>OX388270.1:2500-10002500 GCA_947579855.1 Anticlea derivata | reverse complement strand
AACGAGGCTCCGCGAAATGAAGTGCCGAGGTTCTCGCAGTTTTTGACTAAATTTACATATTAATTTAAAAATTAAACAGATTATGAAGTCACAATGACCCGGGTAGAGTTTTCTTTCGCTCAGTTAAAAGTGTAACGTAGTAGGTTTGTCCGTCCTATGCCTGAAGCAGACGACATTATTCAGAGAACATTTTAGAGTATTAGTACTTAACGGTCTGTGGAACAAAGCTGTTTCGCCACTTCTGTAGATTAAACTAAAATTTTCACAGGCCTTGTAAAATTAATCTAATGAGAGCTGGATAGTGCTAAAATCTCATAGCCTACTATTTTCTTTGTGAATTAATTGAAGTTCGAAATTAATGTGGTACAATTTATCTCAGACCTTAATGAGGGAAATAAGAAAGATAAATTGTCTTTAGGCACTCTTAGGCTCGTATTCAAAGACAAGACTCGAGCATTGATCTGTACTTAAATCTCGATTTGAGGCGAGATTCTAATTCTTGAACAGTATTTAAGTAAAGATTCAATGATCACAGTTCACCTGAGTAAATGCTTATTCTGAAACGTCAATCAGACGAAATCGGTGCTTGAGTTTAGATTTGATTTGACATTAATCAAATGACATTTTCGTTCCGTTACACGTACTTTGATGCATAATTATTCTTCACTTTATTGTGATATTCTATTTCCACCCGGGCTGTTTGAATTTCTGCGTAAAACGGATCGAAAATTATAAATAAATCAAAATGTAAACGAGAACATTTGAGTACAGATTTGCGACTCGATTCAGCTGAGAGTAGTTTAAGTACCGTTCTTGAATAAAAGCTATGTTTGAGCAGAGATTCAGTATTTAAGTAGAGTTCAGCTGATCTGTGATTAAATCTATGCTTGAGTCGTGTCTCTGAATACAAGCCTTAGACCCATTGACTTAAAAATTCGTAATAAACAAAAGATTTTTGACATCTCCGGAGCAACCAACATTGTACGGCCTGCACGCAAATAATCATTTGGGGGGATTTGCCCATACTCGCCACGCTGGGCATGCGGGTTGACGAGCGCAGATAAAGCTATTGTTGATAGGGAACGCTGCTGCCCATCCCCTAGCTTTTTTTCCCTTAGTCGCCTCAGGTAAATTCTCTGTGGTGGCCCCTCGGCAAACTTATATACAGCTTCACAAACATATTTACAATGACCTATAATAAAATAAAGGACGTTGTGAGAACTCCATGACTATAGTTTTCGAGGAAAGTAACCAACCCAGCTGCGTTCATTACCCTGGGACACTACCATTAATTCAAATAACCCAATCCAATTAAAATGGGAATTGTCTCGGTAAAGTTAATTAACATCATGCCAATGTATATCTGCCATCCTCTTTGGCTATTGAAGATAAGGAGGGGGATTTTTTTTTAGTTTTTTAGATGATGTATCGTTACTTTGGTCATAAAAGTGTCTGGACAAGCGTATTATGGTTGTGACTGACTCTTTGTCTACTTGGGAAAATTAAAGTTTGGAGAACACACGTTTGGAATGAACATACGTCCCTCTCTTCTTCATGTCGTGTCACTGATTCTTTCTGGGTTATCCTGTCTTTGGTCAGTGACCAGGTTGAGGTATGGTGGCTTTGAAAAGGGGTCCTTGGTCCTCCAATGAAATGGGAAGTTTCTTAACCACGCTACCTTTTGTCTCAGGACCATAGACTAGGTAGAGATATTCCTCGGGACCCGCGGGCCGACAGATGTTGTTCGGTGGTATTACTTATGCCCAGCTACAAGATAACTTTGTAAGCGCGATTCAGGATTTTCACTATTTTATTCGCTATCAAGTTCGCTATCTAGATGTCGTTAGCACATTTCGCTATCTCACCCTACAGTCACATACATAGTCCTGACCCACACTAGAATTCCCTGTATCGTAGTTATCAGTAACTACGAGTACCATGGTACCACAACATTATTTATTATATGATTAAACAAAATATTATTTCATCATCATCATCATTTCAGCCGTACGACGTCCACTCCTGGACATGGCCTCCCCCGCAGACAGAGCGAATTCCTTATCATGTGGGGGGATTTGCCCATACTCACCACGCTGAGCATGCGGGTTGGCGAGCGCAGTTAGAGCTATCGTTGTTAAAATGAGGGACGCTGCTGCCCATTCCCTAGCTTTTTTCCCTTAGTCGCCTCTTACGACATCCGCGGATAGGTAGATATGGAGGGGCCTATTCTTCAGCCGGGGCCACCATGGCCAAATATTATAGGCATAGCCTGTACTATGGGTACCAGAGACTGATATATATATAAATAGATAAATATTTAACACCCAGACACAGAACAAACATCTGTGTTTATCACACAAATGTTTTTCCAGTGCGGGGATCGAACCCGCGACCTCTAGCGCAGAAGGCAGAGTTACTACTAACTGAGCCATGGGGCCAGTCGGTTGGATTTGAAGAGAGCAAATTTCGTAGAACCTTCTACGAAATTTCGTAGAAACGGATTTACATATATTACATAGCAAAATAATGTTTTGATTTATATCAAAACCTTTAATGCTCGGATAACACAACAATTTGTGGTTAGTGAGACTGTATTATCTCTTCATGTGTACCTCATTATTTCAGCCGTAGGACGTCCACTACCGAACATGACCTCCCCCACAGACTCCAGAGCGAATTCCTATCATGTGAATGTGAAGGTAAATAATTTTATTTCATTCATTTCATTTCATTTAGTCGCCACTTACAACTTCCACGGGTAGGTAGGTATGGAGGACCATATTCTTCAGCCGGGGCCACCATTGCCACAGCCACGGCCTGTGTTCCTACGCGTCTGTTATCTGCTTCGCTGGTCTCGCTGTGCAAGATCAACGCCTAGTTGCATGAAGTTAAGTTATCTCTAGTTTCGCAGTTACAAGTAGAGCAAGCCTATGCTCAAATCGTTGTTTATGTTCAAGAATAATTAGTTTTCTGTTTCCTATAAAGCGGGCCCCGTCATGTGAAGGCCGAATTAGAATTGTTGGGTGGACATGTTGAACACCACGCTTACTACCATTTTATGGACGGACGTTTTATTGCTACCGCTTTTTAAGATACACACCGTTTTTAGCAGTGTTGAAAACGTTGCCCCTATTTATGGGCCTAAGTTGAATAGGCCCCCGGGGACTAAGCGGTTATTATGTAATCCCCGCTTAAAACTTAGTTATTACAACCCGTATTTGCTAAACTATGACTTCATAGACTTAATTAAAAATGGGATATTATAGTATGCTATTTACGTCCTAGTTCCAAAACTAATGTAAAAATGAACAGTCAAGGTAGATATAGGAGGTCTCGTTGTGAAGTGCATTGTGAAGTGAATGTGCATTCCTTCCCCGGAAGTGTCCTTCCGGGGAAGGAATGCACATTGCACAACCTTGCGTTAAAATTCGGCAGCCACAGAGCATGCTTGCCGTGTTTTGGTTAGAAAGGTGAAGTAGCTAGTAATATTACAGACACATGAAATCCCTTGCGCCTATAATTTCAGCGTTCCATTTTTATTGTATTGCATTCTGAGATATGCGCTGTCAAGTCTAACGACGCATGTCTCAAGGTTGCAATGCAACGTGGGCCACATCTTAGGGGATATGCAGCTCTGTTAGGTAGTGTCACCGCTTACCACAAGGTGGGCCAGTCCGTTGCTTTATAATAAAATCATGACAGTCTATACATACTGCATGCCATTATACCTGGCCATGCCATATGCCACCCTTTGATCGAAGATAGATAGATAGATAAAGAAAATATTTAGCACCACAGACACACTCAATTAACATGGTTAAACAATTTCAAACAATATTACAAACATAAATAAACAAAAAAGTAAATAACATTTGGTAGGTAATTTAAGCCTTCTCTTAGCCTCTCGACTTAGCTCTCACTCACTTAGCACTCGCTTCACTTCTTCGACTGACACAATATTAATGAAATTTATGTCAAGCACAAAAAAAAACTAAGCAAGGCCCCGACGAGATTCGAACTCGTGATCTCCTGTTTACTAGACAGGCGCTTTAACCAACTAAGCCACGGCGCCTCGAGGCAGTTCTCGGAAATTTAGCTACACATATCAAAATGACTAGCCTCATAGCTCAGTTGGTAGTAACTCTACCTTCTGCGCTAGAGGTAGCGGGTTCGATTCCCGCACTGGACTAACACAGATGTTTGTTCTGTGTCTGGGTGTTAAATATATATCTATTAAGTATATCAGTCTCTGGTACCCATAGTACAGGCTATACCTAGTTTGGGATCAGTTGACCGTGTGTGATATGTCCGAAATATTTATTTATTTATATATTTATTCTGATAGACGTATTACATAAAATTGCCAAATAGCATAATTGATTTTTATAATTTATTCAGGAAACAGTGGTGGTTGGTTCAGTGAAAAAATAAGTGCTAAATCTGTTAAGTTTGAAAAAAAAAATCCGGCATAATAATATTATGATGAATAGGTATAATAGGTAGCATAGGTAGGAGTAGCATAGGTATAAGATTTTTCATGTTTAAGTACTCGTAGGTAGCCCCTGAAACTACACTTGTGAAGAAAACTGTTATTTATCAAGATAAATATTAATAAAACATTGAATATTTACGTAGACGTAACAAATTAAATAAAAAACTTGATCATTAATATTTTCGACAAAGCATAAAATTTTAACAGGCCTAATTTTCACTTACTTTTAGTTGAGCGTGCGATATTCTGACACCTTCTAACTTAACTAAACTAATAAGTTTGACAGTGACAGAATACGGGTTTTGCCAAAATTCTTAATTGAAAAACAGAAAAAAACTTAATATAGGCAATTTATGAAATGAAATAAACTTCATAGTTGATGGCGGCGTCAGAAGAAAACTCAAGTTGACTTAAAAGACCTACCAGTGGGACATCATGCACGCAACTCTAGGGATTTGTATTTATTATCGGAATAAGAAACCTTATGCTCTGAGTAAGACATAATATATGAGGAAAACTAATTATGGCTAAACACGAAACACGTCGATTATATTTTTACTGGACTACGGAGGGCTACGCGTTTAAACGCGTAGCCCTCTACGCGTTTAAACATACATATAGACTGTTAACAGTCTATATGTATGTTCATCTGTCCCATGGTAGCTCCTAAGCTACTGGTCATACTTGGCGAATGAGGTGTCAAATTATGTGTCTTTATGGTCCGAGTCTCATCTGTGACATCACTCTTGACTATGACAGAAAAAAGTAGATCTGCCCTGAAAAAAATTTGAATAAACATATAATTTTACTAAGTTACTAAGTAATTTGTCCTTAAAAATTAGACGAATTTCCTCTGTTGAGAAGAACCAAAAAAAAATCCCTTCCATTACTATGTAACTCTACCTCAGAGGGTAGAGCTTAAAAAATGGACTCAACTAGAGCTCGTACCTCTAGTTGAGCCAATTTCTATAGCTCTAACTTGATAAAAGAAGATTATTGGACCAATTGCCATATTGTAAAACAATATAATTAAAAATTTCAATTTCGCCGTGTAAATAACTAGATCAAGAGTGGAAATTACTTTACTATGAAGCGAATCGCGAGATTAAATTTTATGAATAATTCAGCGTATAATCTCGACCACGCTCTTTTCAGGCTACAATTTATGAAGGTTATTATTAGAAGTCTTTGAAAATATAGATCGAAGTAAGGTAAGATGGTCCAACCAGTCTTTTTAAACAAAAAAAATTAAGTTGGGTTATATTGAGTCTATTTCGTACCTAAAAACAAAGAGAAATTACATAAAGGCCTTAAAGTAGTTCAAAAGCGATTTATATAATATCCCTAAAAAAACTCACACGGGATTAGAACCCGCATCCTTCCGGTTGCTACGGGGATGCTCTAACCAACTAAGGTACTGAGCCACTTACCGTCTGGGTGGAAATCTATGGATGGATTTTTTTTAAATCATAGGCTATCTATCACTATAACCAAGAAATAATCATCTTAAAGAGTGTGCTAGTGTATTACTTACCATAAATAAGTCACGTGATTTGTATTAGGTTTATAATGATTGCTTATGTTGTCCTAAGTTATGTATCTAGAGAACCAACACAGCGATGAAGCATGAATTATTCTTTGAAGAAGTATCCAAGTGTACATCATAAAGTTAAAACTTCCTCGAATTTTTGTAATAGCTCAGGAACTTTGAAATATATTGGTAAAGAAGAAGTGCACTAGCTTTATGTGTTATCTACAGGGTGGACGAAAACAATGCCCCATGGAGGAGGAGTACCGTAAAAATGAATGTTACTACATTTTATTTTGAAAAGTGAGTAATACTGCTTTTTTTTTTAAGTCGCTTGCCTGTGCCTGTCTCTTACTTGCAAAACAAAAAATATATTTTTCTTGTACAGATTGAAAGGGTCAATCAAAAGAATTAATTGGGTGGATGATTGGGTGAATTCTGAGATGTAATTTTTGTACGGCGAAAGTGATATCTCTATTGAAATACAGTTATTATAAGTTCAAATCTTAATTATAAAAATTATAGACTAGATGCAGTCAATAAATATCTTATTCTACTAGAACAACAACTGAAAAATGTTACCTATTTGAATCCTAATCTATCGGTCAAATTGGTCTGTTTTCTAATTTTAGAGGCGTTTCCACAAATAGATGAGCCTAAAGTTGCCGTTATTTTCTGCTAAACAAAAAATGACAACCCAGTGACACCAGATGGTACATTTTCCCGGTAGTACATTTTTTGCTTTACGAGCTTTTATAATATTATCAATCTTTCTGTGCTCTTGTAATTTTGATGGGAAGATTATCCATTTAAAAAATCAATAGCGAGTTGGGTAGCTGTTACCGCGGCTGATCCGCTAAGCATGTAATAACTAACGTTGTGTATCATAAACCCATTCTAAGAAGTACCATTTATTGATAAATTCCCGAAAGTTTTTAACAAGACTTGTAAACAATGGCGCCGTAACAAGGCAACTTTGTAACTGTGGCGTAATAAACGACGAAAGTGCTCTTACTGAGACATCAAATCAGGATTTATCAACAGTATTCATTAAGGTAAAAATGGTATTAAAATACCTCTGAAAAAAGACAACCCTTTTAGGCATTCTGCCTGCGGTTGGTAATTTGTAAACTCTGTTTATTACTTATAGTCCAATTCATCATCATCATTGGCAACTCCTGTGATATCTTTCTCTCTCTCTTTCTCCTCCTCCTCCTCCTCTTCTCTCGAAAGCCAATCGAAATTAATTTCATGTGCTAGGAACTTAGTTCTTGTAGTGATGTCATACTGTTGGTTAAATGTTCGAGTTAAAATCATTGTTAGAGTTATATCTTAGATAGGTTGACTGTTGTTATTTTTTAAATAAACTATGTGAGTAGTTTCCAATATCCATCCATCAATCGGTTTCCATCGGTTTTGGGTTTTTTGGAGCCAGGTCTTCACCTGGCCTTCTTGATGTCGTCCATCACAGTCAAAAGCGACGCCTCTTTCTCGTGACCAAGAATAGAAGAACCAGGCAAAAACACGGCTTGGTGCCCATATTCTTTTTTTTGATGATCCTTTTCACAAAATGTAATGTAGAGCTAAGGTTTCTTTTGTAGCCTCTGGGCCACCAACCCCTCTCTACCGAAATCTTGCGAGATGTTCTATTTTCTTCTTGAATTTAATAATCTGTAGTCCATTTTCAGACGTAATGAATGAATGAATGAATGGCTTTATTTGCATGAAGTATAGTATATATCCTGGCCGTGGTGGCCCCGGCTGAAGAATAGGCCCCACCATATCTACCTATCCGCGGATGTCGTAAGAGGCGACTAAGGGAAAAAAGCTAGGGGATGGGCAGCAGCGTCCCTCATTTTTTAACAACGATAGCTCTAACTGCGCTCGCTAACCCGCATGCCCCGCGTGGTGAGTATGGGCATATCCCCCCACATGATAAGGAATTTACTCTGTCTGTGGGAGAGGCCATGTTCAGCAGTGGACGTCGGACGGCTGAAATGATGATGATGATAGTATATATAGGTACATGGTCTTTTACATTTATGGTATAGTGTCATTCTTCGTCGTAGAAAACAGAGTTCATTATTTAGTACAGATATACAGATGACGATTTTAACCAAGAAATGTTACCATTTATAAGCTTAGCTAAGAACCTTGGTTGGCGCTTTTAATTTGGTCTCTTTTATAATAAAGAGACAAATTGAAAGACGGAAACATTTCTGCATAAGATAAACAAAGAATACATTATTCATACAAATTGTTCACAACAACGTAAGACCCAAAATGAAAAAGAAAAAATAAGTGTATATTCGCTGCCATAATAATTGGTTGGATGGATGTAGGTATCATTATAATTCTGCCGTACATAAGTACTGTGTCTGCCGTTAAGTATCTATCTAGTGTGGGAGGTAAAAAGGACAAATGAAATATAAGTACCTTATGAATATTTTCTGAAAACGTCACGTAAATGTACTTAGCGTTCGACGGCAGAGCCAAAGCGTTCCTTGCCTAAAATCGTGTATGTTATAGAATAGAATAAAAATAGAATAGAATATATTTATTTTCTTACAAAACTTACACCTAATTAAGATTAAACAAACAAAAGCAAACAAATAAATAAAAATAGGTGTAGGTCGAGCAACAAAATTGGCTCTGCCTCAGCATGAGTTGGTTGGCTAGCAGGCTAGCAACCAACGCTGGTCTTCCATCGACTAAGCGAATATAGGTCTTATCGGTACCTATATTCACTTATTATGTTTATTTTTACTCGACTACAGACGGTTATGTGTTTAACATTCTATGTATGTTCATCTGTGTACTCGTAGCTCACATATAACGATAACTTTGGACGTTAATTTTAGCGCGATAAGTAGCCGAAGCTTCGTCACGCAAGTATGGGAGAGGCATTAGAAAACTTTCTATCTACCTATTCTACGGCGTTAACAATATATTATTGTTCCAGAGCTAAATGTTATTTAAAGTATAGTCTTAAAACTTGGAGATAAGATCAGCTTGCGACTTTACTGTGCTTTTGGGGATAAACTTGGTAGGTATAAGACGTTTCATGATAACCATCGGTGACCCGGGCATGCAACGGATAAAATGTTGTGCTGCTGTGCTAGTTGCGTACATATTATGGGTTTAAGGATAAACAAACCGAAAAGACAGTAGATATTTTAATCGGAGCACTAGTTTAATAGGGATGTGAGGGGTTCAAAACAACACTGATTGGAACCCAATACAACTTTTGCGAGGTACAGGCGTACGAGCTCGTAGCTTTAACTAGTTTCTAAGACGTTTTATAGTGATCCTAGTAATTTTATTGTTATTGTTTATGTTTAGTAGTGGACTTCATCAGAAAAATATGTGTTCATCGGAGATTGATAAATATTTCTACACTTGGGACAGTCTCAGATGATCAACATTTTCAGACTATGATTATTTAAATGACGATAGTCTAGATGCGCTGTTTTCGTGTTTTAAAGAACAATGCCCTTTTGTTTTTTTTTTTTTTTTTTATCGATGGGAAAATGCGTTACGCATGCCCCCCAGCTCGGGGAGAGCTGGAGGGGTATGTCGGGCTCTCCGCCAGCTACTGATGAGATATCAGCGACCAACGGCATACGGACTAAAAACCCATCGATGTTCCTTCACTCACCTTAGTGCTAATGCATCGTCGAACCACTCATCATTCGACGGCTGGCTCGACACTGCATCAGCACTTGGCAAAGTCACGGGGTCCCGATCGGATTCTACCGCGACTCTGCCAGTGATTGTCCGCCATAGGCGGACCCCACGATCATCCTGCTGCGATGGAGAAGGATGTCTCGGAACATCAAGGACATCTCCTACTGCCGGTGGCCTGTGCAATGCAGGGTCGGGGCTCCCCGCACCCGTACCCCGCTGGCCTTCGTTGAGCGGGAGAAGGCGATCGAACTCCCTTCGCCTCCTTACGGCTCTCCGCCGACGGCACGGTTCAGCTAGAGGATCCTCCTCTCTGACTCGTTCCGCTGTCTCCTTCTGCAGTATAACGTCCTCGCAAAAGGAGACCATGGCCTTCCAGGCTCTCTCACTCTCAAGCATGGCCCTAACCACGCTCGGTAGAGAAAGATCACTTCCAACTACCGCCTCGAGCGTTAAACGCTGCGCCGTCCAGGTGCTCCACATCTCGATAGTGTGTTGCACTGTATCGTCAGCATTACCACAGTGCTGAAAGGCAGGACTGGTTTCTCTCCTGGCAACTCGGTGCAGGTAGTGCCCAAAACACCCGTGTCCTGACAATACCTGCACCAGCCTGAAAGTTAAAGTACCGTGTTCACGGTGCACCCATTCACTTAGTACTGGACGTATGGCGTCCAGGGTCCATCGGCCATATTCAGCGGATTCCATTTCTTCCGCCCATCGGGACAGTGCAGCTTCTTGAGCCTGCTTCCGGGCATGTTGAATTTCTTGCGGGGCCAGGTGGAAACCCTGAGTCCGCATGTCCATCTTGTGTCGATATATTTCGCCCAATATTCCTGCTTCTTTATCCCACGGAAGGGTTCCTGCAATAGCGCATGCTGCACCATGTTACACAGTGCGGTAGCCCCTTATCGCTCTGATGGCCATAATCTTTTGTGGCCTCCGCAGACAAGCTTTATTGCTAGTGGACATAGCGTCCACCCAAACCGGCGCACCATACAGAGCCATCGACCGCACGACTCCTGCATATAGACGGCGACAGGACGAGCTGGGACCATGTATGATCGGCATAAGGCGCCTGCTGTCCCCTGCACCTTCTGGGTCAAAAGCCGAAAATTTCCATGCACTATCCAGGATCAGCCCTAAATACTTCAAGCGGGTCGCTATTATGACCCGCAAAAGAACAATGCCCTACTTAATATTAATTTCCCTCAGACTCCTGAGTTGAGAAATTATTCATTTCAGGCCCAAGGTATGAGAAGACTCGAGCGATGGTGTAGTTAAGCTACTTTCGAGTGAAGATCTACAGAGCCTTGAACACAGACGGTATGTGGCCAGACTGTCAGTATTCTACAAGTACCACTTTGGTGATTGTGCGCAGGATTTGCATGACCTCATCCCTCCCTCCCCCCTCCACTACCGGACAAGTAGACGCACAGCTAATTACCACCCTTACCAGCCAGGCTATTGCGTAAGCGAAATGGTAATGAAGATCGCAATTTTAAGGATGATTTTATCAATTATAGCTTCATCTGAAGTTATTCAAACATAAAAAGGAAGAAGCTAAGTTCTTGAAGTTTTCCCTTGCCAAGATTGGAACGTTTGAATGTTGCTAAGATTGTTAAAATTACCCTCAAAGTTACGAACTTCATAGTCATTACGCTTAGGCATTTGCACCACTGGTCGACATACCACAGTGTCGGACCAAACGTTTCTGCTCCACCTTTATTATAAGCACTGGCAAAGAGTGGAACGATCTGCCAGCGTCTGTTTTCCCGGATGAGTACAATCTAGGAGTCTTCAAATCTAGAGTGAATAAGTTCCTTCTGGTAAAGTGTGCTCCATCTTAGGCCACATCTCACTTGCAAATGTGAGATGGTGGTCAAACGCATAACGATCACCAATTAAAAAAAAATAAAAAAAAAACTAGAATTGATTTAATGTTCCGGCTGAAACTAATTGATAGATGGATAGACTATGTGAAAGATGACATGAGTAAGAAAGGAGTGAATACTGATATTACGGCTGATAGAGGGGAGTGGAAGAGAAAAACATGTTGTGCCGACCCCACATGAAGTGGGATAAGGGCAGGGAGATGATGCTGAAACTAATTGCCCTACTGCCAAAGGATGGTCATTCATTCTTAATTATAGCTTGGGAAAGTTTTATTGTTCTTATACCCCAATACCCCATTCACAGGCAATATTCGAATAAACAATGCCAGTGAAATCCATTAATATGAGCCCGCGTGGGCGCGCGTAAAACAACGCGAAGATACTCGTATGATATCAATGAAACGAATAATCTAAAAATAATTGGAAGAGAACCAATAACCCATGCACGAACAAACGAGCGGGCATATAGCCACTTCACATTTCAATAGAACTTGTGTCAGTCAATAAAACAAGATAGAACTGATGTGTATTTGAAGCTACAAAGCAAAATTTGTTGAAATATTCTACTAATAAAGTTTTTGGTACGCATACACACTGGCGGTACAATTTAATGAAATTAATAAGAAAAACATGAACATTTTTCAAACGACTGACGTGCGATATGTCAATTAACAATTATTTTAAAATGATTTACACCTTCTGAAAACAAGTAATTTTTATTTTAGGAGCTTGCGATACCTATCATTTGGCTATATCCCACACTCTAAATGTCGAACTCAAAATTGACTTTGTTCAGGTCAGGATTATTTAGAAACGAAATTTATATGACATATCGCATGCCGTTTGAACGCGGCTTTAGATACCTGCGTTAAAAATGAATTCAGTCTTTCCTTGTCGAATGCGGCCAAACAGCAAAGACACCTCTTCCAAGCATTATAGGAAAGATGGGGATTGTCTTAAAAGGCGAGAGGCGAAGGTAAATGCAAGGAACCCTTCTAAGCTCTCGTTTTAATGTTCTAGCATAATAGGTAAAAATGCTCAACCTCGTAAGGATATTATGTACACTTCATAAGTCACAAGGCTTTTTTATTTCATAAAACCTTATTCATCGAATGATTGGTGCCTGTTGGTCATCATTAATCATCATCATTTCAGCCGTACTGCCACTGCTGAACATTCCGCCACAGATTCCGGAGCGAATTCCTATGGTGGGTAGCTAGGTAAGGTAGTTAGATATGGAGGGGCCTATTCTTCAGCCGGGGCCACCACGGCCTGTACTGTTGGTCACGCTTATATAATTTGAAGGCTGAGTTGGAAGGCTACCCACCCGATGTAACGACGACATAGTGAAGGTAGCGGGAAGTCGGTGGATGGAGTAGGTTCAAGGCCGTTCGTTATGGCGCTCTTTGGGGAAGGCCTACGTCCAGCAGTGGGATTCTTCACGGTCATAATGATGACGAGATGATTCAGAGGTACTGTACATTCTCCATCTGCAAATTCCATGGTGAGGATATCATATCTCGCGGCTTACCCTTTCCAGGTCACAGCCAACAATAGGCATGACAGATGAACGAAAAATAAACTTGCTAAAGCTTTGATTTCCTAAGAAACGGCGACCGATATTTGTTGACCGTGATAATGCTTGATTTTCAACATTACCCAGTAAAAAGTTTACGTCAACTTATTCTTGCTATATACGCAATATTCCTGGCAATAAACTGTATTGTTTTTACTTTACACGTCTAATTCGGCAATTACGTAACTTTGTTGCAATCATTTTTGATTTGAAACCTGTAAATAATGGTGGATTTTTATTAGTTTACTTAGGAATTACGTTAATACAACACATTGTTTTCATACAGTTGCTATTAAATGGTTTCATGACTTTATTTGAAGTTTACATGCACAAACGAATGTAGAAAACAGTACAAATAGAAAACACTAGCATACTGTTTAGAAAAAAAGAAAGAAAAACTATTTATTCGTCCCATAATCACAAGTTCACTTTACAGGCATAGAAAATTTGCGAAAAGAATATAATATTTTAATACGCACCTACCCAGGCAACATACAGACTAAATTTATTGAGAATATAAATAAATAATACAGTTTACAGTAATAGAAACAGGGAAGTAGTTTCTTCCGTAGAGGTATTATGTTTATGTCATCATCATAACATCAGTCATAAGTTGTTCGCCGGTTGTTAGTAAACCAGAACTGAAGCCAGCTGAGTCATTGCACTCTATCGTGTGATTGATGAGCGCAAAATTGTTCTTTTGAGTGTAGTTTACTTATCAGTGCGATTGTTTTCGATAGGAACAAATATTGGGTACGGGCAGGCAATAATAAAATCCATAACTTTTAGTAAATTGGACGAAGCTGATATGAGCTCAAGTTGAAATGAGTGACGATGATAAGGATTTCTTGTCAAGCTTGTAAATACTCCACAAAAGTACTAGTAGGAGCGCTAGTAGAGTGGTGGTAGTACCGCCTTCCGATCCACAGGTCGTAGACAGCGAGATTTTCTCGTTCTGAATTGGAGCAGCCCGCCTGGGGAGGTACCTCCACCTTACAGAAGATCGCAGCCAAATAACATTATTTGTTTCAAATAGTGTTGTGTTCCTGCGATGAGTAAGGTTGCCAGAGCTCTTTAGGGGGGGGAGGGGGTTCGGGGTCGGCAACGCGTGCGTGATGCCTCTGGTATTGCAAGCGCTCATAGGCTACGGTAACCGCTTACCAACAGGTGGGCCGTATGCTTGTTTGCCATCTCAGTTCTGAAGCATTAAATTCCATTTTGTGAAAAAGGATCATCGAAAAAAATTTTTTTTATTTATTTATTTATTTATTTATTAAGATAACAACATCATAACAGGTTTTTTTATTAAGCCCTAAGGCGATGTTATATCTAGGTACCTACTTAACTTAATTTATTAACAATACTAATTATTATATTTTGTCTCAATGACAAGCTGTGCCATTTCCATGGCTTTCGGCAGGTTTTGGTAAAACACATCTACACTGTTTTGGGACAGAATATTGAGTAAATAGATAGCGAGTGACACGGGAGAAAACTTAAGTAGGTTGGTCCTACAGCTGGGTACCTCCAGCATGGCGGGGCGGCGGCGGAGGCCCAAGTAGTCGTTGGGCGCGCGCAGCCGCAGCGCCGCCAGTACCGTCGGGTGGTGCAGCTCCCCGCGCAACACGCGCACCATGTACTTTACCAGAGCCACATCTCTCCGCACCGACAGCCTGCAATACCCTACCATGCCTAACACGAACAGACTCGGGTACATCAACGGGTAATATGGATAGACTCCGTATTCTTTTAAGTACAAAAAGCGAGTGAATTTATTTTGTATTTTTTCAACCAAAAGTTTGTACTTAGCTTCGTTAGGGTTCCAAATTATAGCATTTGTTTCCAAATGACTTCTCACAAGTGCGTTATATAAAACTTTGATAACACTTATGTTTTTGAAATTCACACACTGTCTTAAAATAAAACCTAGGTTTCTAAAAGATTTGTTGCAAACATTTACAATATGGCACCGGAACCTTAAGTCGGGGACCATTTCGAGGCCTAGGTCTCGGACCGACGTCGTTCGCGGCATCCCTACCCCCTCCACCTCGTACTGGTAGTGCAAAGGGACGCGCGCCCGGCTATAGCTCATCACGGAGCACTTCGCTACGTTGAACAGTAGCTTGTTGGATCTGCTCCATTGGACCACCCTATCTATGTCGGATTGGAGCCGTTCACAATCAGATGTGTCCGCTACTGTTAAAAACACTTTCAGGTCGTCCGCAAAGAGCAAACAGCCTGCCTCCGTAACAACCCCCGCAAGATCGTTGATCATAATAACGAATTCAAGGGGTCCAAGATTGCTGCCCTGACTTACCCCCGAAAACGTGTAATACGGGGCCGAATGGTACCCCGCGTACTCCACATACTGCCGGCGATCGCTAAGGTAGCTCGCGAAGAATTTGAGCAGATGCGGCGTGAAACCTATTGCGGAAAACTTCGACAGCAAGACATCGTTATCGACAGCGTCGAAAGCTTTCTGAAAGTCGAAGTACGCACAGTCTACCTGCCCACCTGCGTCCACAGCTGGGGCCAGGTGCGATACGAACGACAGCAAGTTGCTGGCCGTGCTGCGCCCCGGCCGAAAGCCGTGCTGGGCGTCACTCAGGCGCGCGCTTACTTGCGTATAAATACACGTATGTAAAATTGACTCAAATACCTTAGCGAAGGCCGACAGCACGGCAATCGGACGGTACTTGCTCACATCGGACCCACCTCCCGTCTTTGGCACCGGAATAACACGCGTCGTTTTCCAACGGTCAGGATAATGGCACTCGTCTAAACATAAATTAAAAATATATAAAAGAGGTTTCTCGAAAACCAATCGACAGTCTTTTATAATATAAGGAGGAATGTTATCGGGCCCTAAAGAGTGCTTAGGTTTCAAGGCACGAAGCGCAGTGCGCACGTCACGGGCAGTCAGCTGGGCGACGTGCACCCGGGCGGCGTCCGCCCCCGCGGGCGAGCCGCGCTCCGCCGCCCTCGGGTCCAGGTTCGGCCGTACCGGACTATAGACAGAGTGGAAGTATGAAGCAAAACATTCGGCACATTCTTCATCACTCAATTCCCTCCCATCTTTAGTGATACGAGTTTTATTTCGCCTCGATTGTTTTTGCCTGACAAAACTCCAAAAAGACCTAGGGTTAATTTTAAAATTTAATTGTAACCTCTCTTGGTAGGCGTCAAAAGTTTCAGATAATTTAATTTTAACTAAAGACCTGCATTTAGAAAATAATTCATAATCGCTTTGTTTACCCGAAATTTTATATATTTTATGATAACGCCATTTGCGCTGAATCTCATGTATCAAATCGGCCGTATACCACTCAGGATAGCTATAACGAGACTTATTTGGTACCTTAGCACATTTGTTAGGTGTACACTCGGAAATAGCCCCATTTATAACTTCATAAAAGTATTCTAACGCCGCCTCCGAATTCTCAGTCCTATATAATTGATTCCAATCTATGCATTCTAACATGTAGTATAACATAGGAAAGTTACATTTTGTGAAGTTCCAACAAAGATGATCTGCCGAGGTACCCATATGGGGAGATGGTGGTTCGGGGCCTCTTCGACGTGTGACTGTCGTCACACAGACAAGCGGCGGGTGCTGAGGGTCGATAGGTACCAAGGGATCGTCAGACAAAAGTACCTCCAAGTCACTCGCTGGTAATGAAGACAAAACTAAGTCTAGGGTGCGGTTATTAATATTCAGTAAGTTGTTTACCTGCCGAAATCCACAGAAAGCATTCACATACTCCATATAACTATGTACCTCCACGGTTGTCGAAGGCATATTAAAATCACCCAACACTAATACATTGTCGAACTTAACACACTCTGTTTCTAAAATATTAAATAAATGCATATATTCGTTAACATTACTATTTGGTGGAATGTAAACTACACAGCACATAAACAAAAAGATATTTTTACGGTGTACCGTCGCACAAACTAACTCGAATAAGGCCGCGTCCACATTAGCGATAGGAATGCGCTTGAGTTCGTAACGCGAGGAAGATGCTAAAAACACGCCTCCCTGCTTACGGCCATCCGCTCGATCACATCGCAGAATCTTGAAATCACATGGTATGAGTTCTCCGTCATGGATTGATGAATTTAGACCCGATTCCGTTATTGCAAATAAATCATAAGTGGAAGTCAGCAAATTGTTATGGAAAGTTGTAGTTTTTGTCCTAAGTCCCCGTGTATTTTGATAAAAAACCTGGAGTGATTGATTATCAGACTTTTTCGACACTTTTAGTGGTTTTGGGGTCTCGAAACCACACCCAATCATTGAATTTCGCGTTCACTGGCCAACTTTCAATATTATTGATTTTATCAAAATTCGACTCCGGTACACCGATCATAAAAGATGAATAATCCCTCTTGGTTTTAGGGATGATCTTCTGGATCTTTACATTCGAAGAACCACACTGTTTCGTTACGTGCTCAGTAATGGCCTCTTCAGTTGTGTCGGGATGGAGTGACCAGACATGCAGGAATTTCTTGTTCTCCACTGCTTGGAACGATGAGATTTGAGTGTTCCCTCCTTTGTGAATCGTGCTGAGTTGAGAATTTTTCCCTTTGTTCTGGTAGGTGACGAGAGTCCATTTTCCGGAAGACGTATTTGCCGCGTGTTCCTGGATAGATGCGTCCTTAGTTTCATTTTGGGTAAGATCTTCAACGGTCACCCGTTTTGCTTTCTTGGGGCCCCGGTGTGGACGCACCGTTACGTTCGGCGATAAGAACGTTCGCTCCAAGTTAGCAGCAGCGGCAGCCATCTCACTCGCACGCGTTGCGGTTACCGTAGGGACATCCCGCTCCCTCGTACCGCTACGTTCTTCGACTTTGACGAATAACTTCTCCAATACCCTCTTCTGTTCGGTGATAATGGCAGAAAAGTTATTGATCGCGAGTTCTTGATCTTCCAATTTCTGCGATTGAGCCTCGATCGTAGCCGATTGGGCAGTAATTTTTGCCACCAACGAAGCTACTAGCTTCGACAGATCGCTAAAAGCACTTTCCAAGTTAAATTGGGCCATTTTTACCGGTAAACGGAAATAAAAACACGGAGACCGAAGGGCGCGTGTCAGTGTTCGGACGCCGAAAAATAATAGAAAAATGATAGGCACCAAGCCGTGTTTCTTGCCTGATTCTTCTAGGCTTGGTCGCGAGGAACAGGCATAGCTTCACCTAGTTTCTAAGACGTTTCAAAGTGATCCTAGTGATTTTATTGAAATAAATGCCTTTTGACTTTGACTTTCAGTTGTATAAAAAAAAAAAAAAAAGTCACTATCACTTACACAGAATTTCACTATTTTACACTATACTAACTCAAAAGGGCAGGGAGATGCTGATGATGATACTGCTCTCTATACAGTTTTTTCCACGATCTACCAGTATGCATTTACTGTAGACGCAACATTAGTCCCCGTCTGATGGGCTTATAAGCCCGTCGCGCGCACTGCGCATGTTCATTTATCACGCGCACGCTTGCCAAGTGTTGCTATTTTTCATTTCTAACGCCTGACAGAATTTATAGTGTAAAAGCTTAGAAATAATGAAATGCCTCTCCAAGAAATTCCGTCATAAAGTTGCATACTACTCTTCATCATCATCAGCCCGATGAAGTCTACTGCTGAACATAGGCCTCCCTCAATGAACGCCATGACGAACGGTCTTGACCCTTTTCCATCCACCGACTTCCCGCAACCTTCACAATGTCGTCGGTCCATCGGGTGGGGGGCCATCCAACACTGCGTCGTCCGGTTCGTGGTCGCCACTCGAGAACCTTTGTTCTCCAACGGTTGTCGGTTCTGCCAGCTATATGGCCGGCCCACTGCCACTTCTTTTTTTTTTTTTTATACAACTGATATGGCAAACAAGCATACGGCCCACCTGTTGGTAAGCGGTTACCGTAGCCTATGAGCGCTTGCAATACCAGAGGCATCACGCACGCGTTGCCGACCCCTCTCCCCCCCCCCCCCTCCTAAAGAGCTCTGGCAACCTTACTCATCGCAGGAACACAACACTATTTGAAACAAATAATGTTATTTGGCTGCGATCTTCTGTAAGGTGGAGGTACCTCCCCAGGCGGGCTGCTCCGATTCAGAACGAGAAAATCTCGCTGTGCCCTACCACCTCCTGGCTGTGCCCTACCTCCTCCTCGCTGTGCCCTACCTCGGCCCTACTTCAACCTGCTAATTCTGAAAGCTATGTCAATGACCTTGGTCCTTCTACGGATTTACTCATTTCAGATTTTATCACGCAGCGAAACTCCGAGCATAGCTCATACTACTCTACATACTACGCATACTACTCTTAAGTGCAGGTATTTCTATGAAATAATACTAAGCTAGTAGTAAGCTAGCTTTACGAGAGGCCTACCTCTCGCTGTGCCCTAGCACAGCGAGATTTTCTCGCTCTAAATTGGAGCAGCCCGCCTGGAGAGGTACCTCCGCCTTACAGAAGATCGCATCCAAATAACATTATTTGTTTGTTTCAAATAGTGTTGTGTTCCTGCGGTGAGTGAGGTTGCCAGAGCTCTTTAGGGGGGGAGGGGTTCGGCAGGCAACGCATTAGCAATGCTCCAGGTGTTGCTGATGTCAATAGGTGACGGTAACCACTTACCATCAGGTGGGCCGTAAGCCTGTTTGCCTCCGTATAACTTAAAAAAAAACAAAAAAGCTTAAAATTTGGTGAACAAGTACCTAACGCTGACTGATTTTCGGTCCAAAGGCCGTGGGTTCGAAATGTAAAGGTATGTATTAACACGTGCTCAGAACGGTGAAGGAAAACATCGTGAAGAAAGACGTGATTCAGTCAGCTCCGCATTTATATATTGGCCATGTCTTTTCTGAAGATAAGGTTGACTAGGCTGATAAGATGGTATAGGTGCTGGGTAAGCCTACTCCATCTAAACATGTCCCAGGTACTACAGCATCCTGTAATAAGTTCCACTTGACGCTGTATAAATCATCTAGAATAGATGTTATAAGTCTTTTAGTCCTAAAGCAGTAAGCTTGGTACTTCGCCAAACTTTTTCCACAAGCGAAAAAATAAATTTACTCGTGACTATTAACTTCAAGCACAGTATACGTTCATTCAGATCTGCAAGAGCCTTCAGATCCTTAGTTAGATATCACATTGAATGAATGAATGAAAATGATTTATTGTACAGCAATATAAATTAAAAAAATACGAACAAAACAGAAACTAAAACTAAAGACCAAAAATGTACAATAGGCGTCTTATCGCTAAAAAGCTTTTTCTTCCAGACAACCTTTACTTTTTACCTTTCCTTTTTTTAGCGATTGCTTCCACATCGGCATATGCCCATATTTCGTCTGCTTGATCTTCACAATTATATCTACATTCTCGTATATGCTTTCAAGGAGGCAAGAAGGCGAGAACTAGACCTTAAGCGAGACCAACTAAAAGCAAGGCCGCCCTCCAAAGTACACTACAATTATGTAAACGGTACCCTGACGTGCGCTACCTGTGACCGCACGTTCACGGCAAAAATTGGGTACGCCAGTCTCTTAAGGGCTAAACATCAAGGCCCCTTAACTTGATAGAGTCCAAAGTCCAAGTCACTGTAGCCGAAAACGGCTAGGTGATTATTATTATTAATATTATTATTTACATTCTCGTAGGAATAACCCTAAAGACAGGAAGTGCTATTGTGTAAGCGAAATGGCAATGAACTTCGTAACTTCAAGGATCATTTGAGCAATCTTAACAATATCTAAAACGTTTCAATCGTGACAAAGGAAACTTTACTACCTTAACTTCTTGCTTTTCATGTTTGAAAGCTTTTGGATGTCGCTAAGATAGAAATAATCATCTTCAAAATTGCGATCTTCATTCATATTTCGCTTACGCAAAATCACTGGACCCTTGCATTGTCGCAGTATTTCAGAATATTGAAGCCAATTTGAGTTGAAATTATGGTCAGTAACGTCAGTTTGATATCAGTGGGAGGGATGTTGTCCACATGTCACTCGCTGTCTATCTGCGCAATATCTTGTCTGCGAACAGCGTGGATATTTTTTTCAATCACCTACCGAAACTCCTACAACTTGCACAGATAGTGATAGAAACGAAATGTTTCGATTAGTACCTATCTAATTGTACCTATTTATTATAATGTACCTACTAATAACATATGGCATCGCCTTAGGGATAAAAAAAAACCAGTTATGATGTTATACTGTATTCTAAATAAATAAATAAACATTCTTGACTAATGATGCCAGAGTAAAATTGCAGTGTTCTGATTACCAAATACAAAGCACTTAAAATCCCTTTTTTTTTTTTTATACTACTGAGGTGGCAAACAAGCATACAGCATACAGCCTACAGGTAAGCGGTTACCTCAGCCTATGAGCGCTTGAAATACCAAAGGTATCACGCACGCGTTGCCGACCCGGAACCCTCTCCCCCCCTAAAGAGCTCTGGCAACCTTACTCACCGCAGGAACACAACACTATTTGAAAAAAATAATGTTATTTGGCTGCGATCTTCTGTAAGGCGGAGGTACCTCTCCAGGCGGGCTGCTCCAATTCAGAACGAGAAAATCTCGCTGTGCCCTACCTCCTCCTAAAATTCCTTCCTACTCTTGAAATTATCATTCTTGTTGGCCTAGTGGGAGGTGCCTCGACTTTCAATCCGGCATAGATTCAAACCCGGCTCCCACATCCAATAATTGCAAGCTTTGATCTATTCCGAGATCGTAGTACGTACTTATCGTGGATAGACGTTACCCGTGTAATTGTACACGTGTTTACGAGTACAGACACAATCTTCAAGTTTTGAAGTGTCTTGATTTCAGTTCCTACCTACCAGTCAAGACACCTTTCCGGGAGCTTACGCGTGACTTCATGATCATCATCAGCCTGATGAAGTCCACTGCTGAACATAGGCCTCCCCCAAAGAATGCCATGACGACCAGTCTTGAGCCTTTTCCATCCACCGACTTCACGCAACCTTCACAATGTCGTCGGTCCATCGGGTGGGGGGCCATCCAAAACTGCGTCATCCGGTTCGTCGTCGTTACTCGAGAACCTTTGTTCCCCAACGGTTGTCGGTTCTGCGAGCTGTATGGCCGGCCCACTGCCACTTCAACCTGCTAATTCTGAGAGCTATAGATAGATAGATAGATAGATAACACTTTATTGATCACCATACGGAAATAATACATAAGATCACAATTACAAATTTACACGGCCTTATCGCTAAGAGCGATCTCTGCCAGGCAACCTTAGGATGGACTGGACTGAAAAGATTAGAGAAGGGGCAACATGGTGTATCTAAATTATGAAGAAAATTATTAACTATAAACAGAATAAAGAAGGTATATTAAATAGATAAATCAAGATAATCATATATATATAATACATATAGTGACATTTATGCTATGTCGGTGACTTTGGTTCTTCTACGCCTGATTGATAGATTTATTAGAGATATAATAGTTTACTATAACTGTGTTTTGCGCTATATCTATGCTAAGTTATGACGATGATAAATATGAGTGCCGACCGATCACTGTTCGAATATGCACTTGCTATGTAAATCGCGCGCGCGCTGTCTCTTGAGGCCTGAAAAAAATGAAGACCTTTAGATGAAACTGAAGGCACTAATTTCCTTATAGTACCTACTACGAATTATGTAGTAATTTTTGCAAGATTGATAAAGGTCATAAGGCTGAAGAATAGGCCCCTCCATATCTAACTATCCGCGGATGTCGTAAGAGGCGACTAAGGGAAAAAAGCTAGGGGATGGGCAGCAGCGTCCCTCATTTTAACAACGACAGCTCTAACTGCGTTCGCCAACCCGCATGCCCAGCGTGGTGAGTATGGGTACCCCCCACATGATAAGGAATTTGCTCTGTCTAATGGGGAGGCCATGTTCAGCAGTGGACTTCGTACGGCTGAAATGATGATGATGATGGTAAAGGTCACTCACTACTATGCCTATAGTTGTAAAAGAAACAACATCGTATTGGTATACAAGGTGATTCATAATGTGTATGCCATCCCGAAAGGAGCATATTCTACACCCAATTGGCAAGTTTTGGAAATTCAACATTTGCATTGAAAAAATCTCTATACAAAAATCTGCGATTTTGGGATCGATTCAGTTCAAACTCAATTATTCAGCTGTTTTTGGTATCAGCCTAAGCAGTACTCTTGATTTCGAACTTCTAATTCCTTAAAAATATGATTAAAAAAAACAAAAATAGCTAATTCGGAATAGTTCGAAAAAAAAAACCGGTTTTTAACGCAATATTCTTTCTTTTGTTGATAGAATAAGCCCCTTTCCAGATGTGTACTTATGAATCAGCTTGTAGACGTGGCATCACCACGCACAGTGGCTCAAACGCTGTTGCTAAGAGCATTCCCGGTGATATTACTTACGCAGATAGATAGCAGCTGTTACTGGCGTTATCGAGTCGCTAACGAGCATATTTATGACAAAGAGCTCTAAACGTCTAAGAGTAAAATATACCAACTACCAGATATAGCTTTTTTTAAATGTTGCTGTACCTAAAGTGCGGCCACGCTTAAAAGTCACTTTTGACGGGCATTTGACACTTCATCAAAATAAACTTGTAACGGCGGCCACACAATATTATTTATTTTCTCAATATTATAACGGCACAACTGACTGAAATAAACTATTTGTATTTGTATATATTTATTAGAATATTAAGAAGGAATATCTAAATCCATTAATTTCACGATTTTCTTTTAACTTTTTTAAAATTTTAAAAAGAAAAATTCTAAATAAACTGAACGTCGATACAAGTTTACGTCAGTATACTCGTGTCAAGTCGTCTCACTAAGGATGTTATCCAAAAAATTGAAAGATTTCATTCGATTTTGCGTTCGGGTCGACAAGTTGAATACATTGACTATGCTATCGAGTTTATTTGTGCACAAATAAAAGTTCATGCAGTGCATAATAATACTGAGCTACCCTTCAGCACTGGAAAAATGCTGGCACTGCAACAAACTGGAGAAAAGTCGTCGAGAAAACATAGAAAAAAATCTTATATGACTTTGAACAAGATGTGAATTGACAATATTGTTGAAAATTAATTCATAAATCTCTGAGTACCGATGACGATGACAAAGCTATTATTTCAACTGGATAAATGCAACTTATTTTGTTCAACTATGTAGCTACCTACTTGTTTTTTTCTTAAAATGACGATATAATTTAATAATGGGACAGGGATTGTAATGGGATTCAATCAAATAAAGTTACTCTACATAAGCAATAAGTGATTTTTAAAGAGTTGATGTTATTTTATTTTTTCATAATAACTGTATTTGATTCACTAATGTTTGAAAACCATATCGATTCATTCAGTTTATCGATAATTTAAAGCAGGTCACCTCACTATGAAGCTAAGACTGACAGACATCAAATGTGGCCTTACTATAGTGCCTATACGTACAATGCATTGCGGATTTAAGGTAAAATACGGTTTAAAAAAACCGGATAATAGTGAATTTTTTTAAATAATTAAATACTGACCACCAATCAGACATGGATCGGACTTGCTACGGACATCCAAACTTGTGCTAAGAGCCTTAATGGTACGCGTGTGTGCCTAATCACTGCCTTTGAGCTGTCTGGGCTTTGTGCGTGGAGGTTATATTACCTGCAAATTACAATTTTAATTATGCATATTAATATTTCAGCACCTACGAGGCAAGGCACCTATTTAAATTAAATAAATCTGTACCAGTGTTTCCTACTACAACTATATAATACTAGATTTACGAGCGCGGTCAACGAACAATACAAAGAATTTCGCATATCCATCGATCGAATAGTAAGTTCATACAAAAGTGCCATAAAATCTTTATTCTATGGCACTTTTGTATGAAAACACTTTTGTTTGGAAAAACCGAAAGTGCTGAAAGACTTTCAGTGTTTCTAGAATTCAGGTTCCATTCAATTAATTTTCAGGACAAATTTTCCATTTTTATTTTTTTTAAAAACCTAATAAAATTTCAACAATAAATAGCCAAATCGGAACAGCCGTTCTCAAATGATGCGCTTACCAACGAATAGCATTTAATTTTTATTTATATAGATATCGGTAGTAGGTGGAAAGTCGATTGGCAAGACTCCCACTGAAGTCTGATTTCAGCTTCTTATTAGCTCATATAATTCCAACGATCTTGAAACTTTACCAGCAATCGCCAAGTTGGTATAATTTACAACCTATCATTTCCAGCGTGAGGAACCCAAGAAGGTTCCCTGGGCTTTTCTAGCTTTCAAGCATTCATGCATGATTTATCCTCACTCAGATAACAAATAAAAAAAAAATAACGAACTGTTTTTAGGACGCACGAATGATTTCGTAGGTATATAGGTTTCTTGGATCACAATACAAGGTGATTCATAGTATACATATACATACTATTATTTCGGAATCTTACTATATCCTATCCTACAAAAATTATAAATGCGAAAGTTTGGATGGATGAATGGATATTTGTTACTCAATCACGCCTGAACGGCTGAGCCTATTTCGATTTTCCACTTGGAATAGATAATGTTTACCTAGAATAGCATATACGCTACTTTTTATCTAGGTACCACGCGAGCGAAGCCGGAGCCTTGTAGTATATATTACAGGAATCATCTTTTATAAAGTCTTCATTATCATCATTATCAGCCTGTAGAAGTCCACTGCTGGAAATAGGCTGCCCAAAGAGTTCCATGACGAACAGTCTTGAGCCTTTTCCATCCACCGACTTCCTGCAACCTTCACAATGTCGTCCGTCCATCGTATAAAGTCGTATAAAGTGTTATCAGTCTAGAAATACCTACCCCACAAATTATAAACTCTGGCCTCATAGCTCAGTTGGTAGTAACTCTGCCTTCTACGCTAGAGGTCGCGGGTTCGATCCCCGCACTGGACAAACATTTGTGTGATGAACACAGATGTTTGTTCTGTGTCTGAGTGTTAAATATATATCTATTATGTATATCAGTCTCTGGTACTCATAGTACAGGCTATGCCTAGTTTGGGATTAGTTGACCGTGTGAATATGTCCGGAATATTTATTTATTTATTTATATTTATTTCTAAAACAAAATCTAAATTATTCGTTTAGTGCAGGCCATTCCAAAAGTGTTGGGCAAGAAATAAAAGGCAACTTAATCTCATAATTACCTACATTAATTTATTTTATTGTTTGTACAAGGAGGGGTCTACTTAATTATGTTATTACAGTTGCCGCACAACTGTGGGATGATTTTGCTGCTTTAGCACGACGCCTCAGAAATTAAATTACGTATTTAAATTGTAGCCCCCAACTCTTAAATTGGTTTTCCAAATAATATAAATGAGGCTCGCTTTGAGTTCAAATCATCCTTACCCACTAATCTTACTAAGTACTATTTATAAATGCGAAAGCTTGGATGGATAGATGTTTGTTACTCGATCACGCCAGAACGGCTGAACGGATCTATATGAAATTTTGGCACTGAGATAGACTATAGCCTGGAATAGCACATATGCTACTTTCATTCTCGTAAGTACAACGCGAGCGAAGCCGCGGGCGGAAGCTTAATACTAATGCGAATTTGACTGGCCTCATAGCTCAGTTGGTAGTAACTCTGCCTTCTGCGCTAGAGGTCGCGGGTTCGATATCCGCACTGGACAAACATTTGTGACTAACACAGATGTTTGTTCTGTGTCTGGTTGTTAAATATATATCTATGTATTATGTATATCAGTCTCTGGTACCCATAGTACAGGCTATGCCTAGTTTGGGATCAGTTGACCGTGTGTGACATGTCCGGAATAAAAAAAAAAAAAAAAAAAAATATATTTTGTGATGATGTTTGTGGTAGATCACGTCGTAACTGCTCAACAGATTCCGATCAAACTTGGAATAGATTAACCTAGAATAGCATATGCGCTTTGTATTTAGGTACCATGCGACCGAATCCACGGGAAAGCTCATACCAAATAAATGAGAGACACCCATTATTTCTAAAATATTTTTATTACATCACAATATTTTATCGAGGGAAAACATTATTTTATTATTGTTATGCTACCTATGGTAGCAAGAACCTATACCTACTAAAAACAAAATTACTATTCAAAATACATACAATGTTGGAATAGATAGAGTTCTTAAACTAGAATAGCATATGCGCTTAATGCATATGCGCTATTGTTATAAAAATTGTTCAGGAGGACCATTGCTTAGTGCAGGATTTATTTGATTTAGTAAAGAGTAACATGCTTATTCAATAACAGTTGGATACAAAACACGCCATTATAGCCAGTATCTACAGTTCGTTGTTTGGAATTGGATATTTTCTCTCTCAACGGATCACTATAATAGTGTCCTACTTGTTCAACTTAAATAAGAATTTAATCGACGTTGACTTCATGCCCCAGTTAGTTTTGTATCCAGGGGAAAGATTGGCGAAGAATCTTAACTCAGACTAGAAGGGCCTTTCTTAATCAAAAAATATTTCTACCATCGATAAAACGCTATCTCTGTCATTTTATTTTCAAAATCTAGCGCAGCGTTGAAAAATCCTGCGTTGAAGTTTTTTTGTGGTTCATATTTTATTTTTGATACGAATCTTTGATTTTTCTAATCATCTATCCGCTATTTATAAGGCAAGGTATGAAAGGCAATGTGGCTTGAGGTATTTTCTTATGTTCTAAGATTTTCAAAGACGATACTCTAGCTTAATCAACGGAGTGCTGAAATGAACATATTTTTTTATAAATCAAGTTTGACGAACCCCTAAAACTTTGAGGGCTTTAACAGAGAGGTTATTAGTTCTCTAATACTCTAACAGAATTTTGTGTAGCATTTCTGATTTATATTATAAACTAGCTTTTATCATTTTACTGAAATGTTCATTCGCATATAAATTTTAATTTGAAACTCGAGAAGGAAGGAAATAATTGAAAATAGCCCAGGTATAGCGCTGTCGCTGCATTAAATTTTCAATATTAAAGTTATAAAGTAGTTCGGACACGCTCCTATACTCGCTCACTAGAAAAAACTTAGTCTAGCGAATTCTGAATAACCTACACTACCACTTAGGTTACTTATGAAATTATTTTTTGTGGAATGAAAAGTTATTTAAATAACTTTGGAATACTTTATTGATCACTGTATACAGGATGTTTAATAATTTGCATATTATCCCAAAAAGGGTTTATTCTACACCCAAATGACGATAAAGATGATAGAAAACTATATTAATTTACGTTTTCATCATCATATGTTAGGGGTATTGTGTATTGTGTTTTTGAAATTGACAGATTTGCATCATCTTAAAATGATAAATTTTATTAGAAAATTTGGAAATGGAAACATAATAATATTATTTAATGTAGTGGGGCATACAACTATTCTAATGAACCAATAATGTGGTACCTATTAAGTTATTGAAATCTCTCTCTTGATTTTTCTAATTACTCTAAAGAAGTTTTAAATAGTGTACTGATTCTAAATTTTAAGAACGTGCTAAATTTATTTTAGTTAGATCCTACTTTATTTAGATATCCTAGCATCATCGCAAAGCCAGTTTTAACTTGAGATTGAAAAAGACAGGAAAGGGAAGTTCTCTCATTTTTGAAAATAATTCTTAAAAAATACATTTTATTCCCAAAAATGGTAGACGTGGCGATAACATTAAAATGTAGTATTTTAATGTTATCGTAATGTATTCACAAAATTGGCTTCGCGATAATTAAAATTTTATAAAAGTACTAACAATAACGCGATTATTTTTACAATAAATTGAATAAGTTAATGTCTATACACTCTCTCAATGATATATTCTAGTATTTTTTTTTTTGCAGGGGTCAGGGCACTTGGAATAATTTTAGCCTTAACATTTATAATATTTGTCTATAGTATAACTAAATACAATTCTGGCCTGTCGGAGGGCTTGTGCGGGCTTAAAATTTACATAGGTATTACAAATTATTGTAATATTTGTAAGTTAAAATAATTTCTTAGCGTGCGAATCAGACGCCAATTATTTTGTTATTTAAATTTCAGATTGTTTATGGAACAAAATAATTGCGTCTCATTTTGATAGTCATAAATACATATTATCAACGATTATTGTGATATCTTTGTAAATATTTATTTATTGATATAACGGAGGAATCCAGAAGTCTGACTTTCTATTTATTCATACATATATTGATTACTTACTAAATGTATTGCTTACCATTGACTCACATTAATATTTGACACTTGCGTTTATAACATGCCAATTTTCATATAGCACTTTCTATAGGTACTTCAGTAGATATTAAGATTTCTAAGGAATTTAATTAGCTGTCATATTTGGTAATGCTGTAGTACTGTCATCGGAAAGCAACGTTTACATCCAATCGTGCAACGAGAACTGAGTTGAAATCTGTGCGCGAGATACCGTACTAACAAGGCAAGTTAAATAATATTCATTATATACTAAGAATCAAAATAAATAAGCAAATGATTTCATAAAAAAATCACACCATAATCATAGAAGTAAACATTCTACCATTACAACATTGCCTTCTCTGGAACCCTGTTTTCATCATTCCTTGTTTCTTACATAACTAAAATTCTTAAATTAATTTAGTAGTAATTGAAAATAGTTATATGTAGTACAAATTACTACAATATTACTACAAATATTCATCAGGGTCATAAGAAAATTTCAAGATACCTATGCCTTATAGGTGAAGCCGCCGTCATTAACATGTATACCTACATTTTTTTAAATGATGCCACAATATAGATGCATACGGTAGAAAATGGGTGAAAATCGCACAAGGTGATTTTGAGTTTTTGCAGTATATATGTTAATATTTAGTACTGTGCCATATTTTAGCTTAAAAGCACAACGGATCATAAATGAAAATTGGTACTTAGAATAAATATTGGAAAATGAAAACTATTAGTCATTCAGTTAAAATTCACTGACCGGCTATCAAAATACTGTGTTGCAGTGTAAAATAATCAACCCAGAGAAAGTAAGTACCTATATATCATAAGTTATCATTTAATATCTACTTTTACACTTACTTGTAGGTAATGTCAATCAAAGATCTTTCTCATAGCATCGATGTTCACTTATATATACCAGGATTTTCTTTTAAAAACCTGTCAAAAGATAAACAATCATAACGTATTGCCTCTTACTATTGCAAACGACATATAGTTTCAGGGCTAATTTTATTGCTTAAATTTAAATAGACTTTATAAGGGGCCTGTGTTTAGTGTGTATTCGTATGGATCAACTACGCGTTTATTGCAGACTGACTAAATAAAACCATGATGAAAAAGGCATGTGTAAGATGAGAGGTTCATAGAAAAAACAATTATCGTCGTAGCATACGAATATACCATAAACACCAATATTATATTATATTCTAAAGGTTAGTAAATTCATAAGCGTCATGAAGTTCCGTAGTCACAGTGTGCAATAGACCAATAGTAAAGACCTCCAATACAATATAAATTCACTCCAAAAATACAGGGTCCTTTTAACCGACTTCATATATCATCTTTCTCACAGTTGGGAACGTTTCCAATGCCGCACCTGCGAACGAGGAAAACATTTATTATTACTGCCTCTTTTAGGGTTCCGAAGTCCGAAAAAGAAGTTATAGTTTCGCCATGGACAGGTAATTCAGAAATGTTTAGAGTTTCGTAATCACTTTTTCGATACATTGACCCGTATAATAAACATGAAGATATATTGCATAGCTATTTGGGAAATACTTGAAAGGTGACTGAAATACTAGCGAAATACTAGTATATAATACTGAAATTACAAGGAAAATTATAACAGCTACTAAGTAGGTTTCACTAGTTCACAAGTAGGAGTTGTGGTCGGTCGAAAATGTCCCATACAACATTATTTACTTGTTTCTTGCAAATCTAGATGGTGTGCCTAGTCATTAAAGGATATGTCTAACCAAGCCGAATTGACTTCGGAAGCCTTCATCGAGTGGTGTTCGACACGCACTTTGCCATTTATTAAGAGTTCAGGAGTCGTCACTGCTTTATTCCCAAAATATTTCGGTCATCGCATGATGCTTTCAAATATTTATTCGAACCCAATACGGAAGCGGTAAAAGTTTTTGTAGCAAACCTTAGTCGGAAACTTACCCGTGAAATCAAACGTTAGAATTGACTCTGCGCAGGCGTCCCGTCAAACGACTCCTCATTGATAAGGCGCAGCTTGACTGACTCTCTCCGAAGGTTGTAGCTCGTAGAGATGTGGCAGTGCTTGACGTCTACGTTCATCAAGTCTTCATCCAGTTCGACGCCACTCCGCTCCACATCAGCCGCAGCGCTCGGCTTTCTCTTATACCTGAACGAAGCCGTCCTCTGAGAACTCGAGCCCAAGTAGCTATCAGTCGTAGTGCCGCCATTGTTTGTCTTCTCAACGTTCCCGTCTATTTGTTCTAACTGAATATTTCCTCTCATGTTCGCAGAGGAATCGATACAAGGAATCAACTGCTTGAACTCCTTTCGGAAATTTTCATTCATCCAAGCGTAGATAAAGGGATTGTAGCAAGTCGATGACATCGCAATCACGTGTCCGATGAAAAATATCAAAAAGTAATATTTCAGATGGATCGCGTAGATGTAATAGTCGTTGCAAAGATTGATGATGTTCAAAGGCAGCCACGACAGGCCGAATATAGTGACCATAGCAATCAACATTTGATTCGTTCGCCGTTTTCTGTTTTTATCAAATTCCTCTTTCCGTGAGTTCTTGCTTGCAGCTTTTGCCTTCGCGCGGTCGTTCAATTTGAAACTGACACACGTGTAACAAAAAGCAATCACAATAAAAGGCAACACAAATTGCAATATGGATGTGACAGAACCGAATATTCGTCGCATTTTTTCCGACGGCCACGTCTCTTCGCAGAACTTGCCGATGCTCTCGAGGTCGTAGTAGGTCATGAATATGGCATAAGGCATCGTCACTGTGACTGAGAACGTCCATATCATAATAATGACTGTGATGCAAGTTTCGATTTTCATTCTCGGTCTGAAGGGGTAAATTATTACGAAGAATCTATCGATAGCTATAGACATAAGCGTCAACGTCGATATGTATACGCTGCATCCCTGTGCGAAAGGCATTATGTGGCATAGTAATGAGCCCCAGCTCCACACGCCTCTGAAGGAGTATAGTGGCGTGAAGGGCACGGCAAAAATGCATAGAAATATGTCTGAAAGCGCGAGATTGCTTATGAAGAGGTTGGTGACTGTCTGCATTGCTTTGTTTCTGATGACGACGAAACAAACGAGGAGGTTCCCAACCAGTCCCAGCACGAAGATGATTGTGTAGATGACGCAGAAGGCGGACTGTACCCAGCGATTGTCGATGATGTTCGCGGGGCCGTGTAGCGGGTGCAGGGTTGACGTCTCGTTTGTGAATCTTTCCGAGCTATTCAGCGATGTATAATTTACAGCCGTTCCGTTCATTGTTTCTGAGGCGACGGTTTCTTCCGTTATAAAACTTGAGATAACAATTTATTATTGGCCTTTAACCGTCGGTTTTACGACATACAACGGTCTGATTTATCTGTGGTGAAGCCTGTAACAAAATATCTAAATTACCATTTAACATCTCTGTTCCAATAAATTCGGTTACTAACGGGGTATCGAGTTTAGAATTTTGGAGAAATAAGTGGCAGAGAAGGGACACAATCTCTTTACTTTTTTTTTCATGTAACGTGATAGGTAATAACTCAAACCCAAATTAATAACATAGATTTTTAAAGGCAATCAAAGCAACTAAAAACGATGTGAAGGATATTGGCAGAAATAAAAGAGAAACCCAAAGCCCTTGTTTACAACTGGTATAGTATTTTGTTTATGAATTGTTGGTTTTGAATTTACAGTGTAAATTAAAAAATTGTCACATTTCGTAGAAAAACAGTAATAAAAGCAACCTTTGAATAAGTGCTGGAATGTGTGGTCTGATTCCGCTGAGCCATCATTGGCAGAGTTCCAAGGTCTGATTGCGGTGCATGTTGCTCCGACTCTATCAAGTTCTGTGGAAGTGCCCCTTTATTATCGGAATCTAGTTAAATTATGCAAAATCCATAACTAGATCTAGTCCTTAAATATAATTTACTGTACACCCGAGATAGCTTGTTCTGTTGTACGCCTAACGTGTATTTTATCGTTACTTGTCTAGTACGACAAGATATTAGTGGTCCAAGAACGAATAATTCAAGATGGATAGGATTTTACGATGCGGTAGTAAAAGTCAAATAATAGCCGACTACATCGGCGATGCTTGATATCTTTAAATTTTTATTGCCTAATATTTGACATTTGCTATCGTATCGTAAGCGTAACGCTATCGTGAACTATTATGGCTTGGGCCACAGGGATCTTTCCCACTAGAACCGTCATTACTATGCTATACTATTACAATGCTACCTTTATCTAAGAAGACAACATGTCCTATTCTACACATGTTGGTACTGTATACTTATTAAAAACATTTATTCCCATTCACACGACTGCTTGGCACAACCAGTAGTGCTATAGGACATAATTACGTTAGTACCTGCATTGTTTTATAAAATGAATGATACGCACATTCTAATTGAGATTCTCCCCCTTATTTGAGGTTAGTTGAAAACTAATAGGAGGAGTTTCTAAATTTACTCTACAAGGTAAGTCATAAATGTATACTATCCCGAAAGAGGCTAATTCTATTTAACAAATAGAAAGAATAAAATTAAAATAAATGCTGTATCTTATTTCCGTTATTTCCGTTTTTTTTTCTTCAAATTATCTGTTTTAGGTCTTTGTCATCTTCATAACTAATTATTAAAGGAACAAAAAGTTTGAAATCAAGATTGCTGCCTAAAACAGCTGAATAATTGAGTGTAAACTGATTTAACTCCAAAACAACGGATGTTTGCATAGTGTTTTTTCAAAGAAAACACACAAATTTCCATTAAAAAAAAACAAATATCGCTTCTCTGTTTATTACAGCAATAAGGTTGCATGACTGACAATGATTCGTAAATATCTCACAAATTCCACAGCCTACCAATTTATATTTATAAAGAATTCGCGTAAAACTCGACAATGGCTGGCTGTAGCGTAAGTTCTACATGTGTTTTTTCATGTGGAAATGGTGTTCTAAATATTTTGTCAGAAGATAAAACAGCGGGATGTAATGGTTTAGCATATTCAAATTTCACTCTTGTCGCGTATTTCGGCTAGTTCATAGAACTGCCGTGATGCTAAAAAAAATGTTTTATTTGCTGCTTATATTTTACATGGCCGTGGTGGCCCCGGCTGAAGAATAGGCTCCTCCATATCTACCTATCCGCGGATGTCGTAAGAGGCGACTAAGGGAAAAAAACTAGGGGATGGGCAGCAGCGTCCCTCATTTTAACAACGAAAGCTCTAACTGCGCTCGCCAACCCGCATGCCCAGCGTGGTGAGTATGGGCAAATCCCCCCACATGATAAGCAGTTTGCTCTGTCTGTGGGAGAGGCCATGTTCAGCAGTGGACGTCGAACGGCTGAAATGATGATGATATTTTACATGCTATTTTTCTGAGGCTCATTTTGTGAAGTGACTCCATTTACTATATTGGTTCATGAAATACGAAGTACGACTCTTATTATAAATAAATCTAAATATTTTATTTATAAAAAAGAGCGTTAATGATATTTCTCTAATATTAAAAATATGCTAAGAATTTATATAGATCATCATAACCATAACATTCTAGCTAGAAACACCTTTTCAATCAATCCAATTGATAAACTATAAATCATGTACGAGTGGGTCAAACTTTGTACGTTTCTGTGCTAGGTTTGGTGAAGTGCATTCTCAATTTCTAATGCATGCGCTTAATTAAGCCTACCACAGACTTGATAATATAATTCATGATACCATTTATTATATTCAAACTCATGTTTACCAATAAACTTAATAAACAAAATTAATCGTTTCAATAAGCTGCCACGGGACACCGGCGACAGCTACAAGTGGCCATCGACCACATTTCAATACTTTACATTTAGTAGGGGCTCGTCGCATACGAGGGCTACAACAAAAAAAACCTATTGCTGACCACTCTGGGGTAGTCGCATATTGTCCGTGTGCAGGGAGGTTTACTTATATTTCTGTAGCGCTACGAACTTGCTACGAGAGCGGCGTAGCAATATCATCGTAGCTACATCTTAGCATCGTAGTTGTTTTCTTCTTATTTGTGCTAGGTTCCGATGTTTTCCATAATTCAGTGTACTCTGATTTCCCTTGCAAATGCACATTACGTTTGACTGCGCATTAAACCTGTGTCGTGACACATGCGGGCCCAAAGGAAGGCGAAATTAAATGGGTCAGCTCCTACGTGACTATCAATTGCTATGTACGGAAATCGTAGGTATCCGGGTAGATATCCTGATCTATCACAGTATGGGTGATTTATGTTGAGCTCTATGAAATTCTCGATACAAAGTTTTGATGAGTGTAATGCGTGTATAGTATACAATAGTGTAGTTCACTTTCTTGAAGTGTAGTGTTATTGCTGTAGATGTTGATGGGTTATAATTCAATAAATAAACTCTGAGAACATCATCTTACAGGCTTAGAAATAGTTATTTATCTATTAAGCAAGCCCAATATAATTGTGTTTATTAGATATAAACATATACATAATTTACAAATACAGAAAATACACGCTCGTAAAATTTTTATACAGTATAGGTTAAGTTAGCCATTTTGAACGTGATTTTAGTCTATAGCGGGCAATTCAGAGACATTATACCTCTTTGCATCGCATGCATGGCCGCAATTCCAGCGCGCTGTTCTTAATAAGTCACAGAAAGCGTGAATGCTGATAAGAGATGCTAGAATATTCTGTGTAGGAATTAGGAACGTCTTGAGAGTTCCGTGCATACTGAGAATGTCATGTTTTTATTCTGTACATTTCTGGTGCTTGCGGGCCAAATACCAAACATAGGTAGGTTTTCGGAGGAGGTAGGGCACAGTGAAATTTTCTCGCTCTATACCTCAACCTTACAGAAGACCGCAACCAAATAACGTTATTTGTTTCAAATAGTGTTGTGTTCCTGCAGTAAGGTTGCCAGAGCTCATAAGGGGGGGGAGGGGTTCGGCAGTTGACGCCCGAAGTTAAATATAAAACCCAACAGTACATACATAGTCCTGACCTAACACTAGGATTACCTGTGTCGTGGGTATCAGAAACTACAAGTACCATGGTACCACAACACCCAGACCAGGAGACAAATATTTGCAGATCATGCAAACATTTGTCCTGCAGGGGGTTCGAACACCCCTTGCGTCTCAGTCGGGCACTCGCCCGCTGCGCCACCGAGGTCGTATGAAGCTTAGGTTGTGGGATAAGGACGGATAGGTCTACGGATAGGTTACTACGCTAAATTTAATCACCGGAACGAAAACGAGATCGACCGGCTATAATCTTATAAATAGCTACTAGTAGCTAAGGTCTAGCCTTATATATATATACTAATTGGGGGTGGCGATACCTTTAAGACTCTTTTGGAAATAGCGCATTCGTCCAAAAGGGGCTTATTCTATCAACACAAAGAATTAATATTAGCGGGACAATCAAAATATTCAAATATTTACTCCTATACTTCTTCAAATTAGTTTTTTGTCTTTTCTTAATCATATTTATAAGTAATTTTAAATAATTACTTATAAATATGATTAAGAAAAGACGAGTTTAGAGAAGTTCGACTTAGTTATGCAACCGGCCAATGCACTAATCATAACACCAAACCCATGAATCTGCAAGCAATGCATTCTTGTAGCTGCAGCCGTGTGCCTTATCTCTTCCGCCCACACGAGTTGTGCCGTGAGGCTCATAGTTATAAGATAGAATTAATCATTCGTTTAGAGAATAAACTTCGTCTCAGACGTTTCATTTTAATTGTTGGATTTCATTTAAGATTTTTCCAAATAAGTTTTAAAGTTAGTTTTTAAAAATCCAATTAACGTTCCCGTAACCTTTACTGGCGCAGGCGGGGCAGATTTCCCGAATTTTCCACGGTTTTCACGAGTCTTCTCGGGTTTTCCGACGGATCGGATCTGTTCGAACAAATAAATTTGTGAAGTTACAAGGGAGGCGATCGAGCATGTTGGTGACTGGCTGGTGAGTAGAATTTTCGCCATCCTTTCCTACCTTTTTGTGCTTTTTGTTTTGTTATATTCGGAATCGAACTTTTTCCATTATAACGTATTCTGGTTTCCTATTGTAGGGAATTCTGAAATAGCGTAAGTAGAGTTAAGTAAACAGTGCTAATCTAAATATAAGTACTGCTAGTTCTTGGTATTATTTGTTTAAAAAAAATTAAAAAATAGATAGCCAAAGATATACTTTAGTAACGTAATAATAGAGTACAGTATAGTATATAGAGTAGAGTATAGTATTCAAAATGACGACGGTAACTATAATACCAAAGGAAATATTGTGTATTATCCCAATGTTTAATGGTAGTAAACGGCATTTAAACTTATTTATAAGAAAATGTGACTATGTCATAAATAAATATCGCGGAAATGCAGAGCAAGACCAGTATGTGTTGCATACGATAACGAGTAGATTAACTGAGGATGCTGCTGCTTTAGTTAGCGAGAGAAACGACATTCTATCTTGGGAACAACTTAAGATCTTGTTAATCCAACACTTTGGTGATCCTAGAAGTGAAGAATGTATAGCGATAGAACTTGAAACCTTAAAAATGAAACAAGGGGAAAGTTACTTAGAGTTTTGCAACCGGGTACAGGCAGTTCGTTCAGTACTGATATCCAAAGTGAATCAACTGTTAGACGCGGGTATGAGAGCTAGTAAAGTGAGCATCTATAACAACATGGCGCTAAATGTATTTTTATACAACTTGCCCGAAAACCTTATTAGGGCAATTCGTATGAAAATGCCGGATACATTGGAAAAGGCTTTAGAGTTCGTATTGGAGGAAGTTAACTTCTATGAGCAGTATAACATCCGGAGTAAAATGCTCAAACCGCAGCCCACAGTGGGCACAGCAACGCCACCACCAACGAAAATAGGCAACAATGTTCCATCTCAAGGTGTGGCATTTCAGCCAAGTGGCTTTAGGCCGGCGTTCAATGCGCCCCCTCAATTTAAATTTGGCATTCCAGGAAACAGTCAGTATAGGCAACCGTTCGTGAATAGGTTTGCTCCACAGGCTCCAACGGGCTATAGGCCACAATTGATGCAGCCACAACAGTTCGGCATGCAGAGGTTTACGCAACCTCAAGGTTACACACCAAGACCTCAGCAGTTTGGTTATCAACCACAGCAGTTTGGTTATCAACCACAGCAGTTTGGCTATAGGCCCCAAGCCCCAACTGGGTACAAGCCTCCCAATCCGATGCTAGGCACTGCTGATGTTACAATGAGGACCGCCGTTCCTGCAAAACAGCAACAGACGCAGGTTCCGATATATCAGCCTCAAGGCTTTCGATTAAACGAGTTGGATTTAGGTCAGTACTATGGCTATGAAATTTATGAAAATCCGGAAAGTTATTATGGCTATGGTGAAGGTTATTTTGCGGATTACTATGATCCCCAAATGGAATTGGCGATGCCGATGGCGGAAAGCGCAGGAAACGAGCAGGAAAAATCGGCAACTAACGAAACCGCGAATTTTACAAAAAATGAAAATTTTCAGGCCGTAGCCTCAAAGGAGGAGGTGAAGTGATAAATCTAAACTGCAACATAAAATTAAAATTGCCGTATATTCATCTACCAGAAATTGATGGAAAATTCATGATAGACACGGGAAGTACACGTTCTTTTATCAGTCCTCAAAAAGCGCACCAATTTTTCCATGAGTTTACCTTATATGAACCTTTCACAGTAATAAGTACGCATGCATCGAGTAGTCATAATGAGGTTATTGAAATCCCATTGATGCCATCTTTCCAATGCGGTGAATTTCACAAGTTCTATGTATATAACGTAGACTCACAATATGACGGACTTATAGGAAACGACTTACTTGTACAGCTAGAGGCTGTAATCGACATGAAAAATAACATGTTAAGGACTAAGACAACGACCTTACCTATAATACAACACGTAACTAACCATGTTATAGAGTTAGCGTCACGCTCTGAACAACGAGTACAATTACCCACGGATTTGTATTCCGGAGCAGCCATCATGAAATATCAACAATTCCATGAAGGCGTAAGAATGCCTGCTGCTCTTGTTAGATGTGAAAATGGATATGCTACCACCGTTATTCAGAACACATTAGATACGCGAATAACGCTGACAGTCACAGCTCCGTTTAAGGTAGAGGAATTTCACGACGACTATTTTGTAAATGTTAACTGCTATAACGACGTAGAAATGAAAGACATGGAAGTAGATGACATCTTAGAGGAAAATTTAAAACGACTTAGGCTCGAGCACATGAATCAAGAGGAACGAAAAAGTATTTCTGAATTATGTAGAGAATACAAGGACATTTTTTACTCTGACCAGCTTCCTCTAAGCTTTACAAGTCAAGTAAAGCATTTCATTCGCACAAAAAATGAAGACCCTATTTATGTAAAACCATATAGACAGCCTCCCATCCAAACACAAGAAATTAAAAACCAAGTTGAAAAGTTGTTGAAAAATAATGTGATCCAGGAATCTCACTCACCATGGAACGCACCTGTACATCTTGTACCAAAGAAAATGGACGCTTCCGGGGAAATAAAGTTTCGAATGGTGATTGACTATAGGCGACTTAATGAAATTACGACTGACGACAAATACCCCTTACCTAATATTACAGACTTATTTGACAAATTAGGAAAAAGCAAATATTTTACGACACTTGACTTAGCAAATGGATACCATCAGATTGAGATTAATGAGACTGACAGACAGAAGACTGCATTTAGTACAGAAGCAGGCCATTACGAGTTTTTGAGAATGCCATTCGGGCTCAAGACTGCACCGGCGACATTCCAACGAGCCATGGACAATGTCCTTAGAGGCCTCCAAGGATTGCATTGTTTGGTATATATGGATGATATAATCATCTATAGTACTAGCATGCAGGAACACATTATGGATTTAAGATCCATCTTTGACAGACTGAGAAAAGCCAATCTGAAAGTACAACTCGATAAATCAGAGTTTCTACGGAAGGAGGTACTGTATTTAGGTCATACCATCACAGATCAAGGCCTTAAGCCTAATGACGATAAAATTAAGGCGGTTTTAAACTTTCCAATGCCGCAAACTGTGACTGAAATTAAGAGCTTCCTGGGCCTTATAGGTTATTACAGACGATTTATCAAAGATTTTGCCAAAATAACAAAACCATTGACAAATTGCCTTAAAAAACGGAATAAGATTGTTATAGACCAAAAATACATGGATGCGGTTAATCAGTGTAAGGAACTTCTAACACACTCGCCAATACTCCAGTACCCCGATCCAACAAAGCCCTATATACTAACAACAGATGCATCCGCAGTCGCTATAGGTGCTGTATTATCACAGGGTACTGTAGGAACTGATAGGCCTATTGCGTATGCAAGTAGGACACTCAGCGAGACCGAGATGCGATATAGTACTATTGAGCGCGAGCTCTTAGCTGTTATATGGGCCGTCAAACACTTTAGGCCTTACCTATATGGTACAAAATTCACTATTTATACAGACCATCGTCCACTGGCTTGGCTAGATTCCTTAAAAGAACCGAATAGTAAATTAACACGTTGGCGACTTCGCTTGCAAGAGTATGATTTTGAGACCAAGTATAAGATGGGCAAGCAAAATACGAACGCCGACGCGTTGTCACGAATCAAAGTTAATGCTTTAGATAGTGATTCGTCAGAAGGATCAATGGATGTTAATGTAGACGAAAAAGAACAGCAACTTCAAAAACACATTCGTGATGTAACTAAAAAAATTATCGATTTAGGTAAACATACTAAAGACGATGACGAACCCATAGAAACAATAGTATTATCAGATACTTCTGAAACGGAAACGGTTCGTAATATTTCCGAATTAGAGCATAACTATCCATTGCCACCGTTATCAAGTAGTACGGAAGGAACGGTTCATTCTGCTGACGACTTAGAATCTAGAGGTATTCCTATCTTGAATGAGGCCATTGATACAAAACCAAATCAAATCTTAGTGTTTACATGGTTTAGGAAAGAAATACAAGTTAAAAATATAATTAGAGAAAAACAGAAAATTATTGAAGTATTTTTGCCTATAAACGATGAGGATTTAGTTAAACAGTTTTTGAAGGAATACGTCAAACCCAAAACGAAATACTTCATTTTTTTCGAAGACAACAAACACAGAAAGATATTTAACAGCGTCATTATAAAATTGTTCAAGGAAGGTATGATAGAGTTCTATGAATGTACTGAAAGGGTTATATTTGTGGAAGATGAAAATGAACAAAAAGCGATTGTTTTACAGCATCATGAAGGAAAAACATGCCATAGAGGAATAAAGGAAACTATGGTTAGGATTAAAAGGAACTATTTTTGGCATAACATGCAAGATATGACATCAGCTGTAATAAATGCGTGTGATGCTTGTCAAAAGATGAAGTATGATAGAAAACCGATAAAGCCAAAAATTGAATTAACTCAGACACAATCAGCACCATTTCAGGAAATCTTTATTGATATCTTTTCAATAGAAAATCGTTATTATTTGACAGTTGTTGATGCATTTAGTAAGCTAGGACAGGCGTTAGAAATTGAAAACAAATCAACACCGGAAGTAATTCGCGCATTGATTAAATTCTTTTCAATGTACGGCGTTCCAAACAAAATAAGTAGCGATCCTGGATCTGAATTTAATAACGAACTAATGAAAGAGTTTGCTAGTATGTATAAAATTCAATTACACATTTGTACACCAAATAACCCTAATTCGACAAGCATCGTTGAACGTTTTCATTCAACCTTAATAGAAATCTATCGTTTGGCTAAATATGATCAGAAATGTACAGACGCTGCTTCAGTGATGACATACTCCATAATGGCTTATAATAACACGATCCATTCAACTACGGAGTTAACTCCATTCGAAATAGTTTTTGGGCATACGGATTCAAATAAATTGTTTGATGGTGATTTTGAAAAGACATACATGCAGCAATTGCTTAATGAACACGCTAAACGAACAAAGTTTCTCTATCAATATATTTCGGATAAAATAGTAGAGAAAAAGCAAAAGGTTAGAGAGAAAAAGATAGGAGAAAATGTAGAGTTAGAGCCAGAGGATATCGTATACACGAAGGATATTAATACGAGAAAAAGCAAGGATAAAGCAAGATATAAGAAAGCTAAAGTAAAAGGAAGGGTAGAACGGAATATAGCTTCCATGCAAATAGGCAAGAGAGACACTAAGGTAGCGATTAAAAATGTTAAACGCCCTCCACAGGTGGTGTTTGGTCGTAGTGACCCTACTTCCCCTGTACCAGGCCCTTCATCTTCAAAGAATTGAAAACAATCCTGGAATTTTACCAGTTAAGGAAGGACAAGCGTTCAAGGAGGAAGATAAGTGGTTGATAGTTAAGATTTTAGATTTAAATGGTATTAGTAGTGATTTAGATTATCACATATTAAAGTATAGCGAGTTTAGTAATTTAGTGGATAGTCATAAACCTTTTGTCAATGAATTTATGGGCTTAAGGAGTCAAGTAGAGTACATACGTAACACAACTGTAGTGAAATTTCGGCAGTTGGTTCCGTTACATAGATATAAGAGAGGGTTAGTTAATCCCCTTGGGTCGTTAATTAAGGCAGTTTCGGGAAACCTAGATAATGATGACGCTATTCGATATGATACTCTTATTTCGCGAATTGGTTCCAAGGAAATGATTATTGACAAAAAAATAACCATGGTCACCAAAATGTTGGATAATTTTGTGAATAGTACAGAAACATTACACGAAAATACTTTGATATTGGATAAACGCTTAAAAATCATTGAAGAATTAATTAAATATAAAGATTTTAAAGAAAACGCATGTCTCTATCTTACTTACGCATTAAGTATGTTTGATATGTTTTTGAGTATGTTTAGGACCATTTATGTGACGTTAAATGAAATAGAGACAGCCTTGGCATTTAGTAAAGTATCTGTACTACATCAATCAATTGTTAACTCTACCGAACTGTTATATCTATTGCAATCTATCGAGCAAGTGACCAGCTTAGTGTATGAAGCAAACGAGAGTAACCTGTTAAAGTTAGAAAGGCTTATTAAGGTTAAGGCTTATGTAAAGGAAAACCAGATAACGTTTATATTGGAAGTTCCGCTTACAGATAAAAACATGTACAATTATTTCAAAATTTATTCATTACCGGTTTATAAAGATTCCATTAACAAAACTATTGTAGTTTTTCCCGAATTTCCTTACCTTTTGGTGAAAGATTCGAAGTACCTGCCGGTCACTAAGCCATGCGAGAAAATTGCTTCGGATAACAATTTCCTCTGCAATGACGACGATGTGGTTCAGTTTCCAACACTGACCTGTGCAGAGCAGCTTCTTGAGTTCCAGCCAGACCCAAATTTATGTGTACCATATTCTGTTAACATCGAAGACACCAAAGCCCACAGAATCAGCCTGGATAGTTGGATTGTTTTTACTCGAAGGCCGACGATATTGGTTGAAAAATGTGGCCAAGATAACATCCGAGAATCACTCTATGGTACTTATATATTAACGACTGCAGAAAGTTGTGAGGTTTACCTAGACGAGTATAAATTAAGCTATCGCAGAACATTCGCAGAGAGCCTTCAGTCTAAGATTACTCCGATAATAACTCTACCTGAGTTGAAATCAATAAATACTACTACATTGGCTACGGTTAACATTAAAAACATTAACTTGGAGGAAATGAAGCATTTTTCACGTATTCTAAAAATGGAGGAAAGTGTGTTCAGTGAAAGTGAAAATGAAATCAGTGGCGTATCAGTAAAAAGTGTTAGTTTAGGCACCCTGCTATTGTACTTAATCTTAAGCATAGTTTTTATTGGTTTTCTCGTGAACCGTTTCAAGTTGATGCGAAATGATCGGATCACAGCTTCCGTCAGACCCGATAATTTCGCACTTGAGGAGGGAGGAGTTATGCAACCGGCCAATGCACTAATCATAACACCAAACCCATGAATCTGCAAGCAATGCATTCTTGTAGCTGCAGCCGTGTGCCTTATCTCTTCCGCCCACACGAGTTGTGCCGTGAGGCTCATAGTTATAAGATAGAATTAATCATTCGTTTAGAGAATAAACTTCGTCTCAGACGTTTCATTTTAATTGTTGGATTTCATTTAAGATTTTTCCAAATAAGTTTTAAAGTTAGTTTTTAAAAATCCAATTAACGTTCCCGTAACCTTTACTACTTGCATAGCTGAATATTTGAGTTTGAACTGCTACCCCAGTTCAGCTGATTAACGCATAAAGTATTTTCAATTAAATTATGTTGAATTTTCAAAAGTCGTAGAACAAACTCTATTACCAATTGGGTGTAGAATAAGACCCTTTCCGGCATAGCATATGTATTATAAAACACCTTATATAAAAGTCTCTGACGAAAATCAATTTGACGAAGGTAAGTTTAGAAAGAAAGAAAGAAAACACATTTATTTCGGACACATACAAAAACACAAACTAATCAGAAAAAATAACAAAGAGGATACAAAGAATAAGAAACAAACAAAAGAGAGTAGGGAAAAAACAAAACAGGCTGCACATTAGTCCGTGCTGAGGTGCGTGCGTGAGACAAAAAAGGTCCCATACCGCATCACTAACTGTAATTGCGCTAGTTTTCAGTTGTACGTGGATTCCAAGTTTACTCATTCCATCATTACCAAATAAATTAAATAATTTAAGATAATCAGTCTCAAGCAACCATTATCTAAGTGATAAGCAGGCCAATAATTTCACCCGAAGGCATGAGCTAAACATTATTTCTCCAGTAATGATGCCCCCACTATAAATAAGGGCAGGTTACACACGTGTATCTTGCATCCTGCTCACTCACTTGACCTTTAAGAGGTCATAATATTTTCATTGTTACAGTATCAAGATCAACATAAACACGCTTTGTTTACACTTAGGATGAGCTGGAGCTGAAGAATAGTACGACATAGTTTGGGTAAATTACATATAGGTAGAGAACCAAATCAATTAACGAAAACGTCATCTGAGTTTTAGAGGTTAACAGGACATTTAGGGGTTATGGTACTCACAGAAAGCGAAGCAAAAGGCGAGGTTTTTAACCGTAGCACTACATTGATCACTAATGAGTAGAAAACTATAGCAAAATGGTCATGTTTATAAAAAAACCTTATGAAAATATTTTTTGTTTTGGCAGAGCGGCGAGGCAACGCCGCCCGTCATGCGCGCTCTGGGCTCGCACATGCGCACAGAGAGCTTGAAAAGGGCAATTATCTTTGTGAAATTTCCGCTGAACGCTACGCATCGGATATTTTTAGGGATTGCATTGTTCCTGTCCCGTTAAACCGTCGAACTTGTAGGTGGACGAGCCAGGTTGATTTTGTTGGATAATGGTGACTGGCGGTGGTAAGACAACAGCTACATGCCTCAACACCAGCCTGGGCTTGATGTGAAAAGAGCTTTGACACTGCTGCTAAATTAGCGTAGATACCTCTTTAATTTAATTTTAATACTATGTGGCCAGTGCGTTTGTATGAAAAGTGCGAGTATAGCATAGTAGCTTACAGTCTCTTTTGTATTTTTTTTGAGGTAACGATTTGATGGAGTAATTAGCTCGCCTGGGGATAGCTGAACGATACCTTTCATCTGTTTTTAGGATTTTCAGCTTTTAAAAAACGATCCAGTTGCAATTACGTTTCAGCTAAAGCTAATGATCGATCGTTTATTTACGCAAGTCATTCTACTAATTAAATCGAACGTCACTCGTTCGCTATCATTTTGAAAATAATTTTCATGGTACAGTCTGCACTAAGATGATACATTTCATAATTACTATGAAATGTATACATAAAACCGCTAAAATCTAAGAAGATTTGTTTCAGCCAATGACACGATAAAGGAAGGAATAAATGTTTAAATTATCGGAGAGCCTTTAAAAAAATCTAAACTAAAGTTTAATGAAGTTGTTGCGCCTCACTATTGTATGTCTGACACGGGGCATCATAGGAAATAGCGTGCGGAAATAGTGGCAAAACGTTTCCCTTCAATATTGCATAAAGTTTGCTTTGTAAAGTATGTACAGTCGCCTGCATCACGCCTGCTCGTGTAGCACCTACGAAGATAAATAAATAACACCCAAAAGTCGCATTCATAATCCTGACCCCACACTAGGATTCCCTGTGTCGTGGGTATCAGAAACTACGAGTACCATGGTACCACAACACCCAGACCCGGAACAAATATTTACAGATCATGCAAACATTTGTCCCGCAGCGGGAATCGAACACCGAGGTCGTCACAGACAAAAGAAGATAAAAGTAGACTATAATCTGCTTTTTCAAACTATAATCTATCTATGTGCCAAATTTCATGCAGATACGTTCTTTTGTGATTGAGTAACAAACATCCATCCACCCATCCAAACTTTTGCATTCATTGGTTTTGTTATGAGGATACGTATTCCAGTAAGTATTAAAAAACAACATGTACCTCTGCATTTTAATTAAAGTTGTCACAGTAGGTTCTCTAAGGAATAAAATCTTCGAGTAACTGATACGGCAGAAGAATGCAATGGCATTCGTGCCAACAACTGGAAAATACCTCTGCCTCTTTTCCATTAGTGACTGTAGTTCTAGTTACAATTTCTGAAATTGTACCTTACTTTACAGAAATTGTTTCACTGGGTTGAAATGTAATAACTGTTTTAAAAAGAGTTGAAATAACTTTGTATGCTTTTTATTGTGACTCCTATTTTTAATAGGATAGTTTTTATATTGGCGGATATATCGAGTAACATTCGAACATAAAAAAAATGACGAATAGAGAACCTCCTCTTTTTTTCATTCAGTTAAAAAAAATAACAGTGTAATTTATTTCAAAATAATGTCCCTTGAATAAAGTAAATTTTATGTGTTTGTCAATTTTTTCATAGCTCTCCCCACCCCTGAACTTCTTTAATCAGAAGACGTATAGATAATTTTGAAATAAATTTTAGATGGCATGGCATTTGTACTCCGCTTCGAACATACAACCCTGGAAATTAAATTGACGACCATCGAATAATTTCAATAAGTATCATTTATTATGGGTATTTTCCCTAGAGTCAGCCCCCATCAGCCTTGTTTATCTCGGAAACCTATTCAATGACATAATAGGTAATCCTTTATAACTCACTTCCTTCCCTATATTCACAACATACAGTTAAAAGTGATTCATGGGAGCAATTAAGTTAATAAATCATGCACCCTTGTCGCAATACCACTATGTTATGACATCAAAGCATTCCATTTGTACCCTCATCTCAATTTGACAGTGATAAGGTTGGATCGGAACAGAATTATTATTCACAAGAGCCTGATAGATGTCAATCACAGAGCGCCAAATCAGTGCGCTTCTTCAAGTACCTAAGAGCTAAGAAAATTGTCTTTTAGAATTCTCTTCCGTCTGCCATCCAATTATATACTACCCTAAAAAGGCTATAAAGAAAATAAAAAATATTAGCAAAAGCTTTTGAATTGTAATGATATCTTATTGCAGACGACCTAACAATTTATTTTGAATGGCGTTACTTACATTTCGAAACTGTAGTAACTTTTTTTTTATTTTTTTTATTTATATATCTTCCAATAATTTATTACATAGTCATTTATAGAATTAGCACAAAAAAAAAACCACTAAGGTTTGTAGAACGAATGCTAAATGTAGTCTTCGGCTATAGGTAGGAGCTACGTAAATTTAGTAATAAGGAGTAGATTCTAATTTTATAATAAACAGGCACTTACGAAGGTATTGATCTAACAAAATACGTACATGGTGAGTACGTATTTTGCTAGATCAATAAAATCATTGGTGATTATGTAGCAAAATACACTTACTTGTATACTTATTTAATACAAGAAATAAGTCACGCCAAGATGCACGTCTAAAAACTGAAAAGTCACGTTATAAGTGGACACAATAGCGGGTTTTATCTCTTTATCTAAGTAAGTGAATAAAGTAAGTTATTTCTAAGGTTAGTTTACATCGTCACGCCTCACCATTTTTTTGCACGCCCAGGATGACTGGTAGATAATGCTTGTAAATCCACATTTCTCTGCAATGATCTTGACCTAAATCTCCCCTTTTTCCCCGCTCTAATTTTCCGATAGATGAAAGGATGAGGCTGGTACGCTAAATTTAGTTAATTCCGTGACGGGTCGAATTTTCACGAATTTAATCCTATCATCAATCATTCTACATCGTGCCATCACCATGAATCTTGCTCATTGTGCGCTGCGAGTAGAGTAGTAGTATTGTTACAGCAGATATCTTTATGAACATTTGTCGGTATAATGAGCATTGATCTGATCGATGCTTTGCTAAGCTGTTTTCTACATTTTTTTTTCAGTTCGCAGTAAGCAACATTTATTCTCAAAAAGACAAAGAGATAATCCTAAATATACTAAAATAATCTAAATAACTTTTTAAATAACGACTAAGTACTAATAAAAATGAGACTGGTTTTTTTACGAGTAGGTGTCATAAAAAATCCAGTCGATCCCTGTCGCCACCAGATGGTAGCGTGCCCAAAATACTGGCGGCATTGCCACGTTGTATGGCAATGCTTATTCGCTGACCGAAGTAAAAGCCAGCATTTTGGTCACGCGTACACTCTAAAAGTCTCCCCGCCAGGTCCTTGTAAATTTTGTGTGCCCCTGATCCCCATGGGCCTAATGTCTCTACCCCAAACGGCTCGAACATATAGCCTCTATCAAGAAGCATATATTTGCGTCGTTTGAGGGACTCCGCTGATGCTGCTGCGGAGCCAGCCCGGACTGATGTGCTGGGAAGATGTGACGGCGCTAGAGTATCGACGCAGGTAGCGTCCCATACTAGAGGCCGTCCCATCTTCCAGGGGATAAGTGTCATGCCATCGGGTCTTTTACCATCGTCTCGCATTAAGCCGCTCGGTTCTAGAACAGCTGTAACGTTGACGCTGGTAAAAGCCCGACGGATAATATCATTTAAAGAGTTATGTCGAGGCACACGTCCGGCACTGCGGGCACATGAAAGTGCGTGGTGACCGAAACAGTCAGCGGTCTCACCACATTGGCACCGATGTGCCACTTGGCAGGGAGAACCTAGGCGCAGAGAGGTTGCCACCCGGAAGGTATTGTTGTCTAAAAGGGTACCTAAATTTTTGGAAGGCAAGACATGTAGCCAAAGTCCTGACTCCCACTCCGAGACGGCGAAGAGACGAGCGCGCTCTGCTGGGCAGCTGGACGTTTCAATTAAATTTTTCCGTTCCAGCTCACAGAGCGGCTCATCCCACAGTCTCTGAGAGGATAGGACCTTTGGCATGTCGGTGTTGGGGCAGGCTATTTTCCAAGCTTCTTGGGCTTCACTGAAACAATTAATTTCGAAGTTTTGTAAGCTTTTTGATAAAATGTTATGAATAAGATTTTTAGTGCTATACACTGATGACAAAAAGGCCGGAATGGATACACTGGTAATTTTGCGGATACCAAGACCGCCCATCCTATTAGGAAGTGAGGCCTGGCGCCAAGCGCGATCTTCTAAAGGGGTGTTGAAAATGGTAATGAGTGTATCGCGCATAATGTTATCCAACTGCTGTGTAAGATGAGGGTGCTTCCAGAGTTGGGAACAACGAAGGTAGTACGTGAATTTTGGAGCAAAAAGACAAAAACGTAAAATAACAAATGCCACATGGGTGTTTATTTTCAATAAACGATCTGAAACTGCGCGGAAATTTTGAATTTTGTCATTAACAAAGTCAGACAGTGACTCGTCAAGAATCGGGGAGCCTAGGAGGCGAAGTGAAGACTTGTCTACAATTTTAATTGATGGTGCAATTTGTTCAAACATTTTTAAAATAGAATTTTGGATGGTGGGATCTGGACTGGGAATGAAAAGTTCACATTTTGTAAAATTTAGTTCTAGGCCAATTTCTTTAAAATTTTTAATGAGAAGGGTCAAATCTTTGAAAATTGTATTCACTTCGCCACCCAGAGTGCCGTCATCTAAATACCAAACGTTAAATTTTGACTCTAAACGCTTGAGGATGGGATGAATGGCGAGACTGAAAATAGCAGGCCCCAAAGGGTCACCCTGTTGACACCCTACTTCCGAAAACAATAAGTTATTTTGATATACCAATTTGGATGGTCTGCCATAGCATTGCCAAAGAAAGTTGTATATGTCCGGTAATTTGTCTCTTATTTGAGTCAAAAGGGCGCCCCGATCGACAGAGTTGAATGCGTTTTTAACGTCCACCTTCAACACAACATCTTGCGTACAATGTGTCATGAAAGTTCTGAGAGAGTGAACCGCCGCCTCGCAGCCTCCGCGTGAACCAAAACCTAATTGATGAGGCTGGAACTCAGAACATAAAGTTTGACTTTTTTTTCTGCAACAGATTTTGGCTACAAGTCGGCGATATGTTGTACCTACGTCTATGGGTCTGATGCCTCCGTCTTTTTTTATGAGGGCGCATAAGTTTGCGCCGTAAAGAATGTCGGTAATATCTGAGTTTACTTGGCCCGACAACATGAAGTTGGCCAATAAAGTGATGGCTCCAAGGAGGTTTTTACCTGCGTCGCCACAGCCAACACTTATTAAATCTTTAAGATGTTGGGGCGCAAGACCGTCGAGACCTCCAGCGGAGCCACTCTGGAATGATTGTATAGCATACAGTGTGTCTTCTGCTGTTACAGACAGACTCGTTTGTTCAGAATCGTCAGGTGGTGGGGGAAGGCATAAGCCAGGTGCTGATGGTGGATGTTTCGCTAAAAGAGCCGAAAGGGTTTCACTACAATTTGGTGCAACTGTGTCATTAGAAAACAATAAACGTGCTGCTCCTCTGATGTCTCCATCACCCAGGCGGTTTTCCACCATGTGGCAGGAGGCCTCAGTTGTTCTCGCTCTACGAGACCTATTTTTGGTCTCTTTTAAAAGTGTGAGCAAGGAGGCATTTGTATTGCAATTTCTTTTAATTTTGGCTGTTAGTGAAATTTTGTCATTAGGATCATCTCGAACATGTAAAATTCTGTATGGAAAAGACAACAAATGTTCCCAAGCAGCTTGAGTATTTTGAGAAACGGCTGATTTGAGGTCATTGTTTAATGAGTGGGCGACACTGATTCGGGCACCGCGGGGGATGCGTTTGATGACTGGTAAATTTTGCTTGCTCTGAGTCAGGATTTGCCAAAAATCTTGTGAGGGTGATCCTAATGAGTTACTAACGTGATTGCTCAGAGATGAGTTACTATTACTATGGCTTTTATGGACTCTACTTTCATGTATTCTCAGGCCTCTCAGACCTTTAAAATACCGCAATTGGGAACATTTGTTGCATGGGATTAGATTATCCGATGACACAGTGCTACTTTGATCATCCTGGGTGGCCACTTGGGCTACTGATGCCATATGCTGGTGGCGACTTAAAAATAGGAACTTACATGCCAGGAAACACACAAAAAACACGAAAAGTAAAAAAAATAAACATACACTAAAAAACGAAAACCACAAAACTGTCAAATGTCAAACTTTGGGGGCTGCCAAAGATTACAGAGATCCGAGGAGGCTGCGTTACGTGGTCATAGTTCGGGCTCCACTCTGTGAATCATCTCGTCTTCTTAGGCGGATATATCTCGTGGTTTAACATAGTGGTTATATTCTCTTTAGACGTATCGTGTAAGGCTTGTTAGAAATTTGGCACAGCAGGCTGCGAAGGTCTCGCTCGGTTGTTTTCAGGGCGTTGTCGTCGACTTTCGCCCTTTTCGTACCCAGTGGCTTTTGCACCGCAGTCGCCAGGGGTCAAACTTTGGAGGCTAGTAAACACTTTAGTTTTATTCTCGCAACATCACGCAACATAACACAACACACTTTTCTACATTATCTATCCATATTGAACTCTACCATTGTAACAGAGTAAGTACCTATATCGTCATGGGTGCCTACTTTGATATAATTACTTATAAGCTAGTCTATTGAATGAAAATAAGATTTTAAACTTATATATATATATAGATAGGCCTGTAGTAGTATATGATGTACTTAGATTTTATTACTTATGGTATTATATCGTTCTCAATAAACTTACCTATATTATTTATACTTCCATACAATAGTATATTCCATAGTATTTCGGAATAAGTCCCTCCATATCTAAACGTGGATTTCATAAGAGGTGACTAAGGGAAAAAAGCTAGGGGATGGGCAGCAACGTCCCATATTTTCACAAAGATAGCTCTAGCTGCGCTCGCCAACCTACATGCCCAGCGTAGCGAGTATGGACAAATTCCCCCACAGGATAGGAATTATCTCTCAAAATCTGTGATACCTCACAGATTTCCAGATTGCCTCCCGGCAGTGGTCGTTCTACTGCTGAAATGGTGATGATGACAATAAAATCTGGGTATATAACAGAAACATTTCTGTAGAAAATAAATAAGTAGGTACCTAACATTTTTTATCAGTAGGATACATTACGATATTATAGGTATGTGGTGTAGGTACTCTTTGTTAGAAGAGGTTCCAGATAAAATCATAGTTGTCAGTCGTTCAATCAAAGCATAGTTGTAAAACTAGTATTTTTTATTAGCCCTTGTTTGAAACTCTCAAACTTGAAGTAAAACTTCACTTGAACTATCGCGCTGGAAGTTTTACCATAAACTTGATTGTTATTGCGGCTAGGTAAAGTTGATCAAACTTGCTTGAGTAATCGGGATTAATCGGTAAATATTTACATTTCCTCGATAAATTTTGGAGTAGGTGGATCTAGGAGTATTGTATCCATGCATACTGAAATATAGTACAGTACTCAACTGAAAAAAAATCAATACCCTTTCATTCATTTTAGCTTACTTTGATGAACAATGAATGCCGTCAATCCACACTGAACGGTTAGTACTCTTTTATTTATAATCAATCTAACTTTATCGGGTCGATAAAAATCCGTCCGCCTCTTTATTTTTTCACTGATAGAAAAAGACAGGACGAGAGTTATCGAGCCGTAAAGTAAGTTACTTATTATGGACAAGAAGGTACACAAATAAATCAAAACTCACTCCTTAACTACTCAAATTTGTTTAGTTAAATGTTTGGTTGGATTTAACTGATTTACCTATCCTGTTGTGAATGAACAATAAATTAACGGACAAACAAATTATTGTGAAACGCTCTAATGAGTAGGTATCGGTTATTCACAAAAGCTTATTTAAAATTTAAATATTAAACTGGATAATTTTATACTGAGATTTTTAACGAATACCAAAAAACCCGTTGAATTTTTTCATAATGAATAGTGGACGGTTTGCTAAGTTACCCATAAGCGAACAAATGTTTTTAATGTGTCATGTAATATTTTTTATACTTTTCGATTTCTATAATAGAATTTTACAAGTCAACTTTTAGAGACGATCTAAAATTCGGCTGCTAGTCTTTAGGTACTTTAGACAGATTTACGTAAAGGATTTTCTTCTTTAAACAGAAAATGAATTTTTGTTTTTCTGTACTTCTCATCCAGAGAAGACAAATATCTACGCCACTTGTTTACAGAAACTTGTCTCCGACCCAAAACTACTTAGATAAACCATGCATTACAATGTTTTGCACAAATGAGATGACATTCTGCATACTTCACTTACAAAGAATTCTAGCAAAATATCAGTTTTAGTTTCCGGGATAAGCGAGATTCAGTACCCATAGTTTACGATTTTAAAACGATTAGGTAGAAAGTGATTCATCATCACCAGCTTTTAGAAGTCCACTGGTACATATAGGCTTACCCCAAAAGAAAGACAAACGGTCTTGAGCATTTTCCATCCACCGAATTTCTTGCATATTTAGCAATGTCGTCGATCCATTTCTTCCGACACTATTCATATCCGACTTTTTTATAAAAGTAGTTACAGATCAATAAGCACATATCGCAGACACCGCAGAGCCTAGGTACTAAAGAGTGCGTGAGTGGACTTCCTGAGGCTGATGATGATGTTGATAACTTTGACAACTGTTTACCAAGTTTAGTGTTTCGATGAGTAATAGTGGGTAATGTATTTCTTGTCTAATTTCTCATCGATAACAACAACTCTGTAAGGGATTATGTATCTTGCTCAACTTACAACTAAGTACAACTTATAGTACACAACGTATAGTATTAATAACTTGTAAGAAATGTATCTGTTTTCTTATGGAATAACTAATAATTATCGGGGCGACACGCAGTGTTGGAAGCCCGATGGCCGTTTGATTAATTTGAATGGTGCAAACGATACACAGCAGTGTCATCTGCACCATTGACGGTGCAAGTAAATAATTGTGCATATTACACAATGTGCAATTTGAAGTTTTTAGGTAGGCTGGTGCCATGCTCGGTATCAAGTTTATAGTGGTACCAAACGTCGAGATTGACGAAAGTCGTATGAAGGTCAAAGAAATTGACCGTATAGCGGAGCTGAAAGAGTTGGGCAGGACACTTGGCAAGGCGAGGGTAGTGATGACAGGTGGAGTAAGGCATTAACTGAATGGCGTCCAAGAACTGGATACCGGAACGTCGGTCGTCCAGCCGAGGTGGGCAGACGATATAGCAAGTATCGCGGGCCGAACTGGATGAGGCTTGCACAGGATAGAGGATAATGGCACGTATAAAGAGAGGCCTATATCCAGCAGTGGGTGAATTCAGGCTGTGGATAATGATGATGATGAGGTAGGCTAGTCGGAAGAACACTGTCGAAACATACTTATAAGAATAAAGCCCTTTTTGGCATAATTCCAGATATAAGTAGGGGTCGCACCATACGACTACGTGAGACAATCCACGTTTTTCGACAAACGGTGATATTTACGTGCGCCGCTATTGTGTGATTTTATTTCCAGGAGATGCCTAAAATAATTGAATTTCTGTGTACATGTCTGCACACGTACGAAGGTAACTGCTACCACTACTATTTTCTGTAGGAGAAGATATAACTTTTGACAAGCTCTCGACGTAGTGTTTTTTTTTTCAATAATACCTTGTGTTCAATATTAGAGCGGTTTCAGACTAGCGTTTTATGAGAGAGTATAAAAGCTCGTTTTTCAAAGCGCGTGTAGGCTCATATAGGCGCGCTTTTGTCACACGCCAAGTACAAGTTTACGCGCTTATAAGCTCGTATAAGCGCGAGTCGCGAGAGACGCCTTCCCGCCAGGCTATTGTGTAAGCAAAATGGTTATGAACATCGCAATTATAAGGATGATTTTATCTATTATAGCGACATCTGAAGTTTTTCAGACATGAAAAGGAAGAAGCTAAGGTCTTGAAGTTTTCGCTTGTCAAGTTTGGAACATTTTGAATCTTGCTAAGATTGTTAAAATTACCCTCAAAGTTACGATCTTCATTGCCATGACGCTTACACCATTGCACCACCGACCGGTTCGAGTGTACACGCGGGAATAAGCCCGTGTACGCGTTCGGTTTTTTAAACCGCGAAATTATTATTATTAATATTAATATCTTTATTTCAGGCTACTTGACACACAAACATGTGTAATATGCCTTGGCCCATATTAATAAATACCTTACAGACTAACATACATATAACATTAAACTTAAATAACTACACCACATCTAGAGTCAGGGACTTTCTTGATCGTGAGCGCCTCCCTGTAGCGACGGTAGACAACTCCAGCTGACCAAAATTCGGGCGCGAGGAACACCTCTTTGTACTTGGCAGCTACCTGGAGCACGTAGGACTTAAAATTATGATATTAAAATTATGCGTGCGTGTAAGCGCGCATGCCGAAACGACCGTACCGCTCAAGAAAACGCTAGTTTGAAAGCGCTCTTACTTTAATGTAGGTACCTAGTTTCCAGGAATACTTACAAGTAGAAAGAGCTTTTGTAAAATACCACCATACTCGTACTTATCACCTGCAAGTTCTGCTTTGTTACGGGAAACGTTACGATAAAATTACCATAGATAGTACATTATAGAAGAGACATATGACATGTCTCAGAGTAACGAGTGAAACACACGTAGGTCACGTCCCGGGAACAGATTGCAGTGATGAAAGGGTAGCATTTCAGGTGTTTTATTTTATATCCAAACTACAGTGATCGCACGTTTCATGCAGAGAACATAATTCATCAAATCATTACACTGTTTTATACAGCCTGGCGCTGGTATTCTATAAAAACGTCAGTTTGATGTCTAGACGCAATTGCTGTAAAATTTGGTTGAGTGAAACTTAAAATTGAATGATTGACGACCAGGGTTAGCCCGGTTGCACCATAGGAAAAGCTTATACATAGTATTATTAGTTGATAAGCTCTTCAAAAAAATTATACCAACTTTGGTCGACGCCGCCGGTGATAAGAGAGCTGGCTCATTCCTTGCACAAAGAATTTCTTTGGCAATTCAACGCGGGAATGCAGCCAGTGCTCTTGGCACCTTGCCGCATGTCCAAAATTATTTGTTTAATTTGTTTCTATTTTATTTTGTAATTATTTGATTTTATATTTTATAGTATGTATATAGTATGTATACAGTGGTGGTCATCTAATTAGAAACACCTAGTCACCTGACATTTTTATAAAGTAACTAACATTATTATAGCATTTAATAGGAGGTAATTTTTTTTTCACTACTTTACAATGTACTTTAATATCTCTAGTTTAATTACAAGCAATAATATTTGACAACCAAGACGACAATAAAAATAAATATCAGTGAAACAAAAAGTATCAATATCGTTAGGACTGGCAGAATGGACAACTAATTAGAAACATTGTATGACTTGGTCAAAATTTGATTTTTTAAACTGAAATACAGTTCTCACAATTGTCAATCACATTGTAAATATTGCCGCCATTTCTAACTCATTACGAAAAGTTACTATTTATTGTTGTTTTATTAAAAATGGGTTAAAATAAGAGCTGTGATGCAGCAACGAGAAAAATTATAGTGAATTTTCATTTAAAACAAAAATGGAGTTACAGAATGATCGCCGATTATTTGGAATGTTCCGTAAAGATGATATTTAACGCCCTCGCACATTTCAAACTACACGGAACATCAGATAACGTACCAAGAAAACTTCGGCCCAGGAAGACTACAGTTCAAGAAGACAGGCTTATGCTTCGATTAGCTAAGGCGGACCCCTTTAAAGGATCCAATATTATAAGAAAAGAGGTATTTTCAGAAGACGATCCTCGACACGTGTCCACTAAACTAGTTCGTAGACGGTTGGTTGAAGGAAAATTGTTAGGAAGGATCGCTAGAAAAGTACCACTACTAACCAGGCAACATAGAGAAAATCGTCTAGCATTCGCTCGCAAATATGGCAGTTGGACTATTCATCAATGGAAAAAAGTTTTGTTTTCAGATGAAACTAAAATTAATTTGATTAATTCCGATGGAAAACGATATGTACGACGACTAATAAACGAGGCTTTGAATAAAAAGTACACTAAAAAGACAGTTAAGCACGGTGGTGGAAATGTAATGGTGTGGGGATGTTTCTCAGGGTACGGGATTGGTCCCGTGAGAAAGATTGAAGGGCAAATGGATCAATATCAATACAAAAAGATCTTGGAAGAGACAATGATTCCATATTCCGAGGAAAATTTGCCAGTAACTTGGATATTTCAGCATGACAACGACCCAAAGCACACAGCACGCAGCATTAAAGCGTTTCTTACAGAACAATCCGTGACAGTATTAGAGTGGCCTGCCAATAGTCCGGATTTAAATCCCATAGAAAATTTGTGGCACATTATAAAGACCAACCTGTCGCAGAAACACGTTACTAATATTCATGGACTTAACAGTGCATTTGAAGACGCTTGGAGAAGTATTCCTGTAGAAACTTGTTATAAATTGATTGAATCAATGCCGCGTCGCTGCAAAGCTGTTATTGATAATAAAGGCTACCCTACCAAATACTAATTGTCTAAGGATGTAGTATTTTTAGTATTTTTCAAAACTATTGGGGTTTTGTTCAAATTAAACATGATTTAAGTAATGATTTTTTTGGTGTTTCTAATTAGTTGTCCGGTTTGTATCTCGTTTTTTATTTTGTTATTAATATAACTTTCAGTTTTAGAAAAACAACCGTTGTTTTCTGTTATTAAAATGGTATAACAATGCAATATAATATCCGATACATCGATTTTAATACGTAGGAACACTCAATGATACGTTAAAAATTAGTTCGAAAGGGAATTTGCAATAAAAATATAAACATATGTTTCTAATTAGATGACCACCACTGTAAGTGTATATTTTAAAAATTTGAAAAAAAAAAAAAAAAAAAAAAAAAAATTGTTAAGCTTTAAAAAAAAACAATAACATAATTAGTATTTTATTGGACTTCAACCTTATCTAAAATGACTTCATATTCCCGTGATACTCCTACGGCAACTCGGGAACTATTCTGAAAAATACCGCTTTATATTTGTTTTTACCTTGCATTCTCTACATGCTTATTTTTCCAAGTGCTATTCCTATTTTTTGACGCAATGCAATTTGAGCAGGAATATTCGTCCGAACCATGATAAAAACGAATATCTACCTGTGAAAAATGAGCTCACTCCAGACGAAATAGGAATAAACAGAACCTGAATAGCATCCGTCTGAATAAGTTATGAGTATGATGCGCTAAATCTGAATACGAGAGAATAGCCTTCTAGGTATATTTGGCCAAGCAACCTCATTTTCACATCCAATTTGAAGACTACAGTATAATAATAATACTCTATAAGTGGTTTATACTATAAAATGCAACGGGAGAGTCATCATTAGTGTATGTTGATAAATTCGTGTCAATTATATAAATAAACAAAAATGTAAAAAGAGCTGGCTCCCGTTTGGCCCAGCGGATAAGCATTGCCATCAAGCGTGGCAGCCAGCGTCTTGGGGACGCTTCCGACTGGTTCCGAGTGATCTGGATCAATTTAGCTATATGTAGATTGTTTGCAACGGTGTTTGGGTGAACTGATACGTGACAGGTTGCAAGCCCATCGCCGCGTGTGCCCAAGAAAACGTGTTTCCTCACGATGTTTTCCTTCACCGTTTTAAACATGTGTGCACTCAAGTTTTTCGAGTAGAAAAACTTGTTGAAGCACGATCCGCTTCGAACCCACGACCTTCGAATCGAAAGTTAGGGAACCTCCCACTTGGTCAATAACTAACAAAAAATAAGTGGATGAGCTGTGAAAATGAACACACACAAAAATTACGTTGATAAATAATTTAAATAGCTGTATGTACAAGGTGATTCATAATATTTATTCCATCCCGAAAGGGGCTTATTCTACAAGCAATTAGCAATAAAGTTTGTTCTACGACTTTTGGAAAATCGATATTTTTCATTGAAAAAACTCTATGCGAAAATCAGCTGTTTTGGAGTCAAATCAGATCAAACTCAATAAATCTGCTGTTTCAAAAACAGCAAATTTTTTTTTTCGCTAATATTATTTCTTTTTCGTTGACAGAATAACCCCCTTTCGGGATGGTATACATGTTATGAATCACCTTGTATAATATATATAAATAAACAATATATATGTGTGGGAAAACCCCTTTTCGTAGCATAGGTTATTCTGGTTTAATATTGCAACTGCCTAGTGGAAAACTTGCAGCAATTCACGGCTTCAAAACTTTTCTAATATACATGTCATTGTATGTAGGTTGCTTGGGAAAGGTATCGCAGTTTTCACTGCAAAGTTAGTTCTTGATTAGTTTCGACGTAACGTTTAGTAGGAACGTTAGGAAATTATAAATAACTTAATCTACACTAGCTTCCGCCGACGGCTTCGCTCGCGTGGTACCTACATAAATTTCTGTGCCAAATTTCATCCAAATCCGTTCGGCTGTTTGGGCGAGACTGAACAAGTCAAGTCAAAAGGCGTTTATTTCAATAAAATCACAAGAATCGCTTTGAAACGTCTTAGAAACTAGGTGGAGCCACGCCTGTTCCTCGCGACCAAGCCTAGAAGAATCAGGCAACAAACACGGCTTGGTGCCTATCATTTTTTTCGATGATCCTTTCACAAAATGGAATTTTAAGCTTCAGTGTGGTGCCGATCGAACTAGATGAGGCTCAAAAGAAAAATAATCTAATTAAAATGTCTAATAAATAAGAGCTCATAAAAATGTGAAAAAAAAGACAAATGTGAGCTCTGCGACGAACGCTCTGAACCGCATCCAAACATCTCTCTGACGACCTCGGTGGCGCAGTGGGCGAGTGTTAAACGGAGAAGCAAGGTGTGCGAGTTTGATTACGGAGATGTCTTCATAGGTACCACGCGAGCGAAACCGAGGGTGGAAGCAAGTGTTTTATAATTCGTGCAGTCACATGAAAAATACCCGTATAAACTAATACATAATAAGTAGGTACTAACCACTAACGTCTACAAACGTAGGCACCTACTCCCACATTTTATGTAAAGCATTTGTAGGTTATTTGCATTCAGCGCAGAGTGGTAGATAACTGCCTAATTTATTATTTCCTAGGAAAAGGAATGCCGGCACGTGTGGAAATGACACGACGAATATTTAAATCAGCCGGTCTATAAATAAGTCTTAGTTAGCTTTATAGTTTCTACAGAAAGTTTGAAGGAAAAATTATAACCCCTTTGAAAATTATTATGAAACGTGTTAATTCCCTACACTTTAAAGAAAAAATCATTATAATCGGACGAGCAATTCCGACATGTACAGGACATTCATACAAAATACATAATTGCCGAACTGATAAACTCCTTGTGACGACCTCGATGGCGGCGTAGCGGGCGAGTTCGTCTGAGACGCAAGGGGTGTGGGTTTGATTGCTGCTGACAAATGTTTGCATTATTGGCAAATGTGATGTATGTGTTTTTGGAGGAGGTAGGGCACAGCGAGATTTTCTCGTTCTAAATTGTAGCAGCCCGTCTGGTGAGGTACCTCCCCTTACAGAAAATCACAGCCAAATAACATTATTAAATAGTGTTGTGTTCCTGCGGTGAGTAAGGTTGCCAGAGCTTTAGGGGGAGGGGTTCGGGGTCAGTAACGCGGGCGTGATGCCTCTGGTATTGTAAGCGCTCATAGGCTACGGTAACCACTTACCAACAGGTGGGCCGTTTGCTTGTTTGCCACCTTAGTATAAAAAATAAAATTGAAAAAGCGGTCGGTAAAAATGAATAATCTACCACAAACAAAATTAGAATTCATTATTTTTTTACTATTAAAAACCAATATATTTGTACTTAGAGCCGATAGAAACCTCTCAACTTGAAATGGTTTGAAACGAGATATATTCGTGACATATAAGTTGCAGAGAAAGTGCAAAAAAAAAATGCTGATAGCAATATGCTGATGTATTTTGCACAGTAAATATGTTAAATCTGCTTTGTATGGCTAAGTTTATACGAGATCATTCCCAGTTTCTATCGCGGCACGTAATATCACCACGATCCATAGCTGATAGGAGACAGGATATTGGAAATTGTTAGTAAACTCCACGTCACTAAGTACGTATTTATAGCAAATTGTGTTGGTGAACTTGTTCTCGGTGGGACTTCGATTCGGATTGACACGAATCTAATCTACAAAGTTAAAAGGAAAATCGCATTGCAGAAAAACAAGTTTATGAAACTTTTGAGGCATTAAATTGTCAAAATTTCCAGATTTGATCCAATTTATGTTTGTTTTTTGTACATTTTTGTTGGTTTTTGTTAAATCAAATCAAATCAAAAGGTGTTTCTTTCAATAAAATCCCTAGGATCACTCTGAAACTTCTTAGAAACTGGGTGAAGCTAAGCCTGTTCCTCGCGGCCAAACTAGAAAAAAAAATAAAAAAAATACCGTGCTTATTTATTTTAGCTAACGTAGCCTGTCTATTGGGTGTAGAAAAAGCCTCTTTCGGGATATAATACATACTAGCTTCCGCCTACGGCTTCGCTTGCGTGGTACCTACATAAAAAGCCTGGAATAGCCTATATGCTATTCCAGACTATAATCTATCTCTGTACCAAATTTCATCCAAATCCGTTGGGCCGTTTGGGCGTGATTGAGTAACAAACATCCAAACATCCTCACAAACTTTCGCATTTATAATATAAGTAGGATTATAAATCACCTTATAAGTATTATTATTTAAAGCCATCACAGCATTTGCATGCTTCTGGTTTTCCTAACGTTCAGTACTAAAACGTCCACTGCTGGACACAGAGGCATTGCTTTGTCTTATTTTCCGTTTAAATAAAACTGTACATAAACTTTTCATTCCCTGTTATTTTCGGATTGCAACCGTTTCGGAGCAGCAATAAACAGCTTCGGCACAGAAGTTCAATTTATGCAAAGCGCCGATTGTTTCTGTCACATGCTGCTAACTAACGCAACACGACTTCTAACGCTTACTTTGAAACTAGAGGGTTATATAACTTGCAGTTATTGCTTGATAAATACATGAGCGCTTAATTAGTTCCAGATTATGTGTATAGCAACCGATTGTTTTTTCTCAATAACCGCAAAACGCACAGTTTTGATTTTTATGACAAAGATAACTTGAGCATTTTATTTATGTAAATCCAAGACAGAAACGCGATTGGTAAAACTTTTCTCGATAGATTTATTTTTTGAAGTTGGGTCCTCTGCAACAGTTTTTTCGAAAATACTCTATCTAACAAAAATAACTTTTTTTAAAATATTTTTTTAGACAATAGCATTGGGTACCTAAATCCAAGACACTTTTTTTACTTCACTTCACTTCACTAAAATAGTTTTTGTGATAATCGATATTTTCTTATATTTCGCTTACGTCGATTACTTTCGTAGTGACTTCTAACGCTTGCCATCTCTTTCCGCATTCAATTACAGTACATAGCGCTGTCACTTACTTCACTCCACCCACTCGACAATTTATTATGATTTTTGTATCCTCTTAAGGTTTCCTTGCTAATAGTTATTGAACCACAGTATGCCACAGTATACAAGATGATACATAAATGTACATCATCCGAACAGTGGCTCATTCTATATCAACAAAAAGAGAGAATAATAAAAAAACAAATATTCATTTAATTTTTCAGATATTGTTCAAATCAGCTGGTTTTGTTCTTTTTATCATTTTTAACACTAATTATTAAACGTACGTGAAGTTCGGCATCGAAATTGCTACATAAAACAGCTGATTTTTGAATAGTTTTTAATTTAATGAAAAATGATGAATTTCCGAAAGTCGTAGAACAAACTTTATTGCCAATTTTGTGTCAAATAAGCCCAGAGACCGCATTACAGAGAGAGTTCTACAAGGTGATTCTTAATATATTATATTTTCCACATTTATGAATCACCCTGTAGAACTATAAGCCTGATACTTAAATGGAATTTAATGATAGATATCACGTTGCAACATGAGGGCCTGAGAGAAGAACTTTAATACAAGGCTGTATAAAATCATAACTGCAGCCCATTATGCTGTGTATGCCAATCCAAACAAATTTTGTATTAAGTCTGAAGATCTCCAAATCTAAAGCACGTTTAAAAACTCCAACCTAGTAATGCCATTTCTTTAAACACAGCCAAGCAAATAGCACTTTGGCTCTCGTCCAATAATGCAATCCGTGCTATCCAGTAGTTTCCAATAGGTATCAAATGTAGCAATATCGTGTGATCCCATAAGGTTAAAGCGGAAACATCTGAAAAGCCCCATTTTCTGTAGGTCCATATAAATCCAATAATGTTATCGTGATATTGTAACATCTGTGCACAAGTTGATTCATAATATGTATTTTATCCCGATAGAGCTTATTGTACACTCTACCAGCCCATTAGCATTATTTGTAAATTCATAATTTTTCATTGAAAAAACACAATTATAACAGCAGATATTTGCATCTGCTGTTTTGGACTCAAATCAGTTCCAACTCAATTATTCAGCTGTTTCGGTAGCTATCCTGCTATCGAACTTCTCGTTCGTGATTTAAAACATTTGGGGAAAATATCTGATTGTTTTGTTAACGCTTCTTTCTTTTTGTTTGACAAATTTGAATTATATAGTTTCGAGCAGACATAATATGAATCACCTTGTTCATGTATATGCCGATTATCATCTTAATAAGTATATAATAATACTTATATATAGGCCCACTATGAAGTTTTACTTTAAATTATTGAGCTTTGTAATCATAATAAAAGTTTCACACGTTTTGTATCCCAAAAAAACCTTCAAAAAATAAACGAAATTTTACATCTTCAGTAAGAGTCTGGCAGCATTTCTGTGGCCTCGAGGCTTTAACACACTGGATAAGTTCCAATTTACAATAGGTACCTACTCTGCTTAAATTAGTCTACATTGTTCTTGGGAAACCGACTTGTTCTTGCTTGTACCTAAGCTGTGTTTTAAAAGTCTTCGTGCTGCCAAAGCTTGCGAATTCAACGGATGTTTGTCTAACAAAGTTTTAGCATCACATAGTACTCGTATGTTGTACTCGTGTGGATGAATATGTAGGTACTGAATATGCTCCAACACGATTAATAATAAAGCTGTTAAAAAAAAAGCAAGCCTTGGTTTCTAGACTTAATTTCAATGGATGATCGTGAAGAAAAAAAATTTGACTGTACCTAATTGATATGACAATAATGTCAAGCCGATATGCTACCATCTAAAATGTATTTTTAAATGATCCCTGCGTCTAGTCAACAAAGTAAATATACCTAGCTCAACGATATCTCAAGCCCCTTCAGTAACATGTTGCTTCAGTCTGATGTCAGTGTGAAGGAATCGAGAAAATACACTTGACTATACTATACGGAGGTAAAATATATGAAACTGAGTACCCAAGTGTATTACGTACTTAAATGCAAAACCCTGAAACCTCTGGAAGTTTTCTTGGAAAATAGCAAGAACGTGGTCTGCACGTGGAAATGGTAAACGTGGTCCCTTGCGATACCTGTCCAAGTTACGAGTATTACAACCAATTCTTACACTTCAGTAATGGAAGCTTTTACGTCAAAATACCGAAAGCTTTTAGTTTGTTTGATATAGGTATACTGTTTAAGATCATTTACCCTGCAAATGATATATTGGAATGTGTATCTCCCAGTGAAAAGTGAAGATCTTCCACACCAAGCGACCTTTTACTCGGGACCCGTGGACATACAGTTTTTTTTCGAGGTTGGTCTCCTACGTCTATTGCAGCGAAACCAGGCTTTGGCGAGCGCAGTGGGTGCTGCGGCATAGAAAAAGTTAGGTTGGGGCAAAGAACTCAAGGTACTGACCTCGGCTTGGGCCGTTGCCTTGCCAGAGAGGTTTTTTGAGGAGGCCATCACTCTGAAGGGCCGGAAACGCAGGGATGGGATGTCGTCGTCGACCCCGCCGGTGGCGTCGCTGTGATTTGTGCATGTTGTCAGAGATTACTTATGTCCAGTGTCCGAGATAACTTCGTCTCTATAAATGAGGCAGGCAGCCGCGAAGTAGGTAGGTACATATTATTTGGCGGTATAAATGGCGCTACAATATAGGCTCAGCGCAAACGAGCCATCCGCCACAGGCTATCAATGGAGATTAATGGACTACTTTTCATACGAAGCTTGTGGCCGGTGGCGACCACACCTGTGCGGTTAGTCCTTACAAAATTTACTCAAAGTATAGTCCGCAGCTTGTAGCGTGCGGCTGTCGCGAGTGGCTTGTATGCGAGTAGCCTTAAATAAAGTTTTCTCAACGTTAGTTTGATGCTTATGACTTATAGTTTGTATCTTATTTATAAGATTGTATGTTTTTTCTTAATTTCGATGTAAGTAGAGGAAACGTCACAAGAAACTACAAATTCTTGGCATCCTGCCCGAAAGTGCCTTCCTTTCATTTATGAACTGGTCCAATTTTCGAAAACAAACTGAAAGTTCGTATAAAAACCACAAAAGTTCCTACATAGCAGGTATTTTCAACAGTTTAATTTCCATTTGACGCCTTTCCGATGTTCCGACTTAATTACTTTTCAGCTTTAGGCTTTAATTAACTGCGTCAAATGTATGCCCCAAGAGACTCAATAAACCTTTTTGGTAATTTGTATAGGTAGAAATGAACGTTAATATTTGATTACTTTGATGAATTTAATACTGAACAATTCGTATTTAGTTACGGACTAGGTAGGTACCTACTTGTTTTCCGCTGCATTTCCGCTGCAAAGTGTGTATTCATATACCACGTGTATAATTGCCTTGTGTTAGAATTGCAAAGCAGATCGGGCACATTGTTTATATAGTCCATAGAGCACGCATTATTATTTAGGTACTAGGCTCAAAAATATTGAACATAAAAAAATTGCTGGCAAAACCTAATCCTTCTAAAACAGTAATCAAAAACTGAATTAGTGAAATGAGACAATGTTAAATTCTTATCAAAAATCAAGGTTGAACGGTCGAAGCTATTTCATATTATATCTTTGTTGTGATTTTAGCAGTAATCTAGTTCCTTTCACTTCTTCCTCCTGCCCTTGTCCCACATTATGTGGGGTCGGCACAACATGTTTTCTTCTTCCACTCTCTTCTGTTAGCCGTCATCTCCGCACTCACATCTTTCTTACTCATGTCGTCTTTAATACAATCCATCCATCTTTTCCTTCCTCTAGTCTTATATCCATGCACATTCATACCTAACGCTCTTCTCGTTACATGACTTTCATCCCTCCTCATGACATGCCCATACCATGCTAACCTATTACTTCTCAACTTTTCCGTCACTGGCTCTACTTTCAAACTTCCTCTGATGTACTCTAGTTCCTCTGATGTAATCTAGTTCCTTTCACACCAGCACTTAACACGTAAAGACTTCATTCTGTAAACAATATCTTGCTAAATTCAAAGAAAACGAAATGTACCAATCAAATTCTCTTTGCCTAATGTAGTACACAATTGATGTGTTGATTCTACTAATTTCTTATGACTCAATATTGATTCAAAATTACAGTGGGGACCCCACATTGAAACTCTTGCCGGTAGACTTAGTTCCGCGGCATATATGCCGTTCGTACGATAAGGTGGCTCACATATGAACTTCCTATTAGAAGATTTAAAGTGTACATAAAGAATAATCTCATTAAGAAAGCGTACTATAAACTAAATGATTATATAAATGATAAAACCGAATGGCCTGAAGTCGCTCTGCCCCTCGACAGCTAAAATGCCATTTTGCAGTGTCTTTACAGTTTTGCTTGCATCATATTTTAAGTATTATTTCATTTTATATAAGCATTAGGTACATATTTCATCAAGTGTAGCGTGAACTGCCCTTAGACCATTTGTTGAAGCTCACATTTCTCTTTTTTTTCACATTTTTATAAGCTCTTATTTATTAGAGTTTATACCTAATTAGATTATTTTTCTTTTGAGCCTCATCTAGTTCGATCGGCACCACACTGAAGCTTTAAATTCCATTTTGTGAAAAAGGATCATCGAAAAAAATGAAAGGCACCAAGCCGTGTTTGTTGCCTGATTCTTCTAGGCTTGGTCGCGAGGAACAGGCATAGCTTCACCTAGTTTCTAAGACGTTTCAAAGTGATCCTAGTGATTTTATTGAAATAAACGCCTTATGACTTTGACTTTGACTTCATTGGACTCTATAGCTTCCGTGTCACAAGCTCAAGAATTTATATCACGACTTACCGTGTTGGGGAATCGTAGATTAAGATAATAGCGCTATCGATTTATTTCATTGTGTCCGAAAGGGTGCTCACGTAGGTACCTAACAGAAGCCTCTTTTTTCTGCCCTCATCTATCACGATCATTAGTCTTACACAGACCTGATTTAGCCTTCACAAATTCAGCTTTGCTCTGAGTTTTGATAATTTACAATCAATCAGAAAAATTACCTGCGTCGAATTTTCGTATTCGTTGACTTTCTGAATTCCTGTAAAAAAATGTTTTTAATAAAGCCTTTATTTTTGCGTTATCGATAGATATAAATGTGCTTATGATACAGTCGAGTCAAATTAGACTATTCATTCGGATAAAAAATGATCCCTGCCTCATAAATATTCGGATTCAACAATTTTATCTCAATATTTACTGCAGCAACTATTGTAGGAAACGTCTGATGTACACGTAGCGAATTTATTAAAAAACTTAAGGAGCTTTAACATTTGGGAACGATAACGCTTCAATACCCTTCGATGTTCCCATCTGCTTAGTCCAACATTGAGGTCCTTTCTTTTCCTCTAAATGAGTAGGTACCTACCTACTTATAATTGTCAGTTACAAAACACTTGAAATATCTACTGACCTTTCTTTTTTTTTACTTCAATCTCTATGATGTGATACTGAACAAAGCAAGAGAGATCCGAAAAATACGATGAAGTAAGCAAGCAGTCCTCTCCTCTCAGTAGTTCTGAGAGGCTCTTAAAGTGTGTGTTCTGAGTCGAACACACACGCCCAGAAGTGAGCTTATCTCGCACAAATATAGATTTTAGCAATAAAAGCCCTCCAAAATAAATTCCACATTTTCTCTGAGAAATGATGAACTAATTAGCGAGAAAAGCTCTTTAAAATTTGATATGATCCTCATATTTCGTGAAATCAATTCATTCGATTCATTACCAAGAGTTTATTAAAGTCATATTTTATAACAATTATGTTACCTAAATTATATCGCACCAGTAAGCACACATCGTTATAACTTTCACAACAGGACAACTTTAAAGCAAATACAACGTAAATCAAACAAAGGTAACTGCGGCAAAATAACGAGGAAATCACATTCGATACAAAATATTATAAATAGCGAGCGACGAAAATAATTAGGTAGTGAAATTTTTAAACAAGTTTTATATCTAATCTACACCTATAATGAATAAAATAAATATTTCAGATAATGGCGACCCGGGGGACGCAGTGTTGGAAGGCCCCACATCCGATGAACCGACGGGAAGCCGGTGTGTGGAAAAGGCTGAAGACCTTTCGTTATGGAACTCTTTGGGGGAGGCCTATGTCCAGCAGTGAACTTACGCTATAGGCTAATGATGATGATGATGATGACTTCCATAATGCGAATATAAAACTATCGCCGCATCAGTGTAGCTGCAACATCGTTGCCGGAGCCGGTTTGCTGGAAAGCCTACCTTTAAGGATAAAAGATTCTCGTTCAGATAATATTATATTGTTTGCTCTAAAAGGAGGCTCTAGGTGATACGCTATTAAGAAAACCATACTTCAAAAATATAAAAATAATCGAGTTTCCAACAAAGAAGCCTATGGAGAAGTGAGTAGGTAGTTTGTTTACGCTGAGATAAGGTAATCCTCTTGGGAACTCTTTAAGATCTAAAGTGAAAAATGCTCTTGGGAATTGTTAAAGATGTCTTTGTGAATGTATATTAAATTGTAGTTCTTTTTAAACATGCAAAGTATAACGGTAAAGCTGTGTTCAAACAGCGTGCTATATGTCATCTGAAATTTGTTTCACAATGATCCTTACGTCTACTAAATATGTAGGTAAAGCAAATTTTGAGTTTAACTTTTATGGGCTTGCGATATCGTACACCTTCAAAATGTAAAACTGAAAATTCACTTACTTGAATTAACTTTCAAACATATCTTAGATGAAATAACGCATGCTGTTTGAACACGTCTTAAGGTTAAAGTCCTACTCCTCCCTACTAATTACAATCACTTACAATTGATTATTTTTCAAGCCTTTTCAAAATAAGGCAAATCACGTTTGTGGCTAAGGGTGTGATATGCCCTTATTTATCGAATAGAATTTCCGTGAAATCTATTCCACACTTACCCTAAAAAGTACGTGACCGCAAGCCAAGGAATCTTCAACCTTACATTACGCTTTGTAAGGTTGTTTTCGATTACGGCTGCGGTAGTACGCTGTCGTTGACAAATAACAGTCTTGTCCTTGCCCAAGATTCGTAGATAGATTTTTCACAGCCGTACCTACGCGGGAAAATCGGTTGCATGAAAGGAGCGCAATTTTCAATACCGTGGACCCGTGACTGGAATCAGTGATGTGTTGTTGTCCGTTTTCTTTACGTTACAACTCGGTTACTTTATTTATTCTCTCGTGCTATACATTATGTATATAGCGGTATTGTTTTGAATAAGGTACGTTTCGTGTTTTGTAAATTACGTTAACGTTCTAGGAATCTCGAGAACAGACTGTCCGAGTAGATATAAATCAATAAAATAAATATTCCGGACATATCACACACAGTCAGCTGATCCCAAACTAGGCATAGCCTGTACTATGGGTACCAAAGACTGATATACATAATAGATAAATATTTAACACACAGACACAGAACAAACATCTGTGTTCATCACACAAATGTGTGTCCAGTGCGGAAATCGAACCCGCGACCTCTAGCGCAGAAGGCAGAGTTACTAAAAACTGAGATATGAGGCCTGTCCTAAAATTATATATCCTAAAATTGTAACCTCGTTCAAGTACAGAAACGGTCTGTGAAGTATCCTTTCGTGAACATGTCACATGCATTCGAATTTTTAGGTTCGGTTTCCTCACGATGTTTTTCTTGTTACCGTTGTACCGTATGTTACCATTTGAGAGCACTAGTATAGCGCACATCCATCCATTGGTGTACGACCGGGATTCAAACTCACGACCTATGTTTTAAGTTCTTAGTTTTATAAGGTATATATTGATATGGACTGTAGATTAAGTTAAATAAGACCTGTAACTTTACTATAGTCTGAAATAAATGATTTATTATTATTATGGATCGGAAGGCGGGGCTATTACAACCACTTCACTAGTGCTCTCACTCCAGAGAGTACTGTCTCAAACTTCTAAGTAACGGATACAGAGCATAATGAACATAACATTAGGTAAACCTTTTTCAGCTCCACACCAGCGATGCCATCTATCAACAAATTATTAACGCGCTTCAAACTTTGCCGCGGTGGGGTGTAAACGCGGCCTAATTGCGACAATGTCTGAAATGACCTCTATCGATTATAGCAACGCTTGCCAAATGCATATGCATAAACTCTATGGAAATGTAGCTCCATTTCTGGCATAATTTTAAAAGCAGGTGTGCAAAGGTTTGATTACCAAGAGGACAACCTTTAAATCTACGTACCTACCTATGAGAACATATCGGATGATATGAGTATAAGCTAGCTTGCGCCCGCGAATTCGCTCGCGTGATACCTAGATAAAAAATAGTCTTTATGCTATTCCAAGTATAGAACTCTATCTATTCCAAGTTTAATCGGAATCGGTTGAGCCTTTACGGCGGGATTGGACTACAAACATCCAAACATCCTCACAAACTTTCATAAAATTAGCAGCTACTGGGCGCTTGGGACTCATAATTGGTTGCAAACTATTATCCTAATAATTTCAAAATAGTAAAGTGATAATAATAAGTACACACTTATGGTAGGTAGGTAATACTATTTTTTTGTAATATCCGGGGCTCCAAACCAACACTATAAAAACAAAATAACCATTTGAATAAACCATTAAACTCTCGTCAATGACTATTAATATACTGCAGCTTCCCCGGTTAGTGGAGTTTTAAAGCTTCGAGCCCAAAAACATCTCAAATAATTTTGGCTAGACGAGGAATGCCGCAGCTGTCACAGCGCATCCCCGTCTTCACATCTCTGGTGGAAACGCAGCCTGGAAGATCGCGGGCCTGAATCGATTTATAGGATATTATAAAAATCGCTAACTGTGTGCCTAATAATGTTCTTATTAGTTCCGTAGGTAACCAAGCTCAAAACGATCGAAGCTATAACTAAGTAGAATTTCAAGATCCTTCATAAAAAGCGCTACGTTATTAATTTCAAATCGATATAATATCTATTTTTACGACCTTATTTTTCAAAAGGTTCACTTTCAAAGGTTCAAAGTAACAATTCCTTCAAAGCGGTAACTCATAGAATAAACCAGCGTATATTTTTAAAAGTTAATAAATCGTGTTTTATCGCTGGTTGGCAGTTTAAACCGGAGATACAAATCTTTAGCGGATACAGTTTATGGCCGAGCATTGTCTACAATGCAATCATCGGAAAGGAACCGTTAATATAATCTGTAGAACATTACATTAAAATGATACACTGTTGGAAAAGTTTCACAATGCCAAATCGATAGACACACACGTAAGATAAAAACCAGGCAATATTTTGAAGTATGTAATATAGTTAAACGTACCGAGACTTTATTTATAACTTTCTTTTTCCGTAAATTCCATGTACCTAATATGGAAGACAAAAACAAAGTTAGCTAAGAAAATCTCATTTAGAAATGCAACTTATTCAACTGCAAGTGAACATTAAATAAATTGTAAATAAATGAGTAGGTACTCGTAGCTAGATTGTCGCAATGCTACATTTATACTTATATCAATTTGCTAGCACGTTCAACTCTGTAATGGCCTTAGACGAGAGATACTGTAATAGGTGTCATTGTATTTGAACTGGGTAAAGCGCTAACGAAAGTTTATTGAATTTTGTGTAGTTGAATTTAATTTATCCTGTTTGAAATGTGGACAATGATAATGAGGTACTTTAACTGCAACGGGAATCAATTCTCCTAAAAACTGTATACCACTTTAACACATAAGCTTACAACTGAATAAACAATTTGTTTTGTGCACTTTAAAAATAACCCTGTATAGTTTGGCTGAGGTGGCCCGGCTGAAGAATAGACCCCTCCATATCTCCCTACCCATAGATGTCGTAAAAGACGACTAAGTGGAAAAAGCTAGGGGATGGGCAGCAGCGTCTCCTATTTTAAACAACGATAGCTTTAACTGCGCTCGCGCACAACCCGCGTAACCAGCGGGGTGAGAACAAATTCCACATGATAGGAAACCGCTCTGGAAATCTGTGGACACAGGTCTATGTATATGTTCAGCAGTGGCAATCCTAAGGCTGAAATGATGATGATGATAGTTTGCATTTTACATGCACTTTCGGTGGCCGACCGAATGAGCCACCCGAATTTAAAAAAGCATCATACGTCCGGTCGCTCTGAAACTCTGTGACGAGGCCTATATTCAGCAGTGGGACATCCTAAGGCTGAAATAAGAATGATGATAGATTGCATGCGGTTTCGATGGTCGACCAAATCAGCCGTACGAATGTGAAAGGGCATCATACGTCCACTATAAATGCATGAGCCATACGCTGCGTTGCTACCTACCTACCATGAATGTGAACTATGCAATAGTATCTCTCGGTTAGCCAGAAAATACGAGCACCACTGGCGTTGTAGGTATCGAAAATAATCGAAATGCAATTCTCATCTGATGGTTTCTGACAGTATTACTGTGATTAAACACGGTGGTTCTAAATATGTACCTTTGCTATCCCAAAAGGAGCTTCTACACCCAATTGGCAAAAAAGTTTGCTAAACAGACTTTTAGAAATTTGTTCATTGAAAAAACACTATGCATAAATCAGCTGTTCTGAGGTCAAATCAGTCCAAACTCAATTATTCTCCTGTTTTGGGTAGCAATCTATGTCGAATTGAACGTTTAATAATTCGTTATAAAGATGATAAAAAAGACCAAGAGCAGGTAATTTGAAAAAGTTCGGGGAATAAATAATCATAAACGATTAGAATCATCATAAAAATCATATTGGTAAATTGAAAACTATTATATATTTTTTCACTAATATTCATTCTTTTGGTTGATTTAATAAGCCCCTGTCGTAGTAATAGTATCATCATCATCATCAGCCTGATGAAGTCCACTGCTGAACATAGGCCTCCCCCAAAGAGTTCCATGACGAACGGTCTTGAGCCTTTTCCATCCACCGACTTCCCGCAACCTTAACAATGTCGTCGGTCAATCGGGTGGGGGGCCTTCCAACACTGCGTCGTCCGGTTCGTGGTCGCCACTCGAGAACCTTAAGTAGTAGAGAATAGTATACGTAATTATGAATCACCTTGTATAGATTTGAATCAGTTTTCTATGACCTAGAAGAATACCTAGAGCTACCGCTAGTATAATTAAAATAAAATAAAATATTAATACTTAATTAATATATGATAAAAAAAAATTGTTAATGACATGTTACATAAGGTGTAATAAATAAATTCTGTATTCTGTATTCTGTAGACATACCAACAACTGCCTTGTCATTAGACTGCAAAATTCATCACGTTTCAATTTCATCAGATTATGTAGAAGAGCTACATAATCTCATGATGAATTTTGCGTATTATCGGTATATTTTTAGAGCTGAATAAGAAATCCAGTCTCATTTCACTAGTCCTAGCATTTATTATTAAAAATTCCCCGTTCATTAAGCGTGTCGGGTCTACGCACGCGATTGGATGCACCAAGCGTCCGGGGAATGCAGCCGGCCGTATTATTCTGTGGAATCATACGACCTAGGAATACAGTTCTGAAAAATAGTAGCTATTCGTAGGTATTACGGAAAACACGGAAAATACCTACTCCAAAATCTTTAGTCATCACCTATGTCTGAGATTGAGGATGCAATGTACATGACGTTACTTCTTTCAAATCTACACTTCGCATCAAAAAAATCGACCCACCCTTGCAATTTTTACTAATGGAAATTCGAATTTCAAACTTTATATTATTACTTGCAAAGCCGTGGGTGGTTTCCACCCACGGCTTTGCTTGCGTGGTATCTATATAAATAGCCTATATGCTATACTAGGTAAATAACTTTATCTATTTCAAGTTTCAACGAAATCGGTTGAGCCGTTATGACGTGATTGGAAAACAAACATCTAACTAAACGTCCAAACATCCTCACAAACTTTAGCATTTTGAATATAAGTATGATATAGTAGGATGCCTAGATTTTGATATTCTATAAGTGCAAGTACCGATTTTAAACATCACTTGAGAAGTAGCTGGTTTTTTTATGAGATATTTATTTTCCAAACCAACAGAGTAGCGTCCATCTAATCTAAAACCGATCGTCCCTCCACTAAAGATTGGAAGGAGCGTTGACGTTACTCAAGCGTAAATACTGGAGTTGCGTTCAAGCTGCTTTGCATAGTAGATATTTAGGTATGTACTTTAGATATCTACAAAGCCATATCAAACGTAACAAGGATTACGTCCCAATATAACTTGACATCAAATTTTGCATTTATTTCTTCTACAACCATTATTACCATTGTAAAAGCAATTTCATCATCCTTTCAGCGAAAATACGAAAATAAAATTGCAGCAATAGCCGTACGAGTACATTTACCCAAAACAATGGCATTGTGGTTACCTGGGGCACGGCCTCATAAAGGTTTACAGTATGTGCCTGCCTATCTAATGCCAATCTAACCAGACATTTTGTATCGGTTATTCGGCACGTTCGCCGCAGATAAATCTAATTTATGAGGAAATTAATAAATTATTCATTTTACTGCGTGCTGTACCTACGTACAAACCGATTTTTCAGCTTGCTGATTCCAGCAGAGCTAATGTGCGTCATAATTATGTATATAAGTTATTAATATGTATTACGATGATCGAAATTGGCTGCTATAACTATTGGAAATAGAATGTTTCTACAAAACAACTATATTCATAGAAAAAAACTATAAACAAAGATCAGCTGTTAGGGGTCAAATAATTTCAAACTCAATTATTCAGCAATGTTGATATTATAATCGTCGTACGTTTATTAATTACCTACCTAGTTATTTAAGTGATAAAAGACCAAAAACAGCTGATTTGAAAAAGTACGGCTCAAAAATATTGAAAATTTAGTTTTTTTCCTAAGTTTCTTTCTTTTTTCTATAGAATAAGCCGCTTTCAGGATAGAATACAACATAACATGAATACTATCCCGAAAGGGGGTTATTCTATCAAGAAAAAGAAATAATATTTAGCGAAAAAAAAAACAATATTTTCATTTTATTTTTGTTTTTTTTTTTCACAGACTTTTTCAAATTAGGTCTTTTTGGTATTTTTATAATCTTTAAAACTAATAACTCAATGTACAAGAAGTTCGGAATCGAGATTGCTACCTAAAACAGCAGATTTATTGAGTTTGACCGGATTTGACCCCAAAACAGCTGATATTCGCATAGAGTTTTTTCAATGAAAAATGTCGAATTTCCAAAAGTCGTAGAACAAACTTTATTTCTAATTGCTTGTAGAATAAGCCCCTTTCGGGATGGAATACATATTATGAATCATCTTGTCTTTATGAATCACCTTGTAATTTAGTCACACATTTGACCTCCAAAGATTATTAGAAGCATAGGTGGGTAGTTTCTGTAGCTGTATAAATTCATTTTGTCTAGTTCAGTTTGAAGGCCACCGGTTCTGCATCGCACAGTAATCCAATCCCACAAGTATTCCCTATGCTGCTTTGGCCCAGATATTGAAAAGATACGCTGGTCAGATTAGATGAGATTTTTTGTTTTATTCTAGGAACTGTGTTCTTTTTAATAAATAATTGAGTTTTGTGGACGAAAGGAGCCTTCGTGCACGAAAGGAGCCTCTAAGATGCGCACTTTAATCCTTTTACCACACTAATTCATTCATAGACAGTCATAGGCTATTTTCAAAGCCGCCATACCTCAGCCTAGTCACTGACCTAATGCAGGATGACCAAGAAATAATCAGTGACTCGACAAGCAAGCAATCATTGATTTAAATACTTTTGTTCAATTATTCGAAATTATTTATTGAGACGATTTACATAGTTTTGGCGCCCAACGTGGTCCAAGCTTATCTATTCGTTTCATTATAATAATTTTAAAGTAAGGAGAAATTAAAATCAACATGAAAGGGATGAATTGGGATGAAATAATATCAGAGTGAGGGGCACTTTAAAATGTAATCTCGTTATCTAACTATAACATAATTACAATAATACTATTATAACGTAATACGATATTTAACTTATACAAGTAAATATTTACAACTTTTTTACAAAATACACAATATACAGTTGAACTAACTAACGGACGTCCGTGGACGTCCTACGTCAGAAATTATGATGATGAAGATGAAGTAGCCAAAGCTTCGTCACGCAGCTATGGCAGAGGCATGAGAGAGGAATTCAAATCAATACCTATTGCTAGCTACATAACTAAATACATGACATACAAATCTCTACAAATAAATTATGAAGATACATAGGAGTCTAAACCATAAGTGTCAATGTTCTAAATAATCTTCGGCCTGTCTAACCTGCAAGTAAAGCTGTTCACTATTACTCCTAGCTTTCCTCGGCTCCTCGTCCGAGTGGCCGAGCTCGTAACCTCGCGAAAGGTAATGGAATATCGCTATAGAAATGAACATCAGTCCTGTATACATGAAGAATTGGATTTCCTGCAAAAAAAACACGAATTTTCAAAATGTTTTCAACAATACAAATCAAGATTAGACAAATCAAGATCAAGTATTATGTACTAACTTCCGCCCACGGCTTCGCTTCGTGTTAACTACACAAAAGTAACCTATATGCTAATCTAGGTAAAGATCTCTATACATTCCAAGTTTCAATGAAATCGGTTGAGCCGTTTCGGCGTGATTAAACAAACATCCACACATCCTCACAATCATTCGCATTTAGGTATAATATTAGTAGGATGTATGTATGTAAGTGTTTCAGTTTCTTACCTGTGGTACGTCAACGAACAGCCTTGTGATGATGATGATAAGTACGTTCCCGACCGCCTCCGTAAGCAGCCACACTGACGTCATCACCGCCTTCATACTCTCGGGGGCTTCTTTGAACGCGAACTCATTTCCCGTAACTGCGAATAATACCTACGAAGGCAGTTACCTATTATAAGTTTTGCCACATGCAATGGATTTACAAGAAATATTTGCGAGAACAAAGTTTTTTGCATATAAATGCTGAGAACAAAATTGTATGGTATCCCGTAAGTTGCTTCTGTAGGAAATTAAGTCTAGATTAGATGTAAAGGCAACAAGGTGATTGATCACATGTATATAAAACCGAAAGGCAGTTAACTTAAAAAAAAAAAATAGCGGAAAAAACACCAATTAAAAAAATCCCAAACTTTCTGAAATTTACTGTTTTTGGTATTTTTATCATCTTTTTAACTAATTGCTACACGTAGTGAAGTTCGGCATCAAGATTGGTACCGATCACTTACAGATGATTTTTGTAGGGTTTTTTCAATGAAAAATGTCTAATTTACTAAAATCGTAGAACAAACTTTATTGCCAATTGGGTGTAGAAAAAGCCCCTTTCGGGATAGCATAGATATTATGAATCACCTTGTATTGGGTCACAATCCTTTAAGTTTGGTATTTGAGTTCGTTACACGAAGTAAGCGATTAATTAGCGATACTTAAAAGATACTTATGGCAAAATTCCGTTAAACTAAGCCACCCCAAAACATCCCCCCTAAGGAGCTATGACTAATCATACCAGACATGATAATGGGAAAAAATCGTCTTGAAATACGAAACCCTAAAAATGTAGGTTAAAGTAACTAAATAATATTTCTTTTGTACAGTCAACTACATTAAAATGTATACATTTGATATGATGCCACAATACAGATGAAGATGGTAGGTACACAATGTGAGCAGGTGCCAAAATGTTTGGACGTTCCTCTGACTACCCGCTTTAGACATCTTCATAGATCAGGTCGCCTAGAGATCAGAGAGGTTATCTACCATGCTTGGAAATAAAAGTCGTGATCCTAATTTTTATTACCCTGCTAATTTAAAATACTATTCATTTTATAATTATGAAATGTACAGGTATACCTACATCTTAGTGCAGGTGACTGTACAATACTGTACATCTGCCTAGCGATTATCACTCACCTCTGCTATAGACATGATGAAAAACTGGGGTAAAAGCAAAGCCATTGTTATCGAATTCGGCTGCGTCGTCACGAACATTTTTGATGCCTGAAAATGGAGAAACACAACATGAATATTGATTTACCTGACTAACGCGAGGACAAAGCCGCCATTTTCTTTCCTACAAAATGCCCTATTAACGTAGTCATCATCATCGACCTGTAGAAGTTCATCATCATCATCATTCTAGCCGTTGGAAATACACTTCCGAATCGGTCTCCCCCACAGATTTCCAAAGCGACTCCTTAGTCTAATTACAGCCTCTTTACCCAAAATTTTACCAGCGTGCTTCGATGCCGCATCATCAGCCAGGCGATATGCGATACCAGCTACGCCGTGGTTTGAAAAGCTGGCTTCGAAAATCTTGAGCAGATGAAATATTTTACCCATCACTTTTTAAACTTCCTGGTCACTGTTTAGTGCATCGTGGAATAGAGGTGACGCTCTTGCTATATTTTTATTGAATTACAAGCTTCGCTCACAAGGTACCTGGATAAATAGTAGCTTACCTAATACAATACTACATTCCGCACGCGGCTTCTCTCACGTGGTACCTACATAAAAAGTAGCCTATACAGCTATGCTATTCTAGGTAAAGAACTTTATCTGTTCCATAGTTTCAACGAAATCGGTTGGGCCGTTACGGCGTGATTGGACAACAAACATCCTTACAAACTTTCGCATTTATAATTTTAGTAAAATGGTATCCAGGTCAAGACTATCTATTACCAAGATCTACAATTGGAATTTTTGAGTTCCAGACATACTTTTGCATTTATATTTTAATTGATTTTAAACTTATTACTAATTAATTTCAATTGCATCCCTCGTACCATCGACTTTGCGATTTTGTTAGGCGATGCCGTCCGTTGACATTCTCAAAGATTTAAGATTCAAATTCGTGTAAAATTCCTTCCTTCCTTCCTAATCGCACTTGAATGGCCATAAGACATCTTGGTAGTGTCCCATAACTAACAACAATTTAAGAAGACACGTGTCATGTGCACGAAAGGAACCTCTAAGAGGCGCACTTTTATCCTTTCACTACTGATTCTTTAACCAACGGGCCCTTTTCAGGGCCACTATAACTCGACCTGGCCACCTGGACCAAGATGACCAAGAAAGAATCAGTGACACGAGAAGCAAGCAACAACAGATGTACTTACATATTCGTGTCCTATTCTCCCAATTAGCACTGTATAGATTCCGCCGCTCTCCATCTCAAAGCTGTTCATTATTATTTTGTTATCTGATCTCAAGGAGTAAGTGGACGTGAAAACTTCGATCTGCTTGGTAACTCCAGTCTCATTCAAGTTGAGCTCAGTCTCACTCCGTCTCTCATTATGGAGGGTAAAGTTGGTGTCGTTCGATGATATAAGGAACCTAAACATAAATAACCATGGGTGACCACATCTAATTCTAATTCTAAACGGGGGTGGTTAGACCTGCACTGACTTCCCGCTGTGGGGTGTTTTAAGGGTAAGCATGCAATGTAAGTACCATGCATTAGATTGCATGCTTACCCTTCCCCAGCAAGCCCTGCGCCAAGCAGGAATTTGGATCGTTGGTGACCACAAGAGCTCCAAGAGTTTACAAGATGATTCATAATAGTAAACTATCGCGAAAGGGACTTCTTCTACACAGATATGGCAATAGTTTGTTCTACTACTTTTGGAAAATAGTAAAAAAAACACTGAAAAATCAGCTGCTTTGGGGTCAAATCAATTCAAACTCAACCATTCAGCGGTTTTCAGTAGCAATTTTGATGTTGAACTTCTATTAATAATTAGTTTTAAAGATAGTCAAACAGATTTGAAAAAGTTCGTGAAAAACAACTAATAAAAATATTGAAAATTACATTAACTTGACTCATTTTGTTTTACGACCTTTTTTGACCGACTTAAAAAAGGAGGAGGTTCTCAAGACGGCTTAATTTTTTTTTTTGTGTATGTTACTCGATATCTCCGCCGATATACTAAACCGATTTTGATAATTCTATCGCTGGTGTATAGAGTATGATATCTAATAACTTTTTTATTAACCCCGCGAAAACTTTAACGCATAGTATTATAAAAACCTAAACAAATATTTGTAGGTAAATTCTAAACTCTACGAAAGCTTTACTGAAATAGTAGTGAAACGAATAAATAACTAGCTAATGTGCTTTTGAATTCACGTAGCAAACTGAATATCAAAGGAGCCCGGAGCAAACGAAACCAACCGCACTGCGACGCATTAGATACTGTCAAAGCCATTCAAAAAAAGCCTACAAAAATGTTGAACCGGATTTACGAATGTATGGAATAAATTAGATACCTATGAATTGCTTTGCTAGATATGAATTACTAAACTTCTGCGCGGTCTAAAATAGGTAAGCTTCATATTCCGAATTTCGTTCAGCAAGTCCGCATAGACCAATACGGATCAGTCAACCAAAGGTCCAAAACCACAGAAAATGGTATCAAAGCTCACAGAGCATAAACAGCATCGATTAACAATATCTAATCAAAGTCAAAAGGCATTTATTGTAATAAAATCACTAGGATCACTTTGAAACGTCTTAGTAACTAGGTGAAGCTACGCCTGTTCCTCGTTAGCAAGTCCAGAAGAATCAGGCAACAAACACGATGCGCGTGCCAATATTTTTTTTAATAAAATTAAATGTAGAGCTTCCGGGTGGGTGGTGCCGATCGAATAAGGTGAGGCACAAAAAAGAAAAATAATCAGAAATTAAATAAAAGCTTAAAAAAATGTCAAAAGACAAATGGTGAGCTTCAGCAAAAGTTCTAAGGGCTCTTCCTTGGGCGGGTATAAATAAATCCCAGAAGAGAGTTATTAATGTTTCCGGATCAAGGCCTCAAAACGAACCATTTCCGATTCCACGAAAATTTCCGATTTATGTCGAACTTTTCCTAAACGAAATTCCATTTTATTGCTAGTCAAAATGCTTTGTCATGAAGATAGCTCGATCCACTTTGAACAAATATGATCTTCACTTTCATTATATCTACACGATTTTATTAGAACGTTACTATAGAATATGGTGTTGATAGTGATATGGAACATTTTACTTTGCTACAGATTTTTATTTTGCGGAACAGAACTAAAACACATCAAGCAATACTCACCGGACCAACGGAAATCCAGATTTGCTCTTATCCACTTGATCCCTATACCGGACCACGTCATCGCCCATGAGAAAGAAAGAGATAGCACTCTTCTCTTCCAGCTGAAACCTTTCTTCCCTAGGCTCTATACAACTCCCTCCCAGTTTGAGACTAAGGTAGGACACTCCATTGATCTTAACATCAAGTTTTCGGTAAAATGAGAACGAAGGGATGGTGTATTGTATGTTTTCGAGATCATTCTCTACGGAGATGGAGCATGGGTTTCCGTTGTAGATTCGCAGTTGGGAATATCCTGAGTGGGGAAGATTCGGGTAGGTTGTCTGAAAATAAAATTAGGTAGATACATACTAAATTATCGGTAAAAGTTAGAAAATGTACTAAGGATTTTATACAAAAAACAATTGATTATGATTTCATCTAATTGAAACAACTTTGATAGGAGATGTTAAAGGATCATGCCCAACACCAGGCTATGTCACAAAGTAAATAATTATTATATTTATATCGGTAAAAGTTAGAAAATGTACTAAGGATTTTATACAAAAAACAATTGATTATGATTTCATCTAGTTGAAACAACTTTGATAGGAGATGTTAAAGGATCATGCCCAACACCAGGCTATGTCACAAAGTAAATAATTATTATATTTATATCGGTAAAAGTTAGAAAATGTACTAAGGATTTTATACAAAAAACAATTGATTATGATTTCATCTAGTTGAAACAACTTTGATAGGAGATGTTAAAGGATCATGCCCAACACCAGGCTATGTCACAAAGTAAATAATTATTATATTTATATTGGTAAAAGTTAGAAAATGTACTAAGGATTTTATACAAAAAACAATTGATTATGATTTCATCTAGTTGAAACAACTTTGATAGGAGATGTTAAAGGATCATGCCCAACACCAGGCTATGTCACAAAGTAAATAATAGTAAAAGGGGTTGAGGGTCGGCAACGCGTGCGTGATGCCTCTGGTATTGCAACCGTTCAAAGGCTACGGTAACCACTTACCAACAGGCGGGCCGTAAGCTTGTATGCCACCTTTTATGTATAAAAAAGAGCGCATCTTCACCATTCATTTACCCAAAATGTGGCCTCACTCAAAAATCTTTGGTACCACGACTGAAATCAAAGCTGACTTTTTAAAGTTTTCTCACGAAATAAGTATGAAATTGAGTTCCCTTATCTATTTTTGCAGGGCTTTCGAGTAGAGAATAGGCGGGCATATCGATAATCCCAATTCATTTGTAAGACCCCTATTTTCTTATCGGCAGAGTGTGGGGAAACAATATCCAAGTTATGGGAACTATAATTGAAGGCAATGTTCCGCTTATAACTTTAGCCGCTCAACTTCCGGTGAAGTTGTTGGGAATATTAATTGGACGATTTCTTATATTTGATTTCTTGGAAAGTCAATACACTCATGTAAGTATTTTATTATCTAGTAATATTGAACAATATATTATCAAAACAAATTATGTTATCACAGCCATCGCAAATCCAATTTTATTGGATACGTATTCGTCAAAAGATACATATCCCATTTAACTTTTTAGTAAAAACTATCTCTGTTACCGCATTTTAAGACGGAGTAAATTTATCCCACTTGAAGCCGCCGTAATTAACTCGTAATTCCAACAATAGCTTGTGCCCGCCACTTCGCTCGCGTGGTACCTAGTTTTTTTTTTTATTTTTTTTTTATGTTAAACGGAGGCAAACAGGCTTACGGCCCTCCTGATGGTAAGTGGTTACCGTCGCCTATTGACATTAGCAACACCTGGAGCATTGCTAATGCGTTGCCTGCCGAACCCCTCCCCCCCCCCGCTAAAGAGCTCTGAATAATAATAAATAACTCTATATATTCCAAGTTTCATCGAAATCGGTTGAGCCGTTACGACTCGGTTACTAATCGGTTTGAATTAGGTACTTTGAATAACAAGCATCCAAGCATCAATACAAACTTTGGAATTTTTATTATTAGTAGGATGGGGTACTAAGTACTCACTTTTAGATAAATCTCAAGGATTCCAGAAGCGATAAACGAGACACCTGCCAATACTCCTCCTAGAGTCAACTTATGTAGCGGATTCTTCAACATGTTCCGCCTCTCGAAGAACGGGTAAATGTACTGGAAGCAATATAAACGTATACGGACGTTTGCCTTTATTCAATAACGCGGCTTTGCTCGTCATTAGGAAGGTACAACATAAGCTAAGCGTTGTTTTTCCCGAATCCAAACAAAAAAATAGACCCTATGTGATTTATGTTTCAACATTATTGATAAGTATTTCATGTGAAAACTTTTCCAATGTTATTGTTACACAATAAATCTAACAATTTTCTTATTGCTCTGATGAATAAAGCTCAGGAAAATAGCTGTTTGTATCAATTGATTCCATAAAACGTCCCGCTTGAGCACGAAGAACACAATATCAGGAGTCAAAGGAATTCCTTTACAAAAGCGACAAACGTGATAGGACCAAGGGAAAACTTCCGATAGTTTTATGAGTGCAATCTATCTTATCGTTTCCAAATAATATTTTATACAAAGGAACTGAAACTCCTCAACTAGCTTGAATTGAATACATTATATACATAAATAGCATTAGTATATACTTCAGCGTGTTTTCCTACAAGATCGGACAAACATAAAACTTTTGGATGGTAGTTTTCCATCGGCAAAGGAAAGAAAACACCGGGAAAATAAATAAATAAATAACACTTAACAGTCACAATATTGACCTGACCCCACACTAGGATTCCCTGTGTAGTTGATATCAGAAACTAAGAGCACCATGGTACTATATCCAGACTCGGAACAATATCATCCAAATATCTGTCCTGCAGCGACATTCAAACCCACACCCTTGCTTATCACACGGTTTACTTGCTTGAGGTGTAAGGGGTTTCAAACAACACCGATCGTCTTGGACGAAGGGCCAAGGAGTTGCGTTTCTAGTACTGTAGTATTATTCTTTGGCATGCTTTTTCCCTTTGTCTGTATTTCTCCAGGGGAGTGCAATTTATATTCCTGAACAGTCTATGCAAAGTGTTTAAGACAACAACGGGCCAACGTTAAAGAGATTATGGCTTTTAACAAAGCAGATTTTAGTGTAGTAAATTTCCGGGGATTTGCAACTCGCCACGCTGGGCATGCGGGTTGACGAGTTAATAACGCTGCTGCCCATCCCCTAAGTTTTTTCCCTAAGTTGCCTCTTACGGTATCCACGAGTTGAAATAACAAGAAATTATGCCACATGGCATAACTGAACACAACTGACAAGATATTACTAAATACGATAATTTTAATTACGATATTACTAGATAGACTGAGAAGATTGATAGAAGACAGAACTGGCCACTTGCACATGCAAGTGGCCAGTTCTGTCTTCTCTGCAATGACCTTCAATATTATCAATTATTTACTAGGTGTCGTGGTCCCGGCTGAAAAATAGGTTCCTCAATTTCTACCCATGGGTATCATAAGAGGCGACTTAGGGAAAAAACATAGGGGATGGGCAGCAGCGTTATTAAATCTTCAACCCGCATGCCCAGCGTGGCGAGTAGCAAATCCCCGGAAATTATTGTTTCTGTAAATCTATAGGAGAAGCTTCTATGTTCAGTAGTGGACGTCCTACGGCTGAAATGATGATGAGTATGCTAAAATGCCAGAGGGTCGTAAAAAGTATTTTGATATAAAAAAGATATAATAATATATTATGTTCTTATCACATATGTTCAAAAACACTTTTATACCGTTTAACTCGTAGTCGAACACCGATTCTTGACGGATTTGAGAAATATACGTGAAAACCGGAATTTAATAATAAAGTAGTCGCTTTATTAAAAAAATTTAAAACTGAAAAGAATATACATTTTTCTTTTCTTTTGTTGGACAGCATAGATACATAATATTATGAATTACCATGTTACTTCTTACCTTTTGAAAAATGGGGATCAGTATAAGTATGAATATTGGCGATAGAACTTGCATTTGATCTGGTTTGATGGTAAGGAAGCCAAATCTTCCATCCATTTTCGTGGCTTGTAGCGTCCATCGGGAACCCTGTAACATATAGGTACACAAGTAAGTACACATAGGCCTCCCCCAAAGAGTTCCACGACGAACGGTCTTGAGCCCTTTGCATCCACCGACTTCCCGCAACCCAATGTCATCGGTCCATAGGGGGGCCTTCCAACACTGCGTCACCGGGTTCGTGGTCGCCATTCGAGAAACTTTACTCCCCAACGGTTATCGGTTCCACGAGCTATATGGCCTGCCCACAGCCACTTCAACTTGCTAATTCTGAGAGCTATGTCGGTGACGTTGGTTCTTCTACGGATTTCCTCATTTCGGATCTTATCACGTAGTGAAACTCCGAGCATAGCTCTCTCCATAGAGTTCGCTTACGATACAATAAGTAAAGGCCAATGGCAACGGCGATGCTTGTAATCGCGAATGGCGATTAACGAACCAGACGACGCTGTGTCAGAAGGCCCGATAGACCGACGACACTGTGAAAATTGCGGGAATCCCGGGGATGGAGAAGATTCAAGACTGTTTGTCATGACTTTCAATTTAGATTGGCTAATTGACATTTGCTATAGTATCGTAAGCGTAGCGTCATCATGATTTTTTAGTGCTCGGCCCACTGTTCTTGTGTCTAGTGTCGCGATAAGCAAAAACCGGTAACCGATCTCACGGTGCTTGCTTGTCGTGTTAGTACATAAATAACGCACATAAATTTTCCGAATGGAAAATGCATTGGCTCACGACCGGGATTGGAACCCACGACCTGTAGATCGGAAGGTGGGTTCCAATCCCGGTCCGCTCTACCAGTGCCACCAATCTCACGGTGACAAGTGAGTACTCTCTCTTGTGTGCCTATTTTTTCTCTGAGTGTGCCTTTTTTATACTAAATTGCAATGAATTAATGAAATTGCTTACCATCTGATCAAGCAGGGCCCAGAACACAGGTAGAACAGTGAAGAGCATTAGGATCGATAGAGTTTTCTTGATGTCCTTTATGAATCGCTTGTCGTATTGTGATTGTGTGGTGTCAAGCCAATGGGATATCTTTTCAGTTCTGCCACGCTTTAGTATAGCATTCTTGATGCCGAGCTATAGAATACATTTTTTATTTAGAAATTGGTAACTATAATCATTCAGACATATTTTTTCAATTCCCTCATACTGATTTATTTGCTGGCAAACTTTATAATTTTATGAAATTTCTCCTCACGAAGTAAATAGTGTTAGTTATTGATCAGTTCTACATTTTATTGAAAAGTTGTAGTTTTTTAATTTCCTTAATTCTGGGTCGTCGTTGGTAAGTTTAATACTAGCTTGCACCCGCGGCTTCGCTCGCATTGTAAATATAGCTTATATGTTATTCCTGTTACTACATAACTAAATTTTTAAAATTAAAAACTTATTTTCGACCCCATTCAGACAATTTTTTTGCTGACTTTTATCGAATGCGTGTTAGCGTTGTTAGCATTCCGTAATTTCATTTGACTTTGTTATTTCTTATGAAAAATAATGTTACATAATACACGAAGTTGCTACAAAAGGTTCAAAGTTGGTAGCGAACTTACCGAAACACACTTGACAAAATCCATAACAATGTTTCCTTCTGGTTTCTTCATAACATACCGATTCTTCGCACTCACAAATATTACTGTAACAAACCAATATTTTAAGCCATTTAAGGAATTGTGTGGCTATTAATACTCCCTATAATATAATTACTACCCATGGATGTCGTAAGAGGCAACTAAAGGGACAGAAAAAGATAGGAACAGCAGCGGTGTTCCCCTATCCCTAGCTTTTTCTGCGCTCGCCAACCCGCATACCCAGAGTCGAGAGTATGGGCAAATCCACCAAAATTATTGTTTGGGTGCAGGCCGTACAAGGTCGGTCGCGCTGGAAATCTATAGGGAAGCCCTAAGTTATGCAGAGGACGTCCTACGGCTGAAATGATGATGACGATGATTATAAACAGGTATAAAATAACGTCCTGTGCCTCAAGCACGAATAATTCACTGTAGCGTTACACTTACGATACGATAGTAAAAGACAAATATTAGTAATGACATCGGTGATGCCTGAAATCTTTTTATTTTGATTAGCTAAAATTTGACATTTGCTATCGTATCGTATGCGTAACGCTATCCTGAATTATTTGTGCTCATAAAATATTGTATCAACGCAATGTTATAATTTTAGCAATGATAGGTAAAACAATCATGGAAGTGTACCAGACATCCTACATACAATATTTGAACATGATTCGTTACATTATTTGTTTATCGTTCACGTATTGCTGGAGGTGTGGTGTAAGGAAAAATAATACAATCTCAAAGACAATTCTTGGCAAGATTTCGAAAATACTGAATGATTTTTTTTTCTTGTTTTATATATAGACACCGATGTAGAACTGATGATAATGGGAATGAAAATATTTCGAAAATTCAATTCCTCGGTGGCGTAGCCAGCGAGTAAGTAAATTTTGGAACGCTGTTTTGGCCATTTAGAAGAATCTATTAGTGCCTAATCTGTAGGTATTTGAAGAAAATGAAACGGAAATGATTACAAAATAAAAATAGCCTCCGTTTACTTAATGTTAACAGCGCGTGCAAATATTTCCTGAAATTGATCGCTCAGTTATACGACACGTAAACAGTATCTAAAAATAGATGAGTTTCACCTTAGCATTGTTTATAGGTATTTGATCAAGTATTTGATAGATAGCGTTGAGGTTGAACTGATAATGTACCAAATTCAGATATTTTTAGCAAAGATAAAACGCAGGCAAATGTCACGAAAATAGGCTGTTTAAATCCGTAGAAGAACCAAGGTGCGTAGGTAGGGCAATGTAATTCGTAATGCCTTTACAGAATGAGCCAGCAGTCCGTGTTGCCAGTGATGACATAATATGTCACTGAGACTCGCTAATTATTGGCCCCATGTTACTAGGTTTTTCGCTGTTAGCTTCTTATTTCTGTAATTTATCAGGTCATAGAGTGCTCTTCGACATAGCTCTCAGAATTAGCAAGTTGAAGTGGCAGTGGGCAGGCCATATAGCTCGCAGAACCGACAACCGTTGGGGAGTAAAGGTTCTCGAATGGCGACCACGAACCGGGCGACGCAGTGTTGGAAGGCCCCCCACCCGATGGACCAACGACATTGTGAAGGTTGCGGGAAGTCGGTGGATGGAGAAGGCTCAAGACCGTTCGTCATGGAACTTTTTGGGTGAGGCCTATGTCCAGCAGTGGACTTCTACAGGCTGATGATGATGATGATGAGAGTGCTCTTCTGGGGCATAAAGCTGTATTGGCGAGTACTCATCTTAGGGAGTAGGTGTCACTTTTGTCTTTTGACTATCATCTTATCGAGGATCTTGCCCATTACCGGTAACAAGGCCTATACGACTTGGGGTCCGTGTAGTTTTCTTTGCCCGTCTTCCTAGGCGGCCGACACCGTTTTCGCTATAAGGCTGCCTGTACAGAATTTGAAGTACATACCTACAATATACTGATATTTGAAAACTTACCTATAGAAACCAAAACAACCAATCCCGGGGCCCCAAAAGCCAGCGAGTAGCAGTCCTTATCCCCAAAACAGTGTATCTCCGACCTCAGTATAGGCGACACCGTTTTCGCTATAAGGCTGCCTATACAGAGGCTGAAGTACAGTATACTGAAGTAAATGGCCAAGTGGTGTTCTTGCTTTGGCAGAACGAATTGATCCCCTCCAAATGCGGTTACACAGGGCTTGATACCACCAGTGCCAATAGTGATCATGAATAAGCCAATTAGGGTGCATAATCTGTGAAATTAAATACGTATAATGGGAAGGCTTGCTCAAATCCACCACCTGTCGTCACCGCCACTACATATTATAATGCAAGTATCATCAACAGCCAAACATCACCTACTATATCATCACCATCATATCACATTTTTGGGCTATTACCCCCAAGGGCAATTAAACAAGATTTCAATTAGTTTAGTTAAGATTCCATTACGATAAAAGTACCTGTCTGAATAAAAGTGGGTCCGCGAAAGCACGAGTACCTAAGTCTGAGATTTATACCCATTTCGTTGTGGAATTAATGTTATTTGTTTAGACATTTCAGAAGGAACTACGGGGAATTAAAGGCTCTTTGAAACGCAAATTAGGTAATTTAAATATTATTTTTTTGAGAAAGCAAATTACATTTTAAATTAAGACAATATAAAGTTCTCACCGTGCGGGCAAAGCAAGATGAGGTACCGCAGTAACAGCGACTAGCAGATTCCCTGCCGCGTAAACAAACATCATGTAGAGAATCGTCCTGAAACAGATTTCAGTGGAGTTTTAGATTAGAATTTTCTTATATTTCATTTTATAGTGATAACCCCCACCAAGGGAATACTATGATATTTTATAATATACCAAAAATTTCGACTCCGATGGAATTTGAACCCGCAACCTTCCCCTAAATACGGGGGATGCTCTATCCAACTAAGCTACGGAGACACTTCTCGTGGGAGCTAAATTTTTTAGGACATCCAATCGGCTGAAAGCGCCGTAGCACCACCTACAGAAGAAACAATTGTTTCCATCTGTTCAAAGACTAAAGCTACGTTTAGTTCATTTACGAGAGGTGTCGCAGCTTATTCAAATTATATTTAATTTTTAAATTTTTGGGATTTTATAAAATATCATAGAATTTACTAGACAAGACAAATCAAAGGCACAGAATTTAGTATCAAGGGTAACATTACTTGAACAGGTAGAAGTCGGTGTGGCAGGGTTAGCCATCTCATAAAATCAATCGGTTTTTTTTATTGTTTAGCAAATGCAGAACTAGACTAGACTTACAGCCGTACATTTTATATACAATCACGAAAAACAACTTTTATTTTATGAGATAGCTGACCCAACCGCTGTACTTCGTCTGCTGTACTGGCTTCATAGCTCAGTTAGTAGTAACTCTGCCTTCTGCGCTAGAGGTCGCGGGTTTGATCCCCGCACTGGAAAAACATTTGTGTGATAAACAGATGTTTGGGTGTTCAATATTTATCTATTATATATATATATCAGTCTCTGGTACCCATAGGCTATGCCTAGTTTGGGACCAGTTGACCGTATGAATATATCCGGAATATTTATATTTATTTGTTCAAGTAACCTTTGATTCTTTGATTGCGTTATTTAAATGCGGAGGGCATAACGAAAAAAACAAAAAAGAATCTAACAAATTGTCGTCTACTATGAATGAGAGTGCATACAAAATTTATGATTTTTGCAGTTTGTCTGAATTTCCCGACTTTCCTTTTTAATTGTCCTGATTTTTTAAGTAAATCTTTTCCAGGAGCAGAACAAAATAAAAAAAAGAATTACGCATACTCATCTTTCTAACAGTGAGTCTTAGTTCATACAAATATCCCGCTTTTTCTCGAAATTTTCAGTTTTTCGGGCAACTTTTCATCTCCCTAAAAGTCTTATTCGGACGGACTATTACGAACAATTAAAACCGCCGTTCTCAAGTGACGCTCTTACCAACGAACAGCATTTAATTTTTATTTAGATAGATGTAAACATTTCACTTGAGTGCTACGAGGTGCTACGTATTGTAGCATTTCGTAGCACATTACTTACCAACATTAGGTAAGTAAGCTTGAAAGAGTTCATTTAGGAAAATGCGTAGCTTACAAATTCTCATACGATCTCATGAAATAAAGCTAGGTAGGTACACCTGCCATAAAGCAGTAATTACGCTAAGTTGGTTCTGATGAGATTACTAACGCCAGTTGGCCTAGCGCGAGTTTTATGAAAGTACTACGAATTACTTAAATTTGGATCGCGGTCTTTTATATTCTTGTATAAAATTCTTGACGGCCTGCTATAAAATATGCTGTATGGAACACATCCGCTTATTTTAGGTGGATTTTTTTTATATTTTTTCACTTGCCTCACTCTGCAGCGCTAACACTCGCCTCATTTTCAGCGATATTTTTAGTGATTTCTCCTCTGATCTACCTACAGGAATTTACGCCGTGTTGCATTTCACCTATCTATTTACTGTCCATACACAAAGCAGCCCTACAAATTAATAATTCATTATAGCCAAGATTAATCAGGAGACGGAAAAGTTATCTTTATAAGGGGTGTCTAGTAAGGTTTCTCACCTGAATTTCCCTAGATAGTTATCGGCAATGATCCCACCAACAATAGGGAAGACGTATACAAAACAACTAAACACATGGTAGGTCTCGGTGGCGCCGTCGTCTGAGTAGCCCAGTTTACTTCGCAAGTATAGTGTGAGGAACGCTGAAAGTAAATTAGAGTAGGTATTTCTGCTTTTTTTGATCCAGCGAGCGAAGATCGCTCAAATACTTTGGTTGAATCGGCGTTTTAAGTATGTTAGAGCATAACTTTTGGACCGCCAATCCGATCTGCATGCAATCAAGATTTACTGTCAAGAATATGAGTTAAATCGGCCAAGGGGTTGTTATGATAAGAGCTGCTAAGATACAGAGGTCCAAAACAGGGATAATATTTTATTTCTAATCTTTGGTTCGCGGCCGGATCCTAATTTACGACCTTAGGATCGGAAGGCGGGGATGCTAGACTGGTATAGTCTAGAGCTCTGAAGGAGTTTAATAGAGTCTTGAACACCACCTTGGTGACCAGTTTTGGTGGCGTGGTTAACGAGGCGCGGGTTCGACTCCCACAAGTGAAGTGAAGTAGTTTTATTTATTTTTTAAGATACTTTTGTTTACTGTGTGGTGTAGTGCAATAAATAGTTTTCTATCTATCTATCTAAGTGTTCGCATGATCTGTTCCGCAAAATAAAATATAATACTTAATCAGTTTCTCAAGTCCTTTCGAGTTCTAAGCATAGAATTAAAGGGTTAGATAGGTTCTAAGGGTAGGTCTAAGGGTACCTACCTACTAAGTATAAAAAAATCTGCATCAAGCTTACCTCTCATTCCAGAGTAAGAGAATCTCTCGCAAAACTCCGTTAAGATAATTATGATAACTATCCTAGGGAAACGATCCTTTGCCTAAAAAAAACAGATAAATTGCACTGCATAAGGAGGTAGAAAAATGTATCTAATTTCCCTACCATTTATTTTTTGTTAATTCTCCGAAAATAAAACAAATGACTACAAAATCTACAAATGAAAACGATTTTCTTTATTCAAAAAGATACGTAGGAAATTAGCCCCTCAACGGTTATTCTCTTTTTTGTTTAAAAAAGGCTAAGCGTAGGTATATTTTCGACCTGCAAAACAGCAGATAAATAAAGAGGTTTTAAACTTAGAAAAAAATAACAGCTCTTCTTCTAATAAACTTCACTTCAAGGATTTTGGGATCGAGCTTAAAGGTTTCTAAAAAACTTTAAGCTCGATCGCGATCGGGTTTTTTTTATACACATTTTCATTCAAAGTTGGTAAAGAAGAAATGTGTATAAACCTGAGTACACACCGGTGGCCGTATATCCTTGAATTCCACATCACGGTTTAACTTCGCCATGACTATCGCGGCGCGATTGTAAATAATGACTAATTTCATCACAACTCTAATATCTAATTTATATTGTTTCACAAGTATTTTCTTAACAAACATTGCCTATCACATCAAAACAGCCAAACCAAACAGACGTACCTACTTGAATACATTGTGTACATACTCTAAGCTTGCTTACGTAGATGCTGCCTACGTGGCGTTGCACATAAAGGCAGACCACACTCGAATGTACCTACCACACACGTGTTGGGCTAAGTGCTGCTCTATTTTAGCTTTGTTTCCGCGGTACGGAGCTTCTAAATATCTAAAACTAAACGCTATTCCACTTTATGTACCTACCTAACATCAACGCTCGCTCCATTGTTTAGTGGAGAGGCGTTCAGTTTTAGAAAATCTATAATACCTATGTACATTCTTTCACTCACCGGGGCGCCGATCAAAATATTATTTTGCCAATGACACCGTTGATTTTCAAAAAAAAAATTGCTCTTTATCGCGTCTGATATTATTTGGCGCCTATCTAGATTGCGAAAACTTTGGCCACAGATAACATAATACTATACTGTGGTGCCCATAAAATAATGTGTACCTACTTAGCGTAGACAGAGTATAACTTATGATAAACTCTGTCTACGGTACTTAGTAATTCTAAAGGCGGGTTTTACGCAGTTATCTTTGATATCGCACAAATCGCGCGTAGTTGAGATAATCACTCGGCGAAGAAGACTTGAACCCTATCGAATACCAGCTATGGGACTAAGACTGGAAAGAATAAAAAACGAATGGGAAAGGAGCCAGATCAGACTGATGAAACGGCAAATGCAGGCAGCTATAAATAAAGGCAAGAAAAGGTAACACACATGAATGAGCTTATTCAAAGCAAAGAGAATTAATATACGTAGTATTCCATAATAGTCTGTGCAATTAATGTAAGATACTACCTAGATGTGTACTTAGATCATATATAGTTTATATTATCTAAGCCTAGATACTATAAGATAGATTATAGAGCCAGCCACTACGCTCAACACTACGTATTCAAAGTACCAATAACCCCTCTCATATAATTTTTACTTCGCCTGAGTTTGACAATAAATATTTAATATAGCATTGACGTGACGGTGATGACGACGACGCCGACGTCTTCTCATGCATGACCCAACAGCTTTTTGCCTATCCGACTCCGCACGCGATGCAATAATTCGAGTCTCGGAATAGCATCTAACAAAAAAAGCTGTCGGATTTTTTTTACGTTTGAATAATTTGATTTGTCAATGACGTAGGGTTGTATTCTCTTTGGTTTGAACCATTTTCTTCCTTCCTATTGGTCTGTGGTTTGACTTCGTAGTCTGTGGTATCTTCCTAGTCTGTGGTTGAACTTTGAAAAGTTCGAATGGAAACGGCTTTTGTTTGTTCAAATCCAACCAAAGTTTTTCTTATAGTGTGGTGTGGAACAAACGTACCATCTTTGTTGACATAAGTCCTCATTATTTCGATAATATATGGCGGCATTTCTTGTCACGTACTTTCTTGTGAATTAAGACGTGGTGTGGTGGACCTTTGCAAAAACAATGAAACATTCATTGAATTGAACTTTGTTATTGTTTTCAATTCCACTTGTGCGTGATTGCACACTTGATTGATACCTACTTGCATCTCGACGTAAACGATGAAGACTGTGAGGATACCATCACCAGCCCGGTCCCAAGGGACAGGGCCTCGTACTCCGATACGCCACAAACACCGTAGAACCCGTAGCGTGAGTTCGGCACGTTCCAACGCCTCAGGCAGACTCACGGCTTTGATTCAGCAAAACAGAAACATGGATTCGTTTGTGGTGTCGCCCCTAGGCAGTAGGAGATCTATACTGTCAGATAATACTGAGATTGAAGAGCCCAGACGTGAGTAGTTTAAAAATTTTACACTTGAACATCTCACCATCATACGCTCCACCGCAGGGCATAGGCTTCTCTCAAAGAGTGCCACGACGAACGGTCCTAATAATAATCATTTATTGCTGATTATGATGTGAAATTGCCACCGGACAATACGAGCTGAAAATAATAATTTACCGCAGGAATTCTTTCATGAATAGGACTCTACCTAAGGATTAACTTGTTAACCTGGTGTTCGAACAGTTGATAGTTTATTATGAACACATTTGTGGCTAGTCAGGTTAACCACCTATCTATGATTTACACCTGTTCTCGTAAGCATCTTCGCTCATCACCAAATTTTCAGGGCATACAAGATAACATCATTAACGTTTTTGCAAGTCCAGTCTTAGCAATACATTTCCTTTCAAGTATTTTACACTAATTATTACAATTATTATACAACTATTTTACATGCTAATCCTGACTATCATTATATTATTCGACTGGCCACATAGCTCAGTTGGTAGTAACTCTGCTTTCTGCGCTAGAGGTCGCGGGTTCGATCCCCGCACTGGACAAACATTTGTGTGATGAACACAGATGTTTGTTCTGTGTCTGGGTGTTAAATATATATCTATTATATTATGCATATCAGTCTCTGGTACCCATAGTACAGGCTATGCCTAGTTTGGGATCAGTTGACCGTGTGTGATATGTCCGGAATATTTTATTTATTTATTTATTTTTATTATTAAAAATGCAAAGTGTGTTTGTTGGTTGACCTTCCTCCGTCCGTTGACAGATCAACATATCAATTGTGATTTTTGATAGGTAGTAAAAAAGCCCTCTGACTGCAGGCAAAAAATAGTTTATTAGACTGACAGGAAAAAAACTTTTTTGTTAGTAAAATTTACCAATTTACTCATTTTCATGACCACTGTGATTTTAATATAATTATGATGCCTATTCATTCAACTTTATTGAAATTTCAGGTAAAAGTTGGTGGAAAAATCTAGTTGAGAACTCAAGAGATGTCATAGAACTTTTAGAAGAGAATAAGGTTGTGGAGGCTAACAATATAATTGAGGAGTTGGATATTGAAATTTTGAGGTACGTAATAGTTTGATTATTTTTTTTATTTGGCTGTTGATTGATGCAATTGATTACCTTAATTTACATTCTAGATTTTATGAGCCAACACATGAAATTACAGTTATGTGCCACCTGAAGGTCTTTGTCATGGCTTTAAGTGACTTTCCATTATCCAAAGTAGTAGGCAGATACCACAGATTTGCACTTTGATCTCACTAACTTCTTTTGCTTCTTTCTTTTAAAGTCATGTTGAGAGCTATCAATAGATCCCATTGCTGGTCCAAGTCTTAACCACTGAACTTTATGATTACAGCCAAGAGAAAAAAAACTACACAATGGACTTACCTGAGAGCAGTGACAGTGAATCTATCAACAGCATCGTGATTCCTCAAAGGAAGCTATTCACACAAAAAGAGAACCTGCCGCACAAAAAGTTCGGAGAAATCATCGGAGCAAGAGAAACCTTGGCTAAACTTCACAAGCCTAACACAGCTAATGTTGATAAAACTATCAGTGTAGCAACTAGAGAACTGTTTCAAAACAAGCAACGATCCAAACCAATATTTCCTGCTGCTCTTCTTAATATTTCTCCGAACAAGACAACTGCGGACAAAACTAAAGAGTTTGCTACAGTTGAACCTAAAGCCCAAGTGCGAAACATTTTCGGCAACCGAGCCACGAAACGGAAGAACATATTCACCAACTTCATAGTATCAGAGAGTGAGGATGAAATCCCAGAGATACAGCCAAAAGTTTTTGGTTTCCCAAAAAAGATAGAAGCAAAGAGAAGGGGAAGTTCATCTTCCCGAGGTATAAGAGAACCTTCTCCCACATCCAGCATCGCAACTGATATCGAAATGGATGACTGGAAGATGCTGCCGTCTTCCACAATGGTTGAACATCAACTTGAAATTATGATGGCAGATGGCAACACACCAAAAAGAGCAAGATTGAGCAAACTGACAGAAATTGAATCAGAGGCTGGAAGTAATGCCACTAAACAGTCAAATAAATCTACATCATTGAAAGAGACAGATAAATCACGGAAATCCAAGACATTTACTAAAGAAAAAGCTTCTATAACAAACAAGTCCAAAACCACTGAAGATGAGGCAGAAGAGATATTTGGAGAAAATCAAGAGGTCCCAAACAAATCGCGAAAATCCAAAACATTTACAAAGGAAAAAGCTCCTGATTCTGAGACTACAAAAACTTCCAAAACTTCTGAAAATTATGATGTTAAAGAAATGTTGGAACTGAACCAAAATGATCTAAACAAATCCTCAAAGTACCTAGAGAAATCATGCAAATCTAAAACGTTTACAAAAGAAAAAGTACCTGATTTAGAAGCCTCCATGACCTCAAGAAACAATTCTAAAATTTCTCAAGATGATGAAGAAATATTTATTCAAAATCAAATAGCTCAAAACAAATCAAAGTCTAAAATTGCTGATCAAAACACGTCTCAATCTTCAATCAAAACCAGAAGTCAAAACAAGAACAATTCACCAAACACCATTCAAATTATTGACGAAGAGACAAGTACTAAGAATGCTGGGAAAAATAAAACTCAAATGAACAAAGGTCAGTCAATGATGGCTAACAGCCCAAAAGATAAAAATATTGCAACACCTTTAGTAACAGCAGATCAAGAAAATGAGGATGATGATGAACTAAACTTTACTTTGGAATACGAAAATGAAGACCAGCAAAATGAAGAAATGCCAGAAACTATTCAGAGAAAATCCAATACAATGACTAGAGCGTCTAAAAGTATGACTCACAAAGAAAACTCTGCAAATGTAAGTACGTCCAATAAAACCCTGCCTCACAAAGTTATTGAAGAATCAGCTGAGCTAGAATCTACACAAGAAAAGAGTAATCGCTCATTAAAAGTAAGAAATAAATCTCAAACTAAGGATATAAGCAGTGTTGAAGATAAAATGGAATTAAAACATGATAAGATAGACCATCCAAATGATGCATCAAATAATTCTTATTCAAAGAATGAAAAAAAAGGAATGGAAATTGAGGAAAATAAAACACATCATAAATTAATTAATAATCATAATAAAGATGTCGAAAATAAAAATATCAGTCAACAGGTTGATGATTTTGACGAAAATTATGTCGAGAATAATGACGAAACTGAAATTCAAAATGAAAGCGAAGTTGATAAAAGCCAGGAAACAGAGGAAAATAATGATATTAATGATCAAAATGAAAGTCAAGATATTGAACATGCTTCAGAAAACGAGGAAGAACACAGCAAAAAGATACTAGATCAAAGTGAACCAGATAATATAAGTCAGGAATTGGAAGACGAAATCGATAATAATGAAAGTCAAGAAGCTGGATACGAAAATGAAGAAGAACAAAACGAGAGTGAAGTTGAACAAAACGAGAGTCAAGTAGAACAAAACGAGAGTGAAGTTGAACAAAGCGACAGTGAAGTTGAACAAAACGAGACTGAAGTTGAACAAAACGAGAGTCAAGAAGTAGAAGACACTGAGGAACAAAATGAAAGTGACGTTGAAGAAAGTGAAGCTATTGTTGATTCCGATAACGAGAACGACGAACCAAACAAGAGTCAAGATGACGTAGCCAATGACAGTGATAATCAAAATACCGATCAAATAGAAAATATTCAAGACGATGAAGTTATTGAAAGCGGCCCAGAAGAAAACCAAGACATAGGAACTCCAAACGTATCCCACGACACTACAGGCAGAAACAGAAAGAAGAACGAATCGCCCGAAGTAATCTTACACGATAGTAACAACCTCCTAGAGTCATTTGCGGTCCAAGGTCGCAACACGAGCGTTAGAAAGACGGAAATGATCAAAAGCTTGAACATACGACCTAGTCTTGCACCTGTACGTGAAAGTACCGGCTTTTCTGATGGTAGAAACTCTAGCGCGGAAGGATCAGGCTGGGATTCACATAGGACAACCAGAAAAACTCTACGGCAAACCTTTGGACGTGACTTCACCCCGAGGAAATCTCTACGCGCGTTAGTCATGGAAAAGTCAGCTAAGAGACAAACGCAACAAAATGAAATAGGGTCAGTAACAGCAAAGTTCCCGCAAGCTAATTCCACTGAGCTGCCAGAAATGGCTGATCAATATGATGATGAGGTTGATGAGAATCAAACGTCGAATCATGAAGTTTCTATAAGAACACGGCAGACGATGTTAGAAGAGTATCTACAGAAAATTAAGAAGAAGAATACTGAGAATAGACTCAAGATGGTAAGTTTTGCCTTACTTTCGGCTAGATATACAAGGTGATTCATAATATGTATGTTATCCCGAAAGGGTCTTATTCTACACCCAATTAGCAAAATTTTTTATTAAAAAACTCTATGCTCACATTATTCAAACTCAATTATTCGGCTGTTTTAGGTAGTAATCTTGATGCCGAACTTCTCGTAAGATTAATAATTACCTACTTATAAAGATGATAAAAATACCTATATCTATTACCCTTGTGACATAACCTTCCATGAGAAGTTCTGAATATCAATAGTCTCTATTTGACCTATGTTTCTGCTAACACAACTTTCAATCCATTACAGGAAGAAGAAGTGCGCAATTCCCTAAACGCGCCCTCAAAAGACCACATCTTCAAAGTGCCAGCCAGGCCACTCTTCGCGCGCCGTCAAACGAAACCTGCTGCCAAACCAAAACAGACCAAGTCAACGCTGTTCCTGGGAGAGTTACCAGCTGAGGTCATTGAAGACCTGAGGTATAAGCCGCCGAAACGTTTCCAGCCGAGCAATGCACCGTGGATAACTAAACGGCTGTATAAGTTCTTGGAATCCAAGCTAGAAGGAAAGTAAGTTGATTTTTATCATCAGTGTCCACTGTTAGACATTAGGGCTCCCCCATAATGTGCTAACGAATGGTCTTGAGTCGTCCCCTACCATCGCAACTGCTCAGCTCTATTTACAACTTTATTGGGAACTAGCGACCCGCCCTGGCTTCGCACGGGTATACTAGCTGATTCATATAACATGTATACCATCCTGAATGGAGAGAAAAACACATCAATATTTGAAATATTTTTTCTTTTCAAAATCTTTCATTGCTGTTGTATCTATCATCTTTATAACTACTAAACATAGAAGTTCGTTATCAATATTGCTACCTAAAACAGCTGCTCCATTGAGTTTGAGCTGATTCGACCCCAAAACAATTTTTAAAGTAATTTTTATACTATTAAAATTAACCTATGTCCTTCCTCAGAGCTTGAGCAAATAGTTGCGGAAACGTTACAAACTGACAGAGTTAATATAGGTCTGTTGCTTTTTAGATACGACTACAAAGCACGAGTGCGTGCTGAGAAGCTAGTCGAAAGCATCTACCACTTCTCCAAAGAGCTACGGCGTCACGACACGGCCTCCACAGACGCCGTCGACGTGCTCAAGCGAGAAATGGCGCGGTTAGATATCGTCAAAACTCACTTTGAGTTCTACGAGTTCTTCCATCAGTTTATGCCGAGAGAGATTCGAGTCAAGGTAAGAAATTAAGCTTAGGCACCGTATTCTAAAACTGTCCTGAAACTAAACATATTATTATTATTAGCCGTATTTCCCTAGTGTACATTTTTTTTTTCTTTTCTATTTATTTAGAGGCTATCCATTGCTGGATAAAGGCCTCCTCCATCTCGTGCCATCCTCCTCTGTCTCTTGCCCTTTGTGTCCATATTTTATTAACTAAACATACAAGGTAATAAGTTTAAAAACTAAAACCCGACTACTTGAGCGTTTAAAACTGTTATTATAATAGCTTAGTTTGTCAAATATGACTACTAGTTTAGGAGCTACGAGGGCTAGATGAACGTACATACATAAATAAATACCTACATAGACTGCTAAACACATAACCCTCTTTAGTCGGGTCATCAAAATCGGATGAGTAGATTAGGTGCAGAGTACATACATTGACTGCTAAAAACAACCCTTCCGTAATTGGGCAAAAAATGTATGACATTCAGAATTGAGCATAAAATCAGAAATACGGGCCTAAGAGTCTTTAACTCGTGTGTTTCTTAAACTAGTGTTTCAGGGCGAGTTGGTACTGGGCTGATTACGATAACTATGACTGTTTCTGAACATCCAATTTGTATTGTTCCAGGTTGTACCTGACGTTGTGAACAAATTATCCCTTCCGAGACGCGGTGTGTTCTCCGATATTCTGTAACTACCAACTGAGTTGATGAAATGTTTGTGTTTAAAATTATGAAATCTAAGATATTTGTCATGATTATAATAATAGTATCATAATTTAGTTCTTAAAATGTGTTTCATTGAGCGTCTGAGCGATTTTTATCTGTGGTCGCTCGCTCCTGTCGCAGCCACAGGCCGATAGAAGGCAAATCAACTCGCTAATTACTAAATCAATACGGCAACTATATGCCGTGTTGGCCTAATGAGAGGTACTTTGAAGTTCAATGCGAAGGTCGTGGGTTCGAAACCGGTCGTACAACAGTGGGTTTTTCTGTTAGAAAAAATTATGTGTTACATGTGCTAAAACGGACACGAGGATGCGCTAATCAATGCGCAACCAAGTCATTACGAGTCTGGCCGAAATTACATAAATAATAGTCCTAATTGGGAGGATTACGTACATTAGAAAGAAAAGAACGAAATCCGGGTATGTATCTAGGAATTATTTATTTCTAAAATACTAGGATACAAAATGTAAACCTATGTTACAATGGAGCACCATACTAACAAAACTTACATTGCAATAATATTGGTTCAATTATAAGGGACACGTACAGTCAGCTACAAAAACTGCATTAATGTGTTTGGTGACTACTGTTGGTTGGTACCTACACTCAGAGAAATCAATACATCTCTCTTACATGGCGTAAATTCTTACAAGTAAAGGTATGTATGTATAGAAGGGGTAAAGGCAAAGCTTAGTCTTACTTTGATCCTATAATTGGGGCATTTACATAGTAATTATTCATTAAACTTTTATTACATTACGTTATTATAAAGGTGTACCGGAAACCTACAAGGGGATATACAGAGATTGGATTACACAAAATTTAATTATAATTTATACACTGTTCCATAATAATGAAAAAAATCTAGATATCATTCTATAGACAAAGTGCAATCACAGCGTTAATAATAAACAAAAGCAAATATCGACGCACGACGTAATTTCAAGCCCATTGGTTCATTCTCTTTGCGTGCATCGTAAATACCTCTATTGCGACTTGTCTAACAACCGATATAGGTTTTTTAGGAATTATGATAGTGCGTAGAGGCATGGTATGGTTGTACATTTAAAAAAAATATTATTATTTCATTCGAAATGTACTGTGCACAAAAAGATAAACATTGCGATATCAAGAAAATATGGCGTGTACATTGTATTAAAAGTATTTTTATACAAAATGTTCCCAAAATGATTAACGGATGCAAACTACCCGTACAGATATGGAAAAAACGTTTTGCCGATCGCTGTTTGACATCCCTGTTCGCTTTACTCTCGATTTGTCATTTGTCTAGCACGGTAGATTTATTTAATCCTAATAAATATTAAACTTTTTTTAGAATCTTAATTTACACATCCACATAACTATAGGTATCATAAAATCGTGAAAAGTATTATTCCAAAAAGTTCACCTACAAAGTATTTTGTGACACTTAATGTGACCAATAAAAAGCCATCGTAAAAATTTTAATTGGAGTAAATTTTGGCACTACTAAGACACGATTTCAGTAGAACCTATGTGGATTTATTGTGCTATTATAAAATGACGCTTATCTCTATGAAATAATAAATAAAAGTTAAAATACTTCGCCAATAAATTGTAAATTTTTCTAAAGTTCGAAAATAATTAAGGCCTATTCCACTACCGACAGATGCAGACAGAGGCTAGGGTAGAATCAGATAAATGTATAAACAAATCTGTCAAAAAAATTCATCCAGTTGCCGACCAATTGCTAGTGGTGAAATATGCCTTAACGAAATCTAAAATCTAGTAAAAAGCTAAAGAAATGCAGTCAAGTCTAAAGTTAAGGCAGTCAAATAAAAACCGAATTCTACAAAATGTAGTCTTACAACTAATTTAATAAAGCCCCGTTTAAATGGAGAGAGTTTCTAACATAGAAGATGCGATTCCCGAAGCAAATAAAAAAAATAGAATCTTTTAACCTACACGGGTTCTGACTTAAAATTAATTATTCATATTTTCATATTGACGTATCAGCATTTAGACCACAATGAAAAACGAAGCATACGTAAAATTACAATCTGTATAATGTATCTGGATACCAATACGCACAATGACGCATTCGCGAATCGACACACACCTGTAATTAAAGCTGTTTCTTAATTTATTACCTATAGGTAGGTTACTCTTTAATAAGTACTCCATAAAAATCAGTATAATTGATTTAAATTAATCATGGGGATAACTTGTTAAAGAACCTTCTTATGTATTCTATGTTGTTTAGGTATTGGCAGAGACTATATAATTATTATCCTTGGTATTGGTCATTATTGGACGTTTCGCGAAAGTATATGTGATTTGTGAATAGAGAATTGGTCAATATGCGTCATTACCAGTCATTGTGCATATTGGTCGTTTAGCATTTACGTAATTCATTATGCGTATTGAAATGTAATTGGTCAGTTAGACAATTGGTCATTATGCGTCAGAACCGATCAACGCATGTAGATTTTTTGTTTATTGCTTCATTGTTAATATGAACGCGAGTATTGCTTGGAGATTCTCGCTACAAAAGCGTGCGAGAAACTCTTTCCACGTAAATCGGTCTCATACAATCTAGCTCTATCACGATTTTCAACAAAATTTCATTGATAAATTCATAATAAGATTTAAAAGTTACGCAATAATAACAATAATGACTTAGTTCAAATTAAACATAGTCTAAAATAAACAAGTGTGAGTAAAAAATAATATAAAAATTGATAATAATTAGGATAATGTCTTTCATAGTCAAGCTTAAAATACTTATAAAATAGGTTAAATGAAATGCATAATAGTCAACTTGAGTCCATTTACGTTATACGAATAACGTTCTGAAATGTTATAAAATAGTAACAAAATGGGAATACATAGGACGTTAGGGTATCGATAAAATTATTGCAGGTACAAAACAAAGTACGTACGTAAGTAACAGGGTACGCAAGGTACAGAATATTAGTAAACGCTGGTCGAATAAGGGTTTCTGGCCCATATTCTTATATTGTGATTATTTCACGAAGCAACTTTCATAGGTATTGAAGTTTAGTGTTCTAGTTTTGTGAAATAATTTGATTATGCATCAAACTTTACTTCAGCCAAATAAGATGTGAAATGTTTGTAAAAAAAACCGCCCTCAATAAACAAAAATTTTCTTGCTGCGTTGATTTTTTGGCATATTTGATATCAATTTATATTGGAGGAGTTATCACAAATCGACAACAAATGCAAACTGTCCAAAACGTAAGAGAATTTTAGGTTAAGTTTTTTTTAACACTGTGCCGTGGGTATCAGTAACTACGAGCACCATGGTACCGCAACACCAAGACCCGGAAGAAATATTTGCAGATCATGCAAACATTGATCCCGCAGCGGGAATCGAACCCTCGAAATCTCAGACGCTCGCTATGCCATCGAGGTCGTCATAGGTAGCATGGACGTAACATTTCACCTTGGATTTGGCTGAAGTATAGCTATTTTGGAGGAGGTAGGGCACAGCGAGATTTTCTCGCTCTAAATTGGAGCAGCCCGCCTAGAGAGGTACCTCCGCCTTACAGAAGATCGCAGCCAAAAAACATTATTTGTTTTAAATAGTGTTGTGTTCCTGCGATGAATAAGGTTACCAGAGCTCTTTCTCTCTCTTTAGGAGGGGTTTGGCAGGCAACGCATTAGCAATGCTCCTGGTGTTGCTGATGTCAATATTCAACGGTAACCACTTACCATCAAGAAGGCCGTAAGCCTGCTTGCCTCAGTATAAAATAATAAATACATATATATATGTATTGTAAACTAGCTGGTGCCCGCGACTTCCTCTGCGCGGGATTAGTATTTAGAGTAGCTTATATTAGCGTGGCGTTACAATGCACACAATATCTTTTTTAATATTAGCCTATGTGTTATTCTGATGTATAAGCTTTATTATTGTGAAGTTTCATTAGAATCCATTCAGTAGTTTTTACGTGAAAGAGTAACAAACATCCATCCATCCATACTTACAAACTTTCGCGTTTATAATATTATTAGTAGGATGTAAATACGGGTCATCGCGTGCAGGGTCAGTGCGGCTGCTTGTGCGCCGGCAGCAGCTCCACGTAGTTGGCGGGGAAGAGGCCGAAGAGGCCGCGCGGGCCGAGCCCCTGCCACCAGCCCGCGTCGATCTGCTCGATGTGCGTTATTATGTCGCCGGGGTCGAACGTTATCTCCGATTCGTCCGCTGGAAGTAACAAAAAGCACATGATTTATTTTGATTCGTCCGCTGGAAGTAACAAAAAGCACATGATTTATTTTGATTCGTCCGCTGGAAGTAACAAAAAGCACATGATTTATTATGAGTCGTCCGCTGGAAGTAACAAAATGAACGGGATCTATGATTCGTCAGCTGGAAGTAACAAAATGTATAATATGATTCGTCCGCTGGAAGTTACAAAATGTACGTGATTTATGATTCTTCCGCTGGAATTAACAAAATGTACGCGATTGATGATTTGTTCGTTGTAAGTAACAAAATGTATGATATGATTCGTCCGCTGAGAGTAACAAAATGTACGTTATTTACGATTCGTCCGCTGGAAGTAACAAAATGTACGTAATTTCGATTCGTCCGGTGGAAGTAACAATATGTACGTTATTTAGATTCGTCCGCTGGAAGTAACATATTACGTTTGTATAGCTATAGGCAAGTCATCAGAAATCTATTCTTACAAATTATTTCTCAATTTGTCCTTACCAGCTTGATAGTCGTAGAGTGCTCTGGCTGTTAGACCGGGGTCGTCGTCCAAGTCCTCGTATATCGTGCCTTCCTCGTCCATGGCTTCCGGTGACACATCTATGAAACAAACATTTAAATAATCAAACAAATAAAAAACCCAACAAAATTTCACATTCTGCTAAATAATATAAATGGGATATCAGGATGTAAAGATGTTTGTTGCTCAATCACACCGCAACCACTGTTTTGGCATAGAGATAGATTAACACGTTCGCTTTGCAGATATGAATTAGGAATCTACTGCTGACGTGCAAACACATTTTGTGGATTCATTATTAACATAACACATGTATATAGACAAAAATGGTTTAAAGTCACACGTGTTTAAGTTTAAAAGCCTATAAACTTATTGGACTTGTGCCCCATAAATGGTGCATGCATATACTGCAAGTACCTCAAAATGCCCAATAACACAACAGTCACATACATAGTCCTAACCCCACACTAAGAGGAGGTAAGAGGAGGTAGGGCACAGTGAGATTTTCTCGTTCTGAATTGGAGCAGCCCGCCTGGGGAGGTACCTCCGCCTTACAGAAGATCGCAGCCAAATAACATTATTTGTTTCAAATATTGTTGTGTTCCTGCGGTGAGTAAGGTTGCCAGAGCTCTTTAGGGGGGAAGGGGATTCGGGGTCGGCAACGCGTGCGTGATGCCTCTGGTATTGCAAGCGCTCATAGGCTACGGTAACCGCTTACCATCAGGTGGGCCGTAAGCTTGTTTGCCACCTCTGTTGTATAAAAAAAAAAAAACACTACGATTCCCTGTCGAGGGTATAAGAAACTACGAGTACCATGTACCACAACACCCAGACCCTGAACAAATATTAGCAGATCATGCAGATTTGTTCAGCACAGATGTTTGTTCTGTGTACATAATGTACATAAATATAACTAGAAGAAAAACTTCAAAGATAAATATTTTCCACTCACCATCAAGCGTAGTTCCATTCTGCTCCTTCTTATAATTAACATTCTCAATCACAGTATTCTGTCTGCTGAGTTCCCTCTCATGTTCGCCCACGATATTGTTCTTACTGTACGGCGAACGCTTGATCGTACTAAACTTATTATCACTATCGTCGTCATCGTTCTCGTTGGAACTAGAGTAGGACGCGTCAAACATATCGTTCTCTAGAATATTCTGTTTTATCATCGGCTCGCTTTGTTTACCTTCAATGTCTCTGTACGCCTCGCTTTCTCTGTATTCAGAGTAGTTGATGGCGCTGAATGAGCTCGGTTCGTCTGTGCTGGGGCTTAGGTCCACTGATGGGTCGATGATGGGCTCGTATTGGATCTGGGAAGGGCTTTCGAGGCTCAGTTTGATCTTGTCTATGTTCTTTAGCGGGCTGGTTTTGGGTTCCTCTGGGGTGGTTGCTTCGAGTTTGAGTGGTGATGTTGGTTGCACGGGTGATGTTGGTTGCAATGGTGATGTGGGTTGCACGGGTGGTATCGGTTGCGGGTTTTGGGAGAATGTGTTGATGCGTTGCGCGATGACTGAACTGCGAACTGGCTTCTCTGGTATGGAGTTTGATCTGTGAAGTTATAGAATAAAAATATAATATAATAAAAGGCTCACGACTTTTATCCCCAAGCATGGTAGACAACCTCAAAGATCTCATGGCAAGAATATGCCTATAGGGGTAGTCAGAGGCACGTCCAACCGTAATATAAGGCGCATGGCCACATTTAGCAATATAAATGCGAAAGTTTGGGAGGATTTTTGTTGTTCAATCACGCCCAAACGGCCATACGGATTTGGATGCCCTGAATAAATAAATAAAAATAAATGTACCTTGAGGTCATCTGGCCCTGCGCCAGGTTCTGCTGGAACATGGCGCGCGCGTTGGCCGTGGAGGCTCCGATCAGTTGCTTCGCTTCTTGCGACCGTTTGCGGCGCTCCGCCTCCGCGCCCACGCTGCCTGGACTTGACACCTCTGGGATTTCGCTCCTGAGGATTTTTTTATTATTATTTTTCTACACTATTCACCCTATTTTTGTTTTTTCTTTATGTGGCTTTATTGTCACTCAAAGTCTTAGGTTTTTTTTAACGCCTTAGAAACTAGGTGAAGCCATGCCTGTTCCTCGCGACCTAGCCTTGAAGAATCAGGCAACAAACACGGCTTGGGGCCTATCACTTTTTTCGATGATCCTTGTGTTTTTTTTTATTATTTATATATTTTTAAATTGTTTTTGTACAACGGCCACAACTGGCCTATTGTCATCGCGACATAATGTAACATAACATAATAAAATTTTTAAATATTAATAAAAATAATTTTATCAAAAACTAAGTCAAAGTAAAATTGAGTGAGTATTCCATGCGTGACAGGTTGCAAGTCCATCGCCGCTTTGAGAGCCCAATGGACCGTCGATATTGTCCTCCCACCCAAAGAGTTCCACGACGAACGGTCTTGAGCCTTTTCCATCCGCCGACTTCCCGCAATCTCCACAATGTCGTCGGTCCATCGAGTGGGGGACCTTCCAACACTGAGTCGTACTGTAAGCCTATTAACTGATAAAATTCAAAACATATAACAGGAGAAACCTGTTAAAATCTTACTTTTGTTGTTCCGTCTTAGCTCGTCTTTCTGCTTCCAATTCATCTCTTTTTCTCGCAGCATCTTCAATTTTCCTCTTTTCCTGAAAATTTATATTATCCATGAGGTCGTGGAGCTAGAGGTCGTGGGTTCGATTCCCGCACTAGACAAACATTTGTGTGATGAATACAGATGTTTGTTCTGTGTCTGGGTGTTAAATATTTATCTATTAAGTATACCAGTCTCTGGTACCCATGGTACAGGCTATGCCTAGTTTGGGATCAGGTGACCGTGTGTGATATGTCCGGAATATTTATTTATTTTATTTATTTACATACATAAAATCACGCCTGTTTCCCAGAGGGATAAATGTATGTTTGTCACTCAAACACGCCAGAACAGCTGAACCGATTTCAATTAAATTTGGAATAGATATAGCTCTTTACCAATATTTAGCATATAGGCAAATTTTTATTTAGTTACCACGTAGGCTAAGCCGCGGGCGCAAGTTAGCATTCCTAAAATAATTGTACAATCGCGAGTCGTTAGTAACAAGAAAACTTACTTCGTCTCTCCTTTTTCTTTCTGCTTCAACTCTCTTTTTCTCCTCTTGTTCCTCTTTTAGCCAAAACTGGTCTCTTTCCTTTGAATTAATTTCTTGAACTGAAACAAAAATATAATTATTACATACAATCTACACAAGTTGATTCATAATATGGGGAGCTAGGGGCTTATTCTACACCCAATTGGCAATAAAAGTGCAAACTGACATTTTTCATTGCAAAATCTCTATGCAAAACTCAGCTGTTTTGGGGTCAACTCAGTTCAAACTCCATTATTCCAGTCAATAATAATTAGTTATAAAACATTAAACATAAAAAGACCGAAGACAGCTGAGTTAAGTTTAGGGAAAAGTAACCTTGTTTTTATAGAAAACAGTTTTTTTTGGCAATATATATATTTTTTTTGACTCATTGTCATCTGTTCTTTTGGGGCACGTTAAGCTGTTAGTGCCGAATATCAGACGCCATGACGGAGTCCGTCGGGCGTTAGAAGGGCGCCTCAAAAACTCTTACGATAGTTCGGAAGAGTCTCGTATGTTCGTAGGTAGTCCTAACTCGTCTGGAAGAAAGTTCGTATTGGCCTGAAGGAGGCCAGCTGAAGATAATCATTGTTACCTCTCCTCAAACTACTTTTTCTTTGCTTTATCTCCTCAGCCACCTTCCTAGACATCACAACTTCGTAACATTGAGACATGAGTACACTCGTCATAACTGTACACTTTTATCACAAAAATATTATAATAATGGATACTTGTATCATCGGAGGCAGAAGTGCAAATAGTAAAGCGAGTGTAGATTTGTTTACATTGCTCGTCGATCGCAGCGGTAAACAATATTCGTCACGGCATTGTCATGCCAGGTATTGTAAACAGGTATTGTTCGGTGTAAGGTCGATTGATTTGAATTATGAGACTAGCCGACCCGCCCCGGCTTTGCATAGAATTATTCAAAATATCGACAAACCTAATTGAAAAGTTATATAACTTTAACTTCTTAAACACTATTATTTAGTGAAAACCTGGAAAATCTGTTGAGAAGTTAAGGTGAAAATCGTGCAAGGCGGGGGAATCTGTTTAATCCTATGTAATATAGTGATGGGTGGCACTAGACGAGTCAATTAAATATTCTCAATTTTCGACTTTTTTTTTATTTATTAAAAATTTTTTTTTGCATGTGCTGACACTTTTACGTTCATTGTAACGTTCATTGTAGTGGATAAAATACTTAAATTCATCTAACCCCATTTGGGGCCGATGGAAAATAAATATCCATCACCCCAGCAGGCCCCGTGGTGTTGTGGTTTGTGTTGGAGTAAATGCCAGTAAATTAATAAATTAAGGGGCAAGCCAAGACTAACCTGGATTAACTTTCTGGTATGCGGTGCCAATAGGCCCGCTAGGAGGCAACTCCTCCTTCACAGTCTTGAAGTTGAATGCGGAGCCCGCTTTAGCCAGCTTGTCCAGAATAACCTTCTCATCGAGGTCATCCTCCGTTCTCGCGTGCAGCATCAGATGGAAGCCGGTGAAGAAATTGGCTACGTGCTTCATGTGATTCGCACAGGTACCTTTGCGCACTGTAGGGGCACCTTCTCCCTATAATAAATATGGAAATTTGAGTATCAGAGTTTGGAAGCCCCCTGGGGCCCAATTGTACTAATTCAATGGTTTCAAAATAACAAAGGTTCAATGGCAAATTGGCAGCCATTCTTATGACAATAGCAGTCATTGTGGAACCAATGAACCAATTACCCAATGAAACGAATGTGGCGAAAATCGTAACTGAATGATGATGGTGCGATCATTATGACGCGATTATCATTTTGAAGTCATTGAAATAGTAGAATTGGACCCCTGACACCCTTTAACACGTATGTATGTATAATATAGACCATAAGTCTGCGCCCGCGGAAACATATTGTGCGTTTGTATGAACCACTATTAATTCGGAAGCTGCGTAGTTTTTTTTAATGTATACGTCATTGGTTCCTTTGGACTACGTACAATTATTAGCCCTTGTACTAAAAAGGCTAAAGGTTTTAAAAGTATTAAAAGCATAATTTCTATTTAATTTTAACTTACATGTATATTCTAATTAAATTTAAGCAAATTGTATAAATTATCTCTGTGACTGTTTGTCATTATGCAATAGTAATAGATGGCAATACTTTATGCTAGTTTATCATTTGACAGATTTATTTCAGGGCCACCATACCTCAACCTGGTCACTGACCTAATACAGGATGACCAAGAGTGAGTCAGTGACACGACAAGCAAGCAAGCATTTACGTACCTATTATTTATTTATTTAACTAGGTATTAACTTATACAGGAAATATAAATGATACATACAAGTGGCTTAATGGCATTATCAAATCAACATTTATCTTTTATTTATTTACTTAAATACCTAAATAGAACAATGTAGTACCTATGTAAGCATAACAAAATTTCCTTCCTGTTATTATTGCAAATTATTATGTATTAACATCTACCTAATGTACCTATGTTAGTTTTTAGGGTATATATTTATATGGTTCGCCTCGAAATCTTTAATACACAAATAAGATAGGAATTCCAACATGTTGATATAAATAAAGATATCATTAGTTCTTTCTTAGTCTCTTAGAATGAATTTGAGTCAAATATTTGATGAGGATAAGTGTATTATTTGGTTTGGTGTACAGTGTAAGCTCACTGTCATGTAATAAATAAATGGAAAGGTAGAATGGGCAGTGTGAACTGTGTTTAAGCTGCATCATGAATCATGGTCAGGATGTTAAAAATCCTTTGACCGTGAACACTGATATTAACACATCCTTTGTTATCAGTTTTGCCAATTACAAATCAATATACCCATACTTATCGGCTCGCTATTTTATATCTATTATAAAATAGCAAGCCAAGCATTACATTGGCAGCAAATTGGCTAAAATATGATGATGACTGTTGAAGATATCAGAAAAAAACATGCGAACTAGGATCTTTACTGGCGTCAATGAAGAGCTTGGTGGCGTAGTAGGCGTGTAGGCGATTGCCACTGCGGGATTTCCGGGTCAGGGTGTTGTGCTACTATGTTACTATGAGACTACGAGAGTTTCTGATACCCACAACACAGTTATGTATTCCTAATGTGTGGTCAGGAATATGTACATGTTACTGTTGGTTGGGTGTTATTTATTTAATTAAATTCATTTATTTTTATGGAAACTTAATAATAAATTAATATAATAACAATAATATCCACAGAAAAGAGCCAGTAATAAGCTATCTCACTTAACTTTCTACATGTTTTATCACAACAAACTACTTATCTTATTCTAAAAATCATATCTAAAGAAAAATGAGTAATGAGTATTACCTGCCAGTTGATAAGCACATATTTTGATATGCTTCCGCTGGGAACATCCACTTTGAGGAAGGCATACTGTATTTTCCCACTATTGAGGTCATCAATTAGTTCTGTCAAACCTCCATCTCCTTTGTACACAAATTTCAGGTCATTGCTTTGTCCTTCATAGCCAAATAGAGCCCTAGAAATTAAGGAAATCCAAAGTAGACCAATAAAAATTTCAAGCCTATTGCCACAAAGCTTTGCCTATGATCGCAATAAATGCAGGTGTACCAACGTCTGCACCTATAAGGAATAAAATAGGTGCGCCTGGCATATAAATGGTGACTAAAAAAAACAATCCTCCCCCTACATGTAGGTGTGGGAAGAGGTAAACTGTGCCTTTAATGCGATAACTTTGGACATTATTTTTTGCAAGTAGCCGAAGCTACGCCACGCAGGTATGGGAGAGGCAATAAAGTGAATCCACAGCTGAAACGTTTCTCTTGTAAAACAACTAAGGGCAACCTGAACCAATTTTTTTTAGTAGCATTTTCATAAAATTACACACTAATATAATTCCGTTCAGGAGTGTACATTTTTTCGATTAAATTCCTCAATTTTCTGTGTCTAAGCATAAAATCATTGGACTAGAAAACGCAGTACACTGCTCCATGTTCGTTTCTCCAAAATGCACCTGCATTGTCACGTAAAAGGGACAATGGGCAGCCAGCAATAGGAGCCATTCTTTTCAAATAATCACAGGGGCGTGTTTATTTAATTTCACTATCAGACAAGTAGGTCGGTAACACCTCGCAAGGTTTGTTGCACTTACCAGTTGGTGTCAGTTTTCTCATCCAAAACTTCTTTCCAAGCAGCGATCAATTCATCCTTGTGCTTATCAAAACTTATAGCCATTTTACATTATTTTATTGCACTTCAATGCAATAGTGTTAGTTTATAGATTTTATCGAAAATGCAAAATGAAAAGCCGACTGACGATCTTTTCTGACTCACAACAATTTGCAATCGTTCGCCAATCGCACAGACTACTAAGAAATACTACCATCACAGACTAGGAAGATAACTACCATACTACTACGTAACGTAGTACTCCTAAGCCCCTTCGTCCACGGAGGGACTCAAAAGGAACGCGACTAAGCCCCTTCGTCCACGGCGTGACTCAAAAGGAACGCGACTGAAACTGTTGTCACTTGTGAGTAGCCTGACTGCGATAGCACTAGTATTTCAATGGGCGTCCGTCCACGGCGCTACTCAAAAGGAACGCGTTTGTAACTAGTCTCCTGGCGACTCGACACGCTGGTCGCCAGGCGACTGGTTTCGAGAAACTGTGTGAAAAATGAACGAATAAACAGTAATTATAAGCCCCTTCGTCCACGGCGCGACTCAAAAGGAACGCGACTGAAACTGTAGTCACTTATGAGTAGCCTGACTGCGATAGCACTAGTATTTCAATGCGCGTCCGTCCACGACGCTACTCAAAAGGAACGCGTTTGTAACTAGTCTCCTGGCGACTCGACATGCTGGTCGCCAGGCGACTGGTTTCGAGAAACTGTTGAAAAATGAACGAATAAAAATTAATTATATGTGATTTTGACGTCTATAAGACTGGAGAAGTAATAATTCCATGTCATCACTCGAATTATCACTAGTCATGTTAATTATTTTCGTTTTCAAAACTTTGTTTACATAAAATCGTGTACTGAGTGACTGAGTTTCAGGAAATTCCAGTAGCGTCGTGGACGAGTCAGAGTTTCCAATCAGTCCGCAACTCTAGTTTCTAATGAGTTCCGTCACTTTTGCGTAGCGTCATGGACGAAGGGGCTAAGTGATTCTGACGTCTATGTGACTGGAGAAGTAATAATACCATGTCATCGCTCGAATTATCACTAGTCATGTTAATTATTTTCGTTTTCAAAACTTTGTTTACATAAAATCGTGTACTGAGTTTCAGGAAATTCCAGTAGCGTCGTGGACGGTCAGTTTCCAATCAGTCCGCAACTCTAGTTTCTAATAAGTTCCGTCACTTTTGCGTAGCGTCATGGACGAAGGGGCTTAGTAGTCTGTGGAATACTACGTAGCAAAGTAGGAATACTACCATCACAGACTAGAAAGATAACTAACATTAGTATGTGTGACCCATAGCCAATAGCTATAGCCAAGATTCCATAGCCAATCTGAATGTGAAAAAATTTGAAAAAAGAAATGAGTGAATGTGTGTCATGTCGTAAATATTTTCTATCTGTGCTGTGCTTGCTTGGTTTTGTTTGGTTGGTATTTAGCATCCTATTGGTCTGTCTGTGGTAGGAGTACTACTACGTAGACGACTACGTAGTACTCCTTAGTCGTCTGTGGTATACTACGTAGCCAATCGGCAAACAAAGATAACCAACACTCCGCAACACTCTGTTTACGTAACCAACAAAACCAACCACAGACAGACCAATAGGATGCTAAATACCAACCAAACAAAACCAAGCAAGCACAGCACAGATAGAAAATATTTGCGACATAACACACATTCACTCATTTATTTTTTCTAATTTTTTTCACATTCAGATTGGCTATGGCATCTTGGCTATGGGTCACACAAGCCTGAAGCCCTTTCGTGCAGCTCCAAACAGATATATGAGTGAGAGCGATGTGTGAGAGAGCCTTATAAATGGGAGCCGAGCTGCTCGTATGAGCAATGAACTGAGTGGACCGCGTTGGCTACAGCCAAAGTTCAGCCCAAGCAGAGCTTAGTTAGCAGTTGGTTTGCCTTCTAAGGAGGATTTTGTCCCTTTCACACACAAATCGACTAACAGGTATGTAGAGGTGTCTTCTCCCTCTTTCTTAAAGCTAATAATACACGTACTCGAAGTCTCCCTGGGAAGATGTTTTAGCAAGGTTACTGCGAAAATACAAGTTGTTTATTAGTCTATGATCAAGTCTTGATCTTACATCATAAGTAAGTCTTCCAGTAGGTACATAGAGCTTTCAATGTATGACCCACAGACAGAGTACTACGGTATGACCTTACTTGGCTAATTGGTTATAATATATACCTAAGTACCTACCTACCTACAAAGCGCCGAGAAAGGAGACTAGAACCACTGCGCTGCGCTGCTGAAACTCCATCGATCGTGGTCTTTGACTCTAGTTGGTGCTTTGGTATCCTGTTATGCAGAGACAGTAGTATGCATGTACATAAGTAGTAGGTGGTGTTTTATTTGCGCGCGCAATCCAAACACCCTCAAGGAAAAGAAGCACTCCTTCGAAACGTATTGCGCGTATTTAGGTAGGTGCCTAGTACCGTGTGTATTTACTTGCAGACTTTCATTCATCGAGAACTCCGTAGTCACGCAAGTGATCGCTTGGCGGGTAAACGCCGCGCTCCGCGCCGCTCCCGCGTCATGGCTCGTTTTCGTTCCGCTTTCAAAAATAAAGTCTAGACCAGACTAATGTGGGTAGATGTAAGTGAGCGCGAAAAACAGAACTACATGTCGCAGACCAGTGGAGCTTTCATACCTGGGTAAGTAGCTTAGAATGAGATTTTGAGATAGAATCTAAGTTCCTTTAAGTAGGTAGTCTTATAGTACTTAGGTAGGTATCAAATTATTATTGGTTTAGGCAGATGGTGTACCCACAGTATCTAGTACAGGAGACATCTAGGTATGGTACCAACGGATTGTGTAGTGTAACCAAATAAAATTTATGATGCATCGTATTGCTTTTACCTTAGCTCAGAAATTGTATTTTGTTACAGCAGGAACGTAATACGTATCAGGTCATTGGGTCAGCTTGAAGGTGTGTTATATCTGTTAAGTGATAAATAACACACTAGCTGAACCAAGGCCTCCCCCATAGAGTGCCACAACTTAGGTCCTTGAGCCTTCTCCATCCACCGACTTCCCGCAATCTTCACAATGTCGTAGGCCCATCGGGAGGGAGGGGGCCTTCCATCACTACGTCGTCCGGTTCGTGGTCATCATTCGAGAACCTGTAATACCCAACGGTTGTCGGTTCTGCGAGCTACATGGCCTGCCCACTACCATTTCAGCTTGCTTATTCTGAGAACTATGTCGATGATTTAGAGATTTGCCTAGATTTCATTTTTGTAGGCTGATTTAGAAAGCCAAAAGCTGCAGCCAACGACATCGATAACACGCCATGTTGATAGGTACTTACCTACTCACTAAGATCAATTTATCTTTATCTTAACCAACTCACTCATGTCGAGAAATAAATTTATTGACATCAGAACTCTCCCTTTTTATTAGCTTTTATCTTTTGAGCCTAGTTCGATCGATCGGCACCGCACTGAAGCTGCTCGACATTCCATTTTGTGAAGAAAAACATCGAAAAAATGATAGGCATCAAGTCGTGTTGGTTGTTTCCTGATTCTTCTAGACTTGGTTGGTCGTGAAGAACAGGCGTAGCTTCACCTAGTTTCAGAATTTTCATACATAGTGATCCTAGTGATTTTAATTAAATAAACACCTCTTTACTTTTATCTCATCTTTACTGAACTATACATAACGATATGCTAGATAAATATTTTTATTTAGCAAACAATCACGAATTCATTACCTACTTTGCTTGTTTTGAAAAAAAATGAATCACGAATTCTTTAGGTACCTACTTTGATTGTTTTGAAAAAAAAAAAAAAACGAAAACAAACTCGCAAGATTGAACAGTTCAATCAAATCAAAATATTCTACCATCCTTACAGTGCGTGGCGAGTTGCTTTGCGTGCAATGGCGTACCGAGTGAATTTATGATATTTTATGAACAATGGAGAGTTATCGATTCTTGGATAATTTTCATCAAGGTTGACTATTGTTAGAGATTTAGTATCATCTTTTTCATTCACTTTATTTAGTTTACTATTTCTAAATTATTTTATGACACACTTAAACATAATATATAGGTACATACTATATCTTTTTTATATTTTTATAGCCGACTTTTTACAGCTCTGCCCAGAAGGTTATGGTATAAATTGCATGGTTAGGTATTTACGTGCCTATGTAATTTTTGTGTAACAATAATAACTAGGTTTATGTAGGTAGGTAGGTGGCCTGTGGCGATAACCTCTAGATAGGAATCTATGTCGGCATATCTATAGAAACTTGCTTAAAATTGCTAAGTACCTACCTATTTCTTTTTACTTAATTAAATAATTACAAAAAACCACTGAATCACGCTTATGAAATGGAAATGGTGAGTTCATTGTATAGTTAGATAGGGAAAATCACAAATGGGGTCGCCACTTGTCTAACTTCTGTTGTGGATTTACCACAAGTTACTACCATACATTTATTTTCATTTGAAAATATGGTCACCCTATCGTAAATCATCGAACCTTACATAATCAATTCATTTATATAAAACTAGGTACTACAAACTCATTAGTCTTTCACGGATTCTCTCAAATCATCTTTAATGTAGATAGGTAAATAGTGCGCACCACTTTAATTGGTAATAAAATACTCTGCATCCATCCTGCATCAGCTTAAACGCGATGGAGCATGGATTGCTTGCAATTTTACAATATAATAAATATATTCCCTGTATAATACAGCTGGTAGACAGCAAATCAAAACTATCGATCGGCCTGTAACTGACCCGCTTAGCAAGTAGCAACGCAACCTTAAATTTATTATGGCAAATTACCTGGTACCCTACTTGGTGGATATTGTTTCAGTATTATTACCTTATTTCGTAAAGCACTGGTAACTTTCCTAAATTCCTATCCCTTTCTCCTTTCCGCATGCACGCGCGCCTATGGCCGTCCCGCTCTGACGGCCGACCGCACCGCCCCGCGCGCCGAACACTTTCGGCTGCAAAAAAAAGTCGCTCTCCTGACGCTGTGCTATCCGCAAGCTATGGCTGCGCGTGCTTCCAAATTTTGATAAATTCGGTGTAATCTTACAAATTACTACTGTCCTTCCGCTAATTATGTGTGCCTAAACCATACGTGTGACCTAACGTGATAAACAAGTAGTTTTAGTGTCGTTTCGAACCTTTGAACCGCCACGTGGTGTCGCCGGGTCACGTAGACCCTGGCGCTGGTCCTGGTATCCAGAAATCTACAGGTACGTGCATGCTCCTTTTCCTTAAAGCTGCTGTATTCTATTCCTGTGATTTACCCACCTGCAGCAGTTGGTTCGTTCTATTACCGTTAGAGGATCGTTACTAGTGCTATTGGATCTTTCTAGGCCTGTGTAATTCTATTCTAATTCGCAACAAATACAGTCCACTACCTACCCCTATCAGATCTCCCTGAGCAATCGTAGAAACCCTGTGAATACCCATTCGCACCCCCTATGGTTGGAAAGTTAAATTTGAACCAGCAACCTACATACTAGTATTTTCCACCATAAGTGGTCCTACGACCACGGATATTCTATCTAAATATTATATTTTCGATTTGATATTCGTCTGTTTAAACGCTAAATATCATTTACCGCTGGACATTTGAGCTATATCTCAGTCCGTATAACGACACTAATACTAACTACTCAGTTTATTCACACAATTGTATATATTCCCGCTATCTATTTGTACGTTAAATCCTGCTGATGGATTGAATAAGTTGTTCATAATTCATATTCTTTTATATCCGCACCCGCACCGCACGGACAGCTTAGTCAATTCATTTATTTTCTTGCATAAAATCAGTAAGGAACTTCGTATACCTAGGTATATTTCTATATACCGCATACCGCCCCGCTGTTCACACGTTTCTATTCGTACACGTAATAATTATACCTATTTAACCGCACCTCTATTGATTCATTTTTGTTTCTAATAAATACGAATCAAATTGTCGAAGTATTTGTTCATCAACTCGTATTCGTAACTACCCGCTATTCTTCGTTATTTGTACGTTCTCCGCTGGCTCCAGCAAGCCATCGCTCGACGCGTATCCGCTCCGCTAGCCGCTTCGCAATCCGCTGTTGCTAAGCTGCATCCGCTATACTAACTGTTATACAAACTGTATTTACTCACACAGAATATTTAGCAGTTTGTATCCAACCGCAAATCTCACGCGTACTATTCTATAATCTGCGGCATCATACTGGTTATTATAGAATACGCAATAGTTTGTATCGTCTCAACACGTTTCATAGTAACTACTTTACGCTCGCTGCTAATCTGTGGTAAGCTTATTTATAACTTACTCGACCGCGCTCTTCAAGATAGGTTTTGTGTTTCGTCTAACTTTGTTTCTTTTAGACTTATAGAAGTTTTTCCTTTTGATTTCGCATTTATTTATATTGTTGATTCACAATGAGTAAGAAAGATAAGCAGGAAGATTCTTCTGAGTTGGATGAGAGTTATGATGAGGACAAAGGTCAGCAAGCTATGCTCGAATCTAAACGCGAAATTCTATTTGCGCGCATGCAAGGAATTTATGATGTCGCTAAGCAAGTTGAAGCCGATTCTACAAAACTTAAGGCTTTGCTTCACACCGCGTTTAATATCGACCAACTGCATAAAGACTTTGAAAGGGTCCTAGATTCATATAACGCTATTTCGCTAAAAATAAACCCTAAGCACACTGTTAGGTACCAAGAGTGGATGAACTTTGACATTATGTACTGCCTTATCAAGAAAGTCATTGAAACTCATTCACAAACCAAAAAATATGAATCGCCCCCGCAAATTGAAAAATCAAAACCTAAGCTTCCCCGCATTGAGTTATTAGCCTTTAATGGTGATGTCCGCTCATGGCCGCTATTTTACCAGCAGTTTAAATGCACCGTTCACGAGAATACATCGTTGTCAGATAGTGACAAGGTGTACTACTTGGTTGGTAAATTGTCTGGACCCGCTGCGTCAGTTTGCGCCCGGTTGCCCCCAACCGCTGAAAATTATCCTGTTATTTGGGAGGCACTAGTGCAAAAATATGACGATCCCAGACTTCTCGCAAGTTCATACCTTAATCAGTTGTTAAGTTTCAAGCAGCTAACCACTAATAGTGCCACTGGTCTTGAATCATTTCTTAATAATTTTGACACGTCTGTAGAAGCCCTAAGACAATTGCGTCTCGGCGACTTAATCGATTATATGCTACTGCATATCGCTCTTCAGAAGCTAGATTCGGAAACGGTCAAATTATTCGAAATAACGCACCGCAAAGATAAGATTCCTACCTATTCAAATCTAATTGAATTTGTTCAAGAACAGAGTAAAGTTTTATCTCGATCAGCTGGCCCCGCTATAAACCCGCAAGCGCAGCACAAAGCTCGCACTGCTCACATACCTACGCCTAGTAATAAGCAAGCTCAAACTAAGTCATTTGTAAATACTGACCAGGTGTGTGATGCAAACGATGGGAATAAGTGTGCTTTATGTAATCGTGACAAACATGATCATTTGTACCGCTGCTCTGCTTTCATGAATCTGACGCCTTCGGATAGGTATAAATTCATTAAAAATAATTCATTTTGCAACAACTGTTTAAGTGTGAAACACAAAACAATGGCTTGCACTTCCAAGCACACTTGCACCCATTGTTCGGCAAAACATCACTCGCTTCTCCATTTCAATCCGCCCGCAAGTAACAACCAACCTGTTGAGACAAACCCCGCTCATAAAAAACCGCTCGCTACTTCGTCCGCTGTTGCTCATGCTTCGTGCCATACTGTGCCTGAGCATGTTTCTTCTGCCGAGTCCAATACTCGTGCGCCCGCTAAGGTCCTTGCGCCCCATGCGCATAAGGTCGATTCTTCGCTAACCGCTTCCGCTCCCGCTACCGATCCGAGCAGTAACACTGTCTGTACTGTCTCTTATGATCACGATTCGCACACAATAACAACTGCGTTATTGGCCACCGCTAAAATAAAGGTTCTTGATTGTCATAACCGCCCTCACTTTTTGAGATGCTTGGTCGACCCCGGCTCTCAAAGTGAGTACATTTCCGCTGCATGCAGTAAGCGTCTATCGCTTCCTGTTTCTACGCAAAGCCGCTTTTCTAAAGTCCAAGGTATAGGAGGGGCCTCTCAGAAAATTCTGGGAGTGACCTCGCTCACATTCAGTTCCCGCTTTGATGACGGACATGAGTACCACGTCCAGCCCATGGTAGTGGATAGTATTACGTCACAACTACCTGACTCGCGCGTCGACGTCACCGCTCTGAGCCATATACGTAATCTACCCATGGCTGACGATGACTTTTCCGTCCCTGGTCCTATTGACCTTCTCCTGGGTGTGAATTTGTATTGTCAAATCATCCTATTTAATAAAGTCACCGCCGATAATTTACCCGCTGCCTTGGAAACAACTTTAGGTTACATCGTCATGGGAAACGCACCCGTTATATCGCCGCGTTGTTTTTCGCATACCTTTTGCGCATTCACTAGTGACCCGCTACACCAACTAGTGGAGAAGTTTTGGTCCACTGAGGAACCACCCTCCCGGTTGTATTTAAGTCCCGATGATCAACGCTGTGAGGAAATTTATTCATCAACTACTACGCGAAACGAAGATGGCAGTTATGTAGTACAGCTTCCATTTAAAGATGACCCGCAAAAGCTAGGTAACTCGTACATAACTGCGAAGAAAAGGTTTTCATGCCTTGAGAATAAGTTTTCACGATCACCGGACTTACATCAAAAGTATAATGAAATTATATCTGATTATCTAGACAAAGGTATTTTGACGCGTGTTCCTCCCGACGAATGTACCTCACCAGGTTATTACCTACCGCACCACCCTGTAGTTCGGGATGACAAGTCCACGACTAAGGTCCGTATCGTTTTAGACGGCAGCGCTTCGACTGATTCAGGGCTGTCTCTAAATGATATTTTGTATAAAGGCTGCAATCTGCAAGCCGATATATTTAACATTTTATTAAATGTTCGCATACATCGTGTAGCGTATTTTGCAGACGTTAGGCAGATGTATTTATGTATATATACTCACCCCGCTCACCGCTGTTATCAACGGATACTATATCGGTTCTCTCCGACCGATTCACTGCAAACTTTTCAGTTTGAGCGTGTCACCTTTGGTCTCCGGTCTTCTCCAATGTTGGCTATGCGTACCTTACGCCAGTTGGCGCAAGACGAAAGGCAAAGGTGGCCCATTGCTGCTGACGTTATCGAAAGGGACATCTATATGGATGATCTGGCTTCTTCTGCTTGTTCTGTCGAGCAAGCAGTCAAGACAGCACAGGAATTGATCCAGATGTTCAAAGCTGGTGGGTTTGATTTAGTCAAGTGGACAAGCAACTCGCCTGAGTTGCTGAAACACATACCCGTATCACACAGACAATCTGAATCAATTTCTTTCGATGACGATGACACGTTCAAGATATTGGGGCTACGCTGGCTCCCTGCATCCGATAACTTCATATTTTTGACTTCTGTCCCGCCATCCGCTCTTACTAAACGGGCAATATTGTCCATGACCGCACGTCTGTACGATGTCTTAGGACTCGTCGGACCCGTAATCCTTTACGCAAAATTGATAATCAGGGAACTATGGCTTATGCACATCAACTGGGATGACAAGCTACCCTGTGAAATCAGCAATTTATGGCAAAGATATCTATCTGAGCTACCGCTAATTTCGCACCTCAAGTTTCCTCGCCATGTGGGAATTGAGGAACATAATTCAAAAATATCGCTAATCGCATTTTCGGACGCAAGCGAAAAGGCTTACGGCTGTGTTATATACCTACACGTGTCTAATGGTGACCAGCCACCCTTGATTTCGCTTTTGTGTTCCAAGTCCCGCGTCGCATCAGCCAAACCAACAATAACGTTGGCTCGGCTTGAGTTAAACGGCCTAGCGCTGCTCGCTAAGTTGTTACGCTCCGTTTATGATTTGCTATCCGCGCGTTGTCACATTGATGACGTTTTCAAATTTTCAACTAAACCACTCGCTTTTTTACCCGCTGCTGATGTGAGTGGAGAACGTGCTAATCTTTTGTCTCGTCACTCATTAATGGACTCTCTAGTCCAAGCATTCTGGAAAAGATTCAAGAATGAATACCTCCATAATTTGCAAATGCGCGAAAAATGGAACACCGCTAGTAATCCGCTTACCGTAGGCACTATAGTTCTACTTAATAATGAAAACGCACCTCCGTTGTCCTGGAAAATAGGAAGAGTTTCCGAAGTTTTCCCTGGCAAGGATGGTAGAGTCCGCTGTGCCCGAGTGGAGACGAGTGATAGCTCATCGTATGTTCGCCCGACAACAAAGTTGTCGCCGCTCCCTATACAGTAGGGTGACCATATCATATATTTTGTAAGGATATTTTTATCCATCCCGCTATTTTATATATTATTATTCCGCTAGTTAATCCCGCTAATTATTTATGTCTATATTCGCTATATTGTTTTTATATCCGCTATATTTTTATTACCCGCTACGCTATTTTTGTATTCCTTTTGCTTTTGAAGGAATCCTTCAAGGAGGGGGAGATGGTGGATATTGTTTCAGTATTATTACCTTATTTCGTAAAGCACTGGTAACTTTCCTAAATTCCTATCCCTTTCTCCTTTCCGCATGCACGCGCGCCTATGGCCGTCCCGCTCTGACGGCCGACCGCACCGCCCCGCGCGCCGAACACTTTCGGCTGCAAAAAAAAGTCGCTCTCCTGACGCTGTGCTATCCGCAAGCTATGGCTGCGCGTGCTTCCAAATTTTGATAAATTCGGTGTAATCTTACAAATTACTACTGTCCTTCCGCTAATTATGTGTGCCTAAACCATACGTGTGACCTAACGTGATAAACAAGTAGTTTTAGTGTCGTTTCGAACCTTTGAACCGCCACGTGGTGTCGCCGTGTCACGTAGACCCTGGCGCTGGTCCTGGTATCCAGAAATCTACAGGTACGTGCATGCTCCTTTTCCTTAAAGCTGCTGTATTCTATTCCTGTGATTTACCCACCTGCAGCAGTTGGTTCGTTCTATTACCGTTAGAGGATCGTTACTAGTGCTATTGGATCTTTCTAGGCCTGTGTAATTCTATTCTAATTCGCAACAAATACAGTCCACTACCTACCCCTATCAGATCTCCCTGAGCAATCGTAGAAACCCTGTGAATACCCATTCGCACCCCCTATGGTTGGAAAGTTAAATTTGAACCAGCAACCTACATACTAGTATTTTCCACCACTACTAAAGGTTTATTCTACACCAAATTGATTGGCAAGTTTGATAGACGAGTTTTGGAAAAGAGACGTTTCATCAATATATGGAGCCTGGGCCTGCACTGTGTACACTACTCTAAAATATGGACAAGCAATAAAGTAAACGTATGTAATAGGTTATTTTATTTAAATTGACTTCGTTCTAAAGTACATTAAGATTTTCTTCTACAAAGAGAGCAACACACAGCGCTACAAAAATATGGCGGATGGACGTGCGTGAAATGTCATTTTGACAACCTACATTTATCTGACAAAACAAAAACATCAAATCAAACAACATGACATGCAAAATATGTCAATGTCATGTCAAACGCCAATTATAAACCAACATGGCGGCTTTCAAATAGTGGTCACATAGTAAAAAACTTACCAGAAGAACAATTCTTGTACCATCGCATTTGTCTTCAAATTAATGAAATTGTATTTTTCTTGTAATCTCCAATTTTTTTCTAATTTTTCTATGTAGTGTACATGGACCAGGCCCAGAATGAAATGGCTCCTTTGTAATTGTTAATTGAAAAAAACACTATGCAGAAGCAGCACTATGTCTTGATGTCAATAATTTTTTTTTGCAACTCTTCGGTTTCGAAAAAGTTTGGGGAAAAAATTGAAAAATGTGTATTGTAACATAGTATTATACCTACTGTTATTTTAAAATTATTTTTAAAAAGTTTTTACCTTTTTACGTAAAAACTTATTAAAAATACGACGACGTACTATCCGTTCTCACCGGGACAAATATATCCATCCATTGGTTTGGTTACTAGCTCTTTAGAATTGTGCCATGCAATACCAACCGATTGGCGGCAAGGTTGATTGAAAAATCATTGACGCGAGGTACAAACTACAAACTTGTTATTTCTTATACGAATAAAAGAAGACCAGATACATGCCTAGCTAACAATAAAAATATAAAACACATCCTGATGAAATAAAAAACAAAATCGAGCCAGCTTTGCAGTTAAAAGTCACGATTAATTATAAACGATTTACATGCAAATTTGAAATTAAATTTGGTAATAATATATTTTTCGAAAGCGTGATACACTCTTGATGTTTTTTTCTTATATTCTAATGTTTGTTAAATTTGTGTTTAATGGTTCTATTTTTTTATTATCCTGGGTCCAGCCTGAGTCCTGACTCCGAACCACATTCATATTTCTACCAGAAACAATAAATATTTTATTTGGTCAGCAAGAATGACAATGTGTACACTAACAAGACAAGGGTTTCTTAGATTAAACCATTTCAACTACACATAACAGTAAGGCTTAACAGTCATAAAACCTCAAAGTTTATGTGTCACCATTGCAGAACACTTAAATTGAAACATTACGCGATAGTTTGCAGCAGAAATCTATAGGTCTAGTCTAGCAATCTAACGCTTTGGTTCCGAGACTCCTCGTACCAGGCGCTTACAAGTCCTATCTAACGATATACCTACCTACTACTATGCTCGTAAATAGGTAGGTAGCTAGATGTAAATCTTTCACCAGTTAAGTAGGTCGCGGGTTCGTGATAATAGCTCGTTTGTCAGATTCGCTAACCGTTGTTTCTATGATTTCCCCACTTAGCAGTTCTGATAAACACGTTCAAACTTTATAGCTGCGGTTTTACTAGACTGGGCCCTAACATGGCGTCTTATTTCCTTTCAAAGGAGTCAAGGGAAGGGAGTCAGCAATATGTTAAACAAATTTGAACCATAAAACATTTCCTGTACGTATGAAATACTCACTACTGCAAAATGTGGTTTGGACGTGTCTCTTTAGACATCTTCAAGGATCTGATCGTCTGAAAATCTGAAGATATCATTTTTACCATAAATCTTTAACACTGTCATCTAAGTCACCGCCTAAACAAAATCGCAATATCGATGGTATTAATATTATAAAAAGATGGTGTCTATTAAACTGCTATAAATATAGTTTGCTGTGAAAAGTGGTGGTTATGGTGATAGCTTAGGGCTTACTTACTATTTAAATTTTAGGAATCCTTAAAATTATCCCGTCTCTGTGTGGCAATGTTACTATTTTTATTAGGTAAGGTAGTCTAGAGCTGTTATGACGACCAAAATGACAACATCATAGTATTAATTATTCTTTCACTGGCTCTACCGACACATAAAAACCAAAACATAGTAGGTATAGTTATCATCTAGATGATTTGCTTGAGGTGAACTAAAGTATAGTAAGTCTACCTGTCGAGGATAACACATTGTCAAGTGTACAAATAAACGAAATGATTTGACAACGCGCAAAACGTTTTGAAAACATCTCGCAAAGTGTAAGCTGAAGATATTATAAATTTGCTCCATGATTGTGAGAGCGTCGTGATTTCCGCGTCGGTTACTATTGTGATGCAAAACAATGGATGTCTTCGCTGTAATTCTGCTTTCTTTTTCACTTGCCAGTGGATTCGATTATCAGAGAAGATGCCTGTTCCACATGAAATCTTGTAAGTTCTTACCTAAAATCTATCCGCATATTTTAGTACATTCCCTATCCTTCACCCTTAGATAATAGTATATTATCAAAGCCTTCACTACCTTCCTTATCATACTAGTTCCTACCTATCTCCTTTTTTAAGAAGGTTCTTATTTTATTTATTAGCAAAACTTAGGAAGGTGCCATGTTGGGAGCCTACATTTTTTAACTTGCTGGGAGCAATGATTCGCTTTCATTTCAAATTGTTCCTGATTGGCGAACATGCATAGGTAATGTTGTTTAAATGTAAACTTTTTTTAGGCGTATCTCGATGCCCTCGTACGATGCATCCCTATCACACGCGATGTGACAGAGATACATTGTCGCAAAGAACCTGCACATCGCCTAATATTCGCACACTTGGTAAGTCTTGCTAACTGCGACAATATTTTGCATACCTACAATAAGCCGTTACCCCCGTTTTCAGTACAAGAAAATGACACTAAGACGAAATCTTACTTAATTCTCATGGGACTCGGCACGAATGTTTTTGATGGTATTTTTTCTTTACCACAATTAATCGGACGAGACGAACACGCATAAAATAGAGATAGTACAATCCGATGCCAAGTGAGGTTCTTTGATAATTTTGTGAAGGTATAAATATAAATAAAATAAATATAAATATCATAAAAGCGATCTAGTAAGATTGTTATTGCTTATGATGTGGATCTCCAACATTTCTAACGCTGCATCTAGTCCATCATCAAATAAAGTTATGGATGATATTTTGTCAACAGAAACAAAATATCATCCATGTAGGTAATGTTCGATCTGACCCACATTCTGTTCCCAGGTTACACATGTGGTTGGTCGCGCTGCGACTGCAACGGAGACTTGTTCCTAAACGAAGAATCATACGACTGCGTTACAAAAGATCTGTGCCCTAGGCGCAATAAGAAATCACTTAAGAGGCGTGCGAAGAAGAAGGCTTACAGAGTCCCCAAAAACATTGGCAACCGCGTGATCGAAGAAGGAGACCTCATTGATTTATAGTTGCAGACTGTTTCACGGCCAAAGATGTTACTTTAAGGTGGTTCGTTTCGCTTGAACGTGAATTTCAATAACCGATTTTTTCGAATTCATAGCCCAAACGAAAAAAAATCACTTTAGTATTTCATACTATTCGTAAAACAATGTATTTATTTTCCTATGACAATCGACCGATTTCGATGCCGCCCGCTGGCGTCGCTCTGTCTCTCTACCGAATAGAATTTTCGTAAACAAATCATCAAAATTAATTGTTTTGTTTCAAATAATCTTACTAGGTACTACATTATGCAGCTTAAACAATCACTTTATTCTTTCTATCCGCTATAAAGTATTGTTTAATAGGTAGTGTAGGAGTTAGTGGGCTATACCTTATTGCCATCGCCATTCAAATGCAAGCGTGTCAGCCCTATTTTACACAAATTTGAACCATAAATCTTCGAGACTGTCAACTTACGTTACTGCTAAAACAAAATCGCAAAGTTGATATGGGGCAGTCAAATCAATCTGGACAGGTAAACAACTCTTACGCATTGCCAGTAAACAAGACACCTGAATGGGTATTGAATTGCAGTATCACAAACAATCACCCGACCCAATCGTTCCTCACTTGCTTCGTAAAGCTTGACTTTGTAGACCACGCGAAAGATGAAGCATTCAATTCTAATAGTCTGCATAATCTCAGTTATAGAAGCGATGGTGTATTATGGGAAAGTGGGGAAATCAGGGTGTCTCAATTTTAATGGAACTTGTGAGTAATTTTAACAACACATTTAATGCCTGTTTCACCATTGCCTGTTTCACCATAATTATAAAAAATATATCCATATATATAAATACATCCATATAAGAAATAATAATCAACAGTCTGATCATAGCTACATCTACCATTTTTTTGACCACAGCGTCATCTCAAATTATATCGCATCTGGGTAAACGCACGAAGGGCAACGAAGGTGCGGGTTCCCCAAAATAACCCAGCCCATATTTTAGTAAACCTTGACATGCGACAAAATGCTTTTTACACGCTTAGCTCAGAGATTGATCGCTTCGTAAAAAAGTAATTCCAACTTTTGGAACTACAGTATATTTTCCGGAACAAACAACCTTGGGTTTACTGAACTGTTTACCTTGATATTTTATAGGAGACAGACAAGAGGCGGGACTCGGGCAAAACGAGTGAAGCTTGGCCATCAAAAATATTTGGGTGCCACCACATGATCACGCAAGCACTCAATTTATGCAAAAAACATTCTCAATCTATGTATTTACTGTTTCTTTTCTAATTGTCGATGACTCCAAGCTAACAAGCGGTATTGAGACCTTAACCCTGAGGAGGGACTTGGCCTCCTTATGCGTGTTCTACCGTCTGTATAAATGGGTGTGTTCTGAAGAATTAGTATAGAATAGAATGATTATTTATTTGACACATAAAAACACAGAAAAGAACAATAAAACAAGAAAATTAGGTAGGTATAAGGTAGGTACCTACCTACCCATCGAATTGTTTGATCCGATGGCTACAGCTTCTTTTTACACCACACCTCCCGCTATAGGCAGGGGATTCATCACCATACCCTGGTCGCGCACTGAAGGATCTCCCTTCAATAAAGGGCGTTTTGAACTTTTAAGGCGTCGGCAACGAGGCATATTTCAAGCGTTCGTAGGTTACGGTAACCCCTTCCCAACAGGCGGGCTTGTTTGCCACCTTAATTATATTAAAAACAAAAACAATTTTATCCACAGGTGTAACAGAGTGCCCAGAAAACATGCATCGTATAAACAGCGAGTGTCGCCCGACACCGTCTCAGCGGACCTGCGACGAACCAGTCGCACTCTCCATGGGCCTAATCTGCGACTGGTCGCGCTGCGACTGCGACTTTCCGTTCGTACTTCACCTGCCTTCGGGGTACTGCTTCGTGTACGAAGATTGCCCGTGACCCCAAGATATAGCTTTTGCATTAGTAAAAATAGATTCGCTAAATAAATGGGATAGTTTATGAATTTGAGTTTAATTTTTTGTAACTGCATTAGGTAACTCAGGTAGACTTTAGTTCCTACTTATGTTGCTTCACTTATGCCCTAAGTCGATAGTATGGTTAGTTACTTCAGAGTTCGAAGATTTTGATACGATAAGATTGCCTAGAAACCCGAGAAGAGATTAGATTTTCGCATGATTGGAAAATATTGCGATTTGTGATATTCACAGCCCACGCTACGCTGATGGGAAATAAATTGGATTTTTACAAACTGTGCTTAATTCTCACTGATATGGAAGGAATTGAAATGAAAAAGAAATACGTGGGTGAAGATGTTACCTATCTATCAAATGTGCAATCAATGGATGAACAGAGACCCAGCTGATAGGTTAACTAAGAAATAATAGAGATACTAAAGCCTTGTTCAAACTTCATGCATTATTATCCCTGATAATTATGTCATATGAAATAAAATTACCTAGTTTCAAAATTACCTCAACTTCACTGGACAAAGTCAATTTTGAGTGTGACATAGCAAGCGATATAGCAAGCTCTTTAAATTTAAACTAAAAATTTACTTTATTCAGAAGGAGTAAGAATCATTTCAAAACAAATTTACGATGACACATCGCACGCCGTTTGAACTCTGCTTAATAATGAAAACGAGAAGGGAACTCGGAATCACTTTTAGGCAGTACATGCTTAGAGCAAAAATTTACATTATTTTATTGGTTAAAGGTACACCGGCCATTGTCCCATGCTCAAATTCCGCTTCGGAAACTGCTATGGGTCCAGCACGCGCCAGATACTGAGAGAAATAAAATCAAAAGGACTCTTCAAGTGAGTAATTTATGTACGTTCCTAAGGTCAAAAAGCAGCTTAGAGAAAGAGAAGGACTAAAAGATGGTCATGTGCGAGAACTCTACTCTTCTACTCTTGTATTCGGCATGACCTGCTCTAAGGAATCCAGGAATAAAACGAGCGTGACCAATTTGAGGCCGAAAAAAACACTGTGCAACCGTGAGCGACCTCATGATTTAACGGTCGATTTTTGCGACTTCCATACATAAATAAGACATTAATTGCCATATCTTTTTAATGCATTGAGCTAAAAGCTTGATTTTTACGGCAAGCCTAATAGTTTGTATAAACGTCAGGTTGATACCATTAGCCGTTTCGGAGAAAAAGGGTCTTGACAGACAGACATATGGACAGCAAAGTGATTCTATAGGGGTTCCAAATGATTTACGGAACCCTAAAAGGATGGTCGAAGTTTGTAACGAGAAATAACATTAAATGTATTCGTAGTTTCTAACAAAAGAACAAAAAAAACTTCTACAACAGGTACCTATGACTTCACGCGAGTGAAAACGCACGGGTACAGCTAGTATGGAAATAAAGAGACAATGAAGATATTATGCATTCATTCCATGCCTATTATTTATCGATTGAGTAGTCAAACTAGTCAATATAAGAAAACTAGGTGTCAGTTTCTATAATATCTAAGCGTAAAATTAACATTTAATCATCATACGTTTTAAATAAAAATGAATGAAATGAATGAACTAAGTTGTAAAAAACAGCTTTAAAATACATGATAGATTATTTGGTAGATCAACGATTATAATTGGTGTTAAATTTATTTCAGCAAGCCATTACAATATAGACCGGGCGACAACTACGAATTGGACAACATGCCGCGCTACGATAAACCCCAAAGAGATGTCTATGACGGCGTTCTGAACCCACCGAACGCGTTCATGACGGGGTATACTGGATATGTGCCTGGAATGCACTTCAGGTAATGCCAACAACAGATACAATGATCATGTAAGAGGGTTTAAGAGAGTCTTTATTCGGCCATACTTGATTGGCCGTGGTGGCCCCGGCTAAAGACTGAAGAATATCCCATCGCCCATCCATTTCTGCCCGTAAGAGATGACAAAGGGAAATATATTTTGACTGGCCTCATAGCTCAGTTGGTAGTAACTCTGCCTTCTACGCTAGAGGTCGCGGGTTCGATCCCCGCACTGGACAAACATTTGTGTGATGAACACAGATGTTTGTTCTGTGTCTGGGTGTTAAATATATATCTATTATGTATATCAGTCTCTGGTACTCATAGTACAGGCTATGCCTAGTTTGGGATTAGTTGACCGTGTGAATATGTCCGGAATATTAATATTTATATTATATAAATAGAAAATAGACAAAATATTTTTGACCATTATAATTGAGATACAATTCAAGTGAAATGAGTACCTGTCTCCAGAAGAAGCGTGAGCTGTAGCCCAGGACAGGAAACCGTTCTCTCCTCATTGATACATTATTATTATGCTAATAGAATAATAATGTTACTAGTAAAAAGCTAGGGGATGGAGAGCAGCGTTCCCTATTAACAATAATAGCTTTATCTCGATCGCCAACCCGCATAACTCAGCGTGGCGAGTAAGGGTAATTCCCCCACAATTCCTCAAATGGCTGTTTTTGTAAATCAATGGGGGAGGCTTATGTTCACCCGTGGACGTCCTACGGCTGAAATGATGATGATTATGATGATGATAACTGTTATAAACTAGATAACTCGGTGTAGTCATAGCAACGGGAACAATAACGTTGATAAATTTATGTCGACAAGGTAACCTTCACGAAAACTCCCCTTTCAATATCTTAATTGGATTGTGTCGCAGTTTAGTAGGTAAAGGTTAATGATTATTTATTAATACAAACATAAATGTTTTATGTTGTGCAGATACGGAAAATCCTATGGAAGAACAGCGGATGATTGTATGGCAGACTTTGATGATGACCAAAGAGGGATACGGCGCAAAGCGGACTTGAACAAGAGTTATGTAAGATCCAAGAGCGTCTCGAAAATGGAAACCATACACTCCAGAGATGAAATACGTCGCGACCTTAACCGTTTCAGAGAAATCAATAAGTACAAAGGTAGGTTGTAACTTCGATTACATAATGTGAAACTTTAGCAAGCTTTTGATTGGGTGTTTTGAGCAAAACTGTATGGATTAATTGGGTGCTATTAATTATTCGTATTCAAATTGGTTTCCTAACATTTATCTTGTATTGCGTAACTAGGTTTGGAACGTACATTTTGCAACCTCAATTTTCTTTTTACGATTATATGACCGGTGTACCTCAAGGTCCTATTTTCCAACCCCTGCATTTACTCCTATACACGGTTGTTCTCAGAAAACACTATATCGCCGGAGTTTCCACCCATAGCTGGCTACACGGGCCACATACCGCGAATCAAAGGCGCGGAAGCTTCTCTCAGCCAACGATACCACTGTGCGGCCAAACGCGGGTTGGAGTTAATAAGAATGGAGAGAGACAAGAGGAAAGAACTTCAAAACGCAGACTCGAACATAAAAGCAATTTTGAAGGACAATAACAAGAAGTATTCGTATTGGAATTGGGGATAGCATACGGGTAGAAGGATGTACTTCAGTAAGTGTCGGTGAACTGAACATCCTTCTATAAACGAAATTGTAACGAACAGTATTTTTCGATATACACACGAAAGTTCATGCACAAAAGTACGAAAACTATGGTTAATGTGATAGACTTGGTCCACTGTTGGACATAGGCCTCCCACGACGAACAGCCGTGAGCCTTCTCCATCCACCGACTTCGCGCAACCTTCACAATGTCGTCGGTCCATCAGGGGGCCTGCATCGTCCGGTTCGTAGGCGCTATTTGATAACCTTTATTTACCAACGGTTGTCGGTTATGCGATCTATATGGCGTTGCCCAGTTTGTCCACTGCCAATTCAAGTGGTTAATTCCGAAAGCTAAGTCGGTGACCTTAATCTTCTATGGATTGCTTCGATCCGGATTTTATCACGCAGTGAAACACCGAGCATAGCTCTCTCCATAGCCTTTGCTCCATAGTCTCTAGTTGCGCGACTTTGAGCTTGGAGGCCAATAGTTAGCGACCAAGTCTCAGTAACCATACTCAGTATGGATGCGATATTGGCATTGGACATGATATTTGTCTTACCCATGTTCATTTTGAGACCCACTAAGTTGGGACCTTGATCTGGATCAATTAAAATAAAGTCTTATTTCAGTAGTTTATGTACCAATAGCAATTAGAACCTTAATGCAAGTATCCAAGTATCGTTGTATTATATGAATGTTTTAAGTTATTTTTTTAAATAAGCCTATAACTACATAATTTTGGATTAATACCATTTTAGAATAAGGTACTGTGTGTAGACTTGCAAACCGAAAGGTATTCAAAGAGTATTGAAAACTATACTTCCAATTTGTAAATACCACAAGCCACTAAATTAAACGGACGTATTCAAGAATGTTACTTGGCCATTCTTGTGTACTAATTTATTTAATTTAAAAATGTTTTTATTATAGCTGTATTTATAGAAATATTTGTTAGTAGCGTCCTTGAATACTGCTGTAAATCTATTCCTTCGTGGGTACACTAATGTTTTAGTATAAGCTTATCAAGTGGAATAATAATCGTTATTTTCAAATAAATGAAGACTAGGTTCTGTTAAAATATATTTTTGTTTCATTTTTGAGTTATTCAAATATACTTATAATGTTTAGATACATATCTAAAATACAACTAACTATATACTAATACGAACTAACTAAATAAGTAAAAGTTTAATTAAATATCATAAATATAGGATTATTTGTTTAAGGAGTAGTAGAAGTATCATTTTTGGTTTTAATATAAGTACTTAAATATTAAATATTAATAATATGGCCAAAATACTAAGTATTATGGAACATAATAATTTTCAAATACAAACTGTCATGTTATACACGACTGCCACTAATCATAAGAATGTTACAGGCACTTTGTGAGGCACTTAAATGTCAGGAATAGGTAGCTAAGTAATTGGATATATTATGTAAGAAGATATTCTTATAAGAACTTGTTAAAATTACATAACTAAAATAGACCTAAACATCTAGAAAATAAAGGTTGCACCCTTGCGTAATTGCCTAGCTTAAATGCGAATCGTTGTGAACACGAAGGTAAGTTAAATTCGACTTTTATTTCATCAAGTAAAATCATATTTTTTTTTATAATGAAACCCAACTAGAAAAGGCCAACTAGGCTGGGATGATGGTATAGGTGCTGGGCAAGCCTACTCTATCTAAACATGTCCCAGTCACTAGAGCGTCCTTTGAGTAATAAGTTCCACCTTACGCTGTAGGTGTAAATATATCATCTAGAATAAGTGTGAAAAGGCTTTTTTACATTGTTCCTTATTATACCACCATGAATTGCTAGTAAACTGATGACCATTGCCCATTCAATCATGGTGTCTTCATAAAAAACTTAAAATAAATTCGAAGATAAAACAAATTTTTAAAAACTAACTGTTTCCATTCAACTCAACCATCTTACCAGTCCTTTGGTCCACTCCATCCACTATAACTGGACTATCATCCCTTTCTTCCACCATCACTTTCGGCTCAGCCTTGACCGTCTCTCTGGTAACTTCTACAGTCTTACGTGTAGCAAGTTCTAGCATTAGGGTCTCCAACTTCTGCGCTTTTCTGGTTTCATTGTGAGTGATGAGAGCACACAGGTGTTCCGTTAAGAGTTCTTTTTTCTCTCTCTCTTTCTGAAGCTGTATTTTTGCTTGGAGGAACTCCTTTTCAACTTTGAGGTAGTGTTTTCTGGAAAAGAAAAGACAAGATTAAGTACTGGGATACTGTTTGATTTGATGGCTGTGGTGGCCCCTGCTGAGGAATATGCCCCTCCATATCTACCTGCCATGATGTCGCAAGAGGCGAGTAAGGGAAAAAAGCTAGGGAGATAGGCAGAAGCGTGCCTTATTTTCACAAATATAGCTCTAACTGCGCTCGCCAACACGCGGGCCCACCACACTATTCTGACTAGTAGTAGGTAGTTGTTAGTTCTGTTCTGTTTACAGAAATTTGTGCAGTGCTTGAGAAACCTAAGTTATTTTGAGTAGCACTAATTACTTACTCAGCCTCAGAGTAGGTGAGACAAGCAAGATCTATTTTCTTCCTGAGTAAGCCGACATCATAAGAAAACTGGCCATCTAATACTTGGAGCTCCTTCTTTATCTTCTGTAGTTTTAAGACCTCCTCTTCTGTTTGTCTTGTCCTGAAAAGTAGAGTAATAAAAGGTTATTTATGTCTGTGTGTGAGGATGTCAGCTTTACAACAGATTTTTATTTCAATAAAATTTTCTATGTTTAAAAATGGCCATATTGGTTCCCAGTTAGAGATACCCCTAAAACGACAATGTGACTGACCTAAGAACAGCATACCAATCACCAAAAGTGAACCATTTTTTGCAGTTATGTTCTTATAATATGCAGCCAAGTAATTTTAATACATACCTAACAAAATTATCTTCAGTAGTGTTGATTATTCCTTACCATATTGTTTTGTTGATCAATTGCATAAACTTATTAACCATATTCACATGGAACCATTATTTATTACACAAAAACAACATTCCGCACCACACTTACTATTTCCTTGTGTATGAGAGTTATATTGCATACGTACTTGAGATTACACAGATCTATGGTAGATAAATACTGTATCTACAGATAATATTTTAGGTAGGTACTTATATGTATGCTATCATATCTCATTGAATTCCCATATTGAATCCCAGCAACCATGTTTAAGGTCATATAGTCTGGTAATTAGAATCAGCTTCAATTTAAATTCTGTAACTCTAAACTGGTAACAGAAGCGAGATATCAAATTATTAGTGAACAACTATTACCTAAATACAATAACTACATCCTCCTATTATCTTTTAATGAATAAACAGCTGAACCGATTTTGATGAAATAAGGCATGGAGCTAGCTTAAGCCCTGAGGAGGGATACTTTTTACCTTGCAAGTGAAACTGTGGGTAGCCACTGGTAGGTATTGTTTTAATGCTTACCTATCAGCAAGAGCTTTGGCCAGCATCTCTTTTCTTTTCTTATTCTGCTCTTCCATTATCTTCTGTTTCAGCTGCAAGTCCTCCAACTTGGCTCGGTGAGAGGCTAGATCATCTTCTGCATAATCTACACCTCTTACTATATCTGGTGTAAATACACTTAAGTCCTTTACTTCTGTGATGTTGACATTATCACTAATGTTGCTTTCAACATTATTGTTAATAGCTTTATTCTCTTTATCATTGTATTCAATGGTGACAACATCTTTTATCTCCCCATTTTCGTTGCCTTGAATGTTTTCGACTTTTTTGACTGTCTCACCATTGTTCACAGAAGTAGGTTTGAGACTGAGTCTGCATTTGTCAAATTGAAGATCATCAATTGCATCATCAATTCTCTGGTTCTGGATGTTGACAGTTTTATATTGGTATGGCTTTTTCTTATTTGAAGAGATTAATTTTGTAGGTTTTTTGTTCAACCCAATATGATGATCTGAGAAAAAATGAATAGGTTAGGTAGTGAACGAATAAGATATGCACTGATGTCCTGCGCGGGGGTGTATTGTGAATAATAGGTAGGTAGGTAAATAATTTTAATTCTAACTGGGGGTGTTAAGACCTTCATTGTCTTCTCGCTATAGCCTGTTTTGTGCAGGTATTTGATAAATAATGCTATTAGAATACATTTTACCCATCAATTTGTAGATATTCCCCACAGACCTTTATGATACATGTTTGGCTACATACAAAGCAAAGATTTAACAGTGTTGATGGTTGTTGAATGACATATTGTAATGATGAAATGTAAGTAAGACTCCAAATTAATTCCCAATCAGCTGTTTCCAGTAGGAAGCATTAAGTTAGTTATTTTGGTAAGATACCTACCTAACTGATACCTTCGTGAATCTATGAAACAATAGATTACGTGTCCTGACGTTTAGAAGATAATGGGAGTAGGCTAGGTACAGAACCCCAACTGAAGTTTACACTATAAAAGGCTAAGTCCAAATTATTTTCGTCTATAATTTTTTTTTGATTGATTCCTACTTATGATTGTGATCTATAAATTATTATACAAAATAAATAATAAATGCTACCATAGCCACCTATTTCGTACTGTGTTTTCAAAAATTAGCAATATTTTCTTACCATTGTTGGATGCACCTTCACCAGATTTTATTCTATTGAGGTCCTCTTCACTAAAACCAGTGAATGTAGACATCCTATATCTAAGATTTGTTGAGGTCCTCAAATCGAAGTTTCCCAGGGTTACAACCGGATTTTTACAAAGATTTCCACTTCCACCGGATTTTGTTTTGTTTTCATTTGATTTATTGACTCATTGGCGTGCGTGACTGACGTAATGGCTGGCAGCGGCTGGCAGGTGGCAAGCATTGTCACAGTCAGCCAGTGGTCACTGTCAAGCTGGTCTGCTTTTTACCCGTAAGCAGAGTTAGCATAGACCGGCTAGCGCGTATACCCAAGCAAGACGAAAGTTCGTATAACTCAGCCAATTAGAAATGGATATTTGTGTGCGTGGCTCTAGGCATGAGAATACAATGCAATTATTGCGGTTTATCAAACCAATGAACATTTTAAAATTTAAAAAAATGGTAATGATTTTGAATAAGAAAACTAAATAAATAATAACGTGTTCAATTATATAGCCAGATCCTCGTCCAGCATAAAGTTTTAATTACAAATAGAAACAAAAACAGTACCTACCGGTGAAAGGTAATATTTTCCACTTTCCTTAAACCTTCGCTCGTGGAGCCTATAATACTGCAACGTACCATGTTACCAGTTGAATTCTACACCTGCTACACCAGGCACACAAAAATATTAGTTAGTAAATTAGTAATTACTGCACTTTTTCACACTAACTATTGACTTTGTTGTGCACCAATGATTGGTGCTCAACAAACCCAAAGTACATACGCAGACAGTGAAGGAAGATAAAAAAAAAATCTCCTTTACTCATACGTTGTTTCATATATTTCTATCCTTATCTTTCTTGGTATTATTATTTAACGTGATGTCTATGTTATTCTTGGTCTACGTTTTTACCCGACTACGGCAAAGCCAAAAGAAGGGTTATGTAATTTATTCATCAAGCGAATCAATCAAAAAAAAAAGTTAAAAACTATTAATATTACCGAGAGTGTCACTCACTCACACATGTAATAAATAAACTCAGTTCTGGTGTTGCCTGTTGTGGTTATGTTCTTCGCTTTAGTTCATTTTTTTTCCGGCTTTTCTAGCACAGACAAGATACACAGACTACTAAGAGGACTAGATACTACCATCGAGCGCGTAGCTGTCCATGCACGTAAGGATATTAGTGTTCTGTGTTCTGTGCCATGCACCGACTTGCTTTGCTAGGTGGAGCGTGGAACGTAGCGGCTCCTTAATGTATGGAAATTTACTCTGTTTACGGGAAATGTTATTCTTGGTCTACAGGAAATGGTAATTTCTCTCCACAGATCCACAGAGTGGCGAAGCCAAGAAGACAGTCATATTGTTTAGTGGCCTTACGGGAGTGACATGTCACTATGTGAAAAAACCCACAATTTTTTTTTTTAAATCTTTATTTTCTTAAATTGGGGGTTTTGTCACATAGTGACATGTCACTCCCGTAAGGCCACTAAACATTATGACTGTCTTCTTGGCTTCGCCACTATCCGAAACAATAATGCTGGCGAAGTCACATACATATATTTAATTACTTAGGCAACTCGTGAATAAAGCTTCACCAGCACTTTCGCCTCCTCGGACAGTGGCGAAGCCAAGACACTATTATAACTACCTAGATTAAAATCAATCCATTTATAAACACATTTCATATCAAGCCGCTGCACCTCGTTCCGAACACACTCCGTCAATACATGATGTACATCCTCTTGAACGTCACATGCCGGGCAATTGGGGGAATCCGAAATTCCCATTAAAAATCTAAATTTGTTTGACGGAATATGTCCAGAACGAAGTCTGAGCATATATACAATAATCTTCCGTTTCAAAATAGTCTTGTCGAACCATGGGTAATTAGGAGGTTCACATTGTATTGTTTTGTACCAAATTCCTTTGGATAGTGACCGTCTATCAAAATATTCATTCCAATTTTTTCGACATATCTCCTTGACCTTGAAAACAACTTCACTATGTGTTGGGGAACAGTTGTACGGAATACCGTCTTCTATAGCTTGCCGTGCAGCTCGGTCTGCCTCCTCATTACCCATGATACCGATATGAGACGGAAGCCACTGAATAATAATGGTTTTGTCAGAGTCACATATTCTATTGATGGTTTCTAAAATGGAGTAGGCTATCGGGAGTCCTTGAATGCGCGAGGTCAACCGGGAAAGGTGTAAGAGTGCACTCTTCGAGTCAGTTAATATTACAAATTTATCATAATCCACGGATAAAACATACCTAAGGCACTCTGAAATAGCTATTAGTTCAGTATGCATGATAGAAATATTTGCATCAATTTTAAATTTTGTATGTATATCTACCTGGGGGTCAAAGAATGCAGGTCCAGATCCCAACTCATCTTTAGAACCATCAGTAAAAATTTTATAAAAATTATTATATTTCCGATCAATAAACAGGCTACAAATATGTCTTAGGTTTTGAGGATGAATTGATCTTTTAGATATATTAACTCCCTTTACATCAGTTCTAATATTCTTAGATATATCCCATCCAGAAATCCACGAATCCATAGTGAAAATTTGTAATTTTTCTGTAGATTGAATACAATAATCTTTGAAATCCTTATAAAGGGAAATCAGCATAGGCAATTTCTTTCTTCTCCAATAAATAAAATGAGAAATTTCACTAAGTTGTTCTATTACCTCAACAGAAACATTATTATCAAGAGATTTCGATCTTAACCAGAATTTACCAGCAAGGTAATATCTGCGAAATTGTAAGGGAGAGAGATTCAACTCACTTTCCATGACATGTATGGGAGTGCTTTTAATAAATCCTCCTATAACACGCATGGCCTGATTCTGTATAATGTCCAGTTTCTTTAAATGACTTTTAGCACTACTATCATACAAAAAGCTGCAATAATCTAGTCTGCTCCGTATAATTGAAATATACAAGCGTCTAAGGTGTGAAGGATGGATACCCCATTTCCCCCCTGCTAAAACTTTAAAAACATTCATAAATTTGTGTACTTTAGAACAGATTTCATTGATGTGCCGCCCCCATTTTAAGCCTCTGTCAAGCCACATGCCAAGGTATTTTACACTTTCTACCTGTTCAATGAGGTTATTGTTATTTACAGTTAGATTTATATTAGTGCTTCGCCTGCCCCTACTGAACACACATACCTTAGATTTTCTGTAAGAGATGTTTAATCCTAGATCTTCAATCAGTTTGCAAAATCTATTAAATGCACTTTGTACGTCGCATAAAGCAACTGTAACAGTTTTACTAGAGCTATAAAGAACAAAATCATCCGCATACTGAGAGACAAACACTGGATAATTAATATTATGACATATCTTAATTGTTGCTACGTTAAATAAAAGAGGGGATAGAGGGTCTCCCTGTGCTATGCCCATTCCTGTAGTTCGACTAAAAGACTCCACCCTATTTTCAGAATAGTAATTGAGAGTAAGAGTTCTTTCATGCAAAAATTCCCACAAGTAATTACATAAAGAAGCACCGACTCCTAGACTGTCCAAAATACAGAGAAGACTAGATAAATTAACATTATTATAAGCACCTTCAATGTCCACAAAACAGCCAACCGTAGAAAGCCCTTTTGTGAATCCAACTTGAACCCGGGATACTATTCTAGTTAGGTTATCTAGACAAGATCGACCTCTTCTAAATCCAATTGTTTCCGTAGAAAAGAGATCATTCTTTTCCAGAAACCAATCAAGTCTACGAGCTATTATTGTATGAAACACTTTACAAGTACACGATAGTAACGCAATAGGTCTAATACCTGGTGACGGTTGATTTTCGCTTCCCAGTTTCGGCACAGGAATAATAGTTGCTACTTTCCATTGACTAGGGACAAAGCTATGAGTTAAAAATCTGTTAAATAATGAAACTAGAGCAATTTTACCTATATCTGGGAGATTGCGGATCATGGAATAAGAGATACTATCCGCTCCAGGCGCAGTGTCTGAGCGTTTAGTGCAATTATCAAGTTCCTGTACCGAAATCGAGGAACTTAGGTGGTTGTTGTATGAGACAAAACAAGGACTGATTGGAGACACATAATCTGGCGTCAAACCACACAAAAAATCTTCCGCCTTTTCTTTATCTATATGTATCTTAGATGATCTATAGCCTTTAAGCCATCGCATTCGAGCCCACATCTCACCCGAAGAGGTCACATTGTCAATGTTCTCACAAAAAGTTTGCCAGGACTTATTCTTCGCTTTACGGATCATTGCCTGCGCATCCCGAATTTTCTGTTGTAAAATATTATGATTATTAGGAGTGGGGTTTCTTCTGAATTTTGTCAAAGCTAATCGTCTTTCAGCAACATGTTTGGGCAACTCTTGAGTCCAATAGGGCTTCGGTTTAAATTTACATGGTCTACTGGGGTTCGTATTAATTTTACTAACTGGTATACATTCAATAGCAGCATAATCCATAATATTTATAAAGTTGTCATAAGCTGCTTGGTTCTCGAGGGATAAAGTTAAACCTTCTAGATTTAATTCAATTAAATGTTTGTACTTAGACCAGTCAGCCTTCTTATATTGTCTCTGGGATTTATCATGATTAGACGATGTTGTACCGATATTAATCTTCAGCATGATGTGGTCACTGCCGAGCGATTCATTCAATGTTTTCCATTGTAAATCAAGTGCAATATCAGATGATGCAAATGTCACATCGGGTGCTGTCTTCTGAACAGCTCCGTTCACTAACTTGATCCGAGTTGGACTTCCATCATTCAAAGAGACAAAGTTACTATCAAGAGCCGAGTCATATATTAGAGTACCTCTCATATCTGTCTTAGTTGACCAGTTTGTATGATGTCCATTAAAATCTCCAGCAATGAGTGTTTTCTGATTAAGCTGAGAGAATATATTGTCCCAGTCTCCTCCTGAAGTGCTAATGTTGGGGGGGCAGTAGACAGAGATTATATTTTTCAAATTATTGCAATTTAGGATTTTAACATAGATTATTTCTATATAATCGTTAATATTTCGGAAATCACATCTTTGTGCTTTTATTGACCGATGTGTCAATATCGCTACTCCTCCATGACCATCCCCGCGGTCTCTCCTAAATATTTCGTAACCACTTATGCGAAATTTGCTATCTGTATCTAGCCAGGTTTCACTAAGTATTGCAACATGTATCTTCTCCTGATTTAGCAGAGCTTCTAGTTCTGTCGATTTTGGTCGAACGCTTTGGCAATTCCATTGAAGAATATTAACATGATATTTCTTATGATCCATTAAAAATTCTTAAAAAGGGAAATTCAGCGCAAAATTTGACAGCAATGCATATTATTTCTTTAATCAAAATATCTAAACAACGTTGAATTTTTTCGCCTAAAGATAGGTTATTGTTTTCAAAAAAAATTTCTTTCAATTTCAAGAACAGGAGAACCCATGAAGAACTTTCCGTTGTTGATCTATTGGTTTGTCTTTCTCTCTTCCTCTCCTCAGGTACACTATATTCCGATGCCGTCTCCGAATCGACGTCTACTCTTAAATCATTCGTGATATTCCTCTTTTTATTTTTTGTTTTCTTTCTTTTTTTGGGGGGCATCTGATCATGTTGAATATTCGTTGTTATTTCCTGTTGCACGTTTTCAGATATTACTGCTGCATAATCTCGTTTTTTAGAAGGTAATGCCGGAAACTCTCTTTCACCAAGGGGTGGGGCAGGGGGTGGTGTAGGTGAAAGCAAGGTAAGTGCTCTCCTGTAGGAGCAGTTAGATGTAGCCATCTGTTCTCTAATATATCTTTCTCTCTTGTAAAAAGGGCATATTTTGGCAAGTGCCATATGCCTGCCCCCACAGTTGTTGCAAGTGAAGGTAGTTGTTTCACAGTTGACATGATTTTTTCCACATTTTGGACATACTACTCTTTTAGATGGGCACAACTTAATAGTGTGGCCATATCTCCAGCATTGGGAACATTGCGTCACGGGGTATATATAAGGGCTAATGCTAACCTTTAGGTCAAATATGTAAACATATGTAGGCAATGTTGAGCCTTGGAAACAGACTCTTACTGACTCACAGTCCTCCAATTCACCATTGAAACTATTCCTACGTTTTAGTCTTTTTACCTCCAATATTACCATATCACTGTTCAGGTTCTGCATTATCTCCTCCTCATTGAGGTCATCATCAATATTTCTTATAACTCCATATGACTTATTTATTTCTAACGCTTTTTGGCATTTAAGGCCATTCTCATTAAAAAACGAATTGTTCATCAATTTCTCTGCGCTCTTGTTATTACTAAATTGTATTAAAACTTTGTATTCATTTATATATTTCACCTTTGTTACATCCTGAATGCCCTCCTCCTTTAGATATCTAGCTAGTCTGAATTGTCTAGGCAATTTCAATGGACAAGTAATACAAACTTCATATATTTCATGCGAAACTTCCACCTCTACTCGTGCTACACGTTTACCAGATCTACCGACAGTAGTCCAGGTATCATCCTCCTCTACTCTGTTCCTTTTATTTGCTCTTCTTTCTTCCATTCCTTCCATGTCTGACATCATAATACTTTCACAGCTTTTCAAACTCGCCCTGCTCGACCCATACTTATTTTTGTTTCCTGATAAATCGCCAGAAAGATCTTGGCCATAATCATGGTCAGGGCAAAGATCCCTGATATTCGTTTAAAAAAACAATTCTTATGCAAGAAAATTTAAATCTCCCGCCCGTGACATCCACTGTCACTGAAACCCACAATTTAAGAAAATAAAGATATAAAAAAAAAAAAAAGGTCCACAGAGTATCTTAATATAGACCATAGATTATGCCTTATTTATAGACTGCCTGTTCTACCTGCTTGTTTGCTTGCTTCCTTCCTTGCTTTTGATAGCGCTTGCTTGCTTTCGTTCGGTTATATTTTGATTATACTCCATAATAGTCTGTGGTTTGAGTGTTTCGCTTTCGAGGTTAGAAACATTGTGAAATTCCAAGATTTCTTTGTTTTTTCTAGCAAAACAAGGTATGTTACTACTATAACGAGCCTTTTTAGTGTACACGAAGAGTCTACTTAAATTTTTATTTGATTTTAGATATAAACTCCAAAAATGGCGGCGGCGATGCCAATCAACCCCAAGCCTTTCCTCAACAGCCTAACTGGCAAATCCGTGCTTGTAAAGCTAAAGTGGGGTCATGAATACAAAGGCCTACTGGTATCAGCCGATGGATACATGAACCTACAACTAGCAAACACTGAAGAAATGGTGGATGGATCTTGCACAGGTTAGTTCCGATTGAAGTCCACTGCTAAACACCGGCACATTTGATTAATTTTATTACGCCTTTAGACCCTGGTGGCTCTGTACCGGTACTGGGGCAGATGGGGAATAGAAATGCTTGGTGCCAAGTTCAGATCTGTCCATAGTAGGTCTGAAGTCAAATGTTGCAATAATATTTTCAGCATCTGACATGATAATCAGGCTATTACAGTACAGTCAGACAGATCTATTCAAACATTAAGCTGCCTATTGGGCTGCACACCACACAGCAACCACATCTGCATTATCAAATGCCTAACTTCACATATGTTCATATCCACCAACCATGCGTAGAATAGCCGTCTAATTCATAACCACTCATTATCGGATTAATAAAAAATATGTCTGCCTCGATTGTTTGTTTACTGTTTGTAAAGGACAGGGGGCGAGTTATCAAACTGATAAAGTTAGTGATTGATTATGAATAAGAGGATAAGACTTTTTACCTGACTGCCGAGAAGAAAGAAGGGTAATGTTTTTGACTAATGTTAAACTTGCTTTCAGGTAACCTTGGAGAAGTCCTGATCAGATGTAATAATGTACTGTACGTGAGAGGGGCAGAAGAAGAGGATGAAGAGGGAGAAATGAAAGAATAATCATAGAATTAATTAATTAGGAATATGTTAAGAGTGCTTACCAACTTTTTAGGTAATTGTGGTATTGTGTAAGATGGCATTTCCAGCATTTGTGATTTTTGTCAGAAATAGATTTTAAGTTACTTCTGTAAACATTGTTTTTTCTTTACTTAACTTCTTGCCTCCGGATGAATGCCTCGGATGCAAGCATTCCAGACACAATAGAAAATCTGTTCACTTCCAGGGTGTTTGTTAATCACACCCCAAAACACTGAACCAAATTGGATGCAATTTGGAACTGAGATAGATTATACTCTAGCACATAGGCACTTTTTATCCTCGTAGGTACCACGCGAGAGAAGCCGCGGGCTTAAGCTAGTGTCCAATGACTATGACAAGGCGCTAACAATTACCTCAAATGAAAATGACAAAATCATTGTTTGATCTCTTTATTCCCAGCATCTGAACATATTCACAAGAGACACATCACACATGGATTACACATTTTTACTTAAAAATATAATGCAAAGTTTTCATTATGATTTAAAAAGTATGTCCTACCAACAACATAAAATTGATTTTCCCATTATAAGAAGAAGAATGTTATAGTTATGTAATACAACATAGAGATTTCAAGATAAATGCTTTACACTTTACAGAATATATTTTCAGTGGATCTTGTAGTATTTAGTTATGTAGTTTGCCCATATCCACCAACCATACTGTAATTGTAACCGAAAACTTTCAATAAAATTATAATAAAGTGAATACATAAAGAGCACATCAGTGTAAATAAAATAACATAGGTTCCACATGGAAAGTTCCAGGCAAATGCAAAAAATTAAATAAATCGAGGTGTATACCAATCCGAGCCTATAAAAATGACTTATTTGAGGAAAAAAAATCTTAAACTTGATATTATAAGAATACTACTTTCCAACTCGACAGTTTTTCTTACTTAAAATACATACAGTGGCATAATATGAGGAATGTACTTCACATTGTTTAACTAGAACACAAAGATAGATAGATAACTCTTTATTATAAGCCACATAAAAATTTAACACATCACAATTAAATCGACAAAATATAAGTAATAATAGTGGAATACAATGGGCGGTCTGATCACTAAGAGTGATCTCTTCCAGACAACCTTTGGATGGACTGGATTTTACACAAACTGGTGAACATAAACATCACAACACCAATGGTTGATGACATACAGTTGGTGTAAGTATAAACATCTGTTATGTCAGGTTGAACAGCCTATGTAACATGATACATTTTTGAAATAATCATTTAATCCACAAAGCAGACCACACAAGCCATTATACATTATGTATTACCAACTAGCATACTGAGATATTATTATAACAAAGTCAACATGGGAATGATGTGGAACAGCCCCGTTTCGGTTTCACTCTCTCAAGATGGATCCATAAGTGAAATAGAGAAAATTTTATTATACGAATTATTTTCCAAATTGTTTCTAATAAAAGTAAGCAGTTATAGCAACAAATCTCTTGTCCAGATAGCTCTGTTCCACTTCTACTGAGCCACCAACTTCTTTCGCCAGAGATAGAATCTGAAAACAAGAAAATAATCATTTTTTTAATACAACTAAGGTGGCAAACATGCTTTCGGCCCCAGTGTGGGTAAGTGGATACCGCAGCCTAAGAACGCTTGCAATACCAGAGGCATCACGCACCGCATTGCCGCATGCGCGGCGTCGTCGAGACAAATATTGGCATACCTAATTAACATAACGGGATAACCGGATTTTTTGATCGGAAAATTTATTTGCGCTATACTAGAGCTTTCAGACGGTGAAGGAAAACATCGTGATGAAACCAGCATGTCCTAGACACAAAAATTCGAAGACGTGCACAAATGGAGCCTATAAGAGGCGCACTTTAATCCTTTCACTACCTATACTGATTCTTTCACCGACAGTCATGAGCCCTTTTCAGGGCTACCATACCTCAACCTGGTCACTGACCTAATACAGGGATGGCTTAGAAAGAATCAGTGACACGACAAAGAAGCATCAGCTACTGTACCTGTTTCTGTAACCCACAAAACAGGCTAGACTTCTATGTACCTATACTTACCTGTCTTTTTTTTTTCCGTACTTATCACATACGGTCAACTGATCCCAAACTAGGCATAGCCTGTACTATGGGTACCAGAGACTGATATACTTAATAGATAAATATTTAACACCCAGACACAAAACAAACATCTGTGTTCATCACACAAATGTTTGTCCAGTGCGGGAATCGAACCCGCGACCTCTAGCGCAGAAGGCAGAGTTACTATCAACTGAGCTATGAGGCCAGCCAATCTATTGGGTTTTCAATTCAGTTGGTTTTAGTTCTAACCTGATCAGGTCTAGAGTTCCTGGGCAGATACAAGTACACAGTGGGAGAGATGGTCCTAGCTGCACTCATCAGCTCGGAGGCGGGTTTCGGTTGCAGCATCGTTTCTATGTCGTATTGAGCGTTCTGAAACAAACCAGTTATGTTTTCACGTGTTGCACGTAAAGTAAAAACTGGTGAACATAAACATCACGACACCAATGGTTGATGACATACATTTGGTGTAAGTATAAACATCTGTTATGTCAGGTTGAACAGCCTATGTAACATGATACATTTTTGAAATAATAATTTAATCCACAAAGCAGACCACACAAGCCATTATACATTATGTATTACCAACTAGCATACTGAAATATTATTATAACAAAGTCAACGTGGGAATGATGTGGAACAGCCCCGTTTCTGTTTCACTCTCTCAAGATGGATCCATAAGTGAAATAGAGAAGATTTTATTATACGAATTATTTTCCAAAAAAATAAATAACAGTCACATACCTACCTACATAGTCCTGACCCCACTCTATCCCCTGTGTCGTGGTGTCGTGGGTATCAGAAACTACGACACCCAGACAACCACCCAGAGAAACAAATATTTGCAGATCACGCAAACATTTGTCCCGCAGCGGGAATCGAATCCGCGCCTGTTGCGTCTGAAACGGGCACTCACCCGCTACGCCGCCGAGATGTAATTATGGTAGTGTTTTACATAATATTTTTTCTTGAAAGCGCACAAGTGAAGTGAAAAAAATGATAGCATGTATCGTGATTTTTCAGGTTGGAAGTTTAAGTAAAATAGCCATCATCATATCTTACTAAAACTGAACTTGACTTGACCATGACTTAAAAAATGAACAGAAGTTATTAAAATAACAATAAAAACACACGTAAGACATGGCGGTAAGGCCTAAGATGTCATAGCCAGTCCGAAAGGGAAAAATAGCATAAAAAAACACTTACATTGGAGTAGTTGGGTCCGCCCCAAGGTGGGCTGAGGAACACCATATCGGCCTCTATCGTGGGCGCCAGTTCAAAGAAGTCGCCCACTATGAACTCTATGCGGTCCGCGACGCCATACACTTGTGCGTTGTGTTTGGCCATCTCTATCTTGACGGGGTCTATGTCTATTGCTATCACTGAAACAAAAAAATATCATTTTTAACCGACTTCAAAAAGGAAGAGGATATCAATAGCAGCTATAATGTATATCCATCGACTATTCTGTAACGGCTGCTCCGATTTTGATGACTTTCGAGGTATAACTTCGAGGTGGTTCCATTGGAACAAAATTATAACAGAAGATTATAGCAGAAGTAGCATTAATTTTATTCCAGAGGGAATAAAATTAATGATACTTCTCCCGAAAAACTTAAAAAAGTCATCATGTATTGGTCTGACGACTTGCCAAAACATTTTTATGGTAGATTTTGTTATAATTTTGTTCCAATCGAAAGTGTAGATGTCCAGTATCGTCCTGAGTCAGAAAATTACTTAATGAATAAATTAAATAGTTTGCGTATGCGCGGCTACGGTTACTATCGTACTACTCTACAACTGCTGTAACTAGAGTAAAGTGGCCTCACTGAATATTTTTCGAATTTATGTCTATTACTAGCTTGCACCCGCGGCTTCGCTCGCGTGGCACCTTAATAAAAGTAGCCTATTTATATGCTATTCTAGGTAAAAAGCTCTATCGATTTCGAACATCCTCACAAACTTTCGCATTTAGGATTGTTATTTTTTTACCTTTTTTGCTGGTAAATGCAAACTGTATGGTGTTGCCTCCTGCGCCACAGAACGCGTCGAGCACTGTATCGTAGGTGTATTTGCACGCGATATGCCGAGCGACGTTCTCTGGAGTAACGCTGAACCAACTCTCTCGATCCAGACGGATGCCTTCGTCGAATCTGAAAAAAAAAAAAAAAATTACTAGTGGATCTGGTGAAGATAGTCCACCGGACCGCTTGTACCATCAGCATAAGTATACAGGGTGAGTGTTTTTTTAGGGCCACTTAGGCGAAATCGGAAACCGTTAAGAGTAATCGAAAAGTGATGTTAGGAATCACGGGCTCAATTTTGAAAAAAATAAGATCTGCATAAAAAAAGTTTAAATTTATTTACTGTTTTTCAGAAAATGTATATAAAAGTAAAGTTGTCTCTATGTTTGTAGGAAGTAAATACGTGAACTGTTGATGCGATTTTGATAATTATTTCACTCATATACCGCTGAACCACATTTAATGAAAGGTATATGAAGAAAGCTGAGAAAGGACATAGGATACTTTTTATCCAGTCGGGTACCGCGTGAGCGAGGCCGCGGGCAGCCACTAGTTTATATTATTAGTTGGATTCTGAACTTTCAAGTCGCGGTCTTTACGTCTCTTGCAGAATCAATTTATCTATTACCAAGAGTATTACCCACAAAAATCGGAGTTAGCCCACAACAATGTGGCCATATGACCGTGCTATGAACGTATCAGACACGTAACGGATTCTGCCAGACACTACTGTGCCCACTAGAACGTATCTTGATATTCTCTTCGTGAATTCGCTGTTGGTCCGGTCATGGCACGTTATAGTGTTGGTCGGTAGTGAGGAACGTTCTATTGGGCATTGTTTCATATTAATTTGTACATTGAATATTTTTTTGCATGTAGAATAGAATAGAATAGAATAGAATGATCGTTTATTTTAGCAAGAGATTACATGGCCGATTAGGTGGTGAGCACAAAAGTATACACACTTAGACATACAATATTACTTAAAAAATATTACATAGTTTAGGTATACCTAGGTACATAACATTATTATATTAAAAAGTTTAGGTATATCGACTCATGTGTCCGAATGCTAAAAAAGGTGTTCAGCTCAGCATTAATGTTGAGTGTGTTAGCACTCAACGCTGATTTTCAGCTGAAACCAAGGAGGAAAAAGTAGATTATCAGTGACCGTAAAAACAACAAACAACAACTACGCAACATAACACGTGTTATATATGAACATAGGTATAACAGAATGAAGTGCCTAGGTAGGTTGCAAAATCACACAACAAGCAAATACTGACCTACTTATGTGAAAAGTTTACGTTCATTATTAGGTATATTATATATGACACTATGGTGAGAATAGTTAAACAAATTAAGTTAATGAGCAGATAATATAACTACTATGAGGCATCTTGTTTAAAGAAATTACTAGATATGGGAAATGTCGACGTTAATGTTTCCATGCTGTATTTGAGCTTCAGTGAGAAATCTTTTAAGCTTTGTTCTAAAACTGTAAATGCTATTGACATTCCGTATTGGCGGCGGTATGTTATTCCAGCACTTAGAAGCTGCATACCTAAAACTACCCCTGAAGCTCTCTGTTCTGTGACGTTGAGTAGAACATTGCCTACTTGCACAGCCACGCCTGCCAGTCATCCAAGTCAACTTATCGTACAAATATTTAGGCGTCTTAAAGTTGACTACTCCAAAAAGGAGACAAGCAAGGTGAAGCTTGCGTCGAGATTTCATTTTAAGACTACAGTGTAAGTTCAGGAACGGTGTAATATGGCATCTAGGTGGAACAATAAAACAAAATCGAGCGCAGGCATTCTGAACACGTTGAATTAAGCGTTGGGTCCGAGCTAGCAGCCGTGGTCCATACACTGTCTGCGTAGTTTAACTTCGACAGAACTAACGATTCAACCAGATGAGTACGAACTTCCTCGCTCAGATACGGTCTTATTTTATACAGAACTTTAAGCCTATAGAAACAGTTACGTACACAATCAGCAACATGTTTTTCGAACCGCAAACCCGCATCCATGTCAAGTCCTAAATTTCTCGCATCAAAAACACGCTCAATAGGTAAGCCTTTAAGTGTCACACTCAAATCAGAAAACAAAGAGCCTACATGATGTTTACTCCCTAAGATCATGTATTTTGTCTTTTGTGGGTTGAGTACGAGGTTGTGCGTATCTGACCATGATGAAATCCTACTTAGGTCATCATTAATCTTAGTGATAGCATTAGTAAAATCAAAAGGTCTAAAAGAAATGTACACCTGAACGTCATCTGCGTATATGTGATATTTGCAATTTACAATAGAATTCTTTAAGTCGGCGCTATATAAGATGAACAAGATTGGGCCAAGGATAGAACCCTGCGGCACACCTCGTTTCAGTGGAGATAGTTGCGAGCTGACCGAAATTCCATCATTATTCTTTAGTTCGACATATTGGTATCGATCTTTTAAGTAGCTATCAAACCATCTCAAAGTGTTAGGATCGAAACCGTAATAACTAAGCTTTGACACCAGCAATGAAGTATTAATTAAATAAATAAATAAATAAATAAATTGCATCAAAGGCTCTGGAAAAATCAAGCAGCACCAACAAAGTACACATACCCTTGTCTTGGGCTGCTAGTATATTATCTGTGACATCTAGGAGAGCCGTGGCCGTACTTCGGCGCTTTCTGAAGCCAGATTGAGCATCAGGCAGGATGTTATGCTTTTCTATAAATTCAGTTAACTGATTGCAGACAACCTTTTCGATAATTTTCGAAATGCACGGCAATATACTAATCGGTAAGACCGAAGTTCCTTATAAGTAGATGGGTCATTTACTTTAGGTAATGGGCGGACAATGGCTATTTTACAAACATCTGGAAAGGTTGAAGTGGTGATTGATCGGTTAACGATTGATGTTATGGTTTCCAAGGAAAGTGGAAGCGTCAGCAAAAGCATATTGAGGGTAATTCCATCGTGACCTTCAGCGTTAGACTTTAGGGTTTTAATGATTTTAACAATAAATTCCACACTCACAGGCACCAAAGAAAAATATACGTCTTCAAATCTATGGTATTCAAAGAATGTAAGAAGGGAGATAGTGACAGTAGATGATCCAGGGACGTCCAAAAAGTGGCCATTGATCGCATCAGCGTCGTTGAAATGAGATGGCAGTGAAATTTCATTTTTAGGTGGTAAAACAGTAGATTTCAAATTCTTCCAAAGTGCTTTGGGTTCGTTTATTTTATTATTAATGCTGTGTTTATAATAAGCAACCTTTTCATAAAACAGTGACTGTGAAGCTAATGACTTAAGATCCTTATAATAAATTTTCTTAGACTCCAATTTTGATTTGCGATATGCTGATAATGCATCATCTCGTAGCTTCATCATGAGTTTAACATTGTCTGTGAACCATGGATAATTTCTTTCCTTTACAATGTACGATTTTCTTGGCGCATGTGCATCAAAAATTGATAACAGACTACTATTGAAACAGTTAAGCATGGCATTAACATCATCAATCCCAGATATTAGATCCCAGCGAATCAATTGTAATTCCTCGTCAAATGTTTCTCGATTAATGTTTTTTAATGGTCTATAGGATACGGTATAGGGTATGGGTTTGACTCTAGTTATGTAAAACTCACTTAAAATCAAAGCATGACCATTTATGGAACCCACGGACTTCACGGATACACGTCTAGCTTTAAGGTCCGTACAGATGAGATCGATAAGTGTCTCGCTATGTTCGGTAAAATGTGTCGGCTCTCTTACTATTTGAGTTAAATGAAGGCAATTTAAAACAGTACATAACTTCTTTGCACTACATTTATCCAAATATAACAAATCCACATTGAAATCACCCAAGAGAATAATGTTATCAAAACCGGATAGCGAATTTACACTTTCGGTGATGGCGTCCAAAAACAGGTCTAGATCTACATCTACATGTGTATAAACATAACCGTATCGGCATGTGCCGATACGGTTATGTTTATACAGTGTAGCATGCTGTATGATCCGTTGTAGTGGGTGAAATCCTTTAAGGAATATATCTTTGGATATTAAATCACCTGTGGAATAGTGAATGCCTTTTTTTCCAGTACTTCATCATCTTAGGATCGTCCCGTAGTTCCTCTGGCATGCTCGCGATTATCTCTTCTTGGATCTTCGCCTGACGCTTTTGACGTCGGCGACGCTTGGACGATTCAGTGTTTGCAGTCACTGGAAAGCAATTTTTATGTTATCTCAAGCACAGAAGTCTTCTTATTGTCGTGTCACTGATTCTTTCCTGGTCAGCCTGTATTGGGTCAGTGACCAGGTTGAGGTATGGTGGCCCTGAAAAGGGCCTATGGCCTTCGATGAAAGAATCAGTGCAGTGAAAGGATTAAAGTGCGCGTGCAGTCTTTTCGTGCACAGTAGTTAAATGAGCTGTCTCACTTGTCACCGGTCAGTGGTGAACAGTGAGTAGCTTGCCGATTTTTGTGCGACGCCGACGCGAGGAGGATGAAATTATGCTATTGAAGAGGGTAATGTACTCACCAGTACTCTCCACAGCTTCCATTATAACCTCAGGCTCTTTATCGCTCGACTCGGCATCCGACGGCAATGCCACCTCTGAAGCTTCCACCAAACATTTATCATCGCCCTCGGTACTATCGACCTTATTCTGTACGTCGTAAGGCATCAAACAGCTTAAAGTCTGTGTACTTTCATTCTCTTGTCCGTAAGACGTAGAACCGCTTGTATTTAAAGTATCTTCTTTGTTTTTCTCAATAGGTTTTTTATCATCTGTAGTTTGTGCAAGCGAATTAAGCATTTTAATTGCTTCTGTTCTGAAATCTGGACAGTCGTCATCTGTTTGCATTTCTCTTTCTGATCCTTCCTTATCCTGAAAATTTAAATTCGAATGATAAACAAGTCTCCATCAATAGTCTAGAACGCGCGGACTAAATGTTATCTCAAATTCTCAAAGTAAATGAAGTTCCACAGGGGTGCATTTTAAGCCCGTTTTTTTCATGCTGTACAAAAATGATAAAACCGATATTATAGACAATTTTGCATTATGCAAGGGTAAACTGAATGTTGAAAATGTTCAAGGATTATAAGTTATAAAAACAAGTAAGGAGAGTTTAGAATTTTCACCTGATTTTGAACAGGATTTCCGTCTTCGTCAAAGAATGTCTTCCTCGAAGCTCCAAACTTTTTAAACTTTGAAGGAGGGCGAAGTCTTGCCATCCTCTTACGATACACCATGCTGCCTTTGGGTAACTCATTGTTCTCGACACAGAATCCCATCGTTTCGAATGTAGATTTTATTTTCTCTGAAGCATATTCTTCGTGGTCTATTTCGTGGCTAAAATCGAAGATAAGAATTAGAAAAAGAATAATTTGAAATCAATAAAGAGTGAGTGATTGATCAAGGAACACCTTATTGAAGTCATGACAAGTTTTACAACAGTATATTTTGCACAGTATCTTGAATATTTAAAAAGGATATAAATATTGATCAAAACCTTACCTTCTCTTCAAATTAATAGGAGTTTCTTCTGGCGGATCATCATCACCGTCGTCGTAAGTATACGAAGTAAAGTTATTATTGCCCACGGATTGCAAATTCACATTATTATTAGCTTTTTCTTCTGTCACTGATTCCTTTCTATCTTTCTTATCACTGTTTCCATCACCTGCTTCAGTTACCTCATTTTCTATCTCACTTATGTTTATATCTTGTTCAGTTTTACTTTGTTCTTCTTTCAGCAGATTTTGTAACAAGATCCCGACAGAGCCGAGGTATCTACAAGTCTTATATCGACCCTTTTTCCGCGGCTTCGCTAATGACTCTTCGATTTTAATCTGCTCAACTTGAGCAGCTACTGAATGGACTTCAATAACGGTAGGTAAGTCTTGTGAGTTGCCTTCACTGTTCTCACATTCAATGTCTAAAACCTTTTCTAACTCTGGAACTTTTCCAATTGCTACATCAAGAATTGTACCTCTCAAATCTGACTTTTCAGTGACAATATCTACTTTGATAGCAGGTATATCTTGCTCATTAAACATGTCAATATAGTTGGCATAATGCAAGGCGTATTGCTCCCCAAAATGCTTTTTCCACAGGAACCCCCAATATTGATCTGTATCCATTTCTTCAATATTATCCTTGTCAAGGTTCTCTACATTAGCTATTCTTGTCTGATCATTCGACTGATCATCAGATGTCGATGATGATACGCTGAAATCGTCAGTTGGTGTTGATTCTGATGTGACGTGACTTGAACTAACGTCATAACTAGACATCGTCATTTTAGTGACGTTGGTCATAGAGTCTGTTCCAGCTAATGTTCTTGGACTAACTATTCTTTCATGTTCTGAAGAATATCGCCTCCTACCTACAGACAACCACGACTCATCTTTATTTTCACTCTTATCATGTTTCTCAGTGTAAGTTTGATGTGCTTTCTTACAGGGATTTACTTTCGAATCATAGGAGAACTTTCTTTCCCGCATACTATCATCTTCAGCTTTATCAGATTCACTGTAAATCTGGTCAACTGACCTCTGTTTCGGAAGTTTACTATCATCCATGAGCAAATCATTGTTTTCATCTAAATAAGTTGGGTTGATATAATCGCTGTATTTCTTGATCCATGACGCCCAAATAAGTCTTTCTCCATTGATCGCCCAGAATTTTTCCCAGGTGGTTTCAGACAGGTAGTTTTCGTTTTCTGCGTGTTGGAAGTCTTGATCCATGCGCTCTAACTTGTCATGGTTTGTGTAGTCGGAATGGCAGTCTTGGTATGTAAGGTCGGCTCCACTGTCGCTAGGCTGAAGAGCATGGTGTTGTGAAGAGGTGCTGTGTATTTGTGCTGCATCATGCTCATCCGTCGAGCAACAGTTGTCTGTGTGAGAGGCACTGCAGTAGCAACTGGCGCCTTCATCTTTCTAAAAGGATAAAGATTGGAATTTTAGATGAAAATTAATAGATAATAAGGATAGGCAAGCTGTGTCTGATGCCTCATTCGTCTAGACTTGGTACTAACTTCTAAGACGTTCCAAGTGATCCTTGTGATTTTATTGAAATAAACAACTTTTGACTTTTGACTAAAGAGAACAATCATGATGATCTAATTGTAATGTGGGTGTGATGTGTAATCTTTGTCCTTGAAAGATGGCCTGTCATAAGCCATGGTGGCTCTGGCTGAAGAATAAGCCCTTCCATATCTACTTGCCATGGATGTCATAAGAGACAACTAAAGGAAAAAAGCTAGGGGATAGGCAGCAGCATTCCCTTTTTTCACAAAGATAGATTTAACTGTGCTTGCCCACATGGCCAGCATGGTGAGTATGGGTGAATTCCCCATCACATTAAAATGATGGAAATCTGCGGAGGAGTCAATATTCAGCAGACAACGGCTGAAATAAAAAGATTTTTATGGTATAAACTTTCATTTACCTCACATTTCACCTTGTAAGAGGTGTCCAAAGAAAAGTGCACATGAGAATGGTCATCACCCGGCTGCGATTGTGTGTCCTTTGGAGCATCTCCATCACTTTCACTGCCTTCTTTATCTACATAGTAGAATTTCACGCCATCCCTAGAAATAAATCACACTAATATTATAAATGCAAAAGTAACTTGTGTCTCTTTATAACATTTCTATGGTATTTTTTTTTTTTTATGGTTAATTGGCTGAAACGATGTTGATGACATTTGGTATGGAAATAGCCTTAGACATGAGAAAGGCTACTTTTTATCAGGGTACTGCAAAAGCGATGCCCGGGCACACTAATGTAGGGTAACGAGAAGAATTTCCTACAATCAAAACATTAGGAGAGCAGAAGTTTTTTTTTCTGAGGAAAACATTAGTATCTACAGTTGTTTGATGTTTACAGAAGACAAAGGGTTCATCATTCTCCTCCAAATCTTTCCAACCTCCTCTGTTCTTCAAGGTTCCCACCATTCTCTCAAAGGGGTTGAGATTGCCTCTCTCCAAGACCTTAGCCTAGCAGACAGAAGAGGTAGGGTATGAAGTTTTCTTGTAGGTAAATCAACTATACTTATACTAACTATACTTATAGTTGATTTACCTGAAAATTTTCAGGTATTCTTAATGTTTTGTATGCCAATTCAAATTTGTATTATGTCGCATGGTAACTACTATCTCTTTACCTCTTAGGTTGGCTAGTAGAAAATGTACTGGCACTAAGCCATCCTTTTGTATAAAATGGTGCATTTTGTGCAATAAAGTATAAATAAACAAAGCTCTCTATGGGTATAACAAAACGGAATCTTCTGTTGCTGTAATGCCAAATCGTGATGAAAAAATATTCTTGAGTCACAGTCTACAAACTCGTAGTTGGAAGCCCAAGTTTTAGGGCAAGCCATGTGGATGAAATGCATCAAATCTTCACTCACCGGATATAGGCCCTGCTGCACAAGCAATATAGGTAGTTCTCTTCATCGTAATCCTCATCATCACTGTCCAAGTTGAAATGGAATTCAGCAAGAGGTTCCCATCGATGGAAGTGATCATAATATTCGGACATAATCGCTGGGAATAACACAACACTACACTGATTCTAAAACAGCGTGCTATATAATTTATTCAATAATTAGCAGAATATTAGTAAGACCTTCCTTCCATTCCACACACCACAACTTTCTCAAAAAAAAACCTTTTATTAGATTTCGTTTGCAGTTTTTACACAAAAAATATGTAATTTTTTTTTTCTTCTTTACAATGAATGACACCCACAGATATGGTACTCTGTGCCCACAGATTAAGACACCGTGTAGTAGTAGGGATTAAGTGTTAGTTAACCAGTGTAGTAATAGGGATTAAGACACCATGACTTGACACCGCAGGCTAGTGTTAGCAATTCCCTGATTATTTTTATTTTGGTTTGGTCGTAGACCAAGTTAACACTATGTTTACGGGTTTGGTGTAACGAAAAATTTTCTCATGTTTTTCATTAAACAAAAAACCCGATCACTACGATTTTCGTTCGTTCGGTGTTGGTTTTATTATCTTTGCGTTTGTTCACTCCCGTTCGTTCGTCTCGTTCAAAATTACTCTATGTTCTCGTTTCAGTCAGCAGGCCGTATTTATTTTCAAAGAAGTCGTAAGACATTTTGCGTTAGACTGTGAATAAAAGCCACAAGAACAATGGGTGGCAAGAAAAATAAGGAGTCCCTTGGAAGGTCACTAATTAAAGACAGATTCTCCAAAAACCGCAATAAAAAACATGTGGAAGACAACACCATGGTGCGTACCGCGTCGTTGTTTTTCCTATTTTAGTGCGTTTTCTTCAGTATAAGTTTAGTTCTTTATGGTCTTAATATATATACCAGTCCATTATATTTTACATTATGAAATTCATTGATAAAATTCTCACGTAAAACGTCAAAAGTAAACATTAGAGGGTAACCTAAATTTATTTTAGCAGCAGTATTTAGTTAGCAGTTTATAGTTTAAAATTCAATTACGCCAGTGAATACTTCAACAATGTTACTCTTTATATTCAACTAGCTTCCGCCTGCGGCTTAGCTCGCGTGGTACCTGTGAAGAGCCTATATGCTATTCCAGACTATAATCTATCTCTGTGCCAAATTTCATCCAAATCGATCGCCACGCCCACAGATACAAACATCCTCACAAACTTTCGCATTTATACATAATGTTATATGTAGTAGGATACTAGCTTTGCTCACTTTGTACCTAAATAGGTAGCTTTCTTTATAATATACAAATTATAATGGGTTCGGTAATAGCAGAGATTACCTCCTATATGCAGACAAACTTAGGTAAGTACTTCTATAATAAGTGTAGATGTAGACTTACCACCAAGCATTGCAATTCACTCTGCACAGCTCCACACAACAGAAGTCAACGACGGCTATGACTGGGGCCGGCTGAACCTACAATCAGTTACAGCAGAGTCTTCATTGCAAGAGTTCCTGTCAACTGCGGAACTAGCTAACCGAGAGTTTACAGCTGAGAAGCTCAACTTGAAGTATGTGAAGTCGGTGCCCACTGAGGTATCTGTGGTGACTTCTCAGCCCAACTTTGATGAGCCATTGACTGTGCCAAGAAGGTAAGATATTATTTTGGGCTGGAAATATTGATTTAATAAAACATGTTATGCCCCATCCAGACTCTCGCGAGGCGCCTCGTATAAGCTCCGCTACGTCTTTCTCTACGTCTTTTATCTCGCGTCCTTTGACTCGTGCCTGAAAAAAAGACACGTAGCGGAGTGACAGCGAGGCGAGGGAAGACGAGGGGACACGAGCGCACCGTCTTCACTCTCGCACTCGCGTTCCCTCGTATAGCCTCGTGGGGAGTCTGGATGGGGCTTATTTTTAGTGTCTCCATTAGCGACACACATTACCAATTACCTTCTATAGCTTTATTTATTGTCCTTACAGACCACCATGGAAGTCTGGTATCACAGCAGAAGAGCAGCTGGAGAGTGAACGCGAGTCCTTCCTCGATTGGCGCCGGAACCTGAACGAGCTGCAGGCGAAGCTCGGCGCGGCTGTGACGCCTTACGAACGGAACATCGAGCTGTGGAAGCAGCTGTGGAGGACACTGGAGAAGTCTGATATAGTGCTACTCCTGCTGGATGCTAGGAATCCTTTGCTTTTCAGGTATTTTTAACTGCCTTCCGCGGCAACACTTGCTTGTGGTACTTGGATAAAAAGTAGCAGATGTCACTCACTGGCTCTTAAACTATATCCATGCTTAAAAACACGTTGATCCATACCACTCCGTTGTTGTGTGAAAGAAGGCCATACAAAAAAACAAACGTACATTTATAATATAATTTAAGAAACTAAGCTTAGGATACCATCTGAAATGTTGTTGGTTGGAGGAGTAATTAACACGACAGTTGTAGGTATTTATTGAGTAAATACATGCCTTTTTATACTATAAATTTACCTCTAATTTTATTATAATTAATTTCTTATCTTAGTAATTTGATATGCTTGTTTATTTAAATCATATGCAATTCAATTTACTTATCTATAAACACTCGGCATTGCGTGACGTGTGTTGTGACACTACAATCAAGTGATTTTCAACTAACACAGATCATAGAGTTTACACAAAATAACCTAATTATGTATCTTAATAAATGTGATAGTGTGTATGTTTATTGTTCCTTCTTTCATGCAGTAATGGAACAATGTGACTTTTTTATTTCACATCTTATCTACCTGGAAAAGTGGTACCTACATGGGGAGCGAAGCCGCAACACTAACTTTGTTCTAGGTCAAGACCTAGAACAAAGTTATGGGATTGAAACTACACGTCATTAATCTAAAACAGAGTGCATAACAAAGAACCAGTGACATCCAAAATGAACAATTTTGTATTTTTCCCAGATGTGCAGATTTAGAGCAATATGCAGCTGAGCAAAAATGCCGTTGTATCCTACTGTTGAACAAGGCAGATTTGACTAGCGAATATGAAAGAAAATGTTGGGCCGAATACTTTACAAAAGAGGTTGGTAACTAAGTATATATATTCACTCTACATGGAGTCGAAATTGGTTACCACGAAATTGCTGTGGTAATAATAATGTTTCAAAGTCTGTGTAATTATTAGATATTATTTACATAGAGTATATTTGATTTGTAGACCACTGTAGTACCGTTTCGCACTGTCTACAGCGCGTCATCGCTGCATCTGCCACTAGACCTGCCAGATAAATAACTATGGTATGACGTTTAATACGTGTCACGAACTCAGAATACAGAAAAAAAGATTTTTTTTTCTATATTCTGAGGTCACGAATTATCAGTTTTCCGATCAAAAGAATAAGATGGCGGGTTGGTCAAGTTTGAAGACGTGACCACGTGACCTAACCATGGTCTAAAAACATAAAAAATCATAAAATACGACACCGTACGTATGCCGTACTAGACGACTGTATTACCAAAAAAAAAACTTGTAAAACTGAATAAACTTTGTTTTATTTTCAGAATGTCTCTATAATATTCTTCTCAGCAGCTAAAGACTCTAAGGAACGAAAGATATCAGAAGCCAGCAGCAGTGATGAAGCGACCAAAAGCATAAGCATCAATGATGAAATCGACTCAGACACAGAATCAGCCCGGTCCGATATAGATGCAGACTCTGAAAACGAGGACTACGACGTAAAAGAAGCCGTAATGTCCACGGAACAAGACATAGAATTCTTCAAAACGCAAATACTTGAACTGGACAAAGCTGTTTGTAACACTGCTGATAGATTTGACAGGATACAAGAGGCTTTAGACAAGTTTGTTGAGAATTTGACACTTGGAAAGCCGATAGAACCTTTTCAAAGCAACAAAACTAAGCAAAATAGTGAAAGTAGCACTGCAAATGAAATTCAAAACCAAGATAGTACAAATGTGAATAAAACAGGAAATTCACATGAGATATACGACAGGGAAAGATTGTTGGAAGTTTTAAGAAATCAGATAGTTGAAAACAAGAAAAATCCGCCTAGAATAAGCGTGGGCATGATTGGGTATCCCAACGTCGGTAAATCGAGTACTGTTAATGTTTTGATGCAGATTAAAAAGGTATACAAAAAAATTTACTTATACTTCTTCTAATTTAAGAGCTTCTATTTTGTCGTGGCTTCAAATGATATGAGAATGATCTAAAATTCGTTTTAAAATGATCATTAAATCTACAAATTTAAGTTAATTTTGAGTTTAACTTTTAGGGGCTTGCAATATCCTTGAGCTATATTGCAAGCCTTCAAATGTCAAACGTAAGGTTCATTATTCATCATTTTATGTCTTTTGAAATATTATGTTAAAAATTCATTTTAGAATAGGTAAACTTCAGATGAATTATCGCACTCTGTTTGAACAAGGCTTTACTCTCCATTTGTCCCTTTCCAGGGCAGTCTCCTTGACATCTTTATAATCTTACTAGCGTGCTAGTATAGTATTATGTTATCTGTGCTAGCGTCTAACCGCAGGTTCACTCGCATAGTACCTGGAAAAAGTAGCCTCCTAGACTCCTTGACTTGTTTTTCGATTTGGCGTAGACCTCCTACCTAAATTCACTAAAAATTAATAGCTGTATTGCATTTTTGCGAAATTCACTAGATTTATTTAGTAATATATGTATTGTGTTTATCAGGTGAGCGTGAGTTCGATGCCGGGACACACTCGCCACATCCAATCGCTTATTTTAGATGACATTGAACTGCTTGACTGCCCAGGACTAGTGTTGCCAGCATACGCCGTCGCTCCCGACTTATTGCTGACTGCGGTTCTGCCTATTGACCAGGTAAATCATTATCTACCACACATATTTCCAGAGAGACTTCCCATCATCTGCCCCACAGATTTCCAGAGCGAAATTGCCCGCACTCACCACACTGGGCAGTCGGGTTGGCGAGCGCAGTTAGAGCTATCGTTATTAAATAGAAAGACAGAAAGAAAATCTATTTATTTGTCCCACAGCACACAACAAGGTCTACAATATTATATGGTTTCTAGGTAGGTACCTACCAAGGCAATAAAATACAAAAAGAAAAAGAGTAAGAAGAAAAATTTAAAAAGAAAAAATCAGGCAAATATATTCCTAGGTAGGTACGTACATGTCGGCGGCGTACCGCCGGGTTAGTTATTTTCATTCATTTTCATCCATAAAAACACACTTGATAGTTTTAAATTGTATCTATTTGAAAGAACAACAATGTTAACAGTTCGAAGATCAAATAAGAAGTGAATAGTAACAGTTTTACGTTGCCTTTTATACCCAACTTTGCGTGGTAAAACGACTGAGTGTCTTATTTCTAATAATTATAATAATACCGCCTAAAATCACAACAAACTATTTAAAAATTATCATTAAATATAACATGAATTTTAGGCATAGATAAACTCATTTTAATAATAGTTTATGCACCGGATGCATTACTTCAATTATGCTTACAAAATTCATGTTGATAACAAATATGTTTAATAAATCATTAAATTAAATAACGTTAATTTAAATCCATAATAATAAATTAAATAAACAAAACGGATGTGCCGGTACAACGCCACATCCGCAAGACATCAGAGGAAAGTACAGAAACATTCTAAACGTCATTAAATATATTTGATAATTCATTATTTATTCATAGACTATTTTAGAGCTAAATAAATCTATTGAATTATATTCTGAATAAGAATCGGATGTGACGTTACAACGCCACATCCGCAAACTATCAGTGACAGGTACAGGAACAATCGAATAATCAAACTATTGATATTGATAATTATAATAAAATCATAAACGAATTATGACACAGATAAATCAATTAATAACATACAAGAAGCCATGTGACGTCACATTCTTACAGTATAAATAAAATAGCGCCCATATACACAATCATGGCAGGTAGATAGAAAGGTAAGTAGGAAGGTAGGTAGGTAGGAAATAGGGGACGCTGCTGCCCATCCCCTAGCTTTTTTTCCTTAGTCGCCCCTTATGACATCCACGGGTAGTTAGATATGGAGGGGCCTATTATTATCAGATAAATAAACACCTAATAGTGTTACCAGTATACTCGTGTTGGTTTGTTTTTCAATCACGCCGTAACGACTCAACCGATTTCGTTGGAACTAGGAATATATAGAGTTCTTTACCTATAATAGCATATAGGCTATGTAGCTTTTTATGTAGATACCACGCGAGTGAAGCCTAATAAAATTACCTAAATTTTTGCAAGTAAAGATACGTGACGCACCTTCCACGCCTGCCCTTAAAATAAGGCTAAAAAAAATTCTGACGGAATCAGTTTTCTATGACCTAGAAGAATACCTAGAGCTACCGCTAGTATAATGTATATTTATAAATAAAATATGAATACTTAATGAATATATGATAATAAAAACGTTGTTAATGACATGTTACATAAGGTGTAATAAATAAATTCTTTATTCTGTATTCCTAATATTAACTTTTTCAGATGAGGGCGCACGACGCAGCCATGGCCCGCCTGTGCGAGCTCGTCAGTAAGCACACATTCCAAGAGAAGTATGGACTGCTACTGCCTGAGGAAGTTATTGAAAAGGAATACATGTACAAGCAGATACTGACCGCGCATGCGTGTAAGTGAACCTGTTTTAATACTATTGTCAATCCTCCCTCCGTAGGCCAAGACATGTTCTTGGAGGTCCAGATGAGGAGACACAAAAACAGTTAATACACCACACCGTCCCCGCCGACGGGGTCGAAGACGACGTCCCGTGCCTGCGTTTCCACCCCTTCAGGGTGATGGCCTCCTCAAAAAACCTTTCTCGGGCAGCAACCCAAGCCGAGGTCCGTACCTGAGTGGTGCCCTTGAGCTACTCGTTGCCCCAAATTAACTTTTCTCGGCCGCAGCGCCCTCTGCGCTCGCCATAGTCCGTTTACGCTGCCAGTTGTCGTAAGAGACCCAAAGCATAAAAAATCGTCTGAAAAAAAAAAAAACGATTGTCAACCAGCAACTCTTGCGTAGAGCTGCGGGTAAGGGCCTCTAGCTGGCGCTATTTACCCGAGCTTCTTCGCTGGAAGCTTCGTACTCATTAGTCCGTGCCGAAGTGCCAAAAAAGGTCCCATCTCAGCTTTAATGCCGCACACGAAGTATATCGGCGCTGGTTTACAAATGGAAACCTTTACGCCGTAAAGTTTACCGCGACCTTATTGATCAGTCAAGATAGTGAAAAAATAGGAAATATCGTCGCTGTAGTTGGAAAACTAAATAACTTATTTTTCTAAATCGACTTTATTGCACTTACATAAAGTCCAATTCGAGCTGCATCTTTCTGTGTCTGTTCCAGTTTTGATATTATATTTCATAACTACTACTACTCTACTTATAAAGAACACAATAACAAAGTGTCTTCCCCTTAAGTAGAAAGTGTATGAAAAGTGCTATTGTACACATTCTTAGTTATAATTTACTTTATAAAACTATGTCAAAATCAAATTACTCATTAGCCTACTTGGCTTGATTGTAATATTATGTAGGGTATAATAAATATTGTGCTCTAGGAATAACATAAAAAAATTATTTCATTATAAAAATATTATCTGTAATTTGCAGACAACAGAGGCTTCATGACAGCGGCCGGTCAGCCCGATGTCTCCCGTTCCGCCAGAATCCTCCTGAAAGACGCGGCGAGCGGACGTCTTAAGTGGGAGGTGCTACCTGCCGACTGTGAGCCGCAGCCGCTGGACGAGATGCTTGAGACTAAGCGGAACGAGAAGCGAAAGCCCACGCCGATGGAGGCTAGGATGGTCGAGGTATGCAATCGCTTTGATCATTTTTTGATCTTTGTATCTGCTCACATACTATGCCAGTACTTATAACAGTTGATTACCCTAAATACTATTAATAATCATCATCAACAACTTATAGAAGTCCACTGCTGGACATAGGCCTCCCCTAAAGAGTTCCACGACTATTAATAATATAAATGTGAAAGTTTGTGAGGATGTTTGGATGTTTGTTGTTCAATCACGCTGTAACGGCTCAACCGATTTCGTCGAAAGTTGGAATAGATAATGTTCTATACCTAGAATAGCTTATACCACGCGAGTGAAGCCGCAGGCGGAAGCTAGTTTATAATTTTAGTAGGATAAAGAATAGAATAGAAAAACGTTTATTTTGTTACCAATACAATCAGACTTAACATAACACAATACAAAAAATGCAATTCAACATCATGGTTACAAAAATGGCCACCACTCGCAAACACGCACACACAATCGCGCGCGGACACACACACACACACACACGCTCTCACACACACACACACATAAAAACACAAACACATTTGCATTTATAATATTAGTTATAAGGTAGAACGGTAAGATATGACTAGAGAGGGATACTAAACGTTTTTTTTTTGTTTCTCAGGGATGGAAGAGCAAGTCGGCAGAGATCGACAACGCATTCTTCGCGATGAAGAAAGGAACATCACACGTCAAGGGCAAACCCATTGTTCCAGGGTAAGAATCACCAATGACTTATTCATTTCTTTTTTGTATTTTATTAAATTCTGCATATGGATTCCCGATCCCAGATAGATCCTAACTAGCTTCCGGCCGCGGCTGCGCTCGCGTGGTACCTACATAAAAAGTAGCCTATATGCTATTCCAGACTATTATCTATCTCTGTACCACATTTCATCCAAATCCGTTCGGCCGTGATTGAAACTCAAACATCCTCACAAAGGAGCCATTTCATTCTAGGCCTGGTCCATGTACACTACATAGAAAAATTTGGAAAAAATAGGAGATTACAAGAAAAATACAATTTCATTAATTTGAAGACAAATGCGATGGTACAAGAATAGTTCTTCTGGTAAGTTTTTTACTATGTGAACACTATTTGAAGGCCGCCATGTTGGTTTATTATTGGCGTTTGACATGACATTGACATATTTTTCATGTCATGTTGTTTGATTTGATGTTTTTGTTTTGTCAGATAAATGTAGGTTGTCAAAATGACATTTCACGCACGTCCATCCGCCATATTTTTGTAGCGCTGTGTGTTGCTCTCTTTGTCGAAGAAAATCTTAATGTACCTTATAACAAAGTCAATTTAAATAAAATAACCAATTAAATACGTTTACTTTATTTCTTAGCCATATTTTAGAGTAGTGTACACAGTGCAGGCCCAGGCTCCATATATTGATGAAACGTCTCTTTTTCGCATTTTTATTATTAGTAAGATACAAATTTTCCAAGATTGTAAAACTAAAAGAAAAATAATTACGTCATACCTGTTTGTTTGTCCGTACTTTTGCCCTTTCGACCACAACGGCGTCAAAGTATTAAAATATCACAACACTCACTGTGATGAAATATATTGTATGCTAGCTTCCACACGCGGCTTTGCTACCCAGAATAAACGTGGCTACATTTAATCTGGGTACTTATATCATTTGACGTCATCTCTGGCGTGGCGGCCGAGTAGCGAGAGCCCATCTGAGACGCTAGGGTTTAATGCCCGCATCGGGACTAATGATTGCATGGTCTGCAAATATTTTATCCGGTTCTGGCCCCCAATTCTACTAATTCAATGACTTGGAAATGATAATCGTATGATAATGATCGCACCATTATGATTCAGTTACGATTGTCGCCACCTTCGTTTCTTTGATTTCATTGGTTCATTGCGAAAACAATGACTGCCATTGATAAACGGCTGTGATACAGAATACCAAAAGTGTCAAAAGTGGCCATTTTGCCATTGAACCATTGTCATTTAGAAGCCATTGAATTAGTAGAATTGGTGGCCTGGTTTCTTGCAGTGTCTGATATCCTCGACACAGGGAACTGTTTTAATTCCCATCTATTGGCTTCCCGCGGCTTCGTTTTTTTTTTATATACAACAGAGGTGTCAAACAAGCTTACGGCCCACCTGATGGTAAGCGGTTACCGAAGCCTATGAGCACTTGCAATACCAGAGGCAACACGCACGCGTTGCCGACACCGAACCCCCTTCCCCCCTAAAGAGCTCTGGCAACCTTACTCACCGCAGGAACACAACACTATTTGAAACAAATAATGTTATTTGGCTGCGATCTTCTGTAACGTGGAGGTACGTCCCCAGGCGGGCTGCTCCAATTCAGAACGAGAAAATATCGCTCTGCCCTACCTCCTCCCCCTCCTCTTCGTTCGCGCGCTGCGCGGTATCCGGATGAAAAGTAGCCTATTTCCTACCTCTAGGCTTAGGCTATCTCCATCCTGTCAGTCGTTTAGTCGCGAAAACATCACAAACAGACAGAGACAGAGCTGCATTCACATTAATAATATTAGTAGCATAGATTTAGAATAAACCCAATGGCCACAATGGCGTCGGCTGGACATCTTTATTGAATGATCAAAGGGAATCGATTGCATACTTACGTTTGATATAGCTACTCGAGGTTGTATTGGTAGGCGTTAACGAGCGCATATAGTTTTTATAGACAATTTGTCCATTACATTGTATGGACAAGTCACTGCCGCATTCAAACGACGTGCGATATGTCAACTAAAATTCATTTCTTAGGCTCGTATTCAGAGACACGACTAAAGCATAGATTTAATTACAGATCAGCTGAACTCTACTTAAGTATTGAATCTCTTCTCAAACATAGCTTTTATTCAAGAACGGTACTTAAACTACTCTCAGCTGAATCGAGTCTCAAATCTGTACTCAAATGTTCTCGTTTACATTTTGATTTATTTATAATTTTCGATCCGAATTACGCAGAAATTCAAACAGCCAGGGTGGAAATAGAACAGAACTATAAAGTGAAGTATAAATATGCATCAAAGTACGTGTAACGGAACGAAAATTTCATTGGATTAATGTCTAATCAAATCTAAACTCAAGCACCGATTTCGTCTGATTGACGTTTCAGAATAAGCATTTACTCAGGTGAACTGTGATCATTGAATCTATACTTAAGCACTGTTCAAGAATTAGAATCTCGACTCAAATCTAGATTTAAGTACAGATCAACGCTTGAGTCTTGTCTCTGAATACGAGCCTTAATGACCCTTCTACTGAATAAAGTCAATTTGAGTTTGACATTTGTGGGCGTGCGATGTAGCTCAAAGATATCGCGAGCCTCTATTTTCTGCTTTCTGCGTCATGCTTCTATATGGCCGTGGTGGCCCCGGCTGAAGAATAGGCCCCTCTATACTACTACTACCCGTGGATAGCGTAGGAGGCGACTTAGGGAAAAAGCTAGGGAATGGGCAGCAGCGTCCCCTATTTTCACAAAGATTGCTGCGTGCGTACTACTGTGAAACTCTGAGCTGGTCAGAGCAAGAGCCCTCGCATCTACATATAAGTATCTACTTAGAGCGAGGAACTCAAAACAACGCCTAGCCAAAGGTCTTATCTACACAATACCACGTTAACTTACTGTCATAGTATAAGGACATCTTAGACAAGGTCTTAATTTAAGCAAAGACAATATAGTAGTTTTTTTTGTTTAAGACATTGCATCAGACATTTTTCAACACACTTTTTAATAATAATAAATATAAATAAATATAAATATTCCGGACATATTCACACGGTCAACTGATCCCAAACTAGGCATAGCCTGTACTATGGGTACCAGAGACTGATATACATAATAGATATATATCAGATTTGTTAGTCACAAATGTTTGTCCAGTGCGGGAAGTTGAGTTGTTTTCTTAAAAAAGTTTTGATACAAAAATGACCGTGCGCAATAGTACAAAAAAAGTAAATCTCATTCTTTTAGTTAGTCTATGGCCGATCGCCATTGTAAGATCCGCGCGCATAGGAAAACTGTCTAATTTTTCCCGCCATTGCGAAAAAAAAATCACAACTCGTTTTTACATTTATTTTTAGTATTATTTTATTCTCAAGAGTGTTGAAAAACGTCGTATGATACACGTGTGTATTGATGATTACCGTCCTCGGCTCTTTTAAGACCTTAACCCAATGACGCCTCGGCGGTTATCACCAACGTTACACACTTGTACCACAATGTACTATTATCTTTGTCTTTTATCTCGTCCTATGGCTGAAATTATGATGATGATGATGAATTATGTAGCTCACCTTCTGTACCTACTCTATACCCGGCACGCTGGAGCTAAGCCAAATGTTAATTCATAACGCTTCTTTACGAGCGGCCGGTGCGCTAACGATCCTGGAAATGACTCCCACCATACTTATATGCTGTTATTTATAAAAATAGTCATAATACGGAATAGTTGTAAAATGAACGGGCACGCATGTTTTGAAATCAGATTTAAATTTCATTTTTTTTTTTTTATACAACAGAGGTGGCAAACAAGCTTTCGGCCCATCTGATGGTAAGCGGTTACCGTAGCCTATGAGCGCTTGTAATACCTACCAGAGGCATCACGCACGCGTTGCCGACCCCGAACCCCCGTCCCCCCTAAAGAGCTCTGGCAACCTTACTCACCGCAGGAACACAACACTATTTGAAACAAATAATGTTATTTGGCTGCGATCTTCTGTAAGGTGGAGGTACCTCCCCAGGCAGGCTGCTCCAATTCAGAACGAGAAAATCTCGCTGTGCCCTACCTCCTCCTAATTCAATATTCAGACTATCAAATACTAGCTGACCCTCCCGAAACTTCGTCCGCGTGTTCAGGTATATTCCTACTTTGATTCTTGTCACTTCATACACTTGAGATCTTGATTTTCCGACCACGTGTTTCATGTGTACGGAAGCCTCAGGGTGTGAGCCCTAATCGCACTTGCCCGTCCTTATTTCAAATGGATTTTATCCTAAAAATGAACTCTTAAACCTCAGTAAATACCGACTATTAATTATTCTGTGGCAGAGCCACGAACTAATGAGCGCGTAGATATCATAGATCAGAAAATAGTTGCTAAGGAGGACCTACGCCAAGCGGCAATTTTTCATCCCACTTGATTTACAAATATGGAGTTTTCGGAATGAAAAATAAATATTTATTTATAAATATATAAATAGATTACCAGTTTATTGTACCTACACAAGGATTACAAATTAACAACAATTTTATAACAAACTAAATGTAGTACAATGGGCGGCCTTACCGCTGAAAGAGATTTCTTGCAGGCAACCTTAGGATGGAAAGTAATATAGCATCTCTGTGCTAGTGTAACTTTCTATTAGTGAAAGATTTTTTTTAGTGAATGAGAATATAAACTGATACTCAGTTTTCGGTTTTGCGTGCTTACATTTCCGCCTTAGTAGTGTGTATTCTATGCCCATAATAATAAGGTTTATTTCCTTCCAGCACAATCGGCGTCCACCCCGTGGGGCAGATCGGCAAACCCTGGAAGCAAGAGAAAAAACACGCGAACAAAAACAAACGGGAGAAACTTAGGAGAGTCTATTCACACCTTGACGAGCATTGAGAAGAGAGTGAGATAGTTACTGTATGAGTGAGACAGACTGCAATGTTACAAGTAAGCAATATAGTCCTGTTTGGTAGATATTTATTAAATAAATGTTTATCTATTATAACGTATTTTTTATATTTATTGAACCATCATGAGACCCTGTTCAGATAAATACACAGTAAACATACCTAGGCATATATTTATTTGCAACTAAAACACACAAACAATGAAATTAAAGAAAACACGAGTAAAAAGAATTGAAATAAAAATAGTGTGACGTGTGCTGCAGTAGCAAAATGGCCTCGGCTCAGCATTATGCTACACAATATATACCGACTTTTTTCTTATATTCAAAAACCTTAATGTTTAATTAATCAGCTGTGCTTGAATAAAGAACAAGGTCTTTCCAATCCAAAACGAAATGTGTAATCCGTACAATCTGGGTTTCCAACGTAAAAGCACTCGTCTTAAATTAGCGAGCTCGCATAAATCAAGGGATTTGGGCCAGCGTTACGCCATAGCATACTTTGAATATTTCTGTAACAGCGTGTTTATAACGTTCATTACGATATGGCAAAACAATGGCGCTTAATGTTTTGGAACAAATACATAGCGAATAAATAAAACAGTCGAAACAGTAGGTAAACTTTTTAATTATTGTTTGTGAATAATAAACTAGGCCAGGTCAAGAGTACCCTAAACCGACGAGCATGTATGAGGAATGTGATTAGAGTGAATGAAGCAAAAGAGGTCAGGATCGTAGCAAGTGGAAAACCGTGGTCTCTGCCTCTCCCTCTGGGATGTGGCGGCGTGATATTAAGTGTGTGTATGTATGTAATAATCTAACTAAGCGTCTCCTCGTTCATATTATCTCAGACGAGGCGAAAGCCTTGACCAATGGCATAGAGACGAGGTCTCACATTTTGGGCTCAAGTTCGCTCAGCGAGCTGTGGAGAGCTATGATATGCGTTTCTCTAAGAGATAGAATCAGACATGAGTTGAACTGTAGATAGACTATAGTCCCCGACATAGCTCAGAGAATTATAGACGAGTATATAGCATAGAATAGAATAGAATAGAAAACGTTTATTTGACTTACACACTATTATAACACAGAACGGGCATAGCATAATTAGAATGACAAAAATGACAAAAAAATAACAAGCTTATTAGAATAATAATAATAATTATAATAAATATTCCGGACATGTCACACACGGTCAACTGATCCCAAACTAGGCAAAGCCTGTACTATGGGTACCAGAGACTGATATACATAATAGATATATATTTAACACCCAGACACAGAACAAACATCTGTGTTCATCACACAAACGTTTGTCCAGTGCGGGAATCGAACCCGCGACCTCTAGCGCAGAAGGCAGAGAAGAAGAATAAAGAATAATCGTTTATTTAGCAAAAGATTACATGGCCGATTAGGTGGTGAACACAAAAGTATACACATTTTTAATGTTTTGGACACACATTTAGATTTACATATATATGTATAACTTAAAATATATTACATAGTTTAGGTATACCTAGGTACATAGCAAAATTATAGGTACTTAAAGGTTTAGTTATAGTCGACTCATGTGTCCGAATGCTAAAAAAGGTGTTCAGCTCAGCATTAATGTTGGGTGTGTTAGCACTAATAGACGCATACCCACCTATACAAAGCAACTTGAAGTGCCTGTGTTCAGCAGTATGGCTGTAATAATGATGATGATGATGAACATAAAGTGACAAGATTAAAAACATACAAGAGGATTCTTCTAAGCCTCAATATCGTCCCCTTCATGTTTGAAAACTTTCAGATGCTAATATTGTTAAAATCACTCAGTTGCGAATTTCATTCCAATCTTCCTTACTTAAAGCTATGCTGCTCCTCTGTTTTAAGGAGTGGGGATGACTGGGGCAGGCACTAGAACTCACACAGGGGGACAATGCACAAAACACCGTACAGTGGGAAGTCAGTCGTCAGTCAGTCAACACCCCTACTTAGAATTAGAATGATAAGAAGAATATATGTTAGTACTAGCTTCCGCCCGCGGCTTCGCTCGGCGCTTGGAAGAAGCCTATATGCTATTCCAGATAAACACGTTTATTAAAAAAAAAATTTAAAATTGTTTACAGTATCGAGTGACATGTAAATTTTTTTTACCAATAAATTACTATTGATTATCTATTCCAAGTTTCAAAGAAATCGGTTCTGTCGTTACGGCGTGATTGAACAACAAACATCCAAACGTCCTCACATACTTTCGCATTTATAATATTAGTAGGATTCTACAAAATACCACTTCGCTCGCCAACTCGCTTCACTAAGGTCTTGTGAGCTTGTCCCGTTGGCAGACACGCAATTTATAATCTCACCACTAAATTACAACTTATAGACAACAAAAGGTTTAATTTTATCCTAGCACGTAATTCCCACAATATATTACTCGGAGCATGTACGAATGAATCATCAAAGAACGTCTTAGCGGAGTATAACTCTCAATCTCTTCAGAAACATAAATAAAATAATAAACGCCTCACAAAAAACTATTTAAACACAATATAAATCTCTAGGCGATGAAAAAACTGTATAAATCACTTATGATAAATTGAAAGAATTAAAATAGAGTTGAGTATCTAATCCCTTTTACGTGATAGTAATAAAAACATTGAGATATTTTCATAACCTAGCTAGATGAAGACATCGCTAATGATTTTTTACAAGCTACAGACATTTGTTTTGATTTATGTATTTTTTTGGGGGAGGCCTATGTTCAGCAGTGGACTTCATCAGGCTGATGATGATGATGATGATTTTTTTATACAAAGTTATTCATTATAATATGACTGTATACTATCCCAAATTCTTCATTTTTGGTGATAGCATAAGCCTCTTACGAAATAGTAGGTATACTTACATTATTATGACCGAGGTGGCCCCGGCTTAAGAATAGGCCCCTCCATATCTCCTACCCGTGATGTCGTACGAGGCGACTAAGGGAAAAAAGCTAGGGGATGGGCAGCAGCGTCTCCTATTATAACAAAGATAGCTCTAACTGCGCTAGCCAACCCGCGTGCCCAGCGCAGCGTGGTGAGTATGGGCAAATTCCCCCCACGTGATCGGAAGTAGCTCCGGAAATCTGTGGCCGATGTTCAGCAGTGGACTTCAAACGGCTGGAATGATGATGATGATTACGAATAACCTTCTATATCTTTTGCATTGATTCACAAATCCTGAATATTTCAAAGTAATTGTGCACGCTAACAGTTTACGTTATAGTTTTATTATAACAAATGCTGTAATTATTGATAAAAAACGACGGGCTTTATATATTTTCAAAGAATAGGTACAGTCATTAAAACTTTTTTAAAGATATTAAATAAAACATAGACCATTAGAATGTCAAATTATAAGGCAAATAGGTGATAAATCAAATTAAAATAGCCAATGCTGTAAAATAGCCAATTAGTGCGTTAAATCGGTATATAAAATGCAACCGAGCGTGCCCAAATGCTATTATTGTACAAGGTGACTCAAATAGGGGTAACATAAAACAAGATTACATAATAAAAAAATTGAAATAAAACAAAACATTGTTTATCCCTATCATTTTCAAATCATCTGTTTTTGGTATTTTTATCATCTTTATAACTAACTAGCTTCCGTCCCTACATAAAAAGTAGCCTTTATGCTATTCCAGGTAAAGAGTATTTTTCTTCAACGAAATCGGTTGAGCCGTTACAGCGTGATTGAATAACAAACATCTAAACATCCTAACACCCTCACAAACTTTCGCATTAATAATATTAGTAGGATTAATAAACGTTCGAGAAGCTCTTCATCAAGATTGCTACCGAAAACAGCTGAATAATTGAGTCCAAACTGATTTGACACCAAAAAATAAAATCACACGAACAAAGTCGCGGTTTTCACTTGTAACTACATAAAAATGCATGTCTGTAGATAGATAGGCTTAGTTCTTCAGCTTCATGGTAATTATTCTTTCTTCTTCTGTGCTCGATGAATGCTCTCATAAAGGAGACCTTTTCACTTTGCTGTTGACTACTGAAACCATCAGCAGCAAAGCGGAAAAAGACAAATTTATACAGAACTGACGCGTCTTCTCTTCTTGCATCTTCTGTGATCATCGAAAAAATGATAGGCCCCAAGCCCTGTTTCTTGCCTGATTCTTCGAGGCTTGGTCGCGAGGAACAGGCGCAGCTTCACCTAGTTTATTAAACGTTTCAAAGTGATCCTAGTGATTTTATTGAAATAAAAGCCTTTTGACTTTGACTGTGCTTTTCTTCTTCTTGCATTTTCTTTGTTTGACGAGCTCAGTGGCGCAGCGGGCGACAAATGTTTGCATGATCTGCAATTATTTGTTCCGGGTCTGGGTGTTGTGGTATCGTGGTACTCGGTAGTTTCTGACACTCACTACACGGAAACCTAGTGTGGGGTCAGGCCTATGTGTGTGACTGTTGGGTGTTACTTTTTTGCTCCATTCCACTAGTTTCATTTAATTTGTTACTGTTTTCCATTTTGTAAACGGGGATTTTTGATGATAAATATTAGGTGGAAAATTCGGCTTCCGCTGAACGCTAATTCGTGCGATATCCCGTATTAACAGATCAAACGACAGCAGATTCTGTTTATGAATAAAGATAAAAACTAATTCGCTTCCTCAAATTTACTTATAATTTTGAAATCAAAGACAGCTTCGTTTGATCATCAAACGTCCAATGTGTTAAATTGTAAACTGCTATACTTACTGATAGGTTGGTATGCCCTCGGGAAGTTTCTGTGTATTTTCACTAGAAAACGGCTCTTCGCAGTACTGTAGTACAATTTATAGTGTGTTGTGTATCATTGCGCGGAAAATGTAAACAAAATTACAGTTTGCGTAATGCGGATGGAGGTCGAGATGAACGGAACCGTGTTTAGAAAAATAACTATGATAATTTAGTGGTTACCATCGTCATCAGCTGTAAGAAATAGGCATATAAGTACATCGAAAAAGGTTAAAAAAATATCGAATACAGAAAATTAGTAGATTGTATCGCCCGAGCCAAAAATATATTTTGCTCCCTTATAAAAGATATTAATAATATTATGATTAATATAATATAAATTTTATTTCAGGTAACTTAAGAATAGTACAGATGTTAAAAACTAAATTCTAGGACCCATAGAAAATTAATTATTGTCAATAGACTAACTTAGAGGTTTAAGATGTTTTCCTTCATCGTTTGCATGCAAAAAACTAACCATTCCATGAATATGTAGGTACTTACACTGTATTTGCAAGGGGCCGTATATTTTGTTATACTCTATTAGAGTTTAAACTCATTAATTTCCTGAGCAATCACACTTCCACATTATTATCCTACTTCATGCCAAAATCACGTTCGAAAGCCCATACATTTCCCCAGAAAGTTTTTTAGCAATGACCTTTATTACTGTTTAAACGCTTTATCACGCCTTCAATTGTATTCATATATTATATCACGGAGATATATTACTTTATCAATTGCTAAAGAAAATTGTGAATTGAGGCGTTTCAAGACTGTTCTTTTCATCATGGCATGGGGAAGGCCTATACATACAAGGTGATTCATAATATGTATACTTTCCTAAAAGGGGCTTATTCTATCAAGAAAAAGAAAAAATATTAGCCAAAAAAAAACAACATTTTCAAAACATTTTTTCTGAATTTTATCCTTTTTCGAATCAGCTGTTTTTGATATTTTTATCGTCTTTCGAACTGCTAATTATGATTCTACTTGTATAAGAAATGAGCTGCATGCATTAAGCCGCGTTCAAACGGCGTGCGATATGTAATTTAAAATAAGTTTCAAATTTATTTCAAAATGTTCCTTAGGTCTACTAATAAAAGTCAATTTTGATTTGAGGGCGTGCCATATAGTTCAACGATATCGCAAGCCCCTAAAGTCAAACTCAAATTTACTTTATTTAGTAGACGTAGATCATTTTGAACTAAATTTTAAATGACATAACATTCCGTTTGAACACGGCATTAGAATGTTAAAATTAGGTGTAACTTTGCCTTAATTTTTGACTTAAACGAACTTTACCTAGGTACTTACTTCAATCGCATTTCGGTGTCCTGCCCTCTGTAAATTCAACGGCGCCATTCTGATTTATTCAGTCTCCCTTCACAACACGCTGTTTTAAATACTTTTACACCAAACACAATTTATTATTTGCACGAAATATATAACTTTCGTCTTTTCCAGTTATCGTACTGGCTTCTATCCAACTATGTTACAGATAGGTGCCTACAGATACAGGTGTGGTAATTTTGGCTATTTTATTCCTACAGTTCTAATATCGGTGGCAATGTCTGGTTGTCTGTAGTCACCTACGAACACATATAACTCGGTTTTCGTTGTGTTTCTACGGTTTAAAATACCTATTAATAGTTTCATGTTCCCAGCATACCAAAATCTTTTGTTCTAGGGGATTAAACATCTTCATACATGAGTTCTTAGGCCGTTTCACGGTGCTTCTAGTGGAATACCCGCCATCTAATATATATATTTTTTATAATATTTTTAGTTGCCTGGAATTATTTTCTTACAATTTTTGATCCCGTAGTAACCTAGTTAACATAAGTATTATACGACATGACAGCTTCTTAAAGAACATAATTGAAGGAAAGGTAGAAGGAAAACGAGGAAGAGGAAGACCAATAATTAGTAACATGAGCCAGATAAAAGAGAAGATTGCCGTCATGTCGTTTAAAGAAGTAAAGGAGCTCGCATTGAAAATATCAGAATGGAGGAAATTGCAACATTAAACCGACAAGAGCTAAGCTCTTAAATATATATAGGCACAGTCCCAGGTATTGAATCAGTCAGCTGTTATTACAAACTTTTCAGTGTATAGAACATGTCTGTATGATACCTACCTGTCTGTGTTGCCACAGAAGAGGCTCCCAGACACCGCCGCACACAGGGATACCGAGAAAATGTTACCAACGACCCAAAGTCCTGCTTCGCTATTATAAGGAGATGGGCTGACTGGGGTAGGTTTAGCACGGGAGGACAATGTACGAAACACCCCACAGCGGGAAGTCAGTGCAGGTCTAAACACTCCCAATTAGAATAATTGCGTACTTAGGCTTCTGCAGGTGTGCATTTAATCACGCCTGTTTCCCAGAGGAGCAGGCAGAGACCACGGATTTCCACATGCTACGATCCTGATATACCTCTTTTGATTCATTCACTCCCATCACATTCGTCATACAATGCTCGTCGGTTCAGTACCTACTTTTGACTGGCCTCATAGCTCAGTTAGTAGTAACTCTGCCTTCTGCGCTAGAGGTCGCGGGTTCGATCCCCGCACTGAACAAACATTTGTGTGATAAACACAGATGTTTGTTCTGCGTCTGGTTGTTAAATATTTATCTATTATAATATCAGTCTCTGGTACCCATAGTACAGGCTATGCCTAGTTTGGGATCAGTTGACCGTGTGAATATGTCCGGAATATTTATTTATTTATTTATTTTGGACTGGCTTTTTTCCGAAACATTATAGATTTGGTCACTAAACACACGCCGAGGTCTTCACCTTCCAACGGCCCACTCACACTCGCCTTATACACCTGTTTTGTCAATCTTTCGTTCATCCTCTCGACATGACCAAACCAACTCAGCTTACCTTTCTCAATACTTATCACTACGTCTTATTTCACTGTATCTGTCAAAGTTACTCCACACATACTGTGCAAAGCTCTCATTTCCACTGCATTTATCCTGCTTTGATGATTTTTTGCCATACCCAACTTTTACTACAAATCTTTTTTGGTAATGAAACAGCTGTGCCGGCACAGCCAGTCGTGCCTTTTGGACACTTTCCGACTTCTGCAGGTGAACCCGCGGGTAAATGCTAGTTTTGAATATATTTTTGCACAGGCTTCATCGGTTAGAAATAGTACAAGGTTGATCTGTAAATAATAAACGGTTTCGATGGACGCGTAGGTTTTTGAATGCTCCTAACGGATTTATTTGCAGACTGAAATTGATGTGTGCGTAAATTAGATACGTTGTTGGTATGAGAAGAAATATTTAGGAACTCTAGTATCTTTATTAACTCGGGCGAAGAAAGATGTCTGTTTTATGCATGGAAATTAGATGCCTCGCTGATTCTATTTTGTCAACACGTCCATTAGAAAAGGAAGTTCAAATTACCATGGTCACGACAAATCTACATAGCTTCTATAACGACTATATACGTAATACGTATATATATATATAACAAATTTGGGTTAGTTAGGTGCACTCGAAAGCGGCTGGACCGATTTCGATGAACTTGGAATATGTAGAGTTATAAATAAGTGCATGAACACAGTAGTGTCTGGTAGAGTCCGTAACGTGTCTGATACGTTCCATAGCATCGTCATGGTATCGTTGTAGTAGGCGAGGGCCTTTATCTTTAATCGGTACGGCATTTTTTTATAGCTAAAGTAAGGCTATCGGCTTAGTTATGCAACTTTAGCGCGTTCACCAAATGGACGGGTGCCTTAATTTCGTGCTTCGGAGGGCCGCTCCCGGCTATGATTGGCGTTTATGCCATGACGCGGAGGTACTTCGGGCGTTCTGAAAGCTGTGTCACGGAGCTGGCCAGTAGCTCATACGAACTTTGGTAAGTACTACAATGTGGGCCAATTGCCAGTTCCGTCACTGGCTCAAACAAATAGCTTTAATTTCTTGCATACCACCCAGCTACAAAATGGCTATTTAAATACGTACTGACGCAAGCGCATCTATCAGCGCGTACTCAAAACCATTGTTTATACTGAACATTCCTCGTTGCTACAAAATGTAGAAAAGTTTCCATTTCTTGAGGGAATCAACGATGTACTACTTACGTCAACCGCCCCCACAAGTGTAGGTACAGTCAACGACATAAGTTTACATATCTCCAACCAAACCGTGGAGCTTTTAACTTTTTTGTAACTTTTGCAAGTGATTTGCAAAGAACTACCTGAGCTGGAGCTGTGTATCGCGATACTAATTTAAGTCCCTAATTAATTTTAGGTTATTTGTCGCTGACCGTACGTTTTCATTCTGGTATAAGTAGATCTTTTAACCGACTTTAAAAAGGAGGAGGTTCTCAAGTCGGCTGTATTTTTTTTTGTTTGTATGTTACTCGATATCTCCGCCAATACTAAACCGATTTTGATAATTATTTCGCTGGTGTATAGAGTATGATCCCGAGGTGGTCCCATATTAATTTCATTGCTGAGGGATTGCTACTTGTCCCGTAAAACTTAAAAGAACGTCATCATCTCTTGAAATCACGACTTGCCGAATTTTTTTTTTGTCGACAGTGGTATGGTTATCCCCGCGACTTCTTTCGGTTGCTGCTATTTTTACAAAAACTTTAACCTTAGGTGTTGTGTGTCGGGAATTCCTTTCTGTGCACCCATACGTTACTAATCATAAAAAATATCTTATTTAAATACAGTTTACGAATATATAACATGACAAATTGCACGCCGCTTATAGAGAGTGTATGAAGCACAGAAGACTTATCAGGATCGTAGCAAGTGGAAAGTCTTGGTCTCTGCATACCCTTCTTGGAAACAGGCGTAATTTTATGTATGTAAGCGCATCACTTGAGAAGGGCTGGACCGAATTGGAGTTGCCCGGAAAATAGGAATAATTTAGGAAAAACTGAAAGCTCTTCATTCTATGGCATTTTTGTATGAAACAAGACCACAAGACGCAAGACAAGTAACGCCTTAAGCCTACTATAGTAGGTAAGGCGTAGGCGTTACTTGTCTTGCTCTACGCGAGTGAAACCGCGCGGGTACAGCTAGTTTTAAATAGAAGTTGAGAAGTTATGTCTCGTCAGCATGTTATTTTGGATCATCATCATCATCATCAGCCTGTAGAAGTCCACTGCTGGACATAGGCCTCCCCCAAAGTGTTCCATGACGAACGGTCTTGAGCCTTCTCCATCCACCGACTTCCCGCAACCTTCACAATGTCGTCGGTCCATCGGGTGGGGGGCCTTCCAACACTGCGTCGCCCGGTTCGTGGTCGCCATTCGAGAACCTTTACTCCCCAACGGTTGTCGGTTCTGCGAGCTATATGGCCTGCCCACTGCCACTTCAACTTACTAATTCTGAGAGCTATGTCGGTGACCTTAGTTCTTCTACGGATTTCCTCATTTCGGATCTTATCACGCAGTGAAACTCCAAGCATAGCTCTCTCCATAGCCCGTTGCGCGACTTTGAGCTTGTATATGAGGCCTATAGTTAACGACCAAGTCTCAGTGCCATAAGTCATCACTGGCAACACGCACTGATTGTAGACTTTCGTCTTGAGGCTCTGCGGTATCTGCGACGAAAAGATATGACGAAGTTTCCCAAACGCTGCCCATCCGAGTTGGATTCGTCGGTTGACCTCTTTGTCGAAGTTGGACCTACCTAATTGAATCGTCTGACCCAAATAGACATAGTGGTCTACAACTTGAATGGTACCGTTCTCAACTTGTACCGGCATGGGTGCAACATGAGCATTGGACATGATATTAGTCTTGCCCATGTTCATTTTAAGACCCACCTGTTGGGAGACGGTACTGAGGTCTCTGAGCATTGCGCCAAGGTCAAGGTATTTTGGATACTTGATACTAAAATAAACTCAGTAAATGTTTAACGAGCAATGAGCTCCTCCCTACTTCCTTCCTACGCCCGTTTCCGAATTCTATCTAACAATGTGACAGTTTGTCATACACACTCAATAGTAACAATCCTAAGAATATTATAAATTCGAAAGTTTGTGAGGATGTTTGGACGATTGTGGTTCAATCACGCTGTAACGGCTCAACCGATTTAGATGGAACTTGGATCACTTAGATAAGAGTTCTTTATCTAGAATAGCATAGGCTACTTTCTATCTAGGTACCATGCGAGCGAAGCCGCGGGCGCAAGCTAGTGACGTATAATTCAATAATTAATTAATTAATTTTTGCAAGTTTTAATTTTTTTATTTTATTTTTCTGTATTTTTGACTTTTATTTTTATTGACATGTAATTAGTTACTATTGAATATTTTTACGTCATGACAAGTCTGAATATGAAGCACAATATAAATATCTATAAACTCCTGTAAACTGCATTCCATGTTCACAGCAAATCAATGTAATTTTTAGAGGAGGAAGGGTACAGCGAGATTTTCTCGTTCTGAATTGGAGCAGCCCGCCTGGGGAGGTACCTCCGCCTTACAGAAGATCGCAGCCAAATAACATTATTTGTTTTCAAATAGTGTTGTGTTCCTGCGATGAGTAAGGTTGCCAGAGCTCTTTAGGGGGAGGGGGGTTCGGGGTCGGCAACGCGTGCGTGATGCCTCTGGTATTGCAAGCGCTCATAGGCTACGGTAACCGCTTACCAACAGGTGGGCCGTATGCCTGTTTGCCACCTCAGTAGTATAAAAAAAAATATAAAAAATTTATCTTTTATCTTTTAAGATGGTAATGTTTTTGAAGAAATCAAATCAACATTTTGTCTGCTCCTGACACAGTTGTCATTTTCAGATCGTTTGAAGCGTTCGCTAAATCGGTCTCCTTAAATTATTTTCCCTTCGCAAATCACTCGACCTTCCTCATCTGTTTCTTGTTGATCTTGGCTAGATCTTGCGTCTCATCTGCATCCAATGCTGTTGCGCAATTAACTAGAGCGGAGCAACAAAGTTACCATTTCATACAATGCCCTAAATCTCCAGTTAAGATTCGAGATGTTTTGATTTGTAGAAATAAGTTTTACAGAGAGGTTTAAAAAGGCACTTATAAGCTTACCTATTCACTCTTCGAGCACCGCATTATCTAACTGTAAACTTTTGTCGGTACGAGTAAGGTTGCCTGGCGCTGCGGGAAATTGTCAACGCGTCCGTGATTACTCTGAAATTGCAAGCATACGCTACGGTAACCCCTTACCAACTTAGGTGTGTCATAAATTGTTTAACAACTTAGATGTATAAAAAAAATTAACACATCGTACTCTACAATAATCAAATTATAAATAAATATTCCGGACATATCACACACTGTCAGCTGATCCCAAACTAGGCATAGCCAGATACTGATATACATAATAGATAAATATTTAACACCCGGAAACAGAAAAAACATCTGTGCTAATCACACAAATGTTTGTCTAGTGCGGGAATCGAACCCGCGACCTCTAGCGCAGAAAGCAGATCTACTACCAACTGAGCTATAAGGCCTATCAAATTTCAATAAAGTTTGGATTTATAACATGACTTGACATTTCAGTAGAAAATAAATAGTTAACATTTATTATGAAGTTAGTTTTAGGAAACATTAGGTACAATAGGTATTTTTTTGTCCCTTACCTAACGCAGGGTGACCAACAAAGAACTAACACGACAAACGAATGAGCGCACTCACCTACATAACACCCCGGCAGCGGAAATACTGTGATGCAAAGATTCACGCTGTTTTAAATAGATTGGATAATTTGTTGGCATCCGCAGATTCACTATATTCCAAAGATGCATTTATATAAGTACATATATATTATGTTATATACAAGGTGATTCATAACATGTATACCATGCCGAAAGGGGGTTATTCTATGAACAAAAAGAAATAATATTTGGTATTTTTATAATCTTTAAAACTAATACCTTAGCGTACAAGAAGTTCGGAATCAAGATTGCTACCTAAAACAGCTGATTTATTGAGTTTGACCTGATCTGACCCCAAAAAAGCTGATTTTCGCATAGAGTTTTTCAATGAAAAATGTCGAATTTCCAAAAGTCGTAGAACAAACTTTATTGCTAATTGCTTGTAGAATAAGCCCCTTTCGGGATGGAATACATATTATGTATCACCTTGTATGTACTAAAGCTTCTCCTCATTTTGAACCATTTTGAGAATTTTCCAGAGAACATTCAGAAACCAGAATTCTAATGTAATACGGTTAACCCGTCTTGGTCTAGTGGGATGTTCCCCGACTTTCAATCCGTAGGTCGTAGATTGGAACCGAGTTTATATATACGAAAAAAATAAGTGCGCTTCAAAACGTGTTTAGAAAGATTAAGGAAAACTCGCGAGAAAACCAGGACGTATTCTTCAAGCGGCGATAGGCTTGCAACCTGTCACGTATGGAATACTGACTACCTTCTGCAAAATTTGGGCATGTGCCAAATATTCGGACATGCCTCTGACTACCCTGACTCTTTAGACATCATCAAGGGTCTCATCGTCTAAGAGGATGTCTACCATTCTTATGGACTAAAGTGCGACAACGGAAGACCAGCGCTTCGGTATTAGCTGCTCTGCCCTAGCACACGCTAAGTGGTGGCCGTTTTTGTTACCATTACATTAAATTTTATATTTATATTAATATATATATATTAATATATCTAACAAAAGAAACGTTTTTCTATTATATGTATATATTTTTGATGTTATATATCTCGTCGTACCTACCTAACGTCCGACTCTATTTCATTATTTGCAAAAGATAAAGATGGTGACCTAATAACATCTAGGCTATTTTTTATTTTGGTTCCACGTGAGCAAAGCTGCAGTAAAGCTAGGTAGGATGAACTTTCATGAATGTTGAAACTCTACGAGAATATCCCCTGAAAACATTATTTATCTCAGCACCTCCTTTTTGTCTGAAAGTTATGAATACTCTTTCCAAGAAATTCATTCTTACATTGTTACCTACGAGAAACAACTACGGTACTTAAATAGTGATCCAAAAAATATTAGGTATAATAATGTTGTCAACAGAAAGTATCGACTAAAGATCGAAAAGCAAAACTATGTTCCTACAAATTACTAAACCCATCTCGATGATTTATTGCAATGCAGAAATCGTGTCACATCTTTTTTATTTGATTACTTAACCGTATAAAATCGGCTGTATTATGTTATTTCAGCTATATTTATGACGCGGTTCCCATTTTTTAGTTTTATGTTTCCGTTATTGAGGTGAGTCTCTGGCACAGGCTAAAAGTTATGTCTCAATTTTATTTAGGCGTTTATTTTAAATATTTACTAATACAAATCTGTCAATTATTAAATTTATAAGAGAATTATACCTACATATTCACAAATATTGTAGAGGTATCGGCAATATGCACAAGATATAGCAGGGGGGCAATGAACCACCCTCGCGTTATCCAATCAGTTGCAATGCACAAGCACAAGCATGCATTATTAAGGACAGAATATAATAAAGTTTTGAAATAGTCATCAAAATAAAAAATAAAAATAATAAATATTCCGGACATATAAAAAATAAATAAAAATAAAATATTCCGGACATATCACACACGATCAACTGATCCCAAACTAGGCATAGCCTGTACTATGGGTACCAGAGACTGATATACATAATAGATATATATTAAACACCCAGACACAGAACAAACATCTGTGTTAGTCACAAATGTTTGTCCAGTGCAGGAATCGAACCCGCGACCTCTAGCGCAGAAGGCAGAGTTACTACCAACTGAGCTATAAGGCCAGTCAAAGATCATCATAGATATCACACAAGGTCAACTGATCCCAAACTAGGCATAGCCTGTACTATGGGTACCAGAGACTGATATATATAATAAAATACATGCATCTATAACATTACAACGTCAAATTATGACATCCTTATTTTTGAAGTCTATTAAAAATGTTAAGCAACTGCCCACCGAAAATACCCGTCGCTAAAAAGCTGATTAAAAGTAAAATGATATTGTGGCTACGACGCAGACAGGCGACAGACAAAGAGATTCGGCGGAGCACTGCCAAATCTCTTGCATTTGAAGATGACTTTCATTGCAATACGAATTTACGATCGGTATTTATGAGAAACAGGCAATAGATATCTGGGCTTTAAACGATCTTGCATACCTAATACCGACTGCAAAAGACAGCTTTTTTTTTATAAATTATTTGAAGATAATGTACCCTTGGACCTAATGAGATTGTCCTTTCATTTCATCCGAATCTATTAAGTACAGGTCTAGAGTCCCGTCTCCTAAAGTTTAGTTATAAGAAAACGGGAAAAAGCCCATGGATGTGTGTAATATTGGCTCGATAATATTCCATCTTCCCTATTTTACTTCGTCGTAATAAAAATTTACGCATCATCTATATTTATTACCAAGTTCTAAACACTTCCTGGTATCCCGTTCCAGATGATTTGACATAGTATTCCTCCATCCTTTCACACGAATCAATCGTAAATTTAGAAATTTATGCGACATCGAACCTACCATACTAACCTACATACATCATACGTTACACGTTATACTTACCTCAGTGATTGAATTAGGGATGCTACGAAGCTCGATCAAATTTTACTACAAACTTCTCTATCTACTGTTCTTAAACAGGGTTTGTCAAAAAAACTTGCTCGGTGAATGCTCCTAAATGTTCATTCAAAACGTGAACCCGTAAAGATTATTATAATATCTCAAAATTCTCAAAGGTTCATCGTTGCGTGCCTTTGCTGAAAGGATTATTTAAGAATGAAACATTCTTTCACTAACTAATCTGTCCGTTGCTACCATGACAAAAGGACTCTCTAATTAGCCCGTTTTCATCACTAAGTTATTTTTTCTTATCGACGTAGAATAGCAGGGTTAGTTCTTAGTTTTGAGCATAGGAATTTTGTATCTTAGACAATCATCTTGACTGAGTTCAGCCCTAGCATGAGCGATATTATGAATGAACGCATGTGCAGCCTCGAAATATCTGTCTAATGAGTTTGGTGCAATTTATTAACGTCCGCTAATGTGTCCGATGCTCATTCAGAACTAGCTGGGGATTAGTGTTGTCAATGTGCATTTAGTTGATAGTGTCTATTTTTATCCCCCGGCCAAAAAGAGTGGTGGTATAAATTTGAGGCCTTAGTTTGTGGTAGGTATTGTCAAATCAAACAATGTTTATGGGAACACATCCTACTTATATTATAAATGCGAAAGTTTGTGAGGATGTTTGGATGTTTTTGGTTCAATCACGGCTAAACGGCCGAACGGATTTGGATGAAATTTGGTACAGAGATAGATAATAGTCTGGAATAGCATATTTTATAGGCTTTTATGTAGGTACCACGCGAGCGAAGCTGCAGGCGGAGACTAGTATACAATAATTGACAAACGATAAAACCCGCCGAAGTTTAGGAAAACTTTGTTGCTAATATAACCTAACGCCTTCCCCCGATTAGACAGATTTTAGATTAGTTCCAAATTATACAAGAACAAAAAATATAAAAAGAATATAAAGAAATATAATCTATCTATATCTATAATCACGTCTCTCTAGCCTCAAAGGTTTGCTGGAAGAAAACACTTTTTAGGGTTAAGCTCGCCTTTGTACATACCTTTCTTTTTAATTTTTGTATCTGTATTTTTCTTGTGTACAATAAAGAATAAACTTTAAAGAAATATAACAAACATGGAAAATTTAAACCATAAGGATCATTTTGATCAATGTTGTCACCAAACCTATAATATTGTTGGTTTGTAAATTCAGTTTCTTTATAGTTGCGACCAACGAGATTTTCATCACGTTCCAAGTAAACAGTTCGATAACAAATGGACTGGGAAGGGAAGTGTTGTGAAACCTACCTATAGATAGCTCGGTTTAAATCCGGATCGGGGTAACGCCCTTAAAAATAATGTTCCCGGAATAAGGACGACTCTCTTCCCTGTTGATACTGAGATGGAATGCTTGGAGGTGGGTTTATTTATGGAAGTTGTGAAAGTTATGACAAAATATTTTAATACCTAGTAATCATTTAATGGAAAAAACAGCTGAACTGACAAACCTGAATTGATGTTGCTACTTTTGATTCTGGTGCACGCGAGAGACGATCGACGACTCGAGAAGTGTAAAATAAAGTTTTGGTACTGTGTTTGGACTTTAGTTTTTTCTAAACGTGAAAACCTTTAGTTGGTGTTCTGCTTGCAAAGTTATTACAGCTGTTGGATTTCCTGCAAATAAATAAATAAAAAAGTGTATAAATATATATCAATAAAATCGCTAGGATCACTTTATAACATCTTAGAAACTAGGAGAAGCTACGCCTTTTCTTCGCGACCAAGCCATACAAAAACAGACTACAGTAGCCTCCATAGGCCGTAGTCTGCCGACTACGGCCTATGGAGGCGCTGCCCATGCTTCGAAGGCGTATGCCTCGTTGAGTGAATTCACGCAAACTTGCTCTTTGACTTGCGATCTTGGGAAAACGTCCTACGGTTATTTTGGTATAACTTGTCCCATCTTATCTTTTAGTGTTTTCACTATCCATTCCTTCTCTTGAGAGAGTTTCAATAGTGAATTGTCAATGGACACGCTCGTAAAAACAAAAATAATTCCATGGCACGTTCCAGCGATTGACCACACGACAGTATTTTTGTGAACGGAGTTGTAGTAATATTTTCACTATTATTTCACTCGTGGGCGACATTAATGGACCATCAAAAGCTTGATCACACCGTATGTCACGATCTTACAGACTCATGGCATACAAACCGCAAACAATGCTCATCAACGTTTGAACACGAGAGCTTGGAAGCGATCGCGAACGCGCTTGCGGTGCAAACATTGGCGATTCGCAAGTGTCTTGTCATGAGTCTGTAGACAGTTGTGGAATGTCTAATTTATGATCTGGAGAGTAGGTATGTATTTTGTTTGCGCGTCAATGAAATATTTCGGTAGATTTGAAAGCTTTATCAAGTTTTACGTGTCTATTCGTGTCGTCTGAATTATATCTTGGTTTCACCTGTACCTAGCTGAACTACTGTTCTGAATGCTTCTACTTTTAGTAAACTACAAATTGTATAAGCTTGTCTTATTGCCATTCCAAAATAGTGCGTCAGCACACAAATTTTAATCATAAATCTTTGAGCCTGTCAGCTTAGGTCACTGCCTAAACCAAATCGCATAGTTGATGGTACGAGGGCGTGTCTAGAAAAATAATTATTATAGTTTACCGTTACCGAAGTAATAAGTTGTCAAGCAAGATACACCTTTTTTGAGTGCAGGGTATAGTAAATTACCCACAAGTACCTATCTACTCCGCTCCAGTTTTTTGGGTTCTACTATTTAGGGACGAGTCAGTGGGATGTCCACCCACGTTATTTGTTATATCTATTTTCATTTTTGAGCTATTAGTTTTTCTCGGATAGCGGGAGTGACGGTTTGACTGAGGGCCAAAATTGGTGATGTTTTAATCGCTCTGATGTCGTTTGGTATTCATCCTTATCATCATTAATAAGAGTAATTTTTATTTGAATTTTCTCATACGTTGAATGGTTCCTAGCAGAGCTTCTGAACAAGATAATTTGCACATCAGGACCCTTTTATAAATGAGGAAGCCACAGTTAAAAGAGGAACAGAAAAAAGCTCATGACTGTGTCCGAGCAAGCATTAGAAATGCTCTCAGATTAAATAAAACCACCCAACAGTCTGATCTTGACACTAGGATTTCCAGTGTTGTAGTGGGTATCAGAAACCATAGCATTTAACCCGCCGTGTGTCCAGTAATTAGTCCTACGGCTGATGATGATGATAATGTGCTGACATAAAGCAAACTGGCATAATCCGTGAATGTTTACTGCGTTCCCGTTCCATATTACGAAAATACTCTGAGAGCGTTCTGAAAAATTGCCTGCTGATGCTCAATCCGCAACGGCTGACGGGTGTTTGGATGTGTATTAACAAACAGATAATTTGTTAATCCATAGTAAGTCTTCATCTTTATGTGAATACAAGCTTCCGCCCACGGCTTCGCTTGCGCGGTACCTATGAAGATAAAAAGCCTATATGATATTCCAGACTATAATCTATCTCTGTACCAAATTTCAGCCGAATCCGTTCAGCCGTTTGGGCGTGATTGAACCCAAATATCCAAACATCCTCACAAACTTTCGCATTTGTAATATAAGTAGGATAGAATACAGGAGCGTGTAAAAGAGAGGACGAGAAACGAGTGTATCCGAGAATACCCGGTGTGTCATAAAATGTACCTATACAAAGCCGAAAGGCTCCTTCTTCCTCAAAAACAAATTTTTTTTATTTCTATTTTTTCCCCAACATTAAAAAATCGCCTGTTTGAGATCGTGTAAATAATGATGAAATGTATTAGATGTTCGACGTCAAGATTTCAATAGCAGAAAAGAGTTGAATATTTTAGTTTGGAATTTTTTAGTTTTTTTTTGAATGATTATTTCAAATTTCGAAATAGAATAAATTGTTATCATTGGATGTAGCAACTTTTGTTACGAAGCAGAACAAACAAAGATTCTCGGTTTCGCATCACGAGTTTAATGATCTCTCTCCCTAGAATGCAATAAGATGTGGCAGGTTGACAAGATAACGCACGAAAACCTCATAAAATGTGAACCCCCACGAATAGACTAGACACTTCTCACTCCGAACATAAAAACTTCCTACAAGCTGATTCATAATATGTATGCTATCCCGGAAGTATAAGAAGCAATAAAGTTTGATCTACGACTTTTGGAAATTCGTCATTTTTCATTGAAAAAACTATGCTTGTATCAGATTGTTTGAGGTCAAACCAGTTTGAACTCAATTATTCAGTTGCTTTACCTAAAGCAAGATTGATTGAACATCTCGAACGTTTAATAATTACTTTGATAAAAATATGATGACAGCCCAAAAACAGCTGTTTCTAATGGGTTCAGGAAGGTTTTATGAATAGAATAAGCCCCTATCGGGATAGCATACGGTTACCTTTAGGTACCATAACCATAGGTAATTTATTATAACCTAGCTTTTAATAACTAGGTAGGTAAATCAAGCCTAAATTAAATCAATCATTTGTTTATCAGTAGCGCTCATTGTAGGTATTTAAATACTAACTGATATTATAAATGAGAATGTGTATGTGTTTGTTGATTAGTCCTTGTTGAATGAATGAATGAATGGCTTTTATTTGCATGAAGTATAGTATATATAGGTACATGGTCTTTTACATTTGTTTCTCGCAGCAAGGGTCGAAGTGATTGCTTCTTGTCCAGGAACGAAGCCGCGGGCATATAAATATTCCGGACATATTCACACGGTCTACTGATCCCAAACTAGGCATAGCCTGTACTATGGGTACCAGAGACTGATATACTTAATAGATATATATTTAACACCCAGACACAGAACAAACATCTGTGTTCATCACACAAATGTTTGTCCAGTGCGGGGATCGAACCCGCGACCTCTAGCGCAGAAGGCAGAGTTACTACCAACTGAGCTATGAGGCCAGTCATAAGATAGTTTGTAAATACTTTGTTTAGTTAGATGTAGTAAATGTAAATCTTTTGTGGAATAAATAAATAGTCTTGAACTGTATATCGGCGATTTGGCCTAGATTTTCATTGCAGCTTAAGCGATGAAAAGATTCTTTGTTTACATTTTTACACGGGATTCGGTTCGTTTCTTTCAACAATTTCAACAGTGTAATGGATTTATCCTACTTGCGTATAGTTGTTAGACGGTAAGTGTTCTGAATTTAGACTCAAAAGGTATTCATACTGTTTCATGCGTCATGGCGAAACGAAATAGATGTCTTGGCATAAAAATGTATACAAGGTGATTATATGTATACCGTCTTAATGTGTGGGTGGTAACTGTATAACGTACCGAAAGGGCCTTAAGGTGAGGGTTTCATTATTTTATGATTTTTGAATTGTTTTTTCTCAATAACCGCAAAACGCACAGTTTTGATTTTTATGACATAGATAACTTGAGCATTTTATTTACGTAAATCCAAGACAGAAACGCGATTGGTAAACCTTTTCTCGATAGATTTATTTTTTAAAGTTGGGTCCTCTTCAACTGTTTTTTCGAAAATACTCTGAGACTAGGTATCTAACAAAAATAACTGTTTTTAAATATTTTGTTAGACAATAGCATTGGGTACCTAAATCCATGACACTTTTTAACAAAAATAGATAGTTTTTGAGATAATCGATATTTTCTTATATTTCGCTTACGTCGATTACTTTCGAGCGCCTTCTAACGCTTGCTATCTCTTTCCGCATTCAATTACAGTACATAGCGCTGTCACTTTCTTCACTCCGCCCACTCGACAATTTATTATGATTTTTGTATCCTCTTAATGTATAAACAATAAGAAGAATATTAGGGAAAAAACATTTGATTAAATTTTTCCCCGATCTTTCTCAAATCAATTGTTCGGTTTTTTTTATCATCCTTATACCTAACTAATTATTATAAAACGTACGCAAAATCAAGTGAATTGAGACAGGTATTTCACGGCAATTCTCGTAGACGTTGACCCGTAGACCATCTACGGTTTCTCTACATACCATCTACGACGTAGACCCTCTACGGAATAATCAGCGTAGGCACAGGATTTTTTTAACTGTATTTTTACACTTTCTTTGGCAAATTATCACCTTTCTTTTAAAAATGCGCTGATTTTAGATGAGTTTAGCTACAATTTTGAATTTGTGTGATGTATACATTGTAGCTTTTTTTAAATGTGGCTGAATTTGTAGGATCGGACGCTGAATGTGAGGTGTGGACGGCTTTGTTAACAGAAACGCCAAGATGTTGCCAGCGATGGATTTTGGTCTGGGTTTTGTAACATGATACTGTTATATCTTTCAGATGAAATGGGTCTAACTGAACAATCCTACTAATAATATAAATGCGAAAGTTTGGATTGATGGATGTTGATTACTCAATCACGCCAGAACGGCTAAACGAGATAGAATAAGGTCTGGAATAGCACATAGGCTAGCCTTTTATTTTCGTAGGTACCACGCGAGCAAAGCCGGGGGCGGAAGCTTGTACTTAATAAGGCATTCATTCTGTAGCATGAAGACCAGTCTGCCTTTCTCACGATGTTTTCCTTCACTGTTTAAAACACTTTATAATGCGTACTTAAAGTTTTCGTACTTAATAAATTATTGGTGTACAATCGGGTTCGAACCCACAACCGCCGGATCGAAAGTCGGGCAACCTCGCACTAGGCCAAAAGGCCTTATTTTTTTATGTAAATCGGTAATAATCGTACGGTGTTTAATTTTTTAGTGCTTGTACGAGTTATGTTGTGCGATTTGGGTGGCGTTTTAGCCAATATAACTTTATTACAGAGCAAGTGTAGGTGGTAAAATGAAATACTGATGTGTTTATCGTGACTTCTCAAGGTTGTGGAATTTGTCCAACAAAAGTTTTAGGCAAAGCATCGAAGACTTCAAATGTCTGACTTGACTCTTGTCACTTCAAACACTTATCTTGATTTTTCGACCCCGTGTTATGTGTGTACGGAAGCCTCAGGTTTCGAGCCCTACTCATGGAGTAGTCGAGTCTTTATTTCAAAATGGATTTTCTCCTAAAAAATAACTCTGAAATCTCGTTAAATACTATTAATAATCATTCTGAGGTAAAGCTACGGAATAATTAGCGCGTAGTTGTCACAGATTACAAAACAGTTACTTAGGACCTGAACAAAGCGGCGATTTTTCATCCTACTTGATTTCACATTACAGTACATTTTTCCGGAATAAAAAGTAGCCTATGTGCTATTCCAGACTATAATCTATCTCTGTGCCCAAGATCCGTCCAACCGTTCTGGCGTGATTGAGTAACAAACATCCATACATCCAAACTTTTGCATTTATAATAGTAGTAGGATGCTGTTGCAACACTACATAGGTACGTACTGTCCCCATTTCTTTTTGTTTACGTCCATGGTCACAGCTTTTAGCATTAAAAAACCATGTCTTTATGCAAATGTCGGTTATTAACCCATATAACTTTTAATATACACAACTTCTGTGAGTCTTTTATTAGGAAATCGTTAATTATAAATATAAACAAATAAATATTCCGGACATATTCACACGGCCAACTGTTCCCAAACTAGGCATAGCCTGTACTATGAGTACCAGAGACTGATATATATAATAGATAAATATTTAACACCCAGACACAGAACAAACATCTGTGTTTATCACACAAATGTTTGTCCAGTGCGGGGATCGAACCCGCGACCTCTAGCGCAGAAGGCAGAGTTACTACTAACTGAGCTATGAGGCCAGAGGCCATATGAGTTAATTCTAATAATTTGATATGTTTTTGTCAGTTTTTTCCCGAACTTTTTCAAATTAGCTGTTTTTGGTCTTCTTATCATCATTAGGTAGGTATAACTAATTATTAAACGTACAAGAAGTTCAATATTAACATTGCTACCTAATACAGCAGACAGACATTTGCTTTACATTATCATCGTTTTTACCATCTGTACTATTCTTAAGTTACCTGAAATAAAATTTATATTATTATATATATATTATTATTATGTTTTTGCAATGAAAAATGTTAAATTTCCAAAAGTAGTAAAACAAACATTATAGCCAATTGAGTAAAGACTATACCTACCCCATTCTACCTTGTATAATCTTTTCGGTATAATATGTAGATTTAACGGAATAGAAAGAAATAAAAGTGAAGTCATTGTGGGTGTTCGCCTAGCTCGAGGCTCTTCCACCGTGGCTGTTCATAATTCTCATTGCTATACGCTAAGACCAAATTAAGGAACAAAAACAATGCCAACCCTACATTTTCCGAAGCTAATAAAACTGAAATGCAGCGATAAGATTTTGTTTTTTATGGGACCTTTCAAAGAAGTGACTGTATGCAATGAATTGAAATGCCAAGTAGGCTATGCTTCATTGCACTTGTGACTCTGGCCCTGAGACAGCAAATTACTCTTTGATAAGCCTGCCGAACCAAAAACACAGAAAAGTCGTACAAACATAGGTACGCGTCTATCTAATATGTTTAAATAAAAATTTAATGTTGTTTGTTAAATAATAAATAAATATTCCGGACATATCACACACGGTCAACTGATCCCAAACTAGGAATAGCCTGTACTATGGGTACCAGAGACTGATATACATAATAGATATATATTTAACACCCAGACACAGAACAAACATATGTGTTAGTCACAAATGTTTGTCCAGTGCGGGAATCGAACCCGCGACCTCTAGCGCAGAAGGCAGAGTTACTACCAACTGAGCTATGGGCCTGTTGTTGGTAGCGCATCACTTGAGAACGGTAGAACCTAAGCAATTCTGAAAATGCAATGCAAATATGAAATTAGGAAGGTAGCTCCAAATTTGTTCCTGTTGTAGTGTAGGGGTGCACTAAGAAAGGAATTCCCAATACTCAACCCCTGGGCGTGCAGCGGGGTATGTGGTTTCTATGAAAATAACATCACGAGAACGAAGCCACGGGTGTTTCCACTAGTTTATATTATAAAACAATCACAAAGATCCTTCAATAGGCTTTTTCATACCTCAGCCATGGAAATGAAGTTTTTACTGCAGAATCGTGGACTGTTAAAGAGTTAATGTTATACGGTTAAACTGGTTTCACTACAAGTTATATAGGTACTAGGCACCTTTCTATAGCCATCTAGTGCTACGGAAAATATTACGTTTTTTTTTATGAATAACTTCATATAACTATACGTAAGGGTATGTCTGTATCGATGTCTCTAACTTTCAGACGGAACACGTTTTCTTCAGAACGAATTTTTGGTCGTTTGAGAATTGGAAAGTATTTGCAGGCAAACTTCTCAGAGCTTAGTTACCGCTGGAAGCAGACGGCAATGAAATTCAAAAATATCTCACCCCGTTCGTACAAGCCAATGTACCATATCATCTGAAACAGACATAAAACAAAAAATGCAGCTGCCCATGAGGTATTTAGTTAGCCAGATCATCTCGTAAAACTTTACGGGCCTGCGTGCCTAACGAAAGTACCCACAAAACTCAAAAATAGACTGTAAAGCAACATTTCTGTGGAAATGTTCAGGCTATTATCTTTATTTATGATTCCCCACTCTTTTAAGCCAATAAATCATATTCCAGACGACCGGGCGGACGGCGAATTAAAAATAAATTTGAAATAAGTAGCAATTTTTGTGAACGTACAAATTGAAAAGGTTATTGTTTCGTGATTGATTGAGAGAATAAAGGCTGCTATAATAAATAAAACAATGAAATGTATGAATGGATTGATAATATAAATTATTTAGAGTGTCTGGTGAATGAAAAATAGAGCAAAAAAAGGGGCACCAAAAATAACAGTTTATAAAAATGCAACAAAGGGTGTACTCACTTGACAACAACACACACACTCACATCCAACCTGCGCCCGCGCCTACTTCCCCGATTCAGTTTTAATATAAAAATCTCGTATCGAATCATAAAAATACAATTTTAGGATCGACCGCGCGCGCGTCCGTCTGCCCATTGACGCATACGTTTCGGACTAATTCGGTGCAGCGCTATTCCGCGATTCTGTAAACACAGCAGCGGTGGTAAAACTGGACCAAAAACCTTTGAACCCTCTCGACTCTGCAATCCCATCGTTTTCGCCTGGAAGTAAGAAGCAAGGCAGGCCTCGTTATACTGGAGACTTCCACCCTTGCCGCGTTATAAATAACTTTGTTATACATTTTATTTCAAAGGGATACGGTCTAGTTTTGTTTGTTTGTGGATGTGTTTATAAATTGGTAGGCAATAAGTTTTGTTCTGGGCACGCCGTGAGTCAGTATGAGGAAATGCGTGCGAGTTATAATTTCGGCTCGACCGACATTGTTGATAGGTTTTATAAATCTCGGTGGGATATTGGAAGTGTGGATGGCAACACTTTTTTTGATACGGAGTTATTCTGGGAAATACTATAACTCATTGGCGTCCGCTTTAATCATAATGTCAGGAGCCAAATTGCCTGCCGAGATCTTATTTGGGCCGAGCACGAATAATTCACGAAAGCGTTACGCTTACGATACGATAGCAAATGTCAAATATTGGCCAGTCAAAATTAAAAGATCGCAGATGTCATTGGCTATTAGGCTATTGGCTTTTAGGTACTATCGTTTTTTTTTAATATCCTAAAAAATTCGACACAGACGGTATTTGAACCCGCAACCTTCCCCTAAATTCGGGGATGCTCTAATTAACTAAGCTACGGATTCACTTCCCGTCCGTACGAAAATCTTTGGGACTTGCATTCGGGATAAAGCGCCGTAAGCGCACCCACAGAAGAAACAATTCGTTTCTATCTGCTCAATGACTAAAGCTAGTTTTAGTTCATTGACTACTATTACTACTATCGTATCGTAAGCGTAACGCTATCTTGAATTATTCGTACTTGGGGCAGTGGCCCGAGCATACGATAGCAAATGTCAAATATTAACCAATAAAAATTAAAAATTTCAAGCATCGTCGATGTTATTGGATATTTGCCTTTTACTATCGTATCTATGAATTATGCGTGCTTGGGGCACAGAGCAGCGGCTTATGTATCACCTTTGATCAAGTTCAAAGTAACCTTTCTTAGAAAATGTACTGAGTTTGTAACAAAATAATGCATACTGAGAAATTACTCTTCATAAGTAAGCAGCAAACAGTTATATTACTAATATATTTTATATGTCTCTATTTAAAGGCAGAATTTCGCTGTACTTACTAGAAATAAATAATAAAAAGTTTCTTGTTACTTATAAGAAAATATTTTATTTAGCGTAACTTAGTTCTAGGCTATTCACTATGAAGGCATCTTCACAAAACAACAATTCATTTGCTAAAAATATCTAAATGTAGAGTTATTTCTGAAATGTCTTTTTTAGAAATTGTACATAAGAAGTATGGTTAGGTGTGAATAAAAATGAACTCCATAACCATGTAACTGACAAGAAAAAAAAATATTCACGTGATTTTAGAAACAACTCTACATTTAGACGTTGCGTAATTAGATTAATTTCAGCTAAAAAGATCTTAACAGCCTTATTCACAAACAACGCAGTACGTAAAAGACGCTTTCGTCAAGTGCTAATACAGCTTTTATATAAATGCTACAAGTTAATTACTCATTACTAAAATATTGATGTTCTATTGATTAAGATATTAAATAGACAAAAAAATCTTTTTTGATTAGACAACGTTTAAAAAGTAGTTTATGAAAGGAAATCGGCAATTTGTTTATGTCCATTCCCAAACTAGCACTATGACAAGAAAATACAATTGAACCCAATGATAAACAATTTCGAAATTGTGAAAAATTCATCAACTTCTGTTGCTGACTTATGGTACTCGCTCTAGGGTTCCTTGTCGTTGGTATCAGAAACTGATGCCACGACACCCAGACCCAAATAATCGTAACGCCGCGGGACTGAACCCGCACCTCTCGCGTCTCAGCCAGACCAACGCCCCCCATGCCAGAGGTCGTCAACCTGCCTGCCTGTGTTTTTTTTGTTGTTTTTGGTTCGTCAACATTTTTGTTGTTATAATTTGATGTGTCCCATTGTTGTATTGACGCATGACGTCACAAATAAAAGTCTTTTCTTTCTTCTTTCAACCTCATATTTGTTTAACGCCTACGAATGCTAAGCCGCCTTCTAGCGCGTCGTCATTGAACACTCCTGATCGCATCAGCCACAGCCACCATCTTCAGCCCCTCCAGAATGTAAAGCAGGTTCTCAACCGACGCGTCCTCATCATCATCAAACCAGAGCTGCACCATGTTCTTGGCTCTCAGCGCGTCGGTTGCGTGCTCCGTCTCGAAGTACTGTATCTCGTCGGGCTTGTAGCCTAGTTTGGCTGCCAGCTTCTTCCAGTCGGTGAGGGCGGTTGAAATGGCTTCTAGTTGCGATGGCGTTATCATTGTGACGCGCGAACGAGCGGCTTTGTCGTAATCGTCTTCGGCGGCTGTTGAGTCTGGCACCTGCATTAAAATAAACACGGTCATGTGTGAGTTCGCACGGCCTGAGGCTTCTTACGCTACTACGCCTTGGCGGAGCAGCAGTAAGCTGAGATAGGACCTTTTTGACCCCTGCCACTGCCGCATTGACGGTCGTTTCATTAGCACTTATCAGGTTAGGCGCCTGCTTTTTTGTTATTGTCTACCTACCTAATTATCTACATAAGTATTCACATTGAATAGAATACGATTTTATTTGCAACAATACATAACTATTACAGGTATGTAGGTACATTATTACATAGGATTTGAAATTAATGACTTTCAACTTTTTCCTTCATTATAGGTATAGAACTCTATAACTTATCTTTGTCGTTCGCGCACTAAATATATTGTTTCGCACAATAGCCTCGACAAGCGTGACGGCAATAATTCAATAATATTAACGGCACTCTAGTCTAGTAGAGAAGGTAGAAAAGGCTCGAAATGCATTTCTTAAAATTAAATGCACAAAACACAAATAACGATGCTTGCTTGTTGTGTCACTGATTCTTTCTTGGTCATTCTGTATTAGTTCAGTGACCAGGTTGAGGTATGGTGGCCCTGAAAACGGCCTATGACCGTTTGTCAAAGAATCCGTGGAGCGCGCTTCGTAGAGGCTCGTTTCGAACGGTATAATAAACACATGACAGGTTTGTGCATAGATGCGGGTTCGAATCCCGCTGGTTGGATAATTTTGGGTAGCATTCTTTAACAAGAAAAGGTACCTGTTCAATGTCGACCGCGTCACCTTCCTTCATGAGATCGGCTTCCATTTGCTCGTCAGTATTCTCTTCTTCGGCGGGCTCCTGAACAAGATAAACATACAACAATGCAAGGTGATTCAAAATATGTATGCTATCCCAATGTATGTTTTTTTTTTTTTTTATACAACAGAGGTGGCAAACAAGCTTACGGCCCACCTGATGGTAAGCGGTTACCGTAACCTATGAGCGCTTGCAATATAAAGAGCTCTGGCAACCAACTCACTGCAGGAACACAACACTATTTGAAACAAATAATGTTATTTGGCCGCCTACCTCCTCTTGTATGTATGTCATATCTTCTCGTCGCAGATACCGCAGAGCCTCAAGACGAAAGTCTACAATCAGTGCGTGTTGCCAGTGATGACTTATGGCACTGAGACTTGGTCGTTAACTATTGGCCTCATACACAAGCTCAAAGTCGCGCAACGGGCTATGGAGAGAGCTATGCTCGGAGTTTCACTACGTGATAAGATCCGAAATGAGGAAATCCGTAGAATAACGAATAACGACGGTCACCGACATAGCTCTCAGAATTAGCAAGTTGAAGTGGCAGTGGGCAGGCCATATAGCTCGCAGAACCGATAACCGTTGGGGAGTAAAGGTTCTCGAATGGCGACCACGAACCGGGCGACGCAGTGTTGGAAGGCCCCCCACCCGATGGACCGATGACATTGTAAAGGTTGCGGGAAGTCGGTGGATGGAAAGGGCTCAAGACCGTTCGTCGTGGAACTCTTTGGGGGAGGCCTATGTCCAGCAGTGGACTTCTACAGGTTGTTGATGATGATGATGATGATGCTATCCCAAACGGGGCTTATTATACACCCAATTGGCAATAAAGTTCGTTCTACAACTTTAGTAAATTCAATATAAAACTCTATGCAAAAAATCAGCTGTTTTGGGGTCAAATCAGTTCAAACTCAATGAATCAGCCGTTTAGGTAGCAATCTTGATGCTGAAATTCTGGTACGTTTAGTAATTAGTATGTAGTAAAAATGCTAAAAATACCGCGAGAAAGTTTTGGAAAAAAAATCTGTTTTTGTTTCAATGTTTAAACGGCGAATTAGTTTATTTAGAAATGTAGTGACGTAGGGAATCGTTCATAATCTCTGACGACACTACTGGTCAGTTGTGCCAAAGACTTGTGTATTGTGTATTATATAAATACACGTTGGTTGTGCCTAAGGCAACACATTCCCCACAGGACTGCCGGTAGTGTTACTTGGTAGAGCCGTGGGCAATGATTAGTTAGGTACCTGTTTGACAGACTTGTCGCTGCCAGCCCTGGAGTCTCCGTTAGCGACGGAGTTAGCTGCGGCTGCCGCAGCCACCTCACGAGTGATGCGCTCCACCTGATGCCATGAAATTATTACACATTATACAGAAGCGCTTTCGATTTATAATACAACATAAATAAACAATAATTACTAGCTTGCGTGGAACATAGATAAAAAGTATTCTAGAAGGTTTTATTCTTACGAATCATTTACATATTCTGCTGATTATATCGAACATTTATGCTTTGTCCATACCGGATATGCAAGATATTCCCAGCAAAATTTCGTACAGACACGATTCCAAAGCGCGCTGGGTCTAATTAGTTAGATATTAAATAACATAGCGTCGATTATGACTACTCTCGAAAACTTGAAGGCTTTTTCATCTATTGAATTGTGATTCTCGATTTATTTTTCTGCAAATATTTTTTCCGGGACTGGGTGTTGTGGTACCATGGTACTCCTAGTTTCTGATACCAACGACACAGGGCATCCTAGTGTAGGCTTAGGCTTATGTATGTGACTGTTGGGTGTTTATTTATTTGTTGCCATCACAAAAAAAGGGAAAATAAATTAGTTTTACCATTTGGTCGAGGAACTCGGGCAGGCAGCCGATGGGGTTGTTGGTGTGCACGAAGAAGTGCGGCGAGCGGCGCGCGAGCAGCCGCAGCGCGCGCCAGCCCCAGCCGCCGCACGCCGTGCGCCGCCGCCCGTCCGCGCGCGCCTCCGCCCCGCCCACCATGTACCCCTCTACGCATTACAATATCATTCTTTATCCTTCCTCTATACTGATTCTTACATCGACGATCATAGGCCTTGAAAAGGGCCACCATACCTCAACCTGGTCACTGACCAAATTCAGGATAACCAAGAAAGAATCAGTGACACGACAAGAAGAAGACAATATAATTTGTATTTTTCAAACTTTTTAGGGAAGAATGTCATGTGACTAGAAGAGCGTTAAATATTAATGTGGAAGGATATAAGGGAAGAGGTAGACCAAAGAAAAGATGGATAGACTGTGTGAAAGATGACATGAGTAAGAAAGGAGTGAATACTGATATGACGGCTGATAGAGGGGAGTGGAAGAGGAAAACATGTTGTGCCGACCCCACATGAAGTGGGATAAGGGCAGGGAGATGATGATTTTTCAAACTTTCGCGATCAGTAGGTATACATAACTTGAGCCGACATTAGCCGAAGTGGGCAGCAGCGTCCCCTATTTTAACAAACATAGCTCTAACTGCGCTCGCCAACCCGTGGTGAGTATGTACAAATTCCCCCCACATTATAGGAAGTCACTCCGGAATTCTGTGGGGAGGCCGATGTTTAGAAGTGGACTTCAAACTGCTGGAAAGTTTGCTTGTGTGGAATGTGATTGTGCCTACTGCACGTAAGTACACTTTGCATGTTTGATAACTGGCAGTTAGAATAAGGGGCTTGTTCTATAAAAAAAAAGCCGGACACCCAATGTTAAAGTCATAGAACAAACTTTATTGCCAAAAGTTTGCTCTATGACTTCAACATTTTTCATTGAAAAACTATGCAAATCAGTTATTCATCTGTTTTAGGTAGTATTTTTTTTATGTTATACGGAGACAAATAGGCTTACGGCCCTCTTGAAGGTAAGTGGTTACCGTCGCCTATAGACATCAGCAACACCTGGCCCCCAATTTCCTGGAGCATTGCTAATACGTTGCCTGCCGAACCCCTCCCCCCCCTAAAGAACTCTGTAGTAATCTTGAGGTCGACCTTCTCTTTTTTTCCCCGCTGATATTCTTAATTTTGTTCATAATTCACCTTGTATAATCTGACTTACCTAAAGAAGGCATGAAGTCTCGTTCTTTAGTTCGACAAGCAGCAAGATTGTCGGGGCATAAGTTCCATAGTTTCGTCAGTTCATTGCTGAAACAAAAAATATAACATTGTGTACAAAAGTTAGAAAAGTGAATTCATAAGACGCGTGACCCAAGAGCTGGCTCTTATTTGGCCCAGCGAATTAGCATTGCCATCCAGCGTGGCAATTCTGCCAGCGTCTTGGGGACGCTTCCGACTGGTAGTGATCTGGATCAGTTGAGCTATCGTTTGTGACGGTCTATAGATGGCTCAACTGTTTCTTGTGTATTTTGTAAATATTAACTTGTATAGTTCTAACTTGTATAGTTTCTTAGTTTTAAGTTTCTTTCTGTAAATAATGTAGTCTTTGATAAAAAAAAAAAAACATAAGATATCTCAAGATATTTTTAATTGAAATAGTTCAATTTTATTCAGGGTGGGAATATGATAGAGCAACTATAAAGAAAATATAAATATGCATCAAATAGCACTTCATTTATAAATAACATTAGTTGAATACTGGGGTTCATTTTAAAGTGTTATGTTGATACATACTTGCCAATATAAGATCTGTCAGTCCCTTCGTACTCCTTGATAATATCGCCGACTGGACGCCTGCGCTTTCTGCTTTTGCGCACTTCGTCGCTAGAATCATTCTGGACGGGCGGCTTGGGTTTCTGAAACTCTGTAAAAGGGTTTTCTCATTAATGGTGTTATAGCTTATTTACAGCTTGTCGCAGTTTTATTTATTATTATTAAGTTCTATGTCATAGTGAGAATGGCCTGGACTATGATTTTTATAATATCCCAAAATTTTGGACTCCGACGGGATATGAACCCGCAACCTTCCCCTATATACAGGGATTCTCTAACCAACTAAGCTACGGAGACACTTCTCGTGGGAGCGAAAATCTTTAGGACATCCAAACGGCTCAAAAAAAGAAAAAAATCCCGTATGTAAGTATCCCTGTATTTATGGGAAGATTGCGGGTTCAAATCCCGTCGGAGTCGAAATTTTTGGGATATTATAAAAATGATTCCCTTAGTGGGGGCTATCACTATAAAATAAAAGTATAAATGCCTATCAGTCTGGTTTCCAAGGCTGAGTTTTAGGCCACACAAAGGCCTCCGTTAGTTTAGTACATAATGTTACCTGGGCAGCCATCATTCTTCCAGTTGTTCCAGTGTTCTTCCCTCTTCAGTATACTTTTGACGCACTCTGCAAAGCGTTTGCCGTGAGGCGGCGTTTCTCCTAGCAGTTGGTAGATTAGAGATGTTGTCTCCTTCACCCACTCCGACTGGTCCGACTTTAGTTCTTGAGATTCCCTGCAAAACATACTTTAGATTAATAATAATTGAGTCATCATCAGCCTGTAGAAGTCCACTTGTTCAGCTGTTAATGCCCTTCACCCATCTATTTGGTGTCATTGCAGGTTTACTTATCTGAGTTATTAAGAACAAGCGCTATAGTAAAGTCAAACAGTACAAAAGTAACTCACATCTTAAACTTAACGGTAGAAGTCAGATACTGGAACAGGATAAGAAACTGTATCAAGACACATCTCCTGAAATTTGAGTCTGACAGCTGTAATTCCAGAAGTTTCTGATTGGTCAGAAATTTGGCAAAGTAATGTTGTTCTTTGTTTTCCTGCATCTCTATATCCATGCTGACTGGTTTCAGTCTGTTCAGCTTAGACTTCTGAAGCTCGACCGATTCTAACTTGTACGATGAGAATGCTGATAGAACACTGCCCGAATGCTGAAATGAAGAGAATTAATGAAGTGAATAATGCAACTAAGCACAGGAGTGGAATAACAATAGTTAAAAAGGAGACTTTATTGCCTATTTATCGGCTACTTGCCTCCGCCCGCGACTACGCTCGTGTGGCCTATAGCCTATATATTCTACTTTTTATCTTCCGCAGGCAGAAGCTAGTTTATAACCGCCGTGCACCGTCGTCAGCTGACACCCTGATTGCGACATCAACACGTTGCCGTAGCACAATGTTTTATTCATTAGGTTTTTATATTGTATGTATGTTAGTTTTATAAGGTATATATTGATATGGACAGTAGAATAAGTTAAATAAGACCTGTAACTTTACTATAGTCTGAAATAAATGAATTATTATTATTATATTATTAGTAGGATTATGTTCTATCCATTGCATGGTACCTAGATAAAAGTAGCTTATATGCTATTCTAGGTCAAGAACTCAATCTATTATTTTGAATTTACAATGACAATACTCACAGCAACAAAAGTTTTCCACTGCAGTTTATTGTAACATGTATTTGGGTTCCTGAAAAAGTCCTGTAAACTCCAGAATCTACAGTACAAGTTGTAATCAATCATCAGCTTGCTTTTATTATCATCAACCACCATTTCTTCATCCAAAGCATCTTTCAGTGTGCTGGAGTTGTCCCCTCCAAACTCTGTTACATTTTCCAGATTGAATTCCGAGACTATATTGAGCCCTGACCGCTCGGAGAAGGGGAAGAATTTGGCTAAAAATAGCAGTATTCTACCACAGAACACTGTGTTCTGCGAACGGGATAGTCTGCGAAGAAGATCATTGCACATTCTCAGAAGATTGTTCTTACACGCGACGAAAAATAGTTCTTCCTTCCAGATATTGACGCCGTTTTCAACGTACGAGAACATTTTCTCGCATTTGTTTAAAGTAAGAGCGTCGAAAATATCGCCAAGGAGGACCACAGGCATCGTAGGAGTCACCATCTGCCGTCTACACGACTCTATGCAAAAACAAACGAAAGATTCCAAGGTATCTGGCTCTTCAACCAGCAAGTCCAAGAGTTTGTCTCTGTAGGCTTGGTCCATGGCCGCTTTCCGATCGGCCTCGTAGGCATTTTTAGAGAATGAATCAAGCAAATCTATATTGTTGGTTGCGAAGGCCTTGGAGAGCACATCCTGAAATAAAACAATCGTTTAGCCAGGATGGATAGAATAAGTCCTGTTGTATCAGTGAATTTAGAGGTTAGGTTTGTTATCGCTACCTTGTATTTGGCTCGTAATTCCTCAAAACCGAGTTTATCAGACATAATACGTATCACAAACTTGACCTGAGTAAGAAACACAGCCACTAGTAGAACAGTAACTGGTATATACAAAATTACTCTATGACACAAAAACAAACAAACAGAACAGACACAGACGGATCGTCGGATACGAAATACGTATATTCTATCAATCAAACAACCAAACACACACAGCACAGACTCTAGCCAAACAGGATATAATGAAGTACTCTGTGGATATAATTAAGCGTAGTCGTCGTCGTTTAAACAGTTAAACGAGCGTAGTTGATTAGTCTGTGGAGTCTAGTCACTCTATAAAACCACAGATAAGCTCAATACTCAATCTTATATATTTAAAGGAGTAGTGCACTCACTCACTGACAGACTCATCACGAAAGCTCGAAAACTACTAGACTGAGGAGTCTGAAATTTGACACAGACATTCTTTATAAGATAATACCGTGCATTAGGAACGGATTTTGGAAAATTCAGCTCCTAAATAGGGTTGCCAGATGTGAAGCGTACAGTCCGGTATTTTCGAGGCCTGTCCAGTAAAAAATAAATGGTCATTGGATTTGTCAATTGAGGAAAGTCGGTACTACTGGTCACAAGCGCCTACAAAAGTAGGCATATGAAATCCCACAAACGCAAAACTCGCGCGCGCTCCTCGCTCGCTGTCTGTATCTGCGTCTGCGGGCTCTCACTTCACTGTATGTATACCCGTCTCTATCTCTACCTAAAAGTACCCAGGTACAGTACAACATACATAAATTAGTTTTAGAAGAATGATTTAACTTTATTATTTGTTCATTGGAAGTTCCTATTATGTTTGCTAAACATACCTATCTAGTTTTAGGTGATTTAATTTTTTTCTGAAGTTCCTACCTTTACTTTTGTTAAACTTTTTTGTTAAGTGGGTAAGTATTAGATTATAATATACATACCATTGTTTAATAAAGACTTTCTCAAAGTAAGCATAGTCTTGGCGACCACAATTTTATGACTGTATTATATGTATATGATGAGATTGATATTGAGAATGATGATTAAGAAATAAAAGCTATTAGTTTAAAAAACCAGTATTTTGTTCGACCTAGGGGTGAAATTGGGGTATGAAAGTCCAATGTTCCCCTTCAAAGAACCCAAAACAAAGCTTATGCTACCTACTGCCTAATATACTGTTTCGTTTTTACAAATAATAATACATACATATATTATTTAGTTGTTTAATACTTAATTTTTAATGTTAATTAACTAGTGATAATTTTAGTGAGGCTAGAATATTGTAAAACTTAGATATATTCGCTCATCATGTATCTCATTTTAAGTAAACCCTGTGTTTGTAAGAGAATAAGTTCTTTAAACCTAAACCTATGTTTTTGAAGTTGGAGACATCAAAATCAAGTTTTAGGTAAATTACCAAAAAATAAAAAATACCTTAATCAGCATTTTTTGAAAAACAGCCCTTAGGGTGTGGTAATAGGGGATGAAAGTTTATATGGGAAGTCCATGTTTTTGAAGATAGGGACATCAAAATCGGCTATCAGGTAAACAGTTCAAAGTACTATAATACCTACAAAAGTTTTTTTTAAAAACCACCCTCAGGGTGTGTACATAGGGGATGAAAGTTTATATGGGATTTTTTAATCTATTAGGAATATTCAGTTGAAATTTGGCAGGCCGATTCCTCACTGGTCGAAGGCATCTGCTAAGAAAGTATTTTATGAAAATTCTTTGAAAGTCCTATGTTTTTGAAGTAACAGACATACAAATCGGTATTCATGTTAAGAGCTTTAAGTAATAAGATATCCGTTTATGAGTTTTATGAAAAGCAGGCCTTGAGGGTTAATAATCATCATCATCAACCTAGAGAAGTCCACTGCTGGACATAGACCTCCCCAAAGAGTTCCACGACGAACGGTTTTGAGACTTTTCCATCCACCGACTTCGGTGTCGTTACGGTGACGGTAGGTAGAAGTAGGTAAATAGCTGCATAATAAGTGTTAGTACTTCGGAAAGGATAGTGGAAAATAGCCTAGGTAGGTAAACAAACGCGGACGAAGTTGCGAGCGGGACAACTAGTCAGTGTTGCCAGCCGGGTCTTATCCAAAGCTACCGGAAATGCATAAAAAAGTAACCTTTTAGTGTAAAAAATAACCATTTTTATTTTTTCCAGTATGTAGTAAGATTAAAAATTGTCAGACTTGTTTTTTAGGAGTTGCACTCACTGCCTTTCGAACGAAGTTTTGCGTTAGCCAACATTGCGTTCCATTTCACGTTAATTTCATTATAAATGAAATCACACAAAAGTAGCCTTTCGAGTAATATTGTAACTTAGAGGTAACCTGAAGGAGTTAAAAGTCACCTAAAAGGTTACAAAAGTAACCTTCTGGCAACGCTGCAACTAGTACATATATATAATCTATGCCTTTTTCTATGTTCTATGGTAACTAGTGAACCTATTCACAATGCTCGTCTATTATTGGGCCAAAACCTTTTCAAAAGAATCGATTGGTCAAACGATAAAAGTGTTCGATTCCAGCCAATCAGTTACAGAGTTCAATGAACGAAGTGCATGGCATCTGCAGCTGATAATTTCCTAGATGTTTTTTGTTTGACAGAACAAAAGTAATGTGTGGTGGTGTCGTCTCGAGAAGCGTTTTAAAATAAAAATATAATAATAATTACGGATTTTACTGGATCCTTTGTATAGAAATGCTGTAAGTGTACTTTACTGGAATTAAGTTGTACGTGCCAAATAAAAAGTAGTCAGTGAAGCAGAAAGTGCTTGGCTTTGTTTGAAAACATGGATCGAAATATGAGGTGAGTGTAACAGCTTTCGCTTACGTTTACTTTCACGTTTCGTAGACGTGGTACATAGAATATACGCGCGGCGATCAGCTTGTACATAGTTCTAAGCAAAGACACTGGAATCATTATCGATTGTATCAGAACAAGGTTATTTTTATTACCTCCATATCAGCACTGTCTTCACCCCGAGTTTAGTTGAATTTTATCCTTTTCTCATGATATTTTATGAAGATTTTTACATCTCCCAGGGCTAATATATTAGTATAATGTGATAAATTTTGTTTCGTTGCTATGTTTACCTACACACAGTGCGTTTGCTATCGTTATCGCGAGCATAGCGATACTCCTACAAACTACTCAATATAAAAGCATGTCAAGTGGATTCATACAGATTAAATTCATACACTTTTAAATAGTTAATAGGTATGTAACACAAGTACAACATTATTAAAAAAACATTTATTTCGTAACTTCTGAGCTAGGTACAATGACCTCTAACAGAAGTTAATGTGTCTTCCATAAAAAAAACACAATTCAATGGCTTTATTTAAGGCAAACAATAGTATAACAACAGATGGAAGTTTATTATCCAATGGCACATATTTTACAGAAATATATACCTTAACATAGTATTAAATAACATACTTATAAATAACAATACATTACATATAAATAACACAATTAAATGTTACGGTCACTACAGCGGTGCCAGATCGACTACCGGTATATCGAAGTGTTGAAGTGTTTGTACAGCAAGGCCACCATGTCTATCTGACTCCAGGACCAGAGCACAAATCCTATCCAATTGCAAAAAGGGGTGAGACAGAGAGACATAATTACTCCGAAACTGTTCACCTCTGCATTGGAGGATGTTTTTCTTCTGCACTGGGAAGGACAAGGCATCAACATCAATGGTGAATACATCACTCACCTTCGATTCGCCGATGATATAGTCATAATGGCAAAATCGATGGAGGACCTTGGTTCGATGCTCAGAGACCTCAGTACCGTTTCTCAACAGGTGGGTCTTAAAATGAACATGGGCAAGACTAATATCATGTCCAATGCTCATGTTGCACCCATGCCGGTACAAGTTGGGAACGATACCATTCAAGTTGTAGACCACTATGTCTATTTGGGTCAGACGATTCAACTAGGTAGGTCCAACTTCGACAAAGACGTCAACCGACGAATCCAACTCGGATGGGCAGCGTTTGGGAAACTTTGCCATATCTTCTCGTGGCAGATACCGCAGTGCCTCAAGACGAAAGTCTACAATCAGTGCGTGTTGCCAGTGATGACTTATGGCACTGAGACTTGGTTGTTAACTATAGGCCTCATATACAAGCTCAAAGTCGCGCAACGGGCTATGGAGAGGCCACCGACATAGCTCTCAGAATTAGCAAGTTGAAGTGGCAGTGGGCGGGCCTTATAGATCAAGTAAATACTCAATCGAGTAAAGGTTCTCGAATGGCGACCACGAACCGGGCGACGCAGTTTTGGAAGGCTCCCCACCCGATGGATCGATGACATTGTGAAGGTTGCGGGAAGACGGTGGATGCAGAAGGCTCAAGACCGTTCGTCATGGAACTCTTTAGGGGAGGCCTATGTCCAGCAGTGGACTTCTACAGGCTGATGATGATGATGATGAACACAATCAAAATCAATTGCCACATAGAATCTGCGATGTGGAGACGTATTTCCATAGTACCTACAGTCATTGGTTACTTTATAGGAACCCGGCATAAATCCATCCAACAATACCAATCTTGTTTAGGCACCACATAATTATGCATGTTTTATTTGTCATATTCCAGATCAAGCTATGTAAACAGCGGTCCTCGTTCACTCCCTCACATGGGCAGCAACAAACGCCACAACAACGGCAATGGACACAGTAGCAACGGACACAACGGGGCGCGCCTAAGTCCGCCCGATCAGTCCCCGCAGCCAATGAGCATGAACCAGCAGGATGATGTGATCAACTATATTTATGATTCATGGAATAAGGTTACTGTTTAACTTTCTTCTTATAAGTTTAATTTGAGCTGGGAGCTAACTCTGCTCACTTTTGATTTGAGGATAAAATCATCTAGGATCATAGTCCTAACCGAATATTATAAATGCGAGTTTGTGTGGATGTTTGTGGTTCAATGACGACGTCACAGATCAACCGATTTCAATGATTTTTGGAATAAATGACTTCTTTACCTAGAATATAGGCTACTTTTTACACAGGTACCACAATAATGAAGCTTCGGCTATAAGCTACTATTCATAATAAATACAAATTTACCATATTTGATCATCATCAGCAGTGTAGGAAGAAAGGATTATAGTGCGCCTCTTCGAGACTCCCTTGTTCACAAACCTCGGCGATGATGTGTTGGTTGGCTTAGGGGTTGCGGTTTAGGCATTTATTTCGTAATGCACTTTATACTACAACATCAAGCTACCCTCCAAAATCTCCTTCCAAATCATCTATACCACTTTTTTTTTTATGTTATACGGAGGCATACAACTTTACGGCCCTCCTGATGGTAAACGGCTACCGTCACCTATTGACATCAGCAACACCTGGAGCATTGCTAATGCGTTGCCTGCCGAACCCCTCCCCCCTAAAGAGCTCTGGCAACCTTACTCATCGCAGGAACACAACACTATTTGAAACAAATATGTAATGTTATTTGGCTGCGATCTTCTGTAAGGAGGTACTCATGTATAAAATCACCATAATTTATTGTTCTCGTTTCTGAATTTCAGGTGAGTCGGGAACTAGAACGTGGCAGTCAAGACGCGAAATACTACCAGGAAGTGGTCACGCCGCGCCATCTCGCTAACTTCAGACCGTTCAACCTGGAGGAGTGGTGGGCGCGCCGCCTGCTTCAGAGCATAAACCGCAGCAAGCACCGGTCCTAGGTTCTAATTCCGTTGAGTGTGACATGACATGAAATGTCATGTGGGTTACAGTCGACCGTAGCAAGGCATACATTGGATTTTGAATGAATGAAGCCACAGCTCTGCACAGTTGACAGATCACAATAGGACGGTTATGGCTCTAGGTACACCATCGCCAAACAAAGAAAAAACTAACCATTAATTAAGATGACAAAATAATTGGGCATTTTTTATGATGGATATTGTAAAATGTCTTGCTTTTGTGACCCTTCCAATGATATCTCGTCGATTCGACACTCATATTTTGCTCTAAGACCTCCGTTTAAATAATATTACTCTTATTTGGCTCTTCATCTTCACCACTTGAATATTTATCTGACTGTCAGGTAAGTGGGATATGTTTATCGCCCATAACTTTGTATCTATATGTATAAGCGGCATTTTGTTATTACCGCGTTGCATGGATTTTGATGTTTAAGAATAATTAACATGTGTTTAAGTAAACAAGATACCATTTGAATTGTCTTGACCAGCTGGGTTATTTTAAAACATCGGAAACATTGCCGATCGGAAACGTCAGATTTCTCAACCCAGCTCTAAAACCATGGGTTGCTATTGCGTAAGCAAAATGACAATGAAGTTAGTAACTTAGTGGACTATTTTAACAATCTTAGTGACATCCTAAACGTTTCATACTTGACAAGGGACAGACGATTTACGATCTTAAAATCTTCCAGTTCATGATATCGCTATTATTGATAAAATCATTCTCAAAGTTGCGATCTTCATTCCCATTTCGCTTACGCAATAGCACCCCTGGTTTGAGAAAAGCTGACATTTTCGTTCGGAAATCTTTCCGATATTAAAAACGTCAGATTTCTCAACCCAGCTCTAAAACCATTTCGGAATGAACATCGCCGATGTTTTACAGCTAGTTTGAGAAAGGCTAACGTTTCCGTTCGGAAATCTTTCCGATACCTATTTAAAGATAGCCTTGCTGGACAGTGCTAATAGCTACAAATAATATCCATTAAAAAAAGTGAGAGAGCTGCATTTGTGAAAGATTTAGTTTAAGATTTAATTGATAAATTAGTAATTTCCTATTTAATTTGTACATTTTGAAAGAAAATTTCTATGTGTTGACACAAATGACTGGCTACAGAAGAAAATAAAATGTTTTCACAACACATATCAGGTATACACTCCCTCTATAATCACGTCTCTCTAGCCTCAAAGGTTTGCTGGAAGAAAACTCTTTTTAGGGTTAAGCTCGCCTTTGTACATACCTTTCTTTTTAATTTTTGTCTTTGGTTTTTTTCTTGTGTACAATAAAGAATAAAGAATAAAGAATACATACTTACTTTGTTCAAAATACATATTTATTCGTAGGTATTATTATTCCGGTAGGTACATTATAAAAGTATAAAACACTGTTTCAACTGTTACAACAATCCGTATTTATCCGTGCTACACCGTAGATGTCACATCGTCACTTAACATCAGGTGAGATTGTGGTCACACATTAACCTATTTTGTACCAAAAAAATCCAGCAGGGCAATTTTAAAACATCGATTGGGGTCATGTCAGTTTTATATTATTTTGCATTGTGAAAATTATTCAGGATTTCAAAGTTCTTCACTTACGAAATACCTAATTACCTGTACAAGTTTTATCGAAATAATATAATAATACTAAAATAACGTTTTTTACCTAGATCATCTGAAAATGTGATGTTATGGCGTTCATTAGACCGACTCGGACGCAACGGACCTACAAAATTCATTTTGGTTTGCTTTGTTTCAATCCCTATGGCACTGCGTCCACTGTCGATACCGTCTGCACCGAGCGCTACGATTTGGTCGGTGGATGTAGGCAAACGTGAAGCTAGCCGTTTTGGAACCTACATCGCCTCTGCGCAGCCGAACGGCTAATTTCACATGTGCCGAGATCCGACAATACCGCACTGGTTTGTTATCTAGCGGCTGCGGACAGGTGTTGCGGCTGTTGCGGACTAGTCGACGCGTACCTTAAGATGTATAAAAACCAGAGCAATAATAAGGTTACAATAATAATGTTTTCAATGTCATAATAGGTGATCTATAATGTAAATAGCTTAATGTAAGAGTGTCTGTTTTAATTTAAAGAATAAGATAGTTTTCAGTAAATTAGAATCGGATAGTTAGTTATATGTACAATCATGACTTTTCATTCATGCTTTTAGAGATTATGACGTAACTGTATTTTCACTGATACCTCATTGACACGACTATTATATCGATCTCATTTTGTATTCTAGTTAAATATTTAATTTGGTTCACTGTAACTATTGCCACGTATTGGCCTCATACACAAGCTCAAAGTCGCGCAACGGGCTATGGAGAGAGTTAGCTCGGAGTTTCAAAATGAGGAAATCCGTCGAAAAACCAAGGCCACCGACATAGCTCTCAAGTGGGCCATGTATCTCACAGAACCGACAACCGTTACGGAACAAAGGTTTACAAATGGCGACGACGCAGTGTAGGAAGGCCCTCCAACTAATGGACCGATGAAATTTTGAAGATCGATGGATGGAGAAGCCTCTTACCGTTCGTCGTGGCACTCTTTGTGGGAGGCCTAATGACTAGCAGTGGAATTCTTCAGGCCGATGAACTATCGCCTGATTTTCATAATCTTTTACTGAAACTATAATGCAACTCTCTGTATGTACAGTCAACGTTTGATTTGTAGGCAACTATAGAACCCTTTCAAATCAAATCGCTCAAGGGAAATGGGAAGGGAGGGGAATGAATTCCCTTTTCATGAGCATCGTTTAGGTACTTGTCTTGTCGATCAGTATTTCAATTGTAACATGGCTAACCGACTTTTTGCACCAGCTTCCGCCGGCAGATTCGCTTGTGTTGCACCCGGATAAAAAGTTGCTTAATATCACTCTGCGGCACTTAAATCCAACGATCCAGCGATGACGTTACGCAGGAAATTTAGTGTGAAAAAGCTCTACAGTGATCTACAAATCAAACTGGTTGACTGTACATTTATAGGTAAATTATCTAAGGCATAGTTACAGTAAACAGTGTGATCGTGTAACGTCTAAATTTTAAAACATTAAACAGTTAAAATTAAGTTTTACATTCCAATATGAATTCTATTCACGCCTGTACTTAGAATCTGATTGTAAATACCATTTTCAGTGATGCAGTGCTGTAAGTTTATGGATTTGAATAAAACATTTTTTAATATATAAGCATTTTTCTCTTTTCTACAAGGCGATTTTACACCCAATTGGCAATCAAGTTTGTTCTACTACTTTAGGAAACTCGACATTTTTCATGGAAAAAAATAGTACGCAAAATCTGCTGTTTTGGGGTCAAATCAGTTCAAACTTAAGCTGTTTTAGGTACCTAGCAATCTTGATGTTGGACTTCTGTTACATTATATATATACAATAATTAGTTACTTATACCCGAAGATGATAAAAATACAAAAAACAGGTAGGTATGTAATTTGACAATTCTCAAGAAAATATCATACATATTTTTTTCGCTAATATTCTTTCTTATTGATGATACACTCGCCCACCGGCAGATAATGTGGCCCATAACAAAAAGGTGTTATATAAAAAAAATGATGATGGTGAAGTTTTTATATGTCAAGTTTATCTAGCGCAGCGGCTCCAAGATATTTGTCCTAGAACATTCTGGTTTCCTCACGATGTTTTCCTTCACCGTTTGAGGGAACTAGTAAAGCGCACATACATTTTCCGAAAGGAAAATCTATTGGTACACGACCGGGATACCAACCCACGACTTTAGGATCAGAAGGCGGGATCTCTACCACCACACCATATTAACTTAGAAATGTATCTACGCCTACTCGCTCGTCCTTTATGAAACCGCACTTGGCTGTTCAGTTGAATTCATAACGCGTTTATGGTCGTAAGACAAACAAACTGAAAGCTGTTCTATTTATATACGGAACCACGCCTCCAGCCTTAGAGACAAGTTGTACTAATGAGTTGGAAACTTTACGTCGAACAAGGGGATTATGTTACGCTTTTTTGGGAGGTTTTATTTCGGGGTACTGTTTGCTCGTATGGCTAGGCTACACTGTTGTATAACAAGCAAGTATCTTTGTACAAAGATTTAAAATAATAAATAAATAAATATTCCGGACATATCACACACGGTCAACTGATCCCAAACTAGGCATAGCCTGTATTATGGGAACCAGAGACGGATATACATAATAGATATATATTTAACACCCAGACACAGAACAAACATCTGTGTTAGTCACAAATGTTTGTCCAGTGCGGGAATCGAACCCGCTACCTCTAGCGCAGAAGGCAGAGTAACTACCAAATGAGCTATGAGGCCAGTCATAATGCTCTCTAATGGCGAAGGAAAATGTTTTGAAAAAACCGGTAGGTATTAGAATGATGTAGTAATCCTAGAATGAAAAATTCAAATGCACCACTTATTGAAGGCGATGATTTGATTACAGCCAGTCAAAAATGTTAGTCTCAGAATAGTACGGTGCAAATAGTAGGCATGCGCCTAAAGTAATGTTTACGCTTGCCGCTGAGAAGCTCCCCTATACATCTTCTAGATCTCGAGTCGCCAGCAGACGATCAAAACTATAAACTACTAGCTTGCGCCCGTGGCTTTGCTCGCGTGGTACGTAGTTAAAAGTAGCTACTCGATCTGTTCCAAGTTTCATAGAAATCAGTTGAGCCGATACGGCGCATCCAAACTTCATCCAGACATCTAAAGATCCTCATAAACTTTCGCATTTTTAATATTAGTAGGATAATAGAATGTGGATAGTAGGAAGTAGTTAGTATTATTTTGAATCGGCGCTACGCTGGCTACGCTGGCTACGGGTTACGCCGTAGTGGGGTCTACGGCGTAGAGTCTTCTATATTTTTATCTAAAATATTGAATGCTCAAATATTATAATCGTAGATGCTATGCCTTAGTTTAGGTAATGCAGTTAATAGGCCGATTTGATAACCTTTTAGCGCAAACGAAAAGCTGTTAATTTATCTAATCGCCCCGAGTCTCAGCTTAATTAGGTGTGAACAAGGCGAAGTGCGATGACTCTAACCACTGTCTTATCTAACGTGCATCCGAGCGTACTAGGAAAACGCTGAGGAATTCTATTGATGGTTTATCTTGAAAGCATTTGCCGATAATTTTTGTCATACAATTTAGGAACTGTCTTTTTGGAATAGAAGAAATTCCTATCTTACTATCCTACTTCCTAGCTTAGTGTTATATGATGTAAATGAATATTTAAATTTACCAATATTATAATTTATAATTTTTTTATTTCTAACTTGATTAATGACATGACATGTAATAATGTTATTACAAATAAATTCTGTATTCTGTATTCCTACCTAGGAACTACTAATATAAGTAGGTTAAATTCGAAAGTTTGGAGATGTTTGGAAGTTCGTTGTTCAATCACGCCGTAACGGATCAACCGATTTCGTTGAAACTTGGAATATATAAAAAGTTCTTTACCTGAAATAGCATACATTAGGCAAAACGAAATGAATCACCGCTGAAAGGACCATATACGCCCAAAAATAAGCACAAGTTTGAAAGCGCTAGCCGTGTAGGTTTAAACAGAGCTTTGAAGATATTTCGACTGGACTCTACTGACTCATTTCCGGCTATTTGACGACTGAAAGATATCTTGAGAACGTCATAAAAATATATATAGTTGACTAAGGTTGAAAACACTACAAGGGGCGTCCGCTAAAGAAAAGGGGTAGACCCTTATCTTCGTTCGTTCGTACAGCCATCCTACTATCTTACAAATATTAAAATGCAAAAGTTTGTAAAGATATGGCGATGTTTGTTACTCAATCACACCGTAAACACTGAACAGATTGGACTAAATATCCAGGAATATAATATAATCCGCTGGTCCTTTCTCGGCCATTCTGCTTTAAGATATGTAAATAACTTGAAATATAGCGACCCTGGAAACGGAATACCACAACCTCGCAGGATGACCAAGAAAGAATCAGTGACAAGACAAGCGAGCAAATAGCGTTTCGTTCATCCTTTCGATGGGACAGGGTGTGTATTCAGCCTAAAGGGTGCCCCATAAAAATGTCAACCGCAGTCTTTACTGTTCATTAGTGTGTCCCGATAAAGGGCTCAGTACGTACCTAAGCTCCTTTAAGGCGCGCCTCATTACGCGCCGCCTATTTATTTTACTTATTATGAACATGTACTTAGTCAGGACTTCGGTGATGGGAATGGTTTATTCTGCTATTATAAATGCGAAGTGGCAGTGGCCATATAGCTCGCAGTATCGACAACCCGTTGGAGAGTAAAGGTTCTCGAATGGCGACCACGAACCGACGCAGTGTTGGAAGGCCCCTCCCACACGATGAACCAAATGTTCGGACATGCCTCTGACTACTCCCCTTAGCAATCTTCAAGCATCTGATCACCTGGGGATCTGTGAGGATGTCTACAATTCTTGGGAATTAAAGTATACTATCTGCTTCGTTTTTAGGGTTCCGTACCTCATTTGGAAAAACGGAACCCTTATAGGATCACTTTGTTGTATGTCTGTCTGTCTATCTGTCCGTCTGTCAAGACCCTTTTTCTCAGAAACGGTTAATGGTATCAACTTGAAATTTATACCATCTATTAAGGTCTGTGGGCTTAGGGTGCCGTATAAAAATCAAAGCTCTAGCTTAATGCATTAAAAAGATATGGCAATGAATGTATAATTTTTGTATGGAAATGGCAAAAATCAAAAACCTTTAGGGTACTTCCAGTTACCTCACAATTCTGAAATTTTGAATGCTAGGAGCTTTTGTGACACAGTTAAAGGTAAAAGTCTGAAATTGAGGAATTTAGAAGTTTTTTAGGAAACAAAGTTATATTTGCGGTCAATGTCATACAATGACTACGTGAGCAACCGCAAATATAAGTTTGTCAATTCCTACACTTGGAATTTTGATTTTCTGACCACGTGTACGGATTTTCCAACTGGTAAATCCATTGGTGCGCGACGGGATTCGAACCTGCGACCAATGGAACGGAAGCCTTAGGGCGCGAGTTCTCGCACTTGACCGTCTTTATTTTAACTCACACTAAGGGTTTAGATAGCAAATATTTTAGTTTTTTGGGATATTATAAAAATATTCCGTTACTATAAAAACAAAACATTTGTAACAAACCCACATCATTATTTGAAAAAAATAATTAACCTACTTACTACCCCAACAATTGACAACATGCCATTACTTATACCTCAGCCCCTTAAATGTGGAAGAACCTACTAGGTACCGATCCATTATTTTCCTGCTCAGAGTTTGAAAATGATTGATGATAAAGGTAGGTAAACTGAACTACCGAATATCCTGTTTATGAAAACTCCCTCGTACCTACTCGTATTAGAGTTACTTATTAATTAAAGGATCCACAATCCATTTCCTCGATAGGTGATTATAAATATACTTATGTAGTTAAGTAGGTTTCTCTCCTTAGCTAAACCACTAGGGTTGTCCCCGAAAATGTCTCGATGTCCGGTAAAGTTGGTGCTTCAAAGTGATCCTAGTGATTTTATTGAAATAAAAACCTTTGACTTTGATTCGGTGATCGCTGAGGCACAATTAAGATAAACTTTGAAAAATCACACTTCTAACAAATAACCATATTTTCTGAACTACGAAGTCATTGAAACTTTACCAAATGGGAGATCGCGTTTTATTGGTTTTTTAAATAACTTTGGGGAATGTATGAACAAAGCTCTTTCAAATAATAAATAAATAAATATTCCGGATGACACACACGGTCAACATGATGCCAAACTAGGGCGACCTCTAGCGCAGAAGGCAGAGATACTACCAACTGAGCTATGAGGCCAGTCACATGACGTGGGGTATCATATTGTGGATCATTCAGGTATTTGTTTAACTTTATTTTGATAACACCATTTTGACAACCCCATATCTTAGCAACCCCTTGGCCGATTGAACTCATATTTTTATCAAGAAATCTTGATAGAACAACCTGTTGACTTACTAAATTCCATTCAGATCGGATTGTCGGTTCGAAAGTATGCTCTTCTTTTTATAGTCGTGTCATAGATTTTTTGTTATTATTATTAGGTATGAGACAAGATTCCGGTATGGTGGCCCTGAAAAGGGCCTAGACCGTCGATGAAAGAAAGAATCGTGTGGTGAGAAGGTTAAAGTGCGCCTTTTCAGAGACTCTTTGCATGCACATGCTCTAAATTTGACTGGCCTCATAGCTTAGTTGGTAGTAACTCTGCCTTCTGCGCTAGATCGCTAGGTCGCAGGTTCGATTCCCGCACTGGACAAACATTTGTGACTAACACAGATGTTTGTTCTGTGTCTGGGTGTTTAAAATATATATCTAATAAGTATATCAGTCTCTGGTACCCACAGGCTATGCCTAGTTTGGGATCAGTTGTCAATATGTGATATGCCCGGTTGTTTTTTTTTTTTTTTTAAATACAAGTCTCTAACAAATACAGGTACATTCCAACATACAACACCGATTCGTCCAAGTTGTTTGGGAGATCTTCGCTCGCTCTATCAACAATCTGACGGACGAAAATCTGCCTATCAGTGTAGTATCAGGATTTACTAAAAGTTTTTTTTCTCAAGCTTTAGGTCGGAAAATAAAACAATTAATTATAAACCTCGGTTCATCTTTATTTATTTATTCATGTACAATTACTTATCATAAACTGAAAAACAATGAAGCCAAGCCATGTCATCGGGATCAATCGGATTTTTTTGGGTTTATTTATTTTGCTTCGTAAAAAAATAACTTACATTATCGGAGTCCATTTACTAGCCTTAGACGTCGTTTGGTTTACGAATTTAAAATAAGATCTGATGCGATGAAAACAGTTACTAGCTGTAGTAAAGTTTGTTTTACAAAACTATGAAACCAATATGTCAAGACATCATCGTGTAATTTTATGATGGTAGCTCCAATGCCCAGCAGTGGTTGTTTTTCTTATACAATCTGAAAAGGATTACAAATTTGATTCAATGCAATATTGAAATCCTTATTTTTATTCTTAAAGTCGACTATACTCATTTTAAAATGTTCAGAAACACTTTAATTATATGAAATTTGGTACAGCCAAACTTTTAGTCCCTACATATTTACTTAGGTGCTCGCAAAAAATTTGAATTTGAACACGTCGACCGTCTATTCAATAAGTCTTCGTCATTGCTACTTGTAAAGCTCTTGTTATTTTCTATTCCACAAATAGTGAATGATGTAACAATATTGCGTAGGAAGAATCTAAATGTCTAAGCTTAGTCCAGAAAGTTGGATAATAGGCCACATACTTTAGGAATAGTTCAGATTTCAGCATTGTTGTTGAAATTTGCTCTTTGCGGAGTAATTTATGGTTGGCTTTTAATGTCTTTTGCTAACAAAGGAAAGGCAATTATTAATTTAGCAATTATAAAGCCCGGGTAAAGTGGATTTATTTTTAATGGGCTAGCTTTGTAGTTCATAACAAGAATTTATCTTGATATTTCTCAATTTTTAGTTTTGTAGAAGAAATTATTGCTAGCCTCTGTTTCTCGTATATGATAGAATCACGCATATATTTAGGTACTAAGTATACTATTTACCCCCCCTTCATAATCACACATACCTAATCGAGCAGATCAAGTAAGTGACTGATTGTGAATGAGAGGATTTGAGACTAAAAATTTTGCCTTTTTTGTATTGTGTTATGTTAAGTGTGATTGTATTGGTAACAAAATAAACGTTTTTCTATTCTAACTTGGATTAAATTTGGAAAAAAAAACTTAATGCCACCACTTTACACGATCATTCGTGTCAAAATTGCTAAACCTTTTCAGCTGTTTTCCTTCTATGTGGTAAAATGTACCTATGGGAAATATATATAGGCATGCCTACAAGGTCTTAATTGCATCAGATCCCATCAATACACTTCCGCATTACGCTTCCACCGTCGGTTGCGCCGACTGCGCGGTGGCCACGCTGGTGGCGTTGGACACGGAGTCGGGGTCATCTTCTCGAACACCCATCCAGGGGATCCTCTTGGTTAACTCCGCCCTGTAGAAGTTACAAGATAAAGTTTCTCCTAGTACCTACTAAATGGCCGTAGTGGCTCCGGCTGAAGAATAGGCCCCTCCATATCTATATAGGTATCCGCGGATGTCGTAAGAGGCGACTAAGGGAAAAAAACTAGGGGATGGGCAGCAGCGTCCCTCATTTTAACAACGATAGCTCTAACTGCGCTCACCAACCCGCATGCCCAGCGTGGTGAGTATGGGCAAATCCCCCCACATGGTAAGGCATTCGCTCTGTCTGTGGGGGAAGCCATGTTCAGCAGTGGACGTCGTACGTTTGAAATGTGACAAACTAAATGTGTTGCATTGTGGTGGTCACTAGAGGATGAAAGCCACGACTTTTCTTCATATAATTTTTTCATATAAGTTTAACGGCAGATGCAGATGATGAATAAATCAATGCGATAGGGTAGATAGGCTTTGTTTATTCAATCACGCTTCAACGACGACTAGGTATCGCTGTTCGTAAACTATATTGTCGAATAGGCTAATATTGGATAGGACATGGGTAGGAGCAAAGTAGTCTACCTACACTAATCTACACCTAGGTACACTAATATATATAAAGAGTTATTTGTTTGCATGTAGCGCGTAATCGCTAAAACGACTGAACGGATTCAAAAAATTCTTTCACTTATGCTATTATAGCTACGCTATCCCTACATTTCTTCTTTTTATTTCTATAAGTACAGTCCATCCACTGCTAATAAATACGCCATAGAAATGTTGCTGGCGCAATTTTTTTCCAAATTTTTCTATTTATTCTTAACTGGAGGTAAAACTAACCTGTATCTTGGGTGATTAATCGCGTACACCCATGGGTCTATGCAGGAGACCACCTTACAGCACACAGCCGGCACCATCGTCGCTATCGGAGTTAAGAGTGACCTGATAAAAAAAACAATAACAATTACAAACCGAGGATCTGGAAAGGCTCACATATTATCTCTCGATAGGACTTATATATTCGGTTATAATAGGTTCGTGGGGAATCGGGAGCCTCCGGGTTTTCATAAAAATATCAGTGCATCTGATCTAAGCGACGCGTGACTCGAAAACTAGCTCCTATTTGGCCCAATGGATCAGCATTACCATCCAGCGTAGCAATCCAGCGTCTTGGGGACGCTTCCAACTAGTAGTGTTATGGATCAATTGAGCTATCTATAGATCGATTGCTGTGTTTAGATAACTAAATTGTTTTTTGTGTATTTTATAAAAAAACTATGTTATACCTACCTGCTCCTGCTCCACTCAAAAAAAAGGTCGGGAAGGAAATTCGTGCTACGAATCTTCGTAGCGCCGTAGCTAGATTTTAGCTTATTAAACGACTGAGTCGCGACTGTTCGAAACAGCCAATATTATTGACAAAATAAATCTCAAAAGTTCTTTAAAACTTAGCAAACCTCTCCGGCGAATTATTCCTAGTCCGAGGAATGTTTGCGAAGCTTAGCATTCGAACGCGATCAGCAATACGCTTGGAGCATTTACCAACGGAGATCACAATAAAAGTATTTTTATTTTATAGTACCTACTAGCTTCCGCCCGTGGCCTCGCTGGCGTGGTACCTACATTGCCACGGTTACTGGTTCATTTAAATTAGATTTTATGATTTTATCGTAAAACAATAATCAAATTGGTTCAAATACTTTGTTTACAAAAATTTGAATGACGCGTATTGTCAAATGTTTGTTGTTGACACAGTTTAATTCAAAATAGGTTTGTTGAGTATTCCTGTAATCCCCTTACATCCTATTTTCTGGATGTTTTTCGGGATAAAAAGCCTATATGCTATTCCTGGATATAATCTACAACTTCAGTAAATTTCATCCAAATCCGTTCCGTTCGTTGTGGTTCAATCATGCCCAAATGGGCATGATTGAACCACAAACATCCAAACATCCTCACAAACTTTCGCATTTATAATATTAAGTAGGAAGTAGGATTGGATATTTGATTTATATCATTTAACTTTTTTCCCAAGTAGGTAGGTATCTAAGTACACCATGCATAAGCATCTTTCGTTAGTGCTTACTTTAGTGTTTTTGATAACCATGATAATTGTGTATTTGTGACTGGCCTCATAGCTCAGTTAGTTGTAACTCTGTCTTCTGCGCTAGAGGTCGCGGGTTCGATCCCCGCACTGGACAAACATTTGTGTGATAAACACAGATGTTTGTTCTGTGTCTGGGTGTTAAATATTTATCTATTATATATATCAGTCTCTGGTACCCATAGTACAGGCTATGCCTAGTTTGGGATCAGTTGACCGTGTGAATATGTCCGGAATATTTATTTATTTATTTACGAATATAACTAAATAGACGAGCCTAATTCAAAATACCGTTGGGGAGTAAAGGTTCTCGAATGGCGACCACGAACCGGGCGACGCAGTGTTGGAAGGCCCCCCACCCGATGGACCGACGACATTGTGAAGGTTGCGGGAAGTCGGTGGTTGGAGAAGGCTCAAGACCGTTCGTCATGGAACTCTTTGGGGGAGGCCTATGTCCAGCAGTGGACTTCTACAGGCTGATGATGATGATGATGATGATGAATCCAAAATAATCGGATCCGTTTAGTTATACTGCTCAGTATGAATATTCGGATGTTCTTTTTTCATTTTGTTATATCATATAACTAATAGTATAACTAGGTGGACTAACCCTATTTTTTGTAAGCTGTTTGTTGGTCGTACTAAATTAGCAGAAATAAATGGCTAATTAAGCAGAAAAAAACGCCCATGCATGGTAGGTATTCATCGTTGCGATATCCTTTGGTAAACTCTCCAAGAGGCAATACTCCCCAAAACGCCGGCCAAAGTTATTGAGCTATTTCCATAAAGCACTTGGTAAAGAGGCTTTGTGGGATCTTCCGCGTTTGATCTTCCGCGTTTTATTACTAGATTCGAGTACGTTTGATCGGGGGAAATGTTGATTCCGAGTACCTATCTTATTAGGTTTAAAGCGTTTGTCGTGAACAAGCTCAATCCTTTGATCGGAGTGGAAGTTGGGAGAATGGATTTGACAGCAAGTATGTATTTTAAGATAACTTTACTGTCTTCTTCTTCTTTCGTGTCAATGTTTCAAACCACTACAAGTACTGGTTTCAAAATGTGAAATATATTTTGCCCAGTAGGAGGCCACTTTTATTCCGGCGTCGGTAGCCTGGATCAGGTCCTCCTGGGTGCAGCTGGCAGGGCACAGGGGACATGAAGTCAGGTGAGCCATATTTTGAGTGGGGGCTCCGCATTGACAATGGCTTTGGGTTGGATACCTAAACCCCCATTTAATGAGATTTTCTCTGCAGCGGCCAACCTTGGTCCGGAGTCGGTTATTTTACTGTTTTCGGGCTACAGATAATTCATTGTAATCAGATTGTAATCAGATTGTAATCAGATTGTAATCAGATTGTAATCAGATTGTAATCAGATTGTAATCAGATTGTAATCAGATTGTAATCAGTCAACACATCGGAGAAAGGTCTCTCGATAGGTCCACGCGGAACGTAGGTACAACACGAGTTTGTAGAGTTTCTAAAAATAAATCTAAAGTTTCTAACTTTTTTCAGTAGATAATGAGTAGGTGTGGTGACAAAATTAAAGCTTTAATAAATGCGAATTGTTATTCAATCCATTCGTGTTCAAACGGCATGCGATATGTAATCTAATAAATGATTAAAATTTATTTAAATATGATCCTTACGTCTACCTATGAAAGTAAGTTTTGAGTTTGACATTTGAGGGCGGTATAGCATAACGATATCGCAAGCCCCTAAAAGTCAAAGTTGTCTTTATTCAGTAGAGATAAGGATCATTTTGGAATAAATTTCAGATGGTATATCGTACGCTGTTCAAACGGCGTCATATCATATTCCTTGTTCAAACAAGGCTTCACTCCGTAACGGCCCAGCCAAAGAGAGCTGTAGGATATATTTAAGGTCTCACCTGTCTCCAAAAGCGCCGGTCATGGTCACAAAGGCATACGGTGTCCACGCACAGATGAACAGGAAAAATATTGTGAATGCGACCTTTGCGATGCGAATCTCGATGCTCTTGCCTGCGTCCTCCTTGTTGGCTGCGAGAGATTTGACGTTCATCTTCTTGGCTTGCTCTTGTAGCATGCGCTCATGGAGACGGACCTGGGGACACAAAATAAGTTCGAATAAGCCTGAGGTCAACTCCCCAGTGGTTGCCAGGAACAGTCAGTTGCGTAGTCTCTTAGTTCTAAGATGTTTGAAACTGTTTCTTGCTATTGAAAATGCCTTTAGACTTTGACGTTAGTGGCGGAGTTCTTGGACTACCTAAATCCAGCATGGCTGACTTATTGGAGACCAAAGACCAACGGAAAATGTGTCTTCCGAAGCACGGAAGGCATGTTATGCTTTATTTTCTGTAGATGTGATCTTGATCAATCGTTCCCACACTAGGATTCCCTGTATCGAGACTACGAGTCTACGAGTACCACTCTACCACAAAACCAGAACCCGAACGTATAACCGGATCTTGTAATCATTTACTTATCCCTCGGTGTAAATCGAACCCACACCTTTAGCGTCTCAGCCGGGCACTCCCTTATGTTCATTACGAATTAGGTTACCAGCTATGTTGTTCAGGATATTGTTAGGAGACTTTTTTATGTCAACATTGAGGTCTCTAGTCTGCAAAGGCAGTGATCTCTCACTTTTCACTTTTCGAACGTGAAAAATGAATAGGTCATCGTTTTTGTACGATGTCACGAGATGTCAGGGGCGCCTACAAAAAAGAGTAATTTATTCACTTTTTACGGTCGAAAAGTGAAAAGTGTATAAACACTGACTTTGTAGACTAGGGACTCCGACCCTGTATAAATCATCTAGAATAGATGTAATAAGGCCTTACTTATGTCTCGTTAAAACCCCTGCAGGGGATAACTTTCAAACTTCTTGTGGTCTCGCCCTTCCATAAGGTATGTTAGAAATAACCCATAACTTAATGAACTATGAGAATTTAGGAGGAGATGAACATGAACTACTTATTCACATAGCGTGCGAACAAAGTTTCGTTGCGTGAATAACTTTCACTGTGCTGCTAAGACGGTCTTCAGAAATAAAGGGAATTTTGAGATTTCTTGCCTGCAAAATCTGCCAATCTTGAATGCAAAGAGCCTTTGGGACACAAATAAAAGAAAAAGTCAAAAGTTCAGGAATTTCTACTTTTTAACCACAATAGGCATGTGAAGAATGTAGGTAACCGTAACCGCTTACGAACAGGTGGGCCGTATGCTTGGTTGCATAGCATCAAGTCAGTTTTATATAAAAAAAGGTAACAACTAACTGAAAGTTTCAGCGTGAAACTTGAAAGTGTTCTGACGATTTCGAAATAGTTATAGATTGGAGGTTAATGAAAATTATTAACTAGCTCAGATTAATTTAAAATAACGTGATAGAGGCAAACTTGTATTTGCAGTTAATATCGTACAGTGAACTACGTGAGCGACCGCAAAGATTAAGTTTGTCACTTCGTATATTGCGATCCCTATTTTCCGACCGACCCCGTGTACTGAAGTCTCAGGGCGCGGATCGAACTCGCAGTTGACCATCTTTATTTAATTAATTTTACTTCCTTGGGCTAGGTTTGTGTTGGTCCTAAAATATATTAACAAAGTAAATAAATTGGTTTTGTGAAACCTTATCCAGGCAAACAGACGGAATCATTAAAAACTCAATAAAAAGATGCGAAACATTACTTTTTCTTGCGTCGTTTTTCAATTTAAGGCTCTATACAGACTCATAATTCCAACTTTCTAAGACAGACGCTTTTGGTGGGTCCATAAAAATCTATAATAAATCATGAGAATCCATTGGTGCACGGCCGGGATTCGAACCCACGACCTTCAGATCGAGAGTCGAGGTATCTCCCACTCGGCCAACACGGCTTTTAATGGGATGGGCTTTATAGTGGGATAAATAATAGGATTTTTGGACAAATTACCTGAAATAGGTGATAATAACACTTCCGTTGAGGTAATTCTTGTGTGTGTTGATTTACATAGTTTTTTGTCGAACGTTAAAGTTGGATCGTGTAACCTGGTCCTAAATATTGAATGATATTGGAATGCCGGCTTTGAGCAACAGAGCCGGGTTTACGCAAAAATAAATTATTTCTGTGGCTTACCGCCGACCGTTTTCCTTTATTTTGTGTAGCATTGGAAAATAAATGTACCTACCAGAGTATATGGATTGCTAGTGATGCGTTTGTAGGATTAGGCACATAATCCAACTAAGCGGAGGGGATGCCTAAAATCCATAGAGATTCACCTGAGTATTCTCAGTCGTCACTCAACCGATTTTTAGTTTTCAAATTCGATTGAGTGTTTTCTAATATGGTAGAATGTACGCCCTAAAGCTTGTATCTCCTCTCTTCTATAGAGAGCAGGCAGAGATGTAGGTATTAGTAGTTTACAGAAAGAAAATTAAAACGTTAATATTTACAAAATACACAAGAAACAGTTGAGCTATCTAAAGACCGCGTGTGGCCGGTTAGTGATTATATGATTACCTATAGCGCAGTTTGATAATACTGGTCTTATGGTCTAGATACCCAGCAGGGTATATAAGCTATCTATAGGCACCTTTCGTAAAGTTATTTGAAGTCGCGGTCAAACAAACAGCACAACCTTATTGCATTTTATTGTTTCCACTTCGATTCTGTTCTAACATATACCATGCACTCAACTGCAGTGCGTTGGAACTAAAACTTTATGACCAGGAAATAAGGCGATTCGAGCTTAAAGTGTTATTTTGTGATTCGTATGTGTAGGTTTTTTTTTATGTTATACGGAGGCAAACATGCTTACGGCCCACCTGATGGTAAGTGGTTACCGTCGCCTATTGACATCTGCAACACCTGGAGCATTGCTAATGCGTTGCCTGCCCTGGAGAAATCTTTTTATATTTTTTTTTTGTAGGTTGGATTCGTTAGCGAAACTTCGTCATATCTTCTACTTTCAGATACCGCAGAACTTACAGACGAAAGTCTGCAAACAGCGCGAGTTGCCAGTACTGACTTATGGCACGGAGACCTGGTCGCTAACTATTGGCCTCATACACAAGCTCAAAGACGCGCAACGTGATAAAATACGATATGAGGAAATCCGTATAAGAACCACGGTCACCGACTTAGCTCTCAGAATTAGCAATTGAAGTGGCAGTGGGCAGGCCATATAGCTCGCAGAACCGACAACCGTTGGGAATAAGGGTTCTCGAATGGCGACCACGAGCCGGGTGACGTAGTGTTAGTGACGTAGGCGCCCCATCCGATGGACTGACGACATTATTGTAGTTGCGGATTATATGATGCGGTTATTATAGTCCATGGATTAAAAAGGTACAATATCTTTCTAACAGTGGACTTCTACAAGCTGATGATGCATTAGCCTAAAGCTTCGAAGCTCTGAGAACACCAAACATCAATTCACAAAGAAAAACCTTTCCGTCTACATTTCGCAATTCAAAAACTTGGAAGTTTACACTCCGCGAGATTTCGCTCAAAACTTCGGCACCTCTTAAAATGTTGAAGGTTTCTTAATAAACGGCAACCGCCATTATCACTCATAATCCGAGCGCGTATACAAAGTTATTCATAATTATGTAAACCATCCCGAAAGGTACTTATTCTATCAACAAAAAGAAAGAATATTAGCGAGAAAAACAATCTAAATATACATATAGGAGGAGGAAGGGCACAGCGAGATTTTCTCGTTCTGAATTGGAGCAGCCCGCCTGGGAGGTACCTCCGCCTTACAGAAGATCGCAGCCAAATAACATTATTTGTTTCAAATAGTGTTGTGTTCCTGCGATGAGTAAGGTTGCCAGAGCTCTTTAGGGTGGAGGGGGTTAGGGGTCGGCAACGCGTGCGTGATGCCTTTGGTATTGCAAGCGCTCATAGGCTACGGTAACCGCTTACCAACAGGTGGGCCGTATGCCTGTTTGCCACTTCAGTAGTATAAAAAAATAAAATAAAAAAACATATTTTTTATTCATACTTTTACCCGAAAATTTACAAATTAGCTGTTTTTAGTCTTTTAATCACCGTTATAAGTTTATAAATGAAATAAGAATCCTTCCTAGATCAAATCTCTACTATTTTTATACTTTTCTTTGTACTCTTGTTTGTCTTTAAAATATTTTTTAAATTAAACTACAATAAGGTGGCAAACAAGCAGTTGGTTGGGAAGTGATTACCGTAGCCTACGAACGCTTGCAATACAAGAGGCATCAAGCACGCGCTGCCGACCCCGAACACCCCTGGCAACGTGTAAGGCGGTACCTCGCCAGACGGCTGCTCCAATTTAGAGCGAGAAAATCTCACTGTGCCCTACCTCGCTAAAAAAGTCCTAATATTATAAGGTAATATGACGGTCAGCGTTCCTTAAAAAGCCGCGATAAGCTGGTAATGGGAGGGCGCGAACTTCGGGGACACTTGGATGTAATTATCAAATTTATACAAACCGAAAATGTCCGATTTAATTCAGTGAATGTTATTGGATTTTGGTCGTCTGTAATAGCCTTAGATTGTCCTGATTCTTTTAGGTTTGGTGGTGAGGAACAAGCCTAAAAGAACAAGCTCACTTGGTTTGCAGTACGGTGGAATTATAGCATAGTCAGAGCACAGTTATCGGCTGGCAAAGCATCGGCATCGCCTCTCGCCCCGAAAACAAATGCCGTCTACTAACATCTTTTGAGTAGAGGCGATGCCATAGCGTGCGTCTATGTAGCCCCGCTATGCGATCCATAGGTCGTGGGTTCGAATAATAATATGCAATAACTAACATTGGAAAACTACAACTCGAGAAAGACTCAATTCTATCAAATAGGTATCGAAGCTATTCTGAGTTTATTAGTAAATGCTTGAGGTTTGAGTGTTGAATCTGTGTCGAGAAGGCAGCTTGCTATGCAGGTTACGATGTTCTGTACCACAGGCTTTCCATAAATTCGAATTGTACAGGCACGTACCGAGAATTTCATCGAACAGTCCAACCAATTACCAAACATGTAGGTTACCTACAGACTAGCTGGAGATCTATGTAACAAGATCCCTCAAGATTTCACTGAATTATATTGATTTTGAAGTATAAAATCTGAACTACGTTTTCTAGAACGATTTCATAAAGGACCTAAGGATAAGTAAGGACATTCTGTAACTAGCTTTCTCCTGTGACTTCGCTCGCGTGGTACCCGGATAAATGTAGCGTGAAGGAGAAACAAACATCTTCCATTCTCACATACATCTGTAGCATTTTTCGCATTTATAATGTTACCAGGGAACGGGATGGGATAGTTTATAGCTTTTCCCGAAAATATATATTTACCTATCTGATTGTTTGTAGTTTTCATTTGTAAATGCCTAATAGGCTTTTATTTTTAGGGGGGTACTTTGTATACCTCTATGTATTCTACAAACGATAAAAGTGATGAAAATATAGTGGCGGATTTGCCCTAAGGCCCAGTAGGCCCGGGCCTAGGGCGGCCAGATATTAGGGGTGGCAAATAGTGACAAAAAAATCACTGATGATAGCAAGAAATAAATCAAATGCCAACCTAAATATTTAAAAGGCTGCTCCATAGACTTATTACTACTTGCTACAGTAGATATGTAGCTTCGAACAGATTTCGTCGTTTCTGATTTCGATTTATATAAAGTTGGCAATAAAGTAAATTCATTATGTACCTAAAAACGGCGGCATATGGCCTGGGGCCTAGAGCGGCCAAGACTGCAAATCCGCCACTGTGAAAATATAATATTTTCCGTTGGAGCTTCTGTTTTTATCATGCGCTCAATAATTCATTTCGAATTGATCCACAAAAAGGTCAAACAAAAACACCTCTCAAACCTCCGGTGATTTAACGAGGGTGATAATTAAAACTGATTCCCTCCTCCTTTCGCTTTTCCTTAACCGAGTATCGGACACGGGTTCCCTGGCACTGGTTTTCGAAATTGCGACGACCGTTAAGACGGTCGATTATACGCGCGGCCAATCAGACTGTTCATATCCATACGGAAGAATGCGCAACGGGAGTTCGGAGTGCTTACGATTGCGATGCTTTTCTAACCTCCAGCCATATTTAAGCAGGTTTCGCAGGCGAAAGCGTAAACATCGATCGAGCATTTCAAAGTGATCCTAGTGATTTTATTGAAATTAACGCCTTTTGACTTTGACTTTGACCTAATTAGCAATTCGTTTGTTCTATGACTTATTTTACGTTACGTACGCCAAGTTACGGTGACGTTATTTTGGCAAGTGTGTAACTTCACCTTTAGCTTTTCATTGGACCGAAATGGAAAGTCCCACTGATTTATCTCTGTTTTATCTCCTGTTATTACGCCAACGCCATATTTTGACGACGTTATACCCTCCCTGGCTTTGCAAGGGTTCTACGAGCAAACTCTCCTTTTTAATTAGATTCCCGATTTGACAGTTCTCTAATGTCAAAACGCATAATAATCTACAAAACACCATCAACATTTTGCCACCTTCAGTCCGTTAACATAAGAACTGCGAACTAATCAGTTGATTATAGCTCTAAAATTATGTGGATTAGCACAAATTGTGATGCCCGCTCACCGCGGCGCGGCCTTCCAAAAATTACGCGACGAACGTAGCGCGATCCCGACTCAATACTCGTACTCGCCACGATCAGTGAACCAATGAACTGAAGCAACGATTTTGATTAATCAAATCAGCTGTTCATTTTACACTTCACTATTAAATTTTCGTCAAAAACTGGCAACACCATAACTGTCAAAACGAGAATATGATTATTTTCTAAGACTATAGACAGCAAAATTAGTTTTGGGTAGTTACTTAATAATAAAAATTGCAGTTCATATTGAGCGAGCTGGATTCTCCGTCGGCTATGTCCGCGGAATGTTATAAGAGTGGGAACGGAATTCGAACTAGTAAGTATTGGACTGGCTTGAAGTGGATAGTGGTTGTATTGGGTGGGGAATTCTGTTCAAATAACGGTAGCTAATATTATTTTTATTAAGTGGCACATTGGAAATATTGGTGCTACGCCGTAGAGGCTGTAGTTTAGGACAAAATGGTATCACATAATGGTGTAGATAAATTATGGTATGCGGGTGAATTTTCATTTAAAGAATAGGATATTTAATTCAGAATTCGATCAAAGATGATGTTTAGGAGGTACAAAACGACTGTCGAGCTTCGAACAACTTCGAACAACTTCGATAAGTACCTATTATGAGGTATGTTAGTCCTTTGCATCTAAGACAAACCTCTCTTGGTTTTTTAGCTGTATACCTACAACATATTCTGTAACTATTTTTTAAGAATAAATAAATAAATAATCGTTACTTTGAGCAAAAATGTGGTAAAGAAAAATGTTTAGAAGGTTGACGCCTAAAAGGAACCAAACAAAGGATTTATCACAAGAAATCACGACTAGTGCCGAATTAGTCCTATTCCTAATGTAATATAGGTGTTCTTCCAAAAACGGCTCTCAACCAAAACCATAAACGAATATACTTCCAATGTTTCGTAGAGAGTAAAAACAAAACTTTCTTGGCATGCCTCTTGCAAGGCTGAGTACAACAATACGAATTGGGTCGAGAAATATTTTTATCAAGATTAGCTGTCCTACTTCCACTAGTTGGTTTCCTGGCAGGCCTATATCACTTTCTCCAAAACATCTTAGAGTCAACGCCAACGGACGGAGTGGCAGCGACGCGATATTCGGTAATCAATTAAAATTCAACCTTATTCATTTTTAGATACGGCTGAATTCATAAAATCATACTGATAAGCTGCTCGCTTCGCTGTCACTCCGTGCGTCTACGCTGACTTATTAGATGATCAAAGACGCTGGCGGTATTGCCATGCTGGATGTCATGATCCAATGAATGCAAAGATATAGGAGCCCCGAGCTGACAGAACGTACCTACGTAGTATCTACCTATGGGCTAGTGAAAATTATGAGTCTGAAGTATTACTTCTGTGGCTTGGACAGAAATTACGAAGCCTAGTAAAAGCCGGCGATGTCAGCTACGAGTAGGTACAATGTAGAATGAGCTGGGATTTTTCGTGAAATTATTTAGGCAGATAAAATCTTATATTTGAGTTACTGTGTAGAGCAGAGAGGATGTAAAATAACGAATGAAACTGTCAAACTTTTTTATTTGTACTTTTCTCACTTCCATAAACAGCAAGAAGAAAAATTCCGGTAGGCCACACTCCGAGATCCTACTTTCTCTCACTAGACTTGTTATCAGTGCCTGAAGATAAATAACCTGTTGGGCCTCTTTGTTATTTTAGCAATTCAGTAATTCATTTATTGTTTGTGAATCAGGTACATATAACAGTCAGTTCATAGGACTAGTCTAGATCGCTAGATTCTGCCACTTGGGCGTACAAACATTTAATTAACATTTCAATTATTAGGCAACGTATTTATGTAAGCGCCGCGTTCATTAGACACTCAGTCAGATGTAGGTTTAAACATAGAAAAGCAGAACCTAGGCATGTTAGAAGGGCATAAGGGCATAGACCAAAGGACGCATATTCGGTGCGTGAAAAATCGTTTTCTTACAAACCTTTGCTCCAATCAAATCATCAGTCTAGAAGCGTGCCACTAGTTCTATGTTCTATTTTCCACTGAGTCTAGGTTGAGGCAGGAATGCATCATAGATTTCCCAACGTTAAAAAAAATAAAAAGGTATTTTTATTGCCTATGGCGGGTAATAACCACCGATAGAGTCGCGGTAGAATCCGAACGGTACCCCGTGACTCTGTCCAGTTCTGATGCAGCGAACCATTCGAATTCAAATAATGTATTATGCCCCCAAGCCCTGTTTGTTGCCTGATTCTTCTAGGCTTGGTCGCGAGGAACAGGCATAGCTTCACCTAGTTTCTAAGACGTTTTAAAGTGATCCTAGTGATTTTGTTGAAATAAAAACCTTTGACTTTGACTTTGAGTAGCTGGCGGAGAGTCCAACATACCCCTCCAGCTCTTTGAGAACTTTTTGCGAGAGGAAAATGCGTTACCCATGTAGCGCATTTTCCCCTCGCAAAAAAGTAATTTTTGTGTGCTGGAAAAGAATCACTGTGGTGAAATGGTGTTTGATTAAACTAGGCTACTCACGGCACTGAACAGCTGAGAGTAGAAGTAGCAGATGAGCGACATGGGGATGCAGTAGCTCCACACGAAGATACACGCCACGAACACCTTCGTGTCCTGGTCGTCGGTGAAGTAGTCGAAAGAGCACGTTGTTAAGAAGCCCTCTGTGGATAAAATTTTTACATGAGCACTGACTAGGATCCTCTAGGGCGCGGAAAATGATCAGATCAGAGTTTGATATGAAAATTGAATGAATAAAAAATATATAATGTACACCTTAGAAAATGTTTTTTTATCTCATTTGGAAAATCGGAACCCTATAATTATCTGCACCGGAAATATTTACAGATTATGCGAACATTTGTCCCGTAGTAGCGGGAATAAAAGCCGCACTCCTCTGCGTCAGTTGTGAAATAATACAGGATGACCAAGAAACCTTTATTCATAAACAGCCACTAACTTTATCGCCTTGATATTTCAAGCCCTGTTTTTTTCTTACAGTAAACAAACGAAAGAGATGGACATAATTTTATCGAGTCGATAGTGAGTAAAAGGATTAGAATACTGTTGCATGTGACTTCGCAAACAGTGTTGATGACTGTTCATACAAAACATGCTCCAATGGACGTATTGTAGACACGATAAGCATGCGTGTATATGTGGTGTGACCCTAACTCAGTGGTATCTTAACGTAGATTAATCATTACTGATGCCGTGACCGTTATGAAGACAAATTATAATCTGTTTTGTGAGGATGAGGACGATTTGTCACACAATCGGCGCCGTTAATCACTAATGCTTCATGAAATGCTCTTTTCAATAAACGTTCAATGGATTTATTAGGAAAGGACTAGTCGGGTTACTATAATTGCGTGCCTTATCATCATTTCAGCCGTACGACGTCCACTGTTGAACATGGCCTCCTCCACAGACAGAGCAAATTCCTTATCATGTAGGGGTATTCGCCTATACTCACCACGCTGGGCATGTGGGTTGGCGAGCGCAGTTATAGCTATCGTTGTTAAAATGAGGGACGCTGCTGCCCATCCCCTAGCTTTTTTTCCCTTAGTCTCCTCTTACGACATCCGCGGATAGGTAGATATGGAGGAGCCTATTCTTCAGCCGGGGCCACCACGGCAATACATACAATACAATACAATATAAAACAATTGCGTGCCTTATACAAGGTGATTATTTATAATATCCCAAAAAATTCGACTTCGACTTTTCGACGATTCGACAGGATTTGAACCCGCATCCTACCCTTCTAGATACAGGGATGCTCTAACCAACCAAGTTACGGAGCCACTTCCCGTCCGTACGAAAATCTTTGGGACTTCCACAAGGTGATACATAATGTATGCTATCCCGAAAGGGGGTTTATTCTCCACCCCATTGATAATAAAGTTTGTTCTACGACTTTTGTAAATTCGTAATTTTTATTGAAAAAATACTAGGCATATATCAGCTGTTCTGGGGTCAAACTAGTGCAAATTTAATTATAAAATAACTTTTCGTACGTTTAATTATTAGTTATAAAGATGATAATAATACCAAAAACCACTAATATGCAAAAATTCGGGAGAAAAATATATGATGATATTTTTTTGGCTTCTATTCTTTTTTTTGTTGCCCCTTTCGGGATAAGTAACATTTAATGAATCTCTTTGTTTTAGAACCATGTTGGTCTAGTGGGAAGTAGTTTCATAATGAGGCAGCCATATTAAAACATGGTACGAGCCTCCATTCATCGGCATTATCCTTTCATAGAGATTGCTTTGAATGCAATGCAATGGCTCATGTAGAAGGATCCTTACTTTAAAGTAAGGCTTTGCAGAATTTTCTGGTCAGTGATCAGTCTTACCTGGTACAAATCTTCCCCATATCTTCAAAGCGGGCAGGACCGTGAAGGGCATCGACCAGAACCAAGTGAAAGCGATGAGCAGACTTGCCTGCACTTTGTTTATCCGTCCGTCTAGTGGGCTTGATATCGTCCTGGATAGAAAGCACTGAATGAGGAACTAATGGTGATAGACACTGTCCCATATTGCGAATGTAACCCGCTACATTCACTCGCGATCTTGTTTGCCATTATTACTTCTATCGCGTTTACTATCTTATATCATTTGCTTTGTATACAAACTCCTTTGCAATTTTCGTCACTATTACTCGCTTACTGCTTAGCCCGTTCAGAATTAAACGAACGCTCATTTGTATGTGCAGCCTGCGGGTATGATTTCTGCGCCTGCCCTATCAATATGGCACCTTAGGCACCAACCACACGTAGGCCACCCACAATCCAATTTTAGGAGGAGGTAGGGCACAGCGAGATATTCTCGTTCTGAATTGGAGCAGCCCGCCTGGGGAGGTACCTCCGCCTTACAGAAGATCGCAGCCAAATAACATTATTTGTTTCAAATAGTGTTGTGTTCCTGCGATGAGTAAGGTTGCCAGAGCTCTTTAGGGGGGGGAGGGGGTTCGGGGTCGGCAACGCGTGCGTGATGCCTCTGGTATTGCAAGCGCTCATAGGCTACTGTAACCGCTTACCAACAGACTGTATGCTAGTTTGCCACCTCAGTGGTATAAAAAAAAAAAAAACACCTCTTCAACTGGAAAACTGACTTTCGTCTAGCTATCGCCTATAGTCATCAAGATAGTTAAAAAAAAATTAAGCCGAGCTATTGGTTATCTGGATGACGATTGAAGATGCACGAAAGACTTACTTCCTTTATAACGTCAAATCGCGGCCGAAAATCTTTTTATTGAATGGTCAATAGATTATTTTGCGATAAAGTCTTAAGCCACTTCCCCACCTTTCTGTGACATTCACAAAGTCGTCGGTCCATCATTGTCTTCCTGTTTGTGGTTACCATTCGAGTCCTTACTCCCCAATGATGATGTGTTATGATGGTGACAGACTTACTTGTATCTGTCAAACGCGATGACAGCATTGGTGATAGCCCCGCCAATGCCGGACAGCGAGCCCAGCACCGCGTAGACGTCGCAGCCGAGCTGGTAGCCTACCAGCCGCTGATAGAACGAGTTCACGATAAGCAGCGGCATCTCCAACATCATCATCAGGTCAAAGATCGCGAGGTTGATGACGAACATGTTGCTCGGGCTTCGGAGGGATTTAGAACTGGAAGTAAAGGGGAACATGTGTTTGCGAAAAAACATTTAAAAAATAAGATTGAAACTGTGTTCGCTGATATTTAAGGATAATTTATCCTAGTTTCCCGCAGGTTTCCTCTAAGTAAATGCTCTGATCTTGGAAGTTCAGCTTTCAGCTACATCTGTTAATTTTTTTGCTTTTATTATGTTTCTTTAGACTGAGGTACTGTTTTTTAAATTATTTATTTCGACAATAGCCTTTTAGCATTGTATTTCAAGCGTACTTTCTTGTGTTCATCCTGTTCATAGTCAAAACCACTAAATTCTAAGGAATTTGATTATCAGAGACTTTTTCATGATAAATTAATTCTAGCTACTGAGTGAGTTGTTTCATTCGTTTAAACAGAACGGAGTCTTCACCAACATTACTCGTATTTCATAGCAAATCCCCTTCAAGTGTGAGCAGTTGAGCTTAAATCAAGTCTATCCAGCAAAAAGATAAATAAAAGCGTAAAAAAGCTTCGCAGCCGACATCGGAAGCGTTTTTCGCAGCTCGCTCGCGGGCGTCGGTTTAGAACTTTGTTCTCGACACTCGTTTGCGTCGGGGATATGGGGAGTATATATTTATTCGGTTTTATGAAGTACTCGTAAAACTTTCAACTAGCAACTTTCAGCACGATAAATATTTGGATGGCGGTTGTTTTAACTGTCTGTCCCGGCTGTAACAGTTATTTAACCCTTGTAAATAAAAAGCTGAGCAGCCTGACATTAATATCATATATAGGATATTTTTTACAAAAACTAAGAACCGACTTCCAATTCCTGAATATTTACAAGATTATTATTATAGCCGCTAGAAAATTAAGACCTTAGAGTTTCAAATAGGATTAAAACTATTTGGGGGCATCCTATAGAACTTCGTCGTTTTGCCAGAGTATTTTTTTTTTATTCATTCTCTTTGCGTTTTGCTTACTGAGGATGACACTGGCCACCTAGTCCACCTACACTTTCGAACAAAAAATAAAAGTAAGAATGACATCCATTCATCATCAACACTAACTCTTACGGTACTGACTGACTGAGTGACAATCAAACGTAGTGGTTTTATTTTCTTTGACAATTAACGCAGAGCCTAACCAAAAGTCCTAAGAGAATGAAAATTGCAGGGTAGCTTCCTGTTGTAACGTATGGGTGCACAGAAAGGAATTTCCGACACACATCCCTTAAGCATAAAATTTTTATAAAAATAGCAGCAACAGAGCAAGTCGCGGGGATTACCGCTAGTCCACAAAAAAAAATTCGGCAAGTCGTGATTTCAAGAGATGATGACGGATTTTTGACGGTTTATTAAGTTTTACGGGACAGGACCGAACCGAACCGAACCGGGCGATGCAGTATTGGAAGGCCCCCCACCCGATGGACCGATGACATAGTAAAGGTTGTGGGAAGTCGGTGGATGGAAAGGGCTCAAGACCGTTCGTCGTGGAACTCTTTGGGGGAGGCCTATGTCCAGCAGTGGACTTCTACAGGTTGTTGATGATGATGATGACGGGACAAGAAGTAATCACTCAGGAATTAAATTAATATGGGACCACTCTATTCATTATACCTACCAGCGGATCATTCTATTTATTATACCTACCAGCGAAAGAATCATTAAAATCGGTTTACAATTGGCGGAGATATCGAGTAACATACACAAAAAAAAACAGCCGACTTGAGAACCTCCTCCTTTTTGAAGTCGGAAATGCTAAGAAAATATTTGATTCTTTTTGGTTATTTCCCCTCAAAATTCATAATGATAAGCTAGGCAAGCTACGCGACGAGCGGTTGCTAAACCATCATGGCGAAGGCCCTCAGATAGTGTATAATCTCCGTCATTACAACTTACTTTTGTTTTAAAAGTAAAGCAGTATTGAGAACTAATAAAAATACTACAATATTGGTGGTACGCCGTAGCTTCGTAGCACTTAAAGAATAAACTTTAGCTTCTATATAAATAAATATATTTTTTGCGAAGAACGATCGTCATCAGCCTGTAAAAGTCCACTGCTGAACATAGGCCTCCCCCAAAGAGTTCCATGACAAACGGTCTTGAGCCTTGTCCATCCTTCGACTTCCAGCAACTTTCAAAAATCATCGTTCAATCGGGTAGAGGGGCTTTCCAACACTGCGCCGCTCTGTTCGTGATCGCCATTTGAGAACCTTTGTTCCCCAATGCATGTTGGTTCTGCGAGCTATATGGCCGGCCCACTGCCACTTCAACTTGCTAATTCTGAGAGCTATGTCGGTGATCTTGGTTCTTCTACGTATTTCCTCATTTCGAATTTTTCACGCTACGATGCTCCGAGCATAGCTCTCTCCAAAACCCGTTGCGCAACTTTGACTTTGAGGCCACTTTGACTTTGAGTATGAAGCCTCAATATTTCTCTTTAAGTTTTCTCGTAACTTGTGTTTTATTCGGGAAACTGTTTTGAATTTATTACCAGCTCTACATTTAAAAATCGGTGTGAGTACTTAATTGCAAGTTAAGTTAATTTCGCAGTTGTTTATCAAGGGTTTCTCGACTGAAGGCTCTTGAGACGCGGCCCAACTTTGAGTTTGCGAATCTGAAGTTAATTGAGTATACTTCAATGAGTGGTATTTATATCCAGTACCACTTTTATAAAGAAACAAAGAAAGAAAATCTATTAATTCGTCCCATAAGCACAAGCTCACTTTACAGGCATAGACAATTAGCAGAAAAGAATATAATATTTTAATACGCACCTACCCAGGCAACATACAAACTAAATTTATTGAGAAAATAAATAAATAAATAAAAATAATAGCAATAGTAGACAAAAATCAGACAAAGAGATAAGTAGTTGCCAGGGATAGGTTGATATTTTATAGTACCAAATTAGGTAGGTAGGTAGGAATGTAAATTATAGTAGGTGGGTGCATGTATCTGTGCGTTATATAGGACAAATAGGTTCTAGTCTCAGCATAAGCTACACCAAACTTGGAAGTACGGTGCAGCGCTGGTTTTCAGACTGGACCTTGTGACATGACTATGTTATACTGAAATTATATTACACATATAATATATAGAATGACAGTCAGCAAACTAGACATCAAGAGGCCGGAACTTACTGTCAGTTTTCAACTTGACAAATAAATGGACCTCTAGCTCAACCTCTAAGGTTGAAATTACGAATTTGGGCTCCTTGCTACAATAGGGATCCGTACTTTTACTAGTAGGTATATCAGGACTAAGTTTTTTATCATTTTGCTATTGAAATCTAACGACAGCATTTCGAAACGTAACCCAGTTAGCTTTCGAGCCATGCTTCAAGATCAATGGTAGGAGCCATCCTGTCTCATTGCGTTTGAGCTTAATTAAATCAGAGTAAAGTGAAGGCAGTCAACGCCACTCGATCTACTCGTCAAAGATTTCCACATTATTAACTAACCCCTTTCGAATCTAAAAGAATTTAAAAGCGAACGTCGAACCAAATGGAGTTGGTGATGGAATCCGGATTGATTGAAAGGTGAATTAAGTTCGGAAAGTTTTAATTACGTGCTTGAGCGACAAGACATTTGGAGACTTTAGGCTCATATCTCTAATTGTGGAATGGAGTATTGAGGGCAAATTACAAAAAAAAAAAAGAAATTTCTATATGAAAATAATTTCAGTCTTATGTCAATGTGAGTGATAGAGTGAAAAAGTTCCTGAGAAGTTACAGATGCAACTTTTTATTCACTTACACGATCCTGTAGGGGTACCTATAGCTGTCACCTATACCATATTTTTAGCCTATTAGACCCTATCAACAGGAAAGATATGGTCAATATGTACGGAACTGAATAAGCCGCGGACTTCCTTTTGCTGTTTTATTTCTCATTAGTTAATCAAACTGAAAAATCTATTGGTGCACGACCGGTATTCGAACCCTAGGCCAACTTTCGTTTAACTCACGTGCTAAATATCCAGATGACGACCCCATTGCCGGTGAGCGAAGTGACCATCAGCATGGTGTAGATGAGGGCGAGGCAGTAATGCCAGTACTTGCTGACGGCTGGGAAGGTCCGCCAGTGCTCGTGGACCATATCCTGATGTTCTTCCGGGATGTTCCAGCCGAGCATGTGGTCTACCACCTCTTTTGATACCCTGGGGGATTTAAAAAGGAGTTCTGAATTTAAAATATCTTAATCTGGTAAAGCGCGTGTCGATCCACGGCCAGCGAAGGATTCCAAAGTCAGGTCGGTTTAAGTAGGTATCGAAGTCAAAGACAAATGTATTTTGTTCAAAAAAATCACTAGGATAACTTTGAAACTTCTTAGAAACTAGGCAAAGCTGGCCTGCTCCTCGTAACCAAGCGTAAAGAAAGGGCTTAACTAAAGGGCCTAACAAAAGGATGATAAAATATTATATTGTCAATAAATCAAATAATGTCTTAGAACTATGGTCTAGAAGTTGCATACTTACATTTGCAGGGGGTATGCCATGGGCCCTATGGCATCTGTGTAGTTGTACGCCATTTTGTGCGTCGTCGCTTCACAAAATGGCGCGAAAAATATTATAAACTTTACACAATTTTAGCATTGATTGGTTTAAAACTGTTTTTTCTATGTATTTCTTATGGCTTTGTATTTAACTGTATGACGAAGTGAGTAGTCCGACATAGAAGTCGCTTCTCACTTGTGACTCTTCTGTTGAGGGAACACTTTTTATATCGTTTATCGTGCGTGCCAGTTAATTCCTTAATTCAATAAAATAGTAAAGCTTCTTATTTATTTGGTCAAGCGTGAACCGGCGCCATTTGTTCTCAATCTGTTTTACGGCGAGTGATTTTATTTTTTTGCTAGGGAAAACGGTCGGAGCAATCTCGAGCTCGAATATTTTTTGTGAAACTTATTCATCATAGGGATCCTGTTTTGAACCTGAAAAGGGTTATAAAAACATGTTTTAAAAATATGGCTATCATTTTCATACTCAAAGAATGGAATTAAAGATTTATTACGACGGAAAATAGATAGAAAATCACGAGAAACTAAGTAATAGTAAAATTTAACATACTACTACAAGTTTTTTTTCCACACAAGCATGCGCCCGCGTTTTTGCTCGCATAAAAAGTAGTGTCTATCGAAAATTTTGCAAGAAGAGCTTAGTTTTTTTAACTGCGCCATAAATACCTTCCATGTCCATGTTTTTCATAGTACCAATCGTTCTCTAGAAGTTCTTTTGGCAGCCGTGTTCAAACGACATGTCTATTTTCATCATCATCATTTCAGCCGTACGACGTCCACTGCTGAACATGGCCTCCCCCACAGACAGAGCAAATTCCTTATCATGTGGGGGGATTCGCCCATACTCACCACGCTGGGCATGCGGGTTGGCGAGCGCAGTTAGAGCTATCGTTGTTAAAAATGAGGGACGCTGCTGCCCATCCCCTAGCTTTATTCCCTTAGCCACCTCTTACGACATCCGCGGATAGGTAGATATGGAGGGGCCTATTCTTCAGCCGGGGCCACCACGGCACATGTCTATTTTAATGTCATATAAAATTACTTTCAGAATGATCCGTACCTACCTCTACTAAACAAAGTGAGTTTCGAGTTTGACATATTGCACGCAGTTTGAACACGCCATTTTAGACGTTATGTATCTACCTACTTTAAACCGATTCGAGCATTATTCCTGCTCACGATTTTCCGGTCAGCAGAGTTTATTTCCGGTCCAGTTGTGATCGAGGCTCGATTCACACTCTGGGCGGGATTGTAGATCGATTACTGAGAGCTCTGTGCCATATTTCATGCCTGTGATGCATGCTTCATTCGTACGCCACTGCTTTGCATGAAGAAAGTCCATTTTGTGTACCATTGCTTTCGCCTTTTAGTTGGTCTAAAAAGATATGTTAGCTGCAAAGACATGTGCTAAGCCGTGTTCAAACAGCATGCAATATGTCTTCTAAAATTTGTTTTAAAATGTTCCTTACTAAATAAAGATTATTTTAAGTAGAGCTATATAGCATACCCCAATTAATAACCCTTTTGACAATTAAGAACACTACATAGGTATATTTAGATGATTTAGATTGTTGAATACCCACAATTATTATTCACTACTCAGTTAACTATCGGCTAACTACAACAATCATAGCCCAGCCACAGAGCTCAGCAAAGTCTGCCGATGACAGATGAAACCAATCAATTGTTGAACCGATTGCAAGTAGCCTGCACGCTATGAAGTAATGAGCTTCGGGGCCACTGGTTTTCAATACCTATGTATTATAGCAAAGTTAGTAAATATATTTTCCCAAGCGGCAATTGGTTTTGAAGCTCATCAGTTCTCATGACTTGGAAGAAATGATATGATTGGCACTCTGAAGGCTGAAAAAACCTTTGCGTCATGATACAGTGGTGCGTTAGATCTTGCGGCGGTGGGCCATGTTTTCAAGATCTGGGGTTTTATTGTTCATCATCATCATCTACTTGCCCTTATCCCACTTCATGTGGAGTTGGCACATGTTTTCTTCTTTCACTCACCTCTATCAGCTGTCATGTCAGTTTTCACTTTCATTTCGTCATTCAAACAATCCATCCATCTTTTCCTCAATCTACCTCACCCCTTATATCCTTCTACATTCATATTTAATGTTATCTACGCGAATATTTTATTGTTTGAATGTATATTTTATGACGCAATACTAATTACTAACAACTTATTATTCCCAACTATAAATGTTATACTTTCGTACCTATTATTCAAACTCATCAACTATGGGATTGTGGTTAGAGGCGTCAAGGAATCCGCCCATCATGGTAGTTCCACAACCACATCACTCTAAATAGGTTGTCAATTTGAAATAACCTTTATTGTAACAGTTGTAAGTTCAATATGGCATAGAAGATAACATTTCGAAGCCTAGAAATCCGTGTGATCGTTTTAAGTTTTTCTAAAGATTTTGTGCTTTTACAAGCTACCCATAAGATTCAATATCGTTTGCGAGCTCACCACAGATATAGAGTCTGTTCCAGTGACGTGCATCGCAGTGATTCTTCTGTGCTATATTCAACTATTACTCCTTCTGTGGATCTACGTGCCTGGAATTCAGCTTATTACCAGTTAATCGACTTGAAATGCTGGACAGAGACGTAGGATATCTTCATTGAAAAAAAGAGAAGGACGACGCTTGTCTTACGATTTATAGCCTGGTTTTTAGCAATATAGGTCATGTACGTCTGGTCTGGCGGAAATGTGAAATAAGTTTTGGAGTTCATTGTACTGTCGAAGGCTCTTTTGTGGAAGTTTATTCCCACTATAATGTCTCGGTTTTGCAAATCAGAATGGGTTTTGCGAATTTTGTCCATGCGATGTCTGATTATTTTTAATTATAACTGATGCTATGTTCTTACCTAACTGAGAAATCTATCGATCATCTATAATTCGTCGGAAATATTTTTAAATAATTCCAACTTGCGAAAAATCTTCAATAAACTTCTTAAAAAGTTACCTTTCTCTTTGAGATTTGTTAAGATAATATTGAACTTCGCAACAAACAAATAATAACATCAATCAAAGTTGGCTGAACACCTGCTGAAATTATTGGGGCAAGTAATTTGACTTTCTCGGTTTCAGGGTGGTTTTCTTAGCAAATAAAATGGATAAATTCGGTAATAATTCACAGCTACCACAGGTACCTACGCATTGTTCGTTTGTACTCGTTCTGCTCGCTCTCGATCAGGTTTTGGCTGAAAATCAGTATTTTTGCTTTTAAGCAAAATATTTCACTGAGCCATAGCCTATTTGTCGTACTGCAGCACACGCAAACTTGCCTACTCTAAGATACCTACTTTTTAAACATTGCTCTTTTGACTATTTATACCTACCTATTGTACCTTACTATTGTATGTACTTTAGTTTAAAATTGTTTATCTATGTTAATTGTGTGTGTCAGTAGTGCCAAATAAATTTGTTATCTATCTATCTATCTAATAATTAATGCGAAAGCGTGTTTGTTTATTCGTTGCGTGGTTGGTTGTTCGCACTGAATACTTAATTTTCACTAAAAACGGGAAATTTACAATGATTTGTGAGTTTATTTGTTGATCCACCCGCTAAGATATCAGTTTAATCCGTAATCATGGTGCATGAAACTGCACCCAAATATCAGGAACAAGCAAACGCACAAATCATGTTAAACATCCCGTTTTCAGTGAAAATTATGTTCTTAACCAAGAAAGTTTCAAAAACTGAATACCTACTTGTTTGGTTAGTTGGCTTGGCTTTAAGTGCTCCTGCGCAGGCTAGCCGCACAGTATCAGAAAACTTCTGTCAGAAAAATTAAATCAACCAATCAGTAAAGTCGGTCAGACGACAAGGCTAAAGATCGTACGTTCTCTGATTGGTTGATTTAGTTTTTCTGACAGAAATTTCTGATGGTGTGCGGCCAGGCTAAGATTGCTGAATTCAAGTCCTATAGTCAGCGAGTTGGTAGGAGGTATGCAAACATTTGTTCCACAGTGGGAATCGAACCTGCACACCCTGCGTCCAGATGGACACTCGCCCACCGAAGTCGTCAAAAGTCATGAGCCTTTTTATTTTTTGTTATTTTTTTTCTATTTTTACTCTTTTGTAGGTTCTATGAGTACTGTATTATGAAGCAACAACTTTTGATTTCATCTTTAATCTTCCTGGCATCCTTGATTTTAGTGGTCTAGTCCCATATGTGCGGAGTTGGTTGCCGCGCCACATAGAACCAATTATGTACACAGCTTGCCTCGCGATATATGAGCGACATGAATTTATGAAGCGTTGCTTGCATACACCGGCACGCTTATTCTCAAAGAAGCACCCAGAATTGCGATGTCAAAATGAACCCAGAATTCATGAGCAAAATCAGCGTCAAAGTTGCTTGCTTGTAGTTTTGCTGGTTCTTTCTTGATTTTTTTCTGCATTATGGTTAGTGAGTGGATCGAGGATGTATGGTAGGCAATGGGCTTGCAACCTATCACGGTTAGAATACGCACTACTGCAAAATGTGGGCAAGTGCAAAAATGTTTGGACGCGCCTCTGAATACCCCTCTCTCAAGGATGTTTTTTTCTGGTGTCTACGATTCGGGATAAAAGTCATGAGCCAGCATGAGCGTGTTTTTTTCTTGACTACCTTTTTCCGTAGTATGTTGGCGCTGCGTTCATATGCAGCAAAAGAACGCGTACTTTTAGAATAAGGGGTTAGCTCGGTCTCGGTCTAGAGATTGTGAATCTCGGAAGCACGGTCTTTAATCCGAAGACAAACATCAAAGGCCTTAATAAGCACAGAATAACTTCGCCGTCTTCACATAGAATAGGGCTGAAAAAGACGCTAAAGTATCAGGAGGAGCTAGGGCACAGCGAGATTTTCTCGTTCTAAATAGGAGCAGCCCGCCTGGGAGGTACCTCCGCCTTACAGAAGATCACAGCCAAATAACATTATTTGTTTTAAATAGTGTGTTCCTGCGGTGAGTAAGATTGCCAGAGCTCTTTAGGGTTGGGGGGTCGGCAACGCGTGATGCCTCTGGTATAGCAATCGCACATTTTTTTTTTATACAACTGAGGTGGCAAACAAACTTACGGCCCACCTGATAGTAAGCGGTTACCGTAGCCTATGAGCGCTTGCAATACCAGAGGTATCACGCACGCGTTGTCGACCCCGAACCCCTTTCCCCCTAAAGAGCTCTGGCAACATAGGCTACGGTAACCGCTTACCAACAGGTGGGCCGTATGCTTGTTTGCCAACTAAGTTGTATAAAAAAAAATATGACAACGCTATTTTGATAGTACCTAATCTCATTATCAGCCTGAAGTTATTACTAAACATAAGCCTCCCACAAAGAGTTTCACGACGAACGGTCTTGAGCCTTTTCCATTCACCGATTTCCCGCAATCTTCCCAATGTCGTCGCTCTATGGGGAGGTGGGCCTTCCAACACTGCGTCGTCCAGTTCGTGATCGCCATTCGCAGCAGCTCCACTGTGCTATGCGGCACCAGCTGAGTGGTTTTTAATTTGTGACGCAAAATAAATATTTTTCTATTCTATTCTATTCTATTCGAGAACATTGACTAGCTGAACCCGGCTTAAGGTTCTGCGAGCTGAATCCATATTTTTTTTTACTGTTAAAAAATACTAGTCAACCTTGAAATTAACTTCCCATTTCGGTACATTTTTTACAAAGAATAAATCTCGTTGAACGAATAAGTGAGAAAACTGCATAGTGAACGTAGAAAACTGTGCAGTATTTCCCGCTCGAAGTTCCATTTATTCAAATTTATACAAGCCCACGATTCTTGGCGCAGAAACTGGGAACATAGAACTTACTATTGGTACATTAGTTACATAATATTCATTAGTAATGCCACAAGTGGTTCATTTGTTTAGGTCTTCCAACTATAGCTATGCACCGATGATCATGAATCAAAATATGCCAACAAGCTTACCTTAATTTCTTATCATGCTCTTTTAAATATAAAATCTCGCTATCTCATGCCTCGCCGACGAAGCCGCGGGAAACGAACTCGCACCTCTCGTGTCTCTAGCCGGCTTTAGGCGACATAAATCTAACGACATCAACAACACTGATGTAAATACACTTATTATCATAAAAATCTAACCACTTTTCAAGTTATGACTTTACATAGTTTTTTTTTAAATTTATTTCTAAACTAAGTAACAAAAAAATAACCAATGAGAGCTTTCGAATGACATATAAAGGTACTGATATTCCCAACGACATCAATTCACTATCAGTTATTCCAAATTTAAACTAATATTATCTTGTGATTTAGGTTTTATCTCAAATTTTAGTTTATCACTTTTTCACACCAAAACCCCGCTTAATGGAACCCTCTAACTTGGCCGTTTATTCGATGAGAAATGTACTTACCTCATTGTTATTTTTTAAGTTCACGGCTACTCTAACAAATCCGTGTTCCGCGCCGCGCTTTCATCGAGCGTGCTCAGAGCAATTTGTAAATGGGACGCGGCGAGATGATTTACCACCCGCTAGGCCGTGACGGTCTCACCCCTCCCTCCAAAGATCTGATCCTTGGAAGACGGTGACCGCGATTTCCAGCTTTACTTCATAGAAAATAGGTGCTTCAGTCTCTATTACAGTCAAAAACAATAATTTCTTTAGGCCGTGCTCGAACGGCATGCTATATGTCCTTGAAATCCTATCCTACTAATATTTACTACTATGTTTGTGGATGATGTGTGATAGGCCCCAAGCCTGTTGTCAGCCTTGTTGCCTGATTCTTCTAGGCTTGGTCGCGAGGAACAGGCATAGCTTCACCTAGTTTCTAAGACGTTTCAAAGTGATCCTAGTGATTTTATTGAAATAAAAACCTTCGACTTTGACTTTGTGATTCAATCACGCCGTATCGGCTCAACCGATTTCGATGAGTTCTTTACCTTTAGCATGTAGGCTATTTTTTATCTAGGTAGCCGTGAGCGCAATCTAGCTTCATAAAAGATCGTTTAGAAATAATCCTTATCTCTATCTAACATAGTCAATTTATGTATGTCAAATTAGAGTATGACATTTGGAAGTGTGCGATATACAACATTCAAAATTCAAAAATTCAAAATTCATTTATTCAGAACAAAGTACACAGGGAAACAGGTTACAGATTGAACGATGAGACTGCAAAAGTTATGAAAACTGAGTAGCAGCCTCAACGCCCTCCTCATTGACACAACATAGTTCTGTATGTTTAAAAGATAAAGTAAACTTAAAATGAAAAAAAAAAACTATAATTATATACTATTATGAAACGCTGAGAAAGTGTGTATGTTAATAGAAAATAGGTACAGTGCAAAAGAAAAACTATTGTAGGAATAGAAACTATTGTAGGAAAGATATAGATCAACGATATCACAAGCTCCTACAAGTCAAACTCAAAATTAAAGTTATTCAGATGACATATGGTACGCCACTTGATTACGGCTGTCTGTGTTCCGCTCCGCTATAAAACGATCATTATAATAACGCTCGCTGCTTTTAAGAAACCACGATTTAGGTACCTTTGTCTGCGCAGCTTTTGTTTGAGATCGCTCTCAAAGAGTTTCGGGTAATTAGGGATAACAGCGATAAACATTTTTTTATAGAATTCTTTTAAAAACAAATGCTGGGTTTTAAGCGCGCATGACAGACCCGCTCGATCTTCTGGAAGGTTTGTTGGATCTTCTGGATTAAAAATACCAGGGTAAGATTGTACCCTAGTATTTTTAAGCTTTTTATGGGCAAGGTGGGATTCGGTGGCGCAGCACTAGCGAAGGGAGAACCTTAAATGCCTTTGCCCATTACAACGTCAACAATCATACCATGCCCGTGCTATGAACGTATCAGACACGTAACGGACTCTGCTAGGCACTACTGAACGTATCAATATATTAATTATCTACGTGAATTCGCTGTCGTTCCGGTGTTGGTCGGTGACGGAACGTTCTAGTGTGCATTGTTTCGTAATAATTTATACCTACAAAGAATATCATTTTTGCATGTGCCGATACGGTTACGTTCATACTATCCGTTGTAGTGAAATACTACTAACTCCAAAATTCAAACTTCAATGTTCAAAAAATAAGGATCATATTCTAAAGTCTTAAATCTAGTTGAATTTACGCCTGGTTTTTCGCAAATCTATGTTTCCTGGAATCGTTTCTTCAGACTAGTTTTGTATCTGCTAAAATCACCAACATTTTATCGACATTTGCCAGCAGAACACTCTCCATAAACGCATCCGCATAGTTCCATATCACTCGTCGATTCAATTCCGGAGCGTCACTCGCGCTGTCGAATGACTCACTGTGAATGCGCCCTTTGTGAACACCCGCGCCACGTTTTGAAATAGATTTTTCAACAAACCCATTACTGAACTGCAGTTCAGTTCAATATGGTTAGTCATTTAATTCGTTAGTTCTGTACGAATCCTGTTCAGGAAAGACCTATATGTATCCTAGAGGTATCTGCTTCTACACGAGCGATCAAAATTGCCCCATTCAAGGACTTATATAGGGTGAGTTTTTTTTCAGGGCCACTAAGGCAAAATCGGAAACCGTGAGAATAATCGAAAAGTGATGTAAGAAGTTACGGGCACGATTTTGAAAAAAATAAGATCTGCATTAAAAAAAGTAAAACATTTTTTTTAGTTATTTTCTTTGTTTATATGTTTTTTTTTGCATTTCTGTCTTCTATGTTTGATAATAAATAAATTAATGTATGTTAACAATGTGTATAAAGGTGTTGGAACACCTTAAAAACTGCAAATTTATAAATGAAACAATATTTATTTATCGAAGGTTTATTATTTCGGTCAGACTATGTGTAAGCAAAGCAATTAATTAGTAAAAAATAACCTTCGGTATCTAAATAAATATTGTTGAATTTAAAAAAATATAATTTTGAAGGTGTTCCAACATCGTAAGACACAGTTCATAATACATTTATTTATTTATTACCACTCAAAGAACCCAATTTTTTTTTTCCAAAAATCTACATTTTCTGAAAAACTAAATAAATTTCAACTGTTTTTAATGCTGATCTTATTTTTTTCAAAATCGAGCCCGTAACTCCTAACATCACTTTTCGATTACTCTCACGGTTTCGGATTTCGCATAAGTGGCCCTGAAAAAAAACTCACCCTGTATATCGAGGGATAGCATACATATTATGAATCACCTTGTATAGTAGATATGTCTGACATAATCGTAAGAATGTTTTCTTTACTGCTTGAGTATGAACCTGAGAACCTACATGTGAATCGGTCAAAGATGTGATTGACGGTGATTCTACGAAAAGTCTGAGCAAATTCCTAAGAAAGATTTTTCACACATCCTGACTTCAGTAATAGCTTCGGAATGTTGCCCGAAAGGCGTCTAAAATAAGCTGAACTTCCGACCACTTCTAACTCACACCGTCTCAGATTTAAATTCAACTCTAACGCTAACGAAATGGATTTGAAAATAGAGTGCTTTCGTCTTTCAACAGGGCTGTCGTCGTGAGTTTTGAGTAATAGTTGCTGAACAAAAATTCTGGAGCATGAGAATTTAAATCAAAATTAATTACTACCAATTTTTCAGAACTTTTTGAGTATCTGGTGATTTATTATTCTTAGCCAGTATTGTCCCACTGCTACTCAAGTAGTCTCAGGCTCGTATTCAAAGACACGACTCAAGCATAGATTTAATCACAGATCAGCTGAACTCTATTTATGTATTGAATCTCTTCTCAAACATAGCTTTTATTCAAGAACGGCACTTAAACTATTCTCAGCTGAATCGAGTCTCAAATCTGTACTCAAATGTTCTCGTTTACATTTTGATTTATTTATAATTTTCGATCCGTTTTACGCAGAAATACAAACAGCCAGGGTGGAAATAGAATAGAACAATAAAGTGAAATATAAATATGCATCAAAGTACGTGTAACGGAACGAAAATGCCATTTGATTAATGTCAAATCAAATCTAAACTCAAGCACCGATTTCGTCTGAATGACGTTTCAGAATAAGCATTGACTCAGGTGAACTGTGATCATTGAATCTATACTTAAATACTGTTCAAGAATTAGAATCTCGCCTCAAATCGAGATTTAAGTACAGATCAATGCTCGAGTCTTGTCTCTGAATACGAGCCTCAGATTGTTAGAAATAAGATGCTCTATAAATGGAAATTATACAATTATATCTGTATGATTGTGCACGAAAGGAGCCTCTAAGAGACGCACTCTACACTGATTCCTTCACCGATGCTCATTGGCCCTCTTCAGGGCCACCATACGCCAACCTGGTCACTCACCTAAGTAATACAGGATGACCAAGAAGGAATCCGTGACACGAGAAGCAAGCAAGCAATGGAAATATCGCAATACTGATTTATTCATCTTGACTACTGCAGCCTGGATATGCAAAGTGCTCTTTTTGAAATACGTCCTGACTACGTCTGACATTGTACCTAGCCTAAACAATTTGTTTTATGTGAAACCTTCCAAATAATATTTTTGCTAAAAATCCAACACCAGATTAAAGCCATGTACTATACGAGCAAAGCTTCTTTTTTATAACCTTTGGCTATGGTGTCACTGCGGCCACAACTGGCCTATTGTGATCGCCACTTGTTATTTGTGGAGCCCCTTTGCAGGGCCTTCAAAGTTCACCGCAAAGCCCAGCAGCTATTAAAAACTGAAGGATTTTCTTTTGGGTGAGTTCCTTTAGCTCCATTGGGCTCTATATATATACAAGCTTACTTTGTTCTGCGTGACAACCCTGCGCCTCTGGGAGGGCGATGTGTCATGTCACGTCATTGTATGACAAAACAGGATGTCCCGGCAAGGGGAGGCTTTTAAGGAGTGCCCTCGTGTCTACTTGTTAACATAATGTACTTATATCGCTAGTTATATTATGTAAGTTTTTAATTTTTATTGGTTTGGTACCTTCTGAAGTTTATCATGTCTTTTGATGCCGTATGATACGGCCGCCCTGAGTTTCAAATTATAAATACTAAAGTTCGTGAGGATGTTTGTGTTTCAATCACGCCGTAACGGCTCAACCAATTTCGATGAAACTTGGAATCATCATCATCATCATCATCAGCCTGATGAAGTCCACTGCTGAACATAGGCCCCCAAAGAGTTCCATGACGAACGGTCTTGAGCCTTTTCCATCCACCGACTTCCCGCAACCTTGAAACTTGGAATAGATAGAGTTATTTACCTAGCATATACCTAGGCTACTTTGTATATAGGTACCATGCGAGTGAAGCGTTTGTACACGTTGCAAAAAAGTGTACCTTTAGACAGATCTCCCATTTCGTGTGTATAATAAAGGTCTTGCTTGAGCCAACTTTGAGAGCCACCGTCCGAAACCGCTAGATTTGTTTGATTCGTATTTCAGTTAAGTGGTTTACTTGTTACTAATTGGTATCACGGGATTAGTAGACGCGTTACTGCGTAAAGCCGAGTGTTGATTAAGCTGTTCTGCACCCTTAGCACTGGTATCTGAGGCTTTTAAATCGCTAGCATGGCTGCCGGTCCATTTACCAGACAAATTATAAAAAACACCAGAATCTCTACGAAATTGCAGTTATTTATTCAATACCGCATGACTTCGTCAGCATTCATAGTAATTTTCACCCCCTACTTCAGCATTTTCGCAAAATCATTCCTAAAGAGGGCTTTAAGGATGACTTTGCAAAAATGCTGAAATACATATTTCTTTATTTCTTACCGAAAGCCTAAATATGAATTTTCAGATCTCTAACTTGAGGATTGCCCATACAAACTATCAACCCCTATTTAAAGATAGCCCTTAAAGATTTTTATTTGTGACAACAGACAACAAACAAACAGAGATACAGCATTTATATTATAAGTATGGATAAATTTGTTATTTTGACGGAAATTTTACTCGATAAAGTCAGAAACTGGTGCTACGGGTTCCATGGCCAAATCTAGCGCTTTGTGTTATACAGAGAAAGGAACACAGTAGGGGACACTACGTTGGTCAGTGCACGATTATAGGTACGAATTCCGTAAGCCAAAACGGCAATAATATATTTGTATGTCCTGCCTGTTTAACCAAGGATAAATCCAAGAAAAGACAAGCGCCCTATAGCTATGTCGTTTTGTCTACGGAGGAGTAAAAATACTGTAGGCTGGATACATAAATAAAAAAGTGAAAATAGCCAATTTTATTGAGGTTGTCGCTATTTTGTGTCTGTTATTAATAAATACCTACTTGAAGTGTTATCCCCAAGATGTGTATGTTATCTGTGCTTATTATAACTAGGTACCCGTTATTTACGTAAGTTTCGGTGTCCGAAGTCTTTCTCTAAAAGCGCTCCTCGGACGATTGTAGTTGTGCCATTGAAGGCAATTTCTATTTCATTTTTAAGTCACGGAAGACGAAGAAAAGCTGTTCCTAATTTATGACAGCGAAAAGCAATTTTATTGTTAACATTGCCTGTACAAGAGCATCTTCTAGGCTTGGCCTTAAAATTCCACTTGCAGTGAAAATATACGAGCCTCAAACGATGAGCGATATTTCCTTGATATATCATAAAATTCGTTTCAAAATGATCCTTACCTCTACTGAACAAAGTCAACTTTGAGTTTGACATTTGGAGGTGGGAGATATAGCCGATATCGCTGTAAGGGTGTAGCGCTGTTTCGCACCACATGTTATCACTAAGTCAAACTCAAAATTAATTTTATTCAGAAGACGTAAGGGTTTTAAAATAAATTTTAGTTGACATATCGCATGTTTGAACACGGCTATAGTCACAACCAATAAAATAATAATGTTTTTTTTTATTTGGATTCATTCATCATTCACGCAACTTTTTCTCCAATTTTCAGAAAGATCTTCCCAATCCGTGGCGAGGTCTGATCGAGCCCAACTGGACCTGACCTACTTTTTACCATTCCTCGCCTTTTCTTTCGCTCCCATTCTCTTTATGAATAGGTACGCCTAAAATGCAAATCAGTTGAGTGTAAAATTAAAACGGCACCTACCACGCGTGCCTATCTCCTCTTAAAACAGTAAGTATGTAGGGCTGTGTAATTATTTAATTTTTGAGCGCTTAGGAAGAGCTTTGTGTTTGTAATGACTATGTTATGTGGAAACTTGCGATTCTTTGTATATACATGTGGTGTAATTGTGAAGTGTGATAATAGTAAATAAATTGGCCTAGCGCGTGTCGGGCTATGCACAGTGAAGGCTTCCGAAGTGAATGTGAATGTGAATAGTTAGGTGTATCTCCTTTATCAACGTAACACGCCATCTAATTGTAGGAATGGAATTGCAAGGAACAATAAAATGGGATTTTTTTACAACTTCAAAGCTTACTAGAAATCTGTTTAGTAAATATAGAGTTACCTCTATATTTATTAAACAGATTTCTATAAAAAAATTACGTGAAACCCCATTCAACGATATTCCTCACGTATGCAAATTAAAAAAAACAACCCCATTAGGTACACATTAAGAAAATCTTTTTTCTCATTTTTTTTATTTCATCATTCAGTAGCCGTCACCATTTTGTATAGCAAGCAAAACGGCTGACTAGGTCGGACAGACTGGCAGACATAGCGAAACAATAAGGGTTCCTCCTCGGAACCCTAAAAAAAGTATCCGGTACGGATCCCAGAAAAACTTTCTACAGAGTACACGGCATTTTGAGCTCAAGCGGAACACTGGTCCCCAGTTAGCGTTTTATAGCATCAGTAATGGGCTTACATTATTTTAATTATCCTCATGCCACATTAAAACGAATATATTGTTTAGGGAAAGACTAGCTTCAAGAATAGACACAAGTATGTGCATATACAAGATAATTCAATGGCTCAACTGTTTCTTGTGTATTTTGTAAATATTAACTTGTATTAGTTTTAAGTTTCTTTCTGTAGATAATTCATAATTTGTAAACCTACTACACCGAAAGGGGCTTATTCTATCAACAAAACGAAATAATTATATTAGTTTAGCGGAAAAAAAAAACAAAAAACTTTATTTTTTCTCTTGGGAATAGCTGATTTTTGCAATTCCCAGATGTCGTAGAACAAACTTTACTGTTAACTGGAATAAGCCCCTTTTGGGAGAGCATTACATATAATGAATCATCTTGTATAATATTTTACAAGATACACAAAAAAACAGTGTAGTATCTAAGACTTTTACAAATGATCTTTAGATTGCTCAAGCGATCCGGATCACTTCCAATCGGAAGCGTCACCGAGACGCTAGCGGCATTGCCGCGCTGGATGGCAATGCTGATCCGTTGAGCCAAATAGTAGCTTGCTCTTAGGTCACGTGTCACTTCTACCAGAAGCCCGCGAAGTTAAGAACATTTACTCAGACAAAGAATAAGTTATTTATTTAAACAATCGAATCTAATAATATAAATGGACTGAAATAATTTAGAGATAGAGTCATTACGATATCTTGGTATTAACTAGGATTATTATCCTAGTTACTTATACAAGGTGATTCATAATATGTATGCCATCCCGATAGGGGCTCATTATATATTGCCAATAGGGTGTCCTATTGGCAATAAAGTTTGTTCTACGACTTTTGGAAATTGGTCATTTTTCATTGAAAAAACTCTATGCGAAAATCAGCTGTTTTGGGGTCAAATTCAATAAATCAGCTGTTTTAGGTAGCAATCTTGATTCCGAACTGCGTGTACGTTTAGGTATTAGTTTTAAAGATGATAAAATTACCAAAAACAGCAAATTTGAGAAAGTTTGTGAAAAAAAACACAAAAAAGAAAAGAAAATATTGATGTTTTTTTTTGCTGATATTATTTCTTTTTGTTGATAGAATAACCCCCTTTCGGGATGGTATACATGGCATGCATCACCTTGTATAGGTAAACAATTATAAAATCAAAATACCTTGAAATGAGGTTAAGATAAAACTATCTAGTCCTCAAAGTTGCGCTTCGATTTTCAGCAAACTTTTGAAACTCCATCGTATGAGACGTGCAACTATAACCAATTTAGGATTATCTGGAACTCAGTTGAAGGCAAGTTAAAATCGAAGCTAATGGTGCTCTGAGTGAGAACTAACCGCATCTTGCACCAGATATTTTTTCTTCATTTTATGACGACTGTGTGCACGAAAGGAGCCTCTTGGAGGCGCATTCTAATCCTTTCATTTCACTGATTCACATTCACATTCACCGACGGTCATAGGCCCTTTTCAGGGTCACTATACCCCAACCTGGTCACCGCCTTAATACAGAATGACTAAGAAAGAATCAGTGACACGAGAAGCAAGCGAGCATCGCTACTGCTGTAACTCAGTCAATATTGCCAGTGTTAAAAATTAATTTAAAATTATCCTAGCATACGTAGGTATTCTGTAAGTATAAATTTAATTTTGAGTTTGACTTTTATGGGCTTGCGATATCGTTGAGCTATATCGTACGGCCTGAAATATCAAACTCAAAATTGACGTGAGGGATCATTTGAAACAATTTTAATCATATTTCAGGTGACACATCGCACGCTGTTTAAACCGGCTTTATAGGCATACCTACACCGTTTGCGTGTAGAAAAGTGTGAAAGGAGAGCGATTATTGATACATTTTCTTCCCGAGCCGCGTCGTCCTCGTGTCGCGTAGTTAGAGCGAAGAATCGACACAACCACAGAGGATAGAGAGAGAGTCACTGCGACTGTCACTTGGCCGGATATAGATATAGAATAGGTACCTATTTGTGCTGCCATTAAAGTTTCATCATATTTCATTTTAAAAAATCTGGTTCGAAGTTTCGCCAGCCTGGCCACAACTAAAAACTGGCAAGTAGAATACTTCGTAAGAGCTCTTTGAAAATAGAATTTAGGTTTTTTTGTTATTTTCCTGTTTTCCTGGCCATTAGTGGCCATGGCCAGTGATAAATAGGAGCAATAAAGCCTTATTGCTACACAAATAGTTGTGACCCAGCCAACGTGGCACTCGTTCTGTACCTACCAGGAAAATTGTTTTATGATATTTTTATAACTATTAAACACCCACCTAATCACCTAGTAGGTAATTCAATTCAATTCAATTGTTCACCATAATACATTTATCTACCTATAAACTATGTTAGTAACCATAATAGAATACCCTTAATAGATACTTGAATCAATATATTTTACATAATATGTAGGTATTATAAAGATAATCTATGATTTTTTGGAGCTGGCTTCAGCTTGGATTAGCTATAACGAAAAGTATCTGCTAACATTACGTTGAAATACGGCATAAATTGGAACACGCTGGCCGACCGACCTGGCGCCAACCTGGCCGCTGCTTATGACAGCTACGCAGTCCGGAGCATAAAAAAAAACATTCCGGACATATTCACACGGTCAACCGATCCCAAACTAGGCATAGCCTGTACTATGGGTAACTGAGACTGATATATAAAATAGATAGATAAACGCAGTGTTTTGGGTATAGCAGCGTCAAAAATTATAGCTTTAACTTACATAACAATTGAAGGCAATGTCTTTCCCTAAATTTTGGTGAAAGAAACATTAATAACACCCATGGCGTTTAGAAAAAAATTAATAGATACCTAAATTAAAGTTATAATGTCTAACAAAATCATTATTTTTTTTCGGTAAAACGTTACTTTGTAGATGATTTCAAAAATAAGCGGTTGGATCTTATTCTTCTCTTAAATGCAAACCTATGTCATAGAATCAGTGCCAGATGATAGTTATCCTGTTTTTTATGTAGGTACTCCACTCGCAACAAATGCGTGAAATGGAGTGTAATGCAAGGATAACTATTATGCCCGTTTGAATATACTCTGTCGTATTATGAATCACCTGTAGACATAGTGCCATCGTTTTTAGAATTGCAAACTAATTTCATGGATAGAGCGAGCGAAAATCTCATAAACAACTTTGACGAATCAGCGTTGTGTGTTTGTAGGTACCTATGTGGTTTTGCTAGAGCATAACTTTTAAACCGTCAATAAAATTGGAAATTTAATAAAAATCTTACTTACCTAATCTTCAAGCATTTCCGTGCCTATATAACTAATTGATCGAGAGAGCGAAGCGACGAAGATCTCTCTTAATAATCTCTCGGTATAGATAAATAGATAGCTTTGGTTTGATGAATCGAAAGCTGTGTGCCAACACATATACATACAATACCGATTCGACCTAGTTGTTTGAGAGATCTTCGCTCTCTCGATCAATTCATCATCATCAGCCTGATGAAGTCCACTGCTGAACAAAGGCCTCCCCAAAGAGTTCCATGACGAACGGTCTTGAGCCTTTTCCATCCACCGACTTCCCGCAACCTTAACAATGTCGTCGGTCCATCGGGTGGGGCCTTCCAACACTGCGTCGTCCGGTTCGTGGTCGCCACTCGAGAACCTTTGTTCCCCAATGGTTGTCGGTTCTGCGAGCTATATGGCCGGCCCACTGCCACTTCAACCTGCTAATTCTGAAAGCTATGTCGGTAGCCTTGGTTCTTCTACGGATTTCCTCATTTCGGATTTTATCACGTAGCGAAACTCCGAGCATAGCTCTCTCCATAGCCCGTCAATTAGTTTTACATATATTATGTATGGAACATGTAAATGCGTAAGTTTCTGAAAATGTTTGAAGAATGTAGAAAGTACAAATTTTTATTAAATTCTGACTAAGTAGACATAGTTCATAATACGAAACATCTTAAAGGCTACCTACTTATTTACCTATTAATAATTTCTTAAAAATTAACTGAATGTGCGAGCAAAAATAAAGCCAACTTCATAATAAACTTCTAGAACTCTAGATTGTGGTAATAAAACAGAGTTAAGCTGCTTATGCACTTATTTAACTTACTAATGAGGCTACGGAAAAACATGAAAGATTAAGTAGTGCAGGTTCTAATTTTTTCTTATAAATTAAGGAGAAAATATTTTTTATTGTCTTAATTCTATGATACTTAGTTACCTACTAACGGTAGAGGAAAACATCGTAAGGAAACCCGCGGCTTAGTCATCTCCACACGTATTTGCTGTCGATAAGGCCAACTAGGCTGAGAGGATGTTATAGGACCTATATTAAAGGTACTGGGCAACCCTACTCCATCTAAAACACGTCCCAGGCACTACAGCGTCCTGTAAGTGAGTAAAAAGTTCCACCTGACGCTGTATAAATCATCTAGAATAGATATCATAAAGCCTTGCTTGCTTGCAGGTACCTACTACGTTGAGCTACATGAGTAAGAAAGGAGTGAATACTGATATGACGGTTGATAAAGGGGAGTTGAAGAGAAAAACATAATGTGCCGACCCCACATGAAGTGGGATAAGGGCAGGGAGATGATGATGATGACCTACTACGTTCAGCTAGGCGCTAGACTTACAAAATAAACATTTTTGAGACTAGAGATTGGTTCTTGCTCAATGTACCTGCGTTCACCCCTGCCATTGAAAAACCTATGAATGCACCGCACAATGTGACTACAATAAATATTGTGACACGGCTCGCTGGCGATATTGGCGGGAGGGGTCTTCATGCAATTATGAAGCAGTGAACTGCTACCCGGGGACAATCACTATTCTACCCTGCTGCATGCTTCGTGTTGGAAAATGTTGCGAATATATGACCCGACACGAATTTTAGAGTGCATGCGAGAGCTTCATCTTATTTTCAAAATCCTGCTTCATCTGAAAACAGTATCACGGCGATTTTCACTACATGTTGTTATGTTGTTACATGTTATGGGGCGTAATTTGTGTTTATTAGTAACGCAACTGCAACGATCTCTAAAGTACAATTTTTTTATTTTTTTTATTTTTTGTGGCTATGGTGTCACTGTGGCACAACTGGCCTATTGTGATCACCTAACTACTAAAGTACTATTTATTTGTTGGCCAGTTTTATTCTTTCCTTGTGTTTCTAATTGCAGTGGCATAATTTAGTGGCGTTTCAATTTCGGTGGTAAGCTTACATGTTTGTCATTCAAAATGTTTAACACACATAAAAATGATACACTAAAACTTTCAAACACCAAATAGACAAATATTAGACTTGTTGAAATTCATCCAATTAAACGAGTACCACCTAAAATGCAAATAGTCAGTAGGTACACATGGCCGTGGTGGCCCCGGCTGAAGAATAGGCCCCTCCATATCTACCTATCCGCGGGTGTCGTAAGAGGCGACTAAGGGAAAAAGGCTAGGGGATGGGTAGCAGCGTCCCTCATTTTAACAACGATAGCTCTTACTGCGCTCGCCAACCCATGATGCTAATGACGCTAACCCAACAACATGATAAGGAATTTGCTCTGTCTGTGGGGGAGGCCATCTTCAGCAGTGGACGTCGAACGGCTGAAATGATGACACATAACTCGACAATTAAGTTTCACACGACACTGTAATGAGATAAAAATCTAATTTATTAACGTAAATTGCCCCCTGAAATCTTCCTAATTCTTGTGTTTATTGCTATGCCTGTATACTGTATGAAACTTCCAACTCACTGTGAGGAGCTCATCACAGCCGCTGTAGTAGGTACCTACCTAATGTATAATGTATATGCAGTAACCTATCGAGTGCATGGAATTTCCCATGGGAACCGTAAATGCAATAACACATAGTGTATCCGGAGGGGAACGGAAATTATGCGGGGAAAACGAGGAAAGCCGTAAAAATCAGCTTGTAGCGTATCAGTACAGACTTGAGTATCTGTGCGTCAGGGTCAGGGTCACGTGAAGATGGCGCGTTTGTCTCATGAATTGAAATGAAATTGAAAACTGCGACTAATGAGGCAACTCTAAAACTGTTACTGTCTAAAAGTGCAACTGACCTTGCAAAGCGGCGGGTTTTCAGGGTTATATGTCCCCTATTTTTGAGTCGCAGAAATATCTAGGACTCAAAAATAGGGGGCATATAGGTATACTTACTTATTAAGTTTAAAAGTAGATGCCCCTTTAGTAAACGCTACTTAAAATTAAGCTTTTTTGTATTATCCCTGTGACTTTTTCTCATCCTATCCTACTTCCAACTAATTTTATAAATACGAAAGTTTGTGAGGATGTTTGGATGTTTGTGGTTCAATCACGCCGTAACGGCTTAACCGGTTTCGTTGCAACTTGTAATAGTAAAAGTTCTTTACCTAGAATAGCATAGAGGCTTTTTTATGTAGATACTACGCTAGCAAAGCCACGGGCGGTAGCTAGTTAGGTATTTATAATAAGAGAAAGAGAAGGCCGTAGATTTAACAGTTACTTTTTCTAAGTAATTTTAATCATTTATATAGGTGGTTTCTTTTGAAACATTAATCCGTTCAGAGGCGGCAGCGTAGTAACAAACATCTTCACATCCGTACACCTTTCGCATTTATAATATTAGAGGGACTCTTCAGCTTTCCTATGTAGGAGAAATCTATTTATTTATATTTGTAACTAACTAAATATTTGTAACCAGCTCTTTATATTTGTAAATTATTTTTATTATTATTAAATCATCAGCTATCAAAGGCACCGGTTCTAGTACTTAACCACATGCACACCTAAATGAAATTGGCGTGAAACCAGTTAGGATTTAAATAAACGAATGCGAAATAAAATTATAGCGTTACAAAATATGAATTTGCACATGGCGCCACCACACGTTGGTTTAGGCAGCGAATGAAACTATTCTCATCATCATCATCAGCCTGTAGAAATCCACACATAGGAATAAAGATTCTTGAACGGCGACCAAGAACCGGACGACGCAGTTTTGGAAGACCCCTACCCTATGGACCGACGACATTGTGAAGGTTGCGGGAAGTCGGTGGATGGAGAAGGCTCAAGACCGTTCGTCATGGCGCTCTTTGGGGGAGGCCCATGTTCAGCAGTGGACTTCATCAGGCTGATGATGAAGAAAGAATCAGTGACACGACCAGCAACCAGTGGACGCCCAATTATAATCACCTCCTGAAAGATCACGTGATATTTCTATTCGATCTTTTCTACTAGCCTCATCTTTAATATGGTTTATTGAATAAACCGTAACTTTTTTTAATGCAGATCTTATTTTTTTCAAAATCGAGCCCGTAACTCCTAACGTCACTTTTCGATTACTCTCACAGTTTCTGATTTCGCCTAAGTGGCCCTGAAAAAAAACTCTACCTGTATAAATAAATAACCGTAAAAAAAACACACTATTATGAATAAACTTTACTCATAATAGTCTGCTTCTTTTTTTTTAAATCACTGATTCTTTCTTGGTTATCCTGTATTAGGTCAGTGACCAGTTTGAGGTATGGTGGCACTGAAAAGGGTATATGGCCGTCGATGAAAGAATCAGTGTAGTAAAGTGCGACTCTTAGAGGCTCCTTCCGTGCACATTCAATTGATAAAGATAGTCTTGAAATTACACATACAACATTAGAATATATGTACATAGTGGATACGGATTACAATAACATAAAGTTTTCGATGTAGTGTAATGAGACCTTTGGCTAGACGTTGTTTGAGTTCCTCGCTCTAACTAAGAAGAAACTTGTATGTAGATGCGAGGGCTCTTACTGACCAGCTCAAAATAACGTATGAATGGTTGTTGTCGGATAGATTCGCATAGTTAGGACAATTCATAATAGTTTGGCTGCACAAAGCTGTTATGAAAGACTATAACTCTTTATTGCTTGTAATGAAGTGTGCTTTAATTATCCGGTCTGTGTGGGGTCAAGGCTACGCTGTGGCTTGGCCAGGGCTAAGGTAGAGTAGAAACGTTATAACCTCGGTAAGTAGATATAAGTATAAGGTCCGTTGGTGGCTACCTGCCGACCTACCTCTCTACAGCACAAACGTACATAACTAGCTATGGTATCTAGGTACTACGAGAAAGTTTATTTAAATTTAAAAAGTAACGATCGATAATTTATTCATGTAGGTATCTTACTAACTTGTAAAATTAAGTTTATACATGTACCTACCAATTTATCTGTACTTATATAGAGTGCTTATTTAGAATTTTGGTACGAGCAGCATTCCTTTCTGTATCAAGTATCTAACTCTACGAGTAGGTACGAACTCTTTCGAAGCATTGTATAATCCGATCACCATAATATTCCAGTAATCTTTGGATTTTCTCAAAAAGTGGGGCAGCTATACAAACCAGTCGCCGGGCTCTACGAAACGCTACGAGAAATGCCACAGCGTAGCAAATAGCTACAATCACGCAGTATCTCCAGTTCACAGAGGCCGTTGACTACTACGAACAGCTTGCTCTTTCTCTCATGCAGCCGTACTCTTCCGTAAATCGAAATCAAAGCTCGTCGGGATTTAGTACGCTGAAGTTCGTGCGGATCGTGATGCGCGGGAAGTTGGCTGCAGGTTAACGTGCGTTCCGAAACTAGAATTTCACTCTTTTTTTGTATCGTGACAGCTGATTCACAATTTAAGATTCATTTTGGATTCTCTATTTTATAATCACTGTTTTAAATGGGAGTGAAGGTTTGTATGACATTTATGGAAATACACTCCGATAAATCAAGGATGAAACCCAAATAAACGAGTAAAAATACAATAATTTAAAAAAGACTGATAATCTATGGGTATTGCTAAAATTTCATTTGCGCGTGTAAGGAACGTGCCTGCATATGGCGGACGCTCAGTTTGTGTTTATGTCAATACAGAAACTGATTTTTATTATTTTGTGCGGGTGTGGGACAAACAATTATTAATTATTATGTGTTAGTGGAACCAGTGATTTGTGTGTTATTTATGTGATAATGTTTTGCACCGCCGGACTTTTGGATAACTTTTTATCTTCATCGTACTTCTATGGGTATGTAGAAATTCTAAGTTTCTTGGTGGATTTTAGGATTTCTAAGCATTTTAGGGCTCTTTGGAGCTAGGGATTTGTAAGCATTTCAGTTATGATGTTAGCTATCTTGTTTCAAATGTTTAAGGCGGCGTTTGTGTAGGAAACTTGGAAAATCACAGATAGATTGGTGGAACTGAACAGATTCGTCTATCTCTCTGAGGTTAACGCCAGATGATAGCTTTTCGCAAGTTTATTCTGTTATCAAGTTGATATAGTGTACATCAGTCATGAAGTTCTCTAAAGTAGACAGACAAGAGAACTTACGAGTTAAAAAAATCCATCTAAATAAGCAGAAAGTTTACGATTTTCGTAGTCCTAGTTTTTAACGAAAAGTATTCGGTATCATCATCAATTCTATTTTTATTTCTATTATTTTCAATGAACTATTTACACATTTAATTTTGAAATTAGCAATTTTTTACTTAGTCTACAAGACTGCAATTATAAGTAGACCGGAATGGATTTCATTCTTCATTTCAAATAAATAATCTAGTGGCTTCCTAAATCCAATACATATACAATGTGTTAATACAATAAATACCAAAATTTGCAATAATTGTTTTCAAATTAGCGGTTAATTGGTTTATTACTAACTAAAGCATCTGAAAAATTGAGTTTGAACTGATTTTAACTCATAGCAGTCCAATTTCTATAAAAGCCCTTGAAACATTATTGACAATTGGGTGTAGAATATGCCACTTTCGGAATTTTAGTCATTTTTTTTTTTTTATACAACATAGGTGGCAAACTAGCTTACGGCCCACCTGATGGTAAGCGGTTACCGTAGCCTATGAGCGCTTGCAATACCAGAGGCATCACGCACGCGTTGCCGACCCCGAACCCCCTTCCCCCCTAAAGAGCTCTGGCAACCTTACTCACCGCAGGAACACAACACTATTTGAAACAAATAATGTTATTTGGCTGCGATCTTCTGTAAGGCGGAGGTACCTCCCCAGGCGGGCTGCTCCAATTCAGAACGAGAAAATCTCGCTGTGCCCTACCTCCTCTCAAAAAATACATATTATGAATCACCTTGTTACAATCTCTCATTTCTTCATCCCCATTTAAAATCTCACAACTATTTAGTAGACGAAAAAACACTGCCATCACAACTAAATAGTCATATCTGCGACCAGGCAGACACATACTGTTTACAAATTGGGCACATGTGCTACAATTGTCCTTATGAATCACAAGACATCTGTTGCGAATAGCGCATACGTCTCCTAAAATGTGTAAATACTTACTAGCCATTCATAAACATGAAATATTAATAACGTAGCAGATGTATAAGTGTCATCAGTTTGTCTGTAAATGCTTTAATGATGATTGATGCGTGTGAACAGCCTGTCAGTTCATAAAATTACCAAATCATTTTTACAATTTATATCCACTGAACATGACGTTCCGTGGATATCCTCATCGACAAATTCTCATCATGTTGGAGGATCTACCTATGTCACCATGCTGGGCATGCGGATTGGTGAGCCTAGTTACAGCTAATTCTAATTCTAATTCTAAATGGGGGAATAAGATCTGCACTGACGTCCCGCGTTGGGGTGTATTGTGCATTGTCCCCCTGCTGACCTCACCCCAGCCAGTTAGTTACAGCTATTGTTGTGAAAATAGTTGATGGGAGTCCTGAGCCTATAGTCTGGTCAATTCAGCTAGAAATTTATTTTGTTCGAGTAATCCAATAACAAAATAAGTGACATTCCAAAATCCTACTAATATTATAAATACTAATATTTTCACTGGCCTCATAGCTCAGTTGGTAGTAACTCTTCCTTCTGCGCTAGAGGTCGCGGGTTCGATTCCCGCACTGGACAAACATTTGTGACTAGCACAGATGTTTGTTCTGTGTCTGGGTGTTAAATATATATATATTATGTATATCAGTCTCTGGTACCCATAGTACAGGCTATGCCTAGTTTCGGATCAGTTGACCGTGTGAATATGTCCGGAATATTATTATTTTTTTTTTTTTTTTCTTTTTTAATGTGAAAGTATGTGAGGATGTTTGGATGTTTCAATCACGCCGTAACTGCTCAACAGATTTCGTTAAAACTTGGAACAGATAGAGTTATTTTCTAAGAATAGCATACAGGCTACTTCTTATCAGGTACCACGCGAGCGAAGCCGCGGGTCAAGCTAGTGACCTAATATTAGTATCCAGCGCACATCGAATCTTAGGAGCGTCTGTCAGCAAATAGGTACCCAGAAAAACAGTAGAATAACAACGATTCAAGAAAAGTGCCACATGTTGGTACTCTTTCTTATTCTTTCAATTGTGTTTCTGTTTGCTACAGCAGCATCGAGTAATCCTTGCTGCTAAGAAGTAAATGAAATGGAAAGAAAAAAACTCTAGAAGCTGTTGAAAGCGCGTTGACGCCCGTTACATATACCAAGAGAAGGGTTCCAAATGATATGCCCATTGATTGTGATTACTTTTTGATTGATTTAATGCCTCATTCGGGCACTCTATGTAAGTGGGACAAATTAATCAGTTCATTCTTTTAGGCACTGTTATATTCATTGAAATTGTGATTTATTTTTGGAAAGAGTGCAGTAAGTAGGTAGGTAATTGTACAAACTGCTTTATTTTTTATTTTTTGAAAACTGCCCTTAAAGTTGTAACATATTTATTTCATTTAATGACACTTTATAGAGATTTAAAAGCATCAGCAAGAAGCATTTTTTTTTGTGTTCCTGGGTAACTAAATCCTTAAGTAGCTAACTCTTCTCTGTAACGGATTACCTACCTATGCTAATAAATTAGCTTGTGCCCGCGGCTTCGTGTGGTACCTAGATAAAAAGTAGCCTAGGTATATTCTATTCTGGGTAATTAACTCTATGCTAATCATTCAAACATTTGCCGTGGACGTGCCTCTGAACCCCTTAGACCCCCCATTATCTCCAAGGATCTGCTTGGGGATAAAAGTCTTACATATTTCTTGTGAAAGTACAAGTAAAAGCGAGTTGGCTGATGTGGACATAAAAAAGCTGGCCAAGTCTCTTTAAATTCAAATTAAACAAGCCCTTGCCATGGTGCCAAGTAATTAGGTAGGCACATTACGCCCGCTATGGCGCGTATTGTGCCGTTTCGACCGCTAATTAAGTGTTTATACTGACCTTCGAGACAAGCTTTAGCCTTGAGTTATTGACATCGTGATCCATTTGTTTATATACCTACCTGAAAAATTGAATGCACGCCGAGTTTTAAACCTTTTTATCGATCGCGACTTTGATCCAGTATAGGACACGCAACTTGTAGCTTACTAGGATTGTTCGTATTCGATTTCGTACTAGTCATGAAAACCACGCATAATTATATCTCGCTTCGCCCGAGCGAAGGTGCGGGCGCAAGTTAAGCTTAGGGTCGTTTAGGTTCAGGCGGACAAAACAAGAAAGGGGGAAGCCATTGTCCACCAGTGGACTTCTACAGGCGGATGGCGATGATGATGTGTTATTTTTTATCCTTGCACCACAAGGATACAACAGAAATAATCTGAATCCTGATACCCATCCTATGGCCCCAGCGAAAGTCGCTCTAAAATGTCGCGTCTGACTCTCCAATGTACATGTTTCTCACTCAAGTACCGACTTAATGCTTTTAAAACTTGGCAGGTTAATCTAGACACGACTTTCAAGGGCATAATGATAGAGAAGTCGTAGCCTTTCGACCTGTTCATGCTTAAGATTTGATTAATTGAAGAACTATTTTGGTTTAAAGTTTATTATCTAACTAGTGGAAACGCCCGCGACATCGTTCGCGTAAAAGTATTTTAGTCTTACAAATTTCAAACGTCGCTGCATACAATTTTCCAAATTCATTTTTTAGTGCATCTGTAGGGTTGAGAGAGGGCCATAAGAGATTATACCTTTCAAGTTTCATTCTTCTAGGACTTATGGCTGTGCGTTGATATGTTAGTCAGTCACTTACATAATCATTTTGTATATTTGGATTGATGATTCTAGTTGACTATATACGAAAGGGACCGATTGCTCATCTCCTACAGAACATTTTAGTGGACGGTTTGCTAAGTTGGCCATAAGCGAACAAATGTTCGTAGCACTTTCGGCCCAACTAGGTAGGTCTATCTCGAATGATGACACTGATAAAGATATATTTTTTTCCTATTTGTTATAGTATCTGTTCTGAATACCTAGTCACAATGTGGTATCAAGCCCAGAGTTTTCCTGTTAAATTATTTTGCTTTAATAAAGTTGTAAAATGCTCATTACCTTTAACCTTTAAGGTCCCGTAACCTAATTTTCTCATAGCACTTCTATTAGCGCAATTTCGCGTATAATTTCCTTACGTGGGCTCAGATTGACATTGTAGGGCTCTTTCGAGCTCGAATAAAGGACCGCGTATTAACATCATGTAAATGCTGGTGAAATGCTCCACCGAATGTGTGAGCTAATTAGTAGGTATAAAGGTAAATTTAAGAAACCATTTTATGAATTCACTGTTAGTGCTATTGCGTAAGCGAAATAGTAATGTAGTTCCCAATTATGAGGATTATTTTACCAATTTAGCGACATTCAAAGTTTTTCAAACATGAAAAGGACCTTGAAGTTGCCCCATGTCAAGTTAAGAACGTTTTATTTATTTATTTATTAAATAGAATCGCCAATAGCCAACGTTTTGGATGTTACAAATTACGCTTACACAATTGCACCGCAGAGTCTGTACCATCAACTTTTAGGTTTTGGGTAGGCTATGACGTAAACTCACAGCCACAGAGATTTATGGTTCTCAATCGTGTAAAGTAATGCTGACGAGTCATAGTAGGTCCCCAGTTTCATTTCACGACTTCAGTCGTGTAGTACTCTGACATTCGCCGAATTATTATTATTACAAATAGACAGTACAAAGATTTCATTGTCAGTTCATATATTACCTACCTCACTGCTAACCATTTAATACTGCTACAAAATCAGTGCACTGTTTGAACCGTGCTTGACCTCGAGTCAAATGAAATCAATCTCAATGTTTGTAAACATTTCCTGACCGTGTGTTAAATGGTAACCTTATTACAATCAAAATTTTCCAGTTTGTTACGTCAAAGTCGTTCATACTGAAATTACCAAGTAGGTACCTAATACCAATTAAAAAAATACTTGTGCTCCATCGGAGAACGCTCTTTGTGAGATAAATGACAAAATGTTCTCTGAAACTTGGAATACTGCACACCTGGGAGTCTCAGTAAAGGTCACCACAGACAGGACGACCTCTACTTGGTCCTTAGATTAAATCTTATATAGTTAAATTGAAATATGTTTTCACTGTATAGGCAAAATCGACTATCGCCTTATGTTATCAGTAGGTAAAATTTGACAGTTAGTGCGTGTTGCCAGTGATGACATGGCGCTGCGACTTAGTCGCTAAATAGTGAACATACACAAGCACAACGGGCTATAGAGAGCTATGCTCGAAGTTTCTCTACGTGATAAAATCTGGAATGAGGTCATCCGTAGAAGAACCAAGGACACTGACATTGCTCTCAGAATTAGCAAGTTGAAGTAGCAGTGGGCAGGCCATATAGCTCGGCGAACCGACAACCGTTAGGGAATAAAGGTTCTCGAATGGCGACCACGAACTGGCCGTCTTGAAAGGCCCGCCACCCAATGGACCGATACAATTTCGAAGGTTGCAGGAAATCGGTGGATGGAATTGGTTCAAGATTATCATGGCACTCTTTGGTGGAGGCCTTTGTCCAGCCGTGGTTGTGATGATGATGAGGTTAAATGTTTATTGAATCGTAACATCAGCCCTACTCTGTTCGCAGCTAATAAGATCCTATAACAACATTGAATGGTTTGGTTAGTGAGATATGAACGACGGTTTCTCTGCTTAGTAACTGATTCATCATCGTCATCCAGACTCAACCTCCGCCTTACAGAAGATCGCAGCCAAATAACATTGTTTATTTGAAATAATGTTGTGTTCCTGCGGTAAGGTTGCAAGAGCGCTTTAAAGGGGGGTTCGGGGTCTACGGTAACCACTTACCAACTGGTCCGCTGACCTTGTTTGCCACCTTAGTGGTATAAAACAAAGTGCCGGAGAGTGATAGGTTACTAGGGTGATGGCCTCCTCAAAAGGGTGATGGCCTCCTCAAAAAACCTCTCTCTGGCAACAGCCCAAGCCGAGGTCCGTACCTAAGTGGTGCCCTTGCGCTCGTTGCCAAAACCTAACCTTTTTTCGGCAGTAGCGCCCTCTGCGCTCGCCTAGCCCGGTGTAGCTGGCAGTGGTCGTAAGAGACCCACAGCATATAAATCCGTTCGAAAAAAAAAAAAAAAAAAAAAAAAAGATAGGTTACTTTTCTGCGGGTACCATGCGAGTGAAGTTGCGTGTGGAAACAGGTGCAAAATAAATGGTACCATTTCAAAATTGGTCAACAAGTAAATGACAAAAAGGAATAAAATGATTGATTCAGTTTTGTAAAGGTTCTATATTGGCTTCTAATCCGACTTGTTGACTGTACATCCAAGACTTTGGTCAGCGCTGATAAAGCAGGCGAGCGGTGCTGTGTTCTTGAGCTGCAAATTCTAAAAATATTAAGATTTCGGATTGAAAATTTCATCAAAATAGTCAGGGATAGTGTAGCCTTTAAATTACATCGGTTCTGTAGTTTCAGAGCTTACCCCCTACATGCAAACAAAATACTTCTTCAATACCAGTGCAGAAGCGAGACAACGTCGGCACCTACTTACAACTTTACTTGCCAGATCGAATAGATATACAATGTGTGTCTTATCTGGCGTGTAATCAAACCAACAGACGGTGTCGTTGCCCTCATCTCGTAATCAGAGGAAACGTGGAATAACTCGACTACATCCATGAGATAGTAATAGCCTTGAGCTTGACGAATATCGGGAACGGTCAATATATTTTTTTCGTCGGCTCTCTATCTTGCGATGTTTTATGAGGTAATGTGGATTTCAGTAACGGTCTCGGGGGATTTTGTACAGTTCCTTTTTGATCCGATTACGATTTATCTCTACCATACAGTTGTAGAATTTTATATTGATACTAGCTTGCGCCCGCGGCTTCTCTCTCGTGGCAACTTCATAAAGTAGCCTTTATGCTATTCTGAGTAAAGAACTTATCTATTCTAAGTTTGTGTATGAACGCGCGACTTTGAGCTTGTGTATGAAGCCAATATATTTAGTGACCAAGTCTCAGTGCAAATGTCGTCACTCGCGATGCAGTGTTGGAAGGCCGACTATATTATGAAGGTTGCGGGAAGTCGGTGGATGGAAAAGGCTTCGCAATGGCACTCTTTCGGGAAGGCCTAACTTCAGCAGTGGTCTTCTACAGGCTGAAATAGATGATGTTAGTTAGTTCATAAAAAACAAGCAATGAAAATATTATTATTATTATTATTTATTTAAATGACTAAGAAAACAAGCAAAAACCAATCGCATTAATATAGGTAATAATTTTAAGAAAAGTACTGCCTAACTTGCATAAAAATAATTTAAACAGAGCTCCATCAGACAACAATCCTAAAGGAATATGAAATCACGTAATGTCTCTTGAATGGTTGCCGCTCGAAGAGGCGCGAATCAATGATCGGATTTGCAAACATTTTTTTGCTCCCACGTCTCTTTGTCTAGTAACGGTAAGGTATGAATGTCTAACAAAGGATGCCTTGCTGATAATAAAAGAAAGAAGTGCACTCAACTGGAACAGTGGCTGGCAGCCAAGTAAGAGCCCAGTTGTTTGTTTCTTCTAAATGCGAGGACTCGGGACGGGTCCAGGTGGCTTGCATGATGGCCGAATGTATACATGTGCGTAAGCATATGGACATGAAAAATATGCTGTGTACATCTTTATTTTTAGTACTATAGCATAATTTTCAAAATTGTTAAATGCATTTTAGACGACCTCGGTAGCGCAACGCGGGAAAGTGCCCGTCTGAGACGCAAGGGGTGCGGTTTCGATTTCCGCTACGGGACAAATGTTTCCATGATCTGCAAATATTTGTTACGGGTCTGGGTGTTGTGTTACCATAGTACTCGTAGTTTCTGATACCCACGACACAGGAAATCCTAGTGCGGAGTCAGAACTAGGTATGGTAAGTGACTATTGGGTGTTATTTATTTATTTATTTTATCTAAGTGCAGGCTACTGTTCAAAAAGTCAAAGTCAAAAGGCGTTTATTTCAATAAAATCACTAGGATCACTTTGAAACGTCTTAGAAACTAGGTGAAGCTACGCCGTTCCTCGCGACCAAGCCTAGAAGAATCAGGCAACAAACACGGCTTGTTCCACGTGAAGTTGAGGGCAGAACTTATAGTAACGAATAATCGTATCATTTGAAATCCGTACGCACGCGGCTGACTGCCAGGCTTTTGAAATGCAAGAGCATCTCAGCTGTGTAATCCTATTTAGAGGTCTACGACACGGGTCCCGGTTGTGTTTTATTTACGTAGCCTACATGCAACTCGGCGCATTTTATTATAGCCTCTGTAACGTAAGGGGTTTCAACAGGCTTGTGTCACTGCAAATTAACTTTCATTGCAAAATGAGCTTTATTCTAATCACACTACTATTATAAATGCAGGAGTAAGTACCTATGTTTATTTATTTATTTAGAATACAGTATAAGATCATAACAGGTTTTTTTTTATCCCTAAGGCGATGCCATATTTTATTAGTAGGTACATTATAATAAATAGGTACAATTAGATAGGTACTAATCGAAACTTTTCGTTTCATCAGTCTCTGGTACCCATAGTACAGGCAATGCCTAGTTTGGGGTCAGTTGACCGTGTGCGATAATGTCCGGAGTATTCATTTATTTATTTTAATTATCTCTGTCTGTTTGTATCGTTTTCTGAAAAAAATGGCTAAACTGATCTTGGTGAAATTTGGTAAGCAAATGGCCTAAATCCAATCTCAGGATTTAGGCTACTTTTATCCGGTTTCGCCCTGGGAAACTACTAGTTATATATTAACTTGGCTCCAGTTCATGTACTGGCTTCGGTTAATATACCCATGTTATAATAAAAAGCAGAAAACCGAACTATACTATACTATTGATGATTTGTTTGTTGATATTATGGTGGATGAGTTGTAAAAGTATTAACATTTTGGTATTATGTAGGCATGATTTTGTTTATGCATGCATGCTTTCGCATGTACGTGACACAGTCAGACACGAGTCCGAATGAAACTTTGTAAATAAGCTACTGTTATTCACTCCGTGGCTTCTGTAACAATGTGAGCGAGCTCAGATGTGGATAATAAACGAGCCAACTTTTTATTAGGTCACCGCAGCCTACCGGCATCCCGATATTTTCAATTTCACAGCGCTAAGCTTTTCCGACCTCTATCGGATCTTGTCACTCCCGCCCGTTCAAAATATGACGGTGCCGTGCGACCAAATGTTTGTGTATAATCAACCTAATTTGTGTCTGAAGAGAGCCACTAGGATACCCTATTCAGTTGGGTTAGACTGGAAATACCTATATGCCTTTGCCTTTATTTCGTTCGTGTTTCGTATTTTCATATAGGTATTTGGTTGGTTTTACTTAATAAAAACCATTTTTAGCAGTTTTTTGTGACCTGGTATATGCCCTGTAGTGTCTTACCCATGGTTAAAGAGAATTCTGCTTTTGTGCTCCTATATTGTGCTCCTCGCAGAATCTAATTTCCAGATCCGTCTAATTTAAGTTCATTATTTTTTTGCTAAACATGGGTAGGTATTTAAATCGAGCTATAACAAAATGCGAACTACACCTCAGTAAGCTCACTAAACGACAGCAAAACGACCTTTTACCAAGCCTAGGTACTTACTACCTACCTACCTCAAAATTAATCTCGATTCTATGTCAGAACTCTGTATTACTTTGACACCGGCAATCGGAACTTTGTAATTATTGACTTGTTCCCAAGCGTTCCAAAATTCTAGGTGACTTCTATTACAATATTGATCAAAGCTCGAAGGACCGAACATATCATTACTTTCTCTAGACGCCTATTTAATAACATAACTTTACACAGGCCGATGTTACATTCAGAGCTTGATTTTGTTGGTATTCGCGCTCACTGATGACACTTGTCTTGTGGGCGCGCTAAGTGATTTGTAATGTGAAATCGAGCGAGAACAAAAGTGGATTTTAAACTGAAATCAACGGACCGAATACGAAGTGCTATTTTTTGTCACATAAACCTGTGATTGATTTCAATCAGTGCTGCCTATTCTTGGAATCCTAAGCTCTAGCAAACATGCGTGGCGTGGATCATTCTGTGTCTCCAGATAAGTAAAACTATACCCGGGTAATTTCCTACAGAACTTGGCAAGGATAAATGATTAAATTGCCAGGGTAAATAAAGTTCCCCGCGGCAAAGGAAAAGTTATTTTCCAAGGAGGTTAATTTATTAAACTTAAGGCACCTGTCTACTTGCTTGGCTAAAATCGCGTATTCAGGTTAAAGATGAATTAATTAGGAGTTTGGACGTTATTTTCTGGCAATATGATTTTAGTGAGCTCCTTTTTAGAATGAAAATTATTTTTAGAACCCAGAAACTGTTTATCTAATCTTTGCACGTAAATGCCGAATGAAGGCAATTACAGAGGATAGTTATGAAATGAAATGGGTGAGTTGTAGAGCGGAGAGACTAAGCGAGGAACAGGTGTAGCATCGCATCGAACCTACGAAATAAAGTCAATTTAAGGGTGTGCGATATAGCTCAAAGATATCGCAAGCCTCTAACAGCCAAACTCAAAATGGACTTGTACGGTGTAAGGACCATTTTGAAATGTCAGGATATAAAACGTTTTTATTTGAACGCATAAGTCAAAACTCTGTAGATTAACATATTGTTGTGATAAGAAAGCTGATAATCCTCTGACTCGCCATATCGTCATATTTTATCTGGCAGATCTAGTGGCAGATCCAGTAATGACGCGTTGAGCCGTAGATTTAGTGTGTAGAGGTTCTACAATGGCCTACGAATCAAACTTGGTTGACTGTACGTTGCCCACTGCCACTTCAACTTGCTAATCCTGTGCTAAGATTGTTTATAAGCAAATGTATTTTAAGGTGAGAGATCTTCCACCTTTCATCTTTCACCTTTAAGTACATATAACCTTGTCTAATTATGCACTTACGCATCGATGTAATGTCAACTCTATTTAGGAGCTATCTTAATGAGGAAGAGACATGTTTAAAGGTCGTTGAATCACTCTGAGTGAATAAGTACCGGGGTGATTAGATAAGTTCTATAATTGGAAGATGTTTCGCTACAGTTAACTCTTGTTAGAGATTAATGGCTTTACTTATATAAAAATCTGTCCAAAGATAAACAGTACTTAAAGTTTTGCCATCTCTTACTACTACATGATGAGAAAAAGTGACATGGATCATTTGAAAAGCGGTTTTAAGTAAAGTGGAAACCTACCCCTTTACTTAAAAACACTTTTCAAATGAGATGAGTTCTCTTTTATTGCATGATACTACCTTGGATGTAGTGCTTACCTAATTGTTCATCTATTGACAAAATGAAAAGATAAATTAAATAAATAACTTATTTCTTTATACAGATAGTGGTCGATATTTAAAAAATATGAATAAATAATAATATTTATCCTTAAAATCCACTGAATTGTTGTTGAAGAACAAGGATGTCATAAATAATCTAGCCCTTTAAAATACAAGCTTGAGTGGAGCTTCTGCAGAGAGTACAGACTTCGTAGAGTACAGACTCTACGTAGTAGATAACGAAGTTTGTCGTCTTGGCAAGGTATTGGAGACTAATAAGGAAGTAAACTGGCAGGCAATTCAGTCGTCATTGACAACCCTGCAGCAAGGATGTCAGTTTGAATTAATAGAAGCCTGAGGTAATACTGTAATGGCATTCACGTGTGGGACACCTAATTACTTGGTTACACCTGCGTCACTGGCGACAACGAACTCATTATAGATTACGTATTCACATAGGAACTAGTAAACTCGTAGTTATCATCATCGCATTCATTAGTAAGGACCTCCTAACTAAAATTTTTCGAATAGAAAAATTCATTGGTCCACGCCCGGGATTGAACCTAAAACCTTCAGATCGAGAGTCGAGTTACCACTTCGCCAACACGGCTACAACACAACCGTAACAACAAGTTCAGAACAAAACAGCATTTATAATATGATCTAAGTGGTTACTCAGGGCCACTGGCAACTGAAAACCCGCGTGTACACATGTAGTTAATAAAGTCATTAAAGTTATCGCGAATTGCCACTATTGTGTATGGTCCGCTGTGAAGTTATGTGTAGCCTGTGCTTTAACCCAATTAACTAGAGAGCAAATTAAGCTATGTTACACACTGCAAGCTAGCAGAAAGTTCAGAAAAAGTACAGTAACGTATCTTGTACAAATACTAGAGAGCTTGGACCTTACATTTGCTAATGGCGTTCGTACAAAGTCTTTAAAGGCTTGACTTCGACTAAATATCTCTTAGAATTTCAGCACAAATCACATTTCAAACATGCGAGGTGAGTCTCGGAATCTGCTCTACTTGCATTTATCATCATCACCGTAGAAGTGAACTGTTGGACATAGGCATCCCTTAAAGAGTGCCACGACAAACGGTTATGAGCCTTCTTCATCCATCAACCGAGTACCAGTAAGGCCTTACCTATTAGATACATCTATTCTATACATCTATCTATTCTGGATAATCATTTGTGACTAACACAGATATTTGTTCTGTGTCTGGGTGTTAAATATTTATCTACTATGTATATCAGTCTCTGGTACCCATAGTACAGGCTATGCCTAGTTTGGGATCATTTGACCGTGTGTAATATGTCCGGAATATTTATTTAGCTAGATGATTTATACAGCATCAGGTGGAACTTTTTACTCACATACAGAACGATGTAGTACCTGAAACATGTTTAGATGGAGTAGGCTTACCCAGAACCGGTATAAGTTCTGGGTATCTGTATCTGGTATCCTGTCAGCCTAGGAAAGACATAGTCAGTACGTGTTTTTCTTCAGCGTTCTGAGCACGTGTTAATTGCGAATCCAAGCGAAGACAGTGCGATATAACCTTAAAATATCTTCCAGTGGCAAACAAGCACCACAATATTGTCACATTGTTTACCGCCTGATGGAGTCTGCTCTCCCGTTAATAACGATGTTACCGTTCATTATGGAGTTATTGGACCTACATTATAAACATTGATATGATTTCCGTATTGTGTTGTGTGTGATGGGTCGCTCGGAGTGCTCGTAAAACAACCATTACATCGACCTATTTGGATAATATGATGAGGAACAAATGTTGTTTAAGTTTGTATCATGACGAAACGTCTTTCGTCACTCTACTTATTAAAGACTAGCTGTAACCGCGCGGTTTCACTCGCATGGAGTCAGTATAGAGAAAGGAGATACACGCCTTGAACTTGTTTTTAACTCTAACTTTAATACATTTTTTCACATCTTTAAATGTGGTTATTTAGAAATCGCTGACATACTCCATGTCCAGGACTAGTAGACAGTAACTAAGGTATTTACCAAATTTCGTAAACAGTGCAGCCCGCTTAGTGGTAACAAACATACACACACATTTGTGTTGTAATATTACTAGCTTCACTGGCAATTATTTTACTCATAATGCTGTCTTTCGGTTTAGTACGTTGTCGTGTCAATGGTACTTTCTTGGTCCTGCGTCGGATCAGCAGCCTTATTTCGTAAGTCCATTGATATCGTAATCTACTTTATTTATCCAATTTCCATTGTGCAAATATCAAAATACAATACGAACTTTCTACAATCATAATTCCTTTTCGTATTGTGTCTTCTTGTATGACAAAAGCGATATTCAGCTTTTGCTTTGCATCGTAATCAAGAGGCAAAGACAAGTCTAGATGAAAAGCTAGGTGGCTATGCTTTTTTCGAGTATTTGTTGGTACCTAGGTAACTTAGATAATATATTATCTAAGCTAGGTACCTAGTTTTATCAACATTCCGAGAAGTCTCAATACCCCATTGATCGAAACTTCATCATCATCATCAGCCTGTAGAAGTTCACTGCTGGACATAGGCCTCCCCCAAAGAGTTCCATGACGAACGGTCTTGAGCCTTCTCCATCCACACTGCGTCGCCCGGTTCGTGGTCGCCATTCGAGAACCTTTACTCCCCAACTTTAAACGAAACTTATTACTTTCCAACTTATCTCCATTTAGCGTAATCGACCCTGTCTTCTACAGTTTTAATTAAGGTTCTATATTTGTTTATAACTGTACAATGAGACGTAGGGTATATAGAAGTCAACCCTTATTAAACCTTCTACAAAGAAACTAGGTACCCATTATGTATTTCTGTGCTTAAGCTCACGCAACGAAAATTAACGAAATGTGGTGGGGGTCACAGATCACTTTGAAGTTATTATTAGAACTCAGTTAACATATCTATACTATATATTTTGAATGCGCAAGTTATTTTGTTTTTTGTTTGTTACCTTTTCACGACTAAACGGCTGAACGGATCGTTATGAAATTTGGCAAGGAGATATATTATTTATTGGCGAAGGACATAAGGACATATGCTATGTTTGGTCTCAAAAAATAATTCTGTGATGGGTTGAAATAGGGTTGAAAATTTGTACGGGCAATCCATAATTCCTCATGTTAGGGATCTGAAAAATCATATTCTAGGCTTTTGGTAAGAAATAAAGAAATGCGTGTTTCAAAATTTTGCAAAATCATCCCTAAAGGGTTCAAATAGGGGGTTAAAATTATAAGGTAGGTACCTAAGTTACTAACTTTCTTATAAATACAGACGAAGTCGCTGGTAACAGCTAGCTTACTACCTATTCATAAAGCTGCGGTTCAGTTATGAATCAGACGTCTCGCTCAGAATTTCTGTAGATAAGATTATTGTCTTATTGTTATTAGCAACATTGATTGCTTGTAGGTACTCTGCAGACAATAAAACTATTCTTGACTTTCTCTATTTTATAAGACGATGCTCTTTGGTAAAATTATTACCAATAAGATTATTACGAACTTCTACGTAAATCGTGACTTTATTACCCTTCGGCTCAATAATTTTAGCCCAAATTTCTTCTTTTCGCGACCAAAAAACTTGGTTACTGGATACGTGACTCAAATTTCAGCTAGCCTTGTAAAAAACGTATCAGCACTCGGTAGACGAAAGCCAGACTCGTGAATTTATTAGTGAAGGTCATTGTCATTGATATTGATCGCAGTCACATTTTTAGCAAGATTAGATTTAAGTACCCGGGTTATAAAGGATTTTACCGTGTACCTAGTTCAAAGTGTGAACTATTTTTATAAAATAATAAAATGTGTTTTTATTGTTTTCAGACATTTTTAGTTCCGGTGCGAAGTGCCCTCGCAATGAAACCCGAAACCACACCCGTAAGTACCTAGAATAATAATCACAACTTCTTTTGTCAAAAAAATTACCGTCACAACCAAGTTTTGCCTAATTTATTATAACGCCATCTATTGGCAGTTCAATGCGACAGCAACATGTTCCCGTAGGATGTCCTCAGGTTTGCGCGCGCGTGGTGTAGTTTCAACGGCTCATACTAGATGGCGCGCTCAAGCTCAAGTAAGGCTTTGAAGTGATATTAGGTGGTTATAGTAGATGGCGTTGAACTACTGGTTCAGATTACGGCAACAACCTGTATTCCGAAGTTGAAGCTCTTGTGAACTGCTTCGTTGTTTAGATTACTTAGCTTCCGCTAGAGGTAGCGGGGTTCAAATTAATACCTCACTTCAGCTAATAATAATAAGTACAGTCAACTAATGTTATAAGGTTCCACTAACGTGTGTTAAGGTTCTACAGTGGCCAATAAATCAAATTAATTGAGTGTACCTACTATCTATCACGTAAAAATTCCGGTACCTTATGATGATAAGATTATAACAAAAAAACTTTTCTGAATCGTGAAAGCAGAGGTTGGGGCAAGTAAGAACAAATTATAATTTTTATCGAGTATATACAAAGTGACTATAAATGGCCCTTATTGCTTTTTATAATTATTGCCCTCATAATATTAGCAACAAGAACGTCATTAGATAACATTATTTTTATAGAGAGATAAACTGGTGACTCTTATACCAAAATATTTGGTTAAGTCAAGAACGATATAATGCAGTAAAACAGTAGCAAAATAAATGGCAATACTTAATTCCACAACTAGACATCGCCTTCATTAAAAATGCGCTGTTTTGCATCCGACGCGCGTCCAATTTATTATGTTGCTAGTTTTTCACCCGACAATTAACCGTACACTTTGCATTGCGTCATATAATAGCCAACTGAAAGCTTGTTCGTGTTATGATTTTAAAAATTCACTCCGGAGGCGCACTGAATGTGAGCTTAATTTAATGCTGTGTGTGGACTTGCGCGCGTTTTTCCAACAATTTCACCGGGTATGAGCCACGGTACACAAGTGCTGAATTAACACATTTTGGCACGGGACATATCGCTTTTAAAATATTTTAAAAGATTACGCGGAGTACAGGGCCGCTGCAACAGCATTCATTGTCCGCGGACCTACATTCCGCAAATTTATATGGCCCGTTTTGTGGCTCATATTGCTCGCTATCGGTTCATTAATAAACTATATCCTGTTGTCGCGCCATACAATACAAAATCCGCAAACCGTTTTGGAATTGTTCGAGCGCGAAATTTATAACGGTTCGAATTTTGAACACATCCGTTTCGGCCGATTGTTATTTTAATTAAATTTCGGTACACCGAAGAAACTCTTCAAGCTTTTTGTGTGCGAAATGCGTCTCTTATAAGTTTGCGGAAAAGTGAGCAAGATACATTTTATGTAGGTTAAATAGCGACTTCATGAAAAAGACCTACCTCACATTTCAGTGAATAAGCATCGTCGTAAATTTAACCGGCAGAGGGAACTCCGCCTCGGGCTCGTCGCGTCGCCGGCTCACGCCTGTTCCGGATATTCACGTTACGAATGGCTTTATTAAGACTAAATATTACAATTTCCGAGCAACTATTGCGACGGTTAGAATTGCTAATGCGCCGCCCAAGGAGGGAGCCGAGTGAAAGGATGCGATTGCACCGAAAACCACCCGTTTCCTGTTTTATGAGCGGCGAAATTGCAGTTTCACGCCGAGTTGCCAACTACAGCTGGATGTTATGTCTCAGCATGATTTAAATACTTCTTCTATCTGCAGTTACTTACATTTTGCACAGCTCCCTCCAAATTGTTCGAGTAGATTGGTGGATAACCTTTGTCTTATCTGGGACTTATTATATGACGCTGAATAAAATGCGAAAAAAATATCTAAGCCATTTTTAGCGTTAGAAAGATAACTCGGCGGAAAAGGGGCTACGTCTTGCAACCACAAATTACTATGATTTAATATTGCTTAGTTATCTGCGGGTTGGTAATTTGTTAGCGCGCCTCTCGGGGCCCCGTGTTGGGCGCCATTGTTGCTCCGCCGCCTTTTGTTCATCGCCTTCCATCCGCGATACGATCTTGAGTTATTATGATTAGGATTCTTTGCCAAGTGACGTGGACTCGCTTATTTCTCCATTATCGTTTTAGTTTTACAAAATCGTCATATTTTAATAATATTTTTGTCTTCACTGGTTGTTATCCCGTTATATTTTCTGATTATTCTTATCTTCTTTTTTTATTCTTATGAATTATGCTTTAATTTAACTAATCCTTTTAATATTTCGCTCTACAAGCTAGTACTTCAAACCAGAGCAGCTCGTACCAATTGAAATGCTAAACTTGGGATTGTCAGATCAGAACCGTCGATTCATTTGCATAATGCGTTCACCCGGTAACTACTCGATTAATATACTCATATACGGGTATTGAGGTGACCCACTAGATTAATAAACGTCACCGCCGCTCGTAAAGTCAATGGAGTTAATATTTCAGCCGTCATGTCACGCCATGCTAGTCTGACTTTCATTTCATATAGTGCTCTCAAATGAATCGATCTGCGTGTGGCTTTTTCAATTAGTGAACACATTCGATTGTCGTTGTGTTTATAGTGTAATTGGCGGTCTATTATCCATCTGTCTTGACCGGTGTAATGGGTGGCCATCAGGGAAATGAATCGCCTGGCTATCCGGTTGAGCGGAATGGGAGCGCAGTACAAGTGTTCTCCTCGCGAAATTGCTTTCCGTTTAAATGTCCGAGGTATCAGGACGCGCGCCGCGCTACATTGACGTCCGTTATATATGTCTGTTAGCGATACTGATATTTCCTTTCCCACTTTCTCGCTGTAGACTCGATTAAGGTCTATAATTACAAAATAAACATTTTTTTTTCAGATCCTTGCCATGCTCTCCTGAATCCTTCCTTCCTGACAACCTCAAGATAACGTTCCTGTAATCCCGATGAAACCTCGTATAATTTTTGTGTAGAAACTGTGTTTTCAAACTCACTATTGCACGCACCAAATGGGGACTGATGATCCCGAAAATCCTTCCAACGATCGAACAAAGCTCCATCCGTGTTTTTTTATAGGACATGACACATCTATAATACGAACACGCGTGTTCCTCAGCCTATTGATGAATTAAAGACTCAAAAATTGTGCAGAATTTTATGTTCTTTTAATTCCAGATTTTTTGATTGTGACATGCACGAGATCCACTTAAACCCCTTCATCACACTTATACTTTCAATGCCGACTGGCATTGGCCTTTTCAGAGCCACAATACCTCAACCTGGTCACTGACCCAATGCAGGATGACCAAGAAGGGATTAGTGAAGGGGTTAACTGGCCTCATGGCTCAGTTGGTAGTAACTCTGCCTTCTGCGCTAGAGGTCGCGGGTTCGATTCCCGCACTGGATAAACATTTGTGACACAGATGTTTGTTCTGTGTCTGGGTGTTAAATATATATCTATTATGTTTATCAGTCTCTGGTACCCATAGTACAGGCTATGCCTAGTTTGGGATCAGTTGACAATGTGTGATATGTCCGGAATATTTATATTTATTTATTTATTTATAGTGACACGACAACCAAGTATTATTTTGTACTTAATTTCTAATTCTCAGTGGTTGTTGAACCTCTGATGCACTGGTGTTAATGACCAAAGAGATGTACCTATCGGGTCGTGGAGCGGTGCGCATTGGGTCCTTTCATCAAATGCAACTGTGTTTGCAGCCAGGGCAGCGTGAAAACCGTAAATATCGCACACACTACGCCACGGCCGGCGGCGGAGCAGTTAGCAAGGATTGCAGATACTGCAATGGCATGCGGCGTGCGTGCCACACCCCATTCATTAGGCGCCGAGTGCTTCCGAGCATTTATCAATCTACCCGCACACAAAGGCAACGCCTAGCCGACTCATAATGCGAAAACCAGTTTTTAGGGTACGAAAGCAACGGGAAACGTTGTTGCAAAGAATGCATTATTTACGGGTGCACTGGTCAGTATGTACCACGATGAAAAATTAAATTTAATTATGCATTTTCATTTTGTATAATTACTGCAGAAGACGTTGTAAAAAAATATTTTAGGTTAGTGTAGAGTTGCATATTTTACGCCTATCAATTGAACTTTACGTTGTAGTTGAGTTGGTATATTGCGTAAAAGACAAAAAAGCGCCAGAAATTCGATTTTAAATATTGCAGCCTCTGCCGGTGGCGCAGCGCGGGCCATAAAACTAAACCAAAACAAATGCGGATCAAAACGCCTAAAGTCAATTTTTGTAGATTCGTTGCGCACATCACATTGAATATTCAAACTAACGCTCGATACACGATGAAATATGCAAGTTTTCAAAATGACTATGCTGCGAAGATGAAGCTGTTGTTTTAGGGCGATACCGACGATTTGCCTTTCATTCAAAAATTGTTTGATTGAGTTGAAATGTACAATTTATCATGCTAAGTAAACGTTAATCTCAGGGCCCTTGGGCTTACACTGTCGAATTTCGCCTATAAAGTATAAGTGGAGTGAAATGATCGGTTTAACCGGGCAGGAGGCGGCTACACCTGCGTCTCTGGTGATCCAGAGCTTATGGCCACTGCGGATAGCTAAGATAGTGATGAAGCACTGGCTATTAACGTTGGCGGAATTAAGGCATTAGCGAAGTGTAAACTTCGTTCAGCCCAGTAAGCCCGCTTTGAATTAGGTTTTTACTTTGTTTACTTAGACTTACGTATATCTTCAAAACCAAAAAACATAGTTGCCACAGACACTATATCTCATTTTTCATATAATTTAGGATATCCAAGAAAGATTAACTAACAAATCGGACCATTCTCAAGCCCAAGAAGATTGTCAAAATGTTGAATGAATCAAAACAGAAATATTTCACCAAAAGCTTCGCCAATGTCATTGGCTACTTATTGACGATTGCTATCGTATCCTAAACGTAACGCTACCGTGAATTCGTTACCGTTCGTTAACGCGAACTACCGCAACGTCAACGTTAATTTTCAGCTCCAATCGTAAACTGTGGTGCAATTGTGTAAGCTTAATGAAGTTCGTAACTTTGAGAGTAATTTTAACAATCTTAGCAACATTCAAAACTTGTTCCTCTTCCTTATCATGTTTGAAAAATCTTATATAAAAAAAATATAACAGTCACAAACATAATCCTGACCCCACACTAGGATTCCCAGTGTCAAGGGTATCCGAAACTACGAGTACCATTGTACATTTGTACCACAACACCTATAACAAATATTTTGCAGATCATACCAAAATTTACTAATTAATACCGTGGTGGCCCCAGCTAAAGAATAGGCCCCTCCATACCTACCTATCCGCGGATGTCGTAATAGGCGACTAAGGGAAAAAGCTAGGGGATGGGCAGCAGCGTCCCTCATTTTAACGATAGCTCTAACTGCGCTCGCCAACCCGCATGCCCAGCGTGGTGAGTATGGGCAAATCCCCCCACATGATAAGGAATTCGCTCTGTCTGTGGGGGAGGCCATGTTCAGCAGTGGACGTCGTACGGCTGAAATGATGATGATGATGATGACCAAAATTTGTCCCGCATGAATCGAACCCGCACCCCTTGCTTCTCAGCAGGGCAGTGGTCTGCTAAGCCACCGAGGTCGTCGCTATGTCGCTAAAATTGATAAAATCACGATCATAATTGCGAACTTCATTACCATTTCTCTTACGCAATAGCACTCCAGGACTAGCGATGGGGCATCTGCTCGCAGCGAGTTTGACATAGCGGGATTTGTTCCTGGCAAAAACCACAACCGACTGCGGCAGCTACAAACCGAATTGATTCGTTAAAATATATTACACGGGCAACTTTAAATAATTTTTGCCTGGTAACACACAGCGTTGCAATTTTGAGTAATATCTAAACATTGTGGCAATTATTTATCATATTACTCACTAGCATTATGTTTTCGTGTTGACGACAGAAATTGCAGTGTGTTCAAGTTGAAAAATCCCAAGCAGCTTTTTTTCTATCTTGAGCGCTTTGCCTAACTTTTTTTTGGTGTGGTCCTGACGATACAATCTGAGGCTATTGCACAGAATGGAGCAATTTCAATCGCCCGTGTAAGAACACTTAAGACGCTGGGGCAGACTCGAGGGAGATAGCTACAAGTTAACGATATGTTGAAATGAGATGAAGGTAGAAACTCGCTTCCTCTTTGATCATTCAAGCATTACCCTTCGACAAATAAATGTAATTAAGACACCATATTTGGTTAGGGGTTAAATGTTTTTTGTTATTTCTTTTAAGTTTAAAGGGCTAACGAAGTTAAAGAACTTTTTGCTGGTGCGAGTTCACCCCGTTCATCCCGCACCGGGACAAATGTTTGCATGACCTGCAAAGTTTTGATTTGGGTGTTCTACCATGGTAGGTACTCGTAGTTTCTGATAACCACGATGCCACATCGAATCCTAGTTTGAGGTTTGGCCTATCTTTGTGAATTTGGGGTGTTTTTTAATGTAAAAATAACGCTTCATCTCCTTACGAAGCTACATAAATATAAGCATTGTTTAAAGCTGTCACTGTTTTTCATTATGCAATAGTAGGAGATCGCAAAACTTTAACCATTGTTTATGTTTTGATACATATTTTTAAGTAAGGCCACTAATCTATAAAGCCTACTGATTCCATGATTTCCATCTACCTACCTAAGCATAAAAAGAGGCAGCCGATACAAGCCGGCGAACTATCACAATGAAATCATAATACAAAGACTCAATCAATGACAAAGACTCGTTCGGTACTTGAACCAAGCAATGCACAGCAGCGAGTTGTGTCTGCACCTCGCGGGTATTCGGATTGCCACCATTCCGCCACCGGAACGGTAATGTGCCTCCGATTTAATTACAATTTATCCGGTTAATTGCTCTGCGGAAACCGCACCCACTTGGTTTTATTTGAGACATTACTGCTCTTACCGCATTCTTTTTGGAAGAAGAACAGCTTTCTTTTGTAAAGCTTATACCTACTGTTTTCACACTCTAACTTTAACTTTTTTAGACTTAGTGGTAAGTATACAATAGCGGTTCGTCCCGAACCGAAATCTCGCGATATTTAAAAAAAACTCCGGACTTGAAAATCGCACCTTTTGCATGTTCTAACTCATAACAAATCTCACCTGAACTACGAAGTCTTCAAATCAGATCCTAACTGTGCCTTCAATAAAGTACCAATACAAGCCAGGCAGTTATTACTATAAAGATAGACAATCAAAAATTGGAAATGCTTGCCAGTTTCGTTGCCTGCAATGAACTGTAAACACGGCTGGTAAACAATGCGCTTTTGCGCTATCCATCTCCGCCCAAAATGATCGGATCATTTACATGGTTCTATCGTTCGTTACTGAAATATGCGCATTTTGTGTGCGTTATTAATTGACGCTCCTTAACCTGGAATCACACCTAGTAGAAGTAGGTATTGTAAATAAACTTACATGGATGAATCCGAATCGACAAAATCATGGTAAAGTTTTCTAAGGTTTCGTGATCTAATTAGTTTGATGTTTTATTTCAAATTGGGCTTTACCGTCAATAGTGTACAACGCTAAGATATGAAATCAAATAATTTACTCTATCGACTGTGAAACGGGGCGCAAAAACTATATGGCAAAGAAAAAAAATCGATTTTATATGCAAACAGCTCTTTCATATGACACATGATTCATGATTTCATATGATAGTACAACCTGTGGTGCAATTGCGTAAGCGTAGTGGCAATGAAGTTCGTAACTTTGAGGGTAATTTTAACAACCTTAGCAACATTCCAAACGTTCCAAACTTGACAAGGGAAAGCTTCTTCCTTTTCATGTTTGAAAAATATCAGAAGTCGTTAAAATTGATAAAATCATCCATAAAATTGCGATCTTCATTACCATTTCGCTTACGCAATAGCCTGGCTGTTGTCCTACGAAATTCCATGCAGATCGGTTTGACGGTTTGAAAGTAATCCTCTAACAACAAACATACAACCGATTCGCCCAAGTGAGAGATATTTGCTCGTTTCGCTTGCTCGATCAATAACATCTACACAACATCCGTCAGCGGTGCTCACGTCTATCATCACCCCATTCGCAGAGCCATTAAAATTCATCGTCCAATTATCTTCGTCAATCGACGGGTTAGAAAATATAAGGGTCATTTCTCATTTCATATTCCTCGTAATGGAATAACGGTGTGACGGTGGGACAGCTGATCGATCTACCTTCTATATTTTATTGTAAGTAAATTGCACGGAATGTGTGTTGACCCTTGTCAGCTAAAAATGTGTCACGCTGCAGTGGGGTTGAAATCAATGTCACGGTGATTCGCTGTTATTTATCATCGCTCGATGCTTCTCTATATCTTTTTATGATTTATTATTCCGCATACATTCTGGGAAGCGTGTTTGGCGTGAAGTTTTTTGAAGACAGCTTGCACATAGACGTGGTAAAAGTCGTTTATTGCGGAACACAACAGTAGAAGCAATATCATCTTTAGTTCAAACGCATTCGTTCAATTGCCTCAAGATATTACATTACAAAATACGGCCGACATTCCCGAGAACCTCCTCTTTTTGAAGTCGGTAAAAAAATGGTAGAGCGTTTGCAAACAGAGTTTTAATATAAACAGATTATTTCCAGCAATCGCCCATTTACTGACATGGAACAGTGTTACGGCATTTTTCACATTATGTATAACTCTGCAGATTGTTGAACAATTGCATTTATCATTCATGTCGAGCTCATGTTACACTAGTTAAACGGATTACTATAATACCTGTCTATTTGATTTACATTGCTGATAGTGAAATTGTATTACACTAATGGACATTTTTTATAAATAAAGCGATAGCGGCAATGATGATGGACACGCAACAACCCAGACGTAATATTTTCACCGAAATTCCGCATAGAATAACGCATTTCGTATTCCGAAACATCTAACTTATTACTTGCATATGCTGAAAATAGCCGCGGAAATATTTTGCTTGTGCATTCATGCATGGATTTTATTTGCGAGTAGCCAATTCTATTTGCTGTGTTGCTATTTGATCGTTTAAGTCTCCGCATTTTAGAGATTTTATGGTGTTTTGTTTTTTGATCAACGTTATGTGGCTAACTTAAGCTTAAAGTATTCCCTTTTAAAATCACACTGTACACTATAACTTCTGCAGAATAAACACCTGGCCTTGATACTGGTTACACTTTATGAACATCAAACTTATAAAGCTATGGTAAAATTATTACTCGTATAATATGATATGATGGCCATTAAAAATTGATAGGTCTCGTAGAAGAATTATGCCGCCGTGGACCACCGAGTGAACAAATAAATAATGTCGGGCGTGCGAGGCATGAGGGTTCCCGGCTCTTAACTCTTATTTTATACTTATCGAGACACCATTTTTATCTCCGTATAAAACGCTATAATGCAGAATGCTTTTAAAATTATATTATGCAGCGGCAGACAGCGAAGAGGGGTTTAACTGTGCATTTTAAACGTGCGCTTATAAGCGAAAATTCGCGGCGGACCGACTATTGTTTCCTTCAGCTCAACATTAGTCATTGTCAAATTATCTCGCTTTTAATTCATGTTATCAAATGTTAGCTAAAACAAGAACTAGAATATTCGTTTCTATTTGTGAGCAGTGCGGAAAAATAAAGTTAAATCAGCGGTGCCGGCGTTAACACGTCGCGCGTTCCGGGATTGCCGCGGAATAGTTTGGTCGTTTTGTAAAAGTGGTAGGGGTGGTTTAAAGGGTTTTTTACTCGGCTCGCTAATGGACGCAGAACTTTACTTACCGCCCGTTCCGTTGTACGCTTGTTTACTATTAATTGCGCCTTTTGTCGTTTTCAGCTGTTGTCGGCTGTGGTTCCGATGCGCCCGGCGACCGCGTTTATGGCTGTTATCTAGCGTCGTGGTATTGAGACGGTTTCGTTCCCCTATTTGCAGATTGTACTCTTTTGCTAAGTTAAAATTTCGTAACAATATGGTTTGGTAACGATTGGCCTCATACACAAGTTCAAAGTAGAGCAACGGGCTATGGAGAGAACTGTGCTCGGAGTTTCACTGCCTGATAAAATCAGAAATGAGGAAATCCATAGAAAAACCAAGGTCACCGATGTAGCTTTCAGAAATAGCAAGTCAAAATTGAAGTAGGCAGGCCATATAGTTTCCATCCGACGATCGACCACCTAGTGTCGGAACGCCCCCTAATTGATGGAGCTTTGTAAAGAGTAGTCGGTGGATCGTCGTGGCCTTTGAGGGAAGGTCTATGTTCAGATGTGGACTTCATCAGACTGATGATGATGATGAATTACATAGTTGTCCACGGGATTATAGAGATAGTAGCTTCGATAACTTCTCGCATAACGAGTTGGGTCGGCGAAACTGAGCAATGTTTACCTGAAGCGCGGTTGCCTTCCATCCCGGAACGATGGTCCCTAGTTGCCGAACCAAACCGAGTTCGCAAAATTATAGAGGGCGAGAATGAATCCAGTTACGCTGGATACAAACAAACGCGAACCCTCTGCTGATGGCTCCAGTATTTAATTACAAATAATGTTTTCATCCGGAGTTGATACTCGGCGCAGACCACAAAAAAGGACTGTTTTCATTTCGCACTGAAGTACCTACAGTGCAGTCTGATTTTTTGTTGGTTTGCAAAGTTATATTTATCGCCGTCGGACCCGTGTGCGTCGTTGACTCGCAAGTTCTTAATTAAATTATTTACTTGTTTATAAAACTGTAAGCGTCCAGGCCCCCGGTATGACAGTTTGAATAGGTTCCGTTTGTACGAGTACTCCAACTGTTTTGTCCGTGTTGTTTTGATATGACTTGACGACCTCGGTGGCGTAGCAGGCGAGTGCCTGATTCCTGCTGCGGGATCTGAAAACATTTGTTCCTGGTCTGGGTGTTGTGGTAATATGCTGCTGGTAGTTTCTTATACCAACGACGCAGAGAATTCTAGTGTGAAAGCCACATTTGATGTCTGTCAGTCTTAGCTTCATAGTGAAGTGACCTGCTTAAAATTATCGCTAAACTGAATGAATCGATATGGTTTTCAAACATCATTCAGTGAATCGAATGCAGTTATTTTGAAAAAATAAAATAACATAAATTCTTTAAAATCACTTATTAATCGCTTATGTAGAGAGCTAACTTTATTTGATTGAATCCCATTACAATCCCTGTCCCATTATTAAATTATATCGTCATTTTAGGAAAAAATCATGTAGGTACATAGTGAACAAAATAAGTTGCATTTATCCGGTTGAAATAATCGTTTTGTCATCGTCATTACTCTGTAGGTACTCAGAGATTTATGAATTAATTTTCAACAATATTGTCAATTCACAAATTGTTCAAAGTCATGTAAAATTATTTTCTTTATTTTCTTTGCGACTTTTCTCCAGTTTGTTGCAGTGCCAGCATTTTTCCAGTGCTGAAGGGTAGCTCAGTATTGTTATGCACTGCATGAACTTTTATTTATGCACAAATAAACTCTATAGCATAGTCAATGTATTCAACTTGTCGACCCGAACAAAAAATAAAATGAAATCTTTAAATTTTTTGGGTAACATCCTTAGTGACACGACTTGATACGAGTATACTGACGTAAACATGTAACGACGTTCGGTTTACTTAGAATTTTTCTTTTTATAATTTTAAAAAGGTTTATTAGTTAAAAGAAAATCATGAAATTAATGGATTTAGATATTCCTTCTTAATACTCTAGTAAATATATATTTAATAACTGAGAAAATTCGTCCAATTGTGCCGTTATAATATTGAGAAAATAAATAATATTGTGTGGCCGCCGTTACAAGTTTATTTTGATGAAGTGTCAAATGCCCGTCAAAAGTGGCTTCTAAGCGTGGCCTCACTGTAAAGATATCATCTTGAAATTTATACCAAATCTAAAAGTCTGTGAGCTTATAGTGCCAGGATGACGCAGACCAGGCTGTGTAATCAGATGCTATAATGAGTCGTAGTTTTTTTAATGGATAGAGTTCCATTTAAATTTTAAAATATTAAAAGGCCCGGTCAAGAGTACCCTAAACTGACGAGGATGTATGAGAAATGTGATGAGAGTGAATGAAGCAAAGAGGTATGTCAGGATCGTAGCAAGTGAAAAGCCTACCCCCCTGGGAAATAGGCGTGATTTTATGTATGTATGTAGAGATCCATTTTTTTTTTTTATACAACTGTGGTGGCAAACACGCATACACCTGTTGGTAAGTGGTTACCGTAGCCTATGAGCGCTTGCAATAGCCTGAGGCATCACGCACGCGTTGCCGACCCCGAACCCTCTCCCCCCCAAAAGAGCTCTGGCAACCTTACTCACCGCAGGAACACTACACTATTTGAAACAAATAATGTTATTTGGCTGCGATCTTCTGTAAGGTGGAGGTACCTCTCCAGGCGGGCTGCTCCAATTTAGAACGAGAAAATCTCGCTGTGCCCTACCTCCTCCTAAATTTACAACCTTTGCTTAGCTAAAAATCTTTGTACAAAGTTACACAGCTGTTCTCGCAGTACTGTTTAACAGCGCTAGTCTGTTTCATTGTAAGGATTTAACACGCTCGAATTTATTATTTTGTTGAAGTGTATAGTGTACAAAAGTCTTTAGGAATGTAATTGCCCGAAAGTTTACACTTTATCTATTATTCTAATCAAATCAAAACATTCCCTACTATATCAGAATCTTATATCTTGAAGATAACCTATCAGATCCTCTCAAGGTTCTAACGCAGTAATCTATTGCTTGCTTGCTTCCATGTGTCACTGGCTTTTTCTGTTGGGTGCTTTTGATTTATTATATTATAATGATAGCATTGCTTAAATTAAAAGTTTATAATAAGTTTGATTCTGTTCCTAATCCATTGCACAGCCTTTTTCTCACAGAATATTTAATTTTCTGCTTAGCCTTCAATAATAAGTAATATCAGAACAATGTTTTAGATACTGGTATCCACTTTCTGAGTTATTCTCAAGTTAATCCCGTCGTTCACAAGCTTTGCAACTTCTCAATCCAAAGCTGCCCTTATTTTATAGACAGTAAATATAAAAGTTGAACTTTCCATCGATTAATATTACAAACTTCACAGGATTCAACACGCTTTAATAAGTTCTACGTGAAATTATGTGGCAGCACTGCTCAGGGGAAAAGGGGTTTATAAATATTGTTTCGTAGGCTTACGATACAATAAAGGAACTGTTTTCGTTAACGCCTTTGGGACCGCAGGCAAATGAAGTGGCAAGACTTATTTATAACTGTGTTGCTCCGAGAATGAGCTGCCTCTGAGGCTCTTATTCTGAATTTGTGCCAACTCATTCTTGCACATCTTTTTAGATAGTTTTTTTTTATACAACTAATGGCGTACAACGTGGCAAACAATCTTATGGCCCCCTGTTGGTAAGTGATTCATTACCATAGCTTATGCACGAACGAACGACATAGGCATTATACGACGTCACGTCGTATAATATGTCCAATCATTTTTCCTCGTCTGTTTTGTATGGTCTTAATCAAAACTCTTATCTCTTCTACTCGTTTTAACGTTACGTTAGACTACATTGCCGAAAACCGAAACAGAAAAATGACTAATATTCCATTGTGTAAATTATAGGGAAAAAATATTTCAACCAGTGTATTTAAATATAACCCAACCCCTCAGCAGCATTTATGGCGGTTCCCGATGCAGATTGGATGACGTCACATGATTTACGCCTCGCACGCTACCTATAACTTTTCTTAATAAAATTACTCCGAAGATATTCTTTTGAAACCTTGGTATACCTACATACGAGATGCGCGAAATTTCACATGCTTACAAAACATGGTTAGGCATTTTCTTCGTTCTGGTTTTTGCTTTACTTCATTTTGTTTTTCCTGTAGATTTTTGGTAAATATTATTTTGTTTCATCACATCATCATCATTTCAGCCGTACGACGTCCAATGCTGAACATGGCCTCCCCCACAGACAGAGCAAATTCCTTATCATGTGGGGGGATTTGCCCATACTCAGCACGCTGGGCATGCGGGTTGGCGAGCGCAGTTAGAGCTATCGTTGTTAAAATGAGGGACGCTGCTGCCCATCCCCTATTATTTACTACAAGTTGATTCATAACATGTATACTATCTCGAAAGGGGCTTATTCTATGAACAAAAAGATAATATTCTCTTTTTGTTCATAGAAAAAAATAACATTTTCATTTATATTTTTCCGATTTTTCCTTCCTAAGTTTTTCAATATGGTTGTTTTTGGTATTTTTATCATTTTTATAACTAATTATTAAACATACGAGAAGGTCGAACTTATTATATATTACGAATCACCTTGTATAAAGTGCTGAATTGCCTTCGTGTTCTGCTATCGCCAATAGGTATCTGCCAAACTATTTACCTTTTATTCTACTTCCGGTGTGTACTAATTCGTATTCAAATTCCGTAAGAATATTTACGATCACTAAAAATATTTTACGACCCTTCTCTGCGCAACTGGTAGCTGCCACTCGAACGTTTCGTTCGGAAACTGTCATATGGAAAACACAGATAATAAATGTACGAAGCAATTAACACTAAAAGTTTCAATGGAAACTTCCATTTAATTAGTGTAGGCTTCGAGTATGGCTAGGCACGCAATGTATCTACTCCTTAGGATAAATTGTAGGGTTTTAGTTGGATGGATCTAAATGTCAGCTTTTGAAATAAACATGTACGTACCTAAGTATTCGAAAGTATTCGTAATTTGATAAAGTAACTCTGAACTCAGAAAAAATACTTGAGGGTAGATACTAGCTTATATCAAAGCGATTTTAGGACTTTTTAATCGAAACTTTATAAAAACTTTAAAGGAAGATGCTTAAGCTTACATACAAGGTGATTCATAATATGTATGCCATCCCGTAAAAATATTGATGTTTTTTTTGCAAATATTTTCTTTTTGTTGACAGAATAACCCCCTTTTCGGGATGGTATACATGTTATGAATCACCTTGTAGATAGTAGTTGGTATAAAGAACTGCGCGTTGTCGAGTGGGTTGTTGGCGTGTCATATTAGAGTAAGAGAGAATAATCTTTTTTCTAATCTAATAGATTATTTGGTTATCACCACTTTCTTGCTTGTCGTGTCACTGACTCTTTATGGGTCATCATGTATTAGGTCAGTGACCTGGTTGAGGTATGGTGGCCCTCAAAAGGGCCTATAACATCTGTGAAAGAATCATTGTAGACAAGGATTAAAGTGCGCCTCTTAGAGGCTCCTTTTGTGCACAATTTATTTCGTTATTTATTACAAAACTTACAGCTATGGGCCAAAACGTTGTTTGAGATAGAAAATTACAAAAATAATTACATATCACTAACCTCCATTAATTAATCTTAATATGTTTCCTGAAACCCTAATGATCTAAACTTCACTGTTTCCTAAAAGTACTATGGACCTCATAAATTATACGACCAACTGTCATCCCTTTATAATCATTTTTGATTGGACCTCTCCAACTGGGCACTCTTGAATCGAAATTGGATTGGGATAATCTGGATCGCTGGCGAGACCATTAATCCTCGGGTCTGTTCCAATGTTTTATTAGGTACGGAACTATGTTTAGTTTAAATAAATATGTAGTAAAAACAGTTGGGTCAGTGAACTTGTGAGCGAAAAACCTAAACTGTAGGTAACATAACTAAGGCTGAGCCGATTAAACACTCAAGAAATATCTACCAACATTTACTTTTCTCAGGATTGCAAAATGGATGGGTGACAGATAATTCCTTACAAAAAGTCGGTAAGGTAAATTATGTAAAGGTGTGTTGCAATTATCATCAGCCTGTAGAAGTCCACTGCTGGACAAGGCCTCCCAAAGAGTTCCATGTCGAATGGTCATGAGCCTTTTCCATCCACCGACTTCCCGCAACTTTAATGATGTCGTTGGTCCAACATTTATGTGTTGCACAGTGTGTTTAAATATTGCCATTATACAGTATTCAGTTTTGAAAGTTTATATCTAATATTTGTAGTTAATTAACGTCCAACCCACGTCCGGGCGACCAGAAATTGTTGTGAAACACGCTACTTAATAAGTTACATAGGTAGGTCTAAATGGCAGAAATTAGAATTATCTTTGTAATAAATGTACAGAGTCATCTCTCCCGACATAGCTCATTTGAGAGAACTTGCTAGCTAGCCAGTTTCTTGCTAGCTTGACCACTTTACCTAGGTGTAGGTAAAGTGGTCAAGCTAGGTAGCTAGTGGCTATCTACTAATCAACGTACAAAGGTACTTTTTTTCAGAAAAATAAGTACGGGTTGTCAGCTCCCGAAAAATGATGGCTTACAAAAAGCGAAACCTACAAATTACAACGTGTTTCGTATATATAGTAACATCAAGATTGCTACCTAAAACAGCTGAATAATAGATAGGCGCAGGAACAGCTACTAAATTTAAATAAATCCATATATTGATAAAAGCAATATGCAAATCATGTAAAAAATGTATGTTCCACAATAATCATCACTGATGTGTTATCCTGTATCCATTTCGTTTTTGGCTTACCTTGAACGAAAAATATCCGAATGTATCAAATTATATTTTTATATACCTGCATAGTGCATAATGGTTTTATGTGACGCAATCGCAAAATGACTGCAATGTTTGTATTGAAGTATCCATTATCGTGATGAGGCGCAGCAGCGTTACATACAACATAAAAAATATGTGCAGCTGTTTATGTTGTCTACTCCGGGAGCGCATTCAGGTGCTACCTGTCTGTCTGTCCCGATGAGCCGTTACAAATAAAAACCTTTTCTTTCTTTCTACCCTACCCGGAAAACACACCAGCCATTGGTAATGCACCGATTGAGCTTGGTTCTTTAAAACGGTTATATTCATATTCATATTCATTTATTTCACCCTTAGCGTTACATTGCATAACATAGGTATGTCCAATTACAATTATTTTCATAAATTATCATGCAGATTATTAATTTAGTATTATTATTATTATTACAGATTATTAATGGATTAATAGATTAATTAATAGATATAAGCAAAGAGATTCTCTTTTAACAGTTATAGCTTCACTTACCTCAAGGAAACAGCAAAAAGATAACTGTAATAAGATAAAAGAAGTTATGAAAAAAGTTTATAAAGAGGTCTTAGATAACTTTAAGTTTTGGATTTAGTGTTTACGCGACGCTTTAATAAACACTCTGAAATGTCTGCTCCCCTGGAATATGTAGACAAAGAAGTTATATCATCCTAAAGGAAGGTTATTAAGAGTTCTTAGATATCTTGCATTTTTGGATGTAGTGTTTACGCGACGCTTAAACTATTCTTAAATGTCTACTTCCGTTGAATATCTTGACAAGTCCTCTTCATGGCATGGTATCTTTTGAGCTGAGACAGCATGGCTATTAAACTAAGTGGTTGCACAAAATGCTTAACCTAGCTATTGTAGTATCATCGATCGTAGTTCATATCCCCAGCCTTTTGTCCCTTCACGTACCTTGCGTACGTCCACTAGTGCTATGTACGAAGCTCGCCTGCAACCCTCCAGGAGGCCTATGTCACTGAAAATTTACTTTCAGTGTAAAATGAGCTTTATTGTGCAGGCGGTAGATTCAATATGGCTGCGGTACGCGAAATTCTATTGGCTGATTATTGGACTTCCTAATGTTAAGGGCGTTTAGGTTGTCTACATACAGTAGAGTTAATCGTACAATTATTTTCGTTCTTTGTATGTCTTTCAAGTTGTATTGGTGCTGAAAGCCACTCTCATAGAGTTCATTGTTGATGACAACAGAGCCAAGAGCCCAAGACAACAGAGTTTATAATAGAATTTTGTCGTGCTTATCGATCGCGTGTGCGTCACAGGTTCACAGTATGGAGTCGAAGTGACACACGTAAGAACATCTGCACTACATCGGCATCTGTGCTTTCACTGGTAAGCTCTTGTCCTGCTATTTAGATGACATGTTTTGTTCAGATAATTGACTTAGGTCCGTAGAACGGTCCGCCGTGTGCAGGCACACTGTTTTTATTACGTTCTGATGTCACTTGCCGGCTTTGGTTCGTTTACAGCCACTTGTTTCACTAGTGTCTGATTTGTTTGTGGATTCAATTAGTGAGCACGGGTTTTGTTGAGATCAAACCACTTTTGAAATGTATTATTTTGTAAACAAGTACTACAGTTGCCTGGCTCAAAAATGTAACATGTGAACTTTATTTTTGTTAACTCTTCTGATAGTTACAGTAACTAGTTGTGATAAAAACGTTCTGTTCAATAGGAATTGAGTTTGGTTTTTAAAATATGAGCCAGATTTGTAAGCAGTATGGTTGCTTCCTTTTTCTGTTGTCCATTTAAGAAGTCAAACTCAAACTCAAAAGGTGTTTATTTATTTTATTAATGAAACAAAATCCACAGCTCTTAGGTATATGGTACAACTTAACTAATTCACTTTACAATAAAGGACAATAAAGGATTTAATTTTATTAGCTAATACATTTATTTAGTTTATTAAAATCACTAGCATCACTTTGAAACGTCTTAGAAACTAGGTGAAGCTATGCCTGTGCCTCACGACCAAGCCTAGAAGAATCAGGCAACAAACACGGCTTGAGGCCTATATTTTTTTTCGATGATCTCTTTTTTATAGAATATTTTTTTTTCTCACAAAATAGTAACGCATATAACGACTCCGTTCAGCCATGGCTAGCGAGGAAGGACTTTAGTAATGAGGAGAGTTCAGGATACAGGTTTATTGTAGTTGACGGTTAAAAGCAAAACGCCACGTAATGGTTGCACCACACGCAAGCTGACACAGTAAATTGTGCTTCATTTGCCTTGTGCTGGTGTTCGGCTGGCCATTGCCACCTCCTGCGATGGCGAAGATTGCGGAATTTCTAACGATAACGGCTGAATGGGAGTGCACCGCAAAACTAAGAAAACCCCATCTCACAAATATTATAAAGTTTGCAAAGATGTGAGTATGTGAAGATGTTTGTTACTCATTCACGCCGCAACCACTGAACGGATCGGAATGAAATTTGGCATGTATGTAGTAAATAGCTTGGAATAACATAGAGCCTACTTTTTATCCGGGTAGCATATAAGCGAAGCCGCGGGTGGAAGCTAGTATTTTATAAAGTTTCGTATTCGATTGTTGTCAACGCACGTTCGGACATTATGTCCGTTGAGAATCTGAATTACAATATTGCTTTTTATATATAACTCTTCGTTGTATCCCAAAAATATGAACTAGAATAAACATTAATAACGTTTAGGAATGTCGGAAGAAAGCTTCTTCATAATTATAACACCCCACTTCATGAAGGGTAGGTATATGTTTTTTTAAACCCCCTTTTTGACACCTATATTTAAGCAACCCCTTGGCTGCGATTTTACTCATATTCGTCTTGATAGTACAACCTGTTGAACTAAAAAATTACATGCAAATCAGATTGACGGTTCGAATGTAATACTCTAACAAATAAACATACAAACATGCAACGCCGATTTCTCCAAGTGGTTTGAAAGATATTCGCTTGCTCGATTAGTATATTTCATTTCATTTATTGACCATTTCTTTATAACATATAACATTGGCATGTCAGGTTTACTGTAATTACAGTTACAAGTAACGTTCATATAATTTTACAAGGATAATTGATTTTAGTAGGTAATTTATTATTTCCATTTTTATTAGTCCATGCAAATCAGAAAATGAAACATTTAAATATTCCGCGACATGGTAAATAAAATAAATGATTTTCAAAAAATGATTTAATTTTTATTTTAATCTGATTAAAGGGAAGCCGGGTTACTTCTATCTAGTTTGTCGTCATCGCAAATATATGTTTAATTTGCACTATGCTATCTCTACTGAGGTACTTATGCGGCTACAGCCATACGTGCTTTATCTCCCTAAGCTTCGGAGGGTCAGTAAACAAACACTGATTCTCAAATCTCCTATCGCACCGTAGTATCTGTCACGATACGTGTAACCTGTGACGGCTATTCAGTACCTCCTGCTTACTTACCCACACTAGCTACGTGCATACCTACTAAGCTCTGTTATAGGTCTAGCTAGCGATATTGTCTTGGGAATGCAGATTATTGTTATGGCTTGAAATTAGCAAGATAGTGTAGGTAACCTAATCGAATTTGACTGCCACATTACCAGCTAATGTACGTTAGCATAGCATATTGCTGATTTTTTTTTAAATACGAATAGAGCTCATTTGACTACAATCTCACCTGGAAGTGATCTATAGAGCACGATGGTCTAGAAGACACCCATTCACTCTTGCCTCGTAATACCTATATTGTAGTTTTCAGAAGTCAGACGATGGCAGTGTGTTCCATTACTTATATTATATTTTTTTTGCGAAAATACTTGAAAACATTCCTAAAGTAGATACCATCAAATTTTTGAAGCACTTTTATCATTGCAAGCCGACGAAGCCGGGATGGAAGCTCTATATTATACTTCAGCCGAATTTGTCAAATGTTTGGTAACAATATTGATTTATGGACAGAATATGCAAGAACGCGCGGTTAACACTCCATACAAAACAAGAGTAGTGCACAATTGCTGACAATCTAGCTTTTTCAAACCCAATTTTATTAACAAAATCTTCAGAAATCTAAGACACCTGCGTGTTAATCATCACCATCTCTCCAATAAACCATGAAGATCCATTAAAACCGCACGAAAATATAAAACCCCATGAGACAACCAAAACACGCGTTCAAAAAAAGTACACAAACATTTTACACCAAATAAAAGTGGCGCATGGCGGTTGATTCGAAAGTCGCAAGGAAGTTAGTTAATTATGTAAATTGCGGCTTGTACTGAAATATGTAGCGAATTCACTCAGGCCCTCAGATAAACCCGGCCTGACTTATGGTAGCCTCCTGACATGGGGATGTTCGTCGTATTCTAATGGAGCAGTTTTAGCCAGTGAAGTCGCGTTTTGCATTTTGTTAAAGTTAGGTTTAGTGTATTTTAGCTGTAGGACTATGATTTCTGACGCACTCAGTTATTATTATAAGAAAAATATGGCTCACGACTTTATCCCCAAGTATTGTTGACAACCTCTCAGATTGGCGATCAGATCCTTAAAGATGTCTAAGGAGGTAGTCTGAGGCACGTCCAGAAATTATGGCGCATGCCCTCATTTTTCATTAGTGCCCTTTATATTGCAGACTTCCGTATTAAGAGTTAGGTATAATGTCGTTTTTCAAGCAAACCTCAAATAAAACTAGTTTCAAGCATATACAAAGAATGCTCCAGGTGTTGCAGATGTCAATAGGCGACGGTAACCGCTTACCATCAGGTGGGCCCTAAGCCTGTTTGCCTCCGTAAAACATAAATATATATACATAAGTTTCATTAAAAAAAATATATTTTGAGAATACAGACCTTAAATGATTAATTTGAGATTCCTTCACGAGACAGGTAAATTAAGCGGTATTTTGTGTACTTATCCTGTACTATTTAGTTTTTACAAAGCCTGTACATTTACTTAAATCTGGGGTGGGTCTTTTGTCTTGTACTTCTACAGCACTCAGTGTTTCATTAAGAAATGTAGCCATTGTAGCCGTAAGTACGTACCTTCCAACAAATAGCCACAATTTGAATTGTCTCCGAGAAATCTCTAACAAGAATGAACCATTAACCCAATTCAACGTGTTCTTGTAAATAGAGTTAGGGTTTTAGGACTAATCACGTACTTAGTATATTGTTCGGGCGCAGCGAACAATCACGATAAAGCTAAGAACTCTCGTTTTAGCTCCCGACTTATCTACTCAAAGAGTAGTTGCGAGACGAAACAATATGTACCGGATTTTGTTTGAGTGAACTCTGTTTCTGCTAATAGCAGCTACGCATATCTGCTGCGGCCCACGAAATCCTACGAACATTATAAATACGCACGTGAAGATGTTTAGATGTTTGTTGTTCAATCACGCCGTAACGGCTGAACCGATTTCGGTGAAACTTGGGGCCTATTCTTCAGCCGGGGCCACCACAGACTCACTACGAGTGGCAGTTTTCACTTCATCTCACTAAATTTTGACGCATTATTCATCATCATCATTTCAGCCGTACGATGTCCACTGCTGAACATGGCCTCCCCCACAGACAGAGCAAATTCCTTATCATGTGGGGGGGGGGGGGGGGGGGTTTGCCCATACTCACCACGCTGGGCATGCGGGTTGGCGAGCGCAGTTAGAGCTATTGTTTTTAAAATGAGGGACGCTGCTGGCCATCCCCTAGCTTTTTTCCCTTAGTCGCCTCTTACGACATCCGCGGATAGAGATATGGAGGGGCCTATTCTTTAGCCGGGGCCACCACGACGCATTATTACTACGCAACAAAGTAGTTAAATAATTTCGTGTTACTCTACAGAACTTCAGAACTTAGTGCAGCGGGGGCAAAGTATGAAGGAGACCGCGAAAAGTCGCCGATTTTCCGAGTACCCAATATTATCCGTAACAGGCATGCCTCTAATCCCTGCTATACACCTCGGACGTACAAATACGCAATAAATCGACAAACTTTTAGCAAGCAATTTCCTTCGGTTACGGGAACAAGATTCATGGTGTCGAGGAGTCGGCCGGAGTGCGGTATTTTGCGCTGCTTTTAAAATTTAACGCCTCTAGCAAAGTGGATTGCAATGAGTCTTTGCGAACTTTGAGGAGAAAACATAAAACATTCGTTATAGGGGTTTAAGAAAAGACAAGGTCCGGATTTGACGAATGCATTATTACACATTTTTGCGATTGAGGGACCGAATATCTCTCTAGTACTTGGAAGAATCGGCGTTGTATATGTGAATGTATGTTTGTTAGAGCATACTAGGTACGTTAACCTCAATAAAAAAAACCGAGCATTTACTCTCTATCCTAAAGCCGAATTCAAACGATTTGCGATGTGTCATTTAAAATTTATTTCAAAATGATCGTTACTTCTAGTGAATACAGTCAAGATATAACGCACGCCCTCAGATGTTAAATTCCAAATCGACTTGATCTTAATTAGTACACTTAAGGATCATTTTAAAAATGAGTTAAAGCATATTTTAGACATATCGCACGCCGTTTGAACACGGCTTAACGCGGAAACATGGCTGTTTCCTGGATGGCTCCAATAACAATCCCCGTATTAGTCTCTAAGTAACAGCTATCCGCGGAATGCTTTTAAGTCATCTTGAAATGATTAATGCGGACGCAACCATCCTTGCCGCCATCTCGAGACTAGCTGCAGCCTGCGATTCCACCCAATAAAATAACTTACATACACCCATCATACACAGGTTTCTATCGACAAAACAGAAAAAGAGGTATTATTTTTCATTCATTGAATAAAAATTAGATATTATTTTTGTTTCATTGAATAAGAACCCTTTCAGTACAGTACACATCATATTATGAATTACCTTGTATTACTGCTGCATTTTTCCTAATAGTTTTCAAGCAGACACAACCGTGGGTCATATTCACAGTGTATTTTCAAACAGACATAACCTTCGACCGTGCATATAGTGGACGATACCTAACCGCTAGGTAAAGCGAGGCCCTAAAACGCACTCTACTTAATGGGCAGGCACTCGCTCCTAAAAAACACCAACTTTAAAATATCGAATACTGTAGAAACGTAAATAAAGTAGTTTGTGGATTGTGGTATATTCAGTGAATGTGTGAATTGGCTTTGAGCCAGTGATAGTTGAATAATAGAATAACACTTGAATATTTTCACTGGTTCAGTTTGAATAAGGGATTCACTGAATCTGATAAATAGACTGTCATATTTACTCTCGTGGATCAAAAATAAATAAATTAACGTATGCGTCTTTATGTGTCTATACTCTATACCTGTGTAATTAGGTACAGTATACCGATTTATGTAGCTGTTTCAGGCAATGGACTGTTTCAAAATTTCTTAGGAAAAGTTGTCGAAAACTTACATATTATTTTATTACCACGAACACTCAGCGTATTTAAATCGTACGTGAATCTGCTATATTACGTTCAATGATTGTTCCATATAGTAGGGAGGTAGGGCAGGGCCAAGACCCTACAATTAAAGCTTCATTAATTAAAACAGAAATCAATTCTAATTGAATCATTAATCAATCTATGTCGAGAGGATGCCCACTTTATTTCCAAATGATTAAAAATCTCCAATTAAAATGGTCCCCGGTTATTTTTACGAAAGAATTTACACGAAAACTCAGTTTACCTTTAAGGCCGGGTGCAAACGAGCGGGAAATTTATAGCTGTTTGTTCCGGAAAAAAATCCGAAAACATTTTATTAAATTACATCCGGTAAACATTGATACACCGCCAGAAAAACAACAAAATATGTTTACGCTGTACATCAAAGTTAAATTTTTGATAACCAATGATTAACGTGCTATGGTTTCGAGAAAATTTGTTAGATTTTTTATAATGAAAGATCCAATGTTAATATGTGCTCAGCGACAAACCCCTTTCTTATTCTTCAATAAATTTGGATTGCCTGTGTCATGGGTATCAGAAGTACCCCGGTACCAAAACAAAATATTTACAGATCATGAAAACATTTGTCCCGTAGCGGGAATTGAAACTCTTGCGTCTCAGCGCACGCCCTTTAGGTGCACTTTTACATTGTCTATAAGTATTTTGCTAAGAAGGCACACACGCACCATAGTAAGTTTGCCATTACTTAACATCATTGTCATCAGCATTTGATTCAGGACAAAAGGTCCCTTCGTTAAAAAATAAGTGCCCCTAATGGCATTAACACCTACGCCCATTCGACCCTTGATGGACTTAATTAATTTTTGACACGAATTTGTTGTGAAAGCCCTCTGTCCGACCCCATTTTTCAATCGATTTGCTAAGTAGTTATCCCATTAAATGGAGGGCAGTGGCGACAGTTAAAAAATCTTCTAATTATTTTCGTATTTTCAACAGGTTTTGTTACTTTTATTCAGAAATTTTTGAATTAAATGCAACTAGCTTTTGTATAGGTACGCTTTGTCACAAAAACCCAGTAGGAAGAGGTATATTACAAATCGGAATAAAAAAAACATTGTCTATTTCGTTCTAGTTGTTCCGAGTTGTTCCAAATATATAGTTTTAGTAGAAAAACTCGTGAATATGTTTGTGTGATGCTATTGTCATACAAACTCTAAACCCGCTGCACACTCAGTTGAGTTTCGGTTTTTTTTTGTGCCACTACTAATTAGACACCCAATCAGTGACGTAACGTTCTTATAATATATTCAAATAACGACTATTGCATGGTAATCATTTAGCCGTTTATCGTTATTCCAAAAACCTTTTCAGTTCAAACTAAAACCCAAATTCCGCTAGGAATCCTGTCCACACAAACATAGAGCTGCGTTTGCTCAACCAAGTTAAACACGGAGTAGTACAAAATAAACTGTAATCGCTAGAAGAACAACGGCCGGGACCGACAAAAACTTTATTAGGAGTAGGCGGTGCGGATGTCACGGGCGGCGGCTTGCGGTTGACGCGGTCGGGACAGCCGCGTGCTCCGCAGCGGGCCTCGGTCGTCCCTCTATTGTACATGCGCCTTTACATCTTTACTGCTTAAGGATTTTAGTTGTGGAAATTATTCAGTAGGTACATATTAAATTAAAAATTATTTATTAATCAAAAATATAGAACACGAAATAAAGTAGGTAAGTACACTGGTACTCAAAGATGACAAGCCTCATAGCTCAGTCCGTAGTAACTCTGCCTTCTGCGCTGGAGGTCGCGGGTTCGATTCCCGCACTGGACAAACATTTGTGACTAACACAGATGTTTGTTCTGTGTCTGGGTGTTAAATATATATCTATTATGTATATCAGTCTCTGGTACCCATAGTACAGGCTATGCTTAGTTTGGGATCAGTTGACCGTGTGTGATATGTCCGGAATATTTATTTATTTAGATTGCAAATAACGCATAACATAACACGTTTTCGAAAATGGTCAGGTAAGAACCCTAAACCGACGTGCATGTATGAGCAATGTGATGGGGCGAATGAAGCAAAAGAGGTACGTATGTAAGATTTGATAAGAGCTTGATACTTATTTCAATTTTACTTAAATTCTACTATTTTATAGTGTGCAATCTTGGTATTAAGAAAATACGACGATTTATGAGATGAATATCGCTCTTTCAGACAACCATTGTCTACCTGACAGTAGGCAGTATTTTTTTTTTTTTCCTTTTTTTTTTTATTTATTCAGGACAACAAACAATTGCACTCACATATATCTGATTTGTACAGTAGATCTGATTTGTACACACACCGTTAAGAATAGGCTAGATTACGCGCTGTGTCATCCGTAGGTACCTATAGTACCCATAGGTAGGTATATAGGTAGGTAGGTATCAACTTATACATAAGCAACGTACCAAACACTGAATGAAGCTCACATACTGATCACAAAAGGCCCAATTTTTTGGTCACTGAACCGTTTTGCTGAGACAATATGAACACACCCTTCCACAATAAATAACCTTTGATTAATGAACTGTATAAAGCAGGGTTAATCATGACACGTCCGAAGTTAACCGTTTTTCATAACATGTCAAAAGAAACGGTTTTTGCAGGGTAGGCTTTTTGACCGCTGCTTTTTATAAGGCGCTTGTGTCAAAGGTTATTGTTTTTGACACTACTTGCGGCTATATAGGTATAGGTGATTCAAAATATGTATACCTACTATCCCATATGAATACTATCCCGAAAGTGGCTTAGTCTACACCCAATTGGCAATAAAGTTTGTTCTATCACTTTTGGAAATTCGAAAATTTTCATTGATTTTAAAAATTCAAGTTAAAATCAGTTCAAACTCAATTATTCAGCTGTTTTAGGCAGCAATCCTCGTGTTGAACTTCTTTCGTTTTGTTGTGAGAATAAGCCCCTTTTGGGATAGTAAACTAGTAAACTACTAGACCCCAACCCAAGTCACTATTCGATGCTATTAGCGATGACGCTGGTAAAATTGCCGAAAATGTATGAAATGGGCATAAAACATTGCTTTTGTGCACTAGAAAGTCAGAATCGATCAATAGTACCCGTTTCTCTATTGTTTTCGAGCAGGAAAACTTATGTGCGGACTACAGTTGTGCCAGTGTCAATTGTCCTACTACTGTCCCACTGCGCTATGTCCGTTTCGTATCTCACTTTGTATTCTAGACTGCGAAAAAACAATGTCTCCTCTCCTTTGGCCTAGCTGAAATTCGATATTCTACCTGTTGATTCCGAGTCAGTTTTAGGGTTAGTCGAGAGGTTAAAATTGATTATAAATTACGTTTGACGATTTGGAATTCATTAGGGGTTGGGCCTGTGAACCAATTTTGTAATTAATCCGGTTTTTCCGTGCGTTCAATTTTATGGGATCGTAAAAAGGTTTATTCTTTTCCTTTAAATTCGTAGGTAGCCGTTAAAATGGGTATAAACCAAATTTATTATCTAATCTATGTAGTATGTCTATATAGGACACATAGGCAGGTAGGCAGTACCTACAAAAATATTTAAGTAGGCATCTAACTCATTTGTAAGCACATATATTAGCTTATAACATAGTCAATTGTATTGAGCTCTCTAAAATTAAGAAAAGGTTAAGTTAGGTAACGAGTTTGTTTTACCTACTGAAATCAAATAAGGGAGTTGCAAGGGCAACGATAAACACCGATTCTAATGGAGCCAATAAAGATATTCTCATCATCAGCAGTAGGTACTACGGCCTATGTATTTCAGAGAAACTGATCCTTTATTCTTTATTCATTATTGTACACAAGAAAAATACAGATACAAAAATTAGAAAGAAAGGTCCCTTGACCTTGTGTGGCCTGCACCCAACGGCACCGAGTATCGTGGGGCCGCCCTACGCTGCGCTTTTCGGTGCGTGAAAGTAAAACAACCCAGCTTAAACTTGACTCAGCTAAATATCATAAACCCAAACTCAATACTGCAGTATCTAGTAGGTAATTCTACGAGGCACGTGCACGCCGGCGGCCGGCGCCGTAACAACCAGACAAAAACGGTTCACGGCTCGAGGTGAACGCGTGCGTTATGCCTCTGATATTGCAAGCGTATAGGCTACGGTAACCACTTACCAACAGGTGGGCTGTATGCTTGTTTGCTACCTTAGTTGTAAAAAAAAATAAATGGACTTTACGGATACGGAAAATAGGTTTTAAATCTGTACTTTACTCTGAGAGAACTTTTGGAACAGATTTTTATCACTTTAGCAATGTGTATGATGAGTTTTGTGTTGAAAAATGCTTAACGCCTCTCCACTAAACATTGGGGGGAGAATTGTCGTTACATAAGCGTATACACAGTGGAGGGGTATTCAGTTTTAGATCTGACGATCTCTAACTACCGTTGTACAATTTTCAATAAAATCTTTCTTATGATGATATTATTGGATTTGTTGACTTTCCTGCCTAGACTAGCAATTTTAAATTAAGCTGATTAAAATAAGCTTAAACATGGGATATAGGTTATTACTGTTATTCGCTTAGAAACAGCTCCTGAGTCCAGCATTAGGTCAGATTACTGATAGGTACCATGAAATTGTATGTCGGAACTTGATATGGGGACTGGTTCAAAACTTTTGTCCCAAACAAGCGAAGCCCAAGCAAAGATTTTTTCAATTCTTGACGATCGGATTTGATGTTCGAACGTGATTTATCTGAAGAGTGTCAGCCCTAGCCAGTGTACCTATATCGATGCGGTGTTTATCGATACAAGTCATCACCTGCCCAATCCGGTCAAAGTGTCTGCGGCACCGTGTGTCCGAGACTGTCCGGATATACCCAATTTCCCTGTTTCTCCGCAGATTCACGTCACAGCTGCGGTTAGACGGATGACGCCACGGATGAAAATCATAGTGCTAACGTTCTGAAACTTCATTCCCACAAATATGTTTGAAAATACAATATCTATTACCAGTACACCACACAACATATATTGGCATAGACGATGAATTGCTCAATCCTACTTCCTAATATGTGAAAGTTTGTGAGGATGTTTGGATGTTTGTTGTTCAATCACGCCGTAACGCCTCATTCAACATTTCGTTGAAACTTGGAATAGATAAAGTCCTGTACCTAGAATGGCATATAGGCTACTTTTTATGGTGGAACCACGCGAGCGAAGCCGCGGGCGGAAGCTAGTATAAGATATAACCTAATACATACTTAGATATATTTTTGCATTTTAGAATCGGTAAGTTTAGGATGACGTGGCTCTGTTGTGTTGGCAGCTGTTCGCTGAAATATCTTAATAATTATTCTATGCTGTTAATTTTAGAATAACCGGCGTGCCCGAATGCAGGCGTAATTGTTTTACTAATGCAATGCAATATTCTGGAGATCTAGTCCGTTTTCAGTATACGACCAAGACGAAATTCTTATCATTGAGCTTGCAAATTTTGACCGTGTTAATAGCCGTTAGATGAAGGATGCCATTTTCAAAGTTGATCTTAGTCGTGTCTCAACGATGCATTGAAGCACAAACTTTTATCAGACATAGTGAGATCTCAGCTCGGGGCGACTAGTTATAGCACTACAAGGTCGTGAAAAGCCTTTAGGCGTTGTTTACTTTTAATATCATTGTTCGTCACTCCGTATAGTCAAAAGCTTCTGCGCCTCTCGGAATAATGTATACCTACCAGCCCTACAAAAAGGTAATGGAATAACAAAATGAGCACTGAACATAAAATGTCCATAACGTCGGATGGCGTACGTGAATATAACTGAAATTGTTGGTTATATCAGGCACATGTCACTCCAAATAAACTGTCAATGTGAAATGAGCTCTATCGTGATGATTTCTGATCCAATGTGGCACGGCAAACAATATGAATTACGAAATATCGAGATGTCGGTTTATTTTTGAATTAGAATAGTGAAATTAATAAGCGGTGCTGGCGTGTGTGAGGTATCCCGACTTTCGATCCGAAGGTCGTGGGTTCGAACCCGGTCGTGCACCAATAAGTTCGTATTAACACGTGCTTAAGAAGCGGTGAAGTAAACATCGTGAGGAAACCAGCAAGTATTCTTATAGGCGGCGATGGGCTTGCAAACTGTCACGTATACTGAAAAATGTGGACATGTGCCAAAATATTTGGACGTGCCTCTGACTACCCCTCTTAGCTATGTTTAGCTATGTTGCTTGGTCGCGAGGAACAGGCATAGCTTCACCTAGTTTCTAAGACGTTTCAAAGTGATCCTAGTGATTTTATTGAAATAAATGCCTTTTGACTTTGACTTTATAGATCTGATTTCCTGGAGGTCCAGAATCCTTTTCTGAGAGGTCTACCATGCTTGGGGATAAAAGTCGTGAGCCTATTTTTTTGGGATTGAGCTATCTATCACGTCAATAGTACCTTGTAGTTTGATGTTTAGTCAATTAGAAAACATTGAAAAAGTACATTTATTCAAATCTTATTACCTACCTACGCGGTGAAAGTTTGCCTTGCTGAAAGTATAATGTAATTATGCCCTCATTATATAAGTGTAATGAGGGCATAATTATCAGCTCGAGAGTAGTAGCCGAACGCATCCTTAGGCGCGATTTACAGGCCTCCCGCCGTAATCTATCGGGAGAGTGAACAACCCGGCAGCGAGATACGCGCCGACGCGACGCTATTTAGTCGGATTTTTACTGATTTTACACCACTTTTGTGCATTCCTCATGGTTTATGTACCCGTAATATACTTTTCTATATTTCTAATCGTGCGTCGAACTTTATTTTCTACTACTATACTATGATTAAAAATGTTTTGCGTGACTGAGCGGTTGGATTCTGCCGCTTCTGCTCGGCAAGCATGTATCGGTGGAAAAATATGCCTAGCTGCGTTATACCTAATATTGTACTATAGTTTCACACAAAAGACACGTTTCATCAATATATGGAGCCTGGGCCTGCACTGTGTACACTACTCTAAAATATGGCTAAGCAATAAAGTAAACGTATTTAATTGGTTATTTTATATAAATTGACTTCGTTCTAAGGTACATTAAGATTTTCTTCGACAAAGAGAGCAACACACCGCGCTACAAAAACATGGCGGATGGACGTGCGTGAAATGTAATTTTGACAACCTACATTTATCTGACAAAACAAAAACATCAAATCAAACAACATTACATGAAAAATATGTCAATGTCATGTCAAACGCCTATTATAAACTAACATGGCGGCCTTCAAATAGTGTTCACATAGTAAAAAACTTACCAGAAGAACTATTCTTGTACCATCGCATTTGTCTTCAAATTAATGAAATTGTATTTTTCTTGTAATCTCCTATTATTTCCTAATTTTTCTATGTAGTGTACATGGACCAGGCCCAGAATGAAATGGCTCCTTTATTTTATCCTGGATGTCGGATGCCATTGGCTGCTAGATCGATGTTATACCATACTTACCTACCTACTTACATAGGTTATAATAATGATCTGTGCCCTTCTCTTCATCGCCTGATAGCGGCTGATGGCTTCCGAGGATCAAACCTGCTGTGACGACAGCAGACATTTTATGGCGAGGCTGAAAAGCAGCGTAGCTGAGCCCTCGACCATTTCACCTGTCTACCTACATACATACCAAAACTTGTAAATTACCAATTGTATTTTTATAGCTGTGTGTAGGATTCTTGGTGAATAAATGCCCTTTTTTTTTTTTTTTTTATTTTATATTTTATTTTATACTAAACTATCGATGTTTTTTTTTAAACCCAGAATCCATGAAGCACCGTGTACCGTTTACTCGATATTATTTCCTTTCAAATTCTCCATAATCTCCCATATAAATTGGCATAATTTTGCTTTGCAACATGCAGGTACAATATTATATAAAAATATTTTTAGCGAAAACTTTCGTGTGTGGCGCTCGTTAAAATTAATTATACTTCACGAGAATTCACACAAATCGCAACAGTGTGAAATTGTTTGGGTAAAATGATATTATTTTATTCTTTCCTCCTGATTCTTTATGATTTACACAGAATTGTGATTGACGGAGCAGATCGCGAGGTCGCGAGCGCGCGGCGTAAATCCTTGCGTACAAAACGCCTCCCAAAACGAAGTAAAATCTCCCGCACATATGTAATTAATTTGACACCTGAGCTGTAATATTTTAACAGGCGTGTCATAATTTACAATGTCATGCGACGGCGGCTGAATGAAAGATTTCCGTCGTTTGACAACGTAAAATGTGTGTGAAATTTTCGTTATTGTACGATGTTTGCTTCAGACTGATTGTTATTACTTATAGGTACCAAAGTCCGTATTATATGTATTGTATGTGTTGCCAGAGATGACATAATTATGGTACTGAGACTTGGTCGCTAACTATTGACCTCATACTCAAGCTCGAAGTCGCTCGAAGGCAATGGAGAGAGCTATACTCGGAGTTTCATCGAAATAAGGAAATCCGTTAGAAGAACGAAGGTGACCGCTCACAGAATTAGCAAGTATAAGTAGCAGTTGGCAGGTCATTAAGCGTAAAAAACAACCATGCATTAATAACATTTTTTTGGTCTCAAGATCGTGCTCAGATTTGAGAGCGATATACGGGCCTTAAGTATATTGTGTGGATTACGGCAGAAAATCAACTGATACGGAAGAACCCCCTCATTTATAATCACTCTTTCTTTTGTTTACTGTTAGAAAATGACAGGGCGACAAGGATTATGACTTTGAAATTATTGAATAATTTACGTTTTAGCAATTTTTAGGTGCATGGTAAAAGAGCGATATTCAATAACTTAGTAAAGAACAAAGTTTCTTAAATCTTAGTTTAAATAAACGTTTTTCTTTAGTTCGTTGTTCTCTACTATACCGTTTCAATGATAAAATTAAATGTACATAAATACTAAGTGAAACGAAATATCATAATAATAAGATTAGGTACTTTATATTTTTAATATCGTTTGTTCAGCACTTTAATTTAAGAACCTGAACTCAGAAATACTTTTTTCAGTCGATGCATTTATTTTCTTTGGTAAAGTTTATTTCTGCAAAGATTGCTTTTCATTTTATTACCGCGGCCATCGCTCCTGAGTTAGAGTTGTCTTGCGGTTGAGATAAAGATACATTATTCTACATCATCATCATCACCTTCCTGCACTTGTCCCACATTATGTGGGGCGGCACAACATGATCCAACATATTATCCGGTCAGCCGTTCTGGCGTGGTCGAGTAGCAGGCATCCATACATCCAAGTCTTCGCATTTATAATAGCAGTAAGATTTCCTGCGGCTTAGTCATGAATTAAAAATTCATTCATGATAGGTTATTAGTAACCATGCATTTGGTCTATAGCACATACCTACATAGCTTACCTATGTACACAGTACAATGCATTATCACTTAGACTGATTAGTGTCGCGGGGAAACAATGAATTCAGCCGAACCAATTAGATTATTGAATTGCTCAGTTGTCTGTCTATTATCTCTAGAGTGCCTTCAATCGCCGTAACATAAGTTATTTGTAGTGTAATGATGCGACATGTGTGGCTCAGTGGGTTCGCGTACAAATCTGGTTTCCCAATTTTTACAACCAAACCAAAATGTAGAGTGTAAAATAGCTTTTAAGAGGAAACGCGGGCATAAAGAAATTTCGCGCTGTGTCCGAGCTATGTGTGAGTGAGTAAGACAACTGCTCGGAGTGATTTTACCTACCTACTTAAAATATACAAAATCGCTATTTCACATTCCCCTGTTTTCTCCTACAAAACGGATCTGGATCGATTTTAATATTTTTTCAAGAATTCTAATAGGAAGGCCTTTGGCTATGCCTTTATGTTTGCCTTTTGTTTTTTTTATATTCGTCAAATTTATTTGCTGGACGTCTGATAAGGGCGCGGCGGCAATTTTTTTTACTTTCAATAACCATCCCAATGTTATCCTTGTTCCTACTCTAGCTACATTGACCTCAACTGTTATTTTTACTAGCAAAATAACCCTATGTGTATACTTTCTAAACTACATTCGTACATCCTATTCAAATTAGAATTTATATACAAGTTTACTCAAGCAAAATATTTCCGAATTTATTTAGTCCGTTTTGACTCGGGGCTTCCGTCGAATTCAGAGTGTGTAGGGAAACTCATACGAAATGCATATACAATGTGAGCTGACTTCATAAGTAGCTGATTTAAAATTATAATTCGCGGGTTCGGCCCGCGGAGTATCGGCACAGACGAGATAAGAGTAGCCTCAGTTACATTTGAGGTCTTGCTCTGATGATGACACAAAACTAGCACTGTACACTACGGGCGATGTTTAACTACAAGCAAGCAAGGCCTTTTGACCACTTACAGGACGCTGTAGTGTCTGGGACTATGCTTCATATGCTTGCCCAGGACCTATACCATCCTCTCAGCCTTATCCACCTTATCCACAGGAAAGACAGAGCCAATACGTGTTGAGCTGACTGAGCCCCTCCTCACGATGTTTTCCTTCACCATGATGAGCACACGTTAATGCGCACATACATTTTTCGAATAAAAAAATCCATTAGTGCACATCCGGGATTCGAACCTACAACCTTCAGATTGAGAGGTTGAAGGTCTGTTTACCTATACATACTACGCAAACATCGTGAGGAAACCGGCATGTCCAAGAACCTAAGAAATCGAACGTGTGCGCAAATGGAGCCTGAGGCGCACATAAATCCTTTCACCACTCCTTGCACCAGTGGTCACTGGTACTTTTCAGGCCCAAGAAATCAGCAGGTGGCACTGACTTCAAATGCAGGATGAGAAAACCAGTGCCACGACAATCAAGCAACGATTTGTGACAAATCGATTTGGTAAATCACACTGCTTGTCCACCTAGAGACATCCTAATATTTTGAGAAAATGAAGAGCAATGTATTCATCAGATTAGAATTGAACTCATTTTTGCCATGTTGTATCTTAAATTGAGAGAGATAAAGTTCATTTCACACTGCAGGAAAGTTTAAAGTGACACGTGACGGTATCGGGAGGTGCGGCTGTTATTTCAGAAGCGGGATTAATATCGAAATATTAAATCGCAGTCAAGTTTCTTGGCGACGGAATTCGGCCTTCAATGTTTATTTTGCTTCGCTGGTATTCAAGTTAATCTTACACGTGGATGCTATAATGCAGAAGAGAGCCAGTAGAAGCTACGTCATCATCATAATTTCAGGCATAACATGATCGTCCACTGTTGAACACCGGCCTCTCTCAGAGATTTGCAAAGCGTGTTTGACTTTAGGAGCTTGTGATGTCGCACACACCCTCAAATGGTAACTCAAAATTGACGTTCAGTAAAGGTAAGGATAATTTTGAAATGATTTTGATTTGACACTAGGTTCCGCCCGCGGCTTCGCTCACGTGGTACCTACATAAAAAGTAGCATATATATATATGCTATTCTAGGTAAAGAACTCTATATATTCCAAGTTTCTTCAATCGGTTGATTGAACAACAAACATCAAAACATTTATTTATTTATTTAGAATACAGTATAACATCATAACAGGTATTTTTTTTATCCCTAAGGCGATGCCATATGTTATTAGTAGGTACATTATAATAAATAGGTACAATTAGATAGGTACTAATCAAAACATTTCGTTTCTATTACTACATCCTCATAAACTTTCGCATTTATAATATAAGAAAGATTAGAAGGAAGTAGAGTATTAGTAAGTTATCAAGTACACACCGCATGTCATTTGAACACAGCTTAATTGGCACTAAGAAAGGAATTTCTGAAACTCAATCCTTCAGGGGTGCGGGGCTTGAAATTTGTATGAAAATAGCATCGAACGGCGCGAGGGGCTTCGCGGGACACCTCTGCGAAGAAAACCTTAATAAAGCAACATGTCCATCAAAGATCAAGTAACGGATGTAGTTGACAGCTCTTTTCCCTAAGGACGTCTCCAATTTATCTCAAACTAAATTTAATGATGCTATCAATTAGACCTCTGAGATCCGACTGCCGTCGTTAAAGAGATATTGCGTTTAGTTCATAACGGTAATCAGGCTTAGTTTATTAATTGTACCTACTCGGTGATTAATCGATTTTGATGAAGTATGCTATGGTGGTAAATTTTAATAGGTTTGGAAACTATGCGCAACCGTCATTCGGTAGCAAATGGTAAGTGTGGCTTAGTGATGTTGAAATAAAAAAAAATGCATTGAAAACCTTGGATTGAACTTGCAGATAAAATAACTAAACAAATCCGCTTATAAATTAGTTATGCAAAAAACTGAGAAACATTTGTAAAATCTGAAAGTAGATTTTTTATGTTTACGATGCCCATTACGATCGATAATTTAACGACTAAAAAGCACTGTTTTGTGTACAGTCGACAGATGATTTATGTGATTTATTATACTGGTACATTTTTGCGCACGGTACAGTGATAACGCACGGATGGACGTGGAACAAGGAAAACGCGGAGGAGGCATTTTGTCATGCTCTCTAATTTATTTAATGGCGCATGGGAAAGTATGGCTTGTCGAAAATTTGTGAGCATGTTTTGCGTGAATGCTAATATTTTGTATGCTGATGCAGTATGCCTAAATCAGCAGGTTTGGCAAAATGATTTAAAGCGAGGTCTGGCACGGCGAGGTACTTCCGCCTCACAGAAGATCGCAACCCAATAACATATTTGTTTCAAATAGTATTGTGTTCCTGCGATGAGTAGGGTGGGGTTCGGGTTCGGCAACGCGTAAGTGATACCTCTTGTTTTGCAAGCGTTCATAGGCTACGGTTACCACTTATCAACAGGTGGGCCGTAAGCTTGTCTGCTACCTTAGTAGTATAAAAAAATGCAGTACCGTACTAAATTTAGTAGATAATATAAAATGTGGCAGCACCCTACAAGTAAGTGTGGGTTGAACCATTTTACGCTCTATAATGTAAAGGGTTAGTAACTATTTTGGATTGTTTCCTAGCTAGCATACGACTTTTTAAATGTAAATTTATTACTTTTGAAGTTAATTTAATAAGGGTTTACTCATACAAATGATTTAAGCAATTTGTTTTATGAAGGACCATTAATCACAACAGGTACTATCCGCAGTCAGAACTTTGCATAAATGTTGGGGTAAAAACGGTTAACAGAATCAAGTTGTCACAACTAGGCAACAGTGCTCTGCAAAGCCCGCTAAGTCGATTCCCAAATTTATCGCTCAGAGCTTCACGGCTAAGTACTGTTTCATTTAGTTATGAACTAGATTTCCACCTTTAATAACCACTTGGAGCGTACTGTTGTTGTAATTAAAAGTAAATTAGAAACGTAAGATGAATATACTAAACTAGCTGTTCCCCGCGGTTTCGCACGCGTTATTTTTCATACAAACATTATAACTCCCTCTTAGGGATTGATATTTTACAAATCCCTCCATAGTGGATGTGATTGTCACAGGGCAGCTACTGTCCAAATTTCAGCCCTATATCTTCATTGGTTTGGGCTGTGGGTTGATTCCACGTTGAGGATTTGTTCTTTTAAATATACAGATATCTGCAAGCAATCTTTAGGTGTAGCGAATATATTTTACATATAAAAAACATGCAAGTGTGCTATTCAAGTTGTAGCTAAAAATAATTTGGTACTCTCCTTTGTCCACAAAAATAATTTGGTGGTTCCGACGGAAGATCAGCGTTGTGATGGCCATGTTCAATGGCTATCACAACATAATGCTGAGTCGGACGACTTTTCGTAGCATTTAAGTTTTCTTTCTTTCTCTTTCTTAGTCTTAGTTTGTATAGTTTAATTCATAAGGTGTTGGGTAATTTTAAGGTTAATGCTACGAATAAAAGTATTTTCTTTCTTCTTTCTTTCTTTCTCCGGAAAACCAAAATTAACGGCCAAAATACGGCAATTTATAGCGAAACGTTAATTGTCGATATTAACGGCAATTTGTTGCGATTGTTGCTCTGCGCCCCAAATTTCTCAATGCTTACTTTTCATTTACGTAATGTGTTTTTGTGTTTATTCTTTGACAAACAATTTGATGGTTTTCTTCCGAAAAACTCCCGTAATTTATAGCTTTACCGACATACCTATCTAGAAATTACATACACTTAGGGCATGGCATATCGTAGTTAGCTCTTTTCAGAGTAGACTTCAGAGACATGTACCCAGGAACAACCTTCAACAACCTAACTTATGCTAGGGTTACTAATTACTATGCTTTCTAAGAATTGACTTCACTGAGCCACATGGAAATGCACCATGGCCCATAATTATCCTTAATTTATTGAATATCCGCTGCACTTAGCGGCTCATTAATAAGTTTCCTTACAACTCATCTACAAGTCAAGTTGATACGCTAAACTCTCATAATGGGAGCGCCCATTCATAATTTAAACGCAAACTCATCAGCGCTCGTTCTCTGCGGACGCAACTATGTGTAACTTGGCATCCATTGCTCGCTCGTCGAACAATGCCGGTTGTACATTGCGCAGTAAACCAGTAAGTTACACGTGCCAAAATCACTTTTGTGTTTGCACAGCTTCATCGACTTACTCGCATTGCAGCGAAGAAATAATAGGGCCAAAACGTGCAGACTATAGAAGTTTCACTGGCATTAAAACATATACTTCGCTAGAATTATGTAGCACGCAGGCGTTCGATATTGAAACTTTAACGCCTGCCTTCCCTATTCGCGGACGCGCGGAGACGTCACGTTTGCGTTCGCGTACGTAAATGGAACAATCCGAATCGCGTAAGGGGTCAGTATATCCCAATCCAGTAATTATTACTAGCTTCCGCTCGCGGCTTGGCTCTCGTGGTACCTACAAAAAAAGTAGCCTAAATGCTATTTTAGGTAAAGAACTCTATATATTACATATATAAAGTAGTATTTTGTAGGAATTATGATATTTGTAAAATATTAATAATATATTTTTATTGCAGACACAAGATCTATTTCACATATATAATAAAACAACACAAACATACAATAAAATGTAAAAATAAAATACTATTATACTGTAGGTACCCCTACCAACCTAGTTTCTTAACTAGGATGCTAATTGCACCCAGCGTCTGTAAACGTTAGTCAGAAAGAGCCTGTCTGCCAGACTTGCTATGATATCATTTTCACACTTGCCGACCCTGGACTTGAATTTAGCAATTCGGTGCCTTTGGATGGCATTAAAAGAATTGACTCGCGCAATCGAGGACGGTACGCTATCGAGTGGCGTCAGCGAAGAAAGGCTGGACTTTCGGCCCCCATATCTATGGGCTGGACTATCACTATCACTATGTTACAGCTAAATATCTGAAGTAACTAGTCGTACCTTCTACCTATGTAACAAGCATGCATTGCATTTTTATGGATTTATATTTTCGAGTTTAATCTTAAAACAAGGGCAATAGAGCTCATTTTGTACTAAGAACTAATTCGGAGTAATAAAGGCTTGCTCGTACTTCGGATTAGGGCTGCCGCTGCCGTGTCGAGGATTATCAGTAATTGAAATTTTCATATAAGTTTTGATGGTGTTTCATTTAATTTACGAGTATGTGTTCTGTTTTAAAATTGCTTGGGAATATAGGCCTTCTTGATACTAAGGGTTTCATTTATCACTATAATTTCAACTATTGATTTCCAGAGAAACCGATCTTGTGCGATCCGTACCAAACGGCTCCCATTAATTTGTTCGCTTTTCCATCTAGTGCAGATATTATTAGTTTGGTAATAGTATATTTTTATAACCCTACCCAATTTCGTTCTGCGCTTGATTAGTAACTAAATCATCATTTTCCTGAATCTGTTTCTTGAGCTGTAACTGTCCGTTACAGCCAGTGGCAGTGGTGGCTGTTGTGGCCGTGGATGATGATGAACTGTCAATATTTTTTAAAAGCGTAATGTTAATATATCCCCCAGGCATGATAGGTACCACAGTATCACTTGACAAACCTCACATTGAGTATGCATTCGCTCCCCATTCGACAATATCAGTCCGAACCGCGAACCGTATCCGTAATCAAATGCCTGACTATAGCCCGAATTCCCGCAATCAGAATAGAAAATCATAATCCGCAACCCATAATGGCAAGGTAACAGCCCTATTTGCCGAACAAATGGCACATTTGCTAGACCCAGCCACAGTCTGTGGATACGGTCAGCTCACTCCGCAAGGCACTTTACGTGCTAATTCTTCGTTTGATTGTCGATCGTTCATCAAAATCTGCAGACAATGAACTTTCCTTATTGCTGAAAGCGAAACATCTCGTGGTGGCTGCTCGAGCTCACCAGGCGCATTCTGTAAGACATTTCGAACTGAATCCGCGGTGACTTTCAAATTACGTATTTTGTAGAACTCGAAACCGCCTGTGGCGCCTCACTGACGTGACTTTTGAAGTGAGTTCTGTCACTTGTGTGAATTCGAGTTCGTATTTATACAGAACTAGCTTCCGCCCGCGGCTTCGCTCGCGTGTTACCTATGAAGATAATGCCTATGTGCTATTCCAGACTATAATCTATCTCTGTGCCAAATTTCATCCAAATCCTTTTGGCCGTTTGGGCGTGATTGAATCACAAACATCCAAACATCCTCACAAACTTTCGCATTTATAATATTAGCAGATAGTTAATCGGACTTCAATTGTATTTCAAGATGATTTTGGAAGGACATGCTGCGGTTTTCCTTCACCGTTTGAGAGCACTAATCATCATCATCATTTCGGCCGTACGACGTCCACTGCTGAACATGGCCTCCCCCACAGACAGAGCGAATTCCTTATCATGTGGGGGGATTTGCCCACTCACCACACTGGGCATGCGGGTTGGTGAGCGCAGTTAGAGATATCGTTGTTAAAATGAGGGACGCTGCTGCCCATCCCCTAGCTTTTTTCCCTTAGTCGCCTCTTACGACATCCGCGGATAGAGATATGGAGGGGCCTATTCTTTAACCGGGGCCACCACGGCCAAGAGCACTAGTATAGCGCATAAATCCACTGGTGCACGACTGGGATTCGAACCCACGACCTGTAGAATGGAAGGCGGGGCCACTACCACCATCCACCAGTTCTCCCAGCACTAAAGATACCTAATGTCGATGTCGTGGCAAAATATACGTCGACTGAAAAAAAGCATCTCGTTCGCATGGAATAGACTAGCCATCTTCTAAATTCTACTACCAAGTGCCTTCGAACACCGAATGAATTAAGCGTAACGTCGCTTTTACGAACAGTTACTCCAGTTGGTTGAATTTCTATATATAGTACTGGTGCAAGGGAATTGCCTGTGCAATAGCTGATTTATAATCTGGAAACTTGAATGAACTGAGAAACTACGTTGATGAAGGAAGTTGATTGGTATCGTTCAAACGGAATGAGTACCTAAGCGTAACTCGTCTTAACAGTACAATCAACTTCAAAATGATCCACTAGGTAACTGTACAGTCGCCTGCATTAAGATGAAAGCAAGAGCAGAGTGAATAGGTTTTTTCTAGACAAACGTGCTACACCGTAGACTTCACTTAACATCAAGTTCAAAACAAAATTATACCTCAGTACTAAAAATAAAGATATAGGTACACAGAAAAAACTAGAAAAGTATATACCTATCAACTTGTGCCATTATCCAGTTAACCGTATACCTGCCATTTCATCTGTTTTGTGGCATCATTTTGAAAATTACGTATTGTGTACATCTATAGTGAAGGCGACTGTACCTAGGTACTTATTCTGATTGCCCTATACTAGAGCAAAGGATAAGTTTATGAAATAGGTGGGTTTAGACTTCAGACCTTGGACAAAGTTTAGACGGGTTTGGTTGGTTGTGAACTTTTTCTTTATTATTTTATATCGAGGCTAACATAGTCATGACCTATAACTTATTTTGTCGTAATGTCCGTCCGTACCATGTACGTACTATATATACTTAGGTACGCTCAATAAGTGTTTTCTTGCTAAAATAGTCGGGTACCTAACACGTGTAATTATCAAAAGATAGTATTTTATAACACGTGTTAAGGTCCCACATTAGACCTCAGGTAAATGCTGCTTTGAAATGTGTAAACTATAAGTAGAACCCATAATTATTAACGAACAAATTCTAGAGTTTTCGAACACAAATATACAAAACAAATCTCTATAAACAGTTCAACAAACAAGTGAACAGCTTGTTTTGTTTATTGAGATTGACAAATCAAAACAGTAAGAGTAGGTACTCAAATTGTTTTTAAAATATGTAAAAAAAACCTATTCAGGCGGGAATTGAACCCGTGACCCTTTCCTAGTCACTGACTTTATCTGCTCGATAACTTTTGCACTATCGTTTTCTGACAGTACCTAAACATAAGAGGCGGACATGCTTTTATCCAGCCGATAATGTTATTAAGTTAGGTATTATGATTATGATGATAGCAGCGCAGGGTCCTATGTTACTGTTGCTCCAAATAGTTTTAAGTATACTCGCTAATTTGGTATCTAAATTAGCAAAAAAAAAATCCTACGGTCATTTGGGCCATTATTTGTTTGTTGTGAAATGCAAAGCTCGACTAAAGCTAGCGTAATCTTATAAGTAGCTATAGTAGTATATGAAAAATAAAACCAAAACTGTATGTTTCGTAACTTGAACTAGTCATTTCTCCATAATAAGTTTTGAGAAGCTTTAAGCATTTTTATTAGTACTTAGTCGTTAGTTAAATAGTTATTTAGATTATTTAAATCTTCTTAATTAATAATTTTCTACCGGCTATAATAATAATCTTGTAAATATTCAGGAATCCGAACTAATCATTGAATTAAAGTTATTGTATTAAATAAATAAATATTCCGGCCATAAACGTTTATAAACACGTATGATTGTTACGTTCTAGGATTAAATCTACACTGGAATTGTACTAATTAAGGTTGTTATTTTATTAAATAAAGTACTTTTGAAATTGAATTGAGGTATTATGATTAAGGGGCTTAGTATTACCCTAAGTGTGGGTTAACACTTATAAAAGTGGTTCAATTCTCTAAGGTGTCGTCCTAATAGAACGCGACTACGCGACCATCCCAAGATCGCGCGAACTTTGTTGCGCGATCAAACATTTACTGAGTATCCTAATCAAAACTCGCGCGATTAGTTCACGCTATCATACTCGTACATGAATGCATCGCGCAATCATTTCGCATCGCAAATTCGCGCGAATCGCGTTCTATTAGGACGAAGCCTAAGTCTGGTCTGGTCGCACTACCTCTTACTAAAGCAGGGAATCCGATACACAGTACTTGCCTGCAAGCTTTAAAGTCCGTGCCAGGAAATGAAATTCTTTAGAGCTCCACTGATCCAGAATCCACTTCTCAATCCAATAACACTGTCCTCACGAATGAACGACGACGAGGACGAGTGAACGAGATACATACAAGTCTCGACACATTGTATAACGAAGCAAGTAGGTCAATTCATTCTGTAATGAAACGAGGATAACACTTGACAACACCACTTTATTTATTCCGAACTTGTGGAATATTCTAGATTCGATTACAACTTTTAGTTCTATACTAGGACACTGGTTACACGACAATGCTCACTGCTCGGCTTCCAGAAAAAGAATGCCAGTCCATTCCAACTTTTGCTTAAAGGTTACCTCCGGTCGGTTATAAAAAACGAACCAAATGCCGTGGTTTGACCGTTCGTGATTGGCTACCCACAACTTCCACATCACGCACAGAACAGAATTGCCAGCTAACAAATATTTTAAATTCCAAATGCTATGTTACCATTATAAGAAATAAATATTTTACTATTACTTTTTAATTATGAATATCAAATCACGACATTCGGCCGTCCGACATCGTATAACCTCCCGGTATACGAAAATACCTACTTAAGACAGACATTTATTTTTTGTGCTTAGTTAAACATCTTACAGTTAAATTATTGCTACAATCAAACTTAAATGAATTATTTGGTTATAAGCCGCAAAATGAAAGCTCAACTATTTCAATCGTTTCAATCTTTGAAATTACACTTACAATATTTCCAATGGATTTGTCTTAATATACCTACTGTTAATTTGACTATGTTTTACATACTATTGTCTACGAGTAATATCTACCATAATTCACGACATTCTGGTTTATTATTTAGATTATCATGTATAAACTAGTCCGATAACTTATTTTGTTTTTCGTTTTTGTAGCATAAATAAAAGAAACCTCACTGTCATCATTACTGCTTGAACCGAGAAGATTATCATCTGAATTATTATGCATTATAGAATTAATATTTATTCAAGGCCTTATTCTATATGCTGCAACAACGGTTTCAATTCAAACACTCGCTTCATAATCTATCTTCTGCTCCTACAAACTCAAATAATATACCTTTTCCACATATCCCATTATTTTTAAGAATTTATCTACTCTTGTGTGTCTACCCATAAATCCCAATATCCCAACATCTTCGTACATATTGACTGCTATTGTTATTTAGACCTAAGTAACTCTTCTTTAGTGCCTAACATAATTATACTCAGAAGTACTAAGTACCTAACCAACCTCTTAAAAAATCCAAAAATAAGCCTAAACATAAACTTTTCCAAATATTGTGGTTACAATAATAGTTATCTATTTCCTAGTACTAGTCACACTTGCTATCATAATCTTTAGAATTTTGTAAAAAACAAATTATTTTAAAATTTGTCGCTTGCTATCATAATCAATTATCTATCATAATCTTTAGAATTTTGTAAAAAACAAATTATTTAAAAATTTTGTTTCATGTTTTATGCTAATATAGTAATTGTAAAGTAATTGTAAAGTTTATTCCGGTAATCTTAACTTCCTTCCTCAAAAACTGGAGCAGAAATTATATTGGCATCATGCGTTGTTTTCAGTGTTTCTTGGCTTTTTTAAATATTAGCAGGTAATTCGGCTCGTACCTCTTGTAGAGTCACAAGAGTAGCATTTGTAGTAATATCTAGGTTATTGGTTAAACTATCGCGCAATCAGATGCCAAAGACTTCTGCTTCGGACGGTATATCAAATTATTTTTCTGTCCTTTAAAGAAATTAATAAGTCATTAATATTATTATTATCCCCATTGTACTAGCCACGTGACCTTGTTACATGATCGGTCTTACATATCTGCAATCTCGCACTACGAGGAACTAAAAAGCATAGCCTATCTTCAACCTTCCGGTAAACTTTAGGCTTCTGATAACATAGTAACCTACTTGTCTGTACCGGGCTTTATTTAGAATTTTACCAATAATTTCGGGGTCTGTCATTTGTAGAGTCAAGTCATTATACAAAAACTACATTCGAATCTTCAGTCTTATCAATCCTAAAATTTGTATTCAGAATTAGAGTCTATTATGTCTATTATGACTATTATGAGCGATGCGAGAGCCATGGCGACAGTCAATGTTAAACGTAAATGAACTTCTGTAATCTTATGAGATCCACAAGCTAATTCTTAAGGCAGCCATTTTGCAGAAACCTTTGATAAATTAAGTTGAAATACTAGTTATAATTTTCGAACCAACGGGAGTCCTAACCCGCATCTTCGCCCTGAATCGGCATTGCGATACTAAATTTTCTAAAGAATCTACCTAATCTGCTCTGTTGGTCGTTGTAGAAGAACAACCCATTGCTACCTTTGAGAACAGTAACGCATGACAACTCTAAAATCTTGCCCTATTAGTAAAGGGGTTTGAAAAAAGTCTTTGCTGACAAAAAGTAATTCAGTTTGAGTCTCGATTTAGTCTATTTTTACTGTGACCATTGTCTTGCAGATTGGAATCATTGGAATAACTGTCGAGTTTCCAAAACCCTTTATTGACGTTCTAAACTTCGAGCATTTGTTTTAAGTATTGTGACTACTGTCACTTCCAAAATCAATATATTCAATAAAACTTTGACCATCGACAACAGCAATATATATATTTAATTGTAATTTGTATTGTTTTTAGCAGAGATTACAAAAGTCTTGAGTTTTATCTATCCTACAGTCAACACATGAACTTAATGATTCCAATTTACAAATTTCAGACGAGTCATACCTAACCGTGTAACGTTCCAGCTTAGCTGGTACTTTAACATTTTCCCCACCTAAACTAAAATATACTATTATCATTTATTACTTTATGCTAAATAACTATTCTCATGTAAGTGATCGTATGTCTTTTTGAGAATACCTAAAGGACATTGGGCAAATTTGTATGGAGCCAGGGCCCCGATTTTTTTTAATCCTGCAATAATGAAACTTTCAGTTTTACATTGTGCTAATAGTGTAGATTTCAAATATGTGCGGCTTTTATTGTAAAGCAGCCGGAGTAAAGAGATATAGGTCGTTAAAGTTTTTTATAATACCTGTTTAACAGTGTACGAAATGTAATTATTTTGAACATTACAATATTTATTTTCAATTCTATGTTGTTATTAGTTTAAAATACTGACAGATCTACGTGAAAAGGGAGGATATTACTGGATCCTGTACGCCTGGACCTCTTCAGGTCGGAGGATGTCTACCATGTAAAAGTATTTTCATATTCAATATCTTCTTCTTCTTCCTGCCCTTGTCCCACATTATGTGGGGTCGGCACAACATGTTTTCTTCTTCCACTCTCTTCTGTTAGCCGTCATCTCCGCACTCACATCTTTCTTACTCATGTCATCTTTAATACAATCCATCCATCTTTTCTTCGGCCTTCCTCTAGTCTTATATCCATCCACATTCATACCTAACGCTCTTCTCGTTACATGACTTTCATCCCTCCTCATGACATGCCCATACATTCATATTCAATATCTACCTACCTATATTATGGTTATTAAATAGTACCAAGGATGATACTCTGATATTACCTATTAAACCTAAATAAAAAAAATGAATAAAAATACAATTTTTATTTCAGATAAGCAGTAACCAATGGTATTTAATTAACTGCTATATTATTGATAAACTATGAAATTAAAAAAAATACTACTTGAATAATACACAAAAATCATTGTTTACAAAATATACCTACAGCATTTAACAACTTTTTCACTATCAATTTTTTTTCATTTACTGTTGGAATTTGATAACCATGATGATAGACTAGCCCCTTCTGGAGTGTTAATAACATGCGATCTTGCTCGTAAGACCTAAGAACCACATCCACGGCACACTCTTCGATGTTCAAACCGTCTAACGGCAGCTTGTTCCGCAGGAACGTTTTGCACCAATGTCATTTTTTAATATCTGTAAAAATAATTGTTATTGTCATTGTAGTTAGGTACCTCATTTAAAATATACCTACTGATAAAAAAGTTACATTACTAGCAACCCCTTTCAGACTTTCGTACGACTAGTTATGCTCATTTTTGCGGCTGCCGAATTTTATATGATGCATCTTTAGGAGAATGCATGCACATGATGCACACCAAACAAGCAGAGACACGGCAGGGCGTTGCGTTGCAATTTAACTTTTAAACAAATAGCGCTGCGCTCTTTTCCTCATCGTACCGCGTTCGATGTGTGGAGCTCCTGAGGCTTCATCATCAACAACCTGTAGGAGTCCACCGCTGGACATAGGCCTCCCCCAAAGAGTTCCACGACGAACGGTCTTGAGCCCTTACCATCCACCGACTTCCCGCAACCTTTACAATGTATTGGTCCATCGGGTGGGGGGCCTTCCAACACTGCGTCGCCCGGTTCGTGGTCGCCATTCGAGAACCTTTACTCCCCAACGGTTATCGGTTCTGCGAGGTTTCATGAATCGTAAAATAATATTACTTAGGAAAATGTAGAAACTTACCTGATGTGGTTAACCAAGACGTGACAGTATTAAGGATTACCGGTGGCTGGTCTTGTACCAGGAATCGTCGAAATCTTGAGCCTCAAGCAATAGTGCAATTGGCAATTAAGAATTTCCATTTTTTACTCAAAAACTAAAAACCGGTATATAAACAAAAGTACTCTGTGCTAAAAACTGAAACGGAATCTGCAAGTCACAAATGACAATGGTTTATTGTGACAGTCAAAAACAATTGATTGCGGGTAGGGTTTTGTTTCGCTGCACTATACCAATCGAAGAAAAGCGTTCGTAGTAAGAAGGTAGCATAAACATAACACGGAAATGACTATTTTCAGCGTTTAATATAACTCCACTGCTTTAGAGCTTTTCATGACTAAAACTACTACTTTAAATTAACAAAATGAATTAATTAACTCATCAAATAACTGCAGGTTGGGGCCCACGATTACCCATGTCCTTTGGTTCAGTGATAGTTAATAGTCTGGTATAGCATTGTAGGGACCCTGTAAGTGTGAATGATACTTGAGCCATGAGTTTTGGATGGAAGCGAGAAGTATGAACTTTAGTTACCAAGCGACCTCGAACAAGTGTGTACGTATCCTAAAAATAGAATAAACTTTTATATTAAAGGACATTGGGCAAATTTGTATGGAGCCAGGGCCCCGATTTTTTTTAATCCTGCAATAATGAAACTTTCAGTTTTACATTGTGCTAATCGTGTAGATTTCAAATATGTGCGGCTTTTATTGTAAAGCAGCCGGAGTAAAGAGATATAGGTCGTTAAAGTTTTTTATAATACCTGGTTGACAGTGTACGAAATGTAATTATTTTGAACATTACAATATTTATTTTCAATTCTATGTTGTTATTAGTTTAAAATACTGACAGATCTACGTGAAAAGGGAGGATATTACTGGATCCTGTACGCCTGGACCTCTTCAGGTCGGAGGATGTCTACCATGTAAAAGTATTTTCATATTCAATATCTACCTACCTATATTATGGTTATTAAATAGTACCAATGATGATACTCTGATATTACCTATTAAACCTAAATAAAAAAAATGAATAAACATACAATTTTTATTTCAGATTAGCAGTAACCAATGGTATTTAATTAACTGTTATATTATTGATAAACTATGAAATAAAAAAAAATACTACTTGAATAATACACAAAAATCAATCTTTACAAAATATACCTACAGCATTTAACAACTTTTTCACTATCAATTTTTTTTCATTCACTGTTGGGATTTGATAACCATGATGATAGACTAGCCCCTTCTGGAGTGTTAATAACATGCGATCTTGCTCGTAAGACCTAAGAACCACATCCACGGCACACTCTTCGATGTTCAAACCGTCTAACGGCAGCTTGTTCCGCAGGAACGTTTTGCACCAATGTCATTTTTTAATATCTGTAAAAATAATAGTTATTGTCATTGTAGTTAGGTACCTCATTTAAAAGATTCCTACTGATAAAAAAGTTACATTACTAGCAACCCCTTTCAGATTTTCTTACGACTAGTTATGCTCATTTTTGCGGCTGCCGAATTTTATATGATGCATCTTTAGGAGAATGCATGCACATGATGCACACCAAACAAGCAGAGACACGGCAGGGCGTTGCGTTGCAATTTAACTTTTAAACAAATAGCGCTGCGCTCTTTTCCTCATCGTACCGCGTTCGATGTGTGGAGCTCCTGAGGCTTCATCATCAACAACCTGTATGAGTCCACCGCTGGACATAGGCCTCCCCCAAAGAGTTCCACGACGAACGGTCTTGAGCCCTTTCCATCCACCGACTTCCCGCAACCTTTACAATGTCATCGGTCCATCGGGTGGGGGGCCTTCCAACACTGCGTCGCCCGGTTCGTGGTCGCCATTCGAGAACCTTTACTCCCCAACGGTTATCGGTTCTGCGAGGTTTCATGAATCGTAAAATAATATTACTTAGGAAAATGTAGAAACTTACCTGATGTGGTTAACCAAGACGTGACAGTATTAAGGATTACCGGTGGCTGGTCTTGTACCAGGAATCGTCGAAATCTTGAGCCTCAAGCAATAGTGCAATTGGCAATTAAGAATTTCCATTTTTTACTCAAAAACTAAAAACCGAAAACCGAAACGGAATCTGCAAGTCACAAATGACAATGGTTTATTGTGACAGTCAAAAACAATTGATTGCGGGTAGGGTTTTGTTTCGCTGCACTATACCAATCGAAGAAAAGCGTTCGTAGTAAGAAGGTAGCATAAATATAACACGGAAATGACTATTTTCAGCGTTTAATATAACTCCACTGCTTTAGAGCTTTTCATGACTAAAACTACTACTTTAAATTAACAAAATGAATTAATTAACTCATCAAATAACTGCAGGTTGGGGCCCACGATTACCCATGTCCTTTCTTAAAATTATGACTCATTAAAGTCATGAAAATGACTGTTAAAGCAAACGACACAGCTATCATTGTTAGTAGACACTGGGCTAGTATCGGGGCGTTTTGTTAAACTGTCGAAACGTCTTTTATCTAGTGGCAAACTATTGCCCGTAACCACTGGCACGTAATGTTTATTTGTATATATCTTATTTATTGTTTGGTTCGTGAGGTCACCCATAAGCTTTGGTCTGAAAACCAGCGCTGCTGCATATTATCAAAATGCGTAGCAGCAATAAGCTGAGACTATGCCTGTTTTGGCTTACACTCGGCACGCACGAGAGACTAATAAGTACATAAATATATTATGAAATAGGTACATACATTTCTGTTTTTTTTTTTTTTGTAGGTACCTACTTATTTTTTAAAATTTGTTTTTAGGTAGGTGTACCCTACTCGAGTTATTATTCATACCTAGGTATATACTATTAGGTTGCTGTCCTGTCTTTTGTTTCCCTATCTCTAATCTATTGTTTGTGTTGTTACTTCTTGATTCTTCTGTCTGTGTCTGTGTGTTCGTCAAAATAAACTTATTTCATTTCATATCATTTATAGGGAATCCCAATGTGGAGATCAAAGTTATCGCATACCTACCTACCATGCTTAAAAATTAATTTAAATTCTATTTTGTTTAACTAACTACTTTGCCTAATCAAGGCTAATTTAATTAATTTGCTTTAGGATTAGAACCTACCTACTACACCTACTAACAAATTAGTTAATAAATAAGGAGTACCTTCCTATTATGTATCAAGTAACTGTCTTTGTATTTTAGTTTTTTTTTTACTATAAATAAACTTATTATTATAAATTATATATATTATTATTATATGTTATTATTATTATAATTCAGAAAGTTTAGTAAGTCTTCTGGTTCTTTACTATTGAAGGCTTGTTGCCCCATTTCTAATAGATTTGTCAACAATCCTGTGTATAATGCAGTCTACGTCATATTTGCTACTGATTTGAAAACTATTTACAAGGGTTAACTTTTAATAAAAATACTGTCTAATTATAACTTCTTCGAGAAGCTGACCATAGTTCTGCTCATTCTGAACGTTTTCCGTAATTTTACCTAATTGCCATTCAGACCAACCAAACACCACTGAAGGTAGTGCTTCGAACCATTTATTTGAAGCCCAGTTAGCTTCTGCAAAATAAAATGTATGGTCTGCTTCTCGTTTCATTCGTAAAGTTAGCACACTCTTTTTGACTTTCCTGATCCAACTTTCCACACAGACTTTTACACACTGGATCAAATTCAGGAATAACATCGTTTATGTGATTGCTACTTAACCGATAAGAACATGGATCGTTCGGATTACGCAAAAAAAATTATGATCTTCAGTACCTCGTCAGCAGCGTGATGGAGAAATCGACTTATCGGCCTCCAGTGCATGTCCTATTTCTTTTACGCCTTCACGATCCACTCGTGTCAAATTTTCCTTACGAGCGCGTAGTCGTCCTGGCCTCAGAATGACACGTCTTTAGATCTCAGACTCATCACAGCTCATGACCTCATGGAAAAATAAAAACAGTGTGAGAAAATTATAATTATATCAAACCTCTTAAACTTAGATGGGAATCAAACCCAAAAACAAATCCTCCAATAAAAATCTAGTATGGTAATACTAGATACTCAGTGGCATTATTTTCTTTCATTATTTTAGCTCAAATGATTCTTGTGTATTTTGTAAATATTAACTCTTATTAGTTTTAATTTTCTTTCTGTAAATTGAGATTTAGCAGAATTCATTATTATTTATTATTATATACTTCGTTTTAAGTTACAAGTCATCATTTTAAATTATCATTATTTATTCTCATTTTTTTTTTGCTCTCATGGCTAGTCTTTTTCTTGGAATACCATTATATTTAGCCTAAAATTTCATAATATTGTTTGAATGGCTACTTAGCATATCACAATTAACACATGGTTCATAATTTTGTCTTATATTTATTTAGCTTTATGGCTCACTTGGCCTAGCACTACCACGCAGTCCATGTAATTTTGCGACTTACTTTGTCACGTACAGGTCCTGCGCGTCATACGCGTAGTGCTAATCACTCTCAGATCATAGCACACATGGCTTAACTGAGGCATACATAGCCTATATTCATTAAAATTAGCACACATGGCTTAACTGAGGCATACATTGCCTATTTTCACTACAATTAGCACACATGGCTTAACTGAGGCATACATAGCCTATATTCACTAAAATTAGCACACATGGCTTAACTTGTTTAATTTTTAATTTCAATTTTTATTATGATTTTGACATTCTTTATTTTTAATTTTTAGTTTTATAATTTTTTTTTTGATATTCTTTTATTTGAAATTTTGCATGCCGGCTGTGGCAGAACATAATTGAAACGAATTCATTTTATTTTATGACCATTGTTAACCTACATTATGTTCAAGCAAATAAATTTATCTTTATCTCTATCTGAAGCTTACTAAGCCTAGGATATATATATATATATTTTCAACACAATTGCTCATAATGTGGCTCTAATTTCACCGCAATTAGGCACAAGTTTCTATACAAAAAGATCGTGCTCAATAGTACAAATAAATTAATGTACTTATTGCTTGCTCATTTCATGCAACTTCGTATTTAAATAGATAATTTCAACTTTTATCTACGTGTTTAATAAATAAAAATTTCACTCTGATTTATCTTTGTTTTCTATCTTGAATTTTTAGTATTATTTTCTTCACAAGGGTGTTGAAAAACGCACAATAACTAATGTACAATATTGTAAATAAGGCAGGTAGTAGTGCCCAATGAACTCTGATATTTTCGTGCTGATCAAGCGATATTCAATTCTAACACTGCATTAGCAGCAAAACTAACGTGTACTGGTCCGTAACAGCCGTTCCGTACTGGCATTAGTTGAATTTGTTTTCTATCTACTAAACGTTTCATAAACTAAATATTTTGCCGACATTACAGGTACTCACAAATACACAACCACTACTAATAGAAAGGTGCTAGCACTACCGGATAGTCTCGGTGTAATACCGACCGGTCCGTGAGCAACGATTCCAATATAGCATAATTGATAAAATGTGTAGGTACCTAAACTGATAATCTAGTTATTTTATTTTTAAAAGGCACCTACCTACAAATATTATCACTCCATAAATAGAAAGGTGCTAGCACTACCGGATAGTCTCGGTGTAATACCGACCGGTTCGTGAGCAACGATTCTAAATATAGCATATGACAAAATGTGAAAATAGAGTTAATTTAGGCACCCATACCTACAAATATTGCCATTCTACTAATTTGGAAGGTGCTAGCACTACCGGATAGTCTCGGTGTAATACCGACCGGTTTGTGAACAACGATCCAAACAGCAGATGACAAAATAGCATAGGTGTGCCCTATACCTCAAATTAATTGATGCCAGCACGACCGGATTGTTAGTCCCACGAATATCTTGTTCAGTACAATTCAACAGATAAGTTCTTAGAAAAATTAAATTCATTAGGGCGCTAGGCATATAATCGTTAAAAAAAATACAATTTACATACCGCTGGTTGATCCCGCTTCTGAAATGTAATGAAACGAGGATAACACTTGACAACACCACTTTATTTATTCCGAACTTGTGGAATATTCTAGATTCGATTACAACTTTTAGTTCTATACTAGGACACTGGTTACACGACAATGCTCACTGCTCGGCTTCCAGAAAAAGAATGCCAGTCCATTCCAACTTTTGCTTAAAGGTTACCTCCGGTCGGTTATAAAAAACGAACCAAATGCCGTGGTTTGACCGTTCGTGATTGGCTACCCACAACTTCCACATCACGCACAGAACAGAATTGCCAGCTAACAAATATTTTAAATTCCAAATGCTATGTTACCATTATAAGAAATAAATATTTTACTATTACTTTTTAATTATGAATATCAAATCACGACAATTCGTTTGCCCGAAAACTTGTAAACTCGCTAGCCACAACGTTTGTTAATCTTTCGAGGTCAGGAGGCCCATAGGATTTTGGTCCAAAATCCTATGGGCGTTGGGCTTTTCTTGCGTCTGGACTAAATAATCGGGGAAGTGTAAGAAACATACTTAGTTTAAAGAAAAAAACCTTTTTTTATGCATATAATGTGGCATACAAGCTTACGGCCCACCTGTTGGTAAGTGGTTACGGTAGCCTGAGCTTGCTTGCTTGCTTATCGTGCCACTGATTCTTTCTTGGTCATCCTGAATTAGATCAGTGAACAGGTTATGATGGTATGGTTGCCCTGAAAAGGTCCTACGACCGTCGGTGAAAGAGTCAGTGTAGTGAAAGGATCAATTCGTGCACAAGAGCATATGGAAGCTTGCAATACCAGAGGAATCATGCACGCATTGCCGACTTCCCTTCCCTTAAAGAGATCTAGAGACGCAGTAGGTACATGTTTAGATTTAAATGGTCTCCGAGTTCGTTTTTGCAATGTCGCCTATAAAACTGATCTTGCTTTTCCTCCATTAACTGTAGATCTTATTCACTCACACACATACTAAGCCCTCTCAAATACAAGCCTTTTTTGTTTTTGTATGTTTTATTAATGGATCCACGTTGGTAGATACTTGAGCGTAAGTGCTAAATCATACGATTCGTTTTGTATCCGCGGCGTCCCTGTTTTCAGGAGTGCAGAAATGTAAACTTGATGGATGGTAGGACTAAATTATTTACAGTATTTGTTAATGTACCATGTTATGTTAGACCTTGACCAACGTTGTGGGCTAAAAATTCGACTCAATATATCTTGCGAATTCCTAGATCAAACATTCTGATTTTAAGGTTTTTCATGTAAAAGGTACTCTAAAATTCTCCTCTTGGATATTGTTTGATTATTAACCCTGGGTCTGATAATGTAGGTTGTTATTTCACAAATTATACAGTTACTTGCGTACTCGTTTTTTGGGCGTAACACAAATTAAAGTTACCCTTGTGTTGACTTCAATTTCACCTCTATATAGGCTACGAACTTGAAACGGCTTCAGCATTCAAGCGTGTAACAGCTACAATTTGCATTCACGTATAAAAATATTTTCATTCCAAATTGCCTTTAAATGACCCCTCAAACGTTTGAGAATCAAGTACCTTTTCAATTCTCCGAACCGCCTCATATCAGCGGGATTCTAAGGACGTTTTTTGTTGTCCTTCACTTGACTATTATTTCATTCCTAGCTTAATAACATTCACAAATAGTTAAGAACATACCTAGTTGCACGCCGCATACCTTCACGGTTTTTAGAGCGTATTCTCTATTATGTACCTACAACACTAATTTCATATATGTTTGTTCAATCTTGTGGTGATTGTATGGTATCCCGAAACAGGCTTATTCTACATCCAAATGGCAAAAAAGTTTGATTTACCATTTTTGAAAATTTAACATTTTTCATTGAAAAAACTATGCAAAAATCAGCTGTTTTGTGGTCAAATCGGTTCAAACTTATTTATAAGTTAAGCTTGTAATCTTACTAAATAAGTCGAATTAATTCGAGTTTCTCTTACGTTTAATAAAAAGATTATTGAGCATTGCATATTTATTTATTGAATATTTTAGTTTTTTTGTCGCTAATATTCTTTCTTTTTGTTGAGATTGTATAAGCCCCCTTCGGGATTGGTAATAAGGATCATCTTGTATATGAAGCAATTGCACGATATATAATATTTGGTTCAACTTTATCACGGTACTGTTGCGACTTTTAATAATTTGTTTCTTAACTCTCCGCGTCTGCTCGATGTAAATTGCACGTTGAAACTTTGGGAAGATTGCTTATTAAATTACCGTCGGCAGAGAGGACGTTTGGATGTTAAGCCTTTTACGTTTAAGCTATAATCTGAAAGAATACAGAGGATGGAAACGGTATAAACTTCCATTTTTGTAGCAAAGCTAGTCAAAATAATTAAATAAATTCCGGACATCACACGCGGTCAACTGATCCCAAACTAGGCATAGCCTGTTCTATGGGTACCAGAGACTGATATACATAATAGATAAATATTTAACACCCAGATACAAAACAAACATCTGTGTTATACAACCAACTTATACATTCAGAGTTGTCTTGATATATTTAAAAAAACTGGCTCAAGTTGTGTCGCTATAGATTAAACAGCCTTCGTTATTGCTCTATTGTTTATTGCCTATAAAAGTCTCTTATGGTATAAGTATAACTGCAAATTGAATACGTAAGTCACGTTATGAAATACGTTTGTGTACAATTCAGCTTCAATAAAACACACCCCAAATTGAATTGCTGTAGCGTGCAAAGGGACACTGAACTTCTTTACACTGATTTGATTTACCATTTTCAGAATCATCATAATGGAAATAATACACTGCTAGTGATATCTAATTCAACCGCCATCTTATTTACATCCTTGTTTGGGCTAATTTTATTGAACTTGATCTAATAAAGTAAAAAAAAACAAAAGCTTGATTTGGTAAAAAATTTTTTACTAGAATAAGGTGATTCATAAGATGTCTACTAATTCTCGTCTCTCGCTAATACTCGCACCTTTAATAATTAGTCATAAACATGGAAAAAAGACTAATAAAAAGTAGTGAATGTGAAAAAAAAACTGAATAATTTTATTTTTGTTGATTGTTACACCCTTTCGGGATAGCATACAGATTATGAATCACATTGTATATTCGTCATCGATTTCTAAAAGTGGCGCCCTATTCACAAATAAGACGCTAGGACGCTGCGTTATAGAAATCTGTGGAAGATTTCTTTTTATTGCAGTACATTTTATATAAATCAATGACCAAATCGGTGACGTTTTGGAAAAAGGCCAGGTCAAGAGTACCCTAAACCGACGAGCATGTATGAGGAATGTAATGAGAATGAATGAAGCAAAAGAGGTATGTCAGGATCGTAGCAAGTGGAAAACCGTGGTCTCTGCCTACCCCTCTGGGAAACAGGCGTGATTTTATGTATGTATGTATGTACATTTTATATATGAATGCATGATTGTAAAAACCCCCCTCCGACCAAATGCAAAAGTTTCGGAAAATCAATAAAAACTATCTGGTGTAAAAAAACTGTTCTAAATACATTTTTTTTGTATGTATTTAAATGAAGTAAAACAAAAGAGGCCACATGTTCATTTTTTTAAACATAAATTAGTTTTAGTTTAACCTATTAGTTTTGATATAAGGATCATTTTTCCATCATAAAAAGGAATTCGAAAAAAGTGGTCTGAGGGGGGTTTTTACAATCATGCATTCATATCTCTTTGATTACATTAAAATGTGTACAGCAATAAACCCCGGTCGTTCAGTAACTTGCAGAATTGGTGCGGTCGACCTTTTGCTAGGAAAATGTCCTTTGAATTGTTTTTTGCAAAATGCAATAACGGTCGAACACTACTGTGTCTCAAAAGGGAGTACGAACAGAATCGGTACTTTGTTCTTATTTGCGTAGTTGTTCAGTACTCGCCAACAGTATTCTTTTATTTTCCGATTATAGTTCGGTTGGAGTTTTCCCTTTGATATGTTTATAGAGGGGTGTTCATACTACAGCGTGTTCCGTAACTAGTAAACTAGGAAAAAACAGTTTAATTAACCAGAATATTTTTTCGAACTTTTTCTAATCAGCTATTTTCGGCCATTTTATAATATTTAAAGAATCACAAATCTCTAAAGAATGACGTCCTAGAAGTGAGACATCAAGATTGAGACCTTAAAATAGCTGAAAAATTCAGTTTGAATTGATTGGACTCCAAAACAGCGGATTTTGCGTAGTGCTTTCCAAAAGTCGTACTACTTTCGGGAAAGTAAACATATTATCAATCACCTTGTACAGAGCGTATAGTTTTTTATTCAGCTACTGATTTGACACTGCATATATTTTCCTTCGCTGGTTTAGCTATGGGAAAAAAATGAAGTATGTTTTTGCCAAGATGAAGAGCCTACCTACCTACTCAAAAGCGTCATCCTTCCGTTGCACCCAAGGCTCTAAGGGTCCGTTGAAAGTACGAGCATAAAACAATTTTCCCTTACTAGATTTCCATACGACGGTGACGGTTGCAAAACCCTCGCTGCTTATCTTATTGTATCATAAGTACATCAAGTTTCTCGTGATTAGCATCGCCAATTATCAGCGAACAGTGGCCCTGTTCGCTGATAATTGGCGATGCTAATAGAGCCTACCTACCTACCTACTCAAAAGCGTCACCCTTCCGTTGCACCCAAGGCTCTAGGGGTCCGTTGAAAGTACGAGCATAAAACAATTTTCCCTTACTAGATTTTCATACGACGGTGACGGTTGCAAAACCCTCGCTGCTTATCTTATTGTATCATAAATACATCAAGTTTCTCGTGATTAGCATCGCCAATTATCAGCGAACAGGGCCAATCAGTGCGATCTACGGCGACCATAGACTTAGTATTTACATTGAAACGTGGCCAATCACGTGATAAACACAGCGCAATGACCCGTGGTGCATTATGGTAATGCGATTGTACCGTTTTGGGATAGGGCTGTGGGGCTGTTACAGTGTGCTAGTTTTCACTGAAGGAGTTTTAAGCTTACCTACTATGTACTAATGTGTAGCGATCTGATTAGATTGTACCTTTAAACATATAGTAGTCAGCACTTAATATCAAGCATCTAGAGTATTGGTGGAGTGATTGTAGTGGCGCCGCTTTCGAATCCACAGTTCGTGGGTTCGAATCCCGGTAGTGCACCAATGGATTATCCATTTGGAAAATCCTGCAAATAAATAATTATGATTATGTTACGACTACTCCGAACATTCCAAAACTTATAACTAACTTGACATATTTCTTGGAGGAGGTAAGGCACAGCGAGACTTTCTCGTTCTCAATTGGAGCAGCCCGCCTGGGGAGGTAAGCCAAATAAAATTATTTGTTTCAAATAGTGTTGTGTTCCTGCGGTGAGTAAGGTTGCCAGAGCTCTTTAGGGGGGGGGGGGAGGGGGGGGATTCGGGGTTGGCAACGCGTGCGTGAGACCTCTGGTATTGCAAACGCTTATAGGCTACGGTAACCGCTTACCAACAGGTGGACTTTATGCATGTTTGCCACCTTAGTAGTATAAAAAAAAAACATGGTAAAAACTGATGAGTGCCGAAACCCCTGGCTAAGAGTGTCGTATACGCTTGTATACGACTCGCAATCAATTCGCTTGTGCTATTGATATCAGAGCCTTGCGGATTCTGATGTAATCTGGCTGCACACGTCTATTAACACAAGAAACAAAAATAAATTGTGCATTCCAAAATTTAGATTACAAAAAGTAAATGGGTCTTTTATGGGGAATATGGTAAGATTTTATAATAAACTTCCGGTAAACGCGACGCAACTTCCTATTAAAATATTTAAAGTGTACATAAAGAATAATCTTATTAAGAAAGCGTACTATAAACTAAATGATTATATAAATGATAAAACCGCATGGCCTGAAGTCGCTCTGCCCCTCGACAGCTAAAATGCCTTTTTGCAGTGGCTTTACAGTTTTTGCTTGCATCATATTTTAAGTATTATTTAATTTTATATAAGCATCAGGTACATATTTAATCAATCGAGCGTGTGCTGCCCTTAGGTCATTTGTTGAAACTCACATTTGTCTTCTTTTCTTTCACATTTTTATAAGCTCTTATTTATAAGGGATTATAATTAGATTACATTTCTTTTGAGCCTCATCTAGTTCGATCGGCACCACACTGAAGCTTTAAATTCCATTTTGTGAAAAAGGATCATCGAAAAAAATGATAGGCACCAAGCCGTGTTTGTTGCCTGATTCTTCTAGGCTTGGTCGCGAGGAACAGGCATAGCTTTACCTAGTTTCTAAGACGTTTCAAAGTGATCCTAGTGATTTTATTGAAATAAAAGCCTTTTGACTTTGACTTTGACTTAGCGAATCAACTGTAGGTTTCTACTTATGATATTAGTTAGATAATGATAATAAGTGTTTATGCTTCATAATACACAGGTACGCCTAAAACTTTCATAGGGTGCATTATCTTGGGGTCTCGCCGAAATCTGTTGAGAACTAAAAGGTTGCATATACCGTAGTTGGTTCATGTCCTGAAACGAATCAAAAGCATCTTAAGCTTCGCGTCCATAGAGAAAAAAAATAGAATACATACCCCCATGACGGCCGTGAGTGACGCATTAGCAGGACCGGTTGATCCGACGTGGACTGGCTTTGTGCGCGCCGGCGAATTGCAACATGATCGATGGCGCCAGATGTCGACGTGATTAGCTTTGGACTGCGTTCAAAGCTGCATTCAAACTGGGAATCCCGCGTGGGACTTGAATGAGCGCGGTTCGCTCGCTAGCTTATACCCTTCGGCACATAACATTGACACCTAAGTTCTTCGGAATCAGAATCATTTATTTTCAGAATTCAAGTTAAAATTAACATCCTACTAATATTATAAATGCGAAAGTTTGTGAGGGTGTTTGGATGTTTGTGGTTCAATCACACCCAAACGGTCGAACGAATTTGGATGAAATTTGGCACAGAGATAGAGTATAGCCTGGAATAGCATATCTAGGCTACTTTTTATCTTCATGGGTTCCACACGAGCGAAGCCGCGGGTGGAAGCTAGTTGGTCATAAATGTAAGAATATAGAGCTGTTACACCCTGCCAGTTCATGTCATGGCGTGCAAACATTATAAAGGCGAAAAAATAAACAACGAATACCTACTAACTAATATCTGCATAATAATATAGCGATATCTCAATTTCGATCTTTCGATAAAGTTTGGTGCAGTCGAGACGGGAGTTATCCTCTTCGCGAATTCCCTATGCTGCCGTGGAGAATTACTAAGTAGGTTGGGCTGATCAATGCAGAAACATACTTTTTGATCAATATTGCGAATATATAAGATATTTTTTACAAAAACTAAAAACTGACTTCAAATTCTTGAATATTCACAAGATTAATATCAACCTCTTTTTTTTGTTATCAACCTCTTTGCGTTTTGCTTACCTACTGAGGATGACATTGGCAAAAAATGAAAAAAATACAGCCGACTTGAGAACCTCCTCCTTTTGGAAGTCGGTTAAAAACGGCTGCCGGCTCACAATTAAGTTTGAATTTTTGCCACTTTTCGCGTCATACAAGTTATGTAGCATTAGTAAATCGCGTCCGTCTTTAACTCAAAACTCATATAGGGTTTATGTCCTCTCAGACAATCCACATTCACTGGGAACTCTCGCATTCAAACCTAAGCTTTAGTAGGTCGCAGGGCATAAGCGGCCCTGAAATGCCCGGGTCACCCAGCAAAATTGACCACGTCATTTTGAGATCACAGATTTGTCCCGGTAAGTGGGAGAGTGTGAATACTACGTTATGTTTTTTTTTTTAATGTTAAAAGTAGAAATCGACGATCGGACTAACCATCATCATTTTGGGAGGAGGTAGGGCACAGCGAAATTTTCTCGTTATAAATTAGAGCAGCCCGCCTAGGGAGGTACCTCCGTCTTACAGAAGATCGCAGCCAAATAACAGTATTTGTTTCAAATAGTGTTGTGTTCCTGCGGTGAGTAAGGTTGCCAGAGCTCTTTAGGAGGGCAGGCAACGCATTACCAATGCTCCAGGTGTTGCTGGTGGGCCGTAAGCCTGTTTGCCTCGGTATGAAAAAAAAACAATCATTTCATGTTTAAATTCGTGACTCGGTGTTTGTCTCTACATGTCAGTGCGTTCTGATATATTCGGTTGCGGTTTCTTCCGTGTTAAAACATACGACACAACAACACAGTTTAAAACTTTTTATGGTTTGTCTTCTCAGACGAATACTCTTTCACCTCAGGAAAAAATCTCGCATCCTTTAGTTGGCCGACAAAGTTCAATCAGCAATATTTTTGGTCGACGGTCCATCGAGGTTGGTGGTTAAACCGACTGTATGGCCAGTGATTAACGAACAGGCGACGGTGATACAAGCATCGAGGCATGATATGCTTTTGAGGAGGGCCGCTTGATTCGATTCATGGGATTGGTAGTTTTTTCATAAAATAAAAATAAAACTACATCGTGACTTGTCGAATCCTTTTTAATTATTTTGATTGTTCATTTTATCCTAAAAGGTGTTTATTACTATTTTCAGACTCCTCGGCTCAGTAGTTTCCGAGATTTCGTGATGAGTCTGTCAGTGAGTGAGTGAGTGAGTGAGTGGACTACTCCTTCATATATATAGATAATATAAGAGGTTAGTTTGGTGAAGATCTATGAATATTTAGACACAGAACCCTCAAGCGTCTGTATGTAATTGTCTATAACGGTCCTATGACAATTTGACAACCTTTAAAAATCACTCATAGCTTCGGTTATTATCGGGGTCACTATTATTAAAGGCATTGGCTAAGGACACGCCCATCCAATTAAGCAATCAAATTGAGCTTAATTCACTTTGAAGTAGAGCTTTAATATAACTAGTTCTATACGATAAATTACTTACATAAACTAGTTTTTTAAACAATTATTTAAATAAACTGCGTAATTACTTAATCAACAATTCATGCTTAGTACCACGGTACCTACCTATGCAATTAATTATCTCAAGTGATTTGGATCAGTTGTGCTATCTGTAGATCGCTGTTCTGAAGTTAGCAACGTTTGCTTAATGCTTAACCCTCTATTTGACAACACGAGTCACGCGTACGGGTCAAAAATACCGTAATAATTTGTGACGTCTCGCAAGGGTTGACTTTTAAACTTAGAGGGCTGTTTACAACCCCCCACCCGGAGGCCACTTACCGGGCGACACATAAACTTGAAAGGTAGAGTTGCTAGATACGGCATACATTTTTTTATACAAGTAAGGTGGCAAACAACCTTACGGCCCACCTGTTGGCCTATGAACGCTTGCAATACCAGAGGCATCACGCACGCGTTGCCGACCGCGAACCACCCTCCCCTTAAAGAGCCCTGGCAATCTTACTCACCGCAGCACAACACTATTTGAAACAAGTAATGCATTTTTAACAAATTTTGTAACAATAATACCCCTCCTGAAAACAGGCATGATTTTATGTATTACTAGCTTCCGCCCGCGGCTTCGCTCGCGTGGTACCTACATAAAAAATAGCCTATATGCTATCCTAGGTAAAGAATTATTTTTATTCCAAGTTTCATCGAAATCGGTTGAGCCGTTACGGCGTGATTGAATAATAAACATCCAAACATCCTCACAAACATTCGCATTTATAACATTAGTAAGATAGTAGGATATAGGTAATCTCTTCCAGTACCCTACCTCCCCATAAAACTTAAAGCAGATAATTCAGCTGGTTGCTTCGGAGTCGGCACCTGGGACGCGTAATTACTTCAACACATCCTAAGGCTCGAATTCAGTAACAAAACTGGAATCAAGGCTTTTACGTGCATTCTGTTCGCAGCAGATCTGTACATGGATCATTGATGCTTTCAAGCTATGGGTAACCACGATATCTTCGCTCGCGGAGTATCTGGTTAAACAGTAGCCAATTTGCTTCTGCGGTAATACTTACGTACAGAAATCCGACGTTGAACGAAGGTAGAGAACACTAAACTCAAGTGGAGAATGAGCATAACACCTCACAATATTTGACTTTCGCTTGACTAAAGCTTTTTATTATACTTATCTTGATGACCAATTAATCTGTAATGGTAATAATTTAACTATGAACTTTAATGTTTATTTATTGGCTCGAAAATACGTAGAAAATCCTCAAAACACAAGCTACTCGTATGTTTGTTTCTGTTCTGTTTAGTTCTTCCAGTAAAATATTGGATTGGTTTCGCTGTACTTTATACTGGCGCAGCTGCAGATCGCTTCACTTCCCTGATTGTTACTCTTTTATTCCATTTTAAACTTATTAGGAGTGGAAGTATTTTTATCCATTTGGTGTTGCTTCCAAGGAAGTAACTTGATATAAGACCGACTGTTTTTATTGCGCGAATGAGGAGGAAATTGAATATGCAAACATCAAACTTCAATATTTATTTATTCATGAAATACCAAGGATCATTTTGAAACGTCTTAAATCTAGTCTTAGTTAAAGCTGGGATGGGACCTTTTTTGGCTCACGCATGCACCTCAGCACGGACTAATGAGTACCCTAGTTCTGTTTCTACCTATCTACTTTTGCTTGTTTTCGTACCTAGTTTCTTACCTCTTTGTACCCTTGTAGTGTCTGTTTCCTCTGATTAGTTTGTGCTGCTCTTGTGTGTGACCAAAATAAATGTATATTCTTTCTTTCTAGTCGAAACATCAAAACTTGGTGTACATTATATTACAATAAAGGCAGTGGTTCAAGGACGAACAAATCAAGCGTTACGCTAGCGATATGATAGCAATTGTCAAATATTAGCCAATCATAATTCATCATCATCATCATAAGCATATAGAAGTCACGGCTGGACATCCCCTAAAGAGTTCCATGGCGAACGGTCTTGAGCCTTTTCTATCCACCGACTTCCCGCAACTCACAATGTCGTCGTTCCATCGGGTGGGGGATCTTCCAGCATGGCCCGACTTGTGGTCGCCATTCGAGAACCTTTACTCCCCAACGGTTGACGGTCAATAACATCACGTTTTAAAAACCAATAAAACCGACTTTATGTTTGAGAAAGGAGGAGTTTTGTTGTTTGTGGAAGCCGTATCAAAAGTTAGAGAATCCTACAATAGACATAAATGAATGTTAAGTACATATGTACCCATTGTGCCTATTCCCGAAAAGTTTTGTCGAGTAATTGAATGCACTGTGTATTTGTTTTCAAGACACCTAAGGCGCTGGGTTTGTTTAAAATTCCGTAGACATTGTCGAGTAGGAAATTCAATTTGGGCGATGTATACGCTCGGGTAGGACTAGTGTAATCAAGGAACAAATCGGGAAGGCGGAGAAACATGACCGTTTCCGTCTAACCTACCTCTTATTTACGTACTGGTCAACTAGGATTTTGATTTAGGAATATTTCTGTAGCGCTGTCTTTTTGGAATCACTTGTTTTGGGTACAACCTTCCATAATTCGAATGTTGAAAGCACACTGGGCTATGGAGAGAGTTATGCTCGGAGTTTTACTATGTGAAAAAAATCCGTTGAAGAATCAAGGTCACCGACATAGCCCTCAGAATTATGAAGTTATAGTGGCAGTGGGTAGGCCAAGTAGCTCGCAGAACCGACAACCAGTGTGGGAAGTCGGTATTCAGTATTCAATATGCAGTATCTAATCTGAAATCAAAACCTTCATTTTACAAGAAAATACATTTTAATGAAATCATTTAAGTCCCTAGGTAATGAAATAAACGAAATGAAAATGAAATGAAATTTAATAAATTTATTACACAGACACAGCCAGAAGACATAAATATCCAAAAAATATTAAGATAAACAACAATATAAAAATATAATAAAATTTAAAACAATATGAAAAAGGTAGGCAATCAAAAAGTCGTATAGCGCTATTATAGCCGGACAAAGACCTAAAAACCGGTCACGAGTCCTCCCTTTTCGGTTGGGACTATCTTTAATTTAAACAAAACCGGTAAAGTTGCCGGCTTAACGAGTTGCGCAACTGAGGGTTGAATGTCTCTTGTCCCTACTGTTTTGTGTCTAATCTATCTCTGATAACGAGATACTACATCCGAGAGAAACTGCAGCGGAAAAGGGACAACCCATAAACCTAAAAGTTGACATATGTCGACGGTTGATATCTTTATGATAGAACTTTGACACCATATCTGTAGGGTTTTTACGGTCAATCGGACCATCGGAAAATTAGGAGATTTAGAATTTGGAAAGAATAGCATTTTGTACAACCGGTGTCGAAAGCTGCAGGTTAGTATCTCTTGTCATAACAAACCTTTAGTTGATCGAGCGAGCGAAGATATCTCAAACTTTGTTAAACTAGTTAGAGCATAACTTCGAACCTAATGTGATCTACATGGAATTTAATAAGTCAAGAGATTGTAGGTACTATCAAGAATTACTGGTAAGAATATGAATCAAATCGGGCATGGGCTTGCTAAGATATAGAGGTCCAGAAGGAGGATTTAAGAAAAATACAAGTATCTACATGAAGTGGGGTGTAATATGAAAGAGCTTTGGAATGTATAATCCAAAAAATGTCTTATGGTTTTTGAAATACAACGAAAGTAGAAACATTGGATAACGTGAAATCCCATGTGGTAGGTAATGTAAAATTTCAATGACTTCGTAGTTCAGGTAAGATTGGATATTAGAAGAAGCGATTTTCCAAGATTTTCTTATAGGTATGTTCCTCAAGCACCAACTTTTACCAGACATCTCGAGTTCTCAGTTCGGGGCAAACCACTATTAAATTCCATATTGTGATCACACTATAGCAAAATATGCCGTTGTTTCAACCAATATGGCTTGCCGTGTCTTTCTGGATTTGCCTACGGTTTCGCACGTATTCCGCGAGATTTGCCCGGATTTCGGCGAATCCTCCACAAATCCGGATTTCACTGAAACTGAATGCATTTCTAACTCAGAAGTTATCTACGTAAATGATAATGTGGTGGAATTTCATACGCCTATTTACCCATTATTATGTTATTTTATAGGTACTATTATTTTATATTTGACGAAAATCTACACTTGGTTTAACATAATTTAATTTGTTTATGTTTATATTTCATAGTATGTTTATACATTTTGTGATGTATCAACATACTAGGATAGTATTATTAAGGATTGTTTATAGACCTATTATTATTATATTTCTAAAACTACTGCAATGAATTTTAACCTGATTGTTATCAATAAATGAACTCTGAACTCTGTTTAAATCTTGAAGATTCATTTCAGTGTGTTCCTTGTGAATTCAGTTGGGTACTTAGTGAAATTGTATCGGCTAGGTATTATCTGTTTTATAGTCTAGCTTACTATTTATACCATCCTTCTGCGTTTGCTCTGCGGATCTTATCCCATCATTTGTACCATCAAATATAGCCAGTAATCTCCAAACAATTCCTCAGAAATCGAACGTCTAGGAGCGTCGTCAATATAGCATAAGTATCTACTACAGTTACGTGACGGGGACGGCTTCGGAATAATGGTTGCGGCACACTTATCGCCCCGCACCGGATTGGCATCGCCTCAACTTAATTATTGTCGTGTGAGAATTATTTGTATGAAACTCCATATTGCAACGCACTCTAATCAGCGTCCATACGGCATAGCATCATCTCGGGACATGCCAGACGGCATTTGTTTTCGGGGCGAGACGATGCCGATACGGTGCCGAGGCGATAAGTGTGCTTTAAGCATTATCCAGCGGTAAATAGCGGTTTTGTTGGTCCTGACCTAATCTTTGTTTATTGGTTACTATACCGATAAGGAAAATTAAAGAGACGGGAATATCTTTCTCTTGATATTAATAATGCGGATAATATGATGAGAGCTACGAAATTAACTTTATTAGTAATTTTAGATACCTACCTTATTAATTTTGAACATGGTTCTGATCTTCTTAAGGTGTATCCTCGAGCAAAATTAGCACCTAGAAGCATGCTTTCCGAAAAGCTGCCATAACACCATTGAATTGAAGCTGAAACTATCTTGCGCTTTGCCGTGGCGCCACGACTATCCAGGACTTGTGAAAATAAATAGTTTTTAATGATTTCTACCATAACATAAAATGAAAAAACATAACGTTCAACCTATTCGTAAACCTTCCATGGTGGCCCCGACTAAATAATAGGCCCCATCCTTATTTATCTACCCGTGGATGTCGTAAGATGCGACGAAGGGAATGGGGGGTAGGGGTTGGGCAGCAGCGTTCCCTATTTTGACAACGATAACTCTAACTGCGCTCGCCAACCCGCGTGCCCAGCGTGGTGATTATGGGCAACTTCCTCCCACATGATAAGAAGTCGCTCTGGAAATCCGTGGGGGAGGAGTGGACGTCCTACGGCTGTCATGATGTTGATGAAGGTTTCCATATTTTGTTTCCAACAGACCAACGGTTCCAGCTTCTCTACTATTCAGCAATATACGTCTAACTAAACGTCCCTTGCACGGGACTGCGCGTTTTAAAAACGTTATAAATTAGAAATAGCATGTTATTCCGTACAGCAATAATGGAAAACATAAATCTAAGAGACAAATTGGTGTCCGGACAGAACTGCGGCCCGAAGACGAGGACGTTTCTGCTTTCATGCCTCTTGACAACGCTTTAGTTGCGTACGAAAACAATTCCTATTACGCTGGCTTGAACCTTATCCGTACGTAACTTGACCCATTTTCGCGTAAATCAGACGCATTTCCTTGGCTGCTTGCAAATCCACCGACAAAGTTATCCATACGGCTTTGCAAGTCATAGCTGAACGGAATAAGGTCGTAAATTGCATAGGGATGCGGTTGCAATGGATTGTAGTCAGAGTTAATTCCGTACCGGTCACGTCTCGTTGCGAACGGACGGACGGGCATAGAAAACGTCGTCCCTGTCTGGTTAAGTCAGTTGATTTTTCCGTTTGGTTGTAGTATCTATTCTCTACTCTGGATATACAGAAATGTACACACGGGTCGTTATCACTTGATTACCTAAAAACAATATAGAGTGAAAATAGTCAAACTTGTTGACTATTTTCACTCTTTCCCGCTAGGTAAATCATCATCATCATCATTTAAGCCATAGGATGTCCACTGCTGAACACAGGCTTCCCCTACATATTTCCAGAGCGACTTCCTATCTTGTGGAGGGAACTTGCCCGTGCTCGCTACGCTGGGCATGCGGGTTGGCTAGCGCAGCTGCCCATGCCCACCTTGCCCATGCTGCGCATCCTCTAGCATTTTCCTTAACCGCCTCTTACGACATCTATGGTTAGATAGGTATAAATTCATCAGCTAGGGCCACCACGTCCAGTTAAGTACCTGGTTTTATACACGCGGCAGCGTTTCAAGCCAAGTCCAAGGAACTGGCAACGTAGCATTCGTGTTCAATATTACACGAACCTTATGGCCCCTTTTGGCCAATTTTGACCCCTAATAACTCAAACACTGAACTTGGCACCTATTTAGATCTCAATTATTTTGTCAGCGAAGTCGACAACACGCATATTCTTGATATTGAACTTGGCTCTCATTTTCACATTTACGTTTTTGAAGGGATATTCCATTTCTCGCCAACCCGCATGCCCAGCGTGGTGAGTACGGGCAAATCCCCCCATGATAAGGAATTTGCTCTGTCTGTGGGGGAGGCCATGTTCAGCAGTGGACGTCGAACGGCTGAAAAGATGATGATGATCCAATTTCTTAATCCATTTCATAAGTAGTTTCTTACAGCAAAAGTGACTTGTTAAATCATCCAATGGTGTTCGTAACGAACTTTTGCTTCAGTTGATTTGGCAGGGACAGTTTTTGCTCTGCCGCGTAGTTCGCCTGTGCTTGTTCTAGCGTGAAAACCCTTAATTGATAGGGAAATGCAATATGCAAAGCATAGTGCCAAGCGGGCTGTCATAATTGTTTTGAAAAGCGTGGAAAAACAACACTGATATACATTGGTGATTTAATAACATGTATACTATCCCGAAGGGACTTTCTATCTACGAAAAGAAGAATATTAGCGAAAAAAAAGTTTAGAGAAAGGATTAAAATGCGCCTCTTGGAGGCTCCTTTTAGAGGCCTTCATCAAATCATCGGAGTGAACTAAATAAACGTTCAAATCAAGAATTACCAGCAGCTGCAGAAAGCGACTTCAGAATGGCCAACTACCCGCAAATTCGGTCATTTCGACGACGGAAAGTTTGTCAAGAAGCAAATTAGTGGGCGACGAAGAAATGGGGCGTTTCTCATTCATTCTGTATACCCTTACTAGTCGGGCTTACAATTATTCAAGTTCCGCCTTCGTTAATGTTTTTACTCAATCCATTCTCGAAAATACGCTAAACTATTAAATTGTGATACTTCGACAATGCCTGGAAGATTTGCTTCACACCAAAGTATGCATTCGGTACCTAATACCTAACCCACCTGCCTATACTTTACGTTTGCACATATTTCATGACAATTATGAAATAAATTAAAACCACCTACAACCAGAATCTTTGTCATTTTTTTAATGTCTTTTAAACTAAGTAAATTTTTGTCTGTCTGACCAGAACTAGTTTCGAAGATAAATAAATAAATAACACCAGTCACATACATGGTCCTGACCCACACTAGGATTCCCTGTGTCGTGGGTATCAGAAACTACGAGTACAATGGTACCACAACACCCAGACCAGGAACAAATATTTGTTCCGCTGTGGGAATCGAACCTCCCGTCCGCACGCACCGAGGTCGTCAAGATAGAAGATGTGATAGGGAAGATAGGTGAGTTACTATCGTAAACCAATAGTGAGAATCTGCACCGGACGGATGAGTTCTGGACAACAGTGCAATTTGACGCGACGGCGCCCGTCTAATTCGCAATCTTCAAGCCTGGTCGATAGAGAATGTCGGAATATTTAAATTACCAAATCTTGACCATCTGTTTACAAGTGAAACGCTATGTGGTGAAAATGGTTTTCCATAATGAATATTAACTTTGATCTGATTAGTTACATAATTTTCACTAAAAACGGGATATTTGCCGAATGCCCTCCCACTTCGCCAACACGGCTTTACGGAATAAATAAATGAGAAATCAGAATCCCATGAGTAGGTACATTAGGTACGAAGGTACCTATAAACTGCATATAAACTAAAATTAGATCGTAGAGCTCTTCTCTTCCTAGTAAAATACCGCAATTCCTCACACATTCTGCTGAAGCTTCTGAGTTTTCCGAGCAATATGCTCATGTGACACTCTGCAAGACCCGGCGTTCCATCGTTAATTTCTACGTGTTTACCTTGCCCTCGCACATTGTATTAGATTATGTGAATTTGTCCTCTTTCTATTCCATTTTCCTGTTCGCGTGGAGTGCTTTATCTGTTATACTGCCATTAGGAAGGAAAATATGTGTCTTGCAATTGGAAATTGTCGCATGGAATACAATTGGTATCGTTAAAGTTTTATAATGCAAACATTAATCAATTTTCTGACACTTCAAATTCATCGCACTGTTAGTTGCACAACAGTTAAAATAAGCCAGTTTCTCATAAATAGGTAAAAGTTAATATTTACAACTATTTAACAAAATATTGGTGGCCCCGGATGAGGAAAAAAAAAGGAACCAATTTTTTTCCAAATTGTCCCAACATTTTTCAAATCACGAATTAAAACAATTAAACGTACGAGAATTTGTCAAGATTGCAAACAGCTGAGTAATTGAGATCGAATTTTGAAAAGTCTAAAAACAAACTTTATTGCCAATTGGGTGTTGTAGAATAAGCCCCTGTTAGAATAGTACCTATACATATTATGAATCACCTTGTATAAAAGTGGCTGCCGGTGCGTTCGAGCGGCCCATGGACCTTGAAACTAGGGTTGACCACAAGCGCATACAAATTTCCTGAAATTATCTATTTTACTCCCTGCACGAATGCACCCAAGGTGCTGTAAACATAAAGTGCGGTGCAGTTCGCAACTTTGCAACTAATAACCACCGCTATTTACGAGTTTGTTGCCACCGCTAATTGCGACTTATTGTGATTTGTGACCTGCTCTGAACTTTATATGATACATGATATATTGTTATAAGATTGTAAAGTTGTATTAGATTCATTATTTGTTGACCGAGTGAGCAAAGCGAGCGAAGGTCTCTCAAAACAACATGAACGAATAATGAAATGAAATAAATTTATTTTGACAAACACAGACAGAATACACCAAAAAAAAACAATAGAATAAAGGTTAACGATAAGGAGATAGGTAGACGTAACACAGATAACACACAGTAACAAACAACAACACATAAGTAGGTAGAATAGGCTCTATGGTTGTATGTTTTTTGTGAGAGCACTTTTGAATTATCAATCTGAATTTAGTAGTTCAACAATTTGTTCTATCAAAATCTGCTATTAAGAATATGAGTTGAATTGGCCAAGTTCATACACAGAAAACCAGCGCCGCAGCAGCTCCACTGTGCTATGCGGCACCAACTGAGTGGTGACCGTTTTTGTGTCTAGTATTTAAGCTTATATTTTATTTGTTCCATTTGTTTAATTTGTGACACAAAATAAATATTTTTCTATTCTATTCTATTCTATTCTATACATGATTTTTCCATTTTATTATGCACCAAAGGAGTCTCTTTGAAGAGGCCACTTTAATCTTTTCACTACACTGATTCTTTCAACGACGGTCATAGGCCTTTTTAAAGGCCACAATAACTCAACCTCGTCACTGACCTAAAACAGGAATACCAAGAAAGAATCAGTGACAAGACAAGCAAGCATTGATTGAATTAAAAACACCGTAGAAAATTTCACGGAACTTCCGTTTAGTTTCTTTCGTCTTTTTCTAAGCAAGGTAAGTACTTTCCCTATTTTAACAAAGCAAATAAAACTTTATCGCTACGTGTACTAACTTTTTTTCATTTACTTGATTCCCTACTCAATGAAAAGGCTAACGGTTTCGATTCCAATTTGATCGCAATCGACTAAAACAGGAGCCCATCAGGGGCCAGGATAAACAAGTGCCTCGCTCCCTTGTCACTGGGATCTGGGATAATCGACTACCGAATCTCTATAACCTTTAGTTTGAGATGTGAGCATGGTTCACTGGTTCTACGGAATGTTTTTTGGCATAAATATTTATGTTATGCACGTTTTGTCTGTAAAAGTATTGCTTACATTATTTCAGCCGTTCGACGTCCACTGCTGATCATGGCCTCCCCCACAGACAGAGCAAATTCCTTATCATGTAAGTGTATTTGCCCATACTCATCACGCTGGGCATGCGGGCTGGCGAGCGCAGTTAGAGCTATCGTTGTTAAAAAGAGGGACGCTGCTGCCCATCCCCTAGCTTTTTCCCTTAGTCGCCTCTTACGACATCCGCGGATAGGTAGATATGGAGGGGCCTATTCTTCAGCCGGTGCCACCACCGCCATATTATTGGCGTATTGCTTACAAAGTTATGAAAATGTGTTGATAAGCAAGATTTAATGCAAAACAAAATTAGTTTTTTTTATACATCTAAGGTGACTAATAAGCTTACGGCCCACCTGTTGGTAAGTAGTTACCGTAGCATATGAACGCTTGTAATACCAGAGGTATCACGCAGGCGTTTCCAACTCCGAAGCCTCTCTCCCCTTAAAGGGCTCTGGCAACCTTACTCACTGCATTTACACAACACTTTTTGAAACAAATAATGTTATATGGCTGCGGTCTTCTGTAAGGCGGAGGTACTCGCCAGGCGGGCTGCTCCAATTTAGTGTGAGAAAATCTCGCTGTGCTCTACCTCGCATGAAATTCAAGTTAAAATGCACCTGGATAGTGTGCAAGATTGAATTTTTGCGAGTTCATATCGCAATTATATTCGGCAATATCTGTGGATAGAGAACCACAGATATTGCTGAACATATTCCTCTGCGAGTTGTCAGTAGATCCGAGAGACGGAATCCCGCCGACGCGACGCCGACCGCATTGCCACCCCAGGCTTAGGCCCGATCGTCTCCCAATAAAACAACTCGTTGTATGGAGATCGGCTGATACCCTCAGTTTATTGGCTAAGTAATGCTTTGTCCTTTAATTGTTTCCCTTTTCGACGAGTCACCATTACTTAGAGCTTGCTTAGACTTTAATAAAGTGGGGTTGAGTTAATTAGAAGTCTGATTGGTCGTATTGAAACGTGTTGTTTAAGATAAGTTATTCTATACATTTTGTAGTCTTTTGCTTGATTTATTTCTGACACTGGACGCAACACGCTATAAGTGCACATCAAAATATCCCGTACCATCAGCTTTACGATTTTGTTGGGGTAGTGACGCGGTTGACAGTCTCAAAGATTTACGGTTCAAATTCGAGTAAAATTGTGCTGACACGCTTGCATTTGAATGGCAATAAGACATCATGGTAGGGCCCAATGTATTATCATCATCATCAACACCAGCCTGTAGAAGTCTTCTGCTGGACATAGGCCTCCCCCAAAGTGTTCCATGACGAACGGTCTTGAGCCTTTTGCATCCATTGACTTCACATCGCCCGGTTCGTGGTCAACATTCGAGAACCTTTATTGCCCAACGGTTGTCGGTTCTGCGAGCTATATGGTCTGAGCACTGCCACCTAAACTTGCTTATTCACAAATATATATCAGAAAAATTGGGCAGGTGTTGCATTCAAATTGTAACAGCTCCGCACCCCACAACAAAGATTAAATAGAATAACCTCTTTGAATTCACTAAGCTCAATAGGTCAGTTCGGTTAACGACACACGTGGGGTAAAACCGTTTAGGGTAAATGCAGCGGCACACCTGGTGCCGATCTATAGCTGGGACATGACCGTAATGTATTGGGAGGTATCGGGAATTCGGGCTAAGGAGACTTAAGTTGATGTTAGTTATTTGAATACAGAAACTGGCTACTGTCTTGATAAATCGTTATTAAGAATGTCATAGGCTCATTGACAATGAATTCAGGCGAAGAATAATTCTCAGTAATAACTAACTGTTATAAGTTAGGTGTTGATATGTACAAGTTGGATGATATTTACAAGTTGATTCATATCAAATCAACGAAATAGCGGGAAAACCCCTTTTTTCTATTGTTTTTCATATTTTAATCATCTCATAAAATATTTTTAGATCACGCAAACATTTGTCCCGAAGCGGGAATAGAACCCGCTCCCCTTGCGTCTCAGACGGGCACTCGTCCGCTACGCCACCGAGGTCGTCAAACTACAATATTAATACACTGATTTTATTGATAACTACCACGATCATCAGGCTTAAATATTTCAATTATCATAACAGCATGAAAACCGGCAACATTTTCCACGAATACCTTACACTTACATTTTCCGAGCGTAGTATTTCAGATTGTTCCGTCTCGCCAATATCTTATCCCGATGTTTGACACAATATCAGACGCGACTTTTACTGCTATATTTTATACCCTCTGAAATATACATTAGTCAATTCTGTATGTTTTTTATAGGATTTGTGCGAGGTCCCGGCGAGGGACGCTCTCCATATATTGATTAGTAATTTAGATATTGATGGAAATGCCCCGGGAATTCTGTACATTTTTTACAATAACTTCGTTTATGTTTGGATACATTTTGTGTGTATTTTCCATACTTGATTGGAGATACAAAGAGGAGATACATTTTGTATTATTTATTATTTACAATTTTGTGAATATTTAAATCAACGTTCCAAAAGAGCTCGGTATTCGATTCTACAAGGTGATTCATAATATGTATACAATCCCGAAAGGGGCTTTATTGTACACCAAATCAGCAATATAGTCTTTTGGAAGTTCGACGTTTATCATTAAAAAACGATGTAAAAATCGGCTGTATTGGGGGCTAATCAGTTCAAACTCGAATAATTGAGTTCGAACTGATTAGCCCGCTAAACATCTCAACAGGTGGGCCGTATGCTTGTTTGCCAACTCAGTTGTATAAAAAAAATCTTCCGCTCATATTCTTTCGTTTTAGACATAGACATAGACAAACATTTATTCACAAACTTGGCAAACAATACACGTCACAATAAAAGCAAGACACAGAGAGCGAAAATATGAAACAATGACAGATTTCCCTAACACACAAAAACTTATTATAAAGAACACGTGAAATATTATTGTGCGCCACAGCAGCAAAAAGGTCTCGGCTCAGCATAAATGCCTTACCACGTACTTATGCGTTTTGTTTACAGAATAAGCCATTTTTGAATCACCTTGTTTGTATAAGGAGGCCCCTGAGAAAGCTTTTTCATAATTTTTCGTTAAATTCTTCTGACCGGTCTGATATCTAAGATTCTCGGTTAAGCCTTCTTGTCAAAAGAGCTATGTACGTTATTTTTATCGTATGGAGGATGTTATAAAATTACCTCTAGATTTTTTTCATTTTTAATAGTTTTTCTAAGTCGTCTCATAAAACATCGCGCCCTTGTATCACAAGCATAACCTTCACATCAAAAATTCACGTCGAGCCTACTAATTTTCTCTAGCCTATCGTTTTACTTGAACCTACAAACAATTGTTTTAAAATATTGGCCCGGAATTTTCTCAGCTAGCAACAAACATCAAATGCATTGCTTTGCAAACCGTTCGAACCGTCTAGTCCCGTACACCGAACCGATTCGATTCTAAATTTAGACCTCTCATAAACTGCAGAGGCGATTGCCCCCCAGGCCAGAGACCAGGGGTTGCTTGCAAATAACCTGCTATGTGCTCTAAGTCAGATGCTGGTAGGTCAATATCTTACTGTGACCTAAGCAAATGAATTTGATTAGGAAATAGTTCAAATGATTCATAAACAATGTCTTTGTTTACTGTTGTATGGAAGCGAAGCGAGCCACGATCTCAAACAACTTGCGCGAATAGGCGTTGTCTGTTTATTTTGTTAGAGCATAACTTTCGGACCGTCAATCCGATCTGCATGGAATTTAGTAGGTCAACAGGTTGAACTATCATTGACTGTTAAGAATATGAGTAAAATCGCCTTAGGGGTTGCTAAGACATAGAGGTCCAAAAGAGGGTTATTAAAAAGAAATATGAAAATATGGGCCGCCGGCGCCGTGAGAGATATTATATAATCGATACACATATACAGTGGTGGTCATCTAATTAGAAACACCTACCTGGGTTTATATTTTTATTGCAAATTCCCTTTCGAACTAATTTTTAACGTATCATTGAGTGTTCCTACGTATTAAAATCGATGTATCGGATATTATATTGCATTGTTATACCATTTTAATAACAGAAAACAACGGTTGTTTTTCTAAAACTGAAAGTTATATTAATAACAAAATAAAAAACGAGATACAAACCGGACAACTAATTAGAAACACCAAAAAAATCATTACTTAAATCATTTTTAATTTGAACAAAACCCCAATAGTTTTGAAAAATACTAAAAATACTACATCCTTAGACAATTAGTATTTGGTAGGGTAGCCTTTATTATCAATAACAGCTTTGCAGCGACGCGGCATTGATTCAATCAATTTATAACAAGTTTCTACAGGAATACTTCTCCAAGCGTCTTCAAATGCACTGTTAAGTCCATGAATATTAGTAACGTGTTTCTGCGACAGGTTGGTCTTTATAGTGTGCCACAAATTTTCTATGGGATTTAAATCCGGACTATTGGCAGGCCACTCTAATACTGTCACGGATTGTTCTGTAAGAAACGCTTTAACGCTGCGTGCTGTGTGCTTTGGGTCGTAGTCATGCTGAAATATCCAAGTTACTGGCAAATTTTCCTCGGAATATGGAATCATTGTCTCTTCCAAGATCTTTTTGTATTGATATTGATCCATTTGCCCTTCAATCTTTCTCACGGGACCAATCCCGTACCCTGAGAAACATCCCCACACCATTACATTTCCACCACCGTGCTTAACTGTCTTTTTAGTGTACTTGTTATTCAAAGCCTCGTTTATTGGTCGTCGTACATATCGTTTTCCATCGGAATTAATCAAATTAATTTTAGTTTCATCTGAAAACAAAACTTTTTTCCAATGATGAATAGTCCAACTGCCATATTTGCGAGCGAATGCTAGACGATTTTCTCTATGTTGCCTGGTTAGTAGTGGTACTTTTCTAGCGATCCTTCCTAACAATTTTCCTTCAACCAACCGTCTACGAACTAGTTTAGTGGACACGTGTCGAGGATCGTCTTCTGAAAATACCTCTTTTCTTATAACATTGGATCCTTTAAAGGGGTCCGCCTTAGCTAATCGAAGCATAAGCCTGTCTTCTTGAACTAGGCCGAAGTTTTCTTGGCACGTTATCTGATGTTCCGTGTAGTTTAAAATGTGCGAGGGCGTTAAATATCATCTTTACGGAACATTCCAAATAATCGGAGATCTTTCTGTAACTCCTTTTTTGTTTTAAATGAAAATTCACTATAATTTTTCTCGTTGCTGCATCACAGCTCTTATTTTTACCCATTTTTAATAAAACAACAATAAATAGTAACTTTTCGTAATGAGTTAGAAATGGCGGCAATATTTACAATGTAATTGACAATTGTGAGAACTGTATTTCAGTTTAAAAAATCAGATTTCGAACCAAGTCATACAATGTTTCTAATTAGTTGTCCATTCTGCCAGTCCTAACGATATTGATACTTTTTGTTTCACTGATATTTATTTTTATTGTCATCTTGGTTGTCAAATATTATTGCTTGTAATTAAACTAGAGATATTAAAGTACATTGTAAAGTAGTGAAAAAAAAATTACCTCCTATTAAATGCTATAATAATGTTAGTTACTTTATAAAAATGTCAGGTGACTAGGTGTTTCTAATTAGATGACCACCACTGTATATCTCACGGCGGCTATAAAGCAGAATTATAAGTAAGGCAAAGTCGGCGTTTCTTTATAAACTACTCGTACATTTTTCTAAGCTTATTGCACAGTCCTGCAAATATAAGTATAAAGTGACAATGTAACTCACTTCTGGCAAGCGGAATGAAAGAATGACCTCTGTTTATTTACACTGCTTGCTGCAGCCTCATCGCCTCTCCCTCTATCCCATAAACATAGAAAGAGATAGCTGCACAGTGTTAATTTTTCTCAATTATTCTCGACGAGAACACATTACGCTAATTCGTACTGAACACTCAAGGAAAAGTGCCGTTTTGTTTCTGTTTTCTCTGAGGTTTTGTTTATTTCACTATTTTTATGTAGTCTTGCCCTAAAATGCTGTTTTAGGTTGCGGAATTTTGATCGAGCGAAGCGAGCGAAGATTTCTCAAACCGATCAATCCGATCTTCATGGAATTAAGTAGGAAAACAGGTTGTACTATGAAAATTTACGAGAGTTTTTGAGGTCTTGTTAACCAAGGTTATTTACCTGGTAGTTTCCCGAAGCTGGTTTTATACATCTCGGGGTAAATAATGTTCATTATTATGGTGGCCTTGTGATAACCGCTACTTGATAAATCAGGTAGAGCGCTCTATTGCGAGCTATATCGCTATTTACGTTTCCCCAAGCACGAATATTTCATGATAGTGTTACGCCTACGATACGACAGCAAAGTTCAAATATTAGCTAATGTCGTCGGCGATGCATGAAATTTTAATTTTGTTTGGAGGATATTTGACATTAGCAATCGTATAGTAAGCGTTACGCTATCGTGAATTATTTGTGCTTGAAATATATAGCGTTAGTATTTATGGATAAAACATCAGCTTTTTTCAAAGCAGAGAATTGCAACGCTGGAAACACGACAGCGCCCGCGACAAAAGAGCGCGTTCACATGACGTCATCGGCAGATCTTGTTAAAATGCCGACGTCCGGTGCTGCTAGGCTATTGCGTAAGCAAAATGGTAATGAAGATCACAATTATAAGGATGGTTTTATCAATTTTACCGACATCTGAAGTTTTTAGAAAATGAAAAGGAAGAAGCTAAGGTCTTGAAGTTTTCCCTTGTCAAGTTTGGAACGTTTTGAATGTTGCTAAGATTGTCCTCAAAGTTACGATCATCATTGCCATTACGCTTACACAATTGCACAGCAGATCCGTCGATCTAGTGAAAGCAGTTACATAGTTAACAATGTGAAGTACGCTTCCGTGCTAATTCAATAAACGCACACCCTTAATCGTCCATAATCTGCCTGATATTACCAACTTTGTCTGTGTACCCTAAACTCCGTCCGCTCGCGTTTCGAACAAGCTTAGCAAAGCTCTATTATGTGCTTTAAAATTTCCATCTCATCAATCAATCAGCTCAATTTAATCCCCTTTGGTTATTAGCCGCCATAAAATAATCGGTCCAATCTACCCCTATATGTTCAATAACCCTTACCTGCCACGTGATCATAAATAAGTACGCGTTCTTGTTTATGAACACAAATGGTGTGGGCTCATTAGGCCTCTGAAGTTGTATCCTGGTGGGTACAATTTTATGGAGCTTAATGAACCTGTTTGGAGTCCCTCCAGTTACAAAGTATCACCCTCGTGACCGATTCTTTCTTGGTAAATCTGTTATCGGCGCTTCGAGCCCAGGAAAATTCCGAAGATTTTCGACAAGCATGATCGCCACGTGATCCTTGTGTAACATAGGGTATTCTTTTTTTTATAAAATAAAATAATATATATCCTTGTTTAGGATCGAAAGGCAGTTTCGCTAAACACCACCCTCATCGCTTGCTTGCATCGACCGGTCGCTACAAATTCCCTCAGATGCAAGAAGTTTTGCAGAAATGGATACGTAAGTACGTAACCCACATTAAGAAGTTTCGAAGTGGGCGTTACAAGTTTTTATTCAGTTAACGCTTTGGGACATGGAACTTTCTTATCTGTTAGGGTTATAGGCAGGATGTTATTGGTTCAGATTTCTTTTATTTTATTTCTCTTTTGTTGTTCTCCGTTTGATATTTTTACTTGGAAGCTAGTTAGGTGCCATCCTTAAATTTTAAAACAATGAAGGTTTGTTTTTAGCTTCTTAAGCGTTCGTTCGTTGTTTCACTAGTTATTTCTTTGTTACCATATGACACTAAACAGAGGGAAGTGATGCTTGCAGTAAAATGGTTCAGTGCGCCTTTCAGAGGCTTTTTTCACATGGCTTTCCTTCTACTCCCAAGCGATGTGCTAAAACTATCAATAAGCAAATTTAAAAACTTAATTAAACAAAACTGTTAAACTTTTTATTACAAAATATCCGACTATTTAGCTGACAAAAAAGCTTGGCACTGAATATGCTCTAATACGATTATTAATAAAGTTGTAAAAGTATCATAAAGTTTAGTGCCTGTATCTTCCAGGTCGCGAAGAACAGGCGTAAAATTTACAACGTTTCAAAATGATCCATGTGATTTCAGTGAATAAATGAATATTGAAGTTATCTAAACGCAGCGTAAACGCTGTCGCCCAAGCAACGTTCACTTGTTCAAGGAATTCGCGCTGTTTATAGCGTTTCCCGGTACGGTTATTGCCCCGGTAGTTGGCACACTGGTAATGACTTTCTGGTTCTGGTTGAACGTCTTGAGTAGTCTGTAATAGGTTATGTTAGAATTTGCAATTTGGCAAGCCTACTCCTTCTAAAAAATAAAAAATGTGCCTCAGCGTGCACGCACTACAACGTCTTATAGACACATAAAATCACGCCTGTTTCCCAGAGGGTAGGCAGAGACCACGGCTTTCACTTGCTATGATCCTGACATACCTCTTTTGTTTCATCCATTCTCATCATATTCCTCATATAAGCTCGTCGGTTACTCGTTCTAAAGCAGCCCGCCTGGGGAAGTACCTCCGCTTTACAGAAGATCGCAGCCAAATAACATTATTTGATTCAAATAGTGTTGTGTTCCTGCTAGAGCTCTTTAGAGGTGGGGGGGTTCGGGGTTGGCAATGCGTGCGTGATGCCTCTGGTATTGCAATCGCTCATCGGCTACGGTAACAGCTTACCAACAGGTGGGCCGTATGCTTGTTGGCCGCCATAGAGGTATAAAAAAGAAAAAAAAAACAAAGTACTCTTGACGTAGCCTTTTTCCAAAACGTCACCGATTTGGTCACTAAACGTACGCTTAGGTCTTCCCCTTCTAAAGGTCCCATTCACACTCGCCTTATACACCTGTTTCGTCAATCTTCTTTCGTTCATCCTCTCTTAACACACTGTTTTTCACTCTATCTCTCAAAGTTACTCTACACATACTTCCTATCTAGATAATAATGCCTTAATACAGTTACTGATAGTCATAATTCCAGTTCTGGGCAATGTAATAAACACTGTCATCAAATTAGCATCTCCTAAGTTCAAATACGAGCCGTTGAACCCGATTTTCAGCTCAACCCATCCAATTACTGTCAGGGGTTCGCAAGTCATCGCTCAACTAAACCATTGCCTCAATAAGCTAGGGCGTAGAGACGGCGCAGTTTAAGTAAGTATGTTCATACCTTCATCGTGGCACTGACAATTTAACATAATTATTTTAAAGGAGCCATTTCATTCTGGGCCTGGTCCATGTACACTACATAGAAAAATTAGGAAAAAATAGGAGATTACAAGAAAAATACAATTTCATTAATTTTAAGACAAATGCGATGGTACAAGAATAGTTCTTCTGGTAAGTTTTTTACTATGTGAACACTATTTGAAGGCCGCCATGTTGGTTTATAATTGGCGTTTGACATGACATTGACATATTTTTCAGGTCATGTTGTTTGATTTGATGTTTTTGTTTTGTCACATAAATGTAGGTTGTCAAAATGACATTTCACGCACGTCCATCCGCCATATTTTTGTAGCGCTGTGTTGCTCTCTTTGTCGAAGAAAATCTTAATGTACCTTAGAACGAAGTCAATTTATATAAAATAACAAATTAAATACGTTTACTTTATTGCTTAGCCATATTTTAGAGTAGTGTACACAGTGCAGGCCCAGGCTCCATATATTGTTGAAACGTCTCTTTTAACTAATTGTAATTAACGTAATTGTTACGAATTCCTTGGACATAATTTTTGATGAAATAAGATTGCCTAGCTCCTATACCGTCCTCGCAGCCGAGTCGACCTTATCCAAAGGAAAGACATGGTCAGTTGGTGTATACGTGAGGAGCTAAGCTGCGGGTTTCCACACGATGTGCTTTATTATCGTGATATTGTTAGTTATTAATAATTAAAATTACAGGTAAAAATAATATTTTGATTTATAAATAATATTATGCTTTATTCTTTATTAAACACATAAAATACAACAAACTATACATAAAATATATTTTATAAATATATTTAAATTTTATAAATTAACGATTGGTAGCGTTCGATCAGCTGAAGAAAATCATAAAATTAAAAAAAAACGAATATAACAAAACAGATCACAATTTTCTTACTCCTTCTTCGTATTTTTATTAATATTACGGAACACCCTGTATTAGTTTAAGTAGACAATTTTCACACCCTGTACACGTTATTAGCGTTGGCCTTCCTTTACTCATAAACGCTATGTTCTTTCCTCGACCCACAGGTTTAAGGCGCCCTTACGGCTTTCCCGGCATTAGTGAGATTAGGATAGATTTTTTAATATGGTTTAGTTTTCATGAGCTTTTCTAGGCGTAGGTACCTGTTTAACTGGAAAAGGTTCTCGTAAATAGCTACCATAATAGACATAAACCATAGAATGAGAAAGATGCTAAGGGATATGTCTTTTTTTGCCGACTTCAAAAAGGAGGAGACAGAAATGCGACCTTACGTGCAGGTACTTTGAATAGGCTTTATATATACATATAGATTTAAAAAAAGATGACCCCCTGCCTACCCCTCTGGGATATAGGCGTGATTTTATGTATGTATGTACGTATTTAAAAGATGATCATCAAACTTCTAAATAATAAATAAATATTCCGGACATATCACACACGATCAACTGATCCCAAACAAGGCATAGCCTGTAATATTTAACACCCAGACACAGAACAAACATCTGTGTTCATCACACAAATGTTTGTCCAGAGCGGGAATCGAACCCGCGACCTCTATCGCAGAAGGCAGAGTTACTACCAACTGAGCTATGAGGCCAGTCAAAAGAAAATATCTGTCTCTAAAAGAATACATCTACCCGTTAACATTAGTATAATACTAGTGATACAAATCCGAATCGTCGATGTTATTTGAGAGATCTTCGCTGGCTTTGCTCGCTCGATTAAATATACCAACTTGCCTACTTATCCCACATCATCATCATCATTTCAGCCGTACGTTGTCCACTGCTGAACATGGCCTCCCCCACACACAGAGCAAATTCCTTATCATGTGGGGGGATTTGCCCATACTCACCACGCTGGGCATGCGGGTTGGTGAGCGCAGTTAGAGCTATCGTTGTTAAAATGAGGGACGCTGCTGCCCATCCCCTAGTTTTTTTCCCTTAGTCGCCTCTTACGACATCCGCGGATAGGTAGATATGGAGGGACTTATGCCACATATTTTCACGAAAATAATATTACATAGAAACGCGACTGAAAAGTGAGATGATAGTTAGTTCTGCTTCGGGTTTTTCGAAAATCCATATGCCTATTTTATTATTTCGTTTGTAAATAATGCATGTATTATTTGAAAAAAAAAAAAAAAAAAAAAGCATTCATTTTAAGCTCCGGAGAAAACAAGTGACACAAACCAATTTCTTGAAATCCACTTTAAAATTACATTATGAAAATTGTTTTTCAATTCAATTCGTTGGCATGTTATTCAAAGACAAATCAATTGTAAAAGCGACATGCCCAGAGCTATTCACAAATATCTAAATATATAAACTATTGCGCTTTCGACTGTCTGTCTGTGGAAGCTCAGCCGAAACGTAAGTTAAGTCCTGAAAACCTGAAAATGTTGATAGTATAGGTTCCTGCTTAATCCAACGATTATGACCGTAGCCGTGCGCTTTTCTATAAATAATGTAAGAACTATGCCCACTAGACCAACCTAGATTTTAGCATTGCTGATCCTGTCAAGATACGCTGGAGTGGGCAGACACCTTTCGTGGTCGAAAGGTGTCTGCCCACTTAGAAGTGCTTTCAAAAATGATTTCTGGATATATAAAGCTTTTGTGGTTAAAGTTAGTAAGGAAATAACGACGCGAATGAAGTCGCGGGCGTTCCACTTGTTCTGGTATACGCAGCAAAACTCGATGTTTTTATTAGAAATGCCTAGACTGACGTCTAGTCTAGTGGGATTTCATTTTGAATATGACATACGGCTTTGTTTTCGCCGAGGGAATTTTATATACGGAGGATATTTGAGGCTACGTATTATATCGAATAGAAATAATAAATCGTTTTTGAATTGTAGAAATCCAAATTATCATCAACCATTCATCTTTTTAACCGTTACAATTTTAACCGTAGCAAAAACATAACCAATTGTATTATTTCCAAAGGATATACTAGCTGCACCCGCTCGGATTAACTTGCGTGGAGGTTTTAGGTACTGTGAAGGTTTATCTGCAGTAGGTAGGCACTGATGCCTACAGTTATTGAATTTTCATGAAACTTTCTTGCTTGCTTGTCGTGTCACAGATTCTTTCTTGGTCATCCTGAGATAGGTCAGTGACCAGGTTGAGGTATGGTGGGCCTGAGAAGGGCCTATGACCGTCGATGAAAGAAACAGTGTAGTGAAAGGATTAAAGTGCGCCTCTTAGAGGCTCCTTTCGTGCACCAATTCAAACTGATCTCTGTGATTTGGGCCTTCTCAGGGCCACCATACCTCATCCTGGTCACTGACCTGATAGAGCATGACCAAGAAAGAATCAGTGACACGACAAGAAGAAGAATTTTTGAACTCCTAGACACATCTTGGAAAACAAACATTTGTACAGAATTTAGTGATTTAATTTGTTACTACCTATAGCTATAGAAAGCATTTCCAGTATTTCCCGTAGCAAAATTAAGCAAAACCACTTTAAAATGAAAACACATTTCGTAAAGCTCCGTGCTACTTAAAATAAAATATTGAAGTTAAAAGTTACCTTACTTATTCCAGTCGATTCTCCTTAGCTTTTACAATAAGACCGTGTATTTCTGCAAGTCAAATAGTCCAGTGATCTCCAGTGACTTTGCAGTCGGATTTTTGCGTGAAATATTTCTAGTTTTAATTAAAACTTAGCTCTAGCTGAACGTGAATCATATTCATGGTTCGGACGCAGTTTAATGTCTCCCTACAGAGACATTGGGCCCGGCACTGTTCATAATGGTCATTATACGATGAAATTGTACTAGAAAGATTTCATTCTAAAAGTTTATCTTGGATTAAGCAGTTTTACTTTAATGGAAGCTTCAGGCAAGTGCCGTTAGTATTTATATAGTAAAATCTACCTGTTAGGGGCTCGTTTTATAAAAGGAACAAAAGAACCCATTCAGTAATACTTCGACACAATACAAGTCGAAAGTATCGTCCACATATTCTACTGTAGATATGGATAATATAATGTTGTACGTTCCCTCAGGAATCGCCTACGTCGATAAACTTTTGTCTCAGATTCGCCAAAAGATAAATATCTATTAAGTCCGTTGGAGGCATTATGTAACAAATCTTACTCTGAAATTCCAAACCTCAAACAAAAGGCTGCCCAATTGTCAAATTAAGATTCAATTGGGGCACAATAAATTAGCTCAGCAGCGCCTTAGCGGGGCTCAGTCCCTTCATTTGCAAAGTCACACGGCCTTGTGCACGGGCCCTTAGACAAACGGGTAAACAGTATCTACCTACGCCTTTGTTGTTGTGGAATGTATTCGCGGTTCGATCGTCGTTTAATTGGTATTTTGTTAGTTAGTTATTGCTTATTCAGTAAACCCTTATCTCATTATGAGTAGGGTCGATCGTTTTCAATTCTCTTTCGAGGGCTGTTGAAATATTGATTTATATTGAAATTATAATATGTTGCCTTTATCTTTGCTGGTAAGTTTTCATCATGTTTATTTATTGCAAATATTTAGAAAGAAAGAAAGAAAACTACTTTTATTAGTTACCAAAATTTCTGCTTTTGTTAAAGCTTAAGTTAGTAAGGTCTACATAGTACTTATGAGTATAGGTAGGCACTAAAACAAGTCACTTAAGCCTAAATGACAAAGGCGGTCAATAAGTACGGTGATGTGGTAACAAACTAGGATAACGACTCAGCATAATGCGCCGCAGACTAGTAAGTAGCGCGCTGATCTTCCGTCGTTTAATTCATCAGTAACAGATAGCTTCGATATAAAACTATTAGGGGATATAAAACTTCGATACAAAATTAGTGTCAGCAGTAGTAGAGCTGACGCGGCGGCAGGCAGATTTGAGAGAGACAGACGCTTACGCATTCTTCATTGAAGATGACGATAGACGATAACATCGTGAAGGTGTGAAAACGCTCTCATGCTCTAGTGGATTCAAATGTTCAAACCAAATCACCTGAATGTGAAGTCACACTGTTGTAAGATCCGAAGTTGAACCCCTAAATCCCGGCAAGTGGCTCCGGGATTCCAGTTTGCCCAGTCAAATGTTGGAGTGACATGCACCATTATTGCCTTCTGAACAAACATTACCCGGTGGCTTAGTCTCGGCTTAAGTATAAGCTTTTGTGCGGAGTATGCGTCGAACAATCTGGACTCGGACTTGCGTGTTTGGAACTAATGGAACGCCTGCGTCTGCTATCGGGTTTGTTTTCTTTCTTTATTGTATAATTTCGATGTAGCGTCGTTACCGTCTTTGTTTCTCAAAAGATAACATATTTTAAGAGGTGTAGGGTCCTTTTTTCAGCTGGTTGCGATGCTGTGTTCTGGTGTGTAAGTTGAAATTACAGTCACATGAGACTTCCCAACGCTAACATTGTTGGACGCGATGGCCTTGAGCCGCATCCTAGGTGGTAATGTTACTGATTGATACTATATTGGGTAATGGTTACCACTTACCATCAGAAGGGCCATCAGTTACTCTGTTACTTTAATACATAAAATAAGAAAAGCATTAAAATATGCAATATCTTTATTGCAAAGTTGATGTTAATAACGCTCTTTGAATTAGTTTCTGGTCTTTAGGTTTAAAATTTCGAGAATAACTTTTTAAAGCACGTAGGTATGTCTCTTAATCTCTAAATGCTGTTTATATAGCATTTAACTTTGCTGCTAATGTTTGATTGTTAGTCAGTCAAACGAAACATTTATATATATTTAGAATTTAAAATAGTTCGTCTGATAATTTAGCTGAGTATTACGCTTGAGCACTTAATATACTAGGTACGTTGTGTATGTAGGGTAGTGTTTATGTTGGGGCTTCAAGTTTTTTATAGAATCCTGTGAAATTATAGTCTTTTCAATTTTACCATGACCTGGTTCTGAAATAAATTGTCCTTTTTTCTAGTTCAAATTATTTAAAAGAGGTTGATATATTTATAGATTTACCTACCTACGTATTACTTATAAGGAATCCATTTTAGAGAATTCTTAAGGGAGTCTGCCGTTTCACACCTGTGTCTCTGCTCTACCTACCTACAATGTATGTATAAAGGTATCTAAAACCTACAGAATTTGCCAAAAGAAAACAAAAAAATCGTCGATAGCCTAGCCTCCCACGCAAACTTCATCACCTTTATGTCTATAGAAATAGAGTTCATAAAATCATCGGGATTGGCGAATGCGGTGAAAATATCTTATTTGAATATCCCCAGCTTCGGGGAAATGGATCGGATAAACGTGAAACTTTTAACTGAAATAATATTGTCGTTTGTACTGGAAAGGACTTTATGCCGGTCTTGTATGGTTCGTGTGTAATATACTTTTGGTTTTACTTTGTTGTTGTCCATCATATAAAAAACTTGATAAAAATACCATCCCATATTGTTGCGTCACCCGTTCACGTATTAAAAACAACTTTTCCCGAAAATACTGGACATAAACTGCGGATGTCATTAAATGTATAGAAAGAACGGGCTTCACCCTCGCATAACTTCACATAACAAAGCCCTGAAAGAACCACACATTGATGCTTATGATAAACGAACAGAAAAAATACGTAAAGTGCCAAGCACTCGCTAAACTTTAAGAAACTCGGAGAAAAAGTGTTCGCTAAGAGCTTTATACGAGCAATATTTCATAGTTTAAAAGACGAAGGCGCCCGGATACCTTTTATTTAATGTTTATGAAGACTACGGCCTTCCGCAGCTTGTTGCTTAAAACTTGAGTTTTTACAATGTTGTAGGCGAGAAAAAAATAGCTTACAGTAACTCTGCTGGTTCTCCACCGTCATACTTCTAGAGATGGGTCGTACTTGCTTTTTCGTATACAGAGCATTGTAGGAATTTCATGAGTTCAGTAAGTATCCAACAGCAATATACAATACATTCCACCGTCTAGACATGTGAGATGATACTGAAAAAGTTTATTCACACAAATTCACATTTTTCTCTTTTGTTACTTATATTTTATTACTATTATACGTGGGAGATGCACATATTCACCAAAAGAAAGGCTCTCGGCCTGCAATTAAGAAAGCTCTTATGGCTTATGGACCGAAAATCAACCTTATCTCTAGGCAACAAACTTCTCCTTTACAAGTGCATTCTCAAACCCGTATGGTGGTACGGATCCGAACTGTGGGGTACAGCGGCAAATTCAAACTTGGACATTATCCAACGCTTCCAATCCAAAATGCTACGCATGATAACGAATGCGCCGTGGTACATCACGAACTGTCAGCTGCATCACGACTTGGAAGTTCCAACAGTTAGAGAGGATATAACCAACAAAATAAAATCCTACGCCAAACGAATAGAACTTCACCCGAATGAACTCGCCAAAGATCTAATGAATCCAACCCTATCCTTCAAAAGAATAAAGAGGAGAGCTCCTCAAGACCTTATACAGCTCTAATGATTTAAAGAAAAGTGAAAATATGGAAGCGCCACTGGGCTCTTTTCCATCCATGCCAATTGCGCACCGAAGCAAACACCAAACTCTAGCTCAATGCCCATCTGGGCAGATTGCAAGAAACAAAGGAGATTTAAAAAAATATATATATATATATATTACTGAGAAAGTTTCTAAGAAATATATATTCATAACGTATCCAGGTTATCCAGTGTCGATGACAGGAGTCGAATGCTTATCGCATCAGATGCTGCGACTAAAGATATTATGACGATTTAAATCGTCACATATACCATCGGTGAGACCTGCTTTCTGCTCCTAGTTATAAAAGCAATGCTCCAAGATGGTTTAACTTGAATGGTTAATTATTAGGGTATGAAAAAGATTGCTAAGAGAAATTACGTGGTAATTTGTTTATCAGTTTGTGCTCTCTAAATCCTGCTAGAGAAAGGTATAGGCCAGTTTGTCAGCATCATCTTCAGTCATCCTTTGTTTCAACAGGCTCATCATTCGGCCGTGGTGGTCTCGGCCTAAGAATAGGCCCCTCCATATCTACCTACCCGTGGGAAAAAGAGCTTGGTAGAACCAGTGACAAGCAAGCAAGCATCGTCAACCAGACATATATTATTAGACATTTCGTCTTTGATTCTCAGTTTTCTTATATGAGGTCCTTGTTGGGTATCAATGAAAGAGAGGGTGTCCCGCTCATGTCTAGAAAACTATTATCATTTGCATGCCAATAGGAAATGATTGCAATATTATGACGGGCATGCGGAACTGCGTCCCACTATCGCTAGGAAGCAAGCACTTTGCGGTTTCTTTGTCGGTCTCGGACGTCGTATGGTAATTCAGCTTCCTTCCCGGTGGCCGTAGACCCATAAATTAGGTGCCAAGTCGGCCCCGCGGCGGCAGCTCTGAAAAATTACCAACTATTGCGGAAATTGATGTAGGATTGATATGGAAGTCCATTGGAGCGGCGTCCTTCAATTATTTTAGGAGCTCATCAAGATTGAACTCTACTCGTAAGGTCTATAAATTCTACCACCAAGCGACAATAATTGCATTGCTGAATTCCGGTTAGAAGGGTGAGGTAGATAGGTTAGAAGGGTCACGTGGGTCGCATCCTAGGCGGCATTGTAGCAGTATTTGGCTGAAGTTACCACTTACTAGCAGGTGGGCCCACCCGTTACTTTATAACACTGGTCTGTCTGTTTAAAGTTGGTGCTCCGATGATCGTTGAAGCACAATAAACATTAAAAACCACCTTTAGTATATTCTAACTAATATCCAATCTTACCTGAACTTGGCCTTTCGGAGGCGGCAGGGCTCAGCGAGATTTTCTCGTTCTAAATTGGAGCAGCCCATCTGGAGAGGTACCTCCGCCTTACAGAAGATCGCAGCCAAATAACATTATTTGTTTCAAATAGTGTTGTGTTCCTGCGGTGAGTTAGGTTGCCAGAGCTCTTTAGGGGGGGACGCGTTGCCGACCCCATTGTTCGGGGGCGGCAACGCATGCGTGATGCCTCTGGTATTGCAAGCGCTTATAGGCTACGGTAACCGCTTACCAACAGGTGAGCCGTCTGCTTGATTGCCACCTTAATGATTGTATATAAAAAAAACTACGAAGTCATTGAAACCAAATGGATGATCGGATCTGATCATTTATCTGGCTGATCTACCAGGCGGAGGACGCTCACTGGGGGGTTTTTAGTGGGTTCGAGCCCTGGCGGAAAGGAAAAGCAACGGCATTTTCCCCACTTAAAAAAAAAAAAGGGCAGATACAGCGATGACGCAGTGTGCCTTAGATAACCTTAAGGAAAGGTTCTTCAGTGACCTACAAATCAAAATTGTTGACTGTTCATATTTTGTGTTCTGTTACTAAATAAATACAGTTATTAACAGTAAAATAGTAAAGAGCGATTCGCAAAATTAATGTTTTGTAAGTAATTAACTGATTGCGATTGTTTACTGTGAATTATTGTTAAAATAGTGTTATTTCAGTTGAAAATTACTACCTATCTTAATGTTAGATGTTTGAAATACTTTGGAGAACCTAGGGCTTTATTTTATGCTCTTAGAATGATAAATATGGCAATTATTTTAGTATATTGCTTAATATCTCAGGCCTCTCAACCACGGATGTTAGAGTGTTTAGCAATCGTTTTGTAAAAACTAGCCCACCCGTCAAGTGGGTCCTCGGGGACCACGCGGACCAGGCCACTTTAACCTTTGTTTCAACAAGCTAGAGTGCATTTAAGATTTGCAGCTTTGTCGGCTTGTGTACTCATTGAATGGGCTAGTTTTTAGGGTTCCGTACCTCATTTGAAAAAACGGAACCCTTAAAGGATCACTTTGTTGTCCGTCTGTCTGTCCGTCTGTCAAGACCTTTTTCTCAGAAACGGCCAAAGGTATTAACTTGAAATTTATAACTACCAACTATTAAGGTCTGTGGGTTTATGGTGCCGTATAAAAATAGAAGCTCTAGCTTAATGCATTAAAAAGATATGGCAATGAATGTATAATGGAAATGGGCAAAAATCAAAAACCTCTAGGGTACTTCCAGTTACCGCACAATTCTGCAATTTGGAATGCTAGGAGCTTTTGTGACACAGTTAAAGGGAAAAGTCTGAAATTGAGGAATTTCGAAGTTTTTTAGGAAACAAAGTTATATTTGCGGTTAATGTCATACAATGACAAGGTGAGCGACCGCAAGTTTAAGTTTGTCAATTCCTAAACATGGAAAGTTGATTTTCTGACAACGTGTACGGATTTTCCAACTGGTAAATACATTCGTGCGTGACCGGGCTTCGAACCCACGACAAATTGTACGGAAGCCTCAGGGTGCGAGTTCTCGCACTTGACCGTCTTTATTTTTCATTAGGATGTTTTTCCGCGGCGCTATTGCACGCAAGACGTATTTAGGTACATATAAAAAAAAACCTATTTTAAGGCCACCTTAAGGCCTCCGTTGTAGGTAAAAAGCGCCCAATATTATGCAATGAACTGCCTAGAAAACTTACTACTTATTTGATGTAACAATTTGTACTAAATGTTTATCAAATTCACAGCTTCTACGACTAAAACAAGGTATTGATCTCAAACAAAAATACATCTAGTGTTTCCCAATTATGCCTGACATTGATTCTGTCTGCCGCCCGCGTCGCTGGTCAGGCTTGAAATAGCTGCGGCTGCGATCGATCCGACCACTTCAACAAAACATGCAATTATACACCTTATTTCTAAGCTGTAAGACTTAATCCGACTCCAAAGGCAACGAAACCCAAAATCCCACAAACTGTAGCGATTTTGAACTCTATGTCTAAGTGTAGCGGTATATAAAAGTACGTTGTACAATTACTTATGAATTTTTAAACAAAGTAAAACAGACGTGGATTGCTGCGTAGGATTTCAATGGTTTTGGTCAGGGACTGAATAACCGGAATATAAAGGTACCTTTAAATAACGATATGACGTCATACCGATAAATTCTGGTTACCCGAATATTTCTCTACCGATAAATATAACAGTACCGGAAAATCTGGCTTCGCAGCTCATTTCGGTTTATATATAAATAAAGGTTTATAAAGGTCTTCTTTAATGAAACGCCGCCACCCCGCCACCGCGGCGCGACTGTCCTAGCGAACTAGCCGCGGCTCAAAATTTCGGTACCGAAATCTACCGGTATCAAATAACGGTACCGTAATGCCCTACCGGTATAGCATAATAGTCCCGAAATGTTTTAACGGTACCAGTACCTATAACCGCTACCGCTTTCAGTCCCTGGTTTTGGTGGTTCGGCTTCTAGTTTCTCTGGTGGTGGGCGTCCATTGGATCGCTTTTAGTGTATTCAAAATATACGCACAGTGCACGGAGCGCCGGCATTTAGTATTTACCAAAGCTATGCATTGCTATTGGATTATATATTGGCATTTTCAAAGAAGCTCAGCCCTAAGGAGGAGGTAGGGCACAGCGATATTTTCTCGTTCTGAATTAGAGCAGCCCGCCTGAGGTACCTCCGCCTTACAGAAGATCGCAGCCAAATAACATTATTTGTTTCAAATAGTGTTGTGTTCCTGCGATGAGTAAGGTTGCCAGAGCTCTTTAGGGGTGGGGGGGTTCGGGGTCGGCAACGCGTGCGTGATGCCTCTGGTATTACAATCGCTCATAGGCTACGGTAACCGCTTACCAACAGGTGGGCCGTATGCTTGTATTCCACCTCAGTTGTATAAAAAAAAAAAAAAATAAAAAAAAAATAAAGAGCGTCTCTTGTATTGACATTAGAGAGCGTACTCAGTGTACGGAATGCATCAGCCTGTAGTATCTAATGCTGGTCATATGCCTCCTCGAAAGGGTTCTATGACGAATGGTCTTGAGCCTTTTCCATCTACCGACATTCCGCAACTTTAACAATAAATTAGTCCATCAGGTGGGTTCCTCCAAATACTGCGTCGCCTGGTTCGTAGTCGCCATTCGAGAACCTTTATTACTCAACTGTTGTCGGTTCTACGAGCCCACAGCCAGTTCAAGTTGCTAATTGTGAGAGCTATGTCGGAGACCTTGATTCTTGTACGGATTTCCTCATTTCGGATTTTATAGAAACTACGAGAGAATGTGGATGATAATGATGCAAAGGATAAAAGCTATCCTTTATTTTTAGCTCCCTTCATCCCCATTCAAATTCCATTTCTTGTAATAAATATTAATTAATTACCCAATATTAAATGTCTATGAAAATTCTTAATGTATGTAAACACTAGAGCTAATTTAGAAAAGGTTTTTTTATTTTTATTTTATTTGTAGTTAATATAATTTTATACTACGGGTAGCTAATTGTTGTTCGGACTTCCCTTGCCGATCTTGTCTATAGTAGGACACATAAAAGTAATTATTTTAAGTAACTGATACCAATTACTCAGTGCGACCAGGATAAAAATATTCTCATACAAAATGTAGGCCCCAAAGTTAGCGGAGCTCAGAGGACCTTCCAAAATAGCCTCGGGCAATCAATACGAATCCAGTCTGCTTTAAAATAGTCGGAATAAACGTACTCTACTTGTAGAGACTACCACATTTAATATTCTTGTGAACACAGAACAGCGACGTATTCATTCATTCTGTGATAAATAAGTCGAATGGTTGATATATATGTATATCTTTTTGTTATGTTTTAGTTTTAGTAACATGCAACCTTAGTATATGTTACGTAATGTTCAAGCAAGTGTTTACATTTGTTGCTACTATAGTATATATGTATATAATATGTATCTTTCAGTGAAAACCTGTTATTGGCTTTTAAATGCTATTCTAGTTTACCAAGTGCAAGTCCGGTCGTGTATGGAGTACTGCTCACACTTTTGGGATGGTTCATCTAAATACCAGCTTGATGCCCTGGAAACCATTGAAAGACGAGCAAAAAGGCTCATAGGTAATGATGCTTTAGTTGAGGCTAAACTTCTAAGCCTCGAACATTGTCGCAGAGTAGCCAGCCTATCGGTATTTTATAGGATACATTTCGGAGAGTGTGCGATTGAACTCTTTGATTTAGTCCCTCCATCCTCATTCCACCTTCGGACAACCAGACGTACGGAGACGCGACATCCATTCATGGTTGATATACCACCCTGCCGCACCAAGCGCTTTGCTTGTACCTTTATAATGCGGACGGCCAAAGAGTGGAACTCGTTGCCGGCGTCTGTGTTTCCGTATACACTGTGTACACTGTGTACACTGTGTACACCTTAGACCACATCGTCACTTAACATCAGGCGAGATTGTAGTCAAACAGCCTATTTTGAATAAAAAAAATAAAAAAAAATAGTATTAAGTTAATTTTTAGCTGTTGGTTTTCCTTTCAATAAATAAATAAATATGCCATTTTCAGGCAATGTTTAGATAGTTAAATGAATACTTATGCTAGCTCAGAATGTTGATGGTACAGAAAATATAAGAAGAGATATATACATATTCATATAAAAGAAAAAACAGTGTATGATTAGCACTCATTTGGCTTCTCTACTTTATAAAAACCCCGGTCCAATTTTTTCAAATTTATTGTTAATACAGAGTTATTGGGACAAACCCGAAATAAATTATTATCCAATAGTCACTAACCAACTGTAGAGTAACGTATTACAATATTTAGGCTGGGGTCACACAATAAGCGTTAATTTGCTGACAACAAAGTGGTTTTGCGGTCCAAATAGCATCGGTGACGTTTGGCCTGGCCGGGAATATTCAATTAGAGCACGTTCAAAAGCAAAAGGCTAGGCTATTGGGCCAGCATTGTCAAAGTGGTTCTGATTCGTCAGTTCATCGCTGGAACGCCAGGATATTGGTAGAGCACTTTGTCTCATGGGCTCTGATTGGTCAACTCACCGGTGTTAGATGCATCAGCCAATCGGTAGAAAACAAGCGGCCCGTGTTGTTTCAAATTGCGAAGATTGTATTACAAAAACGCGTTTCAGAAACTCTTCACTGGGTTGTAGAAAAAATAATTACTTAGGTAAGAGAAACGCACAGAATACGAGCGAGAGGTTGATAACAAAGCTAATCTGATTGCAAACAGCCTGTGTGGAAGTAATTACAATGCACCGCATGCAATACGTTTTAGTCGTTATTATTACTTATTTCGAATGGATTTCTTAGCAATGGTTCTGCCATTGCTAAGAAATCCATTCGAAATAAGCATAATTATAACTGCTACTATTATTCTCAAATTTCTCCATGGGGAATATATTCGCGACACCATGTAATCCTATCTCTATTGTATACAAACTTGTAGACCGAGTAATACAACTAACTTAGCAAATTCAGTTGAGATTCTTAGAGAAAAGGCATTCTACTGGACGCGAATCAAAACGTTTAACGTTCCAACTATAGTCCAGGGCCGATCGCGGTTGAATATAACAAAAAAAGCCATTCTAACGAACTGAATCGCAGCTGAAAATCAGCCGCTAACATTATTTATGATTAACTAGCTTGTGCACGCGGCTTCGCTCGTGTGGTACCTAGATAAAAAGTTGCCAATATGCTATTCTAGGTAAAGAACTTTATCCATTCCAGAGAGCCGTAGAGCCGTACGGCGTGATTGAACCACATCCAAACATTCAAACATCTCACGAACTTTCGCATATATAATATTACTAGGATAATAGGTTGTGCTACCTTCTACAAACAAGGTCGATGACATGTGAGATGCATAATGGCATGCTCTTCTACTGTAACCAGGTACCAACGGCTACTATTACAGTCACAGCTGAACTAGCTAACAAAAAATCGCTAAGCTTCACTCAAATTCGCAAAGCAAACTGGACCTTGACACGTTTGCATAAAGCGCTACGTGGGTTCCACTCGAGAATATCACGCAGTAACACGATCTTATTTAAAAGTCACACCGAGTGCGATTTTATAAAGGAACAGTCTCAACAGTGAACACACGGGGTGTTTATGTGAGACGTCATGTGAAAAACCTTGATGCACGCTTTTGTGTTTGAGTTATGTACGCTTCATGGCACGCTTTTTGCATTTTTAGTAGACGCTGTCGGGTTTCATTTGAGTTTTACTTAAACCTGTGTTTTGTATACAAACAAGGTGATTCATAATATGTATAGCATCCCGAAAGGAAGTTATTCTAACAAAAAAAAAGAATACTTGTGGGGAAAACAAAATCAATTTTCTTTTCTGAAATTCTTCAAATTAGCCTTTTATGATCTCTATAAGCAGGTAACTAGCTTCCGCTTGCGGCTTAGATCGCGTGGTAGATACGAGAATAAAATGTAGCCTATGTGCTATTTCATCCAGATTTTATCAGTTCTGGCGTAATTGAGTAACAAACATCCATCCATCCATCCTACTTAACATTCGCATTGCGGATGTCGTAAGAGGCGACTAAGGGAAAAAAGCTAGGGGATGGGCAGCAGCGTCCCTCATTTTAACAACGATAGCTCTTACTGCGCTCGCCAACCCGCAGGCCCAGCGTGGTGAGTATGGGCAAATCTCCCCACATGGTAAGAAATAAGCTCTGTCTGTGGGGAAGGCCATGTTCAGCAGTGGACGTCGTACGGCTGAAATGAATGATGAACTTTCGCATTTATAATATTAGTAGAATTATTAAACTTATGAGTCGCTCTGGAAATCTGTGGGGGAGAAGCCTATGCGTGAACATCCTACAGCTGAAATGATGAAGATGCTGATTCCTAGCGTAAACAGCTGTTCGGTTGATAATCTCGATAGTACTCTATCATCCGGGTTGTATATCTTTTCACCTCGACATTAAGACAATGAGCAGGTGCTTAAGTTGTCATTTCGCGCGTCGGGGCGCGGCCCGAGTAATCCACCTAATGCTTGACTGCTACTATCAGTTCTCGAAGATCTGGAATGGTTTGGTCGCGTAACTTGCTACGGTCACGGTGGAGTACGAATCATTCCACTGATCCATTTAGCGTTTAAGGCATGACATACACACGAACATTCGCAGATCCTACTAATATTATAAATGCGAAAGTTTGTGAGAATGTTTCAATGTTTTTGTTCCAATCACGCCGTAACGGATCCATATTCCAACTTTTATCGAAATCGGTTCGATAAAACTTGGAAAAGATAGAGTTATTACCTAGAATAGCATAAAGGCTACTTTTGGCTACTTTATTTTCGCACCCGGGCGCAATATAGTAATAAATAAATTTACATACGAATTGTATTACTTATTATGGTAGACATCCTCTCAGATCTCCAGGCGATCAGATCCTTCAAGATGTCTAAATGAGGTAGTCAGTGATACGAGTTGGTAGTGAGTTAAACAAACGGTAGAGGTTAGAACTTTAATGCAGCTAGTACAAGGCTCTGTTGAAGAAAATGGGAAATTGCTCTCTGTGCTTAATGCCGAGTGCGAGGGATTAGATTTAAACATTGTCTCTTAGTTTTCCATCTATATTATTTTGTTTTTATCTTCATTCCAAACTGCAAAGTATAAATGTGACCCGAGGATCCCGAGCTAGCGGGACTTTTGGGTCACATATAAAATTAATGTTCTTCATATAGGTTGTAGCTTTTAGTAGTTGCCCTGCAGTACCCGTTTGAACTCACAAATCCGTTCCCACTGAATATATGTTGCATCTGAACCCACAAAATATTATTTTATTACTCGTCAGGTTCTAGTCAAAGTTAAACTATGAAAAAGTACCGTGGAATCGCATCTACTAATCCCTTCTGAACACTAATAAGTTAAATACACTTTAAGTTTGTGTCCACCGCGAAAACTATGTTAAAAATACCAACTCAAGTTTCGCTGGAACAAACCACAGCAATTTTCTTTTATGAAACAAAAAAGAAAACCACCAAAACACCGGACCAAACAAAACGTATTTTTTCCATCTGTATAAGGATGTTCGGGTGCAGTGCGATCACAAAATTACATGTCAATCCAATACGCGGCCGCGCGCGGCGAGCTCATCGCCCGAAGCCCTGATAAGACCGGATAGGAATGGATAAAACCGGTGTAGAGCGATGCAATTATTATTTAACTAGGATCACTCTATAGGCAAATCTATTCAATCTCTACTCAACTATCAGGAAGGATAAAAAGGAATTACAAATAAAAAGATGGATAAATAAAATGTAGAACTTACAACAATAACAAAACCAACCAACTCTATTCAAACGAATCAGCCCACATAGGAAGAATGAAACGAACCTTGAACGAGTGAACTCAAACTCACGTCCACCTCAAGGGCGCGATGTATCCGCAACTCAAACAGGCTGCGGCCTGTTTGCCAAATCAGCTTCAGCTACCATAAATATCTTCGCGAATTTTGACTGCGCGTGTAGCTCCTAAACTCAGTGCTCAGATGACAGAAGATTTTGTTTAGGACAATAAGTAAAAAGTTTATTATAAGTGCAAACTGCCATGAGCGCTTTAAGTCTTGGTAGATAAATGGATATCGACAGCGAAAAGTTATACAAACTTATTATTGGAAATAAAATTGACCTTGACGGAACGCTGCGGCACGGAGTCGGTTTCTGGATCACTTATGCTTTTGAGTACTTGTACTTATAGTGTACTCACTAGTGCCACTAGTTAACCACTGTCAACTAGCCTGGTATTTGGGATGAAAGAGTTCAGTGTGAGTTTCTGTCATCTTTAATCTTATCAGTTGTCACCGCTGTAGGACCAACCTACCTAAGCCTACGCTTTTCGTGTGGCGGACTTCAATCAGCAATCGAATTTCAGTTTTTCAGCACAATGACAGTTACGTTCAAGAGAAATGATTCTGTACATTGTTTACTATACGCCCCGTACCCATCAACTTTGCAGCGGTGAAGTAAGTCGCCAGTCTCAAATATTTAAGGTTCAAATTCGTGTAAAATAGTACTGACACGCTTGCATTGAACGGCAATACGACGCCATGGTAGCCCAGCCCTACTCCAAATTTTTCCGTATAAAAACAAGCCCTACAAGAATATGACTGACAAATAATTTGTGAATATGCGCTTTTTCAAGTTTAGATATTACACAGCCAAATTAAGTTGTGACCCAAAAGGGTACATAATCAGTTTCTACCTAATGTAGTGTTGGAAGGGCTTCTGTCTGACTACTCCCTTTAGACATCTATCTTGAGTGCCTAGAGTTCCGAGGGGATGTCTACCTTACTTGGGTTTACAGTCGTTAGCTTACATTACCTATAGCGATAACAGCGAGAGTGAAAACCTTGATCGTCCCAATAGAATGGACTGAAAGGTTTTACTCTAACAACTTTGCTGTGATACAAAAATCCGAGGCTAGGAATTCGGAGTACATTTTTCGAATCGAGATTTTGACACGCTTGATCGCTTGATTTTGTTAACAAACTTATTTTGCTTCCATATGGTATGCTATACATTTGAGATGTATCGCACAGTGTTCAGTAAGTTAATCTAAGACTACAAAGAGCTGATTACATCTCTTTATAGAAGTACACACTAATTGCACTTATTTTACTTAACACCTAGACGGGTGTATTTTCAACTCTGTTGGAATAAAACTGATGTAACTTTGTTAGAATAAAACTGTAATTGAAACGCACTGGAATGATGCTAGAAAGGTGTATATGCCGGCATCGTAGTCCACAATATGAGAAAAACACAGTTGTTCGCACAGTGAGAATTTATAATTGTGTTTATTATAGTAACGTACCTAATCGTGATATGATTCCGAAGTTGGATAACACGTAAGAAAAATATTTATAATAAGATCTTTATATCTATATCCATCTAAAAACGGCTTTGTAGTGTGTAGTCGGTGTTCGTGTGTCGACACTTTTGCGTAAACAAAGAAGACGCATTAGCAATGCTCCAGGTGTTGCTGATGTCAATAGGCGACGGTAACCACTTACCATCAGGTGGGCCGTAAGCCTGTTTGCCTGCGTATAACATTTAAAAAAAAAAAAGAAGGACGCGTTAAGAGCGTTTTACCAAAAGTCGATTTTTTTTATTATGTGGGTAGCGCTTCCACCAATACATTTAATTGTTTCCAATAATTAAATAACAGAGTACCAATTGGGTGTAGAATAAGCCCCTTTCGCGATAGCAAACATTTTATGAGTCACCTTATATAATTACCTACTAATGACGGTAACTCAACAGTGGCCTAGTAGCCGCAAAGGCATTTGACACGTAATGTGACCATAGTACACGGTACGGTCTTACCCTCCGCCCGACGGCCCATAACAATTGACCAGCAAAGGAATAGTTGATGAAGTTGTAATTCGATAACACTGAAATTCAACTCCTTATAAGGGAGCACCGCTGTAGTGTTCATACAACGTGCGATATGTCATCTAAAATGTATTTCAAAATGATCTTTATCTCTACTGATTAAAGTAAATTTGAGTTTGACTTTTAAGGAGCTTACGATATCGTACGTCCTCAATGGAATTAAGGATAATATTGAAATACATTTTGACATTATTTTTCGCGTATACCTATTCTTTATTTTTGTTGACTCAATAATCCTCTTTCGGAATAGTAAACACATTACGAATCACCTTGTATAAAGCACTGCATTGCGACTCTGACTCGCCTCTCTCGAATTGTTCGGTTTGTTGTGTCGCGCTTATAATATTTCACGGTCTTGCGCATAATGCACCAATCATTATGGTGATCCGATACACTCTGAAGTCTTTGATAGAAAACCCGGGTCATTGAATCGGCCCTCAACAAGCCGGATATCTGTAATTGAGTTAGTGCCAGCACTCCTGCCTTCTCAATGCGAGGCTGCGAAAATAGCGTAAAAAGTTTGCTTTTATGAAACATCCAACAGTCACATACATAGTCCTGACCCCACACTAGGATTCCCTGTGTCGTGGGTATTAGAAACTACGAGTACCATGGTACAACAACAACCAGACTCGAAACAAATATTTGAAGATCATGCAAATATTTGCCCCGCAGCGGAAATCGAACCCGCACCCCTTGCTTCTCAGACAGCGCCGCCGAGGTCGTCAAAGTAGCCGAATAGTCGAGGCGTAAGAAGTAGCACAAGGAGGAGGAGGAGGAGGTAGGGCACAGCGAGATTTTCTCGTTCTGAATTGGAGCAGCCCGCCTGGGGAGGTACCCAGGCGGGCTGCTCCAATTCAGAACGAGAAAATCTCGCTGTGCCCTACCTCCTCCTCCTCCTCCTCCTTACAGAAGATCGCAGCCAAATAACATTATTTGTTTCAAATAGTGTTGTGTTCCTGCGGTGAGTAAGGTTGCCAGAGCTCTTTAGGGGGGAAGGGGGTCCGGGGTCGGCAACACGTGCGTGATGCCTCTGGTATTGCAAGCGCTCATAGGCTACGGTAACCACTTACCATCAGGTGGGCCGTAAGCTTGTTTGCCACCTCAGTTGTATAAAAAAAAAAAAAAAAGTAGCTCTTTTGGCAACAGGTGGGCCGTAAGCATTTTTGCCACCTTGGTTGTTTAACAAGTAAATATTTTGATTATCTTGCTTTGATAAACTTAGCATTAGTAGTGCCATTGGTAATGAGGTAATCCAAGGGAGATTTTATATTATGAGTTTAATCAGCCAATAAGAATAGTAGTGTAACGGGAAAGTAAAATTTCCATTCACTCTACTAGTAGTTCCAAGCGGCAATGCCTAAGAAAATAAACGAAAAAAACGATTCCTCTCCAGACGTGCTGCTCTAATTTAGAGCGAGAAAATCTCGCTGTGCCTTACCTCCTCCAAAAATTCTTCCGCTGCTGTAGGTAAATTACGTTATTGGTATATCTTAGAGTAGGTACTTATGCGAAGCTTATTTCCGTTCGTTCCATGGCTCCGACTTTAAGAGCCCCCAGCGGAAACGAAATCAATGCGATGAATAGACGAGAAACGAATTGCGGATCGTCTGGCGAAAGTTTGTAGCAGACAAACCGCACTATTCGTATATCATTAGGTGACTGACAGTAACGTACGAATGGGGCCAATGAAGGTGGTACTGGGTCTAGACAAGATCCATTTTCTGTTGGCGTTAACGCCATTTGAGTGACCAGCAAAGTTGGTAGACTAAATTTCCGTATGACGTAAGCGTGAAGAGAAAACGGAGCGTGAGGATTTTGTCTAGACCCTTTTGGTCTACTAGCATAAGACTAGTCTTTCAAAAGGTTTTATTGCCAGAAAAGACATTAAAAGTGGTGCTGGGTATTGGCATAAGATCAGACCGTCCAAATCATCTTTCCAAGATGATTTTGACATCTTTCCGTGTCATCTGCCCAGTATTTTAAAAGTGTTCGGGATTCCGTTATGTCCTAGAATCAAAAGAACAAAATTTGACGTTAACTAGCAGTAGGCTAACAAAACTGATCTTTGAAAAAAATCCGTATCAATCATCATCATCATAACCCTGTAGAAGTCCACTGCTGGATCTAGGCCTGTCCCACAGACGTCCCATGACGAACGGTCTTGAGCCTTTTCCGTCCACCGCCCATGCGTCGTCCGGTTCGTGGGCGCCATTGTGTACTTTTCTTTCCCAATTGTTGTCGGTTCCGCGAGCAATATGGCCTGCCCACTGCCACTTCAACTTGATACTTCTTCCTACTGAAATGAAAGCAATTGAGGATCCAAATATTTTCAAGAATAATTTAAGAAAACTCTTGCTGAAGGGGTGTTTTGTGTTATTTTATACTATTATTCTATATTTGACGAAAATCTATACTTAATTTTGTGATGTTTAATATATACTAGGATAGTATTACCTATTTATGGACCTATTAATTATTATTTTTCTCATATTATTACCTACTGCAATGACGTGTAACCTGATTGTTATCAATAAATGAACTCTGAACTCTAACTCTGAACTCTGACACAATTGACTAGTTTATCACACGAAAATAATTATATTGTTAAGTAACAAAGATGATTTAGTATATTATGATCAAGTATAATTATAATTTATTTGACTGTATGCTATTAATTTAATTTGCCACGTCTATGCAAACGTAGTGTGGGGCGCCCCCCGGCTAGGTGGAGCGATGACCTACGAAAGGCGGCGGGCAGTAAGTGGATGACAAGGGCCGAACACCGGGCTCAGTGGCGTGTATTGGGGGAGGCCTATGTCCAGCAGTGGACTAATGTGGGCTGATGATGATGATGATGATGATGCTATTTATTTAATTGAATTATGTACCTACCTTATATTCACACACGATGTAAATTGTTTTTGAATAAATAAACTGAAACTGAAACTGATAATTCTAAGTATGAAATTATGTACCTACTACTCACTGTATCTTACATATATAATGTAGTTGTTTGTTGTTCCTAAATAAATAAATAAAAAATAAAAACGCCGAGTTACCAATAAAGAATTCGACAAACGAATGCAAGAACCTTCCTATCTAATGGATGATGATTAAATCCAACTCAGAAAGGCTGCCTTTGTAAAACTCGCACTAAAACGCGTTCCCAAAACCTAAATACATTATTTGCTACAATATTACCGGATAGGAGCTAACAACATGTTGACAAGCCGACGCGGATTACATGTCGGCTTATTCCGCCGGATTTATGTTGTTTTTCAACACTACACTACAAATATCACTATTGAAGAAGTATTTTCACTAGGATTTTGTACGGTCGAGGAAATTTGGTTTCAGCGACTGTTGCGACGAGGAATGTTGCTAAATAAAAGTTATTCCTTATAATACATCTGTGCTAGATGATTTAAACAGAGTCAGGCGGACCCTTTATTTACTCACTTTCAGGACGCTCTAGTGCCTAGGACTTACTTGGCATATACATCGGTGACCGCCTGGGAACACCGCGTGATGTATTTTTTTCTTTTTCACGCAAAGGGTCACACTATCTTTCTATCTGGTGCCCACCAGTGGCCATTTTGCGTGAAAACACAAACTAAAATATTAGTGCACGACCGGGATTTGAACCTACGAAGATTCAGCGTGGTTAATTTAATTTACTGGACTGGACTGGCCTCATAGCTCAGTTGGTAGTAACTCTGCCTTCTGCGCTAGAGGTCGCGGGTTCGATTCCCGCACTGAACAAACATTTGTAACTAACACAGATGTTTGTTTTGTGTCTGGGTGTTAAATATATATCTATTATGTATATCAGTCTCTGGTACCCATAGTACAGGCTATGCCTAGTTTGGGATCAGTTGACCGTGTGAATAATATGTCCGGAATATTTATTTATTTATTTAATGATGAATATGAGTAGGATTCATAAAACAATATTACTATCGACCCCACATGAAGTGGGATAAAAGCAGGGAGATGATGATGAATTATATTACTATCGATTTTAGTTATAAAGTTTTGCCTCCTCCGACGTTTAAGGTTCCGTGTAACCGGATATAAGTCAGCGTTTAATTGATACGAAACTAAGTTCCAAACTTCGATGAACCTCCATTATGAATGGACCGAGCTATAACGAAGATATTCAGACGAAAGATTCATTTCCACAAAACTTGCGAAACATTTTGTGTACTCGTCAGAAATATTCATGAGGTCACTTGATTTGATGAGATTGAGCCATTTTTTCGCGCACTTTTTTGCCACTTGTTTTTATCAGGAGGTTAGGGTAGGCAATGTTTTCAGTTCTGACACTCGCTTCCGCCCGCGGCTTCGCTTACCCGGGTAAAAGTCCTCAGCTTGACATAGGTCTGGCCCGAAGCGTTCGATGACGAAAGGTCGACGGCCCGACCATCATTCGTATTTTGCAAGTTGAAAATGTACTGGAAATAAACCAACATCGACGTACCTTGATCTTTACTGTTTGACTGGTTTATATTAACCATTATTTACGGTTCACTTTCATATGAGTTCAAATGTTTCAGACTCTTCACGATGTTGTTAGTCAGAGGCGAACAGAGCCACGTGTGTAAAACACGTTTTGCGTTATTGTGTTCGCTATGATAGGAAATTATTTACGGTTTTTTTTTGGATTCGAAGCCTTTAATTAAACTTATGTTATACCACGTCGACCTCGGTGGCGTAACGCCGCCCGCTGCCCGTGCCCTTCTGAGACGCAAGGGCTTCGATTCCCGCTGCGGGACAAATGCTTGCATGATCTGCAGTTATTTGTTCCGGGTCTGGGTGTTGCGGTACCATGGTACTTTTAGTTTCTGATACCTACAGGAAATCCTAGTGGGGGGTCAGGACAGTGTAGGTTTGTGACTGATGGGTGTTATATTTTTTTAATATTGATTCCGATATTATGAAGGCGTTCCTTATTATCTACATTCTTGTCCCTGACTAAGAAATAAGGTTTAGTTGGCACGTAACCGACTTCAATTTGGCCAAGGTCCTGTTATGACGTAAGTTAGTGCCGGCACTTGGCTCCGTTCGCTTGTGGCGGGATAATGACATCGAAATTACACGGACTTAATGTTGACATTAACTCTATTGGAAAGTGAAGGCATAAAAGGCCCAACACGACGCTTGCTTGCTTGATTGTCGTGTCACTGATTCTTTCTTGGTTATCCTGTATTAGTTCAGTGACCAGGTTTATGGTATGGTGGCCCTGAAAAGGTCCTATGACCTACGGTGAAAGAATCAGTATAGTTTAAGGATTAAAGCGCGCCCCTTAGAGGTTCCTTCCATGCACCTAGAGATATCATTCTGTAAGCATGGATTCCTTACTTAAATTGTCTTCTATTACTTTTTAATATTTACTCAGGAAATACCATCTCTGTCAAACCTTATAAAGTCTCAATCAAGTTCGTTATTGTTAGTCACTTAATTAATCAATTTATTTATCGGCAACCTTGATCAGCATGGACTATGGACTCTGTCAAAAAGCTAGCATTTATCGCCGAAACCGGTGCTAAGAGGACACTAACCGCAATCGTAGTCCACACTCACCGGCCACTAAACACCGGTGGTACACTCTGTGGCGCGCAATAAATCGCTCATTACGGGAAATATTATGGCGCGCAGACGAGCTCCATTACTGCTCATTAGATATTAACGTGCGGAACCCGTCTGCTACCCACTACTCTGGTACTGCTGTGTATTCTGCACCAGCTTTCTAAAGCCCTGGCGGTAAATGAAACGGTAGTCGCTTTGTGACGGTAGTTGCGGACGTTAAATGATGCTCGTTCATTCTTTAAGAAATTTTGGATACTCGTTTATGGCTTAGGGAATCAGTTAGAACTAGCTAAGAAAAAATTGTAAATCAACAAATTTTTGTCAGCTCGTTCAAGGCTGAATCAACATCATTTCAGCCATTCGACGTCCACTGCTGAACATGGCCTCTCCCACAGACAGAGCAAACTGCTTATCATGTGGGGGGATTTGCCCATACTCACCACGCTGGGTATGCGGGTTGGCGAGCGCAGTTAGAGCTATCGTTGTTAAAATGAGGGACGCTGCTGCCCATCCCCTAGCTTTTTTCCCTTAGTCGCCTCTTACGACATCCGCGGATAGGTAGATATGGAGGGGCCTATTCTTCAGCCGGGGCCACCACGGCCAGGCAGAATACATGCGATGAAGTTATCGTTTCTGGTCTCACTATCTAAGGTTTCTGTGAAATTTCTGAACGTTATGTTGAAAATCGCCGCTATACCCGGTAGTCAGGTTCTCAGGAAACCAAAGCTAAAGTATCGGATACAGTCATATACAATGATATTTAGTCGGTTTCATAGTACGCGTCTGGCTGTTGAATGAAACTAAGGACTTCTATAAATACATAACATCGATCGACGAAGTCCTACTTCTAAAAAATCACTCAACATCAAATTCTATGATGATATGCCTGACACAAGAGCGAACATTCGTAGCTTTTTCTCGGCCGCATTGCCTTCTGCGACTCGCTATAGGTAGTGGTAACCTACGCCGCATCAGTCAAAATTTTCCGAAATGAATACTAGGCAGGTGTCTGTAGTTTTAATTCCCCTCTAGGCTATGAAGGCTAGGCTCATATTTCTTGCGTGCTAACGCCCAAGTACTCAACACATCGTCTTTGTCTGTACCAGGAAAACATAACTCAACTAGAGGCGTGCGCCAAAGTGATGTTTCAGCTCAGTTTCATATGCAAATCGTATTCGTCACGGCACACAGCTAAGCTGGTAGGTAGGGCTGAGCGAATCTCAAGAGTAAGGAAGCTTGGAGATAAACTGTCCTCTAGTCACTATAATTTCTTCTGTTGACGTTGCTCTTAAGTTGAACTGTGTAATTTTCTCACTACAGATCTTGGCTGATTAATAAATATAAAATTGTTCTGCGAAGCAATCTTTTTAGAAAGAGGCAAACCAGCCTTGATCTTGCCAATCGATCTTGGTTCTCCTACGGATTTCATCACGTAGTGAAATTACGAGCATAGCTCTCTCCATAGCCCGCTGCGCGATTTTGAGCATGTGTACGAGGCCAATAGTTACCGGCAAAGTCTCTGTGCCTATTATGTCATCAATGGCAACACGCACTGAGACACACGACTTTTTGAGGCTCTGTGGTATCTGCAACGAGAATAGTACAACACGCAGAAGTTAACTAGGCACCACGCTGTAATATTTTGTCTCATTCCCACTCGCGAGAGCTTTGGGCGGTGGGGTGTGGTGGGAGAGGGAAGCACATTCAACGCAGGTGCCAAGTTGATTTCTGCGTGCAGTAATCGAATAATTTGATCTCAGGCTGTGGTTTGGACTTTGCTGTAATGATTGTAACCTCTGTACAATTAGCGAATTTTTAGAGTTCCTACGTATATTTCGTTTCAAGACAGTGTAGCAGCCCTATTCATACAGAGAACAATGGATATTCACACTTCGAATAGCTGATATTTGATAAACGCCAGCATTTTCAAATAAGTGGGTTTAAAAGTTTATTTCAAGTCTTTTTTGCTGCATATCGCATTACCCGATGTACGCTGATAGAATACATTGGCTTCTCTATGAGAAATATTTATTTTTGATCAAAAGTATTCCTGAAAATAAACGCGCCGTAAATGGCGAAGGTATGTAGTGGATATAGCAAATGAAGAACAAGTCTGACATTCGGATAATATGTATGACATTGACAGCCGAACTGACAAGTAACGTGACGTGTCATAGTGCTTTGTTCAGAGTTCAATTTGCTCTTTATTCTTTCGTATTCTTTTAATAATTTAACAAAAAAACGATAACCCTATAAACTATGAGCGATTGATTGTAATTGAAAACCGAGAAAAGTGCCATTAGGGCTTGTACACACTGTGCCACTTAGTCAAAGATTATTCGATATCCGGTACCGAGGCAAACAATTTGCGTTCAGCACGTCAAAGTGACAGGTACCAACCTTCCAGACGCTTCCATTTTACAAGACTGCAATATTCTTGTTTATTAAAACGGTGAGCGTTTAACAAGGAATGATTACAATGTTCCCTTGATCATCTTTTGCTTTTAACTTATTAAGGGTTACCATAGTTAAAAGGGCTGGTAAATACCAAAGGTTTTTTTTATTGTGTCACTGTTTGACATTGACATTAGCGTTTACACTATACGTCACACAAGAAGATGCAAGAACTTTCACAACTCACAAAGCCCTTTTCAAGTCCTCTTTACCTTCACTGGCCACTAACCCAACTACCTACCAACTAATGAACTCTCCAGCGGCAAACTGGAAGTCCAATTTCTGAAGATGTTTTCTTTAGTGAATTCGCTTTAGCTCTAGACAACTTTACCTTCATACAATGGTAGGTATCTCTAAACTCCCTAGATAGTGTACAGAGTCCTATCAGCACCTTATCCAACCGCTTGCACAAATCTTCGCCCATCCGGCCGACTGCGAATAATTTCCACTGTTCCGACAGTACAGGGATTAGGTAGATACCTCATTTCAGATTCTGTACAAACTAAACTGAGCATACCGCTTCGGTCTCGATATACCAATCTAAGTCGCAAGCCACACAGAAAGGGCATCTTGCGAAGACATTGGCGCTCAAACAACCGTAGGTAATGTAAAGCTATACAAGGTGATTCATAATTAGTTATAATATGATAATGCTCCACCTTTATTATAAGCACTGGCAAAGAGTGGAACGATCTGCCAGCGTCTGTTTTGCCGGATGAGTACGATCTAGGAGTCTTCAAATCTAGAGTGAATAAGTTCCTTCTGGTAAAGCGTGCTCCATCTTAGGCCACATCTCACTTGCAAAAGTGAGAAGGTGGTCAAACGCCTAACCAACACCAACAAAAAAAATGCGACCAAAAGCAAATGTATTGAAATTCGGAAAAAAACTTTTTTTAATTTTGTGGTATTTCCGCTAATATTCGTCCTATTTTTGATAGAATAACACCTTCGAGATATAAATCACCTTGTATATGCTGTCCAGTTGCGGGCATTTGCTCATATTATCGGTGGCGCGTCTACCCCGTCCACTTAGCCTATCTAGACGTTAGGCTAACTAGTTCTAGATTCGGCTGTTCTTTGCTCTGTCTTAATGCAGGATGCCCAATAAAGAACCCGAAATATCTAAGAAATGAACTAAGTAAACAAAATATTCCAACGTTCAAAATTCCTGTAAGCCAAAACCAAACCGGAAGATACTAGTACCTGAGTCGTTTTTTTGCCTCAATTAATTTCAAAATACCATCTACCTACAATAATAATAAAGTACAAAACACTCCGTATATGGCCTGGCGTGGCTGGCACCGGTGCTCCTTCGTCCCACGTCTCGCCCATAATTTGGCAGAAACCATTCTTTGCCAATAATTGTGTTTCAAAAGAACGGAATTTGCGTGGCCGTAGTCGGAATTACCTTCCTACATTTATTTTATTTCTTTTGCTCACTTATTATACAAGATGATTTATATGTATAACCATCATTCATTATATATAAATCAACAAAAAAAAAAGAATTAACAGAAAAAAAATCCAAATTTTATTTAATACAGGTAAAAATTCTAAAAATTCCAGATTTTTATAGGAACTTTTTCAAATTAGCTGTTTTTGATCTTTTTATAATATTCATAATTAATTATGGATCACCTTGTATTTAGCGTGACCCCTTCGTCGTTATAAAAAAAAACATTTATTGTAAAACATAAACTGGATCTGATATTACTTCACTGTATAAATACCGTATTTTTGCGGTTGACTTCCCAAGGACTTTGTTTTTTTGTTCTCAATTTTTACAGTTTTTCATTCATAAAAAAGTTTAACAAGCTTTAGGAATATTTCAATAAAAGACATCATAAATATTCAGTAAAAAAGTTTCTGAAAATACAATATTGTAACGTAAGTGGTCACTTCCATAATGGTGAAACGCTTCACATTAATAGCGTTCTAATCAAGCAGTGATACCTGAAACCATTTATCATCCGTTGTTTGGGTTCCGTACAAAAGGAAGACTTCCTAACAAAAGTGATTACCATCTGTGTAATAAGTACGTGAATGGGAGTCGGACGAAATCTTAATTAGGTTTGGGCCCGTAATGTTACGAGTTGTAAAACTTGCGCCTTTTATTGTAGGAACATTATCTGCGACCCTTGTTTCGCTTTCATTAGACAAACAATCGATTATGCCTCTTATTGTAGAATTGTTTCAATTTGCCCAAGAAACATTCGAATAAATGCGATTTTGGACTTTCTAAATGGCTGGTTGTTGATGCTACTAGATAGGGTTAAAGTGAATAGATTTGGGGTAGACTTATCTCTTGCCTATAATGTAGACTACAATAAAAAAAAAGAAAAGGTTCGCTTTTCGACAGCTGTTTCATCGATGTTTGAAAATAGAACATCGGTCGGTTGACAGAAGCACTGGCAGTTTTTAACACTGCAAAAAAAACTTGCGCTTTGGCCGGCCGGCAATAATTGATCAGCAAATCGAAGTAAACAACCACCTGGCTGGGGCGTTCATGATTGCCTTCAATAATGCATTGTTCATAGCACGAAACGTAATAACCGACCGAGCGTGGTGGCTCGATGGTTTCATACAACCCTCTCAAGCAGGATGGCTATTTGATTTGGCTGGGTAACGTGGCATTCATAATAGGCGTGCGGGCGTACGTAGCAAACAAGGTTTGCCTGCACACGCCATTAAGATATTCCTACAGATACTGAACTCTATTGAGTTGACTTGTGTTTTTTATTTGAATGAACATATGAAAGCTCCTTCGTATTGGCGGCACTTAAGTAAACTGTACTAGTTTACAAATTATAGATAGATAGATTAAAACTTTATTGTGCACAAGGATTACATATTAAAGCAATATATATAACAAACTAAGTGTAGTAAAATAGGCGGTATTATCGCTGAAAGCGATTTCCTCCAGGCAACCTTCCATCCTAAGAAAGTAATTAGCTAACTATATTGGACGGCGGTGCACGATAGTTTAGATGTTAATGTTACCGGCAAATTGTCTAAAGCGTTAGCTCTCGTTTTAACCGACTTAAAGTAAGGAGATGTTTTTTTCTTTATTATGTTTGGAATTACTCCGAGGTAGTCACATATGTTATATATATCATGTCTTCTGTCTGTGTTCGTCAAATAAAAACTTATTTCATTTCATTTCCATATAGTAGTTCATTTAGGTGTGAGAGTTTCAGTTTTTTCCTTAATATTAAAAAAAACTACAAAATCATTTAAAAAAAATATGATGTTTTTTACTTCGAAAGTATTTAATTTTACCTTCAGCGTAGTTCCATTGAATATAAGTGAAAATCTGATGGATTTTCGGATATATTAACCAAAATTCCACAAACTTGAAAACGGTACTATCTTTTTTTAGAAAGTAAAAATATATATATTATCTTATTAGCCCTTCTCAATCAGTGACTTAAGATAATTAAAAGTAAAAATAGTTGAATTTTTATTAAGTTATCTGTGTGAATTGCGATTGTGCCTACGTAGCCGTAGATACGATTTGCATGGCTTTTTATTGCGGGTGGTACCGGAGGTGCACGAGTCTAGTATTTGTAGAGCTTCTAAGGAATAGATTATTTTTCTATTTAATATCACAGTGACTTGTAAATTGTTACATTGACGCTTTTAGACGACACTTTGCAAAACGTGATTTTCCGTTTCATTTCACCGCGATTACTGGTGTCAGCTTTATTTATGAATCGGCGTGTCACTGGTACAATCGCCGTCAGAAGTTGGGAACTAGGCAACTTTATGGAGATGGTAGGGCACAGCGAGATTTTCTCGCTCTAAATTGGAGCAGCCCGCCTGGGGAGGCATCTCCGCCTTACAGAAGATCGCAGCCAAATAAAATTATTTGTTTCAAATAGTGTTGTTTTCCTGCGGTGAGTAAGGTGGCCAGAGCTCTTTAGGGGTTCGGCAGGCAACGCATTAGCAATGGCGACTGGAATGGTGACGGTAACCACTTACCATCAGGTGGGCCGTAAGCCTGTTTGCCTCCTTATAACATAAAAAAAACTTAATTGACCAATTGTACTCCCTAGTACTAATGGCTACAGTTAGTCCCAGTACATTAGCGCTATAGTTGCGTACATAAAAAGTGTCATGTCTTAGTTACCGAGATAATTTAGAACACCTTACATCTAACTGTATAATAGGGATCACACACACTGTCACACTACTTACATAGGTTATGATAATGATCTGTGCCCTTCTCTTCTTCGCCTGATAGCGGCTGATGGCTTCCGAGGATCAAACCTGCTGTGACGACAGCAGACATTTTATGGCGATGCTGAAAAGCAACGTATCTGAGCCCTCGACCATTTCACCTCTCTACCATCATACATACCAAAACTTGTAAATTACCAATTGTATCTTTATGTGTGTATGATTCTTGGTGAATAAATGCCCTTTTATTTTTTTATTTATTTTATTTTACTGTGTACACACACATATTTCACAGTGATGTAGTTGACAGTCTCGAAGAATTATGGTTCAAATTCGCGTAAAATAGTGTTGACATGCATACATTGTTATTAAGACGTCATAGTACTCCAAATCAGATATAGTTATTGAAGTATTATTTCTAATTACATTTGGTCGCCTTTATTCGGTAATGTTCGGGCAATTTGGTGTCCAAGTGAGACTTAAAACCGTCAAAGCCAATGTTTTTGAATTTCCACTCAACGATAGATACTTTCATAACAGGTACCATACGCGGACTGAAAAATGTAAAGTTACTTGTATGCGTATGACGTTTCTGTGTGGTGTGACCGAACCTTTTTGTTGCATTCTTTGAACGCGACGATTATTCCGAGTTTCGTGCGCAAAACAAATTGCCAAGCCACTTTTGGCAACGACAGTACCAAAATTATAATTTAAATTACTCGTTCCGTGCTCACCGCCCTAAAAGCTTGTATTGGTATCTTTAATGTTTATCTATTCATAATTTTTCATAGTTTGTACAAGTGTTATAATTTAGATAGGCTGGGCGCGCTCCGAAATTTGGTTTGATATCATCAGCAATAAATTTTCGAATTCATTTTATAGCTGTTTATGCTTTTGTGGGCTTTGAATTACAGGCCTTGTTGACGACGCCTGCGGTGAGCGATGGCAAGCTAAGGCGCGAGAGCTGTCGGTTCGAGTCCTGACACAGAAAACGTAGCGTGTTTTTTTTATTCATCTAAGGTGGTATACGAGCTTACGCCCAACTTTTTGGTAACTAGTTATCTTAGCCTATGAACGCTTGCAATGCCAGACGCATCACGCAAGCGTTGCCTACTCCGACCCGCCCTCCCCTTAAAGAGCTCTGGCAGCCTTACTGACCACATGAACACAACAATATTTGCAACATATAATGTTATTTGGCTGCGATCTTCTGTAAGGCGGAGGTACCTCCAGGCGGGCTGCTCCAATTTAGAACGAGAAAATCTCGCTGTGCTAACCTAACTCGCATAAGTAGTGGGATCCCATTTTTTTTTTACTTGGTCAGTATTCATATTCATTTATTGCCAACATGTACATGGATACGGCTTAGGTGTAAGGGTAGCTTAAGTAAGTACATGTACCCTGTAGGGCGCTGCAAATGTCTTGTTTTACATACATTTAGATAATAATAATAATTGGTAACTTATTCATTAAATGTCAAATAACAGTGTAGTGTAGACAGTCAAACATACATATGATGTTATTTGCAACATACATATGATGTTGTTGTACGAAACATCGCGTCATATTCTCAGAATTCCCATCAACGTGCTCACCGCTCAGTCCTCAGTTAATCACAAGACGTGGCAACACCTGAGCCAAATAATTTATAACGGGAGTCCGGTTAATTAATCGTCATTTACAATCATGATGATTTGTTGTACAAATTTAGCAATTTTGCGGAATAATTAGTACGAAATTGGATAAGTTTGACGAATCGTATACGTTTGTTTTGGGGGTCCCAAATTACGTAGAAAATATGTTTTTACAAATTATTTATTATGCATGGTGTTGTATGCCGTGTTGGCCAAGTGGAAGATACCTGGACTCTCGATCGGTAGGTCGCAGGTTCGTATCCCGGTAGTGCACCAATGGATTTTTCTATTCGAAAAATGTATGTGCTCATTTACAAGTGATCATAACGGTGAAGGAAAACAACGTGAGGAAACCCGCGGCTTAGTCAGCTCCACACGTATTGACTCTGTCTTTCCTGTGGATAAGGCCGATTTGGCTGAGAGGATGGTTTAGGTGCTGGGCAACCCTACTCCATCTAAAACAAGTCCCAGGCACTACAGCTTCCTGTAAGTGAGTAAAAGTTCCACCTGACGCTGCATAAATCATCTAGAAAAGATGTTATAAGGCCTTGCTGCTAGGTATTGTATGTATCTCGGAAGTGTCTTATTTTAAACCCATATTCAATGAAGTTTGATCTTGACTTTTGGTAAAATCGTCATTTTTATTTATAAATATATGCCCAAATCAGCTGTTGTTAAAAATTATAGCCCATACGGCCAATAAACCAGACATATCGTTTTAACCGACTTCACAAAGATAAGGCTTTAATCTATATATGGCTTTATATAGCCATCTATAGATCGTTTGTAACGGTCATTAGATGGCTCAACTGTTTCTTGTGTATTTTGTAAATATTAACTTGTATTAGTTTTAAGTTTCTTTCTGTAAATAAACTTTCTTAAGTTGAGCTATTAATAACTTTTTCTTTGGATCCCTTCTTTCGACCCCGTAGCCCCCGTGACGCCATTATTAATTTAATAAAACCCCGACAATAATAATGAGCGTCTATAAAAACGAAACGAACCTTTTAAATATTTATTCGTTGCCGGCAAAAAATAAAAAATCCTCTGCTTGCGTTATTTGTCTTTTTCTTTATATCTGTTTTTGTTAAGCAGCTTTTCGGAAAATCCAGGGACGAGGGAAGCTCCGTGACGTAACTGATCCCTCTGTATAAATCATTTATAAACAATAAACATTTAATTGTGCTGCGATTGTAAGAGCTCGTTTGTTTTTTGAAGTATACCATATAACCATTGTAAAAGACACCCTGGAAATAGGGCCATTTCGGCCTGGTGGGAAGTTACCTCGACTTTCGATCCGTAGGTTGGCTCGATCGATCGGACCAATTAATTTTTCAATTCGAAAACAACATCAGGTGAGATTGTGGTCTAACGTCAGGCTCATTTCGTATAAAAAAAATAATAATAATTCCCCAGGCACTACAGCCTCCTGTCACTAAGTGAATATTGTTTCACCAGGCGCCGTATAAATTAATTATCTAGAATATATGTAATAAGGTAAAGTAACTTACTGACTGGCCTATAGCCTAGAGCTGTGTCAATGACATGCCATTTTTAGGGTCTTTGTCTTGTTTACTTGCCACTAATTCATATAGCACTGACTGCATGTCTAACAAAAGCTAACTTCAATCACTAACCCTAACTTCTATTTTAAAAATCAGAGTTCGAAGCTGAAAATATCCTTTGCGGTTTATTCCAAGTTTATTATTTAAATCACGGTATCCTATTCTACTTTGTTTAGTAGCTAAAGTTGCATCCGTTTATTTTAGACTTTATAATAAATAAATAAATAATAAATATTCCGGACATATCACACACGATCAACTGATCCCAAACTAGGCTTAGCCTGTACTATGGGTACCAGAGACTGATATACATATACATAATAGATAAATATTTAACACCCAGACACAGAACAAACATCTGTACTACTAACTGAGCTATGAGGCCAGGCCAGTTATAGAACAGTCCGTACAGTCTATAAAGCCGCCTCAAGGGCTTAGTGATTCTTATAGACCAGCTCGTGTTCTCTTGGATATTTGCTACCTAATTAATAGCTATTAGCGGCCACATTATGCCTTTCATGACCGCGCTGGACATTGCTTAATTTTGTTGTTCTTTCAGGAATTATCAAATAATAGATCGCTTTTGCTGCTGTTTTATTTTGCTTGTGGTACACTTAACAAAACTATACTCATTTATACAGATACTAGTGTGAAATTTTGAATCCTATACAAAATAACTCTAAAATGGGCCTCCGCGTCATAGAGCCAACAAAGCAGTTGATTGAAAAGGAAGGCTCGCGTCGCTCTCCGCGCCTCAGTGCTACGACGCTCGCCGCGTAGACCGCCCGCGTAGCGCTACGCCGCTACGCCGTAGCGACTCGGCATAGTGCTGTGAAAGTGTACATGTAATGTGTTGTGTTCTTCGAACGGAATTGGAATGCGCATGGAGGTTTTAAAATAATATTAAATTAACATGGTTTTTCCCAAGTGTCCAAATTACTTATAAACGGTAGGCATACAGAATTCATGGAAAGATCGTTTAAGAGGCTGTCTCTCGAAGAAACAACTTTGATAATACACAACTTTGGGAGCTATTCAAATTGTATCAATTATGTTCAGTTTTATTAATATTCGTTTCTATTTTTTTTATTGAGTATAAAATAACGCTAATAATGAATATACTTTCTGCGAAAAAAATGTTAAGATCTATAGGTACTCGAGTACAGTTTCAGAATACAGGCTTAATTACTATGTTTTTTCAAATAGGTTTTGGTTACTTTGAAATCGAAGATGATCGTATATCGTATCTTGAACATAGTAATTCTATTCCGACATCGTTACCTTGAATACAGAAACGAGGAATTTGTAAATGGTAAAGATGATGCCTACAATTACTTTGAGTAATAGCTCGCTATCGGGTGTCAGACGCTCACTCGATACGTTGTTCATCAAAATTAATGACTTGAAATGCAATCATTTATATTTATTGACAACTTTTTTATTTTATTTCACCGCTGACAATCAAATATTCAAATTGAGTTTTACATAGTTTTCTTAAAAATATAATAAATAGAAATAAGCTCAAGTAATGCTCAAACATGATAGAGAAAGTCACACTGATATTTTAAGTATTCACTCAATTAATTTTAAGTTTCACTCAATCCAATTTTACACAATTTGCTTTAAAAAAATGTCAGTTTGATGTCAACAGACGAAATGCATAGTGTCATCTGCCTATAGACATAAAAATGATCAACGATGATTGACTCAATTGCCGTATTAGTTGAGTGAAGACTTAGAATACCCCCTGGTATTCTAAGGCGCTGGAATCCTTGAAGATTTCCATGGGGGTTAGTCAGAGGCTTTATATTACCGATTACAGTTTTGATGACATTGTCGACTTTAACAATTATTTATTTTAAGATGTATTTAAAGCGTTTGCAATAAATTATATTTTCCACTAAAATGTACCTACATTTCGTAAGGTAACTAACTTCGGTCGATACTTGTTTAAGCACGCGATGTTCTACTAACTATAAATCCTAGGAAACGCTTTATTTTTTTCATCCGTATCTAATTTCAAATTTGCAATTTATTTTCTCAGCATTTTTAATTAACTTCGAATTGTCACAACCTGCCAATCCATTACATATAACATAAATAAATACGGTCAAGTGCGAGAACTCGCACCATTTCCGGTTCCGTACCATTGGTCGTGGGATCGAATACCGGTCGTGCACCAGTGGTCATGATCAGATAATAAAAATTCTAAGTGTAGGAATTGACAAACTTATATTTGCGGTCGCTCACGTAGTCATTGTATGACATTGACCTCAAATATAACTTTGTTTCCTAAAAAACTTCAAAATTTCCCAATTTCAGACTTTTCCCTTTAATTGTGTTACAAAAGCTCCAAGCATTCCAAATTTCAGAATTGTGAAGTAACTGGAAGTACCCTAGAGGTTTTTCATTTTAGCCATTTCCATACAAAAATTATACATTCATTGCCATATCTTTTTAATGCATTAATATAGAGCTTTGATTTTTATACGGCACCATAAGCCCACAGATCTTAATAGGTAGTATAAATTTCAATACAATTTGATACCTTTAGCCGTTTCTGAGAAAAAGGGTCTTGACAGACGGACAGACAGACAGACAGACAGACGGACAATAAAGTGATCATATAAGGGTTCCGTTTTTTCAAATGAGGTACGGAACCCTAAAAATATATAAAACTTTCGTAATTATTATAAATATTAATAAATTCCACACATATTTTTATCATGGGTAGACATTGCTCGTGACAGACGCGTGCGGACGTCAGTAGGACGTAGGCGTCCCCCAAAGAGTGCCATGACGGTCTTGAGCTTTCTCCATCCACCGACTTCCCGCAACCTTAACAATATCGTCGGTCTATAGGGTGGGGGGCTTTCCAACACTGCGTCGTCGGGTTCGTGGTCGCCATTCGAGAACGTTTATTTACCAACGGTTGCCCCAGATTTTGGAGATCGAGCAAGCTTAACGATCCACGCTATTTGGGAAACCTTAGGGGCCTTTAGCCTTGATGTGCGAATTTTGCACCTACACGATACGAAATATGATATTTTATTGTCGACTCGAATACGAACCCGGGTCAGAATCACAGTATTTGCGAATAACTTGATACGTTTAATTATGACCGCTTGAAATACCAGAGGCATCACGCACGCGTTGCCGACCCCAAACCCCCTCACCTCTAAAGAGCTCTGGCAACCTTACTCAGCGCAGGAACGCAACACAATTTGAAACAAATAATGTTATTTGACGATATATTATCTTCTGTAAGGCGGAGGTACCTCCCCAGGCGGGATGCTCCAATTTAGAATGACAAAATCTCGCTGTGCCCTAACTCCTCCAAAATGCTTGTTGGCTTGCTGAATATGGAGAAAATCTTTCGACTCTAGTGGTAGTCAGGCATCAGTGTTCCGAGCTAAAAGGATTTAACTTTTGAAACTTCCATGAAGATCATAATTTTTAGTGAAAACGGGATATTTACCTTGATTTGTGAGTATTGCAGAGCATGCATGCTGTATCGGGAAACAATAAAACTCACAAGCCATGGTAAATATAATCCCGTTTCCAATGAAAATTACATATGTTTTGTCAATAAAAAGAAAAAAATCAAAAACACTGCAGTTTTTTAATTGTTTTGTACGTTAGTATTTGTTCAAATGTTGTTGTGCTATGTTTTATGTTTCTGGGTTATCAGCACATATCATATCAATAAAACTCAAAATGTCTGCCGATGACTTTATACCTTGGATTCGTAGAGGGCGAGAGCCCGTTTGAGAAGCAAGGGGTTCGATTCCCGATGCGAGTCGAATATTTGCAGGATCCGCAAATATTTGTACCGGACCTGGGTGTTGTGGTAATGGTACTCGCAGTTTCTGATACCCACGACGACACAGGGAATCATAGTATGGGCTCAGGACTACGTATGTGACTGTTGTGAGTTATTTATTTGTCTTTTTAACGAAACTATACTTTTACTATCAAATCGTTTGCCCTAATTAAGTAGCTCTTATTTATACTGAAAATATTCCATACTTTTTTTATTACTATTGTAATTAAATGTGTAATGTTTTTTTAAAGCTTTCAGATAATAATCTACGAACATTTTGCCTGTATGTAATCGAACTCACAAAAAAACAGCTAAGTCCGTGCCATAGGATCTATCGATGGAAAGAAACGTTAGCGTGTCGCATTCTTGCTCCATTTACCATCGCGTGCTGCTACCCGTTATCACGCCTGTGACCCTATCCCAATATTTGTAGCCGTAGGATAAAAAAGCCTAGAAGGAGCGCAGTTATTCAAAAACAAGAGGCGTCTGATGCGATTGAGATAATAAAGTCCGTATTGGTATATTGACGTGCGATATGTCACTTTAATTTATTTAAATTTATAAGCCGTCACTAGTGTTGACCACTAATTTTAAAACGAACTTCATTTTTTTTTTTTTTTTTTTTTAATATTCCGGACATATCACACACGGTCAACTGATCCCAAACAAGGCATAGCCTGTACTATGGGTACCAGAGACTGATATACATAATAGATATATATTTAACACCCAGACACAGAACATACATCTGTGTTAGTCACAAATGTTTGTCCAGTGCGGGAATCGAATCCGCGACCTCTAGGCGCAGAAGGCGGAGTTACTACCAACTGAGCCATGAGGCCAACCACTTGTACATATATTCTTTGTTGGTTGTCCTAGTAATAAAGAAAAGCTGCCGATACAGTGTTACCGTATAATTATTGGTCGATTGACCTAGACTGTGACCCAATAAATAAATCAGATTATTTCAGACACTTATTACATGTTATTATACTTAGGTATATATATACTTACGTACTTACGTACGTAAAATGTGACCTAAGTATAATAACAAATGAAAAGCGAAGGTGAAACGACGATAGTCTGCTATTTTTGAACGAGCGAGCGAAGCGAGCGAAAGTACGCTGCCTTAGAATTGTCTGCTCAAACTCTGTAATGGTTTCTGTGCCTGATACTTGTGTGGTTTTACGATAAAATTACAGAAATTATGCCCTCATCCGTAGCACATAACAAATCGTTTCGGTATCACGGGTTCGAAAGCTCCCTAATGCGCTCGAAATAAGAGCTTGGTGAGAAAAAAGCTAAGGCATTCTTTTTAATTTGCTCGACGGCCTTTCTAGCGAACGTGAAGTTGTACAAGTTGTTTGAGAAATGCCCTTGCTCTGCTCGCTCGATCAATCAAATATATCGTTTGTATTTAAGTATCTAAGTACATACTCAACTCATTATTCACCAATACATGGTTATGAACGGCTGTTACGGACTCTTTATGACTCTTGATAGCCATGTATAACAGTGGCTTACGTGTGTGGAAAGACAAAATAGTTTTGGTGTTTGGTAGGTACTTAAATAATAACGATATTCTATTATTATTATTCATACAAAAATCTGATCACAATATAGATTTTAATATGAACGGTTTAATTGCGGATACATTTAGACTTCAACCTCTCAAGACTTTTCTCCACAAAAGATGGTACTTCATGTTAAGAGATTTATCACAAAAGTTATAGCGATGTCGACGCTAAGAAAATCCGCAAAAATAGAGAGATAAGTTCACACTAACTTCTGGAACCTTCGCAGACCGATATATTATTGCCCGACTTCGCCCACAAGTCCAACCCCTATTTATAGAAGGCAGTGAATTTTAAGCGACGAAGGTCTCAATCTGGGGGATTAATGAACTGTAAAAGATCTCGCCGAATTGAGTAATTCTCCCATCTGAGAGTTGCCTTTTTAAATGGGGAAATGATAATGTCATCGATCCTTCGGCCTTCGATTAGACGGAGAAACACGTTTGCGGATTGGAAAAGCTAGCGCTAGTTAGGCTGCGTTTCCATCAGAGATATGCGTGGATGCGTAGCGAGGAATGTGTTTGTAAAGAACCAATAGAATCGCTTCATTTACCTCGCCTCGGTCAGCACAGCTCTGGTGGAAACGGCTCAGCGGAGCTAGATTTTTGCGCATACAAAACAAGGGATGTGTACGAGGGATGTGTGCGAGGTATGTGTTGCGAGGGATGTGTGCGAGGAATGTGTGGCGAGGGATGTGTACGAGGGATGTGTGCGAGGAATGTGTTGCGAGGGATGTGTACGAGGGATGTGTGCGAGGAATGTGTTGCGAGGGATGTGTACGAGGGATGTATTGCGAGGAATGTGTGTTGCGAGGTTTGCGCATGCGGTCGACACATTTCACAGCTTCGCAATGCATCCTCTTACCACACATTAATGCGCATTTTCACAGCTCCGCTACACATCCTCGTAGGCACATTTTCCTCGCACAGCAAGACATCCTCGCACGACACATTTCCATCGCACATCTCTGGTGGAAACGCAACCTTAGAGCCTTTTTAGATTTGCGTTTTGTACAAGCGTATGTAAGAGTGATGCGTAAGAGTGCATGCGGCGGAGATGCGAATGTTGAGATGGATGTGTGGAGTGACGCGAATAGACAAAATAAGAAATGAGTACATTTGGAAGTTTGAAAGTATCGCCAGTGACGGAAAAGTTGAGAAGTAATAGGCTAGCATGGTATGGGCATGTCATGAAGAGGGATGAAAGTCATGTAACGAGAAGAGCTTTAGGTATGAATATGGATGGATATAAGACTAGAGGAAGGCCGAAGAAAAGATGGATTGATTGTATTAAAGATGACATGAGTGAAAAAGAAATGAGTGCGGAGATGACGGCTAACAGAAGAGAGTGGAAGAAGAAAACATATTGTGTCGACCCCACATAATGTGGGAGAAGGAAGAAGAAGAAGAAGAGTTTTATACAAGCGTATGTGCACGTTTTTCGAAGCGTTTAAGATCGTTCACGTCCTTAAAAGCTCGTATAAGTGCGAGCCTAAGGACGCGCCCTAAGAATAGGTACGCAAGCATAAAATGTAGTGTAAAGTATGTCTTACGATCAGCGACTAAGAGGATTGTTTCGTCAGTAATACTTACGTAAACGTTCATGCAGTACTCTAATACTCACCTAATGAAATAATCTCATTTAACATAATGACCAAGAAAGAATCAGTGACACAACAAGCAAGCAAGTGTATCTTTCGATTGAAAGGTTCTGTTACTTTTATACTCAGGGTTACACCTGTTTGCCGAAGCTGGTGCTTGGTCCTAACCAAATATCAGTCGAGGATATTTGCATTTGCTCCGAAGTTTTGTGTTTTAACCTCGGGTTAAAGTTTATGGGCACGTTTGTATAATAATCAATTGTGTGAAACGTTCAAATTGTGAAGCTGAAATATAAAAGGTGGAATTTTAAAATAAAGTGAATATATTTCTTTAATTTTGCTGCCCCTTTTAGGGTTTGGTGGCTTTATTTGATTTTTAATACTCATTATTAAGGTCCACAGTTTCACTAGGTATCTGGCCAGGTCGCTTTATTAATACCTTTCCATGACACACAAATTTGTGATTTTTGGATTCTCATATTTTTTATCCTCTTTTGAAATCCAACCATCTTTACAAACCCTGCACCGAATCCGCTCACATACTCGTACTTATCAGCAAATCTTGATAGTACAACCTATCGACCATATAACAAATTTCATACATCAGACCAACCGGTTCGAAAGTTATGCTCTAATAAACATACACAATACATACGTCCATAAAAACATACAACGCCAAATTTCCAATTTGAGATACTTCGCTTGCTCGATCAATTATGAAATGGTACCAAATAATGCCAGAGTATTGTAAGTACCACATTACGTTGTCAGCGTATCTACACCTTCTTATCCAATTATTGCTACTGTAAACGGATACTTACTTGTTACTCTACTATTTATACAGTTACCATAAAACTGATCGGTCTTAGTTCATTGAACTTATGTTCTGAATCTTGTTTATACAATAGATTATTTTTCTTTCTGATCGTTTTTGAAAATCTATTTCACCTCCCGTTTCAGTCTGTATGCTTAACTCAAGTGAGAGACGACACTTAAGCGCATTTTTTTTAATTGAAACCTACATATTAAGAAGTTATGCTTGACTGTGACGCTTTTATTTCAGAGTCATCATAGGCTCAATTTAGTTACCTAAACTTACTTTGAGAAATATTGCAAAGTGAAAAACCAGTGACAGTTGCACGGCACGAACGAGTTACGAAACTGCTGAGTCGAGCTGAACACCACTCGCCAAGATTTTAAAAATCTCGTTAACGACATCCGCCATTCGGCCGTATATGAAGCGAGCAGAGCGCATATCAGCGCTTTGAATTATGAATTATTTAAATAAATTGTAAGGGCATATAAGGGGAAAGAAATAAGCGGGACCATGAGTCAATTTATTTTAAGGTTAGCACAGGGGAACTCAGAAGCCTCACGACTGTAATCCCCATGCAAGATAGACATGATCTTAAGTTGCTCAGATCCCTGAAGAATTAGTAAGAAAGCAGTCAGTTAGGAGGAGGTAGGGCACAGCGAGATTTTCTCGTTCTGAATTGGAGCAGCCCGCCTGGGGAGGTACCTCCGCGTTACAAAAGATCGCAGCCAAATAACATTATTTGTTTCAAATAGTGTTGTGTTCCTGCGATGAGTAAGGTTGCCAGAGCTCGTTAGGGGGGGAGGGGGTTCGGGGTCGGCAACGCGTGCGTGATGCCTCTGGTATTGCAAGCGCTCATAGGCTACGGTAACCGCTTACCAACAGGTGGGCCGTATGATTGTTTGCCACTTCAGTAGTATAAAAAAAAAAAAAAAAAATCAGAAGAGTTACATTCGGCATATTGTGTCCAATTTTTCAACAAACAACTTTTGGTAACTTTCAATTAACGTGCATAACAATACCGTGACTTTGTGGGACCCTAGAGGTACTCGTTCCTTGTTGCGTATGAATAAATGCAGTGTATACAAGCAACGTATAAACTCAAACGTCAACTGTGGATGTTACGCAGTGCGTTTGTGAGTATAGAGGCACATAGCGGCACCCTAGATTTCAATGTACCTATTCAGGTCTGCGTTTTTACACCCAACAACTTCACTAGACTGATTCTTTCACCAACGGTCATAGACCCTTTTCAGGGCCACGATAACTCAACCTGGTCACTGAACTGATACATTCTGTCCAAGAAAGAATCAGTGACATGACACGCAAGCAGCAAGCAAGTAGTCATGGGTGGTCTAAGAAAACTCCTTCCGATTTGTATGTAGATACACTCTTACATTAAGGGCGGGTATTTGGGACGCGAAACGCAAAAAACAAGCTAGAGGTACACTTCTACGTACACGTTATAATGTATTTTGCATTTCACGCGATGTAAGTTTGAATACAGGGTGACGCATAAGTCCCTATCAGTATATTTCCTCATCTGATACGTTCCGAACTTGAAGGAAATTGTCACGACTATATCTATCAGTGAACAATGACGAATCACTTCAAGTGGCTTAAATTTTTTGACAATGTATTATTATATGGACTCTCACGCCAAGCTTAGACTAGCTCCTACAAACATACGTTGGAAACGAACCTAAAATATCTGCGTAAAAAAGAAAGGTAACTAAAAGAATATAGTTGAGCCTCGATTTATTTCCATTTTAGTCTAGGGCGGCTGCGCGAACGATGTTCGTAAATCTAAAAGCACTTCTGTAGAACCTTCTGCTTCGAAGCCGCCACTGAAACAAGTAAAACCTCTTCGAACCGGCCATTACAAAAATTGAAAACGATACGGCTTATAGACAGTATAAATCTAAGAGCACAAGGCAAGAGTACCTGCGACTTATATAAAAATATACATTTCTCAGAATTTACACTAAATCGAACTTGAAGCCAGAGCGGGCAAATTGAAAACAGTCGACTTTGCCTCGTTATGGAGTCGACTACACCATTTATCTTCATTCGGCCTTTCAATAGGGTTGCCAAAGACGTTTTCCGCAACTCAAATGGTGGAACTACTTATTATTTCGAGCAGTTCTGGCTTAACGATTTAGCTTGAACTCGGGCGCACCTGTCTAGGGCCTGGTTCGAAATTCGCGTACGGCAGATAGCTTTCTTTGTTGTGAGCGAGCTCGATTTGTTCGCGTGGAACGGAAAATTTCGGGGTCTTGTGTTTTGGTTTACCTGTTACGACGTTAATCTGGTTTGGGTAAAAAGTTGGAATAATTCACGAGCATATTTTCGTGGTATTTTCATACGATCTAGAGGGCTGCATCAGCTGCTAATCCACGAAGAATGCCTTAAGGCGGTCTGTGTTCTCTGTCATCAAAGTTTCCCACCAGCTCATACCTCTAACTCAATCAGTAGAATTATATAAGTATCAGGCCATAGTTTCTTCCACAGGCAATACTTCAAGACAGTTCTTCAAGGCCTTAGCCCTCACCATGACGTCTTATTGCCGTTCAAATGCAAAGTATCAGCAGTATTTTACACGAACTTGAACCATAAATATTTGAAAATGTCAACTTACGCTACCGCTTACACATAATCGCAAAGTTGATGGACAGATTGAAGTTTGATGTCTCGACGTGATTATAGTTTGTTGACAGCCCTATTAATTTCAGAACAATTAAAATACTAACTGTTTTTTCATTTATTCTGCTTTTAAAACCGGAACAATACAAGTACAATTCATCGCCTAATTTCCTTGAATTCGTAAGGCTCCGTGTGCACTTGCGGTACCGCGGTGCCAAACTGACCTGGAGATCCATTAACGAAGGAGTAAAAAAGTTGTTTCAGTTTATATTTATTTACGATAAAATGTATAAAAACGTTTATGTTGAGTCGCGAACGGGACTTCTAGTGGGAATTTTATATACCCTATTTTGATCGTAACATTGCTCTTACAGAGGTTGCACGTATTGTTGCCATAGTGGTAGATTATTTTTGAAGGCGGTTAGTTCTTTATTTCGTATTTTTTTGGTCTAGACCTCTCGTGTCTCCGGTTATTCTTAAACACCAAGAGGTTCTACTGCACTAGCTTATTTCACTCCGCGATTTTCTGATAATTTTTCCCACAAAATACTTAGATCCTAAGGATTCCAATGAATAATTTTCCGACGAGTATAATCAGTTTCTCATAACCTTTACAATAAATTACAAAGTAAATAATCGTAAGACAGCGCCGCGTCGGCGTGTTCTGCCCGATCGAGCGATTAATCGCTTCACTGGATAGTCTGACATTTGATACGTTCGGGCGGCGTATTAAACTATCTGATGTTGATCTTACGCCGTTGTGCACACAGCTTACGAACATGCTCAACAAATTAAGGCCGGGTTTCTTGACTGGAAAACTTAGATATTGTCGGTGTTAGTGCCTTAAGGCACCAACACGAAGGATTTGGTACAGTCAGTATCAGAAGTTAATAATTTTTCGTATTTCCTTCATTTGATACCTATTATGATTTACTTCATTGAATAGATTATTAATGCTGGTTTAAATTATTAAACCAATTATTATTATTTTATTTACCATGAGTCATTACGCGAAAGCGCTCTTAATCCCTATTTTTGACTGTAGAATAAAAATTGCGATTACCACAATAAATGCAGTTAATTGTCGGCGCCCGCTTTTTAAAGAACATAATCAACAAATTAACTTGTCACATGCAAATATAGTGAGAGCAAAATAAACAAAATATAATTAAATACCTACCTACGTATACATTTTAATAGAATAATGTAATATTATACACAGTTTTTTTTTTTTTATAATTAGTTTACACATAATAATGTGCTCTAATAATATTACAATCTAGCCATGCTGTAGGCTAATAAGTAATTTAACATTGACATAATTTTTTACAATAACTACAACTAAGAATGTGTCCACTAACACTTACTGTCTCTATTTAAGGGGAAGACACTTTGTTCTTGTGTTCTTGATAGGTAGCACTCGTTTGCACTTTCACTACGTTACACTATTATTTAACACTATACTAGTTCGAATGGTTTTGTTCTTTTGAGTCTTCTCACTATGTCCGTGTTGTCGAGGAGCTGGATGGCCTCGACATTCACATGATGATGAAGCCTGTGTTCGTGGGCTTCTGCATATTTTTTTATGACCTCGTTGACGAACTCGATATTTAGGTCCCGATGGAGGTCGTCATTTCTTATGTACCAGGGTGCATTTACGATTTCTCTGAGCACTTTGTTCTGGAACCCTTGTATAATAAGGATATTACTCTTTTTGGTACAACCCCATAGCTGTATACCATAGGTCCATACTGGCTTTAAGACCTGTTTGTAAAGAAGTATTTTATTGTGAACTGACAGGGCAGAATGCCTTCCAAGGAGCCAGTGCATCTTTTTGAAGCGTATTTCTAGTTCATCTCTTTTCTTTTTGACGTGGGCTTTCCAGCGAAGTTTTGCATCAAGCGTCATGCCTAGATATTTCGCTGTATTCTCGTAGGGTATGCTATTATTGTTTATATAGACCGGATAGTAATGGTCTTTCTTATTTGAAAAAATTATATGAACTGACTTTGTTTCGTTTAATTTGATTCGCCATTTCTTTGTCCAGTCGTGGACTTTGTTTACGGCTAATTGAACCATGATATTATATTATATTGATGATTGATATGATGATATTATACACATGAGGGCATTAGTAGTGTCTTAACTAGTGTAGTATCTAACCCCCGATCCGAAAGGTTGTGCTGTGTAAGTACCCAATACCACAATCAGATGATCTTGTTTGTTATTTAGCTATGTGGTATGTTTTTAAACAAGAATCTTCCCCCACTATCCCCTCAAAGTTGTATCTCAAAGGACCGCTATAAACCTAATAAATTACCGTTGCTAGTTAATTAAACGGTCTATTAACCATTATACTAATGGTGAACCTAGTTCCGAAATGTTATCTGTTTGTCCCAGGGGCTGACAATTAGGATAATGCAAGCGATAGTGCACTGACATGACAAAGCTTAGCCGGACAATAGCTATTTAACTCCAATATTTTTAGATGAGGATGTGTAGGTATCGAAGCCAGAGCATAGTGTGATAAATAACTACCAACAAAAGCAAGAGCTCTTAGTGTGGATTCGACCAAACGCTAAGTTATGCCAGAGTAACAATCCCTGAGATAACTCCCTAGAAAACAGGCTTACTCTCGAGTAATTTGTCATTTTATTCTATGGATAAGGCTTATACTAGTTTGGTCGAATCCACCTTTAATGTAATACAACGTACTCAACAGTGGCTTACCGAATGATGTTCAAGTCTTTGCCATTTTTTAATAATCGTGTATGGTTATTTTAATCTATACTTGTCTAAGCCGAGCATTACCTCGGCCAAGTCACCGTGCGTTCTTTCTATGCGAAGTAAAAGTTATGTTGAAGATGAGATATTTTTAAACGTATGGTTTGTGGCGTCAGTGATCAAAAGATTATGCAATAAGGCTACTCTGAGTGTGATGTATAAAAATTTCAGGTTCATATCAGAAAAAAAAAAACTAAATATGAATTGACGCACTGCCTATCCGTGTTCTTTTCTTCAAAAGATGATGTTGTTTTGAAAAATAATAATATTTTTCTGTGCTGTCAAGAGACACACATAGCTGTCGACCGTTTATCTATTGAAGTAGTATGCTCAAAACTGAAGTTGGTTCGGCTGCTCCGTGGTATCGATGAAGGTGTGGCAAATTAAAATAAGTTATTCAGTTACTTCATATCTCAGCTGTGACATAGACAACTAGATGTGGCCAGGTTGTGCCGCTGTTTGATTCAAAAACGGTCTGATGGCTGTCATGTCAGCCTGTCACATTCACACAGGGCAAACTACAATGCGCGCGTTGAGTGAATTACAACTGAAATTCCACGTAAGGAGACTGCCAGATATCAGTTACGCCGACAGACGGAGTGGCGGCGTAGCGACTGATAATTGTACAGGCACCACACTATAATTCCCTGTATCGTGGGCACCAGAAACTAAAAGTAGCATAGCACCACAACACCCTGACCCGGAACAAAGACTTGACTGGCCTCATAGCTCAGTAACTCTGCCTTCTGCGCTAGAGGTAGCGGGTTCGATTCCCGCACTGGACAAACATTTGTGTTATGTATATCAGTCTCTGGTACCCATAGTACAGGCTATGCCTAGTTTGGGATCAGTTGACTGTGTGTGATATGTCCGGAATACTTTTTTTTTTTTTTAAGATTTGCACATTATACTAGCATGATTCCCGCCGTAATTCTACTTGTCCAATGACTCCTAATTTGCATACCGTTATTAATAACTAAGTAACATAGTCACTCCTCTGAACATTTGAACTTAGTAGTACTATTCTGTGGTCCTCATACATGACATGTTCCTTTTCCCAAATCAGCAGTTACATGGTACCAACATAACTTAACGCAACATAAACAAGAAAGCCCGAATTTCGTTACATAAAATTTAACCTCAGTTTCAAAGAATTTGTCCCGCGGGAAATCTGAGCTAGGTCCTACAGTTAATTAATTAAACTCAAAAACTTGATTCCTGGATTCATACACTGTTCGTACGTACCCGTACTTAAAATTCATTTAGAAGTACCTAAAGATGTGTGTAGACTTTTATACTTGAAAAAGCGCAGCTCTTGTCATTGTCTTATAAATTTTATTTACACTAGCTTCCACCCGCAGTTTCACTCGCGTAGTAGCCGGATAAAAAGTATTCTACATATTATTCCAGGCATATACTACTCACATGCCAAATTTAATCCCAATCCCTTCAGTGTTTGCGGCGTGAATGAGTAACAAACATCTTCACAAATGCATAATAATAATATAATTGGGATATTTTTTATGCTATCTTGATATTTAATATTCCGTATTGTTCGATTCAAAGCTCGCTTAATGGAGGAGGTAGTGGCCTACCTCCTCCGAGGTAGGTTTTTTCGCTCTATATTGGATCAGCCTGCCTGGGTACCTCCGCCGGAGATCGTAATTTAATACATAATTTATTTCTAATAGTGTTGTGTTCCTGCGAAAAAAGGAGAGGGTTCGGGGTCGGCAACGCGTGCGTGATGCCTCTGGTATTGCAAACGTTCAAAGGTCAAATCGTTTACCAACAGGTGGACTATATGCTTACTTGCCACCTTAGTAGAATAAAAAAGAAACTTCTCAATAAATGAACCTAAAATAATAAAGTACGAAATCATTAATCCTAAAGCATATTTCAATTTGCTTTATTCACAATTCCATTACTGAATGCCACAGTACACAATAAGCAGTAAGTTAATCCCACGTCGTTCGCTTATTACTCAAAGCGCGGGCCGCTTTTGTTCCCCCCTGTTCCCATCTTTTGTTGGTTACGGATGATCGCGCGTGACTCGGGTACAAATGTGCGGTGTTTATACCCCGCCTAAGCACGGAGTTTTGATTGACAGAGATATTTGTATCGTGATTAGTTTCGGGCAGAGTTGGGTTACTGTGTTAATGCTTTGTACGCGGTATTCGTTACAGTTAGCAGTTCTAGTCGCGGTACAGTAAGCTATGGTTTTATGTAAATTGAAAATTTAAACTTCATTCGTGTCTTTATTATTTCATTAATTTATTGCTAGTTTATATATTATGTTCTATCAAGATTTCCATTTGAAAAGCCTTTGAGGCGCATTTGAGGCATTTGAACTCTAATAAATCCGCTGGTTGTGTAGTGCCCAAAGATTCCATACACTCCAGTTGGATCGAAATACTTCAAAGAAAAATGAATTATTTTGAAAAATGTTTATGTTGCCATGCGGTAGGTCCTTGGTATGTCATATGAAATTTATTTGTCGTTTTAAAATAATCCGTACCTCTACTCAATAAAGTCAGTTTTGAGTTTGTAATATTAGATAGATAGAAAACTCTTTATTGCACTACACCACACAGTAAACAAAAGTATCTTAAAAAATAATAAGAACTAGAAATAATTGTGATGGTACAATGGGCGGTCTTATCACTTTAAGCGATTTCTTACAGACTTTGGATGGACGGGAAAAATTGAGTACAATAACAGCTGGTGGAGTAAGTAATATTATGATGGTAAGCGATATAACTCGATATCGCAATCTCCTACAAGTCAAGCTCAAAATTAACTTTATTCCCAAGACGTGAGGATCATTTAATAAATTTTAGATGACATATCGCTTGCTGTTTGCACACGGCTTAACATGGACTCACATGCAAAAAAAGTGCCTACTAACTTATCCAAGCCACTAACAAGAAAGAAGTACCAGGCGGGCAGGAATCGGAAGGCGATAAGGTGTTGTTATCATCAATTACAGCGGCAGCGGGCGATTGCAGTTTGTACGCCGCGCCGCTAAACCGACAGCGAGATAGCGTAGGCAGGCTAATGCTTTCTGTAATGCTTGCAAACTTTGTGGAAAGATAGCTTTCAATATTTTTTTAACATAAAAAAACATACAAGCTGCTTTTTATGCGGTACCACGCGATCGAAGCCGCGGGAAGCTAGTCTAAATATTATAAATATTAAAGTTTGCGAGGATGATTGTATATTTGTTGTGTTTCAGTCCGCCGTAACGGATTAAACGATTTCGATGAAACTTGGAGGAACAGATAGATACTTTACCTAGAATAGCATATATCCTACTTTTTATATTATTAGCTTCCAATATAGTTTTGTTTTAATACAAAGTAAGATGCAATAGATTATTTCTCTAAAATGTATTCCAGTTCGTGAGTCTGTTGAATGTACGAATACGTTAGTGTTGTGTGTCTCGGGAAAAAGTGCTTCCACAACCGCTATGAAATTCAGACAGTATTAGTACGAATATATATGAAGCGGACTCGCTAGACCGCCAATATACATTAAACATGTAGTAGTTATTATCTACAAAGGAAATAGGCAGATGCCTACATCAAAATCCCATTTTTGAATCGATCCCTGACCGAAATTCGGCGCAAGTTAGTGAACTCCAGTGAGACATCAATGCCCGCAGTAAACCTTAGTCCATTAGGTATTCCGGCCGTATCCATAACATAACGTGCCTGTAATCTGTTTTATATACTCCACCATCGAACCTTCACCTCTCCGTCGAAGGTCCCGTAGCCTCTTAAAGTCCGCTTTTCCCCATAACCAGGATTAGTCCCCGTTATCCCCAATAAATCTGGTTCAATAACAGTTTCCAAGATGGTCTTACAACTTTACTTTTATAGTTTTTTGAGCTCTATATCTGAGAGCTTTTGATCTCGACCGTACCCGACTTAGCTCTGAATTATTGAAAAGATGTAAGTATTGGTAGGATGAAAATATTTTGCTTTTCTTTTGATCTAATTTTTTGGATCTGTTTCGGGCCAGTTTAGGGCTAGCTCGTGACTCGTCAAAAGATTGTGATCTTATATTTTATCAAGTTCTTCATTGTGGGTTTTCGAAGTCCCCTTGTAGGTATAATATTCAGTGGCATGTATAAAATTTCACGAACGAAGATCAAAACCTCGGTGAAATGGTTTATCTAGTTCGATTTTACGAAGGAATATTTAAAACATTCAAACTCTGTTACAACTGACGACATACCTATGCCGAAAATTCATCCACCGAAATTCCAAAGTCAGCGCAAATAAAGTAAATTAAATAGCTCCATATTAAGCGTGGCCGCTAGGCTTTCTACGTATCTAATTTTCAAAGGTGAACGGAACATGGCGAGAGCCAAGCCAACACAAGTTAAAACTAGTTACTAAACTGCGCCAAACTTCTTTGATAGACAGAATTCGTAACGAGTCGTCAAAGAGCCTGCAAATGTGGGTATTTGTCTAGGTAGACCGTTTTGAGGAATTCTAAATGTGAAATACATGCAGTAAATGAAGACAGGGATCACTAGCATATTGTTTTTTCACGTGTTTGTCTTTTCGAAGAAATGTAACCACTGTCCTTGCGTTAGCAACATCAATGCTTGCTTGTTTATCGTGCCACTGATTTTTACTTCATCATCATCATTCCAGCCGTAAAAAAGTCCACTGTTGAACATCGGCGTCCCCCACAGATTTTCAGAGAAATGAAATGAAAATGAAATGAAATAAATTTATTTTGACAAACACAGACAGAAGACACAAAAAACAATAGAATAAAGGTTAACGATAGGGAGATAGGTAGACATAACACAGATAACATACAGTACAAACAACAACACATAAGTAGGTATATATGTCATACAATATAGCTAATTAGTCTCCCGTATGTGTGAGCCAAAACAGGCATGGTCTCAGCATAATGCCGCTACACATTAGGATAATATGCAGCGGCGCTGGTTTTCAGACCAAACCTGACGGGTGACCTCACGAACCAACCAATAAATACATATACATAATAAATTAAAAATATGAAATTTACATAATCTAATAAAAATGTTTTGCAAAGCAGTGCGTGCAAAGAGAGACTTCCTAAATTTATTTCAGTATTAGGTCAGTGACCAGCTTGATGTATGGTGGCCCTGAAAAGGGCCTATGACCGTCGGTGAAAGTTGTAAAAGTTTAATACTAAAAATGCGCCTCTTAGAGGCTCCTTTCGTGCACATGTCACATGACTTCGAATTTCAATCAACATCACTAAAGTCATTCAGTAATTCACTTGCAATTTAAAAAGTAACACCTGCAATGAAAACCTAGTTCAAAGTACTCCCCTGCCCCTATATCCTGTATCTGGAATCTAAAACTTCGTAAGCGTTTAGAGGTATTTCCTGGTTCATTGCCGGCCACCTCGTGCGGATTAGCAAGCCGACCGATAGGGACCCGGTGATAAATTGCGATCTCCGGGTCTGTACGGACATGGCTTGTATTAGGACGCCTAGTTACGCAATATTAGATTGGGATCGCTTTATGGGAAAAATTCTGTCGTTCTCAGTGTAATAGAACTTTATACCATGGAAGAAGTTTTTATACTTACGATTAGACAAAGGTATGGCTTGGAAGTGGCATGAACGTATCAGGAACTGCTACGCTGACTAAATTCGAAAAAGTTTAGTAAAGAAAAACGTTGCTAGACGAAAGGTGGACAATAAAATGTCGCAATGGTTGGTTATAATAAAATAAATAATAATAAATAAATATTCCGGACATATCACACACGGCAACTGATCCCAAACGAAGCATAGCCTGTACTATGGGTACCAGAGACTGATATACATAATAGATATATATTTAACACCCAGACACAGAACAAACATCAGTGTTCATTACACAAATGTTTGTCCTGTGCGGGAATCGAACCCGCGACCTCTAGCGCAGAAGGCAGAGTTACTACCAACTGAGCTATGAGGCCTGAATATATAGATAGGTATAGTAGACTGTTTAGATTTGCTTTTTATTGACCAGCCTGCTATTTAGATTAACAGGTTACAGAGGCTGGTCTTCAAAAACATATTGCTAGGTACCATCACTCATCTTGCCAGGGCTGAAGCATAATGTATTTCGTAGACCAAGGATTTTCATATCTTGTAACCTGACACCTCTAGCTTCATTTACCCTCATCAAATTCTGGACACTAGTCCGCTGTAAGCAAGGTCCGGTCGGCTGACCTGTGAAATACAAATTAATTTCAATACTGAAGCATTGATCTCAGTTCATCGATTTGTTTTGATCTGATAATTCATATTTTCCGGATTTATAAATTTCGCTTCCGTGTTATGTATAAACGCCAAATAAAAATTAAATTTCAGAGTTTATCTCACCGCTGGGAAATCAGCGTTTCGGAACGGATTTTGATAGGACTTTCACTGTGGAAACTTAAAATTACTTTCGACTTTAAATATAAAATAATACAGTGCTAGTTAATCGCGCGACTTGAGCTCTCGTGCTGTCATGTTAACCTATTTTACTCCTAAAACAAGGTGATTAATAATATGTGTACTATCCCGAAAGGGGCTTATGCTACACCCAATTAGCAATAAAGTTTGTTCTACGACTTTGGGAAATGCGATGAAAAAACAGTATGCAAAAATCAGCTGGTATGTGGTCATATCAGTATAAACTCAATTATTCAGCTGTTTTAGATAGCAATCTTGATGTCGAACTTCTCGCAATGTAGACCATTAACAACAGATTTTATAAAGTTCGCATTAGCGTTTTTTTTTTCATGCGTTTGTATATGACTCGGGTGTGTTATTCTTTAAAAACTAAAAGCTACTCGGACAGTACAAACATAACGATCGAAAAGTAGTATCGTTCTATACCACTAACCCTTCATTAGTCACGCGGGGCGGGATTTTTTTTATCCCGCTTTTGAAAGGCCAGTTCTTCAGACGCATCTAATTTGTTTCTTTTCAAGTGTGGCCCCGTTTCGCTCACTGATTGCGGGTTGTTCGCTCATCTCACCGTATTACCCTTGTCTGCAATTTGTTTGCGTAAGACATTCATGGGATTGATGATTTCCTTTCGACCCTTTTATACCTTTGGAAATAATTATTGCGTCTCCAATAATTTTGGCTTTAGGTTTAGGAGACGGATTTTAAATACGGTGTTGGCTGATTGAATTGATTCTAGCTGAGTAGGTATAAGCACTTGGTAGAAGTAGTGTTGCGAATAATTCCATTGTTCTCCTTGTTTAAAAACCTATGTAATATTACTATGTACTACTGTATTCCTATTTTTAGGGTTCTGAAGTCCTACTAAGACCCTTATAGTTTCGCCATATCCATATGTCTGTTTTCAATATCGATAGGTATTTAGATATATTTTTATCAAAATAAAATATAGCATATGTTGCCCAGGGGTTCGTCATGATGTTGATATATGTTGCACAGGGGTAGTGTAGCTTTCTGTTGGTTAAATAATTTTTATAATTGGTTCAGTACTTCCAGCGATTAACCCCTACACACAAATTTGATATGTTATGTTTTCATTCATATAAAGAAACAAATTTTACTTCATTATAATACGAGTGTAGAAAAGGGCACCATCCATCAGTACAAAAAAATAAATATAAATATTCCGGACATATTCACACGGTCAACTGATCCCAAACTAGGCATAGCCTGTACTATGGGTACCAGAGACTGATATATATAATAGATAAATATACTGAGCTATGACGCCAGTCAAAGTACAAAAAGATACCAACCAACAACCACCAACGTAAAAACCTTACAGTTTTGTTTCGTGTCAGAACGTATGAACTTTATCAAAGAGCGTTGAAAATTGCACTGTGTTTCGCAATCACATTTACACCCTCTGTGTTCAAGACTCATTAAAAAGGCAACGAAGCTTTATTACTTTGCAATTCCCTCTGTCTTCATGGTGTGATGTCGGCAGCACAGCCAGTCATTGTTTTAACTTTAGAGCGTATACCATTAAAGATAACAAGGCGTCAATCACATCGTTTGTGGCACATTTTTAGAAGTATACACATTAAGTACTGATTCTTTCTTGGTCATCCTATTAGGTCAGTGACCTGTTTGTGATATGGTGGACCTGAAAAGGGTCTATGACCATTGGTGAAAGAATCAGTGAAGTGAAAGGATTAAGGTGCGCCTCTTAAAGGCTCCCTTCGTGCACAGAACTAAAGAACGCATAATTGAACCTAATAAACACATCGATCTCACATTTATAGCGATAATCTCTTAAATATCTACGTACTGTACGTTTATAACTGGCACTTCGTCTAATCGTGAAATTTGAATCTAAAGTCAGGTGTGATAAAGTTCATTTTCCACCCAGAGCTAATCAGAACAGGCAAAGGCCTGTAAGGTTCCTATTTACTAAGTAACTTGAACACTACATAGAACTGCAACCGCATTTCGCATAAGTGATTCGAATTTTCGCTCGCATTCGAGTATAATATAAGCTGTGGGCTATTTCAATATCCTTCTCTGGCTTCAGTGTAGTCTTTTTCGGACCACGAACGAGCTCAAAACTGTCTGAAGTAATATTAGTTAAGGTTTTGTGTCCAGCTGCAACCGCCATTATGCTAACAGTCATATAGAGGAGTAGTCAGAGGCACGTCCTAACTCTACATTTGAAAGATGCCCACATTTTGCTGTAGTTAGTATTCCATGTGCATGTCAGGTTGTAAGCCCATCGCCATTCTGTTTAACTTCACTGTATTTAGCTTGCAATAAAACCCGAACATTGAATCGAAAGTCGGCCTACCTCCCACTAGGCCAGCGCAACATATGTATACTTCAAGTTAGCTTAATTATGACCGTCTTATTTAACGACATTTTCAGGAAACTCCCTGTTACGATTATGTTAAGTAACTCATATTGTGCTAATTATGTAAAGTATGCGTCAAACTTCAGAAGTTTAAGTTCAGCGGACTGGTTAAGTGGGACCTAGGACCTAATACTTGCGATGCACAGAGCGTATATCTAAGCGTATATCTAAGCGTATATCTAAAAGCGTATATCTATATCTAAGTCTATAGCTTGGGTTTATAAGAAGCGGGTTACTTTAAAGGCGGCCGTACTGTAAGCTTGACTTGAACCTAAAGTCAAAGAAACTGCTGACGATTGTCATATCGTCGCTTTAATGACAATAATACGACTTCAAGAGGAATCTTGTTTCACAAAAATTTAATTTCTAGTTCTTTCTTTCAAATTTATAACTTTTATCGTACTCAGCATCAAACAGCCGTGATCGTCACTGTTTCGTACTATCTCGTCCATTCAAAAGCCCAGTAAAGCGTTGGGTTGTAGAATTTAAACCTGGTTTAACGTTTCTTCCCAAAAGAGAAAAAGAACGCTAAACCGAGGCTGGGCTTGCACTGAAACTATTGAATAACAGAGAACTGGGAGAAGGCCTATGTTAATTCTACATACAAAAAAAAAAAACTTGTGGTTAACATCTATGATGATGGTGATGATCAGCTTACTAAGATGTCTCTAATATAGTTCAGTTACAAGGTTAAGTTCTGGAGTACTAAAGTCGATGTATTCTATTAATTCTAGTCACGCCTGAAATTATCAGTATTGAATTACTGAGCAAAGAAATTATGTAAATCCAGGCACCATTAGGGTTCCCGAAATCTTTTTTAAAAGACATTATTTAGGCAAACAGTCGCGCGATCTTATTCCGTGTTAATTATTCAGTGATCGACCAATCGGTCCATTACCATACTCTTCAGCGGGACGCCTCTGAAACCAATTAGCCAATGCACACAGAATGGTGGATTTACCGTATACCCGTTTATATGGACCCGTTTTTACGAATCTTGCCTATAAATTCTGCCCACAAGCGGCAATGCTTGTGGACGTTCAGAGCTGAACATTGGCCCCATACATTTCTAGAGCGACTGATCTCTGCGCCTGCATTTACTCCCAGCAACCCTAATTGGATCGTTTCGGCATCTAGTGGGGGGCCGTCATACGCTGCGCTTTACAGTTCGTGGTGTCCATTTTAGAGCCTTCCGTAATTCCGTTAGCGGCTGTCGGTTCTCTGATACTATGTGCCTTGCCCACTGCCGCATCAACTTGCTAATCTTCTGGGCTATGTCAGTGCCTTTAGTTTCATCGTAGGTAGTATTGCTGCGGTATTGGCCAATTTTTACCGTTTACCATCAGGTATTCACATCCTACATAACTTTAAACATAAATCGTTGCAAAAGTATGTCGTCAATTATAAAACGTTTAACTCAACCTCAAGGTTACACCGAGAGATGTGGCCACTGCGGCCAGCCCATAATCGTGCACGTCACGCAAACGCTACGCTCGGCTATCGCACGACAACCGCAAGCTCGCGATTTATAGCTGCTAAGGTCCCATCATTCTATTCAAATAATGCTTTCATTAATCCCATGTTGTTGAAAGCTGTCCCTTTATCTATGCGGACTGACATATTGTAAAAAAAAGCCACTGGAACTTTCAACAGAATGCTCCGAAAACTAATTTGCAATACAATGCGGGACAATCTCGCAACCGCACTAAAACACTCGCCTAATATGCGTCGATGTACAGCGTTTAATCTAACTTTACTTGCAAAGCGCTCTGAGAGACGACAAGTTTAACTTGCACTAATTTATTACCAGAGAACTATCCTGAAGAAATAAACATGAGACGTGTTTAATGTTTATTTTCGTTCGCGCAAAGAGGTTAATACAATTTTATTAAAATATTAACTCGAAACATGACAGCCCTGTTACTTAAAGAGCTCTCTAAAAGCAAAACGAAGTTAAACAACCGAGCAAAAGTGTATTAAATTTCTGAATATTTCTCCTCGGTAACTAATTAATTAGTTTCTAAAACTCCGAGTCGAGTGTTAACGATGATCTAAGCAATATCCAAGTTCAACCTGCTTTGCAACCTAAAGGTAAGTCGCAAGTCTGTTGCTTTGAAAAATGTGCACATCAATGTGCTTCATGCAAATAAAAGCCATTCATTCATTCATTCATTCATTCATTCATTCATTCATTCATTCATTCATTCATTCATCCCAGAGAATGTGCTTGATAGTAGCGCGACTCTATCATTCCACCGTAAGTACGAGCGCTTGGATAATCAGTCACAGCGCCTTTTTCAGGGCCTTCCCAGGGTGAGAGCACTAGTGGACTGGCGGTAGTGGCCCCGCTTACCGATCGACAGGACGTAGGTTCCCCCCCGTAGTGCACCAATGGATTTTCCATTTCGAAAATATATGTGCGCTATTATACGCAGCCAATTAACGTTATTTGTTTCAAATAGTGTTGTGTTCCTGCTGCGAGTAAGGTTGCCTGAGCTTCAAGGGGCTGAGAGGGGGGAATTCAAAGTCAAAGGGCATTTATTTCAATAAAATCACTAGGATCACTTTGAAACGTCTTAGAAACTAGGTGAAGCTATGCCTGTTCCTCGCGACAATTCGGGGTCGACAACGCGTGCGTGATAGCTCTGGTATTGCAAGCGTTCCTAGGCTACGGTAACCACTTACTAACAGGAATGCTTGTTTGCCACCTTAGTTGTTTAAAAAAAAATACGGTGTCACGGCGATCAAAATAAAAATAGCGGTAGGTACCTAGTGTCGTGTCCATACATCGAGCGGCGTAATCAAAAATGTCGGGTCCGCGGAAGTTTTTTAGGGGCTCATGAATAACTTAGGGGTGCGACACGCCTCACTTGTTGTTCGAAAAGTTTTTTTATTTTCTTCCCCATTAAAAAGGCGGGTTGGCTGACGATTTCGCGACGCGGCCGATGAATAATTAGAGAGTATTTCTTGCCTGTCATGCCGTTAATGAATATTAGAGCAGCGAGGAGCTTCGCCGAAATTTCCAAGAGAAAAATCGAAAAGAAATCTGCGGTTGTTCGGAGAGAAGGAATTCCGTTAATTACGGCCGGTTGAGAGATAAATAAGTCACTAAGCGCAAATTTGTCCATCCCTCTTGTTTTTGTTTCGGTTCCGAGGAGTTGCTTTGTTATTGGGTATTTTTTTCTGTGAGTTGCCGACCGAGTGAATTATATTTAGTCGTTTGTGTGCGTGAAAATGGACGAAACAGACCTTTATGTGCCATTTTGTGGGTTATAAGAGGCTTTTGTATAGTAAACAATACTTTTTACGGTCACAAAGAATAAGAGATTTGTTAGCAAATGGTTTTTCACTCACTGGCATGAAAACACTATAATAATAATGAAAACGGAATAAATTTCGGCGTTTTTCCTTATGCTTTATACCTATCCTAACTTATGCGAAACTGTAGTTGTTCGATGATTGGTTGGTTTTTCCATATAGCAACAGATCGCCTTGGGTAAAGAACAGAGACTGAGTAGGCTACTTTTTATCCGCGAGAGAAGCCGCGGCGGAGGTTAGTTGATGATAAATGTCCTGATGATGATGTTGATGATAATGATAATTATCCTTATTATATACCTACTATAAATATTATGTTTATTGATGTTCGTCACGTCGCGTCGCCTAGGCCCCGTCAGAAAACCAGCGCCGCACCGTACATAATATTATGTTCGGTGCAGCTTTATGCTGAGACGGGACCCATTTGCCTCACACAACGCATACTACTTAGCCACTTAGCCACCTACCTACCTACCTACTTTCTTATATTTTCCTACTGCGTTGTGTATTACCTACCTATAAAGTATTTTCTATATACCCACCTACCTACTGTACCTACCTGCGTTGTGGGTCAAATAAACAAATTTTCTTTCTTTCTATAAATGTCACCTGTTGGTAATTTTCAGAAAGGCCAATACGATATCGTTAGTATAACTTTCACCCAAACGGTTAGTGGCTTGACGGCTTACTAAGTTAGTTACCCGTATATAGGGAAAGGACGCGGTATCGAATTCCGTCCTAGTCAAAATTATTGGGATATTATAGAAATCATAATATAACTCTTGGTTCTTCGAGTTCAAAGACTAGTCACTGTATTTAAGCTTTCTAAGCTCCATATAGTGTATTCCACACACTCCATCACATACAAGAAAGGACACCGATGTTTACCTACTGCACACAAAGCCATTGATGCCGGCATTGGGCCGGACAAAGCCACGAACATGGGGTCCTGCCAAACACGCCGCACATTTTTATGTTAACAATAACTGATAGAATTTCATTGTGCATAAAGTCGGCAATGTGAGCGGTTTGAAATGTTAGAAGGGTAGTTTTGTGCAAAAAAATATGAATGCTAGATTGGATCATTTGTCATCGGAACAGGTAAACTCAGCCCTCTTATGAAGAGAATTGAACTTTACTGCCAACCTAGTCTATATCACTTTATGTTAATAAATATTACCTTAAAAAATTTAAAGGTGTCATTACATGCTAAATAAAATATTTTTCATTTATTTTTCACTGGCGGGAACAATTTTTTACTCCGCACTAATACAAGGTGATCCATAACATGTATGCTATTCCGAAAGGGGCTTAATCTACACCCAATTGGTAGTCAAGTTTGTTCTGCAACTTTTGGAAATTCGTCATTTTTCATTTGAAAAACGCATGCTACCTAGACATCAACTAGTCTGTATACTTTTTTCATCGAAATCTGCTAAGCTCACAAACTTTCTCATTTTTCATATTATTATGTGACATTCAAGTTATGAGCACGTCATCATCATCTTCTTCCTGCCCTTATCCCACATCATGTGGGGTCGGCACAACATGTATTCTTCTTCCATTTCCCTATATCAGTCGTCATCTCAGCACTCACTCCTTTCTTCACCATATCCACTTTCACACAGTCCATCTTTTCTTTTTCCAACCTCTACTCCTACATCTATGCACATTCATAACTAACACTCTTCTTGTCACATGACTAGAAGAGTGCTAGATAGTTTTGAGCACGTCAATCATTGCAAAAATCATGCATCTCTCAGACTCTGTAAAGTTAACAATGTATTGAAATCGCAACCACTCGCTAAGGAGCGCTTGCGTGCTTACTGCTTGCTCGCTTCCGGCGGCTGAGTGCAGGAAAGGTTGAGTCGATCCCGAATGATGTTCCACGCGGTAGATATAAGCCCGGTAACTTCGATTTTGTTAAAAGCGGCGATCGTGATAGGATGACCGTTATTCAGGAATGATAAAACTGTCGCGTGGCTGACTGAAAATCAACGCACAGCCTGAGCCACGTGTTCAAACGGCGTGTGTCCAAATTAATTTCAATATGTTTCTTACCTTTATTGAATAGAGTCAGTTTTAGACTACGAAAGGAACTATTCCGTTAGTAGTTTAGGGTTCCACTAAGAAAAAAATCCCAAAACTCAACCCCTAAGGTGCTGCAACGGGGATTGAAGTAAACAGCAAACAAAACTCGCGAGCTAATGAATTTGACATCTTATTCATCATCATCAGCCTGATGAAGTCCACTGCTAAACATAGGCCTCCCCCAAAGAGTTATTACATCTTATTATGAATCCTCTAAATTGACAAGATCACCAAATCAATAGCGACTGTAACGTTTTTGAATGGGGTGGAAAGAAATCGATTTCTAATTAATATATTCTTTACATACTTTGGTCCAGCTCTAATTAACTTTTGTTGCCTTTGTAATATTCAGTAAAATGATTGGGAAGCCATCAAACAAGCTACATTAATTACACCGCATTCAATTAGTCAATTAGGTAATTAATTAGAGTGTGTACACGACATCGACTGGTGCGGCCTTCGAAAACCTTAATTAGAACCGTGATTTTTCAAGATTCATTCATTGGAAAACCTTTAGAATTATGTTAATTTAACGCAAATTAATATAGAACAAATTTTTTATATGTTATACGGAGGCAAACAGGCTTACGGCCCTCCTGATGGTAAGAAATAAATGTATGTATGTATGTAAGTCACATAGTTAGCTGGTAGGTACGGAAGTGTAGATTTTATCTTTTAGGGAGTAACGTATAAATTGGTGCAGCGCACTGTATACGGCGCCATCTATTCATAATTATTCTAATCTGGAAACTTTTTCATTTCTGAAGTTTTGAGTCTACACCAGAGCGCTGAAAGAATGTTTACATTCTATCAAAGAGAAACTTGTTATAGAAAACTTCAGCGTCTGCATTCCGGAATAAATAAACTCCAGATTATTACTTACTGAAGTATTTATTTGTATTTTATCTTGAATTTTAAAATAAATACCTACATAATCTACTACCTATTCTATTACTCTGCTGAAATTTCGATGTATCTTTTATTGATTGCTTAGTAGTTAGTCAAATGGCATGGGATTTGGGCACAAAAAGCTTATTGCTTTGTGCCGAAATATACTTACTTGTCGTTCTGTGTAGATAAACTACATTTTACACGGCTCCTTACTCTTCTCTTGGTATTTCATATATGATAATGTCAAACATTCGCAAAAAGGCCGTGTGACTACCAGCTGTACTACCAGTAGTAACACGAGCAAATACTTTCCCGTATTACTACCGACAGGCTCAGTAGGTATATCAGTTCTTTTATCACGCTTAAAACCTAAGTCAGGCAAGGCAACTATGGTAGGGCATAGCGAGATTTTCTCACTCGAAATTGGAGCAACCCGCCTTGCAGAAGATCGCAGCCAAATAACGCGGTGACTAAGGTCGCCAGAGCTCTTTAAGGGAAGGGGTTAGGGTCGGCAACGCGTGCGTCATGCCTCTGGTATTGCAAGAGTTCATAGGCTACGGTAACTACTTATCAACCGGTGATTCGTAAGTTTGTTTGCCACATTAGTTGCATGAAAAAAACTAGTTTTATTTTTAATTGTGTCTAAAGTGTGACTAAACATAATTGCGCCTGGCTCTATCGTTAGGCTATCAAAACGTTTAGGTACACAGCCAAGCTTTTTACATGAATAATGCTTTCATGAATATGGATACTATTCTTTTAAAAATGCTTTTGGCTAAAGTTCAGCAAAGAGTATTTAAATATGCTAAAAAGTCTCTACTACCGCTATTATTGTAAGTTCATATATACTTCTATTTAAGTGCTGTTGAACATATTCCTTTGTTTTTCAAGTTTTTTCTCCTGATATTTAAATCGTTTCTGATTCGCCATCTTAGTGGCGTAGCGGGCAAGTACCCGTCTGAGACGCAAGGAGTGCGGGTTCGATTCCCGCTGCGTGACAAATGATTGTATGTTTTTTTTTTTAAATCTTTATTTTCTTAATTTGGGGGTTTTGTCACGTAGTGACATGTCACTCCCGTGAGGCTACTAAACAATAATACTGTCTTCTTGACTTCGCCACTATCCGAAACAATAATGCTGGCCAAGTCACATTTAATTACTTAGGCAACTCGTGAATAAAGCTTCACCAGCACTTTCGCCTCCTCGGACAGTGGCGAAGCCAAGACACTATTATAACTACCTAGATTAAAATCAATCCATTTATAAACACATTTCATATCAAGCCGCTGCACCTCGTTCCGAACACACTCCGTCAATACATGATGTACATCCTCTTGAACGTCACATGCCGGGCAATTGGGGGAATCCGAAATTCCCATTAAAAATCTAAATTTGTTTGACGGAATATGTCCAGATCGAAGTCTTAGCATATGATTGTATATTCCGCAAATATTTGTTCCGGGTCTGGGTATTGTGGAAAAATGGTACTCGTAGTTTCTGATAACCACGACACTGGGAATACTAGCGTGAGGTCAGGACTGTGTATGTGACTGTTGGGTGTTTGTGGGTGTTAACTTGGTAAATACAGTATAATTTAATTTATGCAGCAAAAATTTCGGTCTGTCAACCTCATTATTCAAGCAAAACAAGTCCTCATCAGGGTAATTAAACAAAAATGACCGTCAAAGCGTGCTAATTAGCACCTGATCTCCAGGGCAGGCTGTTTACATCATTATACATAGTTAAATGTGGTTAAACAAGCGGCTACCGACGCATTATGTTAATTATTGTATTATTTAAAGCTTTAAACCGTCCTCATTACATATAAAGGTAAGAAAGAAAGAAGAAAGAAGGAAAGAAAATAATTTTATTTTTTGCACAGGTAGGTATACAAATTACAAAAAACGCTTAATCTAAACTTATTACTACCTACTCATATGCCACAAACTGGCATCCAACTCAGCATGTTGTTGTGTTACCTAAAGAGTACGCACAACGCTGATCTTCCGTTGCAACCAAGTTGCGCCACGATACAAGTCCTCATGCTTATTAGCTTGAGCAGGTTTAAACCAAGAAGTATAATAAAGCTGACGCTGGCCTCAAAAAAAAAAAGTTGGTTTAAAGCCTACTAGGTAAAGACTACTTGCTAATACTCTGCACAAAAGGAGCCTCTAAGAGGCGCACTTTAATCTTTTCACTGCACTGACTCTTTCACCGGCGGTCTTCAGGGCCAGCATACGTCAACCTGGTCACTGACCTAATACAGCATGACCAAGGAAGAATCACTGACACTAAAGAAGAAAATATATTTTAAAACAGTGATTCACCTATACGATGCCATAGCCAGCCCGAAAACGAAAAAAAAAAAAAAAAAGTCTTATTTTTTGCGATTAAAATCCAAGTTTTAATATAGTTTCCATTCTTAGATATGACTGGCCTCATAGCTCAGTTGGTAGTAACTCTGCCTTCTGCGCTAGCGGACGCGGGTTCGATTCCCGCACAGGACAAACATTTGTGACTAACACAGATGTTTGTTCTGTGTCTGGGTGTTAAATATATATCTTTTATGTATATCAGTCTCTGGTACCCATAGTACAGGCTATGCCTAGTTTGGGATCAGTTGAACGTGTGAATATGTCCGGAATATTTATTATTTATTATTAAATACAGCATGACCAAGAAAGAATCACTGACACTATAGAAGAAAATATATTTTAAAACAGTGGTACACCTATACGATGCCATAGCCAGCCCAAAATAAAAAAAAAGTCTTATGTTTTGCGTGGGACGATTAAAATCCAAGTTTTTATATAGTTTCCATTCTTAGAATATCCCACATACACAGATACCTACTTTCGCATTAATAATAGTAGTTAAAAGATAGGAAAGTAGGAATCGACTTCGCTTTTTCAAACTGTCTATTCAATATCTCGTCGATTCCACTTCCCGTGTAGTGATTACACTACTTACTGCAAAAGCTGATAACTTCAAGTGGGCAATTAGATACCCCATTACATCACCCATGCTCTACCACTTTGAACTCTGCATACTTGTTGCAAAGATCAAAATACCTTGAATTGCATCTGCCTTACAGGTTACATCACTAGCTCTTGATACGGTATATTAGGCTTTTGCGCTGAGATATAAGTCTCAGAATGGCTTGTGTCATACTGCGTAATGTAAGTTTAATAATAGTGCTTATTTAATTAAACCTGGTGTATCGGTAGAAAAATCGCTGATTCACAGTGAAATTACTGATTTTATCGCGGTTTATATTCAATAAAGAGGCAGCAACACGATGTTTCATGTCACACTTTAGTTTAAGTAAATAAAGCTTTACAAGTTCAACATTGAAATATTACTTGTTATTTTACAGCCCCCAAGTTAAAATTCATGGCAATTTACGGCATGTAATCTTTCTTAATTGACTGGACTTTATGGTTGAATTGCTAGTGACTCTATAACGCCAGAAACTACTGCTAAATCTCCTCTCTACATAGAGTTTTTTTTGTTATTATAATCGGTAAATGTAACTATAAATAACCTATTAAAATTTAAAATCTTTGTAAAATTAGAACGTTACTTGTAAAGAACTGTAATTACTGTAAAGCTGACATGCCTATGTTATATGTTATAACGAAATGGTCAATAAATGAATTGAATTGAATTGAATGTGGTTTTTATGCGATTGACCTAATAAAAGAAATTGCAAAACCAGCCATATCTACCGGTTTCAAATAGAAACTGATTGAATAAAAGTTACGTAATTTACGCACTGACCATTGTCACTCAATTGAAACCCAAAACCATGACCTACACGTCAGTCCATCGCTTAGCGGCTTTTCGATTGACTTAATAAAGGTAATCGCAAAACCTGCCTATACCGGTTTAAAATAGAAACTGATTGAAATAAAGTTACGTAATTGCCACTCAATTGAAACCCAAACCTATCGAATCGTTGTGTGCAATCCACGTGTTTTAAGTTTCGATTCAATTATCACACTCTGTTCGTTCGTGAACTGCAAAGTATGTGTGTGCCCTGAATAGCGTCGAGATTGGATTTCAAAACTGTGTCCTCGATTTTGAAAGAAAATACGGGTATTTTATTAACGAAACCAACCACTATACTAACAGATCAATATTGAACATGGAGATAAGTAAAATATTGAGTTTAGAGTTTAAAAAAATCGATCCTAGTGGTAATTCCCCCGTAGTCCTCGTCAGTTGCCACATTCTTCTGAAATCTTGTAAAAAAATCTGTTATTCAGAATATATTATCATATCTTTACTATGAATAAGGCGTAGTACGCACATGGAGATTGGAATTTGCAGCGATATGTTTGCGGCGAAATCATTTGAAATTTTGCGTAGTGCGGACATGCACATTGAGTTTTGCGGCGAACGAATATTTTTTGTTGTAGATCTGCCTTTATATTTACAAATCGGCAATCAATTTACCGCCAATCCCACGTTATTTACGGCCTATAACATAACCTCTAATGAATGCAGTACACCCTAAATTAGTTTGCCCGCCATGTTTGCAGATCAATGTTTGAGGAAGTATCGACCGGCTAATGCAGTGGCATGCGACGACTGCGCACAAGTTTGTAATGCTATCGAGCCGCTTTCGAGTCTGTCGGTCAAATGTATTTGGCGCACAACCACGCAGAGTTGACCTCAGTCATCATCTCCCTGCCCGTATCCCACTTCATGTGGGGTCGGCACAACATGTTTTTCTCTTCCACTCCCCTCTATCAGCCGTCATATCAGTATTCACTCCTTTCTTACTCATGTCATCATTCACACAGTCTATCCATCTTTTCTTTGGTCTACCTCTTCCCTTATATCCTTCCACATTCATATTTAACGCTCTTCTAGTCACATGACATTCTTCCCTCCGCATGACATGCCAATACCACGCTAACCTTTTGCTCTTCAACTTCTCAGTCACTGGCGCCACTTTCAAACTTCCTCTGATGTACTCATTCCGTATCTTGTCCATTCTAGTCACACATCCATCTCAACATTCTCATTTCCGCAGCATGCACTCTTCTTTCATCCGTCCCTTTGGTTGCCCAACACTCAGATCCATACATCCATGCAGAGTTGACCTCAGTGTGGCGTCAGAAAGTGAAAAGGATTAGCGGCTAACGCCTTTTCCCTAAGATTAAGTGATAAAAATGGCTTTCTGCGTTTATTTGGTACAAAACCAATGTCACCATGACATATTTGAAAAGTTAAATTTTTAATGAAGAGTCAGTAAGATCAAACTCCTATCCTTTATAGCCCCTAACAGTAGTTATAATTTCGGCTTGCATGAACTCATGTCATTTTGCTCGGTCGAGATGATGCTCACCCACACTTTATCGGACAGCCACCCACACTTTCGATTCAAAACAAAAGTATCTGTAACAAAATAATCCGCCGAAAAAATGTTTTGGCAAGTAGTGATTTCTAGAGATGACGTTTTTTAAGTTTTACGGGAAAAGTGGCAACCCCTCAAGAATCAATTGAATATGGCTAGATATTTGGCTAATATAAGACAACCATCAAAATAGGACCTGCCGTTTCGGAATAATACTTGTACATATAAAGAAAAAAAGACAGCTGATAACCTCCAACATGTTATTCTAGCTATTTCAGAAATTACTATTGAGGCCAGGAGTGCTATTGCGTAAGCGAAATGGGATTAAAGATCGCAACTTTGAGGATGATTTTATCAATAATAGCGACGACATCTGAAAGTATTGAGATCATAAGATCATGTAGTTGTCCCTTGTCAAGTATGAAACATTTTGGATGTCGCTAAGATTGTTAAAATAATCCTCAAAGTTACGAACTTCATTGTCATTTTGCTTACGCAATAGCACCCCTGGTTTAGTAGAGCCGGCATCTGCTCGTTTTGACTATACTCGACGCAAAAGGCGCACGTTAGCATTGTTACAAAGGGAAGCGTTTGTCTCTTCATTCGGAACCCCTTATCTCCAATCAGCTCCGGAATTAAGTGCGTTTACACACCATAAATACTGCTAACAAACGGAGCACTAAAATGTCCCACTGGGAGCGTACAGTCACCGACACAAGTCCATCAACAAACAATTTATTGCTCATACAAGTCGAACACAACTTGATCAGTGACTATTCTGTAATAGTTCATTGAAATTGAGTATTGATGGACACAGTAAGCACCTCACGTGTAAGAGACAAAATACCTACATAAAGTAAAGGTAATTAATGTAGATAATGTTTACGATATAGGCTGGAAATATAAAATATTGCTATGTTAAAAGTTTTATTATTAACTCACACTTAAAAAATTGAAACATTTTTAAAGTATACCAACCAAACGCCCCAATTCCGTCTGAGGTGAAACTTTTTAACATTTTATAATACCACTAGTTTTATAGTGTTTGTTTCTCAGTTTCCTAATTATTTTAGAAACTTCATTTCGTTTCATGGTTTTATAATATCATATTATATAATATTTATGTAAGATCATAAATAACGGTTCCGTGAGTGGAGCGTATTTCTTCTGGGAACATTTCTAAATCTCTTTCGTCACCGACTGTGTACCCGCAAACATTTGCTCTCACGTCAGTACCATAAAATACACAGACTGAGTTCGATAGAATCGTTCTATGTGAGGTTCTTAACGATCCCTTTTATGCGCCCAAAAAGCCTCAGGCTCCAAACACAGCCTGAATTCAAATGGCAAATATCAATTATTGAAGCGCCAAATGGTGCCCAGACTGCGTTTACAATTAAAGCAGGTTCAAACATCGTATACAAAACCAGCACAAAAATTTTTTTTGGAGGAGGTAGGCACAGCAATATTTTCTCGCTCTAAATTGGAGCAGCCCGCCTGGGAGGTACTTCCGCCTTACAGAAGATCGCAGCCAAATAACAATTTCAAATAGTGTTGTGTTCCTGCGGTGAGTAAGGTTGCCAGAGCTCTTTAGGGGTGGGGGAGGGGGTCGGCAGGCAACGCATTAAAAATACTCTAGGTGTTGCTGATGTCAATATGCGACGGTAACCACTTACCATCAGGAGGGCAGAAAGACTGTTTGCCTCCATATAAGATAAAAAAAAAAGTTTTCGTACACAATATCGCAATGTAGTTTCGAGCTTTTTATACTTGCTAGGAAATTGTAGTTGGACTTTATTGTGTTGGCGACCACCAGCTTTTCATATTTTAGAATTACTGGCAATGCTGTTGAAAATGGCAAATATTTCTGTATATTTGGAAACACGCGCGGCTTCATTCGTTCATTTGTTTTCAACCCCCGCTGGACCCCCTTAGGGCTGAGCTAGAGAGAGTATACCCTTAGTTAGACTATAAAAGAACCCTCCGTTCAGGTTTTTAGGATTTGGATGGCTTTAACGGCCCTAGGCAGTGTTAATAAATCGGTCATATTTTTAAATAAAAGCCCGGATCTCATATTTGACACTTCTCCACACACAATCTGACCTTCTGATTTATATTATGAATTTTTCAGATCTGTCTATCAGAATGCTATGAATTCCGGACCGGGAAAGTTAAGATTATGAATTCATAACGCACATCTTTCCATATATTCCGTACGAGCGAGCTTACGAACGTCGGAATAAGATTGAGAATTGTTTCAATTGACAGCTGTCTGCGGAAGACGTATTGCGGCTTGCATCAAAAATGTCCTTCAGTATTTAGACTACTGACTACACGAGACTACTGATAAATCTATTTTTATGATAATATGTGGACGAATTCAGATATTATTAGGCCCCTGTATTACGACGCTACATCATAAAATGTTTTGAGTATTTTGCACTTATAAGCTGGATGAGCCAGAGTACAGTGCGAGTGCTTTGCTGTCCATTGTGCACGACCACCTGCACTGAGGACCTAAATGAGGCAATAGATAGGGCCATCGAGGTTGCTACATATTGGTCAAGTAGAGGAGTCCTTGACTCGAAAAGAAGAAGAAGAATCTAGATGAGTAAAGCCAGACCGATTTTAGGATACCCAGTGAAACCAGTAGAAACCTACCTAGTTAGATACGCATTATTTAGGATCTAGGCAGACGCGATAGCACACACGATAGCCACCGCATCATTCATTAGTACTTCATTGTCTGCCGAATCTGCGTCGCACCGCCAACATTGTTTCGCTACCATTGATGCTTATGTAACAATTTTAAAGGTATAGCAGCTAATGCTCGCAGCATACTGCGAAGCGTTAGCATATAGCTCTCGTAGCATCCGAATGAAATGCAGCACTACGACCGTCCTAGTGTTGCCAGTTGAGAAGAACCATTGCACTCCTTCCGACTTCATTATCAGGCCAAAGTCGTCAACTCTTCATGGTACACAACCCGATTCCTTCAGTATAGGTAAAACGGCTTACCGGTAGTAAGCGCCGACGATTATGCTGCGTGAAAACCCTTAATAGCGGATTTTTAATATTACTCGTATTTTCGCATCTGTATAGTTTTTCGAGCGCGTGGCAGTATGGACGTGCTCCGAATATTCACTTTGGTTCACGTTAGCTAAGAAGCGAAGATCGTCATTTCACGGCCGTGATGTTGGGGTAAACACAATTTTTCCGACACTATGCCTCGAAGAGCGCCAGTAAATAAAATCTACGTGAATTACCTATTAGATAATTTAGTATTAAGCTATTCCGGCTAAGCGGTGATAAGCCCATCACCGGAATAGCACCGCCACCTGTAATGTCATCATCATCATTTAATGCAATTTTTAATTTTTATCGCTTACCTGATTTTTATTTTTTAATTTGTTTATTGTTTGCTGTGTAGGTTTTGTAAGGAAATAAATATAGGTATTCTATTCTATTTTCATTTTGTTAGTAATGAAGCTAAAGCTTCAAAAATACTGCAAAAAATATATATTCGAGGAAATCTTCAAAACATAGGTTAATCAGTATTTTACTTCAAAGTCCACGTCACAAGAAATTCTAGTGCGGGGTCAGGACTATGTAGGTATGTGACTAGTAGATGATATTTTCTTATTATTCAAAGTTTAACCGAGTATTTATACATTTTATTAAGTTTCATCTGGATCTAATAACACAATGTCATGTCGCTGTACACAGGAAACATAACGCCGTAGTACAGGGGACAGATTCTACTCGATTCGTGGTACGGGGACATTCCCTTTTCTACTTATCTATGCGGAATCGAAAAGGGTTCGGCTGAAGTGGCTTTACATATCCGCGACTTACACACTTCCCAGACCCAATTAAAACTTAGGTAATCTCAAGTTTTAATTACACGAACTCTTTACGAAACTGAAACTATTTATTACAAGCTTAGAGGACGTGTTAAACTTTTGCATCCTGAGGGTTGGCGAGCGTCATTTGACGGTAGTAAATTGGCAAATTTGTGAAAGACTTGAACCTTAATAATCATCATCATCATTTGTGTGCACAAAAGGAGCCGCTAAGCGGCGCACTATATTCCTTTCGCTACACTGATTGTTTCACCGACGGTCATAGAACCTTTCAGGGCCACCTCATACCTCAACTTGGTCAATGACCAAGAAATAATCAGAGATAAGACAAGCACAGTCAGATGTCCACTCCTGAACATAGGCCTACGACGTTAGTGGACATAAATATTATAAGAATTTCCGAATAGAAAATCCATGCACGACCAGGATTCGAACTCACTACCACCACTAAACCAATGCTCTCACAATTATATATAAATTTAAATAAAAACTAATTTAATATTGATTTTTGTTCACTGCTATATTACGTTGGCGGTTTCATAGTGAACGGAAGCTTAAGCGAAAGTATTTCCAAGGTTTAGTGCAAAAATTTCACGTGAGATTACTTGGAGGAGTGCGTAAAAACACTGATTACTCAAAGTTAGTATCTACTTACGTGTCCTTACTTATTGGAAATTGGGGATTTTGTGTTTTATTTTTACGACAAATATCTCAATCCGCAAGAATTATGCGTGCAGCTTATTTTTCATCTGGAAAGGAAATTTACTGAGTTAGGCCGCTTTCAATTTGGCAAGATGTGTATTATCAATAGTACCTAATACTTATAAATTATTTATAGTACTTCGTTCATGTACTACACAAGACTGCAGCTTAGCATGTGCTTGACTATTATGCAACGCAGCAGTTGTACATTTGAAGCTGTTGAGGGTTGCACGTAACATAAATAAATATAAATAACACCCAACAGTTACATACATAGTCCTGAGCTCTTATTCATCTGAGATTATAATTAGATTATTTTTCTTTTGAGCCTCACCTAATTCGATCGGCACCACACTGAAGCTTTAAATTCCATTTTGTGAAAAGGGATTATCGAAAAAAATGATAGGCACCAAGCCGTGTTTGTTGCCTGATTCTTCTAGGCTTGGTCGCGAGGAACAGGCATAGCTTCACCTAGTTTCTAAGACGTTTCAAAGTGATCCTAGTGATTTTATTGAAATAAAAGCCTTTTGACTTTGACTTTGACCCCAGTCCTGATTCCCTGTGTCGTGGGTATCAGAAACTACCCAGACCCGGAACAAATATTTGCAGACCATGCATACATCAGGCCCGCTACGCCACCGAGGTCGTCTATTATCTCATAGTTTGACGACCTCAGTGCCGCAGCGGGTGAGTTCTTGTCTGAGACGCAAGGGGTGCGGGTTTGATTCCCGCTGCGGGACAAATGTAAGCATGATCTGCAAATATTTGTTCCGGGTCTGGGTGTTGTGGTACCATGGTACTCGTAGTTTCTGATATCCACGACACAGGGAATCCTAGTGTGGGGTTAGGACTGTGTATGTGACTGCTGGGTGTATTTATATATATATATATATATTTTGTGTTATACGGAGGCAAAAAGGCTTACGGCCCACCTGATGGTAAGCGGTTACCGTCGCCTATTGACATCTGCAACACCTGGAGCATTGCTAATGCGTTGCCTGCCCTGGAGAAATCTTTTTTTATTTTTCTTAATGCTCTTCATGTTGTTTATATATATATTGTACAAGACAGAAGAAAAAGTTTTTGGTATTTTATAGAAATACGTTTATTAATTAATTTTTAGTTACACACACGATAACATTGCATGATGGATGAGAACCAACAGGAAGACCTACCATAGACCCTTCAGCTCTTCCCTAGACCAACGTTCGGATACACATTATTTACATTGTTGTTGGTATTGAACATATTGGGGGCCGGACTAAAAAAGTACATTTTGTGTCTATTTTAACCAAAGATATTATTAACTAATTATCTAAGCCACACAATCAATAATGACAATGTGAAAGAAAAAACTTACATTACATTTTTAATCCTAATCAATTTTTAATCATGAGAATGACTGGTTTTACACTAAACATAACAATACTTATAAATTTATTAAAGACTGTCAAGTGGCAGAGGGCACACTTTCATTATGCTTGTTGTAATTATTGAACCTTTAGCGGTTTTTACATTTAAGGCACGTACCTTACCGTCCTTGCCTGGCATAACAGCAACTATTCTACCTATAGGCCATTGTAACGGGGATACATTATCACTTTTAATAATGACCATAGTACCTATTTGTAGGTTTGGTTGGACACCTTTCCATTTGGGTCTGCTTTGCAACATAACCAGATATTGTTTGTGCCATTGGCGCCAAAATGTTTGCTGCATTTGCACACATTGCTTCCAAAAGGAAAGCCTTCCAACATTTTCACCAACCAGATTTAACTCTGGGTAAGCAGTTAAAGAAGAGCCAGTCAAGAAGTGAGCGGGTGATAGGTAAGACATGTCTTCATGATCCGCTGACATAGGGGTCAGTGGCCGGGAGTTCAATATCCCTTCTATTTGAACCAGAACTGTATAGAGTTCTTCATAGGTAAGAACAGTCTGTCCGATCACACGCTTTATATGGTACTTAACACTCTTAATTCCAGCCTCCCATAAGCCACCAAACACTGGAGAATATGACGGAATAAATTGAAAATAAATTCTTTCCGCACTGCAAAAGTCATGTACCTCATCTTGGTGGCTCGTGGAATTCTGTAATTCATACAATTCATTTAATACATTATTTGCCCCTTTATAATAGGCAGCATTATCACAATGTATTTTAGTTGGCTTATTTCTACGAGCTATAAACCTTTTTAAACAGGCTAAGAATGTGTTTGTTGTCATATCAGAAGCTAATTCAATATGTATTGCCTTAGTTACAAAACATACAAATATTACAATATATGCCTTTGTAATGACTGGTTTTCTTATTCTAGACTGTTTTACATAGAAAGGTCCTCCATAATCTGTACCAATTATTTGAAATGGCCGCGTGACATTGACACGATCTGCTGGGAGGGAACCCATAAGTTGAGTTGTGGCCTTTGCCTTAAGCTTAAAACAAGTTATACATTTGTGTATGACTGACTTTATTTCCCTGCTTGCATTAATAATCCAATATCTTTCATTTAAACTACACATCACCAACTTCTGTCCTGCATGCTTGAGCCGCGAATGCTCATGGCGAATAATTAGCTTTGTGATATTAGAGCCCTTGGGTAATATGATTGGGTGTCGCTGAAAAAATGACATATTGGCGTTCTGCAATCGCCCCCCGATTCGAAGCAAAGAACTGGAATCAAGAAATGGGTTCAAATTACTCAAGTTAGTTTTTATATTTGATAAATTACCATGCTCTTTTAACTGTTTTATCTCAGCATGAAAATGTTTTTCTTGGTCAAGTCTAATAGTAGTATGCAAAGCAGATGTCAGTTCTTGAGGGCAAAATTTCCCTTGTTTTTTAATGTTTTCTTTTCTACAGTTGTTAATGAACCTTTTAACATACGAAATTATTCGTGTAAGTTTTTCAATATTGGAATATTTATCCAGTACCAAAGTCAGATCATTTACCTTATTACTAGTATTACATGCTTTTGTCACAGGCTTTATTTCAGGAATATTATTTTCTTCGAGTTTATCTACATTTTTAGAATGTGTATACTCAATACTTTGCAAATACTCAGGTCCATGAAACCACAAATGTCCTACCTCTGTCTCCATTAATTTTGGGGACATTCCGCGCGACAAACAATCCGCTGGATTTTCACTAGACTTAACATAGTTCCATTGAAATTGACCTGACATTTGATTAATTTTTTCGACTCTATTGGCTACATAAACACTCAGTTTTACAGGAGCAATATTCAACCAAGCCAGTACAATTTGTGAATCCAAGTACAAAAACGTTCTTACAACATATTTTAAGGACAGTGTGTCGTGCACCTTTTTGGATAACATGGCTAATAGCAACGCGCTGTTGAGTTCAAGACGTGGTGTAGTTAGACTTTTGTTTTTTGGATTTATGCGTGATCTAGAGCATAAGAGGTTCACCCTTACAACATTGTCTGCACTGACTGTCCTCAAATATAGACAACAACCGTAAGCAATATTTGAGGCATCTGCATAACCGACAAGTTCTAATGAGTTAGACGACTGTACATTGATATTTCGAGGAACCGATATACATGACATTTGGACCAACTCATTGGCGAATTCAACCCACTGCTTATTGAGATCAACTGGAAGATTATCATCCCATTTTATATCCGTAAACCAGACCTGTTGCATTAAGTACTTTGCCTGAACTAACAAGGGACCAACGAGACCTAAAGGGTCAAAGAATTTGCTTATGAAGCTCAGCATTTGTCTTTTAGTGTAAACATTCAACACTTCCTTTTCGGGACATTTCATATTTAACGTGTCGCAAGATACATCATAGGTAAGTCCTAACGTTTTCATGTACATACTGTTTTTATCAAAATCGACATTATCAAAGCATTGAAGATTGGAAGGAATATCATTCAAAATATCTCTATCGTTCGAACACCATTTATGCAGCACAAAGCTGGCCTCTCGCATTATCGCTAATAATTCTATTTTTGTTGCTTCTAATTCAGATAAATCATAGCTGCCGCATTGAATGTCATCAATATAAGTTGAATACCTTAAAACTGATGCAGCCAGGGGATATTTTTCCTTGTATATCTGAGCAAGCTCTAATAGACAGCGAGTAGCAAGAAATGCTGAACTTTTAAGTCCATATGTGACGGTTTGCAATTGCAAGCATTTTACAGGATCATGAATGGAGTCGCGCCATAGTATATTTTGTAAACAGCAAAATTCCCCTTTTAAGATGACACCTCGATACATAGCCTTTATATCACATAACAAGACAAATCTATATGTTCGAAACAATATTAATATATCAAACAGCTCATTTTGTACGACTGGACCGTTTAGTAACACGTCATTCAAGCATAAACCATTTTTGGTTTTCATGCTCGCGTCAAACACCGCGCGAACCGGTGTAGTTTTATTATTTGGGTTCAAAACCGGATGATGTGGAAGAAAATATACTTGACCATCATCTAAATTATAGTTTTGGATATCAAAAATCTTTGCGTGACCTTGGTCAACATAATCTTGAATAAATTCTTTGTATTTTTTAGACAACAAATTGTCCCTAGCGAAACGCTTTTCAAGATTGTAAAACCTTTGCAATGCATAGGAAAAAGAATCCCCTAGTTGCACGTTTTCTAATTCAAGCTTTAAAGGTAAGCCCACGGAAAACTTTCTATCCCGCAACTGAACAGATGATTGAAAACATTGCTCAGCTAATTGATGCTCACTAGTACCTTCTTTATATACAGTAGGTACCTTTTCACATTCCCATAATTTAGAAATGTTATCGCTTATTTCGCGCAACTGGGGGTCTTGATCTTTCACGTTGTGTGGAAAATTATGAACAATGTTACCTTTGACATGAATGCAACAATTGGTAGCAAAAACCTTGCCGGCTGAGACGGGCAGGCTGCCCGCGACGACATAACCGAGGGTGGTGTTGATTAGATACGGGCCGGACGGTGTGGCTGGCAGCGACTCACGCTGCAAGACCTGGAAAAATATGTCACATCCCAGTAATAAATCAATTTCACCAACCTTGTTGAAGTTTTTGTCCGCTAAATTAATGTGAGATGGAATGTTTAATTTTGTTATGTCAAAGCTTTGCTGAGGCAGATTGCATGTAATATGCTTTACCACACAACATGTGATCTCAGTAGAATAATCATTCACTGACGAATGAATTTTAATTTTTGTTTGCTTAGAAATGTTATGAGTGCCATCCATAATTCCTAAAATTTGCTGATCTGAATCAAAGAGACTACATCCAATATTGTTAGCTAAATGTTCAGCAATGAATGATATTTGTGATCCACTATCCAGCAACGCCCTTGCATTTATGAATGCACCATTTTTACCTTTTATGCGGACAATTGCTGTTGGCAATAGGACATCCTTGGCCTGAGCAGTGTTTGTCATATTCACTGCTGGCTGGACTACATCAGAAGTACTGCTGGAAACTGCCACAAGCCCTGCTTCAGTTTCATTAGGTTGCAACTGCATGTGCACAAGCGTATTGTGGCGTTTTTGACATTTAGCACATTTAAGGCGAAGCTTGCATTTACCATGGTGCTCATTCAAGCAAATAGTGCACAAGTTTTGGTTCTTGACAAAATCACACCTGTCCTTCTCCGTAGCCATTTTAAACTTTGCACATTCATATAATCTATGAGAATTGTTACAAAACTTACATATTGCCTTGGATGTCACCACTCCGCTGACTGCCTTTGTAGACTTTGGAGACCTCGTGGACTGCGACGAAGCTTGCTCCTCCTCTCCTGAGTTTTCTTGAGCAATAGCCCTCTTTTCTAAGAAAGAAAGGAATTCAGACAATGTAGGCACCTCTTTAGGATTTCTTTCAAGATGGAAACCTCTGTTAGTATAGTTGTCAACCTTTTTTGCTAGAATATTGATAAGCAAACTGTCCCAATACTGCACAGGCTGTTCCAGGTTTTTGAGTGCGGCTAAGTGCAGGTTAACATTGCTTATAATAGAGCGTAAGCTTTTTGCTGTGCATTTAGTGAAGGTTGGCAAGTCAAGCATGCTGTTTACATGAAAATTCACAATTTTAGAAGGATTGGCATACCTATTTTCTAACAACCTCAGTGCTTCATCATAGCTTTTGTCAGTAAGTTGTAAATTTTTTATTATGTCCAAAGCCTCCCCACTTAGCAATGAGCGCAGATAATACAGCTTCTCGCAAGCACTTAATTTCTTGTCGGCATGGATAACTGCCATGAATAAGTTTATGAATGGGTAGTAATCCACCACATTTTGCCCGTCGAACCCCTGCAGCGTAATTCTAGGCAATTTATGAAACTCACCAGTAGATGTGGGACGTTCCTTAATTACCGTGTCAGGTCGACGTGCTTTTATTTGACATTCCAGCACCGCTATGCCTTTGTAGTACAAGTCCTCGTATTCTGCGTATTCTTCCTTTTCAGTCGGATCGTGCAGAAGAATAGCCTGATTCTTGAGTTCATAATCGTTGAAAGCCGCAATGAGTCGTTTACGCTTTTCTTCTAATATCTCATACACGCACGATTTCACTTCATCAGACTCGCAAAACTTCCAGATACGCGTAATTGATCCCTTTACATAACTGCGGTTTGCTACCAAAGCCTTTAATTCCGACATTGTACGAAATGTAGTGGTAAGCCTAAAAGACAAATACCGAACACAGGGTTAGGACAAAATAAAATAACCGAGAAAACCGAACTTACTCAATTGCAACAAAATATGATGCACGTATTTTTCCTTACCTGCCTGGTATTTTATAGGCAAAATCCGTAATACAACACACTGTTCTTACAATACGTTTAAATTGCGTATTTTTACTTCTATTTACTTAAATTGTAAGCAATTTGTTGTTGAAAAATAAAAACCAACAAACATTTACATAAAACACAAAATCACCAAATCACACAAAATGGTGGACAGGAAATAAAAAACACACCAATGAAACAAGAGGAAAGCGATTTTTTCAATAAGTTCAACTTCGGGTCGATATCTTAGTGTCCAATAGCAATGCACGGATTCGCAAGCAACGCCACAAACACTGCGTTGTGATTGGTTGTGGCACAGTATAGAAGATTGTCTTTGGTGAAGATTGCTGTGACCGCGTTCGGATACACTGTCGAAATCGTTGAAAGCGCTTACGTTTGGAGTTCACCACCTGAAGTTGTATGCAGGCAGGAAGTTGACTGACAGCAGGCAGACTGCTGTCCTCTTCTGTTGCGTAGGAAAGGCGTGCTGTTCGCTCGCACCTCAAAGAATGCGATGAGATTGCAATCTTCTTGCACACGATGATTTAGATGATTTGTAAAATAGCTTGGTAGAAAGATGAATGGGAAATGTTTTCACTTTCTTGATATTTCTTCGGACTTCTTTATGACTATGACCGTGATTGCACCTGGGTAGTAGCACCAAAGCCCCGAAGTATTGCTTACGTGGGATAATCCTCAACGCTACCGCAATAATATTTCTTCGGAATGCACTTCCAATAGTGCTAGAAATCACGACCACTACTTCCACTGAAGTCCTGGAGTACCTACTGCCTTAGCAATTAGGTAGGTATCCCGCCGCACGCCAGGAAGGAAGTAATGCAGGTTAACCACACCGGCCCCGCACGAAATTACTTCACCTTCTCTTCTCTAAGACGCACTTGATTTTAAGCCATAGGTCGCTGGTTCATATCCGGCTCGAAGGACCATTTTCTTCTGTACAAGACAGAAGAAAAAGTTTTTGGTATTTTATAGAAATACGTTTATTAATTAATTTTTAGTTACACACACGATAACATTGCATGATGGATGAGAACCAACAGGAAGACCTACCATAGACCCTTCAGCTCTTCCCTAGACCAACGTTCGGATACACATTATTTACATTGTTGTTGGTATTGAACATATATTAAGAAGTAAATAGTATTGTGCTAATACGACTGTTTAAAGTCATGCCTTTCCACAGTCATGTGTATTGATACTTGAATTTCATCTGACTTCGGAAGTATGCTCATGAAAGTTATACTCTTGAAACTTCAGTTCGTCGTGTCCCTGTTGTATGTATATTTCGTATGTATTTTGCGGGGTTTCGTAAATTGATTTACTCACTGAGATCAGCGAGTCTTGTATTTCAATTTGGCTTTTGTGAGTTAAGCGTATTCATGCGAAAAATGTTGAACAATAGCTGTTTACTTTTCAAAGGTTTTCCGACCTGCTTTTTGAAAATGTTTATGCTAGTTCAGTAAGTCAAAGTCAAAGGCTTTTGGAAATGTTTATTCTAGTATTTTATTATGTTTTCTCTGACGCTGAATGTGCCGGCAACATTTGTCATCCCTTTGTCGTTTCTGTTGGAAAAATTAGATGGGTCCTATGTTTCGAAAATATTGACTGCACCCGATTTGGTTTTCAAAATTTTAATTTTTTTTAATGTATATTTTAAACAATTTTGCCTAAAATAAAAATTTGTATAGAATGTATAAACAAAGGTCATTCATATGACACCCTTTTTCATATAACTTTTTTTAGTCGAAAACATTATGAAATTTACAAAGTTTATCTTATTGATATCTCAACGATCATCGATGCACCAACTTTAACCAGACATCGTGATTTCAGTTCGGGGTGAAAACCTAGTATATTTTTATTTGAGGCATTTTGAACTTAGTTAATAAATGATACGTACTCACTCATAGTATGTTTTGTGTAATTATATACCACGTTAAATAATCATGAAGTTGTTGCTGTACTGTATTTATAAAACAAATAAGAATAATAAAGTTAGACAAAACAATGTGGGCATCCTCCGTTCCCAACCAGAAAATCTGACTTCCAGAATGTATTCCTTTACCTACATAATTCAAGGTACTCGCGTGCGGAAACAATACTTTACGTAATGTGGTTTAAGGTCTGTACTCCGGAACTAAATTCAAATCCTGTTATTTATAAACCAAGCCCGCAAGTATTCAGCAGACCCCACTGGTGCTTTTGAACAAAAACCTCTACAAGGTTATTGTGTGGTTATTGAGAAATCAGATCTAGACGCGGCAGCGTAACAAGCCAAGAAAAAGGAACTGACAACGCATCATCCGTTTGTTGTATTACGCGAACCGTTTGGAGCAACTTTTGACCCCTTAATAACTCAAAAACTATTTAAGACATATACATGCAATTGGGTTCTTCTAATAACTAGAATCCCATTTAGATACCAATTATTTTGTCAGCGAAGTCGACAACCACGCTCTTGGCTCCCATTTTCTAATTAATGTTTTTGATGGGATACAATTTACTCTAAAGTTTTAACCCGCCTTATCGTCCTTCACCTTTGAAGGCTGTAGTTTAATGAATGAAGCAATTACGATGATGAAGCTTATAACTTATTACTTGACCCTTTCTGACTATCCCAATCGTTCGTCATCATTATCCAACATGACCGATTTTCTTGGGCCGACAACACAAACAAAGGGATACTGGGCACCACTAGCCCAAGGCAACATACGCGGCCAAACCCGTTACGCAACTTATTCGGCTTATGGTGCTAATAAGAGTCAACTTAGTTCTTAAAGTTTACAAATTTGCTTAGTTTGAGATATAATTATGTTATATGAGATATGTTACATATCATCATTATCCGAAAACCTGGTTAGATTTAAGACACGATATTTCAACTTTTATATACATGGTGGAATTTTGTAATGCCACCTAAAGGGAAAGTGCTTTTAATACTGTAAATAGACAATTTTACTCAAAGAAAACATTCCTTTATCTTTGAAAAGAAAGAAAATTTCTTTCAAAAGTTTTCGAAAATTCACTTGCCGAACCTGGGAATCGAATCGACTAAAATCTGTAAAAATTACACCCTGTACTTTTATTTCTAACTTATGAAGAACTATTACTGGCCTGTATACAGCTTAACATTATAACCTACCTATTATAACTATGTAAATGCTGCTGTTCTTCTAATTAATAAATAAATAAATATTTAATGAGTTAGAAATTGATAGAATTTGGGTCATGTCATCCTCTTTATAAACGCTCATATTATTACTATTTGAAATACACGGCTAATACGAGTATGTGTCACGGTTCCCCAGTACCCGGTACACATTAATTAATTTCTCCTAAAGTTTCAGGACAAACCGGAATCGCTATTTCTTTTAAACTTCATAACTTATGTTTTAATTTAATCATGGTTTATAATTTCGCCCCGTCGGTTAGCGCTACGTAAATTGGTAAAGTTTCGTATTTATTATGGCGATTTGTTCTACATCTCGAGTTGACAATATCCTTATTTGATGGGGTTCGGTTGTTAAATTGGTTAAGGTTTAAGTCAAGGGCTTTTGCGAAATATTGTTCCATCCATGTGAGGGAACAGTTGAAGGTACAGGTACAGGCGATGTATGTGTGCGAGAATGCAATGCAATTTAAGGGGTAAAAACATCGAAATTTCTCAATGTTATACTTTTTCCTTTATTTATGTGACAAAAGCTCTTTTGCATTCCAAATTATAAAATTGTGAGGTAACTAGAAGAACACTAGAGGTTTTTCATTTTTGTCATTTTCATTCAAAAATTTGACATTAATTGCCATATCTTTTTAATACATTGAGCAAGAAACTTGATTTTTATGCGGCACTATAAGCTCACAGACCCCTAATTGTTGGTAAACTTCAAGTTTATACCTTTAGCCGTTTCTGAGAAAAAGGGTCTTGACAGACAGACGAACAGTAAAGTGATCCTATAACGGTTCCGTGTTTTCCAAATGAGATACGGAACCCTAGAAACTAAACAAAAACAGGCTTCAATAGCAATTTGTTCTACTATATACTCGTATCTGAAGAGCTTCTCTATATCTTTTAAAAACCTAATGAAATACTCACTCTACCATCGCCAAATACGGTGACGGTGAGGTACGAACATGAATGCCTCATGGTGCAATGACGAAATAACTAAATTATTTGGGGATGATAAAGTTACAACGTTAATATTTAGAGGTTATTCCCACTCGGTACACTCTATTGTTATGCAAATATTTAATTTTTATACACTGCATACTCTGGTATGCACTGTACGGAGCGGGTATAAAAATCCTGACAGTCAAAGAAAAAAGTATTACATTTGCGCTTGTTTGTATTCTGGGGGTAATTGCATACACACGGCCAATACTTTGCAGAGTACCCTTCAAGAAGTGGTCATCTTTACCCCAATTAGCAGGGCCTGGAGTTAATGCTCAATGGGCGCCAGTCTGAGCCCATAAGTTACATTTTGAGGGTTATAATAAAATGAAATAGATGAAGCCTTTTATTTTTATGACGGTGAGCGCGTTTTGGCAGTGTTTTATGGTTTTGGTAACCTTTGGTAACAGAAATACGCATTTCAAGTCATTTTGGACCCATGTCAGTTTGGATCTTGTATATTTTTGTTTCGGAAAAAATTATATGCAATTGTTTTACGACAAAGTGCTCAAAACGGTGAAAGAAAATATCGTGAGTAACCCAGTAAGTAATATATTCTAGCTTCCGCCCGCGGCTTCGCTCACATATAAAGTAGCCTATATGCTATTCTAGGTAAAGATGTTTATCTATTCCAAGTTTTAAAGAAATCGGCCCAGCCGTTACGGCTTGATTGAATAACAAACATCCAAACATCCTCACAAACTTTCGCATTTATAATATTAGTAGGATGGGCGATGGGCTTGCAAGCTACTGATCTGAGTGCCAAGAGATCTGAGAGAACTTCTACTAAGCTTTGGGATTACAGTCGTGAGCTTAATTTTGTAGCAAAAATCACATCACGGCGTCATTTTACGATTAATTTCAGGCAGTAATCACATTGTTTCTTTCATGGCGATAGTTGGGTGTAAGCCCGCAACTATGGTGTTCGAGAGTTACCATATCTCTATCGACCTTATCCTTCTCGAAATAGGGGGTTATATCGTTCAAACGTACGGTGTTCCGGTATGGAGTAGATCCGCCAAGGCTCTATAAAAAGCAACGGTAACCACTAAAGCCGTTTGGCAAAGCCACCGACGTGTTTAGTGCGTATAGTTTCGCCTCCTAGCGGCCCATATCTTGTTGATGTTACTCTTGTATCTAAACTTGTCCCATACCGTTTGAATTTAGTCTTTTGAAAACATTTTGTGCGTAGAGTTCCGTATCTAATGTTCCTATAACACTGCAATCAACAAAGTTCGATCCGGAGGTCGTGAGTTCGAACCCGGCGTTTTTCCTTTCCACTCCTGCAAAACGTGGGCATGTGCCAAATGTTCGGACATGCCTCTGACTACCTCCATTAGACATCTTCAAGGATCTGATCGCCTGGAGATCTGAGAAGATGTCTTTCATTCCTAGGGCAATAGCCGTAAACTCACTTTTTTCACTTAGTAGGCAGTAACTACCCCAAAAATAACATATATTTTTGAAATTGCGGATTCACACTTGTCCCTGTTCAAGCTCTTCAGTTTAGGGTACACTCAACCTGCCCCCTTAGCCATGTCAATATTTATCTGTTCCATCCAACGAATCGACAGCTTCAAACGATAACTTCCGCATAATAGACCACGTGATATTTCAATGACTTATAGAAAGAAAGAAAGGAACAAAGAAAATTTGTTTATTTGACCCACAACGCAGTAAGTAGCTAGATAGGTAGATACAAAGAAAATATAGGTAGTAAGTACAAAACATAGGAAAAAATAAAAACACAAAAAACATAGAAACATGTAGTAGGTCGGTGGTAAGCTAAGTATTCGTTGTGTGGGGCAAATGGGTCCCGTCTCAGCATAAAGCTGCACCTTATATCAATTCTTTATGTACTTTTTTGCACCTTTCTTGTAGCGTCACTGCATAGAATCAATAGAATTTGACTCGGCATTTTTGGCATTTGATCGGTATTGATTGTCATTTTATTTTATTTTACTTTATTACGAACAACAAATAGTTGATACAGTAATTCAGTAATTCATTTATTGTTTGTGAATCAGGTACATTTAACAGTCAGTTCATAGGACTAGTCTAAATCGCTAGATTCTGCCATTTGGGCGTACAAACATTTAATAATACATTAGAATCTTAGTAAGAAATTATATTTAACAAGAAATTAGTAAATATACACGTTATCCTTAGGTTACTTAAAGTATTACAGGGTTGTTGTTGGTTTTGGCAATGAAGTATGAGATGTAACATGTTTTATTCATTTAACAGCAACCGTGTCAATTTTTTTTTAATTCTAGTGGTTGATATTAAAAATAAGAATAGGTCGTTGTCAGTTTTGCTATTGTATGTGTCGACGTAGCGGCGAGCGCACTCCAGCATTGGTACGACAAAATCCGCGTGTGATCCGGGCATTTATTCTGAACTTCTCCGAACTTACTTCGTCTTCAGCATTATAACCAGGAATGGAGTAGGTAATTTTTGCCGATGCCACGCTCTGGCAAAGTTGTATTGCGACTTCCTAGTTTGGATAGCAGGCGGATTTATCGACGCTACTCGAGAGGACTTCCGGATCCCTCCCATTCTATTCCGTAAAGTTCACAGCTGAAACCAATAGCTGGTTCATTTTGTTTATGTATTACTCATCTCCATCATCATCATTATTTTAGCCGTAGGATGTCCAGTGTCCACTGCTGAACATAGGCCTCACCGACAGATTGCCAGAGCGGCTTCTATCATATAGGAGAAATTTGCCAATTTGGGCATGCGAGTGCCCTAAAAATCTCTGCTTCTCCTTATAAAACTGCATCTCCTTCTCGCAAGTGCGAGGAGATGCAGTTTTACAGTCGAAGGTTTCACCTTAATATAAAACGATGATTTCGGATCAGAACACGAAAACATCGTGAGGAAACCGGTATGTCCTGGAACCTTAAAATTAAATAAACTGATCCCAAACTAGAAGACTACTATTTAACACCCAGACACAGAACAAACATCTGTGTTCATCACACAAATGTTTGTCCAGTGCGGGAATCGAACCCGCGTCCCCTAGCGCAGAAGGCAGGGTAACGTCCAACTGATCTATGAGGCCAATTCGAAGACATGTTCCCGAAAGGAGCCCATAAGGAGCGTAATCTAATCCTTTCACTACACTGATTCTTTCAACCACGGTCATAAGCCCTATTCAGGGCCACCATGCCTCAGCCTGGTCACTGATCTAATACAGGATGACCAAGGAAGTGACGTGACAAGCAAGCAAGCGTTCCATATCGCTTTTTCCAGAGTTATCCAGCTGTTTTTTGCTGCATCAAGGTTCCGTACCATGGTTTTTGTTCGCCATTTGAATTGTAGATTCCTAAGTTTGGTAATATGTTTGTCTTGCGCGTGTCCTTTTATTTACATTTGGTTTCGAGCAGTTGTTGTCTTTGGGGTCGCTTTTTTGTGGGCGCTGTTAACAGATTGTAGTTTTGTAAGTGTTTCAGATTGTTGTTTGTTTATTTAATTTGTTATTTTTAGTTTGTTCCTGGTTTGTTTTAATTTTCGTGCCTAATCGTCCTTCAGGTTTTGTCTGTCTGTTCTACCTAAGTTTTTAAGAGAATAATATCCAGTGATATTTACACTTCTCAAATAAATATTGATACCTCTTCAATTAAAGCTTATATTATTTGCATTTTCCCGTAAACTTAACAATAAAACCTTTACGTACAAAATGTAGGTACTTTATCGTAAAACTTATAACATAAATGCAGTAAAGCCTTCGTCGGCTCTACATCGCGAATTCGCGAAACTTGGAAATCGACTCTGTTCCAAGTTTTCCAAATAAGTTTTAATACAGTTATGTACGGTGTTTATATTATGACTCGCTGTGTGATATATGACGGTTTTGTAACTTCCACAATAAGCTGATTTTATGCCTTACAAGTTCTGATTTTTATACGAAAATTAGTGCCTTTGTCAGGGAAAATTAAAATTGATTTGTAGCGAAATTGTGTTCGCGGAAACTGTATTTCCCATTAGAAATTGTGATGCTTTTTTTCATTATTTCTTATTCGTGTGAAGACTTTAAATATAATGAAGGCGATAAATATCGTCTCATGTGGGCATATGCCCAAACGTTGGACGAGCCTATGACTCCCCCCTTAGTCATCTTCAAGGATCTGATCGCCTGGCCTGGAGATCTGAGAATTTGTCTACCATAATAAAGGATAAAAGTTGCGAGCCTATTATTATTATATATGTAGATTTTTATACCAGCTCCTTCCTTCTCCGCCTTCAAACCACGATATCTAAAACTATACCACAAGTCATCTTATTTTAAAAATTGGCTCGCTCACTGAATAATATTTGGCCACGAATCTTGAGCCGTTCTTGTGCCAAATGCTCCTTTCGAATTATCGCATCTATTAATTCGAAAATTCTCGATTTTATAACAAAATTGCTGGGGTGATAAAATTCCGGAATTCCTTATAGCCAGCTCAAGTCTTCAATTAAGAATGAATTGGCTTATAAACGTTAGTAGATGAATACCTTTGGGTTTATGACGACTTACGCGATGACTCTCAAAATTATCCATGCGATTTGAATGAATAAATGAATAGTTATTTTTGAAGTTTCGTTTGATCGTCTTGAAACGTGGGGTGACGGGGAATATACTCATTTTCCTTTAATGGTACTAAGGATACAAAGTTGTCCCACTTGTACCATCAATGGTACAAATCAATGGTACCTACTACTGACACAAAGGCACTAGATCTTATGCTTGGTGAAATGGAGGTCTGGTTGACTTTATTTTCCTTCCACATCGTGTTATGGTACTACTCAAAGTCAAAGTCAAAGTATAATTTATTGCTTGAAATACATGTCATAAAGATGTCAATTACTATATACTATTCAATCAATGTATTCTACCTATATATAGGCATGCAATATTTAATTTACAATCTTAATAAAATTTAATTAATAAAAAAAAATAACAAATAATAATAAAAAATAGAAGAAAAAGAATACTGACACAAAGGCTTTAAACTTACCCCTAGAGCCCTTTTGTCATCCCTTTCATCTATTCTACGAATCAATTCTGTTCATAAATACATGAAAAGACATCCAACAGTCAGAGTTCTGACCCCACACTAGGATTAATAATTATTAAGGGAATATTCATTAAACCAACTGAAACTTTCCGAATCCCCGGAAGGGTGCTGAAATTGGTTTATTAGTACAAATAATAAAAAATGTGTACGAAACTTTGTAATCGCATTTTTAGTTTTTCGGTTATGGGCAAGTTATGTATTTTATTTTTTATTTTGTTAGTTTTTATGTACTTTTAAAAGCCAAAAATTTGTAATTGGATTTGACTCATTTCACACATTGTATATTTTTTGGAATACAAGGTGATTCATAATATGTATGCTATCCCCAAAGGGGCTTCCAAAGTCTACACACAATTGGCAATAAAATTTGTTCTACGACTTCAGGATATTCGACATTTTTCATTGAAAAAACACTAATAGTTAAACTAAAGCTGTCTCTAACTAAAGTCTGCTAAAGCGACTGTAGCAAAATTTTTTTGGGATAAATTATAAATTTTGGTGAAAAATGCCTGCATATATTTAAACCGTTTTTTTAAAAGAGTGATTAAAAAGAGATTTTCGTAGGTATCATTAATTCCTTAAAGTCGTAGTTGCACGAAATAATTTTAAGACAAATTTTATTAGTCCATAACTTGTTAAAATTTTGGCTCGGTGCCACGCCATCGGAGGCTCTAACTATACTAGGTATAGCATTCTATACAGTAATGAGTACCTACAGGTGTAGTTGGAATTTAATTTGGTTCACCTCCATTATATAACGTATTCAAGAATAGTATCCCGAAAGAGGCTTATTATATCTACATAAAGGATGAATATTAGTGAAATAAATAACATCATTTCCAATACATTTTTGCGCCATCTTTATTTTTAGGGTTCCGTACCTTATTTGAAAAAACGAAACCCTTATAGGATCACTTTGTTTCTCAGATCGAATCAATGTCTTAATTTTGTATGGATATGGCAAAAATGCAAAACGTCTAGGGTACTTCCAGTTACCTTAAAATTCTGAAATTTGGAATGCTATGAGCTTTTGTGACATAAATAAAGTTAAAAGTCAAAGAAAAAGGGGGAAAAATAATTTGTTGATAGAATAACCCCCTTTCGGGATGGTATACAGGTTATGAATCACTTTGTATAAAAGTCAGTGATCATTAAATTAGATCACATACCTACTAGGAAGTTTAAATTTTATACGTGAATTTCAATTCAAGCTTTTTGTTCCACCAATTAATTCGAATTCGTGGGAAACAACACCAACTTTACCTGTAATTCGATTATAGTTTGTTGGTTTTGTTTACTTCTAACACAGCTCCTGGGAGGTAGCTTATCTTGTCACACGGCAGTTCGTTTAAGCTAGGGTCAAGTTAGGATCAGTTTTTAGGCCTCCATGGCTTCATTACGTATCCTCCGAAACACGAAAGCGCTCAGCCGTTAAGTCACTAGCGGTCACCCATCAATTTGGTGACTGCGCCGAGCATTACTAATTCCGTTATCGTAGAAGAACACTAGAGAAAAATAGCCAATGTCGCGTTCTGCAAGAGATGTAATATGACTCTAGAATGTAGAGATTCGAGTCCGTAATAATCGTGAGTAGCTCACTTTTCAACGTGAAACGTGAGCGGCTTAACGGTTTTTGTAGGGGCAATTTTCAAAAACAAAACATACAAAAATGGTAAGCTATTCACTTTTCACGTCTCATGGTGACAAGTGAGTAACTCATGAACATTTAGGACACGGGCTTCAGTGCCCCAGCTTCGTGAATAATTCACGATACCGTTGTGCTTACGATACGAAGGTAAAAGTCAAATATTAGCCAATATCATTGGCCATGGTTGTAATCTTTCAATTTTGATTGGCTTATATTTGACATTTGTTATCGTATCGTAAGCGTAACGCTATCCAGAATTATTCGTGCTCAGACCACAGGTCTTGAATGTAAGCTTGGATGTTGGCATAAGCTGGCTGTTCGCTATAGTCTGTGGTCGTATCAGTTTTTGCTGAGCAAGGGATGAGGTCGTATGTTGTACATTAATTGTTTTTGCGGGGCAAGCTTTGTTTGTATTAGTTTTGGTTGTTACTTTGAAATTATAATGTGAACTGATACTGCCAACTTTACTTTCCACACTTTAATACATATCTTCTGAAGGCCGACTCCTGTATAATCATCGTACAACACTGATTTCACGAATGGTTATGTTTTATTAAATGCCTTATGTTACAGTCCTGATTGCATAATACCATCCCCTAAAATAAATCTAAATTTATAAAACTGTTGCGAGACTGACTGACAATCAACGCACAGCTAAAACCATAAGTCCTAGAAGCATGAAACTTGAAAAATAGCTTCCTTTTGTAGTCTATGGTGCACTGAAAAAGAAATTCCGGAAACTAAGGGGATGACGTGGGGGGTGACGATTGTATGAAAATAATTTCACGCGTGCGGTTGCCACTATTCGTTAGAGAAATAAAGCATTGAGTTGCTTATTTTTTACGGCACTATTATCTTACAAACTTTTCTTATTGGTATAAAATTCAAATAGATACCGATTCATGTTGATACGAACAACAAAGTGATCCTAAAAGGATTTCATTTTTTCCAAATAGAATATTATAGAATGATTATTTATTTGACACATAAAAACACAGAAATGAACAATAACACAAGAAAATTAGGTAAGTACCTACCTACCTAAGTATAAACAGTTGTGAAGTGGGACATAAGCAACAATGTAGGTACGACAGATAGGTAGGTACCATTGTCCCAAGACATAGTCCCCCCTGCGTGGTTGTGCGCCAAATAGGTCCTATCTCAGCATAGATGCCGGTTCACACTGATGGTGTGAAGCGGCCAATGAGTTACGGAACCCGAAAAAACAGGAAGTATGATAGGACATTGCCGAATTTCACAACAAAAGCGATGAAACATTTTCATCATCATCATCATCAGCCTGTAGAAGTCCACTGCCGGACATAGGCCTCCCCCAAAGAGTTCCACGACGAACGGTCTTGAGCCTTCTCCATCCACCGACTTCCCGCAACCCTCACAATGTCGTCGGTCCATCGGGTGGGGGGCCTTCCAACACTGCGTCGCCCGGTTCGTGGTCGCCATTCGAGAACCTTTACTCACCAACGGTTATCGGTTCTGCGAGCTATATGGCCTGCCCACTGCCACTTCAACTTGCTAATTCTGAGAGCTATGTCGGTAACCTTGGTTCTTCTACGAATTTCCTCATTTCGGATCTTATCACGTAGTGAAACTCTTAGCATAGCTCTCTCCATAGCCCGTTGTGCGACTTTGAGCTAAAGACCAATAGTTAAAGACCAAGTCTCAGAAACATCTTCACAAACTACAAATTTACCCGTGACAGGAACATCTATTTCTTGCAACCAACTCCACTAGTCCATAGCTTAACTTACTGTTATCACGACAAACAAACTAGCGAACAAGCACGTTGTGAGTAAATCACCCGGCGAGCACGTATGCAACTCACAAGCTCAGTTTTTGATTTATGCGTTCAATTTGAATTCTGCTCGTGTAATTTGGCTTTTGTTATCTTTCATTATCTATACCTACAGCATTAGGAACGGTGAACAATTTCTTACAATTCCTGCGTTGTTTACATGTTTATTATTAATTTTTTTATACAACTGATATGGCAAACAAGCATACGGCCCACCTGTTGGTAAGCGGTTACCGTAGCCTATGAGCGCTTGCAATACCAGAGGCATCACGCACGCGTTGCCGACCCCGAACCCCCCCCCTAAAGAGCTCTGGCAACCTTACTCATCGCAGGAACAGAACACTATTTGAAACAAATAATGTTATTTGGCTGCGATCTTCTGTAAGGTGGAGGTACCTCCCCAGGCGGGCTGCTCCAATTCAGAACGAGAAAATCTCGCTGTGCCCTACCTCCTCCTCCTCCTACATGTATCATACAACCTGAATGATGTTGTTCCTTTTAATGTATTCCTAGATCTTCTAATATTATGATCTTTTTACGGAATAAGCCACGTTAGCCGTGTGAGAGGTTTCCCGACTTTTGATCCGAAGGTCGTGGGGGGATCGAATGAGATTCAATGAGATTTCTATTCGATAATTTTTAGTGCGCTCTTAGAGTTCTTGAATCTGCCTAGGTAAATCATCATCATCATCATAAACATCAGCCTGTAGAAGTCCACTGCTGGACATAGGCCTCCCGTAAAGAGTTCCATGACGAACGGTCTTGAGCCTTCTCCATCCACCGACTTCCCGCAACCTTACGAAGGCACGCAACCTTCACGCCTAGGTAAATAGCGTAAGGCGGCTTCGCTTGCGTGGTACCTACATAAAAAGTAGCCTATAATCAGGCAATTCTTGGTAAAGAACTTTATCTATTCCAAGTTTCAATGAAATCGGTTGAGCCGTTACAGCGTGACTGAACAACAAACATAATATCCAAACATCAACAGTAACTTTCGCATTTTTAATATTAGTAGGGTATTTATAATGGTCAAGGCGTATTTTATAATGACTTTGCTTGCAGCGAAGTAGATTTTACAAAGATACAGTACAAGTAATTCATAGCCGCAATTCGTGGCATACTCTACATAATATCGTCTGCTTTTTTATGACAAAATGTATACACTTACTATCCCGTGGAATGCAAATAATAGGTAAAAACTGCATTGTCTGCACATTTTTATTTATTTAAAATAGGCTTACGTTTGACCACAATCTCACCTGATGTTAAGTGACGATATGGTTTACGGTGTAGCACGTTTGCCTAGAAGAAATCTATTCGCTCTGCTCTTGAAGACACCCAAATTATAGGTATTCGGAAACACAGACGCCGGCAACGAATTCCACTCTTTGGCTGTCTACCTTTTTGCATACACCTTTTTGCACTCAATACAGCCCATCTGCGAAAGATCGCGTACCGAACTAAAATCAAACGACTAATTCTCTGATTTCTCAGTGAGTCGGCGGCAGTAGTTTGCATTAATTGTCGAAGTTAGGCATGCGACCCGAACTGCCTTATGTTAACTAAACTTTGTAGAAATATCGTATGTGAAGAATGGCCCGCGTGTTCAAGAGTTTGGTGATTCGTTATTGAACTGAATTCGAAGCTGGAGTAATTTGGTTGAAGATAAAATACCCTGAAATACTTACAAATAAGAGATTAGGTTGGGTATTTGTAAGTTTTATGGATCATATCGTTGATTTTTTCTTGCTCATGCCTTCATTTTAACCCAATTGGCATCTACTTAGGTAGGTACTCCAGAATTATTTCCGCACTGCGTCCTAATCCGGTCCGAGTTACAGTGCCGGACGGACTCTAGATCTATTTCTTTCTCATTATACTGACATAATTTTCATCTATTGCGGGCGGCATCAGCTTTATTTAATAAACTCATTTTTTTTTTTATTATAAATACGAGCATGTTTTGACCCCACACTTTGACTATCATAAACCACACTCAAGTCCCAGACTCAGAAAAAAAAAATGGCAGATCGTCAAAATTTTGTCTCGCCGAATTTTACGGACTCGGGGCCTAGACTGAAGTGGTGAGGCCAACATACAGTGACACAAAAAAATTATGCATTTCAGTATCGCTTACGGGTCTCAGAATGTTCTGATTGGAGTGAAGCCCAAAAAAATCGAAAAGTGTACTAGATTATTTCGGGTAAGGTACTTAGCCCGTCTTTGATACTGAAATGGCTCGTCATCTGAAATGAGTGAAATGGCTTTTACGTAAATTACAACTTTTCTCGGCAACATTCCGTACTACCGATACCCACGCCATAACAACACGGAGTTGGAAAGACATTATCCAGGGAACTTACTAAATAGCAATATCTGAGCATTTGCTATGAGCCTGCAGCCACCATTAAAACTAATGTTTTGGAACTTGGTGCTAAGCGGCAATGACCTTTGTCTGAACGCTCGATAAACTATAATGGTACAACTTCGTATTATTTATTTATTTATAGTTTTTCCTTCGATGGATGGACGGATGGATGGACTGTGTGAAAGTGGATATGGTTAAGGTTCATACCCTGAATAACTTAGTAACTGGTTCAAGTGGTACGTTATAGTTTATAAATAGTCTATCAAAACACATGCTAACTTGCTGAGGAGTTCCGTGGAACAGCTCCTGACTCTATTACAGATCAGCAATAACTTATGTCATTCCTCATAGTTCACACTATAACCATACATGGCTCCTGAAATACAGTTTAAAACTAGTTCAGGAGCCTATGGATACAAATAAGATTGTGAAATGTTATTATGTAAATAAAAATATTTTTACTTTTTTACTTTACTTTTATACCTTTCATAAAGATCGGAAAACATTACAGACAGAATAACTTTTGCATATATAATACTAGTGGCTGCCCGCAGCTTCGCTCGCGCGGTATCCACTAGCATTAAAGTTATATCCATAACAAATTTCATCAAAATCGATTCAGCGGCTTAGGCTACACGGAACAGACAGAGTTACTTTCGCATTATATTGTAGTGCAATAAGTATGGATCAATGAATACCCTGGATCTAGTTAGTGATCTTTATTGTTTTCTAAGATTTCTCGTTAAAACTTGCTAAGTATTCAGCTCATCCTGTACCCGTAAATCTATTATCTTCGTAGGCTGCGGTTTACGTCATTCAAGCTTATCAACGTTTCACTGTGAACCAATTTACGTGCAACTTTACTGAGAGGTTGATGGTGTAATTGGTTAAAGAGGGCCGAGACTTAGGACTAGAGAAGGGTAAGCGACCTGTGCTGTCCCCTGGGACGAAAGAAGGAAAGAATAAAGAAAGAAAGAATGAAACTAAAATTATTTTGACCGAAAACTGTACGCAACAATATTAACAGAATCAAAACCGACATCTGTTTATTAGCTAGGTATTTATTCACTTATTGCATATTTTCATACCCCATCCGATGGACCGACGACATTGTGAAAATTGGGGGAAGTCGGTGGATGGAAAAGGATCGTTCGTCATGGAACTCTTTGGGCCTATGTCCAGCAGGCCTATGGACATCTACAGGCTGATGATATTTCCATACAAACTGGCATCGTAAGTACGTACGTCCCAGATAGATAAACATTATATTCCTAGTGTAGTCAGAAATGCGAAGCAATATTCGCCGCGAATCGATGTTTGCTTACGCCACCTGTCCTGACTCAAACTCATCAAACCATATCAAAGCCGAATGAGTACCTACCAAACCTAATCATATTGTCAACGCTTACAGACGTTCGAAACAACTCATTTTAATGACAAAGATCTCAGCACCAGACTTAATTAATCATTGTGTTTGCTGATTAACATGCGCCCATTGGAGCGAGCCGTTGAATTTACATCCTGATGGAATGGCATAATAGTTGGAGCTCGGAAGTAGATTTCTGTCCTGTTTAGGGAGGAACTAGATACGGCCCTCTACCATCAACTGCGTTCTATTTAGGCGGTGACGTAATTTGACAGTCTCAAACATTTATGATAAACTAGATTCCGCCCGCGCTTCGCTCGCATACCTACATAAAAATTAGCCTATATGCTATTCTAGATAAAGAACTAGATATTCCAAGTTTTAACGAAATCGGTTGAGCCGTTACGGCGTGATTGAATAACAAACATCTAAAGATCCTCACAAACTTTCGCATTTATAATATATATTAGTAGGATTCGTGTAATATAGTGAAAATAATAGTTATGATTTGATTATGTAGATTTTTATTTTATTTTTATATTTTGGACATGTTGACTAATAACTACTCTATTGCATTAGATTTATGCTGTAATGATAGATGTATTGTATTAATAAATTAAAGGGTGTAAAGGTTCTCCACGAACCGGGCGACGCTGTGTTGGAAGGCCGATGAACCGACGACATTGTGAAGGTTGCCAGTCGGTGGATGGAAAAGGCTCAAGACTGTTCGTCGTGGAATTTTTTGGGGTGGCCTATGTCCAGCAGTGGACTTCTACAGACTTATGATGGTTATCGAATATCTACCGAGACATCATTCCTACTTCACTCGTAATCCACAAAGCTGGTAGCACATTGTCTCCAAGGACTAAGAAGATAAACTAAGTTAAACACCTCATCATCGTACAATATTCAGGAGGTATCAGAATAATACAGTAATAAAGTTTAGTTATGAGAACACTTCAGAAAATTTCATAGGAGAATTATTCAGGAAATAACTTCCTTTATTTATAGAGACATCTATCTCACTTCATATACTTAGGTACTTACCTACTTTCATTTTTAACTTTTAGTATATAATAAATAAAATAATAATAATAGTGACCCGAGAGCTGGCTCTTATTTGGCCCAGCGAATTAGCATTGCCATCCAGCGTGGCAATTCCGCCAGCGTCTTGGGGACGCTTCCGACTGGTAGTGATCTGGATCAGTTGAGCTATCTATAGATCGTTTGTAACGTTTGTCTTTTGATGGCTCAACTGTTTCTTGTATATTTTGTAAATGTTAACTTGTATTAGTTTTAAGTTTCTTTCTGTAAATAAAGATTATTGTATAAATAAATAAATAAATATTCCGGACACACGGTCAACTGATCCCAAACTAGGCATAGCCTGTACTATGGGTATCAGAGACTGATATACATAATAGATAAATATTTAACACCCAGACACAGAATAAACATCCGTATTCATCACACAAATGTTTGTCCTGTGCGGGAATCGAACCCGCAACCTCTAGCGCAGAAGGCAGAGTTACTACCAACTGAGCTATGAGGCCTTCCTTATCTTAGAAATAGTTGTGGATTCGGCAATTTATTTATTTAGCTATTATAGTAATCTAGGCTTCACAGTTTTCTTGTAGTAGATTATAGGCTAGAGAAAGTTTTTCCATTTCGCGATGACTTGTCTGGTGACCTTTAAGTCGAATGTATAAGATTCAAATTGCAATGGAATAACTCTACTTGAACCAATTTGAATCCACATTTTGTATTCCGCTCGCTTAAAACTTAAAAGTTACATAGTGCGAGTATGTACTTTAGTACTTAAGTAGGTGCCTAAAATAGCTGTGTTATTAGTTGTAATTCCGACCTCGGTGGCGTAGTGGGTGAGTGCCCGGCTGAGACGCAAGGGGTGTGGGTTCGTTTCCCATCGTGGGACAAATGTTTGCATAATCTGCAAATATTAGTTACAATTAAAAATATTAATAATTGGAAATTAAATACAAAGTCACAGAATGACAAAATTATTAAAAAAACTTATGCAATGAAAATGTAAATAATGAATCAGTCACACATCTCACAAAATAACGGGCTACACTGGTTCTTTCATCGACGGTCATAGGCGCTTTTCAGAGCCACCATACCTCAACCTGGTCACTGACCTAATACAGGATGACCAAGAACGAATCAGTGAGACGACCAGAAGAAGAGGGGCAGGTCTATGAATGTTCTAATATCAAACATTGTAAAGTTCGTTCTTATAGATAGCTATCTGAAAAGTTACTGCTCTTCAAAATGCTTTAAAATCTCGTTTCTCTGTTAATTCATTTGAAATCATTCGATTTATATAATAAATCCACAATTCATTGTTGCGCTGCATTTCTCGAGAACTGCGGCGGATATTGAATTTTCATAACGTTCGTTTGTTGCTATAAGTCTGTTTTATTTATTCCTGTTTTAAAACGGTCCGTTTTGTTGACAGGAAATTAATAAATCTGACGTTTTTATAAGTTGTGAGCGTGAAGATCGAGATAGCGTGGATGAATACGAGTATGTCGTAAAGGTGGAATTGAAATCGTTCAATTTGCTTCCAACGTAGAGGCAGTTATGTTTGCGATTTAGCTTCTGAAAAACATTTTCAGTTTTTTGCAAATATTAAATTTATGGGGCAAGGCTTCTGACTAGATAACTGCATATATTGAGTAGTTACCTCCCGTCTCCCGTGCTCGGATGACATTTGCATGTGACACAGACTTTTTCCCAAACCTTTTCAAATCAGCTGTTTATGGTCTTTTATCAGCTTGATACAAGAAGTCCCAAGATTGTTACCTAAATCAGCTAAATAATGGTATTTGTACTGATTTTTGTATATTGTATTATACAATGAAAAATGTCGAATTTCCAAAAGTCTAACTAGAACTATATCTTAACTATACATCTAAAAATATTTGAATGAATGTACCTATATCTGAACCATATATATCTTAGAACTAACCTAAGTACCAATTAGCAGCAGAATAAGCTCTTTTCGGGAGAGTATATATATATTACTAGCTTCTGCCCGCGGCTTCGCTCGTGTGGTACCTACATAAAAATTTGCCTATATGATATTCTAGGTAAAGAACTTTATCTATTCCAAGTTTCAACGAAATCGGTTGAGCAGTTACGGCGTGATTGAACAACAAACATCCAAACATCCTCACAAACTTCTCGGCCGTTTAGTTAACTGATATAATGATGATAAAAATATCAAAGTCAAATTTGAGAAAGTTTGTGAAAATAAAATTGATAAAAATTAAATGAATGTTGTGTTGTCTGTATATGGTAGTTTATTTTAGTTAATTTACAGTTGTATTTTCCACTTCATTTTTTTTTCTCTTATATTGTTGTACACGTTGCATCTCCCTATATTATCAAATCACTCTAGCCCCAAAGGTTTGCTGGAAGAAAACTCTTGTTAGGGTTAATCTCGCCTATGTACATGACTTTGGAAATAACCATTTATGTGTCATGTTTCTGTGTGCAATAAAGAATAATAGAATGAAAATATTGATGTTTTTTTACGCTAACATTATTTCTTTTGGTGGATAGAATAACCCCCTTTTGGTATACATTTTATGAATCACCTTGTATACTATACCGATTTTATACACGCCATCATATCGGTACAATTACACCTCACTGCCATCGAATGCATAGCTATCGAGAAACGCTAAAGTTTAATACCCCTTTATAATGTTATTGTTACTTTTAATCTGGAACTATTCATAGTTATGATATTCCCCAAATACGTCATTACATGTAAACTGTTATGTTATAACAGGTGATACTTACCCGTATTTTTAGGACGCCGTAAAATCTGCGCAAAATTGGATAGTTTTTATAAAATGTAGTAGATATGCGCTGTATACACGGTGTATCGTTATATGTGTATGTATACATCACCGAATGGGGATTATTCTACACCCACCCAGTTATTGACAAAGTCTTCGGAGGTAGTGCAACAGAAAGTACAGATTTTGATAATTTTAGGGTTCCGAACCTCATTTGGAAAAACGGAACCCATAAAGGATCACTTTGTTGTCAGTCTGTCTGTCAAGACCCTTTTTCTCAGAAACGGCTTAAGGGATCAACTTGAAATTTATACCACCTATTAAAGTCTGTAGGTTTATGGTGCCGTATAAAAATCAAAGCTCTAGCTTAATGCATTTAAAAGATATGGTAATAAATGTATAATTTTTGTATGGAAACGCTAAAATGAAAAACCTCTAGGGTACTTCCAGTTACCTCACAATTCTGAAATTTGGAATTCTAGGAGCTTTTTACTTCCAGTTACCTCACAATTCTGAAATTTAGAATTCTAGGAGCTTTTGTAACACAGGTAAAGGGAAAAGTCTGAAATTGAGGAATTTCGAAGTTTTTTAGGAAACAAAGTTATATTTGCGGTCAATGTCGTATGACACAACTTTGTCAATTCCTACACTTAGAATTTTTATTTTCTGATCATGACCACTGGTGCGCGACCGGGATTCGAACCCACGACAAATGGTATGGAACCCTCAGGGCGCGAGTTCTCGCACTTGACCGTCTTTATTGCCTTTAGTTTTACAAACGAAAATAAAAAATGGTCAGCAAATTACACGGTGTACGGTGGTGTTTTTCAGACTTTTGGATTGGCAACCCTTTGCGAAGTTTTCATTAACTGAAATGGAAATAATTTTCCAAATGTAGGTACTTCATAAACCTAGCTATCTTTGATGTCGCCTGAAGGTAACTCGTGAATGGAATTTCCAGCGTTTGTTTGTTCAGCTCTGGCTGTCGAATTTGCCTTGGAATTGGATTCATTCAATTTATTGTATACCTATTTGCAAAATTGCACAGGCCAAAATGAATAATTATTTTGTAAAGGATTTCGTGCATTTGTTACCATGGAGGCTTAAGCGGTTTCTTTAGATAGTTAGCGGTAACAATTGCCCAATACAGTTATTAACTCGAGACATGCATTTTAAAGTCCCATGAGCATGTAATTTCAACAGAGACACAGCATAATCACCATTGCCGCTTCACGGACGGCCTCCGTAGACAGAGCCTCCTGCTCTCTGAACGGATAATTATTTATTATTTATTTCTTGGTCACTTTTATTAGATAAAGTAGGCGTGAAAACGCTTATTGCGACTATTCGTTGGTAGAGAGAACTTAGCGGTTTCATGGTTGGTATTGTTAGTGTGTTGTGCCGTAATGGTGCAGCTTTATGCTGAGACGGGACCCATTTGCCCCACACAACGCATACCTACTCAACCTACCTACCGCCTCACCTACCTACATGTTTTTGTTTTTCTTATTGTGTTTTTTTTGTATTACTAGGTTTAAGTATTTTTTTTCGTTGTATCTTCCTACCTACCTACCTACTTACTGCGTTGTGGGTCAAATAAATAAATTTTCTTTCTTTCTTTCTAATGTGAACACGGAAATTCCTAATTCTGAAGACCAAGTAAAGGTAGTTTCTAATCAGTCTCAGTACTTTTGCAACTCAGTCGAAACGTCGAGAATCCTTCCTACTCTCCTTCCTACTAATATTATAAACGCGAAAGTTTGTAAGTATGGATGGATGGATGTTTGTTACTCTTTCACCTAAAAACTATTTTTTTTTTTTTTTTTTATACGAAATAGGCTATCGTTTGACCACAATCTCACCTGATGTTAAGTAATGATGTGGTCTACGGTGTAGCACGTTTGCCTAGAAGAAACCTATTCACTCTGGTGTTGAAGACACCCAAATTATAGGTATTCGGAAACACAGACGCCGGCAACGAGTTCCACTCTTTGGCTGTCCGCATTATAAAGGTAGACGCAAAGCGCTTGGTGCGGCAAGGTGGTATATCAACCATGAACGGATGTCGCGTGTCCGTGTGTCTGGTTGTCCGATGATGGAATGGGGATGGGGGGACTAAATCAAAGAGTTCAATCGCACACTCTCCGAGATGTATCCTATAAAAGACCGATAGGCTGGCTACTCGGCGACGATGATCGAGGCTCAGAAGCTTACTACTGAATGGATTTTAATGAAACTTTACAATAATATAGCTTATACATCAGAATAACACACAGGCTGGGCTATAAAGATATTGTGTGAATTGTAACGCCACGCTAATATAAGCTACTCGAAATACTAATCCTGCGCAGACGAAGTCGTGGGCACCAGCTAGTAATAGGTATATAAAAAGGTACGCGATAAACACCCGTTTGATTTCAATAAGCTATGATAGGTACATAAAACAAAATGCTTGCAGTAAAAGTATAATCAATATTTATATTGTTTTGTTTCTTCCTGTCTTCTGTCTGTCTTCGTCATTTGTTTTATTTCATTTTCATTTCAATATTACGTTTCGTGCAACATTCTAACTTCTAAATACCAGGTTTAACTTTTATTCAACAAAATAGTTCAACTTTAGTAAAACAGAGGCTAAAATGGCTATCTACCCAAAAATCAAAAAGTTTAACGGTTGTACATCATACTTTTATATATTCTGTGCCTGAACAAAGTTTTGTATCGTGCGACTTGAAATAAAAATAAATTGGCCAAGCGTGCGTTGGAACACGTAACAGCGAAGGCTTTCGAAGGCAGTTCGGCTTAGATAGGTATATTTTCCTTAACGAAATGACCAGCCATATAGTTGTGATTGAAACAAGAAATTAATTTAGTATGGATATATTTGAATAGATTTTTGAACCTATTACCAACAACCCCGACTATTACTCGTTAACCATTAAAGTCTACTAAACTTAATTATATATATATTTCCTAGTAATTTCAGGATAATTATATGTTATCATTCTAACCGCCGTGGGAACACTTGACTTACAAAAATTACCAGTGCGAAGGTTAATTTTTATCAAACGGATCTCTATATTGAAAAAGTATTAATGTAAACTCGTTATATTTTTAAAGACCTAACCAACCATAATCATACGATGTGGTAATGCAAATAAATAAAAACAATCCACTTCACATTTCTTTGTAATTTTTGTCCTTATTTTCTTGTTCATGAATATGTATTTCCTTGCAAAATCTCAGTACGATAGCACGAATATTCTGCGAGTCCATCTTTCCGACCTACGGAACCCTAAAAAACAGAAATTTTTCTTTTTATTTTGTCCAGTTATAATTGCGCCAAGGATTCTTTTTTTTTCGTTTTCTCGCTTCAGATTACTAAGGAATATTCTTTATTTCGTTTTAACTGGATCTCGATCAAGTAACAGTTTTGTAAATTGTTTCTGACATGTTTTTCTTTGAGATCACAAACTGTGCCTTACTTGGTAGACGTACCTATCTTAGTTCAATCTTAATCCTACTAATATTATAAATGCGAAAGTTTGTGAGGATGTTTGTTATTCAATCACGCCGTAACGGCTCAACCGATTTAGTTGAAACTTGGAATATAAAGAGTTCTTTACCTTTTTTTTTAAGAGTTTTTTTATATAAGTACCGCACGAGCGAAGCCGCGGGCGGAAGCTAGTCATTTATAATATAGGATCTTTTAAGGTAGTATAGTTTTAATTAAAGCTCTATTACAAAAACTCGGATAGAAAATGATACACAATAAAATGCCCTTCAAAGCAATGTAGAAGCGATCGCGTAACTTGTAATCAGTACCATCAGCACTATCAAATACATCAATCAAATAATCAATGGATTTAAGTGCCGACTCGTTGCCTCATCGTCATCAAACGATCGGCACTTCTAGTTTGTCTATGGCTTACGCTATAGTTATTTCTATTCTATCCATGGCTCGAATGTATATTGTTAGTTGTCTGTGGTGGGAATAGTCTGCGGTTCGACTCGTCGGCACTCATCGTGCTTATTTCGTACTACTTCATCTATAGTCAAAATAATAAAATAAATCTTTCATTCATTAATTTGTCTTTCGTTCATTTCATTTATTCTATAGCGCTCATGCTTTGTTATTTGGTTTGGGCTGGACAAATACTGGTTGTGGGTGACGGACTTCCTCACGATTTTCCTTTCCTGTTGTGCACATAAAGAAGCCAGAGGCGCTAAGCTGTTACGTTAATACCACCTACCCAGCCAGCCTTTTGGTGACCGCGCTGAACGTAGCTGAAGTTCAACTAAGAGCGCTCTAAACTATTTTGTCTCAAGGCTATCATTCATCAATGCGGAGCGGAGATGTTCAAGATCAAACTCACAACATTATAATTTAACACATTTCCGCTATACTTTGATCAATCATGACCCTTACTGCTGACGATGATAACGATATAGCTTCATTAAAGTTAAAAATGCTTGTGAGTTGTCACAAAGTTCGCTAATTAAGTTACTGAGTTAATTTTGATTGCAAGATTAAGCGCCGCATGATGGATGCTTATTGCGATGGCTTGGTTAGCAATTAAGCTATCACTTGGATGGATCTGCGATTATTTAGCAGCAAATCGTAGTTTATTGAGAGATAAGGTGTGGTACATTACTGTAGTTTAGGGAGTTAGAGCGTTTTGTAGTCGCGGCACGATAGACTGATCGTTACTAGCAAAGCATTTGTCGCGCGTTTTTATCATATATTGTCTGGCTCTTAGGACAGTTTCTCTTAAAACAGTCCGGATATTTTGGGATAGCTAGCAGATTGGTCGGACATGTCAAGTATTGATTAAAAGGGTTCACTGGCTATAAACATTAGTATCCTAAAAACTCGCTAGCGACTCGATATGGTCAGAGAACGTTCGCCAAGCTGTTCCTTCCAAGACTTTCAACTGTCCTATTCATGCTCGCCTTACGATGCTACCAAAGGAACTAAACTTATCGGCTCGGAACCTCGCTTAATATACTACTAAAGTACGTAATCAAATTATTCAGTAACTCTCCGTCGTATTCACAAAGCCAACGAACTTATAACGCTCTAATAACTCCGGGGCAGCTCCTGAATTTAAAGTATTTCGGACTTATAAAATAAGTCAATGCGGTTCGGTTAAGAGATTATTTCTTGTGTACCTATAGGCTCCATAAAACAATATTATACACCAATATTGTCAATACAAGGTAATTTTTTATGCGTATTATATTGAAAGGGGCTTATTCTACACCCAATTGGCAAGAAAGTCTGTTCTATGACTTTTGGAAATTCAGTGTTTTTCATTGAAAAGTCTCTGCAAAAATCAGCTGTTTTGAGGTCAAATCAGTTTAATTAAACTCAATTATTTCGCTGTTTTACGAACATTTACGCGGGTACGGGAACTACTAAGAGGGAAACACTATAAGGCTTTTATATTCGTAGCTTCGCTCACGAATAGTTCACCTTAAACGTAAGGAACGAACACTGGTGAAAATCTTTTACGAAAGCCTTCATAAAGACACAATCCATACATTCAAAATATAAGATCAAAATGCATGGAAAATGAGATAATTATGAACTCTTCTGAAACATATTCCTTAGAACTATGCAAATAGCTTTATTCGTAACATCAATCGTATTCGGTCACACCTGGTCCGGCCTTATTGAAGTTATAAGTTGTGCAAACTCGCTTTCTATCTTTCTTTATCTCATAGCTACGTATATATTTGTCTCAGTCTCCCGTTATTGGAATTTTAGAGACTTGCATATTACAGGAGTTTGAATATAGATTTTGATGTTTAATATTCAATGAGTAATCATTTCTGTAAAGTGGTTTGTGATTCACTTCTGAGTGTAAGGGTTTGTAATGTAAATCAGTATTATTACCTACCCTTTATTTAATAGGCTTTTGTGATAATGACATCATGAATGTTTCAAAGGAAACTGGTCAAAGTTACAATGTAAATTGCCCCTGCAGTAAAATGAGACCTAAGCAGCCTACTTTCGATTGACTCTGTTTTAGAACGGGACTTCAGATTTACCTTATTATGCGAGGTTTAGCAAAACCAAGTGCAGGTTGGCTTTAAAAGTTTCACTCCACTGGCATTGACAGTAGCCTGACATGAATTTGATAGAAAATGCTGTAAAATTTGATGATTTTAATTAATATTTTATTTAGCCTAAATCACAAATTTCACTTCTTACTTGTTTGAACTAGTAATATCAACTTTATGACTTTATCCTACTAATGAATGGATGGATGGATGTTTGTTACTCTTTCACGTAAAAACTACTTAATGGGTTTTAATGAAACTTCACAATAATATAGCTTATACATCAGAATAACACATATTACAACTTATATTGCGTGAATTGTCTAAAATATGACGATAAGTGTCAAGTAAGTATTTATACTAATCCTGCGCAGACGAAGTCGCGGGCACCAGCTAGTGAGATAATAAATTCACAAAACATTAGTTAGCCTTTAAAGCCTGTGTTTTTCTTTGCAAATTTTACATTGTGATTTCGTCGAAATGGAAATCCTGACGTGAATTAGGTTTGACCTTCTGCCAAAGTTAATTGTAGGTAGCGGTTTGTGGCACATTACTCGACTCGTTTGTTTTATCGTTTGTGTCGACGTTATAAGTACTGAAATAAATTAAATACGAGATTTATTTGGAAGCTTTCACTAAAGGAACAACTTTATGATATAATTTTTTTTTTCATTTCGACTCGACATCTAGTATTTTCATGATATATATCTAGCAGGAGTTTTTTAAAGCATGGTCATGGTATAATAATGTGAAGAGACAATTATGCGCATTCCAATTCAGTTTGAAGAGTGTTTTTGAATGTGAAAGCATTCTTTTTGTTGTTGATTACCATGATATAATCGAGTATCATCCTAGTCTACAGCATATTCTTGATATCTTTCTAGGTCCGAGAGCAGCAGAGCAACACATGATTCCTAAACCAAACTATAAAAAATGTGTTTGATTTCAAAGAGTGTCTCTCGTGAATTCAGGCGAACGTGCCAGTGCAGTGCTCAGAAATATTTCAGTTGAGAATTACCAAACTGTGCCATATAACAATGGAATATGGTTGAACTCAGTTCCCCACGCCTAAACTGTGCTTCCAAAAATGATAACGCGCAGTGAATCAAACGAAGCCTAAAATACAAAAATCAAACGAAAAATTAGATTAGAATAGATAAAATTTGTTGTAAATATAAATAATTAAAATTTAATCCTTAATCGTTGTCTACGTGTTTACTTAACTTTTAAATATTTTGAAGTTTATTCATCGAAGCGGTTGTCGTATTTTTGTGATATACAAAGTCGTATCAATTAAAATCTTAGTGTTAATTAAAATAAGTGGCAAAACTCGGTTGTGATGTGTTTATTTAAGCTGTATCGTAAGTAAGGTGCCGTCGTGACTGTCGGCCATTTTGTGATTGTCGGCCATTTTGAGGTGGTCCGCCATTTTGGTCGTCGCCGATGTTGCGTGTAGCGGTGCGTTGTCACGTGTATTTTGGCGCAGGCGCGGCACGGCGCCAGTAAGATGAGAGAGCGGCGCACCGCGCACAACCGCACCGTCGTCGTTTTGCTGTTTGCCTGCCTCCTCACCTTAATCTGTCAAGTCGACGCCGCTGGTAAGTCTATTTTTAATTACTGACTTTGATTTGTACTCATCAATGCAGGCAATTCAATCAAATGTATTCAGGCTTATCAAACACATAAAACATGACATTATTAAGCATTATGTCATTAGTGTCGCAATCAATATTGTACAAATGAAAGCCAACACTTGTTAGTTCTTTAATAAAATAATGTAAAACGTATGACGAAGTAACGACGATGAAATTCGTTATAACAATCGTGGAGAGGTCAAACCGTAATTACTTAAGGTGGAATTAAATATTTTTATGGAAGTAACGACTATTGTTGCGTGATTATTTCCAGTTTTATTTCTCATTCGGATGTTTGACTGGTGTGTTTATTCGTTACACATAGGTACATGTATATACGCCCACACACGCATGTAAGATTCTCTTTTGTATAAACATAAAACACTTTCCTACAACAATGCCTCAACAATGGCGAGAAACACTGGAGTTTTATTTTTAACCAAAATTGTTGATCTCTATCTTTTAAGATTTGGCGGAACTAAACTCACATGGGGTACCTACTGGGTGTAGATCATGTAATTAAAATATATTCATAACAATTACTAGACAAGAAAACCTAATCAGAATATACATATAATGATAAAATCAAATAAAAAACTGAAACTATAAGTTAAATAATTGTGATCATGCGGCAATATGCCAAGAGCACTGGCTGCATTCCCAAGTTGAATTGCCACAGAAGCTCTTGACCTGGAATGAGCCAGCCCTCTTGTCACCGGCCGCGTCGATTAAAATTGTTTATTTTTTTGTTACTTTGGCCAGATGGTACAAGGTTTCTAGTAGTTTCATTAAATATAACTGATGATTAAAAGAAAACTAATATTAAAGTAAATTGAAAATTACCACCGCTATCACCATTAGAGAAACTAAGCCTATTGGAACAAAGCCTTTTTCAACAAATGTCATTAATTCAAGTGACATAATATAATTAAACTGGAATCGATTTTCCGACTTCGTATTTCGTAATGAGGCGATATTAAAAATTACGCGCCCCTGATGAGCTTGTATTAAAGATTCATGAAACAAGTACGCCTTAATTATGAAAATTAAAACTTGGTCTACCATTCTACTTTGGGTTTTAATCAAATACTTATTCGGCCGTGTCGAGGCTTTGAATATTAATTAAAATACCTCATAACCTAGATATCTTTGTAGCCGAATGGTTGCTATTATAAGTGATTATTACTAATCATTATTAGTATTGGGAGGACTAGTGGAGTGGTGTTAGTGACCCCGCCTTCCGATCCACGGGTCGTGTGTTTGAATCTCGCTTGTGCACCAATGGATTTTCCATTCGGAAAATTTATGTCCACTATACTAGTTCTCTCAAACGGTAAAATAAAAAATTAGAAATCCTAGTTGAGGAAACCGGCATTTCCTTGGACCTAAAATTCGAAAACATGTGATATGTGCACGAAAGGAGCGTCTAAGAGGTCCTTTCCCTACACTAACTTTTTAACCGTCGGTCATAGGCCCTTTTTAGGGCCACCATACCTCAACCTAATCACTTACCTAATACTGGATGAGGCTTTGTCGCATGACCAAGAAAGAATCATGTAGCGACAAAGCTTGACAAGCAAGCGAGTATTAGGTACCTATCTTATTCCCATAAGCATACATAGTAACAATGTAAATTCTTCTTAATTAAAAAAGGGACGGGATCTCTGAAAATCTCCACAAAATGAATTTAGAAATCCTAGTTTCCACGAGTTGAGTTTCAGTTCACGTATGGTAACAGAAGGAAGGCAGGTTAAGTAGTGGTTTTATTACAAATGCGGTTCATATTTTCTCATTAGCATAAAGGGGAGAGGTATACTTACATTTACATAAAAGTCAGACCAAAAATCTCATCTGACTCTCTACCTTCTAGCATAATTACACCTCGCTTGACGAAAATGAGACATAAAAACGCTCCGAAACATTAAAATAAAACGACTTCATAATAAACTGTTGTTTTCCACACTCCCGAAAGACAGATTCGCAAAATGTGGCTACTTAATATGCGTAGTGGCGCACTCTAAGCTTTTAAAGCCGATTTTACAAAACATACACGTCCTGCTTTATGAAAGGTCTTCACTGCGAGCCTCGTAAAACATACAATATCATACGCTGAAGATGAAGTTGGTAGCTACGCGTACGCTGCATACGTCGGGCTACAATTCAGAGTTATTAGATACACTTATTGTTGTTTTACTTCTTAAATTGTTATAATGTGGACGTTAGAGGCACGCGGCGCGCTCATTTGCATGGGGCGGCTGCGTCGCCCATAAAGCCAACCGTCGATCTTATGAACGCAATTAATGAACCAAATGATACAAATACCACGAAATTACAAATTTTTCCTGCGCAACCCGTTTTTTGGACATTAATATTCGATTAAGAACTTTATCGCCATCGTAAAAAAATCGTTTACTTCTTCACATATTAGAATAAGTAAAACAGACCGTCCTTACGACAGAAAGATAGCTGTACGATTTCGTGTTGCGGATCGATGAGCGGAAAAAACCGGTTTTGATTTGCATTTTAATATGCACAAGGGGATAACGGAACGAACCTGTCATATTGTGATCATGTAAAACAGACGTGCGCCGCAGTCACCACACAATCGATAGCCAAGCTGACATATCGAGGGCACAATGAGAAAATGCGAAGGCTCTTTTCCACCTTTATTTGAGTTTTTATGTCAACTCGCGGATGGGAGATGATAAAATTCAGCAATACAAAGACTTATCGGGCCCCGGCGCAAATTCAATTTGGTCGAGAGATATCAGAGTTCGTTTTGTAACCCATCCGTCTTACGTGCCTTTCTTATCTAACTTTTCTTAGTCGTCCTTTCAGAAGTTGTCTGGAATTTGTCCTGTTGGATGTTTTAAAGTAGGGCTGAGCGGTAAAATAAAACGCCACTATCCGCATTTAGTTATAACCATGGTCATGGCTAAGATGAAATGTCTTAGTTGTCACTATTTTTTTAATTACATATCACAAGGACATTATTTTCATCATAATTGCTTTCTTTGAAATACTCTTGAAATTTTTCTAGAATTCATTTTGAATGAATACTCAGAAGAACTTGATAATTGAATTATGACTTAAAAATGTTAAATGTAAGTTTAAAAAAATGTTTTTAATTTTGTTCATAGAAATAAGTCTAATTCCATTTCAAGTCTCAATTTTTCCTTTCTTCACACGTTTTATTCAATTCTACAAATTCTATTCAAACTGATAAAATCTGGATTTTCAAAGACATGAATAAAAGTAAATAACATAAACAGTAGTAAATAAAACTTCTAACACAACAACCAACTCGGATGGGCAGCGTTTGGTAAACTTCGTCATATCTTCTCGTCGCAGATACCGCAGAGCCTCAAGACGAAAGTCTACAATCAGTGCGTGTTGCCAGTGATGACTTATGGCACTGAGACTTGGTCGTTAACTATAGGCCTCAAATACAAGCTCAAAGTCGCGCAACGGGCTATGGAGAGAGCTATGCTCGGAGTTTCCGAAATATACGAAATAAGATCCGAAATGAGGAAATCCGTAGAAGAACCAAGGTCACTGACATAGCTCTCAGATTTAGCAAGTTGAAGTGGCAGTGGGTAGGCCATATAGCTCGCAGAACCGACAACCGTTGGGGAGTAAAGGTTCTCGAATGGCGACCACGAACCGGGCGACGCAGTGTTGGAAGGCCCCCCACCCGATGGACCGACGACATTGTGAAGGTTGCGGGAAGTCGGTGGATGGAGAAGGCTCAAGAATGTTCGTTATGGAACTCTTTGGGGGAAGCCTATGTCCAGCAGTGGACTTCTACAGGCTGATGATGATGAAATAAAACTTCATGAATGCGTCGAATGCGATGCACGAAAAAGGTTTCAAGTTAGAACCTTTCCGGTTACTAACCACCACATACTGCATTGTGGTCACGTTGCTCACAATGGCCGATCCAACGCGAAACGTTATTAAACTTAAATAGCGTTGCTCGGCGATGCAGAAACTTCCTATTACCGAGGATCGAAAGAAAATCTCTTATCAGAAGCGATTATTGGGCCGGGATTAATATCTAACCGAGCGCCGACGGCCCGGCTGAAGATGGGATTTTTGCGAAGAACCTTTATGGTTCGACTCCTTTTGTTTTTTATTGGTTATCGGTTATTGGTGTGTACACAGCTTTACTGGCTATATTAAATCGCGTATGCTTTGTTTCATTTTGTGCAGTGGCAAAGATAAATTTGTTTCGGTAGAACAATTTGATGATATAATTTTAGTACGGTCCGATTAGTTATTGTCTATTAATTATTACGAATTATTTTTATTACAGACATACATAAAGTCACGCCTGTTCTCCAGAGGGGTAAGGCCTAAGTCCAGCAGTTGACTACTTCAGGCCGATGAAGCTTGAGAATTAGTATCCCTGGTAGTCAAATGTTCGCTACATAGTTTTAATGTATGAAGAGTTATACTCTACCTGCAAAGGGATCATACAAAACGTGGAATGTACCTACAGAATCGTTTCACGACCTTTTAATATCCTTAAGTAAAGACGTCTGAGCAAATTCCAACATATGAAACTTGAGCCATTCAAACCGACTCACTTCGCCGAATCAATATCGAAGAAAATATTCCATTTCGATGGAAATTCAATTCTGCACGTTTTGAGAGTCAACGGAACTCTAAATAATATTAATGATCACATTCGAACTTTATCCAGTTTCGTATAAGTGGGCGCTGCGTGCATTTTGTTACATAAATCTACATTTTCTTACATAATCGTTCATATTGCGATGCTTTTATAGCATCATATATATTAGGGAAGGAACTGCTACTTATAGTGCAGCCTTGTGCGCGAGCGAAGCCCTGGGCACAAGGCTGCACAATAAGTAGAAGTTCCTTAAAAAATGTGGCCTAGATGCTTTTCTTGTTATATCTGTTACAAGTTTCATCGAAATCGTTTGAGCCGACCGCGTGATTGGAGCACACACATTGACTGGCCTCATAGCTCAGTTGGTAGTAACTCTGCCTTCTGCGCTAGAGGTCGCGGATTCTATTCCCGCACTGGACAAACATTTGTGACTAACACAGATGTTTGTTCTGTGTCTGGGTGTTAAATATATATCTATTATCTATATCAGTCTCTGGTACCCATAGTACAGGCTATGCCTAGTTTGGGATCAGTTGGCAATGTGTGATATGTCCGGAATATTTATATTTATATTTACATCCAAACATCCTCACTTTCGTCTGTATAAAATTAGTACGATATTAGGGAGTTTATTGGGAAGTAGGATAATATTAGTAGGAGGATTAGTAGGTACAGTAGTAGTTACATTTACGCTTATCTCTAAACAGTCTGAATGCTTTAGCAGTAAGGCTCAATTTATTTTTCTGTTCGTGTGAGTAATTTTGGACCAATAAATTATTAGTTATTATTATTATTATTTTATCACACACGGTCAACTGATCCCAATCTAGGCATAGCCTGTACTATGGGTACCAGAGACTGACATACATAATAGATACATATATATTTAACACCCAGACACAGAACAAACATCTGTGTTAGTCACAAATGTTTGTCCAGTGCGGGAATCGAACCCGCGACCTCTAGCGCAGAAGGCAGAGTAACTACCAACTGAGCTATGAGGCCAGTAAGAATGCTTTAGCAGTAAGGCAAAACCTTTTTTTTCTGTTCGTGTGAGTAATTTTGGCCAATAAATTATTATTTATTATTATTATATTCCATCCACCGACTTCCCGCAAATTATCGTCGCCCGGTTCATGTTCCTAAAGCCTTGAAAATAAGCAACTGTTCCAATAAAATCAGTCCTATACACTGACATGGAAAACTAATTATTTCCTTCTGAAAGCAGGAAACGGAAAATCGATAAGGGAATCGTATACAAAACAATAACTGTTATCTTCAAGAGTAGTTATCACTCATGAATATGCATGAGCGTAGATACTGGCGCGCGAGCACGATATATTGTGCTAAGTATTGGAATTCAATGTCTGATGATAAATTTACAAGATTTATTATGCAGAGGTGTTCAAATGTTTGATGAAAATAAGCTGGTTTTGTGGTTTTTTCCCGACTCACACCCTTCGTGGACCTTATTTTAAGTGAAATCGGTTTAGTAGATATAAGTTTAAAGTTTTCTATAGTCTTTATATTCTATGTACTCTGCAAACAGAAAAATGGTTTAATTTCTGGTCAAAGTAGCTAAGCCTTTTTGGATTAGGAGCCAAATAAAGTTGGGCTGTATCAAGCCAATCTGAAGGTTAAAAATTCAACGTTCTGTTTTGAACTTTTAAAACTACGCTTTTAGTTCGATAAAATCTGTTAACTTGTTTGCTTTAGTTTTATAATGGTAACTATAATTATTATTTGTGGTCGTTAATTTTAAATAGAACCACGCTGACACTACTGGACGGATTTTGATGCAACTGGCGTGGTATTATCGATTAACATTTAGAGAGGACTGGTGGAGTGGTGGTAGTAGCCCTGCCTTCCGATCCTCATGTCGTGGGTTCGAATCCCGGTTGTGCACCAATTTTGGAAGTCGCGGGCGGATCAGTTAGTAAAAATAAAAGGTTCGCAACCAAGCGCCTAAAACGAAATCCTTTTCCAATAAGTATTTTTACTGGTATATCCATAGTTTTCGTCTTTGCGATATTCTAACAGTTTATTCTTCAGCAATATTCAAAGTTAGCCCGACCAAGGTAACCGATACAAGGTAAAACGTGGCGTCCCGTATCGTGACGGATATATATTAGCATTTAGATTACCTGTGTCTCGGAACCACGTGGTGCCAGATTTGTCTCCAGATTTACATTATCCGAAGTGTGTTTAACCATTGAGGTGTTTATTACCTACGGACGGGGTCGACTTTACAACGAAAATTGTTTTCTTATTGATTTCGGCAAATAGATATTGAATATGCCTAGGAAAAAAGAAAGAAAAAAGAAATAGAGTCTTGACTTTTGTCCCCAAGAATGGTAGACATACTCTCAGATCTTCAGATCAGATCCTTATATCCTAGATAGGAGGGGGTTAATCAGAATCCAAACAAATTGGCAGATGCCCACATTTTTCGTCAAGATTTTCACTCGATTCGCTCGCTTGAGCAATAAAACGTTGCGCTTAATTTATTTATGGATATAAATTAAATGCCTCAAAATGGTCACTAACATAATACAGGATGACCATGAAAGAATCAGTGACACGACAAGAAGAAGAAGAAGAAGAATTAAATAGATATAAAAGTGCTTACCTTTTACAATAATAATTTTAAAAGAATTGGCGTTGTTCTTCAAACAGGTGCAATTTGATGTAGCCATAAATGTGTGTTATAATTTGAACATTTCCCGTTTTCAGCGTTGGTAATGGCTCGAACGTCTTTAGTTAAGCTCAAAAACGACCGTCTACGTCTATTGTCTCCATTTACCCCAAGAATTTCACTTCCGTGCCATTAATTTTCCATTTTGCCCCTAAATCGACTATTGAAGGGCTCTGCGACGAATTTTGAAAGACGAAAATTTTCTCGATAACTTACTATTACGTCGGGAAAACCGATTGCCGTCGCATATTTTATTTTTAGTGCCTTCGGTTACTTATATACTTACAGATGACTTCATTTATAACACTTTATATCCTGTGTCCATTCGCTCGCTTGATATTTAGATAAAATGTAGCCTTAATACTTTTATGTTCCTATTTGTATTGGCTTTTTTTTATGTACGTACCACGCGGTGGAAGCTGCAGGAGGAAGCTAGTTTGTTATGAATTAATACCAAAAGCAGCTTGCATTTTTTCATTTTGTTGACAGAATAAGCATCATACTGGATAGTATACTAGACTAGTGTAACGGAACACATTGTAGAACGCTGTAAAAATTGTTTATTCACTGCACCACGAGTAATTATGAGCTCATAAAACATTTCATAACCGTAATGTGTTCAGCACTAAAAGGTTCTACGCTCCTGGATTGTTCCATAAAGACTCGCAGAGTAGTTCCTAAAACAGGAAGTAAATCTATGTAGCGTAATTTCTAACTAACGCCACAAAAATTGACCTCCAAACGCCTGGAACACGGTATTTGCTGCGAAGTACGAGCAAACAAGCCCGGAGATAAGCATTAACCGGTGTAATTGTAAAGTAGCGGTGGTTCGTATTTATGCATCCAGGTTTTTGAACCAGGTCCTCGCATCAAACTATACGTTACCTAGTACGACTTTACGATACTATAAACAAATATAAGCTTGCACTTAGTTTGAGTGCTAAGATTATAAGTTTATAGACGGCGTGGTTGGGTGCGGCGCCCAAGTCCACCCTAGACTGCGACGGTCGGGTTGCGACCGCGCGGCGCGGAATTGTGCAGGTGACTTGCGCAGACTTGCAAGTATTTAGTACCTGTAACTTGTAAAATACGGTCCGTTATCGACCTGGTATGCTAAATAGCAAGTACGACCCATCTCTATTGTAAAAGCGCGGCGCACCGCCAACAAAGAACCATATTAACCTGCCACTAACTAATGGACGAAGATAGGGTTACAGAATGACCCCGCTCAAAACGCCCTTTGTAATGTAAATACGGCATTTGTTAACCACCGTATTTATTTTTTGACCGCTTTGAAGCCGCGTTCGATGGCGTAAGATATGCTATTTGAAATTCGTTTCATAATAATCCTTACTACTACGAATAGTCAATTTTGAGTTTGGCGTGAAATACATGTCGAGTTATTGCAATGCTATAAAAGTCAAACTCACATACAATTCCTTATTCAGTAGTCGTAAGGATCATCTAAATCTATATTATGAATATATTACAAAACAGTAACTGACTGACTGATAGAAAATGTAGAGCCTTAACCGTTGGTCCTAGAGACTTGAAATTTGGAGGGTCCCTTGTAGTGAGTAGGGTTGTATTAAGAGTTTCCAGAGAGAGAAGAAGAAGCAATTTCCAAAAATTCATCCCCTAAGAGGGGTTGAAGTTTGTATGAAAAACTTCACGTTAACAAAGTCGCGGGGGCTATCACTAGTTTTGAAATAAATTTGTATTGATATAACGCTCGCCGTTTAAACACGGCTCGCTAGATGTTGAATTTTAAGGCCAGTCATCCGAAATGGTTTCGCTTGAAAAAGAGATCGAATTGACGCGCCCCCTATAGATGGTATCTGGAGTGTTTGTGCGCCTTTGATGATACATTTTTCATTTCTTTACTGTATGTTAACTAGTGTGAACGGTGGCCAGCTAAGGCTGAAAGGAGATGTACACACGATACTGCATAGTTTAGCCGCGCCTTTGCTTGCCAAAGTTAATGGAAGTCGGCTTGAAAGCGCCTTCTTATCATCCCCCTTTAAGAGTTTCGCGAGTGTGTTTGTTTTAGCGCATGGCATGCAAGAGGAGTTTTAGAGGTTTTGTTTATAAAGATAAGTGTGTTACAGTGAGCGCATACGTTCTCTGGCTTGTTATCGGTAGTAATAAGGTACTGTTTGCCAGATTCCGAACGTATTTGGCAACCTTCCTGGTTTTATCGCGTACAACATTTTATTTCTCGTTGTAAAACTCATTAACCTTATTTTTAAAGTTTGTTATTGGGGTATTCAAACAATTTTCATGCTTGAATGATTTCTGGTTGTCGCATTTTGCTCAATAAATATTTCATTCATTCATCATCATTATTCATCAGCCTGTAGAAGTTCACTGCTAAACATATGCCTCTATATAGAGTTCTATGACGTACAGTCCTGAGCCGTTTCCATCTACCGACTTCCCGCAACTTTCACAATGTCGTTAGTCCATCGGGCCTTCCAACACTGCGTCGCCCGGTTCGTGTTCGCCATTCCCATTTACCTTATATACCTTTACATACCTTTACTCCCCAACGGTTGTCGGTGCTGTGCGAGCTATATGGCGTGTCCACTGCCACTTCAACTTCTAAGAGCTATGTGGGTGACCTTGGTTCTTCTACGGATTTCCTCATTTCGGATCTTAATAGATGTTGGTTTTAGGTCATTTTAAGATAATAAATAGTAATATACAAGGTGATTTATAATATGAATGCTATCCCGAAAGGGGCTGATTCTACACCCATTTGGCAATTTAACCGCTTACAGTACACGCACTGGCGATGGTGACTTAGTCTGTACCCGACACCACGCGCGCCAATATGTATTTTTATAATCAGTCGCGGCACAAAACCACCTGTGCGTTCACTCATAAACAAAACGTGCATACACCATTTTATGTATTTTTATAATCAGTCGCGACACTAAACTATCAGCTCGTTCATTTGTTTATTTATTTGAATCATAAAATTGTGGTTGAAATCCAGTTGCTGTTAATGGAAGAGTCGGAATCTGGGGCGGATTCTACTTTTTTTCATTCTACATGTAAATCACTCATAACCAAAACGTGCATACCCCAAAACCCGACAAATCCATGCAACGATAAAACGGGTCAATGTACTAGTAGCAGGGTGTTTCAATCACTCCGCACGGGATTTTTATTAACTCACAGATATCGTGTGACCGTTATTACCGCCCTGGGTCGTCCGGTCATTTATGTCGGTCAATTTTCGGGTCGAATCGAACTTTCCTTTCTGCGTAGACATGTGAATCAATGATATCAATGAATCAGTGACATTTTTCACATCACTGATATGGATTACCAGCTCAGCTCAGCATTATTGGAGCATAATTTGAGGCCTTTTGTCTGATAAATTAAAAGCTCCTGAATAATAAAGTGTGTGCATCGTAATGAATTGAAATGAATGAATTGAAAAGACTCTAGTTGAGTGAGTTTTTATACAGGTTATTGAATTTTTTTAGTAATGTTTATTTGCTATTTTAGTTATTATCAAAAAAGAATTAACGAAAGAGGTTAAAAGTATTTCATTCAATTTATTTTCTTACTGCAATCATAGCTTCCGTAACTATTATGAGTGCAAGTGATTGATACAGCTCGTGACATGAATCTTCATATCAGTCACTCGCGGGCGCAACCCTACACCTCAGACCTCGGGTATTCTAGTGCCATACTTTACGTTGGGCTCTTCCCGGTACGGGTTAGAGGAACTTTTGGCTACCTAAGTTCTTTTTTATACCCGCCATTGTTCGTAGGAAATATGGGATGGGACCACAAGTTCTTTTGGTATTGTTCAAATATTTACTTTCGTTGCCGTTTTATAGCATTTAGTTTTTTTGGATTGTTCCTACCTATTTATGTAAGACTGCAAGGGCTACACTGGTCACACTTGAGCCACGTACGCGTTCTAAGTGCATGTGGGATCTCATACATTTTGTATGGTGACTTCCTGGTTTGAGAGCTGCATTTGGCATGCGTCGCGACGATGCGTAGAGCCTAGTAATTGTATGGAATCTAAGTGCAGTGGAACGCGTTGCTGGCCCACGTGTGTTTAAATGTAGATCCAGCCTTACTTACACCTTTCTCTGTACGATAATGAAACTACAATTATTGCGTGCTTGTCGTATCACTGGTTCTCTCTTGGGCATTCTGTATTAGTGACCAGGTTGAGGTTGAAAAACAAAAGTTTCTATACACTTTGTAGTCGTTTTAATCAAACTAATCCTTAGTTCGTATTGTTATCCTTAAAATAAAAGAAATGTATATGTAATGCAAATTCAAAACGTAATATTATTCGTAAAAAGTTCGCAATCTACTAATGTAAGTGAACAAAATCGCACCTGTCAAGGAATAATGTGAGTCAAACCCGGCTCCTTGTAGTTTACCGTCACGCAATGTTCCAATGAAGGAAAACAACGGAATTATTCTCGTATTTGATTATTACTATCGTGGTTTAGTGTGTGCCTCGTTTTCGTAGAATTTTTATAGAACAGGGGAACAATTGTTGATATTTCTACTCAGGCCTTAGGACAATACTGCCCTACGCTCACTATGTTATATCTAATTGTATTCAGTTTGAGTTCAAATGCTCTGTTGTAAATAAAGCAAAGTGCTTAATTAAATTACCGTGGTGGCCCCGGCTGAAGATTAGGCTCCTCCTTTACTACCCGTGGATGTCGTAAGAGGCGACTAAGGGAAAAAAGATGGGGGATGGGCAGCAGCGTCCCCTATCAACAAAAGCTTTATGCGCTCGCCAACCCTCATGACCAGCGTGGCGAGTATGGGCAAATCTGACTAAACTTTAGGCCAATCGGTTTAGACCCTAAACGATTGTATAGGTGTAGGCCGTACAAGGTTTGTCACACTGAAAATCTGTGGGGGAGGCCTATGTTCAGCAATGGAAGTTCTACGGCTATAATGATGATGTTGCTTAGTTAAATCGTCGCCTGTTAAATGATAAAGTTCAAAATAAAATGTAAACAACTGACCTTGTCATTATAACCTTGCTTTGTTTAATAAGTTTGATGTTGTATATAGTCGGTTTAATAGCGTAATCGTAAAAAGATATGGCGAGATATAAAGCTAGTAAAGCTTGGTTTTTGCGTTATCTACAACCGGCATGATGCTTTATTACTAAAAATTTATTTTATAATGAAGCAAGTTCGTTACTCAATTAAACATTTCAAATTATTTGTCCAAATTTAGCCGAATTAGGTAAGGTAGATGACGTAGTCTCACAAGTAGACTCGCAAGTTTGTGTACTTAGGGCGGTACCCCGAGCAAATGCTGTTATTTGATGGGTATTATCTATTTATTTATTTGCTAAAATATCAGTTATCAAAAAGTACTACTTTTTTATGGCAGAAATCATTTAAAAACTTCGTTTCTTCCCAATTTCGGTCTGGCTGTTATGGTAGAGCGTTGTTTCAATAGGGGACGCTGCTGATCATCTCCTAGCTTTTTTCCTTTAGTTGCGTCTTTCGACAGTCACGGGTAGGTGGACTATTCTTCAGCCGAGGCCACCACGGCGTGATTATGTAAATAAATCAGTTAGATAGATAGATAAACTCTTTAATTTACACAGAGAGAAAATAACAAAAGGGAGAAAACAAAAAAATATTACGTACAATGAGCGGCCTTATCGCTAAAAGTGATCTCTTCTAGACAACCTTTGGATGGACAGGATAAACAGATCAAATAAGACGGAGGCGTACAAAAAGTTTAACACTACAATACGTACTATAAAAAATAATAATATACTAATACATAAAACCTAAATATTACCTAACTATTTATTTGTAAATATACCTAGAGAGAGATAAGATTATACCTACTGATAGTTCAAAGACAAGGGACAAGTAGTGATCATACACCATAGTTTTAAAAATATTTTAAGTAGTTATATTTATATAACTGTAGGTAGAAACTAGAGAGCAAGTTTTAGTTCCCTCTTTTTTGCCTGTCGAGTAAAGCTAAGTCTCAGGGTCCAGATGTTACAAGAACTCCCATTCCGACCGTCGCCTTATCTCGTACCCTAATTAACCTAGATAGGTTAGCTACAGAAGTTTGAACATTTATACCGCTAGGTGTCACTGTTTATCTAGGAGGCCGTGTCGGCCTAGTGGTATGAACTTAAAATTTCGATCCAAAGGTCGTGAACCAATAGGTTTTTGAACGGTGCATGCTTGCTTGTCGTGTCACTGATTCTTTATTGATCATCCTTTTTAAGGTCAGTGACCAGGTTAAGGTTTGGTTGTCCTGATAACGGCCTATGACTGTAGGTAAAGAATCAGGTAGTGAAAGGGTTAGGCTCCTTTCGTTCACATGTTACATGTCATAGAATTTTAAGGTTCTAGCACATGCCTGTTTTCTCACGATGTTTTCCTTCACCTCTTGAGAGGATTATAATTTTTTTATTTTTTGCGCTCTGTTATTTCATTTTGGTGTCCTTTGCATGATAATTTAACACTTTCCTGGCGCGTACTTCAGCGGAATGTAAGGGCCACTATCCACGAAATATGACCAGAGAAGAATTTAGTAAACCAAAAGAAACGTGTCAAAATGGCAACTCGTCATTGAAGCGTGGTTTGTATGGTTGACTAGCTTGCGCCCGCGGCTTAGCTCGCGTGTTACCTAGAAAAAACATTACTCTTCTTCCTTCTCGGCAGTCGGGTAAAAATAGCCTACCTATATGCTATTCAAGGCAAAGAACTCTATGTTTTCCAAGTTTCATCGAAATCGGTTGAGCCGTTACGGCGTGATTCAACCACAAACAACCAAACATCCTCACAGAATTTCGCATTTATAATATTAGTAGGAAGTAGGATTTTACACATCGCCGGTCAGCTTAGCTTTGGTGGATGATGGACCAAAGCAGAATATCCTAGAAATGAACACGGAAGTTTACATACTCTACCCGCTAGATGGCCTGGCGGTTCTGGGCTATAACTCGCCACTGTCCCACTGCTCACCGCCCGTGTAATTATTTATGTGTTGTTTAGGCGCTTGCTCATTTACATTTTAACTTGCTTTTCGCCTTGGGAATAGAAGTAAAATTACAATATGAACGTAGTTTTGATTTGTAGAGTATTCAGTGACGAGGTGTTTCGTTATTCAGACGATATTTACCAGAACTATTCTAACTATCCTAACTATAGTCATGTAGTTCTTAAGATACTTTGTACTAGCGTGTGCCCGATTCGCTCTTGTGACAAACATCCAAACATGCAAATAGACATCATCACAAACTTTCGCATTTATAAAATTAGTAGATTGTCAGTAGCAAAAATAGAGCATATATCTTATCTTACTGATATTATGAATGCGAAAGTTTATGAGAAAGTTGAGATATGTGTGATTAATAAATTTACTAAATTTACTAATTATTTTTTTCGGATAGAAAATCTTATTGGTTCACGACCGTGTTCGAACCACGGCCTTCGGATCCGGGGGACCTCCTACTAGGCCAACACGGCTTAGACTAGAATAGACAATATTATTTTTATCTTAAATCAAAAGAAATGAAATACACAATGCGTTGATTCTTTATAATATAAAATCATAATTTGTTTCAAAAATTGCTAAAATAATATACGGTGTTCCAATTCTTTATCACACGTATTCTTATAAGGAACTTTATTATTTTTTACGAGGTTAGAGGAGATCGGGTGAAAATATCGACGCGCGTGACTTTACCATGTGGTACATTAATTTTGTATAAGCACTTGCTATTCCTCCATAATTTTAAAAATACATTTCAAATGTAATTTCTGTGACTTAATTATCCTATGACAACCACACTAAATTTTAATTTCCATATCACTTTACCCGGATATTCACTTCGACAGACCTAACAAAGAAATCCAGAAAGATTAATTCCACAAATGTTATTGGGATCTGTGCATAAATTTCTCTTCGCGATGAATTTATGCAAATATAGATTTTATCCTGACCGATCGGACGAAGATCGAACCCTTCGAAACGGTACCTATTTAAGAGATGTATTCCAAGTACTATTACCAGGTACAGCATCGCAATACTCGTAGGGAAAAAATACTTGCACTACTGGCATCGTAAGGCTCCGCGGAATGCGCGTGTAGCGTGGTAGCTTCGCGTCGCGATTGTTTGATACATAATATGCATGTGCTCCTTAAATATATGTCTGTAAGGATAAAAGTCCTATGCAACAAACCGGATCATCGAAGTTTTTAGGGTTGAGAGGGTGCGTGTTTTAGTTTTATTCTTATGCAATTTTTAGTTTCCGAATACCTATAATTTGGGTGTCTTCAAGACCAGAGTGAATAGGTTTCTTCTAGGCAAACGTGCTACACCGTAGACCACATCATTACTTAACATCAGGTGAGATTGTGGTCAAACGTTAGCCTATTGCGTATTAAAAAAAAAAAAAAAAAAATAGTTCTTGTAAAGGGCTGTAAAGGCCCTGTGGAGCATTTGGTTCCTGACGCATTAAATTAAATGTAACGTCACTCATTGCGTAAGTACTAGTATTGTTTTGCACGCGCAATCAATGATGCGGCAAAAAACAAAAAAAAATCTTAACATTGATGTTTCTTGCCAAACTATAATGGCTTAGTTTTTACGAAGTTTACCAAGAGCTGACAGTCGCGCGCACAATACGTTAATAAGCAACTCGCTGTCATCCGTGAGTACTCTCAGGCTGAAAGCTAGAATACGCTGGCTGGTACTTGAAATAGTATGTACGACTCAGCTCTAGTTCCCCTTTTTTTGCAGTCCCTTTTTGTGAGATTTGTTGGAGCCTCTTCAGTGTGGAGCAGGTGTGATACCAGCTTAATTATTAAATTGTTTGACCCGTACTTTCGAAGGTTGGATGCGTATGTGGCGTACCCGCACGAATGTCCAATAATTCGTGGAAAGATATGGCTTTCATGTAAACATGTTTTTTTTTAAGATTGCGAAGTCGTAAGTTCACTTATCTCAATTTGTTTGCTTTACCCCTTACCTACCTAAACCGCTATTTGACGCTAGATTGCTTTATGCTCTTCGTATATGCCCTAGATGGCGGTTAGTGCACCTAAAATTATTGTGTTTAATATTTTCTAACTTGCTAACTATTGAATTTCCTGTATCATACATATATCCTAAAACCGTCTGAACCGCCGCACCGTACATATTATGTTTGGTGCAGCTTTATGCTGAGACGGGACCCATTTGCCACACACAATGCATACCTACTCAACCTATCTACCGCCTCACTTACCTACATGTTTTTGTTTTTCTTATTGTGTTTTTTTTTGTATTAGGTACTAGGTTTAAGTATTTTTTTTTCTTTCGTTGTATCTTCCTACCTACCTACCTACTTACTGCGTTGTGGGTCAAATAAATAAAATTTCTTTCTTTCTTTCTAAAACCATATCTGGATTGAGGTGAATTTATCGACGTATCAGTTGTTGAAATCAACTCAGTACTTTTGGCTGCACCAGAAAACAAAGAATGAGTTACATAAAGACAAACATACATACATACCCTGTGAGAATCAAAACCTTTCAAATCATTTGCTGCATTTGAAACAATCATTTGCTCGACTGCTTAACATTTTTTACCCTCCACGCTCTACCTACAGTCTGCACTACCGCATTGACCGATTACTGGTCGTAAACTCACTCGTACGTATGTTTGTCTTGTACGGTATCGCCGCAAAACATCGTCTGTCGGGCCAAGTGTCTATTGGTTTTGGACTACTGTTTGAAATGCAATGTGTATTCTATTGAATAATGACGGCAGCATTGCCAGTATGTGTAATTTGCTTGCAATTGGTATTTTTAACTGACCTTCCATGTTTTGAAATAGGTTTGTGGTAAGTAGTACGCTTCGCTTCTCGATCTTCACCGTTTGATATTTATTCAGATTCTATAGTTAGCGGGATTAGGTAGGCTACTACTCATCCACGCTACAGTTTCATCGTCATCAACGGCCTGACCTTGGTTCTTCTACGGATTTCCTCATTTCGGATTTTATCAGGCAGTGAAACTCCGAGCATATCTCTCTCTGTATAGGTCTGGTCCTTCGAAATTAGTTTTCCTTGATTGTAAGTTTATTTAGCTTGGCTCATAAACTTTAACTATCTCAAAGATCTCAACAATTTCTGGATATTTTGAAGACTTTAATTTGTTAAAACAAATGTAATAAATACTTTGGTCCCGTGGGAGAAGAGTAGACTATGGTGTGGGACGCTACTTGTGTTGATACACTACCGCGCACACATCTTCCGGGGACATCAGTTAGGGCGGGTGCGGCGGCAGATTCGGCCGAGGATCTCAAAAGGCGCAAATATGTTAGTCTTTATAGGGCTTACATATTTGAGCCTTTTGGGGTTGAGACCCTGGGTCCGTGGTGCCCTCCGGGTTTTCAAAAAGATATCAGGACGTCTGATCGAAGTGACGCGTGACCCGAGAGCTGGCTCTTATTTGACCCAGCGAATTAGCATTGCCATCCAGCGTGGCAATTCTACCAGCGTCTTGGGGACGCTTCCGACTGGTAGTGACCTGGATCAGTTGAGCTATCTATAGATCGTTTGTAACGGTCTTTAGATGGCTCAACTGTTTCTTGTGTATTTTGTAAATATTAACTTAGAATAGAATAGAATAGAATATACGTTTATTTGACATACACACGAAAACACAGAACAGACATGGGAACATATAATACAAGGATATTAAAAACACAAATGACAACAAAGAATAAACATAAGGACACCTGTCCACCTTATAGGTAGGCAGGCATCCACCTGTAGACAGTAGGTGCGAACTAGTCTCGCTCTGTGTCGGGTGCAGGCCAAACAGGCCCTGACTCAGCTTATTGCTGCTTTACATGACAAAAAGCCATGCAAAGCAGCGCTGGTTTTCAGGCAGGACCTTGAGTAGGGTGACGTCACATTTAACAAAATAGAAAAGATACAGAAGAGAAAACAAGTAAAAGGAACGCTATATTGTATACACTTATTAGAGGTAGGTCGAAAAGCTTGTAAATAAATAAAGAGCAATTATATTAGAATAAAAAAATAAAAATAATAAGTAAAATAAAATAAAGATAAAACGTATATTAGGTAGGTAAGGTATAATATCTATAATTTAATCTGTGTAATCAAAAAAAAAAAAAAAAGTTTTGTGCGTTAATTTTATTATTAATCTGTGTATGGCGGCGGTATATCATTTGGGCAAACAACGGGTAGTGAAAATCGCAAGTAAGTACCTACATAGGTCAGTCAGTAATGAAGTGTTGTACTAAACATGCATACACAAGTGCAGTCAAGGAGAAAATCGGTGGTAATTTCCACAGCATACGCCAGGGGAAAATCTTTTAACACTTCCCTGGTCGAGCGTGCGCATGTTATGGTGAGTGGGCTATGCATTAATTTGAGAAGCAAGAAGGAGTTTTCTATACTTAATTCGAAAAGTGCCTACTGTATTTAAGGCACGGATTGGCGGGGGCAGGTCGTTCCAACACCGAGATGCTGCAAATCTGAACGAACCACGAAAAGCGACCAACCTATGTCTAGGCGTAACAAACACGTGAGTACAATCCCTTCTAGTATAGCGAGAATATTCTTGCTTCCATTTAAGCTTTTCATGTAGGTAAGAAGGCATTTGATCACGAATTACGCCAAACAGAAGAGTAGCAAGATGAAGCTTCCTACGTGCTTTCATTTTAAGCAGGTTGGAGGTGTTAAAATATGGTGTCACGTGAGTGCGAGGAGGAATATGAAAGCAGAAGCGTGCGCATGCATTCTGTACGCGTTGAATCATTTTATCGGTCCTTGCCAATAAGCAAGACCCATAGACCACATCACAATAATTTAATTTAGATAGAATCAGGGATTCATATAATGTGATGCGGACTTGTTCACTTACATAGGGGCGAATTTTATACAAACATCTTAATCTAAAAAAACAATTGCGCACACATTCAGCAATGTGACTTTCAAAGCGGAGGTGTCTGTCCAGGGTCAACCCAAGACTTTTTGCCTCTTTAACACATTCAACATTTGCCCCTCCCACCTTAATGTTAAAATTGACTTTGGTAAGCTTTTCAATCCCAGCTCTGGTACCAATCAGCATGTACTTAGATTTATTAGGATTAAGCACAAGTGAATTTGATTCAGACCATCGCAGAACTTGGGTTAAATCATCATTAATCTTGTTCTCAGCGTCTGGATAGTCATGTTGCCGGAAGGAGTGGTACAATTGCACGTCATCCGCATAAAGATGGAATTTACAGTGTGTAATGGTTTGAGTTATGTCAGCAGTGTAAAGGATAAATAGGATCGGCCCAAGAATAGATCCTTGGGGGACCCCTCGTGGGACTGATTGGAAAGAGGATTTAAGGGTGTGGCCATTGCTTAGCTTGAGTTCTACGCATTGCTTTCTGTGATTCAGGTAACTAGAGAACCAATTTATAGAGTTTATGTCAAATCCATAGAAGGCTAGTTTCGAAAGAAGTAGAGGAATGCTAATAGAATCAAAGGCCCGTGAAAAATCAAGAAGGACCAGGATGCTACACATGCCCTGATCCTGAGCAGCTAACAAACCATCCACCACATCTAGAAGAGCCGTTGAGGTACTGTGGCCCCGGCGGAAACCCGATTGTAACTGTGGAAGTATGTGATGATCCTCAAGATAGTTGGTCAACTGCATACTGACTACTTTTTCCAATAACTTAGAAAGACACGGGAGTAAGCTTATGGGTCTCAGATCACTCAGAGCCGAGGGATCACTATTTTTAGGAATGGGCTTGATAACTGCCGCCTTCCAAGACTCTGGAAAAACTCCACTAATGATGGACTGGTTGATGATAGAAGTTATAGCAGACAGAGATTGAGGTAGGGTCATAAGTACCATATCCAAAGATATGCCGTCTATGCCTTGTGCATTAGATTTGAACGTTTGTATGATTTTAAGAATAGAATATTCACTTACTGGGTGCAGAGAAAAGCAATCTGAGTCAGAGCTGTACCGATGATGCTCAAAGTAAGTAAGCTGAGAGATTTGGACTGTGTCCTGACCTGGAACATTGAGGAAATGGCAATTGATCAAATCAGGATCATCAAACTGAGGGGGTAGTTCACCTGCATTCTTCTTGTTAGGTAAGATGTTATTTTTTAGGTTTTTCCATAGTCGTTTGGGGTTAGAGATATTATTGTTTATATGTTGAGTAAAAAATGCAGATTTTTCACTCTCGATCGCAGCTGTCACTATATGTTTCATGTTTTTGTAGCACACTTTAAGCGTATTAGACTTGTGCGATTTGTACCTTACATGATAGTCGTCCCTGATTCTCATCATATCCTTCACAGTATCCGTTATCCAAGGATGATCAGGGCCCTTAAATATCCTAGTTTTGAGAGGAGCATGTAGGTCAAACAGGGTGAGAATCCTAGAGGTTAGGGACAAAACTTGTTCATTTAAGTCCATTGATGTTTGAGAAAGATTCCAACAGACTAAATTTAGGTCTTTAGAAAATAAGTCCATGATGATACTCTTTAGGGGTCTGTAAGTGACAAAGCGTGGGGATGGTTTTTCTTTCTTAATATTAAACTCAACAACCAACATAGCATGGCGACCCAAGTCAGGGGTGTGCTTCATAACAACTTTTCTAACGGGGGTATTTGTACATAATTTAGTTAAATTACAGAATTCTAGTTTAGTTATGTTACAGAACTCTATAAAATCAAACGGGAGCAAGTCCAAAAACACGTTCCAAGTCTGCCTCCGATTTAATCGGATACGCTTGTTTGCCATCGTTCTGTCGAGCGTAAATTCTTCCTCGACGGGTCCACGAGTACCGCCACTGAAGCCTTCGGCATTCCTCACGGACCAGACGAAACAGTTGGCGGTTGGTCCGAGACAGCCGCTCGTTGATGAAGATACGAGCCTGCGGTCGCACAGCATCGCAGCCGGCGTCGGCGGCCATCAGCGTGCGGCGCACACGCGCTGCCTGCAACATCTGATCGCGTAGGTGCCGGCGCGCCAAGCGGACTACGACGCGACGCTCGCGCGGCGCCTCACCCCCGGCCCCCGCACCCTGTGCGATGCCCACACGTTCCGCAAACACTATGTCCCGTTCGTCGAGCACCACGCCCAACTTGGAGGCCAGCACAGAGATCGTATGCACCACATTCTCTCCCTTTTGTTCCGGCAGATGACCTATCTCCAGATCCGATAAGAGGGCATCCTGGTCCCTTTCGTTGAGCTCCTGCTGTAGCAGCGCAACCTTGCACCGAAGATCAGCAACCTCAGGAGGGGATTCATCACGCACCCGCTCCACCAATTCAAGCCTCAGCTCGATGGAATCCAAGCGAGAAGATAGACCCGTGACGGAGGCGCGAAACTCGGCCATTTCCTGTCGAAATTCGCGGATCTCCGCCATCCACTCGGCCAACTCCTGGTGCACGTCCTGTAGGGCGGGCGCGGCTGGCGAAGCTACGATGGCAGCGACGGCAGTGGTGGTGGTGTTGGTGGCAACGGCCGGCGAGGTGGCGGCAGACGGGAGCCGCGGCGCAGCGTGTCGCGCAGCAGAAAGGGAGTCCTGCACCACTGACCTCACCGGAGTGTTGTCACCCTTGCGCGTCCTCGTCAAGCATTTTGGACATACCCAGCCTTTGCTCACGGAAGAGGACTCCGCAAGTGATACGCAAGCCTTGTGATACAGGGATGGGCATACGCTACAACTAGCGGCACCTGTCGACGCGATGAATTTACCGCACGCAGCGCACTTGGCCATTATATCGATGTTAGAACAAGGTTCTAGTTTACGCTGAAGACTTTCGTAACAAGGTTCACACACTCGTCAACAGATGGCGTCAGGAACGGTAAGAAAAGAGTCTCCGTAGAAAGGTAAAGCCCTCCGTAGCCTCAATAAATCACCTGCAGATGGCGCCTATAACAGTCAACACTCAGAGTGTTGGTGTTAATTATTCTGGTTTACCCTCTCAGATAAAATGAGATAAGATCGATTAGGATATTAATTACCCAATTAAAGGCGTCTCACGGTCTCTGATATCACACCCACACTCACACACGCGCACCAAGCTATAGCCAATGTTTTATACACAACCACTGGGTGTTAAGAGCGATAATTCCTTCACAAACAAAAATAAAGTTTCGGACAAGATACGAGTAGTTACGCGTATGTGACGTCACTCCCTTGTACTAGTTTTACTTGTATTCGTTTTAAGTTTCTTTCTGTAAATAAAGCCACAAACAGGTAAACATTGCAATGGAATCAAAACATTACCACAATGTCAATCTGAACCAATTACATATAGCGGTCGGTACACGAATGTTGTGTTTGAACAGTCTGTACGTTCATGTATTAAATAGAATACATAGGACTTCACTATTTGCCAACTCTGTTGATAATACTATACAGTCAAACTGTACACATAAGAATCTCGTTTTTGTTAAAAAATTACAGTGAAAATATTTGTGGAATTTTTTTTTAATTGATCTAGCGACCGAATCCCAGTTTAGTAGGTCAGTAAGTTGTACTATCAAGATCTGCTGGTAAGAATATGAGTTAAATCCGCCAATCGATTGCTAAGATATATAAAAAAAGTTACACAAATAAATACGTGAAGTGGGGTGTAGAGTTTGCGGAGTTTTTGTCGTTCAAAATGTCTATTTTGAACCTTGAGAGACCTTAGAATTTTTAGTGGATTGTTATTTTCACTCGACATGACATCAGACTGACATTATTTCCACTCTACTAAGTATGCTACATTTTTACTTTTTCCTTTACCTACCTATCTATACTGTCATACTGCTGTTGAAGTTTTCATTTCGTGGCCTCGTATCTTCTATTACGCAGTGAGTTGAGCTGGTATGGATAGATATTCAGTAAGCGACTGTATGTGAGTATCACTGATTGTATATTGCGTTGCTACGTGTCGCACAGTTTATTTAAGTTACGTAGCCTCGTAGACTGTGCTACGGCTACGTAATAACCCAGGTTCGTAGCTCAGCCGGCTACGAGCATAGTACTTGCTGCCAGTTGTATATATATCCATATACTATATGGAAGACAATACTTTAAATCTTGAATATAGGAAGTTTTAGGCTTTGCGGTGAACTTTGATCGCCCTCTAAAGGGGCTACACAGCAACAAATAGCGATCAAAATAGGCCAGTTATGGCCGCAGTGTAACCATTAACTTTTTTTTTTCTGCATGTTATTTTAGCACCTTGTCAGTAGGTACCACAATTTTTTTATATTTTTATTATTAATTTATAATTTAATTTATAGTTTTTGTATCCGTCTATGTAATGTCCGTACTAAATTCAAATGATAATATGAAGGGCAGGCACTATTTGCCAAAATACAAGTTTATACTTAGTTTGGTAATTAGGGCTACTTGGAAGTGTAATGTACCTAAGTGAATTAAATAATTATCTTATCTTATCTTAATTATCTAGTGACACCATAGCCACATTATAGGAAATAAAAAAATGGGTTGAGAGCATGGTATTAGCGCTGGGCTTACTACTATAATGTGTGCTTCGGATTATTCCACACAAATATACCTCCAACATTCATTTTAAAGTCATTCAAAACGAGAATAATGGTGAGGGAACCTTGGTGTTTTGACGTAAAGTACTGTGTCGCTCAATCGCCCTAGTTTAGATGGAAATAACCCTACAATGTGCATATAGTGAACCGATTTACACCGCCATACGTCACAGGTGCTTGCAATTACGCTGCAGCGTGTCCGATAAATCACTTTACTAGGGAAATTGTTCAGAGTTTGTGCTTTAAATATTGTTGAAAAAGTTTAAAGTGCTGTTTGTCTAAATTGCTCTTTTACATGGTTTACATAAACATTTTCAATGCCCATAGTTCCAACTAAGTAAACTCACGGTCGGTCGGTCGTCCTGATCTACGTTTGTATGAAATAGCTCTATGCTTGCTTATCTGTTACTGGTTCTCTTTGACAGTCCGCCATTAGATCAGTGACAAAGTTGAGGTATGACAGCCCTTAAAAGGGCCCAATATCTTTTTGGAAAAGAACCAGTGGGTTTAAAGTACCGGATAAGAGAGAATCAGTTTATCATTAGTATTTAGGAGGAGGTAGGGCACAGCGAGATTTTCTCGTTCTGAATTGGAGCAGCCTGCCTGGGAAGGTACCTCCACCTTACAGAAGATCGCAGCCAAATAACATTATTTGTTTCAAATAGTGTTGTGTTCCTGCGGTGAGTAAGGTTGCCAGAGCTCTTTAGGGGGAAGGGTTCGGGGTCGGCAACGCGTGCGTGATGCCTCTGGTATTGCAAGCGCTCATAGGCTACGGTAACCGCTTACCATCAGGTGGGCCGTAAGCTTGTTTGCCACTTCTGTTGTATAAAAAAAAAAAATATATATCAGAGGAAGTTGCGTGAAGGAAAAGTGGGGATATAAAGAATGAGAAGAAATAGGTTAGCGTGGTTTGGACAAGTCATGATTATGGTTACAAAATAACTGCACAGACAGAAGACACACATCATAATTTTTTTATGTATGATCATACTTATACGATCAATAACCTCAAAGTACCAGGAGAGTATAAACCCGAAGTGGTCGTAAAAGTTCACAACAGGTGAGAATGTCTCCGTCAATCGCAAACAGGTAACGTGTGCTAAATTGGTAAATAAATGTACGTGATGTTGGATGGACTCCGTGTTTCGTGTTTTGGGAAAGGTCCGAACGAATTCAGATAAAATGTTTTCTAACAATTCTTTCTACTTCAATCATTTTATTGTATTCTATTGTTTCCGATAGCACTGCGTATTTTCTGCTTCAATAAAGTATTAACAAAGAATATAAGTTCTGACTGTTGTCAATACTATTTTATTATAAAGTCCTTTTGTAGGTAACTATGTCTATTATGATTGATCGATTCATCGTCAAAAGAACCAAAGGTCAGATAAACCACGGAAAAAATAATTAAGACGGAAGTAATAGAAAAAGTGCCCTTCTGCTTACGTACCATACACGGGGTCGGAAAATAGAGGTCCCAAGTGTACAAAGTGACATACTTATATTTTGGGGTCGCTCGCGCAGCTCACTTTATGAAATTGACCACAAATTTAGAGCTCTTTTGCTTTTGACTTTTTTTACCCGAAATTCGAATAAAGTCAAAATTCCATTATTTATGTAAGGCCTCATAGCTCAGTTAGTAGTAACTCTGCCTTCTGCGCTAGAGGTCGCGGGTTCGATTCCCGCACTGGACAAACATTTGTGACTAACACAGATGTTTGTTTTGTGTCTGGGTGTTAAATATATATCTATTATGTATATCAGTATCTGGTACCCATAGTACAGGCTATGCCTAGTTTGGGATCAGTTGACCGTGTGAATATGTCCGGAATTATGTTAAAAAACTTCTAGCGATCCGAATTTCAGAATTGTGAGGTTACTGGAATTACACTGGCGGTTTTTTTGTTATTTATTTAACGGTTCCTTAAGCCGTTCCTGCGAAAAGGGTCTAGACAGACAAACAGACGGACAACAAAGTGATCCTATGGATTCTTGTTTTCCAATTGAATTACGCAACCCTAAAAACTGTAGCCAAACTGACTAATCATAAATGGCCTTAATTATAAAAATCTGTCAAAAGTTAAACAATCCATCTTAACAGTGACAGGGATAATTTTAAGCAATGCTTAAATTAACTGTGTTAATCATACAAATGGACAAACATTTGTGTGATTAACACAGATGTTTGTTCTGTGTCTGGGTGTTAAATATGTATTTACCATGTATATCAGTCTCTGGTACCCATTGTACAGTCTATGCCTAGTTTGGGATCAGTTGACCGTGTGTGATGATAATAAGTCCGGAAAAAAAAACTAGCGTTAGTAAGTAAGGGGAAAAGTAACGAATAATTTTCTTTAGTTGCCGGCAGTTTGGCCCACATACAAAGTACAAGATCAATTCTTTGAAACGCTAATAACAATCCTACTAATATTATAAATGCGAAGGTTTGTGAGGATGTTTGTATGTTTGTTGTTCAATCAAGCCGTAACGGCTCAACCGATTTCGTTGAAACTTGGACTAGATAAAGTTCATTACCTAGAATAGCACGTAGGCTACGTTTTATGTAGGTACCATATGAGCAAAGCCGCGGGCGGAAGCTAGTTATTCCATATGCATGTAAATCTTTTAATGGGACATAATGTAGTGCTCATTAATGTTAATATTATGCTAAGCTCTAATTGAATTTGATTTGTTATTCCAAAGTGGCTTTTTCATGTTTAACTCAATGCATAAGTCAAAGGACGTGACACTTTTGTTGTACCTTATGAGCATACTCTTTACTTTGCATTTGTAACTTAGTTTCAAAATAATAGTTATTCTTGTTTCGTAACCTGCTTGTAACAAAATGATTCTTCCTTAGTAACTGGTTCCATGAAACGGTTAAGTAAAGATATTAGGATGATTGTTCACTGGATGACATTGGCCACCTACAATTAAATCATCCACTTAAAATGTTTCTGCAAGTCGCGATTCCAAGAGATGAAGTTTTTTAAGTTTTACGGGACAATTATCAATCCCTCAAGCATAAACTGTATATGGAAACACCCCAAGATCATTTTTCACGCAACAGCGAAAGAATTATCAAAATCGGTTTGCAATTAAATAAAGAAATTAACTATGTAATACCCAACAGTCACATACATAGTCCTGAGCCCACACTAGGATTCCCTGTGTCGTGGTTATCAGAAACTACGACTACCATGGTACCACAACACCCAGACCCGAAACACCCGAAACAGTTGCATATCATACAAACATTTTGTCGAACCCGCACCCCTTGCGTTTCAGACGGGAACTCGCCCGCCACGCAACCGAGGTCATCCGTGATAATTTGCGAAGATATCCTCGTTTTTTTTTTTAAAACCGTGGAACTAGAATATCAAGTTTGATAGCTCGGAAACTCGAAAACATTACAGCCCCCAACCGGCACCCAACTCAATAAATTCCATACCACTCGCTGCTTTATTTTGAATTATCTCACCTTATAACCGAGAAAACCACATACTGATTATAGTACACAAATACGCGTAAATTATGACACAGCCTCACCACGGAAGTGCTTAAGCCGGCGAACGCAATATTCCTTTATGAGCGATAAAATTACCGAGGCACGATAGCGCCTTTTCTGGGATGATTTACGCGTAGCGTGATTATGAGTACTTTTGATGTGTGGAAGTTTTTGTTGGTCTTATAAAGTCCACCTGTGGATCAATAAAGAATACATAATCCTCATCATTCCAGCCGTTGGAAGTCCACTGCTGAACATCGTCCACAGATTACCAGAACGACTTCCTATCATGTGGCAGGAACTTGCCCATACTCGCCACGTTGGGCATCGGCCTCCCCCACAGATTTCCAGAGCGACTTCCTATCATATGGGAGAAAATTGTCCATACTCGCTACGCTGGGCACGCGAGTAGGCGAGCGCAGTTAGAGCTATCGTTGTTAAAATAGGGGTATAGTTATATTGTGCTAAAGATGCGTTTCAAGTTTATCACAATTATGCGCGATCGTCAAAGCACCAATTATATCTAGACATCGCGAGATCTCAGTTCGGGGCGTATATTTTAATAGCAATTGATTAAACTGACAACCGTGGCCGTGGTGTCCCCGGCTGAAGAATAGGCCCCTCTATATCTACCTATCCGCGGAAGTCTTAAGAGGCGACTAAGGGAAAAAGCTAGGGGATGGGCTGCAGCGTCCCTCATTTTAACAACGATAGCTCTAACTGCGCTCGTCAACCCGCATGCCCATACTCACCACGTATGGGCAAATCCCCCCACATGATAAGGAATTTGATATCTGTGGGGGAGGCCATGTTCAGCAGTGAAAGTCGTACGGCTTAAATTATGATGATGATGTTGAAACTGACAACGGGCCCTACCATGACGTCTTATTGCAATTCAAAGCGTGTCAGTACTATATTACACAAATTTGAACCCTAAATCTTCTGTCAACTTCGTCAGCCTAAACAAAATCGCAAAGTTTATGGTACGTGGTGGCATCGTTGGAGAGAAACTGGTGTTCGTTAGCACTAATATCTTCTGCGTTGTTCGTTTGTTTGCTCCTTTTTCGCTTTGACTGTGTCTCGACCTATTACTGTTATAAGAAATGAGATAAGACCCTTGTTCTGTCCTTATTTATTATACGTATATTGTGTTATGTTTGTCACCCTTATTAGAGGATTATATTCTTTGGGTATAGTGGCGATGTCACGTTTGCTTTGACCTTTTGGCTTTTATTTATTTAGAATGTATGTATTTCGAAAGCATATAGGTACATACACAGATTTCGACGCACGTAATTTTTTGCGATGGATGTTTTAAAAAGGCATAAGAATAATATAAGAATAAAACCACAATAACGGCTATTATTTTCGTTACAATTAATTTTATATATTCCCCTCGTATATTACGAGAAAAAAAATCAATTATACTTAACAGTAACGCGTAACTTTCGCGTGTAACGGTCCCTTCGGCATACGCGAATTCACGCGCGCTTCGAAAAACGAGCTTATACAATCGTAATAAACGCTAGTCTGAAAAGAATATAAGCCTGTAGCATATTTTCCGCGGCGAAACCGAGTGCATCCGCATTGATTTGTCAGTTGTATTGTCAGGCGAATCGATTCTGGTCTGTTCTCGCCATTCTGTTCTGTTTACTAGCAAAGCATTTTTTATGTGTGTGTGTCATCTAAAATGATCTTATCGTCTTCTGAATAAGGTTAATGTTGGGTTTGACTTTTAGAAACTTTTAAAAGCACCTGCCAAACTCAAAATTGACTTTGTTCAGGACAGGTAAGGATCATTTTGAAACGAAGTTTATATGACATACGAAGTACATATCGCATGGACGTATGGCTTCACATGATCATCTCGACAACGACGCCGACTGACGTCTCTTTGACTCGTGAACAGTTACTCTATGCTCGTGAATCTCTTCTACGGTGAGCTGGCAGTTAGAGTACGCTAGCTGCGCCTGCGTGCCCTTTCACTAGGCCCTAGGGGAAACGCAATGCAAGTGTAGTGGATCCACTATCACGGTTTCGTCCGAGACGTTAAATTTTCCAGCAATCATAATAGCAGCGTTTTCATGAAGTTGTGACTCCTGGCGCGCATCCAATCCTGCTTATAGCGGAATAGTAGGCATGTCAGCGTTATTAATGTGGCCCAAATACTTGGTAATGTTATAATGTTTGTTTAATTTAAATCATCTGACACCGGGAATACTTCTGATATAGAATCGTTTTGATATTATTTCAAATATATAAGTCTTATTATAGAACGACTGACTGAATCAACTCACAGCCTAAACTAGAATAGAATATAATTTATTTGACACACATAAAAACACAGAAAAGACCAATGTTACAAAAACCTTAGAATTAGTTAGTATACAAGGTGATTCATAACATGTATACCATCCCGAAAGTGTTGGTTTTCAAAGTTAAGTGAGGAGGAATTTTAACGCGTGGAGACATATCTGAATCTTAGTAGGTACAAATGTTGAATTTTGCAAATTTCACTTTGTAATAAAATGTTCCTACCTATTATTCTACAATAACCTCAGACCTTATTAATAGAGTTTGTCCTGAATAAAAATAGCTTACGTCTATCTTTGCTTTTGATTCAATATTTTAACTGTTTCAAAACCATTCCTCTGGAATATTTTTCCTTCGAATCTGTTTTTATTTTCCGTCAATACAGCAATAAAAACTCGACTTCCGACATCCGATTATTACGGCTCTTATTAATAACATCCCCTTATTCCCCCTCTTAAGGATTTCCTTTTTTCTGCCTCGGAATAATAATAAATTCTCGTAATTTGCATCTCATTTTAGGTTAATTTCTCGGTTCGCCGAGATACTCTCTGGATTTAGCGACGCGTTTTCGCCTTACATCAATTATGCGTGTCAAATATTTCTAAGTATAACCAATTAAGCAATTTTTTTTGCTGTTCTTTATCAAAATATTATTGATCGAGCGGAAGACCAAGAAAGAATCTGTGACATGACAAGCAAGCAAGCATTCTATTCCGCTTTATGTGGATACTAAGGGGGGCAACAGAACTAAGTACACATTTCCGACTGGTTTACATACAAGAGTGATCTAGCTTGTCAATAGGCATGCTGGTATGAAAAGGCCTCTACATCCTTCTCTCTAAAGGTATTCAGTATCGCCACTATGCTATTCAATCATCTTGCCTTTGAACTCTCAAATCGCTTCAAATGACGCACTATTTCTCATCATGTTGTGGTATTTATGCTACATGATTCAAGATGCCAACTAAATTTAGCATGAATAAGGTTTTTTGATTGAAAAATTACCATTAGCCATAGCTACTGTGAATAACTTTGAATCGACCTCCGCTATTTTTTTTAATTTAGTTTCCGTTGTTCATTTCGTTTTGACAACAATATTTCTAACTGCGCTTGCCAAATCGCGTGCCCAGCGTGCGAGTATGGGCAAAAAAATATATATATATATTCCGGACATATCACACACGATCAACTGATCCCAAACTAGGCATAGCCTGTACTATGGGAACCAGAGACTGATATACATAATAGATATATATTTAGAACAAACATCTGTGTTAGTCACAAATGTTTGTCCAGTGCGGGAATCGAACCCGCGACCTCTAGCGCAGAAGGCAGAGTTACTACCAACTGAGCTATGAGGCCAGTCTAGATAATATAGTAGAATATGGGCAATTTCCTCCCACATGATCAGAAGATGGAAATCTGTTGGGAAGGCCTACGTTCAGCAGTGGCTATCGGCTGAAACTAATGATGCTGTTAGTATGGCCACGAATCTGCAGTTTTCCAAGACGTTTCAGAGATCTAATAAAGCTCCGCAAAATCACGCTGGTGTTTTATAGACGGATTAGTACGTGATGTCTTGACACCGCGTAATCCTACCGCTTTCACACGTACACCTATATCTAACGCAGACATTGCTGCGTTCGGAAATATTAAACCAAGAAGTACCTACTAAAAATATTCATAACTAGCTTCGCAATGTTCTCACGTCACGGGCAAGGATCTTCATCATAATGAGCCTGAAATCGTCTGTTGGACATGGCCTTCCCCAAAGAGTGCCGCGATGAAGGCTTTTTCGTCCATGGAGGATGCCTTCCTATACTGCGGCGTCCGTTTCGTGATCACTATTCGAGAACCTTTATACCACAACGGTTGTTGGCTCTGCAAGCTACAGAAAAGGATAGTATCCTTAAATCTTTAGCCTAAAATCCTTAATCTTTACAAGTACGTATTTTTTACCTCTCAATCTCGTTTTTTAACCAAAAATGATCCAGTTATACGACTTATGAATTAATTTGTATCTTAGAGGTAGTTTGTATGGTAGAGGTATACCGTAGCTTTCAAATAAACCGTTATCTAAACATGAATTTCGTATAATCGTTTTAATTCCGTCTCAGCGCACGCATCGCTTTTTACCCCATGTAAGACGAAGGTCAGGATCCATGGCCGGTCAGCCGTTGCCCATCAATCATCAGGCCACATTGAGAAAGAAAACTGGATGCTGGTTGTTCCTTTCTGAAACAAATTCGTGCAGATAATAATCATTATCTTAAAACCACTGAGTATTCTTCTCCAGAATTTATGTGCGCAATGCATGCTGATTTAATGTAGAATGTCCAAGAAAGAACCAGTGAGTCAACAAGCAAGCAAGCCCTCTTAGAATTAAGCATAGAGTAGGCCTGATAGGAGCACTTAAGAGTAAGATCGATGTTTAAATATTGTAGTTGAAGTTCTGCAAAGCAGGAGGACCTTTAGTAATTGAATAATCGGCTCACGACCTTTACCACCAAGAATGGTAGATATCTTCTCAAATCTACAGGCGATCAGATCGTTGATGACGTCTAAAGTGGGTAGTCAGAGGCATGTCCGAGGAGTTTCCTCACTCCAATTTTTCGAATAGATACACTGATTGGTGCACATCCGGGTTCGAACTAACGAACTTCGGATCGAAAGTCGGGGAACCTCTCACTAGATCAACACGGCTTTCCGCACTACAAGTATAACAAATTCATAATATATAAATTCGAAACATTTTTCATGGGTTAAGTATGCAGAATCAGAACGCTAAGCAAGGAGCCGATACATAGGCGCCGGTAACCGGTTTTCTGTTACAATGTTTGCTTAGGGATGGCTGATAAATGTTGCCCCTACAGAGATTAGACTCTTGACGTATCAATTTATAAGACAAAGAATGAGTCGTCTCGGAATTAGTGTTACACATTTTCCTTGTGATTTTTTTGAGTTAGTTTTTGATCACAAACCTATTCCGCTAGAAAATAAGAGTCTGGAACAGCCCACCCCGATTGTTCTTCTGATTGCAGGGCAGTGTAAAGGCGCTTAAGGTACATTAGCCCAACAAAATGCAGATGTGTGTACCTCCCACACCGCTCGCAATAAATAGCCATACAAAGCGTACTTACGTGCAGTGGGTACAATCACAATCCACACAAGCCCAACACAGTGCAGACTCGTGCACCTCCCACACCGCCCGAAATAAAAAGCCATGCAAGTTGTTACGTGCAGTAGTTACTTATTTCATGTTAAAACGTACGGGTTAAGGTGCTTATCTTACTATAGTTCTCATATTCAGGTGAAATATAAACAACAGGCTTAAAGGCCAATCACCGGATGCTGGTTTCCATATTTTTCCAGCATTACTGACACCGGAAAGCCCCTTATCGACCCAAGGATTTTAGCAACCTAAGTTACACTCCAGCCGATTAGATATGCCTCCATAGGTTAGCTGCAAGCTACTATCTAGAACTTAGTTACGGCCGGCGCAGGGACGTTTTGAGTTCCTGATCCAATAAGGCTGTGTTGCGGAGTTCACTGGTAACCGAGTTTTCTTTATGCGAACTCGATTCTGAAGTAAACCGAAGGTCACGGTTGGTTTGTCGTGGCATTGGTACTATGTCTATAAGTTTAGGTATGCTGTTGAAGTTTAGGTAAGCTGATGTTTTTGGTAGCCGTGTTGGCCTAGTGGGAGGTTCCCCGACTTTAAATACGAAGGTCTTGGGTTCGAGCCCGGGCAAGCCGGGTGGATTACTGCAAAATGTGGGCATATGTCACATGTTCGGACATGCCTTTGACTACCCCCCTAAGGCACCAATTAGGATTTCATCACCTGGAGATCTTAAAGGATGTCTACCATTCTACCTTTTTATTTGTATTTCCGCTATTGAATTGCAAAACTAATATTATCTCAGTAACAAGAAAAGGAGCGAGTTTTCTTTAAAGCGGCAACCGAATCAACGAAATAATTACGATATATTTTACAATCATCATCATATCATCCTTAGGAAGTCCACTGCTGAACATAGGGCTCCCTAGATTTCCAAAGCGACATTGCGGCACAGCAACAACAGGTCGTCTTTCCAACAAGTGGGGGGCCGTTCTACACTGCAGTTTCCAAAAAAAGCTTTTAAAACGTATGCTTTGCTAAATGAAGCTTTGCATTCCATTTTGTGAAAGGAATCATTGAAAAAAGTGATAGGCGCCGTTTTTGGTGCCTGGTTATTCAAAGTCAAAAGGCGTTTATTTCAATAAAATTACTAGGATCCCTTTGATGATCCTTTTTTTTTCGAAGATCCTTTTTCGCAAAATGTAATGTAGATCTTCAGTGTGGTGCCGATCGAACTAGGTGAGGCTCAAAAGAAAATTCCAGATTGGGTCGCGAGGAGCATGCGTGGATGCCGGCATTTTCTAATTCCGGCTACATACATTGAAGAGGCCGAATGGTTGTGGACTTTCCGCTCATATCCTTCCGGCAAAATCTCGCATTTATACTACCTCTTTTCGGTTGCTAAAATGCTTTGCCAGAGATAGAGAACATTTGCACCTGCCCACTCTCTCCCCCAAATGCTCCTTAGTCCATGCCCCAGGCACTAAACCAACCACAGCTCATAAACAGTTTGAACGATATTACCACCACATAGTTCTAGCCAGTATTTAACCCGCCGCATGCCGGGAAACTTTGACGTCCACCTCTGTGTTATTAGTTTTAAGAAGTTATTTTGGTTTCAGCCATTATTTTTAGTTTGCTGCGCGTTTGCAATGCTTGCAAACGCGTAATTGTACGTAAATGTTTCTAACTTGTAAGATTTTTTAGTAATTTTTAAATTGACATTACACGAATTTGAACCATAAATCTTTGAGATGGATTGCAAACGCTCAATTGTTACCTTCCGTAAATGTTTCTAACTTGTTAGAATTTTTAGTAATATTTACAATAAATAAATAATTTAAATAAATAATTTTATTGTAAAATACAAAGAATTCAATTTAAATAATATTTAAATTGACTAGACTCAAATTCATCATTTCAGCCGTAAGACTTCCACAGTGCTAGCACTTTTTTTACACGAATTTGAACCATGTCTTTGAGACTGTCAACTTACGTTACCGCCTAAACAAAGTCGCAAAGTTGATGGTACGGGACCTTATCGGTTTTCAGAATCGTGGTAGATACTTACCGTAGCTTTAATAATTGCCAAAAACTATGGCATCAAGCCGATACAAAATGGGCGTTAGAAATATATCAACGTGCTAAATCCGTGTACACATCAATCAGCCGATAAGCCCATTCGATCACAGTTGTCAATGGCAATCGATTGTTACATTCAGAATTGATGTGTTTTACGCGGATTGTATGACCGCATTCTTCCTTTTCTATTTCATTTTATGGTTCGCGAAAAAGTCAGGCCGTAGATGAAAACATATCATTTTCAGAATCGAGAAAGATCGATGATCCATTGTGCGAAATCTCAAATCTGTTTCCATTTGCTTGGATCGCTGCTCAAATGGTATGTTCCCATTTTCATTGCTTTCCGCGTCTTATTTTAACTCTACTTGATGCACTTTCTAGCTGTACATATGTCAATGATTTTCAAATAACATTTATTTAGGTAATCCTTTTGCATATGAACACAAAGCCATAGCTTCCTCTTTCTAAGAATCTGTGACCGTTATATCACGTAAGCGCACTTGCCCGCGCAAGAAGTCACACGAATTACCCCAGACTTTAACTGAAAATACTGAATAAAACTCTTGCGGCGCGAATAGGTCCGTGACATTGTTTATCGAGCGAGCGAAGAGAGCGTCGATCTCTCAAACAACTCGATCGTCGATCCGTCAATCTGATCTGCATGTAATAGTTCAATTATTTTATGAAGATTTGCTGGTAAGAATATGAGCTTAATCGGCCAAAGGGTTGCTAAGATATAGGGGGCCCAAAAGGGGGATTGAAAATTGCGACATCAATTGGTAGTCAAGGTTTATGGATGAAAATCGCGTAAAACCAATACTGACAATTCTGTTTCGCGAACAGTACGAGCGACTGCAGAGCTCGAATAAGGACGCGTTGAAAGCCTCACGTTGAAAGCCTTACGGCCGCCAAACAGCGGTCACCGAGTCAAGAAACCAAGGCTTTAGGCCGTCTGCATCAATGAATCAATTATTACGGAGTTAATGGAACAGAGTGAACCTTGGACGGCTATTTGCATAAACTGATGAAGACTTTAGAATAACAGTGGATCTTGAGCATTGAAGGAGTATATCGTTAGGTACATATTTAGATATATTTACTCTTAGCTCCTTTCCGACGTTGTATTTAGTGTCTTTGAAATTTATGTCAGTAGTTTAGTTCAAATATTTTCTAATTTATTGAAATGAAAATGATAGTTTTTGAATCTACGGGACCGTCAAAAAAAACAAAATGAGGTTGTATACATTTTTTCATTCAAAAGCTCCATTTTAGCTCAATAATTCAACCCAAGGCATAGAAATAATAGAGTTATAACATACAAATATGAATCAAAGGAGATTGGGCAAATTTGTATGGAGCCAGGGCCCCGATTTTTTTTAATCCTGCAATAATGAAACTTTCAGCTTTACACTGTGCTAATAGTGTAGATTTCAAATATATGCGGCTTTTTTTGTAAAGCAGCCGGAGTAAAGAGATATAGGTCGTTAAAGTTTTTTAAAATACCTGGTTGACAGTGTACGAAATGTTATTATTTTGAACATAACAATATTTATTTTCAATTGTATGTTGTTATTAGTTTAAAATACAGACAGATCTACGTGAAAAGGGAGGATATTACTGAATCCTGTACGTCTGGACCTTTTCAGATCGGAGGATGTCTACCATGTAAAAGTCTTTTCATATTCAATATGTACCTGCCTATATTATGGTTATTAAATAGTACCGAGGATGATACTCTGATATTACCTATTAAACCAAAATAAAAAAAAATGAATAAACTAACAATTTTTATTTCAGATTAGCAGTAACCAATGGTATTTAATTAACTGTTATATTATTGATAAACTATGAAATAAAAAAAAATACTACTTGAATAATACACAAAAATCAATCTTTACCTATATAAACAAAATATACCTTTTTAACAACTTTTTCACTATCCATTTTTTTTTCATTCACTGTTGGGATTTGATAACCATGATGATATAATAGCCCTTTCTGGAGTGTTAATAACATGCGATCTTGCTCGTAAGACCGAAGAACCACAGCCACGGCACACTCTTCGATGTTCAAACCGTCTAACGGCAGCTTGTTCCGCAGGAACGTTTTGCACCAATGTCATTTTTTAATATCTGTAAAAATAATAGTTATTGTCATTGTAGTTAGGTTCCTCATTTAAAATATACCTACTGATAAAAAAGTTACATTACTAGCAACCCCTTTCAGACTTTCGTACGACTAGTTATGCTCCTTTTTGCGGCTGCCGAATTTTATATGATGCATCTTTAGGAGAATGCATACACATGATGCGCACCAAACAAGCAGAGACACGGCAGGGCGTTGCGTCGCCATTTAACTTTTAAACAAATAGCGCTGCGCTCTTTTCCGCATCGTACCGCGTTCGATGTGTGGAGCTCCTGAGGCTTCATCATCAACAACCTGTAGAAGTCCACTGCTGGACATAGGCCTCCCCCAAAGAGTTCCACGACAAACGGTCATGAGCCCTTTCCATCCACCGACTTCCCGCAACCTTTGCAATGTCATCGGTCCATCGGGTGGGGGGCCTTCCAACACTGCGTCGCCCGGTTCGTGGTCGCCATTCGAGAACCTTTACTCCCCAACGATTATCGGTTCTGCGAGGTTTCATGAATCGTAAAATAATATTACTTAGGAAAATGTAGAAACTTACCTGATGAGGTTAACCAAGACGTGACAGTATTAAGGATTACCGGTGGCTGGTCTTGTACCAGGAATCGTCGGAATCTTGAGCCTCAAGCAATAGTGCAATTGGCAATTAAGAATTTCCATTTTTTACTCAAAAACTAAAAACCGGTATATATACAAAAGTACTCTGTGCTAAAAACTGAAACGGAATCTGCAAGTCACAAATGACAATGGTTTATTGTGACAGTCAAAAACAATTGATTGCGGGTAGGGTTTTGTTTCGCTGCACTATACCAATCGAAGAAAAGCATTCGTAGTAAGAAGGTAGCATAAACATAACACGGAAATGACTATTTTCAGCGTTTAATATAACTCCACTGCTTTAGAGCTTTTCATGACTAAAACTACTACTTTAAATTAACAAAATGAATTAATTAACTCATCAAATAACTGCAGGTTGGGGCCCACGATTTCCCATGTCCTTTAAGAAAATTATATAATTCTTCTCATGGCTATTTAAGAGTAACTTAGAACTGTTTCCTCTCAGCGACTAACAGCTCACTAGACATTTGGTACTCGTACATCCAAAATATATTTCGGTTTAGTCAGTGGCCTTATCTACTAAGAAATAAGGTCGCCAATCGCACGAAACGATACTTCGAATTTGGCGAAATAGAGTATACCATGGGTTGGTTTATCACTCCGAGGGTAGGTAGCTCTCAAGATAGAATCGATTTACTGAAATACAATTGTGAAGTTTGCTTTACTAATGGCTATTTTCTTTAGCGTCTGTTGATTTTTAACGTTTATACAAGTTAAACCAAATTTGTTGGATTTCTAAGAAACCAAATTTCTCGAGAAATGTGCCTAAGGTGGATATTCAATTTTTGCTTCAACGGTCTAGCCTACGCGGCGCCTACGGTTTTAAAATCCCAAATACTAGCTTAAATCAGTCTTTAATAAAATTATAATAAAATATTTACAATTTAATAAAAATCAAACCGTCAATGGTCTCAAGTAAATAAATAAATAACACCCAATACTTAGTCCTGATTCCACACTAGGATTCTCTGTGTCGTGGGTATCAGAAACTACGAGTACCATGGTACAACAACACCCAGACCCGGAACAAATATTTGCAGATCACGCAAACATTTGTTCCGCAGCGGGAACCTAGTTATGGCTATTGCATTATCCGAACATACCAGAAAGTATGTTCTACTACTTTTGGGAATTCGACATGTTTCATTGAAAGAAGTATCGTATATGGCCGGAAAAAATGGTATGGCTGGGCAAGCCTACTCAATCTTAAAAATGTCCCAGGCGCTATAGCGTCCGGTAACTGAATCACGAGATCCGTCGTTGTAAAAATAATCTACAATACGTGTAATAAAGCCTTATTTACTTTTCTACATTGGCAAACAAAGAAAAATTAAAACAGAAGATTTTATTGTGTTTTTACTAAACGGAGAAGACCCTGAATGGGTCACTTACCACTCGGCTCTTAAACTAAAGTAAGCCCAAGACATAGATTCGTTTCAATTAATTTCTTACCGAGTCGCAATCTCCCGCAATCAAAACTTAAAAACACAAAAAGCTCTTTTTTGATCTTCAACGAAGTTTCTTGTATTTTTAAGAAAACGAACGTTTATTATGATGTCCTCAGATGAGCAACTATTAGAGCAACTTGTTGCATATCAATATACTGAATGTTTCCTGATAGTTTTTTTAAAAACAGCCGTCGAAACGAAGCTAAATGAATATTTAAATTGTGAACACAACCTGTGTTACTACCAACTTTTAAAAGGGTTAGTCTAGTATAAATGCCCTCGGTAGTATTGCATCAAACAAAACAACACTGCCAACAGCGGGAGGCCATGCTTGATTGTTGCTCAACTAAAATCGCGCGTGTAAAAGCACATTTAAAGAGCCGAAATAAAAGAAAAGCGCTACAGAAGTAACAAGAACATAATTGTTTTCTTGATTAATTCTGAATGGAATCGTATCCAGCGACGATTCGTTTGCGAGATGTATAATTAAACGCTTGTCTTGGATAATGGAAGTTGAAGATGGTACACGGTTCTGGGCAGATTATGGTAATCATTTCGTGTCACTGGCTCTTTTTTGGTATGTGACATGGAGCTTTTAGATAACTGATTAGATTAAATGACGCACTGTATTGGAGCTAAAATGATACCAACTTGTGACGCTTTACTCTGGGCTTACTGAACTAAAGCCGCATCCACTTTTGCACGTCAATAACTAACAAGAGTTGTTTTCGCTTCCAGTGTCTATTATAATGCCAACATAGAAAGATAAAGTTTTTACTTGCTTGTCGTGTCACTGATTATGTCTTGGTCACCTGTAGTAGGTCAGTGACCAGGTTGAGCTATGGTGGCTCTGAGAAGGGCCACCACACCCCAACCTTGTCACCACGTTTGTGAACACAAAAACACAGCGCTGATCTTCTGCCGAAAACCAGGCGCGCGCATCGTGAAAACGTACCTACCAACTTGAAAATAACACTGAAATACTTATAAGACGAAAAAAGGAATACCTAATAGGCCATATATGAGGACAGACATTAGTCTGGCCTCATAGCTCAGTTGGTAGTAACTCTGCCTTCTGCGCTAGAGGTCGCGTGTTCGATTCCCGCACTGGACAAACATTTGTGTGATACACAGATGTTTGTTCTGTGTCTGGGTGTTCAATATATACACTCGAGAGCATAGAAATCGCACATAGCGGAATTTTCCTACATTTTAATTTCGACCCTTATTTTTTTTTAAATTAATGTGATGTTGCAAATATAACTTAAATTAAATTGAAGTACACACTGTTAGCTTCCTAAAAACACAAAATGTCTAGCCTTGACCTTCGAAATCATAACAGTGGCAACTAAACAATAGAATGGCCTAAATTAGCTCGTTTCAGGTAGCTCGGTTTGTGGGACTTTAAGCAGGTATAAAACGATAAGGGATGATTGAAATTACATCATTTGCATACCAACTCCCAGGCAGAAAGGTCCTTTAACGAATACGTCATCTCTCTAAACAAGAAAATGGATACCACACCAGAAGCAGCGTCTCAAGTGGTTGCACTTATCGAAGCTGGACAGAACCAAAGTCAAGTGGCTCGTCAATTAAATTTGAGCAGATATGCTGTTCGACGTGTATACCAGCGATATCAGCAAACTGGTGTCTATACCAGGCGACCAGGAACAGGCCGAAAACGTGCGACAACACAGCGCGATGACCGTTTCCTTGTGAATACATCACTACGAAATCGCCGGTTGAATGCAGTTCAACTCGGACAGCAGCTCCAGGAAGTTAGAGAAGTGGAAGTCAGTCGGTGGACCGTTAGAAGAAGACTAGCCGAAGGAGGTCTGACAGCGCACAGACCAGCAACTGGCTCAAAATTGACCCCAGCGCACAGACAAGCACGCCTTCAGTTTGCTCGAAATCACGTTAATTGGACTATGGATCAATGGCAGGCAGTCCTCTTCTCCGACGAGTGCAGGATGTGCCTTCATGGTAACGACGGACGAGGTAGAGTCTACCGAAGATCTGGTGAGCGTTTTGCTCAATGTTGCATCTCCGAACGGGTCGCATACGGCGGTGGTTCGTGTATGTTCTGGGGAGGCATTTCTCTGGAAGCGAAAACCGAACTTGTCTTCATCACAGGGCCCGATACCGACCGTCGATCGGGTGGATTGACTTCCCAACGTTACGTTGAGGAGATCCTGGAAGAACATGTTGTGCCCTTTTCTGGATTTATCGGCGAAAACTTCGTTTTTATGCAGGATAACGCTAGACCACACACCGCTGCTATAGTACGCCAGTACTTGGAGGAGGTTGAACTACTCGTTATGGCGTGGCCTGCTCGAAGCCCAGATCTCAATCCCATTGAGCACTTATGGGACGAACTAAAGAAATGAGTAAGAGCTAGAAACGCAGCGCCTACGAGTCTCAGAGAGCTCCAAACCGCGATCAAGGAAGAATGGGACAGCATACCGCAGGATTTCGTAAAAAAATTGATTTCTTCAATGAAACAGCGAATGGAAGCTGTTATTCAGGCTAGGGGAGGCAATACCTCGTATTAATAAATCGATACATTCACAAATTTATTGTTTTTTTAACCTTTTATACCTGCTCAAAGTCCCACAAACAGCGCTACTTGAAACGAGCTAATTTAGGCCATTCTATTGTTTAGTTGCCACTGTTATGATTTCGAAGGTCAAGGCTAGACATTTTGTGTTTTTAGGAAGCTAACAGTGTGTACTTCAATTTAATTTAAGTTATTTTTGCAACATCACATTAATTTAAAAAAAAATAAGCGTCGAAATTAAAATGTTGGAAAATTCCGCTATGTGCGATTTCTATGCTCTCGAGTGTATCTATTATGTATATCAGTCTCTGGTACCCAAAGTACAGGCTATGTTAGTTAGTTAGTGCCTAGTTTGGGATCAGTTGACCGTGTGTAATATGTCCGGAATATTTATTTATTTATTAAATATCGAAATGATTACATTTAAAAATAGTTAGTTATTCGTACCTATGTAAGAAAGGCGTGTTAGGTGTGTTATAAAGCTAGGGTTGAACTAACTTTTACATTACTATTAGACACGGGTAGACGCAAACATGTTGACAAAGTGCAAATACGTAGGCTGCTGATCATCACTGTACATTTTGTAAAACCAGTGACCAAAATACAGCGCCGCTGACGAAATCATGCAACCTATTCCTGAAATATGGAAATAACAAACGTATTCAGCGTACAAAATGTGTTATTATGCATTGGCAACGGCCTCGATTCCGAATACAAACGTTCGCTCATTATAACACAGGATAAATAGTAGTGCATTCGTACAACGTGTCACTACGATCCTACGTGACGTAACAAAACATTACTGACTTTACTAGCATACGAACTTCGCTAAAATGTTCTGTGTCGTGCAAATCACAAATATGGGCCAAATGGTACCACAAAACTCAGAAACAAATACTTGCTAATCATTCAACAATTTCCCGCTCAGCAGAAATCGAACCCGGACCTCTTGCTTCTCTATCGGGCACTCTCTTCTGGATCTACGTTAGTCAAATGGCACTATAAGATTCAGACCCGAAACAAACACTTGCAGATCATTCAAAAACTTGCCCATCAGCAGAAATCGAACCTGGACCTGTCGCGTCTGTATCGGGCACTCTCCCACCGCTGTGTTAGTAGAATGGTATCTCGCCGCTCTACGTTTGACCCGGCAATTGGGGCATAGACAAATACACCGGAGTGAGGTGTTCCACAACCTTTGGCACGGAACACTAAAAAGCCCCCTAGTTACGAATTCAAATGTATTCATCAGAAATCGACCCTCAAATCAAACGGGCTACTTACCCAGTCACTCAAGTTTTGTTTGTAGCAAATAGCACGTATGCTGCCCCGGCATGGGCCGGCTGCGTACAAATGAGGGGCTAATTGTCGTGGGGAATCTATTGAGTACGCGTGTACGGTGTTTCTATGGAGTTGCAAGGGCGCTGTTCAAAAAGAAACAGCTGGTTCAATCAATTCTTAAGCCGTTATTTGGAAAAAAATAGGCCCCGAATGGTATTCCTAAGCGTGGTTGGATTTTTTTGATCTGTAAATGCGATCCTTCAAGACGTTGCTCATGTGAGTGTACAGATGTACCCAATAGTTATTTTATCATAATTTGACACAAAATATATGCCTCATTGTAGCCAATCCTAATAGATACAGTGTAAAAGCACTAAAAATAATAATTTGAATTTGTGAAAAGCTGAAGGACACTGACATGCAACACATAAACAAAAAGTATACAATATTACACCTTATTGTAAACCTGATTGTCCTTTCGTTCTTTGTCTTTTTGCCTAGATATATGACGGCACAAAAACAATACTCTCCATCGTCGATTTTCCAATTGAAATAAGAGAATCTTGAACAAACTACAATATTTCCTTAATGCGATAAGGCCCCGTACGAGTACTGATCCGTTCAGCCGCTTTGTCGTGAAAAAGTAACAAACAAACAGAGTTACTATCGCATTTATAATCTTACTATGGATATGGATTAAGGTGAGGGTTTAATTATTTTATGATTATTGAATTGTTTTTTCTCAATATCCGCAAAACGCACATTTTTGATTTTTATGACAAAGATAACTTGAGCATTTTATTTACGTAAATCCAAGACAGAAACGCGATTGGTAAAACTTTTATCGATAGATTTATTTTTTAAAGTTGGGTCCTCTGCAATAGGTTTTTCGAAAATACTCTGAGACTATCTAACAAAAATAACTTTTTTTTTAATATTTTGTTAGAAAATAGCATTGGGTACCTAAATCCAAGACACTTTTTTAAAAAATAGATAGTTTTTGAGATAATCGATATTTTCTTATATTTCTCTTATGTCGATTTATCGCTTTACGTCGAGCTATCTCTTTCCACGTTCAATTACAGTACATAGCGCTGTCACTTTCTTCACTCCGCCCACTCGACAATTTATTATGATTTTTGTATCCTCTTAAACTAGACATTCAGTTTAGGTCTGCATAAGACGTCATGGCAGGCCCCATGATCTGAAACAAATACGGCTCGCTCAAAATATTCATAAGTTAGTACGTGATTTGAAATTATTATTGGGGCTGAGCTGAGCTTAACGTATTTATTTGGTGGCTGAAAAATGTTCTGGCATTAGCAGAAACGTTTTATTCTCTTAAGCCTCGAGGATTTTGTGAAGATATTTCAGAGCCTTTCACGGATCTTGAGAAAAAAAATATTATCGTGTTGAAAAATTACTTTCGCCTTATTGGTATGGATAATGTGTTCTGTACCATCGCTTCACTCGTGTGTAAAAACGTTTTTCTCTAAGCAATTTATCATTGTCATCCCAACATGGTTTAACCATCTATGATTTTTTATAATATCCCAAAAATTTCGACTCTGATGGGATTTGAACCCGCAAGCTTCACCTTGATACGGGGGTGCTCTACTAAGCTACGGAGCCACTTCCCGTCCGTGCGAAAATCTTTACTACTTCCAATCGACTCAAACCATCTATGGGATGGACACCAGGATCGTTAAAACCCACTTACTTCATCATGATCATTTGAGCCACTTTACTATTGTCCCATATCATAATCTCTCTTGGAAGGAAAACAGATGGAAAAAAAACATAAGAAAGGTATATTTTGATGGCATAAAGTCATGAGATAGAACTAAAAGATTCTGCATAGTATGAATGCGTGTCTGAAAAAAAATTCAGCGGTAAGACTGTTGGCCACAGTGACCACTAGTTCATATCTAGTTGCTTTCTATTGTTATTTACAAAACTGTGCGGATCTCAGATGTTCCCAGAACCATATCATCATCATTTCGGTCATCTGAACTGTATTTTTCGCTTTTTCTATCATAAACACCTATGAAACTAAAATAACCAGGTTAACTGTTAGCAATTTAAATTGTAGGTGTAGTCAATGAACCGTTTATAATAGTAGTAAAGAATTGAACGCAGCTATTACGATTCATTTAACATTTCTGCTTCAGTATCCACACTATGGCTTAGACATTCCTTCTAATGTAAACATGAACTAGTTTCATAAACAGCTCCACAATCCTTGATTACCTCCCACTTGGTACGATTCCAAGCAATTCCCACTCGTGTTTAATTATTTGTTAGCGTACCACGTCGGTTTTTCGGGTCTCTGCTACCTTTGTGCCCATACAGAATGGGCAACAGTTGCTTAATAATCTGTAACTATCGTAGATTAGGAGCTCGTGACTCGAATGCGATTTCGCCCCTTTGTTGTCGAACGCTCCGTGTTAGGGTTCCTTATCGGTTCCCAGAACCATATCATCATCATTTCGGTCATCTGAACTGTATTTTTCGCTTTTTCTATCATAAACACCTATGAAACTAAAATAACCAGGTTAACTGTTAGCAATTTAAATTGTAGGTGTAGTCAATGAACCGTTTATAATAGTAGTAAAGAATTGAACGCAGCTATTACGATTCATTTAACATTTCTGCTTCAGTATCCACACTATGGCTTAGACATTCCTTCTAATGTAAACATGAACTAGTTTCATAAACAGCTCCACAATCCTTGATTACCTCCCACTTGGTACGATTCCAAGCAATTCCCACTCGTGTTTAATTATTTGTTAGCGTACCACGTCGGTTTTTCGGCTCTCTGCTACCTTTGTGCCCATACAGAATGGGCAACAGTTGCTTAATAATCTGTAACTATCGTAGATTAGGAGCTCGTGACTCGAATGCGATTTCGCCCCTTTGTTGTCGAACGCTCCGTGTTAGGGTTCCTTATCGGTTTTATGTTATTGTGTGTGATTAGATGTCGTTGAATGTAGTTGGTTAAGAATATATTATTCAAGCAGTGTTGGTTGTGTCGTCTCTCTACGATCGATGCTTTGAGCTAAAGATAACTGATAGTCTCTGCAAATAGCAGTGCATTCATTACTTATTCCTAGCTAGAGGATAGTTTGATTCTTGAACTAAAAATAGAGTAAAGAGAAGAGGAGTTGCTTTCTTTTTAATATTATTTACTAGCTTCCGGCCGCAGTTTCTCTCATGTGGTACCTAAATATTATGTAGTCTATATGCTAGTACAAGTTAGAAGTTACTTATTCAAATTTTTTTCATTCAACTAACGTGGCAAACAGGCCTACAACCCACCTGCTGGTAAGTGATATCCGTAGCCTATGAACGCTTGCAATACCAGGCATCACGCACATGTTGCCAACTTTAAAAAAAAGTCAAAACGCCTTTTCCAATTTTCAACCCTATGGGTTCAGCCGTTTTGGCGGGATTGAGTCACAAACACATAATTGGAAACGCATTTGTTTCAATACAAATGCGTTCGTGGATAGTATTTATTTTTAAATGCCAACTATGTATCATGATAACTCTCAATTAGTATTAAAAACTAAGTTATTTCAACCTCTCATGCGTATTTTATATTGTTTCCACTTTAACTCGGCATTCCCAACCCCTATACAGTTCAGCGCCAAATATATAAGGGGCCATCAATTATTCCCGCTGCAGGCGAACAATTGCATAAAACTTTTATGCTATTCCGGTATCGTTACTGCAACTTTGCTCAAATTACGATCATCTGCTGTATTATGGCTGAGAGCTCGTTAACAGTGAAGGCTTTCGGCCTAACTCGAATATCAGAGTTAGCTATGAATTGGAAGCTAAATTCAAAGTAAGCTCAAAGTCGCGCAACGGGTTATAAATAAATAACATAAATAAATATTATCCAACAGTCACATACATCGTCTTGACCCCACATTAGGATTCCTTGTATAGTGAGTATTCTGATACCTAAAACTACGAGTACCATAGTATCACTACACTCAGATATTTGCAGATCATGCAAACATTTATCCCGCAGTGGGAATCAAGTCCGCACGCCATGCGTCTCAGATGGGCACTTGCCCGCTGCGCCATCGAGGTCGTCACACACACACAGTATATGCGTTGATTATCAATTTATCAGTCACCTGTTAGAAACGAAATAATGCGCTTACCAACAGCCCCGGTACATAAAAATGTATAAGTCTGATTGTACCGGCCTTAAGTATCACCTTCGTCAAAATGTTATTTATTTTTTATATATGTATATAGATACAGTACATATGTACAATAAAAATGTATCGTTAGCTTTTGATCAAATCTGATATGTGTCCAATCCCAATCGACTTCATTCCCTGGAGAGTAAAATAACGTAAAATCAAACCGTTATATAATCCTTATTGCGAAATCTCTAGGGAATCAAATTAACATATAGTTCGTTCGTTTGATTTTTTCCTCAGTGGCCTTTATAGTCGGCCGTAAAAGCCAATGGCCGTCCGAGTCTAGCGTGCTACGCGGCCAGCTTACTAAACTAGCAGCTAGTTCAGTCAATACTTACCTACTACTACCTACTACTGTTAAGTGAGTAAAAAATAAATAAGCTTTGTTATAATTTTCACTTGCTTGCTTGTCGTGTCACTGATCCTTTCTTTGTCATCCTGTATAAGGTCAGTGACCAGATTGAGGTATAGCGACCCAGAAAAAGGGACCGTCGTTGAAAGAATCAGTGTAGTGAAAGGATTAAAGTGCGCCTTTTAGAGGCTCCTTTCGTGCACAATATAATATAATAATAATAATAAATGATTCTAGGATTTGGGTTGTTTCATAGATTTGGTCTGTTTCTAAGATTAACTTTCTTGTCGGCGTAAAGTGATTCGTCTGTCTCAACTAGTTGCATATTTGACCTCGCTTTCTTTGGCATGCAATATTGTCATATGTGGAGTGTACCAGCTTTTATATGTTGACTAAACTAGTCCAAACCCGATGGCCTGCATTTCCGATTCAGTTGGGAAATCGAACGTTGTTGAAGTTTTTTTTGTCAGGATTCGCAGCTGCAATTGTGTTATGGGGCGGTTAACTGCCGATTATGTAGTAGTCAACTCGAATTCTAACCAACAGCGTAAACAACGCGGATATCCGTAGGCCAACTGAAGTATCCGAAATAGCCATAAGTTTATAAAGATAGTTGAGTATTGAATATAATAACATATCACGATCTTACAAACATAACAAAATTATTCAGTGACTTAATGTTTAACCTAAACAAGAGAGGCAAGAGTGCTAGCACGCTATGCTGTATTTAGAAGAGTGATTAAATTAAATTTTCCCGAAGGCAGCATACATTTAATATACTGTCAGAATAGGCATAAAAATTGATGTTCTAATAGAGAATCAAATACTTTTTAATAATTGCCTAGTATTTATAAGTGATGACATATGACACTGAGACTTGATCGCTTACTATTGGCCTCATACACAAAGTCGCGCAACGGGCTATGGAGAGAGCATTGCTCGGAGTTTCACTGCGTGATAAAACCGAAATAAGGAAATCATCTTGGTTGATTTAATAAATATATAAATTCAATTAAAGAGGTGTTTATTTCAATAATCTGTCAAGGAGCACTTTGATACGTCATCTTAGAAACTATAGAAATACTGATAAATGAGTATAGAAATTAGTTACTAGCTTAAGCAAACCGTTACAAAGTTAAAAAAAAATGGTTGTTGGTTTTGTGTTTGGCTATACAAATACTAAAACATACATTGTATCTAAATAACTTTATTCAAACAGTTTCGCAACTTTAAATCAACGTCACGTAACTTTTGCAACAGACATTTCATTATTTTACTTGTAGTACAGTTTAACTTTTCTATTCGCTAAAATAAAAAAAACGAGTCGCTGTTTAAATGCTAAAAAGAGAAACGAGAGTTTGGTATATTCGAGCGAAAAAGTGTTTTTTGACCAACATTCGTCGAGGTGAGTTATGGCCGTTGTGTTCAAGCCTTGAATTACAAGGGGTTTGCAAACACTTTTACCACATGTCAGTCCGAAAGTAATAGTTTTCTAACTTTTAAAAATAAAAAAACATGTGAAGGAAAGCTGACCAGTGTGATTTATATCGTTTTAAAAGCAAACGATTACATTCAGACTAGTAATGTATTGCTGTGTTTTGTTGAACGTGGCAGTTGTACGCGGGTGTATCGGGTCGGGTTTTTGGGGAAGTTTTTATTCGTTCACATAATTTTCGCGAACTTTAATGTTAATGCAAAATATTTGATTCTCGTTTGTATAGTTAACGTTTCGTGCATTTATTGTAGAATACCTTTGAAGGAAAACATCGTGAAGAACCTAAAAATCGACGAAGACGAGTAGTAGTAGAGTAGCAAACGAGTGTCCGTTTTAGACGCAAGGGGTGCGGGTTCGATTCCCGCTGCGGGACAAGTGTTTTCATGATCTGAAAATATTTGTTCCGAGTCTGGATATTGTGGTACCATGGTACTTGTAGTTCCTGATACCCACGACACAGGGAATCCTAGTGTGGGGTCAAGACTATGTATTGGTGTCGGGCGTTATTGGTTATTATTAAATACTTCCGCCCGCGGCATGGTACCTACATAAAAAGTAGTCTATATGCTGTTCTAGGTAAAGAACTTTATCTATTCCAAGTTTCAACGATATCGGTGATCTCAATATCCAAACATCCTCACAAACTTTGGCATTTATAATATTAGTAGGATGTTTTCCGCAAAATTTGAAAAAAAAAATGCTTTTGCTTCTATCGGTTTTTTCGTCCTGTTTCTAAAGACACGCTACTCAAATTTTGTTACAACTAAAACTATCCATACTGTCCCTAACAATAAATTGTTCGTAATAATATTTGTAGAAAATTCGAAATCACCCAGGATTAACGGCAACCATCGAGATCCGTCCAATCAATTTGCGTTAGAAAGATACTTTGTACCCTGGGGAGCCTCCGAATCCATTAGGCACTTTATACAGACGTACAATCAAGTTTTATGTACATTATTAGTTTTGTGTACGTTTGACTTTGTTTTTATTTTGTATGTTTGACTTTGCTTTTTGTTTTGAGATTATCCAATATTGGATGAAATGTTTAAGTCAGCCGGACAGCCACATACATAGTGCTGACCCCACACTAGAACTCCCTCTGTCGTGAGTATCAGAAATTACGAGTACCATGGTATACGTTTACGCTATTGATCTCCGCGCTCAAACTTGGTGTTCAAAAAGTATAAACAACAGAACCATTTTTGGAGAAGGTAGGGCACAGGGCAGGCAAGGGCTCGCCCTTACAGAAGAACGCAGCCAAATAATCTTATATGTATTAAATAGTGTTAGTAAGGTAAGCACCGCAGGAACACAACACTATTTGAAAATACACGAGGTGCGTGATGGCTCTGGTATTGCAAGGATTCTTAAGCTACGGTAACCTCTTACCAGGTGGGCCGTATGCTAGTTTGTCAAGTAAGTTGTAAAAAAACCAGAATTGCGTTACGTGAACCCTACCTAAATAAATAAATAAATATTCCGGACCTATCACACGGTCAGCTGATACCAAACTAGGCATAGCCTGTACTATGGGTACCAGAGACTGATATACATAATAGATATATATTTAACACTCAGACACAGAACAAACATCTGTATTCATCACACAAATGTTTGTCCAGTGCGGGAATCGAACCCACGACCTCTAGCGCAGAAGGCAGTTACTACCAACTGAGCTATGAGGCCTGTCAACTACTTTCACTACTAAAAATGTTGTCACTTCAGCTGTGTAGGCTTAATACTGAACACTCGATACAGTAATATAAAACTCTTGTCTGAAGAAAACGCTTTATTGAATTAGTTTCAAAGCCGAATGACCTTTTCTTCCAAAGGAAGACATCTGTCAAAATCGTCCGGGGAAGAGTAGGAAAGTTTTAAATAAATTCGAGACCCGAACGCATTATTGTGGAAGAGTGAAGTACACTTCACCCTTTCAGTACTTCTGGTATTCTTTGAGAAGCAAACTAGTGTAATTTAAGACACTTACTTTGTTAAACACATCTTTTTCGTCCTTTAACGTCAGGAAAGATCATTTTTTTCGTTCCGATCATAAGGTTTCTAGATCTAGCCATGTGTGATAATAACTTACCCCTCTTATTAAAAAACAATCACTTTATCGGCTCGTTAAAACACGCCCTGCTGGCCTTTTCTAACACTAAATAAAAGATAGAGGCGGACATACTTTTATCGACCCGATATGTTAGTGTGTGATTATGAATAAGAAGATCATAGGACCTTTTCGGGGCCACCATACCTCAACCTGCTCACCGACCGAGATAGTATCTGTAACACGTCAAGCAAGCTAAGAAGGTTAAAAGTGGGTTTTTCAAGAAAAGTTTTACTAATAAGTAGGTACATGAAGTGGATTGTCATATGAAATAACTTTGTTTTTTTTCATTCAAACCGATTTTTATTTTTATTTGAGGCCATATGGTTTTGAGATACAACGAAAATAGTAGGTAGCATTTGAAACTAATATCTAACGTGAACACCCATTATTTTAAGTTTCATTGACTTCGTAGTTGAAATAAAATGAAATATTTTATTTGACACAACAAGTAGGTACAATACCGGCTGCTATATAACTATTAAGCACTATGTAGTATAGTAATAACAGAGGTTTAGGTTCGATTCCCGCACTGGACAAACATTTGTGACTAACACAGATGCTTGTTCTGTGTGAACACCCAGAGTGTTAAATATTTATCTATTATGTATATCAGTCTCTGGTACCCATAGTACAGGCTATGCCTAGTTTGGGATCATTTGACCGTGTGTAATATGTCCAGAATATTTATTTATTTATTTTTGTTTAATTATAATAACGTAGTACCCACTGGTACTGATGTACCTTACAAATAAAAGATGCGCTTTGAGCCGGACTAGAATATCTGTGCCGCGGTTCATAGCGCCCTCCGTCACTTCATTGGTAGGGTAATTGCTTATGTTAGTTAAGTACTGTGTTGTTGATACTTAAGTATATGTGTGTATATATATTTACTATGTTTATCAGATTATGTGTTTGATTCAGTTTATTTCGTGCATGAGACTTATTAATTTGCTTTTATACATATGTATAGGTTGGTGAGATTAGATGACTCTATTCAAAAGTGAATATAGAATGTAGTACAATGTAGTATATATTAGTGACTGTGAATCAAAGTGTAACAAGTAAGTAGATAGATAAGTAGATTTGCTCAGGTAAGGTTGAATATTAGTTTAATATTAGAACATGCTAGATATTCATTTGTCAATGAATGCCAAAGTTTATATTTATGCCTCAACGATCATCGCAGCGCCAGCTTTACCGGACATCGTGAGATCTCAGTTCGGAGCGAACGACTAGTTATTTAATAACACGTCATTTAATAAAATTAAACGCTGGACTGTCAATTATCCTAATGAATGGTGGCCGCCAGTGTGGTTTACTTTGTGGAGTTCAATGTTTGAAACATTATACAATGTATGTATCCCCACAGTAATTATGTATGTATGTTAGGCTTAATGCAGTGAACAAAACCTTGTTTAATTTACAACAGTTGATTGTTTAGTAGATGGGAGATTTCAATTATGGCGCCCAACGTGGTACAACATGTTGTGATAACTGCAATTTAATATTTAACTTGATTCGCTTCTGTACTCATGTTGTTTTTATTCAAGTATTTTGTGTCAAATTAATACCACAATTGACGCGAAAACTTTTTTATATTCAAAACAGGCTGACTGTTATCTCCACGGTAAACTACTGATACACAAGACCATTATATCCTGATCCCACACTAGGATTACCTTTGTCGTGGGTATCAGATACTACGAGTACCACAACACCCAGATCCAGAACAAATTCGATGATCTTTTAAAAAATTGAATGTAGAGTTTCAGTGTGATGCCGGTCGAACAAGCTCAGAAAATAAAAATAATCAGTTACCTATATATATATATATTGTATTTTTTTCTTTTTATGGCATGTATGTTTGTTCATCTGTGCCCTCGTAGCTTCTTAACAACTGGTCAAACTTAGATGAGTGTGGTGTCAATGATGCGTTGTACCATCAGACTTTAATAGTACATTTACACTCGCGCCTCGTCCCTCGTCTCGTGCCTCGCTCCGCACCTCGCGTGAGCGATGGTAAATGATCTTCCTGCTTACACTCACGTGGTGAGTTCAGTTGTCTTGTTGCGTTTGTCGCGAGGTCCTTTGACTCGTGGCCCAAAAACCGCTCCGTATGCGAGCATTGCGAGTGACGAGACGAGGCGCGAGACGAGCCGCGAGCGTCTGTTCACACTCCTGTCTCGTGGCTCGTCTTGCGCACGCGGGCTATGACTATTAAACAAAACCTTTCGTAGTCGAGTTTGGGTATTAATCAAAAGAGATAAAATATGAGCGAACAAAATACTATTTAAGTACTCGAAAATGGCCAATCTAATCAACTTTATTAAACCATTGAATCGTCAAACAAGAGTTTAACCCACTTTGTGGAGAGTTTACGAGCTATTATAATGTTTTACGGAATACCGTAAAACTGCTATTGAAATATGTCAAATGTGTGTTCCCGTCGTGGTCGGCATACCAAGTTCACCATATACCACTTTCTTATTACATTTTTATTGCCATTCTGTAGCAATACGAGAACGGATATTTTCTCATTTCATTTTAACAAGTTAATAATTCTATTACAAGACGCTTTGGCCTAGTGGGTTCTTTTGATCCGAGGGTTCTGAGTTTGAATCAATGAGTTTTTCTGTACGAAAATTTAAGTCTGCATTAACTCAATCTTAAAGCAGCAAAGGAAAAAGCGGCAAACCTGTCTCTGCCTCTGATTACCCCCCTTATACATCTTCAAGGATCTGATTGCCTGGAGATGTCTACCATGCTTGATGATAAAAGTAGTAGTAGGTACTTAAGCCTATTTTTTTTAATGATTCAACTTGACTTTGAATTGATTATGATACATTATTTGAAGTCATTATTACTCAATAACCACATCATCATCATCATCAGCCTGTAGAAATCTACTGCTTGACATAGGCCTCCCCCAAAGCGTTCCACAACGAACGGTCTTGAGCCTTCTCCATCCACCGACTTCCCGCAACCTTCACAATGTCATCGACTAACCAACTGTAAAAATTAACTGTGTCTAAATTAACATTATTTCATGGTGTTTTACATAATTTGAAATACGAACAAAATAAATAACGTCAGCACCCTTCAGTCAACACAATATGCCTCCCTCAGATACAACATTGTAAACAACCTCGTGGTAGACTCATAAATGTGTTTAGAATTATGACTAATATGAACTGATCCGAGCGTCCCACGATGTATATTCGACACACAAAATATTTTGCGCGCGATAAATGTCGAAATTCGATACCAAGCGTGAAATACGACATTCGATTATAAGACATTCCATTTTCGTTTCGGCGGAGCGGTAAGTAGGCGTCAAGCCGTACAGCCTCCTGAAAAGACAATACAAACCTCTCAGTCAAAGGTAAAGAAAGAAAGCGACGAATCTAATAAACGTGGCCCGTATCCATCCCGCTTGTTTTTACACATCCAGCACAATGAGAGCCCTTGCACGTGCGGTGGCCTCCCCTCGTTAGCCGATATCGATATGATTTGCGGGAAACGCAGAAGATCACTATAAATTGGTCGCGATGGACGTCCAATTCTCGGAAATGGAAGGGTACACCCATGGGACCGGCTTTCACAATAGACCTTTCCGAATGAGAGCCATTAATTCGCATCTTTGTTTTATAAAGGCACAAAGTGACGGGAATCGACGTTATGTGAGCTCATTTAACGATAATTCAGTTCAAAAACGTTTCGGGCAGAAACGTTTAAGCTCGTTCGTCCTTTATTTTTTTGCTAACGAGGTTAAGCTAAGAGCATTACGTCCAATTGCCTCATAATAAAACGTATTGTAATTCCGTAAACAGGGTTAGCGTTAGGGCTTTATAATAAAAAATAAAATACAAATTCTCGGAACTGAGTATCAAATGACTCGGCCATTCGGCTACAATTACCCTTACGACCCTTTTCAATATTTATTAAGAGGAATAAAAAATAATACAAAGCTCTCCGAGCGGCTTGAACTTAACAATATTCACGTCCCGGTTCCCGAACTAGATATTCGAGTTTGAGGAACAGCGCGCATACCAATTGGCCGAATGAAGATTTTATTGATAGAAATCACGTAAACCACAAACAATGCTGGCGGTTGTTTCTTTTTTATGAAACTATAGAGTGGATGAGAGATGGCGGATTTACGACTGTTTGCGGGGCAACGAATCTGTTCATACCGATCCGAACGAGCTCACATGAGACATAAAATCTCGCATAGAAAACGAGCCCCAATAAAATTTTCCTTTTATTCGTAACGGGGACGGACGGCCGGTCTCGGCGATTTATATGACACAGTTGTCAGCTGAAACTGACTGTGCTTGGGGCATTTACCTCAAGAGTGTGCCATTTGTGAGTTTAGAGCGCTGTTTATTTCCTTTATTGCCGTTTTTCATACAAAGCACTCCCTGAGGCTCCAGGGTTTGAGTGTTAGAGAAGAAATCACTTGGAAGGACATGAAACAAATTTAGTCGCGCTCTGTTATGAATTACGGTCTCTTCCGGATTGCATAAATAATTTGTCTAAATTTTAGCACAGTCCGTATCTCCAGCTAGAGGTGAGAGCAACATGACCTTTTCATCTCCGCGAAACCATAACCACAACTCGTTAATTCTCCTGAACTCTAACAACCAAAAGATTATGATAAGCCAAAGCGGAGTAACTTAAATAAACCGTCCAGATTATGCAGCCGTTTGGAACTCTCTCGCGGTACCGTACACTTCTTAATGGTCCAAAAAATGGGTCCACAATATTAAAGTAGGCTTCAACCCGGACTCTCATTCCCCGAGTAAGTCTTTTATACTGCTTTTACATCGATAGGGACGCAAATTTGAACATCCACTGCCCTGTTATATTTTTATAGGCAGTTCATAAAATAACTTTTTCGAATACATTAGAGGCGCGTTTTGGCTCGCAACGTTTGCTCGGGAGCAATATTTTTAACGTTTATTGGTGTTTTGCATAAGCTGCGAGTGTATAAAACGCTTTCTGAATATAATTTGATGTCTGTGTATAAAGACTCGTGATTTCGCGTAACCCGCAACACTTCGAACTTTGTTTGGTAATTCCAATGTTTACAATTTTTAATTAAACGAACAGTGTGCTAACACAAATAAAGTTCTGTAGTTACGGTTTGTAAATATGTCCCTTTCGCAATCGCGAGTTGCCTTGGGGTTTAAAAATAAGAGAAAATAAGGAAGCTAAGTAATTGGCTACTTTCTTGTTTAATATGACTCGACAACTCTCCGCCCGACATACTTTTTAACCGACTTCATGAAAAGGAGAAGATTAACACAATGTACTTTTTTAATGTATGTAAACCGATTAAACACTCCGTAACTGCTCGGCAGATTGTGACAGTTTTAGAGAATTACTAAACCTACTAATATCTTACTATCCCACTTATATTATAAATGCGAATGTGTTTAGATGTTCTATCACACCGTAACGGCTCAACCGATTTCGTTGAAACTTGAATAGATAAAGTTCTTAACCTAGAATAGCATATAGGACTACTTTTTATGTAGGTACTACGCGAGCGAAGCCGTGGGTGGAAGCTAGTAATATTTATTAATTTATATTTATTAAATTTAACATATAGAATAATAATAGGAAACCTGTTAGAATGCTTGTGGCTTATTCAAGCCGTATCGGCTCAGCCGATTTCGATGTAACTTCCAACATATAACGTTCATATCATCAACCTGAAAAAGTCTACTGCGGGACATAGGCCTCCCCCAAATAGTGCCTACCACGACGAACGGTCTTACGTCTTCTCTATCCACCCAAAATCTTTAAAATAGGTATCATCGGTTCATCGGACCTTCCTACACTGCGACCGGTTCGTTGTCTTCGTTCAGGACCTTTATTCCTAAAGAACCTTATAAACTGAACAATAACTTGCTCGTTATAAATTCCTACAGCCACCTCTCAATACCATCAGTTTCCCAGTTCCGTTCGGGGCCGACGAATGCGTCCCGCGATCCGCGCCATTTTTCACTACGCTCCGGAATTCATAACTCGTCTTGATGTAGGGCCGGCTCTCTCATTCCCCATAGAGCTACTTGTAATGCTGTCTTGCCGTAGTCGAGCTATACCAGTACTCTAACTTAACACCTAGTAGTAAACCTTAAATCTGAATGGGTTCCCGTTGTGTAGCACCCAAATACTGGATATATTACTGGAGTGGGTACTTTAAAGTGTTAGCGCAGGATTTGGTGGAGAGTACAAACAGATGAAAGCCTATTACCATCAGATAATGATGATGAACCCAAACTTGAAAAACCCCGACATACTAAAATATCCTATTCAGGCGGGATTCGAACACTCGACATTCGCATAGATACGGGGATGCGCTGATCCACTACGCCACCGAGCCGTCTCCTCGCATGTCGAAAATGTATTTGCCTTAGTTGGGAGTGCCGACAGCTTTACCTACAGGGAACACGTTGCAAATATCCAAGCATCCTACATTAAAGTTACATAAAGATAAATATATCATTATTATTTATTTCGGTTCCCACCGTCCCTGAGACCACCGGGGTGTACCGTAAAAAGTTTTTTTTACAACGAGTCACCTCTCAGTATTAACTTGAACTTTATATTAGTGATGGTACACCTGAGAAATTAGGGTATTATAAAATGTTGGTATTTCCCTAAGTGAGAGTAAAAATAGATTTAGGAGTTGTGCTTCTGCTTACATATTTTATTCTGTGACTCTTCTATAGGGAATCATGTGTCACATCATAAACTCACGATGTGACGTCAAAAATGTGCACTGCGTTTTTACACAGATGATAAAAATATATTATAGCTTGCTTACTTACTGTTTATGGGTGTTTTACGATGTTTTCTCCATTAAGTTTATGAAAAGCTGCTGCTGACATTTGAAAACATTAAATTAGGTATCATGGGTATTGTAAGTCCCGTGGCCTAAGCACAAATAATTCACGATAGCGTTACGCTTACGATACGTAATAATGGAAGTCAAATAAAAAATATCGGCGATGCTTGAAATCTTTTACTTTTGATAGGCTAATAAATAAATTAATGATCAACACCCAACAATCACATACATAGTCCTGACCCCAAACTTGGATTCCCTGTGTCGTGGGTATCAGTAACTACGAGTACTATGGTACCACAACACCCAGACCAGGAACAAATATTTTAAGATCATGCAAACATTTGTACCGCAGCGAGAATCGAACCGCTAGACCACTGAGGTCGTCAATAATATCATATATTTGACGATGGCCGTGTTGGCACCTGCTTAAGAATAGGCTCCTCCATACTACCTACCTACTCGTAGATGTCGGAAACTTGGTAAATGACGGGATAAATACGATATAATATACGACATGTTTTTAACCATTATTTTTAAAGAAACTCCATAGAAACTTAGTTATCAGCGTTACTCATAAAATTTTTGGACTATAGGAACATTATCTTGCTTTCAAACAAACTTAAGTTATCCTTCAAAGGGCGGCACATATGTATTTATATGTAAAATATCCACAAAGAATGATCCCCTTTCCAATTTTTCACATTCCCCGCGCACTATTTGATACAGTGCCAGAAATAAATCAGATTTCCATTGCGCGCGGAATTTCCGCGAACCGGCCTTTGTGGTTCAAAGGACATTGGGCAAATTTGTATGGAGCCAGGGCCCCGATTTTTTTTAATCCTGCAATAATGAAACTTTCAGTTTTATATTGTGCTAATCGTGTAGATTTCAAATATGTGCGGCTTTTATTGTAAAGCAGCCGGAGTAAAGAGATATAGGTCGTTAAAGTTTTTTATAATACCTGGTTGACAGTGTATGAAATGTTATTATTTTGAACATTACAATATTTATTTTCAATTCTATGTTGTTATTAGTTTAAAATACTGACAGATCTACGTGAAAAGGGAGGATATTACTGGATCCTGTACGCCTGGACCTCTTCAGGTCGGAGGATGTCTACCATGTAAAAGTATTTTCATATTCAATATCTACCTACATATATTATGGTTATTAAATAGTACCAAGGATGATACTCTGATATTACCTATTAAACCCAAATAAAAAAAAATGAATAAACATACAATTTTTATTTCAGATTAGCAGTAACCAATGGTATTTAATTAACTGTTATATTATTGATAAACAATGAAATAAAAAAAATTATTACTTGAATAATACACAAAAATCAATCTTTACAAAATATACCTACAGCATTTAACAACTTTTTCACTATCAATTTTTTTTCATTCACTGTTGGAATTTGATAACCATGATGATAGACTAGCCCCTTCTGGAGTGTTAATAACATGCGATCTTGCTCGTAAGACCTAAGAACCACATCCACAGCACACTCTTCGATGTTCAAACCGTCTAACGGCAGCTTGTTCCGCAGGAACGTTTTGCACCAATGTCATTTTTTAATATCTGTAAAAATAATAGTTATTGTCATAGTAGTTATGTACCTCATTTAAAATATACCTACTGATAAAAAAGTTACATTACTAGCAACCCCTTTCAGACTTTCGTACGACTAGTTATGCTCATTTTTGCGGCTGCCGAATTTTATATGATGCATCTTTAGGAGAATGCATGCACATGATGCACACCAAGCAAGCAGAGACACGGCAGGGCGTTGCGTTGCAATTTAACTTTTAAAGAAATAGCGCTGCGCTCTTTTCCTCATCGTACCGCGTTCGATGTGTGGAGCTCCTGAGGCTTCATCATCAACAACCTGTAGGAGTCCACCGCTGGACATAGGCCTCCCCCAAAGAGTTCCACGACGAACGGTCTTGAGCCCTTTCCATCCACCGACTTCCCGCAACCTTTACAATGTCATCGGTCCATCGGGTGGGGGGCCTTCCAACACTGCGTCGCCCGGTTCGTGGTCGCCATTCGAGAACCTTTACTCCCCAACGGTTATCGGTGCTGCGAGGTTTCATAAATCGTAAAATAATATTACTTAGGAAAATGTAGAAACTTACCTGATGTGGTTAACCAAGACGTGACAGTATTAAGGATTACCGGTGGCTGGTCTTGTACCAGGAATCGTCGAAATCTTGAGCCTCAAGCAATAGTGCAATTGGCAATTAAGAATTTCCATTTTTTACTCAAAAACTAAAAACCGGTATATATACAAAAGTACTCTGTGCTAAAAACCGAAACGGAATCTGCAAGTCACAAATGACAATGGTTTATTGTGACAGTCAAAAACAATTGATTGCGGGTAGGGTTTTGTTTCGCTGCACTATACCAATCGAAGAAAAGCGTTCGTAGTAAGAAGGTAGCATAAACATAACACGGAAATGACTATTTTCAGCGTTTAATATAACTCCACTGCTTTAGAGCTTTTCATGACTAAAACTACTACTTTAAATTAACAAAATGAATTAATTAACTCATCAAATAACTGCAGGTTGGGGCCCACGATTACCCATGTCCTTTATATACACCACGTCAAAATAGATTTTGAGGGCACTCGGTTAGTTACTTAAATGCGTTCGTAAATCGCCGTGAGTTCAAATTCTTGTTATTACAGTCAACCAATTTGATTTGTAAGGCCACTGTAGGTATATGGAGCACCGCGTCATCCTAATGCATCAGCGCTGGATCTGCCAGATTGTGATTATGATTATAATATGACGTTTAACCGTATCCTACTTAATATTATAAATGTGAAAGTTTGTGGATGATGTTTGGATATTTGTGGTTCAATCACGCCCAAACGGCCTTGGATGAAATTTGGCTCAGTGATAGATTATAGTCAGGAATAGCATATAAGCTATCTATCAAGCTCTCTATCTATAAGCTTTTTATCTTCATAGGTACCACGCGAGCGAAGCCGTTACGGCGTGATTGAATAACAAACATCCAAACATGCTCACAAACTTTCGCATTTATAATATTAGTAGGATAGATTATAATATTAGTAGGATTAGAACTGAACTACGGAAATTGTTAACTTTAACTAAAGACTTCTGTGCCACCTCTGATCAATTGCTTGTACCGTAATTGCAATGTACCGCGTCCTATTTATTTTATGATTCCATATCCGTTTTCACTCGTCAACATCAACAAGAGATGAAAACTTCAGCGGAGGCTCTCGGTGAAACTTTCCATCGACTAATCCCGCGGTGGCAGCTCTAAATTCTCGATTTACTGTAGAAGATGTCTATTCCACTACCTTGGGCTTGCAATATAAAATAAACTTTAGCACGCTAAGATTAGATTCGATATAGAATAAAATCGAAACTTGACTTTTACTTGACTTACAAAAACAGAACGGACACAGGAACATAGCATACTAAGAACATAACAAATAACATACTAAAGAACAAACTTAGTAGACAACTACCCACCTATAAGATAAGCCTTACCAGCAGGAGCCAACCAGTCTAGCTCTGTATCAAGTGCAGCCAAACAAACCCTGACTCAGCTTATTGCTGCTTTACAAGTCCTGCAATGCAAAGCAGCTGGTTTTCAGACAGGCCTTAAATAGGATGATGTCACATAAATTTTATAAATAAAAGATATACAAAGAAGAAAATAAGTAAAAAATGCATAGATACTAATAATGCGTAATAGAGATATACATAGTTTGGATTCGTCTGAGTGAAACACATTTTCGCTAGCACTATCATGTCTTCTGCGTTAGTAGCAAGGCAGGATTACGTGGTAGCATATTTTTCAACCGTTTCCCCAGTTTCATACCAGATTTGTTATCGTTAGCAAACTTTCGATCTTCGGAGTTGATGTCGTCTTAATAGAAGTTAAAGTTAAATGGTGAAGATACTACTACGAAGATACACGGGTCTCCGCTTGCATTATGTAACCTGAAAATTGCTACAGTTTGACCCAAACATTTAAAAATATTGAAAAAATCTTGTCAAGAAACATTTATTATTTATTATAAGTAACAGAAAAATAATAATAATTTATTTTTATTTAATTTTTTTTATTTCAGTAATCTAGGATTTACAGTTTACTTATCGTATAATATAGGCTAGATGTATATATGTCGTACTTGAACCAATTTGAATCCACATTTTGTATTCCACTCGTTTAAAAGTAACATTGTGCGAGTATGCTATAGGGTTTGGTCCCGGGAATTCCCGGTCCCGAAATACCCGGGAATTCCCGATTTTTTTTGGCCAATTTAGGAACCGGGAAATCATAAATAGTTTCCCGGTTCTTTCGGGAAATTTCGGGAAAAATATTTTACGTCTAGGCGAAAGGTTTAAACTGTCATAGCTTAATATTAACCAACCGCACATACTTTTGCATGTCGCAGGTGCGCAGGTAGTATAACTGAGTGAGACAGAGATAGTACAAGTATGGGCCGTTTTGTTTGTTCGCCGGTTCGTCGTTTGAGACTCAGTTGGCTTGTTATTGTGGTTTGCAATGTAAAATTTCATTAAAAAAAACTGCATTTATATTCGTTTCAAAGTATTGTTCTATATTTTAAAAATTGTCTTTAATAAAAACATTTCAATTGATACTTATTTATTTTTCATTCATTTCCCCTCTTTTTATACCTACTCAATCAAAATATTTATCAGAAATAGGTCTGTATTTATTAGATATTTAGGTTTTATTAGATATTTTTGTACACTCAATCATAATATCTATCAGAAGTAGGTCCGTATTTATTAGATATTTAGGTTTATGTATTTTAATCACTTGTTTTGCGAAGAGTAGTAGTTAAAATAGCCTAGGCACCAAAAACACACAAATTTCCCGAAATACCCGGGAATTCCCGGTTCCCTATGTGAAGCTTCCCGGTATTCCCGGTTCCTTAAAAACTACCCGATTCTGCAATCCCTAGTATGCTACGTACCTAGGTAATAACAGTTGTAAATTAAACTAAAATAATATTTTGAGCCTTCTCCATCCACCGACTTCCCGCAACCTTCACAATGTTATATGCTTAAAGAAATAAAATTATCAGTCGGTACCCAAGAAAATAGCGACATAGACAAACATTCAGATTTTTTATAGAGAAGGGCCTGAGATAAAAAAAAAACATTGCTTTTGACAAACAGGCCCGCAGAAAAGTTTTTGGCCGACGAACTTGTACAGAGTTTGTTGTTGAAACCGTGGACCCTAGGCCTACAGATGCCGCACAAAAGGTCCCGCTACACGCCAATAAATAACGAATTGTCTCCGTGATACACAATATATCATGCGTAGTTTATATTATATGCGGGTCATCTTTCTTAGCTTTCACGATGCTTGGGCGGTATACAGGATGATTCATTGACCATGAGTCAAAACACTCGTAAAGAGTAGTAGAGCGACTGAAAAATCAACCCGTGCCTGAGAGATTTATTTTATGTGCCCGTTTGGGATTTCTTTGTACTGAAAATAGTGAATTTAAACGTTCACAAAGTTTCAAGGAATAGTGCGTTGATATCGGGGATAGATAGCTCCTAAGGTTAAGATATTTATGGGGTTGACTGATACTTCAGCTGGTTCATGACCCGTGAATCACCCTGTGTAGGAAAAAAAGTTACTTTGTTTTTGGGTAGTCTTGTTTTTATTCACGCGAGCGCCTCACTTGCGTCATTTTATTTCTAGCCTCCGTGCCGAGCGCACGTGTCGATCTGATTTATGACCTACTGAATAACTAACACTTCACGATATAGCATTTATCAGTAGCGCTGATAAATAAATCGGTTAGGTTATTTGTATTGAGTGAGCCGCTTCGGTAAATATTTTATCTGTTATCCATTTACCGGATATCGAGGCGTAATCGTTAAAATTATTTGCTGATTCTGTTAATTGATATCGGTGGAGCCTAATAATTTTACGGTCTACTGGCGGCCGTTAAACAAATCCAGAATAATTTATATATTTTGAGCTGATGCGATTTGGTATATTAATTAGTTTTGATGGAGATGAAAATTTTGAATGGTGACGTTTATTGTAATTTTACTGCTTTATTCCTTAAAATTGTAGGTTAGTATGCGATGTAGGGTAAAGCGAGATTTTATCGCTATAAATTGGAGTAGCCCGCCTGGGGAGGTAGGTATCTCTGCCTTACAGAAGATCTGCCTTGCAGATCATGCAGATTGTGCACATATTTGTCCCGCAGCGGGAATCGAACCCCTTGCGGCTCAGATCCCCGCTCAGACCCGCTGCGCCGCTCGCTGCGCCACTGAGGTCGTCAAAGTAAGAATAAGTTTTTATGATTCTATCTTATAGTTTTTTTAAAGCTTGTGTATTTTTCGCAAATTAACAACAATTCTATTCCCGGAAATGTCCTGATCTTTCTTTATAAATTATTCATACGTTATTCGCTGACTAAATCTGCTCGAGTCGACGACGCTTTATCTATGTATCTAAATAATGTTTATTTGCGAACTCTACGGTTCTACAAACATTAAGCGGACGAACCACGAAACCGCTATCTGATATCAAGCAAACAACAACAAACAACTCAGCGGTAATAATTTCGTGAGACACAACTATAAGACACTAGTGAAGAGCCTCGCGATTTTGTGCGCGTGAAGTTTTTCATATAAACTTGCACTGCCCCCTCTTAGGGGTTGAATTTTGAGAATTCCTTTCTACGCACCCTTACGCACTACACACAGACCCTCCAAATTTCAAGTCTCTAGGACCAACGGATTAGGCTCTGCGTCAATCAAACATGAAAGCGATCTTGAGATTCCAAATGACAGATTATAAGACAATTATTTTAATTTTTTTACTCTACTTCATCGATTAGTAGATTTCCTGCAAACCTAAGCGGTTGGCTCTTATGTTAAACGAACTTTTTTTTAGCCGACGCTAAAATATACGACCAGTAGTTCAAGGAAAAGCGCTTTCCCCAAGGTGGTTCTGGGTAAATACGTTAAACTCACTCCACTCTTGTGCAATTTGTTTCAATTTCGCCGGCGATTCGCAGCAATCACTTGTGCCGTGGTTTCGCTACCAATTTTTGAGGACATTTGCCGGGTTTGCGGGGTATTTATAGGCGTAATTTATATTTCGGTAACTGGAATAAAATCACGCGTATTTGTACGGTGATTTTTACCAGTAGTTCCGCTTGATTGGACTCTTCTTTGGAAAGATAGGCGTGTAAGGGGTTCCAAATAGTGAGGTTGGCTTGGGTTCCACCAACTGGAACCCAAGCCAACCTCACCGGCACGCGGTACACCCTGCCGATCAACGAACGAGGCTCTGGCGCTCCACCCACCAACCCGCACTGGACCAGCGTGGTGGGTCTATGGCCCAACCCCCCCCAATATGATAGGTACAATAACAAGACGGCCCCCAGTCCCCGGCAGCTCCACTATTCTTGGCTTAGGTAGCGACATTGTTAAGGTTGCGGGAAGTCGGTGGATGGAAAAGGCTCAAGACCGTTCGTCATGGAACTCTTTGGGGGAGGCCTATGTTCAGCAGTGGACTTCATCAGGCTGATGATGATGATGATGGACTCTTCTTGTTAGTCATTTAGAGCTGTATCCGCAAACACAGGGGCTTCCTCTCGTGGTGTATAGAAATGATGAAGTCCAAAGATTGATTGATTTACGTATAATAATGATAAAAAAGTTGAAGTTACATGCTACAGGATTAACGATTATTAGTGAAGTGCGTCAGTGACAGTAGCTGTCAAAAACATCTGAATTGTGAATGACATTTGCGCTTTTGCCATTTGGATACGCGCGAGACGCGACAAGAGATTAACATAAGATTTTCAGTAACTCTCAAATTATGGGATACTTCTACGAACTGCGCTGTCAGTTTGATTGTTTTTAGTTGTATTTATTCTAAGCAAGCCTACATGCTCTTTACTTAAGTTTTTACATTGTATACTCTAACTTCATAGGTATCACTTCTGAATACCGAAGCGCGGCTGCTCAATATTCAAGCCGCTACACCTACAAATCCATCGAAAACCGAACCTTAAACCAACGGAGCAAGCATCAATCTTACATGCTCGAGTTTCAGAAATTCTATACCTATAAAGGAAACGAAAACTGAACCTCAAACCAACAATGTAAGAGCCAAAGTTGCGTGTAGATTTTCGGAACCAGATTGCTGCATAGAATCTGGATTCTTGAGGAAAGTGCGGTATTCCTCAGAGGATCGATGTACGACGGTTTAAAAGCTTGTCCGTCAATCGTGTTTCTCTTTATAAAAAGTATATTGGCGAGTTAGCTGGCTATAAAGGTAATTGTAAGGGTTATGTCCTAGTTGCAAAAAATCCTTTTCCATCGCTTTTTTATTATATTTTGCTGTCTTTGCCCCAAATGGACCGGAGACTTTAAACAAATGTGCATAAAGACCATATTTGCTTGCATTACTTGTATTTCAAACAAGTTCAAAGAATTTGAATGCGGGCTGCCTTTGAGTTTGCTTAAGCCGAATACTCACTAGCCAGCTGTGACCGTTCAGCGGGGTCACCAAATGTATGGGTGATCGAAAGTGCTATCAACAACAGCGCTCCTCCATGCTTTGGAAGCACATTAAAAAGTCGGTGCCTAAAGCTGGCACCGACAGCCCTTACTATTTTTTTTATTTACAAATTATGTGGCGTACAATTATAAAGCTGGTATAGGCGAGAAGTGGGTACCGTAATACAGAGTACCGTGTAGTACCGTTATTAGTAGTGTTAAATTTATTTACTAACCCGTGCCGTGCCGTCGGTAGTGAGTACCCGGCTTAAAACAGACGTATCATCTGCTTGAAATATCGAAGACGCGAGGGCAAAGTGATTACAGAATCCATTTTTCCTTGAAATTTTAATATTTAAAGTGTTTGTTGGGAAATCCGCAGTGAAGGAGAGTTGATGGAAATTGCGGAACAAACTCAGAGTACATAGTGTATTTTAAATTATTGTTTATTTTAAGCATGTAGAGGTAAAGTTGCCCTGAAAAAGACCAATTAACGCAGATGAAAGAGTCAGAGTGGTGAATCACAAAAAAAAACTGAAAACTTTAAAAACAGAATTTTTTTTTTTTTTTTTTTTTTATAATTAGTTTACACATAATAATGTGCTCTAATAGTATTACAATCTAGCCATGCTGTAGGCTAATAAGTAATTTAACATTGACATAATTTTTTACAATAACTACAACTAAGAATGTGTCCACTAACACTTTTCTTACTGTCTCTATTTAAGGGGAAGACACTTTGTTCTTGTGTTCTTGATAGGTAGCACTCGTTTGCACTTTCACTACGTTACACTATTATTTAACACTATACTAGTTCGAATGGTTTTGTTCTTTTGAGTCTTCTCACTATGTCCGTGTTGTCGAGGAGCTGGATGGCCTCGACATTCACATGATGATGAAGCCTGTGTTCGTGGGCTTCTGCATATTTTTTTATGACCTCGTTGACGAACTCGATATTTAGGTCCCGATGGAGGTCGTCATTTCTTATGTACCAGGGTGCATTTACGATTTCTCTGAGCACTTTGTTCTGGAACCCTTGTATAATAAGGATATTACTCTTTTTGGTACAACCCCATAGCTGTATACCATAGGTCCATACTGGCCTTAAGACCTGTTTGTAAAGAAGTATTTTATTGTGAACTGACAGGGCAGAATGCCTTCCAAGGAGCCAGTGCATCTTTTTGAAGCGTATTTCTAGTTCATCTCTTTTCTTTTTGACGTGGGCTTTCCAGCGAAGTTTTGCATCAAGCGTCTTGCCTAGATATTTCGCTGTATTCTCGTAGGGTATGCTCTTATTGTTTATATAGACCGGATAGTAATGGTCTTTCTTATTTGAAAAATTTATATAAAAACAGAATTTTAAAAACATCATAAAATTTTTATTGCGTAATTAATTTATCTAAACTTGAAAATACTCTGAGATATTGTTTTAAACATTATTCTGTTAAAACACCATTTGACTTTCGCGTCTTATTTTACGAACTTTGTAATAATTTGCTAAGTGACTGACGTTAAATATCACTTAGGCGAAACAAACGTAAGATTCGAGAAAGCCCTTTCAAAGTTATCTTTTTCAAAGCTAATCAGAAAACATCTAGTGCACTTCATTCAAACAAGCAACAAATCAATTCTACTCAAAAGTTGTTTAGTTCAATAAAAACTCATTTTTTTTCTTTTCGCGGAAGTTATTTTCTCAGTAGCTCGTGTTTAAAACAGAAAAGCATTGCTATGAAACTAGTTAGTTGGTATTCTTCTAAGCGGCAATTTTGTCACATATGGAAAGAAATAGGTGCGTGCCAAATGGTTGGATGCCCGTCTGACTACCCGTTTTGAACATATACAAGGATTTGGGTACCTTAATATCTTTGAGGATTTCTCCCATACTTTGGCATTCATCATCATCATCATCAGCCTGTAGAAGTCCACTGCTGGACATAGGCCTCCCCTAAAGAGTTCCACGACGAACGGTCTTGAGCCTTCTCCATCCACCGACTTCCCGCAACCTTCACAATGTCGTCGGTCCATCGGGTGGGGGGCCTTCCAACACTGCGTCGCCCGGTTCGTGGTCGCCATTCGAGAACCTTTACTCCCCAACGGTTATCGGTTCTGCGAGCTATATGGCCTGCCCACTGCCACTTCAACTTGCTAATTCTGAGAGCTATGTCGGTAACCTTGGTTCTTCTACGAATTTCCTCATTTCGGATCTTATCACGTAGTGAAACTCCTAGCATAGCTCTCTCCATAGCCCGTTGTGCAACTTTGAGCTTGTGTATGAGGCCAATAGTTAACGACCAAGTCTCAGTGCCATATGTCATCACTGGCAACACGCACTGATTGTAGACTTTCGTCTTGAGGCTCTGCGGTATCTCCGACGAGAAGATATGACGAAGTTTCCCAAACGCTGCCCATCCGAGTTGGGTTCGTCGGTTGACCTCTTTGTCGAAGTTGGACCTACCTAGTTGAATCGTCTGACCCAAATAGACATAGTGATCTACAACTTGAATGGTATCGTTCCCAACATTTACCGGTATGGGTGCGACATGAGCATTTGACATGATATTTGTCTTGCCCATGTTCATTTTAAGACCCACCTGTTGGGAGACGGTACTGAGGTCTCTGAGCATTGCACCAAGGTCCTCCAGCGATTCTGCCATTATGACTATATCATCGGCGAATCGAAGGTGAGTGATGTATTCGCCATTGATGTTGATCCCATGTCCGTCCCAGTGCAGAAGCTTGAAAACATCCTCCAATGCAGAGGTGAACAGTTTCGGAGAAATGACGTCTCCATGTCTCACCCCTTTTTGCAATTGGATCGGATTTGTGCTCTGGTCCTGGAGTCGGATAGACATGGTGGCCTTACTGTACAAACACTTCAACACTTCGATATACCGGTAGTCGATCTGGCACCGCTGTAGTGACCGTAACACTGCCCAGGTCTCGACTGAATCGAAGGCTTTCTCGTAGTCCACAAACGCTAGACATAGTGGCCGATTATACTCTTCGGTCTTCTGTATAATCTGCCGAAGCGTGTGGATGTGATCTACGGTACTGAAGCCTTTGCGGAACCCGGCTTGTTCGGGAGGCTGGAAGTCGTCAAACCTACGGGCGAGCCGGTTAGTGACAACTCTCGAAAACAGCTTATAGATATGGCTCAGCAGCGAGATGGGCCTATAATTCTTCAAGAGGGTGTTGTCACCTTTCTTGAAAAACAGTACCACCACGCTCCTGTTCCACGCCTCAGGCGTTGTACCTTCGAGGATGACGGAATTAAATAGCTTCTGAAGGACTTTAAGTACCGGTGTTCCACCCGCTTTCAGAAGCTCTGACGTTATTCCGTCCTCCCCCGGTGCCTTATTGTTCTTAAGCTGTTTGAGGGCCGTCCGGATCTCGTATAGGCTGACGTCCGGGATGTCTTCGGTATAGTGCCGGGTTAGACGGGCTCTTGCATCGCTTGCCGTGCTTGGGGCAGGACTTTGCGATGAGGTGTACAGTTGTCCATAGAACTTCTCGAGCTCTCCCAAAATCTCAGGCTTCGACGAGACGATACTGCCGCTATCGGTCTTCAGTTTCGTCAACTGACTTTGTCCAATAGACAGATCTTTTGCGAACACTTTTGAGCCTTTATTACGCTCTATGGCGTGTTTAATACAATCTGTATTAAAAAGGCGCAAATCGTGTCGCATAGACTTAGAGATCTGCCTATTGAGCACGCCGTATTTCGACCTGTCCACTGAAGAATGCAGCTTCATATCGTTTCGCACAGCCATGAGTTTAAGAGTGTGCTCAGAGAGTTTCTGGGTTCTATTTTTACGGTGGGTCTTAAAGAACTCCGACCCAACCGCTTGGACAATTTCCACTAGCCCGTTGTTCAGCTCGTCCACTGTTTCGCATTCAGCCAGGCTTTGGAAGCGATTTTGGAGTTCTAACTGAAAGCTCTCGGGGTTTTGAATTTGGACAGGACTTGGGCGAAGAGTAGATTTCATCAGACGAGACCTTTCCAGCTTAATGTTGATATTCAATGAGCCTCTAACCATACGGTGATCACTGCCGGTTTTGACCCTGTTGATCACAGAGACGTCATTGAATATTTGCCTCTTGGTCGTCATGATGAAATCTATCTCTATACTTTGGCATTATTTAAGTTTAAAGCCAACTTTTCCTATTTTTTGTTTTACATAAAGAGATGTGAGTTTTACGATCTACGTCGTGTATTCATTTCATATTTTTCATAATGATGCTACAGTACTATAAATAAAGATGTACACAGCAAAACCGCAAAATATGTACCTAACCATCAACTTGTGCCATTCCCAACTGAACTATATAACTGACATTGTAATATATTCATCTGCATTGTGGCAACATTTTGAAAATTATGAAATGTTTAGGTACATCTTAGCGCAGGCGACTGTACTTGCTCTACTACTGCGGTACGTAGAGTGAACCAACTGTTTCGAGCTGACCTGTGCTTATTACGTTTTAAGTCCAAGTTTATGAGTGATGCCCGTTAAATTCTTAATGAAATAACCTCGGACCAGACTTGGCTATTAAATTTATGCAGTAACTTTGAAGATTCCTAGGTTCAAACACCAGGTCCATTGGAAATGAATTTTATGATTCAATTCAAACTGGAGTATGAAAATGTTTACTATCTCACGAAATTAGGTTTTATTTACAGAAAAAAACTTAAAAATAATACAAGTTAATATTTAAAAAATACACAAGAAACAGTTGAGCTATCTAAAGACCGTTACAAACGATCTATTGATAGCTCAATTGATCCAGATCACTACCAGTCGGAAATGTCCCCAAGACGCTGGCGGAATTGCCACGATGGATGGCAATGCTAATTCTCACGAAATTACTTAGGGGTATTTGTAAATAAATAAATAAATAAATAAATATTCCGGACATGTTTACACGGTCAACTGATCCCAAACTAGGCATAGCCTGTACTATGGGTACCAGAGACTGATATACATAATAGATATATATTTAACACCCAGACACAGAACACATCTGTGTTAGTCACAAATGTTTGTCCAGTGCGGAAACGAACCCGCGACCTCTAGCGCAGAAGGCGGCGTTACTACTAACTGAGCTATGAGGCCTGTCAAATAAATCAATTTGTAATATCAGTGGTACTCGTCAATAATTAATATAGCGAGCGAAGGTCTCTTTAACAACTTGGACGAATCGAGGTTGTATATTGTAAGAGCATAGCTTTGTAGCCATCAATCCTATTTGCATAGAATTTAGTAGGTCAACAGGTTGTACTATCAAAAAGATCTGCTGATAAGAATATGAGTTAAATCGGACAAGAGGTTGCCTCACTAGCCCCTTGTCCGATATACATATATCTCAATGTAGGGGTCGAAAAGGGGCATTTACAAAAAATAAGTTGTACATTTATACATAAAGTGGGGTGTCATGTGAAAAAAATTTGTTCATAAATTACTAAACAGGTTTTATTTTTACTCTAGGCCATATGGTTAATAAGATACAACGAAAATAGTAAAATGTAAAAACCAGTATACCATTAGATTTTAGATATAATATTAATATACTAATAGACTTTGTAGTTAATTACGTAGAATTCTGAAACGGCGATAAGTGTAACGTATGTATGGAAAACTGCATGCTTGTCGTGGTACTGGTTCTTTCTTGGTCCGGCATTAAGGTAAGTGAGCAGGTGGAGGTATAGTGTATATTCCCACACAATGTACGGATGACATTGTGAAGGTTGCGGGAAGTCAGTGGATGGAAAAGGCTCAAGACCGTTCGACTTGGTACTTTTTGGGGAAATCTTATGTCCAGCTGTGGACTTCTACAGGCTTATTATTGAACACGGGCTCAACTTTCAAGCTAAAGCCGCAGCGGAATAACTGGCTAATAATAAATGACTCAAATGTAATAGAATAAATGTGGAAGTTCCACTCCCGAATGTGGGCCGGCAACCGTGAAGTATTCACTCCAAAATTAATCCGGCATCCGGCAAAAACAAATTTGAATATCATTTAAAATTAATTAATACCATCATAAGACCGGAAAAAACAATGGGCATTGGTGAATCATTTTCACGGTTGCGTTCGACGGAAGCCTTATACAGGGTGACCCGCTGCAGTGATCCAATGAAAAAAATTGGTATTACTACTTCAAATACTACTAGTATGTTGTTATAGTGGATATAAAAAGAATTGCTTTCGTTACTTGGAAGGCAGTAAAAGTATTTTTGGGGTTTATATTTACGAAACATAGTTTTGTACCTAAAGTAAATAACCTAAAGAATGTTACTTTTTAAAGGTCAATAAAAATGCTTCCAGAGTATTAATTTCTACAACAAAAACAAAGATGCTTTGCTATGAAAATTTGAGGTTTGCCATAGAATTTTCAAATTCATTTGTAATTTTAAATCATAAGTGACTAGTGTAGTGATGATTCGATATATAAACAGAGCATCCGGCATCAACATGGGAAGACACGTAGTTATATTGGCGAATATGAAATCATTGTGAATGAGTTTGAGGAAAGGATTTTTTTAATACATGGTGCCTACCTCGCCTCAGAGAGTATAGTCGGGCTATGTGTGATGATGAATGAGTCAGCCTGTATATGTGAATGTCGGTACGGAAACGAGCCGGATTTTCGGTAAATTCATATTGGATTACCCAATTAATTCGTGTAATCGCCGTCCCTACTAATTAATATCCCGTTGTGCACAGGAGATTGAAATTTAATAGTTTATTATAATCATTGCCGTTTTATTGCTGATTGTGGCAGTTATTGACGATGGGAAAATTGTTGAATCGTTTCCTTTCTTTGGGGGCAATCTTTTCCACAGAGGCATGAAAGATGATAAACAATTTGTGATCTTAAAACATCCTAATTGTATGTGTTTTTGCAACATTTTAACTGTAATCGCGAGCGTGGAATGAAGCGTATGGAAACCGAAACAGCGCCTTTAGCGGACCATTGCGGCAACTCACTTTGTCAATAGAAAAACACATGTTCTCAAGCCGTGTTAAAACAACAACAGATATGTCGTCCAAATTTTTTTTTCGGCTGTATCCTGTCCGTCCGAGCTGTAGCGGCTGTAGCGTATCGTACACCCGCAAATTTCAAACACAAATTTGATTTTCATCATTAGAAGTAAGTATCATTTTTTTTACTTATATCGCACGCCTTTTGAAGACTAATTCACGCTCAAGTGTTAAAGTGATAACTATGTTGCAGAATGTAGACTAGAGACTCTGGCTACTCTGTAAACATTAGTAGTAAATAACAATGAGTAATCACACCATAAATCAGTCGGGGCAGATTCGCAGGCCAATTAGCCGGCCAGGGCGTTAAACTTTACAGTTTTCTTTTACTCACCCATAGACACCATTACCCACCCCTTTATCTTCATTAGGCTGCTACGGTTAATCTAAAAAACCTTTTTACCTGGCGTCAAAGCGTAGTGAGAATAAATAAAATGTTACGAGTCGGACGGAGGTAACTACTCTATTTTCGGTTTGCCCGTTCTTTTTTGTGACCAATTAAATGCTAATGATTCTTTTTTCTAAAAATACAATCATGCATTTTTATTTTGTTGCTTACTTAACCTGTTAGATAATCACAGTCTAGTAACACATCTGAATAAATAGCCAATTCGAGCTTGGCAACATCTTTATTTGAGTAACTATGTAATGTGTTACTTTGACCTATAAATTCATAAGGATTAGTACTAAATTAGCGCGCATTTGTCATTAATTAGAAAAAAGATACATAGGATCAAGCCAAGCGGCGATTTTTCATCCGACTTGATTTACAAATATTGAGTTTTCCGAATGAAAGTTATATCAAAATGAATGTTACACAGGGATAGTGTAGATTTTTATTTATGAAATGAATTTTAATATCGGTTCAGTAGTTTCAGAGATTACCCCCTACATACAAAGAAACAAATGTTACTCTTTATAATATTAGTGCAGTTGTAAATAACCGAAATATTTATACTTTAATGAAAGAAGATTTCAATAGCTCAGTAGAATTTATTAATAAGGCTGTCAGTCTAGAAAATGTAATAAAGGATTATTCAATAATGTACCAGGCTAGTGATATTAAGCTCGAGCTAGACAATGACGGGCCAGGAATATACGATATCATTATTGGATGTTATGGATCGGAGTATGTTTTAGTATATTTCAATATAGAGAAAACATAATAGATTCATCATTAAGTCATATATCTAAGCAGACTATTATCTATCTCACTGCCAAACTTCATTCAGATCCGTTAGCCGTTCTGGCGTGATTGAGTAACAAACATCCATCTAAACTTTCGCATTTATAATAGTAAGATTTTGGTTAATATTTGTTCACTAAAAAATTACAGTTTAAAATTCCGATTAAATTTCCCATTGCACATTATTTATTTATCAACATCTGCTTGATCCTATCTAGCTATCAAAAATAAAGGTTCTTTAGAAGAATGCATAATGCAAATAATAGACAAGATAGAGAAAATAATCTGTTTAATTAAACCTGCATAACAATATGATACAATCTCGACCACCGTAATTTAAAAAAGATTCACAGAACATCGCCATCTCTACCTCAACCAGGAACAATATTTACGCATGAAAGGCAATTGAAAATTCCCAGCGACTCCCAAGTGGCGACCCTGAATCGGCCTACCCGGGCCTTAACGAGACCCGGGACCTCGGAGGCCGTTTTGAATCCAGTAATTAGGCTAATAGCTCTAATAGAGGTATCGTGGACCACCTGAGATGTGCGTGGAAGTAGTTTTGTGAAGGTTGCGTTTTTGGGCCGAAGCGAAGCCGAAGCTTTGTTTTGATTTTGGACATTAGTGTGTGCACGAACTATGAATTTTCGCAAGGTTTCAAGAAGTATTTATTTCAAACGTATTATAAACAAGTTCTAGAGTAAAGACTACTTACTGGAATGCGCAGCGTAGGATGGCCCTCCACAAATGACTTATATCCTCATTGCCCTTCACTAGATGTAAACACGATTATAATAATGGTGCTGAGTTGCGGAAATCTAAACAGAGCAGTGGAGGTCCTACTGCTGAAATGATGATGATAATTATAAATACGCAATGAAAACTAGTACTTACACAATAAAAAAAACGGTGTTAAGCCGCGCACAATTTGTAATCCATTAAACTCTATAGCGACGCGCATAGTGGTTATCCGCTGTGGTTTTCTGGGCACAGGAATCTGTCAAACAACAAACATCCAAAATTCGAATGATTGACTTGAAATCATCATTATTTGATGCATTGTTGTTGATAATTTTAAATCGCTTACTATATCAAATTGCTATATTTATATACTCAGTGCAGACGCAGACTCCATTATATACTCGTATATTTATGAAACATCAATTTTATTATCAAACAATGTTCAGCCATCCGGTTGTGTTGTTATTATTGTTTTAAATAAATAGCAGATTGAATGATGTGTTAGTGTCCGAACGAATTTCCGTTTCGCGCAAACAGAAAAATCAGTGACTCGAAAAAATTATTTCACAATAAATATTCGAACAGTTGGAAAAAGATAACAATTTTACTAATATACATAAATCACCTTAAACTACTATAATCGAAGTACAGATTTCCAGTTGCTTAATTTTCGCAAAAAAAGGAATTAATTATGACTCCTACCTAACTCATTGATATTTTAAATGTAATCATTTTAACATAACGACACAGCGTATTTCTGTGGAACGCAATATGATGAAGTTCTTTCTAGGACTCAGCTTTTGATACATGTTTACTCTTACGCTAATTTGGATAATATCTAAATAATGCATCGATCACACACAGCTTTTCAAAGCCGCTAGCTTCTTAAAAGCTGCGAAAAACAACCCACTTGCAGCGTGTACCCCTACAAGCAGACGCCAAATAGGTGAATCGAATTTTTCTAGTCGCTAGTTCTCGATTATATGAAATTAGCTACGTGTGACTGAAGTTTTAAGTGACTTTGTCTTTTTTCTGTGTTGAACAGTGTATAATTAACTTCACTAAGCCTGTCACTTAACAACGTTATCCAATGAACGCATCATAGGCATTTTGAAGGGAACGCACTCAATATATATATATATATATATATATAATCACCTAGCCGTTTTCGGCTACAGTGACTTGGACTTTGGACTCTATCAAGTTTAGGGGCCTTGATGTTTAGCCCTTAAGTGACTGGCGTACCCAATTTTTGCCGTGAAGGTGCGGTCACAGGTAGCGCACGTCAGGGTACCGTTCACATAATTGTAGTGTATTTTGGAGGGCGGCCTTGCTTTTAGTTGGTCTCGCTTAAGGTCTAGTTCTCGCTTTCTTGCCTCCTCAAAAGCATATACCTTCTCCTGCACGTGTCTTCGCCATTCGTTGGCCGTTTACCAGCATAAGACTCCCAACGAGAGGGTTCTATACTGCATCTCTTCATGCTCAATCTGATTCCGGTATTGCGTGCCGGCTTTCCGGCAACAGGCTAAGCAGGCTTTTTTTATTAAATCGCCTGAATGCGTACCTTTTAAACATGCGTCGCTAAATCTTCCGGTACGCTAGTATTTTTTATCCAATGACCGAGGCACCGGGAAACCAATAAGATTACAGGCGAAAATAAAAACTCGGATTACACAGATACGCTCCCATTTAAATTCTACCTCGCGCGTAATTGAAATGAAATTCCGACTTGTCTCAGTCGTTGGTTATGCGACGGTTTATGTAAAGAATAACAATTTATTTGCAGCTGTTTGTAAAGCCTTATTTGCGTTAGACATTCTTAGACAGGAAATCTTTCTTGATCACTGCTTTAGGATCACAGGTCAGCTGAAAAGAGATTTTATAACATGAGGTGATAAGATGCAGTGCTCATTTTATGAGCACTGCATCTCAAGTCACTTGCCATCGTTCTCTACGTAGTGCATTATGTTGTATTTCTTTGTTTGAGAATTTTGTTGTATACTACTAAGCTGGCAACGCATACGGCCCACGGCCCACCTGTTGGTAAATAGTAACCATAGCCTATAAACGCTTGCAATACCAGAAATCTTCTGTCAGGCGCAGGTGCCTCCCAGGCGCGCTGCTCCAACTGAGAGCAAGAAAATCTCGCTGTGCCCCACCTTCTCCATAAAAATCCATTATTGGGTTCGAAACCACGACTTTCTGAGGAGAAGGCAGAATAACAAGCAGCCATGCCACCGGTCTTCTTAATAAAAGCTAGATTATCAAATCTGGCGTATTTATCTGCGTGAAATACAGCCAAGCCCGTGAGTCCAGGCGGGCGAAGCGATTTGTCAATGTGTTAGACGATAGCACTATCTAATACTGGTTCCTTTGATTGTAGGTTTCTCTTTTTAAACGAATTTAAAAGAATACGGCTTTCAATTCCTTGCCATCTAGTCACGGAACTGAAGCCTTGAGGTTTAGCAAGTTCAAGTACATAGCTATAATAATGATCTATGCCCTATTCTTCATCGCCTGAGAGCCTTCAAACCTGCTGTGACGTCAGCAGATATTTTATGGCGAGGCTGAAAAGCAGCGTAGCTGAGCCCTCGCCTATTCACTTGTCTACGTACATACCAATAACTTGGTTTTCTGTAACTGTATCTTGTATCTTCATAACTGTGTGTAAATTCTGTGTTCTGAATTGCCTGAAATAAAGATTATATGCATGCCCAGCGTGGTGAGTATGGGCAAATCCCCCCACATGATAATGAATTTGCTCTGTCGTCGTCAAGTGGACGTCTAACGGCAGATATGATGAAAGATTATATTAAAAACAATATACATGTAGGTCATGGACACAGGAGTATTGTATAAGTCGACGGAAAACCATTTTTGTATAAAATATAACATAAACTAAAGTAAAAGTACCAGGGCGGCATAACAACGGAAGAGTAATCCCAAAATAAAAGGCGACAGTTTATTAATTAAACGTCAAGTCTATCCCTCAGGCGGGGTTCCATTTCAGGAATTAGTTTACCTTTAATTTGGCTGAGCTGTGTGCGGAGCGGTAGCTTATAAAAGAGGCAGCCAGATCAGAATTTTAAGAGCAGAAGGGCTCTTTGTGCAGACTCCGTCCGGGTAATACCGCCATCTTGACTATAAATTATTAAAAATGCTTGAAATGCTGTGTTTCGGTTTAAAGGGTGAATGAAGTAGCCGATGAAATTGCAGGCACATGAGACTTCCTAAAACATCTCTCAAATTAAACATGTTTAATTTCATTCATTCTCATTTAAATTTCACTTCAATCTTGTCACCAAGCTGGTTCTTTCCCCCACTGGCTTTTTTCTGGGCCACCATACCTCAACTGATTACTAAACTTATACAGGTGACCCAGAAAGAACTAGTGAAAAGACAAGCAACCAAATGTGGTGTGTTATGGTTCTAATACCCCTATAACAAGCAGCGCTTCATAGATTTAAGTTTTGTTACATACTGAACTAGCTGTCCTATGATTAGCTTCAACGATGGCCTAGCCAATAAAAACAGGAAGCTTACGGCCCGAATTGAAGTGTGTACAAAAGATCTCAGTTATTTTAAAGGCCAGCTCTCCCTTCCATTTCCAGCTGAACCGTTATCCAACACGGCCTTGTTATGCTGTTCCGACAAAAAAAATAGTTAGCTTGTCTTGTTGTTCGTAAAATTAAATTCAAGTTATTTATTTCAGCTTGCACTAATTTAAAAATATGTAAAAGACTTCAACTAGGTATTAACGTGCTGACAGGTACGGCCACCTAGTAGCATTTACTGAGTGCTTGTGAAACGGAGAACGATATGTCATCTAAAATTTATTTCAAAATGATCATTAACTCTACTGGATAAAGTCTATTTTTAGTTTGACTTTGAAGAGTATGCGATAGCGTTGGGTTTTTGGGCTATCACATATCACACACTCAAAATTAATTTCATCCAGTGGACGTAAGGATCATTTTCAAAAAATGAATAGGTACTTACATTACATAATTTTCAAAATTACTATTGAGATGAAAATGGTAGATACATAGTAAAGTTGAAAATGGCACAAGTAGATGCTTAGGTACCTACTTTTTTTTTATGTCCTTTTAGTACTGTGCCATCATTTACAAAATTGTGAAATGTTTACATCCTAGCGCAGCCGACTGTACAATCTGTACATAGTCCGTACTAGAATTCCAGGTGTTGTGGTCAGAAACTACGAGTACTTGTAGTACCAAGACCCGGAACATAGGTATATTTGCGGATCATGCAAACATTTGACCTGCCCGGTGATCGAACCCCGAATTCGTCAAAAAGCGATTTCGATTCCTACTAGCTCCTAAACTGGATAAGAGTAGCCCACCTGATGTCCCTTTATTGGAAAAGTTTCATGTTTTTATTACGGTCCGAGTCGTAAGGAAAGTTGTACTTAAAGAGACTAACGACAGATGTTTTGGATAATGATAGGAGTAAACAGAAAAATTTAGGCTTTAATACTTAATGGAGCTTAGAATGCCGATTTGAAACTAGGTACCTACAGGATTATACACATGCGAAAACAGTCTGTATTCTTAAGAGCGACGATGGGCTTGCAATCCGTCACGTACGGAATACTCACTGCTGCAAAATGTGGGTATGTTCCAAATGTTCGGACATGCCTCTGACTACCCCTCTTTAACATGTTCTACGATCTAATCGCCTGGAGGGTGACTACCATTCTTGTGGATAAAAGTCGTGAGTGTATTTATTTTCTTGTTCAGTAAAAGATAACAATGTTCTTACGGTATCTAATTACTTCACTGCGAGATAAAATTCGAGATGAGGAAATCCGTAGAAGAACCAAGGTCACCGACATTCATCAGAATTAAGAAGTTGAAGTGGTGGTTGGCATGCCATATAGCTCGCAGAACCGACAACCGTTGCGGAATAAAGGTTCTCGAGTAGTGACCAACGACGCAGTATTGGAAGGCCCCCCCCCCCCACCCGATAGACCGACCGTGATCTATCGTGATGTCTACATCACGATAGACCGACCGACATTGTAAACTTTTCGGGAAGTCGGTGGACGGAAAAGGCCGACCCGTTCGTCATGGCACTCTTGGGGTAAGCCTATGTAAAGCAGTGGACTTCTACAGGCTGATGATGATGATGATGACAGTCGGTATCTAATCGCATTTCATTTCAAATGATTCAATCGCAAATTTCGGTGTTTCAAAAAGAACAGGCAGGTTTTATACCGATGTGAAAAAGGAGGTTGTAGGAAATTTGGGTTTAGTAGGATTTTGTACGCAACCTACTAAAAATTTCATAACCTACTAAAATTGCGTCTAAGCAAATGAAGTTTATATAGGATCGTGAATTTTTAACTAAAATCTCAAAAGTAGGTACTCTAACTTAAATTTAACCTAACTGGTATTTTTAGTGGTGTATTTTAACTCTCCCCTCACACTGTCATCAGACTAAAACCATTTTGATCTTTATGTGCTGCTTATTTTGTTTATTTTCTCAAAATTCCCTTTTAATATCCTTGAAAATGTTCTATTAATTTCTCACCTTGATCTGAATAATTCTTCAACAAGCTTTGTTTTGCTTTGTTTGTTGTATTCACTCAACTTGATGAAATGTTTAAGTTTTCATCGTAGTACAAGTCCCCCAAAGAGTGCCACGAAGAGGAACGGTCTTGAGCCTTCTCCATCCACCAACTTCCTTCCTTTACAATGTCGTCTGTTCCTCGGGGGCCTTCCTACACTGCGTCGCCCGGTTAGTGGTAGCCGTTTATGTTCTATTCTAATAACAAGGCAATACAATTGGTGGCCTTATTGCTAAAAGATCTCTACAATGCAAACTTTGGATGGACTGAACTGATAAGATTGCGAGCTCCATACTCCATATTATTATATGACCTGCCCACTGCCACTTTAGCTAATTCTAAGAGTCGGGATACGAAATTGTTATAAACTTGTTCCTAACAAAAGGCCCCATCCCCAAGTGGAACAAACCTCAAAATCTGTCGCAGGCACCAGGACGCTTTAATTAAATGTGATAGTTAGACGGAATCCTTTGTGCGCTCCAGTTGAGACTATTCAGGGAAAATACTTCCAAAAAGAGAATTCCTTTACTTCCTACCACATTTAAATGTCAAAGTTTTGTTATTTGTATGTTCTTAACTCACGTTTTCCAAACTACAAAAATGTTATGTTGCCAACAACAGCAGAGAGCACTGGTGAACCTAGTTTTCCGATCAGAAGGACGTGTTTTCGAATACCGGTCACAGACTAGTGCTCTCAAACGGTTGAAGGATAACATCGTGAGGGAACCGGTATATCCTAGAACCTCAAAATTCCAAAATATGTGACATCTCTTTTTTTTTATACTATTGAGGTGGCAAACAAGCGTACGGCCCACCTGTTGGTAAGCGGTTACCGTAGCCTATGAGCGCTTGCAATACCAAAGGCATCACGCATGCGTTGCCGACCCCGAACCCCCTCCCCCTAAAGAGCTCTGGCAACCTTACTCATCGCAGGAACACAACACTATACATCTGTACGAAAGGAGCCTCTCCGAGGCGCACTATTATCCTTTCACCACTCTGGTTCTTTCAATAATAGTTATAGGCACTTTTCGGGGCAATCGTACCATAACATAGTCAATTCTAACTCGTGATCAATATAGCTCGCAGAACCGACAACCGTTGGGGAACAAAGGTTCTCTAGTGGCGACCACGAACCGGACGACGCAGTGTTGGAAGGCCCCCCACCCGATGGACCGACGACATTGTTAAGGTTGCTGGAAGTCGGTGGATGGAAAAGGCTCAAGACCGTTCGTCATGGAACTCTTTGGGGGAGGCCTATGTTCAGCAGTGGACTTCATCAGGCTGATGATGATGATGATGATCAATATAGAACCAGTGATACGGCTTGGCTATGGCTTTATAACAAATACGTGACGTCACGTCACATAACTGGCTTTGTTATAGGAAGGTTCTAGGTACCTAGAAAGAACCAGTATCGCCATATTTAGTTCTGAAATCGGGGTCACTATCTATTCACAGTGCTCTCTTCTACTTTAATTAGATCCGCTATTTGAGCGCAATCCTTTGGCTTTCTCATTAGATACGGAGCCCGTTCTAGTTTTCGCTTAAAAGTTTTGACACATCGGTAACGGGACTCGTATTTTTAGTCGTTATGAGAGTAATTTTGAGGGAAAATTGAGAATTTCGAAAATAAGAATTAAATCTGATTTATTAGCGATAAAAATAATGGGTTATATGACTACATCTTGATATGACTAGATACCAGGTATGACTAGATAGCTTTATGTCTAAATCTTAATATGACTAAAATGCGTTATAACTGTTATCTAGGCATATTGAAGTGTAATAAAGCTTCTACCCGTGGTGGCGTAGTCTTCAACCCGTGGGTTATAATACGGCAATAATACTGCAATAATGTATTTACCAACGAATAAATTAATTACTAGCTTCAGCCTGCTGCTGCGCACGCGTGGCCTAAGAAAAATGCGTGGCTTAAAAAGTAGCCTGTGTCACTCTCTGGCCCTACCTGCTTTAACGTCTCTTTACATAAATGAAGACCAGTTTTACTACAAACGTCCTTACATAAAGCTAAACATCCTTGAATTTTCTCGGCTGAGTTATGACGAATAACTTGAAATGCTTTATAACTTAAAGCCATAGTTTTGAAAGCTGGTTGTTATAACAATTGCTGCAAAGTTAATTACGTATAATTACGAACAGGTGGCTTAGAGTAATACTATCGGAGAGCAGAAGTTTAGGATATCAGAGCCATGTAAATAAGTTATTATTTTCAAATAACGTCAAATACTGTTCCGTAATTTACAACACAGCCACACAATGTAAATTCAAGCATAAATCAGCCTATCAATCAATCAAAGTAAACCTATTTTAGTGCAATACAGACATGTTTACTTACATATTATTTGAATGACAATAAGTGACTTAGGCCAGTGGATAGAAGTTGATCTGTGCTAGGTTTGTAAATGGTAATAGGATACCTAATACGTAATAGGACCTATACCTCCACCTAACTGTGATAACAATGATTGACAATACTCAGTATGAACTGCTGAACTGCCTACGCACAACAGCTTGATTATTTTAGCTCTACGTTTCCAGCAATTTGAGTTTTTAACTTCAATTACAGAACACTCTTACGACGTTCATTTGGGTTTGTAAATGAGGGCTTTTAGGTCTATTTACATAAATTTACAAGGATTAATTATTTTTACTTGAAAAGGAGCATTATCTCGAGGCGTTTCGTTCTTTCACCACACTGTTATTTGCAGGCAACACATAAATTAAAACAAAAACATGATAATAACATGGTCACATAGTGTATAAAGTTACGATTTTGACAATTTCCTCCATGCTATTTTCCACACTCCATTCACACCATAAAGCGCGCAATGCGCGACTTTCAAAGAAAAGACCAGGAAGTGTAAAATATCAAAGAAATTCTAACAATAAGCAAAACCAACTCTTGTCACAATAAGGTTTGAAAAGTTCACCAAAACGGAAAACAGCGGCCGATTCCTAAAGGTCAAACCACACTCATCCCCAAAAACAGATTCACACAAATCATACTGAAACGCTTGAGTAGAGGTGATGTTGCTCTGGTGCCGGTGTGCCCTAACCATGGTTCAGGAAGTCGGGACACCTTCCAAATTTGATTGGCTTTAGTTGTTGGGCAGTAACTTTTATTCACTAAGATTAAAATCTAAGATCCAAGATAATCGCGACTAGCTCTAAACCGGAATACCGCGAGGTAAATAAATAAATAAATAAATATTCCTGACATATTACACACGGTCAACTGATCCCAAACTAGGAATAGCCTGTACTATGGGTACCACGGACTGATATACATAATAGATATAAATTTAACACCCAGACACAGAACAAACATCAGTATATAACACAAATGTTTGTCCAGTGTGGGAATCGAACCCGCGACCTCTAGCGCAGAAGGCAGAGTTACTACCAACTGAGCTATGAGGCCAGTTGAAGGTATTCGCCTAAGTAGGCGATATTTGCGTAAAAGTCCGCTTATCACCAAATCATCAACAGCTTGTAAAACTCCACTGTTAGACATAGGTCTCCCAATGTGTGCCACGAGGAACCACCACTGACTTCCCGCAACCTTCACAATTTCGTCGGTTCATCGGATCAAGGCCTTCCTACACCATGTCATCAGCTTCATGGTCGCCATTCCAGAACCTTTACTCCTCCACGGTTGTCGGTTATACCAGCTATATTTCCTGCCCACTGCCACTTCAACTCAGTAATTCTGAGCGCTATGTTGGTGACCTTGGTTCTTCTACGTGTCAGCAAGTTAAAGTCATTATTATTCAGAATACGCCTCGGGCTTAGCAGATGCTAAATTTTTTTATTGTAACAGTCGCAATCTCCTTAAATACACGGCTATTATTCAAATAATTACTTTGCGATTACTTTTTGAAATAATTAAAAGTCATGTTAAGAGTTTGTCCCCGAAGGCCGGAAAGTTTTTCTGAGAACAATTTCTTTTGAATATGCAATGAAATATATGGGACTTGGAATGCTATTCATTCTTAAGATATAAGATACTTTGCCATTGACTCAGAGAGTAGGTGCGTGTTTTGTCCAAATGGGACAAAACACGTACTCTCGATACAATACATAAGTGATGTATTGTCAACAAAACCGATGGTAGAGGCTATACGGATGATTAATTTACTTATGAATTTCGGTGGAACATCACGATGTTTTCATACAGTTACAGTTTATGAGGAGGTAGGGCACAGCGAGGTTTTCTCGTTATTGGAGCAGCCCGTCTGGGGAGGTACCTCCGCCTTACAGAAGATCGCAGCCAAATAACATTATTTGTTTCAAATAGTGTTGTGTTCCTGCGATGAGTAAGGTTGCCAGAGCTCTTTAGGGGGGAGGGGGTTTGGGGTCGGCAACGCGTGCGTGATGCCACTGGTATTGCAAGCGCTCATAGGCTACGGTAACGGCTTACCAACAGGTGGGCCGTATGCTTGTTTGCCACTTCAGTAGTATGAAAAAAACAGTTGCTATAAAGTAATTCTTTGAGTTTGTTCAAAGTTTTTCAAGCACCGCTATGATGGCCCTGGCTGAAGAATAGGCCCCTATATGTCAAAGTCAAAGTCAAAGTCAAAAGGCATTTATTTCAATAAAATCACTAGGATCACTTTGAAACGTCTTAGAAACTAGGTGAAGCTATGCCTGTTCCTCGCGACCAAGCCTAGAAGAATCAGGTGTATATCTGACTACCCGTGGATGTCGTAAGACTAAGGGAAAAAAGCTAAACGATGGCCCCTAACTTAAAAAGATTGCTCTAACTGCGCTCGCCAAGTGGTGGTGAGTATGGGAAAGTTTACATGATAGGAATTTTGCACTGGAAGTCTCTGGGAGAGGCAATTTTCAGCAGTGGCTGTCCTATGGCTGATGATTAAAAGCACACTATAACCCGTTTATTAAACAGATAAAATGTAAATATTGTAAAAGCGTTCTTTCCAAACAAAATTGTTTGGTTTAAAAAGCCCCGCACAAAAGCCCGCATATTCACATATTTCACATTCAATATTCCCATACAATTGAGTGTTGCCATAAATACTTGCTCGATTTCTACTGTTATCGCTTAGTTGCGTATTTATCGAAGTTTTTTCTTTATACTCGCGCACAAAGGGCCCTCCAAGTTTGCTGGTAACTTTTAATGTGTATAAAAGCTCCTTGGTCTCTTGTTCGATACTTTCGAGTATGGCTTCGATTTTTCGAACGTGTGTTCACGGCTTCTGTGTTTAGATAAAATAAGCTCCGGGCAAAGTGTTCCCACTACTGATATTCATGTCTACTGTTTATTCTCCTCTTGAGTAGGAACTTTCAGTTCCAGTAATTAATAAAATGAGATTATTTGACAATGTCGGATAGAAGACACAAAAAAACAATAAATTAAAATAATAATAAGATATTTTTTACAAAAACTAAAAACCGACTAAAATTTCCTGAATATTTTCAAGATTAATATCAACCTCTTTTTTTTGTTATCAACCTCTATGCGTTTTGCTTACCTACTGAAGATGACACTGATCACCTACACTTTCAAATAAAAAACAAAAGTAAGTATGACATCCATTCATCATCAATAATAACTCTTACGGTACTGACTGACAATCAAACGTAGTGGTTTTATTCTCTTTGAAAATCAACGCAAAGCCTAACCAAAATCCCAAGAGTATGAAATTTGCAGGGTAGCTTCCTGTTGTAACGGATCGGTGCACAGAAAGAAATTCCCGACACACAAGGTTAAAGTTTATGAAAAATAGCAGCAACCGAACGAAGTCGCGGGGATAACCATACCATACCACCGTCGAGAAAAAAAATCGGCAAGTCGTGATTTCAAGAAATGATGACGTTTTTTTATAAGTTTTACGGGACAAGTAGCAATCCGTCAGGAATCAAATTAATATGGGACCACCCCGGGATCATATCTTATACACCAGCGCAAGAATTATTAAAATCGGTTTAGTATTGGCGATACAGCCGACTTGAGAACCTCCTCCTTTTTGATGTCGGTTAAAAAGGGTATGGATGACAGGCAGGCACAAATAGATAGGTAAGTACGGGCACAGAAATTATTATACCACAAATAGGGGGGGGGGGGGGGGTATGTAGGTACCTACCTACCTATTTAAAATTTGAATGAACCGTTATTATAAAATTGTTATTGATTACTCTGCTACGCCGTAGACCTGCTACGCGGTTTGAATCGGCAGATATATCTACGCAAGATAGTTTGTAAATCATCATCATCTTCCTGCCCTTATCCCACATCATGTAGGGTCGACACAATATGTATTCTTCTTCCATTTCCCTCTATCAGTCGTCATCTCAGCACTTACTCCTTTCTTCACCATATCCACTTTCACTCAGTCCATCCATATTTTCTTTGGCCTACCTCTACTCCTACATCCATCCACATTCATATCTAAGTTAAGATAGTTTGTAAACCATTGTATAATATTAGTTTTACTGAACAATAGCTAAACGATCTAAAAGCGAAGTCACGGCCCGTCTATTGATACAATTTTTACACAATTTACCTTCCCGATATTGAACTGTGGTTCTAAAAACAACACTCACCCGATTTATAATTCCCCGACAACCAATTGTCAACATTTACTTCCAAAGTTGGGACTCGGAACTTTCCGGAACTTGGACTAATTAATTCGCGCGCTTATTCGGGAATTTTTAATCAGTGTTCCAATCTTGATCAATTGTCTGTGAAACGGAGTGAATAAAAGGAAGTGTTTTGAAGGTAACCCATAAAAGGTGTTATATTTTTGCAATTACAGATAAGTGGGCAGAATTTTAACTGACATTTACGTTTATACCCCTTCCCCTTCGACATCTCCTCTTCTCACTTGGCTTTTTTACACCATGATAACTCATTTATTTGGCGCATGTGGCTTGACACGCATGGTTTCCTCCTCTATTTCAGTCTTTCTTCTAATGATTTACAGAGGAATGCGAAGAGGGGGGTGGAAAAAGCTTCCTATATTGATCATCATGAAACTGTCTCGTCGAATTGTGTTGTTTGCTTTAGTCCCCCTTTAAAATTACAGAACACAGCCACACTAAAATGGTCTTCCTGACGATGCTCTAATTATAAATTCAAAAAATATTATTCCTCCACATATTTTTAGTACCTTACTTGAATCAAAAAGTAGCAGTTTCAACTAGTCTCAAAAGACTATTACAAGTTACTCCACGCTCTCGAGAATATAAAGAAAACCTGCTTTCTTCCCATTCAGAATTCTTTTCACTGTTCTTTTAAAACGCTGACTTGGAAATCACAAATGAATCGTCCGGGTCTGTTCTCTACTGACAATTTTATAATTCTCTGTCATTGTTCTTGAGTGCACACAAAATATAAATTTTATAAAAAAAACTCTAGCTAGCTTTTTGATAGGTTTATGGTATTATATAAAACTTAAGAGCGGTATCAGACTAGCGTTTTTTCATTGCGTATAAGCTATTTTTGTAAGCGCGTATAGGCGTGTGTAAGGACGCCTTTAGTTTGTCACACGCGCAACTTGTACGAGCGTTGAAAGACGGCTCCATGCGCGCTCTCGATTTCACCAGTCGGTTTGAGCGTACACGCCGTACAGTGTAAACGCGTTCGGCTTTTGGGAACGCGTATGCCGCAACGACCGTATAATGCTAAGTATAAAAGCAATCTAAGCCTTGGGTTTATAAAGAAGCCGTCATTGAGCCCGATAGATACAATCCCTGTTATTATGAAACTGGGTTTAGACGAAGACTAACTAAACCACGTATCACATAACCACCAATGTACGAGTATGAAATGACACGTCACAAAACCATTGTTACGTGTCATTTCATACATAAGACATTAACAACTTAAACATATTAATGTTTAAGTTGTTAATGTCAAATGTATGAAATAACACGTCACAAAACCAGGGTTTAGTAAGTCCTAGTCGAAACCAAATTTCATATTATCAGGGAATATGTGTGGTTCGATAAAATAAATAACATTCCTTGTACAATAATATTTATCAATATTATATTGGGCAATCCGTAACGCACAATAAAATGTATCGTTTAATTTGACACAAATTTATCAGAAGCGAGGCAAACGCCAATTATTGGTTTATTATTATGACGAAGGTTCGTATCGATGGTGACGCGGGCTATTTTACTTTCTATAATAATAATAGCCTTTATAGCTTCTATCTTTTATGTACTTATTAAATATTTCCACACACTAGGAAAATTATGCAGTATCTTATATTATATCAGCTTATCTCAAGACAGGCCACCTACAGACCCTTCCACTCCATTCTGTCCTGTGTAACTCTTCTCCAGTACCTGATATCTCTTTCAAATCGTCTTCCCATCCTCTCCGTCGACTTCCTCTCATTTGTTTACTATCTCGTTACAGCATTTTACTTTTACGGTACGGTCGAGACGGCAAAATCTTATGGAGCAACTTCAGTCGCTGATGCACGATCGCGTTAATATGCATCAATCCTATTTCTTACAAACTCTAGTTTTTATCATCACGGGTAATGATCGCATCAAGCAGATATCGTCCTTATTCCTCTCCCTTATAAACTGGCAGTCGTTCTAAAAAAGCTAATGAATCGTCGAATCGCTTTTATCTTCGCATTGTTATGATTGATGCACGAGAGTTATACATCTTCATATATAACATCCCATGGAGTTTCTTTAGAGCTTCCTGGCATCAATCTTTCGCGTCAGGCGAGAGTTCCTGACGTTTGGAAAAATACTTAGTACCGTTTATTAGGGAGCGCATTTCCACAATCCCTTGCATGTCAAACTAGTCTCTAACTCTTAACAGTAAGGCTCAGTTTCTTACTCAATTGTATGGCAGGTAACTTTAGGTAGAACCACTTTAAGTTCTAAAGTAATCCTTATGCACTCGTTGTACGGTTCAAAGTCCTATAGGTAATTGTGTTAATAAGCAGAGTGCGTTAAATAAACAAACGTAATTTAGTGTTTGTTTCACTGTAGTTCTCTTGGGAGAAATAATTAAAATCGAGGTTTTGTAGTTGTACATTAATGGAATGTTTTGTAAAAAGGAAGTCTCTGAAGAGCAACCGTAATAAAAACTGGTCAAAAGGTTGGCACAGCGAATGTGAAACACAATAGAGAAACGTCATTTGATAGTGTTTCGGTTACCGTTATCTAAAACAATACCAAAATTTATTCAAAGCTGGAAATAGAAAACGTAAACTTGAATAAAGCCCGTGGATCACATGACCGTAGTTTGCACAAATTCTTGCAAGAATAAGTATCGCTCGAGTCACTAGAATGGTACCCTCTGACCACCACCACCAGATCTGAGAGGTTGTCTACCATGCTTGGGGATAAAAGTCGTAAGCCTATTTTACTAAAATCACCTTTCAACTGATTGTGCGGATTCAAGGGGACAATGAGACTAAAAGTTTCAAAATCCCCGTTCAAGTAGGTTCTGGGACCAATACGGGATAGGGAATAGTTGCGCAGCAGATAAGTTCAGAAATACTGTTGATATTGCTCCAGTAAAGTAAATAGAAAAGGCTAGCGAAGTTGAAAATACAATATGGAATCTGAATTTTGTTAAAACGTTCCAGAACATGGAACTGAAACCGCACTTGTTTGCCTACCAGAGGTTGCCATTCAAATGCGAGCATCTCAGTGCTATTTTGCACGAATTTGAACCATAAATCTTTGTGACTGTCAACTTACGTCACCGCCTAAACAATAAAACGTCATGGTATGGCCCATGGAAGGGATCCTAAAGTAGATAAAAAATATGATCATACGATAGATCGCTGTTCCTGTTTTTCATTTTTGGTAAAAGCTTGCCATAATTCCCAATAATTCATTCTATTTATCTCTTTTTAGGGTTAAGCTCGCCTTTGTACTACCTTTCTTTATAATATATGTAATCTGTTTTTCTTGTGTACAATCCTACTAATATTATAAATACAAAAGTTTGTGAGGATGTTTTGATGTTTGTTCTTCAATAACGCCGTAACGGCTAAACCGATTTCGTTGAAACTTGGAATAGATAAAGTTATATACCTAGAATAGCTTATAGGCAATTTTTTATGTAGGTACCACGCGAGTAAAGTCATGGGCAGAAGCTAGTAAAGAATAATTCTGCACGAAATTTAAACACGCCCCTGCAATTTCCATGTCCTGCATGACATCTCAGATAGTCATCAAAATTCTTGTAAATGTCGTGCTCGTCCAAGCATGGAATTTTACACATGAGGTACCTACTTGATACATATTCCATATTTTGACGTCTGAAAAATAGTCTTAAAATACCATTGTAATGTATGCCTTTCGCTAAACTGGTTCCCTCTAGGACAATTCCTCGTTGTTACGCACAACGCAAATGCCTCTCAGTGACTTTCCCGCCCGCCTGCATCGGGCCGGCTTGACTGACCCCCCACTTAGTATGTGTATCAATCTCTACATCTCTGTTGTCATCTTTCACTGTCACATAGCCACTAGGAAACGTTATAGCTATATATGCGTTGTATGGAATGCAGGCATACATAAATTCTAGTCACTGCAACTATACTTATAGAAAAACATTACCCTCCTGAGGAGTTGGGTAAGAAAGATAATGATGGCAGTTTAAAAGATACACGCTTCATATGATTTGTGGCCTCGTCATTTTAAATTGACGTGCCCGTGCCGAACTCCAAAGAGATGTAAATCAACGTCTTCGTATCTTGGTTGTATTATGTATTCTTTTAAATTTGACAGCTCGGAAGCTCTCGGCAACTTCGAGAGGATTGTTAAGAAAACCAGCGAACTGAATACCGATCGCACTTCATTATTGTGTGTGCTTCAGCTATTGTGTGTTATGTCTATTGTCATTGTATTGTCAGTGAGGATCGGGCTGGATTTTTTTTTGTTTTTTTTTTATGTTATACGGAGGCAAACAGGCTTACGGCCCACCTGATGGTAAGTGGTTACCGTCGCCTATTGACATCAGCAACACCTGGAGCATTGCTAATGCGTTGCCTGCCGAACCCCTCCCCCCTAAAGAGCTCTGGCAACCTTACTCACCGCAGGAACACAACACTATTTGAAACAAATAATGTTATTTGGCTGCGATCTTCTGTAAGGCGGAGGTACCTCCCCAGGCGGGCTGCTCCAATTTAGAGCGAGAAAATCTCGCTGTGCCCTACCTCTCGGATAGTTACTTTATCCGCCCGCGGCTTCGCTCGCGTGGTACTTAAAAAGTAGCCTATATGCTATTCTAGGTATCTTCTTCTTCTTCTTCTTCTTCTTGCGGTGGCTCTCCACTACTGGAGGTTAGCTGTCAGCTCAGCGAATTTCTCTCTGTCTTGCGTCAAGCGAAATAGATGTTCGACGCTGGCGATGTTTGTCCACTCCCGGATGTTCCTCAACCATGATTTCCTTGTCCTTCCAACGCGTCGTTTGCCCCTTACTTTGCCCATCATGATCAGTTGAAGCAGTGGGTATCTTTCGTGTCTTAACACGTGACCAAGATACCCAACTTTCCTGCGTTTGATGGTCTGCAACAATTCACGTTTCAATTCAAGGCAATTCTAGGTATAGAACTCTTTATATTCCATATTTCAACGAAATCGGTTGAGCCGTTTTGGCGTGATTGAATAACAAACATCCAGACATCTAAACATCCTCACAAACTTTCGCATTTATAATAATAGTAAGATAAGATTGCAAGTGAACGCACCCCACATTCGTTCGTTTGTTTTTTTTTGTCATACAAAATTCAACCGCCCTGCACCCCCTTAGGGGTTGAATTTTGGGAATACCTTTCTTACATCTCCACATACTAAAATGGGCACACTCTTTTAATTTCAAGTGTCAATGACCAACGATTTAGGCTCTGCGGTCTCTCAGTCAGTCAGTTACTGTTTTATAATGTACAAGCTTGCTCGTGCGGTATCTACATAAAAAGTAGCCTGAAGGAGCGTATAATATGTCCAATTATATTTCGAATTATATATCCAATTATATTAGAAAAAAATGATAGGCACGCGCGCCGTGTTTGTTGCCTGATTCGTCTAGGCTTGGTCGCGAGGAACAGGCATAGCTTTAACTAGTTTCTAAGACGTTTCAAAGTGATCCTAGTGATTTTATTGAAATAAATGCCTTTTGACTTTTTTTTTTTCTACTTATTCCTCTTCTGTTTTATATCATCATCATCATCAGCCTGTAGAAGTCCACTGCTGGACATAGGCCTCCCCCAAAGAGTTCCATGACGAACGGTCTTGAGCCTTCTCCATCCACCGACTTCCCGCAACCTTCACAATGTCGTCGGTCCATCGGGTGGGGGGCCTTCCAACACTGCGTCGCCCGGTTCGTGGTCGCCATTCGAGAACCTTTACTCCCCAACGGTTGTCGGTTCTGCGAGCTATATGGCCTGCCCACTGCCACTTCAACTTACTAATTCTGAGAGCTATGTCATTCATTTCCTCATTTTCCTGTTTTATATGGTCTTAATCAAATCCCTTTTCTCCTCAATTCGTTTTAGTACTTCCTTATTTGTTACTCTCTCAGTCCAGCTGATCATCTCCATCCTCCTCTTATATCTCATTTCAAAATAATATACCTTAAAATAACTAGAAAAAATATTTTCTATGCTATATTTTTACCAAATTCGGGGCCGCAGATGCGATGCCAAACAAAAGGCGTAAAACCAAACGGCCCTCCAATTCAGGGGTAGCATGTGAAACAGTTTATGGCGAAATATAAGCATACTTTCTTTTACAGGTGGGTAAAGATGGTATTGGCGTAGCGGGAATATATTGACTTACGGTGCCCATTTTTTCCGGAGGCAATTCTTTTTGATTGTTTGAAAATGTCAGGTTACGTAAAATGAAGAGATGGGAAACTTACGAAGGGTTTTTCTAAGAATATTTTACTTGAATATTTATATAGCTAAAGAATAAACACCACGATTTTAAATTGATAGGTACCCTCGTGGTAGACCCACTCCAACTTCAGGTTTATCGATGTGGGATAAATCTGTAAAAAAAATTAAGTATGGCAATACCCGTATACCTCCACACATTTCTTCGCTTATTTGCTCGTTACTTACCTACTTTAAAGCTTTTGCTACAAGTAATTTTGCTGGCAACACAGTAATTTTTCTAAATGTTAGCCGGTTTAATATCAGGGTTGCCAGCTTTTGATATACGGTCGTACCATTGTCGGGCAAAAGCCGCAGAATTAAAACCCTGAGATAATTTACTTGTTGAATTTATGCCGTTGTAACATTAGGGCATCTGGCCGGCAGTATTTCGTTCTGATTGCGCGTGATGTAGCTTCATTAGGGTAGCATTTTGCACAGATTTCTGTGAATTTTATGGGAGGTTGTTAGGTTTTTTAAGCAACATTTTTGTACCCGCTTATGGGTTATCCTTGCTTGTCAGCCGGATAACGCTTGCGTCGGTTATCAAGGCCTTTGTTTGAGATGAAAACCGGTTCTAATGTCAGATCATTCAAAAGATCTATAAAGGTGGCTTTGCACGGTGCGCGATTTTACAGATAAATACTTATAAATATCACAATAATTTGAGAAAAATTGTGGAATAATTTGAAGATGTAAGGAAGTGAAGATGTTTCTCAATTTTTCACACCGCAAAGATTTTAATGAAATTTAGCATGTAGAGAGATAGAGCGAGCGCAGATAGAACTTTGTGAAAATAGGGGACGCTGTTGCCCAGCCCCTTGCTTTTTTCCTCCCTTAGTCGCCCCTTACGCCATCTACCTACCCGTGGATGGCTTATTATTCAGCCTGGGCCACCATATAGGTTAATTCAATTCAATTCAATTTATTTTAATTTCAGACATGTCATCCATTTTGTTAGTAAAAAATAATAATTAAGGTTAAGGTTAAAACATATAACCGGACGCACAGTGGGAAGCCAACCTTAGACAAATCCATATTTTCTCAATGTTGGTAGCCAAACAGCGGCTTTCGACATCGTTTATGACGAGCCTGAAGCCTATCAGGTGACATTATAGATCGAGTGACAAGTGATAAAATGGCGGCGTCGAAATCCGACGCAGAAGCTAATGAGTTCATCCCGCTTTATGGATCGACGCGAATTGATGACTCAATTTTGTAGCTTATTACATTTTTGTCTTTATTCTGACGCTGTGTTTGTCACCCGAAAATTGTTGTTTTTGTTTAAAAAAGAACGTGTTCAATAAACGTAAAAGATAGTCATAATGTATTGAATTGAAATTGATGAACATTTAAGGTGTGGATGGTTTGATAATAAAATATGACAATAATACAATGTCATGGAAACAATTTAAGTACATAATAAATCCATTAATATATTTATGTACTTACGTAGCGCGAGTGACCGAGAAATAGTTAAAACCTCGGGAGAGACCTTTGCCCAGATCGGAATTATCATTTTGGAAATAAAACCTCATCAGTCAACAGACAAACAATAGTAGTTTCAATAACTTTATTAGTGGTTTATTTTGCAAAATTGATATTTTATTGAATAAGGTTATAGAATGTGCGGGTTCTTGGCTTGGAGCCAATACCTGCAAGCTCTCGTTATATACCTATTGACTTGCCAACCCGGCAAGTCCGCATCACTACTTTAGCGTTTGATGTAAAATGTGTTTAAGTTCATTTTATTTAGATTTAATATCGCTTTTATACACTCAATCATATTGTTTGATCATCATCAGCCTTCAGAAGTCCACTGCTGGACATGTGCCTCCCCCAAAGAGTGCAATGGTTCTAATGCAGAGCATAGAATAAATGGTTCGAAAAATAGCTCTAGTTGGGAATAGGTTATTAGGTAGGGGTTTCTTGGTGCGTAGGTATAGAGTGCCGGGTTATATAGGGCGCGCCAAAGCACTACGCAGCGTCTATATTTCAATGTTTGTATTTGAGTTCTACGTTTGTACGTTGCATGTATGCGTTCCGCTTATACGCACCAAGGAACCTCTAACTTTAATAGGCTACACAGACAATCATTCCATTAAAAGAGTTATATTTTGTGATTCAGAGTAGGTACAATACCTCAAAATTGGCAGTTTTAGTCGAGCGCAAATCAACCACACTTACCAGGTACTACAAAATTAAATGCGAAAGTAACTTTGTCTCTCTGTATGTCTGTCATATTGTAACATTTGACGACTAAACGGCTAAACCGATGGAGGAATGGAGATAGCCCTGGGGAAGGACATAGGTTACTTTTATCCTGGTAACGGGTGTTCGAAGCCGCGGGCATTCACTAGTAAGAAATAAATTTGTGGTATTCCCTGCTATCAAGTTATCAGTAAAATTCGCGTCTCATTTTTATCCGATATCATTTTCAACAAATTCAATTCCTAATTTCGATCTCCAACGGCCTTCGACCCCCCGAAATTGATCCTTTAACTCCTCAAGCTATTATTTCACACTTATTATGTTGACAAAAAGATTGAACGGAAAAAGGTGGATATTATCTCGCAGATTACAAAAAGGGATCACGATTTATATTCGAGGTTCAAACGAAGACATTTTAATATGTCCGGATTGCGCGAAAAAGTATAATCTAATCAAGACACCCTTTTGGCTATAAATAAAATAAACTGGGCCAAGCACGAGTAGGTTTCGCGCCCTGAGTGTCTCGTATCGTACCCAAATTGCATTAAAAATACTTAAAACTAATTTCAGAAGTGAAGCCGTGTTGGCCTAGTGTGGGGTACCCCGACTTTCGATCCGAAGGTCGTGGGTTCGAGTTTTTCTATTGAAAAAAGTTAAGTGCGCATTATCGTGTGAAAACATCGTGAGGAAACCAGTAGGTGTTATTATAAGCGAGGTTGTTCTTGCAACCTGTCACGTGTGGAAACTCACTACTGCAAAATGTGGGCATTTGCCTGTGTTTGAACGTGCCTCTGACTACTCCCATAGACATCTACCGTGATCTGATCGCCTGGAGATTTGAGAGTTTGTCTACCATACTTAGGGATAAAGGTCGTAATTTTTTGTTTTTAATATTACTTGATTTACACTTCAAAAAAAGTTAAATCAATAAAGAGTATTTTTAATTGTTTTTATTGCATTGGGCTAGTATTAATTTGACTCATACCTTTCCCCAAGGAAATTATTATGTAGTAATAGTGTTTAGCTATGTTACAGTTTGGCCTCCCGTTTCTTACCTCAGGTACCATAAAAATGGTGTAATAAATAACTTTAGCGCTTCGCATAGTCTAATGGTAATGAGTTAGAAGGGAGAGCTCGGCAGTGCTTGGCTGTGCTCGGAATTAGAGCCGTTTGCTCCAATAAACCATTTGTATTCAGGCAGGGGGGCCACATTTTAATTTACTTACTCGAATTAAAACTGCGCGTGATTCGAATCCGATCCGCTTTTACAGCGATACTTTATTTTTATCGTTGATTGAAGACGTTTCCTTGTTATTATAAGAGGGTTTGTTTCCTTTGAATTCTGCAATTCAATTGTGAAGCAGGTTATGGTATGTACCTGTAAGCCACTCAGAGTTAAATTTGTGCCCCGTTTCATACCAATGAGCTAATGTTTCCTGAGCTTTGTTCCGTCATATTATGGACGTAGGGGTTAGAAAGTAAAGTAAAAAGATTACGGCTCCGTTGGCCGAGTGCCTCACTGAGACGCGGTTATGATTCCGGGACAAATTGCTATTCCAGGTCTGAGTTTTGAGGAGTATTTCCTCAACACTCAGCCACCGGAGCCGTAATCTCTTTACTTCGATTTGTCGTATTTCTTACACCTACGACACGGGAATCGTAGAGAGGGGCAGAACTGTACATGAGAAAGTTGCGCGTTATTTAGGTTTAAAGAAATTTATTCTCAAAAAGATTACAATCACTTACATAAGAATAATTATTTAGCTTATAGTAATAAATGATAATAGTATATAACCCTAAGCTATTGTGAATGTGGAGCTTCTACTCAGAATATGGTCCACCTGACTTCATGCCCCCTGTGCCCTACCAGCTGCACCCAGGGGGACCTGATTCAAGCTACCGATGCCGGAATAAAAGTGGCCTCCTACTGGGCAAAACACATTTAACTTTAGTTAAAAATTTATAGGATAGAATATCGGTTGAGAAGAACGGTTGAAATACTGAAACGATAGAAGAAAAAGTAGTATAAGTTGTTAGTCGTTCTTATTTATTTGTTTTAAAATTGATAATCTTGTCCAAATGTCCAATACTCATGTCGCACCCACGTCGATACATGTTGGTAACGATACCATTCAAGTTGTAGACCACTATGTCTATTTGGGTCAGATGATTCAATTAGGTAGGTACTCTACTAACTTTGACAAAGACAAATTCAACTCGGATGGACAGGGTTTGGGAAACTTCGTCATATCTTCTCGTCACAGATACCGCAGAGCCTTAGGACGAAAGTCTGCACAAACAGTGCGTGTTGCCAGTAGTGACATAATAATATAGCACTGAGACTTGGTCGCTAACTATTGGCCTCATACACAAGCTCAAAGTCTTGCAACGGGCTATAGCGTAGTGAGGGCTATTCTCGGAGTTTCACTATGTGATAAAATCTGAAATGAGGAAATCCGTTGCGGGAAGTCGGTGGATGAAAAAGGCTCAAGACCGATCGTCGTGGCACTCTTTCTCCAGCCCTGGACTTCTGCAGACTGATGATGAACATTGATAATCGTTGAGATATTTCAGGAAACTTTTGGCCGGTAAATTCATGTCTTGTTTTTTAAGTGAATGAATCCTTTGTACTGCGTGATATTCTCTGAAGGTGACATATTTTTTAAATTGACTATAACTTTTCCGTGACGAGGACGATTGTCTGCGACATTAATTCTTCAATTTGCTTATTGGCTTTTGTACAAATCGAGAGGTTCGGAACTCAGAAGTTCGGGAAGCGGCCGTGATGGCTCAACTTTTTGCTTGAAAAAATAAAAATCTGTTTTCTTTCGAATCCCATCGAGTTTATCATTAGCGTTCATTTCATTCGAAGGAATACTTTAGAGAATGTTTAATAAATTAACTTTCTCTCACGCTTTGAACTTTGCATATTATTTATCATTCTATGTTACTTAGAATTTCTGATGAATTTTTATTACAAAGTAATTTACAAGTCAATTCGAATCGTCGGAACATATTTTTTTCTTGTTTTACTTTTTCTGCACCCTTTTGAGGCCATAATGGACTAGTCTATCAACAAAGACAGAAAGAACATTAGCGGAAAAAAAACAAAATATAAAAAAACCCCCTTTCTTTTTCCAAACATTTTCCAAATGAGCTATTTTTGGTTTTTATTAATATTAATCGTACAAGAAGTTCTTAATCATAATAACTACCCAAAACATAATTGAGTTTGAACTGATTTGACCCCAAAACAGCGGATTATATATAGAGATTTTTTCAATAAAAAAAATCGCGAATTTCTAAAGGACGTAGAATAAACTTAATTGCCAATTGGGTGTAGAATAAGCCCGTTTCTGAATATCATATATGAATCACCGTGCAATGTTTTCACACCTTCCAAACATTCCAATGTTAACCAGCAGCCAGTACATACCAATCTTCCATATACCATCTTCTATATAGGAACAAAACCGACAGTCCGAGCATTTCTTTCATTGCGGTCATAATTTTACGCATCGTCCATTCGTCAAGTTTCTTTTCGCGAGTCATTTATATTTTGTGACTTATTCGCCGTCTAGTTCAAAGCCGTTATCGTCAGATTCGATGTTTATATTTGCACAACAATCCTTTGCGGGGCTTTGTTGTGGTAATTTCATTAGAGGAGGTCGCCATTCGCTGAATATTAATAAGCGAGTTACCGCTTTTGCTTCTGAACGTACTCGGAAAAGCGGAAATGACTGAAAAGAAAAGAGCGATTCATAATTTCAGGTCCTTGATTATGAATGACGCTTTGTCGAAACACTAAATCAGACCTCGGAATTAATACAGAGAATAACGTAAAGTACCAGTTTGCTTGGTCATCCTGTATAAGGTCGGTTGTGCACGAAAGGAGCCTCTAAGAGGCGCACTTTACTACACTGATTCTTTCATCGACGGCCATAAGCCCTTTTCAGGGCCACCATACCTCAACCAGGTCACTACTGATTCTGTATTTCATTGGCTCGATCGCCGTAAGGGCTTAACCATTTTCGCAATAATTTCGTAGAAAATATATTAACAAATTTAAGTAGTTTTTTAAACAAAATCCCACAAGCCAAAGCTGCAGGAAGATCTTATTATAAAAAACTAATCATTTTATTATTCAATCGTAGTACTTCCGGAACATTTATCTGGCAACGGTACACGAGGTTTATTGTCGGTAGGTAATTGCGTTGGATAAAACCTTTTTAACAAAGGCACGTTAATGTTGTATGTATTCGCTCTCGGAATGGACGTATCGATTTGTAAGCATAGCTATTTGTAGCTTGCAAATACAGGGTGTAATAAGACAGCTATTGAAAACTGAGGTACATGGACAGCATCCTCTACACAGGCCCTTTATTACGATAAAATGGCTTTATCTCGAAGAATTCTCAGTTTAAGACAGTTTCAATATGAACAGAATAGAATAATCGTTCATTTAGCATAAACATCACAAGGCCTATGAAGTAGGTTAACACAACATAAAAATTTACTTAAATATGTACCCTCATTAATCTCCAGACTCAACAGTAGGTAACTATAGTACCAGTAAGTATAATGTAGGAACATAAGGTATATGGGTTCTGCTGTACGAAAAATATATTATTTAGTGAATCGCTGGAGTCATGGCACTGCTATAGATGCCAAAATATTCACCAATTTAGTTGAAATCCCGATTTCCAAATGAAAGTTATGTTACATTCATTTAGAAATCGGGATTTCGAAAATGTGCAATAGCGTTTTGTCGATCCTTGAAGATATCTAAGGGAGTAGTCAGAGGCGCGTCCGAACACATTTTGCAGTAGTAAGTATTCCATGCGTGACAGGTTGCAAGTCCATCGCCGCTTTTAATAAAACTAACAGGTTTCCTCATGATGTTTTCCTTCACCGTTTTAAGCCCGAGTTAATGTGCACATAGATTCGATTAGAAAAATTCAGCAGTGCACGACCGGGATTCGTACCTCGCACTGGCCAAGACGGCTTACGGTACGATGACTATCTAAATAATTAATTAGTAGTGTCCAATAAACTATTAATGATGGCGCCATTGTGCCAGTTGGCTCACGAACCGTCACTATCTCATATACATAAGTTAAGGCCCATTACGTTGTCCCATAATCGCGCCCATTAGATTGTAGTATCATCTTGATGAGTATTTCAAGATATAAGATTATACACACCTTCGTTGTATCGGCGACATGATCCGATAGGTAGTCTAATTTCTAAATTGTATAGGATGTAAACTGCCTAAACGTAAAATGACTACCTACATTGCCAAAAACCTAAATGATTATGCAGGCTGTATACTCGAATCCACGCAAGCGCAATACAATTTTTGGGTTCTTATTTTTATTTTAACGACTTTTTGTGTCGTGTAGCGGTGCTGTATAAATAAGTTACAAACTTTTGAAGTGATGAGTACTTTCTTAAAAATATGCATTGCTCTACATACTTTAGTTAGATGGCGGAACTACAATGAAACTATTACGAAGCCTGACAAGATGGGAACTAAGTCAATTGTCTCTTATTTTGTGCGGTCTAACAAGAAAACTGTAGAAAAGTTGCAGTTTAAGTTTAAGCGTAAAGTTCCAGGCGGTTTGCATAATCATGTAACACACACGTCGCGAGCATCGTAGTCTAGGGGTAAGCGATTGGAAGCAACTGTTTGGGTGAACAGGTGTGATACAATTTTGATCTTAAACAAAGTGATTCATTATATGCATAGTATCCCGAAAGTGGCTGGATCAACAAAAATCTATTTTTAGTCTTTTTACCATATTCCATGTCTCACAGCAATATAACGCTAAAATCTGTTAACTAAGTTAGATTTGTGATTGAGTAAAACTTAGTAACAATTCTAAAAGTTTGCCTGAGCAACATAAGATCGTTCTTATTTTACGAGACTAGCTAATTAAAACTAAAAAACTAAAAAAAAACCGAAGTAGTATTGAAGATACTCTAGAAAGAAATCTGCCACAACACAACCTATATACGTTACGACAGACGTCAGCATGACATCGCTGATTTTTACGACGTGACTTTGACGTAGCGTTTCTTGTGGTAGGTATTAAGCCGCGTTGAAACGGCGTGCTATATCATCTGAAATTTCTTTAAAATGATCCTAACCTACATATCATCGGAATAAAGTTAATTTTGGTTTAGACTTTTAGGAGCTTACAATATCGTTAGCTATATCGCACACCTTCAAATATAAAACTCAAAACTGACTTTGTTCAGTGGATGTAAGGATCATCTAAACGAATTTTATACGACATACCATGGACATATCGCATGTCGTTGGAACACAGCTTTAGACACGCGTCTAAATGCGCCTTTACGCAGCCACCTGATGCCTTGCGGTGTTTACTCCACGATCTAATTATAGCGGGGAAAACGTGTGGGGACTATAAATCATTCTTCATCATTTTCAAGCAGGTTTTCCTTTGAGGAAATTAGCTGGAAAGAAGATTGCTAAGCTATTATCAGTGTGCTGTTAATCTTGTGATGACAGCTGATGACTGACATTCTATGGCTCGTATTCAGAGACACGACTCAAACTTAGATTTAATCACAGATCAGCTGAACTCTACTTAAGTATTGAATCTCTTCTCAAACATAGCTTTTATTCAAGAACGGTACTTAAACTACTCTCAGCTGAATCGAGTTTCAAATCTGTACTCATGTGATTCAGCCTGTTCTCGTTTACATTTTGATTTATTTATAATTTTCGATCCGTTTTACGCAGAAATTCCAACAGTCAGGGTGGAAATATAATAGAACAATAAAGTGAAGTATAAATATGCATCAAAGTACGTGTAACGGAACGTAAATGTCATTTGATTAATGTCAAATCAAATCTAAAGTCAAGCACTGATTTCGTCTGATTGACGTTTCAGAATAAGCATTTACTCAGGTGAACTGTGATCATTGAATCTATACTTAAATACTGTTCACGAATAAGAATCTCGCCTCAAATCGAGATTTAAGTACAGATCAATGCTTGAGTCTTGTCTCTGATCCGTTTTACGCAGAAATTCCAACAGCCAGGGTGGAAATATAATAGAACAATAAAGTGAAGTATAAATATGCATCAAAGTACGTGTAACGGAACGTAAATGTCATTTGATTAATGTCAAATCAAATCTAAACTCAAGCACTGATTTCGTCTGATTGACGTTTCAGAATAAGCATTTACTCAGGTGAACTGTGATCATTGAATCTATACTTAAATACTGTTCACGAATAAGAATCTCGCCTCAAATCGAGATTTAAGTACAGATCAATGCTTGAGTCTTGTCTCTGAATACGAGCCTATATCTTCAGAAGTTAAGAATTGAAGTTCTTTGAATAGTTTTTAGGAATTGAGAAAATACGGGTCAATGGCATTGGCTTATCGCAGTGTAGATTGAATTTAATACCCATTCATCATCATCATCAGCTTATAGAAGTCCACTGCTGGACTTGTAAAAATAATCTACTCCATGTTTAATTGAAATCGATTGAGCCGTTACGGCGTGATTGAACGGCAAACATCCAAACATCATCACAAACTTTTGCATTTATAATATTAGTTAATAATAGTAGGATTTAGATAGAGTATGGAATTCTAAACACTAAGAAGACCTACATTCGGAGTTTCATTTGTATTCTGATGTGCACAAACACTAACTAAACAAACATTTTAGCAAGAATGTCGAACTTCACAATAAAATGTTGCTTTATTCAGCTCTGAGCTCCTGCTACCGAGACTCCAGTGGATTCCTTCTTTCATTTTAAATCTCGCTCACTCACACATCCCGTTTCAGGAAACTGAGTATGCTGGCTCCGTTCCGCTTTATGCAAATCGTGGAGGGATACCTACATGTGTTGATACACCCGTAACATATACAATGCATGCGAGTTTCAGATGTACAGTTCACTAGAAAATAACACATAACAGTCACCATACACAGTCACAACACATACACAATACATACAAGTACCTACCTAAATACCTAACTACTATAATTTATCTTCCTACCTATCTACCTGATTTATTATGTAGGTAGTTACCTATTTCTTGTACTTATCTCGTTGTCTTTATTTTGTATATTTATTAATTTTTATCCATTACTTATATTGCCTGGGTAGATAAGCACAAGAACAAATGTATAGTGAACTAGTGCTTAGGACAAGTAAATAGTTTTTCACCAGCTACAGTTAGTTTTACGTTAGAGCCAAGCAACTTGCAAGGTACGTTCTGACTGTACGACCACGGAAGAATTTTCAAGTAATATTGTTTATGGTAAGCAGAAAATCTTGTCACGGCTTTATTCAGCTCGTATACGTACGTTCATAGAGCGAGATGGTTTTATAACATATACACACCCGGGCTTACGTGTGTCAGGATTGCTGGTGTATGTTTGCAAATGTCAGAAAGATATTACGAGTATATAGTTAAAATGAAAATACGCTTTGGGCTGAACTTTCATACTTAAAACAAATTTAAAACTAGTAGACGTAAATATTTACAACTATTTTACAAAATAAACAAGAAACAGTTGAGCTAAAGTTTAGAGGTATTGATCCAGATCACTGCAAGTTGGAAGCGACCCCAAGACGCTGGCGGAATCACCACGCTGGATGGCAATCCGTTGGGCCAAGTAGAAGCCAGCTCTCGGGTCACGCGTCGCTTCGAACAAACGCCCTGATATTGTTTTGAAAACCCGGAGGGGGCCTCCGGGTTTTCAAAACAATATCAGGGCGTTTGTTGATACTTTTTTTTATTCACATCAATTTCAACTTAGCACTACTAGCCGTTTCTGGGAAAAAGGGGGCTGAGACACTGACAAACAAATGTACAACACAATTATCATGTAGGGTTTCCTTTTTCCAAATGAGTATGGAACCCTAAAAAGCACGGGAGTACGTCTCTTTACTGCAGCAAGTTATTCTCATCACATACTTACATTTTTACTGCTGCCATTTTCTTTTGTGCCTGAAGATGTTACCGTTGTATTCATGATTGGTACACCGAAATGTCGATTTTTTTTCTGGATAACTCCCAAATTAATTAAATAAATAATAAATAACACCCAACAGTCATATACATACACCTGATCCTACAGTAGGATTCCCTGTGTCGTGGGTATCAGAAACTACGAGTACCATGGTACCACAACACCCACACCCGGAACAAGTATTTGCAGATCCCCTTGCGTCTCAGACGGGCACTTGCCCGCCAAGCCACTATCATCTTCCTGCCCTTATCCCATATCATGTGGGGTCGGCACAACATGTATTCTTCTTCCATTTCACTCTATCAGTCGTCATCTCAGCACTCACTCCTTTCTAACCCCTATCCACTACGCCGCTACGCTACAAAGGTCGTCAACCACTGCCGTAGCCTTAATACTAGAGCCATCACGCACGCCACCGAAACCTCCCCTTAAACTCCGCAGGAACTTCAACTAACTCTACACAACAACGACTAAACACTCCTGTTTTAGTTTTAAGAAAGGTTAATTATTGGTTTAATATAACGTTACTTCGTCATTTCGTCGTAATTTTAAGCTCTTTTGTACAATTTGTAAAGTTAATTAATTTAAGTTTAATTATAAGTAGATCAGTTTTATGATGATAGTGTAAGGCATATTCGTATAATTAGATTAATGATTAAAATACAGATAGATATAGGTAGATACATAAGAATAGATAAATAAATTATATATTATGTTATTATATCAATTGAATTAGCAAGTTGAAGTGGCAGTGGGCCGGCCATATAGCTCGCAGAACCGACAACCGTTGGGGCGTAAAATTTTTCGAATGGCGACCAGGGACCGGTTGACGCAGTGTGTGACGGCACCCCACCCGATGGACCGACGACATTGTGAAAGTTGTGGGAAGTCGGTAGATGGTAAAGGTTCAAGACCATTCGTCATGGAATCCTTTGGGGGAGGCCTATGTCGAGCAGTGGACTTCTGATGATGACGATGATGAATGATATATTAAGTATACTCATCGTGAAAGTTGGAAAAGTATTCTGAATACAAGACAATACTTTCCCAGATTTTCCATCCCCAAATCAAAATTACCAAGCTTAGCAGCTCTTAGTATAAATTACCTTAGCAATAGTTTCTTCTGAAGCAGTTGGGCAAACGATGAATGTTTGAGAGCACCATTCGCTGTACATCAAAGTTCGTCCATATGCCTGCACCGTGCATTAAGGTAGCGTTCTGAGCAAAGCGATGCGCGACTGTATTAGTATTCAAACAGCTTAGGTCATTGCAATAATGCTTATTATGCTGGCTTAATTTTTTAAAACAATACCCAAGCAATTTTGAATCGATCGATTCAAAATCAAATTTGATTATGGGTCAGTCACTTGAAGGACTTCGAAGTGGGCTTGAAATATGTTTCTTTATCGTAAGCAATTGACTAGCCCCTTCGAAAACGTTGGAGAAGTAATTGAGCCAGGCGTATGTCACTTTAAACCATTAAATTATCTGCTAACTCGGATAATTTTTCAAAAAGAAAAATTACCCGAACCGTCATAAACTGTTAGGTGAGGTCGTGTCGTCAAAGTTTGTTGAATGGATAAATTTCAATCGCTATGAGCGCATTTTATTTCAATATGACAACAACTGTGTCGCTGTTGCGCTTCGGTGTCTTTCGGTCGCGTTGCTCAGAAACGTACCTTTACCCCGAAATGACGCGTCTCCATTACCTTGCCAGTGTTTATATCCCATAAACAGCAGCATGGTCCCAAAATAGGTAAGGTTTTATCTTTATGAAGGAAATATTTAGAAAAACTTCTGAATATTTGATAACATGATGTTGGTATGGCAATTTTCCGGTTTGTAAGATTTTGTTAGTGTGGAAGTAATATGTAAAAGTTGGTAAATATTTTGCTATCAACGTGGTATCTGTGTGTTGAGTTTAGTAAGGTTATGTAAACGTTGGTCGTGGTGGCCCCGGCTGAAGAATAGCCCCCCCCCATACCTACTTGTGGGTGTAGTAAAACGCGACTAAGGGAAAAAGCTAGGGGATGGGCAGCAGCGTTTTAACAACGACAGTTTAGCTGCGCTCGCCACTGTTGTTAAAATAGGAGCCGCAGAATATTTTATAATAAAAAAAACAATGAACTATAACATAACAAGTATAGGGCGTAATAATCGCAACAGCGACAAAGCCCCTCTCAATTGATTAAAAAAAAAAAAAACATGTATTGCGTTATCCTACAGAGGATTTTCCATTTGCACTGGGAATATTTTAATCCGTAGTCAAACCACTTTAAAATTAATGAGTCCTGTTATTGTTTCTTGATTCTTTTATTTGGGTCACAGCTGAAAAACATACAGTAAAAAAATAAAACTGTTTCTATCTCATGAATTAAAACATCCCAAGAAAAACGACATTGTTTTAAGGTAACTAAAATATACAATAAAATATACTTCCCTTGGTAACTTTACTAATACTCGGCATGGTGGAGAAAATATGTCTAGCTCATCACATATGTGTATAAGTATGTATAAGTAAGTATATATTGTGTATAAGTGTTACATTGTACTATCAGAGGTATGGAAAAAAGTCTGAGTGGCTCCAAAGGTACGAAAGAAGAGTGCATGCAGTGGAGATGGGAATGTTAATGGATGTGTGGAGTGACTAGAATGGACAAAATAAGGAAAGAGTAATCAGAGGAAGTTTGAAAGTAGCGCCAGTGACGGAAAAGTTGAGAAGTAATAGGTTTGCATGGTATGGGCATGTCATGAGGAGGGATGAAAGTCATGTAACGAGAAGAGCGTTTGGTATGAATGTGGATGGATGTAAGAGAAGAAGAAGGCCAAAGAAAAGATGGATGGACTGTTCTAAAGATGACATGAGTACGAAATAAGTTAGTGCGGAGATGACGACTAACAGAAGAGACAGGAAGAAGAAGACGAGGTATGGAAAAAAACATATATTAAGATTCTGTTTCCTCGTGCCTGCGAATAAATTACAATTTTACCCATTGCAAACACGAGGGCACGGTAATAAAAAGTGAAATATACTCGTCTAGTATTATTACAGGTTATTGAGTGGAATACGAAACGCGTTTAATGGCCCCTTTGGAAAACTATTAGCTACCAGATACCTGATAGTTACTTAGATAGAGCTAGTGAACTCTATTCAGCGTAAAAGTTTTAGGTAGTAATGTTTCAACATAGAGTTTGATTACGCTAAAACTATGTTACGTTTCCTAAGATTGGACCTAAAATAAATATTAATTTCGCAGAGGACATCATCTCATCCACAGCGCTAAGTGCACTAGTGAACATATGTTTAGAGGCTTCGGACAATGTTAGAGACATTGTCATTCCCGATTTAGACTAATAACATATGTATACTTACACATTCTCGTCAGGTTGGTCAAAAAATTGGTTGTCCACCCTAAGGTTATTATATCATTTGCAAGTTCAAGCTTACTAAAGACTATTTTTGCTTGTACACCGATCTGGAATCGCATGAATTTTGAAAATAATGTCTAATGCTTTGATATAAAGATTAAAATTGTATGCATCTATGTATACGCCCGTCAATCAATTATAACATAATGTGATGCATATCTTTTAATAATTCAACCTAATTCGAAACTTACTGACCAAAACCGTTAAACCACTTTCTTGGCCTACCGTACATCACATACATTTCAAATCAGTATCAGGAATGACAATGTCTCTAACGTGCTCTTAAGCTTCTAAACGTTGAACAATCTCGCGACGCGACGAGATGAAAGGTTGAATTTAACGGACACAGTTAACAAAGATGACTGAAGAGAACGAAATTAGATCTTAGCTCTGCAGTGGAACACCACAAGCTCTTAGTAATAATATTTATAGAGTGGGCCAGTCGGTTGCACCTAAGCTGCGGTCCCAGAGTTATGGCCCAATCTCTTGTATGAAATAACTTGAATACTTTACGTACAATGTAACTTTTATAGCGCCTCAATAGACTAGAGGTGGATAGTAAAGCTTTTGGATGACGATGTTGTAGTGTATAAAGCTCGTGTATACTATGACATAAAGAATTTTTAAGATGTTTGAAATACATTTTTGTTGCGTTGGTCTCTCTGCTGGCCTAAATAAAATCAATGTTTACAAACAAGACCTGAAAATTCAGTCCAAAAGATTTTTGTTGCATGAAAGTTTACCATGTATTACTGCAGATGGTTAGAATTTCGATTACAAACCACCAGATATCTAAAAATGTCAGCAGTGTGAGGCCGAAAAAGCAATTATGTCACAAGTACCTAATTAACTAGTTACTAATTACCTACCTGCAACTGTATATATACCTGTTTTGTTGCTGTTAATGATTTTTTGTTTGATTGTATGTTTCGCTTGCTTGTCTGTCTGTGCTGTTTATGTGATACTAGCTTCCGTCCGCGGCTTCGCTCGCGTGGTACCTATGAAGATAAAAAGTAGACTATAATCCATCTTTCCAATTTGCCAAATTTCATCCTAATCCGTTCAGCCGTTTGGGCGTGATTGAACCACAAACATCCTAACAAACTTTCAGATTTATAATATTAGTGGGATAGTAAGTGAGATGTGTCGAATAAATAATTTATCTAAATAAATAAATAAATATTCCGGACATAGCACACACGGTCAACTGAAATATCTAAGTATTTGAAGCCTCGTTCAAAACACTACAGTTTCCACGTCGACCTCACGGATATTTACCCTACATTAAACGGGTGAACAAAAGGTATAACTTACATCTCAACTTCGGAAACAGTCTAGGTGCGGAACTATAAATCACCCATTGTTATTACAGAGAAAAAAGCTACAGCCGATATCTCGATACTCGCAATAAATAAACATCCGAGCAACATCGATTATTGAAAGATTTATATCTCAGCACTGTCTGACGTGTATAGTGCCGCCATTATTCATAGACTATTTAGTATAAAGAGATGAAACGTATAGCCTTCATATTTCTGCGGACTTCTTTTCTAAAATGTCTGCTCGAGCGAAGGTGCTCCCATATCTATGGTTTGGAGCGTTTGGCTCCTTAATCTATGGTCGAAGGTGTCCAAGTCATCTTGCCATCTCTTTTTGGGTCTGCCGCGCGCGTTTTGACCTACTGTCTCCTGAGTAGGGCTTGCATTCGAATATTCGAATATTCGACACATTTTTTTATTCGAATAGTTGTATTAGCGATATTCGAATATTCGAATAATTTCAAGTATGAGAGAACATAACAACTTACTATAACAACTTTCGTGAGTCTGCACTTTCTTAATGTTTAAACGGCAAATGACTTAGTGAACTAAATTTTTGGATTTTATTTGATGATTTTTTTTTTTTATATTTGGTGGTTTTGATAACTAAAGTTCACCGTAAGCTCTTTTGGAGCATTCCTACGCGGTTTTGTGATTTCCTGCACTAAAAACTTGTTATAACTAACATTTAATAGTTTCGAATATTTGCAAGCCCTACTCCTGAGACAGTAGGTCAAAACGCTTGCGGCAGAGTTAGCGGTACCGGTAGAGCCCTGGCTCTACTGATTGATATTTTGACTCAGAAGTATCCATTAAAATAATTAAACGAGGTAATTTATTTGCGCTGACATCAAAGAGCTGTTTTTGCCTCTACTAGGGCTAATGAATCAAATACCTATTTATTACTAGTGACGCCCGCAGTTTCGCTCTTGCGGCAGCCGGAGATAAACTAGACTATGTATAAGTTGGTTTAAGCTCTCCATTACAAATTTTGACAAAATTGGTTCAGCAGTTTAGTCGTGAAAACGTTACAAACAGAGAAACAGAGTAACTTGCGCATTTATTAGTGTGATTCATAGGTAAAAAATTAACTCAACATTGATAAAACAAAAGAAAAAAAAACAAATAAAAAGTTTCTCAATGTTTATTAAAATACGGTTTATTTTAAACTGCAGAGTTTCGCAGCTGTGTGTGTTGAATGAAACTTTGTTGTAAACTCGTGTCTAAGTGCATTTATTTTGACGATAATTTCAGAATTGGACATGACATGGAAATCCTGCTGCTTTTGATATTCCCCAGTAACCGCCCACGGCTATGATCGTTAGCTTCTTTGATTAAAAGTTGCGATACTCTATTCCAAGTTACAAACTCATATATTTCTTGCATATAAAGTTTTTCATCTAGCCGTTACTTCGTCGAGGAAAAACTAAAAACACTGTCACTATCTTTCGCATCTGTGATATTAATAGGATATATTTTGAGACTATGATGGTCCCGGCTTAAGAATAGGCCCCGCCATATCTACCTACTCGTGCATGTCGTAAGAGGTGACTATGGGAATAAAGCTAGGGGATGGGCAGCAGCGTCCCCTATTTTAACTATAGATAGCTCTAATTGTGCCAACTCGCGTGCCCAGCGTGGTGAGTATGGGCCAATTCCCCCCATATGATAGGAAGTCACTCTAAAAATCTGTGGGGGAGCCCTATGTTCAGCAGTACATCCTAAGGCTGAAATGATGGTGATAAGATTTTGAGTTTGCAAAGGATGACCTCGGTGGGGTCAAAATAAACGCTCTGAACAATTTATTAGAAGCTGATCTTCATCTTATTTCATGTTTATTACAAAATCTAATTTCTTAGCAACTTTGCGATTCGTTCTCTGGAAACCTTTTAAAAGTACCTTCAATACTTTATAACTCAGCCTGACCTTCCTAAAAGAATCCTCGGAATTTCCTGGAAATTATTCTCAAAAGACCCCAAGTAATTCGAAGAGATTACGATGAAAATAAACGATAATAGATCCCACTGAATGAAAGTTTGTAAGGAAAACCGAATTTCTTTTGAGGAACTTTGTTTTTATTATTGCTCTACTTGCTTTAACCCGCGGCTTTGCTCGCGTGGTACCTTCTTATAAAGCAGCCCATATGCTATTCTAGGTAAAGAACTCTATCTATTCCAAGTTTCAGCGATATCGGTTGAACCGCTACTGGGGTATTGAAAAACAAACATCCAAAAATCCTCACAAACTTTCGCATTTATAATATTAGTAGGATTTATATTATACGTAAACAGTGGCCCAAGCACGAATAATTAGCGTTAAGCTTACGATACTGTAGTAAAAGTCAAATAATAGCCAGTTAAGGAATTCGCTCTGTCTGTGGGGGAGGCCATGTTCAGCAGTGGACGTCGTACGGCTGAAATGGTGATGATGATGAATAGCCAGTGAACTCGGCGATGCTTGTACACTTTTAATTTTAATTGGGTAATATTTGATATTTGCTATAATATCGTAAACGTAACGATATCGTGAATAATTCGTGCTCGGGGCACATGTTTCATTTCAATTGAGACTGTTATTTACCTTTTTCAATATTCTAAAGCTTTCAAGGGAACAACTCTAAGAAGGGTTCAAAGGTACAATCAAACAGATGCCTTCTTTTTCCTTTATTGACTACAGCAACTATTATGACTAAGTATTACTCCTTATTTTTCCACAAAAACTGTTTGAATGCAAAAACGTTCGTCCCATTGATTAATAGGTACGTAAGGGCGCGATCACAGTGCGAAGAGCACGCAAAGGCGATATATCATTCGGCCCCGATACTTGAATAAATCGCTTTTCTATCGCTCGGGGAGTTCGAGCGAACTGGTTAATAGCGCGCATTAATATGAACCCCGCTGTAGTGTGTTCTGTTGTTTATTTACATGAAAAGTTGCATGTATTTTACGGTTTTTGAAGTGATGTTCTGATTAAACGTATTTATATAAAGTGGAATATTTCAGCTGTTGTTTTTATTTTTATTAGTAAAACCAACAATTAAAATCAAAAACATTGAATGTACCAACAGCCATTTTGAATTGAACTATATTTCAATAAATAACTGCACGGTGTTCATTAATTATTTACGAATATGCCTTGAACTACATTAAACTTATTTTCATGTGAAAATAACTGCCTTATCCATAAGCTATATGTATTTAGTTGTAAATAATTAATGTGTATGTGAAAAAGCTACAAAATTAAATCAATTCAAAATCCTAAAAACAAAACTCGCAAAAATACGACAACCACTCGCGTACCAACCAAAAACTCTTCTGCAGACGAAGACTTGGGAGAACTAGAAGATTCCGAACCGACTTCCACATCAGCGACATACCTGCCGCGGTTACAAGAGGAGCTGCCCTCAGAAGAACTGCCATCGGAAGAAGACGAATTACCCTCAGAAATAGACAGCTCAACCGACAACGACAACACGCCCCACATATACGGGGGAACACCCAACATAATCTATAACCCAGAACTGACTTACCATAAACCACCTGAAGCTGAAGACTTAGACGGGCTACCGCCACACATAGACGGGCTACCCCCGCATATAGACGGGCTGTCCCCAGATATACACTATAAGTATCCGAATATAGTGAAACTTGATACGGATGTGAGGCCCCCACTAACGGGGTCCTTTTCTCCCGTCGTGCCGCCTATCCCGGACTTGCCGCCGGTCAACGATAGTACTTCCAACCTTTACATACGATACTTGACACGTAAGTTGGGGTAATGTGTTCTTTTGTTTCAGGTTGAAGGAGTGCAGATACTTTCTTTGTATAAAGCCGTGTTTAAGCGTTTTGCGATATATCCGTTAAGACGTATAAAATTCCTTTCAAAGTGATCCTTATCTCTAATGAATAAAGACAACTTTGAATTTTACTTTTAAGGGCTTGCGATGTAGCTAAATGACATCGCACCTCAATAAAACTCAAAATTGTCTTTAATCAGTCCACGTAAGGATAAGTATGAAATAAATGTTGATGACATTTCGCACGCCCAGTTTGAAAATGGCTTGATCCGTTTGCAAAACAAGAAAAAAGTCATAGAGTAATTTAAAAAAGTATATAAAATAATCTACTGAATAAAGGGAATAATTGATTTTGACATTGAGGGGTGTGCGAATTATTGAGCTATGACGTATATACACTCAAAAATTCAGTGGATGAAAGTTATTATGAAATCTATTTTATATGAAACATATGTCGCTTAATGTTTGAACGCGATCGTATTATTTTTGCATTTTTTTGTGTTTCCGAATTTTCCATGCTGTAGGTATGTATGGAGTGAAACCATTTAGTTAATGCAAAATTTCGAATCAAATATAGGAATATAGGATACAGAAAGATAATGCAACAGGATTCCATCTACATCAGCTAACAAATGCCATCAGTAAGAACCCTTCATAGAATGTCACGATCTTCACGACGAACAATCCTTAATTGCCTCTACAGATTTTATTACTCCATTATGTTTTATATTAATGAAATCATCCAATAAATAAGGCTATAACCACACACGTTCTTCACAAAGATTACTCTCAAACGTTCCCCGCGACCAATCCCAATTAATAGCCACATCCGCACTGTAAAATAATAAATTTCGTTCTGTTTAAATCGAAATACACTTCTATTTATCCGTAAAACCGGTTATGGGCGGATACGGTGAGATTATTGTCATAAATTGCCAGCACGCATGTACAAACATGAGGGCGGATCTACGTGTGAACCAGGTTGAAACTGACTGCGTGTCCACAATTTGATAACTGGCACAATCTAGCCTTTATATATTTATAAGCATTGGAGTTCTCGGCGTCGATATATCTTAGACCTTCAGTTCCTAAGTCATTTGAAAGACAAGGTCAAGCTGGCATCCAAAAAGCTTGGCTTGCCTAACAGTGCAAAGCTGTACTTCAGTGCAGGGCAAAGACTGCTTCTACAAGTCGCAAGTCCGGCCCCCTATGGAGTACTACTGTGTGTCTGGGCTTTAGCACCTGGTTGCCAGCAATGAGAATATTGTCGACAAGCCCAAGCTAACAAGAGGTATTCAGCCATCAAGAGTGAGAGCTCCCTATGGAGAGACTTGGCTTCCTCTTGCTCTACCGCTTATAGGGGTAATCTATATCTAATCTATAATGAGCATGTTTTTCCTGGTGATAAGGTTGACTGAGACGGATGGTATAGGTGCTGGGCAAGCCTGCTCCATCTAAACATGTCCGAGGCACTACAGCGTCCTGTAAGTAAGTAAAAAAATCCACCTCACGCTGTATAAATCATATAGAATAGGCCTTTTAAATTCTGATGATATATGGACGTGGAATCAGCGTTGCACAATGCACATTTCGATTGACTCTATTGATCCCCTTGCACAATAAAATTAAATCCGGTGAAAGCATTCGAATCCCGCATATTCAGTTATTGATATTCTATATATTATTTGAGAATCATAGAACTTGAACAATATACAAGGTGATTCATAATAAGTGCACTATGCATAAAAGGGGATATGATATTCTTATAACAAAAATAAATAATACTAGCAGAAATATATCAAAATTTTTGAAATCTTTCTATATTTTCCAGAACTTTTTATTATTAGCTGTTTTTGGCTTATTGTAACTAGTTTTTAAACGTCCGACAAGTTCGACACCAAGATTACTACCTAAAGCAGCTGAACAATTGAGTTTGAACTTATTTGGCCCGAAAAACAGCAGATTTTTGCTTAGTGTTTCATCAATGAAAAATGTCGCATTTTCATATTTCGTAGACCAAATTTTATTGCCAATTAGGTGAAGAATAAGTCCCTTTCGGGATAAAATACATATTATGGATCACCTTGTAGATATGATAAACGCAAAACCTTTGATCCTTTGCGTTTTTGATAAAAGCAAAAACGTCTCATAATCAAAATAATACGATGAATCCCATATAAAAATGGTATCATTTTGACAGGGTACAACTTTACAGAGAAGCAGTCAGTTTCTTTAAGTGAAGGGATCACCAATTTGACCCATTTCCAACAATTTCTTCCTAAAATTGCAACGTATAGGTTATTTCCAAATTGCTGTTTATTCTGTGCCTTCGTTTTTGTCGCACCAGCAAATTGTCGATGCCAGCAGAGAACTATTCACGCATAAGACCGCACTCATATAAAAATCAGTTTACCGGTGCTTGTCGGCGCTTATCCGCATAAAGTAATCGGTTTTTCTCTTTAGCTTTCTTTTTTAATTGAGTTTTCTTAAAAAAAAATAGGCTTTCGACTTTATACCCAAGCGCGGTAGGCATCATATCAAGCGATCATCTCCAGTTTTTAAAGATACAAACAAACGAAATTCACGAGTCCGTAGTAAGACGTATTTCCCAATTGCAACATAAAGCTCGATGATGTGCTTGTGTTGCTTATTTTTTTATTGGAAAACCAACAGTTTATTAATCTTACTACACACAAATATATAAAATAGAAAACCTTTACAGGTTTTCACTTTTAAAAACACAGTAGAAATAAAACCAACTGAGAACAACTCATTAATAACAAACCAGTATAATCTGTTTTGTTAAATTAACTTTATCGCCAAAGAATTAATCGAAATTAATTAATAGTGATTATTAGTGTTATCATCATCATATCAGTTATCTCTTAAGCGCGTCACACACAGCAGCTATAATGTAAAAATGTATATTATAGCTCGATACATCTTTCCATAGAAACTATCAGGAGACCACACACGGCAGCTATAATGTATCTTTTTACATCTTCGTATCTTCTGACAGTTTCTATGGAAAGATGTAATGAGATGTATCTAGCTAAAATATACATTTTTACATCAAAGCTGCCGTGTGTGAAAAGCTATATATCGAAATTCGAAGTGAAATCTCACTAACAGAATTGAAATTATTAAAGTTAGATGTTCGAGTCTGAATTCTGCAACGAACTCGGTAAAGAGTAACGTCTGAAATTGAAATTTCACTTTCACTCAACTTATTTCCACTTAACTTTAAAATTCACTTCGCGCTGGTAAGTGCCGGTCGGCCAAAACCTGCTTTACAAGTGAATGCGCACGAACATTCGACATCGGCGCGATAACGAAACGACTTCGCATCGCTGACTAATGAATACTCGACATTAATTGAACGAAATATCGCTCTTTGTTGCGTTTATTTTCGCGTAGCGTAAATTTACTGGCGTTCGATGCTGGAATTATGATATAAATGTACGGATGATGGATTTCGATTTTTTTGTAGGTTTTCGATGTCGTTTTTCGATGAATACAGAATCAAGAGCCCTATCTATATGAATTGAGAGGTATGTTATGACTAATGAGCTATATTGCCCTACGCTACACAAAATATACTAGGGCTGAAGACGTCTGTAGAGATTTCTATGTATTGCGCTCGTTATTTTTAAAGTCTTCTACAAAAATAGTTATATTTCTCTCAATGTGCCATTTACAATTTATACGAGAGACGTACCGTATCGGTAAAACGGAAACGCATTCAATTTTCGAGCTAACCACGATGGTGGCAACATAGTAAGTAAGCTAGGAAATCCTATCAGGGGAATAACCACAAAAATGGAACGAGATTTTCGGAATAGTTCCGAATAAATCGAGAAAATTCTAGACCGGGTTTTTACTGTGTGAACGAAACAATTCTTAAGGAATAATTTCGGGATTAACGCAACTACATCAAGCATTGAAATGATAGTCATGTAACGTTAGTTCAAATAAGCCCACGAATCCTATTACTAACAATAAAAGTGTTCTAAGTTATAATTCAAAACTTAGTTAGCAGAATTATTGAAATATGAACAAAAGCATAAACTCGAATGCGTATACGTCGGCTGGCACGTCCCGAGCACCGGTTCAATCCGCGTACATAGAGCGAACGTGACTACCTGCTCCACCAGGAATAAACATATCCGTCACACTTTTCACCAACCCTTCCGCGAGCGGTGATTCAAAAGCAAATATTTAAATCCCGACAATTCGCGCAGTTAGTGAGATCGCTATCACCCCGTAATTGGACATCGAGAGCGGTCATTAGGTCCCTGGATATCGGCCGGTGAATTTAGATGCTGTTTTTATTTGCGGCCGAACCGTCCTCCATAATTCCGATACTCTCGGGAGTGCGCGATTGTTTCACGCTCTCGCTGGCTTATATCAAACCCGATATACGCTTTTCCAGATATCTCTAATCTGGTCCGCGACCTCGACGCGACGACGGTGTCCACCCATGAATATTTTAACTCCTGTGTGACATCCTCGAAAAATACGTTACTCGAATTCGTTTATTAATGTGACATCGATCGCCGGATCGCCACCCGAGGGACGACCTTTATACGTACACAACTAAATGGGATTTCATTTTCTAGTTCAGGAATCAAACGCTCCCGCGGCGTGCTTGCAATGTCCTTTTAGAGATGGCTCCCTTTAGATATTTCGGTTCGTTTGGCAGCGGCGCGCCAGCCGCGACTAGGAACTTCAGAATTCACGTTTCGTACACATAATTGTTTCGTCGCTGAGCGCGCATTTTTCCACAAGATAATACCATTAATCTCGCTCGGCGTAATGAAAATGTACCGCTCCAGCGTCCTCTGTCTGTGTAATTTGGTGGAAAACAATTCTGGCGAATTCTGTTCGTGTGCCACACGAAGCTGGAAAGTTGGGGGCAACTTTCTCGGGAAGACTTTCCGGCGTAAGAAGTTAAAAGCGTTTGTCTGAGCGGTTAAGGTTACATTAGATGATCCCGCTGAGTGGCTCGGTTCTCCGAAATGTCGTTAATTTATTCATCGCCGAAAATTGGATCGGAGGGGAGTGAGTACGGAATGAGTGGCTAAGAGCTCGTAAAAGTGGACCGATGGTGGTCTCCACACATACATAATTCATATTAGTAACTTTGTCCAGATGTGGATTTGTTACAGCGGCTGGCTAAGGGACACAATTTGCATTTCGAATGAAGGGATAAGTTGTTATTAGATTACCCACCTATCATAGAGTATGCAAATCTTTCTGCCGATTATTATTCATTCGAGTGGTCATTTCATATTTCATGGCATATTATTTTATTCATACAAGTATAAGTCAATATTTATTACCTAAGAAAATGTAGAGCTGTCTAACCCTGCTGTCTTACACTGGACGTGTGTGGGAGAGTGTGGAGTGGTGTGGGAAGTACCGATGATAGGAGGCAGAGACGTAATATACGTTACTGGTCATGTCGCTCGTTATGCTCACCCCGCCCTTATTTCTGTTTTTTTTGCGTTAGACAAAGGACTGTATGACCACAGCCGAAAGTCGAAAGTCGAATGCGGAACATTGCGATGAGTAACGTGAGTAGAGCAGCGTGTGGCTGCTTAGAGCAATATCGCGGTGGCGAGAGAAGCATTGCGAGGACATAGTTTGGCTGCAGGTTAAAGACCGTTACAGACTATCTAAAGATAGCTAAACTGATTCATATCTCTGACAGGTGGAAGCATCCAGCGTAGCAATACTTTTTTCTCTAGCTATTGGAAACCTGTTACATTATCTTCCTGATAACAGAGCATTATATAGACCCGACAAAGGAACAATAACATAGGCATGCGTCACAAATTACGTTTGCCAAAAGAAACCTTATACCATTCAAATACTTACCATTTCCCCTTGTCTGTGTGTCCAGATCCGCCCGAGATCACGATCCGCCCGAGGAACCTGCAGGTTCGCGCCAGCGGAATCGCGGCATTCTTCTGCGCTGCACGAGGAGATCCTATCCCCAATATTCAGTGGAGGAAGAACGGAAAAAGAGTTTCAAGTAAGTGTAATTTTTAAAACACTAAGCACGTATAAAAACTAATTATTATTATTGACATCGTCTTAGTATAGTTAAATTACCCTCAAAGTTACGAACTTCATTGCCATTACGCTTACACAATTGCACCACTGCTCACTGACCTAATACAGGATGACTAAGAAAGAATCAGTGAAACGACAAGCAAGCAAGTATAGTGAGTGTGTGCAAACCTTGTTTTTCAAGAAGCGGCGATATGTGGGCGTTTAAAATGGTTACTTTGTAGGATTCATAATATGATTTGCGTTCAATTTGGCATTAGCATCATATATTGCTAATGAGATATGTAAAATGTCTCGGAAAAATATGAAAATTCCACGTCAAAAATACAGACGACTTGAGAACCTCCTCGTTTTTGAAGTCGGTTAAAAAGCAAACAAAACTCTCGAACGGGTGAATTGCATATAAATCGATCGCAAAATAAGACCATTTAAGGCTCAATGTTTGTAATAAAAAGCTGATATCTGCTTTCTTTTGCTTAAACATGGCCGTCAAATTACGTTCGTATTTCGCAATAGTAGCTTTAAGAGTACGCTAGCTTAAACAGTCTAAGCAAGGGTTATTTCTTAAGTACTCATTACCTAAGCTGTTAGCGCTTAACGTTTTGATAAGCACTCATAAAAATAAATACGTACCAATTATTTTAATTTATTTGAACGCTCGAAATAAAATGTTAAAACATTTACTGTAATAGCTTCATCATCATTACATCTGGTATTTAAAAAAGTACTTCAAAGTAAATTAAAATTAAACTCCGATCGTGGAAATCGCTTAACAATCATGATACACACATTAACTCCCAGCGCCAATCACCCAACCAGTAACTCACTCAACTTGGGAAAATTCCGATTTTTTCGGAAATAAAGACGGTCAAGTGTTGACGACCTCGGTGGCGTAGTGGGCGTAAGAAAGAAAGCAAAACTTTTATTTGTAACCACAATATTTGTTACAGTTTCTGTTTAGGCTTAAGTTAAGAGGTACATAGGTACCTACTTATGAGTATATGGTATGGCATTATATAAGAGTTACTTAAACCTAAATGACAATGGCGGTCAATATGTACGGGCGAGTGCCCATCTGAGACGCAAGGGGTGTGGGTTGATTCCCGCTGCAGAACAAAAGGTTTGCATCAGCTGCAACTATTTGTTCCGCGTCTGGGTGTTGTACCATGGTACTCGTAGTCGTTGATACCCACGACACAGGAAATCCGACACACAGGAAATACACAGGTAGGGTCAGGACTTTGTATGTGACATTTTTGCGTTTTATATATGTATACCTCCAATATAAGTTTGGTTTAAACCTATTTTAACTTATAACTTATAGGTTCTTAAACCTATAAGTTTGTCTCGTATTAGATCCACACCGGATTTGAAATTCATCTCAGTTCGATATAATATCTTAACCCCAAAAATTCCACCAAAAAGATATTTCGAAATCGCTAGAGCCCTTTTCGTGTTTCAGCCACTTTTTCCTACAAACTCCAACATGTCTTTTATTTGTGTAACAAAGGCTCTTCGCATTCCAAATTGGTTACTGGAAGTACTACTACAATTAAGGTTTTACATTTTTGCAAAATCCACACAAAAACAAGATATTCATTGCAATATCATTGTAACAAATGCATTGAGATAGAAGCTTTATTTTCTATAACTTTCTACCCAACTTAATATATTATTAAGTTGATACCTTCAGCTTTTCCTGAGAAAAATTGTCTTGGCTGACAGACTGACGGACAATAAAGTGAAGTACGGAACCCTGAAAAAACGAACTCTGCTATAACCAGAGCATTTTCAAGAATAACCGCCCACTATTTTTCGTGATTGAAATGTAAAACCTCAGTTTTGGAACATAAATAACAGGGTCCAGTAATGACTTCCATAAGGCTGGATCAATGAGCTGAAAACGAATCGGGCGCTGACCGAGGAACTGTGTTGCCAGACTACGAAAAAATATGCAACATTTTTTTTAAATAAATAAATATTCCGGACATATTCACACGGTCAACTGATCCCAAACTAGGCATAGCCTGTACTATGGGTACCAGAGACTGATATATATAATAGATAAATATTTTACACCCAGACACAGAACAAACATCTGTGTTTATCACACAAATGTTTGTCCAGTGCGGGATCGAAACCGCGACCTCTAGCGCAGAAAGCAGAGTAACCAACTGAGCTATGAGGCCAGTCATTGCAAAATCTCTAGTAATTTCGAAAATAAACAGAAACATATTGATAAATGAAACTTGTTTGTACAGAGTGTGATATTTTTGAGTGTTCTTTATAAACTTTTATACTATACTTACATTATTGAATAAACAAGGTATATTGCGCATACAAACACCCATACACACTCATACTCATACATACACAAACATGCACATGCACACATATACACACGCTGAAACAAACGCACACACACACACAAACACGCCCAAACAAACGCACACACATGCAATCAAAAGTGGAATCACACATACTTTTATACATTCTACCTATATACCCTACTATATATACTCCACAGATTACTCCTCCTTTTATTATTATTTTATCTGCTCACTACTAAGTGTAACATAGTGTTACGGGTAATTTCTACATTAATAGATACGACTTAGTGAGCCGGAAGCGGATCGCTGTAACCTCGCTATACAGGCTCTTAAGAGACCTAGTGCGAGGGACAGAGCTCAGCCAAGGTACATTATAATGTCTTGAATCTTTTGTATCTTCTAGAAATAATAACAGACTATGTACCAAACAGCCTGTATAAGATTTAAATAAACATTGTTTATCTTTATTATACACAAACCTAACCTAAATTTACTAAAAGGCAAACTTAAACCTATTGAACTACAAGCTGTCTCATAGTAGGTATATACTATCCCGAAAGGGGTTTATCTACACCCAATTAGCAATATCGTTTGAACTACTTGGCCTACTTGGCCTTTGATTTTAAAAAATTCGTCATTTTGTATGTATTATTAAAAAAAAATATGAAAAATCATATTCTTTTTGTTGACAGAATAACCCCCTTTCGGGATGGAATACATATTATGAATCACCTTGTATAGCAATCTTAAATGTAGATATTCTCGTGCGTAATAATTGAACTTTAACCTCGGTATTTTGCAATCACAATGTCACCACAAAACCTGGTAGGCAAAAGTAGGAAGATTTCTTCCTATTCTGTAAATGCCATTATTTTTTAAGGTTTTAACACTCGGCGAAGTGGAAAACTGTACCAACCTGGCAACACTGCCCAACTATACGAGTAGTTTGATCGCTTTCACGGAAAATGTAATCGTACATCATTCAGGCCGGACATAAAAGAGCGATGATCGCGCTTCGTGGCGTATCTCATTTCATATTCTATGTGATGTGACTCATCCGAGTCACTATTTGTCGCAATCGCCCATCCATCAGGAGATCCATAAGGGAAATGTCTTGGGATAAATATATTTTCTTATTATTATGGGGTCACGCAAGTGTCAATGTTATCCCCAAGCAAGTGAGACAACCTCGCATCTCCAGGCGAACAGATCCTTGAATATTTCTATAGGGTTAGTCAGAAGCACGTCCTAACATCTTGGCACATGCCCACATTTTGTAGTTAAGAGTATTCTATACGCGTCGCATCGCCGCCTAAAAGAATTCTTACTGATTTCCTCACGATGTTTTTATCATAAAAACATTTGTCCCGCAACCGCACCGAACCAGCACCCCTTGCGTTCAGCTACGCACACACCCGTTAAGCCACCGATGCCACTAAAGCCTCGCTTGAATGGGTTGAGATACATTTCGTCATCAGTACATTCGTAAACACAATTTTATTTATTTGTCATCTTTCAACCAACATTTATTATTATTGTCTGTACGACAGTTTGACACTTTTGTACGTGACCAACTTTATTTGATAGTCTGAACAAAGTTTAATGTAAATATTTTTTTGGATCGACCTAATATATTATGTAACGATTTGTACGAATAGGATAGGATAAGGTACGGAACTCTTTTATTATTCATTCAGTTAATAATAGGTTTACTGTTTGTTGTAAAATAAAACACTTTATTCACTGAAAATATTTCAATCCACACATATTACAAATTTATAAGAAATGATCAGTTGAAAACTATTAATTTCTCATACTTGTTGTAAAATTTGTTGGTTAAGGTAAGTGAACTGATTTAAAATGAGCCTATAATGGTCTAGTCAGTATTTAAATATATACAAGAACAAGAAACCTTCTATACGGCTCCGTCATCAGATCAGTCTTGTCTCTATAATATCGTATTATCATCAGAACTAGGCAGTTATGCCAAAGTTTAAACACCAAAAATAGAAACTGCGTCAAAATCGCTTGCCAAACAAACCTACAAATCTCGTAGAATTGAATTAATCGTGATTTAATAGCAACAAGTCTTAGCACGTAAAGCGCCATTTATATCTAAAACAATTTTCCGAATCATTCATTTGCAAGGGTACAATTTCTCACTGAATCCGCCAGCAAAATGAGTAATGTAACACCGCCCGTGCGGAGCTGTCGCGACTTGTCGCACGCTAGATTGACAATCACGGATCGCGTCAACGTTCTCCGTGATGGATGACAGCGCTAAGTTTGTGTTAAAGCCCATTTACACTCGCGATCGAGTCGCGAGACGAGCCGCAAGGTGAGCCACGAGACAGGAGTGTGAACAGACGCTCGCGGCTCGTCTCGCGCCTCGTCTCGTCACTCGCAACGCTCGCGTCCGAAGCGGTTTATTGGTTGAAGGACCTCGCAACAAATGCAACAAGACAACTGAACTTACCACGAGAGTGTAAATAGGAAGCTCATTTACCATCGATCACGCTAGGTGCGGAGCGAGACACGAGACGAACCACGAGACGAGGGACGAGGCGCGAGTGTAAATGTACTATTAGGGTTGCTGCTCTCATCATCATCATCATCAGCCTAATGAAGTCTACTGCTGAACATAGGCTTCCCCCAAAGAGTGCCATGACGAACGATCTTGAGCCTTCTCCATCCACCGACTTCCCGCAACCTTCACAATGTTTCTCTCATAAATGCTCACAAATGAAGCGGCATCATCATCATCATCGTCATCTTCAAACGGTGAAGGAAAACATCGTGAGGAACGGGCATATCCCTAAACCGAAACGAAAGGACCCTCTAAGAGGCGCACTTTAATCCTTTCTACACTGATTTTTTCATCGACGGTCATTTTCAGGCCATTTTCAGGGCCACCATACTTTAACCTGGACACTAACCCAATACAGGATGACCAAGAACTATGGTGTCACTGTGGCCGCAGTGACACCATAGCCACAAAAAGTAAAGAACCAAGAAAGAATCAGTGACACATTAGATGTTTTCATAGTTATTCTGCTATTCGTGGCATGTCAAACAAAAAAATATAACAAATCAAGGATCATTAAAGTCGGTCCTCCCGTTCTTGATGTATAAATGATGTTGAATTATTAGGCGTAGAATAAGCTCCTATTGGGATACTATACATATTATGAATCATCTTGTATAGGTCAAACTATCAGGAGTGATCTTCAGCGATTACAAGACATCTACAGAGCCCATCCTTCGCTCAAATTCGCTAGCATTCAAGCCACGTGTATCTGATATTACTTCACGACAGTCATATTTTTTACAACCATACCAAATCTCCTTTTGTTTACTCACTAACCCACTTTTTCCGCTCCGATTTCAACCCTATCGCAATACAATAACGCACAGGTACGAGGAAGCGAAAGATTCACACGGATTTTACTGTATGTTTTTATAGTGCTCCATTTATACGCTGCAGTGAAAAAAATACGTCAGTTTTGTATTGAATCAAGTTTGTAGTCACCTGAGGGATTTATTATGGAAAGTGGATTTTCAAGCGTGATATTCGCGTTTATAACCGAAGCGTGATGAACGCAGCGAAACGACCTCATAAAAAGCATATCGCGTATTTTCTTGGCCTCGTTATCTTTTATCAGGTTTCTCGAAAAGTGCTGATATATTGGAAATTCTCTATGACAAATACAAAAAAACGCTTTATTGGCAAAAAAAAGTTTTGTAATATCCTATTTCAATCTTATCATAATATGTGATAAGGCTCTCTTTAAAATAGCGCACCCGCTTCAAACTTTATTTATGCAATGAAATCGCATGGATCATTTTGAAACGTCTTAAATCTAGTTGAATTTGTGAAAGCTTATTGTCGGACCGAATGTTGTACAGTTGCGGGATGGAAAAAGTTCAAGACCATTTGTCATGGAACTCTTTGGGGGAGGCCTGACCAGCAGTGGACTTCTACAGGCTGATGATGATGATGACACTGCTCTTTTAGTCTTTGAAAAACCTTGGCACCTACTTCTTGTTTAATACACAGCTACAATCATGATGGAAAAGGCTCAGGACCGTTCGTCATGGAACTCTTTGAAGGTGGCCTGTCTGCAGCAGCGGACTTCTACAAGCCGATGATGATGATGACACAGCTAGATTAGACTTTGTAACGAATTACAAAACCTAATGGCAAAGAGTGGAACGATCTGCCAGCGTCTGTTTTCCCGGATGAGTACAATCTAGGAGTCTTCAAATCTAGAGTGAATAAGTTCCTTCTGGTAAAGCGTGCTCCATCTTAGGCCACATCTCACTTGCAAAAGTGAGATGGTGGTCAAACGCCTAACCATTACCAATAAAAATAATAAAAAAAAAAAAAACCTGGGCAGCTACTTTTTGTTTCATCATCATCAGCCTGATAAAGTCCATTGCTGAACATAGGCCTCCCCCAAAGATTGCCATGACGAACGGTTTCGAGCTTTCTCCATCCACCGACTTCCCGCAACCTTCACAATGTCGTTGGTCCATCATCAAGTGCGGGGCCTTCCAACACTGCGTTGTCCTGTTCGTGATCGCCATTCTAGAACCTTTATTCCCCAACGGTTGTCGGTTCTGCGAGCTGTATAGCTGGCCCACTGCCACTTCAACTTAACTTCTTGTTTAACACACGGGTATAATCATACAAAAACCCGTTACGACTAAAACTTCGCGCTCGCAGAAAGACAACAATTATTCTCACTTGTTGTGGAATACATTTTCTTGGCACTTACCAACAGAGGCGATTTAGCTACGTCGGACACTGCCATGCAAACTGCAAGGCAATTTAAACTTTACTTCGTGCTGATAAGAATCAGGCTTTGCTAGATAGCCTCGTACTTTTTATGTTGCAATCTTCGTAGCAAAAATGCAAAGTGTAAGAATGTGCAGCGAGAGCGGAGTATTAATAACGAGGTTTTTAAGGATAGTACGTGGTTTTTTTTTATACGTCCAGGCTTTTTGCAGTCTTCGTTAAAATTATCGATATTATTGCAGACTAAAGATAAGGATAACTGCAATATTACAGTCAGCATCATCATTCAAGCCGTCGGAAGTCCACTGCTGAACATCCCTCACAGATTGGCAAAGCGACTTCCTATCAAGTGGGGGGAATTTGCCCATACTCACCACGCTGGTCACGCGGGTTGGCGAACGCAATAAGAGCTATCATTGCTATAGTATGGGACGTTGCTGCCCATTCCCTAGCTATTTCCTTTATTCGCCTTTTACGACATCCACGGGAGGTAGATATTGAGGGCTCTATTCAGCCGGGGCCACCACGGCCACTGTATTACGACAAAACTTCCGAAAGATTTGTTTGCAAAAACCAATGCGTATTTCATAGATTTTATAATGGTAACATAGGTACTTTATAGTAAGCTTAAATGCATTCGCTTGATTATCAATGGAGTGGAAATCAGTGAACGCATTGTGGACAAAGACAATAGACCATCACAAACAGAGGCCCAGAGACCAACTTCACTGTAAAAGGGGAACGTTTACTATCTACAATGTATGTACGGTTTTGCTTGATTGGCGAATACGGAACTTTACGTCAGACATATAGACTACATATCTGACTGGTTTTCTGTGAGGTTAAAAGTAACCCAATGTTTAATGTTTGTTACCAAGTCGTAGAAATTTGGTAAAAGCAATTTTTTGGCATTAAAATTTGTGGGGGTAGTAATAAAAGTGCATTATAAAACATACTAACAAGTAAAAAGCTTTAGCTGGCGTTATGTATGACTGAGGCCTTAAAATGATAATACATATATTTAAGAGCTAAATGGCTGGCTTCGATTGTATAACTCAAAATGGACTTTAACAAGTTTTCAACAAATCATTTTGAAAAGAACTTCAGGTGACTTATCGCACGCCGTTTGAACACGGCTTGACTCTGCTCGCGGCTTTTTCGAAGCTTCATGAATTGAAACGCAGAGCTGATAGCTTAAATTATAGATGTATTCGTTGGCCACCGTGTTTAGTGTGGCTTTCGAAAGAACCTTCGATTGAGACCATTGGCGTTAAATGAAATGAAATAAATTTATTGGCGTTGGCAGAAAGACATATTTTCTGAACTTAACTACTTTGCTTTAGCTATAATCCTGTGAGTAAGTATAAAAAGTGACCGTTGGCGTTGGTAGAAAGACATAATTTTTGATCTTAACTACTTTGCCTTTACTGTAATCCTACGTGTAAGTATAAAAGCCTATAGACTGTTTCACTGTCGGCTAATATAAGTTACCCATTCATGTCACACCACTCCTGCGATGTTTAAAGGGGCGCAGGTTGAATTTATTTTATACTAGCTTCCGCCCGCGGCTTTGCTCGCGTGGTACCTATGAAGATAAAAAGATAAAAATAGCCTATATGCTATTCCAGACTATAATGTACTTCTGAGCCAAATTTCATCCAAATCCGTTCGGCCGTTAGAGCGATTGAACCACAAACATCAAAACATCCTCACAAACATTCGCATTTATAATATAAATAGGATAGCAGGATTTTTTTAATGAGAAATTACATTGTTTTATTTTTTTCTTCCACAGGCATGCAATCTAGATATCAAGTGTCGGGGATGGACGCGACCGCCGGGCCTGGCGCCAACGGGGCCGTGCTGAGAATCGAACCGGTCCGTGCGCAGAGAGACGACGCAACCTACGAGTGCGTGGCCGAGAACGGAGTGGGTGATGCTGTGACTGCCGTTGCTACCCTCACTGTGTTTGAAGGTAAGTCCAGAGATACCAACCAAAATGGCCAAAGCCGCGAATTAAGCCAGTCCGAGCACGATCTAGCTATTTTATGAGGCTAAGTTTTTTTTTTTTTTGCGGAGTAAAGGTTCTCGAATGGCGACTACGAACCTGGCGTCGAATTTTGGAAGGCCCCCTTTGGATCGACAACATTGTGAAAGTTGCGGGAAGTCGGTGGATGGAAAACGTCAAGACCGTTCGTCATGTAGCTCTTTGGGGAGGCATATGTCCAGCAGTGGACTTCTACAGGCTGATGATGAAGATGAAGTTTTGTTAGATGCTAGGCTAAGCGGCGATGGGCTTGCAACCTGTCACGTATGGAATACTCGCTACTGCAAAATGTGGGCATGTCTATGAAACTCCCCTTAGACTTCTTCAAGGATCTAATTATCTGGAGATCTGAGAGAATTCTACCATTCTTGGGGATGTTAAAGTAGTGAGCCTTTTTATTTTAAAGTTCTGTTCTGTTAGTAATACCAGCTAATAGGTGTGGGCCACACTGGCTGTAATTAGGATAGATGTATGTAATAGACACAGCACGAAAATTTATTGTAGAATTGACAGGGTTATGTCGTTCGTCGTAACGTCTATATCGTCCTCATCGTTTATACCTAGTACAGATTTGATAGCTCTTTTTACGCTTGTGTGAACGTAAACTTCCAATGTTTAGTAAAGGGGCAGTTTTAGATTAGATGATCCCTACCGTAAAGCTTGTACACGAAAGGAGCCTCTAGTGTACGAAAGGAACCTCTTGTGCCCGAAAGGAGCCTCTAAGAGGCGCACTTTAATCCTTTCACTACACTGATTCTTTCACCGACGGTCATAGGCCCTTTTCAGGGCCACCATACCTCAACCTGGTCACTGACCAAATACAGGCTGACCAAGAAAGAATCAGTGACACGACGAGCAAGCAACCGTAAAGCTTACAATTGGATAATCAGTTCAATAATCCTAGCAACAAAATGTTGTACTGGTTCAGACGCGTAACTTTATCACCGTACAAGTCATATTACTACATGTACAGTGTATAAGCTCTGAACCATAAGGCTGTTGCCTGTAAGGTGTCCTGGCAGTTACAGCATCGAGGCAGGTGCACTGAAAGCTTAAGTAATTGGTTACTAAAGTTAAGTGAAAACTTGAGGCGGGTGGGAGATAACCCTTAACTTTACTCACGTACCCGTAACTTTCATGACGCAAGAATTAACACTTGAATGCAAAAGTTGGTGACGAAACTCATAACTCGGCTTTGGGAATTTTAGTTAAATGAGCGCAAAAAAACCGCTTATGATATTTAAATCAGTTTCAATCAATGTAGTAAAGATGAAAATATCGTTTTACAAAAGAACACTTCAAAGGAATCCTGAAGCACCTTTGCCCTTTCATGTTCTCTCAAACGTCTCCGAATAAAAATAAAAGAGCAAATAAACTGTTATTACCAACAAGAACGTGTGAGAAATTCGAAAATCAAAACAGTCCCGCAAAGTTGGTTTCATGCTTTTTTTACTGCCCCGATTCCCATTAGGAGGGCCTTAACGACCTTCGGCCACATAAAGTAGAACGGTCGCGACATTCTGATCCTGAAAATGCTCTCCAAAACACTTGAAGACACTGGCCTTTCAATAAATAAGCATTAAAACGACCGGCCCGATAGGGGCGCCACAGTCGGAATTTATACAGCGTTTCGGGTGAATTCGAAAATTGGTCGCGAAAAGGTTAACTTTTAAGTGTAGGTTCAATTTGGAAAATGAGTACTTGAGTTTGTGCTTGCTTGAAGTTCGTGATACTGTTGACTATTTAAGAATCAGACACAATGCAAGCTGCTTAATGTAGCTTCCTCATAAGAAAGTTCAAGGAAAAAAGTAACATTTGATAACCAATATAACTTAAGCTTCCATTTGGTAAAGATTCAATGACTTCGTAGTTGAGGTAAGATTAGTTATTAGTTAGACTATCTAAAATATGCGATTTTCAAAGTTTATCTTAATTGTGTCTCAACGTGCATCAAATTAGACATTGTGAAATCTCACTCCGGGCGAACCACTTGTTGTGAAGGGGCTAAAATTATGATTTATTTAGACAAAAGCCATTCCCATCCTTATATTTACTTACGTATTCGTTTCACAGTATCACCATATTCCCCAAGTAAAATCTCCCCTTCCCGCAAATAATATGCAAAGGAGTAAATGTCCCGGCGCAGAGTTATGATATAATTATCGCAATTTAAGCATCTATTTGCGAACCGCAGTTCCGCCGTGAATCGCCGAAGTTATCAAGATAACTCGCGAGTTACAAGTTAAATTAGTGTGTAATTACTCTGTAGATCTTAGGAGTTAGAGCACAATGAACATAGGTACCTATGCTTAGAGAGACATATTAAGGACGAATCCTTTTTGTACGCAAGCTTTAGGCTGAAAATACCCGTGCAATTTCGTAACAATAATCAGTTATCGTTTTGTCTCTTTTAAGGTAAAAATCTTTTATATCCTTAACGAGACTGCTAGAATTGTTTTTAAGAAGCTGTTTTGAACGTTGAAACTTCATCTTCTTCTTGTCCCTTCTAAAAACATTCACGAAAACATCGGTTATCATGAGGCTCAAATATGTTTATTACGTTAAGTTTTTTTTAAAATCTTCTTTTTTATGGTATATTTATTAATAAATCATTCAACATTATTCACAAATTCGAGCCGTGCGGACTATAATAGCCACGGCGCGGCGGGGCGATACAAATTTTCAAAATGCTTGCGTCCAATTTTCTCTATTTGGTCGGGGATACCCCTTAATTAACTTTTTTTTTTAAATTTGTTACGTATTTAACCAAAAACTGCAATTTAAATATAAGTCTGCTTAGAAAATCAAGCATAACAATCAAACAAGAAACAAGAAAACAAACAAGAAAACCCTAAAAACTGTTAAAAAACTTTTGTATCTCGATCCAGGTCTCTTGATAGGTACTGGGAATCGGGCCTTAAAAGGTTTCTTTAGATGATAAAATATTGATATTGAAGTGCAGACATTGTTTCAAGAATTGTAACAAAATCTGGATCACTTTCAAATCAGGGCTCAGACATCAAGCGCCGCCAACAAAGTCAAAGTCAAGTACAAAGTACATTTAGTACATTATTTAATGAACAAAGATGTTGTATTCTTAAACTATAGGGCGTGTAATATTTCCACTTTAGATTATTCGCATAGTAGGTTTTATGATAAAAATATTAAATTTACAATGTCAAAGGATTAAAGATGAGATTAAAACTTCAATATTGATTTATTTAATGAAATAGCATGGATTATTTTGAAACGTTGAAAAATCGAAGTTGATCCTTGATAATGATAACGGTAGTTTATAAAAATATTATCATCATCATCATCAGCCAGATGAAGTCCACTGCTGAACATAGGCCTCCCCAAAGAGTTCCACGACGAACGGTCTTGAGCCTTCTCCATCCACCGACTTCCCGCAACCTTCACAATGTCGTCGGTCCATCGGGGGGCCTTCCAACACTGCGTCGTCCGGTTCGTGGTCGACACTCGAGAACCTTTGTTCCCCAACGGTTATCGGTTCTGCGAGCTATATGGCCGGCCCTGAAAGAAAATAAAAAATATAGAGCCATACTTTTGCGCATAAAGTTGGCCTTAGAATGACGAACTCACAGTTTATTTTGATCTCGTCTGTTACGGTGAACGTCAGACAGCCGCAAATAACATTTCACACAGATTGTTTTGTTTTCCAAACCTTATTTTACCCACTTATCTTGTAGTAAATATTTTCGTAACTTGCCTGAAGTTAGGCACAATTATGTCTAGTCTAGACTGTACAAACTTTTCAACAGTTTAAAATGTGTCACAATTTTGTCGCCGGCAAAATTGTGACATTGCCAAAAAGTTGTGTCATTATTTTCATGCGAGCATGTTCATGTATTGCTTCACATGAATAAAACTTTAAATCATTGTGTGGTGGTTTGTCAGAAACACACGTTTTTCAGCTTTTATTTCTAGTTTTTAATATAAAAAGTTGTGTGTTAATTCTTAATGTGGCATATTCTATCAACAAAAAGAAAAAATACCATCAAATAAAAATCATGTTTATAAAAGCAGACTTTTCCCAAACCTTTTGATATTATGTAGCTGTTTTTTTGGTATTACATTTTTTTTATTGTATTTATTATAACTAACTAACTAGCTTGCGTCCGGGGCTCCGCTCGCGTGGTACCTAGATAAAAAGTAGCCTATATGCTATTCTAGGTATAGAAGTCTATCTGTTCCAAGTTTCATTGAATTCGGTTGAGCTGTTACGGCGTCATTGAACCAGAAACATATCTTCACAAACTATCGCATTTAGGAATATCTATTTATTAAACAAAAAAATATTTAATGAATAATATCGGATTTCTAAAAGTCGTAGAAACTTTATTTACAATTGGGTACCTATAGCAAAAGCTCCTTTCAGAAAACCTGTTTGCTGCGCACTACAAACTCGCAGGGAGTGGTCTGAGCTAGATGATTTTGCTTTAAAATACACGAGCGTAAAGCGTCCTGGGAGTAAATTAATTCAACTGATACATTTGACGTATAACAATTCACATAAATCTCTTTCGTGTTATACCACCAAGATTTATCGTATGACATTATTCCAATGGTTATGCTAATATAAACGCAGTTAGACCGAAATGAATGCCAATTGTGATTAATTTGTTTCTATAGGAATACTATGATTTTTATAAATTGTTGACTCGGTTGGGATTTGAAATCGTACCCTTCCCCTAGATACGGGGATGCTCTAAGTAACTAAGCTACCGAGTTACTTCGGTGGACATCTGGGTAAAAATCTTTGGGACTTTTACCCAGACCAGGGGACTACAGACTAATTGGCTTAAAGTGCCGGAAATGCCACTGCACACAGTGCAGGAGAAACAATCGGTTTTAGAACTTCTACACAGAAGGCAAACGTGTAACCAGAGGTATCACGCACGCGTTGCCGAACCCGAACACCCCTGCCCAGTTGTAGGCGGGTGTAGGTACCCCCAGGTTTTTGGAGGAGGTAGGGCACAGCGAGATTTTCTCGTTATAGAGTGGAGCAGCCCGCCTGGTAGGTACCTCCGCTTTACAGAAGATCGCAGCCAAATAACATTATTTGTTTCAAATAGAATTGTGTTCCTGCGGTGAGTAAGGTTGCCAGAGCTCTTTAGGGGGAGGGGGGGTTCGGGGTCGGCAACGCGTGCGGGATGGCTCACCAGAGCCATCCCGCACGCGGTATTGCAAGTGCTCATAGGCCATATGCTTGTTAGCCACCTCAGTTGTATAAAAAAATAAAAAAAAAACACACCCACAGCTGGACATAGGAGCCCGTGGACAAAAACGTAATCATCATTATCAACCCACCTGTAGGTTTGACAGTTTGATTCCGATCCGCTTGCCTGCACAAGTTGGTGTGACTAAAGCCTTTTGAAACATAAACCGAGTCAAATTATCACTAAACTAATAAGTTACAGACATTTGATTTGAATATGAGCTAACACACCTACGATCTATTCTAAATTAATGTACCATTTAGTGATTCAATTAGAACGTTACAATCTATCTCTCCGTGTTGTAAATGAGATAATTATAAGTAAGTTGATTTTGATATTATCATATGAAACTGTTGCTATTGTCCCTAGATTATGTTAAATGGACAGATACTTTAGAGAACCAGATTTTTACCCGACTACGGAGGGCTGCGAGGGGTTATGTGTTTGACAGTTTATGTATGTATGTTTATCTGCCTCTTGTAGCTCCTAAATTCTGTTCGTACTTTGAATAGGGTGTCAAATGAAGCGTCTTTGTGGTCCTTGTGTCATAGGTAATATGACGTCACTCTTAATTCAATTCACTATGACGGAAAATTGAAATTGAGATAAATTGAATAAAAATGTGTTTGGTATCAATACTTACAATGAACGAGTACATGCTAAAAAATATATTTAGCTACAGTATTCTTTAAGACCAACCTATAAATAATAGCAATCTAAAAATAAAAGCTTCTGCGTAGTTATGTAGTCGGGTTTTTTTAAGCTTATTATCTTGTTCTTTATAAAGCCATACACAATGACATATCCACGTCAATTAATAATTTATCTAGGTGCCAGCTAAATTAACGCAGACTTTCCGTGTTGCTCTTGTACCTATGTTCTATTCAAAATAATAGTAGTACCTACATATTAATGCTGAGGTTACACACAAAACCGCACGCAAAAGCTAGTTTCCATTAATTGGCTGCACATCGGCTCATTTCACTTTAATGAAACAGTGCAATACATTACATGGCAATATCACATTGATTTCGGCGGTGCGTTGATTTACGCGAAACTGAATAAATTCCTGAAAGCCGACGTGATTACAGCCATGCCGTCAGCGGACAGCCATGTGACAGTAGGATTGATGGCAACGACCATAAAGTCTCTCCGACCCACAGACCATCCGAACGTAGTATTAGTTAGTATACCTGATTATTTTTCTTTTCTGAGCCTCGGATTGCTCGGTACCACACTGAAGCTCTACATTCCATTTTGAGAAAAAGGATCACAGTAAAAAAATATTGGCACCAGGCCGTGTTTGTTGCCTGATTCTTCTAGGCTTGGTCGCGAGGAACAGGCGTAGCTTCACCTAGTTTTTAAGACGTTTCAAAGTGATCCTAGTGATTTTATTGAAATAAACACCTTTTAACTTTGACTTTGAAAGGCTAAGTTGGCGGGGTAGACTCGCCAGGTCCTGCAAGTGAATAACATATAGCTTAGCGTAATGCTATAACTATACTAAGGGCATATAAGCTTACCCTCGTATACGTAGCTATAGCTCGTATTACGTGTCAGTCAATGTGTCTTGGTGAGATTGGTTATGTACTAAACAAACACAGAATAGTAGATTATGCAACAAGGGCTTAAAGTAGTGTATTATGTCAAGGGAAATATTGAACCCCGAGAACGAGGGATTCTATGGTTAACTCCTGAGCGGAGCGAGGGAGTTAAGGCGAGAATCCTGAGTACGAGGGATTCAAGATCGCCCAAGACAAATACACATTTAAGCCCGCGATGCATACTCTACTTTATATACTTTCTGCGAGGCAATTGAAAACAATGACTGTTAAGTAGAAAGAAATGATTTTTCTGGAAGTAAGTTTCCAACTTTACCAGAGGCTTCAGATTGTATGCATTCTGGAGTCGAATCAAAATCACTGTCGTCGTCACTTGACATTTTTTAGAATTTTATTTGAATCGAAACTGAATTTTGGTGTAGATAACAGCACAGCAGTTTGAGCGCTTGGCGCCTTTTTTTATTTTTTTGTAGTCTGTTCTGTAGTGGTTAGTTCGACATTCGAATAACTCCTTCTTCGTGCGCGGGTGAAAATGAATTTCCTAAAAAGTTTTCATGTTTTTCTTTTTTATAATTAGTAGGCAGTGCAAAGAAAAAGTTAACATACAGCCTAATTAGAATAAAATCTCATTGCACCCAAACATATTTGAAACCAACCTCGATCAAGCACGACTACATGGGTTGCATTCCAAATTCAAATGACATTATGTCCCATGGGAAATAATGAAATTCAGTACAACATTATGACCCGGCTAGACCGTAGGGCTGTAATGACTTACTTTAGGAAAGGTTTGCATGACACATAATATGCCATTGACGAGCAGGTAGTATAAAAACCCATTTTATTAACTTGTTCCCGCTCGTACCAATAGATTTCCAATTGGAGAATTTATGTGCGCCATACTAGTGCTCGCAAACGGTGAAGGAAAACACCGTGAGGAAACTGGCATGTCCTAAAAATTCGAAGACATGTGCTCGAAAGGAGCCTCTCAGACGCGCACTATAATTCTATCACTACACTGATTTTCACAAACGGTCATAGGCCCTTTTCAAGTCCTATGACTGTCACTGAACTAATACAGAATGGCCATGAAAGAATGAAATTAATATCTGTGAAAACATTTTAACAACTAAGAATACAAAGGACTGCCTCTGACCGAACGTGAGCTTTCAGTATTGTTTGAATGAAACAAACAATCCTACCAATATTATATATCATTTGTGTTGAATAAATTTATTTTCTTTCTTTCTTTCTTTATTATAAATGCGAAAGCTTGTCAGGATGTTTGGATGTTTGCGGTTCAATCACGCCCAAACTGGCGTACGGATTTGGATGAAATTTGGCACAGAGATAGAGTATAGTTTGAAATAGCATATAGGCTACTTTTTATCTTCATGGGTACTATGGTTACCACGCGAGCGAAGCCGCGGGCGGAAGCTAGTGTATACTAATTTTCTCCGAACTGAAAGTGCACGTGTAGAAAAGACACTCAATATAGGTATATGTTTTTTATGTATCCGACTTCGATATCATTATTCATTGAAGGTTTTCGGTTCATCAATTTACACGTGCCTCGTCGGAACGTGTGTTCCAATTCCTTTTTTTTTGTTTTGCGTTTGGATGATTAAAGCTTTCATTCATGGCTTTGAGTGGGTGCAGTGAGTTTCATTTCAAGTAAATAATGGAACATACATAACCTACTAATATTGACCTATATAAATTTTGTATATTGATTTGACTGGCCTCATAGCTCAGTCGGTAGTAACTCTGCCTTCTGCGCTGGAGGTCGCGGGTTCGATTCCCGCACTGGACAAACATTTGTGACTAACACAGATGTTTGTTCTGTGTCTGGGTGTTAAATATATATCTATTATGTATATCAGTCTCTGGTACCCATACTACTGACTATGTTTAGTTTGGGATCAGTTGACCGTGTGTGATATGTCCGGAATATTTATTATTATTAATATTATAAATGCGAAAGTTTGTGAGGATGTTTGGGTGTTTGTGGTTCAATCGCGCGGTAACGGCTCAACCGATTTCGCTGAAACTTGAAGTAGAGTTCTGTACCTAGAATAGCATATAGGCTACTTTTAGGTACCACGCGAGCGAATCAACGGCCGAAAGCTAGTTTGTTATAAATACTCTTGGCGATGGTAGATGGCGAGTTGGGTAGAGGAATGATCGTGGGCCGTAGATAGACAAGAGAAACGCTCTGGATCGCGATGGATGGCATAAGCAAAGTGAGTGCTATACCCAGCTGTGGGTGTAGTCGAGCTGTGGATAATGATGATGGAATCTAGCCACATCCCGCCAGCCAAACATGTAATTGATTCTTTCGTATCCAAGAAGCCAGTCTACGTACTGAAATCGAAACTTTGTGTTACCCGATACTTTTTACAAGGAGCAAGTTTCGGTGCCTCAGGCCTGTAGGCCTGTTGTATTTGTGTGGGGAAATTATATTGGTTCTGTGAGTTGAGTTTGTTCTACTCTTGTTAGCGTGTTCTTACATGGATAACATGTTTCATTAGGTGTTCAAAACAGATGTAGGAAAAAACTCTAGAAGAAAACATATTCTGTTTTCGACCAAGAAAATATCTTGAAATAACGACCTGTTTTTCAAGAATGCTATTCTTTTATTTTAAAGCCGTGTTCAAATGTTCGTTGCAATATTATCCTTTACTCTACTGAATAGAGTCGATTTGAGTTTGATTTATAGTGGCTTGCGATATCTTTGAAATATATTTCACGCCCTCATTTTTAAAAGATTTCAGATCACATATCTCTCACCGTTTAAATACGGCTTCAGAGCGAAATATCTTTTCGCTGTTACCTAAACTACATCAACACCGGCAACAGATAAGCATTTCAATAATAAAACAAAAGTTCCTACCTTATATTTGCACAGATTCATTCGCACATTTGAACCACAAGCATTACGTGAGTGCGATGTCAACCTCGCACATTTCACTCTTATTACAACGGCATAGAGTCTACAACGAGGGTAGGCACACCTGTCAGATTGCCGGATCAGCCATGTCCCTAAGGAGCGACCGTAAAATTGCGTAGGGACAGCTGACCGTACTCGCGTGGCATGTTAAATGATGGTTAGGGCACACTCATTGCCCCGGCACCGGATCGGCATCTCCTCAACTCAAGCGGTACCTACAGAATTGTATGAAACTCCGTACTGCAACGTACAATAATCAGCATCGTAACGGCATCGCTTCGCACATGTTAGTAGTAGACAGCATTTGTTTTCGGTGTCGGAGCAATAAGTGTGCGCCAACCTTAAAGCAGGTGTCAGGAAGTAATTTGTAGGCTGACATGAAATTTTTATTTTTACGTGTAGATTTTGGGATTAGAACCTTGTCTTCTCTGACACATGTCATGGTCCATTTACATGAGGCATATATTTATGGCAAAAAAAAAGGTTTGTATTATAGAGAGCAAAATTTGTTTCTTTAATAATTCATACTTCTGGCATCGATGACTTGTTATTTTCATCGTAATTGCTATCAAAATTTGATTCTGTGTTGAATTTTTTCTTCAAAATTCCATTCACGACGTAATAAAATATTACATTAGTTTTTGTAGGTCCGCAAAAATTGTCTGCTGATGTGGTAGACAAATGTCATTCGAAGATACTCGTACGACAATAAGAGCGTTTGCTAGTCCACCCAAATTCCTCCATTTTCTAAGGTTTCCGATACGTTTTGCAATTCGATCTTCGAACTATCGGATGTCTAACCTCGGTATTAGTAACGGGTAATTAACACATGAATCTCTCACTATCTACCGGAAACCCAACTTAACCTCCATATCTGAAGATATTAGGTTGCAAACTTGCCTAAACTTGAGGCCAACTATTGGTTAAATATTATTGTCTATTAAGATTATCTTACCGTACCAAATTACTTATGGTGGCCGGAAATGTAGGACCTGAGTATTGACTTGATGTACGTTGCAAGATTGAGTGAAATAATTCTCAAATCTTTAAAAAGCTTAAAATATATGGATTTTCCTATTTCTTGTTTCTAAAATCCCGATTATAAATCACGAACATCAAACAGAAACGAAACATAAAAGATCTACTGCCACGGTATTCGATAATAACTCACGTGAATATAAATGGCATATTACTGTCACGTGGCATAGAGTATAGACCACTGGCCACGCCTTCTCACCTGGCAGCTTAATCTGAATATAAATTATCCATAATTAAAGTGGACTCGGACACAGGGAGAATAAATGCGACCACTTGAAACAAAGCCTTGTGGTGCGGCGCAAGTTATAAAATGTACCGTGTAGAGTTTTTTTTCAACAACGCACAGGGCGTTCGGTTCTAATGTCGTTTAATATATCTTATAATTATTTAAATCGTTCTAAGTAGCCTGAGGATTACGTAGTGAGCTGTACATTAACTCATTCTTTGTTTATTATTATTTCTAGGTTTTTAATGTATCAACTGTGTTTTGTTCCTAAAGAAAAATTTAATAATTTCAAACTCAATTACAACCAAAGAAGTTGGTTTTTCTCTAGGTACTCCTTTCTATGCTTAGAGTGTAGTTGCAATATTGATATTAATATTGCAACTACACTGTTTCCGGCGATCTGTCACATTAGCAACCATACAGGACTTCTATGCGAGCTTTATAGGCTCTTTATAAAGGGTCCTTCCCGGGAAGCACTGCTACTTTTGCTATATATTTGGCCTTTAAGCAGCAATGCTCGCAATGCTGTGTTCCGATTTAAAGGGTGAGGTAGCCGGTGGCTACCTACATAACATTTCAATAGCCAGACTTTATTATAAAAGTGGTTTTATGAGCATAAACTAAACCGCTGGTTAGGACTACCATGTTGACTTCAATTGACATAATTATTTATTTAGACCAGGTTGGTTCTGCTAAACCACGTTTTATAAAAAGATAAAGCTGAAGTCTTTGTCCGAGCCCGAGTTGGTTTCTAAATAAAGCCTATAAAAATATTGTAACTAATAAAAAAGAAATCAGCTTATGGCTTGCTCCATCTAATATCTCGGAGCCCTTGTAATGCGAGCTCAAACGGCGCCATATTTTTTCCGGCAGCTTTTGTGGGTAATGGTACTAAATTCGGCAAAACGTGTCGCGTCTGAAAGGCTTTTGATAGTGCGACGGTCATCTGCAATTTGTGAACTTTACGCCGGTGCAGTAAGGCTTAGTTTTGAATGGTTTAGTGTGTTTTGAAAGTAACTCTTGCAGGATATTGAGTTGGGGAAAATGGATTATTTGGTACGTGGTCTTATTGTTTTAAATAATTGTATTTTCTGCACATTAATGGAGATTTACTCTGGTATTCTAAGTTGTTGCGCACCTTTTCTTCAATTCCTACTAACATATGACTGATATTGATGTTATTTTCATTGCATATCCTGGCAAAGTTGATTAACTGAGCTTAAATGTTGTTGTTGAGTTAAGACTAAATATAAACCGTGTTAGGTCACTCATTGTAATTCTTTTTGTATAGAACAAGTATTTATGGGGTATCCCCAAGCAAAATTTGCATTGACGCATGCATTTTTGAATGTTTGCCATAACTCCGTTGAATTATAGTTGAAATTCTGACTTATGACAGTTCGAAAGTTATAGATACAAACATACAACGCCAATTCGTCCAAGTTGCTTGAGAGATCTTCGCAGGCTTTGCGTGCTTGATCAAATATAGTGTTAGTAAAATATATTCAGTAAAATTGTAAAGAAAGAACGACTGATTATGTAAGTATACGTAATTTTAACAATGTTTTAGTATTTGATAAATTTAAAATATAGAAACTTCTTAAAGAGCAAAAAGTTCAGTCGTTCCTTCGATTATGAAAAAGAAGAAAAATGTCTGGCACTTGACTTTTTGGAGAGGATGAAATTTTAGTGGAAAATGTACATAATGGGAAAAAGGCTTGGAATTAGGGTTTAATAACAGTATTTCTTAAACAACACGTTGTACAGAGTCTAGCGTCTACACTAATAAAGATGTAAACCTAACAGCTTTGGGGAGTTTTTATTTCAACACTGAATCAATACAAATGACGATGACAGTCATGGCATTTTGCACAAGACGACTATCTGTCATTACCACGACACAGAACCCGCTCTAAAACTGAGGCCTTTAATTTGTATTTACAATTTGAATGGCCCGTTTAATTGGATTCTACACCCAGATTAATTTGTTTCGCTGCACTAAAACAATAACTCATTGGGTTAGAAAATGGAATAATTTAAAATCTAAATTGAGTGAGCCCCGGGTGCTTCTGTGAACTCGTTTAAAAGGTGTCATTTGAAATAGTATCCTAAATTTCGTCTGTTACTAACGATATTCATTATAATCCCCAAGCTTGACTATCGCGAAAGTGTATATTAATCGCACTGTTATTTTTTAACCAGGCCAATTATTGTTTTATTAAAAGACTTCACAATATTACCCTAATGACTAGAATACGAGTCAGTATTGTGGTACTTCTTTTAGTATATTACAAGACTAAGTACTAGGTTCAAAAACCAGGTACCTACCAAATACTTGACAGTATGTATCGCGTGAGTCCACTGCGCAAGCCCACCGCGTACCCAAGGACGCGCCGGGCGCCGCGCCGCGAGAGGGACGGTCGGGTTACGAAGTACGAGTACCTCGCGACGCGTCGCATCCTTGGGAATGCGGTGGACTTGCGCGTCGCGTACATCGCACCGCCTGGCCTCACCGCACCCGAATTCTTTTAAGACGTTTAAGTATCGTGAAGTCATACTAGGTACGCCTAGTTTGATGCGAGAACCTGGTTTATAAACCTGGTTGCGTTAATACGCAGCACCTCTAACTTCTTTAGTCACACTGAGAGACAAATAGAGAGCATGGTACTGCGAGGTTTCCGTTGTCAGTCAACAGATCCCAGTTTAGTGAAGCCATTATCTTTGCGTGCTTCTTCCAAATCGAATTTAGATGTGCACGTAAGCTAAATAACATTTCATATAAAACCAGCTTATTTATAGTGAATATAAAATGCGAATGTGAATGATGGCTCTTGAAAGTCAATTTCCTTACATGCCCTTTGGAAGACGTATCTGTAAACTTCTGAAATTATACAATATGATACGTGGGAACAGCGAGTTTATCTTTGTTTCTAGTATGTTTATCACTAATTTTTTTAACATATTAATATTTTTATACATACATTAAATTTTCTAATAAATACTGGCAAGGACCATTTTTATTAATGACTACTGTCATTAATAAAATAAATAAATATTCCGGACATATCACACACGGTCAACTGATCGCAAACTAGGCATAGCCTGTAGTTTAGGTGCCTGAGACTGATATACATAATAGATATATATTTAACACCCAGACACAGAACAAGCATCTGTGTTAATCACAAATGTTTGTTGAGTGCTGGAATCGAACCCGTGACCTCTAGCGCAGAAGGCAGAGACTACCAACTGAGCTATGAGGCCGGTCATTATTTTTTTTCTTTGAGCTTATTGCGAAGTATTTCTCTGAGACCCATGTTATAAATTGCTCTTTTCTGCAACACAAATACTGTGTTCAGTTCTGCAGCACTCCCCCACAACAAAATTCCATAAGACATAATGCTATGAAAGTAGCTAAAGTAGACTAGTTTGGCTGTATCTACGTCTGCAAAGAGACGTATCTTTTTGACTGCGTATGCTGCGGAAGTCTTTTCGATAATTTATCAATGTGCGGGCCCCATTGCAGCTTATAATCTAAGGTTATGCCGTAACCGTACATTATGTTCCGCAAACCCCTCCGGGTTCGACACTTGTAAGTCAATTAATTTTTTGGTGTGTTCATTAGCATTAACTCCCTTCTTTTAACTTTCCATATATGTCTAATTAGTGCGTACCGAGCCAAATTAACCCAAATCAAACAATACCCAAGTAAGCCTGGGGCTGTAACATCGACACGCCAACTTTCACGGAATAAGGCCTTAGCACGAGTTTCTGACGTGTGAGAATCGCTATCGATTACGTTGCGATTAATTGCGATTGCGTTGATGTCTAATTAATTAATAATAAATAACACCCAACAGTCACATAGTCCTGACCTCATACTAGGATTCCCTGTGTTGTGGTTATCAGAAACAACGCGTACCATGGTACCACAACAACAAAATCCGGAACAAATAGTTGCAGATCATGCAAACATTTGTCGGTGTGCAGCGGGAATCGAACCCGCAACCCTTGCGTCTCAGACGCCCGTGTCGTGCCGCCATGGTCGTCGTCATTATTAAGATTTCAATCTTCACCTTTATGTCATTGAAGTTATTGATTAATGAGTATTTTAAAGATTTTAAGCGATTCGTACTACGGCTAGCTTTTAAAAGTATAAGTATGTCATTCTACGTGGTATCTACCTACATAAAAAGTATCATATATCCTATTCTAAATACTCTACCAAGTTTCATCGAAATCGATTGAGACTTTATGTCGTGATCGACCACAAACATCCATACATCCTCACAAATTGTAACATTTCTAATTTTAGTAGGATATGAGGGCCTTAAAGATTAAAAATTATTTAAAAATGCTTGACCAGAATAACTCAGACGCCATGGCCGAAATTGGGCTAAGAGATCATCATTTCTTCTGATTTTTTTTGTTTGCTATCACTCCTGATGGGAAGTGTGGACGCAGCCTAAGGAGTAACTAGTGCTTAGAGCTCAGCATATACATTTTGTAAAGTCGCAATCTGTATTTTCACTTTAGAAATCCCTTCGTTTACTTATAACTCATTGTGTGGAGCAATTTAAAAGCTTCGGCGGAGACGCTATATTTATGTCACGACGACAATGATTTCAGTCTCATATTGCATTTACTACACTCTATAAAATGCCACGATGAACGTTCTTGGGACTCTTAACTTGCCGTCCGCCCACCATCTACCGTCATGCCAATTTTTTTGCAGCAAATTTTTTTTATGGTTATGCACATAATTTTTACTAAAACCGTGATCACGGCGCAAGAAACTGCACAAATATCGGGGAACAAATAAACTTACAAATCATATTACGAGACAAAGTTATATTTGCGGTCAATATCTTACAATACAATGTACTAGGAGGTAGGGCATAGCGAGATTTTCTCGTTCTAAATTGGAGCAGCCCAGGCGGGCTGGTACCTCCGCCTTACAGAAGATCGCAGCCAAATAACATTATTTGTTTCAAATAGTGTTGTGTTCCTGCGGTGAGTAAGGTTGCCAGAGCTCTTTAGGGGGAGGGGGGTTCGGGGTCGGCAACGCGTGCGTGATGCCTCTGGTATTGCAAGCGCTCATAGGCTACGGTAACCGCTTACCAACAGGTGGGCCGTATGCTTATTTGCCACCTCAGTTGTATAAAAAAAAAAAAAAAAAAAAAAAAAAAACTACTTGAGCGACCGCAAAATATAAGTTTGTCACCTCCTACACTTGGAATTTTGATTTTCTAACCCCGTGTAACGGTACGGAAGCCTCAGGGTGCGAGTTCTCGCACATGACCGTCTTTATTCGTTCATTATTAGTAATCTTAAACGAATAAAGATACGAACGAATAATCATTGATTACGTTCTCGCTATCGCCTATAACTGGGATCGTATCGCAACAATATTGTGAATCGCGGCAATCTCCTTCGCTTTGAGATTGTTTGTGATTACGGCAGTTTGCGTTGAGAGGCGAGGTGTAGGTAATATCGTGCTCTATTGGCAAGGATAAGCTGACGTTTGTTCCGCAATGACGGTTTTTAATTGTGCTGTGCTAATGCTTTCTTAGCACCGTTGGCCCAAGCACGAAATATCGCGTTATGCTTACAATACGATAGAACCAATTTTTTTTATAAAACTTAGGTGGCAAACAAGCATATGGCCCACCAAGCGGCGATGGGCTTGTAACCTATCACGTATCGAATACTCACTACTGCAAAATGTGGACATTTGCCAAATGTTTGGAAACTATCCCCCTTAAACATCTTCAAGGATCTGATCACCTGGAGATCTGAGAAGATGTCTACCATTCTTGGGGACAAAAGTCGTTAAACTTTTTTTTTATTAGTTATAAGATTTTAGGCATCGCCAATGTCCATGCCATATTTTTGACTTTTACCGTCGTATCGTAAGCGTAACGCTATCGTGAATTATTCATGCTTGGGGCACAGTTCGCACGTTTTAGTCGAAGACAAGTAGATTGCTGACTCCATATGATTCATCTTCATGAGAGGAGGAAGGGCACAGCAAGATTTTCTCGTTCTGAATTGGAGCAGCCCGCCTGGTGAGGTACCTCCGCCTTACAGAAGATCGCAGCCAAATAACATTATTTGTTTTCAAATAGTGTTGTGTTCCTGCGATGAGTAAGGTTGCCAGAGCTCTTTAGGGGGAGGGGGGTTCGGGGTCGGCAACGCGTGCGTGATGCCTCTGGTATTGCAAGCGCTCATAGGCTACGGTAACCGCTTACCAACAGATGGGCCGTATGCCTGTTTGCCACCTAAGTAGTATTAAAAAAAAAAATCCATGCCATGCGGAATCGAATTATTTATCCGTTTGTACCATTTAGTGAGTAAGTGCAATACATTAAGGCCCCAACAGACCATAATGTCCTGCCATTGCCCCGGCCCGTGGGAGGCTTTCGTCAGTCCACGTCCCATCTACGAATGTAATTTATTGCATTTGTCAATAGTGGGAATAAAGGCTTTGTTTCAAAATAAATGTACGAGATCAACTGATCTGTTACTACCTACATACATTGATATTTGGCATTTTAAACATGAGTATGCACGTGAGGAATTAGCAAGTGCACGTATAATTGCGTGCTTCCGCCACAGTACCACATCATCCAGACCAGAATAAAAATATTTGAAGATCGCGCATTCATTTGTTCAGCAGCGAGAATATGAAGCTAAAGCTTAGAATTTTACTATGTAATTTTCAAAATCAGGCATACGTTGTTCAGAATCCGAGCCGAGGCCACGTCGTGGAGTGCCCTCGAGGGACCGCTTGCACACACAGTCCTGGCACTCGTTTTGTAACCGAGCCAACTTTTTGACCTCATAATTGAACCTGTCTGAGGATATTATATGGCTAACTTATACATTCACGTGAGATAGTATCATGAAAATAACGAGTTTATGAAAATGAGCCATGCCTTCAAGATCTATACGTCTAAGTAGCAAAATGTCCAACTATGCGAAACGTCTAGGTAGTTTGTATTTATATATGGAACCTTGTTTGAGTTTTTTTAAAGCTATCCCTGATTCGTGTTTGAGTACTTAATAAATAATGTTTTTTGCAAATGTAAATCTTGAAAACTGGTTTTTAGTTTGATACCTATTTACTCTCCGTTGTTAAGAATTCGAGTTACGTTGATAAGTTCTTAGTTTTTTAAAACAATGAACAATTTAAAAAAAGAGCTTTTTTATTCTTGTTTATTGAGCTACGATTTTCAATAAATAGAGGGGATATCATGAAAACTTGGTTACTTTACATAGAAAATGATTCTTTATGGATTTATTACATTTTGAATCTCAAATTGATCGTATGACTTTGCTAACCCGCATATAGACATGAGTACAACTTGAGAAAATTGGGATATTACTTCTGGTAAATATCATCCAGTCAATTAACCGTTATCTGCACCGTCCCCGCCTCGGAAGTGCAGGGTGCAATCGTTTCTTTTTCAACGCCTTGGCCAGTACCTAGTTAGCACTATCTCACACTGCACTCGTGTCGTCGCAGCCACCGATTTTATTCGCTTTCGGACTAGCGAGCTAAAAGGTGTCTAGACACTTTATAATAATCATGATTTCAGTTCATAATTAAATATTGGACTAGCCTGTCGTTGGTTGCAAGGAAGAAAGGTAATGTAGAGCAACAGAAAAATAGGTCGGCCCTGCAAAATCCTGTGCTTTGTATTCTAGTAAAAGTTACATTTAAATTACTTTGATTTTACGCTTTCAGGTTTCAACGCGTGACTTATTCAGCCCCGCACGTATTGACACGTACTTACAAGACTGAGCGGATGGTACAGGCTGGCCTACTCCATCTAAACATGTCCCTAACACTAGACCGTCCGGTGACTAAATGAAAAACTTCCACATGTAGCCGTATATATCATCTAGAATAGATGTAATAAAGGCCTTACTTTAACACACCAACAAACACCCTGTGTTATCTAGTATTTAAAAATACCGCAAATTCACATGAGCACTTGTTCGCGATTGTACCTTTCCGAACTGTCTCAGGGGTAATGAAAGGAAGTGTCCCCAGTACAGTTTGTATTACCTTCCTTAGTTTACAGTTAAAAAAAGGAAAAATTAAATACTCTTGGGAAATCTAGAAACCGAATGCTGAATTGACAGAAATGGAAGGATTTCTCGGTTTTAACTGAAAAAGAGATTATGTAAAAAATACGTAGGTACTACCATATCGTCATAGATATTCTACTGTGGAAGAAGATGTAGACGAGGATTGATAAAGATATACTTAGATAGTTTTGGGCTCCGTCACCTACCGTTTCCCTGGAAGCACAAACGTAGGCTACCACTGCTATTAATTTCGACTCTCGCCATGTGTACTTATGGCATAGATTAAACTGCCTAAGGTTTTGTCTAAGTCACAAGGTGATTATATGTGAATAGGGTATAATGTAGAGGGGACGAACGAGAGAAGATTGACGAAACCGGGGCATAAAGCTAGAGTACGTTTGAAGGGAAATACCTCGGCAGATCTGGGATCAAATCGGTGAGGTTTATCAAAAACGCCAGGTCAAAAATCTTAGCCAGTGGAAAGCCGATCTTAGCATGAGTGTAGTATCTAACTACCTCTGCCTAAGCACAGAATAAATATAAGTACTGTCCCTAAGTATTTAAATTTCAACAAAACTTTCATCAAACGAAATTGGCTTACATGTCTAGTTTCACTGTGGATTTTTATTTCTTCTCAAGATTAAGGAAAGGATAGAATAACATATTTTGTCCCCAAACTTAAAATGCTAGGAATAAGAGTTACCTGTACATAGTTATGCTACACTACTAAACTTAAAAGTAGTATGAAAAGTTGCAAGACGAAAAGAACAATTCGTAGAATTACGAATTCATTTCACGTAGTTGCTATAAGTTTAGTCAAGTTATACTTTTTATTTATGTCTGTTAAAACTTAAAAACTCTATATCTACTCTACTATAACTCTGGTTTACCCTGTTGCGTAACGGCGCAGCAACTGGGACAAAAACGGGAATTCGACTTCCCGCAACCTTTACAATATCTTCGGTCCATCAGGTGGAGGCCTTCTATTATGCGTCATCCGGTTCGTGGTCCCGAATTCGTATTCTACATCGTACGGCAAAAAAAAACAATAAAAACTATGCTCTAATAACAACTTTTTAATTCGTCTATTTTAATTTTCTGCGATAAATGGCTCTTTACACCACAAGTTATTCAAGAAGGCAAAGTTATGAAAACCTTTATTAAAACTAACTTTCAAACTCCAACAGAAATTCACTCGCAAAATGTGGACAATATTTCAAGTGTTCGCAATATTCAGGCTGTTGTAAATCGGATTTCGCCGGCGGAAGTAAACCAATGAGCCGTCCCCATCAGATAACAATAACAGCATATACTTTCTGGCAAATCTCTCGTACTTCACGGTCGGTTAAATTGTATTTTTCCTTCTACAGTGCATATGGAAGCCGTCTGGGATTTTACTATGGCTTGGTCTCGAGGAACAAGCGTAGCTTCACCTAGTTTCTAAGACGTTTCGAAGTGATCCTAGTGATTTTATTGAAATAAACACCTTTTGAATTTGACTTTGAATTGTGATGGTGATTGTGGCATATAATTATTATTGTGCAGTAGCTTCTACCCGTGGCTTTCCTTTTGTACACCTGGATAACAATCATACGTACTAATCGGTATTATATCTGTATCATCATTTGCCAAAAAATATTTCAGCTAGCCCCCTTCTCTTTCGTGTGATGGCAGGGCTTATAGAATTTTGGCCATACTGGAACATAATCAATAATCATACTAAATTAAGTAAGCGTATTTTTAGACAAAACATGCACGTAAGCCTTTATTATATACATAAGGCACTGAAATTAGCCGGTTCAAGGCAGTAGACAGATTTTGTTATATTTTGTTATTTAACATCAACCAATGGTTGCGATAACCGGCGTTTACTGTATTGGTGAACATTTAGTCTAAGAGCTTCATGATGAGGAAAACCAGGGAAAAATAAAACAAGTCGTAAAGAAATAAATATATTTTCGGCGGTAACGTACACCCCACGGCCAGGTAATGGTAAGCCTTAAAGACATACATACGCTCTCAGCTCGCATTCACTTCCTACAGGATGACGAACTCGTAGGAAGTGGATGTGAATGGAAGCTTTATATTATCGTTACAAAAATTATAAATGAGTGAATGGAGCGCACCAGAGCGTAAAAATATACTTCGACGCTAGTATTGCGCGCTGAGGTCCAACAGGATATTATACGATACGATATGTGTCGTATATCTTATCGCATCGTATAGTTTTATTGATACGAGTTTGTGTTTAAATTTGTGACTATTTTCAGCTTCGTAACTGCTGAAAGAACTTGGGGAAGGGGAACTTATTTTTATTTATTCATTTATTTGGTGAACGAAGGTACGGTGGTTCTGGGTGAACGAGGCTGCGCGCTGGAAGCTAGTTATTAATAATAATATGATAATATAAAACAGCGTATGTTTGAGAAAAGTAAGTGTGTACATTTTTAATATTTAAATACGTAGCCAAAACTAAACTAAACAGATGCAATTATCAAAGCCAGTATTGACAACAAGGTTTCTCTTTTTCAACTAGGCGATGAAAAAGAGTGAAAAATCTTTTTTGTCGAGTTGGTTCCGATAATTTTATTGTCAGATTGCGGGGAGGTTTATTTAGAGGCTTTAAATCTGAGCGAATGTATCTCAGCCTCATAGTCATCCCATTTCCCAGAACTCCTCGCGTAATCGAATATAAACAGAGAGGGAAACATTTTTCCTGTTGTTTTCACATGTAAAATGTATTCAGGTTTCACTTTTTAGGATGTTTATTTATAGAATGTGCCAGTCTCTCTGTAACGCGGGATTCGTGTGTCACAGGATGATGGATGTGATTCGCGTAGGTCATGGATATATTAATTTACATTTACGTATTTTATACGTTACTAGCTTCCGCCCGCGGCTTCGCTCGCGTGATTCCTTCATAAAAAGTAGCCTATATGCTAGGTGATTCATTAAAATGAATACCATCCCAAAACATCGAGATTTTCATATTATTTATCTAAATTTTTTTTTCACAAGCTTTGTCAAATTAGGTGTTTTTGGTATTTTGATAATATTTATAACTATTTACTAAACGTAGAAGGAGTTCGGAATAGAGATTGCTACACAAAACAGGTGAGTACTTGAGTTTGAGCTCATTTGACCCCGAAACAGCTGATTTAAGCATAGAGTTTGTTCAATGAAAAATGACCAATTTCCAAAGGTCGTGAATAAAATGTATTACTTATTGGTTGTAGAATAAGCCCCTTTTGGGATGGCATACATATTATGAATCACCTTGTACATAACTAAACGCCACTACACAGGTTTATAGCAAGCAAACTATCAGGAACATTAACATATTGGTTTACACAGATAACAAGCTTGCCGGTTAAACTATTGCAATGAACTTTGAGAGCGTTTCCAACTCCACTAAATCATATAATGCCGGGTTCCGCAAATAATTGTTTAAACTTTTGTATTGTTAGTAGTTTTAACTTTAGGTCGTTAGTACTTTTTTATTATTATACATAATTATATTTAAATTATGTTTTAATAGGTATTTTTTTCATCATCATTTCAGCCGTTTGACGTTCACTGCTGAACATGGCCTCCCCCACAGACAGAGCAAATTCCTTATCATGTGGGGGGATTTGCCCATACTCACCACGCTGGGCATGCGGGTTGGGGAGCGCAGTAAGAGCTATCGTTGTTAAAATGAGGGACGCTGAATTTACGAGTAGTGTGCAGCGATTATGAACCGATTACAAAACCGACTACTACTCGTAAACTAGTAAAGCCTACTTGGTTGTGATATTTCACCTTGTAATTCCATTATTGGCCTCATAGCTCAGTTAGTAGTAACTCTGCCTTCTGCGCTAGAGGTTGCGGGTTCGATCCCCGCACTGGACAAACATTTGTGTGATAAACACAGATGTTTGTTCTGTGTCTGGGTGTTAAATATGTATCTATTATGTATATCAGTCTCTGGTACCCATAGTACAGGCTATGCCTAGTTTGGGATCAGTTGACCGTGTGAATATGTCCGGAATATTTATTTATTTATTATTATTTAGTCTATTATTTTTATAACTTTTCAGTTATTCTTACATAACGGAATTCGTATTCTCTTCTAATATTTGGTAAAAATCAGAAACATTATCCAATTGAATGCCAGAATTGTACAAAGCAAGCCAATGAGGCGGGCCATTGATGCCGTTACGCCGAATCGAGTTATCGAGACGAAAACATCTTCCATAGCCCTAAATGTATTTCCATTTGCGGAAACTGTATTTTCTGTCAATCCAAACATTGTTATTGTGGCTTGTTTACAATATGTTTATAGCCGCGGGAGAAATAAAACGGATCCCGATTCCATATTATATGATTCGGCTGACTTACCGATAAAATCCGTAGAAGAATCAAGGTCACCGACATAGCTCTCAGAATTGGCAAGTTGACGTGGCAGGGCATATAGCTCGCAGAACCGACAACCGTTGGGGAGTAAAGGTTCTCGAATGGCGACCACTAACCGGGCGACGCAGTGTTGGAAGGCCCCCCACCCGATGGACCGACGACATTGTGAAGGTTGCGGGAAGTCGGTGGATGGAAAAGGCTCAAGACCGTTCGTCTTGGAACTCTTTGAGGGAGGCATATGTCCAGCAGTGGACTTCTACAGGCTGATGATGACCGATATAATTGAACATTTCACATTCATAATATGTATCCAACCCGAAAAAGGTTTTTTTCTACACCCAATTCTCAGATAAATAAAACCGTGTAAAATTATGTCGTGTAGTGTGAACACAATAGGTATAATACCGTGTTCACTTCACACTACACAACACAATCGTCTACTGTCACGACAGGTGACAGTCGACACAACGATAAATCTTTTATCGTGCAGGATAGTGTAAAAGAAGATGGTATTTTCCATAAATATATATATATATATCATCATTTCAGCCGTACGACGTTCACTGCTGAACATGGCCTCCCCCACAGACAGAGCATATTCCCTATCATGTGGGGGGGTTTTTGCCCATACTCACCACGCTGGGCATGCGGGTTGGCGAGTGCAGTTAGAGCTATCGTTCTTAAAATGAGGTTCGCTGCTGCCCATCCCCTAGCTTTTTTCCCTTAGTCGCCTCTTACGACATCCGCGGTTAGAGATATGGAGGGGCCTATTCTTTAGCCGGGGCCACCACATATCACACATTGTCAACTGATCCCAAACTAGGCATAGCCTGTACTATGGGTACCAGAGACTGATATACATAATAGATATATATTTAACACCCGGACACAGAACAAACATCTGTGTTAGTCACAAATGTTTGTCCAGTGCGGGAATCGAACCCGCGACTTCTAGCGCAGAAGGCAGAGTTACTACCAGCTGAGCTATGAGGCCAGTGAAATATCCTGACCTATCGATTGTCGTGAGTCGCGTGTCCTCTTGTCGTATCGCATAGTGTGTTTGCACTCTTTGATAGTTATCCAAAGACTAATATATTACTTAATTACATTGTAACGAGCCCGTGATTATGTATACATAATCACGTGTTTCACAGTTACGAAACAAGCTCACAGCTGTATGTAATTCGAAACTCCCGTAATATTTGCAAAAAACTTCACATACAATACACGTATCAACCTAAATCTGCTCTTCTTATGAAAATTCCCGAGAAAATGTTCCGAATTTTCCGTATCTCGTGTGAGATCTTGCCGAGATGTAACGTCGGCCCATCGGATCCCATCTAATCTCGTAAAGACGCGTTGTCTACACTGTATGTTAATACAAAGTTAATTATACGTTTTGCGTGCGTGAAATAAGCCCCGGCCTCATCCTGAAAGTAGGAGATTGCGTTGCGTATTCAGATTTGAATTTATAAATTTAAATCGAGGCTGCGACTTAAACGGGCATCTTAATGCGTTTCACATTTGCAATATTTAGCGAATTGTTGGGAATTTACATTTTATAACGAACTTCATAAGTTAAGTTTCTTAAGTCTTAAATCCCAGACAAGATTCGCCTGTCAGCCGGTACTGATAAGTATTACCTCTTTCTCGAAAATTACAAGATACCATAGAGGACTTACCATAGATAGGTATTAGATATGTAAGTTTATTAATTAGTATTACTATGTAGGTACTGAAACACATCAATAGCTTTGCTCTGAAAACTTCTGATAACAAGCCACGTGTGTTATTTTCTTTTTTTTTGTATTTTTGTAAATTATTTTCATAATATTATGGATGAGACTTATGGCATTGATTCGACATTTTGGCGCTACAAAACAGCTACAAAAGCAATAATTTTGGCTCATATTTAGTGAACAATGAAATACACCTTCAAATACTCTATTATATTCAAGCTCCTGACCTTTTACGCGAAGAATACACTTTTTATAACAATAAATGTTTGAGTTCATTGTACAGTTTTAACATAGCCAGCCAGTCTTGCTCCCTATGTCGATGAGTTAAGGCTCAAAATAGATGTACAGTAGACTTTGCTAGTACTGTACTAATCACAAGGGCACCTTTTTAAATGGCCCAGGGCTCAGACAAACCTGCAATAAAGCTTAGCCTGTTAGTCTAGCAGCAGAAATAATAAACGCTGTTTTTTTAATATAATGGATGATAAATTACTTTGTAAATAATGTTTCTCCTAGAGAAAATCCAAATTAAAATCTCTCAATCATTACGCAGAAACGTACACAGAGAGAGTCGCTGGGGGAGTTTGTTTCATAGGTCGCGTGGTACATAAATAAAAAGCAAAAAATTCGCGCTAAAAATCTCCTCGATCCGTTGCTCCGTTGCTGCGTGAAAGGAAGACAAACCAACAAATAAGTCATCATCATCAGCCTGTAGAAGTCCGCTGCTGGACATAGGCCTCCCCCAAAGAGTTCCAAGACGAACGGTCTTGAGCCTTTTCCATCCACCGACTTCCCGCAATCTTCACAATGTCAACGAACACAAACAAGAAATAAGTGCACTTTCGCAGTTGTAATATTAGTTAGGTCAGTTAGGATGACTCGGTAGCGTCAGAAACTTCTACTAACCCGTGTTGGACCACAAATTTACTTACCATTGTATGCTCTCCGTAATCCAGGTGTGACACTCTCCAAACCAGACAACAAAAAGCAAAATCAAATTACGGCGACACAAAGCCCTCTAGACATCTTAGCATTCCAACATCCGACAAAAGAAATCCAACAAATGTAGCGCAAGTGTGGCCCATTAGCGGGGAAGGTAAAAAGTGGCTCGACGTCGACACGTGTGCGGAGTCCGGCCGTTTGCGTCGTCGAGCCTCGTTTAGACGAGGAGCTACTCGACCTTCATGGCCAGCCAAACTGCGCTGCTAAACGCTGCATGCATTTGGACTGTGCAAAATACGTACGCGCTGTACCGCGCGATTGATTACGCACTCCATCACGAAGGAAAGAACGTGTGAAAAACTGCGCGCTAGGAGCGTGCAACATAAACAAGTAACAGGCGCTTTGCCGCGCGACTAGGAGTGCGTTAGATAGCTGGAGGAAGAATAATAAATAAATAAAATATTTATTTCAGTTACTTCTAAGGCTCGTATTCAGAGACAAGACTTAAGCGTTGATCTGTACTTAAATCTCGATTTGAGGCGAGATTCTAATTCGTGAACAGTATTTAAGTATAGATTCAATTACCACAGTTCACCTGAGTAAATGCTTATTCTGAAACGTCATTCAGACGAAATCAGTGCTTGAGTTTAGATTTGATTTGACATTAATCAAATGACATTTACGTTCCGTTACACGTACTTTGATGCGTATTTAAACTTCACTTTATTGTGATATTCTATTTCCACCCTGGCTGTTTGAATTTCTGCGTAAAACGGATCGAAAATTATAAATAAATCAAAATGTAAACGAGAACATTTGAGTACAGATTTGAGTCTCGATTCAGCTGAGCGTAGTTTAAGTACAGTTCTTGAATATAAGCTATGTTTGAGAAGAGATTCAATACTTAAATAGAGTTCAGCTGATCTGTGATTAAATCTATGCTTGAGTCGTGTTTCTGAATACGAGCCTAAATTAAACATTCAGGGTTTGGAGTCTCCTTTTAAGCAAATGTTTGCTTGTGTTAGGAGAAAAAGAAAAATAATTCAACCATGCGTATCTATTGTCAAAATCTTTACTTTAAAAACACTCCTCGTCACACGTTGATGTTCATTGACCAGAGGTGTCGCGGTCATTTTTGGGATATTATAAAAATCGAGTTCTATGTAACTTCCACAATTGATTCTGGTCTTGTTTTCCGTAGATCTATAAGAATAGGAAGCTTTTACAAGTGAAAACTAACCCCCAAACTAATATGACGTCACCTCTTGTCTTTTTAACTTAACCGTCTCAACACAGCACAGCTTAAGCTGGGGTCATTCCACACAAAGGCTGGTTGTAGTTCAAAATCCCTACAATAACTGAGATACGCGGAGACGTGTTGAAATTTCAGCGGATCTCACTCGTCAGTGTGACAAATTGTCGCGTCAAGGAGTCAAGTTACGAGGTGAGTGCGTCAATTATGACGACACAGCGTGCTAAGGTGCTATGAATGAGATAAGTAGGTACAGTTCTTGGGCACATAATATCATATCGGCGTCGAGAAGGGCAGGTTGCCAAATTATCACGTCGCATTTTTTCTGTCGCTGAAAATTGGTTTCTGAACATGAAAGTACGAAAGTTGAATCCGTGGCGAACCAGCCAGTAATGTAATGTTTTTTTATTCTATTGCTAGCAATCCCCGCCTTCGCACTGATATATAACTTACTAGTTGTAACCCGCGACTTCGTCTGCATTCATAATAATTTTCACCCCCTACTTTGCCCCCTTCAGGGATGATTTTGCGAAAATGCTGAAATACGTATTTCTGTATTTTTTTTATGTTATACGGAGGCAAACAGGCTATTGACCCACCTGATGGTAAGTGGTTACCGTCACCTATTGACATCAGCAACACCTGGAGCATTGCTAATGCGTTGCCTGCCGAACCCCTCCCCCCTAAAGAGCTCTGGCAACCTTACTCACCGCAGGAACACAACACTATTTGAAACAAATAATGTTATTTGGCTGCGATCTTCTGTAAGGCGGAGGTACCTCCCCAGGCGGGCTGCTCCAATTTAGATCGAGAAAATCTCGCTGTGCCCTACCTCTCGGAAAAAAGGCTTCGGCTTTTCTTACCAAAAGCCTAAATATGAATTTTCTTAAATTGAGGAACTTTGGGTAGCCCCTACAAACTTTCAACCCCCTATTTCACCCCTTTCAAGATTTGTTTTGAGACAAAATATACACTATGTCCATCCCCAGGATATAATCTCCTTGCCACATTTCATTACGATCCTTCCAGACGTTTAGTCGCGTTTTAGTTTATTCTTTATGGCGTTCAGACAGACATACGCGGCGGGGGGACTTTGTTTTATAAATGTACCTAGAGATGTTTTGGCTATGCTATCTTGGGGCACGACTGGGATTCGAACACCGGATAGCAGGTCACAAACACCACTGCACCAGTGCTCGTTGTTTTTACAGTCGTAGCGTAAGCTGGTCTCGAGTAACTGAGCACCCAGTGGTGTCGCGTAGGCGGGTAACAAGATGCCGGCAAATCCGCGCCGATCGGGTCACTCGACGCCTTTTCATCGAACTGAAAGGCTGGAGTCTGGAGGATTAAGACGTTTTGAATATAAAAAACCCTAAGCAGGTCCGTGTTTTACAGATTCAAAAGAAATTTAGAAGAAATGAAAACATAAGTCGCCTTAAGCCGTGTTCAAACGGCGATATGTCACCTAAAAATTATTTAAAAATCATCCTTACGTTTTTTGAATAAAGTTATTTCGAGTTTGTCTTATAAGAGCTTGCCATACTGTTAAGCTATATCAAACTTCCTCAAATTTAATTGACATTTAAGCGATATAGCTCAAGAATATCGCAAGCTGCTATAAGAATGTTATACATAATTATCAGCCCAATGGAGCTAAAGCAACTCACCCCAAAGAAAATCCTTCAGTTTCTAACAGCTGCTGGGCTTTGCGGTGAACTTTAAAGGCCCTGTAAAGGGGCTCCACAAATAAAGTGGCGATAACAATAGACCAGTTGTGGCCGCAGTGACACCATAGCCACAAAAAGTAAATAAAAAAAAATAAATACATAATTATGAATCACCTTGTTTACTCATCCTTAAGAATGCCAATCTAGCTCATTTATAAACTTACATGTAAAAATCAAAAATACCTCACCCTTTTTGCAAAATCATACACACCATATCCCGCAACTTGATTAATTATACTTATAGAATCGAAAGCAATTTTTGAAAATAATAACCTACAACCAGGGTGCAAAGAGCTTTCCAAATTTTAATTAAAGATATAGGTACTCGTGCTCACTCCGTTATAGGTGAAAAAGCAATTAAATATCGCTGCGGAATATCAAAAGGCTTCGGTGGGCTTCTACTCAATACATGAAATGTATGTACTTAACTGGTTTTATACTTCCTTTATAATTTGATGATTTTTGTGCCCATTGCAAACAATTCCGTTATTTAGGGTTCCGTACCTCATAATGGGTAAAAAGGTTATGGAAACTCAAAATGTTTTATTGAAAAAACTCAATGGAAAAATCTGCTCTAAAATCAAATCAGTTCTAACTCAATTATTCAACTCTAGGTAGTAATCTTTATGTTGAACTTTTCTTGTACGTTTAAGAATTACTTAAAATGATGATTAAAATACCAAAACCAGCTCATTTTTCGCTAATATCTTTTCTTTAAAGAATTTCGGGATTGTATAGATGTAATTAATCAAATGAAGGAAAACACATCGGGCTGCCCAAAAACGTCACCTTGCTCACTACCTCATACGATTTTACTCCGACATAACCCCAAAACACCTTTTGATTGTTATTAACTTACCAAACTAATCGCGTACGAACCAAGAACAGGACGTAACGTACTTCAAGAAAACCGAACTTAATTGTCCGACCGAATGGGAAAGTTACTTAGCAAACGCGATTTGCCAGAAATGGACATCTGTATCTGAAGGCGGAAATCGGGATAACTTAGTTGTTCGCTTTCACTCCTCGATATCGGATGTTTGAGCGAAAATATTGTTTCTTTTTCTGCCCTACAAAAAGACAATGCGATTCACTTAAATGAGGAACGATGTCTACGATGTAAACCGGATTACAGGGATAGAGTGGTGTTCTCCGAAGCACAGAAGCGCCCGTTTGCGCTAACATTTGACTGGTACTAGTTGCTGCCGGCGGCTTCGCCCGTTACCTAGGTAAAAAGTAGCCTATGTTTTTCCGTAGGGCGTAGGCTATCTCCATACCAAATTTCAACAAAATAGGTTCAGCCGCTTAGTCGTTAAACCTTTACAAACAGACGGAGAGATAGAGAGACACACAAGGTATTTGATTGATGAGCCGCATTGGCCTAATGGGAGGTACCCCAACTTTTAACAACTAATTAACTATTAAAAACATGTATGTGCAGTGGCTGAAAACGGTGAAGGTAGAAGTTGGAAGGAAACTGTGGTGGTAGTGGCTATATAAGTATGTAATAGTGGAGTAGGTACGCCACAAAACTTTAAGCTCCGTATGCAGATCGTGTCTTTTCTGTGGAACGCCGACTATCCTGAGAGAGAATGGTTTATGTGCTGGACAAACATTACGTATCGGGCGTTACAATATATTTCAATTTGTGGGTAGTCCGTGAGCGCCGCGTAATTAATATCAAGTTTGCGATTTATGAGAGCTTACCGCAGCCGGATTGCCAAGCAATTTTTCACTTAAATTCTTTGCTTGAAAGTTGATATTCCTTTGTGTTTTTATTTTAAAAGGATTGGCGTAAAGAACTTGGATCCGTTGAAGGTTCTTTGCGCTATCTCACCTTCCGTACCATACTTCCTTTGACGTCTGCTAATTGATTCGGTTTTTATCAGTTTTTATTACTGCTTTAGTATGGGGAACTACCGATAAAAAAGTAACGGATATCAAGATAATCTGAAAGAGTAAACAGTCTGTTGTCGGTGAGAAAACAAAGGAATAAGTGTGTATCAAAAATGTAGCAGCTATAGCTGCACAAGCCACAAACAAGACCACTACACTATAATTCAGTTACACCATAATCATTATTAACGTGTAAGGGACCCGGTTGAATCGCACGGGAGTGGTGAACCAACCCAGATTAAGTTATAACATAAATTCTATGACGGGAACTCTACTTAGATAATCTTAAATCATTTTGTTGCTGATTCGCATTATAGTACGAAACTTTGTACAAACTTAATAGTAATTTTGTTTGTGCGTAGACCGCTCCACATTCATTTGTAATCTTTTGACTAGTTGCGAAGGAGATATATTTGTAATCAGCACATATACAAAAGTTATTTACATTATTCTAGATGGTTTAACTACCAGTCCCAGGCAGTACAGCGTCTTCTACCAGAGTGCTTAGAAGTAGTAGTCTTGCTCAGCACTTCACCATCCTTTCAGCTTAGTTGGGCTAATCCACAGGAACGACATGGTCGGTCAATGCGTTCGAAGGGGACAGTTGCAGGATTACTAAGAACATTTAGCTTTACAAAACAACGAAACAACTGCCTAATGTACAATTTTCGTTCTACAAGTGCCAACATAAAAGTTGTATAATTTTCTAACCGACCGACTGTTTATCCAATTAATCGAGAGCCCAGCAAACAATGGTTTCAATTCTATTTAAGTTCACAAAAGCAATCTGCCGCTATCTCCTTCGCACTCTGATAAAGAACTGATGAGACTCGAAATTTCTGAAAATAATGACAGCGCAACTTAATCAAATTTTCGGCCGGAGAATTTCATTTAGGGAATTAACATTTCACTATTTGCTAATTTTACGGACGTTTCCCGATTTCTGCGTTGTTTGATTGTACGGGTTACAAAGAAACCTTTTCTTACCTGATTTATTGACAGGAATTTGGGGATCCGTAGCGGTTGCATTAATGTCAGATTTAATTTTGCCTCGTGTATATCTGAGGCTGATCCAATTAAATACTCCTGGGGAGAATATTTGTCAAAGCTTGTTCGATAACTCGTGGAACGCCTACGCTAGGCATTACTAATGAAACAAATACTGTGATAATTTATGATGTTTAGGAACACTAAAGATGCAGAAGTTCTATTAGGCCATTTACGCTACGATTATGTTGTGGCCCTATAAAAGGTTAGGTATATTTCAATGCGTTTCGTTTTCAATGCGTTTCGTATTATCGGTATCCCTATGGTATCCCGTAAGGGGCTTATTCTATACCCAAATTAAAGAATATAACCAAAAAATCAATGTTTTTTTGCCAGAACTTTTTAATTTGGTCTTGGTAAAAACATTTTATCTTATTATTAAACGTACGATTTAATAAAACAAAAAAAAGACAAAGATTTGCTATCAACAGGTGAATAATTCAGTTGTTTCCGATTTTACCCCAATACAGATTTACTTTTTGAAAAACCTTTTATCTATTATCTAAAATGTCGTAGGACATTGTCTATTGGGCGCAGAATAAGCCCCTCGCGGCTTACTACGTATGTTGTAAGGTAGATGTTATGAATCACCGTGTATAATTGTATCTTGCGCTTGTATTGAAATTATTTTTCTTGTTCCAGCTGACAAATCACCACCCGGCTTCCCGAACATCGCACCACCCCCCACCACCATGGTGGTGGAGGTGGGCCACACCGCCACGCTACCGTGCCAGGCCAGCGGCAACCCCACGCCCAAGATCCGCTGGCTCTGGAACTCTCTGCCGCTGGACGTCGCCGCCAACCCAAGATATGCTCTGCTCAATGACAAGATGCATGGTAAGTACATAGAATTCTATTTTTTTTTTCTATTACTGTAACGCCCTTAGTATTAATATGTACTCTTAGTCTTCGGTCGTAAAGGCCACGTTCAAAGTCACAATTGCGCTGTGTAAGCATTAAAACCCGAGGTATGCTGAATGAAGTGTCCAGAACTAAAAGGATGCGTAAACTTGGAAAGAAATTAAATTATTCATACAACGTACTGACAGATTTATTGTTGGGTGATGCCAAAAATAGATATTAGAGTTGTTATGTTTACCTAATTGATTTTGTTATCAGTTTGTCATAATCGCCTCAGTTATAAAATCCCTTTGCCACTAGTTAAATGAATGCCGTGGTGGCCCCGACTGAAGAATAGGCCCCTTCATATCTCCTACTCGTGGATATCGTGAGAGACGACCAAAGAAAAAAAGCTAGGGGATGGGCAGCAGCGTCCCCGATTTTCACAAAGATAGCTCTAACTGCGCTCGCAAACCCGCGTGCCCAGTGGCGAGTACATATGTGCAAATTCCTCCCACAAGATTGGAAGCCGTTCTGAAAATCTGTGCGGGAAGCCCATGTTCAGCAGTGAATGCCCTATGACTGAAATGATGAAATGAATGAGCAACCACACTGAAATTTGCCTGAACTTCTCTTCTTTTTCTCCTGCAAATTTTAATCATGTATTAAATTCATCATTAATCAACTATTTTATTTCCCCATTTAAACAAATAAAAAGTAATGTTTTCCTTTCTAAAGCTTCGCCTTAAGTTGATGAGATAAAAATCCGTTTATCCAATTATGTGAAAAGCTAAACAAATAATCAAAGTTTTTATTTTTTTACGAATTAGGATTTGTCGGAAAATGATTTCTTGTTCCAAGAAGAGATTTTCATTTAAAGATGACGTACCGACCTACTTAATACGGTCAAAAACAGCTTCACTTTTATTATTAGGTATATTTTTGACATGGTAAATAAAAACGCCGCTGAAGAATAGGCCCCTCCATATTTACCTATCCGACGGATGTCGTAAGAGGCGACTAAGGGAAAAAAGCTAGGGGATGGGCAGCAGCGTCCCTCATTTTAACAACAATAGCTCTGACTGCGCTCGCCAACCCACATGCCCAGCGTGGTGAGTATGGGCAAATCCCCCCACATGATAATGAATTTGGTCTGTCTGTGGGGGAGGCCATGTTTAGCAGTGGACGTCGTACCGCTGAAATGATGAAATAAAAACGACAATTTTTCTTTCAATAATGAATACGAAAGTTTGTGAGGATGTTTGGTTGTTTGTGGTTCAATCACGCCGTAACGTCTCAACGGATTTCGATGAAGCATGGAACTGATAGAGTTATTTACCATTAGGCTAAATTTTATATAGATAAAATGTCAATGAATAATATTTAATTCCTTGAAAGTTTACGTCAATTTGTTTAGGAGATTGCCTTCAAACATAAGCGGTTGGTTCTTATTCTCTTCTTAACGTGTATTCTGCCTGAAGAAAATATTCACGGTGTTATCTATAATGGAATCTGCACATCGATCAAGCAAACGCAAACCGTGTCTGATATAATGAAGTATTTATTGGGCAATTCTTCTTGACAGTGTAGTTTTAAGCGACTTATCAAAAAGGAGAAGATTCTCAATTCGGTTGTTTTTTTTTCGTTTGTTTATTACCTCAGAACTCGGACATTTAATAACCGACTTAAATTTTTTTATTATGAAAAAGGATCTACTTTTAGGTTGGTCACATAAAAATTTCATAAAAATCGGTAAGTCGTTTGGTTTTTTCTTAGTAAATATATTCTACCATGCATCTTTTTTCTTGTTTATGTAACTTCTTTGTTGATCACCGTGCATTTCATAGGTGACCAAGTTATGTTGCTCCTGAAAAGGCCAATGACCATTGGTAAAAGAACCAGTGTGGTGAAAGGATTAAAGTGTGCGTCGTAGATGCTCCTTTTGTGCACATATTACATAAATTGGAATGTATTAATATTACCTACTTATTTTTAAACCCCCGGTTTGACCCTTGTATCTTAGCAACCCCTGTTCCGAAACTAGTATAGGATCCCAAAGGGGGCCATTTTTATAATCAGAATGAAATGGTACAAGTGTATTTATAACTGTATTTGTACACCGTATAAGTTTCATACTGATAAGATATCTACATAGTTGACTTAGCAAAACTAGCCAATTCATAAAATTACCTAAAAAAATCAAGCCTCCCCTTATACGTTACCCACTTCGTTTTTGCTCCACGTCCGATAAAGTCGATACAAACAATATTGTCTCGCTAACTTATCTACGAGCGTGCGTCTATACCCCCCACTCGAAAACGCTCAATGCGGCGGATTCACAGCGACAGTCGTATCGTTTTTTTTTTTATACTACTGATGTGGCGAACAATCATACGGCACACCTGTTGGTAAGCGGTTACCGTAGCCTATGAGCGCTTGCAATACCAGAGGTATCACGCATGCGTTGCCGACCCCGAACCCTCTCCCCCCTAAAGAGCTCTGGCAACCCTACTCATCGCAGGAACACATAATGTAAGTGTATGTATTGTTATAATAATATGTAACTGATTAGCTTAGAGCATCAAATGGTATCAGTTTTCCGAGCATATTCCGAGCACTCACGTGAATTTTATGCATTTTATGCGCGTGCATACAACACGGCAACATTCGCCGAATCCCGATAATGTCGGCAACATAATTTGTTTTCCAGCAAATTTTCGGGATAGCATACATATTATGAAACCTTGTATATCAAAACTACGCTACTGTAGACGTACCACAGTAATAAATATTGCGGCTTTCATTATGATAGTCCACTGAACTGTTATTTATGGGCAATATTGAAAGCTTGTGTGGTTATTCGGAATAGACAATTATTATATTGTTGTTATGTTTATCATTGCGATGTACGTCGGTTGTCGCGTGTGTTTATGAAGCGTGTCAGTGTGGCGTATTCTTTAGAATTAAATACAGTGCAATCAGATTTGATTGTACGAGCGTTGTGTGTGATTAAAAAAAGTAATGGTATTGTTTTAATGCCAGCCATTTATTTCTGCAATTGGTCGGGACTTTAATTAATTGGGGATAGTTTTAACTGAGGCTTTTGTTAACTTTTTATACTAACTTCGTTCGAATATAGTGCAAAGCGTGTTCCGTTACTAGTTACGGAACTACTACTATCCCTATGTTACTTTATCAGCAAAATAAGAAGAGTTTTTTACTACGCTAACCACTTTACAACAGTTTATTTTACAACTAATGTCGCAATCAAGCTTATGTTTGCGACATTAGTTGTAAAAAAAACTAACACGGTAGTTGGAATACAATTCCTGATAACCCAATGTCTTGATCTGATTTATGTACCCAACTGTTTTTATAATCACTCTAAATAATGTTTTAATCATTTTTATTCTGAAGGTGCGGAATAAACCTGAGCATAAAATTAAGTTTAATTAAGAAAATCTCCCCGTAGCGACGAATTTAATTTGCAAATGTTAAGGAACTTTCTGTAAACGAAGCCTTAAACTATGAATAGTTAAGTACCTGGAAAATAAACGCCGAATACAGAAGTAATTCTACTAAGTATCTTCAAAGCTTTTAAATTCAACAAACCTATACAAGGTAATTCATAACATGTATACCACTCCGAAAGAATTCTATGAACAAAAATATAAGCGAAAAAAACAGATACATTTTGCAAAATACTTTTTCATTTTTTTCCTCAAACATTCTCAAATTAGCTATTACTGATACGGCTGATTCATTGGTTTGAACGGTTTGAACTGTCTGACTCCAAATCAGCTGACTTTTGCATAGAGTTTTTTCAGTGAAAAATGGGCATGTCGTGAGGAGGGATGAAAGTCATGTAACGAGAAGAGTGTTAGGTATGAATGTGGATGGATATAAGACTAGAGGAAGGCCGAAGAAAAGATGGATGGATTGTGTTAAAGATGACATGAGTAAGAGAGAAGTGAGTGCGGAGATGACGGCTAACAGAAGAGAGTGGAAGAAGAAAACATGTTGTGCCGACCCCACATAATGTGGGACAAGGGCAGGAAGAAAAAGAAGAAGAAGAAGAAGAGTTTTTTCAGTGAAAAATGTCGAATTGACTTAAGCCGTAGAACAAACTTTATTGACAATTTGGTGTAGATTAAGCCGCTTTCCGGATTATATCCATATTATAAATCACCTTGTATAATATAACAGTTTAAATCATCAGATTGTTTGTTCTATTTTCAGTTATAAAATCATGATGTACTAAATAATTGGGGATTCATAGGTCAGTTGTGTTTCTACGTTTTCTATATACACATTTTTATACCTACGTAGTATATGTCCCACTGTTCGTCAAAGCCTTCGCCATGATCTCTCCAGTCTTTGAGCTTTTACAAAGTCATAATTTACACCTTTGTACAGTTTCCTCGTTCGTCAAACCTTTGTAGCTTTGACAAAAATCATAATAACTCGCCCAAATAAAGAGAGTAATTTCTGAAAACAATTAATATAACAAACGAAATCCGTAGCCCTCTAAGAAGCTTTGCATTTTTGCTTCCACTGTCTTATAAACCAAAGAACCCGGGCCTCTTGAGCCGTAGCCCAAATTAATTAGCCCGGAAGTTTGCCGAAAACAATTAAATCCGTCGGTCTGCTCCGAAAATGTTAATATTTCTCAATTTTAATGCCATTATGCACTTCACAAGAGGTGAGAAAGTAATTTAGAATCAGTAAGGGCCGCGGTCACATGGAGGCAGCCACCGCCGATACTCGTAGATAATAAACTCATAGATAAAAAAATCTTTGACAGTAATTTCTATGAAAATAATGAATTAGTGTGAGTGGAGTGAAACAATGATAGTTAACTACTTAGAATGGCAGGGATACTTTGTACAAACATTGGGCATACAAGATGGACATACGAGTTCCTAAAGTTAAACTGACAAGACTAACATTTATTTGCAGAATCAACCCATTGTTTGTTTCTTGTTTTTGCAAGATCACTGGCGGTGATTTGAATTCGCGAGTAATTGCCCCGTGTAACCGAGGCCTTAAAGCGAGTGGACTTGGCCTCTTATAAACTCATTTATTTTAATTTATTCGAGTAGATTATTTCTGGCTTCGATATTTTGAGAATTTTATTATTGTCTATGACAATGGAAGACCGGAGACCTATCTAACTTTTGTTTGTGAAGTGGAGCGAAGTTTTGCTAAAGGCGGCCATGATCAATGAAAGGTTTACGTAGCGCCCAAACAAAGACGAAAGTTGGATTTTCGTGGGCTCTGATCGAATAGATTATTACGTTATTGCTTCGACGTAATAACCCATCCGATCTCTTAGCACTAGTTTCTGGGGCTATAGAATCGCTGGCGAACTCGATCCTACTGTCCTATCCTACTAATATTATAAATGCGAAAGTTTGTGAGGATGTTTAGATGTTTGTGGTGGAATCACGCCGTAACGGTTCAACCGATTTTGATGAAACTTGGAATAGATATATTTCTTTGCCTAGAATAGCATATAGACTAATTTTATATAGGCAGCACGCGACCGAAGCTGCGGACGCAAGCTAGTGATTTTTATTTCATTTATTTTATTTTATTTATTAGGTTTGCCAACAGTTTACCTCATGTGTAAACATGTGTACATAGTTATGATTGGAAACAAAATGTCTTAAGCTACTTATTGGCGTTAGAAGGGTTATGAAACCAATAACAGGCAAACACAGCATGCACTGTAAACAAGGCTAAGAATATAATATGTAGGTACTTATAATATCTAATGGTAGGTAAATACGACAAAGCGTTATAGATAACTGTATGGTAGGTAGGTATGTAAGGTATACCCCTTACAATTGAATTCAAGTGATCAATGAAGGTTCTAGAAACGCTACGATAGCAATAGTCACCTGTTAATGCTTGAAGCGTGAATTTATGTAGAGATAAGGATTATTTTGAAATACATTTAGATGATATATCGTACGCCGTATAAGCAAGGCGTAATGCAGGCTGTACTTCAAAAATATCCACCAACAAAATCACAATTATTATTATTAATTCATTTATTTCAGACTATAGTAAAGTTACAGGTCTTATTTAACTTATTCTACAGTCCATATCAATATATACCTTAAACCTAACATACATACAATATAAAAACTTAAAACATTGTGACTACTGCGACGTGTCGATGTCGCAATCAGGGTGTCAGCTGATGACGGTGCACGGTGGTGTCCCCTTGCAGGCGGCCAGTGAACCTTCGGAACTTGACACCCTTCGGCCAAAACTCTGCGCTCAGGTAGGTCGATAGATGTTCAGTTGGAACTCTCACCATAAATGAATTGAAGCTCACATTATGGCGAGAGACCAGCTTCTCGACCCGCAGCGAGAGTCCGGTCTTCATTTTGAGGTACTCCTCCACAGCCTTGGTCTCCACGCAGTAGTGAACAATTAAGTCAATGATAAATAGGAAGCACTAACTTGCCGTAACACAGTTTTTTAACTAGCACGGAAGTTAGGGGTTTTAAACTACATGAACAACAACTAACACTACTTGTAAACATAATAATTATCTACTCATAATTTGAAAAATTTGGCTAACTTTATTTGTGGAAGTAAATTATCTTTATCTTTATAAATCCCACTAGTTAATATCACAATGTCACTGATCGGTGGCCGAAGTTAAGGGATAATCCGATAATGACACCCTCGGCCGAAACTGATTCCTTAATATATCGAAGTCATCAATACTGCTGCTAATCTGATGTGAAGCTCGATTGGACAGCGATCCACAGCAATGTATTCATTCACTAGCGATTCTCTCCCTGAGTAGCAAGTCCGCATTTAAAGCCTACTGAAATATTATAAATGGTCACTGGCCTAATACACGATGACCAAAAAATAATCTGTGACACGACAAGCAAGAACGTAGAGGTAAGAATATCGCATACCGTTTGAACACTTTAGAATCCTTAGCTTTGGAGAAACACATGACTTGATTTACATTTACGTTAAATAGTGTTCCAAGACGTGGCTGTTTATTTAGTTGAAACCAGCTTTTGCTTGTTTGAATTCGCTTGAGTTATTTATTTTAACTTGCGAGACATTATTCAAGACGGTAGCCTCAGCACGAGTTTATTATCGCTTACGAAGTACTTGCTTGTCTTGGCACTGATTCTTTCTTGGTCAGTGACCAGGTTGAGGTATGGTAGCCCTGAAAAGGGCTTATGACCGTCGGCGAAATAAGTGTAGGAAAAGGTTATAGTGCTCCTCTCGTGCCTTTCGTGTACAAGAGTTCCTAGAACCGAATATTTAGGTTCTAGGAAATGCCGGTTTCCTTTAAATGTTATCCTATAACGCTTGGGAGCAGTAGTATAGTGCACGACTGGGATTCAAACCCACGACGGCTCGAAGAAGATCTCACTCTTGCTAAAGTGATGTTGTTGGCAGTACATTTACGAGTATATGTAGAATCTAAACACACATTCTCGTATCCCATCCCAATTTACATTTGAAGCATCAGACATACCCCTTGTAGAAGAAACGTGTCGATTGTCAATAACATCGTGCCTTAGCATTATTTAAATAAAGACAGTCAAGAGCGAGTAGGATTCGCGTCTTGAGACTTCCGTACCACTACACGGGGTCGGAAAATAGAGGTACGGCTTCGCCCGCTCGACTTGACGCGGGTTTTGCGGTCGCGTTTGTTTCGATACGGGACACAGGATTTGAGATTAATTTTTAAGATATTTTTCTTGACTGCATAAATCTTAAAACCGTAAATTATTTTGAGCCCTTCTTCACCAACACAAGTGATTTTTTTTATCAAGCAAATGTTTCTATCATTCCAAATTTTCGATTTTTGAGGTTACTTGAACTACCCTAGAGGATTTTTATTCTTGACATTTCCATACAAACAATAGACTTTCGCTGTAAAACATAAAGTTAGAAGCTTGATTATTTACGACTGTGTACTCTTATAGACCTTTTTTTTATTTTTAATGTCAAGTGGATACTTTTAGCAGGTCCTGAGAAAAGGGTCTTGACAGATAGACAGTCAGACGGACAACAAAGAGAACCTGTTACTGTTCTGTTTTTCTAAATGAGATGGTACGTAACCCTAAAAACAGCGTAAAATATAAGTATTAGAATGTTCAACGCTTTGATAGTAAGAGATTTTAGTTAACAGATAAACGTTCAAAGAACAGGCCACCACGTACCATTAATACCACTTTAGGGTATTTCAAATAATCCTAGAGATAATATCAAAAATAACTGCTATCTATATTGCTACTGAAAAAGCTGCTCTTAAACGCGAAAATTATTATAATGTATCAAATATGGTAATTCGCTATTATGCTATGAAAGTACATAATAAACTGCTGAAATATACTAACCTCGTAACAGTAATGGGCTTCGTAAAATTCTGTATAGGGTTTTAAAGGTTAAAGACAGATTGTGTGCGGAATTTTAACATGTCTAGCGCGTTATCTGCGTGTACCCCAAGATACCCCTTTTATGGGGCGGGCTTGTGTCACTACAGCCGCTACAATTCCGTTTCCAAAGCAAAATAAGCTTTATCGCGATGAGTTTAAATTCAATTTGAATCAGATAGACTCTATCATTTCAGCCGTACGATGACGTCTTCTGCTGAACATGGCCTCACCCACAGACAGAGCGAATTCCTTATCATGTGGGGATTTGCCCATACTCACCACGCTGGGCATGCGGGTTGGCGAGCGCAGTTAGAGCGATCGTTGTTAAAATGAGGGACGCTGATGCCCATCCCCTAGCTTTTTCCCCTTAGTCGCCTCTTACGACATTCGCGGATAGTTAGATATGGAGGGGCCTATTCATCAGCCGGGGCTACCACGGCCAGACAGACTCTATGCAGAATTTTAACAAATCTATCTACTGCAAATTGTGACATGTATCTGACTACCCGTTTGATATCTTCAAGGGCCTGCTCGCCTGGAGATCTGAGAGAATCTTTATCTACCATTCTTGGGGACAAAAATTCGAATATTTTTGCTACAGTCACGCCGTAACGGCTGAAACCGATTTCGATGAAACTTGGAATAAATAAGAGTTTTTGAACTAGAATAGCATATACTCTTCATCCATGAAGCCGCGGGAATAAGCTAGTTAATAATAATTATCGTATTTATCGATCCTATGCCAAAACGAATGTTGGATTTGTCTCCGCGGTTAGCGATTGAGCTGTCATGGGTTAAATATAAGTTTGAAAACCGCGTGCATGTCACAGGTTTTTAAAAAGTCTAAATAGTGAGAATCTCGTCCTCAATACTGCTATTTCATCTGTGGTCTGGGATAGATTGCGGTGTGATTGCGCCCGCCGAGCAAAATTACGATTCATTTACATACAAATGCTGGGGACCTTCTAACTTTGAATGGAACGCTATGGTTGACTGTTGTTCTAGCAAAAAGCTGGGCTTAATTCGAACAACAATAACGGGGTTGGGCGTTGATTAAGGTTGGGTTAGGTGCGCCGCCTCTTGTCACTTACAGCGCGTAATTTTTCTGTCTTAGTTAAAGCGTTGGTCCTATATCATCATCACTTCAGCCATAGGACGTCCACCGCCGAACATAGGCTATGTTCGGTCCCAACAGATTTCCAGAGCGAATTCCTATCATGTGGTGGGATTTGCGGTATCGGTTGTGTTGTTACGACGTGATGAACCACAAACACCCATACATCCTCGCAAACTTTCGCTTTTTAAATATTAATATGAAATAATCATGTAATCTCAGGCGTAAATTAAAAATAATTTGAAGGAGCCTATGTTAAAATGGAACATTTTTACGGTTCCGATCGCGCCGAACAAAGTATAAAATTGTACCGAAACTTTCCGTTTTTCCGGTAACTTCGTTGTTTATCAGCAATGCGATGTGCAATGTTTACCGTTGCAACTTTGAGCACAGAATAAACCATTCAGTAGAAACGCGACTGCTATGTCAATCAGATCACTTTTTAAACGAGTATTAGAATGCTTGCACTTACAAGATTCAATATTAGCTGGTATTGCCATTTGATATAAAGTTAGTGGACAACTTGATAAGGAAGCGTTAATTCAGACCTTCTAACAAACCATAAAAACTGTGCATAGTATGACTTAATATCGTGCGAGAGGCGTGACTTTGCTATACTTGGCAGGATTTATTTATTTATTTAACAAAATCCACAGCTCTTAAAGTCGAAAACATGTGAAACTTATAACTAAACTAACAGCCAATAACGGATTTAAATTTTACGGATAAATGTTTGAATGATCTTCAAATATTCAGCCAGCCAACTCACAAAACAAGATGCAGTAAATTCTATTGTAGGATTGTGAACTATATGACGTTTATGTTTATTTTTATACAAATCTACTTCTATTTAATTACAAATCATCACTTCCTTGGTAGTGATCTGGATCAGTTGAGCTATCTATAGATCGTTTGTAACGGTCTTTAGATGGCTCAACTGTTTCTTGTGTATTTTGTAAATATTAACTTGTATTAGTTTTAAGTTTCTTTCTGTAAATAAAACTTCCTTGATACTGTATTTCAACATACTGTGCCATTCAGCACGCTGTTCCGAGAACAATTCGCAGAAATATAATCTTTATGGTTTTGAGATACGGTTGTAATACCTTTGGCGTTGTTTTATTTGAGGATTGAAGTGCTCAGACAACTGAATTTATCCAGCAACCTACAACGTAGTTTCATCATCGTTTCAAATAAATTACGTTACATTGATTGTATACATATTTTTGTATCAAACATTAACTAAATTAATAATTGTGACAGACTTGGACAGAGCGGTTAACAAAAATAAAAATAAAGACGGTCAAGTTCGAGAACTCGCGCCCTGAGGGTTCCGTACCATTGGTCGTGGGTTCAAATCCCAGTGGTGCACAAACTTCTAAGTGTAGGAAATTGAGAAACTTATATTTGCGGTCGATCACGTAGTCATTGTATGACATTGACCGCAAATATAACTTTGTTTCCTAAAAAACTTCGAAATTCCTCAATTTCAGACTTTTCCCTTTAATTGTGTTACAAAAGCTCCTAGCATTCCAAATTTTAGAATTGTGAGGTAACTGGAAGTACCCTAGAGGTTTTAAATTTTAGCCATTTCCATACAAAAATTATACATTCATTGCCATATCTTTTTATTGCATTAAGCTAGAGCTTTGATTTTTACAGCACCATAAGCCCACAGACCTTAATAGGTGGTATAAATTTCAAGGTGATACCTTTAGCTGTTTCTGAGAAAAAGGGTCTTGACAGACGGACAGAAAACAGACGGACAACAAAGGGATCCTATAAGGGTTCCGTTTTTCCAAATGAGGTACGGAACCCTAAAAACATAAAATCGTTCCAGACATCCTCACAAACTTTCTCATTTATAATAAGAAAGATAGTGAGATCCCACTGCCCACATAATATAAATGTAGAAGTTTGTAAATATACGTATGTGAGGATGTGAAATGTGAAGATCTTTGTTACTCTTTCACGGTGCAATCACTGAACAGATTGGAATCATCATCATCATTTCAGCCGTTCGACGTCCACTGCTGAACATGGCCTCCCCCACAGACAGAGCAAATTCCTTATCATGTGGGGGGATATGCCCATACCACCCTGGGCATGCGGGTTGGCGAGCGCAGTTAGAGCTATCGTTGTTAAAATGAGGGACGCTGCTGCCCATCCCCTAGATTGTTTCCCTTAGTCTCCTCTTACGACATCCGCGGATCCGCGGAACAGATTGGAATGAAACTTGGCATTTATGTAGGTAGTTAATAGCCTGGAATAATATATAGGTAGGCTTTTATCTACTTTCTGTCCGCGTACCAACCGAGCGAAGCCTCTCTTGGAAGCTGTAAGATTATAAAAACTATGAAATAGGAATAAAATTAGATGTTAAACCTTAGGTACAATATATCCTACTTAATATTATAAATGCGAAAGTTTGTGAGGATGTTTGGATGTTTGTTGTTCAATCACGCCGTAACGGCTCAACCGCTTTCGTTGAAACTTGGAATAGAGAAAGTTCTTTACCTAGAATAGCATATAGGCTACTTTTAATGTTAGTAGGTACCACGTGACGCCGCGGGCGGGAGCAAATATTTTTTTTTTTATGTTATACGGAGGCAAACTGACTCACGGCCCTCCTGATGGTAAGTGGTTACCGTCGCCTATTGACATCAGCAACACCTGGAGCATTGCTAATTCGTTGCCTGCCGAACCCCTCTCCCCTAAAGAGCTGTATAATTTAATACAGCAGCATCAGGCTTACTTACTTACGGGGCGCTGCTGTAGTGCCTGGGGCAGGCTTTAGATTGAGCAGGCTTACTCAGCATCAACTTTTTCGCTAAAAACAATACAATAAAACTTTCGCTAATGGAGTGGACTCAATAATGTAACTTTTCGGAACTTCCAAATAGAAACTCCATTATTAAGTCATAGGGTAAAACTATCTCAGTAAAACGGGATTATCCCATAATCCCCACGAAACCAATATCCTCCACAATCATGCTTTACGAGACAGGCTAAGACAGGAAAATGTGATCATAAGTGTCTCCAGGAGATATGATCACCTTATATCGTTTAATCAACCTCCGGACGCGTAAACTAAGGCGCACTGTCCATTAAAGCGTTCAACTTAAGGAAAAACTAAGCTATGATTTTTTCACCTTATTTTTGCGCAATATTATGAGGATGAACTTTCTTCGCAATTTGGTTTATTAATTAATAATTAAAATGATCTTAATTATTTCTATATTATACCTGTACTCACAATAAAAGTAACAACAGTTATGATACAAGGTGATTCATAATATGTTTACTATCCCTAAAGGGGATATCAACAAAAAGAAAGAAAGTTAGCGAAAAAAGAAAAGAAAAAAAAAAGAAATCAATTACGAGAATTTCTTTCAATCATCTTCTGTTTTTGTTTTTATTTTATAATTTGGAGTCCTATGCAGGAAAAGGGCATTAAAATTGCTTAAATCGTTATATGTTTTCATAGATTAGTGCGCCATCGCTAACACTTAGTTCGTATTAATGCATCATTTTATGAAACACTGGCTTGCTCCCGCGGCTTTGCTCACGTGGTACCTTGATAAAAAGTATGCTATTCTAGATAAAGAACTCTATCTGTTTCAAGTTTCATCGAAATCGGTTGACCCGTTACGGCGTAATTGAACAACAAACATCTTCACAAACTTTCGCATTTATAATTTAGTAGGATAGACTACAACATTTTATACCAAAATAATAACGCGCGACGCTTTAGTCATCGTTTCACCTAACATGTCCTGTTCTAAGAGCTAGATTAAACGGACCTACGTAATAAAGCCACCATCCACTATACCTTGACATGTATGTCCTATAACTTACAAGGTAGAGCCAGGTCTGGTTACCCTGGCGGCTGTAACGGCCAAGCTATTTCGCATGACTTTTATGAATAGCGCTTATTTTTCTTTTAATTACGGCCCTTTGGTGTCTGTTGACGCGTTTTGTTAAAGGGGCACAATTCACGTTTTGTTGGTTTATTAAGGCCATGACATCAGCTTTATCAAATAAAAATACTTTCACAAAGCCACAAATTTTAAATGCGCACGGAAGCTATAATGTATCTTAAGAAATTCCAACCATTTAGGGGTTTCATAATGAATATTCATGCACCAATAACATCTCCGAAAGAAGTTGCCCTCAAAATAGAATGCCATGGACTTCAGGTTGAATGTGAGTCAGTCAGCCAGACTTAGATATGTTGAACTGATCCTTCCTACTAATATTATAAACGCGAAAGCTTGTGAGGATGTTTGGGTGTTTGTGGTTCAATCACGCCGTAACGTAAAATTTGGAAAAGATATTTCTAGAATAGAATATTATAGGCTACTTTTATCTAGGTATCACACGTGCGAAGCCGCGGGCACAAGCTAGTAATATTTGTTCGTAACAAAACCAATAGCATATCAACGGTCCGAAATAAATTTTTAGTTGTCAAAGAATTAATTTTGTTTCCTTTATTTGTCTTATTTGTTTATCCTGTCCATCCAAAGGTTGTCTGGAAGTTTGTTCTTAATATTTGTTGTTTCTGCCTATGTCATTTTTCTTTGTGTATAATAAGAGTATGAGGAGGATGAGGAAGAGGATGAGGCTTGCACAGGATAGAGGAGAATGGTACAAACAAAGGGAGGCCTATACCCTGCAGTGGGTGAAGTCAAGCTGTGGATGATGATGATGATAATAAGAGTATAGAGTATCTATCTATCTATCATTTTTAACGGCAAGTAAGCAAGATTGAGCCTTATTTTGTCAAAAGTATACCATTATCGTATCCACTCTACTTATCTTATAATTAGCGCAAAAATCTAATTTTGCGAGATGACACGAGCCTGGTCCAGTTTATACAATTCTAGTCACGTAGCCCATAAACTTGACTAAGTTGAGCCCTTTTCTGATGCCTAGATAGGTATTATTTCAAATCTTTCATGAGTAGGGTCAAGGGTTTTAGCAGCTCTATAGAATTCAAAGTGGTTAATACCTGTGATTTATACGAATTTACCTTTATTTATTCGTTAAGTGGGGTAAAGAGGGACAATCAGAAAGGTTACTTTGATAAGTGCTTGTATTAGGATCGAGGACTATATTGGCTATTTGCTTGCTAGTGGAATTTAGGTAAATTTATCAACTTACCTAAACATATCAAGTGCTCCATCCGCTACAAACGACGCAAACCGTTTTGCTTGCAATTTTGTTTTTCTAGATTCCTATACCTAAATCCTTCCCTCGTCATAATACGTTTATTAAATAGATATACGAGCTTGTATTATTGCGCTAATCTGTTTCTTATATGCCTGACACAATGCAGACGCGTGCACCTCCCACACCGCTCGCAATAATATTTTTTACTGCGGGCGGTGTGGGAGTGTATTCAATATGCGCATAGAATTAAAACTATTGGAACGCCCGCGATTGTTCATATTCACATATTCTTACAAACATGAACCCGCTTCACCCATTTTATTGTTTCTTTTTCTCGAACACTTACTGAACAAATCAGCTGTTTTAAGACATTTTATCTTCAAGATTGAAACTAGCTAAAACAGCTGATTCATTGATTTTGAACTGATTTGTCCAAAAAACAGCTGATTTTTCATAGAGTTTTCCAATGAAAAATGACGAATTTACTAAAGTCGTAGAGCAAACTTTATTGCTTCCATATTATCTATCATCTTGTATGCTACACATAACATCAACAAAATCAAGTTTTTTAGGTTTCCCAATATCGAATTATTTCTTTAAGAGTTTTTTAATCAATTCTCATGAAGACATAAAACCCAATAACTCATCGAGTATTGTGTGCTTCTTAATAAATTGGATATAATGCCTGGTATTCGGCATTAATAAAAGCCCAACAAAATACAGATTATTTAACTTGGAAAATAAATCCGTCATTCGGTACCTCCGTCAGGGTACGTCGGGGTACGTCAGGGTACAAACCAATCGTCTCCTGTCACTAAATCCCACGACTGCGCACGTGTCCTACTGCGACGGTTGAGAGTTATGAAGATTGATTGACCCAGAATTTATATTTGGATATAAATTTTATAAATATGAGAGGAACCATGGTACTCGTAATGTCTTAAATCCACGGTACTGGGAATTCGGCTGTGTTGTGGCTGTAGGTTGTTATTTTGGTCATCACCATCATCATTTCAGCCGTACGACGTCCACTGCTGAACATGGCCTCCCCCACAGACAGAGCGAATTCCTTATCATGTGGGGGGATTTGCCCATACTCACCACGCTGGGCATGCGGGTTGGGGAGCGCAGTTAGGGCTATCGTTGTTAAAATGAGGGACGCTGCTGCCGATCCCCTAGCTTTTTTCCGTTAGTCGCCTCTTACGACATCCGCGGATAGGTAGATATAGAGGGGCCTATTCTTCAGCCGGGGCCACCACGGCCATTTTATTTTGGTAAAATCTTAAAAACGCCATACAGCCACACTACAATTTAACGCAGGTAAAAGATAATTGTCTCCATTTCAAGAAGTAATCTTACGTCGGAATTACAAGAAAAAACGAAGGAACCAATACGAGCATACATAATAGGTACATTAATGTACATAAAAAATATCAAGAATTTAAAAATGTCCAATCGCTCTTTTCATTAATTGCAACGCGCGTGAGATGCCTGCGGTTGCAAGCGTCCATAGGCTACGGTAATCTTACCAACAGATGGGCCGCATGATTGTCTACCACCTTAGTTGTGTAAAAAGCAAATTCCTTTACATAATGTAAAGTAAGCGAGTAAATTTAAGCGAAACAAGTCTAGTCTAACAAGAAAATTATCTAAGATCTAGGAGGTATACCAGGATATAAAGATTTATGATGCAATAACCCTGCTTCTGCTGAAAGTGCGGACGCAATGGGGGCTCTGGATCTGTTTCATTTAGAAAACAGTTAACCGGTATTCAGTGACTCTTCGGTATAATTAAACATCTGATAAATATATAATTACAACTTCCATTTTCGCTAATAGGTATTCTTTCTTTTTGTTGATAATATAAGGATGACCAAGTAAGTTTGAAAGTAGCGCCAGTGACTGAGAAGTTGAAGAGCAAAAGGTTAGCGTGGTATGGGCATGTCATGCGGAGGGAAGATCGTCATGTGACTAGAAGAGCGTTAAATATGAATGTAAGGATATAAGGGAAGAGGTAGACCAAAGAAAAGATGGATAGACTGTGTGAAAGATGACATGAGTAAGAAAGGAGTGAATACTGATATGACGGCTGATAGAGGGGAGTGGAAGAGAAAAACATGTTGTGCCGACCCCACATGAAGTGGGATAAGGGCAGGGAGATGTTGATAAGGATGACCAAGAAATAATCAGTGACGCGACAAGCAAGCAAGCCAGCCGGTTTACAGGTTGCTAGTCGGCTACCTTATTTATGCGTAAATGCGTCCAAGGTTTATCTTATAATGTTCCCAGGGGAATATTAACGGTGGTCTTGGAATTTGACTAACAGAGTCAAATTCCAAGACCACCTGTTTGAGAGAACAGATGTCTCGATTCTCAAATGTAAGCGGAACCAAAAGTTATGTGTGTTGAAAAGTTCGAATGACTTTTATTGTTGCGGTGAATTACAATTTTGGCGTGTAATTTGCGTAACTTTTGTGTTATAATATACTGTAATAAACCGCACCAATATTGAAAATTTTACTTTAAATGTAATATTCACATACATTTCTTTTTTAATAGACAGACCGACCTTACGTTTGCGCTTTGAAAATTAGCTCGAATATGAATTAGTAATACTGTTTATTTTCCTGCTCCGACCTTAACATACTATATTTATTGTACAAAAAGTTGCCAACCCTAAAGCCGTGGTCAAAAGGTATGCGATATTTCATCTAAAATATCCTTACGTCTACTGATTAAAGTCAATATTTTGTTTGACAATTGAGGGCGTGCGATATCTATAGCTTAACGATATCGCAAGCTCTAAAAGTCATAAAAAAATTAAAAGATCCTTACGTCTACTGAATCGAGTTAATTTTGAGTTGGACCTATAGGCTATATCGACTCAACGATATCGCAAGCCCTCAAATGTCAAACGCAAAATTGACTCTATTGAGTAGACATTCGGATATTTTGAAACGAATTTCAGATAAGACATCGCTCTCCGTTTGAAGACTGCTAAAACTGAGATGATTTCTGTTTAACCTATATAATATTGTCTCATATAACCTTATATTGAGTCACACACAAAAGGCTTAAGTCACCTGGCCTTTTGAAATTGTGTTCACAGTGGATGGCGTCCGAAGAATTTAAGGTAGTTGCCACTCCGACAAACCAAACAGTATCTCATACGTTTCCGCAGAAACTTTATAATTTCATCACGCGCCAATTAAAATGTTCTGTCTCTTTCAGGTACCCTGCAAATAGTGAAGAGTGAGGAGGGCGACCATGGAAAGTTCGAGTGCGTCGCTGAAAATTCCATCGGCACAGAGTTTTCAAAGCCGACCCTGCTTTATGTTAAAGGTATGTGAAACTTGAACATCTTGATCGTGTGAAGTGTAACTTGAAGATTTCTGAAGAGGAAATAGGTTAGAGGAGAAACAAAGAAGTTGAAGTACGCTCTTAGCTAAGTAGGTTCGTCCAGTTCGATATTGTCGTTGAGAATGTATCAGAAAATGTGTCCCCTTTTTGCCGAATCCGTCCAGGGAAGTACAGCCTTGCTTATAAATTTCTTGAAGAAACCACTTTGCTAAAAAATCTGTAAACAATGAGTTCCTCTCACGCTACGAAACTAAATTGATAGTAGAAAATAATAAGTTATTTTGGGCTAGTTCTCGCCACAAAATTTATTCCTTTTTCTTCGCGGCTCCTGTGGAATTTCAAGGAATAATAAAGGAACTGATTCATTGAATGTGGGACAGTTGCATTGTAATATGTCATGTACCATACCACATCAGTGCCCTAAGCAGGATTGCGTATTACTATCGTATCGTAAGCGTAATTACGATACTATAGTTAAATTCAATCATCCATGGCAGTAGATATCCGCCTGCGGAAGCGACGAACCACGACACCCTTCGGCCAAAGATCTTTTTTAAAAGTCAAAATATGTTCGGTCGATACTCTCACCACCAAGGAGTTGAAACTGACTATATGGCAGCACTCCAACCGTTCGACCCTCGAGTTGATTGGCAAATAATTTTGACATTTGCTATCGTATCGCAAGCGTAATTCTATCGTGAATTTCGTGCGCGGGCCACTGAGCCTTATTAATTATTGATGTTCCAACTGCGTCCGGTGTGTAAAATTTTCCAGGAAAATAGGATTATAGCATTTTTTCACCGTAAAAGTAATGCAGTGTATTTATTATTTTTTATTTATTACACAACTTTTCCTACGGAAGCAGGACGATAGTCAGGTATAATAGGCACACCCTATGAGTTTCAGCTAAAAATTTTTACAGCAAAAGTGTTACGTATGACCATCAAAATACTATACATTATCTAGATTAGCCGTGACGTGACCATCGTTCAAAACCCCCTTCACCAAAGGTAGAAGAGTTCTGTGGCGAAATTACTTAATGATCCACCATTTCGTAGTCACACGCTACTGCGATTAGTTATGAAAAGGACACAAAATACAGAAGCCTGCAGGTTGATAGAGAGGGAGTATGTGCCCCAAATGCAAGCGTGTGACTTCAAATCAGCCTGCAGTGCAAAACGAGCTTTATCGCATTCGAGTAACATTCAAAATGGCGGATCTGTTGTATTTCAAAAGTTCGTCTAGCTAGCGTAATGCGTTCTTTGAATCGGGTCAAATGGAATTGAGCTTTCACCCACTGACTTTGAGTTTCAAAATCGCTGGTGCGCATTCCATGAATGCAAATGTTGTCACATTTTCGTGTCGTTCGGTTGGTACTTCTGTGTGTTAGTAGTATTGCTTATTCCATGCCAAAAGTACTGTTTGAGCGCTCTCATTATAGTGGAGTACGTGGTTTGATGTAGAGCCCGTAATCAGAGGCGGTTTCGGCAGGCAATCTTCACGTAAACGAACTTGTTAGTTGAAACGTTTAGGTTTGTGGGTTAGCCAACCAACCGATGAGCTTTTACGTATGGGATCTTTGTAGGAATGCAGAATGTTCTACCGTTAAAAAAGAATCAGTCAGACTTTCCTAACAAGTTAATGTCAGGTTGCTTTGAGTTTGAGTGGAGTGAAAAACAAATGAAGGACTAAAAATACCAGGGTTAGTTTGAACTTGACTTATAGATGAAAAATTGGTAAATAGAGTTTTTTCATCTTGTGTGGCGAGCTACGCTGCCACTATCCTCACTCCGTCGCCGCCTCACTCTCTCATGCCTCACTGTTGGCATGGCGGCGGGCGAGTGGATTTATTATTGACTAGCTTGTGCCCACGGCTTCGCTCGCGTGGTACCTTGATATAAAACCTATAACATAAAAAAAACGTGTTCTGACAGTCCGTCTGTATCCTACTTCCTACTAGTTCCTACTCATATTATGAATGCGAAAGTTTGTGAGGATGTGAAAGTTTTTTTTTTATGTTATACCACAGATAACATAATACTATACTGGTTATACGGAGGCAAACAGGCTTACGGCCCACCTGATGGTAAGTGGTTACCGTCGCCTATTGACATCAGCAACACCTGGAGCATTGCTAATGCGTTGCCTGCCGCCGAACCCCCCTAAGAAGCTATTTTAGAGATATCTATCCGAAGCCTCGAAAATAATGTGCTATTTACAAAAAGGCTGGCTACCCTCATCTAAAAAAAATATCATTTTCTTACGTCAAAAATGCAGTGTATGCAAATAAAATGGCACCCCAACTGATTTCTAAGTAGTCCACATTACAGAAAGTAGGCAGGACGGTGGTAATATACACAATGAATCTCGCGCGATAGTGTCGCCGCCGCCGGCGCGGATCGCTAACTTTCGTATGCATTAGATGAAAATGAGGCTGGATGGAACATTACTGCATGTAAAATATGGAAATGTAAATGAAAATTGAGTATACTTTTATAAGTATACTCAACTTTCATTTACATTTCCATACAACACAACAACAATCATCGTACTATGCGTCATAAAAGCTTATGCGTTTAAGATGCATTGTACAAAGTGATTCATGGTAATGTTTATTATATATAATATTCATTTCATTTCATTTCATTTCAAATTTCCTATCAAATCGATAGTTCAGCTTTTGATACAACTAAACTTCAGCTATTATTAGTTAGGTTAGATTAGAGAGACAAGAGAGAGAGAGCTGCGTCTCTCTCTCTTTCTTGTCGTGTCACTGATTCTTTCTTCGTCATCCTGTATTAGGTCAGTTGAGGTATCATCATCATCAGCCTGTTGAAGTCCACTGCTGAACATAGGCCTCCCCCAAAGAGTTCCACGACGAACGGTCTCTAGCCTTTTCCATCCACCGACTTCCCGCAACCCTAACAATGTCGTCGGTCCATCGGGTGGGGGGCCTTCCAACAGTGCGTCGTCCGATTCGTGGTCGCCACTCGAGAATCTGTGTTCCCTGGTTGTCGGTTCTGCGAGCTATATGGCCGGCCCACTGCCACTTCAACCTGCTAATTCTGAAAGCTATGTCGTTAACCCTGGTTCTTCTACGAAGTTCTTCAGTTGAGGTATGCTGGCCCTGAAAAGGGCCTTTGCCGTCGGTGAAAGAATCCGTGTAGTGAAAGGATTAAATTGCGCCTCTTAGAGACTCCTTTCCTTAATCCTAACTTCCTTAAATAGAATAATGAATATGTATTCATTATCGATTTCAAATGCTAAAGCAATGACATTTGAACATACGCAACGTAAAACCACCTTAATTAAGCGAAAAAAAAAGAAATGGATGGACTCATCGCTCCTTGGAACTAATTTTAATTAATCGTGAAAACAAAGTGGAGAAGCACCGGAACCGTTTTTTGAATAAAAGAATAATAACATCCCTTGCAGCTATGAGGTGTATGGTCCAAGGCATGGGCGTAGCCTAGGTGGGGCGGGGCAGGCACCCCTAGCTCAGGAATCGAAACAAAAAAGAAACTAAAAAAAACACCCTTACTTAAAATAACTAGCTGTTTAATAAGTTTCCCTATCACTGATTCTCATTATGAAAAGTCCGATTTTTATAATTAAAGGCCAATAAATTTCAAAACTTGACGCATAACACGGAGGTACAGAGTAGATAATAGTTATTATAATAATAAAAACATTATAAGGGCATTAATCACTCATCTAAATTTCCTACACACTATTAAGTAGGTATATGAAAACTTCACATGATTTATGAGACAATGATGATGAGACAACTTTAATAATAACATTTGTAAAATATTTAATTCGCTAAGAGTATATTTAAGTTTGAATTTTAGACAGTAGGCACTTTGGTATAAACTGTAAGCTTCCTGTTTTAACTGAAATAAATAATTCTAATTCTAATTACAAAACAAAGTTATTTGCATGTAGGTAGATAAGTAAAATGATCGAGGGCTCAGCTACGCTGCCTTTCAGCCTCGCCATAAAATGTCTGCTATCGTCACAGCACACAATGGAGGGCACTTCACTTTCGCCACAAAAGAGAATATAATTATTATTATAAAACTTCAAAACTCAGCTTGTCCAAAAGTTTTTGACTTGAAGCCGCGTCTTATCCATCGCGTCAGTGAAGAATAACCACCGCAGATCCAAACGATGTCTCACGGACGCCTGTTCCGTCCACGTTTCACCTTAATTAAAAGAGGGAAAAAGCCTGCCCTTAATGAATTGTCCGCAGAAAACAAGGATAATTTGCGTTAATAAGTCGTTTGTTTGATTAAAAATAATAAAAAACTACGGCCCTCCGTGATGTGAATTGCCAAAATCCTTGAACATTAAACCCCATAATCATATTATTATTTTTTTCTTTTCTCACTTATGGATAACGTTAAATTTAAATGGTACCCATCTTTTGGAATCAGAGGTATTCGAACCCGCATCTTCGCCTTGAATCGGCAATGCGATTCCAACTACACCATAATCACTCATCTATTTTATCAGCTTCATAAAGGTTTTATTTGTCACATTAGGACATAACAAAGCGAAACACAGACTTTTAACCTAAAATTTATTAAAAATAAACAATGATCACTACATACATTACTAGCTTCCATATACAAGGTGATTCACAATATGTATGCTTTCCCGATAGGGACAAACAAGCATCAACTTATAAGATAATTAAATCAAAATTGATACACCACTTTCTTGGCCTACCATACCTATCCCAGATTCAGAATATGTTAGTATGCTCTTGTTCGAGTTCGAGAGTACGTAGTATTTATACGGAAATCGCATTATTTAATTTTCAATTACGGTGTGTCGTCGCCTTAAAGTGTAGTTAAGTACAATCAGACCTATGTAGCTACAGTTGCGATATCTTTTTGTAAAATAGGTACTTACCTACGTTCAATTCTACCCTTACCCCATGCTATTACAGAACCCTAAAGGCAGGTATACATTAGTAAAACAAAATGTAATTACAACATTGAATGGGCAGCTTCTTTGTCGGCGATCGACCCGTGGGTATACATTGGTACAAAGTCGCTATAGGGTCATAGGGTATATGGTGCGACTGTGGAGTAAGTATTTTGCGTATAGATATTACTATAACTAATATGTTAGGAGTGATGATGAAGTGTGACCACAGAGGAAAATTATAACCGTGCTTTTTTCAGTTTAAAGCTAACGCACATGTTTCTACTCACTTCAAAAAAATTATAAAATTGTATAAAAATGATTATCCATACAACAACACCACACATAAGCCGTACTAAACGACTCCGTTGTATGGAGAATTTAAAAAATATGTTTTCTCGGAAATCGGTGGAATCGACTTAGGCGCAAGCTACACAGAAGGGCATATGGCGCTGACGTGGCGCAAACGTCTGGCCTTTTCATTCAAATTTCATACGAAATATGTGGAAATAAGGTGCAATATGAAAAACACTTGATGCGTGCCTAGACCGAATCACGCCATTCGATGCATTCGGTGTGTTGTAAATGGCACCTTATTTCCGCATATTTTGTATGAAATTGGCAAAACGCCAGCTGACGTGGCGGCAGCGCCAGATGCCCTTTCTGTGTGGCTTGCGCCTAAGAGAGTAAAGACTTCAATGTTAGTCTTCTTCTTGTCTTGTCACTGATTCTTTCTTGGTCATCCTGTATTAGGATAGTGACTAGGTTGAGGTATGGTGGCCCTCAAAAGGGCATATGACTGTCGATGAAACAATCAGTGTAGTGAATGGATTAAAGTGCGCCTCTTAAGAGGCTCCTTGTTAGTGCAAAAGATACAAGCAGTGCTTAAATTTCCGCTACATATTTTTAGGATTTCATGTGAATATTACCCCTAACGCCGTTCGTTTTGTCCACAGTGAGACGAGTGGCGCCGCAGTTCTCGATTCCTCCACCGGCTCGCTCCGAAGTCATGCTTGGGGGGAACCTCACGCTGAAATGTGTTGCGTTCGGATCACCCATGCCTACGGTCAAATGGAGACAAGGTAAGATACATAAACTACTCTTTTTTAAATCGGCTAAAAACTACTTCCGAAAACTGGTAGGTACTGAAAAAATAATGGTTATGGTATGCCCCTTTTTCCTTCATTATCTTAATTTCTATTTATGGTACGAGATCACGACTTCTTTTTTTTTTATACAACTGAGTTGGCAAACAAGCATACGGCCCACCTGTTGGTAAGTGGTTACCGTAGCCTATGAGCGCTTGCAATACCATCACACACGGCATCACTCACGCGACCCCGAACCCCTCCCTCCCCCTAAAGAGCTCTGGCAACCTTACTCACCGCAGGAACACAACACTATTAGAAACAAATAATGTTATTTGGCTGCGATCTTCTGAAAGGCGGAGGTACCTCCCCAGGTGGGCTGCTCCAATTTAGAACGAGAAAATCTCGCTATGCCCTACCTCCTCATAACTCTGTCTGTACTTCAGCCAAATTTTCATATGAAATGTGTGTAAACAACGGTTTGGCTTTGATTACGTCGCAGTAGACGTAAGGATAGACAAGATGACAGAAGTATCGTTTAAAAATACATTTTGAATGACATATCGCAGCCGTTTAAACACAGCTTACTTGTACAGGTTTAGCAAAGTGGATCACGCCTGAAGATCACCCCCCGTACGGCCTTAATACGCTGAAGCTAGAAGACATAAGGGAATCTGCGAATTACACCTGCGAGGCTGCCAGCGTGCTGGGAGTTATAGAGACAGTCGCCGAAGTCAAAGTACAATGTAAGTGGAACTGAGGGCACTAGCGTGACCCAGATCAAAAGGTCGTGGATTTGAATCCCGGTCATGCACCCATGTTGCTATACTAATACGCTCTAGCGCTGACGGAAGACATCGTGAAGAAACCGGCATGTCCTAGAATCTAATAATTCGAAGAGATGTGACATGTGCATCAGCATCTACGGCGCACATTTATCCTTTCACTAAACTGGTTCTTTCACCAACGATCATAGGCCCTTTTCGGAGCCTCCATACTGTGTGATGATCAAGAAAAACCAGTTACATGACAAGCAAGCAAGGGATAAGGGTAAGGGTATACCACGGACGGAGTGACGGCGAAGCGACTGATTTGCTAAACAATTGAAATTAACCTTTATTTCTTTAAGATACGGCTGATATCACAAAACATCGTGAGGCTCGAGGTGCTTGATTGATCTTTAAATTTCTGTAGTGATTTTATATACAGAAAGCAAGTTTCAAGGTCACTGACATAGCTCTCAGAATTAGCCAGTTGAAGTGGCAGTGGGCAGGCCATTTAGCTCGCAGAACCGATAACCGTTGGGGAGTAAAGGTTCTCGAATGGCGACCACGAACCGGGCGATGCAGTGTTGGAAGGCCCCCCCACCCGATGGACCGATGACATTGTAAAGGTTGCGGGAAGTCGGTGGATAGAAATAGCTCACGACCGTTCGTCGTGGAACTCTTTGGGGGAGGCTTATGTCCAGCAGTGGACATCTACAGTTTGTTGATGATGAAAGCAAGTTTAACTCATGCTTGTTGCTTGTATCTTTATTGGCATACCTATGGCTCCGCTCAGCAATTAATCATTAATCAGGCTGACACCCGTTTGTCTCTAGGGGCCGCGGAACTTTGCAACCCTTTTGAATATAATTTGTAACACTAATTCATAATGGATGGCCCGACTTAGCTTTGGTAGAATTTATCAAATTGATTTTCGCAAATCTCTCTTCGCGGAGGACTTATTTCCATAAATTTGCAACAGTTATCCTAAGAAATTATAAGTATAATTTCATTCGGTCCCGAGTCTGAGAGAGTAATGGAGCTTTCAGACGTGATGGCACTCAAAACAAATATTATTTCATCCTCAAAGATGTCAAAAATACTTTTTTTTGTGCATCATCGCATGAAACTGTGCCGAAATATTGGGGAATAAATAAACTCACAAATTATGCAAAATGTCCCGTTTTTAGTGAAAATTATGTCAAAAATACTACATCCTGAAATCAAATAACTATATTTCCAAGTAAATGTTCTATATCACTCTTCTAAAACTCTAAGCTTCTAGCACTTACCTACTCAGGTAATTTCACTGTTTCTTAATGCAATAGGTAGCTAAAGTTACAGTAAGTCTTGAAGTAAGTACACAACGTTTCACTGAACTAGCTAGGTATAAATAACATAATAGGTTACTATACCTATTTGATTTTAGTTCGTAATGACTGTAGTCATTTTTTGGTAATGCCAATTGCCTAACACTGCATTTTTGTCAACATCGCCGCTAACCCATAAATCCGTTTGGCTGTCAGCACGTATGGAAGCACCATAATGGTTTGCAATAATTAGTAGTCTTTGACGTTTTCCAAGAATCGATCACTGAATTATTTCATATTTACTTCAGTTTTAATGAAAATTATGATCATAATTACTTTTCCTTTGAAGGAAGGATCTTCCTTTATAAAATTACCGGGAAGGTTAAGAGACAAGTTAACATTAGATTTCTTAAGAAGCGATTACAACATAGGCTGTTGTAATATAGCGATAATGTTGTAGACTTCATTTTTACATGAGTTAGTTTTTATGCTAGTCTATCTTGCGCGCGCGGTTTATCTCGCGTGGTACCTACCTTGATAAAAAGTAGCCAATATGCTATTCCAGGTGTAGTGACTAGTATTTAAGGATACCTGCATTCCTTAACTTATGCTGTATCCGGGGGACAACTGACAGTGACAGATAACAGATGACACCTGAGATGGAGAGATGGATACATACTCTCTAGGAGTTAGTCAGTCTGTGGTCAAGCCGGCACGAGCAGGCGCGCGGGAAGTTACTGTGAGATATTATATGTGATATAATAATAACGAGGGAGTTTTCCTGCTAGGAACCAGCGTGGCGTAAAGCATACACTACACCAGGTAAAGGACTCTATCCATTTCAAGATTCATCAAAATCGGTTAAGCCGTTACGGACATAAGTAACTACAGAACTTCCGCGTGTTCTTATAACCTTGAACACGCGGACGATGTCGCGGCCGGATTAGGATATTTACCTAGTGTAGCATAATGGCTTATTTTATTGAAGTACAACGCGAGCGATACCTCGGGCGCAAGCTAGTGTTTAATAAATAAATATTCCGGACATATCACACACGGCCAACAGATCCCAAACTAGGCATAGCCTGTACTATGGGTACCAGAGACTGATTCTTCTTCTTGTCGTGTTACTGGTTTTTTCTTGGTCATCCTGTCTTTGATCAGTGAGCAGGTTGAGGTATGGTGGCCCTGAAAAGGGCCTATGACCGTCGATGAAAGAATCAGTGTAGTGAAATTATTAAAGTGCGCCTCTTAGAGGCTCCTTTCGTGCACATAGACACAGAGACAGATGTATGTTGAAGAGGCTGGCCTAATTACTTTTTCTACTAAATAGCAATTAATTACTTAGCTTAGTCAAAATACCAAAAATTATTTCTTATAACAGGCAGCGAGAGCTCTGGTGGAATGGTGGTAGTTACCCCGCCGTCCAATCCAGAGGCTGCAGGTTCGAATCCCAGCCGTGTACCTATGGATTTTCCATTCGGGAAATTTATGTGCACGATACTGGTATTCTCAAACGGGGAAGGAAAACATCGTAAGGAAATCGGCATATCCTAGAAAATAAAAATTAAGATATGCGCACTTCAATTCTTTCACCACATTAGTCCTTTCACCAACGGTCATTGGCCCTTTTCAGGACCACTATAGGTACCTCTACCTGTTCACTGACCTTAATGCAGGATGACCATGAAAGAACTAGTTACACGACAAGCAAGCATTAAACAAGGTCCCCCAAACATACCCTAACTAGGTACGTTTAATAAGAACCGGGTAGGTATTATCGTATCAAGTTTGAACAGGCAAAACAACAGGGATAAGGATCCTTTGGGATGGGGGACCTGTTGCTACCTAATCTCTGAGGAAGGCCTCAATTCTCTCAAATTACAAGGGTGGTACGCCAAAATGACGCTGTGTTTGTGAAAGTTTAGTGTGATTTTGGTGAAGAAAAATGAGGCGATGTTATTACAATCTTCTAAAATGGTGTAAAGTTATTGAAAAAATTAATACACGCACTGTACCTATTCTTGTATCAATAGTACATATCCTTTTATTCAGAAGCATGGTTTACTATCGCTATAGGTTGATCAGCACCATTCATTTATTACCGACTATTACCGACGCTAAACCGGGCTTTTGAATACCAGGCTACAAGTTTGCTTAGCCCCACAATTTACTTATGAGTACATGAGTAGATACCTATAATACAAGGTGATTCATAATATGTATATTATCCCAAAAGGAGCTTATTCTACCTACACCCAACTGACACTAACATTTGTTACTGAATTACGAAATTTGTCATTAAATAAACACTGCAAAAAATCAGCGATTTTGGGTCAATTCATTTCAAATTATTTAGCTGTTATAGGTAGCAATCTTTATGTCAAAATTCTCGTATGTTTAATACTTAATTATAATATGAGATAAAGACCATAAACAGCAGCTTTTTAAAAGTTCGGGAACGAAAATCTGTTAACCGTTGATATTTTTTCTTTTTGTTGATAAGCCTACGGGATTGTGTATCTACTATGTAGGAACGGATCATGTTGTATACTTACTTAACCCATATAGATCCCACACTGGTTAGTGCAGGATGTGCTCAAGGCCCTCTTAGGACCGCAAGTAGCCTAAAGGTACTCCGAAACCGAAGGGTTATTTAACTCGCCAAACACCCTTGATTTTGGTGGAAGTTCAACATGTTACGTGGTTTTGAATCGCAAATACCGCAATTTGTCTAAGTACTTCGTGAGTTACCCTTGTATTCTTTAACCCATTGTTAGACTAGAATAGAAAACGTTTATTTGACATACCTACACACAAAAAACATAGAACGGACATAGGAACATACAAGGAGTAAGAACACAAATGACAACAAAGAACAAACCTGACACCCGACACAGACCAGCCAGGGTGCAGCCAAAAAATCCCTCAAAAATCCACTTGCAACGATTGAAGTTACTCGTAAGAGCCTAACCTGATTATGAATAAGGCTCGTATTCAGAGACAAGACTCAAGCATTGATCCGTACTTAAATCTCGATTTGAGTCGAGATTCTAATTCTTGAACAGTACTTATGTATAGATTCAATGATCACAGTTCACCTGAGTAAATGCTTATTCTGAAACGTCAATCAGACGAAATCTGTGCTTGAGTTTAGATTTGATTAGACATTAATCAATTGACATTTTCGTTCCGTTACACGTACTTTGATGCATATTTATACTTCACTTTATAGTTCTGTTCTATTTCCACCCTGGCTGTTTGAATTTCTGTGTAAAACGGATCGAAAATTATAAATAAATCAAAAACGAGAACATTTGAGTACAGATTTGAGACTCGATTCACCGGAGAGTAGTTTAAGTACCGTTCTTGAATAAAAGTTATGTTTGAGAAGAGATTCAATACTTAAATAGAGTTCAGCTGATCTGTGATTAAATCTATGCTTGAGTCGTGTCTCTGAATACGAGCCTAAGTGTATTCATGATCAGTCACTAACTTTTTTGTCTTTATGGGGAGAATTGCTTCATTTCTGGCACGTCCGATAAATATACAAATATATAAATAATCAGTCCGAATGTATGTAAGCAAAGGCTATACCTTGTGGTGGCGGAGACAATGTTAGGGATGGACACCAGCCCCCTGAGATACAGCTCTACGCTAGTTCGGGGGATGGGGAATATTCATGGCATTGACTTTGTCACGGTTGGCATATCTTTTCTACATTAGATTAGTTGTAGGCTAGATAAGGTTGTCTGGAAGAAATCGCTGCTTGCGATAAGACCGCCGATTGTAGGACAAATTGTTATAGTGTTTTTATTATGTATAAGTACATGTCTTACATTGTGTCCTCAATAAAGCATTATATTAATTACAAAAGATAACTATAATGATAACAATGACAGGTTCAAAAGGTATATAACGTACATATTTTTCGCAGCACTGCCCGGACCACCTACGGAAGTGCGACCATCTGAAGTGACAGCGACGACCGTGCGACTGGCTTGGACCTACACGGGACCTGAAGAGCCACAGTACTACGTTATACAGTACAAGCCGAAATACGCCAATCAGGTAGGTTTGATGACTTTCATAATACCCCAAAAATATTCGACTCAGAGTAGACTCGATCTCGTGGCCTTCCCCTTGGTACGGGGATGCGCCAACCAACGCTAAAAAGTCATTAAGAGTCAAGTCGAAAATCTTTGGGTACCTACCTTATATACCAATAAGCCCAAAGCTCAGAAAGCGCTGAAAGCGCCATTTGCAAGGGTAACAAGAGATACGCTCTTATGGTGCATCACTCTCCATTTTTCTCTTTCCAGGGGCCTACCCTTGAGCTCTTTATAAGACATGACAGCTTTTATTTGGCCAATTGAGCTGATCCATGGTCTTGCTTTTCCTCTCTTTCCACCTTCTGTTATGTTCTTAATGAAACTGTCATCGATATATATATATAAAACTCTTACGTTACCGACTGACTTACAACCAATGCACAGCTTAAACCAGAAGTCCTTCTGTTCCTTCCAGTTTGGAGGGTAGCTTCCTGTTGTATTGTAAAGGTAGAATTTAATCCCCGAAACTCAACCCATAAGGGGGTTGATGTGGGCGTTGAACTTTGTAAATGTGTCTACTGTTAGTGATCTGGAGCAGTCGAGCTATCTATAGATCGCTTGTAACGGTATTTAAATGGCTCAACTGTCTCTCTTGTGTATGTTGTATTGCTACTTGTATTAGTCTTTTTTCTACCTGCCTACCTACTAAGTACCTACGCATTATTTTATTTTGTGTCATTGTTACCTGCTGTTGTTTCTTCTGTTTGCTTTTATCTCTGTCTGTGCTGTATTTGTGTGTGTGTCAAATAAACAATTTATCTATCTATCTATCTTGTATGAAAATAATCACATCACTCGAACGCAGGGTACTAGTGTCGCATATGATGGCCATCATCTCTTCTGAACTGTTCTCAACAGATCTCATCGACCTTCCTTACGTTGACCCTACCTAATTAATCCTATCCTACTTATATTATAAATGCGAAAGTTTGTGAGGATGTTTGGATGTTTGTGGTTCAATCACGCCCAAATGGCCGAACGGATCTGGGTGATATTTAGCATAAAGATAGATTATTAGTCTTTTTATCTTCTACATACCACGCGAGCGAAGCCGTGGGCGGAAGCTATTTGTTTATAATCAAAAGTCGTGTTGAAAGGATCAGGTAAACAGTAACAAAGAAAGTGTATAATTCTGTTATCTCCACAGGCATTCAGCGAGATCTCAGGAGTGATAACCCAGTACTACGCCGTCACCAATCTATCACCCTACACCGAGTATGAAATGTATGTCATCGCCGTCAATAACATCGGACGAGGGCCGCCATCATCACCCGCCGTCATCACCACGGGAGAGACAGGTACGATTTTACCGTAGAAATTAAGCGAAAGATATCACAAACTGCTATTTAGACGGGGTGCCACGATTCAGGATAGTAAAGCTTTGGTTATCATACAATTTTTAAAACCTCTCGTGTTTATTTTCGTTTTACAAGTAATAACAATTAAGAAAATCAATTGTAAGCTTAAAAAATTATTCCCGACTTACCACCAATTATCGTGCATTGATTTGTGATCTATTCATCTTCTCTACACTATGCAAAAAGCTGCTGTTTTGGGGTCAGATCAGTTCAAACTCAAAGATTCAGCTGTTCTTTAATCTTGATGTCTAACTTTTTGTGCCTATAATAGAGACCTATTATAAAGATGGTACAAAATTTCAGGAAATAATATGAAAATAAAACAAAATTTAGATTTTTTTCATTTCTCTTTTTCGTGATAGAATAAGCCTCTTTGGGATGGTATACCTACAAGTCACAGAACACGTTGTAATTTGAAAGGGGTAACATATAAGTATCTACTTACTGTTTTAAGAAACATTCAACAAAAAAAAATAATGCAAATTTTCATCAGTTTAGATCAATTTCATTCGTAGTGTCATTTGTAAACTAGAACACTAATAAATAGAGTACATAATAGTTTCATTTAATCATAAGTATAAACTTAAAACAGGCCAGTATAACTTTATTATATTCAAAATATTATCCCCCTAATTCATAATAACTCACTAACTTTATCAGCTTGATATAAGTATGTACTTTCTATTTTTTACTGTTGGAAATGGATAGGACGGGAGTTATTGAGTCGATCGTTTTATGATTGTTGTTACACAGTCGAAACGTCGGGAATAAAATATAAAAAGGTACGCGATAAACACCCGTTTGATTTCATTAAGTTATTGAGTCGATAAAGTTAGTGACTAATGATAAAAAGGGGGTATTGCTTAGAAGATAATACCTATATGTTTTAATCAAGAAAATTCGAGAAATAATAAATCACAATCTTTTTTCAAGGATAGTTTTCAATGCTCATGTTGCGCCATACATCGCTTTTTCGTTTCATTTTTACATCGCTTAGACTCAAGCATTCGTAAAATTAATTTTCATTGCTTTTGGATTTGGGTAAATAGATTTTCGTTTATTCTGCTGAACTCTGTTTTATTATAAAGAATACCGAGCGGCACTGGCTCGAGATACGCTGCTAAAAATATAACATTACCTCATTCCATTGGATCCCATAGAAGTACCTATGTTGTCTACGTAATGGCTACGATTGCTTCGATCACCAACAACATTTTAATAAAAATGGCTTCACACTAGGCTACATTTTTTTCATAGATTTTGAAACATATCTTTTCAAAGACAAGGTGAAAATGTGTTTATTTCAATAAAATCACAATCATCATTTTGAAACCAAAAACAAAGCAAAACTACGCAGAAGGGCGTCTTCTAGAAGAATCAGTTAAAAATGATCGGCACACGGCGTGTGTGCCGAACATTTGTTCGAAGTTTCTTTTCATAAAATGGAATGTAGAGCTTCAGTATGGTGCCGAACGAACAATGTGAGGCCTGAAAATAAAAATTTAAAATAAAAGCTTTTGTTTATTAAAAGAATACAAATAGATTTTTTGTCGCAAAGCCGAAAAAGATTTTATTGCTAGCAGAATCCTACTAATATTATAAATGTGAAAGTTTGTGAGGATGTTTAGATGTTTGGATGTTTGTGGTTCAATCACGACTAAACGGCCGAACGGATTTTTATGAAATTTGGTACAGAGATCAATTATAGTCTGGAATAGCATATAGGCTACTTTTTAAAGTAATAAATTAAAGTAATAAAGTATTAAAAATGAGATAATATTATATCTTTGGCAACGCTATATAGCTGGTCCACGTGGCACTGACTTTACTCTCCGCAACGTATTGTGCCTGAGGTTGGACCTTTGTGACTGAAAACTTACGTCACCGCCTAAACTAAATCGGAAGTAAATGGTACGGGGGATGTTGGTGCTAATGAGACGTGTGGACGTGAAGTCGACATCACGAAGAACTTCGGACTTCCCGTCCACAACTTCTCGCGTCTCATTTGCGCCAACATCCTCCGTACCAGCTATTTTTTTTACGTGGTTACGTAAGTTGACAGTCTCAAACATTTATAGTTTAAATTCCTGTAAGATAGTGCTGCACTTGCATTTAAATGGCAATACGACGTGGAGGCCCATAAGTCTGAAAAGCGTTAGGCTAAGGACTCACGAAGCGGTTTTCACCCGCGCCCGCCGTGGTTGCGGGCCCGCAGCCTTTGTAGAATACAGATATTTATGTAAAAAATTAAAGCACATTTCACGACGCGTTTTACGCCCGCGCCGTGTGCGATTGTTTGCGGGTCCCGCTGCACCGGCGGGCATCTTGTACCGGCGGTCGCGGTCCCGTAGCCGCGCGCTCTGTGACCGGTTGGCGTGCGACCGCAGTGGGCAGCGGGGGGACGGGGGGGATGATCGTTTAACCGCCCGTCTTGTAACCGCCCGTCTTGTAACCGCCCGTCTTGCGATAATCAACCGCCAAGTTTGCGAGCGATAATCGCAACCACGACGGCTGCGTAACCGCACAAAACTCCGGTCTCGTGAGTTCTGAAAATAAAACTCCATTCCGCCACCGCGGCGGGCGCGGGGTGAAAACCGCTTCGTGAGTCCCTAGCCTAAAGCGTAAGTCTGTGCCGCGTGGACCGCTATTAGGCCAGGTGACGCAAACTTTTGCCCAGCCTCCTTTAATTAGGTATTTCCTTTGATCGTTTTTACATGCTACGTATATACGACGTACGTGCGTCGCTTTCATGTAAGTTCGCTTGAGTTATTACATTATTTATTATTTCTTTTGCACTGTTATTATCATTTTCGTAGCAGTAGCTGTAGTGCGTGGTTTTATTTTATTTTTTTCATGCACCATTACTTTTTTATTAATGTTAGGGGAGCCTTTATTGTTTTTCACAGTGGTATTTGTGGTATACAATCAAAAATAAAATCTACTATGTATCTGTCACGAAATTTTTGAAATCTGAGGTGTCTTCTTATTTTGATTATCATACCTACCTACTAACTAATAGATATTGATATTAAGTACCATTTCTAAGATAATAAATATCTGTGACATGCAATCAAGCCTGAGTACGCTCCGCGCCAAAAGTTCAAACGTTTTCGGTCATTGAGATCAATTGTAGAAATACAATTTAATTTACATGATGCAAACTTATCCCTATATTTTTTTTACTGCTTCAGGCGCGTAGTGTAATCTGATAGTACACACAGTTTTATATTAAAGCACCTTTGTGTGAAGTTTTGTAGGTATCTCTACGTTTTCTCTATACTAATATTGTATTTGTTTTGTGCGTCCGTCTGCAGTGGACCACTTTAATGAAGGAGCGAGTAAGTATACCCTTATAACTAGCTATTGTTGTTAATATGGGTTAAGGCCGTGATACACATGCCAAATGGTGGCATACGAGCAAACATGCCAGTAACTGGCATTCTGTGTCATAATACTCTGCGTATGGCTGGCGTGCCATTTTCTAAAAAGATCCGCTAAGTTCCATGACAGCTATGCGAGTCTCCACTACGCTTACTAAACGCCGTATCCACTCAAGTACCTGTTTGCTATAACGATAGTCGGTTCTACGGCAAACATGGCCGACCAACTGCCATCTCAGCTTGCTTATCCTCTTAGCTATGACGAGCACCACGGTTTTCCATCAGATAACCTTGATTCAGATTTAATTCTAAAGAGACTTGCTGCAGGACTTTCAATACAATTCAATTCGAAAGCTGTTTATTTCATAGAAATACTATTAATATTTCAGAATAAAATAAATAAAAAATAATAAATATTCCGGACATATTCACACGGCCAACTGATCCCAAACTAGGCATAGCCTGTACTATGGTGACCAGAGACTGATATATATAATTGATAAATATTTAACACCCAGACACAGAACAAACATCTGTGTTTATCACACAAATGTTTGTCCAGTGCGGGGATCGAACCCGCGACCTCTAGCGCAGAAGGCAGAGAGCAGAGGCAGAAAGAAGAATATTTATTATTTATTTTAATCTTTATTGCACACAAAGAAAACAATGTACAAAAGGTGGGCTTAATGCCAAGGCATTATCTACCAGCCAGCCTGATTGGGTAGAAACAGGAGGTTGGCGTGCGACAGATTGTTTAACTTAACTAAAAACTATACTATGTACAACCATACACTATATTTAAATATGTATATATATATATATATATATAATACACTGCAATAGATTAACAGATAGTACAAAACAAGTGTTTTATTAACATGTAGTGTGGATGCTATATGTTCTTAAGAAAATGTTCACGAGTTAATCGTTTAAATGAATCTTTGGAGTCAACTTTTTTGATATTATACGGAAGATTATTCCAAAGTCTTACTGCTACAACGGAGAAAGAGTTGCCACGAAAACAAGTGCTATGCTCAGGGGTATCAAGGAGGAGGTTGTCAGACGATCTAAGAGGTTTGTCATGCGTATCACACCGGAATCACATTGAAACTATGTGAAGCTACACCTCGCGACCTATTGACATTGATCTCCTGCTATGCACTAGAATACGAGCTATCTTACTATCAGAATATACATATAGCAAAATACTACTTCCTAGCATGTGTAACACGCACATGCTAGTAGCTCGCACTTACCAGTATCTGGCTTGGGTTATGGGCCATATTGTGTATCATGGGCTTTAAGATTAGCACTAAATTGGTGGTCTGGTTGCATAAGATGATGCTTAGTTTTGCTCGCAATGTGATACTGATAACGTATATCTAAGTCATATTTCAAAGTAAATAATGCCTACGGACAAGGCTGACTTATGTTTACCAGGGACAGCTTGATGACTCTCAGTTAAGTTATCATATTTGCTATAGTATGTATAACTTGGCTCGAGTTAAATTAGTCTAAATACTCCTTTGGGTGGAAGAAATTCTCGCCTAGAAGATGCTATTCTTTATATTGAGTTTATTCGGTTCTAACTGGGCTGGTTATAAATTATAATTTAATCTCCATGTACAGTCAACATCAAAAGTAATTGATGATCAAAAAACGTTCCAAAAATATTTCATAATTGAAAATACTAATACAAAACCAAGAATCAGTGAAAAATCGATGTTGTCCTTTTGAAAAATGATTATGACTGTACTTATAATAATTTACTTACAACTCGGCTGGTGATCTTCCATGTTACACTTAGAATATCATAATAGAATTTGGGCTAAATGTAATTTCCATACTACTTAACCATAAATACCGCGCGATATCAAAGAGCTAGCCTAATTTCCAACATAATATTATTTTTGCCATCAGGAAACGTTCGCCGCAAATTACGAACCTCGCAGAAATAAAAGATGAGAGAGTAATGAAAACGCCATATAAAATTGCCAACATTTTTTTTATCTTTACGTTTCTAATAAAGGAAAGTTTGGGTCGGCGAGTCGGCGACCCGAATTTTCGCTCCGGAACGCGATTATAGCGTTTTAATATTGCATCGTCTCCTGAAAAACTTTTATTGTTTCGTTCTTTCCGAGTATCATGAACAGAGAAGAGATTTTTCATTGAGTGACGCCCCTTTCTCATCGTGTTAGGGCCGGCGATTACAAATCCCATTAAGATGGCCATTGTGCCCGCGACTCACATTGTCCCATTACTTTTATTTTCATTTTGTACGTAATTGAGACGCGTTTGTACTCCTTATTTGATGTAGCGTTTGCGTTATTGCTTTTATGATAAAAGGTAGGCGTTTAAAGGATTCCGAGGGAATTAATTTCAAAGGGGTGTTTATTTTCTTGCGCCCTGATTTGTTGGCGCGTGTAATCTTTGTGGAGAATATTTATTATTTTGATTGAGATGCTTGCTATTCCATTCTAAGGTACTTAAAAGTGTCTCAATGATCAAATTTTTAAACTTATTCAACATAAAATTTGATTTAGAACGTTAAGAGTTGAAATATATTATAAATAGGTAAAAGAGACGTTTCATCAATAAATAGAGCCTGGGACTGCACTGTGTACACTACTCTAAAATATGGCTAAGCAATAAAGTAAACGTATTTAATTGGTTATTTTATTTAAATTGACTTCGTTCTAAGGTACATTAAGATTTTCTTCGACAAAGAGAGTAACACACAGCGCTACAAAAATATGGCGGATGGACGTGCGTGAAATGTCATTTTGACAAGATACATTTATCTAATAAAACAAAAACATCAAATCAAACAACATGACATGAAAAAAATGTCAATGTCATGTCAAACACCAATTATTAACCAACATGGCGGCCTTCAAATAGTGTTCACATAGTAAAAAACTTACTAGAAGAACTATTCTTGTACCATCGCATTTGTCTTCAAATTAATGAAATTGTATTTTATGGCGGATGGACGTGCGTGAAATGTCATTTTGACAAGATACATTTATCTAATAAAACAAAAACATCAAATCAAACAACATGACATGAAAAAAATGTCAATGTCATGTCAAACACCAATTATTAACCAACATGGCGGCCTTCAAATAGTGTTCACATAGTAAAAAACTTACTAGAAGAACTATTCTTGTACCATCGCATTTGTCTTCAAATTAATGAAATTGTATTTTTCTTGTAATCTCCAAGTTTTTCCTAATTTTCCTATGTAGTGTACATGGACAAGGCCCAGAATGAAATGGCTCATTTAGTAAAGATAAAGATAAAGATAAATTTATTTGCTTGAACATAATGTAGGTTAACAATGGTCATGAAATAAATAGTGTTTCAATTATGTTCTACCATAGTCGGCATGCAAAATTACAAATAAATGAATGTCATGTTAGTCCCTTATTTATATTGCTAAATATTTGTCAAAAACATTCTTCCTTTTATGCACATGGGCTACGTTACTAAAATTGTACATAGCTTGTCTCTGTCTGTTTGTAACCTTTTGACTACCAAACGGCTGAACAGATTTCTTTGAAATTTGGTATGTAGATAGATTGAACCCTCGGAAAAGATAAATTATAGCCCACAGCTTCGCCCGCGCGGAACCCAGATAGGGTTCCGCGCGGGCGAAGCTGTGGGCAGCGACTATTGAAAAAATATTGATTCATTTCTGAATTTGTTACTAAGTTTGTAAGTGTATTCAAATGGAAATATGTATTCTGTTAGTATAAAGGAATGTTTTTGTTTTTTGCAGAACCCGGCTCAGCCCCAAGAAACGTCCAGGTTCGGCCCCTGAGCTCTAGTACCATGGTTATTCAATGGGACGAACCTGAAACCCCCAATGGCCAAGTGACGGTAAGATTACCTGCGTTTCTCAGCCTTTTTGACCGACTTTAAAGAAGATGGAGGTTAAGAAGTCGTGAGTTAGTATTTTCTCTTTACGCCGATTATTCCGTAACGGCAGGTCCGATTTCATTGGTTATTGTGTAGGGGATGATTCCGAAGTGGTACCATATACATTTCATGTCGGTTGACTTCATTCCTAGGTATCATTCGTTCAAATGGCCGTGGTGGCCCCTCCATATCTACCTATCCGCGGATCTCGTAAGAGGCGACTAAGGGAGAAAAGCTATGGGATGGGCAGCAGCCTCCCTCATTTTTCCCCCCACATGATAAGGAATTTGCTCTGTCTGTGGGGGAGGCCATGTTCAGCAGTGGACGTCGAACGGCTGAAATGATGATGATGATGATTCGTTCAATACCCTTTCCTAGACAAAACAGGAAGTTTTGTTCCCGTTCCCAGGAAAGATTGCGCTACAAGTATCATAATAAGTAGTAGTAAGCTATCTATCCGAGGGGGGTAAATTGAAAACCAGCGCTGCATGCAATGCATGCAACAAATGCTGAATTACTCCCTTTGCCTTTTTATTCTTATTTTTGGTGTATCCTGCTCTTTTATATTTGTAAGTACCAATTTGAAGGCAATAAATGACTTTTTTATTTTTATTTTAAGTATATCATTCAAGAAAATATTTTGCTCCACAGCTGTACAAGATCTACTTTACAACGGATCCATCACAACCACTCCAGTCCTGGCTTTCACAAAAGGTACGTAACAGAGTTTTTTGTAATAACTACATTTTTTTTTATAATTTTGGCCAAACGTGTGTGACCCGGTAGCGATCGAAAAAGTCAAAAAGGTTGTTTATTTTTGTTAATTTCATTTAAATCACTTTGAAACGTCTTAAAAACTATGTTCTATATAACCTGTTCCTTGCGACTAAGCCTAGAAGAATCAGGCAACAAACGCGGCTTGATGCCTATTTTTTTTTATGATCCCTTTTCACAATTTGGAATGTAGAGCTTGTGTAGTATTGATCGAACAAGGTGAGGCTCAAAAGATAAATAAGTAGAAAAGAAGAAGAAGGGAATTGGTCAGCGCATCCCCGTATTCGAAGCCCGTATCCCGTTTAAAGGACATTTTTTAACTCAAAAAGGAGGAAGTATGTCATTGTTACTTTTACTTTTTGTTCGAAAGTCTAGGTGGCCAGTGTCATCTGTAGTAAGCAAAACGCAAAGAGGTTGAATGCAAAAAAATAATTCTCTAGCAGAAAAAAACGACGTGAGTTCGCTGAGTTCTATATGATGGATGTTTTTTTATCATATTTCACGCTAAGGACTTAATTTTCTGGCGGCTATATTAATAATCTTGTAAATATTCAGGAATTTGAAATCGGTTTTTGTTAAAAATATCTTATCTTGGAAAAGTACCATCGTAAATGTGTAATATATTGTTTTAGGTGGACAACAGTCACCTAACAACCATAAGCGAGTTGACACCGCACACCGTTTACACGATACGCGTCCAGGCGTTTACTTCTGTAGGGCCTGGCCCCATATCTGCGCCTGTACAGGTCAAGACTCAGCAAGGTAAGAACACTGCCTTAAAACCACAGAGCCTACTGCAGTCCTAGCCTGGGAATGGTTTTACAGCAAACAGTTTTGTACAAACAATCTTTATATTCGTTCGGTTCATCATCATCAGCCTGAGGAAGTCCACTGCTGGACATAGAATAGACTATAAAACGTTTCATCATCATCATCATCATCAGCCTTTAGAAGTCCACTGCTGGACATAGGCCTCCCCTAAAGAGTTCCACGAAGATCGGTCTTAAGCCTTCTCCATCCACCGACTTCCCGCAACCTTCACAATGTCGTCGGTCCATCGGGTGGAAACGTTTATATGGCACTAACTTCCGTCCGCGGCTTCGCTCTCGTGGTACTTATGAAGATAAAAAGTAGCTTTTATGATATTCCAGACTCTAATCTATCTCTGCATCAAATTTCATCCAAATCCGTTCAGCCGTTTGGCCGTGATTGAACCACAAACATCCAAACATCCTCATAAACTTTTGTATTTATAATATTAGTAGAAGTAGGATACACACAAAAAAAATTGTAGATTTTCATCTTGAGGCTCTGCGGTATCTGCGACGAGAAGATATGACGAGGTTTCCCCAATGCTACCTATCCGAGTTGGATTCGTCGGTTGACCTCTTCTTAATGGAGCTATAATGTCTTGATAACTCGTTCAATTACTCACACGCAAACGAGTCGATTCTCTTTTAGTCAGCAATGATTTCTTGCATTAACTATTTCTTCTACCAGGTGTACCGTCCCAACCGTCGAACTTAGTAGCCGTAGAGGCAGGAGAGACGTCAGTAACGCTATCGTGGAGGCGACCGGCCCACGCGGGCGACAACATCATGTCTTACGAACTGTACTGGAACGATACCTACGCCAAGGAGCATCATAGAAAGTAAGTGTTGATGTTTTGAAGCCGTTCGCATTTATATCTTAATGTGTGAGGAAGTTTGAAAGTAGCGTCAGTGACTGAGAAGTTGAAGAGCAAAAGGTTAGCTTGGTATGGTCATGTCATGCTGAGGGAAGAATGCCATGTGACTAGACATCATGTGAATGTCGAGGCCATCCAGCTCCTCGACAACACGGACATAGTGAGAAGACTCAAAAGAACAAAACCTTTCGAACTAGTATAGTGTTAAATAATAGTGTAATGTAGTGAAAGTGCAAACGAGTGCTACCTATCAAGAACACAGGAACAAAGTGTCTTCCCCTTAAATAGAGACTGTAAGAAAAGTGTTAGTGGACACATTCTTAGTTGTAGTTATTGTAAAAAATTATGTCAATGTTAAATTACTTATTAGCCAACAGCATGGCTAGATTGTAATATTATTAGAGCACATTATTAAGAGTCAACTAATTATAAAAAAAAAATATGACGAGAAGAGTGATAAATTTGAATGTGGAAGGATAAAAGGGGAGAGGTAGACCAAAGAAAAGATGGATAGATTGTGTGAAAGACGACATCAGTAAGAAAGGAGTGAATACTGATTTGACGGCTGATAGAGGGGGAGTGGAAGAGAAAAACATGTTGTGCCGACCCCACATGAAGTGGGATAAGGCAGGGAGATGATGGTGTAGCCTATAAGCGCTTGCCCGCGAACCCCCTCCCCCTAAAGAGCTCTGGCAACCTTATTATATACCACAACACTATTTGAAACAAATAATGTTATTTGGTCGCGATCTTCTGTTAGGGGGAGGTACCTCCCCAGGCGGGCTGCTCCAATTTAGAAGAAGAAAATCTCGCTGTGCCCTACCTCCTCCAAAAACTGTGTCGAGGGTATCAAAAACTACTTCTTTTTGTCGTTTCACTGTTTCTTTCTTGGTCATCCCGTATTAGGTCAGTGACCAGGTTGACGTATGGTGGGGCCACCATACCTCAACCTGGTCACGGCCTATGACCGTCGTGAAAGAAAAATTTGCAGATCATGTAAACATTTATCCCGCAGCGGGAATCGAACCCGCACCCCTTGCGTCTCAGACGAATAGAGAACTATCGATCTATAGAATAGATAACTAAAGATCATTTTTGAAACGTCATTAAGATAGCATATCGCATGCAGTTTGAACACGGCTTAATTCTGATGGTTTTGATGAACTCGGATTGTGGTCGAATGGTCGGCTAGAGATGCGGATTCGATACGGTGAGTTACATCTTGCATGTTGCATTTTTTCCACGACACAGGGAATCCTAGTGTAGGGTCAGGGCTGTGTAAGTAGTGATATTCGGTGGGTCTTAGGCTCGTTTTCAGAGACACGACTCAAGCATAGATTTAATCACAGATCAGCTGAACTCTATTTAAGTATTGAATCTCTTCTCAAACATAACTTTTATTCAAGAACGGTACTTAAACTACTCTCCGCTGAATCGAGTCTCAAATCTGTACTCAAATGTTCTCGTTTACATTTTTATTAATTTATAATTTTCGATCAGTTTTGCGCAGAAATTCAAACAGCCAGGGTGGAAATAGAACAGAACTATAAAGTGAAGTATAAATATGCATCAAAGTACGTATAACGGAACGAAAATGTCATTTGATTAATGTCCAATCAAATCAAATTTAAGCACCGATTTCGTCTGATTGACGTTTCAGAATAAGCATTTACTCAGGTGAACTGTGATCATTCAATTTATACATAAGTACTGTTCAAGAATTAGAATCTCGACTCAAATCGAGATTTAAGTACAGATCAATGCTTGAGTCTTGTCTCTGAATACGAGCCTTAGAATTTAGTTTATACCATATGTAAGTTAAGTTACCTGAAATAAATTTATATTATTATTATTATTAAAAGTTCCTTATGTTTTCCATCAGGCGAATACCAATAACGGAAACCTACACCCTCAACGGGCTATACCCCAACACTCTGTACTACATCTGGCTAGCGGCGCGGTCGCAACGCGGCGAGGGCGCGACCACCCCGCCCATCGCCGTCCGGACGAAGCAGTATGGTATGTGGTGCCGTGGTAAAAAGTGTGGTAGGGAGACGTGCAAGAACTTGATCGAAGGGAGGAAGTCGAAGGGAAAGCATTCTAGGACCAACCCTTTTTTTATGTTATACGGAGGCTAACAGTCCTACGGCCCTCCTAGTAAGTGGTTACCGTCGCCTATTGACATCAGCAACACCTGGAGCATTGCTAATGCGTTGCCTGCTGAACCCCTCCCCCCCCCCCCTAAAGAGCTCTGGCAACCTTACTCACCGCAGGAACACAACACTATTTGAAACAAATAATGTTATTTGGCTGCGATTTCTGTAGGGCGGACGTACCCCCAGACGGGCTGCTGCAATTTAGAGCGAAAATTAGATTAACTGAATTTTATTCCGGTTGAAAAATCGTGGAGATAACGTAATTCTATTTAATTATTTTATTTCCCGTTTTCCCACTACTGTGCCAAAAATAGTGGAGACAACAACTTTTCTATCTTCAGCTATTCTACATAATTTTCTCCACTCAGACCTTTAGAGCTGAATCTAGCTATAATACCCAAAATATACGTAACTTTATTAAGGTAGTAGGTAGTTCAAACTTGCTCAAGCAAGGAATTAAGAATACGTACGGGGGATACTTTTTAAACCGCAACATTACATTTATTGATTTTTTTGGTAGTTTCATTAAGTTATGACATGGCAATACTTATTTGACATTTTATTAGATTTATGTTTTAATTTTTCGTTTGATTTGTTTGATTGTACCTACTGATTTATAATGACATGTTTTATTGGCAATTATTATTATTATATTACAACATATTGACAAGGCCTATGTACAGCCGCTAAAACTTGATGTAATTAACAAAACCAAGTGTTCCCAGTGCTCCAAAGGTGAATAAATAATATGACTATGACTAAAAAGCAGACGACAGACACATACCCTTTATCAAAAAAGCTAGATTAGTGTTCTTTAGATTTGTTTCATGAAATAAAATTTTGTCTGGGACGTTTGTGTATTACATTAATAGAAGAAAAACTCGTTTTACCCAAACGGGAAGCAAGAAAACTCTTTTAAGCTTATTCATCGTATTGCATCGCGGTAATTCGATGGAATTAAAACGTACATAGAAAACAACAGTTTTTAGACAACAAGGTAGCATTACACAGCCACTTGTTTTTACTGCAACGCTAAATTATTCTCGACTCAAATTACTCAACGCTACAGTCCACTTCACTTTTCCTTAAAACTTTATACTCGAGTTCCGAGACATAAGTGCCCTAAACAATTTATGAGTAATGCTTTCAACTTTCCGACTTAGTAAACCACAGATCAAATTCTTGGACAGAACTCCCCGTTCGATGCTTTGTGGAGTGTGTGAGTGTATGAGTCCTGAGTGGATTCCAAGGTAATTCCCTAAAATAATTCACATATGAGCACCTGCCCGGCACGCTGCCAGTAATTGAAGCACAAAGCACCAAGTTTTTATATCACAATATGTGTTTTGTAATCGTTATTGTCGAAACGGTAATGTGTACGCATTTCCTAACTGACAAGTCACAAGCGGAGCGTACACGGTACCTTAGTAGTAGCTTTGTGTTGTACGTAGGTCAGTTTTAATGAGGTTTTCACCTCGACTTTAAATTATTTTTACCAATTTGCTCGCGACACGAAGCATCGCGTTTCTCTATTCAATAAAGCTGAGTTTCTCGGAATTTCTACAAATTAATTCGTATATGTCTAGTGCCGCGAGCAAAAGTCGTAATCACAGTTCTTTGCAGGAGAGTGACGGATGAGAAAAAGAGATGTGTGGGCGAGCGGATCTTACATGCATGCATTTATTTTCAAGCACATTTTCGCATTCAGTGATTGCATCGGTTAGGGTAAAGGTTTTGAGTTTCAGGGATACTTAATGATGAGATATTTTAGTTCCTGGAGCGCCTCCGATGAATGTTACTGCCGTGGCCGCGTCGCCTACCGCTATTCGGGTCTCGTGGCAGCCGCCGCCGGCCGAGCGCGCGAACGGGAGGATCGCTTACTACAAGCTGCTGTGTGTGGAGTCTGGGAGAGGGGACTCTGAGGCCACGGTGGTCAAACTGAACCAGACGTCCTTCGTCCTCGATGAGTTGAGGCGATGGACCGAGTACCGGATTTGGGTGCTGGCGGGTACCAGCGTCGGCGACGGGCCGGCCTCGTATCCGGTCACTGTGCGCACTCACGAAGACGGTACGTGTTATGACGTTCGTTCAACTGTTAATTGGTAGTAACGCTCGATCTTCTGATGTTGTAACCCACAAACTAGATAAAAGCTTCCAAAATAAAATTATAACGTGGTTTCATTGAAATCCCCAGAAGTCATCATAAATTGAAATCGTTAGAAGTAGGTACATACTACTTACTAGCTATAAGTTTAAACTTCTTATATGAATGTACTCATTCACATGTCTAATTTTATACATAAATCATAAAATCGAGCGTTTTCAAGTCAAAGAAATAATATTCTAACAATTAAATTGATCAATAAATAACTTGAAATAACAAAATTCTTTGACTATGTAGGTAATATCAAAGGAAGTTTTTATATCTGAGTATTAATACCTACAGCTAAAAATTTTAAACCAAAAAATCTTAAGTATTAAATTTTTCATACAGCAACAATGATTTTTAAGAATTAACCAGCATAATTTTATAAATAAAGATCATCCTTTGACGTTACATCTTATAATTACATATTCCAAAATAAATCAACTAACGAACTAATAATTTTCATGAATTCATAGATGGTTCGCAATGGCGGTATTTTAATCTAAAATAATACATGATAAATTTTCCATTAACTATGATGATTCTGTCCGTGTAATTGATATGCATAATTTGATGGGTGGAGGTGGTGGAGGTTACATTTAAAATGGAAACATTATTTGATATTCTCTAATTGACTTGACGACAAATGAGTAAATGATTTCGCACTAATTAAGGACATTTCGGCTGTAATGTTATTATTATCTATGCAACTGGTGGTGGTACAAATCATTTCCGCAACGATTAAGGTCATTACCATAGTACAAACGCAGTTACTACCAAAATACTAATGTCATTCTTTTCTTTTGTTCCTTTTTGTGAGCACATAGCAGGATCCTAAACAAGGAGGTCGAATTCTCGTAACAAAACTTTACTATGCTTGCTGGAAATTATGTATTTATCATCACAATTTTGGTTTCACTGTATTTTAGCCGCTGAACTGGCGGCATAGAGTCGATATTTCCACTCACTGTCACATGTAATGATTTCATTCCGGTGGCGAGCCCCGGCCCGCCATCGTCGACTCGCTAAGATGGCACTCACTGAACTGCAAACTTTTAAATGCACCTGGTATAGTGTCAAAAGCACAGTTATTTGATTTTGGCGCACAGTTGTTGAGTATTTAGCGATGGACACAATTTTGCATGCTTTCCTACGACACAGCACCGTTTTCGTTCAATCACCGGATAGGTTCGCCTGCGGTACGCAACCGTGCTCAGGTTTTCAGGGCGGGTTGCGTTAAGCAAGCGTTGCACTTTTAGGAGCACTCAGCACATAGCGACGACACGAGGTGAGAGAGCGAGTGCGTGACTCGACTGGGCCGGCCGGAGTGCGTTCGCCTCACTAGCCTCGCCTGAGAGCCTCTAGCGGCCCTCAGCGGTGCCGAAGTGACCACTCGGCCGGCGACACGCACCACGGCCCGAGCGCCGCATTTGAATACCAATACCGTCCCCACACCACACGCGCGCATGCAACTCACAACTACCTACTTCTACTCACTATACTCTACTACTATATACTATTAGCGGGTGCGTCCGGGCCGAAGCTGAGTCCTGAGGATCCGCTAAGTTTCACTAACCCCGATCGTCCCCACCCGGATCCGACGGATTTGGTTCGACAACCCTTCGCCCGAACCCCCGATGCTCGGTACTAGACTACGCGCTACCTCTATCTTTCTCTGTCTCTCTGTCTATCACTTGCTCTTGTGCTACACTTCTTGGCAGTAGCGTTTCAGTCTCGCCTCTCTTCTTTCTTCCGTATCTCTATCAGACTATCGTGCATGCACACTAGTTAATTGTGACATATACTACAGAATACTATTGCCTAAAGTGCGCTATAGCCGTTTCTGACCGACGGGCGAGGAACGAACGCGTCACACCGGCACCGATCATTCCTGTTAAGTACTACTATCTTACTTACCAAATCAGTATATTCGAAGAGCACAGCAAATGGACACACACAGTAAATAACATCACAGAGGATAACACGAGGTACGAGGCATCACACACACAGAGGCAACGGTGGGCGCACATTGACAACAAGACACAATGAAGCACACACACAATGACTGCAAAGCGGCCGTCGCGTTAATCAATACATGTGCGTGTGAGTGACTGCTCCAATGGGCAAGGAATACCTATATACGTCGCCATTAGCTTTCCCTGTTCCGTAAGCCTCAATTGATACTAAGTGCTTTTGTGAGCTGTTTTCGTAGTAAAGGATTCCTTGCAAAGAAAGCTCGCGCAAGCATTTTCAACCTATTCAAGAAATGAAATTCCCATTTGTGCGCTAGGAACAGGGCAAGGCAATGCACGCGAACATAGACCGAAGCCGTCCCGAGCGGCTTAAACGAATGCGCCTCTTAAAGAGCTCAAAATATACGAGGAAGTAAAATAAGAGTGCCCCTATTTCGCCGACAAGCGTTCTACTCGTAATCTCTCACTTAGTAGTTCCGTTCGCCCTGCAATGTTCGCACAATTTGTCTTAAATGTATTTGAATGCGTTTTTCTCTTTTTTCTCTCGTCACTGACTTTGTATGGGCTGCCGGTAACCCGTACAGCTATAAAGAGTGAGTATAATTTACTTTAGTGCTTGTATCAGTGTGCGTTGTGCTTGTGCCTATGCTTTACTTAGTGTCTTCCTAGTAATACTCTAACTTCTCTAACAAACTGCAAGCGGTTATCTGACTAGCATGTCTCCGTAGACGTATTTACGAGTAAAGACTTGGTGTGGTATTTTCATTTGGGATTTTACGCTCCCAAGTCTAACGTCCCGAAGCATGATCCCTTGCAGTGTGTGGATAATGATGTACCTAGATTTAGACACGCAGCTTGGATATCTATAGATGACTTACTAAATGTTTGACTCTTTGTAAAGCTTGACGATTTAGTTGTTCTATGATGTGGATTGGAAGGTAATGGTTTTTAATTGGTTATGGTGATGTGAAAGGGCGTATATGATAATGTCTCAGTGTGTGTTGGTATTCAAATGCCCGATCGAGATGCTGAGGCGTGTGTAGTCACGCCTTTGACCGAAATACTCTATCAGCATCACCGACGGGATTACCGACCGCACTATGCTTCCCAGACTCATTTGAAGCTTTACTCCGATTTTAGACCTTTAAACATTACGCTTAAGGTAGATTCTCTAGTGCTCCCGTAGATGCTGATAGGGCATTTAAGTCAGTTACAAACAGGTTCGGCTCACATGTCTCACATATTTTATGTGTACTCACAGTGCCCGGAGAGCCCCAAGACGTGAAGATCAATGCCATCAACTCCACCTCCATCCATGTGACATGGAAACCGCCGCAAGAGAAGGAGAAGAACGGGATCATAAGAGGCTACCACGTCCACGTTCAAGAACTGAGAGATGAGGTAGATATTTTGTTACTAGATTCATTGTAATAGTAGGATTACGATTAATTAAGAAATTGTTGCCTCAGGGTAAGGGACTTTTGAACGAGCCGATGCGTTTCAACGTGATGGATGAGACGATCATGGAACTGAACGTGACGGGGCTTCAGCCTGATACAAAGTACAGCGTGCAAGTGGCTGCGCTAACGAGGAAGGGAGATGGAGATAGGAGTCCGCCAACAACGGTGAAAACTCCTGGCGGTGTGCCAAACAGGCCTATAGTCACCCTCAAGTAAGCTTATCACTTCAAAATCTTCAAGCGAAAACAGTTTAGTTGACCCTCAACTACATAAATTACTTAGAACCACTTTACTCTGAAACATGTGTTAAACTGTTGCTTTTTTTCAGGGTTTTGGAGAGAGAACCGATAGTCTCCATAGAATTAGAGTGGTTGAAGCCGACTCAGACTTACGGAGAGTTACTCGGATATCGACTACGTTACGGCAACAAAGACCATAAACTAACTGACGAAATCAACTTCCCTCCAAAAATGTCCAATCACAAAATCACAGATCTGGAAAGAGGAGTTCAGTATGAGTTTAGAATAGCGGGCAAGAATCATATAGGCGTCGGACAAGAGACTATCAAGTATTGGTTGACACCAGAGGGTGCACCGAAAGGACCTCCAACAAACGTTACGTATCATTTCCAAACACCAGATATCATCAGCGTCAGGTGGGAACCTCCAATAAGAGAAGACAGAAGTGGCCAAATAAAGAAGTACGATATACAGTTCTACAAAAGGGGAGACCAATCGTCTCTCGTGGAGAAAACTACGGAAACAATGAAAGCTGTGTTTACCGGATTAGAAGAAGATGCTCATTACGTCTTCAAAGTCCGAGCGTACACCGATCAGGGAGCTGGGCCTTACAGCAAAGACGTCACTGCTCATACCGAAAGAGATATAGGCAGAGCGCCAATGTCAGTCAAAGCGGTTGCAACATCGGAGTCAGGTGTCGAAGTTTGGTGGGAAACCTTCAGATCAAGAAAGAAGATCATAGGCTACGTCATATTTTACACAATGACCCCCGTAGAAGACTTAGACGAATGGCAACAAAAGAACGTCCATGTAACTCACTCTGCAGACTTGGAAAACTTAGAAAAATTCGCAGAATATGCTATTGCAGTGGCAGCTAAGACAGCAGACGGATTGGGCAGGCTATCAGAAAAGGTAACTGTGAAAGTGAAGCCGGAAGAAGTGCCTTTAAATTTGCGAGCTCAGGATGTGTCAACGCACTCCATGACATTGTCGTGGTCGCCCCCATTACGCTTAAACCCCGTTAGCTATAAGATATCCTACAACGCGATTAAGGAGTTTGTTGACTCTCTTGGGATGACTCAAACGCAAGAAATCCCAAGAAGAGAGATTATTGTGAAGCATGAACGAACAGCTTATTCGATAAACGATCTCTCTCCATTCACGACGTACAACGTAAACGTCAGTGCTATACCTAATGACGAATCGTATAGACCGCCGACTAAAATCACAGTTACCACTCAAATGGCAGCTCCCAAACCGATGGTGAAGCCTGACTTCTACGGCGTTTACGAAAATGAAATTCTCGTCATTCTACCTCAAGCCTCCGAAGAATACGGACCTATCTCACATTATTATTTAGTTGTAGTTCCTGACGATAAGGCTCATAATCATAAGAATCCCGATCAGTTCCTAACCGAAGATTTAATTAAGAATAACGCTAGAACCGATGACGAAAACGCCCCATATATTGCTGCTAAGTTCTTACAGAGAAATATTTTGTACACATTCCACTTGGGAAATGATGAAATGTACGAAGGCTTCTCGAATAGGAAGTTGAATCCTGGTATAAAGTATCGAGTGTTTGTCAGAGCTGTTGTAGATACCCCTCAAAAGCATCTGTACACTTCAAGTCCGTTTTCGGAGTATTTATCGCTAGATATGCGTGAAGCGCCCCCTGGTGAGGAGCCCAGCAGACCTGACCCGAAGGATATCAATGGAGACCCGGAGATTAGGATAGAGGAGAATAGAAAAGAGGCCGGCATGATCTGGGTGATTGGTCCAATCATTGCCGCACTGATGCTGTCGCTCTTACTGGTTCTTTTATTCATTGTGAAGAGACGAAGACAACCTTGCAAGACACCTGACCAGGCAGCAGTCACGAGGCCGCTGATGTCAGCTGATGTTGGGTTTGGTGCTCCGTCTGATCCCGTTGAAATGAGAAGACTGAACTTCCAAACCCCAGCAATGATCTCACACCCGCCTATCCCAATCTCGGAACTTTGTGACCACATAGATAGGCTGAAAGCGAACGACAACTTGAAATTTTCCCAGGAATACGAAAGTATCGAGCCTGGTCAACAGTTCACGTGGGACCACTCCAATATGGAAATAAACAAGCCCAAGAACCGTTATGCTAATGTAATTGCTTACGACCACAGCCGTGTAATCCTCCAGCCAATGGACGGTGTGCTCGGGAGTGACTACATCAACGCCAATTACTGCGACGGTTATCGTAAACATAACGCTTACGTCGCCACTCAGGGGCCCTTGCAGGAAACGTTTGCGGATTTCTGGCGAATGTGTTGGGAATTACGGACAAACACGATCGTAATGATGACTAAACTGGAGGAAAGGACGAGGATTAAGTGCGATCAGTACTGGCCTAGTCGCGGGAACGAGTCTTATGGCAATATGAATGTGTCGATAGCTGAAGTCCAAGAACTGGCGACATACTGCATCAGAACCTTCCAACTCACGAAAGAGAATAGCGCGGAGCGACGGGAAATCAAGCAGCTGCAATTCACAGCTTGGCCTGACCATGGAGTACCTGACCACCCTGCCCCCTTCCTGCAGTTCCTACGCCGTGTCCGGGCTTTGAACCCTGCCGATGCTGGTCCGTTGGTCGTCCACTGCTCCGCTGGAGTGGGCCGCACTGGCTGCTTCATCGTCATCGATTCCATGCTCGAGCGTGCGAGACATGAGCGCACAGTCGACATCTACGGCCACGTCACTTGTCTGCGAGCCCAGCGCAACTACATGGTTCAAACTGAAGACCAGTACATCTTCATCCATGATGCGTTGCTCGAAGCTGTTGTCTGCGGCGATACAGAAGTCCCCGCTCGTAACCTCCACGCGCACATTCAGAAACTGATGCGTATTGATACGATCGAGAATATAACTGGCATGGAGTTGGAGTTCAAGAAGCTGGCAAACATGAAGGCTGATTCGAACCGTTTCGTGTCTGCGAGTCTTCCTTGCAACAAGCATAAGAACCGACTTGTGCATATTTTGCCTTACGAGTCGTCCCGGGTCTGCTTGTCCCCTCGCGATGGTTCAGATTACATCAACGCGTCTTTCGTCGATGGGTATCGGTACCGGGCCGCGTACATTGCTACACAAGGACCCCTGCCTGATACCACGGATGACTTCTGGAGGATGCTGTGGGAGCATAATTCCACCATCATCGTGATGCTGACTAAGCTGAAAGAGATGGGAAGGGTAAGTTGAATTTCTTGTTTTTCGTACCACTGGTCTATGATGTAAAGGTGTGGTGGCACTAAAAAAGGCCTTGTGACTATAACAGAACCAGTGCCCCAAGCACGAATAATTCACGGAAACGTTACGCTTACGAAAGGCACGTATGCTACCACCAAGCCATTACCCTTTAAGTGACTTGTTTTGTGTAGATATAGTACTTGTTTGATACATATTGCTGTATACATATATCTGTATTAAAACATGTGAGTAATGATTCTTATTATTGTTTAGGAGAAATGTCATCAGTATTGGCCTTCGGATCGCTCTGTTCGCTACCAATGCTTCGTTGTGGACCCTATTGCTGAATACAACATGCCTCAGTACATCTTGAGGGAATTCAAGGTTTGAACTCTTCTCAACAACTAAATAGTTTATTTTTCTATGCGGGTGATTGTCTTGCTGAGATGCAAGAGTTGTGGGTTTGATCCCCGAAGCTTGACCATTATTTGCATGATGTGCAAATATTTGTTTCACGTGTATAAATAAAGAAATAAGCTCACGACTTTTATCCCCAAACATGGCAGACACAGACTAATAAGGAAAGATGGCAGACATACTCTCAGTCGATCAGATCCTGAACTATGGGTACCAGAGACTGGAATACTTAGTAGATAGCTATTTAACACCCAGATACAGAACAAACTGTGTTAATCACACAAATATTTGTCCAGTGCGGGAATCGCTACTACCACAGTTGGTAGTAGCGATTCCCGCACTGGACTGGACACTGGACACAAGGTATATTGACAGGCCTCATAGCTCAGTAGCTATGAGGCCTGTCAATATACCTTGTGTCCCCTTTAAACCCGTTGCCTCTATCATCATCCAGGTAACAGACGCCCGCGACGGTGCGTCCCGCACAGTCCGTCAGTTCCAGTTCACGGACTGGCCGGAACAGGGCGTGCCCAAGAGCGGCGAAGGGTTCATTGACTTCCTCGGACAGGTGCACAAGACGAAGGAGCAGTTTGGTCAAGACGGCCCTATAACTGTGCATTGCAGGTGAGACTGAGGATTGTTGAGGGCTCTACGCTGTAGCAGTGCTACGAAATCTCGTAGCAGTGCAACGATTTCTCGTAGCAGAGCTACGCTACGCTTCGCAAATAATTACACAAGTTCTATAATTTCGGTTAGGTTATTAAAAAATTGTACCAGGGCTTATCCATGTCATGTAATTGTATGAAAGAAGTACAACAGACTTTCACTTATTTAAAAAAATCTTTTCGTTTTTGGTCTTTCACCATACTTAGCAAAGTTTTTCTTTTCTTTGTCAAAGCAGCAGATTTTTGCATAGTAGGTATTTTGTGAATGAATAATGTCGTACTTCCGACACAGGAAATCCTAGTGCCCCAGACTAGGATTTCCTGCGTGTCATTTTTCAGGATGTATGTAACTGTTGGGTGTTACTTATTATTTATTATCGGCACCACACTGAAGCTTTAAATTCCATTTTGAGAAAAAGGATCACCGAAAAAAATGATTGGCTCCAAGCCGTGTTTGTTGCCTGATTCTTCTAGGCTTGGTCGCGAGGATCAGGCATAGCTTCACCTAATTTCTAAGACATTTCAAAGTGATCCTAGTGATTTTATTGAAATAAACGCCTTTTCCCGCGTCCATAACAACGATAGCTATAACTACGCTCGCCAACCCGCATGCCCAGCGTGGTGAGTATGGGCAAATCCCCCCACATGATAAGGAATTTGCTCTGTCTGTATGGGAGGCCATGTTCAGCAGTGGACGTCGAACGGCTGAAATGATCATGATGATGAAACGCCTTTTGACTTTGACTTTGACTTTGTAGTGCGGGTGTCGGCCGCACGGGTGTGTTCATCACGCTGTCGACGGTGCTCGAGCGCATGCAGTACGAGGGCGTGCTCGACGTGTTCCAGACTGTGCGCACGCTGCGCACGCAACGCCCCGCTATGCTACAAACAGAGGTAAATAAACAGCCACTTCTCAAATTATATTTTGAACACCTGTTTACCATTATTTATTTATTTGGAAGACTAACAGCACATAACAACATAATTAACATGGAAATTTAGAAACAAAAGGCCAATAATAAGTATTCACTGATAGAATAATAAAACTGAAAAAGAGCACAGAAAAAGAAAAAAATACATAAATGATAAAAGCAAGTATAAAAACATATTTAGATGCAGGTAATAAAACTAGCAAACATGTAATAAATATGTAATTATAGCATTTAAGTTTTATATATTGTGGCCGTGGTGCCCCCGGCTGAAGAATAGGCCCCTCCTATATCTACCTATCCGCGGATGTCGTAAGAGGCGACTAAGGGAAAAAAGCTAGGGGATATAGAGCAGCGTCCCTCATTTTAACAATGATAGCTCTAACTGCGCTCGCCAACCCAGCGTGGTGAGTATGGGCAAATCCCCCCACATGGTAAGGAATTTGCTCTGTCTGTGGGGGAGGCCATGTTCAGCAGTGGACGTCGTAAGGCTGAAATGATGATGATGAAGTTTTATTTACAAAGCCAATAAGCCTTAAATTTCATAATATTAATAAATTTTCTTGTTAAATAGTAATTTCTAGACCCTATTGTGTTGGGTAATTAAAGAAGCTAGCTTAGTGCAGTTCTTTTAAATGCTATAAATAAAGTTTTTCTTACAGTATTTGTTGGTAGGTTGGTTTGTGTGTCCTCTTTTAACGCAGCAACGAAGCAACAGATCGTTGTGATTTTTTGCATTGACATTTATTTAGGATTGACATTGGCATGTGAATTGAAGAAGTATGTGTGGAGTAACTTTGAAAGATAGAGTGAGGAACAGTGTGATAAGAGAGCGTTGTGGGGTGAAAGAAGACGTAGTGATGAGGATTGAGAAAGGTATGCTGAGATAGTTTGGTCATGTAGAGAGAATGAACGAAAGAAGATTGACGAAACAGGTGTATAAGGCGAGTGTGAATGCGACCGTTGGAAGGGGAAGACCTAGGCATACGTTTAGTGACCAAATCGGTGACGTTTTGGAAAAAGGCCAGGTCATGAGTACCCTAAACCGACGAGCATGTATGAGGAATGTGATGAGAGTGAATGAAGCAAAAGAGGTATGTCAGGATCGTAGCAAGTGGAAAACTGTGGTCTCTGCCTACCCCTCTGGGAAACAGGCGTGATTTTATGTATGTATGACATTAGCATACTTTTTATCCGAGTAACGCGCGAGCGAAGCAGTTACACTAGTAAAGAAAAACAAACAAGCTGCGTTTCTTGCTTTTCTTATCACTGGTTTTTTCTTTGCGCGGCATTGGTTTGTTGACCTTTGTTGTTTCGCTCTTGGCGCAAGCTGTATTCAGTTGGCGGCTTTGTTCTTTTTCTCCCCAAAATGTTCACGAAGTCTAAGCAGGAATAATAACACAAACTCACCTTTCTTTGTCATCAACAGGACCAGTACGAGTTCTGCTACCGTGCCGCGTTGGAGTACCTGGGCTCATTCGATCACTACACGAACTGTCGCTGAGACAGGTTTGTCTAGACAGCATTGGGACTCCCATTATGTACTTAACTATGACAAAATCTTGATTGTACGGGACAAAGGACTATTAAACTTGAGATTTATTTTTAAAAGTATTTTTTTCTTCTTGCTTTTGAGATTCGTTTATAAAAAAAGGTTATTTCAAATATTTTGATCATGACTTGAAAAGGTGCGCAACAGTGCAAAACCCATTCACTATCTTGCTTTAGGGTGAATAACTATACAAAGCGTTTACCATTAATCAAATTCTTGCGCATAGCAAAATATCAGTCAGTTTTCCGTTAATATTAAGTCCAGTTAAAAAAATAAAAAAGAGACAACCAGCCTCCTAATTTCAGCCATTGTTCAACAAGTACATGCTGGTAATCACAGTCATTAAAAAAAGAAAAAGAAGACAAATAGTCAAGTCCAAGCACACTAATGCATACTTCCGTTGACCTTTGTTCCGTACAATAATAGGGGGCCAATTCACGTTAATAAATTCAATAAAGGCCATACCATCCATTTTACGGCTTTATTTAGGCGGTGACGTAAGTTAACAGTCTCAAAGATGTAAGGCTCAATTTCGTGTAAAATAGCGCTGACACGAATTTGAATGGCAATAAGACGTCATAGTATATATGTTTGTACGTCAAATCAATTGACAGTTGAGTTTCACATAAGACTGTAGTGAGTTTCAATTGTAATTTAGTTAAGTGAATTGTCCCTCGGGTAGACTAACCCTTTATTAATAATCACTCACTAACTTTATCAGCTCGATAAAAGTATATCTCTTTCTGTTTTTTGTTGCTTGAAAAGGACAGGGCGTGAGTTATCGAGTCGATAAAGTGACTGAGTATGTAAGGCTGCCCGCACACTATCAGACATTTATATCAGAAAAAATAAATCAACCAATCAAAGGACGTACGGTTTTACTGGTTGGTGATTAATTATGTCGCCGGACCGTACGTCAATACTGATTGGTTGATTGAATTTTCTGGCATACATTTTGACGGTGTGCGGACAGCCTAAGAGGGTAACTACGCTGGAGTCCCAAAAGCTTGCCATTGACGTACAACATCGACTGACACTCACACCGCGATGTTGATCCCATGAGGCTAAACCACAAACGAGTGCCTACGAACGCTACTTATGATATATTTACTATATTGACCATAAAAATCTTGATTGTGAGTCGAAAGGGTAATAATAATAAAGAATATTATCCTATGAACTTATGATAGTCATATAACAGCTGTTCACGCTATTTTTATCTCTTAAATCGAACAGTTCAGTGTTAAAAGTCCATATAAACGGTTACTTAGATGCGTTTAATGAAACTTTCTATTATATGGTCAGTCTATGGTTACGCCGCAATTACCTAATTTGCTATCAATATAAAAGTAATCTAGTGAATCAGTGCGCTTAGACTAAACGTATGCGATATATTCAATTCTGATCAAATATACAGACATATTATTGTAAAATGTATAAATAGTTATTACAGCTGTAATTAGAAGATTATTTTTCATATCGAGTGTTGAAATATGTTTAAGTAGTGTAAACTTGTGGTATTTGGGTTACGTTTCATTATTGCAATATTACGGAACTCTTTGGACGAATCGGCTGTGTCGTGTGAATTATACTTGTGACGGTCCTTTATGTGTGCGTAGTACATTAAATTATGTAAATACTTAGTTGTATTTTCATGTCGTATGTGTTGTGTTATGCATTTATATTTTCTTGCCCAGTTTATTGACCCAGCTCGAAAAAATTACTCCTTTCGCAGTTTAATAGGTGATTTAAAAATTGTGGACATTTTTGTTTTATAAAAAAAATGTATGAATTCATTTTGTAATTAATTCATTAGGTAGTTTAAGTTATGTAATCACTGCTTGCTTTTAGAAATCGTGATTCGATGACATATCTATTTGTAGGTAGAAAAAATGTTTTTGTCGATGTGAATATCTGTGTAATGAAAGGGAAAGAATCCGTATGAATCCTGGGGAATGATTATTCTGTCACTCGACTTTTTTGAAGTCATAATTATGTTATTTTTAAATTAATTAATGATAGAGTTGAGGGAGAAATTAACAAATTTCGACTTCAAGACTTCTATCTTATTCACACTACTTTAAGCTATCTTTAAGTGTAGTACTTACCTTATATTTTTAATCTTTTACAATAATCTCCTTGCATTGTAAAAACTAAGGACTTTAGGTTTTTCACTCGTTTTATACAACTATACCTACTTGTATTAATCTAACTTACGTATAAGTTAAATTTGAGCTTGTATGTAATTTAGTAAGTAATACGCTGTTTTCAAACGTTAATTGTAGTTATTGCGAACAATTAAAAATAACTCCTAAAAAAAGGCGCGTAATTAGGTAGGTGTATCGATATGGTCGAACTTCGGCCACCATTCGGAACTGCCAATTCGTTTCGATTATCGAAAAGTAAAAATACATACGAGAAGTAGATTTTAATGAAATAATTGTTATAATGGAGGATATAGTAAAATTTAATACTCGTTAATGAATCATGTACCTATTTACTGGGAGCTGACGCACGCTAGTGTATGGGCAGCTTTTTAAACTAAATGGGAGCTCTTCCTTCGCTAGGCAGCTCATATAAAACTTACCTCCTTTATTTAAAAAAAGAAAGCTTTACAATCATTCCTCTTATTTGTTACCTATGTATTTACATACTATTTTGTTTATTTTTATTTTCTTGGGGCGTGTTCTATTTTTAAATGTTTCCAAACGCACATTTTAACGATCTCTTGTACAGATAAAAGGCATAAGTTTCTATTCTGCCTAGCTTAGTATCATAATAGCCGATATTTTTATTGCATTAATTAATTTCCATGCCATAATATGGTGCTGTTGTGATTTTAAAATACCATAAATCATTTCATTGTTATCAAATCAATTCATCCCATCCGTTAAATGTTTTAGAAAGACTGATTTAATTCAACTGATTTATAGCATTTTTTTATTGTGTTTACCTTGTTTAATGTAAATTGAATTAATGAATTGATTTCGTTGTGTTTGTTGTAAATGATATCAGTGATTGTAATTTGTTGTGTAAACATATTTTTATACAGTAATTTTTTAAGTTGAAAATAGCCCATAATGGTCCGGTAAACCCAAAGAGATATTTGAATAAATTTTAAAAGATATAAAATTAACCTGCAAACCTAAAATTCTATATTTGTGAAGTAGAAAATCAAATCGCTATTTAGCGTAGCTAATATAATTTGCGTGGTTTCGAAACAAAATATTGGCTATTACTCGCCCTAGCTTTAAATTTATAATTAATTTAGTGCAATTAAAATGGCGACGCAGTTTGGCGGGAGTGTGAATGTAACTGTAGGTGTTTGTAGACGAATATTATAATTATTTTGTAAAATACCCGCGCTGCGTCTCGGGCACAGTGGATTCGCAAATTATACATAATGTATATGAAAAAATAAATTTATGTGAGACCATTTAACAGCATTTCATTACATTTTACCGGACACCTACTAGTCTTTTTTGACATCTAGAAATGGCACTTGCTTAAAATAAACAGATGTTTCAGATAGGCTAGCAATTTGAAAGTACCTACATACCAGTAGGCTGTCAGTAGGGCTAATTTAAAACATGATCGGTTCGAATCTCGGCTGTGCACCAATATATTTTTCTATATGAAAAAATTATGTGCATAGGTAAAGGAAAACATCGTGAGGGAAGCCCGCAGTCCCATGTTTCTAGTCAGCTCCGCACGTATTGACACAATGTCATTCCTGTCTTTCGACTAGGCTGAAAGGATGGTATCGGTTATTAATAAATAAATAAAATAATATTCTAATAACTACTTTATTTAAAGCAAGGAACTTAAAACTAATACAAGTTAATATTTACAAAATACACAAGAAACAGTTGAGCCATCTAACGACCGTTACAAACGATCTATAGATCTCAACTGATCCAGATCACTACCAGTCGGAATCGTCCCCAAGACGCTGGCGGAATTGCCACGCTGGATGGCAATGCTAATTCGCTGGGCCAAATAAGAGCCAGCTCTCGGGTCTCGCGTCGCTTCGATCAGACGCCCTGATATCTTTTTGAAAACCCGGAGGGCCCCGTTTCCCCACGGACCCGGGGTCTCAACCCAAAAGGCTCAAATAATATTTTATTATATTTTATTTTAATAGGAGATATGATTCACATATTATGATATGATTTGGGTGTACAGTCACATACATAGTCCTGACCCCACACTAGGATTCCCTGTGTCGTGGGTATCAGAAACTATGACTACCACAACAACTGGACACGGAACAAATATTTGCGGTTTATACAAACATTTGCCCCGCAGAGGGAATCGAACCAACACCCCTTGCGTCTGAGACGGGCACTCGCCCGCTTGTCCATCGTGTTTGTTTATAGCAAATAGTACCGACATGGCCTAGTATCGGTAGGTAAATTCAGAAAAATATAGATAGATAGATTATATCTTTATTGTACCTACACCAAAAAGAAACAAAAAAAATATGTTTACATTATCCTAAACTAAGTAACTAAAATAGACTGCACTAATACTTACCTACTTAATGTGGCCGTCCTTCTCATATAGACACAAGAAGGATATCACTAATAGAATACGTACATTTATACTAAAAGTGAGGATACAGGCTCTCACTCTTCCGCCTCGTGACCTGCAAAATATTGTAGTGGGAACCAACCACCCTCCAATAACTTAATCGCACTTCGCATCAGATATTCAGTCAACATCTTCCTTCTAATTGTAGCAGAATAATCCGGTTTACTCAAATATTGTCGGACCCTAAATTGGCACAATGAATACGTATTGCTGAGCGTTAATTATAATATCTGAGACGTGCCCCGTGAGATTGGTCGCCATTGTCCCCAGCTATGGCCAGCACGTCGAGAAACTAGAGTGCCTAGATGTGGCAAGATATTATAACTAGATATTCGAAGATGCAGGCCGTACAATCTATCGCGCTATAAATCTATGGGGGAGGCCTATGTTTTTTTTTTTTATACAACTGAGGTGGCAATCAGCATACGGCCCACCTGTTGGTAAGCGGTAACCGTAGCCTATGAGCGCTAGCAATACCAGAGGCATCACGCACGCGTGGCCGACCCCAAACCCCTAAAGAGCTCTGGCAACCCATTATTTGGCTGGGATCTTCTGTAAGGCGGAGGTACCTCCAGGTGGGATGTTCCAATTTAGAACGAAAAAATCTCGCTGTGCCCTACCTCCTCCTTAAATGGAGTGTTCAGCAGTGGACGTCCAATGGCTGAAATGACGATCATGATTATGATGCAAAAGATATGACACTCAATTTACACATTTTTCCCCCTGGTGTAGACAAAACGAGACCTTCGCACTCTCCTATGGCTATTACTAATATTAAATGGTTTACCTACCTATAGTTACACAAAAGTTACTTTAAATCAGTCAGAACACGGTCGTATCCACTATACATATATCTTCAAGTTTCATTGAGACATTGGGTTAGGCATCCCAGGCCTTTGAATCTATGCAACTCGATGATAGGAAGTTGGTTTTGAATTTGAATTGCTATCCGTGGTGTTATGCCGCTTCAATCGTTCGTCCATTATTGAATCTCTGAGATCAGTCTGGTATCTTCGTGAGTTACTAGTCACCGTGTAGGTAACGTGAAAAGTAAATAGGTTACCGGTTTTTTAGTGGCGCTTTTCGTGACAACATACAAAACATACTATTATTTTCTACTTTTCATATTATCAGTTGTCTCACGTGTCTCCTGAGTCTCAGTTGTCTCACGGCATCTAGTAGGTAACTCACGACCATAACGGTTCACAATTCTATTTATGATAGGTAGGTACAAGTTGGTCATATTCGTCGCTACGCATTTGACTATCGTATAAAACCTTGTTTAAACGGCGCCGGCAGCGTGCCATATGTCATCTAAAGTTTGTTTATTTTTTTTATTTTTTTATGTTATACGGAGGCAAACAGGCTTACGGCCCACCTGATGGTAAGTGGTTACCGTCGCCTATTGACATCAGCAACACCTGGAGCATTGCCAATGCGTTGCATGTTATTTATCCCAGGCGGGCTCCAATTTAGAGCGAGAAAATCTCGCTGTGCCCTACCTCTCGTAAAATTATATTTCGAAATAATCTATATAAAAAAACATTTATTCAGTACCAGAATATAAAATAACAAATCGCATGCCAGAATAGAATATAAAATAAATTTCAGATAGGTACCTAACATATCGCATGCCGTTTGAACACGTTTTAATATTGGCATGTATGAGAGGATCCGTTGCAATTTCATATTGCAATGCAAATCGTAGAATTTGAGGAATTTTGTGTGTGCTAAAAGCCATTCAGTCTCAACCCTTAGCAAAGTACTCGTAGCTTCTTAGTTTGTAGAATAATCTATACTATCTAAATATTTTTTCAATTGAATAATATTCAATCGAAATGCTAATGAGTTTCAAAACAATATTTTCCTTTCCATGTTCACTGTCACCTATGTTGTTTCCAAATTGGGCGATATAGTCTATTAAAGGTCCGCCAAATCTAATACCGTCATGACGGCTGACGGAGTCGGACTGCTGACGGACTCACTCGTCTTTCTCACAAACCTTTTCCTTGGTCCGCGTCCCTTAATCCTTCTATATTCCTGTAGTGACTAGTATTTAAGGATACCTGCATTCCTTAACTTATGCTGTCTCCGGGGGAGTTGTCCTGCTAGGAACCAGTGAGATGAAAGGCATACACCACAATTCCTATTTACCACTCTTCCGTCACCCGACATTCTTCCCTCCGTATGACTTGCCCATACCACGCTTAGGTTACCAATTGCCGTCTCTTTCTAGGTTTAAAATGGCTTCGGCCAAAGCTGTTTTTTTTTTATAGGTACAACTAAGGTGGCAAACAATCTTACCTACGGCCCAGCTAAGTGATTTACCGTAGCTTATGAACGCTTGTTATACCGACCCCGACCCCGAACGCCCCTCCCCTTAAAGAGCTCTTCCGCAACAGAATTATGAAGTTGTATCGTTTTTAGCGAATCGAAGGCATGCATTTAAATCATCGGTTAATCCTCTCGGGGACGTATTGACCAAGCCTTGCTAAATCCCACCATAAATAACTGACACTCGTTTGTCAGTGGTTTTAAAAATAAACAGTAGCACGAGCACGTACAATTTATTATAGCGTTACGCTTACGATGCGATAACAAATGTAATAATGTCCAATAAAAATTAAAAAAATATCAAGCGTCGCCGATGTCATAACGTTAGAATACCTAGTGAATGGTGCCTTAATATTCGAGTCGAAAGTCGTGGGTTCGCGTCCCGGTCCTGCATGAATGGATTGTTCTGTGCAAAAAATGTATGTACCTACGCATTATCACTTCTTCAGAACGATAAATGAAATATCGTACGGAAACCCAATAGTTAGTAGGTATCGATGGGCGTATCACGACTATCTACTGTAAAATATACACATGAGCCAAATATTTGGACGTGCCTCTGACAGCAACCACCGTCATCTACAAGGACCTGAATATCCGGATATCCGAGGGTGTAAACCATATTTGGTAACTTCCTACAGTCGTCATATTTTGGTAGCTAGCCATACATGCAACTGTTATGCCAACAGTTGCATGCAGGGCTAGGTGCTGATCTGGTAAGTATAAGTAGGTATTCCCAAATCTCAACGCCGTAAACAATAATAACCGGGGAAATAATCCCCTTTGCCGTCGGAGTGCCTGAATAAATCTTATTACACCGAGAGGCCTCAAATTTCCAAATATATTCAGCCAATAAACCTTAAAAGTACCCGTTGGAAGTGAAAAATTAATTTAGCCCACCCCCTTATGCCATATGTAAATGAAATTGAACGGATCCTATTGATGGAGGCACAGATGAGCGTGTAGTGTTGACTGTGGTTCACTCAAGCGCTAACGGCGTAGCTTCATTTTTTGCATAGAGTATGGCGAAGGCTGGCAAGTTTTCACTTCCGACCTAACTTTTCACTCCAACGTTTTCACGGGAGTGTAAAGTTATGTTGGAGGGCACCACTTTGGAACAGACCTACCTATAAATTCTACAATGATGTTTGAGGGTAAATTTTAATAACGTTTGAAGGAAACGTGCCGCAAAAATTAAAGGACTTCGGCAACGCGTTCGTAGTGCCTGTTATTACAAACGACCATAGGTATGTTTCAAATAAGGGACACATCATCATCATCATCAGCCTGTAGAAGTCCACTGCTGGACATAAGCCTCCCCAAGGAGTGCCACGACGAACGGTCTTGAGCCTTTTCCATCCACCGACTCCCCACAACGTTCACAATGTCGTCGGTCCATCGGTCGGGTCATCGGGGGGCGAGAAAATTTACTCCTCCGGTTGTCGGTTCAGCGAGCTATACCTATGGCCTGCCCAATGCCACTTCAATTCTTGCGAATTCTGAGCGCTATGTCGGTTGCTTTGGTTCTCCTACGGATTTCCTCATTTCGGATCCCATCTCGGATAGGGACACATAAAGAGAGTAAAATATAATTCCTACTAACTTGTTACCTTTTCCATGACTTGGAAAACATATTTAAAACCAAAGATCTTGAGGATCTCGCGCTGCTCTCGGTACGTGAAACAAATTGCGATTTTATTAGAACTAGAATAATCTATGGCCGTAGTAAGTCCTAAGCCCAGAGATGATAAAGTTCGATTTACAATGCAAGCGATTTTTAGTGGTATAGGCATGAAACGGAATCTGTCTTCCCGTTTATTTGAACTTTTGTGGAACGAAATGAGAAAAACGAACGGGAGTTTTTGTTTTGTGCCGAAGTTTTAACTCTCACTATGTTTTTTTGTCAAATCAGTTGTTTTTTTAGCCTGCAATAAGATGTTCAGTACACTTCATAATTTTCAAAATGATACCACAATACAGATAAAGATGGTAGGTACATGGCTAAGTTGAAAATGGCACAAGTTGATGATAGGTAAACAATTTTATAGTTTTTGCAGTGGACATCACAAACGTTAATACAGTAGCATCATTTTTAAAATTGTGGAATGTATACATCGTATTGCAGGCGACTGTACACGCCGAGTGAAATGTAGTAAGTAACTATGCAAAATCCCTGGATAGGTACTACATTTCATTTAAATAGGAGGTGCATGTACAACCGCTATCTAAAAGCGCACGTTTTTCATGGTGTCGCTGTGAATTTATGGCGAAATCAGCATTATATTTTTTGTTCAGTAAGACACTCAACAGCCACTGTACTTTTGTTCCCCAGAACCCGTATACATAGACTACTAGCTTCCGCCCGCGGCTTCGCTCGCGTGGTGCATACATAAAAAGTAGCCTATATGCTATTCCAGACTATAATCTATCTGTGTACCAAATTTCATCCAAATCGGTTCGGCCGTTTAGCCGTGATTGAACCACAAACATCCAAACATCTACACATCCAAACATCCTCACAAACTTTCGCATTTATAATATTAGTAGGATGGTGAAATATTAAAGCTAAAAAAAACAGAAATAAGGTATTAAACTTTTAATGCCAAATCATCATAATTCGGTTAAAAATACAATTTTACATAATAATTCGTCCCAGACAAATCGTCAACATACAGTTACAACATAAATAAAATGCAATTATGAAATGCTTAAAACCTTAGTAGGCTATTTAAAGAACTAAATCTAAACTCTTAATAGTAATATCACTTTTCGGTGGTCATCGCTTCAATGCAGGTCTGAAAAAAGGAAAAATATTTCGTATACATAAATCATATAAATAGTCTATCTAGTAAGTAAACATTGTGTCGCTCGGTTAACATTGTGAACCGAGCGACGCAGTGTTGGATGGCCCCCACCCGATGGACCGACATTGTGAAGGTTGCGGGAATTCTGTGGATGGAAAAGGCTCAAGACCGTTCGTCGTAGAAGTCTTTGGGGGAGGCCTATGTCCAGCAGTGGACTTCTACAGGCCGATGATGATTATGATGATATAAATAACAAATTTTCAGAAAATTTACTTTTTTTGGAATCCGAATTTGCTAAGCAACGTCGGCTGGTTGGTGGGCAGTGATGTGGTTCTCTTCAAACCAGGCACTCTACACGTAGCTCGCTTTACATTGTTTCTGATTGGCTGACTCAATGGCAGTCGTTGGGATTGGCTGCTACAGAATGCCGGCTTTGGCGGCGATTGGCCGAATGATTCCTGGGAAAAGAAATTAAATTATATAAGTATATCAAAAAATAACAATTAGAAGATAAATAAATAAATAAATATTCCGGACATATTCACACGGTCAATTGATCCCAAACTAGGCATAGCCTGTACTATGGGTACCAGAGACTGATATACATAATAGATATATATTTAACACCCAGACACAGAACAAACATCTGTGTTAGTCACAAATGTTTGTCCAGTGCGGGAATCGAACCCGCGACCTCTAGCGCAGAAGGCAGAGTTACTAATAACTGAGCTATGAGGCCTGTCGCAAGTTTCACAACGAAAGATGATAAAACGTATTTTTTTTTAATTTGTTTAGAACTCGCGCCTGAGGGTTACGTTACCTCACACGGGGTCAGAAAATCAAAATCAATGTAGGAACTTAGGAAGTGACCAACTTATATTTTGCGGTCGCTCACGAAGTTCATTGTATGATATTGACCGCAAATGTAACTTTGTCTCATAATAATCAAATTTTAGGAGTAAAAACATCAAAATTCCTCAATATCAGACTTTTTCCTTTACTTATGTCACAAAAGCTCTTAGCATTCATAATTTCAGAATTCTGCAAGTACCCTAGAGGTTTTTCGTTTTTGCTCACTGACTAGGGTCCTACCAACTGGGTATACCAACTGTTAGGACAGTTGGTATAAATTTCAAGTTGATACCTTTAGCCATTTTTGAGAACAAGGGTCTTGACAGACAGACGGATAACAAAATGAGGTTCGGAACCCTAAAAAACAGCTAAAACTTACCTGAGAGTCAACTGGTGTTACCAACGTTTCCATCGGGTAAGTATTCTCAATCACAGTGTCATCACTCCAACTCTTGTCTAGCCTTTTCACTACACTCGCAAAAGGATTCCTCGTTTTCGGACTAGGTTCTATTATCGGACTCCTTTTCATTGGACTATTGTATGGAGAATTCTCCTTTTGTGAGTTATCTAACTCCATACACACTGTTTCATCACTGTCTATATAATTATTTTTACTTACAACTGGAGATGACTCTCTAGTATTCTCTGTACTTTTATTAATGTCTATGGTTTTTTTGAAAGGGTTTTTGCTTTTTTCCGGAGATTCTTCTATAACTACACTTATATTAGCTTCTTTTTTCACTTCGATATACTCAGGTATTACATCATTAACATCAACTTGCTCTGACTTTGGGAAGGGATTTCTGGTTATCCCATTCGATTCTAATTTACTCGTTCCTGAGGTAGTTTCAGTGGTATTTGAGGTAAAGAAAAACTTGCTCTCAACAACATTATCATCTATAACTGTTCTGGGGAATCTACTCATTCTTTTGAATATGCTATAGCTTCCGTTTGTGAGGCGCTTTCTGAATGAGCGTTCCTTGTTTTCTAATATGGGCGAAGGTGATTTTTCCTTTTTGATTTCGTTGAGGATTTCATCCTCTGCTAAGCGTTTGAGTTTCAGCTGGCTTTCATCGGTCTTCTGGCGTTTTGTAGATGGTTCTATGGAGTACATACGGCTTAACGTTTCTATTGATAAGCTGAAAAATTAATGTAATGATAAATATTTACAATAAAACCTTTGATATTTTGTCTCTTAACTCAAACAAAAATGAGACTAGAATTAAAAATTAACCCCCTTACTTATACCTTACTAATAAGTATTATAAATGCGAAAGTTTGTGAGGATGTTTGGATGTTTGTGGTTCAATCACGGCTAAACGGCCAAACGGATTTTGATGAAATTTAGTACAGAGATAGATTATATAGTCTGGAATAGCATAAATGCATCTTTTTATGTAGATACCACGCGAGCAAAGCCGCGGGCGGAAGCTAGTATAACATAAAATTATCCCTGTCACTATTTGTCATTATGCAATAGTAAGAGATATGCAATAGTATGCAATAGTATTTTCTTTAAACTAAAAAAATTAAATCCTTTATTGGCCGTAAGAATTAGCATGTAATTTTTTTATCGTATTTTAGATTAAGGGCTGTGGGTTTTGTTAAATAAATAAAATAAATAAATACTCTAAGCATTGTTTATCTTTTGACAGATTTTTATAAGTGAGGCCATTACACACACGACATTAGCGCCGGACAAACTTACATACATACAACGCCGATCATTGCTTCGCTTACTTGATCAATTACTTATTTTTTAAACACCTTGCATCAATAATACCTTTCATCTTGATCCTGTGTCTCCGGTACAACCTTACTGACAAGATTGACCACTTTCCTAGTGGGTCGGGTAAACACATTGATTTCAGGTACTTTAGGCTTTTTCTGCCACGGACAAGGTACATCCAGATATGGCGCGAACTCATCGCTCCATATGCTAGGATGGGGAGCGATGCCCTTGTCCTTCCAGTTACTAGTTTTGATGTTAACATTCTGAAAATTTTATGTTTTATGTTACATTGCAAAATAATTACCAGTTGAAACTACTTTTGACAGAAAGCTGTCAAAACTACTTTGGAAAGTGAAAATTTTGAAAACTGACAAAACTGTGAATAATACGGCTATCATCAAAACGAATGTTGAAAGTATCATATCGTTAACTTTAACGTCGCTTTAATGTACGCGTTGTTTTTCACATCATACTAATATTATAAATGCGAAAGTTTGTGAGGATGTTTGGATGTAGTTGTTCAATCACGCCGTAACGGCTCATCCGACTTGAAACTTGGAATATATAGAGTTCTTTACCTAGAATAGCATATAGGCGTTTTATGTATGTACCAAGCGCCTCCACACGAACCTCAAGCCGCCGAACCGAAGCCGCGAGCGGAAGTAAATATTTATATATATATATATATATATATATATAGACAGGCCTCATAGCTCAGTTCGTAGTGACTCTGCCTTCTGCGCTAGAGGTCGCGGGTTCGATCCCCGCACTGGACAAACATTTGTGTGATAAACACAGATATTTGTTCTGTGTCTGGGTGTTAAATATTTATCTATTGTAAATATCAGTCTCTGGTGTCCATAGTACAGGCTATGCCTAGTTTGGGATCAGTTGACCGTGTGAATATGTCCGGAATATTTATTTATTATTTTATTGAATATTTACATATATATATATATAGGATACAAATTGAATTCAGCTTACTTCTGTAGGACGACGGTCAGGATGCCAGCTATCCATTTTCTTCAGAGTAAAGGGGTCTAAATTCCCAAGGGCTAGTTGAAAAGCTATCTTTGGCTCCAGTAGTTCCCCAGCGTTCACACACAAAGCTTGCTCAATTTCTGAAACATACAACAGAGACTTCACTATATGATATGACCCAACTTTAAAAACAACTACACCCAACACTCACATACATAGTCCTGACCCCACACTAGGATTCCCTGTGTCGTGGGTATCAGAAACTACGAGTACCATGGTACCACAACACCCAAACCCGGAACAAGTATTTGCAGATCATGCAAACATTTGTCCCGCAGCGGGAATCGAGCCCGCACCCCTTGCGTCTCTGACGGGCATGCGCCCGCAGCGCCTCCGAGGTCGTCGAAATGAGGAAAGCCGTAGAATATGTATAGTTATTTTGTGTGTATTGTGCTACAAACAATTGGCAATAAAGTTTGTTCTACAACTTTTGGAAATTGGTCATTTTTCATTAAAAAAAACTCTATGCAAAAATCGGCTGTTTTGGGTAGTAATCTTGATTCCGAACTTCTTGTACGTTTTGTTATTAGACGTACGTATACGTTAGTTCTAAATACCAAAAACAGCTAATCTGAGAAAGTTTTTGATAAAATTTTAAAATTTTAACCCCCTTTTGGGATGTTATGAATCACCTTGTAATAGATAGTAAATATACCTTCATCATCAGGTTCAGTGAGTCGCACCATACTCCTCTCTAGCGGATCGTACACATACTGGTGCTTGAAGGTGGCCTCTGCCTTCAGGAAATTCTCCCGGTACTCATCCGTCACCGTCAGGTTGGACCGGTTGAAGAAACTTGGGAGCTTCTTCAGCGCCTGAAAGAACAAAATTTAAACGGTAATTTGGTTTTTAAGGTTAGTGTACGGTAACCTTAAGGGTATACGATATATAAGAATAAAATTATCTCAAGAATGTTCCACTCAGGCAGTAATCGAACCCGCGGTCTAATGGGATGCGCTGACCGCTGTGCCACTGAGTCACTCCCCACCCAGAAAATGTTAAGGGCGCTATGGGCCACGGGCTCGATTCCCACAATAGTCGAACATTGTAATGGTTATTGCATTTGTAAGATTTTACAAAGTTAATAAACTTCTCACCAAAAAACAACAACCTTCAACGATGAACTAAAAACACGAGTTGTAAGTAAATTAATAATGTTTCTATGGTTTTCTCTTTGGTTTTCTTGTTTCCGCGATTTTGGATCAAGGCCAAGGGTTTGCTAAGATATCAAACTTAGCAAACCCTTGGCCGATTTAAGTCATGTTCAGTAGGTACATTTATACCAGTAAATTTTGACAGAGTACAAACTGTTGACTTTCTAAATTCCATGCAGATCGGATTGACGGTTCGAAACTAGGTAATGCTATCAAACAAACATACAAATAAACAATCATACAACGTCGATTCGACCAAGTTATTCGAAAGTTTTTTTTTTAATCACATACGTAGTCCAGACGAATGAAAACATTTGTCCCGCAGCGGGAATCGAACCCGCTACCCCTGCGTCTCAGAAGGGCACTCGCCCGCAGCGCCACTGAGGTCGTCTGCGCTCGCTCGATCAATTATATACTTTAATACTCATATTAGCGAAGTTAGGTCTTGCGTGGCGTTCACGAATTGCCTCGCTTTAGCCAGCCCAATCCCTGGCAAGGATGCCAGATAGTCACATCCGGACATAACGCACATCTGACGGAACTTCTCGAATGAATACTAAACATACGTAGTCCAGACGAATGAAAACATTTGTCCCGCAGCGGGAATCGAACCCGCTACCCCTGCGTCTCAGAAGGGCACTCGCCCGCAGTGCCACTGAGGTCGTCTGCGCTCGCTCGGTCAATTATATACTTTAATACTCACATTAGCGAAGTTAGGGTCTTGCGTGGCGTTCACGAACTGCCTCGCTTTAGCCAAGCCAATACCTGGCAAGGATGCCAGATAGTCACATCCGGACATTACGCACATCTGACGGAACTTCTCGAATGAATACTGCTCTATTGGACACTTCATTACTAAAGGCAGCTTCGCGGTCTCTACTAGTGTGCCGTTACCTTCTAGATCCATCTTGAAGAGTACCTGAAAAGAGGTGAATAAGTTACGATTGACACTCAGAGGAAGTTTGAAAGTAGCGCCAGTGACGGAAAAGTTGAGAAGTAATAGGTTAGCATGGTATGGGCATGTCATGAGGAGGGATGAAAGTCATGTAACGAGAAGAGCGTTAGGTATGAATGTGGATGGATATAAGACTAGAGGAGGGCCAAAGAAAAGATGGATGGACTGTATTAAAGATGACATGAGTAAAAAAGAAGTGAGTGCGGAGATGACGGCTAACAGAAGAGAGTGGAAGAAGAAAACACGTTGAGCAGACGCGACCCCACATAGTGTGGGGGCAAGGGCAGGAAGAAGAAAAGAAGAAGACATCCTACTTCCAACTATCCTACTAAAATAGAAAAAAACTAAAATATTATTATAAATGCTAAAGTTTGTGAGGATCTTTAGGCGCTGAAATCGTTTAAGAAGTTTAAGAGTGTTTTCTTTCAGAGGCATGTCCAAACATTACAGGGTAAACACAACATGGAAGATAAATAAAAGCCACAGAATAATAGAAAACAGACTGATTTTGAAAGAGGTCGGTAGGATTTGATAATATCCCAAACATCTCCAACTCAGGCGGGATTCGAACCCGCGAACGCTAACCCCCTCCCTTGATACGGAGGTGGATGCGCCAACCAACTACGACGCCACCGAGTCGGCATCTCGCCGGTCTTTGCTATGGTTTGAACTTTGAGCATACATGGAATATGGCCATTTCAAATGGTCATATATTAACCAACCTTCGTGCATCCAAACAGTATCAGATCCGAGTCCTCAGTGATCACAACATGGGCAATATTCTTGATGTTCAGATATGCTAGCTGTGAGTCTGCCTCGTATGGGGCTACTATACAGTCAATGTTGCGCTTCCGGCATTCTTGAATCAGGCTTAGCGCCATTTCGTGCGTGATATCAACACTGCGGCGCATGTAGGAACGGGCTTCCTCTATCTAGTGGAAATATTTTATTTATGTACCTCATTGTACCTTACATACATCATTATGTTTGTAAGGGACATAGGTAGGTAGGTTTTAGTTGTTTATTGTTCCTAAATAAATACAGTAACGAACTTCCATATGGTCTGCCTGATGGTAAGCAGTAACCACTGCACAATACAGCTTTAGTACTCCTAGGATGCGGCCCACATGTTATTGCATTGTGCCCCTGAGGTATATGTTGGTTAGTCTCATCTGCCTGTAATTGAGGAATAAAGGTCCCAACAGGGGAATAAAATAACAAATGGTCTTGAACCATCAAGACCATTTGTTATATCATTCTTTGGGGTAGGCCTATTCCAGCCAGTGGAAACTTCTACCTATGCCCATTTATGAAATGTTGGCTTGCTTTTTTTTAGATGGTGTGGATTAAATTAATTAATTTACCACCATCAATAATATTAATAATTAATATTTTGGTAATTAGTGGTGATGGTGTAAATTTGATCAGTAGGTTTGACATACCTTTCCAAGGCTCAATAATTCAGCTGCCCTTTTCTTTGATATATTCCTTGATCTAAAAAAGTTTAAAGCTTAGAAATAGACCAATCACACCATCATGAATGGAAAACATTGTGAGAGAAAAACAATTGGTGTACTTGGTCTTCTTATAAAAAAAATATTTGGTCTGAGACTTTGAGATCCTTATTACCTATGTTGGTTTCTTCTTTGCCTAACATAATATTACATCTTCAAGGTACTGAGAGCCTGAAGATATGAGAGGATGTCTAGTATGCTTGGGAATACAGTAATTTTCCTAACTCTATGTCTGTGTCTAAGCAGTATTATGAACAACATTTTAACATGTTTTTTTTTATAATGTCCCAAAAATTCTAATATAATCACTTTATCATCATCATCATTGCAGCTGTAAGACCTCCACTGTTGAACATATGCCTCGCCCACTGATTTCCAGCGCAACCAACCTTCTACGGCCTGCACCCCATATAATCCTTTGGGGGGATTTACCCATACACATCTGCACATTCAGGTTGGCAGTGCAATTAAAGCTATTGTTGATAGCTATCCCCTAGCTTTCTATAACTTAAACCCCTCTTAAAACATCCATGGGTAGTAAAGGAGGGCCCTACTTCAGCCGGGACCACCAAGGCAACATTTATTTGCATTTTCATTCAGGAATTTAATACTTTTAAATGAATTATAATACACACAAAAAAATAAAAAAAAAACAGCCAACTTGAGAACCTCCTCCTTTTGGAAGTCGGTTAAAAATACTCACTCTCTTCTTTTACTCTCGGTCATAGCCTTGGCCGGCAAATGTCTTCCATCAAATACTAAAATAGGCTTCACATTCTTTGATAGCAGCATATTCACATACTTCAAGCAATATTTAATGTGTCTGAAATGGTAACAGTTTTTCATTGTCACGATCTAAGCAAGAATAAAAAGGACTACAGACAATACTCAGTAATAAATTTAAGTGAGTTATCAATACAGCATTTCTTTCGGCACTATCAATTGTTTTCATTCAAAAGAAGGCTACATAAAAAACTAGACGATCGGTAAAATTCGCTTGGTTACTCACATGTCCGTGTCTTCTCCTCGTACCAGCTTATCAGCGCAGGCAAAAGCACCCTTGTGAAGCCAGCAGTAGGAGTCTATAGCAACGGTGCATCCACTAAATTCACTAATACTGGTCCGCCTCGAAGCCTTTTCTATGAAAGGCAACAATCCAGTAATACCCATGATTTCTAGTTGTTTATTGCATAGTGCCGCTATAAAAGCTTTTCCGCGAGATTAGACGATATAATACACATTTTGATAAAAAGGAAGGAAACCAACCAACCCCAGATACTCCAGAAAGAAAACAATTTTTGACGGACGGACGCATGTCAATCTTCGCGCCATTTTAATGACAGACATTTACGAATGAGGTAGATACGAATAAAATGATTGCGTGTATCCTGGTTTTACGGGTTGGCGCCAAAAGGTCCCTCAAAGTTTTAGTAAAATAGCCATCAATCATCTTAGTTGCTAGCCTGTTGCTAGCCTGCTAGTGCTAGGTCTACATAATCAACCAACTCATGTTGAGTCTGTAAAAAGCCAATAGTATTTTTTTTAATTCTTAGTTTGTAGATTATGTTTTAGGTGTAGTTTTTGTAAGAAAATAAATATATTATCTATTATTATTCTACTTATATAGCTTCGAAACAAAGAAATATTTATGGTCTTCACCTATATTTAACTATACTCTATTATTTATTATTTTATATATTTATTTTTTATTATTCATTTATTTGAATGTAAATACATGGGTACGGGATACAATTTACAATACTGGAAATTGCAGAAGTACCTATAGACTGTGTCGCAATTTCCAGTGCCCGACCTAAGGACTAAAAGAGATTTATACATTCAAAAATAAATAAAATAGGTATGTACCTAACTATGGAAATTAAAGGTTATATATACAGAAAGAAAAAAAAATAATAATAAAAAATCTACAAGCTACATTTAAATACTGAAGATAATCCTGAAGATTAGATCTTCAAATGACAGAGAGGTACTTAACTCGATCATGAAGATCAAGTTATCTATGGTTTTCACTCAAAGCCTTGTTCGCAGACAAAAACATTTCACGCATTTAAAATTGCGGGTACTCTGGCAAAATATTTTGTAACAATATGGTGGCACACAGATAATCCCTTCTTAGCGCACAAGTTAAAACCTATCGAGTGATCGCTGATAAACACTAATATTTATGAACGAAATCACCTAAAATGCGAATAAATCCTCGCGTAGTGTCATCAGCAGCAGCTATAGCTGTAACTTGTGCAGTGACCGCTGCCGCGTACTATTACAAAAGCCGCATCACCAGTATAAACGAAGTGATGGTGTTTTGTAAGCTACAGTTCAACGCCCACAACTGTTTCGATAAGTTGATGAGTTACGTGGAAGCGGCTAAGAAGAGTGTGAGCGTGTGTATGCCCGGAATACAGAACCCAGCGATCCAAGGTCGATTAGTCAAAGTTCTGATGGAAAAGAAAGTCAAAGTCCGCATTATAATTGATCGTTCTGGGTACAACGAATCCAACGACTTCTTCATCAAGGAACTTATCAATGCCGGTACGTTACTCTACTTCTTCACTGTGGTAAGGCAGGTAGTACCTACCTACCATATGAATCCACTTGGAAATTGAAAAACTTAGGTACCTAATTGGAGTAGGAGACGACGTCAAAATACGTCTCGTACCAATCCCTAACTAGAAAACCTTAAGGCTGATGATAATGATGAGTAGAAAAACCACCAGTTTCCGATAGTAAGATCTTGGGTTCGATTCCTGGTAACGAGCTTAAACCATCTTTCACGCCAATAGGTATTTAGTTTTTAGGGTTCCGGTACCTCATTTGGAAAACATGGAACCTTAACTTACCTAGGATTACTTTGTTGTCTGTCTGTCAAGACCCTTTTTCTCAGAAACGGCTAGGTATCAACTTGAAATTTATACCAACTATTAGGATCTGTGAGCTTATTTATAATGCTGTATAAAAATAAAGTTTCTAGCTCAATGTACTAAAAAGATTTGGCAATGAATGTCTAATTTTTGTATGGAAATGGCAAAAATGATAAACCTATATGGTACTTCCAGTTACCTCACAATTCTGAAATTAGGAATGCTAAGAGCTTTCGTGACATAGATGAAGGAAACAGTCTAAAACAGAGAGAATTTTATATTTTTATTCCTAAAATGATTATTACGAGACAAAGTTATATTAACAGTCACCAAATATCATATAATGAACTACGTGAGCGACCGCAATATTTATGTATGTCACTTCCTACACTTAAAATTTTTATGTTCTGACCCCGTGTTATGGTACGGAACCCTCAGGGCACGAGTTCTCACACATGAACGTCTTTACTTTGCGTGAAACCCCCTTCCATCTATAGTATGTTCTAAAAAACTAAGAAATGGGGAACAGAGTTAAATAAGTAGGTAGGTAAGTAGTAGGTACTTGATTCTATGAGATATGCAATTAGGATTTAAGTTACTTCTAGTATGATATGTAGATATCGGGATTTGGGACTGAAGTGACCACAGCAGCAGTTGGAACGTAGTACTGTAGGATTTGTAGGTAGGTTTCAATTAATGTAAGTCAATTTGTCGCAAAGCGTGGCTCTACTGGCTCATTTTTATTAAAAAATATTTGATTTTCAGGTGCAGAAATTAAATGTAACACCAACCACTATAAAATGCAACACAAATTCTGCTTGGTGGATGATAAAGTACTTATGACGGGTACACTTAACTGGGGCAATGATCGCTCATCAGATCATTGGAATTATGTATACATCACAACTAAGTCGCAGCTTGTTGATCCTGTCAAGGGCGAGTTCTACCAAATGTGGAATGAATGTGTTGACATCAACAGCTGTGACTATGGAGAGGAGTCGACAGAGGAGAGTGCTGAAGAGACCGAAACTTGTATTGCAACTAATGTATCTGTTGTAGACGTAACAGAGACGCCTGAACCTTTTAGAGAAATAGTTTCTACTCCAGAAGTGTACATAATGTAAATTGATATTTTAGTAATCATATTTACAAATGTTTCGCCCAAACATGCTCCGTTCCAATGAATTTTAATTTGTTTTTTAAACCCCGACTTAATAATTAATGAAATTGTCAAATGTTTATTTATAAATTGAAGTCGGCAGCTGCCTTTTTAAAATTTCTAATTTTATTCACATCAATCTTTATTTCAAAATCCAATTAATTTCGAAACAGCTTTTTATAGAAAAGCGTTTCTTCTTTCTTTATCCCGTTTGTTGTCTAACCTCTTATAATTTCTTTCTATCAATGAACTTATATTTTCATGTTTTCAATTTTAGCATTATTTTCATTTTTCGGTCTACTTTGATTTGATTTTTATTGTTAAGAATTTATTAATAATTTATTGTGTAATTAAAATTTTATTAGAAGGCACTTTTTTTATTTCTTTTAAAGTGGATTCGACCAAACCCTATGTTATTATCAGAGTCTGGGCTAACAGATCCTTCAGATTACTGCAGTGACTCGAAAGGTTAGGTACTTATTTTTATTTCAGCTGTTTATAAAAAGTAGCTCGCAAAAAATTGTAACTTAAAATGGAAAACAGTACTAAATCATCCATATTTCTGTAAGCCTACAACCTACATACACTGTCTGTCAATTTTTAAATCTACTATTGGAAAAAATATGAAAGGTTACTTTTCATAAGCATTTCAGGTAACTTTTGACAAGACCTGGCTGGCAACACTGAGCAAGACAAACAACACAAACAAAGAGTTTTTTTTTCTGTACTTTCTGTTGTGATATGTGTATTTTGTCCGGTGAATTGTGAAGAACAAATATTGTGTTTGCGGTGCTCTTTCTTTGAAAATGACTGAAGAAAAGAGAAAAAGAAGCCCAAATTGGCTGGCATCTGAGAAAATCTTGTTATTGGAACTCGTACAAAAACATTATGGTGTAATTGAAAACAAAAAAACGGATGGCGTTGCAATAAAAAGAAAACTTGCTGAATGGAGAATTATATCCAAAGAATATAATCGCCTAACCACACACTGCTTGCGCTCACCAAAGAATTTAAAAAACCAGTGGGAATCTATGAAAAAAAATGCCAAAAGGAAAGAGTCGCTCAGTAGGATGCATAAAGTCCAAACAGGTAATCGTTTTCTCTAAAGCTATGTCGCTAGATACTGCTCGATTGTCTGGTAATTTGCTCCTTGGACTACACTACCGGATGAGACATATGAAGCTAAGTGATTGATTCAGGCTTGACTTTGCGGAAGTCCTATCTAGTCAAGTAGTAGGAAGTCTAGGATTGGCATGCCGCTCCACACTGCCCGAACTTGAAAGCCATGCTAAGCATACTTAGGTGTAGTAAACACAACAACAATCTGTACAAATAAACTGAATGAGAATTTCGACACAATGTTTCACCTATCTTACGGACTGTTCAGAACTGACAAGTGATGGAATTGTACCTTTAACTTAGTAATCTAATTTTTAGATGGTGGACCAGAAAATACCGCAAAGGACGATCCATTACATGCAAAGATTATATTATGTTTGAACCAAACAAGAGCTGTTGGGCTTCACAATCCTGTCCGTAATAAAACGAACGCACAACTTCCTGAGGAGCAACCATTTTGTAATGAAGGTTGGTAATATTCTAGCTACAGCGTAGCTGCTACTCACCTCGAATAATCTATATATTATTTTAATTATAATTTATGTTTACAGATTTCGAAATAGAAATTGATGAACATAAAAAAAAAAATGAAGTCTCCGCCACTCAGGAACCAGTATCACAGGTACGATTTATCAAGCATCTGCACATCATGAATTCGAACCCACAAGCTCCAGATTGAAAGTTGAGGTACCTCCCACTAGCCCAACATGGCTCACCAGTACACTTCTTACACTTCTAATACGTCAAAGCTGCTTTATTCAAAAGCAAATCAGTTTTGAAGCATCAGTTAGACTGTTGCCTCATCCAAAGCATGAATGGTTAGCTCAGTCCAATCGTGCAAGCTGCCCAGTACAAAGTCCCCTTTTACTTACTTTTTTATTGCTATTTCAGGATTGGGGTGATTATACCCCTCAGCTGATAAGACAAAAACACAAATCTTGGATTTTAAGAGGGCGACCCATGTACACAGCTTCATCGTCCTCATTGGAGCACAAAAAGAAAATGGAAGCAACCGAATACCAGATTAGTGGAGCTGAGGAAGATATACTAAATTCAAATGAAGAACATGAACTAAATTTACAAATAAAAAGAGAACAACTAAAACAAGAAAAAATAAAGACGCGCATTTTGTTATTAGATTTGAAAATGAAGAAAAAAGAACAAAAATAATAGTAACATGATTCTATTATAAATAAGAGTATTTCAAATAGGACATTATTTTCATTTATAACATCTTGCCCACTAGCAGGTAATAGGTGTTTAACACTAACACTACACTGTTTAATATTAACACTACAAAAAACTTTGAAAGTAATTTGCTATTAACATAGTGCATGCAAAGTTTCCACTGGATTGCTGTGGTAAGTCCACGTCCCATAAGTGGAGCCAGCATTTGTAGAAAATCGAAATATTATGACTTTATGGTTATCATTACTTTCAAAGTAATTATTCCTTTCCCTAATCCATCGCGAATGCCTTGGAATGTATTCTTCATCATCGTCACTGTCAGAATCTTCATCATTTTTCTTTAAAGTTCCACAGAGTACAGAGTAATTAGTCGTTTTATTCTAAGGAGACTAATACTTGTTTGGTCAAATCCACCCCTAGGGATCTTCATTTTCTTGAAAAAACATTTATTTACCTCCTGTTTTTGACACAAATAATTCCAAGTTATTGAACCGTAAATATATATTATTATAGAGATTACATACTTAGAAATGCTAAAAAATCCATCGCAAATTATTATTCACCACCTCTAATAGCTTTGTACTTAGCAATTTCATTCGGGAATGACTTTGATAGCTCCGACAGTAAGCCACTCTTGAATCGCTTGTATGAGTCAATCTTTCCTTTCACCTCCTCATTCTTGGCTAGGGCTTTGTCAATACAGTCCTTGGTGTACAGTTGGGGGTTCCTGCCTTGGTCAATGTAGCTGAAATTGAGAGAAAACATGGATTTTATGAGGTAAAACTGCAGAAGCAATGACATTCTGTGATTCTTTGGTACAAAATGCATGTTACAGAATAGCAACGTGTTGTATCCAAATTTGAGAGCAACTAAAACGTAATGTGACACTTGTGGTCATCTGATCATATCAGTGGCTCAGCCTTTCTAACTAATAAGTAGGTTTGGCTGTTCAGTGCGCGAAACTTTTTCATCTATGACTAGAAGAATACTGTTGCGGTGTTTACAATTTTACTCACTCAAAAACTTCGGTTGGTACATGAATATCGTGAACTTGAGACTTCAGTTTGTCCACTTCTTGTAGGCCAGTGACCAGAGATTGTCTGAAATTTTAAAAAAATGGTAGGTAGGTGCCTGAAAATGCTTCAATGTTTTTAGATGTACTTCTAATAAATTGTGTAATGTGTATGTTTATGTATGATAAATATTGCGTCTTAGTCAGCGCTGTGCTACAAGAAACTTACATTTTCTGATTCAAAACACTTTGTCCCTGTGGTTGGAAGTCACTAACGATGATTCGGATCTGTCTCACGTTTTCAATAAACATTTCCAGCTGTGTCTCAAGATTTTCAAGTGGCGAGGACATGTTTCCGCTTATTAGATTTGATTAGCAAATGATGAAAGAACTTGATAGGATGTTATGCAGCTAATATTCACTCGTAGTACAGTTCTCAAAAATTCCACTCCAAGGCAAGGCAAGCAAGCAAAGAAGAATATAAAAAAGTGCAAGGATCACGCAGAGGAAAGAAAACCACAGAACACTATAAGAAAACAAATGTTTGTTTTTGTTGTTCAACAAAAATAATTCGTGTGTGCGTTTCTAGGACAGCTGACATTGAATTTCACATGAAAATTGATATTGACAATTTTAGAATTTTGACAACTTTATAATGACATACCAACTATATTGCTGTCAAATTGACGATCAGCTGTTTGTATAACCTGGTTTTATTTTGGAGGTTGTTTTTGGTGTTATTTACTATGTTTTTTGCGATAATTCCATTTTATTAACGAACTACTGTTTTTTAAACTTATTCGATGTCAATAAGCCGCGATTTAAAGTGATTCTGACCAGTACAGCGACATGTTCAACATGGTTCCTATACAGAACTCTGAATCAAAGACCACAGTTTTCCAATCGGCTTTTGCCGGCGCATTTGCGGGCTCCTTTACGAGAGCAGTAGCCCAGCCTCTCGATGTCCTGAAGATAAGGTTTCAGCTGCAACTGGAGCCTATAAAATCCGGATCAAAATACAGCTCTATTCTTCAAGCATCAAAGTCCATCATCAAAGAGGAAGGTATCACAACACTCTGGAGCGGCCATATTCCGGCGCAACTTTTGTCAATTACATATGGAATAGTTCAGTTTTCTACTTTCGAGAAATTGACGCAGTTGTGCCAGAGTGGTGACCCAGCGTTTTATAAAAACCAAAGGCATTGGCTCAACTTTTACAATGGAGCAGTGGCTGCTACAATTGCTACAATGGCATCTTTTCCTTTCGACACTGTGAGGACGAGACTGATTGCCGAGCAGAAAACACACAAAGCATACAAGGGGTTCATTCATGCGTTTTCAGCTATGGTTAAAAGTGAAGGTCCTGCTGCTTTATTTAAAGGTCTAGTACCCACCATAGGTCAAATAGCTCCACATTCAGGCATACAATTTGCTATTTACAAACTCTTCACAGAGAGTATATTCAATAGATTGGAGTTCTTTCAACGCCCAATCAGCCTCACATCTACTATAGAGTCTACTATGATGGCTAACTTACTTGCTGGGTCTCTTGCAGGGTTTGCAGCTAAAACTGCTATTTACCCGTTTGATTTAGTCAAAAAGAGGTTGCAGATTCAAGGTTTCCAACAGCATAGGAAGAGTTTTGGTAAACAAATGTACTGTAATGGATCTCTACATTGTATCAAGTTGATAATAACTGAGGAAGGATTTCTGTCTCTGTATAAAGGCTACTGGCCAAGTGTGCTCAAGGCTGTTTTGGTTTCAGCATTACATTTTGCTGTGTACGATGAAGTAAAGCATTTATTTTCAAGGCTACAAAACTAAGCTATTATAATTAAACATTTCTAGACTATGCACACTTCACATGCTATAGAATTTGAATCCAAGTATAATTTTATTACGTGAATCTTTTTTGAATATCTCATGTCTTTTAGAAGTTGCCCATTATACCTACTGTGATAATATGAGTAGTTGTAGTTTCTAAGGATGTAGTTTATGTGTATTAAAATCTATTTATTCCACATTAAAGTTAAATTATTTTCACATTTTTATAAAATGACTTATTTAGGACTTACAATGCAACTTCAAAAGAGGGCATCACTAGACATACCTACATACCTTAAAGTATAATGATAAGAACAAAATAATTAGGTATAGTAAAGGCTCTTCCACCATAGTCTTGAAGAAACTGGTAGCCAGCACTCAGTGAGCTTGACAGATTCAATAAAACACGTATGAACTGCCCTTCTGATAGAAGAATGTAAGCTAAGTCTAACCATATGATATCACATAACCCATATTCCTCATCAAAGTATCCTTGATTGCTGGCTGCAGTTCCTTTTTCATGTATGTCGTCAATAGAGTCCTGATCCCTTTCGTGAAAATATCCTCCATTTCTCTAGAAATATCCTCTACATCCTCCAATTCATCTTCAGGTCGGAACAGCTTGCTTCTTTCGTAGTTTATCCTGGACCTTGGTTCATACAGATCCCAGTTCCTATCGCCAGATCTTCCCTCAAATCTGTCGAGATCGGACTCCATCATGTCAGAATTGAACGAAAACTCGTCGGATCTTCGTCTCCTTCTCAACGGCAGATCCTTATTTCTCGTAGACTTTTTGTTGATGTACTTTTCGCATCCGTAAGCGTACACGCTTATAAAGCCAGGCTCGACGAATTCTGAGTCAGTTTTCACGTTGAACTTCCCAGGGTGTTGGTTTAAAGGTCGCGTGTGAAAGCCGATTCCTGCTTTCCGTAGTCGCAGTATCATGTTACAACCTTTCCCTCTGTACCGATAAGTGTCCTCTGGATAAGGATCGTATGACCTGGATTCAGCATAATGTCGTCTCAACCTCCTACTCTCTGGTAATGTCCTATCTAGATCGTTGGCGTTGTATAGGTCCACATTTCCACTGATGGTCAAATCGTGGAATAGCAGCATGGTATCGAGGGATACGTTTCTGGGGTCGAAGTAGCACTTCTCTACTCTGACCCAGTTGGAGTTTTGCGGGAGTCGTACCCGCATACGTGTGACGTACATATCTACGGGAGCTGTTCGCATTTGCTGGTATAGGCTGTATCCATCGAGCTCGATGCTTTGACTCTGTAACCAACCGAATGACAGATCACAATCAAACTTAAATGAACCCTATCGACGTATGATAAAGTACGAACTCCTATTAAAAAAATCATTAATGAATTTTTATTGTAGAAAAGACATAATCGCGCTCCTTGTATGACGGTGAAGCGCGTTTAAATCTTTGGTTCGTGTAAATTGTCATTTACCAAGGTAAGGTATAGACACCTAACTAAATGTACCTATTACAATCCGTTCAGGCCCCTTTTCGAAACTCTTTCTGACTCAGAGCAACACAAACCAAATGTAAGGGTCTAAAATGAGAAGGTCACGATAGAAGGCAACCTTAAGACAGTATTCAGAATGGGAAAATATTTATTGCGAACAAAGTACATAGACGACCTTATAGTAATACTAGTTTACGCCCGTGGCTTCGCTCGTGTGGTACCTAGATAAAAAGTAGTCTATATGCTATTCTAGGCAAATAAGTAACTCTGTTTGAGCCGTTACGGCGCGATTGAACAACAAACATCCAAACATCCTTACACATTTGCATTTATAATATTAGTGGTAGTATATTAGTAGGTCGATATACCTACCTATGTTGCCTGCGCAGCCCAAACTGCTAAATTCGGGACGGCTGTGCCGTGCCTACGTACTCACCAAGGGAGTATCCAGATTCTTGGGTTGTGTCCGCTTCCGCCTCTTCAGCTGATCCAACGCGGACTCCAGGCGGGCAGAACATCGCTCTCCCGCTATGGGAACATTGGTTAGTGGAGGAAGGCCACCGCTGACGGACGCAGGTCTGCCACCGTCGAATCGCTTCACTTCGAAAAGCGGAAGAAAGCGGGATTCTGAAATCAAGAGAGCTAGGTAGGTACGTGCCTATAGGTATTTTTTCTGTTTTAGTTTAGCTTTGCGTGCTAGGGAACCTATTATTGGGAGTACAATTCCCGCTGCGGGACTAATTTTTGCATGATCTGTAAATATTTGTTCCGGGGTTGGTGTTGCGGTACCATGATACCTACTCGTAGTTTCTGAAAACCACGACACAGGAAAACCTAGTTTTACCTTTATCCGTACAAACGGTGATATGACGGATTGAACGCAACAAAATCATCCAAGCAGACTTTCGCATACTGTTATCCCTGTCTTCAAGTCTTATCCATACTATCTTATAAGCGAAAGAAACATATGGATATTATGCTCTATATATTTTTAGGTAGAAACTAAAACTTTACGAGAAAAGCATTATATTTACCAAATGAAAATAAATAATTTAAAAAAAAATGAATTGAAAGTAATCCAGCAATTATTTTCTAGAGTGTAAGCGCCGTTTTCACTTCCATTGTTTGATGCTCACTACCGTAAAATCATCGTGAATCTACCCATGTCTATATTCCAGCCGTGCGATGCTCATTTGTTGTAAAATGAAAGAGTAATTAAAAAGAAACAAAGTTAGATTTAGGAGAAAGTATCCAAACAAACCTATTATTGTCAATGAAAGTACGACAGGCCGTTGAATTGTTAGATTAAAAATTCATAATTACTTATCATGATTATAAATGCAAATGGTTTTATAACAGGTTAGTTACCTACCTTCTTGGTGACAAAAGAGACCAGCTAGGTCTAGGTAGGTTATTTAAGATGCATGGTAGCCACCATGGAACATAAGCAAAAATTAACGGAACTCGTGTAATTTAAATAAACAATCCTTAGCTACGCACCTTACTAATTAATAATTATAATTTATACGAAATTATAATTATTAATTAGAAAAAGAATGATAAATAAGTCCTGTAGGTAAACCTACCTTTTTCAGGCTCTCCACTTGGGAGCTCATTACCGCTAGCCGACGCCGTTTTCGCAAATAATAAAAACATCCACCAAAATATGTTCATTTTCATCACAACAAATCATGAAAAATTACCACTGGCTTTATAAAATTGTTTACTTTGATCGCGAACGTACCGCCAAAAAAAAAACAAAGACCGCCAAAATACAAAATGGCCTCTCGGCGCGAGACTAAACCGTCGAATAATGTGTGAAAGGTAAGACAAGAAGCAGCCTTTGGAAAATGATCCCCGCTTTAAAGTGGAACCAAGGCACAATTCGCGCCAGGTGCCACGAGCATAGGCAGCGCCGTAGAGGCTAGTACCTACTTAGAAGGCTAGATTGTTATTAGAGCGAAGAGATGCTTGCAATGTCTCCGAGATAGTGAGAATGGCTCATCTATATTACTTAGGTACCTACCTCTCTACCTTCTCATAATCTGTACCTACATTTATGTTTAGGTTTTAACCGATTGAGAACTTAGATACAGAAGTATAGTCTGAAGTCAGGGCAGCAAGTCTGGAATTGTTACAATAGAAGCATTATGAAGTATTATGTATGAAGTTGGCAATTGAATATGAAGTACCTACCTAGGTACTATATAGTTACCTGCGTGACTACAATACGCTTTTAGCGTAACAATCGCAGCCTCGCTGCCCTGTTTACGGGAATGATTACACCTTTTTTTTAAATTGTATCCCACTTATTGAACGTGCTTACAATTCGGGGTTGACAACGAATGCGTGATGCCTCTGCCAGGACGATGATGATGATAATGACCTCAATGTCTAAACCACAGAACTGACGGTGCCGGACCTTTTAGATTAAACTAAAAGATCGTATTGTGCCGGCGGATATGGTGACCACTATCTACTACCTATGTACCTACTTGTCGCCTCTATCTAGGTATCTTTGAGTTTTTTTTTAGCCGTCGCACTAGTCACCGGTGTGTGGTAAAAAGTTAATAGCTTGCCGGTTTTTGTAGGGGCTCTTTCATCATCATTCCAGCCGTTGGAAGTCCACTACTGAACATCGGCCGGGAGGCCGATGATACCCATAGATTATGACCATATATAAATAGACCATAGATTTCCAGAGCGACTTCCATCATGTTGGCGGAAATTGCCCATACTCACCACGCGGGGCACGCGGCTTGGCGAGCGCAGTTAGAGCTATCGGTCTTATAATAGGGGACGCTGCTGCTCATCCCCTGTCCATCCTTTTTTCCCTTTGTCGCCTCTTACGACATCCAGGATATGGATACGGAGGGGCCTATTCTTCAGCCCTAAATGTCCCTGGGCCTCCACATGGCACCGTACAAAAACGGTAAGCTATTCACTTTTCACCACTCACCGGTGGTAAGTGAGTAACTCAAGAACTACGGACTCGAGCCTCTGATGTCGCATCAGCCCGTAGTCCGGGCTATGCAACTAGACTGTGACGTTATTATGAAAAGAAATTAGGTTGTCGCCATGGTAGACGAGGGTAATGACCCCTGGCTTTATGGGTGCGTTATCTAAAGGATTAGTAGTTACAGCCTTATCGTTGTAGGTACCTGATGTTATCGTCTGTGTTGATTTACTGAGGAATGTTCAACAAAGGAAAGCTAAAAAACAATATATAAAATGTCAACGATTTCTCCATAGAAAAGACTTCAACGCGTGCGCCGCGTTGTGCCTTAGTGGTTTGTACTCTAAAGAGGTAGGTAATCCGTAAAAGAAATATGGTCACCGACACACCCATCTCTCAGAATTTGCCGGTGTTAGTTGAAGTGGCAGCTAGAAGGCCATATAGTTAGTAAATAGAACCGACAACCGTTGGGGAATAAAGGTTCTCGAATGGCGACCACGAACCGGACTACGGGACCAGTGGTTTCCCGCGGCGCCGGCGTGTCGCGCCGCTCGAGGTATCTGGAAAAAAGTAGGCTATATTTATCTCTGAGACTCTGAGGTTCTTCATATAGGTACCACATTCAACGAGATCGGTCCAGCCGTTTGGTCTTTAAAACGTTAGTAACTGACAGAAAGGTTTCTTTCGCATTTACAATAAGTATGATTGAAAACTTATATACTTACTTACTTACCTACCTATGAGTACCTAGCTATTGACAAAGGCAGCGATAATTATATTGTATCTACGGATGTGGTAGGTATGGTGCGGATGTGAAACGAAGTGTGACCCGCTCACTGATCCAAAACCCCGACCATGCTCGAATTAATACTAATATTTGTTGTTGAGCATTTTATTTGTTTTAAAATGATGAATACAGATGAAGATGATAGTTAAAAATGGCGCTAGTTCATGGTTAGGTAAGACATTTTCTAGTTCTTGCCGTGTGCAGTCAAGATAATGTAGAAGAAATGTTTGATGATAAATTGTCTTTGGTACAGTCAACAAGATCGCAGAAGATCACAGCCTGTAAGTAGGTAGGTACCTACGTGTTGGGATTTTCAAAGAACAATCATACTACACAATGTTACATGACCTTATTGTAGCTTTTGTGCTCTTAGATCAAGGTGATCTCATGGTGGGTTTAGTAAGAAATATTTCTATGAGAACCGCCTAGCGTCACCGTTGTAAGCTGAAGCCAAACATTCGTTTTGTCCATTGTTCAACGTTTCATTATAACAGCAAGAGACATTTTGTGTAATCGTTGATACCATTGTTATCTGTGTAACATTTTTCTTATGAAATTTCCGTGAAATAGAAGATTTGACGCAAGAGAATGAAATTGCCTAGCAAAGTCTTCCGTGTTACAGATGTTCATTTGACCGAAATGTCACTTTTTTTTTATTACGATGGTGAAATGGGTTACGCATCCCCCCCAGCCCGGTTAAAGCCAGAGGGGTGTGTCGGGCTCTCCGTCGGTTACTATTGCCACAGATAACATAATACTATACCTATTGCTAATGAGACAATAGCAGCCGACGGCATACCGACTAAAAAACCACCATCGGAGTCCTTCTGAACGCCTTGTGTCGGGGCTGTGGGTACGCTTGCGCATTCTTCCATGGCTCCGACGGGACCTAAATGTCCGTAGGTGAACCTACTATATTCATACTGTCATACCTACCTACTAATATTATAAATGCGAAGTTAATGAGTATGTTTGTTGTTCAATCACGCCGTAACGGCTCAACCGATTTAGATGACGCTAGAAATAGATGCGAGTTCTTTACCTAGAATAGCATATAGGGCCCATAGTGGCCCTGAAAAGAGACAATGACCGTTGGTGAAAGAACCAGTGCAGTGAAAGGACTAAAGTGCTCCTTTCTTGCACATGGCACATATCTTCGAATTTATTCGGTTTCCTCATAATATTTCCCTTAACCGTTTGAAAACACTAGCTCCTACCTATAGCAGCACATATATTTTCCTAATGTAAAATTGGTGCAAAACTGGGATTTGAGCCCAAACTGATTTTTGAGATTTGATTTGAGGATTGGAAGGCGGGGTAACTACCTCCTCTCCATCAGTTCTCTTAAACCATAATAGTATATCCTGCTCTACCAGGCCCCCAATTCTACTAATTCAATGATTTGCAAATGATAATCGCATGTTAATGACCGCACCATTATGATTCAGTTACGAATGTCACCACCTTAGTTTCTTTGATTTCATTGGTTGATTGGTTCCAATTGTGGAGTGGAACCAATCAACCAATCAATGGCAGTCCAATGACTGCCATTGATATACGACTATAGCAGAATACCAAAAGTGTCAAAAGTGGCCATTTTGCCATTGTCATTTTGAAGCCATTGAAACAGTAGAATTGGGCCCCAGCCTGCATTTCGCCCGTTGGTCGCAATGAATGATAAAGTTAAAAAAAACAATTCCACTACTGTGGCTACACCAGGTAAAATGGGTTATACTGTGGCTATTTGTACTTCAACCCACATTATCATAAAGGTAGACTTCAAATCAGGACACAGAAATGGTGATGGCGGACACTGAATCGCGGTAAACTCTAAGGTAGGCTACTTAAACAGCATCAGTCAGGTCTACTTCCTAAAAACTAGTTAACCGAATCATAAAACCGAATTTGACTGGCCTCATAGCTCAGTTGGTTGTAACTCTGCCTTCTGCGCTAGAGGTCGTGGGTTCGATTCCCGCACTGGACAAACATTTGTGACTAACACAGATGTTTGTTCTGTGTCTGGGTGTTAAATATATATCTATTATGTATACCAGTCTCTGGTACCCATAGTAAAGGCTATGCCTAGTTTGGGATCAGTTGACCGTGTGTGATTATGTCAAAAAAAAAAAAAACATAACTGATCGTAAAGTCCAACACGAGGGTCATACGCGAACAATGTCATTGTATTAGATTGTGCAAGCGTGGAGTCCAGTGCTGGAGTCAGGGAAGAGGAGAGGAACGGGGGTATCTGCTGCTCCCGTTTTATCTCCGATCCATCAGTCTCTATTCATCTGGTTGGTAATTTATACGTAGCTTCGTAATGTGCTTAGGATAGCGCTGGTAGATAGATAGGTAATCTCTGGTCCCGTTGTGACGTCATATCAGTTAGCAATACTCAATACATTTATTGCTTTCACTTGGTTTGTTGTTACAGGTATTAGATTGTTAGGTGGTTTCTCATGTATTAGAGTATGGCAATAGGGAGACAGGCCGAGATTTAATAACTTAGTAAGAGGTAGTGTTGATACAAAACGTTCTGATCTATGTTAAAGCAGTTGAAGGTAGGTATGTATAAACAGCAGAGCTATTCCAAAACATCGGAAAAGCCAGCCATTTTTAACTCGGCTCTAAACCCATTTCAGAACGAACATGGCCTATATTTTAATCAGCTGTTTGATAAATGTAAGCTGAAGTTTCAGATCGGAAATCTTTCCAATTTTTTAAATATCCCTGCTGTTTGATAATATTTGTGCTATGCAACATGGCCCCTGGCACCCTCATGCAAATAATCCTGGCTACGTCCACAGCTCCGTCCACTGATGGTGCAAGCGGGTGCCATTGTACCCGAACAATGGGGAAAGCAACGTCCACCCTGGCTTTGGGGCCGTAGGAAGCCAGGTCTAGTTCTGGCGGCATCTAGGATTACTCCGTTTTTAGGCAAATAAACAATGAATGAACATTGTGTTGCCTGTTACATGAACGCAAGTCGCAAACCCAAACCCTACACAAGATTAATAAGCAAGTTTTTCTTACACAAACTTCTTTTTTTTTTCTCATATTTTATTATTAATAAGCTTCTTTTTACACATTTTTTTATTAAATAATAGCCTCATGACTTTTATCCCCGCAAAGATCTCCAGGCTATCAGATCCTTGAAGACATCTTCATCTCTAAGGGGGATAGTCAGAAGCATACATGTCTGAATATTTGGAATTTGGATCATGCCCACATTTTGAAAGAGTGAGTACGTCCATACGTGACAGGTTGCAAGCCCATCGCCGCTTCAAGAATAATACTTACCTACCTACTGGTTTCCTCGTGATGTTTTCCTTCACTGTTAGGTACTGTTACGGAAGGGAATTATTAAACTACTTAACTATATTATTTTGCATGAACGCAAACAAATGCGGGTCGTTGAAATCTTTTCATTGATAATTAATAATCTCTTCCAAAAGACATCAACGCGTTAATTTTACTTGAATTCACGCCCTCCATCCAATGATCGCGGGTTTCAATCCCGATCGTGCACAGATGGATTTTCCATTCCAAAAGTGCGCTAATAATACCCAACGTCACATATACTTATAGTCCTGATCCCACACTAGGATTCCCTGTTTCGTGGGTATCAGAAACTACGAGTACCTACCATGGTAGCACAACACCCAGACCCAGAACTAATATTTGCAGATCATGCAAACATTTGTCCCGCAGCGAGAATCTGACCCAAACTCCTTGCGTCTCAGACGGGCGCCCACCCGCTACGCCACTGAGGTCGACGTAACAGTAACCTACTGAACCACAAATTGAATAAAATCAATAAGTGTGCTAAATACATACATACCTTCCTAATACCTATTTAAAAACAATCATCTTCATAAGGTAACAATCATCTTACGAATCAAATCTCTATTGTATCTAATATAACAATGAGATCACAAAACAGCAGACCGAACACACAGTTGGTTCGAAGGTTAGCTTGCTCATCCTTTGCGTCCCCATTCGACGCTACTAGCTACTACGCTATGCGTAGGTAATTCTCGCTTTACCTACCGTGTCTTTGTGTAGGTATCTACAGTACTATCTATTTGTAGGTAGATGGATGACCGAAAAAAAGTATATTGTTATTTGTAGTACCTACTGTACTAACTAAACTTCTGGCTGAGTTCCCCGGCCTCGCCCGCTCCAAATAGAAGATTGATAGAGTTGGAAGTTTGGAACAAAACTAGAACAAAATCGAAAGACAATATAATTTAGCCAGTGGCATGGACCTCATGGACATTAGACACAGTAGACGGTTCTCAGCTTGATTGTCATATCAAGAGATGGCGCTAGACGCATCTGTTTTTTATTTCATTCTATCAGGCTTGGAACTCTAAAATTAGTTAAAAAAAATACTACTCTAAATAATTATTGGTACGAGAAATGTTTGTATGTTTCTTTCTAGATCTCTCACGAAAGTAACACGTTGAATGTATTTTCACTGTTGAACAGAAATATTTCATAGATGTCGCTATTATGCACAAGGTTCAAGTTTACTTGGGTTGACAGATGTCTTTTGTTTGCTCATTCTTGCTTGCTTGAGTTGCTTGATTGAACTATTTTCACAAAATCATCAAACCCACCAAACCAGATTGATTACTTTTTTCATTTTTCAATTCAAGCTTGAAGGTTTAATGTAGATAATTTTAAATTATTATTATCCTCGTGAATAATTATTGTCTAGCTCGATAGTTGTGCTACATTATGTGTTGTTCAGTGTTATTGTAATGGATAGGTATATAATTACCGTCCGATGGATCGGCAAGGTAACTCAAAACGTTCTTGTTATGATGAGACAAAAGGCTCGTCCTTCACACATTAGTAGAGCATCGTTGTGCAAACAAGCCTCTTATCTGCACGCCGAGTACGTTTAGAGGTGATTATGGCTATGTTAATGATGTTTACACACTGCATGTAAGTACAAAAGTATTACCTCTTGAAAGTTTCTCTTTGAACGCAGATTACTAACTGGTGGCGGGCTACTATCGCTTGATAAACATAAATTTTCTACTAGAAGCGGTCCATATGACTCTTACTACAGCATAAAATAGTCATGGCTAATGTAAAGGGTAGAATGAAAGCACCAAAAAGTACGACTAATAAGCGAGGCCGCGGTAATTCAAAACAATCCTCGACAGGTGCGAAAAAGGCTTCAGATTCAGCAAAGAATGTTAAAGAATATAGTGTCCCAAGAAGGGCTGGCGACCTCACAGCATTACAACAAGTTTTGATGCAGAACGAGCCCATAGATTTCAATAAATGTACTGAAAAATTACTCAAGTTGAACCAACCACCAAAAACACCAAAGCTAAGAAAAAGAATCAGAAAACCCACAGTGGAAAAACTCCCAAGATTTGCCACTAAAAGCGGACGGCTTATTGGACCCAGGACTAAGGAAGGCTTAAAGATGATTGACACTATTCTAAAGGGAGAACTGATGATAGAAATTGAATTACCAACAAAAAGAAATCAAAAATCTGCTGTTACAACTGTAATAAATAATAATGAAATGGGCTTATGTGACCAGAATGGCACAATTAGTGTATCAATTCTTCAGCCTACCAATGAAAATAAGAAAAGCCCTGAGGTCAAAAGTAAAAATAAACCAAACCAATACCCTGATGAAAATGACAGCAAACTGGGAATCCAAACAAGAAGTAAACTCACACTCCCAATTAAAAACGAAAACAAGAAAAGAACTGCCATGAAACCTAAGCAGCGTAAAACCAAAAGTTCAACAGCAAAGATGAGCAAAAAGAATGCTCCAATGCAAAATGGCCAAGGGAAAATAATAAAGAGGAATAAACCGAGCGAAAAAACTGTGAAAACCAAGCAGGTCACCCTCAGTAATGGCCTAGTGCTCACTTTGGCACTCTTCCAATGTGACTACTGCCAAAAAATGTTCAGCAGCAAGGCATCCCTACGCAGACACATGTACACTCACCTTAAGCTCCAGCCTCACCGCTGCAAAAAGTGTTCCAAGAAATTCCGCTACAAAATGCACTTACACAACCACATAAACAAGCACCACAAAGATTTACGCAACCTTGAGCCTATGCTTTGCCAAATATGCGACAAGGAGTTCCTGCTACAAGAGAATCTTGAGCTACACTTATCCACACACATCAAAAATGAAAACTCATTCAAATGTGTATACTGCGACAAGAAGTTTTCATACCATTTACTGCTAACACAGCATGAGAAACAGCATCTCCTCACCGGAAAGTATCAGTGCTCGGTATGTCAGCTGAGCTTCGATTCCATCAACCGCTTGAAATTCCACATGAAAACCCATTTAAAAATCAAAGACTACATCTGCCAGCACTGCGGGAAGGAATTCTTGAGAATGAATTCACTGAGAAGGCATGTGCAAATATGCCACAGCGGTCACAGACTGCAGTGTCCGGTTTGTTTGAAGAAGTTGAAGGGTCACTTGACCGAGCATATGCGAACGCACAAGCAGGCGCGGCCTCATGAGTGCGATCAGTGCGGCCGGCGGTTCACTCAGTCCACTCAACTGACGGTGCACAGAAGATGTCACACCGGGGAGCGGCCGTTCGTTTGCAAGATATGCAACCATCAGTTCACTCACTCCAACTCGCTGATGCTGCACATCCGTCGGCATACTGGCGAGAAACCTTTTCAGTGTACCATCTGCCCGTTGTCCTTCTCCCAGCTGCCTCACATGAAGACGCATCTTATAAAGATACACAAACAAGACACCCCCTACAAATGCAGTAAATGTGACGAGTTTTTCAAGATGAAGAAACAAGTGGAGAGTCACGAAAAGAACTGCAAAGTCGGTGAACGAGAGCTAACGTTTGAGGAGAAGATTCAGGCTTCCGTGCAGTACGAAGAGGTCAAAATCGAGACCCCAATGAGCCTCTCTCGGATGCGGTACCTGATCGCTCTTCTTCTGACGATGGTTGCAAACAAAAAGAGCCTCAAGTTTCTAGGTGCGTAATTTTTAAATACCTACACACTCATAATTCTAGCACAGTTTTAGTGTGGAACATCGCTTCCTGTGTGTGCGCCAATAACGGGAGCCTAGATATCCCCCACACGTTTCATAGTCATTTACGAAACACCCACAATCTTACCGAGTCTTACTTCCATACATTAGACATCAACGCGCTCCTAGGAGCATTATCTGAGGTCATTGATTTAATGGGTGGGGCAAGGTTAATCAATAACAAACGATGCCCTGTGTCATTGTAAATGCAAGTGCGTTGAATCCAAAACGAGCACAGTTCATTGTGATTATACTCTGGGGTGTGATATATGTGTGTACGAGTGTAGTGTGCTTGTGTGACGTGGCACGTTTCCCATTGCAGAGCTTATATCATCATGGTTTTTATTTTAGCGAACATTCTAGTCATTGTAAAGCGGAGGCGTTCCAGCGACATGGTAATGTTTCGATGAGTGAGTTCATTCATTGTGTTTTTAATTGGTGTCGGACGGTGACGGTTTTAAAGGTATAGGGAAATGGTACTTATAATAAGGAGGGGTAGGCCGCTTTTGAAAGAATGCGGGTGGTGGAATGATTCTACTTTAAGCTTCGATCTGTAAATATTCCTCAGCTTTGCGTTTTATTGGTAGGTACTGACTGAAACATCCGACTTTTACGAGTCAGCGATGCTGTAACATTGGCCTTACATTATGCGGAAACATCTGTTAGGTGTGAATTATTGAAACTCGTGAATATTGTATGCTATAGCTATGTTCCACATAACTAATGCTATACAAGGTGATTCATAATATGTATGCTATCCCGAAAGGGGCGTATTCTACATCCAAATGGCAATCAAGTTTGTTCTACGACTTTTGGAAATTCGACATTTTTCATTGAAAAAAGTCTATGTAAAAATCAGCTGTCATCTCAAATCAGTTGAAACTCTATGAATCAGCTGTTTTGGGATTATTTTTTTATTTGCTGAATATTTTTAGTTTTTTTTTCCAAAGTACTTACTTTCTGTTAATAGAATAACCATATAAATATGCATAATCGGCTCTGAATTTTTTTTTAACTTGTTCTCAAGAACATCCCCACTTATTTAAAACGAGTTTATGCAATTTTAATTTCATGAAGAACGGATTAACCGTCCGAAATTTAATCGTAATTTAATCGACAAACACACATACATGTATACATGCTGATTCGTCCAACTTAGGCTACGCGGAGATCCCGTTCGTTTCGCTTCACTCATTAATGTACAAAATATCATGTAAATATACTAGAGTTGCATTGAGCGTAGGCGCTTACTCGCCTCAGTCAGTACCCGCGTATATTTCAAGATTCTTATACATTTTCTCGTCACAGGTTTCAACAAACGTCCAATAGAGGAGCTACTCTTGGAATCAATCGAGGCTATCGGCCAAACGCCTTGCAAAGACGAATCTCTGGCGCCTATAATAAGGCTCAAAAACAACATCCGTCTACTCCTAGAAGGTACCATTCCTTCTTACCAAATGCAGAAGTTTCGGAAGGAACACAAAACTACGGAAGAAATTCTGGAGATCTTGACTAATGAAAAGAAGAACGATTGAGTCTTATTAGTAAGTTTAGTTGGAATTAAGGGGTTGTGCAAAGTATATGTTCAATCTTATTCGTTCGGCTTTATGTACGTATTTTTGGTAATTACAAACTGCGGCGCTATTGTGTAATAAATGGGAATGAAGTTCGCAATTTGAGGATGATTTTAACAACCTAAGCAATACCCAAAATTATTTTGTTGGGAACGTGATTCTCCTTTTTTATTACACAATAGCACCGCTGCTTTTTCATTCTTAACATAATGTACAAAGAATTTCCTTTGACGAACAATGTGGAAGAGTATGTTGAGTCTGTGATTACACCTATTTTTCGAGGTGTGTGCGACATTACTTTTCAAAACTCCGACTCGGCGTTCAGAACGCAATAACAAAATTATGTACGTTTTTAACTGGTATAACAAAGTATCAAACAATCACACCGCATTGAACTGTTACTCTACCTAAAGTCATTTTAAGTATGCGCAAGCTTGACCTGAACTAAAGTTATTTAAATAAGGTTAAGTAAGTTTTAATCAAATCACAGTAATTAATATCTAGTTGACGATTGAAAGTTTACATAGATAACTCAATCATCTATGTTATGTTTTAAGGATTTTACCCACTACAATGAATAATACCATGAACGTAACCGTATCCGCGCATGCAAGAAATATTCTTTGTATAAATGAAACAATGCCCACTAGAACGTTCCGTCACCGACCAACACCGTAGCGTGCCATGAACGAACCGACACGACAGTCGCGGTAGATACGCTCCGTGTATGGCACGCGACGGTCACTAACCGCTGTTCACAGGCGGCAAAACGGTGAACATACACGTTACGACCGCGTATACTCACCGTTCGAAACGCCCGGTCGTCTTCCGTCTTACATGAAAATTGGCAGGCAGGCAAATTGAACTGCAACCGATTGGAACGGCCATCATACGTATAATTTGGTTATCATCCCTGTATACATTGTTGATACGTTCTAGTGGTGTACACAGTAGTGTCTGGCCAAGTTCGGCGTGTCTGATACGTTCATAGCACGGTGATGGTATGTGTACGTTGTAGTAGGTAAAGGCCTTTAACGTCTTCTGTGTTGTAGAAAACTATGTGTAGTGTGTGTTGTTCAAAAAGTTTTACTGTAGTTTGTAGTAAGTAATTTAAAAACGAAATTAGAGATAATCCAATTTTAATAACTAGAAATCAAAAATCACAAGGACGATGGTTTTGCATCCTATTATTATAATAAATGCGAAAGTTTGTGAGGATGTTTGTGGTTCATTCACGCCTTAACAGCTCAATCGATTTCGATGAAACTTGGAATAGATAGTTTGTTACCTATAGTAGCATACAGGCTATTATTTATCTAAGTACCACGAGAGCGAAGCCACGGGCGCATGCTATCTATAAAACAAGGTGAATTTCTGCTTGTTCCTTGCGATATCGTATCGTAGCAAAGGCCTTTGATAGCAAAGAGGTAGGATGCAAAAAAAACATTTTTAAAGTTTTTCAATTTAAAGAGTCACTCGCACAGGGGCTTGCCGTACTCTAGAACGGAGGGCGTGTCTATATTCATAACTCAATTCATATCGATTTCGCGGTCGACATAAGACAGTAGAGCCAATAATACAAGATGATTCATAATATGTACGCTATCCCGAAAGGGGTTATTCTAGATCCAACTGGCAATCATATTTGTTCTACAACATCCGGAAATTAATATTTTTCATAGAAAAAACTCTATGCAATAGTCAGCTGTTTTGTTGGGTTCAAATAAGTTCAAAAGCAATTGTTTTTTTTAAACAAGTAAGGTAGCAAACAAGCATACGACCTGCATATTTGTTTGTAATAATTATAATTTGTTTGTAACCCATTTATTTTGGTAACAGTCAAGGTACCTTCATACTTACAGGATTTTATCTAATAATAATATGTAACTTTTTTGTTCATTCAGCTTTTGTAACAATTAATAAACTTTGAAACTTTGTTGGTTGGTAATTAAGTCGTAGAACAAATATTATTGTCAGTTAGATCTAGAATAACCCCTTTCGGGATAGCATTCATTTATGAATCACCTTGTATTATTTTCTAGCGACTAGAGAACTAGGCATAAGTTTGATTTTTATAATATCCCAAAAAAAAATCGACTGCATCGAAAATTTTAGGGCTATTATAAAAAAATCATAATATTCACCTAATGTGGGTTAACACTATAAAATATATATAAAATAATCAGAGGCATGCGTTTGTCTCTGTGAACGAAATAAATAATTCGAAATGAGACAATGAAAAAAATACATTGACATAGTTTAAATTAGGTTCACACTAAGATTGTGTGAAAATATAGGTACTATACAATAATTTATATTGAAGCAATAATTAAAAAATATCTTGAACGTGTGAATCTTAGATATTTCGAAATAACTTAAAACAATAGTTGAATGAAACTTGCCATTATATCAAAGTGATTAGTCCAAAGATGTTATATTGCATTTTATTTAATATTTTTATTAGTTACTTTAATTTTATACTTATACTATGTTATTTATAACATTCCGTTAGTGAATGATTGTTGTTGGGTGTTTGATTAAGTTTATATTATTTTGATTTGTGTGGATTTAATTGTTATTATTTTAGACATTAACTAAATATTATGGTAAAATTATGTGGATATTTTATGCTTAGATTTTTATACATACATAGATATTGGTATGTATTATACCTAGATATATTTTAAGAGCACTTAAAAAGGCACAACTGTCTTTGCCGCATCCCACGGGAAAAGTTTTAAAAAATCTTTTTGGAGCTACGTGAACCTAGGTTGTCCAGTGCCATTGACTGGTAGTTTATTTTCAGATTTTATTTATTTTAACATAGAAACATTTTAAAAGTGAATCCTCTTCTGTATTCAATATTTTTGTATAGGTACGTTATTATTTGTATTTTAATCAGGTGCTTCTTTATTAATACTTATTTTAAAGTTATTTGTTTGACAAGTTGTATAATTTGATGACTAATTTAACTTTAAAATAATAATTTTATTACCTTTACTAAGAAAAGATTGTGAACTACGTCCAAAAATAGATTAATGTGGGTAGCCAAAGAAAATTGTATAGGTATTGTGACCCGGCTTGTTCAATTTAGTCAAGTAAGAATGACGTCACTTAAGGCCAGTACTCGATTTTATATCTGCTGACCAACTGTATGTCATCGTAGATACCTAAAGCGAACATAATATGTTTCATAAACAAGCTCAACAACAAGAGTGGTAACATAAGTTATGTTAGCAACCCGGTTTATGCTTTATTTATAGGTTTGTTGCATGTGTTCATTCTTATTCAAGCATTCGGGTAGGTAATTAACAAAATCATTGAGTATCAGAGTATAAAATTAAATAATAGTTTTATGTATTTTAAGTATGACATCGAGCACTGTCCGAAAGTACCAAAGAAAAATATGTAAAATAAATGCCTGTTTATCATGTCACTATTGACTTTCAATTATTTCCAAATTTAGGCACATAAACAATATTGTGATTCTTAATATGATGTATCCTATACCGAAAGGGGATTATTCTATAACCAATAGGCAATAAAGTTTGTTCAACGACTTCTGGGAATAATTTTTTTTTTGTTATAACTATGCTGTTTTGGGCTCAGATCAGTTCAAACTAAATTATTCAGCTGTTCCAAGTAATCTTGATATCAAACTTCTCGTACGTTTAATAATTACTGATTAATAATGATAAAAAGAACAAAAACGGCTAATTTAAAAATGGTTCAGGAAAAAAATGATAAATTTATTTGAATATTTTTTTTTTTTTCGCTAATATTTATTTGATCTTTTTGTTGATAAAGTCAAAGGTTTTTATTTCAATAAAATCACTACGATCACTTTGAAGATGATAGAATAAGCCCTCTTCGGGATGGTACACATATTATGAATCACCATGTACCTTCCTACTACCTACTAGACTTAAGACGTTTCAAAATAATCCATGCGATTTCAATGAATAAATAACACTAGGATAACTGTGTCATGGGTATATGAAACTACGAGTACCATGGTACCACAACACACAGAACAAATATCTGCAGAACATGCAAACATTGGACCCGCAGCGGGAATCGAACCCGCACCCCTCGCGTCTCAGTCTGAGACTCGCCCGCTGCGCTACCGAGATCTCCAACTGTCTCCAACAACCGAATCGACGAATAAATGTAAACTGAAACAGCTGCGGGTGCTACCTACCCCTACACCCTAGTCGGATTATGACCCACATCGTACTTAGATAATACGCGGCTGACCCGATCTTTAAACTACTTTTTACTACCGCGGACAGCCACTCACTATACAAGTTAACAATAGGGTACCAAGTTCGTATGAGGTATGGTGGCCCTGGAAAGGGCTGAGTGATGATCACAGTGATGATGCATATAAGTATCGATCGTGGCTCGCCGCGAATGGTGCGTTACCACGATAAAATCCTCGGCCTGTCTCCACCTTAAAACCTACCAAAAGTTTGATAATACATACATAAAAACAGGTAGCACTGTATTTTTAATGTCAGATTTGACATTAAGGAAGAGAGGGACTAACAAACATGCCACGCCCGCCACTAAATACGTTCCGTGGAAATCAGAGTAGGTAGAGGTTCACACTGACTGCCTGCCGCTATAACATCTTTACCACAATCTATCGCTGGCCTTGTCTTTTGATTGAAGAGTAAAAGAGTAACGCGACGTTCCTAATGCTATAATTGTTGGCTTGGATCGGAACAAAACCTATGAAGTACAGTGTAAAGTAGTAGGTGTCAGTCAGTACTGTCATTAAGTAGGTAGCTAAAAAAAAAAGATAAATAAAAGTAGGTATTCAAAACAATGCACGCAGTGATGTGGATGTTCTGTCTGGGACGATTTGAATAAAAAGGGGTCTTTTTTGAAATATCGCTCCATACAATCGTAAATAAATATGGGGACTACCGGCCAATCTATAACTTTGGCTAATAGCATCATTGGTGTGGGAATTTTGGCTATGCCCTTCTGCTTTCAACAAGTAAGTTCTTGAAAAAATATTTTGTGTCTTACAAATAAATATGGTATAAAAAGTTACTTACATGTTTGTCAAAGCTGCAGTGCTGGCCTAGCGGGAGGTACTTGAGTTTCGATCCGTACGTCTGTCGTAGGCTCAAATCCCGGTCTTACGCCAATGGATAACAGCTCAACCGATTTTGTTGAAACTTGGAACCTAGAACTACCTAGAATAGCATATAGGCTACTTTTTATGTAGGTACCACATGAGCGAAGCTGCGGGCGGATGTGAGTCTAATAGAATAAGGTCTTTAAGTTGAAGATAATTTTAATTTACCTTATAGGCTACATATTTTAAGTTAATTAATTTGAATATTAATAAGTACCAACTTTAGTTATTAATTTTAGCCTTTTACCGCCTGAGACACAGGTTTTCCTAGTTCAGGCATCGTTTAATTTGTTATCCTTAATTAGATATTAATTCTCAATGTTATTCGTAGCACTAAGGTAATGAATAAAGATTTATTTATTTATTTTATTTAATTAGGTAGTTACAAACTTTTTTTAACTTTTAATTTCTTCTGCCTTTATAAGTTTATTTCCTTTTTCAGTGTGGTGTCTTATTAGCTGCTGTAATCCTTATATCAATGGGTTTGATATCTAGGCTGTGTTGTTACTTCCTGCTGAAATCTGCACTTATAGCAAGAAGAAGAAATTTTGAATTCCTTGGTAAAATAACTTACTGTAAAGCTGTTAGGTATAAATAGACAGGCCTCATAGCTCAGTCGGTAGTAACTCTGCCTTCTGCGCTGGAGGTCGCGGGTTCGATTCCCGCACTGGACAAACATTTGTGACTAACACAGATGTTTGTTCTGTGTCTGGGTGTTAAATATATATCTATTATGTATATCAGTCTCTGGTACCCATAGTACAGACTATGTTTTGTTTAGTTTGGGATCAGTTGACCGTGTGTGATATGTCCGGAATATTTATTTAAATGGCATATGATACACCATTCATGGATAGGTACATTATTAAAAAGGATCCTTATGTGTATTACACGTTAAGTCTGGCTTTTTGGGGCTTGGATTATTTTTCAGCTATACAGTACACCCTCAAAATTGAAATTCAATATTGACTTTATTAAATGGAAGAAAGGGTCATTTAGAATGACATATCGCACGCTGTTTAAACACAGCTTAATACTTCTTGATTTAGATACCTAATATTTTAGTACAAAGACACATTCCTTACCATCATTTCAGCTTTCCATGTGTTCGGATCAGCTGGCAAGTTGGCTGTGGAGCTCGGTATAATTGGCTTTCTGATGGGCACATGCATTGCCTACTTTGTGGTGGTCGGAGACCTCGGCCCGCAAATAGTTGCTAAGATGTTTAACATCAACCAGAGTGATATATTGCGGTAAGTAAAATGATCAGTTCTCTATTTCGTTTTTAGTATCATCATCATCAGCCTGTGGAATTTTTATTCAACAAAATTTAACTAAATCAAAGCAGAATTTAATGTTAGTACATCGGTGAAAAGATTAAAGTGTGCCTTTGAAAATGTTGATGATAAATAGAGCTCCTTCAGTTAAAATCCCAGGTTCAGTAAATATGGACTTTTAAAAATAAGCTAACAACTAGGTCTATCTAGGTATAAGAAAAATGCGCAAAAATTGGACTGAGAAAGTGTAACCAACAACCCAAAGTCCTGCTTCGGTATTTTAAGGAGCTGGGCTGGCTGGGGTAGGGTTAGCATAGGGGGACAATGCACAAAACACCCCACAGCGGGAAGTCAGTGCAGGTCTAACCAAGCAGGTTCCCTGTTTAGAATTAGAATTAGAAGATGAACGGGTTTCTTTTCCATATTTGTTTGCCTAAACAATTACATTTGTTTACATTGTTGCTTACTGTGAATTTGTTCCCAGGACATCAATAATGGTGATTGTATCATTAGTATGCGTGCTGCCCCTGGGGCTACTGAGAAATGTGGACAGCCTGAGTAACGTCAGCGCTGCAACAATAGGCTTCTACTTCTGTCTTGTTATAAAGGTTTGTAAGTAGGCTACCTTAAAAGTCAATCTTAAAAACCTATTTTTGATCGAGCGAGCGAAGTCAAGTTTTAATTAATTAAGTGTCTGAATCCTAGTGGCTAGTGGCACATTCATACAGCAAATTGACTTTTTCGATCTTATTAAAAAACCAGGTTGTGCCCCAGACTTTCGATTAATTCGGGTTAAGGCCTAGGCTTTAGCTTTGTCAATCAGGATATGCTCTGGATATCCCTAAGATAAGCTAAGCTAAGGCTATGCGACACACAAACCTGCAGGCTATGCAAGGAGGCAGACGAAACGCCTCTACACCTGCTAGGTGAGTGCGGAGCACTTATGTTCAAACGTAGCATCCATTTGGGAAAACACATCCTCAGCCAAATGGAGCTAAAGCAACTCACCACCAAAGAAAATCCTTCAGTTCTTAACAGCTGCTGGGCTTTGCCGTGAAATTTGAAAGCCCCATAAAGGGGCTCCACAAATTAAGTTGCGATCACAATAGGCCAGTGGCCGCAGTGATACATAAAGTAAATAAAAAAATATCCCTAAGATTTGTAAAATGATCCTCACTGTTGCGTTATCCATGGTCACTATGCTATTGTTAATAAATAAATAAATATTCCGGACATATTACATACGATCAACTGATCCCAAACTAGGCATAGCCTGTACTATGGGTACCAGAGACTGATATACATAATAGATATATATATATTTAACACCCAGACACAGAACAAACATCTGTGTTTGTCACAAATGTTTGTCCAGTGCGGGAATCGAACCCGCGACCTCTAGCGCAGAAGGCAGAGTTACTACCAACTGAGCTATGAGGCCATTCATTAATATAGGAGCTGTAAGGCGACTAAATTGTCCAAAAGAGGGCGCTGGTTTAGGTCGGATTAACATAACGGCATATAAAATAATCCCCACCGTTGCATTATTCATGGCCTCAATGCCAGTGTAATAGGGGGGCCAATCAGGAGACCAAATTGTCGAAAAGAGGTCGCTGGATTAGGTCGGATAAACATAACGTACCAAACGCGGCCTTAAACTATCGAAATTCCAGGTTATAGCAGAAGCAGCTAGTCAACTGCCATCCGGCGAGTGGCACCACAAAATGGAGCTGTGGAAGCCGTCGGGGGTGCTGCAATGTGTGCCTATATTCTCCATGGCGCTGTTCTGCCAGACGTAAGATCAAATAAGAAAAAAATACCCAAAACGTAGTCAGACTGTTATTTCCTTAAGAAAATTAAATAAGCTCACGATTTTTATTCCCAAGAATGGTAGACATCCGCTCAGATCTCCAGGTGATCTGATCCTAGAAGATGTCAAAGGGCATGTCATAGGCATTTCCGAACATATGCCCACATTTTGCAGGTGTGTGTGACTTGCTTGCTTGTAGTGTCACTGATTCTTTCTTGGGCATCCTGTATTAGGCCCGTGACCAGGCTGAGGTACGGTGGCCCTGAAATGGGCGTTTGACCGAATCCGCTGAAAGAATCAGTGTAGTGAAAGGATTAAAGTGCGCCGCTTAGAGGCTCCATTCGCGTAAATGACGTCTTCGAATTTTTAGGTTCTATGACATGTCTGTTTCCTCACGATGTTTTCCATCACCGTTTGACTAGTATAGCGGACATAAATTTTCTGAATGGAATATTCGTTGGTGCACGACCGGGATTCGAACCCACGACTTGTAGATCGGAAGGTGGGGCCCAGTACCACTACCAAAGGTTGTCTGGAAGAGATCACTCTTAGTGATAAGACCGCCCATTGTATTCCACTATTATTACTTATATTTTGTCGATTTAATTGTGATGTGTTAAATTTTTATGTGGCTTACAATAAAGAGTTATCTGTCAAAGAGTGTCTATATATATAAGTTCATTTATTTCAGACAGGTCCATACAGAAATACAATTTTAAAGAGCCAAAAAACAATAATTACCTAACCTAACGCACATTAAACATAGAGGATCTGGAAGCCATATTATTATGTACGGCATTCCATTTCCGCACGACGGGACAGTCCACCCTGTCCAGTATTGTGACGAGGAGGCTATTGGGGCTAACTCGCACGCTACTCACTACGCACTCTATAAAGATTGTTAATTTCCTTAGGTAACCATTTTTTTAATTTTCAGGCAGCTATTTGAAATATTCGAGTCTCTTCCGTCACTGTCCCTAGAGAAGATGAATATTGTTACAAAGAACGCGATAAATATTTGCACGTGCGTTTATTTCACGCTGGGCGTTTTTGGATACATCGCATTCTGTTCTCATCAAATATCCGGTAAGTTCTAGTATAATTCAATAGTACAACGTGTTCCATTATACAATGTAGCTTTCCTAATTAATATTATAATTGCAAAAGTTTGTGAGGATGTATTGATGTTCAATCACGCCGTAACGGCTCCATCGATTTTATTGATACTTAGAATAGATAGTTTTTTTTTTTTTTTTTAATAATAAACAGGTAATAAGGAGGTGAAGGAGCTCGCTTTGGAAAGATGATAATGGGGGATTTGCATCTGCACACCAACAATTTTAATAAATTTAAATATTTTTTATTTATTTATTCTTAGAAAATAGTTACAGAATATGTTGAATACATCTAAAAAACCAAGAGAGGTTAGTCTTAGATAAAAAGGACTAACATACCTCATAATAGGTATCTACCTATTATGAGGAATGTTAGGTTATAAGACGTAGTAAGCATAAAACAAGTTGGTAAAAAACAATAGGTAGGTACATACATAATAATGTGGTTATGAAAGTGAAAAGTGTGTTATAAGAGTGGCTGATTCCAGGGCCACCATACCTCAACCTGGTCACTGACCTAATACAGGATGACCAAGAAAGAATCAGTGACACTACAAGGAAGCAAGTCACACACACACACCTGCAAAATGTGGGCATATGTTCGGACATGCCCTTAGACATCTTCAAGGATCTGATCACCTGGAGATCTGAGCGGATGTGACCAAGAAAGAATCAGTGTCACGACAAGAAGAATGTGTTTATTGTTTCAGGTAATATCCTGATGAGCCTCAGTCCCACAATGGCCAGTGACGTGATAAAACTTGGCTTTGTCATGTCTCTCGCCTTCAGTTTCCCGCTGATTATATTCCCGTGCCGCGCTAGTCTCTACTCTCTACTTTATAAGAAGGTAAATTACCCACCCATAATTATCTTAAAACGAGTGCACAGTAAACAGAGCACTGGTGGAGTGGCGGTAGTGGTACCTTCCGATCCTAAGGTCGTGCACCAATAGATTTTCCATGCCGAAAACTTATCGTATTTTTTATTTTAGAGTTCGATCGATACCTCGTATCGAAAGTCGGGTAACCTCCCAATAGGCCAACACGGCTACTTGCTTGTCGTGTCACTGATACTTTCTTGGTCATCCTGTATTAGGTCAGTGACCAGGTTGAAGTTTTGTGGCACTGAAAAGGGCCTATGACCGTCGGTGATAGAATCAGTGTAGTACATACATACATATATAAAATCACGCCTATTTCCCAGAGGGGTAGGCAGAGACCACGGCCTTCCACTTGCTACGATCCTGACATACCTCTTTCGCTTCATTCACTCTCATCACATTCCTCACACATGCTCGTCGGTTTAGGGTACTCTTGACCTGGCCTTTATCCAAAACGTCACCGATTTGGTCGCTAAACGTACGCCTAGGTCTTCCTCTTCCAACGGTATCAGTGTAGTAAAAGGATTAAAGTGCGCCTCTTAGAGGCTCCTTTCTTGCACATGTCTTCGAAGGTTCTAGGACATGCCGGTTTCCTCACGATGTTTTCCTTCACCGTTTGAGACCACTAGCATAGCGTACATACATTTTCCGAATACCATTGATGCACACCAGGTTTCGTACCCACGACCTGTGGATATCAAGGCGGGGCCACTACCACCCCTCCTCCATCGCTCAGGCTGAAGCTAGTAGAAGATAAACCAATATGTTCGTATGAAAAAAAATAAAAATAATTTGTACTTCCAGGTCCACTCATCCCAACACGACAACATTATCAATCACTCGATCCCAGAGACGACGTTCCGCTGCATCACCGTCGGCATAGTGGCGGTCGCTCTGTTCATCAGTCTGTTGATCCCGGACATTGAACTGGTCCTGGGCCTGGTGGGGTCAACTATAGGAGTGCTGATTTGCATGGTGTTCCCCACGGCTTGCTTTGTGAACGTGACGTTCAAGAATACTAACGAACGTGTGTTGGCTAAGGTGAGTGAAGCGATAATTTTTTATTATACAGCTAAGGTGGCAAACATGCATACGGGCCCACCTTTTTGTAATTGGTTACTGTAGCCTATGAACGCTTGTAATACTAGCGGCAACACGCATGCGTTGCCGACCCCGAAAGCTTTGGCAACCTTACCGCAGGAACATACACTATTAGATACAAATGTCGTGTTGGAGGTTGTTCGGGAGTGGAGGTGGTAATTATAAACACGTCTGGTTTGCTTGACACTCGTTTAATTACTGTCACTTAACCTATTACACACACACATGCATACGAATGCATGTCACATACCACCACATCAACGGGGTTGTTTTGAAAAAAAAAATATTAGTAAAATACATTTTTTTTTTATATATAACTAATTAGTACACAATAAAACATAGGTTTTATTACGAAACAAAATCTTGTCTTATTTCTAAAAACTTTCTTAAACAAAACACATTTTATGATCGCTTAACTAAAACAATGTAGATAGGGAAGTACATAGTACGTACCTCTAAGCTTAAACATAAACAGTTTCTTATCTACCTAGTTATGACACATATCTTTTTGTTCTGTTTTTATGAACAATTTCTGGTTTATCACCTTTAAGAACAGTAACATTAGGTTCATTTTCACTCAACACTTTATAAGGTCCTTCATACAACTTATCCAATTTTCTACCAGTTTCATTTTTTATTAAAACTAAATCTCCTGTTTCATAAGTAACCGGATTACACTTTTTGTCATATACTAATTTTCTATTCATTTTTCCTAAAATTAAATTATTTCTAACTTCTTTATGTGCTAACTGTAACCTATACTTAAGTTCTAAAGCATAATTATCAGGATTATAGAGTGGCTCTACTACGTTACTAGTTAAATTACTAGGTAAATTGCAAGATTTTCCGAACACTAATTCATACGGTGAGTACTTAGTTTCCGTGTGCACGGTGGTGTTATACGAAAAACACCAAAACTGCAGCCATTGGCTCCATGTTTCAGAGTGGCCGTCACACTGAGTTCGTAAAAACGCTGCTAGGTGCTTGTGGGTGTTTTCCAAAGCACCTATTGACTGATGATGATACGCTGTGGAATTTACCTTCTCTATCTGTAGTAGCTTACATACTTCCGTCATAGTTTCTGACATAAATTCCGTACCACGATCTGAAGCGATGGTTGTAGGTAAACCATACCTTAGTACAAAGTTATTTACGAAAGATCTCGCTACGCTCACCGTATCTTTTCTCTGTAATGGATATGCCTCAACGTATTTACTCAGCTCACACTGTAGACTTAAAATATAAACATTACCATCTAAATCCTTATCTAGGGGGCCCACTAAATCTAAATATACTTTTTGGAAAGCACTCGTTGCCGTTGTAGTTATCACCATTGGTTCTACTACATTTCTAACATACTTACTTGTTTGGCATCTGTGACACTTAGCAACATAATTCCGTACGTCGTTCTCCATGCCTGGCCAAAAGTACTTACCTTTGATATTGTTTATCATACGTCGGACGCCTGCATGCCCGCTCGTAGGCAGCAAATGATAGTCATGTAGTATGTATGTTTTTTCGTCATTTTCTAGGACTCTTTTTATTCCTCTAAGAATATTTACCTGTGGTCCGGACCACTTTTCTCTACTTTTTATTTCGTCGACTAATTCTTTAATAAATTCAATATTTTTCTCATCTTTTACTATGCATAGTTCTTTAATATTTATTTCATTACAACAATTACTCAATAAATTCGCAAATTCGGCTCGCGAGAAATGCGACATATACTTGAGATTGATAAATAGAGTAGATTCCTCTTTTACAAAAGCTAAACATTCTTTTTTATAGTGCACATTTTTCTTAATTAGATCTTTCTCTTTTATAAACTTCAACTCTACAGCTTCACTTGGTGTTCTTAATATCTCTGCTACCCTTGGTTGGCCAAACCTCGGTTCTGAAGTTATATTAAGAGAACTACTATCCTGTTCCTTACTTTGTGAATCTAATCTCGCTTTTTGTGCTCTAGTCATTACCATAGCTATCACTTTTTCATTCATCGTCTTCAATTCATCTGAATTTATGGTCACCCTACTCAAAGCATCGGCTACTACGTTATCAGTGCCTTTTATATATTTAATATCGAAATCGTATTCTTCTAATAACAATCTGAACTTTAAGAGTCTTGTAGATGGATCTTTCATGCTAAATAGATAGATAAGAGGTTTATGATCCGTCATTATAGTGAACCTTCGCCCATACAAATATGGTCTAAAATACTTTATACTCCACACTACTGCTAAAAGTTCTTTTTGTATTGTAGGATAATTTAACTCTGCTTTATTTAGTGACCTACTGGCGTATGCTACAGGACGTAGATCTTTGTTGCATAAAACTGATCCTACTGCTATGCCCGAAGCATCCGTTTGAAGGATGAACTCGTTTTCCTCAGAAAAATCTGGATATTGCAAAATTGGTGGACTAATTAATTTATTTTTGAGATTTTCAAAACATTTTTGACATTCATTTGACCATACAAAATTTTCGTTTTTCCGACATAATTTATTTAATGGTACCGTTATTTCCGCAAATGAAGGAATAAACTTTCTATAATAATTACAAAAAGCTACGAATCGTCTCACCTCCTCTGCACTTTTTGGTACAGGATAATTTTTCAATACCGTAATTTTTTCTGGATCTGGTAAAACGCCTTCAGCTGATACCACGTGACCTAAATAAAGTAGCTGTGTTTTCATAAAATCGCACTTAGCTGGATTTAGCTTAAGGTTCATTTTCCTAAGTCGTTCAAAAATATCCATTAGATTTTTATTATGTATCTCTGCTGTCCTTCCAAATACAATTAAATCGTCGCAGTAAACGAAACATTTTTCGAATGTTAGACCTGACATTGCTATAGACATTACTCTAGAAAACGCACTGGGTGATATTTTTAGACCCATTGGTAAACGTTTCATACGAAATTGACCTGAACTTGTCGAAAAACTAGTAATATCCCTACTCTCTGGTTTCAAATTAACTTGATAAAATCCTTGTTGAAGATCTAAATGACTGAAACAAATACTACCTGAAAGAGAGTCTAATATTTCAGTAATGTTTGGTAAGGGAAATTTATCATCTTGAATCGAATCATTGACTTTTCTATAGTCTATAACTAAACGCCATTTTTTCTGACCATCTGATTTTTTGGGTACTAGAAGAATAGGACTATTCCACTCACTGCTCGTAGGTTCTATAATATCATCCTTTAACATTTTCTCAACCTGTTTACTAATCTCTGGCTTCGAAGACTGTGGCAACCGATAAGGTTTGACATACACAGGCTTCGTATTAGGTTTCAACGCTATGGATTGTTCCACGACGTTCGAAGTACCTAACCTATCTCCTTCCAAGAAAAAAATGTCTGCATATTTTGCGCATATAATTTCGATTTGTTTTTTATCATTCGAGTTTAAATGTGATAATTTTAGTTCCGATAACAATTTTTTTACTCGTTCTACCCCATTTTGAGTTTGATTAAATAAACATATATTATAGTTTTCTAAATAATCCAAATCATTATTTTTAATTAAATTTTTTCTTTCAATTTTTATTGATTTCTCGCTTGTATTTAAAATTTTTACTGGAATTTTACCTCTTCTTGGCTGAACTATGCTTCCTGCCAAAAATAAATGCTCGTTTAATTGTTTTGTATATAATACGCAATCCTTATAGATGTTCTTATTTATGTCTAAATAGTGTACCGACTCACTTCGACTCGGGATAATTAAATAACCCTCTGAATCTACACATTCATTTTGCCGCTTCTGTATTTCAATTCTATACTCTTCATTATATAATCGCAAGGTAAGCTTATTTGTTGGTAGGTCGATGTTTGCATGATAATTTCTCAGAAAGTCTAGCCCAATGATTCCGTCGGTATCGCATGGAACGATATCGAATAGATATAACTTGTGGCGAAACTCTACACCATTCTCTAATTGCAATGGAATGTATGCGAAGCTATTTGCCTGGACTTTTCCACCGATTCCTTTTATAATTGTTTTATCACTGTAAGTTTTAATATGATTTTCAATTAAATTACTGCTAATTATAGAAATAGATGCACCTGTATCGATCAAAAATTTTAGTTTTTGGTTTCCGAAATAAAAATAAATGAAATCTAAACTTTCGCACGTCATAATATAGCTAGTAAGTCCGAAAAAACTCACCTAGATTAATTTCTGCTTCTTTTTCTTCTTTTGGCTCGGTTGCGAGGTACATGTTGTTCCTCTGACCACCTCTTTGACCTCTGTTACCTCTATAGTATCCTCTTGCCGTCGGCTTTGAGTAACCACGCTGCTGGTTATACCAACTACGGTTATATCCACGTTGCACGGGTCCTTGACTTTTTTGGCGTGGAGCCGTGTTGTTACCACGGTACTGAGTAGAATTCCCGCGATAGTAGTTACCACGACCCCAATTGTACCTAGGGTTCTTACCTCGTGAATACGAGAACACTGCATCTTGGCCTGAAGACCCAGGGCGTGCCAGCTCCTCATCCTCGGCTGCACGTACTGCGTCCTTCAGCTCGCTGTAGTCCCTAGCTGCTAAAATCGTACTCAGTCGCCGGTTACGCAACCCATCTGAAAACCTTTTAATTACCAATTTTTCATTTATAGGGCTCAATATTTGACTCGCAGTCTGGTTTCCGTTGGCTTGCGCTACCGTCAGACCTATAAACAGATCTTCTAATTTTTCTCCATACTCTGCAATAGATAGATTATTTTGGGACAAATTATTTATTTGTGCCAACAAAGAATTTGCTGATTTCTTTGTGAGAAGACAAGTCTTTATATCTTCGATCAAGTCTGTAACAGTCAAATAATTGCTTTTTAATTTAAGCTTTGCTGTTTTTGAAAGACGTGTTTTTATCACGAATGAAATTAGCAATTTCTTATTTTCTTCACCTTTCAAACAACTCTCATACATCTCTATTCCTTCTATAATCCGTTCTAACGTCTCTTCCTTTCCATCCATAAATGGAATCAAAGTACTCGCCGTTTTTAAATTAAAACTTTCCATTTTACACGACGTTTCTTGTTCACCTTTTACCTCTACTTCAGACGTAACTTTTACCACTATCTCAGACGTATTCTTTACCTCTATTTCAGACGTAGTATTTTCTTCAATTTCGTTAACCACTTTATAATCCAAGATTTTACTATAGATACTTTCTATTTTACTTGACAATAATTCTAAAGTACATCCAGACGTATCTAACTTTAACGCTTCATTACCTATACTTACATTTTTCATCAACAGCATATACTCATAATATAAATCATCCGCCTCTTGAAATTTTTGCTGACCTAATTTTTCGTCGCGCCGTTTTGGACCTAATTTCCTTATATTCTCGCATAAACTTTGAATTGTCTCATAAATAGTATTTAGTCTTTCCATTGATAGTCATTCATTTCACTGCACGTTTAATTTCATTTTTCACGTAATACTTTTAGCACTTTACGCACTTTATTTACGCACTTTCCGCATTTACGCACTTATTGGGGTTCAGGATCATCTGCACGTCGTCCACGACCAAAGGATGACCTGATGCGCCGCATGGTATGCTGCCCGATTTCCTTCTGTACCAGCTTCCGATGGCAGCTGCTGTACATTTTCCACAAGAAAAATAGTACTATCACACCGATGATGATAACCAACACGATCAACATGGTATGAAGGTTATCCACGCGTCCTCCAATATTCTTCAGTATAGCATCATTTCCTGCTGCAGCATTCTGAAAAACCTCTTCCTTTTCCACTGTAGCTCGACACATTTTTCCTTTTTATAAAAATCTTCAAATTCCAAAAAAAATAACACCATCCCAACGCGTATTTACTCCTCACGCGCTGGGCATGGCAAGGTCGCCATGTCGTGTTGGAGGTTGTTCGGGAGTGGAGGTGGTAATTATAAACACGTCTGGTTTGCTTGACACTCGTTTAATTACTGTCACTTAACCTATTACACACACACATGCATACGAATGCATGTCACATACCACCACACAAATAATGTTATTTGACTGCGATGTTCTGTAAGGTGAAGGTACCTCACCAGGCAGGGTGATTCAATTTAGTGCGAGAAAGTCTCGCTGTGCCCTACCCCCTCCTAAACATCCCCCATCTTTCCTCATCATAATGTTTGTGTAAGGGCTATATCACACACGATATATTTAGTGTCAGCGTTTTAGTCGCTTTTCGGAAGCCTCGATACAGCGACTGAGCTCTAAACCCCGCATACTCATGATCAGCGATTAATAGACGCTTTTCATAATTTTGATACCATGCTCAATCGCAGCGCGACGCCAAATTGCGACGCAATCGTTAAAACGCGATAAGCAACGATGCAGCCGCAGAATCCCTAATGCTAAAAGTATCATGTAGCGTTATAAAAATAATTAAACATAATTTATGCAAACTCTTCGTTGTTTCAGGCCGTTTTAGTGCTAGGGCTGATCATAATGGTGCTGGGAACTTACGCGAACTTACAAGCGGCAGAGGACAAACTTGACAAGTATGATGAGCGGTACATCACCCAGGAACGTATTGACAAGATCGTTGAGGACTTCTTCGAGAAGAGAGGAGAAAAAGTTGACGGTAAACATTTGAATCTACTATCCATTTTCGACACGTATCAATGTCAAGTAGAAACCAATTCTTCACATAAATGTACTGATTAACATTTTATTTTGCAGAGCCATACCTTAAACAACTACCAAAGAGAGAACCTGACAAGCTTGAAGCACATAATCCAAGCAAACTAATCGCCAAAGATTCTGAAGTTCAACCTCCTAACCCAGTACCACCAGAGTCCAACTCTAATGAAGTGAAAAACATTGGTACTAGTAACAAAGATAACGACAATAACAATAAGTTGCTCAGCGAAGTATTGCTACCAGAGAAAGTTAAAGAAGACGAAGCAGCTGACAAAGTATCCGAAACACATCCTAAGAACTTGAAAAAGCTGGATGAAGTCAAGCAGACCAATGGTAAATCAGATGACAAAGTCGCAGAAAAACCTGATGTAAAAGCCAATGAAGAAATCAAAGATGAAAAGCTCAAGTTAAAAAAACAACAGCAACTGATAGAGACAATGAAACAACACGGCGAGGAACAAAAGGAACTGATGCAGGAGCAGAAAGAAATCATGGCTGAAATTATCAAAAATAAAGAAGAACAAAAGCCGAAAATAGAACCATCTGCAGAACCTAAAGTCGAACCGAATATCGCAAAACCAAATAAAGAAGAACAGTTGCTAGAAACTATAAAACAACACGGAAAGGAACAGAAAGAGATTCTGAATGAGATTATTAAAACTAAGAAAGAATTTGAACAGAATAAAGAAGTAAACAACAACGAAGCTAAGAAAATAGCAGTAGAAAGTATTAAACAGATCGCGAACATGGCCATTAAGAGTATAGGGGATGTGACGGAAAAACCAGCGGCTCAAGACGTAGATAAAAAGGCTGAACGATTAGAGAAACTGACAAACGAGGCTGTTCAACAGATAGCTAAGAAAGCAGTCGAAACTATCGAGGCTATCAAAGATATTAAAGAGAATCCTGATGAAATCGCCAAAGCAAAAACTGCTGAAAACAAAGAGAATTTAGAAGCTTTACAAGCTATTGAACAAATTATGAATCAGGATCCAGATGATCCAAAACCGAGTCCGCAGCTAGTCGTTGAATACGTGAACAATAAACCGAATAAAATTCAAGCAAGTGCTAAGAAAGCTCAGCCTGAAATCAACGAAAATAATGTAGAAAATCCGCAAAATGTAAAGATACATTCTCACTCACAGGACGAACCTCAGTCGTATAAAGAAGGGGAAGAAGCACAAGTCATCGAAAATAAATTGAATCAAAACATACCAATACCTTTAGCTATGAAAACTCTTGAAAAAGACCAAGCACTTGAAACTGCCAATAACGGTCTTCATCAAAGTCAAGATCAAGAGTTAATAGATGCTAATAAAAATGCTATTCATAGGCAAAAGAGAGAGGTAGGTAACACAAAAACGATATTAGGCCCAGCTGATAGAAAGATCAGCAAAAGTTCGATCTGTACGGAATCCGATGTCTTGCCAAAAGTAGATTTTAACGACGTTTTATCCAGAATTCCAATTCCTATTAATCACATTAGTAGATCACTCAAAAACTATGATGAAAATGAAGCAGTTACGAAATAAAAAGTGACAGTGACATTTTATTGTAAGTGCATTTATTTATTTTTGTTTTAATGTCATTTAAAAAAACAGCAGACTGGTTTGTCTGTCTGTCCTTAGTGCATTTGAAGTATTCATTCTAAACCATGAAATTGTGTGATCTCAAGGATTGTATTTTTATATTTAGTAATAGAAATAGCAAGTACGTTTTGGTCGATTTTTTTTTTGAGTAAACATTGTTTAAATTTTATATATAAACTATTATAGTGCGATTTAATCGACTGATTATGTATGAAATAAAATATTTTAACGTTTATGTTCATTGATTTATATTTACAAATTGAATTCTTTGCTAAAACATAGAGTACAAAAATAATTGAAACAAAATAATAATGATAATGCAAGACTATATTATTGGTTAATAGCAAATGCAGATACAACCTTTTTAACTTAAATTCACTATTTTATAAAAAAAATACTTAATTATAAATTATATCACTTCCTTGTTTCCTGAACTTCTTCCAAGGGCATTTTCTTAGATCTGAAAGAGAATAAACTTATTAGTGGTTGTGCATTTGATGATCCTATTGCTAATTAAGGTGAGGGTTTAATTGTTTTATGATTTTTGAATTGTTTTTTCTCAATGACCGCAAAACGCACAGTTTTGATTTTTATGACAAAGATAACTTGAGCATTTTATTTACGTAAATCCAAGACAGAAACGCGATTGGTAAAACTTTTCTCGATAAATTTATTTTTTAAAGTTGGGTCCTCTGCAACAGTTTTTTCGAAAATACTCTGAGCCTTTCTAACAAAAATAACTTTTTTTTTAAATATTGTGTTAGACAATAGCATTGGGTACCTATATCCAAGACACTTTTTTTAAAAAAATAGATAGTTTTTAAGATAATCGATATATTCTTAAATTTCGCTTACGTCGATTACTTTCAAGCGCCTTCTAACGCTTGCTATCTCTTTCCACATTCAATTATAGTACATAGCGCTGTCACTTTCTTCACTCCGCCCACTCGACATATTATTATGATTTGTGTAGCGCCTTAATAAATGCAATCTAGGCGTCTAAAATGTTCACCTTTCAGGATTCATAATAATATGATTTACGTGCGATTCATACCATGAAATGCATCCGTTTAAGAGTTTAGATTGCAATTTTTCGCATAGGCAATTCTTTTTTTAGCCAAAGTATAGAAGTTTGAAATGTGGAGGCCCTGGCTGAAGAATAGGCCCCTCCATATCAAGCTACCCGTAACTGTAGTTAGAAGTGACGTAAGGAAAAAAACTAGGGGATAAGCAGCAGCGTCCTCTGATTAAACAACGATAGCTATAACTGCTGTAAATGCGCCCGCGTGCCTAGCGTGGTGATTATGGGCAATTCCTTTCAAATTATAGGAAGCTGCTCTGATAATATGTGGGGGAGGAGTACGAGTATGTTCAGCGGTGGACATCCTACTGAATGACGATGATGATAATAATATATATAGAAGTTATTGTTGTTATAAATAAAATATATTTACCTGGTGCTGGTCCTGCCAGTCTGGCTGGTGTTGGATTGCGTGGAGGCGCGGCGGCCGCGTCGCGACACCGTCGCAGGTGCATCCACCTCCGGCGTTGCAGGAGATTCTACTGGACTACCGATATCGCTTTTCTGTGGAATAAAGTTAAGTAGTTCAATCGAAAAGTTCTACAAACGACAAATAAATTCGACAAGCGTGAAAGAGAGAATTCCGCCTTTTAACCGTGGCGACATCTAGTTGCGAAATCGGAACTAAATTAAAGACAAAAAATAAAATGGAATTCATTGCGTAAAATAAATAAATAAATATTCCGGACATATCACACACGGTCAACTGATCCCAAACTAGGCATAGCCTGTACTATGGGTACCAGAGACTGATATACAGTGGTGGTCATCTAATTAGAAACACCTACCTGGGTTTATATTTTTATTGCAAATTCCCTTTCGAACTAATTTTTAACGTATCATTGAGTGTTCCTACGTATTAAAATCGATGTATCGGATATTATATTGCATTGCTATACCATTTTAATAACAGAAAACAACGGTTGTTTTTCTAAAACTGAAAGTTATATTAATAACAAAATAAAAAACGAGATACAAACCGGACAACTAATTAGAAACACCAAAAAAATCATTACTTAAATCATTTTCAATTTGAACAAAACCCCAATAGTTTTGAAAAATACTAAAAATACTACATCCTTAGACAATTAGTATTTGGTAGGGTAGCCTTTATTATCAATAACAGCTTTGCAGCGACGCGGCATTGATTCAATCAATTTATAACAAGTTTCTACAGGAATACTTCTCCAAGCGTCTTCAAATGCACTGTTAAGTCCATGAATATTAGTAACGTGTATCTGCGACAGGTTGGTCTTTATAGTGTGCCACAAATTTTCTATGGGAATTAAATCCGGACTATTGGCAGGCCACTCTAATACTGTCACGGATTGTTCTGTAAGAAACGCTTTAACGCTGCGTGCTGTGTGCTTTGGGTCGTTGTCATGGCGAAATATCCAAGTTACTGGCAAATTTTCCTCGGAATATGGAATCATTGTCTCTTCCAAGATCTTTTTGTATTGATATTGATCCATTTGCCCTTCAATCTTTCTCACGGGACCAATCCCGTACCCTGAGAAACATCCCCACACCATTACATTTCCACCACCGTGCTTAACTGTCTTTTTAGTGTACTTGTTATTCAAAGCCTCGTTTATTGGTCGTCGTACATATCGTTTTCCATCGGAATTAATCAAATTAATTTTAGTTTCATCTGAAAACAAAACTTTTTTCCATTGATGAATAGTCCAACTGCCATATTTGCGAGCGAATGCTAGACGATTTTCTCTATGTTGCCTGGTTAGTAGTGGTACTTTTCTAGCGATCCTTCCTAACAATTTTCCTTCAACCAACCGTCTACGAACCAGTTTAGTGGACACGTGTCGAGGATCGTCTTCTGATAATACCTCTTTTCTTATAACATTGGACAAAAAAAATTACCTCCTATTAAATGCTATAATAATGTTAGTTACTTTATAAAAATGTAAGGTGACTAGGTGTTTCTAATTAGATGACCACCACTGTACATAATAGGTAAATATCTAACACCCACAGAACAAACATCTGTATTCATCACTCAAATGTTTGTCCAGTGCGGGAATCGAACCTGAGCTACCAACTGAGCTGAGGCCTGTCATCAAATCTTAGCATATAGTTTTAACTATAGGTACTGGTCAACACCAAAAAATGGGGGGTCAGTAATTTTTTAGTTATTCTGCAGAATAATCTGAAACTAACTTAAATAATGCAAGTCAAGCAAAGTCGACTATTACCAAAGATAATGTATTTTATTTTATTCCATTGTCTTTGCTATTACGGGCATATTTACATAGTAAACTGCGTACCCTAGAATCAATAGACAGCCTTCTCCCCTTAGGCGTGTGCAACGCTTCAACGGCCCGGGTGAAGGAGGCGCGCCGACTTCGGGCCGGACTATCGTTACCGCTGAGGGACGGCGAACCGAGTGGACTGACCTCTGAAACATTTTGTTATTTACCATAATTAATTATCCCACTATTTAACTTCTTAGTATTTTATATTGAAAGGAGAGTGAATGCTGGGAATCAAGTGAATTTAGTCTATATGTCTACGAGACTATTATTCTACTAATATTATAAATGCGAAAGTTTGTGAAGATGTTTGGATGTTTGTTGTTCAATAACGCCGTAATGTCTGAACCGATTTCGTTGAAACTTGGAATAGATAAAGTTCTATACTTTTTATGTAGGTAAAACGCGAGCGAAGCCGCAGGCGGAATATAGTATTTCATATCTTTAATTTACTTAAAAATAGTGAAATTCAGTGTTAGTGATAGTGACTACTTATAAAGAACACAATAGGAAAGTGTCTTCCCCTTAAATAGAAACTGTAAGAAAAGTGCTATTGGACACATTCTTAGATATAATTTACTTTATAAAACTATGTCAAAGTCAAATTACTCATTAGCCTACTTGGCTAGATTGTAATATTATGTAGGATACAATAAATATTGTAAACCAGGAAAAAAAAAAACTTAAACTCATGAGGACGGTGTTTCGTGGTATCTGTCAACCAAAAATGTCATTAACCAAAAATGGGTGCTGTAGACATTATTTTTTATTAATAAGGCAAATTAAAATGTGCGTTCAACGGTACGAGCCATTGAGCATGGAAGAATTCTACGTACAATAAGCACTTACCAGCAACATCTAAAGACGCGATTCTCCTGTGTATTTTAGCTGCTTTGACTACTTCTCTAGCTTCGGAAGCAGCTCTAGCCATGCGCGCTGAAAATTACATGAAGCCAACGTATAGTACAGCGCAATCACTAAGTAAAGCTTATGTCTTCGGGTGAAATTTTGGTAGATTTTATAGTGAGTTTTTGGATTTGACCTTTCGCTTAATGGCGCCGGCTGACGTCGATGTGGTAGGAGGCGACTAAGGGAAAACAGCAAGGGATGGGCAGCAGTGTCCCATAATTTAACAACGATAGCTCTAAAAGGCAAAAAGGAATCCTAGTGTGGGGTCCGGTCTACTATGTATGTGACTGTTGGGTAGTAAAACCTTAAGGTCGTTGGCATAGGCCTAGGACATTTTTGCCACAACAGCCACAACGGACTATACTCTAAATATTGCTCTTGCAACGCACTATTGTGTGTTGATATAAGTATAATGGTTACTACTGAAAGTTATTAAGGCAGTGAATGAGCCATGCGAAGTTCTAAATAGCACACAAGCATACTTACATCTCATCCTGCTAGCGTCAGACGCGATGGATTCCGGAGACATACTACTGAGTTGGAGCTCATCTTCGTCCGGTGGGCCTAAGCAAGCAAGTTAGTACAGTGCAAAGGGTAGAAAAAGTAAGGTAAATTAAAAAATTTGAGCCCGAATCAGTCGATATTAGCCACTCAAGTAAAAAAAAAGTTAATAATGATTATAAATTATTCAAGATGATTAGGGAAGACGTAAGTTCTCACTTTTCGACCGTGAAAAGTGAATAGAGTGCTGGTTTTTGTAGACGTCCTTTTATTTATTTATAGGAAAACCAACAGCTTAATAATCTTGCTAAACACCAGTATACATAACAGATAGCCAATAACAGGTTTTCACGTATAAAAACATAGTAGAACCAAAAACAACTTAGAACAACTCGCTAAACACAAACCAGTGGGAATATAATCTACTAATTGGCTATATCTACTAAACTTCATTGCAAATTAACCTTATCACCAAAGAATTCACTGATCAGCCGCTGTCTAGCCGAGCCAACACTCGTGCACAATAGGTTCTAAGTCTAACCGCCTTTTTTTCGTGACACTATACGAAAACAGTAAGCTATTTAGTTTTCACGGTCGAAAGCACTCACTGACTTTTATTGCCTCGGTATTGTGTGGTTTGTATCGTCGACCCGATAGTCTTGCATAAAACCAAATGAGAAAAATACGAATACATACATTTCTAGTGAACAAATTGAAGTTTTAGTAAAGGGTGTAAAATAGAACACAATTCGGAACATGCATTACACAAGCTCACTAGACTACAAAGCTGCTTGCGAGTGCAAGTGCTGAGGCCCAAGTCCGCAATGGCCGTATGCTTTTAGTTATATGTGTAAGTTTTTTATTTATTTATATAAGTGGACTATCCAACAAAAAGAAATAAATCATAGATACATTCAATAATTTGATTTATATTTTTTTCCCGATTCATATCAACCGTTTATGATCTTTTATCATATTTATAACTCACTATTAAAAGTTTTTTTTATACGGAGGCAAACAGGCTAACGGCCCACCTGATGGTAAGCGGTTACCGTCGCCTATTGACATCTGCAACACCTGGAGCATTGCTAATGCATTGCCTGCCCTGGAGAAATCTTTTACCACGTACCAGGGTTTTACCATCAAGATTGCTAACTAAAAAGCTGAATAATTGAGTTCGAACTGATTTGATCTCAAAACGGCTGTTTTTTTTTAACAAAAGTCGTAGAACAAACTTCAAAAAATTTGTTGTTGAATAAACCTCTTTCGGGATAATATACATACATATTATGAATCATCTTGTACTGTGCATGCTTGCCTGTACGTACTAGGTACATAAACAAATTGCTTTGTACATGCTAGGTTTACAACAAATTACTACTCTATTGTTTTTGAACAGAGGTACCTGTGCCTTCGAAGGTATATTGTGTGTCCTACACGCGAATTCGATGATTTTGGACATACCATCATAGGACTCCTTGTTGAGCAGGCTGATCCTGTCGATTGGCTGCAGGTCGAAGGCCGGCCGTCTTTCCTCCTCTTCTAGTTCGGAAACACTCGACCTGAAGACGGAAACATTTAATTTAAAAAAGACTTTAGCCTTTATTTCTCGTTTATCTTCTTCTGGTCCAAATATATAGTATAAATGGCGTGACTGAGTAAAAATCAACGCACAGCCTAAACTAAAAGACCTAGGAGTATGAAATTTAGGTGCTTCCTGTTGTAGAGTATTTGTGCACTATTTTCTTTTCTTTTGAACCTCTTGTTTGAAGAATGGTCTTGATGTAATTTGGTACATCAAGACCTAAGCTGTGGGGAATGAAGCAATGAAGCCTATACTTCTTTCTACCCGGGTACCGGCGACCGACACCACGGGCGCCGCAGTTATAAGCAATTTATAAATCGTATTTGCATCCGATGCCGTGGTTATCGGACTAATCGACAATTCTTTAGACTGCAAAGATGAGGATATTGGGAGTAGTATTTTAAGTTACCTAGAAGCTCTGGATGCGTTGCTGGGGCGACGACCGCGAGACGATGTCGCTAGCACCGCTCTCTGGTGGCGAGTTAGTCTGGAAAATAAGAAACAATGAAATTCGAACAAAAATATCACTCATCATCATCATTTCAGCCGTTCGACGTCCACTGCTGAACATGGCCTCCCCCACAGACAGAGCAAATTCCTTATCATGTGGGGGGATTTGCCCATACTCACCACGCTGGGCATGCGGGTTGGCGAGCGCTGTTAGAGCTATCGTTGTTAAAATGAGGGACGCTGCTGCCCATCCCCTAATTTTTCCCCTTAGTCGCCTCTTACGACATCCGCGGATGATATGGAGGGGCCTATTCTTCAGGCGAATGCCTTTGAAAGTTTTTTCTCTAGTATACCTAATATTGTAACCCAGTCGTTAAAATCTTCAGCTTCTGGAGCGTCCCTTCTTCTAGAAGCTAGTGTTGCTAAATGTGAGACTGAGTTTAGTTTTAGTTACATTAATGCGGGTAATATTGTGAAAACCTTTAAATCCCTCAATATAAAAAACACTGAAGACCTATGGGGTATATCTACAAAGGTAGTAGGTGCTATTATTAACGATATTGCTCCATGCTTAGCCCACATCTTTAATAGTTGTGTTGACGATGGAGTTTTTCCTGACCTTATGAAGCATAGCAAAATCATTCCTTTGTTCAAGTCCGGAAACGAAAAAGATCCCGCTAATTATAGACCTATCTCGATATTGCCTACTCTAAGTAAAATCTTTGAAAAAGTTATTCTTACTCAGTTATTATCTTACTTCAATCTTAACGGGCTTCTTCATTGTAATCAATTTGGATTTACCAAAGGTCGATCAACAGCCGATGCCGGGACATTGCTCTTAAAGCACATATACGATGCCTTTGAGAACTCACAAGACGCAATCGGTGTATTCTGTGATTTGTCAAAAGCGTTTGACTGCGTGAGTCATGCAACATTAATCTCAAAGCTAAAACATTACGGCATCCAAAACCGTGCAATTGACCTTTTACAATCTTACTTATCCAATAGAGTCCAAAAAGTTGACGTGGGTGGTGAAAGGTCTTCTGGATCAACTATTGTCATGGGTGTGCCACAGGGTTCGATTCTAGGCCCTTTCTTGTTCCTAGTTTACGTTAATGACCTCCCTTCTTATGTTAAAGAAATGTGTGACATAGTTCTATTTGCTGACGACACCTCGCTAGTGTTCAAAGTCGACAGATCCAAAACAAATTACGATGACGTAAACGCATCCTTGTCGCTAGTCCTTAATTGGTTTTCTGTAAACAATCTCTTGCTAAATTCAAAGAAAACGAAATGTATCAAATTCTCTTTGCCTAATGTAGTACACAATAGCCCCACTAACATTGTATTAAATGGAGAGTCACTAACCCTTGTTGATTCTACAAATTTCCTAGGACTCAATATTGATTCAAAATTGCAGTGGGGACCCCACATTGAAACTCTTGCCGGTAGACTTAGTTCCGCGGCATATGCCGTTCGTACGATAAGGTGGCTCACAGATGAAGCCACAGCTAGGTTAGTTTATTTTAGCTACTTCCATAGTGTAATGTCCTATGGTATCTTTCTATGGGGGAATGCAGCAGATATCCAAGTCATATTTGTTTTACAAAAACGAGCAATACGTGCCATTTATAAAATGAAGTCAAGGGACTCCTTGAGGGAACTTTTTAAAGAAATTAACATTTTAACTGTAACTTCACAATATATTTACGAAAACTTATTGTACACACATAAGCACATGGCTAGCTTTAAGAAAAAAAGTGATGTGCATAGTATTAACACAAGAAACAAAAATAAATTGTGCATTCCAAAATTTAGATTACAAAAAGTAAATGGGTCTTTTATGGGGAATATGGTAAGATTTTATAATAAACTTCCGGTAAACGCGACGCAACTTCCTTTTAGAAGATTTAAAGTGTACATAAAGAATAATCTTATTAAGAAAGCGTACTATAAACTAAATGATTATTTAAATGATAAAACCGCATGGCCTGAAGTCGCTCTGCCCCTCGACAGCTAAAATGCCATTTTGCAGTGTCTTTACAGTTTTTGCTTGCATCATATTTTAAGTATTATTTAATTATATAAGCATTAGGTACATATTTCATCAAGTGTAGCGTGTGCTGCCCTTAGATCATTTGTTGAAGCTCACATTTGTCTTCATTTTTTTCACATTTTTATAAGCTCTTATTTATTAAGGATTATAATTAGATTACTTTTCTCTTGAGCCTCACCTAGTTCGATCGGCACCACACTGAAGCTTTAAATTCCATTTTGTGAAAAAGGATCATCGAAAAAAATGATAGGCACCAAGCCGTGTTTGTTGCCTGATTCTTCTAGGCTTGGTCGCGAGGAACAGGCATAGCTTCACCTAGTTTCTAAGACGTTTCAAAGTGATCCTAGTGATTTTATTGAAATAAATGCCTTTTGACTTTGACTTTGACTTTGACTTTGAGCCAGGACCACCACGGCCAATCAAAAACAAATATCACTAAATTTTCATATTTACCATAAAAAAATGGTCCAACCCTCTTGGTACATGTGCCCCGGTACACATGGTATGATTGCAAAAGTGAGTATGACAGCCCATCTACTCAAGAATACTTACTGGTTTCCTCACGATAATTTCCTTAATCGTTAATGTACTGTTAAAAACAAATTTTAATTTAATTTTAAATTATAATAAAAAACTTTTATAAAATGGCGTGTTGTCAGTCTCGCATGATTGCGCGCGGGAATGAGTTTGTATCTAGACTAGAGTTAAGATTTTGCCAAAGGATTGCTTGAAGTCGCGTTTTTTCCTCCGCGCTGTAAGCTTCACTCACGTTGTAAAGCGCCTGGTATATTTTTATTGCTGTACACTTTAAGCGCTTACTTAATCCCACGGTAAAGCGCGCAAAGGCACCTAATAACTGAAATCAAACTCACCTTCTAGCTCCCGAATATTCATTGATCACATCAAGAGCACTCTGCTCTCTCTCCTCCGCCAAAACTTCGGGTATCACAGACAGATCTGGCTTCGTCGCCAGCGTAGACTTCCTCCCCCTTCTAGGCTTACTCTCCCCACTCTGCACACTAGATGCCATTGAACTCCCCGACGCTACACTCTCATTGTCATCAGTGTTTTTGCGCGCGTTCCGACGCTTGGGGGTTAGTGAGGAATCGTCCAGCGAACGGTTTGATTCGTCATGCTCTCTCATTTCGCGCGACATCCGACGTGTTATTATCTTACGGACTTCGGTGCTGGTGGGAGTTTTTGTACGCCGCGACGGTGTTACGTTTTCGGGTGTGGTCTCTTCTGATTGGCTGGATTGAGCACGCTTTCTTGTGATTGGTGTTCTTGGTTCGTCATCTTTGGGAATTTCAGTTGTGTTAGAAGCGACCAATTCTTCGGTGACTGTAGGTAGTTCTTCAGCTTTGGTAGTTTTAGATGTTCGTTTGCGCGTAGCAGGAGTTTTTGGCTCATCGATATTTGTGGGCTCAATTTCAGTGGATTTTGCTCTGGACTGAGCGCGTTTTCGTGTAGGCGTTTTAGGCTCATTTTCAGAAGTACTAGACGATGTGGATTTTTCTGTTTCCATGGTATCTTTGGAAATTTCCAATTCAGTAGATTTAGTCCTGGATTGAGCGCGTTTTCGGGTAACGGGAGTTTTTGGCTCACCCAATTCTTTTGGCTCAATTTCAGAGTTAGAAGATGTAGATTTGATGCGTTTGCGTGTACGAATTTGTTTCATTTCTAGTTCTGATGGTTGAGATTCAGAGATCTTTTCAACAGATTCTTTAACAGGCTCGGATACTGTTTCCGGGACAATTTCTGGTTCAGTGTCCATCTTTTCAATGATTATTGTTTGTGGTTTTGATGGCTCCTTAACAGTTTCAAGCTCAGATGAGACTTGTACATTTAGAGCATCAGTATCTATCTTTTCAACGGTAGGTGCTTTCGAGGAATCTTTAACTGCTTCTGGTTTCAACTCTTCTTGTGCAGTTTTGGATTGCAGATGAGCAGATGTTCCTTGTAACTGTCCTGGTTTTGATGTTTCTGGTACGGGTTTGGGTTTTGATATTTCTTGAGCAATTTTTGATGTCGATGTTTCTTGCACTTTTTTGGGTTTCGATGCTTCTTGTATAGTTTTTGATGTTTCTTGTACAGGTTGTGGTTTTGATGTTTCTGTCGCAGTTTCAGGCTTAGAGGATACTTGTGCATTTTGAGAATCAGTATCCATCTTTTCGGTTGATTCTTTAACCGTATCTGGTTTCGATGTTACTTGTACAGTTTTCGGTTTTGATGTTTCTTGCACAGCTTGGGGTTTTGGTTTTTCCTGCGCAGACTGGGGTTTTGATGTTTCTTGCACAGACTGGGGTTTTGATGTTTCTTGCACAGACTGGGATTTTGATGTTTCTTGCGCAGACTGGGGTTTTGATGTTTCTTGCACAGACTGGGGTTTTGATGTTTCTTGCACAGACTGGGGTTTTGATGTTTCTTGCACAGACTGGGGTTTTGATGTTTCTTGCACAGACTGGGGTTTTGATGTTTCTTGCACAGGTTTGGGTTTTGCCGTTTCTTGTGAAATTTTCGGCTCCGATGATTTAGTTTCCACCTTTTTCTTTTCAATAACTGTTACTGCTTCGGGTTCTTTCATTTCGGTTTCGGATGCGGATGTGTCGACGACGTCCACACTTTTGGGCGATGGTGGTATATCAACCGACATTGCTTCTACCTGAGGAATAGCTTTGACGGTTACGTCGCACTGCATTCCTGCTCCTGCAAAATAAGAAGTTGTAAAAAGTTAGTTGCAAAATAAGAAACTATACTGCCCAATGCTAAGCTAAATAAATGACTGTCCATTTGGCCGTGCCTAGGTATATCGGCCGTACAGCACACTTGGTAAACCCTAATGTGTAAGTTTTTTGTTTAGATGTTTGTTTGTAGTTCAATCGCGATGTAACGGCTCAATCGATAACCAAATAACATTAATTTTGTTTCAAATTGTGTTTATCCTGCGGTGAGTAAGGTTGCCAGAGCTCGTTATATGCTCATTTTTATCAGGGTAATAAATAAATAAATATTCCGGACATATTCACACGGTCAACTGATCCCAAACTAGGCATAGCCTGTACTATGGGTACCAGAGACTGATATATATATAATAGATAAATATCTAAAACCCAGACACAGAACAAACATCTGTGTTTATCACACAAATGTTTGTCCAGTTCGGGGATCGAACCCGCGACCTCTAGCGCAGTAGGCAGAGTTACTAATAACTGAGCTTTGAGGCCAGTCAAACGAGCTAAATAGCTTGCGGAAGCTAGTAGGCAGATAGAACTCAAATAAAATCAGGTAGAGTAACAAAACCTTACCTAGCGCTTCAGCTTCTTCGGCTACCTCTATTTTCTCATCAGAGTAGTTGAGGCTCAGTTCTTGTTCAGACCCGGAATTATCTTCTGTCATCAGCGAAACTTGTGCTAAAGGATCTACAGCTTGATGTTGCTGCTGTGACTTTACTTCTATAATTTCTGTTTGAACCCGTTTTTCTCCCTGTTGTTTCGAATCTTCAACCTGTTTTTCCTCTTCAATTTTCTTAATTCCGTATTGTTCTTTACCGGTTTGAGGCGCATCTTTGGTTGGCTTGATTTCAATATCATCTACTATTGTTGAATTATCATCAGTCATCAGTGATGCTTGAGCTTGATCTAAAGGATTTGTAACTTCAATTGCAGTTGTAACTTCATCTATCACTATCGAATCATCTTCCATCATCATCGAAATATGCGCTTGATCTAATTTAACATCCATTTTCGCCGGAAGAATATCTTTCTTAGTCTTTGCACCTTCTTCTTTCTTTGGAAGTTCAATTGCATTAGCTTGATCTGAATCATCGCTTTCATCGGTATCATCAGAGTTTGAATCATCAGACTCTGAATCAATTTTCTTAGATTCACTTGAATCGTTGGAATCAGAATATTTTTTCTTAGACTCACCATCTGACGCTGAGTTTGATGAAGAGCTATCAGACGCTGATTCCATTTCATTGCTTTGACTTGAATTACTAAAGTTTTTCGTCATTTTCATTGCTTTATATTTATCATTCATAATTTTATCAAGCATTTCGTTTGAAATTAGTTGAGGTTTATCAAAAACTGTTGGCGATGAGGATGACTCGTTAGAATCAGAGCCTGAATCATCTGAACTTACGTGTATCGCGTCATCATCATTAGCAGCCGAGGACTGTAATAAAAAAACCATAGTTTTCAGTAGGTACTATAAAAAAAAAACAAATCTCGTCTCAGTGAAATGTTTGAGACTTTCCATTGGCTAACTGCCGTTCACCTACGGGGATAATTAAACAAATAAATAAATATTCCGGACATATCACACACGGTCAACTGATCCCAAACTAGGCATAGCCTGTACTATGGGTACCAGAGACTGATATACATAATAGATATATATTTAACACCCAGACACAGAACAAAAATCAATTATGTTACTGTTCAATGACAAAGGGCCCTACCATGACGTCTTATTGCCATTCAAATGCGAGCGCATCAGCGCTATTTTACACGAATTTGAACCTTAGAGAAAGTCAACTAACATCACCGTCTAAATAAAACTATTTTGTTTAGAAGCAAAACTTACACTATCAGATCTATCATCCAAAACTTCCATGTCTGATTCCTCCGACGACTGCTCCTCGCTCGAATCCCCCCCACTTTCATTCTCATTCGACATATCCTCAATCTCGTGTATCTCCCTTTCAATCTCAACTATCTGCTCCTTCTCTTTCCGTTCCGCCCGCTCCTGATTCTCCGTAATTACCATGTCACTGTCGTCTGTGATTAAGCTGGAGGTGTTAGCTTGGGTGTCTAAGCTGCTTTCATGGCTGTGAAGTACAGAGCCGAATTCTGTCTTGACCGGTGTATCGGTGAATGGTTTCGACGAGTCATTATTAGGCGTTTGGATGCTAGAAGAATCTGCGACGCTGCTTTCGTAACTGTGCAGCACGGAGCGTCCAAAATCTTCATGTATAGTCGTAAACGCTGGCGTTACCATATCTACACGTTCAGAAAATACCTCCTTTTCCTCAAAACTTTGAGAAAACTCCCCGACGCTGCTTTCGTAGCTGCGTAGCACCGACTTTTCGAAGTAAGTCTCTTGCAATAGAGGGAAAGCAGGCATCTGTGTTAGATTTGCGTCCGTATTGCCTTTGGCTTTGGGTTCTTTTTCGACTGATTCGGATAGAACGGAATCGTTTGAGCTTTGTAGGATGGTTTTGTTGATAATAGGAGATAGTGTGACGTCCATTAGATTGGGTACTTGCTTTAATGTCTTCATGGGAGTGCATTCAATAGCAACTTCCCTTGTTTCAGCGCTTTCTTTACATTCAGATGAGGTTTCCGCCTCAAGCAGTTCTAAAGTCTGTTTAGTTTTGGCGAAAGTATTCGCTTCTAGGACTAATCGTGATAGGGACTTTTTGGTCCTAACTGAGTGCTCTTTCTTAGGAGACATCTTTTCTGGTGTTTTCGATCGACTCCTACAACGAAAGGCAGTTATTATAAACACATTTATTAGAAAATGTCACAGGGTTATTTATAAAAAGTATGAAATATCACACGGGAATAATAATATTAGCTTTACCGTAAGCTACGTGGACTTGGTTTGACGACTGTTTCTGGGACGACCTCAACTTCGGGTGTTCTTGACCGACTCCTAAAAGTAAAAAGTAACACAAATATTATAAACCAGCTCCTCCGCAAGCCGCTTTGCTCGCGTGAAAAAAGGTGCCTTAATGGTATTCCAAAATGTTTACCACATACAATTTCATTCCAATTCGTTCAGCGCTTACGGAATGAATGAGTAACAAAAATCGTCACAAACATACTACTAAGTTTGTGAGGATGTTTGTATGTTTGGATATTTGTGGTTAAATCACGCCGTAAAGGCTAAACGGATTTCGATGAAACTTGGTATCATCATCTTCATCATTTCAGCCGTACGACGTCCACTGCTGAACATGGCCTCCCCCACAGACAGAGAAAATTCCTTATCATGTGGAGGGATTTGCCCATACTCACCACGCTGGGCATGCGGGTTGACGAGCGCAGTTAGAGCTAGCGTTGTTAAAATGAGGGACACTGCTGCCCATCCCCTATCTTTTTTCCCTTAGTCGCCTCTAACGACATCCGCGGATAGGTAGATATGGAGGGGCCTATTCTTCAGCCGGGGCCACCACGGCAATGCTAGTAATGAGCATGTGTAATTGTAGCTTTAAGGCAGTTAAGCAGCACCTCAGCTTTTACAAGTTCATACCTCAAGCTTCGGCGAGTGGGCGAGGCAGGCGGCGAGCACTCAGTCTTGGTAGGCGACTCTGTGATAGCCTCCAAGCGGGGCGACTCGCTGATACCTTTGTCTAGTCGGTCGGGCGTACGAGATCGGCTTCTGTGAGAAACGAATATTTTATTAGTTATAATTTAGAGATTCTTTATTTATTTTATTATTTACAGAAAGAAACTTAAAACTAATACAAGTTAATATTTACAAAATACATAAGAAACAGTTGAGCCATCTAAAGACCGTTACAAACGATCTATAGATAGCTCAACTGATCCAGATTACTACCAGTTGGAAGCGTCCCCAAGACGCTGGCGGAATTGCCACGCTGGATGGCAATTCCGCCAGCGTGGCAATGATTTTATTAGTTTAAAAAATCCTACTAATATTATAAATAAATGCTAAAGTTTGTGAGGATCACGCCTAAACGGCCAAACGGATTTGGATGAAATTTGGCAAAGAGCTAGATAATAGTACATAGGCTACTTTTTATATTCATAGGTACCATGCAAGTGAAGCCGCGGGCGGAAGCTAGTAGTACAATACCCACAACCGTTAGGGAATACAGGTTCTCGAATGCCGACCACGAAAAGGACGACGCAGTGTAGTTCTATGAGAAACATATTTTTTAATTTTGAAGATAAAGGGATAACTCCCGAATACTGAAACGTCACCTCAATATTTGAGATGGTCTCAATTATTTGAGACGCCGTTATCGTTCAGAATCGTACTCAAACATAAACTATATCACCTCTTATATTTAAGTGACGTTTTAGTATTCGGGCGTTAGTCTCTCAGAAGACAGCTGGATTGTCTAGAGAGCTCTGCTGGAGTGGTGGAAGTTGGCCCCGCTTCCGATCCACAGGTCGTGGGTCCGAATCCCGGTCCACCAAAGGATTTTCCATTCGGAAAATTTATGTGCGCTATACTAGTGCTCTCTAACGGTGAAGGAAAACATCGTGAGGGAACCGGTATGTCCTAGAACCTCAAAATTCGAAGACATGTGCACGAAAGGAGCCTCTTAGAGGCAAACTTAATCCTTTCACTACACTGATTCTTTCACCGACATATATAGTCATAGGTAGACATTTCTATTATTATCTTTGGTATAATCAAACACTACTATATTATATTAGGTATTAATGACGAACGAATTATTAATAACGAATGTTTTCAATTTCATTTATTCATTCATTATAACAATTTTTACATCGTGTCTGAAATATAAACTTACTTCTAAAGATGTACAAGCATGCACAATACAAAAACACACACACTAATGAAGACGTTCACATTACATTTAATTTTCTCATTTTAAAGTCTTCCACTGTATCAAAGCACCCTCCCTTCCAGCAATAGTAGATTGCATCTTAAGGGAGCAAAATAATATTTTTTACGGCAAGGGCGCTTTTTTGAATCCAGAGCGAAGTCTAGAGTAGTAGTCTTTAGTAGAATCCTGAACGTAGCGAGGGATTCAAAGTACGTCGCCCGAGCCAAAAATTTATTTTGCGCCCGAGTGATACGGTCCACTTTTCATCATCCACTATGAGAAAATAAAAGGCACCTCATATTTTATTCTTTTTTTTTATTCAGCTGGCGGCGCGACTTTGGGCCGTCGTACCAGCCAGTCTTTATTCAAACAATATTTGCGTTCGATATCTTTGCCCCTGAAAACTAAGATGTTCTAAATTCAAAAAGTGCGCGGCAAAGAACATTGCGGCGCACTTATAAAGCGGAGCGGGTAAGAAAACTCATCCCCGCCCGCTAAAAGTTTCTTATAGAAAACACCACCGTTGGGTGCACTTAAAGGCGAACCAAGTCGTCCTTTTCGAATAGATGGGACGAAAAAGCTTTTTTAACCTAGTTTTAAATATATTAGGACTGTCAATCGTTTTCATGTCTAAAGGAAGAGAGTTGTAGAGCGTGACATCCGATACAGCCATGCTTGACCACGTTTAACCTCAACCAATTTTTAACCAATGGGGGAAAACAGTCATTGTATATGCGTCTTCATCGTACCTCAAACTCCTTGGAACACTGAGCGTAGACCTTTCAGCATGGGACTCGCTTTCGATCTCTTGTTTGGGCTGTTCCATAATAGGAGGGAGCGGCGACGACCTAGGACTCAACTCGGGCGTTTTAGACCTGCTCCTAGAATCACAACATTACATGGTATTGAGATAACTATAAGGGAAAAAAGCTAGGGGATGGGCAGCAGCGTCCTTCATTTTAAAAACGATAGCTCTAACTGCGCTCGCCAACCCGCATGCCCAGCGTGGTGAGTATCGGCAAAACCCCCCCCACATGATAAGGAATTTGCTCTGTTTGTGGGGGAGGCCATGTTCAGCAGTGAACGTCGTACGTCTGAAATGATGAGATAACTATGTGTAACTAGCTGGTGCCCGCGACTTCGTCAGCGCAGGATTAGTATTTCGAGTATCTAGCAGTCATATTTTGGACAATTCACACAATATCTTTATAAATTGTAGCCTATGTGTTATTCTGATGTATAAGCTATATTATAGTGAAGTTTCATTAAAATCCATTCAGTAGTTTTAACGTGAAAGAGTAACAAACATCCATCCATCCATATTTACAAACTTTCACGTTTGTAATATTAGTAGGATATCAGGCTGTACAATTGAATATCGTCGTGCTGATAATGCACACCCTGATAATCCGTATCACTGTCGTATTATCAATCAAGTATATAGGTATGAGCCGGATTGTGACATAGGCTACTATTTTTACGGGAACTACGCGCGCCAAGCCGCGGGACTGAAATAGATAAGAGTAATTTGCCTAAAATAGGCTATAGGCTACTTTTTACCAACGTACCACGCGAGGGAAACCGCGGGCGCAAGCTAGTATTAAATAAATACCAATACTGGTTCAGTTTTTACCTAGAGATTCTGCCCCTTGCCAATGGCGTGACGACAGGAGAATCTTGACGTTCAGGAGTCGCGGAACCACTCCTGCAAATAATGAACATTTGGTTATTTCTTTGTAGCCGTCTGAGTCGCAGGCAGGTTCGATTCCCGCTGCGGGACAAATTTTTTCATGATCTGCAAATATTTGTTCCGGGTCTGGGTGTTGTGGTACCATGCGGTACTCGTAGTTTCTGGTACCCACGACATATGGAATCCGAGTATGGGGCCAGGACTATTTATGTGTTATAATAATATTTGGCTGTTATTTATTTACCCAGAGAGAACATTATGATTTTTTTTAATATCCCAAAAAAAAAATGGGTTTCGAATCTGCGAAGTTGGAAAGGACAGCTCAACTCAGCCGGCGCACTGCAAATCTCAGGAAAAAATTCTAATACTTTCGTTCTTTTCAAAATAAATATGTAATTTCCAAGCACGGTAGACCAATCCTACAGATTTTTGGTACTCAAATACTTGAAAATACCTAAGGGGAGTAATCTTTTTTTTTTATATTTTTTTTATAAAACAGAGGTGGCAAACAAGCTTACGACCCACCTGATGGCGGTTACCGTAGCCTATGAGCGCTTGCAACACCAGAGGCATCACGCACGCGTTGCCGACCCCGAACCCCCTTCCCCCCTAAAGACCTCTGGCAACCCTACTCACCACAGGAACACAACACTATTTGAAACAAATAATGTTATTTGGCTGCGATCTTCTGTAATAACTGTCTTCTGTAATCAGACGTCCAAAGGATAAAATAGCAAATGAAATCAATAAATACCTCAAAGGAGTGCTTTCTCCGCTTGTTCTAATACCCCTCCTTCCACTTGGTGTCCTCGGCAGTTCCAATCTATTCATCTCTCTTTCATTTCCTTCTATGTCAGTCTTTTCCGTCACCATCAAAGAATCCTTAGTGCTTTCCGTTGATGTGCTGCGTTGTCGCTGTCTCGCTCTATCGTATGTGATCTGCGTATCTTGCGTCTCGCTCTTGTCGGTGTCCGTCACGACCCGAGATTCAGTGGATTGGCTGCGTCGTCTGGTTCCGGTATACCTCGGGTTTATGAGCGTGATGGGTATATCAGCGATGCTCTCTATAGAAGTGTTCGGATCGTCTGATAGGCTGCTGTTAACTGATGTTGAGAGGGACCGTCTGAAATATTATTGTTGATAAATTATAATTGCGACCACGAACCGAGTGCTATGAAGGCCCCAGATGGACCGATGACTTTGAAGTCTGTGGGAAGTCGGTGGATGGAGAAGGCTCAAGACCGCTAGTAGTGACCAGCTTTTGGGTGAGACTTAAGTCTAGCAGTGGACTTCATCAGACTTGTGATGATGAATAGTGGAATAAGATTTCGTATAATTACATTATCATCATCATCATTTTATTATCTTTGCCCATATATTTCCGAAGTGAGCGATCATGTGAAGTCTACACCCAAAGGCTCCTAGCAGCTCATACTTGCTTGTCGTGCCACTGATTATTTCTTGGTCATCCTGTACTAGGCCAGGTTGAGGTATGGTGACCCTGAAATGGGCCTATGACCGTCGTCGGTAAAAGAATCAGTGTAGTGAAAGGATTAAAGTGCGTCTCTTAGAGGCTCCTTTCGTGCACATGTCTTCAAATTTTTAGGTTCTACGACATGCCGGTTTCTTCACGACGTTTTTCTTCACCATTTGAAAGCGCACATAAACTTTCCGAATGGAAAACCTGTGGATCGGAAGTCGGGACCACTTATTAAGTCGTCGTTCCATCAAGTGGGGGGCCGCCCTACGCTAGATTAGAATGATATCCAGTGCGTGGTCTCCACTCTGGAACCTTTCTGACTCAACGGCCGTCGGTACTTCAATTCAATAATGGAATGGATAATGGAATGGATATACATACCTGGCGCGGACGGAATCCTTATAAGCTTTTTTGATTGCAACGTTCGCTTCCGTGGCCAATTTCTTTGGTGGCGATTCTAATGGGTTACTATCATTCTGTGAAATAATAAATAATAAGTGTGTAATTGGCACGTTAATACATACTTTCCATACTTATGTTATAAATGCGAAAGTAACTCTGTTTGTTTGTTACCTTTTCATGACTCAACTGCTGAACGGTTTGTAATTAAAATTGGCAAGGCGATAGATATATCTTGGGGAACCACAAAGGCTATCTTTGTCCCAAAAGTTTTGGATAAGACGCGGGTTTAATACCCGCAGCAGGAAAAGGTGTGCAAATACTTGATCCGAATCTGGGTATGGTACCACAGCGACGAGAACCGGAATCCGATTCCGGACCCGGCAAACCAAACGTGTTTTTCTGACGCGGGGATCGAACCAGCACCTTTTGTAAAACTTATAAACTAACGTGAATTCAACTTTATTTAAGACGTTTTAAAATAATCTATGCGATTTCAATGAATACTGAATACTTTGGGTCGCAGCTCTCAAAGGCTACGGGCGAAGCATTATTGGAAATTCTACTATTATTCACGGGATTCCTCTCACCATGGCATGCGAAGCGGTAGTAACATAACTTTCAGCTGTCGATATGTCCAACTCTTTCTCTCTCTCGGTAGAAGCGGATCGCTCCCTCTCTTTCACTACATCGAACGAAGATATATTTGTAGATAGTACGGGCGATGGAGTCGGCTCAGTACACAGTTCCGTCGGTGTTGGGATTGTGAACCTTAGATGTCTGGAAACAAGGTAGTTATTGCATTTTTGTGATCAATTTCTTTTCCTAAAAATATTTATCCTACTAATATTATAAATGCGAAAGTTTGTGAGGATGTTTGGATGTTTGTGGTTCAATCACAATGAAACGGTTCAACCGATTTCCATGCAATATGATTCTTTACCTAGAATAGCATATATACTACTTATTATCTAGATACCAAGCGAGCGAAACCGCAAGCGGAAGTTAGTGTATTAATATAGGAACTTTTTCTGGAATGTTATTTTGATTGCAAATAATTATCGTACGGAGTTTCGTTCATAACAGACTGAATTTTCATACAGGTTATGGGCCCAGTAAAATTAGAATGGCTTTATATACTTGTTTGTGGTATCGCTGTAATGTGTGTGATTGCTGGCTGTCTCCATTTCCAGTTCATCATCGGTGTCTTCCAGGTATCTGGAGCAGGTGGGCGATGGGGCTTCCGATCTCGAGTTTCTTCGTGACTGTGAGAAAAAAAATATACTTTGGAGACACGCAGACTATAAGTGAACAGTGATTATTAATTTCAAATAGGTCTTTATAACTATAAAAAATGATATGATTATGTTAGTTGATTCAATGTAGACTACATTGAATCAACTAACATAACATAACTCATTCAGCTTTCATAAAATCCCAAAAATATACAGCTCTAAGTCAAAGTCAAAAGGCATTTATTTCAATAAAATCACTAGGATCACTTTGAAACGTCTTAGAAACTAGGTGAAGCTATGCCTGTTCCTCGCGACCAAGCCTAGATGAATCAGGCAACAAACACGGCTTGGTGCCTATCATTTTTTCGATAATCCTTTTTCACAAAATGGAATTTAAAGCTTCAGTGTGGTGCCGATCTAACTAGGTGAGGCTCAAAAGAAAAGTAATCTAATTGTAATCCCTAAAAATTAGAGCTTATAAAAATGTGAAAAAAGAAGACAAATGTGAGCTTCAACAAATGATCTAAGGGCAGCTACACTTGATGAAATATGTACCTAATGCTCAGGCGGGAAATGAACCCGCGACCCTAGTGGCAGGGACCATACGGTGATGCGCAAACCACCTACGCCACTGAGCCGACACCTCGACTTATCAAAAATATTCGGAAGTTCCTCGGCACGGAGCGCCGAGTGATTTATTACTTTCAAATCAATCTGTACTATTTTTTTCACAAAAATTTGCAGACAAATCGTGAATAGAATTATCGGTTCGACTATACTTTTTGCGAAGATAATTTAGCAGAATTGCTACCCTATATTATCTTTCCTTTTTGGCTGTAGGTTATGCTATGTAAGCTAATGTGCACCTTGAGAATGCTATGCGGTGTCTCAGGTCTCTCGTAAATCCTGCCCACAGGACTGTGCACTTCGGGCATGTCTAGTAGTTTATCCATTTGGCTGCTCAGTTTCTCGCTGACTTTGAAAGCGCTGCGCGGGGTTTTTGGTGTGCCTGTTAGGTTAAGTCGCGCGCGTTTTGGCGGTGTCGAGTCGGCTTGAACATCCGTGAATATGCTGAAAATATAAACGGTTAGACAAGGTGATTCATAATATATATACTATCCTGAAAGGGGCTTATTCTAGAACCCATTGGCAATAAAGTTAGTTAAAAGACTTTTTGAAATTCGCCACTTTTCATAGAACAAACACTATGCAATAAATCAGCAGTTTTGGGGAAAGTTTTATTTTTCTTGGGTTCTAATCCAATGGTGGCAACAATGGATTTTTGAATTCGAAAAAGTTATGAGAAAGAAAGAAAATGTATTTATTTGACCCACAACGCAGTAAGTAGGTAAAAAAATACTTAAACCTAAGTTATACAAAAACACACATAAGAAAACAAAAACATGTAGTTAGGTGATTATTACACGAGCGAATTAACACGTGCTCAAAACGGCGAAGGAAACCATATTATGGAAACAGCTCCGCACGTATTAACCATATCTTTCCTGCTGATGAGGCCGACTTATCTGAGAGTAAAGGCGGCTGTTAGCTAGTTCCATAAAAAAAACTTGGCCCAGGCACAACTCACAAAGAAACAGCGTCTTGTGAGTACATATGAATATGCTTGATCCAGCCGCGTCATCGTCATCATCATTTCAGCCGTATGACGTCCACTGCTGAACATGGCCCCCACAGACAGAGCGAATTCCTTATCATGTGGGGGGATTTACCCATACTCACCACGCTGGGCATGCGGGTTGGTGAGCGCAGTTAGAGCTATCGTTGTTAAAATAGGAGACGTTGCTGCCCATCCCCTAGCTTTTTTCCCTTAGTCGCCTCTTACGACATCCGCGAATAGGTAGATATGGAGGGGCCTATTCTTCAGCCGGGGCCACCACGGCCTCGTACATCCGGCCGCGTACAAAGTGTTAAAAGATAAAACAACATACCTCCTTGATCGGTTAAGCTTTGGCGTGCAAATGAATGGTGTTTCTTCTATTTTGAGCATTCGTTTCAGACCCTTGCGTATTTTGGGTCGGTTCACCCAAGTCTCGCTTGCATTTTGGATTGTGTCCTAAAATGAAATAAAAATATATCACATAAAGCTATGGATAAATGGGTCCGTGTGTTGTGGTACTCTTAGCTTCTGTTTTGTTCTAATACCTGCGACACAGGGAATCAGAGTCAGGACTATGTATGTTGGGTGTTTATGTATTGATTAACCGGTTAATAATAAGAAAGATTAATAGTTTTTAAGATGTATAGTTAAGTACATCTGATATATGCATTCCCTATTTAGTCATATCCAGTCCACTCCATCCAAAGGTTGTCTGGTAGAGATCGCTACTTCAGTGTTAAGGCCGCCCATTGTTCATCACATAGTTTAGTTTTTATTGTTTTTTTGTTAATGTTTGTACTTTTATGGTGTGCAATAAAGCATTTTCTATCTATCTATCTATCTTAATAACCGTTACGTTATCGTATCATTTGTTCGAAACGCGAGCGTTATCAAAACCATATTAAACCGGTTCATGGCGCGATCCATACGCTGCGGCGTTAGATCAGATGACGACGAGAGCGCAAAGGACAGAGTGAATCAATTCCATCTCAACCGGTTAATAGAACGAAACAACAATTGGTCCTTCCATTAACCATTGTAACCGAGGTTCAGGGTGAACGAAACCGAGAAGTTCTAAGTACCTATTTAGAGAAAATATTTCGGGTTTTCGAGCCCTAATTTTCATAAATAATTTATACAGCGTGCATTACTTCTGGGTCTTATAGATAATAATTTTATGTACAAGTAAGTTGAAGCATACCTGAATGAATGATGATTTGTAGGTAAACCTGTTTATCGGTGATCTTGCTTTAAAATACATTGACATAGGTTTTGGTGCATCAACTGAAACAAAATTTATTGTTACATCTTATAACAGTGTTACAAAAAAATGTGTCATTTCATGCGATCACATGACATCCTACTATCCTACATTATAAATGCGAAAGTTTGTGAAGATGTTTGGATGTTTGTTCGTTGAAACTTGGAATAGATGAAGTTCTTTACCTAGAACAGCATATACATACATAAAATCACGCCTATTTCCCAGAGGGGTAGGCAGAGACCATGGCGCTTCACTTGCTACGATCCTGGCATACCTCTTTCGCTTCATTCACTCTCATCACATTCCTCATACATGCTCGTCGATTTAGGGTACTCTTCACCTGGCCTTTGTCCAAAACGCCAGCCTATATGTTATTCTTTGTCAAGAACAGCATATAGGCTACTTTAATTGTAGGTACACGCGAGCGAAGCCGCGGGCAGAAGCTAGTTTATTTATTATAAGTTAGGAATTCATTTGCACTAATTAGTTCAAGAGACAGATTGATCATGTACATACCGTGCCAATCGTCATCTCTCTGGTCGAAAGCGCAATTTGCTACAGTTTCTGCGATGCTCGGCAAAGCAGCGCACATCGCTTCCACTAGATTGTCCCTCGCTCCATCTCTATCGGTAGAATCGAACAGCGACTCTATGGAGGTGTTGATGTCTTTACTCTTTGGTTTCGTGTGACGTAGATTCGCGTTGTACCGTTCCGCCTCTAGATATCTGTAACAGACAATATTACACTGATGATAGAAAGTTTACAAGCAGTGCCATTGATGACATATGGCACTGAGACTTGGACGCTAACTATTGGCCTCATACACAAGCTCAAAGTCGCGCAACAGGCTATGGAGAGAGCTATGAGTTTCACTACTAAAATCCGTAATGAGGAAATCCGTAGAAGAACCAAGGTCACTTGAGCTATGGCGCTCTCAGAATTTTAGTCAAAGTTGTATGAAATATTCTAATGCGTGAAGTGACTGATCTGAAAGTAAGTACAAATACGAAATATGCAAATAAGGTATACCTAATAGGGGACGAAGTCGCGGGCGTTTGCTAGTTTGGTTTTAAATTACTTAGCGTCCTATTGCATTGTTATTATACCAACAATTACTACCAAGAGACGTATACTGAGTAGCAAGTCCGCATTTAAATGAGCCGTCTCCCTAGTAAAACATGAAGAGCTTCAATAAAAATACAAAAATATTTCTCCAGGGCAGGCAACACTTCAGCAATGCTCCAGGAGTTGCAGATGTCAATAGGCGACGGTAACCGCTTACCATCAGATGTGCCGTAAGCCTGTTTGCCTCCGTATAACATGTAACCGGTGGACGTAACTACAGAAGTCATCAGTCAAATTCTGTAAGTTAATATTACCTGGCCTGTTGTAAGTAGTACATGATCAGAATGTCTGAGGTTTGAGGTTCATTGCAGCTCTCCAAGTATTTTATGAAGACTTCCTCTTCGAACGGTACGAAACTGACTGATAGGATCTTCGATAAGTTCCCTGTGTTGCGACAACCTGAAAAATTGCAAACACTAATGACTATACAAGATGATTCATAACATTGTATGCGACTTTAGTAAATTCGTCATTTTTCACTGAAAAACTCCGTGCAAAAATCAGCTGTTTTGAGGTCAAAACAGTTCGAACTCAATGAATCAGCTGTTTTAGGTAGCAATCTTAATGCCGAACTTCTTGAACGTTTGGTAATTAGTTATAAAGATTATAAAAATACCAAAAGCAGCCTCATTTGAGAAAGTTTCGGGAAAAATATTAAAAAAATATATATTTTTTGGTGATAAAATAATCCCTTCCGGGATGGTATATATTTTATGAATCACCCTGTATAGTACGATAAGCTTGGGCGGATACTTAACAAGTTATTCATATGAGATACCAATTGAAATTTTTGTAAAGGGTATTGTCTGTGTGTGTGTAATATCTGACATTTGTAAAAAGTCTGTCTGTGTGTAATGTCTGGTTGTGGTGGCCCTGGATGAAGAATAAGAAAAAAATGAATGAAAAAAAAACTAAGGGATTGGCAGCAGCGTCCCCGCGTCCCCAGCGTCAGCGTATTTTAACAACGGTAGCTCTAACTGCCCTCACCAACCAATGAGTATGGGCTAATTTCTCACAAATGCCGATGTTCAGCATTGGACACTGGAAATCAGTATATTTTTTAGGCTTGGTCGCGAGGAACAGGCATAGCTTCATCTAGTTTTTAAGACGTTTCAAAGTGATCCTAGAGATTTTATTGAAATAATGGCCCCTCCCGGCGCCCATAGATAATTTTGAATCGAAACTTAGTTTCATACGGGTGGAACCGTGGCCACATGAATACACTAGCAGGTACTTAACAAGTGCACTAACCTTTAAAAAACGTGTTCAGCACCTGCGTCTTATCATTCAAGCTGCCTGCGTTCTGCACACACATCCTTATAACATCCAACGCTTCATACACCAAACCTCTGGCCAAGTACAAGTTGCAGCATGACTGCCAATCTTCCAGTTTGTCGTAATCATTTATTTTGGAGTAGTCGCCATCTTTGACGTTCTGTATTGGCGCAGGCTTCCGTACGTGTAGGTACTGCAAAGCTGCTTGTGTCTTCTTCTGGGCGAGTAGAGATGACAGGACCACGTTGTGCTGCCATTCGGATAGTGTGTTGCCGGTGAGGCATTGGAGTTGGTCTAGGGCGAACTGTGGATCGAAAAAGAGGATCAAATATTGGTTTTATGAAATTAATTAAGGTTTAACAGCCTATTGCACGGCATAATGCAGATTTGGACTGATTGGGAATCAATAGAACGAGTCGGGAGAAGTTCGCTCTATAGTAAATTTCAAAGGTAGAGCGAAAAACGGTAATTGCAACCATGACGATGACAACATTTTTTGTCAAAAAAAATATTACGTATTTTTTTTACACCCGGACTAAAAAGGTTAGCGAGATGGTTCTTAGCGGGTCCCAATGGACCGATGAAATTGTGAAGGTTGCGGAAAGCCGAAGGAATAACTATCCTTAATTTGATTCCACCTCCATTTTAATATCGTACGCAAGATAAAATCATCTCACAAAGTAAATCTATACAAAAGAACTTAAAACAACATGCCCTAAAAACCAAAAGAACTGTCTTTAAGATTTACTTACATCAAAATCTCTATGATCGAGATGCCAGAAGGCTTGGGTGGCCTTGATTGCAGTGTTACTGAGACCAAACATTGTAGGAAACTGCATCAGCCTTCGAATCACTGTCTCGTATCTAGAAGAAATAATATTTGCATTTTTTTTACTACTATTTTTATACACGCAAATTTTTCAATGTTTTATAGTTATGTGAAAATTGTCGCTTTGTGTTTTATCAGGAAAAAAAAACATATAATACGTCAACATACAAATTGTAGGACGTAGTGAAACTCCAGACGTAGCTCTTTCCGCAGCTGTTACGCGACTTAGAGCTTGTGTATTAGACCAATAGATGTTTCATCAACATCATCAGCCTGTAAAAGTCCACTACTGGACATGGGCCTCCCCCAAAGAGTTCCATGACGATTTTATTATGTCCTATCATAAGGGGGTTGATTGGACCATAACCCACCACGCTGGTCCAGTGTGGATAGAATAGATGTTTAAATCCTTATAAAACAACGAAAGACGTGTTGGCCTAGTGGGACATGCACCGACCTTCGATCCAAAGGTCGTGGGTTCGAAACCGGTCGTGCACCAATGAGTTTTGTTCGAAAAATTTAAGTGCGCGTTAACACGTGCTTAAAATGGCAATGAAGGAAAACATCGTGAGGAAATAGGTATCCCTATACGCGGCGATGGGCTTGCAACCTGTCACGTATGGAATACTAACTATTGCGAAATGCGAGCATGCAAATATTTGGACGTGCCTTTGACTACCCCTTTCAGACAGCTTCAAGGATTTGATTTCCTGGATATCTGAGAGGTTGTCTACCATGCTTGGGGATAAAAGTCGTGAGTCTTTTTTTTTAACAAGGTTTTTTTTTTGTCGAATGTTGTGCAAAAATGTGTCACTCCTTACTTACCGCACGTCGTCATAGATCATAGAGTAATCCATGAGTAGATAGAGCACTAGTGAATGTTTGTTTTCCTCCGCGATATCGGGCAGCAAGTAAAGCCGCAGCAGAGCGTACAGCGACGGCGGAGGATACAGTCCACGGCATTCGCTGCCGCCTTTGATCCACATTCTAATAAAAGAAAAATAGCATGAACAGATTTCTCGATATAAGATGAGAAAAGATGATGTACACGTTGTCTCGTTTGGTCCCATCAGTTCTACTAAAGACCTACTGAACGGTTTCATCATAGGACTATTGGGACTAAGTAAGTGATTCCCAACGTGATCTATACGACCCCCAGGGGTCGACGGTGACCTCCAAACCTAAACCCTCCTACGAGAGCGAACCAAAATATTGGGGGTCTATGAGATTCAAACAAGAATAAGACTTTATTTATTTGACACACACACACACAGTACAAAAATATTAAAAACAAATAACAATAAATTTTAACATTAAAAACAAATGGGGATGATCTGTCAAAAAAAATAAGTTGGAGAATTCACAAAAATGCTAATATTTAATTATTGTGAATTTTGGTAGGGGTCTACGCCAAACCGAAACCGAAGCCAAAAAAGTTTGGGGACCTGACCTTGTCTAAGTGATATTAGGAACAACAATAAAATGTTTGAAAGCATAGGACTTACTGGTGTATTCTCTCACCGCCATACTCTTGCTCCAACAGTTGATCAATGTAGAGTAGAACACAAGACTTGTGAGCACTGTTTTCCTCCACTGTACCATTGTCTTGTATGCGGTTTAGTTTTAAGCGCCTGCAAATAAAACAAAAATCTTACTACTATTATAAATGCGAAAGTATGGACGGATGGATGGATGTTTTATACTCAATCACGCCAGAATGGCTGAAAGGATCAGGATGAAATTTGGCACAGAGATAGATTATGGTCTGAAATAGCACATAGGCTACTTTTTATCCATGCAAGCGAAGCCGCGGGCGGAAGCTAGTTCAGAATGAATTGGAAATATTCTAGACCTGTGGTGCAATTGCGTTAGCATAATGGCAATGACGTTCGTAACTTTGAGGGTAATTTTAACAATCTTGGCAACATTAAAAACGTTCCAAACTTGACAATGGAAAACTTCAAGATCTAAGCTTCTTCTTTTTCATGTGTGAAAAACTACAGATGTCGCTAAAATTGATAGAATCATCCTTGCGAACTTCATTACCATTACGCTTACACAATTCCACCACAGGTTGAGGTATGGTGGCCCTGAAAAGGGCCTACGACCGTCAGTGAAGGAATCAGTGTAGTGAAATGATTAAAGTGCGCAAGCAAGCAAATCAAAAAGATAATGATGATGATATGAATAAGGCAGTATGTGTGTACCTTTTGTTATAAATTCCGTACAACTGCACAGCGGGGTAAGGCAAGGCCTCAGAGCCGTCCACTCGCTCCGGCAGCAGCCCGACTCGCAGAAACCATTGCACCACTTGGAAGTATAGTGACACTGTGCCTATTCCTTTATGTCTCTCTTCCATTTCACTGAGAGCTGCCAAACAAATATAAACTCTTAAAAAAATAGTAACATATTATATTAGATCAAGTCAAATTCAAAAAAGTGTATATTTCAATAAATGATTAGGATCACTTTGAAACTCTTAAGAAACTAGGTGAAGCTACGTCTGTTCCTCGTGACCAAGCCTAGAATCAGGCTTGGTGCCGATCATGTTTTTCGATGTTCATTTATCACAAAATATTATAAGAACATGACAGTTATTTGAATAGATTCTCTATTTATAATGGGTTCCTTTTGATTGGTCTGTCCACAATTTATACCCGCACGCAGTTGATTCAATTATATGTTATGGACATGACATGTTATGAGCATTTGAAAATTCTATTAAACATAGTCAGCATAGAAAACTGTATGATTTGGGCTATAAAAAAAAACTGGCTAGATGAGTTATATTTTTGTTTTGGGCCAGGATGTTGGACAAAAACTTTCTTGTTTAGGGGCGACAGGCCCATAGGGGACAGCTACCCTATGCCCCCGCTAGGTACGCCCATGAGACTTACCATCAGGCACAACTAAATTGCAGCACTTTGTAAGAATAGCGTCCATGAGCCCAGTGAGTTGCGTAAGCTGCTGCACACAGTGTTCCAAGCATCTCACTATATTTCTGCAAACAAGATATTAACACAACTATTAATTCAATTCTTACACGTGAGGTTAAAAAACTTTGGTTTGGATCTATTTATAACATTGGTTTTCCTTTCATTTCACGCTTTGGTCTCGAGGTCTCGTGATTTTATATATAATTGAATAGTACATTACAGGTTCCTCTTATCTGTTTCTTTGTCTGACAAAAAAGTACCTATCGAATTTAGAATTTTGGTCACTTTGGATTTCACGCCCACTAATATGACGACTTACCTATCAGGCAACGCAGAGGATATGTACAAAGGCGCTGTCAGTTCTTTGGCGTTTTCCTTCAATTCTATAGCTCTTTTCCAGCACCAGTCCACCTGAAACAATACATCATCATCATAAGCCTGAGGAAGTCAACTGCAGGACATAGGCCTCCTCATATTAGTGCCACGACGAACGGTCTTGAACCTTATCCATCTACCGACTTCCCACAACCTTTACAATGTCGTCACAATAAACGTAGTATAAATTCAACGGTAAGTACATTAAAACTGAAACTTATTAAAACGGTCTTATGAAACATTATCTAAAAAAAAAAAAAACGCAATCATACCTAGTTGATTTAAAATAAACCTTAAATATACGACCATAAGGTACAAATTACCAAGAATGGAAGAGTGCATCCGACGCCACTATGGCTGCCTGTCGCCCAGTCATGAGCGCATCGCTTCAGAAACCGCGCCAGTCTAGCTTCAAGCGCAACCGAGAGTAGATATCGACGTTGATCTTCCTGAAATATAAATATTTGGTTTAGGTCGCTATTTACAAAATTTTACTTGAGAGAGAGAGAGAGATGTTTTTGCAAGTAACTTAGTAACTTGTACTTTGATTCGTAAATCAGTATTATTTGTACGTTTTATAGCACTCACTCCATGCACTCCATGTCATGTGACAGGTAGTAAGCCGAGGTACCTAACACGGCATAGAAAAATATTAATTTCTAAACACTTTAACAGGACATTTCCAGGTTTTATCAAATTCACAACTAGATGGCGCTACAAGTGCGCGCTATCAATGCGTTCTTAAGTGAAAAGTATAATCTTTCTGAGGATTTAATAGTGATGATTGCAGCTCTTCCGAAAACTGTGAGATCGCAATCCAGAAGGAAAATAGTTGCGTATAATTTTATGTTCGTAAAAGGTTAGTGTAAATAAGTGTGCACTAGTTAAAGAAAGAAAGAAAGAAAGAAAATACATTTATTTTGGACACACAAGCACAGCACAAACTAATAAAATAAAAAATAAAGACACAAGGTACAGGTTACAATACAAAAGGTAGGGAGGAAACAAAACCAAAGGTGGTAGGAAGTAACAAAACTAGGGTATTCATTAGTCCGTACCGATGCCTGCGTGAGCCAAAAAAGGTTCCATCTCAGCATTGATGCCGCACACGAAGTGTAGCGGCGCTGGTTTTCAGATGGAACCCTTTACGGCGACCTCACGATCGTAGTGTGCTGCATTTCTCGCGTTCTTCAGTCGATGTCGGTAGGTAGGTAGGAATGGTAGATCAAAAAATTAAATAAAATAAAATAAGAATAAGTAGAACTAGAAGTAAAATTATATAGGTAGGTAAGTAGGTATACAAATAGAATTATTAAGTAGTACATAGGTAGGCAGGTTTAATTTACGAAAAACAGGTAAGCAAGTAAGGTGAAGTAGGTAGTTACCTGCGTGAGGTTGTTGTGCGTGGCGTAGAGCGGCGCCAGGCCGCAGGAGGCGCAGGCGGCGTGCAGCCGCGCCGGGTGCAGCAGCACCGTCGGCCCCACCGACTCCATCGAAGAGATTATCTGCCGCTGGATGCCAATCGTGCTCAGCACGCACACCTCAGACGTGTTAAGGCATATGCAATCTGAATAATTAAAAAATATGATACTAGCTTCCACCCGCGGATTCGCTCGCGTGGTACCTACATCAAAATTAGCCTATATGCTATTCTAGGTAAAGAACTTTACCTATTTCAAGTTTCAACGAAATCTGTTAAGCCGTTACAGCGTGATTGAACGACAAACATCCAAACATCCTCACAAACTTTCGCATTTATAATATTAGTAGGATAGGATGAGCCACGAAAAGCGCGCACATAAAGAAGTGTGAACAATAGATGGCGTGCAAATCGAATTCTGTGAACAATTTATAGTATGCTGGCGCATTTTTTTTTTTTAATTTTATAATGTAAACAGGAGGTAAACAGGCTTACGGCCTACCTGATGGTAAGTGGTTACTCTAGTGTAAGTCAACGATTGATTGCTATCAATCGTTCGCATACACTACGCACTCTTTACTGTTTACAGCAATTGATGGCACGCTTTGCGCGCGTATCTCAGTGGGTGTCAACGATTAATAGTGCGCTTTGCGCGTACATCTTAGTGTTTCCAACGGTTGATGGCGTGCCTCCCCCGTACACGTTGGTGTCTGTAATAGATTAATAGTGCGTTTTGCGCGTACGTCTTAAGTACGATTGACGGCGGCGGCGCTTATTGCGCACAGTTTAGTGTATGACATCGAGTGATAGCGCACTTTACATCTTAGTGAATGTCAAAGATTGAAAGCACGCCTTCTGCGCACACTTTAAGATATGACAATAATAATTGATTGATTTAATATGTAAGTCAAAAAAAATATTTTTCTGTAGCCTAAGCCAAAACTGAAATGTATTTCTGACTTATCTAAGCACATGTAAATATGTCAAAAGATGAATAAATTGAATTGAATTGATTGTTTTGGGCGCTAAGGTTTTTCCACACTTTGGTGTGTCAACGATTTATGACACGCACAGTGCGCTTTTGAAGATGCATATGTTTTAAGCAAACAAATTATGATTTGACTTACTGTACTGCAGTGAGTTGGGGTAGAAGTGCTCCTCAAGCCTAGTGGCGTGCGAGTAGGGCGTCACGGATGCGGGGTCGAGGCGCGCGTGTAGCGCCACGCTGCCGCCGCCTGATATCTCCGACCACGACGACGCAGAGAGGAACGCGTTGCTTTCCACACGGTATGTAGCTGGGAGAATGTACAACATTACATACATGACATCTCATAAGTGTTAACAGAGACAGTCGCACACGTAAATACAAATGAGATAGCCACAAACATGCTCCTGTAGTGCAGCAGACGAGCACTCTAATTTAGAACGCCTAGAGAAGCCTGCGCCGGCATAAGAAAGCTACTGACTTTCCTGGTCATCGGTGCCTTGACAGCTTCCAAGAGTCACGCAAAAAGCGTAGTTTTCATTTAAAGAACACAATGCAAAAAATCTGCTGTTTAATTGTCAAATCAGCACAAAATTAATTACTCCGCTGTTTAAGGTAACAATCTGGATGAACTTCTCGTAAGTATAATAATGAATTATAAGAACAGCTGGTTTAAAAATAGTTCCGGATAAAAATATGCCTCTTTCGGGACAGTATACTAGAGCAGCCCGTCTGGGGAGGTACCTCCGCCTTACAGAAGATCGCAGCCAAATAACATTATTTGTTTCAAATAGTGTTGTGTTCCTGCGATGAGTAAGGTTGCCAGAGCTCTTTAGGGGTGGGGGGGTTCGGGGTCGGCAACGCGTGCGTGATGCCTCTGGTATTGCAATCGCTCATAGGCTACGGTAACCGCTTACCAACAGGTGGGCCGTATGCTTGTTTTCCACCTCAGTTGAATAAAAAAAAAAAACTAGTTAAGAAACACGCTGTAGAAATACTTACAAGGCATCTGATCCTTATACCACTGGTCTAAATCGAACAGAAGCATTCCATACTGCATTGAATTTGTGTTCTCTGCCCAAGATTCCCATACCAGTTGACAGAGGTTTAACATGTCTAGAAATAAAAAATAAAAAAAACTTTTAAAATACCATCAATCATCACCGTAAAACGTTAGAGTTTTGAATTTTTGAGTTTTGAACAGCACAACATACACAGAATGGCTGTGTATGTTGCAGTATTTGTGTGTGTTTCAGTATGTGTGAATGCGATACCGTGTGTGTGTGTTGCAGTGCGTGTTTGTTTGTCCGACAACCGTTGGGAATAAAGGTTCAAAAATGGCGACCAGAGGAAAGCGATGCAGAGTTCGAAGGCGCCCTACGCGATGGATCGACGACATTGTGAAGATTCTTGGGGGGGGAAGAGACCGATGTACAGATGCAGAGTTGGAAGGCGCCACGCGCGATGGATTAACGCCATTGTAAAGATTTATCGTGGCACTCTTTGGGGGAGAACGATGTCCGACTTCAACAGGCTGATGATAAATCAGTGTGTGCCACTTTCCTTTGTTTATTTAAACTCAGATAAAGGGTCATCAACCTCTTTATTAGCCTCATTTTAATTAATAGAGCAAAGGCAACCTGTAAAACTTGTTTATTTGTTTATTGGTAATCAACAGCGATTACTTAAATCCAAGCAAAAAGCAACTTATAATAGATATAAGGCCAAGAAACTTACTATCCTCTCCTTCATCCCCAAGAGCGGACTTGATGGAGTAAGTGTGACAGGAGATGCATTTGCCCCCCAGTAGTGGTGTCTCATTCACAGTACTCAGTTCAACTTGGAATCTTATTGTGGCTGATGTAAAATCCTGAAACAGAAAAATACAACTTAAGGCCATACTCAAGAGCAAAATGCTGTTAACTGAATGCTGTCTCCTCGTTTCTAGAAATACTTAGAATTGCGAAATTTCAACAAACATTAGGGCTATTTTAGAAACAAACAACTGGCCTTTGAGACTGGGCCCTATACCATCAATATTGTGATTTTGTTTAGGCGGTGACGTAAGTTAAGTCCCAAAGATTTAAGGTTCTAATTTGTGTAAAATAGTGGTGACATGCTTGCATTCGAGTGGCCATAAGATTTCAAAAACCAAGTTAGTGAGCATACCTGATAAAGACACCTGGTTTCGGACAGCATTCGTTTCCCCTGGTATGTCAGGGAGTACATCACAGCAAGTGGGAACTCTTCTTCCTCATATCTATCTATCACAGAGAATATGACCCAGAGGTAGCAAAACGCTCTGGGGTCATCACACGGCTCCTGAAATAAATACAAGAGAAGACTGATTAGACAATTTTAAAAATTAAATTATGATTGCTTATTACAATAGTCGGCCGTGGTGGCCCCGGCTGAGGAATAGGCCCCTCCATATCTACCTATCCGCCGATGTCGTAAGAGGCGACTAAGGGAAAAAAGCTAGGGGATGGGCAGCAGCGTCCCTCATTTTAACAACGATAGCTATAACTGCGCTCGCCAACCCGCATGCCCAGCGTGGTGAGTATGGGCAAATCCCCCCATATGATAGGAATTCGCTCCGTCTGTGGGGGAGGCCTATGTTCAGCAGTGGACCTCCTACAGCTGAAATGATGATGATGACGATGAGTACAGTGAGTTTGTCTTAGATGTTAAAACCAGTTTAAGATGGCAATGGGATAAATTTATCTTAAAAGGCCTGAGCAAACCGCGTGTGCGCGACGCTTGTAATAATTATGAAATTCTGAGGATGATGTCAGACTGCACGCGTGGCGTGTGCGTGGCGGTGAATTTGCCATATTACAACCGCGTGCGCGTGCACGCTCACGTCACGCGCACGCATCCGCCTTGCTCCTTTAATACCGGAAACGTTAGTGCATATGACAAGACTCACCTGGAATCCAAAGTGTGTGACAGGCAAACACTCGACATTCACCTGCGACGTAAACTCCAAATCCAACGTCATAAGGTTCCATATTTGGAATGCTCCGAAATTAAAACCCACAGCCACACTACCCGTCTGTGGAATGTACTCCAAAACAGTCACTCTAATATGGTCTCGTTTAGCCTTCATACGAACAGTGCCATCAGGGTTACGGAATATGTACTGGCCATCAATAAAGGAGTTCTCATTAAGAAGTACTGCTAGGTGGTGGTCATTCTCTAATGCCAGTTCACGTTGCTCTTCAATGCGGTGAATAGCATCGAGGGGTAGGAAGCTAAGGTTGGTTGGTTTCAACTCGTTTTGGATTAGGTACTCGTAGCCTTGTGATATGTCTTTTAGGGCTGAAAAATAAGGTGCAGGTAAATTAAATTTTAGTGAAATTCCTATACAGATTTTGAGATTATTAAGTATTTAAATTTAAACTAGCTTCCGCCAACAGCTTCATGCGCATGGAACCTTGATAAAAAGAAGCCTATATTACTCTCAGACTCTTTAAATATATATGAAATAAATCAAATTGCTCCAATGCTATATGGAAGAAGGACATACCAACCAACAAACAAACACACTTTCGCATTTTAATACTAGGAAAGTATGGCTTAAATAGTTTATTTCACTATGTATAGAAGATTTCAAGTAAATAGTTGTAGATAACATACCTTTAACTAATGTTGCTCTATTCAAATCAAATGCGAATATTTCTCCTCTTTTTGTGCCAGCAATGACAATTCCATTGTAGCACGTAAATATGCCATCTGGAGCATTGTCACAGATAGCCAGCTCAGTAACAACAACATCTGAAATGAAAAAAGAAAATCTATGAATATATGTGTAAGCATTACCTATAAGTTCTGCCACCAAGCAGCAATGCTTGAAATGCTGAGTGCTGGTTTGAAGGTTGATGTAGCTAGTGAAATTACAGACTCTCGTGCCTCATTTACCACCACATGTCTCAACATCTGCGTGATATGTCTGTTAATGCAATCGTCCATCAGCCACGCTAACACCTTAAACACAGGTGGACTGCATTCTTCGAATTCAAAATCAAGGTGGGAAAAATGAGTGAGCACTGACATTCCGCGTTTATTTTAAATGTTATATGGAGGCAAATAGGCTTACGGCCCACCTGATGGTAAGCGGTTACCGTCACCTATTGACATCTGCAACACCTGGAGCATTGCTAATACCTTGCCTGACCTGGAGATTTTTTTTTTGTATTTTTCTTGAAGCTCTTCATGCTGTAGGTTAGTGGGAAAATCTCGGAAGTTGAGGTTTAGTGCATTTTCCCCATGTATAGCTCACCCCAGCCAGCTCAACTCCTTGAATTAACCAAGGACTTAAGGTTATTGTGCTCTCCACTTTAAGCCCCAATGGCCAAAGTTCTCTGATCAATGTGCCCCGCTCACTATCACTTCATTTTAACACTCCCAATTAGAAGCTAAATGTTACCTGTTTGAATACATCTAAGGATCTGTGAGCCATTGATGTTGAGTACAACAATGATGCTGATGTCATCGCATTGCAGGCTGATAATCAGCTGTCTGGAGTTCTCCGTCAGCGGCGTGGGTAGCTCAACAACACTTGTTACTGTGGCATTGTTGCTGGAATTCATAAATACAAAAACAATATTATTTTCTTAATTTAACATTGAGCAGGAATCTTTCCAATTGAAAACCCTGTAAGCTCAGCAACAATATTTCATCTGCCCAAGAATTTCGGCGCCAACATCTTTTGTTCCATGGCTATACGTACAAGAATACTACCTTAAGCAAATTACTTACCTCAAAGTCACTCCAAATGTACGCGCAGCGACTTTCATCCCAGTCCTGAGATCAACAACACAGAACTTGGGGCCCAAAGCTAGCCAACCGTGTTTTGTGTCTTTGAGAATGCCTCCAAGAGGCGTTTTGTCTGAAAGCACCGCACATGATCATCACCAGCAAAAAAATACTAGAAAAATAAATAATGATCTTGTCGTCGTAAACAGTCAAACTTACCACCGGAATCATCGGTCGGCTGGAGAAAACTAAAGACCGCAGGTGAAAGATTTATTGTTTTTAATAAAGTAAACGCACTATCTTGCAGCTTTTGCATATTGTGAGGTGTTTTTGAAATTAAACTCCGCGCTAAATTGAAACTAACAGTCTACTCTCGTTAGGGGTTATGATACATAGTTTCACGGTTCTTACTGTTATTACGAAAGTAACTTTACAATAAAGCTATTCCAGTAAACAGAATAATAATGTAGGTGCCTGGATGGATACCATTACATGATCAGATCACACACAGGAATATAATGATTTTTTAATTTAATTCCGTTATTTTTTAATTGTATTGTGTCCACACATGATGGCACGATTATTTTTATTATTTTTATTTTTTTCCCTTTCGGGCTGGCTATGGCATCTAGGCCTTACCGCCAAGTCTTACGTTTATATTTATTCGTTTTTTTTTCTCTTCTTCATTTGACTTCTTAGTTATAGTCAAGTCACCGTCAAGTCAAGTCTACAGCCCCTTCGTCCACGGCACGACTCAAAAGGAACGCGACTGAAACGTAGTCACTTATGAGTAGCCTGACTGCGATAGCACTAGTATTTCAATGCGCGTCCGTCCACGACGCTACTCAAAAGGAACGCATTTGTAACTAGTCTCCTGGCGACTCGACATGCTGGTCGCCAGGCAACTGGTTTCGAGAAACTGTTGAAAAATGAACGAATAAGCCCCTTCGTCCATGACGCTACGCAAAAGTGACGGAACTCATTAGAAACTAGAGTTGCGGACTGATTGGAAACTCTGACTCGTCCACGACGCTACTGGAATTTCCTGAAACTCAGTCACTCTAATGAATTCCGTCAGTTATGATGGTGGCTATTTTACTACCTCAAGGGACCTCTTGGCGCCAACTCTAAAAATGACGATACACGCAATCATTTCATTTCACTTCACTTGTGCGGTTAACTCAAACAATATTACGCAAAACACCACCATAATCACATAATATTATTAAATTTAACACTAGTTTTGTAAAATAAATTGAGAGCACAACATCACTTTCTCAAGTTCCCGCCAAAAAATCCATGATAGCATAATACGATTAATCGTGCGAGCGGGACTCATTGTAGTCGCTCCTACATCGATTATCGATTAATCATCGGGCTATATTATTTCATTGACCGATGCGTCTACTCTACAATACTTCAATGAGTTGCGAAGACAGTAGAAGACTCTTTCTTAGTTTGAAACAAAAATAAAAATAGGTATGTACCTATGTGAAATTGTAATTGTCTTAATAAACATATCACTCATTTTTTTATGTGGAAGATGGGTAAAAAAAACAGTTATATATTGTTCTTTTTACGTTGGATTGTCTCATAATTATATATATATGTATATATAACGACGATCGGGTTACGGCGTATTGAAGACCAAACATCCTCACAAACTTTCACATTTATAATATTAGTAGGATAAGAAGTAGGAAGTAGGATCGAAGTAACAACGTATTGATGCAACCAATCGAAATTCGATATTATCGATCAATTTTTCACCAGATCATCCTTACTTCACTTTCTTCTTTTTTTATCACCTCCCTGCCCTTATCCCACTTCATGTGGAGTCGGCACAACATGTTTTTCTCTTCCACTCCCCTCTAACAGCCGTCATATCAGTATTCACTCCTTTCTTACTCATGTCATCTTTCACACAGTCTATACTTCTTTTCTTTGGTCTACTCTTCCCATAAATCCTTCCACATTCATATTTAACGCTCTTCTCACTTCATGTGGGGTCGGCACAACATGTTTTTCTTTTCCACTTCCCTCTATCAGCCGTCATATCAGTATTCACTCCTTTCTTACTCATGTCATCTTTCACACAGTCTATCCATCTTTTCTTTGGTCTACCTCTTCCCTTATATCCTTCCACATTCATATTTAACGCTCTTCTAGTCACATGACATTCTTCCCTCCGCATTACATGCCCATACCACGCTAACTGATGTCAATATCTAAACATCCAGCTGTCGTTGTCTATCTGACGATGACACATGACAATAAATTAGAACAGCAAAGCAAGGAAATTATATAGATTGTAACGATGCAGTAACCAAACAAACAAACAAAAAGAATGATTCTTTTTTTATGTTTGTCCCCTTTCGGGATGGCTATGGCATCTAGGCCTTACCGCCAAGTCTTACGTTTATTTTTCCTTGTTATTTTTATTCTTTCGTCTTTATTTTTCATCTTATTCATAGTCAAGTCATCGTCAAGTCAAGTCAAGTCAAGTCAAGTCAAGTTCAGTTTTAGTAAGATATGATGGTGGCTATTTTACTAAAACCTCGAGGGATCTAATGGCGCTAACTCGAAAAATGACGATACACGCAATCATTCTATTTCACTTCACTTGTGCGGTTTACTCAAACAATATTACGCAAAACACCACCATAATTACACAATATTATTCAATTTAACACTAGTTTTGTAAAATAAATTGAGAGCACAACATCACTTCGCAAGTTCCCGCCAAAAAGTCCTTGTAACGATGCGATTGCGTAGCGTGTCCATAATCTATGGTAGTCGTAGACGTAGACTAGTTAGTAGTGTTGGGAAGTACTAAACATACTCTCGTATTACAGATTCTGTAAATAACCGGTTTTTATCAAAAATGTTATATCAGACAGATTGTGAAATTGACAAGTTATAAATGAAATCAATAAATGTTACGATTGATTTTCTTGGGTCGGAAACACGGAGTTATATTATTTAGATCAATGACTCGCCTACTTGAGGTAGGTACACTACTGGGATGTTAAAATAAAACAAAGAACTTGAATGGTAAGTATGTAATGTACAAACATTTTATTAAAGAAATGAACATGTAGGTAGTTATTATGTGGGTACCTATCAATATATTTTTTTGAAAGTGATCTGAAAACATATAGGTATATTACACATTATAGGTACATACATAAAGGACTGGATTATATTTTGGAATGGGTGCCTTAAACTATTAAGACACCATTTGATAGTGCGTTAAGGTATGATAATTTAACTATCTATAGGTAACATTTATACAACTTATTAAAAAAAATATCTAATTTGAGCATTATGATTTTTTATTGCGAGCAACTGGTGTAACCGATACATTTACAACATTTCTATTAATTTCATTTTCATGGGGACTTATTTTTATCTGTCCTTGTACAATATTCATCATAGACGTATAAGGGCTTTGATTATTAAAATGTGGAATTTCTGTTGCATTGTTGGTTTCACTACGAGTATTTACATTATCATAGACTGTACTTTTCATCGACACGTATTTTGGGTGGGCTGAAGGTTTATTATTTGCTCCTGGACTAAACCCATTTTGTTTAACAACTGGATTGATGGGTCTCGATGACGCGTTTTCACTAGGCGGAGGCATCTCACTGCTAACTGTTGATGGGCTATCTAGAGAACTGTTACGTGTAACTTGAATGCTGTTTGACCTGGAAGAATTTGCTAAAGAATGAAGTGTAGAAGAACTACCCTTTAAGCTCTCTAACTCCTTGGAAAAAACTTCATCACTTCTTTGAATCCGTTGTGCATGAGTAGTTATAGTAGGGACGGATTGATTTATTGAAACTGCGCTTAGTGACCGGCTCGGTGAATATTTGATGCTACTATCTATGGAGGTTGTAGCATGTCTCGAATCATATTTATAGGCTGTCCTAGCATTTACTTTTGCTTCCATTGAGCCATAAGCGCTATCTTTCGTGGAGCTGTGTGAGGAAGCTTCTTCTTTTACTCCGTATCTTCGTACTACATTATCAGGGGCCACTGGTTCAATATTCTGAACGTCATAAGAAAGGGGATTTCTTTCTGTTTGTTGTTTATGATTATGACCATCTATAACTTCCCCCGTCCGAGGGTTAATATGTTTTTCTGTATCAAACCGCAGCGTTACTCGATGAGCTTCATCAATAGGATGATTTCTTGGTCTATGCTCCAATTCTGTGTCACTATCTTCGTAAGTATTTAGTTCACAAGACTCTTCTTCCTAGAAAATAAATAAAATATTTTAGTATATTACCTACTTACACATATCCGTGTCCATCCTCATATACATATCCATCAGTGGTGAGAAGTCTAAAATTAATTATCAATATTCTGATATCAGTTTTATAATTTATTACATCTTCATCTGCTTCTTCTATAACACTATTCTGAATCCACTCCCTTATTCTCTGCTTCTTGGCTTGGCGATCAACCGTTGTTTCAATTCCATTATCTCTAAAGTGTTTCAATAAAATATTTTTTTCATTAGGGTCACTGTGAAAACTGTACATTGATGGACACAGCTCGTCTATATCGCCTCCAGCTGAAATAAAAAAAATGGTTTTGAGCATAGCAACTTAGATTATATCTCTAGATTATAATCTTAAGAGCTTAATATTCTGTAATTAATGAAATAGGTAGGTGATGAAGATAATAGCCACCACCATATTGAACCTACTTGGTACAATAAGGTGCTAGATTTTATCTTACCGACTCTATCTGTGTAGCCTTTTGCCATCCATCGATCATCATAGTATCGGGAAAGTTCCGAAAAATTAGAAGACCTTTTCTCTTCACGTGGCTCTATAAACTTTTTAAACATCCGCTGAGCTCTCGATGAAACCATTTTCCAGAGCTTTGGTTGCTTTTTCAGTGGGTTTGAGCTGTTGTACCAGCTGTAATAACTGTAAATATAACAATTTAAATATTACACTTATAGTTTGAGTGAATACAGATGTTAAAGTTTGTTGATGAACGCGTGTTTAATTTTACCTTGTGTAGCGAGGATCGTCGAACGCTGCTTTCTGCCAAGGCAAACACCCTGTGAGGCAAATGAAAATAACTATGCCAAACTGCCAAACATCATGACTAATTAACGCTCTGGAAGTGAAGATAAACATTCATGAAAACCATATCAAAATGTTATGACTTAATTTTTGAAACAATATGTTACTTCAGATTACCAAAATATTTTATCGTTTACCAGCAGGTCTTTTACATTCATTGAAGTGTTAAGGAAATTCAAGATACTCAAATTATTAGGTATTTGATGAGAAAATAAAAATAGCTCACTTGTAACTACTGTCCATGGATAATTTTAGTACTTCAGGTGGGGAATACGGAAGCCATTCATTTCTTCTTCTGACTGCTGACTGAACTTTTCTTGTCTCGCCAAAGTCACAAAGCTTTATTCTAGAGAAATCAGACTTGAATATGAGAATGTTGTCGAGCTTTACATCACGATGGACTAAATCTCTTTGGTGTAGATGTTCTAAAGCAGCAGCCAATTGTTTTGTCACTCTTTTTGTATGGATTTCACCTATTCCAGTGTCTAGCATATTTGAAGTTAAATCTCCTGAAAAATAATATTGGTTTTAATTGACACATAGTTAGAAAACTAATAGGTAATAGAAATCAACAGCAGCAGTTTTATTATTAGGTATTGGATTTAAGGTTTGAATGAATCAAATATTAATTTATTTAATGAGGCTAATTCAGATTAATAATATATTTTGGATTATGTTGATTATTGTGGATCTTTGTGTCTGCAATACAGACTTATTATTATTATTAATATATTATAGGAAGGTACCTACTTATTGATATGGATTATGATTGGTAGGTAAATCTTTTAGATAAATTACCTAAAACCCCTAACCTAAATTTTAAGTAAAAAAAAAACACACCTTAATGACACAAATTTATTACGTAGGTATAAGAAAAGGGAATTCTTACCTAAAGGTGCATATTCTTGACAAAAAACATAAAATCCAGCAGTCTCAAAAGCAACATCGAATGTTGTCACAATGTTTTTATGTGCACTTAAATGTAGACTATAATGGAATTCTCTATAAAAGTCTCGAATGGAAACGTAAGGTTTTGGCAAAGCTTTCAATACAATCTCTGTATCTGAAGCCCTGTGTTCCACAAGAAGGATTTTTCCAAACCATCCTTCACCTACGATTTGCAGTATATCAAATTCTTCTACTAAACTCACCTGAAAAACAACACAAAAATTAAACTTCTTTCTTACCTCACTAACTTTAATGACTCGATATCAGTATGTCCGCCTCATTCTTTTGTTTACTCTTAAAAAAGGACAGGGTGAGAGTTAGCGAGCCGATAAAGTTAGTAACTGATTATGAAAGAGGGATCTATAAAAGTAAAGTAGTACCTACCTAATTGAATCTTTCCGTCACTATCTAACTAATTATAGGTTCGTTGATTATACCAGTTGTAAACGAGAAACTATTCAGATAATTTTGTGGTTTGTGAGTTGTGACTGTAAATAAAAATACACTCACTTTTTCCAATTCAAATTCTCGAACTTTGTGGATAGAGCCCGTCAAGGCTCTCCTGTTCCCACTGTTCATAATGAGTTATCTCAGCCTCATCCCATATGCTGAAACAAATAAATACTGGTTACATATAAAATGACCCAGTGACCTCAGATTTTAAGCAGATAATTCGATTCACGGTGGTCTCGGATGTTAGAAACTAGACGTCCCCATTTCTCATGAAATCGTTGAGTGAATGCTCTTGGCTGATCGCCAGGATCTGATGTCTACTCTGGATCCAGACGGCCCTCTGACGTCATCTCACTACGTCATGTACCAGCTCACCCCAGATTTAATTGTTAAACCACGTAATGGACTACTCTTAATATAAAATGTCAACGACATTCTCTATTTCTCTAACTCTATAATAATATTTATACCTACTCTCGCGTATTTATCTTAGATACAATACACCACATAAACCTTTTAAAAACTTTAAAACTTCAACTTTGTTTCCACAACAGAAAGCAAGCCAATGTTACGTGATTGTCCAACGTACTAGGTAAATACAACGCCGGAGTCATGATTACGCACAAATTACGCAGGTAGTTCAATACACAGACTAAGTAGAGATACTACGTATGTTTCTTATAAAAACTTTTTCCGCTATATGAACATTTCGATATGGTGGGATATTGCATATAGTTTCTATACCTAACCTTTGCCTGGCGATGATGTGGTAGTCCTGTTTGATTTATGAGACAAACTACTACGTCTTTTTCCCTACAGAACTATGTATTAATGAAAATATAATTTATATCTCTAGCCAGTATGTTACCTAACGTTTTTATCTCTCTATCTCGCATACGAAGAAAAACTTATTATAGTTCAGATATATAACAGAATTGTTTTAGAAAAAAATAAGGAAACTATGTAGCCGTCAAAGCTAAATACGTTTTAACAAGTTTTTTTTACGAAGTATTCCATTCATATATTTTTTATTTTTAGGTACAGTATGTGTGCATTAAAAGCTGGATTTAAGCATATTTACACCACACCTAGATGCTGCATATATAATAATAATGATAATAATAATAACGTTTATTGAAACATACAATTTTGTACAAAATTTATTTGTAGGTAGGTAGGATTTAACACGTTTAGGGCTGTAGGTTTATATATGGTAGTCATTAAGGTATTTGTCTATGGGCCAACATTTTTACAATTATTTGATGCCTAAAATAAATGAAATTATTATGATTTTTATTATAAACCAATTTATTATTTTTTCTTTAAGATAGATTCAGTTTAAGGTAATTTCTGAAAGAGTTATTAACTATGTTGGTACGTAATAGCTACCTGTGTAATGCGTAATTATAAGCCATATACCTACTGCTCATAATTAATTGTAAACAAATGATGAACATTATTTTAAGATGCTCACATTTGATAAGTTAGATTTATCTTGTTGTTTAAAGTCTAATATTGTTTTTGTATGTAACTGTTGACGTAACATTAAACAGTACTTTTTATATGGAACAGGAAGTAATAAACTAATTCGTTTCCTTCTGATTAAATGCATAGGTACAATAACCTTTTCCATCCCCTATTAGTCTGTGATCGTTTCTATTCAAGTAAATCGGGACTGTTAAGACGTGGTGGTTAGGAACATGTATGAAAATCTCAGGTGATTGTTATAAAAATAACAAAAAATAAAATTACCAGCCGCATAGGGCAAGAGCCCTTCTTCAAATAAAGCACAATTCACTTGGACTGTGTCCAATCACTTATAAACACAATAGTATTCACATTCCAATAAATATTCCTTGGTAGTCACTTTGTTGTTTAGAGCCTTGTCAACATGTAGGTATATATACTCAAATTTCCTTGCATAAAGGTTATGATATTCGTTTTGAGGTATATTTGTGATCTAGGGCGGGACAGGTTGGGCGCCCGGCAGTGGTTTCCCGACTGACGGCGCGTACGCAGCGGCACCCGGGCGGTTATTTTCGTGCTACTGCACATACAAAAATCAATTTGTGACGGAAATGTAACGATCAACGACCTGGTAAGTGAAAACTGCTTGTGCATTTAATTTTTAGAGTGCAGTGCAATGGCCTATTTCAGCTATTACAATAATGTAATGACAGTCCCGTTCAATGAATTAAAGAAATATGCATTGTGTACTCTCTGCACTTTATTCATGATATGACCTCATAAATACTTACAGATACCTAGAATATAGTATATAGATAGTAGGTACAACGAGAACCGAACCTCATTGATCATTCTTCGTGAGTCGAGTTTTCGCAAATAAGAATTCTGTATATAATACATATTTAAATATTTTAAACTGTTGTTACAGTCATCCGCTCTAAGATAATATAGGTGCCTACATAGTCTACATTTATACCTAAATTTCATAATTTTCAAAATAACTCCACAATACAGATGAACTTCAAAGTTTAAGCATTTATAACATATTTTTTAGTTTTTGCTGTTTAGTTCTGTGGCATCAATTGGAAAATCGTAATTATGAAATGTACATAAACTTACTTCTTAATGCAGGCGAGTGTACTTTTAAAGTACACTCGCCTGCATTAAGTTCAGTTACTAATAAAAATAGGTATTTATTCATACCTATTTTTATTTATAATATTTTATAAAAACTATGTATAAACCGTGGTCTCTGCCTACCCCTCTGGGAAACAGGCGTGATTTTTTTGTATGTATGTATGAGCCATCAAATAGCTGCTAATGAAACCAGCACTCAAGATAATGGGTTATTTATCAAAACGGTTTGGCGGAAACAAAATTACATTGGCCTTCCCTATCAATAATTAAATAATAAAATTAATTGTTCTAAATATTTCTAGAATTTCATAGAGCCTTTGGTAGAAAGTGAGACATGCTCTCCTATATCTATGTGCATACTTCATTTTTGACAATTAACATTGACAGTAGAGTGGACGAGACATTTTGTTTGTTTTGTTCGTTTGCTTGTTGACTGTGCAGCTGAGATTTGTTTTTGTTTTGGTTGGATTTTCTTGTAATTCTTTTTGCTTCGATAACTGAAATTGAAAGTTGTAATAAAGCTTCTTACGAGACATAGTTCTGTGAAAACTTCATCTTTAAGATACTCTGGTAAGTTACATAGATAAATAGATTCGTCTCAATAGGTATTTAAACACATTTTGAGGTTAGATCAGTTAGATCAAAGTTTCGTGGTTTTGTCAATGGGGATCTAAGTCACTGGTTTTGTCTCCCAAAAGTGGCAATCTGGCCGTATCTTTTGAAGAAACATGTCACAAATATACACTTCTGAAGTTCTATTTCAATTGCCGAAGTAAGTGGCTCGAATTATGTACTTACCGGAAATTGCCATCACAAGATAAGCTATTGCTAAAAAGATATATCTCTATAAATGATCAATATTTAGATGTGATGCTGATCACATGCTGTTGACCATTTGGCTAACATTCAGACTAAGAAGAGTGTTTAATTTCTCAAAGTCCGAGTAGGAAATCTTGTGGCATCATCTTGGGGAATTATAATTACCTGTTTCTACCCAATCAGGCTGGCTGGTAGATAATGCCTTGGCATTAAGCCCACCTTTTGTACATTGTTTTTTGTGTGCAATAAAGATTAAATAAATAAATAAAAGTAAGTGTTATTTATTTATTATTATGGGCCTTAATTTACTTCTTGCTAGGGCACTACAATACCTGCGAGCATTTTAATTTGAAAAAAATAAATAAAAGAGCATTTATTCATTCATCTAGACTTTCTACCTAGTAGGTACCTATATGATAACAAAGAAAATAAAGTTATTGGTATGTAGGTAGATAAGTGAAATGGTTGAGGGCTCTGCTATAGTGCTTTTCAGCCTTACCATACCAAAATGTCTGCTCACAGCAGGTTTGATCCTCCGAACCCATCAGCTGCTTTCAGGTGATGAAGAGAAGGGCAAAGGTCATTATTCTAAATTATACATATGTACGCAATGTTGCTATAAAATCGAGTGACCAGCAAATGGCATCCATAACCAGGTTATGTAAAAACATTAGTGTTAAACTATAGTGTTGTATTAGGTTGGTAGCCAGGCATACAGTTTCACCGATACGTGCTTGCTGAGCAGAAGCCCAGAAGCCAACTGCTCAGCCATACAAAACACCTTTATTCATAGATAGTAGCAGATAAGTACACATATTTGACTATTCAACGAATAACTTCCACCAGGCCTACCTGTACCGGTAGGGATGCATACTTACCTACACATAATAAATAAGTAGGTAGGTATCTAAATACCTACTACAGCAATAAAAGCTAACACACTCTTCTACATCTTATCCACAACAGCTGTATGTGCTCTTGAGTAGGTAGATGGTTAGACTAAGGCAGGTACTAGGTACCTATTAGGGTACTGGACCTACCTTATAAATAAGAAGCTGTTCTATGGGTCATTTAAATCTTGCTTGGGTATGCAAGCTTTGCAAAGGCTTTCTCAATAACCAACACAATTGGCAAGTAATAATAACCTTGTAATTGCTTGTCATAAATTATGGGTCTAATAATACACTCATTTTAGTAGCAAATTCCCACTAAGGTATTGGAATTAACCATTGGCTTATTACCTTACAGACTTATTCATGGCACCAAAATAAGTACCTACATAAGTTTCATTTATCTCAATGTTTTGCATCGCAAAATTCGCGAAGTTGAAGCTATGTAGGTAGGTAGAGTTTAGCATGTGTTGCATGCAAAATTAAATAAATGCAAGTTAGCTTAGTATTTCTAGGTCTCTCGAAGCGACTCATTCGCCAACCCCATAATTATTAGGAATTATTATGCTGTAAAGCCTATTAATTTGCTACCCAATATTTGAAAGCCTATTATCGGGTCGTACAATATAGGGTCTTATTCCGTAGATTCCTTATACGTAGATATTTTAATCCTAGATTTTAAAATATCAATAGGTGCTATTCTTAACGATACACGCCATTTCGCAATACTAGTGAGCATTTAAGCATTATCCTTCTTTGTCGGTTAGCAGTAGGCAGTATTGCCAATTTGCAATTTGCTTTAAGCACTAAAACTAAACTTAAATGCCTATAAAAACGGATTCCATCCGTGCGGTTTACGGCCTGTTTAGGTCTTAGACTGGAGTGTAACCAGGAGAACGAATATAGGTACCTAGTTAGGAAATAAGTTTTTTAAAGGCATGATTTTTATATAGTACGAAATAATTTTCGGAATGACCATCAGCAATTATTGACCGTCAGCGTCTTAGCACATAAACTTTCTATAGTGTGTGCTTTAAAACGCACGCATAAATTATAAAGGTTATATTATAATCCTTTTAATAATACAATTTCGGAAGCTTGTTGTTGTTTTGTTCATTAACGAATTCTCCGGTCTTTCTTTATCTGGGTAGGTAGGTACCACGAGCAAAGTCACAGGCGAAAGGTAGTTCGTAAAAAGATCTGTATTTCGGAAACCGTTGGCAGGATGTTCTAGATAACGTCCTATCGAAGAACTGAATTCAACTAGATTTATGACGTTTCAAAATGAACCATGCTATTTCAATGAATTAACGAATATTGAAGCTATGAAGTTTCAAGTTTGAATTGAAGTATCTACTAGTGGACTAAACCGTAGCGCCTCTCTGGAAAGTTCATGCTTGGTTAACTCCTGCACAAGTACTTACCCCTTTTCCAAATCCTCAGTACACTCAAGGTACCCTTGCTTAGGCAGGACATCTTTGCTGCGTATAACTTTGTCGGGAGACGAGTGGGAACGGGTGTCTCGTTGCATTCAATTTATAGTCGTCAAAGCACCCTTTGATACTGCCATTACCTTTGTCGTGAGGAAGAATCGTGGGTGTTCTGTCTGTATTCAAGTTGGGTGTTTGTTGGCCAGCTTTAAAAGTTTTTTTACAAGCTTTTTACCCAATTTCCCCAGTACAAATCATGCTGGCAAGTCGATTAATGCCCAGCATCAAATGATGTAAACATTATTTTATGTTAGCTAGGCACAGTTTGTCTTACAACTTTTACTACCGTAGGTATGGCAATGCATAACATTAAACCTTCAATAGATCCATGAAAATTATTTAGCAAAATCATAATACCAGACCTATAACCTATCTGCCTACCAGTACAAGCTAATAACAGTTCCATAAAGCATTACTAAATCTATTTTAATCATGCATAAATCACAGCATACATGCTTCATCCAATTGGAAATGAATTTTCGATGGTGCATTTCTGTATCCACACTCAAAGACATCATAGTTTAATGGTCATTGATCGAGCGAGCAACGATCTCTCAAATAACTTTGTCGAATCAGCGTTGTATGTTTGTATGTATATTTGATAGAGTTTAACTTTCGAATCGTGCTTTCGAGGAGGCAAGAAGGCGAGAACTAGACCTTAAGCGAGACCAACTAAAAGCAAGGCGCCCTCCAAAATACACTACAATTATGTGAACGGTACCCTGACGTGCGCTACCTGTGACTGCACGTTCACGGCAAAAATTGGGTACGCCAGTCACTTAAGGGCTAAACATCAAGGCCCCAAAACTTGATAGAGTCCAAAGTCCAAGTCACTGTAGCCGAAAACGGCTAGGTGATTATATATATATATATATATATATATATAGTTTAACTTTTGAATCGTCAATCCGATCTGCATGGAATTAAGTACGTCAACACGTTGTAATATCAAGATTTTCTGGTAAGAATATAAATTATGTTGAGTAACCAACCGCGCTACTGTTCATAGAGGGCACTTTAATAAAGAGCCAGGACGAAAACCTGCGAATTTCATTACCCTGACCACCATACCATACACGAACTTATTTACAGCCAATTATAGTCTCTGAATGTGGCCGCTACCGCTGCTAGTCTGTAAATAGGTAAATAGAAGCCTAATGGATTTCCTGTTATAACAATTGGAAATTGTTCAACAAACGGTTCAAAATGCTTATTATATTATTATTCTGTTTCTAGGAATATCCCATCTTGTTTAATAACAGCGTTTAGCTTTATGGATCAAGTATGATCTGGCTAGTTCACTCTCTATTATTTTAAAATATCAGATAAAATCACCACTTTTTGCACCAAAGGCGTTGTCCACTTTTTATATGGAGCCTAGTTTTTATTCATCAATAAATTGAATCAAAAACCATTAATGGACATGGCCTTTCGCATCATTTTTCATTAAACCAAAGTCTGTCGTTTATGTAGTCTGCAAATTTGTATAAATATGTTTTGGTTTAGGCTGCAGCCAAATGAACGTAAATTTTTGAGTTAAGAGTCGCGTATTTTCGGTCGCGTAAATTACGTTCGTTTGGCTGCAGCCTTAATTTATCATAGCATACACTCCTTCATACTTGATTAAGTTTTATAACTACCTTCAATATTATCTTAAACTATCGTTTTGCTCAGTGTCCCAGCTCTTACCATTAAAATCTGAGCTCCTATCAAAGTGTTAAAGTTTAGTGACCACAAATATCATAATAGCCTACTAATGGTGGTGTAATGGTACTAATTTGTATTTAAAAGCTGGCAATAATAGCTTCTCATTACACGAGCATTTGCAATGCTAAGAACGCTTATTAATAGTTCAAACAATGGTAGAGCATAGGCGATTATAAATAACAGTATTTAAAATTGTGTTGTGTTTCTGCGGTGAGTAAGGTTGCCAGAGCTCTTTAAGGGGGCGGGTGGTTCGGGGTCGGCAACGCGTGCGTGCGATGCCTCTGCTATTGCAAGCGTTCATAGGATACGGTAACCACGTACCAAAAGGTGGTACCGTATGCTTGTTTGCCACCTTAGTTGTATAAAAAACCATCGACTACCACATGTTTTTCTTTTTTTTCGAATTTATTGGTACCGACTTATCGTTCTGATTACTTCTGTCTGATACCGCATTTTGAGATTTGTACAGTTCATAATTGAGATGAGAGGTCATCATCTTTTAAAAAATCTCTTTAGAAATTATTGTTGGAATCACAGCAGTCGTTCTAGGCCTCAAGCTCTTTTGAGCTAGTTTAAGTGAATATACCTTGTTTTCAAACCATTTATAAAGAAAGGAACCATTTATAGTTTATAGTTATTTATTTGTAAAATACGGATTTGCAAGCACAGTTAAAAATACACACACAATAGAAATGTGTATAGTAGGTTAATAATTTTAGGACTTACTATGGCAGTAGTACTGCTCATATCCAAGTGCGACCACGGAAGACCAGCGCTTTGGTATGATCTGCTCTGCCCTAGCACATGCTGAGTGGTGGCCATTTTTGTTACCATGTTGAATTGCATTTTTTGTATTGTGTTATGTTAAGACTGTTTGTATTGGTAACAAAATAAACGTTTTTCTATTCTATTCTATCATCAGCCCGCCATTACCAATTCCATAAAAACCAATGATTCCTACTCAATGAACCGTTAGCGAAAGAATCTGCATGTGACATTAGCAGTGACCAATTAAGGGCTTCCTTAGTGAGCTCCCGTTCTTTAGTGACTTTACTTTAATCTGTGTCACGGTAGCACTGTGTGTACTTTGACTTCTTATCTCGTGCCCCCGCAGAAAGCTCGTGTCACAGCTATTTGACATCTTGACTGACACGTTCCTGGTTTCCTGGTCTCAGCTTCAGGGTTGGGTCGGACTTCAACGGTGGCAATTTTGACGTGCCTTTCTGAGACGCAAGGGGTTCGATTCCCGCTGCGGGTCAAATGTTTGCATAATCTGCAAATTTGGTTCTGGGTGTTATGGAAAGTACCATGGTACTCGTAGTTTCCGATACCCACGACAAAGGGAATCATCTAGTCAGGACTATGTACATACCTATGTGACTGTTGGGTGTTATTTATATACATACATACATACATAAAATCACGCCTGTTTCCCAGTACCCCAGTACTCCGGCAGAAACCACGGCTTTAATAAATAACACCCACAAAAGCCGTGGTTTTTATTTATTATTATTATTTATTTATTAACGTAATTATTTTATCAACGGATTATGTACCTAACCTAGTGCCGACAGGAGGCTAATTCTAATTCAAAATGGGGGAATAAGATCTGCACTGACGTCCCGCGTTGGGGTGTATTATGCATTGTCCCCCTGCTGACCTCACCCCAGCCAGCCCAACTCCTTAAAGTAACGGAGAAGGACCCTGGGTTGGTGGCAACATTGTTCGAGAATCCCCGTTGATGCTGTGGATGAAGAGGAGCAGGATCCGATCACCTCCTGCATTCCTGTTTTGAGCCTAGCTTCATTTGTAGCAGTGCAATGTAGTACAACGTGCTCCACTGTTTCTTCGTGCTGAAGACAGCCGCGACAGAGGCCGCTGTCTGTAGCTCCAATCTTAAGGAGATGGTGGTTGAGATCACAGTGGCCCGTGATGATGCCCACCATCAGCCTTGGGTCTTCGCGATTCATCTTCAGTAGCGTTGTTGTCACGTGTTTGTTTAGTGTTGGGAACATAATCTTTGAGTGTTTGCAGTCTAATCTGCGCTCCCATAGCTTGTGATGTTCCTTTTCGGAGTTCAGTTTCAACCGGTTTTTAATCTCTGTTGATGAGGGTCTGCAGAGGGTGATATCGTATGTCGTTGGTGTTTGTTTTGCACCTTTTTTTGCTAAGGAGTCAGCATTGTTGTTCCCTGGAAATGTTCCATGACTTTTTGTCCATTTCACTTTAGCAATGTGTTTCTCGGACAACTTTTGAAGAGCAGCATGACATTGTGCAATGGATTCTGACCGACAGGAGGCTTTGATTGTGTGATTATTTTTCATGGATTCTTATTTATTACTAGGCGTTGAAGAAACAAGAACGTGTAAGACAAGATGTCAAAGTTCAGTTGACAATACTTATGATTTCGCACGTCTGTATTGTCTTTACTATTTCGTTGGTTAGTTTTCGCAATTTTATCACGTTGTTTGTTACGCGGAAAGCCATGTTCAAACGGCGTGCGATATGTCATTCAAGGTTAATATTTTGATAAAAATGATCCTTACAGCTACGGATTAAAGTCAATTTTTAGTTTAACTTTTAATAGCTTGCGTATTGGTTGAGCTACTCTTATATCGAACGCCCTCAAATATCAAACTCAAAATTGACCTAAATGAGTAAACGTAAACATCTTTTAGATTGCATGTAAGGGCGCTATACAGCACCTCTAGCTTCAAAAGTCGACGTACACTTGCATGCGATGCGGTACATCGCATCAATGACGACCGGTCGATGGCGGTATAGCCCTTTACAATCCAGGCGCGGTAAAATCCTCGGTCGCTGACGGGCAGCAGCGTCAGCGGCGCGGCGGCGGCGGCGCGTGACAAATTATGACCTTACGTTCGCCAACCTGCATGCCCAGCGTGGCGATTAGGGATAACCCTCCCAAAATGATAGGCACAGAAAGGGAACGGCCCCCAGTTCCCGGCCAGTTCTTAGCCAGGAATAGCAGAACGACTATTCATGGCTAAGAAGGAGAGCGAAAGACCGGACTCAATGGTGCGTCTTGGGAAAGACCTACGTCCTACAGTGGACTGATGTAGGTTGATGATGATAATGTGATCGCATATTCTACGCCGTTTGAACATGGCTTCAGTGTGGCCCTCACTGCGTCGGCTTCTCGTCGGCGTTGTCGGTCCGTTTCATACTTAGGTAGTATTTGTTATCCCTTAGGCACTTATACCAGCGTTGTGGTTAGCGTTTGTGTTGATAATGCTATCGACCCAAAGTTGGTATCGCCTTAAATTACTCAAGTTTTTTTTCATTGATTTTTCTTTAAAATATTCGATGACTGCTGTATCTTGTGATTACTTAACATTTCCAAGGGTAAACAAAACAATCCCGATGTCCTAGGTTCGAGTCCGTGCCCGTTAGTTAGATGCACGGTGCGGAGATACTAGACGATTTAATTAACGTATTGTGGGCACTGCTATTAACTTCGTCTTTACCTTACTTAAGGCGAGGCTACATTTGTTCAAATCAGTTTTGGTCACGTTCAAACACCTGGACATTTTCCAACTCCTGTAAGAATAATATAATAATCTAAAACCCGTCTACGCAAAAGTTTTTTTTAAGACTGATATTATTTATTTTTATTATTTTTTTACCTTGAAGAAAGTTTTAGTAGGATATTTTAATTTATATTTGTATAGAATGTTGGTACTCCTGTATCTTTCATTTAATAGAAAACACGATGTGTATATTATTTTTATCTGGGTCAGAAATTTGCGTTTATTTTCCTTCTTATTGAATTAAGAGTGACGTCATATAGCCTATAATACCTAGTTATCCACCTAAGTAGTTGATTCATTATAATGCAAAATGCACTGGTACTGTGTCCATAGCCTTAACCACAAAACCTCGATAAGGAATTATGCGCATCTATGCAGCGCTCTAAGGTTTCGGGGAGTCAGGCTCTCGTCAATTAAGGTATCGCAACAGCCCATCTTCCACCCATTCAGGCTCTAGACTTTAGCCTGAAACCTAAGCACAATGGCTCGGAATAATGAGGCGACCCGGGATGCCTTAGTCTGACGGAGCGAGAGAGGCGCGGGTCTTATGCGGTACAGTCAAGAAAACGCAGCATCCCGAAAAACCTTTTTCTGAATGTTTTTATTTTATAACTTAGTAAGCGTCACCACCTAAGTTACTAAATTGAACCCAAGTTACTAGTTGAAAACTATAAGGGTTCCTTGGAAACCCTAAAAACCGTACGCGACTAACTTTAGGGCAGCTTATTTACACCGGCCGTAATGTCTATGCATCAAGTGCCTTACGAACCAACACGCCCTAGCTTGCAGACGGCCGGCGTTTCGTGCAGCCACAGCTTTAGCATATACTTAAATGGTTTTCGGTAGATGAAAAGGTTACTAAGGTTATTTAATGGTTCTTAATAGGTTTGAAAGGACTTAGAAATTGTTTAGACGACTAAATTGGAATAGCTTTGTTTAGCTTTTCCTTTTTGGAATTTTCAAGTCGTGAAAGTTAGGTGTGATTTTCCGTACCTAATCTTTGTTGCGAATTCCTTCCACAAAAGGTCTCTATCCACTAGTTTCGGGTTTCTTTAGTTTTCAGTCAGTCACTGCAGCTTTATTATAGTTTTTGACAACTGTTTTGTTTTGCCACGGGTCATAGCAGAGTTACCTGCTAGGTTTAGCAGCTGTCAAGTGTAACTAACTATTTCTCGTCTGCTAACATTTCATATCCTTCGCATGTTTTCTAACCGTTTCTATTCTCACGGGCCGCGCCCGTTTCATACGACATGGATTTTAATCACCAACAGCGTCATTGCTGATTTATCGGTCGTGTTGTCGTTTTATGTCTCCGAAAGGTCTCTGCTGGTCTTTTGTTGTTTCGGATTGTTTGCTTTGCTATTGAGTCGTAGGCATTTGAATTGTTCTGTGGTACTACTAATCTCTTATTGATCGTTCGGTCTTGGTAACTTGGTAGGAAGTAAAACATGCAAGACACGAGTCTTTTGGAGAATTCACTCCGCTGTCGATAATTGATGAAATAAAGTCTTCATTTTCCTATTAATTACTAGATTCCACCCGCTGTTTCGCTCGCGGGGTATGTACCTACGAAGTTTAAAAGTGGACATATCTCTGCCATCTATCTATATCTGTGCATCCAGATCAGTTCTGCCGTTCTGGCGTTATTGAGTAACAAATATCCCTCCATCCATCCAAACTTTCGCATGTATAATATTAGTAGGATGAATCGCGAAATCTCAGTTCGGGGCGAAACACTAGTCTTTAGTGATTCGTCCAGAACTGAGATTTCGCGATCTATGCCAAAAATTATTCCTTTGATAAATTGTTGAGACACAATAAAATTGGGATAAACTTTGAGAAACGCATCTTTAGCACAGTCTAACAAATATCCAGTCTTACTTGAACCACGAAGTCATCGAAACAACAAATGTGAGCTCACGTTATAGTGATTTTCATTATTATCACTGAAAAATCACTGAAAATAAAAACAGAATGAAAATAACACATCCTCAAAACTTCGTTTCTAGGACTTGAACTCCTCATCAGAATCATCAAGTTTCGAAACCCTGGATATTTCTCACGGAGTTCGCTTGTAGCGGGCTGTCCGGCACGCCTGCCGGCCTATCATGTCCACCTGTCATCCTCAAATGAATAACCTATTGCATGGCATACAGAATAGACGCTAGACGCATAACAGATTTATGTATTCCTAGCTTGCGCCCGCGGCATCGCCCGCGTGCTACCTACATAAAAAGTAGCCTATATTCTATTCTAGGTATAGAACTCTATGTATTACAAGTTTCATCGAAATCGGTGTGAGCCGTTACGGCGTGATTAAACCACAAACATCCAAACATCCTTCGCAAACTTTCGCATTTATGATATTAGTAGGAAGTAGGATATACAACATGTTCCGGAACTAGTATATTACCTACTATCCCAATGTTACTCGTAAATTCTTCTTTTCAGTGAAAGCCCCTTGTGCACGAAAGGAGCCTCTTAGACGCGCACTTTAATTACACTGATTCACCGACCGACGGTCGTAGGCCCTTTTCAGGGCCACCATACCTTAACCTGGTCACCGACCTAATACAGGATGACCAAGAAAGAATCAGTGACTGTAGGGCTAAGAGTAGTGAGAATAAAAATGAAATCTTATCCGAAGAAATTAAAAATTAACGAAATTAATGGTCAAACCTTAACATTTTTAATAATTGAAAACCGGATTTATTTACGTGATAATTCAAATCAATACGTTTTACAGCTACTATTTTATCATGTAATTGGGATTGTATTCACCTATAAATAACTGAATTACCACAGTGCAAATTGAAATGATTGGTGTAGTAAAACCACAGGTGAAAATAAACAGCCTACTTAATGTAAAGGGCGCTATGTCACAACGTTATTCGTCAGTAAGACCAGTGCAAAGACATACGAGTTTACAGGTATAAACATATTGTTACTTTAAATACGTAGCTGCTACTGTAGTAAGGAAACAAGTCTAATAGCAATCATAAATTTCACAAGATTTTGTGTGGTTATAATAATATTACAGGACAGAATCGCCACTGCTTATTTGGTCAACAAATCGTACGAAGTGGTGACTTCGGAGCCCGAAGGTAGCTCAAGTTCTTCATCTGGGCTGCCCACATACCACATATACACAGATGGAGCCAAACAGAAAACGGGGGTGGGCTGTGGCTTTTACTGCCCTGAAACAGGACTCTGTAAGGCTCAGCCACTCAACACAACCACCACGGCTTTCCAAGCCGAAACTATAGGTCTACATCTGGCGGCCAAAGATATACTGACATCATTAAAGTCTGTGCCGGAAACAGGGAAAGCTCTAGCATGCACACAACAACTTATCTTCACAACAGATAGTGCAGCACTTATAAATGCTCTTCAAAGACCAGACACCAGATCCAAATCGATACTAGAATGTCATAATGCACTCCAACAACTAAGTGTGAATCATAGAGTGCTCATCAAATGGACAAAGAGCCATATCACAAACCTTGGCAACAACAGGGCTGACGTCCTGGCAAAAGAAGGAGCAAAACTTGTTCCTACAGAAGCGGACAAGAGCCTATCAAATCCACCAACGGCGGAAATCAAAAACAGACTAAGAGAACACTTTGAAAAAGAGCACCAGAAGCTCTGGGAAAGCAGAAAGGACTGTAAGCAGGCGAAAGTCATGCTCCCGGGCCCAGACAAGATGTCCACCAACACCATAATAAAGATGAAACGCGAGGACCTGCGAATGTTGGTGGGCATCATCACAGGTCACTGTGAATTAAACCATCACCTGTACAAGACAGGGGCTACTGACAGCGGATTATGTCGGGGCTGCCTACAGGGAGAAGAAACAGTAGAGCACGAAATTTTGCACTGTGCAGCCACGGAAGAGGCCAGGACCACATCGGGTCTGCGGGCCGTGCTCGGAAGCGGCTCCCAGACACCGCCGCATACAGGGATACTGCGAGAATGTTACCAACGACCCAAAGTCCTGCTTCGCTATTTTAAGGAGCTGGGCTGGCTGGGGTAGGGTTAGCATAGGGGGACAATGCACAAAACACCCCACAGCGGGAAGTCAGTGCAGGTCTAACCACCCACGATTAGAATTAGAATTAGAATTAGATAATATTACATTGAAAATCCATTGTTTTTCGTAAAATTAATACGTATTGAGGTACATAAAATGACGCCTGTTTCATTGCGGGGTGGGCTGGGCGCCTATTTCCTCGGTTTTCAGTTCCCACAGCTTTCCCGACTTGCTACGATCATTCGAATCACATTCGAATCAAATTTTTGATAAATAATTGAATTTTACGGGCAAAGCGGGTTTAATTTTACTGTACGGTTTACCTGTTATGAAAATATTAAACAAAATAAGAAACTGGAAGAACTATTTGCCTGTTACACAAGTAACTCGGCTATTCTTTGGATGCTATGTAAAATATTTTAGTCCCACAATTAATTGGCACCACTGAGTTTCCTGCACTATAACCGGATCGTTAGTGGAATATGTAGGTATATTTTGTTTTAAATGAATATTTATGTTGTGCAATATGGATTTCTAATGCAATCGTTAATAGAGGGAGTAGTGAGATATTTACAGAGCCACCTAAGTTTCAACGTTACTTTCAAACAGGTACTTCGGGTATTTTCAAGTTATGGCAGCGTATTTAAGCAGCGTTTTTTAAAATCACATACCTAGTCCTACAACAGTCTAGCTAGTCTATAATGTGGGCTAAAAATTAATTTAGAGTGGAAAAAGGGTAGGTAGGGGTTGCAATGGTGCACACCCCCTTCGGAATGATATACATATTGTGAAACACCTTGTATACATTCAAAGCTATAATGTAAACGCCTCACTTTGGTGATAATAACAGAATACAGAATTAATTAAAAAGCTTTGTACGAATCGCTTGAATATATATATTTTTTTTATACAACTACGGTAGCAAACAAGCATACGGCCCACCTGTTGGTAAGTGGTTACCGTAGCCTATGTACGCTTGCAATACCAGAGGCATCACGCACGCGTTGCGACCCCTTAAAAAGTTCAAAACGCCCTTTTTGAAGAACCCCATACTGTAGTCCTTAGGGAAAACCTCAGCAGGGAGATCATTCCACAAGCTGAGTGTTCGCTGGAGGAAGTTCCTCTGAAACCGCACGGTACGCGACCAACCCGGCTCCAGGGTGTGAGGATGGATCCCCTGCCTATGGCGAGAGGTGCGATGATAAAAGGAAGCTGAAGGCATCATATCAAACAATTCTTCAGAATACAACCCGTTATACAGGCGGTAGAACACACATAAGGAGGCAAAGTCCCTCCTTAGGGTTAAGGGCTCAATACCGCCTGTTAGCTTGGGATCATCGACGATTCTCATAGCGCGTCTTTGAACCGAGTCAAAGGGTCCCAGCTGGTACTCAGGTGCTCCTGCACAGAGGTGACAGCAGTAATCCATGTGGGGCCGGACTTGCGACTTGTAAATAAGCAGTCTTTGCCCCGCACTGAAGTACAGCTTCGCTCTGTAAAGCACACCGAGCTTTTTGGATGCCAGTTTGACCTTGTCCACTAAATGACTACGGAACTGAACGTCACTAGAGATGACAACGCCTAGAATCCCAATGCTCTTGTTGATAGTAAGGGATGTGTTCTGGAATTGTGGAGCTACAGTAAATGGGGTTTTTTTAGCAGTGAATATGCATGTCCGAAACATTGCACTTTACATACTTATATTGAGCTCCACTTTTCGGTTGCTATTCCTACCAACTTAAGCGTATAAAGTACCTAATCACAAAATTAAATATCCTTTAGCTGATTCCTTGTGTTCGATTTGGAATAAATGATTTATGGATTTCGTATTCAGCTTTAGACATTACTTATACATCGCGTGAATATTCCGTTGCAGGTATTGCACATTACAAATAATCGTCTGCAGCCTCGTGTCTTGGTTTTTAGGCGACTGTGATTACGCTCAGCGCCCGCGGGTGTGTTCCTTAATCCATCAAATTACAAGCCGGCCATCATCTTAATATCCCCCGCCCCTTACGGAGCTTTCAATAAACCGGTACCGCATTGATAGACCGTAATTATAGTTAGCTTGCGCGGCTTCTTTCCAAGCGCTCCGATATTTCTCTAGCATGTTATACAATTCAAATGTTGATGTTTTTTAGTTATTACTCGTAGAATTAGCCCCTTTCGGGATGGTACCTATATAATACATACTATTTTCATATATGTATTCATAATATATTTTATGAATCACGTTATGAAAATATGAAGTTACATAAGGTACCTACAACAATTAAATTCTGCGCCTCGGCGACCCGTTTTATCCTTTTAGTCTATGAGCACTTGCTAGAACCAGATGCCGATATGAAAGACGAGAATCCCGAAAGGGGCTAATTCTACGAGTAATATCTAAAACAACAACAGAAAGACGAGAATTCCGAAGCGCATAACTTACAGTGTGGGATCACCACGCAGCATGCTATAAATTGATTCTGTACATCACAGTTGCTCTTAATATTTGATCCATCTGTGAGCCAAAAACCAGCAACATTGTCAGTTTGGTAAAGTAAATTGCATTGGCTCATTGATTTATAAAATTTTTCTAACAGCATGCTATAGTAAAGGTATAAAGAACACTAGGTGTACGCTATTGTAGGGTCCCGTTTTCTTTCTTTCCTAATCCAGAATAAGTCACGAACAATGGAAAGAAAACTCGTTGCATAACACTCGCGTTGTTATAAGAAATCCCTATATGATATATTTTTTACTTTTCTATTCTAAAGAATCTGAGTCCATTGGGTTTGTACAAAATCGATCTGCAGGAATTATGAACTTTATTTATCAGACATCTTAGGAATAAGCCCTTAGATGGAAGGCTGGTGGGATGCATGCGCCTTCCAGCGAATTCGTTTGGTAATTCGATCTGCTCAAGCATTGTGGGTTTGTTTAGATTCGCAGATATGGAATGTATGTTTTGCACGCCCCTATCCCGCGGCCAGTGTTTCTATAAATGTTTAATTTAATTCTCGGAATGCATCGATTACAAAACATCAATTTGATTCCTATGATTATGCCGCCATGAATCAATATGCATATATTGTCGTTTGACTGCATGGGCAGTTTAGTTCCTAAAGAAACATTTTGCAGTTAGAACACACATGTTGCATTCGTCTTAGAAAGTGCTCAAACTGTTTTCTAAAATTGTTGCTACAAAAACTTACCTATTATCAAAACAAAGTAAAAAGGACGTTGTTTTTGAACAAAAACCTTGCACCTGCATTTCAAGTATACATACATTTGCATACAAAGTTAGTTTTGAGAAATTGAATGTTAATTATGTAAAATATGTTAATGGATTCAATATCCTTCTTTTGACTTCAAACAATGTGGATTGGAAGGATATGCGCTGTAAAAATAGTCATAAATATGTTGTTTTATCATCAGCTTATAAGTTTTAAACTATTTTTGTAAGAGATTGCTTTTAAAAATTATTTCGAATTAATTAAGACAGGAAGTCGTCTGAAATTTATTACAAAATTCTAAATACCTACCTATTATTATTTTATTTCCATGTCTATCGACTCGATCTTCAACAGATAGACGACTCTCTGAAGCTTAAAGTTTTCTAAACTTTTTATAAGCGATCACTGATGGGCTGAATTCCTAAATATTACCTACAAGCTGGAAGAAGGGTATTTCGTGACGATAAACTAGTTCGCGACACTTTAGTTTTTCTGACAGCGATCGTTCACTTACCGCCCTGAGCCCTACAAATCGTCCCCGGCTTTCTCCGTAAACGTCCTATGAAATTGCCATCGTGAGTCCCGATCCGGCTATAAACCAGGAACGACGCGTTTATGATACGATAATAATGTGCTAAGACAATACCACAGAGGGGGTAGGACAGCCAGGTATTTCCACAACCATAACTTAAAACCGACAAAATGACAGAACGCCTCCATATTTCACAAATCCACCATGTATAGGGTGCTTGCCCATCAAACTAAAAATATAACAACGTATATTGGTGTTCTATACAACGAGTAGGTAGGTAGGTAGACTACAATAAGTTCAATTGCCAATTTGCGTTCATTGGTGTTCAAACGCGTCAGGTAGTCTCAAATTAATAATACAAAAATTTCACAAGAATAAACTTCGAGCAAAACTTCCTGCTACATGCGCTTTGTTTATTGAGGAAGCTTACCTTAACTGATGTATCTGTATTTTGTTAGAGATTCATTCGATATTGTTAGACGTGGAAAGTACCAGCTGTTTAGAATGTGTTAGTAGCATCCACTTCCAACCAACGCTATGTCATGTCGTCCAAATATTTAAAGCATTTTATTCCTGCACGTAAATTGCAGTCTCCGTGTAGCCTTCTATTTCAAAGGCTCTCAAATCAGACGTCAATTTTATTTATACCCTTCAAGCTACATGGAGGCGTCGATGTAAGTCGTTAGAGCGAACAGATGCCAATTTGTAGACGATGCAATTTAAATTTTATACTAAAGTGATACAGCCAGCTCGTGAGCCGGATCAGAGCTTTCCGCAATCCCATGAAAGTTACGCTATTCTTATTAGCATAATATCACCACATTACAAACTGATGGTATTATAATTGCAATTTTAACTCGGAATAGAAATCTATGTGTTGATGGTCAAATACAACGCCAGTAATTGATGATGCGTGTTTCAGTATTTGGCCTACTGACAGACATCACTACCGTTCCAAGTAGAGTGGGGTCGTTTGTGAAATTGTTCGGATCCTAGCCGCGGGTCTCAACGGTACCGGCCTGCGTGACCGTGCCGCTGGCTTCTTCTAAATTAATACTCGATTGTGTTGCACTGGGCACATCGTCTCGCTGAAGTGGCGTGACACCCTGTCGTTACATCGGAGCACTTTCTAGTCGTGTTGCGCTGATTTTACTGGAATTTGTTATACAAATCGCAGAATCCTAATCCATGAGTTAAGCTAGTCGTACCGGCTCTGAGTTATTGCCTTGCATAACTTATTTTTAGTGCAACGGGTTTGCATCTGCACGCACCGCGAAGTCAATAATTTCCTATTATCGTTCGCTAACACCACCGACGTTCGCTCCGCTACTGGATATCTTATTACTGAATATCTTTTCCAGTAATACCAGTACTATTTATTAGATTGAGTCGTGAGACCGTGCGCGGTAGCCGAGCCTCTGAGCAAAATAAATAAACAGAAATGAATATCATCCATGCCCTGCTCTATTCAATAAACTAACGGTATGTTTGGTTTTCTATCAGCACGTCTGCCGTTTCGACGTACCAATCATATTTTTCACTTTATTTTTTTTAATCATATATAGGCAAACGTAAATATCTTTATTTATATGTTTTGCAGCATGGACAGCTTTATTAATGAGTGACAGGTTATGTGACTATGTTTAGTTATCTTCATTTATTATCGAGGTAAATGAGTTCCAGATATCAATGTCCGACATACATATGAAACTTGAATCATCAATAATGTTCTTGTTTATTTGCGGGGCATTGATACTGGTACCGATTGATTAAATTGCAGCAGCTTATTTGAAGTTTCATAATATCGTGTATAACTCTTATAATTTATGGCTCTATTACGCAACTACTATTTATGAGCCGATAGCTCTGCCGTAAGCTATAATAATGGCATTTTTCTCCTTACAAAACTCAGCTAAAATGGCGCACATCAATTCAAAGCATCATTGACCGTCCGGTACTCGACAGCTAAGTTATTACCCCCTAATTTGCTTAGAGGCGGATTATGATGTTTAATATTTAATTCAATTTGAAATCACATTCAAACTAAAATTATATTACGGAATTTGGATATTCCGTATTCGGTTATTAAGTAACGTAATATATTTTGTTTGTAAATAAGGCGATGACCATAACTTAAGCTTCCACTTAGATATTGCTCAGTATGTGTCGTTGAATTATAAAATTGTTTATGGCAGTAACTAATATTGCCGGTTTTATGTCAGGGATGTGCCTTTCTACTTCTTTGGTTTTAGTGGCTCCTTTATGATGGCAATTTAGTGGTATTTAATCGATAATACATGTTGACTTGTCTTATTTGTCAACACAATTTATAACCCTCTTTATCGCGGCGTTAAAGTCTGTAGTGCTTCGTCTAGACTAGACTATAGATGATAGAAGAAGCTTGCAAACCATAAGAGATAGCGCATGAGATTGTCGCTGATAAGTACCTTATAAGATATTCAGGAATTGTTAATGTTGCACAAAGAATAAACTAAAAGACGAGTTAGCTTAGCCAGTTGTAGAAGTTTTACAGAGGGGTCTACTATTTTAGGAAGATATTATAATGCTGGCTCGACATTTTTCTTTAGTAAATGTTCATATCAGCGTTTATCATAAGCACTACATTAGATTTGCACCTCATCTAAAGATCGATATCCAAGTCGATTAATAGCTTTAATAAACCCTTGTTATTGTTGTATAGTACATATTTGCATAGAGATTGCTTTCTGGACGATCGCTGTTCCTGTTACATGTTGTTATTAATTTTGGCTTGTACGGCTTAGCCTCCTAGATTATTTAGTCAAAGTCAAAAGGCGTTTATTTCAATAAAATCACTAGGATCACTTTAAAACGTCTTAGAAACTAGGTGAAACTAGTTTTCCGAAATAGACTGTAACTGGTTATTATATTCAGTTTCAAAAAAAATTGTTTAATATTTTTTTCTGTATTAGATTTATTGAATGTTTGAAAATTTTAAATTGTGAATATAAAAAAAAGTTAATGACAACAATCTGGCTATTAGCACTATCCACGAATTTAAGAAGTGTTGTAAATGACTTTCCAGGTGGTATATAGACCATGGACAAATGTTACAACCATGCTCTTTATAAATTTCTGTAAAATGTTACTCAGTCATCTACTCTTTGTCATATTAGACCTCTCCCTCGCAAAAGCACACGTTTTTGTAAAGAACTGATTCTTTACTGTTTCAGAACATACATTTACAGTGATAATGATCTAAAAATTTATCATAATGTTCCCAATTTTTTGTTGCAGATAACCGAAGTACCTGGTTGCGTGATCATGTACGGGTAAGTTTTTATCCTCTCATCGCCATTCTAATTGTTTCATTTATATATGAAATCATTTATCATTTGAATTCGTTTTACTCCAAAGTTTTACCAATAGTTATTTATCTTAAAGTTAACGTTAAGTCCCATGGATGTCCTTTACGTTTATCATGGAATTCGCATGGATTTTCATCACCTTGTGTATAGACTGAAAGCGGTTACGGCACGGGGTACCTACCAGTACCATATAAACGTAGGTGTAACATTATCCCATAAAGGTACGGCCATAGCGCTATTTAACCGTTTTATAATTACATACGTTTTATTCATTCCTTCATCTGTGAGATCACGCATCACACATGGTGCATGATCCGAAAATCGACTGTCCCGCCCAAACGTGCTTAGGATGGCAGATTCGCTGAAGCAGACTTATACGTAGTTTGGCCGCATTTAAGACAAAGTCAACACCAAGCATCCCATAGAACAGTTCACCTCTCAAACAGACAAAGGTCCCAGAATGAGGCTCATGGAGATCACGACGCAACCTCTCAATTTCTAAAACAAAGCCGCATCAATAGATTATTCATTCGATCGGCGGCTACCGTTATCGCGATGCAGAAAATGTGCAGTACAACAACTCATCCATTTGTATGAACTTTCTACCCAACCTGCGATCTAAAAGAAATAGAAAAAGAAATAGGCTCACGAATTTTATCCCCAAGAATGAGGCACTATCTCAGATCTCCAAGCGATCAGAACCTTAAAGATGTCAAAGGGTGGTAGTCAGAGACATCTTCAGAACATTTAGCACATGCCCACACTTACCAGTAGTGGATTATCCATACGTGACAGGTTGCAAGACCCATCGCCGATTTAAAAATACTTACTGTTTTCCTTCACCGTTTTAGCAGACCAATCAGTTTTCCTATCTCCACGTCCGATTTTGAACCCACGACCATCGAAAATCGAGGAACCTTCAACTAAGCCAACACGGCTGCACTCTGCTATTAATCATGATATAACCCGGTCGCCAATATCGAATACCGTAGACATTAGGAGCCTCTATACTGCGTCTCTCAGTTCGTCGTCCCCATTTGGGCCGAAACCATAACTCCCCAGCGTATGTGTTCTGCGAGTTATGATCCTGTGCTCGATAATTATGTGTGTGTAAAAAGCATCTGTGTATTATATGTTTGTGTGAGTGTGTGAGCCGAGCTGGAACAATAGCACGAAGATGACTTACTGCCATTAAGTGCATTGTAGCTGTATGATCAGCAGTAGCCCGTACCACTGGTCTGGTTGTGTAATTAATCTGTCAAACTAGACAATGTATAAATTAGACGGCATAAGCTTGAAAAGATCGAATTGCGGTGTAATTTGCACTTATGAGCTTCAGATTATTATGAAGTTAGCCTGCTTGTATTTTTTGCCAAACAAGATAAGATTTACCTACCATTGATTTTATATTGCAGTGTAGTGTTCCATAGCTATAAAACCTGCATTTCTAAGCTTTATGAACTTGCTCTAAGTCATACCCATGCTTGCGTTTGCACAAACTGCATTAAAACGACCATACTTGAACCTAGGGCCCTACCATGACGTCTTATTCAAATGAAAGCGTGTCAGTGCTAGTTTACACCATTTTGAATCAAAACCTTTGAGTGTCAACTTAGTCACCGCCTAAACAAAACCGTAAAAACAATTGGGTAAAGAATAAGCCCCTTTCGGAATAGTATACATATGAATCACGTTACACAGTTGATAGGAAAGTTTTTGTTTCAACAGTTCTAACATATAACTACAGGGATTTAAAAAAACAGTACTATGACGTCACAGTCTTATAGAACTAATGGGAGTTACCGAACAAACATACAAGGCAAAGCTTGAATTGTCCGATTCCGTTGCCGCACTCATGGTAGTACCTAACATCATGAAGGCGCAAGAAATGGAAGAGCCTGGCTCCATAAAGACATGTTCGATTTAAAATTCCCTCGGTGTACAGACAAAAAATAGGTCTCGCATTATGCGGGCGTGCGGCACGACTATGCAGCGAGAGAGTACATCGGAGACAGGGTTTCGAGTCTGTCCGATGGTTATTGGGTATAGGACATGTGTCTGTGAATGTACCACAGCGGCTTCTTGTTTTTGAACAGTCTTGCTCTCTTGTTTTAAGATTGATTGTCTTTTGTTAGGGTCGTATTAATCCATTAGGAGTAAGTTCAGATATTTATTTCATACGTTTTAAATCGGTTAACTTTTTGTACCAGAACAAGACGAAAACCGAGCAAGCCATAAGCGCTCAAAATGTCAGAACAATGGCATCTGTATGGACAGGTGCATTCCACGTCATCTTAATATAAACGCATTTCCAGCTCCTAGTTTTGATCGTGGTTTTGAATTTAGCTTTAAATCGACTCAGCTCCTAAATATTCTCAGACTCATCCACAAGGTAAATGTTTGATTCTGCTCGTGTCTCGTTTGGTGTTTACTCCTCATTAATGAAATGTGCTCTTATCTTTTATCGTAAAGCTATCGTTAAATAGGTACAGGAACTTGTTAGAGAGTTTCTTTGTTCGTTTGATAACAGTTATTTCATTAACTCCAGAAATTTGTAATTCTACGGGTATACAAGGTGATTCATAATAAAGGGGCCTATTCTACATCCAAATAGCAATAAAGTTTGTTCTACGACTTTCATTCGTTCAAACTCAATTTTACAGCTGAGACAAAAATAAATGACGCATTCATTTGGTTTCTATCGGTTTGATGTGCTTGTTACTTTTACATAAATTCATGCAAATTGCAGAAAATTTTCTAGCTTTATTTATGTAGGTACAATATAAATAAAATCCATTACTAGTTTCAATAACCAGTATGAGTAATGTGTTGTCCGCTATGCGCTCGCCCGGCTCCGCCCGTCGACACACCCCTGTATCCGCCGACTGCAGGTATGTCTGATACCGTGAACAATGTTATGATGTTTTGAGAAATTTAATTAGTAGTTTTGCATGATAGCCATTTAGTTTTGTTGCTGCACTATAAGCTGAAAAGGTCTATAAGAGGTTTCTAATAGTTTCTAAACCTTACCATAAAATAATAAGCGAAACAAACAGGTTGATAATTATGTTACTGAAACTTGTATAAATCACCTTGCAATAAATAAAATAATAAATTACATTACAGCATTTTTTTTATTGATGACACTGTGTTGATGAAGCTAAATTTATTCCTTGCGACCTGTACTACTAGTTTCCGTCACACTTTTTTAAAATTACCGGGTTCGCTTCCCGAGTTGTGTAGAATTTTTTAGACAATCTTTGAATCACATTTTTTATGTTCAAAAAGTCGACGACAATGTTCCTTCGAAAAAATGTCTATCGGATTTTGTTTCAGACTTCTCAATTCTTGATAGATCACTCCGCGTATTTGCATATTTTATATTAATTTCTTAAGCACATCTCTTACATAGTTAGGTACTTCCGATACAATTATATTTTTTCCCAGTAAAGATTATAATAAGATGATTCCTCGGTTCATTCGTACATTCCATTAATTCTCATCCGAATAACAACTAATTGAATCCAATAAGTAATACTGTTTGTAATGAACCAGTGAGAAAATTTGTAACTTAGATTTGTTATTAAGATTACGAATGAGGGATTAAGCTAACAATTTAAAGATCGGACGCGACTTTTAGTCTAGAATTGTTTTTGCCTGACAAAGTTTATGATGTTTTCAGTTTTAAAACAATCACACAACATTAAATTGCTCAAGTAATCGGTAAGTCAATCAGATATAACAAACATAAAACATCAGTTTTTGCTAGCTGATCCACTTACTTAGGTACTCAAAATTCTAGACCTGAATAAAATCAGACATAGAGAATAAAACATCGCCTTGACGATATTTCGCTCAACGAAAAAACGTACCTATTTACTTCAATAAAATCACTAGTATCACTTTAAAACGTCTTAGAAACTAGGCGAAGCTACAGCTGTTCCACGCGACCAAGCCTAGAAGAATCCGACAACAAACACGCCTTGGTGCTTATAATTTTTTCATTGATTTTTTAGTGAAGAAAAATGATCATGTACCTACCTATTAAATAAAAACTTATGAAAAAGACAATTGGTGAGCTTCAGCAAGATCAACAAACAAAAGAAGTAGGTACTCGGTGGAGTTTTTCTGATTCGATTAGATAAGGTTTACATGTTTGCGACCGAAAGTCGCGTCCGAGACATTCCCAGCTGAATTTTCGATATTAGCTGTATTTATTGCGCTCGTGGTACTAAACCGTTTATGTTGGTTATATAATTTATAATTATTAGGCATTAGATCTAGTATTTCTTGCCTGGCTATATTTAATTGCATTCACTTTCAATAACTTTTTTAAACGACTTCAAAAAAGGATCAGTCCGCGATATTATCGGCAAGATTATAAACACGACGACTCATTATCATCGGCCTGTAGAACTCCACTGCTGGACATAGGCCTCCCCCAAAGAGTTCCATGACGAACGATCTTGAGCCTTCTCCATCCACCGACTTCCCGCAACCTTCACAATGTCGTCGTTCAATATTCGGCGACTATGCTTTTTTAAAATATATGTTTGTACTCCAATCACTCCGTATCCGCTGGTCCGATTTTAATGTTTTTTTTTTACTACTGTGCAGGGAATATCTTCAAAGTTGTCGCATATAGTTTTTATTCCTGAGGGAATGTTTTTGCTCGCATAATACTTAAATTAACTTAACTTGGAAAAAGTATTCGCACCACTACACAATAAAATCAAAACCCGAGCGCTCAGATGGCGGCACCTTGTTTAACCCGACAATTGATCAAAAACGTACTTAAAACCAATCAAGTTTGCATTACATGCATACTAGTAGCTCACCTCAAACTGAGAACACGCGACGGTCATCATGCGTGCATGCATGTATGTCTGACAATAGATCCAATAACGCCCCTCATGTTTGAAAATACGCCCCACTTATTAATAAAACCCTGCGACTTTCGAGCTCTATTTGTCTTATCTCTACTAAACCCTTAATCTTAAGAAGATCAGATTAAACATTCGAAAGTTAATCACACATAAACGCATTAGGTACTTAATACAATGCCGTTTCGTCCAACAACTCTAAGATCTCGTTTGCTTTGCTCACTTGATCAACTTTACAAAGGTACGTAATTATATTATCTTAGTTACTTGTAAGGATCAAAATGTGTACAGTACAAGGTGGTCTCACATTCCGGATCCCGGCACTGAAATAAGATATCCAGACGGATGTCGGCCATTTGTACCGGTCACTCGCGACCCTCGCGTGAAGGCGTGAAGGCTCAGCTTGAAGAATGGATAAAAGCACGGAGCCAATGGCCGAGAATTTGTATTAGACATGAAACTTTATTTTATTGTTGAACTGTGTACCTACTGATAAACTGCGCTTAAAACTGCATTTCAAATGTATTGAATCCGCCCTGTTTCAATGAATAGAAATAACTACTGATATACCTATTAGCTAAAACACGCTTGCTGAAATCCAGCAAATTTTTTTCATTTCGATAATAGATTTTTTAATTTGCCTAAATCATTAGCTTTTAATTGATTTAGCAAAATTAGTAATCCTTATCGACGTTTCTCTTAATTATCGTCTAATTCATTAAATAACAAGGCCCTTCGACCTTATTATTAAATCCGCTTAGGCCAACCAAATTAATTATTACCATTAATCCGCGAAAACTTGAAGTAAGATTACAATTATTGATGAGTTTTCGAATCTCCGCAGGTAATCTTGGAAAACTGGACAGAGAGTCCCCTCAGTATCATCTTAAGGGATAACCTTTATGAGGGCTCTCTAAGTGTAACAAATGGACAGTAATAACTTTGTGTAGTGTAAGTGTGTTCTATAATTTCTGAGTGCATAATCTAGTTGCAATGGAATCAATTCGTTTTAGTTTAATTAAAGGAAATCCCTATAGCTAGAGCTTTGCTACGTAATTAAGGTCATATAGTCACTGTGAATTCCCTTCTTAGTTAGTTAACATGTTTTGGTCATGAAACAATGCCTACTTGATCATGTTGGTGAATCAGCAACCAATATATATATATAAGAAACAAAGTCCTGACTGACGGACTGATACATAAACAACTCAGAACTCTTACGAGACTGGTGTTCTCAGGAGAACTCACATACACACTCACCCAACACATATTCTCACATACACACCCACCCACACACTTCTACACACACACACACACGCGCACGCGCGCGCACACCCGCATACACATCCACCCACAAATACTCACCTTTAGCTGTACGTTACTTATTAAGTACCTTTATGTGACCTAATAATATGGATATGGAAGAGCGGGGCCTTCTAACACAAGTATATATTTACTTAAAAGAAGGTCTCAACCTAGATTTAAATATTTGTAAAATTTGGTTACAGCAATAAAAACTTTTAACTTTACTTTACTTTAACAACGCAAAGCCTAATCTGCTGGTCGTTCAGACTTCAAATGGGCTGGTGTGTTTTTCTATGCGTTGATGTGTTATGAGAAAATAATTTAGAACAATCGCAGCTTTCCTTACATCTCCCTGCTAACTCTTGTCACTTATGCCGCCTTTTCATTCGCTGGGCGGTCCACCAGCTAATCGGTTTAAGTAATGTACATTAATTAACGTCCGTTCGTAGATTACCAGCGCCGGTGTCCACTCGCAAACAATATTTTGTCAACCAGCACAGACCTGTAGTGGGTTCATGCGCAGTTATAATATTGTTTGTTTTCACTTCCAAGAAACCTAAATGAGCGTCAGTTTAGAACCACATAAGTTGCTAAAACGATTTATTTCACTTCAAGGACGTGGAAGAGGTGTTGGTACTCAAATTCAATGAAAGTGGCAAACAATTCTTTATTACCGCGTTGCATGCAAACGGCTGGATGGATTTTGATGTTTAGGGTATAATTATAATTCTCTTGACCACATTCAATAAAGCAGCAATCCGCTGTAACAATATCTGTCTTAAATAAATTAAAATCTCGCAGTGACATCAACATGGGTATCTAAATCAAGAGATCGATTGGGTGATTTCAAGAACTTACGGAAAAAAAAATGACAAATTAGGTACTCAAATTTCCTGCACTTTTAATTGGTTTTACTGGTTGACACAGTTTTTTTCATTATTGCTGTAGACTAGTGGGCAAGTGCAGGATCCTTTACAAAAAGCAGGCAAAAAGTACTAGTATTCGCAGCAATGTCAATCCTTAAATGGAAGATTGTTACCACAAAAATCAATATTGATTGTTTGCATTCAAGTGAAAAATTACCATGTCTCTTTAGATTAATTTTATGATTAGCATATTGATAGACTCTCCATAAATCGCACTAATATGCAAATCTCTACAAAAAAAAACCAACGGTTCTGTTCGACAAATGTAGGCCATTTGTTTCGTCCGATTGGGCCGTTCGAGGGATGCGTTGCTTGATTGTTTCCCGCGAACCCTTCAAGGCCCGGATGATGAGGCGATGGTTACTGAAGATAGCCAATCTCATGCTTGATGTATTATATGCCCTATTTATCTGCTTCGTGAAAATGAATGTTTTACCGTTTTGTAGCTTGATGCAAAAACAATTTTATAGAACTAACGAACTAAACTCCTATTTTAGTCTGTCTGGTTGTGTTGGTAGGATTGGCCTAGTATGAGTATTCTAGGCAACGTTTGGAGTAATAAATGTAGTAGAGAATGTATCGCCGCCGCCGAGTGAATTTTAGGTCGAATGAGTTCAGGAACATTTTTTTTTATTCTTAAGATATACGTACAAATACAGTACAAACATTGCTGGTATTTGATGACTAAATAGCCAAAGTTACGAAATTAAGTAGATAAAGGTTTGTAAAATCTGCTCATGCTTGGGCTGCTGGACGTAGGCATAATGTCAAGCAAACCACCGATTAACTGTTGCCTCCATAGGGTCGGCCGATCAAGTCTCTAGTCTGCTTTCGACTTAATGTTAGTATCAGCCAATCTGAAAATGCCCTTAGCATGATATTCTTGACTGACGTAAAATATACCGCGCTTAGCTGAGCTGAAAGAATTTGTTCTAACATATTATGTATCGCGTTGCTAACAATGTGGGCAATATATTAAAAAGTTTTAGCAATATTTCTCCCTTACTCGGTTCATTTGTTAGTGCCGCGTCTAGGATTTATACGCAAGCAACATTATATCGTCCCTTCAAAGTGACTAACATCGTACACACGATATATTCATATTAATGGTCACGCCAGGTTCCTTATTCATATTTTACACGGGCAACACAGCGAAACAGATTGTGTGTAATAATTGGACATGCGTCAAGCGTGTGACGGTAATGTGGTCATAAGTTAGCCGGTGGCTCGAGGCGCGTGTCATTATGCCAATCTCGACAATTGAGTCTCTCGGCTCGTGCCTGGAGCCGTCGAGATGATCTATGAGTTGGATTATGAGCTGGTGAATTGGCTCCCGCTCAAATTAGCCTCCGAATCAGGTGGGAGTGGAATGCAACTGAACTCAGGCGTTATTACAGCCATAGAGGTGATAGAGGTGGAATATACGACGGTTAAAGTTTTTCAATCGAGCTTAAGGCAGATCAATCTTATTTTTTCCTAATATTTTGAACCAGCTGTACCCGCACTTTCGCGGTTTCACTCGCGTGGAGTCAAAGAAGAGAAAGGAGAAACACGTCTTTAAATTTTGTTCAAACTCAAACTTCAATATTTTTTTCAGATCTTTAAACGTGGATATTTAGAAATCGCTGACACCCGTATCCCATTAATTGTTATTTAAAATAAAGTTTCAAATCAATATTTGCATGAATAATATGATTCACACAGACTCTGTGCTCCATCCCGCTCCTTAAGTGTAGCGCGATATAACACAGTCTATGTAACAGTTTCAACCATATATTCTTATAAAGTTGCATAAAGATCCGTCCAGTAGTTTCTGAGACAAGCGCGGACATAAAAAATTAGCTGTGCCTAGTTTGCACGTTGCTTAGGGTATTTCGACAATGCTCCAAGCATTGTAAGTTAATCCTTTCACAATGAAAATAAATAATAATAAAGCCTTGTTTAAAAATAAATCCATGTTCACGATCTCGTGAATAATCACTAATAGAAGGCATCGTGCCGTTAACACCCACAGCGGTCGTTTGATTAAGAGCGAGCTAATGAAATTAATAACCGTGGAACAAAGTCTAGCGCCTCCTTCGCTCTTGACAAATGACCGCGTGTAATTTCACACGGGTCTGTAATAATACAGGCTGCGGCTCCGCATGATCATTCAAAACACTCACTCACTCAGACCTTCATGAGAAGCCACCATCATGTGTGGAATGGAAACGAAAAAAATGTAAAACCTGCTTTTCCCATTGTTGGTTCGCTGGTTATATCTATAACAACCCGCCTGAAGATAACTCACAAGAGTCTTGAATATGCCTGTTGGTAGGAAGTACCAGCTGTATTCAATATGCTCTGCAAGATTTATAGTTTACAAATACATATTCTACAAGAATGCGAAAAGACAAAATCGAGTTCGAAAGCATTGGTCAGTGCTCCTGGTACAAGGGAACCTACAAATGAACTTGTAAGAACTGCTAAAGCGGAGCTGCAGCCGATAGACCTTACATCCTTAATCTGATCATGCGATGCTGCAGCCGACAGGGCTCGATCCTTAAGTGGACGTCAATACCACTTGAAATGATAAAGATGTTCCCAGATTTAAAACCGTAATGAGCACCTATTGTGTCTGTTTTTGTGTTTATTTGTTCGTTTTTGTGCTTATGTTTGTTGTGTTGCCTCTCTTTGAATCGCTGGTTCTTTCTGGATCACCTTTTTACTTTCTGTACAGGTTGCTTTAAGTTGGCCAGCTAAGAGACCTTAAAAGACGGAAGCCCGATGGTGGGTGATGTGATGAAAGATGGGTAACCCTTATAAACACAAACCGGTCACAACACAGCTTATCTAGGATGTGCCGTAGATGTGCCTTATGATTTTGTGTTGCGTTCCGTTTTTTTATTTTTTTATTTTTTTTTATGTTATACGGAGGCAAACAGGCTTACGGCCCACCTGATGGTAAGTGGTTACCGTCGCCTATTGACATCAGCAACACCTGGAGCATTGGTAATGCGTTGCCTGCCGAACCCCTCCCCCCTAAAGAGCTCTGACAACCTTACTCACCGCAGGAACACAACACTATTTGAAACAAATAATGTTATTTGGCTGCGATCTTCTGTAAGGCGGAGGTAACCTCCCCAGGCGGAAAACATTCAAACATTCATTCCCGTTTGATGAGGGAAAACATTCGGCATAGAAAGACGTAAAATAAATGACAGAATAATCGAGTTTATGACATCCTCAACGCAATTACAATATTTTTGTCGGCATTCGAGCCAAGCGTCAACATGTTTATTAGATGTCACAGCATCATCAAATCGTTTCAAAGGTTATATAAAACAGAATACAGACAAATACATACGTTGCATCTTTATCATCATCATTATCATCGTCGTCATTATTATCACCATCATGATCATCATTTCAGCAGGAGGACGACCACGGGGGATCATCGGCCTCCCGCACAGATTTTCAGAGCGACTTCCTATCATGTGGGCTTCCTAATTTGCCCATATCACGCTGGCCACGCAGGTTGCCGCAGTTAGAGCTATCGTTGTTAAAATAGGGGTTCGTTTGTTTGTTGCCTGATTCTTCTAGGCTTGGTCGCGAGGAACAGGCATAAAGCTATGCCTGTTCCTCGCGACCTAGCCTAGACCACCTAGTTTCTACGACGTTTCAAAGAGATCCTAGTGATTTTATTGAAATAAACATTTGAGTTTGAGTTTGGTCCCTGCTGCTCATCCACGTTTAGGTTATTCTACAGATGGGGCCACCACGGCACCGTGCGGTTTTTACTAATAAGTAGAACAAAAATATTATACTAGTATACAAATAACGAAAAAAAATTAACAGAAAAAAAAAAAAAATAGTTCTTATTAAGATTTTTCCCGAACCTTTTTAAAACAGCAGTTTTTTTTTAATAATCAATTTATTAAACGTGTGAAAAGTTCATCAAGATTACTACCTAAACTACAGCTGAATAATTGAGTTTGAACCGATTTGATCCCAAAACAGCTGATTTTAGCAAATAGAGTTTTCAGTGAAAAAGTCGAATATTTCAAAGTAGTAGAACAAACTTTATTGCCAATTGGTTGTAGAATGAGCTTCTTCCGAGATAAATTAACATTATGAATCACGTATGAAACACGCATATGAGCACTATGATGAATTGTTAGATTTTTGTATGGTTCATCAAATTCGATAATATTTGAGCTAACAAGGTATCACGAATCATCAAGGACAACCTTCTCGGCCTATGATTAGTTAGACCTTCATGCTCCACAATTACCGGAGCAATCCCTCCACTGCAATTATGTATGCTTAATACGGGGTATAAAAAGACTATACCCGCAAACTCACAATGTACGTTCTGAAGTTTTGTAATCTACATCCGCTGAAAAAAATTGTTGAAGTATCTTTTAATTTTTAGGGTTCGTACCTCCTTTCGAAAAATCGAAACCCTTATAGGATCACTTTGTTGTATGTCTGTCTGTCAAGACCCTTTTTCTCAGAAACGGCTAAAGGTTGAACTTGAAATTTATACCAACCATGTATTAGGGTCCGTGAGCTTATAGTGCCTTATAAAAATTAAGTTTCTAGCTCAATGAATCAATAAAATACGTGAGCGACCGCATAATATATGTTTGTCACTTCCTACACTTGGAATTTTGCTTTTCTGATCCCTTCTAATGAAACCTTAGGGCGCGAGTTCTCGAACATTACCGTCTTTATTCATTATTCTTAGTCTTGTTTGAAAGTAATGTTTATTTGTGGTCATCATGGGTACTAAAAATATATTAAGGTACTTATACAGCAACGGTTTAGCTACCGTTGCAAAAGTTGTTAACATATAACAATATCTCATTTCGGTTTTAACCTATGGCATGTAGAAATAAGCACAGCTTCAGTTTCCGGAAAGTACGTACCTACCTGTTTTATACACCCTGTATTTTCCGTGATATAGTGGTATCATTTGCCTGTATTTATCATAGTGCACTTGGGTGGGGTGGGGATGGGACGCACTGAAATGAGATCGTAGGCGCTGGCGCAGCACGATAAATCTGCCGCACTTAGCTCGCAACCGGTAAATAACTATGAGATTTCCGCGTGCGAGAGCCCAGCATAAATCTATGCCCGTATTGTGATATTGTGTTGCCACTATGGGTCGCCGGGAAGGCTGGATGTGCATAAATACCCCGGGATGGCTCGTCGTATCTCACTTGTCACCTTCTCAATGCACATCTGAAACTGTGAAAGGAGCCGTTTCCAGTCGCAATGATTCCAAAGCAGCTGCATTTTGTACTCTAGTTTTCACTCTCACTCGAGAGAGTGATTCAAGGGTTTGTGTTTCTGTAACGGTCCGCTAGGGGCACTGTTGGGTTTCGTACAACCCACGTATCACGCTGACGAAGGAGTGTAACTTCGTTTCAAAATGCAGACTAGCTACTCAGGAGTCAGCTTCTGAGTCACATCTGCGTGCTATAATCTAGCTAGAGAAAATATTCAAATGACTTCGTGATCAGGATTATTCGAATCAAACACCATCTTTACACCAAACATCGTTTTGAATAAACTGAGAATTTCCGAGATTAGAGGTTGCGCGCCGATTCTGTCGTCCAGTTCTCCTTTCACGTCCTATTAGGGTCGGAGCCGGAGCGCGATCTCGATCGCTCCACGGGAACGATGCTACACGTGTTCCAGTCGAAATTACCATTATTATCGATCATCTCGCGCCAGCGTCTAGTAACGACCCTCAATAGGCGTGAGTCGGACTCCGCAAATCTTATCGAAGGCGCGCGAACGGCTCGAAGCAGAACCGAGACCTTTCGGTCATCCTAATTCGGATATGTTTATCTTGCTACTTTGGCACGCAGTTATTCATAGAACATTCCAGTAAATCGACGACTTCGCTTTAATAATCCACCTCATTACACAGTTCATCGCTTTGAACTGCAAGATCATCATTATGCACACTTAGAAATTGAAAGAAAATTGAATTGTAATTGCGCTCAGCGTATGCTAAACGTTCCATTCTCTACGACCGTGCTTATGGCAATTATTGCATATTAACTGAATTGAATACTCTCAGCAATTTGTACTTACTTTCATTATATTATTATTGAGCTCGGGCATGTGTTGTGTGATTAATGGGGTGTGTCCGTCCGTACGTTCGTAGCTCGTTCTTGGGCGAATTATTGAGACTGCTTTGTTACTCTGTCAGTTTGATGCTAATTTTATTTAGTGTCCGTGAAATTGGATGCCGTGAGCTTTTTGTCCATAATAGCCGTCTTCAGTGATAATTTGTATTGAAATGTTTTATGCAAAACATTGCATTGAGAGAGTGTTATTGCCTAGCCAGCGGGCTGCTCCAACGATAACAGATAGTCATGCTGGATATCGTTGTAATAAAATGTTAGAAGAGTCTATTTGATCCTTTAACGATGGTTTGCTTTTATCCTTATCTTTAATCCATGCTAATATTCTTCAGTGCGCAATCGACTTTAGATAGCAAAAAGCATGAATGTGTACAGGCCTGTAATAATTCAACAGCATCGTCCTAAACATTTTTGCACAACTATCTCCCATGTATTACGAGTTGTCTCGAGTTTCCAAGTTTATTAGTAACCCAAGACCAGTGGTAAATCTTCCAGCCTCTCACATACATTTGCGTCTAATGCCACACCTCACAATCCACGTTAATATCTCTTAACAAAACGTTTAAGGGCATCCTGCTTTCGCGAAACTAGCGACATCGTTTCAAGACTGCCGCATAAATGTGTGGTGGTTGCGAATGTATGTGAATGTTCCCTTTGCAAACAACTACTCGTGAACTCTCTTTATTAAGCGTTCTTTGATTTTATTTGCATTTTATAGGCATTTTATTTGCTAGAGATGGCCTTGAGCTTTGCGTCGAGGACTTGCAGCTTCGATGTCTCTGTAATCACATCACAATATGTCGTTTTATATATAATGTATTTCTTATTATACCTGGTGGAGTCTTTCCGATACTATGGTGAGTTCCGTGCCGTGCACCAAAAAAATAAGTATTTTTTGTGTCTGTACTGTCTGAACTTTTTTCTGAAACTGGATTGACGTACATCTCGCATCATGGATTAGCTTAGACTTAGCTTAGCTTAGGCTGGAAGACCTTAGCTTTTGATTACTTGTCTGATTTAGATTATTGTTTCACAATAATTTGTCTCTTAAGTTCTCTTAAGCCAATATGCGTGACGATTTCTGTGAATGCCCATCTATTTTTAGCGTAAATAGATATCTATTTTTAGAGTCATACGCCAACGCCAAGCATCCACAAGGTGTTTGAATGATTGTTTAGAGCATTTGACAGGTAATGCGTACTTCTAATTGATTGGTGTTTTAATTGCGCGTAGTAGATAGTTATCTATGATTTTTAGGTCTGAGTCTGGTGCGAGTTGCTGAATGGTTATGCGTTTCAACGCTGCTGTTTATTGCCTCTTTTAAAGGATCAATATCGAGCTAAATATAAACCCATGAAAGAGAACCCCGCCTTAAATGTTTAAAGTGTAATATACTAAAAAAAATAGGTGATGTCTCTTGGCACATATAATGTTTCAACTTGTTGCTTGCCTAATAAAAGTTTACGAGAAACCAGCTCCTATTATTGTGTCCAAGCCCATTTCAAATCATCAAATTAGTACACACCCACAGAGCGTTTAAGTTATTTTATTGATAATGCAACACGACCAATCCTGTGCTAACATAAATCCTCACTTATCACTTGCCATGGGATCCCGTTCGTTCTCAGTTTGTACACGGCCCGATTTCAATTCGAATACTATTAATATTATATAAGAATGCGAATGTTGAGAAGTTTGTATCATTTAATGTTCGTGTTACAAGCCATAACAACTGAAGGATTTTCATGAAAGATGTGACATGGTCTACGACCTGGATAACCATGTAGACTACGTTTATTTAAGTACAGCGCAGCCGCGGGCAAAAGCTAGTATGAATTATAGTGAACAGTAGACTTTGTATGGGGACCTTTCTGCGTGTCGTTCGTAGCTCAAAACGGATAGCGATTGGTGAGACTGAGATGTTACAATGTAGAGTGATGATTTGTGAACGACGATGAATAAAACAAGTTACCGTACAGTAGTAACTTAAAATGATCTTGTCTTGACTAAGCAATAGCTATAGAGGCAATGCTAAAGAGAGGCATTGGTAATCGTAGGTACCTAAAATGTAAGAATTCACGAGGCTTTAAGGAAGTTTCTCTAGATTCAAGAAAATACTTCAGATCCAAAACATGTGCATTTAATTTGACCCCAAAACACCAGTTTTTTCCGTATTATTTTTTCAATGAATAATGGCGAATTAGCAAATGTTGTAGTACAAACATTTGGTGTAGAATAAGCCCCTTTCGGGATAGGTATACCTACATATTATTAATCACCTTGTATTCAATAAATCAATTCATGCAATACTGAGGTACCGTCACTTCTAGCTTGCAAATGATTACAGAATCAACCTATGGAGCTTGTACGTTTACGCGGTATTGTTTGATTGTCATTTGAATTATGTGTCTACTGTTTCCGTTTAAATTCGCGGTTTCCAATGGTTCCTGTGATAATTGTAATTGTTGGTGGCTGTGTGTGGCTTTTTGCTGCTGGTTGTGGTTTGTAGCTTTTGAAATACCTACTTATCATGCTGATAAATTATTTACTTATTTGAATTCATTTTCACATTTTTTTTCTACTAGGTACTGTTTGCACAAGTTTTTGTAATAGTTACATTGGAAGTGTGCACTTCTGTTAAGTTTCTTATTAATACTTAGGATATCTATCTCTCTCGTTAAAGAGTTTACTGTAATTCAATTCACAATTCCTGTTTTTACAAGCTATGTCGTGCCTGTGTATTTTATCGTGCACTACAAAACTTTCAACTAATTCGAAACCTGCACTAAAGTTTACTACCACCTACATATCTCATTAGGGCGCGTTCTAACAAGCTGGTTACTCGTAAAATTAACCCCATATCGCATGCGGGGCAACTAATCGCAGACAAACTCGTGAGAACCTCGAGTATTGCCATCTTAAAACCACAAAACTTTTAAATTTGGGTTCTATCGCTGTATCCATAGTTAAACAAGAAGAAGGTATGCTATTTCAACAAGATACAGAAGCTTTTAAAAGACATAGGCACGTAGAACAATAACTAATTGTTCTTCCTGGTTGCTTTGTAGAAAAATCATCTCACCGTTTCCCTGTACTTCAATTATTGACCCGAAAGAAAGATTACAAGCATTTGCTTGGGAATGGTATATTATGCAATATTTATGTAGACCGTGGTTGGCCGGCTGAAGAATAGGCCCCCCATATCTACCTACCCGTTGATGTCGTAAGAGGCGACTAAGGAGAGCAGCACCCCCTATTTTTACAATGATATCTCTAACTGCGCTCGCAAACCCGCGTGCCCAGCGTGGTGAGTATGGGCAAATCCTCCCACATGATAGGAATTCGCTCTAGAAATATGCGAGGGAGGCCATGTTTAGCAGTAGACATACTTCGGCTGAAATGATGATGCTGCATATTTGCAATTTTGAACTGTAAATTAAAAATTCTTTAGACGTACGAATTCAGTGAGACCGAAAGTTGATAACCCGAAAATAATTTACAGTTGGCAACACTACGAACCCGATACAAGTGCGAAATGACAGTTTACGATGCGATACCAACCGGTATTCTTATAATTAGACCGTAATTCTATTCGTACAGGATTCTGTGCCAAATACCTTGCACTCTACACTCTCTCGACCGGATGGTCCTCTTCTCTTGTATCGTTTTAATCTGCTTAACCTGAATCTAGTTTGACCTTTTCATACGTTCAAGCTTTATTTGTTTGCAGAGTTCTGTTGCCATTGCTTTATACACATAGGTACATTATTCTTTATTGTTTATGTTTTTATTTCAAAGTTATTTGCGAGTTAATCTATGTACAAATGCCATGTGATATATCCTTCATATGTTAGGTAAATAAAATTCCTTTCTAAAAGAGTCTTACCTCTACTTGTTTATCGTGTCATTGATTTTTTCTTGGTCATCCTGTATTAAATCAGTGACCAGGTTGAGGTATGGTGGCCCTGAAAAGGGCCTATGGCCGTCGTCGGTGAAAAAATCAGTGTAGGGCTTTCACTACACTGATTAAGGTGCGCCTTTTAGAGGTTCCTTTCGTGCAAATATCACATGTCCTCAGGGCTACCACACCTCAACCTGACTAATACAGGATGACCAAGAAAGAATCAGTGACGTGACAAGCAAGCATTACACTTCCGAGTAACGTTTACTTTGAACTTTCGTTTGTTAGGATTTTGGAATGGAAATAATGAAATCAGTGAAACTGTTTTTGTCCGATAACACAAAACACTGACCTAAATAATGGCTAGGTATAAATATCCACAAGACCTTTGGAAAAAAAACCTTATTTTATCGACAAATAATTCTAGACAAGAAGATATTACGCGACAGTTATTAGTCCACAACTTTAGAATAACTTCTTATAATTAGCTGAATAATGAGTATTAAACAAGTGCCAATTACTTTGTTATTCGTTCGCAACCCGTTATTTACTATACGATCAGATTGTCAATAGATCCATTCATACTTCAAGGCTGAGAGCAAACTTGTCTTTGACGTGGAAACAATTATTATTGCAAATATAAGGGAAGTTTACATAGGAGGTAAAGTTTTTGCAAGTTTATTACAATAATTAGTTGTTTGGTTTAGGAAAGAGCTCTTTATGTGTTGTTTCTTGGTAACCCTTGATAGACCTTGGTGGACATTGGTCACCTTTTCTTTGACGAAGCATGTTCCCACATGAACAACACATTTTTAGCCCTGATTGAATTATATTCCAGAAATGCGAAATTACCATAAGAATTGTAGAAGTATACAGTGGTTCCCATGCTACATGGAAAACAAGAACTTTAAATATTGAAGTTAAGAAGTTTTATTTAGTAGACTCTCTTTTACTTTAAAAAAAAACTACACATGAAATCATCATAAATGACACAGAAACTGAAAAAAAAAACTAGGGAAAGCGACTTTTTTTAGAATCTTTGAATATCGTTCTTTAAATGGTCCTGGGACACACTGTATAAAAGTGGTAGCACACCTGACTAAAATTTCCGGAATTCAAAACAGTTAGTTCTCTATGGAATTTCACCACAAGGATTATAATAGACGATTGTTACTTTCCAAAGGTTCCTCACACATACAATACGAGTTTAGTTACTTTCTCATAGGAGATTGGGCTCTGATAAAAAGCTATTGGTGTCAGCCTCCAAGATACCGGGCGTACCTGAAAGCGCATGTACTGCACCTATCGCCGACACGGGCCATGGGCTAAGCAAACACTATGGTGATGCGATGCAAGTTGGGAGAGCAAGCGTCTCGATGGACTTAAAATGCCCTTAAAAAATTATAAATTGAGGATACACATCGTATTATGGATTAATTTACAAGGTTCATCGAACGAACATGATCGAAAATGCAGTCAAATCGTGACAGGTTGTTAACCGAGGCCTGAGCAAGAACTTGGAACACAGAATTCTAACTAGAATAGCATATAGGCTACTTTTTTACTCTGTTCCAAGCTGTCGTTGGAACTGAGAAAAACATGACGCTGACTCAACAGGGACAGGGAGTACGAAAAACATTGATGAATTACTAGCTTATGCTGGCTTTGCTCGCGGTCTTTTATTACGTTACGGCGTGATTAAACCACGAACACCCAAATATCCTCACAAACTTTCGCATTTATGTTATTAGTAGGATAGTATAATCTGACACCAATCTTTTGCCTCCCTTCGGCAAGATAAACAAAAACGGTCTAAGGCAACGGAGTCTTTGCCTTTTCAACTACAGCAGTCATAAAATTATTATGGTATACGTACCTACCTATAACGTTTCAAATATTATTTTGTTTCTTTGAACACCCAATTGCTGGGGATTTCTAAATTACGTCGTGGTAATAAATACTCATAGGCTTTTGTACAATGCACATGTCTATGCCGTCTCGCTGCATTGTTTCTGGCATGCTCCATTGTATCAACTCGCAGTCCGTCTCTATCTTGCACCATCCACATTTTACCTTTCACCGTCGAGAGATATTGTCCGTGCGACCGCGATCCCAGCTCATTACCATATACTGTGCCAGTGACAGCATCGCAATTAACTATCGGTTTATTGTTGTTGAATTATAAACGGCATTGCGTGACATTCGGACCTTGTATGAGGGCTGTGGCTTTACTTCTGGTTTTGTACGTGCGTGCGCGGGAGCTTTTGTTTCAGCTTCGGAACGCACAAAACGGTAATTATTGATAAGGTTCCAATTATTTTCTTACTAGGTTCCGCCCGCGGCTTCGTACGTATGGTGTACGAGAATAAAAAATGAAATTAGGCTGTGGTAGGCTGGGTGTTTTATTATAATTTCAACAGTTTAAATACGGGCAGGCAATCACATTTATTCTAGGGAGGCTATTTGTTAATTTATGCTAGTTTTTTCATGATCTGAGACTGCTTCTACAACTACGTTTCGAGGATGATGAACTTAATAGTTCAGTTTGAGTTCAATACAAAAACAAAATCATTTGAGACCTCGAACATGCGATCCTTTTTGTAAAAAGGAAAAAAAAAACAATTTCACAAGAATTTAGATTTTCATCAGTGTATCGGAATTCAGAGTGTTTGCAAAATATTGGAGAATTGTTACTTACAAAATTATTATTGCAGTGCGGGAAATCATTATTATTAGCTAACGCATTATTAGTGGCCTCCTAAAGTTCAATCTCCTGTACGAGCACGTACACTGTCCCCATTAATAACGCCATGTCGGCAATTTACGCCAGTCATTTAAATCATCAATAAGTTCGCGTTCGGTGACATATCAAACCGCGCGTCTCATTATCATTATCATTTCATAAGTTAATATATATGTTTCAATATATCAGTTAAAATTTATTCCTTAGTTTTACTGATATACTTCAACTACAACTATCACTACGCCAGGGTGTACGGACCGTACATCCTTTTTTTTAAATTTTAACACTGATATATCGACCTCGTGAGTGAATCAGTGACGTGTACTAAGCAAAACGTGGCTGTGACGCAAGTGAGGAGAGCACAAGTGGAATTATCAGCTTACCACGTGAGCAAACAGCTCACCCCATCGGATCAACGGGCAGCAACAGCAGCCAACCAGGGATCGTGGCCAGGCCAGGCTTGCGATCACCAGCAGTATCAACAGATACCACGGGACGGGTGCGGTTCAGCACGCGATCACGTTTCATCAAGTTATCAAGTAAGATCTTCCCAGTTTGCTTCTTACCATCATAACATAACAGGATGTCGAGCAAGGAAGAATTACTATCTGTTCAAGAGCAGATATTAACTGCAATTGAACAACTCTATTCAAACTTCAAGAAAGACGGTCCAGATAGGAAAACTCCAGATTATATAAAGCGAAAGATAGAGACTCTAGATCAGTACTGGAACGAATATCAGTCAAATCATATAAAGCTGTGCGGATTTGGTACTAAGTCTGACTTTTACTTTACAACTAATCAATTTGAACAATCTGGAGAAAAGTACACTAATATCAGGGCAACTATTCTGAACTATACGAGGCCGAAGGAAGACAGCAGACCTTCGACTCCTCTTATCAAACCAGCGACCCCTATGGTGGTACCGGGGACTCCCATGCAGGATTTCTCGTTTCAAGCTCGGGGTAGCAATAGCAAGACCGATGAGATGCTGCGGAAGCAAAGCAGTAATTTCAAGGCTTTTGAGCATACTATTTCGAATATCAATTTAGATTTCATATCAGAAAAATGGGAGTTTGTTCACTTGTTGCGTTCCATTCAATCTCGTTGGACTACGATCGACACTCTTCATTGGGAGCTGGATAGTGAATCAGGTCAAAAAAGCTCAGAGTATGAATCGCATTTTTTCAAAGCAGAGAAAAAGTTCAATGAAATAATCAAAGCTATCAATAAGAAGATGTGGTCTGTCTCTCACAGAGAGCATTCTACGCCTAAATTGGAAATTCCGACCTTTTCTGGAAATTATCATCAATGGTCCAGTTTCAAAGATCTTTTTACGGAAACTATTCATGCGAATCCGACATTATCTAACGCTCAGAAAATGCAATTTTTGAAAACAAAGGTAAAGGGTGAAGCGGAAAGATTGATCCAACACTTATCCATATCATCTGAGAACTATATTGTTAGCTGGGATCTACTTAATCATAGATATAACAACAAGCGGCTAATATTGAGTTCACATTTTGATCTAATGCTCAACATTCCAGCGGTCCAGCAATTATCACTTAATCATATTAAGAAAATCCACGATGTTACTCGCGAAAGTCTCAGCGCTATCAAGAATTTAGGAGTAAATGTCGATTCGTGGGATCCTCTTATCATTCATCTCATGTGCCAAAAACTGGACACGGAGACCCTCAGCGATTACCTCTCTTCGGTAAAAGAGCCCAAGGAGGTACCGAAACTAGAAGAGTTCTTGTCAATTTTAGAGAAGACTTTTACGACTCTGGAAACTTCTAGAAGGAAAGCTGAACCAAAATCAAATCAAAATCAAAAAATTTATAACAATAAATTTAACATGAAGCAATCATCGACCGAACGTAGCATTGCGCAAGCGGTCAACAACAAAAACGTCTATGCGACAAAATATTATAAATGTGCAATTTGCAAAACCAATTACCACGGAATTTTTAATTGTAATAAATTCAAGGAAATGACACCGGCAATAAAACGAAAAACAACAGAGAAGCTGAAGTTATGCGAAAACTGTCTTTATTGTCACAATGGTAATGAGTGTATTTCAGAAAAGCGCTGCCGTGAGTGCAAGCAAGCACACAACACACTTTTACACGAAGCGTTTGCGCAACATGACAACGAGTCCGGGGCATCGACTTCAAGCATTGCAAACGTCAGCACACCTAAACAATTGCAAAAACCGGCTATACGAAGCTCGCACGTGTCATTGCAAACTGAAATACCGGAAATACTCTTAGCAACAGCTGTGATTAGAGTAGAAACTTCAAACGGTTCCTATATTAACATGCGCGCACTCCTAGACCAGGGTTCACAAACATCCCTTATCACAGAAAATGCAGCACAACTGTTAGGTTTACCACGCCAAAGATGTCAGGGCGTGATCACAGGAATAGGCGCAAAGCAAGCGAACTGCAAAGGAGCTATCACTATCAAATGTGTATCAACGAAAAATAATTTTGAGTTTCGTACCGACGTACTTATCATGAAAAATCTTATCAAAAATTTACCAAGTCATTCTTTCACGAAGCCGGATTGGTCATACTTGGATCATATCACTCTGGCAGACCCTGAGTTCAACATCAGCCGTCCAGTCGACATTCTGTTCGGCGCCGATATTTATTCTTTGATATTATTGGAAGGAATATGTAGAGGCGAGCAAAATAATTCTCCTATTGCGCAAAACACGCGTTTAGGGTGGATATTGAGTGGGTGCGCTAGAACATTGCAATGTAACGTCATTATGAACAATTTAGACGAAATACAAAGATTTTGGGAAATCGAAGACATTACAGATGAATCAAATTTATCATTGGAAGATCAAGAGTGCGTTCAGTACTACAAAAGCACCACCATTCGGCGAGAGGACGGTAGATATGAAGTGCGATTACCGTTAAAATCGGATTTCGAAAGCAACTTGGGTCTGTCTAAAAATAGAGCAGTTGCACAGTTTCAATCATTAGAGCGAAAGTTTACAAAGAATCAGCAAATGGAACAAAGCTATAAATCATTTATGAAAGAATATCAATCAATGGGCCACATGACTCCCGCTACAAGTAGCGCCAAACCCGAATTTTACCTCACTCATCACGGGGTAGAACGTTCTGAAGCAACAACCACTAAGTTTAGGGTCGTATTCAATGGCTCGGCAAAAACATCGTCAGGCAACAGCTTGAATGACGTCATGAAATGTGGACCCAATCTTCAGCAGGACCTGCAGTCTCTTATCATTAAATGGCGACAATATCAATTCGCTTATACTGCAGATATTGAAATGATGTTCAGACAGATATTCATAAATGACCTTGACCAAAAACTTCAAAAAATCATCTGGCGGGACTCTGTTCATGAAAATATTAAAGACTGGGAGCTGACGACCGTGACTTACGGCACCAAAGCTGCTCCTTTTCTAGCAATGATGACTCTTCGACAGTTGGCATCAGATGAAAGATCAAACTATCAGAACAGTCCAGCGGCTGATGTCCTTGAGAGTTCTTTTTATATGGATGACCTGGTCCATGGAGCACATGAACTACAGGACGCAAAACAATTGCGCGAAGACCTTATCAGTCTACTGAAATCAGGTGGTTTCAACCTGAGAAAGTGGAAATCTAACGTCCCGGAACTATCAGACGCTTTCATAGAAACTAGTAAGCAAGAAAGCTTCAATTTCAAGCAGTTGGAAACATCCCAAACACTGGGACTTAGCTGGAATCACCAGCAGGACATTTTTATGTTCAAATCTAAAATTGTATCTACCACCGAGAATGAAACAAAACGATCACTTTTGTCAGACATATCAAAGTTATTTGACCCGCTCGGTTGGCTTGCACCGATATCAACTAAACTAAAAATCATTTTTCAAAAGGTTTGGTTGTCCGCCATCAAATGGGATGACCCAATACCCGAATACATTTTATCAGAATGGATCATTATCAAAAATGACATTAAAAACATAAATAAACTGCAAGTACCAAGGTGGCTGTCAACAAACGAACGTGACGTCATCGAGTTACACGGCTTTTGTGACGCGTCGAAAAAAGCTTACGCTTGCGTTATTTATTGTAAAATCAAACGAGGTGAACAACCTATTATCACACTATTGGTCGCCAAAACAAGGATAGTACCATGTGGAAAAAATATTACTCTCCCACGGTTGGAGTTAAGCGCTGCTCATCTTTTATCAAAGCTAGTACTCAAAGTGCAACAGTGCTTGAGTACATGCGAAATCAAGATATTCGGATGGTCGGATTCTATGATTGCCCTAGGATGGCTTAGCGGAGAACCAACTAGGTGGAAGACCTTTGTCGCAAACAGAGTGCGAGATATCACGAGTATAATGCCAGCAGCATGTTGGCGTTATGTGAAATCAGAGGAGAACCCGGCGGATTGTGCTAGCCGTGGATTAACAGCCTCGCAGCTTGCAAAGCATAGTTTGTGGTGGCAGGGACCGTCCTGGCTACCTGACTTTGATGGACAAGGCAAACAGCCCGAATTTATCACCGATCAAGAGGTTAAGAAAGTTCATCAAATCAACGTTGTCACTGAAGATTTGTCCAACAACATCATAGGGTAGGGTGGTTTAAGACTGCGCACTTAACTTATCAGAGGATATAAAATCAAAATGAACAGCATTACAAAAATCAAATTTATTTATTTCTATTATTTAGTAATCAATTAATATTATTATAAAGACTCTTCGACATGAGATCAATAGTTTTACAGTTATTTGAGCAAAATAACAAAATGGGAAATGCGCACTCTTACACTACCGGTCGTGTAAGATTGCGCAGTGGGTTCGGTAAGACTGCGCGGGTTGTGTAAGAGTGCGCAGTTAATAATTAATCATATTACTGACAAAAATCACACACAAAATCAGGAGATGTGCCGCATTCTTTATGCCACCACTCATGACAAGCTACCTACACATACAATCCATTCTTCGATTATAAGTTCCTTATAAATTTCTCCACAGTCTGGACACATCCAAATTTTCTCAGAACCAGGTTTTGTTTTTGGTGCATCAACGTTATTGTTTAATTTGTCCGTCTTTGGTGTAGATCTTATGGTTAAGCTGAATGAGATCTAATCAATCATAGTCGTAAATTAGACTCAGCCATGCCTAGTTCTTTAGCTATAGATCTCTTACTCTCGCCTTCTGCAACCCATTTACGTGCTGTTTCTTTAATTTTTTGAGAGCAAAGTGATCGCTCGGATTATCGGTTTCTTCTCGACGAAATTCTGTAAAAGCGAAATACCGTAATTATAGAGATGATTCTAAGTTATAACATGAGGAAAATGGAAAAATAAAATATGACGAGTAAGTCTGCGCGCGCAATCTTAGACCACCGTACCCTGCGCAGTCTTACACGATCGTCCATTTTCAATTGTTCATCCCGGTACTGCCATCTATGCAGAAAGACCTGATGTAACTTCATCGGCACTGTCTTGTGATTGTGTTTGGTTGCAAAATCTATCAGCATAACTTTCGATTTACTTCAATCTAGTGATTGACAGCACTTTTAAATTGAAGACAAATAAGATCAAACAGTGATTAAAGCTTCAAACTCACCTGGTGCATCGAACTTTCACAGAAAACCAATAATATTCATGGAGCGAAATCAAGTGCCGTACCTCTTCAAAATAACACTGAAGTTAGTTACAAGTTGCACTCTACTTCCGGGTTATGACGTCTGCGCAGTCTTATCAACCGCGCAGTCTTAGACCACCCTACCCTATGTAAACTGCTATCGGATCACGGCTCCATCAAAAAAGTGATTCGAATAGTATCTTGGATTTTCCGATTTATCAAAAAACGACACACCAAGCAAGCATATCTATCACTATCAGAAATAAATCAATCAGAACACCTCATCATTAAACAAATCCAGCAATTTCAGTTTTCGAAGGAAATAAAAAACATTAAAGAGAACAGTCACCTAAAGAGCAATATATCACAGTTGAATCCATTTCTCGACGAAAATGGAATCCTACGAGTTGGAGGACGTCTACGAAATGCCAATTTACCTCACGACATGACACATCCGATCATCCTATCAGGATCTAGTCGCTTGGCGGAGCTTCTGATTGATGAAGCTCATAAAGCATCATATCACGGCGGGGCTAGACTAACATCAGCATTTCTAAGAAGGAAGTATTGGCTCGTAGGAGGCAACAAAATAGTCAAGAAACAGCTACGTGAATGCGTCAAATGCAGACGCCACGCCCCTATAAAGCATGAACAGATTATGGGTGACTTACCTGCTGCTCGAACCAAGCCTACAAGGCCCTTCTACAATACCGGCGTTGATTTTACCGGATTTGTAGACGTCAAATAAAGCAAGGGTCGCGGTATCAAATCAACCAAGGGCTATATATCAGTGTTCGTGTGCATGGTGACCAAAGCTGTGCATCTCGAACTAGTGTCCGATCTAACCTCATCAGCCTTTTTAGCCGCTTTACGAAGAATGGCAGCTCGGAGAGGAACTCCCCGTCACATCTTTAGTGACAATGGCACAAACTTCGTAGGCGCTAATAAGATTCTCAACAGAGAATATCTAGATCTCCAAGCAACGTTAGACGAAAACTTTTATTCATCTATTACGGACATGAAAATACAGTGGCACTTCAATGCTCCAGGATGGCCTAGTGCAGGAGGTCTCTGGGAGGCTGCAGTGAAGAGCCTCAAATATCACCTAAAGAGAGTGATCGGTGAACAGAAATTGACCTTCGAAGAATTCACCACTTTGCTAGCTCAGTTAGAAGCGTGCTTAAATGCAAGGCCGCTATGCCCTCTAACTGAAGATCCGGAAGACTTGGAATATCTGACTCCAGCACACTTCTTGGCAAGTGGTCCCACCTTAACAATCATAGAAACCGAGAAAGATCAGCGAACTAGATGGCAACTTACTCAAAAAATATTCGAAGATGTGTGGAAAAAGTGGCAATCGGAGTATTTATGCCAACTATCGGCGCGCAGCAAATGGCGTCAAGCTAAAGAAAACCTAAATATCAATGACGTTGTCATCATTCACGATGCAAATCTGCCTTCAGGAAAGTGGGCCCTTGGCAGAATCATAGCATTGCATCCGGGCAAAGACGATTGCGTTCGCGTAGTCAGCCTTAAAACCAAGAACGGTGAGATGAAGAGACCAATCACTAAAATCTCCACCTTACCCGTAAAGGAAAACAAGAAAATTGAACAAGACTGTAAGTTTCAACAGAAACAAGAAAACATCCCCACCTCGACTACTAGAAATCCATCAAAGAAAACAAGCCTATGCAATTTTATTTACATGCTATTCCTGTTTATTTTTATGATGATAACGCCCATACATAGCAAATATCAAATATCAAGCCTAAATATCAGTCAAGGTTTTTACTTCGATCGTATCACAAACATTCACCTGGAACGAGATCAATGGAATTTAGTCATTTACTACGACATGACACCCTATTGGCAAGGCACTGAACTACTTGGGAAATATATTAATCATTTAGACGGCATTTGCAACGATCAAACTAATAAAAAGATAGCACAATGTGACGTCATCCTTCTTCAATTACATCACGGGCTGAATGAACTCGAGCACTACAACAGTATTTTGCTCGGTAAGCAGTTCACACGGAGCGCGCGCACGCGACTACCGCGCGGCCTTATCAACGGTGTCGGGTTCATAGCAAACAAACTGTTCGGGGTACTCGATCAAGAATTCGCAGAACAGTACGAGCGCGACATTGAGACTATCAGAGGGAATGAGAAACACCTATCTTTGCTTTGGAAAAATCAGACTTCAGTCGTCGAGGGAGAATTTAATCTTATCAAGAGAGTGGAAGCGTCTATCGAAAAACAACGTAAACTTTTCAACCAGCATCTTAACAACTTTGAAAAATCGTTAAACAAGCAAAAAGATGATCTACAAGTAGTATCAAACTCGTGCGACTTCACATTATCATCGGTTGTCGCACAAGCAATACTAGTGAACCTACGTAGCATTCAAGAGATGGTCATCGATTCATTAACAAATGTCTACGCTGGAAAATTCAACTTCCATCTTCTTACCCCTGAGCAATTACGAAACGAGATGAATATTATCACTGGATTATTATCAAGAGATCTGACTTTGCCCTTGAATAATCTTCAATCAGATGTATCTAAAATGTACCACCTTCTTTCTGTGAAAGCAAGAGCATCGAATAAATTTATCATATTTGAAATAAAGATACCTCTAGTGAGCCGAGATAACTTTGAACTATTTAAACTCATACCAATACCACAGCTAAATGAAAACAAAATGATCAGCTTAGTACCAATATCCGATTACGTAGCAATAAACATGCAAAAGGACTCTTATGTACGCATCACAGAGCGAGAAGTACATAATTGTATCGAATTTGATGATGTCTCTCACTTATGTCCTTTAAAACAGCCAATTTATCAATTAAGATCAGAGGAGAATCTATGTGTCCAAAACCAGCTTGACAAAGTATGTCAAATAAAGACTTCTACTTGTACAGATTCCTGGATCGAGCTGAATAACATAAACACTTACCTATATGTATGTTGCGGTCAATGCTCTGTACGTATCATATGCGAGAATCAAATTACCGCAGAGCAATTACGTAAGAATGGAATCATTTCAATAAGCGAAGAATGCATTATCAAAAGTAACACTTTTACGATTTATGCTCACAAAAAGCAATCAAACTCTTTACGAAGGGAAGCCGATGTAATTCAAATCACGATTCCACCCATCAATAATATAATCAATACATCGATTCCTACTTCTTCCGTCGAAAATCAATCAGCATACTCAGAAAATCAACCGTATTTTGAGAAAATCGACAGACAGATAAAGGAACTGAAGGATAGCGCGTCAGATGGAGTTCTGACAGAGCGCGTTTCATATCATGACGTCCATCATTATGTCGTCATCTATTTGGTGTTGTTTGCGGCTGTCGTCGGGATCGCGATCCTGGTGTGGCGCCGCCGACTTCACCAGCGTGCGCAGGAGAACCTGAGATAGAACTTCGAGCAACGAGCTTCGAGCCTCCTACGGTTAGATGTGTCAGTGAAAGTGCAGTGAATCAGTGCTGTGTTCGTAGAGAGGTAGAAGAAAAATCGTGTAGTGCGCGTTTCTCGAATAAAGCTAGCTTACCCGTATTTTTCCGTAATAAGTTTGATCGCACGTTATAATCGTATCACAGACAATCAAGGACAATCATCTATTTTAAGCATAACCTATTGTTTTATCACCTTGTAACTCATGTCATTCATTCCGCGATGTTAACAGCATCCCATCATCTCTATTTTCTGGCCCGGGAGAATGTACGAGCACGTACACTGTCCCCATTAATAACGCCATGTCGGCAATTTACGCCAGTCATTTAAATCATCAATAAGTTCGCGTTCGGTGACATATCAAACCGCGCGTCTCATTATCATTATCATTTCATAAGTTAATATATATGTTTCAATATATCAGTTAAAATTTATTCCTTAGTTTTACTGATATACTTCAACTACAACTATCACTACGCCAGGGTGTACGGACCGTACACTCCATTAGTGCCGCATCGCATCGCGTTTTGCCCATATAAAAGGTCGATTTTGTATGAACTGATAATGCAATTGCGAACAATTAAAATATACATACTACTAGTGGCTGCCCGCGGCTTCGCTCGCAAGGTAAATCCGACTGGATAAAAAGTATCCTAGTCCTTCCTCAAGGTTAAAGACCATACCAAATTTCATCGAAATGGTTTAGCGGTTTAGGCGTGAGTCAGAGTTACTTTCACATTTATAATTTTAATTTGGATGTTACTCTGTATAAAAGCTAGGAATGCCGCCGTCAGTTTTGCTTTGCCCACTGGCTCTTGCGCTATGATATAAATTGCATCAAATATAATTTACTGTTCTGCTGTTCGAAGATAAATTTTAGTATTGGGTTAAATGTCAATTTAGTTTACATTATCCCAAGGCTTCCCTGGCATCGTTGCACAACAAAATAAAGGTGTATTCACATCTGTCGCTACATGTATCGAGGACTGAGTAACGTGTCCGTGATGTTCGTGAGCAACTAAATTGTCACCGTGAAAAGTGCAAAGTAAGTCGCTCGAAAAGGCTCAAGAACGTTCGTCATGGAAGTCTTTGGAGCAGGCCTGCGTCCAGCAGTGCACTTCTACAGGTTGATGATGATAATGATAATGAGCCAACTCTAAACAAACCAGGTGTCAGATCTTACTTTCTTAAGTCACTGAGTTCGCGGGATATATTTTCCAGAATACGTCACCCTCCAAACCAGCTCTCACTGTCTAAGCCACTGAGTCCGCGGGAAATATTTTCCTGAATACGGCCAGCCCCGTCTAGTGTACCTACGTCCTTGATAAAACAGCTCGTTCCTGTTCCTGGAACTTTCGTAGGTGGATATGCCCTAAGATTTAATGTCTGTGCCATTGTTTGGTATTTAAGTCCTATCAGCTGATTCCACACACTTAACCTTTCACGATTGTACAAGTTCCCGTGTATTAATTTAGGAGATTGTCATTTTGTGCTTTCCGTTAGTTTACTTGGCTTTTGACGGAAACTGATTCCTGTTTTGAACTTTCGCATGAGCTGAGTCTCGTTGAGTCTTTATTATTCATGCTTGAACAAGTTTTTTGTGTAGTGGTTGTAATCTACAGGTGAGGATTTGTCGATACCATCGATGGATTGTAGAATAGAACAGTCGACGTCGATCGATCGATCGGAGAATGGAACAATCGACGTCGGCTTTTCCACACTAATCGATAAATCGTCGATCGTTTGGTGTGTTAACACTCATCGACAAGTACCGATTGGTGTGGTAGCACACTAAGATACTTTACAATTCAGTTTAGGATCAGGATTTCCTATCCGATTAAGTTCCTATCCAATTGTTACTTTGATATTATTATTTCATATTTTTACTTGGATTTCAATGATGAAAACCCAAAACTTAAGCCGTCGTCGTTTGGTCTTGAAGCCACAGTGTGTAATTCTCCCCTTCCACCGTTGTGTCTACTTCGTGTATTTGCCACATTATCTCAATCCCTCAAGTAAATGCAGTACCCTGAGGCATCGAGTTGCCAATTGGCCTTGGTAATTTGTCGATCGCATCCTCGTGCCTCGATTGTCTAAAGTGTGCGTTTGAGTTATCGGTTAATTAAGCAGTTCTCGGAAGGCGTGCAATTATCTTTCGATTTCGGAAATAATTTTTCGGTGTTTGTTTGATTTATTGCCTGCACTGAAGAAAGTAAATTGTCGAGATTCGAGTGAAAGGACAGGTTCGGCATAACAACAATATTACGGAGATAAAATACTGAAGAGATACGATGAAATTTAAAAGCTAGTTAAGTAAGTTGCTTCTTTGTTCGCCATCCTTGTTAAAGCAGATAAATGATCTTTATCTTTTATCCTGTATTCGGTCAGTGACCAGGTTGAGGAATGGTGGCCCTGAAAGGGCCTATGACCGTAGGTCGGTGAAAGAAACAGTGTAGTGATAGGATTAAAGTGCGCCTCCTTTAGTGCACATCTCCCATGTCTTGAAACCATAAGCACTATCGTTTTGAGCGTGACCACTTTGAACATTCGAAAACCTTAAATGGAGAAGCATTGTGTGCCATAAATCTGTGCTGACGGAAAGGATGCTTATTATTAAGATCCACATGTTATGATCCACATCCACTGCCGCCGACCTGAAATTGCACAAGATGCTCTACAAATCTACAGATGTTTGGTGTAATTATTTTTAGAAAAGGCTATAAATTAGAAATAACAGTGGTTCCCTTTTAAGCTGTCCTTTTTATAACAGTCTTGATTTAAAATGTTGATAAACATCAACCATGAACACCTGAACCACACCTATGGCCACAGGGCCACATGAACACCTATAAAGATTAGGTAGGTTCTTAAATACCGTACTACCAATTTACTTTAAACTGTTTTTATTTTTTATTAATATTGTTATTAGGTACCTATTTTATTTTTCTAAGTTCACCATGACCATCGTCTCTCTATGGAATAAATTGAATTATAAATAAATAATCGGTTGAGACGCTACAGCGTGATTGAACCACAAATATCCAACCATTCTCAATTCCTCACAAACTTTCGCAGGAGGCCGTACCGTTGTCAACATTCTCTCCTCACACCCTGAGAAGCAAGATAAGATTGTATTTTTATAATAACTCTGTCACTTTTTCTTTCTAAACATTATCTTCTGTCCCATCGCATGTCGATTCCGACATGCAGGCGCTAAATCGGAGCCATCATGTGTTTTCGTTATTAATGATCCACAGTAATACACTTTCGCTCTCATACAAACAATTAAAGATCGACTTCAGGGTACGTTACAGTGAGGCGTGTTCTTATCCAAGTGTTAACATGCGCATATATCATTGTTCGAAGTGATACACCTGCGAGGCCACGCCCATCGCCTCTCACCCCGCACCTCTCCCCTCGCCCCTGTCTTTCGCTTCACCATCATCAAGATACCATTCCACGTTGAGACGTCCCAGTGAACGGTCATTGTCGCCTTCGTTAAGTTTCGTGCATGAACTGTGTGCCGTGATAAATGACTCTTGGTGTTAGCGATATTGTTTTTGTGGGCGCCGGTTTTATGTTAATATTTGAAGAAGTTGTTGTAAGTTATTTTCTTTAGCTATTTTATATTCTATGCCTTTCAAGTTTTTGTCTTGATAAGAGTTGTTTCGGTTATCATGCCGGCGGCTACGATAGAAATATACTTTTCATTCGTAATGTTCTCAAACGTGACAAAAAATGTTTATTTCAATAAAATCACTAGGATCATTTTGAATCGTCATAGAAACTAGGTGAAGCGCCTATTCCTCGCAACCAAGCCTAGAAGAATCAAAGAACAAACACGGCGCGCGTGCCTATAATTTTTTCGATGACCCTTTTTCACAAAATAGAATGTAGCACTTCAGTGTGATGCCGATCAAACATGTTAGGCACAAAAGAAAAATAATCAGGTGCCTATTAATTAAAAGCTTATAAAAATGTGAAAAAACTACAAATGGTGAGCTTTAGCAAATGCTCTAATATCAACACACGCTACACTTGATGAAATATACCTAAAGCATGGTTCTCTCAATATTACTTGAATTAGAATAAGTTTTGGTGGATGAATCCAGCAACAGGCTCAAGGAAGTTTAGTAAATATACTAGTTGCATGCTGTGGGCGGAGTTTGGCGCTAAAACTTATTCGCGCACGCGTATATGAAATCTTTTCTGCGGAAAGACTTTTCCTGGCGGCGACTTCACAAAGTTTTTGGTGTTCGTGACAGAAAATATTTATTAAATTCATATGATGAAATATAAATGCGCCTGAAACCATGCCAACAATTACATCAATAAATGCTTTTGTTGATGTTGTTGTTGACATGGTTTTAGATGGAGATAGACAGGAAATAAAAATTACATGTGAAATTTACAAATTTGCTAAATTGCTTTCAAAATTGAAAAAATTATACTATAGATTCAAGCGTAAAAATATTATATTGGAAAGTTGAATAATCGCATTTTTAGAAGTCAATTTCACGCTTTCGAAATCGTATAAATCACAAAACGAATAGAAATCTGCTGATGAACTTCATGATTGCTAACAATCTACATGTTGCTGCGTATCGTGGCTATTTTTTTCTTCAAATTATATGTTGTGGTTTATTCTATCCAGCATACCGATGGTATTCCAACCACATCCCAATAATTTTACCAATACATATTGTCCTCAAACGCAAAAATAAATAGCACCCACTTGTGTAAACCTAAGTTATTGTAAAGTTCCATTTCTCGATTCCATAAATTCGTAGGCTCTTCAAACATACAATGCAATGCTTCTTTTGAACGTTTTTGGAATGGTTGAATAGGATACTGCTCTCAATAAATCCAAATTACAATGACCCGTGCCCGGCTCCACGACGCATACAATAACTATGTCACATGCAACCTATTAACGTGTCTATCTGATGTGGGCGTCTCACCACGGTTACCGGCGGCGCAATGTTTATGAGTTTTATGATCACTAATGGACTATAATACGCACCTTTTGACTCGAAACGTGGAAGGTTAAGTTATTGGTGCGCCGGGGAATTGATGACCTTGTATAAGTAATTTTAAATGTAATGTGTGGTCCATTTCGCGTGTCGCTTCTACCTGATTTATTTTTGTCAGTACGTCTGGCGTAATTGGAACAAAAAATATGGAGGAAGTTAAATTTTGACCCGCCATTATAGCAAGTTCAACGATCTCTACAATGTCACTGTCTCAACTACCGGCAATCATGTTACGAGCACTGATAGAGTGGTGGTAGTGGCCCCGCCTTCCGGTCCATCGGTCGTCGGTTCGAAACCCAGTCGTGCACCAAAGGATTTTCCATTCGGAAATTTTATTTCAAACTCAAACGGTGAAGGAAAACATCGTGAGGAAACCGGCATGTCCTAGAACCTTAAAATTCGAAGATATGTGACATGTGCACGAAAGGAGCATCATCTCCTCATCAAATGCACTTTCAACCTTCCTCTGATGTATTCATTCATTATTTCATTAGACATCACATAAACTTCAAGTCAGTCAGCATCAAGTCTATATTGAATAAAATAAAAATCTAATCATCATCATCATAATTTCAGCCGTACGATATAGCGAATTCCTTATCATGTGGGGGTTTTTTGCATACTCACCACGCTGGGCATGCGGGTTGGCCAGCGCAGTTAGAGCTATCGTTGTTAAAATGAGGGACGCTGCTGCCCATGTCGTAGCTTTTTTCGCTTAGTCGCCTCTTACAACATCCGCGGATAGGTAGATAAGGAGGGGCCTATTCTTCAGCCGGGGCCACCACGGTCAAAAATCTAATAAAACTTATCAAAAGTCAACACTATAGAGAATGTTTTATAGTATAAAGTAATTGAATGCTGATTAGTAGGTAGAGAAACAGGCTTTCCCTTAGGCTTACTCGCCTCTATACTCGCTAGTCTCAATGTGTTGCTGATTCCATACTATTTTCTGCCTTTATGGCTCTAGATTTAGCCTCGAGCCCCATGGCATTATGTTGCAAACGCTGTCGTGGAACGATAGAGTTATCTAGCATTGATGTGTGCCGACATTCCGACAGTTTTTCTATCTTTCTTTCCGGGTCAATATAGTTTTGAAAATTGTACTATTTGATTGAATATAATAAGAATAAGTGCACGGCAGTGTTGGAAGGCCCCCCACCCGATGGACGATGACATTGCGGACGTTGCGGGAAGTCGGTGGATGGAAAAGGCTCAAGACCGTTCGCCATGGAACTCTTTGCGAAGGGTTCTAGGCTTGGTCGCGAGGAACAGGCATTGCTTCACCTAGTTTTTAATACGTTTCAAAGTGATCCTAGTGGTTTTATTGAAATAAAAACCTTTTGACTATGCCAATGTCTAGCAGTGGACTTCAACAGGCTGATGATGACTCAATATTAATGCAATGTTACAAGACACCAATATCACAGTAAATAAAAAAATACTCTTTTGTTAACATACTACTGGCCAAAGATATGAATGTAAAAAAAACATTGAAACGATTTGATTGTTTTGTGTACCTACTAAGTTTAATTAAGGTATATTGAATACTAGCTTCTGTCCGCGGCTTCGCTTGCGTGGTACCTACATAAAAAGTAGCCTATATGCTATTCTTGGTAGAGAACTTTAACTATTCCAAGTTTCAACGAAATCGGTTAATCCGTTACGACGTGATTGAACAACAAACATCCAAACATTGACTGGCCTCATTGCTCAGTTGGTAGTAACTCTGCCTTCTGCGCTAGAGGTCGCGGGTTCGATTCCCGCACTGGACAAACATTTGTGTGACCAACACAGATGTTTGTTCTGTGTCTGGGTGTTAAATATATATTTAATATGTATATCAGTCTCTGGTACCCATAGTACAGGCTATGCCTAGTTTGGGATCAATTTACCGTGTGGGATAATGTCCGGAATATTTATTTATTTATTAATTAAACATCCAAACATCCTCACAAACTTTCGCATAATATTAGTAGGATACTTCCACCGGGCCATTGAAAACATCGTCAAACAGCTGCCAATAACCGCCGTTAATATGTAGGAGGATCCTTAGATCAATATTCAATCGAACGCGCTTATGAAGTGCATGATTTAATCAATTAAAGATCCGCCGCCGGCGACGGGAAGTCTTCAATTATTGTCCGTCATTCGCACTCATGATTTTATGTGTATCGTACATGAGTAACATCCGCTGGTGTACATCTGCCCTAACTTCTTCACCCACTGCTACCAAGCCTGTGTCACTCCGAATCGGCCGAAAGCTCCATCGCGCTGACTTCAGGTCAATATGACTCGGAGAGTTATAAGTATAGATTTTTTCCAAAATCGTATGGTTCCCTTCGCGTGCCATTTCTAACTAAACGGCACGCGAAGGGAACCATACGATTTTCTCCAAGCTTATATGGAAACAAGACTTTTCCTCTCAAAAATTGTATTTAGATTATATAGATGTATTATCTGTTTTTTTGTTAACATTTATGATGATGTATTTTTGAAGGCATTATATATTTCATTCAGTAGAATCAGTTTGTTTCAATTTAAATACAGAGTTAATACCGTCCATTCAAATTCAAATCCATACAAATAAAATTCATTCATCATATCAGCCATCTATAGTTTTCCAGATCGACTGATCTTGTGCGGCCTGTACCCAATAGTCTTTTCATTCATACCTTCAGTCTACTTTAGCATTATTAGTGCTGTGCTCACGCATTGATGTCAACTTCTTTAATTGATGCAGAAATATCAGTAAGTTTAACTATTATTTGCAAGCCTGGCCTTTCGCTGTAGGAATGTCAAAATAAAAAAAATATTTTTTTTGTACTAGTGGAAACTCCTGCGACTTTGTTGACTGAAGCTATTTTCATACAAACTTCAACGCCCGCTGCGCCCCTTAGGGGTTGAGTTTCGGGACTTACTTTCTTAGTGCACACTACAACAGAAAGATATCCTCCGAATTTCGTACTTCTAGGACTTCTGGTTTAGGCTGTGCGTTGATAGTCAAGTTTTATATATATTGACTATCGGCTAACAGTTCTTAAAATAAAAGGGCATTTATTCACTAAGAATCGTCTTAGTTTATAGTCAATTTAGTTCCTTATTCATATTTGTAACTCCCTCGTTGATTTAATGTCTACGTTATAGCAATAGCGTCATTCATTCGTCTCATCTCTTGAATTATGTAAATCGAAGTAAATTCATTTCCATTCGGTCTATATTGTGAACAACCGAATTTGATTTATCGTGTAGTCGTTCCCGTATGACTTATCGCATCGGCTCTTTATGGGACGGCTGATAGTTGACGGGAGATGGATGTCAGTTAGATGTTTCTTATTGCTGTCGTTTGTTCTTGAATTTATTGGACACGAAGTAACGGTTGCGCCTCCGCCGAACCTAAAGCCGTGCTCAAACGGCATGCGATATGTCCTTGAAATATAAAACTAGTTTCAAAATTGTCAATTTTGATTTTGACACTTGAGGAGGGGTTCAAAACAACAGTTTTAAATTACATCTCTCACGCCGTTTGAACCAAGCTTAAAGTGGTCATCTGGGCCATCCTAATATATATTGTAGGAGTAACATCCGCGTAAACCTGTTGACTTTCCTTAATGCCATAATTTATAGTAAGTACATATGAATGCGTGCTGCTTAGATTGCTTATTTGAGCTGTAATTGAATTTATTCCGATGTGTGTGTTATTTTGAAATGCTTTAATACTTTCTACTGTCATAGAGGTGATTATTTATTCGTATTGCTTGTACTGTGTTGATTGAATGTGCATTCACTTGTTATTGTTTGTCTTATATAATCTTGTCTTATAGCATTGGTGCTTCGTTGTTTAAGAGATAAAACACTATGTCATAATCGTGAGAAATTCGTGACAAACGATTTGGCAGAGATTACTTTTATTCGCAGAATTCAAATACGCAAATTCATTTCTCTGAAGTGACTCGCTTTCCTAAACAACAATCCATTGGATAAATAATGGAAATTGATTACCTGGATACATATCTCTCATGTCATGAAAACAAAGATAGAGCAATGAATATGTACTAACTAGCGGCTCCGCTGTTATTTATGGTTGGCGATACATTGGTACGGACTTGTCAATCACTTATATATTCCACATGTCAGAATTACACTTGACCATGATAAAAGATATTCATGCTTGGGCGCGTCGGAATAAGACAGGTGGTTGGGAAAAGCTGGGGCTGCGTGCGCGCCGATCCGCCATGGCTATCCATCATTCTTGAGCGCGAACGCGTAACGAGCCCATTCGTAGGAACCGGGGATGCTGCTTACTCTTAAATCTGACACTACAAACTGTTCTCCTTATTGATGGATCACGAATTTGTACATTTAAAACGTACATTTTGTCTATCTCACCAGACGCTCGACCTCCTTTAACATTCATATTTCTCATTCAGTATAAATATTACCATATTTTACGTCGTTGTGAATGCGCATTGTTATTCCTCTTTCACTGGCATCATTGATGGAAATACAAAGCTAAGTTTAGCCATCTGATACGTACGGTACGCTTTGCATATTTGAATAACTAATGCGGATTCCTCCTTCACAAAAAGGCTTGCCCCTAACGATGGTCAGATGGTATCTCCTGCGTGACGTTTCAATACAACGTGGATCAATCTGGTGGCGTTTGACGTAAGAAAGTATCGGCCAATCAATCGGACCCTAGCTCCCTCGGCTGCTTATCGTGCATCGCACCACCCACCCGGCTGCTTAGTTGGGCACGTGCGTTGGTTACCGGGCCCGACCGAATATTTAATAGACTGGCTACTTACCTGTAATTGTTCAAAAACATCTTGCATGCACGCTGGTATTTATGTGCATTCTCTCGTGAACTTCGTTTAGCTCGGATCCAGTCCAGGAAACTCAGCATTTCGCGGAATGTGAGGAGCTTCGTGAGAGGTGGTTCCATGATACGATCGCACTTTCCTTCCATGAGAATCTTCAAATGTTTTTAATTCTGTATATATTTCAAATGTCACCGCAGAAAAACAATTCTGTCAACTATTATTAACATCTGTAACCGTGTATGAATCTTAACATGCTTATTGAAGACAGACATCATATCATATATCGAAAGCTCATCGTTTTTCTTGTCTTGTGTTTGCGCTATCAAATTAAGCTCTAATGACATCACATCACGAGTGCCTGCCATGAATTCACTATTTGAATGCGTTCGTTAATAAAAGTTATATTTATTATATTTTATCTGAATGTTGCGACGACGAGGTTGTCATGTCGTAGAATGCTTTTAGCTTGCCGCATCATGAGATACAAGAGTGGGCTATTGTCCGTTGTTTCCGATTTTAGTTCATCAGACTCGCGTTACATGTATAGAGAACTCGTTTCCGTAACAATCATCACTATCAATAACAACGTAGACATCGTATTTCAAAAAAGTTTTTGTTAAAGTCTTTTGAATCAACGCCAAAAAGGAGGAGGTTATCAATTCTTCGACTATGTAAGTTTTATTTTTTTATGTTTGTACACCTATACATATATACTCCGCAAGGAATTGTCCGATTTTATATAGTTTCATAGTATAAGGCATAGTCAGGAGGTGGTCCCCTATAAATTGTATCGATAACGACGTAGTATTTTTTCAAAAGTTATGGTATGATAACGTATCTACCTACTGTACCTACTGCGTATATGCGGTTCTAGCGAATCTTCTCAAATACATCACATTGTTTGGTCCTGATTTGAATAATAGAAAGTAAAATTAAATTAGAACCATGTTTCTACAATAATTTTAAAGTTTATGTGACATGTAGAGGTGACTTGTTATCAACTTGTTGTTGACTTGTCTTGTTGTCTTATTTAGAATGGCATGATTGCGACCTGACATCTAGGCAATTTTAGAATGGCCAAAGCTGCATAAAAACCATGTTTAATATTGGGCAATTATTCAAATTAAAAGATTACGTCTTCGTTATTTGGACAAATCTCTGTTAACGATATTTTTTAAAGTAACAAGACTCACAAGTGATAAATTTAATGTTTCGCATGTTGCCCAAAATAAATTAAATGATTTAAAGTTTGAGTTATCTTGTACGCAATAGCAGCGTGATGTAACGCTCACTAGCGTAATCTCAATGTTTTATGTCCGCTGGGAGAAGTGACGAGTGATTAATGACTACCAGAGATAGACACAGTGAGCCATCAACAATATTGTCCCATTTATTGCTAATGATGTATTGAATGCCGTCCCTACAATCAACTCAAGACTTTCTAATACAAACGCACTAAACGTTGACAGCTTTGACGCCAGCATCATAATCAATATGGAATGTATCGTTGAATCTTGTTTCTTTTTCTAAAATTGCAGTCACGGCCTCATACTTTCCATAAACACACGTTGCGTATCAAGCTCAACATGTAATTTCACAAAAACGTTGTTATAATGCCCTACGAAATTGCTGTGATTTGTTTCTGAACTTTGCGGGCTATTGAGGCATCGATAGTACTCTGCTCGATTGCTTGCAATTACTCAATAATCCGTGTTGATTCTATAAAATATCATTGTTCTTAAGTATATACAAGTTGTAATGATTTTGTGTTACTTTCACAATTTTATTGAGGCCTATGTTTTCGCATTTCCGTTTTCCTTATAAGCCAGTCTAGCTTTATTATAACAATTGTTTGTAGTACACCTACATCATTGTATTACCATACAGCTAACTGGATTTTACTCACAAAAAGTGGCCATTAATTTAGCTGGCATCTTTTCGTCACCAGACTTTTTATCTCGATTCTTAGAACCGAGATAAGCAGTCGAACCAGACGATGACGCGTTTTTATAATGATCCCATGCTCTACCAATTTTTGAATTTATAAAATAAAAAATTATGAACCACCGTGCGTGGTTGATAAGCTATTTTATGTGGCGCTACAATTTGAGATTAGCTTGAAGTTTAATAAATTGCTTTCGCCGATAAAGGCGGTTATTTATATCTCTTTAAATTAACAGCTTTATTGTGGAACGTGCGTTGCTCATAATTTTGGTTGTGATTAATTTCTCTTACATTTGTTTCTTTTGCCAGCTAATAAGTATTGCGTGCATGTGCAGCTGGATCATCTGTTATTGCAGCTGGTGCTTCTAAATAACATACCCGTTTAAGTTTTATTATGAAGCAATTCACTGTTTTCTGTTTCAATAGGCTAGTTTAATTTTCAGTCCGAAGTAAACAACAAAAAAACATGACTCCTGTTCAATATAGTCATGTAGATATTTTTTTTAATACTTTCATGTTATTATTCTGTAATTGTCGCAGTGAACGTATCTAACTCTCATAAAAAAATTACTATCTATATACCTAGTTATATTAACCTTATGCATTAGATTATAACTATCTCCATTAGCATCATCAATAATGTTTCCAAGCTGCACTATTTCCAGTCTAGAATTAATTTCATAGTTCCCGCAGTCTCGAGCCAGTGGGTAATTATCTGCATCGATACTGCTCTGCTCCGTAATGAAGATATCGCCCCATCTATTTTATTGCAATTATGAGGAACGCGCTTGTCTTATTTATGTGTACCATTTCGTCTTTGTTATTGTTCAATTGTTGCAAGTATCATATTATGAAAGCACTAGCGATAAGAAGCGATACATTATTCTTCCGTGTATATTTCTGAATTTTGTGATAATAAATATTCTTACCTTTTATTGATATCCGTCTGATAGTTTTTGTATAAAAACGTGATAAACATTCAAAATTTTGACTTGAAAAGGCATGACTTGAAACTTTAGAGTTCTTGTTATATTCCTCGTAGAGGCGCCCGTGCGCACGCGTTCCTGTTTCTGCTTTGGTCGTTCACCGTCGACGTGCATAAATAATCGTCCATAATCACCGATTATCAAGTGACACACTATTTAAGAGATTGTTGACCTCTGATTTAGGTACTCTGTGGTTTTTGATAGATTATCTTTCATTTTAGTACCTATATATGCCGTGGTGCCATTTCTACCCATGGATGTCAAAGAGGCGACTAAGGGAAAAAAGCTAGGGGATATGCAGCAGCGTTCCCTATTAACAAAAATAGCTTTATCTGCGCTCGCCAATCCGCATGCCCGCGTTTTGGAAATCTATGGAAGAGACGTTGCATGTTGCAAACATTCAAATTCTTACTCTTTGTTTCAGAAATAATACCCCATACTTGTATAAACGTCAACGTATGAAACAAACGTGATATAAATGTAAGTACCCACTTTAATTATTACAGCAATTATAATTTAGCAATTTGCTCAAGGTAACCCGTCTTGACTTAGATTAGTACAATTAAAACTTTACCGGTTTGCTTTATGGTTCTAATTAGAGGTTGTATTTTTCATCTCCCTAAGAGATGGCTCCCAAAATTTTATTTGCACACATTTAATTTCAGTACCTTCTTACCTTGACAATTCAGATATAACTTATGTTATTACTTATGATTCTGAATTTTCGTTTTGCATATTCGATTTATAAAAATAATTAGCTTGAAATGTTTAATTTTGTGCTTAGAATATTTAGAGAGGAATTTTTACGTTGCGCAATACTGATATTTGTCATAAACAAGTTTCGGTATGTATGTTGTGTGAACTTGTGCGAGACAGTGTAATTATAGCTTCATTCATTTAATCTCCTTAGTAAGATACATCGCTAATCTTGCGATGTATTCTTTTGTAATTTACTTTCTTTATTAATTCACATCTTTCTATTATTTTTTTGTTATTTACTTTTAGTTTATCTATCTAGTATACCTATTATCAATCATCTTGTATATCATTGTCATAAAGTTAGGTTTTTAGTTTCATGTTTTTCTATTTATTATCAATCTAGATTACCATGTTCTTATCTTACAAAGACTTCACTGTAAGCTTGACAGTTTTCAAAACTTTAACCAAACTTGCGTAGTTAACTTTAATTTGTATTGACGAGTAAGTGGCAAAGTTGCAGGTTTCATCTATGTGTGAACAAGAAAATAACTCTTACAGTTTGAGATGCAAATAAGCAAACGACAAGTGTACGAGAAACAATCCATCGCAATAAACGTGCAAAGTTCCAAGAAGCTAAACTAACCTGCTCATTAACTACAATAATTACATTTCGAAACCAGGATATGTCCATCCCTTTCTATCGCGCCTCGGACGGTACGCGACAAAGCGATCTAGATATACTTTTCGGATTAAGATTGGATATAACGAACGTCTTATTATTTATTGAGATATATTCTCGGTAGTAAATAACTAGTGTTTATTAAGTCTATAATAAGCTGCGCTTGCTCAACGCTGATGCAACTGCGCAGCTTACCTACCTCGTTAGATGACAAAGTTGCTGCCTGATAGTAATGTGCTTGATATACGGTCCTCTTCCAGTCACTGGGTCATTTTGATAATCATAATTGGAATGAATTAACCTATCTTTTATTAGTCCGATTACACTGCATCGGTCATCATAGTAATGACCAACTATATATAAATTACATAAAAATATCCGTTTGAAAACCAATAATATATATTTATCTTAATAGTTTAATGTTGTTCTATAAGGTTTTATGTTGACGCAAATTACTTGTAAGTTAAAACTATACTACCACCCAATAGTAACCAACCCCAAAATAGGATGTCTGCGAAGGGCTATGGCATGATTTAGCAAGGTCGCAGTTTTATTGATGTGCTCAAGAAAACAGCAGTATATTCGATACTTTGGTAATCTACCATTAACGATTTTAGTAAGTTTAATTTTTTTATTATTATTAGTCGTTGGTTTCAATATGTAATTAGGCACAGTATTACTGCGTTTAATTCTCTCCGGCCGAGAGCCGCCTCCGACGTGTGCGCGATTCGACACGCGTTTAGATGCATCGGAGACGGCGCATGTTTCCTGAGATTTTAAAAATAAAACATTGGCATCAGTAGGTTTTTATTCGTGCACATAAACTACAGATGTTTTTACTAGGACCTAATTATTCTGTACTCAATCGATTAATACACCACACACATTCTTAACTTCTTCGGTTATTACTTACATATTTTGCCAGACTTAATCAGGTTCAACTTGGGATATATAGTATTGTCTGCCCATCTCCATCTTATTATGTCATCTTCAGTTGCTTATCTTCTTCTGTTCGACATATTACTGGTTCCTTCTTCCCAACATGCCGATATATTCCTACATAAAATGTTTCCTACATGACCACTTGACCTAGATTATTAAAATGTATTTCTATTTCTAAATAATTCGGCAATAACCTGCATCTGAAATTTTTGGAACACAGCCGTAAATCATATTTCGTTGGTAATTTTAGTTTTGTAACTAGTTTACAGTCTCGGTTGTGAGGTTCAAGAACCCGATAATTATAAACTGGTGGCTTACGAGTGTGCTTAGAATATTTTGTAAGTGTAAGCAAAAAAATAAGTGTGAACTCTTTTCAAAGCAATCTTAATATTTAACTTCTCGTACGTTGAATAACTTAAATAGACCAAAAACTGGTGACATGTTCGCGAATAAAACATTCATTATTTTCATTCTCTAATATTCATTATTTTCGTTGATAGAATAAGCCCCTTTCGGGACGGGACCTACATAATTAGAAACCTTGTATAAAACAATTTTTTAGGGTTCCGTACCTCATTTGGAAAAACGGAACCCTTATAGGATCACTTTATAGGCCCCAAGCCGTGTTTGTTGCCTGATTCTTCTAGGCTTGGTCGCGAGGAACAGACATAGCTTCACCTAGTTTCTAAAACGTTTCGAAGTGATCCTAGTGATTTTATTGAAATTAAAACCTTTGACTTTGTTGTCCGTCTGTCTGTCTGTCTGTCCGTCTGTCAAGACCCTTTTTCTCAAAAATGGATAAGGTATCAACTTGAAATGCATACCACCTCTTAAGGTCTATGGGTTTATGGTGCCGTATAAAAACCAAAGCTCTAGCTTAATGCATTAAAAAGATATGGCAATGAATTTATAATTTTTGTATGGACATGGCAAAAATCAGTTCATCCAGTTATCGCACAATTCTGAAATTTGGCTTTTGTGACACAGTTAATGGGAAAAGTCTGAAATTGAGGAATTTCGATGTTTTTAGGACACAGAGATATATTTGCGGTCAATGTCATACAATGACTACGAGCGACCGCAAATATAAGTTTGTCAATTCCTTCAATTAGATTTTTATATTTTCTGGTTTTATATCCATTGATGCACGACCGGGATTCGAACCCACGACCAATGGTACGGAAGCCTCAGGGCGCTAGTCAAGTGCGTGACCGTCTTTATTTATCATAACAAAATGCAAAACTCTTATCTTTTTTTCAATGGTACTTCAAAAGCTTGAAAGTTTGGAGCATAGCTCTTTGTACTAATGCATTCTTTTTGTCTACGGTATGTAATCACAAACTGCAATGGATGATTTGAAACAAAGCTCTGGAATGGCTATTTTAAAATGAATGATATGTGCAGATTCACGAAAGTTACTAAAGTAAAAAAGGCTCTTGAACTTCTGCAATTTGTCGTGCTTGTTCATTATCGTCTTCATCTGGTGGTCGGTGTATAACGGGTGGTTCCCACGCGTTTGGGACATGTAGATCCCTCTACGCTGGATACACTTGTGTCCTCCCATGTTCTGGGTTTATCGTAGGTCCGGATGCTAACATGAATACACTTGTGTTCTGTACTAGGTTTGCTTAGCCTTTTTACAGTACAATAACTTTCTTTGTCCGTTGTTTTAATCAAAATCAGAATGCTTCGAACTATGTAACAAACCATATCAAATTAAAACACTGGCATTTGTTACGAACAGTTTCCCCCGTCACGGACTTCATCAAGTATAAACATTGCTTGGTTAATTATCTTAGTTGTAGCAGCATTTTATAATCCACACAAAGGTGAATGAGAAGATACTAGTCGTAGCTTCATAACAATCTATCAAAGCCTGAAGGCCTGATAAAATTGAATAGATTCCAGTATTTCCCTTTAGGCCTTCGTCTTCCGTTGTTTGAATTAACAATCTACATAAATATTAAGATAATGAGAAACTTTCATCTTGATTTGACAGATACCTTGTATGTGTGTGCGGTCAGTACGGTTCCGATCAGAAAAAAAAAATGTACAACTCAATTGATCCAATATAGCTGACACTAAAAGTATCATAGCACCTGCTTAGACGCATTCCATGCATGAGCAAAATCAGATAGATCGCTGTATTTTTTACGCGCCAACTGTTGTTACGCAGGTGCATGATCATTATTTTCTGTACAAAGATTTACTGAATGCCTTTGACTGTAATGCTTCTTCTGCTATCTGTATACTGTCCAACATGAAATTCTATTTATGCGCATCACATGAAGCTTTCACCGTCTAACGTGTTCCTTACTCGTAGCGAATTGAATGAAAATACAATTTTGATGCCCTCGCCTTTCATGTCGACTGGTCCGCAACGTGTGTTCGCTTGTCGGAGTGTCTGCTATTTTTATAGGAAGTACTTATAGAAATGTTTTGATTTGTATCATAATTGACGGATTGGTTGATTATCAATTATTAGATCATGGGAACCTTCCTGGTCACAGTATAAACCAGTGTAGTTGTTGTGGCGGAACTCTTCCACTCTGTTGTATAAATAACGTTGATGCCAATTTTCGTTTACATGGATAATGCTTTCTGCCTTGCTAAATCGAAATACTCAATAAATATACTAATTAACTCCCAACAGTCACATACATCGTTCTGACCCCACACTAGGATTCCCTGTGTCGTGGGTATAAGAAAATATGAGTACCTACGATGGTACCACAGCACCCAGACCCGGAACAAATATTTGCAGAACATGCTAACATTTGTCCCGCAGCGGAAATCGAACTTGCGCCCCTTGCGTCTCAGACGGGCACTCACCTGCTACACCACCGAGGTCGTGTTATGTTTTGACATGTTTAGTTTAATTGTAATCGATTAGCTGATAAAATGATTAGTTCATTCACTCTCGAACATTCCGAGAAGTCAGAGTACATACCTAGCGTAAAAACAGATCTGTTGAAATCCGAATTCGATATCAATGGTGTCGTGACGAAACGAAAACCAATGGAATTCGGTGGCTCCTGATAAAGTTGTTAGTTTTTGTACTAGCCTTAGGCGTGAAAGAATTTATGTAAACTACCGATCATCGGCTTATAACGCGTGGATATCTATTTTGAATCTATAATGAAATAGCAATCGTCCAAATATTGAGATGGTATTCATAAAAAGTTTAATCAATGTGCTTTTGGAATATTTTTTCATAAAATATGGCATTTAGAGTTGACTCCATTTTCATAATTTCTTCTTGGTTTAGCCTCGTTTTGATTTGCGCGGTGATTATGTACTCGTATTCATATACTGTATATTGTAAAGTGTCGTTCACCTATTATTGTTTTTGATATCGCAATTCGTAGTGTCTTCTCGTTTCTTGTGAAATTTTGGTCTAAAGGTCACCGGACTAGTGTTCGTCCGAAATAATTGAACATTCCGTTTTACTCATGCGAATAATTGTCGAATTTTTGGCTAACACAAACAAATCATTGGCATACCGCAGCTTTCTATGTCTCGAGTGTCTAGACTCATTAGTAACTGATTTACACACACTTGACTCTCTTGTTATCGCCTCTTTAATCTGCTCTAAAGTGTTCTGAATAATTTGATGATTCATCAATTTGTGGCCGTGATCTTTTCGTACCGATATCAGTATAGCACACTACGAACATAGGGTTTTCTACCCTTTGAAGATTTATTTTTGCATCAATGGTTTGTCGAGCATTATAGAAAACGACTTAATGAAGTAATAAAAAGATGGATGAATTGTGTGAAAGATGGCTGATAGAGTTGAGTGGAAGCGAAACTAACATGTTTGGCCGATTCCACATGAATTGGAATAAAGTCAAGGAGATGACGATGATCGAAAACGACTCAATTTTTAGTAGTAATTTATAGTATTTAAAGAAGCGTTACCACTTAGCTCGTTGTTTAAAATGTATATCGAAGTCTATTTGTGAAGCTAAAATGTAGTTAGTGATGGTCTACTCAGTGTATATAATTGCGTGATTGAGAGGTATATAATAGTGTACACTGTTTAGCGTTCAGTTGAAGGAAGCTCTTGCAAACAGGCCAAGTTGAATGATGGATGGATAACAAATCTACCTACTCGTAAATTCGTAATGCATGACGTAATTCACAAAACAGTTACTGATAAAGTTCAAGATATTCTTTCGATGATAATATCGCAGCGTTCCTTCCATGTGCCACTCCTATACGGTATCTTTCACAAAATCAATGTCAACAAACCGCTTTTATCACTTCACGCTAAAACTTGTCAATGCCAGCCGGTGCATTCTTAGTAAAAATGTTATCAATCACGAATAGCTTATCGGCAATCGTTTTAAAATCAGGTGTTTTCTAATAACATAGACAGAGAAAAAGAGAGAAGCATGCTTCTTTTTTTGCGATATGTACTATTATCTAGACAGCTTTAAATTAATTTCATAATGAACTCTATACTAACCGCCATACTCCAAAATAACCTAAATGAAACTATCAGTTTGTTTAATTCATCTTTTGATCTTCTTGATCAGCAGCTCTTCTACGGCTTGATATAAATGTCCTTAGATTTCAAAGGTTTTCCATCTTGTCGTTGCCTTTTGCAGTGTAAAGGTTCTTATGCGTCCAATATTTTGCATTCAGCTTTCTTGTTAATAAACATTTTTCTATACAATATGCATCTCATACACGTTCCCTATCACACAACTATCGACCCTAATCTATTTGCAATAGAACCTCGGTATTCATTATAGAGTCCCGTAACACGATCGCGTGTACTGTTGCCCGATGTCACGAGATAAGTAATATATTTATATATATGGCACATAGACGGATATATAGGACTTCCTGTGTTTGTGAGCAATGGTACGGTATCACGCGAATCTCGATGGGTGAGCTTTGATAGCCGACTGCAGAGACTGCCGAGATTGTATGATTAGTGTTGCAATTCTGATACTTACGCAACTATTGATAGTACTTGCTGATTGTCTTTTGAGTGGGTGCGTTTCTTACAGATGTACCTAACCAACTTCTGACGAACCAAAAAGAAAAAAGCTGATAAAACAATGAAATCGATTGCTTATTATACAAATTTGCTTATGAAATATTCCTTCAAAGGTTATGTACTTAAAAATACCAACTTACTCATAAATTATTATAGAGCTCTACAATAGAAATAAGAAACAAGAAGTGAAAGAAGTAATTGCCAATTCCATTGTAAGCTTTCTACACAATCAAGTAAAAACTGTCCCCATCAAGGCCCACTTTCCGTGAGTTTCCACAATTAGCGCAATTTACGTTAATGCGCGAGAGGCGCGTTAGATAAACTCCTGCGCAGATCCGATCGCCAACGCGCAGAAATGTAGAGAAAGCTGAGCGCAAGTGATCGCAAGTGATGTTTTATTCAACGAAAGTCATGTTTTACATAAATCTTGAAGTTTTAGCTTTCAGAGAGGTAGTAGTAATCTATCCACTCATTTCTATTACCCCTTGTCTATCGAAGATCGATCGGTGTCTTTTCCAACAGCTGTTACATGTTTTTTATGCAATGCAAGCGTGTAGCGAAACGCTAACAAGTACAGACTGCTTTAAATGACTTAAGTCATTGTGACTTAAGTCATTCAAATATTTGACCGGTAAATACCTACTGTTGATTAATGCTCTAAGTAACAACCGGCAAGATGGACGTTTGGCGTCACCACATCGCACCCGGCATTTTGCTAAACTAATACTAACTATTCAAAGAAAATGTTGATGTTTCCCCAAGTGGTTTTATTTCCAAGAACACTACACTTTCACCAACGGTTATTGGCCCTTTTTAGGCCCACTATACCTCGACCTGCTCACTGACCTTCGTGGAGAATTACCAAAAAAAAACCAGTGATACGACAAGCTCCTGTTACTTGGAGTATGGAGTTGAAAAGATCAGCAGAAATGTATGCAATCACAAAAAGTTCAATAAAGTAACCATACAATACACGTAGGTATACCTTCAGTGATGTAATGTGATCAAATAAAGCTCCTGCGCTAATCTTTTGCTAAAACTTACTGTTCTGATCCGTTACTGCGAAATTTAGCAAGCACTGACGACGTAGGTAGTACCAAACCGGTCGTAATTCCTATTAAAATATGTTTAATAACTTTACCGTGTCCTACTGAATAAAAATTCCATGTTTTTAATAAATATTTATACCGTTTTATTGAATCACCATAACAATCGTTTTATAGCTGTTATATTTAGGCATTAATCGTGGGTTTTACTAAGACTGATTTTAATTTTGACGTTATAACTTTTACACAATCAATAACAGCCTTTCAAGAACTTGATAAAGGCATACAATGCAGATATGTGACATTTCCGATGTGCTTATAGTATTTTTTTACTGCTAATGTTGGTCTAATTTTATTAGCTCAATCGACCTATGACCGCGTCGATGTACGCACTTAATAAAAATTTATGCGAGTACATAACGTTCCTCACTTATCTCAGGCACTTCATGCTTGTTTATACTCCTTCATATCGGTATTTTATAATCCAGTCGCGCTGACACGAGCTGTGTGAAACGCACACAAACCGGCCTCGCGCTAATACCTAGACGCTCTCGAACCCTTCCGCAGACGCAGCTAAATCTTTATCGCCACCAAATCGACTGTCGTAAATCCAACTCGGTCCATTGTTACCGTACTCTGCAATACATAGTGCTTATATGGGAGCGACCAAAATAAATCACGAACAAAACCATATCGGCGCGATCGTAGACTATCTCGGGATCGACCGCGGGGTACTACGAGACCGTATCTCTCGATATTACGCTATTGAATTAGCATTACCGCTGTTCTCGATATTGTTGTTCGTGGTTGCATGGCTCATAAATCAGTGTCGTATTATTTTAATTTTTGTCGTGCCGCGGATGGCTCTGAGATCGTGCGAGATGGCGCCTCGCGATAGCAGTAGATGCACTCACATCTCTGTTGGCTACCTCCTTAGCTGCGGATCGCGTGCCGTGCGAGCCACGTGCGTCTGTTATTTACATAGCTTCTGTTCATGTTGCTGGTCTTACTGTACAATTGGATAGTTACTTGGGTTTTCTTGGATGACAATGTCGCGTTGGGCATCATCACAGGCCTCACAGGCACAGTGATCTCAACCACCATTTCTTTAAGATTGGAACTACAGACAGCGGCCTCTTGTCGCAGTCTGTCTTCAGGATGAGGAAACAGTGGAGCATGTTGTACTAAATTGCATGGTCACAAATAAAGCTAGGTCCAAGCTGGCTGGGGTGAGGTTAACAGGGGGGGGCATGCTTGTGCAATACAGATCAGCATCTAGAAAGGCGCCATTAGTCTTTTCGAGAGGGTGGGTTTTTTCGTTATTTGCGTACTTTAATCAACTTATTCCCCACTCAGCTTACCTTCATTATAATCCCATCAATACAATCACATGTTTTTATTACAGGTGGCCCGACCTGAATGATCTTGACATCCTCAGCTCCACCTATTAAACGTAAGTATTGGAAGCATTCCATTGTTTTTTGTATGTCTTGTCTACTTCCTTATATCACAGTCAGGTCATTGATTTCTTTATTATGTAGTAATTGCTTTCAACTTTAATTGCCTATAAACTCAATTCACCAAATAGTATGCCTATGATAACTTATCTCGTTGGAAATAGTCGGAATGAATCAAAATTGCCCTGAATAACGTTTGATAAACATATTTCTTCATTAATGAGTCGAATATACTTAAAACCATATCAGTAAGAGGGTATAGATAAATGGGCCGTTCCATATTTTGGGATATTAACCAGTTTTTATTGTGCGGTTTAAACGACACAAAAACCGTCAGTTAAAAAGCTCATAAAAAAGTTACACCATTCTCAGGTCAATAGATAAAGGCAGACGTAATGATATTATTGCCACATAGAAAAGTGCTGCATTTCGACTGAAATTTCAATTTGCGGTAGTACATTTTAAGGGGTCTGCTACTCGTTGTCTGTACGTCTGTGTGTTCTGTTCGCACTTGTGCATAAATAATTATGTCTAGATGACCCGTTGACCTTCGTACCAACTAACTAACGCCACCTATTGAAAGTAATCCAAAGTAGCAATTCAAATAGATTTAATTTCGATTTTTCGGCTGTCTGTTTGGGTTTTTCCTAAATCACCCCACTATTGAAGCAAAAATAAAACAAATCGGTTAGTCATATCCGAGTTTCAGTGACTTTTAGTCACTAAAACACGGCGATTGATTTTTTTTATGTATAGATTTAGTGTCGCTGTTTTATAAACATAAATACGTAGGTAGCGAGTTATTTACGCCTGTTCTTTGCGTCCATGTTCTTTTAGTTCGCTAACTTCACACCACTATCACTATAGTATGCATCACTCACTGATTCAATGATAAATCAATCGATACTAAAGCAACCGTTATTCAATTATCGATAGGTACTTGTCACTTGACCGGTCCGGACCCAATCAAATCAGAAGTTAACCCCAATGTAGGAGAGATCCGCTGTGCTCCGTTCTTATTGATTATATCTATGTGTACTAGCTTCCGACCGCGGCTTCGCGCGCGTGGTACCTAGATAAAAAGTAGCCTATACGCTATTCTGGGCAAATAACTCTATCTATTCCAAGTTTCAGCAAAAATGGTTGAGCCGTTACGACGTGATTGAACCACAAATATCCAAACATCCTTACAAACTTTTGTTAGTTGAGACTAACTGAGGTTAGTTATAACTCAAGAATGCCTGAATCGATTTCGATGAAACTTGTAATATGTAGAGTTATTTACCTAGAATAGATTTTTATATAGGCATCAAGGGAGCAAAGCTGCGGGTGCAAGCTAATTGTTAGTAGAAATAGCTCATTGTGTAAATGTTTCTCGAAATTGCCTATTGCATTATAACCTGATATTATATCTGCGTTGGTATTTTTTGAACTGAGTTCGTTATTTATGACCTGGACTTGGTCTCTATTAGAATCTTGAACGATCACTATTATGCTCGTCCACTGCTTGGACGGGCCATCAGGAATAAGAATGCCTCCACAAGGATTTCACATCTATTTATAAAAAAAAAAAAAAAGACATCAGTTCGGAAGCTCACAATTCAGCACCAAAGAATATAACAACCACGATTTAGGATGCGTCGTCAAAATTCAGCAAATAGTATTCACCAAAGTAACGATATTATGATGTGTCATCAAGATATCGTTACTTTCATTGCTTTTTTTTTATGTTATACGGAGGCAAATAGGCTTACGGCCCTCCTGATGGTAAGTGGTTACCGTCGCCTATTGACATTAGCAACACCTGGAGCATTGCTAATGCGTTGCCTGCCGAGCTCTGGCAACCCTTACTCACCGCAGGAACACAACACTATTTGAAACAAATAATGTTATTTGGCTGCGATCTTCTGTAAGGCGGAGGTACCTCCCAAGTGGGCTGCTCCAATTTAGAGCGAGAAAATCTCGCTGTGCCCTACCTCCTCCTATGCTTACTATCTTATCTGCCATCTAAAGTACAATCGTTAGCATCAGGTAACTGAAATATTGAATAATAATTGGTGCACATAAGACTGGGCGGTGCACGATAGAGATGGTATCGGCGAGCGTGCCGCATCCATCAGAGCTGACCGTATCTGCGCCCGTATCGCGCTCGAACGATAACCATTGTCTTACAGACTACAGTCTAACCGCGCTGTCACAATGGGATACAGACGGGTTTGCGGGTGTCGTGAGTTTATACCTTGCTCACTGAGGCTCTGTTCACTCACCGAGTGTAAATACCTTGTTAAACATAAACAGGAGTTCGTATATTGTTCATTTTCATTTAAGATTTGGTTCAAGTAAAGACGAACATTATTTGTTCGGCGTTTTAATTCGCAAATAATTCTACTTGTCCACACTGGTCGACATCCCCGCTTCGCTTTGACTGAAACACCCTGTCTGTTATGCTGCTTTATGTCCAAGCCTTTACTAAGTCGTACCATTGGACGATAGTATCTGCGAAATTTGTGTTCGCCTCCAATCGGCCGTCTGTCTTCCCCGCAAATGAGGCAAGTAATGGGACATGGTCCGCATAAAAGGAGCGGGTCTCCGCTTAACTTTTGCCTAGTCATTAATAAACCGTGAGAACAAAATTTCTCGAACAAGCAATGCTGTGTCTGGTATTAGGCCAAATGTCTTTACGGTTAACGTTATCGAGATAGCATTACCGGTAAATTTCCTATTCATATCACAGATATCGGTGCATCTTTCCGCATCATTCATTAGGTTTTATGATTATCTTGAAAGTCAGAACAGGCAGTTTTATATGCTCATAATTTTAGCGTTTCGCTTGGCATATTTAACTTTCCACCTGTCGTTTTGAAACTAAAAACATATTGAAGATGTAATAAGCATAACTTACTTCATAGTGCCAATAGTAACGTAATAGCTTCCTAGCCGAACTTTAAATCATGGCGTGCTTCTTTCTACATTCATATCCGGGGTCACTAAAACTGAACAGACTTCTAAAAGACTATCATATGAATCTACATGTCGTAATTTCGTCGAATCATCCACACGCGACCATTTAAACCCGAGGCTACCTATTGCCACTGCTTAATAGCATTAGCGTCATTGTCTAGCGGTCATTAATAAGTCGCTGGACAGTTCTATTGGCCTGCACTCCATAACCGGAGAGACGATGTGCTTTTGCGCTTTGCCCCTCGGTGTCACGAATTTGTATGGCCTTAGAAAATTATGGAGCCGTTCCCTCCCGCCATGTTTCAGTATGTCCCATCTAGATCTCTGGGCGTACCGATAGCAATATCTTTCTATATATATCAGATAGCAGTCTCGCAGTCAACATATTTTATTACAGCTTTAATGGCCGTGTGAGAATTAATAGTCAGTGTGGGAGATGGTTTAACTGCTTTGAGCTTAAGCACTTGCCCTTCTCTTTCACTGTTCTTTATCGTTCGTCTATTAAGTTGGTAGCATGTTTGTTTTAACTACCGATGAAATCTGGTCATCTATCTGCGTAAAGCTCTATCTAGCTTGCGCTATTCCTCTTTAACTAAAATAGAGCATGTAGGTGATAAGTCCTTTATTTTAATTAGACGCATTTAATGATGTGGAACCAAAAACGTTTTATAGAACTCGTTCGACACAGATTTCCCTAGTTAAACAATTGCTAAAACGTTCAATTCGGTCCACCAGCTGTAAATCCACTTAGAGGAGGAAGCGCACGCGCATCTGTCAATTAAGTACAATTAAACGAACGTGGTGATTGGATCCCTTTGATCCGCCGACGGTGAACGGTGACTACTGGATCGCTTGATTGGAGTTTTGAGTTGTAAAAGTTTTTCTAATCCAACTAGGTAATTGGCCTACTTATGCATTGCATTAATAGATACAAGAACTTATCTATTCGAGTTTAGGCAGGCCTTTCTATTCAGTACAATAATCGTAACACTTTTTTTTTTTTTTTTTTACTGAATAATGGCTAAGTATCGGAGCTTAATTTAGAGGAAAGGCGATACCGCGGGTTTGCTTTGATATACCTATGTAATATCACAAAAAATGTCTCTACCTAGTGTAAAGTCGGCATTTACCTTCTCTTTATTGTAATAAGTCCCTAGCTAGCTATTTTTTGTCCTTATTTATAACCTTAGACATAACTAGTTATTTGTACAGTTTTACAACATCTTGCAATTTAAGTTGATAAGCTATCATTAATGGCATGTCCAGATTTCCAGGAAGATTAAGACTATTATCTTGAGTAGCACTACCTAGTCTCTTCTACTCTATTGCTACTTTTATATGTACGAATTTTATGTCGTTATGTGTGATCTTCTTTTAAAATTTACGATCAGCGGAGAATTCTAGTTTAATTTTAAATTATGTTGATTCAATTTGAAAACATAATCGACATACGTAATTTCATACGTGAGCGGAGTAGCAGTCAAAAGCTTGTCTGTGATAAAGATGACGGAATACTTCTTTAATTGCCAGCAGCGAGATACCCACTATCGGAGCACTATTTCCAACATAATAAGCATTATCATAACAATAACAAGCCAGTAACTTCGCGGCATCCGATGTGTTCATGAGCACGATAACCTAACAAACGGGCTCAGTTGCTCCGTTTACATGAGACACTGCATTCGTATCCGTGTGACGAATATATCGAACCATCCATTTTTAGTGTTTCATCTTTTATATTTAGTTCTATGAGTGTATGTTTTTGTAACTGTCATTGTGAAGTGTATATGTGTCAACAGAACAGCATTCTACTCGTAATTCAATCTGTAAGTCACACATTCTTCGAAAGGACTTCATTGCTATACTATTGACGACGTTGATCGTTGGCGTTCGATCCCGCTGCGGGACAAATGTTTCCATGATCTTTAAATTTTTGATTTTTTGAAGACCGGACTTTCGCTGCGGGTCGAGAAGTTGGATTCTCGCCATAATGTGAGCTTCAATTCATTTATGGTGAGAGTTCCAACTGAACATCTATCGACCTACCTAAGCGCAGAGTTTTGGCCGAAGGGTGTCAAGTTCCGAAGGTTCGCTGGCCGCCTGCAAGGGGACACCGCCGTGTACCGTCGTCAGCTGACACCCTGATTGCAACATCGACACGTCGCAGTAGTCACAATGTTTTAAATAATTAATAGGTATTTTATATATTTTAGGTTAAGGTATATATTTCTATGGGTCTTAGAATTAGTTTTTACCATCTGTACTATTCTTAAGTTACCTGAAATAAAATTTATATTATTATTATTATTATTATTATTAAATATTTGTTCCGAATCTGGGTGTTGTGGTACCATGGTACTCGTAGTTTCTGATACCCACGATACAGGGAATCCTAGTGTGGGTTCAGGACTTTGTACAGTGGTGGTCATCTAATTAGAAACACCTACCTGGGTTTATATTTTTATTGCAAATTCCCTTTCGAACTAATTTTTAACGTATCATTGAGTGTTCCTACGTATTAAAATCGATGTATCGGATATTATATTGCATTGTTATACCATTTTAATAACAGAAAACAACGGTTGTTTTTCTAAAACTGAAAGTTATATTAATAACAAAATAAAAAACGAGATACAAACCGGACAACTAATTAGAAACACCAAAAAAATCATTACTTAAATCATTTTTAATTTGAACAAAACCCCAATAGTTTTGAAAAATACTAAAAATACTACATCCTTAGACAATTAGTATTTGGTAGGGTAGCCTTTATTATCAATAACAGCTTTGCAGCGACGCGGCATTGATTCAATCAATTTATAACAAGTTTCTACAGGAATACTTCTCCAAGCGTCTTCAAATGCACTGTTAAGTCCATGAATATTAGTAACGTGTTTCTGCGACAGGTTGGTCTTTATAGTGTGCCACAAATTTTCTATGGGATTTAAATCCGGACTATTGGCAGGCCACTCTAATACTGTCACGGATTGTTCTGTAAGAAACGCTTTAACGCTGCGTGCTGTGTGCTTTGGGTCGTTGTCATGCTGAAATATCCAAGTTACTGGCAAATTTTCCTCGGAATATGGAATCATTGTCTCTTCCAAGATCTTTTTGTATTGATATTGATCCATTTGCCCTTCAATCTTTCTCACGGGACCAATCCCGTACCCTGAGAAACATCCCCACACCATTACATTTCCACCACCGTGCTTAACTGTCTTTTTAGTGTACTTGTTATTCAAAGCCTCGTTTATTGGTCGTCGTACATATCGTTTTCCATCGGAATTAATCAAATTAATTTTAGTTTCATCTGAAAACAAAACTTTTTTCCATTGATGAATAGTCCAACTGCCATATTTGGGAGCGAATGCTAGACGATTTTCTCTATGTTGCCTGGTTAGTAGTGGTACTTTCCTAACAATTTTCCTTCAACCAACCGTCTACGAACTAGTTTAGTGGACACGTGTCGAGGATCGTCTTCTGAAAATACCTCTTTTCTTATAACATTGGATCCTTTAAAGGGGTCCGCCTTAGCTAATCGAAGCATAAGCCTGTCTTCTTGAACTGTAGTCTTCCTGGGCCGAAGTTTTCTTGGCACGTTATCTGATGTTCCGTGTAGTTTGAAATGTGCGAGGGCGTTAAATATCATCTTTACGGAACATTCTAAATAATCGGCGATCTTTCTGTAACTCCATTTTTGTTTTAAATGAAAATTCACTATAATTTTTCTCGTTGCTGCATCACAGCTCTTATTTTTACCCATTTTTAATAAAACAACAATAAATAGTAACTTTTCGTAATGAGTTAGAAATGGCGGCAATATTTACAATGTGATTGACAATTGTGAGAACTGTATTTCAGTTTAAAAAATCAAATTTTGAACCAAGTCATACAATGTTTCTAATTAGTTGTCCATTCTGCCAGTCCTAACGATATTGATACTTTTTGTTTCACTGATATTTATTTTTATTGTCGTCTTGGTTGTCAAATATCATTGCTTGTAATTAAACTAGAGATATTAAAGTACATTGTAAAGTAGTGAAAAAAAATTACCTCCTATTAAATGCTATAATAATGTTAGTTACTTTATAAAAATGTCAGGTGACTAGGTGTTTCTAATTAGATGACCACCACTGTATGTGACATGTCAACAGCTTCCTTCGAAGACTTCACCATTATTCACGTACTTAGACCAGATAAATTTTCTTAACATCAACCATACATTGGATGAGCCGTAGGTAAGTAATAGACTCAAATTATTTAGATGATTATAGACACCAACAATTCAAAATTCAGATATAGAGGCGTTGAAATAGATATCTGAGACAATGTGAGTTTAATTTTTACAAAAATTAAACCATTATAGCGAGTCAATATGAAATCTATATTGGAATATGTATCAAAATCGATATTGCATCACGATAGCTATGATTGATGGCACAGGTAATTTATTTTTGAGCTGTATAATTAGACTATTGTTGCCATTGACCGTCCGGTACCAAGTGTACGGAACTAACGTCGGTCGTGTGTTCGTGTTTCGGATGAATGGCTCTTACGTGTGACTGAATAGGTCGAAATGCTGTCTCGATTTCCCAGCAGGTTGGTCCATTAATCACCTCTCGTTTGTCCAAGAACGCCGATTGTCTTGTTGTAAAAATTCCCGACAATACTTTTCGATTACGAAAATTAGGCGAGCTTTTGTATGTGGCAATACAAACCATTTTGAAGCTTAGTCTTAAACTCTAGCACATTAGCAATAACAACAACTGTTTGCGACACTTCAATATTGAACATTGAACAGGAAATATGTTTCGCATTTGTATTTTTTTTAATTTATGTCTGTGTGTTGTTTCTACTTATAATAATCAGCCTGTTGACGCCCATTGCTGGACATAGCCTCCCCAAAGATTTCCATGACGAAGGTTGCGGGAATTCAGTGGATGGAAAAGGACGAGAGAATCAAGATCTTTTCTATCCACTGACTTCCCGTAACCTTCACAATGTCATCGGTCCATCGGGCCTGCCAACACTGCGTCGCTCGGTTCGTGGTCTTCATTCCTTCTTTCTTCTAATTGTGAGGGCTTTGTCGGGGACTTTGGTTCTTCTACGGATTTCCTCATTTCGGATTATATCACGCAGTGAAGCTCCGAGTGTGACACGGAGGATGTTGTTTCTACTCATGTCTACAAAATTATCATTCACTGATAAATACTTAACCAATGTAGGTATGTATATTATATGTGCGTGTACAGTGGTATGTGATCAGACTGATCAGTTAGCAATAAACTTTGTAATTGTTGACTACAAGATCTCCATTTTGTTGGATTAAGTTGATACGACTGAGCAATCAGTGGTTTCATTAATTATTGACATCAAATTTTTCTTTCATTTTTTTTATAATAGATTTTCAATCAGTCCTCTTAAACTTGTAATTGAAGGTTGTTGGCTAACTTATTAGTCTCAGAAGTCAGAGCGTTTACACAACAATAATATAAATTGCTATTACTCGTACATAGCAACACAAACCAAAGGAAAAAAATGATTCACAGTAGTATTAGCTTAGAACCAAGAATAAGTAACATGAGCCAGATAAAAAGAGAAGATTGAGTCCATAAACAGGTGAGGAGCTCGCATTGGAAAGATCAGAATGGAGGAAATTGCATCAGTACACCGACAAGAGCTAAGCTTTTAAATTTAACAATAAGTAATAATTATAAAAAGATGCAAAAACATAACTTAAACCGCCTTTAACCATTGCTGTAGTCAAGTAAAAAGCAGCCTTGTGCCTTGTCTTAACTGTTTTAATGAATGTGATTTATGTTCAACTTTTTACAGCCACATTCTAATACACAATTTCAATTAACATCGCAGTTAGTGGGTTTATGTCTCACCATTAGTCGTCGTTATTGCATGTTTACTTGTCAATTTTATTGATGAGCCTTGACGCAACTGTTGTAAAAAATATTCGGAGAACAGTTTTTTTTCATTTTTAACAAAGTTTCCTTTAATGAACTTTAGTACCTACATGCAGGGTTATTATAATTGCATATATGGTCAGATCGCCATGCTTGCTTTTTAAATTAAAGTTATTTTCACCTCTCTATAAAACAGATGTTGCATTATAACCTCAATTCTCTTTCCCTTTAGCAGACAACAGATTTTCACTTTACTCTCATTTATTTTGTACATGATCGTCTTTTTGTTCCACTTGGCCTTATTTATGCTTTACCTAGTACCAATAATATATATTTTTTTAATAAAGCCGTTTGTTATATCAAAATATATTTTTGATTTAACCAATTTTGTCTCACTGCTTGGCAAAGTTCTCCCCCATTTCTTTCCAAACGTCACGTCCTCGGACGTATTTCCAACCATCCTTCCTAAAATCTCAGTATTAGGTACCTACCTAGGTACTCTAGTTACTATTGATTTTGCTAGCTTCATTTTAGTTTATTAAACTATTGGCATTTTTATGTTTTCCTTCATTTATTTTCCAGATATATCAGAGAAAGATGTAGTTATTTTTATACATTTTAATTAATGCTCGTAGATCCTTTGCTTGATTCAGTTCAATCATAAATTTTCATGCAAATATGATTTCACGTTGCTTGTTCTCGTGTTCAGGAACGATGCTTTTAGAAAGTTATTTTCTAGTAGCGAACAGTAGTTGGCATAGGTACGTGGATTTACATGGGCGCCAGCGAACTATGTAAATGAGTATAGTCGTGTACGTACACTGTACAGACAGACCTGTGTCACTTTAAAGACACTTTCAGTTTGTTTACGATCGTTTGGCTTTTTCAAGCAATTCTTATGATTGAAACGTTTCCAGGACAGTCTAGTTTCAAAATCAATTAAATATGAGCTGCCTCATAAGAAAGCTCAAGGTCGCTCAGCGAGCAATGAAAATGTCTATGCTTGGTGTTTCTCTACGAGATCGAATCAGAAATGAGGAGATCGGTACTCAAACCAAAGTCACCGACATAGCCCAGAGGATTAGCAAGTTGAAGTGGCAGTAGCAGTGGTACACGATGACACTCGAATTTTGTTTCAATATCGGCCGATATTATTGTCGTAGTAAAACTTTAGTACGTATACCTACAGTAGAGTTTCTACTGTGGCTGGGGTGTAAAATGGTTGCCGGTGTCATGCGTTTGACCCCGCGGCACTCGGAATATATTATCCATCCAGTACAGACAATTGAGCAAGAATAACGTCACTCATGCTGTCCTCGTCACTTTTGAATAATTTCTTAACTTACTGTGCACTCTTTAATGGAATCCACAGGCACGCTACTTTCTTGATAACTAAGAACGATAGTAGGTCCATAGTTGAACCCTGGAGTGCACCGCAATTATGCGCTTCTAGTGACTCAAATATATATTATTTCTAACTATGCTTTCTTATAGTTTTATGTGTTGCCTGGCATTCGTTTTCAGGCTTATCGACGCTTGGAAATGCATTAGGTTTCCAACGTGCGCTCTTCAAGTAATGGTTACGTTTTACTTATATATTAGCAACCTTTTCTGATTTAACGTCTTCTGCAATCGTCGGTAAAAAAGTAGGATTCTGATTTCTGAGATAGTCCTATTGAAGTCCCCCTAGAACTGTAAAATCATTTATGTCTTGATGTTTAGCACCTTTTTGCTGTTCTTGCCAATGTCACTCTCCGTCTTATGACCCCATATCCCTACCACCACCATACCCTACTGTACCTATAAAACATCACAATGATGCGTTGCTCCGTTCTTCCAACCAATAAAACTCTTTTGCATTTTAATATAAGATAGGAAATTGTAAATCTAGGCTTTGTCGAGAGGAATAGGCGTAGCTTCACATAATTTCTAAGACGCTTCAAGTGTGAGTGAAAAGTATGCACAGAAAGAAAGAAAATGTATTATTTCCAGCGTCAGCATGGTGGTCGTGCTGAACGGCGTGCTCGCAGACGACTGTCCGACGTCGGTGCGCGCTCTGCTGGCCGCTCACCCCGGCTACAGGGACGCCGCGGCCCAGCTGCTGGGCGTCGCAGCGAGGGTCGTGGGCCCACAGGGGCTGCTGTATGTAGCGCAGAGAGAGCTAGCTGCGGTGGTCCCGCATGACAGTGAGTACCTTCCACAGTGTCACGTCCATTCACTAGGGGACAAAATGTCTCGCAACATGACGCTCTACACAGGGTTTAAGGGGCACGACGTTTTTTTATTTGTAATTGTTAAGCGTTTGACCACCATCTGACTTTTGCAAGAGAGATGTGGCCTAAGATGGAGCACGCTTGCGCAATGACCGTCAACGTCGCGCGCATGTTGGCATGTGCACCGTGACGTGGGAAAAGACGCATGCCGCGCGTCAAATCTTGACTAGTGTAGGTAGACGCGCGTACACCGTGCCGCTCAACATATCAACAGTGTGAGAAAACGAAATTGTAACCCAGGCGACATTTCCGCGACACTGACCGTGTATGTGCGAGCGAAAATTGGTCAGGAACATTGTTCCCGTAACATTCACTTCGATGGTACGGACGTGGTATGTTGCTTCCCATATTGAATCCAAAGATTTGACGATTGCAAGTGGTGACATGCCTAAAGAACACAGGGCGAGATTTGCTTTTGTAAATGAAATACGAGTGTTAACGCTTATCTCTAAATATCGGTTATCTAAAAGGAAGTTCCTAGACTATCTAAAAAGAATCTATCTTATGGCACTAAAACATGATTATCTCATTCATCGTTTCTGCTTTTCAGTTTATAAATCAATCTAATTGAATCATCTAACTAAACATAAAAGGGAATGATTCAATAACGGTTTACATTAACTGCTACTTTTCAAACCTAAGTCGAGTTACTTTAATTAAATAGGTATTTTTCCTTAGAAACAGCGCAAACTCAATACTAAAAAGTAACGTTAGTTTGAACGAGCTCGTGGACTATAGTATTTAGACCACCTAGAGCCCGACTTCGTTCATTCAAGTTTTAAATAATAAAAAAAAGAGATCAACGACTTTTATCCCCAAGAATGGTAGACATCCTCTCAGATCTTCAGGTGATCCTGATCCTTGATCCTTCAAGATGTGTTAAGGTTAGTCAGGCATGTTCGAACATTTGGCACATGCCCAAATTTTGCTGTAGTATTCGATACGTGACAGGTTAAAAGCCCATCGCCGCTTTAAGAATACTTACTGGTTTCCTCACGATGTTTTCCTTCACCGTTTAAAGCACGCGTTAGTGCGCACGTTGAAGTCATTGGTGCACGACCGGGTTGGAACCGACTACCTTTGGATCGCAAGTCGGGGAACCTCCCACCAAGACAAAACGATTTTCAAATGATTTAATGTATTTTCTTTTTCCAACAGAAAACGTGAACATCATCGGTTCCGACGACGCCACATCATGTATTATAGTTGTAATCAGACATGCCGGTGAGACATTTTGTATATAATGAACAATATCTTTAAGAGTGACATGATTATAAAGTGCCCATAAATCCATAAAAAACAAATTGGTCAAACGCTGTCAGTTGGCTTAGTTAGGTATATCTGTTGACCTTAGTAGACATGTAGTTGTGATTGCAAGAAACAAATATAGTATCTATGGGGCTTTTTTGAACCGATTACAAACCCGACTAATCTACGAGCCAAAATATAATAGCGCGCAACAATTTTGCTATCAAAAAGTCCATTGTGCACGACTGGGAACCGCTTTGAACTTAACTTTTTTTACTTCGAATCCACAACCTTCGAATATTGGCTTATATTGGAGGAACCACGCAAACAAAAGCAAATCTTTCCATATTTCAGGGTCAGGTGCAGTTGCTCTTGCGCATCTAGATGGGTCCGGGACAGCCGAGGCAGCGGCCGCTATGGTGGCAAGAGTCCAGCAACTGGCCGTGGGGTACCCTGAAGGAAGACTTGAGCTGCAGTTAGTCGGGGGCTTCACAGATCCGCACCGGTATTCCGATGAGCTGTTCGCTAATATTATGTGTAAGTTTCAGTACATTTAAGAACCATTAAGCGTTACCTAGGTTTTTATTTTTATAAAACAAAAAAAAAAAGGAATTTTGTTCTCTCTATTTCTCACCACCAAATCTTCAAAAAATAATTCTTCACTAAAGGGCTTCAATAGTAAAGTTGTTTGACCTACAATTAGAGAAAAATCGCGATCACTTTTTCTAATGGTCCTTCGAGCCGGATATCATGGTGTAATAGTTGACAAGATTCCTAACGAGTTTCTTTTGTCCGAGAATCTCAGTGCAACATATTTACAATAAATATTTCAGATGTCAACGTCACATTTGGCTAAGGAACAAAAAGCAGTTTGAGAATGTGACATTGATAAACACCTCCAAAGTAAGTATCACCTGGAATCTGAATTTACAATCTCATAATAACATCGACCAACATCATAAATTGAGACCACACTGAAATCCAGCAGTAATGTGACATAACTTCCAGGCCAATAAAACTAGACGAATAGGTAGGTATACTATCCATAAGCAAAATCATGAACGAAGTCGGAAATAAATTTCTAGTATTGGCGTCTAAGGTCAGAAGACTTGTCAGGTTGCCAACGAGCAAATGTTGCGAGTTTTAAAGCTACGTACATACAATCTGAAGCTAGCACTGAACACTTGATTCATGCTAGATTTTATGAGGCATCTGTAGACATCTTAAACTACATTGCTGTTCAGTTTATTCCAATTGCCGAGGGTGTTCATGCATTTGATGATAAGAACGATTTAGTTGTGTCAAGGGACAAGTCACCAGACAGACACGTGCCTCTCGTACGTCTTCTATTTCCCCCCTCTAATGTCCAAACCCGCAGAGCCCGAAAAACAGCGCGTGTTACCAGTGACATATGGCACTGAGCTTTGGTCGCTAACTATTGGCCTCATACTCAAGCTCAAAGTCGCGCAATGGGCTATGGAGAGAGCTATGCTGGAAGAACCAAGGTTATCGACTCATCTCTCAGAATTAGCAAGTTGAAGTAGCAGTGGGCAAGCGACTATGGCTCGCAGAACCGAAAGAACCGACTGTTGGGTAATAAAGGTTCTCGAATCGCGACCACGAACCGGACGACGCAGTTTTGAACGCTCTCCCAGCGAACATAAGACGGACCGGCGACATTGTGAAGGTTGCGGAGAGTTTAATGGAGAAGGCTCAAGGCTTCGTCATGGCACTCTTTGTGGGAGGCCTCTGTTTAGGAGTCGATTTCATCAGGCTGATGATGATGATGATAAACTTCCAAAGAAATACTGAGATTTCGATCTTGTAGCTCAAACACTTAGACGCCATACAAAATGAATGGGATCCTACGCGCCTGTGGTACGCGTGGCCCACGTGTGAACAAGGCCCTCGCTTAGATAACGAGCTACAAGCATGACGTGTGTATGTGGCTTTAGGGCGTGGGTGATTCGAGCAATCTATTGTCATCTGTCTAACGCTAAGTGTTAGTGATATTTGTTAAAGGGTGTGATGATTGCGTGACTCAACTTTAGGATTTTTTACATTGTCCAATTTATGTTCTACTTTCTTTATTGTATAGGTTTGACGTCCAGTAAAGCAACCTTCAGCTAATGGTTGGGTGACCGCTAGTGGCATTATAAACTGAGGTCTAACGTGTTTCGAGAGCTCGTTAAGGTGCCTATCGCGGCTAAAACTTAAAGGGCGGCCTACGCGCGATGAGCGAGTGCCAGGCGGAGACGCAAGAGTTGCCGGGTTTGATTCCCACGGCGGAACACAACATTATTTGTGGCCTCAGGCGGGCTGCTCCAATTTAGAATGAGAAAATCTCGCTGTGCCCTACCTTTTTTTTTTAATGTTATACGGTGGCAAACAGGCTTACGACCCACCTGATGGTAAGTGGTTACCGTCAGCTATTGACATCAGCAACACCTGGAGCATTGCTAATGCGTTGCCTGCCGAACCCCTCCCCCCTAAAGAGCTCTGGCAACCTTACTCACCGCAGGAACACAACACTATTTGAAACAAATAATGTTATTTGGCTGCGATCTAACCTCCTCCGAAATGTCCTCTTAACTTCGCATTTTCTAATTCCAGTATCATTCCACCGTCTGACAGTGGAGATCGACCTAACACTCGCGTGCTGCTGCGAGCTGAACACCGCCCTCGGCGGCGGCTCGCCCGCGCCGCTCGTCACTGGCGTGGGGGTGGACATCAGAGCCGGCGACCTGTTCCCGGCTAACTTCCCGGACAAGGGCCCGGAATGCCCCCTGAGGGGAGCCAGGACGATTACCGGAGGACCGCATTCAGCGCAGGTTACTTATTTATTTATTTATTTATTTATTTATTTACTAGCTTCCGCCCGCGGGTTCGCTCGCGTGGTACCTTCATAAAAAGTAGTCTCTATGCTATTCTAGGTAAACTCTATACATTCCAAGTTTCAACGAAATCGATAGAGCCGTTACTGCGTGATACGTTTTGAACAACAAACATCTAAACATCCTCACAAACTTTCGCATTTTTATATTCATATTCATTTATTTCACCCTTAGCGTTACATTGCATAACATAGGTATGTCCAATTACAGTTATTGTCATAAATTATCATGCAGATTATTAATTAGGTGTTATTATTATTATTATAGATTATTAATGGATTAATAGATAGTGTCCTACATATTACTCGTATGCATATCAGAGAATGAACAATTCATATATTCGGTAATATGGTAAAATGGATGACTCTCATGAAATCTCCTGACCTGAAATTTAAATTTGTTTATGGGTTGATGGGTATGGGTTATAATATTAGTTGGATAAGTTTTTTTTTTTTAATATAGGAAATATTATCAGGATTTTTATCCCCAAGCATGGTAGTTATTTCTAAAATCTCCAGGCGATCAGATCCTTAAAGATGTCTAAGTCTGTCTAAGTAATGTCTACCCCACATGCACTAACCCAGCGTCGGGGTTCGTGCATGTCTTGGAATTTTAAGGTTCTAGGAGATGCTGGTTCCCTTGCGATGTCTTCCTAAACCGTTTTAGAGAGTGGTTTGATGCCACGCTCTTTGGACGGAAGGCGGCCACAGGCGTAGCTTCACCTAGTTTCTAAGACGTTTCAAAGTGATCCTAGTGATTTTATTGAAATAAACGCCTTCTGCTTTGACACCAACTATTTAAAAAAACAATTTCAGGTTCTCGACATATATGACAACGGCGTGGGCATGCTTCGCATCGGGCCGTTCAACTACGACCCACTCCGCGGCGTGGACCTTTGGCTCGAGCAGTCAGATGACTTCATACTTCAGCATCTGAGCACCACGCCCGCCGTGGAACCGCCGCATTTCGTGCACAACGTAAGTTGTTGGCTTGTCGTGTCACTGATTCTTTCTTGGTCACCTGTATGAGGTCGCCGTGGTGGCCGTGGTGGCCCCGACTGAAGAATAGGCCCCTCCATTAATACCCGTGGATGTCGTAAGAGGCGACTAAGAGAAAAAAGCTAGGGGTTTGGCAGCGTCCGCTATCAACAATATATACTTACTTTGACTGGCCTCATAGTTCAGTTGGTAGTAACTCTGCCATCTGCGCTAGAGGTCGCGGTTTCGATTCCCACTCTGGACAAACATTTGTGTGATGAACACAGATGTTTGTTCTGTGTCTGGGTGTTAAATATGTATCTATTATGTATATCATTCTCTGGTACCCATAGTACAGGCTATGCCTAGTTTGGGATCAGTTAACCGTGTGTGATATGTCAAAAAAAAACAGTAGCTTTATCTGCGCTCGCCAACCTGCATGCCCAGCGTGGGGATGGGCAAATCCCCCAAATTTTTGTTTGGGTGCAGGCCGTACAAGGTCGGTCGCGCTTGAAATCTATGGGGGGGCTATGTTCAGCAGTGGACGTCCTACGGCTGAAATGTTGACGGTGTATTAAGTCAGTGACTAGGTTCAGGGTATGGTTGTCCTGAATGGATTAAAGTGAACATCTTGGAGGCTCCTGTCTTCGAAATTTTAGGTTCTAAGACATGCCGGTTTCCTCACGATATTTTCCTTCACCGTTTGAGAGCACTATTATAACGCACAAAGGTTTTCCGAATAGAAAAACCATTGGTGCACGACCCGGATTCGAATCCATGACCTGTGGTTCGGAAGGCGGGGCCACAACCTCCACTCCACCAGTGCTATCATGCTAAGTAAGTTTATTAACTAGAATTAGAATGAATTAGCATGAAGCCGCGTTCAAACGGAGAGCTAAGGAGTTACCCCTCTTAGAAATCTTCAAAGATCTGAGAGGTTGTCTACCATACTTTAGATATATTATATTATTAATAAGTACCTACTTTAAGTTATTAATGTTAGCCTTCTTTTCAGCCTGTGAGGTTTTCCTAGTTCAGGCATAGTGTAATTTTTTTACCTTTAATTAGATAATAATCCGCAATGTAAATCTTAGCGCTAAGGTAATGAATAAATATGTATTTCTTTTATTATAATCATTTATATTCCCAACCATCCCACTAACCACCCCAAGTGGGGTGGTTTCGAATTTTAACATACTTGGGGACCAAAATCGCAGACAATTACTTTTATATTTTTTTATGATAAGTTGACTGATCTATGCCGTATTATTCCAGATCCGCGTGACGCTGAAGTTCATCCAGCAACACCCGTTCCCGGCTGTGACCGTGTTCCCGGACAACCGGCCGCACTACTACCGGCGCGATGAGCAGACCGGCTGTTGGACCCCCATGCGTTTCTAAACACACGTGTTCAACCCCCATGCGTTTCTAAACGCGCGCGTTGAACCCCCATGCGTTTCTAAACACACGTGTTCAACCCCCATGCGTTTCTTAACGCGCGCGTTGAACCCCCATGCGTTTTCCAACACGTGTTTAACCCCCATGCCCTCTAAATACATAGTGTGTTAGAACCCAATGCAAGTTTTGAATCCCGACGCGCTTCTAAACACATTTGTAAACATTCCTACTAACACATATGTTAGACCCCTATCCGTTCTCAATACACGTGTTCACCTTTCTGCACTAGTTGAACCACCATAAGTTATTTTGACCCCTATGCCTTTCTGAACACTCGTGTTGAACCCTCCTGCACTTGTTGGACCCCCATGCGTTTATAAACACGCGCGTTGAACCCCCAAAACACGCTTGTTAAACCCCGCGCAGGCTTGTTGGACTACCTAAACACGCGTTAACAATAAACACGGATTTGAACGCTTCTAACATAATTGTTTCACCGCAATGCTTCTAAACACTAGCGTTTGGCCACCGTGCTCTTGTTAACTCGCTACGGGCTTTTAAAACCTTGCCGACGACGCAGTGTCGGAAGGCCGATATACCCGATGGATCGACGATAGTGTAAAGGTTTTGTGAAGTGGATGGAGAAGGCTAAAGACGTGTTCGTCGTGGCACTCTTTGGGGGAGGCCTATGTCAAGCAATGGACTTCTACATGTTGATGATACATGTAACCTTTGTAAGGAATTCGGAAAGCAGGGTCGCGATTTCCAATAAGACAGGGTTGCCATACCATTTAATAAAACCATAAAGAAAGATGTGTCATGATGCGCGTCGTTTACGCTATGACATTTCGTTATACTTTTATGTTTTGTTCAGTGTTACTGGGTACCTATTTGACCACCTTTGATAATTGCTGCTTGTCAGACAAATATAGCCATTTCTCTCTTTGACATGTAAAAAAAAAGGCAGAGAAATATTTTTATTCGTCAATTAGCGATACTCAGACGTAGAGAAATAGGCAAGTGTAATAATTGAATTTAAAATAACATTCCCAATAGACAACTTTGCTAAACTACCTACATACTATATTCTTTTATATTTTAGTAGGTATGTAGACCATGTAATTTATTTTGGAAGCAACTTTATTTTCTCTTACCATTTATCAATCAGTGCTTGCTATTGGTATGTGTGATAATGTTCTATTTAGATTAAAACTTAATTAAATTGTATATTTTGTGACCTAATAATGATGTAGAATATGTTTATGAATTGTCCTGTAAATGCACTACTACTTGCCTTTTACAATAATGATATTGATTCATAAAAGTAGTTTGATTTAAATATCCGAACTTGTAAATATTTTAGTGAGACATTAGGTATAGTTAGATGACTTTTAAATATTTAGTTATTGTTTTGTGCAAATATTATAAATATATTGAAAGTTAAAATGTTATGTGTTTTTTATTCTGTCCTAAAATATAAACAAGTAAGTAGTATAGGTTGTTGCTATGTATACAATTTCCTTACAAACCTATTCCCACCCGGACGCCAATGATCTGTTGAAAGCCGTTTGTAGTGTTATCATTTGTTTTGCGTGGATCTCCGTGATATTTGCTCTATACACTCTCTTTTTTCTAGTTGGTAGTGACTTATATTATGCTCATTGCTTCCAAGCTCTACGTGATCCTATTGACCTTAAGACAAAATTAAGTTCAAGACAATTCAAAATTAAGTTTAGGTGTAGGTCTAAATGGCAGGTAGATTGGAAAATATTATTTTAGCGTTAGACTTTTCCAAATGTAGAAAGGAGCGTAGTGGTTCCATAACTATGTGTTACGCCTTTTTTGTATGGTGTAACGAAAACTGTCAAGCTATTCACTTTTCACGACTCACGGTGACAAGTGAACAACTCACAAACAAAGGACTCGGGCCTCGGTGCATAACTGTTTCAACCACAGACTAGGAAGATACTACGGTTAAAAAAACATACAACACGTCGTCTTCTCTCGTTTAACGAGAGAAGACGTGCTGTATGTTTTTTTTTGTGTTAATAGTTTTCTAATAAAATTACAATTCCACAGACTAAATTATTAAAAAAAACAAATTACTTTGGCGTTGGCATTGATACATAAATTTTGACTTGACACTGACTTATAATTTGACAGCTGACAGCATATCAAAACAAAGGCAAAAAAAGAGGCAGCTGATTTCACAAAAAGCGAACAAGTGTTTCTTTTCTTGATATAATAATTAGATCTAAAAACTGATCTTATACTTGCGTATTTGACTATTTTAACAGCAATTATGGACAAACCGACCATCACCGACCAACCGCCTCCTTATTCGGCTACAATGCAACAAGGTGAGGAATGTTTCTAACTTATTTTGTGTGTCCAGTCCATACTCGATGAATAATCACAGATAAGCAGATTTATGCCGTTCATTGCGCAACTTGATGAAACTTGATACCTACTAGCTTGTTCATCACATGTTTTTTCTTAGTCATCTTGCATTAGGTTAATGACCAGTTTATTATGGTAAGTGATCTGCTTGAGGATTTCAAGTTTTTGTTCCGTTTGTTTAGACCTTAATTATCTGGTAAGCTGAACGATAGCTCTCCCCTTATAATCCGGAACCCACCAAAGGGTAGATGGATGAAGAGGGAAGGACCTAAGTCGTAAACAAGCAATATCATCATCATCATCATCATCCTGATAAAGTCCACTCCTGGTGTTGTGTCTTCTCCATCCACCGACATCCTGCAACCTTCACAATGCTGTCGGTCCTGGCCCTTCCAATACTGCGTTGTGATTGTGTTATGATTTGTGGTCGCCATTCGAGAACCTTTATTCTCCAACAGTTGTCGGTTCTGCGAGCTATGTGGCCTGCCCACTGCCGCTTTAACTTTATAGCTTGCTTCTGGAAGCACTATGGATATAAATATAACCAGAGCAAAAAAGAAAGAAAATGCTGTGTGATCCGGCAGGGGTTTGCTCACCTTTACTAAAACAGTTTCTAAAAGTCACCATAATGAATTTCAGGTCCGCAGCAGTATCCTCAACCATATCCGCAACCATATCCCCAGCCAGCAAGCGCTCCGGGCGCTACATACCTGCCCCCGCCTCCTGGATACACCCCTCAAGGCGCTCCAGTTGTGACCGGCTATGTGCCAAACTACGGAGCAACCAACATCATCATCCCACCACCTATCATCGCAGTCGGAGCCTGCCCTGCTTGTCGAGTTGGAATATTGGAAGATGACTTCACTTGCTTGGGTATACTCTGCGCAATACTCTTCTTCCCGCTTGGAATTCTCTGCTGTCTCGCACTCAAAAACAGAAGATGTTCAAACTGCGGTGCTTTGTTTGGATAGACTACTGAATGACAAGACATTGTTAATTGTTATTCTGATAAGAGTTAATGATTTGATAGGTTTAAAGATGGAGTGACTATTTTATAGCCACATTTTTCTTCAGGGTTTGAAAGGTCAAATTAAGCTAATAATTAAAGAAATCCTAGCAAAGGAATAAAGATAAAAGAATGCTGATTATGATCATAAAAAAATATACCTTCATTACTAAAGTTGGTCAGTTTATTCAAAACATTCCCTATTAATTTGGTATATTAGTGGATATAAGACTACCATTTAAATTATTTCTGTGTTATCCAAAATGGACTTGAGACTTCTAATATTTTGTTGAATTACCGTTACAAAGGTTTTCATTAGTATGCATCAAAACTTGTTTAGAGGAGCTGCCATGTTGCCATGGTCCATGGCAAAGTTGTCCATGGCCCATGTAACCAGTTATTATTATGGCTAGTCTTTATCTATTCAGAGAGTAATTTGAATAGATATGTAAGGATAAAATTATAATTTAAAAATATTATCACTGTAATATTGACTTTTGTGGGTGACTTAACATCAAAAAGACAAGATCTATATTTTTTTCTGGGGTAAAAAAGAAAAACAAATTGAAATTTCCTCACAAATGTTTTTCAACAAGACACAAAAAAAAACTACCTATTGTGTCCAGTAATTGTAATCCCCAAGCAGGTAGACCTAGACATCCTCTCAAATCTCCAGGTGCGTAGATGCTTGAAGATGTCTAAGTAGGGTAGTCAGAGACAATTCCCATATTCCTTCACTTTAATTATACCTACTTACTATAATTATGATTTCATAAAATGTTTAAAACTTAAATATTTTTCATAGCTTTGCCTAAAATAGCTCAGTAAATACGTTAACTTTTATAGCATAGGCACAGTCAACATCAAAAGTTGATGATGATTACACAATGTTTAAAAATGTTTTATGATTATAAACTAGCTTATTATTAACCCATCATAGATAGTTAACTAAAACTTCGAAAAAGTCATCGACTTGTGATGCTGACTGCCTAGACCAAAGCCTATCTACACACATCAGTGCCGATGTGTGACGTTCAGTGACGCTGATGAGAATGGTGTCGTGAGGAATGTCAATTGTCATCATCATCAATTTGTCATGAGAAATGTATGAAACAATATGAATTTTCACTGACACTGCATGGTACTTGATGGTAACAAATATTGTCTTTGATGGTACGGAACTGACGGTCACGTGTCGGCACTGATGAGCACGAATTCGAACTAAGTCAATGTATAGTAGGTAGGTATGTAGTATTTATGACTCTATTGTCGTAAAGGTCATAATTTTATTGTATTCAGAATACAAAGAACTTTGTAATAAATAGATCAACTTGATCCTTGATTCCATTCATAATTCATTTCATTTTTCTACCATAAGTTTCTTCATTCTTAGAAGTTAAGTCATCTTCATGAATATGATTTTATTGCAGGCTTATGTTAGCATATATTATTATGTATCTATTAAATATTATTATGAAATGTGCATACCTATACTTACATACAACTACCCAGTGGCGGATTTGCAGTCCTGGCCGCTCTAGGCCCCAGGCCATGTGCCGCCTCTTTCTCAGCACCCAACATTAGACTAGGTAGATACATAATGAATTTACTTTATTGCCAACTTTATCTAAATCGAAATCAGAAATTGTATTAACTATAATAGCTACTAATTTGTAAATATATTCCGAGATGATGCTTTTCTACGACAATTTCTACAAATTTTTGGTCACGATTTGCCGCCCCTAATATCTGGCCGCCCTAGGCCCGGGCCTACTGGGCATTAGGGCAAATCCGTCACTGCAACTACCTATTGTAATGTAGTTTTTTGTAAACATAAAACAATTCAATTGTTAGCCATAACCATTTACAAATGTTAATTATTGATGCCATATTTATGTTATTTTTATATAGATAGGTACTAGATTGCGCCCGCGGGTTCATTTGCGTTTAAGCTATTCTAGGTAATGAACTCCTTTGTTCCAAGTTTCATTGAAATCGGTGATTGAAACACAAACACCCTCAAAAGCTATCGCATTTATAATTTTGGTAGGATTTATAATTTTCAATAATCTATCAGAAGCAAAAGCATTGAACTAAGGGTCAGTCCATCCTTGTATAACTTTCACAAAAAGTAGACTTAACCAAATAATTTTTTGTTTGTTTAGAGAATTCAATTCTCTAACAAAATTGTCTGCAACTAAATTGAAAATTATATTAAAGAAAAAATAAAATTATTTGTGATAATTAAGATGACAGATGTGTGTATTACCAAGCCAGGTTTTGTGTGGTAGCTCTGAAAAGAGCTTTGTGATCGGTGGAAGAACCGGTAGATGACACGAGACAGCCAGAAATGCCTTACATTATCATTATTAAGAGAAAAATATTAATTATATAGGTATACGTATGCAAATATTTGATTTTAATCTCGAATTTATAAAGTTTTGCAATAAAGTTTGAATACAAACCAAGTTTTTTATTATTTGTTAGTAAGCTTTCTTCATCAGACTTCAAAGACTTCCATGATAAACGGTATTTTCCTTGTCCATCAACCGAATTCTTGTTGTCGGTCCATCGGGTGGGGGACCTTACAACTTAGGTACTCTGCGTCGTCGCCCGGTGGTCACTATTTGATAACCTTTATTCGCCAATGGGTATGTTAACCCCCCAATCTATATGGACTAGCCACTGCAAAGTAACATTTACTATGGGTTTTCATCATCATCATCGGCCTGTAGAAGTCCACTGCTGGACATAGGCCTCCCCCAAAGAGTTCCATGACGAACGGTCTTGAGCCTTCTCCATCCACCGACTTCCCGCAACCTTCACAATGTCGTCGGTCTATCGGGTGGTAAATACTAAGGTATAACTATGGTAAGCTGTAGACATACACACTGGGTTTTGTAGAAGAATAAAATCACACTACCATATGTGCTTAAGAAGAATGTTTACAGGCCTTGTAAGCACCAACTTACACTCTTCAAGCTACTGTACTGAAAATAAAGCGCGCCTGTGATGGCCCATTAACTTCTGTTCAGCAAGTTAACGACCCGTTATTATTGTATTGTGGTTAGGCACCTACTCAGTAAATAAATTCTCATTTTATGTAAGTAGGAGAGGAAACGTCAGGCCCACATTAATTTATAAATAATGCGTGACCTACAGGGCTGGGGATTAGGGATTGTTACGTTAAAAGCGTATGTCATTAAATTTAATAATAATAATTCATTTAATTCAGGCTATAGTAAAGTTACAGGTCTTATTTAACTTATTCTACAGTCCATATCAATATATACATTAAAACTAACATAATACAAAATAAAAACTTAACACGTTATGTCTACGGCGACGTGTCGATGTCGCAATCAGGGTGTCAGCTGACGACGGTGCACGGCGGCGGCGGTGTCCCCTTGCAGGCGGCCAGTGAACCTTCGGAACTTGACACCCTTCGGCCAAAACTCTGCGCTTAGGTAGGTCGATAGATGTTCAGTTGGAACTCTCACCATAAATGAATTACCATTTAAGAGGTTAGCTCTTGTTGGTGTAGTTAGGTACCTAGGTAGATACCTACTGACTTAATTTCCTCCATTCTCTAGTAACTAACCTAACCTAACCTAATTTATGGCATCATTTTGAACATTATAAAATGTTAATTATTGATGCCTAACTTACCAATGTGTTATTTTTACGAGTTGTGTTGAGCCGTTACGGCGTGATTGAATAACAAACATCCAAACATCCTAAAAAACTTTCGCATTTATCATATTAGTGGGATCATCATCATCATCATCAACCTGTAGAAGTCCACTGCTGGACATAGGCCTCCCCCAAAGAGTTCCATGACGAACGGTCTTGAGCCTTCTCCATCCACCCACTTCCCGCAACCTTCACAATGTCGTTGGTCCATCGGGTGGGGGGCCTTCCAACACTGCGTCACTGCGTATTAGTGGGATAGGATAGTAGGATACCTACATCTCAGTGAAGGCGACTGTACCACCTACCTACTTAGCTGTTTCTTTATTCGTACAACTTTCTGATATCGTTTCCGTAACTTCTCTGCCGTTGCAGACCTTTTGTTTCCAACTGTAACTAAAGCCTTCGGGGCCATGAATGGTTGTCACCGCGGCCGCGGTGGGTGGAGAGGTAGCATTCATTTGTTGAATGGAGCAGTTGAGATCCACCAGATAGCAAAGTTCTACAGGAATGTGGGGCAGATAGGATTTTCTACTAAACAAATAATTTTAGAAGGCTTGTTTACCTAGTAAGAGTTCCGGAGATCCGAAGGTCGTCGGTTCTAACCCAATTAGTTTTTAAGTAAATACCTAAAGGCGACGCCTACTAAGTTAAAAATAATAGTCCGGGAATCATAAATCATACTTTTTATTGCTTTTTATTTATAACATAATATAACATATAACACATGTATTTCAATGTGTTATATGTTATATTATGTTATACATTTTATAAAAGTAGCAATGTATTCTGCCAGTTCAGGCGTGCAATTTTGTAATAACAATATAAATTAAATCAAAATTAGATAATATAAACTAAACATGCAAAAAATAAAAAAGATAACAATTCTAAACATATTGATAAAATTGAATAATTAATAATAATGTCAGACAGTAAAAATAATAATAATTTAAGAATAGAAAAATAAATTGATTAATTTAAGTTAGGGAAAAAAAAATTTATCAGTTATAAATTCATCCAAACATTAAAAGCATTTACTATTCAATAATGATCTCAGCTATATATAATCACCGGGAATCCTAGTGTGAACTAGGATTCCCGGTGTCGTGGGTATCAGAAACTGCGAGTACCATGGTACCTCAACACCCAGACCCGGTGCAGCGGCAATCGAGCCCGCACCCCTTGCGTCTCAGACGGGCACTCGCCCGCTACGCCAGCGAAAGTTGTACATAAGTTCCTACTGACTTTGGAAGTGTGGGCACTGTGCGTGATGTAATTTATTTCTATCTCTTTACATGTAAGACATCTGGGAAGAAGGTCAATTGACTAGGATGCTTAATGAGTAGCCTATATCGTAAAATGCATTGTAGGTATGCCATAATATGCAGGCTGCACGGGAGTCCCAACACCATCCTGAATGCACTATCCAATAAATGGGATAGCCCGTTTCTCAAACACTGTAATCAAATAATGATGGAATAGCAACATCATTGAGTGATTGCAGTGTTTGAAATTATTCCTAAATTTTAATTATAACTCTCATTAATAATACTAACATAGACTAAGAAAACTTTGTGACTAACATATTATGGACCTAAATTGTTGTATGAAATAAATGTTTTTATTTTTTTATTTTTTTTTATAATGGTATCGCGACTACACCAATGCAACTTCTAGATACGTCTTTTGCGTAACTATCCCAGACTCACGTCTCAGATACTTCGTGAGAGTTGCTTTAATTATTATTGTACCTTTCTGTTTTCTGAGCTGCCATGAGTAGGTACCTAAGTATTTGGATGCAAACATTTCTGAACACCACTAAGCCCAGCTGATGGGCGCCCGCGAGCCACACTGAAAAGATCCTTTGAAAGCGAACGGAAACTGAAATTACTCTACTTCAGTTAAATCCGACGTTGACATGAACAAAATTCTTTGTAAGTCGTTAATCTTCATTTCCTGAAAATACAGACTGAAGAATAATGTTCAAAGTTAAAGGTTCATATTTTTTCTTCAATCCAAGTTCAACAAAAAGTCCCATAAAAGTGGATCGCCTTTTTTCAAGCGGCGCCTATTACAAGCCTGAGGTTTGAACATTTTGTTTCCCATAAATATTTAAGCTGTTATTTGGTTTTTTATACAGAGTCGCTCTATCCTGAATAATACAAATGGGAGTCATTTGTTTTCTGGAACTTCGATTAGAATTCTCGTCAGGAAAATTTTGAAACAACGACGTAGCGTCTACCAAATTAGGCTAATTTCCACAAGCTATGGATTATGCAGCTATGATGCGAGGATGTGAAAGCTGAGCTACGAAACTATGTGACCGTTTCCACTGATGCTAAGCTATGTAGCAAAGCGAGTAAGAACTAAGATGTGCTATGAAGATGCGCCGCTGCAAGGTAGCTATGCGAGGAAGATTCGCCGCTCGGGCTATGCACCTACTGTAGGTACTCTGCTCCGACTTAGCTACACCACTCGCGACCATCCATAGAACGCATCCATCCATTAGAATTAAAATTATTTATTTCATTTAAAACAGCAAGCTTACAGTATATACCAAAGTGCCTACTGTCTAAAATTTAAACTTAAATATACTCTTAGCGAATTAAATATTATACAAATGTTATCATTAAAGATGTCGACATGTTGGACCTCGTGTACATAGGCATTTAAAAGAGTGAGAGCTCTTAGCGTTGGCGCATTATGAGCGTGACAAGTTCGCGGTTCCATATGGATTTTTATATAAAAAACAGAGCTTAGTAGAACTTGTTTTCGAATGGCATCCATTGCAACGTAGCATAGCACATCTCTGGTGGAAAGGCAGCCTAATTATTTCGTAGCAATGCTACGCCGCGTCGTAGGATGTAGCATGTTGAAGCTCACATTTGTCTTCTTTTTTTTCACATTTTTATAAGCTCTTATTTATTAAGGATTATAATTAGATTACTTCTCTTGAGCCTCACCTAGTTCGATCGGCACCACACTGAAGCTTTAAATTCCATTTTGTGAAAAAGGATCATCGAAAAAGATGATAGGCACCAAGCCGTGTTTGTTGCCTGATTCTTCTAGGCTTGGTCGCGAGGAACAGGCATAGCTTCACCTAGCTTTTAGTTTCTAAGACGTTTCAAAGTGATCCTAGTGATTTTATTGAAATAAATGCCTTTTGACTTTGACTTTGACTTTGACTAACTGTAAAAGTGCATTGGTTTACGTAGGTACGCAGTTACTTTAACCTTGTATGTAGGTATAATAATAATATGCTCTACTGACTACCACGAACCGGACGACCGTAGTGTTGGAAGGCACCGATGGATCGACTGCATTGTGAAGGTTGCGGGAAGTCGGTGGATGGAAAGGCTCAATACCGTTTGTCGTTGCACTCTTTGGAGGTTGTTCAGCAGTGAACTTCATCATGCTGATGAACTTGATGATGATGCACACAAGGTGATTCATAATATGAAGCTTATCCGAAAGCGGCTTACTACCCTATACGCAATAAAGTTTGTTCGACGACTGTAATAAATTCGTAAATTTTCAGTGAAAAAACACTAATATGACTGCCTTGGTACCTACTTAACAAGAAGAGCTGGAACCAACTAAATGTTACTTTATTCTTTATTGTACACAGAAAACACATACAAAAAACAAACTAAATGAAAGGACATGTACAAAGGCGAGCTTAACCCTAAAAAGAGTTTTCTTCCAGCAAACCTTTGAGGCTAGAGATAGGTGGTTATAGAGGTAAGGTTCGTACAAGACCAATATTAACCAACTTTATATGCGTTTTTGAAATAAACATTTTTCATTTTCATATTCAAAAATATGCTTTTTTGGGGTCAAATCAGTTCATTCTTCGTTGTTGATTCTTCGTTGATGTTGTATCTACTTATAAAAAAAATAACATTAGTTAAGAAGGAGGCATTAGTTAATTTAAGAAGGCTTGAAAAAAAAGACTTTAGGTCGACTGTACGGTAGACCTCGTATTCGAGTTAGTATTCACAAATAATAGCAACAGAAAATGGCATCTGGGGAAACTAAAATAAATCGGCACACGTATGCTGCCAGAGATGAATACATAAATCATGCCGAGATTACAATCTTGACAGAATTTGTCCCTGGAATTCTGAAAGGAGATTATTATAAACATACCTACTACTAAACCGAATTATATAGTCTTTGCTACTAACCAAAACTGAAAGTGCCTGATGGACAAAGTGAGCGTAGCTGCTAGTTAGTCTATGGACAAAGTGATATGGGTTCCTTTTTTTCCAAATGAGTTGGGTACGGAACCCTAAGAGGTATCATAGACGTATTTGTTTAACATAAAGACGGTCAAGTGCGAGAACTCGCGCCCTGAGGCTTCCGTACCATTCGTAGGTTCGAATCCCGGTCGTGCACCAATGGATTTATAAAAATTAAATCAAAATCAAATAATTTATTTCGGAACAAAAATAATAGAGGTACATTATAACGATTTGGAAAAACGATGGTAATTGCAAGAGTTATAAAAACTGTGACGCAATCACCAACGCCCGCCTCCTAGGAATTCTAAGTGTAGGAATTGACAAACTTATATGTGCGGTCGCTCACGTAGTCATTGTAAGATATTGACCGCAAATATAACTTTGTTTCCTAATATACTTAGAAATGCCTCAATTTCAGACTTTTCCCTTTACTTGTGTTACAAAAGCTCCTACCATTCCAAATTTCAGAATTGTGAGGTAACTGGAAGTACCCTAGAAATTTTTGATTTTTGCCATTTGCATACAAAAATTATACATTAATTGCCATATCTTTTTAATACATTAAGCTAGAGCTTTGTTTTTTATACGGCACCAAAGCCTACAGACCTTCACCTCTCAGAAACGGCCAAATTAATAATAATTGAAATTTATACCATCTATTGATGGTATAAATTTCAAGTTGACTTTTAGCCGTTTATGAGAAAAATGGTCTTGACAGACGGACAGACAGACAGACGGACGGACAACAAAGTGATCCTATGAGGGTTCCATTTTTCCAAATGAGGTACGGAACCCTTAAAACAACATAGTTATGAAACATAACATGAAAAGCCGTCGGTGTAGGTACTTCTAGATAACACAACATCAGTTTAAAATTATTTAAGTGCTCGTGGCGAAGTTCCGCGGCGTTCGTTAGGCGAGGTAACATTATTATGAATGGGTTACCCTAGTACTTTAGGTAACCCTTAGGTACTAAACATGTAGGCGGATATTTTTTGTTCTTATTGCTATTATAAATACCAGAACGGCTGAACGGATCTGGATAAAACTTGGTACAGAGATAGATTATAGTCTGGAATAGCACATAGGCTACTCTTTATCCCGGAAAAATGCATCGCCCACATTGATCAAATTTTGATCAGCCCGTTAGTTCTCACACATGCACATCAAAATTTTCACGCGAACGAAGTCGCGGGCAGCATCTATTAATTCAAAAATATAAATATTTACAACGTGTTCCGTAATTACAAAACAGGACTAGTTAGTAATATGTACCTACCTACTTACTTTCCCGAAAGGGGCTACGGTTACCGGTTCTGCCAGCTATAAGGGCCAACATTTTTTTACAATTATTTGATGACTGAAATAAAAGATTTTATTATTATTATTATATGGCCTGCACACTGCCACTTTAAATAGCTAATTCTGATAGTTATGTCGGTGACTTTGGTTCATCTCCGGATTTCCTCATTTCGGATCATAACACGTCAGTGGCGGATTTGCAGTCTTAGCCGCTCTAGGCCCCAGGTCATGTCACCCATCATTAGATTAGGTACATAATGAATTTACTTTATTGCCAACTTTATCTAAATCGAAATCAGAAATTTAATTAACCATAATAGCTACTAATTTGTAAATATATTCCGAGATGATGAGCTTTTCTACGACAATTTCTACAAATGTTTGGTCACGATTTGCCGCCCCTAATATCTGTCCGCCCTAGGCCCGGGCCTACTGGGCCTTAGGGCAAATCCGCCACTGTAACACGTACTTAGTGCAACTCCGAGCGTAGCTCTCTCCAGAGCTCGTTCCATGACTTGTGTCTCTTCTTCTTTGAGTCTACGTGTAACCACTGAATAAATAATAGGGCTACACTTTATTTCTATTGCCACTTGTTGCCACGGGTCTTCTTTTGGGATAAGCACTAAAAATTATGACGCCACGCAAATATGCGTGCAATTCTGTGTTCCGATCCTAAGGGTGACGTACCTAACTGGTGAAATGACACCACATGCGCCTTACGAACCCATGTCTCACTCAAGCGGTCGGCAAAGCGTTCCTAGGCTACAGTAAGTAATCACTTACCACAGGTGGACCGTATGCTTGTTTGCCACCTTATAGTTGTTTATACAAGTACTTCATCATCATCATCATCATTTCAGCCGTACGACGTCCACTGCTGAACATGGCCTCCCCCACAGACAGAGCAAATTCCTTATCATGTGGGGGGATTTGCCCATACTCACCACGCTGGGCATGCGGGTTGGCGAGCGCAGTTAGAGCTGAGTTGTTAAAATGAGGGACGCTGCTGCCCATCCCCTAGCTTTTTTCCCTTAGTCGCCTCTTACGACATCCGCGGATAGGTAGATATGGAGGGGCCTATTCTTCAGCCGGGGCCACCACGGCCTATAAGCCTATAATACAAGTACTTAGGGTACTTGTATTTGCGTTGTAATGGACACGGCGGAGATGGACAAGTTTAGTATTATCTATTCATGGTGGGTTATTGCGGCCGCGGGACGGGCATTCACGAGCTCAGGGAACGCAAGCAATTGGAACTGGCAAGGGCAGTTAAAAAAAATGGCGCATTTTCGAGAACATTGCCTGCAGTTTTTTTTTATTGGTGATGGTTAGCCGTTTGACCACCATAATATGGCATAATATAGGTAAGGGCCACGTCTCACTTGCAAAAGTGAGTGAAAATGGAGAAAATGGAGCACGCTTTACCAGAAAGACCTTATTTACTCGAGATTTGAAGACTCCTAGACTCTCCTAGACTCTTGATTGAATCTTGAGGGAAAACAGACGCAGGGAGATCATTCCACTCTTTGCCAGTAGGTACTTATAATAAAAGTAGAGCAGATTCGTTTGGTTCGACACTGTGATTATCGCAACGAGAATCTCCAGGCGATTCTCGCGTTCATGCGACTGCAACTGCAGTATTTATGTAAAGACCGATTAACATCAGACGAGCGAATGCGCATTCTATCCCCACACTATTAAATTATTTAAGTGTGAAGAGACGTAGAGCCTTATTTCGTTGCTTTGTCTGCGCTAACAAAAAAAGAATGAATGAAAAAGCATGACGAAGAATGCTTTTTTTCTAAACTCTATCTCTATGATCGTTTGGTTCAAACCGGCCTTAGGGTAATTTTCCATGGTAGATAGATGATAGATAGATAGATAAACATTTTATTTGTCACTACAGACACACACAATTAACATAGATAAACAATTTTAAACCAAAGTACATACAATAGGTGGGTATAAATAATCAAAAGAGCAATTTTTTTTTTAAGTAGGTATCTTAGAGTAGACAAGTTTGCGTGTGCTGCAGTACGACAAATAGGCTATGGCTCAGTGAAATATTTTGCTTAAAAGCAAAAACACTGATTTTCAGCCAAAACCTGATCGAGAGCGAGCAGAACGAGTATAAACGAACAATGCGTAGGTACCTAGCTGTGAATTTGTGTTGTTGTGATTGTGTAGTTTGCTATCAATGATTACAAAATATGAAATACAATAAATTAATGACAATAGTGCGAAAAAATATAATAATAATATTGAACAAAAAGAGCTTAGAATATTTTTGTCTATTTTTGGCATACGAAGTGCTTGGTATAATTTTATTTCCGCTAATTACTCCACTACGCTATTATTATGAAGGCACTTTGAGAGTCTTTACCATCATTGTTACGAACGTACCGCGACCGGCGTTCTTTTTGGACACTTGATATTTTTTTTACTCTTAGCTCTTCCATTTATAACCTTCTCCGTGTTCATGAGCAAATGAAATGGGGACATGGGACGCGCGTGCCTCGCCGAGAACAGTTCCGGTCAAATGAATAGCTATTTATGGTCTATGTTAGCTCGAATACCTACTCAATGCTAGTACTCGAGAACCTACACTGAACAAAGTAACTTGTCTCTCTACCGCCTTTGCTTCGTTATACGTACCTAACATAGGTTTTAAGACATTTACTATCATTCATTTGTATTCCTTTTGTGTAATAAACAAATATAAATAAATAAATAAATAATAATGTTATGTTGACCAGTCGCTAAACTAAACCTAAGCTTCTAGACTAGAAGAGAGTCCGTTCTTCTAAAATCTAGTGTTGCAAAATGTAATACTGAGTTTAGTTTTAGATCCATCAATGGATTTAATATTTTGAAAACTTTTAAATCCATATAATTACCGAAAACCTGTGGATTACAAAGTTATAATGTGCTATTATCATTGACATTGCTCCATGCTTATTAACCTTTATTTTATTTACACAAAGAAAATTAAAACTAATACAAGTTAATAATTACAAAATACACAAGAAACAGTTGAGCTATCTAAAGATCGTAACAAACGATCTATAGATAGCTCAATTGATCCAGATCACTACTAGTCGGAAGCGTCCCCAAAACGCTGGCTGGATGGCAATGCTAATCCGTTGGGCCAAACAGGGGCCAGCTCTCGGGTTACGCGTCGCTTCGATCAGACGCCCTGATATCTTTTTGAAAACCCGGAGGGCCCCGCTTCCCCACGGACCCAGGGTCTCAACCCCAAAAGGCTCAAACGTGTAAGCCCTATCGATCGATACTAACATATTTGCGCCTTTTGAGATGCTCGGCCGAATCTGCCGCCGCACCCGCCCTAACTGATGTCCCCACAAGATGTGAGCGCGTTAATGTATCAACACAAGTAGCGTCCCACACCATAGGCCAACCCTACCCTTCTCCTAAGGGGCCAAAGTCATACCGTCAGGCCGCTTACCATCATCACGTAGCAGACCATTCGGTTCGAGAATGGCTGCTCTTTAGTATCCATGCTTAGCTATTTGCTGTCTTTAATAGATATATGATGGGGTATCTTGTTTTTCCTGAGCTTATGAAGCATATTCTAAAAACTCTTTCGTTTGTTCAAGTAAGGAAACGAAAAAAATCACGTTAATTACAGATTGATCTCGATATTGGCTACTCTAAGTAAAATTTTTAAAAAAGTTATTCTTGCTCGTTATTATCTCACTTCCATCTAAACGGGCTAATTTAATTTTGATTAATCAATTTGGATTTACCAGGTGTCAATCAGCAGCCGATGCTATTTATGCACATAATAATTATGCCTTTGAGAACACACAAGATGAGATCGGAATAAGAATTCTGTGATTTGTCAAAAGCATTTGACTGGGTGAGTCATGCAACCTTAATTTCTAATTCAAAACATTACGGCATCCAAAACTGTGCAATTGACAATCTATCTATCCAAGAGAGTCCAAAAAGTTGACGTTGGTGGTGAAAGGGCTTCTGGATTAACTATTGTTATAGGTGTGGCACAGGGTTCTATTCTAGGCCCTTTCTTATTCCTAGTTTACTATATGACCTTTTTTAAGTCAAAGACATGTGTGACATAGTTCTGTTTGCTGACGATACCTCGTTAGTGTTCAAAGTCGACAGATCCAAAGTGAAATACGAGGATGTAAACAAACTTTTGCTGTATTCCAACCAAGGGAAAGAAAACGAAATGCAACAAAATCCCCTTTGTTCCCATTATGATTCCACTCACGACGGTTAAAGATACCTACGCTTATCCTGATGTCATCCATCCTTATAAATAAGACTCTAAATATAATGAGGAAACCAGATCAAAGCCCGAGAAGTAGGTAGGTACCTATTGTTCAAATTCTGACGACGAATATAGGATCTTTTGAAGTGTTGAGCTACCTATAACACTAGTTTTTCAAGCTCTATACTGTGGATCAGTGCTAATGACCCCGCATTCCAAAAATCGTGAGTTTTATAGTTTTATATCAGATTTTTAAAGTTAGTGGTTTTTCAATGAAAAATTTAGTATTTAGTATTCTGGATATTATGTACATATTATGACTTACCTACCTTATTATAGGTAAGTACCTATATCCACATGCATACACATACACTCACTATAATTACGAGGGTTTCTTGTTGAATAGTATTGAGCAAGTAAGCGGTGCTCAGGGAACATATACCTACTTACAGTGTTGAACCACCTACACTTAATCATACTCTTCAGCACTTTTCGACTATTGTCCAATATGTTGTGCCGTTGGCCCCCTGGTTCTCCTCCTACCTACCTACTAGTGGTAGTTAGGATATAAAGAAAACCAGGGTTTCAATTATTAGCTATAATATTTAAATAACTACAGCTAGCAGTCTGCGAGCACACAAATTTAGTAGGGCGTGGGATGCCTATTGATCTGTCTCCACCTCCTATCTAGTAAGCACTCCCCTGGTGGGCCGAATGATGGTGGGTGGTCCCAACGGGAACGGATGGTACGTAAGTGGCTTCCAGGACTTCCTTCTCGAGAAACAGGAACTGATCTCCGACTAGGAACGTCGGTCGTAGCCCTTGTAGTAAACGGGAGACTTCAATCCGTGAAATTGTTGATCCGTGAAGTTGATGACTCCTTAAGTTGATTATCCGTAGAGTTGTTTATCCGTAGAGTTGTTCCTGGAAGCGATAACACCAAATTGTTATCATTTGGTCTACCTAACTTCCGTTCTGGGGTCCCACCAACGGCATAATGAAGAAAGCAGGTAAGTACTCACTTACCGGTAGTATAGTTTGCCGTGGTGGTAGGTACTACAGAACGGAGTTTACAAAATTATATTTATTTAAAGCAGAAGGCTAAGGAAGAAGGAAAGGTTCACTAAAAGACGTTAAAACGAAATACAAAATTCAAAATAACATAACGGAAATCTCAAGGTGACTTTGACCTTCCGTCATGTCATTGAGTAACGGACGAAAAGTTCGTTACAATAAAATGACAATCTAAAATGGGTTACAATGAAATCTAGCAAGTTATAAAGATGGGAAGCTGGAAAATGAATTTAGACAATAATGGGTACATTTATAAAACACACAGTAAAAATAGCAAAGTATGAGCAAGTGAGTTTTATGTGTCATTCAGAACTTACCCTAGATCGGGAATACACTTAAAACGGAATTTAAATTTATAAAGTAGTATCGTACAGCCGGCTAGAGCGCACGAGCTGACGAAAAGAAGCGTGGACTAGCTCTCAGTCCAGTCTAGCAGCAACTGAGCCGAGCGCCGGCCACCGAGCCCGCGCGGGCGCCTAACGGGTTTTATATCCGAGCGCGACCGACTGCGGCCGGTGATGGACGAACGCATCACCTCCCCCCTTGCCTCAGGAACGGCCCGCGCGACACGATATGGAAGCCGATCTAATAACTTAAATAATAACTTAAAATTAAAACTAATGTTTGTTGTTTGTAACACATTGTTACAATACCCGCCTGTCCCTCATAAGGATTTTATTTTAAAAATAAAATCCGCAATTTTTATTTTAATTCCTATTTCTTACATATATTCTTTCAAACTTCCTTTCATACCTACAAACATACATCAATTTCATTCAACCTAACAAAAAAAATCGAATAATTAAAAAAAATTATAAGACGCGTACTGTCACGGAAAAAAATCGTATGCCATAAAAATCGACTTACGACTTTTATGTAAGAAATGATCAAAAGATGTTATTAGACACGGGAAAATTTGTAACAAACAATAAAAATCAATATAACTACTACTATGTTACATTATTTTGATTAAAAATTTTTAAATCCTTTATATGCCAAGTACCTATATTTTTACCTGACATATCATCGAGGATGTAAATAAGCGGTGAACGTTTTTCAACCACTCTGCATTTTATATACTTTGGAGCTAGTTTCTTGCTAAAGTACTTATCCTTATCGCTCAGTACATAAGCACGTTTGAAAACAATATCCCCAACATTAAATTCATAAGACTTTCGCCTCAAATTATAATTAGCTGTATTTCTAGCATGAGCGTCATATAATGACTTTTGCACCTTATCGAAAATAGATGCTAAGCAACCGAAATTTTCTGCATACACATCTCGTGGCAAAAATAGTATCTCCGCTCCTAGATCAGAGTCCGCATAGTGAGAGCCACAAACAACGAGTTCGCGTCCAAACACAAGAAAAGATGGCGTGTAACCTGTTGCCTCGTTAACAGCGTTATTTATGGCGAATTGGACACTAGGAATGAACGTGTCCCAAGAACGATGATCACTATCCACAAATGTAGAAATACATGTTATAATAGTTTTATTATAACGCTCAACAGTGTTAACCTGGGGCGTATATTTTGGTGAAAAAAATATATTTGGAATGCTGTACTTTTTGAAAAGAGCTTTGGTATGACCACTTATGAACTGAGAACCATTATCTAAAAATATACTCTGCGGAATGCCATGAACTAAGAAAATTTGCTCTTCTAATATTTTAACAATAACCTCTGATGTTGCCTTTTTAATAGGATAGATGTGACAAAATTTAGAAAAACAACAGGTAACTACTAAAATATGACAATTTTGTTTACGAGTAACTGGAAGAGGACCCATCAAATCAATCGATATCATTTGATAAGGCCGAGAACAATGCTTAGGGCGACCCATTTCTCCTAAAGTAGCATGATTTTGTGCTTTATATTGGAGACAAATACTACAAGAACCTACATAATTTGCTACATCACGATACATACCTGGCCAGTAGTATCTAAGAGCAATACGTCTATAGGTCTTGAATATGCCTAAATGACCAGCAGTTGGCTCGTTATGGTTCACAGCGAGGACTTCTTTACGAAGTTCTGCTGGAACTACCTCTTTCCATGAAAACTCGTTAGTAAGTTGACATTTGTTTTTACTGAGACGGTACAGGACATTGTTTTTAATTTGAAAATTTGGAAAAAGTTCGGGTTTAGTTTGACAATTATTAAAAATGCCTTTATACCAATCATCGCTAGAAGTCGCATATGAATTGGCAGTTATTATACTAGCAACCGGAACAGCCCTTGACAACGCATCGGGAATAATGTTGTCTACACCACGACGGTGCTTGATATTAAAATCAAACGACGATAACCGCAAACCCCAACGTGCAAGTCTGCCCGTAGGGTTATTTAAAGAAATAAACCATTTGAGTGCACTATGGTCGGTGTAAACGGTAAAGGTTTTCCCGTTTTCAACGTAACAACGCCAGTGTTCTAGAGCGACGAGGACAGCGAGTGTTTCTCGTTCCGTAATACTGTAGTTCTTTTCGGCTGCTGTTAAGGATCTACTCATGTACGCAATAGGGTGTTCCTTTCCGTCTATAGATTGCGTAAGCATTGCACCTACCCCATAATTACTTGCATCCGTGTGCACCTCAAATGGCAAATCGTAATTTGGACAAGATAGAACTGGTGCAGACACCAAACACTCCTTCAATTTTTTGAAGGCAGCGTCAGCCTCTTCTGTCCACTGAAAAGCTGGAGAGTTCTTTTTGTTGGAAGTAAGTTTGTTAAGCGGCCCTGCGATTGTACTAAAATTCGGAACGAACCGACGATACCAGGTGGCGGTACCCAGAAATCGTTTGAGATCTTTACGATTTGAAGGAGTCACGTAATTAAGTATCGCCTCTACTTTATCTGGATCCGTTCGTAATCCGTTGGAATCAACCACGTAACCTAGGTACTTTAACTTACTCCGGAAAAACTCGCACTTGTCTAGATTAATAGTAAGATTAGCCTTACGCAACTTGTCTAAGACACGAAGAAGGAGGGAAACGTGTTCCTCGAAACTGCTGCTGACGATGATTATGTCATCTAAATACGCAAAAATTCGATGGTCTACGTCACCTAATAACGCGTCTACTAAGCGCTGCTGTGTTGAGGGGGCATTAGTCAACCCAAAAGGGGTGGTCTTAAATCTTAAGGTTCCACGACCTGGGACATAAAATGCAGTTTTGTCCCTATCCTCCTCAGCTACAGGAATTTGCCAAAAAGCTTTCGACAAATCTAAACTACTAAGGAAACGAGCATCGCGCAAGTTATCCAATATTTCCGAAATATACGGCAAATTATATGCATCTCGTTTCGTGACAGAATTCAGCTTTCTGCTGTCTAAACAAAAGCGAGGCTGCCCATTCTTTTTATTAACTAGAAGCACAGGAGACTGCCACGCACTTTCGCAAGGCTCCACTACATCTAAAGCTAACATCTCATCTACCTGTTCAATCAAAATTTTCTGTTTTTCCGGCGAAAGCCTATAATACCGTTGTCGAATAGGAGGAGAATCACCAGTATCAATATGATGAGTAATTAAATGTGTCCTACCCAAACCTTTATGCTTGAACGCAATTTCCTTAAATTGGGTGACAATATTGTCTGCAATGGCCACCTGAGATTCGTCCAAATTATTGTACGAATAAATCATAGGTTCTGGGCTTTTATTTAGGTCATTTAATGGGAACTTAGACACCTGCAATGAACCTAAATATTTTACACATAGTTTAAATGCGCGCCAGAAATCAACTCCTAGTATAAGCGAAGACTGAACCCCTGGCACTACGAATGTTTTCACTATATGAAATTGCCCATCAAAAGATATAGGTAAATCAATATGTCCTATGCTATCAAGAGACTGACCGCCTGCAGCAATTACTGACATCTTCTCCCCAGTAACTAGCTTAAGCCCACGACTAAGAAGAGTATCATGTGCATTGTTACCAATGATCGTCACTGCTGACCCTGAGTCAAGAAGACCCGAAGCAGTGATATCGTTAATCATGATATCGACATAAGGTCGCGTATCACCCAATGGCTTATCTTGCAGAATTGAAGCAGTTTTGTAACAGTTAAAGAAACTACGGAGAGTTTCCAGCCACTCATCCCAATCTTTTTTATTAAAGTTATTTTCCTTATTAGAAAGACTACTACAATTCTGCGAATCTAGTTTTTTGAATTAGAATTACAATTTGGACAGTCTGGTTTCTTAACACCTTTCTGCCCACACTTAAAACACAAGATTTCAGTGCTTTTACAACTTTTTAAACTATGTGTATTATTACGACACCTAGGACAGTAAGGCACTTTCTCATCATCATTACCGTTGTTGTTATTTATTGCGTGTACATATTTTTCATTTACATTATTACTAGCATAAGGTTTATTATAATTGTTTTGTGTTTTATTATTAAAATTCGAATAAAACTGTGATTTTGGTTTATTCTGTGTATTTGATTTAGGCTTATACGCAAATTCGGGTGCAAGGGTGTCCGATGTGGCTGCTGAAGGCTCACGGAACTGAAGTAGCCGTGATTGAACATTCTCGAAATTCCTACATACTAGGCGCAGTTGCTCGATTTCCCTAATTTCGGTAACTGAAGCTATTGTGCTCGCATAAATCGGCCGTATATTATGCAAGATTATCTCGAGCTTATCCTCCTCCGACATAGGCCTCGATAAGCGAGAAAACATACCTGACAAAATCGACAAGTATATGGTAATACTTTCCGCTTCGCCCTGAGTCCTAGACCGAATCTCAGCTAGAAGACGGTAGTCATAGTCAGACTTATCGAAGTCTTGTTTCAGAAGAAACACTAGATCGTCCCAAGAGGACACCTGTTCCTTAACACTACGGAACCAATGGAGCGCATCATCAACAAAAATTTCAGTGGCATATGATAAGATCTTATGACCAGATATTTCACGAGCTTCGCTAAATTCTTTCACACGCTGTATGAAAGAGCGCACACAAGTTTTTCCGTCAAATTTCAACCTGCCCAATTCCGACGAAATCCTACCCTTACCATCGCAAGAGACTGAAACATTGATTGGTGTTTTCACAATCTGAGATTCTAGATTTGAATCTATGTTAGAGAGTGTGTCAACGCTTTTTTTCTTCAAATCCGTAAGTTTATCATAAAGCTCTTTAAATTGAGTACAACATTCCAAATGTTCCTCAACGAAATCCTCTTTATCATCTACGCAGATTCTATTGAGCCTGTGGTACAGATGGTGAAGTAAATTCTCCGTACGAACTAACACATTCTTATCCTTTACCTCGGATACTACCACAGTCTTAACTTTGTCTAACAGTTCTACAACTCCGCTTATATCTTCAGAAGATTCCAGATGAGAACAAGAAATATCCTCAGATGGATAAACCTGGCTAAGCTTACTAATCTGTTTCCTAATATCGGCAGCAGTACTAGCCGGTGTCTCACCTCTAACTGAAACCTCATATTCGAGCTCGGACTTTTGCAAAGAAAGAAATTTGATAGGGTACGACATCTTAAACACTAATAAAATCACACACAAAAAAAACGTAATTCGCCGCAAGGAAGTTTAGAATGGCACATAAAATATTTGATCAATGATGTAAAATACTCCGTTCTGTTACAATCAGTTTTAACAGAACACTTTGGTTTGATGAGTGATTGATTGATGAAGTGAAATGATAAAAGCAAGCATGAAATTGTAACTAGTGTGAGAGCAGTGATCAAAAACTAAAGAAAAAAACTAACAATAAAATTACAAAAGGGAAAAAAAATTGTGGAAAAAATTTTTTCCTCCACAGTACTAAAAATTATTTATAATAAAAAAAAAAAAAAAAAAAAAAAAAAAAAATACTGTATCTGTGTGATATATACACAGTACTATACTAATACAATATAACACACTACTTTCACACCAGCTACTGGAAACCAAGAAAAATAAACGTTTTACAAAATAAGCCACACACCGTACACAACTAACTACTTAGGTACTAAGAGGTAGAAATGGAGACAGATCAAGAAAAAACCACGTATAAGGGCGCCAGTGTGCCGTTGGCCCCCTGGTTCTCCTCCTACCTACCTACTAGTGGTAGTTAGGATATAAAGAAAACCAGGGTTTCAATTACTAGCTATAATATTTAAATAACTACAGCTAGCAGTCTGCGAGCACACAAATTTAGTAGGGCGTGGGATGCCTATTGATCTGTCTCCACCTCCTATCTAGTAAGCACTCCCCTGGTGGGCCGAATGATGGTGGGTGGTCCCAACGGGAACGGATGGTACGTAAGTGGCTTCCAGGACTTCCTTCTCGAGAAACAGGAACTGATCTCCGACTAGGAACGTCGGTCGTAGCCCTTGTAGTAAACGGGAGACTTCAATCCGTGAAATTGTTGATCCGTGAAGTTGATGACTCCTTAAGTTGATTATCCGTAGAGTTGTTTATCCGTAGAGTTGTTCCTGGAAGCGATAACACCAAATTGTTATCATTTGGTCTACCTAACTTCCGTTCTGGGGTCCCACCAACGGCATAATGAAGAAAGCAGGTAAGTACTCACTTACCGGTAGTATAGTTTGCCGTGGTGGTAGGTACTACAGAACGGAGTTTACAAAATTATATTTATTTAAAGCAGAAGGCTAAGGAAGAAGGAAAGGTTCACTAAAAGACGTTAAAACGAAATACAAAATTCAAAATAACATAACGGAAATCTCAAGGTGACTTTGACCTTCCGTCATGTCATTGAGTAACGGACGAAAAGTTCGTTACAATAAAATGACAATCTAAAATGGGTTACAATGAAATCTAGCAAGTTATGAAGATGGGAAGCTGGAAAATGAATTTAGACAATAATGGGTACATTTATAAAACACACAGTAAAAATAGCAAAGTATGAGCAAGTGAGTTTTATGTGTCATTCAGAACTTACCCTAGATCGGGAATACACTTAAAACGGAATTTAAATTTATAAAGTAGTATCGTACAGCCGGCTAGAGCGCACGAGCTGACGAAAAGAAGCGTGGACTAGCTCTCAGTCCAGTCTAGCAGCAACTGAGCCGAGCGCCGGCCACCGAGCCCGCGCGGGCGCCTAACGGGTTTTATATCCGAGCGCGACCGACTGCGGCCGGTGATGGACGAACGCATCACCTCCCCCCTTGCCTCAGGAACGGCCCGCGCGACACGATATGGAAGCCGATCTAATAACTTAAATAATAACTTAAAATTAAAACTAATGTTTGTTGTTTGTAACACATTGTTACAATGTACCTATGACATTTTTTTTATTGTGAGATGAACATATAACAGGGAAATTAGTCCTATACTATACAGCCAAATTCGATCCTACTAATATTATAAACGCGAAAGTTTTTGAGGATGTTTGGATGTTTGTTAACCAATCACGCCGTAACGGATCAACCGATTTCGTTGAAACTTGGAATAGATAAAGTTATTTACCTAGAATAGCATAAAGGCTACTTTTTATGGAGGTACCACGCGTGCGAAGCCGCGGGCGGAAGCTAGTATGAAATGTTTGAAAAAACCACCCGTTGTTAACCCTATCATCATTCTTGGTTTTTTTACAGAATTGATATCAGTTTATACCTTATGATCACAAACCGAGAACAAATGCAAATGACTATACATAATTATGCTATAAAATCAACGGGGTGATTTGTTTACAAACATTTACATCAAATTCATAGGAAGTTTTAGTTTGGATGCGATAACAAACAAATATTATTTCATAATAAACAAGCTTGGGGATTTGGTATTTTAATTAGAAACTTAGGAACTTCTTCAACATATTTTAGCGGTAGGATGTCGACTGCTGAACATACTCGTAGGTCTCTCCACAGATTTTCAGTGACCGATCTTGTGCATCAAGTGGGGGGCCGTCCTTCGCTGCATTTTCAGAAATCCTTACGCTTAGGATGGCAAAAAGCTGGAGAGTGCGATGCTGTGTAATTCGGAATCATCGCCGTTCACAAAGAATGGTAAAGACGAAATATAGGGCGTAAGATACCTAATCTTTGGGAAACACAATGAGTGAATGAGGTACCTACGATCTACGAACGAACCTTTGGGGAACCAAAATGACCTACAATATAATAATAATGAACCTTCATTATTATTATATTGTAGGTACTTATACTAACTATCCCGAAAGGACTAGCTGAGAACTATCTTATTCTCATCGCAGAACCGACATCCGTTGGGGAATAAAGGTTCTCGAATGGCGGTCACGAACCGGGTCACACAGTGTTAGAAGGCCCCCCACCCGATGGACCGATGACATTGTAAAGGTTACGGGAAGTCGGTGGATGGAAAAGGCTCAAGACCGTTCGTCGTGGAACTCTTTGGTGGAGGCCTATGTCCAGCAGTGGACTTCTACAGGTTGTTGATGATGATGATGATTCTACACCCAAATAGCAATAAAGATTGTTCTACGACTTGGAAATTCGATATTTTGTTTATATAGTATTTTTATTGAAAAATACTAGATATTTAAAAAATAATTAAATAAAAATACCTCAGATTTTGCAGTGTTTTTTCGAAACAAAGTTATATTTGCGGCCAATATCATACAATGAACTATATGAGCGATCGCAAAATATAAGTTTGTCACTTCCTACACTTAGATTTCCGTACGTACACCCAGGAAGTCAGACTGTCTTTATTTTTAATTATGATATATTTCTGGCCTGACTCCGTCCCTGTACGTAACCTAGTCGATCGGATTCATCTCGCTCGGTTGACGTGACATGCACGTTCAAAGGATTTAGTGCATTGTGGTTACTGATGGGAAATGTAGGTACCTAGAATGTCTAGCTTTGGCATGGCGATGTTTGCTTCTGATTAATAAATTTTGTAGATCGGGTCTCATACAAAGCGATCCATCTGTCTCTTTTTAAATTGACGACCATTCGGACGCTCAATTTAATCAAGCACACGTCCAGGCACCCAATTCTACTAATTCAATGACTTGAAAATGATAATCGCATGATAATAATCGCATTATTATCATTCAGTTACGATTATCGCCACCTTTGTTTCTTTTATTTCATTGGTTCATTTGTATCACAATGACTTCCATTGATATACGACTGTGATAGCAGAATTGCCACTTTTGGTATTCACCAAAAGTGTCAAAAGTGGCCATTTTGCCATTGTCATTTTGAAGCCATTGAATTAGTAGAATTGGGCCCCCGGTAGACGCTCGCACGGAAAATTTATTCATTGCCATCTAATTCAGTTTCCATCCTCAAATTTTCTATTTCCGATTCACGACTATGGTTCTCAAAATACCGAATGCATGAATTGCACACATCGAATTCTTATCTGTGATATCTATTCTGGCAGAGTTGAATTTGTTCAGAATTATTTTTTAACGATATGCAGGGAAATGGAAGAAGAATACCTACATGTTGTGCCGACCCCACACGATGTAGGATAAGGGCAGGAAGATGATGATGCAAGGTCAAAATCAATCAGTTGAAACGCAATTCTCCAGCTGTTTTAGGTACCCAGGTAATGTATACGTAGGCTTTATGTCGAACTTCTAGTACTACGTTTATTAAAAGTACCTACTAAGAGTAGTAATTGGAGACTAAAATTGTTGGTAAATTAACTGTAATTTGAAAAAGTTTGAGAAAAATCTGAACTTTTTAAATTATTTCACTAAAAGTTTGCAAAACTGAGATAATGGTATCAAGGTGTTCTGGCACGTATCCAGCGAGCGGATGATCCACTGAATTTATTGCTAAAGTTCCGCCACCGTACTTACCTGCCTACGTAGCTTACATTCGATAAGGAGCGAGATTGACGAGTGTGCATCTCAAATCCGCGGCGGTAACGCAGCGGGGAAGCATCAAATCTGATATTGTAGGTTTTTTTTGCATGCTTGCTTGTCATATAGCTGGTTCGTTCTTGGCCATCCTGCATTTAAAGTCTGTGGGCGAGTAGAGGCATGGTGGCCCTGAAAAGTGCCAATGACTGTTGGTGAACGAACTAAAGTGCGCTAACAAAAGTTTAAGGATGCTTTTCGTGCACATGTCACAATATATATACACATGTCATGTCTTCAAATTTTGAAATACAAAATTACTAAATACTACGTTAGACACGGATGGCTTTACCGGTTGAGAACATCCAATGTAATCTGAATGGAAAATTCATTGGTACCGGGCTTCGAACCCACAACGCTTGGATCTTAGGTAAGAAGTAATTGTATTTGTGCTCATTAGGATCGAAGGACTTTTAAATAACTATTCTGAAACAAACTCATTATTCGAGTAGGCGCTCCAGCGAAACCTAAAAGTTCTCGTCGAAAAAATCAGGTCAATGGTTTTGAAGGTCAAAAGTCTATCATATTTCACAAACAATAGACACCGAGTGCTTCAGACTTCGCATCCGCTCAGAGACAACTTTCACAGTAAAGTTAATATCCGGTGTTATTGAAATTGTTTCCTCTGACGTCACTCACGAGATAATGCCTGACATGCCGGGCTAGCATGCTTACTTTTCCCGTGCGAAATAGAGTCTCCAACTCTATGCAGATTTGACACTTCTGCGCGAGTATTTTACTATTACAAAATGTTTCTTATTGCGCATGACATACCTATCTCACGGCGCACATGCTAGCCGGGCAGGGCTAGTATCTCTTTATTGTCTCTGACTACATGCGATTTTGACGGTTCTGCTCTGCACGAGTATATTAATATTACAAAGGAGCCATTTCATTCTGGGCCTGGTCCATGTACACTACATAGAAAAATTTGAAAAAAATAGGAGATTACAAGAAAAATACAATTTCATTAATTTGAAGAAAAATGCGATGGTACAAGAATAGTTCTTATGGTAAGTTTTTTACTATGTGAGCTTTTACTATGTGACTTGGTTCATAGCCTTACCTTCGACTGTCACAGACAGTGACCTTACCGTGCAGCCCATGGTAGTTAGTACTAGAACCTACAGAGGTGTAGGTTCAGTGTATTGTCAGTGTGTGTGTGTCATTAGTATTGCCATCCAGCGTCTCAATTCCGCCAGCGTCTTGGGGATGCTTCCGACTGGTAGTGATCTGAATCAATAGAGCTATCTATAGATCGTTTGTAACGGTCTTTAGATAGCCCAACTGTTTTTGTGTATTTTGTAAATATTAACTTGTATTAGTTCTTTCTGTAAATAAAGAAACCATATCATTGCAAATTTTTATTTGGAACTTTGCAAATATGTTTTAAGTAGTTTTCATTTTTTTTATGATTTTTGAAACGCGTGTTTTGCGGCCCGACTTTCAAGCTGGGCCCGTGAATGGGTGTCAAAGCGAGCCCGGCGCGGCACACATTCGATTGAAATCAGCCCCAAGTTAAATTAGATCAAATGGGAATGAATTTCATTCAAGTATTGAAAGCTAATGAATATGTTATTCATTACAAGGTGATTCATAGCATCACGGTATTCTTATGCAGGTTCGCGGCCTAAAGTTAAGTGTTCTGTATAAGTAAGCGGTACAAAAGACTATATAATACGTATCCTTGGCGGTACCTACTCATCACACTACGAAATCCAAAATAAAAAAATATCCATAAATTGGTAAACTGTTTCTCAACATTACAAATCAAGTTTGGGGTCAAACCAGTTCAAGTTCAATTATTCAGCTACTTCAGTAGTAATCTTGGTGTCGCACTTCTCGTACCATTAATCAATTATTATAAAAAGATAAAAAGCAAATAAAAACTGCAAATCAAAAAAAAAACTGTTTTATTTGTATTTTTGCCCCGCTAATTAATTTTGTTGATAGAATAATTTGTCCTTTTTTGTATGGACTACCTACATATTACGAATCCCCTTATACATATTCTAAGGGTAGTAGTAGGTATGATATTATTTTTCAAGGGAACATTCATATGTCGATATAATACATTTTGCACAAATAAATCATACACCGAAAGATATCCGAAGCACACTTTTCACGAAATAAACAAGTATCAAACAAAAAGTTACTTTCGTCCACGACGCTACGCAAAAGTGACGGAACTCATTAGAAACTAGAGTTGCGGACTGATTGGAAACTCTGACTCGTCCACGACGCTACTCGAATTTCCTGAAACTCAGTCACTCAGTACACGATTTTATGTAAACAAAGTTTTGAAAAAGAAAATAATTAACATGACTAGTGATTCAAGCGATGACATGGAATGATTAGGTACTTCTCTATTCACATAGACGTCAGAATCACTTATCATTACTTTTTGTTCGTTCATTTTTCAACAGTTTCTCGAAACCAGTCGCCTCGCGATTAGCATGTCGAGTCGCCAGGTGACTAGTTACAAACGCGTTCCTTTTGAGTAGCGTCGTGGACGACCGCCATTGAAATACTAGTGCTACGACAGTCAGGCTACTCTTAAGCCCCTTCGTCCATGACGCTACGCAAAAGTGACGGAACTCATTAGAAACTAGAGTTGCGGACTGATTGGAAACTCTGACTCGTCCACGACGCTACTGGCATTTCCTGAAACTCAGTCACTCAGTACACGATTTTATGTAAACAAAGTTTTGAAAACGAAAATAATTAACATGACTAGTGATAATTCGAGCGATGACATGGATTTATTACTTCTCCAGTCACATAGACGTCAGAATCACTTATAGTTACTTTTTATTCGTTCATTTTTCAGCAGTTTCTCGAAACCAGTGGCCTGGCGACCAGCATGTCGAGTCGCCAGGAGACTAGTTACAATCGCGTTCCTTTTGAGTAGCGTTGTGGACGGCCGCCATTGAAATACTAGTGCTACGACAGTCAGGCTACTCATAAGTGACTACAGTTTCAGTCGCGTTCCTTTTGAGTCGCGTCGTGGACGAAGGGGCTTAGGTGACTACAGTTTCAATCGCGTTCCATTTGAGTAGCGTCGTGGACGGACGCGCTAATATTGACTCTGAAATAAGCAATCCCGCTCCCCGATCACGTTTTTAGAAAGTGCCTATTTTTAAACACCCATTTTTAATGGTGATCCTCAATTTTGTCGACTCCATTTCCATTTGAAACCTTTATGAAGCGACTTTAGGGGTATCTATGTAACCTCCTACCATTTTTATAAAACTTACTAGCTTCCGCCCGCGGCTTCGCTCGCGTGGTACACTACATAAACAGTATCCTAGTAAGTATATGCTATTCATGTAAATAACTTTATCTAGTTACCAAGTTTCAATGAAATCGGTTGAGCCGTTGCGGCGGGATTGAAAACAACCAACATCCATTCATCTAAACATCCAAACATCCTCACAAACTTTCACATTTATACTATTATATATTTTATGTATTACATATATTTGTTTCGAAGATAAGTGTTCAAGTTGGAATACTTATACTTCCCTCATGGGTCATAGCACAGACAGGGTTATTGTAACATGCTGCACTAGTAGGTATCGGAGTGAAACTAGGCCACAGTCTGGGCCGGCAGTTTCCGCCGGCAGCATCCAGGCCCCCAATTCTACTAGTTCAATGACTTGAAAATGATAATCGCATGATAATGATCGCTCCATTATCATTCAGTTACGATTGTCGTCACCTTCGTTTCTTTGATTTCATTGGTTCATTGGCTTCACAATGACTGCCATTGATATGCGACTGTGGTAGCAGAATACCAAAAGTGTCAAAAGTGGCCATTTTGCCATTGAACCATTGTCATTTTGAATCCATTGAATTAGTAGAATTGGGCCCCAGTTACCAGCAGCGAAGCAAATATTATCGCCGCTAACTTGTTGTTTGTACCTATCTACAGTGGTGGTCATCTAATTAGAAACACCTACCTGGGTTTATATTTTTATTGCAAATTCCCTTTCGAACTAATTTTTAACGTATCATTGAGTGTTCCTACGTATTAAAATCGATGTATCGGATATTATATTGCATTGTTATACCATTTTAATAACAGAAAACAACGGTTGTGTTTCTAAAACTGAAAGTTATATTAATAACAAAATAAAAAACGAGATACTAACCGGGCAACTAATTAGAAACACCAAAAAAATCATTACTTAAATCATTTTTAATTTGAACAAAACCCCAATAGTTTTGAAAAATACTAAAAATACTACATCCTTAGACAATTAGTATTTGGTAGGGTAGCCTTTATTATCAATAACAGCTTTTCAGCGACGCGGCATTGATTCAATCAATTTATAACAAGTTTCTACAGGAATACTTCTCCAAGCGTCTTCAAATGCACTGTTAAGTCCATGAATATTAGTAACGTGTTCCTGCGACAGGTTGGTCTTTATAGTGTGCCAAAAATTTTCTATGGGATTTAAATCCGGACTATTGGCAGGCCACTATAATACTGTCACGAATGGTTCTGTAACAAACGCTTTAACGCTGCGTGCTGTGTGCTTTGGGTCGTTGTCATGCTGAAATATCCAAGTTACTGGCAAATTTTCCTCGGAATATGGAATCATTGTCTCTTCCAAGATCTTTTTGTATTGATATTGATCCATTTGCCCTTCAATCTTTCTCACGGGACCAATCCCGTACCCTGAGAAACATCCCCACACCATTACATTTCCACCACCGTGCTTAACTGTCTTTTTAGGGTACTTGTTATTCAAAGCCTTGTTTATTGGTCGTCGTACATATCGTTTTCCATCGGAATTAATCAAATTAATTTTAGTTTCATCTGAAAACAAAACTTTTTTCCATTGATGAATAGTCCAACTGCCATATTTGCGAGCGAATGCTAGACGATTTTCTCTATGTTGCCTGGTTAGTAGTGGTACTTTTCTAGCGATCCTTCCTAACAATTTTCCTTCAACCAACCGTCTACGAACTAGTTTAGTGGACACGTGTCGAGGATCGTCTTCTGAAAATACCTCTTTTCTTATAACATTGGATCCTTTAAAGGGGTCCGCCTTAGCTAATCGAAGCATAAGCCTGTCTTCTTGAACTGTAGTCTTCCTGGGCCGAAGTTTTCTTGGCACGTTATCTGATGTTCCGTGTAGTTTGAAATGTGCGAGCGCGTTAAATATCATCTTTACGGAACATTCCAAATAATCGGCGATCTTTCTGTAACTCCATTTTTGTTTTAAATGAAAATTCACTATAATTTTTCTCGTTGCTGCATCACAGCTCTTATTTTTACCCATTTTTAATAAAACAACAATAAATAGTAACTTTTCGTAATGAGTTAGAAATGGCGGCAATATTTACAATGTGATTGACAATTGTGAGAACTGTATTTCAGTTTAAAAAATCAAATTTTGAACCAAGTCATACAATGTTTCTAATTAGTTGTCCATTCTGCCAGTCCTAACGATATTGATACTTTTTGTTTCACTGATATTTATTTTTATTGTCGTCTTGGTTTTCAAATATTATTGCTTGTAATTAAACTAGAGATATTAAAGTACATTGTAAAGTAGTGAAAAAAAATTTACCTCCTATTAAATGCTATAATAATGTTAGTTACTTTATAAAAATGTCAGGTGACTAGGTGTTTCTAATTAGATGACCACCACTGTATGTAGGTAGGTAAGTACCTTCTAGTATTCTACGTTAAAAGGCAGTGTCCACAACTAAGGGTATTTTCCCCTAAATTTAGGGTATATTTTGGTGCCTAGGGTATTTTTAAAGTATAGAATTTTTTAGTGTATTTTTTGGGGGAAAAAAATTGACAGTGTATGGAAAAAAACCAATAGAAATAAGCAATTTAAGTCTACGAATAAAAGTATGATTTTGAAAAAATGTTTGGTTGGATGGATGTTTGTTAATCAATCTCGCCAGAACGTCTGAACGGATCTGGATGAAATTAGGCACAGAAATAGATTTTAGTCTGGAATAAAATAAATAAATAAATAAATATTTCAGACATAGCACGCACAGTCAACCGATCCCAAACTAGGCATAGCCTATTTTTAACCTATGGGTACCAGAGACTTATATACATAATAGATAAATATTGAACACCCAAACACAGAACAAACATCTGTGTTCATCACACAAATGTTTGTCCAGTGCGGGAATCGAACCCGCGACCTCTAGCGCAGAAGGCAGAGTTACTACCAACTGAGCTATGAGGTCAGTCAAAGTAATAATACTAATAGTACATAGTCTTTACTTTTTATCCTCATATGTACCACTTTTTAAGGGAAAACTGTGCAAAAGTTGTTGAATTTGGGGTATTTTCCACTGAGTCTGGGGGAAAACTAAATTTTAGGGTTGGCAACACTGTTAAAAGGTCTAACGGAGAATATGGTTAAACTAATATAAGCTGGGTCTGAAAGGATGCCTACATTCTTGGGGATAAAAGTCGAGAGCCTATTTCTTTTTTCTAATAGACTATATTGGCCGTGGTGGCCCCAGCTGAAGAATAGGCCCCATATCTACCTATCCGCGGATGTTGTAAGAGGCGACGGAAAAAAGCTAGGGGATGGGCAGCAGCGTCCCTCATTTTAACAACGATAGCTCTAACTGCCATGATATGAATTTGCTCTGTCTGTGGGGGAGGCCATGTTCAGCAGTGGACGTCGAACGGCTGAAATGATGATGATGATGATGAACAGACTATAGATTTTATCCCAAATCATCATAATCCTACTAATAATTATAATAATAAGTAGGTATTATAAGAGCACTGGTGGAGGGGTGGTAGTGGCCCAGCTTTCCGATCCACAGGTCGTGGGTTCGAAACCTGTCGCGCACCAATGGATTTTCCATTCGGAAAATTTATGCACAATTTTTTTTTTTTTTATATTTTTTATATTTATTTAATTTATCTATAATGTATCTACTATAACATATAGCATCGCCTTAGGGATAAAAAAAAACATGTTAGGATGTTATACTGTATTCTAAATAAATAAAAATAAAATGTGCTAGAGCTCTCGAAAACATCGTGAGCAGTGGCGGATTTGCCCTAAGGCCCAGTAGGCCCGGGCCTAGGGCGGCCAGATATAAGGGGCGGCATATCGTGACCAAAAATTTGTAGAAGTTGTCGTAGAAAACCTCATCATCTCGGAATATATTTACAAATTAGTAGCTATTATAGTTAATTAATTTCTGATTTCGATTTAGATCCCCTCAACGGTTTAATGCCTCCCAGTGGCAAGAGAAAGCGCCTAGTTCCCGGTTTCCTTTCGAGTGAAAGAGAGAGAGGTCTCGAGTTTGACGTCACGGGAATGGCCACATTTTTTTCGCCACTTCACATTTCACTTGAAATTGCAAAAAACTTTACAAAAAACTGGCTCTAAAACCGTATTTCTATTAAATTTAAGCACTGGGATATTTTTATTTGACATTTCACCGATAACTGCGCAATTAGGAAAAAAATTTACAATCTGGCACTTTTTTTGTTTCCCACTTTCACTTTAAAACTAGTTGATAACTTATTTAAAAAGTTCCACTTCAACGGTTGAGGTTTTATTAAGATAAACTTAGTATGATAAACTCCTTACAGAAAAACACAACAATAATACAATGTCAATCGCAGAACAATGCACAATGTCAACAATAACGACGGCCTCTTTGTTTACATTGCGCGTCAAGCAACTTTAAAAATAAACATAGACTAAATACCGTCGAGTTCAGAAATGTATTTATCGACTAGAGTAGGCTACCAATATCATTTTTCTTTAAGATTGAGCAATACAAAAGTGTACCCACAGAGAGCAATCGTTTTTTTGCCACCCATCGATCGTTCTTGCCTCCTGGTGGCATTGAACCATTCCGGGGGTAAAATGACGTGCCTCCTGGTGGCATTGAACCGTTGCGCGGGAAAAAAATGGAAAACGTCACCCGTTGAGTTGGCAATAAAGTAAATTCATTATGAACCTAGTCTAATGTTGGGTGCTGAGAAAGAGGCGGTACATGGCCTGGGGCCTAGAGCGGCCAAGACTGCAAATCTGCCACTGATCGTGAGGAAGTCGTCATGTCCTAGAATCTAAAAAAAACCGAAGACATGTGACATGTGCACGAAAGGACTCGTGCATGTGACTCGTTCTTGGTCACCTGTATTAATTCAGTGACCGGTTAAAGAATCAGTGTAGTGAAAGGATTAAAGTGCGCTCCTTAGTGTGGATTCGACCAATAAATAAATAAAAATAAATAAATATTCCGGACATATTACACACGGTCAACTGATCCCAAACTAGGCATAGCCTGTACTATGGGTACCAGAGACTGATATACATAATAGATATATATTTAACACCCAGACACAGAACAAACATCTGTGTTAGTCACAAATGTTTGTCCAGTGCGGGAATCGAACCCGCGACCTCTAGCGTAGAAGGCAGAGTTATTACCAACTGAGCTATGAGGCCAGTCATGTTATACCAGAGTAACAATCCCTGGGATAACTCCCTCGAAAACAGGCTTACTCCAGAGTAATTAGTCATTTTATTCTATGGATAAGACTTATACTAGTTTGGTCGAATTCACCCTTAGATACTATTTTCGACTCTAGTTGAAGAGCTCTAGTTATATAGGTACTCGCAAATCAGGAGTGCTCTTTCATTTTATTTCGTTACCTCGCTCTTCCGCGTTTATTTTATTATTATTGTAAAAGCTGTTTCCGTTGATAAGCTCGAAGTGGTTTCTAAATTACATTGTATCCACATTGTATCCTCACATCCTTTTTTATGTCAGTAAAAACGAAATAGGCTAGTAGTAGGTACCTACTCGTACGTACAGCCAATAATTATTTTATGTAAATGGTAAAAGAAATAATTTTTCTGAGCCGAACGAATCGCACAACTCATCCAATGAACAGATTGTTTATTACTATTATATGTAAGTATAAGTACTACCTAAGTATTTATTTAATAAAGTAGGTACTAGCCCCCCGCAGCTTCACTCACGTGTTTTCCTGAGTAAAAGTAGCCCCCTCCGGCTTAGCTATATCCATGCAAAAATCACGTCAATCTGTTGCTCCATTGGTGCAACAAAGACAGACAAACAAACAGAGACATTTTCACATTTATTTTAGGAGGAAGGGCATAGCGAGATTTTCTCGTTCTAAATTGGAGCAGCCCGCCTGGAGAGGTACCTCCGCCTTACAGAAGATCGCAGCCAAATAACATTACTTTTTTCAAATAGTGTTGTGTTCCTGCAGTGATTAAGGTTGCCAGAGCTGTTTAGGGGAGGGGGGGGGAGGGTCGGCAACGCGTGCGCCTCTGGTATTGCAAGCGTTCATAGGTAACCACTTACCAACAGGTGGGCCTTATGCTTGTTACTACCACCTTAGTTGTATAAAAATAATAATAATAATAAAATTAGTTAGGATTTAAGCTGTTCGGGATCATCTCGCAGATGAACGGTGACTCCCAGCCGCACCAATTATCATTTAGCAATCCGTTCCTAAAGATGGTTCCACAGGCTTCTCCCTCAGGGCCATGAGCCGTATGGTTGTCAGGCTGGCCCCTATCCCATTTGTTATATCCAGCTTGTATCAAGGTCTCACCTGGAATCATTATTGATTTATTTTATTCTTCTCATGTCGTGTTTTCGAGTCCGAATACACTCACCGGCAGAAAATGTGGCCCAAAACTAAAAGTTGTTAATAAATAAAATACCGAATTTCCTTTTTTACTGGTTATGCTATGCTAATGCGTATTTTTCATTTCTGACGCAAGAAAAAAAAACTTTAATCGAGACTCATGACAAGATCATGGACTTCTAGTCCATGGGTCATATAATATATAGGTGTGTGTCAATACTGCATATTTTTCATTTTGTTCGACCGTCATCTTCTTATATGTTTTTGTCAAAACTGCATATTTTCAGTCGTCAGAAATGAATAATATAGTTTTGACAAAAACACCTACATTGTTCAAATTAGTTTACGCGCTGAGTTTACGCGTTCCGGCGTGTTTTAATTTATACATAACCCAAATTACCTTCTTACAAACTGTAGCATACAATATTATGTCTGACTGACTCTTACCATGAATGGTCAGCCAAGTTCCACCATCTCTTATATCGCGGAACCCTATTGAAAAAGCGATTTTATTTCTGGCGAAAATATCTTCATCTTTGAACTTGGCCAAGAGCTCCTGCATTATCAATGACTCCTGGTCGCTGTTGATGATCGCCAGGTACCCTCCTTCGGCCGCGCAGGTCATGTAGGCTTTGGTCCAGATTAGTCCCCGCCGGTGAAACTTGTAGCAGTGTCCAGTGCGTGCGTCCAACGTGTATTCTGTAGAAGTTTTAATAATAATAATTCATTTATTTCAGTCTATAGTAAAGTTACAGGTCTTATTTAACTTATTCTACGGTCCTTATACATTGTGATTACGGCGACGATGTCGCAATCAGATTGTCAGCTGATGACGGTGCAACTTGACTTCGGAACTTGACAACCTTCGGCCTGAACTCTACCTATTTAGACAGATTTTGAGTTGGAACTTTCGCCATAAATGAATAGAAGATCACATTATGGCGAGAGTTCAGCTTCCCGACGCGCATCGAGAGTCCAGTCTTGATTTTGAGGTACGCCTCCATAGTCTTAGTCTCCACACTATAGTGGACGCGTGAGACATAGAGCTGGGTAATTGGTACCTGCGCTCGCTTCCTCTCTTTAAGGTATTTATGTTTTATCAGTTAAAACAGCCAATAAGCCTATAATTGATCTCGCATTCTGTAGTCACCATGCCCGTACCATCAACAGCGATTTTGTTTAGGCAGTGACGTAAGTTGACAGTCGCAAAGATTCATGGTTCAAATTCGTTTGTGCTGATATGCTTGCTTACGATGATGAAAGTACTTAGTAGTATTTGTACCAATTATCGAATCAATCGCTTCACGCATTTTCATACGAATTTGGGCCCCCCTTTAATTGGTAGTTTGGAAAAATACCTGAAATACGTTATCTTTTTAGGGATAGTTTGGAAAAACTAGCATGTCCTTGTTTCATTATTTGGTTTCATAAGTATTTGCACGTTGTAGTTTAAGATTAATATGTGATACTCCCAGTCATACTTTGACTGTGAAAATGTAATTAGATTATTTAGATTTTTAAATTTTCTTACTTTATTGTATTTAAATATAATCATTATGTACCTACTATTTGTAATAATTGTATTTTACTATCTTGTATAGTGTTACCTACCTGAAGTTTACAACTATGTACCTACCTACTGCTGTAACTTTTTTGACTTTTCCAAGTGTATAACTGTATAACTGTATAACTGTATCTTTATGGAATAAATGAACTGAACTGAACTGACACCCCATTTCACCCTAGAGACAGTTTGAGAAAACCCTGATATACTTATTTCGTTATTTATTGTAGACAGTATATGTAGTTATATAGGTACCTACAAAATTTTACATCCCGTTTCTTCTCTAAAACGATTGCTTTTCCTACCATTGTCGTTGGTGCCACACTCATTGAGTGTTAGTTGCGCCCGCTTCTTGTAGCAGACGTAGGGGAGAAAATCGCTGCAATCCACGTTTGACATGGTCCCGTCTTCCGTCTTCATCGCCAGGCAGTTATACGAGCCACCTTTGGGCTCACCTGGCGACCAGATTATGGGCAGCCTCAGCAATGGTACACCTGCATATAAACATAAAAATAAAAGAACTTGGGTATTGCCAATTGGGTGTAGAATAAGCTTTCGGGATAGCATACATAACTATATTAAATCACCTTGTTTGTATGTATTTCCTATGCTCAGAATACAGAACCTGTATACTGAGTTCCTATGACATATGCAAGGGATGTCACATCGAATTCAAACATAAAGGCTCTTGAAGGGAACTTGTCGGCGCTTTACCAATCACACACGTCATGAAAATTGACAATTGTTTTAATAGTATCTACAAAAATTACCTTCAATTGAAGCGAAGTCTCCTCTAGAGTAAGTTGCGTGCACGCCGATGAATATTTTGTCAATTGGCTCTTTAGCCACAAATCTCTGTATAGCTTTTCGTCGCTGATGGGTTAGAGGAGAAGCTAAAATGGCTCCTGTAAACATGACATTTTGTTTTCAAATGAAACTAGCGACCCGTCCCGGCTTCGCACGGGTAGCAGAGTATATAAATAAATAAATAACACCCAACAGTCACATACATAGTCCTGAACCCACACTAGGATTCCCTGGGTATCAGAAACTACGAGTACCAATTTACCACGACACCCAGAGCCGGAACAAATATTTGCAGATCATGCAAGCATTTTTCCCGCAGCGGGAATCGAACCCGCATCCCTTGCGTCTCAGACGAGCACTTGCACGCTACGCCACCGAGGTCGTCACGCCAGTAAAGTACGCAGTTAGCATGATTTTTTCTGACATCAACAACCATCATATTTCAGCCAAATTACACAAAACCTAACTGAATTATAAGTACACCTAAACCTTCCTTCGGGTTCGATTCCCGCACTGGACAAACATTTGTGCGATGAACATAGATGTTTGTTCTGTAACTGGGTGTTAAATATGTATTTATCTATTATGTATATCAGTCTCTGGTACCCATAGTACAGGCTATGCCTAGTTTGGGATCAGTTGACCGTGTGTGATATGTCCGGAATATTTATATTTTTTTATTTATTCCTCATAAATCATTCCGTTGGTGAAAACAGTATGAAAATCCGTTCAGTTGTTTCTGATCGCCTGAAATCTGACAGGATGTCTACCATTCTAGGGGATAAAGTCGTGAGCCTTTTTTATAGATAGATAGATAGAAAACTTTTTATTGCACTACACCCCACAGTAAACAAAAGTATGTTAAAAATAATTAAAACTAGAAATATTTGAGATGGTACAATGGGCGGTCTTATCACTTTAAGCGATTTCTTCCAGACAACCTTTGGATGGACTGGAAAAATTTAGTACGATAACAGCTGGTGGAGTATAATCAAAAATAAATCTAAAATACCTACACTATATAATACAACTACTTACTAATATTAATATATAATAATATATACTTTATATAAATATAATATCTACGACAAGGAGAGAAAGTGAGTATGTAGCAGTTTCTTGAAGATTGGCAGAGATTTTGCATGGCTTATGTTAACAGGTAGAGCATTCCACAGACGAACAGCATGGACAGTGAACGAGTTATCATAGAAGGAAGAGTGCAATTTGTGTAAAGGAGTTTTGAGTTGAAGAGTTTTAGAGGAGCGCAATATACGAGGATTGGTTTGGTGAAGGAATTCAAAGCGCTCCTTTAAAGAAGGAGGGGAGGGCGGATTAAACAGGATACTGTACAAGAGAGAGAATATGAGTATTCCTGCGGAGACGGATTGGGAGCCACTCGAGCTTGGCGCGGTATTCATAGACATGGTCATATTTGAGCATTTTTGGAGGAGGTAGGGCATAGCGAGATTTTCTCGTTCTAAATTGGAGCAGCCCGCCTGGGGTAGTACCTCCGCCTTACAGAAGATCGCAGCCAAATAACATTATTTGTTTCAAATAGTTGTGTTTCTGCGGTGAGTAAGGATGCTAGAGCTCTTTAGGGTGGGGGGGGGGGGGGGGGGGGTTCGGGGTCGGCAACGCGTGTGTGATGCCTCTGGTATGGCAATCGCTCATAGGCTACGGTAACCGCTTACCAACAGGTGGGCCGTATGCTTGTTAGCTACCTTAGTTGTATAAAAAAAAAATAAACAAGCCGATATATATGAACCTGATATTAACATTCTGGAGACGCTAAAGCTTATAAAGTTGATTTTCAGTGAGATCCGGATAGCAAGCTTCAACATAATCAAGAATAGGAAGCAAGAGGAATTGAGCAAGCGTAACTAGAGTACTTTAGATACCTACTACACCTAAAAGGTTATCAAAATCACTGTTGGCAGTTTAGTCAAAAGATCCGGTTGTTGTTGAAAAAGGATTTGGTGATTCTAAAAATCATGGCACATTATTATTAGTACGGCTTACCTTCAGCTTGGCATCGAATCTTAGCGTCACTCCACGTAGATTGCACTCGATGGAGCTTCAGCCATCCTTCGGCCTGCTCATTGAATGTGTAGTCAAACCTGAACTTTAAATCTATTAAAAAATATATATATATATATATATTAATTAAGAAACAGGAAACTAGAGAATTTCTTAGGATTATCTGTCCGTTATCAATAAACTTTAAGTTTGTTTTGCACCACTAGCGAACTGTTTCATACCTAACTGTCATCTTCATTGAGAATTACGTATTCTATTATAATACTGATCTCAAATCTAAGAGTGGCTACGGATCCACAAATACTCATGGACAACATACAACTATGTTGCGCCGCTCACGCGCAAAATAAATTAAACTGAAATACAGTAATCATTGTGTACAAGTTTATGCCTAATTATCTGGGATCTTGAAACTCCTTCATTGCTAGTTGCGTCGTCATCATCATCAACAACCTTTAGAAGTCCACTGCTGGACATAGACCTCCCCCAAAGAGTTCCACGACGAACGGTCTTGAGCCTTTTCCATCCACCGACTTCCCGCAACCTTTACAATTCCATCGGTCGATCGGGTGGGGGGGCCTTCTAACACTGCGTCGCCCGGGTTGTGGTCGCCATTCGAGAACCTTTAGTTGCGTCAGTAGGGCTTTATTAGAGATCAACAAAAAATAAAACAACATTTAAATAAATACCTACCAACAGTCACAAAGTTCTGCCACCATACTGGGATTCACTGCGGGGTCTACATCATGTCTGCCGGCCAAAATCTTTCAAAGGGTAAAATATGCTGTCTCTCTTTCTGAATTCCACTCACCTTCTTCAGCTCCAATCTGCGCTGTGCAGAGCGTTATTAAAATAACGATGGTTATTATCATTTTTGTCGTTTATTTCAACTAGATCTCTATCATCCATCACGCGCAATGGGATTTAGTGGTACAGGATTGCACTTTATGGCTACTAACTAAGGTTAAAATCTACGTAAAAGTTTTAAGGCCTAATAAAATAATAGTACCACGAACTGAAGATAGATAGGAAGTTTTTTTTTATCCTAATTTATCCCATGTTCGATGTTCTATTAACACATTCTATGCGCGAGTCAGACAAAGCAATTGAACGATTTGTTGGTTTCTTCAAATCCAAGGTAGGTAGGTAACCAATCCTACGCTAAACCAGTTTTTGGCCAGCTGTAAAGGCACCTTAGTATCGGGTTTTTTACCAGTAACATTTTCCTTATACCAATGCCAAATGCAAATTTAAGAATCAAACAAATCAAATTTCAAAGTTATTATTTTATAAAAACATCGCAGTATTTGTTTGAAAGTATATTTTTGAATGGCCGTGGTGGCTGAAGAATGGGCCCTTCCATATCTACCTACCCGTGTATGTCGTAAGTATAGTAAGTATAAGTATAAGTTTATTTATCAAAAATGTAGTGTACAATGACAACGAAAGCTTATTTTTTATTTTATTTTATTTATTAGAGAAACCAACGGCGTCACAAACGTAAGATTAAACGCTATAGCTAGATAGAAAGGCTAATAAAAGGTTTCTACTTTTGAGTTTATATAAAAGAAAATGTTAGGAACAAACTACATAAAACTTAAACACATGACTACCTACCATGATACTATTAAAGCCTAGTAGGATACATTTTATCAGAGGAACTGTCTTCTTATTAAATGATACAATACAGCTATTTTAATTAAATTTGGCATCATCAGTGCCAGTCGGATGAGCAGTAAAACATATTTTAAGGAACTAGGTAATACCAGGGGTACCATTGAGTAAGCGAGATAGGAACGCAGATCTCAACCCTGACGTCAATTCCATCACCCATAGCGACATCCAAAACATCTCAAATATGATAAGGAAGGTTTAGGATCATGAAGTAGTCTAGTGTGAAACGTTTAGAAACCCACTAATACTGACAAAACCCCAAAGCTACGAACCACATCGCCACCCCGCCCCAGCACTGGGAACCCTGGGCTGATTATGAAATATTACGAGTTAATAGCTGGTGTTAGTAATATATAACTATAAGATGTGATCTAAGTAGGTGTTGTTCAACTACCATGCCCTACGAAATAGTTAGACTGATGGCTTGAAAGTATAGTATATAAATTTATTTGAAAGTGATTATAAAAAAAGGATTTATAATACATATTTGTAGTTTAATTGTAAGTATACCTGACAGCAAAGATGGACGACCTAACACACAGTGCAGAAGTGATGGAATTTGGTTTTTAACGTAAGATTGTTAGTCAGTTAATGCTTTTATTACCCTACCTCTAAAGGTAGGTTTTGAACAATCAAATATATCTATATGTTTGATTTTTTTATTGTAAGTTGTGACTATTCGAATGAATATAGAATTCTGCAGATAGTTAGTGCGAGATGTCGGTGCGTAGAATAAGTTCGTATGTCGTGTTCTGTAAGTCGGAGCTAAAAGTCCGATCAGTCCGACTATAGCTGAACAATCAAGTCGAGAGTTTAGAATGTCATACAAAAACATCATGTCCAATACAATTCTACGATCGGTAAGTGTCATCAGTTTATGGTGGCTACAGCTATCCTCGTAGTTATCAAAGTACTTCTTTGTTTTATAGTTAATAAATCTAATTAGTTTGTCCTGCACTCTCTCAAGGCGTTGAGTATAGCTTATGTAATACGGATACCATATACAACTGGCATATTCAAGGTTACTACGCACATATGCATTGTATATACACTTAATGCAATTGGGGTTATTAAAATTTTGACATGTCCGCTTGATGAAACCAAGATTCTTATACGCTTTATCTATGACGATATCTACATGCTCTGACATATCGAGTTTAGAATCAAGGTATAAACCAAGATCGCGAACAATGTTAACCCTTTCGATTCGACTGTTTTGAATATGATATGAGTTATGAATGGAGTATTTCTTACGAGAGAACGTGATGGTTTGGCATTTATTAACGTTAACTTTGATTCTGTTCCTATTATAGTAGTCAGATAAATTGTCCAAGTCAGTCTGGAGTCTGTTACAGTCATCCGGATTGCTTATGTCGAGAAATATCTTGGTATCATCAGCGTACATGAGATACTGTGAGTTATTAATGCAAGTGTAGATATCATATAGATACAGGTTATAGATACAGGTTATAGAAATTAGTCTAGGCCCTATTAAAGTAGGTACATTGCTTACAAGCTCTCACACTAGGATACGACTAAGGGAAGAAAGCTAGGGGATGGGCAGCAGCGTCCCTCATTTTAACAACGATAGCTCTAACTGCTCTCGCCAACCCGCATGCCCAGCGTGGTGAGTATGGGCAAATCCCCCCACATGATAAGGAATTCGCTCTGTCTGTGGGGGAGGCCATGTTCAGCAGTGGACGTCGTACGGCTGAAATGATGATGATGATGTTGATATTTTTGAATGGCCGTGGTGGCTGAAGAATGGGCCCCTCCATATCTACCTACCCGTGTATGTCGTAAGAGGTGACTAAGGGGGAAAATCACGGGGATGGGCAGCAGCGTCCCCCCCCTATTTTCACAAAGATAGCTCTAGCTGGCGCTTGCCAATCCGCGTGCCCAGCGTGGTGAGTATGGGCAAATTTCCCCCACATGATAGGAAGTCCGGATATCGGTGGAGGAGGCCGATGTTCAGCAGTGGACTTCAAACGGCTGGAATGATGTACTACATAGTAAGTAATGAGTAGGAACCTACTTTAAAATATTGCTAGCGCAATATTCGTTCGCGATAGTTTAGTATTCGAACCGGGGGGGACCGGGATTCAAACTCTTAACATATTAAGACCTTAACTTATTGCACCAAAGGATTTTCCATTTCGACTGGCCTGATAGCTCAGTTAGTAGTAACTCTGCCTTCTGCGCTAGAGGTCGCAGGTTCGATCCCCGCACTGGACAAACATTTGTGTGATAAACACAGATGTTTGTTCTGTGTCTGGGTGTTAAATATTTATCTATTATATATATCAGTCTCTGGTACCCATAGTACAGGCTATGCCTAGTTTGGGATCAGTTGACCGTGTGAATATGTCCGGAATATTTATTTATTTGGAAAATTGATGTGCGCTATTTTCACTCCCAAACGGTGAAGGTAATCATTGTCAGGGAACCGGCATGTAACATATGTGCACGAAGGAGCCTATGAAAGGCGTTAATCCTTTTACCACACTGGCTCTTTCACCAACGGTCATTTGGCTCCTTTCAGTGAATGCAGAAGTACCAAGAAAGAACGAGTGACGCGATAAGAAAGCAGGTATTGGGCTTTGCTATGTCCGTATGTTTACAGCGTATTCCGTAAATAGTGTATCATTCCAAAAGCGGCTTATTCTTTGCTGCTTTCTGATTATAAACCAAACGAAAAAATACAAGCGGAAAAAATGATTTTCAATTTATTATTTTTCAGATTTTGTTAACGTACGGAAAGTTCGAAATCAACAGCTTATTAATAAAGTTATTCAGTGTTTTTTAATTATTATTATTATTATTATTTTATAGAACTGAGGTGGCAAACAAGCATACCGGTTTGTAAGCGGTTACCGTAGCCTATGAGCGCTTGCAATACCAGAGGCATCATGCCCGCGTTGCCGACCCCGAACCCCCTCCCCCTTAAATAGCTCTGGCAACCTTACTCACCGCAGAAACACAACACTAGGTTTATGCTAGGAACTTATTTAAATAAAGTACGCTTATTACGCTGTCTTAGTTTTCTTTAATATTAATCAAGGGCTTGTCTTTGGTCTATTTGATATGAATTAATATCTTCCAGGCTATCTGGTGTCTTCTCGCAAACAAACGGTAACAGAAAGCCGCACCAGACGTCGTTGATGAGCCCGGTCCTGTACAAGCTGGCGCAGGCTTCACCTTGAGGTGAGTTGATCGTGGCGTTGTCAGGCTGGTTCTTAGCCCACTTGTCGAACCCGGCTTGTGGCAAGGTTTCACCTGGAATCAAAGTCAAAAGGGGTTTAGTTAGGCGTTTTCAATAAAATCACTAGGATCACATTGAAACGTCTTAGAAACTAGGTGAAGCTACGCCTGTTCCTCGCGATCAAGCCTAGAAGAATCAGGCAAAAAACACGGCTTGGTGCCTAATGATATCTTAACATTGTTAAATATTTGTGTCTGGGTGTTAAATATATATCTATTATGTATATCAGTCTCTGGTACCCATTGTACAGGCTATGCCTAGTTTGGGATCAGTTGACCGTGTGGGATATTTCCGGAATATTATTATTATTGACCTATATTTTTTGTAACAATAAATGACTATTATGACCGTTAACATATTAATGATATTATCCTATCTTATCTTCTATCCTATCCTACTAATATTATAAATGTGAAAGTTTTTGTGGATGTTTGTGGTTCAATCACGTCGTAACTGCTCAACCAATTTCGCTGAAACTTGGAATAGATAGGTATCTAGCTACCACGCGAGCGAAGCCACGGGCGCAAGCTACTCTTAGTATATCATGTATCGAACTGGGAGTATTTGGAAGGCCCCCCACCCGATGGGCCGACGACATTGTGAAGTTGCGGGAAGTCGGTTGATGGAATAGGCTCAAGACGGGGGAGGATTCTTTTTCTGATAAATCTGGGGTGCACAGTTGTACAATAACGTGCCAGATGAAATAAAAAACTAACTCTTTACAAACTTTCAAAAAAAAAACTTAAGACAAATACACATTTAAGCCCGCGATGCATACTCTACTTTTTATACTTTCTGCAAGGCAATTGAAAACAATGACTGTTAAGTAGACAGAAATGATTTTTCTGGAAGTAAGTTAATTTCGTAAAAAGTTTTCATGTTTTTCTTTTTTTTTATTTGTAGGCAGTGCAAAGAAAATGTTAACATACAGCCTAATTAGAATAAAATCTCATTGCACCCAAACATTTTTGAAACCAACCTCGATCAAGCACGACTACTTGGGTTGCATTCCAAATTCAAATCACATTATGTCCCATGGGAAATAATGAAATTCAGTACAACATTATGACCCAGCTAGACTGTAGGGCTGTAATGACTTACTTTAGGAAAGGTTTGCATGACACATAATATGCCATTGACGAGCAGGTAGTATAAAAATATCATTATAATAATAGTAATCTCATTTTTAAGTGAACTATGTTCTTTATGAGAAATAAATTCGTTAACCACAATCTTACCATGTATAGTCATCCAAGATCCACCGTCTCTTAGATCGCGGACCCCGATGAAAGTATCACCGGACTGGCGGGAGAAGATCTTCGTGCCTTTATACTTATCGAGAATCTCCACCAAGACCATAGCCTCCAGATCGCTGTTGATGATCGCCAAGTGGCCTCCTTCGGCTGCGCAGGTCATGAACGCTTTGTGCCAGTCCAAGCCCCAGCGGTGGAACTTGTAGCAGCTTCTAGTCCGTGCGTCCAGCTTGTATTCTGCATAAAAATTAAAGCTGTGTTCGAACGGAATGCGATATGTCCTTTTCAGTGACCATTTAATATTTTTTTTCAAAACTACCTTTATTGAATAAAGTCTGTTTTGAGTGGCTGCGCGACAAAGCTCAACGCAAGCTCCCTGTCATTTTAAAATAAATTTAAGATGACGTATCGCACGCCGTTTGAATATGGTTTTGTAATGGTAACATGATAGCGTGAAATAATCGCGCAAGTTTTGATTAGGCCACTCAGTAAATGTTTGATCGCACATTTGTACGAACAAAGCTCGCGCGATCTTGCGATGGTCGCGTCATCATCATTATCATCATCAGCCTGTAGAAGTCCACTGCTGGACATAGGCCTCCCCTAAAGAGTTCCACGACGAACGGTCTTGAGCCTTCTCCATCCACCGACTTCCCGCAACCTTCACAATGTCGTCGGTCCATCGGGTGGGGGGCCTTCCAACACTGCGTCGCCCGGTTCGTGGTCGCCATTCGAGAACCTTTACTTCCCAACGGTTATCGGTTCTGCGAGCTATATGGCCTGCCCACTGCCACTTCAACTTGCTAATTCTGAGAGCTATGTCGGTAACCTTGGTTCTTCTACGAATTTCCCCATTTCGGATCTTATCACGTAGTGAAACTCCTAGCATAGCTCTCTCCATAGCCCGTTGTGCAACTTTGAGCGATGGTCGCGTAGTCGCGTTCTATTAGGACGAGGCCTAAAGCATTACTTATCCGCTAAAGTAAAACAAGGAATGTTGACAAATACAAGGTGATTCATAACATGTATACCATCCCGAAAGGGGGTTATTCTATCAACAAGAAGAACAAGAAGAAATATATAATTACCATAAACAGCTAATATGAGTTATATAATATACCTCAAATTAGCTGTTTTTGGTATTTTTATCATATATACAAAGTGATTCATAAGATGTATACCATCCCGAAAGGGGGTTATTCTATTAACAAAAAGAAATAATACTAGCGAAAAAAAAACAACAATTTTTTCACAAACTTTCTCAAACTAGCTGTTTTTGGTATTTTTATCATATTTAAAACTAATAATTAAACGTACAAGAAGTTCTGAATCGAGATTGCTACGTAAAACAGCTGATTCATTGAGTTTGAACTCATTTAACCCCAAAATAGCTGATTTTCGCATAGAGTTTTTTCAATGAAAAATGTCGAATTTCCAAAAGTCGTAGAACAAACTTTATTGCCAATTGGTTGTAGAATAAGCCCCTTTTGGGATGGAATTCATATTATGAATCACCTTTTATAACTAATTACTAAACGTAGAGGGAGTTCTGAATCAAGATTGCTACGTAAAACAGCTGATTCATTGAGTTTGAACTCATTTAACCCCAAAATAGCTGATTTTTGCATAGAGTTTTTTCAATGAAAAATTTCGAATTTCCCAAAGTCGTAGAAAAAGCTTTATTACTAATTGGTTGTAGAATAAGCCCCTTATGGGATGGCATACATATTATTAATCACCTTGTATACAAATTTTTCAAAGCTCACCTGTGTCATGGGTGCCGCACTCGGTTAGAGTCAATTCCGTGCGCTTCTTGTAGCAGACGTAGGGAAGTGGGTCGCTGCACCTCACGTCTGACATTGTCCCGTTACTCTTCGTCATCAACGCCAGGCAGTTATTTCTGACATCTTTGGGTTTGCCGGCCGACCAGGAAATGGGTATCCTCGACAAGGGAATGCCTGAACAAACACAAGTCGATTTATGTTATACTAGCTACCGCCCGCGGCTATAAAAAGTTGCCTATATGCTATTCTAAGTATAGAACTCTTTATATTCCAAGTTTCAACGAAATCGGTTTGAGCCGTTACGGTGTGATTAAACCACAAACATCCAAACATCCTCACAAACTTTCGCATTTATAATATTAGTAGGATGTATGCTATCCCGAAAGGGGCTTATTCTACATCAATCCCGAATTTATATATATATATATATATATATATCTTTATTTCAGGCTACTTGACACATAACACAAAAATGTGTAACATGCCATGGCCCATATTAATAAATACCTTACAGACTAACATACATATAATATTAAACTTAAATAACTACACCACATCTAGAGTCAGGGACTTTCTTGATCGTGTGCGCCTCCCTGTAGCGACGGTAGACAACTCCAGCTGACCAGAAGCCGGGCGCGAGGAACACCTCTTTGTACTTGGCAGCTACCTGGAGCACGTAGGACTTGAAGTTAGTCGCCCTACTCGACTCCAGGCGTTTCAGGCCACGTACAAGGACTTCCGGAGCGGGACTGATACGAAGACGGCCTCTTTCCTCCACATACCGGAGAACACTCTCCTCGGTAGTACTAGGATCCAATCGGGAGATGTAGATCCCGATGGTCGGTTCTACGACCTCCAATGAAATTTGAACTTCAAATCAGTTCAAACTCAATACATAATTAAGTTGCAGCAACCTGCCAAACCTATCGCATGTTTCCTAATCCTACTTCCTACATATATTATAAATGCGAAAGTTCGTTCGTTTGGATGTTTGGATGTTTGGATTGTGGTTCAATCACGCCGTAAAGGTTCAACAGATTTCGATGAAAAAATGGAAAAATATAAGTGTTGTATGTTTTTATCGCATGTATTATTTCTTTTTGGTGATAGTATAATGGATCCATTCAGGATGGTATACATGTTATGAATCACCTTGTTAATAACATAAATACGAAGCTATTAGTAGTAAGGTAAAACAAGTCGGTCAAGTGCGAATCAGGCTCAAGGAGGTCAAGAGTTTCATTCGTTTGAAATACATACCTACATTTTGTGCTCTGGTGACGCGAATCAGTGAATATTGGAATTCTGACCCCACACTAAGATTCCCTGTGTCATGGCTACCAGAAACAACGAGTACCATGGTACCACAACACCCAGACCAGGAACAAATTAATCTTTTAATGATAATGTGTTTGTACACTATTGCATTAGGTGCTCCTGTAAAAATAGTGTAATTTTTCGTAAATAAATAAATATTTGCAGATCATGCAAACATTTGTCCCGCAGCAGCGGGAATCGAACCCGCACCCCTTGCGTCTCAGACTGGAACTCTCCTACTGCGCCAACTAGGTCATCATGCGGAAATGTACTACATGAAATACAAGTGCGGCAATTACGTAACTTTGTTGCAATCAGTTTCAATTTTTTTTTTATAGAAACCGTCACTTTAAAAATGTATACTTCCGATTTCCTGTAATGCTGAACTTTCACATGCTAAAGAGGCAGAACCACATGCAAATGCTAGATTGTATACAGCCTTCCATGGTAGGTACCTTCAATGCTAGAGAATTCTCTATCAGAGAAAGATGCGTGTATGCCGGTGAACATCGCGTCAACTGGCTCTTTGGACACATGCTTCAATATCGCTTCTCGTCGTCTATTGGTCAGAGGGGAAACTAAAACAGCTCCTTTAAACAAAATGTTTAAGCATGAAGTCGTATTCAAACGGCGTGCAATATATAATCAAGAAAAAATAAATAATTGTAAATAAAGTTAATTTTGTGTTTAACTTTAAGGTACTTGCGATATCCTTGAGCTATATCGCACGCCATCAAATAATGTCAAACTCAAAATTATCTTTTCTTCAGTACATGTAAGGATCATTTTCAAACGTATTTTATGTAACATAATTATAGTATCTCTATCTCTTTTCAAGTGTAAAAATGTTGTAAAAGATGCCTCAACTGAGCGCATATTAGTTGTTTTAAAGTAAATCTCCCTATCATTATTATATTAAAAAACAAACATAATGATAGAATACTTAATTTAATTTAAAATTTGCACTATAAATATAAAAAAAAATCTTACCTATTATAATAAGTATATAGGTACAATTAATTGTAATAATAATTGATTTATAATATCTAATAATTGAATTAAAATAGTAATAATAATAAAAACAATACATAATAATAATAATAACAGTACAGAATATTAGATACTGTACTGCGTATTTACTTCTTTGCACAAATGTATGCTTAAAGTCTCAATGGCTTGGCGGAGGGCATTGGTATGCCATAACACAGGCAATCCTTGTTTGGGTACCAATGTTGTCCAAGGAATATTAGTTTATTGTTACTAATTACATAAAACTTAATATTGCATGTTATTGTTAAGTCTGTTGTTTATCAAATAAATTTCATTCCATTTCATAGGACGCTCGAAATAAAGAACAGATACCAGAGTTTACCTTCAGCATGGCATCGAATCTTTGCTTCATTCCATACAGCTGGCACTCGGTGGAACTTCAGCCATCCATCTGCCTCCTCACTGAATGAGTAGTCAAATCTGAACTTTAAACCTGTAGGTAATACGTACAAGTTACGAAATCACGAAAAGAAGAATTTATAAGTAGTAGCTGAAAGGATGTTCCATAAAATCCAAACAAACGTAAAGGTAGGGGCGCATTTGTACTTTGCGTGTATGTGTATAAGGAACGCATACTTGCAATCAACATCATCATCCGATCACATGGCCTATTGTGATCGGATGATGATGTTGATTGCAAGTGATACCATAGCCACATAAAGTAAATAAAAAAAAAACATCATTTGAGCTTTATGAGGTCCATTGCTGAACATGGCCTCCCCCTCATATTCCCAGAGCGAATTCCTATCATGTAGGGGATTTGCCCATACTCACCACTGTAGTACGCACGCGGGTTGGCTAGCGCAGTTAGAACTCTTCTTCTTCCTGCCCTTGTACCACATTATGTGGGGTCGGCACAACATGTTTTCTTCTTCCACTCTCTTCTGTTAGCCGTCATCTCCGCCCTCACTTCTTTCTTACTCATGTCATCTATCCATATTTTCTTCGGCCTTCCTCTAGTCTTATATCCATCCACATTCATACCTAGTGCTCTTCTCGTTACATGACTTTCATCCCTCCTCATGACATGCCCATACCATGCTAACCTATTACTTCTCAACTTTTCCTTCACTGGCGCTACTATTCAACTTCCTCTTAGCGCAGTTAGAACTATTTTTGAGAAAATAGGGGACGCTGCTGCCCATCACCTAGCTTTTCACCTTAGCCGCCTTTTATGACATCCACGGAGCCTATTCTTAAGCCGAGGCTAACGCGGCCCTATTTGCAATCATTTTACAAAAATCTCTTTTAAAAATATTAAGTTGTACTCACCTCCGATCTTCGTTAAACAGAGCGATAACACAACAACGATTATTTTATACATCATTTTAATTTTGATCTTGTTTGTAACATTGGGCTTAAAAATAAACAGCAAACTGATTGTCACTTTGTTCCACTTTGTAAAGGCTTCCCTATGAGACGGATGCTGTTTTTATCCAATGGACGGCATTAAATCGTTGATACTAAGCAGACGTATTCCAAGAAAAGCACTTCACGGCGAGCTTCAAAATTATTATACCTAACACTCTTACATCTAGTCCGTTTCTCGACTGATTTTTCCTTATGAAAAATTATAATTTAAAACAGGTTTTCGAGGTGGACTTGTACCATCAACTTTTGTTATGTGGTACGAGTATCTGGTGACGTAAGTTTAGGTGTTTATTTATTTATTTTTATATTCACAAACAAGGATAAAACAAGACTGGCCTCATAGCTCAGTTGGTAGTAACTCTGCCTTCTGCGCTAGAGGTCGCGGGTTCGATTCCCACACTTGACAAACATTTGTGACTAACACAGATGTTTGTTCTGTGTCTGGGTGTTAAATATATATCTATTATGTATATCAGTCTCTGGTACCCATAGTACAAGCTATGCCTAGTTTGGGATCACTTGACAATGTGTGATATGTCCGGAATATTTATTTATTAAGTTGACGATCACAACGATTTTTGGTTCCAAAATTCTACTCCATTCTTCCAACAGGTTTTTGAGATACAACAAAAATAGTAGCTCCCTTTTCAATGAATTCGTAGTTCAGGTAAGTTTGGATATCAGTTAGAGCATGCTGAAGATGCAATATCTAATAATGTCGTCTGTATAGATGTCATGAATGGATATTATAAAATGAAATGAAATGAAACAATAAACGTAAAAAAAGTGCGCCACCGTCCTTTTCTACTTAGTATATCCTGCCCATCCAAAGGTTGCCTGGTAGAGATCGCTTTTAGCGATAAAGCCGCCCATTGTTACACAATTTTAAAGTTTTTTTTCCTTGATTGTGTATTTTTCTTTTGGTGTACAATAAAGTTATATTCTATTCTATCCTGTTGACTGTCCTCATAGCTCAGTTGGTAGTAACTCTGCCTTCTGCGCTAGAGGTCGCGGGTTCGATTCCCGCACTGGACAAACATTTGTGACTAACACAGATGTTTGTTCTGTGTCTGGGTGTTAAATATATATCTATTATGTATATCAGTCTCTGGTACCCATAGTACAGGCTATGCCTAGTTTGGGATCAGTTGACAATGTGTGAAATGTCCGGTTTTTTTTTTTTTTATAATTGTGACTCAACGATCTTTTACCAGACATCCCGAGGTCTCAGTTCGGGGCAACTGGTTAGACAGTACCTACCTACTCGCTCCGATTCAGCTAGCTAGTCGTTAGGTGGAGGGTGTGAAGCAGTTTCATATCAGTCACCGGCAGTCAATCGCTCCACTGAGCCGTGAAATGACACGGGACACATTTAAGCGTTCCCGATCTTCAGCCGAGAAATCTAGCAGGGATAATCGGGAACTTATTTTAAACTAACTTCTCGGATAAGCTCTCTTGGAACCCGGAATGATTTTAGTTACGGCGAAACAAGTACAACAAAGCGCTGCATTAGGTTTAACTGAGCCTCAGTTGGTAGTAACTCTGCCTTCTGCGCTAGAGTTCGCGGGTTCGATTCCCGTACTGGCCGTGGTGGCCCGGCTGAAGAATAGGCCCCTCCATATCTACCTATCCGCGGATGTCGTAAGAGGCGACTAAGGGAAAAAAGCTAGGGGATGGGCAGCAGCGTCCCTCATTTTAACAACGATAGCTCTAACTGCGCTCGCCAACCCGCATGCCCAGCGTGCTGAGTATGGGCAAATCCCCCCACATGATAAGGAATTTGCTCTGTCTGTGGGGGAGGCCATGTTCAGCAGTGGACGTCGTAAGGCAAAAATGATGATGATGATTCCCGTACTGGACAAACATTTGAGGTGGTTGTTCTGTGTCTGTGTGTTAAATATAAACCCGAGAGCTGGTTTCTATTTGGCCCAACGAATTATCCAGCATTGCCATCCAGCGTGGCAATTCCGCCAGCGTCTTGGGGACGCTTCCGACTGGTAGTGATCTGGATCAGTTGAGCTATCTATAGATCGTTTGTAGCGGTCTTTAGATAGCTCAACTGTTTCTTGTGTATTTTATATAAGTATATTAACTTTTATTACTTTTAAGTTTCTTTCTGTAAATAAAGTTAAATATTTATCTATTATAGTACAGGCTATGCCTGGTTTGGGATCAGTTGACCGTGTGTGATATTATGTCCGGAATATTTATTATTTATAATAAAGACAGTCAAGTACGAGAACTCGCGCCCTGAAGCTTCCTAACCATTACACGGGGTCAGAAAAACAAAATTCCAAGGAAGTGAGAAACTTCTATTTAGCGGTCGCTTACGTAGTTCATTGTATGATATTGACCGCAAGGAGAAAAAGGGTCTTGACTTGACAGACAGACGGATAGACGACAACAAAGTGATCCTATAAGGGTCCCGTTTTTCCAAATGAGGTACCTACCGAATCCTGAAAATGGAAACATGTTTGTCTTGTATTGGGTAAATAGTACTTGTATATTTCAGGGTAAGGTTAAGTATTAATAATATTTATTTACTTGTGTATATAATACCTAGTATTTTTTACTTGTTTTTATATTATTTCTATTAAGAAAAAACTTGTATTTTATTTTTTTTAATGAGATTTAAAATATATATTAAAATAATAATATCATTTTCAGCCATCGAATAATTGTCAACAAATATACTGGGCCAAAGATACATACCTTAAAGACTAACATACCTACTTACTTATTTAAATATACCTAACATTAACTTATTGCAAACTTTATTATCATTAATTGTATTGATGTTCATTCATATTTTTGTATAGTATTGGGCGTCCTCTTAATCCAAACTAATATGAATATTCAATAGACTATTTGGTGTTTTCTCGCAGATGAACGCCAACACCAATTCACACCACACGTCGTTGTACTCGCCGTCCTTAAAGATGCTGCCGCAAGCCTCCCCAGCGGGGTTCAGATGACTGGCATTGTCAGGCTGGCCGCCGCCCCACTGGTCGAATCCAGATTCTATCATTGTCTGACCTGGAATCATCATCATACTTTACTAAATACAACATACTAGGTATTTTTAAATCTTAGATTTTAGCGGGCTAGTGCTCGACTGAGACCGTTCTTTTTCCGCTGCAGGACAAAAGTTTACATGATCTGCATATTTTATATTTGTTCCGGTGGTGCAATTGTGTAAGCGTAATGGCTATGAAGTTCGTAACTTTGAGGGTAATTTTTACTATCTTAGCCACATTCAAAACGTTCCAAACTTGACAAGGGAAAACTTCAGGACCTTACCTTCTTCGTTTTCATGATTGAAAAACTTCAGATGTCGCTAAAATTGATAAAATCATCCTTTTAATTGCGATTTTTAACCGACTTCAAAAAGTAGGACGTGCTCAAGTCTGGTGTATTTTTTGAATTTTTTTGTGTGTATGTTACTCGATATCTCTGCCAATACTGAACCGATTTTGATAATTCTTTCCCTGGTGTATAGAGTATGATCCCGGGGTGGTCCCATATCAATTTAATTCCTGAGGATTGCTATTTGTCCCGTAAAACTAAAAAAAAACGTCATAATCTCTTGAAATCACCACTTGCCGATTTTTTTTTTCGACGGTGTTATGGTATGGTTATCCCCGCGACTTCATTCGGTTGCTGCTATTTTTTACGCAAACATTAAACTTAGTATGTGTCAGGTATTTCTTTTTGTGCACCCTATCGTTACAACAGGAAGCTACCCTGCAAATTTTATACTCTTAGTAGGCTCTGCGTTCATTTTCAAAGAGAATAAAACCACTACGTTTAATTGTCAGTCAGTCAGTCAGTACCGTAAGAGTTATTATTGATTATGAATGAATCTCATACTTTTTTTGTTTTTTATTCGAAAGTGTAGGTGGCCAGTGTCATCCTCAGTAAGTAAGCAATACGCAAAGAGGTTGATAACAAAAAAAGAGGTTGATATTAATCTTGTATATAATCAGGAATTTGAAGTCGGTTTTTTGTAAAAAATATCATATTACCATTTCGGTTACGCAATAGCCTGGCGGGTCTGTGTGTTGTGAAATCCTAGTGGTTTCAGGACTATGTATGTGGTTGGTGTGTGTTGGGTGTGAATATTATGGCATGTTAGGTAGTTCAGAGGAAGAGTATCAAGATGCATCTTACCATGTATTGTCATCCAAGAGCTACCATCTCTCAAATCTCGCAACCCGACGTGGGCAGCTCCCACATCCTTTGCAAAGATCTGATCATTTTTAAACTTGGCATAAAGCTCCTTCAGGATCGTAGACTCAGTTTTGCTGTTCATGACAGCCAAGTATGCTCCTTCGGCCGCGCAAGCCACGTAGGCTTTAGGCCATGTCAGACCCCGTGGATGGAACTTGTAGCAGCTTCCGGTGCGTGCATCCAGCTTGTATTCTGTACAAGTTGAAGAAAACGTAGTCATAATCGCCTGTAACGTTCCCAATTGTGAGCGAAAAATAATATTTTAATACTATGAAAAACAAGTCTCGAGGAGTTTGAAATGGTAAAACTGAAATTAGAAAGTCCATATACAAATTAAAACTTACAAAACACCTGAGCACTAATTCTATACGGAACAAGAGTTTTGTAACTTAAAGATGAGATGAGATTTGGTAAGGCAGGAAAATATCGTTCAGGTGTTATTATAATTTGATAGTGTTCAGTAACTTTCATAGCTGCAGCACGTTACCTACCCAATCCTCAGTGGCGGATTTGCCCTAAGGCCCAGTAGGCCCGGGCCTAGGGCGGACAGATACCTATTAGGGACGGCAAATCGTTACCAAAAATTTGTAGAAATCGTCGTAGAAAATCTCATCATCTCGGAATATATTTACAAATTAGTAGCTATTTATTATACTTAATTAAATTTCTGATTTAGATAAAGTTTATTTATTTAATCTTTAATGCACACAAAAAACAATGTACAAAAGGTGGGTTTAATGCCAAGGCATTATCTACCAGCCAGCCTGATTGGGTAGAAACAGGAGGTTGGCGTGCGACAGATTGTTTAACTTAACTAAAAACTATACTATATATAACCATAACTATATTTAAATATGTATATATATATATATATATATATATATATATATAATACACTGCAATAGATTAACAGATAGTACAAAACAGAGTTTTAATAACACGTAGTGTAGATGCTAGATGTTCTTAAGGATATGTTCACGAGTTAATCGTTTAAATGAATCCTTGGAGTCAACTTTTTTGATATTATACGGAAGTTTATTCCAAAGTCTTACTGCTACCACGGAGAAGGAGTTGCATTAAAGTAAATTCATTATGTACCTAGTCTAATGATGGCTGCTGAGAAAGGGGCGGCACATGGCCTGGGGCCTAGAGCGGCAAAGACTGCAAATCCGCCACTGCCAATCCTCCGAATCACTATTGGAAACGTTCTAATCGTTACGGCTACTTTTGAGAAATTTTTAATCCAAATCCATACAAGACTTCAAGTAAAACATTCACCTATGTCATGGGTGCCACACTCGGTCAGTGTCAGATTTGTCCTCTTCTTGTAGCACACGTAGGAGAGACCGTCATCGCAGTTTACGTCCGCCATGGTCCCGTCCCTCGTCTTCATCGCCAGGCACCTTTCCGAGTTCCCCGCGTTGTTGGGTTCGCCTGGTGCCCAGGTTATTGGCATCCATGATAGCAGCGTGCCTGAAGTAGTTAAACTATACAGGGGTATGTGTAAAATGCTCAAAACTCCAATCAACATAGATAAGTAGGTAAGTATGTAGATACAAAAAAGTCATCAGATAGGACTTAGTACATGGGAAAAATCACCGTCACAGCCTTTATGACGTTGCTTTAAGATAAGAAAAGTAGACTTAAATTCCTAGTAGATGGTGCAATCGTTTCTGTTCGCAGCTCTCAAAACTGTATATTATTATTAAAATATAAATTACCTTCAACGGATGTATAGTCTCCTTGAGAGAAAGTTGCGTGCACGCCGGTAAATATCTCATCGACTACCTCGTTAGACACAAAATCCAATATCGCTTTTTGTCTCGCAACAGATAGGGGAGAAGCTAATACGGCTCCTGTAAAAATAAAATCGGATTTGTTTCAAAATACACTACATAGTGTTATGTTCCTGCGGTGAGTAAGGTTGCCTAAAGAATAGGGCGGAGGGGTTCGGCAGGCAACGCATTATCAATGCTCCATGTGTTGCTGATTTCAATAGGCGACGGTAACCACTTACCATCAGGAGGGCCGTAAGCCGGTTTGCCTCCGTATAACAAAAAAAACACATTCGAATACTCTACATATTTTCTTCAAGGACCAGATACATAGAACGTATTCAACTGACTTAGTCAAAGCATTGATCAGTAAGAATTTTTTAGAGGCCTATGTTCAGTAGTAGACTTCTACAGGTTGATGTTTATCATGAAAATGATGATGATTGTGATGATGATAAGAGTTATCAGTCTTCATAGTTTTCATAAAAATCAATCAATCTTTGGATACGTAAGGATTTAAAGATGGGTAGGTGACCTTCATGTTGGCACCGTTGCTTGGCGGCATTCCACCTATCTGGCACTCGGTGGAACTTCAACCATCCATCTGCCTCCTTACTAAACGTGTAGTCAAATCGGAAGTAGATATCTGTAAACATAAAGACCATAAAGCTTAGCCTTAAAAGCTAAAAATCCACGACTAGAGATTCCAATCCTATCCAATCCCTTAAAGGTATGGTTAGGGTATATTATATCACTCGGAGGATAAAAACGAATCTTATGACACTTACTTACCAAAACCCATCTGTCAGGCTGCGTTGACGTTCATACAAAGGAACATACATAAACTCGAAAAACTTTATGTACTTAGGTAGCCTTCTTCTGGGAAGTCGGGTAATAAAATCTACTACAACTACATATGTGGTACTGTACTACTAATATGACCCTGAACTGTTTGCCACCTCTGTTATATAAAAAAAAACAATTTAAAAATACAAGATTATTCTTGGATAGCATTTGAGGTGAAAAGAACGCCATTTTGGTATCACTAAGAGACAGGAAAAAGGGTAAATTTATTAGCACGGTGTAGCTGACAGTGGTCGTAAGAGACCCAAAGAAAAAAAATACGTTCGGGGAAAAAAAAAGGTAGAGTTAGTTAATGATATAAAGTAGGTACCATCAGCTTTAGTCAAACTTACCTTCCTCGCCTTCAAATCCTGCAGTCTTCACAGTTGCAGTTGCACAGAGCAATATAAAAATAAGAGTTATATTTATCATTTTAAGGGTCAGTATTTTTATTCGAACAAAAACACTTGTTGAATTTAAAACCCCGCTACGCTAGTAAATTCCCCTACTTACCATAGGCAAGTTTGCTAATGTTGAGCTTAAAAAAAATACCGTTATGTTTAACCTAACCTTATAATATATTTAGGGTATTAAAATAATTTATATAAGCGCACCAAACACCGCCGCGTCGCGAACGTTTGGATTAGTTATGTCTTATAATTTAGGCAATATAACCTTGAACTTTGATGATTCGTATGTTTTCTTTCGGCTTTGTAACTTGTTTGACTGAGTAAGTATTCGATAAAAAAATTATAAGATTAAAAAAAACTAATATAAATAGGTAGTTGATGGAGCGAGCAAAAATATCTCAAACAACTTGGACGAATGGGCGTTATAAGTTTGTATGTATATTTGTTAGAGCATAACTTTAGAACTTTAGAGCATAACTTTAGAATTTGCATGTAATATTACTAAATTCCATGCGAACAACTGGTTGTAGATACTATCAAGGTTTGCTGGTAAGAAGATGAGTTAAATCAGCCAAGGGGTTGCTATTATACAGAGGATCAAAAGAAAGAGTTCTAAATATATGAAGTGGAGTGTCGTATGAAAGAGCTTTCTTCATATTTTCAGGACGATTTTTATTTTAATTCTATTCTCTTCCATATGGGTTTTCATATAGGTACAACCAAAATTGTAGATAACATAACTAGATCTCCCTGCTAGTCCTCGTTCTCATCTGGGGTCTGAACCTTCGATAAAATCTCATGGTACAGGTACAGATAAATTCTTTAAATTACCCCTCAAAAAAATATGAAAAAGATACCTACTAATCGTAATGTCGTCCGGTTCGTGTTTGTTCACCAATAACGGCTGTCGGTTCTGCGAGCCATATGGACTGCGCACTGCCACTTCAACTTGAGAGCTTTGTTGCCTTTGGTTCTACGGATTTCCTAGTTTCGGATTTTATGACGTAATGAAACTCCAAACATAGCTTTTTCCGTAGCCCGTTGCAACTTGAAAGCAGAATCTGCATAAGCGCTCTCAAGTCAGAAGATAATGAAAGGCAATGCAAATCCAGAATTTCGGCGACGATGCATTTTCTAGGGCCACTTGACCCGCTCAGCAGTCAGCATGAAAGCGTAACTTTTTGGGTCTGACGAAAGCTATGTACTATGAGACCTGCTTTTCGTGAGGGTTTTAACCTAAATTTATCCTGGTATTCTTAGCCTTTAAATATATCGTTGTAAATTTAGAGGGGAGACATAGGCTACTGCTGAACTATTCACTGACATCAGACTGAAATTATTAACATTTTCATAGATTTCATTGCTGTAAATTATTATGCTATTTCTGTAATTTTCTCTCAAAACTTCACTATACCGAGACACGATTAGAGATACTTCGCTTATAATAGGACTCTAGGTCCCTCATTTTAACAACGATAGCTCTAACTGCGCTCGCCAACCCGCATGCCCAGCGTGGTGAGTATGGGCAAATCCCTCCACATGATAAAGAATTCGCTCTGTCTGTGGGGGAGGCCATGTTCAGCAGTGGACGTTGAACGGCTGAAATGATGATGAATGATGAGGTCCGGACTCTCCTTGAAATTGAATGGCTAAATTCTTAAACCTTTTTAATTTATGATAAGAAAAATACTAAGAGGCAAGAAAATAAAAACAAAATGGTTTCTTTGTATGTGAAATTAAACTTGTAAAATAGGGTTTGTTGCTTAGTGCTGGAGACGGTACTTGTTAGATATGGGACGGAGCTGGGGGCGAAGAATCAATAAACAAGATAAAATAACAAAACCAACGCCCGTTTAGTCAAATATGTTTGGGTAGAATTCAATTTGAAGTTATATTGAACACGCTGATTGTGGAAATTGTGAAAATAAAATACCTTAGAAGCACTGTTCTTTACTTTAGTTAGACGTTCGACGCAAAATGTAATTGAATATTTTTAAGGAGGATCAGGTTTTCTTTTCACTTAAAAACCTTCAAGGGGAGATAAAAGACCTGATGACATTCTGTAAAATAAGTTAGCGAAAGCAGTAGGACGAAATACTGATTTTATGGTAGAGTATTTCTTTGTGTAGTATTATGTTATCTGTGGTGTAGGTATGTTTTCAGCGCATACATGCAAATGCATTGCGTCTGTGCGCACCGCAGTACGTTTTCAAATTAATCATTACTACTTACCTAAGTACCTATACATATAAATATTTCAATATATATATTTTTTGTAAGGGAAAAAAAGGGTTGTATATTGCCTACGGAACGCGTACCTCAATTATATCGCACTTTGGTCCCTCGTGCTCAGCATACCGCGTCGCCGCCAGCTCCATGCGCTTCGGAGAGGAGAGGAACCTATACCCTACTTTTCCTCAAAATCAACCATGCCAATGCATAATTATGCTGCGTCCGAAGATTCAGATCTCTACGGCCCAACTTGGTGACCACTACTTCAGTAAAGATTTTTATTATATGCTCAACATAGCCCTCTGTTACCAGCGAAGCGCTCTTAACTCATCATTTCTATAGCATAAGATGGGTTCATCATCATTTCAGCCACAGTCCACTACTGAACATAAATTTCCCCCTAGAGTTTCAAAGCAACCGATCTTGTACGGTTTAGGTTGTGTGGGGCAATTTATTTTTTTTGGTTTCGCCCCTTTTTTCAGGCTGCCGTAAGTGGGGAGGAGCTGTCCTACGCTGCGCCGATGCACGAATTCCAATAACGGCCCTAACGGCTGTCGCTATGATAGGTTGGTATGTCATAATAAAACAAAAACATTATAAATAATTATTTATTTATTCATAGCCAAGAATTAGGTAGGACATTATGTAGATATACTCTCTAAACATACATTTTACAGATAGGTACCGAAGTACCTTAACATTTATAAATACGACAAGACGCTTATTAGCATCATTGCATTAATCACAATTTTATTTTATTTAAGCTTTTTACAAAATATTTTTACTTATATTTCTGCCCGCAAATTCGCTCGCATGGTACCCGGATAACCAGCCTATAAGCCTGTGTCACTCTCCGGTTCTTTTACACTATAGGTACATGCAAAAAAAACTTTATACCTAATAAGAGTTAAATGCGAAAGTTCTTTCATTATTGTTTTTAGCTGAAAAGGTAGAGAAAATGACGAATAGTTTAGTTATAGAGTACTTTGTTATCAGGGCTTACCAGTCCATCCAGTAAAACCAAGTAGGATCTATGAAAAAAGTAGCAGGTTCGTAAAAAGTGGTCGATAAGTCATTGGTTCGATAGATCATTAGATCGACGAGTCAAATTATCGCCAGGTTATTGTTGATACGACATGGTAGGAGTAGTTCTTTGAAGTCAATGAATTCTCACTGTCACTATTCGACCTAAGATAGCTTTCGTTTTTGTATGATTTCCAAAATAAATGAATCTTCTTACTTTCTTTCTTTCAAATCTAACGAATTCGAGCAAAATCCAACATTGATTGGAATCGAGATTAGAACTGTTTTCAAGGGTAAGCCCAGGTCGGATCGGTTTATTCTGTGACAAGATGATGATGCAGCCATTCGAAAAGTTCCCTTATTGTTATCAATCATAGAAAACTGAGATACGTAGGAAAATAGCAGTTCGTCAAGATAAATGATTCGTTCCATTCGCTACGCGTAGTCCCTACAGGCAATTCGCCAGGTAAAAAATCTATTCACGTACCGAATCTGGAAAGCCCTTGAAAAACTGCTTGTATTTTGTAGAAAGGAACAAATGTTTATCATATTCTGAACAACAAAAGAAATTGCAATTTCGATTTGGTCCCACCATAACAATGATAAAACTTTCAAAGTATTCAGGTAATTTTATTAGGTACTTATAATCTACTTATTAAGCTTTACAGTTGCAAACACACAAACTTAACTGAATTACATTCAAGAATTCCAATCGATCTGAATATTTTATAATCCATAAAAGAAACCTTAATATGACTGAGCTAAGTATCATTTTTAAATAAATTATAAATGACATTTCGCAAGCCGAGACGGCTTCACACGTTGGCGTTTCATACTTTAAAATGTCGTGCTTATTCGCAGTTCCTTACCAAAGGTACTTCCCAAGACTTCCGGAGCGTTTTCGAATAAGATGGGTCGGTACTGGGAATGTACAGAAGTTGTGTAATGCTGAAAATTCCATCGCTTTGTGTAAGTAATTTATTTAAAATTTTCTACGCTTAGTATTTACGGCAGAACAATGAATTTGACCGTTGGTTGTTCACCCTTTGTTTTCAAACAACAGCTGAATTGGAAAACATGTCTCAACTTTCTGACTACTAGCCTCATTTATGCCTCGTTCAGACGAACACAAATGGTGGAATTGTTTATTTCAACGCCCACGATGCACTGCTTCATAAAAGTCGCTGCCTGACTTAGCTTTGCAAGCATTTGGGCAAAAAACTTTACATGTTCGCATTCGCATACAAAGTACAAGTAGGTACATATTATACTGAATGCTGGTAGGTCTTTGACAATGTAGCCCGTTGAACTGGCCGTAGTGTCCCCGGCTGAAAAATAGACCCCTCCATATCTGCTAAGGGGGAAAAGCTAAGGGAGGGCAGCAGTGTCCAATCCGCGTGCCCAGTGTGGTGATTTTTGGCAAGTTCGGAAGATAGGAAGTCGCTCTGCAAATCTGGGAGACCCATGTTCAGCGGTGGACATCCTACAGCAGAAATGTTGGTGATGAGCGCGTTGAATACGCTAATTATTATACCACAAAGAGGATGAAGTCGAACGCTCAGCGTTCGGATTCATTGACTGGCCCACTTGTTCAGTAGCGCACGGATAAAAGCTTGCGCTCGTTTGGGGCAATGACATAAACGACTTATTGTTCGACTCTATTTGTTTACAAACATTTCACATCGAATTTGGCTGAAGTATAGGTAACTGCACTTACGATACTATACGAGGCCTGTTATCACAAAAACAGTTCGTCCGACATCACTGAACAACACAAGATCGTTTCTCACTCTGTCCTGGAGACCTTACAAACCTGTTGAGGTTAATCTTGGGGCTGCCGGTCGCACTATCGCTTTCCCCTTTAGCACAAGTCTTGTTCCTCATTATCATCAGATCCGTTCTGATGCTGGGCCTTCGCACGTTTGGTGCTACGACTCCACACGCGTCCGAAAGCCTCCTTTTGATGGACAGCGTGCACTTTTTACTCCTGTTACTTTGACTGCTGGTAGGAGGTAGCGTGCAGGGACTACCAAAGGCGGTGCTGACGCGTTTGTGGTGGTTCGGAGCCATCTCTAAAGGCAAGTTGGCAACGACGAAGAGCTCGTAGAAAAGGTCTTCGACCTGGTAGTTTTTCTTCGCTGAGGTTTCGATGAAAACGCACGCGGTGTCTTGCGAAGTGCAATAAGCTGTTGCTTCTTCAGGCTGCACCGTTCTACAAGCAGAAAAATAGCATCAGTAGCTTGGTAAAATCAAAATGGAATGCCAGAGAGATATATATATATATATATATATATGTATATGTATATACTCGTATCTCTTTGGACAGGGATTTTCTCAATAGAAATATAATGGTAGTTATTATAATGGATTTTATTGCGCACAACAATAGAAACGAGGATAACCGTAAAAGAACCAAGGTCACCGAGATAGCTATCATAAATAGGAAGTGGCAGTGGGCAGGCCATATATCGCAGAACCGACAAACCATTAAAGGTTCTGGAATGGCGACCACGAAATGCAATGAGTGAAGGTTGTCGGAAGTTTGTGGATGGAGAAGGCTCAAGATCGTTCGTCATGGCACTTTTTGGGGGAGGCCTATGTCAAGCAGTGGACTTCCTAAGGCTGATGATGAAGTTAGCAATATCAGGCAGGCGCCCACTCATAATAAGTGGCTTGCTCTCTTTTATTCTAGTTGTATGGAATCCCACAATGCGCCTCAATATCTTGTTTACTAGGAATACCAAGAAGCTGCTTTGCATTTGAAAGCTGCCTCCGGGGATTTCATGGTCTCGTTAACCCACTGTCTTGTTAAATATTCTAGAAAATTCTGTATTCACAGCTGTTTCTAGCTCTCTATTTTAATAAAACTAACATCATGTAGAAAAGGTGTTTTTCTAAGTCTTAGCAGGAGGTAGGGCACAGCGAGATTTTCTCGTTCTGAATTGGAGCAGCCTGCCTGGGGAGGTACCTCCGCCTTACAGAAGATCGCAGCCAAATCACATTATTTGTTTAAAACAGTGTTGTGTTCCTGCGGTGAGTAAGGTTGCCAGAGCTGTTTAGGGGGAAGGGGGTTCGGGGTCGGCAACGCGTGCGTGATGCCTCTGGTATTGCAAGCGCTCATAGGCTACGGTAACCGCTTACCATCAGGTGGGCCGTAAGCTTGTCTGCCACCTCTGTTGTATAAAAATATATATATATATATATATATTCAGGAGTTTTTATTGGTTGGTAATTTGGTTTTAGCAACATGGGTTTCGCTAAGATCAGCTGATGTTAATATTAAAGCATTCCAAAGCCAGATTTTTACGTTAGGTAAGGTGTAAAGGGCTAGAGGGTATGTTGTAAACAACACATTGCCAGTTGTTACAAACCTTATTTGTCAGTCAGTCATTCACATAACAATTTTATTAATTTTAGATTTCCTAAAAACTGGCAACTTCATTTGTATGAAATGGTGATGTAAAGGAGGGTTCAAAGAACTTACTTGAGGTCCTTATCGCATTTATTGCCAGCTATCGCCATGGGAACCCTGGGAACCTGCCGCTTGCCTCTGCTGTTCCCGCTCGCCGCACTCGCCTTGGTCTCCAGGATCTGTTCCCGTAGCCGGATCACCTCCTCGAACGACTCCCGACTGTCCATCGCGAATACCAGCACGAAGATGTCTCCTGTGGAAGGAACAGTTAAGTCAGTTCTTGCTAAGTGTGTCCATCAGAGCATAGAGTGGTGGTAGTGGTGGCCTTCCGATCCGCAGGTCTTAGGTTCAAATCTCAGTCGAGCACTTATGGATTTTCCATTCGGAAAATGTATCTGCGCTATACGAGTACTCTCAAACGGTGAAGGAAAACATCGTGAGGAAACTGGAATTTTCTAGAATTTTCTGATTCAATGACAATGTTTACTATCCCGAAGAAGTCGTAGAACAAACTTTATTATTGCCATAGAAGGTGATTTATAGCATAACATTTATGAATCGCCTTGTATACCACTTCAAGAATCTGCTAACATCCTGCTGACTGCTGGTGGTACCCATCGAAAAAGGTGAGGCACAGAAGAAATGAGCCTTAAATATATATTCGTCATAATTTTATTACCTCTGGCCTTGTTTTAAATTACTGCTGGAAATCCATACTGATGTTCGTTTAACATCCGTTACAAAATGATCGAACCGAATCGCATCGGAAGAGCAATATCCGGAGTAAGTTAATCAAAGCGAAATTGTCCCACCCCTAGGGTAATAAGTAACCACCATTACCACAGGCACACGTTTATTATTTAAGCCCGTGATACACAAAATCCAACAAATATAACGTTCCCCTAATTTGTTCATCATAAGCCCACTAATTTGCATGTGCGTGCACTTCCCACACTGCCCGAAATAGCAAGTCCATGCAAATCGCACTTACGTGATTTTTGTTTTGCCTTCTGCACGTAAGTACGCTTCGCATTCTTCTTTTCATTACGGAAGGTATGGGAGATGCACGTTTTAATTTTCATGGGCTTATTAGGCATTCCTAGGCATTTTGCTAATCCATTGATTAGCAAAATAGTATCTATGTTCATCATCATCATCATCAGCCTGTAGAAGTCCAATGCTGGACATAGGCCTCCCCCAAAGAGTTCCATGACGAACGGTCTTGAGCCTTCTCCATCCACCGACTTCCCGCAACCTTCAAAATGTCGTCGGTCCATCGGGTGGGGGGCCTTCCAACACTGCGTCGCCCGGTTCGTGGTAGCCATTCGAGAACCTTTACTCCCCAACGGTTATCGGTTCTGCGAGCTATATGGCCTGCCCACTGCCACTTCAACTTGCTAATTCTGAGAGCTATGTCGGTGACCTTGTATCTATGTTATTATAGCAAAATATATATCATATTTGTTTGTTTATTTAATATCTTTGTACCCTATGCCAGAAAGCGGGGAGGGAGACTGGCATGACTTTCATGGCACGTCATGGAGCTTTCCTATAGAAACTGGCATGCCAGTTAAGGGGCTGTGAATCGTTTTTATACCGAATGCCAGTAACTAGCATGCTGGCTCGCCAATGCCTGGTATAACACTTACAGACATGTGTGTCACGGTCTTTAGAGCTAGAATTTAACGATCCGTACTTCAAAAATTAGTGTTTATTATATAGAAGCGAAACTACCTCATAAAATAAAATTGAATTAAGAATTAATCTAATTTAGAAGCCAATTCACAAAAATGATACACATTTCCTCTACAAACACATCGCTTTTGTGACACTTCAGGGAAATAAGTTTTGGTACTTCCTTTTAGCATAGTAGGCGACACGAAAAGACGTAAAACGATGTAAAACGGATCTATGTACTCTTTAGGCGTCACTATAATTTGGTTTTTTAATAGGTAAACTTCAATAAGTACCTACATACAGCGTATTCTAAGTCCGTTTTACATATTGCTGTTTATAAGCGGAGAAGTTTAGCGTTCAGTCAAAATAATCCACAATTCGTTTCCTCTATTGTACATTTCATAGTGAATACATTTGTTACGAAAATTCTAACCATCCACGCCAGTTACTGGAATGACAGTCATCAAAATAGAATAGAAAAAACGTTTATTTTGCTACCTATAAGTGCAGTCCAACTTAACTTAAATATAATATCAAAAGAATATAATGGTGAGAAATGTCGGTTTGTCGATGTTATTTTGCTCTCCTTCCTGCGCTGGATAGTATCCTTGAACATTTATCCGAAAGACATCGCGGCGCAAGTCATGGGTTTTGCGCTTACTAGGAGTTTCACTTCGTTATCCTAAAAGTAAAATTATTGTTTAATTTAGGCTTGTAAATTTAATTAATTAAGTATTTAATCATCAATTATTATCCTCCAATGAGCTTAATGTTAAATAACTACTTAACTCTTGCTAATTGACAGAGTTGGGGTTGGTTGTAGTGGCGTTGAACTAACTTTGCCAACTATATATGGGTACTTAATTACTATTTAGCATTAGATAAGTATTACGTAAGTGAATTAGAGACAATTATGTTTATAATTTTAACTTTAAGCTAAATAGACTCGGTTTTTTTGCTTACATTTACGAATTCTCTCAGTATGAAGCTGTTTTCAAACGGCATGCGATATGTCTTGATTCGTAGCACTAAGGTAATGAATAAAGATTTATTATTATTATATGTGATATAAAATTCGTCTCAAAAAGAGCCTTACTCCTACGCAATAAAGACGAAGAATTTTGAGTTTGGCATTAGAGGGCGTACGATATAGCTCAACGATATCGGAAACTCCTAAAAGTCAGAACCAAAATTATTCAAAAGATTATGGGCCATTTTCAAATACATTTTAATGACATATCGTATCGCTGTTTGAATACAGTTTTACTGCGAAGTAAAAACACAGCTTTTTATAATTTTTTTCCAATTTTTATCCTCAATAATTTTTTAGGAAATGTCGTATGTCGCATGTCGTAGGCCAGTGAGAATTGCGGGGAAAAATCGAACCATCACAACTAGTGGGGATATCTACTACTATTATATATTCAAATTCAAATTTCAAATTATTTTATTTTGAACAAAAACAAATTTTACAATTTATAAACAATAGGAACACGTTGAAAAACTCCATTAGTTAAATTAAAAACTGTATCGCAGTTTCCAGCGCCCGCCTCCCGTTTACAGTAATTGATATCTACAATACATGGACTAATGCTCCAATGAGAAATAAGTACATAACAAATGAACATATAAAAGTACTTAATTATAATAAGATCTATAAAATTATATTATAGTACTAGGGATACTAGTGGGCTCGTGTACGCGCGTTCCGCTTTTTGAAGCGCGAAATGAAGCGCGTATGGCGTAACCACTGAATACGCGCAAAAAAACGCTAGTTTAAAAATGCTCTTAGGCTCGTATTCAGAGACACGACTCAAACTATGATTTAATCACAGATCAGTTGAACTCTACTTAAGTATTGAATCTCTTCTCAAACATAGCTTTTATTCAAGAACGGTACTTAAACTACTCTCAGCTGAATCGAGTCTCAAATCTGTACTCAAATGTTCTTGTTTACATTTTGATTTATTTATAATTTACGATCCGTTTTACGCAGAAATTCAAACAGCCAGGGTGGAAATAGAACAGAACTATAAAGTGAAGTATAAATATGCATCAAAGTACGTGTAACGGAACGAAAATGTCATTTGATTAATATCTAATCAAATCTAAAATTAAGCACCGATTTCGTCTGATTGACGTTTCAGAATAAGCATTTACTCCGGTGAACTGTGATCATTGAATCTATACTTAAATACTGTTCAAGAATTAGAATCTCGCCTCAAATCGAGATTTAAGTACAGATCAATGCTTGAGTCTTGTCTCTGAATACGAGCCATAGTCTTCATTTTATTCTAAGTTTGTATTTATATCCTCACTTAAATTTCCATTATAAGCTCATTCTCGCAAGCGTTAACTTTGTTCGGGAAAGTGATGAGACTCTCACGAAGCTTAGCGAACTTGTCATACGAGAAACTAAACTGTTGAGTTTCAATAGCTACCCATAATAATTAACAGTGAATAACTTGAATACTTGCAAAATCTAAATAAAATGGATATATTCTACTATGCTATCCTACTAATATTATAAATGTGAAAGTTTGAGGATGTTTGGACGTTTGTGGTTCAATCACGCCCAAACAAAAATCTTCTGATAAAGCGTGCTCCATCTTAGGCCACATCACACTTGCAAAAGTGCGATGGTGGTCAAACGCCTAACCATCACCAATAAAAATAAAAAAATAACGGCCGAACGGATTTGGATGAAATTTGGCACACAGAAAGATTATAATCGTATTTATATCGATTATAGGTTACTTTTTATACTGGTACCACGCGAGCGAAGCCGCGGGCGGAAGCTAGATTCGTTCGATATTTTTTTATGAAAATGATACAAACATACATAATGAGATAATTCACAGTAAATAAACTGGATTACTTATAGTACAGTACGCGCCTTGTTAGCATGCATATTTGTTGAGTTTGGTGATGATGATGGTTTCCTCTAAAACTTATTTTTTATAGGCTTTTAAAAAATAAGTACCTACCTAAGTTCCTACTTAGGTAGGTATTATTACAGTATAGGAAAGTTATATTGCAATACAAATATGTTTATTATTATTTTATATTTCTTATTATTTTTTATTTATATTTCAGCTCAGAATTTAGCGGCGATGGGCTTCCAAACTGTCACGCATGGAATGTTTGGACGTGCCTCTTACTAGCACCCTCAGACATCTTCAAGAATGTACACAAATAAAATAAACTTATCGCAACTTTAATGAGAATATCTAATCATTTGATTTCCAACCGATATGCGACATTTTGACTAGGTGTACTTAGGTACTAGTTGTAAAATGTATTGTGTAAGCTAGGTACTATAAGATAAGATAAAAGATAAAAAAAGATAAGATAAAAATGTTTATTTAAACTTATACACGCTGTTTGGTACATAGTCTGTTATTATTTCTAGAAGATACAGAAGATTCACGACATTATAATGTACCTTGGCTGAGCTCTGTCCCTCGCACTAGGTCTCTTAAGAGCCTGTATAGCGATCCGCTTCATATCCGCTAACATTGTTGGTTCAAATTGCAAATTGATCCGCTAAAGACAAGTGATCAAAACCTCGATATCTTGTAACTAAGTGTTACGGCACACGACACTTGTCTAGATATATTGTTGCGTGCTAATGTCAGAGCTGAGACACTAGCAATATTGCGCAAATTAACGTTATTGATCGAGCAAGTGAAGCGAGCAAAGATATCTCAAACAATTTTGATAAATCAGTGTTGTATGTTTGTTTGTTAGAGCATAACTTTCGAACCGTCAATACGAACCGCATAGAATTTAGTAGGTCAATAGGTTGTACTATCAAAATTTACTCTGGTAAGAATATGAGTTGCCTGTGAGTACCTACCTATGCTGGCTGTAAGCTGTCATAAATATTGATATTTATGAATTTTTATTCATGATCATCATCATCATCAGCCTGATGAAGTCCACTGCTGAACATAGGCCTCCCCCAAAGAGTGCCGCGACGAACGGTCTTGAGCCTTCTCCATCCACCGACTTCCCGCAACCCTCGCAATGTCGTCGGTCCATCGGGTGGAGGGCCTTCCAACACTGCGTCGTCCGGTTCGTGGTCACCACTCGAGAACCTTTGTTCCCCAACGGTTATCGGTTCTGCGAGCTATATGGCCGGCCCACTGCCACTTGAACCTGCTAATTCTGAAAGCTATATCGGCTATAAGATATAGGGGGTTTTAAATAAAAGCAATACTTAGGTATATTGGTTTTATATAGTAACTTTAGCAATAGCAATTTAACGTGAGCTTACATTTTGGTAAAGTTTTAATGACTCGTATTTCATGTTAGATTGGTTAAATGTTAGAAGTTGCTAAAGGTGCGATTTTTTTATCATAACTATTGTGCCATAACGGACATCTATGCACAAAATTTCACCGGACATCACGTAATATACTTTTTTTCTTCTTTATGTGGCTATGATGTCCCTACGGCCATAACTGGCCTACTTGTGATCACCACTTATTACGATTCGTAAGTTTGGGTCTACCAACCACTGGTTACCACACCAAGAGTACCATGATAGAGTAAACTGCAATCTCTTAGCCTTATTTCATCTACATATTCTAATGTACTTAATAAACTGCGTCAGGTACCCCGGTGAACTTACGAGCTCGTATTACCTTGCAGATGAAAGTTTTATCGCTTGTAGGAACACTAACCGTTAGCTACGATACCTATTCAGTACCTAATTAATTTGGTTGTAATGAGCCACAGTAATTTATTGAGTTGTTAAGCTAGAGCGAGCTAGAGCTGCACTTGCACAATTTTAACTTCACTCTCACTGACATAAGACTAACATTATTTTCATAGAAATCGCTGTCTTTTCTTTACCCGAAAAGCCAAAAAGACGTGTTAGATGTTTGTAGCAGTCTTTGTATGTATGTTTGTATTCACGTATGTTCCACCGTAGCGCATATACTAGATACTCATCCGACTTTGATGAATGAGGAGGTGTAAATCAATTCGTTATTATTGTGACATAGACTACAATCTCAAGCGAAGTCAGGTTTTATTTTTGAAACATTTATCTTGTTTATTGTTTTCCCAGTTTTCACTGTGATTAAAGATACAATGGCCTATACTTTAGCCAAATTCGATGTGAAATGTTTGTAAAAAAACCGCCCATTCTTAACCTTCTTCTTAATCTTCTTGATTTGTTTTGATTTTTGGATAGAATTTGCTCATACTGACGACGCTCGTCAACCCGCGTGCCCAGAGACGTGAGTTTTTTTTTTTTAATTTTGTATGGCCAATTTTCTCCCACATGATAAGAAGCCGCTCTGTGGGGGAGGCCTATGTTCAGCAGCGGACATCTTATAGCTGAAATGATGATGATGAAACAGCTACTTTGAAGAAGTTAGGAATAAAATCTGCTAATATAGAGAATATTCTGTTGTATCTGTTGTACTCTTTTTGTTGACAGAATATCAACAAAATATCCTTTCGGGATGGTATACATATTATGAATCACCTTGTATACTAGGTAAATCACGCTGTTTGAACGCGGCTCAATGGAATGTGATTAACATGGTGCAACAGTTTAATTAACGTTCAAATTAGTTTCTGAATTATCCAGTGGAGAGCCGAGGGATTAGATAGGTCAGGGTGTTGGCTAGTGACCTAGTGACTAGTAGTGATAGGTTTTGCGAAATCATTTTTTTTTTTAACTAAATAAATAGACATATCACACACGGTCAACTGATCCCAAACTAGGCATAGCCTGTACTATGGGTACCAGAGACTGATATACATAATCGATACATATTTAACACCCAGACACAGAACAAACATCTGTGTTAGTCACAAATGTTTGTCAAAGTCAAAGTCAAAAGGCTTTTATTTCAAGGCTTTTATATCCAGTGCGGGAATCGAACCCGCGACCTCTGGCGCAGAAGGCAGAGTTACTACCAACTGAGCTATGAGGCCAGTCATACTAGCAACTGAGCTATGAGGCCAGTCAAATGCGAAAGTATGTAATATATGAAGATGTTTGTTACTCAATGACTTCATTGCCACTGAAAAGATTGAAATATTTGGCATGCATGTACCTAGAACATAGCTTGCAATAATAATAAAGGCTATTTTTATCCGGGTACCATGCGAAAAACCCCGCCAGTGGAAACTATTACCTCATTTTTTTTAAATCAAATACATGTGTCAACAACATGTATCGCGTTTGAGGGCTTACCTATTTATGCCCAGCTGTGTGTTACTATGTACGAGCTGGCAATGATGATTATGATAATAATTTGGGACAAGTAGCCGTCTCGCGCGGCGTCAATGCGGCCAGGCATTCGCGATGTAGTGGCGATTCGCTGGTGTATCGCCACGCCATGCGGACATCATGTTTTATCGCGTTGATTACGCATCGCAATCGCTTTACCAGTGCGACCTCGGCCTAAATAACTAACTTACAAGCAGTATTTATGAGACAATATCAAAAACTTGTCATATTCCCAATTAAAATATGCTCCCACAGCTTGTTAGTTGGAGTCGGTGAAAGAATCGGTGTAGTGAAAGGATTACAGTGCGCCTCTTAGAGGATCCTTTCGAGGCCGATGATGATAATTATAATGACTCTCTGCTGCAAAATGTGAGTGGTATCAAATTGGGACGTACCTCGGAATACCCCCCTTTTTTATTTTATTTACTTTATGTGGCTATGGTATCACTACGGCCACTGGCCTATTGTGATCGACCCCCTTAGGTATCTTTAAGAATCTGATCGTCATGTCTATCGTGCTTGGGAATTTAATAAGTTTTTTTTACTATCTAATAATTTGTTTAATAATGATACATAATATATTGCACGGACCATATCACGGTATATTCTATGCAGTTTATAACCGTTCATACTGCGTGCGGTGTGTCATCTAAAATGTATTTCAAAATGATCTTTATCCCTACTGGATAAAAGTTAATTTTGAGTTTGACATTGTAGAGCGTACGATATCGTAAGCTCCTTAATAGTCAAACACAAAAGTGACTTTATCCAGGAGCGATTAGGATCATTTTGAAATACATTTTAGATTACATAACTCACATCGTATAAACACGTTTAGTCCCCAACAACAAAAAATATTACAAAAAGTTTAGGTACAAAACACGGCTTATCTCAAATTTATCTTACTAATGAGGATGCAAAGAGGCTGTGCTTCAGCGTGCGGTCGCGTCTCATATACCTCGTTAGTCCAAATATAAATTGAACTGAAGGGTATCAATTTCTTGGTTTATTCCAAAGCACTCCCTAGACGATCAAGAGCACGTGAATTTTCATTTGATGACAAGCAATTTTGAACGTTTGGAGATAAGCCTATCGCTAAACAAGTATTACATTTCACAAAATGTATATTGCTTAGCAATATACGGTAGCCACACTGGTTCTTCCACCAACGATCATTAGCCCTTTTCAGGGCTACCATACCTCAACCTGCTTAAGTACATACCCTATAATGTAACATTATTTGTTTCAAATAGTGCTTGGTATTTTTTTTGGAAATACTAATATGATTTTATAAAATTTTGATTGTAGGTATAAAAATATTTTTTTTATTCTGTACATAAGTGTACTAATTGCATATAAGGTCACGGTAGGAGCATAAGGACATATTGGTCGTCGTGCTCCTACCAGTAGGAGAACCGAGTAGGAGCAAGAGGAAACGTTCGTTGTATTCCTGCGGTGAGTAAGGTTGCCAGAGCTCTTTAGGGGGTTAAATGGGGTTCGGGGTCTGGTATTGCAAGCGCTCATAGGCTACGGTAACCGCTTCGCAACAGGTGGGACGTATGCATGTATGCCACCTCAGTTGTATAAAAAAAAATAGGGTGAAGGGACCCAGTGACACGACAAGCAAGCAAGTAAAAAATATAATTCGGCCGGTTAATGTGTTGGTGAACATAAGCCTAGGGATGATCAGAAAGGTGGCATATAGGAAATGTAATGTCGAATTGAAAATGTAATTAACATTTCTGTGATAAGTATTCCAAAGTAATTTCTAATTATATGGCAGCGGTTTGAAACTCGTTAGAAGATGAAGCATTAAATAATTTGATGGGGTGAATAAAATACCTAGCCATGTGTGCTTAAAGTAAACTTGACAGTTGAAGCACATACAAGATACAAGATTTTATTAGTAAAAGCAGATTGTACAAGTCGAATGTTACATATTAAGATAAGTAACAATTTTATTATATTGTATTTTATATAATTCATATATAAATTAAGTAGGTAATAATTATAATTCTCGGTTAATTACATAATAATAATAGCATTTTTCTTTAAACACTACTATTTTATTAAAATTTAGAATTTTAATTAACTGACCTAGAAGACATAGAAATCAAAACTCAAAGTATGGAACTAAAAAGTAGCAGAAAAAAGGGTCCGATGGCGAATCGCCACTAACTCAGTTCCTGGGTACTTAAATTTCAATGATTCCAAAAGGATAGGTAGATGAAATATTTTTATTGGTTAAACACCGCGATTTACCGCTGGTTCGAAAATTTTGAGTATCATTTTTTTTATATTATCCATAAGTGTTTCTTTCAATTTAAAATCAAGAAATGAAAAAAAAAGGAATTGTGTGCTTTTATAAAATCTACCAAAGCACGGCACGTCAAGATTTTATCGTCACGGTACTATCAACGGTCTTGTTGGACGACTGTTAGGATGATTTTGAAATAAACATACAAAAGAGACGTTTCATCAATATATGGAGCCTGGGCCTGCACTGTGTACACTACTCTAAAATATGGCTAAGCAATAAAGTAAACGTATTTAATTGGTTATTTTATTTAAATTGACTTCTTGAGCAACACACAGCGCTACAAAAATATGGCGGATGGACGTGCGTGAAATGTCATTTTGACAACCTACATTTATATGACAAAACAAAAACATCAAATCAAACAACATGACATGAAAAATATGTCAATGTCATGTCAAACGCCAATTATAAACCAACATGGCGGCCTTCAAATAGTGTTCACATAGTAAAAAACTTATCAGAAGAAATATTCTTGTACCATCGCATTTGTCTTCAAATTAATGAAATTGTATTTTTCTTGTAATCTCCAGTTTTTCCTAAATTTTCTATGAAGTGTACATGGACCAGGCCCAGAATGAAATGGCTCCTTTTATATGAATTATGGGACTCCGTTTAAACATGGCTTCAAAATGTCGTCAGTCCATCGGTTGGAGGCCTACACCGTGCCGTCTGGTTCGTGTATGCCATTCGAGAACCTTTATTACCCAACGGTTGACGGTTCTGCGAGCTATATGGCCCGCCTACTGCCACTTCAACTCTGGGAGCTATGTCGCTGACCTCGGTTCAGCGAACGGACCACATATTTTATTTACCGAATATTTATTACTGAATCCAACAAAACATTCAACGAGCAGCTACCGAATATTAATAAAGCTTTAAAGCTTATTCTAGCGGACACGCCGATTTGCGGGAATTGACCGCAAATGACCGGAAGCGTTCCGTTCATATCCAACACGCTCGTTGCTTTCCAATAAAATTGAATAAAACATCAGGGGGTCTAGACAAGATCCATTTTCTGTTGGCGTTAGCGCCAGTGGAAAAAATGAATTATATATCAATGAAATTAGCTCAAAAACAAAGTCAGAGGGTATTTATTTCCATACAATCATTATGATCACTTTGAAACTTCTTAGAAACTATGTACGTTAAGATAAGACTTTTTCCTCGGAACTATACTTAGAAAAATTAGGCATCAAACACGGCTAGGTGCTTATTATAATTCTTTCTTGATGTAAAACTTCTCATAATACGTTAAAAATGCGTTTTATTAGGAAACAAAAATAATCGTTATTATACATAGAAAAAGTTCCACCATTACCTACGTATCACAAAGAATGTAGCGTGTGAACAGAATGAAAAAGCAAAAACAATTTAATTAATATTGTTACGAGTTACGAGGCTCTTTTATGCACATAGATGCCTTTATATTTTTAGGTTAGGTTAGGTTTTTACTTGGTTGTATTCCGGGAAACAACGTAGTAAAAACAAACAAACGTCCACAACGTACATAACATGGCAATAATTGCTTACAAAAATAGCCTAATTAGTCAATTTTGTAAAAAAAAAGAATAGACTCAGGACTTTTATTCCCAAGAATAGTAGACATCCTCTCACATCTTCAGACTATCAGATCCTTGATAGTCTGAAGAAGGGGTTAGTCAGAGGCATGCCCGACCATAAGGCAAACGCCCACATTTGCAGTAGGGTATTCCATACGTGACATGTTGCAAGCCCGTCGCCGCTTTAAGATACTGGTTTCCTCACGATGTTTCCCTCCATCGTTCTGAGCACGTGTTAAAGCGCATATTTTATTGAATTTGAACCTACGACCTACGGATCGAAAGGCGAAGTACCTCCCGCTAGGCCAACATGGCTCACAATTTAAGAGCATGAATATTTATTTATTCGACTCGGTCACAACAAGCACGGCGCTGCCGCAGAGTGATGGCCATGTAAAGCTACAATTACATTTGTCAGCGATCATTACCGAGGACTTAGTGCAAATACCAGCTTTGGTGGTTGGCACCGTGGTACCTACTTACTGTCAAAAGGAACTAATTTAAATAATTTGTATCAATCATTCGTCTTCATTAACTACAATGGACCGACCGACATAGCTCTCAGTATTAGCAAGTTGAGTGGCAGTGGGCCGGCCATATAGCAGAACTGACAACCACGACCACGAACCGGACGACGCAGTGTTGGAAAGACCCCGATGGATCGACGTCATTGTTAAAGTTGCGTGAAGTCGGTGGATGGAAAAAACTAAAGACCTTTCGCCATGGAACTCTTTCGGGGAAGCCCAATGTATAGCAATGGACTTCAACAGCTAACAAAAGCTAATGTAGGGTAGCTGAACTAGTAGTTCTTTATATACTTTTATCAACACGAGTGAAGCCGCGCCTGGAAGTTAGTATAAAATAAACACGCATTTATAGTGGAAATTCCATGTTTCCATTTTGGTATCTCGTAGCACTTCTACGCTCGTAGCATCCTTCACTCGTGGAGCGACTACGCTGCAGCGCTGTAGTGGACGTAGTAATTATGTTCACTTGTGAGCTACCGAGCTAGCGGATATTTTGCGTAAAAACTGTGAGCTAATGTAGGCTAGCTTACCTAATTGTTCTTTATATATTAACTTAGTTAGGAGAGGCCTTACTCCAGCATGGAGGCTGATGATGATGAAGTTAAGTAACGTTCAGCGCGGTCTATATTTGGATGGGTGCCCACTGTATTACCCTGCTGCGCAATAGCCGGGCACAGCGAGATTTTCTCGTTCTGAATTGGAGCAGCCTGCCTGGGGAGGTGCCTCCGCCTTACAGAAGATCGCAGCCAATTAACATTATAGGAGGAGGTAGGGCACAGCGAGATTTTCTCGTTCTGAATTGGAGCAGCCTGCCTGGAGAAGTGCCTCCGCCTTACAGAAGATCGCAGCCAAATAACATTATTTGTTTCAAATAGTGTTGTGTTCCTGCGGTGAGTAAGGTTGCCAGAGCTCTTTAGGGGGAAGGGGGTTCGGGGTCGGCAACGCGTGCGTGATGCCTCTGGTATTGCAAGCGCTCATAGGCTACGGTAACCGCTTACCATCAGGTGGGCCGAAAGTTTGTTAGCCACCGCTGTTGTATAAAAAAAATATATATATAGGACTCTTACAACAAAGTCGATAGATTATTTCTGGTGCCTAATTTATTCGAAAATAATTAATAAAAGCTTTTATTTCGTATCACAAACAGTACAGTATGTTAGTAATTACAACAACAATTAATAAGATATATTCGTATAACAAGTTATTTAGACTTGCATTGTACTTTGTTTAATTCAAAAATAATCGTCAGATTTTAAATCGGTGTAAAACATAATTAAATTTCTCCACCTATTTCGAATAGAATAGATGAATGAATAGAATATAATTTATGTTTCTTATTACCAAAGATAATATAGTAGAAAGTTTTATATTGTCTTTGCTATTACTTAAATATTGCATAGTGGCTGAGCAGACTCCCTATCAGCAAACGCATAAAAGAGGATTGCTACAGCTTCTCTAATTGCCTTCCTCGGCTATTCCCAATCTGAGCTTAGTATTCCACACTTCACGGTTTTATCTAGACTCAAGTACCCATTCTGTGCCATTAACGGCGAAGGCTATTTAAATGAAGGGCTGGACTATTTGAGTTGAACGCTTTTGCAATGGTATTGAACTTTTTCTGAATTTATTCCAATACTGTATTCACTAAACTGCTTTGACTGTAAAAATGGTCGTGAAATCACACAAGAATTTGTCAAATTTTCCAAACATCACTCATCCATTAAGCCGTGTTCAGACGGCGTGCGATGTTTACTCCAAAATAACTTAAAAGTTTATTTCAGAATGATCCTTACGTCCAATGAACAAAGTCAATTTTGAATTTGACATCTGAGTGCGTGCGATATCGCAAGCCCCTCAAAGTTAAACTCAAAATTGAGTTTATTATTTATTATGAAACAAATTTTAAATGGCATATCTCAAGCCGTTTGATCACAGCTTTATTCAGATAGAGCCTCAGCGCTTCTTGTGACAAAAAATATTCAGCTGACAAAATACAATTTAAACACCACATTTCATACCTTTATTTATTTAACAGTTTAGTTGTACTTGATACACATACTTGTAGAAGGTACTTGCAGTCCCATGTTTTTGTTAGTTCTATTGCATTTTTCATTCAGAAGCTTAGAAAAATCACATAAAACAGCTGCTTACATTGAAATAAACCAAGACTATACGGCACTGAATCTTTAAAAGTATTAAGATAATTCTCTGAAGTTTTAATACAAGATGACCGGTCGAGTTCGCAGGAGTTCGTCCAACTTTTAATGTAGTTAGCGTCTTTGTTTTCTCTGTTACAATAGACAAAACCAAACTGAAAACAAATAATCTTATAGCTAGCTATATTTTTCGATTACGTATTTCGATTAGGGATCACCATCTAGCATGGTGATTCCGCCAGCGTCTTAGGGATGCTTCTGACTGGAAGTGATCCGCATCAATTGAGCTATCTATAGATTGTTTTGAGCGGTGTTTCGATAACTCAACTGTTTCTTGTGTATTTCGTAAATCCTACTAATATTATAAATGCAAAAGTATGTGAGGATGTTTGGATGTTTAGATAATTAGAATTTGGATGTTTGTGGTTAAATCACGCCCAACCGGCCAAACGGATTTGGATGAAATTTGGCATAGAGATAGATTATAGTCTGGAATAGCATATAGGCTACTTTTTATGTAGGTACCACGCGAGCGAAGCCGCGGGCAGAAGCTAGTTAGTTATAAATATTTATTTGTAGTAGTTTAAATTTTCTTGCTGTAAGTCAATAATTATATTTTCACCAAAGTGAAAAGGTTTTACTAAACTGGTGTACCTACGTGTTGGCAAACTCATTCTAACCCTTATTTTGTTTTAGGTCCCTACAACCAAGTACGAGTATGTCGCGTTTTGACGTCTAATTAGGTCGGACACTAAACCCGAATGCCTCTGAAAGGGCTTTTTAGCACAGTCTTTAGTGTTGCCTTTAGTACTGTGAGAGGGTTGTAATGCCACCCTCAGTTCATTCCGCGCCGGTCTCGGCTTAAATACCGAGCGTAAAGCTAGGGATGAAATTTTATGTGAATTTGTTTGGAATTTGTCCAGATACCCTATCTTATAAGATACTGAAAGTTTTCAGAAGATAAAAAACACGATAGATATTTCTAAGATAAAAGTAATATTAGATGAACCCTTCCAATAAAATGCTTATCATAAAATATAAATTCTTTCTTCTTATTACTTGTAGGAATTGGAACCTCTTATTGATCGAGGCCATGGTGGCCCCGGCTGAAGAAATGGCCCTTTCATATCTCCTACCCGTGGATGTCGTAAGAGGCGACTAAGGGCAAAAAGCTAGGGGTTGGGCAGCAGCGTTCCCTATTTTCACAAAGATAGCTCTAACTGCGCTCGCCAACCCGTATGCCCAGCGTGGTGAGTATGGCCAAATTCCCCATACATGATAGGGAGTCACTCCGGATATCTGTGGGGGAGGCCGATGTTCAGCAGTGGACTTCAAACGGCTGGAATGATGATTAATCGAAAGATGGAAGATCTCCCAACCAACTTGGACGACTCCGCGTTGTATCTTTATTTGTTAGAGCATAACTTACGAACCTTTACCCGAGAGGGGTCCTAACGGCGGAATAACACCATCTATTTATAGTTTGTGCAACGAACAATTTATATTATTTTTTAAAATGAACAATTTTTTTGAGAGGAGGTAGGGCACAGCGAGATTTTCTCGTTCTGAATTGGAGCAGCCCGCCTGGAGTGGTGGAGTGGTGGCTCATAGGCTACGGTAACCGCTTACCATCAGGTGGGCCGTAAGCTTGTTTGCCACCTCTTTTGTATAAAAAAAAAACTAAATTGATTAAATATATTTAATATTTAATCAATTTAGTTTTTTTTTTTTTAAATAAACATATTATTTTACCATTATAAATAAGTAGACATAAGAATTAAGATTGCATGAATTGTTAAATGAATTTAGTTTTTTTAGTTAAGGAATAAACAGGCTTTTTTATTTTTTATTTATTTTATTTAACTTACGAACCATCAATCAAATCTACATGAAATTTAGTAGTTCAACAGGTTGTACTATCAAGATTTACTGGTAAGAGAGTCACTTCACCTGATAGGAAATGATGATGTAGCTACCGATGGAGTGTGAAGGTCTAGAAGACACCTATTCACTCTTGCCTTAAACAGACCTAGATTATAGTTTTCGGGAAAGACAGACTACGGCTACGGTAGTGTATTCCACTCCTTAGCTGTACACATAAATGTGGATCCGAAGCGTTTTGTGCGTATGGGTGGTATGCTAACGAGAATTGGTGAAAAGGAGATGGTGGACAGATCACAAACGTAGTACAATATAAATATTTTAGTTTTCATTTTTCAGTATTGCATAAATTGTTTATTGTAATCGTCACGTCAAAATCTCCTGATTATGCATGGAAAAAATCTCAATGGCTTTTGTTACAAATCTCTGTTGCAAACTGAATAAAACTGTCCACTTTGAGCTTTAGGATTGTGCACTCGATGCCTCCCAGCCCCGCTCTCAAAGGCGAGTGATTAGCCGGATCAAGACTAGTAAAAGCCGGGATAAAAGAACTGTCTATAATGACTATTTTGTACGAGAGAGAATTTTTCTTAATGCGCCTTAATCTTCATTAAAAATGTACAGGCACGTTTTTCATGGCATATGAAAAATCAAACATTAAACCATAACTGTTTTTTATAATATTAAGTTGGCAAATATGCTTACGGTCTAACTGTTAGTAAGAGGTTACCGTAGCCTGTGAACGCTTGCAATACTAGGGGCATCACGCACGCGTTGCCGACCCCAAACTCCCTTAAAGAGCTCTGGCAACCTTACTCACCGCAGGAACACAACTTTAAGAGGTAACTCTCCAGGCGGACTGCTCCAGTTTAGAGCGAGAAAATCTCGCTGAGTCATACCTCGCATATTTAATTAATTTCCTAGGTGCTGACCTCACAAAATGTGAGAATAAGGTAGAAAAATAAACCCTAAGAACACCCAGTTTTAAAAGACTAGTTCCTGTCAACTTCTCATAAGACCAGAGGCCCGATCCCGAAATCTTCGTGAGTTACTCACTTCTCACAGTGAGACATAAAAAGTGAATAGCTTACCAGTTATTATAGGGGCGATTTTCATGGCCCCATACAAAACCATTCACTTTTCAAATCTTACGATGAGAAGTGAGTGACTCACGAAGATTCCGGAACACGCCTCACAGAGATTCCGGAATTGGGCCTCAGTATGTATGACACCTGTCTGGGTCAGTATTTTTAAGGATTCCGTGCCTTATATTGGGTAAAATAGAACACTTGTAGGATCACTTTGTAATCCGTCTGTTTGTCTGTCTGTCTGTCCAAGTATCAAGGCCTTTTTTTCTCATAAATGGCTTGAGGTATGGATTTTAAATTAAGATTGAATACCTTGGTCCATGGCCTTAGACTTCGAAAAAAGGTTCTTATTTAACGCTGTAAAAAGATACTGACTTTCGAGCCTGGTTCGTTAGTCAGTCTTACGAAACAAAGCTTAGCTGTAATTGGCGCTAATTTCATCTGCCCGAGATTTTTAAAGCCAGCATCATTCGAACTATAGCGCAGGTAGATAGTCTGAGGAGTGGCCTTAGTGAGCAAGGCACAGACGCAGTGGCCCGGTTAAGGCAAATCCGGGCCTACCGCTGAGGCGAGATGGTGAATGCTAACACGACCCCATCTCACCTCAACCAGGCGGAGGACTGCTCACAGGGGGGTTCGAGCCCCACATACCCCTTTCCGCCACCCCCCATGGCGGAAAGGAAATGCGACGGCATTTTCCCCCCTTAAAAAAAAAAAAAGTAGATGGTATCGCATTACTCGATAGCACTTTTTATAGCTTAGGAACTTTACCGGTTAGAAAAGACAGTCTTCTCATAGCAGGAAAGGGATGGTTGCCCGAGGTATCCAGCAGATCCAGCTGGTAGACCTCCCCTCGGATCCGGTACAGCTTGCGGTGGAAGTCCTCGATGGTCGGCGTGTAGCTGTCCTCGAACTTTGTGCCCAGAAACCGCGAGACCAGTGAGGTCTTGCCGACGCGCGCTGACCTGTTGATAATAGAAAATCATAAGTTGTGATAAGAACATGGTAGTTGAGATTTAAAGTACCTGCTTACAGAATTTTATATAATAATAATATATAACTGTTTTGTTCCTTTCAGATTTTGTAACAATAAATAAACTTTGAACTTTGATTTGCCAGTGACGACATACCAGAGACATGGTCGCTAACTATTGGCCTCATACACAAGCTCAAAGTCGCGGGCTCAAAGAGGGCTTTGCTTGTGTTTCTCTACATGATAAAATCTATAATCTGGGAGCTATCTATATATAGCTCCCAGAATCCAAATGGAAGTGGGCAGGCCATATTGCTCGCAGAATCTACAACCGTTGGGCAATAAAGGTTCTCAAATGGTGACTAAAACAATCTCTCTTCATTCTTTGAAAACAATCCTAAAAATATTATAAATGCAAAAACTTTGTGAGGATGCACGGATGTTTGGATGTTTGTTGTTCAATCACGACATAACGGCTCAACCAATTTCGTTGAAACTTGGAATATATAGAGTTTTTTTACCTAGAATAGCATATAGGCTACTTTTTATGCAGTTACCACACGAGCGAAGCCGCGGGCGGAAGCTAGTAGACACACTAATTGTATTCAAAGACTTTTCAAATGTCTAGTTGAATTTACGCCTGTTCTTCGCGACTAAGCCTAGAAATCTAAAACAAATAGTGGCAGCATATTTTATTAGGAGACTTTCGAGTATCTCCAGTAGTGGATATTTAATTTTGTGTAGTTTCATAAGTTTTCCAGCTTCCAATGAATAATGGACGAAACGATTAGTTAGGTGGAAGTTTGAACTCGATAAATTATACTTTGTAAAATATATTGCTGAGTAATCGACAGGCGAACAAACCGGCGCCTAATCATCGTTTGAGGGGATTTTGAGGGAAAATTTCAGAAAAAGATCAAACTTGACAGCGATTGCGGTGAAAACTGATGAGAATTATACCAGTCTGATTGATCGAGTAGTGGCCGATATGTCTTCTTAATTTGCTTTACAATGATCCATAAATGTAAGAAAAAAGTCAATTTGAGTACGACTTTATTAATTACACCTGTGGTGTGTACATACATTACGATTAATCAATGAGAGTGTGTACGCGTGTGTGTGGCTCTGCCACAGTTACAATGAGTGTTTATAATGTGACCAATAATTGTCCAATACAAGCGAATTGAATTAATTTGCGTTAGTCTTAGGTAGGACAATTATTTTCTGCGAGGATTGTGCCTACAACTCTTTCTCAAACTGTGCTGGCACAGTGTGGTAACCCTGATCAAGGCGAGACCAGTCAGTGTTTTGCAGTCTCTCTGCACAAACTGGCGAGGTGTGAGGCCGCGTGTGTGTGGTGTGCTGTGTATCAGTGGGATTAGGTGTGAAGAGTTGCAGTGCGGTGTTCTTAGGCATCTTGCTCTCGCTTCAGGTTACACATAGGTACTGTTGTTCAGTAAAGACACTACAGCATTTATCTCGCCCATGCGCCTCACATGCGAGCTAGCTAACAAAATACCCACCACTGCAGCATCCAGCACGCACGGACTTTCAACATTCCCATCGCACCCACTCGCGAGTCCCGACGATTATTGTGCTATTTGTACTGATCCAGCACGTTCAATTTGAAGGTGCCACCGCAATTTTTCATCGAAGTGTATAGAAACAAAAGTGCCAGCACGTGTGCTGACTTACCCAACACTTTCGCTTGCTAAGATAATAATAGTCATAATAGTAATTTATTTATAATAATTATTATAAGCTAAGACTCGACATTATAGCCAACACATACACTTTATGTGGAGTGTCGCAGCGTAAACAACTGTGTAGATTTAGCAAGAGTCTACAGACATGCTTTGTAAACCTAAACTAAGCTTCAAAGGAGTTCCTTGATTTATTTAACGTGTCTTCAAAGACGAAATCAGGTAGTCCTAAACAAACACACGAAGATCCGACAAGATAATGCCTAATAACTTGGTGTTTGCAGATGAAATCTCGTATGCGTGGATTGTCGGATTTGCCGCTTTTATCCTTTCTATTTAGAGCGGGCTTTTGGAAAAGTTTTCGAATAAACTTTTCAATCAGAGCTACATTCGAACTATCTCCAAATAGCTTCAAAGGCGGTAAAGTTATGAAAAATGTCGTTTTCTACAAATCAGCGTATCATTTGTGTTACCAGTTGAACTTCAAACTTGTAATCTGTATCAAAACCCGAATGCATTTCCTTGTATTTTTTTAAGTATGTAAAAATAATGTTTATCATTTGTACTACTACTTGAACTGCTTAGTTTACTACAAATCCAGGTCGATTTTTTTTCAGTTCTATTTTAAACAAGCGAAGGCGGTAAAATAGCTATGAAGATATTACCAGACACATAACAGACAGACAAAATTAATACCAAATGCTACGACTTAGATCAAAATGACGAGTCAAAATTATCCTTTCCTTTCAAATATACATTTATAATTTTAATCGTGATCTGTCCGTCAATCATAGCTTCCTCAATTAGATATCTATTTTTCAATAAATCACAGTATAATAATAAAAACCGAAACGAGGAAATCCGTAAAAATAAAAAAAAGTCAATTATAGTTCGGACGACCTCTGTAGCGTAGTGGGCGATTTTCCGTCTGAGACCCAAGTAGTGCGGGTTCGATCCCGTTGCAGGACACATTTTTGCATGATCAAAAATTTTTTTTCGAGTCTGGGTGCTGTGGTACCATAGCACTCGGAGTTTCTGATACCCACGACACAGGGAATCCTAGTGAGGGGTCAGGACTATGTATACGATTGTTGGGTTTTTTTTTTTTTTTTTTTTTATGTTATACGGAGGCAAACAGGCTTACGGCCCACCTGATGGTAAGCGGTTACCGTCGCCTATTGACATCTGCAACACCTGGAGCATTGCTAATGCGTTGCCTGCCCTGGAGAAATCTTTTTGTATTTTTCTTAAAGCTCTTCATGTTGTAGGTTAGCGGAAAAACCTCGGAAGGAAGCTCATTCCACAATTTGCACGTATGGGGGAGAAAGGATCTCGTAAAACGAGTGGTTCGAGATACCCACGTGTCGATGAGATGTGGATGAGCCTTATTCCGGTGACGCGAGGTCCGATGGTAGAACCTCGATGCGGGTATGAGGTCAAATAGTTCCTCAGAACACTCACCATTGTAAAGCCGATAGAGCACACAGAGCGAGCCAATATCACGGCGCTGGCTCAAGGGCTCCAGCTTACTAGTGAGCTTAGGTTCGTCGACAATTCTGACGGCTCTTCTCTCAAGGGAGTCGAAGCGGAGGAGCTGATACTTGGGGGCGCCGTGCCAGAGATGAGAACAGTATTCCACATGTGGCCGAACTTGTGCTTTATAAAGCAATAGGCGTTGAGTCGGTGTGAAATACTGTTTGGCACGGTTAAGAACTCCAAGTTTTTTGGAAGTTAATTTAGCCTTTGCTTCGAGGTGACTCCCATACTGGACCTCGTTAGAAATGTCGACACCCAAAATTGAAATACTCGCGGAGACGGAGAGTGGAATGCCCTGGAAATGCGGAGTAAGGTTGAACGGAGTCTTTTTGGCTGAGAATGCACATACCTGTGTCTTAGAAGGGTTAAAAGTGACCAGATTTTGGTTACCCCAATCTGATACAAGCGCTAAGGAGTCTTCGATCTCAGACACAAGCCTCAACCTGTTCTCTTCCACTTCGGCACGAGAGGTGTTTGCGCGGCCAGAGTAGAAGGCGTCACCAGTACTATCATCAGCATAGCAATGAAGACCGCTTATTTGAAGCATGTCATTGATATGCATGATGAAGAGTGTGGGTGACAATACGGACCCTTGGGGCACGCCGGCGTTGATGGGCATGGAGTCCGAGCAAGATCCATCGACAACAGATCGAATGCTCCGTCCGGAGAGAAAACCGTCAACCCAACTGCATAACCCCTTGGGGAGACCGTAAGATGGAAGTTTTGAGAGGAGGGCCTTATGCCAAACACGATCGAACGCCTTAGCGATGTCTAAACTTACTGCCAAAGCCTCCCCCCTACTCTCAACGGCTTCAGCCCAGCGGTGAGTGAGGAAGACTAGAAGATCACCTGCTGAGCGTCCATGACGGAAGCCATATTGGCGATCGCTAATCAGCTGGTGTTCCTCTAAGTAACCAAGGAGCCGAGTGTTGATCACTCGTTCCATCACCTTACAGAGAAGGGACGTTATGGCTATGGGCCTGTAGTTTGATGGGTTCGAACGATCGCCCTTTTTGGGGATAGGATGGACATGAGCCACCCTCCACGAATTCGGCACAATACCAGTGGAGTATGAGAGGTCAAATAAGTGCGCCAAAACGGAACACAGCTCTGGGGCACAAGCTTTGAGCACTACAGCAGGAATGCCGTCTGGTCCGCTCGACTTTCTTACGTTAAGGGATAAAAGTTCCTTGCGTACTGCTTTTTGAGTGAACTGTACTTCCGGCATGGAACTAGAGCACCGTGGTATTGACGGAGGTAAGACATCCCCAACGTGGAGGGTCGAGTTCGAGGCAAAAAGAGACCCAAGGAGATCGGCTTTCTCTTTTGCACTATGGGCCAAAGAGCCATCGGGCCTGTGTAGAGATGGGAAGGAGGACTGGCAAAAGTTGCCTTCAGCAGCTTTAGCGAGAGACCAGAAGGCTCTGCTGCCCGAAGGATACCCCGCCAGCTGATCACCGATCCTGCTTATGTGCCGTTTTCTTGCCACGGCCATTACCTTCTTGCTGTGTCTAGAGGCGGCATTAAATGCTTTCCTCAGGTTGGAGGTTTTGGGATCCAAACGTTCACGCGCTTCGGTCCAGGCACTGTAAGCGGCCAATTTTTGGGTGACCGAGTCGGCACACGACTTATCGAACCAGGGAAAATTCCGGCCGCCGACGCGAACCATGGAGTTTGGAATAAAGCATTCCATACCCTGAAGGATAACGTCGACGACGGAGTCCGCGCAAATGTTTGGATCACCCGAAGAGAAGCACAGCTGCTTCCAATGGTAGGACGAGTAAAACTCCCGCAATCCGTCCCAGTCAGCTAATCCATAATGCCAGACCCTGCGTTTACCAGGCTGAGTGTTTGGGCAGAGGCGACCAGTAGGCACACTGGTTGAGATCAGGCAGTGGTCCGAGGAACCGAAAGGAGCTCCAACTGTTACCTGATATTTTTCGGGATGTGTGGTCAGCACGAGGTCTAACAGGGAAGGTTCATGACTCACTATATCTGGAATCCTAGTTGGACTGGAGACCAACTGAGTGAGGCCATGAGCAAGCGCAAAGTCATGCGCAGTTCTCCCTGCATGATCAGTGCGCCCGGAGCCCAACCACTCGATATGGTGAGCATTCAGATCACCAAGAATGATCATTTCGGCGTCAGGGTACTGTCCGAGCGTCCATTCAATTCCATCGGCAATTCGGTCGAACAAGCGTGTCGTCTCCGAATCACCGCTGTGGGATCTGTATGGGCAAGCGTATACGCGAGTTTGACCTCCGTAGTCAACGCGAACCCACATACATGAAAAATCTTTAGCTTCAAGACCATTAAGGCGGCGACAAGAAATATCGTTCCGGACGTAGAGACACACCCCAGCTTTGGACCGGAAGAGTTCTTCCAATTTGTAGCCCGGGAAGTGGAGATAGGATGTGTCAGCCGGACAAGAAATTTGAGTCTCCGTTAAAAAGAGTAGGGCAGGCTTAGCCGTTTCTAGGTGGTGGTGAACTGTATTCAGGTTAGAGTGGAGCCCACGAATGTTGCAGAGGTCAACTGTAAGTGTGGGATTTGAAGCCGCTGAATTAAACTTATTACTCTTTTTCGTTACAGCCATTAAAAAAATACAAAAAGGATGGGGAGATGAAAAGCATTCCAGCCAATAAGGGCAGGGACAAAAATAGTTGAAAAGGAGGGCTCAGTTTGACCAAAATTATGGATGACTGGCGCGATGTACGGAAGGGCCCCCGATCCGACCAGAAAGAGACTGCCGTGATCCACTCCGGACTCCTAAACCGGCACTACAGCCTCCTTACTGGCTTTTTTCGTGAACTGGCGGGACAGCCTCCCAGGGTGGAGTTTAAAAGGAAATCCCTGGGTTCGGGTCCCCTACTGATCCACGGGCGACCAGCGGTTAGCCGTTTCATCGGGTCTCCCTGGACATCGCGCCAATACCCCATCGTAGTCCAAGAGAAACTCTCCGTGTATCAACTGACGGCCCCTAATATTGGCTAGAATGTTTTTCACCTATAGGGGACTGGTACTCCCGCACTAGTTCCGAAACACGCCAATGCCCAAGGGCGTCAGCATTTGACGGAACACTCTAACGGCAGGGTGGTAGCGAGCCAGACGAGCCCCTTGCGGGGCCCTACCACCGCTTTGGGTTAGTCGCCTTGTACGACACGCTTCCCAGTAGCGGAGGGGATAAAAGTATTCTTTCTCCGTCCCCGTCACGGATAAAAATTAGGTTAGGTTAGGTTAGGGTGTAATTTATTTAGTAAGCTCTCAGAATTAGTGAGTTAAAGTGGCAGTGGGCAGGCCTTATAGCTTGCAGCAGACCCGACAACCGTTTTCGAATAAAGGTTCTCGAATGGCGACCGCAAACCGGCCGCTAGGTGTAGAAAGGCCAACTGCCCGATGGACCTATGCCATTTTAAAGGTTGTGGGAATTCGGTGGATGTAGAAGGCTCTAGAAAGTTCATCGTGGCACTCTTTGAGGAAGGCCTATGTCCAGCAGTGGGCTTCTCAGGTTGATGATGACGATGAACAGCCACACATAAAATTGATCGCAGAAAATATTGCTTGCTTATTTATTTGATACTGCTCCTAAGCGAGGATCGTAGTTTACTCCTGAGAAATCCACTCTTTTACCGTTATCTCTCAAACAAATTTTAATGGCTCACAAGGGGTTACTGTCGCAACATTTATCGAGTCTCTTTATGCCGGTTGTACTGAACGAAACTTATATATTGAGAGCAGGATACCATAAAGTAACATACCGTGCATTTGCTCGTAATTTACCTACTACAATCATCATCATAGCCCTGATGAAGTCCACTGCTGAACATAGGCCTCCCCCAAAGAGTACCATAAACGGTCTTGAGCCTTCTCCATTCACCGACTTCCCGTAAACATCACAATGTCGTTGGTAAATCGGGGGAGGGGCCTTCCAACACTGCGTCGTCCAGTTCGTGGTCGCCATTCGAGAAAATTGTCGGTACTGCGAGATATATGGCCTGCCCATTGCCACTTCAGTTTGCTAATTCTGACCCGATGGACCGACGACATTGTGAAGGTTGCGGGAAGTCGGTGAATGGAGAAGGCTCAAGACCGTTCGTCATGGAACTTTTTGGGGGAGGCCTATGTCCAGCAGTGGACTTCTATAGGCTGATGATGATGATGAACATCATCATTTTATGCTCCATCTTAGGCCACATCTCACTTGCAAAAGTGAACTGGTGGTCAAACGCCTAACCATCTCCAATAAAATAAAAAATAAAAAAATGAATTCTGAGCTTGCAGGATAATTCCAGCAGGTTTTTTCATTTAAATGTTGAGGATGAACTTTATCCGACGCTAACCCGAGCTTTTGCATATCAAATCGCGAGTTAAGTAAAAGCTATGATTTTAGTAAAGAGCGAGCTTGCTCCGAGTGAATCCATTTGCAAGAAGCTGTAAAATGCAGGTAAACAAACCTCTAAGGAAGTCCCGACCAAAAGCTAAATAAATATTGAAGTAACTCAGTTCCTATTTGAAGCATCTATACATCAACAATTTTAACAACGATAGCTCTAACTGCGCTCGTCAACCCGCATGCCCAGGGTGGTGAGTATGGGCAAATCCCCCACATGATAAGGAATTTACTCTGTTTGTGGGGGAGGCCATGTTCAGCAGTGGACGTCGTACGGCTGAAATGATGCTGATGATGATGATGACGAAGCGTCACTTATGAAAGGCCGACCGATTTGGCTAATTTATTTTTTGTTGTGTTCTTAATTAACAAGACAAGGTTTGTATCAAAAAAAAAATAGAAAATGTAGGTACATACGGGAATAATCGGAAATTTGGATGGGAAAGTCGGAAAAAAATGGATGTTAATCTATTTTTAAATCATTATCTTTCCATTGTAACATGTTCTCTTTTTTAACCGACTTCAAAAAGGAGGAGGTTCTCAAGTCGGCTGTATTTTATTTTTATTTTTTGTGTGTATGTTACTCGATATCTCCGCCAATACTAAACCGATTTTGATAAATCTTTCGCTGGTGTATCGAGTATGATTCCGGGGTGGTCCCATATTAATTTAATTCCTGAGGGATTGCTACTTGTCCCGTAAAACTTAAAAAAACTTCATCCTCTCTTGAAATCACGACTTGCCGAATTTTTTTTTGTCGACGGTGGTATGGTTTGGTTATCCCCGCGTCTTCGCTCGGTTGCTGCTATTTTTCATAAGCTTTAACCTTGTGTGTCGGGAATTCCTTTCTGTGCACCCATACGTTACAACAGGAAGCTACTCTGCAAATTTCATACTCTTGGGATTTTGGTTAGGCTTTGCGTTGATTTTCAAAGAGAATAAAACCACTACGTTTGATAGTCAGTCAGTCAGTCAGTGCCGTAAGAGTTATTATTGATGATGAATGGATGTCATACTTACTTTTGTTTTTTATTCGAAAGTGTAGGTGACCAGTGTCATCCTCAGTAGGTAAGCAAAACTCAAAGAGGTTGATAACAAAAAAAAGAGGTTGATATTAATCTTGTAAATTTTCAGGAATTTGAAGTCGGTTTTTAGTTTTAGTAAAAATATATTCAAAAGAAATGACCAAAATGTTGTTGAATTGTTAGTATTTTCTTTTATTCACTGGCTATCCTACACTTGACAACACTGTATGAAATTAACTCGAATTTACAAACCTGCGTGTTATGAAAGGCGATAGTAACCGCGCGGGTACAGCTAGTTTCCAATAAATATGGGCACTGTAAAACTATCTCAAAGATACTCTATTTAAAAAGCGTCTTCGAAGGATTCCCAACTTGAAAGGTCTTTTTATTTCTGAGTCAACAAACTATACAAAAGTAGGTACTTTAGAATCCATCCATCTGATTTTCTCTTTCCATTTCTATTTGCCATTTCTGTTTTTATATTGAACAGTTGTTACATAGCAACCTTTGTAGCAATGACCTTAGGATAATCTGCTGAATAAAATAAATGGACTGTCCATGACAATTAATCCTTGGTTTAAAAATACGGAGCTGATTCAGTGTCGGTAATATTTATTAATTACTTACGGATTTGTTAAACTTGGTTAAAAATAATGAATGTTTATTAGCTGCCATAAGCTGATAAATAAAGTTAAACTTTTGAACAAAACCACGGCCATTTTCTTTGGAACAAACTGTTACGTTCACTTCGTTTACACACAGACACAGCAGTAGTCATAATTATGAAGAAAAAAATCGCATAGATATTTTTGAAACGTCTTAAACTGTAAGTGGAGAAAACAAGGTATAGGTTCGCCGTGAGGGCAATTTTGAAAGGAAAATGCAAATAAGTAATCACATTTGTGAGAAAGAAGAAAAATAATTTCAATGAAAATAATGTCAATGATGCTAGTGCGTAAGAAGTGAAAAACTACTCTTCATCATCATCATTTCAGCTGTTGGGCGTCCATGGTATAGATAACACGAGATCTTCAACAAAGAATGCCAAGGTTTACCAATTACTACATTTAAAGATAAATAAATAATATATAAATATTCCGGACATATAGTGCGAGGATCGAACCCGCGACCTCTAGCGCAGAAGGCAGAGTTACTACCAACTGAGCCATGAGGCCAGTCAAAAGATAGGTAATATTTTTTCCCCTAGATAGAACCCAAACAAACAAAGTTTGCGTTCAATAAAAAGTATAACATTTACCCTCTGAAAGTTTTTTCTATATTAAAAAGTTGGTTCCCTATTGACTTTCTAACTAAGTTGTCCAGGTAAAACAACTTTATATTCGATAGTGTGAAAATTGAGGCAATGTTTTCCTCTGTTACCATAATTTTCTTACTTATCTTGTAAATTTAAAAACTCGGTGGATTTCGAACATTAGTCGATAAAACCTTTTTTTTAAGAGCAATATCTAAAATACTTACATTTGGTATCTGTTATGGTAAAAGGGCTTAGATCGTAGAGTATTCTCGTCGTGAGTGGAATTTTGAGAGGAAATTAAAAAAAAAACTGTTCTGACAACTATTGCGATCAAATAACGTCAGTCTGATGTCAGTATGAGGATTTCAAACATAGCCGGCCTCATAGGCTATGATGCAACTGAGCTATAAGTCATAGCTCAGTTGGTAGTAACTCTGCCTTCTGCGCTAGAGGTCGCGGGTTCGATTCCCGCACTGGACAAACATTTGTGAACACAGATGTTTGTTCGATGTCTGGGTGTTAAAGGACATGGGTAATCGTGGGCCCCAACCTGCAGTTATTTGATGAGTTAATTAATTCATTTTGTTAATTTAAAGTAGTAGTTTTAGTCATGAAAAGCTCTAAAGCAGTGGAGTTATATTAAACGCTGAAAATAGTCATTTCCGTGTTATGTTTATGCTACCTTCTTACTACGAACGCTTTTCTTCGATTGGTATAGTGCAGCGAAACAAAACCCTACCCGCAATCAATTGTTTTTGACTGTCACAATAAACCATTGTCATTTGTGACTTGCAGATTCCGTTTCGGTTTTTAGCACAGAGTACTTTTGTATATATATACAAAAGTACTCTGTGCTAAAAACTAAAAACCGGTATATACCGGTTTTTAGTTTTTGAGTAAAAAATGGAAATTCTTAATTACCAATTGCACTATTGCTTGAGGCTCAAGATTTCGACGATTCCTGGTACAAGACCAGCCACCGGTAATCCTTAATACTGTCACGTCTTGGTTAACCACATCAGGTAAGTTTCTACATTTTCCTAAGTAATATTATTTTACGATTCATGAAACCTCGCAGAACCGATAACCGTTGGGGAGTAAAGGTTCTCGAATGGCGACCATGAACCGGGCGACGCAGTGTTGGAAGGCCCCCCACCCGATGGACCAATACATTGTAAAGGTTGCGGGAAGTCGGTGGATGGAAAGGGCTCAAGACTATTCGTCGTGGAACTCTTTGGGGGAGGCCTATGTCCAGCGGTGGACTCCTACAGGTTGTTGATGATGAAGCCTCAGGAGCTCCACACATCGAACGCGGTACGATGAGGAAAAGAGCGCAGCGCTATTTGTTTAAAAGTTAAATTGCAACGTAACGCCCTGCCGTGTCTCTGCTTGTTTGGTGTGCATCATGTGCATGCATTCTCCTAAAGATGCATCATATAAAATTCGGCAGCCGCAAAAATGAGCATAACTAGTCGTACGAAAGTCTGAAAGGGGTTGCTAGTAATGTAACTTTTTTATCAGTAGGTATATTTTAAATGAGGTACCTAACTACAATGACAATAACTATTATTTTTACAGATATTTAAAAATGACATTGGTGCAAAACGTTCCTGTGTTCAATAAAAGGCGTGTTTAAATATGTTAAATGGACTGTATTTTATAAAAAGGTGAAATTGCACGTCATTACAGACCGGTGATACAAAGGAAGAGAGAGTTTGACAGTTCAGAAGTTTTTGACATTTTGATTTAATTGCCATAGCAAACATTGCCATATCAAAATCTATTATTCGTACTTTATGGTTAGGAACTTTTCTAAACATAGTTGGGCCGGGGCCGGTGAACAATATAAGACCCTTTAAGATACAGTTAGAATATATTAGAATGTCAAATATAAACAAAAAAGGATATATCAGGTAAGTACTATATGGCCCGGCTATACAGAGAATACAATGTTGCACAAACTTCAAACTTGATATCTAAACTGTAAATATTTTATCTTACATAGTACAAACTTAGACACTATCATGTAGTTATAATTACCAGGTAATCTTATTTATTTTAACCTTAATCAAAATTAGGCAAACCCTCAGGAAACAAAATATTTCAAACAAGTGGTAATGGACAAAGTTTTCTAAGAGACCTTGTATAAATTTTATTGTTAGCCATTTTGATATGGGCTACTCTAACATGCCCATCTGGTCCAGGGACTATCTTGTCAATTCTTGCCATGGGCCAAGTTAATGGTGCAGTGTTATCAGAGCGTACAATGACAAGGTCGCCCTCTTTAAGATTAGGGTGGACTTGTTTCCATTTAGGTCTGCTCTGTAACTGGGTGAGATAGTCTCTCGACCAGACAGACCAAAAGTCTTGTTTTATTTTGGACAACATATTCCAAAATCTAAGTCTATTTATAGATACATTTGAGTGATCCACTTCAGGAAAAGCGGTAATAGCAGTACCTACTATAAAATGTCCAGGTGTAAGATATTCAAAGTTAGAAACATCTGAACTCAATGGCAACAGAGGCCTGGAATTTAAAACAGCCTCAATTTCTACAATGACAGTGTAAAGAGCCTCAAAGGTTAAAGCAATATTTCCAACAATTCTTTTGAAATGGTACTTTAGACTCTTAACACCTGCCTCCCATAGCCCACCAAATTCTGGGGAATAACTGGGTATGAATTTAAATTTTATATATTGTGGTACACAATAGTTTTGAACCTCATCTTCATGTTTCTTAGAGTTAAACAATTCATACAATTTATTTAGTTCATTTTCAGCACCTTTAAAGGTCTTAGCATTGTCACAGAATATGGTGACAGGCATTCCACGCCGCGCGATGAAACGTTTGAGGCATGCCAAAAATGCTTCGGTGGTGAGGTCGCTAACCAATTCCACATGGATGGCTTTTGTTGCAAAGCATACAAACAGAGCAATATAACCTTTTGTTACAAGAGGTTTCCTTAATCTCGATACCTTTACATTGAATGGCCCGCAGAAGTCAACCCCTACTATATGAAATGGTCTCACAGCGATTAATCTCTCCTCAGGTAGAGAACCCATGAGCTGCACAGCAGCTGCAGCCTTTAAACGCGCGCATTTAATGCAACGGTTAACAACCTTCTTAACCTCACGAATGGCACTTATGATCCAGAACCTTTGTGATAGAGAACCTAAAACCATTTTTGCACCGGCATGCAACAGGCGCAAATGCTCTTTGTGTATGATAATATTTGTGATGTGAGATCCTTTAGGTAGAATTATAGGGTGTTTTCTATCATATGGAATATCTGATGCATTTTGAAGACGACCACCCAGGCGCATCAAACCATCGCTATCAATGAACGGGTGTAAGGTGGACAAGCCTGACTTAATGGGAGAGTTACTCTTCAGTAAATTAATCTCATTTGTAAAATGTTTTTCTTGTGTGCAGCGCACAATGACCAAAAGTGCATTATGGAGCTCTTTTGGTGTTAGGATACCTATTGACCTACCATTATTTTTATTAGCATTATTGCAAAAACGCAGTATGTAGGCAACTACTCTTTGAAGCTTGTCAATATCAGAAAACCTTTCTAAACTCTTGCAAAATTTATTTTTGAGAGCAGAAGATGCATCACAAACAATATTACAGCTGTTTACAACAGGATCAACATGATCTGATTCATCCGGAAGGGGAATGGGTAATTTTGCCTCTGCAACAGAGTGTTTATAGTCCACACTTGCGAGGTCTTTTGGACCATGCCACCAGAGCTTGTTAGACTGCAACTTATGAGGATCGCAACCCCTGGATAAAAGGTCAGCTGGATTATCAGCTGTGTTGACATAGTGCCAAGTTATATCTTTGGTCAATTCTTTGATTTGCTTGACACGCTTGGATACATAGGGATTTGACTTTAGATTACTTGATTTTATCCAAGCCAATACAATTTGTGAATCACTATATAAGTATAGCTTCAGTGGAAGCCTATCTTTTAAAACTTTACTGACTCTACATGTAAGCTCTGAAAGAAGCAGAGCACTATTTAATTCCAGTTTTGGGATAGTTATAGATTTGTTCAATGGAGCAACCCGTGATTTGGAACACAAAAGGTTAACAAAGACCGTTCCATCAGCACAGAACACCCTGAGATATAAGCAACAGCCTAATGCTTTGAAAGAAGCATCAGCATAACCTACTAGCTCTACATATACTTTCTCTGCAGAACTGACACATCTTGGAATACTAATTGTACCCATAGCCTTCAAATTATCTAGGAACTTTTCCCAATGGTAGAGCTGTTCATGAGGCATTATAGAGTCCCAGTCTATTTTCATGGACCACAATTGTTGCATGAACAGCTTTGCTGTGACTATGATTGGACCTATCAATCCTAAGGGATCAAACATTTTTCCTATAAAACTTAACACCTTTCTTTTGGTGTTGATATCATTTTTGTCAACCAATGGGGCTGTAAATGTAAGCTGATCTAGCAAAATATCACATTTTAGACCTAATGTCTTTATAATATTGTTTTTATTTATATCAAGTTCTTCAAAATATCTGATTTCCTTTGGAAGATCATCAAGAAGTTGGGGACAGTTGGAGCACCACTTGTGAAGAATGAAGCTACCCATTTCTAACAATTCAATTAACTGAGATTTAAGCTGATGGAGCTCATCTAGGCTGTCCGAACCACTTATTATATCGTCTACATACATGCTTGAGCGCATAGCTTGGGCTGCAAGGGGGTGTGAAGCACCATATCTATTAGCTAATTCAATTAGACACCGTGTTGCTAAGAAGGTGGATGCTTTTAAACCATATGTAACAGTCTGCAGCTGCATGCAGCTAATAGGCCCTTGAGGGTTGCTGCGCCAAAGTATGTTTTGGAGACTTGTTTGAGTGGGATCTATGTTTATGGATCTAAACATCTTCTGAATATCACAAATAAGTGTGAAGATAAATGTCCTCCACAAAATGAGTATATCAAGAAGTTCACTTTGAACTACCGGACCATTCAACATAATGTCATTTAGTGACACCCCTGATCTAGACTTCATGCTGCCATCAAAAACCACCCGCAATTTGGTAGTTGGGCTGCTTTCGTTAAAAACTGCGTGATGGGCCAAAAAATAAGTGGACCCATCAAGAATATTATAATCTCCAATATTAACAATTTTGGCATGCCCCAATTCAACATATTCATCAATGAACTTTTTATATTTTTCTAAATATATACAATTCTTTTTAAATTTTCTCTCCAGTGCCAAAAATCTTTGGTGGGCTAGTGAGAATGAATCCCCAAGTTGCAACTCGTTTTCATTAGCCAATAATGGCATTTTCACAGTAAACTTTTTATCCTGAAGCTGTACTGACTCCTGAAAACAACTTTCAGTTAATTCAAATTCTTGGGAATTATATTTAGTTGCAGCCTGAGGTATGCCCTCAGATAGCCAGAATTGTTCCATCACCTCCTCCATTTTATTGCTATTGCAGATGGCAAGGTTAACAACCCTAGTTTCATACTGATTGGTATCTACAAAGCTTTTAGAAGGTATTTTCCCAGCAATTGTATACCCAAACAAGGTATTTTGTAATACAGGACCATTCAGAAGTTTGACCTGCCCATCCAGCAAAATGTTGAAATATATTTCAGCACTGAGAAGTATTGATATGACATCAGTAACGTTGAATTTATCATCGGCCAAGCAGATATGCTTTGGAATATTCAGCTTTGATATATCAAATGAACTCTGAGGCAGACAGGATGTGATGGAATCCACAACATTGCATTTAACATTTAATTTGAAATTGTTCACTGGAGAGTGAATGGCTATATCCACACATTTATTTATTTTCTGATTTTTATTTCCAATTCCTACAATATTGCTAGTTTGGAATTTTGTTTTTAAGCCTAACTTTTCCACAAGCTCTGTTGTTATGAATGAAACTTGGCTTGCAGAGTCAAGAAGCCCTCTGACAAAGATTTCAGACCCGTGTCTATCTATTAATTTAACCTTTATAGTAGGTAATAAAACATTCACTGAGGCATCATGTGAATGCAAACTGACTGATTGTTCGGTAGCTGGAATGCTGTCATTATGCAGGAGAGTATTGTGACCTGCTCTACAGACTTTGCAAGTAAAATGAAATCTACACTTACCGGTGTGATTTTTCAAGCACATTGTGCACAACTTATTTTCTTCAACAAATTTTGTACGATCTTCTATGGGAGCCGTTTTAAAGCGAGGGCAGGTATACATAGCATGGTCCGTCCCATCGCAGTATAGACATTTATTGATTTTATTTTTAGTGACAACATTGCTCACTTTGTTTACAATTGATTTTTTAGATTCTGGACTGGAGTCCTCTAGTGCTATAGCGCGCTTCTCTAAAAATGACATAAATTCTTCTATTGTTGGAAGAATCTCTAAATTCCTATCAAGCTGATAGGCCCGACATGTGTACTGATCTAACTTCTTTGTTAAAAGAGTAATTAAAATCATATCCCATTTATGGATGGGCTGCTCTAAATTTTTTAACGCATGCAACTGTTGTTGCACTTGCGATATAAATGCCCTTATAGCAGTGGCAGTACCCTTCTGCATGGACGGCAATTCCAGGATTACATTTATGTGATTTGAAATTAACCTTGCTTTATTGTCAAAGCGCTTCTTTAAAAGTACCAAAGCTTCTTTATATGACTGATTGACCAGAGGTAAGTTTACAATAACCGACAGAGCATCCTCTGTTAAGAACTTCCGCAGATAAAAAAGCTTCTGCACATCTGAGAGTGTAGCATTATTGTCAATAACTGCAGTGAACAAGTCCATAAATGAAGTATATTTTGTGTAGTCCTTGCCACTAAATATTGGGATATCAAGGTGAGGCAATTTAGAAGAGGAAATATTGCTACACAGTCGCCCTTCATTTGTGTTCAAGCTCTTCAAAGCAGCATTTAATTTCGAAATGACCGAAAAGTATTTATTTTCTAGTACAGACAAATCCTCAGGATCATCGGGATCCAGTGACAAGATATCTAACTGAACTATCTCATATTCTTTGAATGTTGTAATTAACTTTTCTTTTCGAGCTTCCAACATCTCAGTATTAGAAGACGCAAGGTTTATGGGATCACTAATAAAGTTTTCAATTCGGGTCACAGTACCTTTCAATTGTCCGCGAGAGAGCCGTAGTTTCTTCAAGTCCGTCGTCATATTTACGTACCGCACAACTTATTCTAGGCCGCAAACACTTCACTGCACTATGAATATTCACTTCTGCTGGTACAAACAAACCGTAGAAGCGCCGTAGTAAACACGAAGAAGACACCGGTAACGAACGTAAACAACTCTTTTGTTTAATTCGTAGGGTTGAATGATACCGAAGCCAGACATGAGTTATGTTGAGAATACGCTGATTTTTGTAGAAATAACAGCTAGCGCATCAAACTCGTAGTTGAAGAACTGAAGATTATTTTGAGGTTGCTTTACCGACAATGCCGCCAAGCCAATCTCACCAACTTTGTTTGTTCCCTTCGCGAAATCTTACAACCAGGCAATATGACCGAGGACTCGTAGGACCACAAACGCCTTTGTTCAATAAAAGGCGTGTTTAAATATGTTAAATGGACTGTATTTTATAAAAAGGTGAAATTGCACGTCATTACAGACCGGTGATACAAAGGAAGAGAGAGTTTGACAGTTCAGAAGTTTTTGACATTTTGATTTAATTGCCATAGCAAACATTGCCATATCAAAATCTATTATTCGTACTTTATGGTTAGGAACTTTTCTAAACATCCTGCGGAACAAGCTGCCGTTAGACGGTTTGAACATCGAAGAGTGTGCCGTGGATGTGGTTCTTAGGTCTTACGAGCAAGATCGCATGTTATTAACACTCCAGAAGGGGCTAGTCTATCATCATGGTTATCAAATTCCAACAGTGAATGAAAAAAATTGATAGTGAAAAAGTTGTTAAATGCTGTAGGTATATTTTGTAAAGATTGATTTTTTTGTATTATTCAAGTAGTATTTTTTTTTATTTCATAGTTTATCAATAATATAACAGTTAATTTAATACCATTGCTTACTGCTAATCTGAAATAAAAATTGTATGTTTATTCATTTTTTTTATTTAGGTTTAATAGGTAATATCAGAGTATCATCCTTGGTACTATTTAATAACCATAATATAGGTAGGTAGATATTGAATATGAAAATACTTTTACATGGTAGACATCCTCCGACCTGAAGAGGTCCAGGCGTACAGGATCCAGTAATATCCTCCCTTTTCACGTAGATCTGTCAGTATTTTAAACTAATAACAACATAGAATTGAAAATAAATATTGTAATGTTCAAAATAATTACATTTAGTACACTGTCAACCAGGTATTATAAAAAACTTTAACGACCTATATCTCTTTACTCCGGCTGCTTTACAATAAAAGCAGCACATATTTGAAATCTACACGATTAGCACAATGTAAAACTGAAAGTTTCATTATTGCAGGATTAAAAAAAATCGGGGCCCTGGCTCCATACAAATTTGCCCAATGTCCTATATAAGTCTCTGGTACCCATAGTACAGGCTATGCCTAGTTTGGGATCAGTTGACCGTGAATGATAAGTCCGGAAAAAAAAAAAAAAAGAATGCCATGGTTTATAAAAGTTATTGCTTCCTGCAACACTTAAAAGGTTGTTAAGTAGACAGTCAGACAAGTCCAGGGAATATTCATTTTATGTGGCGTTAACGCCATCGGAAAGATTGAATCGTATTAAATGGCATTCGCTTGTGAGATGTGACTCCTGAAAAGTTTGAAGAAATCGCTGGATGGAAAATGCTAAAGACTATTTGGCCATGGAAGTCTTTCGGGGAGGCCTATGTCCAGCAGTGGACTTTTACAGGCTGGTGACGATGATGACTCTACAACTTTATTACTAGTTGGTGGCGGTATGAATAAGCTATTCAAGACGTACGTTTCGCACCGAATCGCGTCGTGAACAGACCCTTCACGCCTGCACTTGTCGTTACCCAATATCGAACTTATCGAAGGTAACAAATTATGTTACATATAACGCTATAGCAACGGTAACACGTTATGACAAGGAAACCCGTTTGTGATGTTGTTGCTGTGCTATTTCGTAACTTGTAATGGAAAAGGTAAAATCGGCGTCATGGAGAAGAATGCTTACTGCTTACATGGAACTTACTACTTTTATTCCCAAGCATGGTAACAGCCTCTTCAGAACTTCACGCAATCAGATCCTTGAAGGTGATTAAGGGGGTAATCAGAGGCATGTCCAAACATTTTGGCACATGTGACAGGTTGCAAGCCCATCGCCGCTTATAAGAATACTTACTGGTTTTTTCTCAAAGTTGTCCTTCAACATTATAAGAAGAATTTCTAATAGTCGTAGAACAAAGTTTATTGCTCATTGGGTGTACCTTTCGGGATATCATACATATTATTTATCACCTTTGTATACAATAAAGCCATACATTTCGAAGTGCTTCCGTGCTTGGAATGAGGACGATGCCTCTTAAAATAATGGAATACGGTAATTAGAGTTGTCCTAAATAGCTTTTATAAGTAATTTGTATGCATGGTGGTAAGGACTTGTTTCCTTTACGTGGGCGTTTTCTCATTGGCCGATACAAAACAATAACGGTACGGTCAGCGACAAAAGTAGATTGATTTATTCATACACAAAATTATGTGCCCAGGTTCTTCAAAAGTAGATTGATATTTTGCATTACATTCCCCTAAATAACTAAAAAATTATAACAAAATTTAATGGAAGTCAACGTTATTATCATAAGCATGTAGAAGTCCACTGCCAGCATTCACTATTCGGGGGAGGCCTATATCAAAGAGTTCTAAACCTTTTCCATCCACCGCCTTCCCGCAATCTTCACAATGTCTTCAGTCCATCAAGTGGGATATCCAGAGCAATCGATTTTGTGCGGCCTGCACTCAACGTCTCCCTGCAACTTTTATTAAGTCGTCTTTCCATCGAGTTCGGGGACCCTTTCCTCCACTGGTCTCCACTCTAGAACCTTTCCTCAACGCCCGCCAGTCGGGTCTCGCACATTCCTTATTAGAACCTGTTTCCGCTGTGTCGTGACTGTCGATCCCACAGGGACGTGACGACAGTTTAATAGCTGCAAGACAATGAAATAACCGTAGACGACAGTTCAACGTGCCTTGCTATATTTCAACAGCTAAATGGAAATACTCAAGTCAAGTCACGACATTTTTAACCGGAGGACTATCTGTCGTCACACAGTGGAAACACGCTCTACGAATCCACCCTTTCTTTGCCGTTTGTTTAAATATTTACATGGAAATTGGTCAGGAGATTGACGGGTCTTCCAACTGTGTGGACTTTGGATGTTACCTGAACGTGGAATAGACTGTGACTATTCTGCCCCAGTTGTAAAGTGATTGTCTGTTTGAATATTCCTACTAGAAAGAAGATTAAAGACGTCTTTTGAAATGTTCAATTTACAATGAATATAATTAGCTCTCAAGGGTTTCCCTTAACAGAGGCAAGCGCATTAAAACGGCCATTATGTAGCTAAGTATAAGATGTCTGGTAAACTTGTCCATAATGTAACAACGGGCCCTAAAATGGCGTCTTATTGCCATTCAAATATGAGCATGTCAGCGTTTTCTTACACGTAGAACCTTAAATATTTGCTACTGTCAACTTACGTCAACGTCTAAACAAAATCTCATGCTGCTACGTGGTAATGTCTTGATTGATTTAAATCATTTACGTGTTCACACGCAGTTGAATGTTATCACGTCACGTACACTTCAAACTTACAATGTCAGTCACGTAGTTAATTTGGTGATCAAACAATAAATGTAAGATAAGTATTAAATCATGAAAAACCAGTGATTTGACGAATCTCGTAGACCCTCTACGCAGATGTAGAGCACCTACGCCGTTTTGCCGTTTCACTTTTGAGTACAGAATGTCGTTTGATCAGTACTCGTTGAAGTGTAAAAAGAAGCTTATGAACATATCAACCCAGATTACGAACTTGAATTGAGAATTGTATTCAATTCGGTGTAGCCGTTACTGCGATTGAGCCAATAAACATCAGGCCATCCTGACAAACATTCGCATATTTTATTACTACTAGGGGAACTTAGATGATCTATAATCTCACTAATACACAAAAGCAAAATCCAACAAAAGTGCAGCGAAGTGTTAAGTTCCAAAACAAAATAGTAAATAAGCACAATGGACGCCTCTAAAAGCTTCAGATCAGCGGTGCGCCACACTATAACCGTAAAAACGGAGCCAGGACACTTCGGCAACAACAGTACGAGTACTATTGCAGTGCACAGTTCCAAACAAATGTTTGAAAAGACCATCTATTAGTGCAAAGACTCCTCAGAATAGAGAGAGCACAAGATAGGTAGTTTTAATAGCGCTTTCGTAATCTACAAAAAATCTTGAAAAAAATTTAAAACTATCATAGTTATTTCCAATAGCAAGGCCTTTTTAAATTTATTCTAGATGATTTATACAGCAGCGCCAGGTGGAACTTTTACTCACTTACACGACGCTGTAGTGTCTGGGACATGTTTTAGATGGATCAGCTTGCCCAGCACCTACACCATCCCCTCAGCCCAGTCGGCCTTTTCCACAGGAAAGACAGTGTCAATACGTGTGGAGCTGACTAAGCCGCGGGTTTCTTCACGATGTTTTCCTTCACCGTGGACGGCCGGAATTTGAACCTAAAATTTTCAGATCGAGGTATCTCCCACTTAGCCAACACGGCTTTTTTATTTCCAATACCTTTCCACAAATTCAAGAACGATCACAAACGAATTTGTTTAAATTATGGCCGGACAACGTCTGTTGGGCTGGTCAGCTAGTTTAATACCTACCTTAGATATCATAAATACTTAGTTGAGTCCGATTAATCTAAAAATATTACTGACTCATTCTAGATAATGTGATGGAGCCTGTACTATTTCATTAATCTAGGGATGAAGCATTTTTGGCATTCCACTGAAACAATTCGTTCTTGGAGGAAGATTGTTTCTCCTATTTTATTATTTTAGTAAATATTGTGACATCATCATCATCAGCCTGTGAAAGTCCACTATTGGATACAGCTCTGAACCTATAACGCCCGATTGATAATTTTGGGTGCCATAGTATCACAAAACCTAGACCCGGAATAAATATTTGAAAATCATGCATACTTTTGCCCCACATACCAGCATGAAGCTGTGTTCAAACGGCGTGGGATATAGATCTAAAATAATCTAAAAATAATTTTAAAATGATGTGAATTTGACATTGGAGGGCTTGCGAGTTGGGATAAAGCTCAACGATATCGGTAGCCTAAAAGTCAAACACAAAATTGACTTTATTCAGCAGGCGTAAGGATCATTTTAACAATTTTAATGACATGTACACCGTTGGAGCACAGCTTTATAGAGAACGAGTTTAGACACATTTTTTTAAATTGTCACGAAGGAAAATATTACCCATTTACACCGCACTCGATGAACTACACACACGCTACCCTAGGTGAAAATGGTGATTACTGTGCATATTAAAAGCGATAAAAACATACTGTTCTATTTCGAGTTCTGTACAAACACGCTATTGTATTCATAAACAATAGTTCGCCAAGCAGGCGTGCAATAATTACGTTTAAAAAACTAAAAAAGAAATGAAAAATTACTTTAGTTTGAAGGAGGAATTTTGTTCTTTGAGTAAGCGTCATCAAAAATCTGGAATTTAAGTGCTTTAGTACGTAGTGATTACTTGCTTGGATAGTTGGATATTACCAGATATTACTTACTAAAAAAGAAATGAAAAATTACTTTAGTTTGAAGGAGGAATTTCGTTCTTTGAGAAAGCGTCATCAAAAATCTGGAATTTAAGTGCTTTAGTACGTAGTGATTACTTGCTTGGATAGTTGGATATTACCAGATATTACTTACTAAAAAAGAAATGAAAAATTACTTTAGTTTGAAGGAGGAATTTCGTTCTTTGAGAAAGCGTCATCAAAAATCTGGAATTTAAGTGCTTTAGTACGTAGTGATTACTTGCTTGGATAGTTGGATATCACCAGATATTACTTACTAAAAAATAAATAAAAAATTACTTTAGTTTGGAAGAGGAATTTTGTTCTTTGAGAAAGCGTCATCAAAAATCTGGAATTTAAGTGCTGTAGTACGTAGTGATTACTTGCTTGGATAATTGGATATTACCAGATATTACTTACAGAGAAACAACCACCCACTTTATTAATTACAAGGACCTACCTATAGGACATTTCAATTATTGCGGAACTGAATTCATTCAATGTATAGCCTGAGTTGAAATAACTATAGGGATTAAGACTGGCAAATAATGTCAAGCCTAATAAAAAGTAAATAGAAAAATTCGTCAATCCATATATGTCAAATATCTAAAATAAAATTTTTCACAATAAATACAAATTACATAATGTCCTACCTAATCAAAATTAAAAAAGAACATAATAATTCGTCAATCAATAATAATGTCAAATAATACAAAAAGTCAAATCTAATTAGAATATATAACAGCGTCCTGCGACATTCGCTAAGGGGGGAGTAAAAAAGATCCATTAATTAATTATTTATTAGAAGTTAGCCATTTCCATAAAAATATTATCGGTCTGATGTCAGAGTCAGTTGAGTAACAAAATATTAACGACTGAACTTACATACCCAATTCAAAAGTAGAAAATAAATATTAAAAAAATATATATGAAACATTTAAAAACCCACAGGCTATGGAATTTCAAACGAGTGAATGAAAATCTTTCTCAACCCTTTACCCAAAAAAATAATTTCTAAATACATTTCAAATAGTTTGAGTATTAGCAAGCTGAAATAGCAGTAGGCCGGCCATGTTTATCGTAGAGCCTAAAATCGTTCGAGCAAGGGATACTTGAGCGGTAATCGCGTTTAGGTAAGCGTGTAGGACGTCCACTGACAAGGTGGGGTGACGATAGCTGGCAACACTGGATGAGAAGGAGATGTAAGGCGTATTTTGGCAGAGACCTATACTCAAAAGAGGACTGATAGATGATGATGATGATAATAAACAATAATAATTACCATGACGCTTTTGAAAAATATGGTCAATATACAATTCATAATAACTATACTATCCTGAAAGGGGGAAAATTCTATAAACAAAAAGAAATAATATTTATGCTGACAAAAATCTATTTATCCCCTATATTTTTATTAACTCTTTTTGGTTTTTGATCCTCTTTATAACTAAGCATTAAATGTACTTAAGAAAAGTTCGTTAAAATAGCTGAATAATTGAGTTTCAACTTATATGACGCAAAACATTTGATTATTGTATAGGGTTTTATCAATAAATAAAATACTATTTTGCAAAAGTCGTAGAACCAACGTTATTGTCAATTGGGTGTAGAATAAGCCACTTTCGGGATAGCATACATTTCATAAATCACCTTATACCATAATAATAAAGTGAATCAGCCTTCGTATGCATAATGTATGGTCGCGCTCAACGCTCTCCTGGGTTATAGTCCAGAGTGTGATTTGTTTGCGGATGAATGGACGAAGATTTTGTCAGAATGTCTGTGTTTTTGTGAGCGTGATGTATGACTGTGTGTTTCAAATTCCATTTTTTTTTTTTTTTACTTTAATTGTTTTGTCATCTGACTTCGTTGTAATTTTTGACCGTATTATTTAACTATTCAATTTATTGTATTTGACATCTGACTTCATTGGAATTATTATTGACCGTGTTATTAGAGTATTCAATTATTTATCATATTATTTGCTGATTAATTATAATTTCTTATTATTATTATTATTATTTTTTGTTAATGTATTAATATTGTCTTAAATTTATTTAAATGGTTTAACCGTGTTAGTTAAGTAAATAAATAAATAAATATATGTATGCATATGCATAATCTGTCTGTATTCATAGCCTTAAATTGTAATTTAGGTAGGACGCAAATTTTTTACTCGAATTGGCAGTCATAATTGTGGTAAAGAGCCTGCCTGTGAGTACCTACCTAAGCTGGCTGTAAGCTGTCATAAATATTGCATTAATTATGCATTTTTATTCATGATCATCATCATCATCAGCCTGAAGTCCACTGCTGAACATAGGCCTCCCCCAAAGAGTTCCATGACGAACGGTCTTGAGCCTTTTCCATCCACCGACTTCCCGCAACCTGACCAATGTCGTCGGTCCATCGGGTGGGGGGCCTTCCAACACTATGTCGTCCGGTTCGTGGTCGCCACTCGATTATGCATGATTTATTCATGGTACGTCATCATCATTATCATCTTCCTGCCCTTATCCCACATCATGTGGGGTCGGTACACGTATTCTTCTTCCATTTCCCTCTACGTCATCTCAACACTCATTCCTTTCTTACTCATATCCACTTTCACACGGTCCTTTCTTTAATCTATCTTTGCCTTAATCTATATCCACTCCTAAATCTGTCCACATTCATACCTTACACTCTTCTCATCACATGACATTCTTACCTCCTACCCATACCACGCTAACCTCTTCCTCCTAACCTATTACTCCCCAGCTTTTCCGTTACTGGTGCCACTTTCAAACTTCCCCCTTTTTTTCTTTTATTATAATTAGCACGGCTACATCACCAATTACACTAATTATTATATATTCATTCCATAACTGATCCATTCGGGTCACTCCACACATCCATCGTAACATTTGCATCTTAGCCACGTGCAATCTTCTTTCATCATCATCATCATCATCCGCCTGTAGAAGTCCACTGCTCGACATAGGCCTCCCTCAAAGAGTTCCATGACGAACGGTCTTGAGCCTTCTCCATCCACCGCCTTCCCGCAACCTTCACAATGTCGTCGCTCCATCGGGTGGGGGGTCTTCCAACACTGCGTCGCCCGGTTCGTGGTCGCACTTCGAGAACCTTTACTCCCCAACGGTTGTCGGTTCTGCGAGCTATATGGCCTGCCCACTGCCACTTCAACTTGATAATTCTGAGAGCTATGTCGGTGACCTTAGTTCTTCTACGGATTTCCTCATTTTCCTCAGTGAAACTCCAAGCATAGCTCTCTCCCGTTGCGCGAATCTTCTTTCAATATGGGGAAAATAAATAGGTAGGTACTTAAAATTATCCTTGCTAATGTGATTTCATACAATTGCAAAAATCGCAATATGAAATGAAATGCTTATTTTTTTCATGAGGGCAGTGACTCGCGCCGCCCTTGATGCCAGTCGCTACGTTTAGGTACCTACTGACAATGTTAAAATAATACATACATATACACTACCCTGAGTAGCATAAGGGCTACTTTTTACCCGAGTACCTACGACGCAAACGAAGCCGTTGGCGAAAGCCAGTAGAACAATATACGATATTCGTCGTATATCTGTGAGTAACCCTGCAATAAATCAACGTAGTCGCGACAATCCACAACAAGGGCCTAGCAGCAGTTTCTGACATTATCGATTTGCTCGCGAGTGAACAACTTTCAAATAATGCCCAATGACAATCAGCATGGCTTATTCATTAATGGTTGGCCTTTTGAATTTGTGAAGTATTTGGTAGTGATTCGATTCTGACTAACTAGTGGTAAGGATACATCTAAATTGCAAATTCCATGTCGATGGATAATGTGCATGATTACCGTACGAGTGTGTAGCAAAATAGGTCGTCATACAAGGTGATTCAAAATATGTGTACTATCATGGAAGGAACTTATTAAAAAGTTAGTTATAAATATGAAAAAAATACCTAAAATTTCTTTATTCTTTATTCTTTATTGTACACTAGAAAACACAGATGAAAACAATTAAAAAGAAAGGTATGGTGGGTAAGGTATATTTACAAAGGCGAGCTCAACCCTAAAAAGAGTTTTCTTCCAGCAAACCTTTGAGGCTACAGAGAAGTGATTATAGAGGGAGATTCGTGTACCTAAATAAATATGGTAATCAGTAAATAACATTAATTACAAAAATACTTACCTATCAAACATACCTAAAAATAAATTTCGAGTTTTTAGTTATTGATATATTGATTGTTTTTCGTATTGTTTATAGAATAAGCCTTTTTCGGGTTAGTATATTTATTTATATATTTATATTTATTTATTGCATTAAAGGAATACAAATGTATATAATGGTAGTAAATGTCTTAAAACCTATGTTAGGTTTGTCTAGACGTGAGGTTCTCGATATTAAATGTAAGAAAATTTTTAAACAATCTTAACTTATTTTCTGTGAAGAGCGAGCGCATGTAAAGATAACACCGTCACAGAACAGCTAACAGTATGTACCTAATGCATAGGCACAGCAAAAAATAAAACCCGTCAGGAGTATACAAGTTACGGAACACGATGTATACAAATACCCAACAATAGGCAGTAAATACAAAACCTGACAAAAGTTCTTACTTTTGTCAGGTTTTGCCTGTGCACACAAATTATAGGCCGCGAGTGAGGCGAGTGAGTATGTACATACGTGTGAGATTAGTGGTGCTTTGCATCGCAGCTTTTGATCGTTCGTCTGTGAAATTGATAGATTACTCGTTATAAGTAGGTTTTGGAGGAAGTAGGGCACAGCGAGATTTCCTCGCTCTAAATTAGAGCAGCCCGCCTGGGGAGGTACCTCCGCCTTACAGAAGATCGCAGCCAAATAACATTATTTGTTTCAAATTGTGTTGTGTTCCTGTGGTGAGTAAGTTGCCAGAGCTCTTAGGGGGAGAGGGGGTTCAGGGTCGGCAACGCGTGCGTGATGCCTCTGGTATTGCAAGCGCTCATAGGCTACGGTAACCGCTTACCAACAGGTGGGCCGTAAGCTTGTTTGCCACAACAGTTGTATAAAAAAAATAAGTTTCACGGATAGCGTGTATTTTTTACGTTTGCATCTAGTTATCTACTTAGGTACCCATTTTAGAACTTAAAACCAGCAGTCGCATTGGGAATCGAAACCGCACCCCTTTCGTCTCAAACGGGAACCGCTACGCCGCCACCGAGGTCGTCAACTTTTATTGGGCCTTTCATGAATAAGTTTGATATACACATCTATTATCTCACAGTGATCCCGCGCGCCTGCTCGTGCCGGCTTGACCACAGACTGACTGACTCCTAGAGAGTATGTATCCATCTCTCCATCTCAGATGTCATCTGTTATCTGTCACTGTCAGTTGTCCCCCGGAAACAGCTTAAGATAAGGAACAGCAGGGTTCCTTAAATACTAGTCACTACAGGTACGAATAACTAAGTCATCATCATTCCGTTTGAAGTCCACTGCTGAACATCGGCCACAGATTTCCAGAGCAGAATTCCTATCATGTGGGGGAAATTGCCCGTACTAACCACGCTGGGCACGCGGGTTTCTAACCGCAGTTAGAGCTACCATTGTTTAAATAGGTGACGCTGCTGCCCATCCCCTAGCTTATTTCCCCTCCGTATCCTCTTACGACATCCATTGTTACGAGAGGTAGGGCACAGCGAGATTTTCTCGCTCTAAATTGGAGCAGCCCGCCTGGGGAGGTACCTCCGCCTTACAGAAGATCGCAGCCAAATAACATTATTTGTATCAAATAGTGTTGTGTTCCTGCGGTGAGTAAGGTTGCCAGAGCTCTTTAGGGGGGGAGGGGTTCGGCAGGCAACGCATTAGCAATGCTCCAGGTGTTGCTGATGTCAATAGGCGACGGTAACCACTTACCATCAGGTGGGCCGTAAGCCTGTTTGCCTCCGTATAACATAAAAAACATTGGTAGGTAGATATGGAGGGGGCTATTCAGCCGGGGCCACCATGGCCAAGTACGAATAAGTAATGCTCTTTAATTCTACCTCTCGTAATAGAATATTTCAATGTTTATGATCCTATAAAAATCCCACAAAATTTCTAACGTAAAACCCATTAAAGTTGATTACACACGAATAGACTCTCGTTTTTGCTAATGTAATGAGAAAAACGTTAAAAGCATGATTTCGCTTTATTATCAATTCCGCGATAAAATGAGGTTCCGTTTTATTTTACGAGTAAGCAAGCACCAATGTTTTATTGGGAACGAATAAAAACATGTAGACCGAAAGATAATGCTGATTTAAACACCTGTTCCAGAACATGTACCTTCCTATATCAGTAAAACCATAGTTTATGGAATACCTTATACCTTTATACGCTAGGTAAAGATAGGCAGCAGCAACCCCTATTTTAACAATAACAGCTCTAAATGCGGTTAGCAACATACTCAGCACGCGTGCCCAGCGTGGTGAGTATGGGCTTAGTCGATATAAAGACTTTGAAAGTTACTTCCATGTAAAAACCTTTTTTTGTTTATAAGGTGGCAAACAAGCATACGGCCCATCTGTTGGTAAGTGGTTACCGTAGCCTATGAACGCTTGCCATACCAGAGGCATCACGCACGCGTTGCCGACCGCTTAAAAAGTTCGAAACGTCCTTTTTGAAGAATCCCATACCTAGGGAAAAACTTATTTATTATTATTTATATTATTAATGAGAAAAAATATTTTACAAAACTAAAATAATAAAAATGTAGGTACTTAAGTAAATAAGGGAATACTCGGCTCGCCAAGGCTTATGTCCATCAGTGGAATATTCCAGTGATGATGAATCAAATTACGAGGTAACGAAATTAGCGCTTTCTCTTGGTCTACATTTGCGAGATGCGATTGACGTCCAACAAATCGAATTGTTTTGTTCCGCACCCCGCTCTGAACTATCAGATATGTGGAATTGTTTTTGTTTGTCAAAAGCAACAAGTTGATAAAAATTGGGAATTTGAGGTAGCTCAGCTTCCTGGCAACTCCTTTGACGGTTTTGTCACGAGATTTTCCTTTATAAATACGTAAGTTTGTGAGGATGCTTAGATGTTTGTTGATCAATCACGCCGTAACGGCTCAACCGATTATGATGAAACATTCATCATCATCATTTCAGCTGTACGACGTCCACTGCTGAACATGGCCCCACAGACAGCGAATTCCTTATCATGTCGGGGGTTTTGCCCATACTCACCACGCTGGGCATGCGGGTTGGCGAGCGCAGTTAGAGCTATAGTTGTTAAAATGAGGGACGCTGCTGCCCATCCCCTAGCTTTTTTCCCTTAGTCGCCTTTTACGACATCCGCGGATAGGTAGATATGGAGGGGCCTATTCTTTCAACCGGAGCCACCACGGCCTCGATGAAACATTAAATAGCTTTTTACCTAAAATAGGTGACTTTTTTTTATTGGTGATGGTTAGGCGTTTGACCACCATCTCACTTTTGCAAGTGAGATGTGGCCTACGATGGAGCACGCTTTACCAGAAGGAACTTATTCACTCTAGATTTGAACTACTAAGGTGTTGACTACCTGTTGTTAAGTGGTAACCGTAGCCTATGAACGCTTGCAATACCAGCATCACGCACGCGTTGCCGACCCGTTCAGTTCAGTTAATCGATATAGTACCTACTGAAATGCAAGTATTTTATTCCATCCCTAAACATAGGTACCTAATCATGAATGTGATTGCGAACACTCAATCTTCATTGAGTAACTCGTTTCGTTTGACCTTCATCCTTTACGGGCACATTCGTATAACGTAGGTCAAAAACTACGTGAATGTTTTTCACGTCTCACGTCGATGGCTAAGGGTCAACGTAGACAGACGGAGTAGGGAGAAGCGATTGATTCGACAGATGAAGCCAACCAGTACAATATAAGCTGATTCCTAGTAAGTATAATATAACATCACAAAAGGGGCTTATTCTATCAACAAAAAATCAAAATCATCTAACATTTTTTTCTGTTTTTCCCCGAAAACTTTTTCAAGTTAGTTTTGTGCCTTATAACCTTAATTTTGCAGTAGTGAGTTTTCATACGTTACCGGTTGCTAGCCAATTTATGCTTAGGTATAAGAATAAATACTTTGTTCGTTTCCTCACGATGTTTTCCGCCGCCCATTGTACATATAAATTTATTTAGTCTATAATCAATTGTAATTAGTTATTAAGGTGTGTGTACAATAAAGAATTTAGATTCATTCATACGTTCATTTTTCTTTGACGATTTAAGCAAGTGCTAATGCGCACTTAAATTTTCGGTGCACGACCGGGTTTGAACCCACGACCGAAAATAGAGGTACCTCCCACTAGGCCAACATGGCTTATGAAACGTTATGCGATTATAAATTATGTGCAAACACTTACCCTAACATAACCAGCCGAAAGCAGTTCTTGGGGGGCGGCGCGGACTCTTCAACACACCCTTGCGGTATCGCAGCGCTCGGCCCTGGCGAACGTTCCACATCCGACTCATCACCAACACCAGCCCCTCTCCGACAGAGCCAAGACGTCCCACATTTATCTCTACTGTCCTCAACTGGGGCAGCGAACTGGCAACGTCGCGGAGATTTTATCCTCCCCGTAGCTAAGGAGGATTTGAGTGGAGACGGCGGCGCCCGCACCGGGCTAGACGTCACTTTGACAGGAGACGTTGACAATTTGACAGGCGAGGATTGCAACGAGAGCGCGCCGCGTTCAGTGCCGTTCAACATTGTTGATTTAATCACTTTGTTTTCATTGTGTCACTTTCACCTTTGTCTAATTCGGCCATAAAGCTGTTTTCAAACGGCGATATGTCATCTGAAACTTATTCCAAAATGAGCCTTACGATTACTAATGAAAAACATTGATTAAAGATTGAAATTGACTTTCATCAGTAGACGTAAGGATCATTTTGAAATAAATTATGGTGTGACATACATTACATGAAATATCTTACGCCGTTTGAAAACGGCTCAATATTACTAGGCTGGAGAAACTTGAGTTTTCAACCGACAAATAATACTGGAACGACACTTGTTTAAATTATTTGCTAAAAAGACGGCATGTTGCGTGCTCACTTGATATTTTATTCCCCAACACGCAAATAAATTAGAAGCTATCTTCTGAAATTAAAAGAGGGTCGGAATTAATTTCGTAACAAGTTTACATCGAATTTTCCCATATCAAACCAATTTGGGGCAGTGATCAAGCGATAACTTCAATACCTACGTCACACGGAAAATAACCGAAGTTAAACTCTGTCTCATACAACACAAGGCATAAAATATGGTGTCGGTAAGATAACCAGGAGCCGTAATTTGCATTCAAACATCGATTTGATAGCATTTGTAACACCCATGTCGTAAAGATAAGGTTTGTCATTGTTTGTTAGTAATAAAATGAAGAGTTAAATCGTTTATACCCTTGTCCGATAAAGGGTCGATTATTGGCGTGGACGTGAGTGGGGTTATTTGTGGTCTTCGTAATGGGTGATGTTTTGATAGAGCTTTTTCGTAGTCTATTTCGTGCCTCTATTCTTGGAAGTTTCTAGCTGCCTGCCAGTTCAGTTATTATCAAAATTTATTCTATTTATTTTTCACTAGCTTGCGCCCGCAGCTTTGCTCGCGTGCTATCTAGATAAAAAGTAACCTATATGCTATGAAGAACTCTATATTATCCACTAACTAACTAACTAACTCTATATGAGTTTCGTCGAAATCGGTTGAGCCGTTACGGTGTGATCGTAATATCCACAAATATCCTCACAAACTTTCGCATTTATAATTATGCATATTTATTAACATTCTTTACTCAAAAAATCTGACGGTTACTATGCCGGCCTGCCCAGTTTTCAAGGAAAATTACATCATCTATTCATTTAAGGTCGAAGACTCCTTCTAGGTAAGATGCTTTTTCTAAATAATTTTATGAAATTCCGAAACCGTAATTTTCACCTACGCAATCATAATAAATCAGGGTGCTCTCGGAAAACCTAGGTAGCTGCTAAGTACCTGCTGCTTTGAGATTCTACACTCTACAGTAGGTACTTTTACTTGGTGGTATTCATCATCATCATCATTCCAGTCCTTTGAAAAGTCCACTGCTGAACATCGGCCTCCCCCATAGATTTGCGGAGTGACTTCCTATCACGTGGGGGAATTTACACATACTCACTACTCTGGGCACACGGTTAGCGAGCGCAGTTAAAGCTATCTTTGTGAAAATAGGGAACTGGGGAATTGGCGGTTTTACCTGGCTGAAATAAAAGTCAGCATTTCGGTCTGAAACGTTTCAATCTATTCATTAGAATCCATATAAACCTATATCAAAACCTGCCACACAATTTTTCAATCGTTCATATAATTATTTAGAGCCCTGAGCCCAACCAATCTAATTTGTGATATTGGGGTGGAATCGAAATCAATTGACGGGGTCAAACAACTCGCTCCCACAGGAGTTGAAAGGCCACCTTATTAATTTATGATACCTACATGCTATTACTAAATGGAAAGCTACTTAATTAAAATGTAGCTCCTAATTTCTAATACTAATGGATCTATATAAAGGCGAGAGATTATTATATTTATTTTTGACTAGCCTCCGCCCGCGGCTTCGCTCGCATTGTTTCACATAAAAAGAAGCCTATATGCTATTTTAGGTAAATAATTCCATCTATTCCAAGTTTCAACGATTTGAACGAACGGTTGAGCCGTTACGGCATGAACAACAAACATCCAAACATCCTCACAAACTTTCGCATATACAATATTAGTAGGATAAGTACGATAAATCTTATCGGATTAAATAACTAGTGTTTCGCCTCGAACTGAGATCTCGCGGCGATGGTCTTGCAACCTGTAACGTATGGAATATTCACTACTGGTAAATGCAGGCATGTGCCAAATTTATAGACGTACCTCTGGCTAAACTCGCTTAGACATCTTCAAGGATCTGCAAATCTATTTTAAAACGTCGGAAAGATTTCCTATCGGAAACGTCAGCTTTTCTCAACCCAACTCTAAAACAAGATATCAATTGTTGGTGTGGGTTTGACCTAATATGAAGGTTTCGTCGTACATAGTACCCCAGACTAGTATTGACTGTCAAGGGGTAGGTATGTGGAATCGAGTATGTACAACCAGACTTAAGTGTAGCGGCACATCTGCGGAACGTACGGCGCCGATCTTTCGGTTCAATACGCTCGCAGTGTTTTGACGTGTTGTTACGAGCGTTCGCGACTCAAGCATCAATTTTAATACCTTTTCATTGAAAAATATCATAAATCTATATCCGAGTTGATTTACTCTGTATCCTTGTAGGTACTTTATTTACATAAAGCATCGCATAAAAATAATGTCAATGTGAGTGGAGTGAACAATCTTTAACCAAAAATTTTTAAAATGAATATCATATAATGTCCACTACAACTTTGACCCACGCCCACGTAAAATTAATATTCCCTCAAATATTCAGGCACGTTCATAAAAATCCTTATTACACAGAATTATGTAAAAGATGATCCTAACGTTGCCAGTTTTAACATGAAAAGCTTTATTTTATCTTTATTACAAAGTTATAACGCTTATATAAAAGTCCCCAAGAATTCTCAAATTCTTTAACCTATATTAGGTTTTTATTACTTCTATCGTACGAAATTGTAATACTAATTAATATTTATGTAAGTAGGTACATGAAATTCGCACTGGCTGCGAGTTTTTCAAAGATTGTAAAAATATTTTTTTTTTTTTCTCATCTACCTATTGGATTGTTGTGGTTCAAAACGCCCTTTTTGAAAAACCCCATACTGTAGTCCCAAGGGAAAACATCAGCATGACGATCATTCCACAACCTGAGTGTTCATAGAGTTCTTTCTTTTGTTTACTATTAGAAAAGAGGGCGTGAGTTATAAAGCCGATAAAGTTAGGGACTGATTATGAATAAGAAGGACGCTAATAACACCAAGATTGCAAATCAATGCGTGAATTTTTGAATTTCCTGTTTTATACACCGATATAAAGCTGAAATATAAAGGCGCTACAACGCGTCACGAGGACGATACTGTGGCGCTTTTGGAGGCAGCACGACCCGAAAAGAGACGTTTCATCAATATATGGAGCCTGGGCCTGCACTGTGTACACTACTCTAAAATATGGCTAAGCAATAAAGTAAACGTATTTAATTGGTTATTTTATTTAAATTGACTTCGTTCTAAGGTATATTTTATAAGATTTTCTTCGACAAAGAGAGCAACACACAGCACTACAAAATTATGGAGGATGGACGTGCGTGAAATGTCATTATGAAAACCTACATTTATCTGACAAAACAAAAACATCAAATCAAACAACATGACATGCAAAATATGTCAATGTCATGTCAAACGCCAATTATAAACCAACATGGCGGCCTTCAAATAGTGTTCACATTGTAAAAAACTTACCAGACGAACTATTTTTGTACCATCGCATTTGTCTTCAAATTAATGAAATTGTATTTTTCTTGTAATCTCCTATTTTTTCCTAATTTTTCTATGTAGTGGACATGGACCAGGCCCAGAATGAAATGGATCTTTTGTGTTGTTTTTTTTTGAAATATTATGATAGTTTTTAGAAATATAATATTGCTAATGATGAAAACAGAACCTTCACATGTAAGTAGCTAAGTAAGTAGGTAATATTGGAGTTAGGTAACCAAACCCGGTGGGAAATCAAGCGTTGTTTAAGTTCACTAGAAACAAACTTGTAATTAAATTCACAAGAAAAACAAAGAGTTCTCGAACTCTTTAGCGGGGGATGATTGGTAGGTTGTTTTTAGTAAGTTCAAGATAATTATCATCATATATTTTTCAGATTTTTAAGACATTCTCGCTTCGCGTATGCGGTTCTACAAAGCATTTATGAATCGTGAAGTCTTGGAACTATGAGAGCAATAATTGCCTCGCCTTTAATTATTGGAAATAAATTATATAATCTTATGACATAATCATGAGCTAAATTTTGTTTAGGTATTGCTAGAGTAGAGAAAAGTGTAGGGGCCACAGTCACCTACATAGTACTGACCCCACACTAGGATTCCCTGTGGGGTTGGTATCAGAAGCTACGAGTACCATGGTACCACAACACCCAGACCCGGAACAAATATTTGCAGATCATGTAAACATTTGTCCCGCAGCGTGAATCGAACTCCTTGCACCTAGGACGGTCACTCGCCCGCTAAGCCACCGAAGGCTTCGCACTGTTGTTATAGCTCTTGAAATGAGTGTCTTTTCTTGAATCCGACGGTCCAAAACAATCTAGGTATAGGACGATCTATATAATTATATCGATCTATATCACAAGCTAGACTGGTAGTCTGACATTGACTAATTTATTCTTATTCTTTTATAGGTAGAGTTACATACTCATAAGTTTTCCCGAAATTTTCATCTCCAGCCCTAAAAAAGGATCGGCAGTAAACGTTACCGTAAGGACAATGGCTCCCCAGGAATCTTAATCGGAGCAGCTACCAAAAGTTCACTGTTATAGCGACCAGCCATAACCAGTTGGTATGATGAGGAGTAATGTACCACACCCAGATTTTCTTACAGAAGATCGCAGCTAAATAACTTTATTTATTTCAAATAGTGTTGCGTTCCTGCGGTGTCAATTTAACAGCTCATTGTACATTTTAGAGTTGAATTAAAAGACTGAGATCTTTCGAGAGAAAAAACAGACAGACAGACGGACAACAAAGTGATCAGGTAAGGTCCGTTTTTCCTATAATGAGGTATGTAATCCAAAACATTATTTTCATCATCGACGTCCACTGCTGAACATGGCCTCCCCCATAGACAGAGCGAATTCCTTATCATGTGGCGGGATTTGCCCATACCTACTCACCACGCTGAGCATGCGGGTTGGCAAGCGCAGTAACTCTGACAAGAAAGAGCTCTGACAACCTTACCTACTCACCACAGGAACATACAACACTATTTGAAACAAATAATGTTATTTGGCTGCGATCTTCTGTAAGGCAAGGTAAGGGAGGTAAGTACCTGGGCGGATTGCTCTAATTTAGAGCGAGAAAATCTCGCTGTGCCCTACTTCGCCGAAAAGATAATAAAAGTAGGCTTGTAGGGTTTTTGGTACCATGGTACTCGTAGTTTCTGATATCGGGATGACACTAGGATTCGTCGTCGTGGCGACGAATCCTAGTGTCAGGACTATGTATAGGACTGGTGGGTATTATTATAGCTTGTATCTTACTTGCTTTGGATGGTTATGTAAGTACCTATGTTTGTTTGATTGTTTGTGGTGAATTCAAAGACATGTGCCTTCTAATGTCGTTGAATGAAATGAATCGTTTTCCTCTTGAATAAATACGGAAACTGAGCCGTTTGATCACTCATTTAGCAATAATGAGTTTTGCCACACATTATACAAGGTGATTCATAATATGTATGCCATCCCGAAAGGGGGTTATTCTATCAACACAAAGAAATAATATTAGCGAAAAAAACATCAAAATTTTCATTTTAATTTGTTAAAATTAAGGGAGCCTGGTCCATGTACACTAAATAGAAAAATTTGGAAAAAATAGGAGATTACAAGAAAAATACAATTTCATTAATTTGAAGACAAATGCGATGGTACAAGAATAGTTCTTCTGGTAAGTTTTTTACTATGTGAACACTATTTGAAGGCCGCCATGTTGGTTTATAATTGGCGTTTGACATGACATTGACATATTTTTCATGTCATGTTGTTTGATTTGATGTTTTTGTGTTGTCAGATAAATGTAGGTTGTCAAAATGACAATTCTCGCACGTCCATCCGCCATATTTTTGTAGCGCTCTGTGTTGCTCTCTTTGTCGAAGAAAATCTTAATGTACCTTAGAACGAAGTCAATTTAAATAATATAACCAATTAAATACGTTTACTTTATTGCTTAGCCATATTTTAGAGTAGTGTACACAGTGCAGGCCCAGGCTCCATATATTGATGAAACGTCTCTTTTGTTTATAATGTTTGGATGTTTGTTATTCAATCACGCCGTAACGGCTCAACCGATTTAGTTCAAACTTGGAATATAAAGAGTTCTTTATCTAGAATAGCATATAGGCTACTTTTTTGTAGGTACCACGCGAGCGAAGCCGCGGGCGGAAGGTAGTAATCTATATTTGTAAAAATTTCATCCAGATCCATTTGGCCGTTCTCACGTGCGTGATTGAGTAACAAACCTCGATCCATCCATCAAAACTTTCGCATTTTTAATATGAGTAGGAAGTAAGATATTAGTAGGATTTATTTATTTAGAAAATTTAGAAATGTGTACATGTTAGTGCAGACGACTGTACCTAATGTAAATACCAGAATATAATTGTAAGTAGGTAGGTACCAATTACCTAAGTGGCAAGTATGAGGTAAAATAATCGTTTGTAATAGGCATTTCTTGTAAAACTTCAGGGAACTTGTTGAACAAAGAAGTTATAACAACAGAGTTTCAAGTGCCCCACGGTTTAAGGACTTTACCCACAACAACGGATCATGGAACGTTACCGTTTAGGCACATTAAAAAAAAAATCTTTATATAAATTAGTATGAAACAAATAGCTTGCGCCCGTGGCTTCGCTCGCGTGGTAAATAAAAAGCTATATTATGTGCTATTCTACGTAAAGAGCTATATACATATTCTAAAAACAGTTCAAACTAAACTAAAAAACTATAACGAAAAATAAATAACTATATGTTTTCTATCTGACGCGTACCGGGCGAGTGCTCGTCTGAGACACAAGAGGTGTGGGTTCGATTCCGGCTGCGGGACAAATGTTTGCATGATCTGCAAATATTTTTTCCGGGTTTGTGTTTACGTGTCTGATACGTTCATAGCACGGTCATAGTACGTTGTAGTGGTTAAAGGCCTTTAGGCTTAAGTGTAAGCACGGAAGGAGCAAAGTTACTTTTAAAGTGGTTCAGGGTGTGATGAAGTTTATTATGACAGTGTGGGACATTATCTGGCGAACGTCAAAATAACTAAAGTTGGGCGCCAAATTAAATTATTTATGATCCCGGGCCCGCGTGAGTATTTTCATCAAGTCGTAGGAAGTCCACTGCAGAACATCAGCCTCCCCCACAGATTTCAGAGCAGACTTTCTAAAATGTGGGGGGGAACCTTGTCCATACTCAGCTCGCTGGGCACGCGGGTTGGCGAGCGCAGTTAAAATAGGGGACGCCGCTGCCCATCCCCTAGCTTTTGAGCGTTCGAGAACTTATATTACAATTATGAAATTGCGCAAGCGTGAATGCATGCACTAAAGCTAAGGTTGGCTGGAAGAAATAGCTTTCAGCGATAAGGCCGCCCATTGTACAACATTAAGTTTGTTGTAGATTTAATAGGTATGTAATCCTTGTATACAATAAAGTGTTAATCTATCTATTTATCTAAAGCATGGACTTTTTGACAGATTTTTGTTTTAAGGTTTCCGTGCCTCCTTACCTTACTTTACCTTCCTCGTTTTAAGGGTTGTTCTGTTCCTTAAGTACAGAAGTCTTAACACCAAAGAAAATCTGTCAAAAATTCATGTCACTTTGTTGTCCGTTTATCTGTCTGTTGAGACCCTTCTTCTATCCACCAGAAATGTATACTTAAGACTAAATATTAAGGCTTATAGTGCCGCATCCAGCTCTAATAGGTAAGCCAGTAGTAAATTGAAGTAGGGAGGTAGGAAGGTACTTGGGTTATTGAAGTTTCAGAGGATCAAATTACGTAGTTGTTTCTTAAAGGAGTAAGGTATCGAGAAGCAATTATTTATAGCATTGACTCCAGACAAGGGTTTCAAATATCAACCCTTGTCTTGAGTCGATCGATCTAATGATTTGATCTATCAAACTAGAATAATATCAGGCCCTTTCAATAAGTGCCATACAGGTCCTTTATTTTTTCATTTTGCCGGTTTGAGTCCCGGCTTAAGCAAGCGACTTTAAAAATAATGCTATTCTAGGTAAACTCTATCTATTGCAAATTTCATAGAAATCTATATATATAAAGGAGAAATCCACTCACTCACGTACTGAGAGACTCATCACGAAAGCTCGGAAACTACTAGGCTGAGGAGTCTGAAATTTGACACAGACATTCTTTAAAAGATGTTACCGTGCAATAAGAACGGATTTTGCAAAATTCAATTCCTAAAGGGATGAAATGGGGGTTTGAATGGTTGTATGAAAGTCCTGTGTTTTTAAGTTAGAGACATCAAAATCGGTTATCAGGTAGATAGTTCAAAATAATAAAATTCCTATATATGGTTTTTTGAAAACCAACCCTCGGGGTGTGTAAATAGGGGATGAAAGTTTGTATGGGAATTAAAACTGAAATTTGGCACGCAGGTTCCTTATAGAGAGTTAACATTTGATAAGAAATCATCTTACAAAAAATCACCCCTGAAGGGGGGGTTGAAAGGTTCTTTGATAGTCTATGTTTTTCAAGTTAGAGACATAAAACTCGGTATTCATTTTACATAAATAACAAAAGAAATAAGACCATGACGGTAACGGGACGGTTACCGGACGGTGACGGGATGGTGATGGGACGGTGACGGGACGGTGATGGAAGCATTATGAAGTAGGGAAATAGCGGCAAGGATAATGGAAAAAATAGTCTACGTTGGTATAAATAAACAAACGCGGACGAACTCGCGAGCGGGACAACTAGTTGGTTATAAAATAGCAGAGCTATTCTTGGGTTAGCACTCGGTATAACGATAACAGGCTGACTCTAGAGTAATTAAACATTTTATTCTATGGATAAGACTTATACTAGTTTGGTCGAATCCACCCTAAGTCGTACGTCGTGATTGAACAACAAACATCCAAATATCATAACAAACTTTCGCATTTATAATAATAGTAGGATCCGTATCCACAGGAACCGTACATTTTTCGGTGATAAAAAAACATATGTGCTATTCCAGACTATAATCTATCTTTGTGTCACATTTAATCCAGATCTGCTGAACTACTGAATCACATCAGAACGGCTAACCGTTCTGACGTGATTCAGTAACAAACACATCCATCAAAACTTGCGCATTTATAATTGTTGTCGATTTGTGTCAAGTCTATTTTTGACTGTTTTCCCGTCATGAAACTAAAAGTCGTCCAAAGGTAGAGAGCTGTTATTCCCGTTGTGACGTCACTGACGTGTGAAAAATTGCCTCAAATATTCATAAGGCGACGAGTGACGAGAACCTAGCTGACTCATACAATTCGGGACGCTATTAATACGGGTAGCTCATCTCTTGCTTGTTATATCGCTGACGGAACTGAATACCTACTTTTTAAAAACACACAGTTTTTTGGACTTGAAAAAGTAGTTTCCTTAACAACGGAACAGAATACTTAAAAAAAAAGTAAAAAATCAAAATCAAAATATGTATATTTGTGGAACAATAAACAGTAGCATAATAACAAATGTAAACGATGGTATCTGCAGAAGTATAAAAACTGTGTCGCAGACACCAACGCCCGCCTCCGATACAGAGATTTGGAGTTCCAGCAACAATGGAGGTAAAGTACGTTCTTATTACTAGGTATACTATGCTAAAAATGTAATTTAAGGAATATAGAGAGGTTATGCGTGTGTGTATGGGTGTGTGAGTGTGTTTTTGTGTGCGTATGGGTATGTACTTACTTTCTTTAATTTTCAATAGAATGCTAGCAAAGTGTGGCAAATCATGTTGCATGTTGCACAGGCAACATGCACAGGCATTTGCATGTGCATGTTGGACTCATATAAATTACCTCTTTAGTTGAAAAAGTCATATTATTTTCATAATTTGGTACGTTCTGAAACTATACTCAGTCTCGTTCATTCCCGTCGAGCCCGTAACTCCTAAGATCACTTTTTGATTACTCTTACGGCTTCAAAAAAACTCACCCTGTATATTAAATATTATATAAAAATACTACTGCCCTATATAAGTAGGTACCTAGTTTACTAACCTACCCAGCCTCGATAGTGCAACCTGGTGGCATACTAAACTCCATGCAGATCAGATGGACGATGGCGGTTAGAAAGTTAAGATCTAACAAATAAACATAAGTACAAACATACAACGACGATTCGTCCAAGTTGTTAGAAACCTCTTCGCTCACTCGATCTATAAATCGGCGATCAACTGAGAAGAGGTAACAAATGGTATCATCGCCAGTGGGTCTAAATCAAGGATCCTGGACTAAAGTTGAATTTCCGCGTCCATTGAAGCAAATTACGCCTACATACACGCTACCTGGTACAGTCAGCGACAAAACTTATACTGAGAACATTTCCATAGTTTGAAAATTAAAAAAGGACCTACCGAAGAGAGAGTCCACGCACCGGAAAGTGCGGCGTAGGACGGCCCCCCTCAATCTAAATACAATCTAATAAGGGTTCCAGTAACTAATCTGAGGGGAGGCCTATATTCTTCGTGATGATGACGATAAATAGACGTGTAACTGTGTGTTTCTTGGTTATTCCTCATTCCTCAATGATGGAAATTATACCTAAATCATCGTCATCATCATAATCATTTCAGTCTTGAGATAGGCTCTCCCTTGAGATAGATTTCCAGAGCGACCGATCTTATGCGGCCTGCGCCTAACGGTTACCAGCGACCTTTTTCCATTTAGTGAAAGGCCTATGCTGGCTGGTGCGTGGTCTCTATTCTAGAACATCTCTGCACCAACGGCTAATCAAATAACACCTATACCTAAATTTTCTGAATTCTGTTATCATATTTGTCTCGCTGACTGTACGTTCCACTTGTATGCCTTCAAAAATCTCCATACGCTGTGAAAAGGTAAGCCGTGTCCCATGTCCGGGATAAGTTGCCGGGGTGAGGGGAAATCTCTGCGTTTTTATGCTATCTTGTACAAGGTGTAACAATACAACTCGCGAAACTGAACATTGACGATACTGGCAGATTTATCTTACACTCGTATTTTTGCATTAAAAAGGCGTGCCAAGCGTGCTTACGTGCAGTATGCACAACCACAATCTATGCAAGCAAACTTAAAAATAATTCGACACGAGTTTCGCAGAGAGGCGATACAATTTTGCCAATTCTTATTGTGTATGGAATGATATTACTAAAGTACTAGATATTTGTGTGTCTATTTTTAATATTGTTAAGTTGATACGTAAAATCCACATATTTCATTCCAAACGATGTTTGTGGATCGAATTACAAGTAGGGTTCTGTGCCTACACGTACAAAATTATTGTAAAACAAAGAAAAAAATGAAACGGTTATACCTTTGAAGATGATGTTGAATTGCATTTTGTTTGTATTGTGTTATGTGAAGTCTGATTGTATTTTTACAGGAGGTAGGGCACAGCGAGATTTTCTCGTTCTAATTTGGAGCAGCCCGCCTGGGGAGGTACCTCCGCCTTACAGAAGATCGCAGCCAAACAACATTATTTGTTTCAAATAGTGGTGTGTTCCTGCGGTGAGTAAGGTTGCCAGAGCTCTTTAAGGGGGAGGGGGGAGGGATCGGCAACGCGTGCGTGAGACCTCTGGTATTGCAAGCGCTCATAGGCTACGGTAACCGCTTACCCATTGGTGGGCGGCATGCTTGTTTGCCACCTCAGTAGTATAAAAAAAATAAATAAAAACATTGGTAACAAAATAAACGTTTTTCTATTCTATTCTAAGAAAAACAAATTCAAAGCGAAAACACCGCAGCATTATATCCTCATTGAGGAAAACAACGAGTTATTTTTAAAAGGGTTTTCGGGATTTGCGCTTTTTTTTAAATAAACCTGTTTAGTTGAATTTGCGACTGTTCTACATAATCGACCACCTGGTCCGTAAAGGTTTTACCACTTTTACCAGTAGTTCTTTAAAACCCTGTTTGGATTCGGGATATTAAGTAGGTACCTACTATCTTTATTAGGTATGTAGTTACATACCTACCTATCATCCTGAATTTTGCCTACAGCGTGGTGTCATTTTATTTATATTACATACAACGTCAATCCGTCCAAGTTGTTAACGATATCTTCCTTCACTCGCTTCACTCGCTCGAACACCTGGGCCTTAAAGTTTTTAGCATTCATTCTTTGTCACCCTGTCTAAGTATGTATACCTACTATCCCGAATTTCGCCAAGAACGTGATTTCATTTTATTTATAACCATTTTGTGTTGTATTTCGTGAAGATGTTGCTTTGTTTGACAATGACAATGGATTTTTATGGGTGGCAGATTAGAGAGTAGATTTGTGGGTTGTATAAAATGGCCCTATCTTTGATATTATTTTTGTATTTCTTTTAGTGAATTTCTCTAGAGAATTAAAACGTATTTCTTATCTATTACGATATCTTATCAACAGGTCTCGGATTCGAATCCCAGTCGTGCACCAATGGTTTTTCCATTCGGAGTGCCCTATACTCTTAAAACGGTGAAGGAAAACGTCAGAAAACCGGCATTTCCTAGAACCTAAAAATTCGAAGAAATGGATATGTGCATGAAAGGACCCTTTCACCGACGGTCATAGGCCCTTTTCAGGGCCACCATACCTCAATCTGGTCACTTACCTAATACAGGATGACCAAGAAGAGTCAGTGACAAGACAAGGAAGCATCTATTACGATCTGTTGATAGTGACGGTGTTTAGGAACATAATGTACCTACCCTATACCATAGATAACATAATACTATACTAGTATGTTTTACGTAAATGAGTATGTCTAATATACCTACATAACTTATAGCGGTATCTAAAATACCTATCATCATCATCATCATTTCAGCCGTTCGACGTCCACTGCTGAACATGGCATCCCCCACAGACAGAGCAAATTCCTTATCGGCGTATATGCGGGGATTTGCCCATACTCACCACGCTGAGCATGCGGGTTGGCGAGCGCAGTTAGAGCTATCGTTGTTTAAATGAGGGACGCTATTGCCCATCCCCTAGCTTTTTTCCCTTAGTTGCCCCTTACGACATCCGTGGATACCTAAATACCTATCATTTCCTAGATGTTATGATTCAAAATACTGTAAATTATTTTTTCTTTTTTTTAGATCTAATAGGTGACCCAATTAAAAAGTTATATACAAGCAATTCAGGCTTCAAAAGCTTTTAACTCTAAATTTCTACCTTACGACCCTCGTTTAATTCACAAAATACCCACTAAAATTGAAAATCAAACCTTACAAAAGTTTCACCACAACATATTTTATAAAACTCAACAAAAAGTTCACACAAAAGCTTACTGAGCGTGTCTTTAAATGAAAGGTTTCACTGCACAATGCGTGAAAGCAAACCGGAATGTAAAAACACGACTCAAGTCAGTTTAAAACACAAAAAACCTTAACTCGTAGCACCGAGCTACGAAAGTGCTACGCGGGTGTAGCCGCGCGGTTCACGCGTAGAACTGGCTACGAAGATTGCTACGTTCTGGGATACCAGCTGCGACCGAAATTACCCGTTATTTCGTATGAATAATAGAGTAGGGTGTAAATTCGAACAGCTGCTTCGATACTTCGATAGTAAGTGTTAGCTAACAAGTTCGTTTTATTGCGTAAAGTTATATCTGCGCTGTTTATGGGATTTTATATTTGTAATTTGATATGTAGTAGATTATTTACAGCTGGATTAAGTAAAAAATTGCAATCTCATAACTTTCAATGTTATAATTTGAAAAGTTCGCAATTTACAGTAATTACTACCATTAGCTTTTAAACATTCGTTGAACTGTTATAAAATAAATAACTCATACATAACATTATTACTTTTTCTATTTTTATTCGTTCGTATAGGTAATTTACAGTAGGTTAGCTTTTTTACTTTTAAATTCTTAGGATTTATTTTAAAAACGATATACCTACTGTAATTTAAAATAAGTGCAAATAAACTTGTTTTGGCATAGGTACTAAATTATTCCTTCACAAAAATCTTCCAGTATTTGGGGTAAACCAAAACAATAGGCACCCAATAGAAGACTGCAGCAACAGATAGCTGTTGCGCTAGTCGAGCTACCATTAGGCTGTGTTTCCACCAGAGATGTGCGATGTAGCTAAGCGGTGAGTGAGGAAAAGACCCATTTATAGGATTGCTTAATTTTCTTAGCTTTGGTAGAAAAGGTATCAACGAATCTAAGTAAGTGTGTAAGGACGTGTGCCTCTCACGGGTTTGGGATGAAAGTAAGTTCGGCGCACGATTAGAACAATGGCAAAGTACAGGAAACACGGGGTATGCAATAAAGTGCTGTTAAATCAGTAAAAATCTTAATCCGTACAACTTGATGGTGGTGCGTATCTCGCTGCCGAGTGAATCTCCGTTCGATGGTAAAGGGAAATCGCACGCCTAAGGTTCGATCGGAAACGTAATGCGTTCGGAAACTAATCTCGAGCTGACAAAATTATGCCCTCGTTTCTTTCCCCCATAGTTGAGGATAGTGCAATTATGACGCCACGGTTTTTCTCCATCTGCCACGGTCCTCGGCTTGATGGAGAGCGATATTAACGGGCATCTGTTCCGACACCTGGTCAAACCATCGTTTTCAAAGTCAAAGTCAAAGTCAAAAGGCATTTATTTTAATAAAATAACTAGGATCACTTTGAAACGTCTTAGAAACTAGGTGAAGCTATGCCTGTTCCTCGCGACCAAGCCTTGAAGAATCAGGCAACAAACACGGCTTGGTGCCTATCATTTTTTTCGATGATCCTTTTTCACAAAATGGAATTTAAAGCTTCAGTGTGGTGCCGATCGAACTAGTACTAGTACTACTTTCGGATCTTCCCTCCTGGGTTTTTTTTCTTCTCTATTTTGTTAAAGTTGAAAATTCCCTCGTTATATAGGAACTAGTTAAAGCGAGGTATCCGAGCTAGGGATGCGTTGTGTAGCTATGTGAAGACCTCGCTCACCGCTTGGCTACCTCGCACATGTCCGGTGGAAAGGCAGCCTTAATATCGCAACTATGAACAGACCATTTGTCACCATCCTAAGAGAGGACACATTTCGTTATATTTTGTACTAAGTAATGCTCGAGATCGGATCTGTAATATGTTTTCTGTTCCCCTGAGGGGTAAACAGGGATTACTTTGTGATGATTGCCCCGCATTTCGCTTCACTGTTTTTATTTGAAATATATGTCATACTTGTATAGTTCCTTATTCGTTTTGAGGTACGTTAGTTCAAATCTTGCAAGCTGATTTTGGCCCACTTACTGATAGATAGATAAATTATTTATTAGACACACACAAATACAGCACTGACAGAGATAAAAGCAAACGGAAGAAACAACAGTAGGTACTGCTATCCGATTGAGCTAGTACTTTGCTTCATCACCATCATCATCATCATGAAGCAAAGTGCTAGTACTTTGCTTATTTGCCAATAATCATCGTCACCGTCAGCTGATAGACCAAAATTACGAGTATAAGGTTGCCAGAGCGTATGGGGGGGTCGGCAACGCGTGTGTGATGCCTTTAGTATTGCGTTCATAGACCACGGTAACAACTCATTGTTGTAATAAAAAAAGGCTAAAAATTGATATTTAAACCCTAAAATTTAGCTATGGTGAAGAAAAAAGAAAACCGACTATACAAAAATAATTCGAAAAATATTAAGTAAGTATTCATGTAACGTCCGTTTTTATACAACCTCAATACATCAGGCAAAAGTAATCCCATTGTATTTTAATTACAAATTACCTTTGTTTCTTTGTGAATATCAAAAAACTCTGTCGTGCAAACTACAAACATTCTGAAGTCTGCTCGAAACTAAATGAATAAAACATGAAATGGCTAATTATGGTTGACAAGGGTACAGTGTGTTGCAATTTTAATTTCGGCTTGACTGTCTTTTGTTGTTCGCAAATTATAAGAAACTGAACTTGGAGCAGTTTTCGCGTAACCAAATGTCCCGGAATGTGGGGGAAATAATTGTTATAAGTACATAGGTACTATTGCATTGCAATGGCCCAGAATCTTGCTTTAACTGTCTTGTGAGTTGAAGCGAAATGGTTTACCGCGGAATTTCTCATTCGCTCCACACATAAGAAAACGATTTAGGGGTTCTGATACCAAAAGGTACGCAACGGAACCCTTATGGTGAGACTTCGTATTCTGCCTGTCCGCATTTGTAGATCTTTGGCCATCGTACGGCTTTCAACGTTAAAGGCTATTTAGGAATTGTTGTTAAAAAAAAAAATACTGGCCAAAATATTTTTTTAAGCGTAGTAACTAAGTCGAATGTGTACCTACCTATCTTAAATTATGAAAGGTACCGCTTGGCTTAACATCTTAAAATAATTTCATTTTTCTTACAGCATTCCATTCATGGGTCCCTAGAGGCTTTCAGACTTATTAGCGAAAATGTAAAAATAAGGAATTATCGTTACCTATTAATTACCTAACATTATAAGGTACCTAGTTATTAATTAGGTCGTGGTGGTCCCGGCTGAAGAATAGGCCCCTCCTTATCTACCTAAGAGGCGACTAAGGGAAAAAAGCTAGGGGATAGGCAGCAGCGTATCAACAATCAAGTATCAACAATAGTTTTATCTGCCCTCGCCAACCTGAATGCTCAGCGTGGCGAGTATGGTCAAACCTCCCAAATGATTGTTTTAGTGCAGGCCGTAGGTCGGTCGCGCTGGAAATCTATGGGGAGGCCTATTTTCAGCAGAGGACGTCCTACGCCTGAAATAATGATTATAAAAAACAAAATAAATTCGCACAATAATTCGTCTCTACATATCTACTGGGCTGAAAGATCTTTCCATTGACTAGCCTCATAGCTCGGTTGGTAGAAACTCTGCCTTCTGCGCTAGAGGTCACGGGTTCGATTCCCGCACTGGACAAACATTTGTGTGATGAACACAGATGTTTGTTCTGTGTCTGGGTGTTAAATATTTATCTATTACCTATATCAGTCGCTGGTACCCATAGGCTATGCCTAGTTTTGGATCAGTTGACCGTGTGTGCTATGTACGGAATATTAATTTATTTATTTCTTCCTTCTACAGATAAAAAGAAAAGTTAGTTAATGTCTCTAATGCAATACAGAATGAAAGTGGATCTTAAATGTTATTGCTCGTCTGAACACCTGCACTCAGTTCATCCGAATAAATGGTTTTCGATGCACTCCGTCTAATCTAAAGTAAGTATATAAAGAGTGCTTAGATGTGAAAATGATGTAAAGGTTGAACTGGTGGAAAACTTTTTGCACATTCTATGAAAAAAAAAATAGGTTTGTCTTTTATCCTATAAAATGATAAACATCCTCTTAGATCTCCAGGCAAAGATGTCTAAGCCGGTAGTCAAAGACATGTCCGAACTTTTGGCACATGCTCACATTTAGCTTTTTATTTAAAATGTTTGGTTTTATCATGAGGTCTTCCGCAGACTTCATGCGACCCTCCACATTCCTCTACCTTTATAAATCATTGTTGCGCTCTCAGCTGGAATACGCGGTCCCTGTTTGGAACCCTTTCTATAATAAATACAAATTGGCGATTGAGAGAGTTCAGCGTAAGTACCTACGCACCATGAATTACCGATGTTTCCGAAATTACCATACTTACATCGACTTACTTTCTAAATACAAACTCTTAACACTTGAATCCAGACGTAAATATCTACAAACTGTACCCTGTATAACATAGTGAACAATAACTTTGATTGCATCGACTTGGTCCGATGCCTGTGCTACGTCGTTCCGAGAACTTGCACTCCGCGATCAACTCGCTCCCGCCCCCTGTTTGCTCTTAACACCTGTCGCACTAATTCGGGTCTTCGGGCACCCATTCGTCGTATGGTTGAGTCCTATAACACAGATTTTGAATCTATTGCAGATATCTTCGCTTGTAGTACTTATAAATTTAAGACATTACTCAATAATGAACTTCGCAATGAAGATCATCATGAATTAAATACGTTCTGATTGGTTGCAAACTCAATTATCATATTTATTTTCTCTTAACACTTCATAAGTAATCCTGATAACTTCTTTTTCTTTTATCATTATAAGCTTTCTCAGCATAGGATTCCCGTCATCTATTTCTTTTGTCACAGCAGTTAATAAAAATGTTTTTTTTATGACGGGCCCTCTAGCTGGACTTTTTTGTTACTCTTATATACTAAGTTGTGGATAACGTTGTGGACTACATTATTAATAATTTGTTGCATATGAAATTATGTACCTACTACTCACTGTATCTTACATATATAATGTAGTTGTTTGTTGTTCCTAAATAAATAAATAAAAATAATAAAAAAAAAATTTAGCAGTAGTGAGTATTTTTAGAAGAAGCCTTTTGCCAGATTTGCTTCTAAAAATAATATAAATCTCCGGAAACAGGTGTTCGGATACAAACCGCTTGTAGTAGGTACCTAAATCCATTGTACGTTATGTGCGCAATTTTTCCGCTCCGCGTAATCCTGAGTTATCATTGTGACCGACAGACGGAAGGCGTCCAATTTGCACTACACATTGCGTCCCATTTTTTGAGCGGTAATCAGTGTTCAAACTATGTGCGATAATCATCTTAGTAAAGTATGTTAATTCTTATAATTTATAAGATAGACAAATTAATTCTTGGGAACAATTGACCATTGACCTAAATTGATTTTGATAGTGCATTAAGGGATAATGGATAGGTAGTTAACAAATCCTTACCCGATCCTGCGGCGCCAAGCCACGGCGCGGAAATAGGGCGTGGAGTGGAGTCACCATCAATCTCAAAAACCAAGACTTAAAGACTTTTTTTATAACATTAAACATATTCCTGACCCCAACACTAGAATTCCCTGTGTTGTGGGTATCAGAAACTACAAGTAGGTACTTACCATGCTACCACAGCACCCAGACTCGGATCAAATAAGTATCTATTTGCAGATCATGCAAACATTTGTCCCGCGCAGCGGGAATTGCAATTACCTTGATGATTAACATAAAAAAATAATATTATATCTTTATTGCAGACACGAGATCCATCTCACACAATTAATATACCTAACAACCGATGCTTTGAACAATTGTTTTAGAGCTGGTGATGAAAACCTAACAATATTTTTAAATAGCCCTGTTGGTAGGTATAAAAAATTTCCGTTACACGAGAGCCCCCCTAGGACTAGGACTTCTTTCGTGAAAAGGACTCCAGCATTCGATCGGAAACTTTAGCCATCGGAAGATATACATTAGAAGTCCCATGAGAAAACATGAAACGAGAGGGTCCCTAGCGAACGTCTAAGGCGACGACCGCCCGCCAACTCTTTAATGGACTCAACTGTGAGCCTGGAGATTAGCACTCTTCCTGCTAATGCATACTGGGTCAACGGCTAGTAAGCACTGATTTTACCGTTTCATTCTTAGTCGGAATGTTTTCACTCCACTCAAACTTGACAGCAACCTGATTAATTTTACCTACTTATAGAAAAATGTTGTCACCGTTTTTGTCCACGACGACTAAAGACGAGCTCATTAATAAATCCTGTACGTAATCCTAAAACATGATGACTTTGAACAGCTGATTTGAGAACCTCCTCCTTTTTGAAGTCGGTTAAAAAGAAAGAATATTAGAAAAATAAAATCAGTTTTCTTCCGAACTTCTTCAAATTAGCTATTTCTCCAATTTGGTTTAGAATAAGCCCCTTTCGGGATAGCACACCCACATATTACGAATCACATAGTCTCGCGAAATATTTTATAGCAACAAATCCTAAATGACCTTTCACTTGAGTCAACGGACAAAAACACGAGCCAACCGTGAAAACCCACATCAATTTTATAAGCCGCTCAACTTCATCACAGAGCAGCTAAGTTAATAAGAGCTATGTAGGTACCCAACCCGATAATTTGATCCCTTGGGTTCCGTTCCACTTGTACAATTCAGAACAAACTTTCGACACCTATCCCACGACTTCTTGACAAAAGGAAAAGGTGGAATTTATTGTAGGTAGTGGAGGCTGAAGATATTTGATAAGTTTATCGACCCGGCGGCTCGGAACGAATTGCTCAGAGCCCAGTAGTTTTGCAATCTGTCAGTGACCTTTACGAATGGTCCTTCGAACATCCAATGGAACTGGGAGAGATCCATGTCTAGCGTTTTGGCCTAGGCAGTCAGTTACACAGAGTATTTTTGTATATTTATTTATTTATTTGTTGAAAGTGCACAAACAGTATGTATATTACCAATTACATAAAATATCTTCATAAAAACAGGGTCTGATATACATAAAAATAAAAGTGCACTATAGCATTCTCAAAAAAAAAATTCTTTAAATAAACATAAACTTAAATATAATATTGGTCCCAGAGCTCAGAGTTTTCCAATCTGTCAGTGACTTTCCGAATGGTCCTTCCATCCAATGGAACTAGTAGAGATCCATGTCTAGCGTTTTGGCCTAGGCAGTCAGTTATTAGCATACCTAACATAGACAACGGCATTTTGACCCTAGTGTTACGCTAGTGAAGACGTATTTCATACATCAATATCAGCTGCCAGCGCCAATAAATTTATCGATTCCATCGATCGATAACTTGCAAACAATATTGACCACGTCATATTTCGATAGCTTACGTCAATTCCAAACTTACGTTTTTGGAATTTTCTGCTACGGTACTAACCTACAAGGTGATCCATTATATGTGTACTATCCCGAAATGAACTAGGCATGTCGTAGAAACAATAAATTCGAAGACATGTGACATGTGCACGAAAGGAACCTCTTAAGAGGCGCTCTTTAATCCTTTCACCACACTGGTTCTTTCACCGACGGTCTTAGGCATTTTCAGGGCCACGATACCTCAACCTGCTAACTGAACTAACAAGAGACCAAGAAAGAATCAGTGAAACAAGCAAGCAATGAAAAATTAAGAATTTCCATAAGACTGCTAATTGGTCGCAGATAAGCCCCTTTCAGAATAGCAGGAATAGTAGGTGAATCATAGTAATGTATAGGTAACCTTGTAGAATTGATAGAAAGTTAGGTAGGTTGTCTAGTCCCCCAGACAACGGATGGTTAGCGTATCTTGGTGAACTTCGGCCTCAGCATGATGAGTTTTCCATTTCCCTTGAGCATACAAATGTCGTGATCAATGACATCACTCACAGTTATTAAACATTTTCTCATCGAAAAGTTTACGATTATTTGCGTTTGCTCTGTGAACTTTTAATGAACGCATAAACCCACATATTGGACTGACCTTTTGTATGAGGCACGAGATGAATTCATTATGACTTGAACTATTACCTACTACTTTCTTGAGCATTGATCTTCTTCTTCTTCTTCTGGAGTGGTGGTAGTAGCCCCGCCTTCCAAACAGGTCGTGGGTTGGAATCCCAGCCGTGCACCAATGGATTTTCAATTCGGAAAATGAATCTGCGCTATACTAGTGCTCTCAACAATGAAGTAAAACATCGTGAGAAAACCTGCATGTCCTAGTAGGTACCTAAAAATTCGAGGACATGTGCACGAAAGAGCCTTAAAATCCTTTCACTACACTGATTCTTTCACCGTCACAGGCCCTTTTCAGGGCCACCATACCTCAGCCTGGTCACTGAAGTGAAGGACGACAACGATTCAAAATAATCCGACATTTTGATCAAAACTTTAAAGTTCATCCCTAACTTTTTAGGAGACACTTAGCGACGGATCATCCCGTCCTAAGAGAGTAAAACATAAATACAAAGTACGGTGTGCTGTATCCCAAAACTTCGTAGTGAGGGGAGATTAAGGTACAAAACAAAGTGTTACATCAATAACGTTTATTTGTTTACAAATTGCTTATTACCTGCGCTATCTTCTAGTTCTATCTATCCATCGTAAGATGCCGATCACTCAATCGACCCACTTGCACCACATATTCAATCTCGATTTACCTAAATCCTCGATTAACCTGAATACTCGATTAACCTTTACCTCCAATTGAGCTAAAACGAGATTTAAGTACCTACATGCAATTTAATTTAGCTAAATCGATATTAAATGTGTGGTAAATGGGAAATAAAAACAATATGAGTAATTAAAGCCAAGAAAGAAAAACATATGTTTTTATGTTCAAAAACATGTTCAGGAGATCATAAATAACATGTAGCATATTAATTTTTCGGATACGAGGACGGTTATTTCTTCCGACTCTATTTATTTGTTCGGTTCGGTACTCAGAAACTATTGAACGGATCAACAAAAACCGGATAAAAAGTGAATATCTTATTCATATCCACTCACTAACTTTATCAGTTAGATAAAAGTATGTCCGCCTTCCTATTAAATAAGGTCTTTACTGTTAAATAAGGACATGGCAACAGTTATCGAGACGATAAAGTTAGTAACCGAATATGAATAAGAGAGTTATTGTTTATGGTCTAATTATAGGCTTTGTTTTATATTAATTTTTTTATACGTATGTTAGACGTTAAGGTATTTATTTATGGGCCAACATTTTTGTTTACAATTATTTGATGCCTGAAATAAATGATATGATTATTATTATTTGTGACGTTACCTACACTTATCGAAGTGAGTATGAAAAAGATATTTTTAATACAAATATTTATTTGAAAATTAGCAAAATTTTATTATAACAAATAAGGTGCCACCGATTTCTAAATATCCATGTTTAAATATGTTAATAACTTTGTTTGAAGTTTGAATTAGAAGATAAGTTGTATCATATACAATTTTTTACAAATAATTTCCTAAATAAATTATTAGGTCACCTGTTTCTGTGATTTCTTACATTCAGTGCTTAAAAAGGGTAAAAAAAGGTCGAAGTTTTTACCTGAAGCGTCAATAGACTAAAAGCTTATTTGGTAAGTACAAGTTTTAGAAAATTTGTAATAACTATGATCAATACTACCAAGTACTGCAGATAAACCTGCGCAGTACCTATGACCTTCACGCGAGTGAAACCGCACGGGTACAGCTAGTCTAAAGTCTAATGACTACCGGAATGTAGTCTTGTTTATCGATGAAACATTAGGATTTTTTAAAACCCTTTGATATCGATATTTTTAGGACTGATGTACGGTTATACGGTTTTTACATTAAGTTTGTACGTGTGTTTTATTTGCAACAAAAATGTAATCTTGATTTAGTCCATATAAATCTTGATTTAGTCCATATAAACCTTGATTTAGTCAAAAACCTTAATTTTTCTTGAGTAATTTGAGTTTGATTGAGTAATTTGAGATTTAAATTGCTGGGAGAAAATCGCGTCAGATTTTCTCGCCACAAACCGTTCGCAAAACTATCTATAAGTTGAAGTTTGAAATTAAAAAAAGCTAGTTTTATCAAGAACTGTTTTTTTTTTCCATAGGTATTTTAATTTCAACATTTGCCATTAATATAGATAAACGAGCCGCTACGCTCCAAAGCCAATTACAATAAAATAATTTAAGAAAAAAACAATAACATAAGATAATAGAGATCCTTAAAATATAGTTGAAATTAGATAGTCTTTTTTAAATGTTCCTAGTTTGGCAAGCTAAAGCTGGACCTAAACACACACCAACAGCAGGCTCGCATTGACAATGCCTTTTAAAACGTTACAAAAAAACCGATTCCAAGTTCCCATTGAGTTGAGCCTTCATCATCATCATCATCAGCCTGATGAAGTCCACTGCTGAACATAGGCCTCCCCCAAAGAGTGCCACGACGAACGTTCTTGAGCCTTCTCCATCCACCGACCTCCCGCAACCCTCACAATGTCGTCGGTCCATCGGGTGGGGGGCCTTCCAACACTGCGTCGTCCGGTTCGTGGTCGCCACTCGAGAACCTTTGCTCCCCAACGGTTATCGGCTCTGCGAGCTATATGGCCAGCCCACTGCCACTTCAACCTGCTAATTCTGAAAGCTATATCGGTGACCTTGGTTCTTCTACGGATTTCCTCATTTCGGATTCTATCACGCAGCGAAACTCCGAGCATAGCTCTCTCTATAGCCTAGAGTTGAGCCTTAGCGTTGGTCTAGTCTAGAACTAGCTTTTTTTAAGCACAGGGAATTTGATATAGCTTAAGAACTTGTGGTAGTTTTAAAAGTCGATTATCAGTTCACTGATAACTTATAATTTTGTACTGAAACATTCTTGTTGAGAGCTATATACTGAAATAATGCATGCGTGTGTAGGACTATGCATAAAGTACATAGTAACGTACCACATACATAGTACCTACTGGCGCTTGACATAGCCTATTTTAATATATTTTTGTGTTTAATTAGCAAATACCAAAGTGACTTATGAACGGTTCCCATATTCCAAATACGATCCGTAATTGCCAAAGATGGTTAAGTACAAAAATCTCGGCTCGGGATTTTATCAACGTATTTTACGGATGCTCGTAGGTTGAAGATACCAAAATGAGCTTGTGAAACGCAAAATACGTCTCGTTGTAGGTAGAAGTAGCGTAATGTAAGATATAAACGTCTACCGATACCGGCCGGTATAATACAAAAAAAGATCTACAACATGTTTTGTAACTAGTATCCCGAAGGGGGATTATTCTAACAACAATTATACAAGGTGATTCATAACATGTATACCATCCCGAAAGGGGGTTATTCTATCAAAAAGAAATAATATTAGCGAAAAAAAATCAATTTATAAATTTATTTATTTTTTCACAAACTTTCTCCAATTATCTGTTTTTGGTAATTTTTATCATCTTTAGAACTAATAACTAAACGTACAAGAAGATCGGAATCGAGATTGCTACCTAAAACAGCTGATTCATTGAGTTTGACCTGATTTGACCCCAAAACAGCTTATATTGAAAAAATGTCTAATTTCCAAAAGTCGTAGAACAAACTTTATTCCCAATTGGTTGTAGAATAAGCTCCTTTCGTGATGGAATACATATTATGAATCACCTTGTAAATGAAAAAAAAAACTATTTTTTTACGCAACTTTTTCAAACCAGCTGTTTTTATATTAATTATTTATACATACGAAAGTTCTACTACCTAAAACAGCTGAATTATTGCGTTTGAATTGATTTGACTTCATAGCAACTGGTTTTTGGATAGTGTTTTTTCAATGAAAAATGTCGATTTTCCAAAATTCGTACAAACATTATTACAAATTGGGTGTAGAATAAGTCCCTTTTTATACATATTATGAATCAACTGTACAATACTGTACATGGTTGATTCGTATTGATCGTATTTGTGCAACGAACCCATTCAAAGTACCATACGATTGCAGTTTTATTATAACTTTGCACAGGATTAATTTCATAGAGGACATAGAAATAAAATATAATTAACAAAAATCAAATATTCATAAATCGAAAAACAGCCACCCAATTAACTTAAGGTCCATTTCACCAAACGCAGATAAAGTTAGTATAAAATTATATATTTTTTAAATTTAGTTAGATTGGAATATAATTTACCCGACTACCAAAAAGAGGTTAATGATTTCGGGGGTATGTATATAATATATGTTCTTTTGACTCATCCTGAAGGCTTGATGGATTTTGAAAAGTTAGGTGTCACTGGTTTCTTTTTGATCACTATAGTGGCAACTGGATAAATGTGTCAAGAAATCCAATATATATTCGATTTCCGAAATAGCCTGATAGATTATGATAAATTAAAATTAAAAATTCTTCTAGGCTTGGTCGCGAGGAACAGGCTTAGCTTCATCTAGTTTCTAAGCCGTTTTAAAGTGGTCCTAGTGATTTTATTGATATAAACGCCTTTTGACTTTGACTTGACTTTGACTAACCGCCCGCGACTTCGTCCGCGTGTTCAAGTATGAACGAATACGAAATACGAAGTACGGAAGCCTCAGGGCAAGAGCCTTACTCGCACTGGACAGTGCAATTTAGGTATAGTTATAGTATAGCGAGGATAACTTTTTTAACAACTGATTTCTCAGATTTTTTATTAAGCGTTTAGTGAAACAGAGTCGCGGTGCTATTGTGTAAGCTTAATGGGAATGACGTTCGCGACTTTGAGGATGATTTTAACAATTTAAGCAATACAAAACTTTGAAAAATTTACAAGAGAAATCTTCTTGAACTCAATTTCCTTCCCTTCGATGTTTGATTTATCAGATGACGCTTTAAAATCATCCTCAAAGTTGGAACGTCATTCCCATTTTGCTTACACAATAGAGCCGCAGTATTGTACTTAAAATATAATTTACATGTGGTTAACTATAATAACACTCAGCCAATAGATTAAGAAAAGATTTATCACTTTAGCGCCTTCAAATTTACAATTCAAAAAACGTTTAATTCCATGAAATTGATGAACAATCCAAATGTTTCCGATAAATGTTCTAAACATTTATTTGTAATCATTTCAAATAATATGATAAGTTCAATTTTGGCGCGTATGAGACTATTTCAATACACTTATAAACACGTACCTATTCCAGAACCTAACTCAAAATATAGTACAGACAAATTGTGAGAGTCCAGGATTACCCAAGTTATAAGTGGACTTTGAGTTACGCATTACTTGACGACTCATAAATAATTCCTACGTTTGTCACTGGTTCTTTCCTTTCCTTCTAAATAATAGAGTAACCATACTTATGAAACTCATACGCACCAAAAACCTCAAAATCGTTTGATTAGTCCATTGCACTCACAAATGTGAAAACGAGACACACATAGCTCCCTCTCACTCACACCACGGTTTTAGTAAACACGCTTTGACCAGTATCGGTACTATAATGAACATGTAGGTATATTCGCCACGCATACAGACTAGAGTAACTTTTTTTTTTTTATGTTATACGGAGGCAAACAGGCTTACGGCCCACCTGATGGTAAGCGGTTACTTGGATATTATGTAGTTGGATTACAGTAGCTTAGACATTATTGTATAAGTAGTAAGCGAGTCGGTTGGATTTACGCAACCTTCTTACGCTCACTACATCAATTCAGTAGTAAGGCCTTATTACCAGTGATCGGAATTATGGGAGCTAAAATAACTACTGCTCGAAAAATAACAGAGGCATGTGGAGACGCCTTAGGACTAAATATTTTTTTGGCCCAATTGTCTCGGTTTTCTGGACATTACTAAAGTAAATCTAAAATTGATTCAGTAAAACAACTATCGAACTAATTTTCTGTATTCGTTTTCAAAAAACATTAGGTAGGCACGACTCGTATTATTTAAAGAAAAAACCTTTTCGTTAACATTAATATTAAATTAATTTGTTCCTATTTTCGGCCCAATAAAATTGTTGTAGTAAGGAGGTCTCCACTTTTTTTTACCTCTGTTCTTGAACTTTAGTTATTTTAGCTCCCATAATTCCGACCACTGCTTATTACATCTATTCTAGATGATTTATGCGGCGTCATGTTACTATTTACTCACTTACAGGATGCTGTAGTTGGGACATTTTTATATAGGGTAGGCTTGCACTTATACCATCCTCTTAGCTAAGTCGGCCTTATCCACAAAGACAATGTACAGACAAAGGAAAGACATGGTCAATTCCTCACGATGTTTTCCTTCGCCGCTTTTGAGCACGTGTTTATGAGCACATACATTTTTCTAACAGAAAAATTTATTGGTGCACGACCAGAATTCGAAGGTTCCTACCTCCTACTAGGCCGTCACGGCTACATCATGATCACATTCATTCATCTACATAACTCTAATCTAATAATAAACTATAGGAAACCCCGCGACTTCGCTCGCTTGAAATGATTTTCATAAAACTTACAATAGGGAACTACCCTCCAAATTTTAGGTTTCTAGGACTTTATGGTTTAGGCTGTGCGTTGATTGTCAGTCAGTCAGTCAGTAAGTAGCGTAAGAGTTTTATATACACTGATGGATGCGAAAGTAACTCTGTCTATCTGTGTTTACAATAAACCGGTTAAAAAAACACTATAAACCGGTTTATCGTGTTCTCGTGGTCTGGAGTGCGAGCGTTATCAAAACCTAATTAAAAACTTGTATTAACCGGTTGAACTTGACCACTGGACGCGTTGGTATTGTTCGACTTATATTGTTTTAGTGTGTGTTCTGATAACAAGGTTAGCTATGTCACTCTGTTGGCGTTTGCGCCTGCGATAACAATTCACTAATGATGTAGGCTTTATTCACTTGAGTGCGCGTGAGTTTTCACTGAGGGCGTGTGTGACACAGCGCAAGTCAATTGGCTGTGACACTTTGTTGCTCCCGCTTGTGCCTGCGATGATCGTAGTTTACCAGCCGTTGGCCGACTAGGTACTTGTCGTTCTTTATGTGCTCGTATAACTTCCGGAATTGGCGGATCTGTGGAAAGAAAGTTATATAAATAAACACTCACAGAATCATCGGAAACGTAATAACCGCATGGCATCTGTCTTGCCTCTTTTCCTAAACCGGCGCCTTCTGGTGTCATAACAACCATTTAGGTTATAACTTGTGCGGTAACAACTTGCCCAGTAACAATTTGCGGTAGCAATTCGTGCGATAACAACTTGCCTTAACAACTTCTGAGGTAACCACTTTTGCAGTTACAACTTGCCTAACAACTTGTGCAGTTATACAACTTGCGGTAACAATTGTGCAGTAACTACTTGTTCAGTTACAACTTGTGCAGTAGCTACTTGTGCAGTTACAACTTGCGGTAACAACTTGCGGTAACAACTTGTGAGGTACTATACCTATTGTTGTATAGACTAGGTACCTATCTAATTCTAAGGTTTTTGTAACATTGGTTTTCTGTGTGTTTTTATGTGTGTCAAATAAATTCTATTCTATTCTATACAGAGTGATTTTTTTTTCAGGGCCACTTAGGCGAAATCGCAAACCGTGAGAGTAAAGGGAAAGTGATGTTAGGAGTTACGGGCTCGATTTTGAAAAAAATAAGATCTGCATAAAAATTCAATAATATTTATTAACCTTCGGTAACTAAATATTGTTGAATTTATAAACTTATAATTCTGAAGGTGTTCCAACAACTTTAGACACATAGTTATCATACATTTATTTATTAACAAACAAAGAACCCAAAAATGCAAAACAAACGATTCCCAAAAACCTACATTTTCTGAAAAACTAAATAAATTTCAACTTTTTTTAATGCTGATCCTATTTATTTCAAAATCGAGCCCGTAACTCCTAACATCACTTTTAGATTACTCTCACGGTTTCCGATTTCGCCAAAGTGGCCCTGAACACTCACTCACCCTGTATACACAAGCTACTTACTTGAAACACAGCTAACGCGGCCAGCACGGCGGCCATCAGCAGCGCGGGGTAGACGCGGCGCGCGAGCAGGTTGCGCTGCGCCGGCGATGCACCCATGAGCGGCGCCACGCTGTGCGCCAAAACATATGGAACAGCTAGTGCTAGCCCCAGCCAGCACACCACCGGCGCCGCGACTGACACCAGGATGAACCTACGAAAATTAAGTTCTTTTTAAACAATCAATATAAGACAGGAAGGTTCTAGCGCAGAGACCACGCACCGGTAAGTGCAGTGTAGGACGCCCCCCCCCCCCACTAAATGGAAAGGCGACGTAATAAATGTTTCTGGGAGACGTTGCACAAGATAGGTCGCTCTGAAAATCTACGGGGAGACCATTGTTTAGCAGAGGATGTCCTACGGCTGAAATGATGATGAGACAATGTAATATTTTGAATGTGCTCATGGCTCAGCTTGCCTGTCTATTCAGTTCAGTGCGGTGACGAAATGGATGCGTTTCATTAAATTATCATATTTTGTTACCAGTTACGTACCAAATTCCCGCTGACCACCACTGGTGGCTTTTGGGACAAAGAGTAATAAAACATGTTAGTGTTCACCAGTGGTTGTCAACTAGGTGGTGGTCAACTGGAATAATCAAGAGATTACGACATGGTACATGACGACATTCGACTGTCTGTCTGTCTGTTTGCTCTCTGAAGGGTAAACCTTAGGGTCAGCTCCGACAGAGTGGTGGCGAAGCGAATATTTCGGGACTTCAGTTACTTTGCGACACGACTTAAATAACAAAATCACTTCTTCAACGCGCGAAACAGAAGCTTCGAGCCTCACAGTGTGATTCTGCGATTTCAGTCACATGGAAAAGTGAATAATAACCTTATTCACTCCTTCATACGACTGATTTTTAATTGTTAAACGCATCAGTTGCCGCCACTCCGTCACGTCCGTCTGCACCAACCCTAAGCCCGTTCCTCCTCGGAGCTACTCAAAAGGAACGCGTTACAAACTGTAGTCACTTCTGAGTAGCCTGACTGTCGTAGCACTAGTATTTCAATCGCGGTTCGTCCACGACGCTACTCAAAAGGAACGCGTTTGTAACTAGTCACCTGGCGACTCGACATGCTGGTCGTGAGGCGACTGGTTTCGAGAAACTGTTGAAAAATGAACGGACAAAAAGTAATGTTATGTGATTCTGACGTCTATGCCAGTGGAGAACTAATAATTCCATGTCATCGCTTGAATTATCACTAGTCATTGGGTCATTCCATGTAAAAAGTGTTACAGGTCGTACACATTTACGTTGCTTTTGAACAATGTTTTTAAAAGAAAGCATATTTTATGGTTGCCCAACCACCCCTTACTCCACAGTTCCTTAAAATCGATCTTAATTTCAAATATTCTTCACCAGATTTCCTAAATTCTACTCTAAGTGTGTGTATCAAGTGTTACGTTTAGCATGGAATGACCCCATTATAATTATTTTCGTTTTCAAAACTTTGTTTACTAAAAATCGTGTATTAAGTGACTGAGTTTCAAGAAATTCAAGTAGCGCCGTGGACGAGTCAGCGATTCCAATCAGTCCGTAACTCTAGCTTCTAACGAGTTCCGTCACTTTTGCGTAGCTCCGTGGAAGAACGCGCTTACACTCACTTCAAGTCCATTTCCCTAATGCCGTCTCTATACGCCTTCTCTATGGCGCGTCGCATGCTCCAATCGGGCCCCATCATAGTGAGTGCACACACTATCTTCGTATAAAGGACGCCTAACGCCCAGTCCTGCCACACGAATAGAACGGGCGATTGTTCTAGCGGCACTCGTAGTGGAATTACTAGGACCTGAAATGGAAAAAAATATACAATGGGATATTTAATTTTTATTGGATTGTTTTAGAAAACTTAACTTAACTTAAGAATTAAGGTAACCTCGCAGAAAGTTTTCTCAGATCCGGTTTACAATCAACCGTTTAATAACCGTTATATAGGGTAAATCTTTATAAACCGGTTAATGCCGCGAGTTTCTCGCGATCCGTACGCTGCGGCGTTGGCACAAACTACCCTACTGTGCCAACGCGCTAGAGAGCGCTAAAGAAAGATCTTAATCAATTCCGTTCTTAACTGGTTAATAGAACGAAACCAATTCAACAATAACTGCGTCCATTCTGGCCTCATAGCTCAGTTGGTAGTAACTCTGCTTTCTGCGCTAGAGGGCGCGGGTTCGATTCCCGCACTGGACAAACATTTGTGACTAACACAGATGTTTGTTCTGTGTCTGGGTGTTAAATATATATTTATTATTTATATCAGTCTCTGGTACCCAACGTACAGGCTATTCCTAGTTTGAGATCAGTTGAACGTGTGTAATATGTCCGGAATATTTATTTATTTATTCATTAACCGTTTTAAAATTGAAGGTAGAACGAAACCGAAATAAAAGTTTTCAGTTAGAGCAACACCAGTTTGATGCTTTGGTTTCCACAGAACTCACAGAATAATATGTACTATCATTATCGGTAGAAATAAAAAAGTAATTACGCGATAAATACACATGTTGTACAAAACACACACACACACACACACACACATCGTAAACATGTAACATACCAGTTCCAGCAATAGTCCAAACATGAGCGGCACCAGTCCCAGCAGGGCCGCGGCTGCCAAGGCCGCCTTGGCCCCCCTGCGGGCCCACAAGGCCGCGCGCGCCCACACCGCCCCGCGCCCCCCGCGCGCCCAGCCCGCGGCCAGCGAGCCCCCGCGCCCAAAAGCCCAGCATAGATACATGCCTGAAAAGTTAATGAAAAAAATTAAAAATATTTATTTGAAGCAACACAAACAATCATAAACTTAAACTACAGTGGTGGTCATCTAATTAGAAACACCTACCTGGGTTTATATTTTTATTGCAAATTCCCTTTCGAACTAATTTTTATCGTATCATTGAGTGTTCCTACGTATTAAAATCGATGTATCGGATATTATATTGCATTGTTATACCATTTTAATAACAGAAAACAACGGTTGTTTTTCTAAAACTGAAAGTTATATTAATAACAAAATAAAAAACGAGATACAAACCGGACAACTAATTAGAAACACCAAAAAAATCATTACTTAAATCATTTTTAATTTGAACAAAACCCCAATAGTTTTGAAAAATACTAAAAATACTACATCCTTAGACAATTACTATTTGGTAGGGTAGCCTTTATTATCAATAACAGCTTTGCAGCGACGCGGCATTGATTCAATCAATTTATAACAAGTTTCTACAGGAATACTTCTCCAAGCGTCTTCAAATGCACTGTTAAGTCCATGAATATTAGTAACGTGTTTCTGCGACAGGTTGGTCTTTATAGTGTGCCACAAATTTTCTATGGGATTTAAATCCGGACTATTGGCAGGCCACTCTAATACTGTCACGGATTGTTCTGTAAGAAACGCTTTAACGCTGCGTGCTGTGTGCTTTGGGTCGTTGTCATGCTGAAATATCCAAGTTACTGGCAAATTTTCCTCGGAATATGGAATCATTGTCTCTTCCAAGATCTTTTTGTATTGATATTGATCCATTTGCCCTTCAATCTTTCTCACGGGACCAATCCCGTACCCTGAGAAACATCCCCACACCATTACATTTCCACCACCGTGCTTAACTGTCTTTTTAGTGTACTTGTTATTCAAAGCCTCGTTTATTGGTCGTCGTACATATCGTTTTCCATCGGAATTAATCAAATTAATTCTAGTTTCATCTGAAAACAACACTTTTTTCCATTGATGAATAGTCCAACTGCCATATTTGCGAGCGAATGCTAGACGATTTTCTCTATGTTGCCTGGTTAGTAGTGGTACTTTTCTAGCGATCGTTCCTAACAATTTTCCTTCAACCAACCGTCTACGAACTAGTTTAGTGGACACGTGTCGAGGATCGTCTTCTGAAAATACCTCTTTTCTTATAACATTGGATCCTTTAAAGGGGTCCGCCTTAGCTAATCGAAGCATAAGCCTGTCTTCTTGAACTGTAGTCTTCCTGGGCCGAAGTTTTCTTGGCACGTTATCTGATGTTCCGTGTAATTTGAAATGTGCGAGGGCGTTAAATATCATCTTTACGGAACATTCCAAATAATCGGCGATCTTTCTGTAACTCCATTTTTGTTTTAAATGAAAATTCACTATAATTTTTCTCGTTGCTGCATCACAGCTCTTATTTTTACCCATTTTTAATAAAACAACAATAAATAGTAACTTTTCGTAATAAGTTAGAAATGGCGGCAATATTTACAATGTGATTGACAATTGTGAGAACTGTATTTCAGTTTAAAAAATGAAATTTCGAACCAAGTCATACAATGTTTCTAATTAGTTGTCCATTCTGCCAGTCCTAACGATATTGATACTTTTTGTTTCACTGATATTTATTTTTATTGTTGTCTTGGTTGTCAAATATTATTGCTTGTAATTAAACTAGAGATATTAAAGTACATTGTAAAGTAGTGAAAAAAAAATGACCTCCTATTAAATGCTATAATAATGTTAGTTACTTTATAAAAATGTCAGGTGACTAGGTGTTTCTAATTAGATGACCACCACTGTATGTGTACTACTTACCTATTACACATACAAAATAAAAACTGAACAAGTAGAGTACAACATAACAATAAACATTAGCTTGTGTTGCTAATTGTTGGATATACATTTATATATTACTAATCTTTATTGCACGAAAAAAACAAGATTGTGCAAAAAGTGGACTTAATGCCAAGGCATTATCTACCAGCCAGCCTGATTGGGTAGAAATAGGAGGAAACCAGTTAGGTTCCGTTTTTTTCCAAATGAGGTACGGAACCCTAAAAATGTTTTAACCAACATAAAATTGTTATGATAATAACTTACCGGCGGCCGCTGTATACAGTTCATGGACACCGTCCGAAGCCTTCGGTAGCCAAAGAGCCATTACTTTTCTGCCAATAGACACTGGAATTACCTGAAATTAATTAATCAACTTTAGTTATATGAATTTAGGTATATGAATACTATCCCGAAAGGAACTACCAAAAATCAACAAAAATAAAGAATTTAAGTACCAAAACAAACCAAACAATCAAACCTAATCAAATCATACCAAAAAAAATCAAACCAGCTGTTTTTGATATTTTTACCGTTATAATTAATAATTCAAAAAATATATAATCGACTTAACAAAGCGTACGTGTGAGTGCTGTTTTGCAGATCCAACATCTCCAAAACAACACTCACACATACACCTGGAAGCATCGTGTGCCTTCAACAGAACCAGTGTGTATGCACCAGAATGCTGGCTTGCACGAGCGATGGAGACGAGTTTCACCGACACCAGAACCACGACACTCGCACGTACGGCTCGATGCATGTGACTTCAAGAGAACCAGCGTGTACGTACCAAAGTGAGTGCGCTCGCTAGTACGAGCGAGATGGAGACGAGTATCAGCAAGCCGAACAGACGCAGCGGGAACCACGACACTCGCACGCACGGCTCGATCCATGTGACTTCAAGAGAACCAGTGTGTACGTACCAAAGTGAGTGCGCTCGCTAGTACGAGCGAGATGGAGACGAGTATCAGCAAGCCGAACAGACGCAGCGGGAACCACGACACTCGCACGCACGGCTCGATCCATGTGACTTCAAGAGAACCAGTGTGTACGTACCAAAGTGAGTGCGCTCGCTAGTACGAGCGAGATGGAGACGAGTATCAGCAAGCCGAACAGACGCAGCGGGAACCACGACACTCGCACGCACGGCTCGATCCATGTGACTTCAAGAGAACCAGTGTGTACGTACCAAAGTGAGTGCGCTCGCTAGTACGAGCGAGATGGAGACGAGTATCAGCAAGCCGAACAGACGCAGCGGGAACCACGACACTCGCACGTACGGCTCGAAGCCGGCCGGGCCGTCGCGTCGCATCAGCGCCTGAAAACAAATAAAAAACACAAAATTATTATTATCATCATCATCATCAGCCTGTAGAAGTCCACTGCTGGACATAGGCCTCCCCCAAAGAGTTCCATGACGAACGGTCTTGAGCCTTCTCTATCCACCGACTTCCCGCAACCTTCACGTCGTCGGTCCATCGGGTGGGGGGCCTTCCAACACTGCGTCGCCCGGCTCGTGGTCGCCATTCGAGAACCTTTACTCACCAACGGTTATCGGTTCTGCGAGCTATATGGCCTGCCCACTGCCACTTCAACTTGCTAATTCTGAGAGCTATGTCGGTGACCTTAGTTCTTCTACGGATTTCCTCATTTCGGATCTTATTATTATTATAATAATACTTAATTCTGTGAGGCAGACGCAGGGACAGTAAGATAGGAAACTGGATACGTTTCCTTTCTTGGTACACCAGCGTTAGTCCCTAAAGGGGGTGATCCATTAGCGAGCCAAAAAGTCGGTAGTCTTCGATATTTGACTAGCCTCATAGCTCAGTTGGTAGTAACTCTGACTTATGCGCTAAAGGTCGCAGGTTCGATTCCCGCACTGGACAAACATTTGTGACTATCACAGATGATTTTTCTGTGTCTGAGTGTTAAATATTATCTATTATGTGTATCAGTCTCTGGCACACATAGTACAGGCTATGCCTAGTTTGGAATCAGTTGACCGTGTGTGATATGTCCGGAATATTTATGATTATTATTTCCCACGCCCAGCAGATAGGACCGTAGGCATAGGATAAGCTAACATTAAATCCATCAAACATTTTAGCCAGGCTAATTGTAGTCAAGCTTACAATTAGGCTGGCTAACATTAGTCTAGCTAACATTAGTCTTGCTAACATTGGTCTCGCAATTGGTGCTCTCAAAGACATTTTTTTAAATGTTTAGTAGTACAACTCAAGATAGTTTTTTAATTTCATCATCATCATCATCAGCCTGATGAAGTCCACTGCTGAATATAGGCCTCCCCCAAAGAGTGCCACGACGAACGGTCTTGAGCCTTCTCCATCCACCAACTTCCCACAACCCTCACAATGTCGTCGGTCCATCTGGTGGGGGGCCTTCCAACACTGCGTCGTCCGGTTTCTGTTTTTTAAGTTAAATAGCTAACATTATTCACCCCAACATTAGCCTAGCTAGCATAATTAAGGATTAATAAGTAGTTAATGACTGTTTTATTTTCCTAAGAAATAAAAATAAATAAATAAATCTAGCTAACATCATTGTTCTAAGGGTCACCTGATGGGCTGCTCCGAGCTGATGCGGCGGGTGAGGCGGAGGGTTAGGCTCGCTGTGCCGCGCCTCGCCCAGCAGGTACGAGCGCAGGCCTAGGACGCCCGCGGCGCAGATGCACCAGGCACGGAGCCCTGCCTTCAGCCATGTCCTCGTGTGGGACTGCTCGAGTAAGGCAGGTAGGATCACCTGAAATAAAAGATAAATAGAATGAGAATCAGCATCAAAAGATGTTTAGTAAGTTGAAATGGCAGCATGCGGGCACATAGCTTGGAGAACCGACGGCCTATGGGGCAAAAACATGTCTTTAAATTTTGAAGTTAATCGAAGACCTTAAAACTTTATCGAATTTTAAATCAATTTATGTCGTCATTATACTAATATGAACTTATTCTATACCACTTCCCACTATTATTATAAATGCGAAAATTTGTAAAGATGTGTAGATTCGAAGATGTGACTCTGTCAAGTAGCGGGTTAGATTCCCGCTGCGGGACAAATGTTTGCATGATCTGCGAATATTTATGTCGGGTCTGGGCGGTATCATGGTACTCATACACACACTTTCTGATACACCAGGACACAGGGTTCCTAGTGTAGGTCAGGCAGGACTATTGTATGTGACTGTTGGGTGTTATTTGTTTATTTATTTCTGTTGGATTTTATTTAGGTATTTAGGTTTGTTACTCTTTTACGCCGCAAGCAGTTGCTTGTGTTTATTGTCGTGTCACCGATTCCTTCTTGTTGTATTAGGTGACTGACCAGGTTGAGTTATTGCGGCCCTAAAAAGGGCCTATGACCGTCGGTGAAAGAACAACTGATTGATATTAAATTTGGCATGTATGTAGTAAATAGTCTGTACATATAGGCTAACTTTATCCGACTACCATGCGAGCGAAGCGGCGGGTGAATGCTAGAATCAAATACCCGGAGTTCAGGTTTAGAAAGCGGCAGCCCTCAATGAAACACCGCTACAAACTTAATTAGGACACCAGTAATGAATAATTTCCTCGTGATTTCTTTAATTGTAGCAGGAAGGAAGTTCATCGATTCAACAACACATTTGGATGTGATTAACCTCATACAACCTCATACATTTTTAAATTGTAAATTCAGACTTGGCTCAGGTTAAAAACGCATTTTAAAGTATTTGACCAATGGAAAGGAGTTCTTAAAATACCTATATAAAGTACTAGGTATTGTGTGTTAATAATTATAATTAAATAAATAAATATTCCGGACATATCACACAGTGTCAACTGATCCCAAACTAGGCATAGCCATACTGTGGGTACCAGAGACTGATAAACATGATAGATAAATATTTAACACCCAGGCACAGAACAAACATCTGGGTTCATCACACAAATGTTTGTGTGCGGCAATCGAACCCGCGACTTCTAGAAGGCAGAGTTTCTACCAACTGAGCTATGAGGCAAGTTGCTTGTTATCTCAAAACCAACGTAATATGTTTTTCATATCAATTGACCTAATTATGAATATTGTTGTAAGTAGATATCATTAATTTTTATTTCAACGATGTATTGGTCACTTGAGCGACGTCAATCGATAGCGATATAAGCGATTATCAACTTCGAAATTGCGTTACCACGCCCTCGCCCTTTTAATTCCAGTTTCTATATCAAACTGTACGCGCAACTGTACGCGCTTTAGACAAGCGCATATGGGCTTTTTAAGTGTGTATTTAACATGTTTTATACTTCCTTAAATAAATACCTAGTTGTGTTTGTTACCCTTTTTTTGCTACACCTAAGTAGGCACATATTATTTTGTAAACTTGTAATGTTGCAAATAAAGAATTTGTGTTGTATTGTATTGTAAATAAATAAAAAAAAATAAAAAAAATACTAGTGGTTCGCCCTGAACTAAGATCTCGATTTCTGGTAAAACTTGGTGATTCCATGATTATTGAGGCACAAATACACACACATGATTGTAGATAAGCTTTAAAAATTGCATCTTTAGCATGTTCTAACTAATACCTGAACTATGAAGTCATTTAAACTTTTGTGCTACAACAAAATGGGAGTTACATTGGATATCAAAATGTTTTCATTGTATCTCAACAACCATAAGACCTAGAAGAAAAATAAAAATCAGAGATGATAATGATGTTGTTGATGATGATGATGATGATGATGATGATGATGATGTTGTTGATGATGATGATTGTAAGTAACCATTGAAAGTCGTCTAACCTGCAGCAGCAATAGCTCTAGACTAAGCTCATTAACAGGTGCCTCGGCGTGCACTGAAACAGCGTAGGGCAGGAAGCCAGGAATCGCTGCTTTGATCACGCGGATCGGCAGCCACAACATGAACAGAACCGCCGTGCCGAATATCATGGCGGAGACAATGAGCCGCCGGAGGTGCGACCACACGGAGAGATGGATCATTTCCTGTGGGTGAAATTTTCGAGACTTTACAATCGGTACAGGAATGCTGATCCATGCTCGTCTTGTCACGATTAAGGTCAGCGAGCAGACCGTTGGTGAAAGAACCAGTGTGGTGAAAAGGTAAAGTGCGCCTCTTGAAGGCTCCTTCGTGCACATGTCACATGTGTTTCATGCCAGTATACCGGCTTGCTCGAGATGCTTTCCGTGCCCTCTCCGTGTTAAACAAATATTAGAGTGCACCTAATTTAAAAAAAAATCATACCTACTGTTGCGTGACCGGGTTCGAACCCGCGACCTTCGGATCGAAAGTTGGGGAATAATGAATGAAAAGACAATATAATATCCAGCAGTAAACTAATCTTCTTCTTCATGACGTGTCACTGATTCTTTCTTGGTCATCCTGTATTAGGTCAGTGACCAGGTTGATGTATGGTGGCCCCGAAACGGGCCTATGACCGTCGATGTAAGAATCAGTGTATAAGGAGTAAGTGTGTGTAAGGATTAAAGTGCGCCTCTTAAAGGCACTTTTCGTGCACAACTGAACTAATACTGATAAAATATTTACAAACCTGAACAGGACTGAAGTCAGGGTCGTTCAAGTTCTTCAGGAACCACAGTACACCGGGCCTTAACACCTCACGCAGCAGCAGTATGAAGGAGGCGAAGTAATAAACATAGACCATGCCGACCAGCCAATGTATGAACATGAGCGTCCATGGCGCGGCGTTCAGACTCGACTCCCGGTCTTTCAGGGTCGCGTCGAACATCGAGAGGGAGCAGAGGTCAAGCCACCAGCCGCATACAAGAGGAATCACCCCAATCTGTTAAAAAATTTAAAAAGCATGTGATAAATATTCAATTGACTACTTTTAACCCGCGCCTTCACGTGGTTACATGCTTTTTCAATGGAATGTTTCGAATTATCAAAAGTCATACTTAGTTCAAACTTTTTTGCCAATTGGGCAAAGTATAAGCCCATTTTGGATAGCATATATATTATGAATCACCTAGTATATCCATCTATTCTAAGTTTCATTCAAATCTGTTCAGTTACGTTATAGCGTGACTGAACAACAAACTAGCAAACTTTGTTATTTATAATAGGCTTGTGGAGTGTGTGTGTGTATAGCCCGAGCGACTTTGTTTGCATGAACCCCCTTGGGGGTTAAGTTTCAGGAATACCATTCTTAGTGTGCGCCTACTTATTGCAAGGAGAGGAATACTGCCTCCAAATCTCAAGTCACCATGCCCTGTGGTTTAGATATGTGAGTTAGTCAATTTATTTGTTATTGCTTGGAATTTTTAGTGAATTTAAAAGTAAAACTTTGAGCCTCACCTCAACAACTGACAGTAGAGCGACTTTTACAACCACATAGCAGAATCCTAGCGCCTTCTTTGCACTGCGGAGACGCACCAACGATGCTATAGCATGCAGGACTGCCAAGATAGCCCCGACCAGCACGTAGCCAGCTAATGCAGTCAGGGGACCAGCAAACGGACCTTCAGTAGGCACCCCAGCCATTGAATAACCAAATCTTCCAATATGGTACGGACAGAATGCAAAAATAACAATGAACAGTGTGTTCAATGACACAACCCAGAAAACATGTTCTAGAAACACCATAGAGCCGTCAAGCCCGAGTAGTCTCGCCCATGTCAGTTCCTCGGCAGCGGCTCGGTCCCATTCCATGGGGTTCCAGTTTGCCTCGTCCCCGACTAGCGGGTCATCTCCACCTTGACCATTAGCTTCATCGATAGCATCACCATCACCCACTCCTTCATTCACTTGATCATTGTTATTATCAGGGAGAGGTATGTCTTCCGGTACAGGAGGAGGCAAGTTCTCGCGCTCCATCCAGTCCGGTCCTCCGCCGTGCATGATCTGCTCTCTCAACCAAACCAGACCGATGAACGAAAACAAAGTACAGGTTACGACAAAACAACCTGAGAAGACATCTTTCGCGAGGTTTTCGGCGGAGACTATATCAAATGGCAGCGAGATCACCGGGTCCAGGGAGCCAGTGAAGAGACATCGATACGTTCTGCATGCGGTGAGAGGCACGATCCCGAGCCAGGCGAGAGCGACAAGGGTGTAATGTAGCCAGTCCTTAACGGCAGACGCCACTGACGTGACCAGCCCGCCGACTACATCGCGGATGGGCAGTCTCCGAGGCATGTCGGGCGAGTAGATCGGCATGAACGAGAAACGGTGGCCGCACAACTCGCAAATCTCCTTCCGCGAGTATCGCATCCATTGCACTAAGCACTCTTGATGAATCCACTTTATGGAGCCAGTGCAGATGCAGGGGTGAAACAGGGGCCGGTCTGATGATGCCTCCGAGCGGCAAAACCGGCAGAAGTCCGCGCCGGACTCAGAATCCATCATTGTCTTCAATCCAGTTTGTCTGGTTGATTATGCGATCTGCGAAACGAAAGTTGACGCACCACTGATTCAATTTATTTTAATGATACTAAATAAACACGGTTTGTTCCCTGGTAAATGCACGCACCGTTTCACGAAAACCTGGGAATCGTAACACGAAACAGAAGAGAAGCCGAAGAGTATTTTATTTTCTCTTTGTTTGACAACTGCTGCAGTGCTGCTGGCTGCTGGCTGGCTGTCTGATAGATACAAAATTACTCTATGCTGGCTGTCCCACAGACCAAATAGACCACAGAGTACTTTTGTGAAACTTAACTCGGTCCAGTGTTCACAACTTAAAGTCAGGCACCTATCGTAGGGTTGCAAAATTATCGTATATGGACCAAAATGGATCAAAATTATCGTAACCAACGGGTTAATGGCTAGAAATGCTAGAATACATCAAAAAATCATATTAAACATGTTGCAAATGCTTCATAGTTTAAATCTCATAAAATTCAGGATAAAAAATTGAAAAAAAAAAAATGTTTGACGTTTGGCACAGACCTTGGCCCCCGTCCACTTTGATAAACGCACCAACATTTCGAATGTATAGAGAAGAAAATAATGTATGTACATTATTTTCTTCACATATTTTAGTTTATATTTGTGTTTACATTCAATATAATTTTTATTATCTTTTGATAATCCTAATATATATCTTAAGAATGAAATGAGCCAATGGATGGCGCTGACAGTTAAAAACCACTAATTGACATGATGGAAATTATCGTACAATCTGCGTACGATAGTAGTGTACCATCGTACATCGTACGTAGTAGTGAAATTATACTACATGTACGATAATTATCGTACGGTTGGAACCCTGACTCGGTCTACGGTAGGCGTACGGTAGGCGTATGGTAGGTAACTATAAACGTTCTATTTATATTAGATATTTATATTCTATAGGCTACCTAAATTGTTATAAACGCTTAAAAGGTATAAAAGTAATTCATTTTTTTAATATTTTGATCATTTATCGATTTTATCAGAACGAAAAAGAATCGATTTTGTATTTGTGGTTAAAGATATTTATTTCTCAAAGAACAAAGTTCACTTAGAGAATACAACATTTAGCTATTTCATGTAAGTACATATTGTACTGGTTTGGGTCCAGTGATGTAACAGTTACAGACGTGTCTTAAATAAATAAATTTATAGATAAAGAATGGAAGTATTTTTTTGAATATGGTCTTATAATCGTTTTTTGAATATTGATAGACTGGTGGCTTCTTTAACAATATTAGGTAATTTATTATACAGTTGTGCTCCTTCATAAGTATGTTATTGTATGTTTATTTGCCGCATCCCTAGCCAACGAGAAAAGGTATTGCCAGAATCATCATCATCATTTAAGCCGTACGACGTCCGCTACTGAACATGGATCTTCCTAGTCTGTGAACATGGCCTCCCCCACAGACAGAGCGAATTCCTAACATGTGGGGGGATTTGCCCATATTCACCACGCTGGGCATGCGGGTTGGCGAGCGCAGTAGTGTAGTTCATAAAAAATATTTTTCTACCTGTTCGCCCAAGGCGCGACTCATAAGGAACGCGACTAAAACTGTAGTCACTTATGAGTAGCCTGACTGCGATAGCACTAGTATTTCAATGCGCGTCGTCCACGACGCTACTCAAAAGGAACGCGTTTGTAAGCCCCTTCGTCCATGACGCTACGCAAAAGTGACGGAACTCATTAGAAACTAGAGTTGCGGACTGATTGGAAACTCTGACTCGTCCACGACGCTACTGGAATATCCTGAAATCGTTGTTAAAATGATGGCGCTGCTGCCCATCCCCTAGCTTTTTTCCCTTAATCTCCTCTTACGACATCCGCGGTTATGTAGATATGGAGAAAAATATATATGGAGGGGCCTAGTCTTTAGCCGGGGCCACCACGCACGGCCAGAATAATTAAAAAATAAAGACCATTACAACAGGTAAAAAAACACGTCAGCCACCCATTTTTCTACCACATCAGCAGTGGTAGAAAAATGGGTAGAAATGTCAATAAATGCAGCATGGATTTTTGGGAGTCTTTTTGACAAGACAAATATTGTTTAAAGCCATCCTGTTGTCAAAATCAGCTGTTTTAAATGTTGACAAATGTGGCTGTGCTGAAGGAAGGTGGTGAAGGGGAATGATTTTATTGGGGAATGGGGACCACAGAGTACTTTTGTATAATATACCCGGTATATATACAAAAGTACTCTGTGTTATATACCAGTTTTAGCCATTTTTGAAAGTTGTTTAGCCTTGCCGTTTTATTTTCTTTTTCTCGTGTTTTGTTGTTCGATCCCATCATCGAACCCCAACACATAAAAACACTCAAAACATCACACCGACCCCGCCGGCGGGGTCGACGACGACGTCTGGTCCCTGCGTTTCCACCCCTTCAGGGTGATGGCCTCCTCAAAAAACCTCCCTCTGGCAACAGCCCAAGCCGAGGTCCGTACCTAAGTGGTGCCCTTGTGCTAGTTGTCAAAACCTAACCTTTTTTCAGCAGTAGCGGCGTAAACATAAAAATCCGTTCGAAAAAAAAAAAAAAAAATAGTATCTTCCTCGGGAGTAAGCCCCTCGTCCATGACGCAACGCAAAAGTGACGGAACTCATTAGAAACTAGAGTAGCGGACTGATTGGAAACTCTGACTCGTCCACGACGCTACTGGAATTTCCTGAAACTCAGTCACTCAGTACACGATTTTATGTAAACAAAGTTTTGAAAACGAAAAAAATTAACATGACTAGTGATAATTCGACCGATGACATGGAATTATTACTTCTCCAGTCACATAGACGTCAGAATCACTTATAATTACTGTTTATTAGTTCATTTTTCACACAGTTTCTCGAAACCAGTCGCCTGGCGACCAGCATGTCGAGTCGCCAGGAGACTAGTTACAAACGCGTTCCTTTTGAGTAGCGTCGTGGACGGACGCGCATTGAAATACTAGTGCTATCGCAGTCAGGCTACTCATAAGTGACTACAGTTTCAGTCGCGTTCCTTTTGAGTCGCGCCGTGGACGAAGGGGCTAATAGTGTTCTGTGCTTCCTAGTCTGTGCTTATAATAAAAAAATGAAATGAATGATTTTATTTTTATTATTTTCTCAAAATAGTGGAGGGATGGATGAGTTGTTGTGTAAAAAAAGAAAACATTTAGGTCCGGCCGGCACCAGCACCTACTAAATTCCATGCAGTTCAGTAAACAACAACCAATACTTAAAATGTAGGTCAACGTCAAACGTAGTCATTTATTAATTCTCTTGGGGTACATATGTGCCTACTCTGTGTTAGGTGCTGTGCTCAGCAGAATGAATACAGAACAGAGTTTGTTCTTTAATCTGAGGATCTGAAGCATAGAGTAATTTTGTATATACATCTGAAGTCTGAATAATATTACCACTACTGTGTATGTAATTATTCTACAGGATTAAACTTTAAAGTTTATAGTTGAAGTGGTGTTATTACATGTTGGTAGTGTTTTATATCCTCATTGGTGGTGTTCATCAACCTCAACCTTGCTTTTATGATCTGTCCGCCGGAAACGCTGATAATCTACAGGCACAGTGCACACATATTTTTTGAGCTGAAAGACTTTAAAATACACTATGTCTGAGGCTTACAATAGAATACATTGTATGTAGCATAGAGTATCTTTGTATACATAGTACTAATCTAGTGCCGTTTTTGTTACAGATACTCAAATAGAAAAATAATTATTTTCAAATAAATCTGCATTAAAATGTCTAAAGAAACTGTGATAAAAATTGATGTGCTGACGAGCCAAAACGAGGCAAAGGCTGAGATCAACATTCTGTGCTTCAATTTGACATCGTATAGCCTGCTAATTCAGTTCCTGAGCTGTACGGGTTTTGTGTTTGTATGCTATTTGGCATATGGATATTTTCTAGAATTAATATTTTCCAATCCAGAGGTGAAACCTATCAGCTTGTATATCACTTTAGTTCAATTTTTAATAACCATGGCTCTCAGTTATGTTGAGTCATTGCTAAGAAATCCAATTAAGAGAAGGTGAGCTGCATTCTGTTTGTTAATTTTTATTATGTAAATAACTATATAATATGACCAATGCATTAACTGGCCATACAGCAACTTCAAAACTTTTATTTTGTCTTGTGTTTGTGATATTGCTGCTTGGCAGAGGAATTGTTTACTGCCAGCCGAGGCAAAGAGGCAGTATGTTCCTAGACAGACTAGGCACAAACTAATAAGGGGCCTAAAAAAATATCGTCCGAATAAAAAGTCTTGAAATAAATGAGTTTTGATTATAAAAGTTCTGTTCTAAAGTTATATCTTTTAAATTTTTTTCAGGGTGCCCATAACCACTTATGCATTGTTAGCTGCCCTCACTCTAGGCACTATGTCCTTCTCAAATCTAGCACTAAGCTACCTGAACTACCCGACACAACTCATATTTAAAAGCTGTAAGCTTATACCAGTGATGATTGGCAGTATTATTATATTGAATAAGAGGTATGGGTTCTTGGACTATGTTGCTGCTGTATTAATGTGCATTGGATTGACTATGTTCACTTTAGGTAAGATATTGCTTGCTTATTGTGTCACTGAATCTTTCTTGGTCATCCAGCATTAAGTTCAGTGACGGGATGTATGGTGGCCCTGAATAGGACCTATGACTGCTGGTGAAAGAATAAGTGTGGTGACAGGATTAAAGTGCGCCTCTCGGAGGCTCCTTTCGTGCACATGTCACATGTCCCCTAATTTTTAGGTTCTAGGTAAGATACCAAAATATATTGTTTGGACTTGTCAATGATTGAGACCCACAGTGATTTGGCGGTCGAGCGCCTACCCAAGATGAAAGAGGAGGTTTGATTCCCACTGCAGGACAAAATGACCAGATGCTCTGATATCTGATGGGGAATTCTAGAGTGGGGACATTCTGTTGATTGTTATATAAAAAAATACTTCCTATCTTCTCTCAAGCATATAGTTTCTTAGGATGTCTATTATCTACCTACATGTAGAATAGTAGATGACTGAGAACTTATTTTATTAACATTCAATTTTGAATTTTTCAGCCGACTCGAAAACCTCGCCCAACTTTGACGTCATCGGAATCCTGATCATCTCTTTAGCACTACTCTGTGACGCTATCATTGGTAACGTACAAGAGAAAGCTATGAAACAGTACCAAGCTTCTAATAACGAAGTGGTATTCTACTCCTATGCCATAGCCTATGTGTACCTGATGGTGATAACAGGGTTCAGTGGAATATTGCGAGATGGATTTGTTTACTGTTCTGAGGTAATTTTTAAAATCTGTATTACTCTTAAGCTAAAATTAAATCAGTGCACAATTGGAATTTTTGGAATCATTTCCTAATTTTCATATCACCTGCTGAATATATCAAGAAATAAATTTCATGACAACGCCATCTATTGGTGAATAGCGGAAAGTTTTAAATAGTCAAAAAGACAGTTTGCGATTATTATTTGTTTTGCATCAGCGCCATCTATCGAAGTATGGCGGACATATGTACTTGTGCTATTGGCTGATAGATGGCGTTGTATGCCTTAAAGATTGCATGCAATAAATGTTTCTTCAATGACATTATCAAAATGCCGGATTTATTATTGCATAAGCCTGAAGGAGTTTATGTTAGAGCCAATTTTTATATTACGCCAATTCCCTGGCTTAAATTTGTATCTGTAATGTTGATGATTTCAGGACTCCCTGGCAATCTACACCAATATATTCTTGCTAAGTGTCAGTGGTTACTGTGGGCTACAAGCTGTTTTGACTCTTGTAAGGATATCAGGCGCCGCGGTCGCTGTCACAGTCACCACTATGCGGAAAGCGCTCTCTATCATCATATCATTCCTTTTGTTCAGCAAGCCGTTCGTCTTCCAGTAAGTATCTACCTGCCTACCATAGACAAAAGGAAATAGGTACCTACCTAGGTTAGATATAGGTCCTACTATCCTACTAATATTATAAATATATTGCGCACATAATTACACACGGTCAACTGATCCCAAACTAGGCATAGCCTGTACTATGGGTACCAGAGACTGATATACAATATAATAGATATATATTTAACATCCAGACACAGAAGAAACATCTGTGTTAGTCACAAATGTTTGTCCAGTGCGGGAATCGAACCCGCGACCTCTAGCGCAGAAGGCAAAGTTAGTACCAACTGAGCTATGAGGCCAGTCAAAATGCGAAAGTTTGTGTGGATGTTTAGATGTTTGTTGTTCAATCGCGCCGTAACGGCTCGACCGATTTCGTTGAAACTTGGAATATATAGAGTTCTTTACCTAGAATAGCATATAGGCTACTTTATATGTAGGTACCACACGAGCGAAGCTGCTGGCGGAAGCTAGTTATTTATATATGGACCACGCTATCACTCTGGCATGAGCGCCTAGGACGGAGTGACGGCGAAGTTTCCAAATACGGTCCGTATTTGCTACGGACGGTTACGAAGCGATTCGAGAGGGCTTGGTATTTCCTCAACGTATTCACGGATGCTATATTAAGATTGTAATAGGCTTTACTGTTCCAACCACATTCGCAGTTTCTATGCACTCTTTCACCACCTTTGGTCGTATCATATTTGGTCTATAGTAGACTCTCTACTACTCTACTAGAACCTTTGCCCAACGACCGTCGGTTCTCCGAGCTATGTGCCCCGCCCACTGCCACTTTTGCTAGGAGGTAGGGCACAGCGAGATTTTCTCGCTCTAAATTGGAGCAGCCCGCCTGGCGAGGTACCTCCGCCTTACAGAAGATCGCAGCCAAATAGCAGTATTTGTTTCAAATAGTAATTCTGTAATTCTTTATTGCACACAGAAACATAATACATAAATGGTTATTTCAAAGGTCATGGACATAGGCGAGCTTAGCCCTAACAAGAGTTTTCTTCCAGCAAACCTTTGGGGCTAGAGATTTGATAATATAGGGAGATGCATCGTGTACAACAATATAAGAGAAAAAAATAAATTAAATAATGTAGAAAATACAACTGTAAATTAACTAAAATAAGCTACCATATACAAACGACACAAGAACGAATAGTGTTGTATTCCTGCGGTGAGTAAGGTTGTCAGAGCTCTTTAGGGAGGGGTACGGAGCAGGCAACGCATTAGCAATGCTCCAGGAGTTTCAGATGGCAATAGACGACGGTAACCGCTTACCATCCTTACCATCAGGTGGACCGTAAGCCTGTTTGCCTCCGTATAACATAATATAAAAAAACTTCAACTGGCTGATCCTCTGAGAATGACGACTGTAGTATGTCAATGGTTACCTATTAGCAAAGGTAAATAGTAGAAAGGTTGCTATTGGTTTTCAAATGTAATTCAATTTTCAGATACGTGTGGTCCGGCATGCTAGTGGTACTGGCAATATACCTGAACCATTACAGCAAGAAGAACCCTGGCTACGTTCCGTCACTCGTGCTTGGCTGCTGGTACTATCTTAAAACCTGCTACAGGTCCGAGTACAAGTATTTAAAGATCAAAACTAAAATGTACGCAGATACCGTTTAGCTTTAGGATTGGTTTTTAATCCTACTTCCTGTTCCTACTAAATGCGAAAGTTTGTTCGTTGAAACTTAGAATATAAAGAGTTATATAATATACCTAGAATAGCTTAGAGGCTACTTTTTATGTAGATACCACGCGAGCAAAGCCGCGGGCGGGAGCTAGTTTTAGATATAAATTACTTACTTAGCTTACAAATTACTTACTTAGCATATAGGCTACTTAAAAAGTAGCCTATATGCTATTCCAGACTATAATCTATTTCTGTACCAAATTTCACCCAAATCCGTTCGGCCGTTATGCCACAAACATCTAAACACACATCTCCTCACAAACTTTCGCATTCATAATATTAGTAGGATACCTACTCAGTTTTTATAAAAAAAATCTGACTCGGAAATCCCGGCGGGATTAAGTAAGTTAAAAATAATTGTCATCCAAAAAAATCTAGCCCCCCTCGCAATTTTCATTAACAGCCCTATTGTACCGGGACGTTGCCATGGCGACGTCACCGGTAACAGCCAAACAATTCATTATTCGAAGATCTCTAAAATTACTTGGGCGAATCGGCGTTGCATATTTGTATGTTTATTTGTTAGAACATTGCTTTTGAACCGTCAATCCGATATGCATAGAATTTAGTAGGTCAACACGTTGTAATATCAAGATTTACTGGTAAGAATATGAGTTAAGTTCGACCAAGGGGTTCCTAAGATATAGGGCTCCAAAAGGAGGTATAAAACATACCTAAGAAGTTTTTTTTTTTAAGTTAGGTAAGTTAGTTAAGTAGGTACAAATGAGATTAGAATTGAGAAGGATCTTTAGCCGCGCGGCATTGGGCAGATAGTAACAAAGCCAGCCGTCAAAGCGAAATATCCCGCTCTTCTGGCATGGCGTTAGGACAACAAAATATGTATAACAGACCGCTTCAGAAGTTTTACCTTGAAACAGTGGATTTTCCATACTCATTTATACAAATTTTCATTGAGATTAAGTATTTTGTAGGTATACATGATTTTATGTTAAACTTATTTACACTAACTTTCATTGTGATTATATAACTACCCTATTTAGGTATGTACTGAAATTATTTTGACTATTTTATAAACTTAAGTTTAATCATAGCTCTCAGAATTAGCACGTTGAAGTGGCAGTGGGCAGGCCATATAGCTCGTAGAACCGACAACCGTTGGGGAATAAAGGTTCTCGAATGGCCACTACGAACAGGGCGATGCAGTGTTGCAAGGCGGCCCACCCGTTGGAACGATGACCGACCGATGCCATTGTGAAGGTTGCGGGAAGTCGTTGGATGGAAGGCCGTTCGTCGTGGCACTCTTTCAAGGCCTATGTCCAGCAGTGGACTCTACAGGCTGATGATGATGGTGATGTAGTTTAATTATGGGCTCAAAACGTATTCCTAGTATGCGGATGATATTGTTTCCATTAAAAATGTATTATTATTTAAATATTTGTCGAATTTGTATGTGTTCCAAAAAATACCTACTATTATGCATTTGTAACTACATTGTTGCTTGTATAAATAAAATACTTAATTTTATCAATGACATTTATTTCATTGTATGTACAAAATCTTATAAATCTAAACATTTTCATACAAAAGTGTCCAAATTTAACTTTTTCGATTATTTGGAATGTTAAGACACTATTTTCATTAGCTTTTATACAACTTTAAGGACAAAAGGAGAGGTTTAAAGCATAGTAATACTTTAAGGCGACGAAAACTGAGATTAGGATAAAGATATTTCAGAATTTTCAGTCGATAGATAAGTATTTGCAAAATTTCAGTTAAATTTAGTCATACATACAAGTCAAAGTGGGTAATATTGGTCAAATTAACAGATAACAGGTCACAAGGTTAACTATACTAAAAATTAAATACGCTCTACGCTATCCATTCGCTCTTAATGTACAAATAATTCTTTGGTATATGGTCCTAAGCTAGCAAATTTGTCTTTTTACATAGTTTTTGGCCCCTTTGCAATGCTTAGAAGCATTAAAATTGATACCTATCAACTTTCTAACTGATTTTCTTGATCCAAAGACCGAAAAATAACCTAATTCTTAGCTTTTTTAGTGTGTTTTTTGTACTTCTTCAGATTTTTCGAAGACAAAATATGATTCAAAATTTTGTGAAAAAAAATTCAATATATTTTGTTTTCCTGTTGCAAAGGAGCCTCAAATATAAAATGGTAGTGTTGTTATAATATGACAAACGACAGAATACTTGGAGAGAAAAATATGAGATCTTCATTTTACTTTAGTCGGGCCTTTTGTGATAGAATAATATCACAACTCACTTTAGAATATGAAAATATCGTGTTACACTATTTAAACCTTATTGCTTATTTCGTTACGAATAATTTCGTTTTGTACAAAATGCAAAATAATTTCTTTACAATGCTTAAATTTAGAGCTACATAAATAATAGTGAAAGAAGAATACAACGTGTTCCGTAACTAGTACCCAAAAGAAGCTTAATCTATAGACAAAAAGGAACTTTATTTCCGAAAAAACTAGATATTTTTTTCTTTTAATATTTATTTTTAAAGTACCTATCTAATTTTGTTCAGGAACATTAAATCAGCTAGTTATAGAGTTTGGCCAATTCACATGCAAAAAAAACAATCTAATCAATCTAAAAAGAGTCTAGTTACTAGTATACTATTATGTTATCTGTTGTCTAGTGAAGAAACTTCAATATAATGTCCCTAGTGTTTCGATTGGAGTTTATTCATGTGAGCTGGCCCCCGGATGGAACCCTATCCAGCTGATTTTGTGTGTTTTTTATGTAAACAAGATAAAATGATTTCCAAGTCTTTGAACAAAAGTTGTTGCATTTGTGTGCAGAAGAAGCCCCTTTCGAATTACTATACCTATCCCGGAACACTGTATTTAATACTTAAAAGTAGATTCCAATGGACTTAAGCATAATTTTGTGATTCAACTTACAAATAAGCTACTGTTAACTTTTACAAAATTATAATAAAAAAGCCGACGACCAATAGAAAGAAGCTCACCCAATTCCTGTAATGTTTTTGTTAAAGTTTTGAGTATAAAATACCAGAAAACGCTTTTTGAGTGTGTGGATAAACCATTACAAAATTCCTAGATTCTCTAAAACATAATAAAATGAAATAACACCCAACAGTCACATACAGACTTCTTCTAGGCTTGGTCGCGAGGAGCAGGCATAGCTTCATCTAGTTTCTAAGACGTTTCAAAGTGATCATAGTGATTTTATTGAAATAAACACTTTTGAGTTTGACATTTGAAACGCCTGGAGTCGAGTAGGGCGACTAACTTCAAGTCCTACGTGCTCCAGGTAGCTGCCAAGTACAAAGAGGTGTTCCTCGCGCCCGAATTTTGGTCAGCTGGAGTCGTCTACCGTCGCTACAGGGAGGCGCTCACGATCAAGAAAGTCCCTGACTCTAGATGTGGTGTAGTTATTTAAGTTTAATATGGGCCATGGCATATTACACATGTTTGTGTAATATGCAAAAGTAGCCTGAAATAAAGATATTAATAATAATATAGTCCTGACCCCACACTAGGATTCCTTGTGTCGTGGGTATCAGAAACTACGAGTACCACACTCAGACCCGGAACAAATAAAAATCAATTGCCACTTGCTGGATCATCATTTCAGAACAGCTCGACCGATTTGGCTAATTTATTTTTCGTTGTGTTCGCAATTGTCAGGACAAGGTTTGTGTGAAATATTTTTTTTTTTAGAAAATTATCTGGGTTAAATGTGTGATAATGCTAAAGTATGCACATGTTTTGGCATATTACTTAGCGCGAAATTATTGTAGTGAATAGTGAATTTTGTATCTACTTCGGTTGTATTCTATTTTGTGCGCCAAATCCTACTAATATTATTATTGCGAAAGTTTGTAAGGATGTTTGGATTTTTGTGGTTCAATCACGCCGTAACGGCTCAACCGATTTCCATGAAACTTGGAATAGATGAGAGTTCTTTACCTAAAATAGTATATAGGCTACTTTTTATCTAGCGAGCGAAGCGGGTGCAAGCAAGCAAACAAATAAATAAATACAAAATAGGAGTTTGTAACGGTAGATCCACGCACGCTATGATTCGCTAAGAGGACCCTACACATCTCACACAACTATTTCACTATATCACAGCATTAGTCTTGCACTTCTCTATACGGCACCTCACTGGTCACTGTGAACGATTCGAAGTAGTGATTAAGAAAGTCAAATGTAGGCCGTTTTTCCGGTATCGCGTCCCAACACTGCAGCATCAGCCTGTATATATCGTCTGGTAAGTAATGACCGATCGGTTTAGGCATCCTGTACCCCCTTTCGACCTGTTCGATGACATCCTTGCCGTGGAGACCAGGGTATGGTATCTGGCCGTACGTGAAAAGCTCCATTAAAAGTATACCGTATGACCACACATCGCTTTTGATCGAGAACCGTCCGTAGATAATCGCTTCCGGCGCCGTCCACTTGACTGGGAACCGCGAGCCTGACTTAGGGCAGTACTCATTATCGGCTATAACCCTAGCGAGTCCGAAGTCACATATCTTCGCGATGTTATTTTCACCTATTAAAACGTTGCGCGCGGCTAAGTCCCTGTGTATCAGCATCCGCCTTTCTAGGTAGTTCATACCTGATGCGACTTGAGCGGCGATGTAGACTAGGTCCTCGAACTGGAGGAACTTTCCTTCGCCGTTCCTGAGGAACTCTAGCAGGGAGCCCTTGCTCATGTACTCCTGGACGATGTAGACTGGTTCCTGCTGCGAGCAGACGGCGTATAGTGGAACTAGGCGCTCGTGCCTGAAGTCTTTCATGATTTTCGCTTCTTGGAGGAACGCTTGCTTCGACATCGTGCCTTCCCGGAGCGTTTTGACGGCGACCTGGAATAAGCAAACATGATCTAAGTAAAAAAATCTACTATAATTAATATCTGTGTCCTAATATATCTCGACCTCGGTGGAGCAGCGAGCGAGTGCGCGTCTGAAACGCAAGGGGCGCGGGTTCTATTCCCGCTACGAGATGTAGACTACGAAATGTTTGCATGATCTGCAAATATTTGTTCCCGGTCTGAGTGTTGTGGTATCATGGTACTCGTAGTTTCTGATACCCACGACACAGAAAATCCTAGTGTGGCGAAATGGCAAAGAAGTTCGTAACTTTAGGGACCATTTAAATAATATTAAATTTAAATGATAGGTACCCAAAGTTTTCGAATCAACGGGATTTTAACCAGCATCTTCGCCTAGAATAGGTAATGCGATACCAACATCGCCATGGAACGAATGTCGCTGGTGCCGAGACCTAGGTCTCGCATTGCCGATTCTGGTGAAGATGCGGGTGCGAATCCCGCTGGATTGAACATTTTGGGTCGGATGCGTTTGAGCTGATAGTGCATAGTGTTTTTTCAAAGAAAAATGGTAATTTCCAAAAGTCGTACAACAAAAATTATGACCAATTGGATGTAGATTATGCCCCTTTTGGGATAGCATACATATTATAAATCACCTTGTAAAACGAACAGCCTCCTTTCATTTCCGATTCAGTTATGACTGTCAAAACCGATAGCGCTAGCTAGCTTCGAATCCCGCATTCATCGCAAAATTGGATTACCAAAATCTAATTTGTAAAAATGTGCTTACCTCAATATTGTTACGCCACTTTCCATAGCATTGCCCTGCCCCAGTTTCCGGATGAGCTGTACCAAAATCTAATTTGTAAAAATGTGCTTACCTCAATATTGTTACGCCACTTTCCATAGCATTGCCCTGCCCCAGTTTCCGGATGAGCTGTACCAAAATCTAATTTGTAAAAATGTGCTTACCTCAATATTGTTACGCCACTTTCCGTAGTAAACCTCCCCGAAGTTGCCCTGTCCCAGTGTCCGGATAAGCTGTACCAAAATCTAAGTTGTAAAAATGTGCTCACCTCAATATTGTTACGCCACTTTCCGTAGTAAACCTCCCCGAAGTTGCCCTGGCCCAGCTTCCGGATGAGCTGTATCTCGGTGCGGGGTATCTCCCACTGGTCGCGCAGGTCGGGCCCGAGGTCCCACATCTGCGGCTCGGGCTTGGGGCACGGCCGCGCCAGCACGTGGCACAGCCCTAACGCATTTTCTGAAACGCAATCAGTATCTTTTATTTAGATAGCGTTTAATTCAGTGCTACGGAGAATGCGAAGTATGTGTGGAGTAACTTTGAAAGATAGAGTGAGGAACAGTGTGATAAGAGAGCGTTGTGGGGTGAAAGAAGACGAAGTGATGAGGATTGAGAAAGGTATGCTGGGATGGTTTGGTCATGTAGAGAGAATGAACGAAAGAAGATTGACGAAACAGGTGTACAAGGCGAGTGTGAATGGGACCGTTGGAAGGGGAAGACCTAGGCGTACGTTTAGTGACCAAATCGGTGACGTTTTGGAAAAAGGCCAGGTCATGAGTACCCTAAACCGACGAGCATGTATGAGGAATGTGATGAGAGTGAATGAAGCAAAAGAGGTATGTCAGGATCGTAGCAAGTGGAAAACCGTGGTCTCTGCCTACCCCTCTGGGAAACAGGCGTGATTTTATGTATGTATGTATGTACGGAGAATGAATGAATGAATTAATTAAAGATTTATTTTCCTTAAGACTACTACACATAAAATAAAAAAATAAAAATTACATACTAAATGATAAAGATATTGTGCGCAGCAGAGCTCGTGGAAAATATGGTCTTAGCTCAGCATTGTGCTGGATACACACATCAGTGTGCACCCAGCGCTGGTTTTCAGCGAAGACCACAATAGCAAAAAAAAAAAAATCATGAGAGAACATTTCTTTTTCTTAGGATATCTGTTATACGTAAAGAGTGTTAGATATGAATGTGGATGGATGTAGGAGTAGAGGTAGGCCAAAGAAAAGATGGATGGACTGTGTGAAAGTGGATATGGTGAAGAAAGGAGTGAGTGCTGAGATGACGACTGATAGAGGGAAATGGAAGAAGAATACATGTTGTGCCGACCCCACATGATGTGGAATAAGTGCAGGAAGATGATGATGATCTATTATACGTGAGATTTTTATATTTTTAGGGTTCCGTACCTCATTTGTAAAAACAGAACCCTTATAGGATGACTTTGTTGCCTGTCCTCTTTTTCTCAGAAACGACTAAAGGTATCAACTTGAAATTTTTACTACCTATTAAGGTCTGTGGGCTTATGGTGCCGTATAAAAATCAAAGCTCTAGCATAATGCATAAAAAAGATATGGCAATGAATGTATAATTTTTGTATGGAAATGGCATAAATTAAAAACCTCTAGGGTACTTCCAGTTACCTCAAAATTCTGAAATTTGGAATGCTAGGAGCTTTTGTAACACAATTAATGGGAAAAGTCTGAAATTGAGGAATTTCGAAGTTTTTTAAATAACAAAGTTATATTTGCGGTCAATGTCATACAATGACTACGTTAGCGACCGCAAATATAAGTTTATCAATTTCTAAACTTTTAAGTTTGTCAATTATTATTTTCTGACGCCGTGTTTGGATTTTCTGACTGGTAAATCCATTGGTGCACGACCGGGATTCGAACCCACTACCAATTGTACGGAAGCCTCAGGGCGCAAGTTCTCGCACTTGACCGTCTTTATTTTAATATAAAAATTATTTGAAGCACGACAGGGATTCGAACCCACGACTTTCGAATGAGAATAACATGCAAGACAAACTTACTCGTATAGGACATAACCAGCGCCGGAAGGCTAGGAAACGTCTGATTGGTCGCAATATAAAACCCCCCATTATCCAGAGGCTTGATTTTATAATGCTTCACGTGGTAACCCCTCCCCTCCTCCCAGTCCTTCACACTCAGGCTGAAGCCGTGGGGGTTGTGTTCCGCTGGCCGGACCAGAAACGTCCCCCGGGGATTGTTCTCAGCTAGGAGTAACTTGTCCGCCTCTTTTCTCGAGACCGTGGGGAAGAACCAACTGCAAAATGACGGTTGCCTTTAGAAAAAGGTTGCTGATTAATATCAAGTGTGATGGGGGGGTTCCGCCACCGTTTTAGTTGTTATGACCGCCGTATTTTGGGCCATGGCATATTACACATGTTTGTGTTATATGTCAAGTAGCCTGAAATAAAGATATTAATGATTAATTTAAAAAAAAATTGCGATTAGTACATTGTTACTATCCTGCAAAAGCCTGTAAAGAATGTCATTACTTGGTATTTTTTTTTTTTTTTAATAAATAAGTAAATATTCCGGACATATTCACACGGTCAACTGATCCCAAACTACGCATAGCCTGTACTATGGGTACCAGAGACTGATATACATAATAGATATATATTTAACACCCAGACACAGAACAAACATCTGTGTTAGGCACAAATGTTTGTCCAGTGCGGGAATCGAACCCGCGACCTCTAGCGCAGAAGGCAGAGTTACTACTAACTGAGCTATGAGGCCTGTCTAATTAAAGAAAAAAAAGGCATAGATACACCTTGACCTCTCCTAGATTTTGACGACGGGCGAGTGCCCTTCTGTGACGCAAGGGGTTCAATTCCCGCTGCGGGACAAATGTCTGCATGATCTAAAAATATTTGTTCCGGGTCTTGTCGTACCATGGCACTCGTAGTTTCTGATACCCACGACACAAGGAATCCTAGTGTGGGGTCAGGACTATGTATGTGACTGTTGGGTGTTATAATAATTGATACCTTGTCGCAAAATCTTATAAAATCCCAACAGGCACACACACAGTCATCATCATCATCATCTATCTGCTCTTATCCCACATTATGTGGGGTCGGAAACATTCTTCTATTCTCTATCAGCCGTCATATCAGCACACACTCCTTTTTTACCCATATCCGCTTTCACACAGTCCATCCATCATTTCTTTGGCCTAACTCTACTCCTACAGTTTACTCCTACATCTACAGTTGAATCTAACTACATAGTCCTTTCCGTCTTGTGGTAAGATGCAGAACCCGCCACCAGTCTATCTCAGTGACATTCATCACCTCCAAACACTCCCATGTTTAGCAGCAGGTGATAATAAAGTTACTCACTCTTCACATTCCACAGAGCTCTCTTCAGCTACAAAGTTGACTGGGACCAGTCCTTCCCGCCTCGTGGTCAGATGCAGAACCCTCCACCAGTCTGTCTCCGTGTCGCTGATCACTTCCATACGCTCCCCTTTCCGGAATGAGATGTCGGAATCGGCGCGCGCGGTGTACGAACATAGTGCTATCACTACCCGCCTACCTCCGTTGGTTAGGCCTGGAATTGAGAAATTTTGTGATCAGAGTTTTGTTTTACAAGATTCTACCAGCGGCTTTGATTACATAAATAAGTAGGTTTCGAAGAGTGTTCTTTCGGATTAACCGCTTCTTTACGGTGTGATTAAACCGGTGATGTCATCTTAAACATCTTTTCAGCCAGTTTAGTTGCGTGATATCACCAAATCCTGGACGTAACACAGGTTATATAAACTTAAAAGGTATTTCTAATACCATCCAACTCCGTTGTTTCTTTTGGTTAGATAAGATTATTACTTGTATCATCATCATCTTTCACTCACTGCCAATTCAAAATGCTTCATGCTTTCAAGAATTCAGGCTTCAAATAAAAAGAAGGTTACTTGTCCTGACGCCTTGTTCAAAAGACATTTATGTCAATAAACAGAGACAAGTTCGAGTAGCAGTAACACGAGCAGACATTAAACTTACATTTAGTAGGACGTGGTCTGACGATATCTGCGGTGGCCCGCGTGGGCATGCTGGGCCGTGTGTTGGGCTCGCTTGTGTACCTAGGATCCAGCGCGGGGCACGTCGTGAAACCCGCGTCGTTCTTATAGCCCCCAGGAGGAAACACTGAAACTGACAGATACTCTGGTAAAGTTACAGGGGAAATTATCATAATGTTGTCCAGTAGGGCTTAGTGCTTACATGACTGCGGAAGGTTGGATTTCAATAATAAAGTTTGCTTTATAATACCAATAGCCTTTTCCACTCACTGGCTATCTATCTAAATACATCCATATGTATTTCTTTCCGAAATTAACCAAGCAAAAAAACACACTTTCATGCATAAATCAGAAAAACCTACCGGCTGCGCCAAGTGTTATTCTTACGCCATGTTTGCTGTAGGTGACAATTGTCAAAACCGTAAGTTTGCCATTAATTACGATTTTGATTTCTATTGCATAAACGGGTCAAATGACAAAACCATACTTTTTTGAGTATGTACCAATGTCTAAGGCCGTAGTGTCTAATTCATACGGAAATTGATGTTCAATTAATAGATCGGGTTTCCGAACAACGTCCATTTGTTACCCAAACCGCTCGAAGTGGAATATTGAGGTAATGTCCAACCTCAATATTCCACTTCGAGCGGTTTGGGTAACAAATGGACGTAAATTACACCTAATGGGCAACTTCAGATTTTGCGTGTGAACAAATAAATGCTATTTTTGTCCTTTTTTACGTAATTATGGCTGGGGATTGTACAAAAACTTTTTGATAAAAACAATGATAAAAACCACTTACAAAAATAACCATAATGGTTAGTTTAACTACTTATTTAAGGAAATCATCAAAGGTATTTTAGAGAAACGTGTGTAATCCTTCTAATCGCTTATGATAGTAATGTATGCTAGATCCTCACCCAGTCCTGGTCTTTCGGCGTCATTGCGACGGCTGCAGCACTTATTACCCATGGCGCGGCCCGCCGACTACGCCGCGCCAAGCCGCGTCTGTAAAGAACAAAACATTTTCATTAGTGAATAGGTTTCTTCTAGGCAAACGTGCTACACCGTAGACCACATCGTCACTTAACATCAGATCAGGTGAGATTGTGGTCAAACGTTAGCCTATTTTGTAGAAAAAAAACAGGGTACGCGACGCAGAGTAAGGATTTGCTGATAAAGCAGCTTGAGCGTAAAAAGCAGAGCAGTAAATAACGTATTTGTCGTGTCACTAATTCTTTCTTTGTCATCCTGTATTAGGTCAGTGACCAGGTTGAGGTATGGTGGCCCTGAAAAGGGCCTATGGCCGTCGGTAAAAGAATCAGTGTAGTGAAAGGATTAAAGTGCGCTCTTAAAGGCTCAGGGTGTGAGCCCTACACGCACTTGAACGTCTTTATTTCAAAATGGATTTTCTCCTAAAAATTAAATCTAAAACCTCGATAAATACTTTTTTTTTCATCCGAATTGTTTACAAATATAGTTCTTGGAATGAAAAGTTATTTATAAGACAATAAAATGCTTTAAATAAAATAAATAGTTCCCGAGATACCCCCTGCGTACATACAAACAAACAAACAAAGTTTACCACTTTATAATTCATGGTTATTTCGAAGTGAATCAGAAGAGAGTTATTTTAACCACACAAGTGACGTGAAATCACAAATGACGGCTGAGGTCAAGTAGACCTTCACTAAACCTACATCACTAAAGTTGTGTAGCCGTCCATCATCCTGTCAAGTGAATCTAATTTACTTATTTAGAGAAAGCACTGACTAATGGGTACAATTGCAAGTTACAATTTACTTTTTTGAAGGTAAGATTAGCTGAGATATACATTACATTAACAAAGTGTGTCAATCAACCGAATTACAAATCAACTTTTCTTAAAATAAATACTCTGCCTTCAGATTTTCCAATTCTTTAGTTAGAAAGTAAAGACTCACTCACCACGAAATCCCCAAAACCACAGGGTCTAAAGATGATATACCTACCATCTTCAATAAATTAAAAAAAAAAAGCTCTTACGAAGAAAGGACATTTGAAAGTTCATGGCTAGTAACAAAGTGCAAATAACTATGCGATTGTAAAATATGAAACAAATTGAGCTAGTTTTGAATTAACAGGGGATGAGACAAGAATGTTAGTCAAGTTAACATTTGTTAGAACAAACATTGAAATTTGGGTTACAAAAACAATGCTATCAGAGCAAGATAACACGGCGACTGTTGAAGCGACCGCAGCGCTCGATATCCTTACAAGTGTCAGAACCTTGTCAGTCTAGTTGTGGAGTATACAGTATCCACTTAGCAAGAATATATTAGTCTAGATTGCTCGCGAGTCTTAAAAATATGAACAAAGAAAGTACAGTTAAAGGTAGCTAATTAATTGCACTAAATCCATCAAAATTTTATGTGCTTTATGGATGAGCTTATTCTTCAGTCGGGCCACCACGGTCACTATCAAAACCCACCTACTATTAAGTCCTCGTCAGTGTAGGCTAGGCAAGTCCAAACATTCTGTATAGTATTACAATATAGTAGCCAATTCCAAACTTTCCAAGTTCAGCAAAATTACTCATAGCTGTAGGTAACTACAGTTTTAAAGCAGGGGTTAAAATGCCACGTCATACTTATCAATCAGGCCGTTAATGAACTTACTGTGTACAAATAAGGGCTCTTGGTAAACAGGGCCAGATACCAGTTTTGATCGAAAAAGCAACACTGCGCCGAACTATAACTTTGGAATCGTTTGTAGATTCATTCTATAAATCATTTTACACACGTAATTATCCTAAGAACAACAACCCCTTATTTGTCTGGATATTGTCTGAAGATATTTTGTCGAAAACATAGAACCAAATATTCTATTTAGAACCAAGAAGCGTTTTTTATATTAAATAAAAAAACGCTTCGTTCTTTACTAGACCCAGAGCTACTCAATTTGGCAACCTATCCAAATACAGAATCTATATCCTCAGATATAAGCCATGACTAAACTGAGGCCATCGGGTAGCATTGGCAAATGAAATCCGTCGCCAGAGCCTATACGAAGTTATCTTATAGTGTGTCTAATCAGTAATCATCACCCCTATCGCTGGATGTTCCGCGGGGTTATCAGCCTAGATCAAATACAATTTCTCACGAAATTAGTGGAATAGATAATAGTGACGAATCGAGGTACGATCGATGCGATAAAAACAGTGATTTGTGGTGAGAAGTTGCGAACAGACTATGCAAGAAAACATAAGGGCATTGTCTAGAATAGTATAATATAGGTCGAGATAGGTTCTTTACGATTGTCATGGTGCACAAATTAAGCCAGCAGGCATTCACGATAATTCATGTAGGTATATAAGTGAGATGTCGTTTGTCAAATCCCAAATAAAAGCCTCCCAACTGGTTGAGGTTTGCACAGGATAAAGGAGAATGGCACATACAAGGGTAGGCCTATACCCTGCAGTGGGTGAAGTCAGGCTGTGGATGATGATGATGAGTATTTAAATATCTGGGCATAGACATCATGCGAGAAGGTAACAAGTATTTCGACATCTTCAAAAATACTCCTCACACAACCGGTACACGTGTTTCTGTGCGTCAGCTGTAATTGGTGGTTAATGGGTTTTGTGTTCACGTTTTCAAAGGCATCTTCTGTCAGCTGTGTGCATAAAAAATGTTTGTTCCGTTCGGTTGTCTCATTTGCATCAAGATATTTCCATTTATCGCTTCTTACCGCTAGAAACACATCACTGAATTAGCATCTATCAAAATGGCCACTGCACACGTTTGCCATTTGACCATTTATCTACTTACGTAATCAATCATAGATACGAATAGATAAACAAGATAAAAGTTAAATCAATTATTATTTTGTGTAAAGTCCTTAGCTTATTAGTTTATCTGATTATTTTAATACTCAGACAACTATATCTGCATTTATCTAATAAAAACATTTGCACTTATTTCTGGAAAAGCGATAAATATTTACAAGTTATACAAATATACGATAACGTCAAAATTCCAAACCAAAAACCGATAATGAAAAGCGATTATGAAGGAGAGAACATATTCAACTGATTTACAATAAGCAATTTAAATTACTTTCAATGTAGGCCTATCCAAATTCACCGTATCCGCACTATTACTTTTTCAATTATATAGGTAATTCTTTCAATGTTCCGCGAATTGAAACATCTACATTTACAACACTTGCCCCAGCACTCCTCAGCAGCTAAAAACTCTATGAGTGACCTAAATCTGGGTGCAACAGAGATTTCAACGAGGCTTCGAAACTTTCAATAAGTTCCTCGATTTCAGTAGGTAGGTAGGTAGGTACTCGGTCAATTCAACTCATTAATTTTACTCCAACCGCAATCAACGCCAGTTATTGATTTGTTTTACTACTAAAACTCATCGTAGCAAAATTTCATTGTTGTGAATAATTTGCTCTACAATATAAAAGCTATTCAAATTCCTCTGAATTAATCAAAGTTTGTTTTACGTGAATCAAAATTAAATAACAACATGAATTTCAAAGACTAGTCTTCGAATAGAAAATATTATACATAAAAGCATCTTTAGTAATGCATTTATTAGCATTCATGACGCAAATTAGCATCTTGGGCAAAATAAGAGAGTTTAGATTAAAACAAGTTTGAAAATTTGTTTAATATGCTAGACGATAGGTACGTAGTAGATATATGTCGTGATCAATAAAAGAGCTATAACAGTTATACTTGTTATAGATACAATTATTTTCATGATAGTTTATTATTCAAAAGTAAATTCTGTAAACGTTGAAATGTTAACAAAGCAAGCGGACGTTTTGTCAACAATTCATCATCGTGTGTGGAATACACAATAACGTCCGGCCTGTGGCATTTGGAACAGTGGAGCTACCAATGAGCATTAATATCCTATGGTGTCAAAACACTTTGAGTTCCAATTATCATCATCATCATCAGCCTGTAGAAGTCCACTGCTGGACATTGGCCTCCCCCAAAGAGTTCCATGACGAACGGTCTTGAGCCTTCTCCATCCACCGACTTCCCGCAACCTTCACAAAGTGGTCGGTCCATCGGGTGCGGGGCCTTCCAACACTGCGTCGCCCGGTTCGTGGTCGCCATTCGAGAACCTTTACTCCCCAACGGTTGTCGGTTCTGCGAGCTATATGGCCTGCCCACTGCCACATCAACTTGCTAATTCTGAGAGCTATGTCGGTGACCTTAGTTCTTCTACGGATTTCCTCATTTCGGATCTTATCACGTAGTGAAACTCCAAGCATAGCTCTCTCCATAGCCCGTTGCGCGAGCTTGAGCTTTGAGCTTGTATATGAGGCCTATAGTTAACGACCAATTATATATCCTCGAAATTTAAGATACACAGAATATTAAAAATGCTTGAATTCTAACACCGTAATCGATAGAATATTTAAGTAGTAATATATACCGATTAAGGAAACGAATGATCATAGTGACAAACGAAAAACTGTTTTGTGTTAATAGAGAGGACGTAAGGAACGAAATAGCTTAACAAAGTAGAGAAGTTTATCTCACGCGTCAATAAAAACAGAAAGCAAACACGATTTTTCTCTGTCCCAAAAATATTGTCGACAGGGAAGGGAAGGGGTGACATCGAATAAATAGCTCCGTTTTATCGATAAATTGCAGACCATTATAGCAACAATCAATGTACCTAATCGCGGCAAGTGGAAAGAACAGCAAACATTAGCAGAAAAAAATCTAACGTCTTGCATCCATATTCTATACGGTAGAGAATAGATTATCCTCAAATCTCTCGAATATTCTTGATGATATCTAGGGGAATAGCAACGAAAAATCCAAACGGCTCCAAACATTAGGCAGGATTAATATTCCAGGTCACCAGGCAAGTACCTAACGTACCAAAGAGAAGAAACAAAAACCACCCTAGAAATTATAACAGCCCTTCAAGTAATTTGTTCCAATTTCTCCGCCAATTTTAATTAAGCGTTGGGAGTGCTCCATCAGAATTGTAAATGTATCTTTATTTGCGTGAAATATTACGTGTCGAGCTTAATAAGTATTGTTTGCTTCAGAAATTTATTATTATCAATAAGAGTTATTCTTATAATAAGTATGGAAATTTGTCAGCGCAAAAAAGGGAACCGTCATGAACGTAATAAAGCATAATAAAGTTTTGAGGTTATTATTAAAGTTATGACGTAAGGCAACATTTGCTACCAAATAATTTCACAGTGGAATCGTAAGCAATCAAGCTTTTAGTTTTTTTTAAATAGTCTTTATCTACAAGCTTCAGATTATTTTAGTGATAACATTTCAACCTATCGATTGTTATAGATAGAGGCTCTAAGTAAAGGGATCTTCCAATGCGCAAAGCACCAGTGATGAGATCTGCATAATAATAAGAAGAACTTGAAGGTCCAAAGGATGGGGGGGACGCGGCGCTCCAACCACCTGTTGCATCCAATCAATAACACCATCACACCATTGTTCACGAGAGCGCCGGCAGCCATTGCCAAAATATTCAAAGCCGATGCATAAAACGAATTTGAGGCGATTGAAGTCTGTTACGTGGATTAATGAAACAATAAGCAAGCAAACAAGGAATGTAAGTCAAATAATAACAAACTAAACTAATAAAAATAACGCAGATAAAAGGTTTGTGTAAAGGCTAACAAAGAAATTACGAAACATACATCATCGGTTAGAGACACTGATAATAATATAATAAATGTCAGATTGCAGGATGCAGGATAGCAGAAAGCAGTAAAGCCTGGAGAGGGCAATAAAAGGGCTTAACGAAGCCTTGTTCAAACACTGTTAGATAAGAGGGCGATCAATACCTAAAACCTGACGCTATAGGAAGAAGACGTAACGAAAAAATATCTCGGCAAGTAATAAAACAGCCAAATTGAGTGGATATTTATGTGACATTAAGTCGTCTGCAGATCTATATGCGATTTCTGCAGATAGTATCACGAGGCTTAATTCTTCAGTCGCGCAGGCTTTGGTTACGCTCAAAAGGCCCGGAATCTTGAACTTGAACCACAAAACGTAAATCGTGTTGAAATCCATTTTTTCTAAGTTTGAGTTGAGCTTATTAAATATGAAATTGGCTAGATTAGTCCAAGTGTGATGTCGTATTGTATTGGGTATATCTTCCATAACATCATATTATTCAAAAATACGTCCAAAGTAATTCAAATAAGTAGTCACGACAATCAATGTTTGTTTACAATATAATTGAGTACCTACAAAATGCTCAAGCTTTTCAAGACTAAAGTCTAGGTATTTTTTTAACTATTAAATCTAATCCGAAGACTTACAGGCCTTGTGCTAAACCGCAAGCTCAGGAAAAGTAACATGATAACCACTCAACGTTGAAAATGAATACGTCCATCACTCACTATGGCAGCACCAGACTGGAAAACCAATGATGACATCATACCACCACCATAGTAAGGAAAATAATGTGAATGATGATACATAGGTAGTAAGGATAGATAATGTAGCACTTGTTAACCGACAACTTTATTGTAGGTACAAGAGATACAAAATAATGAACGATTAATAGCGGGAGCAGAGAAGATAAGCAGGTCTACTTTTAATTCACCAAAACGAAGTTTTCTGTATCGTTTCGTGCAATATTAGTTACTTATTTCATAGTAAATAAGGCCAAATAAAATGAAACTTCGTATTTTGTATGACAAAACTGCAACGATTTTTAACCGACTTCCAAAAGGAGGAGTTTCTCAAGTCGGCTGTATTTTTTTTAAATTATTTTTTTTGTGTGTATGTTATTCGATATCTCCGCCAATGGAACCCGATTTTAATGATTCTTTCGCTGGTGTATATAGTATGATCCCGGGGTGGTCCCATATTAATTTAATTCCTGAGGGATTGCTACTTGTCCCGTAAAACGTAAAAAAACGTCATCATCTCTTGAAATCACGACTTGCCGAAATTTCTTTCTGACGACTGTGGTATGGTACGGTAATTCCCGCGACTTTTTTTTTTTTTGCTGCTATTTTTACATAAACTTTAACCTTAGGGGTCGTGTGTCGGGAATTCCTTTCTGTGCACCCATACATTACGCTACCCTGCTTTCATACTCTTAGGATTTTGGTTAGGCTCTGCGTTGATTTTCAAAGAGAATAAAACCACTACGTTTGATTGTCAGTCAGTCAGTCAGTACCGTAAGAGTTAGTATTGATGTTAAATGGATGTCATACTTACTTTTGTTTTTTATTCGAAAGTGTAGGTGGCCAGTGTCATCCTCAGTAGGTAAGCAAAACGCAGAGGTTGATAACAAAAAAAAAGAGGTTGATATTAATCTTGTAATATTCAGGAATTTGAAGTCGGTTTTTAGTTTTTGTAAAAAATATCTTATTATGTCAGGTTCCACGTGTTCAAACGGCGTGCCATCAAAAATTTGTTTAAATTTTATTTCAAAATGATTTTACGCCTACTGATTAAATTGACATGAGGGCGTACGATATAGCTCAACCATATCGCAAGCTTTTAAAAGTAAAACTCGAAATTGACTTTATTTAGTAGATGTAAGGATCATTTTAAAATAAACTTTTGAGTAAAGTAGTAGGGCAAGTCCTAGCTGGGGCTAGGATTAATTGACTAACATTAGGCTGCGTTTCCACCAGAGGTGTGCGATGGAAATGTGTCGTGCGAGGATGTCTTGCTCTGCTGTGAAAATGTGTTGGGGTTTCCACCAAAGCTGTGCGATGAAAATGTGCCTACGAGGATGTGTAGCGGAGCTTTGAAAATGCGCATTAATGTGCGGTGAGAGGATGCGTTGCGAAGCTGTGAAATGTGTCGACGGGGGTGCGGTGTAGTGGGAGTGAAGTAACGTCTATGACTAGCTGGTACAGTATGCGCAAACCTCGCAACAAATCCTTCCCAACACACATTCCTCGCAACACATCCCTCGCACATATACCTCGCTTGTTTTGTATGCGCAAAAATCTAGCTCCGCTGAGCCGTTTCCACCAGAGCTGTGCTGACCGAGGCGAGGTAAATGAAGCGATTATATTGGTTCTTTACAAACACATCCCTGCTACGCATCCTCGCACATCTCTGGTGGTAACGCAGCCTAATTGTGAAATTGAGTGACAATGTCGAAATATCAGAAAACAGTAATATCTACAAATCATGGATCCCTTTTAGAGAAAAATGTCCCAATAACTATTATAGTTTCGTTATAATTGAACATTGAAACTTTAAAATCCAAATTAAATTACATAATATGAAACAACGGTTTCTTTCCAAACAACGAATTTAATTTTAAACGAAATTGTAGTCACCAAACGTCAGTTCAGTTGAACTTGACAATGATTCGCATATTGTGGATGTCTTCGTCAGACGCAGATGTGGATGCGGAGACAATGGGTAAGGCTTTCAGTGTTCGTTCACTGAATGTTGTTATGATTAACGTGCTAACACTTCAGGCTTTCATGTGAAATGTCGTGTAGTGGAGACAAAGTACTTATTAGTTTAGTTATCGAGACATAACTACTGGTAGGTCTGACTACAGAATATTGATTATATTTCTGACTATACATAGAATAGCTCTCTTATTCATCACTGAATTCGGCCGAGGATCTCAAACGGCGCAAATATGTTAGTCTCGATAGAGCTTACATTTTTGAGCCTTTTGGAGTCGAGACAGTGGGTCATCTCACTACCAGTCGGAAGCGTCCCCGAGACGCTGCTGGCGGTATTGCCACGCTGCGCTGGATCCGTTGATCCAAATAGGATACATGTAGCTCTCGAGTCACGCCTCGCTTCGCCCAGATCGTTCGAAATGTTGGAATTACTTAGATGTAAACAAAACAATTTTTACGTAATTATTTTCGTATGCCGAGTGCTGATGACGTACGAGCATTTGCAAAAAAACTATGAACTTCGTTCATAATTATTTGGGAAATTCCTGTATCTCCTTTTGGCCTCACTGAAAACAATGGGACAAAAATAAACATACATATTGAGGTTTGAGACGAAAGACAAAAAACTCTACGTAGGTACTAGTATTTTATTGTTGTTAGGCTCTTAGCGTTCACGCCTTGCCTAAACATGTTTAAAAAGTAGGTACCTAACATATGTAGCATTATTGAGAAGCATTAACTATGTTTACCTAACTATATTTTTTTCTTGTTATGTCATTTGTCGATAAGAGTGGTAAATATGAATGTGGAAGGATATAACGGAAGAGGTAGAGTCAAGAAAAGATCTATGTATAGTGAGAGAGACGACATGAGGAAGAAAGGAGTGAATACTGACATGAGGGCTGATATAAGTGTGGCAGAAAAAACATATTGTGCCAACCCCACATGATGTGGGATAAGGGTAGGGAGATGATGGTACTTTTCTGGATGCTTTAGTCTTTAAACTCAATTCATCATCAACAACCTGTAGAAGTCCACTGCTGGACATAGGCCTCCCCCAAAGAGTTCCACGACGAACGGTCTTGAGCCCTTTCCATCCACCGACTTCCCGCAACCTTTACAATGTCATCGGTCCATCGGGATGGGGGCCTTCCAACACTGCGTCGCCCGGTTCGTGGTCGCCATTCGAGAACCTTTACTCCTTTAAACTCAATTGCACAGTATTAAAAATGACATGAAACCGTCAAGTGGGTATATTCAGCGGAGCATGCCAAACGCCAACGATGAGCTAGGAAGGCAGAACAGGAAATTATGAATACAGGAAACTTGAATCAGATCGCGATTAACCATACCACTGGATATCAATGTACATACAGTCCTTCCTACTTTTATATATAACAAGTGTAGGGTGTAGTCATTTTTCTTCGTAGCTTTGTTTTAAGTAGACAAGCGCTGACTCGCATAACTCACAATTACCTACAGTTAGGAATTACTATTAAGTGCTTACTTTAAGGAGCTATAGGTATTTTGTTTCGTACACGGTGTATTACTTACAGCTGATGCTGAATACATAGTTGAACCTAAAATTCATTTGAAATATCACAACATAAGTCAGTCAGTCAGTAGGTACTAGGCAGGTACTAACGAAGTCATTCATGTTTTAGTAGTACTAGATTCTCATTATCCGTGATGGCTTAGTGGAGAAGGAAGAGGTTGCGGGTTCGAACCCGGTCGTGCACCAATGATTCTTTATATAAAAAAATAACACGTGCTTTAGCGGTGAAGGGAAACATCGTGAGGTAACCAGTAAGTTTTCTTAAAGCGGCGATGGGCCTGCAACCTGCCACGTATTGAATACTCATTACTTTGAATTTTGGACATAAGCCAAATGTTCGTACATGCCTCTGACTACCTCCATTAGGCATCTTCAAGGATCTAATCGTCGGGAGTTCTGAAAGGATATCTACCATTTTTGGGGACAAAAAGACGGTTCACGTCTGTATAATTTTTTTTAGAATTTCAATAAGAAAAACATTTTCGCGAGAGGTATGATCAATGGAGTAATGTAATGTGGCCTTATTAAAAATCGACGCACGCTTATACAGAATAGAACGGCGAGGAGTGCAAAGGCGGCAAGAGCCAGACCGAAGCACCGAGGAACTATGGCACGATCTGTACCCAGACGCTATCCGCCGGAAACCGTTACTATTAGCTATAGGTACATGTGTTTACATACAGAGTTAACCCATCATCGCATACAATAGATTGATTACAGTACCCAGAACGCATATCATGTGCAAGGTGAGTGTTCAATTATAGGATTGAGACATTGTACTTGTAGATGAATAGGCCCCTCCATATTTTCCTAGCCGTGGATGTCGCATAGGACGACTTAGGGGAAAAAAGCTAGGGGATAGGCAGCAAGCAGCGTATTTTAACAACGATATAGCTCTAACTGCGCTCGCCAACCCGACTGCCCAGCGTGGTGAGTATGGGCTTATTCCACATACATGATAGGAAGTCGCTCTGGTAATCTGTGGGGGAGGCATAGGCTCAGCCGTGAACATCTAAGGCTGAAACGATGATGATGACTTGTAGATGATGTATCGTGAGTCACGCTAATGTTTGTGGCGGTTTCACGTACGACGCTATTAAATTTATTATCATGAATCCAGCCGTTGGAAGTCCACTGCTGAACATCGCCTTACAGATTTCCAGAGTTTACAAAACTATTGAATAAAACAGCTAATCTAACAGAGTTAAGTACTGTAGTGGTTCTGGAACAAGCTGAGCCTACCTCGACCGTGAATAGATTACTGGTAGGTATTTGTAGGCGCCGTTTTTGTGACACCATACTTAAACGATAAGTTATAATAAAAAATTCTCGGAGGAAAAGCGAGACCTCTGTAGTTAATAGCATGTTCGTTCCAAACATTAGTTCTGTATACTGCTGACTTCTGGCAGCCATGGTTATACTCGAGTACAATATCGAGTATGGCTGTGACAATGGTTAGCGAAACAATAGAACAGATTACGGTTAAGACGCAGTCCCATTACGGATTCCATTGAAATACCAGCTTCCGGCAAAGTTTCGTTCCCCTGTAATTGTTTAGAAACGCCCGTATTTGACATTCTCGGTGTAAAATTGTTCATTGAGACAATACTTATACCTATGTATAAGGTGATTCATTATATGTATGCTATCCCGAAAGGGGCTTACTCTACACCCAATTGGCAGTAAAGTTTGTTGTGATTTTAGAAACAAAACGTTTTTTATCTTCAAACATCAGCTGTTTTGGGGTCGAATCAGTCTAAATTCAATAACTCAGCTGTTTTAGGTAGTAATATTGATGTCAAACTTCTATACGTTTCTTATACGTTTTATAGTTACTTATACAGATGATAAAATGTCCAAAAACATATAATTTGAAAAAGTTAGAAAAAAAAATCTAAAAAAAATACTGTGAATACTTTGATTTTTTCCGCTAATATTCTATCCTTTTTGTTGATAGAAAAAGCCCTTTTCGTATTCGTATACTTATAAAACGTAGCCGCGAATACTCGTGGAGGAAATACAGCAGTTCCATCACATCCCAGAGCGAAACGGCGCGCCTCAGCAAAATACTATCAAGAGACTCAAAGATCAAACTAGGCACTCTGAGAAAGCCTGACGGATCATATACAACAACAGAGCGCGAACAATTCGAGCTGTTACTAAAAACACATTTTCCGGACTGCACGTTGAGTGACGACACCAGCTGGGAAGCAAGTACAAGTCATACACCACAGAAAGCTGACTGGGTACTAGCTGAATCAATAGTCTCAGAGGAAAAACTTTCTAGTGCTGTAAGAACATTTCAACCATTTAAGGCGACTGGCACGGACGGTATATTCCCTGCCCTCCTTCAGTGGCATCTTATGAAAATCGAGGCAATACTTATAGCTATCTATAGGAGCTGCATCGCTTGGAAATACATACCACTGGCGTGGAGAGAAGTTAAGGTTATCTTCCTCCCAAAACCAGGCAAGTCTGACTACACACAACCAAAGTCATTCAGACCGATCAGTTTGAGCTCATTTCTTCTCAAAACTCTCGAGAAACTCTGTGACAGACACATCCGTAGCGGGCCGCTGGCTAACAACCCGGTCAACAAAAACCAGCACGCGTATCAATCAGGCAAATCCACTGAAACAGCTTTACATCAAGTTGTCCACAAGATTGAAAGTGCCCTGGAAGACAAACAATCATGTCTGGTCACTTTCATCGACATTGAAGGTGCATTTGATAAGACCACCTTTCCGAGCATCGAAAGGGGGCTAAGAGATAAAGGGGTTGATGAGAACCTGAACGAATGGATAACACAAATGCTGGCCAACAGGGCGGCTCGGATCGAAAGCTCCGAAATTACACGTTGTCTCGTAACAAAAGGATGCCCACAAGGAGGAGTTCTGTCACCCCTACTCTGGATACTCGTAGCAAACGAGCTCTTAGAACTACTAAACAAAGATGGCATCCTTACAATTGGTTATGCTGACGACCTAGCAATCATGATATCGGGACTATTTGAATCAACTCTATGCGAGAAGATGCAAAAAGCTCTTCGTGTTGTGGAAGCATGGTGCCATAGGCACAGCCTATCTGTGAACCCAAACAAAACTGAATTGATTCTTTTTACTCGCAAAACGAAGAAACTGCAGGCACTAGACCTACCATCCCTATTTGGAACAAGACTGACTTTGTGTAAGGAGGTCAAATACCTGGGCATATGGCTGGACAGCAAACTTCTATGGAACAAGCAGCTTGACCATGTCACGACAAAGGCTACAAACGTGCTATGGCAGTGCACACGTGCCGTGGGCAAGGACTGGGGATTAAAACCGAAGCTGTGTCTCTGGATGTACAAAGTCATGGTTAGACCGGTGCTCACCTATGGCGCTGTAGTCTGGTGGCCCCGAACTATCCTAGTTACTGCTATCAATAGGCTACAACAGGTCCAAAGACTAGCATGCTCACTCGCAAGTGGGTGCACAAAATCTACTCCATCGGCGGCACTCGATGTCATACTGGGGCTGGTACCACTTCAGCTGCACATACAGCAGGAAGCGATGGCAGCAGCACTAAGAATAAAATCCACTAACCAGTGGAAAGGTGACAACAGAACAACATATCATTGCAAGATACTTGACAAGGCGACAAAAGTCATTCCGGAGGCCTTACGAGGCACGGACAGAATCGCTACTTCTTATTTGGTCAACAAATCGTACGAAGTGGTGACTTCGGAGCCCGAAGGCATCTCAAGTTCCTCATCTGGGCTGCCCACATACCACATATACACAGATGGAGCCAAACAGAAAACGGGGGTGGGCTGTGGCTTTTACTGCCCTGAAACGGGACTCTGTAAGGCTCAACCACTCAACACAACCACCACGGCTTTTCAAGCCGAAACTATAGGTCTACATCTGGCGGCCAAAGATATACTGACATCATTAAAGTCTGTGCCGGAAACAGGGAAAGCTCTAGCATGCACACAACAATTTATCTTCACAACAGATAGTGCTGCACTTATAAATGCTCTTCAAAGACCAGACACCAGGTCCAAATCGATACTGGAATGTCATAATGCACTCCAACAACTAAGTGTGAATCATAGAGTGCTTATCAAATGGACAAAGAGTCATAGCACAAACCTGGGCAACAACAGGGCTGACGTCCTGGCAAAAGAGGGAGCAAAACTTGTTCCTACAGAAGCGGACAAGAGCCTATCAAATCCACCATCGGCGGAAATCAAAAACAGACTGAGAGAACACTTTGAAAAAGAGCACCAGAAGCTCTGGGAAAGCAGAAAGGACTGTAAGCAGGCGAAAGTCATGCTCCCGGGCCCAGATAAGAAGTCCACCAACACCATAATAAAGATGAAACGCGAGGACCTGCGAATGCTGGTGGGCATCATCACAGGTCACTGTGAATTAAACCATCACCTGTACAAGACAGGGGCTACTGACAGCGGATTATGTCGGGGCTGCCTACAGGGAGAAGAAACAGTAGAGCACGTAATTTTGCACTGTGCAGCCACGGAAGAGGCCAGGACCACATCGGGTCTGCGGGCCGTGATCGGAAGCGGCTCCCAGACACCGCTGCATACAGGGATACTGAGAGAATGTTACCAACGACCCAAAGTCCTGCTTCGCTATTTTAAGGAGCTGGGCTGGCTGGGGTAGGGTTAGCATAGGGGGACAATGCACAAAACACCCCACAGCGGGAAGTCAGTGCAGGTCTAACCACCCCCGATTAGAATTAGAAGCCCTTTTCGGGATTGTATAATATAAATAAAAATTCACAGCAAAATTACTATCACCAAAGTAATTCTATAACAGCAGTGAAAAATAACTATTAACTTCAGGATCCATGAACCAGCCGCGTTCACAGGAAGGAGATCCCATACATCAACAAGAAGCACTATGATAAAGACGAGGAGCATTCTATCGCACGCACTAAATCTTCATGAGAATGAAGTATCAGCGGGTTTTTTTTCTCAACCCCTTCGGTTCGGGCAATTTCCGTTGACCATTAGACTATTCTGCCGTAAGTTAAGGCTCATAAGCACTTGTTTTACCATGTGACAGACTTCATACATAGGACACAAAGGGATGCGTGGCACGAGCTAAAGAACAATGGACCCGCATGAGAGGAGTGTGTAGGATAAACAAAGGTGAACCCCATTACAAGGTGATTCATTATATGTATACTAAACTTTATGCGGCTTATTCTATCAACAGAATCCTACTCCTACATTTCCTCCTACCGTTTATTTCAATAAAATCACTAGGATCACTTTGAAACGTCTTAGAAACTAGGTGAAGCTATGCCTGTTCCTCGCGACCAAGCCTAGAAGAATCAGGCAACAAAGACGGTTTGGTACCATCATTTTTTTCGATGATCCTTTTTGCTACAAATATTATAAATGCGAAAGTTTGTGAGTTTGTTTAGATGTTCGGATATTTGCTGTTTTTTCTTTCAAATATGCTGTTTTTGGCCTTTTTATAATTTGTATACCCAACTAAAATTATAATATTAGACGTACGAGAAGAACATCAAGATTGCTACCTAAAACAGCTGAATAATTGAGTTTGAACTGATTTGACCCCAAAATAGCTGATTTCTGCATAATGTTTTTTTCAATTAAGATTTCGGATTTCTAGAAGTCATAGAACAAACTTTATTGTCAATTGGGTGTAGAATAAGCCCCTTTTGGGATATTACAAGTATTATGAATCACTTGGTATAAAAAACAACTTTCACATCAATAAGTAGCAAAGCGACTAATAAAATGTAGCAGATAGTGACTCAATAGTACAGCATAGTAATTAAATTTTATTTGTTTAGCCCACTTCCTTTCGTCGCACGGGATGTTTATGTCCCAAGTCTCGGCGAAGAACACGCAATGTTTGTATTAAAAGCAGAACTAGGACAAAGCTCAGTCCACAGGAAATCTGCTTGAGTAAAAACAACGGTCCATTAGCAAAATTATATCGAAATCGAAGAGCTCAAAATTGTCCTCTGTCTCTATTAAAATCTTTCTATAATAAACGCTGGGGCAATTTAAGGAATTCGAAGCAAGAACAATAACAATGATGTTTCCCGACAACCCCGAAGAATTTCATTCAGAGGTAGCCATTTCGCAATTTTAAATTTGCTCTTGCACAGCTTTACTTAGCAGCGGTGTTTACATAATTTTATTCAAAACTGATAACAAAGGAAACCGTTTCAGGAAAGCCGTCTTCGGTTGTTCGGGTGGTTTTTGAAAGCAAACAAAGAGCGAGATTGTAATTTGAATAAAGCAGCGTCGGGCAATTTTACGCATTTTCGGGATCCTCCGGGTTCAGATTGCTAGAGATAATCTTTTCGAACTGCAAATACACATGTTCAAGCGGAGTGTTTACGGGAAGCCGGGAGCGCCCTCCTGTCGCCGATGGTCATAGTAACGTGTGGGGCGCGCGCGATCGATACCGCAGGGCTTCGGGCTTCCCGGCTGACGACTGCGTAGCCCACTTCCGAACCCGCTCACGCAACGCCGTGCACAATAATTACTTATTTGGTCCTTCGAGAAACAATTACGAACGCCGACAAATTGGTCTTATTTGAAGGGTTCGGACAATGGTGCTATTTGGTTTGGGTTTGCATAAAGTTTTGAACATGTCTCGTGATTTACGGTTCGTGAGTTCTCTTCGTGATGGATAACAAGCCTGTTCCCGGCGCCCTAGTAACATGATAGGCAGATTAAAGCAGTGTTCGAACGGCATGCGATAAGTCCTTGATATTTCATATAATATAATATTCGTTTCATATTGATCCTTACCTCTAATGAACAAAGTCAATTTTGAGTTTGACATTTCGGGGTGTGTGATATAGCTCAACGATATCGCAAGCTCCTAAACGACAAACTCAAAATAAACTTTATTCAGAAGACGTTAGGATCATTAAATAAGATATTTTTTACAAAAACTAAAAACCGACTTCAAATTCCTGAATATTTACAAGATCAATATTAAACTCTTTTTTTTGTTATCAACCTCTTTTCGTTTTGCTTACCTACTGAGGATGACACTGGCCACCTAAACTTTCGAATATAAAACAAAAGTAAGGATGACATCCATTCATCATCAATAATAAGTACGAACTCTTACGGTACTGACTGACTGTCAATCAAACGTAGTGGTTTTATTCTCTTTGAAAATCAACGCAGAGCCTAGCGAAAATCCTAAGACTATGAAATTTGTAGGGTAGCTTAACGTATGGGTGCACAGAAAGGAATTCCCGACACACAACCCCTAAGTTTACAGTTTATGTAAAAATAGCAGCAACCGAACGAAGTCGCGGGAATTAACATACCGTACCACAGTCGACAAAAAAAAATCGACAAGTCGTGATTTCAAGAGACGATGATGTTTTTTTAAGTTTTACGGGACAAGTTGCAATCCCACAGGAATTAAATTAAAATGGGACCACCCCGGGATCATACTCTATACACCAGCGAAAGAATCATCAAAATCGGGTTACTATTGGCGGAGATATCGAGTAACACACACACAAAAAATTTAAAAAAATAAAAATACAGCCGACTTGAGAACCACCTCCTTTTGGAAGTCGGTTAAAAATACATTTTAGATGACATATCGTATGCCGTTTGAACACGGCTGAAGTATATTTTGATACAGAGACAGATATCTGACCTGGATATTCTGTTTATCCACCTACCGCCCGCAGATAAGCATAAATGTATGGAGCTCATTGCGTGGAGTTCACTATCGCAAACAGTGGATGAGTAAACACTAGCTTCCAATTGCGGTTGAATTTACCTATTGTCATTCACTGCATTTAAAAGTTAACTTTTCATATTATATCTGTGTGCTAAAGCTCTTATACCTCCTACGCAATGAATTTAAGCATGGAAATAAGGCAGTTTTATTTCGCCTTGATTCGGCCATTCGGGGGTTTATAACGGACCACATAGGGAACGTCTGTTTCGATACCATGTCACGGAAATGAGACCGCGTTTATATTTTAGGGCGAAATAACTTTCTCTCTTTCGATATTGGATACCTACGCTTTCCTTCCACGTAACAGCTTTTCAATAAAAGTATACAATATCAAGGGGCGCCATCTAAAAATAAAATTAGACATGAATTGGGACTCATTCACAAGGTCTTGTTTGAGATTTAGTGTAATAACTGAAGTGTCAGAAAATAGATAAATAGAATGCCAAGAATATATTTTGACTATAATTTTTATGCGAGGATTAGTTGTAAATCCTTACATACATTTTAAAAGTTTTGGGGGAGGCCTATGTTCAGCAGTGGACTTCATCAGGCTGATGATGATGATGATTTTAAAAGTAACATTGTCAAGAGCCAAAAGCAGTAAATAGGGGAATGAGAATTAAAGGTAAGGAGCCAGTGTCGTGTCATTTCAAAGTGATCCTAGTGATTTTATTGAAATAAATGCCTTTTGACTTTGACTTTGACATGATACAAGGTGATTCATTACATATATAGTATCCCGAAAGGGTTTATTTAACACCCAATGGGCAATAAAGTTTGTTCTACGACGCCGACGTCTGGAAATTCGACATCGGGCACAATTTTAAATTTGGAAAATTAAAGTTCTATCTTTAGTTGCTACACATATTATTTATCAACGTGTATTGCCTTGTTACAAGTAGAATAGACTAGCTGCGAGCCAGGATTAAACTTTTAGTGATTTAAATTTTTTGGGAGCAAATTCCAGCTCCACACCCCGTAGTGTTTAGATTACACCACGGCTTAAAATGGCTGTACGAGCTTTTCAGTAATCCTGTTTTATTGCCGTGAAATGCTTCTGGTGACGATAAAACGGTTACAGTGTTTTGATGGGTAGAGCTAAAATATGCGTCCGTGAATGAAAAATATATGTGATTCATACTAATTATACATACTATCCCGAAAGAGGCTTATTTTACATCCAATTGGTAATAAAGTTTGTTCTACGACTTTTGTTAAATCAGTTGAAACTCAATTATTTAGCGTCTTTAGGGGGCAACTCTGATGTCGAACTTTTCATACGTTTAATAATTACCTATGAACATGACAAAAGGACCAAAAACAGCGAATTTGTAATAGTTAGGGAAAATAATCTGAAAAAAAATTGTTTTTTTTTTCTTTCTGTTGATAGAATTAGCACTTTTTTTTTTATTTTTTTTTTATACTACTGAAGTGGCAAACGAGCATACGGCCCACCTGTTGGTAAGCGGTTACCGTAGCCTATGAGCGCTTGCAATACCAGAGGCATCACGCACGCGTTGCCGACCCCTAACCCCCTCCCCCCCTAAAGAGCTCTGGCAACCTTACTCATCGCAGGAACACAACACTATTTGAAACAAATAATGTTATTTGGCTGCGATCTTCTGTAAGGCGGAGGTACCTCCCAGGCGGGCTGCTCCAATTCGGAACGAGAAAATCTCGCTGTGCCCTACCTCCTCCTAAACTAACTTTTTGGGATAGTATACATAATCATCTTGTAAAAGAGTTTATGGGGAATACTGGCAGGTGGACTCACAACTACTCACAAGAAATGAACTGGCAGTGTCCAGAATCCACGTCCGAATAAAGTACCAACGGAGCTTTGATAAATGAAGATGATGTGGCGTATTCGGAAATAAAGCTCTCACAATGTGATCCCATTTCTGATTCGGAATGTAACGTCGTGGAACATTGAACATTTCGTACCCTCATACAAAAGATGTATTCCAATCTCGTGTTAATATCTTCATCATTTGCTAATATACTTAACCTAAGAATAGGACAGGTTAGAAAGATAACTTCACTTCATGGATTTTACTCTCATTTGATTGTCTGATGAAGCACACTGTTGAACATAGGTCTCCCCCAAAGAGTACCACGTCTACCACGACGAACGGTAGTGGAGGGGTTGAACCATAAACCCACCACGCTGGTCTAGTGGTAGGTGGAACGCCAGAGCCTCGTTCCTCGATCGGGTGTACCACGTGCCTGCTAGGTTGGCTTGAGTTCCGAATCCGATCGGTGTTGTTTGGAACCACTTACACCCCTGACAGCTGACATTGGCTGCTAACAGTTAACCTAAGGACTAATAAATTGAATGGATTAGATATTGCTTTACGATAAGCTATTGTTTATTCAATGGTCACATTATTTTAGCCTAATTTTCAAATATGAATGTCTGTAAGTTTAGCGTGTTCGCCAGACACCTGTCTAATAAGGTTTATTTCGAGACAGTTTTGAATTTATTGTTTCCGACCGCGCCCAGTCCGGTTTGTGGCGTGTCCATCCGTTCCACTACACCTGCGTCAAGCCGGTGTTTTTAAATAACGTTTTTAATAAAGACAGTACTAGACAGTCAAGACATGCCCGATACTTAAAAAAAACAAAGTTTTTTTATGGGTAACAAACGTAAATAAAATTCTAGAATAAATTGTATTCTGTTATAAGTTCTGTTGTAAGTTTTATTTTGTTACACATAAATAAACGTTTTTTTTTGTTACACCTACGTTTACAATTTATAATATCTCATAGACCATTATGGCCTATGAGATATTGCAAATTGTTTCTGAAACATTATATTCATTTGCTCTGTCTGTGGGGGGGGGGGGGGGGAGCATGTTCAGCAGTGGAAGTCGTACGGCTGAAATGATGATGATGAATACATAGCACCGATTGAAACAAAGAAATACAAAAAAATCACCTCATATTCCCACAGCCACTTATCAAATTGCGCCCTGTTCTACCCTAATAGTTATAAGCACTTGCTATTGTATCCCTAAAGACTTCACGGTTAGACGTTCAACTAAAGGTAGCTTTTAGGGGTACTGAACTTTTATGTGCGTGCCTAAATTATTCCTAATGTGACTGGAACGTGACATGCCTTTCATAAAATGGAAAAATCCTGAGAAAAATAAGTGAGTATTGAAGAAAATAAATTAGTAGGTAGGACACGTTCTTTTGATCGAGAAAACTGACACTTATGTATGGGAAATTTAAAAACATTAAACGCACTCAATATCTCTCTTATGAGAGTATGATTAATTTATACGGGCCTGACGCCCGAATACTGAAACGTCACATAACTATTTGAGATAGTCTCAATTATTTGAGACGCCGTTAACGTTCAGAATTTTATACTCAAACATCAATTAGATCACCACTTATATTTAAGTGACCTTTCAGTATTCGGGCGTTAGACCTATAGAGGTGTATAGATTGATGTTGTCACCCATTGGGCCCTCCTAATATTAGGGCTATTTAGGGTCGAAATACTTAGTAGTTCGAAGTAATAGGTATAATCCCTTTAGCTAAGTAGTAAGTACCTTAGTAGTTTTTAGGTGCTATTTATTATATACAAATAGGATAAGTAATTAATGTTAAAATGGTAAATAAATAAATAGGACCTACTAAGTAAGAAAAAGTAAATCTAGTTTTTGAAATAGCTTAATGGTTATTAAAATTTAGTTGAAACTATCAAATGAGATAAAGATAAAGTTTTATTCTAAGTATCGTAAATAAAGAACACAATTTCTACTTAAATATGTATAGCAAAGGTCGCCAGTGGACCCTCTGAAAACCTTCTAAATATACCGAATCCCTTACCCTTGAGTGAACTTATCCACTGTTCCATAGGTTTGTAAATTATTTAAGTCTATCAAGTGTGCTTCAACTTCAAATACTTATAACAACTACACGGGAGCATAATTCGCGAGTATAGAGTTCTAAACATAAAACACCCTATTGTCGGACACTAGAGGGCCTTTGAGAACATTTTATACGCCCCAGTAGTACACCTTTGGAATGCTAGAGAAGATTAAAAAAAAACAAATATAAGTAAGGAGGTTGTGTAACGGATTTACCTGTACGGAATTTTGATGTCGACTCGAGCAGGAAATAAAATACCTATATAAATCTCTAGCTATGCTGTTTGTAACGTCTTTCAGATCAATACGGATTCGGGAGAAATGGAGATCAGCTCGGTACATTTCAACTTGATTTTGAACTATACAAGGTGATTCTTAATATGTATGCCATCCCGAAAGGGGCTTGTTCTACACCCAATTGGCAATAAAGTTTGTTCTACGAGTTTTGGAAATTGGACATTTTTCATTGAAAAAACTCTATGCGAAAATCAGATGTTTTGGGGTCAATTCAGGTCATACTCAATTTTTTTTAGCAAAAAATGAAAATTAGATGTTTTTTTTTTTCGTTGATAGAATAACCCCCTTTCGGGATGGTATACATGTTATGAATCACCTTGTATAACTATATTGTAAGCCGTGTTGGCCCTCAACTTTCGACCCGAAGGTCATAGGTTCGAATCCCGGTCGTGCACCAAAGGATTTTTCTGTTCCATAAATGTTCCTATGTGTGCATTAAACACGTGCTCAAAACGGTAAAGGAAAACATCGTGAGGAAATCCGCAGCTTAGGGATAGGGGCCGACTAGGCTGAGGGGATGGTTTAGGCGCCGGGCAATTCTACTCCATTGAAGACATGTCCCATGCACTATAGCGTCCTGTAAGTTAGCAAAAATTTCCACCTGATGCTGTGACCGGATCGTCTAGAATAGATGTAATAAGGCCTTAATCATATTGCAAATGAGTACGTGAAATGAATTCAACAGCAATAGGAATAGCTTCAGCTAGTAATGCATCTGATTTGTAAAGAAACAGTTGCTAAAAGTCAAAGGTTTCAACGGAAAAAAGATCCAAGGTAGTTCTAAGGGCCAAAAACCATTCTGCTCAGCGATGAAGAAGCAATTTGAGCTCAGATTTAAATTAATTCAATTGCATAAGGTAGATAATCTTGCGGAAATCTAATCAAGCAAGGAAAAAACATCAGCATGGAAATGGTATGGTAGGGTGAAGTAAGACCGTTCTGCTAGAAACCGTGACCAAGGAACGGTTGATTGCGATGAGTAACACGGGGCCACGGACGCACACGAATCACGCGATAATCATATGTACGTGTTCACTTATATACACAACGCGGAATTGAAATAATAATCACGACAAGCGAATAAAGCGTGTTGCTTTGAGAATAAACCAAGATTTCACGGCTAATAATAGTTAAGGTGCGGAAAATGATTGAGTAGGTATGCTGAAGAAATAGCAAGCCACAACCGAATGATTATGAAAAGGCATTGCTAAAAGCATTAGACAAATAACTTAAGTACTAAGAATTGACTGCTACGAATCATCATATTGCCAAACAGTTGATGCACATTAAATCTTTCAAAGGTTGGTTTTTTGAAAGATACCTAATTGTTGGATGGATTTATTATAGCATGAGATTCGACAATGGTTTAAAATACTCAGAACGAGTCGTGATAAATTAGAGGTAATTATAATTAAGTACATTACGTTGTTGATGTATAATATTCTGGTGAATAATATCCGAAACAAGACAATAATAGCTTCAAGGTTGTATCATAATGAATTCGAATCCATTATCGCATACAATCTTAAAATATTTTAAACATACAATAAGATATCCTAAAAACCAAAAACGCTTTTCATGAACAAACAATACCTCAAGTCAAGACCTGAATTTTATGTAAGAACTTTCGTCCTTTGTCCCTTTGTAGATTAGATTATCAAATTTGCGAGGGCAGGTTATTCATTACAGGTTATTTCGTAGTTCGTCGAAAAGACAGTAGATAAACATAGTCACTATATTCAGGGGTTCAAAGGGATATTCTACCTGGTAGAGTCCAACATATAAATTATATAAGTGTTAAAGGTGTTTCATCTAGACCGGTCAGTCTAAATTAACTGAAACTATAAAGCCGTAACGGCGTGCGGTATGTACTTATAAATATTTCAAAATTATACTTACGTCTACTGAATAAAGTCAATTTTGAGTTTAACATTTAGGGGTCTTGCGATACCGTTGAGCTATATCGCGCGCTCTATAAATTTTAAAATGACAAACCTATTTTAGATGATATATCGCACACCGTGGGAACACGGCTAAAGAGATAAAGAATATGGTTCATGACGTCGTTTTTTGAGATAAGAAAAACAGCGTTCTTAGATTATCAGAAAAACTCTGCAATTTTCAATTTATTCTAATTTTCAAAGGAATAACATATTTAGGGGAACGCACAACTGCAATCAGAAAGTAACACTAAAAATAACATACACTGAAAGATAGATCATCAGCTTATAGCTCAATATGTAGCTACAGCTAGCATGATCGATGGGGCAATATAGCTTTCATTGATACATTATTGGATGTTATGCTTTCACTTCGTATCGCTTATCGACTTCGTTCAACTTCCTTGTTCATTGTGTTTGTTCAAGATTTCATTTTTAGAATGGAGCATTCAATCGTGTCTAAATTTATTCCAAAAATTGTTGCCAGCACGTGGTTTTATCACAAAACCATCTCTATAAGCAGGTTTGTTTTACTTGTTCCTTTGCTTCGCATCGTGACCATTTTGTCACAAATTATCCATGAAACCGGCTCACACATGATCGTTTCGCACGTGTGCATAGCTCCACCGGTTGTTATCAAAACACATGACTGCTAATTTGTATGTATGTGTAATTGGCCGTGTAGTTAGTCTATACTTTGCTGTATAAAATACAGCCTCTTGTCGGCACATGACACAGCTGTGGATTGACCACACACCTTGTTCAGGATGATATGTGGTCACGTACATATCTATGCATGTGGTTATATTTACGGTATATACCAAACCCAGGGCTATCACTCGATCAGCGACAGACTTATGCACTTTATGTTAATCGCCGCAATCTTATCCACACATGGTTATCTGATAATTAATTTGTTTTACATCAACTAGATTGCAGATTATCGACATTTTGCTATCACAACAATGATAGGACAGCATCGATATCATATTCCTTGCCTAATATAGACAAACATGATTATTAACTTTTCTGTAAAACTACAGTACCTACCTTCATCCAAAATACCAAAAGTTATAAGAAACCAAAAGATTTCAAAGTACTAGGGACAGTTAAGCTTATTTTATTACGGCATAGAAGACAACCCTGTGAGCCCTGTTTGTTCCCATGCACTGGTCAGTAGACACAGGTGGTCAGCGCAGCGCAACGATTCATACGGTCAATTACACACTTCTGCGACGGCATTCTGCCGCATGCTGGTCTACTATAATTTTTATACACAAACTTTAATGTAAGCCCTTTCAAAACTAAGTTAACACAATTTTTATTTTAATGTCGGCTATTATCAAACACAATAGTAGGAAAAAAAGCAAATTAACGTAAATTCATCTTGGAATGAACTCTGTTTTCTACGATTAGTAGAAAACAGAGTTCAGATCACCAACACAGCCAGTGTGCCCAAAATGCTGGCAACGTTACTTCATTGGATAGCTATAGGTACTGATCCTTTGTCCGAGGTAAGCACCAGCCCTTTGGCTTCTTGATAGTGCAACGAATAAGAGCCCCACCTCTGGGCCTCACGGTCCTAGTTTTTCATGTTAACATCCCTAGTTACAATGATATACAATAGAAATATAGAACAGGTTTAGAGAATTAAGGCAGCAGCTGGTGTTCAAAATGGCGAAATTGTTTGCCTCGCAATGAAATTAATGTTCTAACGTGTTAATAGTAAAATAGAATAACCTAAGTAAAACGAAAAACACATTCAACTCTTTAACAGATCCGCTGTAAGCATTTACAGAAATCTTTATTGTGTTCCATTGCACTGAAAAGAGCAAGCGAAATGTGGATGCAATATCGAAAACCATTCTGTATCTCTTCAAAAGGAGCATCTGGAATCACTGCAAATAACTAACGTTCTCAGCTATATCGTCGGACATTCTTCAGCTCATTTTACAAGGAATTCCCGATGTGCGAAGGCAACACGCGATCGTATATGAGAAATCTTCTGATATTGCTTGCAGACTGCTCGTGTTGCGCTATTCCGAAAAGTAATTACTAATTTTATTGTTTGACAGATGACTCTTTGTCTGGCGATATCATAATTTCTTGATAGAATGAACACATTTGTTTCTTTGTTTTGCAGTTTCATTAATATTTATATCTGATTCTATCAGAAAAGAACAGTTATATATTCATATTAATGCATGCTTAATGTTGCTTAGAATTTTCATGGAATCGTAAAAATAATGTCTACTAAGAATGAATTTTAAAAATGCAAACAAAAAAGGAAAATGTCGGGGAGCGAAAGCCGCACGAGGGCCAGAGGAAAACATTTCAGGCCCGTCAAAGGGCCGAAGTGGCAGGCGAGCGCGGTTTTGTAAGAGACTCCCGCATTTATTAATCTCACGTGCACAATTGTTACTGTAACAGAAATGGATTAAAGGGATATTTTTGCTCGAGATCGGTTAGACCTGAAACATCTGGTCGGCAACGTCGCCAGTGGAGACGATGACCGATTCGATACCTAAACAGAAAATGAATTCAGTTTTGAAGAATTTGAAGCTTCAGTGTTGGTTGTGTAATGTATCATAATGCAGCCGACTGTACAAACACAGTCACTACACCTTTGAACCGACTGATTAAACCTTATTCAGTTGTGCTATAGGAAAAAAATATTGTCAATATCAATACTCAATGACGCACGTAGTGCGGATACCACATAACTCATTAACTAAACGAATACGTGCATCACAAGGTAAAATAAGAAAAGGACTCGCGCCCTGAGGCTTCCGTACCATTATCTACACGATTAACAGCAAAAGTTTGTTTTACAATAGCTTCTCGCGGGATTTTAAATGCATCTCAGTCTGATATGCATTTAAAATCATACATAAGATACATATAATGAATCACCTTTTATAACGTTATAATTAGCATCATAACTCCTTTTATTTTCGTTTTTATGATCTCAACTGTTCCCTCTCCTGTGCACTACCTTCACATCTTCTGTCCACAAACACAAAGGTTATCTGGAATATAATGCTTTTTAGCATTAAGTTCGCCTTTGTACTATTTTTATGTGCAATAAAGAATTTTCTATCTATCTATCTATAACGATTGGGCGAAAAATTATTGTGAATCAATTTTTATTAACAGCTCTGTTTTTGAGCTTCTTCGGTTCAAATTCTAGTAAAACCTGTTTAAGTTCTAGTAAAACAAGACCTTATTCGATTTGTTTAAATCCCGAAGCATTTTGTGGTAACAAAAAAATTGTCGCAGGAGTAATTTAATATTGCTTTGTATGTAGCAGCAATGTTACAGCAATTTCGTTCAGTCGACACGTGGAGCTTATTATTACTTCGCAAACTGAAAATTATGATGGAATCCTAGATTTAAAATACGGACGATTATAACCATGAACTGAATATATATAAGCTTACATTACCTACTTTGTTCATAAAAGCAGAGTTTAGTTTCAGGGATTACTTTTCACAGAGTTTCTCACGCGGAATCCTGTGGATTAGATAAAAGGGATACTTATTTACCTACATTAGTTTCTTTCTAATTATTCATAAAAAAAATCATAAATTTTTTTCCGTTTTATGCCGAATATTTTCATATTAATTTATTCTGTTTATTCTGTTTTTGGTCTCTATAATATACTTATAAGTAATTTTTAAACGTAGCAGAAGTTCGAAATCAAGAATTCTACTCAAAACAACAGCAGAAGCATTGAGTTTTTTCAATGAAAGATGTTGAATATCTAAAAGTAGTACGTAGAACAAACTTTATTGCCAATTGGGTGTAGAATAAGCCCAATATCATATTATGAGTCACTTTGCATTCGCCGTAACATGGATATTGGATCCGTGTCATGAGTAAATCGGTGGTTGGCTTCATGCAATTTTGAGACCGTTCCATGCAAGACAAAACTATGCAATTTTGAACCGTTTCTCGCATGGGACCCAGCGTCTCGGTAATAACGTATCACATTGTTAAATTGCCAGGTGAAGTGTAACAGACGTGAGAACCACACTGCTGGGTTTTGGCCACAGCTTACTATAGCAAGGTGATTCAAAACACGACATGTATGCTATGAAAAGGCGGGGCAAATCTTAACCCAATTGGCAATAAAGTATATTCTACGACTTTGAAAATTAACTCTATGCATAAATCAGCTGTATTGTGGAGTCAAATCAGTTCAAACTTAATGAATCAGCTGTTTTAGGAAGCAAACTTGATAACGAACTTCTTGTACGTTGAGTTATTAGTTATAAAGATTATGAAAATGCAAACAACCGCAAATATAAAAATGTTAGAGAAAAAAACAGAAAAACATATGTTTTAGATAATTTTCTTTCCTATTGTTAGTAGAATAACCCCCTTTGGGGATGGTATACATGTTATGAATCACCTTGTAGAATGGATGGTAACATCGTGCTTCATAAAAACAAGGGACTTTCGCTGAACTATTTAGGACACCGGCCAGACTTTAGGCTTCAGACTACTAGGCCATTCACAGGCTGCAGCGGGTGCATTTGCAAGAAATGAGCCAACCATCTAATCATAAGCTGTGGTTCTGGTTTAGCCATCAGCCGGTGCTTGACGACCTAATGGCACGCCAGTCAGTCGCATAATAACTGCAATTTGATAGCAACTGCAGCCGCGGGACTGAACTGGCTTTTGTCGAACTTGACGGATAATTTTTACATGGGGATACAGTAAGCCTCTTTCGGGATAATTTGTAGAATAGAATAGAATAGAATAGAATAATCGTTTATTTTAGCAAGAGATTACATGGCCGATTAGGTGGTGAGCACAAAAGTATACACATTACATAACATATTATGAATCACCTTGTATTAAAAGTGCATCCGGGTTCATAGTGTCTATACAAATAAACTTAGGCCACAATATCATTTTATCGGAAACTAAGAAACCACAATGACCAATTACCAAAAAAGTTGTGGTAAAACCATGCATCTACAACTTTTTGAATAGTTGCCACACCGTTATTGGACTGTTGTGAAACAACTTATAGTAGGCACTAGTGGTAGGACTGTAGGTCAATGTTCTAAGGCCGAATAATCGTCACGCAAGGGTTGGCACGAGTTTCCATAACTTTATTTTTACAGGATGTTCACAAAAACAGTATACCAGACCAAACATCGAAAATTTCAAAGTAACTTTAGACGATAACTCAAAAAAACCGTACACTTCAGATCAGGAGGAATTTACATATAAACCTCATGAAGAACATATCAACTCGTTCTAAACATAACAACTGAAGCTTTCTCAAAGACTTTAGAGGCAAATTTTAAAATACTTGGCTCCAAAGCAGACTACTGATGAGCTAGTAACGAGCAGTAGGATGACCTTATTTAAAAATTAAACCTAAATCATAAAAAAATATTATGTCACATTATGTCAGTCGAGTGGGCAAAGAAAGCATCGTAAAAAAAACGCGGCAATAAAATATTGCACAGATAATAAACCAGCTGAACGCCGTGAAACTTTTTGAAGATCCGAAGCTTGATGACGCAACAGCTAAGCTTAATTTTTTAAAACAACGATTATTAATGGGAGATTCACTATAGGTAAGTACCAAAAACGTTGGGCCAATTCTGACATCTTTCTACAATTTCTACCCTACGAATTTGATGCCCTTCTGCCATTATCAAGTCAAGCTTAAAGACATTTCATCTTAATATGCTTGAAAACACACCTCGAAACTCAATTATTCAGACACGTTTCAGGAGTGTTTAATTACTGACAGAGTGCCAAACACGGAAGCGTAAGGTGTCGCACATAACGATATTAAGGAACTTTCGCAAACTTGGAACCATGTGAATTCAGGAACTCGGAACACAAAGGAAAAAAGATAAAACAAAAATAATCCATGTGAACGCAGACTTAGATGAACATAATGTAAAATTTAGTTTTATAATGAACAATCAGACGACAAAGAAATTAATAAAAGTATGAACATCGAATTTTAAGGAACACACATAATTATACATATGAACAAAAAAAAGAAATATAGAAATAGGCTCACGACCAAAAATGATAGACATCCTCTCAGACCTCCAAACGATCAGATCCTTGAAGATGTCTCAGGGGGTAGTCAGTGCCCACATTTTACCGTAGTGAGTGAGTATTCCATACGATACGAGTCAGGTTGCAAGCCTCAAGTTGGTTGCCTCAAGATGTTTTCCTTCACAGGTTTACATTAAAATTTTTCATATAGAAAAACTCACTATTTTCGACCGGGCTCGAATCCAAGACCGTCGACTAGATCAAAAAAGCTTTTACGACTTCATGCCTACCAATAGGTACTTCTTAAGAAGCATTTCGTAATAGGGTGTGCATAAAGCAATCAAGATTTTTATTATTGTTATGTTCAAGAATATTGAAGGCATAACAAAACAGAAATCGATTGCGCGTTTGTTGCGTAGCACGAGTATTTGCATGTAAATGTATAAACTTGTTTCACGCCTTCAGCTAAGGCAATTTATTTACTGAGTACATACCTATGATAAAGCTTAATTCAATAGAAGACTGAGTAGGAAACTTACCGTTGCTGGGCTTACATAACTCGTACCTGAAACAATAAATCAAATAATTATAGTATTTACTAGGTCACTCTACTATTAAATTATATGGTTCATAGTATGTATACTATCCCGAAAGGGACTTATTCTACGCATAAATGGGAATAAAGTTTGGTCTACGACTTTTGGAAATTCGTATTTTTTTTTAATCTGTTATTTTTCATTGAAATCACTGCAAAAATCTGCTGTTTTGGTGTCAAATCAGTTTAAATTCAACTGTTCAGCTATTTTAGGTATCAATTATGATGTTGAGCTTCGCGAACGTTTAATTTAGTTATGAAGATAATAAAAAGACCAAACACAGATGATTTGTAAAAGTTCGGGTTATATTTTTTTTCACTAAATTATTTTGGGATATTTTTCCTAATATTATGAATCACCTTGTGTAATTTAATAACGTGTTACTTATAAAATGGCAAAGTAAAATTAATTTGACGAGCAATGGGTTGTGTTGTCGGTAATTTTATAACCCATGAAGTCGTGCTAATCATCGTCGAGGTAAAGGTAGACGATGCGTGTATAAATCTAGCGTGCGCCCGCGGCTTTGCTAGCGTGGTACCTAGATAAAACGTAGCCTATGCTATTCTTGGCAAAGAACTCTATCTATTCGAAGTATCATCAAAATATCTATTCGAAGTTTCATCAAAATCGGTGATTGAACCACAAAATATATCCTCACAAACTTTCGCATTTATAATATAAGTAGGATAATTTTGATGAGTCATCTTCGATGAGTTTTTGCTTATCTCTCAATGATTCATTCTATTCAACAGAATCAATCATATCAATGAAATTTGGCGTCTCTGGTATCACTACCGTTTAACTGGATTATTTATAGGACAGCTTAGCTTAACAAAGTTTAACGTTATTTGATCTGAACTAACAGATGGAACACTTCTGTCAGCACGCTTTTTTTTCGAGGTGGTTTACTGTTTCTAAGAATAGCAGTTCTAAATACGGATTCTCGGCTCGAGACAACTATATAAGTTATTAATTAGTGCACTAATTTAATACCTATTTAAGAGTATAAGAGTCGCATTGCATCTTCGGCAAACCTTATAAGGTTTTTAGATGTTTTCAAAAATGTTTTTGTACAATATTAATCGATACGTTACCGTCATTTCACTCCTAACTATAAACCAAATTAATGAGAGTAGCGTACATGACTTTTAGGACTAGTCTAGTACATCCTGGTGTGAGCAGTCCAACCCACCGCTATCTCCGTCTCGCTCGCACAGCGCCCCCCACCATAACCACCGGCAGTTCGCTGCGGTAGCGCGATCTTGCATCATTGGCGTTCTGACTTTCGACCTGAGCGGTCGCTAGTAAAAGCTGTGCTGGGAATCCCAGCCAAGGGACAGAGTCCCTATAAATTGTTAATGTTCTAGAAACCTTATAACAATTTTAGATATCCGGTGTGTGTAAACGATGGTGTTTTAAATAATTTTGCTGGTATGTAAGTACCCTAATTTTATTTGTGGTTGATATAACAGCTAAAAGAGATCATTTGCTCTATTTTATGCATAATAATAGGTATCTAACCTGTTCTTAACGGGCTTGCCGTTTGAGTTTTCATACTTTGTTCTTTATAATTATGTATTTTAGGGTATTATAATAACCCTATTTTTCAGACAAAATGAACAGGTTTGTAATGCTAATTATATTTTTGGTTGATCCAAAGAAAGAGATCATATTGCGCTCTTTCAATGCATATCTGCTATGTTCTTAACGGGTTTACCGTTCGATTTTTATATTTATTTTAGGGTAGTAACCCTATTTTTCAGACAAAATGTACAGGTTTGTGAATTTGTGCTTTTTTCCCGTTCTAGGTAACGGAAAATTATAAAAACCGTTGCTGTGTAATAAGTATACGTACGTACTTTTAATAGTGCCGGATACGGCCCAACGGTGTCAATGCATTTATATTTCATTTTGTTTTTAGAAGTTATAACTTTTCTGAAAATAAGTCCACCCACGAGGCGATAGCGGACTGAAGGTGAAAAAGAATGACGGAATTTTTAAATAGAGGTCGCAAATGAAATACAACCGTAAGTCAAATTTTATCGTGTAAAATAAAATATTTTTAATTAAGTGGTTCAGAGAAGCTATCCCAAACAGTGTGGTATTATTTAAGGGCCAGGATACCTGTAATCTGTATGCATACGTGTATGCTGATGTAGGCCCCCTTCGAACCACTTATTATTTTGTATTTCAATACTTCCTCATTTTGAAAATTATTTTAAATGATTTGTGCTGCTACCTTATGAAATTTAGGGGGTAGTTTCGGAAAGGATGTGCTGCGGACAGTAAAGATAATGCGCCTATGCATGTTGTTGGTAGCTACTACCCACAATAGTGAAGTTATTTTGTCCGTAATATTTCAGCATAAGAAGAAGCGAACTTGATGAACAAAATGTTTAATACACTCTTTATTCGAGGGTAGGTTCACAAATTATTAACATTTTTTCCAGTCATCTTGGTCTCCTATAGAGAGAATTTCAGATTTTCAGTGATAAGAGATTATGCACAAAGTTTGGATCATAACTCAGTTGCTACCTGACAAAGTTTCTTATTTTGGAGAATTTTTCCATATGAACGGGACATGGAATCTGTTGGTGCTATTGCGTAATGTCGATACAGAAAGCAAACCAAAGATCGCCAGATCATGCGTTTCCTCCTACTCCCCTCGGGATAGGAAGGACAAGCACTATGTTGCTGTAATAACAAAGTTGTTACTTTATACGTTGTAGCCACGATTAAGTATGCGATTACAATGGTGTCCAGTATTTTGAGCATCGCCAGATCTCAAGCTCCCCATATTCTCGACGAGAAACGGGCAGGAATTACTGTGGTGGAAATAAAATATCTGTAGGTATGCCATAAACGCAAAAGCACATACGATCGAAATATTTATCTGGCCAGCCAACTGGGGTGACAGCCATGGGCAGTCACCATGCAGTCACGAACATCGTAAAATAATGGGATACCTTGGGCGATAGTTCCCATTTTGCTGCGCGTCTTTGAAATGACTTTTTTGTACAGAATGATCAGGGCTACGTCCTACATTCTAAAAGATCGTGGAATGATTTTTGGTTCAGATGATATGAGACGTAGTCGATTGCTAAGCATACCTAGAAGTTACTAAGTAGCAAAGTGTGATGAAATCTAACCAATCCTTCTTCAGGCGTCTTGAGTCGCATCAGAATGCTAGGTTATCTGAATGTTCAGGTCATTCGAATTGTACGGTTTGGCCTGCCTACCCCGATTTGAGAATCAGAACTTCTAATACTTTTAAACCCTGGTAAAAATGCTATGGGCTCCGCCCAACATTGTTTACAAGACATTCCTCGTGTCTCAATAACATGGGGGGTGCTACAATCGTTTTAAGATTATGTAAAAGAGTTCTGCAAAAGGCAAGTGCACCTAAGGTATTTGTAACCTTGGTAAAAAGGCTATGGGCTCCGCCCAACATTCTATACAAGACGTTCCTCTTGTCTAAATAACATGTTGTGCCTAACAATTGTTAAGATTATGAAAAAAGTTTCTGCAGAAGGCAAGTGCACCAAAGATATTTTTAGCTTTGGTAAAAATGCTCTGGGCTCCGCCCATCATTCTATACAAGACATTCCCATTGTCTCAATGACCTGTCGAGTTTTACTATTGCTAAGATTCTGCAAAAGAAAAGTGCAGTCAAGGTATTTTTAACCTTGGTAATAATGCTCTGGGCTCCTCCCAACATTCTAGACAAAACATTCATTTTGTCTCAATAACATTTCGAGTCTTACAAACGTTAAGATTATGCAAAACGGATCCGCAAAGCTAATTGCACCTTTCCTTTAACCTGGGTAAAAATGCACTGGGCTCCGCCCAATATTATATACAAAGCATTCCTTTTATCTCAATAACGTTAAGCTTCACAATGGCTAAGGTTATGAAAAAAGGTTTTACAAAATTAACGTATCTCTGGGTCATCTCTCTGTATAGCAAAAATCATCATCATGTTTGGCATTCAGAAGTACCGAATCCTTCTACATTTTTGGGCCACAATTCATGAGACTAAGAAAAGTATAAAGTAAATATATTTTTCTTTAGCAAAATGACTTAAATAAAAATAACAACAGCAGAGAATAAGAATAAGAATACCAGTAGTCATAGGTACTTGGTTTACGTCTGGTACATTTATCGAATGGTTAAGGCTAGAGAAAAGACGAAATAATAACAGATAAAAACAATACGGTTCTAATTCATGGCCATTTAAACCTACCACACTTTGTTTTTTCACGAAGAACTAACCGTCTGTGATCGACAGGAAATCTACCAGCAAGGCGAAGTGGGCGCGTTCTTCGCTATGTGTCGATATGTAGGGCAGCACGTAATAAGCAAAGCAAAATTTTACACAAGTGTGATACGGGGGCGTGTGCCGTTATTGTGTTATTTTCACGATATAACATTAAAAGGCCTCATAATAGCCCTTATTGGATCTCGTGCAAGAAAATCTGCTTCTCTAAATCGGGAAAAATACTTCTTTAAGCAGTAGATATATCGTTGGTAATATACTTATTCACATTTACGCACGATCCAGAAAAAACCTAAACACCTAACGATCAAGAGTATATGGCAGCATGACTGAAAATAGTAATCGTGTATTGTACCTACTTAATATCGCTCGATATGAGGGTTATACAGTGCTGAGGCTACCTAGAATTGCTAAGCTTATCAAGGTCTAATGTTAAGTGTATTAGGCGCCCGCAGTTTACGGGTACAAGCTATTGGTTTTACTAAAACACAATATGGTTTTTAACTGTCGTGGAATCTACCCGCAAATTTTTGATTTGCTTGATATTACACAAGAGTTTAGGAATATTTGCATTAAGTACTATGTAAACACGATATTCATATAAAGTACCGAAACACGAGTTTTCGTACAATGCGTGTCGGTCGTGTCATCGGTTCTTATTCGGTAATTCGACATCAGTTCAATGACTAGGTTGAGGCATTGCCGAGGCTCCTGTTGGCTACGGATCCATAATCATGACGCATAGCATTATGTACCTACACTCATTAAGTATCCACTTAAACCAATAACAAAGGAAGGTACCTAAAACTTGGTACTATCCGAAATATTACAACCTTAAATATTTGCTTGCAAAGAATTTTGATCGAACAAACGCACTCTTAAGATACCAAGTTCATGCTACACAGTCCGTGGGATTATAATATATAACTGGACGCTCCTGAAATAAATCTATCCATGTTCATAAGACGGTTTATTCACGGCCAACAGCGTCACATAACTTGTACATAACCAGATTTTCGGTATAAAACTCACAGCCTATCTGATAGTAATCAACGTTGGCATGTTGTACGGAGTCTTTTATACTTTTCAAGATAAACGAACGGATCAGCATAATCTAAGATAATTTCAGTAATTTGTGTTCCTTTTTTATTGGCTACATGCATATATTACCAAGTTATGTTTACATCGAAAAATAATGGTTCGATCTGCCTATGTCTGAAGCTTCGAGCTCTCAGCGCAAAGGTGTTGATCAGCATCTGAGAGAGCAGGTTGGGTTTCTGAAATGTATAGTGGACGGATAGAGATTTTTCAAGTTCAAAGGTTTTCTATTGTTATATGATGAAAATATTTATAGAATACCATAAGTGTGTTTATGAACAATGGTTTGGGAAATTGTTTGCTGTAGGTAATCACTACAACAACACCTCACTGTGCACTACAGTACATTCTTGCACTTACGCGTTTCTCTTTTCATGGCTTAATTGGCTAATTGCTGCTTGCTTAATTGCTAAGAATAAAAATAAACTAAGAATAAACTCGAATTTATTAATTCCTTGTTATTTTACCCGACTGCCATGGAGGGTAATATATTTTGTTTATTTAACCGTCTTGATCATATTAGGAAGTAAGCCTTATCGTGCAAGTTACGGAGGATCGTATGCTTACAATGTTAACAAATAGTTAACAAATCCATGCAATTTTGGGACATAATATTATAATATGCTTACAATGAGTCTAGTTAACAAATCCATGCAATTTTGAGACATAATATTATCATATTGATGGGACCCCGTTTTCTGCAATTTTGCAATAGTTAAGAACGGGTATGTTATGGTCAAGCTAAACGCTTGCAGTAAGATCTACAAACGGGTAGATGCTGCTTGCTTAGGTACTTATTGAATTCTATGCGCTTGTTGTAATAACAAATGGAGATAATGATTCTTCTATATTACTGAAAACAGTAAAGTTTGTTGAGATAAGCTAGAAAAAATGCTTGTTTATTTTGCAAAGTACTTGATGTCAATAAATGAGCCGCTTCATCGGGACCAGTTATGTTTCTGCAAATAAACTCTTAGTAAATCACATTGGCGGCACCATCACCACCAGGCGATAACAGACATGTCTCTCATTAATTTGGTTTATAGTTAGGAGTGAAATGACGGTAACGTATCGATTAATAGAATGTTTTACCTACAAATAAAACAAATATTAATCATACTTACCTCATTTCACTCCTAACTATAAAATTAAATCCCTGCCCGGTGGCACGACACCGGCGTAATGAGAAGAACCAATGATGCAAGATCGCGCTACCGCAGCGAACTGCCGGTGGTTATGGTGGGGGGCGCTGTGCGAGCGAGACGGAGATAGCGGTGGGTTGGACTGCTCACACCAGGATGTACTAGACTAGTCCTAAAAGTCATGTACGCTACTCTCATTAATTTGGTTTATAGTTAGGAGTGAAATGAGGTAAGTATGATTAATATTTGTTTTATTTGTAGGTAAAACATTCTATTTATGAGAAATAAATAAAATAAAAACAGATATATACAAAAGCTATGAATATACTTCACGCAATAAGCGACTATTTAAAACAATAGGCAACCGATTTGTTCGTAAATGATAGTATTCAAAACGCCTCATTATGGGATTTTACAGTCACAGTTGATCAAGTAAATAGCCATTGTGATAGTTTTGACCAACACAAAAGATTGCGTAAGTCACTTTACCAGCATCTATGGACTGGCCATTGTTCGGCAATATCGGTTAAACATTTTTGATAATATACTTTGTGTTAATAAGATCCGAAAAATAGTTTTCGGTTAATGGTACTCAAGGTCATCAGTGCACGACAACAAAATTTAAATAACGCTTTTCTATTTCACGTTTATGGATTTACTAGCTTCCGCCCGCGGCTTCGCTCGTGTGGTTCCTACATTGCCACGTTTACTGGTTCATTTTAATTAGATTTTACGGAATGGTAGTTGATTTCATCTTATAACAATGTTCAAATTGGTTCAAATACTTTCTTTACAAAATTTAGCATGACGCGAATTATCAAATGTTTCCTGTAATCCCCTTACATCCTATTTGGTTTTTTTGGATGTTTTTCGGGATACAAAGTAGCCTATATGCTATTCCAGGGTAAAATCTACAGCTATAGTAAATTTCATCCAAATCCGTTCGGCCGTTTGGGCGTGATTGAACCACAAACATCGAAACATCCTCAAAAACTTTCGCAATTATAATATTAGTACGATAGGAAGTAGGATGGTGTTTTATCAAGGTACCGTTGCGGCAACTTTTTTACTGCTTTAAAGGCGACTAAGTATGACGTCAGCGGATCACTGAATTTAAATATATTTTGCTATATAGACTAACCCTTTTCCCTTCCCCGTTTACGTTTTCATAATAATTTTTATTCTCAAACGAAGCATCCGCATTTCAATCATCTTTATACGAGTCGGAGTTAATTAATGCAGTGTCATTTAATAGATCCTTTTTAAACGGCAACCTCTTAGCTCTTTGATGTTACGAGTAGTGTAGGGTAGGGCGGTGTAAGATTGCGCGTTTTTGATTCAAATAGGTACTCTTAAAAATAAAAGCCATGGATAAATAACAAATTTATTTATTTTTTAAAATTCATTACATATTTTGTAACTAAATTGCATACTTCTAATTAAACTAGTAAAATAAAGTATGATGTAATTGAAGAGAAATCTTTTCCACCCCGTAGAAAACTACGTACCTACTCAACTACGATTGAACTACGTTGTTTATTTATTTATTTAACACTTTCACACATAACTTTGTGGACATAAGGAGGACTTAATGCTAAAGCATTCTCTACCAGTCATCCTGGGCGTGCAAACAGATGGTGAGGCGTGACAGCTAAAACTAAACTTAGAAATAACTTACTACCTACTTAATTCACAATATTACCTTTCTAACATAGACTTTATAATATTAGAATGTTAAACGATAAGCAAAGTACTTAAATTAAGCTCGGATTTCTGACAATACTTTCAAAAAACTAAGATCAGGCCCCAATTCTACTAATTCAATGACTTGAAATTGATAATCGCATGATAATGATCGCTCCATTATCATTCAGTTACGAATGTCGTCACCTTTGTTTCTTTGATTTCATTGGCTACACAATGACTGCCATTGATATACGACTGTGATAGCAGAATACCAAAAGTTTCAAAAGTGGCCATTTCGCCATTGTCATTTTGAAGCCATTAAACTAGTAGAATTGGGCCCCAGATGTGGTTAAAAACTTTGAAGTCACCTGGAAATTATGTTTTCACTGGCATTGATTTTGTTCCGATAGCACAGCAAAATCTGAAGTTAGCTATATAACGTGGGCGCAGTCTTATCGCCCGCACAATCTTACACCGCCCTACCCTACGTAAAGCTCTCGAAATGATACATGGCAAGACGGGCTCCTTTCAACATCGGTCGTCTATTTACTGATTTAACACGTGCATTTAAAGTTGAAACACGTTAATACAATAAAATGGTTGAAAATAACAGCTTTACGTTGCAGAGATCCGGTAGTTAGCTTTTTAAAGACGTAATGGTTTTATGCTTTCGACGAGTGTCGTAAGTGGCCGTGGGTAATAGAGTTAGAACGCATTTCGTTGAGATTTAGTGCGTAACAATACGAAGCAAATGGGTATGACTTTGGTGGCGTAGCGGGCTACTGCCAGTCTGAGACGCAAGGGGCGCAGTTCCCGCTGCGTGACAAATGTTTGTATGATCTGCAATAATTATGTTTCGGCTCTAGGTGTTGTGGTACCATGGTACTCGTAGTTTCTGATACCCACGACACAGGAATCCTAGTGCGGGGTCAGGACTATGTTTGTGACTGTTGGGTGTTATTGATTACAACATACATAGGTACATGATCCCTTCAAGGATAACGGTGGTACGTGTGATCTGAGGTTACCCCAGTAGGTCGTAGTAAGCAGGCTTACTCGTAGTATAAGCCATGCATATAGTTTCATCTTGCTTCCGAGTAAATGGTTAATTAAACCAAGCTATATTCTTATATGTGCGAATTAGTTAGTTAATGGTGGTGGTTTTTGCTCAGCACAGACATACCTAAAATAAGCTCACGATTTTATCCCCAAGAATGGACAACAACCTCTCAGATCTCCAGGTGATCAGATCCTTGAAGATGTCAAAGGGGGATAGTTAGAGACATGCCCGAACATTTGGCACATGCCGATATTTTGGAGTAGTAAGTGTTCTATACGTGACAGGTTGCAAGTCCATCGCCGCTTTAAGAATCTTTACTGGTTTCCTAAACAATTTTAAGCACGTGTTAGTAATAACTACATACTTTTATGTAGTGGTAGAAGGTCAATGCTTTAAGCACAAGACAGTGGGTTCACCCGCCTTTAATGACGCATTGTGGACGCAACTTTCGTGTCGACTCGAAGGTAAGTAATGTAAATAGCCTGTCATGAAATACCTACTATAAAAAATGAACGGCTTTAGAAATTAGGAAAGGTCACTGGTCTTCAACTAAGGCCAGTCAAACTAGTGATAGAAAAACTTGAAAATATTGAAACCATGATTTTGTAGAATTTGCAAAGGTTAATATTATTTTAACTATTATTTAAGCCTCATTTCAGATTCTTCTGGTTTTGCAATCTCTGTGCATTCTCAGCATCCTCCAACTTTTTCCATGTAGGTATCTCTATGTTGTGCTGTTCTTGTCCATGTCCTGCCCGCAGTTTGTACTATCTCATCATCCTATCTTGGAAAGGCCTTACTTGTTTCGTTCATGAGTACAAAAATTTGCATTTGCAAAGGTCATGAACCAGCAAATAAGTTGTTAAAATAGTAGAATATGAAAATCCTGAACAGAATCGATGAATAAAACAAAATAACTAAGAGTTCCCTACTAAATGAACGAACATCCTATAAAAGTTAATGATTATTTCACCCGTATAAGCGTTAAAACATCAAATTCGTAAAAATACCAAGTTAAATTGCCGTGTGAAGATAAAGCCGATTAACAAACAGCTTGTTTGAGTTGTGTAAATGAATTTGAGGCAGGATTAGATTATAATCCCTTTGAAGTTTTGAAAAAGCTATTATAAAACCTCACTAATCGTCCTCCTATCACCACCTCATTTGAACATGAGGTTGAACAAGCGTATAGGAATAAAGAAGCTCGTGAATTATGGCTTTACTTATAAAAATCTGTCAAAAGATAAACAATACTTAAAGTATTGCCATCTGTTACTATAACCTTAAAATTCGAAGACATGTGACATACGTGCAGGAAAGGAGCCTCTAAGAGGCGCATTTTAATCCTTTCACAACACTGATTCTTTCATCGACGGTCATTGGCCCTTCTCAGGGCCACCATACCTCAACCTGGTCACTGACCAAAGATATGATGACCAAGAAAGAATCAGTGACACGACAAGAATAAGAATAAGACTATTTACATCATGAGGAACAGTGACATTTCAATCAATTTAATCAATACACTAATTTAAATAACGTTTAATAAGAGAGGGGCAAAGTGTAACCTTTAAATGTAATTATCTGTAAAGACTCTTTAATGTCACAAGCATTCAAACGGCGTGCGATATCATATATATATATAATAACCTAGCCGTTTTCGGCTACAGTGACTTAGACTTTGGACTCTATCAAGTTTAGGGGCCTTGATGTTTAGCCCTTAAGTGACTGGCGTACCCAATTTTTGCCGTGAACGTGCGGTCACAGGTAGCGCACGTCAGGGTACCGTTCACATAATTGTAGTGTATTTTGGAGGGCGGCCTTGCTTTTAGTTGGTCTCGCTTAAGGTCTAGTTCTCGCCTCCTTGCCTCCTCGAAAGCATATACCTTCTCCTGCACGTGTCTTCGCCATTCTGGCCGTTGTCCAGCATTAGACTCCCAACGAGAGGGTTCTATACTGCATCTCTTCATGTGTCTTTTTTGAACATCTTTAAAACGTAAGAACTGGCCACCGCGTTTCCGCTTACCAAGTTCGAGTTCAGAAAAGAAGATGCGCTTCGCCTTTCTCTCTTCGGGCATTCTTGCTAAGTGCCCACACCATCGCAGCTGACGCCGCATTAGATATGCCTCTATGCCACATATATTAGCTCGTCGTAGAACTTCCGTGTTGCGAACCCGATCCGACCATTTGATGTTCATAATGTCGCGGAGGCATTTCAGATGGAACCTGTCTAGCGTGCGTATATGACGGCGGTATAAGCACCACGTCTCGGATGAGTACAAGATGTTCGGCAGGACAATAGCCATATAAACCTGTATTTTGGTACTCAATTTGATGTTGTGGGAGCGGAATACCCGGTTTCGAAGTTTGCCAAAAGCAGCCATAGCAGAGCCCAGCCTGCTGTTGACCTCCGAGTCAAGATCGCCTTTGGCAGTTATGCTGCTTCCCAGATATTTAAATTTGTCGACCTGCTTGAGTACATTTTCTTGAGTATGGCTTTGAGGAGCTTGAAATATCGTTGAGCTATATCTCACTCAACTCAAAATTGATTTTATTCAGTAGAAGTAAGGATCATTTTTAACCGACTTCAAAAAGGAGGAGGTTCTCAAGTCGGCTGTGTTTTTATTTTTATTTTTTGTTTGTATGTTACTCGATATCTACGCAAACATTAAACCGATTTTGATAAATCTTTCGCTGGTGTATAGAGTATGATCCCGGGGTGGTTAATTTAATTCCTGAGGGATTGCTACTTATCGCGTAAAACTTAAAAAAAGTCATCTTCTCTTGAAATCAACACTTGCCGATTTTTTTTTGTCCACGGTGGTATAGTATGGTTGTCCCCGCGACTTCGTTCGGTTGCTGCTATTTTTACATAAACTTTAAACTTAGGGGTTGTGTGTCGGGAATTTCTTTCTGTGCACCCATACGTTACAACAGGAAGCTACCCTGCAAATTTCATACTCTTAGTAGGCTCTGCGTTGATTTTCAAAGAGAATAAAACCACTACGTTTGATTGTCAGTCAGTCAGTCAGTACCGTAAGTTAGTTATTATTGATGATGAATGGATGTCATAGTTACTTTTGTTTTTTATTCGAAAGTGTAGATGGCCAATGTCATCCTCAGTAGGTAAGCAAAACGCAAAGAGGTTGATAACAAAAAAAGAGGTTGATATTATCTAATCTTGTAAATATTCAGTAATTTGAAGTCGGTTTTTAGTTTTTGTAAAAAATATCTTATTAAACAATGTTATGTCTAATATCAAGGACATATCTGATGTCGTTTGGCTATTGTTTTACAAAGTTCTCGAGTTTCTGGTGTTCTGAGCGACAGACGACCTCTGAAACACCATACTTAAGAACATTACCGCAGTGTAATCGCTTACAGTTCCGAAAGTCATCACCGAGCCGCAATCAACAAGTGTTTTAATGTCTGTAATCTCAGGCTCTCGTGTACAACCTATCAGCGGGTTTGCTTCCGTCGACGTAAACATACGGAATACCTTTTCCTGTACCACGGTCGGTGGCATACAAGATGGTCACGACTAAAATTAGCCAAATTACATTATTTATCTGCTGCTGTCGAGCGTGGAAGATGTTGTCTACATCGTTTCTTTTGTTTTATACTGTTTTGTTTTAAGTGTTCGTGTTATGAAAGCCTGTAATTCATTTTGTGACACATGCTAGAACATCGTTAGGTCCCGTTATGATAGAATCAAACGGGAATTTTATGGTACGATTTCAATAACATACAAGGTGATTCATAATATATATATTATCCCGAAAAGCGCTTATTCTACATGTAATGGCAATAAAAGTTGTCCAAGACTTTCAGAAGTATGTAATTTTTAATTGAAAAAACATTATCCAAAAATCTGTTGTCTTAGGTAGTAAGCTTGATATCGAACTTCTTGTATGGTCAATGCCAAAAATAGCTGATTTGAAAAATTCGGATAAAAGTAAAATATAAATACAATTTTTTTTTCGATCTATAATATTCTTTTTTTTAATACTAAATAGGCTTACGTTTCACCACAATCTTACCTGATTTTAAGTGACTATGTGGTGTACGGTGTAGCACGTTTGCCTAGAAGAAACCTATTCACCTGTTGCCCGAATAAGCCCTTTTCGGGATAGTATACTAGTTGCGGAACACGTTGTTGACTCTTGAGCAAGTTTCCAATCACCAGTCAGACAACACCGTCAGTTCTAATCTTGACATCTTCATCGGTTGATTGTTTAGTCGTAGTGAGTGATATGTTAAATTATGCTATTGCAATATAGCTAATATGGTGGCCACAGAATCTACTGGCAGCTAGATCGATAACGATATAAAATATCTATTAAATACGCACCACGCGAGCGAAGCCGCAGGCTAAGCTAGTAACTAATAACTTGGGAAAGAAGATTCGTGAGTTGTTAGAAGATAAATATTTTAATTCCGAAATTTGACACCTTGAGGAGAACAAAAAACTTTTAATAACAAGTATGAATTACGCGGTGCCATCTTATTCTTAGCGAATTGACTAGATATTTACGCTTAGATCTATTCTCCTATTTCTTTATGTAAATACTAGCATCCGCCTACGGCTACGCGTTGTACGTACCCTTAAAACTTAAATATTCATTGAAAACGCAAGGAACATTTTTAAAAGGGCTTAAATATAGTTCAATTTACGCCTGTTCTTCGCGACCAAGCCTAAAAGGAGTCAAGAAACCACGGCTTGGTTATTTTTTTAACGATCCTATTAGAACTTTATTAATAATCGAGTTGGAGCGTATTCAGTCTCGAGCTTTTTGTTATCTAAATAATCGGATATTTTGTAAAATGATTCTTTACAGAGTTTTCGTTTAATTAAGTCTTTAAATTTGCTTATTGATGTCTTTACTTTTGGGACCTTATTATAGGAACTTACAACGTTGCCCTTTAAAGATTGAAAAAGCATATATGTTATTCCAGGCTATTTTATTACATACATGTCAAATCTAATTACAATCCTTTCAGTGGTTACGATTTGATTTAGTAACAAACATCGTCACATCGTCAGAAGGAATAATAATAATCTTTGTTGATAAAAATCCTATATCCAGCACTAATAGAGTTTAGAGTAGGGACATGTCTATTTCCCGGAACCAGACACATCGATCATGCCTTCACTCAAGTTTGAAAAACAAAATCTAAATGGAAAAGTGTCGCACACAAAAGCACACCGTTGCATGGTGCAGCCATCTATTTCCATACAAGACTGATGTGAGCCACCCGACCCGAATTGGAAAGTGTGACTGGGTACGATACGAACCTCAAACAACTAGAAACAAATTCATTCAATAGAAGATCTCAAAAGGCGCAAATAGGTTAGTCTCGATAGGGCTTACATACGAGTACCTATATATGAGCCTTTTGGGCTTAAGACCCTGGGTCCGTTTCAAAACAATATCAGGGGGTCTGATCGAAGCGACGCGTGACTCGAAAGCTGGCTCCTTTTTGCCATACAGCGTGGCAATTCCGCAAGCGTCTTGGGGAGACTTCCGACTGGTAGTGATATGGATCAATCGAGCTATCAATAGATAGTTTATAACGGTCTTCAGATAGCTTCACTGTTGCTTGTGTATTTTGTAAATATTTACTTGTATTCATCATCATCATCAGCCTGATGAAGTCCACTGCTGAACATAGGCCTCCCCCAAAGAGTGCCATGACGAACGGTCTTGAGCCTTTTCCATCCACCGACTTCCCGCAACCTTAACAATGCCGTCGGTCCATCTGGTGGGCGGCCTTCCAACGATTCGTCGTCCGGTTCGTGGTCGCCACTCGGGAACCTTTGTTCCCCAACGGTTCTCGGTTCTGCGAGCTTTATGGCCGGCCCACTGCCACTTCAACCTGCTAATTCTGAAAGCTATGTCGGTAACCTTGGTTCTTCTACGGATTTCCTCATTTCGGATTTTATCACTTGTACTATTTTTTACTTGTATTAGTTTTAATTTTTTTTATGTTAAAATGTATGGAATTATTAAAAAAAACGCATTCAGTGAGACTTATAATCCCAATAGTGACGTTGGAAAATGACAGCACAGGAGTTTGTTTGTGTTGTGAGACATGGAAATACACAACAGACTGAATGAGTTTGAGTTTGGAAATTCCTAAAATCCCGAATGTACGAAACTACCTACTTTTAAGTTGACAAAAGAGGCATCGGACTGTGCTTAAAAGGCGGATGGTGTAATGGACAAACACACTCAGGTGACTTCCCCGAAGCGCTGGAAGAGTGTCATAAATATTAATGACAAACAATTCAATAGTCTGGTGAGTGAGGCAGACGGGTCAGTCACCGGCCTTTGATCCGATTGTTAGACGTGCATTACCCAGATTTAATTACAAAATACTAAAGAGCTAATGCTTGAGAGGAGATGGAATGTTTATGAATAAAACATCGCCCACCGAACGTAAAATGGAGAACGAGGATTCTCGTAAAACGTAAGAAAAAGTGACCTACAATAAGCTTGAAGCTATCACATATTCGGAACGCTGGCTACTTTGTATTTACAATAAACATCGTTAGCCCAAATACATCAATCTATATTGGTGCCAGATACAATTTTCCGTCACTCGAACGACAATCTGCGAATCCACCTACATCTTATTAAACGAACCTATGACAGAAGATTACAAAGTGAAAGTTAAATTATAAGGTTTATAGGTAACGACTCTCGATTCAACATTCTAGAAAGTAGTGTTTATATTATATCAGAGAGCACATACAGCCAATACTGCTAGGTAATAAGAGTGGATATAGCAGTACGAAATTATTTAGCTTAAATCAACTAGACTCATTTCTGAATCAGTAAATCAAGGCAAATCGTCATAAAATTGGCCTCAAAAATCAAGGCTCGATTTACCTTGTATGTGGGTTTTTGTGGTTTCGTATGATTTAGGTGGAACTTTGCATGATAGTAAAGTTCCAATGACAATATAATATTAATTATTTTGGGCTCATTTTAATCTAAATGTTCATATCGCTATTACAGCTGATATGATAATTTCAGAGTATTAAAAGCTCGTGTCTAAAAATGTTTTTTTCTAGAACTTATTTTTGAATAAAATACATTGACATACATAGTTAAGCTGTTATTTGTGAGATATATTTTGAGGAAGTCGTTACGGGTAATAGCTACATTTCGAATCAACGGATGATTCACGCATGAAGCATTCAAGTAGGTAGACAATCAGGCGCTGGGCACACTGAAATTTAGATCCGACGAGAAAGTACCTAATGTTATTATCAAAATAAATATAAAGTGAATTATCAACATACATTGTGAGAAATTCAATGTTGATAAGTGATGTCAGCGCTCATAAATCTGAACTAAAAGATCTAACCGGGTCAGTGTCCTATACATTGGCCATATAAGTAGACAAACATAAAGCTATGAAACACACAACACACACTCGGGTCTCCGATAGCAATAACGTTGATTACAATAAAGCATCATTGACTAAATTATCTCACGATGCCACTTGATAAAATGAAGTTTAAAAAACATTCGTTAACTGGCTCAATCAGTGCTTTGGTGCTTTCAATTAAGGCAGTTTGCAGCTTGATAATCGTGTCTTGACACGAGAGCTCGATGTGTGCGTGATATAAACTGCAGACGAGGATGATAAAGAGTTATTGTATCGAATTGACAGCTTGTGACCCTCGTTAGGTCACCGGACGCTCCCAACTCGTTAAATGTGTGCAAGTACTGTGGATGTGGACAGACCAATGTCGCAACACACCCTCTTTACAAGCGCTTTCGTGACCATATTTAACATACGAATTTGGTAACGCGTGTATTTATATAAAATCAACTACATATTATTCTCGGAACTGTCACGATGTGTATCTTACATTACGAAATAGTTCGCCTTGATGTTTGTTTAAACGATAACAGAGCCGAGGCTTTCTGAAGAAAACGAAGACAAAGGAAAGTTGTCTTATGGTCTTATTAAACGAGGATTGTGTAAGATATAGGCTATTAGATTACAAAACGTAGGTAATAACGAGTGCAAATTGCTGAAGTAGAAAGCGTGATCTGATTAGAACAGTCATCTAAAACAAAATGTTGAAAATGAATGCCTGCAGAATGTTACAGCTCTCGCAACGCACTATAAAATGAATGTGTGAAAAGAAAGTATCATTCCACTAGAAAGTAATTGTTTCTTAGGTGAACGAAACAATTTTGTGTTCTACAAAATTAATTGGAAATGAATGGCTGAGTTGTGCTATGAACGAATTTGCGAAACAACGCTATGATATTCCATAGATGTGGGCATGATAATGGGGTTCATTAAGGGTTGAGCAAGTCCATGCTAAACTTGACAAGTTAAAACATGTAGGTGCTGTTATAGTAGGTAGTTCATAAAAGTTTCTTGGAACCGAACAATATTAAGCAGATAAATTATTTAACTAAATGTAACGATAAGCATGATGAAGGAATAATTAAGGATAAACTCCGTATTAATGCTTTTTTTCCTAAGTGTATAAACTATTAGGAACAGTAATGGTTTAGAGGTATCTGTTACTTATTTAACGATGGTGCTTGTTTTGTAAATTCATATGAATAGAATATTTGAATACCCAAATTCATTCTCATGGAATGAAAATAACTACAGTGTTGGCCTTAGGCTTGGCAACCCCTCTCAACTGTTATTGTCGTCTCGCTCCAACGTCGGACTCACCCTCATTTCGTACGATCGTGGGATAATTAAATATTTATATCATCACAAAACTGTTCCATCTATGTATTTATTTTATGGATCTGTCCAATACTTGGTCTATCCTTTTTATTTATACCAGCTTAGTAATTCGGAGTTATGTGAATTGAGAAAATTGAGCAATTTCAAAAACCTACTAAAAATGTTACCTATATTATTTTATCCAAAACAAAAAAAACTTGATTGGTTATAATCGCACCATTATTTATGATATAACGTTTTTTACCTTAATATACAGAAATATTGGTTCAAAAATATACAGACCTTAATTATTATAACAAATCCTAATATGAGGGATGCATCCTGTAGTCTGGTGTAAGCACTGTCACAAACTTAGTTTAAATAAACGATGCTGACACAACAAAAACCGTGAATCACCACAACGCAGATAACAACTTGCCAATGATCACCAAATTCACACAGAACAGTTCAGTTGTTGCCGTATTTATACCTGCTAATGACTATAAACAGCACTAATCTTGATATTGCCAAACAAAGCTCGATCGCGAAAGCTTAAAGCGATAGACAGGAGTGTAGACGCCACAACAGTTCAATCGAGACTGCATCGGAGCCGGTGAGGTAGCCGGTCGGGCGAGAGGGGAGCACAGTAGGGGGCGCGCCGAACGCTAGCAGCAACTACAGGCGTCGAACGAATCAGCCTTGCCTGTGTCACTGTCACTGATATGATAACGAATGTATACGAAACCCAAATGTACCTCTGTTTAGAGATACGAGATACGAATCAGTGTTGGACCATTGTAAAATATCTGAGGCATTTAAATACATTGCTTGAAGCAAATGCAATAAAAGGGGTTCCGAAACAAATGTTTACTGACAGACTAACCAAAATAAACAATGAGACGCAACCATACAACAGTAGGGTAATAAATCGTTTAAAGCTTGCGCTGACTTTATTTTAGAACCAGCCTAAGAAATTCGTACTGTTTTAAATGTTACAGCTTCCTCAGCATCGTAAAAAGCTAGATTTATAAAAGGAAAGCTATGAAATAATGACTGACTGATTGAATGATAACGCTGGAGTAGATGCATGTTTATTTATTTACTAACATAAGTGGATGGAACTCAAAAGTCCAGTTATTTTATTACTTAAACAATCTTGGAGCGCAGTGGAATCAAAGTATAAACTTTAAAATTTTGAGTACAATGGATTTTGGAGCGCAGTGGAACTACCCAACTGAATGATGGTTCGCAGGATATTACAAGATAAATCCTTATACAAGGTGATTCACTATACCGAAAGAGGTTTATTCGAATCAAGATAACTGGAACATTTTTAATACCAATTTTTTTTCCTGACCATTTTCAAATCCGCTATTTTTGGTCTTTTAACCATCTTTATAACTAACTAGCTTCCGCTCACGGCTTCCCCTATAAGCTTTTCTAACCTAACCTAATATAGTTAACAGTAAACATAATATGTAACATAATATGTAACCTAGTAATATTTAAGTACATAAGTGTAATCATAAGTACCAGTTTATTGATGTGACTAGCAAATTAAGTATGTAACATAACAGTCAGCGAATAAAGGCTATTTTTATTTTATTTTATTTATATATGCTATTCTAGGTAAATAACTCGGTTGAGCCGTTACGGCGGGCGTGATTGAATAACAAACATCCAAACATCCTCGCAAACTTTTGCATTTATAATATAAGTAGGATAGGATAGTATGAAGACTAGGAAGTAGGATTGGTTGGGTGTAGAATAGGGCCATTTCGGATAGTATACATATTATTAATCACATTGTGTTAGTAACCAAGTTAAGGAACAGTAGGTTCAGTGCACATAGTAATTCATTTTGTTAAACTCAGCTACTGGGTAATTGAGAAGCAATGGTAGAGGTAGCGGGTTCGATTCCCGCACTGGACAAACATTTGTGACTAACACAGATGTTTGTTATGTGTCTGGGTGTTAAATATATATATCTATTATTTATATCAGTCTCTGGTACCCATATACAGGCTATGCCTAGTTTGGGATCAGTTGACAGTGTGTGAAATGTCCGGAATATTATTATTATTATTATTATTATTAATGGTAGATACAATAATGTGAAGGCCACATATCTTCCCCCTAAAGAGCTCTGGAAACCTTACTCACCGCCGGAACACAACACTATTTGAAACAAATAATGTTATTTGGCTGCGATCTTCTGTAAGGCGGAGGTACCTCCCCAGGCGGGCTGCTCAAATTCAGAACAAGAAAATCTCGCTGAGCCCTACCTCCTCTTAAAATAACCTAATACAGGACCTAATACAGGATGGCCAAGGAAGAATCAGTGACACGACAAGCAAGCATAGTTATTTATTAAACAATTTTTTTTTTAAAGCTGAACTTTGAAGCACATGATTGAAATATATTTGACGGCCTCGATGGCGGGCGCGTGCCCGTCTGAGACGCAATGGCTGCGGGTTCGATTCCCGCTGCCGGACAATGTTTGCATAATTTGCAAATGGTTCGCAAAAATTCGTTCTGATACCCACAAGACAAGAATAAACAACAAGCAACAACACACTAGGATTGTGTGGGGTAAGGACTATATATGTGACTAGTGGGTAGTTATCCTACTATCCTACTTCCTGCTAATATTATAAATGCGAAAGTTTGGATGTTTGGCTGTTTATGGTTCAATCACGCCCAAACGACCAAACCTATATACCTATCATGTAAACATGTCTTATTAAGTTACAAACTAAAAACTTTGACCAGGATAGAAATGAAAGATCACTCATATAATTTGCTGTAAACAAAACCATAGTTTCCCTTCGTTAAATACAACTTCCATAAACAATACCTTAGTCATGACTTCATAAGCGAGGGAGTTGGAGTCCCAGATCCCGTGTTAATGAATGCACTGTCGCTGATTCATAGTCGGGTCGTAAAATCAGAGTGCACTCAACCAACTGGGAACTCAATTACCAGCTCGTAACCAATCATACGAGCATCAATCTAAATTTGATTGAAGATTTCTTTAAATATGTATTACTAGCTTCCGCCCGCGGCTTCGCTCGCGTGGTACCTGCATAAAGACCATAATCCATATCTGTACCAAATTTCATCCAAATCCGTTCGGCCGTTTGGGCGTGATTGAACAACAAACATCCAAACATCCTCACAAACTTTCGCATTTATAATATTAGTAGGATGAGACTTTGTCTGGAGAGGCAGTCTGTACTGTAATCTTACAACTAAGATACCTATTATAAATGCGAAAGTTTGGATGGATGGATGTTTGTTACTCAATCACCCCAGAACGGCTCAAAGAATCTGGATGAAATTTGGAACAGAGATATATTATAGTATGGAATAGTACATGGGCTACTTTTCACCCCGGAAAAATTAACGGTTCTCGTGGGCTATCCCACGAGAACGTTAATTTTTCCGGGGTTAATTTGTTTGTTTTTCACAGAGCAATGGTTTTTACATAGTGGGGGGTCAGAGGTCTTGCTGAAATTTCTAAAAGACAAATCCGTAATTTTTTTTGGTACTAATAGTACCGTAAAACCGGTATAGAAGATAAACAAAATTAAATAGGCTCACGACTGATAGATCAGATTATCACTGAAATTACCCAGTTCCATGAAGATGTCCAAGCTCCCAAAATTCGTCCAAACATTACATTTGCCACGACAAATTTTTCAGTAGTTTGCATTTTATACGTGATAGGTTGCAAGCTCACCGCCGATGTTAGAAATAATCTTCAGTGTGTCCTCAGAACATCCTCAGGGTTACAGTTAGAGAGTAGATATTAAACAAAATGATAACGAAGCGTCGGAAACGTAAATCGCTCAACGTTATTGACTCACATACACCCATTACCCGAATAGAAATCTGATGCAGCTGGTTCCAGTACCAAAACGGTAATAAATAAAGCCACGGCATCTCGAGCGCGGCTATCGCCTTTGTTGCTCTTAGTCATCGTTTAATTTTAACTTTTATGCATATCTATCGAGTAACAAGCAAAGTTAGAAACATAAATCGTAAATTACGCTTTTCTCTTAGCCTTAATTTTCTAAGTGGAAAACAAAAGCTGTATTATTTCAAGGTGTAGAAAGAAGGCCCCTTACTCCGACATAGGTAATAAAAAAATATGAGGACCACGCCCGAAGCATGTCGATCGCGCCCGCCAGTCTTGTTGTGTTTCCAAGCGACATTTGGTTAGCAAACATAAAGAAGATTTATTGCGAAACGGCGTGTGTGGCAAGTTCCTTTATATTTGCCGAAAGTTCCATCATGTGTCTTGGTGAGGCTTTCGGCTTCTTCATTCATTCAAATTGCGCTATTGTAACGAGTTTCCTTAAAACGATTAGTTGTACCAACAAGGTTAAAAAAATCTGCCCCAAGAGATATACAGATATTAGTTGCATTTGTAGGTACTATCACACCCTTATTCATAATCTCTCACTAACTTTATCGGCTTAATAAAAGTAGTTATGCCCGTTTATTTATTTTGTTTACTGTATGAAAAGGACATGGTGAGAGTTATCGAGCCGATAAAGTGAGAAGAAAAACAAAGGCGCTCGGCTTTCCTCCTCGAAAATGGTAGACTGAGATTTCCAGGCGATCAAATCCTTGAAGATGTGTAAGGGGGTAGCCAGAGGCATGTCCGAACATTAGCCTAATAGCCGCGTTAAGAATACTTATTACTGGTTACCTCACGATGTTTCTTCATCTTTTAAAGCTTATTGCTTGGCACTACCTTCGTTCGGATCGAAAGCCGAGGAACCTCCCACTAGACCAACACGGCTTGTAATTTAAGAAAGCTGTTGGTAATATCAATAAAATATTTATTAAGATTAATTAGCGCAGTAGAATGGATTACATACGCAATAAGACAATATCTATTGCATGAATGTTGTGTAATTAGAAGCTCAAAGAAGGCAATAAAGATGGTGTAACTAACAAGAATACTTTCAACATACTGTCGTAATTGAAGATACCTAAGCGCCATTTAACGGCACGCTATTACTACAACCAGCCAGAGACAATATAGTAGAAAAAATTGCGTCTGTGGATAAAAAAAAATTAGGCTCACACATGGACATGTTAATGCCCACTTGTGTTTTTCGAATACAAAAACTTATTGGTGCACTACCGGGTTCGAACCTACGACCTTCGGATCGAAAATCGGTAAAACTAAACCACTGATCATCTAAACTATATTATGAATAAGGTGGTATTATGAATAAGTAATACTATTACAAAAGTTTAATTTTACGAATTATTTCAAACACCATAAACATGAATAAATTTGTTTTTGTTGTATTATTTGAAATTAGACGCCATAGCAAACTGCATGTTAACTGTCAATGCTAACTGTCACAATTAGGAACGTCAAATAAACATGTTGACAGTTGACATTCCTACTGTCCTTCTTGTTTCGCACGTTCAATGGAACGCAATAAACGCCGGCTACTAAAATATAAAATCACTTTTTATTTCAATAATCCTTCAGTTTTAACCTAAGTACTTTATCAAAACTATCTCACTTACTATGTAAGTAGATAGTTTTTATAAAGCTGAAATCTCAATCTAAATCTATCTATTTAAAGGAGTAGTCCACTCACTCACTGACAGACTCATCACGAAAGCTCGGAAACTACTGAGCCGAGGAGTCTGAAATTTTACACAGACATTCTTTAAAAAATGTTACCGTGCAATAAGATCGGATTTTGGAAAATTCAACTCCTAAAGGGGTGAAATGGGGGTTGAACGGTTGTATGAAAGTCCTATGTTTTTGAAGTTAGACACATAAAAATCGTTTATCAGGTAAATAGTTCAAATAATAAAATACCTATATAATGGTTTTTTGAAAACCAACCCTCAGGGTGTGTTAATAGGGGATGAAAGTAAGTATGGGAAGTCCTATGTTTCTGAAGTTAGGGACATCAAAAGCGGTTATCAGGTAAATAGTTCAAAATAATAAAATACCTACTAAGTATATTTGAAAAACAACCCTCAGGGTGTGTAAATAGGGGATGAAACTTTATAAGGGAATTTTCTATCTATTAAGCCTATACAATTGAAGTTTGGCACAGAGGTTCCTTATAGACAGTAAAGATTTGCTATGAAAGAATTTTACGAAAATTCTCATCACCCAATTGGGTTGAAAGGTTCTTTGAAAGTCCTATGTTTTTGAAGTTACAGACATAAAAATCGGTATTCAGGTTAAGAGCTATAAGTAATAAGATATATCCGTATAGGTATGAGTTTTATGAAAAGCAGGCCTTGAGGGTTAATAATCATCATCATCATCAACCTGTAGAAGTCCACTGCTGGACATAGGCCTCCCCAAAGAGTTCCACGACAAACGGCTTTGAACCTTTTCCATCCACCGACTTCACGCTACCTTCACAATGTTGTCAGTCCATCGGGTGGGGGGCCTTCCGTGACCATGACCGTGACGAAAGATGGTGACGGGACGGTGAAGGTACCGGGACAGTGACGGTTACGGTTAACGTTACGGTTACGGTGACGGTAATGGTAGGTAGAAGTAGGTAAATAGCTGCAAAATAAGTGTTTTACTTTATTATAAGTACTGCCAAAGAGTGGAATGATCTGCCTGCGTTTCCGAAAGAGTACAATCTAGGAGTCTTCAAATCTAGGGTCAATAAGTTCATTCTGGGAAAGCGTGCTTCATCTTAGGCCACATCTCACTTGCAAAAGTGAGATGGTGTCCAAACGCCTTACCATTATCAATAAAAAAAAATAAAAAAATTTGGTAAGGATAATGGAAAATAGTCTAGGTAAGGAAACAAACGCGGACGAAGTCGCGAGCGGGACAACTAGTACAAAATAAAAGAGATCTACATACATACATATACATTGGCTTTAAAATAAAGCGAGGTAAAAAGCCCATTCTTATCCTCAATTGGTACTCGTCTGCAAGTATGCAAACAAAAATATCTGTTTCTGAAATAGAAATTAAGGTCACTGTTCTCTTTCGCATAAAATTTTTCGTTTTTTGTTTTTTATAGAAATCAAATACCTATTTACTATTCCAATGCAATATTTCTTAACTGTACATGAAATTGCGAGTTTGAAAAAGGTCCTCAAACAAGTGGTAATAATAACAGTGTGGTGGTACTTTTAAAGGTGGCACGCGCTGAGGGTTAGCCCCAAAGGTGAAGTAGCATTCTCTAAAAACGCACACCAGATGTTGGCAGCAGACGGCGTGTATAACGGGCTTCTAAAACCGAGGGCAAAAGCTATTCTGCGAGTTTCACCCCTGTTCTTAAAAGTTTTCAAGTCACAGTTTGACTTCAAGTAGTTTCCAGTGCATAATTTTGAAAGGGTTTTCGTCGATGAAAGAGTTTATATGGAAGTAATACGTATAAAATACCTTCCCAAGCTCAAAGACGCCTTGTTTGTGCGTATGACATCACATTTCATTGAAAACGTGTGTGTGGTGTAATACTGGCGCACCAGTAACAAAACTAAAAATTCAAACGCGATAATACTCCGTGACCAGTTTCATAAAGAGGTTGCTTTATTACCAATTCCACGGCTGGACGAATGGTTTATTGGTAATCTTTATTTCACTGTAAATTAACAAATCGCTATTCGTAAAGTACTCACGGTGTATCATAATTGCTAGTTCAATGACTCTGAGGGTCGACGTCTTCAGATATCATCTCAAACGCACTATATTTGGCATTGAAGCTCGAATTTAAATTGACTTTGAGGTAATTTGACTTTTATTATTCTCCTCAGAGCATTTACTGAAATATTATGTTAAAAGATTCATAAAATCAGTTGAAGTCATAAGTACAAAAAGGTTTGAAGAATAATTTGCGTTTGATGGATGACAAAAATTGGATTACGATGAAATTCTTACGAAAAAAATGAAGTCATTGAATTGTGTAATACAAAAGATTTTAGGAATGTAATAATTTTGGAGTAAGCTCCAATAATTAAGTTTTTAGAGAATCTAAGATCTCGTCTCGTTGCCTAGTTCGTTCACTGTAGGAGAGCAATGTAAAGGTCAGACGGTGCACTGAACCGCCGAATCTTTAAAAGGACGAACGAACATATTATACACAGTAAAGATGTCTAGACAATTTTCTAAAACTTTGAATTGAATGCTTCGTAAGTAGTTGAAATACACTATGGCCAATATGGCCATCGGTGAAAACGGACTTGTTGAAAATCATTCAGATATAATAAATTAAGACTGTTCAACTAAATCAAAATAAGAAATTATATTTAAGACGAGCTTCCGCCCGCGGCTTCGCTCGCGTGGTACGGTTATTATGATTATAATTATAAAAAGTAGCCTATATGCTATTCTTGGTAAGTATATAACTTTATCTATATACATCTATATATATACAGTGGTGGTCATCTAATTAGAAACACCTAGTCACCTGACATTTTTATAAAGTAACTAACATTATTATAGCATTTAATAGGAGGTAAATTTTTTTTCACTACTTTACAATGTACTTTAATATCTCTTATTTAATTACAAGCAATAATATTTGAAAACCAAGACGACAATAAAAATAAATATCAGTGAAACAAAAAGTATCAATATCGTTAGGACTGGCAGAATGGACAACTAATTAGAAACATTGTATGACTTGGTTCGAAATTGGATTTTTTAAACTGAAATACAGTTCTCACAATTGTCAATCACATTGTAAATATTGCCGCCATTTCTAACTAATTACGAAAAGTTACTATTTATTGTTGTTTTATTAAAAATGGGTAAAAATAAGAGCTGTGATGCAGCAACGAGAAAAATTATAGTGAATTTTCATTTAAAACAAAAATGGAGTTACAGAAAGATCGCCGATTATTTGGAATGTTCCGTAAAGATGATATTTAACGCCCTCGCACATTTCAAACTACACGGAACATCAGATAACGTGCCAAGAAAACTTCGGCCCAGGAAGACTACAGTTCAAGAAGACAGGCTTATGCTTCGATTAGCTAAGGCGGACCCCTTTAAAGGATCCAATGTTATAAGAAAAGAGGTATTTTCAGAAGACGATCCTCGACACGTGTCCACTAAACTAGTTCGTAGACGGTTGGTTGAAGGAAAATTGTTAGGAAGGATCGCTAGAAAAGTACCACTACTAACCAGGCAACATAGAGAAAATCGTCTAGCATTCGCTCGCAAATATGGCAGTTGGACTATCCATCAATGGAAAAAAGTTTTGTTTTCAGATGAAACTAAAGTTAATTTGATTAATTCCGATGGAAAACGATATGTACGACGACCAATAAACGAGGCTTTGATTGAATAACAAGTACACTAAAAAGACAGTTAAGCACGGTGGTGGAAATGTAATGGTGTGGGGATGTTTCTCAGGGTACGGGATTAGTCCCGTGAGAAAGATTGAAGGGCAAATGGATCAATATCAATACAAAAAGATCTTGGAAGAGACAATGATTCCATATTCCGAGGAAAATTTGCCAGTAACTTGGATATTTCAGCATGACAACGACCCAAAGCACACAGCACGCAGCGTTAAAGCGTTTCTTACAGAACAATCCGTGACAGTATTAGAGTGGCCTGCCAATAGTCCGGATTTAAATCCCATAGAAAATTTGTAGCACACTATAAAGACCAACCTGTCGCAGAAACACGTTACTAATATTCATGGACTTAACAGTGCATTTGAAGACGCTTGGAGAAGTATTCCTGTAGAAACTTGTTATAAATTGATTGAATCAATGCCGCGTCGCTGCAAAGCTGTTATTGATAATAAAGGCTACCCTACCAAATACTAATTGTCTAAGGATGTAGTATTTTTAGTATTTCTCAAAACTATTGGGGTTTTGTTCAAATTAAAAATGATTTAAGTAATGATTTTTTTGGTGTTTCTAATTAGTTGTCCGGTTTGTATCTCGTTTTTTATTTTGTTATTAATATAACTTTCAGTTTTAGAAAAACAACCGTTGTTTTCTGTTACTAAAATGGTATAACAATGCAATATAATATCCGATACATCGATTTTAATACGTAGGACCACTCAATGATACGTTAAAAATTAGTTCGAAAGGCAATAAAAATATAAACCCAGGTAGGTGTTTCTAATTAGATGACCACCACTGTATATTTATAGTCTTTATCCTCATAGCTCAGTTGGTGGTAACTCTGCCTTCTGCGCTAGAGGTCGCGGGTTCGATTCCCGCACTGGACAAACATTTGTGACTAGCACAGATGTTTGTTCTGTGTCTGGGTGTTAAATATATATCTTTTATGTATATCAGTCTCTGGTACCCATAGTACAGGCTATGCCTAGTTTGGGATCAGTTGACCGTGTGTGATATGTCCGGAATATTTATTTTATTTTTATTTTTATCTATACCAAGTTTCAAAGAAATCGGTTGAGCCGTTACGGCGTGATTGAACAACAAACATCCAAACATCCTCACAAACTTTCGCATTTATAATATTAGTAGAATAACAATCTTTCGAAAATTAAAACATTTGTCACTTGACCCAATAGGTACATAATGAAACTTAAAATCTCACTTGATTCAATCAACATAATATAAAAGCACTATTAATGACTTCAACCGTGAGGCAAACAGTTTGTATTCTTCGTATGGCATGCTAACTACTAGTGTGTAAATAATATTGGAAAGTGCCACTGACTACCACCTTCTTCAAGGATCAGAAAAACTAATTATCTGAGAGGACATCTACCATTTATTTCTTTCTAATAACTTCAATAATGACTAAAATGATTCCAGAATTAACTAATGGAGTAACGTTGACAGGATCGATAGGGATACAGCCACCCCTCAAATTGCTAAGTAATCTCGACGGTAATTACTCAATTTACTCAAGACAGGAGGCGATACCATCAAAGTGCCTATAAGCAGATTATGGACTGTTACCCAATAGCGAAGGTGGGGTTAATGAAAACTCCTGGTTCGAAGATACCTACGGCAAAACAGCAAGATCAGTTTTCATTATCTTATGAATGATATCGAAAACTATATTCCTGAAGAACAAGATAAAATGGTAATATTGGAACTATTCAACAACTGTTCGAGATAAAAATTTAGTGATTATAATTATTTCAAAATAAATTGAAGATTCGGAGTTTTATGACAATAAATCCATAAGTTGAAGAATAAAATTATTTATTTTTATAGGGACATCTAGAATGGAATTCCTCACAAAAGCCAAGCCTAAATAAAGCTTTTTAATGGTCGTCGATGCGACACGCATCATCAGCAAAGATTGAGAATTGTTGAAGCCGTGTCGACCTAAATACTGGCACACGTGAACCACTATTTTAGAACAACAGGGGAGGTATGTCAGGTAGGTTTCAAAATAGCTCTGGTATAAACAGTACAATGTTTACATTCGCGTAGGTATATCGGTTTATCTCCCAGAAAGCGAGCTAACAAGGACAAATTGTTGATTTTGGATTAACCGATGTATGTAATCTGATTAGCTAGGTAGGTACTCCAAATAAACATAATGCTATAACGTCGTCGGTCAGAGAAGACGCATTGACTCACTTAGTTATTTATAATTTTACATAATGTATGAAGTAGCAACAAAATTCAGTTCCCCGATTCAAGTTTTTTCACAAAAGAGTATGAGTTACCCTTCAACAATAGCGCACAAATGTACACCTGGCAGACAGGATGCAAATAACAAAAATCAATACCACCGAACGAGCGAACGCAGTGTGCCCAACTTGCATAAAATTAAACCATGCTCTCAATTTTAGCACACTCTCTACCGGGATAGCAAAATAGCGGAACTCCATCAAGCTTAACAATGAAAAGCATTCGTCGAAGAACTGGCAAGATGGAGAATACAAAGTGCTAATAAGCATTTTGATTCAGACAGAATTCTTAGACAGTGTCAGACACAACTTAACAAACAATAGATCATTGAACATGCGTTGGAAGGACGACGCGACCGCAGGGCGCGGCGGCGTATCAATCAACTAACCGTGAGGAACTCGACACAATCTAAAAGCTTTTGAATGAAACGTGTTCAGTGTCGGATTGAACGTAATTTCAAGAGCTCTGTAAAGCTGTCAGCTAAGTAAGTAAGGCTGAGAGACTTCGCATCTCCAGGCTGGTACTTGGCGAACCTGTTGACCCACTGCGCAACGTTCGCGGCAAAAACTACGACTGCACCTGCCTGCTTCAGTGTTATGGGTGCCTAGCTATGCCTACTGAAACGAAAGCATTGTTTCCTGACCCAAAAACCATGGGGAGACGTAGCAACTGCGGTAAGAATGAAAATACCACAAACATGTATACGACTTTTGTATTCCACGAAGACCTTTGCAAAATCATACCGATATATCTAAAATTGGCTGGTAAAAATTGATACAATTATTAGAAAAAAATCAATTAACGAAACAGCTATCTGATGAAACTAAATAAATGAAATGAAACAAAGAGCTTTCTATCGTAATCGATAGCCTACATAATAATCAGTCGATATTTCGAAAGCTTGCGTGGTAGGTATGAGTAAGCGGGTTATTTCATTAGACGCGACAGATAAATTCGTAGTCTAGACTTTGTATGTAATTAGTTGAATACCTTAGGGGCGCAGCAACCTTGCTTCATAAATAATGATATCTAATACATATGCTTTTTCTAATAAGATCCTCGACGCCTACTTGTGAGTCACACACAGTGCACAGCAGATACATCAATAGAATTTCACGTCGTGTTCGTGGTATGTTATGTATGTACGTAAGTACCATAGCATGCCTTAGAGGAAATAACTAAGGCCTTTCGTCTTTTACCTCTTCTTTTTCCATGCATAAACATTATAATTTTTCTAAAATGAACTCATATCTAGGTAAAGCCACAAAATAATAACACTAATAGTGTGATCGTCTAATCTAAAACTGAACCACTTCCACTGTGTTCACGATTGTGTAACGTCAACGCTCCCTCCACCCAATGTTTAGTGGAGGGACGTTCAATTTAAGATTAGATGATCTCTACTACATAGACAGATTAATAAATTATACCTAATGAGATCACAATAAAATACGTATGTATAAAAATAAAATATTGTCCACATTATGCTTATGCTTCCTATCAGCTAAAACTTTTTAGAATCTTGTGATTCTCTTGAATTTTTTAGTAGGTCTTGAGATTACATACAAACAAATTTTACCTCTATAAGCGTGATAGACGTCTTCTCACGTTTTCAGGCGCTCATATCCTTGAAAATATCCAAGGGAGGTAGTCAGTTTCGACCAAACATAACATTTGCATATATTTGCATCGAAAACTCCTGCATCATCTGCTTACTAACGTGGAACGGGAAATCAATGGAAATTGGCCTTCTCTCTGACTATTCAGTCCAGCTATGGATTCAACTCTGCATAACTTAATTTCGATCGTTAACTAGAACTGGAACAGGCGAGGGAGAGTTGAAATATGATATCCATTTATTTTGTGGAAATGTGAACTTTTTTAGAAGATATAATTGTGTAACTAAGCAGTAACTACGTAAACGTTATCGAGTTCTTCAATGTGATTTTTGTGAAAACTCTACTTGCTGCTGAATGATGAATGATTTTAAACAACATCTTTTAAGCTAAACAAAACAAAATATAAAACAAAATATAAAACAACATACCGAGCAGGCAAAGTCACGAGCAACAACTTTAAACCGAAATCAATGCACAAAGACCAAATTCCTTATAATTTCTGTTAAAATTCTTAGTAAAGCTCCTTGACCTGCGATGAACTTGTTGACCCAGTGGAATCACCTTGTACCACACTTGAGGGCGTAGTAACCAATGAACCTGATTACAATGCCCTCAAGCCACACTGAGCTGACATATCTTTGATATACTCGTTCATAACATAGATCTTGCAAGGCTTGGTAATTCTGAGAATTTATTAAGTTTGCGCATTTGAATAAGAATCTGAAGCATTAAGTAAGTAAGTATCGAACATGAATATGATTTTAAAGAAATCTCATACATCTTTATGAAGTATTCTATCAAAATAATAGAGCTATTTTACAATCATATTAAACCTACATTTTCAATAATAGAAAACCAAAGTAGCTTTCTTAAATCATAAAAAGAGTTTAAAGTTGTATAGTAACGACCGAACATGACTTTTAGAGATAAAGTTCAGTAAACCTACGAGCAGACTAGGCTTATAAGATAAGTTGAGGTGAAACCCAAAGTTTTGGGTCGAGCTTTTATAAAGGTAATTAAACTTGAATGAATTTATCATTTCGTCTTCAGGTTAAACGAATTTACCCCGGCCGAGATGGATGAGAGACAGAAATGAGATATAGCTTTGAATAAATCAACCCGCCGATTCTTAGAGGGTTTCTTTATCAATCGATACACTTTCTGACGATATACTGATGATTCTGGTGACGCACTCTGACGAAATCATTTGAGCTTTCCAGCTTATCGGAAAAAAAATAATTTAATTAAAATTGAAACAGATAAACGGACCCATGTGAATCATAACTATAATAGCCGTTCAAGCAAGAAGAAAACGAAACCATTAATATCAACGGCGCGTTCAAGCACTTAACGAACTACCTACATAAATCTCGTCAGGTCACGTCTAGTTTCCAAATCCTCTTGATATATGTAATTCCTATCGCCATGCAAAGGACTAATACGTCAGAAACAATCAGCATAGAATTTAACAGCATATTGAAATATATTTCCAACGATATGTAAATTCGGAACCGAGACATAACGATGTTACTGGCACAGCGGTTACTGCATTATCCTATCTGCAGTCTGAATCTCTATTCTGTAACATAGCTAAATATACATAGGGTAGGTACTCTGAATGTTTTCGATGTAGTACATACCTACTATAAAAGTTAGGTCGATCCAGCCGAATTAGTATTTACGCTAATAGAGATACTCGAACTGTGAACCGGTTTGCAAGTTTCTGTCAGATAGAGCGAAATGATTCACCTGGATTCTCATCGATGACCTTATCGCAAATGTTGTGACTGCTTTCCATTTTGAGCTTCCATACGGAATCAGTAAGTTGGCTATCCGGTCAACGCTACTGAATTAAGCCATTGAGCAACACCCAGTTCCGTCAACAACCGTTACGATTAACAATGCACACTCACATTCCAGGTCTGTTACCCCTAAAGAGTATGATTCACTGTTCACATCACAACACCGAATAGTTGAATAACCACATTCGCTGTTGTCAGAGATGAATGTTCCGCTATGGTTCCGGTGAGCTGAAGTAAAAACTACCTACCTAATGCATTTGGCGAAACGCTTTCTGCACATTTCAGATATTAAAGTGATTGAACCCCGCAGCACTTGTTGAATTATTCGACGCGTGCTTGACCACTCTTCTGATTACTCGACCTAATTGCTCAGCCTAATAATTATGCCGTTTCGTTTTTTTTATAAACAATGGAAAGCAAATTCATCTGTAGGGATTACTTATTCAAACGTAATCCATGCATTGCCTACCTAATCGCCGTAAAACCACTGGAGCAGATACAATTTGCGTAAGCAATTTTGCATGATACAAAAACAAACTTAATGTTCTTCTTTATTCAAGCGGGTTTGAAATCTTTTAACGCTTCATGAAAGACAGCGACAAGCATAGAACCATAGTTGGGGTAAGAGTATATTGACATATAATCTGATCTGACAAGGAAAACTTGCAAAACTTTCTGAGCAAAGCTGTAAAAAATTAACGATTTCTAATTTCAACCTCTTTCATACTAGCATTGCAGCCGAGCTTGACATGGATTGCGAAAGGCGTTGATAAACATAGATAAATTAGGCAAGTAAACGCAGAGGAGTTTTGCGGTGAAGCGGTGACCTCAACACGAACAGATCAACGGGTCGAGCTCAAAGATACGACACAGCCGAGGACAGTAAGTTTGTTGCCAAAGTTCAACTTGTTGAATAATTATTACAGGGCAAAATTCAAACGTGCATTGTGGATCTTGCAGATGCCTCGATTCCTGAATAAACTTCAAAATTTAATAACTTTAGCGCAAGTCGCAAATATGTGGGCTCTATCTGTTCATAACGAATTATATTTTCTTTGAACCAATTTGAAATGGTTCGGCAAGGCATTTATTACATCTACGCATAATCTGCAAAGGATATACAGATTAGTATTCATGCATGGAACGTTCAACTCACCATCTGCGTGGGCTGACCCATCATTATAATTTTAATGACAAGGCACGATTCTTTTCGAAATATATGGACCACATCCTCTGGATTTCGAGAAACATCAAATAGAGGAGGTAAGGCACAGCGAGATTTTCTCGCTCTAAATTGGAGCAGCCCGCCTGCGAGGTTCCTCCCCTTACAGAAAATCGCAGCCAAAGAAGATTATTTGTTTCAAATAGTGTTTGGGTTCCTGCGGTAAGGTTGCCAAAGCTGTTTATGGGGGTACGGGGTCGGCAACGCGTGCGTGGTATTGCAAGCATTCATAGGCTACGGTAACCACTTACCAACAGATGCGCCGTATACTTGTTTGCCACCTTATTTATATAAAAAAATATATTATTAGCGCGACTACCATACCAACCAGATGATTCGCATAAGAAGTTTCGAAACGAATTATCAGATGGGAGATAGTAGATTAGCCCGCGCCCAGAGTCAGCGCCCACGCAGCTATAAAGTTTCAACTGAGCCTATTTGTTTTTCTTTATAAGCGACTTCAAAAAAGGTTGATGATTCTTGCGCTGGTGTATAGAAAACATTATTCGAGGTGGTGAAATAAAAAAATTATTCCGAAGGGATTGGTACTTGTCCCGTCCAACTGAAAAAAACGTTAATCTCTTGGAATCATGACTTGCAGAAACAATTTCGTGGTCGATTCTATTATAGTTTAGTTTTTTATTTATTTAGTGCCAGTTGCCATTGAATAAACAGTATAATCCCGAGTGGGAGTACAAAATGACGTACGTAAAGCTAACTAAACTACCCCTTATTTCGTTTTATAAAACCCTTACACCAATATTTCTTTAAGGTAATTCAGAAGCATTAATGCACCAGCTGACCGTGGTGGCCTCGTCTGAAGAATAAGCCCTTCCGTATGTCCCCGTGGATGTCGTAAGAGGCGACTAAGGGAAAGGCTGTGGGTTGGGCAGCAGCTTCCCCTATTTTAACAATGCTCGTCAACCCGCGTGTTCAGCCTGGCGAGTATGGGCAAGTACCACAAGGTCCGTGACACGAAAAGCAAGCAAGCAAGTTGCAAAAACTATATTCGTGGTTTCTATTTAATAATAATAATATAATAAGTTTTTTTTATTTGTAACAGAAAAAATTAAAACTAAAAATACAAAGACATGTGATACATATTAGTAGGAATGTACTCCTTACTTATAACTCATTTGTTAGTATGTATAGTAGGTAGGTTCTAAATCTAATCCTAAAACAAATCAATTATATTGGCCTTGATTAGGTAAAGTAGTTAGATAGGTAAGTATACAAAATAGAGTTTAAATTAATTTATAAGTATGGTAGGTAGCTATGCAATAACTTTGATCTCCACACTAGGATTCCCTGTGCTGTGGAGACCAACTTTTTGACCAGAAACGATTAATTTTAGCTATCACCTGCTTCTTCCACATCTGGCGACCGTAACGATTTTCGTTTACCAACTCGCTCTGTGATTGGACTCTACCAAATGCATAATAGATGAGGTCTATAATAAAACCATTGAGTTTCCCGGCCATTGATCCATAATGATATTTTGGGAGCTTCCCAGTTAGTAACTGAATAAACCGAAGCGACACCGGATCACTGCAATTTTAAACGAGTATATTTATACAAAGTGATTCTGCCAGCGTCTTGGGGACGCTTCCGACTGGTAGTGACTCTCTAATCTGGATCAACTGAGATATCTATAGATCGTTTGTATAGTTTGTATATTTAGATAGCTCATCTGTTTATTGTGTATTTCGTAATTACTTGTTTTTATTAGTTTTAATTTTCTATCTGTAAATAAATGCACCACAGTGTAAAAAAAGTGATTCATAATATGGATACTATCCCGAAATAATGGCTTTACCCAATTGGCAAAAAAGTTTGTTCCACGACTATTGAAAATTTGTCATTTTTTATTATAAAAAAAAAACACAATGCATTAATGCCGTTTTGGGGTCAAAGTTCCAACTCATTTATATATTTAGCTGTTTTAGGTAGCAACCCTGATGAGGAACTTATCGTACGTTTACTAACTGATAGAAAGATGATAAGACCAAAACCAGCTGATTTGTAAAGCTCACAAAGTTGCATTTAGTATGGGGCCAACTCGTTAACTATGAAGTCTACTTATACCTTGTATCTTCGAGATACAATCTTTTCTAAGCTAGGTACATATTTATATTGCCAACTAGAGCTGTAAATGATATTTACCAATAAATGCTTATGACTTATACTGTGATATTTTTCCTTGTAATTTCATTTTATATGCTACTATTTTGATAACCTTTTTTAACAGGAGGTAGGGCACAGCGAGATTTAATCGTTCTAATTTGGAGCAGCTCGTCTGGGGAGGTACCTCCGCCTTACAGAAGATCGCAGCCAAACAACATTATTTGTTTCAAATAGTGTTGTGTTCCTGCGGTGAGTAAGGTTGCCAGAGCTCTTTAGGGGGGAGGGGTCGGCAACGCGTGCGTGATACCTCTGGTATTGCAAGCGCTCATAGGCTACGGTAACCTTTTACCCACAGGTGGGCCGTATGCTTGTATGCCAACTCAGTTGTATAAAAAAAAAAACCTCTCAGGTATTCCCAAATAGGTATTTAGCCGGTAGTTAGCGTGGAGACACTTGACTCTAGCAAAATTTACCACTTTAAAGCTTCACGTTTATGAATTTCTGTATATCGAAAACGTGTTCATGAAACCTCATAATATTTTAGACCTTCCTTTTAGATCCTCCGACCGAATACCCAGTACGATGAGACGCAAATAAATAAAAAACAACCTCACTTCAGGTACCCCGAAAAGGATTTTATTTCATAACTTACTAGGCTTCACCATTATGTATTACCTTACAAAGCTTCAGCCTGATAGCACTAATAGTCTGTATGAAGAACGGCTGACAGAATCGGAGACGGACAGACGGAAATGGCGAAACTCCTAGCCGGACTTTGGAACCCTAGAGATAAACCGAAAGCTCTTTACAGTGTGTCAAAAAATATTTTACAAAAGCTGGTATAGCTACTCAACTCATGATAAAATACAATGGCAACTATTTATATTGGCTAACGATGAAAGATTGATTGTACATTATCCATTTATAATCCTTAGCGTTGCTCTCGATATATTACTTACTCACAGATTTACGACTTGCTACAATCTTTTTAAGAAAACCAGGACATTATTAAACAAACATCGTTATGGCGTTCGTTCGTGTGTTCAAAGTATATTTATTTTCAGAAATTAATGCACCGATTACTCAGTTACGAGGTAAATAGGTCGCCCTTCCGTGGGGTTGAGCAAGATAGCGGACTTCGCTCACAGCCATAAATTGGCATTCAAAATACCCGCATACCCCGACTAAGGTGTTAGATAATTGTGGAAATGTTGCTTTACAAAACAGTACCGTTTCACAGCGAACTCGTAAAGCATTAAGTTCAAGAGAAAGAGCAGCGTTCCACAACACGGCCCGTTAGATCGAACGCGAATTTTAGTCAAATTAGCATTGAACGGGCCGCGGATTCACCAGCCTTAATTAGAACCGGAATTCTGATACCGTTCGGACACTTCTGGTGAACGCATGGCAACAGAATGCGTTCCGCGAATGCAGCATTCGAACGCGACGCGTGAATTGATGTCAATTGTCAATCCATTGTTCACAGGCTCATGTTCATCCGACTATGTTACCAGAAACGGCGAACCGAGGGTCTTATTTCGCGCCGGTCACATTAACACTTTCCGTAATCGTTGCAAATTTTATTGCCTATCGTCATGCTCAATTTACTGATATCCATGGTTACGTTGGAATTTATTGCGAATGTTATGTTTCTTACGTTCCCATTGAATTGAAAGTGCTAGTGGTTCGCACCAACCAGTTAAGATAAACTTTCAAAACGCATCTCTAACTGATATCCTATTTTACCTGAACTACGAAGACACTGAAACTTTACTAAATGGTAGCGAAGGTTATATTGGTTTTCTAACGTTAGGTACTATTCGTTGCATCTCAAAACCATATGGAATCCAAATGAAATGAAATCGCTTTGGATGTATAAATGAACCAAACTCATTCAAATGACACCCCACTTCATATATTTATATTTACCCTTTTTTATACGCCTATTAGACCCCTATATCTTAACAACCCCTTGGCCGATTTAACTCATATTCTTACAAGCAAATCTAGAAAGTACAACTTGTTGACTTCCATGAAGAAATTCCATGCAGATCAAATTGACGGTTCGAAAGTTAGGGTCTAACAAATATACATTCAAACATAAAACGCCGATTCGTCCAGTTGCTTGAGTCATCTTCGCTCGCTCGATTAATGAATCTGAACGGAACGTTTCGATTGCAAGAAGACTGAAATTTCTGTAGGTGCAAATGTTCAGGTAATATATGGTTTCTTGCCCCAGATTTGCCGGTTCGGCGACCGATTTAGTATCGTAGTGTGGTAACTCGAGGCTCGTATCACCCAGGTGATGCTTGCTTTGAAGCGACGTTTCCGAGGCGGGACCGAATATTTTTAGAGAAACTTAAATTCTATTTCAGCGACGAACGTTGAGAGTCCAATATCAGTTTGGGAAATTGGACATCTTGCGGGGTGTTTGTGTAGTTGTAGGTAAGTAACCTAGTTAGGGGATTGCTTCATTTCCAGAACTGTTGTTGCTTTTCAGTTGCATTAATAGGCAGGTAGGTACTTACATACATAAACAACCCTAACTATAAATAATGAATAAGTGTGTATGTTAGTAAAAAGTTAGTTGCTTGGCTGGTTGGTTTATCTACTTTGTCTTTCTTTTACGCAATAAGAATCAACGGGTTGGCGTATTTTTTATGAAGTGAGTGACTTAGTTTAGTCACTTTTTGTCCGGGTACCACGTCAGCGAAGCCGAGCGTAGAACTAGGTCGGTATACAAGGTGATTCATAATATGTCTATCCTGAAAGGAGCTTATTCTATCATTAAAAAAGAAAGAATACTAGTGGAAAGACGTACGCTAACTTGCAACATTAAACTACTGATTAATTGAGTTTGAACTAATTAGACCCCAAAACACTTGATTTGTCTGTTAGTGTTTTTTCAATTAAAAGTGACGAAACTTCAAAAGTTTTTGGCCAAATTTGTGTCGCACTACAAGGGGTGCTGGTTTGATTCCGGCTGCGGTACAAATGTTTGCATGATCTGCGAATATTTGTTCCGAGTCTGGGTGTTGTGGTAACATAATACTCGTAGATTCTGATAGACACGAACCAGGGAATCCTAGTTCAGGTTCAGGTCAGGACTATGTAGGTGACTGCTGACCTTGTATAGTTAAAAATTTTACAATTTAGCGAGTATTAAAAATAGTGGGGCGGTTCAGATTTTTAACTGATGATCTCATAGTCAGGGTCGTGATACAAAACAGTACAGCTCGCACAAAATAATTCTAGAAACAATACACGCAAGTGCGATCTTGTGTAACGAGCTTTTGCTAGAGAGTTATAGTAATATACAAAATCTGAAATTGGTGTAATGTTTCGTTGACAGCTTTGAGGGAAAGGAACCCCATAGATAAAGCTCGTCATGGACATTAACAGGACAGAAGGTCGAAACTCGGCGCCTTGTTCGGCGCCGCGACGTCGGCGTCGCTCGTTCCAGTCGGGAATGTTGATAGCCTGCATTATGTAATGCTTTCAGTACTATGACCCACTTTTATAGTGATTGACGGATATGATACGTGCTCACGCTTAGCCTTCATTGTATTATTTTGAGGAGATAAGTAGTAAGGTAGCCTTAAAGCAGATAAGGGCTAATTACATCAAAAAACAATTTATGGGCGCATTAAGTCTAAAAATGTGCTCTTTGTTATTTCTTTTGAGATCTCTCAAACAACTTAAATTTAGTATGTCAACAGGTTGTACTATAAAGATTTACTGGTTAGATTAGGAGTGAAATCGGCAAAGGGGTTGCTAAGATCCAAATGGGGTTTCTAAATAAAAGGATATAAAAATACATGAAGTCAGGTGTTATGTGAAAGAGCTTTGTTAATATAATACATTCCAAAGCAATTTTTATTTTTATTCAAAGCCATGGTTTTTTTAATACAATTAAAATAGTAACTTTAAAAGCCAATATAATGTGAACTGCCATTTGGTAAGTTTCAATGACTTCGTAGTTCAGCTAAGATCGGCTATTAGTTAGAACATGCAAAAGAAGTGAAGGGTGCAATCTAGTTTATAGTATAAAATAAAGTGTGTGTTGAATAGTAATTTTATTTAATAGGTAGTTAAACTTTAAATTTATCCTTATAACTAGCAATTATCTAGAAAGTTTCCCTGAGAGAATGCAAAATAATAATATATTAAAATAAAATTTAATAAGTATGTTTACCTTATGAAAACAACGGATTGATGTGAATTTTAGTATGGTTTATAGCTGAAGTGCCAGATATTAGGTAAATTTTATTCTGGTTTCTCACGAGCAAAGATGCGTTTGGTATCTAGTGCAAAATAAAAGTTGACAAGTAAAGAGATATTGTTTTTGAACAAAAGGGAATGACGTCAATGATCCATTTATTTTGAAAAGGTTTTATAATGGTCTACAAATCAAGTTGACTGTACTTACCTACTGGGTGGGAACTGGGTACATACAGATACCTACCTACTTGCTATATTTGGCTAGTTATTATTAACTAGCTTTCGTCCGCCGTTTTGCTAGCGGGATACCGGGATAAAACTACCCTATGTCCGGGATATAAGTAGGTATCTTTAAACTACCAACAGTGCCTACTAACCAAATTTTATGAGAATTCGTTCAGTGGTTACAGAGCCGAGTGGTAACAAACACATAGTTCTGCTTAAGATACCTAATAGTGGGAAAGGATCAGCAATTTAAACACAAAAGCATTGTAAATAAATCGCAGATAAACAAAAAGGTAGGTACATAAACTCACAGTCAACAGCTTTTAGACCCAGGCGCTGCAGCAGAAAGATGAACCGGAAAATCATTAAAACTTATGTAGAAACTACAAACATAACTAAAATTATTAATGAATTATCCAATTTCTGTTAGAAAAACTTGAATCAAGAACAAATTTAATGTGGTACACAACTAAACAACACGAGAAACAAGAAACAAACGTTCATTGACCCTTGTTAGTAAAGTGCTGCCAACTGAGATTATTTTTATTCGCTTGGTACTGTTGTATGTACCAATATCTCTGTTTAATTTGCAAATATGTAGTAGCTAGGTTTACCATAACCTGTGGTAATATCATAGACTCGTAAAGAAGTGTCCAATGAATCTGAAACATTACACTACATCATCTCAGACACGCATTAATAGAGAATAAGTCCTATCAAAATTGACAACCATACGTTATTTTCTCCTCCGACCTCCAAGGTTTTACGACAGAACACTATTACTCCCGAGTTTTCACTCATACGGCGACACTGAGAAAATGACACTGCTAGTGTCAACCAACTGTCATGCCACTAATGATTGTGACAGTGACATTTTATTTTTCGCTTCGCGGCCCAAAGAATAAGAAGGAGACGGACGGCAGGCACGAGCTGAGCGGAGCGAGACGTGCGAGCGAGTAGAATAAATACATAAATAGTACTAATCTGTGCGTGCGAGAGCGAGACGGTCTAGTCTAGTGTGTTGTGCTGCAGCGTTGCCAGAAGGTTACTTTTGTAACCTTTTAGGTGATTTTTACCTCCTTCAGGTTACGTCTATGACTCGAAAGGTTATTTATTTAAAATTGATGGATATTTGTTTAAAAAAGTAGCTCGCAATTGCAAATTATAATGGAAAACTTTACTAAATCATTCATATTTCTGTATGCTAATACAACCAACATATTCTGTATGTCAATTTTTAATCCTACTACTGGAAAAAATATGAAAGGTTACTTTTCACACTAAAAGGTTACTTTTCTTATGCATTTCAGGTAACTTTTGACAATACCCGGCTGGCAACACTGTTATGTTGTGTCATTGTGTGTGTTTGTTGATTATTTTATTTTTCATCTATCTACTATTAAATAAAATAGGTATTACGGCGGTAAATCGAAGCATAATCTTGCCTACCTACACAATCATGTTTTGATTTGTATACATTAAGTGCACTCATCAAAATGGAAGAAGAAAGTAAGTAACTCTATCATTGTCTTTCTATCGCATTTGAGGTTACATTAAACAAAACCGAAAACCTTTACAGAACTGATCCGACGTAAGAAGAAAGCTTTGAACGGGAGCAATAGACGTGCTTTTGCAGAGTCCTGCAATGATTTGGCTACGTTCTACTACAAACACAATCGGTACAGCGATGCATTAGACGAGTACAGAGCCGAGGCCACGATTTGTAAGGAGCTAGGCCTTCAGATGGAATGGGGTACATGTAACAGGATGATCGGTGAAATGTTCATGCTGATGGCAGAGTTTGACAAGGCTTTGAAGTATGAGGAGCGGCATTTGGGTACGATATATTTTATTCCTAAACATCAATAACAATAAGTAAAACTCTTGTTATTTATTGACTGAGTAACACTCAACATCAAACAAATAATTTCCATGTTCAAGTTAAAGTACCAACCAATTTCTTATCCCTCATTTTATCCTAATATTTACTTTTAAGAAAAATTTACTTATATTACATAGGTATTTCATATTTCTTTATAAAATCAATTATTATTAGCTCAATATACTCTTGAATATTTTAGCTGTAGCCAAAGAACTGAAGAATTTGGTGGAAGAACAAAGAGCTATGGCGACTCTCGGACGGATATACCTTCTGCAAGGGCAGAGCTCCAGTGACGATGGAGAAGCTAAAACCTCACTGAAGGCTGCTGAGAAGGCTTTTATGAAGAGTCTTGTTCTTTGTGAAAAGTATGTTTTTATTAATAACTATATTATACTTATACTACCTATGTTATTGCTTGTTATTCATTGTTGTCTGCATGCACAACATTTGTCTAAGAAATGCTTCCTGTAAAAAAAGTAGCTTCACGATTTATCAATGATCCCTTTGTCATATTTAGTATGGAACATCCTACATCCTACTAATATTATAAATGCGAGATCTTGTGAGGATGTTTAGATATTTGTTGTTAAATCACGCTGTAACAGCTCAACCAATTTAGTTGAAACTTGGAATAGATATTTGGAGGAGGTAGGGCATAGCAAGATTTTCTCATTCTAAATTGGAGCAGCCCGCCTGGGGAGGTACCTCCGCCTTACAGAAGATTGCAGCCAAATAACATTATTTGTTTCAAATAGTGTTGTGTTCCTGCGGTGAGTAAGGTTGCCAGAGCTCTTTAGGGGGAAGGGGGTTTGGGGTTGGCAACGCGTGCGTGATGCCTCTGGTATTGCAAGCGCTCATAGGCTACGGTAACCGCTTACCAACAGGTGGGCCGTATGCTTGTTTGCCACCTCAGCTGTATAAAACAAAAAAAGAAAAAAAAAAGAGATGAAATTCTTGACCTAGAATAGCATATAGGCTATTTTTATGTAGGTACCACGCGAGCGAAGCCGCGCGAGGAAGCTAGTTATTAATAAAAAGGATTTTCATGACATGTACTTTCAGCTTAAATGGCAAAATAAACAAACATGAACTAATGGACATGAGAGCCCGTCTCCTCCTTAACATTGGAGTGGTCCAAGAACACCTTGGCAACCTTGACAAGGCCATTGACTGCATCAACAAGGCCATATCTATCTGCACAAGTCAGGACCTGTACGAAGTGTTGCATAATTGCTATACAACCGAGGCGCTGATACATTGTAATAAGAAGAAGGATTATGCTAAGGCATTGAGCTGCTTGAATAAAGCTTTGGAAGTGGCTAGCAGACTCGAAGACAAGGTAATTCTGTATCTATTAAATAATAATTAAATATTCCACACACTGTCATCATCATCATCATCAGCCTGTAGAAGTCCACTGCTGGGCCATAGGCCTCCCCCAAAGAGTTCCATGACGAAAGGTCTTGAGCCTTCTCTATCCACCAACTTCCCGCAAACTTCACAATGTCGTTGGTCCATCGGCTGGGGGGCCTTCCAACACTGCGTCGCCCGGTTCGTGGTCGCCATTCGAGAACCTTTACTCCCCAACGGTTGTCGGTTCTGAGAGCTATATGGCCTGCCCACTGCCACTTCAACTTGCTTCACACACGGTCAGCTGACCCCAAACTAGGCATAGCCTGTACTATGGGTACCAGAGACTGATATACATATTTAACACCCAGACACCGAACAAACATATGTGTTAATCACACAATAGTAATTGTTTGTCCAGTGCGGGAATCTAACCCGAAACCTCTAGTGCAGAAGGCAGATGGAGCTACTACCAACTGAGCTATGAGGTTAATTATCCTTGAGTATCCTGAAAGGGGTTTTTACTATCAACAAAAACCAAAATTTTTATTGAAAGCAAGTCAAACTTTTCAACGCAAGGTGATTCTTATTTGAGTCTGGACAGATTTGACAACAGCTAATTTTGGCCTATACTAAAATTAGCTGTTATGTTTTTTTCATGAAAATGTCCAATTTCCAAAAGTGTAGAATTACGATATTAAACATATTATGAATCACTTATCAAGCTAGTTAGGCTAATTAAAGTATTTAATTTTCTACAGGTATTGAAAATGAGTGAAACACTTTCAGCTAAAGCAGACATTCTATGCAAGATGTCTGACTATCAGAGTGCCAAACAGGTGCTTCTCAAAGCTTGGAAACTGAAGACTCCTGATGAGGAAGAGAGGGATATCATTGAATCTAATTTGAGAGTTGGTATGAAACTTAAAGTTCATTTTAAATGACTTAACTTTCTACGCTTGTTTCTGGCGGATACCTGATTTTAAACCTTTATTGCTCTAAATACGTAAGAACATTTCATTTTCGTTTTGTTCAATCTTAACTACTATGTTTAAGGTTAATGGAAAGAGCAACTGTTGAATGGGTTTTGTTCCATTTACCAGTTAGGAACGCAATCTATTACGCGCTACTTTGCGCGCTCTGCTCTAACAGCTGAACCCGCGTGACTATGTGTGGTTTTCGATAAGATTTTAATAACGATCATGCTTGGAGAAAATCGACAAAACGGTATATAACAGCTATTAACCGCTGAATTGTAAACTGGTTCCGAGCCCTGCTTAGTTTTCTACTACCATCTACTGGATTGATGATAAAATGAATTCGCATCATTATGGTCAATCAATTTTGATTCTTATTATTGCATCGCTAATTCCTAACTAATATCACCCCTAACAGAAAGTAATATTAGTTCATGTTTTAGGACTTCAGTCTGCCAAAAGCACACATTAACCACAACATACCGTCTTTACAGTTGCAGCAATCTGCTATACAGAAGATCTGTTAATATCCACGGACCCATCCGACCATACGGCCTTTAAGAAGCTTTATGAAAAGATGGGTGACGGCGCCTGTCACCTCAAGAACTATGGGGGTGCGGCCGAGTACTATCTTAAGATGTTGGACCATGCGGAGTTGGCTGGTGACTGCGGGAAGAAACTCATACCTATTTATGTTAGGTGAGATGCTGTTTCATTAAATAAATAAATATTCCGTACATATCATACACGGTCAGCTGATCCCAAACTAGGCATAGCCTTATTTAGTCGCTTTTGAAGATAGGAGGCATCTGCTTCATTGAGTTACAGTCTTGACTGGCTATAACAATGGTGACGCTATTTTTTTGAAATACTTGTTAGAGAGACATTGGTTTCATGCAACAAAATCACAGGAATTACTTTGTAAGTCTTAAAAAATATATTAAAATGGGCCACCACAGCACACACATTAGCAAATGACGACTGTCATTTGCTTATGGTGGTGGTATATCGAAGCTAAATTGTTTGGAGGCGCGTATGGACTGCGGTAGAGAATTTGAAATTTTATAATAGTTATCGTTTCAGTCTGTACCAGACATACAAAGACATGGGCTCCTACAGCGAGGCTCTTCACTACTACGAGAAAGAGTATGAACTAATCAAGGACGTACCGAAAGAAGCTTACACAACGCTGTTCAATATCGCGGAGACATTATTTCTAGCGAAGAAACCTTATGATTTGGTGGAGAAAGCTTGTTTGGACGCTCAGAAAGCCGTAAGTAATTTTTTTAATTACAAACTTGATTTTTTTATCAAAAATTGTACAGGAGGAATGGGGATTTTTTGCACTTATCTCGATTAACCTGAATGTACATAGTGAGAGCTTCTCGATTCTAATTCTACCAATTAACTTTTTTAATTAATGAACCTAATTTTAAAATATGTTAACTTTCTTTCTAAGATATTAGTTCTGTACATACATACACAGGAGACTATGTACAGAACTTCGTGATATCTCATAGTTCCGTGCAAACAACTAGTTTAACATGGCTAATTTTAATTTCATTTATTTTGTATAAAAAAAAAACAATGCAAACCTACTATTGCATTTAGATAGATAGATAGATAGATAACTCTTTATTGATTACCACACAAGAAAAACTTTGAGAAACATGGCACACAAAAGGGTAAAACAATGGGCGGCCTTATCGCTGAAAGCGATATCTTCCAGGCAACCTTTGGATGGAACGAAACATAGCAGAGCTTTAATGGATGGCGGCGTACTTACAAAAGTATAAAATAATACTTAATCCTAAAATAAAACTAAGAAAAAGAAACACATTATACCTAGGTACATAACATCCGAATACATATAATACCTACGCTTAAATAAACTAATACATAATCTAAAACATATATATTTTACTATGAACAGGAGCATTTAATTGTTTATATTATTGACAGGCTAATGACTGGAACAAAAAGAAGTACCAAATTCGTATTCTCAAAAGCCTTCTCAAGTACCAAGAAGAATACGACGAAACTGACAAGATGGAGGACACGAAATCCGAACTTCAAGCGTTAGGATATAAAAATTTCGAGAATTTAGACAATTCTGAAGACGAACAGAGCTCGGCTGGCGGTGGCGATGATGATACAACGCATATCGGTGAAGATATCTGCTTGGACGATCTTACAGGTAATTCCAGCTTATGCTATTCATCATCATCATCATTTCAGCCGTTCGACGTCCACTGCTGAACATAGCCTCCCCCACAGACAGAGCTAATTAAAATAAATAAATAAATATTCCGGACATATCACACATTGTCAAGTGATCCCAAACTAGGCATAGCCTGTACTATGGGTACCAGAGACTGATATACATAATAGATATATATTTAACACCCAGACACAGAACAAACATCTGTGTTAGTCACAAATGTTTGTCCAGTGCGGGAATCGAACCCGCAACCTCTAGCGCAGAAGGCAGAGTTACTACCAACTGAGCTATAAGGCCAGCTAATTCTTTATCATGTGGGGGGATTTGCCCATACCCACCACGCTGGGCCTGCGGGTTGGCGAGCGCAGTTAGAGCTATAGTTGTTAAAATGAGGGACGCTGCTGCCCATCTCCTAGCTTTTTTCCCTTAGTCGCCTCTTACGACATCCGCGGATAGGTAGATATGGAGGGGCGTATTCTTCAGCCGGGGCCACCACGGCCATTCGGCTACGGCTTATCCTATTACTATTATTATAAATAAAAAGTTTGTATGTTGGTGGTTCAACCACGCCGTAACGGCTGGACCGATAGGCCAAACATTTCCAAAACCTACTGAAAATCACACCTGGTTTCTGAATTTGAGTGGTTCCTTATTGATAATCATTTAATCCTACTAATATTATAAATGCGAATGTTTGTTGTTCAATCACGCCGTAACGGCTCTACTGATTTCGTTGAAACTTGGAATAGATAAAGTTCCTTACATAGAATATAAAGAAGAAGAAGAATGTAAATGTTAAGTAGGTACCTTGCGAGCGAAGCGGCGCTCTGAAGCTAGTTACAGTATATGGTCTTAACTGAACTATATAACTATGAGTATCTTTTATTTTACTGACTATTTAATTGAATTATTTTCTAGATTTATCTGACACAAATGAAGAGAATGTGAATGAAAGTAAAACTAGAGAATCCAGAAGAAGAGGTAAAGGTTTTGCTGTCAAGAAGAATATGAAAGGGGAAACTCAACTACATGTGGTAAGTTCTACTATAAATAATCCTACTAATATTATAAATGCGAAAGTTTGTAGTATGTGATGATGTTTATTACTCAATCGCTCCGTAACCATTGAGGGCATGTATGTAGTAAATCGCCTGGATTAACATAATGGCTGCTTGTTATCCAAGTACCACTCAAAGCCGCGTGCGCAAGATAGTTATATGAATGCGAAAGTTTGTGTGTGTATGTTTGTTACCGTTGCGGCTGAACGGATTTTCATGAAATTTGATCTTGTTCTTTAGTATAAATAAGGGTACATTCATCCGGGTAACGCGCGAGCGAAGCCGCGTGCGTAAACTAGTAATTCCATAATCATCGGAGTTTACTATGACCTCTCATTGCGATTCATATGTAGACTGAATTGTCTGCAATATTTTACACGATTTTGAACCTTGTATCTTTGTGTTTACGCCTTCGCCTAAACAAAACTTCAAAGCTAATATTCTTGCCATGGTCTGAACGCAGTGTTTCAGTTTTAGAAAAGTTTAATTACGCGTTGTTATTTTTCCAGGCTTGCATATCAGGCAATAAGCTGCTAGTCGAGAGGCTCCTAGCTAAGGGCCACCCGGTGAACGTGAGAGACAATGCAGGCTGGTTACCGTTACACGAGGCTTGCATCCACGGCCGGCTGGAAGTGGCCAACTTGCTGATAAACAACGGCGCTAATGTTAATGACAGAGGCGGATCTAACTGTGATGGTAAGAGAACGATTCCACTAATACCCGGTGCCTATATTAATGCCGATCGGTTTAGTATAGAAACCGTAATTCAACGTGATTCATAATCGAGGAGCTTATTCTATGGCAAAATGGCATTAAAGTTTGTTCCACGACCTTTGGACATTGTCACTCTCTCTGACCTCTAGTTATGTAAAAATGACCATAATCTTGTAAATTTTTGTGTACCTAATCAATCTTATGAATAAATTATTATTATATTAGATAAGAGTACAGGCTTTTAACCACAGAAGACATTTATTAAATTCCACTAAATATTTTATTCTATAATTTACAGGAATAACACCGCTATACGACGCGGCAAGCAACGGCCATTTAGAAGTAGTACAACTGTTATTAGAAAAAGGTGCGATACCGTCCCTCAAAACTGACTTCGGTGAAACCCCGTTACACGTCTTACAGAAATGGCGGACAGGCACTATACTCACTAAAGACGAAGAAGTTTTATACAATAATATATGCAATAAAATACATAGCTTTATAGACAAAACTAACGCGGCTGAAGTGCTCAATAAGACTAAAACTCCAGTGAAAATGAATAAGATATTCACCCCACCGAGTACTTCAAAAATTACCAGTGTTAGAGATTCTCCAGCGATTAGAAGAAGGAATATTATTGATGATGATAGTGATGATGAAGAAATTAACTTATCGCAACATGTAAGACAGCAGTTGGCGTTTCCTTCCGATGATTCGAATGACTCTGTTGACGATGTTAGAAATAAAGACAATGGTACCTCAGGAGTGAAAGAATACAGAAGCGCTATTTCAGCATTGAGGAACAGAAATATCTGTGATGATGATGATGTGGAGGTAAAGAAAAACAAACAAAAATCAGCTCTATTAGCCCCAGAGGAAGTTGATGACGATTGGCTGGACGATGATTTGGGCATCAGCAAAAATAAAAAGCGAAAACTGAGTGATCCTCTTACCACAGTAGCTAAGAAAACATCGTATGAAAATCTTAAAGATACGATTTACAATTTGAACAGCATAAAAGAACCACTAATTGAAAGTAACAAACCTAGAAAGAAATCGAGAATCAGTGATGTTGTAGATATAAGTGAAAACAGCTCAGACGCGGAACAATTTCAACGTAACGAGAATGTGTGTCCTAGAATCAGTCCTTCAGAAACGATGAAAAGTATATCAAGAGAACTGAATGAACGAACAAGAGATAGTAGACAAACTATGAGAAAGAAATGGAAAACACAGAGTACATTACTCAAGGCCGGGTTTCAGAGAAAACGGGACGACGCAGACCAATCTAGTAACAGCGGAAGCGATACTGAATTATTTCGAAAAGACTACAACAAAAAACTAACACTATCTAGAAAAAACTCCAGCGAAAACTTTGGCACTTTTAAAAGACATTCTTCCGGCGAGAATTTTAATTACAACTCAAATGCGATGCACAATGATGGTTTCAACTTAGTGCAAAGTCTCAACCCCAATATAATGCAACCGATGAACATGATACAACCGATCAACATAGTACAATCTTCAAAGAACGGAAGGCCAGTTCAAACGCAAATATTGCCCCCGGCAGCTGTTAAAGTGCAAGTGGAAGATAAAGTTCTGATGATTTCATTGAAACTGGATACAATAAATAGGTTGACGATCAGCTGGCTAGTTGAGGAAGTCAAATCTAGATATTACAAGTAAGTATTTTTAACATAAGGCAAAAATCGTAAAATGTAAATTATTTCATGCTCGGATCTGATGAGAAACTTCGTCATAAATTCTCGTCGCAGATAACGCGGAGCCTCAAGACAATTTTTTTACAATCAGTGCGTGTTGTCAATGATGATGGCATTATGGCACTGTGATTTAGTCTCTTTACTATTAGTCTCATTCACAAGCTCAAAGAGTTTGATGAAATCCGATACGAGGAAATCCGAAGAAGAACCAAGGCCACCGAAATAGCTCTCAGAATTAGCAAATTGAAGTGGCAGTAGGCAGGCCATATAGTTCGCTTGTTGAATGGGTTTCGTTCTATTAACTGGTTAAAAGTGAAATTCATTTACAGAGTTAATCAATTTCAACTTTTGTGCTCTCCAAGCACGCGCGTTCTTGGCATAAACCGGTTTATAAATGTTTTGAATAACACTCTTGCTCCGAATAAAAGATACGACAAACCAGTATATAACGTTTACTAACCTGACAATTGTAAACCGGTTCCGGACCCTGATCACACTGCTTTTTATATTTTAATTATAGTCCATGTGGGTTTTCTTCCAATATTTATCATTTTCTGTATGTAAAAGTGCAACCCGATACCCACCCGATGGACCGACGACATTGTGAAGGTTGCGGGAAGTCGGTGGATGGAGAAGGCTCAAGACCGTTCGTCATGGCACTCTTTGGGGGAGGCCTATGTTCAGTAGTGATTCTTGGATGATGATGATGATGAAAAGTGCAACGATCAAGGAAGTCTTTTATTCTCAACTTTATAGAAGTTATAATAAGGTCGTAAGTGAAAGCAGCAGGTTGACCTTGCCCTATTTAATGATTTTCAGGCTGACAGGCGTTCGTCCAGTATTCAGCCTCATGACATCCGACGGCGCGATACTATCGGAAGATGATCCCCTAAGCTTAGTCCTCTCATCGCCCGAACTGAAGACTAGCATCACAAACTGGAAGGCGTCGCCGGCTGAGGAACGCTACCTGGAGTGTTGCGACGCTTTGGGAATTTGTAAGTTGATCTTTGTGATTCTTTTTTGTACACATTCAAGGATATTGGAAATATTATTATAAACCAATTTTTTATTCCGAAAACTCAAATATATGTAAAACAAGTCTAAAAATTGCCGCTTGGCTTAGGTTGTTTGTAACTATTTTCTATTCTGTGATAACTGCCACTAATTTAGTTCGTGGCTTTAACACAGAATAATTAAAAGTATTTACCGAGGATTTTGAAATAAATATGGTCAAGTGCGAGTAGGGCTCGTGCCCTGAGGCTTCCGTACACACGTAACATAGGGTCGGAAAATCGAGATCTCAAGTATATGTGTTAAACATAAAATTTAACTTAACATTTTATTTTTCAGCGCCATCAGAAGAAATACAACATGCCGTCGGCAGAAGCCATACAACCCACCGATTAGCACTAGGCGCTAAGACCCTTACCTCCACGCAAATACGACCCTTATTCCGAGCGCTTACGCACCAAACTCACATCACAGCCGTCATGCTATCCGACAACAATATAGGAGACGCTGGCGTCAAGTACCTAACCGAATGTATTTGCACAATGAAGCATTTGACCCATCTAGATATAAGCAGGAATAATATAACCAGCGATGGAACGAAAAGTTTACTAAATCTATTTGAAAAGGCAACGCGACCGGTTTGCCAAATGCTAGAGGAATTTGATATCAGTTCAAACCCTATATCTGACAACGGGTTCAAGCATATCACAAAATTATGCCAGTTTGTCCGACTAAAAGTCCTCAAAATAAACTATTGTGGTATAACAGAAAAAGCTATCACGGAAACAAATATATCATTGAATTTGGATAGCATAGAGTCGTTGGATCTGAGCAATAATGATATCAAACAAACGGTGGTCAGTTGTTTGATGACGTCACTGAATCCGAATGTGGTAGTGGATTTGGAGTTGGATAATATCGGTGTGGGAGGTGGTGTGGTGGGATGTATTGCAAGCTTCTTGGACTCTGCTAAGGAGGTGAAATTGAGAAGGTTGGGGCTGTCCAGTTGTAAACTTGTTGATGGACTTTTTATGAGGATATACAGGTGAGGCATTTTAAACGCCCTTAGAAACGTAGAAAGCCTGCTGAAGAAAGTCATCCTGTATTATGTTAGTGACCATGTTGAGGTATGGTGGCCTAAGACCGATAGAGCATTGTGACGGAGGGGTCATCAAGTTTTCTGCGAGATGATATAAGTATATATATACCTATACAAGGTGGTTGATAATAATATATACCATCCCGGAAGGAGCCTTTAGGAGGTGAACTTTAATTCTTTCACTATACTGATTCTTTCAGTGTAGTGAGAGTATTAAAGTGCATTTAGGCAAGTAGGCAAATACAATTTAAAAGGTACTACTTACAATAAATAATTAATTATTTCGTTTTTACAGGAGTATAAGCCGAGCCAAGCATTTACAATCGATCACTCTCAAAAACAACCACCTAACTTTCATAACGCTGAAGAAGCTGTTACAGCGACAGCCACCGGTCCCAGTCATCAACCTCGAAGGCTGCCAGGACATATTCAAATACTCCCCAGACTCCGACTTCCAAGTGTGGCTGCCAGCGATCGACTTTGGGAGATGCATACCAGAAATAAACGTGACTCCGGTGTCGAAGTCTGACCAGGAATGGGAGAGTTTCAAGCTGTTCTCTAAGACGTGGCTGAGCTGTTTCAAAGGCAGAGGAATGATAGAGCATTGCGACGGCGGGGTCATCAAGTTTACTGCGAGATGATATATGTATATATACCTATATACAAGGTGATTGATAATAATATATACCATCCCGGAAGGTGCCTTTAATCTTTCACTATACTGATTCTTTCATCGACGGTCATAGGCCTTTTTTATGGCCACCATGCCTCAACCTGCATGGTCACTTACCTACAGACCAAGAAAAAATCAGTAACACAAGCAAGCAAGCAAATACAAATAAATGTATTTACCAAAAATACCAATAACAAGAAAAACCAGTTACTAGAAGCATCCCGAAAGAGGCTTTTTTTAGACCGAAATGGCAATGAAGTTTGTTCTCACCACTACTAGTTAGTTCTATTAGTTTGACTCGGTCCAGCAGCGGGTCAAGTGTTCATGGTACCGGTGTGTTTTGAAATGACTTGACTGGCCTCATAGCTCAGTTAGTAGTAACTCTGCCTTCTGCGCTAGAGGTCGCGGGTTAGATCCCCGAACTGGACAACCATTTGTGTGATAAACACAGATGTTTGTTCTGTGTCTGGGTATTAAATACTTATCTATTATATATATAAGTCTCTGGTACCCATAGTACAGGCTATGCCTAATTTGGGATCAGTTGACCGTGTGCATATGTCCGGAATATTTATTATTATTTATTTACTTATTTCATTTTTTTTCTACAAAATACAATATTGTTTTAAACCAGTGATCCTGACGATCATCACATGTGTCAGACTGGGGCCCAATTATACTAATTCAATGGCTTCAAAAAGACAATGGTTCAATGTCAAAATGACCACTTTTGACACATGGTATTCTACTATCACAGTTGTATATTAATTTGTGAAACCAATGAAATTAAAGGAACGAAGGTGGCGACAATCGTAATTGAATGATAATGGTGCGATCATAATCATTTTCAAGTCTTTAAATTAGTAGAATATTGGGCCGGTTCCTTTGCAGTATTTTTGTACATATACAACAAGGATGTATTTATTTTTATAAAATATGCTACATTTTTAGACTTGCTGTATCATAAATCCACTATTATTTGAAATGTCATAAAATCTAAACTAGAGAATTTAGTTATGTTTATTAATGTTTAGTTTGTTTAGTAGTTAATTTATTATGCTAAGTTTTACGAAATATTTAACTAGGCTTATAAGGAAAAAATGCAGGCATAACTTACTTTCGACATTAATTTGTTTGTAAAATCACACATTGTACTGACTGACTGAGCTTGTTTCTAATGTAAGCATGTTTCAAACAAGCTCCCATATTTTGCAGTGCTGAAGCATGATTCCATAGGTATATAGCTCAACAATTATTCCCGTTGCTTGTGGCCAAATCTGTTATCTGAGTTATAGAACCGCCCAAGGCTCAATTGTGGGGTGGCTTATTCACTTTAAAAGCCGTGATCCACATCGTTATGATTCTATTCACACTTTATGCATTTGTAATATGTACATAATAAAAATTGTTAAATACCGACAAATGGTTTAAGTTTTTGAACTTTTTGTTGTCCGTTACTTACCACATAAAAAAACTAGACTACAATGGAAGTTGTACACTGTACACTCTATGGTGCCTTGTTTTGGAATAAGAAGTAAGTGGGTTCGAATCGTGTACTTCTATTATAAAACAAATTGCATCTGCGCGCTCAAAACGGGGAAGGAAAGCATCGGGAGGAAACCTACAGCTTAGTCAACTCCTCCCTCCACTTATTAACCATGGTCTTTCCAGTGAAAAAGGCTACTAGGGTCAGGGGATGGTATATTGGTGCAGTGGGAAATTTATATACTTAATAAAACTTGTCCCACCCAGGGGCACACGAGCGTCTCGGTATGGTATGCTTCCTATTGTTACCTACCCAAAAATCCTGATAATAAGGTCAATTAATGGTAAGGCATTATTATTGCCTTACCATTAATTGACCTTATTATCAGGATTTTTAAAGATAAAAATAAAGATAAAAATTTATTTGCTAGTAGTTTTTCAGAATTTATATTGTAGATACTCTGATTGTTTCCTTCAAGTTTTTGTTCATTCTTAAGAATTTTTTAAGGTAGCTCTATCTATCGTTGAGTAGTAGAAGCTATTTTCGTCCTCAGATTTCTACCATAGACACTTTATTTTTGAACCAATTGAAAATGTGCTTGGTTTTTTAGAATATTTTGACGTTGACATGAAGAAGTTGAAAAAAATATAACCCCAAAAAAAACATCCGGTCGATGTTTTGCACATGATTTGTTTGTACTAATAATTGTTTGTTTACAATTAAATAGGGTGTTTCATTTGTGAAAATAGTAATAAAACTCAGCAATCATGGCTGAACAAGTGAACCAGCGTATTGAGGATATGATAAATGAGTTGGAGCAGATGCGGAGAATCTCTCTTTACAATGATGAAGAAATAAAGTAAGTTTACATTAAGCAGCTGTTTCTTAATTCATATTTGACGACCTTGGTGGCGTAGCGGGCGAGTGCCCGTCTGAGACGCAAGGGGCTCGATTCCCGCTGCGGGACAAATGTTTGCATGATCTGCAAATATTTGTTCGTAGTCTGGCTGGCTGTTGTGGTATCATGATACTTGTTTCTGATACCCACGACACAGGGAATCCTAGTGTGCGGTCAGGACTATGTATGTGATGGTTGGGTGTATATATTATTTATTTTATGAATCTCGTCATGATTTTATAGAGAAATATCCCGTAAACGCAAAGAATTCGAGTACCACATACAGCGGCACGTGAAACAGAAAGAGGATTACGTGCAATACATCGCCTATGAAATAGCTCTGCTTGAAGACATCTCAAATAGAAGGAAGAAGACTAAGATGACTGAAAAAAAGAAAGACATAGAATACGCTATAGCAAAGCGACTCAATAAAGTATTCAAGCAGTTCATTTACCGGTTCCAGAATGAAGTGGAAGTATACTTTGAGTATATAAAGTTCTGTAAAAGTGTTGGGTTCAATACTGTTGTGTCAGGGATCATTGGACAAATGTTACAGGTAATATTTGAACCTATTTACTGTACATATTTTATGTGTAGGAAGACTTCCCACACAGTGGACCAACGTCTGTGAAGGTTGTGGGAAGTTGGTGGATTGAGACCTTTCCTCATAGCGCTCTTTGGGGTTGGCCTATGTCCAGCAGTGAACTTCTTTTAGGCTGATGATAACTGCACATAATTCAACTACACCCAGGTTCCCAGAACCCCCACAATGTCATCGTTGGGGGGCCTTTCCACACTTCGTCCAGTTGGTGGTCACCATTCAACTACTTTTATTGCCCAAGGGTTATTGGTTTTGCGAGCTATATGGCCAGCCCAGTGCCACTTCAATAAACTTGCTAATTCTACTCAGCTACTTCATAAAACCCTTATCATTCCAGATGCACGGTGACAAGCCCAAAATGTGGCTGCTTGCCAGCAAATGGGAGAGTGAGGACCAAAATAATGCAGAAGCCGCCCGGGCTTTCTTACTCAAGGGTCTGCAGAGACACTCCGATTCCGAAGTTCTTTACATTGAACTTTTCAAAGCTGAACTTCTGGTGTTCACTTTTGGCACTGAAAATGAAGAAGAAAAGGTAGGAAGTTAAACAATTCATCATCATCATCATTCTAGCCTTTGGAGGTCCACTGCTGAACATCAGCCTCCTCCACAGATTTCCCTAAATGATGATGAAAACTGCGCTGCAACTAATCAGAAGAAAGTAAGGGTCTATTGTAATTTTCTATCAGACTTTTTAAATATTATACTGTTTACAGGAAAAGCTAATGAAAAGAGTAGACGTTGTGTGGAGGAATGGTATGAAGAATGTGGATGAAGTCAGCTTCCTCTTCAAATGCTTGGACCTTATCTTGAAGTATGAATTCGAAGGTGATATGAAGCAATCCATCAAGGATGAGATTTGGGCCAGGAAGGATAAGATGGAAGTTTGGCCTTATCTTGCTGAGAAGGAGTTGGATGTAAGTATTTAATCCTTCTTATTATTATTATAACTGGCAACTGCCCGTATCTCTCTGGCTGCTCTAGCGTCGTATCTGATAAAAAGAAGCAAACCTAGGGCACTTTTTGTCCATATCCATCCATTGCTATGTGAAAGTAGAGAAACCTAGAATGTGAAGTTTCTGATGAATTCATATTAAACTTGGAACAGATAAAATTTGTGTCCTAGAATTTGGCACACGCATGCACCTCAGCACGGACGAATAAATACCCTGGTTCTGTCACTACCTACTACCTATCTACTTTTGTTTGTCCTTACCTCTTTATGCTTTGTAGTGTCTGTATTTTTTCTTATTAGTTTGTGCTGTTCTTGTGTGACCTTAATAAATGTATTTTCTTTCTTTATTTTAGAATATAATATATATCTAATAGTTTGTCTATATTACTAGCGACCTAGGTACATACATGTTCCTGTAAATGCTTATAAGCGGAATTTCAATTCATTAATGGTGCCTCCCTGTTAAATGCACTAGTGCATCAGTGCATTATTTTATCGCTACACTGGTAGTCCATACATTAACCTGTAATTATCTGTAATGTTTCAGGGATGCCACTGGGAAGAGATTGAGGAATTATTTGAGAAAGATGCCAAATACCCAGAAGCTGTCAGCAATTGCATTGGCGTATATGAAGAGGCATTGACAAAGGTACATAAATATATTTTTACATCAGAGGAGTTAGGAGTTCTACGAAGTCAGTGAGTTTACTCTTTGACCGTGAAAAGTTAATAGATTACTGGTTTTTGTACGCGCTCTTCTCGTGACACCATACAAAAACGGTAAGCTATTCATTTTACACTGTCTAAAAGTGAAATCTCACTGACTTTTCACACTAGGGCCTCTGCTGTTATAAACTTTATAGGATGTAATTGGAACAGCAGAGGCCCTTATAGTATAAAGTGTTCAGATGCTTGCTTGCCATGACTATGGTTCCTTCTTGGCATTCTGAAATTAAAATTTAGACTCAAATATTGTAGGGTCTTACCTAAAGTAGTATTTAAGCTCAGCAAAAAATCTGTACCAAAGATATTAAATGAATGACTCCACTAGGAAAACTATTTGCCTTAGACCTGTCACATTATTGGTAACCCACATATCTCAGAGCATCGGCATCGCTCTAAACTCGGTCCGTTTGTTATATGACTAAACGGCTGACCCTTTCTCGATGAAGATTGGTATGGATGTAACCTAAACCTAGGAGTTGTCTGAGTTTAATGGTTCTCTCATAGTTATAGTACGTGAATGCAGTTTGCGCCAAATTCGCTGTAGGGTCTGCCAACTCGTTCAGCCAGATTATTTTCCAGTCAATACCTCAATTACCAGTTTATAGACGATCATATTCAGTTTCCAGATGAAAATCTTTGCACCAAATACATCCACACTCTCCTCGGATTAAGCGATAGTGTCTGTGAAGACTCGCTGAAGATAAGCGCAGTCAAGCAAGCCTGGATGTCAGGGTACAAGAGGGACCTTCTCACTAACGACATGTTCGCATTTGGTATTGAGATGCTGAAGCTAGAAGGCGAAACATCTGATGAGGAAATGTGGAAGGTAATGATTTGAGTTCTCTGTATGCTAGGCTCTTTCTTGGTTAGCTAAAGGTGCGTCCACATTTGTATCATTTCAACGCGCCGTGGCTCCGTGACCGTAACAGTTAGGCGTGACAAAAACATAGTGTGGACGGATTTTGACACGCGGACATGTTTCACGAGCTATTGCCACGCAGATGTGACGACCTCGTTGGCACGGCGGGCTTGTGCCCGGCTGAGATTCAAGGGGTGCGGGTTCGATTCCCGTTGCGGGACAAATGTTTGCATTATCAGCAAATATTTGTTCTGGGTCTGGGTGTTGTGGTATCATGGTACTCGTAGTTTCTGATACCTACGACACAGGGAATCCTAGTGTGGGGTCAGGACTAATGTATATGAGTATGACTGTTGGTTGTTATTTATTTTACTCTGGAAGAAATGAGTTTTCATTGGATGCACAGTACCTACTATTCATGCATCATTGCAGTGCCTGATGTTATGTTTGGACGTGCCTCTGACTACCTTGCACATCTTCAAGGGTCTGATCGCCGTGATCTGACAGGATATCTGCCATGCTTGAGGATAACAGTTGACCTTTGTCATTTTTGCAGCTTCTGGACGGAGTAACAGAGAAGCATTCAAAACTCAGATGCATCTGGGTAGAGAAACTAATGCTTTCTAAACCCGATGCAGATAAAATAATGAATATACTACAGGAGGCAGTGAAAGTGCTTAAAGCAGAAGATGCAGTGCATTTGTACAACTTGATGGTAGATAATGTTGAATCCAATGATGCTGTAAGTACCTATCGTATCACTGATTCTTTCTTGATCATCCTGTATTAGGTCAGTGACCTACGACCATCGGTGAAAGAATCAGTGTAGTGAAAGGATTAAAAAAAAAAAAAAAAAAGTGCGCCTCCTAGATGCTCCTTTCGTTTTTAATACAGTAAGATCTTATTAGGTACATCCATTCTAGATGATTTATATAGCGCCAGGTTGACTTTTATTCCTCCCTTACAGGATGCTCTAAGTAGTTCCTGGGACATTATTAGAAGGAGTAGTTTTGTCCAGCACCTATACCATTCAATGTCATCGGTCCATCGGGTCAAAGTCAAAGTCAAAAGGCATTTATTTCAATAAAATCACTAGGATCACTTTGAAACGTATTAGAAACTAGGTGAAGCTATGGTGGGGGGCCTTCCAACACTGCGTCGCCCGGTTCGTGGTCGCCATTCGAGAACCTTTACTCCCCAACGGTTATCGATGACATTGTATAGGTTGCGGGAAGTCGGTGGATGGAAAGGGCTCAAGACCGTTCGTTGTGGAACTCTTTGGGGGAGGCCTATGTCCATCAGTGGACTTCTACAGGTTGTTGATGATGATGATGATACCATCCTCTCAGCCTAGAACAGGAGACATTTTATTTTATTTGACAGACATGGTCAATACGTCTGACTAAGCGCGAACTATCAACACGATGTTTTCTTTCACCGTTCGGAGTACTGTTAATGCGCACATAAGTTATTCAAATAGAAAAATCGATTGGTGCACGACTGAGGTTGAACCTGCGACCGACGGATAGAAAGTGAGGTTTCTCCAACTAGTCCAACACGGTTCGACCATTATTTGGAAGTATGTGAATACTTTCAATAATGTATGTGTTTTGGAGGACGAGCCTTATCAACTTGGCTACAAAGATTTTGAAGCTACTCTCCAAATTTCATCATTTAAGTTCCACTGGCTGTGTGTTGGTCTAAGTCAGGATTTCTTCTTTTAAATGATTATTATTTTTCAGCTCAAAACCGTGCTCAAAAAATTCCAAAACTGCGAAAATAGTGTTCTACTTTCCATAAAACCAAAGCTTCTGCAGAAAATGTACGACCACAATGGACTGAAAGCTGCTAGAGACCTCTACGAAGAACTTATCAGGACTCCTCCGATACAGTTAGAAGTGAATACAGTCATGATCAACATAGAAACTTCACAAGAGAAGCCAAATGTGAAACGGATCAGGAAATGCTATGAATGTGCTATCGTACATCACGGGCCCACGGATACGGATATCTGGAATGACTACATTGAATTTGAAATTGTGACCGGTGATCCAGTTTTAGCCCCTGCAATTTACAGAAGAGCTCTTGCTATGCTGACACCAAATTTGATTGTGGAATTCATCAACAAGCAGACAATGCACCGAGCTAATTGAACTAGAATAAAATTTAATTACTTTAATAATAATGCCCAACAGTCACATACATCCTCACCACACACGGATTCCCTGATGTGGGAATCAGAAACGAGTACCATGGTACCACAACACCCAGACTGGAAACAAATATTTGCAGATCATGTTAACATTTGTCCCCTAGCGGGAATCGAACCTGCACCCCTTGCGTCTCAAACGGGCATTCGCACACTACGCCGCAGAGGTCGTCAAATCATTAAATATTATATGTATGAAGTAATGATTGTCTTATCTAAAACTGAAAATCCCTCTACATTGATAGCATGTTGATGTTACAAAATTGCTTACAATTTCGTTACATCAACGCATCATCAGTGGAGGGGTGTTCAGTTTTTGACTAGACAGTCTCTACTGGACTTTGTTCTACAACTGCCTTGCGTTTTTATTTAAGCGGTGACATAAGTTGACAGTCTCAAAGATTTATGTTTCAAATTCATGTAGATAGTGCTTGCATTTGCATGACGTTATGACATAAATTAATAAAGCCATATATTTTTGTATAATTTGTAAACTCTCATCATAATGTAGACATTATATCAATGAAATACAAAGTTATTGATGAATAAAATATATTTATTTCAATATAACCACGACTTGACTCAACAATCTAGCAAAAGGAATTATTCACATGGTATCCCATTTTATACTAATTATTTACATACACATTTCAATTAATTATTAGACTCACTACTAGAGGTTCAATCCAATCTACTTTGGTGATCATGGAACAACAACACTTAGAGCAAATAAATGTGACGAATAAATGCAGTGATAATACAAGTAGAGGGAGATCTACTGTAGGGCTGCCACTGGAGCAATGTAATACCTAAAGATAAGGGAGGAACCTCGTTTGTGTTGCTTGCTCCGAAGTAGTTCCCTCCAGCAAGTGTGCCATGATGGGTATTTGGGCATTATTGGGGGGTTCCCAGCCTGCAGGCTGCAGCCCGCTACAGCCATGCAGGTTGATACAACAACCATGGGATATGTGAGGGTACTCGTCACAAACGTCAACAATGGAACAGTGTAGTATCGCAAGTCTTTAGTCTTGATCAGGTGTTTGTTTACATAGTAAGCCAGTATTCCAGTGGTGGCTATGCAGGTCAAATCTCCAAGCAGTCTAGGAACAAATCCATGGAAGAATCCGAGGATTCCATCATCTCTGTAGATGGAAACGATCGCTCCAAATAATGATGAGTAGCTTTCTTCTTTGCCGATGAAAGAGGCCATCATTCTGATTGAAACTACACTGAATGGGTATGCGACTATGTTCGAGGCGATGTGTAAGATCATACCGCGGCGGCTTAGCTTGAAATAATCCTCCGCTTTCGGCTCGTCATCGTTGATGATGTTAGGAGGGTCTTCAATCTCGGGGAGGTTAATGCCGACCGCATACACCACCTTCGTGGTGAGCTGGCTCGAGGCAATCAGTCCGAGAACTCTAGCTGACAGGCCCTTGTAGCAGCCAAGGACGCCGTCTTGCTGTTTGATATGTCTGATGTATTGAAAAACGTTAGGTAATATCATGGCTGGGCGTCCGAAGAGGGTGGTCGACCGGCGCGGAGCAAGAGGCTCGTATCCGATTTGGATGAGGACTTTCGCATATTCCATTGGGTGGCATATTGTTGTGACGAGTAATTGGGATGGCAACGCCGCTATTTTCGCTTTTTCGTACTCGTCCATGTTTTGACAAAATTTCACTCCCTTCCGAAATCAAAAATGATTAACCATAGACAATTTTGACAACATAGACTTGCGCAAAAAATTGGACTGTCAAAAACATTCATTCAATGTATTCTTGCCATTTCACAAAACTAGATCTTTAGGTTAAAAGACGCACTGCGGGTGAAATACTTTTACTTCAATAATATTAATATCTTCAGAACTAAAAATACCTATGTCAATAAATGGTAAGTTGGCTATTTAGATAATTATGCTAGTCTCTAAGTGAGGCTGATACATTGTTGAACCTCCGCGATGTTTCAAAAAAGCGTTGTATCATTTCCTCTCGAATATACCGTCATAAGATGCACCACTCTTTTTTATTCTAGTTTTCCTGGCCCGCTTTAACGTGGGCTGGGCACTCGGCATTCCTGCTGCAAGACCCGTATAGCGGCAGGGGCCGTAGGTACCTGGTAGGTAGGTACCTACCTACTATACTTTCTTGTATCCTACCAAACTTCAAGCTTCATAGTTTGTATATTCTTTGAAGTCACAAGGATCATTTTGAAAAGTAAATTTCCCACTAGCCTTCTACCTATACCTACCTAGTACCATACCACCATCTAGCTATTATCAAAGATAATTTATAGGTAGGTACATAAATTGTCTTTGCTATTATTTCTTAACAAGAAAGATGTATGTACCTCAATCAAGGGGACGCTGCTTAGTCTTCGTGTAACCATGGATTAATTTATAGGTGAGAATTTAAGGTAGTGTAGTATAGTAAAGTATAGAAAATAGCCATGCTCTTTTTTAATTCTCGGAACTTACTCGTATTTCGTCGATGGACTCTTACCAACATACTTAGGTGGGTTGTGTAATATCATATTATCTGATATAGAGGTAGGTAAGTAGGTATACTACAAAACAAGACACCTAATTTTATGCAAACAATTTTATTATTTTCATGCTAGGCAGTCGATGCTAGTAGTTCATTCGACCCTTCTTCGTCTATTTTGTAGGGCAGTGGTGCCGACAGGTTTCGTGGCCCTCGCAAGTCTTGACTTTCCGAACGCCTCTGTAAAAACCAAAACTAAAATTACGTGCATTGTCCGAACAAAATACCTACTTATGTACCAACTACCTATAGTCCTATTAGTGAAAGAAGTCCCTCAGGGGGCGCTGTAGTAGGTACTCTTCGCGTCGGTTACTTGTCGCAGGACTTCTTTCTTGAGAAGGACTATAGATAGACCTGAAGAATAGTGGTAGGGAGGGGTAGGGATTTATTTTCGTTGATCGAATCGTATTCGATTTCGATGTGATCGACGATATAAAATTGAAATCGAATTTCCAAAATTCGTTGAACAAACTTTATTTCCAACTGGGTGTAGAATAAATAAGCCCCTTTTGGGATTATATAGGTAGGTACATATTATTAGTCACCTTATCTACAATCAAGATCACCCAAAATATCACCAGTCTTGTTGCTTACCATAGGGTGTTCCTTCTCTCTTTCATTTCCATCAACAGCTTCGGCCTCGTCTTCAGCTTCGCCACCATTGTCAAGAGTTTCATCTCTCTCCACCAATGTCTCCCATACTCGTTCTTTGTCTACAATATCTGCAAAAACAGCAATGACATTTTAATTTATGTGGTGCCTATCTAAGTTAAATATCACTTTTTGTTCAGCGCTCGGCAAGGCAACGCGTCTCGGAGTTACACAGCCCGTTATGAAGTTGACGAGTGATGGTTTCCACTGGGTGGTTATCTCCAGTTTCCAGCCAGCAAGTCAATTCTTCCGGAAGATGCCACGTAGAGGCGAAACACGTGCCGAATTCTTATTAGTCGGACTGTTTGGACTGTTACCTCTAAACCGCAAAGATCCTTTCCTAACAACTGGTTTTTCTTCAGGCACCTCAACAAAGACTGTGGGAGCCTCGTCTATTGTGACTCCGTTAGTTTTCCTTTCATTCTCATCTTTCTTTTCTTCATTTTCTTTTAGCTGAAAATGATTGCGTCTGATTATATAGGACGTTGGTAGAGAGAACCATAGATGCTTGTTTGGTTTTTAAAGGGCGTAGCATCCGTACCCAATCCTATATAAAGTTGATTAAGTTTCAATTGCATTAGATACGAATGCGCATTTTGCGAAAAAATATTATGAAATAATAATAATAATAAAAAACTACTAGCTTCATTAATTATTACAAAAATATGAATGGGTTGTTTAGGTATAATTCAAGTTTAAAAATTGAGTAGTTCCGTAACTACAAATCTATAAAACCCTACTTTTATTTGGACTGAATCTTTCTCACCTGTAGGAACGAAATGGTCGGCTCTTGGTATATTGATGAAATATCTTTGCTCCTCATCATTCTGTCGTCAGCTTCCTTTTCCTTCATCAATCTATGAGCTTTGTGTGTTCGCCACATCTGTCAAATATATATTTTATTGCTCCACTGTTCTTTTCCTATGGTCTCCGATCCTTTCAACTATTCCAATTCTCAATCATCATCATCATCAGTCTGATTTAGTCCACTTCTGAACATAGGCCTCCCCCAAAGGGTGCCTAACGAACAGTCATAAGCCTTCTTCATCCACCGATTTCCTACAACCTTCACAATGTCGTCGGTCCATCGGTCTTCCTATACTGCGTCGTCCGGTTAGAGGTTTTCATTCGAGTACCTTTATTCCCCAACGGTTTTTGGCTCCGCAAGCTATATGACCTGCCTGCGATTTCAACTTGCTAATTTTATTCAAGTAAAGTTAAGCTAAGTATTACTTATACCGTGTAGTAGATATTATATAGTCTTTGGTATTACTCACATGATAACCAACATAGCATAGACCCAGAACAGACACAACAATGAGAGCTATGAAGAACTGGTCCGTATTCTCTTCTTCCGCGTCTGGTTGTTGGTAAAGCGAATCGTATGGAATCCTCGACGGCGGGTCTTCTACCCACGCCTTGTCAACGCTCTGTTGGTGACCAGCAAAGTACTTGAATAAGTAAAAAGGAAGGTATTTTTAGAGTAGAGTAAAAATATCAAGTGTTCTAAAATTAACCTAACATTTTTGCTTCGATCGGATAAACGCAAGTCACGTATCTGTTTTCCTGTATTCAGACCTAACTTGTAGGCGTCCAAGAGATTTCATCAAGTTTAGTGCGGAAAGGTATTATAGTTTCAAGACACCAAGCCTTGTTTGTTACCTAATTCTTCTAGGCTTGGGCGCGAGGAACAGCCGAAGCTTCACCTTAGATCCTAGTCATTCTATTTCAATAAAAACTCTTTGACTCTACTTTCAAAAAATTCGGTTCTACCATTCCCATAATTATTATACGCGAAATGATCTCTTACTTTGTTCACTTGACCTAAATTTGGAGTACCTTTAAAATTACTTACAATCAAAAAGCTTCCATTATGGGCGGATCCCAACTGATCATGTTCAGGCCAAGCCTCATCAAAATCGGCTGAGCATTGCGCACTCCTCACACCTTGAGCATTGACTGCGTTAACTTTTTCAGCGTCTGATTTTGTAAATAGCATGTATTCTTCTAGTGGTTTCATTTCATAATCGTTAATCTCTACGAAGATGTCTGAAATTACAACGTGTGCTATGTTCAGGTTTTCTTGTAATATATTAATTTTGGTATCAACTTTACTAGTTGTTTCTAGTAATATATAATCGTCATATTAATGAGCCCAATACTTAGCTCGCGGATCAGGATGTAGGCACCTTATAGATTTTGTATTTTTTTTAAGACCATGGTTTGATCACGTGGGTATTGGCTTTAAGCTGACCAATAAATAACGATGTATATTATTATATTCCAAGTTTCATCCAACCTATATGACTTGACTGATCCTCAAACGCCTAAACATCCTCACTAGGGTTATCATACTCACTTGACAAACATCCATTATATCCTTTATAAATCTTCAACCTAGGATCTGTTGTGTTCAAGCCACCAATCTGCACCTCATTAGAACCGACATCGAACACTTCCCAAGGGCCTTGTTCTGATAGCTTTACTAGAGGCACTTCTATTCGATCTATTAGTAATGTCGCTTCTTGGCCTATCCGAGTGTAGTATACTGTATGACGGGCACCTGGAACATTTGCATTAATAAGGACATTTCCATCTAAAAAGCTATGCTTATTTTATAATTTTACGTTACCATTGAGAAAGTTTCTGTTCTTGAATTCAGCACCGTAAGCAGATTCTTCTCTATCTTCTTCAAATTTCAAATATCCATCTTGTGTTATTGCAACTAAAAGGTAGTAGCTACGCCTAAAATATTAGTAACGAATTAAACCGTTTTATTTTCAAATAAATATTCAGTGTTTTGGTCACAGTTTTTGTGAAACTTACTTATTTTCAGTCTGAACTAAAAGCAGCACAGTGTTCTTTTGGCGAAGATCGTTGCTAGAGAACGCTAGTTTTATTTTGACCTGAAAGAATGTATTATATTTATTTATCATTGTATATTTCTAAAATCCGGTCAGTATTTCACTTAATGTTTCCATAATTTTATCCTCAGCTCACTGTTTTGGATTTTTTGATTTCTTTATTGATTTCAAGGAATTGTACTTTGGGGTTACAACTATTTCATACTGACAGTAAAAAAATGAAAGAACAGAACCTACAAAAGCAATCTATCTAAGACAAAAGCAATATCAAGAAACAAATAGTATCGAGTTAGGTACCTACTTACCATTGTGATTGGAACATTCAATACAAACTTCCTTTGCAGTATACTCTCCCCATTGAAATCAGCTCCTTTCTCATCCATGCAGTTTTCTCCAAAATAACTAGTTAGTTCACAGTCACAACTGCTTTCCTGATTAGTGAAATCTTCAGTGCAAACTCCTCCATTCTTACAAGGTTCAGCGTCACATTTCATATTGCATTCTGGTAGTACTCCCGTTAGATCTTGGTCGATATTCTGTTGAGCTTTTTTTGGGAGATCAACTACTTGATCGGCTATTTTGAACCCTCTAATGCATCCCACATAACCTCCTTGGGGGAGAACGTCGGCTCTCGGTGCAAAATGTAGGGAGTAAGGATCGTAGCCACCAAGGTTCATTTGGAAGTAGTCTGTCGGCGGTGCTGGAGGCCTTTGTGGACGGATTACCTCTGAAAAGATTGTAATTAAGTTGTAATTAAAAATATAGATCACCCAGCAATCACATACAGTCATAGTCTTTAATTGCACTAGGATTCTCTATGTAGTACTATGGTTTCAGAATAACCAGACCCTGAACAAAATTTGCATTCGTCGCGCCACAGGAATCGAGATCGCTTGTTTCATTAGGTAGGTATAATTAAAGATAAAATTCAATATTTCATTGTACTCATTTATTTTAAACACCAACAGTGTCTTGCGTATTAAGGTGTAAGTAATTAGTATACTCACCTAATTCAGGATTTTCCCAAGGCTTATTAGTGTAATTAGTCAACAGCTTGGCCACTCTATCAATGGTCGTATTCTTCTCATTGACGTGTAAAGTCGTAGAGTTTTCTGTTCTGATAATCGCTATTTGCACACTTTCTCCTTTATTTACGCTATTGTAAGTGACATTCATTTGTATGATTTCATCTTCATCGTTGAAAAGATAGAATATTCTAGTGCCGTTATGTATAAAAATGTGTATGAAGTTGTTCAGATTGTCATTAGCGTATAGGACTAAAGCATTATAGTCATAAGTTCGTAGGTTCATCAGTACGTTTTCAGTCATCATTTTCTTTAGTTTGTGTTTCTCTGCGTCTGTTTCGTTGTTTGCTAGATAATTTTTCTTGAGATAGGCTTCTTTCGTTTGGAATGTTAGGGCTTTTTCATTAATATCTGCAAAATAATTCTTATTAAAATCTTCATTTAGATTGAGTTATTTTTAGGTGAAAGATTATTTACTTACTTTCTTCACAATGAGTTCCCAAATGAGCCCATGGATTTTTACAAATGCATTTGTACGAGGACCATAGTTCTTTACAAATCGCTTTGTTCTGACAAGGGTTTGGAACACACGACGGTTTGCAGTCTTTTATAATTTCCGACAGATGGACGGACATGTAGCTGTAGATATCTAAAACTTCGCCATTTACAACGAGACCTCTAAAGCAGCCTATGAGACCTTGGTTTACTGCTGACTTTTTGAGGTGCTCCCTGAAACAAAAGGTACAAAGATTTGTGAAATCCTACATTGTCCAACAACTAATACATTACTCTATAGTATTTAACCTTAACAAAATTATGCTTTACCTACCTTAAATGTAACAAGGTAGAACCCAAATTGTATATTGCTGTTTTTTTAAATGTATCTATGTAGATGACTTAGTTATACGGGGAGTACCTTACCTACCTATACTTTAGCCAAATTCAATGTGACGCGGCGGTTTGCTTACAATGTTTGTAATACACCTTGTAAAACACCTCATACTAACCCCGAAATTACCATGCCTGACGTTGAATTTTTGCATAAAAGTGATATCAATTTATATTTTGTAAATATTTACTTGATTCGTTTCAATTTTCTTTCTGTAAATAAAGTTATTATTTAAGTACCTAAGGATTGATCAATAACAAATGCAAATTATGAACTAAATATGATTATATTTAGTTCAAATCGCTAAGCAAGACAATTTTAGGTAAGTATGGGCGGTTTACTTACACACATAGAATTTGGCTGAAGTGTAGGTGTCAATCCAGTTTGGCTTGCTGCTAGAAATACTTACGCAGTAGCTCCTCCAATAAACATAGATCCTTCAAAGGGCCCAAATTCCTCTTCCAACAGCAAATTCAACATCTGGTACTCAGTGTTCAGCATGAACCTGACGTGGTAGAAGTTGTAATCTATCCAGATCTTGTGCCATTCGCCTCCGTTAAGCTTCCGTTTGGAGTTGATGACTAGCTTCCTTGTTGTCCCAGTGTTAAGGGTGAAGTTGAATGTGAGCTCGTGTTCTGAAAATATTTTATAATCTAGGTACATATCATTTTCTGTATAACATTGTTCATACGACGTGTGATATGTCATCTAAAACTTATTTCAAAATGATCCTTATTTCTATTCGATAAAGTCAATTTTGAATTTTACATTTGAGTGCGTAGGATATCGCTAGCCCCCTTAAAAGTCAAAGTCAAAATTGAATTTATCCAGTATAGATAAGAATCATTTTGAAAAACATTTAGATGAGGGATATTTACCACAATTTGTGAGTTTATTTGTATATTGGTGTTTTAAAAATACTAGCTTATGTAAGATCAGACTTACCACTAGTCAAAGCGACCATAAACGAAGGATAGTTGGGTCGTATCGGTGGTTGGAACAGCAGGATAGCACTGGTGCCTGTCGTCCTGAAACTGAACGCGATGTCGCCTTTCCTCCACCCCGGGACTTCTATGTACGACTGGGAGGTTGTGAATGTTACCACGTAGCGTTGTGTATCTGAAAAAAAAAACAAGTTTTCAAAACTCTTGGAGATTTGATACCCAAAGTATATTTGTTATATGTATGTTAGTCATTAAGGTATTTATCTATGGGCAAACATTTTTGTTTTACAATTATTTGATGCCTGAAATAAATGATTTTATTATTATTATTATGGCACTTACTAGTTTCAACACATTCCAGCGGCCCCAAAGTGATTCTTCCCTGAGCCTCCTCAGTCAAATACTTCTGCTGTAGAAAGAACATTTCCGTGATCCCCAGGCTGTTTGTGTCTATGAAAGTACCTTCGTCGAACAGCCACTTGTCTTTCTCGTTGGAGTCACAGTTGCAGGATTGGGTGGGGTTAACGCACGTTGCGTTGATACCACATGCGCAGTATCCCCTGTGGAACTCAAAAATATATGTATTTGTTGTGTGCAATCATTTTTTGTGATTTCCCGAAAGAGTACAATCAGGAAGACTTCAAATTCAGGGTCAATAAGTTCTTCATACCTGAACCTGGTCACTGACCTAATACAGGATGACCAAGAAAGAATCTGTGACACGACAAGAAGAAGAAGTTCTTTCTGGGAAAGCGTGCTCCATCTTAGGCCACATCTATAGTGGCCAAAGCCTTAAACAAATCCAATTAAAAAAAAAACAACAGCGTATGTGTAGCCGAGGACATTATACACTAGCTTCCGCATGCGGCTGCGCTCCCGTGATACCTATGAAGATAAAAAGTATCCAATATGCTATTCCAGACTATAATCTATCACCGTCCTTTATTCTTTATTCTTTATTGTACACAGAAAACACATACAAAAAACAAACTAAATGAAAGGACATGTACAAAGGCGAGCTTAACCCTAAAAAGAGTTTTCTTCCAGCAAACCTTTGAGGCTAGAGATAGGTGGTTATAGAGGTAGGGTTCGTGTACAAGACCAATGAATAAAATAAATAAATAAATAGTAGATGTATAAACAAACTATTCTAACAAAATATACTTATATTAGATACCTAAATATAAACTTATCACTATGAACAAACTACTTTTTAGGTGACATATTGCACGCTATTGAACATGGCTTTATATGTTTTACTTTCACCATTTATGGACAAACTACTTATATAATAATATTACACCGTACCAAATTTTATCTAAACAGGTCCGGCCGTTTGGGCGTTATTGAACCACAGGCAGCCAAATATGTAAACATCCAAACATCCTCATTTCGCATTTATAATATTAGTAGGATGTGAAAGTTTATGAGGATGTTGTTGACAACCTCAGTGGCGTAGTGGACGAGTTCCCCTCTCAAACGCAAGGGGTGCGGGTTTGATTCCCACTGCGGGACAAAAGTTTGCATGATCTGCAAATTGTTATTCCGGGTCTGGGTGTTGCTGTACCATGGTACTCGTCGTTTCTGATACCCACGACAGGGAATGGTAGTGTGGGGTCAGGACTATGTATGTGAGTTTATCATCTCCCTGCCCTTATCCCACTTCATGTGGGGTCGGAACAACATGTTTGAGTGGGGAGTGGTCCCCTCTATCAGCCCTCATATCAGTATTCACTCCTTCCTTACTCATTCTTCCATACTCAAGTCGTCTTTCACACATTGTGTGAAAGACGACTTGAACTTATGTAACTTTATTAAAATGAACTTAAGAATTAACTATTATAAAGAACTTTATTAGAAAGAAAAAGAAAAGAATTAAGAGGCATTTCATAAAATGTTTCTTTGGTTGAGGTACCTTTTAACACTGCCCAAGTAATCCACAGTATCATTAGAAGAGGATATAAACCAAGTTGCGCTATGCAACTCTAAAGGCGCGTTGATACAATCGTACTTGATATACTGACGACAGTATAACGAGTGAGATATCAGCTCTTGCAGCATTTCGGCTGAGAATTCCCGGTATTTGATTCTAAAGCTGAAGTCTTGGCCAGTTGCTGATCTTACATCCTGAAATGAGAGGTTTTGATCAAAAGACGTGGCCGAAATTAAATTTAACCTAGCACCAAATTCAAACCTTAGCTGAATTCGTTGTGAAATATTTGTAAACAGACCATAAATAAACCTAAAGCTGCTTAGCTGCGGTTCTTTAACAATATTGATAATTAATATTGAAAGTGTATCTGTAAACAAATCGACAAGTACAATTGTTGTCAAAAATTAACGCCAGGAAATAAATTTTTTTATTAATTTGTGGGTTTTTTTTACAAACAGTTCACATCAAATTTTGATGAAGTATAGTAAAAAACAGTTCTTAGCTGAATTTCTTCAAACATAAAGAAAACCAGCCATCTAAAATTCCGGGCTCACTATAGAATATTAAAAGTCAAAGGTATAAAGATGTTAGAGTGCGTAGATGTTCGCGTGATGTGTTACAGTAACTGCGCGCGAGCTGTGCGTTAGCAGATTTCCGACGCTCCCTAGACCTTTCTCAAATATATTGTCTCAATTTATATAAAAAATAAATGAAATAACATACCACTTGACTAGGCAGATTATGCTCAACCACAGTGGTGGAAGAATCAGCCTCTATCTGGAACTCACACTTCACGTGCGCCGGCGGAAACTTCCCATTACCATCGATATCTATTAGGTATACATCGTTCCTGGTATAACCTAGGAGTGCCAGCTCCTCGCAGGTCTTACGGAACGTCGCGAAATGGCAGTTCTCACCGATGTATCCTGACATTCAATAAATAAATATACATAAATAAATAAAGTCCAAAAACCTATCCAAAGATATAAATAAAAAAATTTTATATAAATAAATATATAAATAAATTTTAAGACACCAATAAATTTTCCAAAAAGTGCGTAATGCTCGCAAACGGTGAAGGAAAACATCGTGAGGAAACCAACATGTCCCAGAACCTGAAAATTCCAAGGCATATGACATGTGCACGAAAGAAGCCTCTGCAAGGCGCAGCTTAATCGTTTCACCACTGGGTCTTTCACTAACCGTCATCACCTAGGTCATTCACCTAATGCAGGATGATCAAAAAATAATCAGTGACACTTCGTCATAGGTCTCAGAATAGGCAAGTTGAAGTGGTAGTGGGAAGGCTATATAGCTTGCAGGGCGGAAATAAAGATTCAGGTCACTGGTCCATTTCAAATTATGTATTCGCAGGTAGCCCCTTACAAAAGACATCAACGCGCTCGTTTATTGGTAGGAATTTATATTGGAAATATTTTGTATGTATTTAGGTGTAAGTAAGAAGTATATAAGTTAAATTTTATAGGTATTTAGGTAATTTATTATTAGTATGTATTTAGCGAATAGTAAGGTATGTGTGACTAGGCATTAGGTTCTTGGTATTGCTATTGTCTATGAGGATGAAATGAGGATCAGAACTTCTATGTTTTTGTCTCTCTCTTGATAATTGATGGAACTCCTTTGATATATTTTATAACTAAATCAGTTTCCCCATTTTCTTCTCGGAGTTTTAAAACAGCTGCAAGGTTCTTCATGTCGTTTCGTTGGGTCTGGGTTTGATCAGAGTATATCTTGAACTGATTAAGTAGTTTCGACTTGTTTTTAAGCAAAAACCTCGGCGTATCTGGTGATTGGAAACTTATTTTTGCCGTGGTTTTTCATTGTTATATTTGCCCAAACTTTGGGTTTTTAAAGGCTTAGGGCAATCTTGATACGCCGCAGAGAGGATTTTGTGTACTTCTTCTGAGTCATAATTACTTCGTAATGTAGGATTTTTCTCGTTGATTTCTTCTAGTCCCACCATGACTATATTCTTTTCCCGCCGGAACCTCTCTTGTAATTCGTGGATGTAGTCGTTTTGTATTCCAATAGGAAGCTATTGGTGTTGAGTTTCTTTTCGGTTAGTTGCCATTTCTTGAGCATATGATGCCCAATGTTATCTTTAAAAAAAATTACTTACCAGTATTATCACAATTGCAAATGACTCTATCTTCTCTAATAGAGCAGATGCCCCCGTGTTCGCAAGTGTTGGGTCTGGTGCAAGGGTCTACATATCTACAGTCGTCTATAGCTACCTCACCTACTACCCTCTCTGTGTTTATTACATATCTGAAAAAAAAATTACATACATGGTCAGCAAGATTTATTTATTTATGCATTCAACACATATAAAACAATACGGTTACAATTTTAATTGTATGCCCTATAAACCGCGATGATGTCTCTATATCAATTTACTCTTGAGTAGAGATCATGCTACTCGTAGATCCTTGAAGATGTGTAAGGGAGGTAGTCAGAGTCACATCCAGACATTTAATTTGGCACAAGCCCATATTTTGGAAGTGAATATTCCCTATGTGACAGGTTGAAGCCAGCCCATGAACATTTTTGAGTAACGACTAATGCTCTGGTCTCTTCATACTTTGGCGTTTAATTTTTAGGTAGTTTAAGACCCATGAATTCATTTCTATTCCTCTTTGATAAAGATCTCATTTACGTGCGTCTATCTATCTTTTTATCCACGAAAGGAGCCTATGAGGCCCTCTTTAATCTTTTCACTACTCTGATTCTTTCACCGACGGTCATAGGTCACCATACCTCGACCTGGTCACTCAGGATGACCAAGATAGAAACAGTGAAGCCTTGCCTGGCATGCATAGCTGGTAAGGTATGGGAGTAGGCATCCCAGTACACGGATCTAAAAATATGCTCTTATACTGCTATAACAAGTTTCACCGAAGGCTTTTTGGTTAGGTATAAAATAAGATATTTTTTACAAAAACTAAAAACCGACTTCAAATTCCTGAATATTTACAAGATGAATATCAACCTCTTTTTTTTGTTATCAACCTCTTTGCGTTTTGCTTACCTACTGAGGATGACATTGGCAACCTACACTTTCGAATAAAAAACAAAAGTAACTATGACATCAATTCATCATCATTAATAACTCTTACGGTACTGACTGACTGACTGACAATCAAACGTAGTGGTTTTATGTATGTAGAAATTTGCAGGGTAGCTTCCTGTTGTAACGTATGGGTGCACAGAAAGAAATTCCCGACACACAACCCCTAAATTTTAAAGTTTATGTAAAAATATCAGCAATCGAACGAAGTCGCGGGGATAACCATACTATACCACAGTCGACAAAAAAAAATTCGGCAAGTGGTGATTTCAAGAGAAGATGACGTTTTTTTAAGTTTTACGGGACAAGTTGCAATCCCTCAGGAATTAAATTAAAATGGTACCACCCCGAGATCATACTCTATACACCAGCGAAAGAATCATCAAAATCGGGTTACTATTGGTGGAGATATCGAGTAACATACACAAACAAAAAAAAAATACATCCGATTTGAGAACCTCCTCCTTTTGGAAGTCGGTTAAAAATCGTACCTAACGTTTGTATCTGATGTCATGGAAAATCCAATGAAGAAAATTACAATGCAATGGAAGTCACGACTGTATATCTTGTTTACTTTTTTCCTTAGAATGCAAAAAGTTATTACACAGATGGCAAATCAATGTTCCGAATAGGTAAAAAAAAAACATAAAGCTACTTCGGAATATAGAACCTAATGCTAGCTTGTGGTATCACTGATTCTATCTTGGTCATCCTTTATTAGGTCAATGCCCAGGTTGAGGAATGGTGGCCCTGAAAAGGGCCTTAGACCGTCAGTGAAAGAATCAGTGTAGTGAAGGGATTAGAGTGCTCCTTTCTCAGGCACATGCCGGTTTCCTCACAATGTTTTCCTTCAACGTTTGAGGGCACTAGTATAGTGCAAATAAATTTTAAATCCATCCAAATCCAGTGGTGAAAACATAAGTGATGTGTACGAAATGGTAAGAGAGCTGACGTTGACGAAATCTTTCCGATTTCTTAAAATCGGTCCTGCAGATTGTTTGGAAATGTCTACATTCGAGAGTCTGTATCGATCGATGGTCTTTTTTTTTATTTTTTATTGATAATGTTAAGGCGTTTGGCCACCAACTCACTTTTGCAAGTGAGTTTTTGGTCACGTAATAGACACCCGTCTATTGGTAAACTTTGGCCTAAGAATGCTTAGTTTTTGTCAGGTTTCTAAATGGCAATAGGTAATTTTAACCACAGTTGATGAGGTCACAACGATTAAGATGTTTATGATCAAACAGCAGTGTTAATTGAGAGTGTCGAAAGACCACAAAACAACCTAATGTGATGATTTTAAGGAGTCATAAAGTAGCAAAAAGTTTATATATAATGCTCTAAAGTTTTGGTTGCCTGAAAACGGTGACCGTTTTCAACATACTAGTGGTTACTTGCTGTCTTACTTGACCTTTATTAGGGCTTATGCTATCTCTATTTTACCAAATGTAAACAAAATCGGTTCAGCCGTGTTGTTGCGAAAACGTTACAAAGGCAGACAAACAATGAGACGGAGAAAGTTACCTCACTAATCAATAAAAGTATTAGATGTGATACCTCAAGTAACTTGCACCTTAAACTTTTATGCATTAAGCCGTGTTCAAACGGTATGCGATATGTAATCTAAAATAAGTTTTAAATCTTTTTCTAAATAATTCTTACATCCAGGCCCTTAGTGCTTTTCCGCCAAACTGATCATCTGATCATATTTTACAAGATTCTTTGTTTTCTGTAGTTTAATAAGCTATAATTACTGTACCTTGGTTCGATGAGAAGACCATTGATTTTAATATTTCTCATACAACCAATTAAACCGAGATTGGCTGATCTAAGGCCGCTACCAATGACGATCTTATCTTGCAGTTCAAAGCCAAGTCCTGTAGAAAAAAAAACACGTGTACAAGTTGATTCATAATATGTACCATCACGAACGGGATTCTATCAACAAAAAAAAAGAATTAGCAAAAATAAACAACGAAATTTGTATATATTATTTTTTATACCAGACGACGTAGTGTTGGAAGGCCTCCCACCCGATGGACCGATGATATTGTGAAGGTTGTCAATTGATGAAGAAGGTTCAAGACCTTGCGATGTGGCACTCTTTGGGGTTGATGAAGACAGTCATTTAGACTAGTTTGGTATTTTTTTCGGAGTTTGGAGGTTCTATATCGGAATCGAAAAGCGCAGCATAGCACGGCCCCCAGTAGATGGAAAGACGATCTACTAAAGATTGCTGGGAGTCATCGGGTGCCACTCGATAGGTCGCTCTGGGGAATCTATGGGGAAGCCTATATTCAGCAGTGGGCATCCTACGGCTGGAATAATGATGATAAAACATTAGTTTAAATAAAAAATGTATCAATTCTCACCTAACATTTGAGCATGTTTGTTGAGATGGTCCACAGTGAGTTTCAGCCTTCCCTTTCTGTAGTCTATTTCAACTGTGTGCCAATCATTGCTTACGTTGAACTTCACAGATTTCAATACTGTGACGTTTTTCCCTACATCTTGTACAAGTTCGAATCGAATCTCTTCCTTCACCATTCTTACCTGAAATAGTTATTTACTCTTGGTATTCGTGTAGGCCATCCATCACTGGAGTCAATTCACCTTATCAAGCCGTTTTTTTTAATTTCATAAGGAGCTCAAATTATTTACATGTTATACGTAAATATAATATATAATTGCTAAATTATAATTTTAGCAATTCATTTAATTGTTTTACAACTTAATTTGATGAATAAACTGTCATTATAAGGCCGTACGTTAGCAAGGATGAAATTAAAACAGAGACTAGACAAAGTGATTTGCATTCATTAAAAATTAATTACACAATCATAAATTACTGTTAAATACTTTTATTGTCAAGCATTTTATAAAAATGTTATTGATCCTTAATTTTTTTTTCATTAATCGTTTTCAACTTTTTAATGGTAATAAAGCTATGTTTAAACGGCTTGCTAGTAAGTTTTCAAATCTTATAATCTAATAACTATTCCAGACTATATTATAATCTATCTCTGTGCCAAATTTCATTCAAATTTGTTGGGCCGTTGGGCGTGATTGAACCACAAACATCCAAACATCCTCACAAACTTTCGCATTTATAATATTAGTAGGATGAATATCGAACGCCGTTTGAACACGGCATAAAACCAGCCATAACAATGGAATATATTATTATTTACTTGTAAATACATAGGTATCATTCAATGTAACTTTATCTTTCCTTGAACAACATATTTTTATGTCAATGTCTCGACTTTGCCACTTTTATTACTTGTTTCTTACGTATACCTGTATTTGTTTTGATTAAATATTCAAATCACTATTTTCCTTTAATTTATCTTCGAACACAAGACTCGTTTGTTGATTATCATATAGCTTACCTCCCAATAACCTTGGCCAGATGTAATCTGACTGTATGCTAAGACAGCCATATTCTTGCTAGTTTTGAATTCAAATATCAAATTTACACTTTGGCTCTGATTGAGCGGCCACCAAATATGGGAAGTTGCAAACGGGTATGTGATAGGTATCACTTCGATATCTATGTCTTCGAATTCAGGGTCCAATACTCCGATGTAGTGTACTTTAGGGTTGTGCTGTTTCAGTTCATAAAGTATTGATACGTCGTGGTAGTAAACATATTTCAAGTTCCCAGCAAAGTTATTGAAGGATTTCAACCCTTTCATTTTGTGTAGGTCCGGTCCACCGCAAATGTATATCTCGGGATCGATGCAAACATACTTAGCGTCTCCGGGCACTTCGTATGTAACTGTTATATCATCCAAGTAAACAACTACTGTTTTCTCTTGTATAATGACTGTGAGGTTATGCCATTTATTGTTGTTGACCTTTTCGCCCAAATAATCTTCTACCGGTCCGTCGCCTAGGTCTATTTGAATAGCTACTTTTTCTGCGTGTATAGAGAGAGCTATATAATGGTGTTTGTCGTCAATTTGTCCGCTTGCGTAGAATAGCGCTGAATCATCAAACCTCGTCTGTGAACATATTTAATTCCACTCATCCATAATCAGTCACTAACTTTATTGGCTCAATTACTGGCCTCACAGCTCAGTTGGTAGTAACTCGGCCTTCTGCGCTAGAGGTCGCGGGTTCGATTCCCGCACTGGACAAACATTTGTGTGATGAACACAGATGTTTGTTCTGTGTCTGGGTGTTAAATAGGTAGTTAACTATTATGTATATCAGTCTCTGGTACCCATAGTACAGGCTATGCCTAGTTTGGGATCAGTTGACTATGTGTGATATATCCGGTTTTTTTTTAAATTAATATCGCCCTATCCTTTCCTAACATTAAACAATATACATAAAATAAAAGTTAAAAGAGGCGGACATACTTTTATCGAGACGTGAGTGATAAGGTGGTCAATCTTTAAATATATTAAAATTCTAAATATTTATACGTAATATTCTCAATGCAATGCATTTTTGTCTTTTTATTGCGAAAACTGCATACCTATTTAAAGCAGTAATGCAATATTAATTTTGGGGATTTGGAATGCTGATCAAATTATACACGTCCTTGTGAAGTATTTGATATTTCTGCTCGGCAAGCATGTATCGGTGGAACAGTATGCCTGGCTGCGTTATACCTAATATTGTACTATAGTTTCACACAAATTTATTTTATCCTGGATGTCGGATGCCATTTGCTGCTAGCTCGATGTTATACCATACTTACCTACCTACTTACATAGGTTATAATAATGATCTGTGCCCTTCTCTTCATCGCCTGATAGCGGCTGATGGCTACCGAGTATCAAACCTGCTGTGACGACAGCAGACATTTTATGGCGAGGCTGAAAAGCAGGGTAGCTGAGCCCTCGACCATTTCACCTGTCTACCTACATACATACCAAAACCTGTAAATTACCAATTGTATTTTTATAGCTGTGTGTAGGATTCTTGGTGAATAAATGCCCTTTTATTTTATTTTATTTTATTTTTATTTTTTATTTCGAGAATCAATTTAATACTTACCTTCTTAGCAATAATCTATAGTTATTGCAGAAAGACCTCTGATATTTAAGGATTTTTATAAAATCTTTATATAAAGTAACAAAGTGAATCGTCTTGACCGGACCGGACAGAGCTACAATAATAACAATAAATTCATTTAGTCGGGTTTCTTAATTTTTTTATTAATTTTAGTCATTCATAAATCTTTTCTTTATCTAGTCTAAAATATCGAAAGTTTTTAAAGTCTTTCTTTATTATTGCACACAGTGAAAATTTATTAGTACTCGTAAACATTTTATGTCAGAGCTTTTCCTACAATAACTGGTGTGACAGGTCCAGCTATTAAGCCATTCAGTACCTTGGACTTTTATGTATTCGAGTTTGTGCTTTGGCAATATTAAGTCCAAGATTTTTGTATCTTTTTGACCTCAAATATGAATTGAAAGTCATGATTTAATCCTGTTCAGAGCATTATTAAACATTAATATTTCCTCATTAATTTATTTTAGGGCAAAAGTCGATAGCCGGAAATGATTCGAGCAAGTAAACAGAGTTTATTGATGACATTAATTACTGTGCTCGAGGTTTATGGATTTTGGGCAACAGTATAATTCGGGCACCTACATTTACAAACAAAAATAAACATAACGAGTGAAATATCCGACTTTGTTCGCAAGGAGGTTCTTATTTACAAACATCAATGATGATGATTCGGGGAGATGGGCCTCGTTAGCATTGTGCTGCAACCTGTCTAGGAGAAGGAAACCTCCGAAATCAAACCCGGGGAGATAGACCTCGTTAGCATTGTGCTGCAACCTGTCTAGGAGAAGGAAACCTCCGAAATCAAACCCGGGGAGATGGGCCTCGTTAGCATTGTGCTGCAACCTGTCTAGGAGAAGGAAACCTCCGAAATCAAACCCGGGGAGATGGGCCTCGTTAGCATTGTGCTGCAACCTGTCTAGGAGAAGGAAACCTCCGAAATCAAACCCGGGGAGGTAGACCTCGTTAGCATTGTGCTGCAACCTGTCTAGGAGAAGGAAAACTCCGAAATCAAACCCACCATCAGGGAGCATACCTGGAAACAAACCCCGATCCAAGGTGTAAGCCGACCCGTGCCGAGGATTCGTGGCCAGAGGGGTATATCAGTCTCTGGTACCCATAGTACAGGCTATGCCTAGTTTGGGATCAGTTGACCGTGTGTGATATGTCCGGAATATTTATTTATTTTTATTTTATTTTATTTAAGCTGGTCTTAACGGAGGGTGTCTGTGTTGGCGGTCACAGGACACACTCGATATTCCGCCTTACCCCCGTAAAGGGCTCTGCGGGGGTGTACCGTTTAAATCCCTGTTACTCGTGGGAACGCAATGGAGCAAGAAATTAATTATCCACATGGCGGCGACGTGGTCCGCCACCCGTCACGTCTCGTTTCTCGCGGGGGCGAAAAGTGGCTCACGGAGAGCCGCTTTGCTACGTTGAATGTTGGAGGAGGAATGGAAGAAAAGTTGAGTGAAGTATATCAGATGATGGATGAAAGAAGAATTGATGTTCTTTGTGTGAATGAGACGAAGCGGAAAGGTTGTGACACCACCAAGCATGGACCCTACACGGCGTACTGGTCTGGCGTTCCCAGCACAGACAGAGCCTGCCAGGGAGTGGGTGTTATACTTTCCGCGCGAATGGATGAGTGTGTGAGCGAGTTTAAATGTATGAGTGCGAGACTGATTTGGATACGAATGAAAGTTGGACTGACCCGTATCTTTATCGTAGGGGTATATGCTCCCATAGACGTGGGTACGGGCAAGTCTCAGAAAGCGAAAGAAGAGAGAGAGGAATTTTGGGAGAGTTTGAGAGATGTTTTAAAAATATGCAAGGATAATGAAAGATTAATAATGTTAGGTGATTTTAATGGGTGGGTGGGATTGAAGCGTGATGGATTTGAAAGAGTTCTAGGTATGTATGGTGACGAAAGGGTGAATGAAAATGGTAGAAGCTTGCTTGATATATGTTTGGAGTGGGACCTTTGTGTGATGAACACGATGTTTGATCACAAACGGATCCATATGTACACTCGTGAGGCGAAGAATGTAAGGAAAAGTATGATTGATTTTGTTATAGCTGATGAAAGAATGAGGAAGAAAGTTCTGGACACTAGGGTGTATCGCGGAGTTGGCATCCATACAGACCACTTTCTGGTAATGAGCCGAATAAGTGGTCTCTTTAAGGGTTGGCGACATCGGGTACGTGAGCCCACAAGTGTCCTAGAAAGGATAAGAGTAGAAAATTGCAAGACGATAGAGTGCAAGATGAGTACAAAAGTAAATTGATTGATAGATTTGATGGATTTGATGATATATGTGACATTGAAGAATTATGGAAGTCTTTTAAGGATGATGTAGTGAGTGCAGCTTCTGACATATGTGGTGTTAGTAAGAGGGCAAAAGGGAGAAAGGTGAAGGATGTTTGGTGGGATAATGAGGTGCAAAAGGCAGTATGCGAGAAGAAGAAAGCGTGGTTAGACTGGCTAGCTGTCAGAGCTAATGAAAGAATGCAGAAGGCAACGAATGAGGATATTGATGTAGCCAAGAAAGAGTATAAGAGACTGAAAGGGTTAGTGAAAGAAATTATTGCAAGAAAGAAAGAGGAACAAAAGGATGTCTTTGATCAGAGATTATCTGAGGATTTCCGGACAAACATTAAGTTTTTCTGGAAATCCATTCGTTCAGCCAGAGGAAAAACTCCGAGCTCAGAGCTGAATTCAATCAGAGACCAGAATGGAAGTTTAGTGAAAGGTGAAGAATGCATTTTAAAAAGATGGAGAGAGTATTTTGAAAGTTTATTTGAAAGAGAGGAAGCATTCACAGCGACCTCAGTTATGAATGAAAATGACGAATATGAAAGTAGTATAAGCATGAATGAAGTTGTGAATGCATTGAAACGAATGAAATCAGGTAAGGCTGCAGGGTATGACAGGATTACAGTCGAGATGCTGAAGGCTGGACATGGCATAGTAGCGAGTCAGTTGTGCCGCCTTTTCAATTTGTGCTGGAGTGCCGGCCAAGTACCAAGTGATTGGTGCAAGGCCGTCATAGTACCGCTCTACAAGGGAAAAGGCTCACGTCAGGACTGCAAAAACTACCGAGGCATTAGCCTACTCAGCATCGTCGGCAAGCTGTATGCGAAAGTGTTGATTGAAAGAGTTGTGAAAGAAACCGATGAGAAAATATGGGACGCTCAAGCGGGATTTCGAAAGGGAATGGGATGTACGGATCAGGTCTTTTCCTTGCGATGCATAGCCGAGAAATTTTTGGCCACGGGTCAAAAGGTCTATTGCATATTCGTGGATTTGGAAAAGGCCTATGACAAAGTGATGAGGAATGAACTTTGGTCGGTACTGTCGTTGTATGGAGTAAGCAGCAACCTTGTTCGAGCTCTGAAATCTCTCTATGAGGATTCCAGTGCTTGCGTAAGGATACATGGGTCATACACTGAATGGTTTAGCATCGAAAAAGGTGTTAGACAGGGATGCGTAGCGTCACCATGGCCGTTTAATCTATTCATGGACAGTTGTTTGCAAGATTTGAAAGATACTGAATGTGGATTAAGAATGTGCATGGAGGAGTGTTAGTGCCGACACTAATGTTTGGAAGTGAAAGTTGGGTATGGCAGAAAAAGAATCAAAGTAGGATAAATGCAGTGGAAATGAGAGCTTTGCGAAGTATGTGTGGAGTAACTTTGAAAGATAGAGTGAGGAACAGTGTGATAAGAGAGCGTTGTGGGGTGAAAGAAGACGTAGTGATGAGGATTGAGAAAGGTATGCTGAGATGGTTTGGTCATGTAGAGAGAATGAACGAAAGAAGATTGACGAAACAGGTGTACAAGGCGAGTGTGAATGGGACCGTTGGAAGGGGAAGACCTAGGCGTACGTTTAGTGACCAAATCGGTGACGTTTTGGAAAAAGGCCAGGTCAAGAGTACCCTAAACCGACGAGCATGTATGAGGAATGTGATGAGAGTGAATGAAGTAAAAGAGGTATGTCAGGATCGTAGCAAGTGGAAAACCGTGGTCTCTGCTTGGACTTTGAGTTGCGCAGCAACTATGTCAGTCCCATAGAGATCTCATTTAAACAATAACTACACTATACATCCTGCAGCAACCTGAACGCAGATTTGTAGAGCGCAATAGCGGCAACAGAAGACTGCGCCGCTAACACGCTCTGAAACAAACCCACATCAAGGCGAATGATGATGGTAAGTATATAATAATAATATGAGTTATAAGTTATTTTAATAGTAGGTAACGTAGTGTCTTCTTTGGTTTGTTTATCCTGTCCATCCAAAGTTGTCGATTGGTTTTAAAATACAATAAAGAATGTATCTATCTATCTTTCTATTGTATTTACTACTACTTACTACTTATATAAGCGATAGGAAAAGGATTACCTTAAAATGTAGGCTGACTCTAGTGTTGGTCGAGTGAACGCGATCCTTCCAATCGTAAATGCGGTATGATACGTAACTCGATCCTCTTAGGGTTAAAATTGTGGCAGCTGTAATCAATTACGAATATATTAGTTACTAGAAACCCGGATTAATTAAGAAATATCGGTTGTCTACTATATAGAAATAAAAAAGAAATAGGTTCATGACTTTTATCTCCAAGCATGGTAGACATCCTCTCAGATCTCCAGGCGTTAATATCCTTAAAAATGTCTAATACCCTGACTACCCGAGTCAGGGGGAAACATGGGCACATACATTTTGCAGTAGTGAGTATTCCATAGCCCATAACCGCTTATAAGAATAGTGGTTTTGTCACAAAGTTTTTCTTCACTGAATTAATCAAGTGATAATGCGTTCTTAAACATTTTCGAATAGAACATCTTATTGGTGCACCACCGGGTTCGAATCTACAATGAACGACGTATGATTATTATTGGAATATTTAATATTTTACAGACATTGTTTAAACGCTTATAACGGAATTTAAAATATCAGTTATTATCAAGATGACGTCTAATAGCTGTTAAAATGCCAGCATAATATCAGCACTATTTTACACGAATTTAAATCATTAATCTTAAAGACTGTCAACTTACGTCATCGCCTAAACAAAATCGCAAAGTTTACGATACGGGGCCTTGTCTCAGGCATCAAAATCACTGACCTAATTAGGTTATGAATTCACAATAAAATAGCATTATTTAGTACACATTAAAGTACGATTATATCTAGAGCACAATGAGGTACCAATTCCGTTAAAACCCCGTAAAGATTTGCGTAACAATTTAATTATTCGCCAAATTGTGTTATTATGTAAAGGCATTACTTTACAGGTATTATGGTTAGTGGTTACTTAATTGAATTGCTTTTGTGAGTTGATAAGGTTTGTTGTGATCTAATTAAGTGAATGATTTATTTTATGTATGTTCTCGATACCGTTCACTTCTTTCTAGATCGTCTACATGTAGTTACACCATTGGTGTAACACCACAGTTTGGCTCTTGATTTATCATTTGAAAGGTTATGGGATGTCCTTCGATGGTTTTCACAAATCTCAATAGCACGTTTTACTGTCCGCGATCAAGGATGTTGTGGTACAGTCAAAACGTTGTAAAAATATATTTACAAGATAATTACGTTTTATTTACCCGTATGGAATGAATAAAATGTTGTCTAAAAACGGCGACATTCCGACCCCGTTCGCGTGGTGCTATTTTCAAACCCTGCTGCATCCCCAAAGGGGTTGAGTTTTGGGCATTCTTTTCTTAGTGCACCAGGAAGCTACCCTCCAACATATTCCTAGGATTTCCAGTCTAGACTGTGCCTTCATTCAACGAAGGTTTAAGAGTTTTTATTGACGATTATATTATTAGTATTTAAATCACTTTAAAGTACGTTTGATACTTACTGTAAACATCACAAAGCTGCTCTTCGTACAGAGTTCCAAAACAGTCGCAGCTGTATCCATTATATTCATTGATACACCTCGATCCTTCAAAACATAGGTTCTCCATAGTTCTACACTTGTCAATGCATCCTTCTTTAACGTTTTCATGTTTGGTGGCTATTAGAGGAACTATTGGGAGTAAGTCGGAAGCGGCTTTGCCTGAGCTCAGGACCATATCACTGATACAGCCGACGAATGACTCAATAATGTATTTCACTCCATGAAGCTTTTCTTCTGAACTCAATCCTGGAATTGAGTCAAAAATAACTACAAAGGTCACAAGATAAAATCTAAACCGCAATTCAACGCAAGAGTTATATTGTTACCTCCAATAAGAATGACTGACGTAAGATTATCAGTGATACCATAATTTGTATCAAAACTAAGACCCTGAAAACGAAGAATTAACGATAAATTAACATTATAGATGCCTAAGTTAATCATATAAGTTATAAATAAAAAGGACCAAAAAAACGAACCTTGAGGTACACCTCTTCCTTTAAATGGTCTACTTTTGCGATCAGTCGGGCACCATGTACGTCTATCGTTACGACTACGCTGTGCCATTGATCTCTGTTCAAAGCACGACCAACAGTTACCGATGTTAGGTGCTTGCCGAATACATGAACCACTGAAAATATTAATGACCAATGTGAAAACTTCATAAAAATCGAAGGACAAAAAATGTGGTAGTTAACGCTACCTTACCTTGATTTCATTTCAAGGTTAAGCAACCTTAAAATGAAATTAAGATTCTCGAAAAGAAGACGAGACTACGTTTTATTTCCTTACTTCATAGATAATATTTAATTACCTTTCAGTTCTCCTTTTTCTACAATAACGTAAAGAGCGTATGGTTGCATTTTGAATACGGGGTTTTTTACATTGTGGTATACCAGCAGACCATGTGGCAGTCTCGTACGGAATTTGAAGGATATTTCTCTGCATAATCTATAAGGCGATAAAGAAAGATTTGTTAGATCTTTATGAATATAGCATCACATGGGTTTGCCATCAGTTTATATACAAACATGCTGTCTTTTTCATAAATCGATCGGTTGTAGGATCAATAGATGTCATCATCATCATCATCATCAGCCCAAATTTGTCCACTGCTGGACATAGGCCTCTCCCAATACACGCCACTGAGCCGCCGCCTTTCGTAGGTCATCGCTCCACCTAGCCGGGGGGCGCCCCACACTTCGTTTACCTAGACGTGGTCTCCACTCAAGAACTCGTTTACCCCAGCGGTTGTCGGTTCTTCGGCATATATGACCAACCCACTGCCACTTCAGTTTGCTTATTCTCTGGGCTATGTCGATGACTTTAGTTCTCTGTCGTATAATAGCGTTACGGATTTTATCCTTGAGAGAAACTCCAAGCATATCCCGTTCCATAGCTTGCTGTGCGACCATAAACTGGTAAATCAGCCCCACTGTGAGTGTCCACGTCTCCGCAGCATAAGTCATCACGGTAAATCAGCTGATGATCAGCTGAAAATAAATTACAAACATACCTCAACTGAAACCTCTGTATAATATCCCCATCCAGCTGTATAAAAGTGTTATCCTTTGCGAACATGAACGTCTGGTGGTGACCAGACTCAGCGAATGTGAGGAATCTGTCTCTGTCACTGGGCGGTATAGGTGGTATTATAGTCGCGTACGTGGTCGATATGTTAGGTGTGGTTGTTGTAGCTATAGATGACGTTATGGATACTGTTGTTGCTGGTAGCACTGAAAACAAAAAAAAAACAGACTTACTAAAACAAAATGCACACTAATTGTTTCTTACGGTTTCGTTCGCTTAGTACCCAGTTAAGAAGTAGCCGTATATCCTTCTTCAGGGCCCGACTTTATGTTGAATTTTCGTTGTAATATTAAAAATCTATTAGAGTATTCTGAGTGATTGTAGCAAATTGACAAAAATTCAGCATGACTCGCCTAAACGTAAAGTGATTGTTGATTATTTTATAGGTACATGACAGTACAACTCAATAAAAAAATAATGCAAATGTGTACAAAAAAAAAACCAGGTTATATAAATACATGGGTTATTTTCAGATACCCCTGAAACTGTCACTATTAGGATACACACCTGTATATTGATTGATGATTAATATTCTGTGACGCATCTGTGAACTACACTTAGGCTATGAGGAGAATAAGCATTTGTTTATAAGCTAAAGTGATGTTGAATAGCAAAGGAAAAAGGATTTCCAGAGTACATAAAATTTTGTTAATAACCAGTTTGAAACGTTAAAAAGGATCTTCCTGAAGGTCTTCATATGACGAATAGATAAACCTACACGGACTATGAGTCTTCCTACGCGAGCGATTAAAAGTACTTCAGTCAGGTAAACTTGACAATTTGCGGCACGAATGCGCCATGCAATTTATGAAGTAAAAATGTCAGAGGTTGCCCTAATTTCAAACGTACACTGCAGTTAATTATTATGCCCTTCTTCACGTTCGTCGTAGTGTTGGCCTAGTGGGAGGTAGGTACCTCGACTTGCATTCTGAATGTCGTAGGATTGGTTTGATTTGTAACATTAGTGCACGACCGGGATTCGAACCCACGACCTGTAGATCGGAAGGCCTATGTTTGATAATGCAAACATGGTACCACTCTATTCGCTGAGCTTGGCCGAATGTAAGAAGGGCCATTCAGATTTCTTACCTTTCTCTTCAACTGCCAAATCGACTGGCAAACTGGATCTTACATCAGCTGTTCCGTATAAAATTATGAGTAAGATCAAATTGGTCCTTCTTCTTTGGCATAATTCTTCCATTCTGCTGTATTGGGCTCATTTATCTGCAATTTTTTAAATTTCTATTAAAAAAATAGTTACATTACTTAATATCTCCAAGCATTATCATTAGCATTATCTCAGATCTCCAGGGCTCAGATGAAGATGCCTAAAGGGGTAGTCAGAGGCATGTCCAAACATTATAGTAACTACGTGCCTTCATTTTGCAGTTGTATACATTACTTATGTGGCCGATTGCAAGCCCATCACCGCTTATTAGAATACTTACTGGTTTCCTCACAATGTTTTTGCGCACGTCAAATTTTTCGAACAGAAAATCTCATTGACTCACGACCGGATTCGAACGACCGCGACCTTCGGATCGAGAGTCGGAGAACATTCCACTACGCCAACACGGCTTTTTAAATTTCTATGAATTATTATCATCATCATCGTTTCATCTGTAGGACGTCCACTGCTGAACATAGGTGGCCCCTATAAATTACCAGAGCAAAATTAAATGACCTTGTGCGGCCTGCACCTAACGACTCCCAGCAACCTTTATTAGCTCATATTTCTATCTAATGGGGGGCCGTCCTGCACTGCGCTTTCTGGTGCTTGGTGTCCACTTTAAAACCTTTCTGTATTGACGCTTCAACTTGATAAGACTTAGATCTGTGTGCCTCAACAATAACACATCCTATTGTTGACCATATGAATAACTAAAGAGCTTAAAATAAACTAGAGTTCAAACGTTTCTCAAACATTCCTCTTTTGTTTCGTTTAAATTACTTAAAATACTTTCCGCTATTAGCGATTTCAGGCAACTTTTTATCTTATCCCTCCAATATACAGTTCAATATTGTAATCCCTGCTGGTACGTAGGGCATCGAGCGGATATAATAGTCAGCGCTATACAGTGGGCCGGCGTTTCCAGACCAGCTAAAATTGAGCCGCCAGTGTCCCTGACTTTACAGCGACAAGTGGATGATGAATGTAAATTGGAAGGGTCAAGATATGATGGACGAGGTTGTCGAGCTAAATTGGCTCAAGTAACCGCATTTGTCTCGAGATGTGGCTTTGGTTTGACAGGTTCGGCTTTACATGAATTGGCAAATAATTTTAGAAAATAACGAACCAACTACCCACTTTGAATTTTACAGCTCCGTGTATTATTTATGATTATGCAAGAACTGTTATTTATTTGAAGGTCCTATTCGGAAAATCTAATACTTATATAAAACTTACACATAAATAATACTTACATGAATGTACTAGAATACCACAGTCAAAATCCTATTAAAACTATCATTTAAAGCACAGTAACATTTAAAAAATAATTACCACTAAAACTTTCACAAAATAAACAAAACAAATGAACGTCAATTTTTAAACGGCGCGCATTCCATGTTCGAAATTCAAGTCTCCAAGTAAATTCATTTTTAAAAAATTAGAATGAGGTTTTATTCGCGGAATATTTCGTGACTAAGGAGGTGGCATAGCCAACGCGCCCCTTCCAGCCAGCAGCAGTGTACTGCTTGACGGCTAGTAACATTGTATAATGGGTCTGACAATTTATCCTGATGGGTCTGAGTTGTTCCCAGGCGCAGGCTTACGATCCTCGCTGAGAGGCTGAGTTAGCGATTTGAATTATCTACTTACTTTTGATCTGATTTTGGTTTATTACTTTGGGTACCTAGTACATAGGTACCTTTTACGGTTTTTTTAACCATCATCATCATCTTCCTGCCCTTATCCCGCATCATGTGGGGTCGGCACAACATGTAAGTATTCTTCTTCCATTTCCCTCTATCAGTCGTCATCTCAGCACTCACTCCTTTCTTCACCATATCCTACATCAAAAAAGGAGGAGGTTCTCAAATCATCTGTTTTTTTATGTTACTCGATAGCTCTGCCAGTTGTAAACAGATTTTAATGATTCTTTCGAAGGATTGCTACATGTCCTATTTCTCCAAGAACTTCGGGTACTTACTTATATTGTCTCGGTAAACGCTTTTAAGATTTTAATATGCAGTTGTGGTTAACCAAAGTACATGGAATCTCTACTCATTAATTTACCGAGTGCGAGTCTGATACGGCGGTGTCGTAATTCAATTAAAGCTATGTTAGGTTAATTAGTTAACACATCATCATCGGCCTGTAGAATCCAATTCTTGAGATAGGCTTCCCCCAAAGAGTTCCACGAGGAACGGTCTTGAGCCCTTTCTTCCACCGACTTTTCGCGACCCTCACAATATCGTCGGTCCATCGAGTGGGGGTCTTCCAACACTGCGTCTCGCCAAGCTCGGTTAATTAAAGGTATGGGTTACTTTCCAAGGGGTTACTACGCGACCAAATTTGCGGGCAAAAGCCAATAGTAACAATAAATACATTTATTTTCAGACTAGTGCAAGAAGCCAGTAGACAAAAATGTATTAATAAATGACTTTCTCAACCATTCTTCCATTTTATAAGCATTCACCACGCTTTCAATTCCAATAATCCATATTTGCACAATAAAACGCGTGACAAACTCTCGAGTTATTGTTTGTGGAAAACATTTGGTGCACGAAAATAGTCGTGCGCCTGCGCAATCATTGCGAATGCGATTTGTCAATAAAATTGTGGTTCGCGGTTTAGTTTCATGGTCTTTTGAAAAATAAAGAACCCTACCTTTTCGCCTCGACGTAGTCGGGTAACTATAAATAATCGCATGACTATGTAGATTTCGATTCTAAAAAATCTGTTTATCTCCCTAGGGTTGTGATTCCGAGGATCAAAGGAATCCTTCAGAGTTTCGAGCACCCAGTTACACCGGGGCCACCCACTTTTATCGCTCTCATTAACTATTTAAATGTTAGTATCGCTGTGGGCGGCTCGATGCACCAGTCGTGGGCGAATGGACGCCGCTGCCATTTCGATAGGTCCACCAAGAGGTCACTCGCATTCCAGACTGCAAAAACAACACCTATAATTTAGTTCACCACTCACTTCACCTACGACATCACAGCCTTCACATACTTTTGAGTTTTTACTCTAATAAGTAGGATCCTTTTGTTTATGGTTTAAAAATTAAATTATTAAATAATTATTACCCAAGAGGCGGTTTAGTACTAATTCTAATACTAATTTATTATTTAAATTATATTTCTTGCAATAAAAGACTAACGAGGTTAGCCTTCAAGATATCGGAAACACACAAATTATATCATCAAAGAACTACAATTTCCTTGTTAACAAAGACATCCTCAACCAGCCAGCAATAATCGATTATCCGCGAAAACTTAAAGCATAAAAACTCTTTTTGCATTCGATTTCCTGCTAAGCTGAACTTTTTGTGATGTAATAACAGCCAATAAAACCATTTTACCATGACCCTAGGTTTTAAAGACTAGCATAACACTTGATAGATCTTTCTATCTGGACAAAGTGAAAAGATAGTTTCTATGTAATGGTTAAAAGCAAAAAAAGTTAAATATTTTCGGTGTTATGTAAGTGAGAACAGATACTGGGTACACTTGTTTGGTACAGCAGCAGTGATTGGCAATGGACCATCACTTATGAATTGTTTGTTTTCATCGTAACACGTCAAACGAGTGCTAGCAGTAGTAAAATGATGCCGAGTCATTCAGTCAGTCAGTACCTCTACTATATCCTACTAATATTATGCGAAAGTTTGTGAGGATGTTTGGATGTTTGTTGTTCAATCATTCCGTAACGGCACCACCGACTTCTATAAATAAATAAATAAATATTCCGGACCTATCACACGGTCAGCTGATCCCAAACTAGGCATAGCCTGTGCTATGGGTACCAGAGACTGATATACATAATATATATATATTTAACACCCAGACACAGAACAAACATCTGTATTCATCACACAAATGTTTGTCCAATGCGGAAATCGAACCCACGACCTCTAGCGCAGAAGGCCGAGTTTCTACCAACTGAGCTGTGAGGCCAGTAATTGAGCCAATAAAGTTAGTGACTGATTATGGATGAGTGGAATTAAATATGTTCACAGACGAGGTTTGATGATTCAGCGCTATTCTACGCAAGCGGACAAATTGACGACAAACACCATTATATAGCTCTCTCTTTACACGCAGAAAAAGTAGCTATTCAAATAGACCTAGGCGATGGACCGGTAGAAGATTATTTGGGCGAAAAGGTCAACAACAATAAATGGCATAACCTCACAGTCATTATACAAGAGAAAACAGTAGTTGTGTACTTGGATGATATAACAGTTACATACGAAGTGCCCGGAGACGCTAAGTATGTTTGCATCGATCCCGAGATATACATTTGCGGTGGACCGGACCTACACAAAATGAAAGGGTTGAAATCCTTCAATAACTTTGCTGGGAACTTGAAATATGTTTACTACCACGACGTATCAATACTTTATGAACTGAAACAGCACAACCCTAAAGTACACTACATCGGAGTATTGGACCCTGAATTCGAGGCCTGTCTAACCGATTTCTATGAAACTTGAAATAGATCCTAGAATAGCATAAAGGCTACTCTTTATCAATGTACTACGCGAGCGAAGCCGCCGGCTCAAGCTAGTAGTTTATATATTTTATTACTTAGGTACTTGTAATATTATATAATTTTCTACCTATATTTGGTACCATAGTACCAGGTATGGGGAATAAAGGTTCTCGAATGGCGACCACGATTCGGGCGACGCAGTATTGGAAGGCCCCCACCTGATGGACCGACGACATTGTTGATTGTTTTGCGACCGGACTGTCGATGATGATCCAGGCAAAGTGGATGCAGGTAATGCTGGGGTCGGAGCAGTATCGCAATATCTTCGTCAAGTAGGTTTTAAGCATTTTTTTTTTAATTGTGTTATTGCTTTTATTTGATTTTATTTTAATTTTGTGTAATGTGTTATTGTGTACAGTGATTTTATGTAATTAATTAAGTAATTATTATTTGTAACTTTAATATGGACATGGTCTGAAATAAATGAATAAGAATAATAATAATAATTGTTAAAGTTGCAAGAAGTCAGTGGATGGAAAGGCTCAAGACCGTTCATCATGGCACTCTTTGAGGGAGGACTATATCCAGCAGTGGAATAATACAGGCTGATGATGATGATGATAATTATTAGTGAAATAATTCATAAAATCGGTTCATTAGTTCCAGATATACATAAAGATGAACAAACAATTTTGTTTTTTGTTTTTTTTTATGTTATACGGCGGCAAACAGGCTCACGGCCCACCTGATGGTAAGCGTTTACCGTCGCCTATTGACATCTGCAACACTTGGAGCATTGCTAATGCGTTGCCTGCCCTGGAGAAATCTTTTTGTATTTTTCTTGAAGCTCTTCATGTTGTAGGTTAGTGGGAAAACCTCGGAAGGAAGCTCATTCAACAACTGGCACGTATAGGGGAGAAAGGATCTCGTAAAGCGATGATGATGATGATGATGATGATCGTCCAAGCCGATTTCGACTACGGCGACATAATTTCTGCATATAACAAATTAACATATTATATTATAAACTAATTTATCTAAATTTCTATTTTAATCCATGTGTGTTTTTAGATGACTATATAACCAATTTTAGCTTTGAAAGTGCGTGCACAGATAATGCATGTCAAAACACCGTTGCTGTAATTATAATTAATATTTCTAGAACAAAAGTGACCTCCTTCTGGGAGAACAACTATGTCAATCAGTCAGTCAGTTACTCTATAGAAACGTGCGCAAGGATTTGAAGGCGGTTTAGCTTTAAGCTGGTCTCGTTTCTTGTCAAGTTCGCGCCTTCGTTCGTCTTCAAATGCGTAAACGTTTTTCTGCACCAGTAAAGTATCGTAAAGCGATATCGTAGACGTAGATAACTGATCGAACGAGACTGACGATACGAGAGTCAGCGATCGTGGACACAAACCGGTCCAACGTCCGCGGATGCGTTGACGAGCCGTCAGTGTCCGTGCCTATCCGCTGTTACGATCGACCTGATTACACCACAATGATATCTTGCTGTGATTATACAGACATATCAGTGTTCATCATCATCATCCTGAACTCCCCTCCCCTTATTCACGAGAGGGGGGGTTGAACCATATAATTAGGTTAAGTATTAAGGCTACCCCGCCAACCGGCGAACCCCAAGACCCAGGGGTCTTTGCCCCTGGAGGCCCTTTCCTACCTTCCCTGTAAGGGGAAGAAAGAAGACCTGTCATCGTGTTCATCATCATCATCAGGCCTCCCCCAATTCTTGGAGTTGGACCGTAGCCCATCGCGCCGGTTATTGGGGGGCGCCAGATCCTCGTTTGTTGATCGGCAGGGTGAGGTTGGCTAGGGTTCCGAAAGGTATTATTTGGAACCCCTTGCACCACACCCTAATTCTAATTCTAATTCTAAATGGGGGAATAAGATCTGCACTGACGTCCCGCGTTGGGGTGTATTGTGCATTGTCCCCCTGCTGACCTCACCCCAGCCAGCCCAACTCCTTAAAGTAACGGAGAAGGACCCTGGGTTGGTGGCAACATTGTTCGAGAATCCCCGTTGATGCTTACACCACACCCTTACACCAATATCTATTATTAGATTATATTAGTGTAATCTATACTAAAAACCCGTTTACTTGCTTTTCGTCCCACTGGTTATTTCTAAATATTTCTGGTCAATGACCAGGCTGAGAATGTATCTCTGAAACCAGCAAATGACGGTATGTGAAAGGATTAAAGAGTGCCCATTGAGGCTACTTTCGTAATCATATCACCTGTTTTCGATCCAGCGAGCAAAGGGAGTTAATATCTCTCAAACAAGTTGGACGAATCGGCGTTGTATGTTTGTATTTATTGTTAGAGCAACCAATCTGCATGGAATTAAGGTATATCAAAATTTGCTGATATGAATGTTAGTTAAATTGGCCAAGGGGTTGTTGGGATATAGGGTTAAAAGAGGGGGATTTTATAAGAAAGAGCTTTGTTCATACATTCCGACACGACTTTTATTTTTTTTCTAGTCCAAATGTTTTTTGATTATAACGAAAGTATTAAGATTTAAAAACCATTATAATGTTACCATTTGGTAAGTTTCAATAACATCGTAGTTCAGGTAATATTGGATATTAGTTAGAACATGATAAAGATGCGATTTTCAAAAGCTATCTTATTTGTGCCTCAACGATCATCGCAGCACCAAATTTCACCAGACATCGCGAGATCTCAGTTCGGGGCTAACTTAGATTCTATGACACGAAGATTTCGTCCGTAGGTACATATTATGTTTATCAACGTTTGAGCTTCTTATTACGTGTAGGATTTATAATACATATCCACGACCTAGGTGGCGTAGCGGGCGAGTGCCTGTCTGAGACGCAAGCGGCGCCGGTTCGATTCCAGCTGCGGGACATGTTTGCATAATCTGAAAATATTTTTTCCGGGTCTAGGTGTTGAAACTACGAGTATATGTGTATTATAAATTAATTAATTTAATTTAGATGTAAACAGACACACACACAAGTAAGACAATTAAAAGTAAGTAAACAGGAAAGGCTAGATACTAAGCAAAGTTTTAACGGCTTGTTTTGTTAATCTAGTATTGTTATGTTCATGTAACGCAATAAAACCTACATTTATATAATGCTTATTACGTTAGTAAATATTTAGTAGACAGGGAAGCCTGAGGTGAGCTACCGTATCCAAATCAGGGACTTGAAACGGTTGTTAAATTTCGGTATTTAACCAGCCTAAATTAGCGATATCATATTCTCAACCTTTTCATTGGGTATCATTATTTAACCCATATCTTATTTCGGTACCGAAATCACAAGACGAGATCGGGCGAGAGGCCCGGCTTGGGGAGTGTCGTCGTTCGAATTGTAAATTTTTGTCGTCGGGAGTAAAAAAGAATCTTTTTCCAAAGCCAAGTTCACTTAATATGCACCGGCAGGTATGCGCCGCTGCCGTGGGGGAAGCAGGAATATTTGGGTTAAATAACGGTACCGTTATTATATCAATATTTTTCGGTTAACCTCTATTTTTAGTACCCTTATATTTCGATACCATAATATAGTGATACCATAATTCAGTCTACCGATATATTTTTTGGATACCGATATATTATTGATATGACGTCATATCTGAAAATAAGGGTATCCCAGTTTTGCGGTAATTCAGTCCCTGATACAAATAAATGTCGAACTGGATGACGCAGTGCTGGATGGTCCGATGACATTACCATTAATCGTGAACGGTCTTAACGGCAGTCGTTGGGGGAGGCCCCCCGATGGACAGACGACATTGTTAAAGTTGCGGGAAGTCGGTGGAAAAGGCTCGAGACCTTCATGGAACTCGTTGCGGGAGGCCTGTGTCCAGTTGACTTCTACAGGCTGTTGATGATGATGAGGAATAAATGTACACATTCTTACATTACGAAAACTACATTATCTCAGTCTGAAATAAAATATGACAGACTGACAATCAGCGTATGATGGATTAGGAACACTTACTATGACTTCACGCATTGCTAAAGATGGCCATCTGTGGGCTACATAAGCTGTCTAAGGGTATAATTTTGCATGCTATTCGATACGTAACATCCGTTCTGGGTTCAATAAGTATTCTGCTAAGAGGGATGTACTAAGGACTGAGTCTAAGGGGTTCATCATTTAAGCCGTAGCCGTAGGACGTCCACTGCTGAACATAGACCTCCCCCATAGATTTCCAGAGCGGCTCCTATAATGTGGGAGGAATTTGCCCATACTCATTACACTGGGCATGCGGGTTGGCGAGCGCAATTAGAGCTATCATTGTTAAAATACCCAGATTGAGTATTTTAGATTGAGGATGTTGATTATGAATGTATTTGAAAATAACGACTAATTAACCATGTATTGGGGCATTTTGGGCATTTTTGTTGGTCCTTGTTCGACTACTGCCCCTCTTCTCCTCCCATAATACACACACTAACTTAGACATAATATGTCTTACAGCATGTTACTTGTTATAATGACAAGTTAGGTAAGTATACTTATTTGTTTACGTAAAGCTGACTGAGAAAAAGAAATTATATACTTTCGTGGAGCATTGTTCAGGTAATATTCGTACCACTCAGGTGTAAAAAGTCGCATATTTGATCGTTTTTGATATAGTTTCCCAAGTGACTAATTTGCTAACTGAAACAGAGTTTATACGACGTGCGAAATGTCATCTAAATGTATTTCAAAACGATCCTTATCTCTGTCCTCTCCTGTACAAAAGACATAAACGCGCTTCACTGCCATGACTGGCCTCATAGCTCAGTTGGTATTAACTCTGCCTTCTGCGCTAGAGGTCGCGGGTTCGATTCCCGCACTGGACAAACATTTGTGACTAACACAGATGTTTGTTCTGTGTCTGGGTGTTAAATATATATCTATTATGTATATCAATCTCTGGTACCCATAGTACAGGCTATGCCTAGTTTGGGATCAGTTGACCGTGTGTGATAATGTCCGGAATTTTTATTTTATTTATTTATTTTACTTAGTTGATACTTACTTAGGAGGTTGCATACAAAATATATCTTCCTTGAGCTTGCCGTGTCACTGATTCATTCTTGGTCATCCTGCATTAGGTCAATGATCTGGTTGAGGTATGGTGGCTCTGAAAAGGACCTATGACCGTCAGTGGAAGAATCAGTGTAGTTGAAGGATTATAGTGCGCCTCCTTTCTTGCACGTCTTTCTTAGAACGTACTATACAGATATTTCGTGCGATGTATTATCGCGTTCATTCTCATAATGTGGCAGTGACGTCAGATACCTCTGACGTCACTGCCTCTACAGTATTATAGAGGTTGCCCAGTGTAGCAACTTTAGTGTAGTAAGCGGCTGCCTGCTTGGCAAAAGAAGCCTAAGCAACCTTTATAGCAAATTAAAGGTTTACATAAAATCGGTTCGGTCGTTGAGTAACAAACAGACACAGAGATAAGAGTTATTTTTGCATTTATATTTGTATACCTACAATCGATCTTCCTTGACTTGAAACAAAACAGTCTTCCAACCGCGGCTTCGCTCATGGTACCCAGATAAAAATTAGCTTATATCACACTTATATCACTCTTCACTATTCTTGTTAAGCTGCATCAATCGTAAGAGACCAAAAACTTATATTTCGTCAGAAAAAACAGATTAGAAAAAACAGAAACAGGCCTCCCCCACAGATTTCCAAAGCGAAATTCTATCATATGGGAATACGCCCATACTCATCAGGGGTTGGCGGGTTGGCGAGCGCAGTTAGATCTATCTTTGCAAAAATAGGTGATGCTGCTGCCCATCCCCTGGCTTTTTCCCTTAGTCGCCTCTTACGACATCCATGGCTAGGTAGATAAGGAGGGGCCTATTCTTCAGCCTATTCTACACCACACCCAGGTGATAATTGAATCAACTATCGCTATTCCGTGCGATACGTAAAGCATTGGTATCGATTTCGTCACATTTCACCATTCTCGATAAACTGTAAGACAAAGCCCGAGCACGTTTAGGTACGTAATGTGGACATGTCACGATCAAGTAAGGTCATGAAGTCTACCAGCCGCTATTAATCTATTTTGTAGAAAAATATAGTTTCTTCTCTATTTTGGGTACAAGGCACTCAGGTCAATACTTCCAATGTTTTTTCACAGTATCGCAGGAGTAAGGTTTATGAACAGGTTATGTCGTATAGCCAAATGTAGGTAGATACTGAACTGATTTCAACAAACGACACGTATTCTGTTAATACATAGATGGTTCTAGGATATATGACGTAAAGTAAGGTCCCCAAAAACTAATAAGTTTGAAAAGAAAGTCATAAAAGTGATAACACAAAAAATTCTGAAAATTATATTTTCCGAAAATTACATTCATTTAAAATGTTAAAAAATGGTGTATCACACTTGTCAGTTCATGCTTTCCGTAATCAGTTTAAAAATAATGATGAAGAGTCGTATTTTGATGAACAACTACTATAATTAACCTAATGATAAATTATTTCCAAGTCCTAAAAAAGTCATCTGCTTATACATTATACTGACTGTACTAAAATAAAACACTAAAATTTATAATATGTTGTGAAACTACCGTAAAATTAATTCAGACAATCTGTTTTACACCAAGGTGGGTAGTAACGGCGTAGTATATTATACTAAGTAAAGTTTTTGTGAAAAGATTATATCTCATTTTATTATTCATTTAAAAACATCTTGGGAGCCTTTGTTACCAAACAGCAAGAAAACCAGTTGTGCATTATCACATCTGCCGAGTGCCGACTTTAGAAGAGTTCCGGGTTCGAAACAATGATATAAATTCTGTTAAAGAGTGTAAAGAGGCTTACACATATAATTATTTACTTTGTAATATTGCTAATAATGTTAGGATAAAGTTCGCTGTAAAACTAAAAAGTACCTACTGCAAAATAACTCTTCAGAAAAGTTGCTAGAACTTTGCTGCTCTCTGACTTTGTGGCTTTATACCAATTGATTATGTGCATTTTATACCACATATTAAAGCACTAATCATAAAAGGCACCACATCCCGGGAATTGCAGCTTTTATAGAACAAAAAAAAAACAAATCAGTTGCCATGCAACGAGATATCTGCAAGGAAACCGCTGAGATTGCGAAACGGGCCGGCAAAGGTGAAGGCGCCGCGCCATGCCAGTCGCCACGGAGAGAGAGCGGCGGACGCACGACGCTTGCGCCAACCGACCAACTATTCGAACTTAGAACGGACGCGCGCGCAAACCTACCCACCACCGACCAACCAGTGCAACGACTGCACCGTTCCAAATTCAAAAAGTGCCTGTGAATTTTTAAAACTAAATAAATAGTGCTGTGATTGTGTGCAACTGTCGTTAACTTGTGCCCGCGGAGATTGTGAGAATTTTTCTCTTTGACATACATATGACGTGAATAACGGTGCAGTGATCCGACAGTCGATCGACTCGCTAAAATCAAAGTGCTAGTGGATTAAAATCAGTGTGCCGGAATTTTAACGGACTTGTCTAAGAAGAGGTAAGATGTTTACAGTTATGACTGTTGTATAACTTTGGTGGCGGAGAAAGCTTTCATAAAACTCTTATCTGTTACCGGAAATTTTATTTGCATTTCGTATCTCAAACTGAAAACACTCGTGTCTAATTTAACGAGCGTATTGAGTTAGAAGCGTAACCTTGTGAATTGAAATTAATTGCCTAGAAAGATCACAAAACCGTTTGTCGCCGTTTGTGAAATTTCAAAATTTTTTAACTTTTTTTATTTAAAAACAAGTTCCGTCATCTTTTTGAAGACGATACAAAATATATCAAATCATTATTCATAGAAGTACTATGAATATTCATTAAAAACCGTTTAGCTTTTAAGTATCCAACGAAAATGTGAGGGAAAACGTCTGCGGAACAGGTTTGCGTCCAGAATAAATAATGCACTAGTGAAAAGGTCCCTGACTCATCTTTCGTACGGCACTCGTGTCCGAAGCTTCTGTTTAGAATAAATTTACCTTTAGAATGAGCTTTGTTTTAGTAAACAATAGAGCGAGATCAATTTGAATTCTTTAATTATTCTTTGAACGTCAAACTATCGATATTTTCCGTGAAAGTTGCAGCTCTTTTTTTCGTTTGACATTTGCCGCGTGGTAGTTATAGTAAGTTTTTTTTTTGCATTGGAAGTTAAATTTTTAAGATTTTTCTAATTACTTACTTAGAGGCTCAAATTAACCAACTATTAGGTACTATTTTTCATGGTGATGACGAAAACTGCGATATAAAACATCTGTCCTGCGGTATAATTTAGATAAATAAATAACACCCAACAGTCACTGACACAGTCCTGACCCCACAATAAGATAGGGAAGGGCTTATAAATGAGGCTGCAAAAATTATAATAAGTAGGTAAAACCTAACCTATACTTTTTCTATCAGCAACAGAGTTAATCATCGATGTAATTCTGTGTGGGTATTCTAACACTTAGTGTTTAATCACAAAGACGAGTATTTGTAATTCCAAACAAAATAATGTGAAGACAATGTATGTAACAAAAACATTAAAATAAATTGAGCAATATTATTATAAGCAACGCAAACGTATAAAACTACGCAACTTGGCGGTGACAGTGCGTGACGACGTAACAGTTATTAAACAAGTACACTCACGTGCAAAGGTATAGCAGCCTCATTTATCATCAGAACTAACCTGAAGAAGTCCACAGCAAGGCCTCTAAAATCGGAAGAAAGTTCTTAGGCATCTGAAAATAATAAACAAGGCATCAAACTTTTTTTACTGTAGTTACCTATACCTCAACAATACTTAATCTTATATTTTGTAACAATGACAGCAATTTATTCTGAGAGATCTTTGGGGCTTTATGTATGTTTGAGCGTGACTGTACCTAACACTATGAAAGAGATAGTTATTATCGGAATATCTCGCAGAGAACGACAAGGACAGGTAGGTAAAATGCATTGAACAATAAGTAGGTAAAACCTAAAAATTTACCCTTTTATTCATAATCAGTCAGTAACTTCATCTCGAGTTATCGAGATGAAGTTAGTGTACGCTCTGTACTATGCTAGCATATAGTAAATAAACGAAAGAGGCGGACATACTTTTATCGAGCCGATAAAGTTAGTGAGTGATTATAGGATATTTCAATTTTTGTTGCGAAGATCCCTGCTATAATTATAAATGCGAAAGTGTGTTTGTTGGTTGGTTGGATAGTTTGTCCTTTACAGAGCAACGGAGCATTGACGCATGTAGGTATATTAAACTAGCTCCCGCCCGAGCGCTCAGAAGATACAAATATAGCCTATATGCTATTTCAGACTATAATCTATCTCTGTTCCGAATTTCATACACATCCGTTCGGCCGTTTGGGCGTGATTGAACCACAAATATCCAAACTGTTCTTGGGTGTATCGAGAATAAATGTATTTTCTTTCTTTCAAACATCCTCACAAACTTTCGCATTTATAATATTAATAGAATAGTTATGGAGTCGAAGGGTGACATAGGCCTTTTATTCTGTATCACGCGTAGGTAATGGTTGTGGCGCATGTAGGTAATGTTATTGCCAAAAGTGTTAAGCATATTTATTAGCAAGTGTTTTAGCGTGTCAGTTACAGCCAATTAGATATAAGCAAGATCATATATGAGATAAGGGTGATAAAAACCAATGATATCACTCTTTATCGAATTTAATAAATAAAGAACACGAACAAATTTTTAAATTAAAAACAAGCACAGTTAAGGTTAGCGTCGGGTTTGCTGACTGGGCTACACCTGGCATTTATAAAAGCAGGAATAAATTGTACGAACTATATGCTGATAGGGAGTCAAAGCTGCACGACATTACTTTTATACTACATGTTAAGAATTATTCTAAAACTTTTAAAAAAGCTTGTCATGCAGCCAAATCATTGTACTTAAGAAACAAAATTGAAAAGTCTTCTAATAAAATTAAAGCTACTTGGAAACTAATAAATAATGAAACAGGCAAATCAAAAGCCCTCAATAAACAAATCAATTTAATTAATAATGATAGTGTTTTAACTAAGAAAATTGAAGTGGCGAATGCCTTTGAAAGTTTTTTCTCTAGTATACCTAATATTGTAACCCAGTCGTTAAAATCTTCAGCTTCTGGAGCGTCCCTTCTTCTAGAAGCTAGTGTTGCTAAATGTGAGACTGAGTTTAGTTTTAGTTACATTAATGCGGGTAATATTGTGAAAACCTTTAAATTCCTCAATATAAAAAACACTGAAGACCTATGGGGTATATCTACAAAGGTAGTAGGTGATATTATTAACGATATTGCTCCATAGTCTTTAATAGTTGTGTTGACGATGGAGTTTTTCCTGACCTTATGAAGCATAGCAAAATCATTCCTTTGTTCAAGTCCGGAAACGAAAAAGATCCCGCTAATTATAGACCTATCTCGATATTGCCTACTCTAAGTAAAATCTTTGAAAAAGTTATTCTTACTCAGTTATTATCTCACTTCAATCTTAACGGGCTTCTTCATTGTAATCAATTTGGATTTACCAAAGGTCGATCAACAGCCGATGCCGGGACATTGCTCTTAAAGCACATATACGATGCCTTTGAGAACTCACAAGACGCAATTGGTGTATTCTGTGATTTGTCAAAAGCGTTTGACTGCGTGAGTCATGCAACATTAATCTCAAAGCTAAAACATTACGGCATCCAAAACCGTGCAATTGACCTTTTACAATCTTACTTATCCAATAGAGTCCAAAAAGTTGACGTGGGTGGTGAAAGGTCTTCTGGATCAACTATTGTCATGGGTGTGCCACAGGGTTCGATTCTAGGCCCTTTCTTGTTCCTAGTTTACGTTAATGACCTCCCTTCTTATGTTAAAGAAATGTGTGACATAGTTCTATTTGCTGACGACACCTCGCTAGTGTTCAAAGTCGACAGATCCAAAACAAATTACGATGACGTAAACGCATCCTTGTCGCTAGTCCTTAATTGGTTTTCTGTAAACAATCTCTTGCTAAATTCAAAGAAAACGAAATGTATCAAATTCTCTTTGCCTAATGTAGTACACAATAGCCCCACTAACATTGTATTAAATGGAGAGTCACTAACCCTTGTTGATTCTACAAATTTCCTAGGACTCAATATTGATTCAAAATTGCAGTGGGGACCCCACATTGAAACTCTTGCCGGTAGACTTAGTTCCGCGGCATATGCCGTTCGTACGATAAGGTGGCTCACAGATGAAGCCACAGCTAGGTTAGTTTATTTTAGCTACTTCCATAGTGTAATGTCCTATGGTATCTTTCTATGGGGGAATGCAGCAGATATCCAAGTCATATTTGTTTTACAAAAACGAGCAATACGTGCCATTTATAAAATGAAGTCAAGGGACTCCTTGAGGGAACTTTTTAAAGAAATTAACATTTTAACTGTAACTTCACAATATATTTACGAAAACTTATTGTACACACATAAGCACATGGCTAGCTTTAAGAAAAAAAGTGATGTGCATAGTATTAACACAAGAAACAAAAATAAATTGTGCATTCCAAAATTTAGATTACAAAAAGTAAATGGGTCTTTTATGGGGAATATGGTAAGATTTTATAATAAACTTCCGGTAAACGCGACGCAACTTCCTTTTAGAAGATTTAAAGTGTACATAAAGAATAATCTTATTAAGAAAGCGTACTATAAACTAAATGATTATTTAAATGATAAAACCGCATGGCCTGAAGTCGCTCTGCCCCTCGACAGCTAAAATGCCATTTTGCAGTGTCTTTACAGTTTTTGCTTGCATCATATTTGAAGTATTATTTAATTATATAAGCATTAGGTACATATTTCATCAAGTGTAGCGTGTGCTGCCCTTAGATCATTTGTTGAAGCTCACATTTGTCTTCATTTTTTTCACATTTTTATAAGCTCTTATTTATTAAGGATTATAATTAGATTACTTTTCTCTTGAGCCTCACCTAGTTCGATCGGCACCACACTGAAGCTTTAAATTCCATTTTGTGAAAAAGGATCATCGAAAAAAATGATAGGCACCAAGCCGTGTTTGTTGCCTGATTCTTCTAGGCTTGGTCGCGAGGAACAGGCATAGCTTCACCTAGTTTCTAAGACGTTTCAAAGTGATCCTAGTGATTTTATTGAAATAAATGCCTTTTGACTTTTTGACTTTGACTTTGACTTTTAGATGATGTAATGTTTAATCCTAAACTTGAATCCTTTCACCGCACTGATTCTTTCACCGATATTCATAGGCCCTTTTTAGGGCCACCATAACTCAACCTGGTCACTGACTTAATGCAGAATGACCGCGAAAGAATTAGTGACAAGCAAGCACGATGATTTAATTTGTCAAAGGTATTTTTGAATCCGTAGTACCAAGCGATTTTGTTTAGGTTCACGTAAGTTGACAGTATCAAAAGTTTATGGTTCAAATTCGTGTAAAAGTGCTGACACGCTTGCATTTGAATTTAAATAAGGCATCATCGTAGGACACACCTAGGTATCATCAAGGCAAGGAAGGATGGATCCTTCCTTGCCTTGATGATATCTAGGTGTCAAATGGATTTGACCACATACCAAATTACTGCACTCTCACACGGTAACGCGTAGGAACGGATCGCGTTTACAGTGGTACCCTCACTGCACAGCGACACTTTATCAAGAATAATACAACTTCTTATCGTAACATACCACCGAGGTATCACGACAAAGGCCTTATGTTTATGAATGTGCTAACATTGGGGGCCTTAAGCTCCGGGAATGTACACTTTACAGGTACGTATTAAGGTACGCCTAAAAGTTTAAAAGGGTCAATTTACTTACCTTATTTAGTTTTTTCTCATAATATGAGAGTTGCTGGCTTGTCGTGCATTAGATCAATGACCTAGTTGAAGTATGGTGGCCTTGAAGAGAATAATACCAATTAGGTATAAGTAGGTAGTCACTTATACAGTGAACCTGTAGTTCTTTGTTCAAAACATGATGAACTTTTAGGTGCCGCGATAATAACAAAACGTTTAATTCGACCAAACCGGGATTCGAAACTACGCCCCTTCTTTTACAAACCGGTCAAGTAGCACTTCGATGAAAATTCTCGTTTCAGTATCGCGACCCCGATTTTTTACCTAAAAATCTCAGACAACTCCAACACTGAGGGTTCGGCTTGAGATCATACTTGCATATTGCAATGCCCCACTTCTGAGGTAAATTGAAGAATTAACTAGGTACATGTATTTTTCATTTTAATCGTTGAATTTTCTAATAAACTTACTTACTAAGTTGATGCGCCTATTTGTTACTGTTAAGTCATCGTTCATCATCATCATTTTAGCCGTAGGACGTTCACTGCTGAACATAGGTTCACCCAAAACTTTCACAGCGACTTCCTATTATGTAGGGGGAATTTGCCCATGACTCATCGCGCGGGTTGGTGAGTGACTATTCAATAAATAAATAAATATTTCGGACATATTCACACGGTCAACTGATCCCAAACTAGGCATAGCCTGTACTATGGGTACTAGATAAATATTTAACACCCAGACACAGAACAAACATCTGTGTTTATCCAGTGCGGGGATCGAACCCGCGACCTCTAACGCAGAAGGCAGTTACTACTAACTAAGCTATGAGGCCAGTCAAAACTACTTAGAATTGACGAAACACCCCTTTAAGCTTACTAGGTACGCCCCTGTTTAGCACCTGAACTTTATCTAACAAGTTGTCTTTGAATGCCTGACCTTGCTCTTTGACTCCAGTGTAGTGCATACATGTATGTGATAGAAGTCTATAATTTTTGATTTACCCAACTATTACAAAAAGAATAAAAAGGAAAACATTTCATATCTAACTTTTGCCACATTTTCCAACTGTGACCCTGATATTATTAGTCGCTATATTCCACTCCACTCACATTGACTGCAGCCTGACATAAATTTCATAGAAAAGCTGCATTTGATGCCTTTTATTTCCCTTAAAATACCACTCACAGCGTTGAATGCTACCGGCCTGAGCTTTTCTTATGTACGTTTTCTTCTATTGAAATGATGTTTAAGTAATGAATTTTTATCAACGTTTTATAATGTTTTTACAACAAAATATCTAACCTTCATAATTACAGAAAGGTCAAGAGCGTTGTTTGTAATTATGTGTCCATTTCCAAATGTCAGCGATTCTAATGCATAATCAGAATATATTATGAAATAAACACAAACAGTTTTCGCAACTCACGGCAAATTATGTAGAAGTTTTTAAAATTTTGAATCGTACTCGTAGTGTGAACTTGGTAAAAGAGCCATTTAATCGTGTCGTCGGTTATGCTTGTGAATATTTTGTAGAGCTGTCTCATAAAATAACTAAGATTTATTTTATAGCCACCTTTAAAGCTTTGTGTTCAGTCGCCAGTATTAAGATGCAGGCGACTGTACCAATGAGCAGACAGGTGCAAAACGAAGAAAAATATATAAGTGCATTAAAGTGCATATATAAGTGCATAACCGTAATAAGCTTTAAGGGAAACCATACTAAACCTAAAATTCATAGTGTTAATATAATTCACTCCCCTCACTCTGACCAGACTGACGTTATTTACTATTCTGAAACTTTTAAAATTCTTTTTACGATTATTAACTCCGGTATTTTCAGCCGTTAATATATTTTCACTCTCACTGACAAATATCATAGCAAATGCGGAGAATTTAAATCCCTTTTGAAATGTTCCCTCTTAATTCCACTTCCGACGTTAAAAGATACACGCCTAAGCATACGAGCCATAGACCTGTCTGTACTATTTATAGTTTTAGTCCCGTTGCTCCTCTGCAGAATTCGTTTTACGATGAACCAGTATTATCTTCTCAGACAAAGGAACACAAAACATAGTTTTTCTAACGTGTACGTATGTGTCATTACGTATCTTAAAAAAACCTTAAGCGTTCTCAAAAAATACATAAAACCGCAACTAAGTACCCAAAAAACAGGATTCCGAAAACCCGAAAAAAGTTCAAAGATGTTTATCAAGTTTTTGCCTCTGCACGTTTTAACTTTATGATGTCTGATTTCATAAGTCAATAAGGATATGATAGGTACGTTATTATTCTTGTATCTTATAGCCAGCCTATCTCTATGTAGTGACAAGTTGTTCAAATATTTGATCTCACCCCCAGCCGGGAACAACTTTTTTGTACGCTCTTAACTAAGCGATCACCGTTTGGATACCAGAGGAGCCGCTGATGTATGTACCTCAGCATAAAGCTGAAAATCGCAGCAACCACAATATTACGTCTGTCAAATGACGTTCACTGGCTGCTAAGGAAACCCTATACAAACAAAACTCAAATGTATAAACAACTGTAAATAGGTTTACACAGGAAAGCATGTTGGGCCCAATCTCGTTTAACGTTGATATTTTTATTTTCTTACCTTTTACGTTCAATACATACATTTTATTTCGTTAAGTTTGGAATAAAATTTCTTGAATGGCAACGACGACGCAGTATAAGAAAGCCCACCGACGGACCGATGATATTTTGAAAGATATGGTGAGTCAGTGGGTGGAGAAGGAAGGATTGGTCGTCGTGGTACTCTTAGGAGGAGGCCTGCATCCAGCAGTTGGCTTTATCAGTATGATGATGATGATGATAATTATGAGGTTTGGAATTCGGCTAATATTCAATAAGTAGTCAGGCCGTTTTAAGACAGGTATTTAGACATGCTTTAAGGAAAACATGTTTGAGGTATAAACAAATAATAAAAATAAAGCAGCTATGGCCAATTACAGTTGGCACGAACTAGTTTTGACATTTGCTTCGATTTTAATGTTTTTTTTACTATGTTGTAGTGTAGGGAACTTTAATTTTGGAATCACTACTTGCCTAAATATTTATTTGTGGATGATTTTATTATAATTATGCTTTTTAATCTAAAGTGTGGGTGGCCAGTTTCATCCTGAGAGATAAATGACGTGAGTTAGCGCATACGCAGAAATTCTAACTACCGTTAGGTGCTTTATAGTATGGCTCCAAGGAGTTTTATCCTTTGAATCTTTATTGAAGTCGTATTTTTAAGTTTTTTTAATGTAATTATCATCATAAATGATGTCAATTTTTCTTTTGAAAGCCATTAAATTCCACACACGACGAGCATAAAGTAATAATAAGAGCTTTAATTTTTTTTAATTGGTGATACCGATAACTGTATATCGTCGTCAAACCGGAGTGATACGGATGTGGTAGCTCGTCGGTGACGATATTATATCGGTATCGTGACGGCAATGACGGCAAATTGACGACCTCGGTGGCGCAGCGGGCGATTGGTGCGGGACAAATGTTTGCAGGATCTGCAAATATTTTTTCCGGGTTTTTATTTTTTTTTATTTTTTTGTGTGTATATTACTGGATATCTCCGCCAATAGTAACCCGATTTTGATGATTCTTTCGCTGGTGAATAGAGTATGATCCCGGGGTGGTCCAATTTTAATTTAATTCCTGAGGGATTGCAACTTGTCCCGTAAAACTTAAAAAAACCTCATCATCTCTTGAAATCACGACTTGCCGAAAATTTTTTTTTGTCGACTGTGGTATGGTCTGGTAATCCACGCGACTTCGTTCGGTTGCTGCTATTTTTACATAAACATTAAACTTAGGGGTTGTGTGTCGGGAATTCCTTTCTGTGCACCCATACGTTACGCTACCCTGCAAATTTCATACTCTTAGGATTTTATTTAGGCTCTGCGTTGATTTTCAAAGAGAATAAAACCACTACGTTTGATTGACAGTCAGTCAGTCAGTACCGTAAAGTTATTACTTATTATCCGATTATATATAGAGGACATCCATACATCATCATATGGATGTCCTCTTACTTTTGTTTTTTATTCGAAAGTTTAGGTGGCCAGTGTCATCCTCAGTAGGTAAGCAAAACGCAAAAAGGTTCATAACAAAAAAAAAGAGTTGATTATTAATCTTGTAAATATTCAGAAATTTGAAGTCGGTTTTTAGTTTTGGTAAAAAAATATCTTATATTATTATCTTATATTTTGCTTTACTTTCTATTATTTAATAAATAACTTTTGATTTGTCGAGACAGGAGATAATTTTAAGTCTAGACAACAATGTTTAATTCAGAATCACCTGGAAATGTCGTATAGGGCACAATATCGTGAGGCGCCCACACTGCCGCCCACATGATGCATTAAGGGCATCGTAATTGGAACAACACTTTTCTTTGTTGCGACTATAGTCGGTTACAAAAGCTGGTGAACATGATTTTGTAGCTATCTATGAGAAAATAGGAGTCACTGCTTTTTTATCTTATACAAACGCAGGAACGGTTGTCGGTTCTGCGAGCTATAGGTACCTATGCCTTACCCACTGCCACTTTAACTTGCAAATTCCGAGAGCTATGTTGCTGACCTTAGTTCTTCTACAGATTTCCACATTTCGGATCGAACCTTGTAGTGAAACTCCGATCATAGCTCTCTCCATGGACTGAGCTTGTGAGTCCAATAGTTAGCGACCAAGTCTCAGTGCCATATGTCATCACTGGCAAAACGCACTGATTGTGACTTTCGTCTTGAGGCTCTGCGATATCTGCGACAAGAAGACATGATGAAGTACCCAAGCACTGCCCAAACACTACGTTGGATTCGTCAGTTGACCTCTTTGTCGATTACATATTTTTTTATTGCAACCTTTTGGTATAAACAACTGCATTCGCTTTTCTTTTTAACATGGTGTACCAATTATCCAGAGCAGATAGATGGAAATGTTACGATAAATCGTGATTTCCGCTTTCCTGTTTTAATTATTCCTTTGTTGGGCCACTTTTGTCTTTCAATGTCCAGCCATTGCAAATTTTCAATTCAGCTGCTTTGAGTGCACTTAAAATAGTGAATTCCCTCATCATTCCTACTTATCTTTGTCATAGATGGTATGGTGACATCTATAAAACTCTATGTTTAAGTAATAACAGAGTTTTATAGATCTCGATAAAAGTCAAATTGGCACCAATTAATAGCCTTCTTGGTAATAAATAATTCTATTGAATACTGCTTTAATGGCTTATTATTTTCAAGTATGAAGCAAAAAAAAAGTCATATTGGCCTAGTGGGAGGTACCCCGATACTTACTTACGATCCGAAGTTCGTGGGTTCCAACCCTGTTGAGCACCAGTGAGTATTTTATTTCGAAAAGTGCGCAATAACACGTGCTTAAAACGGTGACCAGTAAGTATTCTTATAAGCGTCGATGGCAACCTTTCACTTGTGGAATTTTCACTCCTGTAAAACGTGGGCATGTACCAAAATGTCTGGAGCCTGTGCATGTGCCTCTGACTACTCCCTTAGAGATCTTCAAGGATCTGATTGCCTGGAGATTTGAGAGGTTGTCTAGAATACTTGGGGATAAAAGTAGTCAACCTATTTATTTATTTATTTTTATTTAACAAATTTTGTATAAAGAGGACTTTATTTCACTTTATAAACTTACTTGGAGCTTACCTTGCCAGTTGCTGGCACACTGCCATATTTTGGTCACGACGAAGTATTTAACCTAGAAATAACTTATATCACCTTGTCCAATTAGTAGTTTCAAAACTTTCAAAGTAAACAAATAACTATTCGATTTATGCACTAGGTTTCAAGGTCTAAAATAAGGAGTAGATAAGTGAATCCAGCTCTGGAAATAATGAGTCTATAAATTCTGACATTTTAACAGGTAACTGGCCCTCTTTCTTCTCTTACTCATGTGATAGCGAGCAAGGCGAGCTCTCAAAGAAGTTGGCCAAATCGACGTTGCATGTTTATTTGTTATAGCATAAATTGTTCTTTTTAGGGTTCCGTACCTCATTTGGAAACACGGAACCCTTATAGGATCACTTTGTTGTCCGTCTGTCTGTCTGTCCGTCTGTCAAGACCCTTTTTCTAAGAAACGGCTAAAGGTATCAACTTGAAATTTATACCACCTATTAAGGTCTGTGGGCTGATGGTGCCGTGTAAAAATCAAAGCTTAATGGATGAAAAAGATATGGTAATTAATGTATAATTTTTGTATGGAAATGGCAAAATTGAAAAACCTCTAGGGTACTTCCAGTTACCTCACAATTCTGAAATTTGGAATACTAAAAGTCTGATGAAATGAGGAAGTTCGAAGTTTTTTAGGAAACAAAGTTATATTTGCGGTCGATGTGATACAATTACTACGTGAGCGACCGCAAATATAAGTTTGTCAATTCTTACACTTAGAATTTTGATTTTCTGTCTTTCTGACTGGTAAATCCATTGGTGCACGACCGGGATTCGTACCCACGACCATTGGTACGGAAGCCTCAGGGCGCGAGTTCTCGCACTTGACCGTCTTTATTTAAAGTTTCAATGACTTCGTAGTTCAGCTAAGATATATGCAATCCTACCTGAACTACGAATTCATTGAAGTTAGAACATGCGAAAGATGCAATGACGCAATGCAGGAAAGGAGTGAATACTGATATGACGGCTGATAGGGGGGAGTGGAAGAGAAAAACATGCTAAGCCGACCCCACAATAAGTGGGATAAGGGCAGGGAGATGATGATCATCGAAGCACTAACTTTTACCGGACATCGCGAAATATCATATACAAACCAAAATTCTCTGGGCAATGTCTGTAAAGCGATATTATGAAAGAATAAATATTCATCTTTAATTCGATTTAGATGTCAATCACATGTTGTTTTATATAAAGTCGTGAGTCTACAAGCTTTGAAATCCGTTCATTGGAGCGGACAGTCGGTCGGACCTCGCACCGACCTCGACTTAACCTCGCTACCACTTCACCGCCGCTCGAATGCACCAATCACCTCCAAATATAGATATTTTTATATTCCATGTCACGATAGCACGATAGGCTTTTGTGCACTCTTTAGAAAACTACGTTAAACAGACGTTGAAGTCGAATTTTAAATTGGTCTACCTGATTCATTCTAAATTGCCTTTGAAACGTGAATGTAGCTTAGCCCACTTCTTTCCATGGTAAAACATCTAATACCATTCGGCTTCCTTGTTTGTCGTGTCATTAATTCTTTCTTGGTTATCCTTCCTGAAAAATCAGTGAAGTGAAAGGATTAAAGTGTACCTCTTAAAGGCGCCTTCCTGCACACTAAGAGCCATATAATGATGTACTTGCTATTATTTCTTTTTATTTACAGAAATAAAATTAAACTGATCTATATAGATAGTTATTTTGTTGAACTTACTGAGGCCAAGCGTTCCTTTTCAGTAGGTACAGGTAGTTCCTTGTGTCCATAGAGAAGGGCTCGTCATTACGCATTTCTCGATGTTCATAAGCTTTTTGACCTCATAGCTTTATTCTCTTTGAATAAACCATAAATAACAGATTCCATAATTTTGTGGTTAACCTTAAGGAAAATTACAACGATTTCATGCCGAGTGAGCAATAGGGCTTAAAAGTAGTCCAGTTTGTGCACACAATAAGGCAAGAGAAATACGCCGAAGCCTATTGTCTTCTTTTAAAGTGGTTTAATTTTTTTTTCCTTCGAATAACTTTCACATAGGTATTTATTATTAAACACTTTATAATGGCGACATTTTTGGCAAAAAATAAAGCACAGTAACCTCCACTAAGTAACATACATACATACTTAAAATCAATCAAAAACAAATAAAAAAATCTTAAGAATTGTTTATAATTGTGATAGTTCAAACTAGTGTCCGTTGTATCACGTCGCCTATTCGACCATAAAACATGAAGCCATTTTGTTATATTTCCATATCTGAGCTACACCTATTGACCTTTCTAAAGCACTGTTATGATGATGTCAGGTGACTTAGTTACATTCGCTTAGAGTCAAGGATAACGTCCTTCAATGTAGCTCAAATGGCTAAACATTATCATCATCATCAGCCTGTTTAAGTCCACTGCTGGACGTACCTCCCCCACAGAGTTCCATGACGAACGGTCTTGAGTCTTTTCCATGCATCGACTTCCCCCAACTTTCAAAATATTGTCGGCATCGGGTGGGCCAGTGCCACATGGTAGGCATGTACTGTGAATATTAATTAAAGTTTAAACTAATTTTACTTAGCAAACTCTATTTTAATTTAAAAAGATAGTTATACTGCATTCATAGATTTTTTAAGCTTCAGCAAATTTATTGTTTTCTAACTAAAAGTGACGAGCTATTGCCGTGGCCCGGGCTGAAGAATAGGCCTCTCCATATCTACCTACCCGTTGATGTCGTAAAAGGCGATTAAGGGAAAAATGCTAGGAGATGGATATCAGGGTCTCGTATTTAATAATGATAATTCTTATGCACTCGCCAACCCGCCTACCCAGTGTAGTGTTCATGGACAATTTCCTACCAAATGATAGAAAGTCGCTCTGGTATCTGTTGGGGAGGTTCTATGGCTGAAATAATGATGAACTAAAAGTAGAAATGGAATTTAGTAACAGAAAAGTGCACCATTTATAATACCGCCAAAACAAAGAAGCTGAACCTTTCAACAGCCATTGCATCACTGCTCTCGGCTCTTAGTCACGACCTTATCTGGGCCGCCATTTACTTACATTAATATGGAATCATGGCGGGGAATAAATTGAAAGCTGGTTCGGCCTTACCACGATCACTTATTGCGACTCAGCTTAGGTGCTAAATGAAATCGACAATGCCCATTTTGTATTGTTTGTAGGCGATGATTCTACACTTTATATCAAGGCGATAGTGACCGCGTCACATCAGCGATCGAGTAGGTAGTTTCTGGGGCTACATTACTGGCATACGGAAAAAATAATACTCGTGTTATAAGTGCAACCATATGATTCATTACACGATGGACAGAAATGCACGATGCGAATATTCACTGAATCCCGATAGTGGCCCAATCACCCATGCTACATAAATAAATCATGGCAGGCTGGAAAATAAATAAATAAAGAAAGAAAGATCATTTATTTGTCCCCAAAAACAACAGTTGAAGAGACAAAAATTTAAAAAAATAAAACATAAAGCAAGTAGTTATGCAAAGAAAATAAAAACATACTTTAAGATAAAATTAAATTAGATATAGTAATAAATTAATAATATAACAGGTGACTGTTTCATGGGGCCAAAAAAGTCCCTATCTCAGCATAAGCTGCACCAAACCAGTGAATGTACGGTGCAGCGCTGGTTTTCAGACGGGACCACGGTGATATCACGAACATCAGCTGAAAAGAATGTCTGTTCGTTTTGAATATATTTCCCGGACTACCCCATCGTACCACGATGAGAAATCCTATAAACTCCGAACATAAAATACACTCCACAAATCACACCGGCCCCGCCGGTGGAGTCGTTGACGACGTCCCGTCCCTCCGTTTTCGCCCTTTCAGGTTGATGTCCTCCTCAAAAAACCTCCCTCAGGCAACGGCTCAAGCTAAGGTCCGTATCTTTGAGCCCGTGAGCTCGTTACCCCAATCTAACTCATGCATTCTCAGCAGCAGCGCCCTCTGCGCTCGTCATAGTGCGGTTTGGAGACAGCTTAAAAAACCGACCTGTAAAAAATGAATTGAAATCAAAATATCACATTGCAGAATAACTTTAAATAAATAAATAAATATTCCGGACATATTCACACGGTCAACTGATCCCAAACTAGGCATAGCCTGTACTATGGGTACCAGATACTGATATACATAATAGATATATATTTAACACCCAGACACAGAACAAACATCTGTGTTAGTCACAAATGTTTGTCCAGTGTGGGAATCGAACCCTGAGCTAAAACTGAGCTATGAGGCCAGTCTTACTTTTTGAGTACTTTTTTTTAAATTTCGAAATATTTTTGTTTACTACCTTAGCTAGAATACAACATTGGCTTTGGGATCGCTCGACTAATCATTTCAGACCTAGTATCTCTATAAATACTTAGTAGGGCCGTCTATTTAGCATTATTTTATTAGTTGAAAGACAGTAATTGGTTTTCATTGCTTTGAATAAAAATATGGATGGAATAATAGCAGTTCTTCTCGGTCACGAAGCTTCAATAAAGTATATCGATGGGATTGTTAGGCTTCGGTTACGAATAGAGTTTTCCTCGAACTTATTTAAATAAATTCTTAGTTGTCTATAGTACTACACTCCAGACTACTGTAGACTCCAGTTCAAGGTAGATAGTATCATTGCTAATGGTACATTTTAGAGTATGCAACAGGAGATGGGCACAGTGGGATTTTCTCGGTCTATTGGAGCAGCCCGGTACCGTCCGCCTTACAGCAGATTGCAGCCAAATAACATTATTTGTTTCAAATAGTGTTGTGCTTCTTGAACGTTGAATAAGGTTGCCAGAACTCTTTGAGGGGAGGGGGGCTCGGGGTCGGCAACGCGTGCGAGATGCCTCTGGCGTTCAAAGGCTACGGTAACCACTTACAACAAGGGAGGCCGTATGCTTGATTGCCACCTTTGTTGTAAGTATTAAGAAGTCCACTGCTGGACATAGGCATCCTTCAAAGAGTGCCGATGAACGGTCTTGACCTTTCTTCATCCACCAATCTTCGTAATGTCGGTCTATCGGGTTTACTTTTTACTTTTGGATTTTTCTATGCTTTTTTGTTAACCTAGTTTGTACGCAATATGCATAGTTTAGAGCTTTTGAAGCTGAATAGTCAGAAAACCGCAGCCAATTCGAATCAGTGTCTCCAACACAATGGTATTTAAAAATTGCCTACGCCGAATTTCAATGCATTTCGAAAGTGACCGTAATTTGTATGGAAATTATTGAGTACGTACTTACGTGATGTCCCACAGACCTTGTTACATGTTAAACTAAAAGTGCAAAGGTTTTGGGTAGGCCGAACTCATCGTCTGGTCTGAAGAAAGTGCCTGCCTCGAAGCGGCGATGGGCTTGAAACCCGTCACGTATGGAATACTCACTACTGCAAAATGTGGGTGTGTGCCAAATTATCGACGTACCTCTGACTACCCTCCTTAGACATCTTCAAAAATCAAATCGCCTGCCCGTGCTTGGGGATAAATGTCGTGAACATAAATCTAACTTTATTTCCATCACATAATTTTGTTTTAAGTAACCTACCTAATTGACATGAAAGTACTGTGATGACAAATTATAGACACATACAATTTCTAGGATAGTCTTGCACTAATTACAAAATTTAAATGCACATAGTATTAGTATAGCGTGTTGACTTTTCAATGAAAAGTGACAAATGAAATTGCTTCCTGGAGTTACACAGACTTGTGCAACCGATTACCGATTTTGTAATTCGTAACGCACCGACATTTCAATGAGAGACGATTTTTTTATCAGAAGCTTATTCAGAAATGCAATAAATTATGAAATATATTATATTATACTAGCTTCTGCCCGCGGCTTCGTTCGCGTGGTAACTTCATAAAAAGCCTATATACAATTCCAGACTATATCTCAATATCTCTATCTCCGTACCAAATTTTATCCAAACCCGTTCGGCCGTTTGGGAGTGATTGAACAGCAAACATCCAAAAATCCTCGCCAACTTTCGCATTTATAATATCAGTAGGATAGGATTTAAAGGTTTGTAATATATGGTTATAGAATAATACAAGGTAATTCATAATAAACATCCCAAGAGGGGTTTATTCCACACCCAATTGGCAATAACGTTAGACGTTAAATACTAAACTTTAACATACAACTTACTAGCAAAACTCGTTACAGTTTGACCTGTTAACCAACATTTATTAAGTAACTACTCGAGAACTCAAGTCATTTCAACTTTATAGGGTCTCATTTTAAAGGTGACACTTAATTGACACACATATAAATTGAGGTAGGTACGTAGTTAATTAAAGCAGTCAGATGCAATTAAATGAAAGTAGGCGTAAAAGAAAATAAATGTGAGAAATGTCTAAGTTAACCGTTTAGATGTATTTTCCTACAAATATTCTGTGACTAGCTGATGCCCGCGACATCGTTCGCGTGGAACTTTTGATGTGTATGATTGAGAACTGACGGCCTGATCAAAATGTGATCAATGTGGGTGATGCATTTTTCCGGGAAAAAAGTAGTCTATGCTATTCTCTGACACCTAAACTACCACTAGGTATGCAAAAAAACATATCGAACCCTTGTTCTGTGAAAAAAACAAAAACAAATCTATCCCACGGGAACCGCACATTTTTTCAGGATAAAAAGTAGCCTATTGCTATTCCAGACTATACTCTATATCTGTGTAATTTCATCCAGATCCGTTAAGCCGTTCTGGCGTGGTTAAGTAACAAACATCTAAACATCCAAACATCCTCACAAGTCTTTTTATTCGCCGCATTCAGGGATACTGAGAGAATGTTACCAACGACCCAAAGTCCTGCTTCGCTATTTTAAGGAGCTGGGCTGGCTGGGGTAGGGTTAGCATAAGGGGACAATGCACAAAACACCCCACAGCGGGAAGTCAGTGCAGGTCTAACCACACCCGATTAGAATTAGAATTAGAAGTCTTTTTATTTTCATAGGTACCACGCGAGCGAATCCGCAGGCGGAACCTAGTTACTTATAAACTGTGAACAAATGTGACAATCAGCCACAGAAGCCATAACCCAGAAATATAGTCATATAGTCATATATACCTATGTATCATCAACAACCTGTGGAAGTCCACTGCTGGACATAGACCTCCCCCAAAGAGTTCCACGACGAACGGTCGTGAGCCCTTTCCATTCACCGACTTCCCGCAACCTTTAGAATGTCATCGGTCCATCGGGTGGGGGGCCTTCCAACACTGCGTCGCCCGGTTCGCGGTCGCCTTTCGAGAACCTTTATTCCCCAACCTATGTATATGCTTTCTTATGGTTTCAGAATTACTCATGCCATCGACCGGTTCTGGCCTGGTCAAATATTGGTCATGGCATGTACTCTTGTTGCACTAGACATTGCTATGTTGTACCGCCTACGTTATTAATGCGAGAAGGTCATGTTTTGGCCGATTGAACTCAATAACTCAACCAGTCAAGTTTTCTTATCGACCCACACGCACTTTTTACAAGCCTTTGAAGGATTTGTATTGGAAAAATTGTGGTAATAATTTGATACGATTTTTTTTGCCATGGCATTGTTGTCAATATTTCATCAGACCTCGCGATATAAATTCTCTTTAACTGACATTATATATTATATAACTTTTCTTCAATATTCTCTACTCGAAGAATAAAGATGCGACTATAAAGAAATTATATAAAAAAATTGAAAGTTAAGGTATATTACATTCTTTAAATTCATAACGCATTTTAATACTGTTTTTTTTTAATAATGATGGTAACGAAGCCATTGCTAGACGATTATGCAAAAATTTTAAATAAACTTCTGTGTCAAAAGAAAAAATATTTCATGGTATAAAATGGTCTATATAAATAAATAAATATTCCGGACATATCACACACGGTCAACTGATCCCAAACTAGGCATAGCCTGTACTATGGGTACCAGAGACTGATATACATAAATATATAAAACGTATATTAGATTATACATTTAATTAAAACTAATACAAGTTAATATTTACAAAATACACAAGATTATTATTATTTACAAAATACATAATAGATATATTATATAAAATATCAAAAAAATTATACCAACTTTGGTCGACGCCGCCGGTGATAAGAGAGCTGGCTCATTCCTTGCACAAAGAATTTCTTTGGCAATTCAACGCGGGAATGCAGCCAGTGCTCTTGGCACCTTGCCGCATGACCAAAATTATTTGTTTATTTAGTTTCTATTTTATTTTGTAATTAATTAATTTTATATTTTATAGTATGTATAAGTGTATATTCTAATAAAATAAAATAGATATATATTGAAAACCCATATATATATATATATGTATATATATATATTATATAAGAAATTCTCTTTTTTTGAGGATGATTTTTTTAAGGTCATAAACTTGTATTTTGGAGAAACTCAATATTTTTTCCACCGGTAGCAATACAACCGTATGTTTCTAAATATTAATTGTAAAAGTTTTATTGCCTTTTCTGTACACGCATGGCATTATAACACCATATACTCGTAGGTACGTCACGTTACGACATTCGGTGAAATTCGAAAGCTAAGCGACATCTATCGAATGTGCTTTCTATATTCGTGAATCCGGTATATACATATAGTAGGCTGTTTTATAGTAAGAATTAATACATAGTTATGAAACCGAATGCATAGTGATTTGATTGTATTGGCACTTAAAGATCGATGCTGTTATTAAAATAACAAATAAAAATTATTCGCCTAGTTTGCTACGCCAAATTTCACTCTAACTACATGCAGCATTATGCAAAGTACTAATGCGAAATGCAGGCATGTTCGAACATGCCTCTGACTACCACCGTTTGACATCTTCAAGGATGTGATCGCTAGGAGATATGAGAGGATGTCTACCTTTCGTGGGGATAAAACAACGGTTTTGGAACGCCATGACGAACGGTCTTGAGCCTTTTCTATCCACCCACTTCCTACTGTTGAAGTGAATAGATATATATCTATATATATCAAGGAGTAGTCCACTCACTCACTCACTCACTCACTCACTAACAGACTCATCACGAAAGCTCGGAAACGACTGGGCTGAGCAGTCTAAAATTTGGCACAGACTTTCTTTAAAAGATTTTACCGTACAATAAGAACGGATTTTAGAAAATTCAACTCCTAAAGGGGTGAAATGGGGATTGAAAGGTTGTATGAAGGTCCTATGTTTCTGAAGTTAGGGACATCAAAATCGGTTATCAGGTAAATAGTTCAAAATAATAAAATAACCACTTAAGTTTTTTTTGAAAAACAGAGGTTCCATATAGGGAGTAAAGATTCGCGAAGAAATAATTTTACGAAAATTCACATCAAAGGGGATGAAATGGGGGTTGAAAGGTTCTTTGAAAGTCCTATGTTTTTGAAGTTACAGACATAAAAATCGGTATTCAGGTTAAGAGCTATAAGTAATAAGATATCCGTATATGAATTTTATGAAAAGCAGGCCTTGAGGGTTAATAATCATCATCATCATCAACCTGTAGAAGTCCACTGCTGGACATAGTCTCCCCAAAGAGTTCCACGACGAACGGTTTTGAGCCTTTTCCATCCACCGACTTCCCGCATCCTTCACAATGTCGTCGGTCCATCGGGTGGGGGGGGAGCCTTCCGTGACCATGATGGTGACGGTGACGAAGGTGGTGACGGGACGGTGAAGGCAATGAGACGGTGACAGTGACGGTGACGGTTACGGTTGACGTTACGGTTACGGTGACGGTGATGGTAGGTAGAAGTAGGTAAATAGCTGCATAATAAACGCGGGCGAGCGGGACAACTAGTTATAAGTATAACAAATATGACAAGTGAATTAAATCAGGAAATGCACTGACATCATACAAAATGTCAATCATTTTAACATCCATTGTTCAACTGTTTGACCTCAGTGTCTCGTCAAACTTCGAGTAGACAGGTTGGGTCCATTGTAATAAGAGAAAAAACAAGCAGGTTTGGCTTAGATCGCCAGGTGGTGTGGCAGGCATTGTGTTTACTTTATATCGGTACAGGCTCGTCCAGCATTCATTCCATTCGAGTATGTAGTGTACAGTCAACAGTAAGAATAGGTTACCAGTCCCTATGTGTTCAGTGGACCCGATGGACCGATGGACCGACGACATTGTGAAGGTTGCGGGAAGTCGGTGGATTGAGAAGGCTCAAGACCGTCTGTCATGGAACTCTTTGGGGGAGGCCTATGTCCAGCAGTGGACTTCTACAGGCTGATGATGATGTATTCAATGTGTCATTATTATTTAAATCCTACAAATTATAAATGTGAAAGTATGTGAGGATGTTTGGCGAGTTTAAAGAGGAATGTTTAAGGACCTTTATAATGCATAGAAAAGTTAGCATTTAACCTTTCTGAGACGAATTTTAATACTTTCATCATGCTGATTTATTCAACAAAGATCATTGTCCCTTTTCAGAGCCACATTCCTAATTATACCAGATTATAAATAAATAAATATTCCGGACATATCACACAAGGTCAACTGATCCCAAACTATATTATACACATAACCTATGTGAATGCATGATTGTAAAAACCCCCCTCCGACCAAATGCAAAAGTTTCGGAAAATCAATAAAAACTATCTGGTGTAAAAAAACTGTTCTAAATACATATTTTTTTTGTATGTATTTAAATGAAGTAAAACAAAAGAGGCCACATGTTCATTTTTTAAACATAAATTCCTATTAGTTTTGATATAAGGATCATTTTTCCATCATAAAAAGGAATTCGAAAAAAGTGGTCTGAGGGGGGTTTTTACAATCATGCATTCATGTATTATCTGTCATTCCCATTTTGCTTACTCAATAGCACTCACTGCAGGTGCAGAATGCCCCAAAATAAACCTGTGATACAACTAGCAATACGCATAACAATACGCTTCTGACTGTACCTACAATTAAAACTTGTTTTAGAGCGATGGAACAAACTCATGGGAAAAGTGGCGAGTGAGAAATAATTGTAGTAGGTGTTCAGTGTAAGAATAGGTACGTGAGCTGTGTTATGTTTCCATACATCATCATAATCATCAGCCTGTAGAGGTCCACTGATGTACATAAGCCTCCCCCAAAGAGTTCCATGACGAACGGTCTTGAGTCTTTTCCATTCACCGACTTCCCGCAACATTAACAATGTCGTCGGTCCATCGGGTGGGGGAACCTTCCAACGCTGCGAAAAATCATGTTTTTATACATAAACCTGTCACGCAATAACAACAAACCAATACCACATATGAAAAAAAATTATTTCGATGGGACTGTTATACCTAAGCATCGTCATCCCTCAAACCTTTAAGTTGTCAAGATTAAGATATCTAAAAGGGTAGTCAGAGGTACTTCCAGATCATCATCATCATCATCAGCCAGATGAAGTCCACTGCTGAACCATTACAGATATTTATACTACCAGATATTACATTTGAAACATATCCAAAATTTTCATAGTAATTAGAATGAAATTAGATAACAAAATTGGTTGTCTACCACAAAATCCACTTCTAAATAAGAAGCCTACTTGACCAATTGTGAAAACGCAGTCAATAAACTCCATCGCCCATATACGCACAGCTACGTATCTATACATAAGTACACATGTACATATATGACAAGACGTGTACTTACGTGAAAACTTCGCGTGCAAGCTATGTGAGATTTCTTTTAGCATTCAAGGAGAGACACTGGTCACTAAGATGTACGAAAGCTATTGATTGAGGCGATATGGCAATTTTTCGGACAAAAAATTATAGTTCCTACTCTATAAGATGAAAAAAACAATTCTATGAATAAGACTCAATAGTAAAACCATATTGTGGATATGCTTGTTTTACTTATTTCCCTTCTGGTTTAGGCTGTGCGTTGATTGTCAGTCAGTCAATCAGTAACGTAAGAGTATATTAATATACAAGCTTGTGCTCGCGTTTTGTACGTGTTTGTATAGTATGCTATACGTAGTATGCTTTTCTAGATTATATAACTCTATCTATTCCAAGTATCATGGAAATTGATTGAGCTGTTACGCTGTGATTGAACCACAAACATCCAAACATCCTCACAAATTTTCGTATTTATATTATTAGTAGGATATTGATTTTATTATTTCAATGCCGCATCCAAAGTTAGAGAGAATTTAATTCTGCAGAACTATCCAATTAGCTTATAATAGCTTGCGCCGCCTATGGGAACCGCAGACACCGTTGCACAACTGATAATCGGCAATGACACAATTCTATGTGGTTATAACACTTTAGAATGATTTTGTTAATAATAGTATCTAGGACACCAAATAATAGAATCTAGGGCCCATAAACAGAATTGTTTTGAACTTGATATCAATCTAAATGTTATTTGTTTTGAACTTTAATAGAGTTGGTCTTTAAATTTGTTTTGATAACTACACCTGATCTGAGTATTTGGCTACCAAAGAGACAGCTTAAAGAAGAGTGCACACGAGTGACGAGAATGGATAAGATAAGGAATGAGTACCTACATCAGAGGAAGTTTGAAAGAAGCGTCCGTGACGGAAACTTGAAGAGTAATAGGTTAGCGTGATATGGGCATGACATGAGGAGGTAGGGCACAGCGAGATAAAGAGGAGGTAGGGCACAGCGAGATTTTCTCGTTCTGAATTGGAGCAGCCCGCCTGGGAGGTACCTCCGCCTTACAGAAGATCGCAGCCAAATAACATTATTTGTTTCAAATTGTGTTGTGTTCCTGCGGTGATTAAGGTTGCCAGAGCTCTTTAGGGGGGAAGGGGGTTCGGGGTCGGCAACGCGTGCGTGATGCCTCTGGTATTGCAAGCGCTCATAGGCTACGGTAACCGCTTACCATTAGGTGGGCCGTAATCTTGTTTGCCACCTCTGTTGTATAAAAAAAAAAAAAAGGAATGAGTAATAATTCAATGTATACGAGAAGTTCGACATCAAGATTACTACGTAAAGCTGAATAATTGAGTTTGAAGTAATTTGACACCAAAACAGCAGATTTTTGCATAGAGTTTTTTTTGTGAAAAATGTTGAATCTCCAAGAGTCGTAGAACAAACTTTATTGCCAATTCCGGGAAGAATAAGCCCTTTTCGGGATAGCATAAATACTATGAATTACCTTGTATAAACCTGCATATGAGTCACTTCGTATTTTTTTTAACCATTGCCTATGAACATTATTTATTCAAAAATCACGCGTATGATTTCGGAACCAAGACCTCTTTAAAATGGCGCAAGATCGCTATTCCTACTGAGATACTTAATGCAATCATTTTGTTGCAACTTAACTACCTAGATTTTTATTTTGGATGTCTTGCTTTGCTTTTAAATCTAAATGCATAAAACCGCATTAAAACGATTTGCTATATAACATCTAATATTGATTTCAAAATGATTTTTCCTAGAAGATAAGTACATAAGGATCATTTTGAAAATAATTTTAAATGACATATCTCACACCGCCTTCATTTATGGGTAAGACACAGACAACAGTAATAATTAGTATGTAAAAAAGCCCAACTTTGACAATAAAGACTCTTTTGCTTTATTATGCAAAGCACACGACATAATATATGGAATTAGCAAAAGAGAATTCAGGATTTCAGAATGATAGCAAGTGGAAAGCCTCCCCTCTGGGAAGTAGGCGTGATTTTATATTGTACCTATGTATATGGAATTATAAATGTATAGGTAATGTAATTATAAACAACGATACACAGTAGGTATGATATGAATTCAAAATACGCATATTTCAAAGCTGAATACGAATAGGCGTCAAACCGATAAATCTCAAGCTTATGAAAGTGGCAATTGAACCAACAAACTTACTATAAAGTAAACAAACTTCGCCGACGAACCAGGTCAAGCAAAAAACAGACTTAATTACAGCACCATAAAGAACACTGTTAATGCATTTAAAAGAGAAACTGGCAGCAAAAAAGTATCGAGGTTTACCCGTGATGGAATCTAGACTCCCGCCTTGGCAGCTCATTCAGATGTGACTGATTATACAGCCTCGCTGTCTGTCCGCATGTATGAGAAGAAATGATAACCATTTGCATAATCAGATGTCTTTGATTGATAAGAAAGTATGTTTTTCAAATAAAATTCAAATGGGATGGTAAATTGAACGGTGTAAATGGTTTATTGGGAACTAGAAAGTTGAAGCAATGGCTAGCTAAGGTGTGAAAAATTGCTGATTGGAATTGCATTCACTAGAAGTTATTTTAGGTTATAGCCTTAGATGAACGTTATAGCTATGCGTATAGTCTTCAAAGAACGAACCACCGCATATTTATGATTGCGTTTTTTTAACTATCACGTACATAGTACTGACCCCACACTAGGATACCCTGTGGCGTGGGTATCAGAAACTACGAGTAGGTACCATGGTACCGCAAACACCTATACCCGGAACGGAAATAACGACCTCCGAGGCGTAGCGGGCGTAGTGCCCGTCTGAGACGCAAGGGGTGCGGTGCGGGTTCGATTCCTGCTTTGGGACAAATGTTTGAATTATCTGCAAATACTTGTTCCGGGTCTGGGTACCATAGTACTCGTAGTCTCTGATACCCACGACACGGAATCCTAGTGTGGGGTCAGGACTATGTATGTGACTGTTGGGTGTTATTTATTTATTACTAGCTTCCGCCCGCGGCTTTGCTTGCGTGGTACGTACATAAAAAGCCTATGTGCTATTCTGGGTATAGAACTTTATCTATTCCAAGTTCCAACAAAATCGGTTTAGCCGTTACGGCGTGATTGAACAACAAACATCTAAATATCTAAACATCTAAACATCCTCGGAACTTTCGCATTTATAATTTAGTAGGATAAGGAAGGAAGTAGGATTTTGAAAGTAAAAGTACGCGCCAGTGACGGAAAAGTTGAGAAGTAATAGGTTAGCATGGTATGGGCATGTCATGAGGAGGGATGAAAGTCATGTAACGAGAAGAGCGTTAGGTATGAATGTGCATGGATATAAGACTAGAGGAAGGCCGAAGAGAAGATGGATGGATTGTATTAAAGATGACATGAGTAAGAAAGATGTGAGTACGGAGATGACGGCTAACAGAAGAGAGTGGAAGAAGAAAACATGTTGTGCCGACCCCACATAATGTGGGACAAGGGCAGGAAGAAGAAGAAGAAGAGGGAAGGAAGTAGGATTGTTCTCTAATTTAATTTTACAAAGGAATTTCATTAATCCATTAGCATGGACAAAAGTAAAAAGCAACAAGATGCAAGAAAGTATGTACTAACACTACTAAACAATTTCGTTGAAGAAACGTTTTAACAAGTCAGCCGGCTGTGCGACGCGACGGCTGGAGAATACAAAAACCTTACCCAAAGTTATTCGAAAGTGAATCTTACTGATTTGTTTTAAGAGCGATAAAGGCTGCTTTGTTGTTAGCACAGCTACACGGTTTTCGAAATGGCTCTCCAAGTGGAAAATTGTTAGATTTCGTGTTAGGTCGTTGGCCGTTCAGTGTGACCGATCCGTGATTACCGCGATAGACAAGCAATCTAAGACGAAATGGTTTAACGCCGTTATTTTGTATTTAATTATAACTCGTTCGATTGGAAGACGCCATTTTATATAGGTACCTAGAAAGTTCCAAATATTGCACATACATCTGATTTAGCATTTTCTATTTCTTTCCCAACAATTCTTGGTACGTGTTGCACCTTTCTTCATCGAGTTCGGGTCGTGAATCGAATATGTTGTAAGATATACAAGGTGATTGATAATATGTATAATAATAAGGGGCTTATTTTACACGCAACACGCAAAGTTTGTTCTACGACTTATTGGAAATTCGACATGTTTCATTGATAAAAAATACGAATCATTAATTCAGCTGTTTTGGGATCAAATTGGTATAAATCTTAATTATTTTTCTTTTTTTTTTTTCAGGTAGGTATCTTTTTTTTTGGTATTTTTTTAATTATTGTAATCCTACTATACTAAATAAAACATTTGCATGCTTGTGTAGCAAAAACATGTGCGCCCGCTTACTGCATAAGAACAGCGATTATATTCAACTACCATGTTTTAGCAAATAAACTGATTTCATTTCATCTTGACGTCGAACTTCTCGTACATTTACTTTACTTACTTATTCTTAATCACACGTTATCTTTATCGGCTCGATAAAACTATGTCCGCCTAGCTCTATCTTTTTTTTACTGTTAGAAAAGGACAGGGCGAGAGCTATCGAGCCCTTAAAGTGAGTGACTGATCTTTGACTGATTATGAATATGAGGGTTATTAACGGGTAAAGTTATAAATAAAGATGATAAAGGGAGAAAAAATGTTTTTTTTTACGTTGTTTTTTTTGTTGCTAATATTCTTTCTTTTTATTGTTAGAATAAGCCCCTTTCGTGATAGTGATATTTATGAATCCTCCTATAAAACTCCGTCCTGCATAGGTTATTCATATACTCAGTACCTTCAACCAGATCGGCAGATATACCACGACCTACTTTTAGACGGAGCTTTTTTGCTTGACATTCCTTTGTGGGAGCAAGAGCGTTACTTGTTTTGATCGTAATTTTGCTTTATTGCTTTTATTGTGATGCCCATTGTGGTCTAGCTAGCTGGTTTTTATGCAAACTGTTCTTGAAATAGTATGAAGTACGGCAACCCGAAAGGTGATTGTTCTACAACGTGTTTCGTGATTAGTATACAAACACGAAAGGGGCTTATTCTATAAAAAATATATATATTAGCGAAAAGAAAATAATTTCCCTCAAATTTTTTTATAATCAGCTGTTTTTGGTCTTTCTTTATATATAACTGCTGCCTAGATAAAAAGTAGCCTATATCCTATTCTAGGTAAAGAACTATATCTATTCCAAGTTTCATCGAAGTCGGCTGTGCCGTTACGGCGTGATTGAACCACAAACATCCAAACATCCTCACAAACTTTCGCATTTATATATATATCCTTGGTAATAGCTATTTCTGTATTTTTGTTCAACGCCTTTACGATTTACGTTTTACACTTGTAATGAAACTAAAGTCTGTTATACAAGTTATCTTTTTAATATGAGATATTGTGGACAAAGTATTTTATTATCTTTTGAATCTGTAGACAGCAATTGCAAGACGAGACTGTCCTCCATATGCCTCCGCAAAGTTCTGAAATTCTTTGGTCACATAGCCAGAAAAGACTGTGAGAACCTCGAACAACTAATGGTGACCGGGAAGGTAGATGGCAAACGACCAAGACGGCGCAGCCCACTGAGATGGTCTGACCAAATTCGCTCAACCCTGGACACAAAGCTCCATGATGCGCTCCACGCCACTAGCAGAATCAGCTGGCGTGATATTGTCCGGAAGAAGATGTTTCAACTGGGAATTCATGACCCTCAGTCATGAGGAGTACGACGCGAGGAGGAGTTATAAAAATAAACAGTTGCGTATTTACCCGCATTTCCTTTACCTAATAGGTATACGAGTGAATATGTAAGCGCTTTGTGTATCATCATAACAAACCACATATCATCGATAATTTCCTTATTGTAATATTTCCTATCGCTCTCTCATTGCTAACAAAGACAACAAAAGAAAACAAAACGTTAATTTATTAGCAGTGCTAAGTACCTTTTACAGATGAGTAGGATTGTGTAAAGAAGATAGACACTTGCCGGTTTATTATGAAACTGGGTTCAGACGAGGATTAACTAAACCCTGGTTTTGTGACGTGATATTTCGTGCAGTTGCTTTATGTCAAAACATAATGTCAAATCAGTCAGTAAAATATGTTTCAATGAAAAACTAGTTTTTTTGCAACATTTTTTACTGAAAACTGTCAATAAATAGGTAATTTATTTAGTCTAAATTCAGTTTAGTTAATAAATACGTAGGGTACTGAACCTGCTCCATACTTTCATATTACCAAGGTAAATAAACGATGAAGCTAGATTGTGAAATCAATAAAGAAAGTTGTTAGATTGATACAGAATTAAAATGCAGTCAAGTGTGAGTACCAACAGTAATGTATTTTTTTAAATACCACGTTTAGACACGATTAAAGGCCATAATAAGATCAACCATATTTTATATATCTATCAACTTGACTACTACCTACCAGTTTTTAGATCCGGCTCGAAGCGTCAATGTCGGTGATTATCAAAACTTTTGTTTTCATACCTTTTATGCCATTTAATTCTCTAATGGGACATAAATTATCAATAAACTATTTGGATAAAAACTTAGTGAATAAAAGTTACACAATTTGTTTTGCCTTTTAAGTCGTGTCAAGGTGAAAGCCAATACAATGTACATTATTGATAAAATATTCAAATTGTTGTGGAAAAACTTATGTAAATTGCGTTTTTCGTAGAAATCTTGGCATATTATCAAACATAAAGTTATTGATTACATAACTTCCCACAAATCAAAGTCGTTGCAAGCGATCTATAGATTATAGCTTATCTGATCAAGATCACTTCCAGTCAGAAGCGTTATCAAGACGCGCTGGCATTGCCACGCCGGATCGCAATGCTGATCCTTTGAACCAGATAGAAGCCAGTTCTAGAGTGATGCGTCACTACGACTGGTATAATAATGAAATCCCGAAAGACCCCGCTTCACCCTGGGTCTGCACCCTAAAAAGCGCGAATAGGTAAAAATCTGATTGTATTTGGTCCGATAAAATAAAAATAAGATAGTTCCCTACATTTTCGGACTCGTTATAACATACAACATCATACATCATCTTCTCGTTTTAACAAAATCGATGGGTTCGTATGTCGGTTTATTCGAAAACTTTGGTATGATGCTTCAAGAAACTCTATGTCGTCAGTATTTACGCAGCTTTCAATGTGGATATTGCAGTCCCCAACAGAAGCCACACTCTGTACAGTCTGATCGCAGTATGTGCGGCTAACAACACGTCTTTGTTTCCCGACCGTTCGAGATATCAACTAACCGACGCAGTGTAGATATCGGTGCAGATTTCTACAGCATCGAGATCTCGTTACAGTGGGTACTGGACCATGATACTCGAGGTCGTACACGCCAGACTATATTACAAATCAATTGAAATTGTATTTCATTGGAAAGAAATCGTAAGTAAACAGCCAAACGATCCACCAAAGTGGGTATTTCGGGAATTATTCAACGTCACAATATACTATTATCGCTTATAATTCGTTTTCAAAATATCTGTCGGCTGAACTGTACTCTCACCTCGTCCCCTACAATGCTGTACTATTGCTATTCAAATGCAAGCGTTTCAGTACTATTCTATACGAATTTGAACCATAGATATTTGAGACTGTCAACTTACGTCACCGCCTAAATAAATTGCAAATTTGATGGCACGGGGGCTGACCCCACACTAGGATTCCAGGTCATGAAAACTTTTTATCACTACAGCTCATTACACAATAAATCAGGGTCACATCAATAGTTATTTTGTTCGCAAACGATAAAATGTTTCGTCAAATATGCAAATAATACAAAAATATTTTCGATATCTATACTAATATGCAATTAATTTTGCAAGAAATTATCGATGGCGCTGCCGTATCAATGTTATATCGTAAACATAGATTTCATAAGTTTTCATTAACAACTATTCGTAGGTTTATGGAATAGTTTTGTTTGCAAATATCACACAAAGCGATATTTTTCATTGATAATGACGAGTCACAAATGGCGTATTTGCAGTCTTGGCCGCTCTAGGCCCCAGGCCATGTGCCGCCCCTTTCTCAGGACCCTTCATATAGACTAGGTACATAATGAATTAGAGGCTCATTGAATACCGAAAGGTCTCCTCTGATGAAATCTACTCTTTTACTAATTTTTTTGGTCACGATTTGCCGCCCCTTATATCTGGCCGCCCTAGGCCCAGGCCTGCTGGGCCTTAGGGCAAATCCGCCACTGCGAGTCACAATGCGTTGCGAGATGCTATTGTTACTTTAACTCGACTGCAAGCCCAGGATTCCTTCTACGATAATGTAGGTTGCGTAGGTTGCGTTGTTGTGTTCCTGCGGTAAGGTTGCCAGTTTTTTATGGGCAGGAGGGGATTCGGGGTCGGTAACGCGTGCGTGATGCCTCTCTGCTGGTATTGCAAGCATTCATAGGTTACGGTAACCACTTACCAACAGGTGGACTGTAAGCTTGTTTGGTACCTTGGTTGTATAAAAAACAATACAATCGGTCGGTTGATAGTAAATAAAATAAATATTCCGGACATGTTCACACGGTCAACTGATCCCAAACCAGGCATAGCCTGTACTATGGTGACCAGAGACTGATATATATATAATAGATAAATATTTAACACTTAGACACAGAACAATCATCTGTGTTTATCACACAAATGTTTGTCCAGTGCGGGTATCGAACCCGCGACCTCTAGCGCAGAAGGCAGAGTTACTACTAACTGAGCTATGAGACCAGTCAGTATCCACCCAGATTTCGGATATAAGCATCACCTAGCAGTCAGAATTAAAAAGTTGAAGTGGCAGTGGGCAGGCCATATAGCTCGCAGAACCGACAACCGTTGGAGGGCAAGGTTTCTTGAATGGCTACTACGAACCGGGCGAGTCAGTGTTGGAAGACTTGGAAGGAGTCTTCAAACTCTTCGAAGGCCCGTCGGACCGGCGACATTGCGAACATTGCGGGAAGTCGGTGGATAGAGATGGTTCAAGACCGTTATGTAACTCTTTGCGGGAGGCCTATGTCCAGCAGTCGACTTCTACAGGCTGATGATGATTGTAGTGGTCCATAGAACGTAGTCAGTTTAATCTAAAACAACTTAAAAATAATTCCTTTGAGTTATGACTTGCATAGTAGTTGCGCCGCGCCGTCTCTGTAAGTATGTACTTTGAAGTTAATAAATCGAATATCGTAACTTTGGTTCAAATCGCTTTGGTATGAACTGCTCTGCCCTATGCTCTGCACATGCTGAGTGGTGGCCATTTTTGTCACCATGATGTTGAATTGCATTTTGTTTGTGTTGTGTTATGTTAAGTCTGATTGTATTGGCAACAAAATAAACGTTTTTATATTCTATTCTATTATAATCGTCGGTAGTTTTCCACTGGCTAACTTAATTAAAATTAATTGTTTGCTTTCATCATGTTTCCGAAAAGTCACGGCTATCTTAGCCATTATCATAATGAATTTGTGTGAGAATATAGTTAGTTACGATGTTTAATATGTATATCGATCGATTTCGATAGAAAAGTCTTGACCCACTAAGAATATGCGTAAATCTGTTAGAGAAGATTTATTGCTCAAACTAAAAAATAAAAAAACTTCCGTTTCCAAAGGCAAGCTTCGCTTCTGGTCGAAATACAATTTCTATACAAGATCTATCGATTTACGTGGCATTGGGAATGACATTTTTGGACCACATCGGTGACGTTTTGGAAAATGCCATGACGATGGTATCTTAAACCGAAGAGCATGAATGAGGAATGTGATGAGAGTGAATGAAGCAAAAGAGGTATGTCAGGATCGTAGCAACTGGAAAGCCTTCGGTGGGAAACAGGCGTGATTTTATGCTATGTAAAAAAAAGTCGTGCTGGGACTTGTTCCCACTTGTTGACTTGTTATTTAAGTATATTTGCGTGCAAACGTACTAGCAATTCATGAGATGACTATCGGAAACCATCAGATACATATCATAGTTAGGAGTACCTACGCAGCATGGAAGAGCCATTAGAGAGTTTTAATATAACAGAAAAAAATCACGCATAATATTTTAATGTGGGTAAGTTTTTTGAAGAGACAAATGCATGGGTGCACGACCGGGATTCGAACTCACGAGGGACCTCCCACTTGACTAACACAGATGTTTGTTCTGTGTCTGGGTGTTAAATATATATCTATTATGTATATCAGTCTCTGGTACCCATAGTACAGGCTATGCCTAGTTTGGGATCAGTTGACAATGTGTGATATGTCCGGAATATTTATATTTATTTTATTTTATAAACTAAACGTCCCATCTGCCATAAAACTTATCTCGCCGTCTTTCCGTCTCCAATCACATGTCGTGAGAATAGGAAGAACTTTCACCGAACACTTTTTGTGTTTGAAGGTTTGTAGTTCATTGTTTGTCAACGAACATCACTGCGGTTACAATGACACTTGCAAGTAGGCCTTTACCTTGCGTTAGTTTTGTATCTTGTTGCTTTCTTTTGGAGTTGTATAGTCGAGTGGGAACCTCGGTGCGTCAATGAATTTTTCTGTTCGAATTCAAGCGTCGTGACAAGGGCTTGCAATTTCTCTAACTACTACAAAATGAAGGCAAATGCAAGATGTAAAATTTGGACAGGATTCTGACTACTCCCTTAGACACTTTTAGAATCTGAGTGCTTGGGACATATCAAGGACATTTCGCATGCCGTTTGAACAAAGCTTCAGTTTGTGCATACCAGGTATTAGGTATTCAGCCGTAGGACGTCCATTGCTGAACATAGGCCCCTATAGATTTTCAGAGCGACCGTATGTGCCTACCTATTGTAGCTATTGGTTTTGATTCTGTTGTTTCATTATGCTAAACTAACCTAATTTGGCAGTCCTAAAATCCCTTCCTTAAATAGAGAGATGGAACCAAGGGAATTATATCACTCAGACAAGATTAAAAATATCAGCAAAATCCATCAATATTATTTATGGCAAAACCCAATGCCTAAATCTTTAAAAAGTGAAGTTGGCTATAGACATTAGGTTTACTGACATTCAAAGTAGATTAATGATCAATTTGAAATGATACGATCTTAGTAATGAATTGACGTCAGTGTCGGAACTTTTTATGGACGATCTAGAAATATTTTGTGGAACACCTCTTGATTTCCTCTAATCATCTATCTTATCTGTACGAGTATGTCATGGGAAATATTCTCCTATCCAGATACGTCTAGGATTCCCAAGAAACGGTTACCGTAATATTATGGTACTATTCCGCAAATCTATTCCTAATAAGTTCAACAAAATGCAGGCGCGGGCACCCACATTCAGTTCAGTGCTTGGCGAGGCAAGTGCATGAAAGGAGCCTCTAATAAAAGCGCACTAATCTTTTCACCACACTGATTCTTACACCGTCGGTCATAGGCCCTTTTTATGGTCTTCATACCTTAACCTGGTATCAGAACTAATACAGATGACCAAGAAAAAATAGAGACACGCCAAGAAGAGGCAACACGTCTCGGAGTTACATTGCTCGTTATGAAGTTAGCGAGTGATGGTATCCGCTGCGTGCTTGTCTCCAGTTTTCAGTTCACGGCAAGTCTTTTCTTCCGGATAGGTAGGTACATGGTGTTTCATAATATGCATACTAAGCCGAAGGGGGCTGGGAATTCTTTTGTGGGGTGAATTCTTCGACCGTAATACATTTGAAATTTATTTTTGGAAGATATTGGCGAGCGGCACGATACGACCGCGTTATGACGGTCGCCAATGGTTAGGAAGCTATTGATGTGTTACAAGTTTAAAGTCGTTTGGCGGGCTTTATTTGTGGGATTCTAAGTAGTTTAATGTGTATTAATTATCTCTGTAGGTAGCCGTTAAGAATGCCGTCCCTAATTTCAGAGTGATCTGGAATTATAGGTGATTGACTGACATTGGTGTCTAACAACTGAATATGATTATCTTACTACTATTTTAAATGCGAAAGTTTGGATGGAAGGATGTTGGTAACTGAATCACGGCAGAATGGCTGAACAGATCTGCATGAAATTTGGCACAGCGATAAATTACAGTCTGAAATAACACATAGGTTTTTTATCCTCGTAGGTACCACGTGAGCGAAGCCGCGGGCGGAACTAGTAGAACAATATACAAGGTGATTCATAATATGTAAAATATCACAACATATGATGACTTATGGCACTGAGACTTGGTCGTTAACTATTGGCCTCATACACAAGCTCAAAGTCGCGCAACGGGCTATGGAGAGAGCTATGCTTGGAGTTTCACTACGTGATAAGATCCGAAATGAGGAAATTCGTAGAAGAACCAAGGTCACCGACATAGCTCTCAGAATTAGCAAGTTGAAGTGGCAGTGGGCAGGCCATATAGCTCGCAGAACCGATAACCGTTGGGGAGTAAAGGTTATCGAATGGCGACCACGAACTGGGCGACGCAGTGTTGGAAGGCCCCACACCCGATGGACCGACGACATTTTGAAGGTTGCGGGAAGTCGGTGGATGGAGAAGGCTCAAGACCGTTCGTCGTGGAACTCTTTAGGGGAGGCCTATGTCCAGCAGTGGACTTCTACAGGCTGATGATGATGATGAAAATATCACAAAAGGGGCTTTTGTTACACGCAAACGGCAGTCGTAGAACAAACATTATTGCCAATTAGGTTAAGAGTAAGCTCCTTTCGGGATAGCATACATAATTTGAATCACCTTGTAAGAAAGGCCAACTTTATTTGACATTTAAGAGCCCGGAACAGTTTTTTTACTCATTTTAATACCAACTATGTAACTAATTACAGTACTGTTAGACGTTGTAGGTTAATTCGAAGAAGATTGAACCAAAATGGTCGAAAAATAACAGTCATTCTTACAAACAGTACACGACATTTGATTATGTGCGTTAAGCTGTGTTCAAGATTGGCCTTTGTATTGTAACGTGCATAGTGTACGACGCGATATGTTATGGTTTAAGTTGAGTTTTTTTTTTTCAAAACGATCTCAAAACGACCCGAATGTCACTGAGCTTTAGGATGCACAAGGTCGGTTGCTTTGGGAATCTATGGAGGACAAGCTAACATATAGGCCATATTCGGCAGTGGACGTCTTCAGCAAAAATGATGATAATGATGAGAGGCAAGAGATCCATGCCGTTCAGAAGGTTAATGTTGCGGTTTGTGTAATGAAATGTGCTAACTTGAATGGCGTATACTGTACGATGTTAAGTCAAAGTTCGCGAAACATTATTTATTACGAACGACTTGCATAATAGGTATTAAGTAAAAAGTCAAATTCAAATACATTTGCGAAGCCATTTTTACTTGCAAAACCTTTAAAAAAATGTGAAGCTGTTAAAGTAGCATCATTTTTTTTCTTATCATTCAATAACTTTTATGAAAATACTACTAATCCGATACTGATACAGTTTATAGGGGACAACTTCGAGACTGTTGGTTGACCCTTAAAATTGATGGTGAAAAAATAACCATTGAAATCGGACCATCCGTTGCGGAGTAATCGGCGTAGGTACAAACAAAAAAAAAACATTCGAAAAAACGATCCGAAATAGATTTTTATATACCTATACCTACCTTATGATCATTCCATACACTAATTCAGTTTTTTTTAGTTTTTATCAGTTTATTGCTTAATCTTTCTCCTCGTCATTAGCGGCACCGCCACCTTGTCCCTTGCGGACTTGTTGAATTTACTACTTATGACCTTCCGTTAAAAATAAAAATGATTATACGAGTACTTTGAAGCAATTATATTACTGCTAGTTACGGACACAGGTACAGACGGACAAAAAATCCTCCAAGGGTTCCGTTCTTTGCGTAGCTCTAAAAATGGGTAATATTAGCTCAAAACTTTTCAGTATTCCGAAGATTGGAATGTACGAAACAATGCATGGAGTACTCCCAATGAGGAGGTAGGGCACAGCGAGATTTTCTCGTTCTATATTGGAGCAGCCTCTTGCAGGACCTTGGAGGTACCTCAGTCTTACAGTAAATCGCAGCTAAATAGCATCATTTGTTTCAAATAGTGTTGTTCCTGCGGTGAGTAAGGTTGCCAGAGCTCTTTACGGGGGAGGGGTCGGCAACGCGTGCGTGATGCCACTGGTATTGCAAGCGCTCATAAGCTACGGTAATAGCTTACCAACAGGTGGGCCGTATGCTTGTTTGCCAGCTCAGTTGTATAAAAAAAATGATTTTTCAGGGCTTACTAAACTGAATCACAAGCGGAAACAAGCCCGCATACCGGCACGTCAGCGCATGACTCTATTCCAAAACAAACGATACCGTTCTAATCGAGAAAACGTGGTTTATCGATTATACGGTTGATTTAGATTATGCAGTAATAAATTATTATTTTAACTGAAGTTTATAACTTTTCCTTTCTATTGCTTGCTCGCTTGCTTGTCGTGTCACTGATTCTTTATTGGCCACATGACCAAATACATATTAGGTCAGTGACTAGGTTGAGTTATGGTGGCCCTGAAAAGGGCCTATGGCCGTCGTTGAAAGAATCAGTGTAGTGAAAGGATTAAAGTGCGCCTCTTAGAGGCTCCTTTCGTGCACATGTCAAATGTATTCAAATATTTATAGGTCAAAATAAAGATTAAAAAATCCGAAATAAGGAAATCCGTAGAAAAACCAAGGTCACCGACATAACTCTTCGAATCAGCAAGTTGAAGCGGCAGTGCGTAGGCCACATATCTGTCAGAACCGACAATCGTTGGCAGATAAAAGTTTTCAAATGGCGACCACGAATCGTATGTCGTAGTGTTGGACAGGAAGACCCCACCCGATGGACTGACGACATTGCACTCTTTGTAGGAGACCCAGTAGTGGACTTCTAAAGGCTGATGATAGTTCAAAATCTTATTCAATAGTGCTAACAATTCTGTTTTGGTCTGCATTTGAATGACACTAAGACGTCATGGGCCCTTTTAATCAGAGAATAGTAGAATTTTTAAGCCATGTTGCCAGTAATTTAAATCTTCACATACATTATATTCAATGTGCCTTGAAGCCGGAAAACACTGATAGTCTTAGCAACACAATGCAAGCAATTATGTTTTTTATCTGTTGTAAACTTAATTACTAACAATGCCCATATATTAAACTACAATGCAACCTGTTATTTTTACTATTGTTGGTATGAATGTCAGATATATTTAGCCCGTGAATTTGCCATCAAAAACTGACATTATTTTCTGGTTTTTATGTCATTTTGGACATATCTCACTCTTATTCATCATCATCATCATTTCGGCCGAACGTCGATTGCTGAACATAGGCTTCCCCCATAGATTTTCAGCGCGACCGGCCTTATACGGCCTGCACCCAAATAATCATTTAGGGGATTTGCCCATACTCGCCACGGTGGGCATGCGGGTTGACCGTTCTTCTTGGAACTATTGGGGGATTCCTATATCTGGCAGTGGACTTCTACAGGCTGATGCTCATAATGATCATGATGATATTTTGTTAATGAAAAGAAGCCGAAAAGAATCATATTTGATGTATTTTTTTTTTTTATTTACTTTTTGTGGCTATGGTTTCATTGCGGCCACAACTGGCCTATTGTGATCGCCACTTTATTAGTGGAGCCCCTTTACAGGGCCTTTAAAGTTCACCACAAAGCCCAGCAGCTGTTAAAAACTGAAGGATTTTCTTTGGGGTGAGTTGCTTTAGCTGCATATTTGATGTAGTATTGATTCAAGTGTCTGACGAGCCAAGCGCTACTATTCACAGCGAACATAAGGTACGAGTCAGAATGGTATACAAGATCCTTCGAATAACAGCCTTTTTTGATTTGTTACAGTATTGAGAAATGTTTAATTCTTATTAGATATGCTCGGTTATGTTTGAGATTGACAAACTTCTGGTACGTGACTTACATGATGCCTTTAGGAACTAGTGGTTCGTCCCGAACTGAGATCTTGCTTGTTAAAGTTGGTGCTGAGATGATCGTTGGTTAAACTTTGAAAATCGCAACTTTATCATGTTCTAACTAATAACAATCTTACCTGAAGATTATAGGCTGTATCCCAAAAACCTTATGGCCCTGAATAAAAATAAAAATCGTTTGGGAATGTTCGAGCTAAGCTATTTCATATGACACCCCATTTCATGGATTTTCATGACTTTTTTAATACCCCTTTACTTACATTTCAGTCCCCTATATCTTAGCAACCCTTAGGCTAGTTCAACTAATTTTAATTACCACCAAATCTTGATAGTACAACCTGTTGACCTACTAAAATCTAAGTAGATCGGATTAACGGGTTCAATCAACATGCTATGCATGCAACAGCTATGCTCTAACAAATAAACATACGAACATACAACTCCGATTAGTCCAACTTAGTTAAATTCTACTAACTAGTACTTTCATTGTAATTACTATGATACCTAAAGCATAAAAAAAAACACATCTATGTCACTGATAGCATTCCACATTACCTTTTACATAGTTTTAAAGAAAGCTCTGAGTATTCCCATACCACAATAGCGAGAGCACTTACATAACGGACTCGGAATAAAAGTACGTCGTTACTTGGAGCCATGTAAATATGGACGCGGCACTGACAGCACAATGGCCAGACAGTACCATTGAGTTTCAGTTAAAAATCCTATTGTTCTTGTGCTAAGACTTTTGGACTAGTGAATACCAGCTACAAAAATACCCACGCAACTAGACAAGTATTGTTATAATGCAGGGATTCTTATATTATCCCTAAAATTTTCACCTCAGGCGAGAGTTGAACCACGACCTTCCCCTTCATATAAGGATGCACTTAAAAAATTGAATGGTTTAACACTTTCACTGACCTATAGCTCGTAAGGAAGATCTCTATCTCTCTTATTAGTAACATTTGTCAACGCTGAGGGACGTGACCATCTCAACTGTGTACCTCTCTCCTGTGTCTGTCTCTCCGCGTTCTATCTGTGTCTGTTGCTTACGCATGAAATATAGAGTCTTTTGTTCATGCGAAAGCATTTGTCTAGACTAGACTCTATTGCGGATTCGGTTTATCTACCGTATAAAACTTCGGCCTCGTAATCTTTTGCTTAGGCATTGCCTGTAATTACGTCCAGGTTATTAATGCTTTTTTAAGTTAGTCTAGCAGTTAATACTCTAAACTATTTCTGTTATGTATTTTGTGTATCTAAAACATCCTACCTCTACAAATATCTCCATAACAATGCCTCGTCTTTGAGCAAACCCTGCTTCTGACCTCCTGTCACTACAATACAACCTGAGGTGTGAGCACAAGTTTCGATTGTAATCGAGTCCCTAGTTTGTCAAATAGAGTTACGTCAATTTATTATTAAAACGTCAAGTCCAGTCAATTTTTTTAAAACATGTTGTGCCGACCCCACATAGAGTGGGATAAGGGCAGGGAGATGATAAAGTCGTAGTAGAAGAAAGCGTTGATAATGTCAGACTAATATTGGACATTTGCGACTCACAACGTTGTAAACTAGTGCTTCGGGTACTGGTACCGGGGGCCATACTAATGTCGGGAACCTTTGTTTGTAAACCAGTAGTGTGGTATTGTATGTATGTGTAAATATGAAAGAATAGATAGGCGCATAGAATATTAGATGTATGTATAAAAATTGTTTAGATTATTTTTGGTGCTTGTTTTATTGTAAAAGTTATAAGAAACATGCCTGCGGTTAGTTCAATTTAGTTTAGGTGAAGAGCTGATTACAATTTTCAGAGAACGAAATTGGAATACATAGTTATTATGATTTTATTACTTACTTATATATCAGTACCTACATGAGTTATTATTATTCACGCTTGAGCAAGTTTTTAGAATACGAGCGTTAAATTACCTATTAAACTCTAGTTTTTTATCTATTCTATTTCCATGTACCTAACATTGTATTTGGTGCAAACGATGATTTTCTTCAAGATTTGATTCCTGGCGAGAAATTAATATAAAAAATAAATTGGCATTACCTAATATCCGATCCGTATCATATGAAAAATAACTTTGATAAAATAATGAATTTATTAGCTTGGCCTGGGGTCATTTAACTCATCTAGGCTAGATGATTTAATAACAAAATGATTATAGTAGGTACTCAGTAAATTTTGCTGCGGGCACTTACTCTACCAATGAATATTATATAAAAGGCTCGTAGTTATTCTTAGTCGTAGTGTGGAACTATCAAAAAAAGAAAATGCGTAGAAAAATCAGACTACGAGAAAATAAAAAAAATTGCGCTTTATAATAATTCAAGCGTTCTGTAACCTCTACATTGCTCTGAAGTACATTGCACTGTTTTGACATGTAATCGATGTATTTGCCGTGTTCAAACGGCGCGGCGTGCTATATCCTAATATAATCCCAAAAACCTTCTGAATAAAGTTAATTTTGAGTTTGACTTTTAGGAGCTCGCGATATCGTTGAGTTAAATCACACACTCCCACGTGAAACGAAATTTATTTGACATATCAAGGAGATATCGCATGCCGTTTGAACACGGCTCTACTGGCATCAGACTGATATTATTTTGATTGCGCTTGCAATTTTACTCTCTTTTTGTTGTAATTTCACCTCAAAATTCCCTCTCACTGATGAAGAATACGAGCTTTGGTTACCGTCCAGTCAATAAACGATTATACAACGTTTTAATGATAGGTATGTAATTGTTATATACGATTTCATTACGCAACTGTTTGGCACCTGTTCTGTCTGCACCTGCTAATCTAGATAAGCAATTTGCTATGTATTTTTTTTACAATAATTATTTTTGGGATTTTATCTGAGCGATATTTATTTTAGGTCATGGCAGAAAAAACCAGCAATTGAACCACAGCGAAAACAATTGCAACACTGCATCAATTATTTTAGATGAGCAAAAATAGAGATCATAGTATTCCTTGAGTGTAGGTAGGTAATACCTTTACAAATAGTAACAGAGTAAGTGATAAAGATGTTGTGAACTAGTTGGTCATTTAATAAACATTACTTAATTCATTCTCGTTTTTTGTTTTTTTTTCAGTAATTATTGAGTTGCAACTTTGAATTTGACTCGGTCCGAAACGGATGTTCAAAACGCAACAATTTCCGTATACACCGGATTCCGGAAGCATAACAATTGTTTTATTTGAGAATTGCGTGAGAACTGCACTTTTTTCTATTCTATAGCATATTATTCACATATACATACAACTGATACTGATGATATAATACCAGGTAGGTACTATGGTATACTTTCACTCCTGCGTCTATAAGTTATTTAATATTGGTACTTTTGAATCTGGATGGCCCACTCATGATCGATGGTAAGGGAATCCCATAGAGGTCTCATTATCAGCCTCTAGAAGTCCACTGCCGTTCATCGTGGAGCTCTTTGGGTGAGGCATAGGCCTCGGAGTCTCGTTTTAGTGTTCGGCACGACGAACGGTCCCGAACACTAAAAAGATTAAGTGATTCAGGCCTGCAGGTTGCGCAGACGCATCAGCGGCTTAGTCAAGATGGCTGCCCATCGACGCGTCTGATCACCTCTTACTTTCGTTATTTTCACTTTCGTTTAGTAGCAATATGTTATTTAATTTTAATCTGTAGACTTCCGCGTAGGCGTTCTGTTTATGTACTGCACTGTACAGTAAATTCATTTTAATAGCGTTATGTAATTTATAAGATATTCCAAGATATCCGCCGAGATTCCAGACACAATCCTACTAATCCTACTTACCCTTTCCTACTTCCTATCCTACTAATATTATAAATGCGCGAAAGTTTGTTAAAGGATGTTTGGATGTTTGATGTTTGTGGTTCAATCACGCCTAAACGGCCGAACTGATTTGGATGAAATTTTGGCACAGAGATAGATTAAAGTCTGGAAAAGCATTGTTATCTTCACAGGTACCACGTGAACAAAGCCGCGGGCAGGTTAAAAATATATTAGCTAGTTATAAATATATTGTGAATGAATTCGCGCATCCACATGCGACGGGTTAAACAGATAAAGAGGCTCCTTGTCTGCTTGTCTGCTCCAAATAGCCTAAATCACGAAGGAGCTCATGCGGAGGCCTAAAAACTCTGCAAGTAGGGATAGTATCCAGCTTTAAGGAGCTAATGATGATGATGATTCCCGCACTGGACAAACATTTTTATGTGATTAACACAGATGTTTGTTCTGTATCTGGGTGTTAAATAAGTATCTGGTGCCCATTGTACAGTCTATGCCTAGTTTGAGATCAGTAGTTGGTGTGATAATGTCCGGAATATAAAAAAAAAATGGTAAAGGATTTCTAATTGCTATTTTATTGTTTGCAGATTGTACGTTGTTGGTCTGGACGGGCTTCGTTAATATTCAAGGTGAGTCATTAGTACGTATGTTTATTTAGAAATTGTTGCTTTTAAAGGTTATACAACTTTGTGCATTTACGTATTGAGCGTTTTCGTCCCTTTTGTTCTTTTGATCGCGCGACCGAAGCGAGTACTACTTGGGCAAAACGGCGTTGTATGTTTATTTGTTATGAATAAAATATATTACGGGGTTCATAAATAATTAGGATGTAATAGCTTGTGCCCGCGGTTTCGCTCACGTGGTAAGTACCTACATAAAAAGTAGCCTGTATGCTATTTAGGATAATTAACTTATTTTCTAAGTTATATGCTTGGATTTTCACTGCGTATTAAAACCCGAAATCAGGAAATCTGTAGAAGAACCAAGTCACCAAAATAACTCTCAGAATTAGCAAGTTGAAGTGGCAGTGGGCCGGCCATATAGCTCGCAGAACCGACAACCGTTGGGGAACAAAGGTTCTCAATTGGTGAGTACGAATCGGGCAACAAAGTGCCCGATTCGTACTCACCAATTGAGAACCTGACCCGATGGATCGATAAGGAAGGTTAAGGGAAATCGGCGGATGGAAAAGGCTTGAGGCTGTCCATCATGGCACTCTTCGGGGGAGGCCTATATCTAGTGGACTTCTACAAGCTAATTATGACTTTGAATAATAAAACTGTTTTATGAAGCGAAGCAGACATAGTAACCATGTATAATGTGTACCTACCTACATAAATACCTAACCAAATGGCACACCTCATTATCGATTTGGTCATCATTGTTGCTCACATCGCAAACTTAATTATATCAAAAGGTCAACCACACGTCCAACTTAATGGAAAACAGTGTCTTGCGCATTGGTTTGTCATTTAAAGTATATTAGCTAAGCCATTTTCAAACGGCAAGAAATATGTCCCTGATAGGTCTTATAAATTTGTTTTCAAAAATATCCTTACTCCTACTAAATAGTCAATTAAGAGATTGACACTTGAGGTTTTGGCGAATTCGCAAACTCCTTAAAGTCAAACTTAAAATTTACTTCAGACGAAAGATAAAACAAACATTAAAAAAAAATACAAAATATTGCATGCTTTTTCGGCTTTTTCGGTTTGAAGTTTTCCGTTCGTTGTGCATCAATTCATTATATAACGGACGTGAAAATTAATAAGCTTTCATATAATTACAAGTGACTGCCTGCAGCTTTGCTCACACGGTACCTGAATAAAAAGTAGCCTAGGCTATCCTTCGATAGAGCTTCGGCTATCACAGTACTAAATTTAATCAAGATCGGTGCAACCTTTTAGTTGTGTAAACATTACAAAAAAATACGGTTACATGTTTAATTGTGTGTTTAATTGTTTAATAAACCGCGTAGAGTTTGTGTTTGCACTCACACTCATCACAACGAATTGGAACGCCAGTAACATTGGTAAAACATACGTAGGTATTTACCATAAGTTTATATCTACTTTCAATTTCCATAAGGCTATAGCTGTGACCTTTGTTTTATTGAGTCATTCCCATAGCAAGCGTTTTCACTTAGGAAGTACAGATCGTATCAATTGTATTACTTACCTGAATGTTTGTCATGTCCTTGGTTACCGGATGTTTTATTGTTAAAAGGTTTTTGTTCTTTTTCGTTGTTGGGTCGTGTAATGTCCATAAAATCTTATTAAAATCTCGGCTCACCAACACCTCATCACGCGCACAACCACTCTCTTCCCCGTTGTCATCCAACTGTCACGTGACGTAGGCGCTTGAGACGATGACAATACATTACATCCCTTTTTTGTTTTAATTTTTTTTTATTTATTTTATTATAAATTATATTTAAATAAAAATGTATTTTCTGTTTCACTCAGTCTTTTATTCCAGGAATTTTATTGGGTTTACTGAAATATGGTTAATTCAATCGAATCACATGTAATTATTTATGTAGATACTTTAATCGTTAGGTTCAACATTAATTTCATCATTAGTATTATCTTGGCAAACTCTCCATTCACCTCGAATCTTCTTCAAATGTATCTAATACATTCCTTCTTTATGTTTGGCCGGTCTCAACGTTCCAAAACTCCAAATGACAAACAACACTTTATTTTTTTTTTACTTAAATTATTTTCTTTATTCATGTTTTTAATACACAATTTATCTCCTGCCGTAAATCGTATTATTCCGCTTCCTCCCCTTATCAGCATATTATTCATTACCTTTTTCTTTCTTTTCTTGATCTCTGTCCTTCACCTCTGTGCTTAGCTGGTTTTTTTTTATATTGCCGTAATATGTAGCTTGCAATGTTAGTCTTACCTGGTCGGTAAGCCTCTTTATATTATTTTATAATTGTAGACGTATAATAAATAAATAACACTCAACAGTCACACACACGTACTTACACAGTTCAGACCCCACACCAAGACTCACCGCGTCGCGTGCACCAGAAACCACGAGCACCACGGCACCACAACATCCAGACCCGTAACGAATATTTGCGAAACATGCAAACATCTGTACCAGCGAGAATCAAACCCGCAACCCTTGCGTTCCACATGGACACTCGCTGGGACTCGTTATAGTTAGGTGTGAAAGTGCTCAACAGCCCGTACCAAACTAGAATTTCTTACTTACCTACTCTGTCTGACTGTACCCTCATGCTCCTGAATTTCTGATCGCTCCACTTTTGTTGCAAAAGAGCTATGCTCTGAGGCTATACTGATATTGTAGCGTAATTCAGAATCCATTCGCTCACAGAGGCTATGAATCCTATTCATTAAAACTACACATAATTGTATCAACAGGTTATTTTTCGAAAAGAATTAAAAACTTTTATTTTGCTACCAATAAATATTATTTTGTTTTATTATCAAGACCACATAAATCAGCAACATATATCAGCATTTGCCTTCCCTAGGAGAATGTTTGTGCCATTAACAATTATATAGAAGGTTGAGCTCTCCGGTTTCCCATCAAATTGTATGTTAGCCTAAAATGAACCTTTAATCTTCAAAGGTATGTTACTGCCATAAACCACCAACTTCAGATCTAGATTTGCTTTCTAGTTATACACACAAACTTTTTCTTCTTCATTGTCTTGTCTCCCAAGTTTCTTCCGTAAGTAAATTATGTTTAGGTACAGCCGGAAGACTCCTCCAATCATGCAATCAAACACTACATCATCATCAATATGGAAAACATTGCTTACTTGATTAACTTTGTTGGTGTTATGCTTTACGTTTTTGTACGTATTTTCATCTTCAGGTTTTCCTTTAAAAACTTGACTTGTTCTAGAAAACTGTCTGAAATGGCCTCTCACTTTAAACAGTCTTTGTCTCTAGTTGGACATTTAACATCTTTTATATGATGCATGTTTTAGATTACCACATAGGTATAATTGTTCAATTTAATTTCAGGATTTTAATTTACGCCCATTTCCAAAATCCATCCAGTTGTTTATTTACTGATTCTAACTTTTCCGTTAGGTACTTGATCAATTTGTCTCGTTTGGTTTTTGTTTGATAAGTCTGAATAAATGTCGTTCATAAATTTTACTTTGTTTCGGAGCAAAGTAAGCATCAAGCAGTTATTGCCACTTTGGACACATCAACATTGTCTGCTGGTTTTATATGGTATTATTAATTATAGAAAACTTCTTGCAGTTACAAACCACCAAAATGTAAGAGGCTTGCTCTTTTTGTTTCATATTTTCCGATACTGGATGCCTCCAAATATATTGACAACTCGTTTCCAACGCTCCCATCTTACTCCAGCAGATGTAGGATCGCCTTCACGGTCAATTTTTTCTAACGTCAAGGGCGTCATTGACATTTTGGACTTATTTTAGGGCGACCTAAAATTATCAATTTAATGATTCAGATTACATAAAATCTGCTTTAATTAACGTAATTGTTTGTTTATTTTGTGAAACCTCTAAAACAATTAAATGTTCAGATCAAAATCTGCCAGTCAAAATTGCTGCATTATAGTAGGTAGGTCTAAGCCTAGGGTTCGGTCCGCCAGAACTAATTTATTCTTATTCATGTTTTTTTTTTTTTTATATAGTGGATCACTTACCGGTTTATACTGAATCTAGGACTAAAATCAAAAAATATTTTCAAATGCAATCACTATTCAGTAGTCAAAGAAAAGAGCGGGAAAACGCATCTAAAAACTCAGCATAGACTATAGAGGTTGCATGCTTGGAGGTCCGCTGCTAAAATGTAGTAAAATCTTTCCAAGGTCAGTCAGTTACAAAAAAGGTTGCATGATGTACTGTCGCTAAAATAGAGCAAACTCATTAAGAATTTTGAAGATAGAATAGAAGATATAGGTTAGAGTTAATAGAACCCAAATACCTACCAACAGTAAAATATGCTCTGTGGATCCGAACTCCGCTCGTTTAGGGTTTCAAGATAGGTACTCTTGAGTACTTATACAATTTAATGATCAGTTTTAGTCACTGCTGTTTTCATGTCATAGGTGCTTGATGTTCGACTTCGATTTAACGTTCAGGCTTTGTAGCCAGCTAAATTCTATAGCATTTTTATGAGTTCAATGATCAGTTGGTCACTGAAATATTGAACTTCGATTTAACGACCATGCTTTGTAGCCTGCTAAATTATATAGCATTTTTATCAATTTAATGATCAGTTGGTCACTGCTAGTTTTCCATGTCACATGAAATGTTGAACTTCGATTTAACGACCAGGATTTGTAGCCTGCTAAATTCCGTAGCATTCATATCAATTTATAGATCAGCTGGTCACTGCTAGTACTCAATGCCACAGGAAATGTTCAACGTCAATTTAATGACCAGGCGTAGCCTGCTAATTCTTATGTTCAACGTCAATTTAATGACCAGGCTGTAGCCTGCTAGTTTTTATGTTCAACGTCAATTTAATGACCAGGCTGTAACCTGCTTTTTATGTTCAACGTCAATTTAATGACCAGGCCGTAGCCTGCTAATTTTTATGTTCAACGTCAATTTAATGACCAGGCTGTAGCCTGCTAGTTTTTATGTTCAACGTCAATTTAGTGACCAGGCTGTATCCTGCTTTTTATGTTCAACGTCAATTTAATGACCAGGCTGTAGCCTGCTAATTTTAATGTTCCACGTCAATTTAATGACCAGGCTGTAGCCTGCTAATATTAATGTTCCAAGTCAATTTAATGACCAGGCTGTTGCCTGCTAATTATTCTGGCATTTTATCTCGTTTTGAATTAGATATACCTACACTAGGTAGGTTGTATGTACTTCATGAACGCAATCTAATGGCCAGAACTTTGTCTGCTATTATTTAGGTATATTATGCATGTACGTACATACCTATTTACATACTTACTAGGTACTGCGTCTTTATTATTACAATATAGTGGTTCTAAAGTAGTAATTTATATCCCCATTGATAGTGGTCAAAGCTCTGTCTGCTGTTTCATCCACGTTGCTTCATAGCTTTCAAGCAACAATAAATGTACCAACCTACATTACGTAAATAAGTAGGTAATTGTTTTGATTTGGTAGGTACCTACATGTAGAGTGTGTTGAGGTGGTAAGAAGATACCGATTCAAAACAATAATCCAAGCTAAATGTTAAATAGTTGGAAAACTGATTTTATTTTATTGCGCATTATTTTCTCTTCATTCATCCGCCATCTTTTTTTTTTCAATGTTTATATTATTTTCAATTTTTGGTATCTAAACCAATTATCTGTCTCTTGGCAGAACAAAATAACATTATTTAGTAGTTATTTGCTTACTTTTGTCCTCGTCGCCACATGTAATGTCCATAAAATCTTATTAAAATCTCGGCTCACCAACACCTCATCACGCGCACAACCACTCTCTTCCCCGTTGTCATCCAACTGTCACGTGACGTAGGCGCTTGAGACGATGACAATACATTACAGGTCGATTTAAAAACACGTCCAGGTTAAGATAATAACTCTATCTATCGAGTATTTAGTTTGTACGGCTGAAGAATATTCCCCTCCAATTTTACCCGTGGATGTCGTATGAGGCGACTAAAGGAAAAAAGCTAGGGTAGGGGCAGCAGCGTTCCCTATCAACAGTAACTTTCTCTACGCTCACTAGCCCGCATACTCAGTGTGGTGACTATGGGCAAAGCCCCGCTTCCCCTCGGACCCAGGGTCTCAACCCCAAAAGGCTCAAATATGTAAGCCCTATCGGGACTAATCTACTACATAATATACTCTACATTTTATTGGTAATATATATTTTAATTAATATATACTATTATTTTATAGATAGGTAATATAAGTACTTTATCCGTTAAATAATAGTCTAGTTTACATACTTACCAATTTGTAGTGACGTAGGTCTACTACAGTAAACTACGTACTACTTATTGTAAAGGTGCGGTCAGCAAAGTTCATCGACCACTTCGATTCAAGATCGGACTTGTCCGGTTTTGTTTTAGCATGACAGTATTATGAAGAGGGTTGAGCAATTGACCAATACAGGTGGATGACCCGTGTGTTTTGTATGATGCATGTATTCAAAGACTGGAATCAAACTATAATTTCGAAATCTGGTTACTACTGAGATGGTTTTAAATGCTTTTTTAAACGGATTGTATGGTCGTCATAAATATTGCTTCACAGTGAAAGAGTCTAACCCGCACCTTCCAAAATTCACAAACAATTACGGCATAGTCTGAGATAAAGCTGTCTCCGAAAATTTTGCCATATACAATATGATGATTATCATTTTACTAACTAATAAAAAATTGTGGATTTTTACAGAGATTTCTATTAATAAGCTGGTTACAAAAAATAATAATTAAAAAGGCAAAAGGAGTAAATTCTACAATTGCTGCATATTCGCTTTTTCAATTCGCCCCCCCTCGGATAACTAAATAATGAGTGAGAGATGTAATATGATATGTGTATAGAGGAAAATAAATGATTATGATTATGAATATATGGTTAATTCTATTATATTCACTTCCCTTATTCATTCATAATCAGTCACTATCATTATCTTCTTGATAAATATTTGTTCGCCTCTTTCTTTTGTTTACTGTCAGAAAAGGACAGGGCGAGAGCTATCGAGCCGATAAAGTTAGTCACTGATTACGAATAAGAAAAGAATCGATCGTAGGTAATCGAGATAATATCGAAAACCGGTCTCGCACGGAGAAATTCGAAATTGCCCAGCTATGTAAAGGCGGTAACACACCTGACCGGCTGACTTTCGCCAATATAACATGCGTAATATTGCATAACACTAGGTCTCGGTCAAGCGACACGCCTAATTGGAGAAATTTTATATTGTGATTTTGATTTATACACTTAGTTCTATGTTTAGTAGACAACTTCATCATCATCATTTCAGCAGTATTATATTGAAAAGTTTATACAAATATAGAGTACCTATTAAGTTATTTATCTGTATGTTTCCTGTGTGCAATAAACAATGAATTAAGAATTAAAGAAAAGTTTGTTTGTAGCCTGCAGTGCCTAGCTAGGATGTTGTTTTCCCACAGAAGATAATTCAAGTACTGCATCTGAATTATCAACACAATTATAACTATGGTTTACTCCACAGTTGGCCGTGTTTAACTTTGTAATTCCATCTCCTGACCCAGTAATGAAAACGAAGCATTTTAGTTTCTATCTCCTTTAAATTAAGTCTAAACTGCGCTGAACCACTTGTAGGGTATGACAGTAATCGTTTTAGACTGTATTCCTTTTGTTTTATGGTCTAAATTGCACTGTTTAGTATTGTTTGACACCTTGTGCAACACATGTTTAGGACTATCTTGCAACATTAGATAGGTACTTTTAAGTTGTACCGAAAACAATTGGTGTATTTATAGTTTTGTAATATTACAACGTGTTCCGCACGTTTTATCATCAGTTTATGGTATTTTTTTTTCTTTTTAGCTAATTACTAAATGAGTTATCAACACAATAAAGTAAATATTAACTTGTATTAGTTTTAAGTTTCTTTCTGTAAATAAAACTAACATTACTAAATGAACGAGAAGTTCGAAATCAAGATGGCTACCTAAAACTGCTCAATAATTGAGTTTGATCTGTTTCGATTCTACTCCGATCCTGTTCGACTGTTTTTTCAATTAAAAATGTTGAGTTTCCAAGAGTCGTAGAACAAACATTATTTCCAATTGGGTGTAGAACAAGCCCTTTAGACATATTATGCATCGTCCTGTAGTAAGTACCTTACTTACACTTCACGTCGCTCGAACTGTATCTAATAAAAAAGTATAGCACAAACACATAATTTAAAACGGAGGTTTCACTCAAACTAGTTATTAGTATTCGGTTCCGCATTATAGCGGCTTGTTGAAAAAAGCCGCAGCCCTGACACTTGGTAATTGGAAACCATTCGGGTTGCGTCAACTTTAGAATTTGAATGATAGAGTTCATTTTATATGTTCATAGTTTCGCTAGAGTATATGTATTCAAAAGTTTTAAGTTCCTTTTATAGCTATTGGTGCTTCGTGCTGAGGAGAGCCTTGAAGATTTCATCAGGCATTCACTGAATTAAAGCTTCACTATTTCTGTGAGATCATAGGCTTTATTTTATTTTGATAAAAATAACTCATTCCGAAAACTCAATATTTGTAAAATAAGTCGCAAAAATAACAATTTTCTAATCTGTGACCACTGCGCGCTGATTTGTGGCATTACCACAGAATAATAAATAGTATTTAGCGTAGTTTTAGTTAGGAGAAAATCCATTTTGAAATAAAGACAATAAGTAGGTTTCGCGCCCGCTGAGACTTCCGTACAACGTGACAAGGGGTCGGGAAATCAAGATATCAAGTGTACGAAGTGACAAGAGTCAAGGTAACATACTTACATACATACTTAGAACAAGTAGACAAAGTTGCGGGCGGGTCAGCTAGTTCGAAATAAAGTATAGAACACAAAGGTAGCTTCAGTTACTTTTGAAATAACTATATCAGGTCCCACTATCCCACTTCCCACTAATATTATAAATGCGAAAATTTGTAGAGATGTGAAGACGTGAGGATATGAAGATGTATCCATGCCGCGAACACTGAAAGGTCTGGAATGCTTGGCATGTATGTAGTAAATAGCCTCGAATAACGTATTATACGCTTTTAATCTTGTTACCAGGCGAGCGAAGCCGTGGCTGGACGCTTGTAGATAATATGTTATTCAAATTGCTATTTTATACATCCGCAATAAAGATGGACAGGAAGTCAGTGTAGAGGTCTACATACAGTAGTAAAAACAAGACTTTCTCACAGCTTATAAAGTAAACGCATAATGTAGAAATATCAGGATGATAGCATGCATTTAGATTCTCTTAATATAAATAAAATAAATATTAACACCCAACAGTCACATACGTAGTCCCGACCCCTAGGATTCCCTGTGTCGTTGGTATCAGAAACTACGAGTACCATGGTACCACAACACCCAGAACCGGAACCCCTTGCTTCTCAGACGGGCAACTTGCTTGCTACGCCACCGAATCAACCGGTCGTACGAAGATTTTATGCTCATTTAAAAAAATAAGCAGTTAAAGATTGGCTGAAAATCCTCTCACTGCGAGAATTAGTTAAGAATCAAAATTCCATAAGGCATGACGAGCAGCCTTGAGCCTTTTCCATCTACCGACATCCCGCAACTTTGACAAAGTCGTCGATCCATCGGGGCCTTACAATGTTTCACCCGAGTCGTGGTTGCCATTCGAGAATCCTAGCTGGGGCAGCCCCATGTCCTGTGGATTTCTACAGGCTGATGATGATATCATAAGCTCATTATTGCACGAAAGGAGCCTCTTTGAAGCGCACTTCCATCCTTTCACTACACTGATTCTTTCATCGACGGTCATAGGCCCTTTTCAGGGCCACCATACAACCTGGTCACTGACCTAATACAGGATGACCAAGAAAGAAACAGTGACACGTCGAGAATAAAATGGTTAAAGGTTGTTTCATGCCGGTTTATTTGTTTACGTACATTTGACTAGAAGAAAAAGAGTTTTTCATACCTACGGCATTGGCACCGATTTTCAGAACAGGTTGGTTATATTATGTGAGGTCAAAGTCGTATCTACTCGTTTTAGTTTGTGTGATACAGTATTTCGCTTAGTGCCATCACGTATTGGGTGCTTTTTTGGCGTGTAAGCTAGTTTTTGAACGACATGAAAAAAGTGGGCAGTTATCAATTCGGTAACTATTTTTTGTATGTAGGTATGTACTCCGATTATTCTGTAACGGCTTGCCCGATTTATATGGTATTTTCTCTATTGTGTAAAGAATGATTTCAGTGTTGCGTTGAAATATATTCTAATTGGAATTAGTTTTGGGAAAAGTTATAGAATAAAAAGATAGTTATGATGAAATTTTGGCTTGCTGGACGCGTTGGTGTAAACTGTAAGTGCAGCAAGCAATTGAACTTAAATAAATAAATAAATTTTGGGGAATATGGTAACGTCCATTTCGTTAATTTTTTTAGTAGTATTAGGGAGAATTTAAATTCCTACCCTGAGGTAGGTTAAGTTTAAATTAGAGGTAGATTTTGGCACTGCGCTTAGAATAATAGTTACAACTTATAACCATTAATTTCTGCCCAGGGCCAAAAATTAGAAGTGGAACAAAAACTCTTTAACCGTGTTTGTTTGAACTTATGCAAAAAGTCTGAATGGCTGTCCATTTGATAAATCATAGTCAACAAATTCAATAATAATTCTTCATTGTCAGTGAAACAAGTTAGTTTATCGAACTGCCACAAAAAACAGGACCCGGCGCTGATAATAAAACTTCATAGGTCATCAAAATTCTAAATGAGACAACGTTTTTTGTCTATGGTTATTTTTTTGAAATTGTCGGAGTTAGAAATCTAGATTTAATTTTAATTTATTGTGTGCTAATTAATATATTTCGATTATTCTTGTAGGTATGTCAACTGGCTTTTAACTCTTTGGACTTTTATTTAATATGAATGATAAAAACTCCAATGTAATAATAATGTAAGTAAATAATAAAAGCTACAATGCATTATTGAAATTAAATTATTAAAGTTAGCTTTAAAGGTATTTAGCGTTACTTTAAAATAAATTCAACCAATTTCTTCAGACCTTCAGTTTAAGTTTCAATAACTATTATTATTGTGTGTACATAACGTTACCTACATTATTATGTGATTATCAGTGATAATGTAATACAGTTCTGTTTGTTTTCCGATATAAAAGTCATTTAAAAAAAAAATTGAAAATAAATAAATAAAATTCATAATTGGATTGAAATAAATTAAATAAATGCTATGTGATAAGATAATAGGTACTTAGTGTTTTTGTTAAAACCTTTTTACGCAAATATATGCACATTGCTTGGCTGTTGAAAAGAAAATCACCTAATTGCATTTGAATTTGGAACACGACCACCCACTTCAAACAATGGAACAAAAGCTGCCGTTTTGCAATCGAATCGAAGAATTAATATTTTAAAAATCGATTCATGAGAATCGGCTGCGATAATCAATCTTGTTTTTTACATAGCAAAGTTCATATTTGCTGATAGAGCGATGGATCTATGTCCTTGTAGGCTTATAGAGGTTTTATTTAGACTAGGCCCTTTACACGATGATGAAAACACGATACGTGCCTGTCGTGAGTGAAGCGAGGCATAATTTCCTCATTATGGCTTTAATGGTAGACCACGAAATTGGCCTGAGTTTCGCGCCAACTGCCGGTAATTGCAGCTGTTACGCTCTCTTTTTGATCTTTGAAAATATCCTTTAGTCTTACCTATAGGCTTTTAACTTTAGGAAGCTTAATAGGTTTCGTCTGCTTCCGTTTTGAATAGTCCTCTGATTTCTTTAAAATATAAGTTAAGTGGCAAACAGGTATACTGCCCACCTGTTGGTAAGTAGTTACCGTAGCCTATGAATGCCTGAAATACCAGAGGTGTGGAAACTTTACACACCGTACAGGAACACAACACTATATGAAATAAATAATGTCATTTGGCTGCGATGTTCTGCAAGGCGGAGGTACCTGACCAGGCGGGTTGCTCTAATTTAGAGCGAGAAAATCTCGCTGTGTCCTGCCTCGCATACCTCGGTTGATCCGTTACGGCGACCACACACATCCAACGTCCTTACAAGCTTTCGCATTTATAATATTGGTAGGATAATAAGATCGTGAGTTAACTTTAACTGTGTAAAGCATCTTAGGCTCGTATTCAGAGACACGAATCAAGCATAGATTTAATCACAGATCAGCTGAACTCTATTTAAGTATTGAATCTCTTCTCAAACATTGCTTTTATTCAAGAACGGTACTTAAACTACTCTCAGCTGAATCGAGTTTTAAATCTGTACTCATGTGATTCAGCCTGTTTTCGTTTACATTTTGATTTATTTATAATTTTCGATCCGTTTTACGCATAAATTTTAATAGCCAGGCTGGGAATATGATAGTGCTTCCAATAAAGTGAAGTATAATTATTATCAAATTACGTGTAACGGAGCGCTGTTTAAAGAAAATGTCAAAGTCAAACGTTTTAGCGGGAACCAGTGCTTATATTATCTATGGCGGGAACTTGCGAAGTGATGTTGTGCTCTCAATTTATTTTACAAAACTTGTGTAATTATGAATAGTTTTGGTGGTTGGATTAATTTGAAAAATAATACCCCGAACAAGGATTCCCTGTGTCGTGGGTATCACATAAACCACGAGTACCATGGTACCAACACCCAGACCCAGAACAAGTATGAAGATCATGCAAAGTATGCAAACATTGTCCCGCAGGATGATAATATCGGGAATCGTGATTTTGTGAATTCTTATTAAATAGTAGGAAATAAAAGATTGTCTGTAACACATTTAATTTTTTTTAAATAAAATACCTAGTGAACTTGGTCTATATTATATTTAAATACCTACTTTATTATTTGTATTAAAAATGCGAGAATAACTCGTGTCTATCTGTTACGCTATATATCACGGCTCTGGTCGTGTGTGATGGGATATTGCTCAATATCGTGGTCTTCCGGCGTTTCCTCGTTAGCCAGTATATAAATGTGAAGTAGATCTCCATTACCAGCTGAAATTACAAAGTAACATTGTTATTACTTAGTTGTAGGTGTACCTATGTAAGGTGAGGTAGGTTGGTAAACATACCAAACGATGCAGTAGCGTAATATCGCAAACACACCAAAACTTGCAGTTCATCGTTACGGGTAGGCCTCTGCTGATAGGGCGCTGGCGCTGGTTTATATTTTTCACGACACCTCTGGAGAATCTGGTTCTTTTCCATAAACTCACTACTTCCAATGCGAAGGGATCGTCAGCGTCCCATATTACGCATTGGATTTTGAACTGATTTGATTTCGTCGTTTCATTGAAAATAGATAACTCTTTATTCGTATACCACATTAAACTTAACAAAATATCCATATTATCTTCAAATATTTACTTCTTTATTGCTTTTATTTGCACCAAATAGAACAAAATCTATATTTAAGTGTGGTCCGGAGCACGCTTGAGTGTAGATCTCATTTTACTTTGAATAATGTCAAATCAAATCTAGATTTAAGTACCGATTTCGACTGATTGACGTTTCAGAATAAGCATTTACTCAGGTGAACTGTGATCATTGAATCTATACTTAAATACTGTTCAAGAATTAGAATCTCGACTCAAATCGAGATTTAAATACAGATCAATGCTTGAGTCTTGTCTCTGAATACGAGCATTAGACTATAATCATCATCGTCATCATCGTCAGCCTGTAGAAGTCCAAGGCTGGACATAGGCCTCCCCAAAAGAGTTTCACGACGTACGGTCTTGAGCCTTTTCCATACACCGACTTCCCGCAACCTTTACAATGTCGTCGGTCCATCGGGTGGGGGCCTTCCAACACTGCGGCTTTATTATGCCTGAGTTTTATTAAATCAGCACACGTAGTTAATTATACATTAATCTATCACTAGGTACTCTTTGGACACAATCATGTTATTGCAACAAGAAACAACAATTTATGTAAAGTTACTATAAAGTTAATTTACTTGGACAGCTTGGCCCATGCTTAGCCGTAATCACCAACCGCTTATTACGCGAAAGACATCTGTCTTACCGACACTTTCGTAATATTTTTGCATAATTCTTTCACCTGTCATTCACCTGCTTTGAGTGCCATTAATTTTGGGGAATATACAGTGTTTGCACAAATTATTATCGCAGTAACCACTTCCGTGCCGAAAGTAGACTAAAGGTGACGGAGTTCTTATAGGCCGTCCACACAGTACCGACTTTAGTCTACGCAGCGTGCAGACTAAAGTTGGTGCAAATAAGTCGTTTAAACGGGGACTGAAGTTCTTACGTGGACGATGAGATACACAACGACTTTTGTCTCGCAGCAAGCATGCTGCGCATCTGTAAGAACTGCAATCCCCGTCCACATGACTATTGGACATATGCACCAACTTAAGTCTGCAAGACTAAAGTCGGTACCGTGTGGACCGTGAGAGAAGAACTCCGTCACATTTAGTTTTTTTTTTTTTTTTTTTTTATACAACAGAGGTGGCAATCAAGCATACACCTGTTGGTAAGCTGTTACCATAGCCTATGAGCGCTTGCAATACCAGAGGCATCACGCACGCGTTGCCGACCCCGAACCCCCTTCCCCCCTAAAGAGCTCTGGTAACCTTACTCACCGCAGGAACACAACACTATTTGAAACAAATAATGTTATTTGGCTGCTATCTTCTGTAAGGCGGAGGTACCTCCCCAGGCGGGCTGCTCCAATTCAGAACGAAAAAATCTCGCTGTGCCCTACCTCCTCCAAAAATAGTAGTATACTTTCGGGCACGGAAGCGGTCCCACACGGTGCAGACACTGTGCGGCGGCAGCGTCTATGCTGTGTGGACCCGCACATAGGCCCGTCTAAGCACACATAACTAAGAGAACTGACGGCCGTTAGGGCAGACGGTTCTAGGGACCACGCACCGGAAAGCGCAACGTATCATGGCCCCCCGCTAGATAAAATAAAGACATAATAAGGGTTGCTGGGTGCAGATCACACAAGAACGGTCACTCTGGAATCTATGGTCAGACGATATATCAGACGTATCAGATATATCAGACGTCCTACGGCTGTAATGATGATGATTGTAGTGTATGCCTTACACCACGCTGGTTCCTAGCAGGACAACGACCTCGTTATTATTATATCACTTATAATCTCTCACAGTGATTCCCGCGCGCCTGCTCGTGCCGGCTTGACCACAGACTGACTCACTCCTAGAGACTATGTATACATCTCTCCATCTCAGGTGTCATCTGTTATCTGTCACTGTCAGTTGTCCCCCGGAGACAGCATAAGTTAAGGAATGCAGGTATCCTTAAATACTAGTCACTACATCCCTTCCTTGTTAAAATAATTTTAATAAATCTATTTTCGACCACCATCACTTTCGCTAGAAGTAATGCTTTGGCGAGTAGACAGATTCTACCGACCCTCACTACCGTTCTTAGCTTCTACTATACAATTCAACTACCACTGAAATAACACGTTATTTCAAGTAACTCAGCCGCGTGATACCCACCCCACAGTTGCTTGATAATTCGATGACACACGATTCGGTAACTGAACGCAGCCCGTTCGTTAGTTCGTTTACTTCAGATGCCGGTAGCAGGTCAATATGACTGAGCTATCGTATCACTACCTTGCTGAAAGCAAGGGAAATAATAATAATAATAATAATCTAGCGCATTATCCCTTTCGAGAAGAAACCTGTAATGAAAGCCCGGTTAGCCGATGTATACCCGATAGCCAGATCATTTTAATCACTAGTAGGTACATTTGAACATCCATACCCTGATCATAACTTAGAACCTACTACGCCACCTACCTCTCTCCCTCCTTTTTCTTAATTTTTTTTAAAATGAAAATGACGGATATTCTAATTGGCCTACCGGATTCTTGTAGTTTAATAGGAACAACCACTTACAGAAAATCGAAGTCACAGCAGTCTTGACCTAACGCCAGTATCTCATGTGCCGTCAGGTATTAAGAATTAGATATCAGTTCGTTATAATATACTAAAATCTCGTAAATCATTTAAAACTGGTCACTAAATTTGCTACTCAAACATGGTTAACTCCTTGGTCCACCGCTAATCAACTTGTTGGTGTGCCTTTAAGCAAGGGCTATTTAACCCCTTTAGTCCACACTTTGCATCCAATTTAGTGGAATACCTCCCACAACCAATTGAATGGCAAGCCCTTTGGTTCACACTTTGCATTCAATTTAATAGAACACCTTCCCCAGCAATTTAATGCTGGACGTCTGACCAGCAACCTTGCAACCAATTTAATAGTACGGCTCAGTCAGACTGCCGCCAATCCAATGACACGCCGTGCCACCAATTTAATGGTACGCCTTCCCATCAGCACATGTGCAACCAATTTAACGGTAAGCCTGCGCTCGACAGCATTCAACCAATTTAATGGTAAGCCTGTGTGACCAATACTTGCAACCAATTAAATGGCAAGCTTGTGTGACCAATACTTGCAATGCAACCAACAAATGGGCAAGCCTGTGTAACCAATACGTTTGCGACCAATTAAATAGCAAACTTGAGTGACCAAATCGATTATCTTGAACGTTAAGCTACCTTTTCTTCCAAAAGTTGCAGTTTATTTGAGAAATGCTGACTATTTATTGTGCTCTTGAATATGATGAGTAGTAGTTTATTTAGATTACCCTTTATTTAAACAGGATTCATAATGAGGCCCACATGATTCTAACATGGTATTAAGCGTTCATACATCTATGGTCTCGTTATGTACGTATTTCGATATTTGTTACTATTATCGAGTCGTGGAAAGATGCTTTAAAGAATTATCTTTCAAACCAAAATTTAGGCATATCGAATTTCCAATTCTCATGCATGACAGTAGGCATTCGATTTGACGAATGTTCACTAGGGCTTGCAAATATTCGAAACTGTAGTATTCAACCATTTTTTGGTGGTATTCGAATATTCGATTGCAAGCCCCAATGTTCACTAAAACTCGCACTAGTGTCGGTCGAGTATGAACACACCCTAACAACAACAATCCCGAAACACTTTTCATGAAACCACGTTTAGCGTTTGCCCGGCTGGCTGTCTTCTCAGGAGTTCGGAATTGTTAGTAAAACGACCACAAACACTAGACTTTTAATTGGACATACAAATACACTTTTAACACAAAATAACTAAATATAATATAAATAAATATTCCGGACATACCACACACGGTCAACCGATCCCCAACCAGGCACAGCCTGTACTATGGGTTACTGTATCTGTGTTAGTCACTAATGTCTGTCCAGTGCGGGAATCGAACCCGCGACCTCTAGGGCAAACTAACGGAAAGCAATTAAACACGTAAAACCAAGGAAAGTTCTCGAGCCGAATCTTCAATCGCGGAATCGCGCGGGCCGCCTTATACTTCCTCACTCGCCGCGCCATGGTGCTAGTCGTGTAGGAACCGTGGCGCGTAGGAGAGACAGAAGTGTCATCGTCGCCCTCGGCGCGGCATGTTGCATTTGAATTCAAATAAGTAGACTGATTAGAACCGCGCACTATACACGTTACAGGTTTTGTGAAACACAAGTGTGGTCGGGCAGTACTTTTGTTTTGCCGCTGATTCTGAAGATTTATCTCTAAGATTGATTTCTTGTACCAATCACCTAGATATTACGACGCTGCTGCGTCGCCGCCACTCTGCGCCGCGCTGCCAACACGCCGATGACACGACAGCGCCGCCGCCGTCTCGTCGTCCGACTTCTATATTTTGTCTTCCTTCATCCAAAGTATGAGTTTATGGTTCATAGGTACTTCTTTGTGATCTTATCTCAACTTAACACGTTCCTCCGTTGATGTACCTTATACTAAAGAATATCCACTGTTACTAAACCATAATGTTTTCTGAAGTTACTTCCACCAATTATCGTTCTTCACACATTATCCATGTTGATGTCCAGATAAAATTTCACCGCTTCATTTTTCCGGGAGTCCTTACTTCTGTTTATGCTATTTGACCATCCACTACCTCTTCGTCAAATAAGTACGTAGATCATCAGAACTGCCATCGTACCTACTTACATGAGTTATACCTACTTATAGTATCTATCTATGGCCTCTTGATGTCGCTACTTATGTATGTGTGGACTACCCTAGTACTGCCTCGTCGCGTCACCAGATCTAGTAGTTTAATAAGTTGTATACTCGTGTATAAAATCTCTAAACATTTCCATTCTTAACTTAACACACGAAAATTTGAGTTTAAATTTTCTTCCATTTTCAAAACTTTACGCAAGGTTTATAGTTTTATTTTGGTTTTGCTAATACCTAAGTACTAACAAAATGATTCCTCAACCATGCAATTATAATTAGGCACTTATCTTCCTCTCCTTTATTGTGAAGCTGGCGACAGTTTATATATCGCCATTGACCTCTAGACCGCCACCATCTCGGACACAATAGAAAATCTATTCTGTCTCGTGTAAATCTGTGTTTATGCAGACAAGGTGTTAATTACAAAGCACATAAACTTATACATGTAAATTACATGTAAATTACAGGTGAAGCACATAGAATACATTGCATACATAGAATGAGCTCTTATAATGGTGGAAAGTCATTTACCATTTGTCATGTGTTGGGTAACTTATCTTTCAATTAGAATGTTTAGCTCTGATAATGATATTAAGAGGCCAGGATAACAATATGAGAGGAAGTTCGTGCTATTTTATTTCTACATTCTATTTGCACTCTTAATCACTAATTGTCGCTAGGTAATTGAATTCTAGCATGTTTGAAATTCGACCACAAACAGTACAATTTGCATAGACAGAGAGCTATTGAGAACCCATGATTCAAGGCAACTAAACTGTTACCTATGTTAGCTGTCCATACATGGTCAATATACCTACTAACTTACTAAGATTACTCTCTAGCTACCTAGAGGATCTCCTGATGTGCCTCAGGTAGGTATGTTAACTTACCTAGTTATCTGGTATATTATTAGTAGGTAGTTAGCTTCTTTAGGTACCTACTGACTTATAACTAACCGGGATATTTCAAAGAAGTAAGTTCTTTAAAATACTTACCTTGAGTCTTTTTTGAACAAGAGTATTTCCACTATCACTGAACTCTGCCAACAGTCGTTAGAATAAACAAGTAACTAAATGTTAACATGTTTTTTCTTTCAAATAATCCATTCTCAACACAGGAAAATTTGGGTTTTATTTAGCTTTTATTTTCAAACGTATTGGGAAGGTATTGGTACTTTAGTACTTACCTATTCAAATAATTTGTAAACACACTAGGTAAAAATACTTTCGAGAGTAGGTATTATCTTGTAGGTAAGTAAGTTCCAATCATCATCCAGGTATATTACCAGAAATCTTACATTACCTACCAATCTTTTCATTTAACGCCTACATTCTTTTTTTTGAAATGGTAAATTAGTTCCATGATTGTTTCTGCAGTTTGTTTTACACGCATCACTTTCAAGTCGCACCCATGATAACAACTAACCCCCATACTTTTAAACGAAACGCAAGCAATGCTTAAAATTATCCCCGTCTATTATCACTGCTTGTCACCATGCTTGTCAACATGCTTGTCAATAGCAAGAGATGGCAATACCTTAGCTCAGCTCCCATATCTATGACCCCTAGCATTGTCCATCCCTTATCAGAAGTTTATAATTAAGGCATCAGATTTTATGCTCCTAAGTTTGTTTAACCATGCATGATATTACTTTCAATAACAGTTCCACATTAACCTTAATTCCCATACCTTTTTATAATTTTTTGAAAGAAAAAAAAATATTTTTCATTTCTACAAGGATCTTTGGTAGAATACACCAACCGTCTCGTGCCAAAATGTTTGGCAAAGAAAAGATAAAAAAAACAATGCTTTATTTTTGCCTTTTCTATCAGAAACACACAAAATATAGATTCCTGAATCCTTGTAGCATAATAATGACCTAGATAACCAACATAGGATATCACAGTAGGTATAATTTGCAATAAATTAGCCTACACAGGATGGTGGGCAACTTCTTGTGAAATTGTTTGTTTGACCGATTCGTACTTATGTTCTCTAGATTATACATAAATACCTCGTTATCCTCATCGCCATTTGTAGTGTATGCCTTACACCACGCTGGTTCCTAGCAGGACAACGACCTCGTTATTATTATATCACTTATAATCTCTCACAGTGATTCCCGCGCGCCTGCTCGTGCCGGCTTGACCACAGACTGACTCACTCCTAGAGACTATGTATACATCTCTCCATCTCAGGTGTCATCTGTTATCTGTCACTGTCAGTTGTCCCCCGGAGACAGCATAAGTTAAGGAATGCAGGTATCCTTAAATACTAGTCACTACAATGATGATGAGGCTACTTTGTACAAGCAAAGTGGGGAGGTAGAAACTAATTAAAGAACAGCAACTGCATGTACATGATGAAACGCCAAGGCAACGTGAAGGTACATCCTCAGGCCTTGTTCAGATGAGGGTAGCCGACCGTGCATCCGCGGTATTGTCCATGGACCATTGTGAGCCATCCATTCATGGATGATGTGCCTAGATTAGAAAGTGAAAAATTAAGTGAATTCTAACGGAAAAAAAATAAAGATCTTTTTTTTTTTTTTTTTATTGTTGATGGTTAGGCGTTTGACCACCATCTCACTTTTGCAAGTGAGATGTGGCCTAAGATGGAGCACGCTTTACCAGAAGGAACTTATTCACTCTAGATTTGAAGACTCCTAGATTGTACTCATCCGGGAAAACAGACGCTGGCATATCGTTCCACTCTTTGCTAGTGCTTATAAAATAGGTGGAGCAGAAACGTTTGGTTCGACACTGTGGTATGTCGACCAGGTAAGGGAGATCTCAAATTTTAATATATTTCTAAGGAATCTTTCTAGTTTTATTGAAATACACGTTTTGCAAAACGTTGCACGTCTATTTCAGTTGTAGGACGTCCACTGCTGAACATATGCCTCCCCTATAGATTTCTATGTAGGATAAATTTGCCTGTACTCACCATACTGGGCACGCGGGTTGGAGAGCGCAGGAGCTATCGTTGTTAAAATAGGAGACGCTGCTGCCCATCCCTTAGCTTTTTTCCATTCGAGTACGATATGGAAGGGCCTATTCTTCACCGAGGCCACCACGGCCAATTCTTCTTTTTCTGTCGTGTCGATCGTTCAGGGGTACTAAATATTTTAAGACCAGTACTCCGCAACAGCTACGGCATTGTCAGTAGCTTCGTAGAGGTCCTTCATTGTGCAGGTGTGAGGGCACTGCATGCACGAAAGTAGGTGGAACATTGCGTTGCGACTCCGCAATCGCACTGCGTCTCATTTAAGTATCCCCACTTGCTCAAATTGTACCTGCAGCGGCCAACCTGGCTCCGCAATCGATTAAGCCTATCAAATCAGTAATCATTTAAAAGAATAACACCCACGTAAAACAGTTACGGACCGATGACACCGATCTCGATGGAATTGAACAGTTATCTATAAAATTAAGATCAAAATTATTTATGCTTGGCAATTTTTAACATGCAACTCTATGTGTACCGTTACTCGGCGTGCCTAAAGAACATTACTTTTAATTTTATGCCAATACATTTCGGGTAATATGTCCGGAATCATTTCTTAATTTGGGATCTATCTAGGGATTGAGTGGAAGCCCAGTAGCGATCGACTTAGAGGTCCAGTGATTCGAAGGAGAGATGTAGATGATTTCACTATGCCCTATACAGAGCGTCAAAATGGCTTATAACTATCGCTCCGGTACCGTATCGGGTATCATCGCCTCGCCCTGAAAACAAATGCCGGCTACTAATGTCCCTAGGTGGTGTGATGCCTATACGATGCTGATTAATATGAATTGATGAAAGAAAGATTAATGAAATAATTCTGAACCGCTTGAGGCGACGCCGCCGCCGATCCGGTGCCGGATTGATAAGTGTACCCCATCATTAACTTCATCGTCAATTTGAATGTCGATTCAATTTAATACAAACAAATCTTATAAAATATCTTACATGTCCAAGAGACCCAGCAATTAGCTCAAAAGTAGAGGGAACATAATGCATGTAATGTCTCCTAAAGGATTCCATTTCAGCGCAGATATTCGAGCCCATAGAAAGCGTTTCATTACGCTTCAGTGGCGTTGCTCTAATAAATTGTGTTCATGTCTTTGCTGTTGATCAGTTCGCACTTCGCATAAAGTTATAATGAGATCATTAAGTTTCTAGATTGAATAGAGAACTTTTATAATGTATACTTATGTTGTAAAATATTAGGTTCCAGAATTAGCAAGTTGAAGTGGTAGTGCACTAATATTTTGCCAGGCAGGCCATATAGCTCGCAGAACCGACAACCGTTGGGTAGTAAAGGTTCTCGAATGGTGACCACGAACCGGGCAACGCAGTGTTGGAATTTTGAAAACATTGGACATTGTGAAAATTGCCGGAAAGGGATGAAGAAGGCTCAAGTCCGTTCTTCATGGAACTCTTTGGGGTCTATGTCCAGCAGTGGACTTTACAGGCTGATGATGATGATGGTGTTGTAAAAAATGTGGATAAAAGATATTGTTTTGATGTCGCACGTATCAACTTCATGCTCAAATTACTTTGTGTAGAGTCAGTTACAAATAAACCAGAAACTGATGTCTGAAAGGGGAAATTCGTGTCAGTAATCGGAGCCATATTTCAAGGCGTTATATGTAAAAAGTTTTGTTATTACCCGACTGCCGAGAAGGAAGGTATTCGTGTCCTGTCAGACATCAACAGCTTGATCGGAGCAATGTTCGCAAAACAAAGCATAAAACTGCTTAGAAGTGAAGCAAACTTCAGTGATGAAATCGCGGTTTAGTTTCGAAGTTAGGTTGCCTAAATTCAGCAAGTACAGAAATAGGCAACATTAACGTAAACGATGAAGTAACAGCCGAAAGAGAACGCAAAAATGACATTTTACAAGACAAATTGCTTTACAAATTGTTCGTGCCACATATAACTTTTTATAGGTAGTCTAATATATCATTTTGCAACGATACAATATTTCGTTCGAAAATAAAAGATACTTGCCAAGGTCGAATGATACATTAAAAGACGAAAAATAGTTCGTGACTATAGAGTTTAGGAGTTTGGGCACAACTCACAAGTCCCGAAAGAATGCTAATACAATCAGTAAAAGTCAAGGATGAGACCGTTATAAATTGTAAATAAGAACCGTTAAATATTCTCGAAACGGTAATTTTTATGAAGGATTTTAGGTTCGCCTGAGCACGAGATATTGAGGAAGCTGATGCTAATTCGAAGGATAAACATATAACTGTGCCGTGGAAAATAAAGTACTGATTCGTTTGCAATATAGATTCATCGGTATTCTTGTACAGTCTGCACTTTACGCAATCATTTCATTCATTATGAAAATTATGAAATGTATACATCTTATTGCAGGTGACTGTACATACTTGCTTGTCGTGTCACTGATTCATTCCTGGTCATCCTGAATTAGGTCAGTGACCAGGTTAAGGTATGGTGGCCCTGAAAAGAACCCATAACCATCGGTGAAAGAATCTGTGTAGTGAAAGTATTAAAGTGCGCCTCGTAGACGCTCCTTTCGTCACATTTCTTCGAATTTTTAGGTTCTAGGACAACATGCCGGTTTTTCCACGGTATTTTCATTCCCCGTTTGAGAGCACATATCGCACATAAATTTTCCGAATGGAAAATCCATTGTGTGCATGACTATTCGAACCCACGACCTGTGTGGTCGGAAGGCAGGGCCAGAACTGTCACTCTACCTGTGCTCTTTAAATTGATGCCACAACGCAGATGAAGAAGGTAGGTAACCATCAACCTGTGCCATAACTTTATTGTGTAAAGTTAAAAATGGCACACTTTGATGATAAGATACATCATTTTTGAGGTTTTGATGTGTGCATTTATTTTGTATTAGTACTGTGGCATCATCATACATGTATACATAATTACATGTATACATCTTAGTATAGGCGACTGTACATACATACAGTCTCTTTAAATGCTGGGAGACTATCACAGTCATTGTTTTATTTTAATATGTACGTTATGCATTTACAAGTCGTTTATTTTTTGATACTCATGAATTTTTGTACCTAAATGTTTGGTATCATAAGGATCTTATAGATGAGATTGTTTCAATAGAGATTGCTTGTATTGCAAAACTTCGCGTGCCGTGACTGGGCCATTTGTGTGCTATCGCTAATCATTCTGTTTGTTGCAGGTAAAAAACGGATTCTTAACATACAAACTTGATGGAAATTCAGTACTCGGTGAGTCAGTATAGCCTATAGTTTCCTAAGAAGCGGTGGCTGATAACAAAATTATAATGACGTTGGTAATATAACGGTGAACGTGATTTAACATTTTTGTATCAGATGTGTTGCTACCTATAATATCCGCAACGTTACAGCCATTTTATAACTCGTCACCGCTGCTGGCAACCGACGCTCTGTTTATTACATGCTAAGAAATTAATGACGGAGGTTAATAAAGAAATACAAAGTGATTCATAATTATGTATGCTATCCCGAAAGGGACCCATTCTACACCTAACTGACAAATAAAGTTAGTTAGTAAAACTAATAACTTATACATAGTTGTAGAACTAATGGAAATTGAAAATTTTGTCATTGAAAAATCTCTACGCAAAAATCAGCAATTTCAGGGTCAAATAAGTTCAAACTCAACTATTCAGCTGCTTTAGATAAAGTTTAATATAAAGATGATAAAAAGACCAAACAGTCGTCATCATCATTTCAGCCATACGACGTCCACTGCTGAACATGGCCTCTCCCACAGACAGAGCGAATTCCTATCATATGGGGGGATTTGCCAATACTCACCACGCGGGGCATGCCGGTTGGAGGGCGCAGTTAGAGCTATCGTTGTTAAAATGAGGGACGCTGCTGCCCATCGACCTCTTACGACATCCGCGGATAGGTAGATATGGAGGGGCCTATTCTTTAGCCGGGGCCACCACGGTCGTGACCAAACAGTAATTCTGAAATATTCAGGAAAATATCTGGAAACAATAATTTTTGTTCCTGCTAATATTTATTCTTGGATGGAATATGAATCAACTTGTTTGTATACAACTAAAGTTATTGCAAATACAATGCGCCCTCAAATTCGAAAGTTCAAATAAGGAGAAAATTTGAAAGCATTACTCTTGAGTTTTAAAACCAACAAAATAAATTCCGTTACAAATGATGTTGTGAGTGAATAATATGATGTTCTTGCATGACCTAGAACCTAAAAATTCTAATACTTTGACATGTGCACAAAAGGAGCCTCTAGGAGGAGCACTTTAATCCTTTCACTACACTGATTCTTTCACCGACTGAGCCATACCTCGATCTGGTCACTGACCTAATACAGGTTGAGCAAGAAAGTATCAGTAACATAACAACATTTTTTTTAATCGTCGCACAATGATTTGACTTTCTTTTAACTTTTCTTTTCTAAACCTTGATGAATCAATCAAACAACGCAGAGTTTTATGTTAGTGCTGCTACTAGGGCAATTTTGATTTACCTTCAAATTCCTCACCAAGACAAGTAGAGCAAAAACCGTGTCGAACCACTGATCGATAGCATTGAAACAAAAGATGTAATTGGAATTTGCCTTTCTTCCGCATTGCGAGGTCAGCCATGACCGGTGCGAATTCAATAAACTGAATAGTTGATCGAGCGAGCGAAGTGTTAAATCACGTTGAATGTATAAGTGTTAGAGCTTAAGTTTCTTTTGAGCTGTCATTCCGATCTGCTTAGTCGGTCAACAAGTAGTACTATCAAGATTTTCTGGTAAGAATATGAGCTAAATTGGCCAAGGGGTTTCTAAGACATAATGTTCCAAAAGGGGGTTTTAAACAAAAAAAACAAATACTTTTCTATATTTCGGTTCGGAACTCTTATGCATACAGAGTACCTACCTCATGGTCGTATTTTAAGACAGTAGCTTTACATAAAAGTGAAAATAGGCTCACGACTTTTATCCCCAAGCAGACTTTTCGAATCTCCAGGTAATCAGATCCTGGGAGGATAGATAGAGGTAGTCATAGGCACGTCCAAACATTTACGAAAATGGCCAAATTCTGCAGTAGGCATACGTGATAGGTTGCAACCCTATCGCTGCTTGCTTTATTTAGTTTACTTCATATAAATGAATAAAATTGAAGGTCCATCTGAATACATTTTAATCGCATATTGCCATTTCAATCAAATGGAATTCGCAGTAAGGGTTATCTATTTATAATGTCCTGCGCCTCTTGCATTGAATCAACCATGACAAGTGCAAGGTTCCATTTATATGACCCTGCTTTCTCTCTTGGCAGCATAATAGTACCATTATAAGTGCATTAGTTGTATATCAGGAAACGTGGAGTAAAATTGACCGATAGGGTATGCCTCGCAGGCATGAACCAGTTCCTCTTAGATTGAACAAATAATCAATAAAATCGCTTTTTGACTGGCTAACCGCACTAAGGAAAATAAATAAATAAATATTCTGGACATATCACACACGTTCAACTGATCCCAAACTAGGCATAGCCTGTACGATGGGTACCAGAGACTGATATACATAATAGATATATATTTAACACCCAGACACAGAACAAACATCTGTGTTCATCACACAAACGTTTGTCCAGTGCGGAAATCGAACCCGCGACCTCTAGCGCAGAAGGCAGAGTTACTACCAACTGAGCTATGGGGCCTGTCCCATACCATGTTACCATGGTTCTGTGAAGATATTTTGACCGATTCTACATGATGAAAACTGAATCCGATTATCGGGCAAAACATTCCTGAACCCTATCGATATAATCGAAAAAAAAACATTATCATCTAACGTTAGCGTTATCGCCAGTCCTATAATGCGAAACCCAAATTAAAATATCTTTGACCCTTAATCAAAATTTTACACAAAGTACGTTGGAAAATACAAAACCAAGAGGCGGACCGCTAAAGCGTTGGGTAGACGATTTTAAGCGCATGGGCCGTGACTGGATGATGAAAGCAGCCATGAAAAAGGCTGGGAGCGATCAACGTCCTACTTGGTATGCTCAAGATGAAGTTAAGTTTGCTTGCTTGTCGTGTAACTGATTCTTTCTTGGTCATTATGTATTAGGTTGAGGTATAGTGGCCCAGAAAAGAGCTTATGACCGTCGCGTCGGCGAGAGTCAGCGCCGTGATAGGATTAAAGTTTTTTTTTTTTTTTATACATCTGAGATTGCAAACAAGCGGCCCACCTGTTAGTAAGCGGTTACCGTAGCCTATGAGCGCTTGCAATACCAGAGGCATCACGCACGCGTTGCCTACCCCGAACCTCTCCCAAAAGAGCTCTGGCAACCTTACTCATCGCAGGAACACAACACTATTTGAAACAAATAATGTTATTTGGCTGCGATCTTCTGTAAGGTGGAGGTACCTCCCAGGCGGGCTGCTCCAATTCAGAACGAGAAAATCTCGCTGTGCCCTACCTCCTCCTAAGTGCGCTTCTTAGAGGTTCTTTTCGTGCATAAGATTATGACGACGATGAGATAAAAGACTAGGTTGCAAAATAATATGACAAGACTACTAGTACACGATATTAGCTTAGACTTTCGTTTTCGTTTCGAATTTTATTACTCTGGCAGGATTCTCCACTATTGCCTTAATGCTGCGTTCGACTTGGAAACTGGCCTTGGATTTGCATTCAAGATGGAGTCAGATGTGCTCTCACTATCATAAATAGTTATTTTGATCGTGGGATCTTTTTTTATTGCACTTTTACCTTCGATTGGGCGCTATTTATAGTGTTTTTATTAATTTACAAGCATTATTCAATATTTTCTCCTTGTTTGAAGAACATTTAATCATCTACTTACATCCTTCTGCATTCCTGAAAGATACGGTGCATTGAAAATCTTTTTCTTTGCTTAACAAAGTTTTATTTAAATTGTCTAAAGCACAAAATTGCGAACTCTGCCTTCAATCATCATCCAATTTAAAATTTAGTATAAATTTAAATTATTTCGTGAATAAATTGAATCATATTAGTTCAAATAAGAAAATGGCTTAGCTACCATTACCAAGTGAATCATAGCAAAGCATATGGCGAACGTTTGCGAAACATTCTTGACAAAAATCACGATTCTGACATTTGGGATATCGTAACGGGCGAGTGGAGCGTGGCATTTGCGCCCGCGCATACCAGTATACGCAGATTTCATTGTTTGTTAAATAGTCTATTTTGAACTTTATTCTAGTTATAATAGATTTTGTGCGCTTTCAAACTCAAATATTGGATTACACACTATGTATAGATATTTAATATAGATAATAAACAATTCAGAGTACCTACCTACCGGACTCATATCATACGCTAATATTATAATGATGTAAGTTTGTTTGTATGTAGGCAGTAATCTCTGGAACTAATAAACCGATTCTAAAAAATCTTTCACTAATAGAAATCTACACTATCTCTGTGTAAAACAGGTTTATTTCGATGAAAATAACTCTTCAGTCCGAAAACTCAATATTTGTAAATCAAGTTGGATAAAAAATCAGCGCTTGGTTTAGGTCCTAAGTAACTATTGTACTTTTGCATTTACCATTCTAAGGTGAAAATCCATTTTGAAATAAAGATTTTGAATAACATTATTTGTTTTAAATAGTGTTGTGTTCCTGCGGTTAGTAAGGTTGCCAGAGCTCTTTAGGGGGGAAGGGGGTTCGAGGTCGGCAACGCGTGCGTGATGCCTCTGGTATTGCAAGCGCTCATAGGCTGCGGTAACCGCTTACCATCTGGTGGGCCGTAAGCTTGTTTGCCACCTCAGTTGTATAAAAAAAATGTTCAAGTGCCAGTAGGGCTCGCGCCCTGCGGCTTCTGCACACACGTCACACGGGGTCGGAAAATCAAGATCTGAAGTGTACGGAGTGACAAGGTAGGATCTTACTTGACCACGCGGACGTAGTTTTATTTTTGTTTTTTTTTATACAACTGAGGTGGCAAACAAGAATACGGCCCACCTGTTGGGAAGCGATTATCGTAGCCTATGAGCGCTTGCAATACCAGAGGCATCACGCACACGTTGCCGACCCCGAACCCCCTCCCCCCAAAAGAGCTCTGGCAACCTTACTCACCGCAGGAATACAACACTATTAGAAACAAATAATGTTATATGGCTGTGATCTTCTGTAAGGTGGAGGTACCTCCCCAGGCGGGCTGCACCAATTCAGAACAAGAAAATCTCGCTGTGCCCTACCTCCTCCCATCCTCATAGTTTCGGGACAGCTAGTATTTCATACTATCAATTATTTTGAATGCTAAAAGTTATTCCAAGGTGTAGAACCCATACAATAAATGTTGCATATCTCTAAACACGATTTGCATTGCCTTTTATCACAACAATAGAAACTAGTCAATAAAATTAATACAAAATAATCGCTCCAGGCAGTCTATTGCTGAATCAAATTGATAGCAATTTATCAATTTATCTTACCCATAGAAAGAGTAATTACAAACGTCACTTAGTAGTACTTATGACGAAATAGTAGGTAATTAAACGATTTGCTTCGAGCTGGTTTTTGTTTATTGTGACTATTGATTGATATTTTTATGTCGAAGGCGAGAATAACAGCTACATTAGAACCTCGACTCGTGCTGTTTAAAACCGTTGAAATAAATGTGAAATTGGAACAAGCTCCGACTTGGCGCCTAACATGGGTGCGCGGTCTGAATATGAAAATTGTTGTGATTGCAGTGTCAATAATTATTGCATTAAAAAACTGAACTCATTATCACAATCAACTCAACTGAACAATCATGTTTAAAACGAATCATTACTAACGTACCATCATATTATTAACTCAACTGAACAATCATCTTTAAAACGAAATATTACGAAGTTCGGCATCAAGACCTAGCTGATTCATTAAGTTTGAACTGATTTGATCGCAAAACAGCTAATTTTTGCATAGAGTTTTTTCAATGCGATTTCGGGCACTTTTCTGGCACAGCAGGTAAATAATAAATAGGTAACACCCAACAGCCACATTATATCCACACTAGGATTCCCTGTGTCGCGGGCTTGAAACACTGAATGGTGCATAGTTTTCATCTTCATTCAAATTTAAACGAATGAATTTTTCGTTAAAAATGAAAAATAAAAAATACGTTTTAGATACATATTTGCACTGTAATAACATTGTTTATGTAGGTAGGTACTTATGCTGCTAGTGAAAGTGAATTTACAGCGTTGCTGAGTCCTAAATCTCGAGTTTACGAGCATTGTCCTTGTTACTTATCGTTGAAGGCTATGAAAAATATTTTATTGGTACTTACTTCTTACGAATACGATTAAATATTGCGATTGGTTTATCGTGTCCCAGAAAGTTTAAAAATTATTATCTACTTGCCATGGATGCCGTGCTTTGGGCATTAAAAGGTTGCAATAAAGTTGACCCTTCAAGTTTATCATGTCATCATATTCTAGGGAATGAACAAACCTACAGTCGCTACATTTTATTTGGATCTAGTCAAATCAAGATATAGTCTTAGGCTCGTATTCAGAGACAAGACTCATGCGTTGATCTGTACTTAACTCTCGATTTGAGTCGAGATTCTAATTCTTGAACAGTACTTATGTATAGATTCAATGATCACAGTTCACCTGAGTAAATGCTTATTCTGAAACGTCAATCAGACGAAATCGGTGCTTGAGTTTAGATTTGATTAGACATTAATCAAATGACATTTTCGTTCCGTTACACGTACTTTGATGCATATTTATACTTCACTTTATAGTTCTGTTCTATTTCCACCCTGGCTGTTTGAATTTCTGCGTAAAACGGATCGAAAATTATAAATAAATCAAAATGTAAACGAGAACATTTGAGTACAGATTTGAGACTCTATTCAGCGGAGAGTAGCTTAAGTACCGTTCTTGAATAAAAGTTATGTTTGAGAAGAGATTCAATACTTTAATAGAGTTCAGCTGATCTGTGATTAAATCTATGCTTGAGTCGTGTCTCTGAATACGAGCCTTAAACCTTCTAACCCGGCTCAACAGATGAGCATTGCTTTCAAGCACAGCGCTGCAATGCCGCCATCAGCGTCCTGAGAGTACCTAGTGAAAAAAATACCCTCCTTAAATTACCAGAGTGAGTCATGGTGAGCGTAAAAGGAGCCCTACTTCCCACTATTCTATTTTCAGTCGTTTATATCCCACTGCTGGCAAAGGAAAGGCCACTTCCCACTATATTACAGGATATACACTATATTCGACAGGCCTCTTAGCTCAGTTGGTAGTAAGTCTGCCTTCTGCGCTAGAGGTAGCGGGTTCTATTCCCGCACTGGACAAATATTTGTGTGATGAATACAGATGTTTGTTCTGTGTCTGGGTGTTAGATATTTACCTATTATGTATATCAGTCTCTGGTACCCATAGTACAGGCTATGCCTAGTTTGGGATCAGTTGACCGTGTGTGATATGTCCGGAATATATGTTTATTATTATTATTTATTTATTTATTATATTCCAGTATCTTGCACATCCGTCATCAGACATCCGTTTAAATATGAAACTCCTGAACAAAGAGCTATAAGATTAAATACTAGAAGAAAGGATATTGAAGATCCTCTGTGTCCGAGGTTAAACGTGGTCAAGCATGGCTGTAGGTATCAGGCTCACGCTCTACAACTCTCTTCCTTTAGACATGAAAACTATTGACAGTCCTAATATATTTAAAACTAGGTTAAAAAAGCTTTTGCTGGAAGGGTGCTTTTATACAGTGAACAACTTTAAAATGAGAAAATTAAAGGTAATGTGAACGTCTGCATAAGTGTGTGTTTTTGTTTTGTGCATGCTTGTATATCTTTAGAAGTAAGTTTATACCTATTTCAGACACGATGTAAAAATTGTTATAATGAATGAATAAATGAAATGAGTATCGCACTAATATTATAAGAGGAAATTTCAAAGAACAAAAAATGTTGTCAAAGATTTGCAGAGCAGAAGCATTTTAAGTGTTCATTAAAAGTTTTACATAAAGATTCTTAAATTATTTGACGATCCACTCACACAGAGGATCAAATCATTTAAACCTCTAAGAATAGCAAGGTTAGTCTCTTACCCAACCCATTTCTCTACTTTAAAAGACTAATGTAGGCTAATAAGGTAATAAGCCACCACTCTTATTAAACCATAAAACATTGTACCAAACAGATTGCCTCACACACAAAAGTTGCTTAACATTGCACAATGAACGTAATGTTTTTCATAATGAATCTCACGCGCGTGAAAGGGAAAGCTTAGATATCATTAATTGTGTGTCGTCAAATTATTTAACACTGCTCTTGATGTAACACTTTTCTCTATTGTAAAGGTCTGGGAATGATCGTAACTTTCATCTTTTTGTTGGATTTTCACACAGTTTTGGATTCATGTGCTTCGTAATGGATTTTTTTGACTGCGCTTATGAGGTACCTACTGATATAACACTTCTTGCGGGAATATGAAATACTAACTTAAGTTAGTTTACCTATCTAGTCACGATCGATACCATAAAAAAGTTGTATTTTTCAGCGTTTGGGTTTGTATAAAACAGTTCCGAACCTCAACTTGTACTCAACCTTAGTAGAGTATCCGAGACCCGTAGTCAACTTGTTTGGGTCACCATGACAGTTTCGTACCTACTTGCACTGCGTTTACAGGGTAAGCTTAGCTACGTAACACTATCCCAAAAGGGGCTTATCGGCTGAAAAAAACTGTAGGTATTTTATTCCTGAACTTATTCCAATCAACCCTTCCTTTGATTGAAAGCACGTGTGAAAACTCCATTAATGGGAATGATCCCAGAATAGAAAGAAGGTTAGGCTGTTGTGTTGGAATACCAAACAAAAAACTTTCGAGAAATAAATTTGTCGCTGATGGCATCTTTTCTGTTTTATTTCATATGATTTGGACTTTAGAAATTATCTCACGCTTCTTCACATATCGTTAAAGCATCCATAATTCATCAAGGTGTCAATTTTGAATACATCATCATAGAAATTAAGACATCGAACTTGTCCTGATCCATGAATCCTCTAATCTATTTGCAAGCAATTGTCTTGGAAATTATATGTGCCATTCGCACAAACAGTTGCATTAGTGTCTTTACCTTTACCTTCACATCTATTTTCTACTCGTGTGTATCCCTGTATAGGTACTATTGGCTAGGTTCGCTATGATTTATGGGTTATCTCGAGTCTGTTCTGAGCGGCTTTCTAACTTTGATAACATATGTGTGTTTTCTTATGCTGTCAGAGTTTCATTAATAGCTTAATTAAAGTGGAAGTTAGCGAAATTGATTTTATTATTTTCTATTGTAGGAATCGGAGAAATTAATGGTTATAGGCTAAGGAAAGTTGTCAATTAAGACATAAGTTTAAGTTTTTTATAATAATTAAGTTTTATTTCAAAATATTGATGCTTTTACTACCGAAAGTTTTTTTTTTTCAAAGCTGTGCGTTATTATGATGAAAGTATAATTATGACCGTAATTTTGGCTAATTTATGAATTTGCATCCAAAGTCAGGTTGCTTGCTTGTTGTGTCACTGATTCTTTCTTGGTCATGTATTAGGTCAGTGACCAGGTTGAGGTATGATGGCCCTGAAAAGGTGAAAGAATCAGAGTAGTCAAAGTTTGACTGGCCTCATAGCTCAGTTGGTAGCAACTCTGCCTTCTGCGCTGGAGGCCGCAGGTTCGATCCGCACGGGACAAACATTTGTGTGATTAACACAGATGTTTGTTCTGTGTCTGGTTGTTAATATGTATCTATTATGTATGCCTAGTTTGGGATCAGTTGAGCGTGTGTGATATGTCCGGAATATTTTAAAGGGTCAATGTGCGCCTCTTAGAGACTCCTTTCGTGCGCATATCGTATGACATATTGCTCTGTTTGAAAACGGTTTTAGGTCCAGACCGCGGAATAGCTTTGCAACTTTTTTCTTCTCAAACTTTGATTTATTGACCATCACCCACCTGACAAGTTCAAAAATACAAATAAATTTAACAATATTTTATAACTTGTAAGCCATACATGGTCACACGGTATTAATAAACCCCATTACCAGATAATGAATAAGAGGGTACGCCTATACCTATTATTCAACTTATCGCAAAGCTAAGCTATCCTACGTATCAATCATTGTTACTGCTAAGGACTAAGTTAACCTTGTCTAAAGAAAAAAAATACGAATGCCGGAGGTGAAAACACGGTGACCTTAGTACTGAGATATCGGTTCATTATACTATTTATAGTTATTTATCACTATCACGACTAATGTTAGATCCGTTTCAATCTATTCAAATAAATTCTCACTCATAGTTACGTTCCTGTAGTGTAGTGTAGTGCTGTGCCTGTGTAGTAATGTAGACTGCCCAGCTGATACGCCAAATTGCGCAATAATTGGTTATTTTATCCAAAAACATTAATAAGCGAGTTACAACATTATTAAAAGTTACTGCGCTCGCCAACCCGCATCCACAGCGTGGTGAGTATGGACAAATCCCCCCCACATGATAAGGAATTTGCTCTGTCTGTGGGGGAGGCCATGTTCAGCAGTGGACGTCGTACGGCTGAAATGATGATGATTATGATTAATATATATATTTTTTTATACAATTGAGGTTGCAAACATGCATACGGCCCACCTGTTAAAAAGCGGTTACCGTAGCCGCGTGCGTAATACCAGAGGCATCACGCACGCGTTGCCGATCCCGAACCCCCCCACCCCTAAAGAGCTCTGGGAACCTTACTCATCGCAGGAACACAACACTATTTGAAACAAATAATGTTATTTGGCTAAGATCTTCTGTAAGGCGGAGGTACCTCCTCAGGCGTGCTGCTCCGATTCAGAACGAGAAAATCTCGCTGTGCCCTACCTCCTCCTGGCGTAATAGGCGTTGTCTGGCAATATTTTAGCATTAATGTGTAACTCAACTGATAATCGTTATTACACGGACAATTTACATTCTAAAAAATGTATTAAAAAGAAGAAAAGAAAGAACTTAAAAAAAACGCATATTTTGCATGTTTTAACTAATATGCCATTGCTGTGCTATTCACCCACTTCAAGATTATATTTTGAGACTAAAGATAGCCTACGTCCTTCCCCAGGATACTATCTATTTCTTTTCTAAATTTCATTACGATCCATTAAAGTCAAAGTCAAAGGTTTTTATTTCAATAAAATCACTAGGATCACTTTGAAACGTCTTAGAAACTAGGTGAAGCTATGCCTGTTCCTCGCGACCAAGCCTAGAAGAATCATTCAGCTCTTTAGTCGTGAAAAGCTAACAAACAAACAGAGTAATTTTTGCATTTATATTATTAGAATGGATATAGGTATACATTTAAAAACTAGCTAGTTATCGCGTGTAATTTAAAAGAAGGAAGTCAAAAAGTGAATTACGTTACAAGGATATCATGTCTTGGGCAATATTTTGCTATCACGACGGCCGCACCCTTTGGAGTTTTTCTAATAAATACCTACAACCGAGAAGAAGAAATAGATTGTTTTGTATTTAAAGATATAAGAGCGAAAGGAAAAAACGTGCTTTGGATCCCTGTGTCTCCATTTTTGGTAGATCAGATCAACCTCTATATTATAAAACAACCTGTATATGAAGAGGTACCCTGTATATATAAATCACTAGACATGCTAATTGTAGTTTGCTTGCGTATCGTGTCGCTGCTTCTTTCTTGGTCATATTGTTGAGGTATGGTGGCCCTGAAAAGGGCATATGACCGATACCGATATTTTCTTTAACCGTTTGCGAGTACATAATTTTTTCCAATGGAAAATCTATTGTTGCACCGACCGGGATTCAAACCCACGACTAATAATTTACAGCTTGTTAAAGCTCAAAAATAGCATAATCCTGAACAGAGGCCCTAGTGTGAGTTTTCGTGAGCTCTTTTCACTTCCGACCGTCAAAAGTGTATAGATGACTGGTTTTTTAGGCGCCCCTTTTCGTGAGTCCATTCAAAAACGGTAATCTATACACTTTTCACGGTCAAAAACTGAAACATGAGAATACACGAGAACTCACACTCGGGCCTCTGCCATAATGATTGATTGATTGATTAACACTTCATTGTACACAAGGATTACCATGAAAGCGATTATTTCCAGACAACCTTAGGAAAATAATGAACAAACAATAATGGACGGCAGTGCACGAAGTATAATGCTTAGATCTGTAAAACTAACCCGTTCTTTTTGTTGAGCAAGATAAATTAAACTTCTACGACTGGTTTTCATGTCTAATTCATTAGTAGATTTCCAATGGTAAGATTAGCTGTATAACGATCTTCGTCTACATTGATTATTTATACTTCCACTCTCTCCGTCTCATTGTCTATTCAAACGACGCTAACCCAGACGTGTCTCGTCTAGTTGACCTACACTAATTATTGACAAGACCGTGTATAATGTGAAACTTAACTACAGGGTGTAATTAGACTACTTCTAAAACTAAAACAAAGTTAGCCGCTTCATACATCCGCCCCGTTATTGGTCATGTATCTTTTTCGAGTTATCTGAATTTCTATTCATCAATAAATTCATGGTAGGTCATGAGAGGAACATAATAATGTAATAATTGGAAGGTATCTAATAGTATATTAACAAAAAAAAATAAGGAATATGAATCGGTATTATGGTCCTGGGCAATGACCTGCGACGTCTTGAGAGCCAAAATATAGTTTAGGTACTATAACTATTGGGACTTTAAAGGAATAAAGGAGCCGCAAGTGTTTAACTCGTAACGGAATGTCCAAATATGCCCACCTCAGTATTATTTGGGAACTGTTGACTAGAAGTTGTTGAAGAATATGTTGACAAACATTCCAGTTAGGTAGATGCATCTTCGGAAAAGAGGTCAGGCGAAGAATCCAACTCGGCGGGGCAGCGTTCGCGGTTCTACTTCTCATCCAAAATCCCTATAGACGCAAGTTTGACTGATGTGTCAGTGATGACATAAGGCGCAGAAATAGTATCTCACTGTGGGCCTCTTAAGGAAGCACGAAGTCGCTCAGTGATCTATGGAGGTGGAGGCTATGATTTTTCGCTTCTGCCGATAAATGTACTTTAAATTGGCATTGTTTACTAAACATCTGTGTCAGTCGACAATTTGCAAAGCGGCACATCGAAATTGCATCCTACAAAGAGTTCCGGCACAATCTAGACCGGCCCAGTTACTGAACTGAAACGTTGAAGGGACTTCCATCTTAAGTGGGCGCATTGTTGCTTTGGCAGATGGCTTAGTGCAGTGTGGTGTAAGTCAAAGTAGAACGTTAATCTTAATTTAACAAAAACTTGTGAATAATTGTATGCTTACATTTGGTAAGTTTTTAGAATCGCTCGCGGCATTGCATTGCCGTAGATAGCTCAAATGTGTGTTTCCAAAAACAGACTTTTCTCATCATCACCAGTTCATACCCGCCACACAATTGGGTTGGCGAGCGCGGATAAAGCTATTGTTGACAGGGGATGCTGCTGTTCATTCCCTAGCTATTTTCCCTTAGTCGCCGCTTACGACATTCACGGGTCCTACAGTAATCCTATTCTTTAGCCGAGGCCACCACGGCGAACTCAGGACAGCTTGGTGTTTCACGTTGTGAATGCCATTTTAGGGAAATTTATATGAACAGGATGACACAAATGCGGTACCACACGCAGGCGGACGTTAAACCTACTCAGAAGAGCATTACGTCCAACCAACTGTATCTCCCAAACACAGTGGGTTGACCCAATATGGAGCACAGTTGTGACTAACTTGGCGAAAACAAAAGAGGTGACATCATACAGAAAGCAACTGCACTTGAACTAGAAACTCTAAGATTACATGTTTTTCCCGTCCAGAAAACGACTGTCAGTCAAAGACAATATTGTTTAACTAAACGAGGCACGACCATTCGGTAAACTATACTAAAAGACCATCTTTGTCGGAGTAAGGAATCTACTAACTATACGCACATGTACAAATAGAGACAAGGCACACTCATGTATAGCTAACAAGTCAGCATGATCAATCATCCTGCTCTATACTACAGGACATACAATTAAACCGATACCAATAAAAGATAAAGTCTATCTTCAACTTAGACCATAAATAAGCCACGCCATAATGCACCTTATTGTCTGCATCTTAGCTCTGAGCGTTTAGAAATCTAACCCAGATTGAATTCCTTGAAGGCGTGATTGCAAATAATAGCGGTTCGTTCCATAGCTACCCTGAAGAACTTGAATTGAGCATTACTGAAGATTAAACTTTACCTCGTAGCTCTATAAATTCAATATGCGTTGGGTAAGCGCACTTTAATTTCCAAAAACACAGGTTTCCTCTAAATGTGATTATTTTACAAATAAATTTGAGCTTTCACCTTGAAAGACTTGACTTTAAGCTTTAAAGTTGCACGTGCAAGGTTTTCAATCTCCATGGTAATTGGTTTTACTATTGCAGTAGTGGAACTTCGGAACAAAATTACTGTTAATTCTTTACGTCATATAGGCTATGAGATAACGGTGCATTCTATAGATATTAATGGGTTATTCAGGGTTTAATCGTAAAGGAGAATTGTGAGTTATGTTGATATCATTGCAGCTTGAGCGAAATTAACCTTTTCTATCTACCTACACTAATCTACACTTTTATAAAGAGGATAAATTCGTTTGCTTGTTTGTATGTATGGATTCTCTGAAACTACTGAACCGATTCAAAAAAATCTGTCACCAATAAACAACACAACACTATTTATCCCTGAATAATATAGGCTTTATTTTATTTTGATAAGAATAACTTATCAGTCCGAAATCTGAATTTTTGTAAGCAAGTTGGAAGAAACGACTCAGTCGTAACGATCATTTTGAAAATGTAAGGTTTTTTTCCTGATGAGAGAAATAGTCGATTTAGAAGTTAATATGAATTTAATTTTGGTACTTTTTTCACAAACACCAAAGTAGGAAAGATTATTTTTCCAAAATTGACCTCATGTACCTATGACCTTAAAATGTCCCATTCTTTAGCTCATCAAGTTGGTTTTTATTGGTTGGTTATATCTATACATATTGCAAAGATATTGTTTATTTATCACGAGTAAAGAATCTATTTATCTATTTATAACTTCTTATAACGACATCCGGAGAATAAGAGCCGTAACTATAACTTGATCGAGAGAAATCGCAGGAAGCTAGTAGTGAATCATCTTGCAATAATCTTGAGTTATCTGTATATTTTTGTGTTTAGCTTCACCTTATTCTTGTTGATTAATTAATAGTAGATAGAGTTTCAAAGACTAAACAACTAAATATTACAAGAAAAAAGTGGTGCTCTCCTATTGGTACTTCTTCGGAATTTCTTTGGGCTATTCAAAAACCTTATTTTGTGGCCTTCTGAGGGCCTTCTATGTTATGAGACCAACGTTTTGCTGCGAAAGGTACTCCGCCTTATTATTATTTTTTATCCCTGTACTTTGGTCCTTTTATCATCTTTTTAAGTAATTAGTAAGCGTACAAGAAGTACAACATTAACATTTAAACCTAAAACAGTTGAAATTGAGTGAACTGTTTTGTATCCAAAACAGCAGATTATTCCATAGTGTTTTTTCAATGAAAATTCTCGAATTTCCAAAAGTCGTAGAGCAAACGTTATTGCCACTTGGCTGTAGAATAAGCCCCTTTCAGGGATATTAGTACTTATATGAATCACCTTGTATAGCTGCTTTGCCCCAATTGTAGTAGGTACTTGTCATTCATTCATATTGAATGTTCCACTCCTACGCATCAGTAATTCACACTCTATGGTACCAAAAAAGAAAACCAGTTCAAGAGACACCGCACAACACCATCTGCGATTTTCGACCTTATCATCATAGCATTAGGGAAAGAACAGGCGTGTACGGAAATGCAGAAGTACCAGCCGAGAAATTCAGACAATAGTTCTCGTAATACTTTCGTCAATTTGTAAAATTGTAACCTGTCATTATCCGAATGTTTGTTGCCTCGTTGGATGCGCAAGTGCTTGGAACTTTCGTGTTTATATTCGCGAGTGTTTTTCATTTCCTTTGTTAATTGAATGGAAATCTTCGTTTGTTAGTTGCTGTGCCATGCAATTCCTGATATTATTATTATTATTATTTTTTTATTGGTTTTACCAGAAGGAGCTTATTCACTCTAGATTTGAAGACTCCTAAATTGTACTCATCCGGGAAAACAGACGTTGGCAGATCGTTCCACTCTTTGCCAGTGCTTATAATAAAGGTGGAGCAGAAACATTTGGTTCGACACTGTGGTATGTCGACTAGGATATATGTATATGATGTCTGTATATTAGAGTGTTTGCTTGCTTGTCATGTCACTGATTCTTTCTTGGTCATTCTGCTTTAGTTCAGTGGCCAGGTTGAGGTATGGTGGCGCTGAAGGCCTATGACAGTCGGTGAAAGAATAAGTGTAGTGAAAGGATTAAAGTGCTCCTTTCGTGTGATGTTTGAGTGAAACCTTTATTAATCGAGCGAGCGAAGATCTCTCAAACAACATGGGCAAATCGGCGTTGCATGTTTGTGTGTTTATTTGTTAGAGTTTAACTTTCGAACCGTCAATCCGATCTGCATGGAATTTAGTAGGTCATCGAGTTCTTTCTACTATCAAGATTTACTGGTAAGAATTTGAGTTTAATCGGTCAAGGGCTGCTCGGCTTATTTGGTCAGTGGCCAAAGCACAAATAATTCACGATAGCTAACGATACCATGAAAAATTCAATTAGCCAATGACATCGGCGATGCTTAAATCCTTGAAATTTGACTGGCTAATATATGATATTTGCTATCATATCGTTAGTGTAATCGAGAATTATTCGTGCTCAGGCCACTGATCAAGTAAGCTGAGCAGCAAAGATCAATCAAAGAACATGACCGGGCCTATTACCGCAGATAAGTTTTATCACGAATGCAAAATAAAAGTGAAAGTACTCTCGATATAGAATGAAATGCATTAATATCGTAAGAAGCGGCCCCGATAACGCAATACAAGGTGATTCGTAATATGTACTATCCCGATAGGATTATTCTTACAAAAAAAAATTTGCATAAGCGAAAAAAACTTTTATACCAGATTTTTTCCCCTTACTTTTACAATATAGCCATTTTTAGTCTTTTTATAATCATAATAACCAATCATTAGGTATACCATTATAATATGTTTACTATCCCGGTATACGTATAATGGAACTTGTATAAAAAAGCCTTCATTAAAGAACAAAATTCATTGAATAAAGGTGCAAAACGGAATCTACCTCGCAACTTTTCATATATTAGCACCGATAGTTCCTTAATGAGGTTGAACTACACGGGTATCAAATTAGCTAGATTTAGTGCTACCATAGTTTATGGTGCTGCGTCATTGGGAGAGTATTTTATATGGAATGACGTTGGAATCCAATCTCTCTGCGTTTAGGGCTTAATAGGTTCCTTACGTTAAATGATTAAAGTCAATTTTGAGTTTAACACTGAACAGTGTAAAAAAGGTGCATAAATAGTGTGAAAGACGATATAAAGCAAAAAAAAGAGTGTTTTTTGTTTTTTTTTTTTATACATCTAAGGTGGTAAGCAAGCTTACAGCCCACTTGTTGGTAAGCGGTTACCGTAGCCTATAAGCGTTTGCAATACCAGAGGTAAAACGCACGCGTTGCCGACCCCGAACCCCCCCCCCCTAAAGAGCTCTGGCAACCTTACTCACCACAGGAACACAACACTATTTGAAACAAATAATGTTATTTGGCTGTGATCTTGATAAGGTGGGGGTACCTCCAGGCGGGCTGCTCCAATTGAGAACGAGGAAGTCTCGCTGTGCCCTACCTCCTCCAAAAATACTGACATAACGGCTTCTAGAAGTGAGTGGAAAATAAAAACATGCATATGAAGTGGGATAAGGGCAAGGAGATTATGACAGTGAAGGGTGTGCAATAAAGCTGAACGATATAAATTTCAGATAACCATTATCGCGCGCCGTTTGTACTATAAGGGCTAGCAGCTAAAAGCTACGCGTGACCGAAGCTTTAACTACACAATACTGGCAGTTTTTCTTCATTAGGCTGACACACCGACACACGTCTATTCAGCCTCTAAGAACAATAGGTGTAAATTGCATGCAAACAGTAGATACCCAGTTCGGTGAAAGCAGTGGGAACGTAGAAATCGCATTGCGTTAATAGTAGAATCGTAAGGTTTTGGATTCTACGCAACTCCCTGTAGGTAATCATCTCGCGAATACACGTGAATGGCTAGATAACTTATTTTCGTACTTACTAACCTACTTCCGAATGTCCAGTTTGAAATAACGCAACGTTCGGTTGAATGGAAGCAATGTATTCAAAGATAAACAATTTCATAAGTCACAGCACGCAGATTACCGCTATTCCCATTGAGATACTACTGTCGAGATAAGCCCGAGGCACATTGTAAATCAAAGCGGTTGGCTTCATACAAACGGCTAGTTATACACCTGTTTGGAGAATACTGATGGAGGGTTCTTTGTAGTTTTGGATCGAAGGTATATTTGACCCCTCTAAATGGATTTTTTGACCTTAGCATCTTGAAGCGATGTAGTATTTGAGTATTATTATCACCTATCCTTTTGTTATGAAAGTAGCATTCTCAAGAGCAATAACTACAAGGTGATCCCATATATTATATGCTATATCGAAACGGGATTTTCCTTCACTCAATTAAAAATAGAGTTTGTTCTACAACTTTTGGAAACTGAACATTTTTCATTGAAACAACTCTACGCAAAAATCAGCTGTTCCGGGTGGCTCACTCAGATACTCAAACAAGAGAAATAAAAATGAAATCGCAAAAAAAGACTTCATAGAAATGAAATATTATGTGAATAGCTGAAAAATGATCACGGTTTAAGATGAAGTCACGGAACTTGCACTAGTTAAGTAGATAGCGGCACAGTTTTGCCTCCAAGCGGCGTGCTCTTGCATAACCTCATCCAGCAAGCACGAACCAACATAAATTGAATTTGGAGCTGTTATTCCAAGTCAGAGAAAGTTTCCCTATTGGGCATCGAAGATGAAATTGTGATAGTGTTTATGGGTACTTCGTGTCTTGAGCTATAATTTTAAGAAATCGATCTGGCCCCTTGTTCTAAAACAAGACTTTTTAGAAACAAATCGGTGTTGCGCGGCAATCTGAGCTGTAAAAATTGTGGAAATGGTCAGGAAAATCCGTTCTTTGCGTCGTTGTCCTTGCGATAAAAATAAACGCGTTTCAGGTGCGGGTTCTTTATAAATAAGGAGGCAAGTGATTCATAAGAATCGCTACTCATATCTGTGTAGTAGTGTTTTGGTTGAATTAGTTTTTCTGAAAGAAATTTTCTGATGGTATGCGGCCAGCCTTTCAAGTATGTACCTTCTGTATAACTACAAGATCTCGCTGCGCTCGATCGATTCTCATGCTTAAAACTAGGTCTTATTTAAAAATTACAAAATTCTTTATTGAAAATTGCATAAATAGTTCTTTTATGTATTTTATGGCATTCCACTATCTCGCTGATTGTAACTGAATTTAACTAAGTTGGTTCTTTATAAATATTTCTAAAATATTTTATGTCATGACTCTAGTTTTTGCTAAATGGCAATACATAAAATTGGTATTCCATAGATAACACAAATGAATTTCACATTCGTTTCGTTTTATTGCATTGATTGCGTGAATGTACCCAGTTATAGAAACTTAGGGTCAAGCTACATATCATCGTATGCTTTAGTATCATAATATGACCTATATTATTCAATATAGACTAGGTTTTGTATTAAATGTTAGAAACTGTGATCACGCGCAGGCCGTGTAAAGAAATCGAACATTACTACTCATAACGTACGGTACGCATTTAGCATGCGATGATATGTAGCTTTATCCCTACATTATTTCGGATCAACATCGCGTGGCGTATTGGTTACCGTTAGCATATTATTATCTTTTTTTTTAGATTCTTTCATAAAAGTATCACAACCTTATTCTTACAGCCTTAAGGCTTCAAATACAAAAAACATTTTATTCTTTCAATGAAAAACGTAAATTTGTTTATATCTTGTCAAAGGTAATAAGGCTTTCATGTTTTTCAAAGCATCGCCTTTATTGGTACACAAATAAAATATTTGCGTCACTCGTTTTATTTCGGGAGCGTTTCGTAAGCACTACTCGACTTTCAATGTGAATGCTTAATACGCTAATGACCTTTATTTCCTCAATTTTCCCTACCAGAAGCAATGTATGGTATGCCTTAAGGGGTTTATTGTTTGTTAGAGGAGGTAAGGCACAGCGAGATTTTCTCGCTCTAAATTGGAGCAGACCGCCTGGGGAGGTACCTCCGCCTTACAGAAGATCGCAGCCAAATAACATTATGACCTTGACTGGCCTCATAGCTCAGTTGGTAGTAACTCTGCCTTCTGCGCTAGAGGTCGCGGGTTCGATTCCCGCACTGGACAAACATTTGTGTGATGAATACAGATGTTTGTTCTGTGTCTGGGTGTTAAATATATATCTATTATGTTTATCAGTCTCTGGTACCCATAGCACAGGCTATGCCTAGTTTGGGATCAGCTGACCGTGTGATAGGGCCGGAATATTAATTAATTAATTTATTTATTTATTATTTGTTTCAAATAGTGTTGTGTTCCTGCGGTGAGCTAGGTTGCCAGAGCTCTTTAGGGGGGAGGGGTTCGGCAGGCAACGCATTAACAAAGCTCCAGGTGTTGCTGATGTCAATAGGCGTCTGTAACCACATACCATCAGGTAAGCCTGTTTGCCTCCGTATAACATAATAAAAAAAAACAATAGGCAATAACTTTGGTTCTAAGTTTTTTGGAAACTAGACATAGGTATTATATTGAAAAAAAAAAACACTATATACAAATCAGCTGTTTTGGTGCCAATCAGTTAAAACTTTGAACTTGTGGACTGAAAAATGACGTCATCAGTTTAGCCGCTAATTGTAAATTTTTGGTTTAAGACAGATATCATTTTAAGTATCTAAAGCAAACTGAAAAAAAAGTAATAGTCAGCAGTTTCACTTTAACATCACTCCATATTATAGAACAAAGTCGCGTCTGTCTGTCAGTCTTTGAATGCATCATCATCATCATCATCATCAGCCCACATTAGTCCACTGATGGACATGGGCCTCTCCCAATACACGCCACTGAGCCTGGTGTTCGGCCCTTGCCCTTGCGGCTTTGAATGCGATAAACTCAAAAACTACTGAACGGGTTTTCATACGGTTTTAACCAATGGACGGGGTGATTTATGAGTAAGGTTTAAATGTGTAATTCATTAAGTCAGCTTCGGGCTATGTTAGATTATTTTTAGATTGACTGTTAATTTGTTAAGAAAACATCTACTATAGTCACGTCCAGCCGGTGCTTGATGATAGTATGGGCTGTTACGCAATTTGCTTTACAATTAATCTCTGCAATCGAGATGAAGCGAAAAAAAGCTAATCTCTTTCTCATTGCGATCTCCATTACGTTATACCGACAGAAAGTAAAACTTGTAATTAGTAGTTTCGTAGAGGCGCCTGTAGCGCTTCTAATAGTACTGTAATGGATTCTAGAGCTTATTGCTTCTGCAATAAATATCGATATTTACTAGTGAAGCCCGCGCGACATCGTTCGCAAAAAGTTCCATACAAACTTCAATCCCACCAACACCGTGTTTTTTTATTTTTTTTTATTTTTTTATACTACTTAGGTGGCAAACAGGCATACGGCCCAAGTGTTGGTAAGCGGTAATTTATTAATTCAATACTGATAAAATATTGTCGTTAATGTTGTGTTACAACAACAACAAATAATTTAACACACAGTACAGTAGGTAATGTGTCGATTCCAGCTGCAAATCAGTTAAAAATACTTCGTTTTCACGAAAATGATGATCAAATCGTTTCCGCCACACTTTTTTGGGAATATGTTATGATGATAAATTTTTTGACAGAAAATTAAGTAAAAAAATATTGCTTTTTCGATTCTGAAAGAACTGTTTTCAGAGTTTGCGCATTTTAAAAAAACCCTGTATAATAACTCCTGTTTTTCGCATCCAAGCCAATTATATCTACAAAAAAAATGCACGTGACTTGCCTTAACTTATTTAGTTTACTAACTATAAAAAAAAAAAAAAAACTGGACTTATTCACACGGTCAACTGATCCCAAACTAGGCATAGCCTGTACTATGGGTACCAGAGACTGATATATATAATAGATAAATATTTAACACCCAGACACAGAACAAACATCTGTGTTTATCACACAAATGTTTGTCCAGTGCGGGGATCGAACCCGCGACCTCTAGCGCAGAAGGCAGAGTTACTACTAACTGAGCTATGAGGCCAGTCTAAGTATATGTACATACTACTGTTTTTTTTGTTACAGGTTATAATACTTCTGGTGTAATTGTTCAAAGATTTGCAAACACGAGTAAGTTCTGTAACGTTTTAATCTTGAAATGTTGTGTTAATACGTGTGAAAGAAATGCGATACCTTTTCACAAGCTTCTCTGCGACTTACTGCATTCATATTGCGAATAAATGAATGGCAGTAACGTGACACCAAAAACCGCATTAGTCATACAATATTCAAACGCATCCGTATGCTCTACTTCACAAGTGGGCTGCGCTGAGAAACAATAGTTGATTATAAATGTAGAACTCTCAGTACGTTGGATTCCAGAGAAATAACTGGTATGTACAAGCATCATCATCAGCCGTAAGACATCCACTGCCACTATAATGAACGCATTAACATACATTTATAAAGCAGGGACTGAATTACCGCAAAACTGGGATACCCTTATTTTCAGATATGACGTCATATCAATAATATATTGGTATCCAAAAAATATCGGTAGACTGAATTATGGTATCACTATATTATGGTATCGAAATATAAGGGTACCAAAAAAAGAGGTTAACCGAAAAATATTGATATAATAACGTTACCGTTATTTAACCCAAATATTCCTGCATCCCCCACGGCGGCGGCGCACACCCGCCGGTGCGTATTAAGTGAACTTGGCTTTGGAAAAAGATTCTTTTTTACTCTCGACGGCAAAATTTTACTTTTCGAACGACGACACTCCCCAAACAGGGCCTCTCGCCCGCTCTTGTCTTGTGATTTCGGTACCGAAATAAGATATGGGTTAAATAACGATACCCAATCAAAAGGTTGAGAATATGATATCGCTAATTTAGGCTGGTTAAATACCGAAATTTAACAACCGTTTCAAATCCCTGATATAAAGTACAAAGGCATGCCCTTTAAAATACCATTAAACGGGATGCTTAGGTATTTTATAGGGGGCGGTCCCTAAATACCTAAGCATCCCATTTAATAAAAAGGTCATGTTGTTGTACTACTAGTTACAGATTCATCATCATCAGCCTGATAAAGTCCACTGCGGGACATAAGCCATCCCCAAAGACGCCATGACGAACGGTCTTGAGCCATCTCCATCCACGGACTACCCGCAACCTTTACAATATCGTCGGTCCATCAAGTGGGGGAAACATCCACTGCTTCGCCCAGTTCGTAGTCATATTCGAGAACTTTTATTCCCCAACGATTGTCGGTTCTGAGAGCTATATGGCCGGCCCATTGCCACTTCAACTTACTAATTCTGACGAGTTATAGGTACCCACGTTACAAGAAATCCTAACATAGGATCAGGACATAATAATTACAATATGGTGCAGAATATGAACTTGACTGAAATCCAGATACTCAATAAAATTTGCAAGAAGCACAATATCTTTTATACCAAATTCTTAAAGAAGGAGGATCTTTAGAATATTATAATTACTCGTAAAAAACAAAACTACAAAAATTAAAGATTGTAAAAAGTAATCTTGCCTACACATTACATATATTTACAGAACTACAGTACGTGCTCAAACTACAATGTAGTAGTACAGTTTTAAAAGATGTTCTTAAAAGGGCCGACATCACCATGCGACTAGACAGAACACTAATTAGGGTCGTCGTCTATGTACCACACTTTAGTTCTGGTGCAAGACAGACGAGATACGCGGACCATTATCAGAATTACGTTTTAAAATCTAAAAAAAACTGACTTCAATGGAGAGTCAACAGGTTACAGGATAAAACTCCTTGGGGCCAGCCTAAATAGTACTAAACGGTAACTGGCGTTTCAACGCATGCGCGAACTCACGCCATTTTGCTCACATGCACGGGATGACACTGGCAACCTACTTTCATGTTCGCCAGATAAAGGTTTCAAAATCAAATTTTAGTGTTTTAAATTATTACTAGTATATGCCAAATGTCTTCAACTATTCAGTTAATTCTTAGCTTTTCATATACTTGGCAAATCATGGGGGCTATTAGTCATTAAAAATTAATTCCATCCCAAAAGGCTACCAAAGGGGCCCGACCTCGAGGCTGAGTGGTCGTGTGAGAATACCCCTAAAACTTTATTTATTGTCACATGGCCCGAGCATAAATAATTAGCATTACGTGCACAATACGACAGCAAATGTCAAATATTAGTCAATGAAAATGAAAAGGTTTTGACTTTTACTATAGTATCGTCGTAACGCTATCGTAAATTATTCGTGTTTGGGGCAGCCAACGCTAATGAGCGCCCAACAGATAATCTAAATTGGTCATCGGTCTCACTTCTTGTACCAAACGTAGCTTCTCTACCGGCTACCGGACGCGTACACAGTTACCCAGCTAATGGGTCTGCTTTGCTGGCCTATTCACTGACCTATACCGCTACCGGGAACCTCAGCTATTTATAGATCATCTACATGATCATCAGCCTTAATAGATCTTTTAACCGAGTACCTAGGTAGCAATTGAACTAACACCCCGTGCGAAACGTAATACTTACCTAAATAATAGCCATTCGTACACTACAAGATGATTCATAACATGTTTACCATCACGAAAGGGGGTTATACTATTTATAAACAAAAATATTTGTGAAAATAAAACATCAATATTTCATTTTCTCCCCCAAACTCTTTCAAATTAGTTATTTTATAGTATTTTTATCATCTTTATAACTAATAACTAAACTTACGAGAAGTTAGGCACCAAGATTGCCACCATAAACAGCTTATTCATCGAGTTTGAACTGATTTGACCCATATACAGCTGATTTTGCATAGAGTTTTTTTCAATGAAAAATGGCGTAGGTATTTAATAAAGTCAAAGAACATACTTATTGCCAATAATTGGGTGTAGAATAAGCCCCTTTCGGGATAATATACATATTAAAAATCACTTTGTACATACTTACATGTTTATGTAAGCTATAAACAATAAAACTTTTCCAAATAGAGATATTAAATAATGCGCGCACGTGGACTCATTGTGTGTGAACGTTTCACTCCACTTATGCCAGATAATTAGAGTCTTGCGTAATACCATGGCGCCTCGTTGCGCCTATGTGTCCGATTTTGAGGCAAAATGTCTTCATTTTCTACGTACACAGAGCTTGCTTGATGAAATAAAGAGGTCCGATACATGATAATAAAATTGGCATTAGAATTAGTATCGTAGTGTGTGGAACGGAACACCACATAAATAATTACTCCCACTCCCGTGTAAAGATGTGTTCACTCACTGCACCAATGCCAAAACTCATGAGCTTGAAATGACAAAGAGAAGGCCTTTATTGCCAATCAGGTATAGAAAAATCCCCGGTGCAGCTACTTTCAACATGTTTTGCCGACTCTACATGAAGTGGGTTTTTTTAGATGATGATCGGTGTAGAATAAGCCCCTTTTGTGGTACATATTATTATGAATCACCTTATACAAAGAAGCAAGTGTCTCAAGACCGTTCTTCGTGATATATCTTCTAGAGCCCAATGGATGTCTAGCAACAATGATAACTTGAGAGACCAATAACAGTTCATAAAATATTTTGTAAGAAAAACGTGGGAAAACAGGAAAGATGTCGTAAAAGTGTCGTCTTGTACGTGTACATTACTTAGTCTGTGTGCGAACATCTAGTACGTGCAGTACATACGTGATCCTACGTGCCTGTAGGGAATTATTAACATTATTGTGCTATACAATTTTCATAATTTAAGAATGGCTACTTCACTCTACAAAGAGAACTAAATCCATCCAGCACATTGATGGATGGATCTAGGTTTATAAATTTTACCTATTTTTTTATTTATGAATTGTTTGTAGGTTTTACGCCCTTTCCAATGAACAATATATCCGGAAGTAAAATGCTACTACTAGTTCTTCTTATTGACGTGTCACTGATTCTTTCTTAGTCATCCTGTTAGGTTAGGTCAGTTACGAGATTGAGGTATGGTGGCCTTAAAAAGGGCCTATTACCGTCAAGTAAAGAATAAGTGTAGTGAAAGGATTAAAGTGCGTCTCTTAAAGCCTCCTTTCGTGCACAAACTACTATTACTACTAGTAATTTTTGTACAACCATTCTACTTCGGGTTAAGCAGCCGAAAACTTTCAGAAATAGGTTTCGTGGTATAGTAGAGAAACCTAGGCTACCTTATTTTGGTAAAAGATACGGTTTGTTCATGGCTAATGTATTTCTGTTGCCATTTATAGGACCGAAAGGGAAAGTCATGAAAACAAGCGAATGTAACTTTCTACCCTAATTTAGAAAACTACACTTTAAGCATGTTGGTTCTCGCATGTGGAGCTTTCGACGAAAGGAAAAACAACTTTCGAGGTGGATAAAAGATCAATCTTACAAAAGAATTAAGAAGAAAATGTTTATTAAAATAAAATCACTAGGATCACTTTTGAACGTCTAAGAAACTAGATGAAGCTGCGCCTGTTCCTCGCGACCAAGCCTAGAAGAATCAGGCAACAAACATGGCATATCCTAGAACCAAAAAATTCGAAGACATGTGACATGTGCACGAAAGAAGCCTAAGAGCTGCACTTTAATCATTTCACTACACTGATTCTTTCACCGACGGTCATAGGCCCTTTTCAGGACCACCATACCTGGTCACTGACCTATACAGATGATACTCATTATCTCCCTGCCCTTATCCCACTTCATGTGGGGTCGGCACAACATGTTTTTCTCTTCCACTCCCCTCTATCAACCGTCAAATCAATATTCACTCCTTTCTTACTCATGTCGTCTTTCACACAATCTATCCATCTTTTCTTTCCATCCTCTCACCTTATATCCTTCCACATTCATATTTAACACTCTTCTAGTCACATGGCATTTTTCCCTCCGCATGACATGACCATACCATGCTAACCTTTCGCTTTTCAACTTCTCAGTCACTGGCACTACTTTCAAACTTCCTCTGATGTACTAATTCCGTATCTTGTCCATTCTAGTCACTCCACACATCCATCTCAACATTCTCATTTCCGCAGCATGCACTCTTCTTTGGTTGCCCAACACTCAGATCCATACAGTACGACAGGTCTTAATGCTCGTAAACAGATGATACTATGACCAAGAAATAATCAGTAAAACGACAAGCAAGTGGTTAGTATCAAGTTTGTATCGAAGTCTACAGTTTTGGCTCATAATAATACACCATTTTGGGTCGCGGTCAACGTGATTGTATTTTTCTCTACACGAGCGGCCTCGGACTTAACGAGCCGTATTTTTGTACGTATTCAAATTAAATGGTTGGGTTTCGCAATTCGTTGTACAGCTTAACAGAGGTCGGCTGTGTTAAAGCATAGATAAGAAACATGGTTTTATGGGATGGGACCATGAAACCAATGGTCACTTAGTGCCTACTTATTTGACCTCATACGTAGTCATGCTTGCATGGTGCCAAAGGCATTAGTTTAATCTCCCTTTTCATTTTACATAAGTTTACATCGAACTCAAGAGCTACAATAATAAATTATGCTGTAGTTTCTTCCAATTACCGACTTCGCGGTAGCGTAGCGAGTGTCCGTATGAGACACAACGAATGCGGGTTCGTTGCATGCTCTGCAAGTATTTGTTCTGGGTCTGGGTGTTGTTCAAGGATCTGATCACCTTGAGAATATAAAAGGAAATCTACTACGCTTGGGTATAAAAAGTCGAAAGCCAATTTCTTGTTTTTTTCACTTTGAAACTACCATAATGCCGTGACTGCACCAATCTTCCTATACAATTTTCCAATCGACAAATTAATAACAATTTCAAGATAAGTGGCGCCTACGCAATCTTGTCTATTAGAAAACGCGTCAATCAGTGCGTTTCCTATATTTCCAACATCGATCATTGAGGCACAGAATAGACAACACTCTTCGTACGTGATCTGACGAGATGAATAGCACGCTTCACTGACATAAATAAGCGGCGACTCACAGAACAGCTGAGGATAGTAGCACTGGTACTACTGGTAGCACGATCTATCCTTGGTGATACGCGTAGGTACTTTAGGCTGTGTGAGTCAGATATCGCAGCTGTTTAAAGACATTTCTTGAATAAATAACACCCAACATTCACAGTCCTGACACAAACTAGGATTCCCTGTGTCGTTAGTATCAGAAACTACGAGTACCACAATACCCAGACCCGGATCAAATATTTGCAGATCATGGAAACATTTGTCGCGCAGCGGGAATCGAACCCGCACCCCTTGCGTGATAGACAGGTACTTGCTCACTACGCCACCGAGGTCGTCGAATGGTCACTGATTTGTCATAGAGCCAAAAATCCTCCCGAAAGGGGGTTAGTCTATCAACAAAAATAAAGAATATTAGCCATTTTTTTTTCCAAAAATTTTAATTAATTTATAGGTTTTATGTTTTTATCATCCTCATAAACAACTAGCTTACGCTCGCGGCTTCGCTCGCGTGGTACCTACATAATATATAAAGTAGCCTATATTATTATAAATATCAAGGTAAAGAACTTTTTCTATTCCAAGTTTCAACGAAATCGGTAGAGCCCTTACGGCGTGATTGAACAATAAACATCCAAACATCCTCACACTTTCGCATTTAGGTAGGTACCTATAATATTAGTAGGATTTCTAAACATATAAGAAGTTTGGGAACAAGATTGCTAGATAATTTAGACAGCGTTACTTTCTACAGGATACTGGGACATGTTTATATGCAGTAGGTTTGCCAGCATCTATACCATCCTACAGCCTAGTCGGCCTTATCCACTAGAAATACATAGTCAAAACGTGCGGAGCTGACGGTCTCTTCACGATGTTATTCTTCACCGTATTGAGCACGTGTTAATGGGCACATACATATTCTAACAATAAATTTATTGGTCCACGATCGGGATTCGAACCTTCGGATCGAAAGAACCTCCCACTAGGCCAGGGTTTCTTAAACTTTGTGCAGCCACGGACCACTTTGAGAATTTTTTAAATGCCACGGACCCCTGGCATATAATATTGTGGAAAAAAAAACTATTTCAAAAATCACTTTTATTGGTAATTTACTCACACGCTTATTTCGCCAAGATCTTTTGCATGAAATTCAGCTCTCAACACTTATTTAGATCTCATGTCAATTAACAATTAATTTGAGCTATTGTGGACCCCTGTCTCACTTATTACTGCACTAGGCCAACCCGGGCAATACACACTGTGGTCTTGTTAAGTGCTGCAGTAACACGGGGGCGATGATCTTGGAATTTCACCAGCATCCCGTCCACGAAACCTGTTCACTGGGTTACCTAGACTTATTCATTAAACAAGCTTCTTGTGCTGCACTGTGACATTACGCCTGTACTCTTTACTAAATGCGCAGGCGCATGCTTGTAGTAGATTTGCTAATATGTATGACTTAATGCCGTGTTGGACCAAAAAAAGCCAGAGCACGGGCAGCAGCGTCCCCTATTTTCACAAAGATAGCTCTAACTGCGTTCGCCAACTACTCAACGACTCTATCGGAATTTCGGTATTATTTTTTACATTTTCAGGAGCTTATAGGTAACATAAGTTTGATCATCTTTTATAGATGTATGAGGGCATTGATGATGATGATGATGATGATAGGTAACAGTTTTGAACCCATTTCATTGCTAATCTACAACGAATCTATCACTGTCATAATAAGTTACAATAAAGTTTATGTAAAACTAGCAGCAACCGAACGAAGTCGCGGGGATAACCATACTATACCACAGTCGACAAAAAAAATATTCGGCTGTGGTGATTTCAAGAGAAGATGCCGTTTTTTTAAAGTTTTACGGGACAAGTTGCAATCCCTCAGGAATGAAATGGGACCACCCCGGGATCATACTCTATACACAAGCGAAAGAATCATCAAAATAGGGTTACTATTGGCGGAGATATCGAGTAACATACACACAAAAAAATAAAAAATACAGCCGACTTGAGAACAACTAACCACTCAAGCATGTTGTTGTTAGTTTGTCATTCAAAGTTTCAACATCAAACATCTAAACATCCAAACATCCTCACAAACTTTCGAATTTAATTTATAATATTAGAAGTATTAGGCCGTGGTGGCCCCGGCTAAAGAATAGGCCCCTCCATATCTCTATCCGCGGATGTCGTAAGAGGCGACTAAGGGAAAAAAGCTAGGGGATGGGCAGCAGCGTCCCTCATTTTAAAAACGATAGCTCTAACTGCGCTCGCCAACCCGCATGCCCAGCGTGGTGAGTATGGGCAAAACCCCCCCACATGATAAGGAATTTGCTCTGTCTGTGGGGGAGGCCATGTTCAGCAGTGAACGTCGTACGGCTGAAATGATGATTAGAAGGATAGTAGGATAAGAAGTAAGATAGGATTGGGTGTATAAGTATCGAGATAGAATAGATACGTAATAAAAATCACTTTGTTATTAGAAGTGGGCTTAATCACCGATGGTAAAAAAATCAATGTGATGAACGGCACCTCGCGTGAATACATGCAGCTCTTTGGAAAAAGCCTAGCCCCGAACAAAAGAACGCTGACAAGAATGATTGAAACCACGACAAGTTGATGAGTGGCAATCAATCAGTAATTTCTAATCGGCTTGCCAACTGCGGTTTTAAACGCTCCTAGACAGAGCCATGTACGGAATGACGAGCTCATTGACCTATTCTACGTCTGCCTTTTTCTCAATTAAAAAACTAGGAGTGAAAAGAAATCAGCGGAAAACACTTTGTCGGTCTTGTCATAGATATACAGTTAAGTAAAAAGATTAATGTTTTTGCCATTAAATCAAGGGAAAATTCGGAGGAGGTAGGGCACAGCGAGATTTTCTCGCTCTAAATTGGAGCAGCCCGCCTGGGGAGGTACCTCCGCCTTACAGAAGATCGCAGCCAAATAACATTATTTGTTTCAAATAGTGTTGTGTTCCTGCGGTGAGTAAGGTTGCCAGAGTTCTTTAGGGGGGGGGGGGGGGAGAGGTTCGGCAGGCAACGCATTAGCAATGCTCCAGGTGTTGCTAATGTCAATAGGTGACGGTGACCACTTACCATCAGGAGGGCCGTAAGACTGTTTGCCTCCGTATAACATAAAAAAAAGAAAAAAAAATGGAAACAAAACTAGTTTCAAGACGGTAATCCTTAAGTTAAAATAATATATACTATCCCGCAAGGGGCATAATAAACCAACAAAAAGAAAGAATATAAGCGAAAAAAAATCAATATTCTTTTTCAGATTTTTTTAAATTTGCTGTTTTTGTTATTATAGTCATCTTTAAAACTAATTAATCAACGTACGAGAAGTTCGTCATTAAGATTGAATACGTGTGTTTGATCTGATTTGACTCCAAAACAGATGACTTTATTAGTATTAGAGGTAAGGCACAGCGAGATTTTCTCGTTCTGCATTGGAGCAGCCTGCCTGGGGAGGTGCCTCCGCCTTACAGAAGATCGCAGCCAAATAGCATTATTTGTTTCAAATAGTGTTGTGTTCCTGCGGTGAGTAAGGTTGCCAGAGCTCTTTAGGGGGGAAGGGGGTTCGGGGTCGGCAACGCGTGCGTGATGCCTCTGGTATTGCAAGCGCTCATAGGCTACGGTAACCGCTTACCATCAGGTGGGCCGTAAGTTTGATTGCCACCTCTGTTGTATAAAAAAAAATAAAAAAATAACAAACATCCAAACATTTAAACAACCTCACAAACTTTCGCATTTATAATATTAGTAGAAATAGTTGGATTGTATACCTAACGCATAATGTTCTATTGCTCCTTACTACCTTAACTTCACGGTTTGAATTTAAAGCTCCCATAAAGTTTACCGAACGAGCCTACAAGCGTCGATAATATGCCCACACTTCTCTAACTGCCACCCGTGTCAAGCATTTAACAACTCTGTGCAATTGGTTCAAGATCGCAATTCGCATTTTATATTTGATGCCAATATTTCCTAATACGCTCATGTCAAGCTCGGACGTTTCAACCTTATTTCAATGGAATAAAGGCGAGATTATTACGTAAATTTTGATGCATTACCATATACAACTCACGTTTTCTATAGAAAGTGGCACTTGTTGTACCTATGTAGACTGATAATGCTGTTTTTATAGAAATTGTCTGGCCGGTTCCGGTGTAGGGGAAACCCTTTAGGACTGGTGACCAATAATGATTGAGAGGTGATGTGCTGATTTTAAATTGATGGATTTGAAGTGAACTGGGATTGAAACATTATCAACTTTGTCTTATGTAGCGATTGTGCATTTCGTATCGTCGAGTATAAAAATTATGTTAATGAATTGGATGATTTGGTGCATTTTTCTTAAGATAGATAGATAAATTGTTTATTTGACACACACACAAAAAGAGCACAGACAGATATAAAAGCAAACAGAAGAAACAACAGTAGGTAACAATCACACAAAATAAAATAAAGCGTAGGTACTTAGTAGGTAGGCAGGTTAACAGTAAAAAAAGACTAATGGAAGTAGCAATACAACATACACAAGAGAGACAGTTGAGCCATCTAAATACCGCTAAGCGACATACCATGTGTTTTCAAAAATTAAAGGTAAAACATCGTGAAGACTTGTCCTATAACCTTAACAACGCCTATGTGCAAATAACCATACAGCCTCCTTTGATATAGTTAAGCAAATCAGCCAGATAAGGGCCATGACGAGAAGAATTAAAAACTAAACAAAATTGAAACACAAGGCATGTTAAGAGAATGAAAATAGAATAATTATACCGTAAAGAAAATAATAAAAAACAAGTTCGTCGTATACTAAGCCTAAAGGGGCATATTCTATCAACAAGAGAATAAAGAAAACTAACATTTAGGGGTTTTTTAAGTTGTTCCTGAAACTATTTCAAATCAGCAATTTTTGGCCATGTTGCCCACTTTATTAGGACAATAAAATTAGTGGGCGTATGAGAAGTTCGTCATCAACATGGCTACTTAAACAGCTGAATAAAAAGAGGTATACGTGATAACATAATTGGTTAGGTTTTAATGTTGTTGAAGAAACTATAGCTTTGCCACACTACTTTAGTTAAAATAGTAGGTACTCTTACGGTGCAGGTGGAAACACTTCAGGACAATATGTTCTCACTTGACGTTGCCCGTCGGCAATGCCTGCAAAGCTGTAACTACGTAAAAAAAGCCTATATTGGTTTAATGCAGTATAATTTGAAACTTATAGAAAACCTTCAGGCGTATTACTCATAGGTACTCTAGACGAGGTGCTAAGGATAATAAATTGCAACGTACCGTAATGCTACAAACAATTTCTGTATTCAAATCAGGCTATGAACTGCGCGTGCGCCGATATTTAAGAGATAATAAAGTAGGTTGCCGCATGAAATGTGCTCCTAAAGCCCACGCTGATGCATGTAAGGATTATTTTATTTCATAATATAGCCATTTACATATATGCTCTTCGCCATAATACCACTGGATGACGCAAGGAATAGCATAGGTAGGTAAAGTCTGAAATGCGGCTATTTTGTAACATAAGAATAGTGTCGATAAAATATTCCAGTGTGGAGAAAAAATTCGCTGTGGCCGCCGTCGACATCAACTGTTCGCCTGCCACACGCCGCTTACTTGTCACGCTCATAAAGCGCCAACGCTAAGAGCTCTCACTCTTTTAAATGCCTATGTACACGATGTCCAACATGTCGACATCTTTAATGATAACATTTAAAAAAAATATTTAATTCGCTAAGAGTATACTTAAGTTTTAATTTTAGACAGTAGGCACTTTGGTATATACTGTAAGCTTGCTGTTTTAACTGTAATAAATAATTCTAATTCTAATCCCAGAGAGCCCAGATGGATTCCTTCGGTCGGTCGATTAGTATTCATCGTCATTGGTGCTCGAAACGCTGAATGGAAAAATTATAAGGAAATTCACTCAGTCAGCTCTACACGCATTGAAAATGTATTTTTGTCGGATAAGGCCAAATTAGCAGAGATTAGAGAGATAGATTAGACAGATAGAGAGAGATTGGCGCTGAAAAGCCTACTCTTATATATTATTACCTAGGCTCTACAACATCCTGTTAGTGAGAAGATTCACCTGACGTGAGAAGATTCACCTGTATTAACCGATAATGCATGTAATTTTTTCTTGGGGTGCTCGCTCATACAAGCATACTGGAATAGCTTTAGGCTTAGTTCGAAAACCCAATGAGACAATGTGCTATCTGTAGAAGAATAGACAAACTACATTTTGTTGTCGCAAGTAGAAGTAGTAAAAATTAAATATTAGATAGCAGCTGAGTTACTTTTTTCCAGAATCTCGCAAGCAAAGCCGAGGTCAGAATTAGCTATTTGTAATCTTCTATTCAGGATAATTAACTTTTTAGGACCCAGACAATTAATAATCAATTAAAACATAAAGGTCACTGCCTAGACCAGTCATTTCTTACAAAATTGTGGTTTCAAATTCAATTATAGTTTTTGTAGAGTGCCTAGGTACAATGTGTGCATCCAACCGTTCCACAAAGCCTTTTTTTGTAACGGGTAGAAAAATCTGCAACTATGCGAGGTTATGTGAGGTTCTCTAAATGTAGGACTTACTACATCTACATTTTTCCTGAGCACAGTCTCAAGAATAAACGAGATATTTTCACCTCTGCCTTCCCCATTTTGACATCCTCAATGGTCGTAGAGATGTGGAGGTATGTCTAGCACGCCTGGGAAACAGTGGGATTCTCTCGTTTCTTTTATTATTATTAAGAGCAAGCGCAACTCCTATGGTGCAACATAACCATATTCTGTTTACGCTGCATTGGTCATCAGAGACCAAGCATACAAAACCATCCGAAGGAGAAAAATTGTGTTCAGAAAGTCTATTCAGTGACTTTGACCTCTCACGAAATGGGAAGTAAGCACCAGCCATTGACAATTTGCACAAAACGGTACCCGGAGTAGGTGCTTTTGCTTTTCAACATAATGATTCACATTTGACTTTCACTATCTTTGTTATTGGGCCTCCGTTTGGGGTCAGCAATCATGTAATTTTGTCAACTGTCATTGTGATTTGGTTTTTTGGAGGTAGACCTACTTTTTTGCACTTATTGGCTGGAAAAAGATTATAATAGCGGTTCAGGGAAAGTGTATTTCACACTAATGTCATAATCATTTCTTTGCTCTATTTTGTTTATGTTGGCAGTACTTTCAGTTACTATAGATTACTCGAATAGTTAACACAAGCGCTGTTCCTAAGTGCGCTGGGTGGTTACAATTGGTCACAAAATAAAAAAAAACGGCAATGAAATTACCAAACTTATAAATCAAAGTAAAATATTGAGTTTTTAAAATAGTTTACGATAATTGCAAAACCACTTAAAATATTAAACGTTTTTAAATTAAGCGGCCAAGCGTAACGTAAAACCACCTAAGCAGAATTTTTTTGACAATGGAATGAAGCGCGATATTGTGCGCGTTGACGAGTTTGATCTAGCTAAAGTAAAAAAAATCTTGTCGTACGCGCCGAAAAACAACCAATCTGTAAGGTAATGGCATAAAAACTGCCTTTTATCGGTTGATTAAAAACTAAAAGAAACCGCCTTGGATTTTTTTTCGTAAGTATTATGTAGTTAGGGATCGAAAATCTTGCTAACCCCCACAACTTAACCAACACTAAATTTCACCGAGACTATCAAATAAATACTTTTCAGATGTTTCAAAGTGATCCTTGTGATTTTATTGTATCTAAAAGGCAGACATCAACCGCTGGTGCTAACCTCGGATCAGTATAGCGATCCAACAAGGTAACGTCATCAGCCTTTTGAGCACACTGCCTGTGAACTCTGTTTTCTATTTGTCGTAGAAAACAGAGTTCATTCCTAGAATTAATTTAGCTCTATTTGTCATCTTTTTTTTTCTAAAAGGCACTTGTGGTTAATTTCATCAACCATATTATTATTTATGTACTTATTAAACGTAGACTTGAGGCAGGTGCAAGGTCCCATTAGGATTTTAAAGGTAACATGATAATTGGAATCATAAACAGTTTGTACGTTAAACGTGTTGTGGTCACGCAGCCAAGGTCCTCACGATTTTGTTTTTTTAAGCCTTTCCATTACATTTGGTAAGCAAATAGCTATACGAATACGAACGTGATTTTGACAATCTCTATGGCGTGGTGCGTGAGACACATGAGGTACAGGCCCCCAATTCTATTAATTCAATGGCTTCAAAATGACAATGGTTCAATGGCAAAATGACCACTTGTGACACTTTTGGTATTCTGCTATCACAGTCGTATTTCAATGGCAGTCATTGTGGAACCAATGGACCAATGAAATCAAAGAATCGAAAGTGGCGACAATCGTAGCTGAATGATAATGGTCATGCGATTATCATTTTCAAGTCATTGAATTGGTAGAATTGGGGGCCAGGTTCGATGGTACAAATATTTGTCCCAGTCTGGGTGATGTGTTAGTTTCTTACGTCCATGACACAGGAGAGCCCGGCTGAGACTCAAAATTCAGTCGTGTCAAGGTAACCAGTTCCTGACGCTTCTTAGCTTCAAGACAAAAAAAAATATATTTTTAAAAATTTATGTTTTTTTTTTTTTTTTTTTTTTTTTTATTAATCTTATAGTTGACATTTGCACGCCTTTTAGGTAGAATACATTTGACACTATCGAGTTTGAATACATTTATTCGGTGCATCATGATTTGGCGCCTCCTATGTACCTACAGGCACACGAACATGGTATATAATCTCAAAAAACTTAAACGAGATCCCAGAAAGATGAGGAACCGAGTATTTGCCTAAAAGCAGCAGATTTTTGTGAACTTGGTGCATCTATAATTGCTTCCTTCTCTGTACCTCGAACTATACCAGAGGATTGTAGTCATAAGTTTAATCAATTTTGACAAGAAAACTGTGAGGATTTTCATACAATCCATATCATGAGGGTACCTACATACTGGCCTCATAGCTCAGTTAGTAGTAGCTCTGCCTTCTGCGCTAGAGGTCGCGAGTTCGATCCCCGCACTGAACAAACATTTGTGTGATAAACAGAGATGTTTGTTCTGTGTCTGAGTGTTAAATATTTATCTATTATATAATATCAGTCTCTGATACACATAGTACAGGCTATGCCTAGTTTGGGATCCGTTGACCGTGTGAATATGTCCGGAATATTTAACTTAATTTATTTTTTTATTTTATACACCAAACTTCTATACAAAAGACAACAACGCGCCTGCCTGTTCAAAGAAACACTTTTTAATTTTCCCTACAAACACTATTTACAACGTTGATGCGCGGGCTGGCGTCACTGCACTCGGGGTCAACGACCCTGCTTCCTACTTCATATACCTACACTTATACTACCTTTGTGATAGGTGAATGATAAAGAGCTGGCTTACTTTTCATTTGTAACCGTTTATTCTGAAGTGAGCGTTGAATGGCATGATATTTTCAACAGCTATTTATCCTTTTGAATTACGGTTTTATATTTTTTTAGCTGCTATGTTTACTGATGATTGCTGGACAGTACTTGTTTGAAAAGTAGCATATATCAGTCAGGGACAGTGTAGCTTTCTAGTAGTGAAATAATTTTTAAAATCGATTAGTACCTCCTTATATTACCCCCTACATATTACTTAGGTACCTATACAAACAAACAAAAATAAATTTATTCTTTGTAATGTTGGGTATAGATAGTAAAGATGTAGATTAGCAAAAATGATGACCGTTAGCAGCCTTACATAGAAAATTCGGATTAGGTACACACATCAATAAATTTCAGTGACTGAGTTCATAGTCCGCCACCAAAAGGCGTCTTGAATCTTGATAGATGGCTTGGCGCTGCCGATGCCGGGCCGCCGCGCCGGCGCCGCTGCGCCCCATCTGTAGGTATTATGTGTCCCAGCTGTTTGTCAAAGGCTGCGACTGCGTAGAGAATTCCCACAGGGCCCATAATCACTATGTCACCTATAACTATGACTGTTCGCAGTCGAAGCGATTATATCCAGTGATGAAGCATTAAGAATAGTGGGAAGCAGAATCGTACCCATGAAGTTTATTAGCAAATAATACCACATTATGTGTTAATAGCTCATAACGCATTATTTAAAAATGTTATGGGGGATATAATAGTTCATTTTAGTACCTACCGCTGTGGCATAACCGCAGAGATTTATGGCGAGAGTACTTAGGTGGTGATAGATCCACAGGTCGTGGGTTCGAATCCCGGTCGTGCAACAATGGATGAATGAGGTACCTCTGCTTCTTTTGTTCACAAAGCCTAAGCTAATAAAGAATAAGTTATTCTGATAAGGATAAGATTTTTAACCCTTTTTTTTGCTGGAACTTTGCTTCACTTTGCTGGAAACGAGTTTGAGTAAGATAAACCGTTAACAGTTAGATAAAAAAAATTGAAATCTCGCTCATTGCACAGGATTTCCAGGCTAGCTTCGCCCTAGATTTAAAGTTAGAGCGCCATGGGTCAGCTTGGGCCGCGCCTCAACAGCTTTTTTGAGCTCGTAGTTTTTTGTTCTGCTTTTGTGATGAAACTCGTAGGTACGAACGGTTATAAATACCCACAGGGAATACTTGTGATGTCCTAGGTACCTATTAAGTATGTATTTTTTCAAAAAATCGTGATAAGTAAGTAGGTAATAATATTAATCTAATACTTCTCATTCTGAATAAAAAATATTATTTACCTACTTTCATGAATGTGACGTTCTCGTCTCCACCTCTGAACAGCTCACCAAATTAGATTATTCTCCCCCAGAGCGATGCCGCGGTGGAAGGGTAAGCTGAGGTAGCCGACAGATGGCAGCAGTCAGCGCGGCGATGTTTCGTCCCGGGGGCGGTTTGGACCCCTCCGGTTACGCCACACAACGGGTAAGTTCAGCTGTTTTGACATAGATGGCGCTTTTGTAAATTTTGTGATTGCATGAAGCTAAGAACAAATAACGGTGACCACGAACCGGACGCCCGCAGCGTAGGAAGACCTTCGGCGTGTCGATAGTTGGGCTATTTTTATAGGTTGCAGGAAGTCGGTAGATGGAGAGGACCCGACACCGTTTGCCGTGTCATTCTTTGGGGAAGCCTATATCTAGCGGACTTCTAATTATAATGATGATGAATTTTAGATAATAATAACACCCAACAGTCACATGCATGGTCACATACATACGTATCAGAAAGAAACTACTTACGAGTACTACATTAGTCCCGCAGAGGGAATCGAACCCGCACTCTATGCGTCTTAGACGCGCACACGCCCCTCTGTACCGAGGTTGTCGATACAATTTCGGGTAGGCCTTTGCCGCCTAGTGGGACGAGATGGTGAAAGAAAAAATAAGTACCTCGTTCAAATTCTGAACAATGTAAAAAAGCGGTTAATTATTTGCCTATGATGTACCTATGCCCTTATTGATTTTATTAATTTTCGGAGTTATAAAATGGTTTCGGGTTGTAGGAAAATATTTTTGGTAGGTAATTTATCAAAGTTAAATAGTAATTATCCAAAAACTTTACCTGGGTTAAAACTTACTGGGTATTGTGGTATTATTCAGGATCTAAGTTTCGGTTTTCAAAATATCAGTTTGAGCTTGTAAAAGCCTCCACGTGTAGTTAGTATGTTTTCAAGGTCTTTTGCAAGGATTGAAGGGGTCCAATTCAGAATCCCTGCTACGGTAGGTAACTAGTCATAGGTATAACCTACATAGGTAATATTGGTTCAATGTTAAATTTACTAAGTTGTATAAGTTAATGAGTAAATTGGGCCGAGTTGTAACATTTTGTAAGATATATTTTAGAGAAATATTATTATTATTATTTTTATACAACAGAGGTGGCAAACAAACTTACGGCCCACCTGATGGTAAGAGGCATCACGCACGCGTTGCCGACCCCGAACCCCCTTCCCCCTAAAAAGCTCTGGCAACCTTACCGCAGGAACACAACACTATTTGAAACATATAATATTATTTGGCTGCGATCTTCTGTAAGGCGGAGGCACCTCTCCAGGCAGGCTGCTCCAATTCAGAACGAGAAAATCTCGCTGTGCCCTACCTCCTCCTATAATGTTATACATGTAAGTTATTTAGAGCTTACGTAGGTAGGTAGGTAGGCTTACTATCTTTGTAAGGCTGTAGGTATAGGTACCATTATTAGATAAGAAGATAATAAAAATACTAGAAACAGCTAATTTGAAAAAGTTCAGTCATCTGTTTTTTAATGGTTATTTAATTTCCTTTTGTTCATAGATTAAGCCCCTTTTAGGGAAGTAGGTATAAATAAATAAATAAATAAATATTCCGGACATCACACACGGTCAACTGATCCCAAACTAGGCATAGCCTGTACTATGGGTACCAGAGACTGAAATACGTAATAGATATATATTTAACACCCAGACACAGAACAAACATCTGTGTTAGTCACAAATGTTTGCCCAGTGCGGGAACCCGCGACCACTAGCGCAGAAGGCAGAGTTACTACCAACTGAGCTATGAGGCCAGTTACTGAGCTATGAGGCCAGCTATGAGGTATACCTACCTACATATTATGAACCACCTGTATTTGACATCTTAACCCACATAGTATTCGTGTCAACGGCTCTTGACCAAAAGGCATTGTTTGTCATAGACAAACACAAATTACGTTTTCATTACTGACACATACATCCGGTTTGTTGTGCGTTTATAGACATGATGTCTACTGTTTGTTGTTAATCGAATCTTGGTGAGATCTAAGCAAGACGCATAAATTTGAGCAGCCCACCTGGGGAGGTACCTCCGCCTTACAGAAGATTGCAGCCAAATAACATTATTTGTTTCAAATAGTGTTGTGTTCCTGCGGTGAGTAAGGTTGCCAGAGCTCTTTAGGGGGAGGGGGGTTCGGGGTCGGCAACGCGTGCGTGATGCCTATGGTATTGCAAGCGCTCATAGGCTACGGTAACCGCTTACCAACGGGTGGGCCGTATGCTTGTTTGCCTCCTCAGTTGTATAAAAAAAACACCCGATATTAATTATCTTGTATCAGTCCAAGAAAGTAACTGGCTGTGGAAGAATAGCTTTGTTACTTCATCATCATCATCAGCCTGTGGAAGTCCACTGCTGGACATAGGCCTCCCCCAAAGTGTTCCATGACGAATGGTCTTGAGCCTTTTCCATCCACCAACCTCCTGCAACTTTAAAAATGTCATCGGTCTTGGGGGGCCTTCCAATACTGTGTCGCCCGATTCGTGGTCGGCATGCGAGAACCTTTAGATACTGCTTTGCACTCGGTGGTTCAGTCACGGTGCTGGTCGGTGACGGAACGTTCTAGTGGGCATTGCTTCATGTTAATTTTTCCGAAGAATATTTTTTGGCATGTGCTGATACGGCTACGCTCATGGTATCCGTTGTAGTGAGTAAAATCCTTTATTCCCCAACGGTTAATAAACAAGTTAGGGTCAGTCGACCGCGAATGTCAATTAATTTTTTTTTTTTTTTCTAAAGCGACGGTTACAATTATGGATTATTTTATCTACAAATGTATACAGTCACCAATTGCTTTTACGAATAGTAATTGTAAATAGCCCTACATTTTTCAACCTAAGTGAAACGTATGACATTACTTTTTTGCAACTTTTCGCATAGAAAATTGAGTCTTTATATACTCAAGTTTTATTACAGCTATTGTGTTGAGCAATTCTATCGAGATCCAGATTAGCTTTGACACCATCGTGTGAACATAATACTCTACAAAGAATATACGACAAGAAAAGTGAAAACTTGTATCATGTGGCAGTACCTACGTAGTAATTACTTTCTATGAAAATTCACTTTCCCGGCCGCTGTTAGTCTCTCTAATCTTTAGTTATTTATAAGGTGTGAGATTTTTCTTCGCAACCTTGAAATGCCTTTGGTTATAAATATAATTCACAACCTGACTTCACTACGGCTGGGGATAAGCCATTGCAGTGGCGGATATTCACATTTCCCAAGCATAGGCTGTCAAATTTTAAGCACCCTTATTTTTGTTTTACCATAGAATATAAAACTTTGTTACGTTTAACTTGGACAATCTGTAAATGAAAAATTAATTTACCATCGTCCATTTTAACTAATGAATCCGAAGTTATTGAGCCGAATAATGCGGTTGAACGGACTTTACACACAATTTTCTTTAGTATCAAAATATTTAATGAACCCCAAAAATGTTCTATAATACAAGTTGATTTTATTATGTATACTGTCCCGAAATAGATATCTACGAATTTCGAAAATTCTTCATTGTTAAAGCACCATACATACCAACATCAGCTGTTTTAGGGTCAAACCAGTTCAAACTCAAGTATTCAGCTGTTGTAGGTAAGTTATTAGGAGTAATTATTTTATGCTTTTTAATCGGTGTTGGCCTAGTGGGAGTTTCCCCGACTTGAGTCCATCGTGGTTTCAAATCCAGACTTGAATCAATTAGTATTTATATTCGAAAAATTTAAGTGCATATTAAACGGTGAAGGAAAACATCGTGAGGAAACCAGTAAGTATTTTAAAGGCGGCGATTGGCTTGTAACCTGTCACGTATGGAATACTAACTTGCAAAATATAGGCATGTGCCTAATGTTGGAACACGACTACCCCCTTAGACATCGTCAAGGGCCTTGGGAATAAATGTCGTCGAAAATAATCGAATTATCAAAAGACGAAAGAATTTTGTATATAATGTTGTATATAGCGTTTCATTACAGAAAGATAGCACAAAGTCAGGTTACCTCGCTGCAGTGATGCAAATACGTTGATCATGGAGCATTTTAATTACACTGAAACTCACTGCATCAGAACTTAATACAATTGATAAAATTAAATCATGAATGCACGTAACGCATTCCAATTTTTGTGGTAATTAACATGACGAATCATTTCCATTGTGCAATGATTAAAGCGATGTACATTATTTTAAAGCTTTTTTCTTGTGTAATGTGTGTAAAACTAGTAAAAAATAGTGGAAGATTAGTTCCCTGCTGAAGGCCCCTCCATATCTCCTACCCATAGATGTCGTAAGAGGCAACTATGGAAAAAAAGCTAGGAGATGGGCAGCAGCGTCCCCTATTTTCTCAAAGATAACTCTTACTACGCTCGCCAACCCGCGTGCATAGCGTGGTGAGTACGGATGTAGTGTTGTAAAAGTGCTTTCATGAAAGAAGTTTTTAAACTTTCACTACACTGATTCTTTCATCGACGGTCATAGGCCCTTTTGAGGGCCACCATACCGCAACCGGTCACTGACCAAATATAGGATGACCAAGAAAAAATCAGTGACACGACAAGAAGAAAGAAGTTTTTCAAATTATAGTGAGGCTTTTCGCCTTAACATGCAGTACATTACTGCTTTCAATTAATTAGCCAATGCGTAATTTGCTTCTGAACGAGCAGTGTATGCAAAATTTTGGTTCAGGACAGGTATTTTCGATGTGGCGTCACACTGAACCCAATTTAATAATCGACGTATGTATGATACAATTATTTTAAAGTGATTGCACACGTTCGGTAAGTATAGTCATTAATGTTAATGTGAAATGACGTAAATTTTATTTTAATGACTGATTGTCCCGATTTACATTAATTGCTACATAAATGATTACATAATGTTTTTCAATTCTAGTGTAGCGTTTTGAAAGATCCTTTGCGTTCGTTTATAGTTTTTTTTTTACAGAATTTATGTTTAGATGTCCTAGTAAAAAAGCAAAATGATTCTACAAGATGATTTATAATAAGTAGTATTCCGAAAGGGCCTTATTCTATACCCTGCGTAATGTTTGTTCTACGACTTATGTGAATTCATCAATTTTTCTTTGAAGAATCCGCCCAAACTCAATTATTCAGATAGCAATTTACTATTTTATTTTACAATTTTAAGGAACTAACAGCTAGGTACATAAAATATTTTTTTATTAAATACATGATATGTTCATGTACGCTGAAGGCATCAGGATAGAGTATAAGGATCCACTGATAGTTATTTTATAAATATTTTTTATAGAACGAGGACAACAGATCAAAACAAAAAGTTAGGTATATATAATAAAAAAAAACAAGACTAACTAACTAATAGTTAAAGTTGCAAAATAGATTAACCATCCGAAAAGAACCATCCGGAATGCATCCGAGAAGAGCATTTATTATCCACTACTTTATATAATAAATGCGTTTTGCCTATAATTGGTTTTAACTTGTTGAACATATAAAACATTGGGTCTCCTTAGTGCAACCGTGTAAGCACGCAGTCCCAACAACTCCAGTAGCTCGGAGCAGTCAATGTAGTTTGATGTCAAACTTCTCGTAGGTACGTTAAAAAATTAGCATTAAAAATGATACACAATTATTTAGAATATGCCCCTTTTGGGATAGTATAAATTTATGAATCACCGTGTATTACATAATCACATATATAATTTATCTTTGATAATAAATTCCTTCAGAAGAGTTTTATTATTGTTCTGAAGTGCAATTTTCAAAACTAATAAAACACGCGACAACAAAGGCCAAACTACAATACGAAAGAAAATCAAAACCTCAAACTTGCAAAAGATATATCAAAGACGAACAAAACTTAAATTAATAGAATTGTCTTTGAATTTAATAAAACTTTGAGAAATCAAACAGAAGCTGATAAACAAATTGGTGGTCTTTATAACTACATAGATCTAAAATATTTATAATTATATAAATAATACTAGATTTTTTTTTGGCTTCACTCACGTGGTGAACCTAAAAGATGGCTTAATGTTACATAATGACTATGTATAATATACCTACTACTGTGGTCGTCATATGGCACATCTACGTTCGTCTGTCTGTCAAGGCTTTTCTCAGAAAAGGCTTCTCCGAAACGGTACCAAGTTGAAATTGATATTGAATACTCAGATCTCATAACGCTGGCAAATCAAGTTTCTAGTTAAACGCAATAAAACGCAGCCCGTCTGGGGAGGTACCTCTGCCTTACAGAGGATCGCAGCCAAATAACATTATTTGTTTCAAATAGTGTTGTGTTCCTGCGGTGAGTAAGATTGCCAAAGCTCTTTAGAGGGAGGGGTTCGGGGTCGGCAACGCGTGCGTGATGCCTCTGGTATTGCAAGCGCTCATAGGCTACGGTAACCACTTACCAAAAGATGGGCCGTAAGCTTGTTTGCCACCTTAGTTGTATATAAAAAAATAAAAAAAATACGCGTGTTTTCATAATAAAGGTACATTTAATTTTTTTATACATAACTATAGATATTTTTCTTGGTAGCCCATAGTGATCTTTGTTTTTGACAGGGGCTCTTTTGGAATAATTAAAGGAAAACATCCACGGGACAAACTTATATTTACGGTTAATATGATACAGTGAACTACGTGAGCAACAGCAAAATATAAGTTTGTCACTTCTAACCCCGTTTAAGGGTAACGAAGTCAGGCATGACATTATGTCTGACAAAACTTTCCCGTCAATGAGTCAGAACTTCTTTTATAAAATATTAACTAGTGAAAAACTCCAGCTACACTTGGTTCTCGAGATGCTATTTGCAACCCCGCTGCACTCCCGCTGCTTGAGTTTCGGAATTCTTTATATGCGGTGATTGTCTGTCAATCTGTCAGTAATGCTAGAGTTTTATATATTTAGATAGGTATAGTTGGAACATTGTAATGATGGAACTTTACAAGTAAGTTTGATTCATTTACACGAGTTAAAACACAAATGTCCAGACTTTCAAATTTATTAAAACAAAAATATAATAAGTGTGAACGCTTTGATGGTTGGTATGGGTTTAAATTGCTTGATCAATTTTTTTTAATGGTTCCAGTTTCATTAGCTAAGTTTTTTTAAAAAATTGGAGCCAGATAACCATAGGATTACAGCTTATGTGTGAAAACATCGATCAAGAGAATCAGAAATACGCTTGTTTTATCGTTCGTAGGTATAGATCGTTTACCAAATGGATTGGATAACTTTTAATTATATTTTCTGGAAGTTCAGAATGCTTCGCATCGACGTGTGTTGATAAATTATGACTCACGTAGGCCTCATGTGTATTAGGTGACCTAGGTATTTGATTTTATTGGTTGGAGTATGAAGGCCTCAACTAAACTTCTCAATACAAGAGCTTATTAAGGCAGACAATCTTCGGGCAGCTGTGTAACCTTACTTCTTGAAGGCTTTCTACTCTTTGTCTGCCAATTGATAGTGAACGTGTATTGAAAGTATTTTTATTCGAGCATCACGACCAAAATGAGGTCGAAGCTTGTTTTCAATTTAATTGACTTGCTAAGGGTACTTGGAGCAGAGAAGAATTCAGTTTATACAAGGGCCTTGGATAAAATCACGAATTCCTCATTCAAAATAATAAAGTCAAAATTTGACTGTAGATCGAATATTGTCTGGTCAAATTGTACAGGGAATCTATTATAAGGAGTCTATTACACTCTCAATCAGACATAGAAACCATGGTTTTACCTACTGACTGACGGCAAAACAATTGCAATATGAATTTTCACGTACCTATAATTTCGTGTAATATAGTGATAGATCGTCTTGTTATTTATCGTAAGCAGATGTAATTTTATTCCAACAGTCACTTGTCATGACTGATCATGACTGATCGAATAGAGTGTCGTCTGCATGAGTTTCTGATTGGTCTTTAGTATAAAACAAACGAAACAATTGAATGTAAAGAACAAACCTTAATAAATGAAATTATAAAGGTCGATTATGATCATAACAGTACAGTCAACATCTTAAGCGTTTTAGTGAATATTACGTGAGTTTATTTATTAAAAGAAGTCACACGGGCTGGCACTAGTTTTAATATAATTTGTTAGTAACCACTAGCTCGCTTAAGTCATAAACTGGAATGTCGGTAGGTAGGTATGTATTCACTTTCTTTCAGGAATGTTGCATTTTATGTTATTCAATTAAAAAAGGTAATATGGATGGGCAGCAGCGTTCCCTATCATTCGGCAGTGGGCGGGCCGTATAGCTCGCACAACTTTCAACCGTTTTAGGGAATAAAGGTTTACAGGCTGATGATGATGATGATGACGGTACACCATAAAAGTAAAAGTAACCACCGCGGTGGTTCGAAAGCGCACCTTTAGCTACATACCGTAAATTTCAATATAAAGTTTTTGGTAAAGCATTATTACTGACTAGTATCCGCCCGCGGCTTCGCTCGTGTCTAAAAGAATAAATAAATAGCCTATGTCCTATTCTAGACTATAACCTATATCTGTAACAAATTTCATCCATTCATCCATCCAAACTTTCGCATTTATAATGGTATAGTAGGACTAGCTGACGTCTGTTGAACTTCTTCTTCTTCTTCTTTTATTTTATAGCTTCTGTTGTAATAATGTCAAGCATTTTTTAGTTTATTGGAAACGACAATCGAAGTAAAAAAAGTAACAGAAAAAACATTCGTAACAATTAGCTGACAAAAAAGTAACGTCCAACAAAAGACACTTCAACGCCATCTGGGACAAACATACGGAACAATACACAAATCGAATATACGAGGAAATGGAATAACAGGCAAGGAAATTCCTTTCATCATATTAATTAAGAGCATCTCGTCTAATGGAAAATGTGTTATCATCATGACGTGATTGTTACGTAGTATTTTCATGATTGTTTATTTTCTCTGTGCCAAAAGTATATTTATTTATAAATTACTAGCTCCAGACCGTGGATTCGGTACCCAGATAAAAACTAGCCTATGTCCTACCAAAGGTTCAAGCTATCTCTATACTAAATTTCATAAAAATGAGTGGTTAGAAATATTAAACAAACAAAAATACAAACATTTTTTTATTGCATTGAACAGTATTCAACAAAAACTATACAATCCTTTAAGACTAATAGATATTCAAATGCGATCCCTTAATATTATCCTTTGATATACTTGCATAAAATCAATTTTTAAATTATCTTAAATTTATAATAACTTGTCGGTGTAGTGATGCAATCATAAACCGACAAGAGCTAAGCTCTTAAATCATAGTATAGTAGTTAAAATAACTGATAAAAAAAAGTTCCCGAGTTTTATCCCCAGGCATGGTAGACATCCTCTCGGATCTCCAGGCTGTCAGAACCTTGAAGATGTTTAAGGGGGTAATAAGAGGCACGTCCAAATATTTGGCAAATGCCCAAATTTTGCAGTAATAAGTATGAACGTGACAGGGCTAAGTCGTGATTTTAAGTATGTATGTGTTACAACAAGCTAAAAATTCGTACACCCGACAAGAAATTCGATAATTATGCGAAAATAGGCGTGGCACCGCAGCCACCTGTTACGCTGCGCTTGCGCAACTGCGCCGCCATGAATACTTGTTTACATTATTGAAGTGTTTATTGATCGTACACTCTTATTTTATGTTATGCATATCGATATACGCTATAAAACTTTCTACTTTTTATTTGATGGCAGTTTATTTTATTTCGGCAGAAATAGAGGTACCTATAGAAGAATAGAATATATTTATTTTCCTCCAAAACCTACACCTAATTAGGTATAAACAAACAAAAACAAATAAATAAAAGTAGGTATAGGTCGAGCAACAAAACCTGGTTTTTTAAATATAGTTTTTACTACCTTGTGCCGTGGCTTCGCTCGCGCGTGGTATCTAAATAAAAATCCTATAGGAAAGAAACTCATTTTAACAACGATAGCTCTAACTGCGCTCGCCAACCCGCATGCCCAGTGTGGTGAGTATGGACAAATTCTCTCTCAATATAACTCTATCAATTTCAAGTTCCATCGAAATCTGTTGAGCCGTTACGGCGAGACTGAACCACACACATTCACAACAATATTTTTATATTTGCTATAAACTTCAAGTTGTTATCCCTAGCCGTTGCTGAGAAAAAGGTATTGATAGACAAACTAACAGTCAGACAGACAGCCAGACGGACAACAAAGTGAACCTATAAGGGTTTCGTTTTCCAAATGATGTACGAAACCCTTAAAACTAACAAAAGTCAACAATTATGCGTATCTCGTATTCGATAACAGACGTCATCCGGTTTACCAAATCGACGCGTGTACAATGCCTTAACATTTCCGCAAACAATAAGCTTTTAACACTCCCCTTAAAAAAACCACCAGAGAATAATTTATCTTAAAGTGTTCGGTTAAGGTTGTTTTTGCTGTGGAGGTTGGAAAAGAGTTCTTCTGAAAATGATATTTTGCACGAAGCCAGTGTAATTGCTTCCGAAACGCCAATTTTGTCTTTTGTGCTTAATATCTGCCAGTTGTTCGATATTTAGCATTTTGAATAGTGTGCGGTAGTTATTTACCAATTTGTGCTTGGGTTTTTTTATAAATATAGAAGATATGGCAATTGAATACTTAGTTGCATAGGAACTAATGCTAGAGATAAACTAAATTTGTGCGACTAGGAACATACTTATCATTTGCAACGTTTGTTATGATGAGTATTAAGGGTATAGAATGTCATAATAATAAATAAATAATACCCAACAGTCACATAAATAGTCCTGCACTAGTCCACACTAAGATTACCTGTGGGTAACAGAAACTAAGAGTAGCATGGTACCACAAAAACCAGACCCGGAATAAATATTTGCAGATCATGCAAACATTTGTCCCGCAGCGGGAATTGAACCCTCACCCCTTGCGTCACAGACGGGCACTCGCCCGCTACGGCACCGAGGTATTTTAAGGAATTTGTCGTAAATTTATCCTATTTTATTTATTTTTACCACCAACCACCATTATAGTAGCTATGTGGTGATGTAAGGAAACGATTATCTGTTCTTGGAGGCCTAAGTATTCGTACCCATTTATTTTAAACAAACTGGTTTTCTGATGGACAAAATGACGGTTATCAGACGAAGAAAGTTTAATCATTTCCGGTACAGCACGTAAATGATGATGTTTTTAAGAATACCTGTTTACCTGTTGTATTATAGAGGTATAAAAGAAATTGTGATTTGACTTCGAAAATAATTCATTGCTGGATTAGAGAGTTTAGCTAATTGCTTTTATTGGATTGTTCCTGTCTCAATTTATATTTAAACGTACTTAATAACAGTGTTGAAGATTGGATAAAATCTATAGCAGCTGGTAGTAGAGAATGGAAATATGTTGTGCCGATCACAAATAAATAAATAACACCCAACAGTCAGATACGTACTCCTGACCCACAATAGGATTCCTTGTGTCGTGGGTATCGAAAACTACCAGTATCATGGTAAAACAACCGACAGATCCGGAACAAATATTTGCAGATCATGCAAACATTTGTCCCGCAGCGGGAATAAACCCGCACCCCTTGCGTCTCAGACGGGACTTCGCCCGCATATGTCAAAAAAAGTGGATCTAGATCCCTACCATAGCGACTTATTACCATTATTAAATAAATATACTTAAAAGCGAGCATATCAGCGGTTGACAGTCTCAAATATTTATGGTTCAAATTCGTGTGAAAAGCACACGAATTTGAACCATAAATATTTGAGACTGTCAACTTTATGTCACTGCCTAAACAAAATAGCAAAGTAGGTAGTTGGTACGGTGCTTGGTAGCAACTATCTACTATTATCATAATAAAGCGATAATGACGAACACTATAGCCTCGATGCTTAAATCCCGTTAAGGCTTCCACACCAAAGCTCGGATCCAGGGGGAGGACTTAGGGGGTCATCACCCCCCCTGAGCTTAGTCTACCAATTTTTTTCTGCCTTATTTACCGAGTGAGTATCCTGCAAATACACACATAAAAGAATGAACTCTTAAATTTCATTAAAGTTGTTTGTTTGTAGGAGGCAATCTATGGAAATACAAATCCAATTTTGAAAATACTTTCACCACTGCAAAACTCTACGCTGGTGAAACAGCGGGGAACAGCTAGCATTTATATAATTTTGGAAACAGTTCTGGCTAGACATAAGTGCTTAGGCCTGAACAGTGGCGGATTCCACATTTCCCAAGTACGAGTTTAAGTAGGTAAGCAGTAGTGGTACCGTTGAATGTACAATGAAAGAGAAGAGGTATAGTGATCGGAAATGTGTCTTTTATACTTCTTTCTGTAAGACATCAGAACACCGTCTTACAGAAATCAAAATTATTTAAGTAAGTCATCGGTTAAAAAAAAGAAATCCCCGAATTTGCCGCCCCTAAAATCTGCCGTCCTAGCCTCACTACCTACTTAGCTTTCTGGAAAATCCGCCACTGCCCCTGACTTAAAAGCTGGATCCGCCCTTGTCCATACCAGCTTGTTTCATAAAAACTGTAGGTAATGTCAATGTTTACTGATAGGTGTATTGATGAGAATAAGTCCTATAAAAAGCATCGCGCTATACCCCTACTATGCTTTTAAAATTATTATACCTACGTGAGTTTGTATGATCAGTGATCGACGCAGTGGGCTGACTGTAGGATTGTTCACCAAAGCCGTATCGAGAAGTTTTGTAGTGTTACCATGGCTACCACAGCGTTTTAGCCGAAGTAACCATAAGAACGCATTGCCGTTTTGGCGGTTATTACAAATCCACGGAATAAATAACAGACTCAGCCCTCAGATCAGAGTGGACGAATTGGTTTGCTTCCAATTCGTCAATAGCCTAACAATGGAAGGGTATATGAAAAAAACTAATGTAATTCCTAGCACAGTAGACAGTTCTCCTCAATGTCTACATTTATCAATATAATGATATTATATTGATAAATCTAGAACATAGTTTCTACAGAATCTACAGTTTAAACATAACTAGACTCTCTAACAATGGTTGGGTTGTACAGCGGTCACACAAATTTTGAAAGAACTTTGTTCTTGAAGCCCTTGTAAAAAATCTGTGTGATAACCAACTCGCTGTGTGTGACAAATAGTCAGCTAGTTACTTCTAGCAAAGACTATATAATACAACACGGAGCTTCTAGCCACTAGTTCAAATTGCTTCAAAAAAAGGCTACGTGTGACCGATGTTTAAACGGCCAAATAAGATTGGAAAAGTTTAGCATGGTAATTTACTCGAAGAATGTTTAGCTTCAGACACATTTGTGCGAAATAAAACCACCATTAAAACTCATTGTAAACACATAGTAAGGGTTACCGTCTTGCGGTAAGAGCGTAAACACACGGGTAATAAAAGCGATCCGTAGGCTAACGACTGCACTTCAGCAGCTCGTTCGAGTGACTTTGACTTTGCTTTTTTGCATTTCACTTTGAAGTGTAAAATGTAGCATGTTTTATAGTATTACGTTTCGCCGTACAATCTGGCCGTGGTGGCCCCGGCTGAATGATAGGCCCCTCCATATCTTCTACATATCTTCCTACCCACGGATATTTAAAGGGGTGACTAAGGGAATAAAGCTAGGAGATGGGCAGTAGCTTCCCCTATATTAAAAACGATAGCTCTAACTGTGCTCGCCGGCCCAGGTACTTAGCGTGGTGATGGGAAAATTCCTCCCACATGCTAAGAGTCACTCTGGAAATCTGTGGGGAGGCCTATGTTTAGCAGTGGACGTCTTACGGCTGAAATGATGATGATGATGACGCTTAGAACGTTTAGTGTAATGTAGCAAATAGGCAAATATGCCATAAAACCCCAGAGTAAGTCACGAATAGCATAAGTACTTCGATTTTGAGCGACTTTATAGAGACCAAGATACAAATAAATAAACTTGATTCCCGGAAAGGTCACATTAATACTATATGCTCTTCGGTTTGAGATAATTCATCTTTCTTCGGATCGTCTCCAATTAGACAAGATATGTTCACGAGAGGCATTCACCTGTCTCGTCACTCTGGCAGTTGTATTGTCTAACCTATTTCGTCCTCTCTAAATGCCCTGTCTTATAATACCTTTCTCATTTTCGTCATTAAGTCTTTCGCACTCGAAAAGTAAGTGTAATTGTCGCAATTCAAGTTGTACAAAGCATTTCAGTTTAGTTTTTTTCCATTACCAGAATAATTGCTGGTTTTCCTCAGCCGCCGTCTTTGTAACTAAATGTCTCTCCATTTCAAGCGATTCAATGAAATATTTGTACTTGAAACTGGGTCACCTTTTACCACTTTTGTCGTGCATTGTGTTTTAAAACGTTATTTTCAGATAAATCAACTGTGTGCTTAGATTTTTAGCAGATGAAGGTATAGTTTGGTATATTACATTGTTCTGACAGCAACACAACGAGACTCTATGATCCTAACATATCAATCATGATAGGTACATATCAATAATATACTAAATTCAGTCCTGACTGACTAACATATAGACAACGCACAGCCTAAATCGTTGGCCGTAGAGACTTGAAAAAGGAGGGTGTGTTTTATTTTAACCGACCCCAAAATAAGGAGGAGGTTATCTATTCGGTGACTATGTTTGTACAAGGATACTCCGTAACGAATGGTCCGTTTTTAATTGTTTTTTTTCACAATCATATAGGACATAGTCCTTAAAAAGTGTATCGATATCGGATTAGAAATTAAAAATTATGTCCTTCTTTTTCTGCTCATTTTCACGTAAGGTTTAAGTATACGTATCCGCGCTGGTAATTGGTTTTATCTTAACCCCAAGACACAAAGAGCAAGAACCCATCCATCCGTAACAGCTAGGTACTTCTTCAGAGTACGACGTAACCTCAAACAATTCAGCGGGTACTTTGCGCGGGTGAAGTAGAATCCCACATTTTATTGTTGCTATAAATTTTACGGTTACCATGGCAACAGAGATTGCGCTGGATTTTTGTACGCCACGGAATAGGTACGATAAAGGTTCTGAAACTGCCTTTCACGGTAGATAGCTTTAACATTTCTTAATTTGGGACGCATTATCGGGCTATGGAAAACTACTCGCGTTGCGTGACAAATGTAGCCCATATTATCCACCACAAGATTTACAAAGACAAACAATATGTTTTTTTTACTGAATTTAGAGCAGCTCCAGCATAAGTGATAAATGCTTATGAACAAAATTAATAAATGGCATTGAGTAAAATGCTCATTCTATCCTCACTCTATTAAATTCTTTTAGTGTGAACAGACGTAGAGCTTTCTTTCGTTGTTTTGTCTTCGTTGACAAAAAACAAAGAATGAAAGAGAATAAGGAAGAATGCTCTTGTTCTAAGCTCTAGCTCTACGTTCATTTGATTTAAACGCATCGCAGCATTACGCGCACCTTAAGCGCATCGCAATCGCTTGGGCCGCATTCGGGTTACACCAAACTATTCTTTTTGCATGACAAGTGTAGCCCATATGATCCACCACAAGATGAATTGCGTAAGTAAATTCTTCCTGTTGCATGCCAAGTGTAGCCCATCTGACATGTGCATGAAAAGAGCATCAATCGCTCGCTATAGTTTAAAACTGTGAAACTCCCTCCTTGTAAATCGGTCTACAAAAGGCAGTTCTACCTCCGCTGTTCTGTTACACCAATAAAAGGGTGTTGGTAAATGTTCGAGATTGTACGAACCTACAATATTTCTTTATTATTAGCGAGGATTAGATGCGGCCTGTTTCACGCTAACCGATATTTGTTACGCTCATTTTAAAGATCTACGGCGTTGTTATTCAAATTGGTTTTACCTGTGGGAAATTCCGTCGCCATGTTTTATTTTTAACCAACTTCAAGAAAAGGAGAGGATTCAGGCGTAGCTTCACCTAGTTTCTAAGACGTTTCAAAGTGGTCCTAGTGATTTTATTGAAATGTTTGTATATCTTTTGATTTGATTTGGAAGATTTTATCACTTCCTTGCCTTTATACGTCGGCTTCCAAGGCTCAAGTTTGTCGTGGCAATCTTTAATAATAATAACCATTTATTTCAGGCAACATTAGCCTAGTACAGGATGTTACTAGTAAAAACTTAAAAACTACGGCCCATATAAAATATATACCTTAGTCTAACATACATAAAATAAACCTAGTTACTAGCACGTATCGTCGGCGACGTGTGACATGTCATATGTGCTGCGACCGGTAATCGTCCGCGAATGCGTCAGAACAGCACATTCTGCGGCCAGAATTCCTCCTTAGTGAAGGTCGAAATATTTCGACAGGCCTCATAGCTCAGTTGGTAGTAACTCTGCCTTCTGCGCTAGAGGTCGCGGGTTCGATTCCCGCACTGGACAAACATTTGTGACTAACACAGATGTTTGTTCTGTGTCTGGGTGTTAAATATATATCTATTATGTATATCAGTCTCTGGTACCCATAGTACAGGCTATGCCTAGTTTGGGATCAGTTGACCGTGTGTGATATGTCCGGAATATTTATTTATTTTCAGTTGGAACACACACCGCAAATGAATTGAAATCATTATGACAACCGCTCGACCCTCACCAAGATGTTGGTCTTCACCTTTACATACTCCACGATCTCCACCACTTGGAATGGTCTTCCACCTTCGTGGAATGGTGAAGCCTTGACACGTAGAGCAACGTCCTAGGCACGGCCGGGCGCCACAAGTAGTTAGGTTTAATCTTTGGGGGAGACCTATGTGCAGCAGTGAAGCTCATCAGGTTGACGATGATGATTAACTAAAATGACTTGTAAATATTTTATAATCATGTAATTAGTCTATAATCACAATTTAATAAGGTAATTATGTTTTAATGTATGTTGATGTATACAAGGTGGTATATAACGTGTATGCTAACCCCAAAGGCGATTTTGTTCTAAGACTTTAGTCAATTCGAAATTTTTCAATGAAAAAACGCAAAAAAAAAAAAATCGGCTGTTTGGGGTGAAATCAATTCAAACTCAATGAATCAGCTGCTCTAAGTAGCAATCTTGATACCGAAGAAGTTTAAACCAAAAACAGCTAATTTGAGAAAGTTTGTTTTTTTGTTGAAATATTGATAATGTTATTCGCTAATATTTTTTTCTTTTTGTTGATAGAATATCACCAGGATGGTATATTATGCTATAAATTACCTTGTACAAACGACGACGTTGCAGTAATGCACAATCTTTGGAATCTCTGTAAGTACAATTACACAAATGAGATACAATCTCAAAGATAATTTTCCTTGAGTGCTGGAATTTTGCGGTTTAACCAGAGAGCTAGAAACGGATTTGAGGACATGCCTTAAATGAAACATTTAGACGCGACTTTTTTGAGTTAATTATCCTTTTTGCCGCGACCTATAGAACACAGTAGTCCACGCAAAAGTGGTCTTAATTCAGACACTTTAATTATTTGCTTGGCATTTCGGTCGCATGCATTTATAGAATCACCTAGTTAAATTTGTAATATACGGTATCCGGTTTAAAAAAATTATTTTCTCAAAATATTTACAAAAAATCACAAAATACAGGTTACTTCCTATTCTAAAATATGCCAAACAGCGTAGGTAAAAAAAGTGATGTGCTTCAGATTTAGCTTTTTATTTTTTTGTACCTACTCGTACCGTGTGCAGCGAAATCTCTCGCCATTTTAATTGAAAATTACCATAAACTACTTGCATATGTGTATTTTAAGTCGGAAATTAAAAGCAGCAAACAAAGGTACTAAAAGTGACAAATAGGCTGACAACTGTGATCCCCAAGAACTTGACTTACATGCTCACATTTTGCACACTGGTATAGAAATTAATATCCGGTCGCGTCGTCCCCAAAAGTCTCCCCGAAAAATCGCGTCCGACGAAGTATTTTCTACCTAATGCCCGTGTCAGGGTTTCGACGATTAGCGACTGTCTTTAATAGGCAATTTCGTGTAATTTCTAATTGTTATTTCGTTGCTTATAACGTCTGAAGTGTAATGGTTACGTTTATTATTATTTTACGGTTTAATATATCTGCAATAAAATAATTGATCCAAGTTGAAAGGGTAATTGTGTATTACAAAGCTTTTAGCAGAAATCAATGGAAATAATTGAAAAGTTAGTTACTAACTTACTTAAGGTAGGTACGCGTTACTTGGCTGCATATGAACACATCGCATACAGGCAACGTACTAAAGCAGACAGCAAATACATGCCTGAGGAAGTCCACTGCTGGACATAGGCCTTCTCCAAAGAGTGCCACTAATGGCGTCGGTCCATCGAAGGGCCTTCCAACACTGCATCGTCAGGCTTCTTATCGCCATTCGAGAACATTTATTTCCCAACGGTTGTCGATTCCGTGATATGACCTGCCCACTGCCACTTGCTAATTCTGAGAGGTAGGTTCCTACGTCTGGAAACAGAGAGCATAAAATTTAACACGAGATAACAGCTGCTTAGCTAAAATGGCTGGAGGTGACTAGTGCCACGTGCGATATAAAGATGCTGGTGGAACTGAATCTACCGTAAATTGGCGATTTTTTCGATTTGTGATAATAAATAATAAATATTTCGGACATATCACACACGGTCAACTGATCCCAAACTAGGCATAGCCTGTACTATGGGTTCCAGAGACTGATATACATAATAGATACATATTTAACACCCAGGCACAGAACAAACATCTATGTTCATCACACAAATGTTTGTCCAGCGCGGGAATCGAACCCGCGACCTCTAGCGCAGAAGGCAGAGTTACTACCAACTGAGCTATGAGGCCAGCAAATACTGATAATGATACTGTAGCTGTTAATCCGGTCTAAGGATCGAATTTTCCTTTGTGGTCCCGGCTGAAGAATAAGTCCTTTCATAACTACATACCCGTAGATGTGTGTACAGAGTAAGAATAAGGGAAAAAAGCAAGGGGATGGGCAGCTGCCCTACTTTCATAAAGACAGCTCTATCTGCGCTCGCCAACCCGCGTTCCCAACGCGGTGAGTATGGGAAAATCGGCCCCACGCGATATGTGAATTCACTCTGGAAATCTGTGGGAGAGGCAAAGCTCAGCCGTGGATGTCTTACGTCTGAAATAATGATCGAATAATATTTATACATGCTGTAGAGCATGAACGAAGCAAGTGTGAACTAACTTCCAACAAACTACTAATACAAAAGCATACAAAATCTCTGAATAAACGCGTAACTCAAATAAAGCTGGTACAGAAATCCTATCAGCAGCAAAACCTGAGCTATATTTTATTTCTCACTGTGAAATATTTATCCAAAGGTTTATCCCGTTTTCCGTGTTTTCCTCGAATGAGATCCGAGATTTAATTTTTAAAATAATGCCTGCATTTTTTATTCATCCGCTAATTTTGCCGAACGTGACCGTGTATACCGTGCCTTAGAAATAGCGGAGTATAATGAAAAATCTGTATATTTTTGAGAGAAAGATATAAAAAATGTATCCATGTTAGGTTTATTGTTAGGAAAGAGAATACTTATATATATGAAATTAATTTAATCTTAATATTGTTATTGACAAAATAAGTAAATACTTAAAAACATTCTACAGATTTAAAAAAATAGCATGCGTAATAGGTTATACTGTATCGGGTATATTATATAATCCTACAATCCTACTAATATTATAAATGAGAAAGTTTGTGGGGATGTTTGGTAGTTTAGATGTTTGGATGTCTGTTGTTCAATCATGCCGTAACGGCCTAACCGATTTCGAGGAAACCGAAGCCGCGGGCATACCCTCGTACATATAATATATATCTCACGATAAGTTTAATGTTAGGTACTAAGTAGAGCTAATTTACAACACGTAAAAATCAACTTGCCACCTGCGTGGAATGTGCTTCCCCCTCCCACCACACCCCACCTCCTACCGGTTTCGCGAGTGAGAATGAGACAAAACATTACAGCGAGGTGCCTAGTTAACTTCTGCGTGTTGTACATTAGTGTGTGCTAACTTCTATCACAGTAGTGGGATGTTAAATTTCCAGTTAAATTTCCATTATTTTTATAGTCATTTGTTTACTACACTATCGTCATTTATTTATTATATCATTTCTTTGCTACACAAACATTTATTAATGCTACACAACTACAGTAATTCACAGCTAGGTAATGTAATACACATTGTTCGTTTGTACTCGTTCTGCTCGCTCTCGATCAGGTTTTGGCTGAAAGTCAGTGTTTTTGCTTTATGCAAAAAATTTCACTGAACCATAGCCTATTTGTCGTGCTGCAGCACACACAAACTTAGCTACCAACTGTTATTTACTTTTTTGAATTGCTTTTTTGTTCTTTTCATTCCGTCTTGCAACCTGTCTTCGGTTGGGTGCGCGTTGTTGTGCACCTCATCAGTGCCAGTGTGGTACAGCGGTCGATCAGCTCGGTCACCACGGATTATCGTGCACTAGGGCTGCCGGAAGAATATCCCGCCACGCTAGCCTTAATGACATCATCCGCCGGGCTCTTACCAGCATTAACGTCCCAGCCATTCTCGAACCGAATGGTCTGCTACGTGATGATGGTAAGCGGCCTGACGGTATGACTTTGATCCCTTGGGAGAAGGGTAGGCCTATGGTGTGGGACGCTACTTGTGTTGATACACTAGCGCGCACACATCTTCCGGGGACATCAGTTAGGGCGGGTGCGGCGGCAGATTCGGCCGAGGATCTCAAAAGGCGCAAATATGTTAGTCTTGATAGGGCTTACATATTTGAGCCTTTTGGGGTTGAGACCCTGGGTCCGTGGGGCAACGGGGCCCTCCGGGTTTTCAAAAAGATATCAGGACGTCTGATCGAAGCGACGCGTGACCCGAGAGCTGGCTCCTATTTGGCCCAGCGCATTAGCATTGCCATCCAGCGTGGCAATTCCGCCAGCGTCTTGGGGACGCTTCCGACTGGTAGTGATCTGGATCAGTTGAGCTATCTATAGATCGTTTGTAACGGTCTTTAGATGGCTCAACTGTTTCTTGTGTATTTTGTAAATATTAACTTGTATTAGTTTTAAGTTTCTTTGTGTAAATAAATTACTATTCTTTTTTGTTTATTTGTGTTTCTAATATTGTTTGAAATTGCTTAACTAAGTTATTTTTTTTTTTCACACACCGTCAAGTGATCCCAAACTAGGCATAGCCTGTACTATGGGTCCCAGAGACTGATATACATAAAAGATAAATATTTATATAACACCCAGACACAGAACAAACATCTGCATTAATCACACAAATGTTTGTCCAGCGCGGGAATCGAACGCGTGACCTCTAGCGCAGAAGGTAGAGACTACCTTCTGAGCTATGAGGCCAGTCAATTGTGTGTGTCTGTGGTGCCAAATATATTTTTTATCTATCTATCTATCTATCAGTCGGCTAATGCAGGTTCATTGTTATAGGTTGCCTAGTTGAAGGAACCTTTGATTAAAAGGTACAATATAATATAAGGTACAATATATACTCTCCTCATAGCTCAGTTGGTAGTAACCCTGCCTTCTGCGCTAGAGGACGCGGGTTTGATTCCCGCACTGGACAAACATTTGTGACTAACATAGATGTTTGTTCTGTCTGGGTGTTAAATATATATCTATTATGTATATCAGTCTCTGGTACCCATAGTACAGGCTATGCCTAGCTTGGGATCAGTTGACCGTGTGTAATATGTCCGGAATATTTATTTATTTATTTAATAATTTGATAACTACTTTGGTATACCTCTGTTTCTCTTTCAATAAGAAATAAATTCAAAATATCACCATCGCATAGTCATAATTTTAGCCATAAGTACATGTTCACTGTTGAACAAAAGCTTCCTTGATTTCCAGAGTGACCGATCTATTGCAAGCATACAACGGCTTCCAGCAAGCTTTACACAGAGTTATGTTTAAAATGCGAAAAATGTATTTTCAAAATCGAAAGTACAAGACAAAGCAAACTAATAAGTTCATCATCATCACCAGCCTGAAGTCCACTGCTGGACTGTTCTAAAACTGCGTGGCCCGGTTCGTGGTCGTCATTCATTCGAACTGAAAAGTTACATAATATAAATTACTTAATTTTTATTAAAGAACTGTCTGTATTAAATGTTGCCAACTTAAATATAATCAGGAATCATGTGCAGTAAGTATATTATTATCATGATAATGATAGTCATAATTATGTTGCTTCTGTAAATAGATAAGATTAATAATAATGTTTACAAACGGTTTCTTTGAATCTCATACTATTATAATAATTACCTTGCTTAAACATTACAGGAATTAGCATCAATTCTCATCATATATTAGCATAGATACCTATCACAATCATTTATTTTATAAACTCTTCTCTGATGCTTCCCTGTCTATACCTTCATATCGCAGATCCTCAAGATGAAGTGCGTGTTGCCAGTGATAACAAAAAAAAAATAAAAAAATCTGGACATAGTACACACGGTCAGCTGATCCCAAACTAGGCATATCCTATACTATGGGTACCAGAGGCTGATATACATAATAGATAACTATTTAACACCTAGACACAGAAAAAACATCTGTTTTAATCACACAAATGTTTGTCGAGTGCGGGAATCGAACCCGCGACTTCTAGCGCAGAACGCAGAGTGACTACCAACTGAGCTATGAGGCCTGTCGAAATGGCAATGAAACTTGGTAGAACTTACAAAATGTGTATGGTAAATGTATAAAAAAAATCTCATTGTCTAACTAAACACTAACTGGTTTAATGCATTCTGCATGTACGACCTTCGAAGAATCAAACATTTTTCAGAAAAATAATACACTAAATGAAACGGAATCCCTTGCACTTTTTCGCAGTACAAACTAACAGCTCTATCTTCAAAGATACCATTCGAGCTCAGAAGATAGAGTTCATAATGTGTGTGATCTTACTCCGATGCTGAGATAGGAAGCAGAATTAGTACAAGGATCACGTGTACTGGAGTCCGGTGCATTGTCCACTAGATATCTTGTCTGTAATTAAAAATAAATCCGCAATTTATTGAGGTAGCTCGTAGAGCAAACATTGTTGCTACTTTGAGATAAAGTAAACTGATTTGTTTAGTGTTTTGGCTTTTTGTGTGAGGTTAAATAGAGATAAATAAATAAATAATAATAAATAAATATTCCGGACATATCACACAAGGTCAACTGATCCCAAACTAGGCATAGCCTATACTATGGGTACCAGATACTGATACCTATACATAATAGACACAGAACAAACATCTATATTAATCACACAGATGTTTGTCCAGTGCGGGAATCGAACCCGCAACCTCTAGGGCAGAAGGCAGAGTTACTACCAAATGAGTCATTTATATATTTATTTTGCAAGCCGTGTTGGCCTTGTGGGATTTGCCTTTGACTTTCTAGCCGAAGGTCGTGGGTTCGAACCCGGTCAACATGTCACGTATGGAATACTACTTAAAAGTTGCGACGTGCCTCTGACTAACCGTCTTAAACATCTTCAGGGATCTGATCGCCGGAGATCTGAGAGGTTGTCTCTGCTTATAAGGCGTAAACCTATTTTTTTAAAACTATATTTTAAGTTTATATATCCTAAATTATCTATACCCAAGAGTCACCTAAATAGTCTTGACCCCACACTATGTCATAGGTATCAGAAACTATGTACTATGTTACCACAACACCCGAAATAAATATATTTAGAACATCCAAATATTTGTTCCGTTGGTTTGAACTTCCACCTCTCTGCATCTCAGACGGGCATTACATTAGTACCTAGGCCACGTTACCGAAGTCCTCGAAGAGTTAGAAACCTTTTAATAAAACAAGCAGCGTGCAAAGAAAACTCTTTTCTTGATATTAAGATGAATACAAATTGAATTCCGTATTCAATTTACAAACAAACATACCTAAATGCACATGCTTAAAGGTTTAATCCTTCCCCAAGCTACCTTGAATTTGAATAAGCTTCAACAAAGAAACATTATTCATGTATTCCTTCTGGAAAAGAATACTTATTTGACCCTGTTCTGTTTGCCTTTGGAGCGGGACTAGAGACAGTCTAAGTGAAAAAGCTGACTCATTTAACCTCATGCAGATGACCCAGTAAACGGTAGCCTCTGTCCGTTCATTAATTCATTAATTCAATGGCCTCATACATCTATAGACGATGAACAAACAGCATCGTTTACAGGTTAAATAGGCACTTACGTTCATGGCTGGTAAGGCCTATGCGGGAGCGACAGCTACGACCGCAGTTGTTCTAGCCTCTGTCCAATATAGCTGCAAATTGCTATACCATCCAAAATGCAGCCCACGGGGCACTGCATTGCGTCTATCACTCTGAGACATGCGTTGGTAAGTCTCATGTGCCTGTAATTTCACAGGCTACCTAACTTTTCCAGCTTTTAAATATTAAAAAAAACCACAACATTGTTAGCTTTGCCGCTTGGCAGCTGAATTTTAGGGCATGGTGGCAGTTCTTGTACTACCCACGTTTACGTGGTCAGGTAGTAGAAAAAACTCATAAAACCGGCAATATTTTCACAAAACGTTCAAGCGCAGCCGCATGGATGGATCAATTCTAGCAAATTTTAGAAAAGGATAGGAAAATTATCGTTTAAATCTTTGATTTTTATAATAAAAAGTGAACCAGCTTTTTTATAACCTGTAGTGAAACTTGGACATCTTGCAAAGAAACAATGCACCGGATTTGCTAAAGCAAGTAACAAACTGCAGTTTCCGATAAGGGAACTAGTTAAGACTCAAGCATCGGAAGCTTTTCATGAAAATAAAAAATGGCAGAGCGATATTGTGTATGATAATGAACAGATGAGCCTATTTATAAAGGTTTAGTTTCCCAAGAGAACGCTGCCGTCCTGCGTTTTTAGTTTATGCCCGTAAAAACACGTGTTCGAAACGGGGAAGGAGAACAACGTGAGGAAAGCCGCGCTGTAGTACCTTCGTACGCATTGACCATTTTTTTCCTGTTGATAAGGAGCCTACTCTATCGAAACATATCCCAGGCATTGTAATGCCTGACTGTAAATTGACATAAATTGACTTTTTACTAACTTACCCTGTGGGGTTCTCTAAGTGAATAAAAAGTTCCACTTGACGCCGTATAAAGAATCTAGAATAGACGCAGAACTTAAGTAGGCTTTACACACATTTTTTTTAAAGGACGGATATCTGCGATCGCCTTTTAGCACCAAATACCTACCTAAACATTTGTCGCTTCCTTTCTTATAGTTTTTAGTATTTATGTGTGTATTGTTTAAACTCCTAATCGTTTAATTATTAATCAGAATAAAAAAACAAGTTGCCCTGTACAGTTCCAACCGTATAGTGCACGCTAACTTCTCTTATATGCATAACTAATTCATTTTCCTGAGGTAAATCGTGTATGATGAAATTGTTTGGAATGTGATGTAGAAACTCTTATATGAAATAAATTTGATATTATATTAATATTTCAAGTTATTGTTCATGAAAGATTTTGTTTTTTCAATATTTTGTGATCAGTATTCATATTCTTAAATAATTATAAGGATGCTTTTAAAAAAGTGTCCTTCCCTGAGTGATTATCTGTTTTACATTCTATGCACGAAAGGAGTCTCTAAGAGGCGCACTTTAATCCTTTCATTACACTGATTCTTTCACTGATGGTCATAGGCCCCATACCTGAACCTGGTCTCTGACGTAATACAGGATGACTAAGTAAGAATCAGTGACACGATAAACAGGCATTCTATAATGTTCGAAAATAACAACCATATGAAAGGGAAAAGGTGCTTTTGTAAACTTTCTTATGAAACCTATGGCTATAAATGGAATTTTATTACTTTTGATTTCCTCCAGGTTGCTTAAAACCGGTCGCGTAGCTTCTAAGTGCGCGATATGGTGGCACACTGCACCAGTGTTTTAGGGTTGACTCAAAATTACCATGCTAAAATAATTCAAAATTTTCTTCTTGTCATTGATTCTTTCTTGGTCATCCTGTCTTTGCTTGGTGACCAGGTTGAGGTATGGTGGCCCTGAAATGGGCCTATGACCGTCGGTGAAAGAATCTGTGTAGTGAAAGGATTAATGTGCGCTTCTTAGTGGCTCCCTTCGTGCACATGTCACATGTCTTCGAATTTTTAGGTTCTAGGACATGCAGGTTTCCTCACGATGTTTTCCTTCACTGTTTGAGAGTACTAGCAAATCGCACATACATTTTCCGAATGGAAAATACATTGGTGCACGACAGGTTTCGAGCTCACGACCTGTGGATCGGAAGGCGGGGCCACTAATCCTTCCACCACGATAGCGTTACGCTTACAATATACCCGAAAATAATATAGGAAAATACCGTGTGTATGTCTACAGCTTACACATAACGAATTTCTGAATTCTGAGTATGCAAATATTTAGTGCATAATTGGTGCAATCTGAAAATCCAATTCAAAATTTAGGTGCCAAAGAGGTTTCTGAGATATGAGCCAAAAACTATGTGTCAGCTGGAGACCCGGGTCTACAGCTTGCACATCCAGTACTGCCAAACGGCTGACGCGAGAGCTATGAAAACTAGCCAGATATTTAGTGCCAAATTAGTGCCAAAGGTACTAAAAATTTCAGGCCTGTAACTTAAAAGGTTTCAGAGATATGAGCCAAAAACTATGTGTCAGCTGGAGACCCGGGTCTACAGCTTGCACATCCAGTACTGCCAAACGGCTGACGCGAGAGCTATGAAAACTAGCCAGATATTTAGTGCCAAATTAGTGACTAAGGTACCAAAATTTTCAGGCCTGTAGCTAAAAAGGTTTCAGAGATATAAGCAAAAAACTATGTGTAAGCTGTAGACCCGGGTCCCCAGCTTACACATTTCGTTACGCCAAACCGCTGATCAGAGGGCAATAAACTTTAGGCAGGATTTTAGCTTATAATTAGTGCCTAAGGTACCAAAAATTTCAGGCCTGTAGCTGAAAAGGTTTCAGAGATATAAGCAAAAACAGTTTTCCCGCCAAAAAATTCAAATAAAGTTATTGAAAATCGCCTCATTGCGACGTTGCCACTTCGCTTAAAAAGATTGTCAAACGACTTTAAACTTTATTTACATGTCACGAAGATTGATTTTGGTATTTGATCATTAAAAAAGTTAATTTGGTTTGTTGAGTTTAGTCTAGGAGCTCGGAGGATAAAATAGTTTTCAGCCAAAACATACCGTGTTGCCATCGATGTAATCGTATCTCGTAGACTTACGTCTTGATTGATGATGGAAGTCAGAGGCAATCACGACGACATCATCGCCCTGAGTCAAATTCTTTGTCAGTGTCGGCAAGTTATTTATAATCTCTCTGATAGGAGCACCTGGCTTACAAATGGATAGAACAGATTGGTAGTCATTATTATGTAAGTGTATAAATTCTCCAAGAGATTTTCCGTATGTATCGCACAATATTAGCATTTTCTTAGGTCTATTTTGTGAAATTACGGCGGTATCCTCAGCTATAAGTCTGGGTTCATGGTTTTGGGTACTGTTATTCGTTTGGTTTCCAGTGTTCTCCTCTGTCGTTAGCTTCTCTACGGATCGAAGTCCTATTCTCGTAGTAATCCCGTTGTCTTCTTTATTCTTTATTGTCACGACCTGTTTTGTTGCTATTGATTCACTCGTTTTAATTGTTTTTGTCTTCCCTTTTTTCGCTACTAATTTTTTTTGGATTTTTCTTTCTATTCTGTTAGTCTTTATCATGTTTCACTTGTTTATTCAATGTTATAATATTTTTACTTAAGTTCTTGGTCTTTGCTGCAGTTTTAATATCTACGGTGTGTCTAGAATTTTTTAATTTTATGTTTTCACTTTGGAGCTCAATTATTTGGCTTATTAAATTGTCCAATTCTTCATTAAGTATTTGGGTGTTCTCATTGGTTTCCAACTGGAGCGTTTTTTGTAGTGGTTCGAACAGCGCTGCATTATTTTCGTGCATACGTATTACGTTTAATGCTTCTTCATATTCATTGAGATCTGCAGTTCGTCGCTCAATCATCTCTTTTAGCTTATTTCTTTCCGTTTCAGTCTCTTGTAATTTTACTACTTGTTCTGCAAATGCTACTTTGAGTGACCCATTTTGCGCCAAGAGATTTTATAATCCTTCGCGCAGTCGTCTTGTTCCTTTAGAAGCTTCAAATTCAAGTTTTGTGCTTTTTGTATTTCAGCGGTCAGTTTTCTAATTCTACGGCAACATGGTTTCTTGTTTGGGGCATTCTGGAACGATCAGAAAACGCAAAAAGTCGATTCGGATGAAGAGATTCGATCCAGGGCACGTCGTTACTGACGATTATTGAGTCCACCGCCTCGACCGCTATGCCAGCGGTACTTTACTTGCAGCGACGAAATAAGTGTAGAGGTTGAAAGAACTATTTCTTAGAGTCGCAGATCGTTGTAATAAAAAAATCGACCGTCATTACACTTTTTTGCACACCCTCATTAGCTTTTTAGTTCAATATGACTTATTGATAAAAAACTTTTATTTAGTCATTATAACGAGGCACTTACGTATAATATTGTGACGCGTTCGTTATTTTGGTTGTTATAATTTTTGAGAGTAGATCGCCAAAATGGTTTAAGGTAAACATCATGAAGAAACCAGAGGTATAGTCAGCTCGCACACTACGAGTACTTACGTGTTAATAGGAAACAATACAATGCCACAAATCTGGGCCCCGATCGCGCTAAATTTTTACTTGTGGCGCTCTGCGGTATATTTTAAGGGATGAAGATGAAGTTTTCCAAACGCTGGCCATTAGATAAAATAGAATCGAAACCATTGTGTAAGTATCATCATCATCACCTATTTGAGTCCACTGCTGTACATAGTGTACCTACCACTAATTAGAGGAGGATAACTCGAGTCAGTGACCGTGGCGGCCCCGGCTGAAGAATAGGCCCCTCCTAACCTCCTACCCGTGGATGTCGTACTAGGCAGGCGAGTAAGGGATGGGCAGCAGCTTCTCCTATTTTCACAAAGAGTTTCAAATTCCCCCCACCCCCATGACAGGAATTCACTCCGGAAATCTGTGGGGGAGGCCGCTGTTCAGCAGTGGACTTCAAACGGCTGGAATGATGATGATGAACTCGAGTCAGAACACGCATCCAGATCGAATCACAGGGTACTGAGCCGCAGGTAAATGGATCACGTCGCTCCCAAGCAGCTGAAGCAGCTCAACGGCTCAAAGTAGTTCTACTTCATCTGCGATTCATGCGACCCTGACCCTGATTAGAAACGATTTCATACGATAACAATTTGTATTATTTTCAACACTATTAAGTCCATATTAGAAAAGCTGACCCGTTTGATGAACTGATTGCTAGTACTTTATTGCATTGTTTGCTTCACTTTACCTGATTCATCTGAAATCATTCATAGATCTACTTGCGCGGTTCAAGAGCGCATGCTGCGAGCTGATTTGCAGCTCAGGTATTTTGAGTGAGTTACCCACCACTACCACTTAGAAACTTTGATGTACCAAATAAAAACTATAGTAGGTATTATTATAATATTATAACTACAAAATTTTTGTTTATTTTTAGATTTTGACGCCTTTTCTTTTTTAGTTACCAGCATAATTTTAGTGATACTTCATCATCTTATCCTATCTAAGCTTCTGAATTCTTTAACCTACATGATATATACTTTAAACATACATAAGCCTCTCGATTTGAGAGCAAAAGACTTGGCGGCAGGAATAAGATGCCACAGCCAGCCCGAAAGGGAAAAGCATAAAAAAATGCAAACTTCAAGAACGAAAGAATGACACGATAATGTTACGCGCCTGTAAAATATCGGGCAGCCTGTAAGGACGTGGACACTCTGATAATGTACAGCCAGCCATATTCACAGAATCTAATTCTAAATGGGGGAATAAGATCTGCACTGACTTCCCGCGTTGGGGTGCGCATTCACAGCATTTTATTGCAATAATTTTTCCAATAATACGAAGCCACCTAGCTTTAGACGGCGGAGTCATATATCTCATCATGTCACATAGGAACCAACTCATCATGTCACATAGGAACCTACTCATCTATTCCTTTCGTGACGTGGTTTATAAGTGGTTCACATCTACCTACCTTATGTGAGGTACCTACCTACTTCCCTATGTTTTGTAGGTCTAGGTACAAAGTGTAGGTACGTAGTACCTAGGTATAATAAATACTTGGTACCTATACCTAGCTAGACCTACATAAGTAAGTACCTTACATAAAGTACGTAGGATTGTATAATATTATGCAAACACGTCACGAAAGTAATAGATGGCTTCCTAGTACCTAGAGCTAACCAAACTTAGGTAGAACTAAATTGCCTAAATGCGTAATAAAACACTTCAAAAAACTATAAATAGGTAAATAACTAGTACCTAGGTACTAGGTAACTACCATCTATAATTTACTAGCCAACTTAGATATGAACAAAATGAGCAAATACGTCACGGTAGTACCTAATAGATACCTGCATATCCAACTTTCATATGTGCTACCTACCTACCTACCAAGGTATCTTGATTAACCTAAATACCTTACCTGACTTCTTCTGACAGACTTTTATTTCTGTTTTAGTGTGTGGCTAGGCGGAGCAATGATCTATGAAATGCGGGGCGGTGGCGCGGGCAGAAAGTGTATGAGAATGGCCGGACATAGGGCTCAGTGGCGCGTATTAGGGTTGACCTATGTCCAGCAGTGGACTAGTGTGGGCTGATGATGATGATGGCTACAATGGAGGCCAATTTCATACGTCAGTTTCGAAATTGAAAATCTATGGAACTTCAACCGAAGTAACAAATTATGTAGGTAGGTACTAACCAATTACTTACAATATATTTTTATTTTATCTAGATCGATCGACACCTATCTTACATATGAGATAACGGCTAGGTTAGAAGTACAACAAATTCAGAAGATGAAGATACTACCTAATAAGAAGCTGTGTAGGTATTACAAAAATTATGCTAGTAACTAACAAATGTTAGTAACTTACCTACATTAGAGGTAGGTACAGTATGTCCAGTGGACTTCAATAGGTTAAAGATACCTCCTACATAATAGTTTCGATTCTGTTTTATCTATATCCAGCCAATTCTATCCATAGCCAGCGTTTGGAAAACTTCATCTTCGTCGCATATAATATACCTACCACAGAGACCCTCAAGACGAAAGCCTACAGTCAGTGCGCGTTGCCAGCACCAAAAAGTTACGAACGGCGACCACACACCGAATGACGCAGTGTTGAAAGGCCCCGCACCCTATGGACCGACGACATTGCGAAGGTTACTGTAATTCACTGAATGGAAATGGCTCAAGACCGTTCGTCGTGGCACTCTTTATGGGAGGCCTATGTTCAGCAGTGGACTTCTGCAAAATGAAAAAATATTTTTGTGATACATGTCCTCTAATAGGTAAGTATCCAAAAGGGAGGTCATTCAACTTATCGTTGATGTGTATATACTAATTCCGGAACATTTTGTATACATACACTAGTTCACTGAAGTAAAAGATAAATCTCTCTTTTTCGAGGTACGACACACAAGGTACATCGATGGCAGCACTGGGTATGTTTTGGCTGAAAACTATTTTATCCTCCGAGCTCCTAGACTGAACTCAACAAACCAAATTAACTTTTTTAATGATCAAATACCAAAATCAATCTTCGTGACATGTAAATAAAGTTTAAAGTCGTTTGACAATCTTTTTAAGCGAAGTGGCAACGTCGCAATGCGGCGATTTTCAATAACTTTATTTGAATTTTTTGGCGGGAAAACTGTTTTTGCTTATATCTCTGAAACCTTTTCAGCTACAGGCCTGAAATTTTTGGTACCTTAGGCACTAATTATAAGCTAAAATCCTGCCTAAAGTTTATTGCCCTCTGATCAGCGGTTTGGCGTAACGAAATGTGTAAGCTGGGGACCCGGGTCTACAGCTTACACATAGTTTTTTGCTTATATCTCTGAAACCTTTTTAGCTACAGGCCTGAAATTTTTAGTACCTTTGGCACTAATTTGGCACTAAATATCTGGCTAGTTTTCATAGCTCTCGCGTCAGCCGTTTGGCAGTACTGGATGTGCAAGCTGTAGACCCGGGTCTCCAGCTGACACATAGTTTTTGGCTCATATCTCAGAAACCTCTTTGGCACCTAAATTTTGAATTGGATTTTCAGATTGCACCAATTATGCACTAAATATTTGCATACTCAGAATTCAGAAATTCGTTATGTGTAAGCTGTAGACATACACACAAAATACCGTAGTCGCGACAACCTAATCGTAAAAGTAATATATATATTATAGAATGTAGCTCGGCTCCGAAATCTGTTTCAAAATATACCTTGCTCACTCACACACGGAAAATATGTCCCTACTTTATTTTATTATCTATCTAAATATTAAGTAAATTCACATGATAGGAAGTCACTATGAAAATCTGTGGGGGACCGATGTTCAGTAGTGGACTTCAATGATGATGATGATTTTAAATATCGGTGCATGACATAAAATTAGTTTTTATTTACTTTTTTCGAAAGTCGAGATTGATGCTTCCACAAGAGCAGCAGGTGGAATTTAAAAAATAATAACCCTAGTATTCTTAGTTGCTAATATGTTTTCACTCCACCAGTGGCAGCGTAGCATGGGTTGGAACCTGGAGCGGTTTCCTATTGAGCACCCCCCCCCCCCCCAAATAAAAACATGGGCCGGTGGGTACCTAAGTCGTGTTTGCCTCGTTGGTGATTTTATAATCTAGAATTTTCTGCGTAACTTCTGATCCGATCAAAGTGAGAGAGCTGCGTGACATTCATTTCATAAAAAATCGCTATCAAATTTGACGATTTATTTCTCACCACATTTAGAGATAGAAGCTTAGTCTAGTGCCATTAGCCAGAGTAAAAGGTTTTATATTTGTATGAAAAGTCTGGGTATTATAAGTTTTGAACCTTTTTTCCACTTACCTAAGTACTGCTACTCCATAGTCAGTCCCTTATTGTCAAGGATCGTGATCTCCAAAATTCTATGGATAATTGGCCTGCATTTGTATTAATTTTGGTATTCAACAGATGAAATGGGCCAAAAATATTTTCTAATGAAAATAAATCCACTTTTGCAGAATCGTTTCTATATCATTTATATAAGAGCAGCCCTAGTATCATAGAAAGCTGTACTCACTCTTACTTGCCATTTTTACGTGCCCATGTTATGGGAAAACAAAAATATATAGCACGGTAGATAATGGTACATACTTCATCAAACCCTTGCAAAATAATTAAAAAAATATGATATTTTGGTTTATGGTTCAATCAAGCCGTAACGGCTCAACCGATTTCGTTGAAACTTGGAGTAGAACCATTGGCAAAACAAAAAAAAAATAAGTATGACAATGAATTCTGTTTACAAAAAAATATGATTTAAAACCTTTTTACCGACGATGGTACTGTTAGCGAGATCAGTAGTTAAAAATATGCAGAAGAAACTTAGCAAGTTAAAAGCTTAGCTTAGTACTGTACAAAGGAAATGTACCTACTGACGAGCGCTGCGGTATGTGGTGCGACTACGGTAGGATTTGTTATTTTTATCCGATTAGGGAGTGCTATGTATTTAACAGTGTATGTATGTATGCTCATCTTTGCCCAAGTACTAGTGTAACTTCAATTAATACGGTATCTAATGATCCGTCTTCAATGGTGTCATAGGCATTAGGAGGAGGTAGGGCACAGCGAGATTTTCTCGTTCTGAATTGGAGCAGCCCGCCTGGGGAGGTACCTCCGCCTTACAAAAGATCGCAGCCAAATAACATTATTTGTTTCAAATAGTGTTGTGTTCCTGCGATGAGTAAGGTTGCCAGAGCTCTTTAGGGGGGTGCCTCTGGTATTGCAAGCGCTCATAGGCTATGGTACCGCTTACCAACAGGTGGGCCGTATGCTTGTTTGCCACTTCAGAAGTATAAAAAAAAAAGGCTGATGAGGATACTCTGAACTGAATTCACTATGATGCGGAGAAAAACAAAGTTTAACATCACAAATTAAAAAGCCTTATTCTCTCAAGAAATGTAAGCTTATAAGCTTATTAACTTGTGTTATAATGACTGAGTTGTACTCTGTGGGGTCGCTTCGCCTCACGCAATACTAACATTTCCACAATTCCCCATAAAAATAGGCAAAAACGGTTGCCACTTGTAGCCAAACGCCACTTTGTAAACCCATAAAAGTTCCATCAAACTAACACCGTGTTTGAGCAAACTATATTCAATGGCGCTATTTCCTGAACTCTCACATAAAACCAGCAATTATGGGTGGTTATAGGCTATTCATCATTCTACCGCCATCACATGTTCGTACGTCGCTAGAAAGTATAGGAAGTTCAATTGAATCGGGGAAGACAGTTTTTTAGGCTGCTTGAATGAAGTAAAGAAGGAAAATAATAACGGGTGTAATGATGCAGCAGTTAAACGGGGAGTTCTCAGTTCTCCCCTGAAAAGGGGAGAACTCGATCCCGGGAGCGCAGGGTATGACAAAAATGTAAATTTTAATACTAAAACTTTCTTCAAGACTTATGTAAAGTAAAACCAGTCTCAAAAAAACACTTTTGCGTAGTTGTGTTTTAGTTATTATATTTATTACCTTGGATATTTGGTACTTAGTGTAACTCTTTTATTATTTAAAACGTAACTCTCAGCCTAAAATATTATAAAAATCTATTAGTCTCTAATAGGATATTCCAGGCTCCAGCAGAGCAGACAAACGACCTCGACCCGATAAATAGCATTGAATTGAATAAATTGGCCGTGGCCGTAAATCAAGTTAGTAATAATTAGTGGAGTTTTAGGAATTAAAGATTCTTGTCTAAAATCAAATTATTTAAATAGACACTACTCGTTATAATTCGATATAACTTACTTTTACTCCACTCGTCACAAATTGCCAATTTTTCTCGGCTCAATTTCTCAATGTGGAACGTGACAAATGCCTTTGAATAAATTTTGTTTTAGACGTCTCAGTAACGAATAATACTTGAAATATTTGATCTGGAAGCAAATTTGTTGATCCGGAATTGATTCGATACAGATGTCGTTCGTGCCCTTGAGATTATAAGTATTTTTTAATTACAGCCATTGGGGGTGCGCTAAAGTTCGAAAACATAAAAAAAAAAGATTAACTTTTTTTTGTTACTTTGTAAACAGGATAAACATTTTTAATTGTGTGTCCTATTACTTTAACAACCTGTATTTTTTTGAGCAATAGGCACCTTGTGCAATTTTGACACAGTTTTCTGTTTCCAACTGAGTTACAAATAGGTACATTATTATAGTGAAAGAGAGCTGATCTAATGATGGAGGAATTCTTCAATAATAATAGTACTGGTCGTGTTTAGGCTCATTTTAATCTCATCGCCTTCTACTTCATAACTTATTTTAAACCTTGTTTTGGTAATGCAGTATTTTTTATACAAACAACTGTTATCATTATCATTATCATTCGTAGGTACATAAATTGTGGTTATGTATTCAATGATTCAATACTGAATACTTTTAGAAACAAAACCAACTGCTTTTGTTCTGCACTGAGTAGTTTATATTCATTGTGTTGGAATATTCTTTAGCAATCTCAATTCTGTTGCAGAAACTCATAAGTTGTATTTCTCGAAGTTTTGTTCGATAACATCTGGGCGTTCGCTATCGTTTCTCTTAAGCAGTACACAAACTTTAACGCAACAATACATAATTTGCTTTCTTTAAACCAAGAGTTTAGTTGGGCAGACGGCATAGCCAAGATCGTGGGCTGTAGATAGTGCAGGATCTGGGTGGCACAAACAAAAGGGCCTCCTTGCGTACCTATGCGCAGCAGTAGGTGAAGTCTAGTAGGCTGTTGCTGATTATGATGAACCAAGACTATAATTTTTATTTTTATTGTTACAGGTAAGTCACTGAGAAGTTGAGAACCTACAGGTTAGCATGAAAATCATGTTGGCCGACCCCACATGATAAGAGCAGTGAGATAATGATGATGCTATAAGTAAGTATTGAACAAGTGAGATATGGTGAGTTTTACATCAAAAATAGGGAAATATCTCTAACGACCTCAGTGCTAAGCCATTTGACGTCAACGTAATATTATTTTGATAACTCTTTGACTCCGCAATAAATAAGCTTTTACACCTATACGCGAGGATGTGAGCCCAATAAATACGAAATCGGCTTTAACAACATTCACCCACTTCCAGAGCTTTATACAACCATAAATGTCTAGGTAAACGAAAGTGGAGAGCAGCGTAAAATAAAAACAAAAATTCATTACAAATAGCTTAAAGTCTTATTCCGCCCGGATTTCGCGTCCAGATACAGTTGCCGAAACTGTCATTCAAATAAAAAATCCACTTCAAAGTTACGGCTCTTACGTACATAAAAATGGACTGATTTTACACCTCACAACCTAAGGACCTATACGATTTTATACGAACGTAAAAGAGGCATTCAATAAAATTTTAACAGCTCGTGACAAGAAATCGGCAGATCTGAGAAATTCGGTTTCCGTTCCCGACAAGAGCGTGGTTTTTATTAATTAGCTATACGAGTTTTTCCTTGAGATTTATACACACATATTTGTCACAGCCTGCCACAGTCGTAAAATACGGTGCATTGATTTTATTTAATGGAAACACTCCATCGTGAATATTATCAGCTGATTAAAGATAATACATTTTTCGCCTTTTTGAAATGAATGTTATATTTTTTGTATGTATTGATGAGATGGAATAAACTCGCTATTATCATTAATATCCTTCGTATATGAGCGAGCAAAGACGCGACTTACGTTATTGACTGAATAACTGACTAATCAGCATAGCCATAACGGACTTAACGTTAGTTAAGTCCTTGAAACCCGAAATTAAGAGAGTAGCTTCATTTTGTAACGTAAGAAGGACATGGATTTACAAAATTCAACCCCTAAGAGATGCAAATAACTTCACGAAAACGAAGCCGCGGATGTTGAACATATATTTATTTACAAATCATCCTTGTTTGTCAATAAGTAGGTAATGTGTGTCACATTCGGTCAGTTCTGAGTTCTTCAGTAAACTTGAAGGCACAGAATACGAGTAGATAGCTAATTTTGGAACCTAAAACCAAGCAGAATAAAGCCGTGTTCATACGGCGTGCGATATGTCATTTAAAATGTATTTAAAAATGATCCTTATCTCTATTGGGTAAAGTCAATTATCATACAATGAGCTATATTATTACAGTGGCCGCTTCGTAGAAAACCAAGGCTTACAGGGAAAACTTGTGAGGCCGATAAACCCTACGAAAGTTTCTGCTACTCGCCGAATAACATCGGTGTATGGCTGTTACCCAACTATTCCACTTATAACTTGTTTGTAGGATCTTATTCGAGGATTTTGTTTGCAAGCCTAAGCTTTTGCTTAAAATGGGTTCAAGTGCAGTGTTTCTAAAGTTCCGTAACTACTCATATAGGTACCTACTATCCCGAATGAGGCTTGTACTACCAACAAAAAGAGTTAATGTGTAGTTCATTCACAGAATATTAGTAGTAGTTTAGTAATGATTCTAAAATTTTATACGTTGCAGTAGGTAAGTATACCCTATTATCAAGTAACTAATTGGATAGATCTTTCAAAATTAGAAGTATTCCTGAACACGTTTGCGATACTATTTAATAATTATATCAAGTGTTCATTTTTGTTTGTTTCACCAGTCATCATCATCATCAGCCTGTAGAAGTCCACTGCTGGACATAGGCCTCCCCTAAAGAGTTCCACGACGAACCGTCTTGAGCCTTCTCCATTCACCGACTTCCCGCAACCTTCACAATGTCGTCGGTCCATCGAGTGGGGGGCCTTCCAACACTGCGTCGCCCGGTTCGTGGTCGCCATTCGAGAACCTTTACTCCCCAACGGTTATCGGTTCTGCGAGCTATATGGCCTGCCCACTGCCACTTCAACTTGCTAATTCTGAATAATTATTGTTTCACCAGTATCTGTATACAAAAGTAATCTGTTCAATTGTTCATACCTATACCTATTGATATTTTCAAATTACGAGTATATAAGTATATAATAAATGCCTAGAAAAGATAGATACACTACGCTCAGTTTGTGTATGTACCATGTGTTTTGAAACGTCTTGAATTTCAACGGTCGGAAGATGTATAATGAAAGCCCTCATCCTGAAACAGAATTAAATTACGTCAATAATTTTGTTGCCAAGAAGCGTATCCGCTGAAGATAAACATTTGCTCGTGGGTCAGGTTGTGTTTGCTATGTGATTTCAGCCCCTAGTTACTCACAGAACCTTCGAAGTTTGTGTGTTGTTGGTATCGTTACAATCTACCTTTCTGCATGGTATGTATTCGAAAGGATGTCTTATATTATTCTTGAGCTAAATAAACAATACATCTCCTACCCGCGGATGTCTAAAGAGGCGACTAAAGGAAAAAACTAGAATATAGGTAGCAGCATCCCCTATTTTCTGCGCTCGCCAATCCGCGTGTCCAGCATTGTGATTATGGGCAAACTCCCCCTGCATGGAAGTCGCTCTGGAAACCTTTGACGGAGGCCGATGTTCAGCAGTGGACTTTGGCTTGGCTGAAATCATGATGATGAAATAAACTAGGCTACTAGTCTTGTGTAGTACATGAACGCTGTTACTAGAAAGACTGTATTCCTACCACTAAACTAGAACGAACTATTCTTAGAATGCGTCCGATTCTAGTATTCTGGAACATTTTATCGTTCAGAAATAGAAATAAAAATTTGGGCCCAACACGAAACAAACAAACTAACTTGATGTACGACAAAAATATATTATTCTTCAATGAAACTTGGAATAGATGTAGTTCTTTACCTAAAATTGTACCTATATAGGCTTCTTTTTATCTAAGTACCAAGCGAGCCAAGCCGCGGGTGCAAGCTAGTATATTATTATGTAGCTTAAGGTTTTGTCCCAATTCATGCATACTTGAGGTTTCCCACCCAAAATAATCAGAATTGAGAAATAAACAGAATTTACTTAAAAACTACGCATCCTGGATGGATTAATACCGGCTTTATCCAGCTCAGATCAGGGACCACGTCCATTTGTTGATGAGTTGCAAACCCAATGAGTTTTTCTCTGACGATAATATTTTTGTAACTCTCAGAGAATAGGAGTACCAACCCTCTTATAAACAAACTGATTCGGTAAATGAGAAAATGTATTTGATACATTTTAACTGATCAAAGTTTATGTAAAAGATAAAATACATAAATGGAGAAATTCTATTAGAAAAAGTATTCTTAGATTATGTTCATTTAGTTACATAAGCCATAACTGATGATGACTCACCCTTTGGTTTTATATGACGTATATTTTTCCTAGTTCCTAATCAGAACTTGCAAAATTAAAACAAAAATATATTCGCCAGCTGTTAGAGTTAAACTCACGCGCGGAAGGATCTTTCTGAGTTTTCTTGAAGCGATTTCTTGTTGATTTTTATACTACAAATCGCACGCCGCTATAAAACTATTTAACCGATGCCAGAAAAAAGAAGTTATATCGTAACATCGTTAGCAAAACCGCTACAATAATTTGCTCGAAGACTCTTGTATGAAAGAGCTCTAAAGGCCAAAATATAAGCATTATACTGAATTGTTACAATTTAAGTTTTTTTAATTTAATTTCTAATATATTGAAGTTTCTCAATAAAATCAATAAATCGAAATGAAATAAATTTATTTGTCAGACACAGACAGAAAACACAGAAATAAACCAAACAACATAAAGATAAATAAACACAAGTTACAGTAGGTATAAATTACATTCATACACAAATTGTGAAAACAAAAACAGACAAAAAGAACAAAAAGTATCTGGTTGTACCCTACAAAACTAGTCTCCCGTGCTGTGCGGGTCAAATAGGTACAGTCTCAGCATAAAGCCGCTACACGTGAGCCAATGTATATAATGCGCATACCTATACTATATTACTGGATTTAAAAAGAAATTTACGAAATAACTGCTGCCGATTCCCCAGAAACCGTACGTTTGCAGCAAAATTTCAATTCTGCCGGTCTATTATACGAGCGTGCTATAAGTTATACAACAATACATGCCATGAATGATACCAACTGAAATGGAATATGGACGTGACTGGAAACTTTCGTATTTATCCGCGAGTTGGTAAGCTGCGGCCATTTATTATTTAAAATGTTACGGTTTTCATATTGCATTCAGCATATTTTGTGCTAAGATTTAGCTATTTTTCCTGTAACGAGTTTAATGCAGAGAAATTTACGTGAACCTTAGAATACCAGTTAACACCACTTGTATTATCATAAAAATAACAAAACAATGATCAATCTTGATAATAAACTAAAACTAGCTTTAGTCATTGAGCAGGTGGAAACCAATAGTTTATTCTTTATGTGGCGCTTATGGTGCTTTATGCCGATTTGAAGTCTCGAAGATTTTCAAGCAGATTGGAAGTGGCTCGGTAGCTTAATTAGTTAGAGCAGCTCTTAGAGCTCTAGGCGTTCAGATCCTTGAAGATGTCTAAACTCATTAGGAGTGTCTGTAAGAACTTTGATTTCAAAAATAATCAACAAATTTTTAGTTACATTCGTAGACGACAAATGGCGTTCCTGAAAGAAAAAAAAACGTATTTTAAAATCGCGAGTGCCTTCTTTTTAAACATCATTTGAATTTGAATGATATCCAAATTGAAATAGCCTACACTGAATCACAATAAACCTTTTCTGGAATACGATACTAGTTCTAGTAATGAAATGTTCAATACCTAACTCCTTTTGTTATCTCTTCGCAGAAGCGAAAGGATTCGTATTCATTCTCATTTCTGTGCGAATAAATATTCGGCTCGGATCCCAATTTTCTGTCTTCATACGTTTCTATAACCGCAAATGCCTACATATTGCGCGGTAGGTTGGCAACAGCTTTACCTATTACTGTAGTGGCACACCGGGCTGTGAATAAGCTTGATTAATATATATATAGGCAATGATACGAAAGTTTCATATACAGGGCGTCCCAAACTTATGGGACATGAAGGGGAAGTACCTTAAATATCGTAGATAGGGTATTTTGCTGAAAGAAGACTTTATGTTACTTTTAAAAGTTAGTAATTCTGCATTCATAGATTTTCTATAAAAAACTTGCTTCGTCTGGGAATCGAACCGACTTAAATGTCAAAAAAAAATCATCCTACTTCTATGATGCCAATCGAAAGAATAGCTAAAAAATAATAACTTTGCTTAAGTAACATAGTATTTTAAAAAAAAGGAACAACATGAAAGATTCAAGAAGAACTTCCATTAGATCAAAACTTACTTGATATGCCATGTTCGCAATAAATTAACACAAAACTTGTGTAAGTGAATTATTAAGACTAAACAGATCAATCCAAAAACAAACGCTCGCACACACTGTTCCATTTTCAAATTTAAGAACAACATTTAAAAATATTAGTTCTTTTTAAAAATATTAAAGTATGCATTCAAACAAACGCTAAATAATCCTAAATAAAACGTGTTTGAAAAATTTGACTCAATCATTTTACGTTGTTCCTTTCTTTTAAAATACTATGTTACTTAAGCAAAGTTATTATTTTTTAGCTATTCTTTCGATTGGCATCATAGAAGTAGGATGATTTTTTTTTGACATTTAAGTCGGTTCGATTCCCAGACGAAGCAAGTATTTTTTAGAAAATCTATGAATGCAGAATTACTAACTTTTAAAAGTAACATAAAGTCTTCTTTCAGCAAAATACCCTATCTACGATATTTAAGGTACTTCCCCTTCATGTCCCATAAGTTTGGGACGCCCTGTATATAAAAATATTTTGTTAAAATTACGATAATTTGAAGGCATTATAAATATTTGGCATTATAACTAACTATTTCATACTCTAGTTATATATTTATATAAGCTTGTGCCCGCGGCTTCGTTCGCGTTGTACCTACATAAAAAGTAGCGTAAATGCTGTTCTATATAGTTAACTACACATTCCAAGTTTCATCGAAATCGATCAAGCCTCTTTTGAGTTATGAATGCTGTTACTAACCCGACTTTGTTTTCTTTATATTGTGACAATTAAAAAAATAACAAAAAATATGATGAAGCGTTGTTTATGAACTTTTATGTACAAAGTTATTTTGGATTTGTTGAGCTTTTATTTCTACGGTGTGTCACTATCCTAATATTCGTATTGAGCCTATCACGCAGTAAGGTATTTGTGTTAACCTAATTGTAGGTTGTTACCTCTCAGGAAATCGTGATATCTGGAATTTGGGAATGTTAGACGTCCTATGTATAGGTATCAAACTACTCAATACAGCTTAGAGCTTAACTATATTCTATATTACCTATATTCTCTAAATAGGTTTGGAGTTCAGAGCAAAGCGGCGCTATCACCAGCTATCATCACGGCTGTTGTGTCGATGTTGCCGCATTCATCAGTGTCGTAGACGCTGAAGCCCATACATAAGGGAGCTATTGCCCATAGCAGATATGGGAAATATAAAATGAAGTCGAGGGACTCCTTGAGGGAGCTTTTTAAAGAAATTAACATTTTAACTGTAACTTCACAATATATTTACGAAAACTTATTGTACACACATAAGCACTTGGCTAGCTTTAAGAAAAAAAGTGATGTGCATAGTATTAACACAAGAAACAAAAATAAATTGTGCATTCCAAAATTTAGATTACAAAAAGTAAATGGGTCTTTTATGGGGAATATGGTAAGATTTTATAATAAACTTCCGGTAAACGCGACGCAACTTCCTATTAGAAGATTTAAAATGTACATAAAGAATAATCTTATTAAGAAAGCGTACTATAAACTAAATGATTATTTAAATGATAAAACCGCATGGCCTGAAGTCGCTCTGCCCCTCGACAGCTAAAATGCCATTTTGCAGTGTCTTTACAGTTTTTGCTTGCATCATATTTTAAGTATTATTTAATTATATAAGCATTAGGTACATATTTCATCAAGTGTAGCGTGTGCTGCCCTTAGATCATTTGTTGAAGCTCACATTTGTCTTCATTTTTTTCACATTTTTATAAGCTCTTATTTATTAAGGATTATAATTAGATTACTTTTCTCTTGAGCCTCACCTAGTTCGATCGGCACCACACTGAAGCTTTAAATTCCATTTTGTGAAAAAGGATCATCGAAAAAAATGATAGGCACCAAGCCGTGTTTGTTGCCTGATTCTTCTAGGCTTGGTCGCGAGGAACAGGCATAGCTTCACCTAGTTTCTAAGACGTTTCAAAGTGATCCTAGTGATTTTATTGAAATAAATGCCTTTTGACTTTTTGGAGCCGCTACGCTGCCGCTACTATATGGAAGTTCAGCTCATTTTTTTCCACATTTTTCAACGTTGACTTGGAGCCCATGACGTCTTAATTGCTACTCATGCGAGCGCGTCAGCCCTATTCAATCTTTGAGACTATCAACTTACGTCACCACCAAAACAAAATCACAAAGATGATGGTAAGGGGCTTGCTTATGAGATTTGTTAGCGAAACGGACAATGCATATAACATAATTAGTGGACAGTATAGGTATAAATATTTCAAAAATTCATTAGAATCAGCCCCTTTTGGCTTAGTATACATTTATGAAACACCGTTCAGATACAATAGCTTGGTGATATTGAGGTTAAACGACACAATTTCAAAAATTCTATGAAGTAATATTATTTTCATCAAAAAGTAAAAATACCAAACTATTTCTTGTCATACGGTTACCTCATATCAAGATATATTACTCCAGCAGTACTGAGCCAACTTTAATATCGCTGTTTGTAACTGCATGAAAATATTCCGAGGCATAATGAAAATACTGCCTAGTTGCGAACACAGAAAACATTAAAACATACTTTATCATTCTATTTCGTGGCTTTCCTTTCAACATAAACTTATCTCACCGCCTTACTCACACACGAATCTATCCCTTATTTTAGAGAATAAAGTTTCGATAGTAGCTTGACGTTTTTACACGTTGATGCGACTATCTGTTGCCACGATTGTACGCGTTGAGAGTTCGCTCATGCAAGCTCCCGACTTTTTGCAACAGCGTCGGATGAAATAGCACGAAAAATATAAACAACGTATTCGTTCGGCAAATACACGTGTATAACACGTTCTGATAGAGAAGCTTTTAGCTGGGGAAAGTAGGCTTTTTTCTGCAATAGTATGTTGACGCTTCGCCAAATAAATGCTAATACTAGGGACAAATCTAGCAGGCAAACTGTAGCGAAATTCACTTCCGAAATAGTATATTCATTCTCTGCAGTAAAAGTGCTCGCTATTAGCGTTCGCGACCCACCTTCACACTGTTCAGAAGGTGTTCTAATGAACCAAATCTTTAAAAATATACTTTTTATACTTTTCTGTACGAGTCAAGCCTGTCTCAACACTAGGTATCTATCTACACTAAACTCTGCTCGGTGCCTTAGCGTAGGTTGTGCATCTTTTATAGACATTCATATTTATCTAGCAGGTACAGGCCTAGCTTTTGTAAGGGTTATTTGGGCGGGTTATATATATATTTTTTATGTTATAAGGAGGCGAACAGGCTGTCCTACTGATGATAGGTGGTTACCGTCGCCTATTGACATCAGCAACACCTGGAGCATTGCTAATAAGAGCTCTGGCAACCTTACTCACCGCAGGAACACAACACTATTTGAAAAAAAAAACAATGTTATTTGGCTGCGATTTTCTGTAAGGCGGAGGTACCTCCCCATGCGGGCTGCTCCAATTTAGAGCCAGAAAATCTCGCTGTGCCCTACCTCCTTGTGAATTTATTTACCTCACTTTGTGAATCATCTACCTATAGGGAGTTAATTCTAATGTAATCTGATAAGTCAGTACCTACAGTTTGATACCCCAGTAACAATGCAATACTCTTGTTTTATAATGGTCGTGGTAGTCAACTAAAGGAATGGTCTATTTGAAATGGGTCTTGAGAGATTTTTCATTTATTAAACATCAAACCACACAAAGCTAGATTATCGCCAACTTCCCATCACGGGGTACTCTAAAACGTTGGAAAAGCCGTGATTGAATCTCGGATGGCGGTCTATCGCGGTAAAATTAAAAAAACCTAGCATTTTCCTGAGCGAGAAATTATAGAGCACAACACATCTCTATTTTCGTACCAGACTGAAGGCTTGAAATCTGGGCTGTAAGGAAGTATCAAACTGTATATGAACTGTTTAACTATACAACAACGTCATCATGATCAGCCTGTAGAAGTCCACCGCTGAACATAGGCCTCCCCCAAAGAGTTCTAAGACGAACGGTAAGACCTTTCCATCCATCGACTTCCCACAACTTTCGCAATCTCGTCGGTCCATCGGGTAGGGGGCCTTCCAACAATGCATTACCCAATTTGTGGTCGCCATTCTAGAACCTTTAATCTCCAACGGTTGTCAATTCTACGATCTATATGGCCTGCCCTGTGCCACTTCAGCTTGCTAATTCATTAAACAAGATGGAAGCTTATAGGTAATCACTATCACGTTCAGAATGTTATAGTACAAAAAACAAACCTTCTTCAACAGTCGGGTAAATGTAAGATGAGTCCTTGCAATACATTTCTCTACTATCAATAAACATAAATAGCGCCGGGTTACCGTTAGCCGAAACTGGGAAATCTGGGAAAGTGAAGGGGAGCTTGTTTATGGACTAGACCGTTTGTGCTATGAATGGTGACCCGTTTATTGTTTCCGAGATGACTTACTGGTAACATATTCATAGATATAAATTCCGGATTCAGGGGGAGGGACACAGGAATTGACACGCCTGGTAGCAAAAATATACACATACACAACAATATATTGTTATTTTTTACGGCATTGTTTTCGACTGCGTGCTAAAATTTCTCAAAAGCGAATAGTGTTATTTTGTTTAAAGCATTTGTTTTTTTATCAAAATCGAGCCCGTTACTCCAGAGAATATTTTCGCATAACTAACAACCATACGTTGAGATTGTAGCTTCAGAGGTCCCTCGAGAAAACTGACTCTGTACCAATAAATATACCCCTACTTTGCTATAATAGGTAGGTACTAAAGGTTATTGATGCTGACCCCATCAATAAAAATTGACTTGTGCACAAATCCATGCAAAAAACTACACAACTAAGTATAATAGCCCGGCAAACCAATGGCTGTTTAGGCAGAAAGGTTTTATACTGGAGACCACGTACTGGAAATCACGGCGTAGGACTGCCCCCCACTTGAGGTAAAGACGACCTAAGCGAAGAGAGCCGTTGGGTTAAAACAAGATCAGTCGCTTTGGAAATTTATGGGGGAGGCCTATGTACAATGAAAATCATCATCATTTAAATGATGATGATGAAATCGAAAAGATAAACAAAAATATCCTGACATTTCGATGAACAACACCCAAAGGGTTGCTTTTTCAATTGCATTCACACGACGGATGCCAACTAAAAATTCTTGCATGATGGAGTATATGGGTCAAATATGAAGTTTTAGATATTTTATTGTATTCACTAGTAAAACGAAAGTATATAAGTAGGTAGGTATTCAAAATTTACTAGTTATATTGGAATTTATTGCACATTCGCGTTATTATTTGAATGTTTTGCAACATTTTAGATATTTTATTAATAAATTTTGTTTATTTCTGGCTGCATTTATTAAACTTAGAGAAATACTTCGGTATTCATTTATTCATTGAAATCGCACGAGTTTATTTGAAACATAAATAAATTAATAACACCCGACAGTCGTATGACATAGTCCTGATCCCGCATTAGAATTCCCTGTGTCGGTGGTATCAAAAACTACGAGTACTTACCATAGTACCTTAACAATCAGACCCGTAAACAAAAATCCGCAGCGGGGATCGAACCCCTTGCGTCCGCTACGCCACCGAGGTTTTCAATGCTCTTAACTCACAGCATACCAGGAGACCAGGAGAACCAGGAGTCCTAGGAGTACGTTTGTATGGTAAATTCCGGTTGTAGTGTAGGGATGCACTAACAAAGGAATTCCCAAAACTCAATCACTAAAGTCGTGTTTGAGTTTGATTTTTGAAGGACCGCTATAAAGCTCGAAGCTATCGCATGCTCCTAAAAATCAAACTCAAATTAATTCTTTTTAATTGACGTATCGCACGCGGTTTGACTTAAGGGGCAGAGGTTGAAGTTCGTATGAATATAACAGAACGCAAACGAAGTCGCAGAGGCTTACACTAGTTAATTTATATCTATTACCCGTGAAGCAATAAACAATATCAAACTATATTCGATATTCTTTGAAATTCAATACCTGTGTCGTTCAGTAGGACATAACTCAAGTAGGCTATGTAAGGCCAGTGGTATCGTATGCTTGAGAACTGTAGGTTCCTATTTCATACCACATTTTATAAATCTAATAAGCATTATGATAAATGGCCAGAATTTTATTCGAAAAATATAATTTGAGACTTACTAGTTGTGAGCATAATGACTATTTACACTATATACAAAGTGATTCATAATAACATGTACACTATCCCGAATGGGCATAATATATACTCAAATGGCAATACAGTTTGATATACGAATTTTTTTTTGAGAACTTTATTCAATTACCAAAAATAACACACATTACTCATAAATCACACATAACACATAATACCAAGCTTGAAAGCGTTTGAACAACAAATTGAATAAATGTTGATTACTTTTTCGCTAATATTCTTTTTGTTCGTTTTGTTTTTGTTGATAGATATATTTGAATAGAATAGAATAGAATAGCCCCGATAGAATACCTAAATATTAAGAATCTCCTTGTACTGAATTGCTTTTATTACTAATGACACTTTAAGTGCTTTCTTCTAGATATATTTTACAACCATTGTGTCAGTAGTTTTTTTTAAATAAACAGTGTGGTGAGAGGATTCACTTGGAACCAAGCACACAAAAATGTAGATTCCGAAATAAATGTTAATGTAAACACGCTTTCTGAATATATCCATAATTTTGATTAGGTATTCAAACTTTCCCATAAGGATTGAAACATGCCTAGAAAACAAACCGAAGTTTCCATATTTATTTAAAGTTTCAGCTGTTTTATTTTGATTCCGTAACTCTAGTGTATTCAAAAAATTTCAAGATTTCCATTTGCGAGTTCAGAGTTCGAATTGTTTTTGAAACAAAAACAATTTTAGTTAGAACAGTTCCGTTTTACCTACGTGAAATCCACAAAAGTGTGAGCAAGTCAACGATAGTAGTGGCTGTTGCATATTTGTTTCCTTACATTTATATTTAGCTGGATAAAAAATTGTTTAAACCCCAATTAAGTGCATTGCTTATTCAAATTTATTTGTTGGAAAGTGTAGGAGGGCCTTCCGCCCTATAGACCGACAACATTGTAAAGCGGGAAGTCAGTCGATGGATGCTGGTGTGGAAGGCTCAAAACCGTTCGTCACACTCTTTCGAGGAGGCTTACGTCCATCAGTGGACTTTTTCAGGCTGATGATGATATTTTTTTTGAACTTTTCCTACCAAAAGTTTAGAATAAAACGCACGTACGGCACCTTCAAAAATGTTGACTGAACTGAAATGAAACAAAGCATCGCACAACAAATCGGATCATCCTACCTGTAGGTATTTCTATTCCGGGTTTCGTACAGTCAGCATGTCACTCCAAGTCGACATTCAATGTAAATTCAGCTTTGTATCATTGAGTTTAGATTTATTTACGGTGTTGTTTTCTATTAAAACTACTACTATATTAATTTAGTGAAGCTCACAATTTACTACTGTGCATCAAACATTTTCAACCTTATTTACATTAATTCTTGTAGATTTATTTAAATGTCTATCTTTATATACATTTTAACCCAATGCATATATAGTCATTTATGTACCTTAGAGATTTCGTGATTTTCAGATTATTTATTTATTATAAAAAATACTTACTGCTAAAGCTTACTATTTTATTACCACACAAACAATAATACAACAATACAAAGTGATTGATAATATGTATGCCATCCTGAAAGGGATATTTTGCACATAATTGGCCATAAAGTTTGCTCTACGACTTTTGGAAATTCGAAATTTTTCACTGAAAAAACTCTGTGCAAAAATCAGCTGTTTTGGGGTTAAATCAGTTCAAACTCAAGGAATCAGGTTTTAGGTAGCAATCTTGATGCCGAACTTCTCGTATGTTTAGTAATTAGTTGTAAAAATTGAAAAAGTTTGGGAAAAAATTTAGAATATGAAAAAATATGTTTTTTTTGCTAATATTCATTCTTTTTGTCAATGAAATAATCCCATTTCGGGATGGTATACATGTTTTCGATCATTCAATTCAATTCGAGATAAATTCTGAAGGAAATTTGATATATTTTGTACAAAATATTCGCGTCATCAGAATGAAACCTGTGTGACTATCGGTCCTTCTGTGGATCAGACTAGAGTCCCTACCATGACGTGGATTGCCATTCAAAAGCGAGAATTTCAGCTCTATTTTACACCAATTTGCCCCGTAACTTTGCAATTTTGCTAAGGGGACATAAGATGACATTATTAAAAATGAATGGTTCAAATTCGTGTAAAGTAGTGCTGATATGCTTGTATTTAAATGGCAATAACATGTCCTTTGAACCATGAATATTTGTGACTGTAAACTTACGACACCGCTTATAACATCATATCTTAAAAATCAAAAAATAAAAAAAAACAAATCAAATATCTTATTGCAATTTAAATGCAAGCGTGTCAGCGCTTTTTTACACCAATTTGAACCATAAATCTCTGTGACTTTCAAATTAATTTTGTCACCGCCTAAACAGCATCGCAAAGTTGATGGTACGGGGTCAGCTCGGTTCTAATTACGCTGAAACCCATGTGCTTTGTATGCACCTGGCTTAGATAAGTTGAAGGTTGATTAAGATCCTCAACGCAGGCTTTTGATTCGTTAATACGAGGGTTCGTTAGGGAGCTCCGTTTGTTACTCACTCGGACGTTGGTTTCACAAAACCTATATTATCTTTGGATAACATATGGGGTGGTCAATTAATTTACCTTGTACGAGTCATTGAAACCACATAATTAAAACATTTACCTGTGCATACTTTTTCACTAATTAGGTGAGAGCTAGTAATTGGCTTAAATAAAGGTATTTGGCACACTATTATTTACTTTTTATACGTATTTATTGTATTTCTACTATTGTTGCTTACAGTACGATTCTTCAATTTATGTTACATTTAATAGTTTCGTAAACAAATTGCTCTAACTAAATGTTATAATCGGGGATAAAACTTTGGTGTTCCTACCAACAAATGAAATTAAGTACAAGGTGCATACAAAAACTCATATTTCTTCATCATTTTGTTAGTACATAGTTAAATGTTCAATTACTTGGTGGTAGCGTGGCGGGCGAGTGTGTGGCTGAGACTCAAGAGGTGCATGCAATCCCCGCGGAAGGGCAATACATGTTTACATGATCTGTAAATATGTGTTCTGTATTTGAGTGTAATGTTGTGGTATCATAGTAATTGTCATTTCTAAAACGACACAGGGTGGAATCAGGACTATGACATTGTGTGTGACTATTTTAAGTGTTTATACAAAGCAGACTGAATGGAATTATCAAGTTGCAAAAGTTGAATACAAAATATTGTATGACAAGATAAGCCGTCAAGTATCGACAGGACTTTGTAAATAGGTAAAAATATTAGCATGAAAAAGCTCTTTACCTCGCAAACGAGAGTTAGTAAACAAAATGCCTTTAGATGAAGCCAACACTTTGCTGTTGAAGTTTTTATGAATATTTTCACTAAGTGGACTTTGCCGCACGAAATTACTAGGTATTTAGATATCTGAATTTTAAAAGGAGATTTCTTTTGCTTTCAGATTTATGACACGCCAGAGAGCACACGGCCGAAGAAATGGTCATCGAAGCTGAAGCTCAACTCTTCGGGGAGCACCAAATCGTCAGAGAAGTCACCAGAAAGCCCATACATGTATGGAACCATCAGTGGACCGGGAGCATCATCACTATCGAAACAAATGAAGTACATGGATCCCTGGCTTTACGGGTCCGTGAGGACCCAGACCCCAACTGCCAGGCCTAGCGTCTTTCAAGCGTACCCAGAAGTGCCAGGTCCAGTTCTCATAAGCACACCTCAAAAACCAACACCACACAACTACGCTGTAATACTATGTTCCTGTCCTGAGTATCTAAATGGTACAAAGAAAACCAGCTCTACCAAAGTCAGTATATGTAAGAAATGCAAGGGATCTCGTTTGCCTTTAGCTATAGCTGACAGTCCAAGGTTGTTGGTTGGAGGCACAGTGAGAGGACCGCAAGTGAATCGCGATACTGGCTTATTGAGATCTGGTACCGTAAGAGTTCCAGGGACAAAAGCTAGACCTACAATCCTTAAGAATAATGGAGATCAAGATCCGTACGATTTGATGCGAAGGAATAGATTAGCTCCTCCACACGAAGCTCGTATCGGTAGTCAATTCTCCACATCCAGGTCAAGAGCAAAAAGCATTAGCCCATGTCGAATAAAAACAAAGAAGCAAGCCCCTGAAGTTCCTAACAAGGGACGTAGTAAGTCTGTAAGTAGAGTAAACGATGTGTGGGTTGAAGAAGACTCCAATTCTAGTGACTCAAAAAAATCTATTCTATCCTGTGACATCAACCCTTATGACTTAGTTAAATCAAGTGGCAGTTCAAAATCACTAGTAGAATTCGAGTTTGATGATGAATTTGGGGACGTTTTTCAGGAGTCTCTAAAAAAGAAAAACTTTAAATCTACAAGCAAGTCTAAGTCTGATTCTAATGTAAAAGCTATTGGTGGCCAACGGATTAGAGTTTCTGACGAGTCTAATACTTGCAATATAGAAGAAGTGTCGGCTTATGAAGCAGTCAATTATGATCTCAAAACATATGAACTAAAATCCCAAGAAGTATCTCCAACTTTATCATTACCAAATATCAAAAACGAAAACAAGAAAACGGGATCACTGAGTAAAAATTCCAGTAAAAAAATCTTAAACATATCCACCTCAAATCGTACAAAACAGAAAAGTGCATCTCCTAAACGACCACCTAGAAGAATAAGAAATATAAAAACTGATGATGACAGTGAAAGTGATAACCAGAGACTACCTGAAAGAAATAACCGAAAATTAAACAACGACACATTGCGTCTTTATAAATGCAGAAATCCAAATAATGACACCATAAAATCCATACTCAAAAAACCCAGAATCTATGATGCAGTAGAACCAACTACCAAACTAGAAACTACTGATGAGTTTTTTGAAAGCAAGCGCGTAAATTCGTCATTGTTTTATATACCTAAACCAAAAGATAAGAATACCATCTCTCATAATATTTTACAAAGAAAACGAGTACAATTTTTGGTAGAAAACAATGAAGAGACTAAAGTCATTTATACAGCTGAGTTTAACCTTGAGCAAACTGTTGTTAGAACACCCAATCCTGTTACTGAAATAGAGGAAGAAGTGATTGCTGAAGGCGATATTGTAAGTCAGAGCTTAAATCAAAATGAAACTGATGAACTAAAAGCATTGATAACTCAAGAAAAGCATGAGGAAAACGGCGAATGTCAAGATGATAAGTTGATTGACATTGATGAACAATCTCAAACGAAAATTCAAGGGGTAATCGAAAAACCTTTAGACAACGAAGAATGCAGAAACGAAAAACCTGTTATCATTTTTAATAAAGAAGGTATTTGATTTGTATAATTTCTTAGAAGCTCTAGTTTGCCATTTGTCAGCACTGAAATTGATGATCTTATTTTCTTCGCAGATAACAACATCCCCAAGGTACCAGTCCTGCGCAGGTCGGAATCTGAACGATTGACATCCATCCTTACTGTAGCCCCTCCAAAGTTTTTAGACACCATGGCTTTACGGCCAAGGACCAAACACGGGCATACGAGTCAAGTGTTCCTGACAACAGTGAACGAAACTGAAATTATGTTACCAAACCAGTACGAGTCCAGTCAGATTTCTCATGAGCCTCAGACTATCAAAACAACGTTGTACAATGATACTATTGAATCAGGGAACTTGAGCGATAGTAGTGACATAACTAGAAATATTTTGGACAACCTGCGTCGTGGAATCTCTGAATCACCAGAGCCACCACCAAGAAGGGCCAAGGACCGTAAATCAAAGAAACACAATTATGTCAAAACACGTTTTGTTCGAACAAATTCCTGTAGTTCAACTAGCGATGAATGGTCAGACGCCAATGACTATGAACAAAAAACAATTTTACGAGTCAAACAATTTGATTCTGATACTGAGGATTCGAAATCTACGTCAGGCATTTTAAGATCTTCAGAAAATGAGCCCAGAAAGACTTCAATTCAAATCAGTGGCAATGAATGTTACTCAACCATGAATGTTAGTAGTGATACACCAATTTATTTATCTTCAGTTGTCGTGAATGATGATTTCGGTAATGCTTTTAATACCTACCAAACAGGAACAACTGTTACAATAAGTGTGGGATCTCCACAAAAGGAAATGAAAAAGTCTAAAAGTCAAATTTACATCGGAGCAGTACTGTCTGATGAAAAAGAAAAGTCAGTTGATTCAAACACTTATGAAGAATATTTTGTAGATAAAAGTAATGATTCTCAATATTCAATAAATACTTCAAGTGATATTTCAACAATTTTACAAGACCCAGTAGAAGCTGTGAAAAGAAATTTGATTCCTCACGTTTGTGGTAAAAGCAAAGAAAATTCTGATAGCCAATTGAACAGCATTAGTGCTAAAACTCAGCCAGAAAACTTCGTTACAAAACTATTCGATGATCCTTTCTTCGGTCATTTAGCAGAAGGCTTGGACTCTAGCTTGGTAAAGAAGTTAATAGAAAACTCACTTATAAAACTCCAAGAAACAAAAAATCTTGAAGGGACAGACAGCAATGAAGTAACAATTGAAAAGTTAATAGAGAGCTCTCTTAAGAACATGAAAGAAGATTCAAAGACAAAAGATAAAACAGAAAGTAATTCAAAAAATAAAAATAGAGCTAAAAACGCTGAGTTGAAAAGACAAGAAAACGTCAGTCAAGAAAGCGAAGACAATAGCTGCTCAGCTCCCTATGAAAGTATGGAGTACGAGAGCGGTGCAAACGGAGTTTTTTCTGATCTTGAACCAATGTCTGACTGTTATAACGCGTCAGCAAGTGAGCTGTCTACAGAAGATGACACAAATTCCACGAGATCGAAATTCTACCAAATGCTAGTTGATGCCGCGCTGTGTGAGATTGAAATAACGAACGATGATCACCATTACGAATCGATAAGGCTAAATGCAGATCCTATTTACGAAGAAATCGGAGATATGCCACCACCCTTACCTGTCAATCCTCCACCGAATTCACTTTCAATGCTAGACGATGAAAAGCGCAGTGGATCCCGGTCTATATTTGAAGGAGCATCAAAGTATGATATTTTATCTTACTTAGTTGATGCTAAGGAGAGGGGAATCGATGATGAAGAAACTTACGTTACGAGTTATGCCAATGACAGTGATTCTTCCCACACCATTGATGAATCAAAACAGAAGAAAATGAAGAAAGTTATCTTAGATACAAATATCAGCAGCAATACAAGCCAGTTATCGAACGCATCAGATTCAAGTGAAGACAATTCGCTTATTATCAACCACGAGACATTAGAAAAAGCAGTTATATGCAAGAAGACGTCAGCAGAAATAGAAAGGAACGACTCTGGTGTTGGTTCAGAGACGAGTAAATCTTCTAGAAGTCGTCTTCAAGGAAAAACATTGCCATGCACATTGACCGATAAAGACACACCTATCCATTTATGTGAAGACTGTGATACTACTGTAGAAGCACAGTTGACTGAACAAGGTAGTCAATATTATATTTCAAAATATGAACACAGTATTGATTCGTATAATTTAATTTCTCTTTTTCCAGGGTCTATCTACGCACCACTAGTTTGCCGCAAATGTGCCAAGAAACGAGCCGAACGAAAAGAAATCATAACGGAAATAGTTGAAACAGAAGAAAAGTACGGTCGAGATTTACAGATTATTTTGGAAGAGTTCTACAAACCTATGCTCGTGGCAGGACTACTAACTCAAGAGCAACTAAGTGCTATATTCTTGAATGTAGAAGAGCTGATTGAGAATAATCAAGTCATGTCTGAGAAGTTGAGAGATGCTCTTGAGATAGCTATAGAACAAGGAGATGAGGTAAGTCATTTGATGCCAGATTGTTTTTGAGATGTTCTTCATAATCTTATGATCACCGATATTGTCTTAATTCTTGAATAGATAAATAGTACAGCTCAGAGAAGTTCCAACAGATATTGTTTGCTTTTGTTAGTCTTTATCACTTAAAAAAACGAAATTGCATTGAAATCACCCACACACCACCTCACACACACAAATAATATCTTGTTTACCACTCCTTTTCTGGATCACGGGTTCTGATGTGTTTATTGTTTATATTTGCTAATTAGGGATCGACTACCCTAAAGTTTATTATTATATTTTTTTAGTACTCTTTTTTTAAGTGAACTGTATGTTCTTATTGAGTACTGTTGAATAAAGTTCTTCTTTAAAATTGTATCTGACTAACTATAGCGTTATTCTTATTTTTTTCCAGGACCTACTGACAGTGAACGTCGGGAAGATCCTTCTAGAGTGCTCCGGGATGCTGACCGCGTTCCAGTCGTACTGCGTGAAGCAGGCCGGAGCAGCACTCTTGCTGGCTGGCTTGGAGAAGGAGAAAGAGCTCCTGAGGATATTCTTACGCGTCTCGCAGATGGAAAACGCCGTATTGAGGAGAATGAATTTGAACTCTTTTCTAATGGTAGGAGAGTTTGACATGTTTGAAGATGCAGAAGTTTTATTTTTGTGATGTAGGCTTCCAATAATTAACTTTTGACTTATCCAGTTATTGGAATAACCGAGAAAACAAATTGGCATGATTGTCACAAAGACAAACGCTAATGAACCAATGTCTTCAGTATGACCCGAAATGGTCTAGCAATCTGTATATTCAAAACATTGATTTGACTTGCTCCGTACGTTTCCGGGCATGTTGAAATCAATTATCATATTTATTGTCTAGTGATGAAAGATATGTCCTTTTCAAGGTGCCAGTACAACGCGTGACAAAATATCCCCTCCTTCTCAACCGCCTCTACCGCTCCACCGCCGCTTGCGCGACTGAGCGTGACGACGTAAAGTCCGCTCAGCGTTGCGTTGAGTCCCGTCTCGAGGAGATCAACTCAGCAGCCGCTGCCGCTGCCGCTGCGGCTCGGGATGTGCCATTGTGGAGACGGCTCGCAGTGGCGAGGCGGACAGCCCATGATCTGCATGTTGCGGATATTAGGCTGCGCAAGATGGCAGTGGATGTGCTGGACTGGAATCATGATGATGCTAGGTAAGTGGAGTTACCTACGCCAAATTTAAATTATGTACTATTTTCCAAAACACTTTACAGGATGTGGAGACTGGTCAGTATGGGGAAGTCGAAAACTATAATACATAAAGTTCTAACTAACCTCGACGTCGACGTTAGAGTTAGAGTAATTTTCAGGAAATATGTTCCTTCAAGGCACTATAGTCTTGTTAAAACGGAATTTTACCATAATATATTTTTAGTTCTAGCTGAACTATTGCAATGGGACTTCTCTAGTAAAAAGGACTCTAAGAATAATTGATTAAGTAGATTTTCTGAAAAAAATTTTACGGTCTAGAAGCCGTCTAGTTAATAAATTCTTATCATCAATGACGTTTTGTTAATGGCTACTCTACCTACTGTTTATTGGATAACCATCACTTGAGTACCATTAAGCGAGCAATAATAGCTATTCTCAGGGGGCTTTTACTACATTCCACGAACAAGTACAAATAATTACTCTACTAGAATAACGTTAATCCGTTTTCTACGTTCCAAATATATGTTATTAAACGATAAAACATCGGAAATAGCCGCCAGGGCTCTCAGAATTAAAACGACACACTTTACGAGTACTAAACGTCGAATGGACTGGATTACTTAAAGGGTTTTATAAGCACGCGACCCCTTTTTTATGCGGTCTAAAATGTTTGCTCAGAAATTAAGTGCTCGAATTCGCGCAATCGGACTCTAGCTATTTATGGCATCATATTTACAGTTTGCATTCACTGAGGAGTGCAAATATGTGCGATATTTCATCTTAAATTCGTTTCAAAATCCTAGTGTCCACTGAAAATAGTATGCGATATGTCGAAGCTCAACAGCTTCGACATATCGCACACTATTTTCAGTGGACACTAGGATTTTAGGATATCACATAGCCTGCAAAGTTTACACTGGCACTGTTTTGATTGAACAAAGCCGCGTCCAAAGGGCATGCGATATTTTATCTTAAAAATTATTTCAAAATCACTATCTCAACCGATATGGACCAGAGTCTGAGGGGCTCTGACATTTTAGGAACGCAAGGCAACCTCTCCAGACCGAGGTACACCCTGCTGACCAGCGAATGAGGCTCTGGCACTCCACCCATTAACTCGCTGTAGATCAGCGTGGGTCATGGTTCAAACCCTAAATTTTCTTAGTTTAATAATTCTAAGTTTGAGCCGTTGCGCCTTGCCCAAATTGCTTAAGACGAATGCTGGCGTAATAGAGCAAAGTTGTATTCACGTTATAGTTATATTTCCACACATGCGAAATGCAGACGACGTGTGCGATATAAGCCCCCAAAACCAGAGTGAAATGAAATTTATAGCTCAGGCTTTGAGGCTGACTAACCAGTTATGAAAATCACTTAAAGATCGCTAATTCCAAAATTTCATATGTTGATTGTGGTTATATTATTATGTCAGCTTTATTTTTATCTCCGACGAATCCAACTCGGATGGGCAGTGTTTGGGAAACTTCGTCATATCTTCTCGTCACAGATACCGCAGAGCCTCAAGACGAAAGTCTACAATCAGTGCATGTTGCCAGTGATGACATATGGCACTGAGACTTGGTCGCTAACTATTGGCCTCATACACAAGCTCAAAGTCGCTCAACGGGCTATGGAGAGAGCTATGCTCGGAGTTTCGCTGCGTGATAGAATCCGAAATGAGGAAATCCGTAGAAGAACCAAGGTCACCGATATAGCTTTCAGAATTAGCAGGTTGAAGTGGCAGTGGGCCGGCCATATAGCTCGCAGAACCGGTAACCGTTGGGGAACAAAGGTTCTCGAATGGCGACCACAAACCGGACGACGCGGTGTTGGAAGGCCCCCCACCCGATGGACCGACGACATTGTGAGGGTTGCGGGAAGTCAGTGGATGGAGAAGGCTCAAGACCGTTCGTCGTGGCACTCTTTGGGGGAGGCCTATGTTCAGCAGTGGACTTCATCAGGCTGATGATGATGATGATGATTTTTATCTTTCGTATCATCTTTTTTATTTAAACAAGTTAGATGTCAAACAAGTTTATGGCCTACCTGTTGGTATGCGGTAACCGTAACCTATGAACTCTTGCAATACCAGAGGCATCACGGACGCGTTGCTAACTCTGAAACTCCATTAGAGGATGTAAAAATGGTTAAAATGATGATGATGACAGTCTTCTAAGCTTCGGTTTTCTAATGATGATTTTTTTATGTAATTGTCAGCGTGCATTAGACGGACTCGAACCTACAACCAAAGTTCGATTGTCTCGTGTTGGACTGCTTCTTTAGTATCAAACTAAATTGCCATACCTAACCTTAATGCAAATAGACCAAAATAGTCACAAATTCAATAACCGATGAACAAATAAAGAAAATTAGGCACTTCGTCGTTGCCAAAGTTAGAATTTGGTTGTCGCTGTAGATAGATAGAACGCTCCAAATTGATTTTGCGGAGACTGAATTCCTACAAAAGGAATAGGTACTATGGATGATTGCTTTTGAATTTTATACCTTATACTATTGTGTTTTAGGTTCGCAATGGAAGGCAAGTTGCTATTCACACAGCCGAATGATAACAACTGGCGCAAAGGCCGTACCATCAAGCTGACGCCCATCAACGCTCTTTTGGTAACTAACGGAAAGGTAAGCATTGATGAGCCTATTATTTCGAAACAGTAATGTTTATAGCAAATGTTCAAAGCTTAATTACGTTTAGAAGTCAACAAATTTGTTTACATCCGCGCTAAAAACGACTTTTTGTTACTTATAAGGGAACATACATATAGTAATTTTTTTTTTAAATTAGTTGGTTGGCAAAGCAAAATATTAACACTTAAGTTTTAAAATAGACGCAAAAGAGTGAAAAACAAAGAAAAAAAATTGTAAATTGTTCTCGGGTTTTGTAAATTGATAGTGAATGATTTGGGATTGTGTAACCGCCGTAAGCAGACCCTTGCCTAGGAAGCGTCTCCGACGAGCCATCCAATTTCCTTTTAACTTTCTTGACATTATTTGTGGTCAATTTTATCAGCTTGGTTATGAATCCTAATTTGACTGTCTTCTTCATCAGTCATCACTGCATTTCTAAAAAGTGTTTTCTTTTTAACCGACTTCCAAAAGGAGGTTCTCAAGTCGGCTGTATTTTTTTTGTGTGTATGTTACTCGATATCTCCGCTAATAGTAACCCGATTTTGATGATTCTTTCGCTGGTGTATAGGGTATGATCTCGGGGTGGTCCCATTTTAATTTAATTCCTGAGGGATTGCAACTTGGCCCGTAAAACTTAAAAAAACGTCATCATCTCTTGAAATCACGACTTGCCGAAATTGTTTTTTGTCGGCTTTGGTATGGTATGGTAATTCCCGCGACTTCGTTCGGTTGCTGCTATTTTTACATAAACTTTAAACTTAGGGGTTGTGTGTCGGGAATTCCTTTCTGTGCACCCATACGTTACGCTACCCTGCAAACTTCATACTCTTAGGATTTTGGTTAGGCTCTGCGTTGATTTTCAAAGAGGATAAAACCACTACGTTTGATGGACAGTCAGTCAGTCAGTTCTGTAAGAGTTATTACTTATTATTGATGATGAATGGATGTCATACTTACTTTTGTTTGTTATTTGAAAGTTTAGGTGGCCAGTGTCATCCTCAGTAGGTAAGCAAAACGCAAAGAGGTTGATAACAAAAAAAGAGGTTGATATTGATCTTGTAAATATTCAGGAATTTAAAGTCGGTTTTTAGTTTTTGTAAAAAATATCTTATTAATAAATTGTTTATCTTCTAATTATACCGTTTTCAGCCAACGACCACACACAAAGCGACGGAAATTCGAGAGGTCCGTGAAGCCCGTGACAAGGAGGCCAGAGAGAAGGAGGGCGAACTCTTCGCTCGCAGCGGAGTAAGAGAGGCGGCACTACTACTTGTACGAGAGAAAGCAGGACGGTATACCCTGCAGAGGGAACCACTCTTCCTGGATCGGTGTGTGGTAGCCGCGGACCACGAACCAGAACACTTTTTTGAGGTTCACGAGATTACGTCGAAGGATTCTTATATTTTTAAGGTAGAGGATCTGTTTATTGCTAGATTATGGATACGGCGTCTGATTAGTGATTATTGGTACTTAGGAACATGATTTTCTTTAATGGAGTCTTGCTTAGCACCTTTATCATCTTCTCTGCCTAGTGGGTTTTATTCACTGTATGTATATGATAATCTGTGGTTATTTTTATTTACTTGATAAACTTCTGTTCCAGGCGGAAGAGAACTCCCGTACGCGTACCTGGTATCGACAACTTCAGTACCACGCACAAGGCGCAGGAGCGTGGCGCAAGCGACGCAACGCGCTTGCCAACATTATGATCAATCCCATGCTCACTAGGAACTGAATCCGTTGCTTACTTACAACTGAATCCCGTGCACAGGAACTCAATTATTTACTTACTTAAAAACCGAATTAAACTTTTAAGGTTTATTTAAAGTGATGTGAATTGTCTGTAAACAAACTGCATATAATCTGAAATCCTTTTGCTTGGCGTTGATTTTTTAGCAGTTATGATAACAATTTATGTAGTGATCACATATCGATAACAAAACAAGATTTTTTCTGTTTGGGCAGTTTGTAACGAATATTTCACTACGAGTTTAGTTGAAGTATAAGAACTGTATCTCGCTGTCCCTATTATAATGTTTCAATAATCTAAGACCATACAATTAAAAAAAAGTTTTGACTGAATTCGGATATGTTTACAGAAAAATATTCGATATCTCTATGGTGCCGGACACTAGTACTTATAGTAAATTGAAACCAATCGCAAGTTAAAATCAAGGCTGGTAGTGAAAATGGTTCGAGATATCACTATGTGACATTTTGATGGACAGTGGACATATTTACAACTTTTTTTTTTATGATTTTACTGAAATACTTAGTTTTCATACCTTTAAAACATTACTGATATATTTAAAAAGTTCCTACAATGTTATAATTCGTTTGAAATTTCAAATTGTATAAACTTTTCTAAGTGTAAGAGCAAGTTAAATTATTCTTGGGATTCAGTTAAGTAATTCACTTTTATCCAAACAATAAAATGCAAAACGTGCCGTTTTATATTTTAAGAGCTTTTGAATGATAATTACGAACTTAAAATGGATGCATTTCTAATCATGTTTTTAATAAATCCTAAGTAATTATGGACACTGAAAAAAAAATTGAATATTTTATTTTTGCCACTAGTTTATTTAGCTTACACCAAAATATAGTTGATTTAACAACTAATGTGCCCTAAATATTAACGTAAGACAAACATTTTTATTTTAGTGAAGTTAAGGGGAAACTGTAAATATCTGCCTTGCTGTTACCTAGCGTCTTAACTTATATCCCTTAAAAGTTTTGTTTCAATCCACATTTTGGTTAGAAAATTAATTTTAAAATGAAAATAACCCAACCAACTTCGTAGCCTTTTGTTTAGCCTGTTCTTGGCATTTTGAACAGTGCGAAGTTTTAGGAATGAATATTTACATTATAATGTTTAATAGCTGTGATATCAAGTTCTTCTTAATAAAAGCAAAAAAATATGCTTCTCAAAATTAAAATATCCTGTCATTATTTTTTTCAATATACTAAGAAGTTTATTTTATTTCTCGCTTCTCATAATTTTATTTTCTAGCTAGATTTAAAGTTATTTGTGTACTTATTATTTGTATTAATTTATAAGAAAATTATCATTATAATTAAAATTATTGTATCGTATTTATTTAATGTCGGATTTTAAGTAGATGTTAATTTGTAATATTTAGTGTAAAATGTTTTTTTCTTGGGATAATTATGTATTGTTATGATTATGTTACAAACGACAGGAAATAAAATAAATTAATGAAATTACTTGTTTTCATTTTCAACCAAGACTATAAAAATATGCACCAGCTAAATCGCCTGGAAAGCCTATTTGGCGTATCTCGAAAATGGCTATTTTCACGAGAGGCAAAAACTATTTTAAATTGCATAAGTTTGAAACAACTCGTAGAAAGTTCTGATTTTTGTATAGTAAACTAATACAAGACTCACACCTAGTGGTTTAACTCTAAAGTTGGTTTAAGTAGGGTTTGACATCATCATCATCATCATTTCAGCCGTACGACGTCCACTGCTGAACATGGCGTTCCCCACAAAAGAGCGAATTACTATCATAGGGGGGATGTTGGCGAGCGCAGTTAGAGCTAAGGGACGCTGCTGCCCATCCCCTAGCTTTTTTCCCTTAGTCGCCTCTTAAGAGATCCGCGGATAGGTAGATATAGAGGGGCCTATTCCATAGCCCGGGCCACCACAGCATTGTTGTATTGGGTAATAGGGCATAGGGTTTACCAAGTTGCATTTTAGAGGTTGCGTACCTAGTCATCAAATAATCAACTATCTTACTCAGTGTATTATTATTTCCTTGCGGAAAAGATAGCGTACCTAAAATTATCGTTGCTTTAGAGGTGGCAATTCAGACATATAAAATTTATTATAAATATTAGGGTATTCTGGCTGCTACCATACCTCAACCTGCTCACTGACCTAAAACAGGATGACCTTGAAAGAATCAGTGACATGACAAGAAGAAGACTAGATGGGGGTTAGGATAGGATGCAGGTTTTTTTTTCTGATACTCATATTTGGATTTTTTTGCGGTTAGCCATTATTTCTTCAGCCTCAATTTAGGTATTTTATAAGCGTTTATATGAATAGTTGCATACAGAAAATTGCTTAATACAAAAATCCAACCTTATCTCGCGAGCAGTCACAAAATGAGATCACATTTTCTTATTTACCAGCTATTTCTCAGTCAACATGATAAACGGAATATGGCATCATAAACGTGAGCCACCGTGAAGAGCCAAAGACGTTATAATTATGTCGTTATTTGCACTGAAGTAACAGAATTCACGTAGAAAGCGGCAGGGTTAGCACGAGTACTTATTAAAGACTAAGCGAGTCTCGCAAACAAATAAAAACAAATGCTAACTGATATTTGTTTGAGGACTAAATAGATTGGATTGCGTATTGTAATTGTGATAGGCAGAAGTTTTAGTTTGTCTAATCTCGCACCGTCTATGATAGGTATCGTCATGATACTCTTTTGGAAATGCCTATATATCTGGAAATGCCTATAAGTCTGGCCTATGTCCAGACTTCCACAGGCTAATGATGATGTTGACATAGTTATTTATTAGGAAAAAGTGACTTTTTTCCAACTATTTCTACAATTCTGACAGAAACTTGCATGATAACAAAATAATGATGAATCGGTATAAGTTGTACCGAGTAATCTGTCTGAAAAACTTCGGTTCCCACTGCCAGTGTTTCTTGTTTGAAACAAACAGTTCTCGAAAAATTAAATCTAGTTTCGAAGTGCTGGCAATACCTGTAACCGCTTCAAAATTTATTAATACCTCTTAATTTTGTAGCCAGAATTCAATATTAATCTGCTGAATGTTTTACATGATCGGTCGGACGATAAAATTATACTTTTTAAGGATAACTAACCTAGTAAATTTTTGGTACTCGCAAGTGTACTTGAATTGACTGGGTTATGATTTAATATCATAGGACCTACGACATAGGTGAATAAAATGATAGTTTTTATGACCCATAAAATTTAAATTACAACATAGTCTATTGACCTTTACATCGCCAATAACTCTTTATTGGAGGGATGGTTGTCGTAAAAGCAATTTAACGAAAACCTTGGAGTATAAGGCCGTCATTCTACTTAAGTTCGTTGGGACGCTGGATTTTCTGTGGTCAATTTGGGTCAGGGTGAGGAAAAGTAGATTATTATACAAAAAACTGCAAGTATACATGCAGGCAAGCCATGGGGCCTGCGACGTGGGTGCAACAAGCTTATGTTTGTGCCGTTAATAAGCTCTAATGGTTTTTGCTGTTTTCCACCATAACTCTATTAATAACTCTATATTTTTAAAACCCCCTTTTAACGCACAATATTTTAGCAACTACTTGGCCGATTTGACTCGTAATATTAAAATTCTTACCAGAAAATTTTGATAGTATAACCTGTGTGTCTGTACAACCAACCTAAATTCCATGCAGATCGAATTGACGTTTCGAAAGTAAGTTTTTTTTTTGTACAACTGAGGTGGAAAACAAGCAAACGGCCGACCTGTTGGTAAGCGGTTACCGCAGCCTATGAGCGATTGCAATACCAGAGGCATCACGCACGCGTTGCCGACCCCGAACTCCCCCACCCCTAAAGAGCTCTGGCAACCTTACTCATCGCAGGAACACAACACTATTTGAAACAAATATTGTTATTTGGCTGCGATCTTCTGTAAGGCGGAGGTGCCTCCAGGCGGGCTGCTCCAATTCAGAACGAGAAAATCTTGTTGTGCCCTACCTCCTCCTAAAGTTTTGTTTATAACCAAATGTGTGTAGTTAAATTTTGATTTAGTACGGTCTATCCGGCCTTAATTTATGTAAGTTATATTATGGAACCCATTGACGCGGTTTTGCCTCATGGCGGAGTCAGTTTTGACTTACGACTGTTATATCTTATTAATGGGGTTAGAATAACATTATAATGGTGTTATTGAATACAAATGGGATAGATTTAAAATGATAATTCAATTTGGTGTAGGCATATCTCATAGCACTGCTACGACCACTGCTACGACGTAGCAAGTTGGTCTTCTGTGTAAGAAAAAAACAATGTCCAGAATAATAAACATACATTTATGTTTGAAAAAAAATAGGATTTCCCATAAATATTTCACAGCCCCCTATAACAAGACAGCCATGAAAGCTCAATAAAGGTTTCCATTTTCGTTTTCGAATTTCACCTAAAATACCATTTACAAAAGGTCTGTAAAAATTTCGCCAGCTTATTACAGCTTTAATTTCCTACGAAAGCGGCGAAAATCAAATGCTGGCCGTAATATTCCTGTAATTTTGTCACATTCATATTTTTTATTCATTCACGGGTAATTTAGATTCCCACTCAATTAAGCTTGGTCGCGGGGAACAGGCTTAGCTTTACTTAGTTTCTTAGACGTTTTAAAGTTTGGTGTAGGCCAGTAGGGATCTCTGCAGTAGGCACTCCTTATTGTTTTCAGGTATTGAGCTATATGACAATATCTTTTCATTTGAGCCGCGCCGTATGGTGCGAGTCGCTTGTTCCACGAATAAAAAGGCCTCACCTACAAAAATCTGTCAAAAGTGAAACAATGCTAAAAGTATTGCCATCTCTTACAATTGCAGAATTCCAAACAGTGAAAGTGATTATTTTATGCATTGCTCAAATTTAAATAGTGTTTATAAGTAAATGGGTTAGATTAATAGTAGATTAACTCGTAATATTTGCAAAAAGATGACATATTACAAGCCATTTGACAGTTGTCTCTGCTTTTTCTAATTCGCGATTTTTTTTTTCTATAGCTATAACACGCCGTTATATGACGGCCATCGTTTCTTAGGAGAACAGGGAACTTTACTGACATGATTAAATTTTTGTGGCCCTCCGAGATCGTTGAAAGCATTCGCTAATTCATTTTTCATTAGGTTTTATGAAACTCTCAACGTAAATCCTTCAATTGAAAATGATAAAATTAGGTTGCAAACCTTGAAAATTCATGTGAAATATCGTTAGTATAGTGGGTAACGATTTTAACATATTCTCACGAGAAGACAAAAAATTTTAATCGTTTAACTTTGTACTTTATAACTACTCTAGCTTTTATAATACGTTTATTTTAAGTAAGTAATAATTAAATAAACAACATACAGTCACATACATAGTACTGACCCCACACAAATCATCTAATATTTGTTGCACCACGGGAATCGAACCCACTCCCCTTGCGTCTCAGACGGGCACTCGCCCGCTACGCCACGGTATATAAGTAAGGTATATAAGTTATATAAGTTAAGTTATAAGCTAGGTTTTTCATAATAATTATGTTCAATATATAAGTTTTGTGGCAGTAGGTAAATTGTATTCTCAAACTTTAGGAAATTCGCTTTTCATTGAAATAAAAAATAGTTATAGAAAAAGTCTGAAAAAGGTTATTTAAAAAAAAATAGTTTTTTTTATACGTTTATTCTTTTTTTTTTGTGTATAAAATAAACCCTTTTCAGGATAGTAACTAGTAGACATAGACAAATTATTAGTTACCGGTTGGTAAGAAATGTTGTCTTCCTATAATCTTTTTTTAAACCATAATACATGTGCCTTACGTAACTTACTGCCTGTAAGTAACTTTTTCAAAACCCGGAGTTTTACATAGCAACAAACTTCGACCAGGCGCTTGGTTCGTCTAACTTACTAATAAATAGCAATTCCTTATTAATTCGAGCGATACCCCTCGGGCTTGTGAAAACTAAATTACTCTTGAACAGGGGAATATCTTCATTAGCAATTTGTTTTTCTTGCCTTTCCTCATCAACTCATTCAATTATGCTTTACTATGAAAAGTAGTTTCAAGCCATCGATTGATTGAGAGAGCTTTCGGATGCCATTTGCTGTACTTACTACCTACATAGGCTATAATAATGATCTGTGCCCTTCTCTTCATCGCCTGCTGCATAGCTGCTGATGGTTTCCGAGGATCAAACCTGCTGTGACGACAGCAGACATTTTATGGCGAGGCTGAAAAGCAGCGTAGCTGAGCCCTCGACCATTTCACCTGTCTACCTACATACCAAAACTTGGTTTTCTGTTATTATTGTATCTTTATAACTGTATGTAGGAATTCTTAGTGAATAAATGCCCTTTTATTTTATTTTATTTATTTACTTTATTTATCTTAAAATCACCTAATTTGGTTGCAGAAAAGGTTGACCCATTCTGTTGTTCTTTGAGTGAATTCGCAAAGGTGACATTGCTATTTTTATGTTATGAATCCTACTATTAATATTATAAATGCGAAAGTTTGTAATTCAATCTGACCGTAACTAGCCTCATTTTCTTTACATACAATAACATATAGCCTACTTTTATGTAGGTACCACGCGAGCCAAGCCACGGGCAGAAGCTAGTGATTATATAAATTTTATTCTATTTATTTTAAATTTGAATTGATTTTAAGTTATATTGAAAAGTTTGTAATAAAATTTTATTCTACACTATTGTTTAGGGGAACCTGTAATTGTAGTTGTTAGTTGAAATAAATAAATATCTGTTCCAACACATACAGGTGCAGTCCATACTGAATTAACTCGTTACTACCATTTACTTTAAGTTGAGCCGTTGGAATTTCCGTTATTATGGTTCCGTACCTCCGAACCGCATCCGAATAAACTGTACGCGTATCTCTCTCTCACACTCTTTCGTATACATTACCGAGTGTCAAGGCCTTTTTCTAAGAAAATGGCTATTTAAAGTTCCAAATTGAAGCTACATGGCGTCTTGCCAAAAGTAAATTGAAACTATATTTTTATTAAAAACTAAGCTTATTACATATTTCACGGAATAGGGAATCCTTATGTCGGCCAGGACATTAGCTCTGCAGCCTGCCAAGCAGGGTTCTTATTTATATTCATACGAATCATAAAGAAAAAGTAAATGCAAGCGGCAATGGGCTTGCAACCTATCACGTAAGGAATACTCACATCTACCAAATGTGGGCATATACCAAATTTTTGAATATGTCTCTGACAACCACCCATAGACAGACATCTAATGGATCTGATCACCTGGAGATTTGAGAGGTTGTCTTCGCACACACGCGTGTCGGCGTGTAGTGACATGGCACTCACTCACACATAGGTTATCTACAACTGGGTACAAAAGTCGTCAAAAAAAACGATCTCTCGTTTCAGTGGTTGTAAAAGCACAAAATATACAGGTAACATGATACTCTATAAATTACCCACACATCTTCATTTCCCTGATGCACACAAATAAAACAAACAGAAACACTAATCGTGGAAACAGTTGACTGCTAACAAATTGTATGGGTTAGCGACTACCCTATACAGCCGAAATAAAACAGATGGACATCAACCCAGCTTTTGCCTTAGTTGAGGTCTTATTATATTGGTTATTAAAAATACAAATATCTAATAATAATAATAATAAATATTCCGGACATATTCACACGGTCAACTGATCCCAAACTAGGCATAGCCTGTACTATGGGTACCAGAGACTGATATACATAATAGATATATATTTAACACCCAGACACAGAACAAACATCTGTATTAGTCGCAAATGTTTGTCCAGTGCGGGAATCGAACCCGCGACCTCTAGCGCAGAAAGCAGAGTTACTACTAACTGAGCTATGAGGCCAGTCATCTAGTACTATTCCGCTAATCTTTTCATCACGAGCACCACTTTTTCACCACTCACTTGTGAGACATTCAAATACAGAATCGCTATTAATATTAAAAAAATACTAAATATTAATATAAATTTCTGCGATGTATGACTGATTTTTTGTTGTTGAAATTTTGTAAAATTCCCATCACGCCGAGATATTCTTCCTTAGTGTTCTAGCGGTTTTCTATCAGCTGTTGCCCTAAGGAGGATCCGTGTAATTAATGTCTGTGTGTAAGAGGCTTATCTCAACATGGCGTGGGTAATGATGTACGAATTGATGCCGGCCCATTTGGCGAAGATGGATCGCTGACGGACGATTATGAATAGTTTACATCTTTTCAAAATGGGTTTAAGGTAATCCGAATCATCTCGTAGTATCAGTAGTTCAATATATTTGACGTCTGTGTTTGTATGTTGCGTGTTTATTTTGTTTTTTTTGTTTTTGCCTACAAAATTCTTAACAAATTATTACTGGCTAACAAATGATTAATTTTTTAAACAAAACCCTTTTGATTCGAATATTACTCAATCTCCACAATCTGCATTCCGTTAATCGCCTTACAGCGGTTAGACGGGTAACGCTAGTATCGTTATCCTTAAATCCCGGGTTTCATCTCTAATCCGGGGAAGTCGCTCTATTAATTCCACTGTTTTTAGGGTTCCGCAGTGATAGGACGCTTCAGCTTGCTAATTGTTATTTGGACTTTGATGGGTACAAACAAGTAAAATAATAATAATAAACCTTTGCCTTTGTCATGTTTTAGCCCATTTAGATATTGAAACTGGCAATGTTCAAACGGCATGAAAAATATGTCTTTGTTCCTCAACGGTTATCAGTTTTGCAAGCCTTCCCACTGCCACTTCAACCTGCTAATTCTGCGAGCTTGGATCTACTACGGATTTCCTTACTTCGGATTTTATCATGTTTGTAGTGAAACTCCGAGCATTGCTCTTTCCATTGCCCGTCGTGCGACTTTTGAGCTTGTGTAAATAACTTACGGTTATTTATTTTAAATTAATTCAATAAAATGCAACAAAATGCAAAACAGTTTCAAATGAATTCAGACTGCGCTAGCGTAAATATTAAGCACTGGTTTCAATCACAGCGAGCGTTATTATGGCTGTTTGTTAACTACCAAATTTTACTAACTTTTTTTATGTATACAGGGTTTTATGTAAAATTACCAATCTTCAGACGTTGAATGAGCTCAGCGCTCTGTGCTAAAGGTCACTTCAAACCCTTTCGCTACCCCACGGAAATATTATACAAGGAATGCCAGGTTCTGTCGATAAGGCAATCATTCATCTTACAACTAGTTCTTGCCTTCCACAAAAAAACTACTTTTATCCCCAATCTACAAAATAGACTCTCAAAAAATGTATGCAAAAGATAATGCAAGAAAAGCTGTAAAATGCAATACATCATTCGCAAGACGTCATCCATATTTTCTGGGAGCATACATCTATAACATACTAAACAAAATTCTAAATTTTTATCTAATGTCTACCTACAAATGCAGAATAACATAAAAATCATGGCTACTAGAGCAAAATATGTGGAGACTGAAAACTTACTAATTGTTTTTACCTAATAGAAAGAAACTTAAAACTAATACAAGTTAATATTTACAAAATATACAAGAAACAGTTGAGCCATCTAAAGACCGTTACAAACGATCTATAGATAGCTCAACTGATCCAGATCACTACCAGTCGGAAGCGTCCCCAAGACGCTGGCGGAATTGCCACGCTGGATGGCAATGCTAATTCGCTGGGCCAAATAAGAGCCAGCTCTCGGGTCACGCGTCGCTTCGATCAGACGTCCTGGTATATCGTATTTTACCTAATTCTAAGTCACACCTACACGTATATAAGCTAACATGAACACTGTATCTCCAACTCACATGTAAATGCACACACACACTCACACACACATACCAACACACACTCTCTCTTCATACACATACACTCTTACCCATACACACTCACACTCATTCACGCACACAAACATAAACACCCCCTTACACACAAACGCATAAAAATAACAATAAAATCATTTACAATCACACTTACTACTTATTACTACTGAGATTTTTTTTTTTATATTAAACCTTTTTACTTGTAGACGTACACATAATCAATTTAAATTTAGCTTTACTGTTAGTACATTAGCTTAAGTGAAGTTTGTTACCGAAATCAATTTATCTTTATCTTTATCATATATCTCATCTCATCTCATCTCATCTCGTCTCGTCTCGTCTCGTCTCGTCTCGTCTCATCTCATCTCCCTCATCTCATCTCATCTCATCTCATCTCATCTCATCTCATCTCATCTCATCTCATCTCATCTCATCTCATCTCATCTCATCTCATCTCATCTCATCTCATCTCATCTCATCTCATCTCATCTCATCTCATCTCATCTCATCTCATCTCATCTCATCTCATCTCATCTCATCTCATCTCATCTCATCTCATCTCATCTCATCTCATCTCATCTCATCTCATCTCATCTTATCTTATCTTATCTTATCTAATCAATGGATTTAAATAGCTCAAGACCAGCGCCAGCGATATTTATTCCATTAGGTCAGTAGTTGGTATTGCATAGTTAGTTGGTAGCGCATTTGAAAAAAGCCTTGTATGATATAATGTAATCTATGGGGGTGGCTTATGTTCTGCAGTGGACGTTCTACGGCAGAAATGATGACTGCATTGTCGGCACTAAAAGTTAATTAATGCTGGTAAATCCATTGCAAGTGTCAAACAACAACTTTAAAATTTGTGTAATGTGTCATTTATGACAGACTCACGATGATAACAGTGCGAGAAACTGGTGCTAGCAGCCCCATGGCTTGTCAAATTATTAAATTAATAATAAAAATAAATAAAACTCATAAGTTATTGAATGACTGACTGACAATCAATGCCCAGCCTAAACAAAAAGTCCTAGAAATCAGAAATTTGGAAGATAGATTCCTTTTGTTATGTAGGGGTACTAAGAAAGTCATTTCCGAAACTCAACGGTGTGCGGGGGTTGCTTGCTTGCTTGTCGTGTCACTTATTCTTTCTTGGTCATCCTGTATAAGGTGAGCGACCAGGTTGAAATATGGTGGCCCTGAAAAGGGCCTTCCGTCCGTCAGGGGCTGACCGTCGTCGGTCCGTCCGTCAGTGTAGTGAAAGGATTAAAGTGCGCCTCTTAGAGGCTCTTTTCGTGCGGGGGTTGAAGTTTTTTGAACAGCTTACGCAAAAGTCGCGGAGTTTACATTACAATCAAAAAGTAAAATCTCCTAGTTCACTAGGTACCATTTTCAACATTCAAGATTTCAGTTAGAAATGAGTTCTATCGGGAAGCCTTTGAACTGGCGCCGTTTGTAACGTTATCGCGGTCTTGTGAAGCCATAGAAAGAGCTAGCTATAATATAAAGCATTATAGACCGTATTGAAGTAAAACCTTACTATGTAGGTCTCTAAGCAGAGCGCTTTCAAAGTAAGAATGTTTTGTAAGTCCAATAAGGATTACTTTTCAGTTGTTTTGCTTGCTTGTCGTGTCACTGATTCTTTCTGGGTTGTTGTTAATTTCATTGAAAGGGCAATAAAAATGCTAGTGTGTAAAAATGTGTAGAAGGTATTCAGTACACTACAGAGACTTATTGCTTATTAAATCTCTTGCGCTTATTAATTTGTTTTGTTCAAAGTTTTCCTTGTGATTTCAGTGAATAAATGAATATTGAATGACGCCGGATGGCGACTACGAACCTAGCGACGCGACGCAGTGTTGGAATCATCCGATGGACCGACGATATTGTGAAAGTTGCAGAAAATCGGTGGATGGAAAAGGCCTTGAGACCGTTCGTCATGAAACTCATTGAGGGAGGCCTATGTCCAGCAGTGGAGTAATATAAGCTGTTGATGATGATGATAATATGATATTGAAGTTTGAATAATGAAAACATCAACATCCCCTCTTAAGTGGTCGCTGTAACATAGCTCTATACAACGTGTTCCGTAACTAGTCACTGTCATGAAGAGGCATATTCAACCATATACCTATACCATACCTATCTATCTATAATCCTCATAACTAATTTTTAAACGTATGAAAAGTTTGAAATCTATATTGCTACATAAAAAAGCGGAATAATTGAGTTAAAACTAATTGGATTCCAAGAACAGCGGATTTCTTCAAAGTGTTTTTTTCATAAAAAAAAAACTAATTTACAAAAGGCGAAGAACAAACGTAATTGCCAATTTGGTTTAGAATATGCCCTTTTTATATATCATACATTTTATAAATACCGTGTGCTTATGTAAATTTTATGCTTTTTCTTTCAATGCTGCAAAATCTGGATAGACATCCAGATAGACCTTGTTCTTTGTAAAATTGTCCATTACTAGGATTCTTCGTTCCTAGACTACTTAAAGATTTACAGCATCTGTTCTACAATGATAGAAGAAGTTATCAACAATGTATTCTAAAATGTGTTTACAGTATTCCGCGCACAAAGCGTTTAGTGCAGCCAATCAGTAATCAACATAGAAATACAAAGAGAACGGGGAACGTTTGTTAGCGTCGCTACGAATAAGTTGTTCGGGAGCTAACGTAGTGGAACTTACATGATCGTAGATAATGATAAATAATAATAGCTTTATTTCAGGCTTGGCTAAAACTGAGAATGTACTTAAAAAAATAAACAACTTTTTAATAGAAAATATTCATCATCATCATCATTTCATGCTGAACATGGCCTCCCCCATAGATTTGCAGAACGAAATCTTATCGTGTGGGGGAGATTTGCCAATTCTCACTACGCTGGGCACGCGGGTTGGCGAGCGCAGTTAGAAATCTTTCTTTGAAAAAAGGGGACGTTGCTGCCCTTCCCCTAGCTTTATTTCCTTAGTTGCCTATTACAACATCCACGGGTAGATAGATAGATAACACTTTATTGATCACCACACGGAAATAATACATGAGATTAAAACAATTACAAGGCAATACAATGTGCGGCCTTATCTCTAAAAGCGATCTCTACCCGGCAACCTTTGGTAGCTAGATATGGAGGGTACTATTCTTTAGCCGGGGCCACGGCCTAGAAAATATTGTATTTGGTAAAATAGTAACGACCAGCTCCTGACCCACAATGAATCGGTCTCGTTGCTCTGCTGATGGCAAATGAGCCCGACCTTTTTAGGACGTCAAAAGGGTAAGTGCGAATTGAGCACTACACGCTGACGCGTAGATTTAGATCCTGGAATGGAACGTGCCTCGGTTGTAGAGTTGATGCAGTTGTTTTGAGAAGCTGGACGTGTTTCAACGCTAGTTTTATCTGTGGGAGGTAGGGTTTGGAACTAAATCAGTTGCAAAGAACCCAGTTGAGTTTTAGGTTAGGTTAGGTTAGATTTCAGGTGCATTGAAGGTATATGCTAGTAATTTTTGATCATAATTAAATATTACTAGCAAAAACCAATCTTAATGATAATCTTCATCCCAATTGATTTTCATCGACGGTCTTAGGCCACCATACCTCAACATGGTCACTAACATAATACAGGATGACCATGAAAGAATCAGTGACACGACAAGAAGAAGAACCCAATTGATATGGAGCTTGGTTTTTTATTCATCAATAAGTCCAATCAACACAATTTGAATATATTCGGGTAGAGATCTCCAGAAATTCAATTTCTGAACAAAAAAAAATTTAAGAGCCTCCAAGTTTTAGAAAACCACTTTTCATTTTCGCAGAAACTCGTACTTATGAATGTTTGCGGCCACCATAAGTTTGTTCTACAACTTTTGGAAATTGTGTTGAGAAGGAAATTATGTTTTATTTTTGGAAATTATGTTTTTTTTCCTCCCACATTATAGGAAGACACTCTGAAATCAGTTGGGGAGGCCTATGTCAGCAGTGATCATCGGCTGAAATGATGAGTAAGTAGTATTTTTTATTTATTAGGTGCTTCTAGAGTGTTCTAAGTCATCCTTGTTTATAAGCATTACCAACACCCTGCAATCAAAGGCGGAACCCGCTTCAATTTGTTACTTCATTCGTCATCCACGCAATTTGCGCGCCACATGTTACAAGGATCCAACACGGTCCAAACTAGGACTAACAATGGGTTGAATAAGGAGTTCAGCAAAATGTATGGGTGCCTGACCTAAAGCGCGATTTAAGGTCTGAAGTAATTTTAAAGGGTTAATTGAACTGATTATTATTAGTTATACCTAACTACTCATAGTACCTGGTGAAGAGGCTCTAGAAAAGAAACTTGTCGAGCACGAAAACTATTTTCCATCCGTATTATTTGTAACAATTTTTTTCATCCTGAGTGCGTGTCTACCTAATTTAAAAATTTTATCATTTCCAAAACATTTGGCGTCGTATGATGAATTTGTTCTGGCATTGTTTTGTAGTAAGGTATATGAGATATTTCTGATTTCACATAAGAATGCTCGCAAAAAATACATACTTTTTTAAAAACAATATCCTTTCGCAAACCGTCTTGGTGATCTGAGGGCATACCATGCTCAGGCATAATAAATATCCTATTTAAAAAAAAAACACTTATTTTCACATCTCTGGCGTCGCGTTGTTTTGGGCCAATACTGTCCATTCTCCTTTGTATTAGAGCAAGGTTGACTTGGGCGTAATTATTGAACGAAGGGTCGTGGTTTCTTGGGTTTGGTTAATCAATTTTGATTATCTGTTGGCAGATAATCAATTATTCAGATAAGGATGAGAACAAAGTTGTATCTGACATTTGCGATGGTCGAGCAGTTTAGCCACCGGTGGTAGACGAGTAACCTTCTAAGTAATATTATCTGCTTGATCCTGTGTTCTGCAGACTTTTTTTTTTCGATAAATTTTTGACTTAGACTACTTCTAGATGATTTAAGTAGACCGGACAACTGAACCGGACCACGGGCAATGAGTCGATTTATACAGCGTCCGGTGAAGCTTTTTAAACCCTGTACTATTTTGATGGAGCATGGAGTAGGCCAGCTTAACACCTATTCTATAATCTCAGCCTAGTTAGCTGCCTACACGGGAAAGTCGGGAAAGTCGGGAAAGACATGGTCAACACGTACGGAGCTGTCTACTAATTATTCACTAAGCTAACTTATTTACTTCTGTAATTCGAGTGTAGGTACTTCAATAATGAGAAAGTTTTATTTCGGCCCCTGTTTTTGTTTTTCCAAATCACATGAAGTTTGACCCCTAACAGTAAATGTAACTAGGTAGCTTGATATAAGACATTCCAAAATGATCCTTCTGATTACAATTAATAAAAACAGATTTAAGTTTACAATCGGCACCAACAATAATACCCTTGGACCCAATTACTGCAGAATGCACTAAAACTCAAGCAACTCCCCAGCTTTATTCGAAAGGCATCCGTCACCGTCGTAAACCCGAAAAATCTCAGCCACGAGTGAAATTTCAAAAATAGCATTTTCGAAATTTATCTCTCTAAATTGCCCGGAAAATTGCTCGGCGAGGCTTGAAGCGAGGCGACGACGTATGCTTCGTATCATGTATCTTGAAGATTGCGGATATTAGGGGCGCTGGAGATATTGTGAGTGACAAATAACAGGCGGTATTTGTTTTATTAGGTTTCGGTGTAGGCTTTGTCGCTACAAATTAGTCCCACTGTCCCTTTTTGGACTGCCATTACCACATTGAATACACTTATATAACACCACACTCGCATATAGACCCAAAAAGAAGTCGTTAGAGAACGTATATCTGGCAACAAATGGAACATAGTGAACTGTGGCTTATTCACAAATCCTGCTGACTGCAGTGGCTGGTGGCGCTATGCAGGCAGGCGATAATAGAATGATATTGAAGCGTCGGGAATTTAAAAAAAAGTACGCGATAAATACCCGTTTGATTTCAATAAGTTACATATTGAAACGATAAAAAAAGTGCATAAGAACGAAGCGGATTACTTAAAACTATCCTTCAAAAAAAACCAAAAACAAGACAAACTAAAATCCCAGCCCAGAGATGCGATAATAGAAAGTTATTGAAACGTTGAAAGTGCATTATGACAATACTGATTACTTCTATCCTTGAAAAAAAAAACAATGTGATCATGGCGCATGAAACTGTGCCTAAATATCGGGGAACAAATAAATTCACAAATAATCGTAAATATCCCGTTTTAAATGAAAATTATCTTTATGTCGTTTGTTGTAATCGCCACAATATGAACTGGCACCGCATTGCAGCGACGGATTATCAGACTCTACTTTTTTCAATTAACAAGCCAAATGAGCTCGCTAAGAATTTATTTCTGAATGGTTATCAAATGGATCTTTATAGAGATTCCGGAAAATTATAAAACCAAAGTCTCTTCAGCTTAAGAGTCGGCTTCTCGTTAATTTTTAGGTTTTTAGGTTGGTACCTACTATTGAGTTAGTATGATAGCACCTAATAGTCTGCAAGTAAAATACTAGTTCCTTAGGTAGACGATATATGTCCAAATTTTGTTTCAAAATTAAAGTCAATTTTGGGTGAGCATACGATATAGCTCAAAGATATCGCAAGCCCCTAAAAGTCAAAATCAAAGTTGACTTTATTCAGTAGAGATAAGGATCATTTTGAAATACATTTCAGAAGACATATCTCAGGCTTTCGTATACGGCTTAAAAATTTCAATTTAATTAATGAAACAACAATTTCTTTAATCGAGTTTGAAGTTCAGTACCTAGACAAGACCCATATAATGAACTGAGACTTATTAATTTCACGATCTCAACTTACTGCAGATGACACCGGAACACAAACTATGCAACTTGTTAATAAAGGTGCAGGTAAGGTAACCAATTAATTATATCCCAGATGTTCCGACAACTTCTGAACTGCTGCGGAACTGTGTCGTTTACCCTAACTTAATAGCCGTTGCTCTTGTGAAAATTTTGTTGAAACGGGGAATAAAATTATGAGTTTGTTTTTTGTTAGGGTGTGTTTACACGGAGACGTGTTTTTACGATGCTGATACGCGCACGCGTCTTGTCGCACTCTCCTCTAGGAGTGAACACAATTAGCAATTTATAAATCATAATCATTTATTTGCTTGCATTGGAAAGATCAGAATGGAGGAAATTGTATCATTACACCGACAAGAGCTAAGCTCTTAAATCATAGAAGAAAAATCATTTATTTGCAGAATGTAAGTCAAAATGACAGCGTGGTGAGTATGGCCAAATCCCCCCATGATAAGGAATTCGCTCTGTCTGTGGAGGAAGCAATGTTCAGCAGTGGACGTCGTACGGCTGAAATAATGATGATGATGACGACAAAATGAACATTGGTCTTAAATGTAAGAAATAGAGCTATTCCACCCTAAAACCTGCTAATAACGTTTATTTTTCTATCGATTTAAAATAAGCCTTGATTATCTCTTAACAACAACATTCGGATCAAACCGAATGTTGTTTGAACCCAGTAATGAACCAATAAAATTTTAAGTGCGCAATAACTCGTTTTTTAAATCGTGAAGGAAAATATCGTGAGGAAACCAGTAAAGACTCATATAAAACCTGTCACGTATGGAATACTCAGTACTGAAAAATGGGCATGAGCCAACATGTTTGGCCGTACCTCTGACTACCCCCTTAAACATGGCCGTGGTGGCCCCGGCTGAAGAATAGGCCCCTCCATATCTACCTATCCGGATGTCGTAAGAGGTGACTAAGGGAAAAAAGCTAGGGGATGCAGCGTCTTTTTTTTTTTTTTTTTTTTTTTTATACAACTGAGGTGGTAAACAAGCATTCAGCCCACCTGTTGGTAAGCGGTTACCGTAGCCTATGAGCGCTTGCAATACCAGAGGCATCACGCACGCGTTGCCGACCCCTCCCCCCCCGCCCCCTAAAGAGCTCTGGAAACCTTACTCATCGCAGGAACACAACACTATTTGAAACAAATAGTGTTATTTGGCTGCGATCTTCTGTAAGGCGGTCTCCTATTATAACAACGATAGCTCTATCTGCGCTTACCAACCCGCATGCCCAGCGTGGTGAGTATGGGCAAATCCCCCCACATGATAAGGAATTATGGCCATGTTCAGCAGTGGACGTCGTACGGCTGAAATGGTGATGATGATGATGAGGCTCATTTTTCTTTATTTAATGCTGCGGACGGAGCAACGGGTCGACGTGATTTTTTTGCATGGAGACAAGAGTAAGACTTTTTTGAGTGACAATGGTTACCTACTACATATGCGAGTGAGGTCGAGTGTGGAAGCTACACCATACAAAAGCACATATTGCATCTGATACGAGGTCTTAATAACACTGGTATTTTTATTTGTAAGTTAAATACTACACTACTTTCGACCTTACCCCTATTACATAAAAACTAGCGGTGTTTTTGAGTCAGTGCAACGCTTGTATTCATGACTACATAAAATTTCACCCAAGAGGATACAAAGTGGAGTGCATTTTGTTTTTGCTCTCACGTTATTTTCTTTGTAATGAGTAAAGTGGGTTTATTATTGACCACGTTTTGTATTTTGTGCTTTTGCAGAGTGTTTCTGGCGTTTATTGAGGTACTTTTATTGTTTAATGTGTCCTTGGGGCCTTATTTTCAGTTTGTAATTGTGCTTTCCTTTTGTTAGTGCTGTAACATTTTCGGTAACACTTTGAGATTATTTGTTACAGTGTAGATTGATAGAGTAACCAAACAATAATAATAATCATCATGATCATCATCAGCCTGTAGAAGTCGACTGGTAGGCATAGGCCAACCCAGGCTCGACGAATGGTCATGAACCATCCACCGACTTCTTGCAACCCTCACAGTCATCGGTCCATCGGGTGGGGGGTATTCGAGCACTGGGTCGCCCGGTTCATGATCGTCATTCGAGAACCTTTATTTCCCAAAGATTGTTGGGTTTTAAAATGCAACAAACAAAGCTCTTTTATATGCAACCCACTTCATAATATAGGTAGTATTTGTATTTTTTAAAGCCTACTAAATTCTATGCAAGTCGTATTGACGGTTCGCAACTTATTCTCAAAGGTATGCTCAACGATTCGTTCAAGTGGTTTGAGAGATTGCTTGCATCGCTCGCTAGATCAACTAACTAATGAAAATTCATCACACAGTTGTCTCATAAAACAATGACACAATTTTATGAGCTAACTTTTCTCTACATAATTTATTTTAGGCTAGCTGTTAGATTTCAAGGTTTCTGTAAAATAGCCTTAATCGAAGTGCGAAGCGTTATAAAAAGTGTTCTTTACGTGTTCTCATTATTTTACCATTTATGTTTATGTACCATTCTTCCTACAAATTATCACCTTGAATGGTAAGTGACACTCGTGACAAAAATAATGTTCCTTACATTTTTCTATAAATACGAATACAATTTTAATGGAGTAGAGATTTCACGGTGTCTGCCTCCCGGGGGTTGACATAGATAAATTGAACACGCCTTTTGCTGTTTCAGAGTTCTTTGGGCAGAACATTAAATCGCCGCGTTTACGAGCTCCGAGTTTATGCGGTATCTTTGTGGTATTGTTTGCGTAAAGTCGGTTTGTAAATGGTCAAATAGCGGGCTAAATAATTTGGACTAACCCATCATCATCAGCCGGTAGAATTTAACTGCTGTACATAGGACTCCCCCAAAAAGTTCCATAATGCGTGCGGTCATGCGTTTACCATCCATCAAGTACCCGCAGCTTTAACAATATCGTCGGTCCATTGCATGGGGCCTTCCAACACGTCTGCCGGGTCGTGGTCGCCATTCGAGAGCCCAGCTTTGAAATTTGAATCGGCAATATGATACCTATTACGTCATAGCCCTAAGGAGCTGGCTTCGAAAATTATATAACTAATTATTTTTAGTAAGTTTCAAATCTGTTGGTTCAAGGAATCATACAAACGTTTTAACCCCATTCCCACCCTCTTAGGGGTTGATGTTTTAAAAATCCTTTTGAAAATCTAAATAGTGGATGTGATTGGCATATAGGGCAGCTACTGTTCAAATATCAGCTTTATAGCTTCAACGGTTTGGGCTGTGCATTGATTCCACGTTGAGGTCTTGATTTTTTATATAAACAGATTACATATTACTTAACTTATAATAAAACGTAGATAATACTCCAACCATGCAAAAATATGAGAACCAAAACGATTTTTCCACGATTTCTCGCTGTTATAATATTGGTTCAATCTATTCTATTAACAACTCTACTAAAAGTAGGCAAATATTACCTACAAAATGTTGAGAGTTCCGAAATAACAATTTTCGCTGCTGTCATTTACAGGACATATTATTAAGGTAGTACTAAAAGAAGTGAATATGTTTAAAAATAAATCCGTGCCGATGAAAATACCTTTCAACTGTGAAATTGACCTAGTGCTTGCTTGCGTCGTGTCACTTAATATTTTTGGTCATCCTGTATTATGTCAGAGACCAAAGTGAGGTATGGTGGCTGAGAAAAGTGCCTATGACCGTCGATGAAAGAATCAGTGTAGTGATAAAAAGTACCCTGAATGCTATTCTAAGTATAGAATAAAGTAATCTATCTATTTCAAGTTTCATTGAAATCAGTTGAGCCGTTACGTGATTGAACAACAAACATCCACACATCTAAACATCCTCAAGCATTATCATAAACTTTCGCATTTAATAATATTAAGTAGGATATTAGAATATTAATCCTTGTGTACAATAAGGTGTTAATATATCGTTCGAAAGTAGTTGGGGTTAGCGCAAATAAGCTACGCTTATTCATAAATCCTACAATCATGATTACATTGAAGCAGTCGAACCAAAAACAGTAGGTACTAGCTTTAAAAGTGCGGTCCTAAAAAGGTCTGTGATTATTTCAAACTGTTTGTCTTTTTCCCACCCACAGGGTGAAACGAGGCGTAAAACAAGAAAATTGACCGTGAATTATTTTCAAAAGAAAACGCACAACTGTGAGTAGGTTTGCCAAGTAAAAGCCAAATACAGGACATAAATATAAATATATATAAATATTCCTGACATATCACACAAGGACAACTGATCCCAAAACAAATTTAACAAATGTTTGCCTTGAGATCGCTTTTAGCTATAAAGCCGGCCGTTGTTACTCTGACTAAAAATTTGTTTCTGTTTTGTGTATTTTTTTTATGGAATAATAAAGTTACCTATATTCTTCTTTAAATGATATTTGTGTAAATTGGTCAAATATGCTTTGTCAGTCCAGTTGACCAAACTTGCAAGTGAGAGTTCAACTCGGGTCAACTTTCACCTAGGTCCACCATAGCCGTTACATTTAGGACCTTGTTTGTGTTGCACAGGTCCACGGTTTGTCCTGCATGCAGAAGACATAGCCGGTGTGATGCACCGGCTATGTCTGATGTAATCCACTGCTAAACATAAGCCTATCCAAAGAGTAAATATCCCTGAAAAATCGAATTTATGGTAGCCCTATCTGTAAGCAATAAAAAAGGGTGCTTGTTTTTCGATCCCTCTCTGCTAATAATAAGGGTCTGTTTGCTTCGTTGCTTGAAAACCGAATTCATTTACCCGTTTCCCGACTACCCTAAATGAAAATATTCATTCCATTATTCTTGAATGGGCACCTTTTATAGAGTTACTTGAGTACATACCTTTGGATTTTAATGCCATTGATGTTAAGATGATTTATTAATTAAATGATGCTATAAATACTAGCTTGCGCCCGTGGCTTCGCTCGCGTGGTTATAACTAGTACTATTCTATGCCTATATCCTATTCTAGGAAAGGAACTATATCTATTCCAAGTTTCATCGAAACCGTTTAAGCCGTTACGGCGTGATTGAACAACAAAAATCCAAACATCCTCACAAGCTGTCGCATTTTGAATATTAGTAGGATGGTAGGATTATTATGTTGCGTAGCTTGTGCCAATGCCGCGACTGGTATATAAAATGATTCATAATTTAAGTACTATCCCGGAAGGGCCTTTGTCTATACCCAATTAGCAATTGAGTTTGTGGAAATTCGTAATTTTTCATTGAAGAAACTCTGCATACATCTGCTGTATTGTTATTCAGTTCAAACTAATTTATTCAGTTCTTATTGATGTCATACTTATTTTACGTTTAATAATTAGTTTTAATGATGATAAAAAGACCAAAAATACATAGTTGATTTGATAAAGTTCAGGAAAATATCTAAAAAAATAATTTCACAGGTCGCGGGTTCGAATCCCGGTCGTGCACCAATGATTTTACTTTTGGAAAATGTATATGTGCTCTCAATTGGTGAAGAAAAACACCGTGAGGAACGGATTACGGATTAGTCAGCTCGACACAATCATATTGGCCATTTATTTCCTGTAGATAAAGCTGACATTGCTGCGAGGAAGGTATAGGTGCTTGGCAAGCCTACTCCATTTATGACCCGTTTAAACAGGTGATGGAAAACATCGTGAGGAAACCCGTGGTTTATCCAGCTCCACATGTTTTTACCATGTCTTTCCTGAGGATAAGGCCGACTGAGCTGAGAGCATGGTATAGGTGCTGGTAAAGCCTACACAATCTTAACAAGTCCTTGGTAATATAACGTCCTGTGAGTGAGTAAAAAGTTCCACCTGACCCATTATAAATCATCTAGAATGGATGTAATAAGGCCTCACTTACTTTACTTAGAATGAATCAACCAAATTCGAGAATAATCCAAACCTTTTTTGGGAGCAAATCGATTTCTGATATGCCCTTTCAGACGTACTAAGCGTCGACCCTGCGGTCACCACTATTGAACCCAGGTCCAAGCTCCATTTTATCCATTTGATTTAAATGATATTTCACTACCAAATAAATAAAATATTTTTTAAGTGCCTGACTGAAAATAACCTTTATTAAGTAAATATTAACGTCGCAACTCTTTGTAAACAAATCAACAACAATTTAATATCTCGCAAAGGTATGCAAGGTTTTGCAGAGGTTTCGTCTCATTTATAAGGGCAGGTGGGCTACGATTATAAGGGCTTTAAACACGACGTGCATCGTCATATTAATTTTACAGCGTAATACATGGTAATACAGAGCTTAAAGCACAGAATATTGGTGATTCGGTTTATGTTGAGATTTTAGTATAAGTAATAAACAGGCATGAAACTCTTAAAAGGTATGAGCATAATTTAATTTGAATTTGCAATAGGTACATTTTTTTATAATACTTCAGAACGCATCTTTGAATACATAAAATAATTTTAGCTACCATAATCCGTATAAGAACCTAGGTCATCGACATAGCTCTCAAAATTAGCCAGTTGAAGTGGTAGTGTGTATGCTAGAACCGACAACCGTTAGGGCATAAAGGTTCTCGAATGGCGACCACGAACCGGACGACACGCTGTGTTGGAAGGCCCTCCCACCAGACCGAAAACATTGTGAATGGAGAAGGCTAGACCAGATTATGATGGCCTACCTTAATAACTGGATACAAAGAACAACATTTATAGCTATTTGTAACAAGTTTTCGATCGTTAATTTACAATAACTGCCGAGCATGCTTGTCGAATTTTTTTTTATATTCTTTTGATGACGTGATGTAATACCTACTTTAAAATTCCTTAGGTTTTCTCCAATTTCTACCTGCAAAATTGCTCCACATTGAATGCGCTCGTTCGGGCACCTCAAGTATTGGTCTACAAAGAGGCGACACTTTGATTGATGAAGCGGGTCACACGTTTGGCTCCATTAGGCGGGAGGACGATTTTTTAGAGAGCTATTTTATACAATTTTTAAAGAAATTCAGGTGTGGTTTTCATTCATAGTAGAGTGCGGTGACCCAAACACGGCTTAGAAAGATTTGCAAACATTTATAAATATCATGCTGCGTTCAAACGGCATGCGATAAGTTATCTAAAATTTAATTTAAAATGATCCTTACATCTCCTGATTACGGTTTAATTGTGTTTGACTTTTATGAGCTTGCGATATTGCACAATATCGCACCCTCTTAAATATCAAACTCAAAATGTAGTTCAGTATAGGTAAGGATCATTATGTAACGAATTTTATATGACATATCGCATGCCGTTTGAACAATAGTGATATACCCGACAACCGTGTTGGTCTAGTGGGTGGTTCCCCGAATTTTGATCCAAAGGTCGTGGGAGCGGGGTGCTCGAGCCCGCCAATGAACAAGTGAGTTTTTCTGAGTGAGACTAGCCTCATAGCTCAGTGGTAGTAACTCTGCCTTCTGCGCTAGAGGTCGCGGGTTCGATTCCCGCACTGGACAAACATTTGTGACTAACACAGATGTTTGTTCTGTGTCTGGGTGTTAAATATATATCTATTATGTATATCAGTCTCTGGTACCCATAGTACAGGCTATGCCTATTTTGGGATCAGTTGACCGTGTGTGATATGTCCGGAATATTTATTTATTTATTTATTTCTATTCGAAAATTAGGCTGCCATTTCAACTTGCATCCTCATTTTCAGTTTACAAAACAGTTGATTGAAACTTTCCATCATTCCATCAGGATTGATGGACATAATGGCTGTGTGAGGAATCCTTAATTGAATGGTGACCCTTTTAATAGCAAAGCTTCCGTATCTAATGGCCTCAGTATTAGCGGAGAAATTACAAGGGTCTAGTCGACTAACCCACTAGGACTTTGGAATAAGTAAAACTTCGCACACTATACTTTTAACTTCTAATGTGTATTATGTACCTTTATCAATACAATGTGATAAATAAATGTCTACTTTCCTAAAATGGTTTATTATACACCCAAATAGCAATAACATTTTGTTCTAAGACTATGAGAAATTCGACATTATTTAGTGTAAAAATACTTTACAAAAATCAGCTGTTGAGGTAAAATCAATTCAAATTCATACTCATTAAGGTTGCAATCTTGATTTCTAATTTATCGTACCTACGTTTAATTTTCAGCTTTTAAGATGATAAAAAGACCAAAAACTGCCGATTTGAAAAAAGGTGTGGTACATCAATGATGATGTTGACATCATTATTTTTATTTTGTTGATATAAGCCCCTCTCGGGATAGTGGGGGATAGTTCGGGATAGTTATATATAGTAACATGTTGTATATAATATCATCTTGCGTTACGGACTGACTGATTGACTGAAGATCAACGCATAGCCTAAATAAATCATACGTCTTAGGACTATGAAATTTTTCAGGAATGAAGAAAATAGGATTAAAAAAATATTAGATTTTCTTATAATATAAACTTTATTTTATTTACAGAACGAAACTTAAAACTAATACAAGTTAATATTTACAAAATACACAAGAAACAGTTGAGCCAGCTAAAAACCGTTACAAACGATCTATAGATATAGTATAATTATTAATCAGAAAAAAAATAAAACAATTTGCCCTCTACAGTTCCAACCGTATAGTGCACGCTAACTTCTCTAATTCATTTTCCTGAGGTAAATCGTGTATGATGAAATTGTTTGGAATGTGATGTAGAAACGCTTATATGAAATAAATTTGATATTATATTAATATTTCAAGTTATTGTTCATGAAAGATTTTGTTTTTTCAATATTTTGTGATCAGTATTCGTATTCTCAGAAAGAAACTTAAAACGAATACAATTTAATATTTACAAAATACACAAGAAACAGTTGAGTCATCTAAAGACCGTTACAAACGATCTGTAGATAGCTCAACTGATCCAGATCACTACCAGTCGGAAGCGTCCTCAAGACGCTGGCGGAATTGCCACGCTGGATGGCAATGCTAATTCGCTGGGCCAAATAAGAGCCAGCTCTCGGGTCACGCGTCGCTTCGATCAGACGTCCTGATATCTTTTTGAAAACCCGGAGGGCACAAATATGTAAGCCCTATCAAGACTAACATATTTGCGCCTTTTGAGATCCTCGGCCGAATCTGCCGCCGCACCCGCCCTAACTGATGTCCCCGGAAGATGTGTGCGCGCTAGTGTATCAACACATATAATATATATAATATAGGTTAGTATATAATGTAACTGAAGCTCTAATTCGAATTTCACTATGAAGGTTCTGGGTTCAAAAATCAGCAACAGAAGTTTCTTGAAGAAATATTTTAAGTCTCATTGGAGGAAAAAATGTTATACCAACAAATACTAATATGGTTCCAATAACCTCTCGTGGACCCACATCATATGCATTGTTTGTTCATCTTTCACTCCAGCTAAGGTAAACACCATGAGAAAACAACCCGAGACAGACTCGATTATTATTTCGGCCAGCGAAAATAGCTTTGACGAGAAGAATGAAAAGCAATTTCGAGTGGACGATGCCGTAGGCAGCTCTTGTTTATTATTACCTAGAGAAAATACAATTATTTTTGGCTATTTAAATGTGGATAGTCGCTTTTATGGTAGATATCAGAAACAGAAGAACTTTGCCCTCAAGAGCTATATAATTACACAGTCTCTTTTGTTATCTGAATAAAAGAGACTTTACTTGGGATACTTGTTACTTTTTTTTATTAATAAAATAGAAAAAAAAAAAAACTTTCACTGAACTCCTATTTGCTTGTATAGAAAGTTAACTAATATCAGTAAGCCTGTTGGACCTACGCCCTGATGAAAGAGTTTAAATTGCCATTTAAAGATCTTCTCACTACTAAGGAACTCCCATAGCTGGGACTATGTTCTGTTCACCCGTCAGCCCAAAAAATCATGTTTAAATGGCGTCCGATATGTTTCTACTCCAAGTGAATATGGCTCAGGTACTACAGCGTCCTGTAGTAACTTTGACGCTGTTTATATCTAAATACAACTAGGTTTTACTATGAAAACCGCTAAAGAATCTTGAATACCTATGTACCTTAGTCCGTAGCAACATTTTACGGGCCCAACGCGTCACTAAGGGCCGTCGTTAGTTGTTCCGCATCCGTGTTAATGATCTGTCCACACAAGATGGATGTCGATAGCCTCGAATGGTAGGTACATTCAACTGTTCCCGTAGGTAAAACCCTGTTATTTTAAAGTAGGTACCTACTACGTTTAAAGTTATTCGCTCAGATATAAAACCTCGATCGTTTATTCGTCGTTTACTCGTCGTTTATTATAAGTATTATGAACAAAGTAGGTATCAATTTATTATTAGGCTTATTGTATCAATTTATATAAGTAGGTATCAATTTATTATTAGGTTTGAATATATACATTTTAAATTACTTTTTTCGAGGTCAGAACAAAGTTTATGCTATTTGGCGCTAAGCGGCGTTTAGTGAGCACCTTAGTTTAGTAAAATTGATATGATGAAAGTATCTAGCTATTAAATTTCCTGTGACGTCATATATCCGAGGATCATCTCTGGATTGTGGTGAGTTTATCGACGTTACATTTGTTGTAATCGGTTCAGTACTGTTGGATAAACGAGGAAACAAAGAAAGATTACATACATAAATGACTTGTGAGCCCTTCCGTAGTCGGGTTAAAAAGGTTGAAAGTTAGTTAGGGACTAAGTACTGATTTGACCAAAGTGTTAACATGCAAAATAATCTTTGTTCTTCATTCATTGGTTCGTTCATTCTTAAGAAGTAGATAACTGTTAGGCAGATTTTGGATTTTGTAAGAACTTTGACCGTTTTTGACATAAGTCGCACTCATTAATAAATATTAAACAACAATTCATTAATATTAATTTCATTAATATAACGTGAATTCAAGTAGGTAAATCTCATTATGAAATCCTTGATTTATTCAAGTGAATACGTAGGTCGAATTCGCGAAAGTTTCTGTCGAACTTTGTGTTATCGTTAGTATCGATATCAATTACGAATTCTGTGAATTTGATTACGATTACGTTGATTGCTCTAGTCCATCGTTGAAACTGTATCTATCAAAGCATATAATGTACAGTTAACATCAAGAGTACCTAAATGATAGCTTAATGAAATCAAACGGCTGTTTTATTTTGGCGTTTACAAGATCCACTGTACTGTGGCCGTTTATACATCGGGCAAACGAAAATAACTATAGCGTCTATGTGCATACTACAGCTGTAAATAATCACCAGGTAAATAAAGGCCTATTATCATAACTGTTCTTAGTAATTTTTCGTAGGTATATAAAACGTTTCTTGTATAGTTTCTAATAAAATCAAAGTCAAATGTGTTTATCAATAATATAACTTAAACGTCTTAGAAACTTGGTAAAGCTACGCCTGTTCCTCGCGACCAAACCTAGAAGAATCAGGCAACAAACACGGGTTAGGAGGTGATAGTTAGGTATTATAAATATTTACTCACTGTTCCAGATCGCACAAAAGGGTTTTATCTAAGATAAAATTAAGCCTGTCCGGTGTAAAATAAGATGGAATACTAAAATATTCATCAAAAACATCTGCTCTTAGACAATACAGTAAATAAAATATAAGAAAAAACATTACTACGCATAGTAATGACACTCGAAGAGTAATAAACTTGCCTGGTATATCGGTATCCAATATGTAAATGGGGTACCCAAAAATCACAAGGGTAAAATAAAAAGAGAAAGGAAACAAAAAATATGATAATCAAATGTACTGAACCCGGAGTTATGGAAACGCTGGAAATCCGATCGGTGGCAGAGTAGTGTGTAGTTATTTTTATCTGGGTCCAGGATACATTTTTTGTTTGATTTGATTAAAATTTTGGTAGAATGTTTCGTCTGGAAAAATGGTTTTATTTCTAAAAAGTTAATAGAATCGATTTCATTGAAATCGTTGGGTATTGTTTTGTAAGCAAATTTTATCGGCTTTTTTTTTATTAATCACTACTATCGAGTCAATTTTATATTAATCTACAAGCATCCGTAAACGTTCGTAAAATGCCGAGGCCTCCCGATTCGCTTAGTTATAGACGCAAAAGTAGAGATTTTCGTAACTGTTCGTAGCCAATACGGATCGTTTTTTGAATATAATTGGCATATGCTCGGTTCTCATTTTGAACCGAGCATAAGCCAAACATAGACATTCAAACATACAAACATTCACATATATTACAGTAGTTGGATATTAAGAAAGATGGCCTGTAACCTATAAACTTCAAGTGAAACGGCGTTACAGACTAGAGATGGGTCGTAGGTACTTGCTATTTCGCGTATCAGGGCTATCAAGTACCATATCTTACAAGAACCTGGTTCAAAAATCAATTATTAAATACTTCAAAGTATGTACTTAGGAATAAAGACGCCGCACCCTATACCGGCGAATGTGTTATTGACACATTAGCTGGTATAGGGTGCAGCGTCTTCGCTGTGGTGTACTTACACTACTCATTATGTCCAAGCCCAAGCCGCGATACAGTTCAGGGGTTGAGGACTCAGAAGTGCGAGCAGGGTGGGGTGGTACCTGGTTTTAAAACCTGGCCAAATTTTCGGCAAATACAGACGTTTTTTACCGATTAAGTAATACGCGCGCGCGTGATTTTCGTTTAATTATAAAGCCCTTGTTAGTTATTATTACGTGTATTTTAGACGACTTATGAATCAGATGCAACTTTTTGACACTGTTATGCCTGGGATAGGTCTTAGATATGCCAGGCCCGCCCAGCACCTATACCATCCTCTCAGCCGACCCTATCAACAGGAAAATCATGCTCAATTCGTGCGGAGCTGATTAAGCTACGTGTTTCTACAATGCCTTCTGTCTCAGTTGTATGCTAGTTTATTGCTTGCAATCGAAGAATTAGCACAAAGACATAGAAATTCAATCTCTGTCAACACACTGGGCCAATGGGCCGAGAATGCGCCGAAGCTCCAGCGTTCTAGCAGCTTAGTGCTCGTTTATCAAAGCCGGTGTGACAGTATTGAGCGATGTCCTAATATCCGGTAAGGAATGGTAGCGTTGAGACTAGCGAGCTTCCAACATCGCGATGCAACCCGCCAAAATCTTAGCAGTTTTCAAAAAACTATCGCTCCATATGAAAACGGGTTCGGTCTTTCAGTTAAAGCAGTTCGTCTATAAAAATGTATATTATATCATGATGATGATGATAATATATAATAAATTTTAAAAGATTTTTATAAAAATGTATATTATAATATACCTATCATTTATTTCAGCCATCTAATAATTGTACTTAAACAAAAACATTGGCCCATAGACAAGGACTTACATATAAAAATATAATGTGACGGACGTGTGACGTAACTGCCCGCCGGCCCCTTCGGTGTCTCGTGACAGGCGCCTGATGAACCTCCTGAATTTGACACCTATGGGCCACATCTCCCCACTCGTAAAAATCGATAAGCGATCAGTAGGTATTCTCACCATAATGGGAATTAAAATTCACATTATAAAGAAATCAACTTCTCGACCCTCATGGTGAAGCCGGTGTTCTGCTTAAGATATGGGACCATTCCAGCGATACTGGGCTCTACCATGCGCCACATTACCATTACCACCCATTACCTTATTATGAAATCATGTCAGTACTATTTACACGAATTAGAATTTCAGAATGTCAACTTAAGTAACTGCCTTAAACCTAGAAAGCTCTGGTGGAGGAGTGGTAGTGGCTCCGCCTTCCGATCCACATGTCGTGATTTCGAAACCTGTCGTGCAACAATAGATTTTCCATTCGGAAAATTTATGTGCGCTATGCTAGTGCTCTCAAACGGTGAAGGAAAACATCGCGAGGAAACCGACATGTCCTAGAACCTAAAAATTCGAAGACATGTGACATGTGCACGAACAGAGCCTCTAAAGAGGCGCACTTTAATCCTTTTTCTACACTGATTCTTTCCTTGACGATCATAGGCCCTTTTGACCCTTTTGACCAGGGCAACCATACCTAAACCTGGTCACTGAACAAAGACAGGATGACCAAAAAAGAATCAGTGGCACGACAAGAAGAATACTGCCTTAAAAACCGTGATTGAGATCGTCTAATCTAAAACTGAACGTGTTTACGCTTCGGGTATAACGTTAACGCTTGCTCCAACGTTCAAAGAAGGAGGGTTAAGTTTTAAAATAGACAATCTCTACCAGTTTCTGACGTTCTAACGGATTATCCCGATACTAATATACTTTCCATACACAAGTCAAACTTAAAACAAATCAGTGGTTCATACTGTACAGTGAACTACGTGAGTGACTGCAAAATATAAGTTAGTTATTTCGTATACTCGAGGATCTCTATTTTCTGAACCCTTGTAATGTTACGCAAACCTCGCTCTTGACCATCTTTCTTAATCTAGCCTAGGTTCTAGGTTACGTAACTTTGTTGCAATCAGTTTCTATATAAAGGCGACTTTGCGATTACCTATTGCAGGATAAAAATTATCCAACATTTTCTTACTTATTGGAATAAGTAAATAAGAATGCTGTGGTCACACTCCTTAGTCTAATATACCTCGTTTATGCTACACTAAGGCTTACACTCACTAAAGCTTATAAGCACATACGGGATTTCACGGCACGTTTTGAACCACAGAGAATACTCTGTGTCTTAATAAAGCTATATATGGATTTTCAGTCCGACTTTAGGAATGCCTAATGGTTTCTGCTAGTAATTTTTTGCTAATGGCTTCGGCTAGTTCCTTTTAATTTGTTTCTTTACTAGTAAATGCTTGCAACTATTTTTTAACGAAGACGCTCATAGAAGATGGATTTTGGAAGCTAATTTATTAGAACACCCGTAGAGAATATTTGTAATTCTTTTTCATTTAAAGACATAAATCTAACTCTACTATTTCTCTGGCCACTATTTAAAACAAAAACTGCTTGCTTTTTGTCTTCACGGTAAGCGTTTGTTGGAAACCGGCCAAATTTAGCCACAACTTGCAAACAGCGTAAAACTTAACTATCGCAGCTTAACAAATATCAGCTATATAGCTGTAACTTAGTAAGTACTTACTAAGTTACTGAAAGGCAAGGTTTTGCTTAGAATACACGATTGGAACGGAGCTTTGTTTGGGAAACCACCGTTGTAAGCTTTTGGAACAAAAATCGAAACATTATTAACCTACATTCAAACCTACATTAGGCCATTGCTGGAGTATGTGTTGGTTTTATTTTATAATTTGCTTTATATATTGGTTTGCAAAAATCAATCTTTATTCGATCCTGAATTAACCTTCTTGAATTAAACGAATGCGCGCCTTCTTCTTATTGGTTTGACACGTCGTCGTCACGTGGTTGTTGTTGATGCGCTTAGTTACGTACAGTCGTATGAGCTTTCTAGTGAAAAATTAAATTGGCTAATATAATTCGTTATTTCTTAAAAGCCATTGCTTTGTTTTAATTACACATGAAGCCCTAACTTCCTATAGGTTATGGGCCCAGTTTACGCGATTTACTGCACTCTAAAATCTCAAAAGTGATTCGTTACGAACTTGTCCAAGATGGATCATATGAAGACGAAACGAAACATCAAACCGTTTAACGGTGAAAAATACAGTATTTGGAAATTTAGAATACGGGCGTTGTTGAGCGAAATGGATGTTATAAAAGTAATAGATGATGAACCGATGATACGCTGCAGTGAATGGGAGAAAAACAACCGGATCGCTAAAAGCGTTATCGTTGAGTATTTATCCGATTCCTACCTTGGTTTTGCCAGAGAGGACAGCACGGCGAAAGAGATTTTGCAAAGTTTAGATGCACTTTATGAGCGGAAAAGTATTGCGACGCAATTAGCTTTACGTAAAAAGCTACTGGCATTGAAACTGCAGGGCGATGTCACACTCATAAAACATTTTACCATTTTCGATGATCTAATCACGGAATTGTTAGCTGCTGGGGCAAAATTGGAAGAAACCGACAAAGTTGCTCATTTGTTGCTCACACTACCGGCAACTTATGATGGTGTCATAACTGCAATAGAAACCTTGTCGGAGGATAATTTAACTTTGGCATTCGTAAAAACAAGACTTCTGGATCACGAAGTAAAGTTGAAAAATGAATCTAATGACACAAGCGCGAAAGTACTACATGTTGAAAGGAAATTTGGAAATGAAAACAAAAAAAGAAAATATGATAATAAACCCGCAAATGACTTCTACCACAAGAATATACCTAAAAATAGGAAATCTAAATTCATAAAATGTCATCATTGTGGACGGAAGGGACATGTCAAAAATAACTGCCACTATTATAAAATGCAGCAACAAAAATCTACGGAAAGGACGAGGACGATCCAGGCGATTGATACTAATCAACCATCCTCTACAAATGATTTCTCCGGCTTTGCATTTATGATGGGAGAACATCAACAACATGAGCACGGAAATAAAATAACATTTTTGTTGGATTCTGGAGCATCAGACCACATCATAAATAGAGAAGATTTATTTATCAACAGTACATACTTGCAAACACCTTTGAAAATTTCGATTGCTAAAAATGGTGAATTTATTTCAGCTACGAAAAAGGGAACTCTCCATGTAACCAGCAATATGGGCATTCAAGGAGTTTTGGAGGACGTGCTCTTCTGCTCCGAGGTTCCATACAATCTACTGTCTGTATCGAAAATGCAACGCGCTGGTTTTACGGTCATTTTCGATCAAAATGGAGCCCATATAAGTAAGGGTAATAAAACCATCATGCAAGGTATGTTGAAAAATAATTTGATTGCTGTTGATTTTGTAGCATCTGTGAATAGGAGTCAACCTATTTCCCAAGTATGCAATAGTGACAAAAAAAATTATAAATTATGGCACGAACGATTTGGTCACATTAGTAAAAATAAGTTCATAGAAATGAAAAATAATAAAATGGTTGAAGATGTTAATGAAATTGATACCGTAGTGCCGAATGATGAGTTATGCGAGGCATGCATAAATGGGAAACAGAGTCGACTGCCGTTCAATGAGGCTAAAGATAAAACTCATATTAAGCGACCATTATTTATTGTACATTTGGATGTTTGCGGCCCTATCACTCCACCAACTATTGACAACAAAAATTATTTTGTGCTTTTTGTTGATCAGTATACTCATTACTGTGCTACGTATCTATTAACGTATAAATCAGATGTATTTGCTGCTTTCAAAGATTTCGTTGCAAAAAGTGAGGCTAAGTTCAATTTAAAATTAGTCAACTTGTACAGCGATAACGGTGGAGAATATTTATCTACCGAAATGAAAATGTATTGTGAAAGGAATTTCTTACCACTTGACAGTTCCGAGAACTTCGCAATTGAATGGCGTTTCTGAACGTATGGTTAGAACGATTACCGAAAAAGCCAGATCTATGATAAACTGTGCTAAATTAGAAAAAGTTTTCTGGGGTGACGCAGTACTGACTGCGGTGTATTTGATCAATTTGACCTCTACTAAAGCTTTGAAATGTTCAAAAACACCATTCGAAATGTGGCACGATAGAAAACCTAAAATAAAATATTTAAAGGTATTTGGCTCAACGGTTTATGTACATAAAAAAACCGGTAAGACCAAGTTTGATGATAAATCATGGAAAGGTATTTTGTTGGGTTATGAATCAAACGGTTATAAAAGTTTGGAACCCGGAATGCGAAAAATATGTTGTTGTTAGAGATGTCATTGTGGACGAGACTAATTTTGTTGTGTCCAGGCCTGTACTTAAGCCTGAGGGGAATACTAAAAATTCTCTAAATGAAACTGATAGAGATGAAATATCCAAATCAGTACCTGTAAAGTCTCGAAACTCTGACAGTCTAAAATCAGATACATTTAAATCTGATGGACATGTGTGTCCGAATAAAATTCGCAAAACAAACCATGATATGACAGTTGAATCGGAGCAAGCAGCAGATACACCTTCTGATAATTTATCTACATTGAAAGATAAAGAAAGCACAGATTATAATCTTCAACTAAGAAGAAGTGACAGGCTAGAGGGAAGATGTATATCTAAATCATACAATGAATATGATTATGATTATGCAATGTGTACTCAGTCTATTAAATACGAACTACCGAAATCGTATGCAGAAATTAAAACTCGAGACGACAGATCTCAGTGTGAAAGCGCCATTAGAGATGAATTAAATTCTCTATGGGTAAATAAAACTTGGACATTAGTACCAAGGCCAGATGATAAAAACATGTAGACTGTAAATGGATATTCACCATCAAAAATGATGAATTTGGAAATCCTTTTAGATACAAAGCTCGCCTTGTAGCGAGGGGGTTTAGTCAAGAATACCTAACGGACTATACTGAAACCTTTGCACCTGTTGCAAGGATAGCTAGTTTCAGATTCATAATTAGTTTTGCCAATCAATTCAATTTATTGATTCATCATATGGATGTTAAAACCGCCTTTTTAAATGGTGAGTTAAAAGAAGAAATATACATGAAAGTCCCTGAGGGTATATTTAACAAAGATAATAATGTCTGTAAATTAAATAAATCGTTGTACGGATTAAAACAGGCAGCTAGGTGTTGGTTCGAAGTTTTTGAACAATCACTTAAAGAAAAAGGATTTCAAAATTCATCAGTAGATAGGTGTATTTACATGTTAAACAATGGAGAAGTGCATAAAAATATATATATAGTACTGTATGTTGATGATTTGGTGATTGCATGCGGTGAAATTGAAACAATGAACAATTTTAAAAGATATTTAAAAAGTAAATTTGAGATGACTGATTTAAAAGAAATAAAATTATTTCTTGGTATCAAAGTCACCAGAACTGATGATAAAATTACTTTAGACCAAAGTGCATACATCAAAAAAGTACTGAATAAATTTAATATGCACGATTGCAAACCTGTCAATACCCCTTTGGAAAATAAACTGAATTACGAAGCATTAAACTTTGATGAAAACTATGATGCCCCATGCCGAAATGTTATAGGTTGTTTGATGTATGTCATGTTGTGCACCCGACCAGATTTAAGTACAAGTGTTAATATCCTAAGTAGATATACAAATAAAAATAACAAAGAACTCTGGCTGTGTCTTAAAAGAGTACTTAGATACTTGAAGGGAACAACTGATTTAAAGTTAACTTATAAAAAATGTGACTACAATAACATTCTGTGTGGGTATGTAGATTCAGATTGGGGTGGTAATGATACAAAAGACAGGAAGAGTACAACTGGGTTTTTATTTAAGCTCTTTGAGCAATGTTCTATAACCTGGAGTACAAAGAAACAAATGTCAGTTGCCGCTTCTTCAACTGAGGCTGAATATATGGCATTGTTTGAAGCAGTTAGGGAAGCATTGTGGCTTAAATCTCTAGCTGATAGTATTAACATGAACATTAAAAAACCTATAATCATCTATGAAGATAATAATGGCTGCATAAGTATTGCAAACAATCCAACTAATCACAAACGCACCAAACATATTGATATCAAATATCATTTTTCTAGGGAACAGATTGAGAAAAATGTAATAAAATTAAATTACATTCCCACAGGTGAACAGTTGGCGGATATATTGACTAAGCCATTACCTGCTATCACTTTCCAAAAGATGAGGAGCAAAATGGGTTTAGAATAAGTTCACTCAGTGAATAATAAGTGGTTCATGTTGTAAATATTTATATATTAATTTAAATTATATTACTAATTAGACGTAAATGGTCTGATTAGGGTTTTCTGGGTTTTCCCTAATCCATAGCAACAAATGTTGGACCATAATGTATTTCCCAGCAAACACTAGAAAGTTAATATGTTCTGTTTAGGTTTATTTTGTTTGTATAACTTGAGATTAATTTTTGAGGGGGCGTGTTGGTTTTATTTTATAATTTGCTTTATATATTGGTTTGCAAAAATCAATCTTTATTCGATCCTGAATTAACCTTCTTGAATTAAACGAATGCGCGCCTTCTTCTTATTGGTTTGACACGTCGTCGTCACGTGGTTGTTGTTGATGCGCTTAGTTACGTACAGTCGTATGAGCTTTCTAGTGAAAAATTAAATTGGCTAATATAATTCGTTATTTCTTAAAAGCCATTGCTTTGTTTTAATTACACATGAAGCCCTAACTTCCTATAGTATGGCTATCAATTATGGAACCCCTACTTCCAAAAAGACATTGACCTACTTGAAAGTGTTCAGAGGAGAGAAACCAAGACACCACAGGCTCTACGACGCAAATCATATGAGGAAAGACTACTCGCATTATCCCTCACTACTCTTAAAGATAGACACCTTCGCGGTGACCTCATCAAAACTTTTAAAATTATAACCAACCAGTACAATCTGCCAGATATTAAAGATATCTTCATAAGGAAAGATGATCAAAGACCTTCTCGTGGCCATCAACTTAAGCTAGCTCGTGGTCCTGCTAACCTACTTGCTGCGTACCACTTCTTTAGCAACAGAGTAGTCCACAACTGGAACATGTTACCGGAAGATGTTGTTTCTGCTACTTCTGTCAATGCATTCAAAAACAAGCTCGACAGCTGGCAACGAATCAATGAATCAGTGCTCAAAAAAGTGAACCAGACAATAGACTTTTAATTTCGACACTGTGAGATGTAGACACATCAGCGGAAGCTGCTCGTCTATAATAAAATAAATAAATTATTTGACATTTGAGGATGTCCGATATCGCAAGCCCTTTCATCATCTCCCTGCCCTTATCCCACTTCATGTGGGGTCGGTACAACATGTTTTTCTCTTCCACTCTCCTCTGTCAGCCGTCATATCAGTATTCACTCCTTTCTTACTTATGTCATCTTTCACACAATCTATCCATCTTTTATTTGGATAGATCACGGTATCGCAAGCCCCTTTATAGTTAAAATCAAAATTGACTTTATTCAGTAGAGATAAGGAGCATTCTGAAATATTTTTTTATCGCGGGCCGTTTCAACACGACGTTAGGGTATTACAATCGCCTTACAATTCTCTATGATACCGGCTGTACACACTCGGCGAGACACCCCGAGACAGGCCGAGACCGAGTGTGTACATGGGGCTCTCATCGTGTCTCGCTCTCTCGCGCCTCGTCTCGGTCGGTCTCGGTCAATTAACGGTATGCTTTCGTTGAGAGCCTCACCGGCCGAGACTCTCTGCGAGACGCTCTCGCCGAGTGTGTACGAGTGTGTACAGGCATGCTCTCGTCGAGAACCTCATCGGCCGAGACTCTCGGCGAGACGCTCTCGCCGAGTGTGTACGAGTGTGTACAGGCATGCTCTCGTCGAGAGCCTCGCCGGCCGAGACTCTCGGCGAGACGCTCTCGCCGAGTGTGTACAGCCGGCATAAAGAAAATTGTAAGACATCTATTGAAAATTGTTATTATTTGGAAACCTGCGTATAATTTTTCTTCCACGATCTATAAAATAACAGAACCTTTTTTTAAAAAAAAATTGGATGTTAAAGATAAAGCTTATCTTGCTTTTGTATTTTTAATAAAGCTATTTTATAATTACCATTGTTATTTTAATCATTTTTTCAGTAACTTTGATCAGTAAGAATAACACTTCAAAGATGATCGAGAACATCTAATTTCAAGCTCGATTTCACGGTTTCAACGGTTGGTTTCAATATAACGTTTAAGAGGAGGTAGGGCACAGCGAGATTTTCTCGTTCTGAATTAGAGCAGCCCACCTGGGGAGGTACCTCCGCCTTACAGAAGATCGCAGCCAAATAACATTATTTGTTTCAAATAGTGTTGTGTTCCTGCGGTGAGTTAGGTTGCCAGAGCTCTTTAGGGGGGAAGGGGGTTCGGGGTCGGCAACGCGTGCGTGATGCCTCTGATATTGCAAGCGCTCATAGGCTACAGTAACCGCTTACCATCAGGTGGGCCGTAAGATTGTTTGCCACCTCTGTTGTATAAAAAAAAAAAACGTTACGCTTACGATACGTTCGTAAAAGTCAAATATTAGAAAACCACATCCCAGCATAATCATCACCATCATTTCAGCCGTAGGACGAACACTTCTCAACAAAGGCCTCGCCCATAGATTTCCAGCACGACCGACTTTGTACGGCCTGCACCCAAACAATCATTTGGGGGATTTGCCCATACTCGCCACGCTGAGCATGCGGGTGGGCGAGCGCAGATAAAGCTATTGTTGATATGGAACGCTGCTGCCCATCCTTTTTTCCCTAAGTCGCCTCTTACGGGAACCACGGTTAGTAATGGAGGGGCCTAAAAAACACATCTGTGATACAAGAAATCTTTTAATTTTGATTGGCTTGAATCATTCGTGCTCGGGTCACTGAGCACAGAAAGATTTGTTTTAATGTATTGCAAACATGCTTACGGTTCATTTGTTGGTGGTAACTGTAGCCTATAAACGCATGCAATATCAGAGGCATAACCTACGCGTTGCCAACCCCGAACACTGGCAACCTTACTCACCGCAGGAACACAACATTATTTGAAACAAAATATAATGTTATTAGTCTGCCTCCTTCTCCTTCTCTGTGAATTGACTTTGAATTTTACCTCCTCGGATCTCGGATGAAGATATACATTTTAGAAGACATATAGGCGCAGTGACCGATGCAAATTGGGATTGTAGTATTCCAAAAAGAGACCAAGTCCATTGCTTATGCAAAACCATAAACAGGTAAATTACTTACAAAACAATAAACATACCAACTTCCAGTATTTGAGAATGACGTTCCCGACATTTAAGTATGAATACTGATTCCAAATATTTTATACTGTCTTGAGTTTAGAAGTTTAGATCAGATGAGAAACTTATTTATGTAGGTGCGAACGTTGTAAACTTACGCTGGGATAAGTTTGTATAACTAATTTAATTAGGGTTAGGTAGGTAGATACTATACACTTGTCATACACTATTCCCGACCCGTCACTAGAATTCTCTTTGTCGTAACCAAAAACCAGGTAACAAAAACTACGAGCCATGTAGCAACACATACCGGGAATGAATATTTACAGATCATACATATTTAAATACTGTTTATGGTAAAGGAGACTTAAGACTAAAAACAATATATGTTTTTGTAATTAAATGCTGTTTAGTTTAACAAATAAGTAAGTACCGAAACAAATACCGACCTCATTACTTTCTCTCCTACGCTCATTAAGAGAAAACTAAAATAATTTCATGGAAGTACAATTCCGGAACTAGGGAATTCAATCCCGCAAATGCGGAAATCCGCATGAATTTTGCTGGATCAGTGACTGATTGTGAAGCGAAATCTGCGGGGTTTGCGGGACGGAAAAATAATTTCCAAAACAGATGTGCGGTAAGCGTATTCAAACGTAGGCATTGCTGTCGATTCCTTTGTTGTTTCAAACTAAACGAACTTAATAAACAGCTCTAAAAATGTTGTTGTTCCTTTCATAAAGACCTAAATATCAAGGACGGCAATAATTTTAGCGCGTATTGCCAAATCTGCGAAATCCAAAGCGTCTGGTCTGGGGAATACCCTCGCGGCTTGTTTAAAATTACTCAAAGTCATCGAACACAGTATTGTCTCGCGTGACTTGAGTGAACGACGGACGACTAGAGCACTTATTTTTGAGTGGATAAAAAAATCTGTTTAGTAAAAAAGAGTGTGATTTACAAAAGTAATAAAAAGCTAAAGATCAGTAGCGCGCGTTGTTAACAATAGAAAAATTGACAAAAGTAAAATAATAAATAAATATACTTTTGACATTGAATACTTCACCATGACTGGAAACATTTCCAGAATAAAATCTATTGTTTTTTATTTTATAAATAGAATCATTTCTTACGACCAGTATAATTTGCGGGATTCTCAGTCCCACAAGCCTGCGAAACAGAGGAGTCAATGTGGGATTGGATTCCCTAGTTGGAACTTTTCTCATTATTTATAAATATCATATGCTAGTCCGCGGTGTACGCTAAACTCCAAAAGTCTACGTTAATCTTAGTGATCCTGAAAAACAGTGGTCGTCTAATGACGGTTTTAAAGTTTTCTGTTACAGTTTGGGTGCAATTTAGGTATGACATACAAGCTCATTAATGTATGCTCGTATAATACGCGTAAAATCTGCACACCTAAATTATTCCAACGTTCATTGTTCAAATTAAATTTTGCGTATCATACACCCTAAGCGTGCGAAAATAACTATCGTACGCCATTTATACACAGCTAGCTGTGCGTGTGATTATCACTTAAATTTTTTTATAATAGGAGATACAACAGTTGTCATGACGTTAGCCGATTTACAGAAAATCAGGGCTATATTAAACTGCTACATAACGAAAAGTTTCTTAATAACGCGACAGATTTAGACTGGGTCTCATTACAAAAATAGCTAGACTACGGCTAGTACGTAGACTTTAGAGTCCGAATTTTAGAACTATGAGCGATGATGAGTGAATTACTGGCTCTACTTTTGGACGTCAACGATTGGTGCTTACTTAGATTTACTTATCTACCAGCTATTTGTACCGATTCTGGGTGTTGTGGTACCATGGCACTCGTTGTTTCCGATCTGAAAGGAAATCCTAGTGCAGGGCCAGGACTATGTACGTGATTGTTGGGTGTTATTTATTAATTTTTATGTCATTTATGCGTCACCACTTCAAGCAATTTATAACGTGAAAACTTCATAGAGATTAGGTACTTACTTTGAACCAAATTTCCAGTATACTGAGGATCGATTTGGGTACACTCAAATCCGATCCAATAAAGTAAACAAAATAGTTCACAAGATCACACAAACATTTACCAGAAGCCAAGAACTTAACATCCATAGATTATCTACAAAGACAGTCACAAACTTTATATTTATGTTTTCTACTGCAATAATTCTGAAACGAACAGCTTATGGAGAACAGCTGGTCAATTCCAAAGAAACAGTTTTCACGTTTAAACAATATTCACGCTATCCAATTTATACCAGTTTATTCGGTTCGTTTTGTAGCTTCCACTACCTACGGTTAGGTACAGCTGAAACCGAGACACACGCGAGTTATTACAATGCAATATCGAACTTATTTACCACACAGCAAAGACACATTTCAGTAAGAGCACGTAAATGAAACTGGTACATGATGAAGACGAATTATATTTCCCGCGTCACTTTGCGTTACCTCTCGAAGAGAGCTGACCCTGACTTGGCATAGAAGGAAATCTAAAAGCATTAAATTCCTTGCAAAACTACGATTTGAGCATTATAGAACCAGCTTTCTTCTTCAGTCAGCTCCACAGTATTGTGTATTGCGGTAAGGAGATTGCTCGCTGGAAGGCAGCCAAATCTGAGGATTACTAATGTAGCCGATCGGTGAGACGTATTCGAGATGCTTTCGGAGAATCGCTTGCAATAAATATTGTATCTTTCGGGAAAATACCTTTGAATTTTTCTATTGCTGGAAATGCATGGTCAAGCTCAAATCGATTCGTTCGAATATGCAGCTCCCATTCTGTCAAATATCAAGATAGGTCCACGGTAAGTACCCTTATGTGTTATTACGGGGACTTTTAGTAAGAATGATATTTTTTTCAACGTGACCTCAAAAGCCGTTTCCGAGAAAAAGGACCTTTGAACACGGGCTGAATGCATTTAACTGCGTTCTTCGCGGAACGACCACCAGTGCGGCGGCGGCGGTGGCAACGGTGTGGCGCTCACCGGTGCGAATCAAGTGAATTCTGTTTTCCAAGAAAATGCATCCGCAGAGGAAGCATATTAAAATGCTCAGGAATTTTACTTCACTTTTATTTACCGCCTGAGCACGTTAAATTTATGATGTGGTGCTAACTTTAGAAAGATTTGTTGGCCGGCCCACACCTACTTTTCGACTAGTTTTGGCTGCAATAACCTTACATCTAGAGGTTTCCGTAAAGTGTTTGCAGTTTTATAGCAAAAATGACTAACCCCGCAGCCGGACTTTAACCCTTGCTCTGATACTTGCGCTACCGCAATGTTGCTCTAGGCAGCGACCCAGGTGACTCATCGCCATGCTCCGCATTCGACATTCGGCAATAGTCCTACTATGGTGAAAAAATATAGTCCACCGCTATATCACAGTTTCCACTTTTTAGGATCATCATCTCTGGCTTTAAAGCTTGAAAACATCAGCGCAAGAATTGTGAGTAGCCAGGCGTAAAATTGCAGTTTTCTTACTTTTAAAAACTCGAATAGGTTAATTTCCGGATAATACTACCCTGGTATTCTGTTATTAAGTTCGTGTTTGTAGTCATCAGAAAGTGTCATTATCTGAAGTGGCAGTGGGCATGCCATGTAACTCGCATAAAGGTTCTCCAATGGCGACCACGAACTGGACGACGCAGTATTGGAAGGCCCCCCCCACCAGATGGACCGGCGACAATGTAAAGGTTACGGGAAGTCGTCGATGGAGAAGGCTCAAGACAGTTAATAGGGGCGCTTTTTGGGGCAGGTCTATGTCCAGCAGTGGACTTCCTCAGGCTGATGATGAGAATGATTTAAAGTCGTCGTAAAAGCAATATTGACATGAAATACAAAGACCCAAATTTGACGCAAAATCCGATAAAAATAAAGTCAATTTGCTGTTCTGATGTAAATGTGAAAATACCATATTCTTTTTTTTTTCCAAATTGATACATTTTTTTTAAACTCTCATAATTCGTTCTTTTGTTGGAGTCGATTACATCGCAATATTCAACTCCTGAAAATAAACAAGGATGGGTATTTTGAAATTCTCATTTTAAATTACTCATCTCAAAGGCGATACACACATCGAACGCTAGCTAGTTTTCTCAAGCAATAACGTTTGCCACGATACTCCTTGTTGACTTGGTGAGCATCGCTTGGCTGTATCTAGCGATGCTCATTTCATGAAATTGAAGTTATACTAAGGAGGGTAGGTAAATCTTTCCACCTTCAGATAGGTAATATTTATTGCTTTTTGGAGTTTATAGGAGATAAATAGCCCGTTTTAACCTGTGGGTACTTAGCCACAAATTTCAAAAATAATATGTTTCTACAAATCACTATCCCCCTTATTTATAGTCACTTACTTTATCTTCTCGATAAAAGTATGTCCGCCTCTTTCTTATGTTTACTATTAGAAAAGGACAGAGAGTTATCGAGCCGATGAAGTTAGTATCTGAAAACTGAAAACACGTACTTAGCACTAAGGGCTTTTTTACATAGATACTCAATATCAACGCCGGCCGTCCTACTTCTAAAAATTACTAAGTAAGTTGACTGTATACGAATCTTCATACTCATCAATTAGTCCAGCTTCAATATTAAACAAAGAGTTACTTATCCGTTGTTAAGTTTTTTGGTTCTAGGCCATACCGGTTCCCTCGCGATGTTTTCCTTCAAGGCCTCATACAACTCTACCAATGCTCGCAAAATTAAGGTATTGCTAATTCAGTGTCAGTGTTTCAATTTGGATGAATTTAGTCATTCGAGCCAACGCAGAGTTGTTTAGTCTAGACGGATGGTCCGCGGTGTTCACGCGCTGACCTCTTGCGCGCGCAATATTTTAAAGTTTTACTTAATACTTTATTAGTTCTTTATCTACCTAAATATAATAGGTACCTATTATAGTAGGTATATATTACGTTTTGAAAGAATTGAGAAGTGAAAGAAGCTATAGTGATGAGAATTAAGTAAGGTATGATTAGATGGTTCAGCCATGTAGAGAGGATGAATGCAAAAATACTAATGAAACAGGTGTATCAGACGAGTGTAAATGGAACCGTTGTTGCAAGGGGAAGACCTACACAAAAGGTTAGGTATGAGGACGAATAAAAAATGATGAGATCCGTAGACAAACTAAAGTTACTAACATTGCCTAGAGGATTAGTAGTTGAAGTGCTAGAGGGCGGAGCACAAAGCTCGGAGAACCGACGGCCTTGATCTAATAGAAGCTGATAGGAGCGGTTGGGTGCAGCACACAAGAAGTCACCTTGTTAATGATTAGCCTATGTGCAGCAGTGGAAGTTCCCTAGTTTTCCTTCAATAATATCACTATCATAATTTCAGCCGTAGTAGAACGTCCACTGCTTAACATAGGCTTCTACCACAGATTTCCAGAGTGACTTATTATTTATTTCCCCACCAAGAAGCTGGGCACGCGGGATGGCGAGCTCAGTTAAAGCTATCGTTGTAAAAATCTCTGCCTTCTGCGCTAGAGGTCGCGGGTGCGATTCCCGCACTGGACAAACATTTGTGTGATGAACACAGATGTTTGTTCTGTGTGTGGGTGTTAAATATTTATCTATTATGTATATCAGTCTCTGGTATGCATCCTATCCAGGCTATGCCTAGTTTGTGATCAGCTGACCGTGTGTGATATGTCCGGAATATTTATTAAAAATAGGGGTCGGTGCTGCCCATCCCCTAGTTTTTTCCCTTAGTTGCCTCTCACGACATCCACATGTAAGTAGATAGATAGAGTGGCCTATTCTTTAGTCGGGGCCACCAAAGATAAACAATCAATGCAATGTTTTTAAAAAATAATAACCTTGAAATCTGATTTGTTTTATTCTTAAACTTTGAGGCATTGGTATAAGGAAAATGTTCAAAATTTTACGCTACCTAAGGTGTCCTTATAGCCGGCCGAAAACTGGTTTACCATGATGGGTATCATCATGGGTACCATACCTACCTAATTACCTAAGATTTGAAGTAACAAACAATTCTTTCAAGTTTTCGCGCAGTCTTGCTAGGACATCGAACTTGGGATATTTAGGATTAAAAAAACTTCATAAGTAGGTAATATTGAGTTTGGCCTTATTTAACTTAGTTTTACTTTTACGTACGTTTACCTAAGATAACCATAAAGTTCAATCCTGTACCATTGAATCCCACTCTAAGTGATGATAGTGATTTAGAGGAACTAAACGAAAAAATGTTTTTAACTATAGTTATTTTAATAACACTCTGCACAGCGAAGATTGGAGGTGAAGATGGTAAGTTTTTATTTATAATTAATTTTATTTTATTTATATTTGAGACCCACCACATAAGGAATCCTAGTATAGTGGCAGGGTTGTGGTGTAGTGTAAAGTGTTGGTAGAGTAAAAAAAAATGTTATAAAATATTGTTTCATCGATTATTGATCTCTAATAAAGCCCTACTGCAATGAAGAAATTTCTAAGCGAACTCTAGCAATGAAGAAGTTTCAATATGTGTCCTAGAAATAAGCAGTAAACTTAGAAGGGCATGTAGGTAGATAATGGTAGATAACTATAAGATTTTCAATTAAATTGACATTTACATACGATAACAGTATATAATAAATATGATATCGCGAGTGTTTTCTTGAAATCAGAATAAAGTGATTCCCAATACAGATGACAGGTAAAAAACCTATTCGCTAGTGGTGCAAACGTACTTAAAGTTTATTGATAACGGACGGATAATCCTAAGAAATTCTTCTAGTTTCCTGTTTGTTATTAAAATCGTAGCTGTTTTTTTTTAGATTTTAAATTCAGGATTGACTACACATTCAATGAGCAGGCCGAAGGATGGTTGAAGCTCCATCGAGTGCAATCTACGTGGAGTGACGCTAAGATTCGATGCCAAGCTGAAGGTAAGCCGCACAAATAATAATGTCCCATGTTTTTTTAGAATCACCAAATCGGTCACGTGACTTTTTTTCCACATCATTCCGATCTGTTGACTAAATTGCCGACAGTGATAACCTTTAAACTTGAACCAGTGCTTGTAGGTATCTATAAAAATAGGCTTAAGACTTTTATCCAGAAGAATAGTAGTGATAATCTAAAAACTCCTGGCATGTTTTCTGACGATACATTTAAGTTGTGCCGACTACCCTACCTCCCATCTAGGTCACCTTGAGTGGAGCCTGTTTTATGGAGGTTTTAACAGTTAAGGTTCTATTTAAAGCTTATTTAGAGCAATACATGACTAACATAAAAAATCAATCAATGTACATTGTTTCAGGTGACTCTTTCATAACTAGATGGCGCTTGCATATTCATGCAACTTTTTAGATCACCCCATCGACAAAAAAAATTACAGAATGATTATATTTTATTTCGTTCAAAAAAATTTCATGTTTACAGGAGCCATTTTAGCTTCTCCTCTTACCCATCAGCGACGAAAAGCCATACAGAGGTTTGTGTCCAACGAGTCAGTTGACAAAATATTCACCGGCGTGCACGCAACTTTCTCTAGTGGAGACTTCGCTTCAATTGAAGGTATTTTTATTAATCTAAACGTTTGGCAGTTCAATTGGTAAAGAGCCGCCCCGTCAAAATTCAAGAGCCATATTGTTTGAAGTCGTTGTGACATCCCATAGATCTGCCTTACAAATTAAACCTACTCGTAGGTCATAGGAAATATTTACAAGGTTATTCAATGTACCTTTAGGAAAGGGGCTTATCAGCTCCACAACTACCTTATGTACAATTGTAATTGTAACCCTTAATGGATTTATTCTACGTGTACCTATTGATCCGTAAGCCCCTCGCCTCGATTTATCCGGTATGAACGCAGATAAAGGTATAACAAACCACACATAGTGATGCATGCATGCTGATTTTATTTGTATTCATATTTTCAGGTGTACCATTGCTGAGGCTGCCCATAATCTGGTCGCCAGGTGAGCCAAAAGGTGGCTCGTATAACTGCCTGGCGATGAAGACGGAAGACGGGACCATGTCAAACGTGGATTGCAGCGATTTTCTCCCCTACGTCTGCTTCAAGAAGCGGACGCAACTAACACTCAATGAGTGTGGCACCAACGACAATGGTAAGAAAAGCAATACTTAGTTTTAGAGAAGAAATGGTGTGTTATTGGGTACTGTCAAAATCACTTCTAACTGTCCCCTATTATGGAATTTTTGACATAATCCCCTTTGGACCTGCAAGATCAGGTTGAAGGGAATTTTGACAATTAAAATGCCAAAATACCCTTTAAAGGTACAATCATATTTACTTACTGTACAGAATAAATCTTTTGAATTATTTTGTATGATAATTTTTTTTTGGACATATTACACGTCACCTAATAATATTAAAGTTACGATCTATGTAGATACTCCACCTAAGTATAGATAGATTCTCTACATTAGATAACGAGACATGTTTTTTTCTGACTGCTCCTAGAAAGGGTGTACTGTGTGTTTTAATAGTAGATTCTTAACACGTGGAGATATTAATATGAAACTTAGAACAAATACCTATAAAATGAAATTTGGTCATCAAGCTCACACCTTTATGGTTATAATTAGTAATAAAAAACAAAAGAAACGGATGGGTACGTAATTTAGTATTTTGTGAGGGGTTGGACAATTAGTGATAGTTCGGGAAATATCTAGGTCGGTAGGTACTACTAAGAATATGTAAGGATATCACCCTTATTCGTGCCGAAATATGTCTGTCATTTTTTCAACAAATCAAACATCGTAGGAAAAATTACCGACTCTTGTGTGTGATTAAGTACTACTTTTATCATATATTACCATGACGTTTTATTGCCATTCAAAAGCAAGCGTGGCAGCACAAACGCATCTTTGAGAATTATGGTTAACTGATATCACTGCCTAAACGAAATCGCTATCGATGAAGCGGGCATGGTGCTTAAAGTATGTGCCATCAGTTATTGGCTCATTCGGAAAATTTATGTGTGCTATGCTAGTGCTCTCAAACGGTGAAGGAAAACATCGTGAGGAAACCGGCATGTCCTAGAACCTAAAAAAATCGAAGACATGAGACATGTGCATGTAAGGAGCCTCTAAGAGGCGCAATTTAATCCATTCACTACAATGATTCTTTCACCGACGGTCATAGGCCCTTTTCAAGGCCACCATACCTCAACCTGGTCACTGACCTAATACAGGATGACCAAGAATGAATCAGTGGCACGACAAGAAGAAGAAGACTGATAAAACATAGGCATGACTTATCGTAAAAATTCTACAGAATACACGTTGGACGCACGCACTGGGCACTGCTACAAGTTTCACTGGCGGGGACTAATCTGGACCAAAGCTTACATGACCTGCACGGCCGAAGGAGGTTACCTGGCGATCATCAACAGCGACCAGGAGTCATTGATAATGCAGGAGCTCTTCGCCAAGTTCAAAGATGAAGATATTATCGGCGGTAATACTGGCAGTAGTCTTATGGGTTTTCGCGATATGAGAGATGGTGGATCTTGGCTGACCATTCATGGTAAGAGACAGACAGAGATACTATCATATCCTACACAGTTTGTAAGAAGGTATTTTTGGAATATGTTTAAATTACGCCGTAACGGCTGAGCGTCACAGGTAGGTAAGTGGAATAGCAGAACAAAGCCGCGGGCAGAAGCTAGTTCCTACATGATTGGTATAGGTAAATAGATAAATAGATTAACCATTTGAAAGTGATCGTCGTAAAAACGTACATACCTACATACGAGTAATGCAATGCCGATTCGTCAAATTGAGATACGATTACAACATGTCCGGATACCTAGGTAGCATATTGCTCTATGGTAGGTATGTAGGTTATAAGAGTTTCCTCCCCTTATTGCCGCCTATTACGACATCCATGAAATGAGGAAATCCGTAGAAGAACGAAGGTCACCGCTCATAGCTCTCAGAATTAGCAAGTTGAAGTGGCAGTGGGCAGGCCATATAGCTCGCAGAACCGATAACCGTTGGGGAGTAAAGGTTCTCGAATGGCGACCACGAACCGGGCGACGCCGTGTTGGAAGGCCCCCCACCCGATGGACCGATGACATTGTAAAGGTTGCGGGAAGTCGGTGGATGGAAAGGGCTCAAGACGGTTCGTCGTGGAACTCTTTGGGGGAGGCCTATGTCCAGCAGTGGACTTCTACAGGTTGTTGATGATTATGACGATGACGACATCCATGGGTAAGATAACGAGAGGCCGATTCAACAGACGGATCACCACGGCCAACCAATTTTAACAATAATAGTTCTAACTGCGCTCCCGCATTCCCAGCGTGTGGCGAGTATGGGCAATTCCCTCCCACATGATAGGAAGTCGCTCTGGGTATATATGGAATGGAGGAGGCCCTAAGTTAAGCAGTGGACATCCTACGGCTGAAACACCTATATATTATTCCTCATTATCATCAGATGATGAGGTTTGTAGGTGGTATACTGCTTCCTTGTCTTCGATCCGGAATATGAACAAATTTTAAAGGATATGTCATGGATTTCTAGTTCATGGATCATGTAGGTGTTTTTATCAAAACTGCATATTATGATTCATTTCTAACGACATGACAGTCATGTATATGTTTTATCAAAACTGCATGTTTTGTCAAGCTGTACATTATCGGATCGTACAAATATGGACTAAAAAACACGACGCAAGAAGAATAAAATGAATTAATGATGATTCCAGGTGAGACCTTGACACAAGCTGGATTTCACAAGTGGTCTGGTGGCCAGCCTGACAACTATACGGCTAAAACCCCTGAGGGAGAAGCCTGTGGAAGCATCTTTAGAAACGGTTTACTAAATGATATGCCGTGCAGCTTTCATGCACCGTTTATTTGCGAAATGACCCCGAACAGCTTAAAACCTAACTAATATTATAATGCGAAATTGTGCTTGTTTTTAGTTCAGCATTCTGTAGTGCAGCAATATAGCAACAGGACGACGTCGCTTTTGCATGGATATAGCTATGCGGGGAGCTACTTTTTATCCGGATAGATACCAGTACCTACCACGCGAGTAAAGCCGTGGGATACGTAGTACTTACTTACAGCATGCTGAGCTCACATGTCTTGTCGCGCCTATGTCTTCCTATCTTATTTTATGAATAAAGTGTAACCAAAAAGGTACAACAGATATTCTTAATTCTATTATGTAACCATACCGAAAGGGCCTAATCTTCAGCCAATTGGCAATAAAATTTAATCTATTACTTCTGGAAATTCGTAAAGTCGTAATACCTACACAAATATGTAGTCATCTGGTTACTAACGCTTTAGTTCGGAATGTATTACGTGGTTACATGCCACGTACTGGAATAAGTAAAATATGTGATGAATATTTAATATTTCTATTAATATTTCTACCACTGTCAACTGTAGTCATGAGTTAGGATATAATAATATAATATAATATATATGGCACGAGAGTACTGCCATACATTCTGTGCATTTTTTTTACTTTGCAAACATATTCTAATAACAAGAATATTAAAACGAATACTAGTTAATATTTACAAAATAAACAAGAAACAGTTGAGCCATCTAAAGACCGTTACACACGTGTGCAATTATAATAATTACCTATAAGAGATCGATAAATACATTCTGAGGAACCATAACGTGCGCGTCGATTTTAGTGGAAATCTGCATTCATAGATTTTCATAAAAATACCTCGCGACCGGGTAACGAACCAATTACAAAAACGTTCTTCTATGAATTACAATACAATACAATACAATAACCTTATTTCAGGCAACAATAGAATAAAAAACAGATGGATTTTTTCTTATCCTACGGTCCATATAGATATATACCTTAAAGACTAACATACATAATAATAAACACAATTAATTGCCACGTAGAAACTGCGACGTGGGACGCGAATTGTCATTGGCAGTAGGTATCCGCCCGCGGAAGCGACGGAACACAACACCCTTCGGCCAGAGATCTTCTTTTAGGTAGGTCGAAAGATGTTCGGTCGGTACCCTCACCACAAAGGAGTTGAAACTGACTCTGTGGCGGGACTCCAACCGTTCGACCCTCAAGCTGATCTTGGTCTTCACGCGCAAGTACTCCGCCACATCCTCCGACTTGACGGTATAATGCACGCGAGACACGTAGAGCTGCGTCGTCGGCACCTCAGAACGCAGCAGAAGATTCTGGCTTAGCGGTGCGGTACCGCACTTGTTCTGACTGGTGGGCTTCTTCTTCTTCTTCCTTTCTACTTTGATGAAGCCCTCCTTGTCTACTTGCACCTTGGTTGAAGGCGCAATTTTGCGAACTGGTTCGCATAAGCCTCCACTAGATTTCTGCAGCGCGGCAGGACGGCTCGCCGCTGCAGCTGCGTAGGCACGTTGAGGAGCAGGCAACGTGACACGTGTCGGGTTCTCCGCGGGGGGAGAGGCGGCAGCGGAATTGCCTCGAAAAAAATATCTAATTAAAGAGTCGTCATCATCATCCTGTGGAAGTTCACCGCTGGACATAGGCCTCCCACAAAAAGTTAGGGAGGGGGTCGGACCACAACCCACCACGCTGGTCCAGTGCGGTTTGGTGGATGGAGTGCCAGAGCCTCGTTTGTTGATTGGCAGGATGTACCACGGGCCGGTGAGGTTGGTAACCGAAAGTTGTTATTTGGAACCCATTAGGTACACACCATCAAAGAAAAGTTATTCATAAAAAAATATTCCTTTTTCTCCGCATCATCGACATCATTTTCTGGTGGGGATTATTTCTAATATTTTTTTAAGCAATATAGCAATTTTAGAGATATTAAAAAATGGGAAGACCTACATTCAGTCGCAACTAAACCCTTTTTCTTTAAGATAGAGCTAGCAAATTCAGAGGCGGCCATCCAGCGTTCTGCATTCTAGCAACTCCGGCCAACTCGCATTACAGTGCTCATTGCGACCGCTTTCATTGCAAATGAGCTCCGCGCCGCTTCTGGAGACTGCAGGCAAACTCAATACCAAGCAACTGTACACTAATCTGCGGGATAGGTTTAGACCATATAGAATACAATAACAGAGAAGAAACTGTGATACCATTTTGGAAAAACCGTGACCGTGTAAGTATATGAGTTGATAATAATTGAATACCATCCCGATAGGGGCTTTCTATATCAACGAAAAGAAAGGATAGGTATTAGCGGAAAAAACAATAGATACAATTTTTTTTCTTGAAACACTTTGAGTTTTCAAGATTGAGGATTGCCCAACTCGACTTATAAACTTACCGAACTTCGATCAATGAGGACTTACAGAAAAGAAACGAAAACGCCGCTTTTTTTCTATGATCATCTTAGTTCTGGGTAAACGATTATTGATTTTCTAGAAGCAATAGCGCTACCTTTTTTACTTTGGGTAGGTGCATATACATCCAAAAACCCCTACAATTATACAAGCTGGCGGGTTTATAACTAGAACAAAGCAGAAAAGATAGAACAAGTTCTGCTAATTTCTCAAAGCATAGGAGTTTCATTTCTATGTCGTAACTATCATTGGAAGAACTACTGAGAATAGTATTGGGAGACCTAATTTCTAAGCGAGATTATAGTAATGTGGCAGTAACGAGCGAGCTGAGCCGTCTGTGCATCTGAAGTGCTGTGGTTACGGCCCTTCTATTGGTTAATAGGTTTCTTGAGTTCGGTTGTATGGTATACTTACTATCCAAACGTGAAAATGTCCTAGCTTTCGATGGAATGGTTATTGCCATGTTACATTTGGCATTTTTATGCGATTGTTTTCACGCAATTTCTATTTCGGCATAGTTTTGTTGTACTCTCATGTAGGTCTCTTCAACTTCATTTTAAAACTCACCCCTTATTTTTTTCGAACGGATTTTTATGCTGTGGGTCTCTTACGACCACTGCCAGCTACACCGGGCTAGGAAATCTCAGCCCTCATAGCATCGGAGCGTTATTCCAACAAAAAAAAAGGGTGTGGGGTAGTGTGGTATTTTAAATGCAGACCCTGAAAACATTTTGTTCAGAATATAAAAGAGAATCGAAAATGTAAACTGGTTGATTTTTTCGCGCATTTTTGAAATAATATATCTTTATAAATTATGACGTCGTTATGCATAAATAGGGATAATACAAGAAAGTACAAATTATAATTTTATAACATACAATTTTTTAATACATTTTCGTTTTACATAGCAATAGAAAAATTATGGCACTATCAAAGAGAGTAAGACAAATAAATTATAATACTTACACAGTATCTACCTAGATAAGAAAGTTTCTACAAGGTGATTCATAATATTATGTATGCTATCCCGAAAAGGGCTCTCATTCTACACCAAATTGGCATTACAGTTAGTACCTACTACGACTTTGAAAATTTATCATGTTCCACTGTAAATTTATGCAAAAATCTGCTGTTGTGTGGTCAAACCAGTAGAAACTCAATTATTCAGCTTTTTAAGTCGGTAGTAATTTTGATGTTGAACTTTATAACTTATTAAGATGATAAAAAACCAGTTACTTTGAAGAAGTTCGGGGAAAACACGAAAAAATATATAGGCAATAGTTATTTCCTTTGTTGATAGAACAAGCTCCTTTCAAAACGATACCTATACATAATTATGAATCACTTTGTATATAAGTTACCAGAAAATGGTATTGGCGTTTCTTTTACTATGGTTATTTATAAAAGCTTTGGTTTTTCTATCGAATATATACTTAGTTTGAATAATTAACTCGGTGTTAAACTTAACTGCATTGGTGCTAAGTCATTTCACCAAAATTTTGCAATAAATACATTATACAAAAAAGGGCCTACCTATTTACTGACATAATACATTATTTAAATAGCCTATCTAATTTATATTTACCAAGCGCTTGAAAGTAAAATGTATAATTAAGTTTACAAATGCGTTTTTGTGATACTTATTTTGTTATATAAAAATATCATACATGGCTAGTAAAAAAAATAATTTGTTATTAAGTTTAGGATTTTTGACCATAGTTATACATAAGGTCATTTTACCGTTTTTAAACAAACCCAAAATGAACTTTAGGACAATAATATATTTTTTAACCCTATATTAAGTTGAGGTATATTATGATTAGGTGATACACTATGATTAAGTAGAACTAAAATAATAAAATCTCTAAACTATATTCAATTTTTAAGTGTCTCTGTGAAATTAAAACCACTTTTTTTACATGGTTGTAGACCATGGTCTGAACAAGATTTGTTCTATATATATGGTAATTGAAATTTCGCGGTGTATAAAGACTTGAGTGAACACAACAGCCAGTGAAGACTAATGCTCTTTTCCACTAATTGCATTTTGTTTCATTGTTCTTATGTATATAGTCAAACCTTTGTTAAATAAGTCGATCAAGTTTTCGCACTCTTTAATTATGTCACTTGAAGGTACGAGTTCCTTGTTGCGTGTGAACGCAGCGCATACAGCAATATGCAAACAAACATAGAGAGAGTAGACTAGAGTGCCAAGTTCCTTGATGCACACTTTACGTCTATACAAGGTGGTTCATACTACGTATACTATCGCGTAGGAGCTTTATTATATAGGTACTGCGATTTTTGGCAATAGGTCAATTAACATATTTTGATCAATTGCGTTTTGCATAATCAGCTGTTTTGTGGTCACATCAGTTTCAACTGAATTATGCAGCTGTTTTAGGTTACAACATTGGTTGTAGCTTCTCGTACGTGAATGATAAATAGACCAAAAACAGCAAGAGAATATGTTCGGGAAAAAAAATGTTTTTTTTTGAAAATTTTTGTTTTTTTTCCCGCTAATATTCTTGTTGTTGATAGAATAAGCTCCTTTTGGGAAACATAATGTTAGTTATCACCAAAAAAAGGTAAAAACTATACCATTAGGTATAGTTAAACATTGTATGTACCTTTTTTTGGTGATACCATTAGGTTATCATAATTTTCAATAAAAAAGATTCTCAAATCAATATCCCGTTTTTAGTGAAAATTATCTTGTATTTTACGTTTTAGTTACGTATGTATGTGCTGCGTTCATAGGCAGCAAGGAACGCTACTGTTAATAATTTATTGTCCTTCGTTCCTCCGTTCCTACGTTCTTCCGATTTCATTTCTGTACGTAGAACGCAGGCTGTAGTTTCGTCTTCTGAAAGAAAATTAAAACATAATTTTAGCAGTAAGTCAGTAGGTACCTGTAAACCTACCCACTGTAATTATATTAAAACTAAAGATTTTGACATCTTCAAAGATCTGAACGCCTGGAGATCTGAGAAGATGTCTGTAAGACTCCATGCAAAGCATGCAATCAACTCCCTTTAATGCAGTTATCACACTCTGACTCTCTGACTATCAGATCTCTATCTGCGTGTATCGTTTTCACGACTAAACGGCTGAATAGTTTCATAAAATTTGGTATGAAGAATTCTAAGCCCCGAGTAAGGACATAGGCTAATTTTTATCTGGGTACCACGCGAGTTAAGCCAAGGGTAGCTTTTAGTAATTTTCTATCATTATCAACTATCATTTCATCATTGAAGCAAATCCATGCAACAACGCAATTACAATGGAAATACTTACTGAAAACGTTTATCATGATGATAGAAGAAACTTACGGATAATGCCTTCTCCGTCTGGGCTCTTCAGCCGATACTTCCACGCATAAAACTATTAGCTTATTATCACAGGTAAGTCTGAAAATAGAGAAGAAAGTTTCACAATTATGCGTTAGCCTAGCCTAGCGAGTCCTAGCCCGGCTGAAATTTTTTAGAATTCAAGTTTGCGGCAGGTAGGGCGTTACACTTTAAAAACAACCAAAACTTTTTATTCAAATGATTTGCATTGGTATTAATAGAATTGTGTTTTTGAAAAACCAATTTCTAGACAGTGCAGTGGTTGTGATTATCGAAAGAGTTAGCAAAAGACGGCTAGTTAAAGACGGCTAGTTAAAGACGGCTGCAGTTAAAATTAGATAATTTTATATATGACATTTAAAATTACTTCACACTGGCAATATTGACTGATATAGATCAGTAGACAATAAAATAAAAATAAAAACCATTGTTGTTACTTCTTCCTATTCTGTGGTATATTCTATTTGAACATATTTGTAGCAACTTCTCAAACTTTTCTACTCACCTTTCCTGACCCAGCAAGTTCCTAGTCCGGAGTGATGAGGCCATGCCCATGCTGGAGTTGCTCTCATCGTCCCATTCTTGACAGAATGATTCCTGAAGACGGACGCCTGTAGGGCTACTGCCGTGCCATACTACTTTTCTAGGCCTGAAATATGATAAAATAATACCTAAATGAAATGTCCCGTATAAAACACGGTGTTTCATAACATTGTGGTGAGCTGAAAGGGGTATATTCTGTCAAAAATTTAAAAAAAGGTAAAAATAAAAATGAGAAATGTTGAAATTAATAAAGTATTGTTTTTGATGGTGTAGAATAGGTACCTAGTGTAGATTGGGTGTAGAGAAAGCTTCTTTCGGGATAGTATAATATCATCATCATCATTTCAGCCGTACGACGTCCACTGCTGAACAAGGCCTCCCCCATAGACAGAGCGAATTCCGTATCATGTGGGGGGATTTGATACTCACCACGCTGGGCATGCGGGTTGGCGAGCGCAGTTAGAGCTATCGTTGTTAGAATAATAGACGCTGCTGCCCATCCCCTAGCTTTTTTCCCTTAGTCGCCTCTTACGACATCCACGGATCGGTAGACATGTAGGGGCCTATTCTTCAGCCGGGGCCACCACGGCTAATAATAGTATTATATAATTATCATAAATCACCTTGCATTAGAAAAGTACCTGTCGTTATTCCAGTAAGGTCTATGTGGTTTACGATGCCCCTTCAATAAAGTCTCAAAATAAACTATTTCATTTCATTACTTGCGGCAAGGCTGAATACAGAGGATCCTCTAACATGTAAGTACGATGGCCCAAAAAGATAAGATAGATGCTGCCTGTCCTGACTCGAAACTTAAGGGTTTAGAAAAATCATATTTTTTAAGAAACTCACCAATTGGGATCAATCATAACATTTCTGCCGTCAAAGCTATAAATGTTGACATTCTGCACGAAGCTGGCTCTCGATCCGTTGAACACGCTGTTCCAGGAGGGGAACAGTAGATCTCCATAGAGGTTCCTTATTGGTAGATCACGCTCCTTCAGCTCCACTATTGATATTGCGTCTTGAACTCTGAAGTACATCAATATCATGAATTATCTACATCACCCAGAGGAATCCAATAAAGTGACCGCTGGAGTAGAAGTCAGGGTAAAGTGTGTCATCATTTCAGCTGTAGTACGTCCACAGAACTAAGGCCTCCCCAATAAAATTTCAGTACGACCGACCGTACGGCCTGCACCAAAACAATAATTTGGGTCATTTTCCCATACCCCAGCAGTGGACGTCTGAAATAATGATGAGGATGGTGATAGATCATACGTTTATTTCAAGTATAAGAACTGTCTCACCTATTTGTCAAAAACGCGCGGAAGTTTCCATTGTATCCCGCCCCTAGAGACTGCTGGTTGCATTCGTAGTCAGCAGCACTGTGACCGCTCCTTATTGCTGAATGCATTTTACCCGTATAAGGCTCATTTAGTGCAGCTAAACGAATCTGTTAAAAATAAAGTTTTACATATACGATAAAAATAGATACAGGCTCACGGTTTTTATTCCCAAGCATGATAAACATCCTCTCATATCACCAGGTGATAAGGTCCATAGAACTGTCTCTGTCAATTTAGTCTTAGCTTTTTTTCCGGGGACTTCGGTTAGGGCAGATGCGTTGGCAGATTCGGCCGAGGATCTCCAAAGGTGCAAAGGTTTTGGGGTTGAGACCCTGCGACCGTAGGGAAGCGGGGCCCTCTGGGTTTTCAAAACAATATCAGAGCGTCTGATCGAATCGATTTGTGACCCGAAAGCTTTCTCCTATTTGCAACTAACATCCAGCGTGGCACTTTCGCCAGCGTCCTGTAGACGCTTCTGACTGGTAGTGATCTGGATCATTGAGCTTTCTATAGACCGTTTGCAAAGGTCTTAAGATAGGTCAACAGGCTAGGTTAGGTTAGCAACCTGACTATGGCCCTCCATTCTGTCCTATCGTTGATCGATTAAGGTGCCTTAGGTAATACCCACATAACTTTTTCTGCTCATTGGCCTGCTCGTAGTAGTTGTAGATGAAATCATCGGGCGTGGTCTTGGGTGTGGTGCCGTTGCTTCTCTTTTGGGGAAAATAGAACCCATCTGAAAAAAAGTTAAGTAGGTATAGTCGTAGTCGCCTACACTAAGATGTATACATTCAAGGATGTATAAAATAATGACATAGTTATAAAAAAAATATGTGCATAACAAAAACTCAAAGATGATGCACCTAATCAACCATTTGCCACAATACCATGGTCTTATTAATTGTATAGATTGTGGCATAATTACCCGCTTACCTAACTTGACCTTGGGTACTACTTGACCTTCACACTCTGATACCAATTAGTTCAACGACATTTTACTGACCTCAACATACCGCCAACCACTGCGAACTCTCACCAACAACACATCCTCTTGTATAATGTACGCGAGGGTTCCCAGAGGAGTAGTTGAAGTTCGCTGTAAGGGAAATAAGATACAAAACTCTTTACTTTCACACCACACAGTAAAAAAATAAATAATTTGTACAATTTCAAATAAGAAAGCTTTTTTTGAACAATTGCTTACTTGTCGACTCATTGGTTGTTGATTGCATTAGGTCAGTGAGCAGGTAGGTATTATAAGGCCCATACCTTAGGATGCCCTGAAAAAGACCTATGACCGTGTTGAAAAAACCAGTGTGTTGAAAGAAATCAAATGCAGCCCAAGAGTCTCCTTTAGTGCCGATGTCTTTGAATTTTAAGGTTCTAGGGTCTAAAGATTTCCTCACGATGTTTTTCTACATGCATCGTGAGCACTAATTTATTGCAAAAAAAAGTAGGAATGGAAAATCCATTGTTGCATCCTCATAACAGATCGGGCTTTTGTCGGCGGGAACAATCTTGTTCTTGCAAGCGCGTCAGCGGGAACTTAGACATAATCATTTTAACTCATACTTTAAATAATTACCATAGTCAACGCCGTTCTACTTCTGAAAACTACTGTGTTGACTGTATACGAATCGTCATCCTCATCAATGAATCCTGCAAAAAAAGCAGCTTAAATAACAGTCAGAGTTACAGCCATAGTTGAGCTTTTTAATTCTAGGAAATACCGATTCCCTCACGATGTTTACCTGCAAGGACACAGTGCTCGCAAAATTAAAATTTTGCTATATTCAGTGTTTCAATATCGATGAATCATTCGAGCCGCCTCACTCGCTTTAGTGTTGTTTAGTCTAGGCAAATAGTCCACGGTATCCACGCGCCGACCACTTGCGCGGGCAATACTTTAAAGTATTACCTACTACGGAGTTCCTAATCTACCTAAATCTAATATTTCATCAAATTTTGTGTTAATAATATATTAAGTTATGAGAGTGTGTTAAGAAAGCATTGTGGAGTGAAAGAAGCGGTAGTGATGAAAATTAAGAAAGGTATGCTTAGATGTTTTGGCCATGTAGAGAGGATGAACGAAAGTTTGACGAAACCGGTGTATCAGACCGATTAATAGTTGCAGTGCCAGAGGGGCACTTAGCACGGAGAACCAACGGCTTTGATCTAATAGAAGCTGCTAGGAGCGGTTGCGTGCTGGCTGCACAAGATCAGTCGCTCTGGCAATCTTTGGCCTATGTACAGCTGTGGACGCTTCAAAAATATCATCATCATAATTTCACCCGTAGAACGTCCACTGCTGAATAAAGGCCTCCCTAACTGATTTCCAGAGCGACCCCTAGGTTTTTCCTCTTAGTTGCCTCTTACGAAATCCAAGGGTTAATAGTATTGTCCTATTCTTCAGCCGGGACCACAACGGCAGTTCAAAAATATATTATCAACCAAATACCTATTTTTTTATAAAATAATAACCTTGAAATCTGATTTGTTTCATTCTTTAACATTGAGAAAAATGTTTGGTGCCATTATAGCCGGCCGAAAACTGGTTACCTACCTAATTCGAACCTTGGATTTGAAGAAACTAACAAATTATTCAAGTCCTTGCCTAGTCACGTAATCACGCAGTGCCATGCTAGAGCATCGAACGTGAGGTATTAAAGATTAAAAAAAAAACAATCATAAGTACGTAATCTTCAGTTTGTAGTAGGAACTATTATATTATTGGGCCTAACATGTACGTAGTGAACCTTAATTTGTAGCCACAAAGTTCAATCTTTTACATCCGAATCCTGTAGCTGATCATCAATGTATGTGATGATAGTGATCTAGTTAAAATAGACGAAAAAATTATGATAACCATTGTTATTTTAATAACGCTCTGCACAGCGAAGATTGGAGGCGAGGAAGGTGAGTCTTTAGAATGAATGTCCAGCATAATTTACTCTTTGGAAGACTTCGAAATGGCAGCTGACATGACTGAGAATCTTTGTATCGTGGCAGGATTGTGTAGTGTACGCGTTGCTTGTGTAGTTAAATATTTAAAATATTGTTCCCATAATTATTAATCTAGGTATAGTAACTACTGACGCACCTAGCAAATGAAGAAGTTTCAAGATGTGTCCTAGAGATTAGACATAAACTTAGAAGGGCATAAATTTGTAGGTGCAATGGTAGGCATTTCAGTTAAATTTACCTATATTGTGCGTGAGCATCGTTTCAGAGTTGCTTTGTTTTGATCGATCTGTACCCACGTTTAGATACGAGATCAGTATTTTAATAAATATGATATACTATCGCGAGTGTTTTCTGAAATCAGAATAAGTAATTGCCAATGCAGATGACAGGTATTAAACAGTTCGCTAGTGATGCAAACAAACTTAAACTTTATTGATAACGGACGGATAATCGTAAGAAATTCTTCTCATTTCCTGTTTCATAATAAAACATAGTTTTTTTTAGATTTAAAATTCAGGTTTGACTACAAATTCAATGAGCAGGCCGAAGGATGGCTGAAGCTCCATCGAGTGCAATCTACGTGGAATGACGCTAAGATTCGATGCCAAGCTGAAGGTAAGCCACACAAATAATAATGAGTGAGACCATGTTTTTAGAATCACCGCTCAAACTTTTACATATTCTCAAGAAAAAAATAGGTCCGTAATAAAAAGTGCTTGAAAAGATGAAGAAAACGAACGTAACAAATCGTAGGTAGGTAGGTATACTTAGGTAGGTTCATAACTAGATGGCGCTGCTAATTATTGCAACTTGCTAGATAGCACTATTATTAACAAATTTTGACAGAATATTTATTTGTATTTCATTCAAAACCAAAATGTCATGTTTACAGGAGCCATTTTAGCTTCTCCTCTAACCCATCAGCGACAAAAAGCCATACAGAGGTTTGTGTCAAACGAGCCAGTTGACAAAATATTTACCGGCGTGCACGCAACTTTCTCTAGTGGAGACTTCGCTTCAATTGAAGGTAATTTTTGTACTATAAAAACGTTTGAAAATTCTTACTAAGTTCAATTGGTAAAGCACAGTCAAGTTTCAAGAGCCATTTTGTTGGGAGTCGATGTGACACCTACGTGACATACATACATACCTACATAGGTCGTAGGAAATACTTCAAAGATGATAAAATATATGTACCTATGCTATTTCGAAAGAGTCTTATCTACCCCAATTGGCAATAAAGTTTGAGCGACAACTTTTGGAAAGACAGAATTTTTCACCGTTCAGATCAGTTCAATCTAACTCAATTATTCAGCTGTTTTATGCAGTAATCTTGACATACAATTTCTCGTAAGTTAGGTAATTTAAAATCGTTTGGGAAATTAAACTGTTATTTTTCCGCTAATATTTTATCTTTTTGTTCATAGAATAAGCCCCTTTTGGGATAGCATAGGTACGTATTACGCATTACTTTATTTACAATAGCTTAATAGCTACCTAGTACCTATTTAGTTTTGTGATTGAAACCTTTATAGGCCTAGTCTAGTAATATACGTAAGCTTCCCGCCTCGATTCGGACCTATGAACGCAGATAGAGTTATAACAAACCACATGTAGTGATAAGTACATGCACGCTGCTTTTATTTTTATTTATTTATGTTCAGGTGTACCATTGCTGAGGCTGCCTATAATCTGGTCGCCAGGTGAGCCCAAAGGTGGCTCGTATAACTGCCTGGCGATGAAGACGGAAGACGGGACCATGTCAAACGTGGATTGCAGCGATTTTCTCCCCTACGTCTGCTACAAGAAGCGGACGCAACTAACACTCAATGAGTGTGGCACCCACGACAATGGTATGAATAGCAATAGTTTTAGAGAAGCTGAAATGGTGTGTATTTGGGTTTTTTTTTATACAACTACTCCAAGCTAGATATTATACGGCGTGCGATATGTCATTTAAAATGTATTTGAAAATGATCCTTGTATCGACTGGATAAAGCCAATTTTGAGTTTGACTTATAAGGGGCTTGCGATATCGTACGCCTTCAAATGCCAAATTCAAAACTGACTTTACCCAGTAGAGATAAGGATCATTTTAAAATATATTTAAGATGACATTACGAACGCCGTATGAACCCGGCTTATTACTCTGTACAATTATTAAAAAGTCATGTGCATCAGTGACCCAACGGGCTATGGAGAGAGCTTTGCTCGGAGTTTCAATAAATGTTAAGTTCTGAAATGAGGAAATCCGTAGAAGAACCAAGGTCACCGACATAGCTCTCAAAATTAGCAAGTTGAAGTGGTAGTGGGCAGGCCATATAGTTTGCAGAACCGACAACCGTTGGAGAGTAAAGGTTCTTGAATGGCGACCAGGAACCGGGCGACGCAGTGTTGAAAGGCCCCCCACCCGATGGACCGACGACATTATGAAGATTGCGGGAAGTCGGTCGATGGAAAAGGCTCAAGACCATTCGTCGTTGAACTTCTTTGGGGGAGGCCTATGTCCAGCAGTGGACTTACAGGCTGATCATGATGATGATCATTAATCTTAATTTTTTCTTTTTATGATATGAAATTACGTGCAATGGAATGTTTATTTCAATTATTTCAATGAAATTACTCCAAACTTGGTAATAATACACTCTACAATAAATAACGAGACTGTGTATTAGGCTTTTTTCAAACAAACCTTTGAGACTGTCAACTGACGTCGCTTCATATATGGGATCAGTTACGGGCTGTTTTAACTAATAAAACCAAGGCATGAATTATGGTAAAACTTCTACACAGAATACACGTTGGACGCACGCACTGGACACTGCTACAAGTTTCACCGGCGGGCGCTGATCTGGACCAAAGCGTACATGACCTGCACGGCCGAAGGAGCGTATCTGGCGATCATCAACAGCGACGAGGAGTCATTGATTTTGCAGGAGCTCTTCGCTAAGTTCAAAAATGAAGAGATAATCGGCGGTGATGCTAGCCTTTCTCTTATGGGTTTCCGCGATTTGAGAGATGGTGGATCTTGGCTGACCATTCATGGTAAGAGACAGTCAGATATACTATCGTATCCTACATTTGTAAGAAGGTATTTTTGGGTTATGTTTAAATTACGCCGTAACGGCGGCTAAGCGTCGCAGGTAGGTAAGTGGAATAGCAGAACAAAGCCGCGGGTAGAAGCTAGGTCCTACATGATTGCCTGAAACTTAGGTACGCACTACGTATATTAAGCGTTCGAAAGTGATCGTCGTACATACATACATTCTACGTACGAGTAGGTACCAGGAATGCCACAATTAGTCAAACTTTTACTCTGAGCAAAGATATTTTTCATCCTACGCCCGAAATCATGATGTTGAGGTATGTAGGTGGTACTTCTGCTTCAATCCGGAATATGAATAAATTACGTATATAATGGTCATTTGAATGGACTTCTACTCAACGGGCCATGTACCTAGATGTTTTCTCAAAACGGCATGTTGCCTGCATGTATAATGGTTGCCGCTGAATCGCCGCATAAAACGAAGTGGTCGCAAAATACAGGCTGTGCATTTTCGGGCTGTACATTATCGTCATATAATATATGGACTCTAAAACATGACACAAGAAGAATAAAATAAATTTACGATGATTCCAGGTGAGACCTTGATACAAGCTGGATTTTACAAGTGGGAATCTGGCCAGCCTGACAACCATACGGCTCATGGCCCTGAGGGAGAAGCCTGTGGAAGCATCTTTAGGAACGGTTTGCTAAATGATGTTCCGTGCACCTGGCATGCACCATTCATTTGCGAGATGACCCCGAACAGCTTAAATCCTAACTAATATTATAAATACGAATCTGTTTGTTTTTTGGTTCGTCATTCTTTAGTGCAGCAATAGAGCATCAGATCGACGTGATTTTTGCATGGATATAGCTTAACTGGGAACTACTTTTTATCCGTATATAACGCGAGTGAAGCCGCGGGCGGAAGGTAGTTAAAATAAATAGTTAGAACTTACAGCACATGCCGCGCTCACAGTGCCTAATGTCTTCTTATCATAACATAAGAATAAAGTGTAAACAAAGTACAATAGATATAATAAGCAACCATCCAGAATATTATTTTACACCTAATTGGCAATAAAATTAGTTTTACGACTTCTGGAAATTCGTAACTTCTGAATACCTACAGAAATAGGTTAGTTCAGAAACGCTATAGTTCAGAATGTATTACGTGGTCGCATGCCACTGGAATAAGTAAAATGACATCAAAAAAATGATGTCAATCAGTATGTGAAAATGGAAGTTAAGTTCAATACTAAGAGTAACTAAGATCTCAATGCGTGCCAAGATAAGCCAAGCTCTAAATTTCAGTTGGCTAGTTTTCACATACAACTTATCTTATTTTGGCTAATCTACTTACTATCCTTATGTTATATGTTCATTAAATCTTGTTTCATACTTTACAATGTCATCGGTCCATTGGGTGGACCTGCGATAACGGCGTCATCTGGTTCATGGTCTTTATTCCACAACGGTTGTAGGTTCTACACGCTATATGGCCTACTCACTGCCACTTCAACTTGCTTATTCTGAGAGCTATATCGGTAACCCTAGTTCTTCTTTGAATTGCCTCGAAAAAAACATCGGAATAAAAAGTCATCATCATCGTCCTGTAGAAGTCTACCGCTGGCTAACATAGGCTATAATAGCCTATAATAGGCCTCCCACAAAAAGTAAGAGGGGTCGGACCATAAACCACCACGCTGGTCCAGTGCGGGTTGGTGAATGGAGCGCAAGAGCCTCGTTTGTTGATCGGCAGGGTGTACCACGGGCCGTTGAGGTTGGCTTGGGATCCAAACGAACGGTGTTATTTGAAACCCATTACACTCCATTAAAGAAAAATATCTATATATAAATAATTACCACCAGAAAATGATGTCGATGATGCAGAGAAAAAGGAACCAGGTTCTCCCTTCGGCCCAGTTACCGAGATACCAGGAGGGCCAGGTGGTCCAGGCGGGCCAGGAGGACCAACAGACTTGTTAGAGTAAGTAGGGCCAGGAGGACCCGGTGGCCCTGACTTTCCTGGCTTCCCGGGAATTCCTGCTTCGCCCCTATCACCTTTCTCTCCTTTTACTTTCTCAACCTCGTTGGGGATAGCACACTCTCCCTTTTCCCCTTTCAACCCGTGAGTTCCATTCAAACCAGGTGTTCCCATTGGCCCCTAGAATAAGAAAAATATTGAAGCTAATACAAGGTGATTAATAATAATTATTATGTAGGTATACTAATAATAAATAAAACCCAACAGCTACATTCATTTGTCCCGAAGCGGGAATAGAACCCGCACCCTTGCGTCTCAGACATGCAGCCGCTTAGCCGCTACACCACCAAGATCGTATAACAAACTCTATTGCCAATTGGGTGTAGAATAAGCCGTTTTTGGGATAGTATATTATGAATCACGTAGTATACTAACTAATATAAAAACAAAATGGTAGCAACAAATCGTGTGAGTTTCTTACCATCGGACCGGGTGGTCCCAGATCACCCGTTTTTCCGGTAGGTCCACTTGGCCCAGTAGCACCTCTTGGTCCTTTGTAACCAATTGGACCGCGAGGACCTTTTACTCCAGGTACGCCACGATCTCCTTTGGCACCCTATAAAATAAACAATGTTATTGATCGACCCAGCAAACATATCTCAAACAAATTGGACGAATCAACGTTGTGTGTTTGTATGTTTATTTGTTAGACCATAACTTTAGAACCGTCAATTTGATGTGCATGGAATTTAGTAGGACCCGTTCCTGTAGTATCAAGATTTGCTTGTAGGAATAAGAGTCAAATCGGCCAAGGGCTTACGAAGAATATAGGTAGGTCCAAAGGGAGGTTTTTGCAAAAAATAAGCAATAAAAGTACATAAAGTGGGAATGAAGGGAAGTGTCATGAAATCATTTTGTTCATATTTATTTCTTTTTATACTACCTGCTCGTCAATGGCATATTATGTGTCATGCAAACCTTTCCTAAAGTAAGTCATTACAGCCCTACGGTCTAGCCGGGTCATAATGTTATACTGAATTTCATTATTTCCCATGGGACATAATGTGATTTAAATTTGGAATGCAACCCGAGGCTTGATCGAGGTTGGTTTCAAAAATGTTTGGGTGCAATGAGATTGTAATCTAATTAGGTTGAATGTTATCATGTTCTTTGCACTGCCTACAAATAAAAAAAAATAAAAACGTGAAAACTTTTTACGAAATTCATTTTCACCCACGCACGAAGAAGGATTTATTCGAATGTCGAACTGACCACTTCAGAATAGACTACAAAAAAAGAAAAAAAGGCGCCAAGCGCTCAAACTGCTGTGCTGTTATCTACACTGAAATTCAGTTTCGATTCGAATAAACTTCTTAAAAATGTCAAGTGACGACGACAGTGATTTTGATTCGACTCCAGAATGCATACAATCTGAAGCCTCTGGTATAGTTGGAAACTTACTTCCAGAAAAATAATTTCTTTCTACTTAACAGTCATTGTTTTCAATTGCCTCGCAGAAAGTATAAAAAGTAGAGTATGCATCGCGTGCTTAAATGTGTATTTGTCTTGGGCGATCTTGAATCCCTCGTTCTCGGTTCAATATAGCGCCCGGGACATAATACACTACTATAAGACCTTGTTGCATTATCTACTATTATTATTTCAGGTAAGATATGGGTTAGAACATGCTAAATATGTGATTTTCTAAGATGCCTAACTTTTACCAGAAATTGCAAGATTTCAGTTCGGGGCGAACCGCTAGTTATTTTAACACTTATCATTATTTTAGTTATTTTTAAAATGCAACCAGAAGTTCACAAACCAATGGGATTTCAACCCGTATATTCGTCTAGAATCGGCAATGCAATTTCAAAGAAGGCATAGTGTAACGCGTAGCTGTTCTAGTGTTACAATATCTTGAGCAGATGATATAGATAGATACATTCATTCATTTTCAGGAGGAGGTAGGGCACAGCGAGATTTTCTCGTTCTGAATTGGAGCAGCCCGCCTGGAGGTACCTTCGCCTTACAGAACTGTTGTGTTCCTGCGATGAGTAAGGTTGCCAGAGCTCTTTAGGTGTGGGGGGTTCGGGGTCGGCAACGCGTGCGTGATGCCTTTGGTATTGCAATCGCTCATAGGCTACGGTAACCGCTTACCAACAGGAGGGCCGTATGCTTGTTTGCCACCTCAATTGTATAAAAAAAAAAAACATTTTGTTGTTTCAGCAACACCACATAACCTACCTTCATAAGAGCAATTTCTGATGCCGGCACTTGTCCCGGTGGGCCTGTTTCTCCCTGCGACCCTTTATGGCCTCTAGGCCCCATTGGTCCAGTATCCCCTTTCAGTCCTTTGTCTCCAGGCGATCCCATTTCACCATCGCGGCCATTTTTACCGGGTATACCTGGTTCTCCAGTCAAGCCTTTGTCACCTTTTGCACCCTGATAAGAAAAAATAATAAAGTTACTTTAAAAATAATAAAGTTTGACTTTTACGTTTGACGTTTGACGTTTACGTTTGACGCGTTAGAATTTTGATGAGGATTTCTTATAAATGGATCAAATTCAGAAAAAGAACGGATGCCTGTATGAGGCTAGTGATAAAATAGACTAGACTTAAATATAGGCTACAGGTATAGGTTAAGTATAGGTTGGTTTCACAATTCCAATAAAAATATTCCATAATCAATTTCGAGTTATCGTAAAAAATTACCCTTTCTCCATCAACACCAGCTTCACCTTTTTGTCCCCTTAGTTTTTCCACAATCTGTGAGTCTGAAAATAATAAAATTGTGAAATAAAGCACCTAAAACTTAAAGTTTTACGTTTAGATTTCGTAGAGCAAACTTTATTAGGTAGGTATAATTCGAAACAAAAAGAGACAGTTTTAAAAAACAAAGTACAGAAAACAGAAAAATATCAAAGCTCAAAAGTGCAGAAGAATATCAATGTAGTAATCATTTCATACTGTCTAATTTCACTCCAATGATACTAATCAAATCTTTGGAAAGCTTGCGAGCAATATTGAAACATAAATTCAACGCGTAGCAACTCATTTTCCATTAAACAAACTCCGCGAATATGGGCGAAAGAATGCGAGCGAAAACAAACCTTAACGAATAGTGATAAAGCCCTTTACACCTTAGAAGTCTGTTTGTAATGAAGCAAACCCGACTATAGTAAAAAAAATGTTCAGGGATTCAATCTACTTACGTTATTAGGTTTACGTGACCAGAATGACTCGTTTGATATTGAAATTTATTCAGGTTATCTATCTGAACTAGAATGGAGGTCTAAATAAACAGTGAATTGTTTGGATGAGGGTAGAATTTTGTATCGATTTAAGTAACTTGGTATTTTACTTCGGTCCTTTTTAGTACAAAATAGCCAAAAACTTTGCGGCTATCATACCCAAACGAAGCTAATATTTGATCCTAAAATTACTCTATGGTTAGGGGAGTTAAACTCAAAAGTACAATACTACGATCAAAGCTATGCGCCTCCAAAATATTCATAATAACCATTGTTTTCGTCTTTATGCACTTGCGAGAACGAGATGCCGATATAAAATACATGATTTCCGAAGCATACAGTCATTATGTATACCATCCCGATGAGGCCTTATTCTACAATCTATACCAAATTGGCAATATTGTTTGTTCAACGATATTTGCAAATTTGTAATTTTTTATTGAAAAATCAATATTCAATTATTATTTGTTTCGGGGTCAAATCAATTGAATCTCATGTATTCAGCTGTTTAGGTTGATACCTAAACAGCTGAATACAATTTGAATTTGATCAGGACTGATGTCCTGATGTCAAACTTCTCGTCCGTTAAAGATGATAAACGACAGCTGATTATGAAAAAAATCGGGGAAACTTATGATTTTTTTTATAGACACGAAGCACATTGTATAAATTATTCTTGAATAATATTGCTATTTAAAAAGAATAAGTAAAATCCCTTTTTGAGAATAAAGCGAGAACTACATTACACTGACGAACATGTCTCGGACGTCTCAAATAGACAAGGCACTAAAATTACACACGTTTATTTCTCCTCTCTATTAACCCCCTCCAGCGTACCCGAAGAAGGATAGATTGGCGTCGCTTTCGTAGCATCGCGTTGCGTAGCGTTGATCTAATGTAGCTCTAAAAATCTATACAAAATGTATGGGATCTGACGCGCCCGTGGATTGCATACATGGCCCACGTGTGAGTGAATAATGTAGCCCTCACATAATTCAACTCTGAATGTTGTCGAGACGCAAGCATTTTTATAAATTTTGCCATGAATGCTTGTATCTCAATCCAGTTTGAAGTAAATGACTTAGTCTTACTTTCGATTGGATCCATATCTGGGTCTAGCAGATCAGTAAGCCTCGCTGGCAGCCCCGCTAATCCTGTTGTTCCTTTTTCACCTCTTTCACCTAAAAAGTCAACAAGCAAATAAAACTCCGATCCTGTTGGCACAAACTAATAGCCAACGGGCTCATAAATGTTATTTTATAAAAGGGTTTCACTATACCTTTTTCTCCCGTTTCACCAGATTTTCCATGATTACCAGGGGATCCAGGTAAACCATCTTCCCCAGCTTCCCCTCTCTCTCCTTTTTCACCCCTTGGGCCTTCTAATCCTTTGTGACCCTGAAAAAATTATATTAATTGAAGAAAAAACACAGTTTTTTTAGTGTTTTGTTTTTATACAAGGTTAATACACGGGTCCGTTCGGTATCTCATTAGTCCTTGTTTGCTTAGCGAAAATGAAGTTCTTCGTTTTTTCAGTGCTAGCGAATTGAAAATAATCCTACAGAGAAAATCTTATAATATAAATTTTAATTTTCTTACCTGATCACCTTTTTCACCAGTAAATCCTCTCTCTCCCTTGTCACCCATATCACCTTTATAGCCTCGTGGTCCCATCAAACCCGGGGGTCCTTGAGGACCTGGGTCTCCTTTTACTCCCGGAATAAACACTTGCCTTGCCTTTTTCTCGTCTTCTGTTTCCTGTCAAAATACTTTCTGAGAAATGTTTTTGTTAACCCTCATTTTTGTCACGTTTTTCCGTTGTAGAGTTTGGTCTAAAACATGATTTGTTAAAAAACCAATGAATGATTCCAATTTGTACCGGCAACTCTACAGAGTCATGTTTTTGTTATTCAACCCAACTACAATAAACTTAGTTAGTAGTACTTAGGAAAAAAACTACAGGTATTAACAATTTATAAAAAAAATTGAACGAGGATTTTTCAATTAGGGACACTTCTGTGTAGTATCTGTAGTCTGAGTATCCTTAGCGTGACGCGCTGATTGTTCGCGCTTGGGTCACTGATCGAAAGCTGAGCATGAGAACCTGTAAGTAAGTGGTCCTCATGATCCAACCAGGTGGAGAACCTAATTGGAGCATGTGATTGGTCTGAAATTACCATCTTATACATAATCACTCAACTTTATCTGCTCTATATAAGTAACTATGTTTAAAATAATTTTTGATTACGGAGAAAAAGACAGAGCGAGTGTATCAAAACGATAAAGTAAATGAGTGATTATGAATAAGAGGGTTAAATTTTGATGAGTGATATAAAAAATGCTATTAAAAACTCACCACATACTTTTCTCCTGGAGGCCCTCTTGGTCCTTCAAGCCCCTGTGGTCCCGGTGGTCCAGGCCGGCCGTCATTACCTGGATCTCCCTTTTGACCCTGGATACCATCTTTACCCGGTTTCCCTTCGTCGCCCTTCTCACCCGTCTCGCCTTTCAGTCCTTCTGGTCCTCGCTCACCCTGTGGTCCTGTTTTTCCCTATAAAATTTTACACTTGATGCGAGAGAGACTATGTGCTTGCTTAAAGTGCCATTTACGAGTACCTACATCAGATGTTTTCCGGCACGAAAAAGTTTAACTAAAAAATATTTAAAAAGTAAATCTAAACAGTCACTACTTGGTTTTAATGTACCAGAAAAATCAATTAGCATGGTACCACAACACCCAGATCCGGAACAAATATTTGCAGATATCATGCAAACATTTGGCAAGCTGCACTTCTTTCTCTCAGCCGAGCACTTGTACGATACAACACCGAGGTATTAAGACGTTCTGAACTTCGGAATAAAGTTAACTTTGAGTTTGAGAAGCTTGCTATATGGTTGAACTACATCACACACACCCAAATTTCAAACTCAAAATTCTTTGAAGGATATACAAATTATGTAACAATTCATTAAACCATAATTTAATGAATTTGTAAATATTGTAGCGGGTAAATTATAATTCTTCAATCCAATCAAAAAAATGTTTTTTTATATTTATTTATTTATTCGAATAACACCTTTCTTACGTTATTTTTACGAGTTATATGACATATATGATTATTATAATGCCTGTCCCAAAAAAAATCTACTATTTGTATGGGTATTTTTTTATATTAAAAGATAACATTTTAAAAACAGTTAGCCATGCATTGATTTTTTGCTAACTTGTTATGGATGGTTGAATGTGAAAAGGAACAAGCTTTAAAATAAGTATTGTTTACCGTCAATCCTGGAGTTCCAGGCGCTCCTTCTTCACCCTGGGGTCCAGGCACTCCAGCTGGACCTTTCATTTCTGGCATTAATCTTATAAGAGTTGAGACAGTGGTCTCCGAACATTCACATTTCTGAAAAAAATCGTTGAATTATATATATTTAAAGAATATATTAAATAATTCAATCGGTAGATATATTCTTTTAATTATTTTGTAATTTTCAACAAAATCTTGATTTATTCATTTTCAATTAAACCTCTTGACGGGGGGTGACGCTAAATTGTTGCGCGACTAGATTGTAGGTACGTCTTCAAGTTTTCGATCATCAGAAATTATAAAAAAATATATAGTTGCTTGTGGGTAAAATATATTTCATAACAATTTGATACATCAAAATTTAATTAGTACATTAATATTTCCAAAAAAATAAATAATTATAAGTCCACGTTGACCCATTGCTATGGCCTACATTCTCTATTTGACATAACGAGTAATACATGTATTCACTTATATTGATCAACTCACTCCTTCTTCTCCCCGTTTCCCGGAAGGGCCGGGAGGACCCTGTGATCCGGTATACCCAATGGAACCTGGTCGACCTTTGATAGACTCTCCGGGCTCTCCCTGCAAAAGTAAACTTTAAAAGCATAACATACATAGTAAGGCCTTATTAAATCTAGGTACTCTAAAAAATACTACACCCCGCTTCCCACTAAAATTATAAAACGTAAAAGTTGTCGTGAAGATATGAAGATATTTGTTACTCAAACACGAAACCGCTGAACGGGTTGGATTTTTTGGCATATGGAGTTAACCCCTTCGAATAACATACAGGCTACCAATTTATCCGGATATTTGGCGAGCAAAGCCGCAGGTGAGCTAGTCTACTCTACATGTTAAGTATATATGTGAGGTCAGGAAATGTTGACTCAATACAGGAAGCTATAGTGCCTGATGCATGTTTAGATGGAGTAGGCTTATCCAACATCTATACCATCCTCTCACTCAGCCCTTATCGACAGGAAATATATAAATAAATAAACAAATATTCCGGACATATCACACGGTCAACTGATACCAAACTAAGCATAGCCTGTACTATGGGTACCAGAGACTGATATACATAATAGATAAATATTTAACACCCAGACACAGAACAAACATCTGTGTTTATCACACAAATGTTTGTCCAGTGCGGGGATCGAACCCGCGACCTCTAGCGCAGAAGGCAGAGTTACTACTAACTGAGCTATGAGGCCAGTCATGGTCAATACGTGCAGAGCCGCGATTTCACGATGTTTTCCTTCACCGCTTAAAAAACGTATAAATGAGCACATTTACTTTTCGGATTGAAAGTTGTTGTGCTCCCACAAGACCAACACGACTCGGACCTGACATGCTGTTCTATTAGGTACTGCATTTATTTAAGGGGATGATAATTTTTGCTTACTTTGATACCGGCGTCGCCTTTTTGACCCTTTTCGCCTTTTTCTCCTTCTACTCCTCTTTCACCCTGCACACCAGGGCTTCCTGTATCACCTTTATCCCCTTTTTCCGCTTCTACGAAGTCTGGTGGTGCAGCATCTAAAATAATAATACGTTTTAAATATATATTTTTAAATATATTCCCCATTTTAGCAGTTGGTCTGAAATAATTTGCTTAAACTAGCATCTAAAAACTACTTAGGTATGTGCAGGCGCTAAAGCAAGTTAACATCAGTTAGGTAAGTACCTATCTAAATGAATATACCTATATCCTACTTATAAATTACTACTAAACGCAAAATTAACTTTACTCAAAATACTTAGTGATCATTACCAAATACATTTTAGTTGATATTATATATAGCACGTCGTTTGAACACGGCTTATTGCATATTTAAATTTAAATTTCAAAAAAACGTTGACCTAATGCAAAACATATTTTTTTTTACCTTTTTGTTTTACTCCTTATTTAATTATTATAACCTTAACTTACCTTCCAAATCACCCCGTGGTTTGTCGCCTAGCTGTAAAATTTAAAATAACTTTATAAACAATGTTTCCAATATATTAATCAAACAAAGATTCCAAACCAAAAATTCCGTTAATTATTGTAAAAATGATTAAAATGTTATGGTACAAAAGTTAAAACCATTATTTTAATTGCACAAGCAAAAGCCAATTCATAGTGGAAAAGAAGCCAATTGAAACCAACTAAGCTCACTGTCCACCGAAGCGCCGCAATATTTTGCGTTTGCTTTATACTGCGCGCTACATTTTGATGCGTCACACTTCAGTTTATTAGTGAGCTTATTGACTTTATTGAAGGTATAGGAACTATAAGAACAGGTCCATTTTTTTATTAATTAATATTTATCCCAAATTGGGAAGACATTATGAAACATGACAGCGTACTTTCTAATAAACAGCATTTAGGTCTGTATTCTGATATTGAACTTACAAGCGTGATTCGCGTCTTATGTAGGTAAGTCATTTAGGTTTTTAGGTTTAAGTCATTTTTTAAAGTGTTAATAAAAAATGCGTATTAACGCTTGAACAGTGTCAGAATACGAGCTAAAATTAAATAATTTTGATTCCACTTACTGTTAGATTTTCTGGTGGTATATGACCTCCCTAGAAAATAATTTCATAGTGTATAGCCAATAGTAAAAAACTAGTAAAATCCATGTTAGTAATAGAAACCAGAAAATTTAAGGGTATTGCCCGTTTAAACTTTGTTAAATTATGTATCAGCAGTTAACATTATTATATTTTAAAATAAAAGGTGTCTTCTTTTCGATTATTGCAAAATAAAAATTATAGAGCCTGAAAAAATGTTAGACAAGAAAAAGCATAGAAGCACTTACATCTCCGGGTTCTGGATCTGTATCAATCTCAATGTAATCTGTCTATGGAAGAAATAATTGTGTTAATACAATGCCTCTATAGCCAACATTATTAACCGACTTCAAAGAAACGAATGTTCTCTATTCAGTGCCTGCTTCGCTCCTTCCTAGCTAGGCTTCTCCATTACATCTGTTGTAAACATAAAAAGAGACTACGAAGAAGATGTTGAACAAAACCATATTGGCCATGTTCATTATTGTTCAACCTTTCGAAACGAACTTTACGTCATATGCCATTTTTTTACTGAAGATGAAAATGAATGTGATTTATCAGAAAAAACACAAATTAATCACTTATTGCTAGATGCGGTAAGACTATGTGCTCCGTACAAATCAGGCCCAGATTATTAACAATATGACAAAATCCCTAATTTTTCAGAGATATTTCACTAACACTCCTCCTTATTCCTCCTTGAAGTCGGTTTTTTGTTTTAAAACGTAATTAGAGTTTGTAAAGAAGTGCCTTATATTTGGAAGCTATTTAGATAAACATCTAAAAAAATTACGTAATAGACAAATATGAAACACTTTTAATAAATTAGCTGTCTCTTTTAGTATACTTTTCACTATAGTTAACTAGCTTCCGCCCGCGGCTTCGATCGCGTGGTACCAACATTGCCACGGTTACTGGTTCATTAACATTAGATTTTATGATTTTATCGTAAAACAATGTTCAAATTGGTTCAAATACTTTGTTTACAAAATTAAGAATGACGCGAATTGTCAAATGTTTGTTGTTGTCACAGTTTAATTCAAAATAGGTTTGATGAGTATTCCTGTAATCCCCTTACATCCTATTTGGGTTTTCTGGATGTTTTTCGGGATAAAAAGTCTGTATGCTATTCCAGGGTATAATCTACAACTTTAGTAAATTTCATCGAAATCCGTTCGGCCGTTTGCGCGTGATTGAACCACAAACATCCAAACATCCTCACAAACTTTCGCATTTATAATATTAGTAGGATTAGATAAATTTTGTTATAATTTAAGTTAAAAGAGAAGGTAAATAAATGTTTAACACAATAAAAAGCATATAGAATGCTTATAAGAATACAATTTTCAGATATATAATGATAACATACACGAAAAACATGAAAATATTAACAAAAGTAAAGATAAAGACCAGTTTTATTATAATATAAGCACCCGGAAAATATTTAAGGAAACGTTGTACTTTTTCATTATTATACAATTTACTCCAAATTTTGTTCAAAATAGAGTTTTCCTAGTTCCAACAACGTTAACCTATTAACTAAGATTTTTTATTTCTTGACCAGGAAGCGGATAAATAAATTGGTGTTGATTCGGCTGTTGCGTTTTCAATCTAACCTAATTTGACAGCGCTGAAATTATAGTAGCCGTCCTTGTCGGTTCGATCTATAAGAAAGGAACATCAATATTTTTAGGGCTACCAACTATGTTAGTCTAAAATAATGCAACAACAGAATCGATACCATTATGTATATTAAGTAGATAATAAACAAGGTAGCAATGTAGGAACTAAGATTCACATTTTGATAGCCAAATAGGTTTTGCCCAAATGATTACCGAAAGGTAAGCGACATAGATAGCTGCAAGAAAGCAACATTCAAAAGTTTGTAATATAAAAATATACTAACTAAATCACGTATAAAGGAGTCCTGAAAAATATAAATAAAATTTTTAAATAATAAATTCTAAAGAATTAATATTGTATCATAAGGGAGCCGCTTTGTTTTTAATTACAGAGGTACCGATTGGAAAAAAAGAGTATGATGCAGTGATATTAGGGACACAACAGTTTATATTTGTGGGAACACTACTTCTATGAGTTCCTATGTCATCGTTGTTTATTCCGAGTTGTATTTCGCGAAATTCTTGATTTTACTCTTATTTAAGATTTTACTCACCAATTGAAGCAACAATCAGATAGTCTTTTTGTGATGATGAAGAAAACTATTCGTAATATTGTGTTAGAACAGTGATTTATCCAGTTTTCTCATGGTAACCGGTCCCGACCATGGTTATTAACAAGTAGGTAACAAATAACAGTGAGCCGTCGTATATGGGATTGTCACGCGTAATTTAGTTGTCTTAAATATTTTCATACTCTTTTTTAACAAACTTTAAATACAAATTACAGAAGGTTATCATAATATAAAACAAAGATATTCATTCTTTTTATAAAATAAAACTCAAATCTAATAAAAAAACATACAAAACAACCTAGATACACAATACTTACATCATTGCAGATAGTTTTTATAGTGGATTCGTCAGCTTTAGTATGGATATTTAATGTGTCTATCGAACCCTGAAACAAATGAAATTAATAAAATAATAGAGTTAAATACGTTTCAACAATATCTTGTTGGACACAAAATGTAATGTGTATAAAGCAAGCTATCTTGTTATTTCCGTTTAGAAATTTATCATTTTAAATCTCGGCTCAATTGTTATTCCAAGAATCTCTTGCACTTAGGTACGAGTAGGCATCTACAAAATTAGTACTAATATATACCTAACATGGATAACTTAATTCAGGAGAGGAAGTTTAGGCCACAATTACACAGAAAGACTACACATACTAACATTAGGTATTGTTTGTAAATCTGCTTTGAATTGCCTAAGTATGAAAGTATATAAAATCAATTTTGTTACATTACTACTTATAGTTACTATTTACATTATTGTCCTTATTTTCTAGTAGTTACTACGTTTCCCTTCAATGTACTGCTTAATCGTTTTGTACTGCAAGCTTCCTTAGGCCGGCCGGTTTAAACCAAACGAACAAAGAGCTAAAGCTTAGAACAGAAGCTTTTTTCTTTTTCATTGTTTCTCTCTTTGTGAACTGATACAAAACAACAAAAGAATGCTCTACGTATTATCACACTAAATAATTTGATAGAGTGGGGATAGAATGAGCATTCGCTCGTCTAAATGTAAATTGGCCTTTAAACTATATATTTCTATAGATATTCTGTCATCTATCATTTGTCTTAAGAGAGCATTACGGAGTGAAAGAAGACGTAGTAATGAGTTTTGAGAAAGGAGGTATGCTTAGATGTATGCTTAGATGTTGGTCATGTAGAGAGAATGTACGAAAGAAGATCGAAGAAACGGGTGTATAAGGCAAGTGTGAATGGGAGGATCTCGTCGTACGATTAGTGACCAAATCAATGACGTGTTGGAAAAAGGCCAAGTCAAGAGACTCTTAATCGACGAGCATGTATCAAGAATGTGATGAGATTGAATGAAGCAAAGGAGGTATGTCAGGATCATAGCAAGTGGAAAGCCGTGGCCTCTGCTTATCCCTCTAGGAAACAGTCGTGATTTTATGTGTGTATGTACTATCTATGTATAATCTGTCAACACGAATAAGATACACAAGATCTTTTAGCGCGGTGGGCGCCGGTAACCCGGTTATTAGTGTTACTATAGGGAAATTCAACCTAAGCGCCGCTATATTTATGCTGACAGTCGCAGCTTGCACGCGACACGACTAAATACATTAGTTGAACTGACAGAACTCGCAACCGTACGAAATAGTTTCTCCACAGTTTGATTTCATACTGATTTTAGCCTTAGATAATGTATAGACCAGATTGGCCAAACAAGGCGCTTACGCTCATAAAGTGTCTCCTCACACCTTGACTAATGATCGGGATTTGTTTGTGAAATAACTTTGTTTTCGGGTCTTCATACACTTGAGCCTTAGCCGGGACTTTGAGTAGTAGGTCCATGGATCAACGCAGGCTTCGTCCTAATAGCACGTGTTTGGCGCGGCGAAAACAGTGTTAACATGAACTAATCGTGCGATATTGTGAAGGTTCTGGAAAGTTGGTGATGTCGAAGGCACGGAAGTCGAAAGCTTGTTTCAAAACCTAGCTCAGTGTACTTCAATTTTACAAGCATAACTTGTAGTCTAGGTGATATTACAACTTCTTTTGAAGCAACAAACTGACTCCAGAATAGTATATTTACAATTATAGATAACATCAATTATAGGTATGATCAATTGGACTTATCCTTACAGACATGCTGATAGCATGACGTCTGGACTTGACTAAATAAAAACACAAAGTTTGGAAAACTAAAGTCTAGGTATCCCTTCATTTCTCCGCGCCGTTTATTTACGTCTTATACCTGCCGCAAAATTAGTATATATATACCACTAAAGAATACTGAATATTTGTCACATTGTCATTCAAAATAGCCCACCGTGTTTTTGTGAAATATATTTGCGAAGTAGCGTCTACGTGTTCGTTTTATCAGATGAGTTCGTAGCACTATTAGGTATGCCAATGTCAATACATGGACTATTTAGAAGGAACTCCAGCTTATCGAATCGCAATAAAGCTTTTATTGCTTCCTATAATGTTAATAATGCATTGTATTGTGTCATTTGTAATACTTATACAGTACAGCCTGTTTTTGAATTTTAATTTCCGAGGTTTTTTTTTATAACTAAGGTGGCAAACAAGCACACGGCCCACCTGTTGGTAAGCGGTTACCGTAGACTATGAGCGATTGCAATACCAGAGGCATCACGCACGCGTTGCCGACCCCGAACCCCCCCACCCCCAAAGAGCTCTGGAAACCTGACTCACCGCAGGAACACAACACTATTTGAAACATATAATGTTATTTGGCTGCGATCTGCTGTAAGGCGGAGGTACTTCTCCCAGGCGGGCTGCTCCAATTTAGAACGAGAACATCTCGTTGTGCCCTACCGCTATACCTATTAACCTACTCTGCCCACACTTCAACTTGCTGAGAGCTATGTAAAAGACCTTGGTTTTTCTACGGATTCTTTCTTAGTCCGTATTTTACTGCAGTTGAACACCGTATCCACCAATCCTCACTCCAAGTTATAGAGGAAGTAAATTCAAAGCAGCTGTGGAGTTATGACGCAACGGATATTACCGACTGAACGAAACCCACGAATTTGGAACTATTCAGTATCTGATGTCGTCACGATGGGTTCTATAAAATCTTTCAATCAGTTTGTATGAAACCCGTGATTATAAAAATAAATAAATAAATATAAATATTCCGGACATATCACACATGGTCATCTGATCCCAAACTAGGCATAGCCTGTACTATAGCTACCAGAGACTGATATACATAATAGATATATATTTAACACCCAGACACAGAACAAACATCTGTGTTAGTCAAATGTTTGTCCAGTGTGGGAATCGAACCCGCGACCTTTAGCGCAGAAGGCAGATTATGAGAGTCTTTCGAAGTAGATAAGAGTTTTAGTTCTTGGTTGTGCACGAAAAGAGCCTTTAAGAGGCCCACTTCTATCCTTTCACAACATTTATTCTTTCACCGACGATCATAGGCCCTTTATAGGGGCCACCATACCTCAACCTAGACACTGATTTAATACAAGATGACGAAGAAAGAATCAGTGACACGACAAGCAAGCAAGCAAGCAAGTTCTTGGTTGGTAGAAAAAAGCCAATGAGGTTTTTATTGAGTTAAACTGGCATTAATTTACATGGCCTTACAGAAGATCGCAGCCAAATAACATTATTTGTTTCAAATAGTGTTGTGTTCCTGCGATGAGTAAGGTTGCCAGAGCTCTTTAGGGGGGGAGGGGGTTCGGGGTCGGCAACGCGTGCGTGATGCCTCTGGTATTGCAAGCGCTCATAGGCTACGGTAACCGCTTACCAACAGGTGGGTTGTATGCTTGTTTGCCAACTCAGTGGTATATAAAAAATAAATATATATATAATTAGCCATTTAACTGTAGACAATATGTCCTTTTTGAATCCATATATGTACCTACCTACAGAATTTTACTTAAATGTAACTCTGCAAATCTGAGGCAAACACGAACATTAAAACGATAATTGATTTATTATGATGATTACCTTGTTATGATTTTATATGTATTAATTTGTAATGTATTTTGTACAAAATATGTTATAAATACATCTTAAAAAACTAAGCAGGTTTTCCTAAGCTGCAGTGAGAAGAAAACCAATCCTCTTCGTTTGACTGGCCTCATAGCTCAGTTAGTAGTCTGCCTTCTGCGCTATGGGTTGCGGGTTCGATCCCCGCAATCGACAAACATTTGTGTGATAAACACAAAGGTTTGGTCTGTGTCTGGGTGTTAAATATTTATCTATTATATATACCAGTCTCTGGTACCCATAGTACAGGCTATGCCTAGTTTGGGATCAGTTGTCCGAGTGAAAACGGCCGGAAAAAAAAAAACCTTAATTATACTGATAACTTGGGTCGTATAGTGTTAAAACTATAAAATCTAAACACGTTGCCTTAATTTGATCTCTCAAAAGTACGAATAGATTTAAAGAATACGAATTATATTCGAGCCTTATCCAGACATTGTATCAAACCCGGCGTAATAAAGCTCAATTTGCATCGAAAGCAGGCTTAGAGTGACACGCTTGCTAATAGCCCAGTCTTTATTGATTAGATATTGTCAAATAGGTACTAGGTTGAATCGGGCTATAATTTATTAAATTAGCGAAGACCGTCGTCGCCTGACAGCGAAAAAGTAACGCGTGCAGCGTTTTATAAACAAAAAATATTAATGCAATTTATGCCCCATCCAGACTCTCCACGAGACTACACGAGGAAACGCGAGTGCGAGAGTGAGGACGGTGCGCTCGTGTCCCCTCGTCTTCCCTCGCCTCGCCTCGCTGTCGCTCCGCTTCGTGTCGGTTTTCGGGCGCGAGTCTAAGGACGCGAGATAAAATACGTTGCGTGCGGGCAACTGAATAAATCGAGAGTGTGGATGGATCGCCAAGACTCGTGCCGAGAGCCTCTACGAGGCGCCTCGCGAGAGTCTGGATAGGGCATAACAAATATTATTTTGAATGACTGGTACTAAAGTATGTAAAGTCAAGCTTATTAAGGTATTCCCTGATTTAAAATATTAGGCACTTACTGATTTCATCATCATCATCAACACCCGATTTAAACAAATTTCATCAAACAACTTTCTACGTTATTATGGACAGTATCAAAATTTTTCACGTCAACAAAAAGCTCTTGTTCTTAAAAATAGCGTGTCCGCTATCAAGCCGAGACAAGGCAAATGAAATGGTTTATTTCATTGAAAGGTGTAAACGGCTGTACAAGGTGATTTTTCTATGCTTTCCCGAAAGTGGCTATTAACAAAAACAAAAATTACTAAGGAAAAAACCTCAAATCAGTACTCACCAAAAATAATGGTATAATAAGCCCCTTTTGGCATAGTTTATTTATTTTAAATCACCTTGTAGGCCGCTAAAGAACGCTTACCATTTTTTTACGATGCCGAAGGCTTGCGCCGCTAAATTATAAGGACTTTACGTACATAAAAAAGTTGTCACAACAAAAAAGCTCTCGCTAAACGTTTCTGCAAATTGTGGAAAGTGTAACAAGGATGGCAACACTTGAGAAACGAGGTATTCAAATGTCAGAGTCGGTGATGTATGTCTGAAATATATTGCTTTACTTTTTGCAAAAGTTTATGCTTATAACCGGAGTAACAATGTCTCTACAACTTCGTACTTCCACGCGTAATGAGATTTTCAATTCAGCAATTTTCAGTCTTATTTACTCAAGTCAAAAGTATATTTTACGTTATTATAACGTGTTACAGTTAGTCTGTTAATGGAGACAGATCATGACTGTTCAATATAAGTAGCATTGTTGCAAGAGTTTTCAAATTCAAATTCACTTTATTTACTGCTAGTTTACTACTATAAAATTACAGGATTACGAACTTAATTCGTTATAATTAATTACTTTTTACGAATGATAACATAATTACGAATGATAACATAAAAAAATTGTTTACATTGTAATTACTCAATAATTACAATGTAAACAATAAATATAAATCAATAAAAAAAAACAAAAAAAAATAGTATTTTGAACAACCTAAATTATATCACATATTTTATGTAAAAGATATTAGCTAGTTAACTTCGCAAAAAGTGAGGTACGTTCTCTCTATTTTTATCCATCCATCCGCAAACACGTAATTCTGAGGAAGTTTGTCTGTGCTCCAATTATTGGTGACTGTTGGAGTATTGGGGAAACAGAGGACATCTATCGGCTTTTGATGTGATTATTCTTTGGCCAAAACACAGGCCGCAGCCCACGTGATCATTAGGTTTACAAAGGACGCGATACCTTAAAAATACACTAACATTAGACTGACATATTGTTTTGTCCGTTTTGTACTACCGTAGAACAAATAATAGAACTAGTTGGACCCATTCCATTATTTTCCTCATAATGCTGTAAAACTTAATGTTTTTTTGTAATTGTCCAAAACAAAGTTCTTGTTTTGATGATTCATATGATACGAACCAATAAACAAAGCTTTCGAAAGCCCCAGTTCATACACACGCGCTCTATAGTATTTTTACTCTACTTTAAACTTTCACGCGTGAAAATTTACGGGAAAATGCACTTGCAAATTAGCTGGCTCTGCTTCACGTCTGGCTGAGCCTTTAGAATAGGTATGCTTTATATGCCTATGGGTATACACATCGATACTTGCCGAGGGATTTGTTTAATTAAAAATGGAGGCCGCAATATTCAACCTTATTTCAATGAAACAATTTATGTGATCTCCGTTCCCTATCTCACACATAGTCAAATTTTCAACTACAGTACTCATATTTTCTTTCAATGAATTCCGCATGGATTCAAAGTCAAAGTCAAAAGGCGTTTATTTCAATAAAATCACTGGGATCACTTTGAAACGTCTTAGAAACTAGGTGAAGCTATGCCTGATTATTTTGAAACGTCTTAAATTAAGTTGAGTTAACGCCAGTGCCTAGCCTGTCTAAATGAAATGGCGTAAATTCTGACCAGATGGCCAGATTGCTCTGTCTAGATTAATAACACCGAAACCGTGCAGAGATGTGTGATGTAGTAACCATGGTGATGCAAAGTTAACATGGTTACCAAGCTATTTATTTACGATAGCATTACGCTAACGATACGATTGCAAATTTCAAAAGTATCCAATGAAAATCAAGAGATTTCAAGCTTCTACGACGTCTTTGGTTCATATTTGACTTTTATTTTCGTATCGTTCGTAGACTACGGAGGCTAGATACTAGGCCATGGCACTGACCAAACTTACATATTATATAAATTTTCTTTCTTTGTTTCTCTTAAATCAGAAACGTATTTACAGCCACAATTACATAGGACATTCAAATCTGTACTGAACTCAATTTTGGATACTCAGACTAAAGTGCCTTGTCCACAATGGCATCTGTCATAATAATAATAATACGGTTTACGGTTTTAGAAATTTAGACACAAAATAATATAACCACCATCCATATATTTATCCATCTTGGATCCAGGCTATTTTACAAACTGATATTAATGGTCGTTGGAAAAGCCATTTTTAAAAACATGCATCCATTAAAAAACATAGTACCTATTTGTTTGCACGTAGCCAGCGACACCATAGAGGTTTTTTGATAAATAACTAGGACTAGCGCGCATATAATACTATACAGGATGTAAAGTTGCGATGGGGCAATAAGAGCAGCTACTGATACCGTTTAATTTATAGAAAAGAGACTAAATCTAATTTTTGGAACAATTCACATACGCATTCAAGAAAGTGACGATTTTCACAAACCTTTTTTTACGCTTATATTTTCTTCGTAATAGGGAACAGTTTTCAGAGGGAAGGTAGAAGTCTGAGAATTCGAAAAACCTATGTATAAGTAAATATTTATGTTTAAATAAATCTGAACAATATCTATTCACACAAGTGAAACGAGCCTCGTTGCGGCCGTGCCACATTGGTTCTTTCAGTTTGATAGAGCAGTCTAATTAAAAATGCAAAACTTTGCCAGCCGTAAAAATCTCCACGTAAAATGATAAACTTTAAATTGTGCTGAGATTTATAAAGAAAAGCTCGTCTTATCATAAAATCCTTTCTTAACTCAGGTAAGTCTGCAGAGCTCAACTATCAGATTCTACAACCGCCTTAGTCCATCTTAAACACACGAATCTCTATCAATTTTACGAATCAATTCAGACTCAGTGACATACCTAAAGACAAGAATTGAAAAAGAAGAAGAATTCATACAATGTATTACATCATCCATCTACTAGGCTAGGCTATCTATATCTACCTATCTATATCTACCTATCTGCGGATGTCGTAAGAGGCGACTAAGGGAAAAAAGCTAGGGGATGGGCAGCAGCGTCCCTCATTTTAACAACGATAGCTCGAACTGCGCTTGCCAACCCGCATGCCCAGCGTGGTGAGTATAAGCAAATCCTATCCACATGATAAGGAATTCGCTTTGTCTGTCGGGGAGGCCATGTATAGCAGTGGACGTCGTACGGCTGAAATGATGATGATGATTACATCCCGAAAGGGGCATTCTGCACCCGATTGGCAATAAAGTTTGATGAATTTTTATAAATTGGATATCATATGACTATAGAAGTTTAAGTACTTATTTAATTTTCAATGAAAGCTTAGGTAGTATGCCAACAACCTTATAAAATTACATGTTATTTTTCGTGGTAAACCGCGAACCGTTTGACATGAAAAACAGCTTGCTTAGATGTTGATGATATGGACAGGCTCCGTAAAATACAAATAGAATAATATACGCAATAAAACAATCATCATCATCATCTTCATCATCAGCCTGTAGAAGAACCCGATGGACCAACGACATTGTGAAGGTTGCGAGAAGTCGGTGGATGGAGAAGGCTCAGGACCGTTCGTCGTGGAACTCTTTAGGGGAGGCCTATGTCCAGCAGTAGACTTCTACAGGCTGGTGATGATGATGATGAATAAAACAAAATAGAAACAATAATAAAGAGGTGTACGCATCTAACATATATAAAACTTTTGCCAAAAAAATCTTGTCCCTATCACAATCCAAAGCTTTCTCTTCCCATCTTTGAATAGTGGGAAATAGTGAATTGCGAGTCAGTTGCTCAGGGTCACGCTATACTACACCTTGTTCCTCAGCATCAGCATGAATTTCGAGCGGTCAAAAAAGTATTGACAGAATTAGGGACTGTAAAAAGTGTCAGTCTAGTCTAGGTAAATAAAAAGTGATTTGGATAAAACCTAGATTTTAAACATAATTTACTCAAAAAGCTATGATTCTTATCGATTTAAAAAAGGCGGCCAAATAGACCAAAATTTTCAAAGTATTTCTTTTCAGTTTTTTACACGAACTTTTTCAAATGATCTGTTTTTGGCCTTTTCATCATCAATAATAACTAATTATTAAACGTACAAGAAGTTCGATATCAGGATTGCTACCTACTTGAGTTTGAACTGATTTGACCCGAGACAGCTAATTTTTATAGTGTTTTTTTCAATGAAAAATGTCGAATATCCAGAAGTCGTAGTTCAAACATTATTGCCTATTGGGTGTACCATAAGCCCTTTTCGGGGTTGTATATATATATATATTTAAGAATAACCTTGATCTGGGGTCTAAAAATAAGTGCAACAGCTGCAGTCCCGAGGGGTGCGATGTAGTGCAGTCCAACACTAACTTACCGTGAAATATGAGGGACGTGCAAGATTATGATAAGGCTTTAGCCCAGTAAATCATTGGATTTTCCGCTTGAGAACTGAGGCAAATTTAAGGAGGATACCGGTAACCCAAGCACACGTTCCTAACTTATCAAAAATTTTGCGATATCATCCTAAACACGCTATAATAAAAAGCTTACTTAAACTTTTCTAAACTGGATAATGCTGCCTGACGAGAAGTGCAGTAACCACAGCTTTTGATGAAATATGTGTACCTACATATTCGATGTCACTAAAAACTCTTATTTTATCCGTGATACTTGTATCCAACAAATTTCACTAGGCTATTACGCAGTAACTTGGCTTTCAGTGAGTGAGTATTATTGTGAGTACTACTACGTACCTACTTGGTGGGTCACAAATTGATGGTATTACTAGCAGCTAACGCAGTATGTGTAGGTATTGCTATTACATTTTTTTATGGTTTGAAAATGAATTATTTTTGCTTAGGCCACTGACATCTCAGCTGTCGTATCGCAGTTTATTTTTGTCGCAAGAAAAGTCATAGGAAAGTCATAGTCATAGTCCTACTTGTGACTTTTCTGATGACAGAAAGATGATTTTGGGTTGAAAATTGGATGAATGTGTCCCGTTTTGCTATATTGTTATGTTACTGTGTAGATATTATTAACCTCATACCTCGGTGGCGTAGCGGAGGAGTGCACCGTCTGAAACGCAAGGGGCGCGGTTTCGATTCCCGCTGAAAGAAAAATGTCTGGGTATTGTGGTACGATGGTACACGTAGTTTCTCATACCTGTCATGGTACTAACTACGTGTACAGGAAATCCTAGTGACGGGTCAGGACTATGTATGTGAGAGTTGGGTGTTATATTTTGACGTTTGTGAAAGACTCGTTAGCAATAGCAGAAACTGATGCTTAGAGTATAGATAGGCAAATTCACGAAGGTTACCGGGGCTCTCGAGTGGAGTTGCGCCTATCGAACACTATTGTTACGTGATTCGGAAATATAGTGGGCAATTTGGATGGTTAATCAGTTATGAAATTTGTTTGTCACGTGGTTAGACCACATTAATTCGGCATAGGTATTATATATTGATACTCATTATTTAACTTTAAACTTGATCATCATCATCATCAGCCTGTTAAAGTCCACTGCTGGACAAAGGCCTCCCCCTAGAGTGCCATGACGAACGGTCTTGACTCTTCTCCTTAGTAAGAAAATAAGGCCTCCTTTAAAAGGCCTTATTTGGACAGTAATAATTACACATTTATACTCCCCACTTCACTCTTAATAAGATAAATATGACTATGTAAGGACGTGAAGATGATTGTTACTCTTTCACGCCACAACCACTGTACGGATTCAATAGAAATTTGGCATTACAAAGCCTGGAACAATTATATAGGCTGCATTTGTCTGGGTACGACGCTAGCGAAGCCGCGGGTGGAAGCTAGTAAAAAAGTATAGAAATACAGCTTCTTAATGAGATCATGTTTCGGTTTGCTGTTGATTGTTTAGTGCAGGCTATAACTCATCGTTCACATTAACTGAGTGGAGACAGGTATCATGTAATAATAAAAAATATTTAAAATTTAGTTACTTAATCTTTATTGCACACAAAAAAAAACAATGTACAAAAGGTGGGCTTAATGCCAAGGCATTATCTACCAGCCAGCCTGATTGGGTAGAAACAGGAGGTTAGCGTGCGACAAATTGTTTAACTTAACTAAAAACTATACTATATATAACCATACACTATATTTATGTATGTATATATATATATATATATATATATATATATATATATATATATATATATATATACTGCAATAGATTAACAGATAGTACAAAACAGTGTTTTATTAACATGTAATGTAGATAGATGTTTTTAAGAAAATGTTCACGAGTTACTCGTATTAAACTATTCCTCGGCGTACGTTTATTGCGTGCAATTAAGTGATGTTTTGGAAAAAGGCCAGATCAAGAGTACCCGCAACGGATGAGCATGTATTAATAATGTGATGAGTGTGAATTTCAGGATCGTAGCAAGTGGAAAGCCGTGGTCTCTGCCCACCCCTCTGGGAAACAGGCATAATTTTATGTATGTATGAACGATAATTAAAGTTAAATAAGAGAGAGCAGGACATAGTTAACAAAAGTCTTGCATCGTTCGATTCAATAGCAGTAAGGTATACCGTGGTGGCCCCGGCTAAAGAATAGGCCCCTCCATACCTACCTATCCGCGGATGTCGTAAGAGGCGACTAAGGGAAAAAAGCTAGGGGATGGGCAGCAGCGTCCCTCATTTTAACAACGATAGCTCTAACTGCGCTCGCCAACCCGCATGCCCAGCGTGGTGAGTATGGGAAAATCCCCCCACATGATAGGAATTCGCTCTGTCTGTGGGGGAGGCCATGTTCAGCAGTGGACGTCGTACGGCTGAAATGATGATGATGAAGGTATTCAACTGCAAGAAAGTGGAACAGGAACAAATGAAACTTACTAGGAAGTCTATTGTCAGTACTTATTACCCACTTTTTCTTTAAAGGCTGTGTTTACGTGTAAAACCGGTCATCAGCTCTTGTTAACGAAGTGAATTCGCTATAGAATGCAACGCTAAAAGAAAATGATCAACTGAATCATCATCATCACCAGCCTGTAAAAGTCCACTGCTGGACATAGGCCTCCCCCAAAGAGTGCCATGACGAACGGTCGTCAGCCTTCTCCATCCACCGACTTCCCGCAACCTTCACAATAGCGACGGTCCATCGGGAAGGGGGCCTTCCAACACTGCGTCGTCCGGTTTGTGGTCGCCACTCGAGAACCTTTGTTCCCCAACGGTTATCGGTTCTGCGAGCTATATGGCCGGCCCACTGCCACTTCAACCTGCCAATTCTGAAAGCTATATCGGGGTTATGGTACCAATGGTCAATTCAAGCGCAGTCTTAAACCGCAGGACGAGCCTGGACATCTGTTTACTTCGTAAATTCGCTCATATCGTTTTTCTATAAACCGGCTCTGTCGGGATAGCTTCTAGATTGCAAAAAGCCTGACATTGTGGGGGTGGCTTATCGAGTAGCAATCTATAGCTTGCCCCTGTTAGCCAGCTTGAATAACTTGTTTTTAGATTGCATAAAACAGTATCGGCTGAAAGGAAACATAGTTTATTTTTCTCTATTTTCAGATTGTGTGACAACAGAGGTATTTACTTTAAATAATCTAGTTTTGTAATAAAGGAGGAGCTACAAAATCCCACATTCTTAAGAAGAGCTTACGGTTGGAAGTAGTTCAAAGATAATGAGAAAGTTCGTCACACTGAAAATATACTTTTCTCCGAAAACTCTTCAGTGACCATAGTTCATTTTCGTTTCATCTCGCAAAACTAGTTACTTTTATAGTTATATTAATTTCACAATATCATCTAAGTACACGGTTTTCGTTTCGGTACAGTAATACGGAACTAACTGAATTTTATGTTTGACTCTAAAACAACAGACTTTTGTTGTGTTTTCATAAAAAGGCTTAGTTTCTTCCAAAAGACGTAGCCAATATGAATATATACATCAATATAATTTGAATTAACTATTTAGCAAAAAAAGTGTCAATGCTTTTCAGTGCAAGTACATTGATATCCGCGGATGTCGTAAGAGGCGACTAAGGGAAAAAAGCTAGAGGATGGGCAGCAGCGTCCCTCATTTTAACAACGATAGCTCTAACTGCGCTCGCCAACCCGCATGCCCAGCGTGGTGAGTATGGGCAAATCCTCCCACATGATAAGGAATTTGCTCTGTCTGTGGGGGAGGCCATGTTCAGCAGTGGACGTCGTACGGCTGCAATGTCAACATAGATACCCATTAAACGTCCCTAAAATGGTGAAGAAAAACATCGTGAGGAAACCAGTGAGTACTCTTATAAGCGGCAATGGGCTGTCACGTATGGAATTCTTACTAACTGTAAAATATGGGCATGTGCTAAAATATTTGGACGTGCTTCTGGTTAACCCCTTAGACATCTTTATGGGTCTGATCGCCTGGAGATCTCAGAGGTCTACCATGCTTGAGAATAAAAGTTGTGAGCATATTTTATGTTATTCTAGATTAAATCTTTGTCTTTATAATCTTCTTCATTGGTCGTTTATTATTTACGTAAAGGCACGAGGAACTCAGACGAAATGAATTATTTCTGTCAAAGCTTTTATAAAAAAGTTGGGAAGTAAACGAAACGGACCTTGGTGAAACCGCTCAAATCCTTTGCAAAGACTTCGGCCACAGTTTGTTCTGGTGCTTTGGTTCAAACCATAGCTTTTTGAAAAGCCATATTATTTGCTTCTAGAAACAACTGGATTGCCATCGTTGTTAAAGAAATTGAGGTTTTAAAACCGAATCGTGATTATCTCATCATGTTCATTTTATTAGTCTTGTCTAATTACAAGTCTTGACAGTCAAGTGCGAGTAGGACTCTTTTCCTGAGTTTCTCGTACGTATGAGGCTACGCGATCCCAAGTGTACGTAGTGACAAAGTTATATTTTGCGGTCGCTCGCGTAGTAAACTGTAATATTAACCGAAAATATAAGTTTGTTCATACTATCGCTTGATTTGAAATTAATCTCACCTAATATAATATAATCTAAATAATTTAATTTCATCATCATCATCATCATCATTTTCAGCCGTTCGATGTCCACTGCTGAACATGGTCTCCCCCACAGACAGAGCAAATTGCTTATCAAGTGGGGGGATTTGCCCATACTCACCACGCTGGGCATGCGGGTTGGTGAGCGCAGTTAGAGCTATCGTTGTTAAAATGAGGGACGCTGCTGCCCATCCCCTAGCTTTTTTTCCCTTAGTCGCCTCTTACGACATCCGCGGATAGGTAGATATGGAGGGGCCTATTCTTCAGCCAGGGCCACCACGGCCATTTAATTAATGGAGTACTAAAACTTTGAACCACTAAAATAATTTCGATATCGTCAGCGCCCTTCGCGAAATTCAGAATTACAGTCACCAATGGGTTTTCCATTCCGAAAATGTATGTGCGCTGTACTAGTTCTCTCAAACGTTGAAGGAAAACATCTTGAGGAAACTCGCATGTCCTAGATCCTAACAATTTTAAGACATGTGACATGTGCCACAAAAGGAGAGGCGCTTAATCCTTTCACTACACTGATTATAGACCGGTCATACCGGTCACCGGTCATAGATCATTTTCACGGCCACTATACCTCAACCTGGTCACTAACCAAGACCACAACCAACCACCTAATACAAGATGACCCAGAAAGAATCAGTGAGACGACAAGCAAGCAAGAGTTTCAGTCACTTTTTCTACGAACTTGACCATCGCATTTCAGAGTCAGATGGAACTTTTTACAGGACGTAGTAGTACCTGGAAAATTTAAAAATGGAATAGGCTTGCCCAGTTCCTATACCTTCGCGACCCAGTGTGATAAGGGGAGATAACGCGCTAACTGTATTATAAATTATACCTAATAGTCATGGAATATTTTCTGCTATCGCCTTTGTCTTAGCCCACGGAAACATTTGAAACTTTCCAGCTATGTACCTTTGTTAAGACAGGTAAAGGACTAAGTTTTTCTGTCTCTCTGTACGTGAGCGCGGTTCTCCAATTCATCATGTAGGGTCTCGAACAGTGAACTTTTTTGGCAATACCCCAATTTGGCAATGAATACATTCCTGCTACTTGTTTATGAGCGGTACTTTGTAATTTCAAGCTGTGTTCTTTAAATTATCAACACATTCTTTTAAAACATAACAGAAGGTTGTTTGAGAAAATTATCGAAACAATATATTCAGGAAACCTACTAAGTATTAGGGTTGGCCGTGGTAAGGCTATCGAAGGCTGAAAAATAGACCCCTGCATTTCTTCGATGTCGTAAAAGGCGACTAAGCGAAAAAAGCGATGGGCAGCAGCGTTCCCTATTAACAACAATAGCTTTATCTGCGCTCGCCAACCCGCATGCCCAGTGTGATGAGTATGGGCAAATCTACCCAAACTATTGTGTTTGGATATCTATGGGCCTATGTTCTGCAGTGGACCTCTTACAGCTAAAATTATGATGATGATTAGGATTTCCCTGCAATTTCACATTCGTTCAAAAGAACCTCTTTAATAAACGCGGTAAGTTCAAGACTTCCCATTAATCCTTCTAGAAAATCACATGTTTCCTAATATTTCATTAGACAAAAAGCAAGCATTATGTTTATAACTACACTCCTTTCAGGATATTTAATAAATATAAGTTTTAAAGGCAGCTAAATGCACGACACAATTTTAAAGAAAACCGCAGATTGATTGTGTTGTAAGGTTTTATGCAGATAGGTATCGTCCCAAATGGAAATGGCAAGAGAGACTGGAGAGTGTTGGATTGCAGATCAGCAGGACAAAAACTGAGCCTCTGTTCTGCGACTTCGGTGGTCCCTCCGGTTTCTCTCCTATTGCCTTAGATAGTGTTTCCCTACCAGTCTGCTCCGACTTCCGGTACCTCGGTTCATTAATCCAGAACGACGGATACCGGGATGTGAAAAATAGAATAAATGCGGGATGGATGAAATGGCGACAGGTTACAGGAACTACGTGTGATCCAAGAATGCCCCTTAAACTTAAGGGGAAAATTTAGAGAAAAACATGTTGTGCCGACCCCACATTTAGTGGGAGAAATTACACACCATTGAAAATCGCAAGCCACAAATAAGGAACTGGTTGGAAGCAGGAAAATTGGATTTTCTACGACTTTAATACCTACCGAGGATATCTACAAGGTGATTCATAATATGGAGGAATGTAGAAAACAGAGTTCAATTACCAACCACAGGCAGTGTGCCCAAAAGGTTGGCGATAGCTATATACAGATCCTTTGTCCGAGATATGCTCCAGGCCTTTGGTCATTGGTCTATGAAAGTTGATTAACTGATCTTCATAATATTATTACAGAAAACCGCTTTAAAAAAATTCATTGCAAATTCCACACAGCTTAGAATGCAAATGGCATTCATCATGACAAAAAATAAGTCTGAATACAGTTACTCAAAATGACACATTTATCGCTGAGCGCCAGGCGCACTAAACTAGAGCTTACCTGAAATTCTTCAACTTGCATGAAACATTTTTAAGAAGTGTGCGCTTTAAATCTTTATAAACGACGGGAGGTTATTATGTGATCAAACTAAGTTTTTTTTTTATGAGAGATATAAAATCCTATGTCTATATGTATAATAAAACGATACGTCGTAAAAATGTATGATCTAGATTTTAAACAGATCCCAGAGAATATTTTAAGTTTATGTAACATTTGGCTGACGTCATTTTTAAACTGAAGAGATTAATTTTATACAATCGTTATAAATTGATAAAGTATTGGAGGTATACCTAAGCGATGTATAAGCTATGTAGGTACAGTTTGTCAAGGATCCATTGTCTGCTTTGTCAAGGATCCGGACAGTAGACACAATAGCAATATGTAACTACTGTTGAGTCTGGAGATTTAGGTAGGTACATATTGTTGAATTCTAGTAACTTTTTGTTTTGTGTTTACTTACTCATCGGCCTTGTGATTTCTATGCTACATAAATAAACGATTGTTCGCGACAACCTCGGTGGCGTAGTGTAATGCCCAACTGAGACGCAAGAGGTGCCGATTCGATTCCTGCTGCGGGACAAATATTTCGTGATTTGCTAATACTTTTTCCGGGTCTGGGTGTTTTGGTACCATGGTATTTGTAGTTTCTGATACCTACTGTACAGGGAATCCTATTGTGGGGTCAGGACGTCCTGACTCAGGACAATGTACCTATGTGATTGCTGGGTGTTATTTTTTCTCTATTCTATTCTATTTATTAAAATGTATGAGGCACACGCTCGCCACAGAAGAGATCCTATCCTAATTCTTAACTTCATTAAACCATTTACTTTGCGTTTAGAATTTCATGGTTCATTTATAGGTTCTGAACGCAATTAAAATTTCACTTAGTTTTTTCGCTTAAAAATTGAAAATGCTCTAATTTGGGTTTTTGGCAGAGGGTCTTAAATATTCCAAAGTTGGGTATAAGTTTCGAATTGCTTATCATTGTCAAGTAATTAGGTTGCTTATTATAATTTAGCGCACAATTTTTTCTGTCTTATAACTCTGTCTTATAGCATTCCTTTCATATTTATAAAATTTGTATGGATTCGCGACAAATAGTGGCATACGTTACCGTTACCGAGCAAATAATATTAACTATTTATGCGACCAGATGCATAAACAGTTAATATTATTTGCTCCAATTATAAAGCGAAATACAAGGCGGTTATTACCTTTAAATTACAAACACAATAAATAAAGTAACACGTGCAAGTAGAAACCTGGCTTTTAATGAAGCAGTAATTGCTGATTTAGTAATTAAAAACAACAAAAGCTCTCAGTGTAATAAACTTTAGTAGATATCATTGTCAAACATTATTCTTGAGAATAAGGGGGAGGATTTTCTTGACGAAATTGTTAAAATGGGTTTTGAGTATAAAACAGGTTGGAAGAAACCAATGTCCCTTGAGAGAAAGTATGAGATGAAATAAATATGAGTGAGTTAAACATTAACCTTGACATTTTTGTAAAAAGTAAGTAATACTGCATTCAATCATTTTTTAGAGTCGCCTGCCAGACCTGAGACATGTTCACCTGAAATGAGAGATGGTGGGCGTTAGGGCCAGTGACCGTTGTTGAATGAACCAATGTGATCAAAAGAGTCGCTAGTCTAATAGATATCTACCTAGCTGTGGATGTCGCAAGAGGCAACGGGATCCCAAATTTTAACAACGATAGCTCTAACTGCGCTCTCCATCCCGAGTACCCAGTGCGGTGAGTCTAGGCAAATTCTTACCACATGATAGGAAGTTGCTCTGAAAATCTGTCAGGGAGAACTATTGTTCAGCAGTGGACTACCTATGGCTTAACTTCGCAACATGAGTTTACCAGCTTTTTCGTCATAGATGCTGTGCCAGCAATTAAGTTAGGACACACGTGAAGCTTGGAGCGCCCAGCACTTCAAAAGTCATGTATAGTCACGCAAAGCGCTGAGTGCTAACGAGGTAATAATCATATGTCTGTGAGCGCCTGTTGTGTTGCGATGATAAGAAATAATATGGCTTCGAGCGAGGGTATAGGAGTGAAGAAAAGCGGCGAGGAGTTTCTACCAACCAAAAACTTGAAACATGCAAGAATATAGTTAAAGTGCCGGCGAATGACATATAAGCTACATTTTGTTTGGCAACAATAAACACACAAATTTCGTCTATGCTGTCATAGTATTGGTTAGTTGTAAGATCAAAATAGCTAGAGATTGGCTGTGTTTACGCTTGTGTCACGTCAACTCTCCTTACAATGTTCAAAGGAAGGGCGTTCAGTTTTCGATTCGATGATCTTTACCTACTTACTTGACATAAAAAACAAAATTACGAGCAATTTTATAACGGAAAAAGTGAGAGAAGCCTTAAAGAATCATCATCATCACCACCATTTTAGCGTAGGACATCCACTGCTGGACATTGCCTCCTACACAGATTTCCAGAGCAAACTTCTATTATGGGGGAATACTCACCACGCATGATGCCGAGCGCAGTTAGAGCTATCTTTGTGAAAATAGGAGACACTGCTGCCTATTCTCTACCTTCATTCCCTTAGTCGCCTCTTACGACATCCAAGGGTAGGTTGAGATGGAGGAGCCTATTATTCAGCCAGGGCCACCACGGCAAAGCATACAGTTTGTATATTGTGCTGCGTCCGCTCTTATCACTGAGGTCGAGGCCGTTCCTTCGCATCACAGTAATTATGTTTCGTAAATAACTCTGACTCGTTTCTAGTCTGCACGAAAGTTTGTGCTTACAACGTTATTATGATATACGAGCTTCAGATAAGAGAATTAATACAATTAAATTATGATTCTCCAAAATAATAATAATAACAATAAATATTCCGGACATATCACACACGGTCAACTGATCCCAAACTAGGCATAGCCTGTACTATGGGTACCAGAGACTGATATACATAATAGATATATATTTAACAGCCAGACACAGAACAAAAATCTGTGTTAGTCACAAATGTAGGCGTAAGGTTTTTTAGGGTACATGTTCAGGACTTTGTATGTCAATGTTGTAAAAAAATGCAAGTTGATTGATGATGATTGCTTGGAGTAACGAAAATAATTACAATCCTGGCTTTGTTGAAATTTTAAGTCGTTTTTATCCGAATCGGTGGCAGTGCAATTATGGTGGCAAATGGGGGTAGGCAATTTACGTCCTATCTACTTACAATGTTCATAAACGATGTTGCTATGAATATCTACCTACGGCATCCATTACTTTCCGTTCTTTAACACGAGAGCGATCTTGAGGTCGAGAAAAATGCAATTTTCGTGTGGGAAATTCGAAGTAAGAACGCTCTCAAGATCGCTCTCATGTTTGAGAGCAGTTTCTACGGGCTTTAGAATTCCAGGGTAACACTACGTACTTAGTCCGTCTATGTATAATGTACTACGAGTATACGTGATGTTGTTCTGATTATAAATTGAAGACCTTTGCTAACGTGAATTTAGGATTCATATTTTATGAAAATAGACAAATATCTTTGTTCTATGCTTCATGCCAAGAGTATAATAAAACACCCAGAAAATAAACTGTCATTGTTCCTGCAGAATGAGGCAGCTGCTAAAATTTACCGCATTGTACTTTGGAGTGAGCCACAGAGCACCAAAAAATAAATATATACACCACGATTTAGTCTTTATAAATGCAGCACAAAGAAAAGTTACAAAAGGGTTCAAGTTCAAATATAAGACGGTTAAGAAATAATGGATATCATTTACAAATTAGATAGATGCATAATCATCTAGAATATCTAGAATGTACGAAAAATACAATAATATTTTACAAAATGATTCATATACATAATGCCTACTATCCTGAAAGCGGCTAATTCTTTTTAGGCAAATAATAATAAAGTTAGTTTTACGACTTTTGGAAATTCTAAAATTAATTAATTAAAATTTTGATATTTTTTTCGCTAGTTTTCTTTTTCTTTTTTGATAGTATAAGTCCCTTTCGGAATAGTATCTTGTTGACAAAAAATAATGACAAACGCGTCATTCACCTTTGAATAACTAACTTACGGTTCACGCTTTGCTATGATTTTTATCTCTATCATAGTTCCGCGGTAAGCTTTCCTTACTCATCATACGAGACCAAGTAAAATTAGCTCCATACATTTTATGAAGTCATTTATAATTTAAGTGTTTGTGGTTTTCAGTACAAATGTTAGTTTCAACTATTGCCTTTGTTTTAAGTTTACCTGCTAAATGAATTGCATCGCCAGTCAACGTCGAGATTACAAAAAAAAAAACAAATCAACAGAACTTCTCAACAGAACAGGTAGATGACTTTTTCCATAGTAAGTTAAAAAAATACAATTTAGAAATTTAATGTATCTAATTAATGACTGAAATAAAATAGAAAAGATAAATACGCGTTAAACATCCGTTTATTGATTTTGTTTTAGCAGTGACGTAAGTCCACTATAAACGATCGATTCATGATTCATAATAGTATTTCAAATAGTGAGTAATAAATTGCTGACAACAATTAAATTTTATCTAGGCGGTGACTTAAATTGACTTGAGTAGTGTTAAATAGTACTGACAATTCTTTATACCTACATTACATTATTACATCATGGTGAGCCTCCAATGGTTATCAGAAGGCATCCTAGACTGTGTGGTGGGTGTGGGACTGGGTAGAGAATGTATGCAACCCTAAGTCATCGAATACTAGGGCGAGATCATTATAAAGATAAGACAAAAATAGTATGTAGGTTTATTATGTCTGTTCGGTGATTTTTTTTTTAATTAGCGATGTTTGTAAGGTGAGCGTGGACAAAGTTGCGGGTAGTTTAAATTTATAATCTCGACGTTTGTTATACAAAATTAGTAAGCAGCACGCACATCCCGTCATCAAAACAAGACGATATTAAATTTAACTGCGTGAGTGAGTCAGTATTAATTTCAACGAAACTTTGTTAATTTCACGAGTTATCCAACACTGTGACAGATATTTTCAGTACGTTTTATTACGTATGTTTATGTTAGGTTTCATATAAACGTAGCCGTATAAAATTAATTCGAAGTTGCTTTCATACGGTGAGATATCCTTGCAATGTACATATGCCGTTAGTTAAGGAAATGCTTTCTTATCATGGCACTTATTCTTTCTTGGTCATCTTCCTGTATTAAGTCAGTGACCAGTTTGAGGTTTATATCTTCTCCGCAAATTTTGAGGGTACCTGTTTCTACTTAATTCCATGCAGATCGCATTGACGAATAAAAAGTTATACTCTATCAAATAAAAACACAAACATACAAGGCCAATTCGTCCATATTTGAAATATCTTTGCTTGAACAATAAGTCATGCTGAACCATGCCGTCATAGCATGACTTATTCAAGCTCTTAAAGTACGATTACAATACGTTTTGAAAATTGTCCCATAGCTAACAATGCTAAAACCTAATTTTAAAAATGGCACGTACACAAGCTTGAGCACCTGTAAGTACACTCCGTGATTCAATTTAATCTTTTACAACTTTTCTATAGGCAGGATCACTGTGAACTTTTCAAAACTTTGTACAGGATCTTTTTCGTACATTACGCGCAAACTTTTCCAATATCCAACCGATGTGTTTCTTTAACCTAAATATACGAGATGTGATTTTTTGCAAGTACGTGTGCGAGCTGGCTTGATGTGGTATGAATATCGAAAGTGTGGCCTCAAACAAGTAATCTGCCTGTTAGCGAAATCGTAGCATTTTATAATGTTGTATCACCCAGTTGGTTTTATAAATAGGTAGATCGATAATAGGATAAGGCCTCGTTCTAAGGCCTCATTCTAACAGAATACGATCGTGTGACCATCGACATATCGCCCAAACTTCGTACAATCGAATACACGTTCAAAAATATGAAGTTTTTATAGAGTGTCCTAATCAGAGCTCGCGAGCTCTGATTTGGTTCAGGTTTCGTTCTCATCGCAAATTCGCACGAAGGTTGCTTAATCGCATTTTATTAGTTAGGACGTTAATACAAAGAACGTGATTACGTAACTATCGCAATATCGCGACCATCGCCACATCGCGTATGAATGCGCGGTCAAACATACCAATCCCATCGCAAATTCGTGTGAATCGCGTTCTATTAGCCGACACACATAAAAACTTGCGACGTTGACGTAGGAAAGGCAAAAATCTGAGAAGTGTTTTAAAGGAAATGTATAAGACTATGCGATGCGAGTTCGCATTGCGTCAATTTGCTTTGATGTGTGGCAAATCTTAGGACGAAGCCTATGAAATAGTAACACTTACCGGAAAATTCCGTTCAATTTCATAAACATCAGACTTCCCCAGAATAAAGTTTGAATTGTCATCAAAAAATACTGTTGTCTTCTCTGTGTCGCGCGAATCCAAATCTGTGCAGTTTATATATAGCGTCACCTTATCATCTTGGACAAACAGGAGCATGTTGATCCATTCCTCTGGCTTCATAAAAATCTGAAATACTATCGGTGGATCACTTTTCTTCTTTAGTAGCTCTACTCGCATAACATTCTCCTCTCCTTGTGAGAATCCTAGGGCAAGTTGGGATGATTTTTTCTTTTTATCTTCTAAAGAAAACATGTAGCTGGCACTCTTTTCGTAAAGTTTAAAGCTCGTTTCTATTATAAACGGACTAGAGAGCAATTTGTTATGTATGCTAAGATTTTTGACTGGTATGCTTAGAAAGGAATTAGTAAAATTTAAGTGATCTGATGTGTCGTCCCATGGAATATCTTCTAACAAGCTGTACGGCATCATGTTGTGTTGCACTAGAACAATGAAAAAAAAAGATCAGTATATACAAATAATATAATTACCTAGCACTAGAATAGGTAGATACTCAAAAAATCACCGATTTTTTTTAAACCAGGTCTTTTAGATATCACTCCATGATGGCCCGGACTGAAGAATGATTATAAATTCAAGTGACTTTGCTGATTATTATTCATAAGATCGATAGGGGAGGTTGTCCCCCTATTGACCTTATAATTAACATAGTGAAAAAACTAAATCACTGTTTACATTTAAACACAAACAACTTCATTAACACGAATTTCTTATCTATGGCCGTATGTCAAAGTAGGGGAAAACGAATGGCTAAGTTACTCGCACCCCACCAGTTAAGGCTTATTCAGATAAACGCGAATTCCGTCAACCCGCGCAAATATCACGCTGAATTCTAGTTCTGCGCTAGCTCACAGCTAGCAAATTCATCCTACGATGCTACTTCCTAACATCCTACTAATACCTACTAATATTATAAATGCGAAAGTTTGTGAGGATGTTTGGATATTTTGGATGTTTGTTTTTAAATCACGCTGTAACGGCTCAACTGATTTCGATAAAACTTGAAATACATGAAGTTCTTTACCTAGAATAGCATATAGGCTACTTTTTATCAAGGTACCACGCGAGCAAAGCCGCGGCGCAAGCTAGTACTTTATGAAAATACCCAGCGGCATACCTACCGCTTATCTTGGCGAAATTCATCTACAGCCAGCGGTTACGGAATTTGCGTGTATCTGAACAGGCTTTCAGTTATTTTTATTACTGACTTGAACAGCAGTGCGTTCATTTGCTTTCAGATGGAGGAATAATATAAACCTAGATTCTCAAGCAAAGGATACTTGAAGATTATGAATTGTATTGCAAAGCATCGCGTCGCGTCGCGTCGCGTTTCGCTATGTATAAACACTAAGATCGTAAAATTTAAAAAAAAAAATCCGTCTGAAAATAACATGTACAAAATTAAATATAATTAGAAAAAGTTTGTATTTAGTGAGAACATGAGTGTGAACAAGGCATAAAGACGCGCCTTATATTTAGTAGCAGGCCATAGTTTAATCTTGATCAAGTAGTAATGGCGTTCGTCACGCTTTTTAGTTGAAATTAAACGTCTACTAAAAATACAATCTACTCTATAATACAATCACACTAAACTCAGGCCTAATCTTTTAGCCTTATTGTGAAACCCAACTAGTAATCGGAACTTCAAATTTTAAATTGCCCACTCTGTTGCCATTTAAATTTAGGTATCCTAAATTTGACAAATGAAACCAATTTCTATTAACAGTTGAGATAGTCAATTAGACCAATAGTAAATTACTATTTCCATTTTATATTTAGATAGAGGACGGAGAAAAACCGGCTTACGGTCCCCTTGATAACGGCGGTTACCGTCGCCTTCTGACATCTGCAACACCTGCATTGCATGGTAGAACCTCGATGCGGGAATGAGATCAAATAGTTCCTCAGAGCATTCCCCGTTGTAGAGCAGATAGAGCACTAGAGGGAGCCAATATCTCGGAGCTCAGGGGCTACATAATTAAAATAAAAGTGCATTGACTTAGGTACCTGAGATTTGTTTAGTCCTTGCAAATAAAAATGCTATAACTGCTAAATACCTGAAACAATAAGAAACAATATTGTTATGGATTTATTAACTGATCTAGTTTGAGGAAGTTAAAATAACTCTTCAGACTTTGCCCAGTAGTGGGATACAACGGCCAACGGTAAGACTTTATAAAAAGTTATGTGTATCAAAGCCGCACTTATTACCTCCGATTTACCTCCATTAATCAAGAAACGCTCCGTCTTCATTACCTTGTCTACCGCTACCTACTTATCAACCCTACATTATGTATAAGCTTATCAGAATAAGCCCACATTTCCATCTGATTAAATCTCAAAACCATTATTACTGAGCAAAACCATTCATAATTTAATAAGCTTAGGAAATAATTTATACAGAACGCTAAATTATTAAGCTACTAGTAAAATACGGGCTAGCTTTATCAGACTCTCGAGAAATTGATATTAAGAAAATTCTTTCCTTGTTTATGTTGGTATAAATTAATACTCTGAAATACTATTTGTGCCCGACTGGCAAGTGCCCGAAAAACATAACCTAGATGGGTTATTTTATTCGGCCATATTTGTATCTAAGGCATCATCAACAACCTGATATTGTTCACATCTGAACACAGGCCTCCCCTAATGAGTGCCATATATTATGGTTTTAAGCCTTCTCCATCCACCAACTTTCCGCAACCTTTACAATGTCTTCGATCTATCGGGTAGGGGCCTTCCAACATTGCGTCGTTCAGATCGTGGTCGCGGTTCGAGAACCTTTATTCCCTAACTGTTGTTGGTTTTGCGAGCTATATGGCCGGCCCACTGGCACTTCAACTTGCTTATTCTGAAAATTATGTCCGTGACATTGGTTCTTTTACAGATTAACTATCTAAATTATTGGGAAAAAGCCGCTATGTACTTAAATGGTTATGTGGATTTTGATGATAAGGTTAACCTTACAATCGTCTTGAACTGGAGAGTGCTGAAGATTATAAAAAATAATACAACACCAACCTGCTGCGACAATATCTAACTTAAGAAAAAAATATTCTAATGACTACTTAATAAAATCAACAAATTCAATTATTTTTATAAATTTAATAATATTTTTTCATTGTTCTTTACCAATTTTATATTTTTAGTAAAATATTATAGTGGAATACTCCACACTAGGACTGCCTACTATAAGAGCTTTAAAGTTTTTTTTTTTGAATATTCAAAATATAAAACCTATCTTTCATATTATGTCAAGTAAGGGTTGATATTTATGACGCGCACTGGCCATTAGAAATGGCGATCGCAACTAGCGCAAACTATTCCAATTTCAAAAGTTTCATTCGCCATTTTTCACTCCTTTGGGGATCACGAGTTCTGGAACTGTCAAGTGTGGTGGCAAAGGGTTAACGTTGAATGAACGCCTATACGGCCATGTTTTTTATCGCAACTCGATATCGGGATCAAGTTGTGTCGAATTTAAATTAGAATAAGTTTTATAGGTATGATATTCAAATGGGTTTTTTCAAGTCAATGCTTTGTAGGTTATTGATGTTTCTTCATAAGTTTATCGACTTTTTAATTATTTGGTAGCTTACGTGTTCTGTAACTATATATAGGGTGAGTTTTTTTCAGGACCACTTAGGCGAAATCGGATACCGTGAGAGTAATTGAAAAGTTATAAGTCACGGGCTTGATTTTGAAAAAATAAGATCAACGTTAAAAAAAGTAGAAATTTATTTACAGTTTTTCAGAAAATGTAGGTTTTTGTATATATTTTTTTACATTTTTTATCAATACAATTATTTTTTATTAGCATCAGTTTCTGAAATCGAGTTTGTTGTTTTCGTGTTACGGAAAATATTGAGAGGCACGTAGCAATGGATGGATTAAGGATAATGGACAGGTAAAATTATTTTAACGGTGACACTATTCTATTATTCAACTATTGTTGAATAATACAATAGTGTCACCGTTAAAATATTATTATTAGGTATTTCTCTTCTGAGAAGGAAATATTGTTATTTTGGTTAAAAAAAAAACCCTAAGTGACGGTATAAAGTTGCTTTTACACGAAGTGTTAAAATGACAATGATATCGTTCAGTTAGCTATGCGCTTTTGTTATTTTCCTACCAAAACGGTTGTTACTTGTGTTAGCAACAAATATAGAAAAAGAAAGAGGCTTACAAAATGTAATCCCTAATCATGGTTGACATCCTTTCAGATCATCAGGCATGTTTGCCTAACATTGCATGTTTGTTAGTTAAAACCAGGTACAAACATTTGGCACATGCCCACAGGCGATTAGGTCCTTGAAGATGCCTAAGGGGGTTGCTAGAAGCATAATCGAAGATTGCCCACATTTTGCTGTAGAAACCCATCGCTGCATGGTTTATTTATTTGTCACTAAAAAAATCCGGCCGATAAATTGGATATTTTGTGCCTTCTAATAAACTTGCCTTATGCAGTTGTGTAGAATGTCATCGCGCGCCCGATGCATTACACTCCGTCTTAACGCGTCATAAAACTGAAAACCGCTACGTCCTTCCAATTTAACCCTTCTCAACCTTTTCCGGAAATAGAAGATTCAAATAACAGATAGTGCCCTGAATGTCACAGAATAGAATAGTAAAGTAGTAGTTATGAATAACAGTTGTTTATTAGACTGAAGCTCGCCTTATCACAATTTAACTGCAATTTGGGTGATTCTTCGGAAACTCAGTTTTTGTCTGACTTTCGTGGCACATTTTTTTTTGTTGAAATTACACATAATGACGAAATATTCTATATGTTGATTTGATTACTAATTTATTGGTAGTGGAGGGAACTTTATTGGCCTAACGGTTACGAAGTTATTCAATTTTAAAATTATGGTGTCCATGGAGATCAACATTCATACCACCGAAATCAAATATACAAAATTATTGAACTTTAATGTGTTGAAATGTACGTTTTGTTTGAACTAGCCTATTACAATCATTCTAATTAGGAATTTCGGGTAGGTTTATAATAAAAAAAGGTAGTAAGCAGATAAAAATATATTAATTTTCTTAAAACTAAGGTACAAAATTAAATATTGTTATTAAATATATAAACTAAGAGAGAATTACAAAAAATCTAACATCAATTATCACGTTTTTTCAATCACATGATCACATGAGATCAAACAATCTTATAAATAATCAGTCACGTTTCTAGATACTAACGGTGGAGTTATACCTAAATTAATAGTACAATAGGCTTATCTAATCCCTCCCATATTCATTGGTTATATGTATTTACTTCGAGCATTGCAATTTGAGCAAACCTGGCTGAAGTTATTTTGATTGAGATAAAACAAATTATTAACAAAAATCACAATAACAATATTATCTATGTATGTTAATAACACTGGCCGTGGTGGCCCCGGCTGAAGAATAGACCCCTCCATATCTACCTATCCGCGGATGTCGTAAGAGGCGACTAAGGGAAAAAAAGCTAGGGGATGGGTAGCAGCGTCCCTCATTTTAACAACGATAGCTCTAACTGCGCTCGCCAACCCGCATGCCCAGCGTGGTGAGTATGGGCATATCCCCCTACATGATAAGGAATTTGCTCTGTCTGTGGGAGGCTTTGTTCAGCAGTGGACGTCGAACGGCTGAAATGATGATGATATGTTAATAAGCCCGCAAATTTGATTTTCGTGGGTTTCACTGACCTTTCGTGTACTTTTTGTCCACGAAAAACATGGAAATCAAAACCACGAAAATCAGAAAAAAGTTGAAAATCCTAAATAATTTCTTAATTTGCTGGTTAATGTTACATTGATGTCTGCAGTAGAAATTAGGAACACAAAAAGCATATATTATTAAAACAATTAAACCAATAGGATTAGTATGAACGAATTTATAGTCTACATGGTAATCAGAACTTGCGGTATACCAAGCCACGGAAAGTGATTACTTACCGTAATTTCGAAGCGACGCGGAGACATGGACACGTGCTGTTCTCACCACTGATGGATCGCGACTGACAGTTTGTCTCTGTCTAACAACTATTCACGTAGTTACTAAAGTACAGTTTTTATGAATGAATTAGTGCGCGCCATGGCAATCAGAGCTAAACGTCGGACGCGAAGTTATCTAGTTGTATCTTATTAACTAAAGCTAATTTTTGCGTAGTAATAGTGTCTGTTAAGCCACTAACTATCTGGTTTATTGTGAACCTGTGTGAAATAGTGCTATTATTTATAGGAAATGAGATAAAAAATTATTAACACTAGAACATGAGGTCCGGACGCACCACAAAAATCAGTATTTCCACGGTTTTTATTTATTTTTACTTATTTAGAACAGGATAATTAAAAAACTAAAATAGGCCCCCCCTATTACTTTTGGCTAATCTACTATCTGAAAAAGAATCATAGGGCTACGGATACTTTTTATGTGTTTTTTCGAGTCGGACACGTATTTTTGAGCCCTCTGAGAATTACCCATTTAAGTGTATGTAAACAATAGAACAAATACAAAAAAAAACAGCAAGATAAAATAATATGATATTTGTAGGAAGTAATCTCTGAAATAACTGAACCGATTTTGAAACTTTTTTACCCATAGAAAACTGATAAGTTCCTAGTGAGATAGGCTCCTTTTTGTTGAGCTCCCATGCCAGAGACGACGCGGGTCGAAGGTATTCTAAAATATAACTTTTAGTTTTTTGAATGAATAATATAAATACTATGTACCTAGTATTGAAAGCCTTGAATTGTTTCATTTTCATCAGAAGCTAAAATCAAAGATATAATGTAATTCACAAACTCAAAATCAATAGAAACACCAGTCTAAGTGAATATTAAGCTACCTTTAACAGGGAACCTTTGTTTGAAATCAAATACCTTAGAAGATATTTCATTGTGAGTAATTAAAATTATCTACGGCTTGATATTACTTAGGTACTACTATTATAAATGCGAATGTTTGGATGGATTTTTGTTACTAAATCACACCAGAACGGCTGAACGGATCTGGATAAAATTTGGCATAGCTATATATTATAGACTGGAATAGCACATAGGCTACTTTTTATCTTCGTAGGTACCAAGAGAACGAAGCCGTGGGCGGAAGCAAGTAACAATATCTTACTAATATTATATATGTGAAAGATTAGATGGTGGTTTGTTACACAGTCACGTGAGAACGGCTGAATGGATCTGGATGAAATAGCACAAAAGCTGCTTTTTATCTTCGTAGGTACCACGCGAGCGAAGCGGTGGGCGGAAGCTAGTTATAGAATCATTGAATCCTTAAAATACTGTCTAGTAGTAATAATAGACATAGTTGATAGTTTGTCCTCTATTTGCCTACAGCGAGTACTCCAGTACTTCGGACACATCGCGCGTAGAAATGGCGACAACATGGAAAAGCTAATAATAACAGGCAAAATAGAGGGCAAAAGACCGAGAGGAAGGAGCCCGTAACGATGGTCTTACCAGGTGTCAGAACAGATTGACATGCCCGTCAACATCGCTCTTCATCAAGCCGAGGACCGTGGCAGATGGAGAAAAATCACAGAACGGGGCATACTTGCGCAGAGTCACGGTCCTCAACTATGGGGGAACGATTAAGGAGGAGGAGGATTAATAATAGAACAAAGGTATGTAGAATATGTAGAGAGCTATGCTCGAAGTTTCACTGCGTGATAAAAGCCGAAAAAAAATCATCAAAATAACTTTTATTTCTTTGGAACTGAAATAGAGTACGAATAAGATATTTTTAACAAAAACTAAAAACCGACTTCAAATTCCTGAATATTTACAAGATCATTATCAACCTCTTTGCGTTTTGCTACCGAGGATGACACTCGCCACCTAAACTTTTGAATAAAAAACAAAAGTAAGTATGACATCCATTCATCATCATTAACTCTTATGGTACTGACTGACTGACTGTCAATCAAACGTAGTGGTTTTATTCTCTTTAAAAATCAACGCAGAGCCTAACCAAAATCCTAAGAGTATGAAATTTGCAGGGTAGCGTAACGTATGGGTGCACAGAAGAATTCCGACACACGACCCCTAAGTTTAAAGTTTATGTAAAAATAGTAGCAACCGAACGAAGTCGCGGGAATTACCATACCACACCACAGTCGATAAAAAAAAATTCGGCATGTCGTGATTTCAAGAGATGATGACGTTTTTTAAGTTTTACGGGACAAGTTGCAATCCCTCAGGTATTAAATTAAAATGGGACCACTCCGGGATCATACTCTATACACCAGCGAAAGAATCATCAAAATCGGGTTATTGGCGGAGATCTCGAGTAACATCATCATTTCAGCCGTTCGACGTCCACTACTGAACATGGCCTCTCCCACAGACAGAGCAAACTGCTTATCATGTGGGGGGATTTGCCCATACTCACCACGCTGGGCATGCGGGTTAGCGAGCGCAGTTAGAGCTATCGTTGTTAAAATGAGGGACGCTGCTGCCCATCCCCTAGCTTTTTTCCCTTAGTCTCCTCTTACGACATCCGCGGATAGGCAGATATGGAGGGGCCTATTCTTCAGCCGGGGCCACCACGGCCAATCGAGTAACATACACACAAAAAAATAAAAAAAAAACAAAAAATACAGCCTACTTGAGAACCTCCTCCGAACGATAACAACTGCAGTAGTTATAAAAAATGTGTGTTGCGAGTGTTAACGGAGAGCGTTAACACTCGCAACACACATTTTTCCCAGGGAATATAATGCGGAAATCCATAGCTCTCAGAATTTGCAAGTTGAAGTGGCAGTAAGCGGGCCATGCTGCAGTGGCTTATAAGCATGTAACTTGTATTTGGACGTAATGTGTTAGAATTACTTATTCGTTAAAATCAATTGAAAAGCTCCGTCGTATTCCACGTTACATAACTTATTCCAGTTAATGATTAATTCCGCCAGAATTTAGCCAAAATCAGGTGAGCATTTAGATGGCGTCTGTATCTACTCGGTGCGTCTGAAATATATACATGGATTTCATACCTTCTGTGTACTTCTGTATTTACCTAGAATACCATATACCTAGGCTACTTTTTAGCAAGGTAATACGCGAGAGAAGCCACGGGCGCATTTTTTATAGAATAAGTGTAGGCAAATGCATAAAAAGTTTATATAAGTTAACTACATTTACATTTCAACGAATCGGTGGAGGTACACCCGCCATCTAAACACATACAATCAGGAGACGTTTCACATTCAGTCTCTACGTTTTCTTGAGACAAATGCGTAACTATGGGTGATGGGAGCACATGGCGCGGTGCAATATTATTACGTTTTTCTCTAAGTACCTACTGCTGAATAACGTGATTTTACGGGTTACATTCCGATAAAAATGATCGTGTAGTTAGAAGTTAAGAAGAGAAACTATCTTCATCCAAACGAGACTAAAATGTACCCATACCAGCATTGCAAAAATCGCATCGGGCCGTGTGTCTCGCCCTAATTACATAACAGTATCGCGTCGTGTTTATAATTTACTCATACATGAAATTGCTTTCATGTTAAATTAAATTAGATATTCGTGAGGTTTGGTGTGAAAGGCAGGTAATAATTTGAGGTGCGTGAGGTCGCAGAGCTCATTTGGTTTCAGGTACCTGTATTTATTGTTGTTATTTTCGCTTTACAACTCTTGAAACAAAAATCTTTACCGAATGGAGCTCACTTTGTATTGGACTTTTACTTATTGTTTGTACTCAAACAAAACCACTGGATTAGTGCACAGTTTGCAATGCTAATCAAGGTGTTTGCTGATCAATAGTCTATCATATATAGGTCACTCGTATTTTCCTGTTCTCGTATGATTAAAGGCAGAAGGAACTTATTGCAAAATCAATAACCTGTTACAAAATAATCTCAAAGAAGACTATACTAAACATATTTTACTTTGTTATGTATATGTTATCCACAAAATCTACATTCTCATGAGACTTATTCAGCCCTGTTCAATCGGCATGCGAAATGACATCTAAAATTTATAATTATCTATTTTTTGATTAAGGTTAATTTTGAGGAGCTAGCGATATCTTTGAGCTATATTTTATGGTCAAATGTCAAACCCAAAAGAGACTTTATTTAGTAAAAGGCAAGGATCATTTTGAAACGAGTTTTATAAGACAAATCAAGAACATAATCTCATGCCGTTTGAGACGGAAATTTACAGATTGTGACAGAGTAAAACTAGTTATAAAAAAAAGCGGAGTGTAGAAACCATTTTCAGCAATTTAATTAAATGCTCCTTATTTGCTCAAGTGAGCCCGTAAACCAATGTTAGTTATCCAAAGTTTAATTTGATAATAAATTAAATCTATATTACAGTGAATGCGCAGAATAATGAAGTAGGATAGTTCGCAAACATAATCTAGGAACCTGTTTACACAAGACTGTGTACAGTGTGTAATAAGACAGCTCTCGAAAACCCTCAAAAAAGTAAAGCCTTATTACATCTATTCTAGATGCCTGCTGGTCGTGTTATTTGTGTTATTTTTTGTTATTTTTTATATCGTGCTTGACTGATTATTTCTTGGCCATCCTGTATTAGGTCAGGTTGAGGTAGGTATGGTGGCCCCGAGGGGTCATCAGCGGAAGGTCGGGGGACCTTTCCGCCTATTTCTTAACGGCCCCACAAGTCTGAGGAGTGGCCTGAGTGAGCAAGGCACAGACGCAGTGGCTCGGTTTAAAGTTCGGCAAATCCGGGCCTACCGCTGAGGCGAGATGGTGAATGCTAACACGACCCCATCTCGCCTCAACCAGGCGGAGGACTGCTCACAGGAGGGTTTTTAGTGGGTTCGAGCCCCACATACCCCTTGCCGCCACCCCCCATGGCCGAAAGGAAATGCGACGGCATTTTCCCCCCTTAAAAAAAAAAAAAGGTATGGTGGCCCCGAAAAGGGCCTATGACCGTTGGTGAAACAATCGGTGTAGAAAGGATTAAAGTGCGCCTCTTAGAGGCTCCTGTTGTGCATTACATGTATTCGAATTTTTAGGTTCTAGGACCTGCCGCATTCTTCGCGATGTTTTCACAGTTTGTGAGAACTAACGCACATAACATTTTTGAATGGAAAATCGATTGGTGCTCTCTCTCTCTATTCTAGATAATTTATACAGCGTCACAAGGAACTTTTATTTCGCTCACTTATAGGCTTGCCCAGCACCTATACCATCCTCTCAGCTTAGTCTCAACCTTAACCACAGGACAGACATCCTACTACTTCCTACTTCCTATCCTACTAAAATTATAAATGCGAAAGTTTGTGAGGATATTTAGATTTTTGTTGTATTATAGTAAACCGGATAACAAATAAACTCCCGGTAGTAAATATCCCGTTTTTATTAAAATAGAAATGCTAGAGTTTTGGCAGGTATGCTTTGCTAGGTATGAGTATTTTGTTAGGGCTTTTTAAAACATGAAACGTTTAATTTTGATTGGCTTATATTTGACGTTAGCTATCGTATCGTAAGCGTCACGCATGCAATATTTGTGTTCGGGCCCTGTAGTCCCACACAAACGCCTATATGCAGATCTACACAGTGCGATGTACCACACAAACAGCCGGGAGCTGTACAACATTGAACGCGAAAGTTATTATTGATTGAAAATGTGGCTTGGCAGCAAACTTTGACGAATTCCCAGAATTTGATACGATATTCTATACAAACGAATATAATATGCTGATAGCTGACAACGCTAGATTTATAAATCGACGCTGAACACTTTTAAAGTATCAAAGTCAAGTTAAATACCAACCATTATTTTATTTATTTTATTTTACAATTTTAGGGAAACTTACAGCTAGGTACATAGAAAAGAAAAATATTAAATAAATACTGTTCATGTATGCTGAAGGCCAATTATAAGAATCCACTGATAGTTATTTTATAAATATTTTTAAATAGAAAGAGGACGACAAATATAAAAAAAAAAATTGCTATATATAAGTTAGGGTACGGTAAGATATTTTTTACAAAAACTAAAAATTATGTGAAATAGATGAATGGATTATTAAGTCATTCGTTTATATTTTCGTAGCTTTACTTAGTGTTATAACATCTTAAATGATCATTTTAATTTTATAGAAATAAACATATTTTTACTTGATTTATTAAAGTTAACCTTGGAGCGTCTTAGAATATTTATAAATTTCTCGAACTATAACAAAAATTTCAACATTACAACATAAAAGACTGAATTCCGGAAAAAATAGGCACATCACTTTTATCCCCAATAATCTGGTACACGTACTCTCAGATGTCCAAGCGATCTTGAAATTATCTAAGGGGAATAGTCAGTGGCATGTCCAAACCCTTGGCACATGCCCACATTTTGCAGTAGTGAGTATTACCTTCGTGACAGTTTGCAAGCCCATCGTCACTTTACGAATACTTAGGTACTGGTTTCAAACCGATGTTTTCCTTCACGGTTTGATGCGCACTTAAATGTTTCCTATAGAAAAAGTTGTTGATGCAAAACCAGGTTCGAACTCACGACCATAAAGAAAAAAAGTCGATAAACCTCCCACTAAACCAAAACGGCTTAGTTACAGTATAAACAAAAAAAACTAGTCTAAAAATGAATTCCATTCATCCAGCACAAAGTCGGTACTCAACAAAACGCTGACAGTGGGAAACTATTCTGGGTCGCGAATAAAAGTGACCTACTTACGAATGATCCAGCTCTGAGAATACCGGGTGTTATACGACGCGGAATTGGCACCTGATTGAGCAGTTGAGTATGTAGACTTGTAGAGTTATGGGCACGTATTTGCAGAAGCTGTACATTCAATTTTGTGAAAAAGATCACTGAAAAAAAATATAGGCACCGCCGCCGCTTTTGTTGCTAACAGGCGTAGTTTTACTTAGTTTCTAAGTTAAAGTCAAAAGGCGTATATTTCAATAAAATCACTAGGATCACTTTGAAACGTCTCAGAAACTAGGTGAAGCTACGCCTGTAAGACCTCTAAATGTGGGAAAAATATCGGTTCAATGCTAGCTGGATTTTTCTTTCACTGGTTCTTTCTTGGTCATCCTGCAATAAGCGCAGTGAGCAGGTTGAGGTATGGTTGCTCTATCGGCTCAATTAAACCTCATAAGAAATCAATTTATCTTCAAATTAAATCAAGTGATTACTAGTTATATTGACGTATAAAAGTTATATAAATATAGTTCAGTAATAACACCTTGTAACAAGTTCATTACGCTTAGGAGACTTGTTTTTTAATCCTTCTATGAATTTTAAAATAAATAGGCACAGTTTACTACATAGCTTGATTTGTAGGCCACTGTAGAACCTTTTCACTCTAAATCTTTGATGCAACGCGTCATCGCTGGATCTACCAGATAAATTAATAAGTACCTACAATATGAAGTTTAATACGAGTCAGAGGATTATCAGCTTTCCAATCACAATAATAGGTTAATCTAAGAATTTTGAAAAACAATAATTCAAAAATAACAATAAACATTCTAATAAAAACTCTTTAAGTAGCGATAATAAAATAAACAGTCAAGCTGTTGAAAATCCTTTAATTATTATTCATTATACCTCTATAAATGTGAGTTTAGTTGGTTTGTTCCCTTTCTCACAGTATCAAAGCAATGGAGCGAAGATTTTTAGCATGGTTATAGTTAAGTGCTGGAGTTAACATTGCCGGGTTAAGTGACATTAGTTAACTTTTTGGGCGAAACCGCTGGCGGAAGCGGGTGCAAAGTCAAAGCCTCATCGAAGTGTAAATTATGTCTCAACAAAAGGTAATGATGAATCATCGATTTAGTTTGAAAAGGTTCTATAGTCGCCTTCAAATCAAACTTGTCGACTGTACATAGTTCTGAACCCACACTAGAATTTTCTGTTTTGTGGTTATTGGAAAAAATAGTACCATGGTGCCAGACCCAGAACTACACTCGAGAGCATAGAAATCGCACATAGCGGAATTTTCCTACATTTTAATTTCGACCCTTATTTTTTTTTAAATTAATGTGATGTTGCAAATATAACTTAAATTAAATTGAAGTACACACTGTTAGCTTCCTAAAAACACAAAATGTCTAGCCTTGACCTTCGAAATCATAACAGTGGCAACTAAACAATAGAATGGCCTAAATTAGCTCGTTTCAGGTAGCTCGGTTTGTGGGACTTTAAGCAGGTATAAAACGATAAAGGATGATTGAAATTACATCATTTGCATACCAACTCCCAGGCAGAAAGGTCCTTTAACGAATACGTCATCTCTCTAAACAAGAAAATGGATACCACACCAGAAGCAGCGTCTCAAGTGGTTGCACTTATCGAAGCTGGACAGAACCAAAGTCAAGTGGCTCGTCAATTAAATTTGAGCAGATATGCTGTTCGACGTGTATACCAGCGATATCAGCAAACTGGTGGCTATACCAGGCGACCAGGAACAGGCCGAAAACGTGCGACAACACAGCGCGATGACCGTTTCCTTGTGAATACCAAATACCAGCTTGAGGCCCTCGAAACCATAGAAAGACGAGCCAAAAGACTCATAGGTAATGATGACTTAGTTGAGTCTAAGCTTCTGAGCCTCGATCATCGTCGCCGAGTAGCCAGCCTATCGGTCTTTTATAGGATACATTTCGGAGAGTGTGCGATTGAACTCTTTGATTTAGTCCCCCCATCCCCATTCCATCATCGGACAACCAGACGCACGGACACGCGACATCCGTTCATGGTTGATATATCACCTTGCCGCACCAAGCGCTTTGCGTGTACCTTTATAATGCGGACAGCCAAAGAGTGGAACTCGTTGCCAGCGTCTGTGTTTCCGAATACCTATAATTTGGGTGTCTTCAAGACCAGAGTGAATAGGTTTCTTCTAGGCAAACGTGCTACACCGTAGACCACATCATTACTTAACATCAGGTGAGATTGTGGTCAAACGTTAGCCTATTTCGTATAAAAAAAAAAAAAAAAAAAAAAAAGAATACATCACTACGAAATCGCCGGTTGAATGCAGTTCAACTCGGACAGCAGCTCCAGGAAGTTAGAGAAGTGGAAGTCAGTCGGTGGACCGTTAGAAGAAGACTAGCCGAAGGAGGTCTGACAGCGCACAGACCAGCAACTGGCCCAAAATTGACCCCAGCGCACAGACAAGCACGCCTTCAGTTTGCTCGAAATCACGTTAATTGGACTATGGATCAATGGCAGGCAGTCCTCTTCTCCGACGAGTGCAGGATGTGCCTTCATGGTAACGACGGACGAGGTAGAGTCTACCGAAGATCTGGTGAGCGTTTTGCTCAATGTTGCATCTCCGAACGGGTCGCATACGGCGGTGGTTCGTGTATGTTCTGGGGAGGCATTTCTCTGGAAGCGAAAACCGAACTTGTCTTCATCACAGGGCCCGATACCGACCGTCGATCGGGTGGATTGACTTCCCAACGTTACGTTGAGGAGATCCTGGAAGAACATGTTGTGCCCTTTTCTGGATTTATCGGCGAAAACTTCGTTTTTATGCAGGATAACGCTAGACCACACACCGCTGCTATAGTACGCCAGTACTTGGAGGAGGTTGAACTACTCGTTATGGCGTGGCCTGCTCGAAGCCCAGATCTCAATCCCATTGAGCACTTATGGGACGAACTAAAGAAACGAGTAAGAGCTAGAAACGCAGCGCCTACGAGTCTCAGAGAGCTCCAAACCGCGATCAAGGAAGAATGGGACAGCATACCGCAGGATTTCGTAAAAAAATTGATTTCTTCAATGAAACAGCGAATGGAAGCTGTTATTCAGGCTAGGGGAGGCAATACCTCGTATTAATAAATCGATACATTCACAAATTTATTGTTTTTTTAACCTTTTATACCTGCTCAAAGTCCCACAAACAGCGCTACTTGAAACGAGCTAATTTAGGCCATTCTATTGTTTAGTTGCCACTGTTATGATTTCGAAGGTCAAGGCTAGACATTTTGTGTTTTTAGGAAGCTAACAGTGTGTACTTCAATTTAATTTAAGTTATTTTTGCAACATCACATTAATTTAAAAAAAAATAAGCGTCGAAATTAAAATGTTGGAAAATTCCGCTATGTGCGATTTCTATGCTCTCGAGTGTATTTAATACGTCCCGCGCGCCGCGGGGTTCAAATCCACACCTCTTGCGTATAAGTCAGACTTTCACCGTGCCTAAGGTTGTAATACATTTTGCTGTTAAAACCCAACAATATTCTTGAGCTATTGTAAAAACAACTAAAGATTATTATACTTTATTTTTAAAGTAAATCGCTTTCGTAAGCTTATGGTTATCGCCCGAGACGTTATTTCCATAAATGGGTTTTAAACTGTCATCGTTGATCGCAGGTAATGTGAGTTATTAACTACCTGATTAACTGGCAGTGTCGGATACCGAGCCCTTATTCATAAAGCTATAAATAAATGATAGCCATGGTAAGAAATACGTAGTTTGAAGAATTGAGTAGTTGGGGCAGCTGTAATAAATACATACGTTTTTCGTAACTAGCATGGTTTTCCAAGAGAGACACATTTTACATAGGTACATAAAAAGTACATATTTGAGCCTTTTGTTTGGGGTTGATACTCTGGGTCCGTGGGGAAACGGGACCCTCCGGGTTTTCAAAAGATATCAGGGCGTCTGATCGAAGCGACGCGTGACCCGAGAGCTGGCTCCTATTTGGCCCAACTGATTAGCATTGTCATCTAGCGTGGCAATTCCGCCAGCACCTTGGGGACGCTTCCGACTGGTAGTGATCAGGATCAATTGAGCTATTTATAGATCGTTTGTATATGTTTTAATTTTCTTTCTGTAAATAAAGTTTCTTACATAAAAAGTCAATTTTGAGTTTGATCATTGTGGGCGTTCCATAAAAGCTCCACAATAATTTTTGACATACCTTTTAGATGACATAAAACACGTCGTTCGAACTTAGTTATATTCGGCCGTTAAGATGTTCCACCGATCGATGTACGTTGATCAATTTATGTGGTAGCTTTAGCTGATCAACTGGTACTGGTCGATAAGTGTGAGAGAGGTACTATCAATGAGTGACTGACTGAGGTCAGTGTGGTAGCACCTATCGATCGACGACGACGATTATATTCGACCATCGGTCAATGCTATCGACGTACGATCATAGTAACACCCCTAGAATAAGTGTGTATGTCTGAGTCACGTGGTGGACTATTACAGGCCTACCAGTATTAGTCACGGGCGTGATAGGCACGGGTTATGCTTAGCATAAAGGTTCGTTCAAACGATATGTCATCGAAACTCCATTTCAAATTAATTCTTTCTTCTACTCAACTAGGTCATTTTAACACAGCTCATTAGCTCAACAACGATATAGATCAAAGATATCGCATACCTCAACAATAAAAAAATAACTATATTCAGTAGACATAAGGATCATTTTGAAATAATCTTTACGCCGTTTGGGCGCTGTTTAAAGCTGCGTCTCAATTGCAAGCAAAATCTTCAATAATGTGCTTGCGTGACAGCTAACTTACTAAACCGAACCAAGTTCCATCCAAGTTCACCCAATCTTTTCTATTACGGAATCACTTGACATAGTTATTGTGAAATGAATATGAAAAGAAGCTTTTCATGAAAATCTCGTGAATTCAATTTTTGAGTGCCCAGTCAGTTAGAATTGAATAGTAAGTACCTACTTTAACAAGCAATACGGATCACTGCACCGTAAAGAATAAGGAATAAGAATACGTTAAAGAATATCCAGATCTCTTAACCGGAAACGAAATGCACTTTGAAATATATGGGTATCGGAAAAACGTTAGTCTTGGAGGATATGACAAAAGAACGGGTCTTTCAATGCACTGTACTAGAGGTAGTCAACCTGCGTTTGTTGCTGCCCAGGCTACGCTAAAAAGCACGTACAGATGTATCTTTGTTGGACCTTATCATCTTTCACCTACAGCCTACTCTGTGGAATTTAAACCACTGTTTTTATAGAATGGTTTTATAGCATCAAAAACTTTATTAAAGAAAACTAAACTAGGCCACCTACTTTAGTTACGCCTCTCAAGGCGTTGAGAACGCTAAAATAATAAATAAAAAAAAAATATATATTTTATTTCGGACGACTAAAATCCATAATTTGTTAGTAAAATTATATAAAAAGAACGTATAATTAGGGTTAGTACTTAATGCTAAATAATTATAAATATATATAATATATAAATAAAAATTAAATTAAACATTTCAGTAGATCACTCTCCTCACGAAGCAGTGCCACGTGGGAGAGGTGATCCTGCCAGCAATCGTTTGAAGGATGATATTGGGGCTATCACGCACTCTGCGCATCAGGGATGTGGTCTTTTTACGGAGAATTGCAGCAAACCCATCCGTCTCGTATTCTGCAAACATCCCTGATGCACTGCAGAACAAAAGTCTAATGCTCTTAAATTAAATAAAAAAATAAAATAAAGTCTAATGCTCCTTGGTGGCGCAGCGAGCGAAAGCCCGTCTGAGACGCAAGGGGTGCGGGTTCGATTCCAGCTGTTGGACAAATGTTTTTATGATCCGCAAATATTTGTATCGGGTCTGGGTGTTTTGGTACCATCGTACTCGTAGTTTCTGATATCCGTTACATATTCTTAAGTCGTGGGTATCAAAAACTTTCCATTCCCACCCTAGTGTGGGATCAGGACAATGAATAAGACTGTTGAGTGTTATCTATTTATTATTTATTTAATGCGGAAGGATATAAGGGAAGAGGTAGACCAAAGAAAAGATGGATAGATTGTGTGAAAGATGACATGAGTAAGAAAGGAGTGAATACTGATATGACGGCTGATAGAGGGGAGTGGAAGAGAAAAACATGTTGTGCCGACCCCACATGAAGTGGGATAAGGGCAGGGAGATGATGATTTATTTAATGCGGGATTATTCATTTACATAACAGTTTATTGAATACGGAGATTAGTAAGGAGCATTCTCATTGTAACAAAAGTCACTACACGTTCAGGGTGTGTCTGTTGACCCACTTTTAAGTAAAGCTTTGGCAAAACTGGCACTGTGTCGTTAATGTCAATCTTGTGTATAGACGCTGTCTGCGCTAACAAACTCGATAAATGTATGGTTTTGAGCTAGTGCACACCCACGCTTCGGGGCGGGATGGACTGAACTCTGACAGTCGCTGTCGCGTCGGTTTCATGTCGCCTTCGTTTTGTCGCGTTTGTGTCAGAAGACGTCTGTCTGACCATCTGACTGGCATCAAGGTGAGTTCAAAAGTGCTCCGTGTTCACCTTATAAATAACAAAAATAGAAGCTTTTTGCGCATTGATCTATCGCTTATTTGTAAAAGTAGATTGAGTTCTGGACTGAAGTATAAAGCAGAGCTTTTTTATGGTTCTTTTAAAATAACATGGCGTTGAACGCATAGATTATCGATTTTATGACCGAGTAATGAACTGAAAACAGAAGAGCTTTTTATTATTATATGTATAGACTTTTATTCAGTTATCGTGTACCCTTCGATTTGATAGTTTTTCTTCTGAAAGTGTAAAATTGCTGCCATAAGATACGTTTATGGAAAGTAAAATGATAATTAAGCCATGCCCATAACAAAGCAAAACTTATTTTTCTACTGGCTTCATAGCTCAGTTGGTAGTAACTCTGCCTTCTGCGCTAGAGGTCGCGGGTTCGATTCCCGCACTGGATAAACATTTGTGTGATGAACACAGAGGTTTGTTCTGTGTCTGGGTTTTAAATATTTATCTATTATGTATATCAGTCACTGGTACCCATAGTACAGGCCATGCCTAGTTTGGGATCAGTTGACCGTGAGTGCTATGTCCGGAATATTTATTATTATTATTTTATTATTGTTATTTTAATCATTATTCCCTTGAGTTGCTTATCAATACAAATAAAACATAGTCGGGTTATTTACACCGTTTATAACTCAAGAACGTCTGGGCCGATTTCTTTACCCAGAATAGCATATGGGCTACTTTTTATGTAGGTACCATGCAGGCGCAAGCTAGTTATGTATATTTAATATATTTTAACATAATTTTTGAAGATTACTATCTAGCCTGCCCCAGGCTGAGTTTGGTTTTTCTTTGAAGTTTTTTCAGACATCCTACTATAGATGTGAAAGTTTGTGAGGATTTTTGGATGTTTGTGGTATAATCATGCTATTAAGGCCCTACCGATTTCGATTAGATAAGAGTTCTTGGATTAGATAGAGTTCCTTACCTAGAATAGCAAATATATTACTTTTTATCTTGGTATCACGCGAGCGAAGCCACGGGCGCAAGATAGTTTATAATATGTTTGTACTAAACAATCGTATGTTGTATTTATTTTGCAATAATAAATGTAAGTAATGGAAATTAAAATTGCTTATAATAAATCGTTTGCCATTTATCTTGTGCAACTTTGCCATTCGAATTGGCAACTTTATAATTACAACTTGTAACTTTAAAAGTAATTTGTGAATGGTGTGTTACAAATCACAGGCTCTAAGACAAGACAAGTGGCTCCACTTAATGATGGCGAGCGTGCTGAGATATGCTCCTTCAATTTTGCCCCAATGAATGGCTCTGTGGTTCTAATGTGACCATACTTCATAATAACTTCAGACATTGGGGCGATGCATACGAGTACATGCTGAATTCGTGATCATCTATATAAAAATCATGCAATTCTCAATCTTTTTATAATATTTTCTCAGACCTTCTGCAAACAAATCCTTCAAGATGTCGAAAAGGGATTTTCACAGGCACGTCCAAACATAAAAAAGCACCCTATAGTAACTTGCACAGGCCTGGCCCCACACTAGGATTCCCTGTGTCGTGGGGATCAGAAACTACGAGTAACATGGTACCACAACACCCAGGACCGGAACAAAATATTTGCAGATTATGCAAACCTTTGTCCCACACCACTTGCGTCTCGGACTCGCTTTCTGCATCACCGAGGTCGTTAAAACATAACAAACATAACATTTGGCAGATGCCCACATTTTACAGTAGTTAGCATTATATGCGTGACAGGCTGGATATGAGCTATTCAAACCCACCTTCGGATCGAAAGTCTAAATAACAGCCACTCGGCCAACACGGCTCTTTTAACTAATCACAGTGATCACTTTCTTGAACTAGTATCGTTCAATCCCATCTAGCATACCAAACAAAACCTTATCCTGCAAGCAACGCGCGCAATAAACGCGCTAAACCGTCCGCACCCGATCCGCACCCGGCCAGCAGCCGCAGCCAGTCTGTCAACGACTTTAATGAACCACTAACATTTGTAAGCGAAAATTTCAATCTGAATCAGCCTATTTTCACGTTTTATATACCATGGTCGCCCCGCAGGCATTAGCATAACGACTGCACGCCTATCGTGTGTAATTATCGCATTGACTCCACTCCGCTCGGATGAAGTCCCACTGTTATCAATTTTAGGCGGGAATTTGACGGATTTCCCGAAAGTACTGCTAATGTTTGTGACAATATGATTGTTTTGAGGCCCTGTCCTCAAAACGATCCTATTTCCACAAACAAATAATCAATGATTTACTTGTTCCTTCTACGAACGCCCAGAAGATGAACTTCTACAAGCCACATAGAATTCAAGTTAGATTAATTAGAAAAAATTAATACCTACTAAATTTATTTCTTTCAAACACTAAGAAAAACAATAACAAATTAACCTAAATTAATTCTAAGAATTGGCAGTGGTGGCCCCCACTAAAAAATATGCCCCTGCGTATCTAACTCCTCGTGGATGTCGTAAAAGGCGACTACGGGAAAAAAGCTAGGGTAAGGGCAGCCAGTGCCCCTTACTTTAAAATCTCTCAAAACATGGTTTAAACTATGTGATTACCGTGATTTTTTGTTAAAGTTACTAGAAAAATATTATGCGAATTACACATATTATAGAATATCAGTTAAAAATATTTTTGCTAGTCATTCATTCGAATCTTGTCTTGAGTGTTGAATAGAATGTTGGCTTTGAGCCAACTTATTACCATCTGGTTAATAGATGACAAATACTGTTCAGCTTCGAAATAAAATTAAATTGTAAACAGGTTTTTCTTACAATTATGTTCGTATAAACCACGCATAGCACATTTCGGGATATCAGTCATATTATGAATCACCTTGTATAAAACTTTGTATGGATAGTTATGATTTAGCAACATAATGTATAATTTATGGCCCTGTTGACCTACGGAATCCTAAGACATTGACATTAAATCTTGTTTAATTCTATTATTTTATGACACTTTTAAGACATGTATAATCTAGTTCTGGCGACGAGTTCAAGAAAAAACTAACAAAATGTACTTGATTTTCGCAAATAGAAAATGGAAGTAATCAATAAAAGCCACTGAAACTACGCAAGTGATAAAAAAAACATTATTTCTTCGAGGTTGAGGTATGATGGCCCTGAAAAGGGCCTCAAGTAAAAGAATTCGTGCAGTGGATGGATTAAAGTGCGCCTCTTAGAGGCTCCTTTTGTGCACACAGTCACGGGGTCCCATTCCAAAGAAAAGAAATATTGTTCAAACTAATGTCAATAGATGGCTTTACGGGTATAGATTTGATAATGAAGTATGTAAAAAATCATTATTAGGTCATGAAACAAAGATTTTATAATATCATAAAATACCCATAACACGGGAAAATTAAATAAATGCCTCTTCAATCAAGTTGAATTATTTTTTACAAAAATCCAATGATCTTGTTTTTCTGGTGGCAATGACTTGAACTACGTTGTGATTGACACAGTTTGCTTGTACTACCACAGATAGTACTGAATTGATAGATGGCGTTATTTTAAATTCCATTACTGTCGCGTTTTGTTTTTGCGTTTTCTATTTTGTATGTAGATTACTAATTTTTAATTCCAATTGAAATGAAAAAAATTGAGTGAATTCGTTTCTTTTACAAATTATCACACAAATGTTACAGTTAAAAAACTAAGTTAAACGCCTACATACTACGCAGAGTTTTCACAAAAGCTAAGCATACTAGGTAGTAGGTACCGACGATAATATTGGAGAACGAAACGCATTGTATGTATGTGCCAACGTTGTTGCTGGCTTTGAATCGTCGCACAGTGGTTCGATTGTATGGAGGAGGTCGACTAAAAATACTATAGACTATAGGTGACTAAAAATCACAAAGTCGTAATTTCATAAATCTGATAGTGCCATTCGATTGCTATTTTAAAAACAAACAAAAATTCTTCTATTGTACTTTAAGCCTGGACTTATTGTTAAGGAGTAAATCGCATAAAACTGATTTCATTATATGGGAAGCAACCTTTAAACGTGAAAAGAACGTGTATTTTCGTCGATTTTCGTTCTGGGATTTTTATGGTCGGTTCTTATCATTTAGTGGCACATTTTCTCCAAAGACACATGTTGCCACTTTTGTGCCCTTTTCGAGTTATGATGATGATTTTTAATCAAAATCGTAATCTCGTACATCTTAATACTCTATTGGATTTATGTTTCAAAAACAAACAAATATGACTCCCATGTCATTTTGAGCCCCGATTTATAGTTTAGGAGTAAATTGCATAAAACTTATTTTATTACATGGGAAACGTCGTTTAAACATTATATAGACTCTGTATTTCACCCTATTTCGTTCTAGGATTTTTATTGTTGGTTTATACTATTTAATGGCACATTTTCTTCAAAGACATATGTTGCCACTTTTGTGCCATTTTCGAGTTAAAAAGATGATTTTTAGTCAAAATCGTAATATCATACATCTTAATACTCCATTGGATTTATGTTTCACTAACAAACAAATATGATGTTATTTTGCGCCCCGATTTATAGTTTAGGAGTAAATTGCATAAAACTTGTTTTATTATTATGGGAAACGTCGTTTAAACATGTATAGACCCTGTATTTCGCCGATTTTCACCCTGTTTCGTTGTAGGTTTCTACCATTTAGTGGCACACTTTCTTCAAAGGCATAGGTTGCCACTTTTGGGCCCTATTTGAGTTATTGTTATGATGATTTTTAGTCAAAATCTCATACATGTTAATACTCCTAGTGGGTTGTATTTGGTTTTTTCTTGTTTGACAACTGAAATTATTACCTTGCACTCCACTTGCGATTCCTGGAAAGCTATTAATCATCATCATTACTCGAAAAGGGCACAAAAGTGTCAAAATGTGTCTTTGAACAAAATGTGCAACTATATGGTTAAAATCAAATTATTATTCAAAGTTCATACCTCGGCTGAGTACAATTTTACACCCGTTGCACAGTTTATTGCGCAAAGATATTGTTTGGGTCTGGTCGGCAGATTGTGAAAAGTCTTTCAAAGAAATCAAAATAGTGATTTTAAGTAGCAAAGTTTTGGTGCATTACAATCCAGAGCTACCGTTAGTACAGGTGGTTGATAGCAGTTCATACGGTATTGGCAGTGTGTTATCGCATCGTTTTCCGAACGGCGACGAACGACCTATTTGTTTTGCGTCGCGGACCCTCAATACGGCTGAAAGATCCTATAGCCAATTGGATAAGGAGGTGCTAGCGATTATTGCTGGTGTGATCAAACACCATCAACATATTTTTGGGCGTCATTTCATTATTAAAACGGATCATAAACCGTTAACATTTATATTTGGACTTAAGTTCGGTTTGCCGATAACGGCAGCTAGTAGGCTGCAGAGATATGCCACTAGGCTGGCGTCATACGATTTTGATATTGAGTTTGTTAGATCGAACGATAACAGTAACGTCGATGCCCTATCGCGACTGCCGCTGCCGTATAAACGTAAAACTTGTAATGAGTTGGATTCGGTCTCGTACGTTAATTATGTCGAAGAATCTTTTCCGATCAGCGCAAAAGAGGTGTCTTTGTGGACACAGAAAGATATAATTTTGAATAAGGTGAAAAGTTTCTTAATTAGCGGTTGGCCTGCGAAAATTACATCGGAACTGGAGAAACCTTACTTTCATCGTAAAGATAGTTTAAGTATAGAAAGGGGTTGCATCTTATATAACCACCGGGTTATTGTGCCAGAGTTTCTTAGAAAGCCGGTGCTAGCTGAATTGCGTGAGGGCCACTTAGGCGTGGTCAAAATAAAAAATATAGCTCGAAGCTACGTTTATTGGCCTACTTTGGATGTCGAAATAGAGTCCATCGCTAAAAATTGTAATGCTTGTCGGCAGCAGCGTGACGCGCCTCCGCGTTTCATGCTGCATCCATGGGAGTTCCCCGCGCGACCTTGGCAGAGAATACACATAGATTTTGGGGAATTTCAAGGCAAACATTATTTAGTTTCCGTAGACGCCCATAGTAAATGGATCGAGGTGCAGAAAATGTGTGGCACCAACGCCGTGGCGACGATAAGCAAGCATCGAGAACCATTCGCACGTTTCGGCCTTCCTTCGCAGTTGGTCAGCGACGGCGGCCCGCCGTTCGGGTCCAGCGAATTCGCTAACTTTATGAAGAAAAACTTTATCACACATTCGATCACGAGCCCGTAAAGGCCGGCCGGTAACGGTGCGGCCGAGAACGCGGTGAAGTCGGTGAAGCGTGCCATGAAAAAGGCCGCGCACGAAGGGGTCGACATCGATACGGCGGTCACCAAATTTCTATTCCAGTATTGAAACTGCGAGCACGCCACCACCAGCGTCGCGCCGGTGGAGGCCATGCTCGGCAGGCGGCTGCGCGGCCGCCTGGACGTGCTGCGGCCGAGCGCAGAGTGCGCCAGCGAGACGGCAGCGGGCCGTGCCGCACGCGCCGCTCCCGGCACCGAGCGCAGCGCCGCGCCGGGCGACGCCCTGCTGGCGCGCGACTACAGCGCGCGCGCAGACAAGTGGGCGCCGGCGGTGGTCACCGCAAGAGAAGCTCCGTTAACTTATCGGGTGCGTTGTTCCGATGGACGCGAATGGAAGAGGCACATCGACCAGTTGCTCCCCGTTGGGAAACCTCGTTCCACGCTACGGCACTCTGTAGTCGCACCCGTAGACGTAGTTTCGGATCGCGAAAAGTCGGACGATGAATTTGACGATGCGGTCGGGGAAGTATCCGAATTTCCAAAGTCCCCTTACGTACGTTTGTAAATTGTTTTTCTATTTTGCTAAAAAGGTACCTCTCGCTTCTCAATTTATTTTCAATAGATTTGTGTAATGCGTATATAGGTACCTACAATAGAAAGTTAACGACAATCCGTGAGCAAAACAAATGAGGTCTACACATACTTACCTACCGTATTACTGTTACGTTTCTTGTATTAATTACGTTGGAGTTGTTGACTATACCTATATTATGCAGGAAAGTGCTATTTAAAATTTTTTTATTGGGTCTTTGTCGAATATTATTTTCTTTACCTATGTATTTATATGCCAACCTATTTTGGGTTTTAGGCCTCCTAAATAGTTATTCAGTTTATATATTAATTGTGTACTGGGTCTTATACCTTATTTGTTATATAAGCACCTACGTGCATGTCTATGCATATGTTATCTGTCTAGATTAGATATAGATTTTAGCTAACTTTAAATTGTTATTTTCTTTGAAAAGGGGGGACGTGTGGTATCCCTTATTAAGTGTTAGTTGCGGGTACGCAAATAAAGCAGTTGGTTCATGGACTTGGTGTCTCATTCCGTGTAGCTCCCGAAGTAATTATATAAATCCCACTTATATATGTTTAAACGACGTTTCTCATATAATTAAACAAGTTTTATGCGATTTACTCCTAAACTATAAATCGGGGCTCAAAATGACATGGGAGTCATATTTGTTTGTTTTTGAAACATAAATCCAATAGAGTATTAAGATGTACGAGATTACGATTTTGACTAAAAATCATCATCATAACTCGAAAAGGCCACAAAAGTGGCAGCATGTATCTTTGAAGAAAATGTGACACTAAATGATAAGAACCTACCATAAAAATTTCAGAACGAAAATCGACGAAAATACACGTTATTTTCACGTTTAAAGGTTGCTTCCCATACAATGAAATCAGTTTTATGCGATTTACTCCTTAACTATAAGTCCAGGCTCAAAGTGCAATAGTAGAATGTTTGTTTGTTTTTAAAATAACAATCGAATGGCACTATCAAATTTATAAAATTACGTTTTTGTGATTTTTAGTCACCTATGTCCGACCTCCTCCATACAATCGAACCACTGTGCGTCGTCGTCGTTTCGTTTGATTGGTGATCACTTTCGCTAGGACGTATCCCATTTGAATTTTGAATGTGCTTTGATTACGTCTTTGCGTGATATAGTGGCCTATGCTGATTTTTTTTTAAAACTTCAATATTTTCTTATTTGTTTCACAAGCTTTCTCAAATTATCTTTTTTACCTACGAGATGTTTGGAACCAAGATTCCTACCTAAAACAGCTGATTCATTGGGTTTGAACTGATTTGACCCCAAAACAGATAACTTTCGCATAGAGCTTTTTCAATGAAAAATGTCGAATTTCCAAAAGTCGTAGAACATACCTACTTTTTTGGTTGTAAAATAAGCCACTTTCAGGATGGCATATCACATACTTATTATGAATAACCTTGTTTACCTACCTAAAATTGGGTAGGATTCTCAATATTGATGCTGTTTGTAAGAGTTACCTACTTATTTTTACTATATTTTTGTAGTTTCGTCTTGACTCTTAGGTAATCAATTTCCAAGGCACAGTTACCATTTTATCTACATAAGTAGGTAGTTTTTTTTCTCGTTCTGAATTGGAGCAGCCCGCCTGGGGAGGTACCTCCGCCTTACAGAAGATCGCAGCCAATTAACATTATTTGTTTCAAATAGTGTTGTGTTCCTGCGATGAGTAAGGTTGCCAAAGATCATGAGGGGGGGGGGGGGGTTCGGGGTCGGCAACGCGTACGTGATGCCTCTGGTATTGCAAGCGCTCATAGGCTACGGTAACCGCTTACCAACAGGTGGGCCGTAAGCTTGTTTGCCACCTCAGTTGTATAAAAAAAAACATCAACTTCCGTTGCCGACTTTAAGTAAGTAGTTAAGTAGGTAGGTACCTACTTTTTTTGGACATATCACACACGGTCAACTGATCCCAAACTAGGCATAGCATGCTGTACTATGGGTACCAGACACTGATATACTTACATAATAGATAGGTACAAATGTTTGTCCAGCGCGGGAATCGAACCCGTGACCTATAGCGCAGAAGGCAGAGTTACTACCAACTGAGCTATGAGGCCAGTGTTACAAAATATTCTACAATTTATACGAATAAGAATTATTATTCATCACCCGTTTTTTTTTTTCGGGTAGATGAATACAGCATGCCGAGACATACTGTATTCATCTACCCTCTGCTAACTTTAAAAGGTCAAGTCGTTGTCTTCCTTTAAGAACGAACGGTGGCTCGAGGCATTCGATCGTCTACAGCCGCCCTGGGTGGTCGTGCTCCAGAGTGAATAATACCGCAGTGAATTTGTTTTAAAATAGAGATTATATCACAATTGTTATTTTCAAGAATAAAGTGTAGTGATTAAAATAGAAGCAGTTTTCTTGTTCGTCGTAACAACTCAGAAGTGGAAAGAGCGATAACAAGGTACGTCTTATGCGATTATTTTTTTTGTTTTCTCAGTTTAAGATGTAATATTAGGATATTGCTTGTTATCGTCCATTTGCCCACAAAATGTTAACCTGTTAGTACTTGGTCAGGGCACTCCCTGACAGTACCTAGCAATGTTAATCGTAGACTAATCTAAGCAGCAGCATTTGGCCAGGGTACCCCCTGGTAATATTGCACGATTGGATTATTCACACGAATTAATTGTGAAAAAGCAATCTTTTTTTTTACTTTAAAAAGTGTGTAGGCACGAGAATTGTTAACATTCGATCAGGGCACTCCCTGATAGTGTTATCAAATGACTCTGAATATTCTATGATCATATCGGCATTCGGCCAGGGCACTCCTTGGTAATACCGGTACGTGATTAGTTTTATTCAAACACAAATCATGTTACTCTAATAAGTGTGAAGGCTGGAGAATTGTTAACATTTGATCAGGGCACTCCCTGATAGTGTTATCAAATGACTCTGAATATTCTATGATCATATCGGCATTCGGCTAGGGTACTCTTTGGTAATACCGGTACGTGAGTAGTTTTATTCAAACAATAATCATATTAGGTACTTGAAAAGTCGGTAGGCACGAGAATTGTTAACATTCGATCAGGGCACTCCCTGATAGTGTTATCAAATGACTCTGAATATTCTATGATCGTATCGGCATTCGGCCAGGGCACTCCTTGGTAATACCGGTACGTGAGTAGTTTTATTCAAATACTGTAGCAACTTATGTTAAGATCATTGGGGTATTGTTGACATTTGGCTAGGGTACACTCTAGCAATGTTAGCAAAAGACCTAATGGTTTCCAAGAGTGTGAACGTTTGGTCAGGGTACTCCCTGATAATGTTAACAAGCGCGGAAAACATTTAATTATAGTATTTAATCTAAATGGACTATTTTCTATAACTAAACCATGTTGATAATTTAAATGAGCATTGACTTGTGTTTGTCTGTTTTCCAGCTGAGTGATGGAGGGTGACCGGTCTCAGAGCCTGACGCCTTCTTTGCATAGCAGAGATGTCAGCAGGGCGAATGACCGCCGCCGGCGCAGCAGCAAGCGTCGCAGGGACCGGACACCAAGGAGTCGGAGTCGAAGTGATCACAGTAGTGACCGAAGGCGCCTTGCTGAATATCGTGACTACAGCCCTGACGAGCGTCGTAGCAGGCGCAGTACGGAGCGTGGCAGAAAAAGAGGTGAGTCACGTAGTCGTACTCGCAGTTTACCTCGCAATCGAATCAATAGCAGAATCGATAGTGACACACGATGTGGGAACCGTAGCAGAGCCAGGGAAGACGTTGAACGTGATAGTGAAGTCCGTGAAACTAAACGTAGTAGATATTCTACAACTAATAATGATCGTAATAGTAACTACTTGATAGAATCGTTTTTAGATGCTTTGAAGTCTGTGAAATCTGGTACGAATGAGAGTTTCTCGTCTTTGCAAAACGTAATACCCGAATTTGACCCGATGGCTAAAGAGCAAAGCATTACCGCATGGCTTGCAAAAGTCGAAGAGTGTAAGCAGATCTATGACTGGTCTGAGAGACAAATGATACATTACGCCTTACCAAAGCTCGTGGGCGTCGCCAAAACATGGTATCAAAGTTTACCGACATTATTGCACACATGGGGCGAATGGAAAACTAAACTCCTTGAGTCATTCCCCTCTACCCAAAATTATGGTGAATTGCTCACAGAAATGCTAAACAAGAAACTACGTTTTGGCGAGTCCCCCGAGCTATACTACTATGAAAAAATAAACTTACTTAACCGCTGCAATATTCGTGGTACAAACGCTGTTGATTGTCTTGTATACGGGGTAGAAGATAGAGGTATGAGGTTAGGAGCCCAAGCCGCTCAGTTCTCCGAGCCAGAACAGTTATTAAAGTTCTTTAAAACTGTTAGGCCTGGTGTTTCAAGGGATACAGATAGGTCAGGAAAAGATAAAGAAAAACGCCCCACCAATATTCAGCCTAAAACTTTTAATAAAACAAGCAAACCGGAATCCAGTAGTATAGTTTGTTTCAACTGTAACCAATCCGGTCACCCCAGCTACAAATGTAATAAACCTATAATAAAATGTACCCGCTGTAATTTACTAGGACATTTAGCCAATGCATGTCCGAAAGCTGGGGAATCACAAAAACCTGATAAAGAGAAAACTGTCTTAAATATTTCAAGCCAGGTTACAACAGGGATATACACCTTTCCCATAAGTATTAATAAAACAGTTATTCAATGTCATTTGGACCTAGGCAGTGAGTGTACTTTGGTTCGTAGATCTGATGCTCATAAATTAGGAATGACTTGGACAACAGACGGACAACTACCACTGTTAAAAGGACTTGGCAACATACCGTATCAACCCATAGGTAGCACAAAAGTTGATATAGAAGTCCAGGGTATTACTGAAACTGATATTGACGTACTTATCGTTGAGGATCACCTAATAAACTACCCAATTCTTTTGGGTCATACATTCTCGGAACGCCCGGGTATAAAGATAACTAAGACTGTAGATAGGCTAGATATCAGCAAAAATGTAAACGACAAAATACACTTGTCCTGCAGTGTTGACACCTGTGTCGGGCCCGCTGAAATAAAGCCTGTGGGTTTTAAATCAGCAGTTGATTTTTCTGGGAGTGTGTTAGTTGCGGGTGGCACTCGTGGCCGGAAGGGGGCGGAGTTCTATTTGTTCCCCGGGGAGTATGAGATTAAGAAAGGTGAGGGTAGTCTTCTCATTTATAATTTGAGCAACACTAAGTTAAGTCTAATAAGTGAACAGTTGCTTACACGTAGTAAACGTGTAGAGGGTTGCAAATACGTGTATGATGTCAAGTTAACAGACGACATTGATGAGTTTGAACCTATTATAGGGGAAAACACTACTAACGAGCAAAAGAATGCAGTAAAGGACCTGCTCCATAAATACAAAGAATGCTTTTCTTCATGCCTGAAAGATTTGGGATTTACCTCTGTAACCGAAATGGATATACAATTGAAAGATGAAGATCCAGTGGTTTACAGACCTTATAGGCTTTCTCATTCTGAAAGAGAAGATGTTCGACAGATGATAGCAGAGATGTTAGAATGTGGTATAGTTAAGGAATCTTCATCTCCTTATGCGAGCCCTATTGTCATAGTCAAAAAGAAGACTGGCGAAAAGCGTCTGTGTGTTGACTATAGGGCATTAAATAATAGGACTAAGCGTGACCATTACCCACTGCCTAGAGTAGAAGACCTTCTCGATCAATTAGCGGGTAACAATATTTTCATATCACTTGATCTGGCATCTGGGTATTACCAGATCCCCATTTCAACAAAATCTCAGGAGAAGACTGCCTTCGTCACGCCAGACGGCCAATTTGAATATACTCGAATGCCGTTTGGCCTGGCGAATGCGCCTTCAGTCTTTCAGAGGGCAATGCACAAAATTCTCAATAAAGCGAAGGTAGGGTATGTAATAGTATACATGGACGATGTGCTGATTCCCGCACGATCCTTTGAAGAAGCGATGCTAAGACTAGAAGAGGTACTAAAACTTTTAAAAGAAGGTGGCTTGACCCTGAAATTAAAGAAATGTAATTTTATGTTCCATAAATTAGACTTTCTGGGATTAGAAATTTCTGGGGACGGAGTCAAGCCAGGGTCGTTGAAAACGGATGCAGTCTCGCGATTTCCTACTCCATTGAATGCGCATGATATTAGGCGATTTATAGGATTGGCTAGCTTCTTTAGGAGATTTGTGAAAGACTTCGCTTTGATAGTTAGACCACTGACGGCTCTCTTGAGGAAAGATGCTCGTTGGAGATGGGGTAGCGAGGAGGTAGTGGCGTTTGAGGAAGTCAAGGCACGCTTAACTAGTAGACCCATTTTAGCTTTATATGACAAAACACTAGAAACACAGTTACATACGGATGCGTCTAAGTTGGGTATAGCCGGTATCCTAGTTCAAAAGGGTGAAAGTGGTCTCTGGAGAGCTGTAGCTTATTATAGCCGCCAGACGACTCAGGACGAACAAAAGCTCCACTCATTTGAACTAGAGACGCTGGCTGTAATAGCTTCATTGAATAAATTCAGAGTGTATCTCCTGGGCCTAAGATTCAAAATCATAACGGACTGTAATTCGCTGCGCACCACCTTAACTAAAAGGGACGTGATTCCGAAAATAGCGAGGTGGTGGGTGCAATTGCAGGAGTACGACTGTGAAATTGAATATCGCTCAGGAGAGAAAATGGCACATGTTGACGCATTGAGTCGGGCACCAATAGAATCCGAACCCGAAAGTCCTCATGTGATTGATGTTTTAAGGGTTACCGCCGAAGACTGGATAACAACGGTCCAATCTTCCGACGACGAGATAGCACACATTAAAAGGGTACTATCAGACCCAGAAACCACGAACATAGTTGATATAAATCAAAATTACAAACTGAAAAACGGTCGAGTTTATAGATTATTACCGGAAGATACGCTACGATGGGTAGTACCTAAAGGCTCTCGTTGGCAAATAGTAAAGGCCAATCATGATGATGTCGGACACTTCGGAATCGAAAAGACTCTAGAACGAATCCGTGCCTTGTATTGGTTTGCGAAAATGAGACCTTTTGTGACAAAATATGTATCTGCGTGTTTAGAATGTGCGCACCACAAAATGCCCACCCGTGCGCGGCAGGGTCACCTGCACCCTATAGAAAAGGTGGATGTACCTTTTCACACCATTCATGCGGACCATGTAGGACCCTTTAATAAAAGTAAGAAGAGGAATGCGTACATTTTAGTATTAATCGACGCATTTACAAAGTTTGTCACATTAGCAGCAGTTAGGAGTACCAAATCTTCTGAAACCATAAAGACCATTAAGAATCTTATTGGATACTTTGGAACCCCGACTCGACTCATCACTGATAGAGGTAGTTGCTTTACGAGCAAAAAGTTTAAATCTTTTACTCAGTCTCTGGGTATAAAGTACATACTTAACGCGGTTTCGACACCTCGCGCCAACGGACAAGTCGAGAGATCGAATAGGACTATTTTAGCTTCATTAGGCGCGATGACTCATGATAAGGATCCACGAATGTGGGATCAGTACCTACCTGATGTACAGTTAGGGATCAATACAACGATGCATGATGTCACGAAAAGGGCTCCTAGTGAAATGTTATTTGGCCGTAGAGTAACAAATCCATCGCAGGGTATTCTAAATGAGGTTATTACTGATGCGGGCGATGGATTAATAGAAGGAACCATCGAAGGAGTCAGGTCGGATGCTAGTAGTCGTATAAATAAACAAAGCGAAATTAGTTCAAAGCGATACAACAGCAATAGGAAAAAGGCAAGACTATATAATGAGGGTGATTTAGTTAGAATTGTAAGGGCGATTGTATCGGGTAGCGGGCAGTCTAAAAAGTTGGAACCAAAATTACAAGGGCCATACAGGGTTATAAAAGTATTACCCAACGATAGGTATATTGTCGAGGATACTCCGCTATCACGAAAGGGGCGACGGTATGAAGCCGTAATTGCAGCTGATAAGATGTATCCATGGTTGTCTTTCGGATCCAGATTGGATAGCGATGATGACAATAATTCTGACGCGGGTAGTGATAGGGATAATAGTAATCATGATAATCTGCAAATACATGAGAACCTCTCACTTGACCATAATTCACAGATTGCCTAAAATGTATGATTTACGTAGGAATGATTACCGCATAATGTCAACGTGATTACGGAATTAATTTCAGACTGTTTATTAGGGGCAAGCCGGGCACTATGACTGTGTCGCCTCAAGGAAAATATAATAAACAGTCTGGGAAAGTGATATAATCAGGTACTAATTATTATGGGCAGGCTGGGCACAATGATGTGTCGTCCAATGAAAAGCAATAAGTACCTAATCTGAAGGATCAGTGATTTGTTAGAATGATTATTGTGGGCATGACTAGGACAACGATGTGCTGCCTAGGGAAAAATGATAATCATTCTAAAAATAATTGTACCTACTGTAACTCATGTTATATTTATGATAGCCTTTTATAAGCTAATTATGTATTTTATGTGATAAATTGTGTACTTTACATATTGTAGTTTTAAGAAGAAAACAAAACAGAACTCTGTTAAATTGTTGTCATAAACTAATTATTAGTAAGATATTAAAATATTACAAGTTAATGTACTAAATAAAATGATTTTGCATTGAACAAGTATATAAAATAGTTAATTGATACTTTTAAAATATTTGGAATTTCTAGTATACCTAAGTTTCTTTTCTCTCTAATGTTAACAAGGAACGAAGGCACTCGTTGACGATCGGATGGCCGAGCTGTTACAAAATATTCTACAATTTATACGAATAAGAATTATTATTCATCACCCGTTTTTTTTTTTCGGGTAGATGAATACAGCATGCCGAGACATACTGTATTCATCTACCCTCTGCTAACTTTAAAAGGTCAAGTCGTTGTCTTCCTTTAAGAACGAACGGTGGCTCGAGGCATTCGATCGTCTACAGCCGCCCTGGGTGGTCGTGCTCCAGAGTGAATAATACCGCAGTGAATTTGTTTTAAAATAGAGATTATATCACAATTGTTATTTTCAAGAATAAAGTGTAGTGATTAAAATAGAAGCAGTTTTCTTGTTCGTCGTAACACCAGTCAAACACTTTATCATCTAATTATTTGAATTTAATAAAACAGCATAGGTACCTAGACCTACATAAGTCATAAGGGTTTATGCGGGAGTTTTTCAATAGCAAAGGTCATATTGTCGAACGCTCGCTTCTTTTTTAACTCTATCTAGATTATGTAAGTAGGTACTTAGGTAGGTACATAATTTAGGTATGTTTATGATTTGGCATAATATCGTAAGCAAGCTCACCACACAAAACTCCCGATCCCAACTCAGACTAGTCGTTCTGATTTGGCAGATACTATTAGTAGTAGGTACCACGCGAGCGAAGCCTTGGGTGGAAGCTAGTCACAAATTATAACAATTACGTTTTGTGTAGATATTCCCACATAGGGTGATTATCAGTGCGGCGCAAGCTGGCAACGTTGCAGCGCGTCAAGCTGGCAACGTCGCGTCGCAGCGTCAAATCTATCCACCACCTATACTATATATATCTATACCTATACCTATCCTATACCTCTACTGCCCGGCCACTAGATGCATAATTAACGCCATCTACTGAGTGCGTGCGCGGTTTACGCGGTAATTCCAGTTGCAGATGCTAGGTAACTCTTGCTATCAATTGCGCTGCTAGCGGCATCTAGTGCCTAGGGTAGACATCTCAAATAGCCCGAAGAATAGCCCGAGTTATGAGGGTTACGTTCCGTTGTATGAGATGAGGTATCTGTACTAGTATAGTATTATGATATCTGTGACACAGTTGACCAGTTCTAGGTAATCCATGCCTACCATAGGTAGGTACGTAGATTATTGAGTCACTACTATGTGGATAGCTAGCATACTGATGTGATCAGCATAGGTATCACCTGATTACGATGTAAATAACCAATCTTTACATCGGTATTTTATATATAAGACACCTAAGAATTCTGTGAGGTCCCAATCTCAGCATAATTATTTACCTTTTTTTTATTTTATTTATTTATTAATACCAAGAAACACACAAATACAAAATTTACAATTATTTATATTTATAATTTCGCACTTTAGCAGCCGTGCTAGGTGCAAATTTTTGCTATCTCCGGGAACGAGGCCTATAATCTATTTAACATAGATATATACAATAGATAGCATAGTTCATAAGCATTGCATGATTTTTCAAAGTCACTCGATCATTTGGTGGTCAAATTAAAAACAGTCTACATAATTGCGATGACACCAGAGTCAGTCTAATCTCATTGTATGGGGAGTAAACAAAAAACTGTACTAAATTGCGGCAGTATGTTATCCAACTTCCTACTAATATAATAAATGCGAAAGTTTGTGAAGATGTTTGGATATTTGTTATTCAACCACGCCATAACGGTTCAACCGATTTCGTTGAAATTTGGAATAGATAAAGTTCTTTACCTAGAATAGCATAAATGCTACTTTTTATGTAGGTACTACACGAGCGAAGCCGCGTGCGGAAGCTAGTACAGTATATTTATTTATGGATCTGTACCTACCTAGTAGTGTTATCTCGTAAAATTTATCACTACAAATAATTTATGTCATTATCATCGTTGAAATGTAAGCACTTATGTGATTTACGAAGCAATTAAAGATAAAAAGAAAAATCTAGAATTTATCAAAACATTTTTCTCTAATGAAATAGATTTTCTATTCAGTTCTAACAAGCTGTTTACATTCAGTAAATCTTTCATAATGAGTACGAAGCAGCAATCTATGCGCCGTATATGGCGATAGCAAGTCATTGAATGATAATCGCAATATGGTATTTATAGGCTTTAATGTCCAGTATGACTAACTTAATAGTAAACAGTTGCTCAATACACCTACAGACTCAACTAACCACTACTGATTCTATGAAAACGAATACAAACGGCGTGCGAAAGTCATCAAATTTCTGAATACGTGAATAAAGTTTATGTTGAGTTTGACTGAGTTTGAGACATAGGGTGTGCGTGTCTTAGCTCGACGATATTGCAAAGCTCTCATAGTCAAACATTGATTTCATTGACTAGGACTAGGCTCTGGCTGAAAAATAGAATACCACCCTATCAACCCGTGGATGTCGTAAAAGGCAGCTAAGGGATGGGCAGCAACGTCCCCTATTTCAAAAACGATAGCTCTAACTGCGCTTGCTAACCCGCGCGCCTAGCGTGGTGAGTTTGGGCAATTTCCTCCACATGATAGGAAGTCTCTCTGGAATAGTGCGGAGTAGGCCTAATGATCAGCAGTGGATTTCATCAGGCCGATGATCATGATTCAATGACTCTTGATGGTGACTGTACTTTTATTTACAAAATATATCTCGGTTAACTAGAGTCGAATCGTATAACTACCCAACTTTGTTCCCATGAGCCAAGTCAGAAGTTGCGTTAGTTTCAAATTGATTCAGCTCATTCAATGATTAAAGTTTTAATAAATCGAGAAAACCTATTTATTTGGGTTAGTTCAGTTTGAACGGTTTTTATTTGTTTAATAATGTAATGTTTAATAACGTAATTAGTTCGATTATTGTAATGTTTGTATTCCTAGGTCAGTTTTAGAACAAGTGAGTTTTTCTTTATTCGTTTTGATGACCCCGGTGGCGTAGCGGGCGAGTGCCCGTCTGAGACGCAATGAGTGCGGGTTCAATTCACGCTGACAAACGTTTAAAAAAAACACGCGGCATCGCTCATGTGGAACCTGCATAAAAAGTAGCCTTATATGCTATTCATTATATTCCAGACTATAATCTATTTCTGTATCAAATTTTATCAAAATCCGTTCGGCCGCTTAGCGGTGAATGAACCACAAACATCCAAACATCCTCACAAACATTTGCATTTTTATTATTAGCAGGATAAAGAGTGTAGAAGTGTCCTGAGTAAAATCAGCTGTACCTACATGCTGTACGTTATACCACACAACATTGTACAACTTACATGCTGTGTGGTTTAACTTGCAAATCTCAAATACCGTTACAAATTGAATGGTCATCGGGAAAATACGCAAACTTTAAACATTCTGTTGGCATGTTTTATTAGAATTAAGATAATCTGTATCACCGTTTTGCGAAAGGTTTCCTTTATAACTTCATTCTACGATTGTATTCTTTGGAATTTTTACGCAAAACAAATTAGAATTTCTAATTTCTGTCACTTTAAGCTGTTTTAGGGCGCGTGATCGGGTTCGTTATAGGTACATTATATAAATTGAAAACTTTTTAATTCTTCCTCTTTATCAAATAATGCCAATAACTTATGGTTTCCTGAAAAGCGATGAAGATTCTTATAAAGCGAACAACGGGTTTTAATCTTTTTACACTACTTTTTACGGACTATACATATTGGTCGCCACTCAAGCTACGCAAGTGATTTGCTTCGAAGACATAGATTGATACCCAAATCACCCACATTGAATAACTTAATAATAATCGTTATATATAACTGCTGTCTTTCAATTAATTAATTAATAAAATCTCTATCCATCTATGTACCTACTATCTTCCTAGTTATCAACTAGTAGATCTCGCTTTGCTCGATTTATTCAGTCGAAGGGAACCATCAAAAATGGTATATTCGATAAACTCATCGATGAAGCATTACCATAAAATATCCGTTCAGTGTAACAGACGTCCCATATCTACGGACTCGTAGCTGACCAAAACAAGAGCCAAAACATGGAACAACAACAAGTTACAGCGATATGGCTTGATTTATACAGAAAATGGGTTATCGGCACCAGCTGTCACCGGTACGAACCTGGCCCGACAAACTTATCGAGCTAACGAGATAAGTAAAATATTTGTGAAAACCTTTAAATGGCCCTCGATTTTCTATAAACTACATATCCTTTTGACTAGCTGTAAGTTTCCCTAAGAGAATAAAATAAAATAACGAGATCAGGCCCAAACTGTGCTCGAGAAATGGTGAGTGCGAACAAACAGTGCTGACGGCGCCGGCGTCGCATTAGCGTCATTCGAAAATGTACCGTTCTGAGTACGTGCGTAAGATTACATAGGAGTGGCACTGTTGTCATCCGCGCTGTCATTGATGTGGCTATACTCACCCGTCGCGACGATGAGAGTCGGTACTTATAACCATTCTTACCAGAACTACTTAGTCATTGAAACTTAACCAATGGGAGCCCACGTTATATTGGTTTAAATAAAGTTAGTATTTTAATTGTATGTATCTCAAAAACTGTGGCCTAAAACAAAAACAAAAGTAAAATGGTTTCGGAATATAAAGCTAATTTTAATGATAACCCACTTCAAGTATACTTTTTTTTTTAAAACCCCCATTTGGACCTCTATATCTTAGCAACCCTTGGGCGATTCAACCCATATTCCTACCAGTAAAGTTTGATAGTACAACCAGCAGTCGACGCACTAAATTCCATGCAAATCAGATTGACAGTTTGAAAGTTATGCTCGAACAAATAAACATACAAACATGACGTAACGATCCAAGTTGTTTGGGAGATCTTCGCTCACTCCATGAAAAAAACTGTCTTATAAGGTGCGATAAAACTTCCAAAGTTCTGTATGATCTGACCCGATGCATGTACAGAAATTCCCAACAATCGGTTTCCTGTGAAAATGGCCTATGCAAATATAGAAAGAACCAGTCGACGGTCGGGTGCAACACTCGGATGTTATCACTAGAGTCACAGTTGGAAGGAAACGATACTCTGGATAATGTGGAGATGTGTATTGCAGGAATAACATGATATCACTGGTATTAAAAATACCTGGCACATTTGCACTTTTCAACTACGCACGCGACACACTGATATGAAATGCATTGACAGCTGCGTTGCAGCTTGATGTACTACGAGGCACATATTCTCGTCATGTCATTGGTCGTTTAGCGTGACGGTAGACGATAGCTTCATATAGGTAGTGTGAAAACAGTGTTTATTTTCAAGGAACTTTGTTGAAACAACAGTACCGTGCCGTAACTAGATCTAATCATGAATTCTTATCTAAATCGGAAGTATCTGTTAATTGTTTCATTGGAATTACCAGTTGGTATTAAAGGTATTTGAATTGAGACTGACTTTGCCTTAAAGACCTTGCCTTCAATTCAGAAACCACAATTCTATTTGATATGAAATTCTTGGTAACTAAACACCTAAAGGGTAGCGCGTCCCACAAATCTAGGTGTAAACAATGATACGAAACTCTCAAGAAATTCTACAAGGTTATTTGAATTTAGTTTCTATAGCGGCAGCAATAAGAGTGAGTTTGTGAATGTGCTATTGGAAAATTAATGTTTGTTTTACAACTCGACACGCTGCAAGATTGATTGACTGGACGCGAATGAACTCCGCAAATATTAAGTTATTCGGTACAAATTTACCGGGAATAGTGCCCGCATGATTGACATTTTGTTTGCTTTAATAAATTGTAAACCAATAGACCTTTCTCACGGTGACTGATTGCTAGAGTTTATGTAGTTTTTTTGTAAGTATAGAGATATAGGATTTATGTTGAGTGCCGCAAATTTACTATATATAACGTGGTGTTGAGTTTACTAGTCAATATTTGATATCACAACTATTGTGGTGGAATGAAAACTTAACAAACACACACCATAGTCCTAACCTCACACTATTACTCCCTGAGTCGTGAGTATCAGAAACTACTAGGTATAGTATGGAGGACTAGGTATGGTACCACAACAGCCAGACCCGGAACAAACATTGCTCATAGTGCTAACATTTGTCCCGCCGTGGTAATCGGACTCACACCTTTCACGTCAGCTTCGCCCGCCGTGCTATGGAGGCTATCAAATATGCAAACGATGCATAGTAAGAAAATAACAATTCTATAAATAACGTGAATAGTGACATCATAAGTTCTTAATCTCTTCCATTTTCTAATCGTTGTCAGACTACATTAACACGAACAATAAATTTACCACATTAGAAAATATGCCAACGCCAATAAATCCTCTGTCTCTCAGAGTAAAGCTTTGTAAAGCTATATCTAGTTTTTTAATAAATATCCTGATCTTTAAAAGATTGAAATAGTTTGGACCTATGAACTATTTTTTCCTTTTAAAGACCAGTTCAACAGTACCCTATACTGATATGGATGCTCATGTAATGTGATGTGAGTGAATGAATCAAAAGAGGTATGTCAGCAAACAAAGCCGTGGTCTCTGCCTATGCTCTATGGGAAACAGGCAAGATTTTATTTAGGTATGTTTGTACTATCTTTACTAAAAGATCAGTAGCATGACTTTTCAAAATCAAGAAATATTTAATAATAGGGGATAACTGTAGTTTTTCATCATAGTTCCTCTATAATCATTTCATTAGGTACCTATTTTAACATAACATTTGATGAATATTTAACTATTTATTTATTTTGTCTTAAAACCAAAAACTTATTCAAAACTTATTCGGGATGGACCTCGGTAAATAGCTTGCCAGATTTCACTTAAAGAACACTTGAAACTTTTCTCAATCAATCACCATTTGCTTTTCATGTTGACTGTACCTGGCTGTAGTCAAGTGGCATTCATCATCATCATCATGGTTTCAGCCGTACGACGTCCACTGCTGAACATGGCCTCCCCCACAGACAGAGCAAATTCCTTATCATGTGGGAGGATTTGCCCATACTCACCACGCTGGGCATGTGGGTTGGCGAGCGCAGTTAGAGCTATCGTTATTAAAATGCCCTGGACGCTGCTGCCCATCACCTAGCTTTTTTCCCATAGTCGCCTCTTACGACATCCACGGATAGGTAGATATGGAGGGGCCTATTCTTCAGCCGGGGCCACCACGGCCACACCAAGGCCGTTGAAATAAAAGTTCGAAAGAAATCATAGAACTTCTGAGTAACACGTTAGTTTTATAGAAATATTTTCTTTTATTATAGCTAGCTCATTTTATAACTCTTAGTGACAAGGTAAGCATATGAAGTTTCTATTATGACATTTTATTTATTCAACAGGTTATGGGTTCAAGATCGTTTTAAAATCAAATATTCCGAATCATTACTTGGATATTGGATACCTATTTGTTATTCAAAACAGAGCCATTTATACCTATATATAACTCCGCAGCGGCTGGTCCGATTTTTAAAGTTTTTTTCACTATTACATAAATTATATTACGAAATAGGACTAGACTCTAATACTGCACTCGCCAACCCGCGTGCCTACACTAAAGGAAGTCGCTCTGGAAATCTGTGGCTTATGTTCAGCAGTGGATAACGGCTTAAATGATAGAAACTGTCATGTCTTTGGAACTTCTTCCAAAGACATGACAGTTTCTATCATTTAAGCCTTTGTTTTTACATTTTGTACTTCTACAAATTTTCAAAGTACTAGTAGGTATATTAAATATTTTATTATTTTAAATTAGGTAATTAGAAAAGTGCACCCGCTGTTCTGACGCAAGCAAAGTTCTGCTAACCGTCCAGAAAGAGGCACGTATCGTCTTATTATTATGTTTCACTTGTCTGTTAGCGTCACCTAGACATGAATGAAAATAGATCTTTGTCTTGTCTCTCTTTGTATCTTTGAATTTATATATATTTTTTTGAAAACCAGCTTACTACCCACCTTTTGGCAAATGGTTACCGTAGCTTATGAACGCTTGCAATACCAGAGGCATCACACACGCGTTGCCAATCACGAACCCTCTCCCCCCTAAAGAGCTCTGGCAACCTTACTCACCGCAGGAACACAACAAACACTATTTGAAACAAATAATGTTATATGGCTGCGATCTCTTGTAAGGCGGAGGTACGCTCTAAATTGGAGCAGCCCACCTAGCCTCTCTAGGCGGGCTGCTCCAATTTAGAGCGTGAAAATCTCGCTGTGCCCTACCTCGCTTAAAATACTCGCGTATAATATCTCTTTAGTTCCTATAAATCAAGAGTTGATCTACCCCTTTGATATCTACTCATTAATTTTGCAGAACCTCCTGCAAATAATCTTATCATGAGTAACCTATCTACTATCATGACTAATTAGTTTCTTATCAGTCAATCTAGGTAGGTAATTATGTGTCATTCGAGCATCTTGGCTTAGCGGGAACGCCTATGTACGTCTCGATAGAGCTTACATATTTGGGGTTGAGACCCTAGTTTTGTGGGGTGGCCCCTGGGCCCTCCGGGTTATATCGGGGCGTCTGGTCTAAGCGACGCGTGACCCGAGAGCTGACTCCTATTTAACCTACTGGATCAGCATTGCCATCCAGCAATTCCTTCAATTTCCGATTAGTATTGATCTGAATCAATTGAGCTATCTATACAAGGTGGTTCATAACATGTATACCATCCCGAAAGGGGGTTATTATTCTATCAACGAAAAGAAATATTACTAGAGAAAAAAAACATCAATATTTTCATTTTATTTATATAATATTTTTTTCACAAACTTTCTCAAAATAGCTATTTATAGTATTTTTACAATCTTTAGAACTAATAACTAAACGTTCAAGAAGATTGGAATCAAGATTGCTAACTAAAACTGCTGATTCATTGAGTTTGACCTGATTTGACCCCAAAACAGCTGATTTTCGCATAGAGTTTTTTAAATGAAAAATGACGAATTTCCAAAAGTCGTAGTACAAACTTTATTGCCAATTGGGTGTAGAATAAGCTTCTTTCGGGATGGCACACATGTTATAAATCACCTTGTAGGTACAAGGATATTCATAGTTTGTATGCTATTACGAACAATTGTATACTTGTTATGAATCACCTTGTAGATAGATTGTAATGGTCTTCAGATAGCTCAACTGTTTATTGTGTATTTTGTAAAATAGTTGTTTTACTTGTATTCGTTTTAATTTTCTTTCTTGCTTGCTTGTTGTCTCACTGATTCTTTCTCATTAATCCTGTATTAGTTCAGTAGCCAGATTAAGATAGTTGGCCCGTAAAAGCGCATATGACTGTCAGAGAAAGAATAAGTGTAGTGAACGGATCAAAGTGCGACTTAAAAGTACTACCTTTCTTTTTGAAACGACTTCAATAGAAGGAGAAGTAGCATGGATGCGCCAGTTCTAAACTTACCAAAAACAGACTGAGTGCGTTGGACAGAACAGAATAGTTGATGTGATAGGTTGCAAGTTCATCACTGTTTATAACAAACTTAAAAGTCGAGATACCTCCACTAGGCCAACATTTTATAAGGTAAAAAAATTAATAATTCCACTCTAACAATGACCTTATATAATATAGGTACTCATATATGTATGCGGTCGATAAGAATTTAAATAAAATTACAGCAAAAATTACGCAATTGTTGATGATTACAAATAACGTATTGTTTGTCAGTTCCTTTCTTACGGATGTGTTTATCATCTTTTAAACTTATCAATGTATCAATAGCTTTATAGTATAATGATTGACATGCATTGTTCTTATTGAGTCAGTTTAAAAAATAATAAACAACACCCAATCATATAGTCATATATAATCCTGACCCCAAACTAAGATTCCCTGAGTCATGGGTACCAGATACGTCGTAGTACCACAAAACCCAGACCTGGAACAAATATTTGCAGATCATTCAAACATTTTTTACACTGCGGGACATGGTAGGGAATCGAACTCGTACCCGTTGTACGCGTCGATTTTCCATCTGTAATGGAACGGAAGCCACAATGCGCGAGTCCTCGTACTTGACCCATAATTAGTATTTAGTTACGCTACATAATTGAAAACAAACTCTCAGACTATTTATGTCAGTCGCCTTAAAAGGGCAGTTTTTATCTCGACGAGTTGCCAAGCAAACGTTTCGGTGGCGAGTTCTAACTGATTGTGTTGTCAGACACCTAGCCAAGCGGTAGTGCCTAAGAAATGAAAGGATAAACATGGTCTTAACGATCTAATTTGTTGTTCTCAAATTAACTTTATACCGATAGTACATTAAAGGAGAAAATTTTGAAATAAATTTTAGAAAATCGCAAGCCTTGAACCTTTTGAACATGACATTATTCATACTTCATTCTACTGCAGGAGGAAGTACTAAAGAACAGCCAGTCACCAAATTCGTAGCATAGCGCATCGGTAACACGTGACTATAAATAAAAGCTTTTGTTTATAAACATTACAGGACAGTGCCCCAAGTACAAATAATTCACGATAGCTATAGGTAGGTACGCTTACGATACGATATTGTCAAATATTGGCCATTGCCATCGGCGAGCGACGCTTGAAATTTTTAAATTTGACTGGTAGATTTGACATTTGCTAACGTATCGTAAGCGTAACGCTATTGTAAATACACACAGGTTATCAAACGATCCATGAGGAATTCCTTTCAGGTTTAATTGTCACAATGTCGAAGGAACGTGACCGACTGGCATTGATTGAAGTAAATCACGTTTTACTCAATGATTACAAAAATAGAGTTGCTACAAATATATTCCTCTATTCAGCCGTGAAACGATGCAATCAGCTCATCATTGAAATGGTACGGTATTCGGTTTTAAGCCGTGTTCAAAGGCCTGCGATATGTCGTCTAAATATGTTGAAAAGTTTACGTCTACTGATGAAAGTCGATTTTAGGTTTGATATTTGAGGGCGTACGATATGTCAACGATATCGAAAGCCCCTAGAAGTGAAATTCAAAATTGAGTTTATTCAGTGGGGATTAAATTGATTTTAAAAAGAATTTCAGATGACATAAATGCTTTATATGCTCTACAAGCGGGCAAGAAATACCTCGCATAATAATATGGAAATAACTAGTTAGTTACAACACTAACGTTTAGTTTATATCAAAGAGTGGTAACTCGATACATCCTGATGAATCAGTATATGAGATAAGACGTGAAGCTAGTACCACAAACAACACTAAAGGAAATACCTAGTTGCACATTCCGTGTAGAAAATAAAACTGTTGTATTAGTACAATTTTCGATGACGAGGAAATATCAATTTTACCATCTACCTAACAAGAAAATAAGTAATCTTTATAAGGTGATTCATAATAGGTCGATAAATTTACATAAATGTAAATTATAAATTTATTTATTTATTTATTTATTTGGACACACATTACACATTACAAGCATACAATATAATACTATTTAACAAAGTAGTTTTGATCTGGCTTGAAACGTAACTTACGTGCGTACTGCTAAATAAATAAAATATTATAAATATAATTTATAAATTGATATAAATTCATAATCTCGAAAGGAGCTTATTCTATCAAGAAAAAGGAAGAATATTAGCAGGAAGGAATAAAAATTTAAAAACATTTAAAATTAGTTTTTGAAATTTTTATCGTCCTAATAAGTAATTTTGAATCTTATAAGAAGTTTGACATCAAGATAACTACCAAAAACAGCTGAATAATTGAGGGCGAACTGATTTCACCCGCAAACAGCAGATTTTTGCATAGTTTCAGTAAAAAGTTAAGAATTTCCAAAAGTCGTAAACAAACTTGATTGCCAATTCGGTGTCGTAGAATAAGCCCCTTTCGGGATAACATACATATTATGAATCAGCTTGTATATGACACGGTAGCAGATAAGGTTATTGACTTACTAAATACCGAAAGAGTCATAATTCTAGGTCAACATGATTGATATCAGGCGGCACGTCAACTATGTTATTGTTATTTGGTTTTTTTTTTCTTACACATTATCAACTAATCCATTTAGTTAAACACGTTTTATTTATGCTACGATTTTTAATATACAAAATGATTGTGTGATGAAAATACATGGGGGACTGCTGAACATAGGCCATGTTCAGCACGGCTGAAATGGACATGATGCTATTACTTTTTAGTTTTTTTTCACTTATTAGCCGTAGGTTATATTCTTAGAATAACAAAACTATGGTTTTATTCCAAGATACTTCAATCTACAAGTTTATAAATAAGTTATAAAGTTTTACGGGTGAGGTAATTCGTGCTATGAAAGAGGTTGTTTTTGGTTTGGAATCTCTAACGTTTTAGATAGTTTCAAATATTTAGAGTGGCTTGGTGCAAATTTGTTCAGCACGAAAATTTCCGTTATACCTCGCTAAAACTTGCTAAAACCTATGACGTAAAGTTACAAGATGAGTTTCATCGGCAACAGATTCGGTGAAAGTCACGTTTTGTACCAATAACGTACATCGAGTATACACGGCCTATATCGAAAATTTTAGTAATATTCCCAAAACTTAAACGGCACTTTTGTGACGCATAGATGATGAGGATGGCAAACGTTTGTATATTAAATTTTTAAAAGATATTGTAAAGTTTGACTGATATTATTTTTTATTTGGGAAAACAAACAGAGTTATATTCAATTGTTACTAAATAATATAAATTTACACAAAATCCAATCATTGAGATCGCTTCATTCAGGGTAAATTGCTCCGTCAAAATGTAAAAACTTTTTTTTATCGAGTGCCATGTTAAATCATTGAATAGTGCCGTGATAACGACCTACTGCCTCATCATACAAATACCTCTTCTAAGAAACCAAGGCCTAAGTTACTTTCTTCTCGCCCGTGTGCCTTAGAAAATTTTAAAACTTGTATTTCATCTTGGCACGAATGTAAAATGTTGGTATTTGGGAACATATCACGGCATAATACAAAATATTTTGATTTTAATTTTATATTTTATGCGTTAAAGGTATTTTTAACAGCACTTTCCAATATTACATCGTTTAAGATCGATTGTATTAAGTACCGTCCATGTCTTAATGTATGCAGTTTTTATTTATAATTCATGCCATTCGCTTGTCATTAATGTGATATATTATTCATTTCATTCATGTTTTATTTCACCAAGAATTGAGTTGTTTTCCTTTATGGAAGATTTTTTTTTAAGTTTTCTTGGTATCCGTCTGTATTATACGTGAATCCTACAAAATGATTAATACCTGTTTTTATTTGGACTTATAATTATTTTTAGCATATCCTATTTTTGTAAACGTTGGCTATGTTTAAAAGGTTTTTTTAATAAATGAAATACGAAAATGTATATTCATCGTATCGTCGAAGTTTAAAGTTAGTCACTCTCTATTTACAAACATTTTATTTGGGTCATTGTCTTGAAGAGTACTTACACGCGGAAAATTTATTTAACACCTTCATTTGAATGTGTGCTTAAGTTTCACAGTCTAGTTACTAGTTTTATAGAGTTGAATGTTTGTTTACTTTTAAATCTTTTAATTCTGGTATTAAGGTATGTTCTGTTCTGTAACGTTTATTTGTATGCTTCCCTTTGCCTTATTCTGCACATGTATCCATTACTTTTATCAGCTCTCTCTAGCGTCAAAAGTTTGCTAGAAGAAAAATCTGTAGGGTTAAGCTCGCATTTGTATATGCCTGTATTATTAAGTTATTTTTCGTTTTTTTAAGTTTTTTTTTAGTTTTAAGTTATTAGTTATCAATGGCAATTAACAATGGTAACGTGATTGATCTTTCCACTTTGAAGCTATTAATTCATCGCTAAGAAGACATTGGATAAATTGATATAAAACTTAACTCATATGGCCATTGACGAAACCAATGGACCGTTTTGCTGTGTTATTGACAAAAGATCTGTAACCGCTGGTGAAACAAAGCAGAATAGGTGAACTATCAATAAAGTTCTATAGTAAGTATTTAAATATAGAGCAGTTGCAATATATATTTGGGGGTGTTTCAACGTGGACTCTTTCAATATAATATACTTAAAAGGTTAAGCTTAGAATAAACTTAGGTACATAACATAACTCATGCATGACAGGTTACTCAATATCTATAGAAATAAGCTCCCTCTTATTGCAGCTGTGTCTATACAGGTATTTACTCAGTTCTAAATGTCACTTATCAAAACATAATGTCGTGAAAAACTAGAAATTAAACACAATCAAATTTCCTGAAAAACAAAACGTATGAAAATACTCACAAAATGGACTTCATCTTGTCTTCGTTCCTTATTCTAAATTCACAACCTAAAAATTATCATAATCACAGACACGTTTATTTCACACATTCGCCAAACTCATCGCGTATTTAGATACCTATTTATTTTGGTTTATGCATGCGTGCGCGCACAGCGGCGGTGGATCATTCACTGCCGGTTTTAGTCGCGAATTGGCGAATGAAGCTTATAACTGAAACTGCATGTGTGAGAAATGACAAAGCTCATGTAGAGTTAGCACTAGTTTGAACGTTTGTAAATCGATCGTCAATACCTCATTACACATATTTTAAAATGATCCTTATCTCTACTGTATAAAGTCAATTATATACCTATTCGACTATTAAATGCTAGCTACATTGTTGGGCTTTATTGCACGCCCTCAAATATCCAACACAAAATTGACTTTAATCAGTAGAAGGATCATTTTTAAATATATTTAAAACATCTTTAGGTGGCATATCAATGCGAAATGCATAAACTATTCTAGACAAAGCTTAGGGTTACTCTTACGTAATAATATTATATAAACAAAAGTAATTATCGACGTCAAACGTATACAATATGTTTCTTTTAATAAATCAGTAGGATCACTTTGATTCTTGGCGAAGAAATTAGTTGAAGTTAGTGAAAAAAGAAAGTGATAATAACGAGAAAAGAAGTGATTATGCATGTCAATATTAGTTGCGTAAGCGTTTTCCTCCTAAGTGTTGGTTATGTCATCTTAACTGGTAAAAAAAAACATTTTCTTTTGGATGTGTCAATAAAAAGAGAAATACTGCTATTTGGTCAATTAACGAATTTGTAGGTAAAGAAGCCTAATTGTTAACGAACTCGGTGGTGTGGCGGGCGAATCGACTTTGGCGAGTCTGAAAGATGCTGGTACGATTCTCATGACGGGGAAAATGTTGCTGGACTTAAAAAAAAAAGAAATGAATTCAAGTTGAAACGTCTATGATAGTTGCGAACTACTCGAAACAACAACAGAGATTAAAAATTCAGAATTTATTTTGAGAAAAAAATATTTTTGAAAAAAATATTTTTCCACTTTATATGTATAGGTACTGTGTGTGATGTTAACTACTGGGATTTCTTTACCAAAAAGTATCTATATACTAGTTCTATTTTGGTAAATATAAAAGATAATGATGATAATTATTAGAAATTAATAATTGACTACCTCATTATATTTACCAAATATAATTATCCTGTTTAAAAATACATGTTCTTTGCGTCTATGATAATTTATTTTTGCGAAATACTCTAACCAACTGTGAACCAATTATTTTAGTTTCTTATCACCAATTATTCCATCACGGTTTTACATTATAGTATGTTTATTTTAGAACACACGTCACCGCTCTGTCACCATACTGCCATCGTTTTAAATAAACGCGAAATCGTTGCGCGATTGCAATTTATTACAATTGGAGTCGGCACAAAAATAGACCGATCTTCAGCGTCGGCGACGATATCGAAATTTCTTGCGTGTTAATTAATCAAGGAAAATAAAAAAATCAAGATGTATAGAGAATCAAATACTGTGCTTGTCGTGTCGTTTCAATGATTCTTGCTTGTTCATCCTGTATTAGGTCAATTAACAGGTTGTGGTATAGTGGCCTTGAAAAGAACCTATGACCGTCGGTGAAAGAATCAGTGTAGTGAAAGGATTAAAGCGCGCTCCTTGCATGCACATTTATCCCTTAGCATAGTAGATATCCTCTCAGATCTCCAGGCGATCAGATCCTTGAAGATGTCTAAGAGGGGTAGTCAGAGGCAAGTCGAAACCCGCTTGGCAAACACGGTCTTTGGAAAACCAATAACAAAAAAAGTTTGTAGACCATGGGTAAAAATGATGGCAAAAAACCGGGTGTGTTGGAGGCCCATCCGATGGAACCACGACGTTGTAACTGTTGCAGGAAGTCTGTGGATGGATAAAGCTCAAGACAGCTCGTCATGGAAATCCATAAGGAGGCCTACAGGCTGATGATGATGGCGATGTTAAGACCTTGGGCTACACGTAAGCGCTGGCTTTATAGTGACAAAAAAAACATTGTTTACAAATTAAATGTTCAGTTATTCGTCCCACATCATTGACTTTGAAGTCATCGCATTGTGTTTACGCGAGAACGAATTGGATATTTATGTCTCTTATTCACACCACAGTGCATAAAAAATTATATACAATTTGGTTCCGTAGCAAATAAACGATTATAGAAAATATTTCATATTTGGTTAAAATTAATTTAGAAAACAAATTTTTGGTATGCAGTGGTTGAGCTTGACTGTCGCGCAAGACTAGAGATTGACCCTGAAACTATATTAGACAGTAGCAAACATTTTATATGTTACGTAGTTTATTTAGAAACTCAATTGTTTTGTATTGTTCCAAAAAAACAAGGATCTCTAAAGCGACTCTTATGAGTAATGAATGACGGACGATCCTCCCAATTCGACAAGCTTTAATTAAAGTTATAAATTTCACGGCCTTCTCGATCATTAAAAGAAGACACTTTCCATGACCCATTTTCTAAATTTTTAATCGAGACACCAATTATCTAATATTCCGTATCTAGGACATGTCATTTTGACAGTTTTTCATTAAAGTTTTGCACTATGTTGTCGGCTATCAATTAGGGTTGAGCGAAAATGACATCATGTACGAGGTTTATAGCTCAATTTTATGCCGTGTCCAAACGGCGTGTATATGTCATTTAAAATATGTTTTAACTTTATTTCAAAATGATCCCTATATGTGTTAATTAAAGTTAATTTTAGGTTAACATTTGAGGGCTTGCGATATAGCTCAACAACGCCCCCGAAAGTTATACTCAAAATTGACTTTAATTAGTTAACGTAAGGCCCATTTTCAAACGGCGATATGACATAATCTAAAATTCGCTTCAAAATGATAGTAATATCTACTAAATAAAACCAATTTTGAGTTTTTTTTAGGGCTTTAGATATCGTAGCCGTAAGGGTTATTTTTCAACATATTTTAGATGACATATATCACGCCGTTCGATCACGGCATTATGGTGTAACTCAAAGATGATGTAAGTTATTTACAAATAAAAATATGATGCACCGGTTGTTTGTAAGGTTCTTGTTAGATTTTAATAGGTATCTATTGTAAGACCATTATATCATTACCTACCTATTTATTAAATTTCCGTGAAATATAAATCAATGAGGTAATTTTAATTACAACAAACATAAACGAAATGCCAATCAATAATTTAATACGACTTGTATATTCCTTGTATAATCCTTGTCATCGTAATCATCATCAGCAGCCTACAAAAGTCCATGCTGGATATAAGCCTCAAACAAAGAGTACCATGGCGATCAGCGTTAAGGCTTTAGTTCCCGCAACGTTCATAGTATCATCGGTCCATCTGGAGGAGGCCGTTTAACTCTGCGACGCCCGGTTCGAGGTCGGCATTTGAGAACCTTTTTACCCCAACGGTTGTCGGTTCTGTGAACTATATGGCCTGCCTACTGCCACTTAAACTTGCTAATTCTTAGAGCTATGTCAGTGACCTTGGTACTTCTACTATCTGCGGCGAGAATATATGACGATGTTTCCCAAACGCTGCTAAGGCGAGTTGGATTAATTGCTTGTATTCTGTTATCTCATGTTTGTATTAGACAATATTTATTCTAAATTTACCGTAGGTATTTACCATTTTAAAGTTATCAGCTTTTATCTGTTGACTAATGGCATGTAACTAAGGCCACACAGAAGCACATTCAACTCGATTTGGCAAATCATTCCACGCTCGAAATATTTTATCTTTTGAAATATTTCTTGAAAAGGCGCAGACCGCACTCGTCATTCATCCTGCCAGTCAAATGTCATCACTGGAATTTTAGTGTTATTTATTTACAATTTTAAAATTCATCCGATACGCTGGAGATTCTTGCCAAAATTGTCACCTTTTAAGTGCGGTTGGTCGTTGACTCTATTGGTCGCTTTTTATATTTTTATCATCTTTTTAACTTATTATTAATACGAAAAGTTTAAAATCAAACTGCTTATTAGAACATTTGAATAATTGAGTTTGATTGATCCCAATATAGCAGATTTACAGTGTCTTGCAATGATGTATGTCGAATTTTCAAAATCAGCATACCAATTTTATTGGCAATAGGGTGTAGGAAAAGCCCCTTTAGACATTTTCATACTTATTATTATTCAGTTACATACCATATAACCATGTATACTTTTTGTGGGTTAGGCATTTTTTCGTTATCTCTATGATAGACAATATTAGCTAAAACTTACCTTATATGCGTACAGCTTATCAAATATGTCAAAGGTCATTAATAATAATAGAAACAGCTATAGATAATTTACTATTGCCAATTATGTTAAATAAAACATACTGAATGCTCAAATTATCTAACATAACGTTTCTCGCCTGGGAAGGTCTTCCGCCTTACAAAAGATCGCATCCATATCACATTATTTGTTTGAAATAATGTTGTGTTCCAGCGGTGAGTAAAGTTGCCAGAGCTCTTTAGGGAGGAGTGCTGTTTGGGATCGGCAACGCGTGCCTGATGCCACTGGTATTGCAAAACGCTCATTGGGTACGGTCACCGCTTACCAAAAAGTGGGCCGTATGATTCTTTGCCACATCAGTTGTATAAAGAAAATGACAATACTGTCTTAAATAATCTCTAATTAAAATATAAGTTTTCGTTTTAATGCTTTCCATGGAACTCTTTCGTGATTGGTTCTCCTGTGAATCCACGTAGCACAGGAGCTGGAGGTAAAACATGACATTATAGCCGTATTATTATAGTCTAATTAAATAATACAATTTAATCTCAGTAATAAGGTGTTTGCCCCTAGATCCAATTCACCATATCACGAAGGTACGCTCGCCATTAGAAAAGTGATTTCCTCGAGTTAACTAGCTAAAGGGTGGTAACAAAATTAAACCTGGCTCCAGCTTTCAAAAGTTGTGCTGACGATATTTTTAAAATAACAGTATGAAAGTATACTGATCGCGAAAGTTTGAAAAATAATTATGTTTTCAGTACAGAAATCTGTTACCCAATTACGTAAATTTGTTATAATCAGTTTCAATTTGACAATTTGAAACCGGTAAATATGGCGGCTTTGCGATTACCTAATGAAAGTTTTAATAAAGCCCGCAAATATATATCGCTTTCGAATAGAAACTGATGAAACTAATTACTTCTTCACTTATTTGGCCCCACTTGTCCATGGTAATGATACTCATAGTTTACAGACAGTGAAACAGAAAAACCGTAGTTACTTACAAAGGAAAACTACGTTGGGTAAAAAAAGTGTAGTACACTCCCTATAAATCCTGTAAGTTCGAGATCACTGACATTGCGTGACTAACTTGATTTGATGTAGGTCATTGAAGGTCATTATTTTATTCAGATAACCGGCAAGATGATGTAACATGAACAATATAGTAAATGTTTATTCAATTTAAAAAGGTACAATAATTTATTTGTAACTCAACTTTATCCAAAAGCAATACCAATATATTTCTCACAAAGTGGACAAAGTATATTCGTGAGTAGGTAGTGATTTTACCCCTAAGTAGTTACTAAATCGAAATATCCGAGCTTCAAACCTCCTATTAGGACCTCGAATGCAATTTTGAGTGGAGAAGTAGTGCCAACAAAGAGGATGGTACCTATTCCAAAGTGTAGGTCAGTAATTCAACTTTTATATCTCCATTCGAGAAACAATTGCAATTGCATCTCCAACTTAAGACACTCTCCGACTAAAATAGGCTTTATGATTCCGAAACTTTGCTTCTGACGCACTATTATTCTTTAAATAAGTTATCTACCTTTTTGTTGTAAAATAAATAAGCTAACCAGTCATGAAGCTAAAATAAATTATTTTGGCCGACAACGTCAGTAATTAAGTTTTGTTTCAGTACACAAAACAAAGATGTGTGCAAATTTATTGTTGGCCGTGGGCAGATTCCTTTCCAGCACACATTATTTTGTTATGTACGTTATAAATACCTAAGGACAGGCAGAAAAAAAGCAAATCTAATATAATTGCGTGTAAATTGTCTTGAAACGAAAATTACAAATAAAATAACCTAGTAACAGGAAAGTAATTTTCCTTCCTTAGGCTATATTAAGTAGGTATCGTAAGTGTCTATCTATACTCTGCCTAAGTGAGTCTTTAGCACTAGCCACTAGGACGCCAATATCTGCTAGTCCGTAATATTGACACTACTAGGTTCGGTTGTTCAACGGCTCTCTAATCTATCCCCTTAATTAACATCGTAGATCGATAATTATGTATGTCAAATAGCGATCAATATCGCGGAATAATATTTTTTTTAGCATTTGCAGTATTTTCTAACTTTTCAGGCAGCTTTTCCAATTTTACTATTAAAAAAACAATTAAAAAATTAAACAACTTGATGCAGCCGTTCTTGCTCTCTTCAGCCGTGAAATTTGTTGTTCAGATAAGATCAGATATTAGTTAGATGCTATAGATGTTTGTCCCGCACTGGACAAACATTTGTGACTAACACAGATGTTTGTTCTGTGTCTGGGTGTTAAAGATATATATCTATTATGTATATCAGTCTCTGGTGCCCATAGTATAGGCTATGCCTAGTTTGGGATCAGTTGACCGTGTGTGATATGTTCGGAATATTAAAAAATAAAATAAAAAAAGAGCAGAGAAAGAGCAGGGATATAGATGCGATTTTTAAGTTGATCTATAAAGTGCCTCAACGATAAAAAAGTAGGTACCAAGTTTTGCCAGATATCGCGAGATCTCAGTTTGGGGTGAACCACTAGTTATAGATTTGCGGAATCACCAACCGTTCTTGGTCGGGCTAGCACTAGTATGCGGAACGCGTGTTACGGCAACACAAACAAGTGCTAGCCCCGCCAGCCAGTATACGCCCGCCTGTCCATTCTTCGGCGAATCAAATAGATTATTTTGCTCAGCCGCGCGATTTATTAAGTAGGCCGGGCCAATGATTTTGCAAATAGAAACTACCGAATCGACAATTTGATTTATTTGACAAATCTATCGATAAGACGATTTAGGACGCCGTTGTTTGTTTTGTAGGCATTAAGCAGTGTTTGCTTGGACAAGTTTTTTATTCGAAAACGGCAGTAAATTGGGTAATCTGATTTTATTTGGTGCTTATCTCTGTCTGAAGTATTTGTTCAGGTTCGGCATTTAGGTCTTTCCTACAAATTTAAAAAATGCACATGTTTGTGAGGATGTTTTGAGGTTTGTTGTTCAATCATGCCGTAAGGGCTCAACCGATTTCGATGGTACTTGGAATAGATAAAATTCTTTACTTAGATAACATACAGGGTACTTTTTATCCGTCTACTGGTCTGAGCCCTTCTGGCTTTACGTTCTTAACGCGTTGCTTAATGCGTGTCAAAAGTTTATCTAGTTTATTTTGACTTACCCTGGTATTCTAAGTCTTCACTCAAACACTTTTTAGTTTCACTTAATCAAACATATTGCATGCCATTTGAACACTGCTTAATGCGTGTCAAAAATTTATCTAGTTTATCTTGACTCACCCTGGTATTCTAAGTCGTCACTTATAATTTTTTTTTCTTGAAATAATATTGCTGAAGCAATTTATTGCATCAAACTGACAGTATTTTTATCACAATTGCTGTAAAAGTTGATTGAAAGAAACAAAAATTGATAAGTGACGACTTAGAATACCAGGGTAAGTCAAAATAAACTAGATAAACTTTTGACACGCATTAAGCAGTGTTCAAATGGCATGCGATATTTTCTTGACAGGTCATATAAAAATGTTTCAAAAAGATCCAAACCTCTACTGAATAAGGTCAGTTTTGAGTTTGACATTTGAGGGTGTACGTTATAGCTCAACGATATCGCAAGCTCCTAAAAGTCAAACTCAAAATAAACTTTATTCAAAAGTTATAAGGAACATATTAAAATAAACTTTAAATGACATATCGCCGCCATTGAACACGGCTTTACATAAATTTAGTAAATTGATTTCTACCTTATACACTTCAACATACTATATACCTTGATTATTAAAGATTTCAATAAAACTAAAATCAGAATATTAAATAGTTTAGAACAAATAAAATTGTAATTTAGTTATTAATTCAGTTGAGAGAGTTGATTTCAATTTCAACTTACTTATACTGCGACCGATGTGAATTTGCATCCATTAGACTATAGGTAATAAAGCTATTAGTTAGACTTAATTGCAAACTTGCCCACAACTGTGCGAAATTAGACACTCCTTTATGGCTACGTGATACTTACCCAACAATATTACAATAGGTAAGTAAATGTATAAAAAATATTATATTGTTAGTGTTGGACATCTATGAAAAACGAGAAATTGTCTGAATGTTAAATAACTTATAGTAAATATAGAGCCGATTACATTTATTTTAATAAACAAACCTATCTCGATTTTTTTTTTATTTGAATGCTTTCGTAACTTATACATTTTGTAAATAAACATTTTTTCATTAAAAAAACTCTAAGCAAAAATCTGCTGTTTTGGGGTCAAATCAGTTCAAACTCAATGATTCAGCTGTTTTGCGTAGTAATCTGGACATCCAATTTCTCGTACGTTTAATAATAACTTATAAAGATCATAAAAAAGACCAAAAACACCTCATTTGAAAATGTTCGAAAAACAGAGAATAAAAAAATATTTTGATAAATTATTCTGCAAATTTTCTTCCTTTTTACCCGACTGCCGAGAAGGAAGGGGGGTGTTTTTGTTGGTAGAATAAGCCATTTTCGAGAAGATATACATATTATGAATCACCTTGTACTTCAGTTCTGTCAGAAAGACCAACTCACCCAGATCAATAGGGCCAATCCCATGGTGACTCCACAGTACGTTGGTACAATATAGCTAGCCGATCTTACGCAGGCTTGCTTTTCGAACAAGACTGATCGTACATACCTTGATTTGGTTTGATATCGAACAAGTTCAGTCTATACATTTGGTCTAGCTCGTATCGAACGTAAGCGCGTAGAGCATTATATGCATATATTGACGGAGTTCATTGGTAAAGTTCCATCTTGCAGTTTACTTAATCTATTTCTGTTCAGAGATATTGCGGAGCCTGCGAGGTAAATCAATACAAGCCTTTACGATTCAATTCACTGATTGTGCCCCATGAAGCCGTGTTCTGATGGCGGCGTACGAACCTATCGCATTACGTTAGAACACGGCTTCAGCTTTGGAATTTGGTTTGGGCGGTGACATAACTTAACAGTCTCAAAGATTCGGTTCTGATTCGGGTAAAATAGTGCTGACGCGCCTGCATTAGAATGGCATTGGACTTCATGAAAGGGCCCTGAATCACTCGAAAGGACCTAGGCGTACTTCCAAGACCTATAGAATCAGGTTACTGTCTCTTTGCCCACGCTTTAATTACCAATTGTCAAGATTGAAATAGCCTCCTGACTAAGGAACCTGTATGTATATCTGTAGTGATTCTGTTAAAATTTGCATTCAATGAACATAACTGTGTACATAAAGACATTTATAACAGACAGGTTTTAATGCAACTGTATTTATGGTATGCAAATGGGTGCTATTTATACTAAAATATCATCATTATTCAATAGGTACAACGTATTCTATCAATCGTATAGTAATCCCAAAAGGGAAACCATTCGGAGTAAAATAACCAAAAGTTCTTGGTCTTGGTTCCTCTTTTTATACCTAACTAGTTTGCACCACTAGCTTTGCTCGCATGGCATCTCGATAAAAAGTAGCCTACATTCTATGTAAAGAAAATACCAAAATTCAACGATTTTTTTTTTTTAGGCTGAACTTTATTAACAGAAAAGTAATAATAATAACAGTTGAAAATTAAGCTAAAATAATATTATACTAGGAATGAGCTATGTTTTCTACGACTACGACTACAAGTAGAAAACAGATATTATTTGAATCTTACATTTATAATATTAACCCAAAACTGCCGATTTGCGCTATATATACCTAAAAATGCAGCGAAATTCTTCGGCTCGTTTGCCCATTTATTCCGGGAGACTCTTTAACCTCTTTTATCAGTGTGTGTTTTATACAAGGATCCCGTACAATTGGGTATCACCCTGTAAGACCCTACTCCTAGTTTTTATCGCCTTTTTAGCAAGTTACAAACTAAATATACGATCGTTTGGTGTTGAAGGCACTTTCATATTTTTCGACCATATAATAAAAACACTATTTGAAAACATAACGTGACCGACCCATAATCAATTCCATCATGAATTATTAAACTGTTTGAAAGGATTGCGTTCGTTATATACTAAATATTCTTTCTGTTTAATATTGCATAAAATATGATTATGATGAATTAGGAACGCAGGGGAAGTACGTACATAATGACATACTTTTGATATTATAGCTCTTAATAAATCATAGCTATAGCATTGTTACCTAACTAGCAATTTACTTTAGCATTTTGCATTAAGAATTAATTCAAAAATTCACATACGACAAGAGTTTTTGTATATAAAATTCCGTTTTGAAAAGAGATCGCCGATAAACTATTTTAACTATTTGGCAGTTGGTGGCCTGATGAATATGAAATGATATTTTATCTCATAATATGTTTTGTATTCAAATTAAGTTGATGATGATAAAATAAATAAGTTTTGTTCGAATCTGTACTTTATAAAGCAGTATAATAAGTTGCACATCGGCATTATTTATTTCAGACCTTTTATCAAATCCTTAGGCCCATCGTTAGGAAGAAAAGGTTATCTGTATACGTGATCCTAAAAAGCTCAATTCGTTTAACCCTTTTCCAGAGGAGAAACGACTGACTGAATTAATTAATGAGTCTTGTTCTTTAGGTCAGATCAATACTACTTACAATATCGCTGCAATTTGGACTCTATTAAATGAACACTAAAGTTCGTAATGACTGTAGGTAGTCATGGCAGGTGGCAGTGATCATAGATGAATAAATTACTTTTTCTATCCACTTGACTGCCAAACCAGCAGGGGCGGCGTTTGGTTCCTGCATAAAAAGGGTTTCGGATGCAGTAACTGAATTAGATTACGGCTAATGTACAATCACTCTAAAAGCACATGAATTAATTAAATAGTATTTCCGTTTATCGATATCTTTTTGTTGCTGAATTCTTATTTGCAATATTATTTATTCTCTGTAGACCTATAATATTTTGTCAACAATCAACGGGAACGTTAAAATAAGTTGCAAAGTTGCAAAAGTTGAAAGTTGGTAAAGCACGATAAAGGGAATCCTAGTGTCAGGACTGTGTGTGTGACTGTTGAGTGTTATTTATTTATTGATTAATCATTGTGTCTCATTCGATTAAACCTAAGTAAAATAATTATAGAACTCAATTAATTACAAGATTTATTGCAGCCTTCACTAGAACATTCATTTTATAGATAGGTATCGTTAAGGCTAAGGTACAGCATGTCATAAATGTAAATGAATGCGGCGTCAAAATAACTTACGATCAAGACTGATTAAAAATTGTGTTTGGTTAATTTATAGGTCCCTAACAAGGTTAGGTTTTTTATAACCACTGGTTACCGTAGATTTTATAGTGAAGATAATCTGTACATAAGGTTACTTTTTGTGGTCATCGTATGGCTTGCGGAAAATATACCTACAATAAATAAACAACAGGCTAAAATCGCTTCCTTAGATTATGGAATTTATACAATTTGTTCCGTAACTCGTGTTATTTCCCGAAAAGAGCTTAGTTTTTAGAAACAATATTTCCGTATATACCTATAAACATATTTTCGTCTGCTATTTTTCAAAAATTATCTTTACTAATACATCTGTTATGATCTTAGTACCAACTCTATATCGCTAAATGTACGAAATTTGAAAAGCCCTTTTGAGATACACTTTTAGTTTTGTTAAAGCCTGAAACGTGACAAAGTCCAACGAGTAGTTGGTCTTGTCACAGGTCACTGCCCTTTCAACAAACACTTATTCACCTTGGGTGTTTGTTACAGACATCCCCCTATGCAGGGGATGCATGAACGCAGAGGAGACAGCCGTACAGTTGCTCCTGGAGTGCGGTAGCGTGGCGTCTTAACGAGCACACTATTTTGGGACACCGGGGACGCCCAGGGAGGCCTCCACCCACCGGCTTCAGAGAGCTGCTGGCTTTCCTGGAGGACATCGGGTGGCTGGACTAACAATATCCACCAGGCATGCAAAAAGGGCCCACCAGCGGCCTAGTTGCGGAAACCAGTCGACACACCATGTACCAAGTAGTTACGTTTTAAACTTAAACTTATTACCCGAATAAAATCTTAATTATATTTTCGAAGATAGATAAAAAATACCTTACACTTGATGTCGGTTTCTGGCTATTTTTACAACGTTACTATATTTATAATACCACTGTTGATTTTATGAACCTGATTATATAAACTTTGAGTTGAGACTTGTATCCCACAAACTTCAAAACCCATTTAAACGTGTCCGAAATCAATATTAAACCAATGAAGCATAACCCTTCGACCACAAGGTAAGGTTTAATTATGTATGATAACGTACGCATGACTTGCTTCCAATATTATTTAAGTAACCTGTCCCTTGACGCTTAAAATTCACCTTCATTACATCTAACTGTCTATTAAGTTGGACATCCGCCCTTTATGAAAGATAAAAACATTAATGCTGCGTTTACATTTCGTGTAATATAAACGACAATATTCATGAGAGTTTGTCACATCGTCTATTTAAAAAAACATTAATCATAATTTTCTGTGAGAGTGAAAAACCTAGCGCACTACATGTAACATTGAACGAGATCCATTAACTTGTAAGCATGGGTAACTAGATCTACTCTGACATTTCAAAAATAAATGAAATATGTATTTGTAAACGATTTTATCTCCAAAAATTTCATCACTTAACGCGATAGTGATAAATGGTGTAAAGCTGTGTTCAAACGGCGAGAGATATGCAATATAAAATATAAAGAACTATTTCAAAATTATCGTTACGTCTACCGATTAGTCAGTTTTAAGTTTGGTCAAATGTCCAACTCAAACAATTCGAAAGGCCCTTAAAGTCAAACTCAAAATTGACTATAATAGTTAACATAAATGAATGTTCCAGTTTGTTATTTTTCAAATCGATTTTACAGTTTTTTTAGAGAGATTGAGGATATTTGTAACTGAATCGCTTTTTATAATCCTAGCTGGACTGTCTCAATTCTGAACAAAGGCTTCCTTTTTCACTTTTACTTTTCTCGGTCCTCTGCCAAGTACTGTCAAGTACACCGAATGGCTATCTATATAGTGTCTTATAGCGAGAATAGCTCTAATTATCAATAACGATATAATCTATATAGCGATATAATCTATAATAATAGAATAGCGCTACTATTCTCGCTGATTCGATAGTGTCGCATAAGCCTATATTCTTTATCTAATCTGTTTACAGATTTCTCTTCTTCTGCATAATAGATACTTGAGAAAATCTCATACTCTCAAGGATCGCAACCATACAAGAACGTTACATGCTGAAAATCTCGCATGCGATCGTTTTAAACGACCTGTGTAAAGTGGGCCTTTACATACACAAACGCTTTCAGTAAATTATTGTGATTTGCTACTCTCTCTGAAGTACTTCATAAAGTTATAATGAGGCACATATTTTATGATATTATGAAGTCTTAATTAAAAGTTATCATTAAAGTATCCATAGCAATCAATCGATTGCAAATCTATCGTAAACGTCGCGTCGTTAGGGCAATGATCTATTGGATAGCGGCTCGGCTTGAAACCTTGCTATAAATTAGCAGGGCCATCATCCACCACAGAGTGCAGTGGAGATTTATAAAATCAACCAATAAAGCAGCGCGTAGATGACGTGATGATTTTGTCACGGTTCTATTGGTTGTTGATACACTGGAAGCTCTATTATTAACTCATTTATTTCAGATTAAAGCATCCATATTACATAACATGTCAGAATTAAATAAATAGCACACAATAAAACCTAATAAATAAAATAAAAATAATTAAAGTTACTTATCATTCAATAAAATAAAATAATAAACATTTAATTAACAATAAACGAACATACTACCTGTTTAAACCGACTCAGACCCCATTAGAATCTTCACCCATTTGTTTTGGATGGGATAGTCCAGACGTGAAATAATCATCTGCAGGATGCCATTGCCACTACCTCGCGTACGCTGGAAGAGGGCGCCTCCCTATTCCAGCGTACGCGAGGTACGTACTTTTTTACGTGTGATTGCGTGAAAGCCATCTGTACCAGGGACTGAATAACCGGAATATAAAGGTACCTTTAAATAACGATATGACGTCATACCGATAAATTCCGGTTACTCGAATATTTCTCTACCGATAAATATAACGGTACCGGAAATCCTGGCTTCGCAGTTCATTTCGGTTTATTTCGCTACCGGTACCTATAACCGAAATAAATAAAGGTTTATAAAGGTTTTCTTTGATGAAACGCCGCCACCCCGCCACCGCGGCGCGACTGTCCTAGCGAACTAGCCGCGGCTCAAAATTTCTGTACCGAAATCTACCGGTATGAAATAACGGTACCGTAATGCCCTACCGGTATAGCATAATGGTACCGAAATGTTTTAACGGTACCAGTTCCTATAACGTCTACCGCTTTCAGTCCCTGATCTGTGCGCGCCTCCACAAATGATGATGATGCAGATGCGCTACAAAAGCGAGGTAATCGCATCAGCATCCTAAAGATGTTATTATACTGTATAAGTACATTATATATAAGTTATTATATAAGTATACGTTTTTATTTTTGTTAAAGTTTGCCGTCTGTACATTTTTATTCGTCTGTATTTCGGCGATTTCGTGTATTCAGAGTTTAGCGTATTGCTGCACAATGAATAACAATTCGGAGACCGGGCCCTTTCGACATAAATTCATACTCTATAAGTACCTACTTCCAAAGTTTGGTTTCCTAAACATGGTAGTGATATTTTTCGGTCATACGTTTTTAAACATTGCTTATTTCAGTTATAGGCGTCGAAGTCAGCTGCAACGTTCCATAATGGAACCAAGAAGTATTCTAGGTACGTATGGCTTACACATGAGACTAATCCTGGTTTCTTAGCAGTAATTATGTTTTCACTCTACTTACCAAACGAATGATTTTTCTATTCACCGTCATAATGATCGTAACTTACGATACGTCATATGACGGGAAATACCTAGAATAAAATATTTTTTACAAAAACTAAAAACCGACTTCAAATTCCTGAATATTCAAAAGATTAATATCAACCTCTTTTTTTGTTATCAACCTCTTTGCGTTTTGCTTACCTACTGAGGATAACATTGGCCACCCTACACTTTCGAATAAAAAACAAAAGTAACTATGACATCCATTCATCATCAATAATAACTCTTATGGTACTGACTGACTGACTGACAATCAAACGTAGTGGTTTTATCCTCTTTGAAAATCAACGCAGAGCCTACTAAGAGTATGAAATTTGCAGAGTAGCTTCCTGTTGTAACGTATGGGTGCACAGTAAGAAATTCCCGACACACAACCCCTAAGTTTAAAGTTTATGTAAAAATAGCAGCAACCGAACGCAGTCGCGGGGATAACTATACTATACCACAGTCAACAAAAAAAAAATCGGCATATGGTGATTTCAAGAGAAGATGACGTTTTTTTAAGTTTTACGGGACAAGTTGCAATCCATCAGGAATTAATGGGACCACCCCGGGATTATACTCTTTACACCAGCGAAAAAATCATCAAAATCGGGTAACTATTGGCGGAGATATCGAGTAACATGCACACAAAAAAATAAAAAAATACAGCCGAATTGAGAACCTCCTCCTTTTGGAAGTCGGTTAAAAATCAAAGCTTTGATTCCACAAATTGCCTACAAAATTCAAGAATGGCTATGTTTATTCAATCAGAGTAGTCAGTACTCTTATTTCTTTTTTCACCTCCTCAAGAAGATTTCAGACAGCGCGTTAAAATAAAATTTTCTTAAACCGCGATTACTCTGAATCCTAGCAAAGATAGTAAAATAGTTGGCTGCATTGTCTTTGTTTTAAAACAGTATCTTTTTATAGGAAATTGTAATTACAAAAGTAGCTTATTTTCCAATTCAGAACAGATTGTTTGTAAATTTTTTAGTATTTTAAAACCCTTGCAAACTTTGCTATACATCTATATGTACGATATAACACCTCGTGTGAAAGCAATTTAAGAGCAAATTGAAACAAAAGACAAAAAGTACATTTGAAATATTCCTTCCTGATTTTCGTTCTCGAACTGAAGTTATTACTGCCAGTCAAGTATGATCAAAGAATACAAAATGGGACAAATTCTATATTCAAACAAGTAAACGTCTGTTTTCATTTGCACATTTCTATTTGCGAAGTACTGTGTTACCGGTTCTCGCGGGTACATAAAAGCTGTGTTTGATTGTTAGCGAGTCTATGTTGCATGTACTTATGGCCGACAATTATAATTATGAAATAACGCATTGTTTGAAAGTCTAATAATATGCCAAAAAAAATTGCCTAGTTTTATATTTAATTGTATACCTCATCCTTATTCGTTTGCAATTTAAAGTCCAAGATGCCTCTAACTTTCCTTTTACTTTATCCCATTTTTTTGGTGCTGTTGTTGATTGCAGGCTGCAAAACCATTCGCTCTGGAATCTATGGGCCCTTCATCAGCAGTGGAATTCCTGTAGCTGAAATGGTGAAGTTGATGACCATAGCCTATGTTTCATCAGCTTTTGCATCAAAAGTGAATCAAACCAAACTGTCAATATACATAATTTTATCGATCTCCGATTTCTCTCTCAAATCAAAAGCTCATAATAATTTAAACTTTCTCCATCTTAAAATTCTATGGGTAAACCTATGGTTATTGCTCCTATGTTATTTTCACACGGTTAACTTTAGTCTATAAATCAGTATCGTTTTATGTACGGGATGGAGGCGGGCTGAAGTTGTATTCACACCAAAGAATTGAGACCTCGGTGGCCGATGATGGTGATAACGATGATGTTGATGAGTGCACCGTTTGAAAGATACCTAACTCGAATACAAAATAAAATTCTCTAAATCGCCACTAGGAAAATCGCCTGACCGGTGGGTAATCGGATATCGATATGGAATACCTAAGCTAAATCCTACTTCCTAATTACCTACTTCCTAGCGAAACTATGCCATATCATAATCACCATCATAATTTCAGCCGTAGGACGTCCACTGAATATGACCTCCCTGGTCTGGGCACTGGGCACGCGGGTTAGCGAACGCAGTTAGAGATATCTTTGTAAAAATAGAGAATGCTGCTGCCCATCATCTAGTTTTTATTCCTTAGTGGCCTCTTACGTCATCCACGGATAGATTTCGTAAGAGTAGATACAGTCGTAGATATGGAGGGGCCAATTCTTTAGCCGGGGCCTCCACGGCTATGCCAAATACTAGGTATACAGTAATTAAATATATATCTTTCTGATATAATTTTAGTTAGTTGTTAGACAAACGAATCTGTTGACAATGTTCATATCCCGCTGCGACTTAAATAGAATATAAGCAAAATTGTGCAGTAAGTTCCAGTGTACTGGAAGTGATAATGCGTTAATGACTTAGGCTATTACGAGGATGGTAGCTTTGACCAAAGTACCTACTATCTGCATAACAGTGGTGGATATGTGATGGCGAAAAACTGACAACGCTATATTCAGAGACGATATGTCAAGCCACTTAATTTTTAGCAATAAAAAATAATTGGATACTAATTTATGTTTGAGTATGATAACTTTGATCAAAATACACTGTACGTAACAAGTTGGTTAATTTAAAGGCGGAATAATTGACAACTCTACTTTCTGAGACGATGATTGTGTATAATGGCGTCACTTTATTTTTACCTCGATATCTGAGACAACTTCTCTCACTAGTGACTTCATAACTCAAGAATCTTGTGCTAAGGGTAGGTTATTATTTTTTGATACATTTTTTTCATTTTGTTATACTCCTCATACATCTTCAAGGATCTGATCGATTTTTTAGCATTTTGTCTGTCTACTGTACGCCCTACATACTCACCTTGAGACAACGTGACTAAGTACATATTATTTATGACGCCTTTAAATAAATTCAAATGGTTTTTATCACTTGATTAATACTACTTCATTTATTAAGCTGGTAATGCATGTGATTGTCTTATTTTAATGACATTTACATTTAGTTCAAAGACAAAATTATAACTCAACATTACTAAACTGGTCTTTAGCTACTATATTTTATGTGGGTAATAAGAAAATGCTGACCTTCTTGAATAAGTTATAGTGAACATAATTATATATATTTCTAGCTGAGTTGAAAGGATAAAATTAAACATACAAGGTGACTGATAATATGAACTATCCCGAAAAGGGACTATTAACAAAACGAAAGAAAATTTGCAAAACGAAACTACATATTTTATTTTTCAGGATGTTGCCTCGTTTTTGGTCTTATTATCATCTTTAAAACTAATTATTCTCTCTTCTTGATCTTAAATATAAAATCTGCTGCATCTCTGCTTTATTACAAGCGTTTTTATGGCGGTCGATACATTTTTAGGAATTGGGTTCAAATTACTTACGAATTACGATCGTGGCATAAAAATCATTTATTAATAGAACTGATTAGCTAGACAGGGCATAAGCTTAGCTCCCATATCTATGAGCTAGACTAGCTAATTACCAACAGATGGCGAAACCCCGCAAACATTTGATAGATTGCTTTGAAAATAGATACTCTATTAATCAAGTTGTAGTTTGTTTTATATAACAAATCATTAGAGCGTTCTCGTAAACTATTTTTACCCGACTTCCGAGAAGGAAGAAGGGTAATGTTTTTAAAAAGTTCTTATTAACTCGCTATCTTGTCTGTTTGATTATACAAAGTGGCAATGCGGTACGCATTAGTTACTTATTTGAGGTAGGATTCAAAATATCCATTCATGAAATAAGTCCATCAGGAGGAGCGCAATTAGCAGAACCTGAAAGATACAATAGCGAAATTACAAAGCAAAATATTTATAAATAAGAAACAATGCATCATTGATTTTTTAAAACTACCTTTTTAAGGGGTATAATATTATAGTGTCTAAGTTTTTGAGAATTTTAACGCGTGGAGCGATTGATCTTATACTTGGTAAAAAGATTTCGAAAGGATTTTCTATTTGGAAAATTGATGTGCTCTATACTAGTGCTCTCAAACGGTGAAGGAAAACATCATGAAGAAACCGGCTTGTCCTGAAATTCGAAGACATGTGCACGAAAGGAACATCGAACAGTCTCACTTTAATCCTTTCACTAAACTGATTCTTTAATCGAAGGCCATAAGCCATTCTCAGGGCCACATCAACTCAACCTGGTCTCTGACGTAATACCAAGAAAGAATCAGTGGTACGACAAACATAGCTAGATACTTCGGAGTTTTTTAAACTACTCTTGTAGTGGGGTCCATATGATTAAGCGGGAGGATAATAACTTTTACTACGAAACATAATTTTAGAGCTTACTCAACGAAGTCGTGGATGTCAGCTAGTAATTCATAATTTCGTAACCGTATAATATAAACCAGCTTTAATTTCCTATTTTCTCACCTGCACGGACTTGTATGCATTCCCTAAAATACCATATGAATTGCCAACACATAGATATCAACGTAAATAGAATGGACAGATGGCGCACCGTACGTGCTTCTAGTACTGCTACTTGTAGAGTTAGTACAATCTTTAATTAGGAAATCGAAGGGTCCGGAAAATAAACAAAAAACATAAGTGAAACAATAAAAAACGGGCATATTGCTGTCATTTGACTGGATACCGATTCAGACGTAGTGCGGAAACAGCCAAGGACTTGTTACTCAGACTGATCTCTGAGAAGGTTCTCAAGTCGGCTGTATATTTTTTGAGTATGAAATTTGCAGGGTAGCGTAACGTATGGGTTTGCACCCATACACACACACAACCCCTAAGGTTAAAGTTTATGTAAAAATAGCAGCAACCGAACGAAGTCGCGGGGATTACCATACCATACCACCGTCGACAAAAAAAAATTACGGCAAGTCGTGGTTTCAAGATATGATGACGTTTTTTTAGTTTTACGGGACAAGTAGCAATCCCTCAGGAATTAAATTAATATGGAACCACCCCGGGATCATACTCTATACACCAGCGAAAGAATCATCAAAATCGGGTTACTATTGGCGGAAATATCAAGTAAAATACACACAAAAAATAAAACCCTACCTAACCCTACTTATTTGACTGTTATTTGACAAGTTAGTTTGAATGAGGACTAAAGATACGAGTGAAAACGTCTACTTAGCGTACGTGGCGCAGTCTGTTAAATTTTCCGATCTATCAGCATCATCATTATAATTTCAACCGTAAGACTTCTTACGGAGATTTCCAGAGCGACTGATGTTCTGTGGCCTGCACTCACCCGACTCTCAGCTAGGACCTATTTTGATCTAGTTGAACGCCGTCCTACGCACCTTTTCGGTGCGTGGTCTTCACACATACCAACGTCGTTCAACGTCGTTTCTCCGAGATACCTATGTGCCCCGCCTTTTGCCCCTTAAACTTTCACAACTATGCCATGGACCGTTGGGTCCTATTTACCTATTCTCTATTCATTGACTTCTGTGGACCATTCGTGGCACTTCGCATAAAGTTTTATAGCTTATGCTAATTCACCGGTCTGGGTGTACTAGGTTGTTCTGGTAGGTAACGCGGCTAACGCAGTTGTACAGCATATAATGTTCAGCTGAATTCTTCCTCAGTACCTACATACAATGGCAAATACTAGTAAAAACTAAAAATACGTCTTCTACGTCAGAAATTCTTGAAAGAGTTATCATCATCTGCATCTTCATAAGCAGTTTTTTTCTTCATTCTTTATTGTACACAGAAAACACATAAAAAAACAAACGAAATGAAAGGACATGTACAAAAGCGAGCTTAACCCTAAAAAGAGTTTTCTTCCAGCATTTTTTTTTAGCTGTTTTATTAATATAAAAGTAATTTTTAGTTCATAAATATATGTATAAGTAAATATAAAGAAACCAAAAAAATACTTCTCAAGAATATTAGTGTGATAAAGTAAATAATTAAGTACTTAGATACAATGTAGGTATGCTTATTTCATTAATTTTTATGATAAAAAAAATATTATAATTACAATATAATGATAAATGTCAACCATTGGAAGTCAACCAGTATTTTAGAAAAAATATCGTAATTTGGATTGTTCCAACTCATTATAAATTATAAGCCACATGGTGAAGCTGTCTTTACAGGACCTGTGGTACCTCTAAGTTGGAATGGAATTCAGGTGGTGCTTAGGTTAGTCGAGATGGACAATGGCGATTGTGTTTTGGACTGTTTGTAACCGATTCTAATTGGGTGTTTAGCGTTTGTTTGTTCTGCGATTTTAGACAGTGGCTAAGAATACAGAAATGGTGTTTGTTTTAACCCGGCGAGGATGTGGTATAAAATGGGTACATCGAGGTTGTGGAGGGTCCTGATGACCCTGTATTTAATTAATATTTTTAAAGTAGTTATTGCTGTTTTTTAACAAACGATGGGAAGTTAACTTTCGAATTAGTTATTAATTAAAGGATTTTCAGGAAAAAAAAACATAATTATGCATATAAATCTATAATTATTTCAATTAAATGAAATGTCTAATAATAAGCAAACTTTAGCAGGATTCTGCGTTACATATTTAAAAAAAAATACAAATATTATTCTAAGTAATTAGCACAACCGCACACAACCTGGCATGCCACCTTTTTGGAGGAGGTAGGGCACAGCGAGATTTTCTCGTTCTAAATTGGAACAGCCTGCCTGGGGAGGTACCTCCGCCTTACAGAAGATTGCAGCCAAATAACATTATTTGTTTCAAATAGTGTTGTGTTCCTGCGGTGAGTAAGGCTGCCAGAGCTCTTTAGGGGGGAAGGGGGAGGGGTCGGCAACGCGTGCGCGATGCCTCTGGTATTGCAAGCGCTCATAGGCTACGGTAACCGCTTACCATCAGGTGGGCCGTAAGCTTGTTTGCCACCTTAGTTGTATAAAAAAAAAAAAAAAAAAAATGCGGTTCCTGTGAAGATTCTCCACTGAATCCTCTGATTCTCTTAGGCAAATTGCTCAGCAATTTGAGGTACATATTTTCGGACGCTGAAGTTTTTTAGGTCTTCTGGGTAGGATTTTACTACTCTACTCGCTTTTAGATAGCGGTATATTGTCTTCGCTGTCACTGACATCACTTGCATCTTGATCAGTATCACTACCAAAACTGCACTCACTCACATGATCTTAATTTTCGCTATCATCTGTCATAAATTCATTTTCAATGTCTGACGAATCCACCAACAAACGACGTATTCGTTTTTCGTTATTCATTTTGACTAAAAACACCTAATTTCAAAAAATATTCAATAAAATAACACAATGAAAGATTTCACAAAAGTACAGCGTCGTGGTGGAAGGGTCATAATTACCCTATTTGCATTTGCGCACGCCTACCTCCTTGCGCATGCGGCGCCCGACTTAGTGAAGGTGCGTGGAGGGGAGGGTACTTCAATGACTACAGCTACAAAACTATAAGGCCTACAATAAAAATCGTTTTGGAATGCTTGAACAAAGTTCTTTCATATGACACCCCACTCCATGTATTTTATTTACATTTTTATTTTATATCCCCAAATGGACCCCTATAGGTATCTTAAAAACCCCTTGCACGATTTAAGTCTTAATTTAGTTACAATTGCTGACTAATTTTAACATTCTTAGAAATTTTACTGATAAAATCAGTGCCTAAAATATTATAGCAGCAAACATCGCAGCCATGTGATTTTAAGAAGATATTTTTTCATAAGTAAATTATTGTTTATGCAAACTCCAACTCACACTAACTTGTTTCAAGGAGCAAATTGTATTAATTACAAAATGTTTTCTGAAAGAGTTGGCACTCTAACTCCAAGCTGTCTTGATTAAAGCAGTTAATACTTAGCTTAATCAAGATGTTACTGTCTTCTTTTAAAAATTGCTCGATTCCCGAAACAGATTCAAAACGAATTAGCGCGTCTAGGTTCTCCGAACCGCTAATTATAAGTGTTGAACGAATAATAAACTCAGTCACTCAAGCAGAAGTCTTTTGCACAATCGACGCGTCAAATTGAGTTAGTCTAATTGATAAAATTGGTTCTTGAATGGAGACCACAAACCGGACAACGCAGTATTGGAAGGTCCCGATGGACCGACCTTCACAGTCTCGTAAGTAAGCCGTCGCTAAGACACGGGCTAAGCTTCTGAGTCAGACTCTCATCTCTCTACGACATAAAAATCATTAACCGACTTGCAACGGACTCGCTATTAAATTCAAAAACTGGTACTTACCATTGGATCTTTGAAAATCAGTTTTGGTTTAGAAGCTGTCAACGAATCTAATCGCTTGAAATGCTTTGCATGATGAAGGCTACGTGTTGAAAATGTTCTATGATCTATCATCGCGTTGTATTAAGCTACGTATCAACAGTCGCGCCGTTAAACAGCGAGCACTGAAATTTCCAAAAGTTCCAAAAAGTCACGGCGTACTTTATGATGGTTTTTTACTTGGTCGTTAACTATTGACCTCATACACAAGCTCAAAGTTGCACAACGGGCTATGGAGAGAGGTACGCTCGGAGCTTCACACGTGATAAGATCCGAAATGAGGAAATTCGTACAAGAACCAAGGTCACCGACATAGCTCTCAGAATTGAAGTTGAAGTGGCCCCCTAGTAAGTGGCAGTGGGCAGGCCATATAGCTCGTAGAACCGATAACCGTTGTGGAGTAAAGGTTCTCGAATGGCGACCACGAACCGGGCGACGCAGTGTTGGAAGGCCCCCCACCCGATTGGACGTCGTGGAACTCTTTAGGAGAGGCCTATGTCTAGCAGTGGACTTCTACGGGCTGATGATGATGATGATAACTTCATGATGGGTTTTTATTATTTCACTTTAAAATTGTTTTTAACTTCTGAAACCAAGATTTGGATACAATAAAAACAACTGATGAAAACAAATGATAATAGGTGGCGCTGATCGCCTAGTAAACATCGGTTCCGTAGAAATTAATATAAAAAAAATGTAAACAGTGGTATTCTTATTCATCACAAGTATTAATTACGTTAACAGTTCGATAACTCATAACATATAGCGTTTGTAACAAAAACCATACAAGGTGCTCTGTGAAATTTAACATAAGAAGAAGTGTAAAATATTTATGAATTAAACAAGTGTTGATAAATACTAACTACGCAAGGACATGAAAAAGGAAGTATTTAACTGGACCTAATCCTAAGACAATGGTTATAGCTATGAAAAGTGAGTAAACTTTTGAATTTTCGTCAAAACTAAACCGTTGCAGTAACAAAGTAACAAACAAAGACTCGTTGTTAGCCGTATTCAAGTTCGACCTTTGTACCCGCATTTAAATAAACTGTGTGCAAGTACATCATCGCAACTCACAACTGGCTGTTAATTTCATACCACACTCTAAAGCTACACTGGTGTCGCGGTACCAGCAACCGCTTCGCAATCGTCGGCGGGACGTTCGAATCCGTGTAGGCGAACTTCACTTTTTGCGGAAAAAAAAAAGTTCTTCATCCAACTAGAACTAAAAGAAGGATATTTCATGTGAGTGTACCAAAGGAAAAAGCATCGACCACCAGGCGCTAGAGCTCGTTACAAACAATGGACGGCAATAACATTACTCGGCGCACCAAGAACAGGAATCTCAACATTTCTAATATTGAAATATTTAGCGTGCATATGAATAACGACGACCCAGACTGTATGAATTCCAGCTCAAGAAGCCTGCCTACACCTTGTACCGATTTAGAAGAAATATATGAGCTAAAGCAGCAAATGAACAATTTACGGAAGGAACTAGCCATAGCGCATAAAGAAATAGAGAATTTAAATATGAGAAATGAAGAACTAAGAGCGGAGCTTCTTAGGGGTGAACATAAAATTAAGTATTTGCAAACCTTAAGCACAGAACTGAACCATAACTCTATGAATGGACGTAGTTCAAGCTCGACTCCACTTCGGAAAAAACGGTGTTATACTCCTACATACAGGAAAATAGCTTTAGACTTGCACCATCACCAACCAGATGTTTCAGAACCACTGATAAGCCCAACAACGGAACATCGCACCCCGCTCGACCGCTCCATATCGGCTGTTGAAAGCAGTACACCAAACTCAAGTTTTCTTATAGACAACACAGTAATGACACCACATAGCCCTAAATACCCTTGTACTCTTCACCAATCGAAAATTACCACGACTGAACAGAGAAGAAGTGTCACAAACCTTTCAAAAAGCGAAAATTGTAAAGGCGGACCCGCAACCCGGCGCGTTATGATTTTTGCAGATGAAAGTGGCAAGGAAATAGGTGTAATGCTTCAAAAACTGTTAGGTGACGAATTTAGGGTGCTCTCGTTTATAAAGTCAAATGCGTCTACCAAACATGTTTTAGAGACGGCCAATACTATTTGTGGGGATTTCACCATGCAAGACTTTATTATTTTCTTGACCGGTTCCAATGACAAAAATCCGATGGAGTTACAATCTTCACTTTACTGTTGCATGAGTAAACTCACAAACACAAATGTTCTGCTTGGTACAATTTCCAGAAACAAATATTTGAATGAGCAAAATGTGAACAAAGTATTGCGTTTAGTTAGCTCTCATTTTAAAAATTCCACGTTACTCGACTTTGATTTATATGCTATGGTACACAATAGACGAAAAATGTATTACTTTAGTAAACTGTTTTTGAGTAGATTCATGCTTAAAGACATTTTGCATATATGCTACAGAAGTAAGCACTTGGATTATTGTAGGGAAAAATCTGAAATTGTAAATAAACAAAAGTGTTGTAAAAATGTGTCCACACAAACTACGATTCAGGAGGGCAGTGCAGGAGAGCATATATGTGTAGGCACACAAACTGAAGACGTTATGCCGAGTCAAGGTCAAAGTGAAAAATTTTTTCGTGAACAATAATGTCTCAGGTAACGTCATTAGGAATTCTGTCCCGAAATCGCACCTAAAAGAGACGTTTCATCAATATATGGAGCCTGGGCCTGCACTGTGTACACTACTCTAAAATATGGCTAAGCAATAAAGTAAACGTATTTAATTGGTTATTTTATTTAAATTGACTTCGTTCTAAGGTACATTATGATTTTCTTCGACAAAGAGAGCAACACACAGCGCTACAAAAATATGGCGGATGGACGCGCGTGAAATGTCATTTTGACAACCTACATTTATCTGACAAAACAAAAACATCAAATCAAACAACATGATATGAAAAATATGTCAATGTCATGTCAAACGCCAATTATAAACCAACATGACGGCCTTCAAATAGTGTTCACATAGGTAATAACTTACCAGAATAACTATTCTTGTACCATCGCATTTGTCTACAAATTAATGAAATTGTATTTTTCTTGTAATCTCCAATTTTTTTCCTAATTTTTCTATGTAGTGTACATGGACCAGGCCCAGAATGAAATGGCTCCTTTATTTTTTCAAAATATGTGTGGAATATCAAATAAAAAAGATGATTTAAAAATATATTTAAATGAATTGGGGACTGATTTAAACTATGTGTGTATTTCTGAGCATTTCCTAAATAAACAAAGTGTTTCTGTTTTTAATTTTGACAGTTACAATATGGCATCCTATAATGTCAGGGTAAATAAGTTAAGAGGGGGTTCTTTGATTTTATCACATCTAAATAATAATACCGAAGAATTGAAGATTTGTAAAAAGTGGTACAAGTTAGATAGTTTTGAGATATGCGGAGTTAGGGATTTAGATTTTAACCTAAACATTTTGTGTCTGTACAGAATTCCCGATGACAAAAACTTTAATGATTTTATAACAAGACTAGAAACTGTATTAGAGCACTTTTTCAACAAAAAATGTATTATTTTAGGCGACTTTAATGTTAATGTTCTGAAGGAGAGTAAGTACCAGTGTGAATTTCTGAATCTTTTGAAATGCTATAACTTTAAATATCTAGTAAAATCAATCACTTTCTCTAGAAACAACATCGAGTCTTGCATTGATAACATCCTAACTAATCTGGAAGAAGGTGTCATCCACTCAGAAGTTGACCACAATGGACTTGGGGATGGTCATGCGGGTCTTTTCTGTAGCTTGATCCTAGAAAACTCAAACTCTCGAAAAGTATCGGAATTTCATACAGCGAATAATAGGATGTTCTCGGAAAAGAATAAAAGAAATTTTAGGCAACGTTTACTAGAATGTGATCTTTCTAATACCAATGTTAATGGATTTATAAATATCTTGCAAAGTCTGTTTAAAGTTTCATTTGGAAGAAAAACTATTAAAGTAATTACAAAGAAACAAAATAAAATTACCTGGATATCGAAAGGAATCAGAACGTCGAGTAAAATGAAAAGATTTTTGAACTCGATGAGCAAAATTGCTTGTCATGAGTCAATTATTACATACCGTAATAAATATCTGAAATTGTACAAGAAAGCCATATCTACATCAAAAAGACTTTCAGTTCAAAGAGCACTAATGAATGCAAAAAATAGGACAAAGAAAATTTGGGACATTGTAAATAGACATAGAAATAAGAGTAATAATAGGAAGCATGAAAATTTTCTACTAAAAATTGATGACGTAATAATTGACGATACCCAAGAAATAGTTGACATCTTTGCGAAACAATTTGAATATATATGTGATGACATTGAAATTAATGAAAATAAATCCATTGCGTTAAAAATTATGGCGGAACATGCAACTAGAGTTAATACTGACATAGAATTTAGAAATACAAATAGAAACGAGGTTAAACTTATTATAAAGAAAATGGAAGTTAAGCGGTCATATGGCTATGATGATATACCAATCACGATTATAAAAGATAACATTGATCTCTTAGCTGAACCCTTATCAAATTTCCTAAATAATTGTATAGGTCTAGGGATTTTTCCAGACCAGTTGAAAATAGCCAGAGTTCTGCCCATTCGTAAAAAAGGTAAAAAAAACGATCCAAAGAATTATCGGCCCATATCGTTACTGCCTGTAATTTCTAAGATTTACGAAAGACTTATTAAAGATAGGATAGTGTCACATTTAAATTTACATAAGATTTTGGACGAACGACAGTTTGGCTATCGAACGGGTCTTGGAACCGTTGACGCAGTTGATATGCTAATAAATGAAGTTTTGGGGAATTTAAATAGTAAAATGAAAGTAGCAGGTCTATTTTTGGATTTGTCTTCTGCATTTGACACTGTCAACCACGAGATATTACTTGCCAAGCTGGAATATTACGGTGTAAGGGGCATTTGTCTGAGTATTGTGAGATCATATTTAAACAATAGGAAGCAATTCGTTGAAATAAAGAACATTGTGAATAGGCAAGAAGTTATAGGCAAATCTAAAGCAATTAGTATGAAACGTGGAGTCCCTCAGGGCTCAATTTTAGGACCGATTTTCTTCGTTATTTTCCTTAACGATTTAATCAATTTTATTAGTAATGTTATTCCAGACATTAAGTTAGTGGTGTATGCTGATGATACAAATGCGATCATCCCTGCAATCAACATACAAGAATTAGAAATGAAGATTGAAAATGCACTGGTGGCCTTTAACAAATGGTTTTATGTTAATAATCTAAAACTCAACATTACTAAGACCAACGCTATTTTGTTCAGAACAACTACGCATAGGCAAGATACTATTGACATTTTCAGTAAAGGACTTAAAGTTGAAGTCACTAACAGCGTTAAATTTCTAGGAATACATATTGACCAGTATTTAAACTGGAAATCTGAATTAGAGTCGATTGAGAACTCGATAAGTTCTGCTTGTTACGCCTTAAGAAGTCTAAGAGACGAGGTAAGCCTTGAGCAGCTGAAAACTGTATACTTTGCTCTCGTGGAGTCAAAGCTGAGATATAGCGTGAAATTCTGGGGTAACAGTTACGAGTACAATATCAATAGAGCCTTTGTTATGCAAAAGCGTGCAATTCGCACAATAGTGAGGATACCTCCATGGGAATCCTGTAAGGATCACTTTGTGAAACTGAAACTTTTGACCCTTCCCAGTCTATATATTTTAGTAGTTGTTATGGATATTGTCAGACATCCGTTTAAATATGAAACTCCTGAACAAAGAGCTATAAGATTAAATACTAGAAGAAAGAATATTGAAGCTCCTCTGTGTCCGAGGTTAAACGTGGTCAAGCATGGCTGTAGGTATCAGGCTGTCACGCTCTACAACTCTCTTCCTTTAGACATGAAAACTATTGACAGCCCTAATATATTTAAAACTAGGTTAAAAAAGCTTTTGCTGGAAGGGTGCTTTTATACAGTGGACGACTTTAAAATGAGAAAATTAAATGTAATGTGAACGTCTTCATTAGTGTGTGTGTTTTTGTATTGTGCATGCTTGTATATCTTTAGAAGTAAGTTTATATTTCAGACACGATGTAAAAATTGTTATAATGAATGAATAAATGAAATGAAAACTGAAAATCAATGAAAACTGCTTTTTCTTGGTCATAGGTAACTCCGCCACTCAATTTTTTAACTTTTTTTAAAGTAAATACGAGAACGTTAAGCGACGGCGACCGATGCGATGGCCGGTGTGGCGGTGGTGCGACTAAAATATGTCTTTTTTTATTTAAAACTACTTCACTGATTCCACGCCGCTGGAACATATCAACAATCCATGTTGTGGGTCATTTGTTGATGAAAACTTCAAATAAAGACAAATAACCACTTTTTAGACAACCAACCAACTAGCAACTGTATGAAAATAGCGTGATGTACAACCGCAATTGCAATTTCTAAGTAAATTTGAATAGAGCACTCGTGGAGTGGCATGTGCGCATGTGCACGAAGGGAGCATTTATGTTGCGCACTTTAATCCTTTCACTACACTGATTCTTTCACCGACGGTCATAGGCCCTTCTCAGAGCCACCATACCTCAACCTGGTCACTGACCTAATACAGGATTTCCCAGAAAGAATCAGTGTACTACTAAAGGGTTATATTTAGTTTGTAGTAAGACCGTGTTTGTAACGGAGCTTATCAATTAGGGAACTTTACCGTGGGTCAGGAATCCAAATAAAATTTAACTGCAAAGTAATTTGATATTTTATTGCGAATCAATCATCATTGAATTCCAAAAACCGGAACCCGTTTATAACAGTTTAAATTGTGTGTCACTGTGTCAGATAAATCATCAAATTAAAGTTGTTTAAAGAAACGAGTAAATGAAATCAATAGGACCATTAGATCAATCATTTGATGAACTCAATTTTGGGCTATCATTATGTAATAAACATAGATCTTAAATAAATAACATGGAACCTAATAAAATAAACAAATGGAGAAGCTAGTGGGCATAATAATAATAGCTTATTAGCTTAAAATTGTCACAGGCAATAAGTACCTCTTAACTCGGCTACACTGAGCGTATTAATTTTTTTAAAGCATGTGGAATACTTAACTACCCCATACTTACCCAAAAGTATTACCACGGTTACTACCGCAATACAAGGTGATTCATAAAATATTTATGCTATCCCGAAAGGGACTATTTCTGCACCCAATTGGCAATAAAGTTTGTTCTAACTTTTGACTTCCATCCGGACAAGCCGGCTTCCGCAAAGGATTTAGTACCGCGGACCACATCCATTTGCTGTTGAAATTTTTATTTTATTTCGCTAAATTTATATTTGTTGTTCTATTTGTTTTGTTGATATAATAAGGCCCTTTCGGGGTAGTATACATAACATGATCATCTTGTATATAGGTCATAATGAAAAGCACTCTACAGTCACTAGACTCAAATACCGTTTCTACTGAAAATGAATTTCTACACTTCTCGTAACGTGTGGTCAATGAGTGTTTCATTCAACGACTCCAATACATTTGCCATCAAAAGGAAACACATTTAACCTTTATTACAAAGCTATAGAGCTCTAATTGCGGTCAGTTTACTCAAAGTGTATTGGCGAACAAATCAACGGGGCGATATTTCAATCCCTGTTTGGTCTTTGGTGACTGTATTGAATTGGTGATATATGGCTTAAGTGGACTTCTAGAAATAGGCGCTTAAGAAATGATGACCGCTTATGAAACGAATGACGTGAATAGCGTAGTTGGTATCATATTATTTTCTAACAAATCAAATTTGTTAACTCTACGTAATGATCGACAAATAAAGGATACCGCTTCATAGAAAACTAGAGCAAATATTCATTAATCAACAACTTAGTCTTAAATAACCTGATTAATGAATATATTCGGTGGACGTGTGCAAACCGACAGGTGAATTACGTGTCCCTAATATGTTTGCAAATGCAAATAGTATAGAGTTATAAATAAAGAAAAGGTTAACTACCTTTGTATTATCATCATCATTATTTCAGCGGTACGCCTATAGATTTACATAGTGATCGATCTTGCGTGGGCTGCACTCAAGGTCTCTCAGAAACATATATGATCGCACATCCAGTGGGGGGTCGTTCTACATACGCTGCGCTTTCCAGTGCGTCGTCTCATCATAGACCCTTTCTTCCCAAATGTCCGTCAGTTCCCCGAGCTATGTGCCCTACCCACTGCCACTCAATTTGCTTATCCTCACCTCTATATGCAAAATTTGCCTACGTATTTCACGAAGCAAGGAAATAAAAGGGTCTCATCATCATCATCATTTCAGACATAGGATGTCCACTGCTGAACATAGGTCTCCCCGATACATTTCCAGCGCAACCGACCTTGTATGGCCTGCACCCAAATAATCATTAGGGAGGATTTGCCCATACTGGCAACGCTGGTTGGCGAGCACAGATAAAGCTTTTGTTCACAAGGAACGCTGCTACCCATCCACTAGTTTTTTTTCACTTAGTCGCCTCTTACGACTTCTACGGGTAGTAATGGAGAGGCTTATTCTTTAGCCGGGGCCATTTTTGCATTTCAAAAATGAAAATCAAGACAATTTCATAAAAAATAGAACCACTATCTTTTTTTAACCCCTTCCCGAATCCAAACGCAACAAAATGCTGGGCACCTGTCAATAACCTGATTTTGACGGCCGTTTGAAATATTTTTTGTAACCGTAGCATGACTTTTACTTTAAAAAAACCACCGAGTAACAACAGCTATCTTGTATTAAATAGGTACATTAATAAATCAGTAAATCCTAAAGTTCTGTACATACGTTTTTTCTTCAAAAACGTAATTATTTTGAAATTTTACAATGCTCTTTTTTAAAATCCAAATTGTTAAATAGGCTATGTTACATGACGCTACACTCCCTCGAGGGCATGATATAGCGGGTTGAAATTAGTATGTTTTTTTAATGCTATTATTTATTCCCAATTTTGCAAAATTTATTTTAATACGATTAATAAGATACGGGTGTCATCGTTAACTAACGTACCCTAATTATGCCTTCATGCGAGTGAAACTACTATTGACAGCTAGTAACCTGTAGGTACATCAAAATCATAATTTCAGCTGTAGGATGTTCTACTCACCCAAGTTCTATGACATTGTCTCTTACATAAAAACCCGTGCTAAGTGCATCCGTATATTTCGTGTTCCGAAACAATTACTATGATGTCGTGACATTGACGTGAATTCCGATATCCGGTTTCCGGATCTAATAGAGCTTCGGGCGTGAAACACGAAACTGTCCGAAATGATATTTCAGTGATTGGGAATTCACGATTGGGGGAATATTGGGAGATTTATTAAGATTTATTTAGCCCAGATTGCTGGATTGTGTAAGCAATATTTATCTAATTTCAGTTGGCAACAGATTGATTGGTTTGGCTGTTCATTTATTAAAGATTTTCTTTCACTTCACCCTAAAACCAGATCACGTCTTATACCGTGTTCGTTTGCCTTTAGAGGCAGAATTTGTAGGCAAACTACTTCTCCGGATAGACTCTGTTCAAAAAGCTCTCTGCTCATATAACGACATCTCGATACGATTTCATCACATGAAAGCCTTTCCATTATACAATCTTCTAGTACTTACACAAATTATCTAAAAACATATGCGAAACAAGTTTAAAAAAATATATTCACGGTAGTTCCTTGTATTTCTTCAAAATACAAGTTGTTTTATAATAAGAATGCCATCTTAAAATGGTCTTAAATGATAATAAGTAGCAAACTTTATGTCAAACTTCTCTCACGTTTAATAATTTCTTAATAATTTAATAATTTCTTATAAAGATATAAGATATTTTTTACTAAAACTGAAAACCGACTTCAAATTCCTGAATATTTACAAGATTAATACCAACCTCTTTTTTTGTTATCAACCTCTTTGCGTTTTGCTTACCTACTGAGGATGACACTGGCCACCTACACTTTCGAACAAAAAACTAAAGTACCTAAGTATGACATTCTTTCATCATAAATAATAACTCATATGGTACTGACTGACTGACAGACAATAAAACGTGGTGGTTTTATTCTCTTTGACAATCAACCAAAAGTCCTAAGCGTAGGTATGAAACAGCGTAGCTTCCTGTTGTAACGTATGGGTGCACAGAAAGGAATTCCCGACACACAACCCCTAAGGTTAAAGTTTATGTAAAAATAGCAGCAACCGAACGAACGAACAAACGAACGAAGTCGCGGGGATTACCATACCATACCACCGTCGACAAAAAAATTTTACGGCAAGTCGTGGTTTCAAGAGATGATGACGTTTTTTTAAGTTTTACGGGACAAGTAGCAATCCCTCAGGAATTAAATCATATGGGACTACACCGGGATCATACTCTTACACTAGCGAAAGAATTATCAAAATCGGTTTAGTATTGGCGGAGATATCGAGTAACATACACACAAAAAAAACTTCGGCGTCTTTAGAACCTCCTCCTTCTTGAAGTCGGTTAAAAATACAAAAAGAGCTAAATTAAAAAAGTTCGTGATTTCTTTTTCCTTTTGTTGATAGACTAAGCCCCTTTTGAGATAGTAAACTATTGTTATGAATCATCTTGTATACCAACCTCAACTGGGAATACATTGTAGGAAACAGATTTCAAATAAATACAATGTACGAGTAGATACACACTCGGGTAGTATTCGTTCCATGATTACTCAAGGTAAGTATTTGGTCCATTCCGCAGGTTTTGAAAGACATTGTTGCTTGCTTGTTTCTCGTTTTGAATTTGTCTCTGGCTGAGAACCCCTTGGGTTTAGATCCTCTCACGTATGGAATACTAGTTAACTCTGTGAAAATACTTATGCTAAGAAAGTTCAGCCAACTTAAGTGACAGTTCATAACTACTTTTCTCCGGCCTCTGTTTCTCCCATGCGAGCAAAGCCACGCATGCGAGATAGTTTTAAAATCGATTGCGTCAATTATCGTGCCGTAATTTTATCAAGCTGTAAGTTTAGACGACATAATTGCACGTCGTTGGACCTGCATTTTACAAACTTTTCGTTAGCTTCTTGCCAAGCATTTTACCACCAATTACTCAGTGTTGGTGCATAAAACTCTTAAGTTACTTCGCACTGCATTAAAACTTCAAATAATTGGTTCACTACTCCACTAGCCAATCTCTCGGTAACTTCGTCACTAGCCGATACCCACACCAAGTTCGACGAGTCAACTTCTACGGCCAAGAACCTTATTAGTGCAGCTTAAGTTACGATGCAAGCTGGAACGTGTGATTTAATAAGGTCTCTTATGGTGTATTGTGTAACATTTTGTAAAATATTATTACCACGTGATAAGGCCTCTGTTTCAAATCGCTCCACTTCATAAAATAAGACTTCAAGAACACTGAACGAGTCAGTCACCTGAGCGCTCTTGTCAGTGTTTTCTAGATTCTAGATAAAAAAATTCGTGATCTGACTGACTGCAAAATCCATTAAGAGCAATAAAAAAAATTACCTTTTATGGTGAGTAAGCACATATCGGAAAACCAACGGCCGTTTGAGAGAAGGGTTATAGATTTAAGACCACACACCGGACGGCCTGGAAATAAATGGGGCATAATGTTCATGCAGTGGACGTCTTAGGGCTCAAAAAAGTGCTTATCATGATGAAATTTTGCCTAACAGGTTTACAGCAGTGGGGTTTTTGACATCTCCTAGCAAATGAAGTCACGGGCGTTCCTCTATAGCTGTATATTTTACTCTTAACTCGTACTAATCCTGTAAATCCACGAGCTTGGTCAAGTTGCAAACTAACTCCTACTACTGATTCTGCGGCTAAGGTATAGTTAGGACTTGGGAACTTTGTTTTTCGTTAGTTAATTAGCGCTAAAGACAATCAACGGTCCGCTGGAAGTTGCAGTTTTACTATGCTGCTGGCATTTGGACGGCAAAAGTTTTCATCCGTATGACTTAAAAAAATGTCTAATAGAAAATTGGGATAGAACGATAAACTAGTACAAAACTAGGCCCATAGGAATAGCTACTCAGCTGCAAATCTACTGTAGCTCCGCAATATGGCGAAATCTGATCGAATCTTCTTGAGACCCTAGTCTGTAAAGCCAATGAGTTCTCACTTCTACTTTTCGACCGTGAAAACCAGTAATCTATTCAGATTACTGGTTTTTGCAGGTACCCTTTTCGTGACACCATACAAAAACGGTAAGCTATTCATAACTGGCTTTGCAGACTAGCCTCTGTCCTAACGCGTAGATTATGAGTTTATCTCTTTTCCACGCGATTTCACCGATCACCGCATGTGATTCGCTATTTTGTTAAAGTTCGCGTTTGTTTTGCCATTCAGTTCTGTATTCGAGCAAATCACTAGGATTATTCATCACGTGGATGACGTCATCTTGATTAGTGAGTGTCTTTAACGGGGCGGCGAAGTTGAAATACGCTAGCTGCACTCGCGTGATGTTTCGCTACGCGAATTGCGACGTGAGTGTAGTAGCTTCTGCTATTGACGGATGCGGCGGTTCGCCACGGAGATGCACTGACTCGAAATGTATCATATTACTGATAACTTAAAGTTTCAAGTGCTTTGGCAAAAACTAGTTTATTTATAACTGTAAATACTTGCGAGAGTAACCAACGACAGAGATGGAAGAAGTAGAAATAAACAAGATAGATTGTTATACTATAACGCGAACATTTTTCTTAGTCCAATAGCCATAAAGGGAGCTCGTGAAAAATTCATGTTTTCTTCGCGAAACACGGTATTGAGAATAGTTTGCTTGTGTTTATTAGTATTTCTGATAAGAGAAGTAATTATTTTTGTCACAGACTTTCCACTTTTTTTCAAGTCACTTTATTGGAGTAGGAATTACTTACTTTACTGTCATTTGAATGAAACGTGCCATAGTGGCCCCGGTGGTGGCGTAAGAGGCGACTATGGGAAACAAAGCTATGTGATGGGCAGTAGCGTTCCCTATAAACAACAAGAGCTTTATCTGCGCTCGCCAACCCGCATGCCCAGCGTGGCGAGTATGGGCAAATCCAACCAAATGATTGTTTCTGGTAATCTATGGGAGAGGCTTATTGACAGCAGTGGACGGCTGAAATGATGATGATTTGAACGAACGAAATTTGCTATTCACAATACCCATTGGTGGGTACTGGTAATTTTGGATAAAAACAAGCAACAAACTCTCTGTGTGAACATTTCGCTCCGTTCTCAAATCTCCCGTTTCCGTGCCAGAGACAAAGTTTTACCAAGGAATTAATAAATTTCGCGCAGTTAGTCCCCAATAGCAGTCCACTCAATCTGCCGGCGAGCATTGTTCCTCAGAATATGCTGGAGACGGAACTTTTCCAACTATTAGAGCTTTTATTTGCAGATATGAATATATATTATACTAGATTCTGGAAAATTATACTTTGTTTTGTTTAGCTCGCTATCCATACAATATTATAAATTCCAAAGTAACTCTGTTTGTTTGTTTGTTACCTTTTCACGAGTAAACGACTGAATGGATTGTAATGAAATTTGGCTAGAATATAGATTTATACTGAGGAAGGACATATGCTATTTAACCTCAAACGCTTTTAAGGAAAAGCAGCTGTAAAAAATTGTGTGTTACCGACGCTTCGCGACCTAAAGACACTGGTAGAATCAGTTATCATAATTTTAGTTGAAAAACATTCACACACATTCCAAAAGCGACTCACATCATCATGTCGGAGGAATTTGCTCATACTCATTTGTTTGTTTTCCCGAAAGAGTACAATCTAGGAGTCTTCAAATCTAGGGTCAATAAGTTCACTCTGGAAAAGCGTGCTCCATCTTAAGCCACATCTCACTTGCAAAAGTGAGTTGGTGGCCAAACGCCTTACCATTATCAATTAAAAAAAAAATACTCACCACGCTGGGCACGCATTTTGACAAGTGCCGTTCTAGCTGATGTTGTTTAAATAGTGGACGCCACTGCCCATTCCATAGCTTTTTTCCCTATTCGCCTCTTACGGCATCCACGGGTGGGTAGATATGTAGGGGCCTATTCTTCAGCCGGCCCCCCACTTACCAAACATAATCAGTATTATGGTTTGTGTATTCTCATATGAAATCAAAAGTTGTAGGTATGTGAGAGATAACTTGTAAACCAAAATATTAAACAAGCTTTGAACTCTAAACAACATTCACCTCGCCATGTTTATGAAATGGCCTTCAAATCACCTGTTTACCACTTAATTAAAGCCTTGAATAAGTTATAAGGCAAAAGGTGTTGTGGAAATTACCTACTTAAAACTTATAACGATCCCTTCCAACGAATTATGAATTCATGGAAATCATAAAATTACTGAAGAAAATACATAAGAAGGTACCGTCAGCTGTAAACGACGTACTAAAAGAAGCTATAATTTCATATCTCTTTATTTGCAACCACAGTTTTAGACGCATCCGTAATATAAAAGAAAGGAGTGAGTGCTGAGATGACGACTGATAGAGGGAAATGGAAGAAGAATACTGTTGTGCCGACCCATGATGTAGGATAAGGGCAGGAAGATGATGATCCGTAAAATAATCAAGATTACCGATACAGATCTCAGAATTTTTGCAAGTTTATGTGGGCAGTGATGGGCATTGGGCAGGCCATATAGCTCGCAGAACCAACAACCGTTAGGGAATAGATATTAGGTTATCGCGCGCGACCACTAACCGGACGACACGCAGTGTACGGTGTTGTATTGACGGAGGTTACAAGTTATCTAATACCTTTGTTCTAGACGTATTGAAGTAAAATAGAAAAAAACATAAAAAATAATAAAATACTTTAGTGAAATTTTTACGGCGCTTGTATCAGTGAATTCTGGATCATGCACTTTTTTCTCCTCATTTTAATTTTTAAAGCTGAACGTAAAGATGATTTATGGGGACTTAATACCTTTTGATATTTGGCTTGGCCCATTTTTATGTGGTCGAGCTTTTAAAATTGGTATTCTGACAAAGAGGTCAAATTACAACGATCAGACGATTCAGCATCGCAAACACAGTTGTATGGAAAATCATTCAATTTCTTTCAATCAAGCTTTTCAATAAAAAAGCAGAAACAGGGATAGGCTCACAACTTTTATCCCCAATCATGGTAAACAACCTCTCAGATCTTCGGGCGATCAGATCCTTCAAGATATCTACGACATGTCCGAATATTATACCACATTTTTCAGTAGTGAGTATTCCATGCGTGACAGGATACTACTAGCCCATGGTCGCTTTAAAAACACCCACTTACAAGTTTTCTCACGATGTTTACCTTCACCGTTTTGAGCACGCGCACTGAAATTTATCGAACTAAAAACTCATTGGTGCACGCTCGGGTCGAACCCACGACCTTCGGATCAAAAGTCGGAGTACCTCCCACTAGGCCAAGAAATCCAATGTTTCAATAAAAGTGATCACAAATTTCTCCTTGAGTCACGATTAGCGAAGCCGCTAGCAGAGCAGAAGGGTTATGTAGAAAGAAGAATGTCATGAATGAAGACAGATGTAAACACGAGTGGTATAATAGGTACCTGTACACGGTGATTCAGAACATGTATACCATCTCGAAAGGGGGTTATTCTATAAACAAAAAGAAATAAAATTAGCGAAAAAAAACATCAATATTTTTCATTTTATTTTTATGATTTTTTTTCACGAACTTTCTCAAATTAGCTGTTGTTGGTATTTTTATCATCTTTAAACTAATACCTAAACGTACAAGAAGTTTGAAATCAAGATTGATACCTAAAACAGCTGATTTATTGAGTTTGACCTGATTTGACCCCAAAACACTTAAGCATTTTCGCATAGAGTTTTTTCAATGAAAAATGTCGAATTTCCAAAAGTCTTAGAACAAACTTTATTGCTAATTGCTTGTAGAATAAGCCCCTTTCGGGATGGAATACATATTATGAATCACCTTGTATAAAGTTCCATCAATGATGTAAAACATTATGTTAGTCTAGTTTCTTTAACTAGTCTGTATGTAGACCACTGGTGTACATGCATACACTGCCGAGGAAAACGCTGAGTGAAGTGCGCCTGACTCGACCAAACCGCAATATCGATTGTATGTGAAGAGATTATGCCCAGGCTCTGATTAAAAACTGATAATCATGAAAGAGGGCTATAGAGTTCATAGCAAAGAGGCAAAGAGACAATAAAAAACAATAAAAATAACTAAAGGCAAAATACAAGAGATAAGTGGCGCAAGACTACAATTCGGACAATACCAGAATGAAAAAGAAAATAAGAAATTGCTTTGAGCAACTCACAAGCACTAGCTATAGTAGACAACAAAATGTTTTCTTTGACTGGGTTTTTTTTTTGTATAAAGTAACGTACTAACTTATGGGCCTCCTACTGGTAAGTGGTAAGCACTGCACAATGCCTACAGTTGCAATATCACGTGGGCGTATTGAAGTTGTGTCATGCATGTCATCCTGAGACCAATTATTATTAAGTAGTAAAGTAATTAATGTAGCACCATATGTATATTAAGACCTTTATGAATAAAAACATTTTTACATTTTTTTACTAATTACCTGAGACACATGTTGGTGAGCCTTGCCTTTAATGTCACCGGTTACCTAACTCTAAAACCGGAACGCAGCGATCTAAGCATTGCCACTTAGTGGCAGAACTTAAAGGCAATAAATAGGTACGAAAATGGTGGCAGAACTTATAGGCTAGGTGGCAGTAGGCACTTTCCCAGACAGCCTTTACATAAAGGCCCTCCTGCTGTTTAACTTTTTGATTTTTGTTTATCTTTTACAACTCGGAGAAATAATTCACTTAGGCGGGCTCCATTCAAATAAAATACTCGATAAACATTTTCACAAAGAAAAAAATATTCAAATGAACTGTGGCAATTGATTCGACACGAGATTATATTTTTTTGCTTATGTGTGGCTTGCTGTGATTGGATGTTTATTTGCATGAATTGGCTTAGTTAAGTCACTTGGTAACGCGTAGATGAAAATCTGGTAGATTTTCTCAATTCATTTTATTCACTCGCGAATGCATGAATTGCATGAATCAAAACTGATTGCAGAAGAAAATTGCCCATGCTTCGTTTGCTCATATGATTTTTACATAAATATGAAAAAATAAAATATTTTTAAGGGGTTCCAAAGTCGATAAACGGAATCTATATAATTAAAATAGTCTACCGATCTGCTTGTGTAAGCACAATGGTACATTTCGATAAGATGGCGATGACCTGATTATTTTGCCAGACAGACTTGAGTTTATTGAGACTCTTTAATGCATTTGAAATACAATTCTTTGTATATTGAGTCTAGACCTCATATTTAACATGATGCCTAAGCCTGAAACAGAATTGAGCAAGAGCAAATAAAGCTCACAATTCTAACTGAGAATAAAAAGTATTGATCGGTTTTAAAAATTCGAAAATCCATCATACAAATGTACAATGTGTTTTCTGTGTACAATAAAGAATACAAAATTATGATTAAAAAAATTGCGATTAAAAATATCTGTGATGTTTTTATAATTTTTATAACAACTTAGTTAACGTATGAGAAGTTAGACATCAAGATCGCTACGTATAACAACTGAATAATTGAGTTCGAACTAATTTGACCACAAAACAGCTGATTTTTACTTAATGTTTTTACTTTATTTTTTCAATAAAAATGACTAATTTCCAAAAGACGTAGAACAAATTTATTGCCAATTAGGTGTAGAATAAGCATCTTTCGAGATACCATACCTTATAATAATATGATGAATCACCTTATCTGCAGTGAATCGGCACGCTTTTGCTATTTTGTTTATTATTTCCAGAGACTGGTACCGTTTCCAGTAGTGAAGCGAATACAAGGGCATCGCTTTAACTTATGAGTTTCATATGTAAATTTATTGCAGTCGACGGTAAGCTAATTTCTACCATAAATTTTACGTTACTTGTCTCTATGGGTGTTTAGCATGCTTAACAAGATAGATGGCGAATATGTTTAAGCTATAACATTAAAGTGAAGCAAACTGGTACCGGTCAGGCTAAGGCTTTACACGGAAGTTGTTGTGAAAAGCAAAGATAAGGGCGTTTTTTTTATTTATTTTATAATGGTAAGCGGTTAGCTTACCATTATAAAACCATTATATTATGAACGCTTGCAATACCAGAGGCAGCACACACGCGTTGTCGACTCCGAACCCTCCGCCCCTAAAGAGCTCTGGCAATGCAACATAGTCAATAGTTTGTATGAAAAAATATGTTTAATGGAAGTATATTATATTTGAAAATATATTTTTAACAATTAGTGAGATATGGATGTCAGCAATGCTAAATATCCCTTTAAAGATGTGAAACATGATAAGTTAGAACGTTAAAGGCGTGTACCTCCTTTACTATAGTAGAGTGGAACCGCGCCGGTACAGCTACCTAGTCTTTTATAATGTAAATGAAATCTGCAGTAGGTACTCGGTATAACAACCGGTAAGTGAAATACAACAAATCGCAAACTTCATAAACTTGAACGAAATACGTGGGACAATTTAAAAGTAGCTCGTAGTACAGTTTTACAATATATTTCCGATGTGCTCCCGGTGGGCTGCGCTGCTGCGAAGCAAAATAAAAATGAAACGAAGCGGGCGATATTACGAAATTTATGAAAAATTCAATATTGTTCAGTTTTGTGAGAAGGTGCGCTTATCAAAATAAGCATAAATAATACATTATTCAATCGCTAACAAGTCATATTCAAATTCAAAAGGTGTTTATTCATTTAATCATCTAGCATTGCCATACAATTGTATCTTTCCCCTAGCGTTAACGCCAACAGTTTGGCTTTCACGCTAACGTCATACGGGCAACGGAATTTAGTCTACCAGGAATTTACTTTGCAGCAGTCACGTGACATCTCAACTTAATACCATTTCCATACAATTCGATCTTTCCGCTGGCGTTAACGCTAAAACAAAATGGATCTTGTCTAGACCTCCACTCGTTCAAACTGGTCACTAGATAAAACAGCAACGCCAAAAGCTAACGGACCTCTTTCAACGGATCTGACAGAAATCTGTGGGGAGGCTTACGTTCAGCAGTGTACTTCGAACGGTTGCAACAATGATGATATGCTCTACGAGTAGATACATTCCAATTGGTCAAAACTATAAAGTTCAGGTCGGTCGACTTCTATTTGTTAAGGATTTGTGTTTCAGTACCAAATATTCCAATAAAACAAAATGATTTGTATTCAAAGCTAACGTTTTATTATTTTCGATAAAATTAAGCCCAAAACGATAACCGAGCCATAAAGTTGTTTTACGATATACCTACGCAAGGGAAAGGATGGTTAAGTAGTTTGTGTACCTAATGTTCAGTGGAGCATGCAATCAATAACCAGAATGATTTTAAGGCCCAGTTTATTTCCAGAGTTTCCCTCCAAAAAATCACCTTCTGGAAAAACACTGTGTCACAGCTTTTTTCCAGAAGGTCTCTCGTTGTAGTAGTTCCAATTTGTCCCAATTAAATAAAATTAAATAACACGCAATAGTCCTTTACAATAACACATAGTCCTGACCCCGCACTAGGATTCCGTGTATTGGGTATCAGAAACTACGAGTACCATGGGACCACAACATCCAGACCCGGAACATATATTTGCAGATCATGCAAACGTTAGTCCTGCAGCGAGAATTGAACCCGCGCCCCTTGTGTCTCAGCCGGGCGGTTGCCCGCTACGCCACCGAGGTCATCAATTAGCTTATACTTTCGTATTTTACTATTTTTATATTGACCTGTATAACATATAAAGCCTCACTCAAACAGGGTGTATGTCGATGTCAATTTAAATAAATTTTGAGTTTGACTTTTAATTTAGTGGCTTGCGATATCGTTAAGCTATATCGTACCTCAACTTTAATTAGCTGTAGACGTAATATCAATAACAAAGGAATTTCAGGTGATATATCGCCATTTGAACACACTTGAAGCCTAGTTTTCTGTCAACCTAAATGAGTGCTGAATAAAAATGCCATGCAATTCGTCATCGCAAATGATAAAGCCGATTATGAGTTCGACTTTTAGAAGTGTGTGATATCGTTGAGCTAGAGTATAGATCACCTCTCAATGCCATATCAAATCTTTAAATCCTTAAGTCAGTTAAGATCCTTAAATTCATAGAAGGAAGTAAATTTGGAATATTTTGAGTAAATAATAAATAAATAAATATTCCGGACATATTCACACGGTCAACTGATCCCAAACTAGGCATAGCCTGTACTATGGGTACCAGAGGCTGATACATATAATAGATAAATATTTATCACCCAGACACAGAACAAACATCTGTGTTTATCATACAAATGTTTGTCCAGTGCGGGGATCGAACCCGCGACCTCAAGCGCAGAAGGTAGAGTTACTACTAACTGAGCTATGAGGCCAGTCAAGTCAGCCAGTGAGCGATATGTTAGGGTTGTTTCACACGTATCACAACGACACCGCAACCACAACCACGCCACATCCACACCACGTGGTCGGGCGCATATTTTGTATTGAAAATGAACAGTAGAATTTACACGTACCTACCACATTTTGCCGGACGACACTATTCACACGTAACGACTGCTTGACCACTTTTTGTCGCTGCGATGTAGTGTGGTTGTGGTACGCGTGAATTCTCCTTTATAGCTCAACGAAAATATAAATTGATTTTATTCAGTTGATGTAAGGATCATTTTACAATAAATTTGAGATGACTATCGTACGCCGTATGTAAATAAATAAATAAATAAATATTCTGGACATATCACACACGGTCATCTGATCCCAAACTAGGCATAGCCTGTACTATGGGTACCAGAGACTGATATACATAATAGATATATATTTAACACCCAGACACAGAAAAAACATATGTGTTAGTCACAAATGTTTGTCCAGTGCGGGAATCGAACCCGCGACCTCTAGCGCAGAAGGCAGAGTTACTACCAACTGAGCTATGAGGCCAGTCAATGAAATGAAAGGTATTCGGCTAATGAAAGGTAGGTACTTTTACTTTCAAAAACAAGAACAGGTGGAACTTTCAACACAGTACGAGTGTAAACCACCTTCAAGATAGCCACTTTATGTCCAAGCAATAAAGTTCAAAATGTAATCAAGTCAAAATCAAAACGGCATAAATCAAATGAGCATTTAATAGCATTAGTTGTAATCCGGGAATGTGTTTAGTTTCCTAATGGATTAGTTACATCCTCAGTCTGATTCCGTTTCACTTACCAAATTAGTGAATAATTATATCGAGTTTTAATTGATTATAAGACCATCGACACAAAGGTGCAAACAAAAATAATCCTTAACCCTAACGAAATAGGTTTGAAACTTAGCAGTGTTGTTTCGTTATTTATAAAGGGGTAAAGTTTTGAATCTAATAATTTTCGATTTCGAAGTTGCCATTATCAAAGTGTTCATTACTTAATTTAATTGGTGGAAGCAATACGATTTCAAGTCACAAATCGCTAATTGGATCTTGATCAATAAAAAGGTGATTTATCCGATTGAGGACCGTGAAATGATTGTGATAAAATCTAAAATGCAATTATTAATTCGACAGAGTATACAGGGGAAAATATCATTTAAAAAAAAATAATAATTTCGTTTTAAAAACAAAAGCAACCGACCCTTATTAGGGATTTATATTAGACCATATTAATTATCATGCACATTAGTGCAGCGGAGACAAACACAAACATTTACCCCGAAATATCACAGCTGCCGATTCGACTAGTATTTGCTTGAACCATGATCTTCCATCGCTTCCATCGCTCGATTGATAAATATATAAGAACTACCTATTTCTCTTTGAAAAACTCGCTTCATCTGAAAGCTAAAGACAGACTCTTCACAAAAAATCTTTTACTACGCTCGTGAGATGTCCAACAAAAAATATTCTTCTCTAACTAATTTGAAACGCTATCAATCACAATAATCAATCAAGCTGCTTATATAGGAGAAAAATAACGTACGATTACCTGTTCAATCAATCTTGTTTGCTAATAGTTAAGTTACGGTATCTTAAAAAACGAGGTCCGCTATTGTAACAGCGTTATTGTTGGAGACTAGAAACACTCCTTATGCGAATGGATTTTGTATTTGACTAGCTTGCGCCGGCGACTTCGCTCGTATGGTGCCTAGATAAAAAGTATCCTATATGCTATTCTAGATAAACCACTCTGTTCATTCCAAGTTACAAAGAAATTGGTAGAGTCGTTTGGGCGTGACTAGTGACTAGTTTGAGTTAGTGAGCACCATGGTACTACAAAACCCAGACCCGGATCTTATGAAAACATTTCGCGGTATCAATTGAATAGTATACATATCTACATTTAAAAAAAGAACTTCAGATGGTACAAAGGAATGCAAAATTTGCAAAAGTAGACATATTTTAGAAGAAGACAGACAAAGAGACCACTTTATCTCTTCGAAACACACCAATTCAGAAGTATCTCAACAAAACAAAATGGACGTCTTATTACTGGATTAAATTATTCAGCTGTAAATCCAAGTAATAAAACATTCGAAACAAATTAAAGAACGGAGCGCCTGTAAACATTGTGATGCACTAGGGAGGACCCTACAAACAAAATGTAGCACTGAATTTTAACGCCCTTGAGAAAAGCTGTGTTTTAAATTCATGGGGTAACTTTTGCTGAGTCTTCCGATACAAAAATAACTTTGGAAGTTAGTAGAGGCATAGACTTTTCCTTGTGAATATCTTATTACAGAGCCAGGAGCCCCTAAGAGGCGCACTTTAATCCTTTCACTACACTGATTCTTTCACCGACGGTCATAGGCCCCTTTCAAGGCCACTATACCTCAACCTGCTCACTGACCTAGAAAGGTAGATACAGAATGACCAATATATAATCAGTGACACGACAAGCAAGCAAGCATTCCAAAGGTAAAACCTGATCTTCTTTCTTATATAAATGTCTTCTAATAAGGTAAATTACTTGCTAATAAAGTAATCTTTATGATATTCCAAGTTTCATCGAAGTCTGTTTACAGCGTGATTAAACTAGAAACATCCAAATTATAAAAACATTCACATTTATAACATAAGTGAGATATTCGGTTCAATTATTAAAGTGAAATCGTAGCTATTTTTATAAGAGTTTCAATTGCCAAAAACTTTCCTCTTATATTTTCCGTCGGAGTGATAATATTTTATCCGCGTTAACCTGCAGTGCATAATTCTTCCGAGCGAGGCATAAAGTGCACTTTCGTTCATATTATTTATATACTTTCACCAAGTACAATTAGGGTTTATTCATATCTAGCGGTTACAAGGCAACAAAACCGCTTAGTTGTCCCTCTTATTTGCTTTTACAAGGTACCTAACTCATTTTATTTTTCTACAGGCGTACTGAAAATCCAGCCATACCGGCATTGGCCGTGGTGGCCCCGGCTGAAGAATAGGCCCCTCCATATCTACCTATCCGCGGATGTCGTAAGAGGCGACTAACAAAAAAATGCTAGGGGATGGGCAGCAGCGTCCCTCATTTTAATTTAACAACGATAGCTCTAACTGCGCTCGCCAACCCGCATGCCCAGTGTGGTGAGTATGGGCAAATCCCCCCACATGATAAGGAATTTGCTCTGTCTGTGGGGGAGGCCATGTTCAGCAGTGAACATCGAACGGCTGAAATGATGATGGTGATGACTGAAAATCCAGAAGAAGCAAATACCTAGAATACCTACACAAAACCTAAAAACACTCAATACCATAGACTTATTACTACTACTAAATACTGTAACTGATCCCCCCCAACTACCGTCCAATCTCTATCACCTCCATTCTCTGTAAGACAATGGAGCGTGTACTAAACTCTAAACTCCTAGCATACCTGGAGAATAATGAACTCCTCAGTGATCGCCAATACGGCTTTCGTCGAAAACGGTCAACTGGGGATCTTTTAGCGTATGCTACACACATCTGGAGTGAAGCCATGTAAAAACACGGAGAGGCTCTCGCGGTCTCCCTGGATATTTCCAAGGCTTTTGATAGAGTTTGGCATGAAAGTCTCATTAGCAAGCTTCCCTCATACGGATTACCATCCAATCTAACACCGTGGATTTCTGACTTCTTGAGGGAACGATCGATTCGAGTCGTCATTAGTGGCTGCTCTTCCGATGTATTGGCTATTAATGCCGGGGTACCTCAAGGGTCTGTTCTTTCAGCAACCTTATTCCTGCTGCACATTAATGACCTGCTAAAACCGGATATATTTGGGTATGATCTAGGAGTCTTCAAATCTAGGGTCAATAAGTTCACTCTGGGAAAGCGTGCTCCATCTTAGGCCACATCTCAGTTGCAAAAGTGAGTTGGTGGCCAAACGCCTTACCATTATCAATAAAAAAAAAAAGATCGAATAGTAAACAAGCTCTGAGTTTTTTCCATGCAATAATCTTATCCTATTATTATTAAAAATGCAAAAGTTTGTGAGTATGTTTATGGATATGTTTGGATGTTTGTGGGTCCGTAACGGCACAGCCAATTCGATGAAACTTGGATAAGATAGAATTCTTTACCTAGTACCTACCTATAAGCTTTATAAGTAAGGCTATATACTGAGCTTTAATTATCGAATAAGTCGCGCTGTCCCTAGAAGCGTTTCATCATCATCATCATTTCAGCCGTACGACGTCCACTGTTAAACATGGCCTCCCCCACCGGCAGAGCTAATTCCTTATCATGTGGGGGTATTTGCCCATACTCACCACGCTGGGCATGCGGGTTGGCGAGCGCAGTTAGAGCTATAGTTGTTAAAATGAGGAACGCTGCTGCCCATCCCCTAGCGTTTTTCCTTTAGTCGTCTCTTACGACATCCGCTTCATACTGACATGAAATGTTCTTTTAGTAGAACTAACGTACTGTATTAATAAACCTTTGCCAACCTATCAAAACAGTAAGATCCAAGTAACAAACCGTAATTGTTCTAGCCAGTGAACTTATCCGTAAATAATTGACAGATCAATAAATAAAATAGATATCTGTACTTGACATGTCCTCTCTCTACCCATATCATAGTGACATGCTTTAATGTACCTACCTGGGCCTTTGTAATAGCAATAATGAGCTTTATGACGACGGCGGTACGCCATCTATATACATTTAATGAAAATGTAAACCGCAAATTCCTGTACCATGTTTTTTTTAAAGAAGGAGTTTGAGAGTTTTTTTTAAAGAAGCTGGTGTATAAGGCGAGAATTGGACCGTTGGAAGGGGAAGACCTAGGCGTACATTTAGTGACCAAACCGGTAAAGTTTTGGAAAAAGGCCAGATCAAGAGTACCCTAAACCGACGTATGTGAGGAATTTGATGAGATTGAATGAAGCAAAAGAGGTAGGTATGTCAAGATCGTAGCAAGTGGAAAGCCGTGGTCTCTGCCTACCCCTCTGGGAAATAGTTGTGATTTTATGAATGTATGTATGAGTTTAAGAGTTCATATTGATCATACTATTGTAAGAGCAGACATAGACAAATCATATTGATCATACTATTGTTAACGTAACTTGAATTTGGTAACGGGTATTAATATGAAAGGCAAAAAACGGTTACCTATTGTCTAACATCTACGGCGGGTAAACGCGGTAACAGTTACTATTTATTATTTTCAAAATTTGATCCTTGAATACCTGTTACTTGTTAGGTTATTAAAATAATCACTACATGGTCTGCCTACCACCACTCTTGCTAATTTTTGAGAGAATCTGTTTGTTGTTTTATTCTACGACTACATTTATATAATAGTAAAAACAATCATACTTGGAAAACTCATTGTTTAGGACATCGTAAGACATACATAATACAACAACTTATTTCTCATTCATTCTACACGTCAAATCATCAGTCTAAAAATGCCCACCTACATTAAACTTTCAAAAGGCCACAGCTGGTTATATTGTTTGTTTAAGGGACAAAATTTCCCAGAAATTTGTATACATTGATGCCCCGTAAATTCATTGCCCCTAACGGACGGTTTATCTAATTATGCAAAACGTGAGTTTGGACGTAGTTTACCGTGTACCAAAAACTCGGCTACAACCGAGAAATAATAAACGAAAATTATCCCTTAAGTGAGCTGGCTAGCAAAAGTATGCAAGTACATTATAACCAATTTTATCACCATTTTCGCTGGTATAACAAAATAGTAATTTAAATATTTCCAATTTTATTCACTTTACATTATATTCAGTTTAATGTTATTTGCATCAAGCTAGATTGTATTCAAATCAGCTCTAATTTGATTGCTTTTTTCAAGAGGCCCTTTGGAGGCAAACAGTACTTTTAAAGAGGCAACACTGAAAATTACCCTTTAAAATTTCAAACGTCAAGATTTATTTATTCATGGCAATACTTATCTTTGAAATGTGTTTTATCATTTTTACCAAGTGATCAAAGATTATTTTTATGATATTTACGACCATGGATCGTTGTTTGGGCCTGCTTGCTACCTGCCCGTGGTGTTTATCTATCTATCTATGCATTGTTTAAAATTAGGCGTGAAATCACGTAACTTTTACTTCCCCCGTTCCTATAAAAGGTCGGAACACCGTGAATTTGAGACGGCAATCAATGAATATTAAATCAAATTTACTTTTAGACGAGGGACCATTTTAGAAGTTCTGCCACAGTATAAAATAACCTTCGCATAGAATATTCACCTCAAATACAATTATATACTTTGGTTTCTGCCTCCTCAAAATCACGATTTTGTGTATGTATTTTATGTAAAATTTTCTTCAACTCATAGCGACATTACACTCACCATCATCGTCAGCCTGATGAAGTCCACTGCTGAACATAGGCCTCCCCCAAAGAGTTCCATGACGAACGGTCTTGAGCCTTCTCCATCCACCGACTTCCCGCAACCTTAGCAATGTCGTCGGTCCATCGGGTGGGGGGCCTTCCAACACTGCGTCGTCACTCGAGAACCTTTGTTTCCCAACGGTTGTCGGTTCTGCGAGCTATACTCACATGATATTTAAATTAAAATAAACATATAATCAAAGTTGCTCTTTGAACTTTCTTGACCACCTAATTACTGAAGGCATGTACGAGTGACAATTTGAATAGTGTAAAATTAACTAATTTTACAAGCAATTACCTCGAAAATTAATACTGTTTGGTTATGCTCTAAAATGAATGCATTTTGATCGAGTGAGAGAAGCAAGCAAAGATCTCTCAACCAACTTGGACTCGTGGACTTGGAACTTGGAATCGTGGTTGTATGTTAGTTCTTCTAATTATGATAGCATACATTTTGGACTGTCACTCCGAATTGCATAGAATGTAAAGGTCAACAGTTTGTACTATCTAGATTTGCTTGAAAGAATATGAGTTGGCCAAGGGGATGCTAAGATACAGGGGTACCTACTTACTCCAAAGGCTATGTTTATAGAATGTAGCGCCATGGACGCTTATTTTAGGTAATTTTCCTACTGGTAAGCTACTCAACCTACTCATCTGGATAGTAACCATGTTGATATGAACGACCTTGAAACTCACACGATATTTTATTATGAACGCAACGGGCAGTTGTGGTAACGGCACTTAATGTCTACAGGGACTGTTCTCATGATCGAGTGATCTTGAATTGTCCTGCTGGTACGCTGCTCACAGTACCTACGCATCCGTTTGAAATCACGAAATCCTAAATCACTCATCTGCACAGTCGAAGCATTGACGCGACATCAGTCGACTGATCCATCTGACACTCAGTCTGCGGTTAGGGATGTTAGCACCAGTACAAACCGCGAGTAAGAAGTCAAAAGTAATTTTCCACAAATCTAAAATAAAATGCCTTATTTCCATTTAATAAGTGTGCTTGCTTGTCGTCAATCATAATAATCAGCGTAGCTTACAAACGCTATTTTATAAAACACTAGGATCGAAGGTAGGTTTTAGATACAGGCCTTCGACTTTTTTTCTAATTCCAACTTCAAACAAGCTTCAACTTTTTTTGTACACCTTTAGACGTAAAAATTTTGAAATCGCCGACAAGCCTACCTCATTAGGTATTTGATATTAAAAATATTTATGAAAATCTTGAAATAAATATTTGCATTTAATATAATTATTCATTCATTCGTCAAACCCCTCATGCGGGTCTAGCGTGACGTTAACCTAGTCTATGTAGTAATGTAGATATTCTACATTTTCATAAAGATCCGTTCCTGAGATTAGACCGAACAAATAGACTGACTTACTTTATTTAATGTAACTGGTTATTTACGATCCCTTATACACTCATTTTAAGAAAAAAACATAAGTATCTACAGATTTTTGGCATTTACTGTTTTATTTGAAAATGTATATGAAGATTTTCCATGGTTTTTAATGCTACGGTATTAGCGGCGGCGTCGGCGGTTTGATGACCAGTATGAGTTAAACAATGATTTGTAACGGCTCAGAATACCAGGGTGAAACTGGTGCTAAGTGGGCTTGTTCTTGCTCGGTCAGTAGAGAGATTGCTCCGAAGTAGCTCTATCGTACTCTATCGTATCTAGTTCAGATATCTAGTACTATTAGTACATCAGTAATGCAAGTCTGAACGAAATAGTCGGACAAAAATACGATGTCTTCATCTCGATGATTACCACGGATCTTTCGATTATTGTTCCCAGTCAGTCGTTCCTGAATCAAAGACCGATTATTATCGTAGCTATCTTGAAATCGTTTGTAATGTTTTTAGACAGCTCCACTGTTTCTGGGTATTTTGCAAAAATGAAGTAAATAACGTTCTGTAATAAAGTCTTACTAAGTTTTTTTTTAAATATCCCAAAAATTTCGTGATTTGAACCCGCAACCTTCCGCTTGATACGGGGTTCACCAACTAAGCTGTGACACCTCTCGTCAATGAAGTAACTACTATCTTTAGTCATTGAGCAGATGGAAACCAATTGTTTCTTCGGTCGGTGGCGCTTACTGGAAGTCCTAAAGATTTTCGTACGGACGAGAAGTGGCTCCGTAGCTTAGTTGGTTAGAGAGTCCCCGTATCTAGGGGAGGGTAGCGGGTACCGGTCTGAGACGAAACTTTTGGGATATTATAAAGTTAATTTCTTTCTCATTTTTTTCATTCCTTTGGTGTGGGTCACTATAAAAAAATCTTGTTCATGTACTACACAAGACTAGTGCTAAGAGTTAACACATTGCAGCAGCTACGGCTGTGCCTGCTGATACGTCCGTCGGTCCACATTACCACTGACGGGCATGTCACAGCACAATTTGATTTACTACTTGATGGCTACACGGGTTGATTAATTTGATTAATGCTACGGTGCTGGCGGTCTTGTTCCTGAAAATAATCATATCTTATTGTATCGCAGTGTAACGAATTCATGATAATCTTAAGCTAGTAATAATTAGTATAAGGGATCGTAAGCCTTCAGTTTTTAGCCCTTGTGGGTAAGCGGGGAGGGTGATCTGCATGGCATGTGTTTCATGGCAATTAGCGCTGACGCACGCGATTCATTCGAAAACAGTTGAAACTAAACCCTATTTGCTCCTACGTACGGCTTAAATCACAAAATCAAACTGTGAGGCTCAAAGCGGTGGATCGTCTGGTGAGATGCATGCAATTTTAGCCGTATCTTAGAGTAAAAAAGATTGGTGTTAAAAGTGTTTATCAAATATATTTGCTTTCCATCTTTTGGTGCTGACTATAATTTTTCTCATTTTCCCGGCAACATATAGATTGCCGACTAAACTTGCCATATTAACCTTCTATATTATATTAATCTTTCCAACTATGAAATACAATTTTAAAACCAATGTACAAACTCCACTGACAGATTGTTGATAAATAAATACCTATCTTAACTTATCTAGGTATGTAAAATATTGAAGACGGATGGTACTCGTAAATGTTAAAAGCTATCTATCTAGTTCATATAGGCGTGGTCACTGATCATCAAAAAAATGAAATTGAACCTACTTTTAAACAGTATTTTCTTCTTCTAACACTGTTGTAAAATAGTTCATAACAACTTCAATTATGCAGATGGTCATCCAAGTCTAGACATGAAAGCTTCGAAACTCCAAAGCATTAATTACAAATTGTTGAACCCTCGACCCGTTTCTCATTATTAGAATTCAAATTGCAATTTAAGATCAAATTCCAAACCCCAGTGGTTCCTAATACAAATATTTTATTCATTACATGATTGACCCAGAACGATTTCTTTTACTAATTACATTAACATTCGACTTTACAGGCAAACAGGCCCCAGACAGGCCCCGTTAATTGCCAGGCTTGGACCAAATAATATGGAAAGATCGGGTTTGGCTAATTCTGAGATCTAAATTATTGTGTTTAAAAAATATATATTTCGGCTCTCAATCTCCAAAACAACTTGAACAAATACAAATCAACGTCCGTTCAGCAGTTTATTGAAGCCCGTTATCTGCTTCAAACTTGAAATTATAAGTTCATGCCTAACTTTTTATGATATTCTTAGCGGTGACATTTCTATGAAAATTGACATTGCTAAATGCGTTCTAGTGAGATAAGCATTACTTTAAAGTTTCGTGCAGAAAAAGAGACAATATTAGTAGGTATTTTGATAACTATGCCACGCAGTTTAATATATTATTACTGAATATCTTTCAAACCTGATAAAAGTAAGTATGATCTTGTAATTATTTAAATAATTAAATTCAATAATATTAAAATTACTGCCCTGTACACTAATAAAACTTACGTCACACGATTCCATTAAATTTTGAGGTGTAAGTCCAAGCTTCTTAATTGCACGAAAAATTACAATGCAATACCATTTGAGTAATTCATGTGTACACGACGAGTAAAAGCGCATCCTCCTCAGTTTTAATCTGAATTGGCGAGCGTATTTTCTACAGGCTATATTCCTCTCACGTGCCCAATAAACTACTGGAAGCATTTAGCCAAACGTTCTCTAGTACCAAACAGACGTTGTAGAATGTTTTCTGTGAACATGAAGGCTAAAGCAGTGTGGATAGTCTGTGGCAACTAGGCTAGAATTATGTAGTAGCATACAAGGTGATTCATAATAAGTGAACTATCCCAACAGGGGCGATGCCTGTGATTCCTCCAGGTATTTTACTATTACTTTCTATCTTTTACTATTCTTCTTGAGTAGTCATAGTTAAATAGTCGAAATGTAAAAGTGAAAACTCACGAGAACACCTGTGACACTAATTAAGTACAAAAAATCGACACAAAAGTGCTACGTGAGCTACGCCAGTTACGCCTCTGCTACGTCCCGTAGCAGCGCAGCAAAAACCCTTCCTTACAAGAGACTATTTCCGTTTACGAATGCATTACTAAGAATACACATTGCCTTTACCTACGCCTGTGTGGAATCCGGAATGCTCTACCAAGAGAATTATTAGATATAAATATTTATTGCGATTCTTACTGTGTGTTCCTATTTTAAGCTAAATTGAGAGCTTGAAATATGTTATATTAATTTCAATAACCAACATTTTTTAATAGACGCCCTAATCAAGTTTCCTAGGAGCTTGAGTCGTTAACTGCAAATCGCACAAGTTCAGTTGCTCTATGTTATTTATAATTTTTGTTATCTATACATAATATATTTTATGGTAATAAGAACTGTTTAATATGGATAATAATGTAACACATTTTCAAACACCATCATCATCATCATTTCAGCCGTTCGATGTCCACTGCTGAACATGGCCTCCCCCACAGACAGAGCAAATTTCTTATCATGTGGGGGGATTTGCCCATACTCATTACTCTGGGCATGCGGGTTGGCGAGCGCAGTTAGAGCTATCGTTGTTAAAATGAGGGACGCTGCTGCCCATCCTCTAGCTTTTTCCCTTAGTCGCCTCTTACGACATCCGCGGAAAGGTAGATATGGAGGGGCCTATTCTTCAAACACAATAAGAGATAAATAATTCTAAGAATGAACTTTGTTTTCTAAGACTATAATTAGAAAACACAGTTCAGATTACCAACCACAGGCAGTGTACCCATTAATTATTTAATAAACGTGCAGAAGTTCTACGATAAGATTGCTACCTGAAACAGCTGAATAATTGAGTTGGAACTGATATGGCCCCAAAACAGCAGATTTTTGTAGGTATAGTTATTTTCAATGAAAAATGAGGAATTTTTAAACGTACAAACTTTATTGCCAATTAGTATGATAAGCCCTTTTCGGGATAATAATAATATTCATTATATGAATCTAGGAAGTTTGAGTTTCGATGTGCACGAAAGTCGCCTCTAACCCTTATAGGCGCACTTTAATTATCACTACACTGATTCTTTCATCAATGGTCATAGGCCCTTTTCAGAGCCACATTACCTAGTCACTGACCTAATACAAGATGACCGAGAAAGAATCAGCGACACGACAAGCAAGCATCTTGTATACTTGAATCACTATTCACGTTATAAGGCTCAAGAAGTGCAGTGGGCTTCAAAGCCTTTGGCTCAAGTATAGGTAAGCAAGATATTTTCAAAGAAAACCCTTAAAAATACTATGTTCAAATATCAATCTTGTTTATTCACAGTTTCAGAATACCAGGTGAAGCATACGAGTTGAATTCTAATTAAGATTGCTTGTTGTTGATTTTGCGTGACTTTTTACTGCGGGCAGTGTGGAAGGTGCACGTGTCTGCATTTTATTGGGTTTATGAGAAATAAATTAGCGGAATAGTACCTACTAGATATTTTTGTGTCCATTCAATATCTTAGAATGGAGTTCAGCAAAGTTACGCTTGAATCAACTAACTGTACCAAAACCTTCAAATAAGCGAATGTGGCCACGGGTAAATTATCTCCGCAGGTCCGGGAACATTCTTCCCATCCGTCCCGCTCCGCTAACGGATAGCGGTCATAAATATCCCGACCATTCTTGTGAGGCATTTGTCCGGTTGACTGCTGGAATTGTCACGCCAGATGCTGTAACAAGTCTTTAGCGGTATTAAGACCTCGTTACAAGTTGCTGTCACACTGGGATATGAGTTTGAGATAAATTGCACCAGTTATTCCGAGGTTTACTGCATACGTAGACTAGAGCTGCCTTGGAGCAGTCGTGCCGTAGTGACCCCGCCTTCTAATCAAAGGTTGTGGGTGGTGGTTTGGGTACCGGTTGTGCACCAATGAATTTTCAGAAAATATAATGTGTTCTTTACTCTACAAGTTGTCAGGGAAGCCTATACGGAGCCCAACACCTCATATTTTATATCATCATCATCATCATTATTTGAGCTGTCGGACGTCAACTGCAGAGCATAGGGCTCACCCACAGATTGTCACAGCGACTTCTTATCACGTGGGAGGAAGTTGCCCATACTCGCTGGGCACGTGGGATGGCGATCGCAGTAAGAGCTACCGTTGTTAAAAAAGTTATGTTTGGTCTATTTGGTCCCCCGTTGCGGTCCATGCTGGCTGGTTATCTTTTTTTTTGTAAAATTGTTCATTACTGAAGGTCTTGGAACCCCGACCGGTTAAACGACCTGTGTAACGATGTATTGGTGATTTTCCTATATTCGTGCTTCATTTCTAAAGTCAAAACGTGGATAAAACATCAAACTTGAATTATCATTTCAGCCGTTCGACGTCCACTGCTGAACATGGCTTCCCCCACAGACCGAGCAAATTCCTTATCATGTGGGGGGATTTGCCCATACTCACCACGCTGGGCATGCGGGTTGGGGAGCGCAGTTAAAGCTATCGTTGTTAAAATGAGGGACGCTGCTGCCCATCCCCTAGCTTTTGTCGCCTCTTACGACATCCGCGGATAGGTAGATATGGAGGAGCCTATTCTTCAGTTGGGGCCACCACGGCCAAATCTGAATAGTAGGAGATATTTTAGAGTCGTCTGAACGAGACTACACCGTGAAACATTGAGGGACAAGAATGTTTAGTGCGACCGTGACCCTTTTCAGTGGTTGGAACTTAAAATGTTGAAGTGACCGACATGCCCCCATCCCATCAACATTGCAATTTTGTTTAGGCGGTGGTAAGTTAACTGTCTCAAAAATGTTATTTGCTTTCAATTTATAATCAAGCAAAGAAAATATAATTAATAAAATATAGCAAGAGCGCCACATCTTGTCAATGATATACCTACTTAGTAGTAGAAAAATAAAAGACATTGAGTAGGAATATTTCTGATTGAAACTTCTGTATTTGGTGTGAAGAAATCAGCATTTTGTCCTAGAACCAAAAAGTTCGAAGACATGTGACACGTGCACGAATGGAGCTTCTAAGAGGCATAGGTACCTACTTTAATACTTTCACTACACTGATTCTTTCACCGATGGTCATAGGTCTTTTTCAGGGCCACCATACTTTAACCTGATCACTGACCTAATAGAGGATGACCAAGAAAGAATCAATGACTCGTCATGCCAGCAGGTACAACATACACTTATCAATTATAATTGCCTACTTACATGTATTATCTTCCGGCCCTTATCCCATTTAAGTGGGGTCGGCACAATGTATTTGGATCCCAATTATATCAGTGGACTTCTACAGGCTGATGATGATGAATATTTTTAAGGTATATTTACCAAACAGTTTAATTGCGTTCAAGTAACTTTAATTTGTTTTCGTATATTTTGTTCTACATTTTGCAAAAGCTTTCAAACTTCTAATGCACTTAAAACCTAAGCCTACTCACAAACTCCTCACACTAATTCGTCGTTGCTTATCCCATATCCCAACTAACTTATTTATTATTCCGAACAAGAAATAAACTTATTAAGAATTTGGGAAAATTCTGCAATAAAATCTCCTTTCGTGCGTCCGGAATGTTAAAGTATTTATAGTCCTATACAGTGATGTAATAATATAATAAAGGAGATACGTTCTACTGAATTACTTTTTTTTCTTTGTAAATATTCACACGAGAATCCTTGAAGATGTCTAATGGAGGTACTCGGAGGCACGATACGTTAAATTAGGCACATGCTAACATTTTGTACTTAGTAGATAGAAGATAGAAAATACTCTATTACACACCATACAGTAGAAACAGTAAAAAAAAAACTAAACTATGTCATACATACAATGGGCGATCTTATCGCTGAATAGCGATCTCTACCAGAATACCTTTGGATGGAGTGGACTGAACATAATTAGAGAGGGGTAGGTATATAAGATGTACTTAACAACTGTAATTTCGATAAATGTGGTGCACACAACCTAAACTAAATTATACCATTATAGTAGTTAGCATAAACATGACAGATTTGCAACTTAGCCACTAAAAAGAAAACTAACTGGTATCCTCACAATGTTTTCTTATACAATTTTAAGCACATAGAAAAATCAATTTATGTACAACCGGGATTCGAATCAGTGATCTATGATGAGGTAACTAGGCCAACACTGCTCATTTCCTTTATTAAGCAGGTGAGCGTATATAATCTTAACGTTGTGCCACATCGTCTAATTACTTGGTTGCTAAAATACCGTAAGTGACTGTAATAACAACGGGACGGGGAGGGGAGAAAAATTGATGAAGGTAATTTCAAGTTTGATTTATTTAGAAACCTGTGTGGTGAATAGATGAAAGTGCGTCTCAGAGGCTCCTTTAATACACATGTCACATAATATCTTTTATTTCTCAGGTACAGGTACATGCCGGTTCCTCATGATGTTTTGCTTCACCATTTAAAAGCACGAGTATCATCATCAACCATCATCAATTCTTTCTTTCTTTTTTCCCTTAGTCACCTCTTACAACATCCACGGGTAAATATGGAGGAGCCTATTTTTCAGCCGGGGCCACCACGGCCACAAGCATAGCGCACATAAATTTCCCGAATAGAATATCTATTGTTGCACGACAAGAATTATAATGACCTTAAGATCGGAAGGTTTGGTCACTACTAACTACTCCAATACCAATACTCTCCGGGGAATCTATTCATCTTAGCAAAGGTTTACATAACCCATCTATATGAATAAAATGTAATTGCAAAGGGATTAAAACTCTCCGAAACTTATTAAAGCTATCAAATTGTCCAGATTCCATATAACATTAGGAGGAATAAGGAATTCTTTCATGAACCCAATCGCATTAAGAGACCATTTAAACTTTTTGCAAGGAAAGGATTTTGTAATTTTAACCCGAGAAAACATCCCCTAGCATCAATAATAATTGATCGAACGGGCGAAGCAAGCGAATATCTCTGACTGGCCTCATAGCTCAGTTGGTAGTAACTCTGCCTTCTGCGCTAGAGGTTGCGGGTTCGATTGATTTGACCTTTTGACGTTTTATAACACTATATTAAATTCAAATTAAAATCTTTATTGCACTTATGTTGTTACAATGGGGTGTTGTGGATACATTTTTGTTTCAAACATAAACCCTGTTAGGGCACAGCAATATTACACTAGGAGGCGCGATAAGCATTTCCTACTTCTATTATAGTATTTTGGGCTGATAATACAAGATTTTTGAGCATAATTAATTGATTTCCCAACATGATCAATGCATTATAGGTATACCTAACTCATACGCTACTCACAGCGTACACTACTACACTACTCTACTGACTGACTGATAGAGACACACAGTCTAGAAATATGGAGTTTGGAGGGAAGCTTTCTGTTGAACTGTAGCACTACGAAAGGAATTACCTGCCGAAGCCTAACTGCTTTTGTGGTCGAAGTTATGAAAATAACATCACGCGAACGAAGTCGGCGGGGATTACCACTAGTTTACAATAAACAACATCCAAGTTTTGCGGGACCTAAGTAAAATGACAAATCTCAGTCATAATCTCTGCTCTGAGAGACTACAATACATTTTTTCCTCCCAAGAATATTGTCGCTATTTCAGTAAAATCTTTTATTAAATTTGTTGATTAATTTAACGTATTGTACAATTGTTGTTTGTATTGCAAGTGGCAGTGGGCCGGCCATATAGTTCGCAACCGACAAAAAATCCTCGAATGGGATTAAAGGTCCTCGAATGGCGACCACGAACCGGACGACGCAGTGTAGGAAGGAAGTAAGTCAGAGGATGGCGAAGGCTCAAGACTATTCGTCATGGCACTCATTGGGGGAGGCCTATACTCAGCAGTGAACTTCTGCAGGCTGATGACGATGATGATAATAAATAAATAATAATAATAATAAATATTCCGTACATATCACACACGGTCAACTGATCCCAAACTAGGCATAGCCTGTACTATGGGTACAAGAGACTGATATACATAATAGATATATATTTAACACCCAGACACAGAACAAACATCTGTGTTAGTCACAAATGTTTGTCCAGTGCGGGATTCGAACCCGCGACCTCTAGCGCAGAAGGCAGAGCTACTACCAACTGAGCTATGAGTCAGTCTAAATAATAAACAATAGATAATAAACAACCAAGGGCTTTAAATTTTTTTGTGAATTTTAAGTTTATAAAACACTCATGAAACTGGCAAACTAGCACTTGCAATAGCCAGTATTCACCCAATAACACGAAAATCTCAAATATAAACGTTTCATTACCAGCAATGCAAAGTTTACGCTGAAATCGCTTCGTACACAGTTCAACGTTGCCCGGCAGCCGAGGGTAAATACGGGGCTGCCCTTCTGCTGATGTACATCCGGTGTTTACTATGTCCGCTTACCGTCGTGCTTATGTTGTTTCAGAAATGTATTTTCCATCTATGCGGTATTCAATGAGGTACTTTCTACATATTCTTGCCGCAAAAATGCAAGAAGTGTGTTTACCACGTGAAAATAAAAAAGTTACTTAAATCATTTGCTATCTGTAGGTAAAAGGCGATACATAACAGGTAGGTAGGTATACTATCCCAAAAGGGTAAACTATTAGCTATCAACAAAATGAATGTTAACGAAAAAACAAGTCCTTGGACAAAGATTTCTCTATAACCACCTATCTCTAGCCTCAAAGGTTTGCTGGAAGAAAACTCTTTTTAGGGTTAAGCTCGCCTTAGTACATGTCCTTTCATTTAGTTTGTTTTTTGCATGTGTTTTCTGTGTACAATAAAGAGTAAAGAATAAAGAAAGAATAAAGATTTGAAAAATATATTCAAATCTTTGTTCAAGGACCCGAAGTCTCTTTTAAATAGTATTTTTTCAATGAAAAATGGCAAATTTCAAAAAGTCGTAACACTTACTTTTTTTTTAGTTGGTTGTAGATTATGATGCCCTTTTGTAAATAGCATTAATATTTTGAATCACCTTGTTTATAAAAGCAAATCTACATTACCTTTTCCAGCATTGTGACAAATTTTATTGTTCCTAATAGAAACTCTTCTGAAAATAAATTTTATTCTAGTATCAAAAATACCAATACAATACTAGATGCCATAAGGCCTTGAAAAAACCTTTTTTTCCAACAGTCAATGAAAAGGGATTTATTGGACAGACCCGACAGTTGTAACGCGTTGCCGAATAAATTGAAAACAGATCGTAACTCGAAGAATTTTAATGGAAATAAGCGAAAAACTACAGAGCAAAGTCGAATTCCAAACTATATTGAAACGGGATTGGTAATATTTCGTTCGGCTCGAGTTGGTTCTAAAGTAAAGGAATTCCGTAAACAATTCCCGATAATAAAGTTTATTGGGAATTTATGAAAAGCAATGTATGCCCGTTTGTATATACTCGTCGTTATACCTATTTTCTAATAAGTACAGAATGTAATAAGGTAGCTCCCAGTACTGAAAGTACCATGTTTAGCTACCTGAAACTATAAATAATAGGTTTTGGATGAAACTTGATTCACACACCTTAAAAATATGAGTTTTTAATGTATTTGTCAGCCAGCAATGTATGTCAAACATTACGGTTTGTCCGCCTCGGTCATGATTTATAGGCAAGCGTGGATTTATTTTACAAATTAATATTTCCCGTGAATCTAATCGAATAGCTGATTGTTTCGATTCCTATTGCGTTTTTGTAATTCCATGAACAATAATTTACTGATAATTTAGATATATTTTTCTTCTTTTTCTACAAATAACATTATTTTCTAGAGAAGCTAGAATCATTAGTTTCAGTTTCAAGCACTGTTTCAATTTTCAGGAGCAGCCTGCACCTTGATTACGTTGTACAATCAATTTTTTTATCAGGATTTTTCTTATATTCATTAAGTTAATTAGAAGTTTATGAACTCAAATTACATAACTCGAAGTGTGTGGTTAATTTAGAAATAATATTGTTTATGGAAGATATCACACGCCGCGTTTAATACTTGAAATAGCAGACGAAAGCTTTATAAATAGTCATTCAAACAAAGCCTAGTTGAAGAAAGTCCTTTATTCTTGACGCTATTAAAAGTACGTAGTATTTTTAAACTATTCCAATCTCAGGCAACTCTAGATAGCTCAAATCTCCGATACGGTCTAGTTGCTTTGGTAATGTGAGCTATGTTAGATTAATAATTATAATAGACCTAGTGAAAACAAGCGCAACTTTGTTCGCTTCAAGCTACTTTCCCCACCTCCCATCCCACCCAATCTTTGCAAAGCTTACTTACGTGTTAAAGCCACTATACTAATAATACTGCGCATAAGTATTTATTGCGGGCGGTGTGGGAGGTCAATATGCCTCAATATAAAAAGTTAAATTGCTTTTACACGACCATTTAAATTGCGCCATTCAGGAAAACTATGACGGTCATTTCATAGAGCCTTGATTGAACCAACTCAATGGCTAACCGATTTGTGTCAATATTGTCGCTAGCCTTAAAATTGGAAACACAGAACAAAAACATGATAAAGCCCTTTAAAAATTCAATATCGATGAAGTATTTCTCAACGCGACGCATTATCGAGTTTTTTTCCTTTGAACGTCTTTCTTCTCTAGAGGTCGTTTTTCTGTACAGAATTACTCTCTTTCAAAGAGGTCAATAAGTTTCAAAGAAAAGGTTTTAAATTATAAAATAGGGTCACATTGATAGGGAAAAGCTGTCAGTACCAAGAAGCCAAAAGTTTCGATCGTCACTTCGTCACAGTTTCAGTCCTGTTATGTCCTTAATCTTTGGGCTTGAGAATTGAGAAACGAGGAAATCTGTCGAAGAACCATGGTCACCAACATAATCAGAATCAGGAAGTTGAGGGTAATAATAATAACCTTTTTTTCAGGCAACAAATATTTTTACATACAGGGCCAATATAAATATATTTAAAAGTCACAGTTTTAAAAGTAAAAGTTTAATCGACACACAATAACAATAATTATGCGGATATATATATAACTAGGTAGGGCGACACAATATTACTATAATTATTGTTATTGTGTGTCGATTAAACTTTTATTTTTAAAACTGTGACTTTTAAAATGGCGCCCCACGTTGGTCACAAATCAGACAGCTACACAGAGGGGTTACAGTCGGAGTCGCGGAGCGGGCGGAGGATTTATACGCTACCACATCGCCTGATGGCTCTGGACCGACTGATGCGACGCCGTTGTCCAACGGCGGGCGCGGTAAACTCTCCGCGGTGCGAGCTTTGGCGAACGAACGACCCTCACGGCAAAAATAGGGTTCCGCGCACGCAATAACGAAACCGCGTTACAAATATAATATACCTTAAAAACTAACATACATAATCCTACTAATATTATAAATGCGAAAGTTTGTGAGGATGTTTGGATGTTTGTTATTCAATCACGCCGTAACGGCTCAACCGATTTAGTTGAAACTTGGAATATAATATATAGTTCTTAGTATTTTTCAAACTTTCGCGATCAGTATACATGACTTATTGAAAGAAAACGAATGTTTTTCGTGTAGACAGAGGTACCTACCCTATGGACTGACGAACTTGTTAAGGTTTTATATAATATATATTCTTAGTTTAGAAAACTAGGTTCGCCACGGACCCCCAGGGTCTCACACCACCCATCAACAAAAGGCCCAAAGCATTGTTATAATGTATACCATAACTGAATTGTCAGCACCATTTTACACAATTATGAACCATAAAAACTTCAGATACAAATAAATTGGAAAAAAAAGTTTGTATCAGAAAAAAAAACTTAAGAGTTTCAGATCACTTGATAACCTTTAATATTTTATTGACTTTTAATTGAATTTCCGGAGCAACGGAAGAAAAGCTACGTTCATACTGACTCCAACAAACGACTGCGAATATGCCAAGCTAATATGAAACGCCTTAGAGCAAAGTTAAGTCGATTACACGTAGCTTCTTTTGAAGTAGAAAATAATAGGGGCGAAATTTTTTGCCACTTCCGTATTCGCCACCTACTTGACACACGCAGTAGGTTTTCACACGCACAGAAGCTTTTTAAAGCTATGTTTGACCCACGTCTTCAAAGACAGTGAAATACGTGCGCGAATCTCTAACGTTTGGAATAATTTGTTCAGTCTAAATTGTTTTGTACCCAGAATATTTGCCTATTCTGTTCTAAAGCTTGAACAATTTACTTTATTAACTAGGACAAATTCACTCTAAAATGATTTAGCTTGAATGCAAATATATAAGTCTTCAAATAAAATGAGGGAACATAATAATTTTAATCAAAAACAATGAGATGGAGCACGACGAAAATTGGTCTTCTTTCGCCATTAACGTTGTAATGAAACGCTGATACTTGGTAGGGAAGTATACACTAGGCCAAAATTACACTGTTTTGTAGCATCCACTATAAGGACACACAATAATCAGACAAATATACATAAATTATATACGAACATGATAGTGGAGAGTGGCAGAAAAGAAAGGAGGCTTTTCCCAGCATGGAGTTGATACCCAGCTAAGTTGATGTTGAAAAGAATATTATAATAGAAAGGCGTTGGCAGCTACCAGAATCACATCAAAGCTTTCGGAAGCAGGTGGAACACAGAAGCTCTTCAGTTCCGTTATACCCGAGGACAAAACGCCGGAAGCGTGGAAGAAGGAGGTATATAATCTGTGTGTTATCTAACATATAATATACAACGCAAAAGCCTTTCGGTCGAAGCCTGGGCACTGTCAAGGTTTTGGGGGGAGGGCTATCCCCCCATACAACTACCACACAGTTGCCAGTTCCTATCCCTAAGTTTGTAATTTTTGAATAATAGTCATTAATAAAGCCCTATTTAAAAAAAATATTTTGCTGTTTCAGCTATTGTAAATCAAATCGTTATTTGTGTCTTTCCTCGTTCCGTTGGTTTTTTTGTTTAGTTTGTGTATTTTGGTGGCTCGAAAACTTCAAACCATTATAGATAAAAAAAAACAGTTTTCGCAAATACCTATAAATAAATAAGTAACAACAAAAAATAGCTTATTTCCACTATGATATTTTTTTTTCTATTAGTAGGTACATTTACTTTTTTAACGTTCGGTGTGAATCTGTTATAAAAATATATGCAACGATTTCAGAGTTTATCATTATTCGTCTTGATTTGCCTTGACAGTTATTTTAAGGGCCATGGCACTCATTGGCAGTGACAACGGTTCAGCACTGGCCATCTTTAAGCTAATGTTACACGTTGCCTTAGGATTTGGTTTATTTTAGTTTCATGACGTATCAGGGTACCATTTCTAATCTTTGTAATACTTTCCAAACTATGGTCCTTGTATAAAACGTGATTCATAATATGTATGATATCCCAAAAGGGGCTGATTCAACACCCATAATCATCAGCCGTAGGATAAAACGATGATGATGACGGCTGAACATGGTCCCTTTCGGGATAGTAAACATTGATATGAATCACTGTATAGTTCCTTTGGCAAAAGCCTATGTAGGTAGGAAACAACAGTAGGGTAGGTGAAACCTTGAAACAAAAGAATTGCAACGCGTCACGAGCGTCAGTCGACCCCTTGAGTGGCACTCGGCAGTGAAGAGTGCCAGACAGTCGGCGCAGCTGTCTTAGATTGGGTGTTATGTCGCGTTTCTTGGCCTGGAACTTGTGAGTTCATTTTAAAAAGGTATTATACTGTGCCTTGTACAATTGAACTCAGAAAATTCTTTTCATTTGTTTTAATTTCTTACCCGCGCATATTGTGTGTATACATATTAGATTGTGTGAAAGACGACATGAGTAAAAAAGGAGTGAATACTGATATGACGGCTGATAGAGGGGAGTGGAAGAGAAAAACATGTTGTACCGACCCCACATGAAGTGGAATAAGGGCAGGGAGATGATGACAGGCGCATATAAAATGAAATCAAGTAGGTATACGTTAGTAGGTACCTGTTGTTAAATAGAACACTAGCAGAAGTTGTGTTTTTCTCGACTCTAGAGCTCGATGCTTCAAAACTAGCCCGTACGTTTTAAATAGCAGAGCCTATCTTTTTAGGTAGAAAAGTTTAGTTTCGTTGCTGATCCGTAGAAAAAAGTTAACGAAAACAAGGAAACATTTGACTGCTACTAAGGAAGAATTTGAATAAATTCAGCGTGATTTTTAATGAAATCAAAATTAAATTTCGCCAAGAAATATTTTGAGCGGTATTTCTTTGATCTGTTTATCTTCCTTTGTCTTGTTAATTACGTGCATGGGGTCAAGAAAGACGATGTTAAAATTCTTTTATTAATCCAGTAAGCTTTTGTAGGCAGCTTTTCTCGCAACTGTTAACTTTATCTTGTTTTACATAGATGAACAAATAATTGCAAATTGAAGATAACTTAAACGTATACCAACCATCTTCATCTGTATTGCGTCATCATTTTGAAAATTATGAAATGTTACCATAGTACTTATTGTGAGATTCTACGGTTCTTTTGAATAGATAGTTACTGTTCACTTCCAAATGTTAAATAAATAAGACAATGCTTTTGTGGAGTTTATTTTCATTCACCTTTTGTCTTTTCTATTTTATGTTCAATCGAACTAATCACTATAAGTTTGTTGGAAAGAGCTTTATTCAATTTATACTAACAGGTTTTGTAAGAAAACAATACAATCTTAATTCAATTAGCGTGAATTCTATATGAGGATTGTTGAAAGAATAAACGGCTTTGATAGAGAAAATGGGAATTAGGTACAATACACTTGAATTAATTACGGAGCTTTTGTAAATTATATTAGTTAAGCTAGTGGCCAAGCTAATTGTCATCACATTACTGTCAATATTTTTGTAGTAAAAAAAGTGTTAGTGGACACATACTTAGTTGTAGGTTACTTTAAAACTAGGTCTATGTTTATTTATTAGCCTACAGTATGGCTAGATTGTAATATTATTATAGCTAACTATTATGTGTAAATAAACTATAAAAAATAATAATATTAAAGTCCTCTCTAAACTCCCCTCACGACGATTATGAATACTTGTAACCTAAGCACTATATTAGCTACCATTCTCAATTCTACTACCGGTGGGTACATCTACATAGATATTAGAATCTCTAGACTAACCCTGACCAAAATTTGTGGAAATAGACTTCCAAGCGCAGTCTGTTTGTACGTGTTCTAAATTTCAAAAACGCACCCTGGCGTTTTGCAGGAAATCGTGAATATCAACACAGCTGGTCACGTAGCCATTCTAATTTCTTCATAAATCTATGTAGAGCATGGATATTCTTGAGAGTGCGGATCGAATTTGGCCTGGGAATTTAAATTTGTTTCTTACGTTTAAATGTTTTTTGTTCGGTTCTAATAATCAGTATAAGAGCTAGCTTTCATACAACGTGATACGTTACTAGTATTTTATCACGAAATAAGCTTATTTTATAAACTAAAGAAAAAAATTGCGAAAGTCAACATTTTTTTATCATCTTTATAAATAATTATTATTAAACGCATGAAAATATCGATATCAAGACTGCTACCTAAAACATTGATTTAATAATTCTAAAACCGGAACAACTGAATATCTGTATAAATGACCCCAAACAGTCGAATTTCGCTTAGTGGTTTCAATCAAAAAAATCGAATTTCAAAAGTCGTTTAATAAATTTTATTGCCAATTGGGTGTAGAATAAACCCCTTTTGGGGTAGCATACATATTATGAATCACTTTGTATCAACAGGTTTAACGCTGTTACATACACAAAATATTTTCATGTTACAAAAAAGCTTCATGACTAAACTTCTATTGTTTGAAAACCTTTGTTAAATAAAATCTTAGCTCTTGCTTAGAAAAGCTCATAATAACCCTAATGTTTTGGCGATATTTTGAAGAGAACAAGGGAAATGATTGATGGGGTTTAAATAAAATAAAAAAAAATGGTGAAAAGGAAAACAATGCTTTGTAAGAGATGACAATTCTCTTACTATTAAATAATGAGAAACAGAGACAGGGTTAATTTTTTAAATTTGTGTAATGTTTTTAAGTAAGGGGGTAAGTGTTATCTTTTTAGCAAGGGCCTTTCTAAGGCTGCTAACAATTTTATTGAGCTCGTAACATTGGTGATGCATCGAACCGGAAAACGTTAGGCCATTTCCGCTCCTAATTGGGAAAGTTTGTAAGTTACCTTTTTTATTGTCTCTGGCGGGTGGCCATTGTTCAAAGCAAAGTAAATTTTAGTATTCCCCCATCTCAACAATTATAAAAGTTTTAATTGTTCTTACTTTGGTAATTACAAAAATACAGTCTCATGACCGAAAGAAATATTGAGGTAGTTGGGCAACTTCTGTTGCCAATCGGCACGGAGCGGCCTGATTGGTAGTGTAATAAAAGCCAGGTTAATTAAGACCTCAGTTCAAAGTCTCAATGGCAAGCATTTTATTTGACAGGTTAATTATGAGGAATGACTCCAGTTTTCTCCGTTGTTTGAAAAAAATCTCCTACCAAGAGAATTAAAATAACGCTATTTTAAGGCAACTTGTATGAAAATTTGCTTTAAATGTACAAAATATCGCTGTAAATGTCGTAGACATTGTCAATTTGCAGTAAGAAAGAAATATAATATATTTATTTGTGACAATTATGGTTACACACAAAGCAAATAACTACTAAAGAACACGTTGGAAAAAAATATTACAATTAAAATTATTGCAATTATTTTTGATTACAGTAGGTAGGTACATCGCTGTTTTCTTTTTGCAGGACTAAAATAAAATGCTAACCTTGTATCCGTGGTAACCGCCAGTCCTTTGGTTGATGATCTCATCTACCACCAGTTTCTTAGATAACTTTACGAATTAGAGCTACGCCTCTTAAAGTTATTCTTATAAGTGCTTCTCAATCTATTTTTGATAAACTGAATGTAATGGTCAAGAGTGCCTGAAATATCGTGTAAACCTGCCCTTAAAATGCAAAATGGAATGAGTGTTGTCAGCAGTAAAGGTCTTTGAGACCTTTTATCACTTGCTAGTGACATCTTTCATGCGCTACGACAAAGTCCCGACCTTTAGATCTATGCCATGTGAATGTAGTACTAGCTTTAATGCTTTGTATAGCATTTATGCGCACCTTTGAGATTAATGCTGGCGAATGTACTCATAGCTAAAGCTAAAGTGAACAACCGTAAACGACTTATTGAAAGGTTTGTATTGTATACACAGCCTAGTGACGTAGCGGAAGAGTGCTCTAGAGACGCAGATGCTGTGGTTTTAGTGCCACGCCACGGTCTGTTCCTTTTCTTGGCCACCATTCAGGGACTGTTATCCCTTCTAGCCAAGGCGTTCCTCCCATCACATCTGCTTGCGATCCTCATAGCTACACTTACGATCATCGTACTTTGGGTAGGTATATTGAGTATGATTGCGCGCTTCATTGCTCCTATTCATAACTCCTATTAACTAGCTAGACTATTCAGTTTGAGCACGAGGAGGAAGCCCTTCTTATAATACTTGTATTTTATGCTAGTTTTACTTTGTGAGCGGCAACTACCGGCCATCGCCATGAGCAGGGCAGCAAGAGTATAAGCAGCACATATTGTTAAAATACCTTGGTCTCAGGATCGGCGGTTCATTAGGTCATTTTTTATTATGTGATTAAAAATAATATGCACAAATAATAGATTTTTGAAAACGAGGAATCTATCTCTGTAAATTTTTTAGGCTTCAGTATCTCAGCTTTTTTTTTAAATGATTTCTAATAAAGACAAAATCAGTAGTATCATCTCCCATTAACCCATGATTACAGTAGCCGACGCTCAATGCGTTGGAATCCACCCACCTAAGGCGGTATCGAAGCAGGGGGATGGAACGCTGATCTATATACATTTTACAATCAGAACCGAGTAAGTAGGAGTAGAAACAAATGGCCAAAATGAATCAACGTGTTCTTGTTCTTCCGACTTACCGATATATTCGTTTCTTCTCATTAGCTTATTTGATTTATGCAAAGTTAAATTGAATTTTTGTGTTTTCATTATTTGCTCTGGTTTTAAAAACGTATTTTGACGAACGAATAGAATATCTGGAGCCGTGGTGGACCCGGATGAAGAATAGATCCCTCTATATCTACCGACCCGTGGACGTGGAGGCGACTAAGGGAAAAAACAAGGGGATAGACAGCAGCGTCCCCTATTTTCACTAAGATAACGGTAAATGCGCTCGCCAAACCGCATGCCGAGAATGGTGAGTATGGGCACATTCCCCCCATGTGATAGGAATTCGCTCTGGAAATCTGTGGGGAGGCAATGTTCAGCACTGGACGTCCCACCGCTGAAATAATGATTCTCTCATATATTGTAATTTCATTGAATCCTTTACTATGAACTTTTACCAACATATTTAAAAAACTCATCATTGCTAAAACAGGAGTTGGAGCTTTGACTGAACAAATTATAAAGTTTTACAATAAAATCGTACTTCTCCACTCTAAGCAAAAAATAAAAGTATTAAACTGAAGTCGGTATTTAATTTAACTTGTCTGTGTTTTTTGTATCTTCTAAATTGATTCTGACTCGTTTTTATTGACTGTTTCACAACGTAGATAAAAGTTTTGTTAAAATGTGTAAAATAACTAAATTAATGAATTTAACCAAACCCAACATTTATGTAAGGACATCTATTTACGTCCAAAATACCTAAGTGCCTCAAGACGAAAGTCTTTGACCAGTGTGTGATGATATACGGCAAAGAGATGTGTTCTCACTGTGCTCTCTCACTCTCAAGCTCAAGGTCGCTCAGTGAGCTATGGAGAAATATGGAGATCCGTAGATAAACTTAGTCACCGACATAGTCCAGAGGATTAGTTTTTTGAAGTGGCAGTGGGCTCGCACATGGCTCGCAGAACCCACGGCAGTTGGGGCAGAATGGAAAAGCGCAACATAGGACGGCCCCACTACATGGAAAAACCTAAAAAGGTTGCTGGAAGCCTGCGGTTTCTGGCCGAACAAGTTCGGTCGCTTTGGTAATCTATGGGGAGACCTATGTTCAGCAGTTGACGTCTTGAGGTTGAAATGATGATCATTTAGTTTAGTATCACAATTTTAAGGAATTTTAATCGCAATAAACTTATGTTTCACAGCTTACATAGGTAAGAAATAACTAATGTAATAGAATTTTTATGTGACACAGCTGACCATCACAAATCATAAATTGTCTCTGTCTTCTCGAGTAGTTTCAAGAAGTGTATTCCTAAAAGCGTCCAGTATTTATTACATATAACCCAGTGTAATTATTCAATACATACTTCAAAGAAATCTTTAATTCAATTATTTCTACGCCTATCAGTTAAAAGGTTTTCAAAGGGTTTTAATAGCACTATCTACGTGTAATAGAAAGAAAGATCACAAAAAATTTACGCCTACAGTTTTTTTAGCTGTGAAGTGCAAAACATTGCTCCGAACGTGTAATCTTCTGGACCCAGTATTATTTTCTTGTTAATCACGCGGGCCAAAGAACAAAGCGACATTGTCCTCAACCGTGTAAGGAGCTAGATGAAAGAATACCTTTTGTTTCGGGGTCGTAAGATTGTTTTTTTAAGTTCTCGCAGAGAAAAGACTGTTGAAAATTTTCGAGTCGCGGTTATTCATCGGTGACTGTTAAAAAGAATTAGTGCTTCGGATGTTGTGAGACTTTGCAATATTTTCGCTTGCTCATTGTGATTTTTTTATATCGCACGTTGGATTATTTTTGTGAACCTTACTGAAGGATTTTTATCAGAGCTTCTAAAGGTCCTCTTATTAATGAAAGTATTTATTATATCCTCAGCCGAACGAAGCCACAAGGCGCGGGTCCTAATCGCACTTAACTAATTCATTTTCATAATTGATTTTCTCCTAAAAATAAACTATAAAACCTCGGGTAATACTATTAATTATTCTGTGGTTTACCACTGCGCGCTAATTAGAAAATAGTAGTTAGTAGTAGATTTTTGAAAGTCATGTGCATCTCTATATTTATCAACAACAGTAACATTTTCAGGAACAGTGCGCGAGCGGCGCGTTTGCCAATGTGGACGCTTCCAATAGATGAAAACCATGTTTTCAAATATCTGCCGTTATTATGGCGGCCTAGAAACCTCGGGTTGTATAGGTGCTGTAGCTTTATTGCTAGACATTCGGTACAACTCGTAAATCAGTACCGATAAAACCCCCAATAGAAATTGATGGATCTAAATTAGGCAGTGATTCAGCAGCGTTCGGGGATTCACTATTATCTACGGCTGTTAATATTACGATACGAGAGCCTGTTTCGAATTTGAACTCGTCGTCCAAATCACAAACTGAGATTTGTCCATTCAATTAACAAGGGTTTATCAATAAAAAACGAACAATTTATTAAGCTTGATCTTCTTGTTATCCGATAATCCGAAAACAGAATGTTTAATTACGAAAAATGATTTGGTAAAAAGAGCTCTGGGATCGTTCTCGTTTACACAATGAGTGCGCGGATTATAGGCTTCGTGCTTTCATCACTATAGGACACATTTAAAATGAAAACAGTTTTTATTTGCAAAAAACTTGAATATTGAAAAGGCACTCTGCATCAAAAGATAGAGTTAGAATCATGAGTAACGAGTATAAAATGCTAAACTTAATTTGACAGGAGGACTTTTTGTGAAAAGTGCTGCCACTTTGCCTATAAATTATGTCCACGTACAGAAATGCATGTAATGCTGTGTTTCGGGTGTATTACTACCTACCTAGCCTTAGAAAAAGCATGTAGTATTTACTTTTTTTTTTTGGATGAATTTGTTTATGCTGTAGATCTCTTACGACCTATGTGTAACCAGACTGTGGTGAGTGCAGAGGGCAGTGGCCGAGGAAAAGTTAGGTTGAGCCAACGAGCTCTAGGAAACATTTAGGTACGGACCTCTGCTGAACCGATGCCGGAGGGAGGTTTTTTGAGGATCACTCTGAAGGGGCAGAAACGGAGGGACGGGACGTTGTCGTCTAGCGTGGTGAGTATGGGCAAATTACCCACACATGATACGAAGTCACTCCGGAAATCTGTGTTGAGGCCGATGTTCAGCAGTGGACTTCAAACGGCTGGAATGATGATGATGATGAGGATTGATGACTTTCTCGTTGCAATTCAGAAACCTTCAAATAGACGCCCGCGCTCCTCTCACGCAGTAATCATGTTCCGATAAGCACTGGTCGAAAGCTACTGGCAATCTGTTTTCAGTGATACGGTTAAAACGTCAGTTGAATAATATACGGGACCCCGGACAGTCCATTTAGATTGTGGTCCGATTAATGGCGGATTCTGTTCGAGCAATCAATGTGGAAGTTAATAATTTTGTATTTTGGTTTTCATTTTGTCGGCTGGTTTAACTGCAGATTTGTTTTTTGTAGTCGTTTGTTAGTTCTAATTGCTACTTTAAATTAATCTAGATTAAAGATGTTTCAAAATTACACAAGGATCATTTTGAATTATCATCATAAGTACTCAGATCGGTATAAAAATCTAGTACCTATTCGATAAAACGCTCAAAATATTTGAGATCATGTTAAAAATCTTATATGTTCCTCAGTGTGAGTTACTTGAGTGACTTGAGAAAGAATACTAATAATAATAACTATTATTAATACCCATGGTGGTAAACAAGCCTTTATGTCTATAATCAGATGATCATGATCATCCTTTATTCCTTTATTCTTTATTGTACACAAGAAAAATACAGATACAAAAATTCAAAAGAAAGGTATGTACAAAGGCGAGCTTAACCCTAAAAAGAGTTTTCTTCCAGCAAACCTTTGAGGCTAGAGAGACGTGATTATAGAGGGAGGTTTGTATACCTACAATGTTTGATAGAATATTATATTTATAAACATACATATACCTATTAATATTACATCTTCGAAGATGTCATAAAATAGTCAGAGTTCGTTTTCGACAGCACCAAGATAAAAGCATGTAATTTCCCAATGTATTCAAACAGTTTTATTTGAAGGCTTTATAAGTGTTATCGCGTTTTCTACTCCCCCAATCCGGAAAATGATTTTTACGGGGCTGTAGCTTAAACCTTGAAGGTCGTAAAATTTGCTTCACCTAATTTGTAGCGAAGTGATAAGAAGAAAAGAAGTGCTTTGTTTGAATAAATAAATGAATGAAAATGCAATAACAATTAATAGAAAAATATACAAAAAAACATATAAACATAAACTAATAAAACTGTACAATGTGAGATCTCATCGCTAAAAAGAGATTTTACCAGACAACTTAATTTATAGCAGAGTGATAAAAATTAAAAAAAAGATTACAAGCATCTCCGTTGTCATCAGCGGATAATATGCTTGATGTACTCTCAGCTAAATAGACATCCAACGTGCCACAGAGATATAATCTGTTTAATAAATTATGTTAGGTATAATTTTGATAATGGCTTTTCTGTTGACAAATGAGTAAAGCACAATCATTATCGTCAAAATAGGCCTCCACAAAACCCACATTTTATCTCATCTTACAACAGAATTACATAAACAACATTATTTCTCGCCAAAAGTAATGACATCTTAAGAATTAGGCCCTGTATTTATGATGTATAAACGGTATAATCATTACGCGGCTCTATTGTTACAATTTTGAAAAATATCTTATAATGCATAATATTTTTACTCAAACTATTTTTGTATGCAATTGGAGTTCTGCGTTACTTTTATTTCGTACAAAATCTCATGTAACACTACTTCCACGAGATTCGATTATCCGAAACTATTAGCAAAACTAGCTGCAATAACCACAGAGCGAACGTAACCAATATCTTTTTAATCCCGCAACAGACTCTATGTAGGGTCGTCACGTACGAAGCCGTACCAAACTGTTATACCCGTGCCGTCCTAAGAACTTTTCTACATTGGGCGCGACAGACGTTGCGAAGTAAATAAAAAAATAAATAAATATAAATAAATATTCCGGACATATCACACACGGTCAACTGATCCCAAACTAGGCATAACCTGTACTATGGGTACCGAAGACTGTTTTTTTTTTTTTTTTTTTTATACAACTAAGGTAGCAAACAAGCATACGGCCCACCTGTTGGTAAGTGGTTACCGTAGCCTATGTACGCTTGCAATACCAGAGGCATCACGCACGCATTGCCGACCCCTTAAAAAGTTCAAAACGCCCTTTTTGAAGAACCCCATACTGTAGTCCTTAGGGAAAACCTCAGCAGGGAGATCATTCCACAACCTCAGTGTTCGCGGGAGGAAGTTCCTCTGAAACCGCACGGTACGCGACCAACCCGGCTCCAGGGTACATAATAGATAATACCACTGATATACATAATAGATACATATTTAACACCCAGACACAGAACAAACATCTTTGTTTATCACACAAATGTTTGTCCAGTGCGGGGATCGAACCCGCGACCTCTAGCGCAGAAGGCAGAGTTACTACTAACTGAGCTATGAGGCCAGTCATGTAGCACGAAGTGCACGCGTTAGTTCATGAAAACTCACACTCGGGCTTCCAAGCACGAACAATTCACGATAGCGTTACTCTTACAATACGATAGCAAATTTCAAATATCGGCCCATCAAAATTAAAGGATTTCAAGCATCACCGATGTCAACAGCTAATAAACAACTTTTACTACCTTATCGTATGCTACACTCGAGAGCATAGAAATCGCACATAGCGGAATTTTCCAACATTTTAATTTCGACGCTTATTTTTTTTTAAATTAATGTGATGTTGCAAAAATAACTTAAATTAAATTGAAGTACACACTGTTAGCTTCCTAAAAACACAAAATGTCTAGCCTTGACCTTCGAAATCATAACAGTGGCAACTAAACAATAGAATGGCCTAAATTAGCTCGTTTCAAGTAGCGCTGTTTGTGGGACTTTGAGCAGGTATAAAAGGTTAAAAAAACAATAAATTTGTGAATGTATCGATTTATTAATACGAGGTATTGCCTCCCCTAGCCTGAATAACAGCTTCCATTCGCTGTTTCATTGAAGAAATCAATTTTTTTACGAAATCCTGCGGTATGCTGTCCCATTCTTCCTTGATCGCGGTTTGGAGCTCTCTGAGACTCGTAGGCGCTGCGTTTCTAGCTCTTACTCGTTTCTTTAGTTCGTCCCATAAGTGCTCAATGGGATTGAGATCTGGGCTTCGAGCAGGCCACGCCATAACGAGTAGTTCAACCTCCTCCAAGTACTGGCGTACTATAGCAGCGGTGTGTGGTCTAGCGTTATCCTGCATAAAAACGAAGTTTTCGCCGATAAATCCAGAAAAGGGCACAACATGTTCTTCCAGGATCTCCTCAACGTAACGTTGGGAAGTCAATCCACCCGATCGACGGTCGGTATCGGGCCCTGTGATGAAGACAAGTTCGGTTTTCGCTTCCAGAGAAATGCCTCCCCAGAACATACACGAACTACCGCCGTATGCGACCCGTTCGGAGATGCAACATTGAGCAAAACGCTCACCAGATCTTCGGTAGACTCTACCTCGTCCGTCGTTACCATGAAGGCACATCCTGCACTCGTCGGAGAAGAGGACTGCCTGCCATTGATCCATAGTCCAATTAACGTGATTTCGAGCAAACTGAAGGCGTGCTTGTCTGTGCGCTGGGGTCAATTTTGGGCCAGTTGCTGGTCTGTGCGCTGTCAGACCTCCTTCGGCTAGTCTTCTTCTAACGGTCCACCGACTGACTTCCACTTCTCTAACTTCCTGGAGCTGCTGTCCGAGTTGAACTGCATTCAACCGGCGATTTCGTAGTGATATATTCACAAGGAAACGGTCATCGCGCTGTGTTGTCGCACGTTTTCGGCCTGTTCCTGGTCGCCTGGTATAGCCACCAGTTTGCTGATATCGCTGGTATACACGTCGAACAGCATATCTGCTCAAATTCAATTGACGAGCCACTTGACTTTGGTTCTGTCCAGCTTCGATAAGTGCAACCACTTGAGACGCTGCTTCTGGTGTGGTATCCATTTTCTTGTTTAGAGAGATGACGTATTCGTTAAAGGACCTTTCTGCCTGGGAGTTGGTATGCAAATGATGTAATTTCAATCATCCCTTATCGTTTTATACCTGCTTAAAGTCCCACAAACCGAGCTACCTGAAACGAGCTAATTTAGGCCATTCTATTGTTTAGTTGCCACTGTTATGATTTCGAAGGTCAAGGCTAGACATTTTGTGTTTTTAGGAAGCTAACAGTGTGTACTTCAATTTAATTTAAGTTATATTTGCAACATCACATTAATTTAAAAAAAAATAAGGGTCGAAATTAAAATGTAGGAAAATTCCGCTATGTGCGATTTCTATGCTCTCGAGTGTATATCGTAGAGCCCTATCATGAATTATTCGGTAGCTATTTTGTAGGGTATTGTAATTCTGATATTACCTATGGATAAAAAAACACCTCTGTCGTCATATTTCACAAGCCAGCTATCTCTAAACTGGATATACACTCTTCAAACGCCGTGCAAACGCATTCTGTATAATATTGTGGCCCGAGAATAAAAGTTGTACATTAGCCATTGACATCGGTGATGCTTGAAATCTTTTAATTTTGATGGGCCGATATTTGAAATTGGCTATCTGATTGTAAGCGTAACGCTATCGTGGACTATTCGTGCTTGGGCCACTGAATTGGAGCTCTTGTTGCGTCAAATCGCATGCTTCAAAACGCTCAATGTGTACAGTGTACAGGGTCTCAGAAAATCAGTTTGCAGTGAAGTTAGCGGTGCGCAAATGGCACCACTGAACCACAAAATTAGTTCCAACTTTTCCGAGACGGACTGTCGTGTGAAATGTAAAGTGGATTGGATTTTAAAATAGCACTTTGAATGCTTTTTACGGTTCCGTACCTCATTTGGAAAAACGTAACCCTTATAGGTTCACTTTGTTGTCCGTCTGTCTGTCTTTCTGTCTGTCCGTCTGTCAAGACCCTTTTTCTCAGAAGCGGCTAAAGGTATGTAGGTTTATGGTGCCGTATAAAAATCAAAGCTTAATGCATAAAAAGATATGGCAATGAATGTATAATTTTTGTATGGAAATGGCAAAAATCAAAAACCTCTAGGGTACTTCTAGTTTCCTGTAATTCTGGAATTTGGAATGCTACGAGCTTACAAAAGCTCCTAGCATTCCATACTTCTTTACATTAGTAAAGGGAAAAGTCCGAAATTGAGGAATTTCGAAGGTTTTTAGGAAACAAAGTTATACTTGCGGTCAATGTCATTTTTATAAATCCATTGGTGCACGACCGGGATTCGAACCCACGACCAATGGTACGGAAGCCCCAGGGCGCGAGCTATCGTACTTGACCGTCTTTATTTTAAGGGAAGTCACACTTTCTAACTAGATTCTTTGCTGCCTATAAACGCAATGCATACACGCTGAGTATAATGTTTGTACGTTGCGTTACAAACAAACGAACAAATTTTGAAATTAATGTACAACACACAATGATTAAATTATTATAAGATGGGATATAAATTCTCTTTCGACTATGAAACGTTCAGTAGAAGGTTTTCTTTAAAAAAAGTTTCATAACTTTTAATCACGAAACTTTTCAAATATTTTTGTACCGCTTTCATTTTTACTTTAGTTCTTACAAAGGATTTAAGAATTATTTAAGTTACTTCTTTTGTTGAAGTATTTTACAGAAAAATTCTAACAACGGTTCTTGTAAAAATAATCTAAAGAGGTATTTACAGTGAAAAAGTTAAATAAAACTTAAAACAGTAAACTCACAAGTTTGCAACGTTTAAAATAAGTGATTTCGACAAAAATACCAGCCGCCACTGATTAAATATATTTTTATTGAATTCGTATCTAAACTTTTTTTGGTCCTTTGGTAGAAGGGTGGTTACTATGGGGTGCTACTTGTATTGATACACTAGCGTGCTCACATCTTCCGGGGACATCAGTTAGGGCAGGTGCGGCGGCAGATTCAGCCGAGGATGTCAAAGGGCGCAAATAAGTAATTCTCGATAGGGCTTACATAATTATCTGCGCCTGTTGTTGGTACCCTGGGTCTGTGGGGAAGCGGGTTTACAAAGCATCCGTCTGATCGAAGCCACGCCTGACCCGAGAGCTGGCTCCTATTTGGCCCAACAGATAAGCATTGCCATTCAGCGTGGCAACTCCACCAGTGTATTGGGGACGCTTCTAACTAGTAGTGATCTGGATCAATTGAGCTATGTATAGATCGCTTGTTGCGGCATTTAGATAGCTTAACTGTTTTTTGTGTATTATATTTAGTATTTGAATTAGTTTTAATTTTCTCTGTGTAAATAAAAAATCCTCCCGAACAAGCCGGGTTCCGCAAAGGCTTTAGTACCGTAGACCACATCCAAACGCTTCGGCAGATTATACAGAAGACCGAAGAGTGTAATCGGCCATCGTCTAACGTTTGTGGACTACGAGAAAGCCTTCGATTCAGTCGAGACCTTGGCAGTGTTACGGGTACTACAGCGGTGCCAGATCGGTACACCGGTATATCGAAGTGTTGAAGTGTTTGTACAGCAAGGCCACCATGTCTATCCGACTCAAGGACCTCGCAGAACCGACAACCGTTGGGGAGTAAAGATTCTCGAATGGCGACCACGAACCGGGCGACGCAGTGTTGGAAGGCCCCTCACCCGATGGACCGACGACATTGTGAAGGTTGCGGGAAGTCGGTGGATGGAGAAGGCTCAAGACCGTTCGTCATGGAACTCTTTGGGGTAGGCCTATGTCCAGCAGCGGACTTCTACAGGCTGATGATGATGATGATAATGAAATAAAAAATATTCTACGCTAATACCACTTACACTTCTAACCGGAATTGCTTAAAAATCTTTCTTCAAAACAAACTACCATTGTAAATGACCAAAAACTTGGAATTATAGTCCTAGTTAAATTTTAACCCACAATTATGGATACTTATCCGGAACTTCGAAATGGCAATTTGCCGGCATTTTGAGCGTTATTGCTGAAAATGAGCTGTTTCCTTCAAACGCAACGGCTTATTTGATTGCTGAGTAAGCACTTATTTGTTTTGCATTTTCAGAAACCCTTTTAATTTGTTTTACTTTTGCTAATTGCTTAATTGGTACGTTGTTGTTTTATCAAACAACGTGAAATCAATTACAGTTTTAACTTGTTTCGTTAAACAATCAAAATGTTTTTTACTACACTACAAGGTAAAAGTGTAGTGAAATGATTAGAGGCTCATTCCGTGCTCATGTCTCATGTCTTCGAATTTTTAGGTTCTAGAACATGCCGGTTTCCTCACAATATTTTTCTTCACTGTTTGAGAGTTCTAGACCATCGCACATTAATTTTCCGAATGGAAAATCCATTGGTGACCGGTATTCGAACCCATGTCCTGTCGATAGGAGGGCCACTAACACCACTTCAACATTGACATTGGCGATGCCTGAAATCTTTTAAGTTTGATTGGCTAATATTTGACATTTGCTATAGTATCGTAAGCGTAACGCTATCGTATATTATCTGTGCTCGGGCCTCTAGAATGTATTTTACATGACTTGCCCTCAAGTTTATAAGGAGTGCGGCTTTAAATAAAAATCTTGAATGAAAAATTATTATGACTGTATGACGGCGTATACTACTATTCTACGTACATTAAAATCCAGCTTCCAAAGTCAAGTCAAAGTCAAAGTCAAAAGGCGTTTATTTCAATAAAATCACTAGGATCACTTTGAAACTAGGTGAAGCTACGCCCTTCCGCCCTCGGCTTCTCTCGTGTGGCACTTACCTACATAAAAAGTAGCGTATGTGCTATTCTAAGTAAAGAACTTTTTACATTCCACGTTTCATCGAAATCAGTTGAGCCGTTACGGCGTGATTGAATATCAAACAGCCAAACATCCTCTTTTTATATAAATAAACTTTTTATCAAGTTACCAGGCGAGCGAATCCGCTGGCGCAAGCTAGTACATAATAATGCCGTGAAAATAATTAAAAAACTGTCTGCTTTATATTCGCGTCGCTAAAGCCAGGTTGGCACTATACAAGGGACAATCGTTTGAGGTTGCTTGCATCCAAGTTATCTCGTATATCCTTGTCACGTTTACCTTCCTATATTTTTGTTCTTTTCTGGCAGTTTCCTAGTCAGAAAAGTAGAGAAAGGTTTGAGTTCGAAGTCAATGTCTAAAATATAAGAATGAATGAAATGAATGAACCTTCTAACTTGTTGTTAATGTACTACTGAGGACAAGTTTTGGTTAATAGTTATCACGTAAGATGTTATATTTAGCTAATCATCCTATATATTCCTATATATGCACTTCTTCGTAGGCCTCCACTTTAAATGCTACTGCTAGGTACGCCATTCTTTCCATGTTTGCGTCAAGTGACGCTTCACAGATTTCCCACCATTTTTACGATATCATCTGACCAACAAATTGGTGATCAACCTCGTAGTTTTAGCCCTCGCGTAGCAACCATCACTTTGTCACTGCCTTTGTCCATCTACTGTCTTCCCGTCTTGTGAATATAGTATTTATAATAATACTTTTGCGTTATACGATCCTACTATATTATAAACACGAAAGTTTGATGTTTGTGGTTCAATCACGAAGTAACGGCGCGCCGTTATAGTTTAAAATTTAATAGAAATTGTTTGACTTGTTGTCCTTAAATTTAATAGAAATTGTTTGACCTGTTGGACTTTCTTGAACGTGTGCGCCTCCCTGTAGTGACGGTTGACAACTCCAGCTGACCAGAAGTCGGGCGCGAGGAACACCTCTTTGTACTTGGCAGTTACCTGGAGCACGTAGGACTTGAAGTGAGTCACCCTACTCGACTCTAGGCGTTTCAGGCCATGAACAAGAACCTCTGGAGCTGGACTGATCCGACAACGGGCTCTCTCTTCCACATACCGGAGAACCCTCTCCCCGGTAGTATTAAGATCCAATCGAGAGATGTAGATCCCGATGGTCGGTTCTACGACCTCCAGTGAAAGCGGAGATACCACGCGTGCGGCGGGCATAAGCAATTATTACATCGTTATTTTACTGCTTTGGTTTAAAAGTACCTGGTTTGCAAAAAAAAACACATTCTACGTCGAAAAGCAGCTATGACATAGTCATTGCTACGTTTTTACGAAATTATGGGATTTAACGTGCCTACAATTTTACACTGACGAATCCCACGTTCACTTAAACGTCATGAGATTTCAAGATTGCATAATAGGACTATTCTCTCAAAGAGAAGCCATTTGCTACTCAGCTGACTGCTTTTCTGTCTGGCACACATTCGCCTGCATATAAACGCAAAGGTTCTAATAGACTAGAGCGTTCGCTTGTAAAGCCAGCAAAGTTAGTGTCTAGGATGGTTCTGTTTTGTTCACTCTGAATACGATCAGTGACCTACTTGTGCGATATTCTGGAAATAAACTCTATTTGAGTTGTGGAAGTTGTTAGAAGGTGAAGTGAGCAGCTTGGACCTCCAAAAACTTTGGGTATAGCAAATCTTGAGCAGTCAAATTAGATACATTTCAAACATTGCCTCTAGGTCACTGTAGACACTTATTCTTTTCGGTCTATTTGTGCTTTATTGACCACAAACTAGTAACGGTAACAATCATGGTAGGATCATAAAAAATCACAAGGATTTCTAATGTAGGGTCCTAACCAATATTAAAAAAAGAATTAAAAAAAAAGTCTCACCACTTTAATCCCCAAGTATGATAGATATCTCAGATCTCCAGGAGCTCAGACCATATTGAAGTTGTCTAATGATAGAAGTCAGAGGCACGCCCGAACATTACAATTGGCACATGCCCACATTACCTATAAGTAGTAATCATTGCAAACTCATCTAGGTTTTAAGAATACTTAACTGGTTTCCTCCAGATGTTTTGCTTCACCTGTTATATAAAATGTGTAATGATTTTTCCATTTATTACACATATTCGGCTCGGTGAGGGTGGTGAAACTTTAGAGGAGAAAAACATTAACTTTACAAGTATCGTTATTGTAACTATCTGCATAAATTTTTATGTTTGACATAAAATTACGGATTTTAGTATTATTTAGAGTAGAGTAGATTAGAGTAGAAATCATTTATTCACACAAACTGTACACAACAACAAGAACAAAAGTATGACACACACAAATACAAAAACCATAGAGGTGGACAGAAAGAGAGAAAACAAGTGTAGGTATGTGCGTGGAATGTGCTGCCAAGTACAGTAAGTATGAAACCTACCTAGTTCTAGTTTTTGCCACTGAAGGTACTAGCAGCGATCCCGCGCCAATAGTTTTGGGGTCAATTATGCGTAGGTAGGTGATAATCGATGTCGCGCTGCGACAATATGCGCTAACTGCATTCGATAAATTTCGAACGAAAATGTGCCGTACTTGCGGCACTAGTAGTCATCTGTATGGTTTGATTGATATAGTTACGCTTGAACGACGCCAATTGCTGGGGCCCAAGTCCTTCCTACTAGGCCAAACCACATTCCACTCAGTTACTATTCCTGCGTTCAAGCTTATGCCAGCCAGTTGTCACGTAAGCGCTAGACAGTAGAGCTCTTAGTTTAAAAGGAAATTGACCCCGGTTCTCGCACGTGCCTGTAATACTAACACGGAATATAATAGCTGGACTAATTCGGACTGTGATTGACATAAGGAATCAGAGCGGAGAATGGAGGACTGATTCGGGGACGTCTGTTTAATTGTGCGGAATTTTGGCAGATTTTAGGCATTATATTCGGTACTTGATATGCTTTGATCCAGCGACTGAAGATATGAAGAGCATTGTTTAGTATTTCACTATGAAGGAATTAGGAGATTCATAGAAACACTAAAGCCCTATATAATAATAACCATTCATTTCAGGCAACATTAGTCTAGTACAGGATGTTAAATACTTAAAAACTGCGGCCCATATACAGCCTCAACCTTTTCACTGACCTAATACAGGATGACCAAGAAAGAATCAGTGAAAAGACAAGCAAGCAAGGAAGTCTGTTTTCCCGGACGAGTACAATCTAGGAGTCTTCAAATCTAGAGTGAATAAGTTCCTTCTGGTAAAGCGTGCTCCATCTTAGGCCACATCTCACTTGCAAAAGTGAGCTGGTGGTCAAACGCCTAACCATCTCCAATAAAAAAAAAAAAAGCCTATTGGGTTAACAGGTTGAAGTGGGCGGAGCACTTTGCTCGGTGAACAGACGGACGGACGTTGGGGCAGAAAGTTTCTAGAGCAAGCACCGGAAAGCGCAGTATAGACCCCGATTAAATGAAAAGATGACCTACTAAAAACTACTTAAAGCCATTGGTTAAAAGATAGGTCGCTCTGGAAATCCATGAGAGGGGCTATGTTCAGCAGTGGACGTCATACAGCTGATTCTTTCACCGGCAGTCATAGGCCCTTTTCAAGGCCACCATACCTAAACCACCATAAACCGGGCAACGCAGTATTGGAAGGCCCCCCACCCGCAGGACCGACGACATTGTGAAGGTTGCAGGAAGTCGCTGGATGGAGAAGGCTTAAGACCGTTTGTCGTGGAACTCTTTGAGGGGACGCCTATGTCCAGCAGTGGATATCTACAGGCTGATGACGATGATGATACCTCAACCTAGTCTCGAACCAAAAAATAATGACTAAGAAAGAACCAGTGACACGACAAGCAAGCAAACTTTAATGATGATGATGACTCTCCGCCATTCCCCAAAGAAAAATGACGTGAAACAAGACGCCGTTGATAGAGGTCGCAATTTATAGCTGCCCATTATCGGGGGCAATTCTTGCATTTGCCACGAATCAGATAACCGGTCCCTAGACAGTTTTTGGACGACAATTGCCGATGTGTACCGAAGATAACCGAAACACAGGGCCATAATCACGTGTTCAGATGAACGGCGCGATAGCAAAGAAATTACCAGAAGCAATCGGCTAATGGATTGGAGATTGGAGCAGTGTATGCATAGGCTTTGGTTTTTTTTGTAGCAACGGCTGCGTCTCATTTATACAAAATCAAAAAATACAACCATCAAAAAATAGAACTTATGAATAAACAAATATGAGAACATTTTCTCTTAAATTTTCCAAAATTATACTAGAAAACATAGAAAAGTAGAAAAAATGTATACATTTTAAGTAATGGGTGTCTTGTTAGCGTTATTGGCTTTAATAGGGTTAATACAATTTAGAAAAATTTTAGTTTGTGGCAGGCAGTGTCCTTTAGCAACGAAATAATTTTAAAATAAAAGAACCAACATTTTTGTAAGCCAAATCTCGACGATGACCATGTACTGGACGATGCAGTATAGGAAAGTTCCCAGCCGATGGACCCATGATATTTTGCAGGTCGGGATGTCGGGGGATAGAGAAAACTCAAGGCCGTTCATCCTAGCACTCTTTGGGCCTATTCTCAGTTTCAAACTACAATATTAATTTGTTCATTTAAATAGCAAGGATCATTTTGAATATTTCAAATCTAATCGAATTCTTCAATAGACTTCTCAGGCTAATGATGATGATATTTTATTATCAACATGAAATCGAATATTTATTTGCACAGTCGAGCGACAAATTCTCGTGTTTAGACTATCAGATCTGTAGTATTGTATCTACAATTGCTACAATTTTAAAGTCAATTATGTTTATGACTTTTGTTTAGGGCCCTAATAGGCAATTTAGGATTCAAATAGGCAATCTATTTAGCATATTAAAATACTACAGTTACACGATAGGATAATTTTACTGCTATTTTCGTGGAATTTTCAATGATTACAATCACCTACAATAATATGTTGCAATTTGTTTTTTTAACTGGTGCTTCAAAATAGTTTATCTCCATTTTTAAAATATAACTACTCGAATCTACGAATTTTACAGTCAGGTCGTGCAAGAAATAGTTTGAGGTAAGTAATTGCATAGTACCTTTGCCAGTGCCCCAAGCTTAAATAATTACCATAGCATACGATTACCATACGATACCATAGGAAATGTACATAACCAACCTAAATTAAAAAAATTCAAGCATCGTCGATGACATTGGCTGATATAATATATGACTTTTACGTATCTGAATTACACGTGCTCGGGCCACAGGTAGGATTTTTTTATTGGGTATGAATGCAACGCCAATCGTAAAAACGGAGTAGTCGAATAAATTGAAATATAGTGTGCCGGGTTATTTGATGCGCGCAAAACGAACTACATCAATGTATTTCAGTTTTGCGTATAAACTTTTTTTTTTATATTTTGCACAAAATCCCTTTTACGAAAGCTAAGATAGGCTTTTAACCATATAATTCCCTAAATTTTTTCACTCACCTCACTCACTGTAACAGCTGTCAAGATTTATTATATTTTTTGAAATTTTCTCTCGAAATTACACTCACGTCGATCATGAATTCGAGCTTACGCTCCCATCGTAATACTGATTCATGTAAGTTGTTCTAACTTTTTTAGATTCAAAAGCTTACAAGTCCAAACTCGTATAATTACTTGGCAGGAAGCTGCAGCTGGTCCTACGCTGCGGCGCTTCTAAAGGAAAAACTTTGGTGTTCGGATGAGACTCATGGCATAATGAGTTCTTCTATTTTGAACAATTTTGTCCGGTGGTGAAATGATTTTATGAGTTGGTTTTCAAGTGATCGAGGTAAGCAGTCATATTACAAACTTTTACTTATGGTAGAAGAACCAAGGTCAAACCATGGTGACCAAGGTCGTATGTTAGTACATAACATAACCTAACATACGACCTTGGTTACCATGGTTTGGAAACGGGAGTTGCAGAGTTAGAAGATTCTCACCCCATAGAACGACGACATTGTGAAGGTTGCGGGAAGTCGGTGAATGGAAAAGGTTTAAGAGTGTTCGTCATGGCACTCTTTGGGGGAGGCCTATGCCCAACAGTGAACTTCCACAGGCTGATGATGATGATGATAATGACGAAAAATCTTAGTAACATAGGCTCATATTCTAAATCGCCTTGAGTTTAACACTTCTATTCCTTTCGGAAATTTGAGAAATATGTTCGATAATAATTGTAATATTAATTATTATTATTATTTATTATTACCCAAACAATAATTTGGGGGATTTTCCTATACTCGCAACGCTGGGCATGCGGGTTGGAAAGCGCAGATAGTATTGTTGATAGGGAACGCTAGAAACCTCACTAAACACTGGACGGATTAATATGACTAAAGACGGTTGGTGAAAGAACCAGTATGGTGACAGGATCATCAAACGATGAATGCAAACAAACATTTTAAATGACCGAACCAAAGGTAGGCACTTAGAAAAATAATCGTCCTGGACAACTTCTCTGCTAAGTACAAGTACAGAACATTACCTCCGGAACGGGATTATAAGCTGCTCACAAAACGCGAAAACATTAAAAACAACAATCGAATGAGAGTTTCGGTGTTTATTTTGACCATTACGTAAGATTTACAGCCTCGGCCATTATCTACCGAAACTACCGACTTCGGTCGCGCTACAAAAAGTAGAAAGCATTTGGCCATTTGTAAATTCAGATCCTGGCGTGCCGCTAATACCAAACGGGGATGTATGAAGGGAGCTTTACAGCTTTTATTTAAGTTAAAAAAAAAGGGAAAAAATATGATTGTGGGCAGAGGAAACATCATATCCGTTAATAAAAAAAAACAGTTTTTGTAGGCAAGTTATGGTCAGATGTCCTTAAGTATTTATTATACATGTTTATTTACGGAATATCCGTATCCGTATTCATATAAATGTGATGTGAAAAACCAAAATTATAGTGATTTCATTTAATTTGATTGTATTGTTGAATACCTTAAACAGCCTGAAGTCCACCACTGCACTATTGTACCAGTATGCACTTTTCCAACAGTATTTTGTTAAATGAAATCGAACTCACAAACTCTTACTCTCCTGTTTTTCAGAAGGTAGTTATTTGCTGAACACATTTAAAGTGCTTTACGCTGTGAGCCCCTAATGATTACATGTTTCGCTTTGCACAATTGGGCAAAATAATTTATATTATGTAGGCTACCGGCAAGTACCTTAAAAGCTTATATGAACAGTCAGTGGGGACTTTTTGTATGAAAAAAAATATATTTTTACAGCAGTATAAGGAGGAATATTCGATATTTATTTAAATCAGAATCTTAGCAACAGGGGCTTCTCTCGACCAGACAGACAGGCTGACGGAAAAATCAGCGTTACGTTTTTTTCACAATGAGGTAGGTATAGTTATATCATCACAAAGTCTAATGAATGATTGCAACTGGAATCTTTTATCAATGAATTTATGGCCACCAGACCGTAGGTAAGTAGGTAAATGTGAAATGGAAGAATTAAAAAGCCATAATTTTCCAAAATATAATATATTCTTCATCTTTATCATGTCCAAGTAACACGTACAGAGCTACCGTAATATATATATATATACTATATATATATCACTGGTTATTTTATATATATATATATATAAAATAACCAGTGAGTTATATCTTTTATCAGAAGACAAGGAAACAAATTACAAATCAGCACTTAAGCTCATTTAATAAAGGACTACAGCCATTAGACCTGCAATGCACGCCCCGATAATTAATTCATCAGTGCAGCCCTAAGAGGCTTCCGGAGTGAACGTGAAAATATGTTGAGAATCTCTCTCCCCCTATTTTGCGGTCAAACTTTTCAAAGCCTGGCCTGCTGCAGCATCAGAAAATGGAGAGCAGCCTCTTGGACAGTAAAGGCTAAAAAAACTAAATAATCTTTTATAAACTGAATATATCAATAACAAAAAAAAAACGAGAATACCTGAGCAATTGATTTAAAATAAAAACGGCTTTGTGTTATTTATCTTCGACCCAGTTTGGTTTAGTTTGAAATAAAAAGTATTATGGTATTTTTTTTTATTAGCACTTGACCTGTTTGGAATTTCGTCAGACCGCGAGATGTCAGGCCGGCGCTGGGTGGATTCATCCGGCAAGTGTGATAAATCCTACTTCCTACTAATATTATAAATGCGAAAGTTTGTGAGGATGTTTGGATGTTTGTGGTTCAATCACGGCTAAACGGCCGGACGGATTTGGATGAAATTTGATACAAAGATAGATTATATAGTCTGAAATAGCATATAGGCTACTTTTTATGTAGGTACCACACGAGCGAAGCCGCGGGCGGAAGCCAGTTGTTTTTTTTTTTTTTTTTTTTTTTTTTTGACATATCCCACACGTTCAACTGATCCCAAACTAGGCATAGCCTGTACTATGGGTACCAGAGACTGATATACATAATAGATATATATTTAACACCCAGACACAGAACAAACATCTGTGTTAGTCACAAATGTTTGTCCAGTGCGGGAATCGAACCCGCGACCTCTAGCGCAGAAGGCAGAGCTACTACCAACTGAGCTATGAGGCCAGTGTTTATAATTAAACAACTTGTCACACGTGCCCTAATAGTTATTGAACACTACATCGGTCTTTGATCTGTTGAATTGATTGATTGAATCCTATGCAACATTTTGACGATTACTCTAGGTCTCGTAAGAAAGGCCACGTCAGCCTCATGAACTTTCAACGTCGGACATCGGGAGAAGTTGCACGTTCCTTAAATTTCTCATTCACTTTGTCCCTGTCCTAGATAGAAAGTTTGCTAATTAGACGGAGTTCATTAGACCCGTGTTGTTCGTTGTAGGTGTAATGTTTTTTTTATTTACTGCGACGTGTCTGTAACATAGTCAAATATTTATACCAAAAGTTGAATAGATGAGCTTCAGCTGATCCCATTTAGATGAATTTGTTTCATATTTGTTGAATTATCCTGAAATTATATTATTTATACTGCCATGGCAATTTAGGAATAATGTCTAAGTTCTTGCTAATCCGCAAACCAGAACATGATTTTCTGATCTCAGAACTAGTTTAGCTGAATCTGGAGTTAGCGGGTACACTTCGGTGTAAATTAATTGCAATATCTTCAAACAATGTAAATGTTTCAGTAGTTGGTGGAGAAGGCTCGAGACCGATTGTCGTGGCACTCCTTGGAAGAGCGGTAGGATACAGCCCGCAACAAGATAGCTCGCGACAATTGGTCGCTCTGGAAATGTATGAATGAGGCGAATGAAGGAATATAATTGAAGTGATTATTATAATTATGCATTATAATTATGCATTTCCTAGTGATAATCTTACTAATGAGACCTGATGTCGATTATGTGTTTGCATTAAGGCTAACCAAATTTGACAGTGCTGTCAAATTAAGTTCGTTTAGCGGCTATTAAATTAATATTTTTAGAACACCATATTGCATTATGTTTATACCATAGGCTAAATACAACACCAAAGTCATATTAACTTGAACTGAATTGTAGCCAGTTTTACTTCGTGCTAAGTTGCAGGTTTGTATCTGAATCAGTTCGCTTGACAGCTTTAGCGTTGGTATTCGTAAATAGCAACCGCTATCGAACGCCTTCAACAAGTTTCTAGAACTGGGTTAGATAATTGCTCTTTGACGCAGTTTGAGTGGTAATCTTTGAATTCTAGTTGATTTCATACGACGAACTGAATAATAAGGCACATCACGTTAACGCGTAGTCTATTACACCAGATTTGTACAACACATAAGATTACAAAAAAAAATGCATCAAATTATAGTTCGGGCTGTTAAATTACTAATGTGTTATTTCCAAAATAAAATGTAAAATAACGACAAAAATAAATAAACAAGTCGATTACAAATGTCAGTTCGATTAGATAATAAGGTGGCTGGACAATAACTACTGGCTACTGAGGGTTAATGCGTTTTGGCTTTACAAATAACAAATAAAATTTAATTAGGTACAATAATTAGGCCATAAACATATAAATATTGAAAAGTATAAATAATTGCGTAAATCGACTACTTGACCTAGTTCTGTAGAAAGTGTGGGCTGAATTATTAATGGTCAAAATCAGTCTCAGACTGTAGCTGGCTCATATTCTAGCGTATTTTATCAGCAAATGAAACAACGCAACTATGCCACATGGTTCATCAAAACATGTCCTACTTACTGCACTCCGAGCCCTCGCACAAGTATTAAACAAGTAACAAACAGAACACTACACAGAGCAGGTTGTATGTGAGGCTTAAACTCAGATTAACAGTTACTCCATACATAGAGGAATGTGTAGGTCGCACTCGGGTTAAATTTACAACTCCGTACCACCGCAACTTTACACAAAGTTAGACTTTGGTAGTATTGAGTTTGAGTTCATAGTTGAGCGAGCTATATTCACAAGCTCGTATTAAATCTTGATCAGCTGTGGTATAAGCAGTTTTTGGGATATAATCAAAGTTGTGAGAAGTTTGGTCTATCTATTCACACTTCTGAAGGGCGCCTCGCCTACTCTGGCTTAAACGCAATTATTTGGTAAAATGACACAAACGGAATGGGTCCTATCCATGATCATAAACCCTAAGAATTCCATTACTGTAAAGGAAACAGGCCTCCCATAAAGATTGCCACGATGAACGGACATGACCCTCCTCCATACAACCTCGGCCATCCCGCAACGGGAATCGAACCCGCACCTCTTGCGTCTCAGACGGGCAATCGCCCGCTACGCCACCGAGGTCAATTTGAGTTATTTTATCCCCTAACTGTGGTCAGGTTCTGTGAAGCTATGGCCTGGCCACTGCCACTTCAACTTCTTATCCAGCCCACTGCTAATAATATTGAGGCCAATGAAGGTAACCTCCTCTACATATTTCCTTGTTTATGTTTAATGTTTGATACATCACTAATATTAATACACCAATAAACCTTTCCGTGAAAATAAAATGTAGAGATCTCTCGCAGTTTGAGCATCTATAAAAATTGAAGATACAAAACACGAATCGTATTTTATATGACAACACTCAAGTTGAGTTTATATCAGCACGATCGCGCAATTTTTTTTTTCATTTGCCATAATCATAACCATTATTATGTTCTTTCTTGTCGTGCGTTTTATTTTACGTGACCCTTTCTCAATATAATGTGTACGTAATATTATTCTGTAGCTTGTAATGTGTAGTAAAGTTGTATGAAGCATTGGTTTTTTTCTAAGAAACGTTCACCAGCATACGACGCACGTAATTTAGCGGAGGTCCTGTTATAGACCTACGTGTGACAAGTAATTTTTTTTAAAACTAGTTGTTCGTTCGGAGCGATATCTCGCGATGTCCTATAAAAGTGGGTGCTTTGATGATCGTTGAGGCACAAATAGTTATTTCATATGACACCCCACTTACTAGTTCACTTACATTTATATTACTTTTTAGCCTTTCTGGATCTGCGAGATTTTCTCGCTCTAAATTGGAGCAGCCCGCCTGGTGAGGTACCTCCGCCTTACAGAAGATCGCAGCCAAATAACATTATTTATTTCAAATAGTGTTGTGTTTCTGCGGTGAGAAACGTTGCCAGAGCTCTTTAGGGGGGAGGGGTTCGGCAGGCAACGCATTAGCAATTCTCCAGGTGTTGCTGATGTCAATAGGCGATGGTAACCACTTACCATCAGGAGGGCCGTAAGCCTGTTTGCCTCCGTATAAAAAAAAAAAAAACAAATATACATCAATCCAAACTTTCGCATTTCTTCTTCTTCTTCCTGTCCTTGTCCCACATTATGTGGGGTCGGCACAACATGTTTTCTTCTTCCACTCTCTTCTGTTAGCCGTCATCACCGCACTCACTTCTTTCTTACTCATGTCATCTTTAATACAATCCATCCATCTTTTCTTCGGCCTTCCTCTAGATTTATATCCATCCATATTCATACCTAACTTTCGCATTTATACTCTTAGTAATATTAGTAAAATTCAAAATGTATCAATATATCCTATGTAGAAGAAGCTGTGCATGTACCGTAAGTTTCGGAGCTGTCTTATTCATCATCATCATCATCAGCCTGAAGTCCACTGCTGAACATAGGCCTCTCCCAAAGAGTTCCATGACGAACGGTCTTGAGCCTTTTCCATCCACCGAATTCACGCAACCTTAACAATGTCGTCGGTCCATCGGGTGGGGGGCCTTCCAACACTGCGTCGTCCGGTTCGTGGTCGCCACTCGAGAACCTTTGTTCCCCAACGGTTGTCGGTTCTGCGAGCTATATGGCCGGCCCACAGCCACTTCAACCTGCTAATTCTGAAAGCTATGTCGGTAGCCTTGGTTCTTCTACGGATTTCCTCATTTCGGATTTTAGCTGACTTATTATAATTTATAATTTTCTTAATATAATTTTAGCATAAGTATATCTTTATGTGACACCAAAACTAAGGATGTTAGGTTTCAGAACCACTTTTCCAAAACAGTGAAGGATCAGCATCAGTCAATGTTTAACGATCAATGACACTAACGTAACCACAGTCTTGAGCTGATGCCAGGTTTGGTGTATAATGGATGTCTTAAATGGGTATTTTATGCATACTACATGGTATCTAATGTTACCGATGTGGTATGCATGCCCCAAAAAGGGCAGTTTCATGGTTGGTAAAACAACCTCATCAAGAAATCTAGTGGCTTCAGGTTTTTTGAGTTAAAAAAGTTATTATACGACTTTAACCAATTTGGGCGTAAATATCATCAATGACGCAAATAACCGACAATCCTTTCATTCTTAGAATCCGTCTTATCATCGCTTTACCCTTTTTTCCCCAAATTCCTAGTTTCTTATTATAACGGCATCCGTAATACACTGTGAAATTAAAATGACTATTTTTCCAGACAAATAACCAAATATACGTAATTGGTTGTTGAAAATATATTACTAGTTATAAAGTCATAATTACAGTTACTCCCTACAAACACACAAACACCGTTCTTGCACGCGCCGCGGCGCACGGTGCATGTCCATATCTAATTTTATTATGATAAGGTTACTGTTTGAGCAATATAAGACTTAGTAGTAGACTATTCATCATTTCAGCCGTTCGACGTCCACTGCTGATCATGGCCTCCCCCACAGACAGACCAAATTCCTTATCATGTGGGGGGATTTGACCATACTCACCACGCTGGGCATACGGGTTGGTTAATTTTAGAAGACCCTGTGTCCTACCATGATGCCTTATTGCATTCAAATGTAAGCGTGTTAACACTTTTTTACGCGAATTTTAACCATATATATGAGACTGTCAACTTACGTTACCGCCTAAACACACTCGCAAAGTCGAAGGAGCGTAAAATTAAATCGAAGATGTTAAAAATATATCTCTAGGAGGAACAAAAGGACAGTACAAAACATTCAGGCGAAGGTCAGTAGAAAAGCTGTGAAGTCCGTCTCCCGAGGTGTTAAAAATTTAGCATAAGCAGATGGTAGCAAAATATGAGTATTATGTAAATATAAAGGCCCCTAACTCGAGAGTAGACTATTATTGTTCTAGAAATACACACATTTTTTGGCAAATTTAACTCCAGTTTACCTTAAATCCGGACCTACATACAGATCACATCTAATTTCGACTGTAAAATGTCGGTCTCCGTTTGGTACGAAGTCAGTACTTCAAGGCAATGTTCCTTGAATTTATTCCCCAAAAGAAATCAATCATAATATCAACAGAGTGTTTGAGGCTCCATTATAATTGAAGGGGAAATCCCCGGCCGATAGGCTCCAAGGAACTTTTAAAGAACTTGTCAGAGAAGCGATAGCGTGACAATGATTGATGCATTGAATGAACAAAGTGAAAATGTCACTTATTTTGTCGCTACAAGAAGCTTTCATCACTTCATTGGCTTATAGTGTAAAAACATTAAACGCAACTAGAAACTTCTGCAACCAGATTTAACCCTTCGAACTACATCATTAAATTGAAGGTATAATGACGTATGTATATGACAAGGATACATTGTATGCTATTCCGAAAGGAGATATTGATTATATATATATATAATGTAGGTTCTTCATATAACGCGTAAACCGACATAGCTAATCATGTTGCGCCGACCAGAAAAGATATCGTATATCGTATTAAGGGAAGAAGATAAAAGTTAGCAGCCAAAGTTCGCGGCAAGAATCGGTATCCCTTAGAGGTTTTTAAGAAAGCTGTAACATTATAACAGCAACAAAGTTATCTACGTTTTAAAATTGAAAATGTGTCGCGAGAGAGTTTAATGTTTGACCTTGTTTGGCATATCGCTTTCTTGTTTATCCATATTTATTTGAGTTTCCGTTTTGAAAATGTTTATGTCTAATAATAAGCTTTATTGGAAGTAAATTATTATAAATATACTGTGGTGGCCCGGCCGAAGAATAGGCACCTCCATTTCTACCCGCGGATGTTGTAAGAGGCGACTCAGGGAAATAAAAGCTAGTGAATGAACAGCAGTGTTCCCTAAAACAATAATAGTGATTTATCTGCGCTCGCCAACTCGCATGCCCAGCAAGGCGAGTAGCAGCAAATCGGTCGCTCTGAAAATGTATAGGGGGCCTATGTTCAACAGAGGACGACCTACGGCTGAAAAGAAGAAGACTTTGAAGAGTTTTAACGAAACTTTTTATATACACAATTCATTTTATATGTGTTAATATTGTCGGTTCAATTAAATCAATAACCAAGTGTCTCAGATGAACTTATTAATTTTAGAAAAACATAAAAAAAAACTTTCATCCCTATTTTTATAGTATGAACCATCTCAGAATGATAGTCTTTCTTACAAACGTGTGACTACACCAATCGATCAATCGTCGATCGATAACTGTGGTCACACTCATCGACCAGTACCCATAGATCAGCTAAAGCTACCACACAAATCGATCGACGTCGATAGATCCTATCGATCGACAATCGATCGATTGTACCTAAAACTGTCATCTTAATCTAGGTTTCGAACAATGCAATATGTAGGCCGACATAGGTACTCGTTTAATTCAGAAATTTTACCTAAAAATTGTTGGCAGATTTTTGTACGTAAAGTTTATGAAAGGGGATTTTAATACATTTTGGAACTAGCTAGGTTTGTTTAAATCAAATTTCAAAATGAAATTCCTGCAGACCCAGATCAGATTCGACCAAAACAATCATCATAAAATTCTCACTCGAAAAGTTTTGCCAACTAAGTTTTGAATGAAAAATTTCCATCATAAGGCCTAATGACCGAACGTTATTTTTCCGCCAAAATTCTCCATTAATATCGTTACTTGACTCAGAAGAGATGAATGGGGTGCAGATAAAATAAAATATATATTAAGGTCCATAAAACTGACTGTGGGAAGTCGACCGAGGGTGTTTTATAGGATAGGTTAGAATCCATTTCGAATTCAGGTTACACGTTTCAACTATCAAATCATTTTTGTATTAAATCCTCATCAGGGCTTTGTATACTACAGATAGAACCTTGTTTGTTTTAAGCCTGGAAACGTTTTGGTACTAAATTTATCGGTAAAAGTAAAATATATAAAGTAAGTTAGTCCGAGTTAGGGGCCTTTTTATTTACATAATACTCATATTTTGCTACCATCTGCTTACGCTAAATTTTTCACACCTCTGGAGACGGACTTCACAGCTTTTCTACTGACCTTCGCCTGAATGTTTTGTACTGTCCTTTTGTTCCTCCTAGAGATATATTTAAGATGTTAAATCTTCGATTTAATTACTATTATCATTGTCTTAGCTTTATGCTTCTGGACAAAGATCCTTTATACAACTTAATATAAAGAATTTGAACCCGTTCTAAGGGAAAAACTCGTGCGAAGTCACAATTACTCCATTTGCTCCATGCAAAATTTATAGAGCAATAACGATAATAATGCGAATGACGCCGTACAAGACGTGTATATATTAAAATTAACGCCCTAAGGCCTTATTTACGTCAGAAACAGAAAAGCAGGAACTCCTTGTCGGATTGTAGGTTTCAGGCAAAACAAATGCAAGCAAGTGACCGAGTGTTGACATGAGAACAACATCCTTAATAATTACTCTTTTCAGGCCATAGGATGACCAAGAAGTAATCAGTGATACGACAAACAAGCAAGCCTACATACATTTTGAGGGGATATACCTACGTATTTATATGAGTTATAATTATGAAAAAAAAAGGTTTATTTTTCAGGTGAAAAATGTGGTGCAGTGTTTGACCGTGCACATTAGTATTACACGCTACTATTAGAATGATTTTAACACAAAAATATAGCTAAGAAAGCCTTCAACCTATTATACTACAACCTCGTATATTTTGAAAAATGTACAAGTTGGTATTTTAAATAAAAAAAGGTATAACGACACCAGAAGCAGGTGAGCTGATAGATGCTTCGGCGTAAATTCTTCCTAAGGGTTGAAGGGTTGGATAAATTACTATGAAATACGAGGGTATGTTTTGTTCCTATTGTAATTACATTGTTTGGTTCAAGCTGATGTGGGGTTAGGGATGCAGGAAGTCGATAACAAAGCCTTTGTGGGCTGTTACCTATTATGTAGAGATAATAATTCATCTGGTAATTTTGAGACAACATCTTACATGCATGACCTTGAAATGTTTGCGAACATATTTAAATGTTTAGCGTCTTTTGTTTCATTTTTACGAAGTGCCTAGCATGAGTTGAGTTTTATTTATTCACAAATATCCAATCATACAAACATCCGAACATCTTCCAAACTTTCGCATTTACTAGTTCCTAAAGTAAGCAACATAATTCTTTGTGACAAATAAATCTAGCCAGTACTTAGCGACATTTACTCACTTTATCCAACTTAATGAGTTTGTCAAAACTATCTCATCTAACATGATAAATCTTAGCTCCTTGTAATATACAACGAAGTCAACCTCAACAAATCTGTCTTTTATGCAAAGTTTTACAGATTTTTCTCTTTTTCTTTTGAATTTGAGAAAGTCACTTCTACCACATTCCGTCCCAGATTATATTTGTTCACGTTCTGCTTGTTCAAAGTAACAAACAAAGGCCACGGCGGGTAAATGGAAACTTTTCTATTCCAAACACCTACGGGACAGGTAGTTTCCGTCAGAAATGAAGTTAGCACTTTTTATGAAACACCAACGCAATATTCTGCCCACAAAAGGACAATAGGTAGGTGCACTATTAAACTGTACATTATTTCTAATGTTTGATATTTGGAATAGAAAACCCATTGATGCAGGACCGAGATTCAAACCCATGACTTTCGGATGTCGAGTTACCTCACACTAATTGCGGCATTCTACTGTTATGTATTGATAATTCCCAGTGCAGGTAGTTGGCACGGCCTGATTGGTCAGGCGACTTGATCGAACAAAATGTAAAATTATTGTTACAAAAACGATTTATATAAAAAAAAAGTTTTTATTCTCCAACGACACTGTACCTACTTATAACATAATACATAATATCATAACTCAATAAAACCCCGTGTATAGTTTATCACTCCCGTCAGACAGTCATCAAAGGCCCTATAGTCTGCGAAGTCAGTTAGTTCTTATTTTGTTACTTCTCGGTTTGCGACGGTGAAAAGTGAAAACTGACTAGGTTTACAGACAAGGGCATCGGACTAAAATTATATTCGTTATAAATGGCTTGCTGATTATTTTTTTATTCTAAATTTATTCCTACAAATAATGTGACCGGAACAAATTCCCAAAAATGCACTGTTGACGAAAAGTTTCTCACAGACACTGCACAATATCAGCCCCGTGTTTCATCATCGAACTTCAAATTAATTAAAATTTCTCTTCAACGAAGGATTATAACTTTCTTTCAGTCATTTGCATATTTAGCTGAAATATTTAAAGAAATCCTCTTTAAGAGAGTCTTATTAAATTTGTTATAAGCGTTCCGAATTCGACCAGCAAAACTTGTATTTCTTTTAGTCCCGTTTCAGTATGATATTTCGACGAAAACTTTTCGGGCAGAATGAATTTTAAGTGGTTCCAAGTAAATGGATAAGAGGAAAGATGGTCCAGACCCTGTACCCCATATCATCATCATCATCATTTAAGCTGTATAGCTAATTAAAAGTTTGCTGTGAGCCGTTGGGCCGCAAAAGATCAGTCGCTCTGGGAATCTACGGGGGAGGCCTATGTTCATTTGGACGTTCTATGGAATGCGTTCTAGTAGTGCTCTAGTGCTTGCTTGTCGTGTCACTGATTATTTCTTGGTCATCCTGTAGTATAACGTCAGTGACTAAGTTGAGGTATGGTGTCCCTAAAGTTTCCCTAAGACTGTCTGGTATAGCGTACATAAATTTTCGTGAAAACCTATTGGTGCACGCCCGGGATTCGAACCCACGACTTGTTGATCGGAAGGCCTTCCGATCAAGTACACTTCCACTAGTGCTCTCAATCTTTGGTAAGTGTGCCTAATGGTATCAGTACCATACCCCATTCAATAAGTATGTCTTTCATCATAATAAATATATCCCATTCAATAATAAGCATTGGTAAAATGTTGCTGTAACTACATACCTTGAATTCAAGCCAAATCTGGTATATCCTGTACAATGAACATATTTTTTTATAAGCTTTCAAATTCCTAATTCGGTTTTCTGAATATTTCGTTTGCTTTATGAGTGAAAAATTAAGAGCTAAAGTTAAATTGGTAAATTCATTTAATTTGTATAAATGGTTTGAAATTAATACAATAGAAAGCTACGTTACTCGAGTGGGTTTTAATGGCAAAGGAAATTATAATATTAGAAATTAAAAAAAAAGGTGGGAAGACTTAAATTAAAGTTGGGTTTCCGACTATAAATAATAATGCCCTTTATCAAAACCTATTAGCACCACTAAATCTCTTTACAAATATAATGGGCAAAGTATTAAGAAAGGTACCCTTATTTGATGGTAATTGGAAAGGGTTCCCGCTGGGATTATTTAGGACGAAGTATCAGAATAATACAAATTTTAATAATTATTAAAATTAATAAACGTTCTGTTGGATAATGAAGATGAATTAAGTTACAAAGTTACCTAACTATAAGTAGGAATATAATTAAACAAAACTAGCGGAAAAACCAAAACATTAATTTGTGATGCTCAATACAATAATGGAACACACACAGCAAATGATTATCGACGACCATTTTGACAAAAATAATATGAACTATGAACAAAAATAAAGAAACACGTTTCAAATGCCATGCCGTTTTTTCTTTAGTTTGAATGACGGAACTAAATATCTTCTGAAGGACTTTAAGTACCGGTGTTCCACCCGCTTGCAGAAGCTCTGACGTTATTCCGTCCTCCCCCGGTGCTTTATTGTTTTTAAGCTGTTTGAGGGCCGTCCGGATCTCGTATAGGCTGACGTCCGGGATGTCTTCGGTATAGTGCCGGGTCAGACGAGCTCTTGCATCGCTTGCCGTGCTTGGAGCAGGACTTTGCGATGAAGTGTACAGTTGTCCATAGAACTTCTCGAGCTCTCGTAGAATCTCCGGTTTCGACGAGACGATATTGACGCGCTAACGGTCTTCAGTTTCGTCAACTGATTTTGTCCAATAGACAGATCTTTTGCGAACACTTTCGAGCCTTTATTGCGTTCTATGGCGCGTTTAATACAAGTTATATTAAAAAGGCGCAAATCGTGTTGCATGGACTTAGAGATCTGCCTATTGAGCACGCCGGATTTCGACCTGTCCACCGAAGAATGCAGTCTCATTTCGTTTTGCTCAGCCATGAGTTTTAGAGTGTGCTCAGAGAGTTTCTGGGATCTATTTTTACGGTGGGTCGTAAAGAACTCCGACCCAACCGCTTGGACAATTTCCACTAGCCCTTTGTTCAGCTCGTCCACTGTTTCGCATTCAGCCAGGCTTTGGAAGCGATTTTGGAGTTCCAACTGAAAGCTCTCGGGGTTTTGAATTTGGACAGGACTTGGGCAAAGAGTAGATTTCATCAGACGAGACCTTTCCAGCTTAATGTTGATATTCAATAAGCCTCTAACCATACGGTGATCACTGCCGGTTTTGACCCTGCTGATCACAGAGACGTCATTGAATATTTGCTTCTTGAAATCTATCTCGCTTTTATAACCGCCGGGGTGCAGCCAGGTCTATTTTCAGAACATCACTTCTTGAAGAAAGAGTTCATCGCAAAGAGTCCCTGTACTGGAATATCCCTCTTCTTAGGTGATTCTTGGACTTTGGAAAATAAAAGATTTAATTTGCTGCCATGACGTGTGTAATTTCACTGAACCTCGGTAACACAGACAATATATAAAAAAGTTCCTACAAATCACAGGTAGATTCGGCATAACACGGCTCTTGCTCGCGAAAAGTGATAGGCGTTCCCGAACATGCCCCCGGATGTTGAAAGTTTGCCTTTCAACAAGTAGTGTCAATCAAAGGGCAAATTTTGCTGAATGATCTTCGGACAGTTCCACCATTTGCGATCCTGATATCGGCAACACGGTTGATCCCATCAGCACCAGGGTACACAGCTATAATGCGACCAAGTCTCCACTTCAGGGGTGGAAGATTATCTTCCTTTATGACAACCAGACTGTTAGGTTCTAGGGACGACTTGTTAGAGTGCCATTTGACTCGTTGCTGCAACTCGCTGATATATTCCTTGGACCACCTGGTCCAAAAATGCTGGCGAAACTGTTCCAGTCTTTGGAATCTAGTCAAGTGGCTCGCAGGGCTATCTTGATAATCAGGAGCTGGAAGTGCAGTAAGAGGCGCTCCTATGAGGAAGTGTCCAGGCGTGAGCGGAGTCAGATCATTTGAATCGCTTGAGAGTGGAGTAATCGGACGAGAGTTTAGGATTGCTTCAATCTGCGTCAGGACAGTGATCAGCTCTTCATAGGTTAGATTACAATTTCCCAATACTCTGTACATATGATACTTGATAGATTTAACTCCCGCTTCCCAAAGGCCCCCGAAATGAGGAGAATAGGGTGGACATAAATGAAATTTAATACCTTCATTAGCCAAGCTTGCAGGCAATGAACTGCAACCAGTTTTAAGGAACTTACTAATCTCATTATAAGCCCCAACAAACGAAGTGCCATTATCCGAGTAGATATCTGTGGGTTTCCCTCTACGAGATATAAACCTGCGCAGTGCAGACATGAAACTATTACTAGTTAAGTCACCTACCAATTCAATGTGAATGGCCTTGGTTGTGAAACAAACAAATATTGCAATATAAACCTTAACAATTTTGCAACCTCGGCCTTGACGACTCGCAGATGAGATAGGACCAGCGTAATCTATTCCTACACATTCGAACGGACGGCCTGGAATAAGACGTTGCTGAGGTAAACTTCCCATAAGAGGAGTTGCAACCTTTCCTTTCATGCGAGTACATCGCACACACTGATAATAGGTAGATTTTGCTAAATTACGGCCTCCGATAGGCCAATAAACTTCTCTTATAGATGCCAGCAATAACTGTGGGCCAGCATGCATTAGCCTAATATGCTCAGCTTTAAATAAGAGTTTTGTAAAATGATGAGTGGACTGTAAAACTATTGGATGTTTTTTATCATACGAAAACATTGAGGCATTAGCCAAGCGACCGCCAACACGCATTAAATTGCTTTCATCAACAAATACATTAAATTTAGTCAACTTGCTTTTGGGAGATAAGCTTTCCTTCTTAAGCAAAGATTTATATTCAGGAAACGACTCTGACTGGGAAGTTTTGATGATTAAATTTAATGCGCCTTGTAGCTCATCAGTACTGAGATGACCGGTCTCGTTGGTAAGTTTCCTACATAGATTAACAAATCTAAGCGCGTAAGCTACAGCGCGTTTCAGTCTTAAAACATTTGAAAAACGACTAAAATCAATTAATTTATCGTCACGCGTGAGTGACAAGTGCAACGATACCTCAGGTCGAACTTCGGGGAGCTTCGGTGCGCTGGCTGGATTGGGAGGCCACTGGGAGATGTCCTGTTTCAAAAATTGAGGACCTGACCACCACAGATCTAGACCCTGTAACACGCTAATGTCAACACCGCGGGAAATATGATCAGCAGGGTTTTCATCTGTGGGGACATGTCTCCAGGAACAATTCTCAGTTTTCTCTAAGATTTCAACAGCACGATTGCGAACGAAGGGCTGAAGTTTATTGGGGAGCATCTTAAGCCATCCTAACACAATTGTAGAATCCGTCCAGAAAGTGGTATGTTTGACTTCTACACGAAGTGAAGCGATTGCCTTTTCAAACAAACGTACTCCCACCAGAGCTCCACAGAGCTCAAGTCTGGGGATCGTGGTTGGCTTCAAGGGCGCAACCTTACTTTTGGCCAGAAGCAACTTCACGAAGTTCTCACCACAACCGTTAACACTTTTCACATAAAGGCAGGCGCCATAAGCACTCTGCGACGCGTCACAAAAAATATGGAATTCCAGGGAGATATAAGAATCGCAAACAACGAGGCGAGGAATACGCAAATTATTTAACACCGGGAGACTTTTAACTATATCAAGCCAAACTTTGGCAATCTCCAAAGGCAATGGCTCGTCCCATGACAATTTATAGACCCACAACTTTTGCATCAGGATCTTCATGGATATAACGCAAGGGGACACCATGCCCATGGGGTCAAATATTTGCGCGATTACTGAAAGCAATCCTCGCTTCGTTGATTCCCTGGAAATTGACGAATCAATATTTACACAAAGTTCATCTGAGTCAGTTTGCCATCCTATGCCTAATGTCTTGCTGGGTTCTATAGACCCAATATTTAAATTGAGAGACGAATTGGCTTCGGACTGACTAATGAGCTGGGGATTGTTGGATTTCCACTTACGAAGAGGCATTCCAGCTGAAGCAAGTTCAGCGGTTACCTTTCCTTTAATATCCAGTGCCTCCAGAACTGAATCTGAACCCGTTAGCAAGTCATCTACGTAAAAATCGTGGATGATAATCTCAGACACCAGCTTATCCGGTGATAAGCTGGTGTCTGAGATTATCATCCATTATCATCATCCAATGCGGTCATTCAAGGCCTATTTGTTTCAAACACCTAGTTGCGAGGTAACTGGCACTGGAACAGCCGTAAGTGACGGTATTAAGCTGGTACGTCTTGAGTTTAGGTTCCGCAGGGTCACGCCAGACGATTTGCTGCAGGTGCCTGTCAGCAGGGTGCACAGTTACTTGCCTATACATTTTTTCCACATCTGCAATTATGACGTATTTATGAAATCTGAATCGGAGAAGTATTGCCAGAAGGTCGTCTTGAACCGTAGGTCCTACCATCTGAATTTCATTTAAAGATACGCCAGATGTTGTTGGACTACTGGCATTGAAGACGACTCTTAATTTAGTGGTAGTACTATTTTCATTCAATACTCCATGATGTGGAATAAAGTACGGAGTAGGATTAGAACTTAATTCGCACTCTGACATATGGCCAAGTGAAAGATACTCGGACATGAAGTTGACATACCTATCGCTAAACATAGATCGGCTCTTGAACCTGCGTTCCAATGAGAAAAGGCATTGCTTCGCTCGCTGCAATGAGTCACCTAAAGCTTCATGAGACTGTTTCAACGGTATTCTGACACAGAAGCGACCATCTTTAAGACGAGTCGTATTTTGGACGAAGTGTTCTTCACACATTCGTTCCTCTTCGGAATATGACGACTTAGGGCCTACTTCATCAAGCTGCCAAAAACGGGATAACATGTTTTGAATGTCATCATTTCCGAAGTCATTTTTAAGATAACTATCTACTTTTGTGAAGTTGCATACAAGAGGAGACGATCCATGGCCACCATTAATAGGACCGGAAACCAACCAACCCAGTCGGGTTTCCCAGAGAATCGGATTATTATCCCCTAAACTAATCTTCCGCGACCCGAGTAGTTCCCAAAATACATTACTACCGATTATCATGTCTACTTCAGACGCCTTGTAAAATTGAGGATCGGCTAGGGCAATATCATCAGGTAAGTTTAAGTGCGAAATATTAACTGAATGGCAAGGCACGTCATCGGTTATAGACGGCAGCACGTAACAGAGTAGATTTTGTGAATAATCCTCATTCAATGAGTTTATTAGAACACGGCACATTTTTGTCGTGTTTGTTTGAGTTTTATTAATTCCAAATATCGGCCTATCTATGCCTACATAGGGCAGATTTAATCTATGACACAACCTTTCCGTAATAATACAAGATGAACTTGCACAATCTAGTAAAGCGCGTACAATGCACTCGCGACCATTCGCATCGATGACTTTTACCAGGGCAGTCGACAATAAAACGTCTTGTTGCATTTCTAACGGCGCATCCAAACAGTAGGTAGTTAAGGTAACGTTAGCAGGTGTTTGTGTCTGATCAGCAGACGGGGCAGTCGAGTGCGACTTGACGCCGCTGCCGTCGCCGACGTCTGAATTCGCCGAACCAGAATTAGTAGGCTTTTTAGGGTCTGACACATGAATTAAGGTGTTGTGCCTGCGCTTACATAGTTTACAACCGTTCTTTTTGCAGCGATTCGAGTAATGACCAGTGCGAAAACAGTTGTAACACACCTTAAACAGTGGGATAAGCTCCAACCTTTGCTCGTTGCTAAGGGCGAGAAACTGCGTACAATTCATCAAATGATGGTCACCCTTACATTTAGGACACGGCTTTATGGACGAATCATTATTCTTATAATCCTCACTCACTACCTGCGATTGTGGACTGGCCACAGAGACCATAGTCTTAAGCTTGTTTATACTTTTAGGTGGCTGATTTGATACGTTACCGCGAGACAGTTCCAACGTTTCTAAGAGATCAGCACGGTCACGAATAAATTCGAGAAAAATCGCCAACGTTATAGCCTTCTCCTTGTCGAGACGGCCCTTACACTCTTCCCACTCACGGAACGTTTTATGATCAAGTTTCCTAGTGATAATGTGAATAAGTAGGGTGTCCCAGTGTTTGGTCGGTTCGCCGAGCAAATCCAGGGCACGCAGGCTTTTATTCAGCTGATCAATTAACCGCTTTAGGCTAATAGAAGACTCACTTTTGATTGAATCGACATTAAACAAGTTGGTAACATGGTTTTGCACTAATAAACGCTTATTATTATATCTGTCGCACAATAACTCCCAGGCCACCGAGTAGTTGCTTGCAGAAAACTCAATTGATTGTATTATTACAGCAGCTGAGCCTTCTAACGAGGCCCTGAGGTAATGGAACTTATTTATTTCATCCATTCCGTCGTTCGAATGTATAAGACTAGAAAATGTGTCATGAAACTCGAGCCAATTATCATAAGACCCTTGAAATTTGGGTAAATTAATGGTAGGCAACTTCACTAGCTTGTGGTTGCTTGCTCGAGGACTTTCTACCGTTTCACTTTTTGGAGACTTTGGATTGCGAAAGAGAATATCTTGTGCCTTAGCAAGTGATTTGTAATATATGGACTCAAAATCATCTCTTTCAGAGCTTTGTGACTGCGTATCATCCACAAGACATTCTATTTTTAATTGCACTTCGTCATATTGTTCATACAAAAACTCCATTTTTCCTATTCGTAATTGCAGTTCATTTACCTGTTGCGCACTCAATGTACCAGACAATTCACATAAGTACTTGCCAAAGGCAGTTAAACGGCCTTTAAAACTAGCTCGCTTCTTGATTAGGTCCTTTTCCTCTTTCTCTGTCATTTTGGGGACCTTTAGTAGCGGCTGGTTTGCCTGGAATTGAGATATTATACAATGAAACAATGCACTTTAACTTTACATAAAAATCTATTACAATTACAACGGGTGATTGATGTATGTTTACAAAGAAAATAATCTACTAATTATACACATTTATAATCATGTAAGATAACAAGTAGGGCAAATGAAAGCTATAATTTATAATTATGATGCTTAATTAATCCAAACCTTAACAATTTTAAGCTAAACGTGAAAAATAAGTTTATGATTTTTTATACCAATTTTCACAATGAAAATGACAAGTTGTGTTTTACAAATTATGGACTAAAATGGCATTTATTCTCAAAAATAACTACTTGAACAGGTACCAGATTATTATTTATTACTGTATATAACTAAACAATTGGCTAAATTGATTGATTTTTGACAAAACTTTGTGCAAACGCAATATGTGAAACTTTGGAGGTTGTAATTTATAGGTTACCGGTAATTACATCACAATGACTTTTCCTTCCAAATAAGCTAGTAAATACCATAAGTAAGCTAAGGAAACATACTCACAATGAATTAAATGGGCTGAATTGAACAGACAAACCAAACCTTGTTTCTGCTTACATGTAAAAATGTAAGTGGCATGTACTACTACTTGTAACCTGAGAATAAAAAGAGTATTGGGTTAAATTCCGTGAAAACGACCACTGATCACTTCCCTCTTATCCTGGGTATTTGGCTCGTAGGACCATGTACTGGAATATCCCTCTTCTTAGGTGATTCTTGGACTTTGGAAAATAAAAGATTTAATTTGCTGCCATGACGTGTGTAATTTCACTGAACCTCGGTAACACAGACAATATATAAAAAAGTTCCTACAAATCACAGGTAGATTCGGCATAACACGGCTCTTGCTCGCGAAAAGTGATAGGCGTTCCCGAACAGTCCCTCCTTCTCCATGACGTCGACCAAACGCTGACCCCTTTGGTTTCGCTGTCCAAATCCAAATTGCCCCACTTTCAGTTCATCGCCGTTCCTCGTGCTTAGCCGCGCGTTGAAGTCCCCCATCATAACTGTAAAGTGTGTTTTCGAGGCATGCATGGCATTTGAAATGTCATAATACATGGCCTCCACTTCATCGTCTGAGCGTTTTGAGTGTGGGGCGTATACCTGTATGACCTTCAGCGAATACCGTTCGGTGATTCTGAGTATAAAGTATGCCACCCTGCTCGAAACGCTCACTATCTTTACAATATTGTTGACGAGGGACTTATGGACGAGAAACCCGATACCGTGTTGGGATAGCTGATCTCCCTCCCGGTAGTAGAATAAGTGGCCGGAATTCAGGATTATCGTGTCTGTATCTCTCTTCGGACTTCTGATAATCCTATGATATCCCAGCGCAACTTACTTACTACTTCTTCCAGCTCAATCAACTTCTCGTCGGTCCTCAACGTCGTTGATTCGTTGCATAGATAATACAATATTTACTTCCCGTGGCAGAGCACAATGTCCATGAATGTTTTAACGGAACGCAATTGTATTCGTGATTTAATCCTGTAGCAAATTGAGAACGTAGTGATCGAATATCAACGATTGTTACTACTCAGCAATAATGACACTGCAGATTGTCTCTCAAAATACAAATTGGAATTCCGATATCAAGTCCTTAGAAGTTTTATTTAAACGTATTGATCGTAACTCTTTAGGTTAACTTATTATTGTGATCGAGAAGCTGATAATCCTCTGACTAATATTATCAAAATAATTAAGGAGACAGATCTAGAGACCCAGTGATGAAGCGTTCCATCGTTGATTTAATGTAAAAAGGTTGTACAGACTGTAGCCTACAAACCAAGCTGCTGACTGTACATTGCACCATGATCACAAGTATAACACAACTACGGTAAAGAAAAATCTTTCTATTGGACTAAAGACATTGTGTAGGTTGCAGGAAGTCGGTGGATGGAAAAAGCTAATGACCGTTCGTCATGGCACTTTTTGGGGAAGGCCTATGTTCAGACGTGGATTTCCACAGGCTGATGATGATGTTGAACCAGCCAGATAACATCACTGTCAACAGCTTTTACAGTTATGAGAAATAATTCATAGCCTGTAAAAGTAGCTTAATGTATCTAGCTAAATAGACAAACTCTGTTGTATTTTGTACTCATACTTTGTAATTTATTATTTATCGTTTCATTAATTTGAATTTTTATTATTGTATGTCGCTTGAAACTAATTTAAAATAAATAAATAAATATTCCGGAAATATAACACACGGTCAACTGATCTAAAAAAATTAAAAAAAATTAAAGATATATATTTAACACCCAGACACAGAACAAACATCTGTGTTAGTCACAAATGTTTGCGGGTGCAGTGCGGGAATTGAACCCACACCCTCTAGCGCAGAAGGCAGAGTTACTACCAACTGAGCTATGAGGCCAGTCAATCACTATAATACATAAGGAAGTATATGTTAGGTAATAACAAACAAATACTGTGAAGTGTTATTTATGAAATTAACGAAATAAATGATTATTATTGATTATTGATCAGACCACAAATGAAATCGTTAGGAAATGTAGCACTATCTCAATTATTCAAGGGAACCAGTAATTGAGGATTGCGGTCTCAATCGATTCTTTATTAGGTAGTCGCGGAATATTCACCGCTGCTTTGTCATGCATTATTTCCTGATATAACAATCGGTCGCGAATTCATTTTGAATAATGAGGCGAAAGCTATACAAAATTCATTAGACCAAATTTATTTTATTTTAGTCCTATTTATAACCATAACTAATATTTTAAATACGAAAGTGTGTTTTTGTTTGTTAATCCTTCTTTCACGCATCAACGGAACAACGGATCGACATGATTTTTCGCATTGATATAGTTGAAGAGCCGGAATGTGGTCCGCATGCCACGTGAGCTTAGTCCAGTAGTCCCATTGTCACTTTAAGAATATTACTGGTTTCCTCACGATGTTTTTGTTCACCATTTTAAGCACGTGTTAACCTCTTAATAGGTGAAAATAATATCATAATATGAGATTTTCTTACTAATAAAAAATAACAAGATGTATTAGGAAGGAAACAATTTGAAAACATCGGTAGAACATAATAGTTTCAATAAGAAAGGGTCCTGGGGAAGAGTTGTACCCCCGTTCCCATGAGACAGAATTTAATATCATAAATATCAGACCCCAGAAATAACATGGTATTACTTCCGGTTTGGAACGTTTGAGTTTTATTAACTTGTAAGAAATGTATTGAATATTGTTAAGAACATTTTTGCTGTACAACTTAAAGAATTATAGGGGAAATTCCTTATTTTTTCATGAAAATATTATTTAAATAATTCATAATAATATGAAATTAATCCGTTCGAAGAGTTTTGTATGATATTTGACGTACAGCCAATTGTGAATCATTTATATCTCCATAGATAACTACTGTATAAATACATGGTGCTAATATAATATAAATAAAAAACCAATTGCCACATTTATGACGGGGCATCACTTGAGAACGGCTCATAAATGTTCCTCATACAAATAACTTGGAACATACAAAGAGACAACCCACTGTACAATGTCGCACAAGACTACTAGAAGAACTGAACTCAAATTCATAAGGATAAGAGTCAGGAAAAAGAAGAGTACAAGCAACTTTTAGCAATTTATTAAGAGTGTGGGTCTAATGGGAGATTCCCCTAATTTCAATCTGAAGTTCGTGTTATCGAACCTGGTTTTTTGGTTGAGTTTTTTATGCTGTTTTTAAGCGGCGATGGGATGACATATGGAATTCTCAAGACTGCAAAATGTTGGCATGTGCGAAAATGCCCCTTTGAAATCTTCAAGGATTTGATCGCCTTTAGATCTGAAAGGTTCTTCTTGGGGGTAAACTTCCTGAGTCTATTTCGTTTCTATTTATTATGAAGGCAAGTGCTGGATTTTCGGACAATGTTTATAGTTGAAAATGTAATTTTAGAAGTTTTCTTAGTATATCGGTAGTGGCAGTGTAAACTAACACAGCCCAAATTGAATTTCCGCTCATTTACATCGAGCGCTACCAATTTAAAGTTCCCCGAACAAGGCCACTAAAAATAGCAATGGGAACAATTTAAAACGAACTTTACAAAACTTGACAGTCGACTTACTCCCAACCGTGGTGAGCGCCACTGAAGTGATGCAATTGTTTCTAGTCAGTAAAATAAAATTGGCTTCTTTCACTATTATTAAGGTAGTTAATAATAGTAGTTTTCAGTTCAATTCGATTGGTTTTAAAAGTGCAAGATCGATAAATTACTGTTGGAGAATAAGGTTCTACAAACCGACGCAATATAGAACCCCATACCGCTGAACCGATTATATTTTGAACGTCACAGGAAGTCGGTGGATGGTAAACTGCTATTGGACTATTTTAAGGCTGATGATGATGATGAAATTTGATTTGTCGGTATGTTTCAGAGCGCGCTCGAGAGTTTTTATTATATATAAAAACTCACGTACGCTGTTAAAAAAATATATGTTAAGCGAATACAAGTAAATTATTTCATCGTTGTGAGTGGAATTAATGTCAGTCTGGTGTTAATGTGAGTGGAGTGAAACATATTTAATGATTAGAATAGCAGGGCTAATGAATAAACTGTCCTAATATAAGACACTTATCATATTTGTTTCATAAAATAATAATTTATTATATTGCTTGAAATATAGACTATTTATATATAGAAAATATAGAGCTTACGACACTAAGCTCTAGAACTGGAGAGCAGTTGAAAGTTTGATGCAGTCGCGTCGTATTAAAGAGGCGTAGTGCTAATTGTTTTCGGGAACTGAATAAGTTGAAACTGGACTACCGAAGCTTTAACTATACTCATTTTACTAAGACGAAGGATTTATCATAGAAAATGAGTAATAGTAGTAATAAGTATGAGTAACACTCACGGTCCGGGGTTTCCGTGACCAATTAGTCATGGAATCCAATATATCTCCTCCTATCGCATCCGTATATTCGTATCGTATTTGTCTGTTAGTGAAATGGGACATTGAAAGAATAATACAAATGAAATTTCAAATTTCACAAAAAAACACGGTGTTTTTGTCAGTCATGGACGCACAAAACAAATCTATTTTTGAAAATTTACACGTGATCGAACCAGGGTCCACATACGTAATAATTACGTTTTTAGAACTATAAAAAAGACTTCAATGAAGAGTTATTAGTATAAAACAACTTGAATCCTCATAGCACGGTGGTGTTTCTGCGCATACGTTGCTGTACTGTTTAAACTAACGTCGTTTTACTCACTCAGGATCGCACTCATTGCCAAAAACTTTCGATTAAAAACAAAATCATGGACAAAAAAATCATGCAGAGGGTAAGATTAGATTTAGTGATTAGATTATGAGTGCTTACGCCTATGCTGATGAATCGGATTTTCACCTGGTAATAGGGATTCCTAGCGTAGTCGGAATTAATGTGTCCACAAATTCACAACTTTGCCTTGCACTACCTGTGTTAAAGTGATACTTTTCGAAAATTCTGCCATTCCAGATAATATTATTAAACTAAACACGGTTTGAATTTAACTTTCCGGTATTTTCCATTTAAATTTTGTAATTGTCAGTCTCTCTCAGTATTCAATTGATTATTGACATTAATTAGCGCCGTTACACAAAGCCCTTCCCACCCAACTTACCTAGACTGTATTTTTTAACTTCAAAAAGCAACCACTTATTTCTCTAAATGCCTCAACAAAAGAATTGTTTGAATGTGAGTTGTGTTTTTTGGGCCTTTTAATTTGCAAACAAATTGAATTTTGAGAACAGGTAGGGTTTCTATTAAAACACTGACTTTGTAGTAAAAAATATTAGTATATTTTATTTTGACTGGCCTCATAGCTCAGTTGGTAGTAACTCTGCCTTCTGCGTTAGAGGTCGCGGGTTCGATTCCCGCACTGGACAAACATTTGTGACTAACACAGATGTTTGTTCTGTGTCTGGGTGTTAAATATATATCTATTATGTATATCAGTCTCTGGTACCCATAGTACAGGCTATGCCTAGTTTGGGATCAGTTGACAATGTGTGATATGTCCAGAATATTTTTTATTTATTTATTTATTTATTTGGAATTATGTTGTCGTATGGACTCATTATAGCGTTTTTATTTGTCATTAATTTCTTAATTTCGTTCAAATGAAATAATCAATTCTATCTCATATTAAAAGTATCAACGTGAAAGTTTGTGATGATTTTTGCGAGTCAAGCATACCGTAATGGCTAAACCGATTTTGTTTTAATTTAATTAGATATAAGTCATAGCCAGGAATAGCATAATGGCTATTTTATCCGGGTACATTGCGAGTTTTAGCCTCGGAAGCTAGTAGCCAATAATTTTGTCTCAAGTTATGTCTTATTTTAAATTTCAGGCAAATAAATTATTCAGCACGATGAAAAGTCAAAAAATATTGAAAACTTTTGCGCCTTAAATATAATGAGTCGCAATAAAAACGTTTATCTTAAAAAAAACATTAATTTTGTCGAACAAAATTGTAACTATTTCGGCAATTCAGACAGTTTCACTAATAGAAAACACTAACTATACATAAAGCTATTGATTGTAGAATCTGTGCTTCGAGTAATAATCTGAACTGTAGAGCGAGGAGTGTAGCGCGCCCGCGTAGCGCCGTAGCCAGTGCCACCGCGGCTTCGTAGAGGGTCGGACGAGTGCTACGAAGTGCTACGCCACTACGCATTCTGACGCAAAGCGAACGCGCGCTACCTTACGTAGTGATACGTCATTTTTATTACCATAGTGACTGTGCTGTGTTGTGAAAATAAATTAAATTTTTATTCAAAACCAGGTAATATTTATGTGGATAAAAACGTGCAGTTTTCTACATTTTATTCGTTACGTTTAGGCGCTTGTAACTAATGGTCTGTTAAGATAACGGTAGGCTTTTGCGGAATGCTAGTTATTAGCCATTTTAAGCTTGCCCTCCTTACTTATGAGTATCTTAATGGTATTATTTTTGGGGCCAAGCATGGTGATAGTGAAATATTTAATCTAAAAATATGAAGTAATAATATGTCTCTGATAAAAATAAAACATTATTTTTCATTTTTAAATCAACGAAACCTTATGTAAAAGAAATTTAAATAAAGGCTCAAAACTGGAATCCCAGCATGGTTGATCAGGGGGATCTGTCACTTTGAGGTTTCGGTTTATGCGTACAATTAATTTATATACCTATTAAATTATTCATTATGCAGTATTTATTCATAAAGTTATCAATAGAGAGAGAGATAGAGATAGCGAGCGATGTAGGGTAGAGATATTTGTGTGATGACTCATATTATAATACGATTTGCCAATCCGTGAAATAACATAAAAAACTCAAAAAAACATTTTGAATCCTCAAAAGATACCAAATGGTCACCTGATTTCTAGGAATCTTGAGGATTTCTCATTTAGGGTAATCAGAGGCTCGTCCAAACTTGATATTTAAGCATAACAATTTATAACTGTCTCAAATTATTAAATACAGCGACAACTTGCCATTTAGTTTGGATTTTATTCAGGACCACAATTTTGAAATTGAAAATTTAAATTTGAATACGACGCGACGAAATTGTGTATACGTCAGCACCGGCGTGTCGGCACAATCTCCGCATTTCCCATTCATATCTTTTGCAATGAGTTCCGATGCTGCATTTATACATTTTGGATTCGAAATTTTTACAGTAAGTTTATTTGGATAATAGTAATAATAACACCCAACAGTCAAATTCTGACCCCACACTAGGATTCCCTGTGTCGTGGGTATCAGAAACTACGAGTACCGGAACAACTATTTTCAGATCATGGAAACATTTGTCCTGCAGCGCGAGTCTAACTCGCACCCCCTGCGTCTCAGACGGGCACCCTCCCGCTATGTCACCGAGGTTGTTAAATGTTATAATTATATTTTATGTATAATGTTGTATTACAATGACGGAACTATTAATTAACGTCTTGGGAACGCTTCCAACTGGTAGTGATCTGGATCAGTTGAGCTATCTATAGATCATTTGCAAAGGCTGCTTGCTTGTCGTGTCACTGATTATTTCTTGGTCATCCTGTATTAGGTCAGTGACCAGGTTGAGGTATGGTGACCCCGAAAAGGGCTTATGACCGTCGGTGAAAGTATCAGTGAAGTGAAAGGATTAAAGTGCGCCTCAGAGTCTCCCTTCGTGCACAGCGGTATTTAGATAGCTCAAAGTTCTCTTATGTATTTCTTCTTCAAAGTTCTCTTGTAGAAAATAACAATCTATCTTAGTCATACTTTTGAGAATAAAAGAGAATATAAATATTATAAAAAAATTATACCGTATTAAAAATTAAACACTCAGCGGACGGGTTGGGCTTAAAATAATATCTCAAGAGCCTCTGTTTCCCGGGTAGGCAGGCAGAGATCATGACTTTTCATTTGATACGATCCTGACATAACTCTTTTGCTTCATTCTCGTTACATTCTTCATAGATGTTTGGAAAAGGTTTTATTGATCTTTGACCTAGTTTGAATAATACGATATCACGTTTTGCAATCGTCAAATAAATATTAAGCAATTAAAATGCAATCCAGTAACGCCAATGTCATTGACTAATATTTGACCTTAACTATCATAGTTTAAGTGTAAAGCCGTGTTAAAACGGCGTACTGTAAATAATTTATAACGTATTGCAAAATGATGATGTTTCTTTTATTTTTTGATCCGTCTATGAATAAAGTCTGCTGAATAAAAATAATGAGTCAATTTTGAGTTTGACTTTTATGGGCTTGCAGTATTGTTGAACTATATCGCACGCTCTCAAAAGTCAAACTCAATAATATCTTTAATAAAACGAAAGGATTATTTTTAAATAAATACATCAGGTATTTAAGATGACCGGCTTTACGCGATCGTGCTGGAGTCACTGGCCTTTTTCGAAAACGGAATCCAAGAGAATACTCTCTTCTGGTTTTTTATACTTAAGCTATCCCAAAATTGTATAGTTCCAGTCTTAACTAAGACGATGAAATTTAAAATTTAATTTTTTTTTTTAATTTAAAATTTAAATTTCAATAAATTTAATTCAATTTAAAATTTAAATTTCAATACGTCGTCGTCGGAAGTATGAAGGCGTCGTTCCGGCATTTTCACAATCTACGCGTTATCCGCTTCCGTGCATCGCGTCCGCAGTGAGCGTTCAATGATTCCGTTTTTATTGTACTGTCAATGAATATTGTCAGTCTTATGAAACCTAGATGATAGGGAGCTTTCGTCCTCAATCCAACTTATCAGTTCCACTGTAAAACCAGTTGGGGTAAAATTATTTTTTTTAATTGGAAAAGTCGGCATTATATTTGATGGCCTTGGTGGCGCAGCGGGCGAGTGCACATCTGAGTCGCAAGGGATGCAAGTTCATTCATTCAAGATGCAATTTCCGCCCGCTGCCGAACAAATATTTGTATGATCTGCAAATATGTGTTGTAGGTGTGGGGTATCATAGTACCTACCCACAGCTATACCCACAACACAGGGAATCCTAGATTGAACACCCTTTGACACCTCTTTTGAGGGGTAATTTGGGAAAATAATCGCATTAGTATGTATTTAAGATGTTTCAAGTTATTAAGTCAGTATGGGGTTCTTCAAAAAGGGCGTTTTGAACTTTTGAAGAGGTCGTCGGCAACGCGTGCGTGATGCCTCTGGTATTGCAAGCGTACGCTTGTTTGCTACCATATTTGAATAAAAAACAAAAAAAAGTTTAAGGAATAAAAAATCATACAATAGTTTTAAGCCCTTTTCACCACCTTAGGGTGACTTGAAAATCTTTCCTACCTTTCTTAATGTACCCCTACACTACTACTACACACTACACTATAAATAAATTTATCCTACACGTTTCAGGCGTCTAGTTCTTATGGATTAGATTAGACGGTGCGTTGCAATATCGTACAGTTAGTAACGTAAGAGTTTAATACATTTAGATTTCCTTGAGGCAATTCAAAATTACTTACACATTATTCCATATTTGAAGTTCAAATAAGTACTTCTGGTGGGATAATTGGCAATTTCGGTCTCACGGTTGACGGTTTGAAAATTCTGTATTTTGTTACAAAAGGACACGTTCACCTATTAAGCAGGTTACCGCTGATTATGAACCGTACCTATCGGCACGGAAAATTTACTTTGTGTGTCTTTGTTTCAGTATCGGAATGCTATCAGCATGTAGAAGTCCACTGTTGGGCATAGGCCTTCCAAGGTCTTAGAATAGAATAGAATAGAATATACGTTTATTTGACATACACACGAAAACACAGAACATAATACAAAGTATAGTAATAACACAAATGACAACAAAGAATAAACATAAGGACACCTGCCCACCTTATAGGTAGGCAGGCATCCACCTGTAGCCAGTAGGTGCGAACCAGTCTCGCTCTGTGTCGGGTGCAGTCAAACAGGCCCTGACTCAGTTTATTGCTGCTTTACATGACAAAATGTCTTGAACCTTCTTCATTCACCGACTTCCGCCTTCACAATGTTGTCGGCATCGGGTATGGGATTTTCAAAAACTGTATGTAAAAAACTATTTAACTCAGACTCTTGCAGTGTTACATGGGGTGCAGGACAATGAACAGTGGTCATACCATCATTATACGTTAATACAAAAGTGCACTGCGCATGCTACCCGTTCGCTGAGCTTCATGCTCCGCACCCCGGAAGCTCGCAGGCTGATCTATAGTAACATGCGCTGGTGTTCTTATTTCCGTTGTAAATTCAACCAAAAGCAAATAGCAACTCCTGAGATAATAACGTTTATTTGCTGTGACAGAGTCACGTTACTTCCATACCGGTTTTCCTTCTCATATTTCTGAGTATTTCCTTTGAATTGTCTTGTTACTGAAATTGCAATTTGGATCGTGAGACACTCGTAGCAAGGTGAGAAAGCTCTTTGATCAAATCCGAGGAGCAAGCTGGGCTTGTGTTACCTCGGAACCTACTCGTAATTTTTAAGGGAATCTACTGTAGCGGTAGTAGTTAGTATATGCTGGTAGCTTTTAAAAGTAGCTTCTTATGTTTTTGAAATGATGTCTACATAATGACTTTTTTGTATTACAACCGAATTAAAGACAATATAATTACAAAAAAAAAACAAAACACAGAAATCATCATTGTAAAATCCCTCGAAATGCTTATAAATAGAACCAAAAACTTCACTCCCATCCCACCTTGTGGATAATGACGCTGAACCACCCAAGTGGGTACTTGCTTGACAGATAATTAATGTTCCCACCATGTTGCGAGTGCTTCAAGGAAGAAAGCATGATTTATTCCGCCCGAGCCGTGAAACAACAGTTCTCAAGGACATGATGGTGCTTAGCGGTAGAAATGCTCTTGTGGATGGAACTTTTCATAATAAATGTATTGTAAAGTAAAGTTCAGGTGAGTTTTCAAAGGGTATAAATGATAAAGGAAGTAATTTTACTTTTTACTCATACATAATGCAATGGTTACTTGTGCAAAATGCAAATCTTCACAAACTTTCGCATTTTCTTCTTCTTCTTGTCGTGTCACTGATTCTTTCTTGGTCATTCTGTATCAGGTTATTGCTTTTATTGATAGAGCGAGCGAAGCGAGTGAAGATCTCTCAAATAACTTGGACTAATTGGCGTTGTAGTTTTATTTGTTAGAGCATAACTTTCGAACCGTGATCCGATCTGCATGGAATTTAGTTGGGTAACAGGTTGTAGGTACTGGTGAAATTATCAGTTAAATCGGTCAAGGGGATATAGGTAATCATATAATGAAAGAGCTTTGATCAAAATAAACAATTTTAAAAATTGTTTTGGAGCCTTTTGGTTTTTGAGATACAATGAAAATAGTAATATTTAAATACCAATAAAACGTGAGCTCCCATTTGGTAAAGTTTCAATGAATTCGTAGTTCAGGTAAGATTGCATATTACTTAATAATAAGTTATTTTTTACTAAAACTAGAAACCGACTTCAAATTCCTGAATATTTACAAGAATAACATAAACCTCTTTTTTTGCTATCAACCTCTTTGCGTTTTGCTTACCTACTGAGGATGACACTGGCCACCTACACTATCGAATAAAAAACAAAAGTAAGTATGACATCCATTCATCATTACTCATTCATTAATAACTCTTACGGTACTGACTGACTGACTGACAATCAAACGTAGTGATTTTATTCTCTTTGAAAATCAACGCCATATATTATACATTAACCATAAGTCTTAAGAGTAGGTAGCTGGTAGCTTCCTGTTGTAACGTATGGGTGCACAGAAAGGAATTCCCGACACACAACCCCTAAGGTTAAAGTTTACGTAAAAATAGCAGCAAGCGAACGAAATCGCGGGGATTACCATACCATACCACCGGCCACAAAAAAAAAGGCAAGTCGTGATGTTGACGTTTTTTTAAGTATAACGGGACAAGTAGCAATCCTTTAGGACCATACTTACCACCCCGGGATCATACTCTATACATCAGCGAAAGAATCACGAAAATCGGTTTACTATTGGTGGAGATATCGAAAAACATAGGTACACACAAAAAAAAATACAGCTGTCTTGAGAACCTCCTCCGTTTTGAAGTCGGTTAAAAAGATAAAGAGGCGATTTTCAAAGTTTATCTTAATTGCGCCTCAACGATCATCGAAACACCAACGTTTATCAGACTTCGTGAGATCTCAGTTCAATTGGATTTCTTCAAATAATAACATAGGTAACAATCGGCACGCGCTTATAGGAATTGGGGCTTGTCACCGTACATTGCAAGAATACGAAACCAATTACGTCAATCCAATTTTTCTCACAAAAAGATTTCGTCAAACAAACCATATCAGATTTAAACATTCAAGGATACATCGCCATGGGCACGAACGGTCGTTTCGGTCAACACTAGGCAATAATTTAGTTTCTTATCGTGCGACCGATCCTGACTTGCGATTCGATTTCTACATTTGGATATGTTATTTCTAGTTTGAGATGGGATTGGCTGATGCAAATGACGGTTCAAGGTATCGGTACACGGAGATCTAATGGTGAGAAGGAGTTTAAAAAGCAATTTAAAAAGAAAACTAAAATCTGAAAATTTTATTAAGAAAACAAATCGTTTATTGCGAGAAATAGGTAGGTACATGTATAAAGGTGTTATATACATTTTAAAGGTAGGTAATTGCATAATTTTAAATGCAAATGTATTTTGCCGTTTCGAGCGTGTAATTTTATAATTTACAATAATAAAAAATAAGTCTGTGCGACGAAGTTTGTATTCAATTGAAACCGATTTACAGTAGTACAGGCCTGTGTATGACGGAAGGAATAAAATGAAGATGGAAACATACGACCGACCCCGCAATAAAACGAGCAAAACTTGCTATAAGTGGGTTTCATATAAAAAGAAACCGTTTGTTTTACCGCTACAAATATTGCTATCTTTTTACGCGATGGAAGCTTTAAGGACGTGTTAGCGTCAGTTGTAGGTAAATAAGAAGGTACATAATTCTTTTAAGACTACTAAACTTGGGTGCTCCTAGTCCTTTGAATGAGTGTGAATCATAAATTCATATATTTTTTCCGATTCGTCCAGTTTTTTGAGAGATTTTTGCTCGCTCGCTTTATAAATTAAATTCACATAGAAACACCTTGGTATAAAATAATGAGTAGTAGAGAAAGAGTAGAGAAGAAAGAGAAAAAAGTAACAATTGAAAAAGCCTGTAAGGAGTTATAGGTGTACCTGTAAGCACAATATCAAAGAAAATGCACCACTCATCGATTCCTAGTGTGGGGTCAGAACTATGAATGTGTTTCTTGGATGTTATTTATTTATGTATATTTTGAGGCCAGTTAAAATTAATATGATTTTTACTCTATATTGTAGTGTTTGGCTGATAGGGGGGAGTGGAAGAGAAAAACATGCGGTGCCGACCCCACATGAAGCGGGATAAGGGCAGGGAGATGATGGTGATGATACTTGTAATGTTCATTCTTTTAATAATTACCAAGTAGTTCGAATGAACCCATTCACTATTGAAAACCCAATCCTACTTTTGGAGAAAAGACTATCAATTCCAAAGAAAACTAATCTCACTTTCTTGTCTTAATTTGTGCTAATGTGGATAATAAAGTTAAGGCCCTTAGAACTTTACTTTTTCGTTACAATTAGAATGTGCTGACAAGGTTAAGCAATTAAAGTACCTTCATGAAAACTTTTCGAGCACAATAACATATGTATGTAGGGTAGGTACTATAAATCCTATCCTACTAATATTATAAATGCGAAAGTTTGTGAGGATGTTTGGATGTTTGTGATTCAATTACGGCTAAACGGCCGTATGGATTTGGATGAAATTTGGTCCAGAGGTAGATTATAGTCTGGAATAGAATATATGCCACTTTTTATGTAGGTACCACGCGTGCGAAGCTGTTATATAATATTTAATAAAAGAAAAAGCGGAGAAATATAACATATTCATTATTTGACTTAACGAGTCGAAGAGATAGGTAAGGGATGTTTTTTTTATTTCGTTCGTTTTTTGGTTCTTATTAAACAAACTCTCAGAAATTTGGAGTAAAGTTTGGTATATGTTTCAATTTTATTTCTAGTGGAAAGGCCACTAGAAACACAATAAAATTGATACTTTGCTTGATATCGATATACTTTGAAAGCAGCCTGAGACAGTATGAGAAAATTTCTCAGAACTGCTGATCACTGAAATTACTTCGTGATTCTTATTCGCGTTTTATCCGAATGCGGAAAGGAATAGAATCATCCGGTGTTTTTTTATTCGGCGAAGAGTACTTAAGTTTATATCGAAAAAGAAAGCAAATTTGGTATAAGAAAATATTGCTTGTAAAATAATATCAGCTTACATGTGAATCTTTTACTTGTAAATCTTATACATTAGTTTACTTCTAAATCTTTTGAATAAGATAAATTATAAGTCATTTAAAAAAAAATATATATATATGTCCATAAAAATTCCCTGTCGGATACAGGGAAAATGGTTCAAGTTGATGGTCAGATATCTTATTATCATGTACTGCTGTGTACATCTATATTTTTAGTATTCAGGCATCACTTTGATTGTGAAATGTTGTGATAAAATCCGAAATGAGGAAATCCGTCGAAGAACCTAGGTCACTGACATACCTTTCAGCAGGTTGAAGTGGCAGTGGGCCGGCCATATAGCTCGTTGAACCGATAACGTTGGGGAACAAAGGTTCTCGAGTGGCGACCACGAATCGGATGACGCAGTGATGGAAGGCCCCCCACCCGATGGACCGACGACATTGTGAGGGTTGCGGGAAGTCGGTGGATGGAGAAGGCTCAAGACCGTTCCTCATGGCACCCTTTGGGAGTGGCCTTTGTTCAGCAGTGGACTTCATCAGGCTGATGATTATACATTGTAGTGCAGGCGAGTGTAGGAAAACAAGTCCACGCAAAATTATCCACATTTTCCTATATTTATCCAAGCTATCGACTTTCCGCTATACGGTTATTATCGGTTTTCAATCACAACAACGGACGGAAGATCAGCGTTGTAATAGCCATGTTCAATGGCTATCACAACAAGCGTGCGTCGGTTATCATGAATTTCCGACTTGTGTGACCTCTTTAGACTTCAGGATACACGTGTTGAGTACATAAGTGGGGTAAACAAGTACAACTTAGATAAATATGGGTATTTAAAAAAGGCCGATTCCACTTCTGATAAGTTACTGGTGCCTTACCAGCAACTTATCGAGCACTTATCTACGAGTAAGTATGAAAACATATTAAAAATGATGATTCGTGTATGTACACAAATAAAACGTGTTCCGTAACCAGTAGGTATATTGTTCCGAAAGTTTAGCGTTTGAGAAGTTTGCTAAAAAGTCAAAAAACGCCAAAATTGAAAAAGTTCTGGAAAAAATTATCAAACCTACCTATATTGGTTTTTCTTTCTAACAATATTCTATCTTACTGTTGATAGAATAAGCCCTTTTCGGGATGGTTTACATATTAAGAATCACTTTGTATTAATTTAAATGGCAAAACGGCTTACTTAAGTCCACGAAAAAATAAAAATGGATACTACTTGATTTCAAAAGATCTGACAGTTCGATAACAGAAAAACATCTCGTGTGAGACACGCATCAACACCCCAACATATTCCACGACACGAGATAGTCTGCAATCGGATTCCTATAATATATGTACATGCGCAATTCGATATGATAAAATAAAACCCCACCAATTCATGGCATGACTTGCCGATCCGATACGTAGGAATGGGAAACAATAAACTGGAAACTTCAGTTCAATCAGATTTTGGTACGAGTACTTCGAACTTTTTACCGCGTTTTAATGCGTGGAGTCTTTTTATGGAAATATCATCAAAAAATTAACAAATCCATATGAAAGAAAACAAAAATATACCTACTTAGTACATACCTATGTAGATGTTGCTAGGTACACAACACTTTCGTATGATTATTTCATTTTACTACAGTGCGTTAACGATAGCGTTACGCCTACGATGCCAATGAAATCGGCGATGCTTGAAATCTTTTATTTCACTTTGATTGATTAACATTTGATATTTACTATGGCATCGCAAGTATGCCAGAGAGGACTAAAAAGGAGCTACGTAGGCATCAAATTAAAGGACAGGTTTTCAAACAGCGCAATAAGGAAGAAGACCAAAGCTAAAGATGCTGCATAAAGAATCCTACACCTAAGATGGAAATGAGCCGGACACATCTAAAGAGGGCCTGATGAAATATGGTCAAAAACCGTGACGAACTGGTATCCAATCTACAAAAAACGTAAGCCAGGAAGACCACATAAAAGATGGAGCGACGATATAGCAAAGTAGCGGGAGGAGCATAGAGTAGATCCGCTAGACACAGATAGAGAGATGGAAGGAGCTGGAGGAGGTTTATCCGTTGAAAGCGGTCCTTGCACATAAAATCAATAAAAATATACATATAAATATATATAAATAAAACGTTAAAGAATAAGTAAAACATAGCATTTAGTTAGTTTAGCTTTAAATCAAATAATGTTGTGTAAGGTGTGAATAAAGCTTTAATATTATTATCGCATCGCAAGCGTAAAAACTATCGTGAATTATTCGTGCTTGGGCTACAGACTACAAACTTTCCTGTAAAACGAAGGGGTTCCGCATTGTAGCAGTAGATTGACGATAATCTCGCGTCGACGCCGTTCAAATATATTGCTCATCAATTTTTCACTGTAACCCAAACTGGGATTTGACCCAAGCTGATTTATTTGTCGAGTAGATGGATACGAATATCGGACAACATCGAGTATCGGTTTCGGAAAAAATGGGGAGTGGATTTTTCGGCTGATCTTAAATTCAGATTTTCTGTTACAAAAAAATCTTGGAATAAACAAATCAAATAAAAATAAATAAGCTACAATTTTGTAATCTGTGACGACTGTTTGCTAATTTAGTCTATGGCTTTACCACATAATAATTATTAATAGTATTTACTGAGGTTTTTAGAGGAAGATCCATTTCCAAATAAAGTTGCTCATGTGCAAGTAGGGCCTGAAGCTTCCGTAGACACGTTACACGAAGTTGGGGATGGGTCAGCTAGTTAGTTATAAAGATGATAAAAGGACTTTCTATAGAAGAACCCACACCTTCGCACCGAAAGTTTGGTTTCCTCCCACTACTCCACAGCATATTATAACAAGAAAGCATTCGAGGCATCAACATGTCTAGGCACTAAAGGGCGCTCATGTTTACGCTTTCACGCCTTCGAAGTAACGAATAGTAAATGTTCAAGGACAATGGAACTACAAGACGTTCAAACATACTGTTGTGAAAGAGCGTTCATAGATACTGTTGTTTTTATTTTTACTAGCCAAAAAACCTACGTAGTCACATTGTATTTTTTATAATTATCTTTACTTCTCAAGCGAATTTTCGGTTGAAGGCGGTCATTTTGAAAAAATTACCTCTCCATCATGCGGATATTGGTCCCCGGGTCTTGGTCAACATGATGATGTTGATGATGGAGAAGTTTTTCAAATATTCGCATTCGATCTAAGGTTTTACTATGACTTCTATTTAATCGCTAACGCAGCCATTGATAATAGGCATTCGCTTTTTTATAAAGCTTTTCTTTATGAGGCTTAACGGCGCTCGAAATAGCATTGTATTGTAGACCTCTTACTAACTTTTCATGTTTTCTTATCCAGAAGCTAAATTGTTCACGTGCTCTCCCCTCCAGCAATCTGTCAAAACGTCTAGACGCTATTAACCGGTGTGGTAAAAGTTTGCCTTCACATGCACTATGAAATACTGATTCTATAAATCCTGCGGTTTTGTATAGCTTAATAAAACTCAGAGCTTTACAAGCTTATGTTTCGTCGAAATAATTCAGTTTCGCTGTCTGCATGCAGTTAAAATTTTGTTTATTCTACAAAGGAACAAAAAGGTTTAAAGTAGTAAAGTTTAGAAAAGCTGCCAGTCAGATAATAGTATTTTTATAAATATTAATCTTTCAAAAAACACCTTGTAATTTTTAATAGATTTTTAACATGAAGAAACGTTATTTTTGCTTAAAAATTATTATGTTTAAGCAATTAATGTATGAATTAACTATTTTTGAAGTATTTTATTTTCACTTATATTCAGAGTTTAGTCATTTGATCAGCGCATGCTGATTACGCAGCCCAAGTAGCGCTTTTTCTTCTGACTGAGATTTCGAACAGAGTACTATACTACCACAACACCAAGACCCGCAATAGGTATTTGCAGAACATTTGTCCCGTAACGGGAATTGAATCATCACCCCTTGCGTCTCAGATTCACCCGCTACGTTACCGAGTTCGTCGTAATATAGATGAGTCGTGCGTGTACACTGTACTACACACAAAAATTGAGAGGTAGTTATCGCTTAGACGTGCGTTGCATTGATGAGCATTCGATAAGCATTGTATGTGCCAAAACCACGCCAAATATGTAATGACACTGATTAAAACTGTTGTCTTTGTTACAGCGATAGCTAGAAATCCATGGTATTTAACACCGATTTAGATTTTATACAAATTCAGTGTAATGAAATGATTTAGAGTGCTCCCCTCAGGGCTGTTCCCATTCGATACAATTAAAAAATCCCACACAAAAAAGGGTTAGCACACGTCATCACGTCACGGCGCTGTACCATTAGCCCCGGTGCACATGTAGACACGTCTTTGGCTAGTTACAAGAGACAGTGTTCTTAAGAAAAAAAAAACTTGAATAATATTTCAGAAAAAAACGACTTGATTATTTTTTTGGTTTGTTTTTGGATACGAGTCCTTTTTCCAACCTGTGAAATAGGTTGGAAATAACTAGCAAAATGGACGCGTATTTAATGCCAAAACTAAATAAAGACCACATAGCGATGCTCTACGTCAGTTCAATAATCGATATTTAATTTTCAAGCAATACGGACCGCATTGATTGTTAATAGAAGAGCTACGGTGCACTTCGATGTGTTACGTGTGTCGTAGACATGTGTGGCAGCCGCTTTATAAAAAAAGTAATTGTACTTATTACGAATCCACCTTCCTGATAGATCGAAGCTAATTTAATGCTCATAGATGCTATTAGATAGCTATCGTGCATAGAATGCTTGAACCAACACCATTGTAATTGAAATGCAAAGAGCGTTCGCAACGAACGTAATTACAGCGCAGCGTGCGAACTGACGTGCGCTTTGACAAACTGTTACGCAATTAGTGGCAGTGGCGCGTTACGTAATAAGGTATAGAGGTGGATCGTACTTGATATTTAGAGTACCAGGGTTGTAAAATACCACCTCTTAAAACTAGTGGTTTGAGTCAAACTGATGATCTCACTCACCATGTTCGGTAATGGTAATAGTTCGCCTATGTACTTGTTTTTGTCCTGTGCAATAAAGATTTTTCTATCTATCTATCTACCGCAGCTTCCAGCAAGGCGACACCAAATCTTGAAATACCTGGTTTTAAAACCTGGTCGCGTAAAAACGCAACATCTCTACATCCATTATGTGTTTATGCTGTGTTTATGCTAAAAGTATAAACAGCTAGGTCACAAAACGCGAAAAAAATATCTATGCTTTGAGCAAACTAAATGTTTTTCTCTTTCTTTTTCTCTGTTAGATTTGTAAAACGTATAGCGTAATAAACGATTTGATTCAGTAGGTATTTAATTGTTAATTAAATAAAATCATTATTTTCCTTATTATTGATATGAAGATGCAAAACGTAGACATATCCCTTTACTCCCACATCCCATTGCGTGTTGCCAGTGATAACATATGACACTGACAAGGAAATCCGTAGAAAAACCAAGGCCATTTCAGTGACATAGCTCTTAAAATTAGCAAGTTGAAGTGGCAGTGAGTAGGCTGTACACCTCGCAGAACCAACAACCATTGGGAAATTAAGGTTCTGGCAACCACGAAACATACGACGCAGTGTTAGAAGGCTCCCCACCTGATTGACCGATGACATTGTGAAGTAAGAGGCAAGTGGATGGAGAAGGCTCAAAACCGTTCGTGGTATTTATCTTTGGGGAAGACCTATGTCCAGCCGTGATATTCCTCAGGCTGATAATGATGATGATGTTAATCCAGCTGTATATTTAGGGCTGTCTCCGTGAAATTGCCTTTAGAGACGCCGGGCTCATCTTATAACGCATGTTTAGAAATAAGACCTACAGTGTACAAGTGTAAGAGATTAAGTAAGATAAATTCGTTTCGCCGTGTAAGCAGGCACTTTGTCTTGACTCTGTTGTATTGAAAGTGATTAACGTTTTTGTTACTTAACTGAGGCACACACTCGAAAATTTCCTAATTTTCGCAATGATTATTTGTTTTTAAAATTGTTAACCACTCTAAAAATATATTTACTAAGAAGTTTGTAATATTATATCTATAGTAAAGAAATTCTCGCCTTAGTCAAATGTTTTTTTTTATTCACCATCTTACCGTAACCTTCACAATGCGGATGATCCATCGTTTGACCAGACCGCCTTGAGACCTTTCGCCACTGTTGAAACCCTCAACGGTTGTCAGTTCCGCGAGCTATATGACCTGCCCACTGCCACTTCAACTTACTAAATATAAAGCTCAGACGGTGACCTTGGTTATATTACGGATGTCCTCATTTCAGATTTTATCACGTAGCTATACAGGTAATTTTACAAATTAACAAAAATGGTTTAACTTTTACCTACTCTTCATCCACTTTACTCAGAACATCGTAATTTACCTCGCTCTAATTAAACTGTTCCAAAGATATTTCTGTCAAATAAAAAGATACAATTTAGCAAAATGTCTTTTAATTTAGCAATAATTTTCAATGGAAGGTTGCCATCTTGCCATTAGCAGTTGCGATACGTAATAAGCCAGGTAACCCTTTCCAACCCGCTTAAATTATTCGTAAAACGCCACTCTAAGGTTAATAATCCTAATAGAAATCTCTTTAGAATGCGCGTTTCTATATAAATGAATTTTATTTAACTGAGGACTCCTTTAATAAAAATACATTACTCTATCGTGCGTCGAAGTGAGTGGGAGGTCTTAAATAGGAAGTAGTAAAAATCATTTAGTGCGCCTACGTAACCGACTTTTATAACCGGTTGCATAGGAAGATTTTTTCTTGTTTTGCAACCGGAAACAAATTAAGAAAATAATGTTGTGTATCATCATCTTATTTTGAAACGGCGCTAAGCCGTGTCCAAACGGCGTGCAATATAGGTATCACTGAAAATTTATTTCAAACTTATCTTTACGTCTACTTATTAAAATTGTTTTTGAGTTTGACTTTTCCCATGCCCTCAAATGTCAAAGACAAAATTGACTTTAATCAATATAAATGTAAGGATAATTTTTAATATATTTAGCACATCGTTTGAATACAGCTTTAAAATTGAAGACTTACATTTTTACATCTTATTCAGAAACTGGTTTATTATAATGTCATAACCACAAATTTTCAGTAGAGTGTAATTTTTCACACTCACGTTAGATTGATACTGTTTTCATGAAAATTGCTATCTTTGATGACTTATAAATATAATTTTATTTTTATATATTTATTTCGACGCACAAACACATTACAACCAAAAGTAAAAATAATAATTATAAAACACAGATTAGAACTAGGTAGTAACATAAATATTATGTGCGTACAGCAAAAGTATTAACAGTAAACAACAAACATTTTAGCTTTTAAGGGAAAAAAAAACGAAACAACGACTAACGAAATTATTTTAGTTAGGTACCCTATTAATCTTCATTTGATACCTAGGTACCTACATGCATTTAGCTCATACGCACTAGAACATAAATCTAAAATTTGTATATTTTGTGTAAGAATTTGTGGGCAAAACCCGAAAAGGAGCAAATAGCGGATAGACCAAAAAATGTAACTTCATTATTTTAATCTTTCATGGTAACAACAATCAACTGGGATCTAACAAAAAACCCAATAAAAAAGGTAACCCTTTGAAGGTGTATTTTTTGGAACAAACGAAGTACATGGTTAGGTGAATTCCCAATAATTAAATTCTGGACGTCCCAACAACTAACTTTAAATATGAAATTGTTTTTACGGAATTTGAATATGATTTTAAAAATACAACTAGGGTGGATTAATTAATTTTACCACCAAGGTAAAGCGTTTCAAAATTGTACGGTTTGTTAAATAGGTACTATGAAATGGACGTCATAACGGTGCGATGTAGGTAGGTACGTAGGTATGATATCAATAAAAATCTTGAAATGAAATACTTTTTTTATTGTAAGTGAATAAATTCTATGGCAGGTATTTTGTTTCATGGTTAAAAATACCATTAATATTTGTACCATTATAAGTAGCAATAAAAACTAGACTTTTGTAAATTGTATAAAACATAAAATCAAGCCTTGTTGGCCTCTCAGACTTTCGATCCAAATGTCAAATGGATTCGAACCCAGCCGTGCACCAAATAGTTTTTCTGTTCGTAAAACTTAAGTGCGCATTGCACGTATTAAAATGTGTTTAAACATGCTTAGAGATAAGAATCTTGAGCAAAAATCACGCTTGTTTTCCTGTAGGCAGACAGTAGACAGTATATTCTGTAGTATTATTATTGGACATTGATGAAGAAAACAGGATATTAGTGTTCTGTGAAGAAAACAAAGTCGATTATTGGCGTAATTGAATTTACAATACCTAAAGCCCAGAACAAACGGTGGCCTATACATGTAATTGGGCGCGGTCTCAGCACTAGCGTCTAGTTTATGGCTGATTGTTTGCCTAAGTTAGTACCCAATACTTTCCAAGAAGTATTCTTACTACTTCTGCAGTAAGCATTTTCATTATTACGTCAGGCAAACTAGACGCAAGTGGGGCAATTACGTAACTTTGTTCAGTCTTGAGCCTTCCAACACTGCGTCGGAGGTGGTCGCCATTTGAGAATCTTTATGTCCCAACGGTTGTCGGTTCTACATGCTATATGGCCTGCCTACTGCCACTTCAACTTGCTAACTCTAAGAGCTTTGTCGGTAGCCTTGGTTCTTCGACGGATTTCCGCAAAACTCCGAGCCTAGCTCTCTCCATAACCCATTGCCCGACTTTGAGCTTGTGCATGAGGCCAATAGTTACCGACCAAGTTTCAGCCTCCATTATATTTTAAGTCATAGGCATCATGAATGAAAACCCCATTTTTATGTTAGAAAATTTCTTTCCTTAACGGACTGCACACCCTGCCTTCTACTTCACACAATTACCCACTATTCTGTAAGTATACACTAGTATCTAGGTTATCGCTCGTTTACAATGCCTCCGCTCTTCCGACTGTACCTTTGTTCGCAAACATCATTGAATATTATGAGCTTTCAATATTATGGATATACAATTTGCATAGACAATTTATACGTTGTGTACGTGGTATAGATGTCATTGATAGAAACGTACGCGCGATACTCCCGTGTAGACGTGAAATGCTCGTGTACACGAGCAATGAAATCGCTCCATATCCGACAATCTCTATGACATTTTCAAGTTACAATAGTTAGATTGGTGTGTTAGATTGGTGTGTTGTTGTCGTCAAAATGTTGACATCAAAATTTCATCGTGACTGCTATGATGGAGGAACTTCAAACGCTTGAGCCTAAAAAAAATACTTGATATAACATTTGACGACATCGGTGGCGTAGTGAGCGAGTGTTCATCTGAGTCGCAAGGGGAGCGTGTACGATTCCCGCTGCGGGATGATCAATATTAGCAAGTACAATAATCAAGTTGTCAATCCACGTCGAGTGACATAGGTCTTTATGATGTTTATCGTTTTATCACCATCATCATTTCAGCCATTGTGTTTAATATTGTTAGTAAACACATTGGTACAAAATAGCAGAGCAGAATCATCCTGTGAGGCCGATTTATGTTCAATTTTATTACTGCTATTATGGTAAGCTTAACTGGTTTACTAAGGCTGAAAGTATCAGTTATTGAAAAGGATAATATTAAACAAAAAATTGAGTAGACTTTCATTTCATTTCATTTATTTCCTAAAGAGTACACTACTTTTACAGGGGCACCTAATGCAACAGTGTACTTAATATTAAAATATAATCAAAATCTTCAATTAATTACATGTCAAGCCATTTAAAAATAATAAATAAAAAATTCGTCAATCAATATATCTACAATATTGGAAATTGTTCAAAATTAAAATTCTTCAGTTAAAATTCAAATTACCTAAATTAGGTTTATTACCTAATCAAAATATAAAAATTCGTCAATCGATCGATATACAATGTCAAATAAATAACAAAAATGTCCAATCTAAATAACATAGCATAGAATAAATAACTTGTAAAAGAATAATAATGTTTCCCTTATTTTTAACTTCAAAGAATCCATGAACATTCTTTGTAGCAAATATATAGTTTTTTATACATTTAATAATATAATAAATAATAATAATATACATTTTAATACATAAAACAAGCAGATAAGTAAATGACCGTCGTACATGTTACAGATAGTTCGACACAAACTTCAGGAAGTCTGAGGGGTTGGATAGAATTCTTCATAGTAACCATATGCTACTTCAAAATGGATAAACGCAGGACAAATCAATCAAAAATAAACATTAATCCCATGTATTGGTAACGAATTAGACAGAGTGAATCTGTGTTCAAATGGCGTGCGATATATCATCTCAAATGTATTAAAAATATTCCTTACGTCTTCTAAATAAAGTAAATTTTGAGTTTGATGTTTTAAGAGCTTGCGATATCGTTGAGCTATATTGGACACCCCCAAATGTCAAACTCAAATTTGACTTTTTTCAGTAGAGGTAAGGATTATTTTGAAATGAATTAATAAGCGATACCAAGGATATATGGCCATACCATGGCCGTGGTGGCCCCGGCTGAAGAATAGGCCCCTCCATATCTATCTATCCGCGGATGTCGTAAGAGGCGACTAAGGGAAAAAAGCTAGGGAATGGGCAGCAGCGGTCCTCATTTTAACAACGATAGCTCTAACTGTGCTCGCCAACCCGCATGCCCAGCGTGGTGAGTATGGGCAAATCCCCCCACATGATAAGGAATTTTCTGTCTTTGGGGGAGGCCATGTTCAGTAGTAGACATCGTACGGCTGAAATGATGATGATGACCAAGGACATATCGCATGCCGTTTGACAATGATACATTAAACATTTTCAACGCAATGAAAAATGCTCAGCACAAATGTATTTTGTATATCAACAAACAAGCCTATAGGTAAACAAAGAAAGAAAGAAAGAAAGGTGACTTTGTTTGAGTGTTTTCATTTATAAACTAAAAAGCTTTTTGCCGTCACCTTTTGCATAATCTATTAGCAGGTGCGGCGAGAGAGAGAGAACAATAATTGTTATTTCATAATAAAACAACATGGCTACATAAATATTGATAAGTAAGACAGTACATCGACTGCACGTTTCAAGCAAGTTGAAGCAGTGGGCAAGCCGTACAGCTCGCAGAACCAACAACCGAGGTTCTCGAATGGCAACCACGAACCGAGTGACGCGACGTATTGTTGGAAGGCTCCTCACCCGTTGGACTGAGGCCATTGTGAATGTTACGTCTCTAGACCGTTCGTCATGGAACTCTTTGGAGAAGGACTATGTCCAGCATTGTACTTCTACGGGCTGACGATGATATATTTTTATTATTTGAATTGAAATATCGCTATATATAATAAGCAATTAAATAACCTTTTCTTTCCACAGATACTATGAAACAGCCAACAATTATCAAGACTAAATAGTGATGTGCATATTATCCCGCAACCGAACTTTTATGCTATAAATAAAAAACCGTTAAAATAGTACCCAGTACTATTAGTAATCCTTAAAATACTAGTGAACGTGTTGAGTGCAAAATGAGGTGATAAGTGTTCCAAAATGGCAATGGTAATATCTCAGGCGACGAAGGCTGCGATCGGTGGCTTCCTCGCCCTGATGATACTAGGGGCAGTTTTGGTTGTGGGAGCTGCTTTCGGGTGGTTTGACCCGAGAAGAGAAGATGAAGATACGCCAGCGAAAGTCAGCGCGAGGCTGCAAGGAAGGACATCGTTTGTTACGCATAGAGCTGTAAGTATTTTTTTGTGGGCTAAAACTCGTAGCTTGAATCGTCGTGAGTGGAATTTTGAGGGGAAAATTTCAAGAAATAAATGTAATGAGACAGTATTTTCTATGAAATTCATGCCTGGCTACAGTCAGTTGTCAGTGTGAGAAGGGGGAAAATATATTCATCATCATTTAAATAAATAAATATTCCGGACATATCACACATTTTCAACTGATCCCAAACTAGGCATAGCCTGCACTATGGGTACTAGAGACTGATATACATAATAGATATATATTTAACACCCAGACACAGAACAGACATTTCATCCGTAGGACGTCCATTGCTCAACATTACCTCCCCTACTGATATCTAGTGCGAATTCCAATCATTTGGAAGGAATTGGCCCAAACTCACCACGCTGAGCACTCGGGCTGGTGAGGGAATTATGTGCTATCTTTGTGAAAATAGGGGAAGCTGAAGCCCATTTCCTAGCTATTCCCATAGTCGACATCCACAGGAAGTTAGATGCCAACATGTTAATGACTAAGAATACTAGAGCAAGACGAGACACCCATAATGATATTTTTCAAACTTTCGCGATAAGTATACATAACTTATTAAAATCAAACGGGTCTTTATCGCCATAATGATTGTGAGTGGAGCTTGCAACTGGATAGCATTACACTAAGGGCATGTAAGCTTTCGCTGTAAACACACGGCAGTGCAATTACGCAATTGATGTTGATAATTTAAATTAATTTATTTTAAAATATTTTCACTTATATAGGTATAAAACTCTAATCCACTAGAAGGTTATAATCGAGGCTTTTAGTTACAGTGTCAGTTGGAAATTCGTGTCTAGTTAAAATAACTTCAAGCTGAAACTTTCAAAAGTTGCACCATTGACCTGAATACGCTTATCAAAGCGAATTCAAAGTAACGCAACGCGCAGATTACACAACCAGATAACGATAATGAAACAAGTCCGCGTTTTCCCACAGAGGACAGAAAAGTCACACGCTATACCCGCAATGTCTATACAAACGTATTCCCTATATCCTCCTTGGATACTCACATAACTAGTTTTTTTTACAGATATTGTCGATTTACAGATTGTGTTGTGTTCCTGCGGTGAGTAAGGTTGCCAGAGCTCTTTAGGGGGGGTGGGGTTAGCAATGTTCCAGGTGTTGCTGATGTCAATAGGCGACGGTAACCACTTACCATCAGGTGGGCCGTAAACCTGTTTGCCTCCGTATAACATTTACCATGGTACGAGTACCATGGTACCACAACACCTAGACCCGGAACAAATATTTGCAGATCATGGAAACATTTTAGTCGTTACGCCACCGAGATCGTCAAGGTAGTAGAGTGACTCTATCCAGAGTAAATAGGGGAATACGATTCAAAAGATTGCGTGTAAAGGGTCTGATCCCATTTCCTCTAAAAAAGTAAAATTTCGTATGCTGACCGCAATCTGCCCCAACCCGGTCGAATAAAAACAAATTTTAATTAACATAAAGCATAAAGGAGTTTAAATTTGCGCAGGGAACCCCTGACAGTGTGTTTTTCGATGGACGTGAACTAATTTTGGCGGTGAAATTAGGTGTTTTAATTTAACGAGTATTTGTTGAATAATGCAATGCGGGATAGGTACTATGTAGGTACGTGGTTGGAAAAAAAATTAATGAATTTTATCTAGTAGTTTGCCCGAAGTGAGATCTCGATCTCGAAGGCAACTTTGAAAATCGCACATTTAGCATATTCTAACCAATAAATAAACTTACGGGCAGGTACTACAAAGTAATTGAAACTTTACTAAATTGGAACTCAAGTTATATTGGTTTTTATTATTAATATTTTAGTTGTATCCCAAAAACCATAAAGCCTCGAATAAAAATAAAATAATTTTGGAATGTATGAACAAAGTCCTTTCATGTGACACGCCACATTTATTTGTATTTCTTTTTACAACCCCATTTAGTACCATGTATCTTAGGAACCCTTACTCATACATCATCATTTTTACCAACATATTTTTATGGTTTATGCAGATTGGATTGACAACGATTCAAAAGTTATGCTCTAACAAATATACATACAAACTTACTAGGTGCGTCAATTTGTCTAAGTTGTTTGTGTGATCTTTACTTGCTTCACTCGCTGGATCAAAATTTGTACAGTGCCTTTAAAAGTTGATCCAATATATTTAGGTATGGCAAAGGCTTAAACGCAGAAATCCACGAATATTGGTACTTTTCCTGTCCCGTATAAAGACATATTTTTGAATTATATTACCATTCTATTGAAACTTACTGGGTGATGTAAAGATCCTTTTACGAACATGAAAAAATATTCTGAATAATCTCCACTTGACAATAACTGTAACCTTGGATACCGCTTTGACCGAATCACTGAAAACTTCAATAAAGACCCTTTTGTAAATCTCCGTTCACACTAAAAGCTAGCTTTTTTGGGCTACCTGCTCTCACCGGTGTGACCGCAGTGATGATAAAGCGCTTTAATAACGCTTAAATATGTTCCGTAGATTGCACAGTAATATAATAAGTACAAGCCTTTAACTCAACTCATTCTACATTTGACAAAGTTGATTCACTAATTATTCATTCATTTCGACACACAGTGCTATCTAGAGCATGAATTCAGAAAACTGAAAAACAGAAAGCAACTTTGAGCTACTTTGACAAATTTCGAGTTTTATATGTTTTGGAAACATTGTGTTATTATAGTCAGGAACCCATTTCGAAAAACTTTTGCTTGCTATGTACCCCTATCGATGCTGATTCATTATCAACATCATCATTAACATCCTGTAGAAGTCCACTGCTGGACAAAGGCCTCCCGCAGAAAGTTCCACGACGAACGGTCTTGACCGTTTTCCATACACCGACTTCCTGCAACCTTTACAATGTCATCGGTCCACCTTCCAAAACTTTTTTTTTTATACAACAGAGGTGGCAAACAAGCTTACGGCCCACCTGATGGTAAGCGGTTACCGTAGCCTATGAGAGCTTGCAATACCAGAGGCATCACGCACGCGTTGCCGACCCCGAACCCCCTTCCCCCCTAAAGAGCTGAACACAATTTGAAACAAATAATGTTATTTGGCTGCGATCTTCTGTAAGGTGGAGGTACCTCCCCAGGCGGGCTGCTCCAATTCAGAAGGAGAAAATCTCTCTGTGCCCTACCTCCTCTTAAAACTGCGATGCTGATTACAAACCTTCTTATGTGAATGTGGTCTAAGAGCCGAGTCGAGTCACGCCCTGGGGCTGTTCAACCATAGATTCGTTTGAGAGGCGATACATATAAATAATTCATCGATAGACGGTGTGGTATATTGAAACAATCCGCTGTGTGTATTGGCTTTTTTTATTAAGGCGAAGACTGTCTGTTAGAAAATTAATATTGATTCGGTGCACAAAATGAATCGAGTAGCTGAAAATCCGTGAATTTATATTATTCTTGTGTCTAGGTCAATTATTCGTAGTTTAAATAGAACGCTTTCAATTAAATAAATAAATAAATAAATATTCCGGACATATCACACATTGTCAACTGATCCCAAACTAGGCATAGCCTGTACTATGGGTACCAGAGACTGATATACATAATAGATATATATTTAACACCCAGACACAGAACAAACATCTGTGTTAGTCACACATGTTTGTCCAGTGCGGGAATCGAACCCGCGACCTCTAGCGCAGAAGGCAGAGTTACTACCAACTGAGCTATCAGGCCTGTCAAATCAATTGGTGTCAATTGGTAGTGGTTTGGATCAATGAGCTATTTAAAGATCGTTTGCAGTGGTCTTTAGATTGCACAACTAATTCTTTTGTAATTCATTAAATAGTTGTAAATTTATATCTGTAAATAAAGTTAATTTATGGTTAAATATTATGAGCAGAAATATGCCTCACTGACTAATACCTCACAATAAATTAGTATATTCATGGAAAGCTAATTATACTCTAATTGAAATGTAGCTAACTCATTACTAAATTATTAACATTTCACGTGTATATTTTTGACTTTTGCTTTGTTATTTTGATAATTTTATTTACAGAAAGAAACTTAAATTTAATAACAAGTTAATATTTACAAAATACACAAGAGTTGAGCCATCTAAAGACCGTTACAAACGATCTAAAGATAGCTCAACTGATCCAGATCACTACCAGTCGGAAGCGTCCACAAGACGCTGGCGGAATTGCCACGCTGGATGACAATGCTAATTCGCTGGGCCAAATAAGAGACAGCTCTCGGGTCACGCGTCGCTTCGATCAGACGCCCTGATATCTTTTTGAAAACCCGGAGGGCCCCGTTTTCCCACGGACCCAGGGTCTCATCCCCAAAAGGCTCAAATACGTAAGCCCTATGAAGACTAACATATTTGCGACTTTTGAGATCCTCGACCGAATCTGCCGCCGCACCCGCCCTAACTGATGTCCCCGGAAGATGTGAGCGCGCTAGTTTATCAACACAAATAGCGTCCCACACCATACCCATAAGCCAGTTGCTAATTAATCATTAGCTTCGATTAAATAACAAGGCATTTATAGTGAGCATTTAAGAGGAGGTAGGGCACAGCGAGATTTTCTCGTTCTGGATTGGAGCAGCCCGCCTGGGAAGGTACCTCCGCCTTACAGAAGATCGCAGCCAAATAACATTATTTGTTTCAAATTGTGCTGTGTTTCTGCGGTGAGTAAGGTTGCCAGAGCTCTTTAGGGGGGAAGGGGGTTCGGGGTCGGCAACGCGTGCGTGATGCCTCTGGTATTGCAAGCGCTCATAGGCTACGGTAACCACTTACCATCAGGTGGGCCGTAAGCGTGTTTGCCACCTATGTAGTATAAAAAAAAAAAAAAAAAAACTGGGTCTCTTAGAATTCTGGTTCTAAAATGTTTTAGCGCCTGCGGCTTTTTTGGGCTAATTAAGGACGACCCTCCACTTCTTAATTTCTGCTGGAAATAATGTTTCCATAATATATGAATTTTCATGGTTTTCTTTAGTTTTGACGTAGTGAAAAAAGTAATAGGTACAACGCTGAGTTTGTATATAAATTCAAATAGTCCTGTTTCAGTGGTACACAGATTTATTTTGAGTATTTACTATAGTATGTGTTAAGTTTACAGTCTTTCGTCTAAAATAACAGTTCACGATGCTCGAAAAGAGTGATTAGGTTTTAAAGTGCCATATTCGACTGGCCTCATAGCTCAGTTGGTAGTTACCCTGCCTTCTACGCTAGAGGTCGCGGGTTCGATTCCCGCGCTGGACAAACATTTGTGACTAACACAGATGTTTGTTCTGTGTCTGGGTGTTCAATATTGATCTATTATGTATATCAGTCTCTGGTACCCATAGTACAGGCTATGCCTAGTTTGGGACCAGTTGACCGTGTGAATATGTCCGGAATATTTATTTTTTTTATATTTTAGTATGTGTTAAGTTTACAGTCTTTCGTCTAAAATAACAGTTCGTGATGCTCGAAAAGAGTGATTAGGTTTTAAAGTGCCATATTTATAGCTTTAAGACCTTTCTGTGACACTTTTTTTCTGAAAAGAAACATCTTGAATCTTCCGTTGGAATCGAGTTGCTTAGTGCGTACGTACAAGTAGGTATAGCTCGGCGACCTCTAATAGCTCACTTGTAGAAAACCATAATTCGATGCGAATAATTAACTAATTTCCTATGCCGCCATCACGCCATCGGACAATTAAGACAATGTTACAAATGTAACACGTTATTGTTAATTTCTTGTTCGTTGTTTACTTTCCCTTTCAAATTGTAGGTTTGCTTTGCTTTTTCAATTATTTTCGAGTTAAATCACGTGAGTTGGAAACGTTTTCAAAATAAATGAACATAACACACAATAATATAGCCGTGTTGGCCTTGTGGTAGGTGGCTTGACATTAGACGCAAAAGTTGTGTCTACAAATCAAAATGTATATTTTTTATATAGAAAATCTGACAGGCCTCATAGCTCAGTTGGTAGTAGCTCTGCTTTCTGCGCTAGAGGTCGCGGGTTCGATTCCCGCACTGGACAAGCATTTGTGCGATTAACACAGATGTTTGTTCTGTGTCTGGGTGTTACATATTTATCTATTATGTATATCAGTCTCTGGTACCCATAGTACAGGCTATGCCTAGTTTGGGATCAGCTGACCGTGAGTGATAAGTCCGGAATATTTATTTATTTATTTTATCTTATTACGATAAAGTAAAACATCGCGAGGAAACCCGCGGCTTATTCAGCTCCTCGCGTATTGATCATGTTTTTCCTGTGCATACGACGTTTTTTTGATATTGATTCTACTTAGGTAATTTTATCAGCCCGTTGGTTATACCAATATCTTGAAAAAAGTTCAGAAATTGAAAAAAACAGTTTCTCAGGTCTTTCTCTCTCGAAAGAGTTTCTTATGAATGAATGAATTAATTCTTTATTGTACACACACCTTAAAAACTAATTACAATTGATTATAGACTAAATAGATTTATATGTACAATGGGCGGTCTTATCGCTAAGAAAGCGATCTCTTCCAGACAACCTTATGTTAGTCTTAATATCACAGTTTCAAAGAAAATTATTTCACTTAAAAACGCGGTCAACGTACGTTACAATACAGTGCTTCTTAATAAACCAGTGTTTATGCTTAAGCACGCACTCAAAACTCCAGTTTATTTTATGTAACGCATATACTCCTCTTAACAAAGGCCACGAAACCCCTCTTGGATTTAACCGACACTCCTATCAACAGCTTCACGCAGAATTACATTACCCTACACCCTTTCGAGGTACCCTGGTTCTATAAAAAATGCCTTTACCCAAAACAGACGATTATTCCTTCAGCCAAAATAAACTTTGTTGTGGTAGAAATGTGTGAGCTGGAAATAGATTTTTAAAATAAGGTAAATAGGACCTTTAAAATAATACTAACCTAATATTCAATGTGATTGTCAGTGTTGCGTAGCGATAGATAATATATAGTTGAAATTCACCGACATAGCCGAGAGGATTAATAAGTTAAAGTGGATATGAGTGGGGCACATTAGCTCGGAGAACCGAGAGCCATTGGGGCAGAAAGGTTTAAGAGAGGGGACCACGCACCGGAAAGCTTAGCGTAGGACGTCCCCCACAGATGGAAAGACGACCTAATAACTACATTTTGCTGAGACCAGTTGGGTGCAGGCCGTACAAGATTGGTCGCTTCGGAAAAAGGGTCTTCGGGTAAAACACTCTAGTATTCTAAGTTGGTGTAATTTTTCAGTCCCTCCACACTGACATCAGACTGTTAAAATATTTTTCATCACAATTGCTGTCATAGAATTAGAATCACCCTGTTATTAACAGTAGTGAGTTCATATTTTTCATAAGACTGATATTACATATTCTTTTTAGGATTGTGCTGTTAAAGTAGATTGTTTTTCTGAAATTTCCACTAAAAAATCACCTCACGGCCTCATTAAAATACGAGCCTCGGTCTGATAGCACTGTAAGTGGAGTGAAAAATTAACGACTAAAATACGGTTAGACGTTACAATTTTGTTCACTCTGCTCGAACTGATTTAAATTTCTTCACTCATGGCGACTAAAGATACGAGCTGTACGAGCAAATTTCATTGTATATTGTTTTTTTTACATTTAAAATTATTTTGCCACTCGATTCACACATCAAAAATATTTGAAATTGTAACATATTTGTGACAAAAAATTATTCATTAACCTCAGGGAGTAAATTATATCGCTCTATTTTATACTGAAGTGTCAATGGACTTTGGACAAAGTGACTCTAACGCCCTTTGTACCTATCAGTTATTTTAACAATTTGGATTACAATAGTTATTATTTTGATTGTTTTACAGACATAAACGTATATTTTATTGTAATGTATTTTACTACTTTAAACGATTTCACGATAATTGATTTTAAACGATCTATGAGAGATATAGTTACGCTCATTTTACCCTAATGGATTTTAATGATCTATATGTATAATTTTGTTGATTTCAGTTGTAAATAATTTATACAGCGACAGGTGGAACTTTATTTACACTTTCACGACGTTCTGTAATGCCGGTGATATGTTTTTAGATGGAGTAAACTTGTCCAGCACCTATGAGTAGCACAGTATATAACAGTGTATATATACAACAACAATAACCGAATATATAACAGTATTACACATCGGTAAAAAATACTATTGAGTTACATCGTTTTACCTTAAACTGTCTTTTTCAACAAATGCAACTTTTTTCGTCCACTATGTTTTTAATTATAGTATTGGAAAAATCAATATGTAGCAGTGTTAATGAACGAAACATATTTAACAATTTAAAGAAATTATAATTGGCGTGTTTCATTGGTAAAAAACCCGTTGATTTACTTTGTTGTCTAATTTAAAGTAGTGTTCTTAGAGGAAAATATATGCCAATATTGTTATATACTGAACTTAAAATGATCGCCCAATGAGTAATACAGTTACGTATTTTACAATTTAATGAAAAGTATACAAACTTGCGGAAGGCTCAGTCTAGTAACAATCCGGCATAATGTTGCGATAACATTGAAAGAGATAAATAATAACAAAAATATAACAGAGAAACCAAAGGAAAATTACGTTATTTTTCTCCATACCTCATCCCATTTACAAACCCGACATTAACGTCCATCTCAGAATTTTTCTCACGACGACCTCTAGTAGTAATAAAAGCATATCTCAGAATTTATTAGCACAGTAAAACACAAAATGATTCGCTCGAAAGCCTTGAAACGAGCTTCGGCGCAAACCTGCTAATAATTCATGATCACGGCCCTGAACAAATATAAAGTAATTAATATAACGACAGTCAAGTGCGAGGAGTCACGCCCTGAGGCTTCCATACCATTTAAACGGGTCGGAAAATTGAGATACCCAAGAGTATGAACTGACAAACTTATATTTTGCGATCGTTCACGTAGTTTTCTGTAGGATATTAACTGCAAATATAAGTTTGTCTTGTAATAATTATAAACCTGCTTTGAAATTAATGATTTTGTTTTTTTTTTTCTTCACTTGTACCAAAAGACGGGTGATCTTCATGGCAAATTTCAAGATTGTAGGTCACCACCAGAAGTAAGTTTTGGTACAGCACAACTTCTTCTACATACCGCGAGCTTTTTCTGAGAAATAAGGCCTTGACATACGAACAGACGGACCACATCTTATAAGGGTTTCATGTTTTTCAAATAAGGTACGGAACCCTAAAAAATGAGAATTTATTTTTGCTGAGATCGAAAGCTCTTCTCGTGATGAAAATTTATTTTTATAATTTTAATGAAATTCACGTTCGTTCTTTTGTGTAATCATAAATTGTAGACATTTTGAAATATTTTTTTAGGAAATGCGTTTATGCAGGCTGGTTGCGGCTTGATGCCTTTAACTTTTTCGTTAAACTTTCACAAAATTGGATCAGTGTGGTGCCGATCGAACAAGGTGAGGCAACAAACAACAGCAAACAAAGGAAAGAAATAAAATAGGTATCATAAAAGTTGATGAAGGACTAAAAAAAGTTTCTGTCTAAAACCTAGGTGACAGCCTATACAAAAAATATAACTTGATATGATATTGATATGATGAAAACAATTAACCCAGAAAAAATGCGAGCTATTCAAAATTTATCCCGCAGACGCGTATATCAAACTCACAAGTTCTTGTGACTCAGCTGAGCCGTAACGTATTATCCATAATGTACACACTTTTTTAAGGTTCTCGAGTGGCGAACACGAACCAGGCGACGCAGTGTTGGAAGGCCCCCCACCCGATAGACCGATGACATTGTAAAGGTTGCGGGAAGTCAGTGGATGGAAAGGGCTCAAGATCGTTCGTCGTGGAACTCTTTGGGGGAGGCCTATGTCCAGCTGACTTCTACAGGTTGTTGATGATGATGATGACACACTTTTTTAACGGCGCTTAGTGAAATACCATTCAAAAACAGTAAGCTATTTACCTTTGACCACTCACCGGTGAGAGTAATTCACGAACATAACTGACTCAGTTATAATTTTTGAAACTATATGATAGTTAGTAACCTCCGTGATCTCGGCAAACTGTCTCAAAATATTGGTGAACAAATAAACTCACAAATCATGGTAAATATCTCGTTTTTAGTGAAAATTATTACTGACTCAGGCCTCTGAAATCCCGCCACCCACGCCAAGAGACGAATAATAAAATGTTATACACTCAGCTATTCGTGTTGGAATTTAATTCAACTATAAAGAGTATGCTTACAAGTATTTCCGATCTCGAACGATACTTGAAAAGGCATAAAGAAACACAATGCTTCATTGTTTTTCCCAGCTGGCTTCTTTCATGGGAACAATACCTTAATTATATTTTATTTTACAAGTAAGGTTTATTATTATTTTATTCGTACTCATTAATCGAGATTTTCAGTGAGAACTTATTTTTTTCTAATCTAAATATAGTCTTGTGTGCCGAGGTGAATTCGTGAGCCAAAAAAGATTCCATCTCAGCTTTAATGCCGCACACGAAGTGTAGCGGCGCTGGTTTTTAGATGGAACCCTTAACGGCGACCTCACGATCGCAGTGTGCTTGCTCTAGTTCGTCGATATCGGTAGGTAGGTAGGAGTGGTGATGCAAGTTTAAGTACATAGGTAAGTAGGTATACAAATAAAATTATTAAGTAGTGTTTATGTTTCTTTAGTTTCCAAAAAACGGGTAAGAGGAAGTAGGTAGGTAAGTAGTAAAATAATAATCTTAAGTTAATCCATGTGAAATTATGTCGATCCGTTGCTCCGTTTTTGCTGCCTGAAAGAAGAATAAAGCCACAATGAAACAAGAAAGCAAATTATGGACTTTTAGTACCGTAATGATGACCTAAATCCATTTTTTTCGAATTCAGCTTAAAACTGATGCCGGATTTCCATCATAACATAAATCACAATTAAACGGTCTTAAGTTCCAATCAAAATTGTATCGTAGAATCGACAGCTAATGAGCGGTTCTCGTGACGAAAAGCATTTAGGGTAGTTAGTGGTAACCAAGCCTGTGTCAATCAAAATCAGATTTCACGGTAAAATAAGCTTTATGTCAATGATTTAAGAATCATAACGGCTGATGTGTAGATTGCGATAATTGCGAGTAATTAGAATTTAAAAAAAAAATTGAACCTCCAATTATAAGGTTACCAGTTCATTAGGTTATCAATTAATCGGTTAATTCTTATGACTGTAACTGTATATACAAAAATCTATTCATGATAGCTTTTCCAATTATAGGTACCTAGCTAACTACCACTTATTTTCCGTATCACTTTCTTGTCATTATTTCTATTATTTGGAACAATCAAATTTTATTTACAGAAAGAAAATTAAAACTAATACAAGTTAATATTTACAAAATACACAAGAAACAGTTGAGCCATCTAAAGACCGTTACAAACGATCTATAGCTCAACTGATCCAGATCACTACCAGTCGGAAGCGTCCCCAAGACGTTTGGAACAATCATATTATATCAATTTGTTATGTGTTATCTTCATGCCTGTATTACAAAACTGTACCTACTCAAGCGTAGATTTTTAAAAGATTTTCTTTTAAAAATGACACAAAATCCTACTATCCTACTAATATTATAAATGCGAATGTTTGTGAGGATTGTAAAGCCACCTTTAGATCAGTCATTCCTGGCATAGAATGAAACTTCAGCATAGTCACTATATTTATTCTGTGCCACCACTAGCTCTATTTGCGTAGAAAATATGGGCTTGATAAACATTTTCATTGGTGTTAAATCAATACAATTTATAGAGGTTAGGTTTATCTTGATGTAATTACTATAATGAATCGATGTTTTATTAATAAAAAAATAGAGACAGCATGACACATACAACCTGGCGGCCTACCACAAGCTTATAGAAAACCATCACGTTTCAGGAGCGTTTTGTTTCAAGCTTGTTACAACATTACTTCGATTCGTACCATGACCTTTAAAAACATTAACGTTTTAGTCCTGCGTAGTGATGTGAAAGAACGAATGATAATCTATTACTGCAATGAGAGAGAGAGAGAGCGAGATACAACGTACGTCAAAATATTGTATAGCGTTGTCACTTTCGCACTTGCTATAACACGTTCCAAAATACGCGTTTACAAACAGAGTTATAACCAAAGAGGTTGAATGGAAAGAAAGTATGTTTTTTTATTTCTAACGATTAGTTCATTACAAATTTATTTCATTTGTTATGGATATGCGTAATTAAATAAGGGAAAGTTACAATTTTATTTCTATTTTCTTAAATTGACAAAATAATATAAAATAAACCTCAATGGTTATTTCATCATTGCGTGAAACGGATCGGTTTTTTTTACGTCTGACACAGAAAATACAACTAAAGGCATATTTACATGGATGGAGTCAGCGACTGATGTAACGACTAGCGAAACTGACTGTTTACATTATGTCTAGTCAGTCGTAGTAATTATCTAATTCCTTGTGTATGTTGCCCGTATGGCTTATAAAGTCCAGTAAGTTGTGTATGTTTCAGTAAGTCTTTCTATGGTACGAAATATTTTGTGACGCTCTTGGACACATTTTTTTTCATTCTATAGCGTATATTGCGTTAGACTTTCATATTCGCAATATAATTGAAACAATTTTAAGTTTTCGTCCTCGTTTAACTTTCGCACCATTTTCGGGCTACTTTCGACATTGGTTGACCAACTAATGACTGCACTTGTCTGACTGTTTGTCATTATACGAAGTCAGCGCCGCCGCTGCTGGCGCTGGTGGTGGGTGGACTGACTTCAAAATATTAAGCCTGCTGGGTTGAACCGATATCAATTTACATGGTGACTGACTGTCGTGAATTTGAAGTCAGTAACTGACTCAATGTAAATGTGCCCTAACTTTCGCCATGGTACCCGCGCGAAAACTTCAAAGTTTTATGTGAAATTAAAGATAGAATATTTATTTTATAAAATGTCCAACAGAAAGTAAGTTTCGCAAGGAAAAAATGTGTACCTGCATGGTGCAGCTACTGCCATGTTGCTTGTTTACAACAAATACCAGGATTACCGGAAATAGCAAGAGGAAACACATATTCATGAAGCAAGTATTTTATTATGATCACACATCGCTTTGCAAAGGGCGATTTGATCATGCTTGAGAAGCCACGAAGATCACCGCATCACCGTCACTGCACGTGCCATTTACGAGTTTCTTCGTGCACTCCACTACGAGTAACATCAACATAGTTTTTCATGAACACAGCACCGTCTCCGGACTACATCTCTGCTGACTGCTACTACGGCGCACTATCTTCGCTTCCAGAATTTCACTCTACTACGTACGTGGAGCCGGCGGCGGCCGGCTATGTTTATTTAAAAGTTTTCGACGATATCACTTTGTTATTTAATTCTAGTGGTTCAAGAAGTGTGTTTTATTGTTGCATCGTCAGAACTCGTCACTTCGTGATTTTATTGAAATAAACACCTTTTGAATATGTTTGTGAATGTATTTTTCAAACATAAAATAGTTTCACTTACTCCAATGTGAGAAACAATATTGTTTCCGCTGCGAAATAGCAACTTTTTATGATTGCTAGATTTGACGTAAAAACAATATTACTTTCTGTCAAAGGACACCTCATGGTACGCTTTGAATGAACAATTTATGGTGACGTCACCAAAACTGCTTTATCTCTACAATATTAAAGTAAGCTTACCTAAAGAAGGTCATGGTACGAAATTTTAATGTAATATTAATATAATATTGCTATAAGAGTTCGTGGTTGGCCCCCTGAGCTCTTATTCCACTTCCCGACAAAATATACTGACCGTTGATTGTTGGAAACTTTGAATGGGGCTCAATAAATACATAAATATTAGTCTCCGTTTTGAAAAAAAAAAAGAGTTTGCCTACTATTCATATTATATAGAGTACTAATAGTAAACTACAGTGGCCTTGTTGAACACCAACAGATTTTTCTGTTCGAAAAATGTATGTGCGCATCAACACGTGCTCAAGGATGAAGGAAAACACCGTGAGGAATACCGTGGTTTAGTCAGCTCCACACTTATTGACCATGTCATATCCGTGGATAGAGCCGACTAGGCTGAGAGGACGGCATAGGTGCTAAGCAAGCCAGCACCTATACCATCTAAGCATGTCCCAAGCATTACAGCGCCCTGTAGTTAAGTGATATGTTCCACCTGACGCTGTATTAATATAAAATAGATGTAAAAAGGTCTTTTTTAAGAAACAAGCACCTCCAAAATGAAAGTCTGCGTGGGGATCCTCTCCACATTACTATCTAAAAAAAGTTTATATAATTATTTATATAAAACCTTCATACTTCCACCAACACCACCAACCCTTCGCCTACAACTGGTGACTATCACGTGATTATCACTTCGTACACTTGTGTTTTTTGTACCTACTCTTTTCATTAAGTAACTTTTCTATTCCAGGTAAATCCAGATGAGAACCGTATGGCTGTCGTGTCTCATTCGTCTCCGTGTAAGTATTTACTACAGTATATCAATCACGCTTGACACTTTTCGTGAGCCCCACCCTTCGAGGCTTCCGTCGGCATTTGGTAGTCCTTTACGAGCCTCAGGGTGCTTGCACATCACTACGCTGTGTCAAAAAACTATTTACAAAAATAAATAAATATTTATACCTACTGCGATTATTTATACCTACGAAATTTTTAGATAGTTATAGCGTAGGTATGTAGCGAAATATGCAAAGAACTCAAACTTCCGGCAAAAAATATTTTTAGTATGTAGTTAGCATGTTCTCTTTTGTCATTAAAAAAGTGCTTTAAATAAGTTTGGTCAAAACAAAAGCAAAATGCAATGCCACAATGATTGTTTCCCACTGAACGATATAAAACGCACCAAAGCTCACAAATAAAAAGTTTGTGGCGCGACGCGACGCCGCACAACATCATATGTAAGAACCTGTAGTAGAGTAATGTTGCCATGAGTACGTATTTACTTTATGGGTAGCCAAATAATGTTCTGAAGGCCGAATACTTAATAAAAGCTTGTTCTTTAGGATTAGACGCGGTCATACTGATATGAGCAAATGCCCGGAATTGAATAACATATATTATAGCTTTACATATCTTGTCATTCAATGTCATGATGACATTGGTTTTATAGCTTTCCTTTCCGTCTTAATCATTTACTTAGGAAACATCGTGAGGAAAACAGTAAGAGTTCTTAAAGCGGCAATGGGCTTGTACTATCACGAATACTTACATAGACTTATTCAAGGGTCTGATCGCCTAGAGACCTAAAAGAAGTCTACCATGCTTGGTGATATGATTCGTGATCTTATTTCTCTTCTAAGATACTTATTAGTCTAAAGGGTCTTGTAAAAAAATATTTAAATTTTTAAATCGCTTCTCGTTTCATGAGTTGAAACGGAATTTCATGAAAGTGTTCTGTTTACAGTTCTCGTTGGAGACAAAGGAGATGGTGTAAGTACTCTTTGTATTTTTATTAGAGCTTTAAAATATATTTCTTGTTTTATATGTACTGGCTACTATATAAAAAATAAAAAAAAAATGTTTTCACAATTCATGTCAAGTTAGCAAGACTCCAGGCGGCAACATTTCCGGCAAATATTGTTAGCCTTTGATGTTTGCAATTGACTGAATTACATCTCGAAATCAGGAGACCTATTGAAATCAGAAGGATCAAATCAAATCGTCTAATATACATGAATTTATGTCTGGTTCTTGGTTGACTGTACATACTTAAAATGCCGTAAAATTTTGTAACGAAGCGGAACTCTCGTCATTATGTGCTTGCTTTGCCCAAACTACCACCAAACTTCCAAGCTAAGTCGCCTACCAACAAAACATAAAACGAAAGGCTCACCACATACTTACCTGGGTAATAAACAGCAAAATTACCCCAACTTAGCCAAGTCAAGACAAGGTTTCCTAGAGAGTGGTGTCCGTCATTTCAGACGGATTCGAGGAATAAGCAGGTTAAGTTTTTTATATAAATAAATAGTCCTGACCCCACACCAGGATTACTTGTATCGTGGATATCAGAAACTACGAGTACTGAGAATGGATGTTAAAGTTTGTTACTCAATAACGCCAGAAAAGTTGAAAAGATCTGGATGAAAGGCATAGTGATAGATTATAGTCTGATATAGCACGTAGGCTTCTTATTATCCCGAAAAAAAATTCGTTTCTCATGGGATAGATTTGTTTTAGTTTTTCACAGAGCAAGGGATCCACATTATTTTTTGTTAGTAAGTGTTAGTTTAGGAGTGAGAGTCCTTCAGTTCTCATTCATACACATCAAAATTACAACGGAGTAATGCGCAACAGAATTACTTACTGTTGCCCGTTACTCCGTTGTAATTTAAGAGTCCAAATAAATTTTAGGAAAACAGTCCAAAAAAAAATTACTAAAATATAACCGTGTAAAATACCAGTGGCGCTATTTCAGAAACCCTAACTACAAAACATGAATCTTGGTTTTCGTGCCAACAAATTACCTTTAAGTTGGATTACCAAGTTTCCGGGCGATCTTAGCTTCTGCCAGTGGCTGTATTGTGGACGTGACGGGAAAGTTGTTCAAAGCAATACCATATAGCAAGTCATCATCATCAGTATTGTGCACGAAAGGAACCTCTGAGAGGCACACTTTAATCCTTTCACTACACTGATTCCTTCACCGACGGTCATAGGCCCTTTTCAGGGTCACTATACCTGGGCACTGACCTAATACAGGGTGACCAAGAAAGAATCAGTGACACGACAAGCAAGCAAGCAACCATCACCAGTTCACTGCTGAACATAGACTACCTCGAAAGAGTGCCACGACGTAGTCTTGAGCCTTCTCTATCGACGACTTCCCGCAACATCCAATTTTATCAGACCATCGGGTCTGATGGCGGTTCTACATTGCGTTGTCTAGTTCGTGGTAGCTATTCGAGAACCTTTGTTGAACTGCTGTCGCTTCTGCGAGCTATTAATAGCCTGCCCACTACAACTTGCTAATTCTGAGACCTATGTCGATGACCTCGTTTCTTCTACAGATATATAACAAGTGTCAGAAAATAATTTCAAATTCGGCCTTCACTGTTTTTGAGTAAAATTGTTGTAACATTGAAAAGAAACAACGATTTTACTCAACTACAAAAAGCAGTGTGGTGAAAGGATTGTATGTACCAGCGAGGCTAATTTCTAGTATAGTGTAGGTACTTTCACTGTAAAGGTACTAAAGCTCTTCTGCAATTGGCATCATACTTAGTATCACCTTGCTTTCGCTTAAGATCTCGTGAACGTGGGACAGAGAATTCCTAACTGGGTCAAGATTGATCCAACGGTACCCTTAGCACTAGTTTCTAACGTTATAAACGATATAATTGACAGCATATCGAGCGTTGTCGTACTAAAATATTTGGTTGAGCTGATTTCCGTCACTGAAATAAACTATGGCATGTCTGCGCCTCACGTTCCTGCGTCACAGGTTAACTTTGTGCTTATGTATGTACTAGCACTGAGTTTCTTTGTTACGAATTAAGCTCTTATTTATAATCTCATTACAAAACGTGCGGGTAGCGCATAGCGCATATGCTGTGTCGCCTACATCGCAGCATACGCTCAGCCCAAAACTTGTGCTACGGCCTCTTATATCACCGCAGACGACTCGAACTTGTCACTCTCACCACGTACACACTCGATGTGTATGGCTGAAATTCTTCGCGGATTCTTATACGAATTGAGCCTTTGAATTTATAGTCTGTGGGTTGTGGCGTCGAGTGAGATATGTAAGGTAAATAGAGGCTGGATGTAGTAATTCATACCAATGTCGTCGGTCCATCGGGTGGGGGGCCTTCCAGCACTGCGTCGTCCGGTTCGTGGTCACCATTCGAAAACCTTAACTCCTCAACGGTTGTCGGTTCTGCGAGCTTTATGGCCTACCCACTGCCACTTCAACTTGCTAATATAATATAATAATATATCTTTATTTCAGGCTACTTGACACATTACACAAAAATGTGTAACATGCCATGGCCCATATTAATAAATACCTTACAGACTAACATACATATAATATTAAATTAAACTTAAATAACTACACCACATCTAGAGTCAGGGACTTTCTTGATCGTGTGCGCCTCCCTGTAGCGACGGTAGACCACTCCAGCTGACCAGAAGTCGGGCGCGAGGAACACCTCTTTGTACTTGGCAGCTACCTGGAGCACGTAGGACTTGAAGTTAGTCGTCCTACTCGACTCCAGGCGTTTCAGGCCACGTACAAGGACTTCCGGAGCGGGACTGATCCGAAGACGGCCTCTTTCCTCCACATACCGGAGAACACTCTCCCCGGTAGTACTAGGATCCAATCGGGAGATGTAGATCCCGATGGTCGGTTCTACGACCTCCAATGAAAGCGGAGATCGGGGGGCGGTCCCACGTTGGTTAAATTCTGAGAGCTATGTCTGTTTGACCTTAAACCTTAGCAAAGTTCAGTACAAGCACTCAACTCCTTTACTATTAACACTTTACTTTCAACTCCTTTACTATTAACATTTGGCAAACACACTAGGGATTACAGTTTTTGTAGAATTATAAGCATTTGCAGAAATACGCTCGACAATTTCCGCACAATATTTCCGTCTGATTCTGATTGTCCCTAAGCTTAGCTTTAGTTTCCTGAAAAGCGGCCAACTCAAATGATGGCCGTGAAATAGCATAATGATATTTATTGATAATTTTTTGTGGCATCCCCACAAAAGCTTCAAATGACAACCTTAGTGGCGTAGTGGGCGAGTGCCCGTCTGAGACGCAAGGGGTGCGGGTTCAATTCTCGCTGCGGGACATAATATGTTTGCATGATCTGCAAATGTTAGTTCTAGGCCTGGGTGTTGTGGTACCACGGTATTTATAGTTTGTGATACCCACGATATAGGGAATCTTAGTGTGGGGTCAGGCTTATGTATGTGACTGTTGGGTGTTATTCATTGATTTCACTTCGATTAATTTTATGTTATGTAATGAATGATATTATGACGAAAGCTGTTTCTCAGAAAACCAAAGCTAAGCTCCTAAAGGTTCGGTTGAAAATGAGCGGCCTTCCGGCGCCAGGGGGAAGGTTGGGTTCCGTACAACGAAATGGGCTTGGGCATGTGCTATTCATTCGCTAACCTATACTTAGCTTTTGTTGAATATTTCCAAAACCATTTTGTATAGAAACGAAAGATTACAAAACGATATTTTGCATGCCTTAGATGGTATCTTAGCACCACTTTCTCAATATCATTGGGAAAGCTATCACGTTATCTGAGTAAGTTAGGTAACCTTGCTAAAAGGCAGCCATCTAAAAACATGTTTAAGGTCGTCGACACTAAAGCTTCGATAATATCTTAGTACCTTTCATAAAGTATTCGTCTGGAACCTAGTGAAAACAGTGACACAGATTGTACTATGAAGGGATTTTATCTTAAAACATGCTGATATCATATATCATATATCATTATTCACAAAGCTGAATTCTTTGTGATATATCTGGCTTCTTAAGGAACAATGGCTGTCGTTTGAAGACAATAATAAAATGAGACCGATAATTTGTTCGCAATCGCATTAAACGGCAATCATATCTGATGAAATTTAAGCTTCAGTGAATCTTTTGGTATAACAGCCACAAGCCTATATCTGTAAGTGAAATCTATATGATCTAATAATATGTCAGTTACTGATTTATAAATATAATATTATAAATCATTAACTGACAAACTGACTGACAGACATCGACCCTAATCGTTTTTCCTACTTCCTAGAGACTTGTTTGGAGATTGTGCCCCTTTTAGTGGTAGGATATAATAAGAAAAAAAATATAACTAATTTAGTGGGTGCACCGGAGTTTGGCGTTTGAATAAAAACACTACATGCGAATTAAAGTCGCAGGGGCTTTCACTAGTTACCTATATTTAACTTATTTTCAAACGAAATCCTTTTTTCCTCAGGTCGCCGGCATGTGCCGATGTAGCCTCACCGATATCTCACAGATTCTGGAGGTGATGCCCGAGCTGAAAGGTCCCCCTGGCCCTCAGGGGACAACCGGCGCTGACGGCATCACCGGTGCTCCCGGCAAAACGGTGAGATTAATGAAATCCGTGACAAACAACAACTAATAAAATCCAGTGATGACGCATTGGAAAAAGCTAGTTTACTCTTAACTACTCAATTTTTTTTTTTACTTTTTACTACTTTGTCCGGTTGATGTAGCCTATGGTCGCTTTTAAACAACCATTTTGTTTAACTCCATAGTACTAAATTCAGAAATTACAGAAAAATAAAAATAACTTTATTTTATTTTATTTTTATTTATTCGGGACAACAAACAATTGCACTCACATATTATTATTATTATAGCCTTTTATTTCCTTAATAAAAACATAAGCAAATGGTAAATAGTAAAAAATTAAGTAGTATATAATATTAAATCAACAAAATATATTTAAAGCATGCATTAAGTATTAGATTAAATCATTATTCTATTGAATTTCATTTTTACATTTTATTTGATTGTTTAAATATGTAGTAGAATAAACGTTTCTTCAATTCAATTCAATTCTCAATTCTATTCTATTCTACGTAAGGACCTCTCAACGAGTAAAGGCCTCCTCCATTTTGCTCCAAGCGTCTCTATTTTTCGCCTTGCTTATCCAGTCCACGCCAGCCGTTTTGTTTATCTCATCTATCCATCTCTCTTTTGGTCTTCCTCTGTTCCTTTTATTTGAGGGCACTCACATATTACTAAACTTAATTAAAGTAGGTACTAAAATTCTTAGAGTGTAATCAGCCCCGTTGTCCACGGATTTGGTAGAAACTTGTACTAATAAGTAGTAAAAAAAAATACAATTTCAAAGACATAATACCTACATATAAATAGGGATAAATATATATAATACAGAAGAAAAATAGTTATACAAGTAATTTAAGTTAAAAAATATAAGTTATGATAAAATTTATTTTGTATTCAACCGAGTATTATCTACGTTTCGTAGACATCGCTACGACATCATCCTACGTCGTAGCTGTAGACATTTTGATTGTAGCTGTAGACATTCTACGCCGTAAAAAGCTGATGAATAATAAAATCAATTTATTGAACCAGCTGTTTTTGAAAACTGTGTCTATTCTATCAGGGGAAATCAAAACCGTGCCGTGCCAACTAATTTACCTCAAAAATGAGGAAAAAGTATGGCATTATTACTGAAGATGCTGTAATTTCTTATAACAAGCGATGTTTAACAAGGTATTTATTACAAAAATAATGATCAGATTATTTCAAAAGGTTTAAAAGAGATTGTTTTTTATCTTATATTTCACTTCTAGTTATTTTCCTTTCATGTATTTAGGGACAAACGGGAGAGGCTGGACCGCCGGGCCCTATTGGGTCTAAAGGAGACCGGGGAGAAAGAGGCGAGCTTGGGTCTTCCGGGCCTGAAGGCCAGCCGGGGCCTAAAGGTGAACCTGGCTTAGATGGAATCCCTGGACTGCAGGGGCCACCTGGACCTCCTGGACCTGGTCTTCCTGTTACATCTGCACTTTTGGTGAGTTAATAATACCATTTATAGGCACCTTCTTGCCGCGTTGGCCTAATGGGAGGTACCTCAATGTTCGATACGAAAGTCATAGGTTCGAATCCCAGTCGTACACCCATGTATTTTTCTATTCGACAAATTTATGTGCAGACTAACGTAATGTGCGTACTTCAAATTATTTTAAGGGAAAAATAAATTGGTTATGGGCTCGAAGTGGACTCTAGTGGATCCAGGAGTTACAAGCTATTGTAACCTCAAACACATTATATATATTACTAGCTTGCACCCGCAGTTTCACTCGCGTGATAATAAACCGAGATAAAAAGTATATTCTACTAATCCTGGTATAAAACTGTATCTACTTTTGTTCGATATCGGTTGAGCCATCCGGACATCCTCACCAACTTTAGTATTTAAAATATTAATATAAATATTATAAATCCTCTTTTCATGGAGGGGTAAAAAAATAATAAGATTAAAATAAAACTTCACAGTCAGTATGAAACTCCACAAAACACGTAACCTTTTTCAACCAATTAACCAAAAAGACGTAGCAAAAGAAAATGTTTCTCGTTAAAAGTCCACTCGGCTAAGCAACGAGTAGGTATAATAAATGATACATACAAACAACTCTCATAACATAAATGTTACACACTTAAACACAAATTTGAGCTGAGACTGAGCATTTTAAAAATAACTTTGTATATTACACGTTAGTATATTATACGTTACTGTTACTGACTGACTGACTAACAATCAACGCACAACCATTAAGTCTAAGATTAAGAAATTTTTAGAATTTTTGGGAAATTTGTGTGCAATTCCCATAACTCAACCCTTATGGAAGTGCAGCAGGATCTAATTGTTTGTATGAAAAAATATTAGGCGAACGAAGCAGGCGTCTTCATTACTTACCAATATAAAAGCTTCAACACCAAGTCTAGATTTACAGATTTGGCCCGAAAGTCACGCGCGAGACTATTTTCTACCTTTTGTTGTGAAAGACGGGCTTAAGTGGGGCTCAAAGAAAACAAAGAATGGAATAAGCTTCGAGATAAGAAATAGCTTAGCAGGATTGACAAAATAAAATGATCTAGGGTATTTAGAATGGATTAGAGAGTGAACGATATAAGTATGTGCTCTGAGTTAAATAAACGTGATTAGAATTATTAGAATAAGAATTATTTATTTCAGTTAAAACAGCAAGCTTACAGTATATACCAAAATGCCTACTGTCTTAAATTAAAACTTAAAAATACTCTTAGCGAATTAAATATAGTACAAATTTTATCATTAAAGATGTGATGTGTGATGTGATGTGCGTCTAGACTGCTGGATTTTGGGATATGCGCGGAATTTTCTAAGTAGTTAAACAATTCGAGTTCTAAGTAATTGCTAGTCTTGTTATTATTTATTGCTTGAGCGTGAACACGTTATGAAATTTCTCAATTCTTATAAATTTTTGCAGCGTCAATTGTAAATCATGCTCACTTTACATGGCATAAATGTTATTTAAAAAGTTATTTTCAAAGAAAAACAGTCAGTAAAATCTATATTTATTTATGTCGATTCAGTTTGGACAGTTTCAGATTGGCACATGTTCCGACTCGTATTAAGAACAGCCTATCAACCAGACACGCAATGAACTGGCTACTCTACTTGAAAGCTGATAGAAATCCTATAATTATAATTGCCTTTGCTTGTAACTACTTGATAGTTTAATGAAACCAGTAGCACATAAATAAGCTCTAAGCCACTAGAATCAATCTAGCCATCCGAAGGTATTAATGGCTCAAGTTAGCACGCTAACCAGATTACGTAAGGAAATCGATCGTGCCTGTTGGCTTTCTAACTTCTGGAGTGCTTAACTTTTCATTGCGTAATTGCTTGCTTGCCATTCCACTGGTCATTCCTTGGCTATCCTGCGTTAGGTCAGTGACCATTGGTTCTCATGGAGATCGATATTTTATGGCCGAACTGTGTGTAAATGGCAGTAGCATAATTAATTCCATTTTCCGTGTGGCGTTAGCGTGAAAGCAAAGATAATCATTGAGGATCTTGTCTAGACTCCCAGGTTGAAGTGCGGTGGCAATGAAACGGGCTTGAGACTTGATCCGGTGAGAGGATTCATTACACCTCTAAGAGGTGCCTTTCTATTTAAAAGAAAGTTGATATGAAAAAACATTGATTAAATTAAATTTTAGGAAAAGTGTAAAATCGTGGAACATACAGCCTTTCCACGAGTTTGTTGTTACAGTTTTATGTCAGTTATTTTATTGCACTACAAAATTATATTTGTTCTAAGGTAATCACGTGATTTTTATAATTTACTTGCCATTTTGTTTTGTTATCAATTCGGCGTCATAGAGTAATACAGCTAAGTAGGTACCTCGGTGAAATATTTAGCTTACAAATTGCAAGTAAGGCCTTAATAAATGTATTCTAGATGATTTATACAGAGGATCTTTTTACTCACAGGACGCTGTAGTGCCTGGAACATTAATAAAAAGGAGTAGGCTTATCCAGACCTATATCAACCACTCAGCCCAGTCAACTTTATCCACTGGAAAGACAGTGTCAATACGTGTGGAGTTGGCTAAGCCGCAGGTATCCTCGCGATGTTTTCCTTCACCGTTCAGAGCACGTGTAAATGCGCACATATTTGTTTCTAATAGAAAAATCCATTGGTGACCAACCGGGATTAGAACCTACGGATCGAAAATCGAGGTACCTACCAATAGTCTAACACGGCTTGAGGGTAAACATTGTGCAAGTGGATTAAAATTTCAAACCTTTAATAAATTTGATCATAAGTAGAACATAATCCTTTACGACCTATAAAACTCAAAGAAGCATTTTTTACTTTCAATCTAATGCTATAAAACTATTATCGTCATACGGCACACGAATCATAAAGTTCAGCAGAATTGAGTAGATTTAGGAAAATAATTTAATGGCTTGGCTTGGCTGACCAATGGACCGACGACATTGTTAAAGTTGCAGGAAGTCGGTGAATGGGTAAAGGTTCAAAACCATTCGTCATGGAACTGGTTGGTCAGTGAGACCTATAACCAGCAGTGGACTTCTACAGACTGCTGATAATTATGATGATGAATTCATGATTGGCGTAAGTTTTCATAGTAAATCATATGGCAGTTACGGTAAGGCCATTTCTAAATGTATCTACATATAAAAAGTTTAAGCCATATAAAGTTGTCCACTCCATGTATTGACTTTTACCATAAACCTACGGGTGTTTCCGCGTTATTTATTGCACTGGCGGCCAGTATATTACATTCCTTGTTCCAACATTTCTATCACTACTGTCACGACGATAACATCAATCGCTTTAAATTCTTTTATTTTGCCATTCAACCCGTAAATTTGAAGTTGAAACACGACATGGCAGTCCATCGGGGAGCAAAGTCACGCAAGGGTCTGCTAGGCTATTTGTAACTGTTTGTACTAAGCAGGTAGCTGTATCAGTGAGACTTGACCGATGTAGTATTTGAGAATTGACCAATTTGTCACACTATTTTTATGTTATTTTATTTCCTTGATTGTGTATTTTCTTTTGGTGTACAATAAAGCTATATTCTATTCTATTCTATTTCTATTCAATTTGGTTGGAAAGCGGTGATGGAATTTACTGATTAATTTTAAATTAACCGGCCAACGCAGTGTTGGAAGGCACCCCAAAGGACCGACGACGTTTTTAAAGTTGCGAGAAGTCAGTGGATGGAAGAGGCTCAATATCGCTCGTCATTAAACTTTTTGGGGGAAATCTATTTATGTATAGCAGTGGACCTCTACAGGCTGATGATAATAAAGTTAAAATTATAGGATATAATATCAGAAATAAAAGTCACAGAGTTGTTCTGTTGTTCGATTCCACTCACTCTCTGGCCTCTAGTTGTTCATAGGACACAAATTGACCATGCAGTTCTATTGTTGCATTCTACACTATTTATCTATATACACATAGCTTTACAGTTAGCACCAATGCGCGGTGATATACAAATTTGAATTCATATTTCATACAATTCAATACAAAAATTAACAAAAATAACAACAGATATAATGATAATAATTTACAATACATTAAATAATTGAACTAATCCTTACACTACACGAATCGTTTTGATCTTTATTTTACAAAACCTTAAACATTATTCTTTGTAGAAATATAATTTCTTATGTAAATTCAAACTTCATACGATTTACCAAACAAGCCCGACCCTAAAAGTTTCACATTTCCCGTTACAAATACTTAACCGTCATGTGTTACAGGAATCATCAGGATTATATGGGTCCAGTAATCCAGGGATACTGGGACCCACGGGCGAAAGAGGTCCCATGGGGATGCCAGGTCCTCAAGGCGAGAGAGGTTACCAAGGCAGCAAAGGAGAGAGGGGATTACATGGGCCGAAAGGCGACAAAGGAGAAAGGGTATGATTGCAAAATTGTTTGTTGAGCACGGTAAAGTGTTTTTGGATTTGGATATTGCTAACATGATAATACACTTTGCTTACACAACATTCGCAAGTACAATAAAGGTGAATTAAGGTGAAATTCATGCGGAATCGGAATTCACTCGCACAGAGTGTTAGCCAGTATGACGCGTTCAAATTGGTGCGACTGATGATATTTTGAATCGAGTCAAGTCGCGTTTTTCGTATGAGTGGTACTTACACATTAAGATTGACGCTTCACAAAACTGGAAATCAGGTTGATACTTGCACAAAAGCACCCCCTGAAATTACCCATCAATTCCAAAACTAGAAATGTTCATCAAAAAAAGTTCGTTATAAAATAAAATATATTTTCAGAACTTTTTTACTGATTTATGCATTCATTAATATTGAATATGCAAACCAAAAATGTTTGCATTTAAAATTAATATAACTAATTTGAACTTTCTGCATAAAAAGAGGAATTATTAATCCTTCACCTAATTTACATACAGTCCTGATTTCGCTAAAATAAATAGTTATAACGAGTATATATATTACAGTATCCAGAAATAATAATAATAATAGCACCCAACAGTCACATACATAGGATTCCCTGTGTCGTGGATATCAGAAACTACGAGTACCATGGTACCACAACACCCGGAACAAATATTTGCAGATAATAAATAAATAAATAAATATTCCGGACATTATCACACACGGTCAACTGAACCCAAACTAGGCATAGCCTGTACTATGGGTACCAGAGACTGATATACATAATAGATAAATATTTAACACTCAGACACAGAACAAACATCTGTGTTTATCACGCAAATGTTTGTCCAGTGCGGGAATCGAACCCGCGACCTCTAGCGCATAAGGCAGAGTTACTAACAACTGAGCTATGAGGCCTGTCAAATGAGATCATGCAAACTTTTGTCCCGCAGCGGGAACTTAACCCGCATCCCCATGTGTCTCAGGCGGGCACTCGCCCGCTGCGCTACTGAGGTCGTCAAGAAAGGAAATAGTTTTCAAGATATCGAACACTCACGAATAATCCGCGATAGCGCTACGATTAAGATACGTTAGCAAATGTCAAATATTAGTCAACCATAATTAAAAGATTTCAGTCATCGCTGATTGGATTTTCATTGGCTTCTTGCCTTTACTATTGTGGGCTTTTTGACTTCACTGTACCTACTTTATTATCATGCCAGGGGCACAGTAGTCTGTAGCATTATGTAAAATTTTATCGAAAAACACTAAATCAAACCCTTTTACTAAATGAGGACCAACTCATAACGCAATAAGCGTCTTAACCCTTGTTACGTTTGGACCCTAGTAACTATGTTACAGGGTTACGTGGGCTTAAGAGGGCCACACGGTGCGAAGGGTGAACGAGGGCCAGCGGGTCGCGACGGCACTCCTGGCCTGCCTGGCGCCCACGGCCGGCCTGCAGAGAAGGGCGAGAAAGGTAAGCTAAGGGCTCGTACAGCTTGCTGTTTACTTTGGACAAAAATAACGATTATTATATTAAGTCAGTGAATTCTCACTTTTCACTTTTTGATCGTGAAGAGTGAATAGCTAACTTACAACTTTGGCTTGCAAAAATGTATATTAATATATATATTCTAAAACTTTACATATCTTAAATGTATTGTATATACTGATGTATTGTATTTATTGCTAATGTATTGTATATCAGTATATTATTACAACTCTTTAAGTTTTTTTGTACATAAAAAAAAATGTCCTCTATATTAGTTACGGTATTCTATATTGCTTTGGGATGACGAAATTTTGCGATATCTCATAAATAAATCACCGTCTCGGTTCTATACTTTTCTGGTTAACTTAATTGACCTGACCTGACAAGCTATGGTTTACACAAAGCACTTTTTTACGATGAAGAAGCGCGGGTTCTAATCCCACAACAGTCGTAAACTTTTCGCACTAAAGAATTTGTAATTTGGCTCGTACTGACCTCAGTACAAAACGCCGGCAGTCTGAACAAAGCTTAATTCAACCATCAAATTTTACGTAACACTATGACCCATATTTATTCTCTTGGAACACGTTTGCAAGATTTTTAGGGTTCCGTAGCAACGATTTGGAAAATCTTTATTTCTTCGGACCCTTCGGATTGGTTCCGCCCGCGCGCCTTATTTATTAATGCTCTTCCGTTTTATGATCGACTTGGGATTTTTATTTCTTTATTGGATAGGTAAAATTTATTCCAATGGAATAATTTTTGGTTATTATTTTTTTTTCCTTTAGAAACTTAACCACGTAGTTCTTCCTCAAGGAGACTTCAACCCTCTTAAAGAAAAGTTGAAGAATAGTTTTATAATTCGTTTCTGGAATCCTATTTATAGCTAAGAAGCTAGATATGGTTCTAAAGCTATCTAGGAATTTAGAAAAACTGAGGAAAGACTGTAAAATGTTCTAAGATACGGGTGTTATTTTATTCTTACTTTTTATTCTCTCATAGGTGCCCGAGGATTGCCCGGATTACCTGGACCTCCATCTTCGGCATCCAGTACTGCTTTAGCAGAAAACTCTGTACTAACTGACATCTCTCGCACTGGTAAGCTTAACCTAATTGACAAACAAGAAAAGCAGGAGTGTTCTGTAGTTCTCTAACTGAAACATACCCCAGACAGTTGAGCTTTTTAGATAGTCTTTAAATCCCTAGTATCCTTTCACTACACAGATACTTTCACCGATGGTCATAGGCCCTCACCATACCTCAACCTGGTCACTATCCTATACAGGAACACCAAGAAAGAATCAATGGCTCGAAAAGCAAGCAATCGCTAGTGAAGAAGCATTTTTGCACTCAGCAAAATGTAACCAATACATTTATGGGATTAGAATAATCAACCTACGCTTAAACGTATTAGTGGTACGCGTGATCGACGCAATTCATAATCATTATTAACGTGTAATTATTTCGGTACATCGCTGATTAATTATAATTAATCATGTAACTGGTTATTATCTTGTGCAAATGGCGGGTCTACTTAGAATAATGCCCAGAATCATATATTCCACACAATTATTCTTATAAACGTCATGTCCATACGGTATGCGATCCTTGATATGACGTATAAAACTAGTTTCTAATAATTTTTACTTCTACGTCAATTTTGAGTTTGATATTTGAGGGTGTGCGATATAGGTCAAAAATATCGTAACTCCCTAAAGTCAAAATCAAAATCGACTTTATTCGGTTGATACTGATTCTGAATTTTAAGTAACATTATGTAACGCCGTTTGAACACCGCTTTACCCTATATAGTGTAGTGTAATGTACTCACTATGTTTCGTTCGGTCACTTGTGTCATTTTTAACACTCAATAAGGTGTGGGTTTGACTTTATCAGGACACTTTGAAAATATTCCAATAACCGTTCAATTCTAAATGAAGTGTCGTATTTCAGAAGCTGCTTTGCTCAAGGGCACGAAAGGTGACCGGGGAGACTTTGGCGAAAAGGTAATTATTATAATACATTTCATCCCGCGGCTTAGTTCTCTTGTTATTCAGGTAAATTATGTTTTTCACATTATTGTATATCTCTCTTTCATTAAATTTTTTTTTGAATTTGACGACCTTGGCCTCGGTAGCACAGCGGGCAAGTGCCCGTATGAGACGTAAGGTTTTGATTCGCTCCGGGACAAAAGTTTGCATGATCTGCAAAATTTTTTCCGGGTGTTGGTGTTTTGGTACCATGGTACTCTGAACCCCACGATACAGGAAATCTTAATGTGTCTGTTTTTAACATTTGAAACTAGACCAGTGACTGATAAGTTGAAGAGCAATGGGTTAACGTGGTATGGACGGACATGTCATGCGGAGGGAAGATTGTCATGTGACAAGAGTGGTAAATATGAATGTGGAAAGATAAAGGGGAAGAGGTAGACCAATTAAAAGATGGATGAATTGAAAGACGACATGAGTAAGAAAGGAGTGAATACTGACATGACGGCTGATATAGAGAAAAACATGCACAACAAGGTCTGGGAGATAATAATGTATTTTTTTAACACCGCTAACCTCGGACTGTTAATATTTTCATCACAATTGCTCTCAAGTTAGTCTTATTGAAAATTTCTCCTTAAAACTAACCTTAACGACGACTCTCGTAGTCGTCGTAATTTTGAGGAGTGTCAGTTCTTAATATAAGCCAACAAGGCTCAAATTTACAAGTTGATTTGTTGCCTACGCAGAATAACAGTCCTAACCTTCGTTTTGTTAGTTTACTTGTCTATTCAATGGCCTATTCTATCGAATAGGGTCTGATTGATTGCTTTGTGTACTCGGAGCGTAGACCGCTGCCTTATGTTGATAGTTTATTGTAACATGATTTACCTGTAATGTGGTTTGTATTGATTTGTAGACAAGGTCGAGTTCCACCGTTTCAAATTGTACGATACTATCGTCTATCGTCACGATATTATTAAGTCGGACAGTATGAAAGGCGTATTCTCATATTCATTTGCTTCCCCGATAGCTGTCTACCTAAGTGTACCACCTTCGATCAACGAGTGCAAAAACGAACTATACCCACTCTGTAGAAACGCGTAGTCAAACCTAATCAATATTGCAATAAATATCGATTTATTTTATTCATTTTTGTCAGGGTGAAAAAGGTAATCGAGGTCTAGACGGTCAGCAAGGCTTCCCAGGGAATGACGGGAAGCCAGGAGAACGAGGGGATATAGGACCATCTGGCCTTCCCGGAACTCAAGGACCAGAAGGCCTCAATGGGCCTAAAGGAGACAGGGGCGATCCTGGCCCACCTGGACCAGTGGCTGTTACACGCGACGAAGCACTGCTGTTGACCAAGGTAAATGCTGTCAATCTCGAAAGTTGAAGCAATCGTAAATTTTATTTACATTACAACACCCAAGTAACATGATATAGTTAAAAGTAGTTACGTCTCTATGTGACTGGCATGTCTACTACCGTGGACAACTTTCTCTACAGAATAATAGACAAAAAAGGTGTTTGGGTCAAGCGCGCGTATGTTTTCGATAGTATGTTAATTTATTCACTATCACAATTATTTTAATTAGTAAAATTGCACTTTACACACCATTAAATATTGTTTATAATAATGAGTTTATAATGCTCCTAGAGGCCCTAAAAAGTCGTAGAAAAGTCGCTAGTACAGGAACTAAATACAACCAAACTGTTGTGAGCTCATCTTTGTTTCATGATGTTAACGTTATATCGGTCTCTTTAAAAATAACCTTTATTTTATACCCTTTAACAATTACCTAGCAACCTTTTTCATAAAACTAATACCCGGTCTGCGAAGTTATAAAGCTACCTCATATGACAACAAACGCTCATATTTTTTTTAAACGCGGCCTCATATTCTAATGTTTCCAAACCCACGCACTAAATTATGTTGCTAGCTCAAATGTCGATACGAGAATACAACTCATTATTGTAGGTATACTTTACTCAACCCTGCTCAATAAAGATACTTGGTTCAGAGACTTAAGCTCTAAGCTGAGCGGATTTCAATTAGAATATCATACGAGAACATGATTACGTCTCACAACTGCTTTACCAATATCTCATTAGATTGAGTCAAGTTCAAACAATGCTAAGTTGTATACATGCCCATTATTATAGCTGATTCGCCCGCTTCGCTGGATAATTTCAAACAATCACTTGTTTGGTAAATAACGCTTCAAAATCTATCAAATAGAAGTTATAAAAATGGCTTTCCAACGAACTGAACAAACAAAGCCTGCATGCAGGCTGAATATATTGACTAAGCATAGGTCTAAGACCATATTATGTAAATTTTGTATGTATTCTGGCAATTGTATTTATTTATGTAAGTGAGATCACATTTATGGGAATTGGAATTCATAAAATATGACTAGCTTTTCACGCAGCTTTGCTCGGTAATAGCCTATGTCTTAGTCTTCTTTATCTAAGTCCATGCCAAGAAGGTAGAAAGAGTAGGTTGATCTGTTGCTCCATTGCTGCGTAGAAGAAAGACATACTAACGAATTGACCTTTAAATAAATACTCTTAGCGTTTATGTTATAAGGTAGTTAGAATTATCTTATGGACCGCTTACACTATTTTTCTTAAAACAGTGTACGTTATTTATGTTTTGAGTAATAACTAATAACTAATAACTTATTAAAAAGAAATGGAAAATAATATTGGAAATAAAATCTTTGAAAATCATTGAGAACTCTGTGTAATATTTCAAAGGATAAAATTGTTTTCTCCGTATTTCAAAGGTCAGCTTTGAGCTGTTTGATGCTAAAGATGCTAAAGAACGCCGAATAAAATACCCCGGAAAAACTTTTTGTGCTATTATAATTTTGCTTGGTCAAGGTGACCTTTGCAGGAGTGCTTTTTTCTCCTTATTTCCTTATGCCCACTTAACCCTGATCTTATCTTATTAAACCGCAATTTCAAACTAATTATAACAATTATCAACGCTTAGGCAACGTAGTAAGAGGTGACTAAGGGAAAATCTAGGAAATGGGCAGCAGCGCCCCCTATTTTCAAAAAGATAGCTCTAACTGCACTCGCCAACCCGCGTGCCCAGTGCAGTGAGTATGGGAACATCCCCCCACACGATAGGAACACGCTCTGGAAATCTGAGAGAGAGGCCATGTTCAGCAGTGAACGTCCTACGGCTGAAATGATGATGATTAGGCAGGTGCAAGTAATACTTGTGTTAATGTGCCGAGTGAAAAAACAAGTCTATGGTATAGGCTTTATACATGTCTGTTGGCATAAAGTTTTCTCAAAGCTGCATTCTAAAGACGTGCAATATGACATCTAAATTTTTCAAAATGATCTTTATGACTGCTGCGTAAATTTTGTTTTAGTGTGAGAAATGAAAGCATGATATAGCTCAAAGAAACCGCTAGAGATTTCCTAACATGCTACGTATAGACATACCGTCAAGCTCCTGGCAGAGCCTCAGTACTCGTCCTAGCACGCTAGCATGCCAGGAGGCTCTTTTACCTGGCATGTTTTTGTGCCAGCAAAAAGCATGTGTGTTCTGATTGAAAGAAGCTTCTTTCATTAACAAACCAATTTAAAATGAGCTCCCATTTATAGTACTTTTGATGACGATACATATTCGCTGAAGTTGGTAGCTAAAACGCTTGGTTTATAGGTTTTTTGTTTCAATTCAGAAACATACATAAATTTAATCTTGATAACATACACGTCCTTAAAACATATTTATATATTACTTCTAACAGGGTGACAAAGGCGAGTCAGGACCACGAGGCAAGAGGGGCCATCCAGGCCCACCTGGCCCAAGGGGCCCCCCCGGTCTGCCTGGACCCCCAGGGACCCCTGGAACAAACGGACCCTCCGGCGATATCGGATTACCAGGATGGACGGTATGATAAACAATCTTCTCAAAGGATTTAAGGGGAACAATGGGTTTTTCGTGCTCGACGTCCTGAATTGACGTATTGTGTTGGAATTTAAAGCTTTTTATTCTCTTTTGGAAGGTTTATGAGAGAATTAAAAATTAGACAAGTAGGCATATAAAAAAACCAATCAAAATATTTAGGATAGAGAAATATTTTGATTTTGGTAGGTTTAGTCAAACGTGTCAAATTTGTATTACTTATCTTCATTCTTTGTATAATTTGTGTCCAATGAGGCGATTCTATCTTATTTGCGTAAAGTATAAAGATTGCATCATTGCGATCGTCTGTCCTAGCAAGATAGTCCTCGTTTGGGTAAGTCAGAAACCTGTTTCAAGTACCTTTCCTTTTGAAACTTTCGTCAAATAAAAACCTTTGAAAAGAACTGCTCTCAAAAAAGAACCATAATTGAAGAAAACAAAAGCTCTAGTTGCTATGTAAACAAATCATTGTACGTGCTTGATATAATTTCCCGTTATAATGAGGTTTTGTTTACGTGGCATTAGACCATACATTCATTGATTTAACAATGTGTAAACAGCTGGCTAACAGAGCAATTTAATCATACATGATTTGATACGTGTATTCTGCATAAAGTTCTAGGATTGTACAGATCAGCTAAAATCTATTGGTTGTGCACTTAGATAATATTAAGGTTGTGCATACGAACTGCAGGCAAGTTCGTATTGACATATGAACGTATACCCACGAACGCATATATCGCACCTTCGGTAGAACAAGGGCCGAACTAACAAATTTTCGAAAAATGACTTAAGTATGCCAAAGTGCTTTTAAAACGTATTTTTACCCGGAGGAACAAAGACACTCGTTCAATTCCATCTAATTTCGCCAGAGGGCGACAGTGCCTTTGTCACATTGAAGCGTTTTTTCAAACGTATTGGCGCGACAAAATCCTATTGGTCAGTTGCGGCGCTGCCGGCGCGCAGAGTGGTTATCAGCTGGAGCGTACAAGTCGTTAAGGTAAATATGCCCTTTTAATTTCAGAGTTTTGGAGGAACAAAGTCACACTTTCTTTACTTATGCCCATTTCTTAGAAGATAATTTGGAGGTACAAAGTCGTTCGATCAGTTGTGCTTTTGTATGTCCAAAATGAAAACAATCTCGCAGTCGTAAAATCAAATATGACCATGTTATTCCAAAATGTAAACAATCTCGTAGTCTTAAAAACAAATGTCACTTTGTAATTCCGAACAAAAATTTAGTTGGTGAACATAAATACTGGTATGCCTTTGTCATTCCAACTGCTTCCATAATTACATAGATATTACTACTGTTATGACATTATCATTCCAATTAATTAACGATACTGAGCAAAATTGTAAGTTTTATGACTTAGTGATTTGTTATTTTATTATTTAAGATAAAAATGGGAACCCGGGACACACGTAGCAGAAAAATATTGATGATGCTTAATGATGACAAAACTAATAGGCAGACAGTTGACCTTCAGATAGATAAGCATGATGAAAACTCCTTTGTTGAAGAAGATGAGAACAATAAGCCAATTCATACTTTAAACATTGATTCATCAACAGGTAATTATAAGTCAATTACATTATATATTTTTATAGATAGTAATATTATAATGTGTCTAAAATGACAAAATTAACCTAATATTTTGTTTTCAGATTACCCGTCTAGTCCTTCAACAATAGTTCAAAAATGGATAGACAGTAATGATTTTGAAAATCAGCGTACTATGTCTTTGGATAGTACGATTCCGGAAGCAGGAAACCCATCAATGACGAATGCAAGCTCGGGCAAGGATACAATTGCTGAGCCTTTGACTGAAAGCAATGTCATTGAAAATCAAAACCCTACAAGTGTGGATGATAACATTTCGGAAACAGTAAACGCACCCTCAAAGCATAATATAAATGCAATCTCAGGTATGAATAAATAAGCAATGTACAATTCACACAGCATTATCTACCCCAAGCTAAGCAAACCTTGTGTTATGGATATTAACTAGATAACTGATATACATAATAAACGAGAGTAACTATGGTCAAATAGTGTGAATAATTAGTCAGCAGCTATGGCAATCGCGAACGGATTCGCGCGCGGGTATAGCAAGTTTATAATAATAAAGTTTTATATTATAATTTATTTTTTAAGATGACCAGAACGAAGATTTTTCACCATCGGAAGGATCTGATTATGAGCCCCCACGCCAAACAAGACGCAAGATTGTGCCTAGTCCGTCAAGTAGGACTAGTTGCAGCAGCAGCAGTACCAGTAGCAGCTCTAGTTCGAGTAGCAGCTCTAGTTCCAGTAGCAGCGCTCCTGTGCCCCTAAATAATACGGCAGGTTTAGGAAATGATGCAGGTAATATTGAACAAGTACCTGCTTTGCCCATGAATGATGAAAGTGTTCCACCAGAATCTAATAGGCAGTCTAGGAAACGTCAAAGAAATACGCATGCGTGGAAACAAGCTGTATCGAAGCGTTTGAAGAACAGTGGGCAAGAATATACATCGAAGAGAGGAAAAGTTGTGCCAGCGAAATCCATACTTCCTCCATGCAATGACAAATGCAGACTTTCGTGTTCGACTAAAGTTTCTTTTGAAAATAGGAAAAACATTTTCAAATCCTACTGGGAACTGGGAGATCATCAAAGACAAAGAGATTTTCTTGCATCTTGTGTGAAACAAATTCAGCCAGCAACTCGAAAAATCATAGTTCCAGTTAACATCCCCAGGAATAAGCCTATTAGAAAACCGAACTCGAGCTACTATTTTGTTGTAGATGGAAAAGAAGTTAGAGTATGCAAGAAATTTTTGCTAAATACTTTGGTTGTCGGTGAAAAAACGCTACGCAATGTTATAAACAATACATTCGATAATGTTTTGAGTTTGAGTGCTACCGATAAACGTGGAAAGCACAGTTCACATTGTAAACTAAGTGACGAGGTTCTACAATCAGTGTATGACCATATTAATTCAATTCCACGAACAGAAAGCCATTATTTGAGAGCGAATACCACCAGAGAATATATAGATGGAAGCCTGACTGTAGCGGAGCTCCATCGCAACTACCAAGCCCTTAGACAAGCAGCTGGCAGACAAGCCGTCAATTATGACGCTTACCACCGAATTTTTAACAGCGATTTCAACATTGGCTTATACGCACCTCGTAAAGATCAATGCGACGAGTGTGAGGCATTCAAAAACGCTATAGACAAGGAACCACTATTGGATAAGCATAATTTACACATGGAGGAAAAACGTTTGGCCCGATCAGAACTTGAAAAGGATATACAACAGAGTAAACAACCAGATTCAAATACCATAGTAGCCATATTCGATCTACAAGCTGTCCTTCCATGTCCAATTGGCCAGTCGTCAGCCTTTTTTTACAAGTCGAAGCTAAACTGCTACAATTTTACGGTAGGTAAAGATAGCTTAGGTACTTACTTTCTTAAATCTATACTAATATTATAAATATTTGTATGTTTGTCGTGGCTAATCTCCGGACTAAAGGACCGATTCCAAAGATTATTTCACTGACTCCTGGAGTGCTATAGGCTATGTTTTATCCAGGTACCACATGAGCGAAACCACGGGCAGAAGCTAGTAGCTACTACGTACTGATTGATGGTAAGCTTACAGGTTGAATTCTATTATATTTTTTTATTTTAATCTATGTTTCAGGTTTCATATTTGAATGAAAATAAAACATTTTGCTTTTTTTGGCACGAAGGTCTGGCAAAGCGTGGTGCCAATGAAATAGGAACGTGCGTTTATAAGTTTTTGGAGGAACTTTCTACCAACCAACCCGATAAAGACATAATATTCTATTCCGACAATTGCTGCGGGCAGCAAAAAAACAAGTATGTAGATTGTAGTTGTTTTCTAATAATCAGAAGTTGTTTAATTCTTTGGTGGTCACAATTTACTAACTTCTTTCTTTTTTCATTCAGGTTCGTGTTTGCAATGTTCTTTTACGCTGTAAATACACTGCCAATCAAATCAATCACACATAAGTTCCTTATTAGAGGACATACGCAAAATAAAGCTGACTCTGTTCATTCTGTAATCGAAAAGAACATTAAAAGGGCAAAGAAAGCTGGACCAATTTACTGCCCAGCAGAATACATAAGCCTAATAAGAAACGCCAAAAAAACAGGCAACGGCTTTATTGTCAATGAAATGAACTTTGATTCATTCTTTGATCTGAAATCGTTGTCGGTTGAAGTGAATTTAAACCTAAACAAAGACGTTGATCGAAATAATATAAAACTATCTGAGCTAAAAGTCATAAGGTTCGCTAAAAGTTCAGAGACTTTTTCATTCAGATATAGCTATCTAACAGATATCTGGACAGAAGCAAATGTAAAACAAAGCCGCACCGGAAACAAAAAAGATATAAAAGATTTAAAGCTGAATGTGCTGTACACCGAAAAGTTACCAATCCCCGATCGGAAGAGAGAAGACATTCGGCAGTTAATTGCCTCGAACATTGTTCCAAGATTTTATGAACAATATTATAATGGATTGTTTTAAACGTTAATTGCTCAACTAGTTTAATAAATAAGAAACGATTCCATATTTGAATGAGTAGGTATAGTAAGGGACCGTATACCTTAGATTTTTGAAACTTTTAATTTTAATAAGATGAGAACGATCTCACTTTTCGTATAAAAATGTACATTATTTAACAGCCGCACTCAGAGATGTTAATGATTGCTTAAACGATTACTAAGTAACGATAAAAAAAACTTAGTGGTACCTAGTTTTAGTAAACATTAACGTCGTTGAGTGCGGCTATAATTACTGTGCCTACCTTGTTTTGATTTTAGAAATTTTTGTTTTGTTAGATTTTTCCACTCAGATACGTTCGATTGCCATTAAATCTGAGTGAAAATATACTATAGTCTTGTTTTTGTCTCTATATTTTATATAACTTTAAAAGTATTGATTCTCTAAATATTTAAGATTGCAAAGACTGTATTAAGTTAAGAACAAAGACTTTAGAATTTAATGTTGTTAACTACTAAGTGTACTCTGTTGGTTCCTATTAAAACTTTAATAGTAAATAATTTAAAAGTTAAATAATTGCTATTTTTATTGAAAAACATCCCATAAAAATTAAGAGAAATACGGACATTATTACTATTTTTTAAGAATGTTGGTGGAACAAAGGCCTAAATGTGGGTACATTTTTATATTTATGTGAAAATAATTAAAACTCTAAATATTTAAGCATTGTAGAGAGCACGCCATTATTCACAAAACTATAAGGTATATTTCACACTAAGGAAATTACCTCAAGGTCAATATAAGAAGAAGATAAATTGACTCTTATCACAAAAAAATCTCAAAATGTCTCTCCTGTAAAATCACAAACTTGGCAATTAGGCCCTTGTTCTACCGAAGGTGCGATATGTATACAAGGTGTATGTCATCAATTTATATAATACCGAAAGGTGCATAATCTACACCCAATTGGCAATAACGTTTGTTCAACGACTTTAGCAAAATCAACTGGTTTAGGTTATCAAATCAATCAGCTTCTGGTACTTTTAGTTATTATATTAGTTGTAAAGATGGTAAAATACAAAAAGTAGCAAATTTGAGATAGTTTGCTGGGAAAAAATCACTTAGGGGCTTATTTTTTGTTTATAGTAATAACCCCTTTCGGGATAGTTAGTATACATGTTATGAAACACCTTGTAAAACAAATAGCTATCGATACAAAGTAGGAAGACACTCTGTACTTGGGAAGGTTGCTAATGAGTGATTTTTAAGTTCTAGTTATAAACATTATTTACCTAAACGAATTCCACTTTGAGGTGAGGGTTTAATTGTTTTATGATTTTTGAATTGTTTTTTCTCAATGACCGCAAAACGCACAGTTTTGATTTTTATGACAAAGATAACGTGAGCATTTTATTTAAGTAAAACCAAGACAAAAACGCGATTGGTAACACTTTTCTTGATAGATTTATTTTTTAAAGTTGGGTCCTCTGCAACAGTTTTTTCGAAAATACTCTGAGACTATTTACCAAAAATAACTTTTTTAATAATAATATTGTGTTAGACAATAGCATTGGGTACTTAAATCCAAGACACTTTTTAAAAAAAATTGATAGTTTTTAAGATATTCGATATTTTCTTATATTTCGCTTACGTCGATTACTTTCGAGCGCCTTCTAACGCTTGCTATCTCTTTCCGCATTCAATTATAGTACATAGCGCTGTCACTTTCTTCACTCCGCCCACTTGACATTTTATTATGATTTGTGTAGCGCCTTAAGTACTGATTTCTTGTTCACTTTAACTACTTATAAAGGCTAACTTAACTATTTCACCCCGAAAAGCTCAAAGTTCATAAACTTTAGCGCTTTTCGGGTTTATTCCGGCAAAAATGCCGGCAGAAAATATTAAACCAATAATAAATTTCAGGGACCTCCGGGTGCCGCGGGCACACCCGGACCTCAGGGGCAGAAAGGTGAAAAAGGGGACCCTGGCCTTAAATCCCTCGACCTGGATAAGGTAATTTTGGATGCTTATGTTACACAAACGTATTACAGTGTAGATATGAATTGGGTGAGCAACGGAAACGTTATAATGCAACACTACGTTATGGGATCTAAGCGCTCAGTGCTAGTAAAAAATTGTAAACTAGCCGTCTAAACTACTGAGAAATTGTAATTTAGGTTTTTTTAAATGTTATACGGAGGCAAACAGGCTTACGGCCCTCCTGATGGTAAGTGGTCCTGTCCTCATGGTTACCGTCACCTATTGACATCAGCAACACCTGGAGCATTGATAATGCGTTGCCTGCCGAACTCCTCCCCCCTGAAGAGCTCTAGAAACCTTACTTACCGAAGAAACACAACACTATTTGAAACAAATAATGTTATTTGGCTGCAATCGTAGCTGCAGTCGTAAGGCGGAGGTACCTCTACCAGGAGGGCTGCTCCAATTTAGAGCGAGATAATCTCGCTGTGCCCTACCTCCTCCATAAAATTTGTTAAAATGTTGTCACTCCACACACTGACAGCAGCCTGACATTAATGTCATACAAAAACTGTAAAGTAAGATTCATTTTCCTCCTCAAATTTCCACTCACAACGATTAAAGGTAGAGCGTAGCTTTGCATCATGCCTGTTTGCTTCACACAGGTATTTTGTGGGTTGGTTTCAGGAGGACAACGCGGGCTGTGTCATAAATTACTTGATAACGTAAAATAAAAATATCACGAGTTTGCACCAACAACTTTTCGGCTTTGTTGATGCACATTCACAAAGATTCATGGCTCAAAATCGCGCAAAATAGTGCTGATAATAATTCTGTTCAGTGGCCCGAGAACTAATAATTCACGATTCACGATAGCGTAAGCTGACGATACGATATCAAATGTCAAATTAAAAGATCATCGCCGATGTCGTAAGCGTAACGCTATATTTCGTGCTTGGGGCTCAGTTAGATATTTAATTGGCATTTAGACGTGCCGCCATTTTTTACTATTCCTTGGAATTGATCATGTAGGTGTATTTATTGCCATATCAATTGGTATATTTGTAACATTTATAGTGTTTTTTTTTTAAATAAAGAATAGCCATAATTAGACTGGCATCATAGCTCAGTTAGTAGTAACTCTGCCTTCTGCGCTAGAGGTCGCGGGTTCGATCCCCGCACTGGACAAACATTTGTGTAATAAACACAGATGTTTTCTGTGTCTGGGTGTTAAATATGTATCTATTATGTATATCTATGCCTAGTTTGGGATCAGTTGACCGTGTGAATATGTCCGGAATATTTTTTGATTTATTTGATTTATTTATTTATTTATTTAGAATACAGTATAACATCATAACAGGTTTTTTTTTATCCCTAAGGCGATGCCATATGTTATTAGTAGGTACATTATAATAAATAGGTACAATTAGATAGGTACTAATCGAAACATTTCGTTTCTATCACTATCTGTGCAAGTTGTAGGAGTTTCGGTAGGTGATTGAAAGAAAATATCCACGCTGTTCGCAGACAAGATATTGCGCAGATAGACAGCGAGTGACATAGGGGCAAACTTAAGTAGGTTGGTCCTACAGTGCGGTAGTGTAATTGAATATTTCACTGGTGTTAGTTAATATTCTATTCAAAAAGCGGATTTAGACTTTTGACAAACGATAATTCGACAAACGAAAGTTCGGGGGACTTCCTCTTTGAGGAAAAAGAGACAGAAGAAACCTTATGGACTCTCCTTGCCCTTATATATCTCCAATATTTGCTCACCGTTTGTCTTTTTTCACATTTTTATAAGCTTTTATAATACCTGATCATTATTACGGACCACACTGAAGCACTTCATTCTATTTTGTGAAAAAGGATAAAAAATTATAGGCATCAGTTCGTGCTTGTTGCCTGATTCTTCAAGGCTTAGTCGCGAGGAACAGGCGTAGCCTCACCTTGTGATGTTAGTGAAATAAAAACCCACAGACTACTAAGAGTACTAAACACCTTTTCACTATGACTTTGACATATTGTATTTACAACGTTGACCCGAGTTTTAGAAGTATAATCACATGGTTGACCGTATATGTAGGGCACGGACGTAGCATGACGTATTTCTATGTAACGTTTTGTCCTTATTATTATATGGCATCGTGTCATGTTATGGTTCACCTTGGACAATGGGTAACTGTCTCGTAGAATAATGTTGGTTCCGCACAATAAAGAATAATAAAACACATTTCTCCTTTCCGCTCGTTATTTATGAGTAGTTTTTGTTAAATTCTGTTTAGTCATCATTACCAACCTGTAGATCATGTCCACTACTCCACGTAGGCCCTACCAAAGAGTTTAATGTGGGAAAGCCTTTTCCATCTACTGAATGCTCGCCACCTTCACAGTGTCGTCGGCCCATCAGGTGATCCTTCGAATACTGCGATGCCCGGTTCGCCGTGGTCGCCATTCCAAACTTGTTTCCCCAAACGGTTATCGGCTCTGTGAGCTATATGGCCTGCCCATTGCCACTTTAACTGGCTGATTCTAAGAGCTATGTCGGTGACCTTGTTTCTCTATTGAATTCTTCATTCTGTATTTTATCACGTAGTGAAACTCCGAGCATAGCTCTCTCTCCATAGCCTGTTGTGTTTAGTGACCAGGTTAAAATAGCTATACTTGATCGATAAAACCGAGAGTCATCTTTTGTCGACGGTAAGCCGGCTTCTGAACAACAGGGATAAAGACTTCCTAAGTATAGTAAGACTAAAATTCTACATAAAGTTGGCTACAAAGTAATAAAGCTTATACAGCGAACTCTCTTTATACAAAACATAGACAAAGATACAGTAAAACAAAAAGATAGAAGATACGCGATAAACACAGGAGTTCCTTACAAAGCGGGTTAATTAAGCGCTCAACTAGCAATAGTTAAACAAACACCAGGGCACAGAAACGTACAGTCAGCAGCAAAAGTTACTTTACATTCAAATCGAGTACAATAACGATATGCCAAAATGATCTTTAAGTCCACTAAATAAAGTAAATTTTGACATTGACTCCAAAATGTATTACACATTGCTCCTTTCCTCTACACATTTAGGCTTTTATTTAAGTGAGTAGTTTTAGTCAACTTGTGTATGTCATTATCATCCTATAGCCTGTGGAAGTCCTCTACAGGACGTAGGCCGTTTAGCTCTGACTAAACCTAACAGTCTAGCTTTAGTATACCTTTAAAGTTTTTTGTACTTTTCTGAAACGTTTTAAACTTTTCTGGAGCGTTTTCAACTCTGCTTACACACGATAGTTAACTTCCATGGCCTGCCTCCGCCTTCTGGCTTCTGAACAAATATTTCGACTGTGTGCTTTCGGCCGTAATTATCCCTTATTAGGTATTTAGCTAAGTTTTAGCCTCCATTTATTTAGAAGGTTCACCTTAGCCTAATGCTTTTTACGAAAGTGTTATTGTGAACTCGAAAAAAAATGAATTAAAAAATTCGGACAGCTTTTTATAAGTTCTTATTTAAACGTCCAATTCAGTAAATGTAGCTATTGAAAAACTGTTCGGCACCTTTATTATTTTGTTGCTGACTATACCTACCTAGCCACAAAAGGAATAGAAGTCTTCTGTACCTGTGGGAACGCGTTGCGGTTTGTTCATTAACTGTTTTGGTTATCTAAGAAGCAGCCCCCGTAAATGACGGTTGTATTATAGCGGAGTTACTCAACATCAGTCAATTCCTTAGTATTCGAATATGAAAATAAATAAGCTGGCTGTAATATCCAAGCATCCTCTCGGATCTGAAATATACTTATAAAGGTATTCAGATGCACACCCAAACATTAAATTAGGGACATGCCCCTATTTTGCAGTTTTTGCATTTTACAGCCTTTCCATACGTGACAACTTGCAAACTCACTGCGCTGGTTTTCTCACAATGTTTTCCTTTACCGTTTTAAGCTTAATTAATAGCACATTTTCTTATAAAAAATACATTGCTCATCAAAAGATCAACATGGCTCGATTATAAAAATATATAGAAATTGTATTTACCGCTATATTACGGATGCTCTGCCTCACCGTTATTTAGGAATCAAGACCTCTTTTTTTTCTAGTCCTCATTTTGTTAGAGGTACGTGAGGTTTTGCATGGCAATGAGGGATTCAACGTTTGGGATGCTAGTTCCATTTGCAGGAGATAATTGTTCTAACAATAAGCGTTTGTTGGCTACTTTGTGTTCTACAATCATATGAACTTCGCTATGGAAACAACCATAGGTACATAGTTGGAGATAAAAGTCGTGAGCCTAATAATATTTCCATTTTTTTTTACATTTGGGGCATTTAAGTACCCCGTTGACGTAATTTTACGGTATGTCGTTATTATGGTGACAAAAAATGAACCACGCAAAAATGACAACCAAACCCAACTCAAATATAAACTCTATATCTGTAGGTAAAAGGTGAAAAGGGTGATCGCGGTTTCGACGGCACGCCCGGCGTCCCCGGCAAAGACGGCCCGAGAGGTCCCCCCGGCCCCCCGGGAACCCCTTCAAACACGATCCAATACATCTCTGTGCCCGGAGCCCCAGGACCACCCGGCCCCCCAGGCCCAGGGTACGGCAACGAAGTTACAGCCGATACATTGACCGATATCCCCGGGGTTCGACGCGAAGGCACAGGTGAGTTAATTTGCAGAGTGGTCAGTTTTGATATTTGATGCGGACAAAATTAATGGGATTCTGTGGTCGCTGTGTTGATGTGCGGGAAGGCTTTGTCGAAGCTATAATGACTTCTGTAAATCGTTTGTGCCGGGAACTGATTCAATTTTGTGTCAAATAGAATGGTTTATTCATATCAGCGTGTTCTCGAAGTTACGCATTGAATATTCTTAAAAAAATATGCATAAACTTTTCAAAATAATATTTTGCGAATCTGGGCTATCCAACTTCTTAACTTAATATGTTTGTGTTTTCTATAATAGCAATGTGTTCATAAGGTAAACTCAATTTATTAATATTATATCAAACCTCTGCTATCTGTATATTGTCTTTGAAAACAAGATCTTGCATAAACTAGGAGATAATAAGATTGTAACATAAGCACAGCCAGTTCAAAACACAAGCTAACAGGAAAGTTCGTTTAATTAATTCTCGTTATAGAAAATCAATGAAATCCTGCTCGTTAAAATTAAATCCCATCATACACGATTATTTTTATCAAATTACATCAACTAAGTTTTCCTAATTATTTTTTTAGAGATTTTTGCTTTTAGATTGATCTGCTAAGCAAATTGTCTTATTCTCGACCTAGAAGTCTAAAGAACGGTACAGTCATTTAAACAATGTCATCTAAAATTCGTTTCCAAATGAACATAACTTTTACTGACTGGAGTAAATTTTGAGTTTGACATTGAGGGGTGAGCAATTTATTGATTTTGTACGCCCTTCAATGTTAAACTCAAAATTTACTTTATTCAATACTTAAAGATCAATAACCTGGCTTTGTAAGTACCGTCGACGAATATCATTTTAGTGTTTGATGAAAAATATTTTCTTATCTATGATTATTTAAAACTGTATGTATTATGTTACCGATAATTGTATCAGGAAATCTTTATTAAGCCTTATTATTATTAATATATTATATTATATTATTATAATTTTTTATTATTATAATATTATTATTATATTATTCTTCTACCAGGAAAACAACGAGATCCGATGGCAATCTTGAGAAACTTGAACCAACTCGTTCAGTACAGACAAGAGCTTTACGGTGAGCATTAACACCTTTACAACTTTTCCTTTAGCAGGTATAAAGACTTAAATAACCACAGTTTTATTTTCCCAGGTTATAGAGACCCATTAGATCCTCTCGGTGAAAACACGGACTTTGACGACGATGAAGATGGAAGAGCCATCGTTGGCACCATTTTGTTTAAGACTACAGATTCTTTACTAAGGGTAAGCTGAATGCTGTACGCTATATTTTATCTTTTTATACCGGTATGTTTTATAGCCAACGTTGTAAAGTTAATTTGGTTTCTAAGAATACATTTTAAACACTTCTTCACAAAAACGCCTTTATAACATTTCTCGTATCATACGAGGGATGGTTTAAAAAAATTTATGGTTTAGGAAAAAGGAACGTATATGAAAAATTCAAAATAACATCCTAAAAATTGCCTTTGAAGAGTTACAATCAAATCAATTTTCGGTGGTATGAAGTCATCTAGTCTTATAATATTTCTAAGTAAATATCAAAATTAAACTGTATTTCACAGAAATAATGCTAAGGCACGATCCTAAACACGGTAACCTAAGTAAAACTATCTCAAAAAGCAATTTCGGCTCCATTGTACGCGTAATTACAATGTTGATTATGTCCCACAGCTCGGCACAAACAGCCCACTGGGCACATTGGCGTACGTCATCCAAGAACAGGCGCTGCTTGTGCGGGTCAACAATGGCTGGCAGTATGTAGCGGTATGTGAAACGTTTTTTACAAGTGTGTCTGTCTGAATCTAATGGCTTTGTAGCTGTTAATTTATCCGTAGTATTCCCAGTCAATCCATATGTAATCAAAAATAACACACGCACAGGATTTAACACAAACTATAAGGTAAAATATAAAAAAGCACAGATAGGATGACACAAACAAGGACAAGCGTAATCAAACAATGAACTCGTAGCCTCTCGGCTCGGTTGAAGCTTGGATAAATCTGTTCATCGATTTTTGACAAAGTTCCGTTGCACAATTGAGTTGAAACGTTGCATACCTGTCAATTTCCGATGATAAAACAATTGGGTGACACCAAGCTGACACTGACAATCCTGATTCCAACAATGATGTTGGAGTCAGGAGTGTCATTTTAACTGCATAGAATTTGACTGCATAGATCGTTTGTTTAGATGTTTGGAATGTTTTTCAAGTATATAAGTATGTGGGTTTAAATATGTATGTTCCCTTGTACTTTAATGCAGCTAAAACTGTGTGTTCTGCGAGTGTCATAATAATATAATAAATAAAATGTCAAAAAAATCCTAATCGATAAACGATCAAAATTTGGTGGAGTTTAATGAATGAGGTGTCATTAGATTCGCTTTAATTACAGGGCTTACACATCTAATACATGTAATATAAATTATCCCATATCACTTTTGTGTTTAATCCTTCAACTTATTGAAGCAACAAATACGAATATTTGTTTTCGGGGAATAGTACCTAGCATAGTACTAAATAATCAAATTCGAATATCGTGACTGTATTCTGGAACCGTATACCAGCAAAACTGTTTCCATCCGTGTGTAGCTAGCAGCTCGGCTATTAGTTAGGTAATTATACATTTTTGAAATATATCATGAATCTCCGAATTGCAAAGCTTGCTTCGTCGAGTTTTTGTTTTTATATAGTACCTAGTTATTTTTATTTCACCAAAGTTATTAAGGGACTTACTTGAATTAATCATTTAAAAATAATGGTAAGCAGACTCTTGCTATAAAAGCTTTTTATGCCGTATTGGGAATAGCCTCTTTATTACCAGTTGAGTTATTTAAATTGAACTCATTTCTCTTCCTTTGGGAGGAACAAAAATTCGCAAAAAGCACAAAACTGCTTTCTATTTCTGAAGTCGTAAAGTTCATTTTTACATTTTGCTTTAATTTTTAAGCTTGAACATCTTGACGATGGAATTTGAAAAGTGTGCCAGGCTGAATAATTTGTAAATTCGTGTATTAAAAAGATAAAATCTAGAAAAGCAAAACTGTATTCTAATCTCAAAGTAGTAAAGTTCATTTCAGATCTTTAAACCTGAATCTAGACCATCTTGGCGTAGAATTTGAAAAGACTGCTGAATAGCATGAATAATAAAAGACTGTTTGCAGGAATGGGTTTAAGATTAATATTAATGATTCAAAGAGTTTTCAGAGATAGCCGTAGCTTCTGCCTTAACAACCGGCTTTACAGACTGATAGTGCATTCAAATCGAGCAATACAATACCTACTAGGTTCGGCTGTGATGTATGAGTACTATCGAATAAGACAAAATATTATTATCATCATCGTTTCAGCCGTAGGACTTCCGCTGCTGAACATAGGCCTTCCCTATTGATTTCTAGGGCGAGCGACCTTGTACGGCCTGGACCCAAACAAAATTGGGGGGGATTTGCACATTCTCGTCACGCTGGGCTTGCGGGTTGGTGAGCGCAGTAAAAACGATTGTTGATAGGGAATGCTGCTTGCCCATCTCCTCGCTATTTTCCTCATTCGCCTCTTACGATATCCACGGGTAGTATTGGAGGGACCTATCTTTCAGCCGGGATCACCACGGCGAGACAAAATATACTACGGTGAAATCAATTATTTTAAGTTTTTTGTTCACAGATGGGTTCTTTACTAGCTATCCACACAGCACCATCTAGTGGTCCAACCAGAACACCACTTCAGAATATTCTAGAAACTTCGAGTTTGGTACATCATAAAAACCCTGCTGTGGAAGGACCAGTGGTAAGTTAAAAAAAAAAACATGTAAATATTTCTTTTGCCAACGTTTTTTTGTAGACTAAAGAAAAAAAATATTGAAACGCTAAGCTACACAACTGCTTTTTTAGGGCTAAAAAGTAATCTCTTCTTAACAACCATAGGATTGATGGAGTCTTAGAATATAGGAAGATTGTTGGTAGTATAAAGAAGGTTAAATAAATTGTTATTGTTTTTTTTAAGATAATAATAATCACAATTTCAAAATATAATTATTTCTTTTGAGTTTTTTCTATAAATTATTCGACCTCTCATTACATTGATGAATGGACAACAAAGTATACCATCAGGTTCCTCTTTAGAAACTAGAATTAGAGAGAAATAATATGAAGACTTATTTACCAAAACAAAACTCCCGAAACATCCGGCTGAATCATCAGAATCAAACAGTATCTATTACGTTTTCCTCAAGGCCCCACGCTCAATACGACACAAAGCCCTACATTTTCATTGATCAATTCAGAGTAATTGTGAGTTAATTCTTGAAATTCACTAACAAGCTGTGACTGAACGCACATTGGCGACACAGGGGGTGTTTATTTAGAAATAAAGCAGGTTGCCATCAAACTAAGCGTTTCGCTTATATATATTACGTACTGACATAATCCAATAATACCATCTGAGACTGGAACCCACGAACCCACTTGCTATACAGCATGTTCCGTAAATAATATACCTTTTCCGATATGAGCTTGTTCTATCAAGAAAAAGAGGAAAATAATTATGAAAAAAATCTAAATATTCAATTATATTTTTTTTCTGAATTTTTCCCGTAGTTTTTCAATTCAGCTGTTTTTTGCCTTTTTATCATATTTAAAGGGAAATAATGAGCTTGGACTGATTTGCCTCAAAATAGTTTATTTTTGTATATTTGTATTGAAAATGCAAAATTTCCAATTTCCAAAAGTCGTAGATTAAACTTTACTTCCAATTGGGTGTGGAATAAGCCCCTTTCGGGATAATACATAAATTTGGTGTACATTTTATGACTGAGTTAGATAGTCTGCGGCAACTTGCTATAAACGTGACTACGCCCCATGGCATCGTATGCAGTAAACAGCTCCAATTACGGAACTTGCTGTGTAATGTCAAACCTACATTTTGCAGCTAGCAATGCAGCAATTATTGCCCCACGGCACTTTCAAGCAATGAAATAGAGACGGAGTCGAATCAAAGAATGTTTAAAATGCAGCAATTGTTTTTCTAATGGTTCCATTAGTATTTTTTGCATATTTATATTGACGAACGGTCTTGAGCCTTCTCCATCCACCGACTTCCCGCAACCTTCACAATGTCGTCGGTCCATCGGGTGGGGGGCCTTCCAACACTGCGTCGCCCGGTTCGTGGTAGCTGGGCCTCTGCCGGGGATTCTTAGCACCCCCTGCTCCGCCGTTACCGTGGCCGCTACCAGTGCCAGGAATAGCGGAGCTGCCGGGGACTGGGGGCCGTTTTTTATTATGTCCTATCATAAGGGGGGGATTGGACCATAACCCACCACACTGGTCCAGTGCGGATTGGTGGGTGGAGCGCCAGAGACTCGTCAGCTGATCGGCAGGGTGTACCACGTGCCGGTGAGGTTGGCTTGGGTTCCGAGGGTTGTAATTTGGAACCCCTTACACCCCTTACACGAAGTATCACTGTGTAGCTCAAAATTGAGCAATTTTAATCACCCGTGTACCTGTATAATATGACACATTAAACGTATCTATATCGAGAGATTCTGTGGGAAACTTCCAACCCTTTACACTTGTACAACAAATCGAGAGTTAGGATACTGCTTCGGGGGATGTCAGAGTCAATATCCCTTTTGTTTTACTCAATATTGTGAGGGTTGAATCCTTTACGAGCTTTTAATAAACTTGTCTTTTGTATGTTTTTGTGGTTTGCGAATTCCCAGTGCGGTCAAATTATATCTACCGTTCATAATAAGCTAAGGGTGAAAAAGGGAGTACGTTAAAACAAAACTCATTTGGCATCAATTACCCGGGTTTGGAATTTTTCATCATCGATAACTATTTTTCAGTTTTTATTGAACATTGAACGATAGAATTACCTGAATTTTGCAATATTCTACATAATAACGATGTCAACAATAATACTACTCGTTTCATAGCTCCGATTGGCTGCACTGAACGAGCCTCACACGGGCGATATGCACGGTGTCAGCAGTTCCAACTACGAGTGCCGACGACAGGCGCAGAGGGCCAATATGGACGGCACTTTCCGCGCATTTATATCATCTAGGTAATAACTTTCAGCAAAGGTTTTCGTTAAGTGCTTGCTTGTCGTGTCTCTGCGTCTTTTTGGTCAACGTCCATCAAGGTCAGTGAGCAGGTTGAGGTATGGTGGCACTGAAAAGGGCCGCCTAGAGTACGCCTCTTACATAGGCCTCCCCTAAAGAGTTCCATGACAAATGGTCTTGAGCCTTCTCCATCCACTGACTTCCTGCAACCTTCACAATTTCGTCGGTCCATCAGCCTTCCGACACTGCGTTGCCCGAACAATAAAACTTTCACCGTATTCATGATAATTTTTGCAGGTTTATTTAACGCGCATCATAGCGTATTAAATATTCGTACATAACATTTGGGATTCGCACATCGCGGTTCCGATTACTACAACTACAACCATGATTTTAACTACGGTATATTACTAACAGCAAACAATATTCTCTAGGATTCAAACAATAGACTCCATCGTCAGCTGGGTGGACAGAGAGATTCCAGTCGTCAACACACGAGGAGAAGTAATTTTCAACTCCTGGGGCGAGATGTTTGATGGGTCGGGGGCCCTGTTTGCCCATGCTCCAAGGATTTACAGCTTCAGTGGTCAGAATGTCCTTACAGACCCTGCTTGGTAAGTAACAATAAATGTTTTATGGCTGTTTATTTTTGTGTGATTTGTGTCTTTTGTATAGTGCTGTGGGCACTATAAAAATGCTATGATTTTTATAATATCCCAAGAATTTTCGACATAGACGGGATTTTTCTCGACTTATGTATACACGTAACACGGGGTAAAAAAATCTAATCAAATCTCAGTATACGAATGACAAGAGCCAAGCGAGGAACGAACAAAGTTGGAAGGGGCAGCTAATTGGTTATAAAAGTGTTTTAAACTACCCAAAATAGCTGATTTGATAAACGGTTGGGTAATAAAACTGAAAAAAAGTATTTGGTATTGTAAAAAGTTCACCATCGATGAAAGAACAATAAAGTCTCTTTGTCATTGACATCAACTTATAAACATCCTTTTTGGACCAATATTCCACGTCGGCAGAACCAAGGGTATATTTTTAGGTTTCAATATCCCTGATGTTTTAAAAAAAACAAACTGCGTGCGTTTCTGTAATTATTTCTGAAATGATAGTTTTATTTAAATAATTCTGTTTGTAGAACAACATCTTGAAATCAGGTTGTCATCTCCATTTGAAAACTTGAAAGGATAATTTTCTGTTACGAAATATTTACATCAAGATACTCGTTATTGCAAACTCATAATCAAGTTTAGCTATAAACAGAGGAGTTTAACTAGATTAAACTTTATTAATTGTCCCTTGGAGCTTTTGTTGTTATTTGGCTTAATTATAATCATTAAAGATCGTTTCATAGGAAGAGGTTACCGAAACTTGACGACTGAAAGGGCGCGGCCCTACTTGACAAAAAGTTAGCAGCTGAATTGAAGTCCAAGGTTACTGGTGAAAATCGACAAGTTGCGATACAATGTAACGATACTATATTAAACGCGATGTGTGTCTCTGACTGACGCGATGTTTTAGGCTCATTTGTATTATTAAAACCGAATTAGTGTTGTGTTGAAAGAAACCGCATTCTCCGGGAATAAGTACTGGCTATTACAATGTCAGATATATGTATATGACAAAGAGATATGTATTACAGACAACGCAGAGCCTAAAGCATTGGTCCCTTTTAGTGTATACTAAGAAAGGACTTCTCAAAATTCAACACCTAAGAGGGTGCAGCGGGGTTTGAAGTTTCTTCACGCGAACAAAGTCGCGGGACATTCACTAGTAATGATTACTACGATAATTTAGGTACACAACTTTGTATTTTTCAACAGGCCAACAAAAGCAGTGTGGCACGGCGCTAATCCCAATGGCGAACCAGCCATGGACGCATACTGTGACGCTTGGCACAGCAGTAGCCCCGACAAATTCGGACTGGCGTCCTCCCTCCGCTCCAACAAGCTTTTAGACCAAGAAACGTGAGTTATTTATTGTTTGTATCCTTTTACAAGACATGAAAATCCAGTTTCAGAGGGCTTTATAAGACTTTAAAACAAAAGATGAAATGCCCTAATACCTAAGGGAAAATAGCTAGGGGATGGGCAGCAGCGTCCCCTATTTTTACAAAGATAGCTCTAACTGTGCTCGCCCTACCGCGTGCCCAGCGTGGTGAGTATGGGCAAATCCCCCTACATGAAAGGGATTCGCTCTGGAAATCTGTGCGGAGGGCTATTTTCGGCAGTGGACGAGCAGTCCTATGGCTGAAATGATGATAATAATGATGACTCGATAGATCAGTAGTACTGGCCATATGATCTCGATAGATCAGTAGTACTGGTTATGATCATTTCGACGAATTAAAAAAGAAACATTTTTTTACTTAATACATTCTACTTGTGCATACAGATACTCCTGCAGCAGTAAGCTGATCGTGCTTTGCGTGGAAGCGACGCCTGTTGATACAGTTAGAAGAAAAAAACGATCCAAGTAGGTCCAAGTAGGTCACATAATTGTTTCCATAAATGTATTTAATTTTTATAATTAATTGAGATTTGAAGTGTAAAGAGTAGATTCCCAAATGCGTTACAGTTTTATTATCGATTGGAAAACTAGGCCAAAACGATGACTGGAAATCATCGTGAGGAAACTAGTGAGTTTTTTAAAGTGACGATGGGCTTGCGACGCGTCACGTATGGAATACTCATTACTGCAAAATGTGGGCATGTGCAAATGTTCGGACATGCCTCTCAATACCCTGATCTTCTGAAGATCTGAGAGGATATCTACTATTCTTGAAGATGAAAGTTGTGAGATAGTATATTTTTTTTATTTAATGTAAAATACCGATGTAAATTACTACATTTCTTTCACGAAAAACCAACAACTGGCAGTAACTAGAGAGCCAGGCTTATTTTAAAGTTTTTTGAAATGAAAATCTTCCTCAGGTATCGAGCAGCAGACAATCAAAATATACCTCTACTAAAAGACATCGAAGAACAACAAAACGATACTAGGAATTTATAGACATTGGATGATAGTTTTATAATAATAATTATAAGTAAAAGCGAAGACTGTAAATAATTTGTAGATAAAAGATTTCTTAAAGCAATGATTCCGGTGGAACATATCGACAATATCTCTACAACTAAACGCTAGTGCATTTTGTGAGTTTTTCCAACTAAATAATATTAATCTAACCAATACATGAAAAAAATTAGGTCCTTGAGTTTATACTCTGTCAATAATATTTTTCATACAATGATAGATTTTAGTTTCCTCGTGACGAATAATGATATTATCCGTCTACGAAAGGACTTTTGAGGTGTATACATAGTATTTTTTTTTTTATTAATTGCCGTTATATGGATGGAAAGGGCATTGTCTTCTATATATATTAAAAGCTTGTATTACCTACCTCAGAGGTCCCATATTTCACATTTTTTTGTAAACTTTATCATTTTACCCAAATAACATATTTTTTTATTCATACTTCAGTGGAAGTTTAACTAAATTTGTTTTAATTATTTTAAAATTTCATAGTAGTGAGATCAATTTCAATTAGCTACCAAATGCAATATGGTCAGAATAATCAACTGATCGATTTTCATTGACATCGATCATATCATGTGGTGTCTTCTAACACCCTGTATAAGATTAAACCAGTCCAATTACTTCGCAGCACAACTTTAAGTTTTAATCTACTTAGTTGGAAAAATTCTCGTCAGGTTTATATTCAGTAGTTTGTAAATACGCAGCTTCTTCTTAATGTTAAATTGTAAATATTTACGGAAGAAATTGTATTATACTTTTTACTTGAAATTGACTGTTACATTAGACTAACTTAATAAATATACATTATTTTACTCGTGGTTAAAAAAGAAAGTGATGAATGAATGATCATAACCGATTCAATAATCGAATGAATTTTACATAGTTGTAAATATAAATTTAAGGTTAAGAGTTTAAATACTTTGATCAATGGTTTTTTGTTACAAACATTTGGTATGTTACTGAAATGTTTGAACTGTGGCAAAGGTATATATTGTGAATAGATTAGGTAATGTTTAAATATGTACTTAAATTATGTAAATAAATTAATGTTGTTTAAGCATTTTTTCTGACGCTTGAACAAATAACGTCAAACATGTCTTTTCAATGTAAATCAAAATAAATGTCAAATTCATGTTTACTTTAAAGTAATTGTTTTCCAAAGCATCGTGTCAAGTTGTAAGTAATTGTAATTTTTCATTGTTAATGAACGCTAGGTAAATTTTATTGTACCTACTTGATGGTACAGATTGTTTTGAAAATAAAGATTTTTTTATAAATACTTTTTTCTTTTTATGTCCATTATACGCAAAAACAGGGTTATTCGTAAAATCCGCAAACCCTGAAAACATTTTGTTCAGAATCGAAAGTGAGAGGATTATTTTACAAAAAAAACTGTGTTACTAAATATGATATCTTCAATTACTTAATTTTGTGCGTTTGAAACGATTGCAACATAACCAAGCGTTTTCAATTTTATTAACCCCTAACTTGTTGTGTCCCCCTGCTGGGCAAAGGTCCTCCACTGATATCGGCCAATCTCCCACAAGGTGTTTAAAGTTTGTAATATTGATATTAATCATATTGGTTTGAAATTTTCAAACATGAGATACAGGATGTCAGCGATATCTTAATATCCATGCATAAAGATATGCCCATTCCCTAGCTTTTTCTCTTAGTCGCCTCTTTACGACATACACGGGTAGGTAGATATGGAGGGGCCCATTCTTCAGCCGGGCCACCGCGGCCATGCATTATAAATGTGAAATGCGTCATCCATCTTTTATTATGAAAAACTTTTCGTATTAATTAGAAGAAATAAAAGTCAAGTCACCGTTGGCCAATTTATTAAAATGAGGTCACCACGGTCTGGTTTGTCATTTGAGTGGCATTGTTAGCATGGAAAATAAGTTGTTAATTTTCACTGCTATTAGTTAAATGGTAAAAATTGCTTAAACTTGTACGAAAAGATGGTTTATACTGTAGTTGACTAGCGAGTGGCATTTACGGAGGTCTTTATTGCTGATTTATAATTTTACTACACGTAAGGTACTTGTATAATGTACGTAGGTACATTATACAAGGTGACTCATATGATGTGTACTATTAATGCCGGAAAGGGCTCATTGTCCAGATGCCAATAACCCACCCTATTTGCTGTTGTAAGGTTACATCAGTTCAGGCTCAATTATCTTCTTGTACGTTTTTAATAATTCGTTATAAAGATAATAAATTGCCAAAATTGGTGATTTAAAATTTTTGGAAACAATGGTTTTTTTTATTGAACCAGTTGATATATTTTTCGCTTATATTTTGTCTTATTGCTGATAGAATCAGCCCCTTTTGGGGATAGTGTACATATTATGAATCACCTTGTATGTAGCATGAATATTTGAAGAAAAGTTTAGGTATTTCATTCTTGCTTATAAAACACCCAAACGTGCTCATTTGAATATATCCAGAAACCCCCGGTCCACTCAAAACACCCAACTTATTCCCAAATTCATATTTCCATTATGACACGCTTCATACGAAAACCTAACACCTTTAATTTACTCGAAATCCCTTTTAATTTAGCGTAAGGCACGTTCCCTTTTACCATTTCCATGACCCCTGTTTTATTACACGGATTATTTTAACACATGGCTGACCCAAAAACTGACAACTTTGACAATGATTTAATGAGCTTAAAATGTATGCGGACTCTTCTTCTGATGTGTTCTCTACACAGGGTGCTTTGTTTCACTTATGCAAACATTGCAAAGTCACGAAGTGTTGCTTCTAAGTTTCAATGCAAATAGTGATACAGGTGAAACTATAGGCGTATGAGTAAACTAGGTTGTGCCTGCGGGATTGCTCGCCTGCACCTTTCATAATTTTCGAAATGATCTACGATACATATTGCTACAGAATGAAGTCCATTAGGTGGGCTATTTGCCATGCAACGCATAATAACATTAGAAGAATCATCATTCTTCATAATATGAGTGAGTACATTGATAACAAAATCGTCCTGTAGGTATTTTGTTGAAGTAGGCAAGGGTAGGGTATCTCACGCGTTTTGTGTAATTGGCTGTCCTTACTAATTTGTAAGCACGTTTTTCCTTTGATAATTTTTTATATTATACACTAGCTCTCACCCGCGGCTTCTCTCGCGTGGTACCGAGATGAAAAGTAGCCGTTATGCTATTCTATATAAAGAACTCTATCTAATCCAAGTTTCATCGAAATCGGCTCAGTCGTAACGGCGTGATTGAACCACTAACATCCAAATATCCTCACAAACTTTCGCATTCTTATTATTAGTAGCAGAGTAGGTTTGAGGTAGTAGTATATACATTGACAAGATGATTCTTAATAGGTATACCATCTCGAAAGGACTGGCAAGGGCTTATTCTGTCAACAAAAAGAAAGAATATTGTCGAAAAAATTAATATATTTTTTATGTTGATTATTTTTCTTCATAAATTATTATTCAGCTGTTTTGCCAAACTACCTTTGTTGGTCTTCCTCATATTTACAAGTAGGTACTTATGAATCGGATGAGAAGTTTGAAATCAAGATTACTACATAAAACAACTGAATGATTGAGTTTGAACTGATTTGACCCCAAAACAGCAGACATTTTGCAATGAAAAATTAAGAATTTCCAAAAGTCGTAGAACAAAGTTTATTGCCAATTGGGAGTAGAATAAGACATTTCAGGATAGCATACTTATTAGTTAATATTATCAATAACCTTAATTGTCATATTAAAGGTTAAGTTCACATTTCTACGAACTCATATGAAGGTTGTCTGTCAAATGCCTTTTATATGCTAAGTAGTAAGTATTCTATGCTCATAGTAATAGCCCAATTTTTTTATTGATATATCTTTCTTTTATACTTTCGAAAAGGTTTACTTAATTTGTAGTAGTTGTCATTTCATTTCATTTCATTTCATTTCATTTCATTTCATTTCATTTCATTTCATTTCATTTCATTTCATTTCATTTCATTATTATGAATCACCTTGAATTGATTCAAGCGAATATTTTGTAAACTAGGCGTAATGCCATATACATTTTAAAAGAAAGCAATTAACGGCATTTTGAAATTGCTGGCATAGTGCGCGAACTTCTTTAATTATTGAAGTTCTTAAATTTAAGAAAGTTGGCACAGAGCGATGAGTTGTATATAAAGTTTCAATACTTAGAAGGCATTTTGCACAAAGTCGACATTCATATTATAAAAATAATATGCATTTGGTTTACCAAATGTATCTTATTTTTAAGATATTTGTAAGTATCACTGTAAAGTGGTACGAGAACTGATTTTGTGATGAATCGAATCCCTGTCGTGCACAAATTGATTTCCCATTCAAAATATTTACGCTTATTTATCCAGATATATCAACATAATATTAAATTATATTATTATAAATTATTTAAAGTCAAAGTCAAAGTCGCGCAACGGTCTATGGAGAGAGCTATGCTTGGAGTTTCACTACGTGATAAGATCCGAAATGAGGAAATCCGTAGAAGAACTAAGGTCACCGACATAGCTCTCAGAATTAGCAAGTTGAAGTGGCAGTGGGCAGGCCATATAGCTCGCAGAACCGACAACCGTTGGGGAGTAAAGGTTCTCGAATGGCGACCACGAACCGGGCGACGCAGTGTTGGAAGGCCCCCCACCCGATGGACCGACGACATTGTGAAGGTTGCGGGAAGTCGGTGGATGGAGAAGGCTCAAGACCGTTCGTCATGGAACTCTTTGGGGGAGGCCTATGTCCAGCAGTGGACTTCTACAGGCTGATGATGATGATGTTGAAATGATTTAAACTAGCAACATTATAAAAATCTTAGTCAAAATGACAATGACCGAAATATTTCTAGAGTAATATATCACGTTCAGAAAATATTCGCATTGCATTTTCAAATTATGTATCTTAAGCCGCACCCAGCCCACAGCGTCCGCATAATTATTAACGTGCAAATTTCACAAACGAAACTCCGGGTTTTAGAGAAAATATTTTATAGAGCTGGGATCTGGGCAATTTACTTAAAATTTCGCATACAATTATAGTGAAAGCTTTCATTGTTGTCTGTTGGTATAGTTGTATACAATTTTAGCTCGATGATATGGTAAACAACGTATTCCATAATAGTATACTATCCTAAACGGGACCTATCCTAAGCCCTAATATAAAAAGCTGATTTTTTTCCTGATTTTTTCATATCAGATGTTTGTTTTCTGTACTAATGACCCCAGAACAGCAAATTTTTCAAAAGTAATAAAAATCGTAGAAAAAACATTTTTTTCTACGATTTTTATGATGGTAAGCGGTAAACATTCATGCCAGTGTAAATAATAATATTATGAATCATCTTATAGAACTAAGATCTTCCAGCTGACTTAAAGTAGATACTAAATTTATGTACAATTATAGCCTTTCTTATCCAGTAGTTTAATACCCAGGCACTGCACAATCACATAATTTTATTACCTGTCTATGTGCATGAGTACAGGCCCACTAGAATTGAACAAAGTCTAATTTATTTTCGTGAAAACAATCGCAATGGCTCCGTAATCAGTCCGTGCCTTAGTAACATGTTGTTTAATTTGTTTCTTAGATTGTGTTTACACAAGTGTGCTTTACATGAGCCCTTTTCAGGGCCATCAAACCTCAACTTTATTGCAAAGGCTGACAAAAAAAGAACCAGTGACACAACTATTACAATGAGAACTACGCTCCTCACTAGTTTTAAAACACGTAAACAAACTTACGAAGCGAATAAATAAATAAATACTTCATATGACTCTTGATTTTTATTTTCTTTTCTGTAACCTGTTTGTTCACCTTGTATTCGACAATCAAAATATGCAACAATATTAAAATACCACGGTAAAAAGTCAGACATTTAATTTTATTCTAAGTCATAGCTAAAAAATATTTCAAGTGCCCACAAAATTAATGGGCGATCTAAACTCATAATTACACATACCACGATAAAATTCCTTCACCCCTGGAACTGGAACTCAAAGTGGGACAGAGGCGTGTTTTGTTTTCGTCGCGTGCACTGGTAATGGTTCTGATATGCATTTTTAACGATGAAAATATGACGTCATAAACGGTTGTATGTGGGAATAGAATCCTTTTGAAAATAGGTACTGCAGTAAAAACTAATGGCGTGTCCGTAATATTGAGGTTTTTGAATGGATATATTGTTCTCGAGTAAGTCCTTTAGTACTTTCTACCACTTCCCCACTTCATTCCTACTGGCATTGGTAATATTGAACAATCACAAATTCAATTAAAATTGTATAAATGTAATTAGTCAATGCTTATTTTTTACTAAATTAAATAGATTGTATGACTTATGAGTGAGACTTATGCAGAGATGCGAATATTGAGATGGATGTGTGGAGTGACAAGAATGGACAAAATAAGAAATGAGTACATCAGAGGAAGTTTGAAAGTAGCGCCAGTGACGGAAAAGTTGAGAAGTAATAGGTTAGCATGGTATAGGCATGTCATGAAGAGGGATGAAAGTCATGTAACGAGAAGAGCGTTAGGTATGAATGTGGATGGATATAAGACTAGAGGAAGGCCGAAGAAAAGATGGATGGATTGTATTAAAGATGACATGAGTAAGAAAGATGTGAGTGTGGAGATGACGGCTAACAGAAGAGAGTGGAAGAAGAAAACATGTTGTGCTGACCCCACATAATGTGGGACAAGGGCAGGAAGAAGAAGACATAATACTCTTCAAGGTATGAGTACTATAATACACGTAACTAAGCTAATATCGGCCACAATTCGCTAAAACTATCTTAAATTCTCACGCGGAAGAACCATGGAGCAATACTAGAGAGGATATAAGGGCCAGTTTATATTGTCCTAACGAGCAATGTGATGGCCGGGCCGGTCACGTCGCCACGAAACTAACGACCTAACCTAGCTGTGGGCATCGTCCGGAATACCGTTATTTTTGTCTGTGAACGTAGGCCTTGTATAAACATGGAATTACCGCTGCTTAGTTTTGTTATCCTGTCGTTTCTTCGATATGAGGTGGATGTGGGTTACTATAACATTGTATTCGCAGAATTCACTAGAGAATGCACATAGTACATTACATTAGTACATTACGTTAAAATACGTATGAAAAACTATTTTAAAACCCTTACAAACGATCTATATATTAACTCTTGATGCTTTATCCTATCACACAGAGGCTCGTATCTTTAGTCAACGTGATATTATTTTGAGAGGTTTCAGGAAAAGCATCAAAATTACAGCATTTTCCTGAAATAAATGGCATGCTGCTGTCAGTGTGAGTGGAGTGAAAACATACTTATTACCGACTAAGAATACCGGAGGTAAAGACTTTATCACAAGATTTTTTCCGTATTTCAATGCAGTTTAACTGAAAGCCCAGGCAAAGCAAGCTAAAGGAACTTGTTTGTTTGTTTTAGGATAAATAATAAATTATTTAGAGTGCACATACAGCAATACAATTCGCAGTATATGCTGTCTTGTACATTCGGTATCGTAGCGATAACTTGGTCTTGTTTACTACCTAGAAGTTTTTAAAAGCACTTTGACGTGCTCAATAAACTTAGACCGTTATGTTACCACTGGGTGCTTGTGTCTTGCGGCATAGAACTATCGCATGTAGTTTCAAGTTTTAGGAAAACGCAGTAAAAGTAGCTGAAGTTAGCAAGACGTATTCAAGACTATTTAATTTTTGTCTGTGATCAGAAAAATACTTTGGTTTGTTGTTCGATGAAGTTTGTTTTTGCTTTTTAGTCATCAACATCATCAGCTTGAATAAGTCAACTGCTTGACATAGGCCTTACCCAAGGATTTCCATGACGAAACATCATCATGAAGGGTAGGGTGATTGGATCTAACCCACCACTCTGGTCTGTGCGGGTTGTTGAGCGCCAGAGCCTCGTTCGTTGATTGGCAGGGTGTACCACGGGTCGGTGAGGTTGGCGACTTGGGTTCGAATCAAATACGCCACTAACATTCTTGTATTCAGGACAAAGGTCCGTATCATTTACATAAAACACGCTGAACATACTAACAAAAATACATTAGCGAGACTAACGAGATCTAGATCTTCCTGCCCTTATCCCACATTATGTGGGGTCGAAACAACATGTATTCTTCCAATTTAATCTATCATCGTCAACTTAGCACTCACTCCTTTCTTACCCATATCCACTTTCGCACAGTCCATCCATCTTTTCATTGGCTTACCTCTACTCCAATCCATCCATATTCATATGTAACACTCTTCTCGGCAAATGGCATTCGGTTCTCCTGACTGTTCCCATGACATGCCTGTACCACGCTAACCTATTACTCCTCAGCTCGTCCGTCAGTGACGCCACTTTCAAACTTCTTCTAGAAGAATAATGCAAACAACCGATGGAAAAAAATTAGGAAGGTGAGCTTCATTGGTATCAAGATCTTAAGCCAACACTGAATCCTGTGGTTCTATTACCACATTTATATCGAATGCGCTATCAACACAACCTGACTCCTACTTACCGGAATACGTAGCCATAAATGAAAAGTTATCAAAAATTAAAATCTGTAAAATAAACCCTCGTGACGAGATTTCGGTATATCTGTCTGCTCATCCATGTGCACTGTTAGGTTGTCTCTTACTAGCGCTATGCGTTGCATCTTGCTAATAAAACCTTACGGCAGTCTTCACGTATAAGCCAGGTGCCATGACTCCTAGTCTCGCTATGACGTAAATTAAGTCCCAAGTGATTTTCGGCCCCTAACTATACGATCATTATTTTGCTCTGCCTCCATAGACCATCATCACATCACATCTTGCGAAACAAAAAGCCGATTCTATATGTAAAGATTTGTACCAGCTTTTTACGTGATTGTGCCCATAGGATTAATTTAAAAATTTTGTCAAGCACTTTACAGCTAATTAAAATTAATTAACGTCTTCTTAATCTCTGTAGCAGGGATTAATAAAGCCGGATTACACGAAAGAACTTTACTAAGAGGCAATACACACTGTAAGTTTATTGTGAGTTCTCCATAGTTAAAAACTCATAGTTAATTATTTTTTACCAACAGTATCATGAAGTCAACTAAAGTAGATCGCTGCGATTTGCTGCGCAGCAAGGGACGCGTAACGTAGGCCTAAATTAAATTCTACGAAACTTCCATAGTAAATTGTACATGGCCTGGAGTAGCCATTATTAATTACATTCTATAAGGTACCAAGCTAGAAGATACCCTATGTCAAACGACACTCGAATCATTATTGAATAGCATAAAATAAACGCTATACAAATTGCCTTGCATTTCAAAACAAAGGTTAAACACTGTTTACCTTTTAAAATACTATTAGCTTTACTGAAGTTATCCGAGATAGTGGGGCAATTTATCACGGTCCGCTTACTAACTACCTGCTAATCTGCGACCCACTTAATACTTACTGTTAGCTAATCTGCCTCTACAGCTATGCAAGTAATTTTAGAATCCTAATCAACTCGGTTCCGGTCTGAGGTTATTTACCTACAATCAATTTTCTACATTCTAGCAGTATTTCCGTACTAAATTCAAACTGAATCGAGGCTGAAGCGTACCTTTTTATCATATTTTTTTGTATAATATGATTTGGAGAGCTTAATTCAGTTTCAAACTACAACGTGTTTCGTTACTAGTATACTATCCCGTGGCCGTGGTGGCCCCGGTTGAAGGCCCCTCCATATCTACCTATCCGCGGATGTCGTAAGAGGCGACTAAGGGAAAAAAGCTAGGGGATGGGCAGCAGCGTCCCACATTTTAACAACGATAGCTCTAACTGCGCTCGCCAACTCGCATGCCCAGCGTCATGAGTATGGGCAAATCCCCTCACATGATAAGGAATTTGCTCTGTCTGTAGGGGAGGCCATGTCCAGCAGTGGACGTCGTATGGCTGAAATGATGATGATGATACTATCCCGAAAGATGGCAAGAAGAACGTGTGATAGACGCAAAGAACAATCATACCAATTTCTTTTGAGCCACAAGACTGACAAACAAGCCAACTCAAATAGGCTTCGCTTCCAATGAACTTCATCCTACAGTATTGATTAGAGCACTGGTGAAGTGGTGGTAGTGGCCACTCGTTCGTATCCACAGATCGTGGGTTCGAATCTAGGTCGTGTACCAATGGAATCTGCGCTAGACTAGGGCTCTCAAACGGGGAAGGAAAACATCAGGCAGAGGCATGTCCTAGAACCTAAAAATTTGAGGACATGTGACATGTGCCAGGAAAGGGCCTCTTAGAGGCGCACTTTATTCCTTACACTTCAGTGATTCTTTACTATCTGACTGATAGGCCCTTTTCAGGGCCACCATACCACAACATGATCACTGACATAACACAGGATGACCAAGAAAGCACCAGTGTTACGACAAGCAAGCGATCAGCAAGCAGTTTTGATTTTAAGGCGTTATGTCACTAATTAGGTCTGACAAAAACTTCTGAACAGACACTCAAGTACCTACCAAAACCTCTGAACTCTTTGCTTTCTAAACTAGCTTTCAAAGTTAATATTCCTAGAAGCTTGGCACTGTTGTCTCAGCACACCTATTACGGATCTGGTCGACACGGCTGTTTGTGACGTCAAGCTAAATCGTTTACATTAGCTAACTTTAGCTTGCTTTAGCGTGCTTACATGAAGTGGAAGGAGTGTAATGGGATATCGCACCGTGGTAAGTTTGACTATCTACTATCCTACTTCCTACTAATAATAAGAATGCGAAAGTTTGTGAGGATGTTTGGATGTTTGTTATTCAATCACGCCGTAACAGCTCAACCGATTTCGAGAGATTTTTATCTAGGTAACACGAGAGCGAAGCAGCGGGCGGAAGCTAGTAGTATATAAACCTACAATATATTATAGGTATTGATTATCAGTTAGGTAGACGAACCAAGGTCACCGACATAGCTCTCAGAATTAGCAAGTTACTCTAGGCTAATTAATATATATTTATAATATCTTTATTTCAGGCTACTTGACACATTACACAAAAATGTGTAATGCCATGGCCCATATTAATACATACCTTACAGACGAACATACATATCATGTTATATAATACATATAATATTAATTAATGTTCTACACAATTCTGACCAGGTTCTCAACGCAGTAGCTGGCTTTAAGGGTATACAATAGATGGACACAAACAAAAGGAAGTGACTTGGTACCAAAGGATTTGGAAACGGACACATAAACTAGAACGGTCATAATTTACCCACTATGTGCTAAGGAGTGCCAACCTAGTCGTTCTATGATTCATCTTCAGGTTAGAGCCAACTGAAACAACCTATGCTACGTATTCTCAGTCACCGAGAGGGAAATTCTGACGAGAAATAAAAAAATACTGACAATATTTACAACATTTTGATGACCTCGGTGGCGCAGCGTGCGATTGCCGGAGACGCACGGTGGTTTTGTTCCCTTTGCAGGAAAAATATTTGCATGATCTGCAAACATTTGTGACGGGTCTGGATGTTGTAGTACTCGTAGTTTCTGATACCCACGTCATAGGGCATTCTAGTGTGGGGTCAGAACTATGTATGTGACTGTTGGGTGTTATTTATTTATAACGATAAAAATAATGTTCGTTTGAAAGGGTTGACTAAAACTACGGAGCCTTTTTTCACATGGTGATGGTTTTGGTATTGTGGTATTTTGCTAAAACAGACCAAGTGCGTGCGTAAATGCGCATGAGTTTAGAATGTAATATATGATGAACTAAAATTGGGTGTATATCAGTCTGAAAAATAGCGTGGCAGTATTTTTTTTTCATCACGAATCCAACAAAATAAATTAAAGCCAAGGCCGCTCTTTTGACTACAACTAACAACATGAGTATATGTTGTTAGTTCTTGCCAAAAGAGCGAAAAGGAAATAAATCTCGAGACATGAGAGTACTCGTAGCGTATTCGTAGAGATAAGTTATTTCGTAGCATTTTCGTAGCGGCAATATTTATCGAAATCATTGACATCCGTATCGATTTGGAACATAGTTTAAATATCATTTATTTGTAACTTATAAAATTCGTGCTTGATTGAAAGAATAGTTGATTAAATGAATCATTTACAGACTATTAAGATCAATTTTATTGAACCACTTTCATTTAATTTACATGCGTTTGAGAGCCGGCTCTCGATCGATTTCCCCACACTCGTCGTTTGGTTGAACGGGCTGTTTGATTTGATTTCACAGTTTAGAGTGCACTAGAGCTTTGGGTCACAAACAGTTTTGAAGCTTCGTAGAATTGAGGGTTTCTCTAATAAGGTAAGGTAAAAGCTTGATTTCGCAATACCCATTTCAGTTGTATTTTGAAGTAATTAAAGTTATATTTCAATTGTTGTTAAATTCAATTTTCTTTACCGCCTTTTCGTCCGTCTGCACTGACTCTTATACCCATGCATCATTTTTATATACTAGTACACGGACGTTTTGTTTAAGGTATAAAATTTTTATGAAAAATCTTCGCATACCTACCGTCGCATACCGATGCGCATCGACTAGATACAACAGATTTTATATTGTAACTGGAATCTCGATATTGGAGCGGTTGGTCGTATTGATTTAAAAGCTAAGCCTTGGTTCTATAAATTAAAGATGTTGACATAACAGAGAAACAATTGATTTTTTTCGTCATAATATAGAAACGATGAATAAAAAGAATATTTAATTTTATTTAATTTTTATAATTTTAGGAAAACTTACGGCTATTATGAGTTTAATGAAAACAATGAGTACTTAAAGGCTAATTACAAGTTTCCACATATAGGTAAAAGTAACTAAATTAAAGCGAAACAGTAAAAAAGTAGACGGCACCGCACATACCTACCACAAAGAGAAATATATATATATATATAATAAAAAAAATCGAAACTACCTACTAATTAAAAAATAAGTCATACATCAAGTGTTTAAGCGTTTATGTGCATTATAATATAGACTATAAGAATTAAAAAGACTTTTTCAAAAGATACTAAGCACTCTAACCACTTCAACCAACGGTCATTGGTCCTATTCAGGGCCACCATCGTACCTTAACCTGATAACTGATATTAAAGACCAAGAAAGAAGCAAAGTCACGACAAGCAAGCAAGGGTATTGTATATATTTAACCATATTTAGGAATTGTCTCTCTGCTTGTCAACTACTCGTCATGTGGTACAAAAGCAGCGAAAACCTTTTTGGGAACGCCGCGGTGGTTCCGTGTAAAACCAGAATAAATGCAGTTGCGAAACTATTGGGAGTTTCGCTTTTGTGATGGACTGTTTTGTCCGTTTTTTGCGATAGTAAATTATTTTCAAAGGAAATCAAACACAAAGGGTAGGCTTTTTGGTTTATGGTTTCCATCGGTAAATGGATGAGGAAAGTCGAAGGTTCAGTAGGGATTCTGTCTTCAACTACAAAGACGGGAAAAAGGCATACCAGTCCTGAAATGCAGTAGCAATAGTAACGATAACGCGTTCACAGACGAGAGGTAGATAAATTTGGTATTTTTAAATTATTCATTAAAAAACACAAATTTTCATGCAAAAATCTGCTGTTTTGCGGTCAAATCAGTTCAAACTCAATTAATCAACTGTTTAACTTCTCGTACGTTTGATAACAAGTTATAAAGAAAATATATCTATAGTTATATATTACATAGTTATAAAGGACCAAGAAAAGTAAAATTGAATACTTCGTGAAAAAAAAATTATACTATTTGTATATTTTGTTTTTTATACGCCCATATTATTATACTCTCGTTTTTTGAAAGAATTCCTTGGTATTCAATTATGAATCACCTTGTATGGCATGCCTAGCCTGCCACTTCAAGTTGCTCATTCTGTGGTTACCTTGGTTCTAATAGAAAGATTGATAAGATTCGATATTGATAATTATCTCCTTCCTTTGGTGTTTTTCACAACAATTTCACAAGTAAATTACACCTCGCTACACAAGTATGCAGTAGAATACCTACGCTGTCAAAGGCATAGCAATTATGAATCACTTCGTCGGGTATGACGGCGCGCGTGGCATTTCCATCTTAAACCTTGGTTTTCCAACTAAAGGTTACCGTTATATTACAGCCGCAATATATCAGAGAAGTAGCAGAAGTAAATTAATCCTTTGCTAAATTCTTGAAACTTCCCACACCTCCTCTTGTACCATTGGACTGTTCCATTGAAGGAAGTATCTCATCATTTCAGCCGTAGGAAGTCTACTGCTGGACAGGCCTGCACCCAAACTGTCATTTGGGGGATTTGCCCGTACTGGCTACGCTGGGAATGCGGGTTGGCGAGCGTTTTTTTACCCATAGTTATCTCTTACAACATCCACGGGTAGTAATGGAGGTGTATATTCTTTAGTCCCCTCAATTACAACCAAACTGAAGATAATCTTTGTCGCTTGAAGAAACTACTAGGTATTTGGTATTCATTTGTTTTGAGACTGGGTCTAGGCAACGTGATACTAATAAAGTTGAATGAACGGCGTATGTGGCCTGAGCATGAATAATTCACAATAACGTTACGCTTACGATACGAGTACTATAGCAAAAGTCAAATAACAAAATAAAACACTTCAAGAATCACTGATGACTTTTGTCGTGTATCGCTATTGTTAAATAACCGTGCTTAGGGCACAGATACTTACTGTTTATATCACGTTCATCATAAAACGGCTGGCGTATTATAAGAATCAAAACTTTAGGAAATGCCTTCGTAGTAACTCGCGTTCTTGTGGAGACATTGGTTTCGTTGTTGGGTTTTTGAGGTTTGTGATAGACATCACAATTTTATTACAAAATTGATGTTAATTATTGCAAAATAATGTAGTTAAATGTTTACCTAATGTCAGATTAGTTTCAGCAGTTCCTGGCACCCGGATCAGGCCTTGTGGCACTCATCAATCTTTATCAGCCCACTGCTGGACCTAGGTCTCTCACAAGACAGGCATAGCTTCACCTAGTTTCTAATAAGTTTAAAAGTGATGATTTTATTGAAATAAACACCTTTTTAGTTTGAGTTTGAGTTTGAGACGCGCCCTTGAGCCCGGTCTCTCGCTATTCCCATCCAACTTCATTAAGAAAATCCTCGCCCACTCTGCCAGGGGGCAGCCTACACTGCGCTTACTTAAACGCAAGTGCATGCATCGCCATCGACCACCTTGTTTCTCAGTCAGTTAACATTTTTTGGGTTTGAGAGATACGCTTAGCAACGCTTGAGCGACTTGTGGACCGACTCTACTGTAAGCCCATATTTCAATAGAGATAATATTTCATAGGTCAGAAAAGGTAGAACACACTAAGAGTAGTATAAGATTTTCGTCTTCAAACATTGAACGGATGAGCAACGATACATGTCGAAGTTTTACTTAAATTATTTTGCTAAGTTATGAGGACCCCTGAAACTAATCCTTTATGTCACGGAAGGAAAAACTAATTAACCTTCTTCTCAGCAAACCGTCGGAACTACAGCTTTAGTAATCTGTGTACATTCTATTCATAGTATTCATTTTCAGCCAGTAAGAGCAATACCCGTTTGTCACAAGCACACAACACATTAAAGGCCCGTTCCACTGCGGGCTGGTAATAGTTGATTTTGAGCGCCGTTCACCGGCTGGATTGAAATGAGCATGTCACTTTGCGGCCGAAATGGCTGCGGCGACTGTAATGTGTTTGACGCAAATATTGCGGAGGTATTGTTGCAAAATAAATTAAACTTTGTGATATTGGCTTTTTCATATACGAAATATAATTTTGTTAAAGTTGCGTCATCACTTCACTTCACAGTTTCGGTTTTGGCAACAACGCCAACATTTCGAAACGCACGTTGAACATGTTTATTTTGAAAATTGGATAGGCCTGTCTATAGCTTGTCCTATAGATAAGTGCCATAAGCGAAAGCACTCAGTTACGGTGTCGTTTTAAAATAATGCTATAAAAATTGTATGTATGAGTACTCCATTCATAGCTGATGCACTTAATCTTTTTTTGTAGTAATCTTAAAAATAGGTACCTACATCATCGTTTTGAGAGAATGTTAGTATATTTTCATCCCCGGGAGTTCAGATTCTGCTTGGAAAAATTAGATAATAAAAGTTGTAGAGAATTTTTACTAGAATTATTTAATACCGTCATTTCTGTTTATAACGATCATTAGCCTTAGCTACGGTCCTTAGCCTTTCAAGGCATACAATATAAAGTTGACTATTTTATTCAACCTTACGTCAGAAACAATTATGAACTATCACGTTTTCACTATTTAAGGCCATTACTGGCTATAACTAAAAGTTTCTAAAACAAGAACTAGATAATAATTACCAAAAAAAATCTAAACCGAAAAATTAGTTTATTGTTAACGCATTGTCATTTGTCTGCGGTGCTAAAAAGCCGAAAAATAAACATTTATGTGCTTCGTTGTGTGGACCGCGAAAATCGTCACTTTCAGTGTTTTTTGAAGCGTTAAACTCTACTCTATGTACTCGTGGAACCATAGCTTTTTAAAAAATTGAACAAACCTATAAAATAAATGACTTAGTTTATTTATTTGTCACATCCTCATCATCATTCCAGCCGTTGGAAGTCCACTGCTTACCTAACATCGGCCTCACCCATCGATTTCCAGAGAGGAGGGATTATCATGTGGGAGGAATTTGCCCATACTCACCACGCTGGGCACGCGGGCTGGCCTAATGGAGGCTCCCAGACTTTCAATACGAAGATCGTTGGTTCAAACCCGGTTGTGCACCAATGAGTTGTTTTACTCCAATAATGCTTTTTTATTCATCATCATCATCATCAGCCTGTAGAAGTCCACTGCTGGACATAGGCCTCCCCTAAAGAACTCCACGACGAACGGTCTTGAGCCTTCTCCATCCACCGACTTTCCGCAACCTATGGAATACTCACTACTGCAAAATGTGGGCATGTGCCAAATGTTCGGACAAGCCTCTGATTACCCTCTTAGACATATTCAAGGAACCGATCGCCTGGAGCTCTGAGAGGATGTCTATTCCTGGGGATTGAAGTCGTGAGCCTATTTCTTTTATAATAATTTACTGCATACAATAATAATAATATTATTAATAATAATAATCATCACGGACAGGAATATTGTCGCCAATAAACCTGATATCGTGCTGGTAGATCGGTCGGAGCGCCGGGCGATACTCCTTGATGTCACTATCCCACGAGGCTCTCGCTAGACAGCTGGGTGAGGTTCCTCTCTCTGCAGCTCTAGCCACCGACCGCTTGAGCCGCACTTCGCGATCGGTGGTTCTACATTTTTATATATGTTTTTTACTATAATAGTTGTTTTGATATTCTTTTTTGATATTTTGTAGTAAATAAATGTATTTTTTAAATGAGATTTTAAATAAATATACGTGTATAATAATGATAATTATAAAGTCATTTATTCACAAAAAGGTTCTAAAGGTTCTAAGGTTTAAATTATTTTATGATTTTTGAATTGTTTTTTCTCAATAACTGCAAAACGCACAAAAACCTGTATTACAGGTCACCAGGCTCTCACTCCACGGATTGTACGAGCGTCATTGCATTGTGTAACTTAGTAGTTGTAGGTAGTACACTTCAACCTAGAGAAAAACACAATACAAGCTCGATAGTATGTAAAATTTTCGTAAACTTTGTAACTCCCGCGGTTTCGCTTGCGAGTTTCCCGGATAAAAAGTAGCATATTATTATAATGTGCATTATTCGCATCAATCACGACATTATTACACGACTTCGCTCACTCGATCAGTTCTTCTTCGAGTCAAGGACTCCTTCAAACTCTACTTGACCAATATGTAACAACCTCGATGGCCCCATCTGTTGCCTCATTTAGGTCCTCCCAAGTGCAGGTGGTCGTGCACAGTGGACAGGAAAGCAGGTGTCGCATGTCCTGTACGGAGGCTCCGCACTGTGTGTGTGACTCAAATTCGAACTCGATCAGTTTTCATTTTACTTTTACTTCTCCGTTGTAGGAAACAGTGTTTGTAGTAAAAGAGACGTTTCATCAATATATGGAGCCTGGGCCTGCAATGTGTACACTACTCTAAAATATGGCTAAGCAATAAAGTAAACGTATTTAATTGGTTATTTTATTTAAATTGACTTCGTTCTAAGGTACATTATGATTTTCTTCGACAAAGAGAGCAACACACAGCGCTTAAAAATATGGCGGATGGACGTGCGTGAAATGTCATTTTGAAAACCTACATTTATCTGACTAAACAAAAACATCAGATCAAACAACATGACATGAAAAATATGTCAATGTCATGTCAAACGCCAATTATAAACCAACATGGTGGCTTTCAAATAGTGTTCACATAGTAAAAAACTTACCAGAAGAACTATTCTTGTACCATCGCATTTATTTTCAAATTAATTAAATTGAATTTTTCTTGTAATCTCCTATTTTTTCCTAATTTTTCTATGTAGTGTACATGGACCAGGCCCAGAATGAAATGGCTCCTTTAAAGTCCTACGCAAGTCAGCCTAACGCTAATATGTTTTGGCCAACCGCCTGTGCCATCAAGCGCCAGCACGCAAAAGTAAAAAAGCTACTCAGCAATTCGGTTTAATTAGAACACTGGTACACCTATATAAAACTTACACGATGGTCTACGTCGCTTGCACACCTGAACACTCTTTGTTTATTTTTATGGCCGAGACCAAATTCACGCCAAAATAAATGTGAAGTACAAACAGCGTTCTAAAGAAACTACGTGACCGTCTTATCGCGGTAGAATCGAACGGAGGCAAGGCATCATTATCATCTTCATGGCCTTATCCTGCACTATGTGGGGTCGGTACATTATTTATTCTTTTTTTTTTACAACATATATTTCCCTATCAACTTTATTTCTTCCTTAATCGTATCAAATTTCACACAGTTCATCTTTTTTTTGGCCTATCTCTTATCCTACCTCCATCTACATTCATATCTAACACTCTTCTCTCATGACATTCTCCTCATACTGCGAGAATGGATCGCATCAAATGTGAAAATGGGAGTGAAGTTCAATATTAAGAATAAGCGTGGTTGTTGACTTCGCCGACAAGAGAATTGAGATCTAATTAGATTTAAGGCTCTATATTTGACTTGGCCAGTTATAACCAGCAAATAATTTTTTTTGAAGAACGATATATTGACCTTGCAATATAAAAACTGCACATAAAGAAGTTATGTGAGACTGCCTAGTCCTGGGTGCAAACAACTAAAAAGTTAGATGTTATTATAGTAAGTCGTACATAGTATATTGAAATCAAACGGGTGTTTATCGCATACCTTTTTCATATTATAATCCCGATATTTCAACTGTGTTGCAACAAAAATACTAGTAAGTCGTCCGTCAAAAAACGGATGCCACTATCACAGGGACCTTGGCTTTAGCCCATAGGACGTTAATTAAGTTCTTGGCTTTTACGAGTCCGTCTTTGCTTGTAGTAATGAGTATTAGGGGCTTAGAAAATTCTAGTATCGGAAGTATTTACGGGGATAAGGAAAACGAAAGCAATAAGGTAAAGGACTTTATAGCAAGAGATTTTTGTTGCGGATATTGTGGATTTTTCGGTGAATTTTCAGAGTAGATCGGTAGGAAAAACGAGTTATACTTAAAATATATATGAGGACTAATAAATAAAATGATAGGATTCTTGGAAAGTTTTGATGTAAGATCGGTCCTACCAAAATGATAAATAGGAGCGTTTAATATTTTTATAAGAACAGCAATATTAGTTAATGCTTCAATTGGTAAACATTGTATAGTTCTTAGTAGAACCAATATTGCCGTCCCTTAAAATTCGTAAGAACGCCTAGTATAGTTAGTACGGTGTACGTACATAAATAAATACATATGTAGTATAGTTTAAAATGGCGTATAAATGAGGTAAAAAAGTGGTACTATAAAATACATTGAAATTGGTCTTACAAATTGAGTTTAATTCCTACGATCGTAAAACTGAAATTAGAATAGCGTTTGTGAATATTGTTGAGCCCTCAAAAGTCTTGTATTGTTCACAACACATTGTTCAGTTGACCCCTGTAAGTGAAGTTATCTTTCGTTTTATAATGCTGTTCTTATCGCACTTAATTCCAAGGATTCAAAGAGAGTTTATAGTTTGAACGTTTATTTTGTTTATGTTTAGTATTTTTTTTTGATGATACCATAATATTGTTCTGACCCCACACTAGGACAGGAAGCTGTGTTGTGGGTATCAGAAACTACGACTACCTTGGTACCACAACACCCAGACCCGGATCATTATTTGCAGACCATGTAAACATTTTTACCGCAACGGGAATCGAACCCGCACTGAGGTCTTCAATTAATTTAAACGGAGTCCCAAATAATATTTTCTAATATAAAATGAGACCAAAGACCAAAGGGCTGGTGCTTACCTCGGACAACGGATCAATAAAGTGATCCAACGAGGTAACGTCGCGTCGCCAGCCTTTTGGGCACTCTGCCTGTGGTTGGTGATCTGAACTCTGTTTCTACTTAAAGTCGTAAGTCATAAAAAAGAGTTTTTACCTTGAATTAATTTAGCTTAATTTCTCATAACTTTTTCTGTTACTGTGTTTGGTAATTTCCTTTTATGTAAATAAATAAATTAACTGACTATTTAATGACAGTGTGTATAGCCTTATCCAAAGTAAAAAAAGGTGGAATTCAATAACTTAGCAAATTAGTAATTTTGTCCCCACTTCCGACTGTCGTCGGTGTCGGCGCTGATCAATTTATAGGTCAATCAATTATAAATAAATAAATAAATAATAAAATAAATAAATATTTCGGACATATCACACACGGTCAACTGATCCCAAACTAGGCATAGCCTGTACTATGGGTACCAGATACTGATATACATAATAGATATATATTTTACACCCAGACACAGAACAAACATCTGTGTTAGTCACAAATGTTTGTCCAGTGCGGGAATCGAACCCGCGACCTCTAGCGTAGAAGGCAGAGTTACTACCAACTGAGCTATGAGGCCTGTCATTATATTGCAACCACATCATCGTATATACTGCGATGTTCACTTTACCTCACCTTTTGTGGTCAATTGACATATCCATTTGACCCGCGGTGACCACGATTGCTCGCCACTCGGACCACACCCGACTAATTACAGAAACCGTAGCACCAGTTCGGACAACTAAATGAATAACGACGCTATCGCAAATGCATTTTAAAAGTTAGATGCTGGGCCTACTCATGTCTAAAAATATGCCACAACATCATCCGTAAGTATGGGTAAAAAATACACCTGATGCTGATAAAAACAAAAATTAGGCCTTAGAAGTCGTAGCATCCGATTAGATTTTAATGAATCAATAACAAGGCCATTGCGATTCAGATCGTAAAATAACTAAATTGACGTACTTAAAAGTAGTAAAACTCACTAATTAGTCAAAAACCCTCACGATGTTTTTGTGTAGATTGCAGTAAGCCTTATGAACAACCCTTGGTCGTGGCACTCTTTGGGGAGGCCTATATCTAGCAGTGGGCTGATGATGTTATATGAAGAATAAGCAAATAAGTATATAAGGTTCGTCAGATATTAATAGGCTCGCTCGTAACTTGGTAACGTCAGAAACCGTTGCTAGCACCCAAACGATCGGTTCGTTACCATTAATTGGATCATTTTATTTGTTTCCGGTTTGAGTACGGTGATATCCATAAATAATTTCAGTATTTAGTTTGGACTATGATTTGAATTTTAAAGATGATTTAGGTTCCAAATTCATTGTAGAATTATGAATTTTATCCTTAAACATGGTCTTTATACCATCAGATTATCAGGCGATTAGATCCTTGATGTTGTCTAAGGGGGTGATCAGATGATACGTAGGTAACGTACAAACAGATACATGCCCACATTTTGTGTAGTAATGAGTAGTGAGTATTATACGTGACAGGTTGCAATTCCATCGTCGATTATAAAAATACTTGGGCACAGGACTATTTACATGCTTGGTGTTTTTTTTCACAATTACCTAAATATCTTGTAATCACACTTGTGGAACAATCACGAAGATTTATTTAAATGTAATTCGAGTATTAATAAGTAGGAAATATTACTTATAATAAATGAATGCAAATGGATACTTTAGTACATAAGTAAAATATATATATAAGACCAGATACTAATGTGTATCTACTGCTCTCTGTGACCTGTAACCAATTCATTGCCAAAAAAATACTATGACTATGACTAATCTCTCTTCCAAATATGTCATAGTAGAAAACTATGTCATGTCACTGGTCCTTTCTTGGTCGTCCTGCATTAGGTCAATGACCAGGTTATGGTATGGTGGCCCTGAATAGGGCCAATGACCCTTGGTGAATGAACTTGCTATTTAACCAAGATAAACATAAGAAAATCTCGTTTAAAACTTACCTATCTCCATCGTGTACGTCAATTAACTGCATCAGAACCTCGATGGCCATCAATTTCCTTTCTAAAGATCGGTAATCTGTATTAGCTGGTGACCCCAATGAGCTGGGATACGTTCCATAATCTGCCTTTTGTGAGGTACAAAGGTAGGCTAATATGAGCTGGTAGTTTAAATAGGCTTAGCTAAATCCCACTAATATTAAAAACGCGAAAGTTTGTAAGTATGGATGGAAATTTGTACCTCTTTCACGAAAAACTACTGAATGGATTTTAATGAAACTTCACAATAATATAGCTTATACATCAGAATAACACATAGGCCTTCAATTTATAAAGATATTGTGTGAATTGTCCAAAATATATTAAGACTACTAACTACTCGAAATACTAATCCTGCGCAGACGAAGTCGCGGGCAAGCATAGTATGAAATCCTGAATATTGATAGTTTTTAGGGTTCCGTACCTCATTTGGAAAAACGGAACCCTTATAGGATCACTTTGTTGTCCGTCTGTCTGTCTGTCTGTCTGTCTGTCCGTCTGTCAAGACCCTTTTTCTCAGAAATGGCTAAAGGTATCAACTTGAAATTTAAACCACCTATTAAGGTCTGTGAGCTTATGGTGCTGTATAAAAATCAAAGCTCTAGCTATATGCATTAAAAATATATGGCAATGAATGTATAATTTTTGTATGGAAATGGCTAAAATGAAAAACCTCTAGGGTACTTCCAGTTACCTCACAATTCTGAAATTTGGAATGCTTGGAGCTTTTATAACACAATTAAAGGTAAAAGTCTCAAATTGAGGAATTTTGAAGTTTTTTAGGAAACAAAGTAATATCTGCGGTCTATGTCATACAAAGACTACGTGAGCGACCGCAAATATACATTTGTCAATTTCCTACACTTAGAATTTTTATTTTCTGATCATGACCATTGTTGCACGACCGGGATTCGAACCCATGACCAAAGGTACGAACCCTCAGGGCGCGAGTTCTCGCACTTGACCGTCTTTATTTTTTTATGGTGACACTATAGTGGCTACCTGAGGTTACTATCCCCAAGATTTTTTTCTTTAGTCGCCTCTTACGACATCCACGGTTAGTATTGGAGGGGTCTATTCTTCAGCCGGGGCCACCACGACATATACTTACGACGGAGGTCATAGTACGCGCGTATTCAAAACAATACGAAATTACAATATCAAAAAGCGGCCCGCGTTTATGGATCAAAAATGATCACACCAAGACGCAGTTGTGTATTTCCCATAGATAAATACGAGTACTTAGCTCAAACCCAAAAACATTTGTCAAAACGGTTATAAAGCTTTGACGAAATTATTATGCTAACAAGGCGACCCTTCAATATAATAAATGGACCTTTGTAACCCTGCACAGAGTATGTCATAGTTATCTCAGGGTCTTCTATCCAGACCTGTAACCAGATGGGGGGGTATGGGGCACAATATGGGAAAAGTTGGTCAAACTCGTAACTTCCGAAAAGCAGATCATAAAAGAGAGTTGTATTGATTAATTATGTCCACTGTCGAAATTAACTGATAATTTTGAGATACTATTTTACGAAATTTGATGTGAAAAAGTTAACAAAACTTTTATCTACTTACTGTTTTTATCCGGATTTTATTTGGGGTCTTCTGTGACCTCATGCAACGAACCGCGTTAGCAAAACACACGCGACTGATCGAGGGTTAAAAAAATTACCTACGAGGTTATGGGTATTATTTTGGTGTATCAAAATGCGCCAGATTGGTCACCGTTCATTATATGGACCAATAACACCAATGTGTAGAGCAGTGCCCGGGCACGAATAAATCATATTAGCGTTACTCTTACGATACGATAGCAAATGTCAAATATTAGCCAATCAAAATTAAAAGATTTCAAGCATCGCCGATGTAATTGACTTTTCCTACCCCCTATTTTTCTAGCCCAGCTTTACTCCAGTCCTAGCTCCAGCTTCCTCTTACCTGTCGTCAAAGTGAGGACATTGAAATTCCTGTGCATTAATAAGCCCCTTAGTTGGAGGATTCCAGGATATTCACCACGAATACTTGCCGCTTAATCTCTGTTGCTACGAACCGTTACCCTGTTTGGTTATGAATAGCTAGAGGTAAATGTACATAACATAATATAGCTAGATATGTCTAGGTATAGATATTGTATTTTTTTACCAGCATAGCACTAGTATAGCGCACGCAATTTTTCTGTACGGCAAATCCATTGATGCACCACTGGGATTTGAACTCACGGCCTTTGGGTCGGAAGACGGACTCACTACCATCACTCAACAATCAACTTCGTAGCACTTTCGCAGCACAAGAGACATATGTCTTAAGAGTATTGTCTTAAGACATATGACATAAGTTCTTTTATGGGAATATTTTATTTGAAAACCTAAAAGTTAAGTGTGTTCTTTGGATAATTATTTGCTATCTGTCGAGCAATAAGATATAGCTAACTAGGTCAGATAGAAATTAAAGACTTTGTCGCTGACTTGAAGCTTGAAGCTATTTATTTTGTACAGACAAAGAAAGGTTGAAACATTTAATTACATACCTTTTTCTCGAATACTCTACGGATTGCCTTCACAATTGATTGCGTTTTATTTATTTCGATGGCAACATTCAATTGCTGAATGTTTAATTTTTTATCGGTTTGTTTTCAGTTATTTATTATTACTTTGGGGGGTTTTTAAGTATTTTTTTTGATCTTAAAATGAGTTCCGTGAATAGTATACCACCATAAAAATGGGATTATTCTATTATTAAAAATAATTGGCAATAAAATATCAAGTATTTTTCTCGAACTTTTTCAAATAAGTTGTCTTTTTATCATCTCTATAACTATATGTACGAGAAGTTTGACATCCAGATTTCTACCATAAACAGCTAATTTTTCCATAGCGTTTTTCCATTAAAAATGACGCGTTTCCAGAGGACGTCAACAAACTTTATTGCCATTTGGGCGTAGAATAAACCTATTTTGTGATTGTACGTGTATACATATTAAGAATAACTTTGTATTTAATAAATGTATTTTGTGATTTCTTCTGATCTTTCATTATATTAATGCGTGTTATTTACCCTCGTTTTTCAGTCCACTAGCTCCAAAACTGAAAAGTTTTAATGAGGGGCAATTAAAAATATTTACAACGAAACGCCTTTAGAATGTTTTACTTTGATCGTATAAAATGAAAAACTCGAACGATTAGAAAATTACTATGAAAGTTTCTTTTTATCTTGAAAAACCAATTATCAAGTTTTAAGTTGGTAAGTATTCATTACAGCCCGCACAGGCATCCATGCATATTATTTATTGGAGATAATATAATGAAAAAACTTCTTATCTTGCATGAAAACGCAAATGTAGATTATTTTTCTTCTATGAATATGTTTCAGCTGTTCTGTGGAGAGCTTATATATATTTTCCTATACCTAGTAAAGTTTACGCTAGTGTGGATAAAAACAATTTCCTCAATGGCTTTGTACAAAATAGCCTGTTCGTTTTGCGGTGTGGCACACAAAACGTGAAATTATGCATTGTAATCACGTTTATGCACGAGCGAATCGCTGTCCTTTAAATGTCACTAGCTGTTTCGTGTGGTTTTGTGTACAATTTTATGAAATAAATCGAATAGTTAAAGTTGAATTTGTGCCTAGTATTCCAAAGACATTACTATACAAATTCAAGTAGAAGTAGAACGTATGATACAGATATAAATGTTAAATAACGCCTTTACCTACAGATAGTTATTAAATATATTCTAGATTATTATTACAGCGTCAGGTGGTACTTTTTACTCACCTACAGGACGCTGTAGTGCTTGAGACATACATGATTTAGATGGAGTAGGTTTGCCCAGCACCTATGCCATCCTCTTAGCCTAGTCAACCTTACCCACGGGAAAGACATGGTCAACACGTGTGGAAATGACTAGGCCGTGGGTTTCCTTTACCGTTCGTAGCACGTGTTGTTGCGCATATAATATATTTTTAGAATAAAAAAAGCCCATTGATGCAAAACCGGGATTTCAAACGAAAGCCGAGATACCTCACTCTAGGCGAACACTGTTCCTTACAGAACTTACGTAGTAATCGTTAAAATGCTTTTGTATGTAAGTAGTGTGCCTATCCCTTTTGTGTTTACCATTAAGACGGTAATGGTTTTAGATTTCATGCTGTTTTTATATAAAATAACTATTTCAATATAAAATTGTTTCAGATATCAATAAATTGAATTCTATACCTGATCATAATCTATGACCATTTGTAAAAATCATAATATATATTTCTACAGCGAATAATGTCTCACGTTGGTCATTTTTGAAACAAACAGACAAACCAACTTCCATGCCCATTGTTACTTTATGTCCCCATAGAATATCTGTAATGTCTCATTCGGTGGGAAAACGGGACCGATTAACTTAATAGCTACATTGTTCGTTGAGATGGCCCAGTCACAGTAAACGTAGCTCTACTAACGGTAGAAAAACAATAGGCTTTTTCTGTTGGCATTCAATATTAGCGTTTTACGTTGTCTTTATTTTACGGGACAACGGAGCACCGGCTCGACGTTTTTTTTGCAAAGCAGTCGAAGTCTCAAAGAGTGACATAAGCTACTTTTAATCACAATACTACTCCAGCTCCTGCAAGAGATGTAGCAGCATGTATGAAAAGAAAAGAGAAAAGTTTTGTCAAAGTAATACTATAATAAATATTCACAAGTTTGACCGGCGTTCTACCTAAAATTTAATATAAATTATCTTAACGAACGTAAACGATATCTCAAAACCCTCAAACTTAAACTTTTGACTTTATTCAGTACACGTTATTTATTTTATTTTTGTGCCCCAATAATGAATGAACTGCGAATGATCTTTACTCCTTCCACCATAACCAAATAGTTGTCTGCAAAGTACCTCAAAACTGTAGAATTAAGTTAGTCTGTATACTTTTGCCGAAAGATTTTGCGAAAAGATCTTTTTTTTTTCCTGTTTCTTGCGATCAAACTTTTGTTGATGGCGCTTTGGCGCCAAAAAAAATCCCAGTCATTCTACTGCTGGTATAGTAATTCTGTGGCCGAGTTTCGTCTCCGGTGCGTGATTAAGGGAGTGGGCAGGAAACTGGGAGAATTTGGAGACAAGAGAGAATTTTTTAAGAGAAGTAAATGGAGGGCTATGATGGATGAATTTTTGGGATTTTCAAGTTGAAGTTTTTGATAAATAGCGCGAATATTTTTCGTGGACAATTTGGAAGAAGCTTTGCGTTCATAAGATAATAGGTTCAGTGGCCTAATTATCACTCCTAAAGTACTTGTGTTCTCTGTTGATTTTTCAAGAATTATTATGTAAACTGCCTAGGGTAAGAATATTTTATACGATTTATAAAAAAAGGCGATAAGGCTGTCCATTGTACATTTTTAAATAGTTTAAATTTCCGTTATTTTTGGATACAAATGCAAATGTTTTATTATTTGCTTTCATGCATCAACTATTAATTTAAGTTACGTAAAAAATACCAAGAAACCACGTCGTAGACAACCTCAGACCTTGAGGTACTCATTTTGATTTAGAAAACCCCTAAAAGATATGGTCGAACAAAAAATTTAAACGCAACAGCAATATCTCCCTACGTATTCGGTTACAATACTTTGTGGACTGCAAAATTATTCTGACCAAGCATGGGTATGATATAAACCAGGTGCAAGTCCCACGGATTCCCACCTAAGAAAAAGATAAAAAGTGTCCGGAACAATCATAGATAAATTACACCTCAAAAACGTAGCTGCGAGTGAAACCGCGAATGTTTTGAAAGAGACGGAATACTTCACCGGACATTTATCATTTCTAGGGCTGTCAACTGATTCAACATAATTTTTCATATATCGTTAAATTCAGCGTGAATCATAAAAAACTGTAATATATTTGATGTATAATAATACATCATTTCAGCCGTAGGACGTTCACCATAAGTCAAAGTCAAAGTCAAAGTCAAAAGGCATTTATTTCAATAAAATCTCTAGGATCACTTTGAAACGTCTTAGAAACTAGGTGAAGCTATGCCTGTTCCTCGCGACCAAGCCTAGAAGAATCAGGCAACAAACACGGCTTGGTGCCTATCGTTTTTTTCGATGATCCTTTTTCACAAAATGGAATTTAAAGCTTCAGTGTGGTGCCGATCGAACTAGGTGAGGCTCAAAAGAAAAGTTATCTAATTATAATCCCTAATAAATAAGAGCTTATAAAAATGTGAAAAAAAAGAAGACAAAAGTGAGCTTCAACAAATGATCTAAGGGCAGCACACGCTACACTTGAGGAATATTAATTGATTAAATAATTGAAGCATAGATTTCCAGAAACAATGATTTGGGGGGATTCGCCCCTAATCACCAAGCTGGACATACGAGTTTACGAGCGCAGATAGAGCTATTGTTGTTAAAATAGAGAGCGCTATCCATCACCCAAATTTTTTCCAATAGTCACCTCCTACGACATCCACGGCTAGAAAAGGAGAAATAAAATAGAAAAATCAATTGATGCACGGCTGGTATTCGAACTAACGATTAACACATTAACATGAGCGCATTAACACTTACTCAAAACGGTGCCTGAAAACATTGTGAGGAAACCCTCGGCTTATCGAGCTCCACACAAAGTCAAAGTCAAAGTCAAAAGGCGTTTTTTTCAATAAAATCACTAGGATCACTTTGAAACGTCTTAGAAACTAGGTGAAGCTATGCACATATTGACCATATCCTTCCTGTCGATAATAAAACAATATGTGCAAAATATAACAATATTCTGGTAGGTTTTACGAAATAAAGATAAAGATAATTTATTGCCAAAATGATACACAAGATAATTGGTAGGTCTTACAAGACAGTGTTTTCATAGGCCAAGTTTTGAGTTGTCGTCGAGGCCCAAAGGCGTAAGCCTGTATCTTGGATCTCAGGAGTACGAGTTACCGTTTGAGTTGTACATAACAGGGTGAGTATCAGCGAACGTGTGTTTGGCTAATCTGTACAAATTTAATGAACTTATTAATCAAAAAGAAAAAACAATTATAAGAAAGATTGGAGAGTGGTTAGTGGTGGTGGTTAGTTCTGCAACTATCATTATTAGTAGTACGATTTTTTGGGTGTACAAGTAAAATATGAATTATGTCAAACGACGTGAAATACGTCATCTAAAATACACTTTTTTTTTTTATACAACTGAGGTGGCAAACAAGCATACGGCCCACCTGTTGGTAAGCGGTTACCGTAGCCTATGAGCGATTGCAATACCAGAGGCATCACGCACGCGTTGCCGACCCCGAGCCCCCCACCCCTAAAGAGCTCTGGCAACCTTACTCATCGCAGGATCACAACACTATTTGAAACAAATAATGTTGTTTTACCTCCCCAGGCGGGCTGATCCAATTCAGAACGAGAAAATCTCACTGTGCCTTACCTACTCCTAAGAACTTGAAATTAATTCCAAAGTGATCGTTAAGTCTAATGATTAAATTCAAAATTGCCTTGAGGGATCATTTTGAAATATATTTAAACCACCGTTTGATCATCGCTTTATATTTTTAAAACATTTTTACTGCTTCATTTTCTGAACAGCAACACTAGGCAACCCTGCAGTAGGTAACAATGCTTTTTGCGGGATTTCCTTCAAGAATCCGCGAGATTAATGAAAGCGGTAATATCTTCGGCCGGCCGATAAATAACGAAATAACGCACGCTTTTGTAACGACAACGATTAATGTAATACATTACGGTGAGATTCGGTAACGCGAGGAATATAGAGCTGTCTAAAATATAACTATGAAAAATTAAGATTTCCATTACATTTTATGTAAGGGATAAATCCTGTTTTTTGTTGATGTTGTAAGTATTTTTCGTTCGATCACTTTCTTGATTAGGGTTCCTATAAGTTTTCTAAAGTCTTTCAAAAATTCTGCTTTGCAATAATGTGCCAAAATATATAATTATATGTATAGACATACCTTTTTTTTTGTACAACTAAGGTGTCAAGCAAGCATACGAGCCCACTTGTTGCTAAGCGGTTACCGTAGCCTATGAACGCTTGCAATAAAACCTTCTAATAATTTAACTGAATTAAGGAAATCATTTCATGAACTTGGTAGACGTATGTAAAGTAAAATGTTTGTGACCACAAAATTACATAGTTTCATTCCTACGTAATTTGAAACTTTGGAGAAAATTGTTCGCAATCTGGCTAATGGTCCAGTTATTTAACAGGTTTTGTTTTCATAGGAACAAGCTAGTTAAATGAAGAGGTTTTCGTATGATTGCGTTCGTAGATAATTGTCATCATCATCATTATTTAAGCCGTAGGATCGTTTCTAGGAGGAGGTAGAGCACAACCAGATTTTCTAGTTCTAAATTGGAGCAGCCCGCCTGGGAGGTACCTCCGCCTTACAGAAGATCGCAGCCAAATAACATTATTTGTTTCAAATAGCGTTGTGTTCCTGCGGTGAGTAAGGTTGCCAGAGCTCTTTAGGGGGGAGTGCCTCTGGTATTGCAAGCGCTCATAGACTACGGTAACCGCTTACCAACAGGTGGGCCGTATGCTTGTTTGCCACCACAGTTGTATAAAAAAAAAGGACGTCCTCTGTTAAACATTCCTCTCCTACAGATTTCTAGAGCGAATTCCTATCACGACATCCAATTTGTACATAATCACCTCGCTGGGCACGCGGGTTGGCGAGTGCAGTAGGAGCTCTCTTTGAGAAAATAGGGGACGCTGCGGCCCATCTCCCACCTTTTTTCCCTTAGTCACCTATTACAACATCCACGGGTAGGTAAATATGAGAAGCCTATTCTTCAGCCGGGGCCACCGCGGCACTACGGATATTACATTAATCCTTTCACTTCACTGATTATTTTACCGAGCGACGGTCTAAGGCCATTTTCATGTCCATCATACCTCAACCTGGTGACCAAGAAATAATCGTTTACACGACAAGCAGCATCTTTATAAATAAGCCCATTTAAATACTGTTTTGCAAGAAGATAACTTTAAAAGGAAGAACTCTTTGACGTTTTTACGAACTCTCGATAAGCCGGCTTCAGAATTCATTCACATAACCCAAAGAATCCGACCTAATGCAAAGTGCATCTGCGTATAACATCGTACCTTCACTTTGCCGGCAACTGGCTCCGTGTTCACTGACTCATGCACATTACACACCCGATGCCTTCCCTCTCAAAAGTCACTGCAATTTACTGAAAAAGTAAATTTTTCAACCTGCATTCGGTTAGAGCGCTTCTTTGAATTTGAATCTTTTTGGGAGGCTTATTTTGTAGCGAAATTCTGGACGGCCCGATTCTTTGATAATACAAGGTAAACATTGGTAGAAAATGTTTAAACAGCTATAGCTACCAGTAACTAGAATAGGACACGGTGATTCATAGCTCGCGAAAGGGAGCTATTGTATCAACAAAAAGAAAGAAAATCGAAAAAAACATACCAAGATTTAAAAAATCCCATCTCTATAACGAAGACAAGAACACTGGCGAAGAGGTGGAAGCGACCCTGCCTTCCAGTCTAGTCGTAGGCTCGAATCCCGATCGTGCACATAAATTTATGTGTGCTGAATTAAAGTTCTCAAACGTCAGAACATCGTGAAATACCGGCATGTCCCAGAACCTTAAAGTTTGAAAACATGTGGCACGTGTAAAATGTCAGAGGTTCTAAGAGGCAAACATTAACCCTTTCACCACACTGGTTTCTTTAAAATCGAATTCGAATAAAAGAGCCGCTTTAACTAACCAAGATATTATCAGTGACACGAATGACCAACACAAAACGTAGTTTATTTCCCATATCAATGGCAAACAAAATACTTTTGAAAATCATATATTTTCAGCGTCATCTGAAAAAAGAAACCGGAAATTTCTTCAGCAGAACCTTACTTATTCAAAGAGTTTCAAAAGAAAAGGGTTTCCGGCACAACCATACAGCTGTTGTTAGCTATAAATCATCTAATGTACGTGTATTTTTGATTGATTACTTTAGGACCGTGGCTGAATTTAAGTTTCATTTCTTTATTTACTAAAATTTCATTGTGTTTTAGTGCTATTTAGTTTGCGTTACGGGTTATTATGTGAAACGTAACGACTCGTCGTATGCCGATTGGCGGATTTCCGTACAGTTGCAGTTAAACGTAGTACTTTTTTGTTTTATTAAGGTTGTATAATTGTATGAATAGCTCGAGTGTATAATTATATTTTAGCAGATACCTTTATAATCAAAACAAAACTACTCAAAGAACGGAGGCAAAAATCAAAATGAACAGATCTTTAGATTCGATCCCCGCACTGGAAAAACATTTGTGTGATAAACACAGATGTTTGTTCTGTGTCTGGGTGTTAAATATTAATCTATTATGTATATCAGTCTCTGGTACCCATAGTACAGGCTTTGCCTATTTTGGGATCAGTTGACCGTGTGAGTTCTTATATTTTACTAAAATAATCAATTAAATAGTTTTTTCCATAGGGATGAACCGATCCTTTGTCCAGTTACGTTACGAACTTCAAATGCTTTGAGAGAAGCATGAAGCATTTTAAGTTCGTAACGCACTGGGCAATGTCAAACAACATGACCAGTGCGTTTTCTGTTGTATTGCTGAGATATCGTACATAATTTTTAGTTCATACTTCACAGGCACGCTTCAAATTTTTACTCTTAGCTCTCAAAGAACATTCTAATCTATTAATAAATGATCAAATTCGAATAAACTTTTCTATTGTACGAACAATTTAGTGATATCGATATAAATTCCATTAGAAATACAATGAAATTGTTGGAGTTCATACAATTGATCGAAATAAAGTTTCCTTTGATTATATTAATTATTGCAGCAGTTTTACTTATTTTCAGTGTACCTACTTTCATACAAAATATTGATTCTATAAGTGTACTTATGTTTGTTCGCTAAGAATATTTGAACGCAATTTCTTTGAAATTGCAACTGAGGTGGCAAACAAGCATACGACCCACCTGTTGGTAAGCGGTTACCGTAGCCTATGAGCGCTTGCAATACCAGAAGCATCACACACGCGTTGCCGACCCCCAACCCCCTCCCCCCAAAGAGCTCTGGCAACACATCACTTTATTTAACAAATAATGTTATTTGGCTGCGATCTTGTCTAAGGCGGAGGTACCTCTATAGGCGGGCTGCTCCAAATTAAAACGAGAAAATCTCTATCATTTTGTTTCATAAAAAAATGATAACAATTTAAAAAATAGTCGAATAGTTTTAATGATAGAATAAGCCTCTCTCGAGATAATATACATACCAGTAACGGAACACGTTGTAAATCTTTTTCGCGAAATATTTCTTCAAAATTCTCCTAACAAAAATTATGAATACGAACTAAATGTTTATAACTATCCAAAGGCAATACTTTATAAAACTACTAGCTTCCACCCGCGGCTTCTCTCGTGTGGTACCCACATAAAAAGTAGCCTTTATGCTATTCTCGGAAAATAACTCTATATATTCCAAGTTTCAACGAAATCAGTTGAGCCGTTACGGGCGTGATTGAACAACAAACATCCAAACATCCTTACAAACTTTCGCATTTATAATAATAGTAGGATAGACAGATTGTTACAACGCCTCAAGTACTCAAAGGATGAAAATACATCACCGATATAAGTCCTATATCTCACTAAGGTCCAGCACATGGGCTCACATCAAGTCGTATTAATAAAATTTGCCGACCCTTATAACTCATCGGACTTATTCCGGAAGTTCGCAAAGTATGGAGCAAACTTTTATGTGTGACTAATACTCACTCATGAAGGATTATACCTACTTATAACTGTATTTATTATTTGGCGTTTGTGTAAACTTGAACTGGTAATTGGAATCGGCTTCATCTGAAAAACTCACCTATCCTCTACACTACATTATAGAGCCCTTAGACAATACAAATATTTATCGATTCTACCCAAAAAATCGACTGAATAGAACAGTAAATTCCTTTAAATATATACCACGGCATATTTCGATAACCTGTATCACATACAAACATTTTTGGACTTTAGTACTCTAGCGTCATCGCTAATGGAATCGATAAAAAGTTACTAACCCCTCTGATTTGATATGATAGTTGTTTGTTGTGATAGTTAGAGACTTCTAACTGTAACAAATCAGAGGGGAATTTTTAAGATTGCCACGACAGACGGTCTTGAGCCTTCCTCAACTTTCAGTATGACAGCGGTTCATCAGTGGCCCAAGCACTAATAGTTCACGTTAGCATTACGCTTACGATACGAAAAAGTCAAATGAAATCAGCGATTCGTCAAATATTTCAATTTTGATTGGATAATATTTGACATTTGCTATCGCATCGTAAGCGTAACGTTATCGTAAATGATTCGCACTTGACCCAATGGTAAAGGGATTGTTCAGGTTCGTGTGAATCTTGTGACCCAACATACATAATCATCATGCTGTAACGGCTCAACTGATTTCCATGAGACTTGGAATAGATAGAGCTCTTTGCCTAGGAAACTTTTAAATGGTATTTAGTTATAGTTTAGGATTAATAAGTAGTTTTTAATGACTGATAGTTATCAAAAGAAATAAAAAAAAAAAAAAAAAAAAAAAAAAAAAAACCTATGTGCTACTTTTTATCTAGGTACACTCAAGCAAAGCCGTCGGAACACGCTTAGTATTAGATAAATGATAGATTCCAATGAAAAAATATTTATCGATAATTGCATCGCTGTATATGACGTACATAATAATTATAGTACTGTACCGCCATTTATAAAACCAAAGATATAATAATGGCAGAGGGTATTTTCAGCTGATTTCCAGTATTTGAGCTCTCATTAGATTGGACTGATTGGCAAAATCCACTCAATTAGTGCGCATTCAGATAAAATGGCACATTTTTTAATAAAACATGCTGTAGTTGACTGTGCCTGTAGAAAAGGATAATCATCATTTCAGCTGTAGGATGTCTACAGCTGAACATAGGCCTCCCCCACAGATTTCAGAGTGATTTCTTATCATGTCGAGAACTTGCCCATACTCATCACGATGAGCATCCGGGGAGCGCAGTTAGAGCAATGCGAACATGTGCGATTTTCAAAGTTTATGTTATTATGATTAAACAATCATCGAAGCTCCAAATACAACTTGACATCGTGAGATTTCAGTTCGGGGCAAACCACTGTTTAATTTTTAATCATCTTATTTTTCATTTCGTTCAGCAAAGTCTGTTGATTTTCCTTAATTTTTTAGTATATTTTCCGGGTTTCTTTGCTGTATATAACAAAAACATGTCTTTTCCGTAAATGCGGACAATCATCCTGTCGATTACGTTTCAGCTCTTTGCCTCATTATTTCCGTTTTAGCTTCAGAATATCAGCCATTTCAGTTTTCAATTAAATGTCCATTTTAAACAATCCACGTTTAAATTATTGGGGGACAGATTTTCTATTTATTATTACCCTTCTCTATACATATTTGATCAAGTGAGCAACGCAAAATTGGCAAAAGATGTATGTTTGTACGGCGATAACTTTCAGACCAAATAAGATAAATAGAATTCGATTGTCAAAGGGGTTTTTGCATAAGGTAGGTGATTTTGAGATATAAGGTTGACCAAAACGGGGACGGCAAAATCCAAGATTCCCCCCATCATACACATAACCCCATCGCATGCGGTAGATTCTTCCACACTTAGGACAACCAGTAGAAACTCATTTTTTCCGGAGACACTAAAACCTGCCCCTTCAGAAGTACATTCAAAGTCCATTGGTACTTTTGGAGAGGATTATAGCAGTGAGCCGGTTACACTACAGCCACCCAAACTGCTGTAGAGGCTGGCTGGCAATGAGGCTAAAAAATATCAGGTCGTGTGGTCTCATATAAAAAGGCTGTGCAAGCTATGTTTGTCTTTTCTCTACATATTATTTCAAGAAGTTCATGTTTAGATCATAGTTCGGGGAAAAATACTGGTACTAGGCACGTTCAATATTCGTTTAGCCTATACACTCATGTTTATTTAAGATCCAAATTCATAGTTTGGGAAACCTACGCTAGCATACATATTTATGTAAACATTTCATATTATAAGGATCTTGGAGAAATATAGAGGAGACTATGATGCGAGCTTCCCTATATAACGCACTGAGATAAGCTTCTCGTACAGTACGTTCAGCATAGATATTTGTGATGGAAAAATATGAGCATAAGATAATTATTTACGCTACCCCAAAAGGGGCTATATCCCATTAGCAATAAAGTTTATTTTACGACGTTTGGAAATTCGTCATTTTTATGGTATAATATTATTATTTTTATAGTGTATTCTAAGGTATAAATAATTATTATGAATCCCTTTGTATAATAAATTTAGCAGCTAATTGAAATATACAAACTAAAAATTAAATATTGATGGTTTTCGGTGGAAGCTATATATTTTAACATCAACATCAGGTAGGTAAATCATGAACTAAAACTGAATATAAATAAAGCTCTCAACAGTGACATCGAAAGCCCTGACCCCAAACTAGGATGCCCTTTATAAAGGGCATCAGGCAACAAACGTTACGATTCTTTTATTTAGTACCTTTCAGCACTGATGTGCTCAGAACTTCAAGCTTCAGCACAGATATTTTTCGCTTAAGGCAATTTTTATATGCAGCTCATCCGGAAAAAAGTTATAACGTTCGTTTTGACGTTTATTCAGTTCGTACCCTTCACATATTTTTATCACTTGTTTATATGTACTCTGAGACAACAACCGTCTACCTTAAGATAAGTTGGCTTAAGTTCTGCATACCAAATGTTTTGGGATCGAAAACTTTGGACGTTGCGGTGGCATGGGTGATGAAAGTTTCCTCACGTCTGCTTGCCATTATTTCAATATTTTTTAATGTTTTGAGCACCTTAAATGTACTAGTATATTTCTGACTTGTATCTTCTGGATATAACTTTATAATAGTTGGTCGTTATAATAGTGAACTTGGGTGCATGCTTAGTCGTCATCATCTATCCCACATTATGTGGGGTCGGCACATATTATATTATATATTATAGCATTTTATTTCCTTATAAACATAAGCAATTGACAATATTAAAAATTAATGTACATAAAAAATCAACAAATCATTAGATTAATTCATTTAAACAATCATTCATATCATTTATCACTAATTAAAAAATTGAATTTCATTTTATATTAGAATAGAAGATAATTTAGTTCATACTTTGTATGAACTAAATTATCTTCCTTGACACAGAGTCTTTGTGTTACTTATCATAAAGGTGCTCCTGTCAATGCAAAGCCAATGTAATTAAGCCGCCTGGGAAGGTACCTTCGCCTTAGAGATCGAGATCGCAGCCAAATAACATTACTTATTACCGGGCGACGTAGTGTTGGAAAGGGCCCCACCCGATGGACCAACGTTGTGAAGGTTGCGGGAAGTCGGTTGATGGAAAAGGCTCGAAACCGTTCTTCGTGGAACTCTTTGGGAGAGGCGTTAGTTACTTCTGAATAAATCAATACTCGAGTTTTTGATTTCATAGTTGAAACTCCGATGTTAGCTTCCACTTGTTTACGAGTTGTTAGCTAATGTTTGTCGGATGTTTCTTGAAAACTTCCCTGTAATTGTTTGGGGAACGGAAATGGGCCATGGGACTACTCAAACCGTTAACTTGGATTGATTCAATTGGTTTACAAATTCAGAGATGTTGAAAGTAGAATCTTCGCCAGTAAATCGGAAATTAAGCGCTTTACTATGGAGGCCGTCGTGGTCCCGGTTGAAGAATAGGCCCCTCCATATCTACCTACCCGTCACGTGGATGTCATAGATGAGACTTAGGGAATGAAACTAGGGTATCATATATAAATAAATAAATAACACCCAACAGTCACGTACACAGTCCTGACCCCACACTAGGACTCCTGTGTTATGGGTATCAGAAATTATGAGTACCACAACACTCAGGCCAGGAACAAATATTTTCAGATCATGCAAACATTCGTCCCGCAGCGGGAATCGAGCTTGCACCCCTAACTGCCACATGATAAAAGTCGCTATGGAAATAAGTGGGGAAGTCCTTTGTTCAGTAGTGGAGGTCCTATGGCTGTAATGATGATGATTACTATTTGGACATGGTCTTTAATCATTACCATGGTATTTTGTAGATTTTCACCAACAAATAATGTCGGCAAACTGACGCTTATTCAACGCAATTGTCATCAAATTAGATTAGGCGTGTATTTCTAATCGTGTGAGTGGAATTTGGTAGGAAAATGGGGGAAAAAAAATTGGTAAGTAGTAATCTCGCTGAAAACAATGTCATTCTGATTTCAGTTAGAGGAGAGAAAATAATATTAACGAGACCATTAATTATATTATCGAATGCCAGGGTGAGCTTCAAACTCTCTTGAGTGCCTTTTGATCGGATATGTGAAGCGAGCGAGAACTCTGAATTCGGTATTCGTTTATAATTATGTATGTATGTATGTTTATACGGCGATAAATTCCAAATCTTATGTTCCTGTAATTTAAATGCGTAGACAACTAGTATTACATTTATGTGGGGTGTTTTTCAGCTTTGAGGGAGGGGTAATGAGGTTGAAAATATTATAGGTTGTGAAGGGATTTTTTTCTATGTTATATTTATCTTTCTATTTCTTTTTATCAAAGCTATAAAGTGGTCGACATTGAGATCGTCACCAGAGGAAAACTAAGCTTTATAGCCTAATGTCATCATCATCATCACCGTGAAAAAAAAGACTTTTGGACAATAGGGCTTTCCCAAAAAATTCCATGAAGACCGGTCTCGAGCCTTTTCGATCCACCGACTTCCCGCAACATGCATTATTTCGTCGGTCCAGCGTGTGAGAGGCCTTCGTACGCTGCTTTGTCTAGTTCGTGGTCACCACTCAAGAACCTTTATTCCCCACCGAATATCGGTTTTGCGTCTATATGGCCTGTCCACTGCCACTTCAACTTGCTTATTCTGAGAATTTTATCTTAGACCTTGGTTATACCACATATTTCTTTGTATGAGATTTAATCACGTAGTAAAACTGCGAGCACAGCTCTCCTTATAGCCCGTTGTGCGACTTTGAGCTTATGTATAAGCCAATAGTTAGCGAACAAGTGTAACCTAACCTAAGCCTAACAAAACTACTTCTAACATAAATAAAAGTTACACAGCCTGTTTAAACATTGATATACATATACCGATCTAATAATAAATTCTTTTTAGGCTATATTTCTATGTAAGCGGTCCTTATTTCATTCGTAATATTTATGGCGGAGGAGAGTAGGTATTTATTTTCAAACGGAAGAAAGCTCAATTGTTACAGAGTTTATTTGTTCATTGTGATACTGATTTATTCTTGTTTATATCTTGTTCATGCAATTATTGTTTTTATTTTATTTACAAACTATCTAGGGCCTAAAATTTCAAGATCGTTGATGCATGAATGATGAAGAGAAATCTACTTTTTGTGAGATGTACTTATCACTGTTATACATTAATTAATTTATATAAAGCCTGAATTTGCTATCATCCTTCGTCTTCAAACAAGGAATAATAGCGTCAATATTAGTCTAATATCGGCGTGAGTAGAGGAAAAGATTATGAACGACTAAGAATACCAATTTTAATCATATTTCTAAAACAGAAATCAAAACTTCACGAATTCCATCCACGATATGATTAAAAATTCCTTCATATCGAACTTTAGAATTGAATACAAAAATGCTTGTAGTTGCAGAATTTGAATGGTTGGAAGTAACCATCCTCTGGATTCTATTTTTCAGAAAAACATAATGATATTACAAATTTTAGGAAGGAAAATTATACTTTAATAGTTTTGAATTTTTCTCTTCTAAGTTATCCTTCTTTAGCCACACGAACGACAACTTGTAAACAACTCTATTTGTACGCTTCTACAAAAAGTAGTACCTATAGTCTGTTCACGGAGATGAGATAATAGGGGACGCTCCACCTAATAACTCGTCTTGGAGAACAGACTATAGAGACCGTATTCCTGACTTTATTTGTCCAAGGGTTGAAGAGAGTCTTTTGGCGTAGAATCCAATTTATCTTTTAATGGGAACAAGTGAAATTGGATGATTGGGCGAATGCAGCCGCAATGGTCTTTTAGTGGCCAGTTTTTTAGCCTTTATTGCTCCTTCTTCGTACATTTTCTAATTAAAGCCTTCAGCAGACTGATTGCGGCTGGGTGCGAGCTTACTAAGACGGTTGCGGTAGCATTGTGATCTTTTTTGTCGTATACGTACATTATTAAAGATGGTGCTAGACTTGAAAGACTTTTGTTGATATTTTGACGAGCTGTTTCCACACTTTGCTCTCTTCAGCCTCTCTCGGGAGACCAGTGAGAGGCTTGACGTGATCACCGACAAAACCGGTCGCTTGCTTGTTGTATTACTAATTCTTTCTTCATCCATTATTAGGTCAGTGATCATGTTGTGTCAGTGCGTGTTGCCAGTGATGACATATGGCACTGAGACTTGGTCGTTAACTATTGGCCTCATACACAAGCTCAAAGTTGCACAACGGGCTTTGGAGAGAGCTATGCTAGGAGTTTCACTACGTGATAAGATCCGAAATGAGGAAATTTGTAGAAGAACCAAGGTCACCGACATAGCTCTCAGAATTAGCACGTTAAAGTGGCAGTGGGCAGGCCATATAGCTCGCAGACCGATAACCGTTGGGGAGTAAAGGTTCTCGAATGGCGACCACAAACCGGGCGACGCAGTGTTGGAAGGCCCCCCCACTCGATGGACCGACGACATTGTGAAGGTTGCGGGAAGACGGTGGATGGAGAAGGCTCAAGACCGTTCGTCGTGGAACTCTTTAGGGGAGGCCTATCCAGCAGTGGACTTCTACAGGCTGATGATGGTGATGATGATGATCATGTTGAGGTATGGTGGCCCTGAAAAGAGCATATGACTGTCGGTGAAAGAATCAGTGTCGCCAGATCGACCTAAGTACTTGGTACCTAAGTCTACAATATTTTGGTATGTCATCTTTATTTCGTAGGAACAATCAACCCAAAAACCCAAGAAACAGGTTTTTATTTACCTTTAATAAAAGCCCCTATAAACACCTTCGCAGCCGGGTTCTTACGAAAGTGAAATGAAACACGTAGGGCAGTCATTTCATTCATAATTCACAAAGCACTGTTGATTTTCCTGTAGTGTTGTGTACTGTAATATTCAGTGGTACGGCACATTTTACATAAGCAAATTGGTCGCAATCACTAAAGCATCGCCTCCGAATTTTCTCTCTTGGAATATTGGGTGAGGTTGTTTTTATATTAAACTGCTTGGAACCGTGAAAATATGCCTCATGGAGTTTGAACTATTTGATTTTTAGCAGTTAATATCCACCTGCCACATGTTTTTTTTTTTTATACAACTGAATTGGCAAACAAGCATACGGCCCACCTGTTACCCGGTTACCGTAGCTTATGAGCGCTTGCAATACCAGAGGCATCACGCAAGCGTTACCGACCCCGAATCCCCTCCCCCCTAAAGAGCTCTGGCAACCTTACTCACCGCAGGAACACAACACAATTTGAAAAAATAGTGTTATTTGGCTGTGATCTTCTGTAAGACGGAGGTACCTCTCCAGACGGGCTGCTCCAATAACGTGAAAACCTCGCTGTGCCCTACCTCCTCCTATGTTCACTTTTTATTCTATATTACATACACACACCACGACACCCAGACCAGGGAAATATAATATTATAAGATCATGCCACAAACATTTATTTTGTTTTGCCGGAGCGGTGCCGGCGCCGGTGGTTGAACTCGCATCGTCTCAGCTGGGCACACGCCCACCACGCCACTGTTGTCGTCATTTAATATATACATACTAGCTGTACCTACCCGCGCGGTTTCATTCACTCTCGTACAGTCACTGTATAGAGAAAGGGAGATACACCTAATAACCTTTGTTCTAACAAAAACTTCAGTCATTTTATTAGTAATCGCTGAAAATAATGTTTGCAAAGTTACAAATCAATATTTGCAATAAAAATATTTTACATACATACCTACCTACATCGAACCCCTCTATCCTCCCCTCAAGTGGGTATAGCGCAATTTAACATACCGTAAATTTAAAAAAAAAACACGTTTTTTAATAAATAATCTATTATGTTACAGAATTTTTATATTTACTGTTTTATTATAATGTTTATTGTTGATTAAATTAATTATTGCGTTCTTTGGTGTATGAAATAAAAAAAATATTCTAGTTCAGCTCGAAATAAGACAGATTTTTTTTAATTAACACCTTTTAATTTTGTCAAACTATGTAGCACGACTTAACCAATGATTAACGATTCCCCTTGGGAGGAGCCTCCATGTTAGTTAATTGTTAATCCGGAACACAAACATAATTACGGGTCGGGCATTAAGCAACTAATTGAATTCATTCGAAGTTGCCTTTGGATTGAAACTGGTGACCACTCTGAAAGTTATAATTAGTGGCGACTGTACGATAGTTTCAAGGACAAAGTTCAAACTGAACTTTGCTACAAAATATCTACTAGTAAGATGAATATAATTTCGTGCTTAAGTTGCCTAATGGTCGTAGTGTTTGAAAGAATAAAATAATACCTTTTGAATTTAACTTGTTGTGAAGAAGATGAATACTGAGTAATCTGACAACTCTAAGTGAAAGGTTGCAGTGGCAGTGGGCAGGCCACATAGCTCGCAGAATACCGTTGCTGAATAAACCCATCCGATGGGCCAACGACATTGTGCAGGTTGCAGGAAGTCGGTGGATGGAAAAGGCTCAAGATAATTCGTAATGGCCCTATTTGGGGGAACACTATGTGTTAAGTAAGACTGCCTAGAAGAGACCGCTTTCAGCGATAAGGCCGCCCATTGTACTACATTAAGTTTGTTATAGATTTAATATGTAATCTTTGTGTAAAATAAAGTGTTATTAACAAATTTAAAAAAAAAAAAAACCTACCTTTTCTGAAAAACTAAAAATAAATATCAACTTTTTTAATGAAGATCTTATTTTTTCCAAAATCGAGCCCGTAACTCCTAACTTCACTTTTCGATTACTCTAATGGTTTCCGAGTTTGCCTAAGTGGCCCTGAAAAAAACTCATACTGTATTTATCTCTCTATCTATTTAATTCTTTTCACCTGACCGACTGGACGCGCTGCTAATATCCTCAAAAATATTGAGAGGTGTGATATACCACGGAAAAAAATAAATACATTCCGTTTCACAAGGAAATGCTTGATACGATTCAAGCTAGTTTTTTGAAATGTAATCTTTAGATAAAGTGTAAAAAAATAAATAGTTTTGAAAGCATACATGGCTTTGTATACGGTAAGGGGTTAAGTCCAGCAGTTGACTTCACAGGTTGATGATGATAGGTTAGTAAAAATCGTTTTCATAGTATTTATGTGTACAATTTAGAACAAGTGAACATATTTTTTGAAGAGAAGAAATGTAACAAGTAACTTGAGTCAAGAAATCTGCGAAAAAGTACTTTATATAAAGGCAGTTCATAAAACATACTAGCGTTTCATGAAGAATAGACACAAGAATACAAGGTGATTCATAATATGTATGCTATCCCGAGAGTGGCTTATTCTATCAACAAAAATAAATAACAATAACAAAAAACATCAAAAAAAAAACCCCGAACTTTTAATAAAGATCTGTTCATGATCATTAAAAAATACAAGAAGTTCTATATTGCAAGATAGTTACCTAAAACCGCTGAATAATTTAGTTAGTACTTATTTGATCGGAAAACAGCAGATTTTTGCATAGTATTTTTAAGAGAAATTACGAATATTCAAAAGTTGTAGAAAAAGCCATGTTTGCCATTTGAGTGTAAAAAAGCCCTTTTCGGGACAGCATACACATTATGAATCACCTTGTATAGGAATAGGCAGTTCATAAAACATACTAGCGTGTAAAGCATATAGCAATATATCACAAAACTGTCATAGCACGAACAAAGAAACAAATAAAGCTGGTACTGCAATTTTATTACTCCTAAAATGCCAGAACAGACCGTATAAAATACGAGTATTTTATTTAAGGGGTCCAATTTAGTGAAGATACCTGTATTGGCCCCGTCTGGGGATATTACAGGCGCGGGCTACGATTTTATTTTGCCCGAATCCGTATAGCTGTTCCCCCAAGGGTTCTAGTCTACGTGATGCCAATATTCAAAACGAATGATGTTGCGAATCAGTTTCGGCGCCAATTTAAACGGTCGTTTCCGTGGAAAGTTCGTGTGTTAAGCTCAACACGATATGTAAATTCGGTTTCGGATTTTCAATTTCGCCGGCAACTGTTCCTAATAGAATTTGTTCGTTCTTATTGCGCATTTAGATCCTGATGTGAGTAGGCCTGGACAGCTTGGATAATAACAATTAACAAATAGGCAATTGACTTTATCCCCAAGCGTATCCATCGCCACTTATTAGAATACTTACAGGATTCTTCACCATTTTGAGCACGTGTTAGTAAAATAAATAAAAATAAAAAGGGTTTATTTCAGACTACAAGATCCATATTATGTTAGTAAATGCAATAGAGGTGTTAGTTATAATACGCTAAAACAAAATCAAATTGATGCACACTTAAATTTTTTAAACAGAAAAACTTAAGTATTTATATCACATGTTTTGGAACCTCCTTTTGAATCCGTCTATCCTATCAACCCCTGGGCCAACTTAACTCATACTCTTACCAGAAAATTTTGATAGTACAAACTGTTGCCCTACTTAATTAACCACGATGCACGAAAGGAGCCTCAAAGAGGCGCACTTTTATCCTTTCACTACACTGATTCATTCATCGACGGTCATAGGTCCTTTTCAGGGTCACCATACCTCAACCTCGTCACTGGCTCAATACAGGATGACCAAGAAAGAAACAGTGACACGACAAGAAGAAAAAGAAGAACCACGATAATATGTTTGTTTGCCGATGCCTCCAAGTTCTTTGAGAGATCTAAGCTCGATTGGCTCGCTCCTTCAATAAGATTGATTTCTGATTTATGGTATGGTGGCATGACAAAATTTACAGGTTGTAATTTATGCGACGGAGTTGCTTACCATGTTTGTTGATATTTATTTATTAAAGGAGCCATTTCATTCTGGGCCTGGTCTATGTACACTACATAGGAAAATTAGAAAAAAATAGGAGATTACAAGAAAAATATAATTTCATTAATTTGAAGACAAATGCGATGGTACAAGAATAATTCTTCTGGTAACTTTTTTACTATGTGAACACTATTTGAAGGCCGCCATGTTGGTTTATAATTGGCGTTTGACATGAAATTGACATATTCTTCATGTCATGTTGTTTGATTTGATGTTTTTGTTTTGTCAGATATATGTAGGTTGTCAAAATGACATTTCACGCACGTCCATCCGCCATATTTTTGTAGCGCTGTGTGTTGCTCTCTTTGTCGAAGAAAATCTTAGTGTACCTTAGAACGAAGTCAATTTAAATAAAATAACCAATTTAATACGTTTACTTTATTGCTTAGCCATATTTTAGAGTAGTGTACACAGTGCAGGCCCAGGCTCCATATATCGATGAAACGTCTCTTTTACAGGTTGTAATTTATGCGACGGAGTTGCTTACCATGTTTGTTGATATTTATTTATTTATTTACTTAATTAACACGGTTAAACCATTTACATTAATTTAAGACTATATTAAATTAACAAAAAATAATAAGAAATTATAATAAATAATCAGCAAATAATACAATAAATAATCGAATAACACGGTCAATAATAATTACAATGAAGTCAGATGTCAAATACAATAAATTAAATAGTCAAATAATATGGTCAAAAATAATTAAAACGAACGAAGTCAGATATCAAAACAAATAAAGTAAAAAAAAATGGAATTTGAAACACAGTCATACATCACGCTCACAAAAACTCAGACATTCTGACAAAATCTTCGTCCATTCATCCGCAAACAAATCACACTCTGGACTATAATCCAGGAGAGCGTTGAGCGCGGCGAGCGTGCGTGGAACTGGTGACGAGGATCTAGCCACAGTACGCGATAACTGTTCAGCAAACAGTCTATGCTTCCGAGCCCGACGATAATTGTTAGGTACAAAGAATTGACACAGCTCGTCACTCAAGACCGAAGCGTCTATCTTGCCACGAAAAATTTTTGCAGGCCGTAACAACCTGATCGTTAGCCCGTCGAACCTCCAGCGAGTTGTATCCCAGGCAGCCCAGTAAGAATTTGGTGGGATACATGTAAGGATAGTACCCATAATGCGCGATCAACGTTAAAGAAAAACAAGCCTAGATTTCATTTGATCGTGGTCATCCATAATCATACTCTCACACTTTGCGATGTCAAGATTGCCTCAACTTAATAACGACAAACACGGTACGGTAGGTAAACAATACCGATAATTATACTTCTTAAATAAATTCTCTATCGTTGATGAGTAATGATCTAAACCCGCCCACGTTGAAACATTTAAGCCTCCATAAACCCAGAGTACACAAAATTATAAACTGGTCAAAAACAAATTATTTCAAGACAAACAATAACGGGGAAAGGTTGCGAAAGGTCGCAGCACCTACTGGTTTTAAAAGGAAGTTTGAAAACGGGGTTCGGTAAACGGTAGGTCCAGCATTGGTCAAAGTGCCTTTTGAAATATATTCTTGTATACCTCACGTGAAAGCTATTTAGATTTTTATAATTTCTAATTAAAAACGTTTAATTTCTAGAGAAAAGATGAAGAAAACGAAGGAAGCTTTCGCCCATAAGTAAGTCAATAGACTAGTAAAAAAATTGTTTTTATATTATTTTTTATTTTTAGATTAACAATTATGGTGAACAACCGAAATAAATTGAATGAAATTGAATATTGTTTTCGGAGTAGCAAGAAACCTTGGGAAAACGGTGAAAAATATGAATTATCGCTCTATTTTCAGAAGATGATTCGAGGAATGGTTTAGTCTGGCAATTTTCTTACAACGTATGGGACCGATTTCATTTAATTTTGTCCGTGAGAAGCTCTAAGTGAGATTGAAGACACTTCTCGCTTCGGTCGAGAACTTCTACTCTCTTTTGACTCTTTTGTGTTTGTGTCGATGAAGTCCCTGTTGATTCTCAAAACTGGGAGTCAAACGTTAACGTTAGCCAATGAATTATTCAGGTCAGAACGGAAACTGCGTATTTACATAAGCAAATTGGGTGCGACGACTGAACGACTACGACTCAAAAAGTTCGCGCGCGTTCACAATACAACGAATCGAATTCTGTTTATTTCAGCTATTGATAAGGCGGAATAACTTCTATTTTTATGGGAATTGCGTAACTTATTGTGGGTATTGTTGTTTCCGGATTGGAATAGAGCCATCGTGAATGGATAGCAGAAAAACGATATTCTTAATAAGGTTTTGCGAACAAAACGTTTTTATATCTCAGTTGGTAGTAACCTCGTGGAAGGCCTCATAGCTCAGTTGGTAATAACTGTTAGATTAGTTGGGGTTCGATTCCCGCACAGGACAAACATTTGTATTATGAATACAGATGTTTGTTCTGTGTATGGGTGTAAAATATTTATCTATTATGTATATCAGTATCTGGTACCCGTAGTACAGGCTATGCCTAGTTTAGGATCAGTTGACCGTGTGTGATATGTCCGGAATATTATTTTTTTATTTTCATATTGGATTTTTTTTTTATAATTGGATGCCAAAAACAGACTATTATGTTCTTCACATTCTGTGATTACCAGGTTATTAAAAAAATGAAAAGTAATATGATTTTATTTAAGAACCTGATTGTGATGTACGGTCAACAAATTTGATTTCTGGGTCACTGTAGAACCTTTTCTCACTAAAACTATAGCGCAACGCGTCATGGCTGGATCTGCCACTAGATCAACCTGGTAAATTATAACAAAATCGTTCAAGGCGAGTCAGAGGAGATTCTTTACGATTACAAGAATAAAAATGGAGTTTCGAAAAATACGTTCAAATAAAATTAAAATTGACAAACTGTTGACAATCCTAACTTTTATAGAATTTATAATACTTAGTATTAAATGAGTGTTAGTTTGTTGGTTTGTCCTCTTTTTACGCAGCAACGGAGCAATGGATCGATGTGAAGGTAAACATGGATATAATGCCAGAGAGTGACATTAGTTAACTTTTATCCGGGACGCGTGCAAAGCCGGGGGTGAAAGCTGTTGCAAAATGAAAATTGGTTAGCCAAGGTACAATTTAAAGGTTGATCGACAAATTAACGATGTCCTAACAAAAGAGAATGACGTCAATGATCAATTTCAGTTGAAAAGGTTCTCTAGAGTTCTACAAATCAAACTTAGATGTTGAACTAAATTGCAACGAAACTTCAACCGTCGAACAGTGCGTAATGGACGAACTTAGCAATCAGTTAAATTGTTATTTCCCGACTATTCTTAATGCTCGGACTACATTAGCATTTTAGTTGAGTACCGAGTAATTTAGTAACTAAACATTTGTGAACCACAAGTTTAGTCAAGTAGTTTAGTGAAAGATTTAGTCGAGTCCATTCATTTTTTCGGGCGAGTGGCAGCGTCACTGCTCACTAGTAAATTAGTCCGAGCCTGTTTTAGTCAAGAAAAATCATTCATTAGGATCTTCTGAACTCAAATTCCTTCAGTAGACGATTAGTATCTCCTAGTTCATTTCTCCTGATAATCTATTTCCGTTAACTAAAAAATTGTTTGATACTTAAGCAAAAGCTTTAGTTAGGGGTAGCTTTTTCTAAGGTATCGAACAATTTTTTATCCACTTCTTCTAAAATAGCCATTACTATAAGCTTTATTAGCTTAGGTATTCACTTTAGTGCGTTGCAGTCCGTTGATCTTGCAAACACCACTCACTTGGGTACTGTACTCGACCGTAATGCGATCAATTTTTGGGCAGTAGCGAGTAGTTTAGCTACTAAATTACTTGGCACTCGACTAAATTACTTATGTAGTCCGAACAAGCCTTCGGGAAAGCTTTACGAGTTGAAGGGCATCGACCCTGAATAATTATTTGAACATTACCCAAAGTACTTGCGACAATCGATCTTTAAAGACAGAGCGTGAGCTCGTTGTGACTTAAATACCTTTTGATGTTTACAAAAGTTTAAATACACCTTCTTTTATCACTGGTAAAGAACCTAGGTGATGTAATTCAAGATAGTGTTTACATTGCGATATTTATTATCGTATCGTGCACGTAACGTTATCGTGAAAAGTTCATGCTTAGGCCACAGGTGGTACCAAATGAGATGCTTCTGTACCACTACACTAAGAGTAGTTACGCCCACCAGCGGCCAGGTCCGGAGACCAGTACACTCAGAAAGTACCAAGTACCGAGACTCGGTGGTCGCCATTCGTTTTTCGTGACCCTCTTTGGGGGTATTTGTCCAACAGTGGTCTTCTTCAGGCTCATGATGATGATAATGTGTGAGAGAAACGATTCAATTTTCACCTATCAATCTTCTTCTACCAAATTTAACAAGCTAAATCATCCAGTATTCAACACGTTGTATCATCAGCATATGGAGCTTGGAAGCTTCTTAATCTGTATCGCATATCCAACTCCTTTGAATATTTTATTTGCATTCTCGCTGTCTGCTCCAATAATAAAGGCCACAGAATAAACACAATCAGAGTATGAACCAGAGTATGAACGTTTGTTGATACACTTACATATACTTGAAAATTACAGCATCCTTCACATCACAATACGGGAGGTACCGCGAAATCCTCTTTTTATTTTGTAACTTAATAGGCGTCATCATTTTGTATAAAAGTTTGTACGGAAAACAGACGGATGGCCAGATGGACTTGGCGAACCTACATATTTATGGGTTCCTCGTCGGGCTCCGGAACCATAAAAACGGATCACTTATTTGATTTACTCGTATTATTTCAGTGAGTGGAGGCACTGGCCGGATCGATTGAAGGCATAACGCCAACAAAAGACCAATTCCTCAAATAAAGGACTTCATGGATATTTCTCTTGATTTCCTAGAACTGTAGTGTTTGATATGGGTCAGACGTATCATATATCCCTATCTCTGCCTCAAGGCTTGCTTATCACTCCGGGGCATTTTGCTGTCTCCTCCAATAATATCGGCCCATTTGTTTGCAAAGAAAGCCTCGGTTTTGTTGTGTAACGCGTATTGATTCCAAAAGCCTCGCAAACACTACCAGACCTTTGTTACGTTCGGCAATACGAAGGCTTCCGCTAATGAATACAAATTTTTGACGGTTATTATTAGAAATGATGGCGTATTGGCGATTCCAGGCTCGGCAGCCTGAGACAATACGGGGAAGGTTTCGATATTTTAGGTTTCAGAAAACAACCAAGCCAAAATATTTTATAATTTGGTAATGTATATACAGGAATGCTGAAAACCCAACCTCTTACTTAATTACAATTTAGTTAGTATGTAAGGTAACAAGGCCACAACAACAACAAGGTAACAAGGTAAGGTAGGCCGTGGTGGCCCCGGCTGAAGAATAAGCCACCCCATAACTACGTCTTAAGAGTCTTAAGAGAGGGCTAAGGGAAAAAAGTTAGGGGATGGGCAGCAGTGCCCCCTATTATAACAACGATAACTCTAACTGTGCTAGAGAACCCGCGTGCCCAGCGTGGTGAGTATGGGTAATTTCCTCCCACATAATAGGAGTCGACCTGGCAAACTGTGAAGGAGGCCAATGTTCAGCAGTGGCTAAAATTATGACGTTTTCTCCAGTATCTTCAAAAAACAACGTAAATGTAAATCCGAAGTAAAATTCAATTTACAGGTAACAAAGTATCGAGTTGTAATTTCATACAAATCCAAATTGCCTTTAAATTCGTTTCGGTTCCTAAAACGGGTTGAACGCGAACATGGTCATTTGTTTCAGTCATGTATAAATGATTGATGAAGCTCTATAGATACTTGTGCGTGAACAGTCGAGTACAAAATTCATAGAAATATATATTTAGTGTAAAACTAAAACCGTTTCCAAGTTTAAGAAATTAGAATTAAATTTCTTGAGTGTCTCCATCAGTCACTAAAATTATACATTTATAAATAAAACTAAAACTACCCCTATAGTTAACTTAACCAGTTCGAATAAAAAGCTCATCAAATAAATGTTTCGGTAAAAAGTGAAGTCAAGTGTTGATGTACATCGTATTGTGAAGGCTCAAAACCGGTTGTTACAGAAATTTTTGGGGAGGTTTATGTCAGGGGACTTCTACAAACTTGTGATGATGATGACGATGATGCAAATTTTTTGTATCAAAAAATGTTTCCATAACACTTTTCTGTCCGAATATTCGAACGTGAAAAAGGAAAAAGTGTACCATTACGCAGACGTCATTAGTGGCGAGTGGTTATACGTATCTGTTTCTACTTTCTGGTCCACAAATAAATACGGGGTTTGTTGCTTGTTAAATATAATTTTGTGTTTTGGTTAATATTTTGACCTTAAATTATGACTCAATAGAATTCCGCCATGATTCCTCTGCTTGATTTGTCCCCAGCTTTAAATATCCCATTTATGGGCAAAGGATTGCCCTAATCATTTAATCTACAAGTGAACGGAGGTGCCGTTCACTTGTAGATTAAATGATTTTTTGAAAGTTCAATGAATCACCATCTTCATCATTATTTCTCGAGCCACCGATCTTGTGCAGCGTGCATCCAATGGTGATTTGCGATGTCCTATCATGTGGAAAAATTGCCCATACCCACCACGCTGGGCACACGGGTTGGCGAGCGCAGCTAGAGCTATTTATTTATTTATTGTTGTTGTAATAGGTTATAATAATATATAATTTAATAAACGCATATCATGAGATGCTGCTGCCCATCATCTAGCTTTTTTCCTTTAGTTTTACGACATTCACGGGTAGAAAATATGGAGGGGCTTATTCTACATCATGGGCCACCACGACCAATATCATTAACATCGTTGAATTAAAAATATCATTAAACTTTTCAAAACGACAAAGCAGCAAGTTCAGTTCTTTAACTCAAAATTAGCTCATTAAACCCAACAAGCCATTACAAAATACTCTCCCCTCTCACCTTTTAATATCGATTCTAAATATTTCTATAGTTCCTACCTCTTTGATCAAAAGTCAAGAAACCCTTGTCTGCACCTACCGCAAGCCTATTTGCTATAACAAGATCATTTAATCAATACATTACCCCATCACTCCATCCTATTGGAGTGCTCAAAGGTCAAACACGGACCTTCGTTACAGAAACAGTATAATCCAGGCTGAGAGTTTTTGTCCATTGCACCAGTCCGACTTTTCATCGAATAGGAGCTTTTAATTTTAAATATGCGTCTTTTTATCCGTAAGACAAATCAGATCGGAGGAGTATAAACTAAATTGTGCGAAGGTATTGAATTTTGTTCTTTTGATGAACCGCAATGAAGAACACGGATTTTGATGGAAGACATATACATACTAAATCTTTTCGCAGCTCGTCAAAAATTATTTTATTTTTAAACTGCGTCCATAACGCTCTTTTGTCATAGATCGATGAATGGCGAAACATTTGATTTTCAATGTCTCATTCGTCCTAAATACATAAAAAAAAAAAAAAAAAAAAAAATTCAGACAACAAAAAAACAATTTAATTTTTTAAATCACGTTTGTCTTTTTTTTTTCGGATTTCCTTGAAACTCGGATTGCTACAGTGCACAACCACACTTAGGTCCTTAATATGAAGGGACAGAGCTATTGTACGAGGCGCTATGTGCGTCACCCTCTCAAGATTACGTGCCCGAGAGTTAAACTAATTCGAGAATATATAATATAAACCTTACGTGAGTTTGTAATTTTGGTAAGATTTCGGTGAAACAACAGTGAACACAGGTTTTTTCATAGACAACTTATGTACCGACTACATGTTTTTTCATAACTTAAGTGGTAGCTGCGCGTTTTTTCGGAGCAGTTATGCTCATTAAGCAAACTCGTAAGCAATTTATGCAACTGTCACAAGAACTGAAAAAAAATCCATCAAAATCGAACAGGGTCCTGAACTAATTAATTTTTCACAGTCAAGCTTAAAACGGTGATGGGAAACATCATGATGAAAAAACTATTAAGTATTGTTAAAAGTGGAGTTGGGCTTGCACTTTATACGTCCTATGCTCGGACATGCCACTGACTACCAGCCTTAGACATCTTCATGGATCTGCTCGCCTGAAGATCTGAGAGGATGTATACTATTCTTGAGAATAAAAGCCGTGATAAGCCAATCTCTTAGTTTTTATTTTATTTGTGTAATCTTTATATTTTGTCATATGTCAGTAGTTTCGTGTTAAAACTGATATTCTGCAACCCATTAAAACCGCAGTTATAGGCACATTACTATGCAACGTTGTCTGAACGTACAACCAAATTGCATTCGTTTATTATTCATCAATAAATCCGCGGTGATCCAATCTATCCTACCCTAGCCTAATTCACTATTCCTTGCAACGCCTGAACATTCAGTCATCATCAGCCTGTAGAAATTCACTGCTGGACATAATCCTCCCCCAACGAGTGCCATGACAAACTGGCTTGAGCTATTCCGTACCAGGTGGATGGAAAAGGCAGACAAACAGATTGTCATGGCACTCTTTGTGGGAGGCCTGGCGCCGACGATGTATAATTTTTTGTGGTCTTGTTAAGCTATACATGAGAACCACTTATTCTCGAAAACGGGGTTTAGGTGTAGATACATTTCTTTACAATCCTTGCATTCTTTGGCCATGCTCTACGTCTTGTGAGAAATAGAGTCGTTCGTCAAGTGGCACCAAAAATCTTGTACAACGTTGTATGAGTTGACAAAACGCAAAAATAATATTACTTCCGTTCTGCAACCTGGTACCACATTTTTTTGTATGGAATTTATTTATTAAATACACTAAGCCAAAAATGCGACCCATTTTACATTCTAAACTATTTTTATTGTCAAATCACTACCTACATTGTATGCAATTTCAGAACATACCAATAGAATAGATGTATCTACTTACCAATAATCAAGAAAGTCTTTTTCCGGTAGCTCTAGGAGTTTTTTGCAAAGAAATTGGCCGTCTTGTTGGTTTAAATACTACTTACTACATACTACAAAAGGCAATGAAATTTTAGTGGCAAAAATTACGCCTCTTGAAATTAATCCGTATGCGAATATAGGTTTACCCGCATGGCATAAACACCTTCACCCCAGATACCTTCCAAAAATGTCAGCAGTGTCAACCAACACCACCCTTCCAAATTTATCGCTATCCTCTTTGTCAAGTGGGGTGTAAATGCACAAAAAAATCCGATAAATTTCGCCAGTCACCTTTTACTCATTTGTCAAATAGTGACACGCAACAATAACCCCGCTGTAACGTACAACTTTATGATACAATATAATAAAGGTTAAATTCCAGTGGCAGGGACGAGTTTTCGTAGGTAAAGTATAGCTTTGCGTCACTGTGGGTTGAAAATACGACATTCAATGCACGGGAATATAGTGCTTAGAATAATATATGCGCCATACTGATTTGCGCGCTGTCACGGCGCTGATCTCGTGACAGTTTAATAGATGATAGTCTATCATCCCGGGGAAAGAATATATTTTCTCTTATGCCCTGGTTTAAGATTGAAAATCACCGTAGCTGAAAGCTTTATTGACTCTAGAGGCACTTTTTTTAAAAACGGCATTGTAAAATTGTGAATTATATATTTTTTATGCAATTGATTTGAAACTGTCATCACCAAACCTTCAAATAGTTGAATTTATCATTTTGTCTTATTAAAAAATTGGAGGAATTTAGTCCCAAGCTCTTTTGTCATCCAAGTAGTCAGTTAATACTGAAACAATGGCTTCGTGATGACGACTGTCATAATTGACAGTCGTCATCACGAAGCCATTGTTTCAGTCCAGCAAAGGAATCTTTTTCAGTCCCATAACTAGGTACTTAATTTGCCAAAGCATACTTATTTTCTTCTACAAAAATATTAGTTAGAAAATTCCTGTAAATCGACTCTACAACCAAAACGATTCCATCGAATTTTAGCGATCAAAATTTTTCATCAACTTGAAAAACTAGTGTGTATTTGGCTTAGGTTGAAAGAACCCTTAGGCCTGTAACTTATGTGAACTATGAACAATTAGTTACTTACCTAAAAGTCCGTTCTAGATATAAATTCTATGAATGAATTTAATTCTGAAACAACTTGTAACAAAACTGTTTCAAACTCTAATACAAAATGTATTATTTGGAATACCTAATCAATAAACCAGCCACAGCAAAGATATTACTTATTCGCGTCGCAATGCCCTAATTTCAATAGAAATGAGAATCTTTAATCAAGAGTTCTGAACTTTGGTTTTCATTTAATCTTCTATCGTATTTATTGTGATGGTTTTCCAATTTCGTTACCTGAATTTTGTAGATTGTATATTGATCGTATCTTCGCTAAGCCACATTACTTCTTATTGCTTTTCCATTTTACGCTGTTATTAAGGTATAAGGTGGCAGTGGGCCGGCGGCCATATAGCTCGCAGAACCGACAACCGTTGGGGAACAAAGGTTCTCGAGCACGACCACGAACCGGACATTGTGAAGGTGCGAGAAGTCGGTGGATGGAGAAGACTCAAGACCGTTCGTCGTGGCACTCTTTGAGGGAGGCCTATGTTCAGCAGTGAACGTCATCTGACTGATGATGATGATGATGATAATATCTGATGCGGTAATCGAACATGTTTTAGTAAACTTTGAGATTCGTTTTACTTTAAAAAAAACATTTAATTATCCATTGACACTGAGCCATGTGTCCATGACTGTCCAATTAGCCTATAGGGTTGGAGTTTTATTCTGGTATCAAGCGGATTGTGTTTGTCACATGATTGCTTGCTTGACGTGTTACTAGTTCTTTATTAGTCATACAGTTTAGGGACCAGGTTGAGGTATGAAAAGGGCCTATGACCGTCGGTGAAATAATCAGTGTATTGAAAGGATTAGAGTACGCCACTGAGAGGCTCCTTTCATGCACAAGTCACATGTCTTCAAATTTATAGTTCTAGGAGATGCCGGTTTCCTCAGGATGTTTCCTTCAACGTTTGAGAGCACAAGTATTTAGCCAACATACATTTTTAGATAGGAAAATCCATTGATGAACGACCGGTATTTGAACCCACGACCTGGGAACCGGAAGGCGAGGCTTCTACCACCACTTCAACAGTGCTCTCATTATCTTCATGGTTACTTAGAATACGAGTTTGAGATGAGTATTAATAGATCTATCCTATAATGGAAACAAATACCATCAATAATGAACTACTGCTATAATGCTACGATATATTTAAAAAAATCATAAATCCTTGGTTCCTAATTATCTAACAAAAGAGTTTAAAAGGCTCAGACAGAGAAATATTCTCCTAAAGATTGCACTTACATGAATTATGAGCAGTGACTTTGAAAAGTCGAGAGCACGCTGCGAGAGCAAATTTAAATCGCTAGAGTTCAGGATCCACTTTATGAAGTGTTCCATTTTTATCACCTAATACAGGCCATCTTGTTATTGAAAGAAGATTTACGACAAACTCTACAAGTTTACTCTACAGGAAAAAGAGATGCCCAGAAGAATGCATATGGTTATGATTAAGGGAAAACCACTCCGAGGCAATCCGTTAATGAAATTTTTAATACTTACAAATCAAATTCAAAAGGTGTAGTTTATACCATCACATAGGATGAGTTTGAAACGTCTTAGACTAAGTGAAGCTATGCCTGTTCCTCGTGACTAAGCCTATAAGAAACAGGCAAGAAAACACGTCTTGGTGCCTATCATTTGTTTTGATAATTCAAGCGGAACAGTGTCAGCGGGCACAGAATCAAAATAATGTGCAAGAACTTTTTCTCGAAGTAAGCAATGGCTAAGGAAATAAATGCTGAATATTTTTTACCTCAAACTCTCTGCCATATCGGGAAATAATCGGCTCAACGTAGAAAAAAGCGAAGATAGGTACGTGACAGAGATCAATTCGCTGAGGGTTGATGAATGATTGTATCTTAAACATCCAGGATACGGTCTGCATTATGTCATGCTCTCGTGAAGATGTATGTAAATCTTCATCCATAAACATGAAAAATTGTTATTTATTCAGTTTACCTTCAAATTGTTATACATATGTATATATACATGTATATATATATGTATATGGCTACAGTTGTTTAATTTTATTGGAGCTAGCAGGAAGTCCGCAATCTATACATAAATAATAATAAAAAAATAAAAAAATGCAATTAAGAGTTTCAGTTTTAAAATAGTAAATAGACAACCAAATCTTTATAGAACTGTGACGATTATCTACCATCTTTTGTCTATTACTACATGTAAGTACCTACTAACGTGTACCTACTTCAAATGGCTTTTTATTGCGTGGGAGGTGCACGCGTCTGCGTTTTGTTGAGTTTATGCGTGATTGATTAGAGGAATAGTACTTATTATTTGCTTATCTATTTAATATCTTCAAATAAATTGACTTGCATATATAAAAATAAATTGAGTTTAACAGCTTATTTAATTTCATGACCTATTTGAAACCGCCGAACAGCATGTATTGGACATGGATCTGGATCAAAACATATCGGCCCACAAAATGGGGTTCAATTCTGGTTCGTAATCCGTCTTCGTAATTGGTTTTGCGGTGTTATGTTGGTGCCAGTTACAGTGAATTCTTGGCACTTCGTAATGGGTGGGATGTGTTTACAGCTAGATATACGAGAAATTATTGTGAACATTACTGAAATGCATATCTGTTTGTTTAGGCTTTTTACCATAAGCATCAATTGTGCAGACGTACAAAGACATAGACTCTGATAAAAGAGAATACGAATCATAATAATAAAACATAAGAATAGACTACTTACTCATAAAAGCTACTAAAAAAAAATTATAGATTTTTATAAGTAAAGCCATCAATTAATTTATGGTGCGTAGCTATTTGTCATGCGTTTCCATATTTAGTTTTACATATCATAGACATAATAATAACTTGTAATTAATTACCATATTCTAAGTCGATAAATAGCCAATTCTGAGGAGAAACAAAAAAATATCAAACAATTCATTTTATTGTGATTTCATTGAAAATTGAATGAAAATGCGAAATGAAATGAACCGGCAACGTAGTGTTAAAAGCCCCCCACCCGATGGACCGGTGACATTGTGAAAGTTGCGGGAAGTCAGTGGATGGAAAAGACTCAAAACCGTTCGTCATGAACTCTTTGGCCTATATCCGGCAGTGGACTTCTACTTGCTGATGATGATTTGATAGATAAAAGATATAAATCATTTATTCATACAAACTGTACACAACATCAAAAGTAAGACACACACTTATAATAAAACCATAGCAGTAGACAGAAAGAAAGAAAACAAGTGTAGGTATGTGCGTGAAGAGCACCGCCATGTACACTTACAGTATGTACGAAAAGCCCTGAGCTCAGCATGTGCTTGTAACGAATAAACAGCGCTGATTTTCAGCTCAGGGCTACAGTAACCATAAATGATGATAAATAAATAAATCTACAATTCCCCTCATGATGAATACCCGGGTAAAACTTCAGTTTCGAAGACACAATTTTGAATACCACCAATTGAATGATCAAAAGCATTTGCTTTCAACGAAACCTTCAAACTCTTTCCCAACTCCACAAGACCTGTTTCACGAACTAATTGTTTTGAATAATTTATTTCACTTGACAAGTAATTAAGAAGTTTGTTTTGGATTTCGTTTATGTTAATTTTCTTTGGAATTACGATAAGTACTTGATCAGGCGAAAGTTTTAATACATTAATGTCCCGTTTGAATATGTATAGGAGTTTGTGGACGGTTGTTATTTAGTAAGGTACTTTTGTTTTGTTGTTTATTTAATGAGGTGGAGTTCATGGAGTATCAACAATCGAACTGGAAAAACTTTTGTTTCTTGAGAAGTGGTAATCATCATAATAATATGTATTAGGTACGGCAGTAATGGATTAAGCATCATTCCGTTACGGTACTGACGTACTCAAGCTCATAAAAAACTAGCATGCTTTTCAACTGTAGCGAAGTTTGCTCGAATCAAACAATTGAATCCACGTGGTATTCAAACGTGAAATCTCGGCCATAATGGAAACTTTGCAAGAAAAAACAAGTGAAATAGTAGGTTAATCAAAATATAGACATGGAATCGATGCTAGCATGGGCGTCATACGTGTTAAGAGCAAATCTCCTTCCACCCGCACCTCAAGTAACACGTCAAAAATATAAAATTTGACTGTGAAATTTTGAGCATGCTGCATGCTTAACATAAATCTGTAATTTAATGACACTGAAGCTTTATTTTCTATGACGCTTGAAACTGGTGCCACAATAGGTATTCAAGAATCATTACGAAAATTAAAAACTCAACAAAAAACCCCAATGCGGCAAATCCATTTAATTTTTTTGAGTTGTTATAACGAAACTGTCATTTCTTGACGTCGTTTTAAATGAGTCGCTGGTGACTTGCTACATTGTGATGGATATTTCTCAGGGATTTTTTTAATAGCTACACTTTAGGGTTGGTTAATTTACGATGGATGGAGATTGCGGCGGCGCCGGCGTAAGGCTGGTATTGTTTATGGTCGCGACAGCGAGGGAAATTCTGAGCATTTTCAAAAAAGAATCAATGGTGTCATCAATTGATTTAATGTCAATCTGTTTTGAATTGAGGGGATTGAAGAAATATACCTACTTGTCTAAGAATACCCGAGTTTTTCACTGAGAAGTCGAAATAACATCGGGCAATTTAAACGAAAAGTTAACAAAATCACTGTATCATCATTTTTATAAACAATGTAAATGTGACACGACAAGAAGAATTTAGCTAAGATAGGCTTAGCACCGCTGTACGTAGACTTTTGCCCGAGTTTTTGTGTCGCCTTTTTTTGTCACAGTAAATATGGTATGTTTTATATAAAAGCTTTTTCGCATAGCCAACTTTTTGTAGATATTTTCTGCCTATGGCAATGATTCCGACACGGATGGCTGTGCATAAGCAAATGGATATATTTTGATTCAGTAACGTTGGCACGTAGATTTCATTTAGCATTTTGCAATAATGTTTTAATATAGGTAACTCCCATTGTGGTGTCATTATCATCATTTCAGTCGTAGGTCGTTCACTGCTGCTGAATAACTTCCACCATAGAATTTGAGCGAACCCAACCTTGTACGGCCTGCGCTCAAATAATCATTTGGGGAGATTTGCCCAGCTGCTACTCGCCACGATGCGTTGGGCATACGGGTTGGCTAACGCAGGTAAAGCTATTGCTGAAAGAGAACACTGCTGTCCATCCCCTTGCTTCCAACTTTTTATTATTAGTCACCTTTTATGACATCCACGGGTAGTAATGGGGGGACCTATTCTTCAGCCGGGCTACCACGGCTACTGACTTACTGTAGGTACTTAATTTAGTATAAATAAAATTATGCCAATCTAACGTTTTTGCCTTCCCCGCATTAACGAAATATCTAAAGAAGCAAAAAGCTTTCATATTTTGGCAGAAAAACTGGACGTCTACTAGCACAGCTGGTTCGCTCAACTGTGGCCAGTTTTTGTTTAAAACTGTGCAGGAACATTTTGGCATTCGGGAATCGTCTCGGAAACTTGTTCTTGTAAAATAACTCATACTCTGGGATTGAAATTGCACATTTTTTTATGAGACTGCTTAAATTTAATAAAATTGTGTTTATTGCAATATAAAAAAGTATTCCATAGTATCCGAAAAATTACCTTGTTTCTTACTTGAAAATGATTTTTAATGAATAATTGGGTACTTTCAAATGATGTCCAAAATTTTTCAGATTCCCTGCTACGGTCTCACTAAAAGCCATAGCTAATAAAATTACTAGACTTGTTACCAAAAACAACTGATTGAGTTTGTACCTACTGAATTATGATCCCCAAACACACAATTTTATTGCGCTTATTTAATTTTTATTTCGGCTATTTATAATTTTAGATCCAACGCCCAAGGTGAATGCGTAATTGTCCGCATCGATATAATCTTATATGAAAATAATATACCTACATCGTCAACAGTGCGATGTGTGTTATAGTCATCTTTATAAATGCTTATCCCTTCTCGGAAAGCGCACAGGTACTTTTGCTTAAGCTGTAGTCAACTGATACAAAACTCGCTCCGGTCAGTGACAACAAATATTTTCCAAGGGGCAACTACCAACAACGCTATTACTACAAGTACCAAGAACTATCATACTCGTAGCGCTTTAACTTTAGATGTATCGAGGACCCAGTAGTTGGCAAATAACTAGAAAACTTTGCTTATAAAATCCTCGCATTGAATATTAACATGGTCTTTATTGATCGTAAAGAGGTTATTGAAGTGATAATAGAGTTTTGAAACTGTTTACCTCTTGATTAGTTGTTGAATGGGATAGTTGAGGTGAGTCTATAAACTGCACTTTAAAGTAAGTTTCGAAAATGGTCTCGGTAAATGAGACCCTCTATAAATTATGAGTATTGTTTTTAGGTTAGCTCTCGTAAGTTGTGATTTTATGTTTTAGTACACTCTGAAACCTTTTAGTGACTGAAAGAAATTTCTGATACTTCTGAACGGATTCCAAAAATATTTCACTAACAGAAAGCTATATTAAAGCTTATTAGAGTGACATGCCTAATTTTTATCTGGATAATACGCAAACGAAGCCGTTTGCGGAAGCTAGTTAATTATAGAATAATATTAAATAAGTTGTTTCCTCGTGTTTTTGTAGAAAATGTGATGTTACGATAAAATCCAATAAAATGTTTACACTGGCAACAATTACGAGACTACAACATTGCGCGCCGCTAATATAATTAAATTATCCCAGTTCAATTGAATGCAACTATCGTGTTTCCCTGTGCAGATTGACAGCACTCAAAGGTTGTATTGAAAAACAAATTGTTAATTAAAAGTATATGCCCAATCCAATGCTAAATATTATACCATTACCGTAACCGAGCCAGCATGTGCAAAAAAAATTCAATAAATAAATTTCTCAATTACTAACGACTACTTGACAGTTCTGTTACCGTAGCGTTTAGCGTTGCCGGCCCTGGCTCGAAATATACAGTATACACATCAAACATACATATAATTATTTTTGCACGTGCCGCGTTGGAGTGGGCATATACCTTAAACCTATAAACTGTGCGGTTTAAAAAGAAAACTGATAAATAACGTGGACCGTTTATCCAAAATTTGTTATAAAATCAGTTTTAATACAAAATAAAAGTTTAGCTTATCTGCTTATTACTCATCTGCTGATACAACTTTCCGAGTTATTTTGATGAAATTGTGGTATTTAGCACTATCGCTACACGCTGGCTCTCTGTCATTCTTCCGGCATTTGGCGTTGTTCAAAGTTAAATATTAATTCATATTGATTTTAAGCTAGACTACACGTGTTTTGTGCTGCTAATGGGTTTTAGTGGCTGGAATTATCACTGATTAAATTTGGCGATAGCGTAAAATTTGCGTTTTGATTGAGATGAGTTTAGCGAGTCAGCGGATTCACTGGTCCACGTGTTTTTCTATGGTTTTTCAGTTACATACTTAGAGAGTGACAGTCTATTAATAAAAGGGTCTTATAATCTAGTTGGAATTAAACTATAGGCAATTTATTTGTTTTTTTTTATTATTTCTTATTCTATTTCTAAGCCCATTTTACTGTTGGCTTTGCAACAGCATGTCCTCTTGACACAAATGCCTCCAGTTCTTTCCATTGTTTCCTGTCTCCAGCATGATAAATTATTTCATAAACTAGGTTTTAAATATGATTTTATTCATTTTCAAAAAAAATGTTCTTTGATTTAAAACAACAACACTACAATCTAAAATTGCTACCAAAATTTCCAAGCCATTAGAATTGTATTTCGTAAAAGCAAAAGCATCAAATAAATCAACTACAAAAGGTGGCTTTACGATAACTTACAGAAGCCAAATAGACGAACAGTTTCAGTTGCCTTTCTTGCGTGTCGTGAAAAAGGGTTTTGTAGGGGTTTTACGGCATTGCCAAGCAATATGAAAAACATGGCAGCGCTTGGCAGTAAATCCGCGAAGCTGATTGGGGTTAACGTCACATAATTTGTAGGGCCCTCGTTAGATCGCGTTTACGTGTAAAGCAGGATGTGGATGAGTTTTGCCAGCGCTTTACAGCAAGCTGTTTGGTATGCGTTTCTTGGTGCAAATGCTGACTTGAAAACATTGAAGAATAGATATAGACGTTACGCAATGCATTTGAGCTCATCAAGGTGCACAGCACCCTAGATTTCAATTTACGTCTACGTTCTGTACGTTGCGGGTAAGCGTAGTGTTCATAGGCAACAAGGAACGCGTAGGTACCTCTTGGTCAAAAAAAAAATACATTCTAATGTTTTTAACTCAAGGTCCTATCAGACGCTAGATTTACTCCTCGAATAGAAGACTTTCTAATTTCTACTTCAGCATCGTTAAATTTAAGTGTAAATCAGAATAGCTACTATTTTGATAACATTAGTTTGCCCTGCACTGAGATCTTGCGATGTCTGGCAAAAGTTGGTGCTTCGATATTATCGTAGAGACACAATTGTGCCTCAACTATTATCGAACAACTATTAAGATAAAGCGGGCTGCTCCAATTTAGAGTGAGAAAATCTTGCTGTGCCCTACCTCACTTAGTCCGGGAAGCATCGGTAATCTGCATTCTGTGTCAATGTTCTCTTATTAGTCTATTTGCCAACAGCGAGGTTTCGACTAAAACAACACTGTGTTGCCAAATTAGCATCATAATTATGCATAATTAGAGTGTTTATTAATATTACAGGCTGTGATGTGGTTTCACTTGAAGTTATGGATTGATACGCTTTTCAATATTCCAGCACTATTTTGTTTATGATAAAACTGGTAATACATTTATTTTTCATCGCGTTGCATGAACCTATACTTTGACATTTGAAAAGAGTAGTGAGTCCGCATTTAAATGAGCCGTCTCACTGGTGTGTGTGAGTGAGTGGTAGAAAGTGAATAGTTTGCCGGTTTTGTAGGGTTTTATAGTTTTTTTTGTAGGTTTTGTTTGTTTTTACGTGACATCATACAAAAACGATCAGCTTTTCACTTTTCATCACTCACCGATGATAATTGAGTAAATCACGAACATTACGGACTCGGGCCTCAGTGCTCTAACGAAATGTGACTACTTGCAGGTACACTTATGTGTACGACAGTGAAATATTACGCAAGGTACAAAACCACCTTTGAATGAAATTAAGTTCCGCTGCTTTTAATTAATTGAACCATTGTCTAAAGTAAACAGTATCAGTTCAGCATATTGTCACAATGTGCACTTAAAATATCTATGTTTATCAAGAGCCTACCTTAAAACTCAGAGCAATGGGACATGATCAATGTTAAAGCTGCTTTGCTTTATTACTCAGGTGCTGTATCTCATAAATCGCAGAATAAATTGACAAGTAAATACAGTTTATACCCATGTCCTGGATCCTTCATTGTATCATCATTTGAGCTTTGACGGATATTGACGTATAAAATGGTATTAAGCGATTTTCACGAAGGAAGTCCTGAGGAGAAAGCGGAATTGAAATTATGTATGTCAAAATAATGTTGCACTATTTTTTCTTTGGCTACAGGAAGACTGCCAGCACTCCTTCTGAGAGACATTTCATGAAATGAACTCTAAATTAACTCTACGTCAGTAACTTTAGAATACAATACAGTGCGACATAGTACTCGTAGCTATAACTAAAGGTATGCTTTGTACAGCTACAAACAAAACTATCTAAACCTGTGACTTCTTAGCATAGTTTCTCACTACAAAATATAATAGTGAGTCGAAAGCAGCACAATCCAACCTGCAAATCAATATCGCACTTAGAGCAACACTTTACTCAGTTTTCAAAAGAATTTTTCCTCAAACTCGTTCACTGTAAAGGAAACGAATACCCTAGAGTAGCGAATTTTCAAAGTTTTCCATAAGAACTAAACAAGGAATCTTTACGATGCCTTCGGGTTTTCACCTAAGCAATTTGTTACACTTCCTTGTTATGAAAAATGCATAAAGCTACAATCACATTTTCAGTTAAAAGTGAATGATTAAACTGATTAAAATTAAATTTTCTTTTCGATTGCACGCACAGTCTGCTATTCCATTTTGATAAGTAATTACAAGGATAATAGATATAGAGAGCCGAAGATAAAAGTGCAAGTATAATCTTTACATTCTTTTGCTTGAAAAATCATTGCAGTTTATGAAAAAAAAACGTAATTATTTCTTTTCGTAATTATGTTAGGAATTTCTGTTCAAATAATGTCAGTGTGAGTGAGTTAAGACTAACCACTAAGAATACAATGGTTTGATTCACTTTTGATCGTTCTAGAATACTGACCCTTAACAGTCTTGAGTTATGACTGTGAAGTTTATATTGCAAGCCAAAACTGTACAGTTTTGAGTGCATCGTTCAATCGTGCCATTGATTATTATTAGGTATGTAGCTAGCTTTAGCTATAAAGTTTATTGTGCCTGCCAGTGTAGCGCGATTTATGCGATTATGACTTGTTGATTGGGAGTTTGTAGCTGATAGATGGCGTTAAGTCACGGAAAAAATTGTTTAATGCTTTCAAACTTTATAACAACTAAATTAACATAAGCTCAGTGACTTCATTAGTCGCCAGTATGTATGTAGTCAGACATTTGTACAAGATAGGGAGACTATAAGTTTAGGTATATCGATAAAAATACAGATCCGAACGTTGTTTTTCGGAAATCGGTTTGTACCTTAGGTACCTCAATCATTAAACTATATATGGAACGGTTTAAAGCTTTTTACATACTAAATTTTTCTAACATTAGTATAGGTACATATTCGTTTCTGTGGTTGTTTGGATGTTTGTGGTTAAATTTGAAGGAAATTTATCGTGTTATAGTTCGTGATCCGGAAGAGCATATAGACATGTTCAAATATAATGCGAGTGAAGTGGCGGGTGGCAGCTAGTTCAAACATAAACGTAGATCCGAAAAATGGGAGAGTCAAGTAATCACTATTGAAAATCGTATTTCCCAAATCGTTATCCCCTGGGAGAACCCAAGCATTCGCGGAAAACGACGATTGAAATACAGTCATGTGACTCGAAATGGCGAAATTCATTATAACCATTACACATCACATTACATACTACATACGTACTACACACTACACACACTACCTACATACTCTACACTACATAAATAATGATGAAGTGTAGAGTATTGGGCTACCAAAGCGACGGATGAAAGAAGAGTGCATGCGGTGGAGATGTGAATATTGAGATGAATGTGTGGAGTGACAAGTATAGACAATAAGATATTTTTTACTAAAACTAAAAACCGACTTCAAATTCCTGAATATTTACAAGATCAATATCAACCTCTTTTTTTTGTTATCAACCTCTTTGCGTTTTGCTTACCTACTGAGAATGACACTGGCCACCTAAACTTTTGAATAAAAAACAAAAGTAAGTATATCATTAATATGTAATAACTCTTTCGGTACTGACTGACTGACTGTCAATCAAACGTAGTGGTTTTATTCTCTTTGAAAATCAACGCAGAGCCTAACCAAAATCCTAAGAGTATGAAATTTGCAGGGTAGCGTAACGTATGGGTGCACAGAAAGGAATTCCCGACACACAACCCCTAAGTTTAAAGTTTATGTATAAATAGCAGCAACAAAACGCAGTCGCGGGAATTACCATAACATACCACAGTCGACAAAAAAATTTCGGCAAGTCGTGATTTCAAGAGATGATGACGTTTTTTTATTTTTTACGGGACAAGTTGCAATCCCTCAAGAATTAAATTAAAATGGAGCCACCCCGGGATCATACTTTATACACCAGCGAAAGAATCATCAAAATCGGGTTACTATTGACGGAGACATCGAGTAACATACACACAAAAAAAAAAATATACAGCCGACTTGAGGACCTCGTCCTTTTGGCAGTCGGTTAAAAAAGGAATGAGTACATCAGAGGAAGTTTTAAAGTCGCGCCTGGGACGGAAAACTTGGGACGTAATAGGTTAGCGTGGTATGGGCATGTCATCACGCTTCGTTTTCCTTTCATGCTAACGTAGTCAGGACAACGGAATTTAGTCTATCGACTTTGCACAGTTACTAATGCCATTTTCATACAATTATATCTTTACGCTGGCGTTAACGCCATCAGAAAATGGATTGTCTAGGCCCCCATGTCAATAAGTAGTGAGCCTTCTAAACTGAGAGGATAGTATAGGTGCTACGGCCAAGCCTACTCTATCTAAAAATGTCCTAGACAGGCACAACAGCGTCCCGGTGAGTAAAAAGTCCCACATGTCGATAAATCATCTAGAATAGATGTAATAAATCTTTCCTTTTTACTCACCTTCTTAAATATACTGAACTAGTTTCCGTCCGCGGCTAACTACACAAAAAGTAGCATATATGCTATTCTAGGTAATTCATTTTATGTATTCCAAGTTTCAACGAAATCGATTGAGCCGTTATGGCGTCATTGAACAAAAAACATCTAAACATCCTCACAAACTTACGAATTTATAATATTAGTAGGAAGTAGGATAAATTTACGAAAAACAAACGGGAAAAGTCGCCTCTCCCATAAGGCGGTCATCTCGTAGAGCGGATTATGAAAATTGAATATTCAATTTCCTCTACATAAGAGTCGATGTTTACCTTACTTTTAGGGACCTTTACGCGCACGTTCAATATAAACGTATGGGGAAAAAGGTGTTTTTGTGTGTGACATTTTACTCTCCCAAATGGTGTTGGAAGTAAAAGTTGTTTTGTGTTACGTGCTGTTTACAAATTGGCAGGAATGTGCGAACTGAGTTCAAACAATGCTCGCGTTTGCCCACTTTTTTATTTAACTTGGATTGTTTTGTACTTTCTTTGTGTGAACGAAAAAAATACTGGAGCATTTTTTTCTTGAGATGTTGCTTTCACACTTTGATATGTAGCAGGAGGGCTCTTTGTGAGAGTCCTTCTGGGGAGTACTGAAAGACCTTTTGAACGAGCGAGCGGAACAAGCGAAGATCTCAACAATTTGGACAACTCGGCATTGTATGTTTGTATGTTTATTTGATAGAACATAGCATTCGAACAAGAATCCGATCTGCATGGAATTCAGTAGGTCAACAGGTTCAAGATTTTCTGGTTAGATTATTATATTTTTTATTTTTTATTTTTTATTTTTTATACCACTGAGGTGGCAAACAAGCATACAGCCCACCTGTTGGTAAGCGGTTACCGTAGCCTATGAGCGCTTGCAATACCAGAGGCATCACGCACGCGTTGCCGATCCCCTCCCCCCCTAAAGAGAGTTAAGAAGAGATTATGTGTTAAATCAGCCAAGGGGATACTAGAAAGAAGTTTTGCAATAAAAGATATGCGTGAAGTGGGTTGTCACATGAAAGAACTTTGTTTAAACATTCCAAAACCGTGTTTTTTTTTAATTTTCGGTCTTATGGTATAAGAGATACAACGAAAATAGTAACATTTGAACAAATCTAATGTGAACTTCCATTTGATAAAGTTTTAATGACTTCGTAGTTTAAGTATGATTGAATGTTAGTTAAAAGATGCGATTTTCAAAGTTTATCGTAATTGTACCTCTACTATCATCAAAACACCAAGTATTACCGGACATTGCGAGATCTCTCAAAATTTTTACTTCACTCAGTTTTGACTAAGTGACAGTTAAGACTGAACCACCAGTGTAAATCCTGTCACCGAGTGGCACTGTTGTTTCGGTTTTTTGTTAGTCTATCACCAGAGATGACCTTGATAAATAAGCTCTGAAATGATTACTTTATACCCAGAGCACATATTAACATTTTTTTTTTTTTTTTTATACAACTGAGGTGGCAAACAAGCATACGGCCCACCTGTTGGTAAGCGGTTACCGTAGCCTATGAGCGTTTGCAATACCAGAGGCATCACGCACGCGTTACCGACCCCTCCCCCCGCCCCCCCTAAAGAGCTCTGGAAACCTTACTCATCGCAGGAACACAACACTATTAGAAACAAATAGTGTTATTTGGCTGCGATCTTCTGTAAGGCGGAGGTACCTCCCCAGGCGGGCTGCTCCAATTCAGAACGAGAAAATCTCGCTGTGCCCTACCTCCTCCTAACATATTTTAATACATGCATATATTTTAGCGCATAGCATATTCTGAGAACGCTCAAGTACCGTCTCGTCACACTTTGAATTGACTGCTAATCGCCCAAGTTTGAGGATTAACAACAGATAAATTAAAATTAATTGCTCTCGAAGCTTGCCATTAGCGGATTGTTGTTTCGGCTTTCACACTTTGTCTATTAAAAGTTTAAAAGGCACCTACAATCATTACATTGTAAATTAAAAGAAAATTTCGTTTACTGTAGGTTATTAATAACACTCCGCAAAATAGAAGAAAAGAAAAAAACTTTTATTGGTAACATTAAATTGTTTCTGTTAAAGTTTAAGATACGGTTCATAGTACGAGGTATTCCTCCGGATACGTACTGAATGAAGCGCACCAAAACGGGTGCGCTATGTGGAAGTACTTTGGTGCGCTTCATCTGGGTGCGCTACGAGGAATACCTCCATAGTACTTATGAGTAATAAGTAGGAACGAAAAATGAGTTACATAAGCCTCAATGACAATGACCGTCAATATAAATAAAAAGAAATAAATATTCCGGACATATTAAACACGGTCCCAAACTAGGCAAAGCCTGTACTATGGGTACCAGAGACTGATATACGTAATAGATAACTATTCAACACCCAGACACAGAACAAACATCTGTGTTAGTCACAAATGTTTGTCCAGTGCGGGAATCGAACCCGCGACCTCTAGCGCAGAAGGCAGAGTTACTACCAACTGAGCTATCAGGCCTGTAAGTACATATGTAAGGAGATGTCGTTAAACACTTGGATGACGACTCAGCATAATGCGCCGCAGACTTGTGAGTAAGTAGCGCGCTGATCTTCTATCGTCCCCACATAGCTTCGATATAAAACTATAAGACATTAAACTTTACTTATATTTATATGAATATAGGTTAAATGGAATAAGACAAAAAAAGATTATACATGTAATACAAAGTGTTACTTAGTATAATATCCCGAAACAGCTAAATAATTGAGTTTGAACTGAATGGCTTCAAAACTGCCGATTTTTGCAGTCGTAGAACAAACTTTGCTGTTAATTGGGTGTAGAATACGCTCCCTTAGGAAAAGTATACATATATGAATCACCTTGTACATTGGAAGTACGGTTGATAATGACGATGATCTAAATTCTAAATATTTTATGTACATATCTATAAATTGTGAATTCTTGTCGCTAAGAAGACGCTGGTGGCGAAAATCTACGTAGGTACACGTCGTCGTACGTAGATTTTCGGCACCAGCGTCATTCGTTCCATGTCGTAGTTGGTATCATATGTACATGGTTGATAACGTTCGTTAAACAGTAATGAACGTTATTAACTACGTACATAAAACTCCCATCAACGTCACATAACAGTATAATTAAATGCTAAAATCCAAACACACTTTTCTTGCAGAATACCCCTTTGGGTTCGAAGATATTCCAAGTAAGCGCTGGTTCTAACACACGTGACTTTTAATTACTAATTTCACGGTCTTTGTTACCCCCTTGGGTGGGGTTTGAATGGGCTCAGAGGTGTACTGTGAAAGTTTAAAGAAAAGGTGTCGCTTAGGAAATCTATACTTCCTTTGAGGAACAAGAATAGTACCTACAGATATAGAGAATGCACGCGATTCCTTGTACACATGTAGTTGTAGGCGCGTTCTCATTGTGCGGAAATGTCAGTTTGCATTGTCTGTTGTATGGTGCAGTGTAGATCTTCAATTGATCATCAGTTCACTGTACCTAGGTAGCAAGTCCGTAAAATTCAGTTCCGTCACTTTTGAGTAGCGCCGTGGACAAACGGCTTAACAGTTTATAATGAATTTCCTAACCAGTTTCACAGCAGCCCCCCAAAGCTGAGAAGTTAGGGCACGGCGTCATGCCCTATAAATCATATATAATCGTTCGGGTTAGATGGGCTATGTAAAATGTGTACGTTACATGGAGCTTACCGACGCCTCGCACAGTAATTTCAACCTGCCTAAAATTATGAAGCTTGAACGGTATAAAATTTTACCTGATGCTGTTGCTTAAGTAGATTGAGGACTACGCGGCTAATCGTGTATTTTTAATTATTCATCATCAGCTTGAATAAGGCTCCCAAAAGTTTACCACGACTCTTGAGCCTTCTCCATACACCGACTTTCCGCAACCTAACCACCCAACAGTCACATATACAGTCCTGACCCCACTCTATTCCCTGTGTAGTGGGTATCAGGAACTACGAGTACCATGGTATCACAAAACCCAGACCCGGAACATAACATATTTGCAGATCATGCTGAAATTTGGGTCGTAGCGGGAATCGAAACCACGCCCCTTGCGTCTCAGACGGGCCCCAACGCCACCGAGGTCTTCAAAAGTAGAAAAGCTTTCTCTTACAAATCAGAAATTCCAATTAGGTTCTAGAAACAATGATTTTTCTTCTTACCTCATTATTTTTTTAACAAGGTTCAGATATAATATTATTACATAAGCTATCTGTTAATCAAATTAGGACTAGTCTAGATTTTTCATTAAGCTTACCTTGGATTTTTATATTTTGTTAGCATTGTATTGTATTTAAATTAATTATCAAGTACATATGAGGACCTAGCTTTGGGGCATTTAACAAGCAAGCTCTATGTCCAATTTTTTGTGGTAATTTTGTTTTTCATTCTAAGCCAATTGCTTCCTTTGCTTCTCGCTGCGTTATAATTTAGCATAAGCTTAGAATGTTGTATGGACCAGTGGATCATATATGACCAACGGCTTCAATAACTCGGTTTAAATCTTTTAATTTATCAGGTTACTGCTTAGGGGCACAAAACGGTCAATAACTGGTGCTTTTTCCCAAGACAGGGATCGTCAATTACACTGTATACCGAAACAAAAAATTACCGTCATCTCGATCACGTCAACAGAAATAAAGCATCTGGAAGTGGTTTGTGCAATTTCAACGCTACCATAAATAAGCGGCTCTGTGTTATTACAAGCGCCTTAATCAAATGATAACATCGTAACATCATCGTGGCAACTTAATCGGGCCTTCCAGTGGAATAACTAGAAGTTCTCGAGTAAAACTCGAACAAGCTTTCGCAGAAGTGAGTGCACGTCCACGTACATTTGGCGTAACTGTCTAGTCGCTCTTCAATACTGAGCACTTTCGTGTTTTGAGTGTCTGCTACAACTGTATCTACATATGAAGGCCTATTGGCCACGATTTCACATAAACAACTAGCTTCCGCAAACGGCAAAAGTAGCCTAAACGATACTTTATCGTCGCATCCTCGCATTGTCACATATTCGCGACTAATGATACGGTACAAAAAAACAGGAGAAAAAGCTCGTTTATAAAATAACAAAAAAATATTTCGATTGGTATGAAATGATGGTAAAAAAATACAAGGAACCTATAGCTATACTAAAGTTTCCATAGTAAGGGTATAGTGGAAAAATCGCAAGCTTGAGGCAACGATGTTCATGAAATTACTGACTGTTTTGGAAGAGTCTACTTTATAACACTTTATCTTTTTGTCTGTATCCGCAGAACTATATTAAAACGCTATCGACTCGCCGCCGCTGCAATGCAGTTAATTTTACATTTGCGACATACTTGTTGACTTATTAAACTTGTGCGAGAGGCAGTAACAAGATCACTTTGTTGTCCGTCTGTCTGTCTAGATCCTTTTTCTCAGACACTGCTAAAGGTATCAACTTGTAATGGCTTGTTAAGCTTACATCATAGAATAATTTTGTATATACCAGGCTTACATGTAGTGTCCATGTAATGAATCACAGAAAACTCGCTCTTGAACTGGGGACTAATTAAAACAAAAACGCAACGATAGCGCGATCTACTTTTTCTAGTGGCGCCATCTAGTTTTGCCATCTATAACAATTTTTGCTTATAATCTAAATATGTAGAGAATTATAATGTTTTAGATAAGAGATCAAGAGCCAACCCGCTTTTAAAAATAGTAGTTACGTAAGTTATTAAATAATAATAATAAGATTACTTTTTTAGTTCACACGGACTGTGTATTAAAGAAGCCATTTTTTATTCAGAATATTAAGTATAACAAATTAAGAAATAATCCTAAATATACTAAACTAATCTAAATAACTATTTAACTAACGACTAAGTACTAATAAAATTGCGACTGAATTTTTTACGAGTAGGTGTCATAAAAAATCTATATACTTGTAATGTATACCAACTATTAGGGTCCGTGAGCTTATAGTGCCGTATAAGACAAAGTTATATTTGGGGTCAATATCATAAATGAAATGCGTAAGCAACCGCAAAATAAGTTTGTCACTACACTTGGAATATTGATTTTCTGACCCCGTGTGGTATGGCGGAGGTAAACGGATCCTTCAGGGCGCGAGTTGTCACACATGACAGTCTGTTTTTCCCTTAGTCGCATCACGGGCTGGTAGATATGGAGAGGCCTATTTCTGGCACCAATGCCAAACAAACTAAAACAAACTAAAACAAAATAAATGTTAAAAAATGTAGTGGCGTTTGGCTTTATATGCGAGCAGTTGTTTTATTAAATATTTATTTTTATAACGAAATTATATTGGTGTTGTTTTTATCAATTTCAGATAAACTCGAACCGTGAGAACTCCTTTCAACTATTTCTTAAACTACGTTACAATAAGCATTACAAAATTATAATAATCGGCAATACTCAGAGCTCTAACAGTATATTTGTGATCTCAAACCCGAACTTCAATGATTCTAATGATGAAATATGACTTTTGTTATTAATGGTCGCCCTTAATAATGTTAATTCGGCACATTGAAAAGGGCCATAACATCATAATTTTAAAGAAACGCCGACGAAATGTAGAGCGCCGTCTTTATTGCTTCCGCAGTGAGCATACATCGTATAAGCTAGTTTTGTTTCTTTCTATAAAACAAATGCATGATATTCGTTGTTTGGTTGACTATTATTTGTATATTAGGCTCGTTAGCATCTTTATTTGTCGGAAGTGAAAGTTTGAATAAAATGACAGCCACAAAACTATATCTAGTTGTAAGTCTATGATGATAGATGATAAATATTCCGGACATATCACACATTGTCAACTGATCTCAAACTAGGCATAGCCTGTACTATGGGTACCAGAGACTGATATGCATTATAGATATATATTTAACACCCAGACACAGAACAAACATCTGTGTTAGTCACAAATGTTTGTCCAGTGCGGGAATCGAACCCGCGACCTCTAGCGCAGAAGGCAGAGTTACTACCAACTGAGCTATAAGGCCAGTCTATGATATGAATGTCAGGCTGCTGTGTAGAATATTTACGAATTCTTTCGTAAATATGTTTTCTCTCCACTCACATGAGGGCAAATTTAAGAATAACAACAATTTCTATGGATGTAATGTCAATCTGATGTCAGTGTGAGTGGTGTGAAAAGAATGCCACGGTCGATTGCGCTAATACCGATCTGCATAAAACTTGGATAAGGTATAGTTCGTGATCTGGAATAACTTAAAGGCTACTTTTTTCAAGTACCATGCAAGTAAAGCCGCGGGCGGAAGAGATTTTATTCTAATATGAGATATAAAATCTATAATGACCCCCAAATAATTAGGTCATGAAGGTATGGCGTCGGATGTCATAAATCACATGGAATTACACTGTCAGTGAACGCAAACATACGTAGAATAAATACCCACTTTGTAAGGGCTTGGGTACAATGACAATTCAGTGAAGAAGAACCACTATATCTGATTTTAAAATATGAACGAGATAGCAAGATTCAAATTATCATTATCTTCCTACCCTTATTCCGCACCCACATAGGGTTCGGCGCAATGTAATTTTTATTTCATTCTTTTAACAAGAAAAAATATTTTAAATTTGATTTGAGATTTGAAGTTTGCTTTCTTAAACTAAAGGTTAAACGCAAAAAAACTAGTCTAGTCGTGAGAGGAATTCTGAAGAGAAAAAAATTCTAGTCATTTTTTTCGTTTATTACATTTAATTCGTATAATTTTTGTTTTTATAAGGCACTATCATGTATTTTTACACCCATTTTGTAAGAAAGCTGAACAAACAATTGTTGAAATAGTAGCCACGAGTATTTATAGTGCTTTTTATTGTTTTATTCATTTATCTGATGGCAATTGTGAAAGCGCCTTTAATTGGTAGCTTTACGTGCCATGATTGACCGATAGTCTCACCACACTCATGTAAATTATGGGTACTGGTTACATATTAATGCTATAAATACTGATGTTAATAAATTATTTATTGTCGCGTTATAATAAATCATAAAGTAATTATGTGTATGGGGTGTGAGGGGTTCAAATAACGCCGTTCGGAACCCAAGCCAAGGTTCTAGGTGCAACCTGCCCTCTGCCTAACTTGCTAATTCTGAGAGCTATAATGATAGTATAGTAGGGTTCTGGAATGGCGACCACGAACCGGGCGACCGACCCAGTGTTGGAAAGCCACCCGATGGACGGAAGACATTGTGAAAATTGCGGGATATCGGAGGATGGAGGCTCAAGACCGTTCGTTGTTGAAATGTTTGGGGAAAGCCTATGTTCAGCAGTGGATTTCTACAGGCTGATGATGATAATGATGTTACTCGTATGGTTAAAGTGTACTTCCTACTAATATTATAAATGAGAAATTTTGTGAGGATGTTTGGATGTTTGTAGCCTCTGGCCTCATAGCTCAGTTGGTAGTAACTCTGCCTTCTGCGCTAGAGGTCGCGGGTTCGATTCCCGCACTGGCCAAACATTTGTGACTAACACAGATGTTTGTTCTGTGTCTGAGTGTTAAATATATATGTATTATGTATATCAGTCTCTGGTGTCCATAGTACAGGCTATGCCTAGTTTGGGATCAGTTGACCGTGTGAATATGTCCGGAATATATTTATTTATTTATTTTGTATGTTTGTTATTCAATCACGTCGTAACGGCTCAACCGATTTCGTTGAAACTTGGAATAAAAATAGTTATTTAGCTAGAAAAGCATTTAGGCGAGAGCGAAGCCGCGGGCCGAAGCTAGTTCATAATAAAGTCATTAGTTTCTTAGTCGTCCCTGTGCCCATTTCTAACATAGCTAAGTTAGTGTTCCTTCCTTCGCACTTCTATAGGTAGGTACAGTTAAGTGTTTACATATTCAATAGGTTGCGGTAAGGCGTGTTTCACACGGCATGATCCTGTAGTGCAGAGCCTGTTCTTAGATCTACGCTAAATTCAATGGAAGTAATACCGCAATGAGTTTTAAAGTCCTCTTTATTTGTCCCGCAACGGGAATCGAACCCCTTGCGTCTCAGCCGAGCACTCGCCATCGAGGTCGTCGTGCTAAGAGTGAACGAAGCAAAAGAGGTACGTTAGGATCGTAGCAAGTGGTAAGCCGTGGTCTCTGCCTACCCCTTAAGAATCAGGCGGGATTTTAAGCATGTATGTATGTCAGCCTAATGGTGAGGAAAGTGAAACACTCCACTAAAAATACTAGATATAAGCCTACTTAATTTCTGCCTTTGCAAACATTTCGGTTTATTTCACCAATATTAAAATAATAAATATAAATAAATAAATATTCCGGACATATCACACACGATCAACTGATCCCAAACTAGGCATAGCCTGTACTATGGGTACCAGAGACTGATATACATAATAGATATATATTTAACACCCAGACACAGAACAAACATCAGTGTTAGTCACAAATGTTTGTCCAGTACAGGAATCGAACCCGCGACCTCTAACGCAGAAGGCAGAGTTACTACCAACTGAGCTATGAGGTCAGTCAAGGTCAGAGATTACCGGAACAAGATGTAAAATAATTAAACAGTATGAATAAAGCTCCACTTAATAGCTACCGTGAGTTTATTGTTAGAGCCTTAACTGGACACTGTTGTCTTAATAAGCACATGTTCAAACTAAGGCTATGCGACACACAAACCTGCAGGCTATGCAAGGAGGCGGACGAAACGCCTCTACACCTGCTGAGGTGAGTGCAGAGCACTTATGCTCAAACGTAGCATCCATTTGGGAAAGCACATCCTCAGCCCAATGGAGCTAAAGCAACTCACCCCAAAGAAAATCCTTCAGTTTTTAACAGCTGCTGGGCTTTGCGGTGAACTTTAAAGGCCCTGTAAAGGGGCTCTACAAATAAAGTGGCGATCACAATAGGCCAGTTGTGGCCGCAGTGACAGAAAGTAGCCACAAAAAGTTAATAAAAAATAAATACCGTGAGACTATCCGTTGCACGCTCGCATAGTAAATTGTAAGCACATGCTTTATACATGTGAGATTGGATTTATTTTGTCCGTACTGTTTAAAGCGCAGGAATTTCTTTTCGTGCTTTGAAATGGGCAAGGTTTTTCTACGTACTGAATTGAACAGAACATTGGTATCTGAAATTACTTTCGTCACATAGCAGACAGATATTAGTAAATACTCAAATAAGACTGTCTTACTTGCACAATTGCTTTTTTTTTATGTTATATGTAGTCAAACAGGCCCTCCTGATGGTAAGTGGTTACCGTGTGAGGTGGGTTGATGAGGGTGGTGTGGTGTGTATGTGCAGATACGTGATAGGAATTCGCTCTGGAAATCTATGGGGGAGGCCATGTTCAGCAGTGGACGTCCCACGGCTGAAATGAAGACGAAAACGATAATAGGCGAGGCGTTGACATAAATGTAGGATTTTTTACTAGAGCAGTATGAATGCTTCACACGCGGCCAGAACACGACAGGCATTGTAACTTATTACTTAACCTTTGAGAAGTTCGGCATCAATATTGCTACCTAAAACAGCTGATTCATTGAATTTGAACTAATTTGACCCCAAAACAGTTGTTTTTTGCATATAGCTATTTCAATGAAAAATTACGTATTTCCAAAAGTCGTAGAGCAAACTTTATATCCAATTTTTTTTTTATTGAGTGCTTATTAATAATAATAATAATATAAATTTTATTTCAGGTAACTTAAGAATAGTACGGATGTTAAAAACTAAATTCTAGGACCCATAGAAATATATACCTTAACCTTAAATATATAAAAAAACCTTTTAATTAATTATTTAATTATTGCACACGTATAGGCAACGACGTGTGACGTAACTGCCCAGTGGTGGCGCCTCCGGTGTCTCGTGGCAGGCGTCCAATGAACCTCCTGAATTTGACACCTTTAGGCCACATCTCCCCACTCATGAACATCGACAAGCGATCAGTAGGTACTCTCACCATAAAGGAATTAAAATTCACATTATAGCGAGACTTAATTAAGCCCCTTTCGGGATATCATACATTTATGAATCGCCTTGTATACCTTATTAGTCTTTCTCCGTGAATTAACTATTGTTACTGTTGATTGAATCAAATCTAATGGATACTGTTTTACACCCAGTAATCTACTGTTATTAAACCTATAAAAGGGTCTAATTTATCCATTAAGTCTAATTTATAATAAATAGAACGGAGCGTGACTACATTAATGCGTAAAATTTGATTGATTGCTTTAACTATGACTGACTTTTATTACTAAGTACGATCAAGGATCTATATAAGGTTGAGATAAAAGTAATATGCATGCTAAGTTTGGGAAATTCCGGGTTTTGAAAGCAACTATGTAAGTTTTTAAGACCGATTTGATACGGTTGTCTATAATGAATATCCTCGTTTATAAAAATATACTAATGGGTCTGATTTTTAAATACTTAAAGATATATTTTATTTGTTCCATGTGATTTTATGGAATAAAACCTTCTCAAAATATGTCTACTTACATCTGGGATCTTTGCCGTTTACATCGATTGACTACTAAATTGATCGATCTAGCATAGTTTCTAAAAATAGATTTCATTAATATGGTTCAGCTACTACGGCTTATGTGCATGCTTAAACGTCAATTACGTCAGATCACCTGTACAAAGTACAGGTAACATACCGCATCAATAAAACATTAAATTGTTCGGTGAATTTGCAATTTAATCGCGGCTTATTTTGCAAAACAATGCCATGTGCCGCATTTCGTTGCACAGGCATACCATCTCCATATTCATGAAGTGTGCTCATTCGTAGCGTAATGTAGAAAAAGGACAAAATTATATTTAGAATCAAGTACTGTAGTGATTTTATAGGCTATTTTACACTTTTTATGAACTCATAAATACAAAAGGAGAAGTACCTACGATCACGATAGCCATACTGATTTCAATCGCCAAAAATTTACTGCCGCATGATTCAAAAAGGATGCGTTGCGATTTTGTAGCGATGCGCTATATTGTTCGGTATTCCAACTAAATAAAGTTCAATATTACTCGCTCCTGTTTCAGTGCCTTATCAATTTCGCTACGTGCGATCAGTCGGTCCTAAGTCGATTGTAATGCGTCGCGTAAAATGCCCCATCATGTTGAATTTAATCGTTGATTTGTGACCGGATTACCGATCGCATTATTGGATTATTTAACTGACACGGCAGATGCATTAATTCTCCTTTATTACCGCTGTTTACTCTTGCATTCGATGTTGAAATATTTATGCTTTCTGTAGGTATCATATTTTCGCATTTCGCTTATGCTTATTGTATCGTATTTTCGCATTCCGTGTTTATTCTTTGTCGGCTGAGTGGGTGTATATGCGCTTTTAAGTGTTTTTTGGCATTTTCAATCATGTGCTTTTTAAAGTAAAATTAATGTTGGAATTTCTCTTTGGTATTTACTGTCTTATTTTATAAATGAAATTTATTAAAACGCAGAGATCCTCAATTATATAACATTAATTATAAAATCAAATAAAATCTAATACATACTGTTTATGTTACTTAATCAAACTCAAAAATATTTCGACCATTTCCGATATTATATTAACTTGTTTCCTACGCTACCTCTTCTATTTCTAGTTGAAAGCCGAAAATCAATCAGTGAACTGTACACGAGTAATATATCCTTCCAGTTAAACGGTGCCCTACAAAAGCCGCCCGCCCGATTGTAATGCGAATGAACCCCGTGCTTAATGATGGGCCAACCGCTACCGATACATTCGTATCGAAATCACAGTACAAAACTACGCATCAGTATCTCAGCTACATACAACACTAGCCTAGTGCTTTCTTTCCCCGCTACCGTACACTCTTAGAGTGGCGTGAAATGTAGCGAAAGAAAAATTCATGCCTCTCGTCATGCCCACTCCCTCCCTAGTTTATCGGTTTTTTGTACGCGACTCAAAGAACCGGCATATGAGCGTAGAACCATTTCCGACAGTTAAAAGTCGAATGCAGCAAGTAGAGCAGTGTGGCTGCTTAAGACAAGATTGCAACAGCGCGAAGAGAAAAGCGAGGAACAAAGTATGTTTTCCAGGGTACAAAATCTACCCATTCGCGAATATCAGAATGCAATTCATTCCTTGCTATTCAATACTATGTAAGCTTTAGTTACCTACATCATTTTGTATTGAAAAAGTTATGCATTTATCAGAGTAGGGACCTTTATTTAAAACAAAAAAGATACTAATAGAATCATTTAATGAAACAAGACTTTTCATTATTATAATAAAAGATAAATTGAGAAATAATAATGTTACCTATCCTTACAATAGGTATTCCAGCAATAGTGGTACCTTACTGAAAAGAACATTATCTATTTACAAGAACAAAGATCAGCTTTAAGAACAAAATGGTACTTATCTGATTTTATCACAGTGGAAGGTGTACTCAGAGCCGGGTATAACCGACAGGGTTCAGGGCGGGTCGTGTTCCCTCTTCAGTCTCTCACTCCAGAATGTCCTGCGCACTGCCGTAGCGCCTTTTATATCGACACCCGCCCTGTACCACTTCTGACTACTAATAACAATTTATTGTTAAAATAAATTGTTATTAAATTAAATATATTCCTTAAAAATCATACGATGAATTATTATCGTAATTTCATAAACAAATTCTACAATTTCTATGTGCAAACTAATTTTATTACAAAAGCTATTTATAAAAACAACATTATTTACTAATAAAATTGGTATTAGTATTAACCATAAATCAAATAAGAAATTATCGAAACATTCAAATATTTTAAATAGGTATTTAATTAGGATAAAAATAAATAATCTTTTAAAAACTTATTTGAAAAATAAAATAAATTAATATATTTTCCTGCTGTTATAATAACTATAAATCAAATCTTAAATAACGATTATTATTCCATTATTATAAATGTAGTTCAATATTAAATTACCTATTAATTTCCGCATCCGACGTTTTAGTTTCTAATAAATATTTAAAACATAACAACTGGTTAGTAGATTACTAACATTGCGGTGATTACTATAATAAATTACAAATCAATTAATGTGATGGTTTTTAATATCATAATCCTTTAATTCTTTTAGTACATCTCACACGGCCATTCTGCAATTTACTTCGTTCTCGAAGTAAGGTAATTTTTATTCGGTATGTTCATCGTCAGACATAATATCTGGAAGTAGAAAAATATTATTAAGAAAATTGTCACTTTTCACACTTTGTTTATATTTCCCTTGATGTATCGCGGTTAAACCAGTCAAAACATACATGATGAATATAAAATAGTTGAGCTGTCGTGCTAAGTTCCATTGCGTGTTGGTATCGCAATGTCCAAACTTTACACCAGGCAACTTTTAAACCAACATTAAAACGATACAATTTGAGCTGTCGTGTGAAGTTCCATCTCGTGTTCCTAACGTGATGTCCAAACTTCGCACCAGATCACCCATAGGTACTTCAAATCCCGTTAACTAAAGTTCGGCTGTTGTGTTTAGTTCCATCACCGCTGCATAGTGACGTAAAAACTATTCACCAGGCAAACTAGCAGCTCAATGTTAGTACCAGATTTTACCGAAGTACTAGCAGTGATTAGGTTAATAGTCCTAATAATTTTAAGTTATTACCTTGTTCAGCGGCAATATTTTCTTCCGTCCATTCACCTGGCCATCGCCGAAGTTTTTCCTTGGCCACAGTAATGTTTTGTAATCTTCCAGTTCCTCTGAGTCTATATCTGTCATTATCCATGGTTTCCATTATTTCGTAGGGGCCTTTGAATTTTGGGCTCAGTTTGCTATGCCGTCTGTGATCTTGGCTGACATAGACGATGTCTCCCATGGAGTATTCAATATGGTCACGTCGTGTTTTGTCAAAACGTGATTTCCCTTTCTCGGCTGCTGATTTCATTTTGTCATACGCTGCCTTTCTTTCAGACGTAGTATCAATTATTTGATTAGTATCGGATACCTCTTGTTCCCCCAGATCGTTAAGTAGAGCTTGTATAGTTGGTGTGTTAGCGTTTCGACCCGTTAACAAACGTAATGGCGAAAAACCTGTGGTCTTATGGACTGTTGTATTAAGGGTCTGTTGTACTTTTGATAAGGAGCTCGGCCATTCTGCCTCACTGTTACATGTAGTGGACAACATGTTAATGACCGTTGAAACATAACGCTCGACTTGACCGTTACCACGAGGAGTGCCAGTAGCGATCATGTGGTGTTCAACCTTCCATTCTTTGAACAGGCTACCTAACATTTCATTAGAGAAATTAGTCGCACGATCAGTGATGATACGGGATGGACAACCGAAAATTGCTAGAGTATTTTTAATTACACTTATAATTTCTTCTCCACTCATCGATTTAAGGGGGTGCAATAAACAGAACTTGGTAAATGCATCGATAGTTATTAAAACGTATTTGTAGCCATCCTTTGTTTGGGTGAAAGGTCCTGTACAATCAAGATGTAAAGTATGGAACGGTATAGGGACTTTATTGATAGGATGAAGAAGGCCTTGAAAGGGCCCTGTGTGCGATTTACCTTTAACACATACTAAGCAATGCGATATATATTTTTTTACAAATCGATTGATTCGGGGAAACCAGAATGACTCTGAAACCTTCTTCAATGTTTTTTCCTCCCCTACGTGGCAGTTTTCATCATGGTACAAACGCAGCAGGTTTAATCTGCTTCCTTTTGGAACGTAAAGCTTGAGTTTACCGTCACTCGGGTTTTTGTAATACAACAAATTATTTCGGAACACATATTGAAGTCTATCAATTTCTCCAGCTTGTAATTTTTCGATAAGGGATAATGCCTCAGGATCTTTTTGCTGAGCCTTTTCGAGCCAAGAACTATGATCATTTATGACATTAATGCTTTTTGTAACGTCCGCTGATTTGACGGGCGTAGTCATAACTTGAAGTGGAACAGGATTTCTACTCAAATAATCTACATGCCCGACAAAAATTCCTTTTTTATAGACAACCTCAAAATCATAATCTTGCATGAAGATCCACCAACGTGCTACTCTCGGTGACAAATCTTTTTTATTCTTGGTGGATTTGATGGCGTTACAGTCTGTTATTATTTTAAATCGGATACCAAGCAAGTACACCCTGTAATGTTTTAAGGCATTGAAAACAGCTAATGTCTCTAATTCGTAAGACGAATACCTGGATTCGGGCTCAGTTGTTCTACGACTATAGTATCCTACCACCTTGTTGTTTGTACCATGTTTTTGAATGAGAATGCCACCATATCCGATGGAGCTAGCATCAGTGTGCAACTCCGTAGGTAGTAACGGGTCGAAAATAGATAGAAGTGGTTTAGAAGTTAATTTATCAATTATGTACGTCCTAGCCTCCGCCTGTTCTACACCCCATTCCCAAGTCTGTTCTTTCTTAGTTAATTTTGTAATAGGAGCCGTTTTCGATGCAAAATCCGGAATAAATTTTCGAAAATAGCTCGCCAAACCCATAAATTGTCGAGCCTGTTTGACAGTTTTGGGGACGGGAGAGTTAACTAAAGCGGTTACTTTGGTGTCACTAGGTCTTACTCCTTCTGCAGAAATATTCCACCCGAGATATTCAATCGAAGTTACGAAAAACTGACATTTTTTCAAATTAATGGTGAAACCCGCGCTAACTAGAGCTGATAAAGTGAGATTTAGATATTCAAGGCCTTGATCAATGCTTTCACATGGAATTAAAAGATCATCCATGTATACTCTAAGAAACTTCAGATGCTTTACTGCCTTTGAAATGGCGCGTTGAAAAACGGCGGGACCGTTGCAAATTCCGAAGGGCATTTTGACATATTCAAAATGCCCGTCGGGCGTTACAAAAGCTGTATACTTTATGCTATCAGGGTCTACAGGAATTTGGTGAAATCCATTCTTCATGTCTATTGAAATGAAGTAGGTAGCTTTGCCTAATTGATCGATTTCATCTTGGATAAGGGGCAAAGGGTATCTCTCCTTTTCAATGACAGAATTAAGGGCTCTATAGTCCACACACATTCGGTAGGTGCCATCGCGTTTTTTTACAAGAATAATTGGGCTAGCGTAGGACGATTCGCTTTCTCGGATGATACCAGCTTTTAATAGATCGACTACTATTGTCTTTACCTTTTCTCGTTCTAATGGGGCAAGTCGATATGGTCGATAGTTAATATTTTTATCACTCTTTAATTTTATCTTTAACGTATTAGTAGTCACATTACCAATATTATTTACTGTGGGCAAAACATGTGGGTACTTTTTAAAAATTTCCTGAATTTTATTTCTCAATTTTATGTCTAAATGTGAAATAGCTTCGATGAGCAAATCTTGTTCAACTTTGATTACGTTAACAAGATTTTTCCGCACAAAGTTTGTTCCGTGTGAGTCGGTTACAATTGCTATGTCAGAGTGATATACTACATCTTGACCAATAATACATTCGTAAAGACAATCATCATCATGAACTACATGAAAGTCCAAATCTATTTTTAAGTTATCTATTCTGATTGAGCCAATTGTTTTAGCAATGGTGTGAAGACGACCTGAGCCGATACCATCCAAGATTTCAGACCGTGGCGTTAGATGGCACCCCAAACGAGACGCGGTAGTTTTTTTTATGATTGAACAGTTCGCACCTGTATCGATTAAAGCATTTACAGAGACATTATTAATAAGGACTTTTGTAAGAGAAAGGCCAGCTTTTGTTGCAAATTGCATTAATTGTCAATTATCTGAATTTTGTTTAGATATGCGTTTTTCGCGATCCTCACGCATTTTAGTCCAACATTTATCTACTTCGTGGCCTTCCTTCTCACAAAAGCTACACATCTTTGTACTTTTTGATTTGGGGTCATGTTTTTGATTCGTTGAATCATTTCTTTTTTTGTGATCAGCGGATGGCTTGTTATTGCCAGTTGTCTTTGGACAGTATAACTGGAGATGACCTTTTTCACCGCAAGTGAAGCAGGTTCTTTGCGAGTACGAAGGACGGCTAAGGCATTGCTTCTTGGCAGAAGAAGGACCGATGGTGTTGTCATTTGTTGGTTTTTGAGGGTATTCAAAATTTCTTTTACGGGGATTTTTTACATAGCTTGAAAATAGAGCTAGCAATTCGTTTGTAGTAGTTACGCTACTATTGAAAGCTGCCATACGAACGTTCAGGTCACGCACCCCACCGCAGACAAGCTCTATTAACTGATTTTCCGTAAATGACACCTTTGTTTGTTTTAACAGCAATACTTTTTCTCTGGCATATTCAGTATACGAATCAGCAGATTCAGAACTATACAAGATCGCTTTGGTAAGTTTTTCGGTTAAATTACGCTTGGGAGGGAAAAGATTAACTATATCTTTGCGAAATGTATCCCAATCACGATGATCTGGCTCCCAAGATTCAAACCACGATAGTGCAGAGCCCCGAAGGGCCTTACCTCCCATTGCCAACTTCTGAAGTCCAGTCCATTTCAGTTCAGCGCCGAGATCCTCGACGCTACGGCACCATGAATCAGCACCATTGTCCATTTTCTCCGGGTTAAATGCAGGAACTGCCACCTCATCTTGCCGCTTGCTGGTTGACAGCGCCGTCGCAATCGACTCCAGCAGCTTCCTTGCGAGATCAGCATCCATTTTTCCCACTGAAATATTAGAAAAAAAATATTAATTTTGGTGCGAGCAAAAGTTCGATCCCACTTCTGATATCAGAGTAGGGACCTTTATTTAAAACAAAAAAGATACTAATAGAATCATTTAATGAAACAAGACTTTTCATTATTATAATAAAAGATAAATTGAGAAATAATAATGTTACCTATCCTTACAATAGGTATTCCAGCAATAGTGGTACCTTACTGAAAAGAACATTATCTATTTACAAGAACAAAGATCAGCTTTAAGAACAAAATGGTACTTATCTGATTTTATCACAGTGGAAGGTGTACTCAGAGCCGGGTATAACCGACAGGGTTCAGGGCGGGTCGTGTTCCCTCTTCAGTCTCTCACTCCAGAATGTCCTGCGCACTGCCGTAGCGCCTTTTATATCGACACCCGCCCTGTACCACTTCTGACTACTAATAACAATTTATTGTTAAAATAAATTGTTATTAAATTAAATATATTCCTTAAAAATCATACGATGAATTATTATCGTAATTTCATAAACAAATTCTACAATTTCTATGTGCAAACTAATTTTATTACAAAAGCTATTTATAAAAACAACATTATTTACTAATAAAATTGGTATTAGTATTAACCATAAATCAAATAAGAAATTATCGAAACATTCAAATATTTTAAATAGGTATTTAATTAGGATAAAAATAAATAATCTTTTAAAAACTTATTTGAAAAATAAAATAAATTAATATATTTTCCTGCTGTTATAATAACTATAAATCAAATCTTAAATAACGATTATTATTCCATTATTATAAATGTAGTTCAATATTAAATTACCTATTAATTTCCGCATCCGACGTTTTAGTTTCTAATAAATATTTAAAACATAACAACTGGTTAGTAGATTACTAACATTGCGGTGATTACTATAATAAATTACAAATCAATTAATGTGATGGTTTTTAATATCATAATCCTTTAATTCTTTTAGTACATCTCACACATTCATAATTTGTTATTAATTTTTTAATTTATTTATTATTATGGATAAATGTAAGCGAAGCCACATTTTCAAAGGGTGACGCGGTCTCGTTTCCAGTTTTTTTTTTTTATGTTATACGTTGGCAAAGTGGCTTACGGCCTCCTGATAGTAAGTGGTTACTGTCGCCTATTGACATTGTTGGAATTAGTGTTTATATTTATTCATGTTGAATTTTCTTTCGCTCCTCGTTTCACTCACAGTAGGCATGGTTGCTTCTCTCTTTTTAAACATCGTGAAATATCATCACGTATAAGGAATCCTATCCTATCCTTCTATCCTATTTCCTACTAATATAATAAATGCGAAAGTTTGTGAGGATGTTTGGATGTTTGTTGTTCAATCACGGCTCAACTGATTTCGTTGAAACTTGGATAAAGTTATTATCTAGAATCACATAAAGGTAGGCTACTTTTTATGTAAATACCACGCGAGCGAAGCCGTGAGTAGAAGCTAGTTGTCTATAAGTCACCCAAAACTAATAACTAGTTGATATACTTTTAATTTTTATCTATTGTTCCGATATCATCGAATTCGGGTGGTCCGCATTAGTTACGGACTAATTACTCGATACCCTGTCGCCATTAATTACCGAACGGAACTATGCTATTCGTACGTTCGCTTTAATCATAATTATCGCTGATTGTAATTCAGCTATTCAAGATTGGAGGGTAGTTTTGATAGTGAAACGGTCATTGAATTTGCAAGTAGGATCTTGCAAATTCACTGCATGAGGTCACTACGATATGACCTCATGCTTTTAGCCTGGTTTGTACTACTGCAGTACAAAGATTATTTCTCTTCACTGAATGATCAATATGATATTTTATCTTCTATTTTTCAGTTAAAGGCTATGAATAAATCCGTTGGAAATTGTCATTTTCCATACCCCGACTTCCCGCACAATTATTATTAACTCATTTATTTTAGATAATACATCCATTATTAAATATGAAATGTCACAATAAAATCTAAATAATGAAATATAAATAATTAAAATTAACATTCAACAATGTCGTCGGTCCATCGAGTGTCTTACTTCTTCCAACACTGCATCGTCTGATTCGTGGTCGCCGTTCGAGAACCTTTATTCTCCAACGGTTGTTAGTTCTACGAGCTAGATATGTCCTGCCCCCTGCCATTTTATATCAGTGACATTGGTTAAGGATTTTCTCGTTTCGGATTTTATCACGCAGTGAATCTCCGAGCTCTCTCCATAGCCCGTTGCGTTGCTTTTATTTGTTTCACTTTACGCATCACAAAAAAGTCCGTTCGTTGTAAAAATATTGGAGCTTGCGGTTCATTTTAACTTGTCACGACGAACAAAATTCCTAGCTATAAGTAATTTTCGCAGCGATTTCTCGCTCGATTTGTTTCAAACTAAAAATAGAAGATAATTACACACCCTTCAGGTATCTGCGATCAAAAATGCGGGCGCTCCGCTACTCTTATAACATTTTTCAATTCCACATACTCAACTTTCAAGACAACGAATATAAATCATCCGCGATATGGATTGCACTGTCGCGCCGGAGTTATAAATGATTCAGGATATTACCTGCTACATTTTCGTTATGTCAGTACTACCAACCGAAAAGTTAAGTAAGTTTATTTGTTTTAGTTTTAGTGGTAAGGTTAATTCAAGCAAGTTTACATACATACATAAAAATCACGCTTATTTCCCAGAGGGGTAGGCAGAGACCACGGTTTTCCACTTGCTACAATACTGACATACCTCTTTTGCTTCATTCACTCTCATCACATTCCTCATACATGCTCGTCGGTTTAGGGTACTCTTGACCTGGCCTTTTTCCAAAACGTCACCGATTTGGTCACTATACGTATGCCTAGGTCTTCCCCTTCCAACGGTCCCATTCACACTCGCCTGTTTCGACAATCCTCTAAATAGCAAGTTTATAAATATTATTTTACAATTTCCATAATGATCAATGAGTTTTTTATGGAAAATGTGATAGTGCTCAAAATCGGTGAAAGAAAACAACCTAGGACAGGAAGGATCCTGTCCTAGGTCCTGTCACCAACGATCATTGCCCTTTTCAGGGCCAACGTACCTCAACATGGTCTCTGAATGATCGAATGCAGATGATCAAGAAAGAACCAGTGACATGATATGCAAGCAAGCACTAGTATATATATTTTTTTCCTTGCGACACACTAATAGCAAACTGAAATTATTTTCACCGTAAAATTTCTCACAGTATTAAAGTTCTTCTGTACCTAGGGATCTAGAGAACTACCATTATCACTTTCTTTCTTTTTCTTGTAAACCGATTGATGTATTTTGATGCAAAATAGCTATGCTACGGACTTGTGTAAATGCTTTGAATAATAAACTTAATAATTCATCATACAATGTTGCCAGGACATTGTGCTCCGCAAACTTAGGGTCAGTTCTCACCAAGACGCGGGGCACACTTTTAAGATAGCAGTGAACATTGAAGAATTTTTCATGGGGCAAATGCAGTGTTGAAAGGCCGGGAAGTCGGTGGATGGAAAAGGCTCAAGACCGTTCGTCATGGAACTCTTTGGGGGAGGGCTATGTTCAACAGTGAAATTCTACAGGCGTATGATGATGTTATTAAAGAATTTACATTAACCACCAACACTAAAATGTACAATTTGAGTTAGATCTTGCGGGTTAACTAGTTCGCCGTGGTTTGTCGCTGAAATGTCGGTTTTTGTGGCCTCTTCAAGCTTCTCCGCGCCGCATCGTGTCGCTTCGCGTCGCGTTGGGTCACAGGGTAAGCTGAGCCTAAGACGGCAATAAAATGTTGACTATCACCGGAAATCGTAAAACGGTAGCTTACGCATATAATGGCAGTCATTATGTACTTATCGAGTAGCGGTACTATATTACTTTCATAGAAATTGCTGTCGTTTTGAAACTTCGACGCTCAAAGCAAAGACCGCAAACATGATATCTATGGCCTGAGCACGAATAATTCACGATAACGTTACGTTTACGATACTATAGTAAATTTCAAATATTAACCAATCAAAATTAAAAGACTTCAGGCATCGCCGATGGCATTGGCTAACTAACATTCATTCAAAGAAAACAAAGAATTTTTAATTACCATTCAAAATCCCAATTATGAAGATTAAAACATACGATTCTTTAGTCTTAAAGAGACACAGAAACACAAATTTTAGTCTTAGAGATACAGAGCACAGAAATAAGAGGAGAGAGGAGGTAGGGCACAGCGAGATTTTCTCGTTCTGAATTGGAGCAGCCCGCCTGGGAGGTACCTCCGCCTTCAGATCGCAGCCAAATAACATTATTTCAAATAGTTTTAAATAGTGTTGTGTTCCTGTGGTGAGTAGAATTGCCAGAGCTCTTTAGGGGGGAAGGGGGTTTGGGGTCAACAACGCGTGCGTGATGCCTCTGGTATTGCAAGCGCTCATAGGCTACGGTAACCGCTTACCATCAGGTGGGCCGTAAGCTTGTTTGCCACCTCTGTTGTATAAAAAAAGTACTGTAGTAAATTATTTGTTCTGAACCAAATCGTAAGTCCACCCATTTTTGAATCAATATTGTTTTGAAATGTGAGAATCTGAGGAGCTTAAAATATATATATTCAAACAGGCAAGCTAAATCACGTTTCTACAAATAAATTCGTGCTCACTGAACAGAAAACAGAGAAGTGATGAACTTTAAACCTGAAGTGTCGCGGAAAATTTCCTCAAAGGGAAATTTACTTCCATAGTCTTCATAGATAATAACAAAGCGTGCTCATTCCGTTCAGGGACTTTGCGGAACGACACAGTAGAAAAAAGTGTACATTGCGCAGCAATAGAGGCGACATTAAGCAAACAAATTCAGACACTGCTATATCTATGTGTTTCGAGTTTACTCTATGGTATGATGGCCCTGTTAGGGCCCTGAAGGGCCTACGACCGTCGATGAAAGAATCAGTGTAGTGAAAGGATTAAAGTGCGGCTCTTAGAGGCTCCTCTTGTGCACATGTCACAGTCTCCGAATTTTTAGGTTCTAGGACAAGCCGGTTTCCTCACGAATGTTTGCCTTCAAATTGTTTTTTCCTTTGTTAGAAAACACATGCACTGAAATTTTCTGAACTGTGAATCCATTGGTGCACGGTCTGGATTCGAACCCACGAACTGTCGATTGGAAGGTGGGGCCAGACCAGTGCTCTCAAATAATGATGCGACTGGTATCTTTACAAGTGGCTCGAATTTTTGTTTTCCATATTTTGTGACGCAAAGACTTTCCGAAACAGCGACGAAATGTGCGATGCATTTTGGCGCAATTCCACATGAGTACCCACTCAGTGCCATTTAATTGATTTGCATTAAAAATGTAGTGTTAATGAACATGTATTTGCTCTATACGTCTTATCAATCAATCTAGGGTGTCACACAAGTACCTAGTAATATTAAAATAGCGGTTATCAAAATTAAGGTTTGGAAATTCCGCTGACTACCACCCATGAAAACCTCCAATCATATTGAGTCTAGCATACTTGGGAATCAATATATTATTTAAAACTCCTACAACTTGTTATGATGTTATACTGTATTCTAAATAAATAAATAAATATAATAATGATGCAAAATGGCCTAAGTAGCTTTTTTTCTAATCTGTGACAACTGAACGCTAATTTAGTCCGTGGATTAACCCCAAAATGAATAATAGTATTTACTGAGGTTTTATAGTTCATTTGTAAGGAGAATAACAACGGAAGAATAGAATATAATTTATTTGACACACAAAAAACAAGCAGAAAAAACCAATGTCACAATAAACCCTTAAAATTAGATAGATGCCTTGTCTATACAATTATACAGCAAACAACATAATAGTACCTACCTAGTTAGGAACACACTAGCTAGACTGATAGATAGGTACCGATGTCCCAAGTACCTACCTAGTCCTCTTTGCGTGGTTGTGCGCCAAATAGGTTCGATCTCAGCATAAGACCGCTCCACACCGATGGTGGAAGCGGCGCTGGTTTTCAGATGAGACATAAGTGCGGGTGACCCCACGAGCGCAAAAAAACAATAATAATAACTATTTTTAAATAAAAATGCTCAGGTGCAAGTAGGGCTCGCGCCCTGAGTCTTCTGTACACACGTAACACGAGGTCAGAAAATCAAGATCTCAAGTGTACGAAGTGACAAGAGTCAAGGTATATAGTTGAACACGCGGACGAAGTATCTGGCAGGTCAGCTAGATCTAAATACGCATTTTATAGCCAAGAGTCCTTAGAAATCATCGCATCACTTGGGTACTTTGACCCTATTCATTCGACTCACGTGTCCGCATAGAAATATAAGGCACAGTGCACAATATAAATTTTACGAGTGGAATTAATCCGTTGACGCGACGTCCATCCGCAGTAATTGTGTCACATTCGGTGCCCATAATAATTATTAATTTCAACATCAAACTGTGTCTAAAGCTCTGGTATTTGATACTGGCTTCGTATACCATTAAAAAAAAGTAGATGTGTAAGTAAGTGGATGGAGTAGGCTCAAGACTTTCGTTGTGGCAATCTTTGGGGGAAATCTATGTCCAGCAGTGGACTTCCTTAGAATGATAATGATAATGATCAGAATGCGAAAGTTTAAAAAGATGGGATACTCCCCGTATGGATGTTTGGTAGGTACTCTTACAGGCCGCAACCATTACATGGACTGGAATGAAATTTTGCAAGACATGTATGTAGCAAAAATAAGGTAAGTATAGTATTAAAGCTATTTATTATCCGGGTACCGTGCGAGCGAAACCACGAGTGAAAGCTAGTGAATAAAATCTAAATGATTTCCTTTTATGCAACTATGACCAAAAAATATGTGCATTTTGTGAGAATTCGATTAAAAAGTCACTCAAAATATGTGATATACAAACTATTTTCCAATAAACAAGCGTGCTATATCCGTCAGCAAAACTGACATTGTTATAATCGACAGCGCTGACGCAGACACTTCAGCAATATTGGCTGACAGTTTTAACTTTTCGCCTTTGATAACTTATAGACTGGATTGGCCAAACAAGGCTCTGCCCTCAGAAATTGTTTCCTCCCATTGATTACTAATAGACACGTTGATTTTATTTGTGTAAAGTTCTGAACTGTCAACTTATATCTACCTTCCCGCTTCAGATTCGCAAACATAATATAATTTGTTCGGCGCATTGTCTGTTTTGAAGAATAGGCCCCTCCATATCTACCTCTACCATCTACCATGGATGTCGTAAGAGGCGACTAAGGAAAAAAGCTAGGGGATGGGCAGAAGCGTCCCATATTTTCAAAAACTCTGCGCTTGCCAACCCGCATGCCCAGTGTGGCGACTCACGTTGCAATCACTATGGGCAATTTCCCCCACATGCTCTTATTCTTCTTCTTAGCGTGTCATCATGTGATATGAATTCGCTCTGGAAAACTGTTCAGCAGTAGATGTCCTACGACTGAAATAATCCATCCGTTTTTCTCCGCCTCCGTGTGTCGCAGCTCGAAGCTTATATATTTCATTATTTCATTATAGCATTTTTCGCTTTTTCGACAGGCATTTTATGTTGTATATTTTTATCGTTAAAATCAATTTTGAAATTTTGATTATCTTTGCATGAACAATATTATAGAGACATCGTTATTACTAGAAAAACCATATCCTGCACCCAAGAAATACTCTAGTCTTTATAGATTTCAGAGTTTTATAGCGTATCTCTCAACGACGTAAGAAATCTATTACTAGAGGTTTGCCCCAAACTGAAACCTCGAGAACTCTGGTGTTCTTGTTGTTGTCGCGAAAGTTGGTGCTTTAATGATCGTTGAAGGACAATTGAGATTAACTTCAATAGTTCCTTTATGTTGACTGTAAGTTTCAATCGCAAATATCGTGCTATAATTTCATACTAACAAAGTCAAATTAAAAAGTGTTTGTTGTGTGTGGGTGGAACAAATATTGTTATTTGGCTGCGATCTTCTGTAAGGCGGGCAGTTCCAATTAGAAGCGAGAAAATCTCGCTGTGCCCTACCGCGCTGAAAATACTTTCCAGCAATATGTAAGTAAGTACGGAGAGTGGAGACGTAACCTCAATGTCACTCCCGTCTGGATTCCCGCAATATTTGGAGACATATCACGTGAAGTATATTATAATAATCTTCTCAGCTTTTTTACTTGGAACCGAGTAAAAGTTTTCACCTTTACAAGGTCAGTGTCGAATTTGTTTACAAAAAGAATAATGAGATGCACAGTAACTTAGACGACGAGCGATGTGCTCCGATACCAAAAAGTCAAACTCAAAATGGACTATATCCAGTAGAGATAGCAGGAGGCATAGCTTCACCTAGTTTCTAAGACGTTTCAAAGTGATCCTAGTGATTTTATTGAAATAAATGCCTTTTGACTTTTGACTTTGACTTTTGAGATAAGAATTATTATTAAATACATTTTAGATGACATATCGCACGTGTCGTATCAAACACGGTTTGATAGAATGAAGTCAGTTTTGCGGTCACGCGGTAAGTTCAGAGCAATCTTCCGAAAACAGTTGAACTGTCAACAAGTTTTATTTGTAGGCAACTATTGAACCTTTGCAACATTAACAAATAATTGACTTGTCGATCAATCTTTAAATTGTACCATTGCTAATCGACTTTTATTTTGTACCAATTTTAAACCGCGGCTTCGCTTGCGTGGTATCGGATAGTAAAAATCACCTGAGACCCAAGCACAAATAATTACGATAGTATTACGCTTACGATACGATAATAAAAATCGAATATTAGCCAAATAAATCAGTGATGCTTGAAATCTATTAATTTTGATTGGGTTTTATCTGACATTTGCTATAGTATAGTAAAAAAAAACATCATAGTAGTATATACATTTCACGGTAAAAGAAACAAGAGTTCGCAAACAAGGATTTAATAAAGCCGTTCGTTTATAACTTCTGCTATTTGTGAAGCCTTTTCAATTTCCGCTTTTTGCTGTTTTTTGTCAAATCACCTAATTTCGAATACTTGTAGCTTAATACTAGGTACCTAAGATTCTGACAGATTAATCTGAAAAAAAAAAAATCTAAATATTTAAGTATTGCGTACTCAATGGATTCCAGGCTTGATTAAATAATGAATTCATCAAACAGACATGCTATAAGTTATAACTGTATAATGTAAGTTGTGACATAATTAGGGCGCTGAGACTTGGCCGCTAACTATAGGCCTGATACACAAGCTCAAAGTCGCGCAACGGGCTATAGAGAGAGCTATGCTTGTAGTATGCGGAGAGGAAATCCGTAGAAGAACCAAGGTCATCAATATAACTCTCAGAATACACAGTTGAAGTGGCAGTGGGCATGCCATAGAGCTCGCACCGACAAGCGTTAGTGATTAAGAGTTCGATTGGCAAAAACGAAACAGAAGACGCGACGCAATGTTGGAAGGCAAAATGGACCAACACCAGTGTGAAGGTTGCTGGTGGATGGAGAAGCCTCAAGAACGTTCGTCGTGGCACTCTTTGGAGGAGGCCAAATCAGCAGTAGATTTCATCAGGCTGATGATAATGAAGGTTAAACTGTCATTTATGTTCACCAATTGGGAGGTACTTAGACTTTTCGAATATTGTGGGCTCGAAAGCCGTTTGTAGACTTTTCTATTCAATAAATTATGTGCTAGCAATTGTGTACCTACTCAAAACAGTGAAGGCAACCAATTTTCCCTAGTGGTCGCTAGACTTGTGGTAACCTTAGAAACGATTATCCATGTAGTCAAATAAATTATTACCTAACAAAGTTGTATAGAGCGTAAAATCGACCTGGACCCTTAGCATCAGATTATGGCGTTATGGAATCACTAGCGAGTCTATCACAAATGACAAATATTGGTCAATGAAATAAGCGACACTGTAGCACTGAACAGACCGTATTGAGACATACTTGTCTTATAAAAAACTGCTGTGTCATAAACGCGTCAGGTGATTCCTTAGAGTTATAGTCTGATCCCCTTATTTTAAGTTGAGTTTACTTTTGACCACTCCATTTTTACAGACTGACACTATTTACACGGCGCTTGCTATCAAATAAAAATTAAATACTGTTTTATTTTAATTTCTCCTGACTTGAGACTATCTTGACTTTCATCAGCTCCTGACAAATTGCCGCTTGCATTTCGACAAAATTAGAATCCCGTGCTAAGGGTAGAGTAAACACTGTTTACTGACGATGCGGTCGCAACCGGTGACCATAAAGCTACGCTTCCTTAACACGAGCTACACGCTGCCCAGTTTGTTCAGACACATTGTTGGCAACAGCGCCTACTGCATCCCGTACAAGTTCAAAAGGCGGCGAAAGACACGCAGACCAATTTATGCTGGACAAGCCTTGTAGCGTTTGGTAACAGCATGCGAAATAAACTATGATAACTCCAAGGTGTGTGGTTTCTGGTGTTAAATATCCTAGTAGTTAGAGCTGCGAACAAGAAGGCCGATAACAGCGGGGGAATCGGAATTAGTTTCGTTATAAAGGGTGCCTTAAACTGAAATTAACGGAATTTTTGTAACAACAATACCCAAAAAGGGGCTTAATAGATCGTTTTTGGGTATTTTTGGTAATTCATAATATGCAAACCATCCGTTCTTCGGCTTCGTCCGGCTTCATCTATCAACAAAAAGAACGAATATCTGTAGAATTTTTCCCGAACTTTTTCTAATTCGCTGTTTTTGGTCTTTTAGTCATCTTTGTAAGTGGGTAATTATTAAAATGTAAGTTCGACATCAAGATTAATACGTAAAACAGCGGAATAATTGAGTTTGAACTGATTTCATTCTAATCAGCAGATTTTTGCAGAGTTTATTTCAATGAAAAATCTCAATCTCAGCTTCTTTCAGCTGTTCTTGGTGTTTTTTTCAACCATGCCTTCAATACATTTTACACTTTTTGCAAAAGAAACTCCTCACCTGACTTACTCCCATTCGTGACTATACCTTCAGAAAACGTCATTATTCCCCTGTTTTTTCACAAAGGGTGTTTAGCAGGAAGAAATTTCTCATAACGCGAATCACCAGCCTCTGTTCTTTGGTAAAACGATGTGTTACGTAAAAAGTGACTCGAAATTGCGTTGTTTCGCAAAGAAAGTTATGTACAGGGTGCTAGATGTACATGTTGTTGAGAGGTTTGACTGTGATGGAAGTTAGGAGAGCAAAGCGTTTGGCCCAAATTTGGCAAATTTAGCATTTTATAAATGACATTATTCAAGCATAGCTTGAACGTAATACCTGAGACTATCTCACTTACAAATCTGTAAGGTCTATCAAAAACTTCGTTTCCAAGCTTGCGGATTTAATATCGAGAGCCTATTTCTTCTTTTTCAGTTTTTAGAATTATCTATGTTATTTTGTATGTATCTATAACATTTCATAAACTTAGGGGTGACCTCTAGTACATAGCATTGACAGCAGCGCGCATTGGGGCTTCTGAAGGCTTGTTAAACCCCTTAAAAGTACATCAAAAAGCTATCCACTAGCTCATACGAACTAACTTGCTTATGTCAACTATTTGCCTCAATAATTCCACGAGTCTTGAACCTTCTTCATCCACTGATCACTCGCAACTTTAAATGCCATTGGTCCACCGGTAAGGGGGATTCCTACACTGCGTCTTCCGGATAATATGGTCGACATCCAAGAATCTTTACTCTGAACGAATCTCGGTTTTGCGAGCTATAGGATCAATTCTTTATTTGATCCTATAGCCTTATTGATGATCTTTGCCATGTCTCTAAAAAGTAATGTTGAGTGGAAGATGAAAGATCCAAATTTTGAATGGAACAATTTCAAAGACCATCTAATTTCATACCACCGATTTCAAAAAAAGACGGGCTTTGTCTCTTTTCACTTCTGCCGATCGACCTTACGCGTTGTTCCATTACACTGCGATGTACCACTTCAGATGCGTCTACGTAATATAAATAAAATCTCGGTTGGAGTCGCAATTTACCTACACTTTGTTACGAAATGTCCTTTATGGATGTAGTTCCCTTGGAGTTATAACATTGGAACCAAAAACTTGCCTTTTTTCGCGTATGTACTTTTAGGCTTTGTTATTTTTTCCAGAATTACAGCTTGTATATATTCACATGTGAGCAACCTCAAATAATATGTTTATTCTATAATGTACACAGAAAATACTTTTTTTCTTTTATTCCAGCAAACCTTTGAGGCTAGAGAGAAGTGAATACAGAGGTTCGTGTACAAGACCACTGAATAAAAAATATCTATTTACTAAGTAACCTAACAAACGAATACCATTTCTGAACGCACCGACAAGTTAACGCCGAGTTGATCAAATCGACCTTGGCTTATTTGGTGGCTGATCTGATCTTAATTTGCCCTTAAGCCAAGAAAAACGAGTGACACGAGAGAACAAAGAAGTCGGATGTCAAGGGACCAAATTGTTTGGTCCTAAAAAAGCAAAGATGATAAAGAGATCACAGTTTAGGATTTCGTTGAACACAACCTTGAATTATTATTAGATGATGTCAAGGCCGTTATAGGAGTAAAAATGGAGATTAGAGACGGAGCAAATAAGGTGCAATAGGTTAGCGTGTTATTGGCATTTCATAGGAGGAATGAGTGAGTGTCATGTGAAGAGAAGAGTGTCACCTATAAATAAAGAAGTATATAGTAGTATAAGCCAAAGAAAATATGAATTATGAGAAAGATGATATGGGTAAGAAATCTATCAGCCGTTAAATGAAATAAACTCACATGTTATGCTGACACACTTAAGTGGGATAAACCAGGTAGATGATGAAGCCATTACATTAGTAGGAGATGAAGAAAGCCAGTTGTTATACATACTTTGCTTATTTTTCCCTTAGAGTTAGGTCTTTTGCAGAAAAGTAAGCTAACTTAAATAAATCTCTTCTGTAGCAAAGACAGTATTTGAATACATTTTTGGCAGATGTCTGCCTTTCAGATAAAAATTCTAGCTTTAACAATGGAGTAGTGCTTACAATTTGCGCTTCATGAAGTTCTCTTTTGACCCTTTATTGGTATGCCCAATGGCAGAGGTAGGAGTATAATAAGACTGGGTAATATCACCTGACATAGATACGATAAATGAAAAGATCAGTGACTCAAAGAATACAACATAATTATGTAAGACTTTTTTGAGTTATTTTAAGTCAAAAAAAGTCTAAAAGCTCAATAACATTGTAACTATACCAGTGTTTATGTTTGGGGATAGCCGTGGGGCTATCAGAGGCGCAAACTTCAAGGGGGTGCACTTGCAGACCCGTAGCCTGTCGGCTGCTGAGGTATGGGAATATTAAGAACTTGCATTCTACAGCTCTTTTCTTTCACGTCCAAAACATAGTTTAACTCGGCTAGCTCTGCTAACGTTTATCAGCTATTAGATACAGGCGTAGCTTCACCTAGTTTCTAAGACGTTTCAAAGTGATCCTAGTGATTTTATTGAAATAAACGCCTTTTGACTTTGACTTTGAGTATTATTTACGAGCTGAATTCTGTAAGAAATCTTAACTCCCCCGACACGGCTAGAGGGGTGCCAGGGAGGCGCTTGAAAATTCAAAACTTGCCCTGGGCGACCTTTTCATGACCTTAGCTACAATACTGAACTTTAGAATCACTCTAAGCAATTTCTAACGTCAAAACATCGTACAAATTTCGTCTTGAAGATATGATACTCGAGAGGAGATAAAAAACATGAAATGAAAGGCAATATTTTTAAGGTATGTGATATGACTGATCTTTGATCAAATATCGTCAATTAATCACCAACTTAAATAAGTCCTCAGCTGGACCCAAAGAATGTCACGAAAAACGATCTTCAGCCTGCACCATCCACCCTCGACCTTCAAAATGTCAATCGGTCAGTCGGGGTGCCTTCCATATCCAATCTGTTTCTTCTGGATATCCATCGTCATCGATCAAAATATTACCAATAAAAAGTTTCATTAAAAAAGTAAAACAACATTGTGGGTGGTAAGCCGAGTGACAAATCAAGAGAAAAACTATCCTCACGGAACCCCAGCAAAAGTAAATCAAATTAAACCCTGCATAATTGCATAATGTGCTTTAATGCAGCTTTACTGCAAAAGAGGATGCATAATTTGTTTTATAGACCTAACGAGATTCTTGAGAAAGTGTGGATATATACAGAGTATAATGTTAAACAACTGAGTTCTTTAACCGTGTGCATTTTGCAATTACTTAGCTTGTACTCGTAAGTAACCGCAGCATGCAATAAAAATACATAATTGATCAAGCCAGTTTTTCTTTTTGTCGTGTCACTGATTCTTTCTTGGTCATCCTGTCTTTTGTGACTTGGTTGAGGTATGGTGGCCCTGAAAAGGGCCTATCAAGCCAGTAAAACGAGCGATCTCTCGGCGTTGTATATTAGTTGGTTAGTTAACGGTTAGTTAGAGGGTTAATAGTTGTTTTTTTATAAACTCATGTAAAAGATGAGTTGTGTAGAACTTATTAATAACACAAGTTCTCTGTACATAATAGCCGTATGTATCAGTTTAATTCCAGACTTTCCGCAGCTTATATTATGATCTGCAGTCAGCGGCCATATTTTATACTTTTTAGTCTATTTTAGAACCGAGGACATTCTGGAAATAACTAACCAGCTTTTATTTTCATCATTAAATAAAACTGTAATGATGATCCATCAGTTTGCTGAAATAACTGAAAACAAAAACTAGGAATTAGCTATATTGATTTGAATATTTTATTTTGTATTCAAATAAAATAACAAATGATGAACTAACAAAGTTAAGGTTGTCGTGTAGAGATTGCTATTCAGCGATAAAACTGCCCATAGTTAAAAATTTCTAAGTACGCTAACTCTAATTAATTAGCCTCATATAAAAACTAGGCCGCGGATGAAGAATAGGCCCCTCCATATGGAGGGGCCTATTCTTAGGTAGATACGTATCCGCGGTTGTCGTAAGAGGCGACTAAGGGAAAACAGCTGGGGGATGGGCAGCAGCGTCCCTCATTTTAACAACGATAGCTCTAACTGCGCTCGCCAACCCGCATGCTCAGCATGGTGAGTATAAGCAAATCCCCCCACATGATAAGGAATTCGCTCTGTCTGTGGGGGCCATGTTCAGCAGTGGACGTCGTACGGCTCGGTACTAAATGATGATGATGATGATGAAAAGCTTACAATCGCGCAACGGACTATGGAGAGATATAAGCTCGGAGTTTCACTACGTGATAAAATCCAAAACGAGGAAATCAGTAGAAGAACCAATGTCACCGACGTAGCTCCGATCGAAGCTTGCAAAGAAATTGCGCATCCTGTAACATACAGAATCGAGTAGCGTACTGATCTCTGATGAAGCTCAAATTTTAGAGCGGAGGACCGATTTCGGCTGTTGCTACGAAGACCAGGGGAAGGTATGCAGACAAGTGCCAATTATAAAATTGTTGATTCAACTTCTAGTCTATTTGTACTCGCATTATTCGCATAGGTGCCGGTTTTTTTTTAAAATACATTCACTAGGTATTAATTTTATAAGAAGACTAAATAAACGTTAGCTCTTATGTTTACGACTGCATCTCTAGACATTCACCCCTTAAATAGTATAATGTTAAACGGCTTGATTACATCTCTGGTCTAACCTAGGTTTGTTTTGCTGTTTTACGTTGTCAAGTTTAATTTGTAAGCCTTAGTTTTTATTTTATTATTTCTTCACCAAGAGTTTTCATTGGTCACAACTCTCAATAGATTAGATAGGTAGACCATTGTTGTTATGGAATAGCTGATAATCCTCTGACTCGTATTAAATGACGTTTTTATCGTAGTCATTTAACTTGCAGATCCAGCGATGACGTGTTGTGGCGTAGATTTACTAAGAAAATGTTCTTCAGTGATCTACGAATCAAACTGACTGTACATTATCTTGAACTAGCTTTTGCCCGCGGCTTAGCTCGCGTTCTACGTGTACCCTAGATAAAAAGTAGCCTAGATACTACGCTAGATAAAAAACTCTATGTATTCCAAGATTCATTGAAATCAGTGGAGCCGTTTGGGCGTGATTGAACCACAAACATCTAAACTCCAAACATCCAAACATCCTCACTAACTTTAGGATTTATAATTATCAACATTAGGTACATTATAGTCAAAGTGCAGCCACAGTCTTTCTATAACTGGAGTGATTTGGCTGATCAGTTCGTAAGCTACAACCTTGCGGTAGGTACGATTCCAAGTAAGTACGCCGTACATTGCGCCAGTTTAATGAATCAATAAAGTTTAATTGCAATCGAAAGATAGAACTTAGCTACGGTTTCTTGAGAAACGGCCAGACGGTTCACATTAGAGCCAATGACCGCCTTATTCAATGCTTTAGCACCTTATCCGCGTTCAAATGGTCAATCATTTTGTAGACTTCTACTCTTTGATTTTTCTGCATCCCTTCAGACAGGTTGATTCTTAATATGAATAGGTAAAATCTTTTCTGTCTCTATCATATCGTACTAATATTATAAATGCGTAAGTTCGTGGTTCAATCACACAAAACAGCTGAACGAATTGAATTACAGCGAAATATATATATTTTTTAAACACCTTAAGTGGCAAACAAGCTTACGGCCTACCTGATGGTAAGTGATTACCGTAGCCTATGAACGCTTGCAATAACAGAGGCATCACGTACACGTTGCCGACCCCGAACTCCCCCTCCCCTTAAAGCTCTGGCAACCTTACTCATTAGTTCGTACCACGGAATTTAGCATACCTACACTTAAGCTACATTTTATATGGGTGTAACGTTAGTACCGCTGGAAAAAGATAGTTATAAATAAACCAACAAAATACCTTGTAAAATGTTCGTCACCGCTTCCACGGAACCGTTGCTTTACACTTCCGTTCGTCATCAATCGATCGTAAAATTGTTTTGATATTGCGAAAGTTTCATGCATAGTAAAATAGATTTTTGAAATATGTGTAAAATAATATCAACTCTGGAAATATGTGTTACTCAAAAATTTAGAGGAGCTATCAAACTATTTCAAAAAGCAATAACTGAGAGATTACTCAAAAATAGGGAAAATTATTTTCACTAACTCATTCTGACTATACAATACGGGTCGAACAATTTAAATACCTCGGACATTGGATAACCTCTGACCTGAAAGATGATGTAGACATTAAGAGGGAGCGGAGGGCGTTGTCTGTGAGAGCGAACATGATTGCCCGCAGGTTTGCTCGTTGCTCAATGGGTGTAAAAATCTGCTTATTCTGAGCCTACTGTACTAGCTTCTACACGAGCAGCCTGTGGGTAAGTTAAACGCAAAAGCAGTTCAGCGCCCTTCGCGTTCAGTATAATAACGCATTCAGGGTGCTGGTGGGGCTGGTGGGGGCAACCAGGTTCGACTGCGAGTACCTAAACCATTGCGGTATGGTACATGCGCAGTACCTGAAGTAGATTCCACCTACTCTACCTACTAACCTTCCAGTTCTGCATTCTGCAATAATAATTATAAATAATATGTGTGATATGGACTATGTTAATTGTCTGAAATAAATGATTTATATATATTATATACGTTTTTTAACATAATGTAGCAAAATCAGCAGTATAGGCATTATACTATATAGACATAAATGAGTTACGCTAATATACTTTTTCACAAACTTCTTCTTTACGTAGACGTTTCACGTTTTATGTATTTGGCTTCTTAGTCGATTTGTAAATTAGGCTTTCTGATCAAAGCCAAATGTATCAGCCAAAGCATCGTTCGCGTGAATATGTCAAACGAAACGACGTTTAATTTGCTGTTTCACTAGCTGCTAATTACATGTTTGATTGCAGTGGTTGTTCTGAAAGCACAGATTAATTCATAGGACTTTTCTGAAAAATACTCACTTCTACAAAGTTATATACGAAAGTATCATGTGCCTTAATTTAGAGCGAAAGAAGCCTTTAATAGCTCTATGTAAGTTCAATATTTCTAGATTGAAAACAAACCAAATATTGTATAATGGATGCGTTGCACGATGCGTGTAATTTTTTTTTAATTCGTTAATTTTTTTTTTACTTTCAGTTTCAGTGCCCCTAGCACAAAATACTAACGAATGTAAGTGTAACGCTATCGTAAATTATTCGTGCTTCGTGCAGGCCATTGTATTCAATTATGTTATAGGGCGCATAAAAATATTTTCACCTCTCCATTAATTATCTTTTTTCAGTCAGTTTAATCACTTTAATCCTTTCACTACCCTGATTCTTTTACCGACGGTCATAGGCCCTTTTCAGGGCCATACCTCAAACTGCTCACTCACCTAATACAGGATGACCAAGAAAGAATCAGTGACACGACAAAAAGAAGAAAAAGTCACTTGAAAATTGTTTGCCTAGTAGGCGCGCTCTCAAAACTATCTAACCTACTCATTTCCATTTGACTAAGCAAAACGCATATTTACAAAGGTTTCGCTCGTTTAAGATTTGGTTCGCTTACAACCTCACTACACGGTCTAGGTATTATTAAATTATACGAGATAAAGCGTATAATTTACGAACCTAAAATGAGAGATACCCAAAGCTTATTCACAATGCAAGCTTTTAGAAGCTATACATTGTGAAACGTGTCACGGCAAGCGAGCACGGCTTCGTGTACGCAAATTAGCATATGTAGTCTTTTGTGACTTTGCTATTGGATGGCCCGATTGGGGATCAGATGCTGAATAGGAACGTTGGTTAATAGGCACGGCTTGTAGCTAAGTAGATAGCAGGCAAACATTGCCTATTGCTTCTACAGTCAATACTACTTTATAAACTTTAATAAAGTGCTTTATCAAAAAATAACAAAAACATATTGATTTATTTATTAAGAATACAGTATAACATCATAACAGGTTTTTTTTATCCCTAAGGCGATGCCATATGCTATTAGTAGGTACATTATAATAAATAGGTACAATTAGATAGGTACTAATCAAAACATTTCATTTCTATCACTACCTGTGCAAGTTGTAGGAGTTTCGGTAGGTGATTGAAAAAAAATATCCACGCTGTTCGCAGACAAGATATTGAGCAGATACCTAGACAGCGAGTGAGATGGGGGCAAACTTTACCAGCGCCATGTCTCTCCGTACCGACAGCCTGCAGTACCCTAAAATATCTAGCACGAACAGACTCGGGTACATGAAAGGGTAGTACGGATAGACTCCATATTCTTTTAGGTATAGGAAGCGTGTAAATTTGTTTTGGATCTTTTCCACCATGAGTTTGTAAAATGTAGTCCTGAACAAAAGTCCTCGATCAGAGTGTCGATTTTGTTTAGTTTTAAAAACGAAGTTATATTTTTCTACAGTAACTTGTGAATCACAATCTTTGATGACAAACGTATCAAAATGAAATGTCAACTCTATTATTCTATCAGAAAATTCTAAATTACATCCCTGGCTTCCCTGTTTTTAAAAGACTTTATTCATGTTTCGAAGGAGTCTTTCAATTCTAATAAAACTTCCGTTGAATTTGAAGAGAGAAAAAAACGAGTTAAATTTCAAAGATTGTTAAAACTGATATTGGAACAAATCCTAAAACAAAAGCTTTTTCCAAACAGTAAAATTAAGGTGCGTTTGGCCAACGATACAAAAGCGTCTGCGACGCGACATTGTGTTCTAGGAGGGCTGCCATAGATAAATTTTTACGACCACGAAAAAGTATTGATTATGTACCTATCTATGTATTACTTATTATTGTCCACGTTAGCATATTGTATGAGATTTTATACAGCGTCTTGATAGATATCGAAGTACCTCAAATTAACTTTGTTTAATTTGAGGTAATTATTATCTAAAATCCATTTAGATAAGAAACTTCAGAATTTTTATTTCAATATTAGCTGCTTGCTATGCATCCTTTTTCGGCTACTCTAAATACCCGCGTCGCAGTAAGTGCGACAGGTCGCGTGTGTTTTAACGAAGCTTAACGCTCAGTCAGATGTAGATGGGTTGAAAGTTATGTTATCTTATCTCAATCTATTCACGGAGAGTTTGATTGCGTTTGAGATAATTCCATGGGATATCATGGCGATAAAGATACTTAATACCATAAAGCGAATTGTGTTCAACTCATTTTAGAAAATATACACAATTGTTCATATAGTGATCAATCTGGCAAGTCTTTGAAACAAATATGTTATCAGTGTTTTTCAGCCCTTGGTTTCACAATCTTCACAGGCCTCTGTTACTTCAAGGTAGACTCATAATTAAGTATAGTCAAAGACCATCATCAACTTCATTGTCAGCCTGAGCGAGTCCACTGTTGGGCACAGTGCTCACTCTACCAAAAATTGCCACAGCAAACGGTGTTGAGCCTTCTCCATCCATCGACATTCCGCAACCATAAAAATGAGATCGGTCCATCGGTTATCTTTAAGTATGGTACAATACTCATAACTTAAACAAAACAAGCTGAATTGGTAGAAAAGTAGGCTCTTAATCGTAGAAACAAATCATTTCCAGTGCAATTTAAGAAATTCCATTTCAGTGCATCAAACAGTTGGCGCCAAAACGCTTTGAAATTACCGCATTGGCTTTGAGTGCGGTCGAGATATTATGAAATAGAACCGAAATTCAAAATTTGATTTCCATTTCATGTCACAGGCACTGCTTTAGGACTATGTACACGAACTACTTGAGTACTAATATTTTTGAATACTTACGTGTTTTTGTGTCTGTTGAAACTCGCTGTTTTATTTGAATCCAGAATTCCAGAGCAGGATAAGAAAGAACTAGTTAAGGGAAGACTACAAACTCAGAGAGAGGACAACAAATAGGCTTCTCATTTCCCCGTAAAAGACATATTTAGTGACTCATACGATTGTTATTTTTATGCTGTTGATCTACGTAGTTTAAATGCCGTTGCGATGGACAGTTAAGTTAGATTTGGGCAACGCGCTCAAACGCTCCAGAATTTTTACGGATCTTGGCTTGAAAAAAAAAGCTTGGAAGGTTTTTGAGGAAGGCTCGAGGGGCATCGTTGTCAAGGTGTCAGGGTCGGTATAATATGGACTACCATGCCGGCGAGCTTGATGAAGGAATGGTCTCACTAGGATCAACAAGAACGCATGTTGGTCTAAGAGGGATCGTTTCTTTTAAATAAAAATAAAATCCATGCAGAGTTGCTCATGCATTTTGGCCTTACAAATATTGGTTTTGAGTTTTGTTTCGCGGCCGCAAATTTAACAGTTAATTGGACGTCAATCATGAATAGACAGCGGTGGTTCGTCGTTTTTCGTGTAATAATTCTGTTGTTTGATTGGCTGATTACCGATAGACTTGTAGAACAAGCATCGATTAGGATACTATGGTGTACCAGTGATTATAGTGTTGCTTTGATCATTATTTTATAGTTTAATTATTACTAGGCTTCCGCCCCCCACTTCTTCCCCTCACCATTTCCACTTCCAAAAACGTCAATGAGCAGTTTTTGGAATAAAAAAATACTCTACAATACGATGAAAAACAAGTAATTAACATGATCGGAAACTTTAATACGACGTAGCTCGACATAGCTGAGACGATTTTATTTTGCAATCTTTAGTACCGATCGAAGCTTATATTCCACCGCAATAAATAATGTAACTGATAGTCTTTATGAAGTAAAACGCTACCGGCCAATTGCAGTAAAGATAACATTATAACACCTTGGTTTAAATTATTGGCTGTCAAACCAGAATCGATTGGTATATTTCAAAGAGAAAATTGAGACTGTCAGCAAAGGCGCGCCAGTTTTTTGCACTGCATCTTGACTGGTTGGTTTGGCTCCATATGATAGCACACAGTCGCATTTTGTAGTGGGCCATCAAATTGTAAATAATAATTGCTAATTAGAAAATATTGAAGAAAAACTATAATACAAAATATTTTAAATCAATATTAGCGAAATAACGCTAATATTGATTCTGTTTTATTGAAACTGTCAGTGATGGCACTGAGACTAGGTGGCCTAGTCCTAGTCTCAGTCACAATCTTAGACAACGGGCTATGGAGACGAGGAAATCCGTAAAAGAACAAAGGTGACTGCCATCGTTTTTAGAATAAGCAAGTTGAAGTGGCATTGGGCAGGCCATAAGACTTGCAGAACTGACAGCCGTCGGGGAATCATCAGAGTACTTTTGTATATATCATTGTTCTTGAATGGCTAAAACGAATCGAAAGGCGCAGTGTTAGAAGGCCCCAGTATCTATGGACCGACAACATTCAATGGAGAAGGCCCAAGACTGTTCGTCGTTGAACTCTTTGGGGGCCTATGTCCAGCAGTGGCTTATTACAATGATGATGACATGATTAGCAGTTATGAGCTAACTAAATCTGAATGGCAAATATAAGAGGCGTTTTAAATTGTGTAAGAAGCATACTGAGAAGAATTGATTAAAATTACATTATCATCGCTTAAATGACCCCTATTGTCAGGTAGGTATTATCAGTGGCACTATTATTCCTGGCTCACTAACCTACGGGTCGACACAAACGTAAATGTTAGGCGTATGTTTTCGATTCTATTCACACATCGACGCGTTACGTCAATATTTACTTTAACTTTTCAATGTGCCGTACGTATATGAAAGCGAAAAGAATAATACCAACAATCAATCAATGAAGATTCAAGTCATTCTCAAACAAAAGAAAGATTACTATAAAAAGGTTGCATTACTTAACTAAAAACTTTTTCAATATACTTATCCTCGACAACAATAGCGGCGCCTAGTTTTTTACACGCACGGCAAAATAAACCCCGTATCGAATATCTCCCCGGATACCCGTGACGATTCATCCTCCCTTTAAATCAGCTGTCGGATTATTCACAATAGACCGACCACCGGGCCGGGAACAAAAATGATAACAAACTGCACTTTTGATTTCCACTGTACGCATCACACTCATACGCGGTGTCGGCGACAGTACGGAAATACTCTGTGTGTAGCGTCCCATATTCTCGTCCCGGCGTTTTGGGCGAAATTCTGTCGTGGAGCGTTAGGGCGAAAGTCGATATTCGTAGTGTGTAAACTCCGCTTTGGAAGGGCGGTCGTCGCGTAAGCTACGGGCCACGTGCACCTCAACTTGCGCTTAGTTCTTCACGAACTGTGTGGGAGGTTAGTCCGCTACATGAATATAATGCTCCTTGAATGTCATGCGCTATGAACGTCCGCGAAAAGCGTCTATTGCTACGCCCAGTGGCGCGTGTGTGAGTGAGTGAACTCCACGTGATTTTGACAGTACAGAAAGCCGGCTTGTTTTTTGTCAACTGAGTGTATGAGACGCGACAGGGAAAGTGTTTTTATCGTGTTTTACGTGAATGGACCGTATTTTGCGATGCTGTAAGATCAAAGGGATGATGTTGAATTATAACTTTCCGCAATCCCCGAGGGCGATGGAGTGTTTTGGGTAAGTAATGAGATTTTTGATTGAGAAGAGTACCAATCTCTATTAATTTAATTCCTGTCTTCCAAAGTTTGACTGTTGGTAAATATTTGCTTTGAACACGTTTAACTTGTGAGAGCCGGTCGTGACCATTTGTAAGTAAATTATTTATTGCGATACCGATACCTAATTGTCAGTGTGTATACACGCTATTGATTAATGGGTTGATGACCTGTCGCGATTGCTAATTTATATCTTATAATATATTTGATAGCAATAACTTTTCCTTGACTTATGAAGCTTTATAAAGAAATTAGGTAAGCACTTTTATAGAATCCCCGCAAAACTCTTTTATTCAAAATAAATCCCCCGAGGCTTTTGTACCCTTTTCCAAGTCAATTTATCGGCCAGTATCTTTGCTTTCTTTATATTGCTGTCCTCCTTTATATTTAAAATAAGGCGCTGTCCTCGACATCCTAAATTCATTGTTTATGTATAGAGAAACCTCTGCGCATACTCGTTGCTATGTCAACAAACTTCACATAGGACGGAATAAGTAGGCATATAGATATATCTTGCGTTGGCGTGGTATATAACGTTTGTATCATGAATTTTAATGGATCTTAGGAACAGGCCGGAATAACAGTTCAATGAAACTATAAAGAACGTATGGATTTTATAGAATAGCAATTAATGAGAGGTAATGAGAAAGCTCGGTTTATTGTTATATGAAATTACGGCATTAATTTTATTTTGGGATTTATCGATCGTTGCACATTGTTCTTGACAATGAGTCAGATGATGATTCTTTTAATACTTTTAGCTTGATTAGGTTGAGACTTTTTCGTGTTTTCAGAGAAAATCACAAATATCAAAATGATATTTTGATATTTGTGATTAATTACGTGGATGACGTATGAGCGTGGCTGAAGTATATCTCATTTTAAAGGTTTTATACTCGACGTTTGCGACAAACTCGTTATCATTTTGGATAAGTTCAAACTAATGCTAGCCGTGGTGGCCCCGGCTGAAGAATAGGCCCCTCCCTATCTAACTATCCGCGGATGTCGTAAGAGGTGACTAAGAGAAAAAAGCTAGGGGATGGGCAGCAGCGTCCCTCATTTTAACAACGATAGCTCTAACTGCGCTCGCCAACCCGCATGCCCAGCGTGGTGAGTATGGGCAAATCCCCCCACATGATAAGGAATTCGCTCTGTCTGTGGGGCAGGCCATGTTCAGCAGTGGACGTCATACGGCTGAAATAATGATGATGATGATGATGATGATAAATGCTAGCTGACCAGTGTTAGCTGAGTTTTGTTTTGACATCGATATTGATTTTATTAAAACTGTCGCTATGAATTCGTCGAAATCTTCGAGATTTTGGATTTCTTAAAATAATTTCAAATATCCGATTTAAAAATAATTCACTCAGTTATTCTTAAATACTTGTATTTCATAATTATATACAAAATAGTTTTTCACCAATTATGAATATAATTATTATATATATGTACTGATAATTACATTCTGATAATTATAGAAATTAGAGTCTAGAAATTATGTGAATAATAAAGTTCAAGGAAAATTATCAAGAGTTGTAAATATGACATACAGTGTGTTCCACGGCCATACTACATAGAGGATAAGTAGGAGGGTAGGTACTTTAAATATTGAAATAAATAAGTTTTACTAATTCGAGACTTTACTTTTATTTAAATTATGATGCGGACTATTTCGAAAATATATCTGTACTCTTTGTACTTATACTAAATTTAGAGCTCTTAATATTGGCTCGTGGAATGCACGCATTTCACGCTCATTGTTCTACTTAAGTGAGTGCTAAGTGAGCTGGTATCGAGAACTATTAGTAGGTACAACACCTGCTATGTTTCTCACGTCTGCAATTTATCCGCGGGTCATTACAGAGGTAAAAAAATAATGAAACAGTTTTGTTTTTCTTCCATTGCTCAATTTGTAGACGTATTACGTGATGCAATGCAAACAGGGGGAGAAATAGTTTTGTGGTAATTTCGCAGAGTTGTATTTATGTTTCTTAATCATGTAGGTATGTCTAATAAACTACTGGACTAGACATACACTACTGGTTTTCTAGATAAAGACAAGTTGGAAGATGAAGAGTTCTCTAACTTATTAATTCATGTTATCAATTTTAATTTGTTACCTACTTCTTTGTGTATGTAAAATCTAAGACGATAAAATAAGTTGGCCAAGCGACTATCACTTGTTTGAAGTAGGTACCCAGAATGTCAACAGTGGTGAAGACTTTATTTTTTTTACTTAGGTATCTATGGTGACAAACAATCTTACGACCAACCTGTTGGCTAGTGGTCACCGTAGCCTATGAACACTTGCAATACCAAAGGCATCTCGCACGCGTTGCCGACATCGAACCCTCTCCCCCCCAAAGGGCGCTGGCCACCTTACTCACCGCAGGAACACAACACTGTTTGAAACCAATAATGTTATTTGGATCCGATCTTCTGTAAGCGAAGGTACCACCCAAGCGGGCAGCTCCAATTTACAACATCCCCAGAGAATTTCGTTCAAGATCAAAATAACAATGGATTTTTTTTCTACAAATAAACCAAGGTTGACAATTCCCTTGCGGCAAATTGAAGTGGCAGTGGACAGGCCATATAGCTCGCAGAACTGACCATCGTTAAATAAAGATTCTGGAAGAGCAACCACGAACCTTGACGCAGTTTTTGAAGGCCCCCCACCCGATGAATCGACGTCATTGTGAAGGTTGCGGGCAGTCAGTGGATGGAAAAAGCTCAAGACCATTCGTCATGGGGGAGGCCTTACGTCCAACAGTGGACTTCTACAAGCTGATGATGAACGCTGAACCGGACGACGCAGTGTAGCAAGAACCGATAGACTGACGACATAAAAGGTCTAGGAAGTCAGTAGATGGAGGTTCAATACCGCTCATCGTTGCACTCTTTGGACTATATAATTCTTCAGGCTGATGAGTCGGTGATACTATATTTGGGTAGCATAAATTGATTTCATTCTTTAGTAACTTAAGGTCAGAGGGTTATCGTAACACAAATAAATTACGAGGCGTGATTAGTTCACTTTTCACTATCTTGGGAATTTCTAGAGCATACTTAGTTTACATCGGACTCAACATCATCATCAGTCTGTAGAAGTCCACTGCTGGACATAGGCCTCTCCCAAAGAGTTCCACGGCGAACGGACTTGAGTCTTTTTCATCCACCGACTTCCCACAACAATGTCGCCGGTCCATGGGTTGGGGGGCCTTCCAACACTGCGTCGCCCAATTCTTGTTCGTCATTCGAGAACCTTTACTCCCCAACGGTTTTCGGTTCAACGAGCTATATAGCTTGCCCACTGCAGCTTCAACTTGCTAATTCTGAGAGCTATGTGACCTTGGTTCTTCTTGGTACTTCAGACTAGTTCTTTTGTATTTATAACGGAGCTTCCACACGTGCTGATAACCAGATCGATGACGGCTTGCTGTCAAATCGAGCATTAGGCCGTGTTTAAACGGCGTGGAATATGGCATCTGAAGTTCCTTCAAAATAATTCTTATGTCTATTATAGTTAATTTTGAGTTTGACATTTGAGGGCGTATATGGTTCAAAGATATCGCAAGCCCCTATAATTCGAACTTCAAATTGATTGAAATCAGCAGACGTAAGGATCATTGATTTATTTCTAAATTTAAATTCACATATCACACGGCGCCGTTCCAACGCGGTACCTTGTGAAATGATTGAAGGGAAAATTAATATTTTTGAATAACGGAGTTTAAAAGTCATAAAAAAGAATAAACAATACGCGCAAACCAACGCATTTTATTATATATCAACCATGTCACACTAATAATATAAAAATTGCGAAAGTAATTGTTTCTCTGTTTGTTTGTTACATTTCCACGCCTAAACAGATGAACTGATTCATAGCCTGAAGAAGGACGTCGGATAGCTTTCATCCGGGCGAGCGAAGCAGCAGGTAGCTGCTAGTCTTGTATAATTTGAATTTATTGTAATAAGTAATCAAATAAATGAATAAACTCTACATCAAAAGAAAAACATTACAAGAATTCTCATTAAGTTTTTAATTGCTCGCATCGTTACAACGAACACTAATTCAAGTAACGTTTGTAAAATATTCACCATACAACACCTATTAACTGAAACGGAATTGGGTAATTAGCAAGTTGACTCGTGCCACGCGATTACGAACCTTGACAACAAAGATTAGAACCCAAAATAGTTTGGGACTCGGTGACATAGTGCAGTATGTAGGCATTGCATCACTGCCCTAGGAAGCGAGACACACATTTCACGGTATAACGCGACCGATTAGTCAAGGCAGTAAATTTAATATCCGAAGTATTGGTGCCCCGTCGTGTGTAAATTGTCCGGATGATCACTGATGCAATAAAATGGGTAAACCTTCCCAAAATATTCAATAGGTCATTTGGAATTTATGATAATTTTATTGATGTAATGCTTGTAACGGTCCCACTGCTGGGAGCAGGTCACTCGTCGCAGATATCAGCGTCACAATGCAGTGCTTCTCAGTCATATGGCCCAACAAATAATAGAACGCGTGTACGCCATTCGCTAAAACGGAAGGCCAGCCTTATGTAAATTACATTGGTAAACAATATACCTAACAATATACATAGGTCATCATCAATTCATTTTAACATTTCTGTTTTTTTTTGTTCCGAAATAAAGATTTTGACTGGCATTATAGCTCAGTTGGTAGTAACTCTGCCTTCTGCGCTAGAGGTCGCGGGTTCGATCCCCGCACTGGACAAACATTTATGACTAACACAGATGTTTGTTCTGTGTCTGGGTGTTAAATATATATCTATTATGTATATCAGTCTCTGGTTCCCATAGTACAGGCTATGCCTAGTTTGGGATCAGTTGACAATGTGTGATATGTCCGGAATATTTATTTATTTATTCTATTTATTTATTCTATTTATTTATTTAAAGATTATTTTGATTTTGATTTGATTTGATTAAAGTGAATTTTGCTTTTTAAAAACAACTAGCTTCCGCCCGCGGTTTCGCTCGCGTGGTACCTGATATGTCGCTTAGATGCTATTCTAGGTAAAGAACTTTATATATTCCAAGTTTCAACGAAATCAGTTGAGCCGTTATGGCGTGATTGAATAACAAACATGCAAATATCCTTACAAACTTTCGCATTTCGTGACCCGAGAGCTATTTGGTCCAATGAATTAGCATTGCCATCCAGCGGGGCAATTCCGCCAGCGTCTTTGGGACGCTTCTAGCTGGTAGTGCACTGGATCAATCGAGCAATCTATAGATCATTTGTAACGGTATTTACATAGCTCAACTGTTTTTTGTATATTTTGTAAATATTCACTTGTTTTAATTTTATTTCTAATATTAATGATAAATTGTAAAAATAAATGTTATTGACTTTTGCTGTTAAGCTATGGTATATCGCTCACTCAAAACTTCACCTACTCGGTAAACAATAAAACAATTAATAACGTTACATCGCTCACCGTTGGAACGCGGTTTCGAAAACCTTCAAATGGAAAACAAATTGTTTTCCTCCAAAGCCATCTTTAATGAAAATTCGATTGCAATCGCAACAACACAATCTGACAGAGTCAATTTACATTCTGAAAAGATGATGTTGTTATTAACTAACTGTTTTCCTCACGATGATTTTTTGACGAAGTAATGCGTACAAGTTTTTTTTCGAAAAACTATAATAATTATATTATATTATATAGGTGTATAATCTAGATTCGAATTCACGCACCTAAAGGGTAACCAAAAATGAACATATGGCGATCAAACGATTATTAAAACTCAGTCATATTCTGAATCTAAAGACATTTCTCCTGTCTACACATGACCAATTTGATATGCAAGGATGTACTCTTTTATCTTATATCGCGTAATGAGGCAGCTTCCCATCGCCAGCTTGCCTGATACCATCTCTATATGTAAAACTACTGTGATACCGACTGACTGATTGGCAGTCGAAGTGCAGAACAAAGAAAAGTTGGACTATTATTGTGCGGACTCGATATATTTTTGGATATTTAGGATACCTACTATTGTACTAAGACTAGCTGATGCCCGCATCTTCGCTTGCGTGGCACGCGAATCAAATATAACAGTAAGAAAATTTCATGAAATAATTCTATGAGACTAAAAATACAACTTTTCTATGGAAAGCCGTTTTGAAGTTCTCTTTTCTGACTCCATCATCCTCTTAGAGGCTTCTAGGTTATTTTTTCACTTAAATTCCTAATTAGATAGTTTCCCAACTGTTTGAAGATCTTGTAGTAGATACAGTCACGTCCCTTGGGGGTTATTCCTGTCTGAACTTACTCAGGTACTTCGTGTACATATGATTACACAGTCTGAGGCGGATAGCCTTAGCTCTATAAATTTAAACATGATGTTTATGTAAGTTATAAGTTTTAATAAATAGAATCAAATATGGACTAAGACACCAAGTGGCAGCCACGTGTGTAATGCAGAACAGTAGGCAGACTACCAGTAGATGGACTGATGACTTTTCGCGGGTAGTGGCAAAGCAGTGGATGCAGTTAGCATAGAACCGCGAAAAATGGTTTGATCTATCTAGCAGTAGGTGGATGACTTATTACATAAAAAGGCAGGCCTCGAGTGGGTAGCAGAAGCTTCGGACGTCAGCGGCGAGATGGGTCGCCAAAATAAACTGTTTTTTTTTTTATTTATTTATCATCCAAAAATGTATTACATAGTCAATATAGAAATAGCACTAAAAAAACCACCAAGGTTTGTAGAACTAATTCGCCGACTGCTTTTGGATTAGACTAGCTCAGGATCATGATGGCACAAACTTGGGAAGGCTTATACCCAGCAGTGGGTGAACTCATGCTGTGGAGGATGATGGTGGTGAAAAAATAAAAAAGAACTAAAATATACCTTACTAAAGAAAGAAAGAAAATAAATTTATTCAACAAAGAAAAACAGACAAAAAATTATATTTTAAATAGGTACCTACCTACATAAAAGTTAGCACTTGTTAGTTCTAACACAGCTGCTCTGTTTTAATATGGAGTTGAACTATCTTCAACTTTGCGACTAAAACTGCATATTCCCGGAGCGTATACCAGATTTTAATACTCCAGTAATAAACGCTGTTAATGTTGCACAAACAATGCTAAGCGTGGACACATGTGCAGCGCGAGATTAGAGCACTGACCTATTTGACTTGATAATTCGTTAGTACAAATTAAATTAAAATATTCAATCTTCTCTAGTTACTAAATATGAGTACAACGTGTTCTTTATATACTATCTAGAAAGGGGCTTATTCATAAACAAAAAGCAAAGACACTAGCGAAAAATATAATATTTTCTTCTGTTTTTTTTTCCTTTGGGTTTTTTTTTAAACTAGAGTGTGCAGACTACGCAGGACTATCGTTCTTGCATAAGACCGCATTCTCGTTGATAGCGATAGGCGGGGCGGGGGCGGTGGCGAGAGTGGAGCGGTATCAGAAGTAAATGGAGCCTTTACGATAGCAGGGTGTTGCGGAGCGGGGAGTTTAATGCGAGTGGTGGACAATAGTCGAGCGTTATCATTGCGCACGAAAGGAGCCTCTAGGAGGCGCACTTTAATCCTTTCACTACACTAAACTTCTTTCATCGACGGTCATAGGCCACCATACCTCAACCTAGTCACTGACCTAATACAGGATGACCAAGAAACAATCAGTGACACGACAAGAAGAAGAATCGCGTACGAATAATCACTTTACTACATCATCATCATCATCATCATCATCAGCCTGATGAAGTCCACTGCTGAACATAGGCCTCCCCCAAAGAGTTCCATGACGAACGGTCTTGAGCCTTTTCCATCCACCGACTTCCCGCAACCTTAACAATGTCTTCGGTCCATCGGGTGGGGGGCCTTCCAACACTGCGTCGTCCGGTTCGTGGTCGCCACTCGATGTGTGATGACATATGGCACTGAGACTTGGTCGCTAACTATTGGCCTTATACACAAGCTCAAAGTCGCCCAACGGGCTATGGAGAGAGCTATGCTCGGAGTTTCGCTGCGTGATAAAATCCGAAATAAGGAAATCCGTAGAAGAACCAAGGTTACCGACATAGCTTTCAGAATTAGCAGGTTGAAGTGGCAGTGGGCAGGCCATATAGCTCGCAGAACCGACAACCGTTGGGGAACAAAGGTTCACTTTACTACGCGCTGATGTAATTACGAGCGGTACGCCCGCTGCCGTCGAGAATGGGCTAGTTCTTGCTTTAGCCTCGCTACAGCTCCCGCCTCATCCATGACTGGCGTTCAAAACGCGGCCTAACAAGTTGCGTCGGTTTAGCTAAAGCTTTAATCGTGCACTATTTCATGTTTATGGGCTTTGTTCTTGGAACAACTTCTTCAGCGATTGAGCTAATGCAAACCGCAGACTAATCGTTGCATCTCAATTAAGCATTGTCATGATCTCCAGGGTAGTGTTAGCAAGCTATATAGATTCAGTGTGAACAGGCACTATTTTTATGACCTAAGACTTATCTTCAATTATTGAATGTGAGTAATTTGTTGATGCCCAAGACAAGACCAACGACTTCCACTGATAAACGAGTAATTTCAAAGAGCCAGACAGTTTTGTATTCAAGTTCTATACGGCTTCACCGATTTCGATGAAACTTGGAATACATAGAGTTATTTATCTAATGAATGCACTGTGTAATTTAAGAATCGAGAGTAAGGGTAAGATCTCGCGAAATTTCCGAAGATCTAAATCTTTAGAAATTATGCCGCAGTCTCTGACTCCGTTACTTTTCAATCGTGAACCATTGCGTAAGCCCTTACTAGCAAAAAGTTACTCTGAGTTCTGCATTCATTATTCGCACCCATGAGTGCTGAGCTCTGTATGTAATTTGTCATCATCATTGTTGTCTGGCACATAGCGAAGGGCTTTAGCCATAAATAACAGTGAGTTGTGGTTCTTTAATTGCGATGTGTGAATATTCTTGGCTTTAATAGTTGGAGAAATGAAAATATATTGGAGATTAAAGGAGTCTGTTCTTTGGATGGTTGATTGCAGTGACGCCTTGGTATGTTTTGCTTTATTTGTATGCCATTTAATAGTAACTATTTAAAGTCATGCATTTCTATGCTCTCGTAAACGGTTCTCTTTTAGTCGTCCTTAATATCTGGGCTGTAAAGAAAAACAATGGGCGTCGATTGTTGGTAGGCTTTATGCGCATATATAACTACTGCAAAATTTGTATATGTGATAAATGTAATGCGTGGACGTGCCTCTTATTACCTCCTTCAAAATCTTCAAAGATCTGCGTGCTTGTAGATCTGCGAGGATGTCCACAATTCATGGGGGATTCAGTCGTGAGTTTTTTTTTACTCTCTTCCGTCATTTTCATAGCTTTTAGTGATTTGAGTTGATGTGTAATCAGAACGCTCTACACTTAATTATAGATACTGGCTAAATTCAATTCAAAGAAATCTTCGTTCAACTCTCGGTGAAAACTGTGCCTTAGGCGTAAAATATTCCTCTTATAAAATAGTCATCTGCCCGCTTTTAAACACTTATTGTTGAGAAAAGGCTCTTGATCTGGGTCGCGTTTAAGAGTAAATCCATGTTCCACATTTTTATCAAGCGCTGATTGGCCAGACGCCTGGAAAATAGTAATGAACCCGTGTATACTATGTATGTACTTCACTTTCGTGAAAATGTCGTCGGAAGAACTCAAATTTATCGTACGCCGAGACATAGATTGAATAAATGTATGATAAAGTTCCACTCTCAGCACAACATTTTATAAGTTCATCTTAGTGCATCTATGAAGATAAGCACGTGATTCATAATGAAACTTAAAATCAACGCAGAAATGTTCAATTCAACATGACTAAAAAAATTTTGTAGCGCTCGCTTGTCTCGGAAATATTCATTTATTACCATGCTACATTGAATCATAGAGCAGGGCGATAAAGTTCAGTTTATATTGCAAGCTGATTTAAAGAGACCATCGTCAGCTAGGCCTCGGATGAGTCAGGCGCTTTGCTGGGGACGTGACGAGAAACTTAAGGCTCTATAGGGCTGCTGTCAAATGTTTGTTACGGTTCTTGTGATCTGATTTGATGGCATAATGTTCAGATCTTTCGGGTTCTCTCATTGCAATAAAAAGCTTTGGTTTTCCTGTTGGATATATTTTGGCCCTCATTCATTTATTTCACGTGAACATGGTTATAAAACCTACCAATTATTTAACGTTTAATTCTTTTAGTTGTTTCATATTTTATTTTACGAGCAAATTCCAACTTTTTTAATAAAATAACATAAGAATTTCACATTCCTCAGTAACATTGTACTCGAAAGCTTAAACATTTATAGTGAAGGCCAAGGTTGTCGCCCATTGATGGATTTTTACTTGGCATGCATTCCAGTGAATTTCTTTAGTTTCTTCCAAGATGCCCTGTAGGTATATAACTAGGTATCTACCTACCTAGTAATGATTGAAAATGTTGAAACAATTCGTATTATATAGATCTGAGTATAGGGCCGTAGCCCTATACTCAGATCCGCGTGCAATCTTCTTTCATCCTTCTCCGTAGAGAAGGATGAAAGAAGATTGCACGCGGCTTAGATGCGAATATTTAAGTTGATTTATTTTTTATTTATTATTTCTAAATTTCAATAAAATCACTAGTAGGATCACTTTGAAACGTCTTAGGAACTAGGTGAAGCTATGCCTGTTCCTCGCGACCAAGCCTAGAAGAATTAGGCAACAAACACGGCCTATCATTTCTTTCGATTATCCTTTTTCACAAAATGGAATTTAAAGCTTCTGTGTGGTGCAGATCGAACTAGAATGTGTGTAATGACGAGAATGGATAAGATAATGAAAGTATATTTATAAAGTCATTTGACTTTATAAATATACTGACGATCAACAGATTCAAGAGAAAAATGATGCATGAAAAAAACCAATAGAAAAAAGTTGCCATCGTCACAAAAACAAATTACTCATGTACCTACCAATATTTTACAACAAACAAACATAAAACACAGCGCACAGACTTCCTAAACTGTCGTTTTAATATTTTAGTTCCGAAAGTACCGCCATAACTCAGAGAAACAAACCAACTCCGTTCTGAAGACTAGATCTTTGAATTTAAAATCACGCGAGTTGTTCAGCTTCAGCTTGATTATCTCCAATTTTACATACTCAAGTATCATCATCATCAGCCTTGAGAAGGTTGTTGCTGGAGATATGCCGCCCCCAAAGAGTATCATGACGAATGGTCATGCATGAATCTTCTCCATCTACTGACTTTCCGCAGCCTTTAAAATGACTTTGGTCCATCGCATCGGGTAGGGTTTTCAAAAACTATATTTTAGCCTGCCCACTTGTACTTCAGATACTACTATATACTCGAGTATATCTATCACTAACTTTTGCCCTACTGCAAATTGTAGGCATTTGCCTAATGTAATGTTAGGATGTGCCTTTAAAATCCATTTTAGACATCAAGGCAACATAATTATTCTCTCCCAAATAAAAAACCACCGATAAATAACACCAAAATCAAGTATTCTTCTATGAAAGTGTTTAAATGTGTAATGGAGAGATAGCAAGAAGAAAACCACGGATAACCAAGGTGGTCATGGTTTATAAAAAGGTCAAGGTTCCAACGGAAGACCAGCGTTGTGCTGCCAACACGGCACAACAAATGCTGAGTTGGACTCCAATTTGTGACGAAGCGTGGACTGGGTGCTAGGACACACACTGTTACAACTTGTACCTTTTTTCTTATTTTTTATTTGCCTGTGTTTTTTGTTTCTTTTTTGTTGTTTTTGTTTTGTCAACATTTCTATTGTTATTATTATTATTATTTTTTCTGTGTGTCTCATTGTTGTATTGTCGTCACAAATAAATGTCTTTTCTTCTTTCTTCTTCTTCTTCTTCAAGGTGGCAGCCATGGAAATGGACTTATGGAGTCTGATGCATCTGCAGTCACGCCGACAAGAGCGTAGCTTTTTATTTAGAACAACTCTTTAGTACTTAGAACGTACCTACTAAATATCTGAACAGAACACAAAAACCGAGAGAGGGGACCTCGTAGCATAAAGGTAAAAGGTGAATTTAAAAGAGTGACTTACGTTCCGGATCAAAGCTCCCCCAAGCCTGATTACCCGCAATCTTCCACACTCAGATATTCATATCAAGTAATTCATCCCAGTAATTCTATTTCAGTTAATTTAAATTCTGTGCACCCTTGAGTTACCAAGCGTAAGAGAACAGCCAGTTCATTACTTAGTTTTGCTGAGATACTCGTATGCTCGTAGCGTAGTTGCGTATGTAAGCTTTAATATAGGAGTCACTATGTTTGCAAAGCCACCAAACGATGGACTGACCAAAGGCAGCATTCTTATAATAGGTCATTGCAAAGCCACCATATTTACCAGTTTCAATAAAAAAAATAGTTGTTTCATTGGTCAAACTACTCGTATGCTATGAGCGTTTGGGCTAAGATGATCATGAAATAGTTCGAAAATGTCAGTATTGTTTTCATACTAGCTGTCTTGATTAAGCAGCGTTTGCTGTTTCAATTAAAAAAAGATTGCAACACAATTACGTAATAACGTTACGTTATATTTTTTTTATTTTATTTTTTTATTTAACTCTATCTCTCTATTAACAATCGGGCAAGCTTCCCGTATGTAACGAGCGTTTGGGCTAAGATGATCAATAAATTATTCGAATCCTGTAGTGTTTTTATACTAGCTGTTTTAATTTAGCAGCGCTTGAGACGCATAAAGTTATAACAAGCAAAGTTAACGAGGTGGAATATCGCGTCAACGCTTATGCGACCCTTTCTTGATAGGAAATAACTAGATTAATCAGTCGCCCGGGCGCTTATTCAGATGGAAATCGTACTAATATTATAAACGCGAAAGTTAGAGTGGATTTTTGGCTTATTCATAACCATTCTCGCCCAAGCGGTTGCACTGATTTCAAATCATCATAAAAAAGTCTGGGCGTTTGGATCAGATTTTTAGGTAGTTTTGACGGATAGGATATTATGTGTGTAGATAGCACACGAGCGAAGCCGCGGGCGGTAGCTAGTCAATCAATATTATAAATCTAATGGTTTAACAAATAATAAATGTCAGGCTACATTAAAGATGAGCCGTTAGCAAATACAGCCATTAAATATTATGCAAATAAATCCTAATAAGGACCGGTAGCGAGAATTTATTGAAGCTTTTTATCGGATAGATATTGTGCTTATATAATTTATTTAGAACTCGTTTCCGTTTCGTCATAAAATGTTGGATCAGTTTTTTTGTTATTATCATTTTCTTCGCCTCATCCTGGATGTTACAGTTACAAATCCATAGGGAGCACTGGTGAAGTAGTGGTAGTGGCCCCGCCTTCTTAAGAATCAAACGAACTTACCTAGTGATGTTTTGATTCCAATTATACGAAGGTCTCGTCCGAAGACCATTTTTACTTGCAGCATTACGAGTTATGGTGCTATCTCCGTCACACTTCAGATCCAGATACTAAAATACTAAAACACAATACATCTCCTGTCTCACTCTCATGCGCCCGCGCTCCGGTCGGTCGGGAACGTGCCTGCAACTGGTCATTACTTTCAGAGAATTGTACACCTGCTTTAGCTACGTGTATTTTACTTTTTCGTAACCTCTCATAAGGGTAAGTACCTAAGTACATTGGGAAGGGTGGGATTGTAATGGTCTTCGGACGAGACCTTCGTATAATTGGAATCAAAACATCACTAGGTAAGTTCGTTTGATTCTTAATTATACTTCAGGTCTCGTCCGAAGACCATTTTTACTTGCAGATGTTTAGAGTAAGTTTCTTATTCTCTTGGAATCTAAGAAAAATAAAATACACGAAGTATGTGCGTAATTATTCAATATATATGTGTTATTTTCAGTATGCCTTATCATGATACATTTATCACCATCTTAACAAAACTGTTAATACAATAAGCGTACCTGATTAAGACTAATACTAAAAAATCAATGAATTACATATTTTTAAATATAGCTTCAGCGAAATCATTATTTACAGGATTAATAATTTCTCTATTATAATATTTTAAGAAAACATTGGAAGAGTCACTCCAACCCGCGGCCTTCCGAACCACTTCCAGGTTTACGCCCAGCCTGTGCGCGGCGGATGTGGATGCGTGCCGAGTGCTGTGCGCTCCGAATAGCGATATATCAATACCACTATCTGATAAAACTCTTTTAACCCAGTGACCGAGAGTTTGTGAGCAAATCTTTTTATGAGGTTTTCTCAGGCTTATAAAAAGGTGATCGTCTGAATTACTGCGGCGTAAAGCTGAAGTCTTACCAATATACGCTTGCAAAACTGTGGCAGGACATATCGATGGATTCTCGCGGATAAAAGGCAGCCTGATTAGTGGTTGGACGGCCCCAGGTCTAGATGTTTTGATTAAATCAGGTATTTTAATTACAATCATATTATTTTCCACACTTATATTATTTAATTTTATCAAACTTAATGTCTGCATTCTCTGTGCAGAGGCTATGGCAAGTAAAGATATTGTTTTATAAGATAAATCTTCCAGTGTAATATCCGTATAGGGATATAAATCAGAGACATAACTTAATACTTTATTGGTATCCCAAGTGATAGCATATTTAGGTTTTGGTGGTTTCAACCTATATACACCTCTTAAAAATCTGTGGATGTTATCGTCTAAAGTTACTCTTGTTCCTAATACAGTGGACAAAGCGGAACGATGTGTATTTAATGAGCTATAACTAGATCCTTCTTCAAATTTTTCAGTAAGAAATGAAATCACTTGGGTATTTGTCGCATTGAAAATATCATAACCGTTATTTTCACAATAGGTCCACCATGATTTTATAGAAGAACTATATTGACTGAGCGTTTTTTCTGCAAAAGATGCCATTAGAATACTCAAAGACGCCTCCGGAATACCTCGAGCTATCATCGCTTGCCTGATAATTTCGCCGCCACCAGGACAAGGTCTGCGTAAAGCGGGTGGCAAGTTCTGAAAGGGGAATGCAACAAGTGTTTATCAGGCCCAAAAAAGATTTTTTCAGATACTATTAGTTTGGTCCACAGCGGAAACCAAGGTTGCGATCGCCAAAAAGGTACAACTAAAATACCTTCCGCTTTGTCTGTAATAATCTTTTGCAAAACTTTTGTTATCAAGCTAAATGGAGGAAAGGCGTAAAAATATAGATTTTTCCAGGTAAAAGTAAAAGCGTCAACTATTTCAGAATAAGGATCAAGTTTCCATGATGCATATCTTGAACATTTATAGTTTTGGGAGCTGGCAAAAAGATCAAACATAGGTGTACCCAAATGATTGGTAATTTCAGTAAATGCGTAATTTGCAAGTTCCCATTCCGTGTCTATAATTATTTTTCGGGATTCTCTATCAGCAATTATGTTATCAGAAGATTTTATATAAGATGCAAATATATTAATGTTCCTAAGCTCACACCACTGCCAAATAGTACGAGCTAAATCATTCAAATGTGTGTGCTGTATACCGCCCATACGATTGATGTAACAGATTGCCGTTGTATTATCAATCCTTAATAAAATATCACAGTCGGAACGTTCGGAAGCAAAAATCTTTAAGCCGTAAAAAGCGGCTTTCAGTTCTAACATATTGATATGCGAAGAGAGTTCTGATTCTGTCCAATAACCGTTTGAACTACGGCTTCCGCAAGCGACGCCCCAACCTGTAGTGGACGCGTCACTGTATATTTCAAGGCAGTAATGATTATTGGCAATGTGAGTCTTTGAGCTTAAAATATTATGTTTCCACCATTCTAAGTCATGTTTTAAAAAACTAGGTACGATCATTTTCTTGTTATAGTTAACAGAGTTTCCTAAGGCTAAAAATGTATGCCTTTCGAATAACTTGGTATACATCCATCCATATTTAACGGCAGGGCATGCGGATGTCAACAGACCTATAAATTCGGCAAAGTAGCGTATAGTACAGGTTTTGAGTTTTAAAAACACTGTAGTTTTATGAAGGATGCGCTGTTTCTTCTCTTCAGGAAGATAAAGAGTCATGTCTTTCGTGTTGAAAATAAATCCTAGGAATTTACATTTCATTTTCGGCGTTATTTGGCTTTTATTAAAGTTTATAACAAAACCTAACGATTCTAAAGCATTCATTGTTGTACTGATATTGTTAACACATTCATCGTACGTTTGTCCTATTAGTAAAAAATCGTCTAAATAATTAACTGAAATAAGACCTTGTGAGCGTAAATACTGTAGGACTGGTTTCAGTAGTTTGGTAAACACAAAAGGTGCCGTACATAAGCCGAAACATAACACGTTAAATTGATAAAGCTGAGATTTCCACTCAAAACGTAGCTTTTTTCTATGATTTTGGTCGATAGAAATCAAAAAATAGGCGTCCTGTAAATCTAACGTTGCCATAAAATGATTTTGACTCAGTAATTTCAAAGCAGTTCTAAAATCTTCCATTTTAAAATGCTCAAGCTGAACAAACTTATTAAGGTGTTTAAGGTTCAAAATAAAGCGATGTTTGCCATTTGGTTTTGGTACCGTGAAAATGGGTGATAAAAATTGGCCTTCACAAGGTACACAAGTTGATATAAAATCTGATCGTAGCAATGTTTTAATGCAATCATCTATTATTTTTATTTCAGAAGTAGATTTGCTTGAATTTCGAGGAGGTGTGATTTGTACGGGCTCACTTATAAATGGTATGCTGTATCCTCGAACCCAGGACAATACTACAGGATCATCAGTTATTTTGCACCACTGGTCATAGAAATATTGCAGTCTGCCTGCGATAGGTACCTGCGATGATGTATTCAACGCCTCGTGGACCTCTGGCGCGCTGAGTAGCTCCGGCGGTAAGATTCCCGGCGTTGATCCCGCGGGGCTGCTGCCGGTTTCCGGGAACTGGGATTCTGACGCGGCTCGCCGGCTGCTGGTCGCGACATCCCCCTCAAGTTTAAAGCTCCCCGTTGAGTTTTTCTGGGAGGTGGAGGTTTGAAAGGAGCGCGCTGTACTGCGCTGTTTTTCATCTCCGCACCCGACTGGGAAATAGCCTTTGATGATTTCAAATGCTCTGCAAGGTTGGCGCCGAATAAGGTTTCATCGAGTTTCGTATTTCTAACAGCATCTTGGGTCTTTTTGTTAAGGCTGTTTATAATCGCATAACGTCTTGATTGCGACTCTCGATAATGACTGTCACAAAGTAGACGTCCAGCGTCGCTCAAGGGTTTTATGATTTTTTGAGCATGAGGTAATGTGTCCTTAGATGATGACAAGGCCCAATTTAGTGCGATTCCAATCGCAGATAAGCAGCTAGACAACTGATTTTGTTTACTTTGACTGAAGATGTCCTTCTTTACATTTAAGGGCGATAACGCCGCTTCTATCTCTAAATTGAGCTTGGGTGCCTTCATGTTGGCACAGTTTTCAGCTGGCAAGTACTGTTTCAAAATATCCGACTTTATTTCTTTAGACAACCCATTTGTTAAAATATGTGACCACCGGGCAGCAATATCTTTATGCAAGTCATCACCATGTTCCTTCTGTGCTGAAGGATCTTCACCTAATATCATTAATATTTCTGGGTCAAGAATCTCCTCCACTTTTTCTTGAACAGTCGATAAGTCCGACGATATTAACGGCTCTAATCCATCCTTTTCTATTAATTCACCCTCTTCGTGAGGTACATCTTCATCTGTAAGAACATAAAAAACATAGAGGGATCTACCCAGTATATAATACACCTACGCGTAGGCAAGTTCAAACTTGATGCGGATAAATCTTGTTGATATGATACGAACAGTAGGTATCTATTATTATCTCAACACGATTTACGTGGAGAAATGGCGGTACGATTATTTGTATCGGCAGATACGATCAACACGATATACGTGAAGAAAATAATACGTACTCTCGACATGATATACATGCGAGTCTGAAGGTATCGATAGATACCTATACCATTACACTCAACGCGATATACGCGGAATGATTTAAAACAAAAAGGTACGATTATTCTGTATCGAAAGATACGGTCAACACGATATACGTGAAGAAAATAATACGCACTCTCGACATCATATACATGCGAGCATATAATCGGCATTACATTGTTACACTCAACGCGATTTACGCGAAATTATGTTAGAAAATGTTAGAAGGTGCTATTATTTCGTATCGAAAGGTACGCTCAACACGATATACGTGGATAAAATAATACGCACTCTCGACATGATAAACAAGCGAGATCTTATTGAGGTACATAGCCAAAGACGATAAAACTACCTAGTTTTATATTAGATCTGAACACAAGACCTGGATTATGTCGAATATTTTTTCGAAATGTGGGTAGTCAAATATGACCGCGAAAAGAGTACTGGAATAAATTACCTTGATAAAAATTGATCAAATTGATTACCTTGTACGTTCTGAAAATCATCATTGCTTTCATCGTCATAATTTATTGTCGTCTCATGATATGAGGAACCTTCACGCCGAGGTGGGTCCGTATCCGAAGAGGATGAGCTACTCGGTCTTCTGCATTTTTCGAGTTTGCGCTCAAGTTTTTTCACTTTTTTCCTTAAACTTCGATAATCACTTTCATCACGTTGCGAATGCTTTCTTTTACCCATCATAAATTTACCTAAAAAAGAACTTTTCGAAGAAATTATAAATTTTTTGTGCGACTTCGATAACACAAAAACAAGTAATGACCAGTTGCAGGCACGTTCCCGACCGACCGGAGCGCGGGCGCATGAGAGTGAGACAGGAGATGTATTGTGTTTTAGTATTTTAGTATCTGGATCTGAAGTGTGACGGAGATAGCACCATAACTCGTAATGCTGCAAGTAAAAATGGTCTTCGGACGAGACCTGAAGTATAATGATCCACAGGTCGTAAGTATAAGCACCAATGGATTTTACATTCGGAAAATTAATGTGCGTTATACTAGTGCTCTCAAACGGTGAAAGAAAACATCGTGAGGTAACCGGGTGTCCTAGAACCCAAAAAAACTTTATATAGTTTGTATGATACTGCCCTTTTTAAGACTTTATCTCCTACTCTTCTTAAAAGCTTTATCATAATCTTTTTTATACTTGTTTGTGGGCTATATCTAATAATAGATCCATTATATTCATAAACAAACTTTTCCCCACTCAAGTTTTAAGCGAATAAAAGTGAAAATAAGATTTAACCATTACAAAGTCGGGCGCCAAGGGAATCTTGTCAGAACTAATTACATTTTATTTATAACTGTGAATAGCTGTATAAAATACAAAGTGATCCTTAGGATGTGTGCTATCCTGAAAGAGGCTTAATCGTAATTTTTTGTACGACTTTTGGAAATTCTGGGATGAATCCTTCATTGAAAAAATACTATGCAAAAATCATCAGTTTTGGGATCGAATCAGTTCAGACTCAATTATTCAACTGTTTTGGGTAGTAATCTTCTTGCACTTTAGATAGAGATAATTAAAAGATCAAAAGCAGCATTTCTGAAAGATTCAGGAAATAAATACAAAAAATATATACATTTTTTTCTTATATTCATTCTTTTGGTAGATCGAATAAGCCCCTTTCAGGATAGTTTACATATAAATTTTTAAACACATTGCAAAAAAAACATTAAAGATATTTCTATTTTTGTTGCTATTATTCATTCTTTTGGATGCCCCTATAATATATAATATAATAAGCCCCTTTAGAGGCTAGTATACATATTATGGCCCCCATATATAGGCCCCCTAGTATATATAATATTATGAATCACCTTTTAGAGGCTTCTGAGAACACTGAGTAACTGAGTAATTTTCCTAGGAATCAAGTAATAAATTATTGAGATTGAGCAGAAAGTACCTTATATAATTGTATGAGTAAGTTAAGGCGAAAATAGATTATCCTGACTAAGCCGCATGTGTGTGTTCAGCAGCATGCAACATGTCATATAAAATTCATTTTAAAAGGATCTTTACACATCACAGCTTGAACGAGCTGTTTAACAGCGTGGTAAAAGTGAAAATATTAAATAACTTAGTCAGTAGAATAAATCACTGAGATTCCTATTCTTCAGCCGTGGAGGCCCGAGCTGAAGAGCGATAACGTTAAGCATGATATCATATTGCACTAAAAATGATTTTATTGAGAAAATATTTAACTTGAATGACCCTTACATCTATTGAATAAAGCCAATTTTGAATTTTACTTTAAAGCCATGCGATATCGTTGAGCTATATCACGCGCAGACAGAATCGGGTACAGCACTTTATTTATCAGACTAGGTACAACCCGCGGCTTCGCGTGACTGGTGCACGGATAAAAAGCAGCCTATTTGTTATTTCAGGCTATTTACTACATACATGCAAAATGTATGTTTCCAATCCGTTTAGCTGCTGCGGCGATCCACATTTACAAACTTTCGCATTCAGGTATTAGTGGGATTAGGATACTAAAAATAAGACAAAAAAATGCCACAAAAATGCAAAAATACCCAAAGCAAACCAAAAAATAATCCTTACCATATATATCCATCCAGTGTGACTATACTTATAATTATTGTACTTAATTAAAAAAGTTGAAATAGCTTTTCGAACTCCACAAAAGCACAAAAAATACCCACTGCGAAAATATTACTGTCGCATCCCGCACGTATTTTTGTTGGACGGGCTTTTATCCCGCAAACTTTTATTTTCCGATAATCCATTTGTTTTTCAAACATTTTCGCGAACGCACATCAATAAATAGTTTTATAGGCGCTATCAAAACACGACCACGTTCCTGTGACGTCATTGATGACTTTTTAATTACCAGTATAGGTCGATGACTTGCAGTTCAGATATGTTTTGCACCTGACTCATTGCAATTCGTTACATGATAATGAGCGATAAATAAGTCACTTGGAAGCAAGGCTTATGAGTAAGAAAGAAGTGTGTGGTGATGACGGCTAACAGAAGAGAGTGGAGGAAGAAAACATGTTGTGCCGACCCCACATAATGTGGGACAAGGGCAGGAAGAAGAAGAAGAAGGGAGCAAGGCCTATGGTGTGGGACGCTACTTGTGTTGATTCACTAGCGCACTCACATCTGCTGGGTCTCTGTTAGGGCAGGTGCGGCGGCAGATTTGGCAGAGAATTCAAAAGGCACAATACGTTAGTGGCTTGATAGGGCCTACATATCCGAGGGAAAGCAGGGTCCTCCAGGTTTTGAAAACAGATCAGGGCGTCTGGTCGAAGCGATGCCTGACCTTCAGCTGGCTTCAACGGATCAGCAATAGCCATCCAGGGTGGCAATTCCGCACCGTCTTGGGGTCGCTACTGACTGTTTGTGATCTGGATCAATTAAGCTATCTATAGATCTTTTTCAATGGTTTTTAGATAGCTTAACTGTTTCTTGTGTATTTTTAAAAATAACTGTAAATGTGTTTAAAGGCTTTTCTTTAGACAATTCTTACTTTTCACCAGAGATGTGAGATGTCAGCTAAGCGAGTAAGAAACAATCTACCAATAGTACCTATCGCTTTATTTTTCTAATTTAGCTAAGCTCTTGATGCTTCTAATCTAGCTAAGCTGTTGATAACGGGATTGACGAAGCTAAGTATTGTACATACTTAAAAGTGCACAAATAATAGGAACATACAATATTATTTTTTGTGACAGCTAAGTTAAAAAGCCATTCAAATAAAATTTCATAATAATCTTGACAAAATTTCGATGTCGTAGATTATCAAAATCTCATAAGTACTCAAATTGAGTAAAGCATGTTGAAACAAATTACTGGGTAACCCACGCACCGTATCTCTATGTCAAATATGATTTAAAATAATGAATTAATACTTTCTTAAAAAGAGATAGGTGCGTGGGCGAAAGATACCAGAAAGCCATAATGTTAAACCAATGAGTTTGGTTACTAAGACGAATGAGGGTTTTGTTCTACCTATTCATACAACAAAACAAGTTTTCGGCCGTGTTCTAACGGCGTACGATAAGTCATCTAATAAATGTTTAAAACTTTTTTCAAAATTATATTCTTTTATATTCTAAGTAAAGTCAATTTTGATTTTGACTTGAGGGCGTATGATATGGCTCAACGATATCGCAAGCCCCTAAAAGTCTTTACTCCGTATAGGTAGTTAAAGGATCATTTTAAAACAAATTTTAAATGACATATTGCACGTCGTTGGAAAACCGCTTTAGATATGCACTCAAGGTTTATCAAACACAATAAGTGTTTACTTGAAGCTTCTCTTGCGTAGAAAATGGGTACAATGAAGCCCTTTGCTACATGATATTCGAAGTACTAACGCCAGAATCCGTACAGTCAACTATAAACGTCCAGATTTTCGCATTAATAGGTCGTTTTCGCTCATATTTGGTTAAATATTGACCCACTTCGCTTACAAAGAATTAATTCATATTGACATTGTCCATTCGTAAATAAGCTTCTAAACAAAGCCGGTAATGATCTAATGCTAAGAATAAGTACACCAATATAATAAAAGGCCGTTTTATGGTTGTACAGCCTGATCATTTTCAAATTATTTAAACCATATGGAAGGAAGATATGGATAGATATGGAAAGTGCGTAAAACCCTAAACTACCTTGCAAGCAAAAGTTTCCTACAAAGTTTATTAGTCCGTGCATGCTTACTATCTTCATTAGCGTATGCCAGGGAAAGTGTTGAGATAAGACAATTTATGGCGACGCTTGACTTCGTATCTAGCTTGCGTAGTAACTGTTAGGTGCTCTGTGATTTAAGGTACATACCAAATTAGATAGTTCATGTTAAAAGGGCAGGTTGAAATTGATGTGAGCAGTTTGCTTTCGCTTTTATTGTGGTCGTTGTAATTTTATTGATAGGTTATTATTATTATCGATATTAAGAATGAAAAGCATCATCATCACAAGCCTGAAGAAGTCCACTGCTGAACGACGAACGGTCTTGAGCCTTCGACATGTGAAGGAGCTTTTGCAACCTTCACATGTCGGCGGTCTATGGGGTGAGGAGTCTTTACCAGGAGTTTACCGTTGTCCGTAGTTCGAGAACCTTTACTCCCAAACGGTTATCGGTTCTGCGAGCAATATATCTGCTCACTGCTTCTTCATATTTCAATGACCTTGTTTCTTCTACGGATTCCCTCTTTTCGGTTTCTATTACTAGTGAAACTCCGAGCATAGCTCACTCTATAGCCCGTTGCGCGACTTTTACCGTATGTATGAGGCCAATTTTACAGTATCCACGTCTTATCTGTATTGTCCAATTTGTAACGCTCTATGATAATTCACAAACAAATCCAGACACCCCTGAATGATGAGATCAATCACCCATTTCAAGGTTTACACACAAGTTCACGAGTCCACTCGAGATCTATGACGTCAGGTGTTCTATCTACACTTGACTCACACATGCGACTCTCAAAGAGCTTCTGTTTGTATTGGCAGAAATAACGATGTGAAGAAAGTGCTTTTAGCAAACCTGACGACGTACGATATATATACCTACATGGATTTCTCTAAAGAAACTTATAACTATTGCGATTTTGAGTTCTATTAGTCGTCAAATCATTCGAAGTTAATTTAGCAAAAATGTCTTATTGTAATGTAACCACTATTATATTATAGGAAGATAAGCAAAAGAATCAAGTCCATATAGCGGTAGCTCTCACTAATGTGTAAGGTTTAATTATTACTAATTAATAAGATCACAATAGGCCAGTTGTGGCCGCAGTGACACCATAGCCACAAAAAGTAAATAATAATAAGGTTTAATTCCTACTGTTTTCTGCTAGGTTCATCACTATGTTTTATTTTGTTTTAGTTATGTTTTTTTTTTGTATTTCTTAATTTATATTGGTGTTCAATAAAGCATTTTCATTCATTATGTTTCCGATTTATCCAAAGAAACTTCCGATTTATCCAAAAATTGAGATTTTCACTTCAATAAGTCGTCTAATCATTCGAAGGTTATATAACAAGTATCTCCTATCGTAGCGCAATCATCTACTATCTATACGTAGGTAGAGAAGCAAAAGTATGAACTGCCTTAATTTAGTTTTTGTAGCGGTTCTCACTCATTTGTAATGTACTATTTCTACTGTTTTCTGCTAAGTTATAGTAAGCTATGTTCATGAGCATTCCATACGTCTAAGTTTTTATAAAAACACTGCAGTTTTATATTCAGCTGCTCACAGCAATTTGCAACTGCACTTCGCATCACGTTATAGTATCAGCGATTTATCGATAATTCAGCAACATTGTTCTAAACTGCTTAGCGCAAACAAAAACCGCATCTCTCCAGCTATAAAGCGCAACGTAGTATCGTCGTGGAGTAAAGAAATGTGGAGACGGTATTTATATAAAGTTGAATACTTTAAAGAAATACCATCTCCACATACCATCTTCACATGAAAAGCGATACTGCATTGTAAATAGAAAAATGTGCGGAGCCACACATTTATATTTTAAAGAAACGTTCTTAAAGATAACTCGATAGTAAGTGAAGAATATTATTAAGATAGCATTAAATAAATAAATAAATAAATAAATATTCCGGACATATCACACACAATCAACTGATCCCAAACTAGTCATAGCCTGTACTATGGGTACCAGAGACTGATATACATAATAGATATATATTTAACACCCAGACACAGAACAAACATCTGTGTTCATCACACAAATGTTTGTCCTGTGCGGGAATCGAACCCGCGACCTCTAGCGCAGAAGGCAGAGTTACTACCAACTGAGCCATGAGGCCAGTCCATTGCAAGTATTGCATCTAGGAGACAGGATTTAAAGGCAGTGCTTTCCACAAAAATAACAAAAAAAATAATTCTCTTTATTTTAAATATAATTTCTTTTTGTTGATAATTAAGCCACTTTTGGGATAGTATACATACTAAGAATCACCTTGTAGTGCACATAAATTGGCTCTAAAAAACTACTCTACGGTTGTTTTGTTACAAGCCAGTCCTTTATGAGAAAGAAATGTTAAATACCTTGTAAGTTACCATTGACCTTTGAAAGCTCGTTACGAGACACGAAGGAAGGCTAAAGCATACCCTCAAGGTCTCTCCTTGTTTTACAATAAGCAGTGGTTTCATTACAAATTCAAATTAGTTTCCCAGCTGATGACTTGGATGACAAGACAAATCGTCTTTCGCAACTGACTAATGTATAATGAAATTTGCTAACCGTTTTGATGCTAGACACGTTTCGAATTACAGTTTGGATGGTCTTAGTTTTCTAAGCAAGTAGAGGGTGGCTTCTGTGATGTCTAGTTCTTCTTCTTCTTCTTCTTCTTGTCGTGTCACTGATTCTATCATGGTCATCCTGTATTATGTTAGTGACCATGTTGAGGTATGGTGGCCTAAGACCGTCGATGAAAAAATCAGTGTTGTGTAAGGAATAAAGTGCGCCTCTTAAGGCTCCTTTCGTGCAGAAAAATGTGTTAAAATAAAAAATAAAAAGTGTTGTGTAATGTTTAGTAGAAGAAGATAGCCCCGCCGGCCGGCTGTCTGCTGTAGCCAGGGTTGGTCTGCGAGGAGTGTACTCCAGAGTTCATCAGCTTCACGCTGAACGGGGATTGATGTGATGTCTAGTTCTAGTTACGAAAGTTTTTTTTTAACAATAGCTCGTTTCTCGGTGTCGGACAACTTTAAATGTAATTAACTTACTTAAACACTGTTTATTTGAGGCGCATTGGAATAATGGCATGGTGGTTGTGATAGTGGATTCGAATCTCAGTCGTGTGCCAATGAATTTTCCATTCGGACTGTGTGCTATTAGTGCTCTGGAACGATCAAGGAAAACATCGTCAGCGTCGTTTTTTGGAGGAGGTAGGGCACAGCGAGATTTTCTCGTTCTGAATTGGAGCAGCCCGCCTGGGGAGGTACCTCCGCCTTACAGAAGATCGCAGCCAAATAACATTATTTGTTTCAAATAGTGCTGTGTTCCTGCGATGAGTAAGGTTGCCAGAGCTCTATAGGGGGGAGGGGGTTCGGGGTCTGCAACGCGTGCGTGATGCCTCTGGTATTGCAAGCGCTCATAGGCTACGGTAACCGCTTACCAACAGGTGGGCCGTAAGCCTGTTTGCCAACTCAGAAGTATAAAAAAAAAAAAAAACCGGCATGTCCAGACAGTGACATGTGCACGAAAGGTACCTCTGAGAGGCCCACTTTAATCAGTTCTGGTTGGAAAAGAAATGTTCTCAAATGGCGACCACGTACCGGGCGACCGAGTATTGGAAGGCCCCCCGGTGGACCGACGACATTGTTAAAGTTGCGAGAAGTTGGTGGATGCTGTAGAATGCTTATTACAATTGTATTAAAAGTCGTTTGTCCCCTAAAATCTTGACTCCAAACTAAGCATACTGCCTTTACCTATCATCTTTAACATAAGAATGTGCAATGGACCTACCATTGCACATTTTTGTGTTAAAGATACCTACTAAAAAAACTAGACACAGAATATGAAAATGGGCAAATCATGTAAACGTTTGTCTGGCGATGGCGCAGTAAATCGAACACGGTTTGGGAAACAATCAGAATACAACAAATTTGGGACGGGATGTAGCCAAGACGGAAGCCAAGAATAGCACTGAATTCTCTGACTCTACAAATATTACTTTAGCCTATATTTTACCAACATATTAAACCTAAACCAGATAATTTTCCCGCGTTTAAAATAAACAAGTCGTTTTAGGTATTTACATATCTTTGTTGATATAAATTAAATATATGGATAGCATTAAAGCTTTGGTTTCTATCAGATTATGACTGTCATTTATGACGGCCGTTATTCAAAAATTGGAGAGAAAAATTACAATTATTCCTTCGACACATCAGCGTCTGTCATTATATTTGGAAGCCAAAGCGTCGATCACAAGTTTTTCAAAAACTATTATTAATTAAAGTGTGACTAAAGCTTCGCAATTTTGTTTTACCAAAGCTTTATGGACTAACAGCTATAAAAGCCACGTGTTATCGAAGCATTCGAAGAAGATTGGGAAAGCAAAAAGTATTTATGCCAACCGTAAGAATGGCTGAGAAAAATCAGATGCTTCGGAAACTAGCAACTGAGAGCACAAAAAAATATTTATTCCTCATAACATTAACAAATCGATAGGTATATATAAGAAATTGTCTAATGAACCTAAATGAATATGAGAAATAAATATAAGTACTTTATTCCCATTGGAGAATAAAGGTCTCCACGCACCGGACCGACCACGCACCGGATGAATAGTTGGTAGAAGTGGGAGGAGAAGGCTCAATACTATTCCTCGTGGCACTCTTTGGGGGAGGTCTATGTTCAACAATGTACTCCACGTCTGAAGAACATCCTTTTATTATTTTATTATCCTTCTCCTTTTCATTAATCATCATAACATGAATGAACTCTGCATTCTACAACTACAAGCAGAAAACAGACTGAAGATCACCGGACGAGAACTATTAATTTTTTGACGATGTAAAATTGAAAATAATTAAAGTAGTTTTTTAGAAACCAGGACTTAAGAAAAGCAAAAAGGCAGTAGAAGGTCCAACGCTAACACAACTGCTATTTACATAAAGTAGAATAAATTAATTGCAACTCAAAAGACAAAGAGTGGACCGCTGTTCATGTAAATGAGGTCTAGGCGACGAGCTGACTCATTTTTGGTATGACTAGGATAGTATTCATTTATGCGTGTCTATTTAAGCTAACAGAATTTAGGAAAATCATCTTTTCTTCTTTTAGGAAAGTAAATATCGTATACCTACAAACAAAAATGTTGAATTCATCAATTCAATTCATCTGTTTTTTTCTGCTACAACAAAAAACAAATTCAGGCACGTATTTTTAGATTGTGTTCAAGCGCGAGTCATGAAATTTAAAACAATTTTGAACGAAAAACCGTAAAAATGTGTCTGAATCTCGAAAAGGATTACGTTTTAGTGGGCACAGTAGTGCGTGGCCGAGTCCGTTACGTTTCTGATACGTTGATAGCACAGTCATTTAATACGTCTAGTAGATAAAAGCCTTTTTAGGAATTTTCGTGCAATATAGTTAGGTACAACGCGAGCAAAAGCGCAAATAAAGTAAAAAAAAACTAATATTTAATAAAACCTTTCTAAAACAGTATGCTTGATCGATCATCAAAGAAAAAAATAACAATTAATTGAAGCCCACTGGAGTATCGAGCCGAGTTCATTCAAGTCAAGAACCATCGACTATACTCTACTCCAGGCGTTGATATAAATAGACCAATCTGAATGCTAAATGCTGATTCAGTCCATCGACTTATCGATCAGGGCCATTAGCACCGGACGTTTTAAAATCGATAGCGAGTCGGTCGCATTGTCTTCATAATTTTAGATATTGAGTCTTACCCACATCAAAAGCACTGACATTCTTAATCAGTTACCTACTAACTTTATCGGCTTGATAACTCTCGCCTTTTCTTTTTCTAACAGTAAACAAAATAAAAAGGCGGACTTACTTTTATCGAGCCGATAAAGTTAGTGATTATACATAAGGGATTATTGTATTCTCCCATTATTGACTTGAGTGGAACGATACCATTCAAGTTGTAGATCACTATATCTATTTGGGTCAGACGATTCAACTAGGTAGGTCCAACTTCGACAAAGAAGTCAACCGACGAATCCAACTCGGATGGGCAGCGTTTGGGAAACTTCGTCATATCTTCTCGTCGGAGATACCGCAGAGCCTCAAGACGAAAGTCTACAATCAGTGCGTGTTGCCAGTGATGACATATGGCACTGAGACTTGGTCGTTAACTATTGGCCTCATACACAAGCTCAAAGTTGCACAACGGGCTATGGAGAGAGCTATGCTGTGAGTTTCACTACGTGATAAGATTTGAAATGAGGAAATTCCTAGAAGAACCAAGGTCAGCGACATAGCTCTCAGAATTAGCAAGATGAAGTGGCAGTGGGCAGGCCATATAGCTCGCAGAACCGATAGCCGTTGGGGAGTAAAGGTTCTCGGATGGTGACCAAGAACCGGGCGCCGCAGTATTGGAAGGCCCCCCATCCGATGGACCGACGACATTCTAATTCTAATTCTAATCGGGGGTGGTTAGACCTGCACTGACTTCCCGCTGTGGGGTGTTTTGTGCATTGTCCCCCTATGCTAACCCTACCCCAGCCAGCCCAGCTCCTTAAAATAGCGAAGCAGGACTTTGGGTCGTTGGTAACATTCTCTCAGTATCCCTGTATGCAGCGGTGTCTGGGAGCCGCTTCTGATCACGGCCCGCAGACCCGATGTGGTCCTGGCCTCTTCCGTGGCTGCACAGTGCAAAATTACGTGCTCTACTGTTTCTTCTCCCTGTAGGCAGCCCCGACATAATCCGCTGTCAGTAGCCCCTGTCTTGTACAGGTGATGGTTTAATTCACAGTGGCCTGTGATGATGCCCACCAGCATTCGCAGGTCCTCGCGTTTCATCTTTATTATGGTGTTGGTGGACTTCTTGTCTGGGCCCGGGAGCATGACTTTCGCCTGCTTACAGTCCTTTCTGCTTTCCCAGAGCTTCTGGTGCTCTTTTTCAAAGTGTTCTCTCAGTCTGTTTTTGATTTCCGCCGATGGTGGATTTGATAGGCTCTTTTCCGCTTCTGTAGGAACAAGTTTTGCTCCCTCTTTTGCCAGGACGTCAGCCCTGTTGTTGCCCAGGTTTGTGCTATGACTCTTTGTCCATTTGATGAGCACTCTATGATTCACACTTAGTTGTTGGAGTGCATTATGACATTCCAGTATCGATTTGGACCTGGTGTCTGTTCTTTGAAGAGCATTTATAAGTGCAGCACTATCTGTTGTGAAGATAAATTGTTGTGTGCATGCTAGAACTTTCCCTGTTTCCAGCACAGACTTTAATGATGTCAGTATATCTTTGGCCGCCAGATGTAGACCTATAGTTTCGGCTTGTAAAGCCGTGGTGGTTGTGTTGAGTGGTTGAGCCTTACAGAGTCCCGTTTCAGGGCAGTAAAAGCCACAGCCCACCCCCGTTTTCTGTTTGGCTCCATCTGTGTATATGTGGTATGTGGGCAGCCCAGATGAGGAACTTGAGATACCTTCGGGCTCCGAAGTCACCACTTCGTACGATTTGTTGACCAAATAAGAAGTAGCGATTCTGTCCGTGCCTCGTAAGGCCTCCGGAATGACTTTTGTCGCCTTGTCAAGTATCTTGCAATGATATGTTGTTCTGTTGTCACCTTTCCACTGGTTAGTGGATTTTATTCTTAGTGCTGCTGCCATCGCTTCCTGCTGTATGTGCAGCTGAAGTGGTACCAGCCCCAGTATGACATCGAGTGCCGCCGATGGAGTAGATTTTGTGCACCCACTTGCGTGTGAGCATGCTAGTCTTTGGACCTGTTGTAGCCTATTGATAGCAGTAACTAGGATAGTTCGGGGCCACCAGACTACAGCGCCATAGGTGAGCACCGGTCTAACCATGACTTTGTACATCCAGAGACACAGCTTCGGTTTTAATCCCCAGTCCTTGCCCACGGCACGTGTGCACTGCCATAGCACGTTTGTAGCCTTTGTCGTGACATGGTCAAGCTGCTTGTTCCATAGAAGTTTGCTGTCCAGCCATATGCCCAGGTATTTGACCTCCTTACACAAAGTCAGTCTTGTTCCAAATAGGGATGGTAGGTCTAGTGCCTGCAGTTTCTTCGTTTTGCGAGTAAAAAGAATCAATTCAGTTTTGTTTGGGTTCACAGATAGGCTGTGCCTATGGCACCATGCTTCCACAACACGAAGAGCTTTTTGCATCTTCTCGCATAGAGTTGATTCAAATAGTCCCGATATCATGATTGCTAGGTCGTCAGCATAACCAATTGTAAGGATGCCATCTTTGTTTAGTAGTTCTAAGAGCTCGTTTGCTACGAGTATCCAGAGTAGGGGTGACAGAACTCCTCCTTGTGGGCATCCTTTTGTTACGAGACAACGTGTAATTTCGGAGCTTTCGATCCGAGCCGCCCTGTTGGCCAGCATTTGTGTTATCCATTCGTTCAGGTTCTCATCAACCCCTTTATCTCTTAGCCCCCTTTCGATGCTCGGAAAGGTGGTCTTATCAAATGCACCTTCAATGTCGATGAAAGTGACCAGACATGATTGTTTGTCTTCCAGGGCACTTTCAATCTTGTGGACAACTTGATGTAAAGCTGTTTCAGTGGATTTGCCTGATTGATACGCGTGCTGGTTTTTGTTGACCGGGTTGTTAGCCAACGGCCCGCTATGGATGTGTCTGTCACAGAGTTTCTCGAGAGTTTTGAGAAGAAATGAGCTCAAACTGATCGGTCTGAATGACTTTGGTTGTGTGTAGTCAGACTTGCCTGGTTTTGGGAGGAAGATTACCTTAACTTCTCTCCACGCCAGTGGTATGTATTTCCAAGCGATGCAGCTCCTATAGATAGCTATAAGTATTGCCTCGATTTTTATAAGATGCCACTGAAGGAGGGCAGGGAATATACCGTCCGTGCCAGTCGCCTTAAATGGTTGAAATGTTCTTACAGCACTAGAAAGTTTTTCCTCTGAGACTATTGATTCAGCTAGTACCCAGTCAGCTTTCTGTGGTGTATGACTTGTACTTGCTTCCCAGCTGGTGTCGTCACTCAACGTGCAGTCCGGAAAATGTGTTTTTAGTAACAGCTCGAATTGTTCGCGCTCTGTTGTTGTATATGATCCGTCAGGCTTTCTCAGAGTGCCTAGTTTGATCTTTGAGTCTCTTGATAGTATTTTGCTGAGGCGCGCCGTTTCGCTCTGGGATGTGATGGAACTGCTGTATTTCCTCCACGAGTATTCGCGGCTACGTTTTATTTCGCGTTTAAAGTTTTGTCTTGCTACGCGGTAGTCCTTCCAGTCTTCCTCTTGGTTTGTGTTCATCGCCCTGTTGAAGTGATGGCGCGTCTTCTTTCTCAGTTTGGCGAGTTCCCCATTCCACCATCTGTCTTTTGGGTGTGAAATAGCAGTGCGCTCTTTAGTTAGAGGGCATGATTTTTCATAGCTGGTTTTGAGACTATTAGCCAGCAACGTCAGTGTGTTTTCTATTTCTGTTGGTGTCAGCTCCACGTTGGGTTCTATCAGTGAGAGTTCTCGTAGCTCAGTATCTAGAGTTGCCGTAAACAATTTGCTGTTCGTTCTTTTTGGGTTACGATAAACGCGAGGCTTTATTTCGCCTGAGTCCAAGTTGAATCTTACCCGTCTATGGTCAGCACAAGAAACCTCTGTGCTGGCTACGTGCCAGTTGTTAATGTGTTCCGCAATGGCGTCGGTGGCCAGTGTTATGTCTATTATGGTTTGGGCCCACGACGTTACGAAAGTGGGCTCTGATCCTCTGTTCAGGATGCTGAGGTTATGTCTTAATATGAAGTCCAGTAGGTCCTTACCTCTTTCATTCGTACTAGGGCATCCCCAGACGGTGCTGTGAGCATTTGCGTCACAGCCCACTATGCATTCTGTTTTGTGTGCTGCACAGTAGAGAAGTAACTCCTCTAAGGCCTGAGGAGGTGCTTCCGCTCCGCCGTCCAAGTATGCTGATGCTATAAGGATAGTTTTAAGCTTACCTTCAAGTCCTGTGTCTAGTTTCACCACGGTGAGGTCATCGGTGCACAAGTGGGTTACCAGTGATGCTGTAATATTATTCGGGACATAGATTAAGGAACGTATTTTATTTTGCACTGGAGGAGTGAATACATGACCCCTGAGGGCAGAGAAACTCACCGTCCCGCGAGCAATGTAAGGCTCCTGGACCAGGGCTATGGTGTTCGGTTCCTCTTCGAGAGTTCTTCTTAGGGCAGCGAATCCAGTGATGCTGTGTTGGATATTGGCTTGAATAAATTCAATTTTATTTAGTTTTTGTGCATAGGGCATTTTAGAGTTTCCCGTAATTATGGAAGTATTATTATTATTACGTCTGTTTAGAATTACCCGTTTTTCCTTGTTTAACATCATTGTGAAAGCTAAGTGGGAGAGGGGGTTATAGTGGGTGTTCGTTGCCGAACATCCTAATGCGATTGCGAGTGGGAGCTGCCGGGTGACGCCACAGACCGCTCCTCCTCCATGGACGGGGCGGGCGACATGAGATTGAGACCCGAAAGGTCTCCCGCAATCTCTCCGCCCTCGTCATCCACGCCTAACAGCCGGTCTATGTCGCACTGCGACCCCTCCCACTCGCCATCACATCCTCCAGAACTTGGAAGGTCCACGCCGCCGGATGGCCCCGCCTCGGCTACGCCGCTGCTTGCGCATGGCGCCGCCGGCTCGGAAGCCTCGGCCACAGCTCGGACGTCCCCCGCTTTGGGCTTGCGTAGGTCGACGAAGATAGACGCAGTCTTATAATATAGGCGGCAGTCTCTCTTCCTCAATCTTTCGACCTCGTCCATTGGCACCCCGAAGGCAATTGAGTGGTCGACCTGGTCGTCTGCGATGTTGCGCGATATCTCATGCGCGAAGATCGGCCAGCTCCACACACTCAATCCCACGCGCCCATTTGTGTGGCCCAGATAAGCCTTGAGAGTGCTCACATCCCCTTCCCAATCCGGAGCGAACACTCTCCCTGTCACGTATCGTGGCATTTGGCTTTCCGGGACCACCCTGAACCCCCCCGATCCCGGCCAGAGGCATGGCAGACTCTCGACGGTGGAGGTTAGCCACGCGAGAGAAAACTCATCGCTAGGCTCCATCCTCAGCCCCCCCCTGTCGACACGAGCCATTGTCTCAAACCCCGGCCCATAGTTGGGACCGTTCTGAGTGTCCATAAAGTGCTGCAGATGGCAGCCTTCTATGGCCCTCCTTAGGATAGTGCCGCGAACTTCGTCCATGTTCGGTCCGGATCTGTCTAGAATGATCACCTTAAGGTGAGATTTGACAGCTCCGGCATACGATTTTCGTCCTCGATTCGCGGCGCTACCCCCATCGCTGTATCCAACACCTGTTGTAGCACGAGCTCCAGCGGTTCCAGCGTCCAGGCGCACCTTCTTGTCCACCGCTGCGGTTGAAGGTGACACGAGGTCAGTGCTCCGCTGTCGCTTGGCACCCCGAGTGCTATCACCCTCTGCCACGTTTCCCTTGTCAGCAGCCATCGCGGTAGCTACGGGATCGGTGCCGCGCCCACGGCCCACAAAGCTACTTTTCCCAACGCCCTTCCCTTTGGAGGTTCCAGGGCGGGGATCAGATGCAGGTGCCGGGGCTATCGGGGCCTTCCCTATCGCTCCCACCAATGGCCTCGTATTAGATGCTGGCGCGGTTGCAGCTTTTGAGTGGGACCCACCCCTGCGCACGGTCGTCCAGTCTTCGACGCACTGCTCCGGTTGGACGCTTTCCTTATTTATTTCGGAGGAAACGTCACGATAACGGGCCGCCGTGGGTACACCCCGAAGCCCCGCGTGGGGGGGGTACGTACCCACAACTGGGGTCGAGACAGGCACAACCGGGGGAGGGGTCCCCTGGGAGAGAGGGCGTGCCATAACCACGCTGACCGCCGGCGCGATGGCCTTCATATCAGGTGGGTATAGCACTCCCTCCAGGAGTTGACGCTTGCACAGCTGTACAAGCTCCGCGGTGCGTCGCCTACGCTCCTGCCTAGAATTCTTAGAGCGGCCCGCGCCGCTCTTGAGTGTCGGTTTCATACCTACCGGAGAGGTGCCGTGGGGCGCGGGCCCCCCGACAGCTCGTTTGTCCAACACAGCATCACCAGATGCCGTTAATGCTGCGCTGTCCTGGCTTGCTGCCCTTGCAGCTGCCGCCTTTTCCTCCTGGTCTTGGAGCACTGCCGGTGGCGTCTCCGCCCTGATCCAGCTGCTGATTCTTGCGCCGAGGACGAGGAGCTTGGTGCCGCACCGCAGGGCACATCCTGTGTCGTTTTGGGCGTCACTGACGCCGACCTCCCAGTAGTATCTGCTGGAGACGGGGCCTGGGGTCCCACCCCGCCGCCGCCTTCGGTAGCCAACTTGACACCCCCCGACCCGGATACCGGAGGGCGCCGGGCGCTAGCCGGGTCGCATGGCAAACTCTCATTCAATTTTGTGTCTTGCATGATTAAGGGTACTGCGAACAGAAAAGGGGTTAGCGGGCCGCAGAAGCTGTAGCGAAAAATGCCATTGCCCAAGCGGCATTTTCTTTCCGATTCGCAAGTGACGAGGGCAGGGAAGAGAAGCAACAACCTGAGTCGCCCCTCCCTCTCCACCCTCCCCACTCGCGTTCCGGGTCGCTAGGGCGTGTAGACCAGCGTGCCTATGTAACCATAGATACGCGGAGCCGCACTGCCCCAAGTGCCCTCCCTGCTTTGCCCGGGCTTGGGACCGGCTCCATACCAGCTATTGTAAGCGAAGCAAGCAATGTCTAATATAGAGGCGAGGGATCGTGAGGATAGCTATCGCCTGGCGGTTTCTGTTGCGTCTGTTTCTGAAGGAACCAGACCAATAACGGGAGGACAACCACGTGAAGGCTAACTCACCAGACTTGCCTTAGGGATCTTGACGACTGTTGCGCTCTCCCCTAAGACCTACGCACCTTAACCGTCTTGAAGAGACAGATTAAAGTAGGCTTGTATCTATACTATGCAAGCGGCTAAACTAGTGATGCTAGAAAGCGAAGAGTGCTAGCTAGGCAGTGCAACTATTAAAGCATGGACACAAACCCCCCCCCCCCCCCCAAAAAAACGACACATTGTGAAGATTGCGGGAAGTCGGTGGATGGAGAAGGCTCAAGACCGTTCGTCGTGGAACTCTTTAGGGGAGGCCTATGTCCAGCAGTAGACTTCTACAGGCTGATGATGATGATGATGACTTGAGTGAGACGCTTGTTATTTTGAGCTCATGCTAGTTGCTCAGGGACTCTTAGTACATATCTCGACACTTTATTATCGCAAGCGATTTTCAACTTTTGAATAGTTATACGGGAGGAGTAGCATTAAATATGAGACCACCTCAAAGTTAATACATACATATACACATAAAATCACGCCTATATCACAGAGGGGTAGGCAGAGACCCCTACTCAATAGTAAAAAGAAGTGATAAATTGAGTTCAAGCCTTTCAATAAAATATCAAAATAACCAGCCTACTATGCAGGAACCAACAGGACAAAAAAACTGAATGTGACAGGCACGTGACTTATTGCACATGATGTTTATACGGAACTATTTAAAAGATATTAAACAGACCACCCAAGCGATTCCAGCGACCGGTCCCAATATTAACATGAGCGCCGCTGAAGTGTGTCATTAGAATTCGATCTATTTTGGTACTACACGATGATGTTATTTCTAGAGTAGCCGGATCATCGTCGATCAGGGTTTATCGCTCACTCAAGATGGCCACGGAACTAAACGTGAAAGCCAAACAAAACATGGACACTTGTGATTTAAAATAACTTGTAAATTCAATGGGGAATATTTCTGTTCACGAGATTGGTATGCGGCACGGCATTGGTAATTCAACTCCGCCTTTGATTGCGAACTATTTGTTTGTACCCGAGACTAGAAGACAGATATTTAAAAGTTTTATGTAGCATTTTCTTGAATTAAGGATTATTAGATTGGATTAAATTAAGGATTTATTTATCAAAAAAAACCTACTTATTAAAACCTCATTGTCCATTAGCAACCTCAGAAACAAATTGCACGTCAGCCATCTGCAAATTTTATGACACACGCATTCGTAGGTCCCTGGTCATGTGGCATTTGATGGACATTTTTACAACTTAAAAGGGACCACTTTACGGTCTACTTTACGGTATTTATATTTTAGCAGTCCAAAGGCTACTAAACCATTTCTGAAAGCATCAGCATAATTCTACCAGATCGACAATTTATTGTCATAGTAGAGGAGCTTCTACCTCTAAGTGCTTGCTTATTGATAAGAAAGGAATATTAAAATGTGCAACATTTCGAAAGCTTTTAGGCCTACAAACGACCAAGATAAGAAAATTATGAAAGTAAAGTCCGCTACTCACTAAAGCTACGATACGCCCGGTTGACTTCAGTTGAGTGTTGAGTGTTGAGAGTTGAGTACAATTCAGCCGTTTTCGAAAGAATACTAAGTTAGCCTTTTGACAGTTCGGTGGACAATTATAATTCTCATTTGTTGTGCTGTCGTAAGGGGCGACTAAGGGAAAAAAGCTAGGGGATGGGCAGCAGCGTCCCTCATTTTAACAACGATAGCTCTAACTGCGCTCGCTAACCCGCATACCCAGCGTGGTGAGTATGGGCAAATCCCCCCACATGATAAGGATTTTTTTCTGTCTGTGGGGGAGGCCACGTTCAGCAGTGGACGTCGTACGGCTGAAATGATGATGATGATGATGATGTGGTGACATAAAGTTAGTTCTATCAAGTCTTGGTCAAGTGTGAGTAAGACTTAGGCTGCCGTTAGACTACCATTTCAAGGGGTCGGAAAATCGAGATCCCAGGAGTACGAAGCAGCGAACTTATAAGGATTGTCTAGCTTATAAGAGCTATGCTCGGAGTTTCGCTGCGTGATAAAATCCGAAATGAGGAAATCCGTAGAAGAACCAAGGTTACCGACATAGCTTTCAGAATTAGCAGGTTGAAGTGGCAGTGGGCCGGCCATATAGCTCGCAGAACCGACAACCGTTGGGGAACAAAGGATCTCGAGTGAAGACCACGAACCGGACGACGCAGTGTTGGAAGGCCCCCCACCCGATGGACCGACGATTGTTAAGGTTGCGGGAAGTCGGTGGATGGAAAAGGCTCAAGACCGTTCGTCATGGAACTCTTTGGGGGAGGCCTATGTTCAGCAGTGGACTTCATCAGACTGATGATGATGATGATGATGATGATAAGAAGGCAATCTTTGTTCTTAGACCTAACTTTTTTCACGCCGCTCTAGTCGACAGTGTGTCTTATCAGGTGTTTATGAGAGTGATGTCATGTCACCTTATTAGCAACACCATAACAACAACCCAATTCCCATTCACATAATGTGAATGTTCAGCAGATAGCGTGGGTGGGATTAGTGTGATCCTATTCGCAAGATATGAGCTTTTAACGTGTTGGGCTTGCCCAATATTTCACATTATGATAAAATCGCGATAGATTTGAAGAATTTGTAAACGTCATCATCATCAGCGTGCAGAAGTCCACTGCTGACATAGGCCTCCCCCAAAAAGTTCCTAGACGAACGGTCTTAAGCCCTATCCACCGACTTCCTGCAACCTTCACAATGTCGTCGGTCCATCGGGTGAGGGGGCTTCTAACACTTTAACAATTTGTCAACAATTCCATAAATTTGGAGTGCTATTCTTTAGCACTTCTTTATTCTTTGGCCGCGGTGGCCCCGGCTGAAGAATAGGCCCCTCCATATCTACTATCTCTCTCTATCCGCGGATGTCGTAAGAGGCGACTAAGGGAAGAAAGCTAGGGGATGGGCAGCAGCGTCCCTCATTTTAACAACGATAGCTCTAACTACGCTCGCCAACCCGCATGCCCAGCGTGGTGAGTATAGGCAAATTCCCCCACATGATAAGGAATTTGTTCTGTCTGTGGGGGAGGCCATGTTCAGCAGTGGACGTCGAACGGCTGAAATGATTATGATGATGATGATTCTTTAGCACGTTTGGTATGACTGTTTTGTTCGCTAGCATTTGTTTTTGCGATTTCTCGTGATAGTAAATCGTCTAGTAACACTGAAAATCCTAGCCAAGTATCAGGCAGGATGTATTACCGTTGGGTGTTGGTTGTTTATTTATTATATAACATTTTTCAAGTCCTGATCCAGCTAATTAAATTAATATGGTTAATTTAATTGGAATTTTACTACGTGATAAGATCCGAAATGAAGAAATCCGTAGAAGAACTAAGGTCACCGACATAGCTCTCAGAATTAGCAAGTTGAATAGGCAGTGGGCAGGCCATATGGCTCGCAGAACCGACAACCGTTGGGGAGTAAAGGTTCTCGAATGGCGACCATGAACCGGGCGACGCAGTGTTGGAAGGCCCCCCACCCGATGGACCGACGACATTGTGAAGGTTGCGGGAGGTCGGTGGATGGAGAAGGCTCAAGACCATTCGTCATGGAACTCTTTGGGGGAGGCCTATGTCCAGCAGTGGACATATGTCCTTCTACAGGCTGATGATGATGATGATGATCCAGCTAATAGTATCACGAATACTATCAAGTGTAAATGCATCAAATAATAGCAAAAACTTAATCGCAATGTAGCCCAAGGCAGTTCTACAAGACACGCGTTGTAACTTTTTTAAGAATAACATAATCACCTACCTTACATACATATACCTACATAGACGACATCGTGTTGTCTTCTGCAGATACGGATAGCTGCTATCGAAATGTACAATAAAGTGGAAAGCTTGTAAGTTGCATATATCTTGACACAATGCTGCATAAGGAATTGAGAAAGTTCTTGCACGTCAATAAAACAATAAAGCCCAAGCAATTACAGCAACATCCCTAGATGTCAACTCGTAGATTAAAATAATTTTCTTTGCAATTCCACCTTATGGAGCCGCCGCAAAAACTTGGCCGCTTTCCAACTGGTTCCCTGAATGGTAGACGGTTGACTTGAATTTATAAATTTGGGTTAGCATAGTGACACAGTAAATGCTTTACCTGTTTCACATAATGGTTACAGTTCTTCTTTATATCGGGTGGAAAATGAAATACCTTATATCTGATTAATTCCCCAAATCACTATCAAGACGTTCATAATTTCAACCGTATGACGTCTACTGATGAACATAGGCCTCCCCCACAGATTCCAAAGCAGATTTTCATGTTTTGAATGTATTATTGGGATTTGCACCAACTAGCGTGCCCAGTGTGATGAGTATGGACTCACACTGGGCACGCTAGTTGGTGGGCACAGTTAGAGCTATCATTGTTAAAATAGGGGACGTTGTTGCCCATCCTCTAGCTTTTTTCCCATAGTCGCTTCTATATATAATTAAGGTGGCAAACAACCATACGGCCCACCTGTTGGTAAGGCGTTACCGTAGCCTATGAACGATTGCAATACCAGAGGCATCACGAACACGTTGAAATTTTCAGAACGCCCTTATTGAAGAACCCCATACTGAAAGTTAAGATCTTACTTTATTTTTTTCAAACCCCGTTTAGTTAGTATGGCATAGTGACATAGTAAACTTCCTCGTTTCTCACAGTATTACAAATAGTCTCCTCAATGACTTCGCCTTTAAAAGCGCTTGAGTAGGTATCACGAAGACAGTCTCAGCCATCCATCAGTGGGTTGACAGAGTTAGGCCTTATCGGTCGCGCCAGTAGAATTTATCTGTGCAGTATTGAATACCTATCTATCTTTGATGTTATTAACATTGCTTTAGGTACGTTGGATTAGTTGACTGATACCGGTATCGATTCTCTTGTTCCTTTAAACTACTTTTATAGGACTTGCGACTGCGCGGCTTCTATTTTTTTTTTTTTTTTTTTCATACGGTAAACTGATCTCAAACTAGGCATAGCCTGTACTATGGGTAACAGAGACTGATATATAATATATAATAGATAAATATAAACACTCGAACACAGAACAAACATCTGTGTTTATCACGCAAATGTTTGTCCAGTGCGGGAATCGAACCCGCGACCTCTAGCGCAGAAGGCAGAGTTACTACTAACTGAGCTATGAGGCCAGCCGAAGTAAACTACTCGAATTATGAAGCCTATGCCCTTCCTAAGGGTTTTAGCAGTGCGATATTTTTTTTCGTATAAAATACTATCCAACTTTAGATAATACTACCTAGATCGTGTATGAATCGCAGCAACGCGTAGAAAAATTTAGCAGTATACTGTATTCTGGTGAGTCGCTCCCCTCCTCTCAGTGTCAATTGAACTATCGTGGCGGACGGTCGTATTACTAACTAAGATTTTGTGTCTGCAATGGCGATTTGCGCAATAAAAGTTTGCAGAAACTAAAAAGAACGTCTAAGAATGTCGAGGGAAGTCACCTTCCATAAGTAATTATCTAAATTTCAAGGTTAATTCCAATTTATTTCATAAAAAAATAAAAACTTTTGCGCTTGGTATTTCAAATCGCACTTGACTTGTTTGTTAGTGTTGCCAGGTTTTTATTATGTACAATTTCCCATGTGAATGCGCGATCGTTTTTAGTAAAGTTGAATAGGAAACATGATTAGCATAAATCATCATCATCATCATCATCATTAGGTACATCTCAAAAAAGTTTACTGCAGAAATGTGTACACTCCACAAATATGGAAAAAGCTCCCCAGAAATCAGCCAAGTGCGAGTAGGCCTCTGTTGTTCTTCTTTGCATTATTCGACTGTTCATCCAACTACATTTTTTTAGTACTGTTCTGGATATGCATTTTTAGATAATGGCCAAGTGCGAGTAAGCCGCAATATTGTTTGGTGGCTTTTCTTCTTTGCATTTTACTGTTCTTTCGATTAGATTGGGTACCTAGTACAAAACTTTAGTAAGCGGCTTTGCATGCACCTAAAAGGGTTTTGTCAAAAATGGTAAAGTCCTGAAGGGCCTGTAGGGTCTGTAGGGCCTGAATATTTATGTCTATTTTTCTTATTTTTTTGTATTTTTAGCTTTTATAATATGGGTATCCATTTAGACTAATAAAGAAACGCTGATTACGAATAATAAATTAATTCTGAAATTCAAGATTCATTTGTGATTTAAGTACCTAAAGAAAAAATATCATTCACTTTTCAAAAATATCAATTCATGCCCGACTCGCACTTGACCAATTTTATAAGTCTTAACCCCTTTAAAAGACTAAAACTTTTTCGTGCGAAAAAATGCAGTCACATCTTACTAAAGAAGTGGAACCCCAATTGATCTGTTTACCCCATAAACTGGGAAACTCGTTGTCAGCTGGTATTATTACGCACACACACAGTGACAAATTTAAAGGCGTGGCGCGAGTGTTAGACAATGTAAGCGCGTGTTTATGTGTGTAAGACACGCATACAAGCTCGCCAGACTGAGCCTATTATTTAGGTACGCGTTGCAGGAGGGCGCTCCATCTAGTAGCATATTATCTAAGTATCCAACATGCTTTTTCCCGAACGGTTGTCTGTTCTAATAGTTATATTATTATGGCCCGCTCACTGACACTTCAACGTGGTAATTCTGAGAGCTATGTCGGTTTAGTTAGATCTTCTACGGATTCCCTCATTCCGGATTTTATCACCCAGTGAAACTCAAAGCGTAGCTCTCTCCATAGCCCGTTGCAATACAAACTACTGGAGTAGAAACTTATTAAAATTGCATAGCGCTTCCTGCATTGAAATCAGAACACTCTTTTTTGCCCACGTCTATCTTCACATTTTCATTATTCCGTACTTAGACCATAAAGCCGGCACAAAGGCTTTGTTCAGCAAAGCACAGCGTAGTTGGAACGGCTTGATCATTAAATGTTCACAATAAAAGGTGTTTCTTAATATGTATACAAAGCCGAAAGGGGTTTAATCTACACCCATAGGTAATAACTTTTGTTTTACTGTTTCTGGAAATTCGACAACTTTCAATGAATAAATGCTATGCCAAAGTCAGTTGTTTTAAAAACATTTGACTTCCATCTTCGTCGACTTAAAGGAGAAATTCGAGGGGTTTCCCTCTATACTTCGGCCGCCGCGCGCCGCATGGCTGACGCTCGCTTCTCAGTGTATTTGGTCGCTTAATTTGTACTGGAGTAGTGATCTAGCTGTTCCTATTATGTGCAGGGATAAGTCTTTCCAAGCGTTACGGATAGAGCCTTCCTCTCCTAATTTACATGAATAGTGCACGGGTTTGTTTAATGTGCAATTAATTATTTTTGTTTACAAAATAAAGCGCTGGTTTATAAAGTTTATTAATTAGCGTTTTAGGTGAAGCATGAAGTACTTAGGTTAAGATAAAAGTGGGTTAATGATTTTGGTGCACTTGTGTTGTCTACGGATCTCCTCATTTTTGATTCGCATCTATAGAAATATCAAGGTGGTGTTTAACGAAGTTGTCGTTAAAAGCTGAAAATTTGTTCGATGAAATATAGATAAATATTGACTTCGTGGTCTCGATCAATATGGAATTAAAAGCTTCAGTAGACAGTCTTTAAAATATCATCATCATCATTTCAGCCGTAGGAGGTCCACTACTGAACATAGGCCTCCCCTTCAGATTTTCATTGCGATTTCCCATAATGTGGGGGAATTTGCCCATACTCACCACGCAGGGCAGTAGGGTTGGCGAGCACATTTAGAGCTGCCGTTCTTAAAATAGGGGACACTGCTGCCCATCCTCTAGCTTTTTTACCTCTAGTCGCCGCTTACGACATCCTTGGTTACCTACCCAAAAATGTCGTGAAATTCTACCATTCCGGATTTATTGTTATTGGGGCTTTGATTGGGGTACTGAAAAGTGACAACTTTATATGCTGATATGAATCTGCGATAAAGATAAATAGATTGATAGGCTCAAGACTTTTATCCCCATGCATGGTAGACATTCTCTCAGATCTCTAGGCAATCAGAACCTTGAAGATGTCTGAGGGGGCAGTCAAAGGCATGTCCAAACATCTGGCACATGCCCACAGTTTGTAGTAGTAATTATTCCATACGTGGAAGATGCAAGCCCATCGCGGCACGGTAAAGTTAATTCATTATTAAAAATTAATCATATTGCTTCCGCATCTCACTGTTTTGCTTCATTATTTATCACTAAACTCCCAAGACGAGAGTTATATTGTGAGAAATCTCTTTATAATGACTCACTTTCCTTAATTTACATGAAAAGTAGTGCTTGTTTCTTAAAGGAGGTTTTGATACGCCTTGAAGTGGGTTTTTGCTCGCTTTGAGCATTTTGCGAGGATCTAAATAAAAGTTTAAGAAGTTGTTTGTTTTAGCTGCAATAGTGAATGATGGTTTCTTGTTGCAAATAAGAGGAGTATAAAAGTTGTGCTATTTTCCAATAAAGGTTCTTAAGTAGCAACGTTGATATTTTGTGAGATACTCGTGAATTTATCATCATCATTTTAGTCGTAGAATGTCCACTGCTGAACATAGGTCTCCCCACAGATTTTCATAGTAACTTCCTATCATGTGGGGTGAATTTTCTCATACTCACCTCACTTTTGACGAGCGTAGTTAGCGCTATCATTTGTTATAACAGGGGATGCTGTCGCCTAGCCCCTAGCTTTTTCCCCTGAGTTGCTTCTTACATCCTCAGGTAAATAGATATGTAGGGGCCTATTCTTTAACCCGGACCAACAAGGCCAACGTGAATGTTTAAAATGCATAATTAGCATTTTTTATAAGATATGCTATCAAAATATAGGTTTATACATATATATTTGCGGGTAGGAGTCGCGCGAACAACATTAGCTCCGTTTAAAAAATAATTTAAAAATAATAATTTACTAGTGAAACAGTGATAAAAACATTCAAAAGTGCGCTTTTAGCCACAATAACTAAGTGAAAGAGTTATCACAGATCAATTAAACAAATACTACAGTCTTTATAGTGTTGAGTGCACAAACTGAATCCTACAAAAAACGATAACTGCAGTGAAGAGAAGTGAGAGACATAAACAAAAACATCATAAATAAACTGTTTTAAATCTGATTAAGGATAAAGTGGTCTGATTAACACCGAATAGTTTTATTAAACAGTGAACATTGTCCTTTCTCGGAACTTTTCTAAAAAATTAAAAAATGACGGTGGCAAATTATCTACCACTCTGACCAACCAACAACAGTTTTTATTTTCCAAACCAACTACTCTAATCTGGCTCACTATTTCGACCATCTATGTAACAACCTCCGTAGCGTAGGCGTCGGAGGTGTCGCATACCTTAAATCAGACGAAGAGGTCGCTGGTTCGAGCCTGTGCAGGCGAAGAACTTTTTTGCATATAAAATTTTCTTGTGAAGACCATATCGACGCGACGCGACACCTTGACCAAGTTGGAACGTAACCCACCGCACTCTGAGCAGGGCAAACAGCAAATAAAGATCAAGAAATCCGGTAGGTGGCAGCATAGTCCCACATCATACACCTTGTTAGTAAAGATGGAAGAAATTCGAGAGATGTTCTTAAGATTACAAGCTGATGTAAACGAAACGAAAACTTCTTTAAAAGAAATGGAGACAAACATCACAAATAACATTAATTCTAATATAAATGAAATATTTGGAAATCTACAGATGAAGGTCCAAAATCTTGAAATAAAAAACGAGTCGCAAGAACGTAGATTAGACACAATTGAGAGAACACTGAGGCAACGGAACCTTGTTATGTTTGGGCTCGAGGAGGAGGAACGTTCATACAATGATCTCGCTCATAAGGTACTGAGCGTCATAAATAATATTATGCAAACTAATTGTGCTATATCCGAAATACAAGCACTGAGGAGAATCGGAAGGAAGGGCGACAAGAAAAGACCTGTAATATTGACACTCACTACTCTAGGAAAAAAAATCGAGATCCAGAAACAATGGAAAACATTAAAAAGTTCAAAATACTCAATCTCAGAAGATTTTCCTCCCAATATTCTTGAAAAAAGAAAAACCCTCTATGAACAGGCCAAACAAGAAAAAGAAAACGGGAATAGAGCATTTATCAAATACGACAAACTTGTGGTGCTGCCCCCCTACCCGAATCAAGAAAATGAACAAGAAAATGAACAAGCTACAATACGGAACAACAAGCGAGCCCTATCACAAACACCTCCATACATACATCAAACAAACAAAAAAAAGGGACATAATGACACAAACTTACAAACTCACAAAAAGAATAAAATATCATCATACTGGACTTCTACCCGCGCAACGGCAACGACATCTGCCCCGGCGCCAGCGGCGGCGGCGGCTGCAGGCGAAATCAATAAAAATAGTCATCAATAGCAATTAAGGAACGCCCCCCACACCCCTCTCCCAATACGGCCGGTCACCGCGGGGGAGAAAGACCAAAACCCTCCAAATCAACCCACATCGCTCTACATCTGTACATACAATGCAAGATCCCTCATGTCTGAAGAAAAATTGATAGAGTTCAAAGAAGCAATATCTGATATTAAATACGATATAATTGGTCTCTCCGAAATAAGACGAAGTGGATACAATATTATAGAAGACACAAGAAACATCCTGTGCTACTATGGAGAAACCCAGGGCCAGTATGGAGTTGGATTCATCATAAAAAGTAAATTCAAAAAAAACATAGAGAGTTTTATTGGAATAACCGAACGAATATGTGTACTGAATCTAGAATTAAGGCCTTTGGAAATATCAATAATACAAGTACACTTACCCACTTGTGATGCCACAGATAACGACATCAACAATTTTTATCGAAAACTCCAGGAAGTTTTGGAACAGTGCAAAAAACACATAATTATAATGGGCGACTTTAACGCCCGCGTCGGTCAACGAAAGCCTGGAGAACAGACCATCATGGGCCCTACTTGGTACGGAAATAGAGACAAAAGAGGAGAAAAGTTGATTCAGTTCTCTTTAGAAAATCATCTGACCATCATTAATAGCATATTTAAAAAAGATCAAGCTAACCTTTGGACTTGGCTATCACCAAAAAAGAAAAGAAGCCAAATAGACTATGTTATATCAAACATGAAGAAGCAGTTCACAAACATTGAAGTGATCAACAGATTTTCTTTTGCCAGCGACCATAGACTTGTAAGAAGCACACTAAATATGGAACTATACAAAAAAAGTAGAACAAAATATGCTGAAATAGAGAACAGACTTAAAACAACACAAGACGAAATTACTTTTCAGGAAAAATTGAAAGAAAACATTAATAAAATATGGTTTACTGAATCAGACAACGTAGAGTCTTACTACCAAAAAATAAAAACAGGAATCTTTAACAGTCTGAACCAATGTCAGGAAAATCTAAATAAAAACCCTAGCATAATTTCAGAAGAAACGAAAAAGATGATGAAAAGACGAAATGAATTAAGAAACAGAAAAATATTAGATAAAGAAGAGAAAAAAGAACTTAGCATATTATACAAATCAACACATAAACAAATAAAAAAAGAATATGAACAATACAGACTGCAAACCTTTGAAAAACACCTAAGCGGGTCAGGTAGCTTGAAGAAAGGATACAAAGAGCTCAATACATACAAAAACTGGATACCATGCCTAAAAAAAAATCTGAAGAAGACCTACTCACGACCTGAAATTATAAATACTGCTACAGAATTCTACAGAAAACTATATGACAAAAGACCTGTCGTACACAACCCAGAAGACACAGTTAAATCCAAAACCAACACCAATATTATAGATAGATTTACAGAAATGGATGTATACAAAGATCTAGAAAAGCTCAAATTGGACAAAAGCTGTGGACCAGACCAAATATCGAATGGCATCTTGAAAATTGGAAGAAATATTTTAACTGCTCCCCTAACGCTATTATTCAATCAAATCCTAAAAGAAAAAAAAATACCTGAAGAATGGGCTCAATCTGATATAGTCCTGCTATATAAAAAAGGCGACCCATGCGACATCGGCAATTATAGGCCCATTAGCTTACAACCATGCCTATACAAACTACTAGCTACGAGCTTGGAGCGACATCTGTCAAGAATAACTGAAATATACCAGCCAGTCGAACAAGCAGGATTCAGAAAAGGCTTTTCAACTACTGACCACATACAGGTACTGGATCAGATCATCGAGAAATATGAAGAACAAAAACGCCCCCTATATTTGGCTTTCATTGATTACGCAAAGGCATTCGACTCTATTTCACACGATAGCATATGGCTCGCTCTACGAGAAAATGATGTACCTTCGGAACTTATAGAACTGATTCAAGACATTTACAGTAAGAGTATAAGTAGAGTCAAGCTAGACCGAAAAGGACCAGACATACGAATAGGTAGAGGCGTGAGGCAGGGTGATCCTTTGTCTCCACGAATTTTTATTACAGTGCTGCAAAACATCATGAAGGATCTAGACTGGTCACGAAAAGGAATACTAATAAACGGAAACTATTTGAACAATTTACGATTTGCCGACGACATCATACTTCTCTCTGAAACTGCACACCAACTGGAGAAAATGGTAAACGACTTGAACAGCGCTAGCCTAAAGATTGGCCTTGAACTGAACTCTATAAAAACCAAACTAATGACCAACCATATCGAAAAACCTGTGAGTGTTCAAGGAACTCCACTAGAATATGTTTCAAGCTACATATACCTTGGCAAGCTGGTATCTTTTAGTAAAACACGACATCGAGATGAAGTCGAGAGACGAGTAAAAATTACATGGAACAAGTTTTGGGCGTATAAAGAAATACTGAAATCAGAGTTACCCTTGATATTTAAGAAAAAAATTATGGACTCATGCTTGCTGCCTTGTCTCTCCTATGCAAGCCAAACCTGGATATTCAATAAATTCACGACTAACAAGATCCAAACAACCCAAAGAGCAATGGAAAGAAGCATTTTAAGCATAAAAAGAAAACAAAGACATAGAAACATAAATATTAGAAAAAAGACAAAAGTTATTGATGCTCTACATCATTGCCGAAAACTTAAATGGAAGTGGGCCGGCCATGTGGCTAGAATGGGTGAAAAGAAATGGACAAAACTCGTAACCGCATGGCGTGGCCCACCTGGTAAACGAAAAAGAGGTAGACCACTAGAGAGGTGGGAAGATGAAATCAAAGAAACAGAGGGCGCGGAGTGGAAAAAGATAGCTACAGACAGGAAGAGATGGAACAATTTGGAGGAGGCCTTTACTCGGATAGAGATCCTTGAATGAAAATAGAAACCTACTGATAGATATGTACATAGAATGAAGAATAATTTAATTTAAGGAAAATAATAATAATAATAACTAAAAGCATGAATTAAAAAAAAAAAAAAAAAAAAAAAAAAGTATTATAGTGAATTATCATAAATCTATACTTATATTTAATATTTATTTTAATATTCAATGGATTAATAAAAGGCTTTAATAATAATAACATATATATAGGTTAGTCCTCAACGCCGATGATGAATTCCTTAATTACTTCATAGCTTTTTTTTATTGCTTCATTTTAGAGGGACTTCAAGGAGAGATGTTGTGAGGTACAACTGACAGTAAGCGGGCTATAGTTATGTAAACAGTGGAATATTTTATTCCTTACCGGCCACTTACAGTCGTTTGACATAAATTATTCAGACGCCGCGGTCGATAAGCCACTGCAACGTGAATAAGGAAACATTATGGCTTATTCAGGAATGCACTTAAAATAGCCACTGAAAGGCTCCATGACTGGTATTGACGTGAATACATTTAGATTCAGAATAGATTTGAATCTTATAGTGGTACATAACAGTTGACATAAGAAGGCCTTTACGAGCTGAGTCAGGGCCTCTTTGGCTGCACCAACACAGAGCTAGACTGGTCGGCTCCTGCTGGTGAGGGGGATACCTACCTATCTACAAGGTGATTCATAATAATATATGTATTCCATCCCGAAAGGGGTTATTCTACAAGCAACTAGCAATAAAGTTTGTTCTACGACTTTTGGAAATTCGACATTTTTAATTGAAAAAACTATCGAAAATCAGCTGTTTTGGGGTCAAATCAGGTCAAACTCAATAAATCATCTGTTTTAGGTAGCAATCTTGATTCCGAACTTCTTGTACGTTTAGTTATTAGTTTTAAAGATGATAAAAATACCAAAAACAGCTAATTTGAGAGTTAGCTAAGAAAGTTTGTGTTTGTTTGTATGTTCATAGGTCGTTTGTGTTTTTTGTGTGTACCTATGTCAAATAAACATTCTCAAATCTATTATATTCTTTAGAATAACATACTAATATTACAAATGTGAAAGTAACTCTGTGCGTTTGGTACCTATTCACAACTAAACAATTGATTTTGATGAATTTTAGTAAGGTTGAACTATGAGGAAGGGTTTAAGCTACTTTATAGTAAAAGTTTAAACTAAAGAACTATTCCAAGTTTCAAAGAAATCGGTGTAGCCGTTACGGCGTGATTGAAGAACAAACATCCTCACAAACTTTCGCATTTATAATATTATAGTTGGATTTTCTTCAAAGAGTCCTTGACATTTTTTAAACAACGGAATTCCTGTTAGATTACAATAATGTGTATGTTGAAGAGTAGCACAAGGCTTCATCCATTAGTAGGTAAATGTAGCGATACTGGAATCTGTTCTACTTTGTCTAAAAGCCATTTATCAGTTGATGATAATGAAGTGAGCTTGAGGACTGATATCGTTATTGTAACAAGCTAATTAGAATTGATATTGACAGTGACGTTGATTCCAAGATAATTTATAGGGACTACAAAATGTTCGTTAAACTTTCATTTGGCAGTAATGCATTCGTTTCAAACCGATCAAATCAAGAGGTGACACAAAAGGCTCCCATATGTGCATCCTTTCACCACACCGGTTCCTAAGGTCACTATATTAAGATATAGTGATTGATTAAGATCAAACCTAATCTAACGATGGGTACTCATTATAGAACCAGCGACAATCTGTCAATCGATATGCGATATCCAGGAATATATCGAATGCGAAAGAGGCTTATTCTACACACACGTTTTTAATAAATTTTGGCAATAACTTTTGCAATTTTCGATCGCTCTGGAAATGTATGGGGCCTATGTTCACAAATGGACGTCTCTCCACACCAGTCTCACTCTCATCTGCAATGATGGTGATGATGATGTATTTTTAAAACTCACACAGTCTGACAATCATAAAAAAATATATTTTGTATTACTTTTTAGGTCTTTTTCCAAAACAAGCTATCTCACGTCAGTTCAGTCAGCTTCAAAAGCAGCCAAATAAATTTACTATCCACAAACGCATAATAGGATCCATTTATCGTTTTGGATTTCTAAATATATTCGCTCTTTGAGTCAATTAGCGGGCCGCAGATATGATTTGTGGCCCAGTCGTAATTTATAGTCGTTTCCCGTCATATACCTGTGTGGAAATAATATTTTCTGGCGCTTTTTCTATTTTAGATAATCCAGTTAATGGTGTCTCTTTTGTGAAGGATTGATTGACTAATTGTTATAATAAAGTGGATCCGAAAATATACTCTTTCTAACCCTTCATATTTTTGTGGTAGGATTAATTTAATTCACAGTTTTTGGACACGATTCTTCTCTATATGGCTGTTTACTATAATTTGGAACCCCTTTTTAATTCGGTCCATGTATACTTACGAAAATAAATAATTGTTTCTCAAATTTTTATCAAAATAAAGAATTTGGAAACGCTTCAGAAACAGAAGCGTCGATACACAACTAGATGGAACGACGAGCTAATAAAAGCCGCTGTTGCTGGTAGCCGTTGGATGTACGAGTATGCCCCACGAGATCAGTCACTGTCAGGCTTACAGCTGATTTTAGTATGACAACGTATATTATAAACTAAATTATTATTAAACCGAATTTTGGCTTTACCTTGATTCCCAAACTTCGGAAGTTGGTGGTTTAAAGTTTTAATTGAAGCCTTTAAAGAAAGTAGATCTTCGCGAATATTGAAGGGGCACCCTTAAGGTTTCTTATTCATCGTGTATGTAGGGAAGGAAACTTTTGGTGTCGGAATACTCAACTTAATTTGCAAAGTAAAACCCAACGTGTTGTAAAGAGAGTTTGTGTTCAGAAGTAAGTATGACACCATTAGATTAGAAGTTTTATTGCTTGCTTGCTTAATATAGAACTTAAATCCTTTCACTATACTGATTCTTTCATCGACGGTCATAGGCCCTTTTCAGGGCCACCATACCTCAACCTGGTCACTGACCTAATACAAGATGACCAAGAAAGAATCAGTGAAACGACAAGCAAGCAAGAAGTTTTATTAACTTGTATGAAAATCAAAGTATTTTACAACAGCTAATTTTGACGACCTCGGTGGCTTAGCGGGTGTTGTGGTACCTTGGTAGTTACTACGTCAGTAGGTACGTAGTTTCCGATACCCATGACACAGGGAATCCTAGTGTGGGGTCAGGACTACGTATGTGACTGGTGATTTTGTTTTTTAATTATAATTTTGAAAAAGATTTGTTTTTAAAGACATTCAAGGATTTGGGACATTTACAATGAACGCTATTCTCTACATGCAAGGCAGGGACTGAATAACCGGAATATAAAGGTACCTTTAAATAACGATATGACGTCATACCGATAAAGTCCGGTTACCTAAATATTTCTCTACCGATAAATATAACGGTACCGGAAAATCTGGCTTCGCAGTTCATTTCGGTTTATTTCGCTACCGGTTCCTATAACCGAAATAAATAAAGGTTTATAAGGTTTTCTTTGATGAAACGCCGCCACACCGCCACCGCGGCGCGACTATCCTAGCGAACTAGCCGCGGGTCAAAATTTCGGTACCGAAATCTACCGGTATCAAATAACGGTACCGTAATGCCCTACCGGTATAGCATAATGGTACCGAAATGTTTTAACGGTACCAGTACCTATAACCTCTACCGCTTTCAGTCCCTGGTCCAAGGTCACAAAAACATGTCAAAAAGGTGTTAAAATTACAAACCAAACATAAAAGCTTGCTTGACCTGAAATACTTTCAACGAGGTGCGAACAAACCGTTTAGATCCGTCATGAATTCAAAATACGTCCCAAAATGTTTTAATTCATTTGTCAAATAAGCATGACACAAATACGCAGGATGTGAGCGATGTGCTAAGATCGAAAATAATTGGACGCTTCCGGTAGATGCTTGTAAAATTGTAGAGGATGTTGCGTACGTTGTTTTCTTTTACTGAAAGCGATTAATTGGAAAGTGGAATACTAACATCACAATTTATTTAATATGTATACCAAATAACAATCATGACCTGCACATTTATTAAGCTCTCAAAATATTATAGTAATGACGAAGTTGTTGCTTTTTAAAGCTAAAGAAGAATCTTTAGTTAAATTCGAAAAAAAAATGTGTTTATTAAAAACTTTTGTTTCTCGGTCAGGGTCAGTAACAAATGGAATTAAATGTTTAGCTTATATTTTTCCCCAAACACAACTTTTGAGACATAATGAGATTGGATATTGTCCAAATGGGATATAGTGATTCGCTGTTAAAGTCTATCTCAGGGGAAGATAATACATTCACGACTAAAACTCAGCTCGACAGTCCGTAAAATTATATGAACTTTATGCATCACCGGAAATACGAGAAATCCCAATTGCCACTGATGATTCACGTACCGAATCGTATCTAATTTTGGTCCCGGAGTCACTGAATAACAAATAGTTACGACTGCAGTGGACTAGATATGGCTTTCGTTACGTCTAGCTTTGAATTAGCTCGTCTGGTCTATGATTCAGGGAAACTCCTAAATGTCAGTCAGAAATCGTATGTTTTAATATGTGTTTTAACAGTCTATTTATGTATGTTCATCCATTTTGTAGTAGCTCCTAAGATGCTGCTCATACTTTGATGAATGAGGTATCAAATGAAACGTCTTCGTGGCACGAGTACAGGTGTCACAGCCTATGTGACATCACTCTTAATTAACTTATAACGTAAAATGAACGATAACCCTAAGAAAACTAAAATTTACTACGAACATTAAATAATATATATAATGTTTAATACATACCTACTATTAATTTCTTCATGAATAAGCTTTATACAATATTAATCTAAAAAAATCTACGTTGTCAAGGTTTCGTTTTGTTATAAAGTAACAACTCGGTTCAAGCAAACGAATTTCTTTGGAAAATTCTTGAAAATTGGGGAATTCTAATCAATGTGACGAATTAACGTTATTGATTTTGGGTTGGTTCATCAGAAAAGATCTTAAGTTCAAGCTACACTTATTCCCCCTTAAACTTCATAAACAATCTCTCTAACTTTCTTTCAAGTAGGAAAAGATCAATTCAAATGCCAAAAAAGTATACAAAGAAGTTTATTTCGAAAAGATTTTTTACGTCTCGCAAAAATAAAAATTTCCAAACAAAGGCTCGACAGAAATCATAAACAGCACTGCATTAAACTTCTGTGTAATGAAACGATCATAATATAAAAACAAAGAAAAGAGCCATAAAATCAAACTCTAATGTAAATAAAGCGTGTTTTCGCCTGGCCCTGATACAAAACGCGTTTTTTGACATTATGAGATAGTTCACTCCAAAACCCGAAACTTAAAAAAAACCAATATTATTCCGATTCGAAAGTCGTGGGTTTGAACCCGACCGAACACCATTAAGTATTTCTATTCGAAAAAATAAGTGCACATTGCATTATTTTTACAAACCAGTAATAATTTTTAAAGCGGTGCCGGCGATTGTTTTTCAACATATGGAATACTCATTAGTACAAAATTTGGAGTATCTGATTTGCGCAAGATTCTTATTCAGCATCTGCTTACAAGTGACCTAGCTGTGTCTAAGCAGTCCCCTATAGGGACCGTTGTGAATTCTTTATAGCCCGTTAAATGACAGTAAACGCTTTTAATGAAATTATTAAATCCAGCTTATGCATGAGCTTTATCAACTCTAACTACGGATCAAAGCTAAATTTACTAGTAATCTAAAATCTAAGTTGCGAGTACTAATTCGACAAATAAATTGCAATAAAATATAATAATGAGTGGTCCGGAGGCGTTTTTGAGGCCGATTCAGGTGATCAGATCCTTGAAGATGTCTAAAGGGTTAGTTTGAGGCACGTCCAAGCATTCTGGCTCATCAAGCCCATCGCCACTTATACGAATACTTACTGGTTCTCTTCAACGTTGATAATGCGCACTTATATTTTTCGTATAGAAAACTCATTGAGGCACTCGGGTTCGAGCTCACGAACTTCGGATCGTAAGTAGAGGCACCTCCCACTAGGCCAACACGTCTTCATTCCTTGTTGTTTCTAAATGTATCTTAAATAAAAGTAAGTCAACTAAGTTCTACAGTCAGTAGCACTGGTGGCTCAGGAACAATAAGTAGAGAAATGCAACAGAACCTTAAAATCATCTGAAAAACGACATCGTTGCCACCAGTAAATTATTCACATCTTTGAACTGCCACTCATAGTAAGCCTTTACACGTAAACAGAGAAAGAATTTCTTTATTGTCTGTTATGATCTCAAACAGCCGTTTATCCTCATCTTATGACACAAGATAACCCGAATAACTTTGCTTTTCCGCTAAACACAGAGTTAGTATGGCCCAATCTTTGAGCATAAAAATGTCGTGTGCGACTGATAGAAACGACTTTTGGTTACATCATCATCATCATCATCAAAATAAAAGAAGAAGAAGAAGCCTGAGGAAGTCCATTGCTGGACATACGACTCCCCCAAAGAGGTCCACCACGAACGGTCTTGAACCTTTTCCATCCACCGACTTCCCGCAACCTTCACAACGTCGTCGGTGTATCGGGTGGGGGGCCTTCTCGCTCAGTCTCTTCTCGTGGTTGCCGAGAACCGAATTCTAGAACCTTTACTTCCCAACGGTTGTCGTTTCTGCGAGCTAAATGGCCTTCCCACTGCCACTTGAACTTGCTAATTCTGATGTATGGTGGAACTGAAAAGTGCCTATTACGAACTTGGAAATTCGGTGGATGTAGAATGCTCAAGATTATTCATCGAGGTACGTTTTGCGGGAGGCCTATATCCGGCAGTGGACTTTAGGCTGCAGGTGATGAGTATAATGAAGGATTTCAAAATTATATCTTGGCTAGTAGTTATCTGCTCTGCTTTTAAGCTGTATGTACTCTCGCCAACCCGCATGCCCAGCGTGGCGAGTATAGAGGCATATCCCCCTAAAAGATTGTTTGGGTGCAGGCCGCACAAGGTCAGTCGCGCTAGAAATATATGGGGAGGCTTATGTTCAGCAGTGAACGTCCTACAGCTGAAATGATGATGATGTTGATCTTGGCTATTTGCATTCAGTCATCAGTCCATCAAGTGCGTTTGGGTTTGTAGTCGTCACTAATAAACAACCGAGAAGTTGGTTCTGCGACCTGTACACTTGAAGATTTTCTTTTTAAACATTCAATGATTGAAGCTACAATGCTCCTAGATTCTACACCAATTCAAATCAATCGAAAACCATTTAATACAATCCATTTACAGTCTTTATTTACAGAAGTGTTTGTAAACGTGTGAAAGTGAACTAGTTAAAGGCTGGGTAAAAAGGCCTGCACGGTTTTGCGTCGAGTGTTCTCAAGCAGCGAGTGTTAAACGAGGCAAAGAGAGACAAATATTTGTTTCAACGCCTCCACTGTTTTATTTACTTAAAGCTTCTTTAACCCGCTTTACTTACAGCGAGTAGCCTTACAAAGTTGTTGACATTGTACCCTACAATTTCTAAACTGTTTGACCTTACTTTAAATCACCCATGTGAGTAGACCATGCTGGAACCCCTAAATCAAGATCAATTCGGGTGTGGACATCTGAGTAATGAAAACATATAGAATTAGGAAGGAAATGCTATGAAATGATGGCAAACTTGCCGCATTAATTATTATCAGTTTATATGTATATAGGTCAACCATAAAAATAACTACGGAACTCTATACTACACAAGATACGACACGCCCCTAAGCGCAGTTTAATTTTACTTCTTAACTCAAGATTAAGATAATTCATATGATAGCCCGTAGATTTAGTTTTATATAATTATCATCATCATCATTTCAGCTGTACGACGTCCACTGCTGAACATGGCCTCGCCCACAGACAAAGCAAATTCCTTATCATGTGGGGGTATTTGCCCATAATCACCACGCGGGTCGACGAGCGCAGTTAGAGCTATCGTTGTTAAAATGAGGGACGCTGCTGCCCATCCCCTAGCTTGGCCTCTTACGACATCCGCGGATAGCTTGATATAATTATGGAGGGGCCTATTCTTCAGCCGGGGCCACCACTGCCTTTTTGCCACTTTGAGCTCATTGACATTGAAATCAGACTGACATTATTTTCAAAGAAATTGCTGTCACAGATTTGTTACTTGAAATTTCCAAAATTACAGTCACTAAGAATAAAGACACGAGTCTGACCCCGTAAAAAGTAGTTTGTCACCATCTTGGCTCTTTTAATACCGGAAGCAAGTCCCGTGACCGGCTAGACTGAGAAATATTTATGTGTCAATAAGATAAGCGAAGCAATCTCCTAGTGGCACTGCGGTGAGCGTGCCTCAGAACGGACAGTATAGAAGTGATATTATTTCCGTGAATTAAAATTGCTTTACGATCAAGATTAAAAGTTATAACTAAAACCTGACTACACAGAAGTTTGTAGTATTTTGGACTGATTATAGCTTAGTTATGAACAAAGCAATAAACACAACCCTTCCTTTTGGCACGGAAATCCTCTTTGATCTCCATTCTCTTAAATACTTGATGACAGGGTAGTCAGGGGAACATATTCTGTATGTGACAGATTGCACACCCATCACCGCTTATAAGTACATCTATACCTACCTACTGGTTTCTTTACGATGTTTTCTTTCACGGTTTAGAGAAAAACAAATCGACAATCCTTCCACCTTCCAGTAGCTCCCACTCTTGACTAACATGGCGATTGACGATAAAAAATACAAGTTAAAAATAGATTTAAGTCCTGTAAACAGGAAAAGTTATAGCTTTTATATAAGTCAAAGAACTATACCTCAAAAGTTAGAACAGAGTAGGTACAGACTTTTTCAAGACAATATCGCGGCCGGATTCACCGCCACTCAATTTTTAACCTTAAGTCAACTCACTTCGGTTCAAAGTGGGTAAGTGCTTCACTTTCGATTGTAAAAGCATGTGCAATGCAATTTTTCTATTGTTGTTAGTAGCATGAGAAAGTTCAACAATAAAAATTCCACACCGCGAACAAACAAGAAAATTGGTTTATCTTAACTTTTGTAAATGGTATTGGGTAGGTAGTTGGTTTCGAATATTTGAATTATGGGTACAGAATAATATTCTCTTACTACTATGAGAAGGACGTTGTATGAAGTTCATCATCATTTCAGCCACAGGAACTGGTGAACATAAGCCTTTCCCATAGATTTCCAAAGCGACCGTTATTAAGCGTCCTGAACCCAACAGCTCCCAGCAACCTTCACTATGTCGTCTTTCCATCAAGTGGGGGCCGTTCCTCAACTTTAGAACATTTTTGCCCCAACGGCTGTTGGTTCTCCAAGCCAGTGCCCCGCTTAACTTCAACCTGCGTATGAAGTTGAGTGAAGTAAATTAGTAGGCACTTTTTCTAGTAAAGTAAAACTAGCTTACGCTCTGCTCGCGTACGAAAAGTAGTTTAATATGCCAGTTCAAGAACTCTTACCTGACACAAGTTTTAAACAAATCGGTCCATCAATAGTAATATGATTTAACCACAAGAAAATAAATTCACATTTTGTAATATTCGTAGTAATAAACGTACGAAATATAGAAAATCATTTTGGTCCCATACATAAATCGAAACGTTACAAATCACAAAACGGTCAAATCTTAGTAGCTTTGCCGTTTATTTAGTACCAATATAATATTCTCTTAGATCTTTTCCCACTCTCTGCTAATATTATGAATGTGTTTTTTTTTGTGGATGTTTTGAAGTTTCTGTTAAACAGCTTTTTTATTTATTTATTTTATTTATTTATTTATTTGGAAGACTAACAGCACATAACAACATAATTAACATAGAAATTTAGAAACAAAAGGCCAATAATAAGTCTTTGATATAAACTTGCTAGTTAGCTACTGTCACTGGCTCGTCCAGTGATAAGAAAAGCAAGCATAATGAAGACCGTACTAAGACTGTCTTGCCGGGAACCACGCGATCAAAGCCGTGGGCAGAAGCTAGTTTTGAATACACTTCATCATCATTATTATTATTTCAGGCCTAGGACGTCTACTGCTTGCTTAACATAGGCAATTCCCACAGATTTTCACACCAACACTTTAACTATTCCCGGAAAGCTGCTTCCATTTTTGCACAGTTTAATAATAGCACTTAGGAAACTGTTAACAATAATGATAGCACTACGTTACCGAGGTTCAACGTATAGGTTACTGCAATCCATGTTGAGCTCTTTTAAAAGCTTTCTAGAATTTTCGACGGAAGTGCGGTCAGAGGAAAGTTGTGATCTAAAGCGGCTTGGGCTTTGAAGCTGGTTCAGCGAATTGAATCTCAAAAATATTGCAACGACATTTTCACATTTTCTTAGATTCAGCTTTGTTAGAAGGCAGGTAGTAGTTCTTTCGAAAGGAGCCTCTAAGAGGCGCTCTTTAATCCTCTCACTACACTGATTCTTTCATCAACGGCCACGTGCCCCTTTCAGCGCCACCATACCTCAACCTGGTCACTGACCTAACACGATGACCAAGAATGAATCAGTGACACGACAAGCAAGCAAAGCAAGTACTCTTTCAACGTCATCAATGAACGACGTCATCAGATCCAGGTCATCATCATCATCATTAGCCTGTAGAATTCTAATGGGCATAGGCTACCCCGAAAGAGTTCCATGACAAATATGGCCTGTTCCACCCACTGATTTGTGGGTGTTACAAAATGACGTCGGTCCATCGGGTGGGTACGGTCCAACTCTGCGTCACCGTTTGTGGCCGCCATTTGAGATCCTTTACTCCTCAAACGGTTGTCGATTCTGCGTGCAATATGGCCTGTCCACTGTCACTTCAACTTGATAATTCTGAGAGCTTTGTCGGACGCTTTATTTCTTCTACGAATTACCTTATTTTGGATTTTATGTCGTAGTGAAACTCCGAAACTCTTTCTATAGCTCGTAGACAGCATAAGCAATACCAATTCTAATAAAACGAACTAATTCAGTCGTTATTCATATAAACTGAACAAAAAGACTTAGAGCGACATTAAAAAAAACACAGTTAACTCATTCTTTGCAAAGGGACTCGTAAAACTTTTAACAGTTTAACGACCGATGAAGCAAATAGCGAATGACATTCAAGAAACAGTTGTAGATGAATTAAAAAGCCGTAAAGGTGTTTATACACTGGACTACCCGTATACAATTCTAAAGATTAGGTACTGCCGTATATGGCAGAAGTCAAGACAAATGTGCGATCAAATTACAAAAAAAAACAAACATTGCTAAAATGAATGGTACTTATGAATTTACCCGCTTATTCATTGTCTTTATCGGCTCAATAACGCTCGCCCTGTCCTTTTCTAATAGTAAACAAAAGAAAAAGGCGGGCATACTTTTATAGTGCTGATAAAGTTCGTGAATTCACCTTATTATTAATAAGCAATGGAATAGCTCATTTTAACAACTATAGCTCTAACTGCGCTCACCAACTCGCATGCCCAGCGTAGTGAGTATGGGAAAATCCCCCACATGATAAGGAATTCGCTCTGTCGTTGGGGGAGGCCATGTTCAGCAGTGGACTTCGTACGGCTGAACATGAATGAATGAATGATGAATGGAATTGCAACAAGCAATGCTTAGAAATATCCACTTTAAAAAAAATCTGCTTTGTTGTAATTTGTAAACAAACTGTAAAGACCATAACAAAGAAATAGGTGTTGTAGTTTATTGCATCTTTTCACTTGATCTGCAACTTTTTCATGCAATTATTGAGATGCTTAATAATCAACTCAAATTTAGTAGCGCCGTCTAATACAAGCAAGATAGTGTAAAATAGCCCTTACCTAAGTTAAATAAAACACAGGATTGTTCCTTTACATTTCTAGCGAAGCTCGAGGGACCGTTGGAACATTCGTTTTGTAAACATTTCTGTCTCCCGTGTTATTGGAGTTTGGAAGTCGATTTCCGAAGTAAAGGAAATTCTAAAACGTCTATTATTTTTATACCTATTTTTCCTTTTTCCGAGTATCGTTTTGCAATTTCTTTTCATACGTTTTTTTAAGTCAATTATACTGAGATACCGTGATCTGTAATGATGTTTCTTTTAATGTTTTTTTTTATTTATTTATCCGTCATTTATTGGCAGTATGCTTGTGTGATACACAAAATGCTGAGAATTTACATACTAGGTACACGTTATATTTTGCAATCACATATTAAATAAAACGTTACGGCGTGATTGAACCACAAACATCCAGATATCTAAACACCCAAACATCGTCACAAACTTTCGCATTATATTAATAATTGAGTCTCATGCTTTTGTCGTCTAAAGAATCGTATATTAATAGTATTAAGGTTTCTCATAGAGTTTTATGACCAATCGTGCGCAACAGGAGTACTTTACAGTTGATCGATACTCAATTTCATTCACAACATCGTAATTTCAATTATCAGTGCTATAAATCAACCTGCAGGTAAAGGTTATAGTGCAAAAAGGGCTAGGTTTAGTATGTTCTATGACTCGTGACACGAGCTTACAACACAACCATCCCACACGGTACTCGAACACTCCGACATTCCCAGATTACATTGTGCAATATTGACGATAAAAAACATACATACCTAGGGATTAACCTACTTTTCTTAACTAATCAGGTGAAAAAAATATTTAAAAATAAGCTCACGGCTTTTATCCTCAAGCATGGTAAACAACCTCTCAGATCTCCAGGCGATCAGATCCTTGAAGATGTCTTAGGGGTTTGGCACATGCTCACATTTTGCAGTTGTGACTAGTGAGTATTCCAAACGTGAAAGGTTGTAAGCCCATAGCCGCTTATAAGAATACTTACTGGTTTTCTCACGATGTTTTCTATCTCCGTTTTAAGCACGTGTTAATGAACACTTTATTTTTTAACACTAACTGATAAACACATTAGTGCATGACCGGGTTCGAACTTATGACTTCGTTGGAAGCGTCCCCAAGACATTTCATAAATACATGACCTCTGATGTCGAGTAAAAGTCAAAGTAAATAAAAACTTTTTCTCTGAAAATTATAGACTGATACAAAACCAACATTTAGCTCGTAAGTTTATTTGTAGTTTATTTATGTTTCGTCCAAAATAGCTGACACCATTTAACTTGCTATTGTATCCAGACTTCACTCATGAAATATGACCCTCCATTGTGGAAATACCTACTCTCTTTTATTTTGGATGAAGTGATCCGTGGGCTGGCAAGATGTCTCATCCGGATTTCAAAGAACATATTACACAATATTGGAATAAAATTGATTAGAAAATATTTATTTGACGAACACAAAAAAACACAGAGCAGATCTTATGTCATTTGTGTACTTACGCATAAGAACAATAATTATGCGTAAGTACACAAATGACATAAGAACAGACCAGACAATAAATAAATAAATATTCCGGACAATTATCTATCACACACGGATAACTGATCCCAAACTAGGTATAGCCTGTACTATGGATACCAGAGAATTATATACATAATAGATAAATATTTAAAACCTAGACACAGAACAAACATCTGTATTCATCATACAAATGTTTGTCCTGTGCGGGAATCGAACCCGCAAACTGTAGCGCAGAAGGCAAAGTTACTACCAACTGAGATATGAGGCCAGTCAAAAGTTTTGTATCAGTCAAGCAGAAGGCAAAGTTATTACCAACTGAGATATGAGGCCAGTCAAAAGTTTTGTATCAGTCAAATGTTTTTTCTTTCTTTATTTCTTTTTTTCTTCGCCTAACCAGCAGGAGGCAACTAGTCTCGCTTTGTTGTGCGGATTTCAGGTGACATATAGCACGCTGTTAGAGCACTTCTTTTGAGGTAGACACTAAGGATCTTCGAAAATGTCTACTAGGTATTTTTATTTGTTAGAAGCGTAAACATTATTTGGCCGTGGTGGCCCCGGCCGAAAAATAGGCCCCTCCTTAGCAACCTATCCGCGGATGTCGTAAGAGGTGGCTAAGGGAAAATACCCAGCGTGATGAATATGGGCAAATCGCCCGACATGATAAGGAATTTCCTTTGTCTGTGGGGGAGGCCATGTTCAGCAGTGGACGTCGAACGGCTGAAATGATGATGATGAAACATTATTTTGGAACATACCTACCTAATGTTTGCGGGTTAGCTGGCATGCTATAAAAAAAAATTGAACAAAAGTTTCCACTTACTCCTTAGATTAGTCATTTTACAAAAACCTTAGATATATTTGAGGTATCGCCGTTTCATATGTACAATCGATACGATAACTATCCAGAATCTACGCCATCTTAATTTTGTAATAACCAAGATTATAATAATCGAATATCTCAATTAGTTTCGAATGATTGGATAATTTTCATTACAAAATCGTCGACGTATCAAAGTGTCTCCGATTATTCAAATGTGGAGGGATTTATTTGATTAATCGACGCAATAAGACTTGAAATCGATACAACTTTCGATTTACTGATAATGATGCAGATGAGCCTAAATAAATAGAGAAAGCTACAGTGCGTACCACATATCAATGCACCGTGTGAACGATGGTGAAGTGTTTTTCTCGAACGCACAATGGTCTGAGTAAGGTTACTGAAAATACGAAAATATATGAAACCTATTGATGTAAAGTCATGTTCAAACGGCTTGCGATATACTTTTACTTCCTTTGAAAGGCATTTTTTTATTCTCATGCCGTTTAAGGCTACTAAGTTCGGTTAGTTATATACTCACTAAACCGGACGACTTAGACTTCGGAATCCTTCACTATGCTGGTTTCGACACGCACTTGGCCTGCTTCTTCATTTTGTTTGTGTAAAAGTTTGAAAATGACCTTATTTCCGAGTAACTCCTTTTTAGGCTTTTCAGCATTGCTTATCTGTTGTAACTAATAAGTAACCTGTGCATATAACAATATCTTTTAGTATTGTCCCCGGATGAGTTGCCTTTTTCTAGATTCCGGAAATTAAGTCCATATGCCTTGTAGGTTGCCAGACGCTTTCTATTTGAGACACCTTTATTATCTTTGATCATACTAATATTCTTTATTTTCTTAATTGTACCTACACAAAAAACATACAGATAAATAAAAAAAAAAAAAATAATAATAATAATACAGGCATGTACAAAGGCGAGCTTAACCATACAATGAGTTTTTGTCCAGCTAACCTTTGAGGCTAGAGAGAGCTGATAAAAGTAGCGGGCGTGTACCCAACAAGGGAAAGGTAAATATACAATAAATAAAAGCCACTATTAATAAAAATTATATAAATATAAGTAACCAAAACATAAATTCTATAAATACTATTTTTTCGGAAACAAAACAAGATATAATTATCACCAATCAAGTAAAACCAGAGCTGATTGAAGATACCCTAAGTGAGATACTCAAAAACAACTGGAAATAATACCGTAAGCAATCAAAGATAATGTAAGCGCTACCAAACAGAGAGTGTAATAAAATGCCGGTAGTAAATTAATCAACTTGTACCGTTAAGGGCTACCACACATCGTGTCAGATACGGAAAATCGACGGGACGTGATGTGAATCAAAATTTCTGGAGCTTTGTTTGATCTGCGTGTGAGCCTAAGCTTAAAAGTGGATAACCAACGATTCGTGCCCTTATCCTTTTAAAGTTTAATAAACGAAGCGAGCCCATCGTAAAAGTCAAATATTGGACCTGAAATTTTATGATCGGTTGAGGAATTGTTTTGAGTGGATCAGAAACTTTTACCACTCTATATTTCACAAAAAACTCTGAAATTGTTTTTATCATGATTCCTGTCGGTGTGCGAATATAAAAAAAATATTTTACTATGCAGGTAGCTTCACATTTGCCGTTTAAAAAAAACCAAATCAAATCAAATAAGCTTATCAACTCATTAATATAAAATAATTATATGGTCCACAATAATATAGTAAATATAACTTATCAAGAGTAATATTAATTACCTACATTAAGGTTAAATTGTATAAAACATAATATATCATTAAAATTGTGGTACATAGTACCTATGGATAAGGTGTACCTATCTAGCATAGCATGTGACTTGTAAAACTTACTTTTAACAATAAAATCTTGTATATTGTATCACATGAAAATATACGTTATGTAAAACGTGAGAAACGTTTCGCGCGCCGCGTCACGAACAGTTCGGTCCTACGTATTCTAATAGTATTTAACCTAATTACGCGGAAAAAAGTCGAATTTAAAGCGGCAAACAGTATCAAAGTGTGATCCATAACAAGTGCTTTATCTTAGTAAGCATTCCAATACTGAAATCGAATGCGGTGCAAAGTTATAAGCAAAAATTAAAGTGCCTAAGCTGTTATTTGGATGTACAACAAACGAACTTTGCTGCGGTGACTCATCGCACTCACCTGAGCGCGCTAACAGGCTTACACTACCGCAAACTTCGAATTCCAAAATAAAAAACGGAAAGATGAATTGCATGGCATGTAAGCAACGCATAGGACGAGGCGATTTACTGGCCTGCTTCTCCTGCAGGAGTATTTTTCACTACATGTGCATAAATATGACTACAACATACTTTTTAGAAAACAAGCACTTTCTTATGAGTTCGTGGCAATGTCCAAGCTGTGAGAACGTAACTAGACGTAACAGAAATGATGAAACACCTACAAGAACGCAACACCAAAGCCAGCTGAATGACACTACAATGTCAGTCGACGACTATGTACTACACAACAGGAGTATACACGGAAATACGCCAAATCCTAGTCCCGTGGAGGAAACATCATCAACTACTCCAAATGAAGAAAGTATTACGCTGAATCAATTTAGAAAACTTTTAGGCTCCACGTTGGAAGAAAAATTAGAAAACCATAAGAAACTTATCATCGAAGACATACGAAGCACATTTCAATCGGAAATTAATAAGGCCATACATAATTTAAAACAAGAACTAACGCTAACTACTGACGGTCTGTTTACAGAACAACTAAATATAAAGGATGACATAACAGAAATACATAAAAAAATTGAAAAATTAGAAAATGAACGCGACCATCTACAAATAGAAATAAAAAAATTACAAAATAACACTAGTAACGACAGGAAAATAACAGAACAAGAAAACATGAAGAAAATTGTGATCCATGGCCTAAGCGAATATCACAATGAGCATGAAACGGACCTAGAACGGAGAATAATACACGTCTTTCAGTCAGTAATGAATATCGACCTCACCGGATATATCGAAGAAATCCTACGACTGGGAAAAAGAGGTAACCGGAGACCTATCCTAGTGGAACTTATCAGTAAGCGCATGACTAAATACATAATTAACAAGGTGCAGCAATTCAAATCGACGGGGCTCTACGTTTCAGAGTTCCTAGACCAAAAATCCCTACATGAAAAAAGAAAGCAACGGGAATCCAGATACTCGATGCGACACACAGAAGGACATTTTGACGAGAGAACGCGGAAATCAGCATTGCTGCCACAAAGGCAAAGCGAACAGATTATCAATAACATACTAAGTCCTAAACAGGCCGGAACCAAAAGAAACACCCGTGGAGGAGCTGATATACAGGAAGAGCCTAAAAATGAGCAGAATATCGGCGGTACGTTTCGTCTTTAGAGTACTCGTACAAAATACACAAAGCATGAAAAACAAACTTCATGTCATCGAAAGCTTACTGGACAATGAACCTACCTATCAAGCAGTATGCATAAACGAAACCTGGATTCATGACTCACAGAAGTACCTTTTTACCATCGACGGTTACGAGTTCGCAGCGGCATTCTACCGAAAGGAACACAAAGGAGGTGGTGTGGCGATTCTGATAAAGAGCGGTCTGGAATACCAGGAGTTACCAGAATATACAGACTTATCGGTGGAGTTCATAGTGGAGTGTTGTGCAGTGCACATAGGTTCTGAAAACACTACTATAATCAACATCTACAGACTTGACCGTGATATCGAAGTATTCTTTACATTTATCGAGAAGTTACTTAATCTAGTGAATCATTGCAACTATGCCAAGCGAGTTATTATAACAGGTGACTTTAATATTGACATGTTAACGAACTGCAAAGATTACAGAAGACTGACTGATGCAATGCTGGAATGCAACTTCCACCAGGCAGTAAAAACTCCTACCCGAGTTACAGCCTCGTCATCTAAATGTATTGACCTACTATTTACCAACCATAAAGCTTTTTCACTAACGGTCGAAAACAATGGCATATCTGACCACTATAGCCTCAATTACGAGCAAAAAACGATGACTAATCAAGAAAACAAAAAATACTTAACATACTCAACCAAGCGGACATTTAATGAAAAAAACATAGAAGCTTTTCGACTGGCTTTGACTGAGATAAATTGGAGTAAAATAATACTAAGTAACCAAAATGTAAACACTAACTATGACTCATTCCACCAAACTTTACAACACAATTTAAACAAATACATACCGAAAAAACGAATTAAAAATAAACAAAATAATAAAAAAACATACTTGACAAAAGGAATAAAAACATCTTGTAAAAATAAACGACATCTAAAAATTCTGTCAATTCAACTAAAAAACGACCATTTCTCTAAATACTGTTCAACCTATGATAAAATATTAAAATCTTGTGTAAAACACTCTAAAAAACTTAACTACATAAACAACATGAAAAAATCTAAAAACAAAATCAAAACTATGTGGAATACTATAAAAACGATCACTAATAAGAAGCAACACGACAAATACACACACAAAAAAATATCACTTAACATAAATAACACTAAAATTGAATCTCCAGAGCTAGTGGCAATTTCATTCAACAATTACTTTGCATCCATCGGCGAATCACCTAACACTGCCGCTAGCAGTGGCGGTGGCGGAACGACCGCTCGCACTATGCACATAAATCAAACGAATACTATGTACCTGGAACCGGTTTCCGAGAGCGAGATCTATGCTATCATACGATTAATGAATAACAAGCGTAGCTATGGCATGGACGAAATTCCGCCGCTATTGATAAAAAAATGCGTTCTAGAACTCACACCCCCCCTTACTGTCCTAATCAATCAATCGTTTAGCGAAGGACTTTTTCCGGACAAGCTTAAAACTGCAAAAATTAAGCCATTATTCAAAAAGGGCGGGAACAGTGAAAATCCCAGTTGTTATCGACCTATAGCTCTTCTACCAACGGTATCCAAAATCTTTGAGAAGGCCATGTCGAATCGCATTTATAAGTTCATGGAAAAATATGAAATATTCGACACCAACCAATACGGTTTTCGAAGAAATTGCTCAACAACCCTAGCTATTTATAAATACGTACAAGAAATTTACAAATGCATAAATGACAAAAAATACGCAATAGGTTTATTTCTAGATATGACAAAGGCATACGACAAAGTTTCACACGGTATACTTTTAAACAAAATATACGACTCCGGTATAAGAGGACCAGCTTTCGAATGGCTGCAGTCGTACTTAAAAAACAGAGCCCAATATGTAACTATAGATCACTTCAATGACAAAACAAACGAGATATGCAACATTAACTCTGACATGAAAATTATAAATAATTCTATACCACAAGGAAGTGTGCTCGGATGTCTATTATTCTTGATATACATTAATATGCTCCCTAACGCTATAAATACCAAGTGTGTTCTTTTTGCAGACGATGTGTCCCTATTGTTTGGTAGTTCGGAGAAAATTGACTATGGCTACATACAGTCTACTTTCGAAACTACGAAGCAATGGCTTAGTGATCATAACTTGGAAATAAATCTTAATAAAACTAAAATTATACAATTTAAAACTTATCAAAAGAACCCGCTAGATTTTAAAACTCTGACCAATATACTTAAAATTGAGGAATGCAATGAATTCAAACTATTAGGGGTAACACTAGACACCCACCTTAATTGGAAGAAATATCTCGAAACACTAAAAACAAAACTCGCAAGATTTACCTATGCTTTAAGTATTATTAAACGTAACACTAATTACGAAACCGCGCTTTCGGCTTATTATGCTAATGCCTACTCATGGTTCAACTACTCCATCGTGCTTTGGGGAGACAGTGTAGATTTTAGCGATATATTTATAAAACAGAAAAAACTTATTAGAATACTAGTAAATATTGGACAAAGACAAAGCTGTAAGCCACATTTCAAGGAAAAAAATCTTCTAACATTACCCTGTATTTACATATTACAAATGTGCCTCTTCGTAAGAAAATACAGACATTTCTTTGTCTCCAAACAAGAAAACAATAGTAACTACAATAGACGCAATAAGGACCAGTTAATACTACCTTTTTCAAAACTAAAAATACTCGACAAAAGTCCTGAATTTAGGTCAATAAATATCTACAATAAAATTCCTGACATTATTAAAAAAGAGCTAAAAGACTCCGTATTCCATAACAAATTAAAAAATCTACTCTTAAATAAATGCTATTACTCGGTGGAAGAATTCCTATCTGATAGCTTTTATAATAAATAAACGACTGACGACATCATAAATAGATACCTAGCTTAACCTGAATCGTTTTTAACCAATGCTATTTTTGACTGTCTACACTACACTGTTATTTGACATTTAATGAATAAGTTACCAATTTTATCTAAATGATAAAACAAGACATTTGCAGCGCCCTACAGGGTACATGTACTTACTTAAGCTACCCTTACACCTAAGCCGTATCCATGTACATGTTGGCAATAAATGAATATGAAATATGAAATATGAAATATGAAAAAGACTAAAACAGCTATTTAAAAAATTCGGGAAAATAAAATCTGAAAAAAGTTATGATATTTCTTTTGTAAATATTCTTTCTTTTTGTTGACTGTTAGACCCTTTTCGGGATAGTATACATATTTAGAATCATCTTGTATATAAATAGAGTTTAAGGGGGTGTGGTTTATAGGAAACACATTGAATATTTTTTGAAAATTTTCCTCTATATTGCGCTCACGACGACTTTGCATACGAGCCTTAGGCTTTATTTTTCGGGAGCAAACCTTTTCCGGGTAATGGTATGCTTCGCTCAAACCTATAATATTAGTATAGGACTTCAATACAAACCAATTATCCTAGATCTTCAAATACCCAACGTAAACCGGCAGCTTAAATTATTAATCCAATAAATTCCCCTGCGTGAACGTAAACCAACATTTCCTCGGTAACTACATACTGTACGTGTGAGTAGGTAGGTAAATATTAATATTGTGGGTAGATCATGTTATAGAAGGGAGACACATGTCTTACATGTGGCAGTCTAAAGCGATTTACAAGTGAAATGAGCATAACAGGTACAAATGGTGACAGTAAGTCACTATGAACCTCTGAAGCGCTTCTATCGTAGTTAGGTTTCCATTTCTCGTGTTAAATTTTAACCCCCTTATTCATAATCACTCACTTACTTTATCGGCTCGATAAAATGATGCCCGCCTCTTTCTACTCGTTTACGGGCTTTTTTTACCACGCTCTTTCTTCACTAAGGCTGGGTGTATACGGAGCTTAGCATTTAGCATGATAATAGCAGATAATTCAATTACGTTATTAATATGCACTAATAGCATACTAGTTTAGAAATAGAATCAATAACATCATTATCAGCCTGAAGCATAGGCATATGCCTTTTTTTATGTCATACGGAGGCAAACAGGCTTACGGCCCTCCTGATGGTAAGTGGTTACCGTCGCCTATTGACATCAGCTACACCTGGAGCATTGCTAATGCGTTGCCTGCCTGGCAACCTTACTCACCGCAGGAACTAAACACTATTGGAAACAAATAGTGAAGATCGCAGCCAAATAACACTATTTGAAACAAATAGTGTTATTTGGCTGCGATCTTCAAAGAACTTGAGCCTTCTCCAGCAAACGACTACACGTAACCTTTAAAATGAGTTTTGCAGGCAGTTTTTCATAGCCTAGAGAGCCTAGAGGGTAGTAACGCATAGACTAATTTTTATCTGATTATTTTACACGAACGACACCTTAGGACGTTCATACTGAAAAGCATGTTCTATATAACAGGCCGATCCCAAAAAAGCATGCTTTATTGATCTTATAACCATATACAATATGCATTCATTATCATCATCATTTCAGCCGTACGACGTCCACTGCTGAACATGGCCTCCCCCACAGACAGAGCGAATTCCTTATCATGTGGGTGGATTTGCCCATACTCACCACGCTGGGCATGCGGGTTGGCGAGCGCAGTTAGAGCTATCGTTGTTAAAATAGGAGACGCTGCTGCCCATCCCCTAGCTTTTTTCCCTAAGTCGCCTCTTACGACATCCGCGGATAGGTAGATATGGAGGGGCCTATTCTTCAGCCGGGGCCACCACGGCCAATTGCAATTGGCAACAATATGCATTATCAGCATACTAAAAGTGCATTATCTAAACCTGGCCTAAAAGTTTTATAAGAACAAGGTTCAATGCCCCATCTGTTGGTTTTAATTCAAGTTACCTTGTTTATCTCATTTGATAACAACTTCAAACAACTGAATTTGAAGATCAAGTGCGATAGTTTTGTTTTCCTTACACGTTTTATATGAGTTTTATACAAATGTTAACCAAAAAGTAAGATTGTAAGCGAAATAACTTTTTAAAAGATTTGAAATCTCCTAAGATAACAGTTAATTTCATCGTCATTTCAGCCGCAGGACGGCCACTGCCAAACATAGGCCTATCCACAGATTATCTGAGCGACTTTCAATACGAAAATTCCCCCTACATGACAGAAAGGCGCTCGCCAAGCCGCGTGCCCAGCATTGTGAATAGAGGTCGTGGGTTCGATTCCCGCACTGGACAAACATTTGTGACTAACACAGATGTTTGTTCTGTGTTTGGGTGTTAAATATATATCTATTATGTATATCAGTCTCTGGTACCCATAGTACAGGTTATGCCTAGTTTGGGATCAGTTGACCGTGTGTGATATGTCCGGAATATTTATTTATTTATTTATTTAATATGGAGTCACCACGCTGGGCACGCGGGTTGTCGAACGCAGTTAGAGCTATCATTGTTGAAATAAGAAACGCTAATGTCGAGTAATGCCCATCCTCTAGTTTCCCCTAGTCACCTCTTACGTCATCCATGGGTAGATATGGAAGGGCCTATTATGGAGGCCACCACGACCATGTACATAAGATAACAATAGTGGAATCAAATAATACATTAATCGTAGTCATTCACTATATGATCTTAAGAAATTATACCTCAGTGGGAACATAGGCAATTTCAAATATACATCGTATTAACCTAATCGAATACAAACGCAATAAAACCTAAATAACCAATAAATACGTTTAGGTTTACAGGAAATGTTCGATTTTACGATCACTATACGATGTGGCTCACAATGTCTTTGAATTTCTATGCAATCTCGTATTTGTAAATCGATTAGGCTTAATATTTTTATGAAGCGGTGATCATTGATCGAGTGAGCGAAGATCTTCCAAATAATATGGATGAATCGGCATTGTATGTTTAGTGTATAATTTGCCTCGCCAACCCTCGTTCTCAGCGTGATAAGTTTGGTAAATCCCCCACGTTAAAATAATCAGTCATGATGATAATTTCGCTCTGGAAATCTGTGGGGGATTCCAAGTTCAGCAGTGAACGTCCTGTGGCTGAAATCATGATGATGATGATGTATAATTACTAGAGCATAACTTTCCAACCGCCATATTGATCATGGGATGGAGTAGGTCAAAAGGTTGTAAGTAAGTACCTACTATGAAATTTTCTGGTAAGGATATGAGTTAAATCGGCTAAGGGGTTGTTAGGAAACAAAAGTGTTTTTTTTTTTAAGTTTTACGGGACAAGTAGCATTCCTTCAGAAATAAAATATTATGGGACTGGCTCAGAGTACATCTTTATAGAATATTAAAAAAAGACATCACAATGGGCCCAGCCGCTACGGAGTAAACGGTTAAAATACAAAACAGTGGAAGTGGTGGTTGATAATAGAAAAAGTTACTTGAGTATCGAACCACGAAAAATAAAACGCATACCTACATAAACCAACCACCCGTTTGGGTGCAACGCGATGAATTTATGTCACTACCATACCTAAATACATACAAAGATACGCGGAAAACGGATATGCAACATGAAAGGTAATTTTAAACACTCAATCACACTTATTAAAGTAAATAACGTCTAGGTGGTCTCCAACAAACTAGTTAAGATGTCTATAACATGTTATTACTACTAGTCCATACTCAGAGATAACACTCTGCTGCTGCTTTAAATAAAATCTGTTTCATTTTAAAGAGTGAATTTACAAAAAAAAAGTATTGTATTCTGCTAATACACGTTCAAAATTCTTATTAATTTCTTTATTATTAAATTTAAGAGAATTAGCTCTTCTTTTTATCCAGATCCGGCACGAACGAAATCGCGAGCAGCCACTAGTTCATTGTAAAGAACTATTATTTTGAATGGGGTACTCTGGGCGCGGTCGCAGGCGATGTACTATTTACAACACCTAGGTTTACTAAAAAGCAATGCCCGTTCAATGAGGGCCGTTTTGTTGCGTATAAAGGCAAACGTCTAAATCAGGTAATTCAGTATCCCGAAAGAAGCTTATTCGACATCCAATAGGTACTAAAGTTTGTTCCAAGACTTTTGGAAATTGATCATTTTAAATAGAAACTCTATGCAACATTCAGCTATTTTGCGTAGAAATAAGTTCAAACTCAATTAATTATTTAGCTGTTTTAGATAGTTATCTTGATATCAAAGCTCATGTACGTTTTATAAATACTTATTCTTCTAAGTAGACGATAAAAAGCTCAAAAACAGCTAATTCGAAAAGTTCGGGAAAATCCGAAAAAATATAGGTATTTGAATTTTTTGGTTTTTTTTTTCGGCTGATATTCTTTCTTTTTCTTGATTGGTTAAGCCCCTTTCAGGATGGTTTGAATGTTATAACATGCACCTTGTATCTTTTCTCTTAGGTTCAATTTTCTACGCTACTAACGGCCGTGAAATGAGGTTCACCGCATTTTAGGAGTCTAGAGCATAAGTAAGTTTGCAAGAAATGTTCGTGATTACTAGGAAGCTGCACTTATCATTACGCTTTCAAGTCACAAGATGACATAATATAATTTACTTCAAAGGCAATATGTTGCAAAACATGAAAAAAGAACGAAATAGGCTCAATTACTGTTATCCTCAGGCATGGGCATTCTCAGATCTCCAGTAGATCAGAAGAGCTGATACTTCCAAACATCACATTTGGCACATTTTGCAGTTTCAGCCGTACGTCTTCCACTGCTGAACATAGCCTCCCCCACAGACAGAGCAAATTCCTTTCCTTATCATGTGGGGGGATTTGCCCATACTCACCACGCTGGGCATGCGGGATGGCGAGCGCAGTTAGAGCTATCGTTCTTAAAATGAGGGATGCTGCTGCCCATCCCTTAGGTTGGTGCATCAAATTATTCTGTCAACAGAACTACTCAACAGAACAGATTATTAAGCGAGTAAACGATTAATAAGCCCCAGAATAGCGTTGAATAAAAATGTTGTCTACTTGAATATGATAGAATGCCAATCATCGTTAGTGCTGGGCAACTGTGAAAATTAATTTGATAGCTGAACTGTAACAGTAGCCCATTATTTGTTTCAAAAAGTGTTCCGGCGGAGAGTAAGGTTGCCAGAGCTCTTTAAGGGGAGGGAGGGTTCAGGGTCCGCAACGTGTGCGTGATGCCTCTGGTATTACCAGCGCTCGTAGTTTACGGTAAGACTTACCAACATGTGGCCCGTAAGCTTGTCAAAACAGTTCAAACTCAACGAATCAGCTGTTTTAGGTTGAAATCTGGCCTAACTTCTCGTACGTTTATTAAGTAGTTATAAAGATGGTAACCAAAAACTGCTAATTTGAGAAAGTTTGGGAAACAAAAATGTTTATTGTCGCTAATATTCTTTCTTTTTATTTATAGAATAAACCCTTTATGTATATATTTCTATATGGTATACTGTTGTAAATCACGTTGTATAGAAACAAATTGTGATTGATAGCTTTACATCCCATAACTGATAATAGTGTTCAATTCATAATTTGCTGTGACAGACCAATGAACTGCTATAACAGTAGCTAGTTCCAGAAAAAGTCATTCATCATCTACCAGATGAATGGTGTAAGTTGACTCATTTGTGCATTGTTTATTGGAAGTACTGCTGCACCGAGCGATGTCCTATTGGTGTTTGTATTTTAGTCTGGTCTAAGTCTAACTAAGAATCATATTCACGTATTGACAGTAGGTGCTGCCACTATTTGACGAACTTAATAGGGAAGTAATAAAATTAAAAGTAAGCCTCTTTCAGGTCATATTATGATCGGCTTGTATATTAAATTTTTGCTAACGCGAGTAATCACTTTTATCAGCAATTGACGATTTGCTGAATGTTTAGGTATCGTTTTTTTTTAATTGTTTACGAAACGGTTTTATGACGATTGTTTTAGAATTTTATCTGTTCATAAAATTTAGGATTATCTACCATTCTTGTTATCTAGTTCTGAAAAATAAATCATGCTCCACCAGCTCGTTAACCGCAAAATTAGCCACAACCTGCTATAAACCAGAGCCCTCGCACACGCAACTAAACATTAAACTTTAACTATCGGATTATGAAGACTCGAACGACAATAGTATAACAGACGAAGTAATAGTTACCGCTACGCAAAAGTTTCACTTTGACTGCGCGAAATCTAGGTACACAATACTGGAATTTACTACGATTTCATTTCTTCACAATCTTCGTTTTTCGCTTTAACTTCGTATCGAGAGAACGAGATGCCGATATTAGGAAAACATCGCCAAAGTGCGTAACTTCAATTTTAGAACTGTAAACCACTGCATAAAGTTGTAAAAACGCAATAAGAAGAGCAATGATCGTGAGGGCAATAACCGGCGCCCGACTTTGACAATCGTTATGTTCGACGTGCATTGCTAGCTGACCAAATACGCAAAATTTATTGGTTTTTGAGGTGTGAACATTAAACAAAGCTATGAAAAAAGCTTTTGGGTGAGCTAAACGCTCACTTCAAGCTTTTGTCATAACTATGTTTTAGGTAGCTTTACCTGAAGGTACATTCAGGGAATGCAAACAGTCCTATTACACTCTTTATAAACCGAAATTAACAATACAATCTAAAAACAGCACCAACAGCTCCAATTTTTATACGATTTATAAATTGAATATGACTGTATTGTTTATTCCAAATTTATTTGATCTTAAATTGAAACTGACATAAGCCTGCTCCAACTATTAAATTATGAAGACCCAAGCAATAAACAATAGAATGCCAGTTTATTGCGAATTTGCTCGTTCCACGCTATTAATCCACGCGATCGTGACAAAGTTGTCACTTTATATAAACGTCTGTCGCACATTTATCTTTCGTTGACAATGCAACCGATGTTGGCAAGCGCAAGTATTAAAACTAAGCCTCATGCTATTAACTTAAAGAAAACTCCCAAGTTCAACCATATTCAGTTGAGATAAGGGTTAGAACTGCCGTCGCTAAGTGCCTACATTTTCTAAAAGTCATAAATCTCAGTGAATGTCTTAAGTGGTGTAGTGGTGCCTTATTTGCTGGTACATCGGTGTACACAGATAAATCTGAATAGTGTCCCCATACGGGCACAGCAATTTAATTAATAGAAGGAGCTTATGCGGTGGCATTTGAGCTAGAGTAGTGACAAGGTTACCCATTTACTAGGAGCTTACAATCATGCTTTTGAATTCTCAATGTAGTTTCTCGTGCTTTTGCCTTTCAATAGTAATTTGTGTACGGAGGGTCTCTCAACTATTAACGAGACTAAAGCCTGAACCACACGACAGCGACGCTGCACGTCACAGTACTGTGGGTCACGAGAATACACAATTGTATGATGCATGTTGCATTATAGCGGTCATTACGACATCATCATTTAAGCATCATACAAAATGCAAAATTATTTCATGACAACACGTTCTAACACGCGCTACGACCGAGCTCGAATAATTCACGATAATAGCATTACGCTTACGATAAGATAGCAAATGCGAAATATCAGCAAACCAAAATTAAAATATTTTAAGCATCGCCGATGTCATTGGCTAATGAGTATTTGACTTTTATCGTCGTACCGAAAGTGTAGCGCTATCATGAGCGTAACGCCAGTGTTGGTAGTCCCCTTAACCGATAGATCGATAACATTTTGAAAGTTGCACGAAATCGGTGGATGGATATGGTTCAAGGCCGTCAAGGATCTCTTTGGGGGGGCTTATGCCCAGAAGTCTTAAGGATTGCTACAGGCTCATGATGATGATTATAATTGTCATAAAATGATGACCCCTGTAAAAGTCACTATGAGGTCACCAATGTTGCCACATTCAAAAGGTTATCAAAGGATAAAAGCACCACTGAAATACGGCATAAAAGACAGTTCTTTGAATGAGAAGACATAAAAACGCTATAAACACAACATAAACATTACACAAACACGCATTCATACTTCGCACTGACATGACGAAACGAAAACACTATACGCTAATACACTACATGCTTGCTCATTAGTTGCAATCGTTTCGCAAGTATCGCCTGTTTATCTGATTGTGAGTATTCCCACAGAGATTTAATATAGTAACTACATTTTCGAGGGCTTACACACTTGCAAGCAGCATCAAATAAATATTATGATATGGTTAGTTTGTTTATCCAACCACAAAAAAAAATATCAGTCGCTTTATAATCATTAATTGGTTAGTAGGTCCTCAATTTTTACTAGTAATTTTCACTTTCCTGACATTATCTTTCCTTCAAAATTCTACTCACAACATATACGAGCCTATATCTTAATAAAAAGATAGCTTGCGACAGTTTTAACAAAAGGAAGAAACGTTTCAGACGCATAATGGCCCAAAAATGCATTAAAAACATTGTCAAAAATAACTTTAACTTTTTTTGACAATGTTTTTATATTTTAAAAACATTGTCAAACAGTCATTTAAAATTATAGAGTTTTTCAAACACATTATTATTTATGCTCTCACTTTTTTTAAAGCTGTCTTTTCCAACATAATTCGAATCTATTGAAGAAGAGCTTCTTTATCTCTTCCTCGCAGTGGGGTCTAGGGAGTGTTGCTATAACTTCCAGCACGGTTGGCTTGTGGCAACAATGCCGCGATATCCCAGAAGCCAGATGTTTTCGCTTTACTGAGTTTGAGTAAATACGCGACCTGTGCGGCCGTAGAAATTGGAGGATAAACAGAACTGTTAGCACTATACTATGTTAGTTTATATGAGCTAGTGACGATTATTCTGCCGGGAGGGGAATTTCTGGGAGCAAATAAAAAAAATTACAGAAATAAGTGATTAAAATAATCTCAGTCGGAAAACAGAGTGTTAAAAAAAACATTTACGACTAGAATGCTAGGGAAAGATTATTAGTAAGTATTCTTAGAATTATTAAAACGACTATACTTGACTATTTTGACTGACCACGTTTTGAGTCTATGGTCACCCAATACGTAGTTATGGATCCGTGGATCAAAGATTTCTAATAATGTTGCTTTTTAAACCTAAAATGCTTAATAACGTGCGCGCGCACTGAGACCAATTGAAATTGGAAGTCTTTATTTTTCTCTATTTTAATCTGCTGCTTGCTGAACGCCTTTCAAACAAAAATGAGCACAACTTGAATTCTTTCAACATTTGGCTCTATACCTGTGATTATAAATAACATACCAACGTAATATTGTAATCAATTCTGTACGAACAATATCTACTAATATAAATAAGTTGGGAAATTTTTGGAATCAAGAGTTCTATAATAAAGTTTGAGAATTCTTTCTCCATTCATTTCTATGGTCCCAACTCAAACTTAGCCCAAGCTGACGTAACTCGCACTGTTTTCGGAAGTGTCGTAAAAGAAACTGCATTGTTTGTAAACACTCGCGTGAATTTCTCGTAATGTATGCGAAGGAGCTTTTAATTATACTGGCATGCTTTTTTGTTTGCCGGTTTCGCAGTATACAAAAATGATGAGCTAAGTAACTCAAGATTTCTCGTTTTGCAATCTCGGTATAAAGTTTTATAATGTTCTTTTTTTTAAGGCAGATTCATAAGTACGTCTGTTCCAGATGATTTATACAGTCTCATGTGGGTATTTTTATTGTGCATTAAGTCACTAATGTAATGGGGATGGGTTAGGCTTACCTAGAACCTATACCATACTCTAAGTCAATACACGAGTGAACTAAATTAGTGCATAGTGTCATATACTGTATTTGTAGGTATTACAATTTAGTCGTGATTTAGACCTAAATTGAAAGTCTCAAATATTTATTGTTCAAATTCGTGTAAAATAGGGCTGACGCACTTGCATTTCATGGCAATAAACCGTCATGGTACCCATTGCCATGTAGATTTTCAAATTCTTGTCTTAATTTTAAGATTAAGTATTGAAAATCTAGATAAATTCCTTAATGTTTGGTAGTACATGGACCACGGCTTAGCCATTTACCTTCTTAAGAACGTTAATCCTTTCTAAGTTAAATTGAAATCAGAATCGGGAAATCTAAATAATAACTTATGTTGGCCACAAAACAATCGCTATTGAGAAATAAATACTAAATAAATTAGTTATTAAAGAATAAAAATTATCTTACGTTAATGTTAATAGGAAGATAACGTTTTAAAATACTATCGGGTGCATGTTAGTAGGTAAACCTAATATTCACATGCCTCTTGGAAGGCTAAATAGATGATACCACCTTGTAAAATAATAAGATCTGTAATTTATAATACTCTATTGTGAATAAATAAATAATTATTATTCTTATCAAGCGATTCCAAAATCATTATATTTAGAAACGTTTTCTTATTCATGTATTTTGGTGATGCTATGCTGTTTCGAAACCGATTTGAATAATATGATTTTATAATCCCATAAATTGTCGACTCAGACGGGATTTGAACCCGCAATCCTCCCCTAACATACGGGGATGCTGTAACCAACTAAGCTACGGAGCCACTACGTAGCCGTACGTAAGAAAATCTTTAGGACTTCCAATCTAAAATCTTTTTTATTATTATGCAGTAGGTATTGAAAATTGCGTCACTTATAGAACAAGTAATTAAGAGTGTTTATCCCATTTTTAGGTATTTTCAATCATAGCTACGACGACATTGTGAAGGTAGCGGGAAGTCGGTGGATGGAAAAGGCTCAAGACCGTCCGTCATGGCACTCTTTGGGGGAGGCCTATGTTCAGCAGTGGGCTTCATCAGGCTGATGATGAATCATAGCTATCGTTTTAATCTGTAACTACTATACTAGATCGCTCTTAGCGATTCTCTCGTGGCCTTAGTTTAGGTATAGGAATTAGCAAATGTTATGGCTAATAGAATTCTAAGTGGTACTTGCGGAAAATACCAGATACATTCAAATCTGTTTCTAGTGTTATTGCTAATTGCAGTATTGTCGGTTTGGTAGGATAATTTTGTTTTAACACTAATGTTCAAAGCAATTTCATTAACATTCCTGATGCAAAATGTTTTTAAACCACAGTTTCCCTTATTCAGGGTTTTATTGACAACTCTCTACCTAAAAGAAACCTATCTTGTTTTTCTTGTTTGGACTTTTTTGACAACTCTTTTCCTGAATAAAACTTTCTGAGTAGTGTAAGATTGGTTTTCATAGAACAGACAGATAGGTCTTACTGCGCTTGCCAACCCGCGTGATGAGTATGGGCAATTTCCTCCTACATGATCGGAAGCCGTTTTGGGAATCTGCGGGGAAGGCCGATGTTCAGCGGTGGTCTTCCAACGGCTGGAATGATGATTATAACTTCCTACTCTTCAAGCAAATGTCAAGATATATACTTATTCGACTTATGAAGAAAGATCTACACAGATGTATAGATATATCGAAACCCAAGCGTTAGTCACAATTGGCATTATCATGTTAATTAGCGCTTCATTAGTAGGCTCCCCTTGCAGTGAAATGAACTGGAAACTCTATTGTCAAAGTTTGAAACTTTCGGAATGTTTCGTAATGGACTCGACCTAAGACAAAAGATCTATTTTGAAGCGCTCAGACTAAGCATTATTGGCGATGTTTGAATTTACTGGACTCTTGGACTAAAGGTTCTTAAGTTAGGATACCCATGACAAAGGGAACTCTATTGTGGCAACTCAAACTCAACCTTTCATTTCGTACATAAATGTTGTAACCTTGTGATGGAGGAAAATGCAGCAAAATACGAACTGCCTTTTTTACGGATTTGTTGTGTCGACATATTTGAATGTTTGTAATTAGTTTGTGTCTACAAAAATCCGAATGCGTTTGTTTAAAGTTTAAATTGGAAGTGAAATTAGTTATAGAACGTACCGTTCTACTATGGTTTCATTTAAAAGCCTTCTAGAAGGAGGGACATGCGATTCTAGATAGGAGATAAAAAAGATAAATCGTGTAAACCTTACAATTCCTGCCTAAATAACGATTATCGCTTACTGAATATTCGTTAATTTCTTGATTTAACACATCCTAACAAATATAATAGACTAGCTGTAGGTACCCGTTAGTGTACTGGTTGACACTGTAGTGTACGTTAGCCTGTTTTAGTTGAGAGAGACGCCTTTAACTTTTGTTCTAACCAAACTTCAAATATATTTTTAAGTTAAATAAAGGTATATCATGTATAAAGGCTGACTAAAATTATTTCTACAAAAGTTCAAACAAACAAAACAAAACTGACATAAAATATTGGTTAAGTAAATGAATACTTATGAGTCTAGTTCAAGTAAAAATTGGCTTCTTTTATCCTGGTGCAACACAAGCAAAGTCGCGGGTGGAAGCTCGGTAATTATATAACCACCAACCTCCCTCACAACTATTTAAATTATTTAGATCCGTGTTTTCTAATAAGATCACGCTTTTGATTCCTTAAGACTCCTTGATCATCCTACTTTGATTACCTCTGAAGGCTACAAAGTACTGAAGCTCAAATTATGTCAAATTACACAATATTTTCCGCTTGAATGAAATCTACCATCAACATTCCAGACATTTTCTAAGAAGACTAATAGGCGTCAAGAATAACTTGCGATGTAGTCCATTGATTAAATACAATAGCTATAATCTTGATTGTATCGCCTGTCCAAAACAATGGCTATGATAGAGCTATTTTTCAATGTACCTACATATTGATGTTGCAATGATATGCCCTACCAGTAACAGTGCATTTATGACAATACTAGCTTTCACCCGCAGCCTCGCTTATGTGGTACCCGTATAAAAAGTAATAGGTACCTACATGTTACTTCAAGCTATTTACTAGATACATGCCAAATTTCATTTCATTTGCGATTGCGGTGTGAAGGAGTCACAAACGTCTTCACATACTCCCATATTAGTGGAAATTGGTATATTTTGAATGAATTTTGAATTAACTACAAATAAAAAGCAATTTTTTTGCAAAGTATCTTATAAATATGTGATAATAAGACATATTTTCTATTGAATTTGTAATTTTATCATATTTTTTTTATCATTTTATTATACCTGCCTACACGGTATTGGAACATTAGTACCTATAAACGCTGAAAGGTGCTTACTTACTTTACACACAATTAGCTCAATAACTATTCTATGTTTTCTTTATTTTCTATGGGTCCTAGAATTTAGTTTAAAATCTGTACTATTCTTAAGTTACCTGAAATAAAATTTATATTATTATTATTATTATTAATAACTTTTGTTCCAAGACTTTTAGATATTAATCACATTTCCATGAGCAAATTTAGCTGTTTTGTGGTAAAATCATCAGTTCGTTGTAAAATAAGTTATAACGCTAATAACATAACCAAGATCAGCTGATTTGATAAAAATATGTATAGAACAAGTCCCTGTCGTGTTACCATACCTATTACGGAACACGTTGTAGAAGTTATCAAGGTTACATTTCTTCTGTTGCCTACATAAAAAGAAGATACTTTCTCATGGCTAAGTGTTACTATTTTAAGCGGCACATAAAGTGCATTACCCTGTAGACAGACTATTAAAATCTATTACTTTTATCGCATTAACGTAAATATAAAACTGAAAAATCGATACTTCAATGTAAGTTCGCTATTTGCATTAAAATTCTTAAAATAGTTTTATAAATAAAAGTCACTACGTTCACGTGTAAAGCAGGTTGATGCTACAGACAGAAGCAGGTGGCCGGTAAAAAGAAATCAGTTGTGATTTTAGTATGACCTCAATGTTAAGTTGGCATGTATCTGGAACACTAAGACAAGTTACTGACGTGTTTGAATTGTTCAAAATAAACTAAGCTTTAAAAATTGAACTCAACAAATAAAACTTACACTCACCGGCAGAAAATGTGGTTGGGCCACATTTTCTGCCGGTGAGTGTAAGTTTTATAACACTTATTGTGAATTCGAAAAAGACATAAACATTATTTATGGATATTTTAAATTACCAAAACGGTTTTTTTCGTTTATTTTTAAGTTCAGTTTTTAAGTTTTTATGTTTAAGTTAGTAATTTAAGATCGATTTGGATTAAGTTTGACTTTTTATAAGAATAAAGGACTGAACTCTTTCTAACGTTCACCACGAAATTAGGTAAACATTTTTTTTTCATTTTTTGTTTCTTAAACTTTATTTCTAATGATTATTGATTGAATCGTTGTTCAATATTCTACCAGAAAAAAAATAAGATGCCAAAGACAGCTGCTCAGGTGGCTCAGGCAGTCTTGTTAACCGCGCAAGGTCAAACACAGCGTGAGTTGGCTACAATTCTCGTTCTGCCTTTTACCCCCTTAACATTTGCACTCAAGAGACATCAAGAGACTGAACTACACACGCGGCGACCAGAAAGTGGAAGATTAAGATGCACCTCCGCCCGCGACGATAGGTACTGTGTTGAGAAATCGTTTCCTTACCGCAGTTGACATCAAGCAGCGTCTTCAAGCGGCGCCAGGTGTCACTGTTAGTGATGATAAATCAATAACCTCAACCTGGTCACTGACCTAAAACATGATGAACAAGAAATAATCAGTGACATGACAAGAAAAATAAGTTTTAAAAGAATTTATAAAAAAACCAAGGCGTGGGTTTTACCACAAACTTCTCGGACAACTCAAAATCATCCATTTGATTTAAATGAATCAAAAAGTAATTTGAAAATTAAATAATAAATTGATTGTCCCGGTTGCTACTAACTTGAAGCCATATCTAAAATTGGATCTACATATTTCGTACCAGTACAAGCCCATATACAGCCGGCGGCAACCTGTTTTTTGTATAAACACACTTGGTTAAGGTACACGTGAATGCGCCCTATTGCCAATGGCAATTAGAGAGACTATTAAAGTTCCGATATAATCTCACAGGCGGAGCGTGCGCTTTGAGATTTATCGCTTTTTAATTGATAAAAAGTTTTTGGATGTTAAGAAGAATTCTATAAATAAGTTGGTTATTCTAAAGACAATAAAAACTCTACTGTTTAAACTCTGTGTCGTTCAGTATTTTCAGTGCTAGACAAATCCACTTTTTCATTAGCTGATTAACGACAAACACTTTAAATATATAAGTTAAAAGTTTTTTCGGTAAATTTCCAAATAAGTGTTTATAATTAGCCTGTTGAAGTCCGATGGTCATTAGCTCCCCCCAAATAATGCTACGAAAAAGGATCTTGAGCCTTCTCCATCCTTCTACTTCCCACAACCTTCACAATGTGTTTGACCCATCTGCTGGGACCTTCCAACACTGCTTCGTCCGGTTTGTGGTCACCAACTCAAGAACCTTTATGTACCTAACAGTTGTCGGCTCTACGAGCCACATGGCATGCCCACTGCCGCTTCACTTCACTCAAACGAAGTAGGAAAACCCGTTAGGAGGTTACTCTAAGCAAAACAGACGAACAACAAAGTGATTCGTTTAGACAAAGGGTTCCGTTTTTCCAAATGAGGTACGGAAGCCTAAAAATACTATACTAATCTTTCTCTAGGTGACTTTTACTGTTTTAAGTAATCTGTGATATTTGTATATCGTGTAATAGTTTTTAATTATTCTAATCTTACAGGATGCTAATCTCATCTGAGAGGAAACTAAGATAACTGCACATTATATGTCAACATGTGCATCTTTTAGCAAGTGCTTAATCTGCCATTTTCAAAGGAAACGTGCTAATTTTGTGCACATTTCAGCAGACAATTTGACTTGATAAATACGCCTTTCAAACAGAATACAAATAAAGGTGTGTTCAGATAAATCTGTGTCAGCTGCGCTAGCGCATAATACAGGGTGGAAAATAGCGATTCCTGGAAACAGAATATACAAATACCTACTATAATTTTAGCCCAATAAATAATCTTGGGAAAATTCTGTTATTTAGAAGATTTTTGGAAAGGTTTCGATCAATAGAGAATAGTGCCGTATTTGGCGAGTTTTCCAGATCTGTTAAACAGCCTGTATAATTCCGAATTCGTGAAGTAAATAGAGTAAACCAAGCTTTGCACACTTCGCATACACTACATTGATGTGGTAGTAATGTATATTTTACCCAGAACTTAATGTCCTGTCTCCTTCGAGTGACGGTAGAGATTGCTCAAGCAAAACACCAACTGTTCGACAATTTCAAAGTATTCGACAAGTACGAATGGATTTGAAGTAAAATTGATTTATCTGGTTGAATAAATAGGATAAACAGTCCTAGCGCCGATTCTATCTCCTACCTTATCAATCTTAAGAATAAATTATTTATTATTTATTAAAAAAAAAAAAACACGCTTTTAATTTATCTCAGTATGCCTACTCTACTGCCTCTATTTTCCGCTTTATTTGTCATTTGAGAACCTTTACTTTACCAACAGTTGCCGGTTCTGCGGGCTATATAGCTTGCCAACTGCCACTTCAACTTCAATCAGCTCTTAAAATAAAACCGATTTCCATCAAAGACTCGCCTGATGATCCTGCTATAGCCGACCTGCTATTGTCACGTGACGGACCGCGCCTAATGGACTGTCACGCACACAGCACCATTGTTATCCATATAATAGCGACACATGAAATTACCTGTCTTTCGTGACAACTCTGTCGGTTCATAAATTACGTGTAAAACAATAGCGGGATGTGATGACACGTTTTGTCTTGCGTATTTAAGGGTTAATTTTTACCCGACTTCGTAGGGTTATTTACAGTCTATGTAGTTTTTTTCATTTGTGCCCTCGCAGCTCATTAACTAATGGTCATACATACTTTATTATGAGGCGTCGGCGTCGTTAGGGGGGTGTCATAGGCTTTATGACATTATTCCTTATTAAATAAGATGGAATTAAAACTAACGCTAACTAATAAACTCAATAAAATAAAAAACATGTTAGGTTTGGTATCAAGTAGTAGTGGTGGCTGTAAGCACCCATAATAGGTATTCGTTCTCCGATGAATCAAAAACGATTTAAACTTGATTGATTTTAATAAATAATTTGGGGGGTTCGGGGTCTGTCACCGCGTGTGAGATGCCTCTGCCTATTGCAAGCGTTCATAGACTACGGTAACCACTTACCATCAGGTTGGCCATAACCTTGCTAGCCGCGTTAGTTTAAAAAAATTTGCAATAATCGTACCTATAATATAAAATAAAATAATCTTTAAATCTAACCATAACACAAATATCAGTGTTATATCTTATTCTTTAACCTGTGCTTCTGAAGTAACTAGTGTTTAACCCATTACCGGTGGCAAAGTTCAGGATTTGACACTGATTTGTTGCCACCCGACCTGAGACGCTCACAGATTCAGCTCGAGTGGGGCTGATCAGGAATTCCACCCTTTTACTCGTGTAAGTCAATAGTGCAAGACATGAATCACACTTCAGCTGCGGGCGATGAATCAAAGTCGTCGGAGCTAATGGGGCAGGCATTGCAAGTTTCTCGGTACTTTTTCTGAACTTGAAACCGTAGGAGACTTACGACTTTGACGTGGGGGGGCTTTTTTTTCATTTTACTTTTGTTGATAGTGTAACTTAATGTGTGTAGGTATCTGTGAAATTGGGTTGGGTTCATAAAGTCTAGTCAGATCGTCTGGGTGAGCAAAGTGTCGTGTTGAAAAAGATGGAAGAATAAAGTGTTTAACTTTAGTAATTTCAATAACTCTCACTTTATTACCATTCGCCCAGGGACTGAAAGCGGTAGAGGTTATAGGTACTGGTACCGTTAAAACATTTCGGTACCATTATGCGATACCGGTAGGGCATTACGGTACCGTTATTTCATACCGGTAGATTTTGGTACCGAATTTTTTTTAGCCGCGGCTAGTTTGCTAGGACAGTCGCGCCGCGGTGGCGGGGTGGCGGCGTTTCATCAAAGAAAACCTTTATAAACCTTTATTTATTTCGGTTATAGGTACCGGTAGCGAAATAAACCGAAATGAATTGCGAAGACTTTCCGGTACCGTTATATTTATCGGTAGTGAAATATTCGGGTAACCGGAATTTATCGGTATGACGTCATATCGTTATTTAAAGGTACCTTTATATTCCGGTTATTCAGTACCTGCATTCGCCTAGTTTGTAATATAAAAAAATATTTATAAATACTGTTCATAAACCTGCCAAAAATTAACATCATAATTTTGTATTACCTTGTAAAATTTCAGAATGATAGTGCTAAAACCCTTCCAGTAAAAATAATAAAACTTATATATTGAGTAGGGTCAAAAAGGAACGGCGATCTGCTAACGTCTTTTATCGCCAATAATTATAATAATAGACATCCTTTTAGATCTTGAGGCGATCGTAGTCAGAGGCGTGTCGGGACGTTGTACAGAAGTGAGTATCCCACACGTGAAGTAAGTCCCTTGGTTGCAAGTACATCACCGCCATCAGAATTTGTCTCATAGAATTTCCTAAGCATCTTGCATTTAGATGGAAATCTCAAGGGTGTAAAATTGAAAACAGATAATTTCATTCTCCAACAATAGATACGAGTACAAAGCAACACATCCAATCCCAAGGAAATGTGCAAGAGCAGCTACAATAGACCGAAGGCCTGATTTACATTGTTTCCCCGACTTTTCCCGGAATTTCCCGAGTAGCATGTGGGTAGCACTACAAAGGAACTTTCTTTGGAAACATTAATTTGCATTAATTTATTTCGACGGGGGCGTTGAGAAATTTGTAACAATTAACTATAATACGCGAAGATCAAAAACCATGTTCTTGTAGGTAAGCATAGTATGTATCTGCTGCAGTCACTGATCTAAAAACTACATATATTGTGTATGTCATCGGAGTTAGTTGATATATTATTGGGAACATTCAGACGAGCTACGCATACATTTTAAATCGTAATACATTTTTAATCTAATTAATAGCTCTAAAAAATGTATTACTAGTGCTGATCAGTCATACAAGCCTAAACAGCACTAAATAATCAAGCTGCGTTCAAACAACGTGCGATAGCCATGTGTCAGGTAAAATTTTAATTCAAAATTATCCTTGTTCTTCTATTAAATTAATTTTACGTGTGCCGTTATAGCAAAAGGTTTTAGTCAATTTCAAATTCAATTTTCTTAAAATGTCAATTTAAAAGTTAATTTTGATATTGACATTTAAGGGTGTGCGATATAGCTTAAAGACCTATAAGTCAAACTCAAAATAAACTTTATTCAGAAGACGTAAGAATCTTTTTAATGGCAAAAAATATATTTTTAGGTGTCATATCGCTCCCCGTTTTACTCGGCTGCAGAACGTCCACTCTTTATTTCAAATCAACGCTACAACAAGAAAAGTGAGACCAGTCAGTAAATCTAAATGTGCTCTCGCCAATCAACAACACACCCGCAGCTGACTTTAATTTGTCTGAACACTTCACACTGTGCACTGGACAGTGCAGCTCTATAAATGAGCAGAATTGATTTGATCGCAAGACGGTATTGAATGACTTTTTAGCTGTAATACTTTTGTAATTTGTGTACTCGTTAAACACAAACGCAGGGGCAACGGGGTAGATGAAACTTTTTTGTACCAAACTCAAACAGCCGAGGAAGATATTTTTTTTAATGGCTAATGAGTCAAAGGCCCAACGAATTTGTTAGTGATTTAGTTCATTTTAAACTAACTTGCTTGCTAGCCTTTAAGAACTCTATCTATTCCAAGTTTCATCGAAATTGTTTGAGCCGTTACGGCGTAACTGAACCACAGACATCCAAACATTCTCAGAAACTTTCGCATTTATAATATTAGTAGGAATAATTATGATTGTTTGGTATCCACTTAAAATCCATAAATTCCACACAACAGTCTAATGTATGCTAATCCATTTTTGTCCATCTCTGCTACCCAGACGGAATTAATTAAATAAGTAAAAAGGTTTTTAGCCAGTTTAATGAAAACCCATAAAATGCTTTCGTTGAGAATCTCTTCCACAATAGTTCTTACCATTAGTGTACAAGTGACCTAACGCTTGATCTTTACTGATTACGCTTTTGTTCGTTTTGCCAATCAACAAGAGATGCTTGTTCGCGCCAACTCATTTCTCATTGAGTCGGCTGTCCAAATAAAATGTATATTCGTTTAAATGAGTACTTCCACCAGACAATAACACTCGCTCGATTCATTTTTTATTTATCTTATTCAACTGCATTGCGAAGCAATTGCTATGCTTCCACTTTTTACCCAACTACGAAGTACCAAATCCAACCACGATGACGCAGGCGACTTTGGGTTTGAAAAAACCTTAGAAAGAGTCCGATCTCTGTTTTGGTTTCCAAAAATGCGGAAATTTGTAAAAAAATATGGTGCTGCATGCCCACTACGGAACTACGGTTATGTGTTAAATATTCTATGTATGTATGTTCATCTGTTCTATCATAGCTCCTAAACTACTGGTCATATTTTGACAAATAAGGTGCCAAATGCAGCGTTTTTATGGTCCCGCTGTCATATGACGTTAATCTTAATTTACTATGAGCGAAAATAAACGTAAATTTCTGGTCTTTGTCGGAAATTTGCGTTGAACATATAAATAAAATTGTATAAACATATCATATTTGTCATCGAATAAAAGGACTCAACGAGGAAATTCTGAAAATATAAATTTAATCTATATCTTACTTCATGACTACTTAATAATCTTGTTACGCTTGCGCTGACCGTAACACGCGATTTTAAATAGACAAGCAAATATATAATAATTACTTTTCCACTAATCTATATACAACTGCATATTTTGCTTATCTATTTAATATCTTAGAACGGACTTCCGCAATATCACGCCTGAATCAATCAACTACCTAACACTCGAACAAACCTACTGATGGAAGCTAGTAAGTAGGAACTCTATTCACCAATTAGAATCTCATAGAAAGTACTGAAAGTGTACAGAAGTGATTACCGTCGGTGTACACTCGGTCTAAATGTCCTGAACGTGCGTTGCGGCTCATTTCAAATTAATATATTGTAACTAGTGCATAGGTACGACCTATTTGCATATCTAAAGCGTGTTTGGCAATGTGGGATAGTAACTTTGTGATCACAGACTAATTCACAGTCTTATTTTGGTGAATTTAAAGTGGCCGTGGTGGCCCCGGCTGAAGAATAGGCCCCTCCATATCTACCTATCCGCGGATGTCGTAAAAGGCGACTAATGGAAAAAAGCTAGGAGATGGGCAGCAGAGTCCCTCATTTTAACACCTATACCTCTAACTGCGCTCGACAACCTGCATGCCCAGCGTGGTGAGTATGGGCACATCCCCCCCACATGGAATTCGCTCTGTCTGTGGGGGAGGCCATGTTCAGCAGTGGACGTCGAACGGCTGAAATTATGATAAACGAAGTAGATTGATTAATTCAATCATGATCTGAGATCACTATCCAAGTCACGTTTGCCATTATTACGTTTTAGTTACAATATTGTACTGATAGCATTCAAATAGCTAATAATCATCGCTCAGTTCTCAATCACCGATATGAATACAAAACGTTTCACCTCCGATATGGTAATTAAATTCAGTTTAATACCACCCAGCTTCACATTTTGAGGAATGCGTTCCCAAGACAAACTACCTATTTCAAAGCCACCAACCTACAAAATAATATCAAAAGCTACCAACCTAAGAACAATATAAAGCAAGCTATAAACGTGACAATATAAACAGCCGCACATTTTGGATAACACTTGCAGTGATCTAAAAAGTCATAGTCAAAGTCAAAAGGCGTTTATTTCAATAAAACCACGACGATCATTTTGAAACATTAGATCATAATACACTAAGTTTGAAACGTATTTCACTTAGAAACAAGGAAATGCTACGCTTAATAATACACGTATTAGCATTTAAGCATCTATACCATAGAGTTTTCTTAGTTATAGGCTTTTGTTTATATTCGTATAACTTAGTTAATATAGGTAAGTAAGTGGTACCTTAACGTTTTCTACGGTGTGTTTTTTTAGTTCCAAAATATTTTTATGTGATATGTAATCTTTTGATTATGTAAAATCCATAAAATAATCGACTTAAATCTTACAATGGAATAAGCCCTAAACTAGTATTTATAGTCTATATAGCTAGCACATTCTTTAGGCTTTCTCTAATATATAATTTCTAATATTATAACTTCGGCACCCAAAATATAAAATGACCGCTTTGTATTCAAAAGTTCAAAGTATTTTGTAAGCAAAGCGTCAACCAAGAAATCAAGACAAGGCAAGGTTCTCAAACAATAGAGTCCGTACAGAATAAATAAAGGACTGCGAAACGAAATCTCACTCCAACAACAAGAAAATATCGCTATGTATTAACCTTCGCCTTGATCAATATAAAGTCTAAAGCCCAAGAGCGAAGCTTCAATTTCATTTGACAAAGTTTTCATGACTGTCAAAATTACCGCACACTTTAGTTATAAGCGAGCACATAAATCGTTAAAATTATTCTAAAGTCAGAGTGATAAAGTTCATATTACATTGCAAGCTTCTTCTTCTTGTCGTGTCACTGATTCTTTCTTGGTCAGCCTGTATTAGGTCAGTTACCAGGTTGAGGTAATTTTTTTAAATTGCAAGTTTTTTTGAAGTGAAACCTCGCATCTAGCCCTTTACCTGACAGGTGAAGAAGTGTATTAGTCTAAGCTTTGCACTAATCAATATAAAGTCTAAAGTTTGACCGCGAAGAGTATTATATGACTAGATTTACATGATTAGTTTTATACTCGCTTACTAATTGCTAAAATGTTTCTAAAGTCAGAGCGATAAAGTCCATATTACATTGTAAGCTGATCTGGAGTGAAACACATTGACACCCAGTACTTTTACTCGACTGGCGAAGAAAACCTATTCTCGTCATTCATAATTTGTATGCAAGAGCAGCGCGCATAAAAATGAGTTGTTATTACAAAAACATTGTTTCATCGAAGTCATGTTTTGTGGTACAGTTATTGAACTGCAGTATTTTATTAATATTTTGACCACCTGAGTGGAGGCATGACAAAAGACAGACGTCGTACAGTGTGGCGTGGTGGTCCCGGCTGAAGAATAGGCCCTTCCATTACTACCCGCGGATAAGAAGTGACTAAAGGAAACCAAGCTAGGAGTTGAGCTGCAGCGTTCCCTATCACGAACGAAGGTGAACGAAGGTCACCGACATAGCTCTCAGAATTAGCAAATTGAAGTGGCAGTGGGCAGGCCATATAGCTCGCAGAACCGATAACCATTGGGGAGTAAAGGTTCTCAAATGGCGACCACGAACCGGGCGACGCAGTGTTGGAAGGCCCCCGATGGACCGATGACATTGTAAAGGTTGCGGGAAGTCGGTGGATGGAAAGGGCTCAAGACCGTTCGTCGTGGAACTCTTTGGGGGAGGCCTATGTCCAGCAGTGGACTTCTACAGGTTGTTGATGTTCCCTATCAACAATAGCTTTATCTGCACTCGCCAACCCGCTTGCCCAGCGTGGTGAGTATGGGCAAATCCACCCTTATGATTGTTTGGGTGCAAGCTGTACAAGGTTGGTCACGCTGGAAATCTATAGAGGAGGCCTATTTTCAGCAGTGGGTGTCCTAAGGCTGAACTGATGATGCTGATGATCATGACAGTCAACCAGTTAGATTTGTAGGCTACTGTAGAACCTTTTAACACTAAATCTACGATGCAACGGGTCATTGCTGGATCTGCCGGATCAATTATTTCGATATGACGTTATATACAAATCAGATGATAATCAGCTCTCCGACCACAAGAGTAGATTATTCTAAAGAGTTTTGACCAATATCCTACTAATATTATAAATACCGATATTTGGATATTTGGATGTTTAGATATTTAGATGTTTGTGATTCAATCACGGCTAAACGGCCGAACGGATTTGGATAAGATTAAGATAAGATTAAGATTTGGTACAGAGATAGATTATAGTCTGGAATAGCATATAGGCTTTTTATGTAGGTACCACGCGAGCGAAGCCGCGGAAGCTAGTTTCAAATATACCTAAACTTTTTATTTAGCGATAATAAAATATAAATTTACAAACTGTTGACAATACTAAGTTTTAAAATGAAGCAAGCGCAAGCGCCAGCGATCAGCGTCCCCAAGACGCTGGTGGAATTGCCACGCTGAATGGCAATGCTGATCCGTTGGGTAAAATAGGAGCCAGATCTCGGGTCACGCGTCGCTTTGATCAGACTAGACGCCATGATATTGTTTTGAAAATTTGTTCGGATTGATACGTTAGTACAATGCATTTAATCGTAAATTACAACATTATTTAACGTTATAAAACAATGAAAGCGATGTCGCGAAAACTGCGGCACCATTTACAAAATATTTCAATCAGCACCTGCAATCCACTGCATTGTAGCGGCGCAAATTATAAAGCTCATTTCGAACGGCGCGTAATGAAAAATTGCAAGCAAAATTTCATTTTATCTTCGTGAATTATTCGTTTCTCGACGCTACGGGCTATTTATTTATGTACTTTTGTCGATGGTTTTATCTCTCGTTTTGTTGAACATAGTAGGTAGGTACTTTTATTTCGGGTTTAAAAACATTTAGCAAGCTTTGAATGACATTGCTAGCTGTAAATGTAGCGAAATTTTTACTGATAACCTTTTTGCTTTGAAAACAGCTGTCTTTTGCAAGGTTATCTTTTAGAAAATTATAATAACATAAAGAGGTAAAATTTATTTATTTCTTTTTTGTGTTTCGGGGTTATCTTTGAATTGAATGAACCGATTTTAAAAATATTTCACTAATAGAAAGCTACACTATCCCTGTGTAACATAGGTTGTTTTTGTCACTGAGTTCATATTTAGGAGGAAAGTTTGGAAATAAATGGGTCCGAAATCAAGATTTCAAGTGTACAATACAAAAATAACAAGAATCAAGGCAGTTTATAACACGCAGACGAAGTTGGGTGGGTCAGCTAGTAGAAAATAAATGATATATGAATTTCGTTGATTTTTATGTCATCTCAATATGCGTATGTATGTATGTGTATGTGTGTGCGCGTGTATAATATATAATGTTTATTAAAAACTATTTTCTTTTATTTACCTTACACGTACGAATACTATTACTAAGTCCCTTTACGAAATAATTTCCGCAGACCCCGGCTCTGCTGACACGTTTGTTCCAAGCTACGCAAATGTAGGTTCCTATTGCTCCTGGGGGACACCTGGAGGTGACATTTCCTTTTTTGTGGAGTCAGAAATGGCGATTTAATAATTCATGAGCGTGTCGATGTGTACTTATTTGGTGGTTTAAATAGAAAAAGAGTGTTTACTGGGTTTTGTGTACTTGCCAAGGTGTAGAGATAGGAGTATATAGGAGATAGGAGTGCAAACAATCGGTCGGTGCTTTTTCGTCAAGTGTGGATACCAAGTTTAAGATCATAATATCTTCCTGTCTTTGTCCTGCATTGTGTGGGGCAAGACGCAACATGTTTTCTTATCTGTTAGCCGTCATCTCCGCACTCACTTCTTTCTTAGTCATGTCATCTTTAATACAATCCATCCATATTTTCTTTGGCATTTCTCTACTCTTATATCCATCTACATTCATACCTAACACTATTCTCGTTACATAACTTTAATCTCTCCTTATGAAATGCTCATTCCACGCTAACCTAACTCCTCAACATGTCCGTTACTGGCCATGCTTATGATAGACAACAAAATGCATAAAATAGGGATTTTATGATAATAATTAATTTTCAATTGTAATGCCCTAATCAAACAAGACATTATTCGTCTTACACAGAGAAATTGTTTAGTACCCACTAAACTTTACTTTTAGTTTATTACCTTGTTATTTGTTAAGCAAAAGCTCATTAGTTCCAGATCAGTAGATGTAGCTTACTATATAGGTATTTGTAATAAAGACATAAATTCAGATCGTGCGAGCCAAGTAAGGGGATTCTATATTTACTTTAATTATGGCGCCACAAAGCATTAACAAATCAAAGTGTCTTTCATAAATTTATCAAATTCGACTTGAAGCTTCATGATTTCATTCAATGTTTGCTAGAAAAATTGAATTCGTAATGAGCTCTATTCATTTTACTGTCCCATTCAGGTATTTCAAAGCGAACAAGCAAAAATAGATTTAATTGACAGCAACATAAAGTTCTAAATTAGATGTGAGTGATTAGTTTCGTTTAATTGACTGTAATACAACTTGTTTACGTACCTTCTCAAAGTAAAGTCATGCTTCAGTAATTTCAATTAAGCAATGTGATAAGTACAGTTGCCGAGAAAGTTTAAGATATGATTTCAGGCTACAATATTAAAAAGTAGGCATTTTCATAAATACAACATCTATGTATAGGTACATAGACAATAAATAATAATAACTTATCTATATTAAATCAATGGCCGTGTTGGTCTTGGCTGAAGAATAGGCCGATGTTGTAAGAGGCGACTTAGTGGAAAAAAATCTAGCGGATGCCCAAAAGCTCACTCTATTTTAACAACAATAGCTCTAACTGTGCTCAAACGAGTGCAATTATATGTATCTATTATGTATATCAGTCTCTGGTAACAATAGTACAGGCTATGCCTAGTTTGGGATCAGTTGACCGTGTGTAATCCGGAATAAAATAAATATTAAAAATAAAATAAATAAATAAATTGGGAAAGACAAAGTTATATAATAAGTTGAAAAAATTGAATCTCTATTTACCTGCAAATTGTAAGTACTCAGCAGCTAAGGACCAACTGAACTTTTATTAGTATAATAGCATAATTGTATGTTTTTTGTAGGACAGTGGACGTTCTACGGCTGAAATGATGATGATAATTTCAGCCATTCCTCACTTGTTTCATCGAGTGTGCAGACCTGAGTCTGACAGCACCTATGTACGAATAGTTACCCGATCTGTAAGCGTCTTTACGAACGTCAATCAATCGCTGTTAATTGGCTTTACCTGCTAACTGCTAAACATGATAGATTTCCAATTACAAGACACATACGTTATTACACGGATTTCATGTTTTGACCTCGTTATTACGTTATTGTTCATTTATAAAGGTTCTACAAGGTGATTTACACAGATATCAAGAAAAACAGTGATTGGTATATCGTAATAAGATATTTTTTAAAAAATAAAAACCGACTTCAAATTCCTGAATATTTACAAGATTAATATCAATCTCTTTTTTTTTGTTATCAACCTCTTTGCGTTTTGCTTACCTACTGAGGATGACATTGGCCACCTACACTTTCGGATAAAAAACAAAAGTAACTATGACATCCATTCATCATCAATAATAACTCTTACGGTACTGACTGACTGACTGACAATCAAACGTAGTGGTTTTATTCTCTTTGAAAATCAACGCAGAGCCTACTAAGAGTATGAAATTTGCAGGGTAGCTTCCTGTTGTAACGTATATTATATTTGCGCCTTTTGAGATCCTCGGCTGAATCTGCCGCCGCACCCGCCCTAACTGATGTCCCCGGAAGATGTGAGCGCGCTAGTTTATCAACACAAGTAGCGTCCCACACCATAGGCCTACCCTTCTCCCAAGGGACCAAAGTCATTCCGTCAGGCCGCTTACCATCATCACGCAGACCATTCGGTTCGAGAATGGCTGGGACGTTGATGCTGGTAAGAGCCCGGTGGATGATGTCATTAAGGCTAGCGTGGCGGGATATTCTTCCGGCAGCCCTAGTGCACGATAATCCGTTGATTATCGTGCACTATAAGTATTAGAGTATATACGTACATTATACATACGATAATCTATATACGTATAAATATATAAGGCATCCCTGTGATTTTGTTTCTCAAATAACTCGCACTAAACTCTCAGCTCTCTTAGATCTACCATCCATTTACGTAAAAACAAATCTCTTGGTCAAAATATTTAGGGATAACCGTCCATTTTATACAAAGTCACGCCTCGTACCCATGCATAGAAAAACAATGCAAAGCAAAGCAATGTAATGAATGTGGACTGTCTGGCGATGCAGTCGTGAGCAGAATTTTTATTTCATATGCGAAAACTTTGACTGCAATTTATATGCAGTCTGCAGTCGAGTTTTTTCAGAGCAATGACTTAGATAGAAGGCTAGATTCTATCAATCTTACAACGGCTACAAATGCGTAAGTTATGATGGATGTATGGGTGTTTGTTACTCAATCACGCCAGAGCAGCGGATAAAATTTGGCACAGAGTAAGATTAAAGTCTAGAATATCACATGGGCTTTTTTCAACAACGCAAGCAATGCCTCGGGCGGAAGCTTGTTCTATTGTAGTTTTGCTTATTTTTATTGTATATAAAATATAAATATAAATATTCCGGACATATTCATACGGTCAACTGATCCCAAACCAGGCATAGCCTGTACTTTGGGTACCAGAGACTGATATACATAATAGATATATATATCAATTGTGTTACTCGTATATGAAATATCTATCCGTCCTTCTGGCATAGTTTTTTATAAATGTTTTTGGTTACCATATAATTTTTATTTAGTTTGCTGTTTTAACACTACTTAAAAAATACCAAATAATATTTTCAACCATAAATCCACATTAATTCCGATTGCAAAATCAAATTGGGGTCACTATCAACAAACGTAATGCCATAACGGTCGCTCGGCTTCTAAATAACAAAATACAATGCTAAGGTAATGAGTTAAGGTTGTCGCAGACATATCGCCCCGGTGTGGTTGATTTCCGTTCGTAATTCTACAGGCTACTTTTTATCGTAATAACGCAAGTGTCAATTCGACCTAAATCAATACACTTACTTCAACATTAATACTGTCATCTTACAAAACATGAACGTACGTACATAAATTCATTTCCGACAGACCTTAGACCTAAACTCGTCAATAAATTAATTAAAACGACTCTTATCTTTATGATAGATGGAACACGGGGGCACAGCTTAGAAAAGAACAGTTGAGACATTTATACTTAATGCCCGCTGACACCAAACTTAATTTGGCAACTACCCAAGAATTAGAGAGTAGGTATAGTTCGTACTTCGTACAATTACTGCTATCTAGATTTATGAAATACTAGCCTCTCTAGGTATAACTGCGGCTTCGCTCGCGTTATACCTGTGAGAATAAAAAGCCAATTCGCTACTCCAGACTATAATCTATCTCTGTGCCAAATTTCATCCAGATCCGTGCAGCCGTTCTGGTGTGATTGAGTAACAAACATCAATCCATCCAAAACTTCTAACTTTATCGGTTCAATAAAAGTATGTCCGCCTCTTTCTTTTGTTTACTATTTGAAAAGGACAGAGTGAGAGTTATAGAGGCGATAAAGTTAATGACTGATTATGTATAAGCGGCCAAATATTTAAAATTTCTCAAATAGCGTCCACAAACAAGACACCCTATTGGAAAGCCCCGAAGATCGTCCCAGAAAAATCTAAGCACCTACTTATCTATTTATCACAACCAAAACTAAAATAGGCAACTATTTCTTCTTCTTCTTCTTGTCGTGTCACTGATTCTTTCTTGGTCATCCTGTGTTAGGCCAGTGACCAGGTTGAGGTATGGTGGCCCTGAAAAGGGCCTAAATGTCGCTTGAATAGTTCACATTACAAAGCAACAGAGAGCTTACAGAGCATTCCATGAGTTGATTGTCCAGTTCAATCGTAGCACACACGCTGCATATATGAGTAACTCATATATGCAGCTCAAACAAACTCAATAATGAGTTGACGAGCTATTCTCTTTTGCCTAATGTTCATTCTCCGGAATTCAATAAACTAGTTCGACACATTTCGATCATTGTAAATTCTTTAATTGGAGCTAATGGCGTTATTTAAAGCACTTTATAAGTGTTTTTCTTTGCTATTGGAGCAATAAATCATATTATTTAAGATTAATTATCATGCAAAGAATCACAGTTACTTGCTTTCGTGAAAGAAAAATATTATGTCATTGTGTTATTTTTGTTATTGCGCGAATGACAAGTGAACAGCTTATGTTTACGCGTATTTTTGTACTGGACCCGGACTCTTCTTTAGAATAGTGCTATAGGCTATATAAAAGCCTTTTTAAACCCTCTGCACGTTATTAAAGTCTTTGTTTGAATGAACTTAAATGATAAAAAAACGTTCGAACTGGTACTATCTCCCCTTAATATCATCAGTCATAGTCATACCCGAATCACTATAATTTCATTTTCTAAATATAACTGGAACAATTATCACCGTTTAGGGAAAATGCCAACTTGACATCTATCCGAATTACACTGTCCTACCTCCTTCAACGTTACACTCTGATGGATTGGTCCTGAAGGACTTTTGTGCGTTGCACAATTAATTTGGGCGTGTTCGAGTTCCATTCATCGGGCTACGGCCCCTTGTCCGTCATGACAATTAGAAATGGCGTCGGCAAAAAAATATAGGTTGATCGTACCCTAGTATTCAAAGTCGTTATAAATATCTCCTAACAAACCGACAACATTTTTAACGCAAGTCTCAAGAGTGTTTTAAATACATATGAATATTTATATTATGACACTACTAAGAGAAACAAAGCTGCAAGTTAGATGTATTAGGTGTCTTTATAGTGCCTACACATTACCTACTCATGTTCACCTTACACCCTGTAGATGTATAAGGTAAGCCGGGAATTATGAGTAAGGTTGAAAGATAGTAATGTAATTCGATTATCATCATACCCAGATATTTTTCGCAAACCAATTTGAAAAGTTCAAAATTACAGTACAGAAAATTTCTTAATTGTTGAACCATTCATCCTATGTATTATTAGAAACAGCATTAGCCTCAATAAAACTTATTTAAATTCACGACAAAAGCTCCAATTTACCACAAATTGCAAATTAATCGGACGGATAGCACGTGAATAGAAGCGACTGATTGCCTTTTAGTCATCATCAACAACCTGTAGAAGTCCACTGCTGGACATAGGCCTCCCCCAAAGAGTTCCACGAGGAACGGTCTTGAGCCCTTTCCATCCACCAACTTCCCGCAACCTTTACAATGTCATCGGTCCATCGGGTGGGGAGCCTTCCAACACTGCGTCGCCCGGTTCGTGATCGCCATTCGAGAACCTTTACTCCCCAACTTGCCTTTTAGTATAGACAAAATATTACTCAATTTATAATAATCTTAGCTTAGGAATTCAACGACTGTGTTTATCGTTAGGTGACCTGTAAGAACGTAACAAAAATTATTTTTATAAAGCTAAGAACAAAGCATTATCCTCCGTAATCTGAGTGAATTATATTTTTTAAGCTAACATCTGAGGCACTTATTTCATTGCATTTATTGCTTTAATGCTTCTTGAAAATTCCTTCTCCATCAACTGAACTTCCGCACCCTTCAAAATGTTTTCGGCCCATCAATAAGGTGGCCTTTCTTCCGACATATTTCTTAATACCATTTCATTATTAATCCATTAGACACTTATGAACGTTTATAACGTCTTCAATTTGTAAGGCGATTTATGCTAAGATCTTTAGGATTATGAAAGGTTCCCGCGGCGTTATTACTAACTATTAATTTGTTTAAATTATTACCTGTCTTCACTGATTACATAAAGTTATTAGCTGTGGGAGATTCTATAAGAGCAGACTTATGACTAACCAGTATTTTATGCGGATAAATTAGAATAACATAATCAGCCTGTAGAAGTCAACTGCTGGATATAAGCCTTCCCTATAAGAGTGCCAATACTACCACTAAGAACGAACTTGAGCCTTCTCTATTTAACAACTTCCCGAAACCTTAACAATATCGTCGGTCCATCGGGTAAGACCTTCCAAAACTGTGTCGTCAGGCCCATGGTCGCCATTAGAGAGCTTTTATTCCCTAAGGTTGTGTTATGGATATCTGAAGAGTGATTGTGTAATACAGAGTCAGTTCAATGAGTGCATAATGGTCCTGTTTGAAATTACCATTTAATGTTATTCTTCGGAAGATTTGAACCCTTTGATGGAGTTTATATATATATTGGAAGCTCATAGCCCTAAGGCCCTTTGGAAGTATATTGTGAAACAAAAACCCACGCGCTTGTTACAAACTCTGACTAAACATTTAGCAACGTTCACACGTTTCTTAATACAATAAATCCAATATTATACTAATCAATATGCCCTTTACTCCAATAGATTATAGCTATTATCGCGAATAAATCTTGATAGGTATGCGTGTACCTATTTAGCTTAACTAAAACCCACTATCTAATAAAGCGGGGCGAAAACACGTACGTGAATACACACTGAAATTTAAACTGTTTATGTGCGTTGAAATAGCAATGATCACGCTTTTGTAAATTTTAGATCGATCACTGACGGTTGCGGGAGCCAAATATTGCATTTCTCAAACAACACAGTCAACATGTACAATCCCTACATACTTCATTTGGAATGTGCATCTACTGCATCTTCTTCGCTCACCATAGTTACCGGACTACCAAAGTTACCGAACCTTAGTATGGAACATCACATCAGGAACAGCAAAGAAAAACTACATTTAGCTACCAGCAAGTGCTGCTATCATTTCGCTTTAGTCGACATTGTGCTTTACTATTTACTATAATTTATTGGTTTGTGCTACCATTTAATTTTATTGTCGTGACTAATAAGATGTATAAAGCTAACGTGTGATTGTAATTTATAACTACAGATTAAAGATTATGATAGTCGATTTGAACCAAGTTCATCGGCTGTTTAGGACAAAGCTTTGTCAGATAGTTTTAAACTACTTGTGGAAACTCCCGCGACTTCGTTCGCGTGACGGCATTTCATATTTTCCCCTCGGTGGCGCAGCGGCGAGTGCCCATCTGAGACGAAAGGGGTGAGAGTTCGATTCCCGCTGCGGAACAAATGTTTGCATGATCTGAAAATCTTTGTTCGAGGTCTGGGTGCTCTATCTGATATGGTACTCGTAGTTTCTGATACCCACGACACAGGTTACCCTTATGGGGCCATATGTGACTGTTGGGTGCTACATATTATTATATAATGAATGCCCCCGCTGCACCCCCTTAGCGGTTGGGTTTGGGAATTCCTCTCTTTGTGCATCTCTACTCTACAAATGGGAACCCACTCTCCAATCTCATGCTCGTAGGACTTCTAGTTTAGTCTGTGCGTTGATTGTCAGTCATTCAGTCAGTAACGAGAGAGTTTTTTATACATTTATTATTAGTGAAAACTTCCGCGCCTTCTTTCGCAAGTAAGCCAATGAATCCTATCGTTAGGTAACTAACAATTCCTCCGGCCCAAGGGAGTAGAATCTAGTTTATTAGCGGTTGACAAACGAATCGCCCGAGACGAGAACCGCTGACAAATGCTTACCAGAAAATAGCATGAGACTTTTATTGTTAGTCGTTTCATCGTTTCGTCGATTTTCGGACATAGTAATTTTTGCAATATGACGAAATTCTACGTTCACGTAATGTTATAATTTATTGTATGAAGCCGTGTTCAAAGGGCATGCGATAATTCTTGACATGTCATATAAAATCCGTATCAAAAAGAGCCTAACCTCTACTGAATAATAATAGTCAGTTTTGAATTTGATATTTGAGAGTGTGCGATATAGCTCATAAATATCGCAAGCTACTTAAAGTAAAACTCAAATTTAACTTCATCCAAAAGACGTAAGGATCATTTTCAAATGAATTTTAGATAATATATCGCACGCCGTTTGATATGTTTAACGCGGCGTAAGATTGGACCTACATACTCATGTTTGAATGTTGACGGTCCCCCCACAAGAGGGAAAGACGACCTAATTAAGGTCGCTGGGAATAGTTTGGATGCAGGCCGCACAGGATCGGTCGCACTAGAAATCTATAGTACCTATGGCCAGTTGCAGACGTCCTACCTACCTACCTAGTAGATGAGCAAAGCCGTAGGCGGAAGCTTGTACATTTTACGCGTCCCGTCCAATATTCGTATCAATTAAGGCCCCTTCAGCCGAACCATTTCAAATACGATCAGAATTGCAAATTGACACTTTTTCTCCTATCTCGTACATTCGTCTAAAAATTAGGGTTGTCGTCACCGTCATCTTTTATCACTATCATCAGGAGGCCAATTCTACTAGTTTACAACGTTTAACATACGTGCAAATTGTGGAATGAGCTTCCGAGGTTTTCCCGCTAACCTACAACATGAAGAGCTTTAAGAAAAATACAAAAAGATTTCTCCAGGGCAGGCAACGCATTAGCAATGCTCCAGGTGTTGCAGATGTCAATAGGCGACGGTAACCGCTTACCATCAGGTGGGCCGTAAGCCTGTTTGCCTCCGTATAACATAAAAAAAAAAAAAACATTCTATTTAGTTCCAACAATGGTTCAGTTACGAATATTACCTAAAAAAACATTTTACTAAATAGATGACCAAACTGAATCGTAACATGAACCGAAACCAAATTGATCGGCAACTTAAATGCAGCTGCTAACATTATTTAGTATTTAGTAACACTATTTAAGTGTTAAATTGATTTTCGATGGTTTGCTTGCTTGCTACTCGTGGCTAGAAGTCTTTCTGAGTCATTCTGCATTATGGTCAGTGAGCTGATGAAGTATGGTGGCCCTGAAAAGCACCCAAGACCGTCGGATTTTCGATTGAATCGCTTTTGAAAAACATTCGATCACTGTTTTAACTGTAACGTTTTTGAGCTAGATGCTATTCAACTGCAGCATACAAAAACATCTAAAAACAGATGAAAGCTATCGTTCGATTGAAAAGTTAGTAGAATCAAAGATAATATAGGTACTAAATTGTCTTTGATAGAATTAAGCCCCTGGCTATCCAACTTCTCGACAATACGGACAGCAGCGGGAGAAGAATAAAAAATTTTCAGTTAGTATTGTGTAAATATCATTGTGATAGAGTGTAGCAAACAATTGCTTTCTATGATTAAAGACAATAACAAAGCTTATACTAAGGATATTTAATAACCATAGTATGATTTAAAAAATATGAGTTAAAAGACTTGTAGATTCGTATTGTTGAGAATTCTACTTCAATTGACGACATCGATCACAATGACGACGACAATTTACTACAAGTATTGTAGCGGGCAAGTTCCCGTCTTGGACATAATGGTCAATTCCCGCTGCGGAACAAATGTTTACATGATCTGCAAATATTCGTTCTGGGTTTAGGTGTTTTGGTACCATGGTACTCGTAGTTTCTGATCCCATGACACAAGGAATCCAAGTGTGAGGTCAGGACTATGTAGGTATGTGATTGGTGGGTGTTGTAATAAGGAACTTTCTTTATGAGAACGCTCAGCTATTACTATTACGTAGCAATAAATGTAATGATTTTAAATAAAATGTTAGTGTGTAGCTGCCCACATCTATCAACTTACTGTGACCGTCAAAGGGTATTGTATTCCGTAGACATCGTTTCATTAGGTGAGAGACCATCCTTTGCATCCTTTCCTTTAGTGGTGGCAATTTAAGAATATTTTCATAGTCAGTTGAGTGCCAGTGCTATTTCGAGCCTTCTTCCTTCCTGTGTTGGTCCTGTTTTCTTAGACCGCTTCAGAGTATTTACTACGCACATAATTTTGACGAATTGGAACGGTGATCTACCACGTGTGTGCCACCCCTAATGTAAATTGATCTAATTGGAAATTCAGTTGCTCTCGAATCGCCTGTCCGAGTTTGTCTCCCAGACCGAATTAGTTCTTTTGACAGTCGACATCGGATTTGGTTCGATGATTTGCTATCGGAGCCTAGCACTAGTTTCTGCGGACATGGTGCTCTTAGAAAATTCAGATCGTTTAGCAACGTGCGTAGCGGTCACTGAATGGGTAGCGATTGTGATTTTTACTGATTTTTAAGCTGTTGGTCTCTTACTACCATTGCATCGTAACCGGACTATTCCAGTGCAGAGGGCGCTGCGGTCGTGAAAAAGTTAGGTTGATGCAACGAGCTCAAGGGCACCACTTAGGCACGGACCATGCTCATCATCATCATCACGTCATTTTATGGCGAGCGAGGGTGCTACTTTGAATATAGAGTTAATGTTATGCTTCCACTACATACTAGATGAACACATTTATTTTAAATCGATTTTCTAATTTATGTTCCAAATTCAAATCTCATTACTGCCCGCTATAATAAAAAAACCGTACTGTGTAAAAGTCTGAGAAAAAAAGTGCTACTTTACGCGCACTTATTGGAGAACAAAACGTCGTTTTTCGAATAGCAGCATCTAATGGTCTCGCTAAGGATTCCGCAATTTCAGAAACTTGCGCAAAGAATATAGCTAAAACCAAATTACGGGTGTTCAAATCTAGCTTCAAAAGATTTTTAGAGCTTTGAACTATATGTGCATCTACACTTTTCGGTTTAAACAAGCTTGGCTTTGGCTCTGCCCGTATGAGACTTAATACTTAACAAACACGGAGCTCAAAAGCGGATAATCCTTGGATTTAGCTGTTACACGAAGTTTTAAAAAATTCTACATATTTAAACACTATTTAGACCTCGACCCTACCATGAAAGGTTACTTGCCTTAACCTCTTTGAGTTTAATATAAACGTATTAACTATTGCCTCCCTAAATATAAATTTGTTTAAACTAATGCCTATGAATATTGTGCCAGTACATCTAAAAAAAAAGTTTAAGAGCACCTTGACTCGCATATTTCAAATACCAGTCTTAGTATCATTAATTAAAGATGCAATTTGCAGGCTCTCCTCAGCGGCGGCTATAACGCCTACCCGATCCTATTACTCTTGAAACATGCTCATATTTAAAAAGCTGTCTTTGAAAAACAAATTGCTCCTACCTACGAATCAGAGATCGAGATCAAAGCTTGTGGGAAAACTAAGATATTTCAATTCGAGATTCGGGAACAAATTACATTTTTTTTTTGTTAAATAATAACTAGTAGCTTTCGAGGATTTTGAGATACTGGACGACTTTAGTGATCAATTTCAGGTAGTACGGACCCTTAAATAAATCCCGTGGAAATCTCTTCTCACGTAGGTAGTGATAAACCATTTAGTAATTTGAATTTAATAATATCTTGTCCTTTCAGGCATTCTCTGCTGCTGCTGCTCCTGACGACTTCATGCTCTGCCAACGATGGACTATTTGGAACCTCGAAGTATCAGAACGGTAAGCTTCATACCAACCATAATTATTTAACGACATTTTGGGCCTTATAAACAGGAGACATACGACATCAAATTTAGAGCACGTAGAAATCAACATAATTCAGTTTTCGATCGTAAAACCCAATGTTGCGTAGCCTGTAGGCTTCCTAATTCTCCAAATTCTAAGGTTTATGTACCGCTTCGTACGATAGACCACCTTATTTCTTAGTTGATAAGGCCACCGACCAAAATGAAACTTGGAATTTCGGATGTTATATTAAACCCGCTTATCAGAAATCAGGGTCACCAGTATCTACCAATGAAACATTGGAGCATATCCCTGAGTTTTTCATCATAAATCGTAAGACAACCATGACTGCTGGATATAGCTCATTCATAAAAATCCCGGCTCTAACTAAGACTACTCCTGCAACGTTTACAGGAGTGCGGGGGATTGTTCGGGAAACGGGTAAAACGTTTACCACCCGGTTCCCTACACAACTATATGCGCATCACGTCCCACGCCTCTTGAATTTGCAGGGTTTACCTTTTTATACCTTCCTTTTTATATGACATTGTCCGAGAGGCGCCTTGGATGTACAAAATGATTAATAATATGTATACTATGCCAAAAGGGGTTTATTGTACACCCAATCCTATCCTAATACCCCACTTATATTATAAATGCGAAAGTATAGTTTAGTTTATTTAGTTTATTTTTTCATTGGTAATCAACAGCGTTTACTTAAATCTAGGCAAATATAAACTTGTAATAGATATAAGGCCAATAAAATATTACCCCAATATTGTAAATAAGGTTATAAGTTATTGAGGCAGGAGAAGTTGGTACAACCAGTGAGCTGAATTCCGAAGAAGTCATTAGGCCGAAACCAATGACTTCCCCAGAACCCATCCGACTGCCGACTGTACCCGGTTTGTAGGTACCTAAGTAGCAGTAGGCAGTCTGTAAGGTTTTATGAATGGATGTTTGTTATTCAATCACGCCAGAACGGCTGAACGGAACTGGATGAAAAATTTCGCACAATGATAGATTGTAGTCTGGAATAGCACATAGGCTTCATTTATACTTCGTTCACGTAGTACCTACATAAAAAGTAGCCTAATGCTATTCTAGATAAAGAACTTTATCTATTCCAAGTTACAACGAAATTAGTTGAGCCGTTACGGCGTGATTGAACAACAAACATCTAAACATCTTAACATCCTCACAAACTTTCGCATTTATAATATTAGTATGATTAGTAGTAAAGACCAGAAACAGCTGATTTGAGAAAGATCAGAAATACGAGAATAAAAGAGATAGAGCAGTAGAGTTGAGAGAGAGAGTTTCATCGCTAATGTTTTTGTTGTTAATAAGCTCCTTTTAGGATGATGATACTATTACAAAACAGGTTGTGCACGAGTAAACTAGATTTCTGACATAATTATTCTGATCTTCAGTCTCAATGACTGCGCGGAACATTCATGAAATGCAGTGACCAATTAGGAATACTCTCGACCAATTACGAATTCGAGTTGGTCACAGCGGAGATAATTGGTGACATGGGGTATAATTGAAACGTCCGACTTTGAATTTGGAGCGCACTCTCGGTCTCGCCTTTCCTGTCCATTACAAACACCTGTGCTACCCTTTTGGACTCCATTTGATTTGGCACAACTATACCAATACATCCTATCCTACTAATCGGTATTTTATATATGCGAAAGTTTGTGATGATGTTTGGATGTTTGTTGTTCAATCATGCCTAAACGGCCCATTGGATTTGGATGAAATTTGGTACAGAGATAGATTATAATCTGGAATGGCATATAGGATACTATTTATCTAGGTAGCACGCGAGTGAAGCCGCGGGTGGAAGCTAGCACACAATATTTATCACACTAATTCAAGCAGCAAGCGACATAAGTAGCGCCATTATAATTGTGTGCATTTTTGGCGCTCGCGAGCTCTTTTGATATGCGTGTATTAGCTGTTTTATAACAACGTTTGCACCTAATAACTTACACCAGTCAGTAAGCGCAAGACCCAGGCGATATCATGTAGGTAAACATAGTGCAATTAACTCATACCTAAGCACAGTAGCATCTCGCATGCATGACGCGCGTTGACGACAGCTTGTATACGGCACCAAATCTGTGGCAACTTGTTTAGTTTGCGATCTTGCCATTCTGCAATTTAATCTTGCATTATGGCAAACATATTGCCACCTTACGATCATAAAGGCTGCTTTCCATTGGACGACCGCGACAGTGCAAGAAAGCACTTTCAACGCAAATTGTTTGCGGGCAATTAACGCTCAACCGTTTTCTACTCTTTGTCTAAACAGCGTCGTTAAAACGATTGCGCGGTGCTCCCGGACTAAGGATACGGGCTTATCGCTGTAATAGTTGAATATATTGTGCTATTAGGGAGATGTATAGGATAGCTCAAAGTACCCAATAAATGGACGTCTCTCTCAAAATAATGGGAACATTTATTGGCTGCCATTTTTAACCGAATTTGAAATAGAGGTCTCATCGCATTTCATATTTTCATCCCTCACGATTACATACATCTGAATCAACAAGAAGATTCCCATTGGGTACCGTAAATGAGTAAAATGCTAATTTGCTAAAATGTTTGGGTAAAAATGGGAGGGATTAAAATTCTTGTCACAGATATCGTCGTTAAATGCATGGAAAAATCTCCAAACCCATTATCTATTTATTCTTCCATGCATCGTATCGAATCGACCAATGCAAAAATGCTCATTCTTTATTGTACACAAGAAAAATACAGATACAAAAATTAAAAAGAAAGGTATGTACAAAGGCGAGCTTAACCCTAAAAAGAATTTTCTTCCAGCAAACCTTTGAGGCTAGAGACGTGATTATAGAGGGAGGTTCGTGTACCTACAATGTTCTTCCTTTGTGGTGTTTAAAATATAAAGTCCTATATTCTAGACCTAAATTCCTGAACCAGGTCAATAAATACCAGGCATTGCAGACTTTTTACAGGCAGCGTGCCTGAAAAACGTTTACGTCCAGACCGAGTTATTACCACTCGTTTAAAGTGTCTACCCTTCACTGAGTTGCTATTACGGCAGCGGAATTAAAAATAAAAATAAATACGCCAAGCACCTTGCACTGCGAGCAACAACTGCAGTACCTGTTACAATTTTTCAATGCTATAGCGCAGCTGTTGATGTGTGATGGCCCTGAAATTTGCCTATGACCGTTAGTAACAGAACCAGTGTGGGGAAAGCAAAAGGAAAATTTCTCCGTAGAGCCAGCCTCCTTTCCTGCACATATCATATCTAAGAATTTTTAAGTTCTAGCACATGTTGGTTAGGTTAGGTTAGGTCATGTTATTTTAGTTATGCTGCTGAGCTGTTAGAGCATTATTTATATTAATTATTTTATTCATGAGCCATTAAGTTGCTCATTAATAAAAGTTTATAAGCATTTATAAATAAAAATTACTAACATAATCATCTTCCTAAAGAGGGCTTTTCGATAAATGACATGAAATCGTTTCTTGTTTAAAAACAGAAAGACTCGTGCAATGCTTCTTGGCGGTGCGAGCTGAGGTTTTATGAAGCAGAAATAGTTTTATAGTGCTGCGATAAATGGTTGAAAATATAAAAATGTAATCTGACGACTTCCGCGTACTTCCTCTAGTCAGAGCCCGTTTCGGTAGATGAAAAGGTTTGCTAAATATAGGACGGAATGATTGACGGTTTTACCGAGTATGGATATCGGTTTTATGATGATAAATTGATGATGTCGGAACCGTAGAGTGATTTAGTCAGTTTTATTTTGATGACTGCCAAGGAATCAAGTAGGAAAGAAGTACCCATATAGGTATTAAATCCGCGAAAGTCAATACTTGGAATACAATGAGCCGTGGTGGCCCTGGCTGAAGAATAGTCTTATATATTCCATATCTGCCCTTGGATGTTATAAGAGGCAAGCTAAAGAAAAAAGTTAGGGGAATTAGCAGCAGCATCACCTATTTTCAAAAAGATAACTCAAACTGCGCTCACCAACCCTTATGCATACCGTGGAATGGGCAATTAATTCTCCCAACATCATAGGAATCCATCCGTTCTGTGTTATTATAAGGTACATATTTTTTTTAAACCATATTGGATGTTTAAAAAAATGAAATACAATTACCCCGATATTTTATTTTGGCCAGTTAAACTTTTATCCTACCAGAAAATCTTGTTACAACCTAGTGACCTAATAAATTCCATACAGATCGGATTGACGGTTCAAAAGTCAAGTAATGCTCTTACAAACATACAATGACGTTTCGTCCAAGTTTTTTTTAAGACATTTGTTCGCTTCGCTTGCTCGATCAAAAATATGTAATAAAATAAAATAAAAAATGTAATAAAATAAAATAATAAATATTCCGGACATATCACACATTGTCAACTGATCCCAAACTAGGCATAGCCTGTACTATGGGTACCAGAGACTGATATACATAATACATATATATTTAACACCCAGACACAGAACAAACATCTGTGTTAGTCACAAATGTTTGTCCAGTGCGGGAATCGAACCCGCGACCTCTAGCGCAGAAGGCAGAGTTACTACCAACTAAGCTATGAGGCCAGTCAAAGTTTAAAAGCCAGTCAAGTTACATTGCAATCAAATTGTGTGTCTTCTTTTTCAGACATCCCCGAATACGACCTTCTTCACGCAATCGGAGTGCCCTTTAGCAATCCGAAGACCCAGTACTTCGACGAAGGCCTTGACGGATTCCCAGCCTATGGCCTCATGCCTGGCTCCGACATCAAGTCTCCCTACCGACTGTTCATGCCAGAAAAACTCTACGCCGACTTTTCAATTACTGCGACCGTACGGCCCGCCAATAAGGAAGGGGGGTTTCTTTTCTCCGTAGTAAATCCTTTGGAGACCGTGGTGCAATTGGGCGTTCAGTTGATTCCATCAGGTCCTGGGCTGATGAACATTTCCCTGCTGTATACAGATGCAAACGCGTACGCACTGTCCCAGACTATCGCGTCTTTTGTGGTCCCATCTTTCGCTAAGAAGTGGAGTCGGTTCGCCTTGAGGGTTACCACGGAGAACGTGACACTGTTTCTAAACTGCCATGACTTTGACACGGTGGTGGTGAAGAGGAATCCACTGGAGCTCGTGTTTGATTCTGCCTCGACGCTGTATGTGGGGCAGGCTGGACCACTGATAAGGGGCGCCTTTCACGTAAGTACAAAGTCAAATTTATTTCTCTATTTTTTAATTTAAAATCAAATTTAATGTGTTGTGAAATATTGACTGACAATTTCCGACCGCTGAGGATATTAGTTATTTGTTATAAAGTACAAACAGTATGTAAACAAGGTAATGTTTTTGTACTACAAGAACTTCAATAGTTGCTACTCTGGAACATGTTATTTACTTCGCCAACAATCCTGAAACTCTCAAAACTAGTATTCAATTACTAACATTGTTATATTAGGGAACGAACTTTAGCCTTACTTGGAATAGTTCGCTTAGTAAGGCCAAGATAAATTCGAATAATCAACAACTAAAATGAAATAGCAAAGAACTTTTGCAGGTTTGAGTTTTATATTTTTTTCTCTTTAAAATTAGTGTAGTTTTGGACTGTTTTTATCTTCTTCAAACAACAACCTTCATTTATAAAAGTTTACACTAGGTAACTATATTAACTGGCCGTGGTGGCCCCGGCTGAAGAATAGGTCCCTCCATATCTCATATCCGCGGATGTCGTAAGAGGCGACTAAGGGAAAAAAGCTGTGGATGGGCAGCAGCGTCTCCTATTTTAACAACGATAGCTCTAACTGCGCTCACCAACCCGCATGCCCAGCGTGGTGAGTATGGGCAAATCCACCCACATGATAAGGAATCCACTTTGTCTGTGGGGGAGGCCATGTTCAGCAGTGGACGTCGTACGGCTGAAATGATGATGATGATGAACTATTTTAACTAATTAAAACTAACTATAAAAGTTCGACTTGTCTCACAGCTCAGTTGGTAGTAACTCTGCCTTCTGCGCTAGAGATCACCGGTTCGATTCCCGCATTGGACAAACATTTGTGTGATGAACAACAGATGTTTGTTCTGTGTCTGGGTGTAAAATATTTATATATTATGTATATCAGTCTCTGGTACCCATAGTACAGGCTATGCCTAGTTTGGGATCAGTTGACCTGTTCTTACCCACCGTCCAACCGTGTGTGATATGTCCGGAATATTTTATTCTATTTATTAAAAAGTTGACAGTCATTAACTTTTGATGCTGACTGCACAGACTTTTCGATTTATTTAAACGAGGTTTACCTGAACATAATCAATCTCCACAAAACGAGAAACCAATTTACCCAACGCCAACGTATACCTTTTCACCGTACTAAACAAATTGACCTATCAACAGCTGAAAACAATTTATCGACTTCAAAGGACCTTTGTACAATTATACTTATTGTTTGTTTATTTCAAAAAGCATTTAGCGTAAAATACAATAAATTTGGACAACATTTAGGGTTTTAGTTAACAGGTATTATCATAACTGTAACGAACACCAATTGCAAAATTATGTCTGAAAGGAAGAGGACACACTATCATCATAGGGAAAGCATAAAATATCAGCCGCCTCTTTATATCAGGCGCCTATTTCGTAAGAAAAACATATTTTTTATAAATATGATGATATACGATTTTTTTTTTATACAACTGAGGTGGAAAACAAGCCTATGGCCCACCTGTTGGTAAGCGGTTACCGTAGCCTATCAGCGCTTGCAATACCAGAGGCATCACGCATGTGTTGCCGACCTGAAACCCCCTCACCCCTAAAGAGCTCTGGCAACCTTACTCATCGCAGGAACACAACACTATTTGAAACAAATAATGTTATTTGGCTGCGATCTTCTGTAAGGCGAAAGTTATGCTCTAAAAAATATACATACATACATACTAAAATATAATTATACCTTTAGAACGACGATACGTCCAAGTTGCTTGAGATATCTTTGCTCGTCCGATCAGTAATAATTTCATATGGAGTTTTGTATCCAATTTTAAAGAACATCCACACGGTATTTTTTCATGAGTGAAAAAACCAGATACGAAGTAAACTACTCGTAAAACAAACGATACTTGAGTGAACGCCCTTACGGTATTTTCAGAGCCTTTATTTCAAAGCTTGTTACGAGGGCCATGCGTCCTGTTTTATCGCATGCCTTTGTAAACAAAGCCTTTAGAAGACAGATAAACAGAATTCTGTCGCGTAGGTTCGGGTTAACAATGCTGATACTCACGAACGGATAACTTGGAGAACATGGCACATGAGATAGATATTATGCACCTTTGTATAAATTAATATTCCGGACATATCACACACGGTCAACTGATCCCAAACTAGGAATAGCTTTTACTATGGGTACCAGAGACTGATATACATAATAGATATATTTAACACCCAGACACAGAACAAACATCTGTGTTCATTACACAAATGTTTGCTTGCTTGTCGTGTTTCTGATTATTTCTTGGTCATCTGTATTTATATATCAACAATATACACACAACTTTACAGTTAGCACCAATGCGCCGTGATATACAAATTTTAATGAAAATAAAATTTATATATAAAAATTAACAAAAATAAAAACAGACACAATTATAATAATTTACAAAACATTAAATAATTGAACTAATCCCTACACTATCAATCATCTCAGCGTAACTCAGGCATGCTCTACACACTTCCTTCCATCTATTAGCTCAGTAACCAAAATGAGGAATGGCGGCCCTGAAAAGGGCCTATGACTATCATCTCCTTATCCCACTCCCATCCCTCATCTGTGGTCGGCACAACAAAAAGGGCCTATGACCGTCGGTCGGTGAAGAAAACAGTGACAGGATTAAATTTCACCTCTTAGAGACTCCTTTCGTACACAGAGATGAGAGAAAAATCGCCATGACAAATGGTCTTAAGCCTCTCCCATTTACCGACTTCACAATATCGTTAGTCCATCAGGTGGGCATTTATATTATGACCCTGTTATTGATAATCAGTCACAAACTTTATCAGCTCGTTAGCTCTCGCCCTGGCTTGTTCTAACAGTAGAAAGAGGTTATTCATACTTTTATTGTACGTAGATAGTAGGCTAAAATAAGAGACCAAGTGCTTATTTCTATGAATAGCGCTACTTGACATGTAAAGAAATACATTTCTATCTTTGACACGGAAACAGAAACAGAGAAAACCATTTTTATTCATCAAGTAACGATAAACAGAAATATTAAAAATTGGCCAGTCAGAAAACCCGTGGGTCGCGGGAAAAACAAACGTATTTCACCCAAATACCAGTTTTGTCCCAAATATTTTCGACCCCTTAGCGTGTTTGTATGAATAATTCTCCTGCGATTGATTTGCTTTGCTTTGCTTGGAATAAGTAAAATGTTTTTAAAAAATTGCGATTCTTTTTGGGTTTTTTGTTTTGATTTCAAGTAAGGCATTTTACACATTTATACATCTCAAGACGTATGGGCTATATCTTTCTTCAGGAGAAGGCCAACTCAATTTCAAGTCGATACCTTTAGCCATTCCTGAAAAATGGGTCTTGAAGACAGACGGGCAAACTGACATATAGACGGACGGACAACAATAATAAAGTACATAAGATATTTTTTACAAAAACTAAAAACCGGCTTTAAATTCCTTAATATTTTACAAGATTAATATCAATCTCTTTTTTTTATCAAACTTTTTGCGCTTTGCTTGCCTACTGAGGATGACACTGGCCACCTACACTTTCGAATAAAAAACAAAAATAAGTATGACATCCATTCATCATCAATAATAACTCTTACGGTACTGACTGACAATCAAACGTAGTGGTTTTATTCTCTTTGAAATCAACGCAGAGCCTAACCCGACACACAACCCCTAAGTAAAAGTTTATGCTAAAATAGCAGCAACCGAACGAAGTCGCGGGGATAACCACACCATACCAACGACGACAAAAAAAAATCGGCAAGTCCTGATTTCAAGTTTTACGGGACTAGTAGTAATCCCTCAGGAATTAATTAATATGGGACTACCATTAATATGAGACTACCATGGGATCATACTCTATACATCAGCGAAATAATTATCAAAATCGGTTTAGTATTGGCGGAGATATCGAGTAACATACACACAAAAAAAAAAACAGTCGTCTTGAGAACCTCCTCCTTTTTGAAGTCGGTTATAAACATAAATTTAATCTTATAAGTGTTCCGTTTTTTCCTGTTGAGGTACGGAGCCCTAAAAACGAAACAAGTCCCAGGCACTATAACAGCTTGTAAAGTGAGTAAAAAGTTCCACCTGATGCTGTTTATATTATGTAGAATAGATGTAGGCTTTACTGTCTGCCTTATTCACAGGTTATTATTATTCATAGTCAAAACTTGTGGAAATGACAAAGCCGTGGGTTTCCTCACGATGTTTTCCTATACTTAGAATACATTTTGCTAAAATAAAGTCGTTTGGTACTAGACCTGAATTCAAACAAACGACCTTGGGATCGGAAGTTGAGGTACCTCCCACTAAGCCTCGCGACTCTTGCCCTGTAAGGTGTAAGCAAACATATAAATCATACATAACTTTTTGGCTTCATGTGAAGATACAGGGTATCTTATCATATTTCTACCCACATGACCGTAGGAGTAAAGCTCTATTCACAATTACGTACTTACAAAAGCAAAAAGCTTCTCAGTTCGGGAATGCACCTTCACATTACTGAGTGGCTCGACGCTCGGGGCTGTGTTGTGTTTACAATATGCCAGTACTCTCTGACCAACTGAACAACTTGCTCTCGCGAGGAACATTTAAAGATAGTTAAACATGTAGAGTTGATTAGTGGAGACTGGGATGGAATATATGAGAGTGCTCCGTCTTCTAAAATCTAGCGTTGCTAAATGTGATCACTTCATGCTTAGCCACGAGAACGTTTTGACCATACGAAGCATAGTCAACTCATTCGAGAAGTTCGATATCAAGATTGCTACCTAAATCTTAACTTAAATAACTGAGTTTGAACAGTTTTGACCCCAAACCAATAAATATTTGCATAGTGTTTTTTCAATGCTTAGGTGTGGAATAACACCTTTGTGGATATAAATATATCTCATATAGACAATTATATATCAAGTACATAACACGTTTGTACTTTGTGATTGTGGTTGTGTTTACTACACGTACCTACTTAATTTTTGTCTGGATTTATTTTGTTAATTTCTTTTTCACTTTACACGACGCTACCTCCCAAAGTATGCTTCTGCATATTTTTGGGCTTATAAGGATTAGATTAGACAAATGGTCTATTTTAGATTAAAATGGTCTTCCGTAAAGTCACGTCCGAATGAATTATCTAACTTTATCAAAAGTAACCGAATTAACCCGAGATCAAGCTCATGAGATAGCTATGTTATATCGGTAAGCTACTCGTATCGAGTCAACGAGGCTCAAAGCACTTGCCCGCATTCACATCCGCTACATATTTGACTAGACGCAGTCGAGCTTCAATGACCTTTTCCTGAGGGCGGAATACGGTCAGAAATGTTTTTAATTCAAGGGGAGTCTTCATTTGGTTTTTGTCGGGGTCTCGCTTGCAATGAAATTAATGAACTGAGAGTAGGTTTTCAGATTGAAGTTTTGAAATTTGTATAGTATCCACTTCTTTGTGTGTCTCTATTCTTGATACGAAATGAGGACATCCGTAGTAGAACCAAGTTCACCGACATAACTCTCAGAATTAGCAAATTGAAGTGGCTGAGGACAGGGCATATAGCTTGTACAATCGACAACCGTTGCGGAAAAAAGTTTCTCAAATAGCGATCACAAACCGGGCGATGCGTTGGCAGGTCCCCCACCGATGGACCAATGATATTGTGATGGTTGCGGGAAGTCGGTGAATAGAAAAGGCGTAAGACTGTTGGTCATGGAAGCCACGGGCGCAAGCTAGTACTGACATATAAAAATCACCGCCTACTTTATGGAATTGACACTAAAATGGCTACGCATTAAAATCCATACGCAGTATAACGGACAGCATTTTAGAAAATAATAGCTTAGCTCGCAAATATTTTATTATGTTCCGAATATTTTTCCTGCATAATATTCCTCTCTTCGGAAACCGGAAGCCTCTTACAATCAGGTCTTTTCTGTCCCAAAGCCATTCTAACTCGAAATCTGCCTCCAAATGCTATACAAGAACCCTCGAGATCCGTTAAAACCTTTTATAACACCTTGAAGGAAAAAATCGTACAATACTGATTTCAATGCTGAAACGTACCCTTTCAAATGTCCTCAGACACACTCCTGCATAATGATAAAAAGCAAAACAAAACCTTGTCCGCGGACTGGTTTAATCGATTCTAAGCTTTGTAGCGATGGAAATACAAACGTGTATTTTATACTGCACTGATAGTATGTTTGTAGTGTGCTGTTGAGAGTGGCGAGTTGAGCTGTTGGAAGTGATGAGTGTAGCATTTTTAACTCGGGTTTGCGAGGGTGGGTGTGATATTTGCTGTTTTAAATTGGTTTGAACTGAGAAGAAACATATATCGAGTGCACAAACCGCAAAAATACGCATACCAGTCATTGAAAATTGTTCTGTTTGTACATTGGTTCACCTGACTAGTATTTATATACGAAAACATAACTTGGTATGTTTCACAGTGGTAACTTTAGAATCCAACTCAGCTGTGCAGCGTTCAGGAAACTGCGCAACGTATTTTTGTCCAAAATACCTCAGTGCCTCAAGACGAAATTCTTTGAATGTGTGTCACCAGAGATGACTTACGACACTGGGGAGTGACCTCTTAATCTAGGCTTCATAAGAAGGCTTAAGATACCTTTCCCATGGAAGGACATGCTTGGTGTTTCTATTTGATCGAATCAGAAATTCGGAGATACGCAGACAAACTTAAGTCACTGACATAGCCCAGAGGATTAGCGAGTTGAAGTGGCAGTGGGTGGGGTACATAGCTCGGATATCCAATGGCCGTAAGCATTAGGTACATATTTCAGCAAGTGTTGCGTGTGCTGCCCTTAGATCATTTATTGTAGCACTTATTTGTCACATTTTTATAAACTCTTATTTATTAGAGATTATAATTAAATTACTTTTCTTTTGAGCCTCACCTAGTTCGATCGGCACCACACTGAAGCTTTAAATTCCATTTTGTGAGAAAGGATCATCGAAAAAAATGATAAGCGTCAAGCCGTGTTTGTTGCCTGATTCTTCTAGGCTTGGTCGCGCGGAACAGGCATAGCTTCGCCTAGTTTCTAAGACGTTTCAAAGTGATCCTAGTGATTTTATTGAAACAAACGCCTTTTGACTTTGACTTTGACTTTGTTGTGGCAGAAAGGTTCTAGAGTGGCTACCACGAACCGGGGAGCGCATTTTATTTCTGGGATACAAATTAATGATACAATATCTGATAGCAAGGCACCGCGCTATTAGAGTCTGTTTCGCCCACTGTTAACCTTGATGTGGTAGGTAACAGTAAGCAAAATTAAGTTTATAATAATATTTGATTTAACTATCAAAGTGAGGTGTCTGCTTACGCGTTGAAATATGAGGCTTGTTTAGTAAAAATACTAATTGGTGGAGAATTTCGTTCCATAATTATCCAGACAGCCTTCAGATTTTGCCTTTTCAGTTGAAAACCCTATCAATTTATGAAAGTAATTAAGTTCTAAAATAATTAAGGTGAACGCAAAATAGCTACGAAGTATTCCAGTGGTAATAAGGGTAGTAATGGTCGTTATTAGTTATACATATGTTAAAGTTAGAGAAGGCCGTGCAATAATTAAATTTATTCGTAAAAAAAGTTTGTAGCTCTGTCAAAAGTGAAGAAAAATAGTCTGAAAAAACCGGTGTGTACTTGAACCTAAAAAGTTCGAAGACAAAGAGCCGCTTAAAAAGAGCCTCTATGATGCTTTTATCGTGCTTGTTCGTTCAAGTACTTGCTCGGAAAATAATTCATTCTGCCTAAAATTAATTAGTAGATCATAATTATCATCTTAACACTAATTATAAACATATTAATCTCAACACTAATTATTCTTTCTTCATACTGTAACTTTTTTCATTTAATAATATCAGTGATGATGAAAAACATTCACGCTTTCCTTGTAATTTTGTGGGTTGGATTAGTATTATGAATTCTTAATAAAAAAAAAAATATGGCCGCGCTTTCCGATCCACATATCGTGGGTTCGAATGCCGGTCGTGCACCAATGGATTTTCCATTCGGAAAATCTATGTGCGTTATACTAGCGGTCTCAAACGGTGAAGGAATACATCTTCAGGAAACCGGCATGTCTTAGAACCTAAAAACTCGAAGACATGAGACTGGCCTCATAGCTCAGTTGGTAGTAACTATGCCTTCTGCGCTAGAGGTCGCGGGTTCGATTCCCGCACTGGACAAACATTTGTGACTAACACAGATGTTTGTTCTGTGATTGGGTGTTAAATATATATCTATTATGTATATCAGTCTCTGGTACCCATAGTACAGGTTATGCCTAGTTTGGGATCAGTTGATCGTGTGAATATGTCCGGAATATTTATTTATTTATTTATTTATGTGCACGAAAGGAGCCTCTAAGAGGTGCACTTTAATCGTTACACTGATTCTTTAACCGGCGCGGTCATGGGTTATTTTCATGGCCACCATACCTAAACCTAAACCAGACCAGGAAAAAATCAGTGGTATGACAAGTAAGCAAGCGACAACGTAAACAAAGCCTTCATACTCTCAATATCGCATCGCGCCATCGTATCGTCTATTATTAAAATGCCCAGTGGCTACCTCCAGGACTCACGTACACTGCGACACGTATTTCATAAAGGCTCAAAACAAGATGGTGGGAAACAGAATAGTACGAACAAAAAGTTACGTGAGAACATTATGAAAATTTCAGGTCACAATCAACGTTTTGAGGGCCGTAGTAGTGATGTTCAAGTGAAATTAATAATATAAATGTATCGATATTAGGATACTATGGATTTCAGGAAAAATACTTATTCATTTCTCTCGTTGTCAGCCTTCATATTGTTATTGTCATTGAATTAGGAAACATGAATGCTTTACGAATTTCTCTGATAGGAGATCACTTCAAGTTCCTTCTAAATGGTATTTTTTCATAATAGTTTTGGATCAAGTAAAAATAAATAGTAGGTTTATGATACAATAAAAATGCTACTTTTTAATATAATTTAATTCATAACAAAATAATGTTAAACAAATCTATATATATAAAGGAGTAGTCCACTCACTCACTTACTCACTGACAGACTCATCACGAAAGCCCGGAAACTACTGGGCCGAGGAGTGTGAAATTTGGCACAGACATTCTTTTAAAGATGTTACCGTGCAATAAGAACCGATTTTGGAAAATTCAACTCCTAAAGGGTTAACTATTTTAACGTTGGGTTGAAAGTTTGTATTTAAGTCACATGTTTTTGAATTTGGAGACATCAAAATCGGGGTTTAGGTAAATCGTCAAAAATAAAAATACTATTATCAGCATTTTTTGAAAAACAGCCCTTAGGGTGTGGTAAAAGGGGATGAAAGTTTATATGGGAAGTCCTATATTTTTTAAGTTAGAGACCTTAAAATCAGTTATCAGAGAAATAATTCATAATAATAAATATTTACATAAGTTTTTTTTTTTAAACAACCTTCAGGTGTGTAAATAGAGGATGAAAGTTTGTATGGGAATTCTTAATTGTATAAAATGCTAAGAAATTATTTTGAAATAGACGTGATTCCCAAGCAGAAGTCATATGTAAAGGTTATTCGACACTTCCTTTACAGAAAGAAGAAAATGAAAACGAACTTACGTAAATATTTACAACATAGATACACAAAAAACTGTTGAGCTATCTAAATACTTTATATTTTTCATTATCGTGACATGTAACATACAGAATAATTTACCCCATCACTATTCCCCCGTGGCCGTACTGTTGTGTTTACTTTAATCATTCTAACTCCATCCCTCGTTCTATATTCAATTCCGTCTGGCGTGGTGCAGACAACGTAGTGTATAATACAGTGACTCAACCAAACCCAAAGAATTCGTAGAGACACTGCAAATTATTTGCAGAGCCTCTTTGCATTGTATACATAGTTTTAAAAGTATAACGTGCCTACAGTATTTATTATATTTTTCATCATTATCATTTCAGCTGTAGGACGTCTACTGCAGAGAAAAAGTGAATAGCTTGACGGTTTTTGTAGGGTTGCTTTTCGTACCACCATACAAAAACGAACTCACGTAGAAGAACTAAGGTCACCGACATAGCTCTCAAAATTAGCAAGTTGAAGTGGCAGTGGGCAGGCCATATAGCTCGCAGAACCGACAACCGTTGGGGAGTAAAGGTTCTCGAATGGCGACCGCGAACCGGGCGACGCAGTGTTGGAAGGCCCCCCACCCGATGGACAAACGACATTGTGAAGGTTGCGGGAAGTCGGTGGATGGAGAAGGCTCAAGACCGTTCGTCATGGAACTCTTTGGGGGAGGAGCTATGTGAACTTGGCACCCGACTTTGGAAAATCAAACTTTTTTTTTTTATTCCCTTTGAGTTTCGTTTGTAGTTGATTGTAGTGAAATTATTTTCGTTTGTAGTAGCTCCAAAAAAAAGTTAGGGGACTTTGAAAAAAAAACTTTTTGATTTTAAAATATTTCATCCGCGTCTATGGAAAGTCAAACTTTTTGTTGTTGATTCCTATAGTACTTCGGTTGTAGTTGATTGTAGTGAAATTATTTTTGTTTGTAGTAGCTCTTAAAAAAAGTTAGGGGACTTTGAAAAAAAAAATCATCCGCGTCTATGGAAAATCAAACTGTTTTTTGTTGATTCCTATAGTACTTCGATTGTAGTTGATTGTAGTGAAATTATTTTTGTTTGTAGTAGCTCTAAAAAAAAGTTAGGGGACTTTAAAAAAAAACTCTTTGATTTTAAAATATTTCATCCGCGTCTACGGAAAATAAAACTTTTTGTTGTTGATTCCTATAGTACTTCGGTTGCAGTTGATTGTAGTGAAATTATTTTTGTTTGTAGTAGCTCTTAAAAAAAGTTAGGGGACTTTGAAAAAAAAATCATCCGCGTCTATGGAAAATCAAACTGTTTTTTGTTGATTCCTATAGTACTTTGATTGTAGTTGATTGTAGTGAAATCATTTTCGTTTGTACTAGCTCTGAAAAAAAGTTAGGGGACTTTGAAAAAAAAACTCTTTGGTTTTAAAATATTTCATCCGCGTCTATGGAAAATCAAACTTTTTGTTGTTGATTCCTATAGTACTTCGGTTGTAGTTGATTGTAGTGAAATTATTTTTGTTTGTAGTAGCTCTAAAAAAAAATTAGGGGACTTTAAAAAAAAACTCTTTGATTTTAAAATATTTCATCCGCGTCTACGGAAAATAAAACTTTTTGTTGTTGATTCCTATAGTACTTCGGTTGTAGTTGATTGTAGTGAAATTATTTTTGTTTGTAGTAGCTCTTAAAAAAAGTTAGGGGACTTTGAAAAAAAAATCATCCAAGTCTATGGAAAATCAAACTGTTTTTTGGTGATTCCTATAGTACTTTGATTGTAGTTGATTGTAGTGAAATCATTTTCGTTTGTAGTAGCTCTGAAAAAAAGTTAGGGGACTTTGAAAAAAAAAACTCTTTGGTTTTAAAATATTTCATCCGCGTCTATGGAAAATCAAACTGTTTTTTGTTGATTCCTATAGTACTTTGATTGTAGTTGATTGTAGTGAAATCATTTTCGTTTGTAGTAGCTCTGCAAAAAAGGAAGGGGACTTTGAAAAAAAAACTCTTTGATTTTAAAATATTTCATCCGCGTCTATGGAAAGTCAAACTTTTTGTTGTTGATTCCTATAGTACTTCGGTTGTAGTTGATTGTAGTGAAATTATTTTTGTTTGTAGTAGCTCTTAAAAAAAGTTAGGGGACTTTGAAAAAAAAATTCATCCGCGTCTATGGAAAATCAAACTGTTTTTTGTTGATTCCTATAGTACTTCGATTGTAGTTGATTGTAATGAAATAATTTTTGTTTGTAGTAGCTCTAAAAAAAAGTTAGGGGTCTTTGAAAAAAATAAATCATCCGCGTCTATGGAAAATCAAACTGTTTTTTGGTGATTCCTATAGTACTTTGATTTTTGTTGATTGTAGTGAAATTATTTTCGTTTGTAGTAGCTCCAAAAAAAAGTTAGGGGACTTTGAAAAAAAAACTCTTTGTTTTTAAAATATTTCATCCGCGTCTATGGAAAATCAAACTTTTTGTTGTTGATTCCTATAGTACTTCGGTTGTAGTTGATTGTAGTGAAATTATTTTTGTTTGTAGTAGCTCTTAAAAAAAGTTAGGGGATTTTGAAAAAAAAAATCATCCGCGTCTATGGAAAATCAAACTGTTTTTTGTTGATTCCTATAGTACTTCGATTGTAGTTGATTGTAGTGAAATTATTTTTGTTTGTAGTAGGTCTAAAAAAAAGTTAGGGGACTTTGAAAAAAAAACTCTTTGTTTTTAAAATATTTCATCCGCGTCTATGGAAAATCATTTTTTTTAATTTTGATTCCTATAGTACTTCGATTGTAGTTGATTGTAGTGAAATAATTTTTGTTTGTAGTAGCTCTAAAAAAAAGTTAGGGGTCTTTGAAAAAAAAAATCATCCGCGTCTATGGAAAATCAAACTGTTTTTTGTTGATTCCTTTACTTTGATTGTAGTTGATTGTAGTGAAATTATTTTCGTTTGTAGTAGCTCCAAAAAAAAGTTAGGGGACTTTGAAAAAAAAACTCTTTGTTTTTAAAATATTTCATCCGCGTCTATGGAAAATCAAACTTTTTAATTTTGATTCCTATAGTACTTCGATTGTAGTTGATTGTAAAGAAATTATTTTCGTTTGTAGTAGCTCCAAAAAAAAGTTAGGGGACTTTGAAAAAAAAACACTTTGATTTTAAAATATTTCATCCGCGTCTATGGAAAATCAAACTTTTTGTTGTTGATTCCTATAGTACTTCGGTTGTAGATGATTGTAGTGAAATTATTTTCGTTTGTAGTAGCTCTTAAAATAATTTCACTACAATCAACTACAATCGAAGTACTATAGGAATCAACAACAAAAAGTTTGATTTTCCATAGACGCGGATGAAATATTTTAAAATCAAAGAGTTTTTTTTTTCAAAGTCCCCTATCTTTTTTTTAGAGCTACTACAAACGAAAATAATTTCACTACAATCAACTACAATCGAAGTACTATAGGAATCAATAAAAAACAGTTTGATTTTCCATAGACGCGGATGAATTTTTTTTTCAAAGTCCCCTTACTTTTTTTATGAGCTACTACAAACAAAAATAATTTCACTACAATCAACTACAACCAAAGTACTATAGGAATCAACAACAAAAAGTTTGATTTTCCATAGACGCGGATGAAATATTTTAAAAACAAAGAGTTTTTTTTTTCAAAGTCCCCTAACTTTTTTTTGGAGCTACTACAAACGAAAATAATTTCACTACAATCAACTACAATCAAAGTACTATAGGAATCAACAAAAAACAGTTTGATTTTCCATAGACGCGGATGATTTTTTTTTTCAAAGTCCCCTAACTTTTTTTAAGAGCTACTACAAACAAAAATAATTTCACTACAATCAATTACAACCGAAGTACTATAGGAATCAACAACAAAAAGTTTGATTTTCCATAGACGCGGATGAAATATTTTAAAATCAAAGAGTTTTTTTTTCAAAGTCCCCTAACTTTTGGAGCTACTACAAACGAAAATAATTTCACTACAATCAACTACAATCAAAGTACTATAGGAATCAACAAAAAACTGTTTGATTTTCCATAGACGCGGATGATTTTTTTTTTCAAAGTCCCCTAACTTTTTTTAAGAGCTACTACAAACAAAAATAATTTCACTACAATCAATTACAACCGAAGTACTATAGGAATCAACAACAAAAAGTTTGATTTTCCATAGACGCGGATGAAATATTTTAAAATCAAAGAGTTTTTTTTTCAAAGTCCCCTAACTTTTTTTCAGAGCTACTACAAACGAAAATAATTTCACTACAATCAACTACAAACGAAACTCAAAGAGAATAAAAAAAAAAAAGTTTGATTTTCCAAAGTCGGGTGCCAAGTTCACATAGCTTGGGCCTATGTCCAGCAGTGGACTTCTACAGGCTGATGATGATGATGATGATGATGATACAAAAACGATTAACTTTTCCCACAAACATTACTTATAAATTATGACGTCTCCCATAGATTTCCAGAACAACCGATCTTGTGCGACCAGCACCCAACAACATTTATTAGGTCGTCTTTCCATCTAGTAGTCTTTCTATGCAGTATTGCGCTTCTAGATAAAAATTACTGTGGCATAGTTCTGCTGTAAACTGTTTTACGCATTCACGCCACTAGCACTATTGTCAGTCACCGCTCACATTCATATTTACAAGTCCTTTGATCCACTAGCGAATACTGACAGACTCGTTTTTATACTGTGTTTACATAATTTTTTACTCATTTATTTCAAAGCCGTTTTTTAACCGATGCCAAAAAAGTAGGAGGTTATCAATCTGTGAGTATGTGTGTTTTTATTATGTTTGTACATCGATGACTCGAGGTGAGCCCCTTTAAGTTATCGGTATCGGATTACTCGTTTTTCATAAAAGTTAAAAAAACGACTATTAAAGCTAGGGCATGACAACGTATCTTCCGATTTTTGTCAATACATCTATAGAAGCAAACAACACCTGTGGGTAATTAGTTACCGTAGCCTATAAATACCAGAGGCATCACGCACGCGTTACCAACCTGGAACCCCCCTACCCTTAAAGAGCTCTGGCAACCTTACTCACCGCAGGAACACAACACTATTTGAAACAAATAATGTTATTTGGCTGCGATCTTCTGTAAGGCAGAGATTCCTTCCATCATCATGATTACCAGCCTGTAGAAGTCCACTGCTGGACATAGGCCTCCCCTAAAGAGTTCCACGACGAACGGTCTTGAGCCTTCTCCATCCACCGACTTCCGGCAACCTTCACAATGTCGTCGGCCCATCGGGTGGGGGCCTTCCAACACTGCGTCACCCGGTTCGTGGTCGCCATTCGAGAACCTTTACTCCCCAACGGTTATCGGTTCTGCGAGCTATATGGCCTGCCCACTGCCACTTCAACTTGCTTATTCTGAGAGCTATGTGAAAAAATATATAAGATTCAGATATAATAACGAAATTATTAAATATCTCGTTCTGTGTGCTCTTGACTGACTGGAAAGTCACTTTGTGGTTTTATCCTCGTACATAGAGTACATAATCAATGAAGAAAAATATTTCCTGCATTGATTATCCTCTGCTCAGCTGCTTTCTGTTACAGTTTTATTATTATTTTCTATATTATTTTTTCTTTTTTGAATTTTATTTATATGTTGTGTGTCTTGTGAAATGTGTGTCCGATTGTATTTGTCGTAAACTTATGGACTGAGATTGTCTGAAATAAAACCTTTTTATAGAGAACACTAAGGATGGAATGTCAACAGACTTGTTGTGTTAAGACCCTCATTTGGATTTCCTCCCAATATTAATCCACACGTTTCCACAGATTTTGTGTACGTTCATTTTCCTTTGACCGGTGTAGTGTAGTCGACTTCCTACAAGGATAAACTACTACTCTAAGTATTTACTCATCATTTCCACAACTCATATTATTTCACTGAAATTGTTTCCCTCGTTTTCCTAAATATTATTTGGCTATTCACAATTTTTACCAATATTAGTAACTTACTTGGTACTTGGTGAGTGGACTGGTTTCCGCAAGTAGGCCGCCGGTGGGCCCTTTTTGTGTGATGAGTGGAGGTTGCTAGTTCAGCCACCCGATGTCCTCCAGGAAGGCCAGTAGCTCTAAAACAATACAAGTGAAACAATTGATAGTGTATTCTTAATATTCAATTACTACGTATAAAAAACGATTAATTATGGGGAAACGGGGCCCTCCGGGTTTTCAAAAAGATATCAGGACGTCTGATCGAAGTGACGCGTGACCCGAGAGCTGGCTCTTATTTGGCCCAGCGCATTAGCATTGCCATCCAGCGTGGCAATTCCGCCAGCGTCTTGGGGACGCTTCCGACTGGTAGTGAACTGGATCAGTTGAGCTATCTATAGATCGTTTGTAACGGTCTTTAGATGGCTCAACTGTTTCTTATGTATTTTGTAAATATTAACTTGTATTAGTTTTAAGTTTATTTCTGTAAATAAAGAATCTATTCATTAATTATTGTTAAACTTATGAAGAAAAGGCAAAGGCGGTACCGTAAAAGATCCCCGCAATAAACTTACCCAGTAAACTAGAAAACTAAGCAACTTCCCGGAAGCGGAACGTCTCAGGCTATTTAAAGCCCAAAGTTGGTACCAAGTAATTCGTAGATTACTCGCACGGACCTTCTGAAGTAATCTTATACACCTTTTTGTTGCTATCGTGTTTTTATCCTGTTTTTGGCAAAATAGTGGATGGCATCTCCAGTCTAGATCGGCCAGTTGAACGGGGCGCACGTCGAAGCCATAAGTTTAATAAATAGTGACATTTTATAGGAGTGTTGACAGTGACGTAACATGACCACATTAACCAAATGCCGTAGACGCGCTACGCGGTGCTACGGGGCTACGCTTTGCTACGGGGCTACGCTTGAACACGTGGCTACGCGGTAATTGGACGAATCGGAATGACGTTTCTAAACTTAAATCGTGGTTTGCTAATCTTTTTTGTTCTTCATTTCTATTAGAATTTATTTAGTTTTTCATTAGTCCAAAATAAAGGAGCAAAAATCATGATCATTGGAACTCATCTTAGTTTATAAAATGACCACGCACTAAAATAGCATCCGTGGTTAGTGTCGAGGAAGTAGTTTTGACATTATTAGGTCATAAGAATTTGAACTCTATGCCTAACGGGTTAAGATTTCAAGTTCTCTGTAGTCGTGAACAGTTGTTTATTTACGTGTCGCGTTAACTTGTGATTATTCAGTTTTAGCGTTTAATTAAGTTAGAGGACGTAGTAATAGAGCAAAGTATGATTAATATTATTCCATAAAAATATTTCTCATAAAGTCTCACTTTGTGATGAAAATGTAATAAAAGTATCAAACATTTTGAAGAATACCAAGAAATTCCTTCAAAATAAACTTTATCGAATTCATGTTTCTTTGGAAGTCAATTCATGTTAAAAACATTTCTATCTTCAGCTTATTTTCTTAGAAAATTATGGTATACTTTGTTCGGATTTTCAAAGATAATTTATGAGTTTGACGAGTATAATATGATGTTGAAAGTGACAGAGTTCACCGGTACAGTTATATTTTAAAGCTATAAAGTTGCGTACAGGTTAAATGTGCTGAGACTTGGCCGCTAACTATTGGATCTCATACGCAAGTCGCGCAACGGGCTATCAAGTGAGCTATGCTCGGAGTTTCACTATGTGATAAGATCCGAAATGAGGAAATCCCTAGAAAAACCAAGGTCACCGACTTAGCTTTCAGAATCAGTAAGTTAATGTGGCAGTGGGCAGGCCATATATGTCATTTATAGCAAAATGTGGGAAAGTCCCAAATGTAATGTTTGAACATGCTTTCAAGGACCTCGAAATCTGATAACATACTTAGAAGTAACTTTCGTGAGCCCATATTACATATTTTTTTTTCATGGGTCATGAGTGAATCACTTTTTTTGATGCCTGATTCTTCTAGGCTTGGTCACAACCAAGAACAGGCCTGCACCTAGTTTTTATGATGTTTCATAGTAATCCTAGTGTTTTTTTTTCAAATAAACACCTTTTGACTATGACTTTGCTTTTTACAAAACGCTGAAATAAATAGCACTAATTAACATCCTCATTTAGTTTCGCAAATTAAACTTAATTTAAAACTTAGCCAGTGCAGCTTAAAACGAAACGCTTGAGAAACTTTCAATTTGTAGTAGATAAACAAGTTTGATATTGTTTGTCGGTGCAGTGCGTGCCAACTGCCAATACACGAGTCATAGAAGAACTGCTGAACGCGCCTGCGCCACGCTCGCTTTAGGCCATAGCACAATAAGGTGGAGCGTCAAAAAAGTATCCTATTTTCAGTTCTGAACAGTTCGGAAAAGTTGTTGCGTAATAAACATAAAAAATACAGCCGCGGGAATCTACTTATTTCTAGAATTCTTTCAATAAAAACACCACATTTGTATCTGATGAGCGCGTGTATTGTTGCGTACTGTAATTCAGGAATGGCTTTTCAGAGCCAACTCTCTGCGGCAATCTCAGATAACGAGGTCAGCGCTGCAGACTGGGCGACGCCGGTGGTATTGAGTGTTACCTCCGCATTCGTTTCGTTGCGTGGGTATCCTGTGGCGTATATTCGAGATCAATTAACTAGGTTTCTGTATATTGCTAGGTACGGTGAGATACGTACCGTAATAGGTAGGTATACCATTATAACATTAGGTAGTTTAGCATCCACATAAGTATCAATATTTTGGACAGAAAACAATCCAACATTGATTGGGAAAGTGGTTTTATATATACTTTAAGACAATTCACGTTTATACCAATGATAAGTTTAAAATACTCACTTAAATAAAATAATAAGAATCTAACTATAATGAAGTAATTAGAGCTAGTGGATTCGAAAATTCGCAGACTGATTGACGCCAGCAGCGCTTGTATATTGAGAATATGTAAGGCTGTTATGAAACTCGATATTATCGCAAGATAATATATTGAATGTTACTATTGTAATAGAGGCATGTGTTTTGTTCTCTGGTTCATAAGTTGTTATCGATATGGCCTTAAATAAAATGTTAATTAGAAATCAGGAAGATTCAGGAAATGAGAAAATTTTAAATAACAAATTAATGGCATTTTCATAGACAAAATATGATGTAAATCGGTAGGTACCTAATATTCTGAACATTATATTTGTCCCTCCCTCGGTATCTTCTATTAATTCTATTCTTCTTCTTCTTTTGTCGTGTCACTGATTCTTTCTTGGTCATCCTGTCTTTGGTCAGTGACCAGGTTGAGGTATGGTGGCCCTGAAAAGGGCCTATGACCGTCGATTACGAACTATTTTCTTTGTAATAATCTAGCCTAGTCCCCTGACTTGACTAGATATATATGTATTTATTAAATTAAATATTACTTATTTATTTATGCCCGGAATATTTATAGCAATAACGCCAACTCTCGTCAATGATATACTTGGTAGTTGACATAGAGCAGGAATGTTTCTGATTGAAACTTCTGTAGGTAGAGCTAGCGTGTTTTAACCGATAAAAATATTTCATCAGCCCAAGATTATTGGCACAAGCGTTATTATTTGCATGGCGTAGTTGGTATCGCATTGCCGATTCAAGGCAAAGATGCGGGTTCGAATCCCGCCGGTTTAAATTTAAAGCTTGTGAGATTTCACGTGACTGCTGCACCGTATGACGTTAGCGTGTGAATCTCAACGAAGAACTGAAAATGAAGCGTGAGAATCACAACTGGTAGGAATAATAATTCTGTATAGAAAATGCTTTCAGACAGTTTACAATAAAAGTGACTTGAAAGGCTTACTGTAAAAGATGTTTATCTTGGAGTGTATCGGTATTCCAATAGGGAATATCGGCTATGCAAACGGGATCGGCATTGTACTGGTGCCAATATAATAATATGAATAGTAAAGCTCTCACAAGGTGAGTGCATCCTCTTCTTAATAAACGCCATATTATTTAATTCATATTAAAACAGTGTAGACCTACCTACGTATTTTATAAAATGCGTATTTTATATTCAGCTGTGTTAGGATGTAATCTTGATTGCAAACTTCTAGTAAGTCTAATAAAAAATTACAGATAATAAAATGCCCTTAAACTGCCAGGAAATTTGAAAAAGTTCGGGAAAAAATCGTGAAAAAATTACATTATTGTGTTTTTCCCGCTTAAATTCCTTTTGTTGATATAATAAGCTCGTATAGTAAGCCCTTTCCGGATCTGGATCAATTGAGCTATCTATAGATTGTTTGTAACGGTCTTTAGATAGTACGGTCTCTTAACTGATTCTTGTGTATTTTGTAAATATTAACTTGTAATAGTTTTAATTTTCTTTCTGTAAATAAATTTCCGGATCGTATACATATTCTGAATCACCTTTTATAAATACGATCTATAAATCTATACTAAGTTTCATATATATCAGCTTAGCCGTTACGACGTGATTGAGCCGTAAGCAATGACTAATTTTCACATTAATAATATTAGTAGATAGTATTTGCCTTTGCTTTACTCTCATACATTTCCGTCTCACCCCATTTCCTGTAGTATTGACCGATGTTCCCCTAAGTAGGCTGGAGGCTGGTAGACATCGAGGTCAGATAAGGAGACGAGACGACGCCAGTGCTATCGACTTCGCTGAACAGCTGATGCTCGTTTTAGTTGCTGTTGGGAGAGCAACGCGTGTAGTGGAACGCAATTTTGCCGCGAAACGGAACGTGAGAGTGAAGTTTTATCTGCAATTTTGAGTACAGTTTGTGTTCCAGTCCAAGACTAAAGTGAATGAGTATAAAACAAGTGGTTTTGAAGTGAAGTAAATTACGTTTTTTATGAATTTCCCCTGTCTTGTCCCATAGCTGGACATTTATTAAGTGTAATCCACTAGGATCATGATTGGCTGATTCAACTTTGGCTCTCACCCTGCATAATATCGTGTCGCATGCGCTTGTATGTAAAACAAAAGTTTTAAATCCGCAGCATAAACTCACTATAACATTTCGTTTACTCGGTCACATACCGAGATTCAAACACAATACTTATAGAATTTCAACTAACTTTAAAAAGATTCTTTATGAATTTGTCGGGTCTTCAGAGGTCATTATTTCATTGTTTCGAAAACAACATACTTATTTTCGTCCCTTAGCCCTCGCTTATATAATTAGTTTATAGCATTACTGGAAGAAATCGCTGGTGAATCTTTACACCGTTTCAAATATCGGGCTGTGTCATCCTTAGTATGCCGTGTTCAAACGGAATCCCATATGTCGACATGTCATATGAAATTCGTTTCAAATTGATCCTTGCCCTTACTGAAGCGTAACGCTATCTTGAATTATTCGGCTCCGAATAACTGGTGCTGAAGGTATCGTTTACACAACCGGATGTTAGAATTTGTGTAAATATGTTACAAGGCTACTGCAATTGAATGAAATGAAAGCGATGGATATAAAACATTTATTGCAAGTTAAATAAAGAGATTATATTCTACCTAATTTTAGAACATGCCTTTAGCTTATGTAGAAATATAGGCTTAGTATATATATAGTTAAGGCAAGTTGAAGTGGCAGTTCGCAGGCCATATAGCTTGCAGACACGGCAACCGTTGGGCAATAAAGGTTCTCGAATGGCGACCAGGAACATGACAGTGCAGGCGTTCCCACCCGATGTACCTATGATATATTTTGAACGTCGCTTGAAGGTGGTGGACGGAGAAGGTTTAAAGCCATTCATCGTGGCAATCATTGTGGGAGGCTATTAACTTCTTTAAGCTGATGATGATGATGATGTACCTACCTATCTTGTGATAATAATATGTTTTTGAAAAAATAAATTATCAATGATTAATGATAAATTCTTTGCTCATTTCTAATTATAATCAAAAATAATAACCACGGCTTTGATGCTAAATAATTTAATTATTATTATACAAGCTTCCGTTCACGGATTTTCTCGCATTTTATCTAGGCAGACAAAAAGTATTCTACCATATACCTACATACTTTTCCAGGGAAATGACTAATTCTATTAATAGAAAAACTTCTATCAATACACCATTTTGCCATTCCATTGACAGCTTAATAACGTTTTACATTGCTCACCTAAATTCACCAACAGCCAACAGATACAAACAGCTAAATCCAGAGCTTTATCTTCATTCACCATCCAAGCGATATGATTTGCTCCCCAGAGTTGCCAGATAGCACCGGATTTATCCGGACATTACCGGCTATATCTAGACGTTACTGATTTTATCCGGACGTTACGGGCTCATTGATGATTTTCCGGCTAATTCATCCGGCTGTTAATCTACCTCGACTAGCATGGTATGATTGCTAGCTCTTAATAAGTTTTTAATGAGTAGGTAGATACTTTTTGATCACTTACTAATAGACTTTTTTTTTCATCTCTGAGCATGTCTTGTATTCTGATGCAAGATATACTCTGATACGAAAAATAGGGTCTGCCCTTCGTGCATACTATTAACTGTTTCCAACCGAGGAAGTTATTAGATAACAACTCAAAGTCAAAGTCAAAAGGCATTTATTTCAATAAAATCACTAGGATCACTTTGAAACGAATGTAAATCACAACATTTTGATTTACTTTAGGTTTCTCCATATATATCAAACAGAATTATAGAGCCTGGTTCGATCTAAAGCTTGATAGTAAATATTGTTTGTTTTGACAATACCGTTCGACCATTGAAAGGGCGTGGTCACAGAAAGCTGTCGCTTATATAAATAAATAAATAATGCGTGGGTCGATTTTTCCGGCCTTTGTTGTCAAAGCAGGCAGCTTTACCATACGAGTATGATATGCGGCACATTCATCCTGCGATTGGAAACGAATCCAACCAAAATCCAATCACGACAGGCATCATGTGGGCTCTCACTGGAATCAATGTGCAATATCTGAGGCTTATTCAGAATAACGAACCTTAAAAAACCGAAAAACCATTTTGTATGCAGATGCAGGTGTTGACGTATTTTTATAATAATGCTTTTAACTGTTTTTAAAAGTACAACAGAATACAAATATAATTTTTAGTGAAACGGTAAATGGTACTCTATATGTACTTTATAATCTTTTTATTATTTATACTAGCTGTACCGGCCCGGTTTCACTGGCGTGAGAATCATAGGTAGATACTACCTGCGCAGGTTTATTCTGCATTTTTGATAAGTACTTAAAAGTTCTTCCTACCTAAATTTGCTTTACACTATTAATGCTACACAAACTTTGACCCCCCTTTTTTACCCTATTAAAAACTATACGTACGAAATCACTGAGAGACAATTTTTTTTTACGCAGTTATGTACAGCTTTTTTACAATAAATATATTGCTGGCAATTTTATTTAGGTCTTTCTTTGAATGGCAATAAGTCGTCATAGACTGCGTAGTCGAGGTAAAGTCAAAAAGAGTCATTGGTAGAAACTAAGCGTTTCTTTTGCATATAAGGTTTTGGTAGAAATTGTTCCTCCTTTCGGCATTTCTGCATTGCACTGAATAGGTACAATTTAATATTCTGCTAAAATTAATTCAGAAAAATGTATTAACAGCGCTTGTTGAACTAATCTCAAGATTTACGTGGGATTATGGTAGGATTAAAATTTCTCCGATTACGTTAATGCTGAAACCTCAATAAGAAATTAAATAATCGAGACGATAATAGATTCGCAGTATTTCAAAGTTATCCATCACCTGTTTCGGCATTTCGAGTCCTTTTTGATTTCGAGTGAAATTGCCGTATGGTATTCAGTTACGGAAACGCCTTATAAAATAACGAGCGAATGTACACACCACCTTGCCTTCGTAACTTTCATAGGCACGCTATGCGTACCATACCTTGAAAGACTCGTATCTAAGAAGTGTCTATCGGTTTTCAAGATGCTACATCACCATAGAAAAAATATCACGATCATCAGCCTGTAGAAGGACATAGGCCTCCCGCAAAGAGTTCCATGACGAACGGCGATTGTCACATAACTCTTTGGGGGAGCCGTCGAACGGTCATGACTTCTCCATCTACCGACTTACCGCAACTTTCACAATATTATCGGTCCATCGCGTCGGGGCTTTCCAACACTGCGTTGCCCAGTTCGTGGTCACCATTTGAGAACCTTTACTCTCCAACGGTTGTCGGTTCTGCGCTTGGTTACAACTACAAAACTTTCATCATAAGTAGAACCTCATCAAATACTCAAATCCCTACCTGCATTTTTTTACATTCTGAATGAAGTGCCAATAAATCAGTTGTGTATACAAAAACGGATTGATTCAAATCGGATCAAATAAAAGATTGCGGTAAAGCCACTGATCAGTGATCAATAAAATCCAAAATGGCTATGGTGGTATCTCGGAAGTCGAAACTGTGCGTGTGTTCATTGGTGCTGCTAGTGGTGTTGGGGATCAGTTTGGCTGTGCTGTCGACTATGGGGTACTTTGAACCCAGTGAGCATCATGTGGCGGGGACCGCTGCGATGTACTCCAATCCGAAGACGCCTCAAATGGTTAACGTGAGTACTAGCTAAGGAAATGATCGGAAGTGTATAGATTTTTTTTATCATCCCAATTTTTTTACTTAGGCGGAATCGAACCCTGACTCGAAAAGTCTTGTGTAGATTAACTTAGTCGAAGAAAAAGGCATTTTCTGTTACAAAACCAAATTAATAACGACAATAGAATAAAAATAACATTTTTTTTTGAATTTTGAAAAAAAATCTTATATATGACACCCCACATCATTTATTTGCTGTAAAATACTCTATTTGGACCCCTACTATCTTAGCAAACTCTTAGCCAATATAACTTGAATTATTTCTAAGCACATTGATAAACAACCTGTTGATCTACTAAATCCATGCCGATCAGATAGACGGCACGAAAGTTATGCTCTAATAAATATACCTAAATACAAACATACAACGTCGATTCGTCTAATTTGTTTGAGAAATCAATGAAAAAACGTTCTTATAAACGCAAGTGAGATTTAGTCATTAAGTTTATACTTCACTTTATCTTCCTTACTTTGTAAATTTTCGAAACATTATATAATGTCTCACGATAAACCAGAAGGTAAATAGGTAACTTTTATGAAACGGCAGTTTTGTTACTAAAGCGACCATCCTATAAAGTAACGGTCTTATTTCTTGGTACCAAATTACTCTGACCTTTTTAGCGAATGTCCAATGGAAGAAAAATAGCTCAATCTCCATTGGAAAACTCCACAGCTGAAAATTTTGCAACAGCTTACTCACTTATACTATTGAAATACTGCAGTTTTTCCACCTACGATCTTGTCAAATTCGCTTCGGTATTAAAGATAGGTACCTACCACGATTAAGGTACATATTCATTGAAATTACGTGGTTTTACGTTGAGTCTGTAGGAAAACACAGGCAGATTTTTTACAATATTCAAAGGCGAAATTATAAGTATTTCAAGTATTTTTATTCAGAACACAAACAAAATGTACAAATTACAAAATGAAACGATGACACTGCAAAAGTTATAAACGTGTAGCAGTCTCAACGCCCACCACCTTAACCTAAAAGTAGAGTTCTGTTATTATATTTTACAAACTTGGTATCCAATTAAAAATAAACAAAATAGAAAATAAAATAAAGTAAAAGGTAACACTAAGTAAAATAAAAAAAGGCTTTTCAGCTCAAAGTGTGTTGTACGTAGGTAGGTAACGATTGAGATGGCCTGGGGGCCAATTAATAACGCCAGCGACAAGATCGAATTGTATGGAAATGGCATTTGTTGTGACTGTGACCGTTGCAAAGTCGGTAGACAAAATTCCTTTGTTCGTAAAGTAAATCGAAGCGTAAGGCTAGTAGTTCAACACGTATTATTAAACCAGTTGTTTAGTTCTGCCTGTGGCTGTGACATCGTGATTTTACGCGGAAGTGGTCTATGCGACCTATAAAATTAATGGTGTTCGCATGTCTTTTAAATGGAGGGAAAGTTTCTAAGTTTATCGTATTCATTGTGCAGCTAAAAGGCTTTTTAGTGCTTCACTGTGTCAAAATGTACGGAGTACCCAGAACAACAGCCAAGACCGTGCAAAAATAATAAAAAAATTGATATTAAAATAAAAATTCCAAGATTTTTGATATAGTAGGTATATACTAGCTTCCACCGTCAGGTTCGCTTGTTTAGATAATGTCGTTTTCCGGCCCAATCACGTCGATTCTTTCCTCCTTTACTGCGTGAAAGAAGCAAACGAACCAACCAACAAACAAACACACTTTGACATACCTATAATAATAATTACTACTAGTACAATGAGCCTCTGAAATGTGTACTTAGTACTTAGGTGTACACCACTGATTATTTTGTCAATCTATCAAACACCTATCTAATATTAAAACCTGACAAAATGTCCTTCTGAACCGTAAAAATAATATTTCATGTTCAAAATTCAAGCCATTCATTCTATTTACAAGCCTTTGTGGTTTTATCCATCGCGTCCAAGCCCGGTATAAATCACCTGCAGAAATTAGCGTTATTTTTACGGAGGGTGGTGAGTTCACTTGTCATTAAGGGGTATCCTCGAGTAGAATTAGCACCGCAACGCGTACATTTTCTAAAATGTATCACCATGGGCGCTGGCAGGATTATTTTTTGCATTCTGCATCTAGATTTATTCAAACAGTGAAGATTACTTGCACAGGATCGTGAAGTGTGGAGGGAATGGGGGGAGGCATTTGCCCAGCAGTGGGATAAAAACAGCTGAAAATAGAATATAATAGAATAAATAAAAAAATAAAAAGAGAGAGCTGAAAAAGTGGTTTAGTAAATCCAACTTTGATAAATAGCCGGAAATTTGTCAATAAGAATACTCACTCTTGCAAAATGTAAACGTGTGTCAAATTTTCAGAGACATGCTCTGACTTCCCCCTTTAGACATCTTCCAGTATCTGATCGCCTGGAGTTCTGCGAGGATGTCTACCATTCTTGGGAATAAAAGTCGTGAGACAGTCCTAATACAAGAATAATTAATATTCTTGAATCTATAGAGCTGACGAAATTCGACGTTAATAATTTCTTTCACTTTCTTAAATGATTGACGCTTTGACGGCTACTCAGATGACAACGCTTTTTTATAAAACGGTAGCTTAAAACGTGGTTGGTATTCATTATTAGGGATTTATGGGCTCGGCTGCTATTTATTAGGTACTTAGGTAAGTATCTTACATAGCTTACGCATAGTTGGCATCAGCAGTGTTTTCTTTATTGTAAATAGCTGTGACAAACACGATTTTTGCCCCCAAACTCATATTGAACAAGCTACGATCTGCCTCGAGTAAGAAGATTTTATCCAGAAATAAAGGTCCCGATTCACAGCTATCTCCACATTTTTCTCAGACATTACCATAAACCGCTACTAACCTTCGTATTTCATGTAACTTCCATAGAGAGTAAATAATGTAAAAGGATTATCACTCGACGTTATCTGTATCAGGCCTCATGGTCCTCAGAGGGCCCTAACCTCCTCTGAACGACCGACCGTTCTGTTAACAGTCTTGTACTTTCCCTCTTATGCGCCCGCCACTTTCGTGTGAATTGTTATTGCGTGTAGTGTTTGGGTTATGATAAGGAAGAGCTAAGCGTTTTTCCGCAACAAGCTTCTTTGACTTACCAGTTTAGGAATAAGAAAGTCTAGGATCTAGCAGCAATTTCTGACGTTATTGAATCTCTGACGGATACGACTCAAGTGAAATATTGCCTATCATACAATAATAGTTGAAATTTTCGACCGTTTCGCTGGTAATCAGATATTGTTCAGTGCTATTTTCCCAGCTCTTAACTCATATAACTAGGTATACTATTGTGATACCTTTTATTCGTCTCGATTTTCGGCGCGACAGAACTTGTACGGCCTGCACCCAAATAATCATTTGGGGGGTTTCATTTGCCCCTACTTGCTACGCTGGGCATGCGAGTTGGCTAGCGCAGATAATGTGATTGTTTATAGGCAACGCTGCTATCCATCCCTTAGCTTTTTTGCCTCTTACGACATCCACGATTAGTAATGGAGCCTATAATAACATAAAGGGCATATAATGTTCTTCAGCCGGGGCCACTACGGACGTGTTAAAAAATAAAACAAAAATAAAGAAAAAGCTTCGATTTATTTTTAGATTGCGCCTTTTTTACCAATAGTACCTACCTACTATCCGAAGAGAGATATTTTATTTTTATCCCTGTCAAACGTTATCGGGTATCTTGTCTGGTTCCTGACACGCGCACAAACTGAGGTCACCGCGTGTACCAGAAAAATAAAATGTCCGCGGCCGGGAATTACTTTTAACCGTGGCTTTTCACGTCATGAAAATCGAGGTGGATACAGTTGAGATCAAATGGCTTGATCACTCTAACATATTTTCTGTTACAACAATAGGTACCAGTATTTATGAAATTAATCTTTTTACTTATGAAATTCATGATTTGAATTGCATTTTCCATGACGAATTTTAGCTGATTGCTTCGACTAGTAAAATGAAGTAAAAAATAGAAACTGAAGGAGTTAAACGATTGTATATAGCACATATCGTTAAGCCGTGTTCAAACGGCGCTTTATCAACTGTAATTCGTTTCAAAATGATCCTTAAATCTACTTGTTGAAGTCCATTTAAGTTTGACATTTGAGTGGTTGGGATATAGCTCAAAGCTATCGCAAGCTCGAAAAAGTGAAACTCAAATTGACTTTATTAGACTTTAAGGATCATTGTGAAATAATTTTAATAGACATACTGCACGTATGAACTCTGTTTGAATAAAGCGATTTTATAGCGCTCTAATATAGTAAGTGTGCTGGATTCTAATGGCGCTGTCAAGTAGGTAAATATAAGTGACTTAGCTTCCCTCTCTAAGCTGTGACTGAAGGGAGACTCAACAAACTCTGTTCCCCACTGTATTTTTAATTAAAATCATTTTGGTGAATCGGTATTCTGGTCCCCTTTATCGCCAGCGGTCAAGCGCTTTTAAGCCATTTTGCTAAAACGGCAATATAATTAAGATTATGTGGGAAGGTTGAATTCGAATTAGAAATTATTTTCAGAAATGATTGTAATAACAGGAGAGTTGTTTTGATGGAAGTGGCTATTTAATTTTAATAATATGGCAATACTTTCATTGTTTTGTGGTAAGGTTTCCTGGCCCCCAATTCTACTAATTCAATGATTTGAAAACGATAATCGCATGATAATGACCGCACCATTATGATTCAGTTACGATTAGAGGTGGTTCGTATTTACGCAACCAGGTTTTTAAACCAGGTTCTCGCATCAAACTATACGTAACTGGTACGACTTCACGATACTTAGACGTATTAAAAATACTCGAGTGCGGCGCGCAAGTCCACCGCGCACCCTAGGACGCGACGCGCCGCGCGGTCCCAACCCGTCTCGCGGCGCGGCGCGTCCTTGGGTACGCGGCGGACTTGCGCTGTGGAATGGCGCAGTGAGTTTGCGCAGTGGACTCGCGAGGTCGAAGTATACTTTCAAGTATTGAGTACCTGGTTTTTGAACCTGGTTCATGTAAAATACGATACGTTATGGATCTGGTACGTGAAATAGCAAGTACGACTCATCTCTAGTTACGATTGTTGAGTTTCTTTGATTTCATTGGTTCCACAATGACTGCCATTGATATATGACTGTGATAGCAGAATACCATAGTGTTTAAAGTAGCCATTTTGCCATTGAACCATTGTCATTTTGAAGCCATTGAATAAGTAGAATTGGGCCCCTGAATAATTTAATTTATTTTAGTAGGTCGCCGTGTTGGCCTAGCTAGTGGGAGATTCCCCTTTCGATCCGAAGGCGTAGGTTCGACGCAGTCGTGGCCCAGGTTTTTCTGTTCGACAAATTATAGTTTAATAAATAATAAATAAATATTCCGGACATATTCATACGGTCAACTGATCCCAAACTAGGCATAGCCTGTACTATGGGTACCAGAGACTGATATACATAATAGATATACATATTTAACACCCAGACACAGAACAAACATCTTTGTTTATCACACAAATGTTTGTCCAGTGCGGGGATCGAACCCGCGATCTCTAGCGCAGAAGGCAGAGTTACTACTAACTGATGAGGCCAGTTTGATCTGTTTTTATTTTTTTCGTTTTACTTGTGTAATTATTTTCGCGCGTGAATTTGTATTAAATCGGCAAAAAAAAAATATTAGCGTTGCACCAAAATTTGGATGAATTTTCATGTTCAGGGTATCGTTATTGACGTCATAACCCGCGATTTTAATAAAATAAATTAAGGTTTCTATGGTGTCTATCGATTCACTGAGTGGTCACTAAGCTATCCCAGCTCGGTTTGTTAGTGCATCGCGGCGCACGCGCAGATATACACGGGTTCGCGTGCGAACATATCATATACCTACAATACCGGTTTAGTGATCAGTGGTTTATTACGGCTAATGAATGTGGATTCAATTTTGATGGAAGTCTGGTTACTTCAAGAATATAAAGTTTTAAAAACGGGTTTCTCCTCTAATTAATTTTCTGAAAGATTATTTATACACACATATTATTTATTTAGAAACACTTTTTATATAAATATCGGTCGCCGTCATCGTAGATGGAAGAATCATTTTGAAAAAAAAAACCCAAATGTATTGTATATGACATATCTCACGCTGTTTGATAGGTACAGCTTTAGTCCGAATCAGAAATATCATTATATGCCTATCGTATAATTCTCATTCTGATTAATAAAGCTAGGATAACATTTTTGTGCATATTCACTGTGTTCTACGGTTATGATGACAATTTTGTTTTTTAATTGGTTCAAAACAATTGTTGGCAACTATTGTTAGTGTGTTGGTGAAAATAGCTTATTTTAACAAAAAGGATATCAGAAAAAGCGGTCGGAATACTGTCAGTCGATATGAGAACCGCGGTTCGTATTTTAACCATTGTAATAATACAGGGTGCGTTCCAAGAGCTCAAGTTGTACGGATCTTCTACGCAGGCTGAGATGCAATGTGTCAACACTTTTGAGGTGAGTTAAATTTGTTATTTTATAAGTTACTAAATCTGTCTACTAAAGAATCGCTGCAAGTCATATTATGTTAAAGCGCTAATTATTGTGATCCTTATTAGTAACTTTACTGACTGATTGCTGAGCGCTTTACTTTTATATACAAGGTACTTAATGTGTAAGTGCACTATCCTGATAGGGGCTTATTCTGTACCTAAGTTGCAATTAATTTCGTTCTATGACTTAAGTAAATTCATCATTTTTCATTGTAAAACTCTATGCGAAAATATATTATCTTATATCAAAAAAATATCAAATATTTTTCTTGTCACTAATATGTTTTCAATTTCTTGAAAGACTTCGGGATAGTGTACCAGTTATGGAACACGCTGTATAAATATGCTGCAAAACTTTAGTGAATAGGAAGCCTTGGCTATAAAACTATGCCAGTCAAAAAAAATGAGGCAGTTGAAATATCAGATAAATCATGGAACATTTACTTCCTAAATAGTATTAATAATTTTCCATACTAGTATCTAACAAGCATAAAGATAATTATGTCAGTAAAAAAATCCAGTTTAAAATCTTCCTAATGAGTTAATATGGAAAATCATTTTTGACATAATTTGTTACAAAAAAACTAAAACGATTGTCTTAATTACGTTTGTGTTCCTATAAGTACTATCATTTTCGCCTTTGGTGTTTTAAATGCAATGTTATCGTTTACAATAATTTTAAATTTATTAGCCAATTCCCATATAATCTTGAATTTGTGTTCAAATAAAAACAATTGGTCTGTTCAAGGGCAATACAAGAGTAGACTAAGGGACAGCAATGCAAACATATAAATTATAATAGTAGCATTGTTTTTCTGATTTATTTGTCGATCTGTTATTATTATACTGAGATTTTCGATACAAAGAATAAATATATTTTGTTCTGTCGTTCTTTAGAGTAGCCCTTTGATAGAATGGACTGAATTAGAAAAACATTGTCTGTTCCACAGAAGTGTACAATTTTCAACGTTTTGACAGGAAATTGGTAAAAGCAGCAGCGGCGAGGAGATTGACATTGACAATTTCTTGGTGATTACATTTTATTATAACATGTTTGCTTTAAGGCAGCCTTTTTGTTTGGGAGAGCAAATTGGAAATTGAAAAAAGAAAACCAAAAAAATATCAGGCGTTATAATATTTTTTTATTGTGTTGAGATCTTTGTAACAAAGGTTAAATTGTGGTTTTCAATAGAAAATACAGCCTGATACTAAATGGATAAGACTGAACCAACTTCAGTACAGAAGAGGCAAATAAAAAAATGTCTTTTCTATGTCTATCAAAGAGTTTTTAGCTTAACTAGTTCTGAAATGCTTTTCCAAACAACTCGCCACGATAACGCCTTCACTAAAACAAACCGCATTGAAGATCACCTAACCAAAGTAACTCACATTTTGTGTCGCTACTCACCAATAACAATGCTACATTGTGTTATTGTGATGTCCTGAAAATTATGATCTATGTTTACTAACCTTAAATATAAATAAGGTTATTCATAATGTCTGATTCTATCTCTGACACTAGTTACAAAACACACTGTTGTATACAAGGTAATTTACCTACGGATCAATCGCAAGAAGATAGAGCTCACGGGGAGCCCTTCAGAATCTAAGACTCAGTTCAGACTCTCCTGAACGCTAGTCCTAATTGTGACTTGTTTTTGGATGGATGGACGAAAATTTTGTGGGAATGCTTGAGTTTCTGTGAGCGTGATGTATGACTGGGTGTATAATCTGTATTTATTGTACTTTGTTTTTTGTTATTACTGTGATATTATTCCTTCCATTATATTATTTCGACTTGTTTAATTTGTGATGTACTTAATGTTAATTATTATTATTATTGATTTCAGATAATTTATTTGTTAATATTTTCAATTAATGTAATTGGTTTATCCGTATTAATTGAATTAAATAAATAAAGACACAATGCATCAGACTTAAAATTTATCAAATTTTCCACTACAGTTCTGTCTTTGCCTAGAAACTTCTAGAAAATCACATTTTAACACATTAAATCTAAAGTCTACATTGGAACCATAAGAATAAAGATGAATACAATCACTTCAGTTTTAAAAAGTGTTCACCTTGATATTCTTTTAAATACATTTAAAAATAATTGGCTTCAATAGACAATGCGGGTCAAAGACCGATCTCAGTACTGAAAGATATCTGAAGGATCGCAAGGACAATAATCTTTATTACCGAGATGAAGATAAACTCCGCAAAATGCCTATTGTAATAAAATTCTACAGTAAAAACGAGTTCATTGGACTAAATTGGTGCAGTGGTATAGTCAACTGCGCGATAAAAAACAGTATTCCTAAGGAAATCAATCTAAAATCTTACCACGGTGTGCAGCAGCAATAATGCAAATAAGTAACAGCTTATAATCAAATTCTAAAGCACACAATTTAGGGCACTAGTAAAATAACTAATTAAAATTTTCTTTACACGGATTTTATTTTAACTTTTGTAGCTATTTTGCTAGCAACGCTCTAAAATATCTACGTACCTAGTCTCTCTTGAAACTTTAATGCAGCTTACACGGTGTTCAGTTCCAATGCATCCTTTTAAGAATTTATATTTGCTCCAAGTCATGTTTCATAAAAAGCGGGGGCCATCACATAAATGCTCATATAAATATTGGAAACGTAGCAGATGTCTGTCCTTTCATTAGATAGTCGTGTCACTTATTGACTTATACTTATTATATGTAAGGTAATCCTGCATTATCATCGTATTGCAGATCATGCAAACATTTACCCCGCAGCGGGAATCGAACCCTAGCCACCCCTCTCAGAAGTAGAACTCGCCCGCTACGCCACGGAGAGGTCAAAAAACACGGTGTTTAAAAATGCAGTCATGTAACGGCAACTCTTTTTGGAAAGCCTAACTGTCTTCCTGCGTCTCTTGTGTTTTCCGAATATATCCTTCGAATGCTCCTTGAATATCCTTTGAATAAAGCTAGCACAAATAGAGCGTGAATTTTCTACTCTCCGACATAATTTATGTCCTTCCGGATCTTGTTCAGAACACTGAGACTTGAGACTAGTCTAGTGTGGCACTGACGACGTGAATAACTATAGAATAAAGTGACAACTATTATCGAATAAGGTAACGTTTTAACTTTGTTACTTTGTTATAGCTCAAATACCAATCGTATAGTCACAATACCATAAAACTCGGCTACCGAGAGCTTTGTTTCTATTGACGACCTCGGTGGCGAATAGGACGAGGCCTCGTCTCGCAGCGGGAAAAATATTTGCATGATTTGCAAATATTTGTTCCGGGTCTGGGTGTTGTGGTACCATGGTACTCATAGTTTCTGATACCCACGACACAGTCTATTCAAGGACTAAACTTGGCTAAAATTCAAATGTGTCACATTATTGTGATGAATCACTCAAGTCCATAGTGTCTCAATGTCAGGTCCATTTACTCTACATTTCTTTGAACAGCTTTTGAGCTGCTGAACACAGGCAACAAGGCAACAAGGCACAACCACCACAAGACCTTGTGCGACCAGCACCCAACGGCTCCTAGTCGTCCTAGTCTAGATCGTCTTTCCATCTAGTGGTGGGCCATCCTACGCTGCGCTTTCTGGATGCCTGATGACTATAGTTTCTCAATATTGATTTTCAATCATATTTGATGTTTACCATCACTGAAATGTTGGAAGATCTTCGAACACGACATCGTCGACGTACAAACAGTGTACGTTATACTGTAAACAACTTGGTACCAGAACATAGGATTGCAATCACGTATGGTTTGGTGCTATTTAGAAGGTGCAGCGGAAAGGCTTCAGTGAAGTTTTTGCTTTTGGCAAAATCAAGAATCAAAAATTTATTCGTAGCTTGTTTGTAAGTATTTTCATTTGAAAACATCGAAAGAGTCTCCCAAAACTGTCTCTTAACTTTGAACGACACATTCTTTCCGCAATTTTCTCTCACTCAAACCAAACCACACATATCAATATCATATTGTCAAGTGGCCTGACATGGCGCGTTTACATTAGATATCAACTTTCAATGAGTTGCATCCTTCGATTCAGGTAAGCTTAAGTACACCTAGGAAACAGCTGGTCGGTACTTCACATGTTCAGTCGAACGTTCCATTAATATTGTCTAGATCTTAACGCTCATGTTGTTCGTAGCTTTACGAGTGGGTTGGTTGCCTGATAGTCGTAATTCCATAGCGTAGGACAATTTAAAATTAGGTTTGCATTTCTTTCATCTTTCTACGAAGCATGGTTTCCAAGTGTAATTTTATTTTATTTCTAGATTATACAAGGTGATTCATAATATGTATGCCATCCCGAAAGGGGCTTATTCTTCACCCAATTGGCAATAAAGTTTGTTCTACGACTTTTGGAAGTTGTACATTTTTCATTGAAAAAACTCTATGCGAAAATCAGCTGTTTTGGGGTCAAATCAGGTCAAACTCAATAAATCAGCTGTTTTCGGTAGCAATCTTTATTTTCGTTCATAGAATAACCCCCTTTCGGGATGGAATACATGTTATGAATCACCTTGTATAAACAAAAATATGGTTTGAACTTTAGTTAAATCACTGAAAGAGTAATACTGGACAAACATACTGACCGATATAGGTGACAAAACTCTGCTAAACTACAGTTTAGTTTTGAAACACTTTATGGAAATCTCTGAAAAATATATTGCACTTGTTAACATTACGAGTTTGCAAGTTCAGGCTTTGAGTCAGTAATCAAACATGAGATATACTAGTGTATAATAGGTAAAATGTAAGATCCCTTTGTTCCTTTGCTAACACTCGCACTAACGACTCGCTTGTTTGTATAATAAGTTTCACTGTAGCGTGTATGTTACGATTCCTGTTCTAAAATAGAATAGAATATGTTTTACTAATCTTTGACAGTCTAAAGTTTTTCAGTCAGCTCATGAGCTGAGTCACTTTTGTTCATGAGACTAAATTAAGGTATCATTTTCAACAAAAACATCATTTTCTCTTTAGAAATACGTGAATTCTAGTAGTGGTTTTGGGAAAGCCAATCGCTTTTAGCATGCAAAAACCCAAAGTCGCAAGTATTTTGAATAAGAACTTGTGCCACAGACTGTACAAGATATATAGTAACATTCGTAAGGAATGTTAGAATCATAAAATAAACATTGTAGTTTCTCGTTGTTGCCTTGTCTTTTGTACACTTACACATTGTTATAACAAATTGAAACGGCAATTGGGGCAGAAAGGCTCTAGCTAGAGTATCTACTCTCTGGTCGTGGTCTCTACCACGCACTCGAAAGCGCAGCGTAGAACAGCCCCCCACTAGATGGAGAGATGACCTAATGATGAAAGGGATTGGGTGCAGGTCGCACAAGGTTGTTCGCTCTCAAAATGTATGTGGGAGGCCTAGGTTCAGTATTGGGCGTACTAAGGCTGAAATGATGAAGATAAAAATTATAGAAGCCGTATAAATAAAAAAACGCATTTTTTTTATGAAGATATTTAATGTATCAAAATTACGCTAACTTTTACATTTGTTTTCCTTAAATTTACTTTTCTTTCGTAAATAATCCTAATCCCATCGAAAGTTCTACCAACTCTAGAACTAAGGACAATGGATCCAACTTAAAAGTTTTGGTACTTAATATTTGGCGAATGTCATAGTATGGCTTTATAATATGACTACAGAAAGCAATTTTTTTAGCAATAGTTGAATGATCTTTATTGTGCGATTTCAATCAAATTAAATTGAAAATCGTCTTCACTCGTCATAAATATAATTTTTTCATAATATGTATTGAAAGCCGAAAGGAGCTTATTCTACACCCAATAGCCAATAGCCAATAACTTTTGTGTATAAGATTAAGCCCCTTCCGGAATACCATACTAGTTACTGAACACGTTCTTCTTGAAACTTCGGTTTTACTCCTTTAAGTTTCGTCACCTAAACCGAACTGCATTAAGGTGGGCAAGTTTCGAGTTCACAAGTGGACTGGAGTGCAAGCAGAGTTGTATCGAGGATAGGGACAATAGCTAACAATTTTTTTTATCAGTAGATGTGTGTGGAGACGAGGCGTATTGGACCACTGCCCTTTCCGATGGGTCTTAATATATAACTCACTCACATGATTGACATTATAGTACTGACACACCAGCTCATAAATTATTTTACTAGCAATTCCTATTAGATTTCATTCGAAATTTCTTTTTATAATTCTACTCACGACGCCGACGACTGGACTAGAGCCATTTCCGTGTTTTTTTTTTTGCTATATTAGTCCAGTTGTTAAGCATCCCCCCCTCTGCCCCTGTTACTTGCTACCATTCTGCCTGCAAGCCAAATAACACAGTGTAACTTTGGGTATCAAACGCAAACTGCGGATTTGTGTTTGGGGAACTGTTAACTTCATTATGGGTGCTTTTATTGTTACTAATACAAAAGCGTGGTTGTATTTTATTTCGATTTAATCTCATTTGATGGTATTATTCTGGGTATAGATTAGTAACTTGACTTCATAATTGATCATTCAGATCTACCTCTATTAGCGCCGCATCGCATCGCATCTTACCCAAGAAAATAATTTAGTATTAGACTAATAGCCGCGCTAGGGTTACCGGCCATCAAGAAAACTGTCTGATTACTAGAGGCAAAGATTTTTAAGGCAAGATGCAATACTATGCGACGCTAATGGAGGTAGAGCTACATACTCAATGGTATCAGGTAAACAGACCTATATAACTTTCTTAAATTCCAATCAAATTATCTTCTCTCTAAATTATCTTTAATTAAGAGATATTGCTTTGAGTGTAACCTTCCTATATGTAAAATGGTTTAACAAGATACTCAATACTTTTGGTCATGGCTAACCTACTTTGACAATTACTGATTCTGGTAAAATAATCAGGCTCATTCACGTTATCCCTTGTCACAATCCACACAAGAACTCTAACAATACAAGGTGATTCATAATATGTATTCCATCCCAAAAGAGGCTTATTCTACGAGCAATTGGCAATAAATTTTGTTCTACGACTTTTGGAAATTCGTCATTTTTCATTGAAAAAACTCTGCGAAAATCAGCTGTTTTGGGGTCAAATCAGGTCAAACTCAATGAATCAGCTGTTTTAGGTAGCAATCTTGATCCCGAACTTCTTGTACGTTTAGTTATTAGTTCTAAAGATGATAAAAATATCAAAAATAGCTAATTTGAAAGTTTGTGAGAAAAAAAAAACAAAAAATTGATGTTTTTCTTCGCGAATATTATTTCTTTTCGTTGATAGAATAACCCCCTTTCGGGAGTGTATACATGCCATAGCATGTATACACTCCCATATATATATCCCATATATATTCATAAATCACCTTGTATAACTCCAACATTTCCAAGACCGTATCATGTTTGCGTCGCTAATTGCGGGCGCTTGAATATTTAAACATGTTTTAGGGTTCCGTGTGTGTTATGAATTGCAGGTGGACCAGGAAGAGGGGGAAGCGGAAGGGTCCGGTCGGTACGGAACCATCCCGCCTTTCCCGCCGCCGCCGCCGGGGCTAGACGGTACATTCATTTTAATATTTAATAGGGTTTGTTGGTCATAAACTTAGATTATCTAGACTGATTAACCTTGCAGCATCCTACAGGGTACATTAACTAAGCTATAACAATGCACATGTTAGCTATAAATAAAACTGGAAAATAAATATTTGCAGATAATTCAAGTACTAGCTTCCGAAGGTCGTGGGTTCGAACCCGGTCGTGCTATAATGAGGTTTCTTTTCGAAAAAATTAAGTGCACATTACTACACGTACTTTAAACGGTGATGGAAAACATCGCGAATAAACCAGTTAGTATTCATAAAGCGGGATGGAATACTCACTACTGCTAAATATTTAACTGCTTCAAAACAATTTGACTTTGAATGAGTAAATTTAATACGATAAATCGATTACGGACCTTTCATTTGACCTTATATACTCCAAATCATATAATTAGGTCCACATTTACAACCTATTGCTATTTTTTAATTTTACTAAGAATTTTTGATTTCAGGATACCCTTTGCGGCTTCGGGGTGAAAAAGGCGAACGAGGATCGAGGGCAAGGCTTTGACCCATTTTATTTCTTACCTTTTAACACTTTTTATTATAAACCACCTATTAAAAGTCAAGCCTGAACCTACTATTATTATTAAAATTTTTAGCGATGGTAATTTTTTTTATTTATTAAATTTAGGCTTACGTTTGACCACTATCTCACCTCATGTTAAGTGATGATTGGTCTACGGTGTAGCACATTTGCCTATAAGAATAACTATACTGTCTGAAGAGATTTTTCTGCCATGGTCGAACCACTATCGTAACTGAACCATAGTTGGAACTGAATAGAACATTAAGTGTTGTAAATTAATAGAATTGGCCCACAGTACATTACGATACAAAATGTCTCATTTCTGATAGGTTTTTACACAATGTCGATTTCTCGAAACTTGCCGATGATAGACTCGATTTAATTTCTGAACTCGTGTAGCAATCGGCAACTGTCTGTTTCCAATTTTTGCTCACAATGACACTTTAACCAGAAATTACCCAAAACTGACGCAGCTTGATGATAAATATTAATTTAATTTGCCATTCTACCGTGTACAACAAAAGTGCTGATTGGTAACGCATAGCTCGCAGTTTTCATACAATGGTCGGTCTCGCATTGTCCCATGTCGATTTATAGTGCACGCCTCTCCGCCCACTTTACCGGTGGCTTTTACTAGAGGCGATTCGCATCGACCACAGCAGGAGACTGAGAAACTAATTAAAGGTCCAAAAGAAGTCAGTAAAGTTAGTAAATTCAATAAAGTCAGTTAAGGATAATGCAACAATAGAATTAACACTACAAGAAGTCTCATTTCATGAATTAACGTCTACCCAAATACTTATAGCAGAATCTTCCTTATGCTGTGAATTTCTTTCCCTCGCCATGATATATTATACAAGGTGATTAATAATATGTATGCTATCCTGAAGAGGCTTATTCTACATCCAATTGGCAATAAAGTTTGTTCTATGACTTCTTGAAATTTGACATTTTAAATTCAAAAAAGGCCGTGGTGGCCCCGGCTAAAGAATAGGCCTATCCGCGGATGTCGTAAGAGGCGACTAAGGGAAAAAAGCTAGGGGATGGGCAGCAGCGTCCCTCATTTTAACAACGATAGCTCTAACTGCGCTCGCCAACCCGCATGCCCAGCGTGGTGAGTATGGGCAAATCCCCCCACATGATAAGGAATTCGCTCTGTCTGTGGGGGAGGCCATGTTCAGTAGTGGACGTCGTACGGCTGAAATGATGATGATGAAATTCAAAAAATATCAGTCGAATCAGTACAAACTCAATTATTCAGCTGTTTTATGCAATTTTGATGACCAGACCATAAACAGCTAATTTGAAAAAGTCTGGATTTTTTTAATTCTAATATTTTTTTCTTTTCATTTGGTAGAATAAGCCACTTTCAGGATAGAATACATTATTAAATGGGGAATGGAAAAAAAACATGGGGTTCTCAGTCCGTGTGTTGTAAAGTTCCTTCCGCCCTTGGCATGATATAGAGCCATTACAACACACTTAACACTGTTTGCCAATCGTCCCATACACTGTATGAGCGCTCCACGCGACACCGCAGGCACTTGAAACTTGGAGTGCCAAATATTCAGTTTATTTCAATTTTGTTTTTTATTTTACAGCTTACCTCAATTTTGGGATATTTTATTTTATTGAAGCTGGTTTTTTGCGAATTATATTCTTATTATAATTTATATTATGATTGTCCCGCCATTTTAACTCTGATGAGGAAATAGCTTAAGAAATGGAGAAATTGAGACAAGGAGTTATATACCTACCAGAAATAAAGGGGCTGTTTTTTTTATTATGAAAACAAGGTGTTTCATATTACGTATACCATCCCGAAACGGACTTATTATATCAACAAAAGAAAGAATATTAGAGAAAAACTAATATCATTTTTTTTATACCTTTTTCAGAACTTTTTCAGAACAATCCTTTATGTATAGAATTTCCAAAAGTCGTAGAATAAACTCTTTTGCCAATAGGAATTGGAATAAGACCCTTTCGGGATACCTACATATTATGAACCACCTTGTATAAGGCAATACGGTAACTTCACAACTTGGGCCATCTACATCTGTACGCAGAGTATTTTTTGTAGGAAAATAAAGGTTTTAACGCTCATTTTCCCAACAAACTTTTCTCAGAAACGCTGTCCAAAATCCCCTTTGAAACGAGTCGTTTAGCAACAAGAAAAAATACCGTTGAAAGGGCTCAAAAGGCTACAATAATAAGTAATTCAAGCAAAAGCTAATTTGCGTCACCGTGAAATTTATAGCCAACGCGACTTAATAAAGGTGTTTTGTCTACCACATTATTTACAGTTACAACCCGTGAAAGCGTTTAATTTACATTTTAATGCCTTTTTCTTCGACCGTGTTATTATTACAAAATTATGTCTGGGACCTTTACTTTGAGTAATGAACAGGCAGGTACTTTGGACTTTTTTGACTCAAGTATTATAATTTGCGATTTCGAGGTCCAAAAAAATAGCCATAGAGAATAGAAGGTCCCGCCATGGACTTTTTTATGCAGTAAAAGAACAAAACAGGAAGAATGGAATAAGTAACCATTATAATAAATTCATATAGTTTTTTTCTGCATTCTATTTTGTTCTTTTTTTGCGCGATTGACATACATACATTATATTATTAACATTTATTTTCTAAATCTAGGGTCCACCGGGAGAGTCAATACGAGGACCTCCGGGGCCACCGGGCCCACCTGGCCCTCCTGGTACTTCCACTGTTCCTGATCTACCCGGATCCGGAGATGATGTGAGTAAGAGTAATTTTGTTTTATGGTTTATCATTGTTTCACGCGAGGAGGAAATATTATTTTTCAAGTATTTTATTACAAGTAACAAAGGAGCCTATCTTTCCATTCAGTTCCAACTAGTACCCGCAGTACCTGCAGCGGGAATCAAACCCATCTCAGACGAGCTCTGCTACGCCACTGAGGCTGTCATTTGAAAGCAAATGTTTTGCTACTCCTTTGCTAGTCGATTTAGCAAGGCACTACCAAGCTCCAAAGCCGGGAAATTATAGGTACATTGTGTACACAACTTTCGTTAGGTAATGTTTGAAAATAACAGTCCTGCGCCACAATTTAATTTAGCATTAGTAGAACTCCTGCGACTTCGTTCGCGTATATTTATTTTTTCACAAACTTCAATACTGATCTAGGTCTTGAAACCCAATAGAAACTAAATTGCTTTCTTTCGAGTTTTTACTAGGACTGACCCTCGTAAGTTGACAAGCAAGTCAAGCAAAGGGCTCACTCAGTCAGACTGCCTTACGATGAAAATGTCATGTCAGTAAAACCAGGTTGTACCTATGAGATAAGTGCTATTTTTTTTATATCAGTCATTCAGTACCTAACAATTTATTAAATATAGATTGTTGATATCTAGATATTATGCAAAACAACTCCAGGAATGCTTAGCAAAGTCTGGGCCGCAGGGTCCTCATTTAGCCTGCGGGCTGCTCCTACCTCCACAGCAAACAAACAAACAAACGTTTTGTTTTGGTCTATAACAATAGAAAAAGCGGTTTTGATGGTCATTTTCATAGGGGTAGGTACTCAATGGTTCATGAGTTATGAATCAACATCATCATTTCAGCCGTAGGACGTCCACTGCTGAACATAGGTCTCCCCATAGATTTCAAGCGCCGATCGCGCTTGAAATCTATGGGGAGACCTATGTTCCTATGTACCTTGTACGGCCTGCATCCAAACTATCATTTGGTTCGATACCCGGTACGGGACAAATGATCTGCAAATATTTGTTGCCACGATACAGGGAACCCTAGTGTGGGATCAGGACTATGTATGTGACTGGTCGGTGTTATTATTATGATTATATATAATCATAATAATAATCGAGCCATTACCTTCTTTACAATAGAGAAAAATCCATTGTGATTCCCCCCATGTCCATTCCATCATCGGACAACCAGACGTACGGAGGCTCGACATCCATTCATGGTTGATATATCACCAAGCCGCACCAAGCGCTTTACTTCAACCTTTATTATGCAGACAGCCGAAGATTGGAATTCGTTGCCGGCGTCTGCGTCTGTGTCTCCGAATACCTATAATTTGGGTGTCTTCAGGACCAGAGTGAATGAGTTTCTTCTATGTGCTACACCGTAGACCAAATTGTTACTTAACATGGTGTGATTCTGGTAAAGCATTAGCCTATTTTGTATTTTAAAAAAATGGACTAGCCTTTATGGAGTATTCGGTATACAAGTGGGCTGTATATAAAAAATGCCCAAGCAAAAAGAAACGTAGAACCTTACAAATTCTGGTCGTCTTTATAAAGAAAGTAAGGGCATAAATGGCCGGCAAATATAGTTGAATCAGCAAAATTAGATTGCTACGAGAATTCAACTCCAAAACCTCCAGGAGCAATTGATTCAATAGCGTCAAATCGAATGTAGTAGGGCGCCAATAGCATAATAAACTTTATTATAGACTTAGAAAAACTCGATGAGACCAGCTGCTCCACTTCTACAACAGACTTTTCACCCAGAACTGAGACCCCACGTGACTGCAGTATCGTCACAGGATTCTGGGACCCTGGGAGTAGTTCCTGAACAGATCCACGGTTGGGGAATATAGGTTCTCGAAAGGTCTCGACTACGAACGCACCCGATGACCGACGCAGTTTAAAAAGCCTGAATGTGGGGTACATTGCGCGATGGACCGATGTACCTACGACATTGTTGTTGACATTGGTTGCAGGAAGTTGGTGGATAGAGAAGGCCGCTCGTTGTTGTACTCCTTGGAGAAGGTCTATTGTCTATTGTTCTATGTCCAGCAGTGGACTTCTTCAGGCTGATGATAAGTTTCTGATCTAGCTCTTCTTACATTGAGCTGTGTACAGACTCTTCAAATTTTCTGGACTATGTTGACAGTGCCACTCATCCGCAAATAATTGTAGGTCGGTGTGTAGGTCCTTAGAATAAAGGTCGTAAAGGAGCTTTGGGCTTGTATTTGGGCTTGGCGAGTAAGGGGGGTTTGGGCTAATATTCATTTGTGAAGCGTACGTATCTATCTAAGCGTATATATCTTATAACATTTTATTGGTATTTTTATATAAAACACCAAATTTGGTTCATTAGTTTTAATTTACATCTGAAAAATGGTACAAAAATAACTTTTTTTTCTTGCTTTCTCTGCTGGGATGTTCACAGAAGTACTCAATAAAGGTAAGTAACTAAGTAGCCAGCTTGAAATCCCGGCTTCGCTCGCGTGGCATCCATATAAGATAGTAGCCTAATTGCTTAGGCTATCTCTATAATTTCATTAAGATCGGTCCAGCCGTTTTGTCATGTTATCAAAATAATTCTGTGCGCATTAACACGTGCTCAAAACGGTACATGAACCCATAAAATAAAAATAAAAAATAATAACTACCCAGATACGCCAGCGTCCAGTTAGAGTAAAGGTATAGTTCTACCTGACGCTGTAATAGATCATCTAGAATTCGATAAAGACCTGGAAGAAAGTTTTTTTTAATAGTGATAATCCAACTTAGGGCATACTATGATTTTTATAATATTATTAAAACAAAAAGTTTCGTCTCGGAATTTGAAACCGCAGCCGTCCCCTAGACGTGGAATATTCTAACTAACTAAGCTACCGAGCCATTTCCCATCTGGGTAAAAAACTTTGTGACTTCCGATCGGCTTAAAGCACCATGAGTGGCACTCATGGTGCTTTAAGCCGAAATAAAGTTATTTCCAGAAGAAGAAGAATCCACTTTTCAATATTTCAATGAGTATTATTTTTCTTTACAGCAGATTTACGGTGAGAGCTATGCATCTCTCGGTCAATGTAGCTGCAACTCCAGTACTCTCACGGCACTTCTCCAGACGTCTCCCGAGCTGAAGGGTCCACCTGGCCCGGCTGGGCTGACGGGGGCTGATGGCAGGACTGGCGCTCCAGGAATGGTGGTACGTAGGAATTTATTTAGGTTTGGAGATTTGTACGTTCGTGTGAACACCTGCAAGTGAAATTTGACTCTGTTTGCGTTGTCCGATTGAGTTGAAACTTTACAACTGTCAAATTCTGATAACAATGAAATATTATAGTGACCGCGAGCTGATCTGATGATGAAGTCAGGATCTATTCCACAAAGTTTTGCAAATAATACCTAAGCTATCTAGTTTTGGCTCATTTTAAACACCTTGTTCTTCATGTCCTGATAATCCAGTTAAGCCATCTGATTTTATAAAAGCTTGTTTTGAAAAACATAATTAGTAATAACGAAAAACTTATTTTTAAATAAATTGTGGTCAAAAGTTTGTTAGTAAACCGAGATCATGCTGCGACTAGATACGACGATACACCAACCAACTATGCCACCGAGTTTACTCCTCGCCTTGGGCCTTGTCGAAACTCTTCGGGATGTTCCTCAGCTCAAAGCGCCGATAGCAAAATCTTAGCAATTTCCTAAGTGTGGCTAAACACTTAAAAAACAAATAACCACATGTATATTTCTCAAAATTCTGCTATTTAATCTTTCAGGGACAACCAGGAGTGCCAGGGGAAAGAGGACCAGTCGGTCCTCGAGGTGAGAAAGGGGAAAGAGGCGATGCCGGCCCCAGAGGCCTCGAGGGAATGTCTGGGCCTAAAGGTGAAGCTGGCGTCGACGGAAGGCCTGGCACCAATGGACCGCCTGGACCGCCTGGCCCACCGGGTACTTCCGACTATAATAATTTTGACGTAAGTTCTTTGGCGTAAAATTTTAATATAATAAGAGTAGGTTGCGCTTTTATTGAAAGCTTTGGGCATTTAGACAAAAGATCTTGCCTTAAAGTTATTAAACAGTACTTTTTATGAGTTTATAATGAATTTGCTCGCTTTAATATTTTGTTATAAAATGTAATTATATTTACAATATTATCGAAAGTAAGTGTAGGTTTAGTCACCATATAATGAATTGTTCAGTGATTAACTGACACGTAAATTTCAGTTCGAGTGATCACTAGCCGTAGACTCGTTCCGCGAAGCCTTTATGCGTAGAACTATGTATATAATGTATATTTAGGCTCTAATGCATAATGTATTTATCATTTCATGCCATCCATTTCTATTAATATAGTCTAACTGGAAGCCTAGGCAGATTTACAAGGTAAGTTTTGTGATTATACATTCACAAAGACAACATAAACTGCTACTTTAGTGGTTACACGCTTGCTGGCTATATGTTAAACAAACAGTCAAATTCACCGCAAATGAATATTACACGGGATACAGTACTTAACTAAGTAGGTACACACAGTAGGTATGCCAAAAGACTGCGTGAAATCAGTATGATCTATGGGTCTAGACAAGATCCTCACGCTTTGTTTTCCTTTTACGCTAGGGCCATATCGACAACTTCAGTCAACCAACTGTTGAGCAGGATCGTGACATTTCACAAGCTAAAGCCATTTCCATACAATTCAATCTTCCCGGTGAAACGCCAACTGAAAATGAGTCTTGTCTAGATCTAGACCCCCTGTACAACCTTTAATAGCCACAATAGATCATAGAATGTAAAACCATCATTTTCGTTGTGACTGATTACATTTAATGCTAATGATTTCTTCGTTTTGGATTTTATAACGTAGTGAAATTCCAAGCATAGCTCTCTCCATAGCCCGCTGCGCGACTTTGAGTTTGTGTATGAGGCCAATAGTAAGCGACCAAGTCTCAGTGCCTTATGTTATCACTGGCAATACGCACTGATGTTAGACTTCGCCTTGGGGTTCTGCGGTATCTGCGACGAGAAGATATGACGAACTTTCCCAAACGCTGCCCATATGAGTTAGATTCGTCGTCTGACATCTTTGTCGGAGTTGGATCTACATAGTCATCATCATTAGCCTGATGAAATCCACTCCCAAACAAAGGCCGAACCACCTCCAATCCACCTCCTTGGACCCAAGAGTACGTAGTTCACCTGAAGAAGAAAGTACTCTCTTCATATTTTATTGAATCTTACCATTTATTTACACTTTATTTACTAACGTTGAAATAGTTCCGATGTTCTCTCGATTATCTTTTCATTGTCAAATCACTTTGTGACTGAAACGAATGGCCTTTTACAGGCAACTGTGCCCCGTTTTAGGAAACAAACCACTCCAAAACTTCGGCAAAAGTGTGAAAGTGGCTCGTTCAGCACTGACACAGCATATAAAGGACGCAGCTTGTTCTCTACGTTTTGAATTATTTGCCTTGTGGAAGCTGAACTCACAACCTACTTAGAATCAGAACAGAATAGCTTTTATTCAGAAACTTTAACTTTTAGTAAACCACTTTAAACAAAATATTAAGACTTAGTATCTACTCTTCATCGAAAACTGTGTTTGTTCTGTTTGCCTTAATTTGACAAACGCTTCTTCCAAGTTCTTTCAATTTTGGTCAATGTTTCTATTCTATGTATTTGTCGGTCTTTCCTTGTCTTTCCTCTTTCTTTCCTTAAGTGCGCGTACATAACCACGCCTAGTAGCCTGTTACGTATGAAGAACATTTCTTCATGTTTCCATTTTGAACCAATAAATGTCATAGAAAGCATAACCAACCGTCCTTTTCGGCAAATCGGCCACAAAGGATTCAAAGCGAATATGCGCAAGCAGGATTAATCTAGCTATTAATTTTAGGAGCTGGGTCTTTGATTTATATCGATGACACCACCAGATAAGGGGATTTATCCGAAACATTCTCGTAAACTTTGGCTGTGTATTGTCTGACAAAACATTTGGAATCATTATGCTCCAAACTTTGGACAATGAAGATTTAATAAAAACACAATGGTGGTTAAGTTATGGATGAACATACAAGGTGATTCATAATATGTATGTATAATCAACATTTTTCATTGAAAAAAATTTATGCATAAATAAACACAACTGTTTATAGGTCAAATGAACTAAATTATTTAGCTGTTCGACACGAACAAAATTTAGATTAGATTAGAGAGAAGATATGAATTTTTTTTTGTAAACAATTTTTTTTTTGTGTAGCACGTAGCACTAAAATACTTTCCACAATACAAGCAGCACCGACTCTGACAACTCATAAATAAGTACATACATATTTACATATAATAAATATATTTTTAATTATTTAATATTATTTATTATTTAATATATTATAAATATTACAGGAATCACTGCTCGGTTCTTATGGAGGAGGAATCGGAAGACCAGGTGCGCCAGGACCCAAGGGTGACGCTGGACAAGTTGGACCCATGGGTCCTCAAGGGGAGCGAGGTTTCCCAGGACATAAGGGAGATAGAGGACAGCCCGGACAAAGCGGGGCTAAAGGTGATCGCGTAAGTATTATAACCAGCAGAATGAATTATCGAAGCAGTGGACATCGTACGGCTGAAATTTTGATAATGATGATGTTATTGAAGCAAAATTGTAAACCGATTAATTTTCGCATTTAATAATCAACGGCTTACACTTATCAAAGTTGATTTAAGATAGCCAATAGGAATTGTGTTATAATCGTATTTACCTACTAGTTTAGAGTAAATAGATAGGCCTTTATCATCTGCCAACCGACTTATGACTAATTAATTAAACCGCCATCCGGAATTGCTACAGAGTTATTGGCATACACAAAACAGAAACAGCGGCACCTATAGCTGTAACCATTAATGAAATAATAAACAATGTAATACCTTTAGAATTAGCAAGTTGAAGTGGCAGTTGGCAGTTGACAGGCCATATAGCTCGCAGAGCCAACAACCGGTGTAGAATAAAGGTTCTCGAATGCCGACTATGAACCGATGCAATGTTGGAAGCCCTACGACATTGTGACGGTTTCAGTGACGGTTAGAGAAGGCTCAAGACCGTTGGTCTCGGCAATCTTTGGGCCTATGTTCAGCTAAATCTTGTTGCTAAAATCAGCCACTATTTTCAATTTTAGATAAATCGGCCCACCTGATGGTAAGCGGTTACCGTCGCCTATTGACATTTGCAACACCTGGAGCATTGCTAATGCGTTGCCTGCCCTGGAGAAATCTTTTTGTATTTTTCTTAAAGCTCTATGTTGTAGCCGTTGTAGGTTAGTAGGAAAACCTCGGAAGGAAGCTCATTACACAACTTGCACGTATGGGGGAGAAAGGATCTCGTAAAGCGAGTGGTTCGAGATACCCAAGTGTCGATGAGGTGTGATGATGACACAGTACTGAAAATAATAAAGTACCTACATAGCAAAAACTAGTAAATTATGCATCTAACTATCAACTTGTGCCATTTTCAACTTAACCATGTATCTACCACCTTCATCTGTATTGTGGCATATTGGATTTGGTATTTTGAAAAATTATGTAGACATCTTAGTGCAGGCAACTGTACCTGTAAATTGTAGTTTCTGATACAGGGAACCCTAATTTAGAGTAAAGAATATGCATGTGACTGTATGTTTATGTTTATTCATAGGGTCACTCAGGAGCTCAAGGTGAAAGAGGAATCAAAGGCGAGCGAGGTAGTTCAGGCAACGATGGCAGACCCGGCCTACCAGGAGCTAATGGAAGGCCAGCAGAGAAGGGAGAGAAGGGTAATTAAGAATCGCTGATACTTTCCTCTGCCTTATAATTCTGCAAAAACTGTGATTTTCAAAGTTTTTCTTAATTGTACCTCAACGACCATCGAAGCACAAGCTTTAACCAGACATCACAAAATCTCACTTCGGAGCAAACCATAAGCATAAGCCTCAAATCAGGGTTACAATGTATGTCTAAATTAATGATTACGGTACTCAACAGTAAGGATTACTCCACCTAAGCTTATTTCAGGTGAACATGGAAACCCTGGACCCCCAGGCCCTCCAGGACCAGGCACAGGTGTATTAAAACCTGATGACCCTGAGTATCTTGCATCAGGTGATAGTTGAATTCATTATAATTTTATTGAAGCCAAATTTAATGTCATTTTTAAAAATTATTTTTTTTATTTTAGGTCAAGGTCAAGCCATAGCTCAAAGAGGCGATAAAGGTGAAAAGGTAAGAATCATCTCCCAAGATACATAACTTACTAAATTCTGATAGAGATACTTTAACTATTTATATACTCTCATTCACGTATTTTATTTATAAATAAGCTTGCTTTTTCTACCTATTTAAGAACCTTGTATTTTATTTATTTATTATATTTTGTTAGAAAGTTCTCATCATTTTTTTTTTGGTATATCTATATTATTAGGGAGAAAAAGGTGCCCGTGGTACAGACGGCACGCCAGGATTTCCCGGCAAAGATGGAAAGACTGGTGAACGAGGAGATATCGGACCCTCAGGCTTACCAGGCATGGCTGGGCCGCCTGGGACCGCGGGGCATAAAGGAGAGAGGGGAGAAAGAGGTCCGCCCGGCCCTATTAGCATCAACTCGGCTGGATCCGATTTTATAACTATCAAAGTAAGTAATTTTATAACATCCAAGCCACTTAGTACAAACATCATTAAAACATTGAACTCGTCGTTGTTTCATAATAATATCATTAACCTAATTGGTACCTCTTTAATCAACAATAACGCTGATAAACTGTTTTGTTTTATCACTTTTTATAAATATAAAACCCTCAAAGATGAATAATACATATTATTATCTTGATAATATCAATGTGCAGAATCCATACATTACAGATGAAATAAATAAAATACAACTGGTTATTGCTTTTAGGGAGACAAAGGTGATCCAGGATTAAGAGGACGAAGGGGCAGGCCAGGCCCACAGGGCTCGAGGGGTCTTCAAGGATTGCAGGGTGTACCAGGTCCTCCAGGCAAGCCTGGGGATAAAGGAGATATTGGATTACCAGGTTGGATGGTATGTATGTGTTTATTATTAGCCCTTATGAAACTTCACGGGGGAGTGTATGTGAGTGTAGAAAATTCGCAATAAATATATATATAACTCTTACGTTACTGTCTGAATGACTGACGATCACACACAATATAAACCAGTCCTAGGAGATTATGAAATTTGGAGGTAGGCATTTTGTAGAGCTTTAATAAGCAACTCAAACCCCGAAATGATTGAAACGTGGTTTAATTTTTTTATGAAAATAACATAAAGAACGAAGTAGCGAAGGGTTCAGTTTTATGTATTTTTTTGACTAAAACACTTAAAAATAATTATCAGTTCTGAGATTTTCGTCTTTATGAAGCTGTCAATGTTGAGTACTAACTACTCATTATTAAAGGTCTTCCGTAACTAGTATAATAAAAAGGTGAACTGGTTGACTTTGAAGTGATTTGACGGACGGTTCGACAACCATTAGGGAATACGAGCTATATGGCCTGCCTACTGCCACTTCAACTTACTAATTCTAAGAGCTATGTCGGTGACCCTAGTTCTTCTGCAGATTTCCTCATTTTGGATTTATCACGCAGATTTTATTTATTTACATATTGTTAGCAATTTCTTATTCAATAAAGTTTAATCAATTTTTTTTTTTTTGCAAACTGACTAGAATTCAAAAGTAAGTAAATATGATTCCAGTAGTCATTGAATAATTAAGCAGTACCTACAGAATTATTAAGTGTATTATATGTTTAGGGTCGTCCCGGGACTTTGGGGCCTCCTGGAAACCCTGGTGCTACTGGAGCAAAAGGGGATAAGGGTGATCCGGGCGTCAACATTTTGGATGTATCAATGGTAAGTTTACTAATGACAACGTCAAATCCTACTAATATTATAAATGCGAAAGGGATGTTTGAATGTTGGTTGTTCAATCATGCCGTAACGGCTCAACCGATTTCGATCAACCGAACTTGGAATAAAGAGTTATTTATCTAGATTTGAGTCGAGTCTATTTATAAAAATAAGCCATCAATAATCACAAAATCTCCGAAGACACAAGAAGACAGAAGTCTGAAAGGCACGGATATTTTTTTGTTTAGAAGAAAAAAAAAAAAAAATGACTATCCACTCAGATCTCCAGGCAATCAGATAGTTGAAGATGTCTAAGGGGGGAAGGTGAGTCCGAACTTTTAGCACATGCTCACATTTAGCAGTAGTGAGTATTCCATACGTGACAGGTTACAAGCCCATCGCCCGCTTAAATAATGCTTACTGGGTTCCTCACGATGTTATCATTTATCGTTTATTAATGTGTTGATGCGCACTAAATTTTTTCGAATAGCAAAACTCATTGATGCACGACCAGGTACGAAGCCACTACTTTCGGATCGGGTTACCCAATAGGTGAACACGGCTTTAACTTTTTCCTTTTTCCAGTTTTTTAACATTTCAGAAAGGTTTTTAAATACATCTTATGGTGGTAAAGAATACAAAACAGCTTATAGCGATAATTCTTTCAAAAATACTAAGCATATTTTTTTAATCTATAACTTTATCACGTGGTAATCCTATAAACCTGATAGTAAGATACAGACAATGCAACTTGTTTATAAACTCGTAGCTCATTTGCAAATTTGAAAAACCTATTAGCATCAATGATTATTGTTTTACTGTTCAATAAGTTACATAATAAATACCTACTATGAATTCTACCTACTAGACGATACTTAAAAATTGAATATTAAATGTCTTAAAAAATGCACTAAAAGACGAGTAGTCTAGGTATAGTCTTCAACTAACCTTTAACCTTTCCTCAAATCAAACAATTCTATCGATTCTGGCTTATACAAATTCTTTCTCACTATTTCAACTCGCGTTTCTTGATTTTTAGCGGTAGTCCTCCTACAAAGCCTTCGGATACGATTCCTGTTGGTTCTGGAAGGGGATCTTTGACACTGCAAGCTGCTGGTTCTACTGTGAATTTGTGTAGCACTGCAGCCAAGCCCGCCATACTCTGCATTTGTCCGAGTCTTTCACCTAAAAAGGGGAAAATAATATTATAATTTCACATGATACAGCTATATTGTTGGAAAGACATAAATATACGGTTAATTAAGTCCGTAGAGAAGCGGGTCCTCCGGGTTTACAAAACAATTCCAGGGTGTCTGATTCAGATCGAAGCGACGAATAATCCGAGAAATAAAATAAAAATACACGGTATTTCTAATATCCATACGATCAGATGGATTTAAAATTTTTAACTAAGTAAGTAATATAGAAGGCTCATTATCTCCAAAGCTTGGTCGAAAGGAAAAATTACATAGAATTTTTTAAGGTATAACATTCTTAAATCTTGAATTTTTACTTGATCAAACTTACCAACACATGCTCTCGGTCCTTCTCCAAATGGCAAAAATACAAATTTCCTTATATAATCTTTTGCAGCGCCTTCACTGAACCTCTCAGGGTCAAATTTTTCGGGATCCTGAAAGTATTGTGGATCTCTATGTAACGCTTGTATCGGTATCATCACTTTTACATCTTCATTTATAGTCAGTCCAATCTCCGGTATGGTATACTGCGGCACCGTGCACATTCTGAGTAAATATGCGACGGAAGGATACATTCTCATCGATTCATAAAAAGCCAATTCTAAATATTTCATCTCTTTGACCGCTTCGTATGTTATCTCATTATTATGCCTAGCTAATACTTCATCGATTTCTTTTTGCACTTTTTCCTGGTATTCCGGATTAAATGCTAATTGATGGAGAGTGTAACTCGATGCAGTAGATGACGTTTCAAAACCAGCTCCGAAGAACACAAATACTTGAGCAGTCATAATCGAATCTGTGAGTTCTAGTTCAACTGCTTTTGGTGATCCATCTTTGTTTTTTGTTTCAATAGACTCTCCAATTATTTTCCCTTTCTTTTTTAGCTCTAGCAAGAGGTCTATGAAATCATTCGTCCCTGAAGGCTCAAAGTTTCTCTCTTTAAGTACTACTTGAACCAAATGGTTCATACTCTCCTCAAGTTCTGGAGCTAATAAAGTCAAATTCTTACAAAGTTCCGGGAAAATTAACTTCAAAGCACCACATACACCATCACGTAAATTCCTCTGAAATATCCTTTGGCCGAGTTTCCTAAATTGTGAACTTTCATCACTTAAGGAATCCATTTTGAGGCCAAACCCACATGCGCCTATAAAGTCAGTTGTATACCTTGCCATGAGTTCACGGACATCGTAAAACTCTCGTTGACTGACCTCCTCCGTAATTATTTGCAGTTTTTCAGCGCGCTCCGTGATAATCGGGAACATAGCCTTCAACTTTCCTGTGCTGAATGCGGGCGTGAACCGCTGTCTAAGTAGCTTCCAGAAATCCCCGTCAGCAAAGAACAAATTCTTCAACAGGGGTTCGATGACAGTTTTATGAGGATTAAATCCTCTCGCGTAGAAATATTGGAAGTCCGTTACGAGAATCCTCTTCACAATATCCGGGTCTCTAATTACCAATTCTGGTGCGGTGCCTCTATAAAATCCAACAACTTTTTCGTTCGGAAATTTGTTGTAAGTTTCCGTTGCCATCATAGCCATACTAGCTTTTTGGAGAAATTGTTTGAGGTTGTTTCCAACGAAAGGCAAAGGTTTGTCATGTTTTATTCCTTTCTTTTTCCAATAATTGAAAGTTCTGGTGCTGTACCAGTATAGAAATACTGCTATAAATATTAATGATGCGGCAATAATTAACATTTTAATTTTATTTCTACACCACTTGTGACAGAGAGTACATAAAATGACTGGCTTTAAACTCAAAGGTTATCAGATAACAGAGTATTTGGTATTTTGATATCGTGCTATACCTATCGACTAATATAGTTTGGTATTGGAGAGTGGTATCTTAGACACGATTAATACTGACTTAGACAGGTCAGATTTTCCAGAGATACTGTGAGGCTGAAATGTAAAAACAACGTTCTTAACAGTAAAAATCGTGTACAAACGATTAAAACGAAGTATTAATTAAATAACAACAGAATTTAATAAAACAAAATTAAAATTATTTCTAGCCAGTCTAGCGCAGGAATTAAAATACTGGATCCAGTGACTGCAATAATGTCATTTCCATATTATAAATGCGAAAGTACATCTCTTTCTGTTTATCTGTTTGTAAAGTTTTCACGACTAAACCACTGATATGAACCGATATTTATGAAGTTTGAATGGAGATAACCTAACCTAAACCTAAACCCTGAGAAAGGACTTTACCTACTTTTCATGCGAGTGCGCATGAGCGTAGCTGCGGCTAAAAACGTATCTAAACAAATAAAAATACCTAATATGCAAGAATCCTTTCTTAACTTTTCAGCGAACGCTTCTTAATTTTAAGCGGAAGTCCTCCAACAAAGCTTTCGGATACAACCCCTGTTGGTTCAGGAAGAGGGTCCTTGATACTGCAAGCGGCTGGTTCTACTGTGAATTTGTGTAGCACTGCAGCTAAACCCGCTATGCTCTGCATTTGTCCTAATCTTTCACCTGTAAAAACAGACAGTAAAGTCAAGTATTATTATCATGATTATCATCATTGGCAGCTCGTAGTAACTGACCCACAGCCAGTTTTGAGATCTGAATGTGAATTTTGTACAAACAGAAATTTTGAAATTCTTCTATATCACTGACAATAATACCTATATTTACGGGGAGTATGCGAGAAACCTTTTTAAACCATTAGATAAATTAGGAACTTAGGCTCTCAGCTTTAATCATCATGTGTGTAATTTTGAGGGACAATTAAAAAAATTAACCATACTTGACAGTATTTTCTATGGAATGAGTGCCTTAATGAAGGTGGAGTGAAAACATATTGGCGTCTAAGAATCCCAGGGTAAGCCTTAAAACATCTACCTACCAACGCAAGCTCTCGGTCCTTCTCCAAACGGCAAAAATACATATTTTCTTATAAAATCCTTTGCAGCGCCATCGCTAAACCTCTCGGGATAAAACTTTTCAGGGTCGTCAAAATATTTCGGATCCCGATGGAACGCTTGTATCGGTATCATCACTTTTACACCTTCATTTATAGTCAATCCAATCTCCGGTATGGTATACTGAGGCGCTGTGCACATTCTGACTAAATATGCGACTGGAGGATACATCCTCATTGATTCATAAAAAGCCATTTCTAAATATGTCATCTCCTTGACCGCATCGTATGTTACCTTGTTATCATGCCTTGCTAACACTTCATCAATTTGATTTTGTACTTTTTCTTGGTATTCGCGGTTTAATGCCAATTGGTGGAGAGTGTAGCTAGATGCAGTCGATGAAGTTTCAAAACCGGCTCCGAAGAACACAAACACCTGAGCAGTCATGATCAAGTCACTGAGTTCTAATTCAACTATCTTTGGTGACCCATCAGGATTTTTCGTTTCGATAGACTCTCCAATAATGTTACCTTTCTTTTTCAGCTCTAGTAAGAGGTCAATAAAATCGTTACGTCCCGAGGGCTCATAGTGTCTCTCCTTTAGTACTGCCTGGACTAAATGTTTCATATTTTTTTCAAGTTCTGGAGCTAAAAATGATAAGTTCTTACACAGTTCCGGAAAAATTAGCTTTAGCGCACCAGATACAGCATCGCGCAAATTTCTTTGAAATATTCTTTTACCCAGTTTCCGGAATTGAGAATTTTCGTCACACAATGAATCCATTTTGAGTCCGAAGCCACATGCACCGATAAAGTCAGTTGTATACCTTGCCATAAGTTCACGGACGTCATAAAATTCGCTTTCGCTGACCTCCTCCGTGATTATTTGCAGTTTTTCAGCGCGCTCCGTGATAATCGGGAACATAGCCTTCAACTTTGCTGTGCTGAATGCGGGCGTGAACCGCTGTCTGATTAGCTTCCACAAATCCCCGTCGGCAAAGAACAAATTCTTCAACAGGGGTTCGATGACAGTTTTATGAGGATTAAATCCTCTCGCGTAGAAATATTGGAAATCCATGACAAGAATCCTCTTTGCAATATCCGGATCTCTGATCACCAATTCTGGTGTGGTGCCTCTATAAAATCCAACAACTTTTTCGTTTGGATATTTATTGTATAATTCGGTGGCCATCATAGCCATACTGGCTTTCTGGATGAACTGTTTCAAATTGTTTCCAACAAAAGGCAAAGGCTTTTCATGTTTGATTCCTTTATTCTTCCAATAATTGAACGTTTTAACACCTTGCCAATAAATAAGCACAGCTAAAACTACGAGTGCTAACAAAATCGACATGTTCAGTTTATTGACACGCTACTTTCCGGCCCGGTAACGTGTTGCAAACTACAGTGATCGAGCGCGGTTTCTCTCTTTTAATGTCAGTATGATAGACTTGTTGTGAGAATCATACCTATACCAAGTCGCGAACATACCATGTATTACAAAAAATATAATATTCCAAGCAAAAAAAGACTGTTTTGCATTAGCTCTATTACTTATTAAGTATACTTTGTGTTACCTAGTTTTATAATTTAATAATTATATTCGTAGGCACACAGTAAGGTTTTTAGATAAAGTAGGTACCTTTTTCAAATTTGGTCACTTTTACAGACAAATGCAGTTTTATTAAAAAAATAATCAATTCTTAATTGTTACATGGTACAAAAACATAAGAATTACAAAATCTTATTTAGACAGAGGGGTGTAAGGGGTTCCATTAACAACTTACGGAACCCAAGCCAACCTCACCGGCTCGTGGTACACCCTGCCGTTCAGCGAACGAGGCTCTGTCGTCCCACCCACCAACCCGCACTGGACCAGCGTGGTGGGTTATGGTCCAACCCCCCCCATATGATAGGCACAAAGAAAAGACGGCCCCCAGTCCCCGGCAGCTCCGCTATTCCTGGCACTGGTAGCAGCCACGGTAACGGCGGAGCAGGGGGTGCTAAGAATCCCCGGCAGAGGCCCAGCTACCAAACCCCACGAACCCTGGACCTGGTAACTTTCAACGCACGGACGTTGAGGACCGACGAGAAGTTGATTGAGCTGGAAGAAGTCGTAAGTAAGTTGCGCTGGGATATCATAGGATTATCAGAAGTCCGAAGAGAGGGGGAGGACACGATAATCCTGAATTCCGGCAACTTATTCTACTACCGGGAGGGAGATCAGCTATCCCAACACGGTATCGGGTTTCTCGTCCATAAGTCCCTCGTCAACAATATTGTAAAGATAGTGAGCGTTTCGAGCAGGGTGGCATACCTTATACTCAGAATCACCGAACGGTATTCGCTGAAGGTCATACAGGTATACGCCCCACACTCAAAACGCTCAGACGATGAAGTGGAGGCTATGTATGATGACATTTCAAATGCCATGCATGCCTCGAAAACACACTTTACAGTTGTGATGGGGGACTTCAACGCGCGGCTAGGCACGAGGAACGGCGATGAACTGAAAGTGGGGCAATTTGGATTTGGACAGCGAAACCAAAGGGGTCAGCGTTTGGTCGACTTCATGGAGAAGGAGGGACTCTTTGCGATGAACTCTTTCTTCAAGAAGCGATCGTCCAGAAAATGGACGTGGCTGCACCCCGGCGGTTATAAAAGCGAGATAGATTTCATCATGACGACCAAGAAGCAAATATTCAATGACGTCTCTGTGATCAACAGGGTCAAAACCGGCAGTGATCACCGTATGGTTAGAGGCTCATTGAATATCAACATTAAGCTGGAAAGGTCTCGTCTGATGAAATCTACTCTTCGCCCAAGTCCTGTCCAAATTCAAAACCCCGAGAGCTTTCAGTTAGAACTCCAAAATCGCTTCCAAAGCCTGGCTGAATGCGAAACAGTGGACGAGCTGAACAACGGGCTAGTGGAAATTGTCCAAGCGGTTGGGTCGGAGTTCTTTAAGACCCACCGTAAAAATAGAACCCAGAAACTCTCTGAGCACACTCTAAAACTCATGGTTGAGCGAAACGAAATGAGACTGCATTCTTCAGTGGACAGGTCGAAATACGGCGTGCTCAATAGGCAGATCTCTAAGTCCATGCGACACGATTTGCGCCTTTTTAATACAGCTTGTATTAAACGCGCCATAGAGCGCAATAAAGGCTCGAAAGTGTTCGCAAAAGATCTGTCTATTGGACAAAGTCAGTTGACGAAACTGAAGACCGATAGCGGCAATATCGTCTCGTCGAAGCCTGAGATTTTACGAGAGCTCGAGAAGTTCTATGGACAACTGTACACCTCATCGCAAAGTCCTGCTCCAAGCACGGCAAGCGATGCAAGAGCCCGTCTGACCCGGCACTATACCGAAGACATCCCGGACGTCAGCCTATACGAGATCCGGACGGCCCTCAAACAGCTTAAGAACAATAAGGCACCGGGGGAGGACGGAATAACGTCAGAGCTTCTGAAAGCGGGTGGAACACCGATACTTAAAGTCCTTCAGAAGCTATTTAATTCCGTCATCCTCGAAGGTACAACGCCTGAGGCGTGGAACAGGAGCGTGGTGGTACTGTTTTTCAAGAAAGGTGACAACACCCTCTTGAAGAATTATAGGCCTATCTCGCTGCTGAGCCATGTCTATAAGCTGTTTTCGAGAGTTGTCACTAACCGGCTCGCCCGTAGGTTTGACGACTTCCAGCCTCCCGAACAAGCCGGGTTCCGCAAAGGCTTTAGTACCGTAGACCACATCCACACGCTTCGGCAGATTATACAGAAGACCGAAGAGTATAATCGGCCATTATGTCTAGCGTTTGTGGACTACGAGAAAGCCTTCGATTCAGTCGAGACCTGGGCAGTGTTACGGTCACTACAGCGGTGCCAGATCGACTACCGGTATATCGAAGTGTTGAAGTGTTTGTACAGCAAGGCCACCATGTCTATCCGACTCCAGGACCAGAGCACAAATCCTATCCAATTGCAAAAAGGGGTGAGACAGGGAGACGTTATTTCTCCGAAACTGTTCACCTCTGCATTGGAGGATGTTTTTAAGCTTCTGCACTGGGAAGGACATGGCATCAACATCAATGGCGAATACATCACTCACCTTCGATTCGCCGATGATATAGTCATAATGGCAGAATCGCTGGAGGACCTTGGCGCAATGCTCAGAGACCTCAGTAACGTTTCTCAACAGGTGGGTCTTAAAATGAACATGGGCAAGACTAATATCATGTCCAATGCTCATGTTGCACCCATGCCGGTACAAGTTGGGAACGATACCATTCAAGTTGTAGACCACTATGTCTATTTGGGTCAGACGATTCAACTAGGTAGGTCCAACTTCGACAAAGAGGTCAACCGACGAATCCAACTCGGATGGGCAGCGTTTGGGAAACTTCGTCACATCTTCTCGTCGCAGATACCGCAGAGCCTCAAGACGAAAGTCTACAATCAGTGCGTGTTGCCAGTGATGACTTATGGCACTGAGACTTGGTCGTTAACTATAGGCCTCATATACAAGCTCAAAGTCGCGCAGCGTGCTATGGAGAGAGCTATGCTCGGAGTTTCACTACGTGATAAGATCCGAAATGAGGAAATCCGTAGAAGAACGAAGGTCACCGACATAGCTCTCAGAATTAGCAAGTTGAAGTGGCAGTGGGCAGGCCATATAGCTCGCAGAACCGATAACCGTTGGGGAGTAAAGGTTCTCGAATGGCGACCACGAACCGGGCGACGCAGTGTTGGAAGGCCCCCCACCCGATGGACCGATGACATTCTAAAGATTGCGGGAAGTCGGTGGATGGAAAGGGCTCAAGACCGTTCGTCGTGGAACTCTTTGGGGGAGGCCTATGTCCAGCAGTGGACTTCTACAGGTTGTTGATGATGATGATGATGATTTAGACAGAGGTATGCACAACACGTGAGCCTGAACTAGGTAATCCAGTGTTTCACACATACGACGACAATGCAAATATCGCAACATAGCTTTAGATTTAGCTATAGAGCTAAGATTTTTTAATGATATTACAAACAACTATTAATAAGAGCACAGCAGATGCCACTGATGTTACTCAAGGTTTGTAACCAATTTAAAGCGGTGTTTAAACTGCGTGCGATATGTACACGCAACCTATACTTACGAGTAAAGTAGGTAATAGCTAAGAATTATCGTGTATTACGTGACATAAAGTACAGTTTATTCATACATATCTTCCTACACAATTAACATAATGTATGGAGGCCAGGCTGGGAGCCATTAGCTGAACAAGATAGGTTGCTCTGGAAACCTTTGGGGGATGCCTATGTTCAGCAGTGGACGTCCTACGGCTGAGGTGATGCTGATGCCTGAACCCAACATTTTCGAGCAACCTAGTTAGGTCGTCTTTCCATCTAGTGACAACCAACATTATTTGTTTCAAATTGTGTTGAGTTCCTATGGTGAGAAAAGTTGCCAGAGCTCTTTAGGGCGAGACACCACACGCATGATGCCTACACCGGTGGACTAAAATTAATTAAAATAACACCCAACAGTCACATACATAGTTCTGACCCCACACTAGGATACCCTGTGTCGTGGGTATCAGAAACTACGAGTCCCATGGTACCACAACACGCAGACCCGGAACAATATTTGCAGATCATGCAAACATTTGTCCCGCATCGGCAATCGACCCCGCACCCCTTGCGTCGCAGCAGGGGCACTCGCCCACTGATGGATCAGCGGTTTTTTCAAATAACGGCCGTGGGTTCAATTCCCGCTGCGGGACATTTTTTTTTTATAACTAATATTTGAGCCGGGTCTGTGTTGTGGTACCTTTTCACAAAATAAAAATGTCAAAAGACAAATAGTTGGCTTCAGCAAAAGTGATAAGGTACAGTTTCTTGAAAACCGTTTTATTTTTACTATTTATGACATAAATCATTGATACCGACGACCTTCGGGTGACTTAAAAACTCCGTCAACACTAACAAGCTCATACAAACATACTTTCAATTGATTTCAACCCATTGATTTTGATTTGATTTGTAGTCTGTTTACAGAGACAAACTATAAATAAATCAGAAACGGCATGCATTGGTCGCTGATAACGAAAGAGAAAACGGCTCCCGCGGAACAATTATGACCCCTTATAGAGATATTGGATCCCTTTCACTTGCATACAATTGTGCAAGAGTGCACCCTATATATACTCGTTTTTGTCAACAGACTTTAGACAAGGTGATTCATAATATGTATACCATTCCGAAAGGGGCTTATTCTGTAAACAAAAAGAAAGAGTATTAACAAAAAAAAATTGTAGTTTATTTTTATTTTTTCCCAATCTTTTTCATATTAGCAATTTATGATGCTTTTATCATCTTTATATGTAGGTAATTATTAAACGTACGTGAAGTTTGACATGAAGATTACTACCTAATATAGCATAATAATTGTGTTTGAACTGATTTGACCCCAAAACAGTTGATTTGCGTAGAGTTTTTCGTTGAATAATTTACAAAATTTGTTTAAAAAACTATTGGCAATTGCGTGTAGAATAAGCCCATTTCGAGAAAGCATACCTACTTCATATGAGACACCGTGTTTATCTATTATGTAAAGGAGTATTACGGTCACTGATTGACTCATTACGAAAGCTCGGAAACTACTGAGCCGATGAGTCTGAAATTTGGCATAGGCACTCAAAAAAGGGTGTAGGCGCGCACTAAGAATTTTGGAACGGATTTTGCAAAATCAACTCCTAAAGGGTTGAAATAGGGGTTGAAAGTTTGTATGTAAATCCCATGTTTTTGAAGTTGGAGACATCGCAATCGGGTTTTAGGTAAATTGTCAAAAATAAAAAATGCTATTGTCAGCATTCTTTGTAAAACAGCCCTTAGGGTGTGGTAATAGGGGATGAAAGTTTATATGGGAAGTCCTATGTTTTTGAAGTTAGAGACATCAAAATCGGTTAACAGATAAGTAGTTCAAAATAATAAAATACCTACTTAAGTTTTTTTTTTAAAACCACCCTCAGTTGTTTAAATAGGGGATGAAAGTTTACATGGGAATTCTTTATCTGTTAAGCCTAATACAGCCTTAATACAATTGAAATTTGGCATGCAGGTTCCTTATACATTACTGTTTATACATTTGTTATAATATAATTTTTGGAGAATTCACCCCCGAAGGGGATGAAACGGGGATTGAAATTAAGAATTTTATGAAAATTCAACCCCCATAAGGATTAAATAGGGGTTGAAAGGTTCTTTGAAAGTTCCATGTTTTTTAAGTTAGAGACATGAAAATTGAGATTTCTGGTTAATTGTTTTAAATAATAAATACAATACACGTATACGGATGGTGACGGGACGGTGACGGGACTGTGATGGGACGGGGAAGGGACTGTGACGGGACGGGGATGAATAAAAAAAAAATTATTTGACCCACAACGCAGGTAGACACAGTAACAGAACGATAACGGATAATAGTCTAGGTAGGTACATACAAACGCGGACGAAGTCGCGAGCGGGACAGCTAGTATAATATATTTATATTCTATGCATAGGATCAATGACATTCGTTAGAATATCGGTGCACGGAACAATAAAATTAGTCAAAACTATTATAAAAAGCCTCTTCAATCTGGGGTGGAAAAGGTACAAGCTGTATTTAATCGAAACTTTCTGAAGAAGCGAAGTTTCTCAAGTGTGATATAGAAATTTTGCACTTTACGACGTCGCGGAGCAAGAAGTTTTATGAAAACCCCCGCGGGATAATTTCTACAAAATGTTACACTTTAATTTCTTTAAAATGTTTGACTAGTTAAAAAATAATACTTATATTATTTACTAGCTGACGTTCGCTATAAAAAGTACCCACCACATAAATCTGGTGTCTAGATTATCCCAGAAATTTGCAACCCATTAAAACGGATCCAAAGGGATGTTGAGGTCAACTTTTGTCAGATAATATACCAGTCACGTACTAAAGATGGTTCTTAAATATATATACAAGATGATTCATAATATTAGGTGTACTATCCCAAGGGGGCTTATTCTACACCCAACTGGCAATAAAGTGTGTATTGGCACAAACTGGCAATTGTTCTCCTCCTCCTCCGTCGTTCCTTTATTACTGAAGATCGTGAACAGTTTGTTGCAATTGGTAAACTGCTTCTCTCCACTGGTTTCTATCTGTTGCCCATTGGAGAGCTGCGTTTATTGGTATCTCTAGGTGTTCGGATACCTGCTCCGTCCATCGTTTGGGGCTTCGCCCTCACGGCCTTTTACCCTCAACCTTTCCAATTGGCAATAGACCTTTGGCAATTCTCAACAACTCACAAACTTCTCGTACGTTCAATAATTAGTTGTAAAAAAGTGAAAAAAACAGATGATTTAAAAAAAAACTAAAGTTTCTTTTTGTTGATAAATTAACAATACATATATACTATAATATCGGAATAGCATACATATCATGATTCAGATTCTAGATGACAATTATGTACCTACGATAACTTAGGCGAATGTCTGCGAATAGTAGTGTTGAAGCTTTACTTGATACGAATGATACAGCGCAGAAAGGATCTATTATTAGACATAGCTGTCTATAACTTCCTAAATTCCTAGAAGAATGTCTATATGAAGACCTATGACGCGTATATTAGACGTTCCGCTAGACTGGTTTACCTTGGCCACTGCCCTAGCTTATTGACTTTGCGATTTGTTTAAGCGGTGACGTAAGATGACAGTCTCAAAGATTTTTACTTTATACTCGTGTAGAATACTGCTCACATACTTGCATTTGAATTGCAACTAGACTTACGTCGTGGTCTGTCGGGCAGACTGTCTGATATCATGATCAGATGGTGTCCGACAGACCATGACATTATTATCTTCCGAAAAACATCGTGTTTTTGTCGGAACATATGAACGTGACAGGAACTAAGGTCATTAGGCTTGAAAAACATAATTATCAAGGAGACAATAAAAAAGTAATGTTTTATTTTTTGTGACGTATGTATTACTTTCCGGAAAGTTTGAAAAAATTACAAAAAACTTGCACTTTACGACGTCGCGGAGCAAGAAGTTTTATGAAAACCCCCGCGGGATAATTTCTACAAAATGTTACACTTTAATTTCTTTAAAATGTTTGACTAGTTAAAAAAGAATACTTATATTATTTACTAGCTGACGTTCGCTATAAAAAGTACCCACCACATAAATCTGGTGTCTAGATTATCCCAGAAAGTTGCAACCCATTAAAACGGATCCAAAGGGATGTTGAGGTCAACTTTTGGCAGATAATATACCAGTCACGTACTAAAGATGGTTCTTAAATATATATACAAGATGATTCATAATATTAGGTGTACTATCCCAAGGGGGCTTATTCTACACCCAACTGGCAATAAAGTGTGTATTGGCACAAACTGGCAATTGTTCTCCTCCTCCTCCGTCGTTCCTTTATTACTGAAGATCGTGAACAGTTTGTTGCAATTGGTAAACTGCTTCTCTCCACTGGTTTCCATCTGTTGCCCATTGGAGAGCTGCGTTTATTGGTATCTCTAGGTGTTCGGATACCTGCTCCGTCCATCGATTGGGGCTTCGCCCTCGCGGCCTTTTACCCTCAACCTTTCCAATTGGCAATAGACCTTTGGCAATTCTCAACAACTCACAAACTTCTCGTACGTTCAATAATTAGTTGTAAAAAAGTGAAAAAAAAGATGATTTAAAAAAAAATGAAAGTTTATTTTTGTTGATAAATTAACAATACATATATACTATAATATCGGAATAGCATACATATCATGATTCAGATTCTAGATGACAATTATGTACCTACGATAACTTAGGCGAATGTCTGCGAATAGTAGTGTTGAAGCTTTACTTGATACGAATGATACAGCGCAGAAAGGATCTATTATAAGACATAGCTGTCTACAACTTCCTAAATTCCTAGAAGAATGTCTATATGATGACCTTTGACGCGTATATTAGACGTTCCGCTAGACTGGTTTACCTTGGACACTGCTCTAGCTTATTGATATTGCGATTTGTTTAAGCGGTGACGTAAGATGACAGTCTCAAAGATTTTTACTTTATACTCGTGTAGAATACTGCTCACATACTTGCATTTGAATTGCAACTAGACTTACGTCGTGGTCTGTCGGGCAGACTGTCTGATATCATGATCAGATGGTGTCCGACAGACCATGACATTATTATCTTCCGAAAAACATCGTGTTTTTGTCGGAACATATGAACGTGACAGGAACTAAGGTCATTAGGCTTGAAAAACATAATTATCAAGGAGACAATAAAAAAGTAATGTTTTATTTTTTGTGACGTATGTATATACTTACTTTCCGGAAAGCTTGAAAAAATTACAAAAAAATAACAAAATTGACAAAATTGGCTCAGACCATGGTCTGTTACTGTTTAAATATACCTTTTATACGTTTATTGGTCTTAGAAAAACTTAAAAAATACGAAGTTAAAAAGTCTTGTTTTTCGGAAGACCCTACAAAACAGATTCCGCGCTTGCGGCTTTTACGCGATGCTGGGAGGCGCGCGCTTAGTACGGGCGCATGTCGTTGGTCCCATCATGGACCCACGCTCCACAGGGTAGTGTTTAGCCAACCTAAGCATTAGGTATTTGAAAACGCCTTGTTTTGTTTCTCTTTAAAAAATATTTAACATAGCAGACCATAGTCTGAACAAAGTACCTATGTCCTAGAAAAACAGAGATTTAAAAATCTCACTGTATCAACACCGATCTATATGGAGAATGTTTCTTGCAAGCTTCGTGGCGAGTATCCGTGTAGATTATCGCAAGCCGATAACCAATTACCGTCTTCTAATGATAACTCTTGTTTTAGTTCAAAGGGGAAAAAGGAGACAGAGGATTTGACGGAATCCCCGGGGTACCCGGAACCCCCGGTGTCGCAGGACCTCCAGGTCCACCTGCCTCTATAGCTGATGCTGTATCCTACTTACCCGGGCCTCCTGGACCCCCCGGTCCGCCTGGTCCTCCTGGGATCTCAATCGTGGGGCCTAAAGGAGAGCCTGGTATGAGCTATTATGAAGAACATCCAGTGCATGGGAGTACCAAATACTTTGATCGAAGACCAGGTAACTCAATCCATTACTAATCATCCCAAATAAAAAAAAACATATATGGGTGATTATTTTATAGGTACAATGCATCACCGTGCTGTGTTGGCTCCGGCTAAGAATAGGCCTCTCCATATCTTCCTACTCTGGATCTCGTAAAAGGCGACTAAGGGAAAAAAGCTAGGAGATGTGCAGCAGACAGAAGTGTCCTCTATTTTAACAACGATAGCTCTAACTGCGTTCGCCAAGCCGCATGCCCAGCATGGTGAGACATGCATGACAGAGGAAGCTCCGGCAATCCGTGGGGGAAGGCCAGGTTCAACAGTGGACGTCCTACGGCTGAAATGATGTTGATGGTGATGACTATGTTTAATATAAGATGGGAATCGGTGTATATTAGAGACACCAACTGTATGCTGTCACTTGCTTAAAAATCATCATCTAGTAAGTGCCCATTTTGCTGTTGATTGTAAGTGATTATGTATCGATTTTTCACGCTGCTCATAGCTGCTAAAAGCGCTCTTGACGAACTCAAAGCTTTGAGGGACCTGAAAGACCTCAAAGAAGAGAGAAGTGACAGACATAGACACGGTAAATATAAAATATAGATAGGCCCTTCGTAAATTCACCTTTATAAGTGTTTTTTTGGATTGGTTGAGATATTACAGCCATTTTCTAGTGAAGTCTAAGTAGCTGCTTTAATTTTCTGGGCATTGTGCATTGGCCTGAACTGATTATAGATCCAGTAACTCAACCAATTAATAAATGGAATAACTTTTTACAGTGCCTCCTCCTCCACCACCAAGTACTAACATACACCATTCAGACGAATCGAAGGCGGCAAATACTGTACCAGGTGCTGCTGTGTTCCAAACAACTGAAGAGATGATGAAAGTGAGTATACCTTACGATCAAATAAAACAGTTTTATACTAACAGTACCTTCTACATAATAAAATTGAAAAGAAAGAAAAGAAAGTAAAGCACGCTCAGTTATTTGGCTGATTTAAATCTAATACGAATCGGTATTTTTTAAACAGTTTGAAGCAGCCTATGTCAACTCATAGTGTTGCTAACATAGTGTTGAAAACCTGAGACTGGGATCTAATTTTACATTGACACAAAGAAATACACTATATTGATCTGGATCAGTTGAGCTATCTATAGATCGTTTGTAACGGTCTTTAGATGGCTCAACTGTTTCTTGTGTATTTTGTAAATATTAACTTGTATTAGTTTTAAGTTTCTTTCTGTAAATAAAATCTAAAAAGAAATACACTACATGGACAACATGACAATTCGAATGCTAGTTATTACCTAGAGTAGTTTATCTAATAGGATTGGTAAAGCTAGACTGCTTACATAAAAGTTTTTTCTTCAACATACCAAACCTACGCGTATTCAATTTCCAACAATGTCGAATTCAGTCGCTCCCTAAAACGATAATCCCTAAAACGAAATCAATGCGAATAGGTGATTCTGAAACGTTTTATTTTTGACAGTTGGCATCGGCAAGTCCCGTCGGTGCGTTGGCTTACGTTGTCGAGGAGCAAGCTTTGTTTGTCAAAGTTAACTCTGGCTGGCAGTATGTGCTGGTAAGCGAATGTGGAAATTGATATCGTGGATTGACTTGTATTTAAAAAGTTCAACAAATTTTCCTTTACATACTTATAAGGGTAGAATTTTCATTTCTTCCTATATTATAGCTTCCTTTCTTAAAAGCGTGCTGACCACTAGGTCAGCACGCTTCTAAGAAAGGAAACTTCTTCTTTTAGAGAGGTATCCCGACTTTAGATCTGAAGGTGGAAGGTTAGAATCAAGGAAACCGATGAGTATTCTTAAAAGCGGCGATGGGCTTGCGACCTTTTACGTATGGAATACTTACTGTTACATAATGTGGTTAAGGTCAAATCTAATGTTTGGGCCTACCGCTGCCTTATGTCATCTCAGGGGTTAGATGGCCTTGAGGATCTGAGAGGTGTCTACCACGCTTGGGTATAACAGGCGTGTGCCTATTTTTTTTCTAAGAAACATACCTCTTTACGACAAAGGAAACTCCTAGGACATAGATTGAAATAATGGTTTCAGTTATACTTTTGCAGTCAATACTTTTAAATCAGGCGTTTTGCTTTTAGGTCTTAAAGGTTTGGAAGTTGATATTTAAATTCTTCATGTTCATAGCTCGGCTCTCTAGTCACACAATCGGTGCCCGCACCCACACCAGCGCTACCCACGCCTCCGATGCCAGCGGCGAGTTTGGTCCACGTGCCCTCTTTGTCCAACTTAGCTGAGAACTCCCCAGCAGCGCTAGGACCTAGTGTAAGTAGAAAAGATCATACTGGACCCAAAAATTTCTTGGCCACAATAAAATCTATAATGGCTAAAATTATAGTCCTCTATATCTTTAGCCATTATAGATTTAGCAAAAAGACGTGTTCTTTTTGCTAAATCTATAATGTTAAAACTTTTGTAACCAGAATGATCGTAAACATTTAAGAATTAAAAATAATTTTATACATTACGACGTATTCCACAGCTTCGTCTAGCCGCATTGAACGAACCCCTGTCCGGAAATATGCACGGAGTAAGAAGGGCAGACTACGCTTGTTACAGACAAGCGAGACGGGCTGGCTTGAGAGGAACATTCAGAGCGTTCCTGACTAGCAGGTTTGAACAAACATGATAAATTATTGTGTCACCCTAAACCAAAAGGTTACATACATAACAAATCCAGTCTATTCTCCAAACAGTGATATAGAGCATCACGGGTAATGGAAGGTGATCCGACAGATACAACGATCCTTATTTCTATTGTGTTTCGTACGTGACAATTGCCCTTGCACTCTGACACGAAAATATTCCATTTCCACTTGTCAAAACAACTTTTTATAAAAGCAAGTTACTAGCAAGAATATTTTGGTAAAACTATGTATGTACTAGGAACAGTTATAACATCGTTAGCGGTTTTGCCTAAAAACATTTAATTGGTCTAAAATGTTCCGTCATACGTCACTTAAACCTATAGTGCAGCCCAAAATGGACGGCATTTTACAAATTCTTATTATAATTTTGGCACTTTTTTCAGGATCCAAAATCTAGACTCAACAGTACGGTACGCGGACCGCCATCTACCAGTCGTAAATCTACAAGGAGATGTCTTATTCAAGTCTTTTTCTGATATTTTTGACGGAAGTGGAGGCTTAATGGCTGGAGCTCCTAGAATATACAGTTTCAATGGCAAGAATATCCTTACTGATTCAAGTTGGTTAGTATGTGAGATTATCGATATTTTACCAAGTCCGAATAAATAAATATGTCCGGAATATTTATTTATTCGTTTTACCAACAGGCATCAGAAGATAATCTGGCACGGATCCCACGCCAGCGGAGAAAGGGCTTTGGATACATTCTGTGACGAATGGCAGAACAACGATCCGGTCAGAAAAGGAATGGCCGCATCTCTTTACTCACACAAACTTTTGTCGCAGGAGAGGTATTTTTAATATAAACTACTAAAAAACCAGATCTATTCAGATCAGATCTATTTTGCTGCCTGTTGCGTATTCTTCTTATTATAATAAAATGTTATTATACTTCATATTCTTATTTCTTTCGCAGATATTCTTGTAACAATCACTTCGCAGTTCTTTGCATCGAAGCAACTTCCAATATAAATGCGCGAAGGAGAAGAGATACATCAAGGTAACATTCAGACCAGTTTTGTATACTCTATACACAGAATTCTGTTGACAAAAATGTCTTATAGTTACATTATTTACAGGTATAATTTAACCAATTTACTGAATGACGAAGATTATTTATACAACGCTGAAGAGTATCAACAACTACTGAACGAAATATTTGCTCAACCGTTTAGAGAGAATTAGGCAAATGACAAGTTTTAGGAGATTCAAAACCACCATCATGAGATTCAGTCCGTGATGTAAAATTCTTATATTGCATATTTTTTTTTTAAATATGAATGTTGCTGAATGAAAGTTTTAATAGGTATGCAACATGAGCATAAATAAAAAATTTTAACAAGTGAAAGTGTTTTAAGCTAATCGTAATTGAGATTGATCAAGCTAGCAAGCTTGGTTTCGAGATTCCTATTATTATATATAAGCATGTATGCTTAAGCCACAAAAGTTACTACTGACTTACAGTTTAAGATTAGTAAAAATAAACTATTTAAGCGCTTTATATTGCGTGGTAGACTTGTAAATAAATTTGTATTTATACATAGATTTAAGTTTTGTTCCATTGTCGCATAGGTTCTAATCTTATGATTCCTTTACTCACCGCTGTCTTTATACATTGTTGGATAATTAAATTTATAAGCATATCTTATAATTTAATCCATTTGGGTCTAAAAACTAATTTATTTATTTAAAGTGAAATCTATGAAATTGATTGACACCGGTTAAATTGGTATGTTGTCCGAAATAAAACATTTTTATTTTATTTATTTAAGATTTAACAAGACAATATTTGTTACTGTAAATATTGCATTTAAAATATTTCATGTGAGTTATTGTTAAAGTTCATTTAGTGTATGTTCATGGAAATCCATAATGGCATTTGGTTTTTATTAACATCGTGTGCCATTCGGAGTCTATCTGAATTTTTATTCATAGGTATTCTTAAAATTACTACAAGTCTGATTTTTGCTATAGAAACATTCATATTCTTAAAAATGTAATTTAAGTTAGTAACTTTCTTACGTAGATAAAAAATAAATAAGTTTACCTAATGCAATTGCAATTAATTATGTTGGAGCACTAGTCGTCATATTGATAGTTTTGTATGTTTTTATATGTTTTTTAATAAAAATACGTAATCGTTTTTAGACACCAAAGTTTTATAGTTAAATAAAAATCTTTTCAGCCTTTCCTTATCAAATTTTCTTTAGAATCATTTATATATAATTTGGTATCAATAAAGTTATGTATTATCTATATCACAAAACACTCATAATTGGCTATGAATATTATTATAATTAAACAAAACAGTTGTGGCATAAACAGAATTATTACCTTTAATGTATTATTTATTTCAAATGTTTTGCCTACTGCATGTATTATACAAGTTCTTTTTTTGTAAATATAACTGTATTTATACATTGTGTAGTATTGAAAATAAATGTTTTCACAACAATATAATATGAAGTTTTTTTTAATTATGTGCAAAACTCTACTAGTATTAACGTCAAAAGCCCTCTAAATCCGTATTTCCGTGTTCAATTTTCGTTGCACGAGCGCTGGCTCTAAAACAGCGCGTCTTACCTGGCTGCGTTTGAGTGGAAATCAATTAGTCTGCCAATCGCAGGTTCGCTCTGTGCTAGCCTTTCGTGCAGTGTACAGTCCACGCAACATGTTTGCTAATGAACACTAAGCAAAAATTACATACCAAACCAAACCTGTAATCACTTGAAGACATCATTTGTAAAAAAAGGACGATGCAATTTTTTTGCCCAAATATTTAAAAAATAGTAAAATTAGTACGGAAATAAATCCTATGGCAAATGGACCAAATTGTAAGGAAAAAATGTACTATAACACCAAGAAAAACCATTCCAAAAAAAGATTATTAACTGTGTGATTTAAAATGTAGACACCTATTTAAATTTTTCTGCCATTAAGGCCCAAACCAGAGATCATAAAATAATGAATTAATCCCAAACTCCATTATAACGATTTGCATTATCCTTTATACACTGGTGCAGACAACCCAATAAAGCCTCGTTTGGATGGAGAGTTTGTCAACTTGGACATGATTTGCGATTTGAGATAAAAATTTCGAATCGTGATACCTACAGGTGAGGTCATCAAATGTCGAGTGCTTGAGTGTACCCACAGCATATTTCAAACGTGATTAGCAAAATTAAAATGTCAAGTTTAGTAAGTATTTGTTTCCGAGTGTACCTGTTCCTGTATAGCCATAAAGTCTGCACAAATCAAAGAGCTGGCTCTCAATAGCTTCCGTCAAACTGTTAGAGCAGAAATTGCATTGTGATCCCGGTTTGGTCGTAACTGGACAAACTGGATTATGGAATACATCTGGAGTTACCTTCATGGTATCCGTACTTAGTACTGTGAATTCGAGTTTAGCTGGGTTGTTATGGTCGAATTAACGCTGAATGCTGGCGATTGTAATAGGATTGAAATAAAACTATGAAAATTTCACTCTACAATCTTACAAGACTCCACCGTACCTTCTCAAAACGGTACGTTTGCATAACTACTTAGGCGAGAACTAAGTTAATTATCAAAAAAAAACTGCCATAAAGTAAAAGCACCTCGGGCCTGGCAAGTACTCCCCACGCTCCAGGTGCAAAGAAGTAATTTTTCCGTTGACAAAGTTCGTCAATCGAATGAAAAAGTTTTCTTATTAAAGTACGAACGAGGCTCAGACGCTTCTCGTTTCCATTAATGTTGCATCGGCTGTAAGGAATTGGTGTATAGGTAATTTGAGAACTTTGTTCACATCGTATTTGAGAACTGGTGGAGTGGTGGTGTGTTGCTGTCTGTACAAATTAGTGTAGCAATTGGTGTTGTCTATTTCTGCAAAAACTTCACAAGGCGGCGCGACGTATAGGCCTGATAAGTCATTGCAACGAAGGTTTGCGGAAGTTTAGGTATTTTTTATTCTGATAACATCCGTGTGTAACGTGACAAATAATGTACATAGGTAGGTACACACTGTTTGTCATATTATATACGCAAACATCCTCCTAAACTAAAACCGACACCCGATAGAGATAAAGGTTCTCGAGTGGTGACCATGAACATGACGATGCAGTGTAGGAAGGCCAGGCCCCTACCTGATGGACCGACAATATTGTAAAGGATGCGAGAACTCCGTGGATGAAGAAAACGTCTAAACTCAAGACTATTCATCGTGGCAATCTTTGGGGGAGGCCCATGTCCAGCAGTGGACCTCTTCAGGCTGTTGATGATAATGATGATGAATCGTTATAACAGCGAAAGGTTGGTACTCCAGCAGATTAAAAATAACTTTACAATCCCACACTACATAACGAACTCAGTACGGTTTTGTCACGAAAGCCTCTTACAACTTTACTTGGAAACGTGGACGAAATTAAACCGCTTTCGCCACAGTACCAACAGTAACACTTAAACACAGAAGATCCACTTTATTAACAGTGAAACAGACATTATTTTAGTACTGGTAAGCCTTATTATCTTAGCGGGCGAGTGTCCGTCTCAGACACAATCGGTTCGGATCGGTTCGATCCCCGCTGTCGGACAATTTTTTCCATGATCTGCAAATACTAACTACGTTAACTGAGGGTAGAAAGGTTGAAACTACCTACTGCGGGATAAGAGCTCTTTTAACTAAAGCAGGTTTGAAGTGACACTGCCTGCCTTGCCTTCAGTTCCCAGTCCGTTATAAAGTCCGTTTTCAACAAGTCGGGCTGACGCTTTCACCACTCGCTGACCACTTCAAAGCATTCCGGATGATCGATAGTCACAAACGACTGAACGTTTATAAGTTCGTAACGCCGGCTTTTGAGCGTGGTTTTGCCTGTTCAAATCCGAGATAGATGCCCACGTTTTCAGAAATAGTGTATATAATATTTTTAAAAGCCGTAAGTGCAAGAGAGACATTTTTCATCTCCTCTTGGACAACTTTCAACACAAATCACAGGCAACTTATCATATCTATAGTAAAGAATCCAGCAGACCGCCGAGCTGATTTGAGACGAAATCGAGAGAGACTTCCTTTCATGTGGGAGGTTTTTCTATGTTATACAGAGGCAAACAGGCTTGCGGCCCAGCTGATGGTAAGCGGTTACCGTCGCCTATTTACATCTGCAACACCTGGATTTGCCCATACTCACACGCTGGGCACGTGGGTTGGCGAGTGCAGTAAGAGCTCTTCTTTCGGTTCGGTGCAGCTTTATGCTGAGACGGGACCCATTTGCCTCACACAACGCATACTACTTAACCTACCACTTAGCCACCTACCTACCTACTTTTTTATGTTTTCCTACTGCGTTGTGTATTACCTACCTATAAAGTATTTTTCTATGTACCCACCTACCTACTGTGTACTGTACCTGCGTTGTGGGTCAAATAAACAAATTTTCTTTCTTTCTTTCTTTCTCTTCTATGATTTAAGAGCTTAGCTCGTGTGGGTGTAATGATGCAAGAGCAGTTAGAGCTATCGTTGATAAAATACGCTGCCTTTTACGACATCGACAAGTAGCTAGATATGGAGGCGTTTCTTCTCCAGGCAGTACCATCACGGCACTCTACATTGCTGAAGAAACATTATTTTAGCGAATATTGATGTATTTACAAATATGTCCTTTTACCAGAAAGTTAGTTTAATCATAAAAATATGTTATGGATCACGCAACCATATATTTTGTTCCAGGCGCTAGCAAGTCTAGCAACATACCTACCAATTGATGATATACTGGTATATTACCTACATAGGTAATCATTCTTCTTCTTCTTGTCGTGTCACTGGTTTTTTCTTGGTCATCCTGTCTTTGATCAGTGACCAGGTTGAGGTATGGTGGCCCTGAAAAGGGCCTATGACCGTCGATGAAAGAATCAGTGTAGTGAAATGATTAAAGTGCGCCTCTTAGAGGCTCCTTTCGTGCACATGTTTTCCTTCACCGTTTGAGAGCACTAGGATAGCGCACATAAATTTTCCGAATGGAAAATCCATTGGTGCACGACAGGTTTCGAACTCACGACCTGTGGATCGGAAGGCGGGGCCACTACCACCCCTTCACCAGTGCTCTCAAGGTAATCATTTATCAGAAATTACTGTCGCAAAACAGATTATAAGTACGACATAATTCCCAACATGGATCCGAGAACTGCAATCAAAACTAATTCCGTCCAACTCCCAAACTCAGATGTTAGCAACAATCTATTCGAGCCAGTTAATGACGCATTAGCGGAGAAAACAGGTTACCAGATACATTTATGAAACCTAAGTTGCTTAAAAAATCTGGCACTACAGCTGTGTCGATACAATTTCGTAACAGATTCCAATAATAGTACCTCGGGGCTTCTGAGATTGGTCCTCTGACGAACTCCTATGCTGATACTTCATAGGTTATTCAAGTATCATGCACATGCATCAATATTTCCGGTTAATTATTATACTTTCAGCAATATAGAGTGCTATTTGCCTGATTTTTTCTTTTTTAATTTTTTTTTACTCATTTCTTTTTGTATATCGCATAAATATTGGTATCTAGAAACAATAATATTGTAACTGTACCTGTGCTTGTTGTGTACTGTGGGACAAATAAATAGTTTTTCTTTATTTCTTTCTAGGAGTACCTACAGCAAAAACTAAATGGATCGATAGAAATCGCTAATATCAAGACAAACATTAGGTATGACATTTGGCGTCACGAAAGGACTTTATGATGTCAAAATAAAGATTGAAGTTAATGTAGTGTATTTTATCCATTTTTGTTATCGCTTAATTGGTAATCTACGCAAAATAAGTCTATGAAACTGACACCGGTAAAGTGAAAACCCGCTTTGTGCCTACATGAAATCTAATGTACTGCACAAATTCCTAACTCAGCTAGTTAGTGTTGTTATTGCGGCTTCGGTTGATCAGCCCTAATTGCTTTGAACAGGTACATCCTTATTGAGAGAGGAACTAGATTTAAACCTGTAGATTATTTCATCCTGTGATGAATGGGTTGATTTGTACTTGTTGGTTCGGCCAGGCTTTTAAAAGTGCTCTTTGTGCAGAGTCCGGAAAGTAGTTTTTACCTTGCCAATTAACTCCGACGCAATGCAGTGTTCCGGTTTTAAGGTCAAGATTAGAAGAAAACAGATCCTTTGATAGCAATGCAACGGAAATAACAAAAATACAGGGATAAATCCATACTGCTATTCAATTAAACTAACAACATTCCATTTTTTTAGTACAACTAAGTTGGCAAACCTGCTTACGGGTCCTATGAATGCTTGCAATACCAGAGGCATGACGCACGCGTTGCCAACCCCGAACCCACTCCACCACTTAAAAAGCATCTGGCAACCTTAGTCACTGCTGGAACACAACACTATCTGAAACAAATAATGTTATTTGGCTGCTATCTTCTGTAAGGCCGAGGTCAGGCGGGCTGCTCCAATTTAGAACGTGCACTATTAGATTGGGTATGCCACTCAATTCAATTTAAAATAAGTGACGTTTAATTCAATGTCAGTTCCGTAAAGGTCACTCGCCAAAGGTCAGGGAAGGTGAAGCAGGAATAGTGAGATAGGTAGTAATCTTATATCAAGAGTCTGGGATTCAAATAATACTTGGTACCCAGATAAGCTAATCTAAAATAATGTTACAAGATCATGATTATTTATTAATTTATTTGAAGTTTAGCCCAAGAGTACGATAGAGAGTAAGAGAGGAACTTAGTAAAGATAAAAGATGCAACATAAGAAAAAATAAGTGTGAATAACGAAAAAGTGCGATATTATTAAAAACGTCAGCGGTCATGGCGGACTAAATTTGCCGCACAAGCTAAGTTTTATTTTTCAGGGAAAATTTTGAAAATTGTATATTTTTTTCTAATTATTTTCAGTTGGTTCTTGATTATAACGATAAGGTGGGGAAACGGTAATTTTTGGACATGTTTGATGATAATAATCTAGAACAGTAATGGAAAAGATACTCAGGCCTTTATGAGCTTTGTAACCTGGTTTCGAAGTAGTAGGTAGTTTTTTTTTTTGTTTTTTGAAATAAAGTTGAAATGCAGAACAGGAAAAAAGATCTTCCTAGGTAACTGGTTACATGCATACAATAAGGTATTGCATACATGCATGTCGTTGCATGCATATTTGCAGAGCAAACAGTTGTCCCACACCGGGAATCGACCTCTTGCGTCTGAGATGGGCACTCGCCCACTACGCCACCGAGTTTATCATGGAATAGTGATTATATAGATTCCATCATCAAATCAAATGTTATCGGAAATCAAAACAAAACCCCAACGACCCGTGTAATCACGCGTGAAATCGCAATATCGCTATTTTTTTCTCAATCGAGAAAATGTCTAATTTGCCGAACAGTTTAGCTTAATGAAAATCGTCCCACTGAAATACTTTTGCAATTAAACTGAACAGACCGTAACAAACTACGAGTAGAGTGATAATTTGGTGGCGATTCGCTTGGCTCCACAAACTGCTATTTAGTAATTTAATAGGTATACTAACTTTCTGTTCAAGCTATAGTCCAACCACAGAGTATATTGAGTGAAAAGTCTACTGGAGACGCATTGAAATTATGGTAACTATCTAAAATTGAATTCCTTATGTTACGTAAGTATGAAATCGACATGTTACTACCGTATAGATTTTTGAAACTTAATTCTAATTTAGTAACTTTATTGAATAGTTGCTATTAGCCATATTTAAAATTTTAGCTAGATGTATGTCCTTCAGGCCGTGGTGGCCCCGGCTAAAGAATAGGCCCCTCCATATCTCTATCCGCGGATGTCGTAAGAGGCGACTAAGGGAAAAAAGCTAGGGGATGTGCAGCAGCGTCCCTCATTTTAAGAACGATAGCTCTAACTGCGCTTGCCAACCCGCATGCCCAGCGTGGTGAGTATGGGCAAAACCCCCCCACATGATAGGGAATATGCTCTGTCTGTGGGGGAGGCCATGTTCAGCAGTGAACGTCGTACGGCTGAAATGATGATGTCCTTTAGACCAAAGAAGTCTCTTAGGGAGCTCTGTAGTTCCAGTAACGAAATTTTGAAAATCATTAGTTCCGCTCATAGCCCCGGAACTTCTTTCGTAAATAGGACTCTAGTTGGTTCCCTAGCGTCAAGAGCTTTTTTTGTTGATAACGATAATAGCAAAATTATAATTTTATTCACAGATTATGAAGCTTTTTGAATTATCATAAACAATAACTAGTAGGTAGTACCTGTTTCTCAAGATCGTTAACTTTTAGTTTTTATTTTTATTAATTAAATAAATAATAGGGGTGTAAGGGCTCGCCATTTTATCGTAGAAAGTGCTACGATTGTACAACAAGAGTAGCTCGATCATTCACTTCAACGATAACATTTCGTGCTCACAGTTCGTACTTCTATTGGTATTTACTAAATATTACTCTAAGGTGTCAGTCAGTAGAGAATTTAAACTCGAGGGAAATCAACCTCAGGATGTAATACCACGTCATAAATCGACAAAAGTCGCTCTTTGAAATAACATGGAAAGTCGAGTATTTTTAAGTAATTTATTTGGATATTTATTGTACTTGTGGGAAAATAAAACTCTTGTTTTTATCAGACATAGAAAATTAGAATCATTCATCATCATTGTAGCCGTAGGCCGTCTTGTGCTAAACACAAGGGGGGGCGCGGGCTGGCGATACAGTTAGAGTTAACGTTTTTAAAATAGAGGACGCTGCTGCCCATCCCCTAGCTGGTTGCCTTTAGTCACCTCTTACGGGTAGGTAGATATAGGGGGGAGGCGTATATACCCGTATTGTAAAGCTATGTGTTGTAAGCATCTGCACATTTATCGGTGGTGGGTGAGAACTAAAAATAATAAATAATTAATAAAATAAAATAAAAATAACTAGAACTAGGTTGGGCTGTTCTGTGATTCTCTAAAAAGCTCTACAAGGTGATTCATAACATGATACCATCCCGAAAGGGGGGGGGGGGGCCTCCTTATTATTCTGTCAACAAAAATAAATAATATTAGCGAAAAAAAATAACCTACCTATGTATTTTTTTTCACAACGTTCTCAAATTAGCTGTTTTTGTTTTTTTTAATCATCTGACTAACTAATTACTAAACGTACGAGAAGTGAGGAATCAAGATTGCTACATAAATCAGCTGATTTATTGAGTTTGAGCTCATTTGTCCCCAGAACAGCTGATTTTCGCATAGAGTTTTTTCAATGAAAAATGTCGAATTTCCAAATGTCGTAGAACAATCTTATTGCCAATTGGTGGTAGAAATAGCCCCTTTCGGGAGGCCCTCCTTTTTGTACCGATATGTGCTTTTGTTAAATTCTCCTGCAGTAACAAGATCCGATAGAGTTTTTAAGTAGACGGTCAGAAAACCACACCAGGGGATTTTCAGTTTCAATTAAGTTAGCGTCTGCGGTTCAGAGATAAAATGGTTCCTAAGAGCTGGGGTCTTCAAGAATACTCTGCCGTTACATGATGGACGCTATAAACTGGTGCTGGGAACATACTGAACCCTTTAGCCTTTGGGCACTAAATTTGCAGCTGTTACTTTTCCGTATGCATTGCAGAAATACGAAATTGTGAATTAATTAGTAAGCGTTTAACCGAGTTTGCCCAATAAATAAAATTAGGGAGAATGAGGAAAATAAATAAAATGGAAATTACCTGTACCAAATATTTTACATTTACGCTACATTTTGGTATGGTCTCTCAGGCGGGAATCGCGCTCACAACATTTCCCTAGATACGCGGACAGCTGCGCAACCGAGCCACTCCTCGTCTAGCTGAAATTCTTTGGGATTTTTCGGCTCGCAGCGCTATTTTAAAAATCGTACAATTCCCTTCAATGAAACAAGTAAACATTTTAAAGTATCTACTTATCATTCGAAATTTGTATAATCAACTCTCTTTTATAGAAAAAGGTCGCAAACCGCGATTTCCTGTGTTTCTAACTTCTTAACTTTGTGGATTTCTCGCGTTACCGTTGTTTCAGAAAACTCTGGCTTAGCCTGCTACGGATGGCTTGATCTGTCAGTGGTACAAGGACCAATTGAAATTATAGTAGTCTCTTATCTAACCAATCTATTCAACTACTGGTACGAACTTAGCAAAAGTTTTTAACTTTTGCCAAATTCGTTTCTTGTACATCGCTAACCCCCGTGCCCAGGCGTGGTGAGTATGGGCAAATTCTCCCCACAATATATTCGCTATGGAAATCAGTGGGCAAAGTTCAGCAGTGGACGTCCTACGACTGAAATGATGATGATGATGGTTAGGTAAAAATAAAATAAATTACTGACTTATAAATCGCGCATAAATTATTGGTTTGAAAAACATGACGATCTTTCAATACATTTTCACATAATCTTCTATATCTGATCGAAAACTTCATCAGGACGGTGCTTGGAAATAAATTATTGACTCGGCACGGATATACCCAGCTGAAGTGGCAATGCTACAGCCATCTAAAGTGGCATGTCTATAGCCAGCCAGCTAGAGTTGGAATAAGTGCCCTTCGGGGCAGCTTTGTGCAATTACAGTGTATTACCGGCTACTTCAGTACCGATCGGCAGAAATAAAGAGGATTTAAATTGATTTTATTACATTTTCCGCCATACTGGTTCTTTCAAGATTCGTCACAAAGGTAAGCTGTACCATACAAATAAATAAATTCGCCAAGTGTGTATTAAACTTGCGCACCAAGGGGTCCGTGACCAAATTATTATAAAAATGCGTGCTTGTCGTGTCACTGGTTCTTTCTTGGTCATTTTGCCAAGATTAGTTTAGTATAGGAAGTTTGTGAGTCCCAGGCACTACAGTGCCCTTGAGTGAGTAAAAAATCATCTAGAATAGATTAAATGCCTACAAGTTTGCAAAGAACATAATTAATAACATTATTGGTTTCAAATAGTGTTGTGTTCCTGCGATGAGTAAGGTTGCCAGAGTTTTTAGGGGGGGAGGGGATCGGCAGGCAACGCATTAGCAATGCTCCAGGTGTTGCTAATGTCAATAGGCGACGGTAACCACTTACCATCAGGAGGTCCGTAAGCCTGTTTGCCTCCGTATAAAATAAAAAAAATGAATTCTGGTTCAATTTTAACTTTTGGCAAAGGAACCCTAAAACATAAAAACCCATTATACTTATAGAAAAAAACGTAGGTCCGTCATCAATAACTTAAGTCTGAAATTGGTTCTGAAAAATAATTGGTCTATGTGCCATTTTCTGGGAGTAAATAGGGGAATATAACGTTTGTATAAGGAGGGGCCACTGACTCATCTTTCCTCATACCCTACCGCCCTATCTGAATAAAAATACGGGTTCTTCACCCCACAATATAATTTCAGCCTGATTACTTTCGCCCTAAAAATTAAACTTTATTGCCTAAGTTTATTCCGAGCAGGGAAACACGAATTTCAATTTGGGCCGAAATCCTTCTTATTAAAATGGAATCCCTTATTTGAACTAAAGTATGGAACCAAACATGAACCAAATATAACCAACCGCAAGTTAGAGTTTATGGCTCTTTCAGTGTATTGGGAGACATTCAATGACTAGAAAATCATATTTAAAAAATAGGCTCATGATTTTTATCTCCAAGCATGGTAGACAACCTATCAGATCTTCCAAGCGATCATATACTGGAATATATCTAAGGGTGTAGTCAGAGGTACGTCCAAATATTTAGGTACATGCCCATATTTTGCAGTAGTGACTGGCCTCATAGCTCAGTTAGTAGTAACTCGGCCTTCTGCGCTAGAGGTCGCGGGTTCGATCCCCGCACTGGACAAACATTTGTGTGATAAACACAGAGGTTTGTTCTGTGTCTGGGTGTTAAATATTTATCTATTATATATATATATATATCAGTCTCTGGTCACCATAGTACAGGCTATTTGGCTGTTTGGGATCAGTTGACCGTGTGAATATGTCCGGAATATTTATTTATAAAGTAGTGATTGTTCCATACGTGACAGTGTGCAAGCCCATCGCCGCTTCTAAGAAATGTTTTCTTTTACCGTTTTAAGCTCTTTAAAACTCAGTGGTTCACCTCCCACTACACGTCTTCAAACGGCTGCAAAGTTCCAGCTCAATCGGACCCTTTGCTGGAGAAGTAAACGGAACAGCTTCTGACTCCATCGTAAGATCAGCTCACTGTCACCATAATATTGTACTGTCATCGAATCTATACATACATGTATGCAAAGTGTCAGCTCAATCGCTACGTATTAAAAAGTTACTTTACAAACCCTACGCACCCCTTTTTAGGGAAAGTTCGTTCTATTTTCTGATTCTTGTTTTAATAGTTATTAGAGATAATAAGTATGTAACTTATCCGACTTTGTTTTATATACCTACAATATATAGATTTGATAGTACTAGAAACCCGTGCTCAGGTTACAGCTATTGAAGATACTTGATAGATAATTTGAGTCTCCTCTTAGAATTAATTTGAGTGAGCACGTATTGCTCATTTAAATGGAAATTCAATTATATTCATTGAAAATAAGAAGTTTCTTTATATAACATACTAGCTTCCGCCCGCGGCTTTGCTCGCGTGGTAGGTGTAGGTACCTACCACGCGAGCAAAGCCGCGGGTTAGGATAAAGCGGTTGGAGTCGCGTTATAATGATTTCAATTCATTTGTGGTGCGTGTTCCAACTGAAAATATTTCGACCTTCACTAAGGAGGAATTCTGACCGCAGAATGTGCTGTTCCGACGTATTTGCGGACGATATGCGCACATATGATGTGTCACACATCGCCGACGCTACGTGCTAGTAAATAGGCTTATTTTATGTATGTTAGACTAAGGTATATATTTTATATGGGCCGTAGTTTTTAAGAATTTAACATCCTGTAACTAGACTAATGTTGCCTGAAATAAATGGTTATTATTATTATTCACATATATTTAATTAAAATCTCATTTATAAAATACATTTTTTACTACAAAAGTACATCTTAATATCAAAAAAGAATATCAAAACAACTATTATAGTAAAAAATATATATAAAAATGGAGAACCACCGACCGCGAAGCTCGGAAGATTATTATTATTATTTATTATAAAAAGTAGCCTATTCCAACAAAATATTTTACAACAAAATCGGTTGAGCCGTTACGGCGTGATTGAACAACAAACATCTAAACATCGTCACAAACTTCCGCATTTATTTATAATATTAGTTAATAGGCTAAGTGATTTCAAATATAATTGTATGGATTTGATGTTTCTGATGATCTGATTTAAAAGAGAGGGTTATCGAACAGCTGTCACGAACCAGACGACACGGAGTAGGAAGGTCTCAACCAGATGAACAGATGACATTTTGGTTGATTATTTTATTTTGCAATGATAATGATAACACACATTGTTTTTTCACATTTGTTCCATTTGTTTAATTTGTGACGCAAAATAAATATTTTTCTATTTCTATTTCTTTCTAAATTAAGAATACTATTATATATTTTAATAATTTTTCGATTTGAACCCGCAACCTTCATTTTATGCAGCTGGGAAATGACTCATAAAAAATGAATTGGTGCACGGCTGGGATTCAAATACACGCCCTGCAGATCTTAAATCAACGTACCCTTGATCAAGACCAACATGGCTACTAAAGTAGGTATAAAATACAAAATGAGGTTAAAAATTATTTTTTTATTAATATTACGCACCATTTCGCAAACCTTCTCTACAAAATTACTTATTGAGAGCAAAATCACTGAACTTTATGAAAATGAAAGCACCTTTTGTTATTAGAAAACCCGGTGAAATGATGTGTAAGTAATAAAAATAGCAATGGCTTGATAGCAGAAATCTTTACTTTTTATCATCATCATCATCAACAACCTGTAGAAGTCCACTCCTGGACATAGGCCTCCCCCAAAGAGTTCCACGACGAACGGTCTTGAGCCTTTCCCATTCACCGACTTCCTGCAACCTCTACAATGTCTACTACTACTAATACTAATACTACACTACCTAATACTACTACTCTCTACCCGAATATATTCAATTTATGTTGATTGGATTTATTGATGAATAAAAACCAAGCTCCATATAAAAGAGGACAACGCCTTTATTTATTTATTTTTATTTATTGAGGACAACAAACAATTACACTTAAAAATTAAATTAAATTAATTTGTTATGTGAGCCTGTTCAAAAATATCATAAGACAATCCTTTCTATTCGTGGGTTCGAGAATATATTATAAGTTGGTACCTATCGGGGGGACATCTGTAGTCTTTCGTCCAATCCGTAATAAAACTGGATAGGGGCAATAAATTTTGGGGAAGATAGGTACATACGTAGGCAAGTCCTAAAGTGCTCCTTAGTCGGTCAATTGCAATTGACAATGGTGATGATGGGTAGGAAATTTCGTGAGCATCAGCCTGAGGAAGTCCACTGTTGGACATAGGCCTCCCCAAAAGAGTATCACGATGAACGTACTTGAGCCTTCTCCATCAACAGACTTCCCGCGACCTTCACAATATCGTCGGTCCATTGGGGAGAACACTGCGTCGGTCGTCCGGTTCACGGTAGCTATTCAAAAACCTTTATTCCCCAATGGTTGTCGTTTTGCTTTAGATCTATTTGTCAAAGTTAGTCTACAACTTGAATGATATCGTTCCCAACATTTACCGGCATACATGTAAATTGACAATCACTTCCATCAAATCAAATCAAAAACCTCCGTAATCGACAAGTGATGGCGACAATGTTATCATTGTCAATTGCAATTGATCGTCTCTGTGGCTGTTAGGACCATAACGGGTGCATAGTAGAATGTTTCGAGTATTATTACTTAAAGACAAACTAAATAATGTTAGATATATTTGAGTTCCAAAGTTCCAATATTGACATATTGACTTATCTCAATGAGTCATATAAGTGAATTTTAATTTTTACTCTAATAATGAAATTAATTATTTATTATTTATGCATCGTAACACATTTTGTGATAACGTTTCCTCTTTGTCTATATCTTCCACGAATCAGATACAAAATGCATATTTCTTATCAATTATATACAGGTGTAATCAGACTAGGTGTTCCCGAAAACTGAAGAAGTGCATTCAAAATTATAATGAGATTATTTTATTTCTACAGCGGTTGCATTCTATTTTGTGCTTTTAATCCTGTCTGTTCCGAGTTTGAATCTGACAAAAAACAGGAATAAATATATCCTGACTGTCGCCGAATTTAAGTTAGGCGGCGCATCGAACTAAATTTTCTCACAAAAACATTGGTTATCTGAAATATACGTAGTAAAGTTCCCCTACTGTATACCTATGAAGACTCGAGAGCTTTTGTAATCAAATTGTGATCAATACATTGCTAGAAGAATTTTTATGAGCACCCCACAAATCCTGAGATAAATGGAAGGACGCAAAACGAGTTATTTGTATTGATTGAATTTTAGATAACATTATTTTATTCGTGTTTTATGCTTTTGGATAACTAGTAATACAATGTAAGTAGTAATTTTTTTTTATCTCCTTTGGTCTAGACATAGATCCGTTAGAGGCTCGCGTCCGTAATGTTCGTTAGTTACTCACTTGTCACCGATGTGTGGTGTGAAATACTTTTCACCATGACACCATACATAAATGTTAAGGAGTCACATAAAGCGCCCCAACAAAAACCGGTAAGCTATTCACATTGCACCATTCACCGGTGACAAGTGGGTAACTCACAATCATTACGGACTTGGGCCTTAGCGGAAGCATAGAATTTGTATGATGGCATTAGCTTGTGATGCCACGTGACTGCTACAAAGATAGTAGACTAATTTTCCGTTGTATGAGGTAAGCGTGTAAAGAAAATAAAGCGTAAGGATCTTGCCTTGTCGTTTTGCTAGCGTGTTGCAGTAGGCTCACATTCGTCACCATCATCATTCACTGCTGCTCATAGACTATAGATTTCTTACATTTATTACAATAAGTAAAATTATTATTCATGCTTGTGTCAAAATTTTAGTGGTATAAGAGCTGGCGAACGTTCGATATCGATTGACTGTGGCTTTCATAAAACATTCGATCGATCGTTAGCTTAAGCTGAAACGTAACTGGAGCTGGATTGTTAATCTATAGCATACTAAAACGCCCAAAAACGGATAAAAAGCCATTGCTACGTAGCAATCGATTGAAAATGTTATTATTAGAATTGACCCCCTGAACCCAAGGACTTCCAGCAACCTTTATTAGGTCTTCTTTCCACCTAGTGACGGCCAGTAATGTACCGCCTACTTCTTCCTGTAGTATTGGCAGATAGGGAGTGAAGGAGTGTTCTATTTTAAATTAATATTCACGTTACATTTTGTGGAGTTTCTTGAATCTGCAAATGGCCAAGTTTGATGAAACTTTACTCTTCGCTGAGCTGAAAGTTTCGTGTCGAAGAAACCACATCGGCATCCAAAGATATTTTCACATAAATATTTCATCTTATAATGTATCTCTGAATTCAAACAGACATAACACCCAACAGTAAATGGATTTCATTTCATTTGTCTTGAGTTTTGTTATCAATGTTTGAAAAAGCTTTTTGGTGTAATTAAAGTCTCAGCTAAAAGTTATTTATACCTACAGCAATTTGTTTAGGTAGCTGTACTAAATGTTACGGACTGTCTTTTATATGCAAGGTGTTATGCCAAATTTATGATTTATTGAGAATAAAAATAGTTTAAAAATCGCGTTCTCCGCTATATAATGACCACTTTTTATAAAAAACGTCATATTATTACCAAATTGTTTTCCAGATTCAATAATATCGACTACGCAGCTGTGATAAAAGATAATATAAATCTTGGCATTGTGTGTTTGTGATAACCCAAAAATAAAATTGCAGGGTAACATTCAGCCAAGAACAAGTCATACAATTAGTCATAGCGTTCCGTCGTCTTCTTTTTTTTTTATACAACAGAGGTGGCAATCAATCTTACGGCCCACCTGATAGTAAGCGGTTACCGTAGCCTATGAGCGCTTGCAATACCAGAGGCATCACGCACGCGTTGCCGACCCCGAACCCCCTTCCCCCCTTAAGAGCTCTTACCCTGGTATCTTTAGTCGTGCATATTTTTTTCTCACCTCGCATCATCGCAATCAATGTCTAATTGGATTTTTCGGCCTACTAGTTGTGAAATAATTAGATTTTTTGATTGGTCATTGATTTGGATCATTCAGTCAGTTTATTTGCTTTGTAGCTTCTATACTAGCTTCTGCCCACGGCTTCGCTCGCGTGGTGCCTACATAAAAAGTATAAAGATAGCTATAAAGATCTTCCAAGTTTCAACGAAATCGGTTTAGCCGTTACGGCGTTATTCAACAACTAACATCCAAACATCCTCAAAAACTTTGTCATTTATAATATTAGTAGGATACTAAGTAGGTATCACAAATCACAATAATTAGTCAATCCTTCTTATGAGAGGTATTGGCCATTCACAGTTAAACACAGCATAATACATTATTAACATTTTTCCTGTTGTTAAGGCACTCTTTTTACTGTTGTTCACAGTTCGCATTAGAGCAAATAATAGTGTGTGTTTTAAGAAACATTTCGCTACAGTTACGGTTTAAATAATATCTAATAATAATAATTTAATTCATTTATTTAGACAACAAAGGTCCGTTGGGGTAAGTAATACTTATAGCTAAATAATATGTACTCGGTGTTAGGTTAGTAAAGACATCGGCTAGTAGCATAGGTAAGCATTTAATTATTAAGTTCTTAAAGTCGCATCCCAATCAGATAGCCTCTTGAGACTATTTGATCAGGGTCCGAATAAAAGATTTCATTATAGGCCGGTCATACCTATCAGGAATGACCTGCAATGCTGTTGGTGCTGGCCCGTAATCTGTCTGTCAGTTTTCTTGTAGTCTATGGCATGAAAACCATCGACCACAAACATGGTAAATGTAGTGCAGAAGCGGGGCAGCCCCAACAGCATCCTAAAACTACTGTTCTATTATACGCATTGGGTACATAGTGATTTTTTTGTACGTAAAGTTGAAAATTCCTTTGTGTTTATTTCATTTAGTTCAAATTTCCAAAATAGATAAAATGCATCAATTTTAGCAACAGGAGCATCAAAAATCAGCACTGTAAATCCCCGCTTCAACGCAACACAAAAGATAATAGATTAGTAAAAATAATCAATAAACGATAACGATAGCACACGATATGCGGACCATTATTTGGTATCGTACTATCAGTAACTCTGACGACAGTGATGAATAATGGAGGAAAAGAAAGAAGTGAGTGACTTAAAAATGAAGCATTTTGCGAAATTACATGAGAAAATACAAAACAAATACGTTGACATGCAAAGAAGGCTTGAAAAATCGAGATCAGTGGATACTCTTTCGTCTCTGAAAGATGATTACAGTTATAAAGAGAAATGCATCAGTAACGACAATTTGCGAGAGTCGGATGAGTGTGACAGTATTGAAGTTGATAGACAGTCTTTGACCAAAACAGTGATTGTGGAAGAAGTGGCGAGACGAGACGCGATGCTTCACGACGTTTACGAGGAGGAGAGCATTCGTATATCAGAATCCATGGATGACTTTATGATCATTGAACAGGACTACTTTGAAAGTGAAAACAATGAATACAATAGACATTTCAACTACAGTATGGAATCGTAAGTTTTTTTTTGTGACATCATTCTTGAGAAAAAAAGTAGGCATCTTTAGAATGAGTAAATATTTTCCTATTTATTTATACTTTGTCAAACTACAACTTACATTGTTCACTATTCTCAATATGTATTCATTTAGGTTTTCCATAAGTAAACATTTTCCTAGAGTGATATACCTGCATTGGCTTTCCTTATTATATTACACTATCTTCTGCCGCGACTTCGTTCGCGTCATAACCAGGACACGAAATATATCTGTTCCAAGATATATCCAAATCGGTACTGCAGTTACGGCGTGATTGATCCACAAACATACAAACATGCTGGACTTAGGCCACCCCAAAGAACATTATGAACATTTGTGCCTTTTTTATTCACCTACTTCCCGCAACTTGCACAATGTCTTCGGTAAATCGGTAGGGCTTTCCAACACCGGTTCATGGTCGCCATTCGAGAACCCATATTCTCAACGTTCATAATTATTTAAGTGGTATTTGATTGATTTGCAGGCTAAGCGAAGTCGGCGCAGATAGTGATAGCTGTAGTATACCGTCCACACCACCGCCCAAAATATCTATCCGTGATAGGATCAACTCCAAAATAACAGCTCACAAGCAAAAACGAAAAGCAGGAAAAGAAAATACGCCGAAGGAAAACAAAAAGAAAGAAACTCGTGAAAAAGTCGAAAAGGTTCGATTTGTATTTACATTTAAAGTTACTTTTGTCCAGAGTCCGATTCTCTAAGCTCTTTTTAATGTTTGGCTAAATGGAATTGTTTTGCTTTAATCTGCTTTTTATATATTTTTATTTAAAGTCTAGACTGCTTTTAATAATTTGAATTTAGGTATTCTATGCAACTCGACAAAATAATCGCTCATATATATATTTGGTCTTGAGCCCTTTCGGTGATGGAAAGGGCTCAAGACCGTTCGTCGTGGAACTCTTTGGGGGAGGCCTATGTCCAGCAGTGGACTTCTACAGGTTGTTGATGATGATGATGATATATATTTGTCTTCAGGTTAGGTAAATTGAATTATCCCATATATGTAAAAAATTGTAAAGAAGTTTCTTACTCTTTGACGCCCCAACCACTGATGACTGAACTGTTGAAACAGGTGTACAAGGCGATTGTGGATAGTGTACACATTATAGTTATAGTGATGGGACCATTCTAAGGAGAAGACCTTCGGCGTACGTTTAGTAACTAAATCGATGACTGTTTAGAAAAAAAACAGGTCAAGAGTACTCTTACTTAACCGACGAGCATGCATGATGAATGTGAATGAAGCAAAAGAGGTATGTCAGGATCGGTAGCAAGTGGAAAGCCGTGGTTACTGCCTACCCCTCTGTGATTTTATGTAGGTGTGTAGTAAATAGCCTGGTATAAAATATAGGCTAAGTACTGTTTATCCTGGTACCACGCCAGCGGTAGCTAACTTTGTGTAGGTACATTTTTCCTTGATTTTACACTATTTATCTGTTGATTTCAGTTTATTCTGAGCAATACAACAAAACAGGACTATCTGAGAGCATTCAAAAAGAGCAAACTAGCGACGCTGACTATTGCTCTCATTGAAGCTACTGGCTTAGAAGCTGACCTGTCTGAAGAAAAACCTCGATTTATGTGTTGTCGGTTCAGGTAAAAGATTTTACTTATTATTTTTACAAACACACAAAAGAAATAAAATAGGTACCTATTGTACCATACTCCCCTCGCAGTAAGAAACTTGACAGTAAACACATATTCAAATTGGTCCTGTAACGTTCTGACATAAAAGTAGCCATGAGTATGTACTTACTTACATACAAGTTCTTACAGACTGACTGTTCGTTAGAATCCATTCATATTGGTCTGTAATTATAATAGAGATTTCCGAATACCTAGTATATATAATGTGGCTATAAGGACAATTTTCTTTCGTTATATAACTTGAAAAGTTTTCTAGATAAACTTTGATCTGTAGAACTGTCGATTGAATTATAATTCAAACAGTTGAAGTAAAAATCGTAGAATATTTTAACTTATTAAGTAAGTAGGTTCTTATATGTACTTATTATGTGTTTTCAGGTTAGGATCAGAAAAATACAAATCAAAATTGATAAGGAGCCACAAACCTGTCGTAAAATGGCAGGAATTATTTAATCTCAGCATGTATGAAGAAAATATGCTGGAAATAACTTTGTGGGATAAGGATGTTTTCATCGGCAGGTATTTATACAGTCTTAAAATGTTTTATTGTTTTCCAAGACTTAACCAAAATAACATTAGGTACCAGTAGAAGTAGGGAGCTAAAAATATTCTTATGGCAATGATTGCTGCCACTTTAAAAGCAGGGAAACGAAGTAATATTATAAGTGAAAATTTTGTGGTCAGTTTGTGGTTGAATCACGCCGCAACGGCTTAATCGATTTTGATGAAACTTGGAACAGATATAATTATTTACCTAGAATATAGGCTACTATTTAACTAGGTACTGCGTGAGCGAAACCGGGGGCGCAAGCTAGTTGACCATACCTTTTCATTATGATTAGATATTTTTAACGACATGATACTCGAGCGGCATCGGCCTACTTCTTTTCAATGAAAAATTAAAACTCTTTACAATATTGGTATCAAACTCTCAAATTTCTTTTCAATTTCAGGAGCATAATAGACTTACTAGAATTGGAAAAGGAAATGACTCACCGAATGCGGATAGACTTAGAATGTGAAATAGGGAGTGCCCAGGTGTTTATATTACTGACGATAACTGGCACAGCATTGGTGAATACCCTAGTAGACCTTGATGACTATCAGGCAACTCACAGACGGCTTTCAGCTGTTAGGAAAAAATATGTTAGTATTTTTATGAACTATCATTTTCCTACATCACTGATTGGGCGTTTTCATAGCATGTAAACTCGTCTTTACGCGACATGGCGACACTTGTGAAGCAGTGTTCATGCAGCATGCGATATGTTATGTAAAATACGTTTAAAATTGATTAAATAATCGTCCTTACGCCTACTAAAAAAATGAAAATTTTGAGTTTATTATATTTTAATGGCATGTGATTATAGCTCAAAGATATCGCAAGCCCCTTAAAGTCAAACTCAATATTGACTTTATTCAGTAGACGTAGGGATAATTTTGGAATTCATTACGTACACGGCTCCGAGCCCCGAGCTATGGCGGTGACGCTGACGACGACGCCGCGCGCCCCGGCACGCGGCTTTTCGTGGCGTGAGAATACTTTATTATTTATAATAATACGAGAATGCCAGGATTTATTAAATTCTTACGCTACTGGCCTAGTAATCGAAGTTCTCAGATGTCAATACAAGGTTTTTAGTCTACCATTATAGGTAGGTACCTACTTCATTTAATACCTGGTTCTGTAAAAGGACCGGTATACACTTGAAATAGCAATTAAGGCTTTAGAAAAACAACTGCTTACACGTTTGTTTTTTCAGAATTGGTACCACATCAAAAACAAAGAAGAAGGCGTAGGCTGGTGTTCCATTATAGTTTATGGAGCAAAAGGACTAGCTGGCAGTGAATGCTACTGCATCGTGGAACTTGGCAACGATAGGCTGCACACGCATACGGACTCTAAAACGAACGACCCGAACTGGATGAAAATATTTACATTGTAAGATTATTTTTAGTGGAACTAAAAAGTATTGATATAAAAAAGTTCTAAAGATTTTTTGAAGAAGAAATTTGCAAATACATGCTCTTCTTCAATCGGCGTGAGTGGAATTTTCAAGCGAAGTTTCCAAAAAATATTTATTTGTATGTCAGTCTATACATTTAGGTATAGTATAGTATTTAGAGTAGGAGTGGAAACATATACCTATATCGACTCAGAATACCTGCTGTTTTCCCTGCAGTTTTTCATTAACCGCATTTTGCGTATGAAAACAGCCACCTACATAGTTCTAACCCCACAAAAAGTCAATCTAGTGTGAAGTAAAAACTATACCTTGGTACCACAATTACCTGATACTGAAATAAATTATTGCAGACCATACAAAAATTTATATTTTTGTTTCACGCCCGCCACGCATACCTAATAATAATAAATAAATAACACCCAACTATACATAGTCCTGGCCCCACACTAGGATTCCCTGTGTCGTGGGTATCAGAAACTACTAGTACCTGCCACAACACCCAGACTAGGAACAAGTCATGCAAACATTCCCGCTGAATCACCGATATTGTTATAATACGCTACCGAGTTTGTCGCATAAAACGTAACTTTAATATGTAGCTTGTGTTTATGCAACAAGCATCTTTCGATTTAAATCTTATCTAACACCATTTATCTTTGCAACATTTCATGCGCAGAAAAATGTCACGGACAGCCACTTAGTTTATCCAGGTTTATATAGTTAGTTCTTGTATTTGTATATATCTCCGTGCACATTCGAATGTTGATCTACAAAATAAATATTTGTTCCGGGTCTCGGTTTATTCGATATGTTCCGGATAGTTTTTTATATCCACGGCCCAGGAACACTTTATAAGTGTAGAGTTTACATGTACCACAGATAACATAATACTATACTACTAAGTATTTAAATTTATGTGCATACCTATTATTTTTAATGTTCTCCTCGTTGGGGTACAAGCGAATGCGTAAGGGGTCCGGGTTCGATTCCAGACAAATGTTTGCCATTTTTGAGCTATTCGGACAGCAGCGATCCCTTTTTAACAACAATAAATTTATCTGCGCTCGCCAACCCGCATGCCCAGTTGGCGAGTATAGGCAAATCCCCCGAATTATTGTTTTTGGAAATCTATGGGAGGGGCCTATGTTCAGCAGTTGAAGCCCTACGGCTGCAATTATGATGATGATCTACATAATCACACTCCAAGTAACCTTGGCTTCTTTTATTAGAACGCATTTATTTTAGCACTGTAAAAGACATAACTACAATCCTGGAGGTGACGGTTCACGACGAGAAGAAATCTGAAGATATCGGCAAAGTTTCCATTCCACTACTCAATATAAAAAATGGACAAAAGATCTGGTACGCACTGAAAGATAGCACGCAGAGGGATCGCGCGAAAGGACACAATCCGAGGATTTTGTTGGAGATGAAAGTTGCCTGGAGCCCCGTAAGTAATCATAAATTCTACCAAGTGTGTACAGTGTACACAGAGCAAAGTGAACTCTCAAGGTCCGTGGCGCGTATTTTATTAAGCCAAGTTTCATTCACTAAACTAAAATAAATTCCAATATGGCAGTCGCACGCCGCCATATTGGTTATTAAATCATGGTAAACACTTAGATATTTACCTACCAGAAACGTATAGTTATCTGTTTCAGCCAAACACATAAATTTCTAGGCATGCAGAAGTTGCCGTTTAGTAATTTTACTAAATATTTATAAAAAATACACTGGTTGTACGTAGCATTAGTTATTATTTCATCAAATATGTATAAAAATTCCATTGTTTTCCAGTGCCGCGCTTCAATGCGGGTCATAAATCCAAAAGAAGAGAAATATTTAGAACTGGATGACAAATTACAGAGGCACATATTTGCACGGAATTTATCGAGAGCAAAGGCTGTGTTTTCCTGGATAATGGACGCATTTCGCGTTGTTAAGTATGGAATTTCAATTCAGTTATTAAAATCTATTGGGCTAATAGCATTGTTCGCGCACGTTGTGGCTAGGAACCATTTAAATCATCATCACCATCAACCTGAAGAAGTCCACTGCTGGATGGCCTGTGTCACAGAATAGCCTTCTCCATCCACCAAAATTCCGTAACCTCCACAATGTTCTGTCAAGAAGGGCTCTTCTTTACTGTACAGTCTGATTCTGGGTCACCATTTGCGAGCCTTTACAAATTTATATTTATTTACAAAACGGTTTCAAGATAATTATGCTCCACCAACGGCCACCATAACTCAAGTACCTATTTGAACTAATACAAAGTAGCGATATTACTACAAACAAGCGTTTGTCAAACTTCAAATTTCAATGTTCATTTATTCATTGAAATAGAACGGATCGTTTTTGAAACTCCTTAAATTTATGTAGTTGTATTTACTTTTTTGTAGTTTATTTATTATAATTCCCTGTATCGTGGGTCAGAAACTACAGGTACCATGGTACCACAACAACCAGACCCAGAACAAATATTTGCAGATCATGCAATTATTCGTCCCGCATCGAATCCGCACCCCTTGCGTCTCAGACTCGCCCACTACGCCAACGAGGTATGAATAGTCGGTTGTCGGTCTAAATAGCCTGTAATGCTTTTGATGCTTCTTAATTTCCAGAACATGTTTCGAGTGGGAGTCAAGGAAGTCAAATGTGATAGCTTTGGCAACATGGCTGCTGTTTTGTTGGTTTTTCAAAATGTGGATGTTACCACTACTTCTTTTCATCCCTTTTGTATGGTACAGGCCCGAAAAATACTGTCTTATACATTGTAAGTATTCATTTTGTACAGTAAAAGTTGCCATCTTGTCGTCTACAATAATTGTACCGTCTTTAGGCGATGCTAGTTATTATACGTGAATTAATTAATAGGAACAGTGAGACGGTAACATTTTTGAACAACATGACGAGTCGATGCCGTGTGCGATTTCCCGATCGAGAAGCAATAGGTTGCGGGTTCGATTCCTGCTAGCGGTCAGCGGCCGGTGCATCAATAATTCATGAAAGTGTTACGCTTACGATACGATAGCAAATGCCAAAGCCATTCAGAACTAAAAGTGTTCAAGCATCACCGATATCATTGGCTATGATTTAACTTTTTTATAGTATTGCGCTATTACGTGTAAGCGAGAATTATTCGTGCTTGGGGCACAGAATTCTTCCGTTCACTGCTATAATACGGCCGTCATAATTATGATGTTTCCGATTACCGTGAACGGTGACGACTTTAATTTAACTAAACGAAAAGCTACAAATATTTGAATAATATTGATACCAAGAAACCAATCATAAATTCTAGCAAGTTCAAATAATTTCAAAGTTTTCCGAAGTTATAAGAAATGATTAAACAATTTTCTGAATTAATTTCAGGGAGGAAGTATTTTAATAAAAAGGCTTCTATGGAGCTTGAAGAAGCTTCTAAGAAGGATAAGGTACGTAAACCGTTTAGAAAATTTTCTTTCTACTTTCTTTTAATTGAAGCAAAAAAGGAGGTGAAACCCATGAATTTAGTTAAGAAGTCTTAAGCGAGTTGAAGGGGCTTAAAGCGGGATCAAGACGAGAGTCTAAAATTAGTGCGTGTTGCCAGTGATAGCACTGAGAGTTGGCTGCTAACTAATGACCTCATACACAAGCTCAAAGACGCGCAAAGGACTATAAAGAGAGCTACGCTCGGACTTTAATTTACTACGTGTTAGAATCCGAAATGAAGAAATCCATAGAATAACTAAGGTCACTGACATAGCTCTGCAAATTAGCAAGGTGATGTGGCAGTGGGCCAGGCCATATAGCTCACAGAATCGACAACCGTGGGGAATAGTTGCGGGAAGTCGATGTATGGAAAAAGCTCAAGAACGTTCATCATGCCGTTTGACCGTTTTTTGAGGAAGGCCTATGTCCAGTAGTGGACTTCTACAGACTGATAATGATGATGATGAAAGCGGGGTAAATTATTTTATTTTAGTTATCCTATTTCTACTGTACCTATCAGATTCTAATGTGCAAACATAAAGTCAATTTCGCGGTCACACGACGTCCAGGAAACAACTGTAACTGTATAAGAAAAAAACATAAATTATTCAGATACCTATTAAAGTTAGGTTTTAATAAAAAACATATTTCAGGAAGAGAAAAATACCTCGTTGAGGCAGAAAATAAACAGCTTACAAGAAATGGTGCAGACTGTTCAGAATTTTATAGGAAAGTTTGCGAGCCTCGGCGAGAGTATTAAAAAGTAAGTTACCATTTTTTAATTCCGTTTCTACCATCGGCATCGGTGAAACTTTTTGATCCCTTTCAATTTCTTTCAGTGTCTTTCGAGGTTTTGTTACCAGAAAGGTTGAAAAGAATCTCCTTATTTGACTTTGATTGTTTTTTGTGAATAAGAAAATCAGATTTTCTTCTTTTGTTCTTATTTGAATTGAAAAATGTTGTTTCCTGATGATAACAAAACTCTTTATGACCAAACAATTCATGGTGTCAAAATTTAATAGAGATTTCCTTCAATGGAGCAATTTTAATTTACTGAGTACACTTAGTCGAGCCCGATTATTCCACAAATCGCCACTGGCTATAACGTAAGGAGTAGGGATTACTGGAATATCTTTTCAGAAATCCCCATCAAGTCCATTTAATAACTACTATAACCATTTCTGTGAGTTTAATTTATTCCTGTTATGGCTAAGTGTCGTGAATAAATCAGAATATTGTTTTCATTTCCAAGATACTTACACATAACAAGGCAGAATACGTCATAGCCAGTGGTTTTTCTGGAAAAAACCACAAATCTCTACCAGTAGGCTAGCTTGGTGGAGATTACTGGAATATACCGTGTTTACCTACGTTTGCAAACAAAATATGAAGAAGCTCGCGGCGAGTCAGCTCCGCACGTATTGACCATCTCTTTCCTGTAAGGCGCAAGTGAGTGGATAGTATCGTATAGATGATGCTCTGCAAGCCTACTCTACTGGCGATTGAGTGCATAGTTCCACCTGACGCTGTATAAATTATACTCGTATGTACTCTTAGAGTAGATGAAATAATGGGCCACTGCACTTCGAAAAACTTGTGGTTTTCTGTTTCAGCCTTTTTAACTTCACAGTACCATTTCTGAGCTTCCTAGCCATTATCATGACCTCAGTAGTAGCTTTAGTCATGTACCTGGTTCCTGTGCAATACATCTTTATGATTTGGGGTGAGTAATTTTAATATATCGTCTCTTTTTGAACGTTCAAAACCTAAATAGATAAAGTTTGTTATAGTGATATATGTAATTCCTAGAAATAATTGACACCAAAGATGTAATTGAGTTTATTGGGGTTTGTATGAAATAGCTTATAAGAGCCAATTTCAAACATTTTATTCTGATAAATGCCTTATTTATTTATAATATTTAGTTATTCTTAGACTCTAGAATGAGACAGCATTGCATTTTAATCACACTGGCTGTTTTACCAGCGGTCGTAGGCCCTTTTCAGGGCCACCATACTGCAAATTCAGGATGGCCAAGAAGGAACCGGTTATGCGACAAACAATTAAATTATAGAGAACTTTTTATGAGCTCAAAAAATTTTATCCATGTTAGAAATTCAAGTACAAACCAAACTATTCTTACAGGTGTGCACAAATTTACGAGAAAAATACTGCGTCCAAATAGAATAGCAAACAATGAAATTCTGGATCTGCTTTCAAGAGTGCCAGATGATGAGACTTTGGTAAGTAACTAATTCGATTTTATCCATGGTAATTCTGTCTAGAAATTATGAATCATCTTGTATCTTGTATGTGTAATATACAATCTGATAAATTAATCACTGATCTGCTTAGCCCGGCTAGTAGTTACTCCAATATGCTATACGCAAGCAATCTGTTCTCACTAGACATAATAATTACAACAAGCTTGGTTTATTGATAAATTAATCCATCTTGTGCTGGGGTAGTAAACTGGTTATCCATTAGCGAATGCAGTGCACTGATTTATTAATAAACCATTCGCTCGGGAATATATGATCGCAACTTGAACATTGAAGATTAATTTAGATGGTTTCATGTTTACCTTAAACCTATTCCTTCGCGTAGGAGAAGTGTTATTTCAAATGATAAAGTAATGCAGCTATCAGCTATGCGCCCGAGTATTTATCAAGCTATTTTGTTTTAAAGACAAGGATTTGTCTTAGGTAGGTCTGATCATAGGCCCCACAGATCCAGAGCGAATTCTTATCATGTGGGGGAATTTTCCCATACTCGCCATTCTGGGCATACGGGTCGGCGAGTGCAGTCTGAGCTATATTTGTGAAAATAGGGGGCGCTGCTGCCTATCACTTAGCTTTTTTCCAGCCTCTGGCGTTCCCCTAAGTTTTGATACTAAATGAAGTTATCTTGTAAATACTAACCAGGTACCTACATTATTTTCAGATCAACATCCAAGAATTGCCACTAGAAGATATGCCTGAAGAAGATGTCATAAAATGATCTCAATTCGTTTATAAGGATCGCTTGAAAAGTATCTTTATTTTGTAAATATTGTGTGTAGGTAGGTAAGCCTAAGCCTTAAAAGAGCCATTTCATTCTGGGCCTGGTCCATGTACACTACATAGAAAAATTAGGAAAAAATAGGAGATTACAAGAAAAATACAATTTCATTAATTTGAAGACAAATGCGATGGTACAAGAATAGTCCTTCTGGTAAGTTTTTTACTATGTGAACACTATTTGAAGGCCGCCATGTTGGTTTATAATTGGCGTTTGACATGACATTGACATATTTTTCATGTCATGTTGTCTGATCTGATGTTTTTGTTTTGTCAGATAAATGTAGGTTGTCAAAATAACATTTCACGCACGTCCATCCGCCATATTTTTGTAGCGCTGAGTGTTTCTCTCTTTGTCGAAGAAAATCTTAATGTACCTTAGAACGAAGTCAATTTAAATAAAATAATCAATTAAATACGTTGACTTTATTGCTTAGCCATATTTTAGAATAGTGTACACAGTGCAGGCCCAGGCTCCATATATTGATGAAACGTCTCTTTTATGGTCTTTGGTTTTGACTTTTTTACCTGTTATTTTAAGAACTAAGCTGTTTAACTAAATATTGACCGGATGTATTTACATCAATAGATGTAATAAAGACGTGTTCAAGATCAAATAAAATAATACCAAACTTCAGGAAAACCAAAAAATATTACAACGTTTGTCATTTTGATCTGTGAGGTAACTGGAAGTACCTCACAAATCTGAATCTAAAATTTATAGGTTTTTATTTAAGCCATACAAAAATTAGACATTAATTGCCATATAAAGTTTCTGTGAAAAAGGGTTTTGACAGACAGCCGGACAGACAGACAGGCAGACGGACAAAAAGTGATCCCAAGGGTTCCGTTTTTCCAAACGGGGTACGGAACCCTAAAAATCAGAGGCAACTATGAGCTACATAGGCATAAGCCGTTAATGTTGATAAATGATGTATAGGTACATATTGTATTGTTATGTTAATGCACTTGTGGCTCATTTGGTAGCGGAACGCGACTGGGGAGTCATCTGTCGTTCGATGCACTGCACTACCACTATAGCCACTTTTATATCCTACTAATATTATAAATGCGAAAGTTTGTGGGGATGTTTGTTGTTCAATCACGCCGTTACTCAACCGATTTCGTTGTAACTTCGAATACATAAAGCTATTTACCTAGCATAGCATAAAGGCTACTTTACGTACCTTGGTATCACGCGAGCGAAGCCGCGGGCGGAAGCTAGTTAATATTATAAAAGCAAAAGTGACTGAGTTTATAATTTTTTACGACTAAACGGCTAAACCGATCTTTTGATGGTATGGAGATAGCCTACGCCCTGAGGCCGGATATAAGCTACTTTTTGACCAGGTAACGCACGAGCGAAGCCAAGGGCAGCCACTAGGTATAATCAAATCCTAAGGCAATTTGACACAAATACTGTTCTGTTATCATTTATTCCTACGTGTACATCAAACCAGTTTCACTGTCGCACTCATGGGACCACTCTTTCCTACACTGGGCCCAAAGCCTGAAATCAACTTTTCATCGAATGAAAATCAATCATACTGAAAAATGAATTTTATAATCAGAAATAATATAACTAGGATCGTTGTATGCACTCAGGAACGTACCTACCTTAGCAGGTTAACCTTAATGCGCATTATACTTACGCATAATTAACATTTATTTCACTTTCCGGCACTTAGGCATAAACTGATTAAAATAATTAATAAATAGGCATAATAATCACAGATCACAATGATGCAATATTTTGTACGGTTAAACTATTAAAACTTTCAAAGTCGCGTTCAAACTACGATATCTTTTCCGAGCCTTTCGAATTCATTAGCAAAGTAGACCATATCCTTGTGGTCTAGAGCTGAGTTTTGAAAAACGATGCGGAAGAAATTGACGAGGTCGCCCTGCGGCTGGTACGTGACCATCATACTGCCTTCCTTGATCATAAGTTCCTTTATTTTCGGGGCGACCTTGTGTAGTCTTTCTTTATAATCTGGTTCATTCTCGCGGCCGCGCAGACACTTTGGTACGTACCAAAACATGATATTCGTGCACTCCGGCCGGTCGATAACCAGTTCAAATCCTTCCCTGTTCCGGATGTGATTGAGGAAGTACTTTGCGTTGTCGAATAACGTGTCGATGTGTTGCGCGAAGCCTTCCGTCCCTTTCGCTTTCCACATAAACCAAAACTTTAAAACGTCTGCACGGCGCCCGCACTGTATGTGCTTATCGCCGGTATCGTACGAAGTGTCGTAGAATTTATCCTTCTGGAAGAGGTATGTGGCGTTGGATGAGTGTCCCTCTTTGAGCACATTCTTGTGCCTGGTAAGGAAAGTTGAGCATTGCTGCGGCGCCGCTAAAAGCTTGTGAGGGTTCCATGTCACCGAGTCAGCCCTGTAAAAATAACACTCGTTAAGGTTTGGTTAGGAGCGTAGGGCAGCCCTCCACTAGATGGAAAGACGACCTAAAGGTTGCCACCACACAAGATCGGTCCCTTTGGAAATCTATATGGAAGGCCTATGTTCAGCAGTGGACGTCCCCCAATGAAATGATGAAGCTTTAGCCGCATAATGATGGCCTCTTCTTAAAAAACCAAGGTTTTAACGCTTGGATGAGTTTTGAGATCACACGAAGCGTGAAAAGTTATTTAATTGGGCCGCTCAATATTTCCAGCAATATTTTTAATAACCAGTTAGCAAAATTATATTATTCTGGAGGTTATCTAAAACAGCGAAACCTTGAGCCGACCTCGCGTTTACATTCAATAATTCCAGTACAATTACAGCTCCCCTTCGCGAACCAAATTAATTGGTCCGCGTACTAACGAGAGGGAAAAATAACAAGTCCGCTATACTCACAGCTCAATGCCGCTCAAGAGGTGCCTATGTTTCTTTGACATCAAAGCGCCGCCTCCCCAAGCCGCGTCGACGTGAAGCCATAGATTATACCGTTTGCACAGAGCGGAGATTTCCAAAAGAGGGTCGAATGCTCCATACACAGTCGTCCCAGCAGTGGCCGTGACCAGGAACGGAGAAGCTCCATCATCTATGGCTTGGTTGATCTTCAGCTCTAAGTCTGTTACGTCTATTTTCCCGGCAGCGTCAGTTTTTACGAGGATGCAGTTGTCACTTCCTATTCCCATGAATGTGGCCAACTTCTTTGTGGAGTAATGAGCCAGTTCGGATGTGAAGAGAACTAGCTTGTGAACCGCGTAGACGCCTTTGCTCTGGAAAATAAAATGAGCTTCATCTATAATAGTATACAGGTGTACTGGTACATGTATACCAGGTTATTCATAAAACCTATACCATGCCGAAAGGGACTTATTCTATCAACAAAAAAGAAGACTATTAGCGGAAAAAAACAAATATTCAATTATTTTTTTCAGACTTTTAATGATATGATTTCGTTTTTTCAATGATAAATGTTAAAACGGCGTTCTATATGAATGAAATTTATTACAAATGATCCTTATCACTACTGAGTAAAGTCAATTGTTGGTTTGACTTTTAGAAGCTTGCGATATCGTTGAGCTCTTGCGTACCTACGCCCTCAAATGTCAGACTCAAAATTGACTTTCATTATTTTAAACATATTACCTAACAGACATATCGCTCGCCGCTTGAACACTTTTTAAATCATTAATTTGTTCTACCAACCCCCGTACCATCGACTTTGCGATTTTGTTTAGGCGGTGACGTAATTTGACAGTCTCTAAGATTGATGGTGCAAATTCGTGTAAATAGCGCTGACATACTCGCATTTTAATGGCATTAAGATGTCATGGTATGGCCCCAAGTAGGGAATTTAAACTATTTTCAAACGTTTTTTCCTCAATGCGAGTCAAATAGGAAAATATGGCACGAATGTATGAACGGAAACCCCTGGTCGAATGATGTCTAATGTCATGACGACACAGTCATAATGTTGTTTGAAAATAATCATTTATTATCCGGTTACTCGGATATATAATATGTCTGCACCTCGCGTCGATGATAGAGTTTATATAGAACTGACACTCTTTTCATTGATGAAAACCGTATGAAAATTCGTTCAATAGTTTTTGAGTTTCAGTCAAACAGACAGAGTTTCAGCATTTTTGCAAAATCATCCCTGAAGAGGGAAAATTTAGTGGTTAAAAGCTTTCATAAAAATATGGGTGAGGTCGCGGGTAACAGCTAGTTTTATATATAAATGATCATAAGTACAATAACACCGAGGCCAGGATTTACTTAATTATTTACTTCATTGTAAAAAAATGCAAGTACTTAGTAGGTCAAGGTCATTGCCAAGGCACTAATTAGCAATAGGCAAATGTAATTGGCGTGTCCAACACCAATTGCAAGCGAGCGATTGCAGTCATTATAAAATGAGCCTGGGACACACCAGCGAGCTGTTACTGTAAAAATCTACAAACCAATACCTTTCCTAGTATTATATGGTTTCCACTCGACTTGGTTTTTGCACTCTGACAGTTTACAGTCTACTTTCGAGTCCCATTTTTATCAAACGTAATCAATTTTTGATATTTGATAGAAATTGACCTTACTACTAGTTCTACATTTGTGCCTAATTCCAAGTCGATATGAGTGGTAATTGCTAGATACTACAAGTGCGGCTGTCGCTAACAGACAGACAACGAAATCTCACCATAAGGGTTCTGTTTAACCCTTTGGGGAAACTTAAAATCTCAATACGGCGTCGCGGCGTCGCGGTCCATGTGACGATCACAGAACATAAAAATGTACTACTAACCATAGTAGTACATTTTTATGTTCTGTGATCGTTCTGTTCGGCACCAGCCGACCCTCTTGTGGCCTAACTTTAGTTAGTTACAGTAACGTGTTCGGTTACAGTTACAGCTATCGCTAGTGTGTACCCGGCTTTATGCACAAATAGTTCGTAGAAGCTGGTCCTAATGACAGTAGCGTAGCATAGCCTTCAGTCATAAGTCCTAATAAATGTAGCCAACCTGCTACCGTCACTTTTCATTCAAGAATTATCTTGATAATTTAATAGTGGAATTTTAAAAAGTTTTTAGGTTTTGTTTAAAGCTAAGCTAGAATTTCACGATAGATAATTATATCTATGTAGCAATTACTCTTACGCATTAATTTTGATGTTGACTGTACCGTCAACATCAAAGGTAATAATCAGATATAGTTACAAAAATGTTTTATTACGATGACCTCAGTGGCGTAGCGGGGCACTCGCCCGCTACGTCAGAGACGCAAGGGGTGCAGGTTCGATCGCCGCTGCGGTTCATTAATGAAAATGATGAATGATTATATTTGGTAATACTAATCATCATGAGTACCTAGTGAATATGTTTGACTAACTATAATCAGATCCTGCAATAAATCATTTCTAATTTCCGAAAAAAAAAACTATTTTTGCAAAGCTCTACTTACAGTAGAGTGTGGCGGATTGTTGAAGGGAATTAAAAAAAAAAACAAATTTGTCAACAATATTTACGAAAATAATGTCAGTCTAATGTCATTGTGAATGGAGTGAGCAAAATTAAGAAGACCAGGTTTCCTAATTTCTTAGTTGTTAGCAATTGTCTAATCCACTTTAGAACTTACTTGGTTTAGTTTAAAGTATTTTGTGTTCTGCTCTATCCTTTACTCATTTTTTGAATAAGTACATTGTTTCTAGAACACATTTTATTGAGCCTCTATTCAAGTAACAATACACGCGATTATCGTCGGATTGGGGTTAAGGTAATCGCTACACAGAGTGTCGGTAAATATTGCTTACTACAAAACTTGTAATCGAACATCTTAGCAGTAGGTAGTTGGTGTATTAATTGAGATATCAACCAACTGAATTATTTACAGAACGATTAACTAAAAAAAAAATATCCTATGACTTTCGACTCGCTCATTGTTGATTATGGATAGTAGTTAACTACTATCGAACAGCTATAGTAGCTTGTATGCTATTCTGGGTTCAGAAATCTATTAATGCTAAGTTTCATCAAAATCGGTGCATCTCTTACGTCGTGATTAAACCTCGAACGTCCAAACATCCTTACAAACTTTTGCATTTATAATATTTATTAGTAGGACTAGCTTTCATGCGCGGCTTTGCTCATTGTTCCTGTATAGTAAAATAATCTACGACGCATTTTTAAAAATATTAATTGAACTTTATCCAAGTCAATTCATTGAAATGAGGCCCTTTATTGTTATGTTCGTAAGGTGTGAAAAAGTTCGTAAGGTGTGAAAAAGTTCGTAAGGTGTGAAAAAGCTTGCCGTGTTTGTATGGTATCACGTAAAGCGCCACTACAAAAACCGGCAAGCTATTCGCTTTTCACCACTCACCGGTGACTAGTGAGATGGCTCATTTAATGCGGACTCACTACTCTGTTTTTCAAAACAATTTCCTATTGTTTTATTCTGTATATTAATTACCTTTTTGTTTATGACAAACAAAAGGGGATTTTTTTATTCGTACTCATGGTAGAGTCACCCAATACGTCACTACACCGTCACTGTTCGATAAAATTCACAGAAATTGCGACTCGACCAATTAAACAATGTTATTAAACCTGGTAACCAGAAAAATATCATGATTGTACTGACGTAGAGAAAAGTATCTTATTTATGAATATTTATTTATTATTATCTTAAAGACAACCTACTATTTATCCGCCAGTAAGGATTGGGTCCTTATGGTTGAGGGATAATGGCAGCTCCTTAATTCTTGTTATAAATTTGCTAGGTCCCGTAAAGGAGAGAGGGGGGGGGGGGGGTATATCATCCTACTAATTTATAAACTAATTTATAATTTTTTAAAAAGTTTGTGAGGATGTTTGGATGTTGTTGTTCAATTGCGCCGTAACAGCTCAACCGATTTCGAACTTCGTATAGATAAGTTCTTTACCCTGAATAGCATTTAGGCTACTTTTTATGTGGAAGCTAGAAAAGAACATTAGCGAAAAAAAACAATATATAAAAAACCCAAACTCTCTCCAATTAGCTGTTTTTGGCATTCATATAAAGGTTAGGCAGGCATTAGAACTGATTTGACCCCAAAACAGCAGATTTTTGCAAAGTGTTTTTTCAATGAAAAAATTTGAATTTCCAAATGTCGTTATTGCCAATTGGGTGTGGAATAAGCCCCTTCCGGGATAGTACACATATTATAAGACAACTTGTAGTAGGTACTGATAGGAACACTAAGATGATCAAAATAAACACCACCCACCTTGATCTCAGGATAGAAGTAGAACCTCGCGCAGCTGATCGCATATCCATTAGCGAGTGATCCTCCTGGGCAAAATATTCCATCTCCTTCACCATCCTTCCATCCGACTATCGCCCTCATTTCTCTCAGAACCTCCTCTTCCATGAGGGTGAAGACAGGAGCAACTTCGAAGGTATACACACTGGGGTTCAAAGCATCCGTCAGCCATTGCCCGACCAGGCCATATGGGTCAACGGAAGAAAATAGCTGGTTGACGAAGTATGGATGTGCTGTGTTCACTGAGTATCGGGCAACCTGAGAAAATTATTAATACAATTTACTTTTTAAATCAATGAATACAAAGGAGATCGGTAAGTCCACCTGAAAAGAGAAGACTGCAAAGACAGCATCCTTATCCTAAGCCCTTTTTTTAATTTTCTTACACTGACATTATTTTCATTAATTAAATAAATATTCCGGATATATCACACACGGTCAACTGCTCCCAAACTAGGCATAGCCTGTACTATGGGTACCAGAGACTGATATACATAATAGATCTGTGTTAGTCACAAAATATGTTTGTCCAGTGCGGGAATCGAACCCGCTCTTGCCTCATTGCCAATGCTCTTCGAAATTTTCCTCACGAAAACAATTAAAATAACCTAGAGTGCACAGGAAGGACCTTTGTTTCCGAAATTCAAACTCTAAATTTTGCAGCGGTATTGTAGTTTGTAAACTTACTAAAAGCGAATATACTGACGGCCGTTCCACTAGTATTAAGTACATTAAAAACTTACGTCTGCCATTAGCCCCAAAAGTGCATCATGCGTCACTGGCCCGTCCCTAGGCTTCAAATCTATAGCCTTTTTAATATCCTCGGGAGTAGCCCATTCTACCACCTTCGAGGTTCTCTGCGACCGTCCAAACACCACTCGCTCCACCAGCAAATCAGCCGCTCTTCGAATAAAATCCTCGTGCTTCGATTTCTCCGAAAAGCTTTTGAAGAGGGTGTTATCCACCCCTATGTCTTCGCCTCCTGGCACTATAAGATCTGAATTTGCAGGCATGTTGACTTTATCTACTTCACAGATGAAAAATATAAAGTTGCATTTAACTATTTTGGAATACTTAATAATAAAAAATAACTATGGATGCTGCGGCCGCCCGCCAGCCGAGCTTAGTGGGTTTAGCTCGAGGGTACCAGTGCTCCCTTCTTATAAAGGCTGACGCCAATTTGCTTTGTAAGGTTATTACTCAGACCAATCGAAATTATTATCATTGTGTTAATCAAGCGCCTGTTATGTTTTTAGTAGCAATTGTAAATACTAGTCTAGCGTGGTTTGAGAGGAAATTTCAAAAGCTTTTGTACCTATGACATGAATGTCAAGTGTGACTATCGGCGACTTCGGTAGAGAGGCGGGCGACTGCCCGTCTGGGACGCAAGGGGAGCGCATTCGATTCCCGCTGCGTGGGACAAATGTTTGCAATTTGCATGATCTGCAAATATTTGTTCCTGGTCTGGGTGCTGTGGTACCATATAGTGCAAGTAGTTTCTGATACCCGCGACACAGGGAACCCTAGTGTGGGATCAGGACTATTTATGTGGCTGTTATGTAGTTAACTATTTATTTATTATATCACAACATGTGGAGTTAGGTACAGCACGATTGATAAGTGTAGCAACAAAACACAGCACGCACACAGAAAATCCAGTATTTTTTTCAAAATCTTAGATCTTCAATTTGTGATCTAAATCTAATTAATTTAATCATCTTCTTTAATCAATTCAAATAGAAAAGTACGTGCTAATTAATTACCTATCGGTAGGAACTATTTTTTTTTATGTGCTGGTGATTTGGGTAAACCAAAACCATTTATTAGTCATCATCATGATAATTGAATAATGAATCCTCGCACTGAGAGCCTGACTAATAAAACGACTCACAGAGGAAATCCCTACTATGACGGAGGAAAAGTTTCTAAAAGCAGATTTTTTTTAATTAATCGCTCGGGTAATTTTTTGAGAAAATTTTAATATAGGTATAGGTTATCTTTGACAGCTTTGAAAATATTCTAAGTTCGGAGAATTCTGGGAAAATTCTGAAAAAAAAAGAATCTTTGATAACAATACTTGAGCTTGACTTACGAATACTTGAACCTTTGAGACTTTTTGGCGGGAACTTGAGAAAGTGATCTCAAATTATTTTACAAAACTAGTGTTAAATTGAATAATATTATGTGATTATGGTAGTGTTTTGCGTAATATTGTTTGAGTAAACCGCACAAGTGAAGTGAAATGAAATGATTGCGTGTATCGTCATTTTTCGAGTTGGTTCCTAGAGGTCCCTTGAGGTTTTAGTAAAATAGCCACCATCATATATTACTAAAACTGAATTAGACTTGACTTGACGGTGACATGACCATGACTAAGAAGTAAAATGAAGAAGAAAGATAAAAACAACTACGAAGAACATATAAACGTAAGACTTGACGATGCCATAGCCAGCCCGAAAGGGAAAAAACTTCAAAAAAAAAAACAATACCTTTGAAAACAGTATCAGTTACTGATCTGACGCCATAGATAGTGAGGATAGGGAAAAATAAACTCCACCAAAAAGTTTATACTCTACACGGTCTAAAACTTCCCGCCTATCCTGGGTAGGTGTCCTCTGTAGCACTCATCATACCAGCTGTTTGAAGTCCACTGCTGAGCATCGGCCTTCCCCACGGATTTCCGGCGTGACTTCCTATAATTTGGGGGGAATTTGGCCTCCCTCACCACGCTGGGCACGCGGGTTGGCGAGCGCAGTTAGAGCTAACTTTGTGAAAATAGGGGACGCTGCTGTATATCCCCTAGCTTTTTTCCCTTAGCCGCCTCTTACGACATCCACAAGTAGGAGATATGACACTTCATCACAGCTTAATCTTCAAAAAAATACTATGCAAGTAGGTTAAATAATATTTTTTATCAACAATCAATAACATACCTCGTCCTTATAAAATACATATATAAACTTGACCTAATTACAAAACGTTTTATAAATCGTGTCAATGATTAGTTACTTTACCTACATTCAAGACTTTCTTTATACTTACTCGAATGATCCACTTGAGACGAAGAGTGTCTCTGATAAAAAGTACCTCTCTACCTTGGTAGTCTTGCCCTTCCTATACTTATTCTATTTTATTCTTGAATTCATATCTTTCATAGGAATTGTTCGAACAACACGCATAGAACTCGCGGTGCGGCGGTAATAGTGATTAATAGAGGATACCCCTCGCCGTGTCGTGGTGGTCCCCCGGTAGGAGAATAGGCCCCTCCATATCTACCTACCCGCGGATTTTGTATGTAAGAGGCTAAAGGAAAAAAGCTAGGGGATAGGCAGTTTATTAACAGCAATAGGTAGTTTTATCTGCGCTCGCCAACCCGCGTGTCCTCGCTCTTGGGGGAGGCCTATAATAAAATTATACTCAACTGATCCTTATAAATGAAGGTCACTCAAGGTTAAAGGTCAAGGTCACTCAAGATCGAAGGTAACTCAGGGTCAGCAGTCACTAATGGTTAAACGTCCAGCAGTGGACTTCTACAGGCTGGTGATGATGATGAAATCATTTATTGTTATAATTGCTCTACCTTCATGTCGAATTGATTCCGTAATTTCACTAGTACCTACTTATTTCCTTTTTTATCGCCTTGACAGTTACTTTTTGTGTGAACTCGTAATTAAACCCCGACCTTTGTTACTTGATTAATCAACTGAGAAACACTAAAAAGTTTGAATTATCTACATAATTTCTTTTGATGTAGTGTTCAGTTAACACTGTATTTGCACATATTGTCTGACGTACCTACATTTCGTTGAGAGGTTGATTATAGTAGATTATGCAACAAGGGCTTAAAGTAGTATATTATGTCCCGAGCGCTATATTGAACCCCGAGAACGAGGGATTCTATGGTTAGGCAAGAATCTTGAGTACGAGGGGTTCAAGATCGCCCAAGACAAATACACATTTAAGCCCGCGATGCATACTCTACTTTTTATACTTTCTGCGAGGCAATTGAAAACAATGACTGTTAAGTAGAAAGAAATGATTTTTCTGGAAGTAAGTTTCCAACTATACCAGAGGCTTCAGATTGTATGCATTCTGGAGTCGAATCAAAATCACTGTCGTCGTCACTTGACATTTTTTAGAAGTTTATTCGAATCTAAACTGAATTTCGGTGTAGATAACAGCACAGCAGTTTGAGCGCTTGGCGCCTTTTTTTCTTTTTTTGTAGTCTATTCTGTAGTGGTCAGTTCGACATTCGAATAAATCCTTCTTCGTGCGCGGGTGAAAATGCATTTCATAAAAAGTTTTCATGTTTTTTATTTGTAGGCAGTGCAAAGAAAATGATAACATTACAGCCCAATTAGAATAAAATCTCATTGCACCCAAACATTTTTGAAACCAACCTCGATCAAGCACGACTACATGGGTTGAATTCCAAATTCAAATCACATTATGTCCCAAAGGAAATAATGAAATTCAGACCCGGCTAGACCGTAGGGCTGTAATGACTTACTTTAGGAAAGGTTTGCATGACACATAATATGCCATTGACGAGCAGGTAGTATAAAAAACAATATATATACTTTGATATTATGATTCCTTTTTGGAAAAAAATACATAAGCACCCCGAAAATCCCTGATTTAGCCCTGAATCCCTACCTACCTATCACTACTAATCTTTAATCTCTGATAAGTAGCAGAGATTCCTGAAGAAAACTGAAGTGAAGTCTATTATGAAGTACTACATAATAAACTTCACTTCAGTTTTCTTTCAACCGTAGGTACTTACGTTGATTGGTTTTTGCAAACAGTTTTTTCAATTGACATTGAATTGCATGATTGGATCAATCTATTCGCCCCTCGACTCTAGCTAGACAGCTATTTTATTTAAGTAGGGTAGCCTAAAGGTACCTTGCGACTAAAAAACACGTAACACCTTTAAGTAACTAAGTTCCTACCTAGACAACCTAGGTAGGCTAGGTACCTTACCTACCCACAAATAGTCCATGGAAGATTACAATGCAAACAATAGAATGCAAAAAAAATGTTTTTACTCCAATACACAAACGAGTAGGTAGTTTCATACATCCTCACAAACTTACGCATATAAAAGTAGAATTCGTTATCTTTGACGTAAGATGGCACTCGGAACCCCTATGCCTGGAACGCTATGTCATGTTTGGGTGGGTTGCCACTGTCAACGTCTAATCGTTAATTATGTCAGTGATTGCAATTAAATGACGTCAAACGTCAAGCATGAAGCAATAAAAACAAGGCGAACCGACCGAGCCACACATGTGTGGGCTGTGTAACATTGAATTGGAAATTCTAATTATTTGATGCTGAAAATGGCTTTACTGGTAACTACCGAAGCTATCGAGCAAAACTCAAGAATTCAAAGTATGTCCGACGACGGCCAATTTAGTGATTACGAAGAAGACACAGGCTCCGTCAAAGAAGTTAAAAAACTTACGAACAAGGTTAAGTCCGTGAGGGTAAGTTTCAAAGATCTAAGTTCATTTCTATCTGTCTTCTCGTTGCTGGTTTGATAGGCACCGCTTCAATAGGCTTCAATAGCTTCAATAGGAAAGTGACCATCAGTGCGTGTTGCCAGTGATGACATAGTAGCAGTGGGCAGGCTATGTAACTCAATCGAGAACCGACAACCATTGGGAAATAAAGGCTACAGACAGCGGCCTCTGTCGCGGCTGTCTTCAGCACGAAGAAACAGTGGAGCACGTTGTACTACATTGCACTGCCACAAATGAAGCTAGGCTCAAAACAGGAATGCAGGAGGTGATCGGATCCTGCTCCTCTTCATCCATAGCATCAACGGGGATTCTCGAACAATGTTGCCACCAACCCAGGGTCCTTCCGTTACCTTAAGGAGTTGGGCTGGCTGGGGTGAGGTCAGCAGGGGGACAATGCACAATACACCCCAACGCGGGACGTCAGTGCAGATCTTATTCCCCCATTTAGAATTAGAATTAGAAGGGTCTCGAATGACGCCACGAACTGAACGAAGCAGTGTAGGGAGACTGCCACCCACTGGACCTACTGAAGGTTGCGGGAAGTCAGTAGATGGAAAAGGCTATAGACCATTTGTCACGGTACTCTTTGGGGAGGCCAATATCCAGTAGTGGATGTCTTCAGGCTGATGATGATGCTTAAGTTAATTTAACAGAATGACTTCCATATTTCTTAATTCCCTTGGCTTTCTCTTTACAATGTTGTATATCCTTACTTACCAATAAGTGTTGTTGACCCTTTTTTCATCAGTTTTCAGATGTGCCTCAAATAAAAGACATCAGTGATGATGAGGAGGATGAGCTTGACTCTGATGATTACTTCTATGACTCAGATGACCCCTCTCAAAACACAAAAAAGAAGGAATATATAAATACGCAAGCACCCTCTATCAAAATAAATACTTACCAACCAACTGAAAAACTGTTCAAAAAGTATGTGAACAAAATAAATGTTGACAAATATGAGCCCTCAATCAACACAGATAAATTCCTCGATCGGAATGACAGAAAGTTTGACAATGAAAGGATAAGAATGAAGGATAAACATGACCGAGCCACAGCGGAACAGGTTATGGATCCTCGCACTAAAATGATCTTATTCAAACTACTGAACAGAGGAATCATCAATGAGATCAATGGTTGCATTTCAACGGGTAAAGAAGCAAATGTCTACCATGCTACTTCTAAAGATGGTAAAGACTATGCAGTGAAAATATTCAAGACCTCAATTCTAGTCTTTAAAGACAGAGATAAGTATGTTTCTGGTGAATACAGGTTCAGGAATGGCTACTGTAAATCAAACCCACGTAAAATGGTCCGTACTTGGGCTGAAAAGGAGATGAGGAATCTTGTCAGGATGTACAATGCAAAACTACCATGCCCTGAGCCAGTGATTCTACGCAGCCATGTGTTGGTGATGTCTTTCATGGGAGAAGAGGGCTGGCCATCACCGAAACTGAAAGATGTTGAAATATCCCAATCAACAGCCAGGACTTTGTATCGAGACTGTATTGTGATGATGTGGAAAATGTTCAACATCTGCAAACTGGTTCATGCTGACTTGTCTGAGTTCAATCTTCTGTACCACAGAGGAAATGTGGTAGTCATTGATGTGTCTCAGTCGGTAGAACATGATCACCCACATGCATTTGAGTTTTTGAGGAAGGACTGCACTAATATTTCTGACTTCTTCAGGAAGAAGGGTGTAGCCACACTTACAGTTAAGGAGCTTTTTGATTTCATCACCGACTCATCAATAAATGAGAACAATTTGGAGGATTATCTAGAAAAGCTTTCAGAGAAAGTAGCTTCGAGAGACATTGAAGAGATGACAGCTCAGGAACAAATTGAAGAAGAGGCATTTAAAAATATCTATATTCCTAAGAGATTGACTGAGGTATGTACTGACACCTAGCCCCATCCTGTTACGAAACAAACTCATATTTGCAGTTAAAACCATACAGTGCACAATGTGAGCGACCCAAAATATAAGTGTTAGGTACTTCATTCACATGGGATCTCTATTTTCCGAACCCATGTAATGGTACAGATGCACATGGCACTTGACCGTCTTGAACAATAGTTAAAATAATAAAGTTTGCACTTGACCATCCTTGTTTGAACAATAGTTAAAATATAAAAGTTAGATACAATACAATGTCTCAAAAACTCAAAGAAATTTTTCTGTAATGTAAAATTAAAGCCAAAGTCAAAACCTATTGTTTTATTATTTCAGGTCATAAACTATGAGCGGGATATTACCAAGGCAAAGAAAGGTGAATCTGATGACCTGGCATACAAGAAGATTGCCGGATTCAATGAGAATCTCACAGGAACGGTGGACAAGCCAGATATCCTGCAAGATGATGATATATCGGAGAGTGAAGGAAGCTCTGATGTAGATGCTGATGATGAAAAAAGTATGTTTTTTTTTCATAACATTTTAGTCAAAGGCTCAAGCCATTTTTATTTTTTGCCATTTTCATGCTTATGTATAATATGGATAAACTCAAAATAATTTCGGCCAGACGAGGAGTTGACTCGGTGACGCAATGGTCAGCGTATCCCGTATCTAAGGGTCGCGGGTTTGATTCTCGCACGACTCGAATATTTTTGAGGTTTATTTTTTTATTATAAACTTAAAAATCGTTGTTAATACGACACGTAAGAATCCCACTGGTGGGGTGGTTGGGAATCAGAAGAATTACTCACTAATAATTAGGTACTTGAACCTATGGTAGTGTACCATGTGGTATATATGTATTAAGGTAGACATCCTCGCAGATCTACAGGCAATCAGATCCTTGAAGATGTCTAAGGAGGATAGTAATAGGCATGTCCGAACATTTGGCACATTCCTACATTTTCCAGTAGTGAGTAGGTATCCATACGTGAAATCGATATTCATTCGAAAGTCGGGGAACCTCCCTCTAGGCTAACACGACAACAAAAGTAATGTTATGAAACAATAAACAATTGTTTTTCATTATTTCAGGCAAATTCAAGAACAGCGCGCGTCCCCGAGACGAGTCACCGAACAGTAAAAAGGCCCGAAAAAAGGCCCTCAAAGAAGAAAAGGCGGAGAAAAGAAAAAATAAAACTCCGAAACACATCAAAAAGAAACGTGACAAAGGCTCTGCGAAGAAATAGTCCTCTTCATCATTCATCAGTTCCATGACGAACAGTCTTGAGCCTTTTCCATCGACCTCCCGTAACTTTAACAATAGGCCCCCGATGGGCCTTCCAACACTGCGTCGCCCGGTTCGTGGTCGCTTCGAGAACCTTTATTCGCCAACGGTTGTCGGTTCTGCGAGTTATAAGGCCTGCCTATATAAACCCTATTGCTCTTTGCGATCATCCATGCAAGGTGCAAGCGTAACCTGATTGAAAGTATAATGAGCTAAAATAAAAAGATATATTAAATACATAAGATTAATCAAAGTTTTATTACAAAAGTACAAAATCCACTTCAACGAACACTGAGATGAGATACAATATTTCAACTAGACAACATGCCTATTTCTATGCATTCCACACATTAGTACATTTTGCTATAAAAACAATGATGTTAAATACATTTAGTTACAAAGAAGTAGCAATGTTACTATAAAGAACTTTTTCATAAATAGTTCAACTGGTTCCTAAGATCAGTGTCTAAAGTCAGTACCTACTCACAATAATTCTAAACAATTACCTAGTAAGTACATGCGTTAAGCAGGCACTAAATGATTAAATACCTACAATTAATTCATTAAATATCACCATTAATTATCTTATTTTGTACATTTCTTACAATTAAAGCGGCAAGAAAACATCTTAGTGTATATTGGATACCTACCTTAGTCATGTTTTTACTTATTCATATTAATAACAATTGGATTATAGGTTTGTTTACCGGAAAATTCCTATCTAGAGACTATTACAATTATCTTAAAGTACTTGAGATTACCGAAATCGCCTTAATAAAAGTAACTACGGCATTACAAACAAGAACAATTTCTAAACATAATCTGTCGCCTTTTTAATTAGTAGGATATTAAAGCGTCCATACCATAAATAACCAAATTATAAATGTAAGTACATAAACCACGCTATTTTTAATTTTCACTAAAAACGGAATATTAGGTACCATGATTTTGTAGGTAGGTATATGTACTTAGTTGTTATTAGTATATAGTAAAAGTGGTTTGTATTTACGCAACTTGGTTTTTAAACCAGGTTTTCGCATCAAACTACACGTAGGTACCTGGTATAGTACGACTTCACGATACTAAGACGTATTAAAAATCACGCGATGAACATAGCGATCGCGTTTATCGTAGACAGACTCGATTAGTGAACCAATGAACTGACTCAATGATTTCGATTCATCAGATCAGCTGTTTATTACTACACTATTAAAATGAGTCAAAACGAAGCAGCGCCCTAAGTGTCAAAACGAGAATATGATTCAGTTTTCATTTCATTTACCTATTCATTAAAATCGCATGGATTATTTTGAAACGTCTTAATATTGTTAGACTATAGAAGGCGCTGCAGTACACTAAGGAATGTGCGAAGCCGCGGTTTGTTATAATAATCTATCACATTCATTCAAGTCTTTGTACTGTACACCTAGAATATCATCACATTTTGATAGAATTTGCATAAAATCACGTGGCGAATCTATACCTAAGGCCTAGGAAGCAAGCTGACCTAAATAGCAGCATTAGTCCAACCATAATTGCTATTTCTAACCATACAGAACTCGTTTCGATATCCAAGTACTTAAACAGAACTTCAGGTTTTGAAAAATGACAGTAAAGTTCGTTACATTCCAAAGGTTTTCGGTTGAATCCGAATATGGTAAGGACCATGGCCACTATTCCGCATCGGATGAAGGAGGTTTTCATCAATATGTTCATAAGGAGAGGTATTTCGTGGGCGAAGTCGAACCCGTAGATAGCCAAGCCTAGAAAAGGGGCTATGGCTGCCGGGCCTATGGCGCAGCCATTCTGCAAAAGATAAACATACGTTAGTAGGTTATATATATTAAGTAAACATAAAATTAAGGATCTTAAAAGAGTTAAAGATTCTCGGAAAACAAACCCGAGAATGCTTCCTTGCGAAACACCGCAGTTGATTGATGCTTTTGCGCTCAGTATCTTCGCAGTTTTGATCATTTGATCATTTTGTATCTTAAGTCTTGGAATGGCCTTGTATAAATTGTTTGTAATTCATGTTATTGTCCAAGTTAGTTCACAATACCTAGGATATACACAGTATCAAAAGCCATCGTAGAGTCGGGCCAACTGCAATACACATTATCATGATTTTTTTTAAATTTAAACTACTCACTCTAACGCTAAACACGGACCCAATAGCCAGCCCCATCCCTTCCGCTACGAGTGATACGACGTTCCCGATGAGACAGAAAACCGTGAATCTAAATACTGCGAACGGAACCCCTGCCATGTAATAAACTATGGTGCAGAACACGCAATTCAGGGTCACTTGGACAGGCAACTTGGAAACTGTCAGCGCTGCGTAGTAGGGAGCTAGGCTGTACCAGCAATTGAAGTGTTCCTTCTTAACTAGCTTCACCTCTTGGGGATCTGGAACAAATAAAAAACATATCATACTCATCAACATCATTATCAGCCTGAAGTCTATTAGTGGACGTAGGCCTCAACCAAAGAGTGTCACGACGAATCGACAGTTAATTAAACAAATCACGATGGTCTTAAGCCATTGGCTTCCCGCAACGTGGCCTACAACTTGCAAATTCTGTGATGTCGGTGACCAGGGTTGGTTCTTCTACGGATTGCCTTGTTCCGGATTTTACCATACCTATAATACCTATATACCTATTTGCTAATCCAGCAAAAGTGTTTATTTGCTTTTACGACGTACCTACGCAAAATAACCCTGACACTGATTTCAATGTCCAATGGTGTTAAGATATTGAAACACGCTAACTTAAATGATAAACGCCAACCACAAATTGCCATTGTCTCTCCACGCGTAGGCATATAAAAGTTAGAACAAAATAGAACAAAGAAAATAGTGAGTACTGAGATGACGGCTCATGGAATATGAATAAGGTAAGATAAGAGAGCACTGGTGGAGGGGTGGTAGTGGCCCCGCCTTCCAATCCACAGGTCGTGGGCTCGAAACCTGTCGTGCACCATTGGATTTTCCATTCGTAAAATTTATGTGCGCTATGCTAGTGCTCTCAAACGGTGAAGGAAAACATCGTGAGGAAACCGGCATGTCCTAGAACCTAAAAATTCGAAGAGATGTGACATGATGTGCACTAAAAGCCGCACTTTAATCCTTTCACTACACTGATCCTGTCATCCACGGTCATAGGCTCTTTTCAGGGCCACCATACCTCAACCTGGTCACTGACCTAATACAGGATGACCAAGAAAGAATCAATGACACGACAAGAAGCAGAAGAATACGCTATGTTGTGATGATGAACAAAATACTCACAAACCAAAACAGGGACCATGATCTGCGTGTACGTGAAGAATATCACGAGGCCAACGCACAACTTCAGGTGGTTGAACATCTGCGAGCCGTCGTTCGCCATGTTCCAGAAGCAGCAGCCAATCAGGAACCCGCACATCAGATAGTGGATCAACTGGATCCATAGACCTGGGAGAATGGTGAGATGTTTTAGTTTTCGGTCTAATAAGCATTTTATCTTATAGTGGTATGTACCTAGGTCAATTATTAGATACCTAGTTAGATTTTTAGGTAAGTATGACAAAAAATTCCGACTCAGATGGGATTCGAGTCGAGTATCGGGAGAGTCGCTCTCCCGATACTCAACTCCTGGTCTTGTAAGAAATCCTCGTATGAAGTGCGATGTATTATCTAAAATTTATAACAAAATGATCCTTATGTCTACTGAACAAAGTCAATTTTGAGTTTGACTTTGGGGGGCGTGCTTTACTAACGAGCGATATCGCTCACCTCTATATGTAAAATGTTATTGAGAACAGTCTAAGTTCCTTAGAAGAATTCGGTATTTTTTTAACATAGGTCCACCATCCACTAGCCAGTGTGATGAAATAGAACATTCAAGAACTTAACTCGTTGATGTGTGGTTGCGTTAAATAGTACCTACCTATTCATTGCTTGTTTTATTATTTAAGAAATTAGTGTTGCAATCTCCATTCACATTCTACTTCACTTCACGCCGCGCAACGCTATTGTCACTTTCGCATTTATAATAGAATTACCTAAAATGGTATTCGTTTACGTAAATCCTCACCTTGTCGGTTCCTCGATATTTGTTTTATCATTCTGCATAACAATATTGAGAATTGTTCGAAAAAAGTTGTTGGGTAGCCGCATGAGTCTGTTGAGACTTGCACCTTCATCCAAGCCATGGATGAATTCACTTGGGATAATCGACTGGATAGTGAACTCCGAGATTCGCTGTTCTGTTTGTACTGTGGTGTGAAAGTGCATTTCTCATTTGTCAGCACTATTTGTGTTTCTATGTCGTTTTCATCTGTTTGGTAACAGATCTTCAATTGCACGTCGTTTGTTGGCGTTGGTTCGCTCGGCGCATCTTCCACTCTTGCGGTTTTGTATAGTTTGCCGTTGAGTATCTCGTTTGATAGTAGTTCTACAGTGCTTGCTTTCTCTGATATCTCAATAACTGGAACAGGAAAACATTGGTATTTATTCTCGTGATTAAATTCCATTATTGAATTTGCATCGCTTTTAAAAAAGACCTTGATTTTTTACTCAGACTATTGGATCACTTCTAAATGGGTGTATGTAATGTTTCAGCAAATTTTCTGCTGGTTTTGAACGGTGAATGTAATTGAGTTCTTTGGCTTCATAACATCTAAGATTGACTCGAATTTCTTAAATATAATTTCTAGGTAGGTAGGTACTTTGAAAACTCACTAAAATCCGCCGGGTTGTGGTGCCTTGGGCAGGGAAGCCCAATGCTCTGTAGGTGCGGTACCATCGCTGCTGTGTCGCCTTGATATATGCACCGACCGTCTGCCATTACGTAAACCTGAAATTATCAATTAATTCATTCAGAGACGAACTGCCACAGTATTATGCAGTCGTAATATCTTTTGTACAATCGCCTGCACCAAGATGTACCTAGTTACATATATGCCCAGCGTGGCGAGTATGGGCAAATTCCCAAATGATTGTTTGGGTGAAACCGTACAAGGTCGGTCGCGCTGGAAATCTATGGGGGAGGCCTATGTTCAGCAGTGGACTTCCTACGGCTGAAATGATGGCAGTGATGGGGTCAAAAAACGGCGACCTTGTCTGACTGAACTGGTAATTAAAATCGGCTTCATCTGTCAAATTACCGTTTCACTGGTTCTTTATTGGCCACATGTATTCATTCGGTTGAGTGTACTAGTATTTAGGTTACAATGAAAAGTCACGGAATGTTCAATAACATTCGATACAAAAAGGTAATACCTAGTCACAGGTCGTTCAATATGATTCAATCCATTGTCTGCAATAGGTACAACATCTGAATACAATCAGAATCGTAATTAAAACCGCAATGAGCCCGACTTGAAATAGCCATTTCATTATGTCAGAAAACAATGATTTAACAACATGAGATACATCGGAAACAATAAGGTAAAACTACAAATAATCGTGGAGCTACTTAGTGGCATGATATTATGTCTCGGTAATCCTGAACATGACTTTTATATAGTTTTCCTTTCTTTCTTTCTTTCATGACAAAGCTGCAAACATGAAAAAAATTATGATAATTTGATGTGTGCAATATTAGATAAAAATCAATTCTTAATTAATCATAGCCTGGCCGGGATTTTATAGCCAACCCACTCCCGATTTATTTTCTAACATACCTACTATTTGATAACAAACAATTTTCATCTACTTAACAGATGGGTGAAGGTCGATGTTACTTCGGATCCTTTACTAACTGGTTAAACCTAAAGAAAAGGGCTACTTTACGCGCACTTATTGGGGAACAGAACGTCGTTTTTCGAATAGATGGTATGGAAAATCATCTAGGTATAGGTACTATTTGTAGACCATGTTTCAACTTCGCTTTGTGAATCCCCTTACCTGATCAAACATCTCCAATAGCGATGCCGGTGGCTGGTGGATCGTGCAGACCACAGTCCTGCCTTGTCGCGCCAGTTGCTTCAGCAATCTGACGCACTGGGTTGTGGTCACCGTATCCAAGCCACTGGTTGGCTCGTCTAGGAAGAAGACTGGGGGGTTGTTCACCATCTCTAGTGCTATTGATAACCTGTGGGGAAACCGAGGTTAGAGGGCAGGTTAATCTATGAATCTATGTTTACGATGTTTTTTTTGACAGTTTATAGCCGGTGATCCCTTGTAACCCTTGGAGATAATTTCAGAAACAAGTCAACATAAAACTTCATGACCTTGTCCGTGTCGCTAAGATTAAAAAATCATCCATATTTTTAATAAATAAATAATTAATAACAAATAATGTGATACGGGTGTCAGCGAATTTTAAATACTTACGATAATTCTACGTATAAATGTATCAACAAGTTGTTTGACTTTTTAATTAGAAAAAAAGTTGAAGATCACCTTATACAATATTATTTAGGTAGATATAGTTTGCTTTCGAAACTATTAGACACGTCCTGTTTAAGTGATTTCTTACATTAAATGTTTAAAAGGTTAAAAAGAGGGGTCGCGGCATAAAGATAATTCAATAATGACAAGTTTCAGGAAAACAGTTTTAACTAAGTACCTACCGATAGATTAACCTGCATACCTTTGAACTCCACGCGAGGAAAACAATGTTTTTTTTTTACCAATCTGAATAACGTGCATACTAATGTAAATTACTTGTAGGTAGGTATTCTAGGTATGTATTAAACCAATTTATTTTAATCAGATGGAATGTATAAAATTGTACGCATTTAAAAAACCACTGTAGGTATATCTACGTTTTGCAAAATTACAACTTCGGTGATTGTTATTTTCCTACGTAGGTATAATGTGTCCTCCTTAAGGAGCAGGTAGTGTAAACAGAATGTCGCTTTTCATCAGATTGGCCATCAGCCAATTGGGTTCGTGTTATCCCAACAATGTAATGTAATGAAATGAGGAAATCCGTAGAAGAACCAAGGTCACCGACATAGCTCTCAGAATTAGCATGTTGAAGTGGCAGTGGGCATGCCATATAGCTCGCATAACCGATAAACGTTCGAAGGTTCGAATGGCGATCACGAACCGGGCGACGCAGTGTTGGAAGGCCCCCCACCCGATGGACCGATGACATTGTAAAGGTTGCAGGAAGTCGGTGGATGGAAAAGACTCAAGAACGTTCGTCGTAGAACTCTTTGGGGTAGGCCTATGTCCAGCAGTGGACTTCAACAGGTTGTTGATGATGATGATGTATCCCAATGTTATTTATAGATCATTAATAATTATGTACTTTACTATAAAAAGGCCTATTCTAAGACTGGCCTCATAGCTCAGTTGGTAGTAACTCTGCCTTCTGCGCTAGAGGTTGCTGGTTCGATTCCCGCACAGGACAAATATTTGTGTGATGAATACAGATGTTTGTTCTGTGTCTGGGTATTAAATATTTATCTATTATGTATATCAGTCTCTGGTACCCATAGTACAGGCTATGCCTAGTTTGGGATCAGTTGACCGTGTGTGATATGGCCGGGATATCTATTTATTTATTTTATTTATTCAATCAATAAAACAAAATAATATTAGCCAAAAACAAATAATACCGTTTCTTTTGTCCACCGGAGAGCAGATCCGTCCTCGTATTCTGATGCTCCAGTAGCCCCAACTCCTGAAGGATCTCCTCGGAGGGGGCCTTCACTCCTCGAGGCAGCTTCAGACTAGCGGCCACGTCCATAGCTTCTCTAACAGTTAGTAGGGGCTGGAGTAGGTCTTCTTGGATGATGTAGCATGAAGACTTCTGGAAAAGCTGCTCATCTCTAGGCTGCCCGTTTACCAGTAGCTCGCCTGTTACACCTACAGACCTGGAATGGGATAGTTAACCCTATAATAAAGGGCATTCAGCCTTTTTTGGCTAAACAATAGCCTCACGACTTTTGTTCCATAGCATGGTCATGGACATCCTCTCAGATCTCTAGGCTGTCAGATTACCTACATAAATTAAATTTACGTTTCTAGGTAAAACTCATAATAGATTAGGTTAAGTTCCTCTATAGCTATAGGCCATATAGCTCGCAGAAGGTTCTCGAATGGTGACCACGAACCGGGCGACGCAGTGTTGGAAGGCCCCCCACCCGATGGACCGACGACATTGTGAAGGTTACGGGAAATCGGTGGATGGAGAAGGCTCAAAACCGTTCGTCATGGAACTCTTTGGGGGAGGCCTATGTCAAGCAGAGGACTTCTGCAGGCTGATGATGATGATTGGATTAAAATTAAATGAGCCACGACAAAGTCAAAAGGTGTTTATTTCAGTAAAATCAATAATACTTATCATTATCCTGTTCCTATTAGTAGGTATTATAACCAACCTTGGCAAATATCGAATTTTTTTTTTTTTTTTTTTTTTTTTATTATTTGACATCAGCAACACATGGAGCATTGCTAATGCGTTTCCTGCCGAACCTCTCCCCCCTAAAGAGCTCTTGGCAACCTCACTCACCGCAGGAACACAACACAACACTATTTGAAACAAATAATGTTATTAATGTCACTGTTTTATTTATATCTGGCCAATTAACGTCACCTAAACAAAACCTAAGAGATGCTTACATGCTCTGTTTCTACACTTGTTTTCTCTCTTTCTGTCCACCTCTATGGTTTTTGTATTTCTGTGTGTCATACTTTTGTTCTTGTTGTTGTGTACAGTTTGTGTGAATAAATGATTTCTACTTCTTCTACTCTGTACATGTTTAAGGTAAATAATATTTCCTATTAGTGGTGCGGAAAAATAAAAACATGTTACCTTATTATAATGATTTATGGACGAGCTATTTCAATAAGATACTTAACGAATCAGTTTTAATGAGCTCGAGGGAAATCTTTATTGTGACCTGGGTCGTAAAACTCGGATATTTTTATGAGGAACTCACATTATTGCGCGGACTAATTACTGTGCTGATTCGTGCTACGTATGTTTTTAAATAGTCGTAGAGCTTCTACATCGTAGCCGGTATATTTGCCAAAATTTTGTAGCGGTATATAACAGTATACCTACTTATTTGCATACAACTGATATACCGCATTTGCATATACAATGTTCTTTTGTATACTATCCTGAAAAGGGCTTATTCTAAACCCAATTGGCAATAAAGTTTGTTTAACGACTATTCAATCGTTTTCGCTTTATATTCTTTCATAATGTGTTGATAGAATAAGCCCCTAATCACATTGTATTGGGCAACATTTTATATATTTATTTGATGACCGTAAAATGACCACCTAAATCATAGGTTACAAAATAGGCACTATATATTACGTTTTTAGTTATATACTTAAAATACAGTATATAGGGCGTAGGTAAAGGCAGAATGGTTCTAGACAGGAGACCAGCGTTAGACGGCCCCACTAGATGGAGAGACCAACGTCGGACTGGCTATATTATATAGTCGAGGTGGCGTTTGCCAGCTAGGCCCCAATAAGCGCGGGCCCGGCTTGCGGGGCTTGCCGTCTAATATCCCATCTCCCATCATCCAGTCTCAGGCCCTGGGCTTGTGGGGAGCCACCCGGGCCCTTCCGTCACAGTCCGTCCCAGGAAAGACGACCTAACAAAAGTCGTTGGGTGTAGGCCGTACAAGGTCGCTCTGGAAATCTATGGGGCAGGCATAGGCCTGCCGCATACAACCTACATTACATACAAACATCATCAATAACAACCGTTGGACGTCCACAGCTGAACATTACCTACATCCGGTTCCGCGGTTCTTACCCAACGTCCACCTCCCTGAGACCACCTGGGTACGGTTTATAATATTATATGTACCTATGTAGTATGAGAAATGCTGTAGTGTCATATATTACCTGTAGCCTGAAATAACGTTGAGCAGGGAGCTCTTGCCAGCTCCAGACGGTCCCATGATGGCGACCAGCTGGCCTGATAGGAATCTGCCATTTACACCTTTGACCACTGCCTTGCGTGCCGCTGAAACAAAACAAAAACAATAAAGGATAATAATAATGCCCATGAATATATAAGGTGATTCATAAATTTATGATATCCTGAAAGGGGCTTATTCTACAGCCAATTGGCAATTAAATTTGTTCTAAGACTTTTGGAAATTCGAAATTTTGCATTGAAAAAACTATGCAAAAATCTGCTGTTTTGTGGTCAAACTCAATTAATCAACTGTTTTATGTAAGAATCTTGATTTCGAACTTCTCGTCTCGATGATGATGAAGCATAGATACGGGTTCTAGAGCCTTGTTTACTCTTAATTATGATAATTAGAACGTAACTATGCAAATAATTATCGTTTTTTTGCGTTCGACTTGAACTTCTTCTAACGAATTATGCCTATAATAAGTAATTATCTAAGAGTTAATCAATTATAGGTACCTATGCCAATTAAATACCAGTTTGTCATCAATGGTTCCTGAACCGAAACTGATTACTAAGGGACTGAATATTGTTTGAAATTGAAACATACAAGATAAGAATAACCGATGTCAGTCGATAGATATAAATATATATAGGAACTAATCATATGAGATCGAGAGATATTTCTTGTTTGCTCTTCATTATGATAATAAAAACTTAACTAAGTATGCAAATTATTATCGATTGTTCCCTAGTTTCTTCTAACGAATTACGCATATAATAATCTAGTTAAGCAATTGTACCTCTTGGAAACAAAGAAATAGGTACACTACCTACCTACCAATTAAATATCAGTAGTTGAGCATTAAATCATCGCTTAGCAGACAAAATTGATTAATAGTTCCTGAACCGGAACTTAATTAACGTCTGAAATATAAACATAGACAAGTAACTGATGTCGGTCGGCAGGTATAAATAAGTGTAAGTATTACAATAATTACATGAAGTACCAAAAATAAACTAAACTAAAACATGTTCCTACCATGCCAAAAGAAAATGACCAATAAATAAATCAAATACAAGCATTTTCACCTAATTTACGGCTGAAATCCACACTACATTGATTAAGCCAATACTTTTGTTGTGTAAAACTAATGAGTTGCATTTTTTATCAGATGGTGTATCTGAGGTTTTGTGCATTTTACAAAATAACCCTGTTTAAGACTAGACCTGTAACTTCGCTCGTAAGGTCTTGAGTTATAATAAGGTACGGATCGACGTTGCATGGATATATTTGATGGATTTATTGGTTTTATTTTGGATGGATTTTATATATTTGAAGTTAAGGTAACCGCTCACCAACAGGTGGGCCGTATGCTTGTTTGCCACTTCAGTAGTATAAATGGTTGATATACCACCTTGCCGCACCAAGCGCTTTGAGCTAGGAACTCGTTGCCGGCGTCTGTGTTTTCGAATACCTATAATTTGGGTGTCTTCAAGACCAGAGTGAATAGGTTACTTCTAGGCAAACGTGCTACACCGTAGACCACATCATTACTTAACATCAGGTGAGATTGTGGTCAAAAGTTTGCCTATATTGTATAAAAAAAAATATAAAAAAAACTATGGGTCTTAATTAGTTTTTACCATCTGTACTATTCTTAAGTTACCTAAAGAATCGCTGTGTGACAGGCTATTTTTTATCCGGGTACAACGTGAGCGAAGCCGCAGGAAGTCAACGGTACGATGTCAACTTAAAAAAATGCATTCCAGCAAGGTCCATCTGATAGTCTGATTGAACCGACTACCGGAAGGTGCTTTGTTCGAATAATTATCTACTCTGCAGTGCACGTCCGATCAGATAATCGGATCTCACATCCGAGTCGCAAACAGTACCACGGTGGCGTTAACGATTTGCTTATATTTAACGCTCGGACTGATATATTATCTGGAACGACTTGAGTTTATTAAAACAGCGCCAAGCCATCCACGATTTTTTTACTCTTATTAAACACTCGCACGGAAGAATTTGAGTTAACAAAACAAAAATTTGGATAACAGAATCGGACGTTCATCTCATGAATACGATCCAACAGACATTGACAGTTATTTTTAAGGATTTAGACACGATTGTAATAATTGTTATTGAATAAATAAATGAAATGAAATGACAATCGGAACCAAAACCTGCCGTTTATTCCCTGCCTTAATTTCATATTCTTCTCCTAGTCACAGCCCCAGTAAAGTCCCGGACCAAATAGACATTTGCATGTTGCATATTATTATCAGGGACTAAATTACCGCAAAACTGGGATAACCTTATTTTCAGATATGACGTCATATCAATAATATATCGGAAGACAGAATTATGGTATCGAAATATAAGGGTACCAAAAATAGAGGTTAACCGAAAAATATTGATATAATAATGGTACCGTTATTTAACCCAAATATTCCTGCATCCCTCACGGCAGCGGCGCACACCTCGGCTTTGGAAAAAGATTATTTTTACTCCCGACGACAAAATTTTACAATTCGAACGACGATACTCCCCAAGCGGGGCCTTTCGCCCGCTCTCGTCTTGTGGTTTCGGTACCGAAATAAGATATGGGTTAAATAACGATACCCAATGAAAAGGTTGAGAATATTATATCGCTAATTTAGGCTGGTTAAATACCGAAATTTAACAACCGTTTCAAGTCCCTGATTATTATTATGTCTAATAATATTTATCTGAAAATGCGCAATTGCCCTAAATAGGAAACATGTGCGTCCTAGATTGATTTGATGATATTTGTTGCATGAAATTGCGTAACGGGCGGATGTCGTTTGCTGTGTGCTAATAAAATCCTATTTTAGTCAGAACTACCTCTCAGGGTAGGTATGTTAGTGAGATCATTACCTAGGTAGGACAATAGACTGGACTTTCTTCTGGCTCTTATAATGTGCGGGTTCTGCCTAAATTGACCTGAAGACGATTAGAGCAAGCAACTTTGCTTACTACGCCAATCTAACATCAGCTTAGCCTACATATCGGCTTTGGATCGACCGAAAACATCTGCACCTAGAGCCCAAATGAAACAAAAAAAAAAGATTGCAAACAAACTCTTTCCTATAACGAAGCGATTCGGCATCGGCATCGTTATCTTGTAATTTTTCAACACACATCTCATTAGTATCGAATGAACCTAATTGAAATTCATTTATTTCCCCCAAACTTTCTCAAATTAACTGTTTTTTTATCATTTGGTATTTTTATCATCTATTACTAAACGTACGAGAAGTTCGGTAACAAGATAAAAGGTAATAACGGTAATAAGCTACCTAAAACACATGATTCGTTGGTTTGATTTGAACTGATTTGACCCCAAAACAGCAGATTTTTGAATACCTAGAGTTTTTTTTTCATGAAAATTTCGTATTTGCTAGTCCTAGAAAATAATTTATTGCCAATAGGGTGTAGAATAAGCCTCTTTTGGGATACATATTATAAGTCACCTTAATGAATAAAATTTTAAAGATCCGAACATACTCTTCTCCAATTAAAATAGAAATGGAAGAACTTGCTTGCTTACTAAAGTCAAATCACAAAATTTTATATTCCCAAAGCCACGGCCCACGGCCCAACACGACTATGTGGAAGCCATTCAGTAAAAAATCAATCACAGCGGTACATAACTGCACATCAAGTAAAATACACAACCGGAGTACAAAAATGACAATGTGACCATTACTTCGCCAGGCTTTGGAAGCCAAACAACCGTTGCACGACCTACTTATAGCTATCTGATTGAGGCTTCTCCGCGAGGTATGTTATTTAGGTAGGTAGGTACTTGTTATAAAGATTTATGTATTATATTATACGTAGGTACATTCGGTAACACCGGTTCGCAAATCACCTTCACTTTGATGCCGCTTTCTCTATGAAGGTGTGAAGTTTTAAAAAGAAAAGATACCTATTAGGCTTACAAATAGAATTGAAGAATACCTCTCAGATCTGCAGGCGATCAGATCCAATTTGATGTAGGATGCCCAAAACCAGACTAAGTCACAGAATAAATAATATAATGAGGTCGAAGTAGATGCGTCTTCACCATTCATATACACAACAAAAACTTTGGTAGAACTTTATATCCCTTTAAAAACTATGTTTAAGACAGTTTAAAAATTCGACTTCGTATTGGTTTGGCCGGCGATCGGAAACTTCAAAATCTCCCATGTTTTTTATATTTGTTCTAGTTGCATCTATTAAGCAATTTGCATATTCGATTCTGAACAAATTCTTTTCAGGGTTTGCTCATTTAAAAATACAAGAATAATCGAAAATAAAAAATTATCGCCACAGCAGCTTACGAGGAATCGTGCAAACATGCATACTAACAATTATGTCGTGCGTGATAAACGTTGTCGTGCAGTACCCCTAGCACGAATAATTATAATAATTCACGATAGCGTTACGATACGATAAGTTAAAGTCAATGACATCGTCGATTCTTGAAATCTTTTTAAATTGATTGTGTAATATTTGAAATCAGTCCCGCCCAAATGATTGTTTCTGGTAAACTATGGGGGAGGCTTAATATTAGCAGTGGACGTCCTACGGCTGAAATGATGACGATGATGATGACATTTGTTATTTATCGTATGCCTAACGCTATCGTGTTATATTCGTGCTTGGGTCATGTAACGACAGCACCCTTTTTTGATACATTATTTACTTCCCCTTAATAAAAGTGATCTAATTGCACACAAAATGAATAAACGCTTGATGACGGAATTTTAAAAAACGTAGTAGATTATTACTAATATAAGAAAACAATTAGTATAACTAAGGCTTAATGTGAGCTCCCGCGACTTCTTACGCAAACTTCTTTGCTTACCGCAAAGGTAAGCTGCACCCCCTTAGAGGTTAAATCTTTATACCTACATACTGAACACCCTCTGAATTAAGTTTTTAGAACCAGTGAGGCTCTTAGTTGTGTATGCTGTTTTTATTAGGTATATTTAATAGTAGCTCGCGTGGTAGGTAGGTACCTAGATAAAAAGTAGCCTTTGAATGATTTAGTGGTGCAGAACTCTTCTTTGATTGTCCATGAAGCGATTTGTTTCAGTAAATCCTTTTTTTTATGGGTTTACACATTATAACTCATCCAAATAGTAGTAAAATAAAATATTATTTGCCTACTTAGGTGTTTTGAGTTATAAAATCAATATAAATTATTTGTATTGTTAAAATCATTTTCTAAGATAATGAACCACTAGAATCACGCTCGATTAACATTCAACCCGCGCCGATGCGTTACTGATAAGTAAATTCAATTATAATAGAAACATGTGCAAATGATTCATCGTGCGTCATGAAGGCACAAAGGTCGACAAATCATAAGGAAACTATAACACTCGCTATTGTTTTGTTATTTCCTACGTTAGAAAAGGGAATACCTATTACTAGGTAAACATTTTGGGTTGACAAAAAAATTGCGGCGACTCACAGTAGACATTAATAAAATTAACTCGCATTGTTTATTTTTTTGTCTATTGGAGCCTCAAGATACAACAAAAACGGAAACGAAGCTCAACTGAAATAAAAATTTAACAAACGAATAATATTCCCAAAAATACTGAGTTGGCGACTAATATTATAACGGGTACACTCCCCCCCCCCCCCCCCCTTTAAATAATATATTAAATGTATGAAATGTTTAAAACAGTTTAGGTCTCTGGCTTGCAGCTTTAATATGAAAACGAATATCTAATAAAAAGACTGCACACTCATTTTAAGGTTTCCGTCTTCCATCTGGAAGTCTGACTAGGAACCCTTATAGATTCTTTCTCCGTGTCACTTATATGTCCATATCGAAATCATTTGGTTAGGTGTATTGTCTATCAAGCAATGCGAGAGACGAGCGACCAGTTTCCGACGAAGCGCTGCAAATGTGGTAGAAAATGTTTGAGTAATACGATATCAAATATTCTAAATATTTAGGTCCACTAAATAAATATTGTAAAGTTTAATTGTAAACTGGTTTTGGATTTAAACGATAGCTCATAAAAAGTTACTTGAAATTTTGTATGAATGAACAGTACCTATACATTTTTTACATCTACTCGCGCTAAAATAATTGAGGTGGCTAGACTACCAACTCATGCCCACATGCATCTTGAATTAGGTCCATATCAGAATACCCATGTTTAAAACATTTATTACATCATTTACGTGTCCGTTTGCACTAGGTTATATTTTAATCAATATAAATAGGACAAAGGTCCTTCCTACGGCGGATGTCCAGAAATGACCTATAAACGTATCTTATTTACATTGGCAGTTATTATTGTCATAAATTATCATTAGATTGTTAAAGCCCTACAGGGTGTTGTACATTTATTTTTTGTGACCGCAGTGAATTTTAAATGAATAATTTCATTACCTCATTTAAGAGTCGAACCCTTATCACGCTGCATCTGTGCCCGTCACAGGTATTTTTCTCGAGAACGAAGAGACGCAGATATTTAAAAGTTCTCAATGTTGCGTATTGGTAACCATTTATTTATAATTTATTACACAACAACTTATTTATATTATGAAAATACCTATAATCGAGATTTTCAAAGCAAACATTTTAATATGTTTAGGTTTAGTAGAAAATGAGTCATAAGTAGATACACTATTAGACAAAGGAATCATTTTTCGCGGTATTAAACCGAATGTAAACAGAACTTAAAGTGTTATTATTAATCCCCATAATCGAGATCAGCCGATCTCATTGTTGATAAAGTTCTGGTACGGAACCCCTGTTGCGCGAGCCGAACTCGTACACTACTATTTTTTAAGGATAATAGTTGAATAGCTGTTACTAGTCATATTTATCATGTCATGTCATATTCAATAGCAAATTTATTTTCATAATGTTAATTCTTGATATTATCAGAGAAATCTAAACACTTGACAATATAAAGTGGGTACCGGGAATTATGGACAAGTCATATTTTATTGCGGCTAACATTTATTGGTAATGCATAATGTGACAAGGAGAAACAGCAATATGTAGGTTAAGCCTTTGCGGAGATTTTATCATAGCATCAATCAATATTCTTATGAATACATATCTTATACAAGGTGACTCATAGGAAATAAATCCTTATTACTAATTACTAATTTGGCAAGGAGATGAATAATATCTTGGGAAAGGACATAGGCCATCGTTTGTTTCAAAAAATACAGCCGACTTGAGAACCTCCTCCTTTTTGAAGTCGGTTAAAAATAGTCTTGAAGTCAAAGTCAAAGTCAAAGTCAAAAGGCATTTATTTCAATAAAATCACTAGGATCACTTAGAAACGTCTTAGAAACTAGGTGAAGCTATGCCTGTTCCTCGCGACCACGCCTAGAAGAATCAGGCAACAAACACGGCTTGGTGCCTATCATTTTTTTCGATGATCCTTTTTCACAAAATGGAATTTAAAGCTTCAGTGTGGTGCCGATCGAACTAGGTGAGGCTCAAGAGAAAAGTAATCTAATTATAATCCTTAATAAATAAGAGCTTATAAAAATGTGAAAAAAATGAAGACAAATGTGAGCTTCAACAAATGATCTAAGGGCAGCACACGCTACACTTGATGAAATATGTACCTAATGCTTATATAATTAAATAATACTTAAAATATGATGCAAGCAAAAACTGTAAAGACACTGCAAAATGGCATTTTAGCTGTCGAGGGGCAGAGCGACTTCAGGCCATGCGGTTTTATCATTTAAATAATCATTTAGTTTATAGTACGCTTTCTTAATAAGATTATTCTTTATGTACACTTTAAATCTTCTAATAGGAAGTTGCGTCGCGTTTACCGGAAGTTTATTATAAAATCTTACCATATTCCCCATAAAAGACCCATTTACTTTTTGTAATCTAAATTTTGGAATGCACAATTTATTTTTGTTTCTTGTGTTAATACTATGCACATCACTTTTTTTCTTAAAGCTAGCCATGTGCTTATGTGTATACAATAAGTTTTCGTAAATATATTGTGAAGTTACAGTTAAAATGTTAATTTCTTTAAAAAGTTCCCTCAAGGAGTCCCTTGACTTCATTTTATAAATGGCACGTATTGCTCGTTTTTGTAAAACAAATATGACTTGGATATCTGCTGCATTCCCCCAGAGAAAGATACCATAGGACATTACACTATGGAAGTAGCTAAAATAAACTAACCTAGCTGTGGCTTCATCTGTGAGCCACCTTATCGTACGAACGGCATATGCCGCGGAACTAAGTCTACCGGCAAGAGTTTCAATGTGGGGTCCCCACTGCAATTTTGAATCAATATTGAGTCCTAGGAAATTTGTAGAATCAACAAGGGTTAGTGACTCTCCATTTAATACAATGTTAGTGGGGCTATTGTGTACTACATTAGGCAAAGAGAATTTGATACATTTCGTTTTCTTTGAATTTAGCAAGAGATTGTTTACAGAAAACCAATTAAGGACTAGCGACAAGGATGCGTTTACGTCATCGTAATTTGTTTTGGATCTGTCGACTTTGAACACTAGCGAGGTGTCGTCAGCAAATAGAACTATGTCACACATTTCTTTAACATAAGAAGGGAGGTCATTAACGTAAACTAGGAACAAGAAAGGGCCTAGAGGGGTCTTGAAAGGTCTTGAAAGTTAAGTGTAGATTGGGTGTAGTGAAACTGTAGAGCCCCTTTCATAGCATACAACATCTTATGAATCATCTGGTGTTTATTGATGCTAAGATAAAATTATCATCAAATCTGACAGTCCTCATCATCATCAAAGTCCACTGCTGGAAATGGGCCTCCCCGAAAGAGTGTCACTATTAACGGTCTTTATCCTTCTTGATTCCACCGACTTCTCGTAACCTTCACAATGTCGTCGGTCCATTGGACAGCGGGTTGCAGTTCGAGGTTTTTAAGTACACAACGTAATATGTTTGTAATTCAACTCTTGGGCTATTTTAATCCGATTAGCTCGGTTTACAAAACAATGTAAACAAATAAAAAGAGTAAGTAAGACCTTGCGGGGCGCAATTAAATGAGAACTCATCAAAAGGTCAATAAACTTGATAGACTACGCGGACTAGACTGGAGAGCTCAGTGATATTGATATCAAAATCAAAATTAACTTTATTCTAAAGCCGTAAGATCATATTTTGAAATAAATTTTAGATGATATATCGCACTCTGTATGAGCACGGCAAATTTTTTACTTGCACTAACAGGGACTTTGGGATATTTTTTCTTTGATATAGAAGTTTAGCAGAGCCTCAAGAGTAGAAGACGAAAACCTACAATTAGTGCTTGTTGCCAGTAAAAAGGCCAGTACCATATGTCACTGGCAACAAGACTCAGTAGGTAGTCTTGGTCTCATCCACAAATCAAAGTCACGCAACCGACTATGGAGAGAGCTATGCTCGGAGTTTCACTACGTGATAAAATCCGTAGTAGAAACTCCGAAATAGCAAGTTGAAGTGGCAGTGAGTAGCACATAGGTACCTGTAGCTCGCAGAACCGATAACCGATAAGAGCAAAGTCCTTTCGCTACCAAAAAGAACCGGTCCACGCAGCGTAGAGAAGACAGTCGCCCGAGGGGCCGATGATACTTTGAAGGTAGCGGGAAGTCGGTGTACGTCGTACGCGGTAGTAGGTATCTATTTTTTTTAATAACACCCAACAGTCACCTACATAGTCCGGAACCCAGTATCAGAAACTACGAGTACCTACCATGTTACCAAAACACCCAGACCGGGAACCAATATTTAAAGATCGCGCAAACATTTGCCCCGCAGTGGGAATCGAACCCTTGCGTCTCAGACGGGCACTCACCCGCTACGCCACCGAGGTCGTCGTCTGTCTCTAGCGTTATACTTTCGCTTTTGCTATTTGTAAACAAAACATTGAGACATTGAATGGCTGATAGCGTTATCAATGTTAACGCCTCACGTCTAGTCTTTAGTTTACCTACACATAACTTGTGTGTAAATCACATGTAAATATTGTCTTTTCTGACATGACCTGTGTGTCAGTGGGTGGCCTAATTTGATTTATTAGTTTACTATAAACGCCCGTGACTTTGATCGCTTGGTTGTTGATGTATTAAAGGCGATTCTACATGGGTCCCTCGGTAATGTTCATGGGCCCTTGTCAGAGCCACCATACCTCAACCTGGTCACTGACCTAATACAGGATGACGAAGAAAGAATAAGTAACATGACAAGCAAGCAACGGCTGTGGGTCGGAAGGCGTGGCCATAGCCACCACTTCACCAGTTTTCCCAAAAAAGAATAAAGATCAAAACCAAAATGTGTCATCACATCAACCAAGATCCTAACTCGGGATGTGTTGGCAAATACTTCACTCCGAGTTTGCCCCAGTACAGTTTATAATCAATATTTATAAAAATAAAACAATGAGGTCACAGTCCACAAGTTGCCGCGCATAGAATAAAGTCATCATTTAAACCCATCACGAGTGCTCTGCATATCAAACCATCATCACCATCATCGCATTAGGCCTTACTAGAGTGCACGCGCAAATGCGGACCGGCAGCAAAAGAAACAAAAGACATATCAAGAGTAAGGCTGCGTTTCCACCAGAGATGTGCGAGGATCCGTAGAGAGGGATGTGTTTGTAAAGAACCAATATGACAGGACAGACCAATATTGACAGGCCTCATAGCTCAGTTGGTAGTAACTCTGCCTTCTGCGCTAGAGGCTGCGGGTTCGATTCCCGCACTGGACAAGCATTTGTGACTATGACAGATGTTTGTTCTGTGTCTGGATGTTAAATATATATATCTATTATGAATATCAGTCTCTGGTACCCATAGTACAGGCTATGCCTGGTTTGGGATCAGTTGAACGTGTGTGATATGTCAGGAAAATTAAAAAAAAAATAGAATCCCTTCATTTAACATTTAACGAGTTAAATGAAGCGATTCTATTGGTTCTTACAAACACATCCCTCGCTACGCATCCTCGCACATCTCTGGTGGAAACGCAGCCTAAGCAATGGAAAACCAGCCGATCTCTCTTAAGCTAACAGAAATAAAAGGCACACTAAAAAAAATTTGAAATGTCATTATGAAGTTACGCCTTGCCCTATAGACCGTGCATGCAACCATCGCGCGATCTTGCGAATATCGCGCGATCGCGTTCCTATCGTCGACGTCTGCCAGCGCTACAATGGCCACTGGGCTGCTGCATAGTTACATAACTGTATATTATATTTAATATCACTTTTATAATAACGTAACTAATAAATTAACTTAATATCTTATATTTCCTTGTTTCTTTCTTTCTAATAGGTTCCTACAGTCTCGCCGCGTAGAGTAGGCGCTCGCGTCCGCTAAGCGCATTTACTGTGACCAATGCCTAACACACAAAAGTTACATAGCTTCACACATAGGAGTGTAAACAATAAGCATTGGTAGGTAACTACTTAGTTTACTAATCTCCATGTGTCACGTCTAATGAATAATTATCGTATTTACTGTTCGTAAGCTCAGTGCACGTTACCTACTGATTTGACTTCATAGTACTCGACACTACTGCGATAGAGGAACGTTTATAAGTAGTCATAATCATTTCAGCCGTAGGACGTCAACTGCTGAATATAGGCCTCGCCCATAGATTTCCAGCGCGACCGCCTTGTACGGCCTGCACCTAAACAATCATTTGGGGGGATTTGTCCAAGCTTGCTACGTCTGGCATGCGAGCTGGCGAGCGCGGATAAAGCTGATGCCCATACCCTAGCTTTTTTCCCTTAGTCACCTCTTAAGATATCCACGGGTAGTAATGGGGCCTATTCCTCAGCCTTGGTTACCACGATATAAGTATTAGTACTTCTCTATCTCTTATAGTTCCTGATTTCTCCATACTGACCGGTCTCGATAACACATCCTGTACACTTGATTTGATCACAAGGCTATGTAGTTTTATATTAATCAGTGCCTAAAAATAAGTCAAAAATATTACTAACAGGTCAATGACATTACCGAGAAATAAGCACCTGTTATTATTGATTTTATAGCTACAATGTGATCCATAATATGTATACTATCCCAAAAAAAGGGCTGATTCTACACCCAACTGACAATAAAGGTTTTTCTTTGACGCTAGGAAATACGACATTTTCTTGAAAAAAACTAAGTATGTAAAATTCTGCTGTTTTGGGATCAAATCAGTTCAATCTCAATTTCTCAGTTGTAGCAATCTTGATGTCAAACTTCTCGTGGGTACGCTTAATAAATAGTTGTAAAGATGAAGAAACCAAAAACAGCTGATGTGAAAATTTACAAAATAAAAATAATTATGTTTTCTTTTTTACTAATTTGAACTGCCTTAGGTCATCCACGTGGGTCACGTTCCCATAGTCCGAGTTAAGGATTGATTCATTTATTCATTTTGTTGATAGAATAAGCCCCTTTCGGCATAGTATACTAGTTACGGAAAACGTTGTATACTCTTAATTTCCATGTTAATTATGTTGTTATGTGCTGTTAGTCTTCCAAATAAATAAATATCGTTTATTATATCACACGTTTTAAAGAAGTGAGAAATATCACAAGTTCAAACAACATCCCGCTAAAAATTAAATATTCAACGTTTGAATTATGGCACTAGGTCAGTCAAGTATAATAAAAAAATACCTAGAGCAAAATAAACAAGGTAGGAACGAAATTCTGACCTAAAAGGGTGCAGGGGGGTTTGAAATTTGTAGGAAAATGTTCATAAAGATCCCTTCAGTAATTTTAGATTAACCCTGAAGAAATGTATAATTATACCTATGCGTTTTTATAGATTTAATAATGGATTTTGATGGTATGGCATTTCGGGTTTTGTTGCAACGGGTATATTTAAATTATATCAATTACATAAACATCGATTACCGATCTACTAATAAATACGATTCTATGACTAAAGTAGGTAAATAAATAAAATACAATATTTATTGATCAATGACAGTGTTGATGTTTGTCCCTGAGTAGGTCTACTATGTGTGTATGAGTAGGTACATCTACTGAGTAATAGGCCTGGATAATTGGTACCGAATAGGTAAATCTATATTATGTTCATTTGCATTTCCTAGTTAGCCTGTCTGCACACACGCATAGTTAGTTATAAGGAAATATAGTAGGTACTCATAAATTATGGATTCTATAGTATAAGTGCGGACACTCACGCCATTGTTTCCGGCCCTTTGCAAAACGAAACGAATTAAAAGAGAAAAATTATTTGATAATTTAGAGAAAGCGAACCATTATGAACTTCGAAATTTTCTATGACATTATTTATGATACCCACCATCGAATTAATTTTTCTTACACCTCTTTTATTATCATTATACTGTAGGTACCTATAAAATTGCTTGGCGTCAGTGACTGACTAACAGCGCATAGCCTGAGGCACAAGCACCAACCAGGTGGTCAGGAATATATCCACAGAAAGGGCAGCTGGCACTGACTGACGACGACATAGCGCTTGCATCTTGCCAACTTCATACTAAATATGGAAATAAGGCGTAATTTTGAACACACTTAATGCACCGAACGGCGTTCCTTAAATTTACATACATACATAAGTAAAATCACGCCTATTTCCCAGAGGGGTAGGCATACTTCCTACTATCCTGACATACTTCTTCTGCTTCATTCACTTTCATCAAATTCCTCATACATGGTCGTCTTCTTCTTCGTTTCTTTAATTCAAAAGTATTTAGTGTGTTTATATTCTGTAACAGATTATGTTAGAAAATTAATTACACTGATGGTGAATATACCAAAGCTTAACGATTTGACTACCTACGTACTTGGCTGTATAAAATTTAACACAGAGAGAGTCGATAGCAATATTTATTTTATATTGCATCTTTATTTTACAGTATGATTATTTCATTTATAACATTTTATGATAGAGTATAAAGCAATTTAAACACAATTTTCGCAACCCATGAACAATAATGATGATTACCTACTATACAGAGTTTTTTTATTGTGATCAAAATCAAAACCGTAGCAGCATTACCTACCTCCCACTTCAATAGAATGTATAATTATTTACTTAGTTGCCTACATAAAAACCCACTGATCACATAAATTATTTTTGTATAACGCGTTGAGTTATTTTTGGATTTGATCTGTATCTACCTACCTACTAAATACCCGTTTATTACAATAAAATATGTTTGGTTTGCGGTTTTTTTAATTACATAAATGTTGTCGCTGCCTAAAAATATTCTCGTACAAGCGTCATTTTTTTGGGTTTTGATACGATAAGTGTTGTTTCTCGTCTCACTGTTTTTCGAGAAGCAGGTGTCCTCCAAACGGACTTATATTATGAGCTTATTTAGTCCGTTTCGAGGATACCTTTTTTTTTTTTTTTTTTTTGTAAGTTTTATCTGCGATCAGTTTTTTAACTATGAGCAAATGTTTTGATTTGGGTTTGATGTCGGGCAGAGTAACTCTCCTGCACTCTCTTCAGTAAGCACTCTTCTTTGCTTTCAGTCATTGAGCTGAATGACATCTTTTCTCCTGAGCCGGTGTGTGTATGCGGGTGTTGTGAGTCGCTGTGCTAGTTGATTAGGATGGCTTTTTAGCTTATCTTGGTATGCTTTGGCAGTTATTTTGACTTCTTCAGATACTGTGTTAACTTTAAGTATATCGTGCAGCTCTGTGTTTCTTATGAACCACGGGGCGTTAGATATGTTTTTCAGCAGGCCATTTTGAAAACGTTGAATGAAGTTTATGTTGGAGTTACAAGCTGTACTCCATAGTTGGATGCCGTAAGTCCAAATTGGCTTCAATACAGTGTTGTATATGAGTAGCTTGTTATCTACCGACAGTTTCGAATTTCTCCCAAGTAGCCAGTAGTGTCCTCGGTATTTTAATCCAAGTTGGTCCCTTTTCATTTGTAAGTGTTTTTTCCACGTCAGACGGCGATCCAGATGCATGCCCAGGTATTTTACTGTAGCACTATGTGGGAGCGGGTGATTTCCCAGGTTGACCGGTGGGCAATCGCCCCTTCTTAGTGTGAAGGTTATGTGAACTGATTTCGAAGCACTTGCTTTAATCCTCCACTTTTTAGCCATACATCTACCTCATTGAGGGTGTTTTGCAGAAGCTCTGATGCCTGGACGGGATTCTTACTATTTGCTAGTATAGCTGTATCATCAGCATAAGTGGCAATCGTCACATTTCGTGTTTCAGGTAGGTCAGCTGTAAAGATTGTGTAGAGAACCGGCCCTAGGACTGAGCCTTGTGGGACACCTGCAGGATACCTGCTACTCGAAAAACAGTCTCATTTGTCGTGTTCAGAGGACTTGCGATATACTCGTACGTACCAACTAAACTTCGCTTCAAAATGATCCATGCGTCAACTGAATAAAGTTATAATTGACCAGAATCCTGTCTTACTAAAATCCTCATATAATCAACTGTTACGGTGTAGCAGCTTAACTGATTTCTACGAAACTTGGAATCGATAGAGCTATTTACCTAGAATAGCATGCATGCTACTTTTTATCTAGGTACCACAAGAGCAAAGCCGCGGGCACTAGCTAGTTATTTATTAAGGGCTATGAAGAGAGCTATGCTCTGAGTTTCACTGCGTGATAAAATCCAGAATGAGGAAATCCGTAGTAGAGCTACACCAACATAGCTCTTAGAATTAGGAAGTGGCAGGTCATATAGCTCACCGAACCGTTCGGGAATAATGGTTCTCGAATAAAGGTTCTCGGCGACCCACTCGATGGACCGACGACATTGTTTAAGTTACGGGCAGTCGGTGGATTGGCTCGAGCCGTTCGTCATGGAACTCTTTTGGGGCCTACGTCCAACAGTGGACTTCTACAGGCCGATGATGGTAGCACTTAGGCCCCTAAAATTGGTAAGTATATCTACAATGCAGGTCTGGAAGGTTCTCTGTCAAAGGTCTAACCGGTGCAAAATAACAAATACCTGTATCTCAGTTCTATAATTAGACTTATTTAGTACGTTCACTTGGAACGTCATTCATTTTTACATTTTTTTTTAAATTATAATTGGAGGAAAACAGGCATACATACTGCCCATGCATTTTTAATGTCAGGTATGAGCGTGTATGACGTCAAATTATAAGTACCTCGTGCGTTTTCAAATACCTACCAAAAGCCGTTAATTAAAGTTGAAATCAGAAAGCGTTTCTTATTTGTATAAAGTGGGTGATAGACGTACGAGCAAGTACGCGTACTTATGGCTCGACGACCTTTTTCGCTTGTGTGTCACCGTACGTACTCGTACTTTAAAACCACCGCGCAAAATCGGCGGCGATCCAACCGGTTTGAAATCTTCCTCGTTGCTGTCTTGGCTCGTACGTGTGGCAGCACTGCGAGCCACGAGCCCCCATTTTCTTTCGGTGAAATAGCTTCTCTCATGCAAGTATCCTGTTTAGCTATAATTGGTGTAACTAAGCGCAAAACTTCTTCATACACCGGCTCAGGCATTCTGAAATAATTATGGAAATCTTCCTTCTCTTCTCTGTTACTAAATTTACATGTGATAAACGCTCTCTTTTCGTAAGCCAGTTCTTTACCCACACTTTTCGACTTCGTCTATTTTTTTAATTGTTTAAAATGTAATACGATATAATTCCTAAATAGCCTTCGATTCAGTCGAGACCTGGGCAGTGTTACGGTCACTACAGCGGTGCCAGATCGACTACCGGTATATCGAAGTGTTGAAGTGTTTGTACAGTAAGGCCACCATGTCTATCCGACTCCAGGACCAGAGCACAAATCCGATCCAATTGCAAAAAGGGGTGAGACAGGGAGACGTCATTTCTCCGAAACTGTTCACCTCTGCATTGGAGGATGTTTTCAAGCTTCTGCACTGGGACGGACATGGGATCAACATCAATGGCGAATACATCACTCACCTTCGATTCCTTCCGGTAAATGTTGGGAACGATACCATTCAAGTTGTAGATCACTATGTCTATTTGGGTCAGACGATTCAACTAGGTAGGTCCAACTTCGACAAAGAGGTCAACCGACGAATCCAACTCGGATGGGCAGCGTTTGGGAAACTTCGTCATATCTTCTCGTCGGAGATACCGCAGAGCCTCAAGACGAAAGTCTACAATCAGTGCGTGTTGCCAGTGATGACATATGGCACTGAGACTTGGTCGTTAACTATTGGCCTCATACACAAGCTCAAAGTTGCACAACGGGCTATGGAGAGAGCTATGCTAGGAGTTTCTCTACGTGATAAGATCCGAAATGAGGAAATTCGTAGAAGAACCAAGGTTACCGACATAGCTCTCAGAATTAGCAAGTTGAAGTGGCAGTGGGCAGGCCATATAGCTCGCAGAACCGATAACCGTTGGGGAGTAAAGGTTCTCGAATGGCGACCGCGAACCGGGCGACGCAGTGTTGGAAGGCCCCCCACCCGATGGACCGACGACATTGTGAAGGTTGCGGGAAGTCGGTGGATGGAGAAGGCTCAAGACCGTTCGTCGTGGAACTCTTTAGGGGAGGCCTATGTCCAGCAGTGGACTTCTACAGGCTGATGATGATGATGATAATTCCTAAATAACACAAAGCTTCTTTTGTCGACGACATCGCAATACAGAGTGAGTAAGCTTCAGTAAGATAGAAAACTTATGCTTTTAATAATAAACCACTATGGATTGTATTGATATAACTCAAGAATTGGATGACATCTGTCTGGTACCTAGCACCAAACTGGACTCACCGCATCATGTTTTGCAGTATCTGGGTGATGTAACGAAACAGCTGACCGTTATTTCCCAGAATATACGTAGCATTCATAAAAACCTCGATAGTTTATTCATATTCATAGCAAGGCTAAAATTCATTCCTGATTTAATAATTCTCACTGAATGCCGATTAGATCTTACCTTCAGTCCTATTAAAATAAATAACTATGAATGTCACTTTTCTAAATACTACTTAAATCAGAATGACGGCATTGTGGTTTTCAGTAGGCAAGGCTTACGTGTTAAGATATCTGAGCCACCATTTCACGAGGCCAACTGTCTAATTATTGAGGTTGAAAATGTGTATACAATAATAGCACTCTACAGGTCCCCCTCATACAGCAATGTTAGCGTATTTTTTGATTCACTTGAAAAAATACTAGCTACATGTAAGGGAGACTGTTGTATTATCACAGGGGATATCAACATTGATATTAAGATGGGATCCATACATCCACGGGCAGATGAGTACTTGAACCTGCTTGCCCATCATGGCTATGCACCGGGGCACACCTATCCGACTCGAGGACCTAACTGTTTAGACCACTTCTTTATTAAATCCCGTTTATGCAGCAGAGCTATAGTATGTACGGCTGGTATTACGGATCATGACACCCTACTATTCTCTGTAGATAGACTACAAAAAACAACGTCAGCTCAGAAACTTGTGAAAAAAATTGATTATGATGGACTATTACAAGACTTAGAAAAAATAGATTGGACAGACCTCTATGAAATTTCTGATATAAATACTGTCACTAATACCTTCACTAACAGAGTCAGTGCACTTATAAATAAAAACACAAAGATAACAAAACGAAAGCAGCGTCTTGAGTGCATACTCCCCTGGATGTCGCTTTCACTTCTGAAATGTATTGAACATCGTGATTCACTGCATTTAGATGTAAGAAAAAATCCGAACGACGTTGACTTACTAGACAAATATAAAAACTACCGAAACACCTGCAACAACGTCATCCAAAATCATAAAAATAGCTATGAACGCAAGGAATTGATAGATAGTAGAGGTGATAGCAAGCAAACTTGGAAAACACTGAAACGTATCTGTGGAATTCATTCAAAAACAACACTTAAATCAGACCTTACTAAAATTGAGAACACTCCGAAACAATCACTCAATAAAGTCAACCAGTATTTTAGCACCGTTGGAGAAATCTTAGCCAACGAGATTCTCACTTCTATTGGGAAAACTGAATCTCAATTGGAACATAGCCTAAAATGTGTACCACTACAAAACGACTCAGCTAGGTCTTTCTTCCTCACCCCTACCAACGAGCAAGAAATCACCAAAATCATTAGTTCACTGAAACAAAAACCATCTGCAGGACATGACGACATTAGTAACCTTATCTTAGTTAAATTCAAAAATACCCTAGCTAGCCCTATTGTTTACCTGTGTAACTTAAGTTTGGAAAGTGGTACAGTCCCTGAGAGCTTTAAGTTAGCTAACGTTACCCCCATTCTTAAAGATGGTGACCCTGCAATTGCATCAAACTATAGACCAATCTCTCTCCTCAGTTGTCTCTCTAAGCTGCTTGAAAAGTTAGTAAACAACCGACTTCTTCACTATCTTGAATCTCTTAACCTCTTATCACCTCAACAGTTCGGATTTAGGTCCAACAGATCGACTGAGGACGCCGTGACACACCTCTGTGATCTGGTAGCCGGGAAGCTAGATGAAGGCCTCAAATGCTTGGGTGTCTTTTTGGACCTTGCCAAGGCATTTGACACGGTGTCACGGCGAATCCTTATTAAGAAACTTGAACTTATGGGAATACGTGGTATAACACTAGACTGGTTCATCTCTTACTTATCCGGAAGAAAACAGAGAGTACGGGTTGGTGAAAGTTACAGCGAATACCTAAATGTAGACTACGGGGTGCCCCAGGGCAGTGTTCTGGGTCCAACGCTATTTCTAGTATACATTAATGATCTCTGTTCCCTGAACATTGCCCAGGGACAAATTTTCACCTTCGCGGATGACACTGCTCTCATCTTTTATGGGGACAGTTGGGAGTCCACTGAATTGAGTTCGCAAAGGGGCCTAGATAGCGTGGGAACATGGCTGCAACAAAACCTGCTGACCCTTAACGCCAACAAAACTAAAATGATACCGTTCAGTATTTCGAAGCGAACAGAACCAACTCGTCCTTTGAGAATAGTATACCACAATTGTAGGCTCAGGGAAAGGGATGATTGCTGTTGTTGTGGTCTAGAACAAGTTGTCTCTCTTAAGTATCTAGGAGTTGTACTCGATGAACATCTCACTTGGAAAATTCATATAGATGCGCTCACTTGCAGAGTCAGAAAGCTGATGTATATATTTAAACGACTTAGGTCAATAGCCGATAGTGATGTAATTAATGTGGTTTACACTACTCTTTGCCAATCCATAACGAACTACTGTATTGTAGCATGGGGAGGAGCGTGTCAGACGCACCTTTTAAAACTGGAACGTGCTCAAAGGGCAGTCTTGAAAGTTGCGTACAGAAAATCCTTCTTCTACCCAACCAAGGAACTACATATGGAATCTGGACATCTAACAGTTAGACAACTTTTTATAACCTCCGTTATCCTGCGCTATCACAGAACTGCCCCCTCCAAACTGATCATCTCTTATCGTCACATCAGGTGGAAGCCCCCCGTCAGACGCACCCAATTCTTCTGTAGATTCTTTCCGTGGCTGGGACCCTTTCTGTATTCGAAGCTCAACAGAATACTCAACTTCTACCCAATGTCAAGACAAAGATGCAAAAAGACACTTAAAGCTTGGCTGATGGAAAAGAACTATAGTGAGACTGAAGCAGTCTTACTATTCGACAAATAAATGGAAGTAACGTTTAGGGTTATCTGATTACCTGCACCTATCACTTCACTATACCTTTACAATATATCTACATATATATCATACTATATAGCCATATAGGATATACCATACCGACGGCCGACTTTGTTAAAGTATGAAACTGGACTTATAGATACTTACAGACCAGATCGATGCTATATTTGTCACATACATTCATTACATACATTTGATAGATACATTCACACACAAACACACACATACCTTCTCAAACATATATACACAATAATACATAAGTACACATTCACGCACATTCATACGTACGCACATACTCAGCCACAAGCATATACACACCTTTACTCCCCATAGATACACACACACACACAAACGTCTAACTACTAATAACACATTAACATCTACCTATACCTATGTGTTTACAGGATATATATATATATATATATATATCCTACTAAATATAAACTTACATTAAACTTTTCCGTATATTAGCAACTAATATCACAGATTAAGTATTTGATGTACGCGCCTATCCGTGTCTAGCAACTACCAGCAGCATGTATATCTATCACACTCTGGTATTACCTAGGTTATGTACCTACCTGCACGCACACACCAGAACTTCTACACAACACATACACTTTCACTCCACAGAAGACAATCGACACTAAACATCATCACATGCACACCAACACTAATCTTTTACTTACCTAACTAAACTTACCTGTCCTACTTACCTAATGGCGAACACTGTGCTCACCATTTTTTCAGAATACTTTACTATAGATATACTGTTCAGCATAAATTGGTCTCCACAGCACAGGGAATCCTAGTGTGGAGATCAAAGTTATTTCATAATTAATTAATTTAAACTCTTTTTAAACTCTATATTTTTTTTTAACTGTTTATACTTAGGTAGGTAGGTACCTACCTTGTACCTACCTAATTTTTCTTGTTTCATTGTTATTTTCTGTGTTTTTTGTGTCAAATAAATCATTCATTCATTCATTCATTCACGTGTGTCACCGACGCCGACGTCGAGCCGAGAAAGTTCACGATCTTAAAAACCGTGTACTTTAAGTTTGTACGTCTATCACCCATATTTATTAGATCTACAAGGTGATTCATAATATTAATGCTATCCTGAAAAGGGCTTGTTCAACACCCAATTGGACATAAAGTTTGTGCTGCGACTTTTGGAAATACGATATTTTTCATTGAAAAAACATAATGCAAAAACCTGCTGTTTTGGGGTCAAATCAGTTCAAACTCAATTATTTAGCTGTTTTAGGTAGAAATCTTCATGATGCACTTCTCGTACATTTATTAATAACTCAAAGAATAAAAAGACCAACAAAAGCTAATATGAAAAAGTTTGAGAATTTTTTTTTTGAATATTTTTTTTGCTTTAATTTCGTTCTTTCTGTTGATAGATAAAGCCCTTTCCGGGATAGTATACTTATTATTAATCACTTGTACATATAAAAATTAATATTCGTTAATAAATTTAAGGTTAAGTTAGTTGCGAATGGGGAAAATAATATGATGCAATCGCATTCATCACACTTCTAGGAATATTTCATGATTTATACATTTTTTTCTCAAAAAATTTTGCAATTTATAGACCTTAGATATATAATGTAAATTAAAAAAAAAAGATTGAGAAGAATGGCATAAAGAGGCCTATACCCAAAGCGGGGTTCCTACCTAACTAAGGACAAGCGAATAAAGTATTAATTTTATATTTATAATTTATTATTTTATTAAATTAGTGGTGACGGGTAACCATTAGAGCGAGATGGTCTCAGCTTAGCTTTCCTTCGTGATAAATCTTTCTCCCGTTTTTATAAACATTTTTTAAAGATCATAACTTCAGAAGTCATTTAAGTGCTGTTTTGTGTTCTCGACATTTACAATTCAAATTAAGGATACATTATGCATGTCTAGACTGGAATTAAGTCAAACTAAAAACATTTAAAATGACTTAAAAACAGACAAAATATTCTAAAAAGGTCAAAGGGATGCTTAAAAGTCACGAGAACAATAAAACATGACATTTCGTCCTAAGATATACTATTATGAATCTATATATATATATATATAGATTCATAATATATAAAGGAGTAATCCACTCACTCACGTACTGACAGACTCATCACGAAATCTTGGAAACTACTGGGTCTGAAATTTGGAACAGGCATTCTCAAAAGATGTTAGCGTGCAATAAGAACGGATTTTGGAAAATTCAACTCCTAAAGGGGTGAAATGGGGGTTGAACGGTTGTATGAAAGTCCTATGTTTTTGAAGTTAGACACATCAAAATCGGTTATCAGGTAAATAGTTCAAAATAATGTAATGTAAAATAGTTTGGATTAAAAATGTAATTGCATTTTTAAACCAAATGTAATTTTACGGTTTTAATTTATTTAAAACCGTAAAATAATGTGTTTGCTTATTAATGTAGTAAAGTTTCGATTTCAGAAGCAAAAGACGTAAAAATGCTTCGTTTTTCTGAAAATGATGATGCAATACTTCCATTGCGCTATTAGAGTGAAAACCTTTTAAAATAGAGCCTTTTTTACAAACTAATAAGTGTATAACATTATGTAACTTTTTATAACTTAATCGATTATACTTTCGAATCGAAACAAACTGCTTTCAGGTTTTCCATTAACCCTGTATTCAAACCGAAGTTCGGACCTCCAAAAATCTTTGATTAATTTACTAAAATTAACGCTAAAGCCGCCAGCGGCTTGCGGAAACCAGTCCACTCACCAAGATTACTAAAATTATAATAATTTACCTTTTATAATCTGACTCTGCACGGTGTATGTCAAATCACGAAACTCCAAATCCATTTTTTAGATTGGCTGTAACAAAAGGTAGGAATTAGGTAAATTGTTATTAATTATTTCACCAAAATTGTTTATTCTAAAAAAATTATGTATTTTGTTTTTTGCAAAATGTAATTTTAGACAGAAAGCTCATTAGAGAAATGGTGTGTAAATAAAAATTGTTTTAGCAGACTTCAAAAAAGAATACGGGTCATTTTTTTTTAAATAAATCATACATAGACCAAACCACGTCCGTTTTAGTTTCGAAAACGAAATCTCATGCAAAAGACTTCAACGCGCGACATTCATAAAATACTCTCTCTTTTCACAATAGGAACAAAACCCACACATGATTATTTCTACGCTGTTCGACCTAGAAACAGCAGCCCAACTACTATCTGCTATTATAAAAAAAAAAACACGATTTCGCCATCATAACACTAAAGATGCTATACTTCATACTAATATTATAAACGCGAAAGTTTGTGAGGATGTTTGGATGTTTGTGGTTCAATCTTGGCTAAACAGCCTAGCAGATTTGGATAAATTTTAGTACAGAGATATATTATAAGGTCACCGACATAGCTCTCAGAATTAGCAAGTTTAAGTGACAGTGGGCAGGCCATATAGCTCGCAGAACCGACAACCGTTGGGGAGTAAAGGTTCTCGAATGGCGACCACGAACCGGGCGACGCAGTGTTGGAAGGCCCCCCACCCGATGGACCGACGACATTGTGAAGGTTGCGGGAAGTCGGTGGATGGAGAAGGCTCAAGACCGTTCGTCATGGAACTCTTTGGGGGAGGCCTATGTCCAGCAGGGGACTTCTACAGGCTGATAATGATGATGATGATAGATCATAGATTACTTATAGAAATAGCATATAGGCTACTTTTTATGTAGGTACCAAGCGGGAGAAGCCGTGGGCGAAAGATATAAATAAATATTTAGAAATTTAATAACTAGGCTTACGACTTTCAACCCCAATAAAAGATCATCCTCTCAGATCTCCAGGCAATCAGATCCATGAACATTCAACATGAGGTGTAGTCAGAGGCATGCTCGAACGCTCATGCCCACAATCAGCAGTAGTGACTGCTTCATACGTGACAGGTTCCGAGCTCATAGCCGCTTATTTGGAAATATGTGTAAAAAAGTGATTTAGTACAATTTCCTAAAATTGTACTAAATTATACCGTTAAGGAGAATACGTTTGTATGGAAGGTGCGGATACATGATCCACTTGCTTTGGTGGATGATGTTCATAATAATATGATAATATCCCAAAAGGGGGATTTGGACTGATTTGAACCCATAACAGCTGATTTTTACACAGAGTTTTTCAATGAAAAATGTCGAATTCACTAAAGTTATAGAACAAACACTCTTGCCAATTTGGTGGTAGCCCTTTCGAGATAGCATACTTAATATACATCACCTTGTAGTATTAGTTTATACTTAGGTATCAAAATACTCAAAAATATTACGAAATCTGGTTCTAATTTTGTAAAAGCATTTCAAATTACCTATATATTTAGCCATTCAAAACGTTATCAAAGCTAATGTAGCTACCTACATACCGTCTGAGACCTGTTATGCCTCCTCGGTCAAGAGCATTGAACGAACTTAAGTTCAAGTTGAACTTGTTCAATGACGAACAGCTTTATTAATAAAGACAATAGTCAGGACCATAGTCGTCAACGATACTCAGATTGAATCGTCTGACCCAAATAAATGGTCTACATCTTGAATGGTATCGTTTCCAACATGTACCTACCGGCATGGGTGCGACATGAGTATTGGATCTGATATTTGTCTTTTGTCTTATCGATGTTCATTTTGTAATTCACGCCGTGGTGGTCCCGGCTGAAGAACAGGCCCCTCCATATCTACCTATCCGCGGATGTCGTAAGAGGCGACTAAGGGAAAAAAGCTAGGCAGCAGCGTCCCTCATTTTAACAACGATAGCTCTAACTGCGCTCACCAACCCGCATGCCCAGCGTGGTGAGTATGGGCAAATCCCCCCACATGATGAGGCATTCGCTCTGTCTGGCCATGTTCAGCAGTGGAAGTCGTACGGCTGAAATGATGATGATGATGATGATGTTCATTTTAAGACCCACCTTTTGGTAGTCTCTGAGCATTGAGCCGAGCGATATAGCGATTCTACCATTATTATGACTATATAATCGGCAAACCAAAGGCGAGTGATGTATTCACCGTTGATTTTTGTTAGTGTAGTTTTACGCTAAACGATCTTTACTAGCAAACTACCTACACTATTAACGCAATAATAGGAAATGCTTAGGTTAGGTAGTGTGGTGGTAGTGACTATCCTAGTGTTTGGTGAGGTCTGCTGCAGCACAATAAAACACTAGGATAGTCACTACCACCACACTGGTGACCCCGACGTGATTTTGCCAGGAGTACTATGACTTAGTACTACAGGTTGGGTAAGTTCTTCTATAAATTATTTATTTAAATCTAACGCTATTGCTATCTGTATTCCTATATTTCTTATTTCATTGTGTTTATGCTGTTTCCAAAACTTTGTCTGTACTGTATATACTAAACTAAAGTGAGTGGACTTTATCCCGTGTTTTATTGTGCTGCAGCAGACCTCACCAAACACTAGGATAGTCACTACCACCACAGTAGGACTCCTTAGGAACTCCTAAAACTAAACGCGTTTTAAAAGCTACATTCATTTCACTTCCGTTAACTCGACAAACCTGCTTCCTATGTTTTGCAATAATTCCGAGTCAACCTATTCCAAATAGGAACCGATCTATGTGGCCCAAGGACGAATAATTCACGACAGCAGCATTACGCTTACGATACGATAGAAATTGTCAAATATGGTTTTCCTTTCATTTAATTTATCAAGTTTGTTAGATATATTTCATCCTTATAATTGACCCTAACGATCGATGCAATAAAAGTACAGGGCGTAATTTTTTTAAATTGTAGTCGGTTTAATTCCCGGGTTTGACAAGTGAATTTTCGGCATCATTTTTGAAAATTCGCTGTTTTTTTTTCGCGGTTCAAGTATGAAACTCCATAATGTAACGCATTCTAATCAGCATCGTAACGGCATCGACGACATGTGCAAGGGCCAAGGGGGTGCACTTGGCCACCCCCTACACCTGAATTGGTGGCGAGGGGGGTGGCTGGGTGGGTAAGTGTTCTGGTGATTTTAAAAAACCGCTACACTAAATTAAACGAAGCTGCCGCCATGAGGGCGCCTGCATACTTGAAGAATCAGAAATAGGATATAGGATGATTAAAATTAATAAATTCAAATTATTGCGCACATGTTGCATTTGGCCTAGTGGGAGATACCCCGAGTTTTTATCCGAAGTGTTCGAAAAGTCGCGAGCCTGTTTGATTTTTTTTAAATGGTAAGTTTATAACTTTTTATTTCATTACTAAGTGGGCGTTGCGCGAAAAAGATTGAGAGCCTATGATCTTAGCAATAACTAAGCATTTAAAAATTTACAAAAGAAAACTTCTTGACCTTAACTTCCTTCCCTTCATACTAATATTTGAAACATTTCCGATGACACTGTGATTGTTAAAAACAGCCACAAAATCATAAATGTCCCATTCTCATTTCCATTTTACTTACACAATAGCGCCGCTGATCATTAACAGCTCATTTTCTAATATTTTTTTCTCCGCAATATTGCTCACTAGCGTTTTCCAAGTTCAACCCAGAACTCTTTAAGCACCGCTTTCATAACAGTACTTGTGATCTCAGATCGAGATAGTCAATGAGGCAACTTAGATTGCTGGTGTGATCTAGTACATAATTTTTTCACCAAACCCCAAGGTCGCTTTACAAGGTTTCAGATAAAAGGTTGCTAAAACTTTGATCGCAATTGCAATTTATGATGTTTTGTAATTACGGTCGGTGTATTATTATTTGTCGGTGTGGCGGATCGATTAGAAGGTGATAATAAGGCAATTCAATTATTCTTTTCTAAGTGAATTTGAAATTGTTTATCATCATATTGGCTTTACGAAAGCCCATATAGTAGTAGGAGGTAGCACACAGCGCGATTTTCTCGCTCTAAATTGGAGCAGCCCGCCTGAAGAGGTACATCCGCCTTACATAAGAACGCAGCCATATAACATTATTTGTTTCAAATAGTGTTCCTGCGGTGAGTAAGGTTGCCAGAGCTCTTTAGGGGGGGGGGGTTCGGTAGGCAACGCATTAGCAATGCTCCAGGTGTTGCTGGTGTCAATAGGCGACGGTAACCACTTACCATCAGGAGGGCCGTAAGCCTGTTTGCCTCCGTCTTACATAAAAAAAACCCCAGATAAAGTAATACATTTTAAATGTCATAAATTTTGTAATGAATTATAATTAATGGAGATGAATTAATAGTTGGGTGTGATAGATGTATCTTAACTATCGTCTACCTGTTTGAGGCGTTAGAACAATACCTAGTATATGAGTACGAACTACTGCAAGACTTTGGTGTGTAGTTACGAAGGAAACTAATAGAAGCTGATAGTATTGTGTGCTAATATTTTTTGTGATAACACGCTGTGTTGGTATTACATCTATTTGTCCTGTGATCATTCCAATTATCGATCCATTATCAATCGATGATTGGATGATGTTTTATCGACCGGTATCGGACGATTAGCCTAACCTACTACACCAATTGATCGATTAACGATCTAAGTCGATCGATGGCATCGATTTTTGATTGGTGTGGAATTGCCCTTACACTTACACAGATTCTAAACAGTCATTTGATATTTAAATTATCACGATCTGACATCTCATAGGTGGTTCAACTGTATGATCTAACTGCTACCAACCAAGTGTTCGATTGCTCGAAGTATTGTCGGTTTTACGGTAAACATGGCCGGCCCACTGCAATTTCAGTTTGCTTATCCTCTGAGCTGTATCGGATTTTATCCTACAGAGAAAATCGGAGCATAGCTCTCTCCATAGATCGCTGAGCTACTTTCAATGTTAAGTTCTCCGGAATTTTTGTTCACAGAGAATACTAGATTTATATGAAAGTTCTAATGAGCCGGTTGCCAACTTGGTGACGGAGTTTTTAGAACAGGGAAGACATGACTTGGATTGCATCCAAAACATAGCGCAGTGCAGTGCATAAAGAAAATATATACATGTAGAGGTCTAGCTACATAATATTATGCCTGCGCAGATCCAACTAAGCCACGGAGTTCGTTGACTTTCACGCGTCTCGGTCAAGGCGAGAGCTTTGCCACATTTGCTTCAGTTTTGATATTGTTAAATCGTGACTCAAACTTTTGATAGCTTTTCAATGGAAATTGTGATAAAATCTACTTACATAATAAGTACCTTAAGACACTTACAGTTTTCATTGAAAATATTTTTTTGAACTTATTAAACGCCCTTATTTATATACCTACTTAAAATAGCTACAATTGTTAAAAAAAATATATTGAAAACTAAACGTTACTAATTATATATAGTACGAACACTACTCTCACCTACAAGACATGCTAACTCTCATTACCTTCGCACACAAACATATTTTACGAACACACACACAAATTATAATGCTGCTTGGTTATTCCAAATCAATATCTACGACATTTTCTTTGAAAAAGTATTATCAAATGGTTGGCACTAAGCCGTGTTCGTTGCCTGATTCTTGTAGGCTTATTTGGGAATACCTACTATCCAAAAAACTGCTCCAAATAATACCATTTGTAAGTACCTACACGGAAATCATCAGGAGCCTTTAGTAGTTTACGAATCGTGGTCGGGTTTAATTAAACAGTCCATAAAAGCTCCATACTAAACTCATGTTCTTGCAATCTTTTAGGTTAACTACCTCATTGTCGTACAACTAAGCCGAAATTACTTCGGAACTCTTCACCGTGCGTGTTCCGACACGCAATTTATTACCTACATTTACTTACCTATATAACTACTTATTTATACAAAAACTACTTCGCAAAAAATGGGTAATTATCTCTGATTCACTTGTAATCGAAGTTCGAAGCTCTTGTTAGAGTTTTAGTGTCGGCTCATAAATACGCTAAACTAACACATTATATTACTAATTATTAGTCTAATTTATCTAAGAGTCTAATAAAGAGCGTAGGATCTTTTCTAGCTTTATTATGTCACTCTTAATTCACTAAGCCGTGTTAGCATAGTGGGAGGTACCCCAACTTTCAATCCATAGAAGGTTCGAAGCCGATCGTCCACCAATATTTTTTGTCGAAAAATTTAGGTGCGCATATTAACTCTTAATTAAAACGGTAAAGGAAACATCGTGAGGAGATTCTTCTATTTTTCTTCTCTTCCATGCGATGGGCTTAAATTAATTAATTTAAACCAGCACTATGCTCTGGGTAACATCAATTAATCGGTGCCCTATTTGCCGAGTGCATGTGGCAACTGTGGCAATCAATGCGATTTATAGCTTTTTACAAGTACCTAGTACCTACCTACCTAGTAAAATAAAGTAGGTACATAAAATATTCCGGACATATTCAGGTACATACAGTTATTATTAGGGGTGTTAAAACCATCGTAGACCATAGTAAATTTTCTTTGTTACAACATAAAGAATCCAAAATACCTAACATTAAATATATATTTTTTTAATGTTGGGTAGTACATTGTTTTTTTTTCAATTTTCATTTTGATTCATATTTCAACATAGGCTCTATGTGGTGGTGTGGTCGTAACGGGAAACAAATAATTACCATTACCTACCCGTATACAAGGTGATTCGTAATATAATGTATATTATCCCGATAGCGGCTTATTTATTATCAATAAAGTTTGTTGTATCACTTTTTGAAATTCGACATTTTTCATTGAAAAATATCCGTTCAAATGATTCAGCTGTTTAGGTAGCAATACTTATTTATGTCGAACTTCTCGTAATATATAATCTACAACTTTAGTAAATTTCATCCAAATCCGTTCAGCCGTTTGGGCGTGATTGAACCACAACAACATCCAAACATCCTCACAAACTTTTGCATTTATAATATTAGTAGGATAGGATAGTAGGATACCAAAGAAAAAATATAGTTTAACATTCTTTCTTCGGATTTTATCACGCAGCGAAACTCCGAGCATAGCTCTCTCCATAGCCCGTTGGGCGACTTTGAGCTTGTGTATGAAGCCAATAGTTAGCGATCAAGTCTCAGTGCCATATGTCATCACTGGCAACACGCACTGATTGTAGACTTTCGTCTTGAGGCTCTGCGGTATCTGCGACGAGAAGATATGATGAAGTTTCCCAAACGCTGCCCATCTGAGTTGGATACGTCGGTTGACTCTTTTTCGAAGTTGGACTTACCTAGTTGAATCGTCTGACCCAAATAGACATAGTGGTCTACAACTTGAATGGTATCGTTCCCAAGATTTACCGGCATAGGTGCGACATGAGCATTGGACATGATATTTGTCTTGCTCATGTTCATTTTAAGACCTACCTGTTGGGAGACGGTACTGAGGTCTCATCCGAAATGAGGAAATCCGTAGAAGAATCAAGGTTACCGACATAGCTTTCAGAATAAGCAGGTTGAAGTGGCAGTGGGCCGGCCATATAGCTCGCAGAACCGACAACCGTTGGGGAACAAAGGTTCTCGAGTGGCGACCACGAACCGGACGACGTAGTGTTGGAAGGCCCGATGGACCGACGACATTGTTAAGGTTGCGGGAAGTCGGTGGATGGAAAAGGCTCAAGACCGTTCGTCATGGAACTCTTTGGGAGAGGCAGTTCAGCAGTGGACTTCATCAGGCTGATGATTCTTACTTCATTCATTCAGTCTATTTGAAAAACTCACAAAATCAGATACCCGTATTGGTAGATATTGTACCTCCACTTAGTAGGCATTGCATGTATTTGAAGCAATCGTAAGTACCTACCTTACTTACTTACCTAAGAGCTAATATTGCGAATGAAGCCTCCAAAAAGTTAAAGAAATTATTGTGACCTTACATTCCAATTCATGGTTTAAATACAAACATACAAGCATCTGTTTTGACACTATTGCAAGAACGGTGATTAGTTTATCCAACACTTATATGCCACTTCTCACCAGAACCTGTATCAATAATTTTTGAAACTCTTGGTTATGAACATAATTTTCACTAAAACGGGATATTTACCATGATTTGTGAGTTTATTTTTAATCGGGGAACAAATAAACTCACAAATCATGGTTGCTGGAGGAGGTAGGGCACAGCAAATTTTCTCGTTCTAAATTGGAGCAGCCCGCCTGGGTACCTCCGCCTTACAGAAGATTGCAGCCAAATAACATGATTTGTTTCAAATAGTGTTGTGTTCCTGCGGTGAGTAAGGTTGCCAGAGCTCTTTAGGGAGGGGTTTGGGGTCGGCAACGCGTGCGTGATGCCGCTGGTATTGCAAGCGCTCATAGGCTACGGTAAATGTTGGTGTTACAATCAGGTTCCTAGACCATCTATCATCTGGGGCTATCTCGATCGGTCTGCCGATTTAGTCATCTCCCCAGGGAGATGACTAAATCATAATAATATTGCTTCAAATAAATAAGGCCAGCCTTATCCCACATCATGTGGGGTCGGTACTACATGTTTTTCTCTTCCACTCTTCTCTATCAGCCGTCATATCAGTATTCGGCAGGCAACGCATTAGCAATGCTCTAGGTGTTGCTGATGTCAATAGGCGACGGTAACCACTTACCAGGAGGGCCGTAAGCCTGTTTGCCTCGGTATAACATTTAAAAACAATCTCTCCTATCTTACTGATGTCGTCTTTCACACAATCTATCCATCTTTTCTTTGCCTATTATCATAATCTAAGGAATATAAAAGGAATAGATACCTAAGTTGATCGAAAAATACCTCGAAAATATTTACATAAAACCGTTAACCGTTGACAATGACATTATTTAAGCAATTACCAAGTATTTGGGGAAGTAGGTAATCAATCACTGATAGTGAAATCGGGCCAAGTTTAGTATTACCCAGACTAATTAAAACGTGAGTAGGTAACACGCTATAATTCATAATATGTAATTATGTATACTATCTTCAATCAACTAAATGAAAGAATATGAAAGAAAAGTAAATCGTATTTTTTTCATTTATTATCAGGGTTACCTCATTTGGAAAAAAAGGATTTGTTGAATGGAAAGGGCAAAAATGAAAAACCTCTTAGGGTACTTCCAGTTACATACCGCACAATTCTGAAATTAGGAATGCTAAGAAATTTTGTGACTTAGGTAAATAAAGGGAAATGTCTTAAATTGAGGAATTTCGAAGTTTAAAATTTGTTTCATTTTTCAGGGGGCAATTCGTATTCCCCTTGGTTTTGAGAATAAGCCCGTTTCGGGATACCAAGTTACAGAACACGTAAAATGTGAATATGTTTTAAGGTTTGCTCTTCTCGCCAAATCCATACCCGCAGACGTCAATTCGTCAGCGGCCATGCAGCGCGCCGCTTCATGCGTCAGTGTCACGAGAGTTCAAAGACTTTCCATTCCTTGAACTTTCTTTTTTAAGCATAAAATCTAGAATGTCACTATGTTTACTACTACCTACCGAAATAAGGTTTTGCTTTAAGAAAGGCAGCATAACTAGTCTTAATATTTATAACGTAATTAATATTAAGTCTCGTAAAAAATAATTTGACTTAATGACTAATGATTAATATATTTGACTATTGTACCTACCTAAGTTACTTACTACTAGATATATAGGTACCTACACATTAAACTTCCTATAAGTATTTTCCTACCTTAATAGGTAAAAAAAAATGTAATAGGAAAATATTAATGTACTTACCTACGAGTAGGATTACCTACTCGTAGTACATTACATTCACATCAGTACATTAATATTTTCTAATAATTTTTTTATCTTTGAATAGAAGTTCAAAAATATTGTTATATTCATAACAATCGTGTTTGTTTTCAATACTTTGCAACGGAGTTTATGTAAAATGTTTCTAAAACTACGAACACTCAACTTTAATACTTATTTAAAATTTACGTGATAACATTCGCCAATGTTCTACATATTTAAATACCTACTTATACGGCAAGTTGCTAGTTGATTTACATTTAAGTATAAATTTATATGAAGTCCATTTTATTATTTTAGAATAAAAACTAGTTTAGGTTAGGTGGGTACAGAACCCACCAGCTACTACAACAACCATATTAATTTTACCATCACATTATTTATTATTGCCTGTTGAAAATGTATGTACCTATCATACAAATTGAACTTGTAAAGAGATGAATTGTTATGTGTTTACTTAGTTATTATATGTAGGTCCATTTATTATTTTGTAATGAATTTCTATATTCCGCAATAAAAATACCGCATAAAATATAAAACCTATGTAGGAATTGAATTTTATATTGTTTAGTAGTTACTAAATAATATACGTGAGTGAAGTGAGGGGCTACAAAGAATTTTGCCATAGAAAATCACTTGTCCTTTATCAATTCAATTTCAATTAAGTTATTAGGTAAGAGTTCTTACAAGCCCGGGTTATTTGCAAAATAAAAGCAAAAAATATTTACCAACTAAAAAACTGTAAGCAACTGTCGATAGAGCACGCCATACAATTGTCGAAACCAATAATGAAATAAAATGTAACTAATGTACTTAGAAATCTAATTATCAACATAAACTTCGTCAACCTTATACAAGCTGAAATACCCCCCACCCGATGGATCGACGACATTATAAAGGTTGCGGGAAGTCGGTGGATGGAAAAGGCTCAAGACTTTCAAGACGTCGTGGAACTCTTTGGGGGAGGCCTATGTCCAGCAGTTGACTTCAGAGGCTGTTGATGATGATGATTATACAAGCTGATTCATAGCATGTATACCATTCCAAAAAGGGGTTCTTCTATCAACAAAAAAATATATATTAGCGAAAAAAACTATATTTTTCTAATTACTTACTAAACATCCGAGAAGTCGGCATCAAGATTACTAGGTTATACCTAAAACAGCAGATTTAGTAGGTATTGTTTTTTTCAATGAAAAATGTCGGGTTACCAAAAGTCGTATAGCAAAATTTATTGCCAATAGGGTGTAGAATAAACCCCTTTCGGGATAGCCTACATATTATGAATCTCCTTGTATATGATAGGCGGTCATTGCTAAATGATCAAAGAGTTTGATGCTAATTAGAGCGTAACTTTACACAGATCAAAGTTTCGTCAAAATTCAATTCGTTTTCGCTCAGTTGATTTCAAGTTCATTAAACGCTATGTTTAGTGTCTCAACTCAACACGCATTCGTAAAATGAAAGCTAACTTTCATTCAGCAAGCTCTTATATTGCTAGTTTCGCGTAGAACGGGCGAAAATATGCCCATTTAATAGCGATCTTAGTTATCTTGTGTTTAAAGTCGACTGGCCTCATAGCTCAGTTGGTAGTAACTCTGCCTTCTGCGCCAGAGGTCGCGGGTTCGATTCCCGCACTGGACAAGCATTTGTGACTAAAACAGATGTTTGTTCTGTGTCTGGGTGTTAAATATATATCTATTATGTATATCAGTCTCTGGTACCCATAGTACAGGCTATGCCTAATTTGGGATCAGTTGATCGTGTGTGATATGTCCGGGATATTTAAAAAAATTATTTAAAAAAGTTCAATGTCATTGCTTTGATTTCAAAAAGCATTAATCACCACTCAACAAAATACGAAGATGTTTAATAATTAAGTAAGTGTCAGGATCTTCACTGGTTTTATTTATTGGAACGAGGGATAACAGTAAATACAGGTGGTGTGGTAATAGATAGTGACTCCGCCTTTCAATCTTGAGGTCGGGGGCTCGAATCCCGTACGCCAATGGCTTTTCCATTCGAAGCAGTCAAACAACTCTCAAAAAGGAAATCATCGTGAGGAAACCCGCGGCTTAGCTCCGTACGTATTGAACATGTCTCTCCTGCGGATAAGGCCGACTAGGCTGAGAAGATGGTTAAGTGCTGGGCAAGCCTATTCCATCTGAACATGTCCTAGGCACTGCAGCGTCCTGTAACTTTTGGTTTTTTTTTCTTTTTCACTGTTTAATTAATTAGTTTAAATTTTAAATTAATTAATCTATGGATTAGCTTGGATATCTTGAATAATAAAAACATATCTGTCTGGCGGAAGGTATAGGTATGCCATCATACAGTTTTTTCCTAGTTTAGGTAACTATGTCTCTCCAACTATGAAATAAAAATTATTTAAGTAAAACCAATGTACAATCTGTATTTTATGACGTTTGTTGAAAAATAAATTTCTTAAATCGGTGGTCCATCGGGGGGCCTTCCGACATTTAACTTTATTCTCCAACGGTTGTCGGTTATGCGAGCTATATGGCCTGCCCACTACCACATTAACTTGCTAATTCTGAGGGCTATTTCGGTGATCATGGTTCTTCTACGGATTACCTCGTTTCGGATTTTATCACGCAATAAAACTGAGACCGTGCATAGGTCTCTCCAGAGCATGCTTATTTGCGAAAATTTGAGCTTTTATATGAGGCCAATAGCTAGCGAACAATTCTCTGTGCCATATGTTATCAACTTATCAATCACTCATAAATCATACAGAATACTCGAAGATGTAATAAGGCCTCACTACCTTTAAATAAACTGTCCTATTTATCACGGTTCATGTATATCAGTTATTATTGTACTTACGCAATGCATGTTTCATAAAATGTTCTACTTAAATATACGTGAAACAATAAAGAATATGAATATATTCTGTAGATACGTATAAATATATAATTTATGGGGTTAGGTACCTTTTTATGAGCGTTAACCAGGCAAGTACCACGTGCTTAGCATGTGTTCATAATTTTTAAATCTGTTTTGTAAACGCATTTGAATGTAAATAAACATTGTCATAAGATAACTTATGTTACAACAACAATTTTATTATTATACGCGTTGTTTGCGATGAAAGTAGAGACTGTTTAAATAATATGAGGATAGGCTGAAACAATACAGTAATTATACCTATGTATACAAGGTTATTCATAATTATATGTATACCATCCCGAAAGGGGGTTATTCTATCAACAAAAAGGAAGAATATTAGCGAAAAAACATAAATATTTTAATGTATGTATTTTCTGTTTTTTCTCAGCTTTTCAAATTAGCTTGTTCTTGATCATTTTTCTGCATACCTACCTAATTGAATCCGCACTGTGGCATCCATAACTTCAGCCAATATACTACTGTACAAAAGTCAAAAGTTAAAAGGTCTCTGTCATTAAAATCACTATAATCACTTTGAAATGTCTTAGAAACTAAGTGTAACTATGGTTGTTCCATCATTGTATGCCAATCGTTTTGCTTTAGACCGTAAAATATTCAATTGGTTTATCAAAGCCATAAAACAAAGAAAAATTACAAATTTCTGTATTATCTGTAAGAAAGGCCATATACATTATTGGTTTTTCATTCATCAATAAATCCAATCAACACAAATTGAATATATTCGGGTAGAGATCTCCATACATTCAATTTCTGAACAAAAAAAAACCGCCGCAAACATTCTACCATAAGTACGAGTTTCTGCGAAAATTGAAAAGTGGTTTTCTCAAAATTGGAGGCTTCTAAAAATTTTTTTTTTGTTAATAAATTACCTAAATGTCTGGAGATCTCTACCCGAATATATTCAATTTGTGTTGATTGGACTTATTGATGAATAAAAAAGGCCTTTACATAACACCTGTGCCTACATAATTGGCTTTAGTGTTTCCTTACGATGTTTTCCTTCACCGTTTTAAGCAGTGTTGTGTGCAAACAGTTAAACGTAGGTACCTCTGACTACCCTTAGACATCAAGGTTCCTAATCGCCTGAAGATGTGAGTGGATGTCTACCGTGCTTGGGGATAAAAGTCGTTTTGCAAGGCCAATTTTTTTTTATATAAGTCGATATGTCGAATCCCTAAAACACTTAAATTAGGAAAATTATATTAAATTAAATTTTAGAAAAAACATCTACGAAAGTACGAATTAAACGTGTGTACCAGGAAATCCAACACCAAGTCTAGATACAAAAATGTATGAAAAATACCTCTACCTACATACTATTCACTTTATTATTTCTTATTTTAGTGCATTGATATAGCCTAAGTACATTTCTGTACCTAAAAATTTAATAATAAAATAAAGTAGATACTTAAAAGTATAAAATACCAAAAACAGCTCTTACCTTTAGTCACGATCTAATTTTAAAAACACGAACAAAGTTGCACAAAATACGACACAAGCCGCCAAAAATAATTATGACTGCACAAATAACCACTTTAAATTGGAACGCAATTTTAAAAGCACGTAAACAATGACATTCGATTTATGAATTTTCAATTGATGCGTGCTCGCGTTTTCAGGGGTATTGTATTCAGCCAGTAATCGCGACCTATAGCGCGCAGGTCGGCGCTCAACAGTATACTGCCAGCTGCTTCATTCTACCGACCCGATGTCGCCTGGCATGACAAGCGCAGTCGGGATCGCGCCAACACCCTAGCCACAGAATAAATAATAGCCCTGGCGAGCGTCAGCTGTCTGTCAGATCACTTTAGAATTCCGCATCGAAAGGCAAAAAAGTCTCCTCTGTGCTAACTCGACCATCTGGTTCCTTGCATAGTTGTAGCTTGGTGTCCTTTGATACAAACCTTCGATCATACATAACACCCGTTATTTCAACTTCGAACAAAAATAATACCTACATAACTAGATAGGTCAGTATTCAATTTCCTTTGACACTATGATCACGCGCGTCATAAAGTTTATAGTAATCTACTCATTATTTACCTACTTGTATTGTTTCGACTTCCGTGACCGACAATATTGATTTCTGAAATTAAAATATAGGGTAGAGTTGTAAACGTTCGACGATTTGATGATAAAATAATAATGGCTGAAAATACTCTAAGAGTATAAAAATTATTAAACGTTACAAAAGATTGACATCAACATTGCCACCTGAAACAACCGGCTTTTGAATAATGTTTTTCAATGGAAAAAGTCGTAGAACAAAGTTATTGGGTGTAGAATAAGTCTTTTTTAGCTTAGTATAGGTTAAATACGGAACACCTTGTACAGCCTGTGACGCCATCTTGTTTTCCCGTCCCCTCAGTCGAAGTCAGTCGTTCGGACTTTCCAGACGCATTCTGAAAGCTATGTCCAACCAATGAGTATATAATTCTAACCACGGCTATGTCGGTGACCTTGGTTCTTCTACGGATTTACTCATTTCGGATCTTATCACATAGGTACCTAGTGAAACTTCAAGCGAAGCTCCTAAGAAAAAAAATGTTTATCGCCAATTCGATTTATTACCAAAAAGGAGTCATCCACCTTCTTAATCGCATTGTTCTCGATGATCATTAGTCAATTTATTGCACGACCTTCAGGGAAACGATTAAATGTCTCAAAATCAATCAAAACATACTTACAAATATCTTATTATCTTATCTTTTTTATGAATGAAATCTTACTCTCAAGCCTTTTTAGTCATCGTTTATCCCAAATCCTTCTTATATTATAAATGCGAAAGTTTGTTAGGATGTTTGTGGTTAAATCACGTCGCAAAGGCTCAACCTAGGTAATGATATATCCCAAATTACATCGAAATCGGTTGAGGCGTTACTGCGAGATTGACCCACAAACATCCAAACATCCTCACAAACTTTCGCATTTATAATATTAGTAGGAAGTATAAGTAGGTATGTTTATGGTTCAATGGCGCTCTAACAGCTGAATGGATATTAAAGAAACTTAACTTAGGTAATACATATAGTTCGGGACTTGGTAGCTGCATAATAGCATCGTATAGCATGGTAACTTTCACAGTCTGCGTTGCAGTATGGAGTTTCACAAATAAATCTGAACAGAGTTGAGGCGACGATGCATGCAAATCCGGTGCCGGGGCGATAAGTGTGCCCCAACCTCAAAAGCGAAGCGAGTGAATTCGCGGGCGGTATCCTATCAGCCATTTTAAACCTGACGACCTCGGCGGCGCAGCGGGCGTGTGCCCGTCTGAGACGCAAGGGGTTCGATTCCCGCTGCGGGACAAATGTTTGCGTGATCTGCAGTTAATTGTTTCGGGTCTGGGTGTTGTGGTACCATGGTATTCGTAGTACGAGTATCTACCAAGTTACCACAATACCCATGGGTATCAGAAAATACGAGCTCGTGTTGTTTATTTATTTCAATACGTAAAGAAGAATAATACCGAGATTAAAAATAATGATTTGTTATTGTAAGAGTGCATTGAATTGACTTATCAATAGATAAGTTACCGATGTAGCTAGAAAAACAATTATTATTGGGACAACAATATAGATCGATATCAGGTAACTTAAGAATAGTAAAGATGATAAAAACTAATTCTAAGACCCATAGGAATATATACCTTAACCTAAAATATATAAAATCATAAAATTTCCTGGTCTCCTACTTTTTACAAAGAAATTAGGTAGAAAACAAAATGAAAAAAAATAGGCTCACGACTTTTATCCCCGAGCATGGTAGGCAACCCAGATTTCCAGATCTTTGAAGAGGTGATGTGATTTGAAGAAAAAAAAATATGGAACGATTTACCACCTCCTTTAAGAAAAAAAATTGTCCGGTTAATTATAACAAAAGTTAAGAATTATCCTACTATTGAGACAGAAACATAATGTAGAAACATCCTTTAAACGCTGGAGTTAGTGACTATCTAATCACACACACATAAATACACAAACACACACATACACACACACATGCACACACTACTGGTTATTTTTTCATCACCCAGACTCTCAAGAGACTGGAGTTTTGAGGGAATCCCGTACCTACTCTACGAACTTTCAGAGACACACCATCGCACAAGGGTAACTCCTTCATCTCCCAGACCACATAATGTAGAAACATCCTTTAAACGCTGGAGTTAGTAACTATCTAATCACACACAAATACATACACAAACACACACAAACATACGCATACACACACGCACACACGCACACACTACAGGTTATTCTTTCATCACCCAGACTCTCAAGAGACTGGAGTTTTGAGGGAATCCCGTACCTACGACCTTTCAGAGACACACCATCACACAAGGATAACTCCTTCATCTCACAGACTCTTGAGAGTCTGAAGATTTGAAGGAAAAGCCACACTCACACCCCGTGACATACACACACGTACCTATGTATCACGCCTATGCCTATGGTTTTGTGTTTTTCTGTTTGTTTTTATTTTTTTATTTTATTTTATCTAAAATCTGATTACCAACTATTGTCTTGTCCAAACATTTTGTCACATACCCACATTTCGAAGTATTGAGTACCTATTCCATACGTGACAGTTTGTAAGCCCGTTGCCGCTTGCTGGTTTCCTCACGATGTTTTCCTTAGACATAGACATAGACATTTATTTAATTGCCACCAAAACACACACATTTGCACAACATTTTACAATAAACATTAGGTACTTATAATAAAAGAAACAAGAGAAAGGTAATGAAAGTAAAAATGCTTTGATGTGTGCTGCAGCAGCAAAATGACTTCGGCTCAGCATTATGCCTACTGTTTTGTAGCAGACGCTGGTATTCTGCCTAAACCATTACCTACACAGTCATTCAACCCTGTGAGAAGAGTCTTATTAAGATTACGTTAGAATCGTCAGGGAATAGGTTTATAAATATAAAAATTAATAAAGGTGGAAAAGAATAATAATGTCAAACTGCATAGTGTAATAATCCTTCAACGTTTAAAGCACGCGTTAATGCGCACTGAAATTTTTCGAACAGAAAAACTCATTGGCGTAGGTACGACCGGGTTTGAACCCACCACCACGACCTTCTGATCGAAAGTCGTGGTTCCCCCCACTAGGAAAACGTTTAAAGAACACAGAGGAAACGACTCAGATCCAGGAAAATGTAGAGCTTAATCACTTTCATTATTTGAACAGGTGGCACGATTGATTTTTTTAAGTAGAATGACCGTCGAAAGGCGCATGCGCTTTTGATTAAATCTTACATAAAAAAAAAGATAGAAAGATAGATCTTAGAAAAATCTCTTTTAGGCTTGGTCCCGAGGAACGAAAGTACCTAGGTTAATAAAGAGCAAATTTTGGAACAAGTGAAAGAGTAATACGCAAGAAGCGCGGGTTCGATTCCCGCTGCGCGACAAATGTTTGCATGATTAGCAAATATTTGTTCCGGTCTGGGTGTTGTGGTACCATGGTACTCGTAGTTTCTGATACCCACGACACAGGGAATCCTATTGTGGGTGGGGACAGGACTACTCGTATGTATGGGACTGTTGGGTGTTATTTTCGGCGGTTATTAACCGGTTAATTGTGACCGGGAAATTCCAGAACGCGGATATGAAATACTTGAAATGCACTATGTACACTCGTTGTATTCTTCTTTATAATAGCGACATGCCAAATACCAAGAGAGTCATTTTATATGCCCTCTTTAATTGTGTGGATGGCTTTTTATGGCTCGGCCTTTCACGAAGTTTAAAGCTTCACTTTCTTGCAGTAGGTACCTACGTACTTATACAACGTGTTCCGTTACTATATTATTTCAAAGGATGTTTATTTTATAAACAAAATGAAAAAATATTTCCAACAGAATAAAAATTTACAAAAAAATAACAACTGCTACCATAGGTATTTTGCGGAATTTTTTACAAGGAAAGGTTACCTAAAATAAGCTTTAGTGAAAAAATTAAAAAAATGAAAAATATTTTTATAAGGAACGACCAAACGTAATGAATATTGCCTTGGATTTCCCCAGAGCGTGTTAACTTTTCCCAAACCTGGAGTAACTAAAAACCACAAATAGGAGTTACTAGCTTGCGCCCGTGGTTTTGCGTGGTACCTTTATAAAAAGTTGCATATACAAGGTAAAAGAGTAACCATTGTAACTTCACATCACCATGGTAACGTTACACTTGACGATACGCTTTGAGCGTAACTAGCCCAGACTTGCTGCTCTTGTAAAGAACGAACTCAAAATGAGCGGGGTTACAGCTACAATTGTTCAGAAATCGATTTCCTTCACGTGTTCAACCGCTGATTTATTGCGTTTGATGAACTGGTTTGACCCCAAAAAAGTCCAACGAATTTCCAAAGTCGTAGAACAAACTTTTTTGTCAATGGGGTGTAAAATAAGACTCTTTTGGGATAGCATACATATTTTGAATCACCTTTTATAGATAGCAGCCCGTCTGGAAGGTACCTCCGCCTTACAGAAGATCGCAGCCAAATAACATTATTTGTTTCAAATAGGGTTGGTTCCTGCGGTGAGTAAGTTTGCCAGAGCTCTTTAGGGGGGAGGGGATTGGGGGTCGGCAACGCGTGCGTATTGCAAGCGCTCATAGGCTACGGTAACCACTTACCAACAGGGCCGTATGCTTGTTTTCCACATCAGTAGTATAAAAAAAAATAGGTATATTTTCAGTTATTATTTTATTTTTCTTTGCTATATTAGTTTGTACGTCTATGCACACCCACCTACTCGTAAAACACACTATAATTACTGTCAAGATCTATGAGTTACCTACGTCTGGTTGCTAATAAAATGCCAGGTAATGAATGTCATAGCCCAATGTTTATGGACGAACTCCCGCTTGGAGAGAAGAACCGGTGATAATCGTTACAGCGATTTAACTGAGAGTTACGATCAGCTTACCAGCTCATTCACTTTGGCTAGATCTAGCCGTTTTACCAGAAGCGCATGGCTGGTTTTTTAACCGACTTCAAAAAAAGGAGGACGTTCTCAATTCGGTTGTTGTTTTTATTATGTTTGTTACCTCAGAACTCAGTCATTTACAAACTGATATGGATTTTATTTTATTTGTAAGGATGTACTTTCAGGCTAAGATAATAAATAAATAATAAATAAATATTCCGGACATACTCACACACGGTCAACTGATCCCAAACTAGGCATAGCCTGTACTATGGGTACCAGAGACTTATATACATAATAGTTTGGTTTTGAATCACAAAAAATACGCAATTTTGTTATCTGACAATTTTTTTTAACTGCTAAAAAGATGTCGTTCGTATTGCGTATTTTATGTGGTTTCCTGTGACTTTTCCGTGGTGTTTACGGTCACTAGAATTGAATTTCATTTATTTATTCATTAACAATTTTTACAAGCGCTCGAAATCAATGGGAGAGGCTTATGTTCAGCAGTGGATGTCCTACGGCTGAAATGGTGAATGATGATGGCCACTTTAGGATACCGGCCAGGCAAAAAAAACGAGCTGGCAACAATTACAACAGAGTTGACAGCGGTCATAAGCACACATTTGCGATAAATTGGGAAACAAATGCATGCCTAATGACAGGAAGGTGATGAAGGTGCCTCATTGTCGCAACGGACAATAGACTAATTAACTGCACGCTTTTGAAATCAACGCATGTCGCGAAGGGCTTTTTGGTCAAGGCGAAAGTTATCTGATTTTGAGAACACTGGTGGCGGTGGTAGTTCAGCCATAGGCCTTCAGATCGTCGTATTGGGCTCGAGTACCGGTTTAAAAAAAGGCAAAAGTTTGATAGGTACCGATTTCGAGTGATTTGGGGGCGCTGATTCCGAATTCTATTTTGAAATCCAAGATGGCGGATGCATAAAATCACTAAGGACTACAGCAACAAAACAGCAACTAGTCAATGGTCGAGCTATGCTTCCACTACAACGCGGCCACAACAATAATCTATTGTTTTTTTGTGTCTTCTGTCTGTGTTTGTCGAAATAAATTTATTTCATTTCATTTCAATAAACTTATTGAGCTAATTTGTTTAAGTAGGTATGATGTTTTTCTGGTTTCATTCCTGATCCTTTCAAACTGAAACTGTGTTAACTTAGCTATTGAGCGAATACAAGAGGCTCAAAAACTCTGTTTCAAAACACTTGTGGTTTGAGGGTTACCCAATAGTTTGTCGTGGCCCCAAGATTAGATAACTAATAAGACCTACTAGATAAACACTACAAACGGTGTCAAGTTACAGCCTTGGTGAAGGGCAAAGTACTTAATAGTTTAAAGGCACGAGGGTCGTAATCGCGCTTGATGTTTTGATGACTAAGGTACCTATATAAAATTCATTTCAAGATCCAGTCCTACGGTATAGACAGGGTACCTACCGTGAGCATGTCCACACACAAAAAAGTAAGTAAGGATTTATTACATCTATTCTAGATGATTTATAGGTACAGCGTCAGGTGGGACTTTTTATTCAATTAGTACAGGACGCTGCCTGTTTTTTTTTTTTTATTATTTTTTTTTTTAATACTACTGAGGTGGCAATCAAGCAGACGCCCCACCTGTTGGTAAGCGGTTACAGTAGCCTATGAGCGCTTGCAATACCAGAAGCATCACGCACGCGTTGCCGACCCCGAACCCCTTCCCCCCTAAAGAGCTCTGGCAACCTTACTCATCGCAGGAACACAACGCTACTTGAAACAAATAATGTTATTTGACTGTGATCTTCTGTAAGGCGGAGGTACCTCCCCAGGCGAGCTGCTCCGATTCAGAACGAGAAAATCTCGCTGTGCCCTACCTCCTCCTAGTAGTAGGTACCTGAGACATGTTTAGATGGAGTAGGTTTGCCCAGCCCTGTAGCGGCCATAGATAATACTTATGAAGATGACTAAGATGCGGGTTTCCTCAAGGTTCTGGGCACGTAAATCCATTGGTGCACGACCGGGATTAGAACCAACGGATTGAAAGTCTCCCAATAGTCCAACACGGCTATCTACACACAAAGCACAGGTGTCCTTTGTGTGTTATTATTACGCAGATGTATCACAAAGAAATTCAGATGCCCTTTATTACTGCTAAAGTTTCCTTTCTAGAAATTGAGTAGGTAAAGTGCAATGTAAAGGGCAAGAAAGCTGGTAAGAGCTTCCGTGTTCCATAAATTCCGATTGAAAGGCGTGATAACCTGTGCAGTAAAACACAAAAGGTTTTTATCCGAACCTCGGAACAGAACATATTTAAGTCCTTACAATCTGTTTGTACTTTGTAGGTAGGTAGGTACCTACTGTCTACTGACTACCTACTGTGTGAAGTAAGGTAGGTTCTTCCCTGCACATATTCTGTCACTTTTTTTATACTTTTATTTTTCCTTTATCTGACTTTTATAAAAATGCGTAAGTAGGTACATATGATCTGCAAGATGAAATGATAGGTAGGTACTTACCTACTCTAATACAAAACACTGGTTCTTCTAATTCAAAAGCCGGTTCAAAAACCCTTTTCAGGACGACTTTATATTATTATATATGACGTTATGACGTAATGCCAGGTGGCTAAGAAAGAACCAGTGAGATCCTGTATCATTCTTATCCGAACATCATGCCAGATGTCTTGCCCTACGCGTGTGAGCAAAATGCCTCTTGTTTACGATAGACGGGTACAAGACGGGCGTAAAATAAAATCTATAGAAGGAACATAGAAGGAAAACTCCTATAAAACATACGGGTTTCCTATCCTACGTACCAATCGCCTCTGCTCTTGCCTGTCGTTTTCCTCACCAATCACGATATTTCCCGTTGTTAATACAATACCATAAACTTTATTTCAGACAAAAGAGAAATAATTAACCTATAATTTCACCCATAGAAATAATATAGACCTTAACACTTACATCCATCCACACTAACATTGTGAAAATGTGATAGTTACTCTGTTTGAAACGTTTTCACGACTAATAAACGGCTAAAAATATCTTGATTCAATTTTGTATGGAGATAAGTGCGTCATTAGGAAGGTTAAGGTGATTTATAACATGTATACCCAATATCCCGAATTTGGGTTATTCTATGAAAAAAAAGAAAGAATATTAATATAGCAAAAAATATCAATTAAATTTTTCAAATTAAGTAGTTGTTTTTGGTATTTCTATCGTCTTTAAAACTAATTACTTAACGAACGAGAAGTTCGACATCAGGATTGCATCTAAAACAGCTGATTCATTGTTTAAACTGATTTAACCGCAAAACAGCAGATTTTCGCAAAGCGCTTTTAAAATGAAAAATTTCGAATACATTTACTAAGGTTGTGGAACAAACGAGTGTGTTTGGGATAGCATACATTTTATTAATTACCTTGTAGTAATGATATATGTTATTTTTTAAACTACTGATATGTGTTGGTATTATACGAGTAAATGTCAAGCACATCACTTTTCTCAGCACATCATAAGGTTTCTACCGTTCAATTTGTTATTCCTTTCTAATCAGCGAGTTTCGCTTCTAAGCTTTTCATGATTTTCTGGCACAGGTCAGATAATAGCTGATAAACTATGTTCTGGATATTCATAATAACATGTTTGTATACTTTTTTGGTACTACGGACCTCACAAACGTGTCGCGTCTTTCGCGAAAAATTTATAAGAACTCTGAAATCAAATTTAAACTTTATTATTGGAAAAATTGGTGACGTGATCTGGAGCATTGATGAGGATTTGGGATGATATAAAAGAGCTGTATAAGAAATCCTGGATGTAGTTCGTCGATGGTGTTCAATAAGCGTGGGTTCCGGTGAGTTTGACCATTTACTTTTTAGTAGAGAATATGCACAGGGTTCCACCAAAAATCCCATAAAATAATCAGTTAAAATAAATAAGTACAATTATCTTATCTCAGCCTCTAAAAGGAACAAGTCATTATAATAACACAATTTGTTGTTTAATTCGTCATGTTCTAGTTATTTCCTGGTCATCGCCATTCGGGTGCATGAGGTATGTAAGTACCTATTATTATACATTTTAAGAGCTTAGCTCTTGTCGGTGTACTGATGCAATTTCCTACATTCTGATCTTTACAATATCCTTCACCTTCTTATACGAAATGACGGCAATCTTCTCTTTTATCCGGCTAAATCTGACGACTGATGATTATGATGAATCAAAATGGTAAGCTATATACTGAAATATTACAAGGAAAATATCACAGATTACGAGTACATCAAAATCAGTTTTGTGATCGGTTCTTATTTAGTAGCTCGGAGCTACTAGCTCCATAGGTAACCACCTTCTCGTAAATTCATTCGTTTTGCAATAATCACTAGATGGGGTGTCGATTGCATATCGTTTTAAAGAAGATATCTATACCTAACTAAGCGGTACCTTCTGACTTCGGAAGCCTTCACTGCACGTGGCCCGACATGCACTCGGTCAATTTATTTACGGTTCAATGCCAAATTAGGAAAAAAACGGAACCTTTGTAGGATCACTTTTTTGTTCGTTGTAGCTGTCCGTGTTCCAAGGCCTTTTCTCTCAGAAACAGTTCGAGGTAATTAATTAGGTATCAAGTTGAAAATAATACCGATGCGAAGTATTATGACCTCATAGTGCTGTAAAAAAGTTATGTGCGCCGCCGCCCCGCCATGCTAGAAGTGCCGCACTGTAGGACCAACCTACTTAAGTTTGCCCCCATGTCACTTGCTGTCTATCTGCTCAATATCTTGTCTGCGAACAGCGTGGATATTTTTTTCAATCACCTACCGAAACTCCTACAACTTGCACAGATAGTGATAGAAACGAAATGTTTCGATTAGTACCTATCTAATTGTACCTATTTATTATAATGTACCTACTAATAACATATGGCATCGCCTTAGGGATAAAAAAAAACCTGTTATGATGTTATACTGTATTCTAAATAAATAAATGTTTAGCTTAACGCAATAAAAAGATACGGCGCTTTAAAGGGTATTTTTATACAAAAAAAGTCCCCATCGACCGATCAAATTCAAAGCCAAAAGGCGTCAGAAACTAGTAGGAAGCTACGACTGCTCCTCGCCACGAAGCCTAGAAGAATGCATCAAATGCGGCATGGTGGCTGTCATTTTGTTTTGATGGTCCTGTTCACAAAATGGAATGTAGAGCTCAGTGCGGGGCCGATCGAACAAAATCATAATATAAACCTAGGTATAGGTATAAAGGTTTTTTATTAAGGTACTTATGCGTGCGAAGCCACGGGCGCAAGCTACTAATAAATATAAGTGCTAATGTGCGTTTGTTTGTTGGTTGGTTCCAGCAACCAGGGCAATGGATCGACGTGATTTTTGCCACACCCCGCGCCCGAGAGGTGCTTAGGCTACTCTTTTTCCGGGTACCACGCGAGCGAAGCCGCATGCTGAAGCTATTTCCTAATAAACTGTATATATATCAACTTAATTGCGAATCCAAATTACATAGATGGTACTTGAATTAATTAGCATTCATTAAACAAAACTAGACGTACGAATTAACCTGATTGGGATACGACAAAAGTATTTTTGTTTAATCTTAATTTTATTCAAATAAATTCAATCAAGGGGGCCCTATGTTATTCCACCTAGTAAGTAGATAAAACTTAATCAAATAAACGTGACGAATGTTTTAGTCACGAAGATTTATGGTTGAAATTCGCATAAAAAACCGCGCTGACACGCATTTCAATGGTAATAAGACTACATGGAGAGGACACACGTCAGGTGATAGTAAAGTTGTGGTAGTAAATCATTGTAAGCTTTTGGCCCGTAGCGGTAATTTAACCCGTACTCTTGTGGAAGTTACCAAGGGATGGCAATATGAGTAGATAAGTAACTTGTTTGTACTCCTTTACCAAAAATAATAACAGAGCTCGGATAGCGAGAATTCATTGTCTGTCTGTCTGTCCTCATTTGTAGTTCCTAAGCAACTACCAGTGCATTGAATTGAAATAAGGTGCAAACAAGTTGGAAAACGCAAGTTCTGTGTTTGAACAAAATAAACATAGGTTCTTAAAGGAATTGTACATGTTCAAAAAAGAAATTATCGGTTTTAACATGAATTTGCTTCACAAACAAACTTAATGTGTTATTTTACGATACATAAATGGATCAACAAAATCGTTTAAATAATAAAGACGGTCAAGTGCGCAATATTGTGTAGTTTAGTAATTAAGTAGATATTTTTGTAGGCTTTTCATTGTCGCTTTGGTGCAAAGTGTTATGGCAATGTTAAATTTAATAAATAAATAAATTAATAAACTCGCGCCCTGAGGCTTCCGTACCATTGGTCATCGGTTCGAATCCCGGTCGTGCACCAATGTATTTATAAAAATTTTAAGTGTAGGAATTGACAAACTTATATTTGCGGTCGCTTACGTAGTCATTGTATGACATTGACCGCAAATATAACTTTGTTTCCTAAAAAACTACGAAATTCCTCAATTTCAGACTTTTCCCTTTACTTGTGTTACAAAAGCTGCTAGCATTCCAAATTTAACTGAAGGTATTGTGAGGTAACTGGATGTATCCTAGAGGTTTTTTTTTTTTCCATTTCTATACAAAAATTATACATTCATTGCCATATCTTTGTAATGCATTAAGCTAGAGCTTTGATTTTTATACGGCACTATAAGCTTACAGACCTTATTAGTTGGTATAAATTTCAAGTTGGTACCTTTAGCCGTTTCTGAGAAAAAGGGTCTTGACAGACGGACAGACAGACAGACGGACAACAAAGTGATCCTATAAGGGTTCCGTTTTTCCAAATGAGGTATGGAACCCTAAAAACGACGGCTCCCTGTATTAACTTTTAAAAATTTAATAAAACTGCAAATGATGATGGTTTTTGTACTTTGTAGGAAAATTAAAACCATAGTCCTGACATTTAGTTTACGAGCTAAATAGTAAATTTCGTTTTTGTTTTTCTCCACTTGTAATGTGGCTCCGATTCACAACTAGACGCGTCGCCACAGGAAATACTGAATTCCGTAACTTATTGGTTACGGAACCCTCAGTTACAGTTTAACGCACACGTGCCGATTTTTTTTAATGCTATTTTTTTTTCCGCAGAAGAAGCAACCATGCCTTACCGGTACTTTCTTCTAGCCCTTGTGATGCTTTACAACCAAGATATCGTCTGCTCACATATCCTGACTTCTAAAGATCTTCCCGTGGCGTCGTGTATGAAGATGCTGTCTTTTGCTGTGCACGACTTGTGTGGAATCTACGGAGAGAGTTCTTCGGGTAAGCATTTTTATAAGGATACAAATGCATACCTACATTTCGTGTTACTAGGTCCTTTTTGGCCATCCTCCATGAGGTGAGCAACAAGAGCCAAGAGTGAGGTATGGCAAGGTACTCTTAAAAAGGCCAACGACCGTGCGTTGGTGCCTGAACCATACACAATTCCCTTTGCAAACATAGGCCAATCAGTTTGCCAATTAATTGCAGCACGCCCTACTTAGATATACATGCTACGAGAGCGAGACATATATAAAATTTCCTTTAGCCATTGTATTCTTTCTCGTTCTAATTCCTTTTGGTTACCTATTTCTTAGAATACTCACTACTGCAAAATGTGGGCATGTGCTAAATATGTGGGCATGTGCTAAATATGTGGGCATGTGCTAAATACTCGGACATGTCTTTGACTACTACCCCCCTTAGGCTGAGTTTCCACCAGAGATGTGCGATGGAAATGTGTCGTGCGAGGATGTGCTGTGAAAATGTGTGGGTGTTTCCACCAAAGCTGTGCGAGGAAAATGTGCCTACGAGGATGTGTAGCGGAGCTGTGAAAATGCGCATTATTAATGTGTGGTAAGAGGATGCATTGCGAAGCTGTGAAATGTGTCGACCGTCTATGGACTGGCTGGTACAGTATGCGCAAACCTCGCAACACACATTCCTCGCAACACATCCCTCGTACACATCCCTCGCAACATATTCCTCGCACACATCCCTCGTACACATCCCTCGCACACATACCTCGCTTGTTTTGTATGCGCAAAAATCTAGCTCCGCTGAGCCGTTTCCACCAGAGCTGTGCTGACCGATGCGAGGTAAATGAAGCGACTCTATTGGTGCTTTACAAACATTCCTTACTACGCATCCTCGCACATCTCTGGTGGAAACGCAGCCTTAGACATCTTTAATTATCTCATCGCCTGTAGATCAGCAGAATAGTTTTAAAACATCGATAAGGTTTTCGATCGTAATCATCTGCCTTGCTCAACCCAGCTCTAAAACCATTTTGGAATGAACATCACCGGTTTTTTGGTCTGTTGTCAAAAATGTTTAAAACAAGATATCACTATTTTGTATTTCGTTTGTACATCGTATATCGTTTGCTTTGATAAGGTAATATAGCTAACACCACTGAATACAAAAACAATAAAAAAGGATATCAAATGTTTAGAACACATTTTTTTAAAGCTTAAATTAGCACATGTCCAAGTTGTGAACGTGTGGACACTTATCTCTTATTATGCTAGGAAGGACTGAGGTCAAAATACCATTAAATGAACTAGAGCAGTGTAAATAATGTGTAATATCTTACTCTTGCTTCATCATCATCATCATTTCAGCCGTGGGACGTCCACTGCTGAACATAGGCCTCCCCCATAGATTTCCAGCGCGACCGACCTTGTACGGTGCCTGCACCCAAACAATCATTTTGGGGGATTTGCCCATACTCACCGCTGGGCGTGCAGGCGTAGATAAAGCTATTGTTGATAGGGAACGCTGCTGCCCATCCCCTACCTTTTTTTCCCTTCGCCTCCTACAACATCGTAGGACCTCCTCCTACGATTAATGAGGGGCCTATTCTTCAGCCGGGGCCACCGCGGCGACTATCTTGCTTACATTCGGATAATTATAATGATTTTGATTTTATAGGTTTTTTTTAATTATTTTTTCTATAAACGTGATCAGTGCCATTTACATAGTTTTGTAACATGCCTTGTTTTTTTTTTTCAGAGGAAGCCTTCGATTCCCCCCTACCTCACCTAGTGGATATGCCTTACAACATAAACCCATACATCATAAAACGCTGCTGCATGCAATCTTGCAGCATGCCTGAACTAATGTTAGCCTGCTAGGGTAATAGCGGTAATTTCCTCGTACTAAAAGAGATCACAATACATTGGCATTAACAAAAAGTCCGGTCGCGGATCAGAAGGAATTAATCCTACCCGTCTTTACCTAGACGCAGTGTTGGAAGGTTCCCCACTCGATGGACCGACGACCTTAGTAAGCTGCATATGCCCACTGACTTCGGAAGCCTTCACTGCGTGTTCGACACAGTCTTAGCTTTAAAACTTTGCCTCGGCAAACAACGAAGACCAATAAAAACCAATTATGTGATGCTTAATCTTTCTTTTATTTCGCCTTATCTATAGTCACAGATACCTTAATTATATTTACAAAAAATCCATTTTTCTAACGTTACATTGGAGACAGTTGATGGGCAAAGTTGAAACCAAGGTTTAAGTTACCCTCATCAATTTTTATCGTATCCATATAGTTTATATATTTTTCTGAACTTCACAAATTATTTGCTGACATTATTTTAATAACATTTCTTAAAGTAGCCTCCCACTAGGCCAACACGGCCTATTGTGAGGACCCGAGAATCCGCAAGTCGTATAAACCAATGTCACCATGACACAAATTGATACGTCGTCGTACACTGCGTACTTGAACTGCCGTGCTTTTACACAGTAAGCTTACATACGCGTAATGTAAAGCAAGGCTTACATTTATTCCAGATGATTTATACAGCAGCGTCAGGTGAAACTTTTACTCACTTACAGGACGCTCTGTAGTGCCTGGGACATATTTAGATCAATCAGTCTTGCCCAGCACCTATACCATACTCTCAGCCTAGTCAAGCCTTATCCACGGGAAAGACAGAGTCAAACGTGCGGAGCTGACTAAGCCGCGGGTTTCCTCACGATGTTTTCCTACACCGTTATGAGCACGTGTTAAAATGCGCACATAAATTTTTCGAATAGAAAAATCCATTTGTGCACGGCCGGGATTCAAACCTACGAACTTCAGATCGAGAGTCGAGGTATCTCCGACTTGGCCAACACGTCTTTTTTATGTAAAGATAATAAAAAAATATAGATAGAGCTGTTTTTGTAGGGGCGCTTTCCATGACACCATACAAAAACGGTAAGGTATTCACTTTTCACCACAGACCGGTGTCAAGTCAGTAACTCACGAAGATTACCGCCTCGGGAAGTCGGGACTCAGATGTGTCGAACAATTTTGGGATTAAAAAAATATAATTTCCTTGATAGTCCCTGCTGAAGAATAGGCTTCTATATTTCTACCCGTGGATGTTGTAAGAGTCCACAAAGGGAAAAAGCTAGTGGATGGGCAGCAGCGTTCCCTTATAACAATAATAGCTAGCTAGCAGCGTGACAAGTATGGGAAAATCCCCCAAAGTTTTTGAAACTGGAAATCTGGGGAGGCCTATGTTCAGCAGTGGACGTCCTAATGATGATGATGAATTTCCGGACATAACTAACTACCCAATAATTAAAACAAAACCTTATAAGAGTCCTTCCATTTCCCTCATAAACTGCATATAGGCGTCGTCTTTGCTCGGCGCCTGCTTCGGCAAATCTGCGGGTCGTGGTATAGTTGTCTTGACAGCGGGTTTCGCCTTCTTGTCTTCGCGTTTGACTCGTAACGCGGAGGGGACGAAGCGCGTGACGTCCGCGGACAGATTCCTGATCTGCGGCTTGGCTGTGATCGTCGCACCTGGGGAAAATGAACCTAAGTGTCAGTGAATAAGGGTTATGGATAATGGGACTTTCACTTGTAGGGTAGAGGTTGAATATGAAAGCTCATTTTGCTTGCAGATCTAGGCCGATTGGGCAATTGAAGCACGAGCAATTAAGGGGTGAAATTCACATTCTCCCCAGAATATTCAACATAACAATGAAAATAAATGTAATTAAAATTTCGACGCCTTTTAAAAAAACGAGTCAGGCGGGTACTGAACCCGCGACCCTCCCCTAGAAAGAACTTAAAAATATAAATTTCCAAATTGCCACGCGTAAACAGTGCCCATCAACTTCAGGTATCAAAGAAGATTTAAATTTTGATGGTTTATCCAGAACATTCTTAGGCTAGTCTTGAAATTGTGATTATTTTTTTTAGTGTCGCCTTTCTATTAAGATGTTGCATTCCATGTCAGTAGTCGATCGTAGCTTACCTTGAGCTCCATCCTTCTTAGTAATAAGCTGAGGCGCGGCACTGAGCACAGATACCGGCGGAATCGCCTTAGGCGGCGGCGGGGGGACGAGAGGGCGCATGAGACGCGGGGGGGCGCCGGGCGGGGGTCCGGGGGGGCGCAGGATTGCGCGCGGGGGCAACCCCGGTGGAGGCCCGGGGGGCGCGGGGCGCATGGCCATCGCCAAGCGCAGCGGCGGGGGCACCATCGGCGCTCGGAGCGGCGGCGGACGGAGCCCTGAAACAGAAATAACATTGTTGATCGAGCGAGCACAGGTCTCTCAAACGACTCGGCGTTGTATGTTTATTTGCTAGAGCATAACTTTCGAACCGTCAATCCGATTAGAATGGAATTTTGTAGGAAAACGGGTTCGTACTATCAAGATTTGCTAGTATATGAGTTAAATCAGCCATGGGGTTGCTAAGATACAGGGATCCAAAAAGTTGTTTAAAAATAAAGTTGTACAATATTCATATATGAAAGAGCTTTCTTCATTCATTCCAAAACGATTTTTATTCTAGGCCATTAGAGAACCAATATAACGTGAACTCTAATTTGGTTTTATTGTCTTCGTAGGTCAGGTAAGACTGGATATTAGTTAGAACATACTACAGGTGAGACTTTCAAAGTTATCTTATATCTGAAGCAGCGGCCCGAGCGGCGGCGGCAGCTGGCGGCTCGTGCATATCGTGTGTGTGTGAGTGCATGTGTCACTGCGATACCAAGTACTACAGTTGCTGATGGTACCTTGCATGGACGGCGGCATCAGCGGCACGAGCGGCGGCGGCAGCTGCCGGCTCGTGCATATCGTGTGTGTGTGAGTGCATGTGTAGTGACACATATACAGGCAGTGGCCTGTGGTACCATTTACTAAAGTTGTTGATGGTACCTTGTATGGACGGTGGCATCAGCGGCACGAGCGGCGGCGGGAGCTGGCGGCTCGTGCATATCGTGTGTTTGTGAGTGCATGTGTCACTGCGGTACCAAGTACTACAGTTGCTGATGGCACCTTGCATGGACGGTGGCATCAGCGGCACGAGCGGCGGCGGCAGCTGGCGGCTCATGCATATCATGTGTGTGTGAGTGCATGTGTCACTGCAGTACCAAGTACTACAGTTGCTGATGGTACCTTGCATGGACGGCGGCATCAGCGGCACGAGCGGCGGCGGTAGCTGGCGGCTCGAGCATATTGTGTGTGTGTGTGAGTGCATGTGTCACTGCCTGTGGTACCATGTACTACAGTTGCTGATGGTACCTTGCATGGACGGTGGCATCAGCGGCACGAGCGGCGGCGGCAGCTGGCGGCTCATGCATATCATGTGTGTGTGAGTGCATGTGTCACTGCAGTACCAAGTACTACAGTTGCTGATGGTACCTTGCATGGACGGCGGCATCAGCGGCACGAGCGGCGGCGGCAGCTGGCGGCTCTCGACACCAGGCGGCTCGAGCATGTCATGCGTGTGTGCGTGCATGTGCGGAATGTCGCCGTCGCTGTCGGAATCGCTGCCCGCGCCGGTGCGTTTTAATGCGCTAAGCCTGGAAATTATAAAAGGTGATTCATTACATGTTTACCATCCCAAAAGGGGGTTATTCTATCAACAAAAAGAAATAATATTAGCGAAAAAAACATCAATATTTTTATTTTGTAATTTTTTCAAATTAGCTGTTTTTGGAGTTTCGAGTTTGACATGATTTGACCCCAAAACAGCTGATTTTCGCATAGAGTTTTTTCAATGAAAAATATCGGATTTCAAAGTCGTTGAAAAAACTTTATTGCCAATTGGGTGTCGAATAATAGTGTGCCCCTTTAAGGATGGCATACATATTATGAATCATCTTGTAGGTGTTATTATTATAATAAATGGCACAAATCACACTAATCCTGCCCTACTTCCTACAACCTCTTTCCTACTAATCCTACTTCCTATCCTACTAATAACATTAATGCGAAAGTTAGTAAAGATGTGATGATGTTTGTTGCTCAATAATTTCGTTACCACTGAAAACATAGGAATAAAATTTGGCACAATGTAGTAAATAGCCTGGAATAACATATGGGCTACTTTTTATCTGGGTACCACGTGAGCGAAGCCGCGGGCGGACACTGGTATTATAAAGCGAAAGTGACTTCGTCTATCAGTTTCTGTACAAACCCACTGAAATACTTTTTATTAAATTTGGTATTCGAGTGCAGAGCGCGCGAAGCCGAATAGATTCATTTTTGGCGCAGCCGGTGCTGATACTTTAAGACTAAATACAGTTATGAACAGAGCTTAGCACAAAATTCGAAGGAAACTTACCTAGCATTCAAATCAGCTGCTCTATCTCGTTCCCGCTTCCTATGCACCTCTTCCATCTCCTTCATAAAGTCGTCTATATTCTGTCCCGATAGCGCTAGCATCCGTTGCTGTAGCGAGGTCGGCTTTGGCGCAGCCGGCGCGGCCGCGTTGCCAGATGTCGGTACGTGATGCTCCATATCCTCGTCCAATTCACCGTCAACGTTTTCGTGATGGATATCGTGTGGGACGCTGACTGGCATTATTTGAGCCTGTAATGATATACGCGAGTAACCCAAACTAATAATAAATGCGAAAGTAACTTTGTCTGTCTGTTACGTTTTTACACTGAACCGATTTTGATGATTTTTTTTTTCTTTTTTATTTATTATAAATTTTTTTTTATTACACATGGGCAACTGATCCTAATAGCCTAGCATAGCAGCATAGCCTGTACTATGGGTACCAGAGACTGATATACATAATAGATAAATATTTAACACCCAGACACAGAACAAACATCTGTGTAAGCCACAAATGTTTGTCCAGTGCGGGAATCGAACCCGCGACCTCTAGCGCAGAAGGCAGAGTTACTAACAACTGAGCTATGAGGCCAGCCAATTTGGTATGAACATAGCTTCAACCCTGAGGAAGGACATAGGATACTTTTTATCCGATCGCGTTCAGCGCGAGCAAAGCTGTAGGCAGCCACTAACTAGTTAAGTATATGCGCAATTGCATTCACTGCAATTTAATTTCCTACCTAGATAATAATAATTGTTTTTTTTTGTGTTTGTGTAAAATTTAAAAGTTAAAGTATAGAAGTATTGTATAATTAAGTTTAATATAATGTTATCTTTTGTTACCTTATAGGGCTGTCATAAACATGTTGTTTAAAAGTCCCTCTAAATAAATGAATTAAAAAAAAATACAAATGCAAAAAAATGTAGAAGGTAATTTTAATAGGCCCAAGGACAAATATTCAGATCTTACACAAACATTTGTAACACCGCGGGGAACGAAACTGCACCTTTTGTGGCTGAGTCCGGTATTTGACCAGCACGCCACCGAGGTTGTTAACATCCTAACTAATATTTATAAATGCGACACCGAGGTTGTTAACATCCTAACTAATATTTATAAATGCGACAGTCTTTCTTTGTTGGTAGGTTTATCCTTGTTTCACACGGCAATGTATAGATGTGATTTTGTTTCAAGGATAAAGTTAAAGAGCAGAATAGTGGCATAGACTTTATATCCGGGTACCACGCAAACGAAGCCGCGGGCTGAAGTAGTATAATAACTTACCGGTTCCCCGGGAGGTCCCTCATCAGTCACGTCAGCGAAGCGAAGATTTTTCTTCTCTTTTTCCTTCTTTTCCTTATCTTTATAGTGGGCCTTGGTTTCTAGAACCATTGCAATGAAGTCAACTGGCGGGCCGGGGGGTACCCCAGGCGGCTCTATACCGTGCGGTCTTTCCTATAACAACATTTTTTTTTTTATATTCCGTACATATCACACACGTTTAACTGGCATAACCTGTACCACAGATAACATAATACAATACTATGGGTACCAGAGACTGATATAGGTACATACAATTACCATCACTCTAGGACGAAGACGCCACAAAGGGAACACAGTCTTGGACGTGATTTTTTTGTCCAAGCTATCACTGCATAGTTTGATTTTTAGACCGATGATGTTCCAATGATTTGCCTATTGATAAATCAAACACTTCGATGTCAAACTTCAACACGCGATTTTTCAGATTTCGGGCTATACATTATCAAAGCATTAAACATTTATCACTCGATTTTTTTTAGGGTTCCGTCTCTCATAGTAGAAAAAACGAAACCCTTATAGACACACTGTCGTCCGTCTATTGAAACTGATGAATCAAAATTATTGAGTCAGATCATTGGTTCACTAATTGTGGCTAGTCAGTCACGAGTGTGGAGTTTGTCTACGGTACACGCAATCGCAATCGCGAAATTTGCAGTGAATGGCATCACAATTTGGGTTAATCCACTTAATTTAGGGCTATAATGAAGTTTTAAAAAGATGATTAGTTCGCAGATCACTTATTGATCTAATCAGGTACAGCACTGACAGTGGAGTCAGAATGTGGCCACATTATTACACATTTTGACATTAGAGAACTGTCAAATCTTGAATATAATTCTTTCATAGATAAAGGTGTATTATTTTTCTACTGCGATTTTAACTTGAACTGGAATGGGTCAAACATTACCTTCTTGTGTTTGTCAGACCAGGCAAAATCCCGTATCGCTACAGGACAGACCCAGGAATAATCCGGAATTTTACAGAATACTAATGTCACAACTGAAAACTTACCTTGTATACTGAATCCTTCTTCAGAATAGGTTTAGGTGCAATAATGTTGCCTCCATCCATGGGTAGCGGAATCTGGGATGGCATATTGCTGAACAACAGATTCTCAGGAACCTGAAAAACACAAAATAATAATGTTTTAGTACTATGACGAAAAGGGGCTTATTCTATCAACAAAAAGAAATAATATTTATACAAAAAGTCATATAATCAAGCTTATTTTTATCAGTTTTTTTTCTCGTATTTTTTAATTCAGCTGTTTATAGTATTTTTATGATCTTTGTTTATAGTATTTTTTTGAAATGTTTCCTTTGAAAAAACTCTATGCATATCCAAAAGTCGAACAACAAACTTGGAAGTGGAAAATGTACCTGAAGGGTTGGCAAGGGAATATCATCGACTTGCACAGACTGAGCGTGCTTTACTGATTCATAGTATGAAATGAGATGAGCTCTCTTCTTCTCATATTCCATCTCCTGCCGTTTGAGGTCCACCCACTTTTCTGGCTCATCTTTGTCCTGGAAAAAACATTAATTTGGGTATAAAACAAATATAAATACAGAAAAGTCACTTAACCAACTCTCCTTCTAGCTCGATTTTGAATGTGTATGTTAATCACGTCGTTACCACTGCTGAACAGATTGAAATTAGTTTTGGCATATACCTAAACACTTAATATATTATTATTATAGCCATAAACAAATATACATATTATTATAGACTATCACGCGATGACACGAGTTAAAAGGTTAGCGTGGTATGGGCATGTCATGCGGAGGGAAGAATGTCATGTGAATAGAAGAGCTTTAAATATGAATGTCGAAGGATATAAGGGAAGAGGTAGAAAGAAAAGATGGATAGACTGTGTGAAAAATGACATGAGTAAGAAAGGAGTGAATACTGATATGACGGCTGATAGAGGGGAGTGGAAGAGAAAAACATGTTGTGATGACCCCACATGAAGGGCAGGAAGATGATGATGACGCGATGACACGAGTGAAGGCGCGAGTGGAAGTCAGTCAATTATAAATGTGAAAGTAACTCTCTCTCCATCTATGTGTTGCATTTTCACGACCCAACCGCTGAACAGATTTTGATAAAATGTGTGGAGATAGCCTGAACCTGACAGAGGAACGAAATATTGGATACTTTTGACCCAGTTGCCGTGCGAGCAAAACCGCTAGTCAAATACATAGTTCTAATCTACTACCTAGTGTAGATAGTGTAGACAGGGAATCCTAGTGGATTCCCTGTGTTGTGTCGAACCCGCACATTTGGCGTCTCAGCCAGGCACTCGCCTACCAAGCCGATTCTAGTAGACAATAAGGTAAGCAAGAATGCATGTCGTGTCACTGGTTGTCTTGGTCATCCTGGATTAAGGTTGATAAAGGTCATAGTGACCCATAAAAGTGTCAATGACCGCTGGTGAAAGAACCAGTGCGGTAAAGGACAGTGCACATATCATTGGTGCACAACCGGGATTCAAACCCACGACCTTTGGATCGGAAGGCGGGGTCAATGCCTACACTACACTTAAATCTATTAAGTATTTATTTTATTATTATAGTGTTTGAAACTATTGACAGTCATCATACAATTTTATTCTATACTTACATACATCTTCAGAACTCTATCAAAAGTCTCTCTCAATTTCTTTCTTTTTTCTTTCAAGACTTTTTCATTAAGTGGTGAGGGTTGGAGAACATTGAACTCTGAAGAAAGAGAAACATGTTTTAATGTGAGAATGAATCATCATTTTCATAAATCAAAGATGGACTCCCACTAGATGGAAAGCTGGGAGCCATCAAGTGGAGGCTGTACAAGATTGGTCCCTTAGAATGGGGGGGCCTATGTACAGCAGTAGATGTCTTACGGCTGAAATAATGATGATCGTGATGAAAAGACAGGAGTCCTGAATTAAGAAACACATTGTCTACTGTGTGTCTACTTGTTTGGGTCCTAAGATCACATACCCATTTCATCAATCTTCTGTAATTCATCCAATATTTGGTTTGGATCTTTCATCTTTAGCACAGCCGCTCGGACCATCTGTCTCTGCTTTTTGTTTTTCTTCAGTTCCTTTTTCCTGGCCTCCTTTCCTGAAAAGCAAAGTATGAGGAATAAGAAAACCTACAAAGACATTTGGCCATATGTATATAGCTTTTAATATAATCTTTCAGTGAGTGTGTGATTTAGATAGAAGCAACTTTAATAAATGCTGTGTATCACAGAGATTTAAAACAAACAAAGGGAATGTCAACCCAAATCTGACTGATTTATAGGCAGAATTCACCATAGCAGAAATGGACGGGGAAGATAGGAGATGAGAGGCTTCGCAAGGCGCTGCTCGCCTTTTGCCCAACACTGCCTACCATGATAAATCATCTTGTCTATGTTACACAGCTGCCTACTTGCGAGACACTGCTCACGCTCCGCTTTGATGACCCCAAATAATACGAGGCATCTCTTATCTTCGCTTGAACTATGTCCACAGAAGCTTATATAACTAATGTCAAAATAACGATATCCTATTGGTTGTTTACAGCACATCTCCTTTCTTCTCCATCTCTTGCCCATCTCTGCTTTGGTGCGTACCAGGCCTTAATCATAAGGAGCTGTATATTTCCAAGAAAGCTGAAAAGCCTTAAATCACGATAACAGAACGAGGATTGATAGAAGCAATGGCAGGATATGGTTTTGTGAAGAGCCAAGTTTCTACTCACTTGCTTGATCCGTTGGATTCATGTATTTTCCACTTTTAGTGGTATTTATTGATCGGCGTCCCATGTTAAAGCAGCTTCTTCTTGGTCTTGGTTAGAAACGGATTTTTTGCACTGTAGTATATGAGGGGAGTTAGTAAATCCTTTTATACACTCCTAGATATGCGAACGCTGTGTGTTTATGCAGTATGACCGTGCAATGTACGGCCTAGCTTGCTTTGCGTTGGGAAGGAAATATAGGAATTTGGAAAACCACAGCAACGCTGGCTGCCTTGCGATGCGATTCAACCCGATTCCAAACGAAACGGCGCGGCGGCGCGAAGGATCAGTCGGTCACAGTCAGCCAGCCAGCAGCCAGCATCAAACGTAGTGTCTTATATTCTCGCTCTGTGCCAGCAATATTACTATCCTCATTGAATACTACAACAGCACAGCACGCACTTGGTTTTATTCTCTCTCTTTGGCAGAGTTTTTCTTTGCCCAGCAACCCATGTCCAGCCTACCAGCCTACAATTTTTTTTGTATTCTTTCTTTCTTGCTTGCTTGCTTGCTGTCTGTCTGACTTTGACATGACAGCCATGACTGCCTTTCAATGTCAAAAATTGACACTGACAGCTCAACAATTGATTAACATTAACAAGTGTTAAATATCACGGAAGCACGCAGTGCGTCATTTGCTAGGTTATGAGCAAATCAGAGCAATCCAAAAAGAATTTATAATGACACTTCAAATAAATATTGTAAACCTGTGTGAGACATTAATTAGATAACTTTGTTAAAGTAACTCTTTGCGAGACTTTTAGACGGGATCTTGCGAAGTGATGGTTGTGTTTTAAAATTTTACAAAACTAGTGTTCAATCGATTAATATTGTGTAAATAAGGTGGTGTTTTTGTATCATATTCCAGGCTTTTATCAAAAACACAACTAGTTGGCGCTGCCAATTTTGACCAAATCATAGACAGCGAGTACGAGTACTGTAGTATTATGTTATCTGTGCTACGAGTTACTTCGTTTTATTTGTATAACCAACCATCTACTTAGCTATATTTCTACTTTCTTCATAATTGTGACTAAGTGCGTGTATGGCCTCCATAATATCCTCATTGCCTATTTATGATTGATATCCTCATTACCATCAAACGAAGTTACGGAATAAACTGTAACTTAGCTATGCCTTTTTAAGCGACAAAGACTTTCTGTATTATTTCATAAATAAAAATTAAAAAAAAACGAACTCCGCAGTCCGTGGAAAGTAACTATGCCTACCTTGGCGTGCTACCTACCCTGTAACATAGAGAGGAGTGCTAATTAATGTCAACAATTGTGACACATCGTGAGTGGGTAAGTGCCAAACGTAATGTGCTTGCCACTGACTATCCACATAGACGTGTCGTAGATTTGAGAAGCTAATTTCTGCTGTGCTTGCCTAAAGTGAACATCAACTTGACCAAATAAATGACTTCGTAATTTACACTTTACAGGTTAATATTGGATATTAGTTAGAACATGCATAATACCAGATACGATTTTCAAAATTATCTTATCTGTGCCTCAATGATCAGTCGAAGCATCAATCAACTTTTACCAGACATCGCGAGATCTCAATTCGGGGCGAACCACTTGTACCTTTAATATTAGGGTACTAGTTGGTACCCTACCGAACAGAAATCGGTCAAGTGCGCGTTGGGTTCGCGCATCAGTGTTCCGTGAGCTGTACCAAATACAGATCGACCAATTTTTGGGTTTATTAACACCTTAAAACACTGACTACAGTAAAACTTATCTATTATCCATCTACCTACTTCGCAAGTACACTCTCACTCAATTCTCAAAAGCGGCCAAGCTAATTCACAACTTACTACCTAGGTAGGTACGTACTAAGAATCCAATAAATTACTACCTGTCTATTACTGTTAGGTACTAGGTACCTATGATAGAAAACAATACCTACGCTACACACACGAATAGAATTTACGCGTATTCCACTACCATCCACTACACACTGGTTTCATTTTCATTCATGTACCGAAACTAGACTTCTCTTTCTATCTCATTCATGCTAGCCTGATACGATGTGTGCGAAAGCAACGGCATTCTTTGTCCACGAAATGGCGTTTGTTGAACCGCGCCGCGCGTCAAAATAATCGAGGTTGGTCGCGCTCGCTCGCTTCCTCGCGCAGTGGCAAGGAGCGCGCTCGTACGGTTCGGTCGTCGTTCGGGGCGTTAGACTTTCGAGCATCGGATGCTACGCTAGCGTGTATGGTTGCTTCACTATTGATGCAAAACATCCACGATGGTTGATCATAACCAGAAATTGTTACAGGAGTTGCTAAAGAAACATGGAAATAATGTGTGTGCCGATTGTGGATGCCCGGGTATGTTTTTTAGTGTTAAATTGCCAGTATGGTGCCAGTGTTTTCCTTGTGCGTGGTTTTTTCATGGGGTGGCAAATAGGTGGGGGGCGTAAATGCGTCCATGCTTTATGAGTTCAGTGACCTCGACGTAAAATGCATTGAATGAAAACAAATCATCGATAACTCTACGGTATGAGCTAATCAAAACAATACCTACGTATCTATTTATAGACATTCACTTTAAATTACTATGATAAAGTAAGTGGGTACAATACCTACCTAGTTAGATACTAGGTATACTACTTACTTCTCTCATATAAGTACCTAGGTAACCGATTATCTACTGTTTATTTTTTAGTTACCTACCTATTTATTATCTATTTTATGGCCAGGGCCGAACCTAAGAATGCAGGTTTGGGGGCATTACTCCCGCTAATTTTATTTGCAAAAGTGATTTTGATTTCGTTTCTGTAGGTAGGTAAATAATAAAGCAACGATGCTATTAATAATCAAAAATAGTTATCAATAATTAACGTAAGTACCTATCTATTGGTAATTATGCTTTACCTATTCTCATCCTAATTTTAGGCGAAACTAATCGTCGTGAGTGGAATTTTCAGAAGTAATTTAAAAAAAAACAATCAAATTTGATTGCGTTCTTTAGCAGACAGAGCGAATTCCTTATCATGTGGGGGGATTTGCCCATACTCACCATGCTGGGCATGCGGGTTGGCGAGCGCAATTAGAGCTATCGTTGTTAAAATGAGGGAATGCTGCTGCCCATCCTCTAGCTTTTTCCCCTTAGTCGCCCTTTACGACATCCGCGGATAGGTAGATATGGAGGGGCCTTTTCTTCAGCCTGGGCCACCACGGCCTTCGCTGTGTATACCTACGCACATTACAACTATTACTATATATGAATGAGTCAGCTGAACTTATGTATGATGGTAGAGAAAGGTAGAGTGACCGAGACAGTGTTGCTCACTGTCTGCTAAAAAAAAATGTCGCCGACACGATATTACACCGCACCGTCTTCACAAAATTAAAGTTATTGATGTCAATGAGGCATTATCAAAAAGAACTGAAAACAACATAAAGATAAAGAAGGTAATTTTATTGACACAATATTGGTCATGTGTTATTAAAATGGTAGATTACTCGGCATTGGATGATAAAACGCCATTCAAAATAAAATCGATTAGAGCTAAAAACTCAGCAGACCCGAAAAATAGTAACCTACACTAACTTACTAAGTTTTGGCAATTTCGCATTGGGTTTATCTCTAATCCTTTATGTTTGATCATTTCAGAGAAAACCCTTACACTTTTTGTTACTTATCTACTGTTAACGGCAGTCAACTTTAACATTCCATATTGTAATTCCCAGAATTCGCATTAGACCCTCCGTTTTTATGCAGTATCAAAGCAATTGTATAGTAACTGTAGACATAGAACAAACTACAATTCTATAGACCCACTTTTACGTTTTAAACTTATAACCTAGTACAAGTTTGATCAGTCTTATTGTGCTCTACTTAAAACTAGGTATACCAAAAGCTGTTCATTAGAAATTGTAGACTTTAAAACATTGACAAAGGTGTAACGTGTTTGTCTGCTGTTACTACCTATCTACCTACTCCAAATCTTGCGAAGCGTTGTGTTATTTGCGAGTGAGGCCACCTTTATTTGTGTGCGTGCGACTATGACGTCGTGTCGGTGTGGTCCGTACGCTTGTAAACACGGATGTCATGTGAGACGAGCGCCGAGCGTGGAAAACGCCTATTTTGTCGAAGAAAAATTTAATCTCCTAAAATGTAATTAGGTACCTCCTACCTACTCAAGCGGCTTGATTTTCCTTGAACTGAATTGAGCTTATGAATAATTTTTGTCTGATTTGTTTCCTGCCAACAGAACTGTTTACAGAAAGAAAAGTCCTTTGAGTCAGCGTCACTGGGAAAAACCCTGAATTTTCTTTCCGTGCATGACCGTAGTTTTACTGAGAGGTATGCATATCACAGTGATATTATCACTTGATCAAACTTGATCACTTGATTAGTACCTACTAGTACAAGTCGGTATTTCAGTAAGTAGGTATACGGTGTTTTGCCTCTCAAAGACGGAGAAGTATATTACAATACAATCTCTATCATATCGTTTACGCCTCTCGTTCTTAGTGTATTTAATTACCGCGGAAACACATTGTCCGACATCGCGGGGGTAGGTACCTAGGTATGTATGGACACAAATAGTTCTGCTTTCGTTCGACCATCGCGAAGTACGTTTATAGTATGGAGTGATGATTGAGCGCTTCGTCTCACTGAGTGATCAATTCCTTGAAAAAGAGATTATAAACTACCTATATCTAAATAAAATAAATAAATACCTATGTAAGTAATGCACATAGGCATTAATTTTCAAATTGATGAAAAATATAAATCAGTACGTAGTATAAAAAAATATTAATCAGTATAGAGAAAATACGTCACGCAGAGTTATTTAATCTCCGGTATGACGATTTGTAAAGTGCTTATCTACAAACTGACGCAGGTTTGTAAGTACGTAAAGCAATGAAAAATATCTTCCAACTATAATACAAATCATACAAAATATATATTGTTCCTTGTGTTATTCGTAAACAAATCTAGAAACTAGTTAAAATAACTCTTATTTTCTTGTTTTATTTTACTCCGATTTGAGCTTGAGATGACGAAAATTGAGATTTTGTTCATTTTTAGATCGTTTTTGATTAGCAATCGGATCGTATCAGATCCTCAGGATGTTGAAGGGGTAGGTAGTAAATGATAGGCAGTAGGGACATAGTACATACCTATAAAAAATTAAGTCAGTAGAAGGAACCTTACTTAGGTAGACAGGATATGTTTTGCTTTTAGAAAAGAAAACCACTACGCTTATCGAATCCATTGCATTTTACTCACAAGGCGCTACCGGTTCTTATAGTTCTACTAGAAAATCTTTTGACACTATGATTATTTGTGTACACTTCAGAGCCAGACTGGGCATCGTACAACCTTGGCATATTCATATGCATGCGATGTGCCAGTATTCACCGAGGCATGGGTGCGCACATCAGCAAGGTGAAGCATCTTAAACTAGACCGCTGGGAGGACTCACAGGTACAAAGGATGAAGGAAGTTGGCAATGGGGCTGCCAAGAACAAATACGAAGAGAGAGTCCCCCCATGTTACAGAAGACCAAATAGATGTGATCCGCAGTTAGTATATTATTATTGATTTCAACTTTATTTCATGGTAGCTAGTGCCTGACCGGAAGAATAGTGATCAGGCAAATATAATCAGTAACAAGAAGAGAATCTACGAATAATCGACTCACTGAAGTTCATATTCTTAGAAGCTTGAAAGAAATAAAAGTATATTATGTTTTACAAAACCTTCAGATTTTATGGATCAACATTAATACTTATCAGTCTTGAACGAAACTTGACCTAAATTAAATACCGTATCTTTCCATAAAAGGTAGGTGAATGATAAGACTTCTATGTTTTTATTTACGTTACCCATGTCATGTTCGTACGTGGGCTCTGTTCCAATTTAAGAAGAGTTAATAGTAAAATTGTCATAATAATCATGTTTTTGAAAACACTATTATGTAAGGCTTGAACCATAAAAAAAAACTATTTTATATCAGCAGCAGTACCTATGTAACCTAATTTATTTAATAAATTTCAACCTACGGCTACTAAAGGTGCAATGAAAATAGTATCTAGTTACAAAGAATATTCGACATCCTATCTGTTTCAGGGTTTATTTTTTTCAGCGCTAATTTGCACAATTACTTACAAAAAAATGAGATGGTTTTTATAATTCCAGGGTGCTCGTTGAACAATGGATCCGGGCAAAATACGAAAGAGAAGAATTTAGTCATCCTGAGCGCCAGAGCTACCTATCAGGAACAATGGAAGGCTACCTAATGAAGAGGGGGAAAGAGGACAATCGATACCAGATGAGAAAATTTGTTTTGTGCGAAAGTGAAGATTCCCTCAAGTGAGTTAAATCAGAAGTCACGCAAAACAACACATAATTATGTTGCCATGTTATATTGAACTACAATGTTTTAATTGCCCCTTAGTGCCCTTTTGCCTCTTAGTACGACTCTGTGTGCACCTTGCATCACTGCCATACTGAAATACTAAAGAAATGATTTGTTCATTTCATGAAGGCTAACGTCTGAATACTAACTCAATGCTTATTCATTATGCGCTGAGATGAGATGAGATACCTACATGAGATGGGAGTTGATCACAGATCTGGCTTTTTTTTATTTACCTAGCTTAGCATAGTGGTTCTATTCTCTTTAGCTTAGCTACTTAGCTAGCTACTCACGTCATTATCTGACTGGTGGTATCAACTCTCAGGTAAAATTTCCCTAATTTGCTATACAAAGTGATTCATAACATGTATACCACCCCGAAAGTGGGTAATTGTATCAACGAAAAGACATTAGCGAAAAAAACATCAATTTTTTTCCAAACTTTCTCAAATTAGCTTATTTTGGTATTTTTATCATCTTTAGAACTATTATCTAAACGTACAAGAAGTTCTGAATCAAGATTGCTACCTAAAACGGCTGATTCATTGAGTTTGACCTGATTTGACCCCAAATCAGCTGATTTTCGCAATAGAGTTTTTTCAATGAAAAATGACGAATTTCCAAAAGTAGGACAAACTTTATTGCATTTAGGGTGTGAAATAAGCCCCTTTCGGGATGGCATACATATTATAAATCACCTTGTATGTATGTTAATAAAAAAAGGATTTTTTTACATTATTGATTATAAAATGATTGTTGAATAAAATGTTTCTTGCATACTTCGGCTAATCGGGCAATCTATGTATTACCATTATATGAATGAACACATTTTTTTACGATTTGCTAGCATTCGTATAATTTTGCCTAAGTGGAAATTAAGCCCCTAATATGGTGAATGTCTTGAACACCTTGTATGCACACATACTTCAAGGACAAGAAACCTTTTAAAAAATCGTTCGCAATTCGTCTGTTCTTATTATTTCCGGTCCATTTTATATTGCCTTTTACATTTATAACACTTATATTCGTATCTTCATTTACTACATGCATTGTCCTACTTGTTATAATTACCTAGTTTACCTACTCGTTCATAAATATTATTCACAAACCATTTTGCCCGTGCTTTGGTGCTTTAAAATGTGAAGCTTATCTACCTGTTGTTTGCTAAAAGCGCTACACCCGAGCCTGTACCATATGAAAAATTACATGAACAACTTAGCCGTTTTAGATTCGTAAATCTAAAACGGCTGAGGTGTTCATGAAATTCTACTAAAACAGAATTAAGCTGATAATTCAAAATCATGAAACAAAGTTTTGTTCCCTCATTGAGTGTAGATCTGGATCTAAGTTAAAGTTATTAGGTATATCACGAGGATTATTAATAACCGCCGGACGCGACGAAGCATAAGAAGTATCTGGGAACAAAAATCCTTCGAAATTATCTTATTATGATAAAACATTTGGAGCTCTACCAAATGCACTAATGTGCCAATGACACAAAGTGATTGAAAAAGAATTTTCTAGAATTAATCGGGTATTCTAAAATAAACACGTTACTCAGACCGCGCTTTTACCCGCATTTAAAACGGGTAATTTCCCCGTTTATTTTAACTTTAAAATAGACTCGTGAAGTGACGACTATATCCCCATGTTAGTTAAGTCATCCTCAGATCTCTAGGTCTTTTATAATTTTACTTTATTGGGCCAGAATTTATTTTAATAAAATTTGACAGGCCTCATAGCTCAGTTGGTAGTAACTCTGCCTTCTGCGCTAGAGGTCGCGGGCTCGATTCCCGCACTGGACAAACATTTGTGACTAACACAGATGTTTGTTCTGTGTCTGGGTGTTAAATATATATCTATTATGTATATCAGTCTCTGGTTCCCATAGTACAGGCTATGCCTAGTTTGGGATCAGTTGACCGTGTGTGATATGTCCGGAATATTTTTTTTTTAAAGTTAGAAAAAATTCAAAAGCGACCAATACATACAAAATTAGAATAAATATCAAATTGAATTACGTCAAAGGAAGTGTTATAAATGCTACACAGACTCATAGTATGATTGTTATTTCCTTACCTATCCGAGATATTATTTATATCTATTTTAAATAGAACGGTAAATAACTATTTAATTTTCATAATGATGAAATTATCTGGAAAATGACTCCACAATAAAAAGTTATTCGCATAAGTATAGAAATTAAAATCAAGCGCTAAATGTAGAGCATATTTGATTGCGTACGTACGTACCTTTTGTGTAAATTAGTGACGTGTAACACATTAAACAAAAAGTTCCACACCTCTCGTTGCCGTCATAGCATCAAGTCTCAAGACTAACAAATATTGACCTGTTACGTCGTCGAACACGTCAGCTACCCATTATCAAAATCTTGGCAACTTTGGACTTTATTAGTCTCCCTGTCCATTATTGTACAAATAAAAAGAAAATTATTGCGCAATGTTGCACGAAAAGTGTTTTCACGTAACGCTAAGTGTGACGTACTAGGTATACATATTCAATTTACATCAATTTTGTACAGGCGTTACTATATGTTTAGATAAAAAGTAGGTATGTCAATGTTGAACGTTGACTTTATGACGAAAAGACCTTTACCCTCAATTATATTTACTTAAAGTACAGTAAAAACGTTCTAAAAACAGGAAATTCTGTAGAAAAACATTGTCCTCATATTGTTATATTGTTGTGTCATGTGAGCCATTCTATTTATTTTATAATACAACTAGTTGTCCCGCTCGCGACTTCGTCCGCGTTTGTTTACATACCTAAACTATTTTCCATTATCCTTACCGAAGTACTAACACATATTATGCAGCTATTTACCTACTTCTACCTACCGTAACCGTAACGTTAACCCTAACCGTCACCGTCCCGTAACCGTCAGTGTCACCGTCCCGTTACCGTCCCCGTCCCGTCACCACCTTCGTCACCGTCACCATCATGGTCACGGAAGGCCCCCCACCCGATGGACCGACGACATTGTGAAGGTTGCGGGAAGTCGGTGGATGGAAAAGGCTCAAAATGGTTCGTCGTGGAACTCTTTGTGGAGGCCCTTGTCCAATAGTGGAATTCTACAGGTTGATGATGATGATTATTAAGCCTCAGGGCCTGCTTTTCATAAAACTCATATACTGATATCTTATTACTTATAGCTCTTAACCTGAATACCGATTTTGATATCTCTAACTTGAAAAACAAAGGACTTTCAAAGAACCTTTCAACACCCATATAATACCCTTCGGGGGTGAATTTTCGTAAAATTATTCCTAACAAATGTTAACTCTCTATTAGGATACTGCGTGCCAAATTTCAATTGTATAGGCTTAACCGATAAAGAATTCCCATATAAACTTTCATCCCCTATTAGGGGAACACACCATGAGGGTTGTTTAAAAAAAAACTTATTTAGGTATTTTATTATTTTGAACTATTTATCTGATAACCGGTTTTGATGTCTCTAACTTCAAAAACATAGGACTTCCCATACAAACTGTCATCCCCTATTTACACACCCTGAGGGTTGGTTTTCAAAAAACCTTATATAGGTATTTTATTATTTTGAACTATCTACCTGATAACCGTTTTTGATGTCTCTAACTTCAAAAACATAGGACTTTCATACAAACGTTCAACCCCAATTTCACCCCTTTAGGAGCTGAATTTTCAAAATCCGTTCTTATTGCACGGTAACATCTTTTAAAGAATCCCTGTTCCAAATTTCAGACTCCTCGGCCCAGTAGTTTCCGAGCTTTCGTGATGAGTCTGTCAGTGAGTGTATACGTGAGTGAGTGGACTACTCCTTTATACATATAGAGTAAGGAAATCCTGCGTAAAAAGGGCTCTTATTGTTTGATCTCGGATCAGACATCTATACACCTCTATATTATGAAAATATAGTACGCCTCGTCACCATACATACCTAACGGTCTCTAAAATACATTTTAGGAACGGAATCTCTAAAAAAATATTCTTGATATAGAAGACGTTTTATAAATGACAATAATTCTTTACATGAAATTATTAGTAACAGAACATATTATAAGAAAGCAAGCTTAAAATTAATACAAAGACGTTTCCCAATTGTGAATTACCCATAGCAAGGAAGCACCGTAAATCACTTGAACTTGTTGTAATTGCAGACTACCAACTGACGAAATATAACATCACACATATAAATTATAATACTTAGATAAACCCCGCCATTATAATTATCTACCCAGAGGGCCAGAAGCCTGAGGCCCGTGGCCCGTTTTTGTAGGGGCGATTTACGTGACACCATACAAAAACGGTAAGCTATTCACTTTTCATGTCTCACGGTGACAAGTGAGTAACTCACAAACATTACGGACTCGGGCCTCAATTTTCCTAAGCTTCTCTCTCTCTCTCTCTCTTCAAATTACGCAACTGTCCTTGAATATATATTTTAAAACCGTATAAATTGCGCCTAAATAAAAACGATATTGAACGCTATCGCCTAAACATATCCGGACTGGCCCTTAGGTACCACCCCGCCACTGACGGCTGCGGCCGTACCACGGGTTGTCTCGATTGGTTAATCGATCATCTCCGCGTCAAAAACTTTGGTCGCATGAGGTAAGGACGTGACTGAATTACGAAAAATCTATAAAAGGCCGGTTTCCCCGAAAACTACAATACCTGTGTTTGCATTGCAATGGCATCATCTCATAATATCACGCTTCCTACTAACATAAATCAAATAATAGAGTAAATAAGTACCTAGGTACCTATTTTACTTCTATACCCTTTGAGGCTGTATTTTTCTTTCTAGATACTATGTGCGTGAAAACAAAGAGCCCAAAGGTATTCTAAAGCTGTCTGAGTTGAATGTTGTGTTCGCGCCTGCAAAAATTGGCAACATGAATTCAATGCAACTGACGTTCATGAAGGATGGATCTACCAGGCATATCTATGTGTATCACGATGAACCCGAGGTCATCAACAATTGGTAAGTACCTACAATTTTCTTCAATTATTATTATTAATATCTTTATTTCAGGCTACTTGACATATTACACAAACATGTGTAATATGCCATGGCCCATATTAATAAATACCTTACAGACTAACATACATATAATATTAAACTTAAATAACTACACCACATCTAGAGTCAGGGACTTTCTTGATCGTGAGCGCCTCCCTGTAGCGACGGTATACAACTCCAGCTGACCAAAATTCGGGCGCGAGGAACACCTCTTTGTACTTGGCAGCTACCTGGAGCACGTAGGACTTGAAGTTAGTCGCCCTACTCGACTCCAGGCGTTTCAGTCCATGGACAACCTCTGGAGCTGGACTGATCCGACGACGGGCTCTTTCTTCCACATACCGGAGAACACTCTCCCCGGTAGTATTCTAGTAGTATTGTAGTATTCTATATTCAATACGTTTTTTTATCGTTGAAGGAACAGTAATCCTAGGAAATAAAAAAATAAAACACTCAACAGTCACGTAAGTTACATAGTGTCCCAGTGTTATATCGTTAACTACGCAATACTAATATTTGCAGATCATACGTACATTATCCCGCCATGGGGATCGCACCCGCACCTGTTGCGTTTCAATCGGGTACACACACGCACGCCACGCCACCGAAGCCGTCAATAAATATTACAGACTATCTATTAGGGTTTGGTCCCGGGAATTCCCGGTCCCGAAATACCCGGGAATTCCCGTTTTTTTTGCCAATTTAGGAACCGGGAAATCATAAATCGTTTCCCGGTTCTTTCGGGAAATTTCGGGAAAAATATTTTACGTCTAGGCGAAAGGTTTAAACTGTCATAGCTTAATATTAACCAACCGCACATACTTTTGCATGTCGCAGGTTCTGATCAAAAGGATAGAATAAAGCTATATTACTGTTGATCTGTTTAATAATTTAAGCATGTAAGGTAAGGATATTGTTGATTTTTATGCAAGAAAAACAATGTAAAATTTCATAAAAAAAACTGCATTTATGTTATGTTCCCGAAATACCCGGGAATTCCCGGTTCCCTATGTGAAGCTTCCCGGTATTCCCGGTTCCTTAAAAACTACCCGATTCTGCAATCCCTACCATCTATTATCTAGATTATCTATATAAAAAAAAAAAATGTTATAATCATTTTTCTCCATACATCCGAGTAGAAGAGCGCGTACCAAGTTGCCCTGCCCCCTAGCCTCCTGTAATGTATTATGTTGTTATGTCAGGTAGTGCAGGCTCTACCTACATCCTACAAATAATAAATAGTGTAGCACACATACATTTTCCGAAAGAAAAATCCATTGTTGCACGACCGGGATTCGAACCCACGACCTGTGGATCGGAGGGCGGGGCCACTCCACCAGTTATTTCTGGTAGCCTGAAATGTAGTTTATTTATTACAGGTACACAGCGATCCGCTGCGCGCAACTCCACTTGCTCCAAGTGGCGTTTCCATCGACCCCCCAATCGGACCTGATCTCGCGGCTGCCTAAAGATTTTGCTAGAGAGGGCTGGCTGTGGAAGACTGGCCCCAGACTCTCAGACGCGCACAGGCGGCGATGGTTTACGTTGGACAACAGAAAGCTAATGTACCACGATGAGCCGCTGGATGCTTATCCGAAAGGCGAGATATTTATAGGTAAGAAAAAAATACTTCATTACTAAATCAATTATTAAACTGCAAAAATAAAACCGAAATAATAAGTTATGCTGTTTATTTCTCGGTCATCCTGCGTTGGGTGGGTTAGTGACCAGCTTGAGGTGAATTTGGTAGCACCGATTTTTATTTACCGAATATTGATTTTCTTAAATCAATTAAGCACAAAACTTCAAAAAGAGGAACTTGAACTTACTACTTTGAAACACTAGGAACGTGGGCCCAGGGGTTCTTATTCGCTTTAAGAGGCTGGTGGAGGAAACCAATGAACAAAGGTTTCGTGCTCACCTCGGACAAAGGATCAGTAAAGCGATCCGAGATAACGTCGCCAGCCATTTGGGAACACTGCCTGTGGTTGGTGATCTGAACTCAGTTTTCTCTTTGTACTATCACCAAAAATTCCGCCTTACCACCCTAAGAGTGTATTTTGCGTGATCTGTGCCTTGCTTGCGTAAATGCGTAATCAAAATAAGTACCGTTTTTGTCTAACAATATGTTCGTATTGTTTTGGTTGCAACTGAACAACAGCCTGGGTAATCAAAGTCATAAAATGAATGGTTCACCGTCAAAGGATCACAATAAATAAAGAGATTGGCCGGATAGGCTTACTTAGCCGTTTACAAGCGAAACAGCTTCAAAATTGGTAAGGCGGAAATTTTGGTGATAGTACCTACTTAGTCGTAGAAAACAGAGTTAATTCCTAGAATTAATTTAGCTTAATTTGTTTCTATTGTTGTGTTTGTGAAAATAAAGTAACTACAAAAGATCACTTTCATCCATTTCAGGTCACGAATCAAACGGCTATTGCATAAAAGTGTCGAACACTGGCAACGGCTGCAAGGAAGCCCGGTTCCCATTCCAACTGGTGACCCCAGACCGCGTGTTTTGTTTCGCAGCAACGACGCACGAAGACAGAGACGGGTGGCTAGCAGTTATTCAGAAAGTAATCAAACGCCATCTATCGCCACAGGACTCTACCAGTAAGTATTATAGTAAGTTTTAGTTAAAATTTACTGAGCTCTACCTAGGTACCTAGGTTAGAATAACTTTGATCTCAAAAAATTTTCTACTTCTATAGGTAGTCTTTAAGTACACAGTTTATCTTGTATAAGTTTAGTTTATTGTAACGAGATTATCCTAGCTGTAAGATTAATTTCCATAACCTTATTTTCTATTTTAAAGTTTGTGAACTCTTTATAGGTTAAAATTGTCCCTACCAATGCTGTGTTCGCCTGTTATTGGCTATTGTATCAGTCCTTAGTCTATTTAATAAATAAATAAATAAAGTATTTACCTCTAGGTACAGTTCGGCGGATATGTCTTGTCAAATATAAAGTTTGCCGTTAGGATGCGCAGAGGCAGTTTGAGTTCCTAAAAAAAAACTATTTCAAATCCAAACGGCTTAGCACACGTCTGACTTTTTGTAGGCCAATAGTCCGATTCAAGAGTCGCTGACGATTCGATTGACTTTGACTTTGGAAAATTATTACAGCTAAGCAGGTTTAGCTTTACTAGTTTACGAGTAGTAGTCGATTTTGTAACTTCCTAAAAGCTTCATACTACTCTTAAATGAATCCGTTCTTGGAATCATAACAAGATAGCGTGTCGATGGCTGTACCAACTCACTTCGGAAGCCTTCAATGTGCGTGGTCCGACACGCGCTCGTCTAATTTATGTTGCTGACAATACCATCGTCCTCGTAAACAAATTCTAACAGAACGTTGTTTTTTAGGGTTCCATTTCGCTAAAGGAAAAAACTGAACCCATTGTTTATGTTGGTGAGTTAAAAAGTCATGATGCTTAAATCGCTTGCTAGCAACAAAGACAATAGAAAAAAGTACAAGTACTATCCACATTATATTATCTTTTGTACCAACCAAAGCATAATCCAGTAGAGTTTAATTCAATGGTGGCAGGCAGATAAAAAGTTTATGCTACTGGCTTAAATTGGGCTTAATGCGGCAGAGGGTAGAAATACCATGCTAGACACAACAATTGATTCATGATCGTCTAATTTAGTAGCGTTAGCATTTAGTAATTTTAATATGATAACTGAAAGCAAAAATTGACACGGTTGCGGCAAGACGGTGGAAGGAGAAGGCTCAAGACCGTTCGTCGTGGCACTCGTGGGCAGGAACATGTTCAGCGGTGGACTTTATCAGGCTGATGATACTGATGAACTGAAAGGAACTAAGAGTAATTTTACAATACAAGTATCTAAATATTTACCTACAACTATTTTACGAAAGACAAGATACAGTTGAGCTATTTAGAGACCGTTGCAAACAAACTATAGATAGCTCAATTGATCCAGATCACTATCAGTCGAAATGTCCTTGATGGCTTGATGGCAATGCTGATCCGTGTTGGCCCAATTAGTAGCCGCCTCTCGGGTCATGCGTCACTTCGACCAGAAGTCCTGATATTCCTTTGAAAACCTGCAGGGGGGCCCGCTTCCCCACGGACCCAGGGTCTCAACCCCAAAATGCTCAAATATGTAAGTCCTATCGAGACTAACATATTTGCGCCTTTTGAGATCCTCGGCCGAATCTGCCGCCGCACTTGCCCTAACTGATGTAATTGGAAGATATGAGCGCGCTAGTGTATCAACACAAGTATTGTCCCACACCATACCTTTCTCCCAAGGGACCAAAGTCATACCGTCAGGCAGCTTACCATCATCAAGTAGCAGACCATTCGGTTCGAGAATGGCTGTGACGTTGATGCTGGTAAGAGCCCGGCGGATGATGTCATTAAGGCTAGTGTGGCGGGTGGGATATTCTTCCGGCAGCCCTAGTGCATGATAATCCGTGGTGACCGAGCTGATACCGCTTTGTAAACGAGGGTCATGAATCCATTTTGTTGGCCGTCTACAGGCCTACTCACACCGGGACGGGATGGCAGCAGATTTTGCCACCGGTCAGCGCACACTAGCCGCTTAGATACTGTAGCATTCCGCCCGCCTACCAAGGCATCCCGTGACGTGCCGCCGCGGCATGTCGCGTCACATGCGGCTCGGGTGCAAATTTGGTGTGCATGTACCCCCCGCTTGCACTGCCTCACCCCGCGGCCGTTGCGTGCCGTTGCAATTTGCAAGCGCAGCGCACTGCGGCATGCCGCCACGGGATCCCTTAGCGCGCGCTCCAATGCCGTGGCAAGAAATGCCTTTTGGTGCCGTGGGATCGTTTTCTAAACATTGAAATTTATGTTTTATTAAAAATAAAAATACTATGCTATTCCGCCCCGGTGTGCCTTACTTGCGATAGGTCGTGTTAATATGAAGTGCGATAATATGTCATCTAAAATGTACTTATTGCAAATTGATCCTTAACTCTACTGGATGAAGTCAATTTTGTATTAGTTGATTACGATATCGTACGCCCTCAAATGTCAAACTCAAAATCGTCTTTTATCCAGTGGAGATAAGGGTCATTTTGAAATACATTTAGATGACATACTTATCGCACGTCGTATGAACACGACTTTACTGGGCTACGATCTACAAAAACAAAGCTTTGTTATTTCGATATTCTTTTGTTTCAGTTGAAGCGACCCTCGTCAGGAAGCGGACGTCGTCAAACTCTATCAGTATATTCTCTGGAAGGTAGTAGCATTTTGTACTCCTAGGTCATAAGATTATCTGAAGCCACCACGCGCTGAGTGGGTTTCGTTGCTTTAAAAGCTCTAATTTTTACAATTTGGCTCATAAAGAGACAATTTTATTAATGGATTATTTTTTAAATTATTTTCATCTAGTGTAGGTGCGAATCGTGAATAAATTATTTTAATTGACTAGATTGGTAGGTAGGTACAGTCGTCTGCATTAAAATGTATTTCAATTCTTTTTTAGTTATGTCAGAAGACATTAAGAATGGTGATTGTAGTTGCACCGTAAATGGCACAAATTGATAGCCAGACACATAGTATTTGAGGTTTTGAAGTGTAACTACACATATCTTTATATTTCGTATTGTGGCATCATTTTGAAAATTATGTTAAAATTAAGTTCCTTCTGGTAAAGCGTGCTTCATCTTAGGCCACATTTCACTTGCAAAAGTGAGTTGGTGGTCAAACGCCTAACCATCACCAATAAAAATATATATATCTATATATATATAATGTTTACATCTTAGTGCATGCGACTGTACATAATTTTATGATTTATTATTAAAGACTATTATTAGTTCAATAAGTTGGTTTATAAAATGTTATTTTAAAAGTTATAAGTTTAACTTTATATCCGAACAGAATCCGCTCTGAGTGCATTTATTTATTTTATTCATAATTATTTTATGAAAGACTATGTAGTACTGTCAGCAACATAAGGAAGTTAGGTAGGTGCTTCGAATATTTAAACATCACCTTTGGCAACAAGAAACGCAATAAGAAATACTGTTTATGTTCCTGAATTTTAATAATCCTCAAATTGTTTTACTGGTTCATTTACATTATGTAAAGCCAAAGACAATAGTAGATTTTTTTTCTCCTATATTGTTTTTGGTTATGCTTACTTATAGTTTTTTTTTTTACTTTTAACTTTTTAAAGATACATAATAGTGTCCAAATATAGTTAAAAAAGGTAAGAAGTCGATAAACAACGGAGTCTAGTTATACTTTTTGCTTCAGGTAAATAATAAAAAAAAAACTATTTTTTTACTCCAATCTTTAATCAATAAGCGCACACGTCGTGGAAGTTGCTAACACATTTTCTGATAAAATAAAAATGCTCTCTTATTCATAGTAAAAGACATTATACAGGGAATTGCGTATGGTGTAAAATTATGATGTTAAATAGACATAAAATACAGTAATAGGCTTAGTGCTTAAATAGGAGCTTGCCATTACAATCCAAATAGTTATACTTACCTACCCACAAACTAAAATATAAGTAGGTATTTATAACACCTAATTATTGTGGAGCTATTTCACATGTAATCTCAATTATTCTGAGGCTCGTGTCGTAATGTTCGCGAGTTACTCACTATTCACCGGTGAGTGGTGAAAAGTGAATAGCTAACCAAGGCCGCACAGAATACAGAATTTATTAGTAATACCATTATTACATGTCTTGTCATTAATTAAATTAGAAATAAAGAATTGAAAATTATAAATTATAATATTGGTAAATTTAAATATTCATTCACATCATATAATACTAAGTCAGTGAGCCACTTTCTAATTTTTTTTTTTTAAATATGTGTGGAATCTACATCACGGATCCAGTCGGGCAGCCGGTTATAAACCGAAGGACCCATTTTATAAACGTATTCTGCGATAAGTGAGAGCTCACTGACTTTTCAGACTATGGTCTCAGTTTCTGCATGGTGTCACGTAAAGCCTCACCGGTAACTACATAGTAAGTAGCTCACGAACATTACGGATCGGGCATTTGTACCCACAGGTACGTTGTATTTGTAGAAAATAGATAAAACCATAGTCGTAGTAAGTACGAGTATTCCTACTGTTTAGTAGATTTTTTTACAAAATGTTCTTATGTAATGTTTTATACTTAAAAGTTACAATTAATACGCAATAATTATGTATAAATCATTTCCGGTTCTTAGGAAATTAAAAAAAAGCTTTATTGCTTTTTAAAAATTAAATGCATTTTTTGTAGCTTTAAATTTATAACCGCCGCCCCTTGAGTCCCCAATTTAAGAAAAGGTGTTTCAGATAGCATATTAAATATTTTTGAAGGGGCTCATGTGTATGACTGAAAGGTCTTTCACTAGCTAGACTTAGATTCAAATATTTTGTTAGGGAATTACCAAATGCTAGATTAAATAATTAAGGCGTGTGACGTCTTTAGTTTGAAATTGAAGAACATTTCATAATTAGTAAGCGCTATTGAAAATCAAACATCTTTGGTGATCAATTAATCATGAATCGTAAAAAAAAAACAAATGCTAGGTAGGGTAAGGTAAGTATAATTTTGTACTTTACAAGATGATTCAAAGTTATGAATACGTTGTTCTTTCAAAAAAAAAGAAAAAAGAACGTAATAAAAAAACATATTTTATTCCCGAACTCATTCAGTTCTTCTGGTTTTGGTATTTTTATCATATTTATAACTAATTTATCAAACGTACGCAAAATTCAACATCAACATATAAAACAGCTGTAGGTATAATTAAGTTTGACTGATTTGACTCCAAAACACCTGATTTAAGCTTTGTTTTTTTTTTTGAATGAAAAATGACGAATTCCCAAAAGTTGATTATTGGCCCTTTTCGGAATAGTTAATATTATTAATCACTTTGTATACATAAGTGATGCTTGCTGCCATATTGACAGATGCAAAATAATACAGTTCTAAATAAAATTACGTGTTCAAGAATTTAATAAATCAAGAAACAGGATTGTCGATTTTTATTTTGTATGCACTCTTGATGATGATGCATACATTAAAAAAAAGCTAGAAAGCAACTGTTGCATAGAGTTTAATATGTTTTAACAGTTTAGATTGCAGGATTTGATTAACGAGTGGAGCCGTGTGCAGCGTGCGATATGTCAATAGATTTTATTTTTTTCAATTTATCCTTAGGTACTGTTATTGAGTAAAGTAAACTTTGAGTTTGACTTCGGGAGGCTTGCGATATCGTTTGAGCTATATCGTACGCCCTCAAAATTAAATATCAAACTCAAAATTGACTTTCATGTGTGTATGTCTACAGCTTACACATAACGAATTTCTGAATTCTGAGTATGCAAATATTTAGTGCATAATTGGTGCAATCTGAAAATCCAATTCAAAATTTAGGTGCCAAAGAGGTTTCTGAGATATGAGCCAAAAACTATGTGTCAGCTGGAGACCCGGGTCTACAGCTTGCACATCCAGTACTGCCAAACGGCTGATGCGAGAGCTTTGAAAACTAGCCAGATATTTAGTGCCAAATTAGTGCCAAAGGTACTAAAAATTTCAGGCCTGTAGCTTAAAAGGTTTCAGAGATATGAGCCAAAAACTATGTGTCAGCTGGAGACCCGGGTCTACAGCTTGCACATCCAGTACTGCCAAACGGCTGACGCGAGAGCTATGAAAACTAGCCAGATATTTAGTGCCAAATTAGTGACTAAGGTACCAAAATTTTCAGGCCTGTAGCTAAAAAGGTTTCAGAGATATAAGCAAAAAACTATGTGTAAGCTGTAGACCCGGGTCCCCAGCTTACACATTTCGTTACGCCAAACCGCTGATCAGAGGGCAATAAACTTTAGGCAGGATTTTAGCTCATAATTAGTGCCTAAGGTACCAAAAATTTCAGGCCTGTAGCTGAAAAGGTTTCAGAGATATAAGCAAAAACAGTTTTCCCGCCAAAAAATTCAAATAAAGTTATTGAAAATCGGATCATTGCGGCGTTGCCACTTCGCTTCAAAAAGATTGTCAAACGACTTTAAACTTTATTTACATGTCACGAAGATTGATTTTGGTATTTGATCATTAAAAAAGTTCATTTGTTTTGTTGAGTTTAGTCTAGGAGCTCGGAGGATAAAATAGTTTTCAGCCAAAACATACCCAGTGCTGCCATCGATGTACCTCGTGTTTCGTACGTACCTCGAAAAAGAGAGATTTATCTTTTACTTCAGTGAACTAGTGTATGTATACAAAATGTTCCGAAATTAGTATATACACATCAACGATAAGTTGAATGACCTCTCTTTTGGATACTTACCTATTAGAGGACATGTATCACAAAAATATTTTATCATTTTGCAGAAGTCCACTGCTGAACATAGGCCTCCCATAAAGAGTGCCACGACGAACGGTCTTGAGCCATTTCCATTCAGTGAATTACAGTAACCTTCGCAATGTCGTCGGTCCATAGGGTGCGGGGCCTTTCAACACTGTGTCATTCGGTGTGTGGTCGCTGTTCGTAACTTTTTGGTGCTGGCAACGCGCACTGACTGTAGGCTTTCGTCTTGAGGCTCTCTGTGGTAGGTATATTATATGCGACGAAGATGAAGTTTTCCAAACGCTGGCTATGGATAGAATTGGCTGGATATAGATAAAACAGAATCGAAACTATTATGTAGGAGGTATCTTTAACCTATTGAAGTCCACTGGACATACTGTACCTACCTCTAATGTAGGTAAGTTACTAACATTTGTTAGTTACTAGCATAATTTTTGTGATACCTACACATCTTCTTATTAGGTAGTATCTTCATCTTCTGAATTTGTTGTACTTCTAACCTAGCCGTTATCTCATATGTAAGATAGGTGTCGATCGATCTAGATAAAATAAAAATATATTGTAAGTAATTGGTTAGTACCTACCTACATAATTTGTTACTTCGGTTGAAGTTCCGTAGATTTTTAATTTCGAAACTGACGTATGAAATTGGCCTCCATTGTAGCCATCATCATCATCAGCCCACACTAGTCCACTGCTGGACATAGGTCAACCCTAATACGCGCCACTGAGCCCTATGTCCGGCCATTCTCATACACTTTCTGCCCGCGCCACCGCCCCGCATTTCATAGATCATTGCTCCGCCTAGCCACACACTAAAACAGAAATAAAAGTCTGGCAGAAGAAGTCAGGTAAGGTATTTAGGTTAATCAAGATACCTTGGTAGGTAGCACATATGAAAGTTGGATATGCAGGTATCTATTAGGTACTACCGTGACGTATTTGCTCATTTTGTTCATATCTAAGTTGGCTAGTAAATTATAGATGGTAGTTACGTAGTACCTAGGTACTAGTTATTTACCTATCTATAGTTTTTTGACGTGTTTTATTACGCATTTAGGCTATTTAGTTCTACCTAAGTTTGGTTAGCTCTAGGTACTAGGAAGCCATCTATTACTTTCGTGACGTGTTTGCATAATACAATCCTACGTACTTTATGTAAGGTACTTACTTATGTAGGTCTAGCTAGGTATAGGTACCAATTATTTATTATACCTAGGTACTACGTACCTACACTTTGTACCTAGACCTACCAAACATAGGGAAGTAGGTAGGTACCTCACATAAGGTAGGTAGATATGAACCATTTATAAACCACGTCACGAAAGTAATAGATGAGTAGGTTCCTATGTGACATGATGAGTAGGTTCTTATGTGACATGATGAGATATGTGACTCCGCCGTCTAAAGCTAGGTGGCTTCGTATTATTGGAAAAATTATTGCAATAAAATGCTGTGAATGCGCACCCCAACGCGGGACGTCTGTGCAGATCTTATTCCCCCATTTAGAATTAGATGCTGTGAATATGGCTGGCTGTACATTATCAGAGTGTCCACGTCCTTACAGGCTGCCCGATATTGTACAGGCGCGTAACATTATCGTGTCATTCTTTCGTTCTTGAAGTTTGCATTTTTTTATGCTTTTCCCTTTCGGGCTGGCTGTAGCATCTTATTCCTGCCGCCAAGTCTTTTGCTCTCAAATCGAGAGGCTTATGTATGTTTAAAGTATATATCATGTAGGTTAAAGAATTCAGAAGCTTAGATAGGATAAGATGATGAAGTATCACTAAAATTATGCTGGTAACTAAAAAAGAAAAGGCGTCAAAATCTAAAAATAAACAAACATTTTGTAGTTATAATATTATAATAATACCTACTATAGTTTTTATTTGGTACATCAAAGTTTCTAAGTGGTAGCGGTGGGTAACTCACTCAAAATACCTGAGCTGCAAATCAGCTCGCAGCTCGCGCTCTTGAACCGCGCAAGTAGATCTATGAATGATTTCAGATGAATCAGGTAAAGTGAAGCAAACAATGCAATAAGGTACTAGCAATCAGTTCATCAAACGGGTCAGCTTTTCTAATATGGGCTTAATAGTGTTGAAAATAATACAAATTGTTGTCGTATGAAATCGTTTCTAATCAGGGTCAGGGTCGCATGATTCGTAGATGAAGTAGAACTACTTTGAGCCGTTGAGCTGCTTCAGCTGCTTGGGAGCGGCGTGATCCATTTACCTGCGGCTCAGTACCCTGTGATTCGATCTGGATGCGTGTTCTGACTCGAGTTCATCATCATCATTCCAGCCGTTTGAAGTCCACGGCTGAACAGCGGCCTCCCCCACAGATTTCCGGAGTGACTTCCTGTCATGGGGGTGGGGGGAATTTGAAAATCTTTGTGAAAATAGGAGAAGCTGCTGCCCATCCCTTACTCGCCTGCCTAGTACGACATCCACGGGTAGGAGGTTAGGAGGGGCCTATTCTTCAGCCGGGGCCGCCACGGTTACTGACTCGAGTTATCCACCTCTAATTAGTGGTAGGTACACTATGTACAGCAGTGGACTCAAATAGGTGATGATGATGATACTTACACAATGGTTTCGATTCTGTTTTATCTAATGGCCAGCGTTTGGAAAACTTCATCTTCATCCCTTAAAATATACCGCAGAGCACCACAATCAAAAATTTAGCGCGATCGGGGCCCAGATTTGTGGCATTGTATTGTTTCCTATTAACACGTAAGTACTCGTAGTGTGCGAGCTGACTAAACCTCTGGTTTCTTCATGATGTTTACCTTAAACCATTTTGGCGATCTACTCTCAAAAATAATAACAACCAAAATAACGAACGCGTCACAATATTATATGTAAGTGCCTCGTTATAATGACTAAATAAAAGTTTTTTATCAATACAGTCATATTGAACTAAAAAGCTAATGAGGGTGTGCAAAAAAGTGTAATGACGGTCGATTTTTTTATTACAACGATCTGCGACTCTAAGAAATAGTTCTTTCAACCTCTACACTTATTTCGTCGCTGTAAGTAAAGTACCGCTGGCGTAGCGGTTGAGGCGGTTGACTCAATAATCGTCAGTAACGACGTGCCCTGGATCGAATCTCTTCATCCGAACCGACTTTTTGCGTTTTCTGATCGTTCCAGTGACTGTACCAGAATGCCCCAAACAAGAAACCAGGTTGCCGTAGAATGAGAAAATTGACCGCTGAAATACAAAAAGCACAAAACTTGAATTTGAAGCTTCTAAAGGAACAAGACGACTGCGCGAAGGATTATAAAAATCTCTTGGCGCAAAATGGGTCACTCAAAGTAGCATTTGCAGAACAAGTAATAAAATTACAAGAGACTGAAACGGAAAGAAATAAGCTAAAAGAGATGATTGAGCGACGAACTGCAGATCTCAATGAATATGAAGAAGCATTAAACGTTTGCACGAAAATAATGCAGCGCTGTTCGAACAACTACAAAAAACGCTCCAGTTGGAAACCAATGAGAACACCCAAATACTTAATGAAGAATTGGACAATTTAATTAGCCAAATAATTGAGCTCCAAAGTGAAAACATAAAATTAAAAAATTCTAGACACACCGTAGATATTAAAACTGCAGCAAAGACCAAGAACTTAAGTAAAAATAGAATAAACAAGTGAAACATGATAAAGACTCACAGAATAGAAAGAAAAATACAAAAAAAATTAGTAGCGAAAAAAGGGAAGACAAAAACAAGACGGACTAAAACGAGTGAATCAATAGCAACAAAACAGGTCGTGACAATAAAGAATAATGAAGACAACGGGATTACTACGAGAATACTACGAGAAAACGAATAACAGTACCCAAAACCATGAACCCAGACATAAGTCCGGGCTATAAAGCTATAAAGCTATAAAGCTGTAAAGCTATAAAGCTGAGGATACCGCCGTAATTTCACAAAATAGACCTAAGAAAATGCTAATATTGTGCGATACATACGGAAAATCTCTTGGAGAATTTATACACTTACATAATAATGACTACCAATCTGTTCTATCCATTTGTAAGCCAGGTGCTCCTATCAGAGAGATTATAAATAACTTGCCGACACTGACAAAGAATTTGACTCAGGGCGATGATGTCGTCGTGATTGCCTCTGACTTCCATCATCAATCAAGACGTAAGTCTACGAGATACGATTACATCGATGGCAACACGGTATGTTTTGGCTGAAAACTATTTTATCCTCCGAGCTCCTAGACTAAACTCAACAAAACAAATGAACTTTTTTAATGATCAAATACCAAAATCAATCTTCGTAACATGTAAATAAAGTTTAAAGTCGTTTGACAATCTTGTTGAAGCGAAGTGGCAACGCCACAATGAGGCGATTTTCAATAACTTTATTTGAATTTTTTGGCGGGAAAACTGTTTTTGCTTATATCTCTGAAACCTTTTCAGCTACAGGCCTGAAATTGTTGGTACCTTAGGCACTAATTATGAGCTAAAATCCTGCCTAAAGTTTATTGCCCTCTGATCAGCGGTTTGGCGTAACGAAATGTGTAAGCTGGGGACCCGGGTCTACAGCTTACACATAGTTTTTTGCTTATATCTCTGAAACCTTTTTAGCTACAGGCCTGAAAATTTTGGTACCTTAGTCACTAATTTGGCACTAAATATCTGGCTAGTTTTCATAGCTCTCGCGTCAGCCGTTTGGCAGTACTGGATGTGCAAGCTGTAGACCCGGGTCTCCAGCTGACACATAGTTTTTGGCTCATATCTCTGAAACCTTTTAAGCTACAGGCCTGAAATTTTTAGTACCCTTGGCACTAATTTGGCACTAAATATCTGGCTAGTTTTCAAAGCTCTCGCGTCAGCCGTTTGGCAGTACTGGATGTGCAAGCTGTAGACCCGGGTCTCCAGCTGACACATAGTTTTTGGCTCATATCTCAGAAACCTCTTTGGCACCTAAATTTTGAATTGGATTTTCAGATTGCACCAATTATGCACTAAATATTTGCATACTCAGAATTCAGAAATTCGTTATGTGTAAGCTGTAGACATACACACGACTTTCATCTGTATACGTTTAAGGATCAATTTCAAACAGATTTCAAAAAATATTAGAGGACATAATATAGCACTCCGTTTGAAAACGGCTAGAAATTGAAAGCATTACATAATTTAGCAAATAAGACACAAAAGCAATTTAAATGTTTATGTACAATTTAATTTAGAAATATTTTTAGCTTGTGTGCTCACGTAACTTTTGATATAAGTACATTTTGTAATTTTTATTTATTTTAGGAGTAATTTTACTTGGATCTTAATTTTAAAACAAATTTTACCAAAACATGCCTCGCTTATGTTTACATTTTTGTAAATAAATTTATAATAATACATATACAATAATAGTGTGCCCTGGCATAATAATATAAGTACCTAAATTAAAAAACCTTTTCACACGCTGATATAAAATGTTTTTAATTTATGCTAACCTAGGTATTTGCTCAATTAAAGTACGTACCTTGTACCACCTAGCCATAATATTCTATACGAACAAAAACATCTGGGCCTTTATGTTATTCTATGTAGAGAACTCTATTTCATCTTTAATCGAAATCAGTTGAGCCGTTACGGTGTGATTGAACAACAAACATCATCACTGACTGGCCTCATAGCTCAGTGGTAGTAACTCTGCCTTCTGCGCTAGAGGTCGCGGGTTCGATTCCCGCACTGGACAAACATTTGTGACTAACACAGATATTTGTTCTGTGTCTGGGTGTTAAATATATATCTATTATGATGTATATCAGTCTCTGGTACCCATAGTACAGGCTATGCCTAGTTTGGGATCAGTTGACCGTGTGTGATATGTCCGGAATATTTTTTATACATATATATATATATATTTTTATCACAAACGTTCGCATTTATACTATTAGTAGGAAGTAGGCTAAAATATTTTGGGACGGGTTGCATATTATATTATTGTAAAGTTTTTATCTAATAAAATAGATAGGTTTTGTATAAATAGTCAGTTTCCGCAAGCGTCAACTTTTTGTCGTCTATTTTAGTGTTTGTTTTGTCAGGTTTCCCTGGGAGACTTTTGTGACTACTTTGTTAAATATCGGGTTACCACTTTGGTTATTTAGTATTGAGTTTCTCACAGATTTGTACAAATTGGTGACTCATTCTGAGTGGTCTATTTTGAGACTGACAAGTTTATGTATATCTTTAGATCCTTTTCTTTTCAACCGACTTCAAAAATGCCTATGGTATTTTAACATGTAATCATAGTTAGACTTGTAGAGCAAACCATTAGCCTGGGTATCGCCCGAAAACGATTTCGTTTCGTCGCTCTATTTTTTTTCTATTCTTAGGTTATCGTTTTAATTGATCGAGCGTGAGAAGCGACCGACGATCTCAAACAACTTGGGCGAATCGGCGTTGTATGGTTGTAAGATGGTGGGAAGAACTGTGTACCTATATACATTCCAAAACAATTTTTATTTTTATTCTAGGCCAGATCATCATAGCACCATATTTTACTAGATCTCATTTTATTAGATCTCAGTTTGGAGCGAACCACTTGTAATAGGTAGGTACACAATATTCTTCTTCTTCTTCCTGCCCTTGTCCCACATTATGTGGGGTCGGCACAACATGTTTTCTTCTTCCACTCTCTTCTGTTAGCCGTCATCTCCGCACTCACATCTTTCTTACTCATGTCATCTTTAATACAATCCATCAATTTAGGTAGGTACACAATATTATGATAAATAAAGAGTAAGGCACTTTATTTCTTATACAATTTTTTAGACCTACCTAAAGCGAGGTACAAAATACAATTCTTTAGTAAAAATCTTTGGTATAAATAACTATCATTTTAAATAATCATACAATATTCATCAAATTCTCAGACGAGTAAGAGTTTCTCATCTGGTAGTAGTTCTCCTTATAACCGTAGCTGTTGCTGTACTGCGTTTGTTCTCCATTTGTGTCATCGTAGTTTCGTTCATCATAGTCGTTTTCGGAATACTCTTGCGCATAATGCTCTTGGTTTTGGCTGTTTTCTCGACTGTTGTTCCGACAAGACAGTGCGTCGGTCTGTGGATTGACGTTCCAGCGTTGCGATACGCCGCAGCTGAGTGAACCTCCGTGTTGAAACGCAAAAGGCCATGCCTGGGAAAAACAAGGAATTGATTAAATAAGTATCAAACAAATCCAACTGAGTCTTCTTCTTGCCCTTGTCCCACATTATGTGGGGTCGGCACAACATGTTTTCTTCTTCCACTCTCTTCTGTTAGCCGTCATCTCCGCACTCACTTCTTTCTTACTCATGTCATCTTTAGTACAGTCCATCAATCTTTTCTTTGGCCTTCTTCTAGTCTTAAATCCATCCCCCTTTCATACCAAATAAACAAAAATCCAACTAAGTGATATAAAAAAAAATATTGGGTCAAGACTATTTTTATATACAGAAAGAAAATTAAAACTAATCATAATTTCAGCCGTAAGACGACTGCTGAAAATCAGACCTCCCCTTAAGTAGACTTAGCCGAAATCGGTACATATTTAGAAAAAAAACCAGTGTGTTATGCTTAGATCATAAGGTGTTATAATAAATCATTATCAGGCTTGGACCTCCCACAGTGTCTGAAACTGAAGGCATTAGTGTGAAGATTTTGCGAGTTTATAAACTGACCGCACTTTTTACATCCGAATAAACAAATAAATGACCGCATCACATGTGAACATGTATTGCCATATAAAAAATGAGTCAAACATCAGAGATCATAAAAATCAATAACTACCTATGACTAAGTTTATAATAAAATAAGTACCTATATCTTTTGTATACAAAGACAATTTTTATTATAAACTTTAAATATTTTTATTATACAATTTTTATGATAATCAACCTACTACGTATAACTAGTAGTAGGTAGGTCAATTTTAAACATTCCTAAACCGCTTCTTCTTGTTTTGTCACTGATTCTTTCTTGGTCAGGCATTCTTCTAGGCTTGGTCGCGAGGAACAGGCATAGCTTCACCTAGTTTCTAAGACGTTTCAAAGTGATCCTAGTGATTTTATTGAAATAAATGCCTTTTGACTTTGGTCATCCTGGAATAGGTCAGTGACCAGGTGAGGTATGGTGGCCCTGAAAAGGGCCTATGACCGTCGATGAAAGAATCAGTGAGTGCGCCTCTAAGAGGCTCCTTTTGTGCACAACCGCTGAATTTAGGCGCTTTTATAGTACAATGCAAAATTAGACTCTATAGAGTCAATTATTAGATTATTATTAGAGTAAATTTACTTTGTAGAATGTACAAGGTGTTACTACAGTGTGTCCCACGGTCAAGATACATGTAAATTAGGAAATAAGAACCTATCTGGCACCTATATACTTACTTACTTGATATTTACTGCCTAACTATAAGTAGGTAGCTATTAGTAGGTACTGGGTAAACAAGACAAAGAGGCATCCGGAGAAACAATAAAACATCACTGAGATAAATTTTATTTATACCAACAGCTGCAAACTTTTGGTCAGCGCGGACGTAAAACGCGTGTTTGTTATTGTAACCTTTTTGCTTCTATGTTCAACCTGATTCCAGTTGGCCGTGTTTGTGTTGAGAAGAAGGGTCGGAAAAGTGACTCTTCTGTTAAAAAAAGTTATGTGCGAAAGGAACACACAAGATGAGATGGACCGCACACAGACATAAAATCGAAGAGCGATGATCGTAATCAGACTTTGAAGCAGCCTTGGTTTGATGTTATGGTATAGGCCTAAATGCCATCGGTGTACAAAGGAACTATTATTTATCCTACTAATACTATAAATCCTCCTTCTTCTTCTGTCGTGTCGATGGTTCAGGGGGACTAAATCTTTTTTGACCAGTACTCCGCCACAGCTACGGCATTGTCAGTGGCTTCGTAGAGGTCCTTCAGTGTACAGGTGTGAGGGCACTGCATGGACGAAGGTGTAAGTAGGTGCAACGTAGCTTGCGTTGCGACTCCGCAATCGCACTGCGTCTCATTTGAGTATCCCCACTTGCTCAAATTGTACCTGCAGCGGCCAACCTGGCTCCGCAATCGGTTAAGTGATTTCCAGGTTGACCAAGGTAGAAGTTTGCCCGTTGGGAGCTTTATAAATCCTCCTATGAAGTCCACTGAACATAGTCCTCCCCCAAAGAATGCCATGACGAATGGTCTTGAGCCTTCTCTATCCACCGACTTCCCGCAACCTTTACAATGTCGTCGGTCAATCGGGTGCCTTCCAACGCTGCGTCTTTTATTTATTTATTTATTAGGCACATCAACGAAATTTACATGATTAAGAGCTTAATCATTAGTTGGTTAGGTTTGGTATTTTCTAGGTTACATTTTTGGAGGTATTTTTTTGGTAGGGCACATCGAGATTTTTGGAGGAGGTAGGGCACATCGAGATTTTCTCGTTCTGAACTGGAGCAGCCCGCCTGGAGAGGTACCTCCGCCTTACAGAAGATCGCAGCCAAATAACATTATTTGTTTCAAATAGTGTTGTTTTCCTGCGATGAGTAAGGTTGCCAGAGTTCTTTAGGTGTGGGAGGGTTCGGGATCGGCAACGCGTGCGTGATGCTTCTGGTATTGCAATCGCTACTAGGCATAGGCTACGGTAACCGCTTACCAAAAGGTGGCCATAGAAAAAAACATGCAATTTCAATTATAGATGTACACTGCGTGCGCTAATTTACATAGGATATGCTATCAAAATTATCAGAATACAACTTTTACACAAAACGTTACTAAGATGCATGATTACTGCGTCGTCCGGTTCGAGGTCGCCATTCGAGAACCTTTATTCCCCAACGGTTGTCGGTTCTCACTTTGACTCAGACTTGGTGAATTTATTTATTACTGGACAGGAATGAAAAATTCCATATTTTGGCCCCGGCTAGAGAATACTTCCCTCCATTTCTACCCGTGGATGTTGTAAGCGACTGAGGGAAAAAGCGAAGTGATGGGCAGCAGCGTTCCCTAATAGCTTTATATCAAATCTCCCAAATGATGGTTTGGGTGTAGGCCGTAAGAGGCCGTTTGCTCTGGAAATCTATGGAGGCCTATGTTCATCTCATCAGTGCATGTCCTACTGCTGAAATCATGATGATGAGACAAGGCACCATACATACCTAACCCAAAGTCCAAACTCGTACATAAGTAACCCAAAAAAAGTAGACAACGAGCTAAATGAAAACAATCATAAATTTTGGTCATGTCACCGATACCGAGAGGTAATCCTGCTATCGATCAACCATCGGGCCTTCGTGGAACGTGCCGCTTAATCCTCGAAGACAGGCCATGAAATGCCATTTAGCAGCAACTGATTCATGGCTTTAGAGTCTGGAAACTAGTGACGATTTTCACACTTCATTCTACTGTTGATGTCGTCGTGTGCGAGTTGAGCGAGTAGGTAGTGCGAACCAAAGAATCTTGGATGCCTGATTTTTTTCGTTTAGCCTCTTGTGTTTGCGGTATAAAATCAGAAACAATGCCAGATTCCTTAAAAAAATTCTTTGGCACTTCGAAAACAGTAGCTTTATGATGAAGAATATCCTTTATCCTGGTACCAATAACCGATACAATAGTGGTTCCACCTCAGGCAATTAGTGCGAGATCACGAAGTAAAAAAATTATCATTGGCTCCCAAGAATCGTGGTTGGCACCTCTACCCTCGCGGTCACCCAACTAACTCTACACTAATCCGTGGCTTTAGAACTCTCAACTCTTCTGTGGTTCGGGACTCGTGCCGTGGTTTTAAGGAATTAGGGAGATGACAGCCATGACAGGAAATAAATTGTGAACAATTATGTGATTTCTTTTGTGAAATATTGAGGGCTGAAATTTTGTTTTGATTTGTCTCGTTTTGGTGGTGTGGAAAGGTGGCAATTATCTAAATGACGGAACTAAAATCCTACTTTAGATAACCTATATTATTTGGGAAAGCCTACGCGCTATCATCATCAACAACATCGACAGCTGGATTATTCCGGAAATCCCTCATGGTCGTCCCCCACGTTGGAGATTTCAGGATTTTTTTCCTGATTTCTGAAAACAGATTTCGGTACGCTCCATTGGCATATATGGTTTCTGCACCACTTTTATTATAAGTACTGGCAAAGAGTGGAACGATCTGCCTGCGTCGGTTTTCCCGGATGAGTACAATCTAGGAGTCTTCAAATCTAGAGTGAATAAGTTCCTTCTGGTAAAGCGTGCTGCATCTTAGGCCACATCTCACTTGCAAAAGTGAGACGGTGGTCAAACGCATAACCATCACCAATAAAAAAATATAAAAAAATTGGCTCGCACTCCATGCTAGAGGACAGGCTACTTACCAAACTAAGCGGATGGGGAGGCGTGTGCGAAGATCTCGGCTCGTGCAGCAAGGCTCGAAGGTGCGCGATGTAGGACGATGCTAGGCGCAATGTATCCAGTTTAGACAATTTTGTGTCTGCTGGTACCCAGGGTAGAGTTGTTTTCAGTCTGCAGTAGAAATTCGTGAAAATAAGGTTCAGGCCGCAATGTAAACAAACGAAGTAGGTATCTACAAGTTTTTACGCCACAGGTTGGCCATTATAAATTACCTACACCCTACTTCCTATTTATGTTATAAATACGAAAGTTTTTGAGGATGTTTGTTATTCAATCACGCCCTAACGGCTCAACCGATTTCGTTGAAACTTGGAATATAAAGAGTTCTTTACCTAGAATAACATATAAGCAACTTTTTATGTACCACGCGAGCGAAGCCGCGGGCGGAAGCTAGTAACTTATAATTAGCTGTTTGTACTGGAATAGGGCGGTTCGTAGAGCCGAGCCGATTTTGCATTGAATTCTCTACTTTGCCGTTGAACAAAAATATAGTCTGTAATAATTTATTGGATGAACGTAAGTTTGTACTATTCACTCACCTGCAAAAAGCTTTCGAGAGAACCCGCATTCTAGCTCGTTCTCTGGCATTAGCAGCATTTCTATGCTGTGGCTCCTGACTATTCCGTCCTGTAGAGGAACATTAAAATTTCACCTTATTAGGTTAGGTTTTACTGTTTCTTTGGCTTTTTTTTTTTATATTCCGGATCACACATTGTCAACTGATCCCAAACAAGGCATAGCCTGTACTATGGGTACCAGAGACTGATATACATAATAGATACATATTAACACCCAGACACAGAACAAACATCTGTGTTAATCACACAAATGTTTGTCCAGTGCGGGAATCGAACCCGCGGCCTCCAGCGCAGAAGGCAGCGTTGCTACCAACTGAGCTATGAGGCCAGATATGTATAGATCTCTACCGCTAGACTCATCTGCAAATAGGTTCGTGGTGAAGGTCTAAAGCTTCAGGTACCTACTAACCTAAATTATTTATTCCCTAATAAAAAGGATTTCCGGTAGTATCGGGGTCACAAAAAAACTACCCTTTGGAAAGCTTCATATTTAATAAATGGATGTCTGCATCGAACCTCCTATCCTCCTATTGTGTTACAAAAATTTGGAATGCTAGGAGCATTCCAAATTTCGGAATTGTGAGGTAACTGGAAGTACCCTAGAGGTTTTTGATTTTTGCCATTTTCATACAAAAATTATACATTCATTGCCATATCTTTTTAATGCATTAAGCTAAAGCTTTGATTTTTATACGGCACCATAAGCCCACAGACCTTAATAGGTGGGATAAATTTCAAGTTGATACCTTTACCCGTTTCTGAGAAAAAGGGTCTTGACAGACGGACAGACAGACAACAAAGTGATCCTATAGGGTTCCGTTGTTCCAAATGAGGTACGGAACCCTAGAAAACCACTTTACTCCTATTTGGTAAAGTTTCAATGACTTCATGATTCAGGTTAGATTCGTTATTAGATAGAGGTGCGATTTTCAAAGTTCATCTACATAATTGTGCCTCAGCCATCATCGAAGCACCAACTTTTATCTGACAGACACCGCAAGATCTCAGTTCGGGGAGAACCACTAGTTATAACTGTTGTGCAAGTTTTTAAGTGGGAAATAAGCTAGGTACCTACATACTGAATATCTTACCAGAATTTGACTGAGTGTCATCAAAAAAGAAGTCATCGTCGACCTCTTCCGATGTCCTCTCAGTGGGAGGCGATCTGTTTACTCGTTTTCTCGGCATTATGGCTAAATATTGCACTATAAAAATTACCACTGCACACTTCGCAAAAAAATTGCATTTAAGGAAATTTAGGGACTATTCATCCGCTATAATATACCCACATCGAAACTTTCAGTTAGTTAATTTTTTGAACTCAGAACTTCTTTTGTTTTTCTTAGTTTGAATTTAAAACGTGGAATTTCTTTTTAATTTTCTAATGTGACCATTGCAAAGGTCCGTTTGATCTTGTCTGCATGACATTTCTGAATTCTGATTTGAGGAGCGGTGGCAAAGGCGGGCGGCGCCAGCGCAGGCGCTTGGGCGGTGCCAAAGCTCGCCCCTCCCGATGCTACAGGATTAAATCTGAATAATGAACATTAAAACTCTCCCAAACATGAAGCATTGGTTTTTGTTTTCACTTACCTTCATGAAAGTGGCGTTCTCCTGTCTTAACATCACAAATATAACTCTGTCTGTCTGTTTGCTACCTTTACTTATATTTATTATTATCTTATCACAACTAAACAGATGAACCGGCTTGATGAAGTTTGGTACGGAGATAGCTTAAGGCGATACAGAAATCAAAATAAAATGTCGAGTGGGCGGAGTGAAGAAAGGGACAGCGCTATGTACTATAATTGAATGCGAAAAGAGGTAGCAAGTGTTAGAAGGCCGAGCGCCTCGCCTAACACTTGCTACCTCTAAAGTAATCGACACGTAAGCGACATATAAGAAAATATCGATTATCTTAAAAACTATGTAATTTTTTTTTAAAGTGTATTGGATTTAGATACCCAATGCTATTGTCTAACACAATGATTTAAAAAAGTTATTTTTGTTAGATAGTCTCAGAGTATTTCCGAAAAAACTGTTGCAGAGGACCCAACTTTAACCCAAATAAATCTATCGAGAAAAGTTTTACCAATCGCGTTTCTGTCTTGGATTTAGGTAAAAAAATGCTCAAGTTATATTTGTCATTAAAATCAAAACTGTGCGTTTTGCGGTTATTGAGAAAAAACAATTCAAAAATATCAGGACTAACTAGGTAGGTACTTCTAGCACTTCTACATGATCATTCTATCGATCCATCCAATTATAAGTACCTAGGTAGGTAAAATACATATCTACCTATACCTACCAACATGTACCTACCTAGTAAAACCACAAAAAAGTGTGAATCAATTAGCGCCTTCTTAAGTGAGGCAAAGTGATTGACGGAATGTCGCCCTAGGATCAAGCTTCCGTGACATCCAATACTTTCGTCGTACACGTGCTATGCAGAGGCTTAGTAATTCCATATTGATCGAGTGAGCGAAGCGAAGCGAAGCGAACGAGCTAGGCGAATCGACATTTATTTAGATAAGTAATTTAATATTAAAAATATACCTACTGTGCGGATTGGAATGAAATTTGGCATATATGTTATAAAATAGGCTACTCTGCGGTCCAAAGCTAGTGTATTCATATTTCTTAATTTTCTATAATAATTCACATTGGTAATAATAATAAGTACATCTATCTATCTATCTCGCAAGTGTGAAATCTAAAATAATAGAATAGAAAAGAAATGGGAATAAAATAGTTTATTGTGTTCATGTTGTACAGAAAAGTTCTTTAAATTAACTAAAACTTCAATGCTGCAACGTGAGCCAGGTAGAGCACAACAATTTAGTAGTAGGTAGTATCGCTAGGTGACAATTTTGTTGCTGTTCGTAAGCAGGTAGGTCATAGGTACTATTATTAAATAAAATGAAAAATTTGTATTTAGATCCGATGTTCGATACATAGGACCTAAATACATATTTTTCATAACAACATAGAGTTGAGACAATTTGATTTACGCGGGGGTTTACCTACAAATGGAGTGGTTTTTGAAAAATGGAGATGGGGCAAAGGGGATTTGAAAAAAAAACCTAAATATAACCAATAATATGTCTGGATTGCATTTATGAAAAACCTTCACAGTTTAAAAAGTGGTAATTAAAAATTAGAAATCAGGTGTCTAAGTAGGTAGTAAACAAGTTACCTACCTACATTACAATATACCTACCTACATATGATAAGGTAGGATCCTATTTGTTTTGTGACGTGGCGTGCGTGAGCGAGTGGCTGACTAACGGTACGGATTGCTGCAAATAGGATGCAGCAAGGGTTGTCTCTCTCTCTTCAACAATTATTATGTATTAATTAACTACCTATTTTAAGAAGTAGGTAACCATACGCAAAATTAATATTCCATTATTATTTTTATAACGTGGTAATAAAGATGAAATTGTTTTGCACTCCTCTGTGGCGCTTAGGTAGGTGCATAAACTGCCTAACCTACCTACCTAAATATGACTGCAATTTTTCCAAATGGCGGGAAAGTTATAAAATCGCATATATCTTGAGTCTTGACTACTATCTTAAACTTTTTTGGTTATTAAAAAAACGATAAAATTTTACCAAATTTTATTTAGTAGGTCGTTAGGTTAACTAGAGGTTACCTAGAGGCTAGAGGTACCTATTTTATTAGTTGTACACGAATCCGTATTTTTAACCCCTACTACATTACTTAATTAGTAGGTATTTATTGAAATAAGTACGACTTTTTGTGTGGATTGGAAACCTAAACTACTCACAACTAGGTATCATTGGAAGTTTATATTCCCCCAGTAACTTGAAGAAAAGAGCTTCTTGAAATAAAGTAGGTACTTATTAATCTAATTTTCCAGAACATTTTAAAGTACGTCGGATGTAACTACATAATAGGTAAATACTTAATCTGAATTTTTGAATCTGAAACTGCGCCAACCCTATTCATCCAGGTGGTGGATATCAAGCATTGAATTTTACTGTGTCGACGAAAAGTGATTCGTTTTAAGCGCCATACATTACGAGTATTTCACTGTTTTCTCAACAAATATTAAGTTGGTAGGTAGGTACTTACTCTTTATTCCATCCTTGTTTATTAAGGTGAGGGTTAAATTGTTTTATGATTTTTGAACTGTTTTTTCTCAATAACCGCAAAACGCACAGTTCTGATTTTTATGACAAAGATAAATTGAGCATTTTATTTACCTAAATCCAAGACAGAAACGCGATTGGTAAAACTTTTCTCGATTGATTTGTTTTTTAAAGTTCGGTCCTCTGCAACAGTTTTTTCGAAAATACTCAGAAACTATCAATCATAAATATTTTTTTTTTTAATATTTTGTTAGAAAATAGCATTGGATACCTAAATCCAAGACACTTTTATTAAAAAATACTTAGTTTTTAAGATAATCGATATTTTCTTATAAGTCGCTTACGTCGATTACTTTCGAGCGCCTTCTAACGCTTGCTATCTCTTTCCGCATTCAATTAAAGTACGTAGCGCTGTCACTTTCTTCACTGCGCCCACTCGACAGTTTATTATGATTCTCATAGCCCCATAATTACTTACTTACCTAAACGTAGTTGGTATGCCGCCGGACAGTAGGTACTCATGATATGCACTAGCGGCTTCGAAATTGTGTAGGCCCTACACTTTAGGCTCAAGAAGGCAATCAAAGAGGTCTCAGTTTCAAAATGAATGAATAGATTTTTGATTCAATATGAAGGTAAATATGACGAATACCAACGCTAAATGGCGCCCTCAATTTCGTTCGTCGCGTTATTTTCGATAGGCGCGCCGGTACCTAAAGGACTTTTATGTATCGTAAATGACTACAATATTTAATTAGGCTATGCCTATAAGGGGATATGGATATAAGGGGAGAGGTAGACCAAAGAAAAGATGGATAGATTGTGTGAAAGACGATATGAGTAAGAAAGGAGTGAATACTGATTTGACGGCTGATAGAGGGGAGTGGAAGAGAAAAACATGTTGTGCCGACCCCACATGAAGTGGGATAAGGGCAGGGAGATGATGATTTAATTAGGCTATGCCTAGTTTTGGTTGGGATCAGTTGACCGTGTGCGATGAGTGATGAATGACTGATGTGTCTGGAATATTTATTTATATAAACCTATATAAATAATTATAGTTATATATATATATATATAATTATATTATCCTTGGTATCGTGAAGTCGTACTAGGAACGCGTAGCTTGATGCAAGAACCTTGACATTCATTTTTACTTGAAACTGGCAATATTGACTGTAAAAAAAGACGCCTCAAAATGAAAAAAAATAAAACAAATTCACAATCTAATAATTGATACACTTGTATTGGTTTTATTTGTTTAACATATGCATTATATTATTTTTAGCTGCTAAATTCAGTGAACGCTTGTATTCATGGAATAAAACTAATACATACACCAGCTGGACTGTCATAGTAGGAAGGTATTCATAGTAAGACTATAAAATGTTACCGGGAATTGGAGTATTTGGTACTGGTGCTGTGGCGAAGGCGATAGTGCCGTTCCTCAAGGAGAAAGGATTCCCCGTGGAGGCGATTTGGGGCGTCACATTGCAGGAAGCAGAAGCTGCCGCAAAGGAACTTCAGATCCCGTTCTATACAAACAAAATCGATGATGTCTTACTGAAAAAGAATGTGAGTCTTGTGTTCATCGTTTGTGCGCCGAATCTTCACTCACAGATTTCAGTTAAAGCACTCGGCATCGGAAAGCATGTTGTATGTGATAAGCCTGCTGGACTGAGCCAGGCTGAAGCATTGAAGATGGTACGAGCAGCCCAGTATTATCCCACACTTATCTCCATCGTTAATCACTCGCTCAGATTCTTGCCGGCTTTCAGCCATATGAGGAGGAGCATTCAAGACGGCTACCTCGGTAATCCAGATGAGTTGACACTGATAGATGTTAGAGTACAAATGGGTTCATTGTATGGGGATGTGTACAATTGGTTGTGTGATGACACTATGGGTGGAGGAACCCTAACTTTAGTTGGGAGCCATGTCATCGATTTGGTATCCTTCCTGACAGGCCAGAAAGTTGTCAAAGTACTTGGCGTTTTGAGAACATTTGTTGAAGAAACTGCAAAAGTGAAGGGTATCAGGAAAATAACAGCCCCAGATTTCTGTTCATTCAACTTAATAATGGAGAAAGGACTTCTAGTTACTGCTACGTTAACAAATCATTTGCCTTCACCGTTTTTCAACCAGGAAATTTGGGTATGCAGTAAAAAAGGTTACTTAGTTGTCAGAGGTGGAGACTTACATGGAAAGTTACATAATCCTGCTAAACCTGCACACGAGGAAGACAGCTTACGGCCTGCTAAAGAGGATGTTATATATGTGGACGTTGAAGATCTCAGTTGCACCTCTAGTGTTGTGCCTAAGCCGTACATAAAAGGTCTTTGCAAGATGATAAATGCTTTGAAGGAGGCATTTTTGCCAGTCAAGGAACAAATGGATTGGGTGAAGGAGCCTGTACAAGCTGCTGCCACATTTGAGGATGGGCAAAGAGTACAAGCAACCATGGAGGCATTGAGGCAGTCCCATGAAGATGGTTGTTGGAAATCCGTTCAGCTGCTAACTGAACCCCCGGATCCTAACCCAGTCTTGTCAGCTGCTGTCAGACGTACAGCCATATCTTTGCAATGATTTGATGTACCATTAATTTTGTAGAGAATTGCTTTGTATTGTTAGCTTACTTTGCATAACAAATAATTTATAAGACTCTGGTTTGCAGATCTGATCTAATTCAGTATTATTTGGTTTCATTCCGTTTAGTCGGCCATATTATATTAAGCTGTTAGATTTGTTACATAACCATTATTCTGCTTGTCGGCTTGCCATTGTACATGTAAATAAGATTCTTTTTAACTATGTAAATTATGTGAAGCTACAATGATATCAATGGTTCAGTATTGTGGGTACTTCTCTCATAATTCCCTTCTAATGTAAATAAAGCATAAATTTAGATTTTAGGACATAAGCGAAGGGCTTCATGATCAATTCCTTTGGGTAGCAAAACATCTAACTGGTGAGGGATATGTGGTATGAGCAAAATTTCCAATGAGCCAAATGGCTATTTCAATGCAATATGTATAAAAACAATTGAGAACAGTTGTGAACGGTGTTTGTGCATAGGTATTAAGCTCAAATCCAGTTTTCAAGACATTTATTTGTAGGACATTGTGTTTTAGTTAAAATGCATTAGAGGTATTAGAAAACATTTAAGTATTAAGTATCCATGCATGAATCGAGGTTACCTTTTGGGATAACAATAAAAAATCCAGGCATTGTGAGAATAGGAATATTTGCTCATTGTGTGTGTTGTGATCTAGTCATTTGGCTCCTTGGATATATTGCTAGTTAGTTAGAAGTTTTGCTATTTAGATGTATCAATCATGAAGCAGCTAAAGACTGAATTATTCTGAGTTAAACAAATCTTAGATATTCTGGGCAGTTAACAAGTTGATTATGCTACCTACTTGGGGATAATATTACGATTGAACCTTGAAATTAGATTTATTTTAATCAACATATTGTCACCCATTTACTTACTGTGATTAATTTTGTGTTTTTTTTTATAATACTAACTTAATAATTCAAACAACTGCAATGCAGAAACATCGAACTGCATGATACCTATATCAGTACAGAATTGTCTTTGCAATTCCTTGGTTGTATAATGTTTGCAAACATTATGTTTTAAATGATAATACCTATAATAGTTTCGCTGATGAAGCCTAGCAACATGAAGTTAGCCTTTTCAGGAGCCTAGATTTTTTTGGAATTTAAGTCAGCTGCTTAACTGGACTGCTTACTAAATGTTTGCAAAGATCCATTAGCCCGACTGTACCTATTTAAGAAAAGTACAAAACATTATCAAATAAAATATTGATTGAATGCAAACTGTTTTTATTTGTTTGATGAAGAAAATGAATAGCTGTAAAAGCAATCTGCTCTAGCCTTCAGTCTGATTAGATGGCTTAAGAAATTGCTTTTTGTCCCATTAATCCTAAATGCAGACTTATTACCTACTTAGATGTGAATAGCCTCTTATCACTTTGGAGGTTATCTCCAGGAATGATGCAATACCATGATTGATAAGCATTGTCCTACTTCTCCAGTAGATGCAGGACCATAATAAAAGACCAGAAGTAATATAACAACATTATAATTAGAAATGCAATGGAGATATCATAATACCTCGCCCAACATATTACACAATCACAACATGTTCATTCACTACTCTAGAAATTAGAACTAACAGAAGTACCACGAAATAAAATAAAGCTATGTAAAATTCAGTTTTCGATCTTTGCCAGAATGTCAGACTCTCTGAAGAGGTGGTATTCCTTTTCATCGTTCTCCAAGGATACCTTTGTACCGCCGTACTCGGGAAGAAGGACTTTGTCTCCGACTTTGACCATCACAGGAATGAAATCGCCGTTTTCTTTTCTGGAGCCGTTGCCCACGGCAACCACCTCTCCGTGAAGGACTTTGCCTTGCGCCTTCTCCGGGATCACGATACCACCAGCGGTCTTCGTGACGGCCTCCGCCCTCTTGATGAGAACTCGGTCCAACAAGGGAATCAAACGTTTCACAGCAGCTGCCATTTCAACGATATATTATTCTGGACTCAGAAAACAAACGAGTGGTTCTTCGGATTTCTAGTAGCAGTCAGATTTAGACAGAAATCTAGAATATTCGTTCGAGATTCGAGAGCAAACTTCGCCGGCGATAAAAAGATTGATCTTGCTTGCTTGTCTTTCTGTCAAAATGCGGCCATGTGTTTTTGGTGCTGCCAGGTTTTACAATTTAATAGTTTGAAATATTGGTTAAGAAAATCAAGACAAATGCAATCAAGATGTTTTGGCTCCTTGTATGTATTTTTAGCCTTCAAGAAAATAATTTCCTCTATTCCCTACTTTTTATACATACTCTGACCATCTAGTGTTGAGTAGGAGAACTACCTGCGTATTCTGAGTATGTAGTAGATTCATGTCTACTTCACAAAAGATGGCGCTGGTTTACAAAACTTATAGTATACTGCCGTGGACTGGTAGATGGCGTTAGTAGTTTTTGGGATTCTGCTTATGTATGTAGTAATCGATTTTTTAAAATAAATAATACTTACTAGCAAAGATATTAAAGTCGATTTCCGTTACACTTACTATACGATAGCAAATGTCAAATATAAGCCAAACAAAATGTCACCTATATAAAAAAAAATTGCATCACTGACGATATCAACGTACTTACTAGTATTATGTTATCTGTGCTAGTGGTTATATTCATTAAAATAATTGAGTAGGTACTTAATTTATCTTGAATCTAACCTATGAAGGCGCCAGAGAATTGCTACATACCTAATGCGTAAGTTTGTTGCGATGTTTGGATGTTTGAATTAGATAACTAAGATGTTTGGATGTTTGTTATTCAATAACGCCTTAGCGGCTCAACCGATTTCGTTGAAACTTGGAATATAAAGAGTTCTTTACCTAGAATAGTATCTAAGCTACTTTTTATGTAGGTAACACGCGAGCGAAGCCGCGGGCGGAATCTAGTAATAAAAAGGTGTAGATAGGCGATTCTCACGCTCGCCAATATTCCGCGACGAACCGATGTTATTCGGTATTCGGTAATCTAGAAAGAATTGATTGTTTTATAATTTATTAACAAAGGTTTTGTGCCTGCAAAATCTTAAAAGATCGTGATCGGGTTCACACGGTGAAATACCATTAGGTAGAGAGAGACTATACAAGGGGTATTTCACAAACATCTCACGTGCGCGAGGTGACTATGATTTGGGAAAATATAAGTAGGTAGGTAATTCGAGAGTTGTATCTTCAACATAATATATAATAATAAATCGTTAGGTCTTTCAGACAAGTAGGTTCGTCGTGTACCGCAACTACTGAAAAAGTGCTTAATCTATCAACAAAAATATCAAAATGTTCAATATTTTTCCCCATTTTTTTTTAAATCAACTATTATTGATATTTTATCATTTTTGAGAACGAATTCTTCAAAGTATGAGAAGTTTATCATCAAGATTACCCAAAACAGCCGATTTTTGCATAGGTTTTTTTAAAAATAAAAAATACTTATGGAATTTCTAAAATTCGTAGTACACCTACCTACTTACAAACTTTTTTGCCAGTTGTGTGTAGAATAATTCCGTTTCGGCATATACCTACCTATAGTACGAGTAGATACTTAAGGTGCGTCCACATTTGTGTCATTTCAACGCGCCGTGGCTCCGTGACCGTAACATTTAGGCGTGACAAAAACATAGTGTGGACGGATTTTGACACGCGGACATGTCACACGAGCTATTGCCACGCAGCGATCCACTCAGAGGCCCACTAACGAAAGCAAGAACATTTCGCCGTGACTGGTCCACACTTAGCGTAGCAAGTACCGTAACATGTTACGGAGCTACGGCGCGTTGAAATGTCACAAATGTGGACCCAACTTTATACATATTATGATTAAATTGTACCTTAAGGTATACCTACTGCTGATTGACATCATTGACAACGAACAGCCCTAACTACTCCGGAATGTCCTTGTTAGATTCCTACTGAGCTAAGACCGATCCAGCTAGATAATCATCCTCATCATCAGCTTAAGGAAGTCCACTTCCGGACATAGGCTTCCCACAAAGAGTGCCACGACGAACGGTCTTGAGCCTTTTCTATCCAACGACTTCCCGCCTTCATAATGTCTCCGGTCCATCGCATCGCGGGGGTCTTCCAACAACGCGTAGTCCGGTTCGTGGTCGCCATTCATCATCATCATTTCAGCCGTACGACGTCCACTGCTGAACATGGCCTCCCCCTCAGACAGAGCGAATTCCTATAATGTGGGGGGGATTTGCCCATACTCACCACGCTGGGCATGCGGGTTGGCGAGCGCAGTTAAAGCTATCGTTGTTAAAATGAGGGACGCTGCTGCCCATCCCCTAGCTTTTTTCCCTTAGTCGCCTCTTACGACATCCGCGGATAGGTAGGTATGGAGGGGCCTATTCTTTAGCCGGGGCCACCACGGCACCACGGTCGCCATTCGAGAACCTTTATTTCCAACTTTTATCTGTTCTAAATGGCCGTTCAGCTATTGTAGTATCTTACTACCTAGGTACTATTATTACGTTTCTAGAACTATGATTTCGGAAGACTCAAAAGCTATTTTCCTCACTTCAAACATGGCCACACTATAACAAAAAGGTTGCGATAATAGCCGTACGCGGATGTTCAAAACGTACAAAATAACACAACAAACAAGCCTGAACTCTGTAAAGCCTTATATGAGCTTAGCCACTTTATGTTACCACTATCACTATTATTTTAGACCTATTGAGTTATGATTTAGAGGTGAAAATTGTGTGGCATGTCGGTATAAAAGTGTGAATGGTTTAATGGTGGTTTCTCACGAAGGCACAGGTGCGCATCCGGCTATCTCGAGCGGGATTTGAATCAGTTAAGTGAAGCGTTATAATTACGATGCCGAAACAAAAATCTTTGGATCGCGATGGAATTCGTTGACAATTCCGGACGCAGGAGTTGAAACTGCAGCAGAAAGCGGAAACAAAAGTTTAAAATGCTATGGCTCGAAAATGCAAAAGGAAGGTGCATTTTAGCAACCGCGTGTTCTACGGCGCATATCATGTGAAATTTATTTTGAAATGATCCTTACGCCTACCGAATAAAATAAAATTTTAACATTTTTAGTTTGACTTTAAGGGCTTACGAACGCTCTATAACAAGGTACTAAGGATGTGCTAAAGCTATCAGTTAGCAAATTTAAAAGCTCAATTGAGCGAAAACTCTGTAGGTAATACATATTATTACAAAATATCAGACTATTTAAAAATAATCCATGCGATCTCAATGAATAAATTAATATTGAATTGATTATATAGGTGCTAGGCAAGCTCACTCTATCGAAACACGTCCCGGGCGTCCTGTACCTCCTGTAAGTGATTAAAAATTTCTACCAGAATCTGTATAAATCAGTAGAATAGTTGTAATAAGGTATTACCTACATATTATAACGTCGTAAATTGGTATTTATCTCAGACCTACCGCCTGGTTGAAATCTCTGCAAGGTAATGCCGTAAACGCGTTGTTGGTAAGTGTCGGCGGCCGTGGGCGGGCACAGGTGTTCATCCGGACTTACATTACTTTGCGGTCATTGCTTGCCGTGAACTCTGTGTGATTTCCTCAAATACATAGTAAAATAAATTTGCCAAGTGTGAGTTTAACTCACGCGCCATTCCCGAACCGATTAGTTACGTAATTCAATATACTTTTTGACAAGCGCCATCGATTTGTGTTCCGGAACTATATAAATTACCGTTTATCTACTAATTGTTTATCTACTTTACTAATTGTTTATCTCTAGTATGGTTTTACATTTAAAAATAAAAATAGTCTCAAAACTATTACCAACCTAATCCCAAGCAAACAAAATGTCCTATGCTTTATACAGGCGCTCAGATGATAGTGCATGAAAGGAGCCATTTCATTCTGGGCCTGGTCCATGTACACTACATAGAAAAATTAGGAAAAAATAGGAGATTACAAGAAAAATACAATTTCATTAATTTTAAGACGAATGCGATGGTACAAGAATAGTTCTTCTGGTAAGTTTTTTACTATGTGAACACTATTTGAAGGCCGCCATGTTGGTTTATAATTGGCGTTTGACATGACATTGACATATTTTTCACGTCATGTTGTTTGATTTGATGTTTTTGTTTTGTCAGATAAATGTAGGTTGTCAAAATGACATTTCACGCACGTCCATCCGCCATATTTTTGTAGCACTGTGTGTTGCTCTCTTTGCCGAAGAAAATCTTAATGTACCTTAGAACGAAGTCAATTTATATAAAATAACCAATTAAATTCAATTCAACGGCCTCATAGCTCAGTTAGTAGTAACTCTGCCTTCTGCGCTAGAGGTCGCGGGTTCGATTCCCGCACTGGACAAACATTTGTGTGATGAACACAGATGTTTGTTCTGTGTCTGGGTGTTAAATATATATCTATTATGTATATCAGTCTCTGGTACCCATAGTACAGGCTATGCCTAGTTTGGGATCAGTTGACCGTGTGTGATATGTCCGGAATATTATAAAAAAAAAAAAAAAATACGTTTTCTTTATTGCTTAGCCATATTTTAGAGTAGTGTACACAGTGCAGGCCCAGCCTTCATATATTGATGAAACGTCTCTTTTTTATTATAAGCAGTGTAGGTATTACTGTGAAAAATAATATACTTTCCTTTATTTCTAAACTTGAAAATATCGCCATCTTCCATATAGCCGTTGAACTACTTGATAAGTAAGTCCGCAACAGTCTCCCCCTGTTGTCGTGAAATCCAACCGGTGTAGGGCGCTAAAGACTCTCGGCGAGACATCCCGGCCGAAAACTCCGCGAAACCAACTCGCACTGGGGCCTCGGGTCTACTCATCATGTTGTTCAAAAGTACGGTTTGGTAGTATTTATTCTTCTCGTTTTACTAAATTGAATCTGCAGATGCTGAACCAGATTTCGCATTTTTTTGCGTATCAGTGTAGATTTAGAACCTTGTTATTATCGGTGTCTATCAGTTCAGATATCACTTATGTGGAGAATAAGAGCCAAGCTCTTAGGTTTAAAGGCTATTTCGTTATCTCGTCTTTTCAAAAATGTATCTAAAGATAGGATGTTATTGACCGAAAATAATTATAAAATTCTAAAAGCCTAGTACTTATGTACCTACCTACACTAACGAGATTGTTTTAATTTCAGATATGAATAAGAAATTAATTTCTCAAAACAAAGAATTTCTACAATCTCCATTGGTTCTGTTTTTGCCTTGTTTTGTGGTTTATCTTTGTTTAATACTTAATACCTATTTAATGTTTTCTAAAAAAAAAGCGTAAATTATCCGTAACTTGGTATTTTGTTTCTGTGTAGTGTAGGTCCGAGTCCCGGTATTATTGCAGATAACCTCGGTGCGCGGCGTGAATGTGGAGCGGGCTTACAATTTTTCGAGCGAGACATATTCTGCGCTTTGTGCTGTTAATTTGTGTTTCTCTCGCAATAAACTGCAATGGCCGACTTGATAATAGAAACGTCTGAAGGAAAAATCCAAGGAATTGTTACGAAGACTCAAAATGGCGTGGAATTTGTTACATTCAGAGGAATCCCGTACGCGAAGCCACCAGTCGGTGAGCTGAGGTTTGCAGTAAGTCATTATGCCATATTACACTGTGTTACTTACTACGTAAAGGTCATGTTCTATTTCCATAAATTGAGCTATCTTTCTTTCTGTGAAAAAAGTACATTATCCTATGACAATATGAACCTCCATTAGATTACATTAGGACCAAAGGCTTAGGTAATTAGGTAAGTACCTTGTGTTTACTTCACTAAGTGATAGTGATCGATAAAAAGTGCTAAGATATTATAAAATGATAAGTGTCATATTAATCGACCGAGGGAGCGAGTGAAGATCTCTCCAAAAACTTGGACAAAACGGCGTTGTATGTTTTTTATTTCTATGTACCTATATTGTTAGAGCATAACTTTAGAACCGTCTACTTAACCTTTAGTAGGTCAACGGGTTGAACTATCAGGATTTGCTGGTAAGAATATGAGTTATGAGGTTGTTAAAATAACGGAAACAAAAGAGAGTTCAATAAAGGTACTTAATGCAAATAGATAAAGTGGGGGGATCATACGAAAGAACTTTGTTCACATTCTAAAACGATTTATGTATTCGTTTTTTGAATACATCTAAAAAAGTAACAATAGAACTCCAATATTCGACTACATCGGTGCCGCAGCGGGCAAGTGCCTGTCTGACGCAAGGGGTACGGGTTCGATTCCCGCTGCAGGACCAATGTTTGCAATATTTGTTCTGGATCTAGGTGTTGTGGTATAGTACCATGGTACTTGTAGTTTTTGATACCCTCGATACAGGAAATGCTTGTGTAGAGCCAGGCAGGAATATATATGTCTGTTGGGTTCCTTAGAAATAAATATAACGTGAATCTCATTTGGTAATGTTTCAATGACTTCTTATTCAGGTAAGATTTGATATTAGTTAGGACATACCTAATGATGCGAATTTCAATGTTTATATATACATTTATGTTTACTCTAGCATTCAGTTGCTGGCCATACATTACGTTCGCGCGTTGAAGTCTTTTGTATAGAAACTTGAAACAACTTAAAACTGCTTTTTGAGTTTAAGCAACTAGTAACGTGAAAAAAGTTTAGTTTCAGTTCTATCGTTTTAAACTTTCAGATACCTCAAACGCCGGAACCATGGGATGGCATAAGAGATGGAACGAAGGAGGCCAACATCTGTGCCCAATTCGACAAGGAAACTAGCTCGGTGGTAGGCAGTGAAGACTGCTTATACCTCAACGTATACACCCCAAAACTACCCTCGAAGGGTTCTACTCCATTAGCTGTCATGGTCTTTATACATGGAGGAGGATTTTTATTCGGAAATGGTACTGACGACACAAAGCATGGCCCAGATTATCTCGTTGAAAAGGACGTCGTCATAGTATCGTTGAATTACAGAGTCGGTATACTCGGCTTTCTGGCACTGGGATTAAAAGACGCTCCTGGAAATATGGGCCTTAGAGACCAAGCACTTGCCCTACTTTGGGTAAAGAGGAACATTGCTAATTTTGGTGGAAATAACCAAAATGTTACTATTTTTGGGATCAGTGCTGGGGGAGCCTCTGTAGAGTATCTTCTTCTGTCTTCTTTAGCCGCTGGCTCTTTTCATAAAGCAATAGCTCAGTCTGGATCATCTCTGTTACCTTGGGCTCAGAATGTTAATATCAAGGAGTTGGCCTCAAAAATACCTGCGCAGAAAGGAAAACCAATAACAAATGACAATGAACTACTTCAGTATTTGAAAAATCTACCAATAAATGAGTTGATCACAGCGTCGATAGCTGCTGTTACAAGTGAAAAGTTTAAAGGAGGAATTTATTTTGGTTTTGTACCAACTGTAGAAAAGGCGAATGGCTGGGAACCATTTATAGGCACTTCTACTTATCAAGCGCTATCGAACGGAGATTTTACGAAAGTTCCGTACATGTCAGGAATATGCACACGAGAAGGCCTGCTAACACTGTCACACAGTAAACCAGTCCTAGATGATTTGGTAAAAGAGAAGAATTTCATAGATCATTTCCCCTTCGAGTTGGATGATGTTGAAAGAATTAATGTGGCAGCTAAATTGAAGTCAATTTATTTAGAAGGCGAACACGTCACTGATGATGAAGATGCGTTTGCTATTGATTTTTTTACTGATACAGACTTTTTTGGCGGAGTCTATACATCAGCAAAGCTGATTTCTAAATACACACCTGTACATTTTTATGAATTTTCATATGATGGAGCTCTAAACTACTTGAAAAAATGTTACGGTATTGACCGCAAAGGTGCTTGCCATGGAGACGACGGTGGATATCTGCTGAAGCACAAGCTGCTAACGGAAAAACTTACTAATTCCGACGAGTTTGTGCAAAATTTGATGCTAAACCTATGGACAAATTTTGCAAAGACTGGGTATGGAGTCAGTACAGTATCATTTATTTGCTCATTATATACCCTTTATAAAATGTATTTTTCTCTAATTTCAGGGATCCAAATTCTGAAACTGTTATGGGCACTACTTGGGATATAATTCCGGAGACCGGTGAAGCCTGTTTAGTTATCGATAAGGAACCATCCATAAAACATGAAATTTACCCTGCAAGATCTAGTTTTTATTGGAATATCTATAAGAAAAGTGGTACCAAATATAACTGATCTGTGATAAAACAGAAATATTTTTATTTATTTAACAAGTTTTTCTTTATTAAGTACATATTTATTGAGTACCTAATAGTTATAAAACAACTTTCAGTTCCCTTAGATTTTCTTGTACCTATTACATAAATAATTACCGACTTATTTTTTGCAGTATTATTTCTCAAATTTCTCATATATTTCTTCAAACACCGCCATTCTCTGTGGTTCATAATCTGAGGCAATGGATGTATCTTTATCTATAATAAGATAAGATTTGGATGCCTCTATGAATTTTGGCCATTCTATGTTCAGGTCTGGGCTCGAAGGCTCACTGAAAAAAAAAGGAGAACTATCAATTGAAATCAATATCAGTCACGTCTCTGCTTATCAAAATAATATGTTTATTCTAACATTACTCAGCACTATATAATATTACGTACCCAGTTTTAGCAAAATTGGTAAACATTTTGGTGATTCTTTGTCTCACTAAGTTGTCAGTCTCATCAGGTAGTACATGGATACTATCATTTGTGAAGAGATATGACATATCGTCACCATGACCAGCACCCTTTTTCATTAATCCAAACATAGCCTTGGTCAGGTTCAGTTTTCCATCGTACACGAATTGATAAACGTGGACTGGAACCCCACATCTAGCTTGCATCTTTGCTGCTAACCAAATACCTGCAGAAAAATGAAGATCGCCGAAAAAATCTACGGCGTATGTTTCACTATCCTCGTCTTGTGGTTTTCTTTGATATACATCACTTAATGTAGAGTTGTACTTTTCCTTATTTCCTTCCAGATCAAAGGACCAATAATTAACAAAATCTCTGTTTTCGAGGAATTCCTTTACAGCAAATGGTTTCAACATGTTCATTACGGTGCCTTCTTTAATACAAAATCCGCTAACGATAGGAACTTTATTAAAGCGCCCTTCTTTCAGTAGTTTGAACGGATTAGTTTTCAGAAAGGCACCATCAAAATCTTTTTCAAGAACGGGAACAAATCCGAAGAATACGGATTTAGTCGTGAATGTTTCAGTAACTTGGAACGCAGATCCCGTGAGCAACGGCGCTGGAACTCTGAGCAGAAACTGATACACCGAAAGCGTATCTTCAGTGTCACCTTTATAGCCCAATTTCTCAATAAGCTTGGAAGTTAGTTCCTTGTATCTGTAGTTTATAGCCCAATCATTCAAAGTGGAGCCTGATTGAAGAATAGCTTTGTGAAAAAGGCCTTTTGCGGAGGGAGATAAAATCAGATACTCCACACTCGCAGCACCAGCGCTTGTTCCGAAGATAGTGACGTTATCTTTATCGCCGCCGAATCTGTCAATATTCTTGTGAACCCATTCAAGTGCCTTCACTTGATCTTTAAGTCCCATGTTGCCAGCAGCTTCGGGGATGTCCAGAGATAAAAAGCCAAAAACGCCCAATCTATAGTTTATAGCAACGACCACAACGTCATTTTGTACTATAAAATCGGGTCCCAAATCTGCTTTCATGGTTCCAGAGCCGTAAATAAATCCCCCACCGTGTATGTAAACCATAACTGGCAGTAGTTTGGTACCAGGTGAAGGTAGCTTTGGAGTGTATACATTGAGGTACAGACAGTCTTCGCTGCCACTAAATTCTCCGGTTTTGAAGTTCACTTGGCAAGATGTATTGCTTATATCACTTGCTGTTGCATCTCTTTCGTTTGCCCATGACTCTGGCGGCTGAGGGCTCTAAAATAAACAATATGTTTAATGTCACTCTGAAATATATCACTATTATATCTATTCTAGATGATTTATACAAGCGTGAGGTGGAACTTTTTACTCACTTTCAGAACGCTGTAGTGCCTGTGACTACTACTGTGCCACATACATTTTTCGAATAGTGCACGGTCAAAATAAATGTCACTCTGTAGAACAACTAATATTCATATAAATAATTGTTTTAGTTTTTCTCTTACCTTAAATCGCAAGTCACCTACAGGTGGTTTTGCATAAGGAACACTCAGAAATTCATGATATTTAAACCCACTGGCAGTCACTGCTTCACCTCCTTTTAACTTGCCTTCCGAAACACTTACAATAACCATTTTCAGTTGTTCTTTACAAAACGTTGGTACTGGAAAAACAAACAGACCTGATTGGCAATATAGGTGTTAATTAAGTCAGTAATTAATTAAAAATAAACACTAGTGTCCCAGTCTACTTATATATCTTGCTTGTCAGATTTGATGATTGATAACAAAACAAATAGGTAGGTAATGATGATTTTTCGAATCGAATGGATAAGAACCAGATACACAAATGCCTTTGTATAATACATATACACGACCTCGGTGGCGTGGAGGGTGATTGGTCGGCTATAACGCAAGAGGTTGAGGGTTAGATCCCTGCGGCGCGGCGAGTCAATTTATGGTTGCATGTTTCGTCACAAATAACACACAGACTCAAGATGCTTTCGTCTTCTACGATCAGGAAATGAGGAAATCCGTAGTAGAACCTGAGATTAGCCCGGGCAAATAAACAGACAAAGTCTTCCGATTCAACATAATTATCACGTTCCGATAACACGTTTTTGAAGAAAAAAAACGTAAGTACTACTTAATTCTTCTATTTGTATACCTACTTACCTACCTATATACTTTTACTTCTACTTCTAGTTCTACTTACTCTTATTTTATTTTATTTATTTTTGATTTACCACTCCTACCTACCTACCGACATCGACTGAAGAACGCGTGCAATAAAGCTCACTGCAATCGTGAGGTCGCCTTAAAGGGTTCCATCTGAAAACCAGCGCCGCTACACTTCGTGTGCGGCATCAATGCTGAGATGGAACCTATTTTGGCTCACGCATGCACCTCGGCACGGACTAATGAATACCCGTAGTTTTGTTACTTCCTACCTACTTTTGTTTTGTTTCCTCCCTACCTTTTGTATTGTAACCTGTACCTAGTGTCTTTTTTATTAGTTTTTGCTGTGCTTGTGTATCCAAAATAAATGTATTTTCTTACTTTCTAAGTTCAGGATTTTTGGATTTACTGTTTTATTATGTAAGTACCTATAGATGTGTAGCGGTTAAGTACCAAACAAAGTTTTTCTTCTCTGCGGGGGCTCCGTCGGACAATGCCGAGTATCGAGCGTAGATTAAATAGCAGTTACTTGGTAAGTCTCGAGTCTCGCCCGTCTTGGATCGGAATGCGCTAATACCATTACTAGCTACGACGTGCTACGACATTCAGAGCGGGTGGGTGGTATGTACTACGAAGGTAAAGACAGAACATAGGATACATGCCTTATATTTGATTGACATTAAGAGTAACTAGTATAAGCTACAACCACTACCTATCATCATCATCATAGTCATTTCAGCCGCAGGACGTCCACTGCTGAACCTAATCCACCTACAAAGAGGGGTAATTCGAGTGGGAAAAATAAGCGCAGGTTGGTACAGACGCCTGCACTAAGATAAAAAAAATAACACCCATCAGTTCACATACCTACATAGCCATGCCTGACCCCACACGTAAATAATTTTGTCATCATTTTAATAATTATGAAATGTTACCTATTTTAGTTTCGCTGCGAGATAAAATCCGAAATGAGGAAATCCGTAGAAGAACCATATAGCTCGCAGAACCGACAACCGTTGGGGAACAAAGGTTCTCGAGTGGCGACCACGAACCGGATGACGCAGTGTTGGAAGGCCGATGGACCAACGACATTGTTAAGGTTGCGGGAAGTCGGTGGATGGAAAAGGCTCAAGGCCGTTCGTCATGGAACTCTTTGGGGGAGGCCTATGTTTAGCAGTGGACTTCATCAGGCTGATGATGATGATGATGATGACCTATTTTAGTGCAGGCGACTATACCTTAACGACGAGCTTCAGGAAAGAATCACAAGACCCCAATATCATTTATTTCTATCTGCAAATGAAAATCTCAATAATTATGTCAATCATGTCTGAAAACTCATGAATTTTTTAAACTGTATCAGACCCCGAAATTGAAGGAAAAATCTTTATAAATGGCAACACCGCTACAGAATCTGCTGTTTCACAAATGATTTTTTTTTCTATGATGGGCCTCTTAACGTTCTAAGGGCTACGTGCCGGGTCACAGACTAGAGCAGACTGGCCGTCGGCGCCAGCGAGTCGCAATGTGAAATACTCAGGTGCATCCAAACCTGCCCACGGATTTTATACAGCGTGATTCGAACGCACGACGCTTACAGTTCGGCCGGCGGATCTTAGCATACGTGAAATTAGCCCTTTGGATGTGCAGTGCAGAGGCAATTTTAGTTACTTAAACATCTATTGCGCATTAAATAAGGCTCACTTCACTTTTGTCAAGATCTGTGATAAGTTGTAGGCAGGGACTGAAAGCGGTAGAGGTTATAGGTACTGGTACCGTTAAAACATTTCGGTACCATTATACTATACCGGTAGGGCATTACGGTACCGTTATTTCATACCGGTAGATTTCGGTACCGAAATTTTGAGCCGCGGCTAGTTCGCTAGGACAGACGCGCCGCGGTGGCGGGGTGGCGGCGTTTCATCAAAGAAAACCATTATTTATTTCTGTTATAGGTACCGGTAGCGAAATAAACCGAAATGAACTGCGAAGCCATTTTCCGGTACCGTTATATTTATCGGTAGATAAATATTCGGGTAGCCGGAATTTATCGGTATGACGTCATATCGTTATTTAAAGGTACCTTTATATTCCGGTTATTCAGTCCCTGTTTGTAGGTACCTGCCCATATTGTAGGTACCTACTTATGACTCTCACTGAAATCAAACATTATTTATATCGCAACTGCTGTCAAGTTTGATTTTTCTATTGGGCCTTAAAATTCCCCACATGATGGAATCCATAGTAGAGTATTTTTTATAACTTCAAATCAATATCATAGTATTAGTTTTATCTTCTTTCCAGGACTTACTTACATGACATAGAATTTTCTCATGCGTACTATAGACAACGCAATAAACGATCATAATTTATTTGTTTTTCATGAATATGAAAATAAATGTAAGCCTACACATTAAAATATCAGCCTGTATACAAAATCCCGGGATCCTTTCATGGCGTTGCGCGTGAGTCGTGATTTGATTCCCACAGAGCAGCCGACTGTATATTGTTCTTTTTATTTACCAAATCCAAAAACCTTAGTCTGTTTTAGTTGTTCTTCTTAAATAGTTTAATTACTATTTTTTTTTTCGATTGGTTCCTAAGTCTTTTATAATTTAGTTATTTAGAGCTAAGCACTAATATAAATCAATGCTGCCCACGCTTGGTTAATACGGATGCAGCTCTGTATGATAGGTCCATGTATTATTGATTGCAACTGTTCTACAATTCCGCATTGTCCCTAGGCCCAAAACGAGAGTTCCCACGCACACCTGCATCAGGGCACAATACGCGCGCATTCCGAAGCCTCACTCTCAAATCGTGACTTGGGTATCACGCCGAGCCAGCCCACAGAATAGATAATAGTAATACCAAAGATCTTTCCCCAGCTATGCTTTGAGATCTTTCCCCACAGGAGACCTTACCTACAGACCACCTTACTTGTGACGAAAGACGCCTTTTCTACATACAATTGGCAATAATCTTTGTTCTTAGGCTTTTGGAAAAATACTATGCAATAATAAGCCGTTTGGTGGTCAAATCCGTTCAAACGTAATGAATCAGCTGTTTTAGGTATCTTGATGCTGTACTTCCCCTACGTAGTTATAAATTTGATAAAAATACCAAAAACATTATTAAAAAGTTTTGTCAAGAAAATATGTATATTTTTCGCAAATATTTTTTCTGTTTCTTGATTTACACCCTTTCGGAATGGTATAGGTACATACCATGAATCACCTTTATATTTTTTCAGTACTGTCCCTTTATGAAATGTATGCATCTTAGTGCAGGCGACTGCACCTAACTAGATTTATTTATTGCAATTAAACAGTATTTAATGGGTGTTCCTGGAAATTTCATTTCACTGATAAACATACGTCATTTTATATCTTGACATGAATAGCTCCATTACTCATCTCGTAAATTGAAGAAAGCCATTCAGTCACTTGTGCGACCATTTGTCCATAACATTGATTCAATTTCTGAATGGATACCTCAATTATCAAATAGCTGACATTTGGCTCTGCCTACTTGCCTTCGCCAAATAAAATAATGTAACGCATTGTGCACAATTGTACCCATATTTGTTAACAATAGACCGGATTCCTGTTGACATCTGGTGGGTCTTCATAGAGCAACCGGCAGTGTTGGATATAAGGATCCCCAACGTGAAAGTAGTCTTAGATCCAGGAGATAAGGTTCAAATTTGTTTGACTGAAGTTTAAAATCACAGACGCGGACAACTGTATGGTGTTCTGAATCTTAATTCAAAGAGTTAAGCACTTTTTTCATTTAAAATTGGTAACTGGTTTTACAGATTGTTAAACTATTCCCAATTGCCACTCGTGACATAATCGCGCGACAAGGGGTGACATTATTTGCACTTTTTGTGTGTTTTGCCAGTTGGTGCAAATAAAGGTAGGTACCTACCTACTTAATCTAATTTGTTGACAAGTCTATTCTAGTTAAGCCGTGTTCAAATGGCGTGCGATATGCCATTTAAATTATATTTTAAAATTATCCTTACGTGTTTTGAATAAAGTTAACTTTGAGTTCGTCTTTTAGGAGCTTGCGATATCGTTGGTACACCCTCAAATGTCAAACTCAAAACTGACTTTATTTAGCAGGGGTAAGGATCTTTTTGAAACGAATTTAATATAGCATAATCAACATGCCGTTTGAACACGGCTTTAGGATGTCTCATTGAATTTAATAACCCAGGCACAGATAACAAAAAAAAAATCGTTTGGTTAGCAAACGGAAGCAATAATCACTTTATATTGACAAGGTTCCTAATCGGTTAGTAGCTAGCTAGGTAATTATCATTATGGTAATGTTGTCACCCAGCTCTCGTCTCGTCAAGTTAATTGCTTTTGCGCGGCGCAGTCAGCACACGCGGGTGCGGCGCGTGCAAGAGTAGCGCACGGTTTTTAGTATCCTAGCGCTTTATAAGTCAGCAAAAACCGTGTCTCAACATCAGTACCACATTGAACCCGCGTTTACCAACAAGCGTTTCGAAACCATGGCGAACGCCAACGGAGTGAGCAACGAAATCAAATCGTCGGCCTTAGAGCTCATCGGCAACACACCTATCGTCGCCCTCGACCGCCTGCACCCCGGTCCCGGAAGGATTCTAGCCAAGTGTGAGTTCATGAACCCTGGTGCTTCGATCAAATGTCGATCGTCGCTTAGAATGATCGAGAGGGCGCTGGAATCCGGTGAATTGACCCCCGGTGAACATGTCTTTGAAGTCACCTCCGGGAACCAAGGATGCGGGCTTGCCGTTGTATGCGCAGTGTTGGGACATCCTCTAACCCTCGCTATGTCAAAAGGCAACAGCGCGCAGCGAGCCATACATATGGAAGCTCTAGGAGCTAAATGCCTCAGAATACCTCAGGTCGATGGCACATACGGAAACGTCACTCTCTCCGATGTCAAAGCTGTTGAGGCTGAGGGCCTCAGACTCGTGGAGGAAACTGGTGCTTTCTACGTTAACCAATTCAACAATCACGGAAACTCCCAGTCGCATTACGAGACCACAGGACCTGAAATATGGAGACAAACCGGCCATCGCGTCGATGCCTTTGTTGCTACTGTGGGAACAGCAGGTACTTTCACCGGTACATCGAGGTACTTGAAAGAAATGAACCCCAATGTAAAGTCGTACGTCGTTGAGCCGGCAGGAGCAGAGGCTATAAAGGGAGACCCAATTACGAAGCCTCTTCATTTGCTCCAAGGCTCTGGGTATGGATGTATTCCCAACTTGTTTAAGTTTGATTACATGGATGGTACTATTCCCGTCACTGATGAGGAAGCGGTGGAGTATATGAAGCAGATCGGTTATAAGGAAGGTTTGTATGTGGGGTACACGAGTGGGGCTAATGTGGCAGCGGCGGTGAAGCTGTTGAAGTCAGGCAGGATTCCTGAGGATTCGTGGGTGGTCACCACCCTCAATGACTCAGGGTTGAAGTACACTCCAGTGCCCGCTGAATATAAATAAATTTATTTTATTTGTAATTATTTCGTTCTTTAAATTTTATGTGAACTGTCGATATGTGATAATAAGAGTTCATTGTACAGCTGTTTTATGTTATTATACCTAATTATTGTTTTATGCTACTTTTGATAATTTGTGTTTATTTAACCTTTATGTTTTACAATTGTAAATGTTATTGTTTTGTGTTTCACGTTGAGTTAAACTTTTGAATAATAAATTATTACATTTATATTTTTTTTGTTCTATTTCCGCCTGTTTTGTATATGAAACCATTTAGAAAGTTGCTTAGAGATTTATTCTAAACAGTATTTTTATTCTTCTGCGTAGTAGTTATTCTTTTCATTAGTTTATATGCTAATTATATTTAGCTATTCACGAAGAAGAAGAAGAAGAAGAAGGTATGGTTAATGTTTATGCATTTTGTGCAGGCCCCTGATAGACCGACGATATTGTGAAGGTTGCGGGAAGTCGTTGGATGGAGAAGACTGTAGAGCAAAGCGAGACATCATAATTACGAGCAAAGCGTGAAAAAATTCACGCTTTATGTAAAATGTGGTACCAAAAATATAGTTTGGAGAACCGTCGGGGCAGAAAGGTTCTAGAGCCGTGACCAAGCACTGGAAAGCGAAGCGTAGGACGGCCCCGGATAAGATGGAAAGATGACCTAATAAAGGTGCTGGGTGCCGTTGGGTGCACGACGCGCAAGATAGTCGCTCTGTAACTATGTAGGCCTATATTCACCAGTGGACGTCCTACGGCTAAAATCATGATGATGATGACAGACAGGCTGTTCTAAATTACGGTAGTTAAATGACGTTCGAAGTTTCCTAGACTAACCTTAACCTTCAACTAACGTGTGTTTGAGATAGATAATTACAAGGTGAGTTACAAGTGGTGCAAGCGGCATACGAATTAAGTACCTATTGTAGAGTCGAAAGCAAGTTAATTGTCAATAACAACACCTTTTACATTGAATATTAATTTACTAAGTAGAGATCGTTAAATGTAAAACTATGCCTCAGGTAAGAATAATTTACGATAGCGTTACGCTTGCGATATGATAGTAAAAGTCAAACACTAGCCGATAGCTTAGGTAAAGCTTGAAATCTGTTAATTTTTATTGGCTAATATTTAACATTTGCTATCGTATCGTAAGCGTTACGCTTGAATTATTTGCGTCAGTCTCTAACGTCCCTCCACTTACGGTGTTTACGCTTGTGTACGCTCCCTCATATATTTAAGTGGAGGGGCGTTTAGTTTTAGATTAGACGATCTCTAACTGCATAGGTCATTCAAAATAATTATTATGAATAATAAATCGCACCGATATAAATAATATACCTTGTTTTATTTTCCCCCGCCTGTGATGGTTTTAAAACTGAGTAAACTATTATTTAGCACCATACATTCTGGAACCGAGCTTCGCTCTAATTTTGCACCATAATTTTTACAACTGATTCGGACCAAAAAGTCAACAAAAACATTTTGATCTATGTTTGCAGCTGATCAAGTTTTAGCTTATTAGGGGGCGTTCCTGCACCTTTTTACGAGTGAATGCTTTTTGGCATGTTTAGTAAATGGTACCAATTTGTATAGTTTTAATTCGAAACTGCTCTAGGCAAGGGCTGCTAATAAAACTGTGTAAAATTGGCTTGTTTTTTGATAATTATCGACGCCTGTCGACTTTTCAAGGACGAATGATCCTTTCTTGGAAGAAAAGGTATTCTTAAAAAAGGTACGGCAAAGAAAAAAAATCGTTTTCTCTAACCCTTAAGTGGATCCTACTTTTTCACTCCCCGTATCCTAACATCAGATTATATCCTCGTTTCGTAAGACGCAGTGCATGGAAAAGGCTCAATACCGTTCGTCGTGGCACTCTGGGCGAGAACTACGTCTAGCAGAAGACTTCTTCTGGTTGATGTTGATGATATATAGGAAGGTAATTTACACACTTAGGCTCGTATTCAGAGACAAGACTCAAGCATAGATTTAATCACAGATCAGCTGAACTCTATTTAAGTATTGAATCTCTTCTCAAACATAACTTTTATTCAAGAACGGTACTTAAACTACTCTCAGCTGAATCGAGTTTCAAATCTTTACTCAAATGTTCTCGTTTACATTTTGATTTATTTATAATTTTCGATCCGTTTTACGCAGAAATTCAAACAGCCAGGGTGGAAATAGAATAGAACAATAAAGTGAAGTATAAATATGCATCGAAGTACGTATATCGGAACGAAAATGTCATTTGATTAATGTCAAATCAAATCTAAACTCAAGCACTGATTTCGTCTGATTGACGTTCCAGAATAAGCATTTACTCAGGTGAACTGTGATCATTGAATGTGGTTAGGTTGAATTGTTGTTGGGTTTTCTAACACGATTCTAATAGGAAACGTGCCGCTAGCCACCTGCCGCACTCCTCCAATCGCAGAATGCTTTGATTAAATACCGATAGGTACCTACTTATGTGTTTATAGGTACTTATGAACTCGGCCACCATACTCGTTAGTTCATATAACCAAATACAGAATAATCATATCATCATTATCAGCCTGTGGAAGTCTACTGATGGACTCAGGCCTCCGCCAAAGAGTGCAATGACGATCGGTCTTGAGCTTTTTCGTCGTCCATTGCAGAACCTGTTGAATAATTGAACCTATTCCGTGAATAGTCATCCTAAGTACATCATCCAACATGACTTTCTGTGAATAGAAATAGATCTAGATTTAATTATAAATTATAGACTGCTTGTCAATGGTTTTCACTTTCAGTGTCAACTCCAACGTTAGAAGACTTCCTAGACTAACTTCTCTAGACTACTAGACTGTCTCCGTTCTCCGTCTGTGGTCATCACTCGTTGTGTGTGCAATAATGTCTGCGTAAGTTTTCCAAATCCCAGTTAATGTTGTCAATCGTGTATTATAATGTAATAGCATTTTTCACAATACAATAATAAATATTGTACTTCGTGATTCCTGATTTGATTTCGCCGCCTGCACCCTCCTAACCCTAATAGGTTTAGGTAGACCCTTCCACTGACATGCTGGGAATCCATCCCGGCACTCAACTCAACAGAACCAAGGGTCCCCAACGGACGACGGTTCTGCGAGATATTTGATTCCCGTTGTGGGACATATGTTTGCATGATCTGTAAATAATTGTTCAGAGGTCTGGGGTGTTGGCGTATGTTCAGCAGTGGAGGTCCTGCGGATGACATGATGATGATGATATGGCTAATTTGATTGGGTTCGATTGCATGATCTGCAAATACTTTTTTGTTCCGGGTGATGTATGGATGTTGTGGTACCATCATGGTTCTCGTAGTTTTTGATACCAACGACACAGGGAATCGAATTGTGGGGTGAGGAGGATGTATGTTGGAAGCTATTGTTAATTATTTATCGGACTGCTGTTAGATAAATCATAAATTAATACTTACAATATTTATAAGCGGTGTTTCCTTATTATTCCTATGTTAGCGTTACGCAAGAATATTATAAAAATCAAAGATCTCTCTCCGTAAGGCTCCACTTAAAAAAAAATCCTGCTAATGATTTTAAGACTATTTTTAACCGACTTCAAAAAGAAGGAGGTTCTCAAGTTGGTTGTTTTTGTTTTTGTGTGTATGTTACTCGATGTCTCCGCCAATACTAAACCGATTTTGATAATTCTTTCGCTGGTGTATAGAGTATGATCCCGGGGTTGTCCCATATTAATTTAATTCCTGAGGGATTGCTACTTGTCCCGTAAAACTTAAAAAACGTCATCATCTCTTGAAATCACGACTTGCTGAATTTTTTTTGTCGACGGTGGTATCGTATGGTATGGTATAGGCTTCATATACAAGCTCAAAGTCGCGCAACGGGCTATGGAGAGAGCTATGCTTGGAGTTTCACTACGTGATAAGATCAGAAATGAGGAAATCCGTAGAAGAACTAAGGTCACCGACATAGCTTTCAGAATTAGCAAGTATATGGCCTGCCATATAGCTCGCAGAACCGACAACCGTTGAGGAGTAAAGGTTCTCGAATGGCGACCACGAACCGGGCGACGCAGTGTTGGAAGGCCCCCCACCCGAGGGACCGACGACATTATGAAGGTTGCGGGAAGTCGGTGGATGGAGAAGGCTCAAGACCGTTGGTCATGGAACTCTTTGGGGGAGGCCTATGTCCAGCAGTGGACTTCTACAGGCTGATGATGATGATGATGACCATTATTATATCTTGAATTTTTGAACTGCTCTGAACTAAATTTACTGAATTCCCCGGCCCAACAAAATCTAATTAGCTCTAGCGGAAGCCATGATGCAAAAACTTAGAAATGAGTACTTACCTACGTTCCGCTCGCAATAAAACCAGCAGGTGGCTCATTAGACGTAGAAAATCTGCACAGGCACCTGTTTGTACAGGAAAATGCCTATTTTCTAGCATTAGCCAGCTAAAGCCCACTTATTTTAGCCAGTCTTTAATAACCTTAGGTTAGTTGGCATTCGTTTTATCCAATTATAGATGGTTAATTTAAGAATTTAAGAATTGAATAGCAGTGGTGTAGTGATAGTGGTAGCCCCGCCTTCCGATCTAAATACCTTGGGCTAGAACCCCGTTCGAGCAAAGGATTTCCCATTCGCAAAATTGATGTGCGCTGTACTACCTACTCTTAAACGGTGAAGGATAACATCGTGAGGAAATAGCATGGCCTAGAACCTTCTAATTCGTAGACATAATAAAAAATCCGTTCCAAGACCGTTCGCCGTGGCACTCTTTTGGCGAGGCCTATGTCCAGCAGTGGACTTCCTCAGGCTGATGCTGATGATGATTATTATTTTATCCATTTTTCTCTGGCAGACAGCAAGTAAGACCGAGTCACCATTTCAGATGTAGGACGTCCACTGCTGAAAATAGGCCTCCCCCACCGATGTTCAGGCCCCCAATTCTACTAATTCAATGACTTGAAAATGATAATCGCATGATAATGATCGCACCATTATCATTCAGTTATGATTGTCGCCACCTTCGTTTCTTTGATTTCATTCGTTCATTGGTTTCACAATGACTGCCATTGATATAGGACTGTGATAACAGAATACCAAAAGTGTCAAAAGTGGCCATTTTGCCATTGAACCATTGTCATTCTGAAGCCATTGAATTAGTAGAATCGGGCCCCAGAGCGACTTCCTATCATGTATGAGCCATTACCCTGACTCATCACGCTGGGCGGGCGCCCAACGCGGGTTGGCGAGCGCAGTTAGAGCTATCGTTGTTAAAATATTTAAAGCTGCTGCCCATCTCCTAGCTCTTTTCTCTTAGTCGCCACTTACGAAATCCACTTGTAGGTATATAAGGAGGGGCCTCCAGGCTTGGTCGCGAGGAACAGGCATAGCTTCACCTAGTTTTTAAGACGTCTCAAAGTGATCCTAGTGATTTTATTGAAATAAATGCCTTTTAACTTTGATTTTGACCAAGACCATGGTAATACCAAGTCCTTAGTATTTATCATTGAAAAACATGTTGCCTTCGATTACAACTATTACCTAATGTTATTCACTCTTACATTAGTTAGAGTGTAGACACGTCCATATAATCTACATAAAGACAAACGTGTCGTCTTCCTAATCTTGTAGGTACACTTTCAAGTGGTTGCAGGTGTTATTTGTGGCAATAAACATGAATTCAAGTATTTTAGCTGGTCTAGGTGAATACTGATAGTTGGTGTAGGTACTAGTACCTCATACCAACTGTTATATTTTTATCACAACACGTCCGTGAGGGGCAGATTTTACGTAGAATTTCACCACTTACACAGACTAGGTACTGATTTGAGTCTTCGGCGAGGTAGCGTTGGAAGGCGACCCACCCGATGAACCGACGATATTGATAAAGTTGCGGGAAGTACGTGGATGGAAAAGGCTCAAGACCGTTCGTCATGGAACTCTTTGAGGGAGATTTATTTAAACAAAATATTCTTTTTAATCTTACTAAAGGTAATAGACCTATAAATGCGAAAGTTTGGATGGATGGATGTTTGTAACTCAGTCACGCCAGAACGGCTGAACCGATTTAGTTCTTTATCTAATATATATAGCATATATATATATCTGGCCGTGGTGGCCCCGGCTTAAGAATAGGCCCCTCCATATCTACCTATCCGCGGATGTCGTAAGAGGCGACTAAGGGAAAAAAGATAGGGGATGGGCAGCAGCGTCCCTCATTTAAACAACGATAGCTCTAACTGCGCTCGCCAACCCGCATGCCCAGCGTGGTGAGTATGGGCAAATCCCCCCACATGATAAGGAATTCGCTCTGTCTGTGGGGGAGGCCATGTTCAGCAGTGGATGTCGAACGGCTGAAATGATGATATATATCTAGGCAAATTTTTATTAAACCTCCACGTTAGTATTTTCAATTTCACGGGCGTTTCTGGGAAAGAGCAAAATGAATCTATGTATCTAGTACCTAAGTAGACAACTCTATATGATGTAATTATTCTTTTTTTATACTCAAAAAAAGAACAGCTCATTTTATGATAATATATGTGATACGCTACTCATCATCGTCTGCTGGCCACCTGTGCACACCGCGCGGTTCCCATAGCACCTCCGCGTCAATATTTACTGAGATTAAATCAATTCTGTGGATGCGCGCTATCTCACGGCCGTCAACCTGTTCCTTGGGCTCGGAACTATTTACCGTGGGCTTGTGTCACTGTGTTTATTAGAAAATAAGTGAATGCTACGAATGCGAAACATATATTTTCTCTCGCCTCTCACTGACATTTGCATCGCTAGTGATGTCAAAGACCATCTAAGAATTTTCTCTTGAAAATAGCGTAGAATCGTGCGGAAGAAATATATTTTTTAGGCTATGAAGAGAGAAAATGTAAGAAAAAATTGAATCACAACTATCCATCATCATCATTCCAGCCGCTTGAAGTCCACTGCTGAACGTCGGCCTCCCGCACAGATTTCCGGAGTGACTTCTTCTCATGTGGGCATACCTACTCACCACGGTCTAAAAACTCATAAAGGCGTTGTGCAGCCTGTCGAGTTACTTCATCAAAATGTTTTGTTATAATGTACTCTAGACTGTGTTTAGGTATATTTTGTATTAGATCGTTTATTAAAGATATTAATAAAAAAAATTAAAAAATTAAAAAAATTCACCACGGTGCGTGGGCACGGGTTGGCGAGCGCAGTTAGAGCTATCGTTGTTGTAATATGTATTATAAATGCGAATGTTTGTGAGTATGTTTGTTGTTCATCACGCCGTAACGGCTCAACCGATTGCAATGAAACTTGGAATAGATAGAGTTATTTACCTAGTTTATAAGTTAAATAACTCTAATGCATATAATCTACTTTTACTAACGCAGCCGCAAACTAGCCTATTACATATACGTATCATTATTTGTCCTGTGGCTAAAATCGACAAAAGGAATTTCAAGCCATGCCATGATTCGTCTGAATTGCAAGAATAATAATACCCTGCTATCTGTTAAAGATATTTATTTGTCCTTACACATCGATATTATAAGTAAATCATTTGGTTATTGTGTTTGCCAAAGCTACGATTAAACCTCACAGAGTGGCTCGGAGCACGATCGCAAACATTGGCAGAGGCAGGAAGATCTTAGCAAACAATATCACGGAAAACTACCAATCATATTTGCACAAAAGATACTTGGATATTGACGCAACTGACCATAAAATATCATAAATATCGTGCACACAATAACTTTTATTTTTATTGATTACTAGCTGGTGCCCGTGGCTTCGCTCCCGTAGATGATTTTCTAGGTAAGGAACTCTATATATTCCATGTTTCATCGAAATCCATCCCCACAAACTTTCGCATTCGTAATATTATTAGCATAAAAAAGGAGTTTTCACCGCATGTACGAAAAATATTTACCAGTTCTATATATTTTTTTCATGTGTATTGTACTGTATTTTTCACTCCTCACATTGACATCAGACTGTCTTTATTTTCATCGGAATTTCTTTCAGATTTTGTTCCTTTTGTAAAAATTCTACTCAAAATTGATGATTACTAATCCTTATATTCATAGTGGAGTCATTTGCATTTCCCTTACGCCGCCATCAGACTGACATTACTTTAGATCTTTCATTATTTTTTATTGCTGTTTTTAAAATTATGTTCACTATGAGTACTAGTATAGTATTATGTTATCTGTGCTATGAGCAAATTCCTGCAACTGGACAACAAGGAAACCGGCATCCTATAACCTAAAAATTTGAAGGCATGTGACATGTACACGAAGAGACACTCTTTAATACCTTCAATACACTGTTTCTTACACAAACGGCCATTGCCTTTTTAAGGCTACCATACCTCAACCTGGTGGTTAAGCTCAATAGAGGATGACCAAGAAGTTTTGTACTCACCAAATATATCATCATCATCATCATTTCAGCCGTACGACGTCCACTGCTGAACATGGCCTCCCCCACAGACAGAGCGAATTCCTTATCATGTGGGGGGATTTGCCCATACTCACCACGCTGGGCATGCGGGTTGGCGAGCGCAGTTAGAGCTATCGTTGTTAAAATGAGGGACGCTGCTGACCATCCCCTTTCCCTTAGACGCCTCTTACGACATCCGCGTATAGGTAGATATGGAGGGGCCTATTCTTCAGCAGAGGCCACCACGGCCAGAAATATATGCAGAAGGCTATTCGAATAACTTATTTTTACTCTGTGGATTATATCTTGTATATGGGAAATAACTTTTGTACCTAGCTGTACCGGCTCAGGCTACACCTAATGCTTTTCTAACACCAGCTGGCACCTGCCGCGGAACTTTTTTTAATCTTGTTACTCTACTTGCCTTATACGCACTCGTCTGGGGTTACGCCATTACACTTTTTATAGAGCTAAACCAAAACTAGAGGTCTCTTCGCCACTCTTCTAGTATTTTTGTCATAACTAAGGCTTCTACGCAAATTCAAATGGCGTTTAAAATTATATAAAATTACTATAAAATTACTAGGCTCACTTTGAAACGAGCCGACACCAAGCCTAGAAGATTTTTTTTTTTTTATTACAACTAAGTTGGCAAACAAGCGTACGGCCCACCTGTTGGCAAGCGGTTACCGTAGCCTATGAGCGATTGCAATACCAGAGGCATCACGCCCGCGTTGCCGACCCCGAACCCCCCCACCCCTAAAGAGCTCTGGCAACCTTACTCACCGCAGGAACACAACACTATTGCACACATACCTCAGTTTTCATAAGTTTTTCAGTATCATCATCATCAGCCTGTAGAAGTCCACTGCTGGACATAGGCCTCCCCCAAAGAGTTCCATGATGAACAGTCTTGAGCCTTCTCCATCCACCGACTTCCCGCAACCTTCCCAATGTCGTCGGTCCATCGGGTGGGGCCTTCCAACACTGTGTCGCCCGGATTGCAGTATCATCACGTTAAAATTGAAAAAAAAATTAAGCGTCCAGAATAAGAAAGAAAGGGCGTTTTGAACTTTTTAAGGGGTCGGCAACGCGTGCGTGTTGCCTCTGGTATTGCAAGCGTTCATAGGTTACAGTAACCACTTACTAACAGGTGGGCCGTAAGCTTGTTTGCTACCTTAGTCGTATAAAAAAAAAAGAATTCTTCGCAAAACGTGGAAATTTAATGTTGGAACGTGCCCCTGACTACTCCCGTTAGACATCTTGAAAGATCTGAGCGCCTGGAAATCTAAGAGAATGTCTGCTTGAAGATTACAAATTATTTACAACAGAAGAGTTGATTGTGCACCCTCGTAATATAATCGTGATTAACTCTTCAGAAGCTCTAATTCCTTCGTAGATCTATGTGCGGTCATAGTCCTGCGGTTAATAGACGTGATTTCAGCTCTAGCATAGAATATACAGGGCGTCCCAAACTTATGGGACATGAAGGGGAAGTACCTTAAATATCGTAGATAGGGTATTTTGCTGAAAGAAGACTTTATGTTACTTTAAAAAGTTAGTAATTCTGCATTCATAGATTTTCTAAAAAATACTTGCTTCGTCTGGGAATCGAACCGACTTAAATGTCAAAAAAAAATCATCCTACTTCTATGATGCGAATCGAAAGAATAGCTAAAAAATATAACTTTGCTTAAGTAACATAGTATTTTAAAAGAAAGGAACAACGTAAAATGATTGAGTCAAATTTTTCAAACACGTTTTATTTAGGATTTTTTAGGATATGTAAAGAGAATACCATAATGTTTAGGTCCACTTAACTTAGAAAATTAAGAAATCTTAAAATTTATGTTACGAATCCTAAAACAACAGAATCAACACCAATGTTGTTGTTAAATTTGAAAATGGAACAGTTTATGAGAGCGTTTGTTTGGATGCATACTTTAACATTTTTAAAAAGAACTAATATTTTTAAATGTTGTTCTTAAATTTGAAAATGGAACAGTGTGTGCCAGAGTGTGTTCATGTTGTTCCTTTTTTTAAAAATACTATGTTACTTAAGCAAAGTTATTATTTTTTAGCTGTTCTTTCGATTGGCATCATAGAAGTAGGATGATTTTTTTTTGACATTTAAGTCGGTTCGATTCCCAGACGAAGCAAGTATTTTTTAGAAAATCTATGAATGCAGAATTACTAACTTTTTAAAGTAACATAAAGTCTTCTTTCAGCAAAATACCCTATCTACGATATTTAAGGTACTTCCCCTTCATGTCCCATAAGTTTGGGACGCCCTGTATAGTATACAGTTGGAGCTCCATAGGCTTTGAGGATTAACCACGGGACACTGCCAACGATAAACCAACATGAATACGAATACCTGTATAGAGTTTATACCAACGACTTCTAGCACCTCTTAAGAGAGTATTATGGTGTATTTAGTTAGCTCTGTGAACTTAAAAGTAAGTGTTTTTAAGATTGTTGCAAGGAATATGCCAAAAGGGAGTTCAGTCAGGGTCAGTTAGTCATTTAGACAGTGCTGCCAGCCGGGCTTGTCAAAAGCTACCTGAAATACCTTATAAAAGTAACTTTTAGGAGGAGGTAGACCACAGCGAGATTTTCTCATTCTGAATTGGAGCAGCCCGCCTGGGGAGGTACCTCCGCCTTACAGAAGATCGCAGCCAAATAAAATTATTTGTTTCAAATAGTGTTGTGTTCCTGCGGTGAGTAAGGTTACCAGAGCTCTTTAGGGGGGAAGGGGGTTCGGGGTCGGCAACGCGTGCGTGATGCCTCTGGTATTGCAAGCGCTCATAGGCTACGGTAACCGCTTACAGGTGGGCCGTATGATTGTTTGCCACCTCTGTTGTATAAAAACAAAAAAAAACCTTTTAGTGTGAAAAGAAACCTTTAATATTTTTTCCAGTAGTAGGATTAAAAATTTACAGATAAAATATGTTGGTTTTATTAGCTTACAGAAATATGGATGTTTTAGTAATGTTTTCCATTTTAAGTTGCAATTGCAAGGTACTTTTCATAAACAACTGAAATAAAAATAAGTAACCTTTCGAGTCATAGCAGTTACCTAAAGGAGTTAAAAATAACCTAAAAGGTTACAAAAGTAACCTTCTGGCAACGCTGCATTCAGGACTTTAATTCTCTGACTGGTAAATGATTGATTGAAAAATATCATAAATGCGAAAGTGTGTTTGGGGGAGGCCTATGTCCACTAGTTGACTTCTTCTGACTAATGATGCTAATACTGATGAAGAATGCTAGGGTTAGTGTCTCGAAACCAATTAGTTCTAGGGACTAGAGTAGGCTCTCTATGGCTAGAACATAGACAACATAAGCGGTGTTCGTCCTGTCACCTGCCCCCGCATTCCTATCCGTGATTACGGCAGCCGCACCTGTGAGGATGTACTTGTTTGCATTAGATTTATCGCAGGAAAAGGATTGTAAGGATAAAATGTTGAACATGATTTCTTTGGATATCAAATTATGTGGCCTGAGCAACAATTTATCAGGATGTGATCTCGCTCTAAATTGGTGCAGCCCGCCTGAAGAAGATCGTAGCCAAATAACATTACATAATTTGTTTCAAATAGTGTTGTCTTCCAGCGGCGAATAAGGTTGCCAGAGCTCTTTATGTAGAGCGTGAGTGCGTATGTATGTCTCTGGTGTCACCTTGGTTTTTTAAATAAAAATGTTGGACATGCCTCTGACTATTCACACCTAGAGATCTCAGTGGTGGAATACCTTGCTTCGTTGTTGCGTAAAAGAAAAACAAATCAGCCTACAAACAAACACTCGCGATTTTTTTTTTTTTTTTATACAACTGAGGTGGCAAACAATCACACGGCCCACCTGTTGGTAAGTGGTTACCATAGCCTATTAGCGCTTGCAATACCAGAGGCATCACGCACGCGTTGCCGACCCCGAACCCCCTTCCCCCTAAAGAGCTCTGGCAACCTTACTCACCGCAGGAACACAACACTATTTGAAACAAATAATGTTATTTGGCTGCGATCTTCTGTAAGGCGGAGGTACCTCCCCAGGCGGGCTGCTCCAATTTAGAACGAGAAAATCTCGCTATGCCCTACCTCCTCCAAAAAATATATATAATAGGTCAGCTCGCCCGGCGTCGGCGCCGCATGGATTTATCTTCCAAGAAAATACTTTTCAAACAAGCTGTTATTTTAGCAGCACTTAATCCTTTCACCACACTGATTTTTTTTTTATACAAGTAAGGTAGCAAACAAGCATACGGCCCACCTGTTGGTAAGTGGTTACCGTAGCCTATGTACGCTTGCAATACCAGAGGCAACACGCACGCCAGATTATTTCAAGGGACACCAACCTAAACCTGGTAAAAGACATAGTGCAGGACGACCAAGAAGAAATCAGTGTCATGACAAGAAGAAGACGCCAGGAAGAGAGAGAGAGAGAGATAGAGAGATATAGAAAAAGACATTAGATATTATCACAGATAACATAATACTATACTATCATAATGCTATCCTACCAACTGCATTTTTCATTCTTCTTTTTTTTGTTATTCTGTTCGCATTACTACTGCCCTCTTTCTACCAAATCCGTGGACAACGGGGCTGATTACACTCTAAGAACTTTAGTACCTACTTTAATTAAGTTTAGTAATATGTGAGTGCAATTGTTTGTTGTCACGAATAAATAAAAATTAAATAAAATAAAAATTATATAGGATTTTAAGGTGTGATTTTCAGACATACCCTACTAACTCGTTTCATGTAGTTAATAAATCGCTGGAAACGCCTTTGAATATAACCATAGCATTTGGTGGGAGAGAACAAAATAGTAATAGCTCTATCATTAATTTATTGACGCAGGGTTGGAAGGCCCCCCACCCGATGGACCGACGACATTGTGAAGGTTGCGGGAAGTCGGTGGATGGAGAAGGCTCAAGACCGTTCGTCGTGGAACTCTTTGGGGGTGGCCTATGTCCAGCAGTGGACTTCTACAGGCTGATGATGATGACGATGATGAACAATAATAAATGATTATGCAGATTTATAAGGCGACAACGAAACCTTTATGTTTCGAGGGATATTTTTGGATATCTATAGGTATAGGTATAGAACGCAGCTAGAAACTTGCATATATGGACTGGCCTCATAGCTCAGTTAGTAGTAACTTTGCCTTCTGCGCTAGAGGTCGCGGGTTCGATCCCCGCACTGGACAAACATTTGTGTGATAAACACAGATGTTTGTTCTGTGTCTGGGTGTTAAATATTTATATATTATATATATCAGTATCTGGTACCCATAGTACAGGCTATGCCTAGTTTGGGATCAGTTGACCGTGTGTGATATGTCCGGAATATTTATTTTATTTATTTATATCGTAGGTACCACATGCAAGTTTCTCGCTCGTTCTAGGGTGCTACGTTCATACGTTCCTTTCAATTTGAAGGAAAAACACGTGAGGAAAGCGGCATGTCCTAGAATCTAAAAATTCGAAGACATGTGACGTGTGTCACACAAACACATGTCATGAGTTGTTTTTTTTTTTTTTTGTGTTGTGACATGTTTCGTAAGTCTTCTACTTGCGTGCTGTGTTCTCATCTAGAAGGGCGTACACCATTGTATCAATTTTTTTAATAACTAATGTTTGTTTGTAGTGTACATAACACCAAGTTTTGAAAACCAATTATTAAAACCAAAAAAGATGTGCACGAGCCTTTAGGAGGCGCACTGTAATTCTTTCACCGACGGTCGTACCTAGGTCATTTTCAGGGCCACTCAACTTGGTCACTATTCTATTTCCCGGACATATCACACACGGTCAACTGATCCCAAACTAGGCATAGCCTGTACTATGGGTACCAGAGACTGATACACATAATAGATGATTATTTAACACCCAGACACAGAACAAACACCTGTGTTCATCACAAATGTTTGTCCAGTGCGGGAATCGAACCCACGACCTCTAGCGCAGAAGGCAGAGTTACTACCAACTGAGCTATGAGGATAACCGTTGGGGAGTAAAGGTTCTCGACTGGCGATCACGAACCGGGCGACGCAGTGTTGGAAGGCCCCCCACCCGATGGACCGATGACATTGTAAAGGTTGCGGGAAGTCGGTGGATGGAAAGGGCTCAAGACCGTTCGTCGTGGAACACATTGGGGGAGGCCTATGTCCAGCAGTGGACTTCTACAGGTTGTTGATGATGATGATGATGATGAGCTATGAGGTCAGTCGGCACAGACCTTAATGCAGCTTGACTAAGAAAAGACCATCACCATATTACCAACCTAGCTTGTATACCCTATCTGTGGTAGTTTTTATCATCTGTGGCCGTAATTATTATCTGTGGCCGTAATCACAATCTGTGGCCGTATTTATAGTCTGTGGTAGTGCGTCGGTGAGCAATGCGACACCACATCCTGGCGCCGAGTCGTAACGCCGCGATCTGAATTTAATTGCTACTTAATGAGCCGTGGAATTATATGGAGCTGTGACACATAATTGACAGGCCTCATAGCTCAGTCGGTAGTAACTCTGCCTTCTGCGCTGGAGGTCGCGGGTTCGATTCCCGCACTGGACAAACATTTGTGACTAACACAGATGTTTGTTCTGTGTCTGGGTGTTAAATATATATATATTATGTATATCAGTCTCTGGTACATGGGTACCAGATAATAGATACTATGGAGTACAGGCTATGCCTAGTTTGGGATCAGTTGACCGTGTGTGATATGTCCGGAATATTTTATTTATTTATTTTTTATAATGAAAGAGGTATGCAAATATCCCGTATATTTGCATACCCTAACATGAAGTCTTATTTCCATTCAAATGCAAGCGTGTCAGCACTATTTACACGAATTTCAACCTTAAATCCTTGAGACTGTTAAATTAAGTGACCGACTAAACAAAAAAAAAAAGATTTTTATTCTCGTTCGTTTTCAAACTAGCTGTTTTTGTTTATTTGGCATCTTTAGAATCGAATTAATTGATATGAGCCAAATACAGCTGATTTAAACGCAGTATTTTGAGTGAATAATGTAGAATTTTCAAAAGTCGTATAAAAAACTCTATTAGTTGCAGAATATCCCTTTCGGGATAGCATACCTAATAATCATGAATCACCTTGTATTGGAAAATGTACCAAAACTCTGTCTGCTGCTTCGAATTCTCTAAAAATGATAAATTGTGTTTGTTTGGTAGTTGGTTGCTTGATATTTGATGTCACGCAGCAACGGAGAAACGGATAGATTTTTTTGCACTGGCATAGATAAAGTGACAGGGCCTAATTTTTATCCGGGTACTTAGCGAGCGCAGTCACGGGCGGAAGCTAGGTCTGAACAAACAGAACTGACTCTACATTATTCACAACTCTATACAAATCTCTGTACAGCTGTGGTTTAGGTAAATCTTAGTTAGTCGTAGAGTGATCTACCTCATTTGAATACTTATTGATGCAGTGTCCAATATTTCCATTTCGAGACTAGCGAACTAACAACTTAAATCACAAATGTGGAAATCGCTAAATTGCTATGATATTTTCCAATGAGCCAATATTTCGTAATTTCATCAAACCCAAAATATGAATAAGATTACCCGAAAGAGCAAATAATTATCATCATCATTATCAGCTTGTAGAAGTTCACTGCTGGATATAGGCCTCCCCAAAGAGTTCTATGACGAACAAGTTCACAGTCAAATTCTTGGGCCCGAGAAATACAAGACTAGCGTAGGATCGTGAAGGGTGGCTCAAATAAAGGGAGGCCTCTGAAGTCGGGTTGTGGATGATTATGATAATTTCTCTAGTAAAACTTCTTCTTCTTCTTCCTGCCCTTGTACCACACTATGTGGGGTCATTTTCTTCTTCCACTCTCTTCTGTCAGCCGTCATCTCCGCACTCGCTTCTTTCTTACTCATGTCATCTTTAATACAGTCCATCCATCTTTTCTTTGGCCTTCCTCTAGTCTTATCTATCCATCCAAATTCATAACTAACGCTTTAGTAAAGCGAAACGCAGAAATATATTTTGATGTAAATACCCTATTTGAAAGCACAATAGGTCCAAAAGACTTCATATACCTACAGACTACAGCATACGACCTGGTCGTTCTCTGCTAAAAAGGCATATAGAGAAAAATCACACATAATCTTATTAATAAACAAACCACTACCTAAGTAAATCAGCAATTTCTAGAACACCAATGTCAAAAGGCAAAGCCGCCTGCGCCGGCGCATACTGTGTTACACCTGCAGCTAACAGGTAACAGGCCTAACAGTTACCAGTAATAACGGTTAATCAACAGATCATTTGTTTAATGGCGATAAGCCCATAATTACACTATAAATAGGCATCGTTATGATCATCACGTACTTTCAGATGTAGCTATACCAAATATTAATGATAATGATCTACGATCGACAATGTTTATAGAATTTGGTTGAAGGTGTAAGCAATTAAAACAAGCAATTATGATTATGAAGTGTTTTTGTGTGTGGTGGGATGCTTTGGTAAAAAGAAGCATAGTATTCTTAGAGAGTTCGTAACTAAGGTATGGGCTGGTAATTAATTAATGAGGTGTTTTTTTTTACGTTTTGTTAGTTATCCCAGATTATTTTCTTATTGAGCCTCACCTTGTTCAACCGGCACCAGACTAAAGAAACTATTTTGTGATAGGCCGTGTTTCTTGCTTGTTTCTCCTAGGCTTGGTCATTGGTAACCAAACGATTTCTAGCTGGCAGCTGTCTAGGAAACCATAATCTTAGCTCCGGCACAAAAACGATTAATTTTCTGCGCGTAGTGTAGTAGCGCCTAGACATACCTAATCTCTGATCAACGGTCCACTTTGCCAACCCTACTTCTTGTAAAACATTTATCAGAACTTAAATACATACACAGCTTTAAGCATCAGGTATCAGGTAATAAAGTAACATCTAACTGATTTGAAAAAGCTTGTTTTGAAAAATATATTTTTCTACAAACATCAAAGTTATCTGTATGATTGAACTTGATGCTTAATCGCTTATAACTGCGTTGTCTATCTACAAAAACGAAATTAGTGAAATATTTTGGGCCCAATAAAACAAAATTTATAAATAATGCAAGGTTTTTTACTAAAAAGTACCTAAGCTATAAAAATAGCAAATACCTAAGAAGAAATCATGTCACTGAACTATTTCAGATCCTATCGATTTCGACGTTGATATATCGCGGGTTTTCCGGCCATAACTCTTCAAAACAAAATCTGGAATTCGTGATTAGAACCTTTTGGTTACGAATGGTATTGGTTTCGCGTTTTACCATTACATTAATAATAGTTAGTATGGCTAGTGACCGGCGTTTAAGAGCCTATACACACGACGCCGCTTCGTCCTGTCGACGCGCGCCGAACGCATCTAAGACGCGCAGCAAACGCGATGAAGGGGCAAGTTTTGTACCTTTGCACACGTTCATAATATTGAGAGACGTCGATATGGACGGACGCACCGCGGCGCCGCGTCGTAAGCGCACCTCTGCATTGCTATAAACGCGCAGAGCCGTCATTAAGGATGCCTTCCTCGACCCCTTTCCCCGATCATGCGACTTGATGCTTACGCACATCTGTATTGCGTTAATATAGATGAAAACGCGTTGTAAGAAACAAATTGCTAAAGCACCTCTTTAGCACGTTTCACCTGCGTTGGTATCGATGCAAACGCAAGCAATCTGCTGCTCACGCGCGTATCAAAAACGCGCAACCACAGCGCGTTTGAAAACGTCGTGTGCGTAGGCTCTAACCGCAGATTTGTTGAGAGTTTGTATGGTTGGTACACTGATTATGAGGTCGGATCTGAAGTTACGAACCGGCCGACCGCCGCAGGAATGCTGCTTGCCTGTGTAGGGACCCTGTAAGTGTGAATGATACTTGAGCCATGAGTTTTGGATGGAAGCGAGAAGTATGAACTTTATTTACTTACACTTTTATAAAAATCTATGCTGATTTACAGCATAGATTATAAGCATTAATTCTATGCTGATTTACAGCTACCAGTCCTTTTATAGTTCCCGGCTATTTCAGTTGCACATCGACGCTTAAGAATGCTATAAATATAATGCCATAGAAACTTATGGAATGATAGCCTATCATTGTCAATTGCATCCCGAGAACGCGTGAGAGAATAGCCAAGATCTTGGCGAATATAATTCTGGATACAATGCCACAGCAATCGCCGGCAACTGTTGCTCTTTAATTTACTCATGGTACTAAATATATAATTCGATGACGTATTTATTTGCTAATCCAATAATAATGTTTTAGAGTCTGATTTAATTAGCTCGGTGCCAGTTTTATAAGCTGTTAATTAGCCTGTGACTTGTTGCTCATAAATTAAGTTATAATCCTATTTTATATTTTTATTTACAACAGATTACTTAGGTTTATGCAAAATCGTAGACTATATATATAAGTGAACGTGTTCAAAAAATGAATCTGAATTTGGCCACATTTCAAATGAATAAATAGGTATTTCTGAATGCAAAGAGGTTACACGTTAGGTTTCTCATCATCATCAGCCTGCAGAAGTGCACTGCTAGACATAGGCCTCTCCAAAGAGCTCCATGACGATCGGTCTTGAGCCTTTTCTATCCACCGACTTCCCGCAACTTTCACAAAGTCGGGTCCATCGGGTGGGTGGCCTTCCAACACTGCATCGCCGGGTTCGTGGTCGCTATTTCACAACCTTTATCCTCTAACGGTTGTCGGTTCTGCGAGTTATATGGCCAGCCTACTACCACTAAAACATGCAAATTCTCAGAGCTATGTCGATGACTTTGATTTTCCTACGGATTTCCTAATTTCAGATGTTATCACGCAGTGAAACTCTCCATAGCCCGTTTTGCGACTTTGAGCTTGTGTATGAGGCCAATACTTAGCGATCAAGTCCCAGTGCCATTATGACATCACTGGCAAGTATGTTGGAAACTACACCACTAGTATACTATTAAAAATCATAAATGAATAAATCAGGCCTATATTGGATCTATTTTGTAACGTCACATTTCATGTAAAATCGATTTAATATCATAATCGCTGTTTTGTACTCTAATTACCTACCTCTGAGATTACTCGTCGTGATAATGTGATCGTCATTAGACGATCACATGAAATAAGACAGCCCGTAAGTTTAAATGAAAAAGCTGTGCCCGAAAAAGCCTCTAAGAGGCGCACTTTAATCCTTTCACTACACTGATTCTTTCATCGACGGTCATAGGCCCTTTTCAGGGCCACCATACCTCAACCTGGTCACTGACCTAATACAGGATGACCAAGAAAGAATCAGTGACACGAAAAGAAGAAGAATGAAAGCTTTATAATCGATTCCAAGATTTAGCACCATTGAGCTCGCTAGATAGCTTAAAATCCGTGGTACTATTCCCGATAACACAAACGCATTAGCTTGTCGGTCAAGACGCAAGCAAATTAATAAATGAATACCATAGCCCGAGAGCGGTAGCCGTGGCGACGACCAGGCGGGCGCACACCTGCGCAGACGCATCTTAGGGCCTACGATCAACAACACACCTTATTGCTACGATAAGAAGGTTATCTTTACTGTGTGGCGCAGAAATTCTCTCATTACGAATCACGGATGTAACAAACAAACTACACAAAACATTGTACCTTAGCAAACTTGGGTTTTACGGTCAATGGTAACTATAAAGATTCCTTAGCAAAGAATTATGGCTGTTTAAATACTGTGGGCTGAAATGTATGGACCTATGGTTTGGTCAATATGAGTAGACATTATCCGTGAATGAACTCTTGAATAAGTAGTTTGAAAACTCTTGTTTTATTTGGAGAATACTGTACCCTCTACAGTAAAGTAATAAGCAGATATTATATACATTACTTAAGTATTCTGTGACGATACTACCTAACCGCTTTGGCAAACTTCGTTTTATATCTACCATCTCTACCATCGTTTTGATGTAGGTACTTGAAAGAACGAGATGGATTTTTGAAAAACGAGATTTTCTAAGCGCATGAATTTCATCAAAGTATGTGGTGTTATGACCTTAATATTTTCCTCCGTTTTCCGTATTATTTTCCTTGCTACACTCAACTAAATTATTTTATAGGACTTATAGTACAGTTGCTAAATTACCCATTGTCTATAGCTTAAATAAAATATAAACAGATACCAATTAACACAATCATAAAATTTGTAATTTCTCGTGCTAATTAATCAGATAAAGTTCAAAACAGTTCACTAGATGGCGCTTTTTTTATTTAAAGTTCGTTTAAAAATACATTTCCCAAAATAAACTGAACCTTATATCTAAAAATGTAAGAAAGTGCAAAACATGAAACATTACTGTTATCTTCATCTTTCGAAATGGCAACAAGAGATCTAGTTTTACAAATAAAAAAGAAAGTAACAAAAATGTATGGAAATCCTGAATCGCGCTTACGATAATTCTTCATCACGCAGCTGATATCAAGAAAAAATGGTTTGCATAACGGGTTTCCAACCAGTTCAACTTCGGGGTCACCAACAGAGTCTTTGTGGCTCCCATACCTCGTGGAAAGTCCCCGGAGACGGGGTGGAAAGCACCGCATCGTGATGATGTCAGGCCGGGGGAGCGTTATAGGGGAGGTTACCTGACTAGCGCTGTCCCGTAGCGTTGCTCAGAGCACAGCTAATGTTGAAGGACTTCCTGTCCAACCAAATGGGGCTTACTCGGTTCGGAAACCTGCTTTTTGCTAGCTAGCTAAATTGTGTTGTGATCAATCATTCTGACCCTAGGAAAAAATAAAATAAGATAAACAAATTAATATATAAAAAAAATCAAGAAACAATCTTTGATATTGCCCCCAGAGAGATTTGAACTCTCGACCCCTGGTTTACAAGACCAGTGCTCTAACCCCTGAGCTATGGAGGCTATGCTCGGATGGACGAAATGATCAAACAGATGCAGCGACCATTTCGAACTGTTAAATGATGACGTCACAAAAATAATAAACGTTAAATATTGTAGTTTTATGTATTGTCGTTTCTTTTTTCTTTTGTGTTTGAATTAGCTAACTAAATAATAAATTAAAAACGATATTTCATAACCAGTGGTTTTATGACGTCTGTTGAAAGGATTGGAAAAGTGAATAAAAATTGTTTAATGACTAGTTGCTTATGCGCATAAAAAATAAAAGTTGGCGTAGGTACCTAATCGAAAGAATGAATTAACTTAGGTATTTCAATAAACCCTCGCTTTGCTTAAGTTTTTATAAAGAAAATCAATTTATACTTGAATTCAATTTTTACGCTTAATTTGTTATATTAATAACGAGGTGGCGCAACGCAATCGTGACATAAATAAATTGGTCCAGTTATGGCCAATTAATGGTACTGGCTTTATTAATTAACCAAGTAAATAAACTGTAAGTAAATATAACGTAATAATAATTAATACGTAATAGTTATAATTAAACGAACTGAAATTAATTCAGCGAACCTACTATAACCAAGTTAAGGACTTATTATGAAATCAGCTTGTAGCTATAAATAAAGTTGGGTCTACGAAGGTGCTACGAAGTTATTACTATTCCCACAGTATCTCCACTTTGTTGGGTTGTTTAAATTAGTTCGATGTGCTACCATTGGTGGCGCTAGCGAGTCATGATGGTGTCCATGATAAAAACACCAAAGGCAAGTACTTTACGCAGAAAACAGATGGCGCTACGTCTACGAAAAAAATATTGTCTTAGAAAATAGGATGGTAGATAGAAGCTCAAGCTTTTATTAATTATTTATTTATTGATTTACATATGAGAGTACGCAACAAACCCTTATATTTATACACACAGAACAATATATAAAAAAAAGTTACACAAAACAAATTTTATTGAATACTAAAATTGAATTTGATATTTTTTTTTCATGAAAACTACGGTTATATTTCGCTGTTTGTCTTCTTTCTTGATCTTTATAATTTTCCATGCAAATCAGATCAATGTAACTCAAACAAAACACCTCCTACACCTTGTACCTACACGTAGGTAACAGTACTTCTCTCATAAATGGACTGCTAAATCATAGCCTCCTTTTTGCTTTGCCGTTATCGGGTAAAAACAAAGAAGGTAAAATTGTCGTTAATCAGATAGCTGTTTTCCTTCAGGTGCACGTGTCAATAACTAGACGAACAGATGGCGGACGGACATCGGCCAAATGTGGCAACCGATGTGGAACAAGCCACTTTTAGACTTACCGTTTTGCATGCAGAGCCTTACAGGGAAGCCAATTGCTCCTGTTATGTAGTACCTATTATATTTGCCGGAATAGGCGATATGTAAAAGTATACCCATAGGCAAACATTAGAGATCTATCATATCCATAGTTTAAGATGAATTGAATTAACGAAATATACGCCACACACTGTTACAATTAATCTACTTTAATTCACTAAAATATTTTTCGAGATTTGAATTACTAGTATGGACGACAACTGAGACCCGAGTCCTTAATGTTCGTGCGTTACTCATCGGTGACTGGTACTTTTGACCACTCACCGGTGACTAGTGAGTAACTCACCGTTTTTTGTAGAACGCTTTACGTTTTTCACCACTCACCGATGACAACCGCTCACGAACATTACTCGGGCCCCTGGAACTAACGGGACTTTGAGCTGAAAAATAGTCGATTTTCGTAAGGCGTGTATCGACCCTGTAGCTCAGTTTAGGTTACCATCCCTGTATCAAAGGGAGGGTCGCAGTTTCGTATCCAGCCTGAGTTGGATTTTTTTAGGATATTATAATATCTAGGCTAGGAAGGCCTCATAGCTCAGTTGGTAGTAACTCTGCCTTCTGCGCAAGAGGTGGCGGGTTCGATTCCCGCACTGGACAAACATTTCTGTGATTCACAGATGTTTGTTCTGTGTCTGGGTGTTAAATATATATCTATAATGTATATCAGTATCTGGTACCCATAGTACAGGCTTTGCCTAGTTTGGGATCAGTTGACTGTGTTTAATATGTCCGTATTATTTATTTATCTATTTAAGTATTACCCTAACTTCCGAAAACTTTTACGCGATAGTTCTCGAACAACTGGGAGGTATAGCCGCACCGCTGTATATTAATGCAACCCATTAGGTAAGTACTTTTTCTATCGAACCGGAACGTATACAAAGAGATTGTGTACAGATAATGAATAAAAAAGTCAGCTTTCTCTCTGGCACTGGTACCTACGGATACTGTACAGTAATAAGTTCGATAAAGCACCGAGCGCTCCATTCACTCACTGGTCTGGTTCGGAAATTGAGTATCATTACGGCGGCTGTTTATGGACCCGGTCGGGACGTCCAGTGCACTTCAAAAGATCAATAAATAAGTAGACTTGGTTTACTACATGACACGATGCGTTACTGTCACCATCTTTGCTAAAATACAGTGATTTTGTCGATCATAATGACGTTTGATGTCGCTACAAAAGAACGGTCGCTCTGGAGATCTATCCGGGAGGCCTATGTTTAGCAGTGGACGTCGTTCGGCTGAAATGATGATGATGAAATTTCGTTATGAAGCTTTTGTTCTTTATTTCTGAAGATCCTCAAGAAACAGATTAAGAAAAATATGTGTAAAACACCAGACAAAACTACCACCTATAAATAAATAGGCTCTAAAGTTGACAAATTGTCACCAATGAGTTTTCCTTCCTTTTGGCCGTGGAGGCCCCTCCATATCTACCTATCCGCGGATGTCGTAAGAGGCGACTAAGGGAAAAAAGCTAGGGGATGGGCAGCAGCGTCCCTCATTTTAACAACGATAGCTCTAACTGCGCTCGCCAACCCGCATGCCCAGCGTGGTGAGTATGGGCAAATCCCCCCACATGATAAGGAGTTTGCTCTGTCTGTGGGGGAGGCCATGTTCAGCAGTGGACGTCGAACGGCTGAAATGATGAGTTTTCCTTTTGAGAATTTTTACTAATAAGCATTACCTAATTATAAATTGTTGAATAAGCTTTTTTTTGTTTTAATGTATAAATGGCCCCCAAAAAAGCAGAACCGTTAAATGTAGCTTACTTCTCAGTGCATATCTACTATTTCTGTTCCGTCTGAGAAATTATACCGCAAGCGGCCGCAAGTAATAATTTACTAGCTCCGGTAATGTACTCTCGATTTTTTAGCTTATTTACGCTCATTCGCTTAATTGGATACCAAAGCCGGTTGACCAGTTGTAACTGTAATGCAGGCGAAAATGTTATTATTAAATGTAAAGCTACATTTATTATGCTGTGCATTTTTTACTTGTAAAGGTTAGGTGCCATATTAATAATAAGTAAAATAAATATTCCGGACATATCACACATGGTCAACTGATCCCAAACTAGGCATAGCCTGTACTATGGGTACCAGAGACTGATATAGGTACATAATAGATAAATATTTAACACCCAGACCCAGAACAAACAGCTGTGTTTATCAACCAAATGTTTGTCCAGTGCGGGAATCGAACCCTTTAATCGTTTTCAAAATGCTAAAGGTCAGCTGATCACCAAAAAACTTACATAAATATTCACAGCATCCATATCAACAGCAGATGGTACTTACCAGTGGGCAGCACGAAGCACAATTAATAATTTACGGTAACATCACGCTTATGATACGATAGCAAATCTCAAATATTAGACAGTCAAAATTTGGGAATAAGGTTGCCAGAGCTCTTTAAGGGAAGGGGTTGGCAACGAGTGCGTGATGCCTTTGGTATTGCAAGCGTTCATAGGCTACAGTAACCGCTTACTAACAGGTGGGCCTTTATTCTTGTTTACCACCTAAGTTTTATAAAATTAAGTTTTCAAGCCTAGCTGATGTCATTGGCAAAAAATTGACTTTATCTATCGTATCGTAAGCGTATCGCTGTCTTGAATGATTCGTGCTTGGGGCACTGGCCAGTGACAGCAGTTTCCTAGAAGTCACTGGATACCCTTATCGGCGTACAAAGCCTTCATGTCATCTTTCGCAATACCAAATCACGAGAGCATTCGATAGGTCGCAGGAAACGTGATACGGCGTCAGGCGGTAACCGAGCCTCGGCAGCACACGTCGGGCCGCAGACCTCGCTCTGCTGGACTGACTGACAGACCGCCAAGATGTATTCGCGAATTAAATAAGTGAGGAAATTCTGGTAACTGGCGAATTATTTATTCGATCATATACAATGTGGTTTATTATATGTATACTATTCCAAAAAGGGAACAATGTTTGGGAACGTTCGTGAACCGTTTTTCCGTTGGGGAACAAAGGTTCTCCAGTGGCGACCACGAACCGGACGACGCAGTGTTGGAAGGCCCCCCACCCGATGGACCCACGACATTGTGAGGGTTGCGGGAAGACGGTTTTTTTTTTTTTTTTGGCCTATGTTCATCAGTGGACTTCATTAGGCTGATGATAATGATGATTCCAAAAAATTCTACACCCATTAAAGTTTGTTCTAAGACTTTCTAATATTCGATACTAATCATTGAAAAAACACTTTGCAAAAATCAGCTTGTTGTACCTAGGACATGCCGGTTTCCTCACGATGTTTTCCTTCATCGTTTGAGAGCGCTAGCATAGCGCACGTAAATTTTCCGAATGGAAAATCCATTGGTGCACCACAGGTTTCGAAACCACGACCTGTGGATTGGAAGGCGGGGCCACTACCACCCCTCAAACAGTGCTCTCGATAGAATACATACAAAGCTAAATTGACGCTTCGCTTGCTCGATCAATTATGTTTAAAAGCCCATTCGTGAGATCTGTAGCAGCAACGTTCAAGTTTCACGTGCTGCCATGTCGCGTGCCCCGGGCGAACCTGGAGCTATATTAATTGCTGGTCAAAGCAACCTATCTTTGCTGTCCGTTACCAAGCACGCAAATAACTGCCGACAATAATTCACGTGTAACTTACAAGGTATCGAGAGCATTCTATTTTTTCAATCCGTAATTTAAATTGGAAGCCAATTACGAGTGCGATATAAATAAATAAATAAATAAATATTCCGGACATATTACAAACGGTCAACTGTTCCCAAACTAGGCATAGCCTGTACGATGGGTACCAGAGACTGATATACATAATAAATATACCTATATTTAACACCCAGACACAGAACAAACATCTGTGTTGGTCACAAATGTTTGTCCACTGCGGGAATCGAACCGGCAACCTCTAGCGCAGAAGGCAGAGTTACTAGCAACTGGGCTATGAGGCCTGGTATAGTACCTATAGGTACGTAGAGGGTTTTACATAAGCCGTTTTAGTTGAGCCGAAGAAGTCAGCAGTAAGATGATCTGACCTAACTTTTTTTCGTAATAAACAAAACAAAACAAAAAGCTATTTATTGACATAAAATATTGGACAAGTAAATGAATCCATAGGCTCCCGAACTATGTAGTAAAAACTGTGTTTCAGGAGCCGGTGGCTTCTCCATGATATCGATTTTACAATAGATATTATGTCTTCACGTGAGCATTGATACAAACGTTTTTACTTAATATACATTTTGAAACAATAGAAACTTAATCAAAAATATACCTATATGAAAAAAAAAATTCTTTACCCATTAATTAATTATTTAGTAAACCTAAAAATATATATATTATCTTAGTATGTAAGAAAATTCTCTCCTTAATGTGTGTTATGTATTTAAAAAAAAATGTAAACAAATTTTGTTGATGTAATTTTATTTAGATGCATAAAAGGATGAAAGGAATTATATTCGGAAATCGCTGAGCATATTCTCAACGGCTTCGTAATCAAATTCATTTAGCCAGTTAATTATATTATCTTTTTTATTTCATTATTACTGTAGTTTTTAATCTTATATTTTTTATTCAGTTTATTATAAAGGTGCGGAACCAATACATTTGATTGCTTCTGAGCGAATGAAGTTTTGACTCTGGGTATGGGACAGTTAAAAAAAAAAAAAAAAATTGTCTCTTAGAGGCTTGCAATTTTGTTGAGCTTTATCAAACTGAACTCTACTCAGTAGTGGTGCTAATATTTTTGAAACGAATTTTGTTTGACATGTCAAGAACATAGCGCATGCCGTTTTTTGCATCATTATTTTACAGTCGGCAAAAAACCCGACTGCCGTAACGGAGGGTATTGTGTTTTGCAACAATGTATTATAAAATGTCAAGCAAACACGGAAAGTTCTAAATGCAATCAGAATTTATTGACATCGAATGATGTTTATTGCAGCAACAGAGGTCGTTTCAAAGGTACTTCTCAAGGTTGTCAGCCAGCGGCAAAAACTAAGTAAGAGCTACAGATTTGGCTACAAACACTTCATCACTAATATACTTCATCACTCCAGCCGTCGGAGTCCACTGCTGGACATCGGCCTCCCCCATAGATTGCCAGACCGACTTCCTATCATGTTGTCATCATGGGAGAAAATTGCCCATACTCACCACGCTGGGCACGTGGGTGGGTATGCGCTTTTTCCCTTAGTCGCCGCTTACGACATCCACGGGTAGGAGATATGGAGAGGGCCTAATGGGCCTATTCTTTAGCTGGGGCCACCACGGCCAAGTGCCAGGTCAGGTCAGTACTTAATATACTAACCTGGTTTGATCAATTGTACCACCAGCAGATATCAGCCGGAAATTAAAATTAACATTGATGAAGTAGAATGAGCGGGGACAAAATTATATAAAGCACTTCCTGATTAACTAGGACATTTCCTGTCTTATTTAAAACCATACTAGAGTATCGTTGACGTATCTTAAACAACTTGGACGAATCGCCGTTGTTAGGATAATATTGTATGATAGGTAAGAATATGAGTAAAATCAGCCAAGCGGTTGTTAACACATAAGGGTTAAAAAGAATAGAAATGCATGAAGTGGGGTCTCAAATAAAATAAATTTGTTCATACATTCCCAAACGATTTTTAATAAAATAAAAATAATGTAATAATGTAATGAATGTAATAATGTTTCTAGTCTAAAAAGTAACACAAAACCAACAAATTGCGAGCTTCCGTTCGGCAAAGCTTCAATGACTTCGTAGTTCAGGTTATATTGGATAGTTAGAACATGCTAAATATTGACCGCATATCAAGGTACCTTTCCAGAACCAGACATCGTGAGATCTCAGTTCGGGGCGAACCACTAGTAATATGAAACTTAGATACAAACGGGCTCGTCGGGTAATTCTGCAGATATTTATGTGAATTATTTTATGTCCGGTTGAAGGCGACCGTAAAATAACTATCGACCTCAAAACGTTTCGCAGATTACTCCGGCTCAAAGGCATCAAACGGAACCGTTATTGTTATACGATGTGCATTGTTATTGTTACTGTGAATTACCTACTATATACGAATGTACCTACTATTGAATCACTGTATTCACTGTACCTACTATTTGATCACCCGATGTATACAGGTACGCGTTCCTTACTCGCTTTCACAGTTTTATCTAAAATATAATGAGAATTAGGCACCGAAGTTACCGATGAAAAGAAATTCTCTCTTTGGTCTCACTTATTTCTTGACTTTTGGTACTTAATGCAAGTACTTATTGAGCACAAGATGGCATTTTGTTTGTTCACACAAAACTGAAAAAAATAGGCTCTCGACTTATATAAAGAGACATCCTCCCTTATCTCTAGGCGATCAGGCCCTTGAAGATGCCTAAGGGGGGTAGTCAGAGGCAAGTCCAAACATTTGACTCATACCCACATTTTGCAATAGTGAGTGAGTATTGACATGCTCAAAGCCCATCGACGCTGACATTATTTTATCACAATGTCTTTGATTGAGCGAGTTACAATGGCTGTGATTATACAAAAACGTTCACAACGATGGATAATCTGGGACATTACCGAGTGCACTATAAACTTTTGTCACCCATGGACACCACAAAACAAACCAAAATTGGAATAGATTTCACGGCCCAGCGCGGCTTCCGCAGCCATTCACGATTTCACACGAACACCCCCGATTCATGCAGTCGTGGGACTGTTTTTATGGTAATTTCCGAATTCAATCCCGGTTCATTGATTTGACTTACTAATTGCAATCAGGGTGACTTCCCTTTACTCTATCACCTGGGAACTATGCTATAGTTTTTTTTTTGACGTGCAAGTCATTAATAACACTATGGTAGTCTCTATACGTGATCATTGAAGGGTAGAACCACCAGACCCTGTAACATGTCAAGCAATCATAGAAAAACATTAACAAAATAGTGGTTCGCCTCCTCATGGGTTCAACTTTCAAGAAAATAGGATCATTTTTAAAGGTGTGAAATTTAAAATATCCTTTCTTGGGTGGCTTTGTCATTTCAGGAAGCTACTATCTTTTATTTTACTATCTCTCTAACTTTGGTTAGGGCTGTGCGTTGACAACTAATTCAGGTCTTTTCTTTAGATACTACTATTTACCCGACTGACAGGTAAACCAGGTTATTAGAAGTTAATCGATCTTAACGTAGGTAACTATCAGTAATTTCTTAGACAACTTTTTCTGAGCTGATCTCCTGATCCGGATTTGATGAGAAGGACGGTAAACCTAAGTGAAATGAACGCTGCTCTCGTTTTCGTCATCATCCACGGAAACGAGGACTCATTTATTCGATAAAATGTCGCTTCCTTATCTGTCTTACTAGTCACGAACGCTCCTCTACAGCGGACGCAGTTTCAACCATCTCTACTTATGTTAATACTATGGTGTTGTTTAAAGAGAAGGTTTATTGACATTTCTCCAAGGCCTTGTTGGGCAAAACATGTAGTCCCATTAACGGAACTTTTAAATGAAGGAACTGGTTTGCGATTGTCATCCTGCGCAGGCGTGAGAATGGCGGCTCTCGGGTTATTCTCATGGTCTCGTGACGTCACGGCTGCACCTGCATGCGTGAGGCTGCGACAAAAGGACAATGTTAAGATTCCCTTAAGCGGGCAATTTTTAAGCAATTATTACCCGGCGAGACCATTTAATGGAATGGAGACAAAGTCAAGCGATGAAGCAGGGTACCTATCTAACAACTGAAGCGTTGTTTCGGCGTCTATTTTCTCGTCTGCTTGCTACATGTATCAGTGTAAGGAATTGCAGAAAATTGACACACTTGCTGTGAACGTCAAAAATTTCCTGGTATAGTCCAGAAAGGAGCCCAGATAACCGGAGATCTTAGTCTTCGCAAAGAGATCCCAGGGCGGTGGGTTTAGTCATACCTGAGGCCCTTACCTGTAGCTCCTGAGAGAGAGGGAGAGAGGGAGAGCTGTGGAAGACCCGGCTGATTGATTGAATTGGAGCAATTTCAGTGGCTCGTGTAAGAGCAGCTAAAGTACTTATCCAATTGCGGTTTCAAGTTCGTACAAGTTCGCGGCCCAAGGTTGCAAATAATCGTAGGCGTTTATCGAGATAAAAACTTCTGTTAAACAATATTCATAATTGACGCAAAAACTTTTCAATACTGGGTTGATTTGTACCCGTATACAACAGTTCCGTTATTTCAGGTCTATGTACCGTACAGGGCTTCCACAGGCTGATGATGATGATTTCAGACAATTAACATAGTCCATATCACACATATTATTTATAATTATTATTATTAATGTATATCTCAGATATTATAATATCCCAAAATAGTACAGACTTCTATAGGCTGATCGATCCGATTAAAAACCCCAATTTTTCTGTCTGTAAAATGTACATGTGCTCAAAACGATGAAGGAAAACACCATGAGGAAACCCGCGGTTTAGTCAGCTCCGCATCTATTGACCATGTCTATATTGAGCAGTTATTAGAAAATTGCAGTTAATTTTAAACCGAAGGCTTCACCATTGTTTGCTAGATCTTTCCTCTCGACTTGGTGCACTAACCTAACATAAAGCTGACCCAACACCGGACAAGTACACTCAATAAGAAAATGACTATTATGTTAGAGAAACACCGAATGAATGGACACAGGAATCAAAATCGTTATGTTTTGCGACATTGTCCAGCAAATGTGCGCGGAGCTGTAAACGCGAAGAGCGATCATTTATCCATCCGACAAGGCTAAACCTGTCAAGTAATCTGATAGTGTCTAATTGACTGACATTATTGAGAAGTATATCATGATATTTAATAAGAGGATCACGCCTCGATTAGCATAGATGCCTTGTCCTTTATTATACCACTTTGCCTACAAATAACTGCAGATACACCTACAGACCTAAATGTGCTAAACCCTACCTACCTACTAAGAAATTTTGTACAAATTGTATGTTTCAATAAACGTTATCTTATCTTATGGCAAAGAAGAAAAGCAGTAGGTAGAGACTTTTGGGCGTTTGTCAACGCCGGCATCGCGTCATCAGGAACTAGATGACGTTGTCCATAGATTAAGGACGACGTTGCCAGAGTAGCAGGGGCTAGCAGGGGTATCCGCCGCTCGTCTATTCAGGCGCGGTCATCTTAGCCTCCGAGATTGTAAGAAGTTCGGTGTCGCGGCGGTACCCGCTTTAAGAATACTTACTGGTTTCCTAACGATATTTCCCTTCACCGTTCCAAGCACGTGTTAATAAATGCGCATTAACGGTTTTTGATGCAACCTCAATTACAAAAGTTTTTATATGTTTATAATACCTATAACAGCATAAAATATAAAAAATGTAACACGTTTGGTATGAATAAAATTCTATTCTACTCTATTAACGCACAAATTTATATTTATTTACTACACAAAAGGAATACAAATGAATGGTAGTAAATGTCTTAAAACCTATGTTAGGTTTGTCCTAGGTTAGGTTTGAAATGTGCAGGACCTGCTTCGAACCTCCCACTAGGCCAATACGGCACGGCTATATCTAGTTGTCTTAGTCGTCACCTTTTAGCATTTTATAACATTTCGATAATTTCAGCTGTATCTGTGTTGAGAAATACCTTGAGTACCTAAGTAGTAGGTACAAATGCTCTTTAAATAACGTATTTCTGCTTCTGGGTGCGCAAATAAGCACTTGATAGATTTTAAATCAGTCTTATGTATGGCAGTAATCAGCAGATGGTCCGCCAGATGTCAGCCGATAATCTCTGGTCATTAAACCAACCTACAATACCTACATTGAACTTCGCATAAGTTACGGCCTACGCAATGCGTTAGTCACAGACAGAAAGCGCTTCAAATGGGTTGTGAATCAGAATTAAACTTGAAATAATTATTTTAAAAGGGTCTAATGACACTCGTAAGACATGTGGTATTAGGATGTTACATTCAGCATGGAACCGTGTTTGTGTTTGTTGACTGACTCTTCTAGGCTTGGTCACGAGACACAGGTGTTGCTCCATCTAACTAGTTTCTAAGACAGTTCAGATCAGCCATGCTATTGTGTAAGCAAAATGGTAATGAAGATCGAAATTTTAAGGATGATTTTATCAATTTTAGCTAGATCTGAAGTTTTTCAAACATGAAAAGGAAGAAGCGAAGGTCTTGAAGTTTTCCCTTGTCAAGTTTGGAACGTTTTGAATGTTGCTAAGATTGTTAAAATTACCCTCAAAGTTACGATCTTCATTGCCATTACGCTTACACAATTGCACCACATATCCTTCATCATCATCATCATCAACGCGATTTGATCAAACTTTCGCAAATAGCTACTTTTTAGGGTTCCGTACCTCATTTGGAAAAACGGAACCCTTATAGGATCACTTTGTTGTCCGTCTGTCTGTCTGTCAAGACCCTTTTTCTCAGAAACGGCTAAAGGTATCAACTTGAAATTTTTACCACCTATTAAGGTCTGTAGTCTGTATGGTGCCGTATAAAAATCAAAGATATGGCAATGCATGTATAATTTTTGTGTGGAAATGGCAAAAATCAAAAACCTCTAGGGTACTTCCAGCTACCTCACAATTCTGAAATTTGGAATGCTAGGAGCTTTTGTAACACAAGTAAAGGGAAAAGTCTGAAATTGAGGAGTTTCGAAGTTTTTTAGGAAACAAAGTTATATTTGAGGCCAATGTCATACAATGACTACGTGAGCGACCGCAAATATATGTTTCTACCCTTAGAATTTTTATTTTCTGACCATGACCACTGGTGCACGACCGGGATTGGAACCCACAACCAATGGTACGGAACTCTCAGGGCGCGAGTTCTCGCACTTGACCGTCTTTATTTTTTAAAGGCAGAAGTCGACGGCTTTATATTGAATTTGGATTTTTTTTTCCATGTAAGCTAAAATGTTTGTTGTTTACTGTTAATACTTTTGCTGTACGCACATATTATTTACGTTATTTCCTAGTTATAATCTATGTTTTATAATTATTATTTATATTTTTGGTTGTAATTTGTTTTGGCGTTGAAATAAATAAAAATAAAAAGGCTTACTTTTTTATAGTATTAGCTATAATTACTAATGTTTTCTCAAAAAAAAATTTTGTCTTATTCCGTCAACGTTGATTTGACAAACATTAAAAATTTTGATCACGGCTCCCGATAATAATTACTTAAGTATATTACATACCAACCTGTTCTGCCGTGGGAATCTCGGACAGGTGTAGGATCTGTACCAGCTCCTGTCATCTGGGCCTGTATCTCTCTAAATCAAACTTCAATAAAATATTTGAGTAAATCTAATAGATTAATACTTCCTACTAATATTATAAATGCGAAAGTTTGTGAGGATGTTTGGATGTTTGTTATTTAATCACGCCGTAACGGCTCAACCAATTTCGTTAAAACTTGGTTTCAACAACATTCTGGGTGGTGGGGTGCTTGTTTATTTCGATATCACAAGGATCACTAAAAAACGTCTTAGAAACGCCGGTTTTTCGCAACCAAGCCTAGAAGCATCAAGAAAAAAGCATAGCATGGTGATAATATTTACAAAAAAAAAAACCATACTTTAAACCCCCTCCCACCCCTTGGCGTCACGTCGGTTTAAAAGGAATATAGAGCTTTAGTGACAAATGTTTCCGAATAAGTATTTACTCTTATAGGGGGTGTTGCATGCGGTTCCATGGTGCTCTTAGTTTCTGATACCTTCGATACAGGAAATTCTAGCTTGGACCGTGACTATGGGTGTACTTATAAACAAGGTGATTCATAACATGTATACCATCCCGAAAGGGGGTTATTCTATCAACGAAAAGAAAATACAAAAAACAGTTCTTAAATTAGCTGTTTTTTGTATTTTTATCATCTTTAGAACTAATTACTAAACGTACAAGAAGTTCGGAATCAAGATAGGTAGCAACCTAAAACAGCTGATTGGGTTTGACCTGATTTGACCCCAAAACAGTTGATTTTCGCATAGAGGTTTTTCAATGAAAAATGTCGAATTTCCTAAATTGTAGAACAAACTATTGCCAATTGGGTGTAGAATAAGCCTCTTTCGGGATGGAATACATATTATGAATCACCTTGTATATTATACTACTATACTTTGTTTGCTTGAGTGAAACTTCTGTTCGTTAGTACTGGTATTTCTTCTGTGGTAATACGTGTCCTGCATCCGTCGATTGATCGCCGAAATGCTCGTACAACATAAAAATATGCACATAATTATGTGGTAAGAACACGTCTGATGAGGTAAGTGAGCCGCGTCATCTTTTGTTTTCAGTAGCCTTCAATTTGTGAGCTTTTTTGCGAAATGATACAGAACAACATAATGACTCTTATTATGAACGCATTCATGTGCAGATAAGTCATCAGCTCAACTAAATTTACTGCTGAAGGCAACAACATACTTACCAAAGTTAATTGGCTACAGGACTATATTTTCGAAAAATTTGGAGTTATTTCGTGATTCTAATATGACAATCTGAATCTTATATTTTTCTCATTATGTACCTAGTTATTTCTCTATAGTTTTTATACATACGGTATTATTTTGTATTTGAAGAAGAACATATTCTGCATTTTCAAGTATTCAATATTGTATGTTATACTTGCGTTCGTTAATAAATAAAATAAATTAAAAATTTAGAAAACATTTTGTAAACTAAACGGATAACCTGACGATGGCATAGGCATAAAAATATATATATATATATATATATATATATCACCATTCACACAAGCATCTCGAACATTCTAATCCAACCACATAAACAGATCTTGTTATCTCACACATTAGCCATATCCTCCTAAATAAAAAAGCTTATTCATTCGACGTGTGGGAACACCTGTGGCTGTTTCCATACTAACTTTTGTGTAAGCTGTGGTTAGAGGCATACTGACTGTTTGGTACTCTGTGGATGGCCTCAGGGAAGCAGTGCCAGCTCCCGTGTGCTTGCACTAATTTATTAAGGCTTCAAGCACCTTTGGAAATTGCTTAGGCTATTCAGTATTTGTAGAGGAAGTCTGCGTTGCAGGTGTGAGATGGTTTATAGATCCAGCTTTAAATTAGAAATAAGATGTTAAAAATCAGGAAAGCGGTCCGCGGACTGATTATATAATAATGAGCGCGAAATATTTTAGCTGCCTAAGATTTTCGAAGCCAGCCACTTCGTATTTGGTATCGCATCGTCGGAGTTTAGAGAAAAAGATGCGAGTTTGAATCTTGGTTCGGTAATTTTAGGTAGCATTTTTTTTGTAATCCATGGAGGTATTTCTGTGACCTTCCTAAAAAAACATTATTCGCATTTTTTAGGGAGTGTAATGTGTTTTGAGCGCGTTTGTTGAATCATCTACACACGTAGGCTCATAATGATTATTCTTTTATCATTATCTTTGATCTGGTTTCCAATAGAAAAGTCAACAAAAGTGAAAAGCAAATATCTCTGTGCGTTACATGAGAAATCATAATTTTCTCATCATTCTCTTTAAAAAATAACAAAAGAAATCGTGGGAAACCTTAGCAGGTGCGCGAGGTAAATAATAAAACGTAGATGGTTCTTATTTTTATGAAGAGATTGTTATGGCGTCACGCATGTTGTGAAATCATAGAAAAGCTGTTGTAGAACAAAGAATCTCTAATTTTACTCGCATATGGTTTGATAGCGCAGGTGCCTAGTGAAGTAAAAATACTTACAACACGAGAAAATAAAATTACGATTTTAAGCTCCCATGATACAAATCTTCAGATTTACGGCTCGTATCTTAGGTTCGGTCGGTGGATGGAAAAGGCTCAAGACTGTTCGTCGTGGAACTCTTTGGGGGAGGCCTATGTCCAGCAGTGGACTTCTACAGGCTGATGATGATAATGATGATGATGATCGTAGGCTCGTCGATCTTTAATCGACATGAGCGGAGATTTGAGGGAAATTTCCAAATATATCAAAAGCAACAATTTCTAACAATATATTTTCAGTCTGATTGAGTGGAGTAAAAACATTACCGACTAATAATGCCAAGGCTAGTCTCTCAAACTCAAAATACACTGACCTAAAAATCTTTTATTATAAAAAATATGCAGAGAGACTTACAAAAGGTTTCTTCAAAACATAGTGATGTATATTTTGGGCTTTTATTTTATACCATGACCTCTCAGCAAAAGAAACATATATTATGGATTTAATGAAGCCTCAAAAAAACATCATAAGAACCGGAACGACGTGATTAAACCTGGATGTGACATAAATATCGCAAGGATGCTGTGAGTCACCGTGGGAAGCTGCGCAGGTGACGAGGTGATTGCGCATATACACAGTACACTTGCATGAATCTATCGCGATCGGGCGGTGACCATTCTTATAACATTCTAAATTGATGGACCACAAGGTAGGTTTGCAAGGCGAGTGATACACAGTACACTTGCATGAATCTATCGCGATCGGGCGGTGACCATTCTTATACCATTCTAAATTGATGGACCACAAGGTAGGTTTGCAAGGCGAGTGATACACAGTACACTTGCATGAATCTATCGCGATCGGGCGGTGACCATTCTTATAACATTCTAAATTGATGGACCACAAGGTAGGTTTGCAAGGCGAGTGATACACAGTACACTTGCATGAATCTATCGCGATCGGGCGGTGACCATTCTTATACCATTCTAAATTGATGGACCACAAGGTAGGTTTGCAAGGCGAGTGATACACAGTACACTTGCATGAATCTATCGCGATCGGGCGGTGACCATTCTTATACCATTCTAAATTGATGGACCACAAGGTAGGTTTGCAAGGCGAGTGATACACAGTACACTTGCATGAATCTATCGCGATCGGGCGGTGACCATTCTTATACCATTCTAAATTGATGGACCACAAGGTAGGTTTGCAAGGCGAGTGATACACAGTACACTTGCATGAATCTATCGCGATCGGGCGGTGACCATTCTTATACCATTCTAAATTGATGGACCACAAGGTAGGTTTGCAAGGCGAGTGATACACAGTACACTTGCATGAATCTATCGCGATCGGGCGGTGACCATTCTTATACCATTCTAAATTGATGGACCACAAGGTAGGTTTGCAAGGCGAGTGATACACAGTACACTTGCATGAATCTATCGCGATAGGGCGGTGATCATTCTTATACCATTCTAAATTGATGGACCACAAGGTAGATTTGCAAGGCGAGTGTGAATGGTATCGTTGGAAGGTTCTTCCCCTTCAGCATACATCTTAGGACCAAATCGGTATAGTTTTGCAAGACCACGGTTATAGAATTCTAAACCAACGAGCATGGGTGAATCAAGCATATGTACCTCACATATGTCAGGATCGTACCAAGCGGAAGGCCGGGGTCCCTGCCTACCCTTCCAGGTAAAGGGTGGGATTTTGTTTGAGTAGATTTTGATAGCATAGAAATAAAATATTATAAACAAATCCTCTTCTTCTAATTTAAGAGTTTCTTAGCGCAATCGACTCATCACTCTCCATTTGTCGGTATGCAGCCTCTGCCAGCGTCCTTCTCTTCGTTTTGGCATCCGTGGTGTTCCTCTTTTTCCTTCTACTTTCCCTTCTAGACGTTCTCTTCCTCTCTTTCCAATAATGTTTCCTCTCGTTTCTTAAAAAATTTTAATAAGACTCTTGTCTAGTTGACTCCACACATAAAATTATTAGTTTACTAATAAATGAGGCTCGTATTCATAGCCGTAAAATAAGTAGTTTTGAGGAAAAATAAAAACAAATCTATGCAGAATGAGAAAAAAAAATTGTCTTCAAATTCCAGCGTACCTTAGTCTCATGTTTTATAGAAGCATGGTCACGAGTGTATATCACAATCTAGCCTGTTCATCCTGTCTAGCGTCACGAGTTTTTAATGTGATTTATCTCGTTATGTCACAATTCCGATCCTGCTAATGCTGCGGGTACCTTGTTATTTAATAGCATTACATGGCTCGTAATGTAATTCAATTAACTTTGTGTTCTCATGAAACATGTTAAGTATATTTTGTAACCGCTCATAGAAAAACTCGTTTCTGACATTTGTATTCTATTTTGTTGTAATTAAATTTACTTAGTTACATAGCTGTTGGGGAGTAAAGGTTCGCGAAGGCTGACTTTCGGATGATGCAGTGTTAGAAGGCCTCCCACCCGATGGGCTGAAGTCATAGTGAAAATTGCGGGAAGTAGCTGGAGAAGGCTCAAGCGTTCGTCATTGAACTTTTTGGGGAAGTACTAAATCTAGCAATGGACTTCCACAGGCTGATGTTGATGATAATGACATAGCTGCTGCACGTAAAATTACGACATGACATATATGAAGATGAAACCTGAAAAACAGGAAAGCAGACCGCACACGTCGAGCATCAACTATTAATACATGGGATGAAACAAACTCTAACAAACTGTTTTCACGGCGCTTGCGCACCGCGGTGCACGCTTCATTTCCATATTACAGTCAAATTATATGTTTATATGTTGTATGAAAATACATGCTTTGTCTGCCCCATTGTCTTAGGTGAGCGGACAAAAGTGACAACAAGATGTCATCTTCTTACTCCATGGAGGGGTTTCAGGGCTGACCCTGGCTTTCTCTGCCCATTATTATGGGCAGGTCCCTTTCACATTTGGATACATTTTTTTTTCCTGCTCCTGTGCCGCTTGTATGCCGGTGCGATGAGATCTTTGGTTTCCCAGGGAAGGCCTAGCGAGCCGATCAGCGACCACGGCAGCGGTAACCGTTGGCAGTGTCTCTATTTCGTTGGTTTCCGCTGCGCGACGCGACACAATATAAGTAGGTACGAGTACTATTATTAATCGATGACACAGTGCCATTAGGTATTTCAAGTGATTTAAAGGCTTTCACTACACATTAAAACGGCCGACGTTTGCCCGTTTATAAGTTTACAATAAGCCGCGACGCGACGTGTCGTACGTTGCAGTTCATAGCATCTTAAAACTTCGCTTTATGTCGCTTTCCGTCGCTCTCTTAGGACAATGGGTGATGTTTGATCGAATACGGCCAGTATTAACGAACACATCTGTCAAAAGCTGTCGGTAAGGCTAAACAGCTGATCGCAACGGTTTTTGTGGTAGGAAAAATAAAAAGTGATCAATGCTTTCATAATAATAGTAATAAACTGGTACTACCTAATAACCTGTCGTGGTAACTGACGGAATACATAAATGCTCGTTTCTGTATTGGTCGACTTTGCCTTATTTAGCGTTTTTAATTTTTCCGCATGACAAAGACTCCTTACTGCAAAAATATCTGCAAAAAAAATCGCACGTACAATATCCATGGTTATATTTTGTTTTTTTTTTTCATTATAGTGTTGAAACCAGTATAGATATGCTCGTCAAAAATAAAAGGTACCACCAATAATTCATAGACAACAAGGCAATTACACGGTAGAGCAGCCTCGCCAATCGAGCGAGTTTCGTAGTTTGAGGTGAGGTCCAGTGTCCACTAAGGTGTCAAGACAGTAAAGTGTATTCAGTGTGTATCACGTCTACGTGATACACACTGAATTATATTTAGGTTCTTAGGTATTTTTGATGCATCGAGCAAACACATTTAGACAGACCATCGCCGAGGAGTAACTGAAAGCAATGCAAACAGTAAAAGATATAGGTACACCGCTGATTCTGGCGAATGCTTTGTCCACTAGCTATGTATAAGAGATATCAGATAAAAAACGCAAACTCTCTTGGTAAAAATGCAAAAGATAGAGGTACACAAGTAATTTGTATCATAACTGTAATATTGTGTAGTCTAAATGTAAATGCCACGTTTTAAAGACTAGAGACCCACTAGAGTGAGCCACTAGCACATACGAACTTTAGCTACTTTTAGTAAGACTTCAGTGGAAAGAGGGCCTCAGACTGCGCCTGCGTCCGGTGTCGCGGATATTCGACACAATCCACGTCCTGCAAGATCGTGGGAATATTATAATCAAGCTTGATAATAAGCCAATTTATCGATGACTGCACTTGTTCAATAGAGCAATTTCAATAAAATCCCGGTATTGTTTTAGATGTTTTCCGGTTGCGTAGAATTATAAATGAGCACACGTTCTCATAGGTATACTTGACTGGTTTATATTTCATTTGCGTGTTACCTAGATAAAAATTAGCCTACATGCTATTATAGGCAAAGAACTCTCTATATCTTTTAGAAGTTTCATCGAAATAGGTTGAACCGTTTAACCGTACAAACATACTCAGAAACTTTAGCATTTATAATATTTAGTTAGATCAAGCGTAACTTCGTATCTTCTTCTTCGCTTCTTCGCGAAGTAGACATGTTATGAACTACCTTGTATGGCTCTGGTTTCCTCGGGCAGAAACTGTGAACATTATAGAAGCCACAGAGACAAGGATGTTAAAGGTATACCCGAAAATTCAATTTTTAAATAAGAGTGTACGACTATATTGTCAGTTATTGCGTGTCCGCTAAACTACGACCTCCATGAGATTGGGCTTCAAAATGTCATTATCTATGTAAAGAAGTTAAATTTTTAAGTTAAGGCGCTACACAAATCATAATAAAATGTCGAGTGGGCGGAGTGAAGAAAGTGACAGCGCTATGTACTATAATTGAATGCGGAAAGAGATAGCAAGCGTTAGAAGGCGCTCGAAAGTAATCAACGTAAGCGAAATATAAGAAAATATCGATTATCTTAAAAACTATCTATTTAAAAAAAAAAGTATCTTGGATTTAGGTACCCAATGCTATTGTCTAAAACAATATTTTAAAAAATGTTATTTTTGCTAGAGTATTTTCGAAAAAACTGTTGCAGAGGACCCAATTTAAAAAATAAATCTATCGAGAAAAGTTTTACCAATCGCGTTTCTGTCTTGGATTTACGTAAATAAAATGCTCAAGTTATCTTTGTCATAAAAATCAAAACTGTGCGTTTTGCGGTCATTGAGAAAAAACTATTCAAAAATCATAAAACAATTAAACCCTCACCTTAATACAAACTATGTATATGCATACTATGTGCTAAATAATCACCTTATATAGCATCGTCCTTATCACTACCTATTCTTTTTTGTAACGCGTACAATTTCTAAGGAAACCATCAGGAGGATAGCATCACGATTAAATAATAGCGTCGCAGGTGCACATATCACACGGTTCCGCGTCGGTTCCCCGACGCATCGGAATGGAACTCCGAGGAACCTTCAGACATGGCACAATCAGTGTGCTCACCCCGTGAAGAACATAGAATAAAGACTCATTTGTACTTTGCGCAAAGGTCACCCGTCCGTGCCCTATGCTTTTTATGAACATTTTTCTTGGGGAAAGATTGGCATTATTAATAAATTATTGTTTTTTATAAACTTAAAGTAATCAGACCGCAGTTCCTATGAATATTATAACGTCTAAGAAATATTAATGATCCTTGCAAATACCTAAATAGTTTATATGGATGCGCTCGCGCACCACTCAGATGAACAGTTGCTTATCCTCAGGGCTTAAATTCTCCATACCAACTAAATTTCATTAAATCAGTGCAGATTTTTATTCGTGAAAGGGTAATAAACAGATAGAGATACGGAGAGCAAAAACTTCCTTTCGCATTTATAATGTTACTACTGGCTTCCCGCGACTTCGCTCGCACGGTATCAGGATAAATAGTTACCTATGTCGTGCCACTGACCTGTATCTATCTCCATATACAATTTCATCAAGATCGGCTCAGCCGTCGTTTAGTCGTGTAAAGGTAACAAACAGATTACAAGTACCTACACATTAAGACGTAGTAACAGAGAATAAAGAAAATGTTACATATAGTGTGATATGAGCATAAATGAAAAGCATTATTGCTGGAATACTTGCAGGATCTTATTACTTCTGGAATACCACAAAACGTTACCAGCCGCAGAGTAACATTTTAGTCTAATTAGACTCTAATAGGACAATTCTACCTTTAGGACATAAACAATGTTACTTAGGTGCCTATGTCCTGAGAAAGACCACTAATAAATCCCACTTACGATCACGACAACGTTCATTCACGACTTCCTGCGAGGCCGAGGGTGCGCATGCGCCGAAGTTCCTGCAAAGTCTTCAATTGTGATCTTACCGTGATTATCCCTTTGTTTCCTTCTTTAGGGTGTGTACACACCGTGATTCCTCGGGCGCGCCTCTTATTCATAATTCCTTCGTGTCGCTCTGATGCCTCTTGGTGAATGACCGGCGAGAGTTGGAAATGTGAAACGGATTCATGGTGTCTAAGCACAGTAACGTATCTTTAACAGATTTTCTTCAACGGTCAATTTTTTTTTTGTAAGGCCAATTGACGATTTTGTATTTCGTAGATATCAATAAAGCGCATAATAATTTAATAACGTTATAGAGTAGTAATAGCGCTTAGGGTAACTAAGGTCAAAATGACAAAATGTCCAATTGTGAAAACGTCAAAATAATAATTTATTAGAAAATTAAGATCCCATATTTTGTTTTGAATTTCGAAACAAATAGCTATCTCTTCGGCTGTCAACGTGATCGCTTTCGTGACGTTTATATCGGCCAATCATCGGGCAATTTCAGTAAATGACGTCCAATTACGCGAGGGCGTCTCGAGCGCGCCAATTAGGTGTTTGCGTGCACCTGGCGCACGATACTCACGAAGTGTATGCGCGAAGGAGCCATTTCATTTTGGGCCTGGTCCATGTACACTACTTAGAAAAATTAGGAAAAAATAGGAGATTACAAGAAAAATACAATTTCATTAATTTGAAGACAAATGCGATGGTACAAGAATAGTTCTTCTGGTAAGTTTTTTACCATGTGAACACTATTTGAAGGCCGCCATGTTGGTTTATATTTGGCGTTTGACATGACATTGACATATTTTTCATGTCATGTTGTTTGATTTGATGTTTTTGTTTTATCAGATAAATGTTGGTTGTCAAAATGACATTTCACGCACGGCCATCCGCCATATTTTTGTAGCGCTGTGTGTTGCTCTCATTTTCGAAGAAAATCTTAATGTAAATTTGAACGAAGTCAATTTAAATAAAATAACCAATTAAATACGTTTACTTTATTGCTTAGCCATATTTTAGAGTAGTGTACACAGTGCAGGCCCAGGCTCCATATATTGATGAAACGTCTCTTTTAGATCATAAATCCTGTCGCGATACTTATGTGCGATATTAGGTACTTCAATTTGATCAATTGGCAACAATGCATAGTGGAGCAAGCTGTGCGCTTGCAAAATACTAAAACAAAGGATTAATTGGGATACCGATATGAGTTACCTCTAATCAGTAAGTAATTATGGAAATGGTAACGGAAAAACAAGTTTTTAAGTACAAAATTTATTTACAGAAAGGAAAATTCTAAAAACTCTAAATATCGTTGCAAAACCGTATGTATCTTGTGTATTATGAAAAATAGTGGTTCATTCATACTTGTGTTTTAACCAAACCACTACCAGATCACTACCAGTCGGAAGCTTCCCCAAGATGCTAGCTACATTGCCACGCTGGATATTAGAGGATATCTACCAATCTTGGGGGTAAAAGTCATGTGCCTCCTACGTTTACTGTGCACGAAAGGAGCCTCTAAAAGGCGCACTTTAATCCTTCCACTACAGTAATACTTTCACTGACTTTTTTTGATCTCTGATCTAATACAGGATGGCCAAGAAAGAATCAGTGACACGACAAACAAGAAAGTAACTTACGTTCTGCATACTTTTCCAAAGCATTCATTTTCTGATGTCCTTTTTAAGCTGAAGTTATCTAGTATATTGTTATCTTATTATTTATACGCATATTTATTTTAGTAACCAGATCGTACCTACGTCACTGCAGCCAAAAACTCAGCTCAAAAAAAAATCAGCGCTGTTAATTAGTTAGCAGCACATGCTGAGCTCAGGGTTTTTCGTACCTACATACAATACATAGCAGCGCTCTCCATGCACATACCTACATTTGTTTTTTCTTACTGTTCACTCATATGGTTTTTGTATTAGTGTGTGTCTTACTTTTGTTCTTGTTGTCTTGTTCAGTTTGTGTTATTGTGTTGTTATTTCTATTCTATTCTAAGTGTAGGTAGGGCACAGCGAGATTTTCTCGTTCTGAATTGGAGCAGCCCGTCTGGGGAGGTACCTCCGCCTTACAGAAGATCGCAGCCAAATAACATTATTTGTTTCATATAGTGTTGTGTTCCTGCGATGAGTAAGGTTGCCAGAGCTCTTTAGGGGGGGAGGGGGTTTGGGGTCGGCAACGCGTGCGTGATGCCTCTGGTATTGCAAGCGCTCATAGGCTACGGTAACCGCTTACCAACAGGTGGGCTGTATGCTTGTTTGCCACCTCAGTGGTATAAAAAAAAAAAAGTGTATCATTTCGGTTTCGTTACAATTTCACATCGCACATATAAAGTATTGTTCAGTCTAAGATTTTCGAATGTATTGTTGCAGTTTGAGCATTTCCACGTGTGTAGTGCCGTGCGATGTTCCCGGAAGCGCCGATTACGCCGCTAATGAGGAAACAGTTACTGGCGGCCGTGTATCCTGTGGTGCACTGTATTGTTGCTTTGTGCATGACCTACTGCTTTAGTCATATGCAGTAAATTTCAATGACATATTAACACTCAACAAAACAAAATAAAATAACACCCTATATGGGATGGGTACACATACATATTTCATAATCTACTAGGATTCCCTGTGTCGTGGGTAGGTATCAGAAACTACGAGTACCAATTCCAATGTGTACAATAACACCTAGACCCGGTTCATATATCTGCGAACCCGCACCTATTGCGTCTTAGCCGGAATTAACCGACCACGCCACTGAGGTCAGCAAAAATACTTACAGCAATTTAATTTAGAAATACATTTATTTGAGAGAAAACATTAATGTATTTTCAAGAAAAGTTTTATTTGTAATCGTGGTTCGAACTAAGAATGGATAAAGCTAAAGTTAAGCAAAGCTAAGATCCTCTAAAGCTCGGACAGGATTATTTTTACAATAAACTAATTAATTTCAAAGAAACTTTTCTATTACATCATAAAAAAAATCGCATATTTTAATCCAACGGCCATCCATGGTCTGCCGGGTGGCTACTGACCCATCGCTATGGGAACTCCTTAACCTTAATCAAAGGACACCTGTTAAGGGTGGCGTCTTGGGGAATCTTAATCGTGGGAATGAATAAACGTAGGGGAACTGTAGGAATCCGTAAGTGTCGCTAAAACTAAAAAAAAAAATCATTTGCATCGTGTAGTAAATCCTCTTGTCATAAAAATGACATGTATGAATTGACCTCATTGTCGCTGGCATCAAAGGATGCGTAAACAAAAGTGTCTTTACAAAGGAAATAAGCCAGGAAATGATAAAAATAACGATTGAAAATTGTAATAGTTTCCTAAATACAATAAGAATTAGGTCAACGGTTTTTTTTTGTTTAATTCTAGACAAAAGTTTTTTGCGTAAGCAGATTCATGTTACTCTCGATAACAATAATAAAATCTGTCACAAAAGAGTCGATAGCCATTATGCCATACTCAGACAACGAGATGTCCAATCTGTCCAGTTTAGAGCTAAAGTAAACAACCCTTTGTGCTCTAATCCCGCCAAAATCGCGCGCCAAATGCCAAACATTTGTAAATCGCCCTCCGACAATGGCTCATTCATGCTGGCACCTGTAAAGGGGTTCCCCACACGTGGCTGGCGCATATGTTGGTAGAGTTGGTACGTTTGCTCTCACCTGGTAGAAATCTCGCCCCTCGTGAGGGGTAGGTTTGTTTTATCCACACATGTCAAGCGGCTGCTACCGACAGATGCTAAAATACGTTAGTGCTGACATCGATTTTATTGTAATGATGAATAGAGAACGATACACTTCAATAAAATCTGTGCATAAATTTGCAAAAACAGTCTACCTGTATGTCTTAAGGACCGGACCACAACTACTACCACTAGGAAATATTTTTCGTTATCATCCTTGTTGGTACTTAACAGATATATGGGAAGAGGTAGACTAAAGAAAAGATGGATAGCGTGAAAGACGACATTAGTGAGAAAGGAGTGAATACTGACATGACGGATGATAGAGGTGAGTCGAAGAGAAAAACATGTAATGTGTGCCGAGTGCCGAGTACCACACCACACCAAGTAGTAGTTATAAGGGCAGGGAAGTGATGACCCTTGTTATAGGTACTTAAAGGCATGGCACTGCATGTTTTCTTACCAGCCAGTTTTCATGTTATTTTTTTAAACCATGACCTTCTTGAACACAAGTCTGAAAAATCTGAGAGAATTGGCGACCTCTAAGTGCAAGCCAACTTATATTCTTCTTCTTGTGAGTTTAAATTGCCACCTGTAGCTATAGCTAGATCATCTAGAGTAGATGACATAAAACTTTACTTTTCTACCTTACGAAACATTCCATAAACCATGTTATGTGTTATTTGATAAACATAAAAATACATTTATTTGCTTGAACATAAAGTAGGTTGACAGTAGATAAGACTAATAATTAACCTTTAGAAATATTTCAAAGTACAAAAAAGTCCCGCTTCTGTGCAAAAACTCCCGAGATGTAGGTAAAAATTAATAATATATTTTTTTTTGAACTAGTTCTTATTGAAAGATGGCGCTTCAATGCCCAACGAATTCAATACCAGTAGGCAGCAGGATATACCATCTGCATTGGTCTACACCCCATTACAAAACGGGCACCTTTCGTTAAAACATTTCATTATTACCAACACCGTTTGACCTCCAGGTGTACGCCATGACATCTGCGTGTGCGCAATCTCCGTTATGTCATGCTTGTATTGTTGTTTAGCACAATGGGACAATAATGTCAAATACAATGACTAAACGCGCATTAGACTATCGAAAACCGCATCGAATACCTAGTTGGCATTCAAATGATCAACGATTTGTCATACATAGCCTGGGCCTCCTTCCTAGCCTCTCAGACAAATCAGTCCTATTATGTACTGGATTTACAAAGTTTGAATACACGTCTAAGCAGTGCTAGTTGTAGTGTATAGCTCTGAAGCCGTATTCAAACGGCGTGCGATGTACCTATCCTTGATATAATATGTATTTTATACAATTCGTGTTAAAATATCCTAAAATTTACTGAATTAAGTCAATTTTGAGTTTGACATTTGAGACTATGTGCGATATAGCTCCTAGTCCTCCTAGTCCTAGTGATCTTAGTGATTTTATTGAAATAAACGCCTTTTGACTTTGAAGCTCAACGACATCGCGAGCTCCTAAAAGTCAAACTCAAAACAAACTTTATTCAGAAGACAAAAAGATCATTTTAAATAAATTATAGACGACTCGCTCTAAAATAAACTTTGAACATTATACCTCGATCAATTTAAATCATATCATAAGCTATTCAGATCGCACCCATTCAACTAACACGATGGTAATGCCATGATCCTCGTCATTATATTCACATTTTGCCGCAAAAACCAATTTACTAAGTTATTTCATGATCGTAATTTTAATGGATTTGCTATTTTAGTATCATTATTTCGCAAAGTTAGAGAAGCACATAAAATTATCCTTAGCTATCCGAGTAATGATAATAAATAATTAACTTGAATAGCTAGTAACATTGGTTAAGAAAGGAGTGAGTGCTGAGATGACGACTGATAGAGGGGAATGGAGAAGTATAGATGTTGTGCCGACCCCAGATGGTGTGGGAAAGGCAGGAAGATGATGATGAGCTAGTAACAGGATAACAATAAATCAAAAATCAATTCAATTTACTCACATTTTATTGAAACGTATCAGCTTTTACAGTAATGTTCTTTAACTGATGCTGGTGGGCCGCGTCCACTTCTCTCTCTATCTCTCTCTGAATGTACCTGATGCACCTTTTCTTTAACTGCCTCAGGATGTATAAAGTTCCAGCGAACAGCAGTAGAACCACTACTGCCAAAACTATGACATCGGCCAATGTAAGTTCTTCTAATACTTCAAGATGCGCGTGACCTGACATGGCTTCCTGAAATTCCTTTGTTACAAGTTGAGTAGAAGGTAGAAGGATAATGTTTTTGATATTTCTTATTCAGATGCAAGGTGTCAATTCACGAATATATGAATTCGATATGATAGAGCCAAATGCAATAACACCCATTGTGGAATGTCAGCAAAGAAATTAAAACGCTGTTTTGACAGTTTTGAGTATATTTTTCAAACGTGACTAAAATAAAATGCATGTTCATATTGTTGGTAAACGCAAACAAAGTGTTGGAAGGTCCCCCACCCGATGAACAGACGACATTGTAAAGTTGATGGCAGTTGTTGGATGTAAAAGGCTCAAGACCGTTCGTCATGGAGCTATTTGAGGCCTATGTCCAGCAAGCAGTGGACTTCTACAGGCTGATGATGATGATTGGTGGTTAAATAAATACACAACAATTGATAATTATAATAACATATCATTTTAGGAGATCCAAAAGTGTTATTACTTTATTATATATCCTACTACCTCGGTGGCGCAGCGGGCGAGTGCCCGTCTGAGACGCATGGGTTGTGGGTTCGATGTCCGCTGCGGGAAATATTTGTTCCGGGTCTGGTGCTATGGTACTCGTAGTTTCTTACATCCACGACTCAGGAAATCCTAGTGTTGTGGGGTCAGGGGTCAGGAATATTATGTAACTGTTGGGTTATGGTATTAGCATTGCCATCCAGCGTGGCAATTCCGCCAGCGTCTTGGGGACGCTTCCGACTGGTAGTGATTTGGATCAGTTGAGCTATCTATAGATCGTTTGAAACGGTCTTTAGATGTCTCAACTGTTTCTTGTGTATTTTGTAAATATTAACTTGTATTAGTTTTAAGTTTATCTCTGTAAATAAAGACTCTTGGAGGAGGTAGGGCACAGCGAGATTTTCTCGTTCTGAATTGGAGCAGCCCGCCTGGGAAGGTACCTCCGCCTTACAGAAGATCGCAGTCAAATAACATTATTTGATTCAAATAGTGTTGTGTTCCTGCGATGAGTAAGGTTGCCAGAGCTCTTAAGGGGGGTGGGGCTTCGGGGTCGGCAACGCGTACGTGATGCCTCTGGTATTGCAAGCGCTCATAGGCTACGGTAACCGCTTACCAACAGGTGGGCTGTACGCTTCTTTGCCACCTCAGTGGTATAAAAAAAAAAAAAAAAAAAAAAAAAAAAAAAAAGACTATAATCACTGTTGGGTGTTATTTATTTTATTCATTAGTTGTTTTTAGTTAGCTAACTCGTCTGTACAATAGTTACTAGCAAGTAATCTCTGGTAGAGCTATGAACTTTACCGGTGAGAATATCAAAGGCTTAGCATTTCCACATCGTGCGGTGGGGTCAAATAGAGCGGCGCCGGCGCACCGCGACTCGACTCTTGCTCATGCACAAATGTGAAATATGAGCCTGCATTGAATGTCTGCATATTTTACGTAGGCGTTGCATGAATAAAGTTTGATTATTTATATTTTTGTATGTTAGAAGTAGAACAGAGACTAACTCTTCTATGGCTGTGCTAGTAGATGTAGGGTTAACTTATACAACATCGCCTTAAAAAAACGGGTCGGCATAGTTTCTAAATGAAGCCGTGTTCAAACAGCATGCGATATGTCCTTAATATGTCATATAAAATTCGTTTCATAATTATCCTTACGTCTACTGAACAAAGTCAATTTTGAATTTGACATTGGGTGTGCGATATAGCTCAACGATATCGCAAGCTCCTAAAAGTCAAACTCAAAATAAACTTTATTCAGAACATGTAAGGACCATTTTAAAATTAATTTTAGATGACATATCGCTCATCGCCGTTTGATTGAGCGCGGCTTAAGAGATGGCAATACTATAAGCACTTGTGTATCTTTTGACAGATTTTAATAAGTTAGGCCATAACTTTCTTATCCTGTATAACACGTTTGGCAAGCGATTGACTCTCACTTGTCAGCATAAACAGTTGTTCTATTCGATAAACAGTTTGGCTATCAATAAGCCATGTATATCAGTTTCTAGGAAAAATGACAAAGTAGCTGTATTTATAACGCAAACAAGTATCACAAGTATCAATGGAGGCGGCGTCATCGTTAGCTTCCTATTAGCTGCACTCACAGCTGCATAAAGGCGAGTGGACACGGACATTTTCGTGCGAACAGCGTGACATTTTACGAGTACTAGGCTAGATGCAGATCAGCAAATCTTATTAATTACTTCGTGTCGAATGCTGAAACTATGAGTCAATATTGAGAAGCATTCTAGTATGCCAAAATTTAATAAAGAAGGAATGAAAATTGACCAAAAACTTTTAAGACTATTAGGTACCTATATGGTAAAATTATCAATGATTTTAGGAACAGGCGTAACTTTTTGTTTCGAGCTGACGAACGTTTGGCGTTCGGTTGAAATAGTAGAATGGCTTTCGTAAAACATTCGATCGATCGTTAGCTTTAGCTGAAACGTTACTACAGTGTTTTTTTTTTTTTATACCACTGAGGTGGCAAACAAGCTTACGGCCCACCGGATGGTAAGCGGTTAGCGTAGCCTATGAGCGCTTGCAATACCAGAGGCATCACGCACGCGTTGCTGACCCCGAACCCCCTTCCTCCCTAAAGAGCTCTGGCAACCTTACTCACCGCAGGAACACAACACTATTTGAAACAAATAATGGAGTTGGATCGTTATTCAATATCAGATTACGAAAACTGCTAAAAACGAATGAAAAGCTATCGTTTAGCTGCGTTTCGATAGATATCATTCGAATGAAAAGTTTCTTAGTAGAATTGATTACAGTCAAAAATTCGTTTAATCCCATTTCAAAGGTACAATTGCACCGCGCGGCAGCGAGTAGGTACCTACTCACTGTATCCTATAGCGCGCCCTAATACTCCATAGGTGCATGTGATGTATACCTACCGAACACATAACTGTACACTGTTGAATTTAATGTATAGGAGACCTAAGTCTAGTTATGTGTTTATGAACTAGTCGCGTCCATTGATGGGCACAGCTGCGGCGCGACCTGCGATAACCCGTGAGGCGCCAGTGTCTGCGACCGATATGCTCCCCATTCATCTTACGGCGTGGTAGGGCTACCTCAATTGGAACTGGCTATCAATGCAGTATCATATTTACTTGTATAATTGAACTATGTTGGCTAAGTGGGAGGTATCTTGACTTTCGATCCAAAGGTCGTTCAATGGATTTTTCCACGTTGTCAAAACGGCTCACGTTGTTAGGAATCCCACATCTTAGGCAACTCCGCACGTATCTCTAGCTAGCATACTTAGGTATACCTAGGTATCTATACTTATTATGTGACTCAACATACCTAAACAATTAAAAAATCCATTTCCGACATTGTAAGGTGGTCACAATAGTGCAATCTATTAAGTTTTTTCAATGTAAACAGAACCGCAATGGCAAGGGAAAGCTGTCGTAGTCATTAATTTATTTATAGTGAACAGTTAGGTACTTCATTCGGTTTTCAACGTATATCTCGCAGATTTTCCTAGATATTGAATACAGTAAACATCCCAGTAAGATAGATAGATAGATAAATTGTTTATTTGACACACACACAAATACAGCACAGACAGAGATAAAAGCAAACAGAAGAAACAACAGCAGGTAACAATCACACAAAATAAAATAAAGCGTAGGTACTTAGTAGGTAGGCAGGTTAACAGTAAAAAAAATACTAATACAAGTAGCAATACAACATACACAAGAGAGATAGCTGAGCCATCTAAATACTGTTACAAGCGATCTATAGATAGCTCAACTGGTCCAGATCACTAACAGTAGACACATTTACAAGAGAGAAAAGCAGGCGCTTACCTCACTCATCAAGTGGGTGCCAACTGGTGGGTGATACCTACATTTCATCTGGTATCGTCTACGCTGCAGTGGCATGGGTCAAAAAGGTCCTATCTCAGCTTATTACTGCTCCGCCGAGGCGTAGCAGCGCTGGTTTTCAGATTTGACCTGTGGAGTAAGACCTCACGATCGCTTGGACAAGGTGTTAGGTAGTAGTACGTGCGAGTAACCATATATTGGCTGTAAATAGATATCATCATACAAACTTTCCCTTTATGAGATACCAGGTTACGTATTCCGATGTTCTCTGTAATGAAAAACAATAATCTACATATACATCTTCATCAATGATTGGTCAGATGATACTCGAGATGCCAAGATGATAGCCCTAAAGTAAAACAGCTGTTTGTTAGTACGATTAGTCTTAATTGTACACAGCATCACGCGTTTCGATGCGACGCTTATGCAAGACTTTAATGGAGATAGTGTTACTAGACCGAGAGCTAGTGGACTTATCTTACCAACATCTTTTATTAAGGATTATAATTAGATTACTTTTCTCTTGAGCCTCACCTAGTTCGATCGGCACCACACTGAAGCTTTAAATTCCATTTTGTGAAAAAGGATCATCGAAAAAAATGATAGGCACCAAGCCGTGTTTGTTGCCTGATTCTTCTAGGCTTGGTCGCGAGGAACAGGCATAGCTTCACCTAGTTTCTAAGACGTTTCAAAGTGATCCTAGGGATTTTATTGAAATTTTCTTTATTAAAAAATAAATAAAAAAAACAACGCAAATTAACTAGTGTTTCGCCCCGAACTGAGATCTCGCGGTGTCCGGTAAAATTAGGTAGTATTTCCTTTTAAAAGTAGAACGGCAGTCGGTTCTCCTTGTCATTTCAACTGGTTAAACGACACGATTGCTTGTTAAAGTAAATTGCCAATGCATTGGCTCCTATTTCATACTGTTTGCACTTGTAATCATTGTGGGACGTTCGGTTAATTGCATGAGATAAATTGGTGTTTATAGTGCATCTTGGAGGGTCGTCACAACAATAAAACAGATGAGTTGTAATTTCTTTCGAATCACATCACCGTCAGTTTTACCTATTAAGACGTGTAGTCCAACCAAGTTCCCGGCTGAGACGATCATGTCCCATTTAGTACAATGCTACTCGTAATTTTGTATGATACAAGGAGTCCTATTATGGGTCAGTAAGGACTATGGTGTATGAAAGTGTTAAAGATACCTCTGAAATCATACTATAAACTAACCGTATCGGCACATGCAAAAATGTATTCTATGTATAAATTAAAATGAAACAATTCACATTAGCGCGCTCCGTTATATCGTATAACTAATAGTATAACTAGGTGGACTAACCCTCACCGACCATCACCGTAGCTTGCCATGTCCGGACCCACAGCGAATTCACGACGAGAATACAGTCCTAGTGTGGGTCAGGCAGGACTTTGATGTACGAGACTGTTAGGTGTTTATTTTTATTTTCCACCTACCTTTTCTATAGCTCTATAAGTTTGTGTAGGAACTTGTATTATTTAAAAGAAATCTTTAGCATTTGACTTTTTGACTTCCTATCATGGTTTTTGCCTATAGATACTCACCACGCGTAGTTTGGCAAGCGCATTTAGAGCTATCGTCGTTAAAGAAGGGGCCACTGCCATCCCCTAGCTTTGTTCCTATAGTCGCCTCTTACGTCATCCACGGGTAGGTTAGGTTAGGATATCTATCTACCCGAGGATGTGACCTCCATATGGAGGTGCCTATAATTAAGCCGGGATTACCAAAATAATAAATCGGTCGGCCAACAAAATGGCAATCCGGATCTATAAAGTTAGATTAAAATACGTGTTAGGTGAACCACCATAATTTGATCACGGCATTGCCGCTAATCAGGGGTCAGCAAGCTTATTATCAAAGTATAATCAAGTTCCAAAAACCAAATTGAATCGGTTATAGAATTTCGCAATCCAACACCACCTTGATACGTGGAACCCAACAAAGCCTTTTGTTTGGCTGCGGCCGTTTTCGCAAACATTTTTCTCTTATTGCATTCCTCCGCTGACCCAACAGTCTCCGAAGACCTAAACAGGTTTTCAATTCAAAAGTAAAGGGTGCATTTTAATGTCGTGCAGGCAGAGTGCTTTGAAGAAACAGCAAAAAGTAACTAAAGCATATAAGTGCTAAAAGGATCCATTAATTCGAATAATTAGCTTGGATTTTAAAAGTTTAAGTATCTCATAAAGTCACTCAAATCATTAAAGTCGAGATAAGCTGTGCAACAGGGAAAAATATCAAGATCTGCAACGTAGTTGCATGTTTTTATAGTCATCATCAACTGCGCCCGAGGTTTTATTTTTGCCAGTTACCTACATTCATTACCCTTTCAACATCATTCAGATGTGCGCAAAAGGAGCCTCTAAGATCGTCGCACTTTAATCCTTTCACTACACTGATTCACCCACGGTCATAGGCCCTTTTCAGGGTCACCAAAAAAGAATCAGTGGCACGACAAGCAATCATCCTGAAACATTCGTAATGACAATAATAACATCGATATTTTTCTACCTTCGAAGTTTTCACCGATTCTATGTTCCATTTCAATCAGAAACATCGTAAACGGGAATTCTAGTACCTAAACCTCTTAAAAATCTGTATTTTATGATAACTTTTTTTTCAACAGTACCTACATCAGTCCTGTTCTGAAGTTTCTAAGCCTAATTCACCAGCATACCAATTCAAAGTTCAAATTCTTTACAACTGATTTTACATACACTAGCGGTCATTAAAACGTAATGTAAGGCATAACCGCTCGTTTGTGTGGTGAACAGTGGGCCCAAATCTAGTAAGTACGTTGTCAAAGCGGGTCAAGTTCCTGGCTGAGTGGCGCCAAAACAAATCGCCAGCTGCGCAACTATTTGCGGAAGTGAATGCTCCTCAAATAATAAGCAAGCTATGAGTAAGCTGGTATCTTTCACCAGCATGAGGGGAAATTAGAAAATTTCAAATAATTGACAGCGATATTTAAAAGAAATATTTCGTTCGCATTCTTAGTTCGTTATTCTCTATACTATGAACTCTCAGTATAATATCTCACATATTCCTGTATCCGTGACGTTCACGTACTTTACTCAACTGCTACCGTTACTCGTACCAGATCTGGTTACCTCGATACTGCACAAATTAAAACTGCACTCTAGTTATTGATTTATTTCGAGAAATCTGCGAGAGAAACTTGATTTGCAACATAAATATTCAAATCTTTCCTTTATTTATTTTATAAGATTGAAATCGATGACATTCTCCGTTGATCTTAATTTTTTACCAATATCTCTTGCAAAAACATTAAATTCATTAAAATTTAACACAGCCCTTAAGGGGCTGATTGAAGATTGAAGATGATTTTAATGATCAACTAAAAGTTTTACGCCTTATAACATCAACGTGAGTAATTCTTCCTTAATTTCCGACAGAGTTGAAAAGAACTCTTTTCATTCCGCAACAATCTCAAAACATGCTCAAAACTTTATTTTTCTCTTAGTAGGTAACAGATAAATAAGTTAAAACATTAAAGAGTCATTACTTCAAGTAGATGTGTAGACGCAGCCGCGGCGCCATCAAATAAATTGTTTACTGGAATCCATGCACGTGTATGTACCGAGCTATTTAATTGCATGACATGAGCTTGAAGTGCTTGAAGTTAGATTTATCTAGTTGATGTTAGGAACCTTAGGTACCTATATGTTGAAGATAGTGCACTTTACTTAGAAGAAAAAAGTGGATAGAATACGTGACGTAAGTCATCTACGTTAACGCTGGTCAAAAAAAGAAGTGGGTACGTAAATAGGCACTGAATTCAATGAGATCTTTCAAGACCACCATAAAGATGATTGACTACAATCATATCACTATCTTTAAATGAAAACACTCTTTAGTGGCACAGGAGATGCTTCTTATGACAAAAATAAAAAGTCAAAACACTCAAATGAAATTGGTACTTATTGCTAATCGTGGCGGCAATATAATTGAAACCAAGAGCATACCAATAAAACCAGCCGTCTAATTGGCCAGAAGCAATAAAAACACCTTTTTATCTCAATTCCATTAATTACTAAAAGCAAATCAACTTTTTGTCAATTTGTTTTTCTGAACATTCTTACGTAATAGCGGAGCTAGTTCGAGCCGGCCTTGCAAGGCCGATAATGGACGGACGTTATTATCTACATTGGTGACTAGACTGAAGCTGGTATACTATACAAAACTATGTCCTTTCCTGTTCACAATCAAAGCCGGTTGCCACTGTTCAGCACTTACAGGGCTCAAACTCTTCATCATCAACCTATATTAGTCCACTACTGGACGTAGGTATCTCTTAGGACGCGCCACTGAACCCAGTCCTCGACTCTTCTGATCCATTTTTTGCCAGCTATATTTCGCTAATCGTTCCGGCAATACCTTACCCGAGCGGAGAGCATCCTACACTACGGCCGAAATATAAAAGTGTTTCTAAACGGGCGATTTAAATTGCTCTATTCAGAGCAATCCCAAACATATTTTGATGTCATTAATTGCTTCTAATGCTGGTCGTGACGCTTAGAAGATGCTCAGAAAGGAGCAATTTTAATTGCTCGAGTTGGAGCTTTCAACTTTCCTGCTTCTTCAAGCGCCAGGAATCTGCTTTCTGCATGAATGGTAAACAATTATGTTAACTAGACTATTGGTAGTTCTAAATTGTCTCCCACTCGACGACCTCCGTGGCTTAGCGCAAGCTGTGCGACCATATGGCCTGCGCCTGCTCTCTCTTCTCCCGATATAGGCTAAATCAAATCTAAGCTCAGCTTCTAAAAATATAACAAAATTGTGAATTAGTCGAAGATTAGACCTTTTAAAAGTTGCTCTTGTCTGTCTCTACTAAGGATTGTTTCAAATACTTATCAATATTTTTAGAAGATATTTCGCTATACTAATATGATGAGATTTACATCAGACATTCTAGCTACATTAAGTTATTTTATTTCCTTGATTGTGTATTTTCTTTTGGTGTACAATAAAGCTATATTCTATACTATTCTATTCTACAATGGACCTAGCATTTCATACATAGAAACATCAAACTGTTTGTCGCCAATGAGTTTCTAATGCTTTGTTGCTTCACACTATGTGTTTAGTGAACTAACAGCGATGGCTACCTATTAATCAGTCGAAGCTTCAGTAGGTAGGTGATTTTAGAAACTGGACCTAACAATATTTATTTAAGTGCTGTTTACTTTATTTTACTTTATTAATAAACAATAGGTAGTGTTAATATTTATTTTTCCAGCGTACGAGTATGTTTGTGCGAAGATTTTCGTATTCTGTGCTAGCTGACTTACTTATCACCTTATTATTTACGTTGACCTAAATGTGTGGGGACAAAAGTAGCTATTAGTAGGTAGATTTTTGCATATGTTATCTTTCATAGACAAAATATACCTAACGGTGCTAGGTCACACCCCCACTCAATCTTTTTTTTTCGTCATTAAGATAATTTTCCGGTTTTGATAACTTTCCAGCATCCTTGCGGGACGGCGATCAAAATGCGACTGAGACAAGGTGTGCTTCAATGTTGGATTATATAAATAATATTCTAATTCCAAACATTATCATTAAAATTACTTTGACCCTGGAACACGGAATTGAAGCCCATAGCAACGTCTTACATATTGTATCAAAATACTCAACTAAGCAACACTCAAATCTGAGCGACCTTGTCAAGTAACTGTTTTGCCGCAAATTTGGAATAACCCAACATAATTATGTTAATTTTGGACGTTTTATATGAATGTCTCGCACAGCTGTGTGTGCTTATCAAACAATAATAAATACCTTTCATGTAGAATAGAATAGAATAGAATAATTTTTATTCAAAAAACAAACATTCACATAAATATCTTAAAGTAATATCTTAAATCTCGTACATGTAGGTAGGAACTTTATGTAATGGCTTGTACTAGTAAGGTTGTATTGCAGTATCTACACTAAGTGCAAGACTTGTATTGTAAATACATGTAATAAATGAGATGTTATTTGCTCCGGAACAGTATACTAATCATTTCAGAATATAAATGCATTTATCATCATTTACGCCAGGGGCAGTTTTGCAATGATAATAATTGTCTGTTCTGAACAGTAGTCGATGCTTTAGGTATCAGCATTCATAATGACACGATTATTATCTATTCACTATTATTTAATTTCATTATCACCTACAGAAGGCCACAGTTAGACTTAAGCTTTCTTCAAAAAATGCCACTACGGAAGGTTTGAGTCTTCTCCATCCACCTACTACTTGACTGACCTCATAGCTCAGTTGGTAGTAACTCTGTCTTCTGCGCTAGAGGTCGCGGGTTCGATTCCCGCACTGGGCAAACATTTGTGACTAACACAGATGTTTGTTCTGTGTCTGGGTGTTAAATATATCTATATTATGTATGTCAGTCTCTGGTACCCATAGTATTTACAATTTCGTCTGTCGATTGGATAGGGTGCCTTCCTACACTGCTTAATCGATATCTAATATTGGAAAAGCAAATTAAGGGCTTTCAGCATAGTATTCTTTCATGTAAATATTTATCTATTAAGTACTGATATACTCTGGTACCCATAGTGCAGGCTATGCCTAGTTTGGGATCAGTTGACCGTGTGTGATATGTCCGGTTATTTATTTTTTATTATTTTATGTAGTTTCATACAATATTTTTATCGATTTTTCCTCGATTTTAAATACATTTTTATATTATTCTGATAATTCCCGTACTTTTCACGACACTATCCATTATCCCTATTATTATCAATTACCTATTATCTTGTGTATGAACATAGGTAGGTACCTACTATAGTTATTATTACCCAATTAAGCTAGGTTGACATGAATACTCAGATAGGTATTTTCCAATATTTTTTTTATAATACCAAAGAAACAAAAAATCTCAAAAGTTTCGTTTTTTTTTTGCACGCGGATACGAAAACAAATTCTCAGGTGTGATGACCTCGGAGGGGCCGAGGCGTCGTGACCAGGGCTGTCACTATATATCAGACAAAATCGGCTGAACTGATAAAAAATGTACGACCTGTGATTTTCCGCTGATTTTTTACATCATCTTCCGCCGCTAAGCTAGTAGAAAACTCCTGCAGGAAACTTTAAATTCAACACGATCTTAGACTCTATTCAAGAAATTGTATGAAATATGAAACATTCAGTCCCGGCACGTGAGCTACTTACTAAATTGAAAGGGATATTTCACAAGTCTTGTGAAATAGTGCAGCAGCAGCAGCAGCCCTGCCCTCAGGATCACAATAAATTAACGTCGTCACGATCGATATTAGAGTTGGAATTCAACTCTATGAATAATTCAAACTCCAACTCTCCTAATGGGGTCACATTTTTCCTTCGAGTGTGGCCTTGCACCTGACAGATGGCGCTATCTCGGTCAACTTTGATCACGTCATCCCGGAACTGCCCACGTATTATCATTCTTTATATATGTAGGTATGTATACCTATGTACGTGGAGTTGTTTATAAGACTGTTTTTTATTTCATCATCACATCACTTCAGCCGCTCGACGTCCACTGCTGAACATGGCCTCCCCCACAGACAGAGCGAATTCCCTATCATGTGGGGGGATTTGCCCATACTCACCACGCTGGGCATGTGGGTTGGCGAGCGTAGTTAGAGCTATCGTAGTTAAAATGAGGGACGCTGCTGCCCATCTCCTAGCTTTTTTCCCTTAGTCGCCTCTTACGACATCCGCGGATAGGTAGATATGGAGGGGCCTATTCTTCAGCCGGGACCAATAAAATATATCTTCTTATTTGAAGATATATTTAGGAGCCGTGTTGGCCTTGTGGGAGGTACCCCAACTATCGATCCGAAGGTCGTGGGTCCAAACCCGATCGTGCACCAATGAGTTTTTCGAAAAATTTGCGAACTCTCAGAATTAGTAAGATGAACGTCTTTTGTCGCTACTGGGCCCGCCGGTAGTAATACGAGAAAGTATCATTAAATAAATAAATATAAAAATATTCCGGACATATCACACACGGTCAACTGATCACAAACTAGGCATAGCCTGTACTATGGGTACCAGAGACTGATATACATAATAGATATATATTTAACACCCAGACACAGAACAAACATCTGTGTTAGTCACAAATGTTTGTCCAGTGCGGGAATCAAACCCACGACCTCTAGCGCAGAAGGCAGAGTTACTACCAACTGAGCTATGAGGCCTGTCATTGCCCGTGTTACTGTTAGTACAACGGGTAAAAAGAACTTCCCATCGTACTATTGGGTCTGTCGGTAGTAGTACGGGAAAGAATAATTGCCCTTGTTACTACTGGGTCTACTGGTAGTTCTACGGGTAACAAACTAATTTTGATAATGGGCCTGACATCAAATACCTTTTTCTTGTCGCCTTTTGTTTCTACCATTCGTTTCTCAACCTCAGAGATCCAAAAAATTTGCTTGTACCACATTGCCTAATCAACTTAGGCAATCTTAGACTTTTTAACAAAACAGAGTAAATTATGTGTTCATAAACATATCAGATTCCCATTAAAAATAATCATAACTTAGCTATTTATGAAAATAGCAAGGAAATCCCCAAATGCGAAAGGCGAGAGTTCGTGATGTCACCTCAGCCAATCACAGGTCAGTTTGAGTGATATAATATTACGATCATGAATGCATTAAAATAACTTATAGAAAACATAAATTATCATAAAAAGGATCCCGAGAGATCGTATGTATTGGAGTCTCATCGGTCTGATATCTCTTCTCACAGTTCTGTTCCTGGCAGTTCCCAGACTAGGAATTTCCTTTCCAGTGAACTGAATGTAAGACTCTTATTCTTAGTAGTCATGAGGGGAATTTTGGGGCGAAGTAACACTCAAATGACTTAAATGCGCCTTACGTAGGTCTTAATTTTTTTTTCCAGTTGTCTTAGTCTGTCAAGTATCATGCTAAGAAAAAAATTTGGAAGAAACCAACCTTTTTACCAAAAAAGAACGATAACGATCACATCATATTTTTGGAAAAAACTACGCGATTTTAACTTTTTTTTTGTATTGAAGCAAGTACATAGATAGTTATACATTTTCTTACTAAACCGTACTAAACAATATCTCTCGTATGAATCAGTCATCAGTCGCTCACGATATACAACAGAATTCTCACACCCAATGAACCCTTGTAAGTTTTGGGAAATTTAAGTGGTCCCGTCACAATCTGGAAGTGTCAACAATTTGTTTGACATGTGTCGGGATTAGCTCGTAAACTGGGAGTTTTATGGCAAAATATATCGAATTTTAAACGGCAAACAGTTGGTGCAAACATATCCTAAAAAGATTAGAAGTCACATAAATGTTATCGGTTTTAATTCAACCGATTTTGGTAATAGACGTTAAACATTATGATAATCTAATATGAAATTGTGATAAGAAGTGGTGATAAAATTAAGAGCAAGCATTTTCCCAGACAGACCTTTAGATATATGAGTTTTAAAATAACAGATTCAGAAAGTCTAGTTTCAAAACTTCATTCAATTCCATAACTCACAGACAGATGTTTTTGTAAGCAAATAAAAGTCAAAGGAAGCCTTGTTGCCATTTTACTACCTTCTAGTTAATCAAATCAAAAAACGATACAACCACGTCGCGAAACTAATTCACGACAAAGAGTTATGCAACTTCGGTTCACACTCAGAGTCGTAACTCAAATTTAATTGCCATTTTTATATCAAAAAACTGAGAATGAAAAGCTGAGGAGTAATAGGTTAGCAGAGTTTGAAGGAGTCCTTAACTCGAAAAAAAGAAGAAGATGCATGGGCAGGTCATGAGGAGGAAAGATTGTCATTTGACGAGAATTCACGACATTCGCAACTTTTGCTCACACTCAGAGGCGTAACTTACCTTTATTTTATTTTATTTGTATATCATCGTCAAAAAATGTCACGGAAAAGCTGACGAGGTTAGCGTGGTATGGGCGGGTATGTGCTGAGGAGGGAAAAATGTCATGTGACGAGAAGAGATGAATGTGGATGGATGTTGGTGTAGAGGTAGTCAAAATAAAAGTTGAATGGACTGTGTGAAAGTGGATAAGGCTAAGAAAGAAGTGAGTGAGAAGAGAATAATACAATGTGTTGTGCTGACCCTACAATATAATGAGGGATAAGAGCAGGAAAATGACGATTTAAAAAAATTTAGATTTGGATTTTTCAGAAAATGATGAACTATTTATTTAATTGTGGTCTCTAGGCGCGGCCGTGCGTCATAAAATCTGCCACTAAAGTTTTTTTAATAATCCCTCAAACAATCCTTTTCGTGTTCTAGTGTTCAGAGGAAACCTCGTAATTAGAACTCGGTAGTAAAATAACCATCAAACTCGAGAGAACTGTATCGTTTAACCCTCGAATTCTATAAAAATGTAGCGTACACTCATGTGTACGTAAGAATAAGGTCGAAAATCTCATGAAAAGTAAATTTTCGGGGTAATATGTATCGCAGTAAGAAGTCCGCGCCATAAATTATGTTCAATATGACAGGGTGTGCTGTTGCAAGTTTTTACGGTCGGAAACATCGCTGTGATTAACTTAGTCATACATAAGGGTCAGGTAATTATTGTAACAGTTTATGCTTACAAGAAACCCTTTATATTTTAAAGCCTTTAAATTTTTTTATTATTTGTAAGCCGTAGCGTTGTTACATCATCCCACATAAGTAAAAAACTAAGGGTCGTCACTCAACCTACATTCACTCAATAAAATTTTATAACAATTGTGTAATACAATATTTTGATGGCGATAGGCAACAGACGATACTATATCTGTAGCCTATCCACATGAAATTCATATTATGTTTATCGCAATTCCTGTAAAATATGTTTATAAACTAAAACTTAGTTGAGTGACGACTCAGAATATTAGGGTTAGCCTCGTATCTTTTATCGTTGAGAGTGGAATTCTACGGGGTAAATATTTTTTTTTTACAGTAATTTCTATGAAAATAATGTTAGTCTGATGTCATTGTGGGTCGAGTGAAAAATATTGAACAACTATGACTGTTCATACCCCAATTACAGACCCCTGTGGATATAACATAACATAACATCTTCATCTGCTCTTTTGATTGAGTGAGCTTCATAGCTTGACTACAATGATTCTCGTAATTATATGCGCTATTTAAAGAAAAACTGTTATTTTTGTGTAGCAGTCTTGCCTAGAATTTTTTTTTTGCACTTGCGTTGCTCTGGCGGATAAGTAAAAAAGTTAGATATACAAAGAACATTAAAAACAAAATATGACAGGTATAAAAGGAATTGCTCTTTCCAGATGCAATTTTGACCAAGAAATTCTCTTGATATTTCATACAATTCACCCGTAATAACTTGCATGTGTCATCATATTTCGCCAAGCCTCCAATAAACAAGGTACGCGCGCCCAATATCGAATATTGTATACTGCATACCGTCAATATACAGTAGTCATACAAATATCGACATTGTCGGCCCCATTCGATGAAAAACTCTGCAACTCTATCTCGCATTTACGCTAGTTTTCAGACACTTGTTAATATTTTTTTTCTTCATCATAATGATCAGCCTGAAGAAGTCCACTACTGGACAAAGGTTTACCCCAAAGAGAGGCACGACAAACGGCGACCTTTATTTCCCAAACCTTGTCGATTCTGCGATCTATATGGCCTGCCCACTGCCACTTCAACTTGCTAATTCTTAGAGCTATGTCGGTGAATTTTGTTACTTTTCAAAAAATTTAAAGATTGAAAGATTGGATGGGATTCATTCATGTTAGAGTTGAAGAGTTGACCGTTTCATTTGGAATCAAGAACAATGAAAGAAATAGTCAAGAGAAGAGAAGTCAAGAGAAGAAAATAGTCTAGAGTTATAGTCATTCATCGATTGGCCACGAACGGGTAGTCATGCTGGTTGTATTTTAGTTGCTAAGATTGACATTTCAATAACAATAAATTCGATCAGCGGACACCGCAGCTGGCGAACACGTGCGATGGTCACGCCGAGACCTCACGATATACCATCACGACTTCTTTGCGTCATCTTGTTGGCTGATAAAAATAACTGTACTCAGAAATATCAACTAGGCCTATCTACATACATAATAGTTTTGGTCCTTATCAGAATACCCACCTTTTACGCAAGATAACTATACAACGTGTTCCGTAACAAGTATACTATCCCGAATTAAGTATTCTACTCGTTCTCACTGAAAAATTACTTTATTTAAAATAAATCTAGATAATTATTTTTGGTTTAGGGGCTTCCATCAACCATAAATAATTCCCTAGTTTTTCTGGTCGAAGGTCGTGGGTTCGAACCCGGACGTGCACCAGTGAGCTTTACCAAAAAATTTATCAAAAAACAAAAAACTTTCATGCGCTTGTGCATAAAACGGGGAAGGAAAACAACGTGAGGAAACCAGTAGGTAAGTATTCTTAAGTGGCGATGGGCTTGACACATCATGTCACGTATGCAAAACTCACTACTGCAAAATGAGAAAAATAAGGTAGGTACTCGAATATTCTCATGGATAATGTATGATTAGGTATCTAATGCCGTGGTGGCCCCGGCTAAAGAATAGGCCCCTCCATATATACCTATCCGCGGATGTCGTAAGAGGCGACTAAAGGAAAAAAGCTAGGGGATGGGCAGCAGCGTCCCTCATTTTAACAACAATAGCTGCGCTAACTGCGCTCGCCAACCCGCATGCCTAGCGTGGTGAGTATGGGCAAATGATAGGAATTCGCTCTGTCTGTGGAAGAGGCCATGTTCAGCAGTGGACGTCGTACGGCTGAAATGATGATGATGATGATGAGGTATCTAATAAAAAGCGTAGGTTCCACCTAACAGTCCTTCAACATTATAATGTGTGGAGGTGAGGCCTTAGGTGCACTCAAAAAAGTTAATAAATTTTTGTAGTCCGCCTGGAGAGAGTACCTCCCCTCCACCTTACAGAAGATCGCAGCTAAACATTATTTCTTTCAAATAATTTTGTGTTCCTGTGGTAAGTAAAGTTGCCAGGGGGGTTCGTGGTCGATAACGCTTGTTTGATGCCTCTAGTATTGCAAGCTTGCATAAGCTACGGTAACCACTTACCAATAGGTGGGCCGTAAGCGTGTATGCCATCTTAGTTGTAAAAAAAAACGTATGTTTATGTGCGTCAGAAAAACATAAACCATGCACTATTGCCAATGCATTTGGCTATGTGCACTGTTTACGAATGTGTTCGCCCAATTGTCTAGTCTTTCATCACAGGATCAAACGCCATATAAAACAGAATGTGCTCGTCATCTCCGCGTGCAAAACCATCCACATGTTTACCATTGCCTGACACCGCAGGGCTGCGCCTGCGACTCCTCAGCAGGCTGACATGACAGCTCGAACAGTAAGCAGGCGGTCCTATAAATACTCCTGCTGGTCATGACATGATGACATGAGACGCAGTGCAGAGATGAATTATTTATTTTTTGTATACCAACAGAGATTATTTAATAAGGAAGGGATTTAGCTGTTGCCTGCGACTACGTCCGCATTTATATGAAAGTTAGTACCTCATAATTTAAACCCCCACTTTGCCACCTTTAGGGGTGATTTTGCAAAAATGTTGAAACTAATATTTCTTTATTCCTTTCCAAAAGCCTAGGTCTAATATGAATTTTCAGACCCCTAACTTGTGAAATGATGGATTGTCCAAACAAACTTTCAAGAATTTTTTTGAGAGATAGCCTATTCTGCCCCAGGATCATTATCATTATCATCATCATCCTTGCCAAATTTCAGCCGTTCAGTCGTGAAAAGGTAACAAACAGAGTTACTTTTGCATTTACATATAATTAAAAGTAAACAGTGAAATAAAACCGTAACTTTAACAGAATAAAATTAGAATGTTCTATTCTAATGTCTTCCACTTGTTTGTGGCTGCTTCCGTTTGTATTCAAATATCGACATCTAATTTTGTTACGCGTCTTCTTTTACGATGTTTTCACGCCTTTCTTTACAGTTCAAAGCTTAAATATTTGGTTCTTTTGAAAATAATGATTTACCTTATACCTCATTTTAAAGTCTTTACATTTAATTTAGAATGAAGTGTGAGAACAGAAAATTGTAAGACTTTTTGAATATAAGGTTCACTTCGCCAGTTTATCCACGTAGGTATACGAGGTGATTTATAATATTTATCTATCTCGAAAGGGTCGTATTCTACAGTCAATTGACAAAAGAGTTGCTGTGTTTTCCAACTTTTGGAAATACGTAATAATTAATTGCAAGAAACATGGAAAAATCAGATGTTTTCGGGTCAAATGAAGTTCAGTTGAAACTTTAAACTCAATTATTCAGCTGCTTTAGGCAGCAAACTTATTGTCGTACTTCTCGTACGTTTAATAATTGAAAGAAAGGAACAAAAACAGCGTATTTGAAAAAAATCGGGAAACAATTTGAGAAAAATATATATTCAATGTTGTGTCTTTCGCTTATATTGATTATTTTTGTTTAAAGAATAAGCCTCTTTCGGGATACTATACGTGTTATGGAACACGTTGTATAGCCACCACATATAATATCTATAAATCGGTTACTTGATGATGTTATAGCGTAGCTCTAAGATAGGACACTCAGCTATTTCTCAAAGTAATATCTGCCTCGTCGGCGACCACAAAGAGATGGCTATCTCCACCATTCACCACCATTGTCTCATTGTGTGCTATATTCGCGATGCGTGCGCAATCTTGGGCACAGATTAAAAAATAATCGCGGACAACGTGACGTTGATGATGAGATTATGACGTAATCAGCGTCAGTTAAACAAGAATATGTAACAGCAATCATTACTGTAAGTGGTACAGCTGTGCTTTTATCTGTTCAGAAATAATGACTTAATGCTATGAATAAGCTGTAATAAGTACGCATGGATGACGTGTATAGCTATATTTTCAACTGAAATTCTTAGACGACCTCAGTGGCGTCAGATGTGACGCGAGAGGAACGGGTTCGATTCACGCGGCGGGACAAAATGTTCCCATTATTTGCAAATATTTATTCCGTTGCTGAACAACTTACGATTTCCAAACCACGTTTTAGAGGCTTATACCACAAAAACACGACTACGAGTACTTCTGATGGCAACATGACAAGTCATAATCGGCTTTCATATTCCATCAAGGAATGCAATCAGAGCTGATATTGTGCGAATGTACCAGATGGCTCGTCTGCTCAGCACGTGGATGTGCGACTGAATGCTGCTCTTGTCTCCACATGATGCCCACATGTCAGGGCAGAGCTTGAGGGTACAGACGGAAGCGTGTGTGATAAGAAGTACTAAGTAAGCTTGTAAGTAAGTACTTACTAAGCATCGTCCTACTTCGTGTTTTTCGTGAACAGCTGCTTTGCTTGCTTGATAATGACGACCTCGGTGGCATAGTGGGCGAGTGCCCATCTGAGACGCAAGGGGTGCGGGTTCGATTCCCGCTGCAGGACATACGTTTGCATGATCTGCAAATATTTGATCCCGGTCTGGGTGTTGTAGTACCATGGCTCACGTATATTCAGTTACCCACTAGGATTACCTGTGTTTTAGGACCCTAGGGTAGGGTTAGGACTATGTATTCTAAAGAAAAGACTATTGGGTATTTTTTATGTTATGGAATTAGTATGGTCAGCCTCATATGCAAACAGGGCACGCAAACAAGCGTCCGCCGGATGTCGTATAAATTATTCTTTTAGCAATAATATACACAGCAGCTATAGTCATTCGCGAAATTAATATTCAAATCATACGTTCTGGTATAACTTTGTCGTTTGGACGGAAATCCATAGACATTAACTACAAATTGAATAGGCAGAATAACTTAAAAACTTTCCAACAAAGGCGAACATTTTATGTTTTTAATTGTAACATAAGTACTATTGAACAGTATAGGTAGCCGAGTACCAGAAAATACCAGAGACCACCTGCACTTGGGAGGATCAAACAGATGCAACAGACAGGGCCATCGAGGTTGCTACATATTGGTCGACTAGAGTTTGAGGAGTCTTTGACTCGAGAAGAAGAAGACCAGAAAATAAGAACCTATTTTAAAAGCTAATAATAATTTCCACACGTATTTTCTTATAGGTATCATTTTCCGACTTCCCGTGGAATGTGTCGCGGTGTCGCGCCTGTCACTCGACTGACGACAAAACAGACGTATTTAGGTGAACTAAAAATTATGATTGGACTATTTATAGTCGTATACAGAGTGACCCAGAATAAACGTTTGTAAACCGGAAAGGAATTATACTTTCACAAAAAAAGTAAAGCTAAACACTTTCCGCGATAAGACCGCCGATTGTAGGACCTTAGACTCTAAGTTAGACTCTAAGTTATTTATATATAATGTGTGTTATCGTAAAATGGTCCTCAATTAAGTTTTATTTAATTTCATTTCTTTATCCAAGTAACAACTGATTAAATTGGATTTCAGGACATCCTGTTTAGTTTTTTAGTGATTCTACTCTTTTCTCATTTGCATACAATTTTTAGGACACCTTCTATAACACAGCCACGAGGCCATTCCTCATAATTAGCTGAAGATTTATTTGAATGGAAATGTCTTACATATTTTTCTGGCACGAATTAGCTGAGCCTTTCGTTTGAGACTAAATGCTATACCACCTAATTGGGAGATCGATTTCAATCCTGTGATAATGATGTTGTTGCGCAAGCATGCGATTTTGTTTACTTTGAATGAATTTTGCTACAGTACAAGGCCCTCCTCCATTGTAGAAATCTATGGCCGTTTTCAAACGGCGCGCGTTATGTAATATATATTTTATAAAATTTATTTCAAAATGATCCTTACGTTTTCTGATGAAAATCAACTTTGAATTTGGCATTTGTGGGCGTATGATATAGCTCAACGATATCGCAAGCCCCTTAACGTCAAATTCAAAACTGACTTTATTCGGTAGAAATATGGATCATTTTTAAAAGAATTTCAGATGATATATCGCACGCTGACATGGCTTATCATTGTGCCTGCAATGAACAAACTTCAGTGGCTCGGAACAACACTAAAAACAAATTTTGGATTAGCTGTCTCATTAGCCACCAATATTCCTGGAGAAGGAAACTTTGAATGCACCGACGACATCTGCAAGACAGATTCATACCACGATTGCCCAAAATCCTGCACTGCACATGGACGTGAGAACTGAAACATTTGTTTCTGAGGAAAGGTTTTATATTTTTACTACTCTCTTTGATGCAGAAAACATGTGCACGGACCACTAGATTTGTGGATGGTAATTTTCAATTGTTTTACAAATTAGATGTTGTAAAGACCATTGCTTCCTTGTTTTGGATAACTGGGTTGAGGAAGGAAGGTGTTGTCTGCTATGCACGTGACGCATTTATTACGTGTTTATTTTTCCGTGGCTATAAATAACAGATACAAAAAATGATTATGGAGATCTGTCAATTTTTCATTTCATAAAAAGTGTATATTAACACTTTTTTTTAAGTTCAAGTGCACATGCACTAAGCTGTACACGGAGTATTGATTAGTTGGTGGATAACTGATAAGGTTTGTTATTATTAGAACACTGGTGATAGGACCGTGCCTTCCGATCCAAAAGCCGTGGTTTAGAAATCCGTTCGCGCTCTAATACATTTTTCGTTCAGAAAATTTATGTGCGCTGTGCTAGTGCCCTCACACTGTGAGGAAACTGACATGTCCTATTACTTAAAAATTGTACGACATGTGACCATTAACACGAAGGGAGCCTCTAAGAGGCGCAATATAATCTTTTCACCGCACTGGTTCATTCACCAACAGTCACTGACCTTTTCAGGGCCATCATACCTTAACCTCAGCCTGCACTAAGGTCAGTGCCTTAGTGCAGGATGACCAATCACTAACCAGTGACACGATAAGCAAGCGAGCGGTGCTATTATTCACACATTTTATTTTGCGTCATAATTATACTGCTGATTACATTGATTGTCCGTCTAATGTGTGACGAATACCTCCAATTAAATTTAAGTAAGTACAAACACCTGCATGCACTCAATTTGTAGGTCACCGGCAATGAGTGCTTTGACTTCACTTTTAGTAAATCGTAAGATTGTTGTGTAAGTGATGACGGCAGATTGCGCGGCAAATGTTTGCATAATCTGCAAATATTTGTTCGGGGTCTGCTTGTTGTGGTACCTACCATAGTACTCGTAATATTATGTGACTCGTGGGTTTGTTATTATTTTAGTAAAACTTAGGTAATATTGTTGTGTAGGTGATAATGACATGTAATAACGAAATTAATCGCAAATATTTTATTAAGGCCTAGGTAAGGAAATATACCTTAACAGTACCTTTCTTCATAATTCTTTCCTTCATAAGCGCCGCACTGTACATATTATGTCTGGTGCAGCTTTATGCTGAGACGGGACCCATTTGCCCCACACAACGCATACCTACTCAACCTACCTACCGCCTCACCTACCTACATGTTTTTGTTTTCTTATTGTGTTTTTGTATTACTGGGTTTAAGTATATTTTTTTTCTTTGTATCTTCCTACCTACCTACCTACTTACTGCGTTGTGGGTCAAATAAATACATTTTCTTTCTTTCTTTCTTTCATAATAATACTAGCTGATCTAGCGTCTCTGTTGGCGTGTCCAACTACTACCTACCTATGTTTAAACCTATCCAGACTTAACAACTTAGGATACGTGCATGAAAGGAGCCTTTAAGAGGCGCACTTTAATCCTTTCAATACACTGATTCTTTCACCGACGGTCATAGGCCCCTTTCACCATACCTGAACCTCATCTCTGACCTACTAGAGAATGATCAAGAAAGAATCAGTGGCACGAAAAGTAAGTAAGTAACTTAGGATAGGACTATAATTCATTTCCCTGTATTTAATTTATCTTTATCTCGTCAGCGTCGAATTTTTATTGGTATATTACAAAAGTCGGGCCCTGATCAGAAGGCCTAGTATAAAGCCCATGAAGCAAAACGATGATATCACAAATTTTCAAAACTAATTAGAAGCATGTTTTTGGTAAAAAAAATACCATAAGTCGGTAAGGTAGGTACTTTTAATATAGGTAGATATAACAAGTTTTTTTTTAAATCCACTACTTAATCCCCCTCGTGTTGTTATCAGTGGGCAGTAATGCCAGCAGTTCCACATGCGCCATGGTGCTCAGCTGATAACGCCAATGTGCGGCACAGATTTGCAACATCCACTATTCACTAATCTACGAGCTTCCTCACACGTGCAATGGAAACCTGCGGCCCATATGTCAGTTGTTTTACGAACGCTTAAAACTAGCTTTCTAAAGAAAGGTGATCGACAAATGATGGCTGAACTTCCCTCAAACAGGGGTAGTAAAACTCTTTGTTCACATTATCGTCATGAAAACATATGACATCTGGTGTTACCAGTTATCAGCTGAACAGCTGTTCGCGTCATTTGCCAAATGAAAAAGATCTCTTAGAGAAAAGTAATAAAATAAAATGAATTCTAAACCAGAGCGCGAGAAAAGATCTGAGTTAGACAATCATCAATTCATAAAAAGCGTTAATAAGAAGTAATAAAAATAAATGATTTAATATACAAATCCGATTGCAAAATAATACTGCGAAGAGCCTCAAAGGTTTGCTGGAAGAAAACTCTTTTTAGTGTTAAGCTCGCCTTTGTACAATATTGTACATTTCCTTTCATCGAGCGCGCCGTTTTCATTCATTTTACCCACAGTTTTCAGGATAACGCTTGGATGGACGCTTGTCTAACGAAATCGGTCTAAAATAACAGCTATTTGACACGTACTAACGAGTGGACGGACCGTCGGACTGACGGCCAGAGCCTGCGGCTGGACACCTGGCGCGGACGACAAATCATGCTGTGACGAATATCAGCGTTTTCCGCCCGCTTATACCTAGTTAAATAATACCGTGACAACAACATTAATTCTTTGTCTAGTTGCGCACTCATTAGTTAGTGGTTTAAATCAATAACGGTTATGACTGGATAAATAGAAGTGAGCAAATAAGCTAAAGGTGTGTCTACATTCAGTGGTAACCACACTGAACATTATAAACTAGCTTGCGCCCGCAGCTGCGCGTGGTACCGATATAAAAAGCAGCCTATAATAGCTTATAGGCAAATACCTCTATCTTTTCCAAGTTTCATCGAAATCGGTTAAGCCGTTACCGCGTGCAAATATCAAAAAATACTCGTACAAACAACCTTACAAACTTTCGCATTTATAATATTAGTTGGATGCGAAAGTTATTAAATCTACACTGTCTCTGTTTTTAATGTTATCACAAGAAAACGTCTGAACCAATCTTGATGAAACTTGGTATGGAGATAGTTTAAACCGTGAGGAGGGACATACGCTGCTTTTTATCCGGGTAAAATGCGCGTGACACCGCGAGAAGCCACTAGTTATGAATAATAAGAAATGGTCTCTCGAGTCACCACTGTAATTCCCAAGCGGAAGAATAACTGATAAGTCTGTGATTGTCAAAATAAACTTATTTCATTTCATTTATCTTCTCAGATCTCCAGGCGCTCAGATCCTTTATGATGTCTAAGGTGGTAGTCAGAAGCACGTCCAAATCAACATCAACATAACATTTCAGCCGTAGGACGTCCACTGCTGAACATAGGTTTCCGCCACAGATTTTCAGAAACAATCATTTAGGGGGATTTGCCCATACTCGTTACGCTGGGCAGGCGGGCTAGCGAGCGCAGTTAGAACTAACATTGTTAAACTAGAGGAAGCTGCTGCCCATCCCCTAGTTTTATTACCTTAGTGACCTCTTACGACATCCACTGGAAGGTAGATATGGGGAGGGGGCTATTATTCAGCCAGAAACACCACGGCACGTCCAAATATTAGGTAGGTAAGTACATGGCATGTGCCCACAGTTTGTAGTAGTTAGTATTATAATGAGGCCATGCCAGTTTTGCGCGTTGTGTGCCCATTCAAGACGCTCCTACATTCATAAATATTTGCATCATAACATCATGTGATGTGGAGTTACGCGGCACACCTTTTTCCGACTGTCACCACAAAAACATGACATCATTGCTAGCGTTGTTGGTTGCGGTTACAAACGCTCGCAAACATATAGAACAATACATGCAATGCACCGAAATATACACCTACACTAATTAATATAATAAAGAGCTAAAATTTGTTGGTTTTTTTACTACTGAACCGATTCTGAATCAACACTATCCCTTAGTAACATAGCCTTCCTATATTATATTTTGATAAAAAAAATTTTTTCATCCCGAGAACTCATTATTTCAAAATCAATTCAGATACAAAATCACCGCTTGTGTCTCCTGAGTAACTATATTCTAATCTGTGATAACTGCGCGCTAATTTAGTCCGTGGCCTTACCGCAGATTAATGAATATTAAAATCCATTTTGAAATTAAGACGGTCAATTGCGAGTAGGCCTCGCGACTTGGGGCTTCCGTGCACACGTAAACGGGGTTGGAAAATCAAGATCTCAAGTTTACGAAGTTTCAAGGTCAATGTAGGAACATACAAGGGAGAAACGAATTTCAGATGATATATCGTAAGATATTTCAAGAAATTACTGATGCTTAAAACTACATGACATGAAAGTGACCACATTTTGAAGTGACTTTTCTCAGAAAAGTATCGCAAGTGTGCATAGGCCTTATCACAATGATCTAGTTCCTATTATCTATTAGCAAACACTTGCTTAGCTAGACGTCTTTATGTTCATGAAGTCATTAACCAATTTCACACCTGCACAACCACCTGTGGTAATATTTGTAGAACATTTTCGGAAAAGTACCCACACAGTACGTGTGGTATTGGGTACACAAATGTGCATTAAATGCATGTAATAAAATACTGTAAAATAATGATGGCATTGGGGTAAATTCTGAAATACTTGTGGCAAATGATAGACCCTAATAAATTAGTCATGTTTAGTTCCGTCTGAGGTAACTTATTTAAAAAATTATAAAACTAAATTTCCCTCAGGAAATAAAAAGACATGATAACACAAATGCCAACGCAAGAAAGACTTAACCCTTCCAAATAAAGTCTTTTTTTTTTAAATAGGCGCACGACTTTTATCCACAGGAAAGGTAGATATCCTCTCAGATCTCCACACGATCAGATCCTTGTAGATGTCTATGGGGGGGTAGTCAGAGGCATGTCCGAACATTTGGCAGTAGTGAGTATTTTATATATAACAGGTTGTAAACCCATCGCCGCTTTAACAATACTTTCTGGTTTCCACACTATGTTTTCCTTCTCCGCTTTAAAAACGTGCACTTACAATTTTCGAATAGAAAAACTCATGGTGCACGATCGGCTTTGAACCCACGACCTTCGGATTGAAAGTTGGGGAACCTGCCACTACGCCAATACGGCTTTACTAATAATTATCTGAGAGTCTTCTAATCCAGGATGTGTTTTATTTTGTGGTTTTTGTATTGAATTAATTCCCAACCTCTATAACTTGCAATTTTTTTTTTATACATCTAAGGTGGCAAACAAGCTTACGGCCCACCTGTTGGTAAGTGGTTACCGTAGCCTATGAGCGCTTGCAATACCAGAGGCATCACGCACGCGTTGCCGACCTCGAACCCCTCCCTCTAAAGAGCTCTGGCAACCTTACTCACCGCAGGAACACAACACTATTTGAAACAAATAATGTTATTTGGTTGCGATCTTCTGTAAGGCAGAGGTACCTCCCCAGACGGGCTGCTCCAATTTAGAACGAGAAAATCTCGCTGTGCCCTACCTCCTCCTATATGGGCAGCAGCGTCCCCTATTAACAACAATAGCTTTATCTGCGCTGGCCAACCCGCATGCCCAGCGTGGCGAGTATGGGCAAATCCCCCCAAATGATTGTTGCTGTAAATCTATGGGAGAAGCTCTGTTCAGCAGTGGACGTCCTACGGCTGAAATGATGATACCTCTATGACTACCAATTCATACTTTTTACCTACCTCCCACTACGCCAGCACGGCTTACTTTATAAATAGGACGCATATTAATGATGGTCACATGAATAGACTCTGTAAAGTCACCTCCCTAATCAAAGTTACAGATTACAAAGTTACACTAGTCCGGTTCCGAGACGTATAGAATTAAATTATGCAAGTAATAAAATCTCATTCTGTCTCACAAAGCGGCCTCGAGCACGCAATTTCTCAAAACATTGTCGCGTCATTTTTCATTGCATCAATCAGGCCGCTTGTGTGGACAGGACCTTATCCTTCAGGGGTGGCACAAGGATGATATTAGCAAATATCAACTTTTGCAAATATTATTCAGCTTAAGTACATTGCAAATAAAACCCGTATGGGCTAAGGTCACCCTGGCAATGAAGTTCTAGATCGAGTTTTCGTATTTTTTGTGGAGTGTATGAATTTACTCAGCTCACACTAACATCCTCAGCTTTCAATCCGAAGGTCGTGAGTTCGAATCCTGGTCGTGCACTAATGGATTTCTCTGTTCGAGTTGTGCTCATTCACCAAGCTCAAAACGGTGAAGGAAAACATCGTGAGGAAACCCGCGGCTTAGACAGCTCCGCGCGTATTGACCAAGTATTTTCTGTGGATAAGGCCGACTAGGCTGGGAGGATGGTATAGGGCTGGGCAAGTCTACTCCATCAAAACATGTTCCAGGCACGATACTGAGTGAAAAGTTCCACCTGATGCTGTATAATTCATCTATAATAGATGTTATAAGGCCTTAGTTCTCTACGTGGCATCCTTGATGCCACTTGCATGGTTGTCTCATCAACTGTTAAATAGAGTGCGAGCCAATGAATATTTTTACTGACGCGTCCGACGAGTTTACGTCGCATCTCAACGTCGTTATGCGTCTCGTCACTAACGACCGATTCCATTAATTAACTATTTTGAACTCTATTACACTACAGTACAGTTCGTTTCAGACCAGTACAAAAGTAGTCAAATAAACTTAAGCTCAAAATGACCGGGAATAAAGTCACATATACATTATACTTCCAGTGTAACCAAAGACGAAAGTCATCAGTGTATAGAAGATCGCGGACGATAAGTTCCTTTCTTGCATTTCTTATGCAAATATTGACACAATGTTGCGATCATTAATCAGGTGAAATGCCAGGGGCCTATGACTGTGCCCAGATGGACCGTATTGTGAGTATATACGTGATAGATATCCATCAAGCACCTATAGAGGAACATCGTGTTTATTCTAGGGCAGATTGTGAGTAAGAGCTTTTTGAATAATGAGCATTCGGAAGATTAATATCAGCGTGAAATGAGATCATTTATTAAAATGCCAATTATACCTACTAGTAAGCTTTATGTTTCTTGATTTGACTAGGTAGAATAAAGAAATCGAATCTTTACCTAGTCTTAAAAAAGTGTACTTTGTCGTTACATTATGCCTAACTGAAATTATATTTATTGATTTAACTAGCTAATCTCTGTTTGTCGCCACAAAAGCCGCAATATGCCACATTGTTTCCGTTATCACCAAATTACGAAAATACCAGCTGTGACCCAAACTACGAACATACCCCTATCTTGTTATCGTGTTTTGTAAAAGAGCACTTAAAACAACAATTTGTGCCTACTTGTGGAAACCAGTCACAATATTTAACAAACAGTTGTAAAAACTACCAAATGGACGCATGTGCTTCGCAGATTTGTACCAAAGGTCGTGAGAGCTCCTTTACTTTTGCTAAGCGTTTGAGGGTTTGTGTAAATGTATTCAACAGTTATCTTGGCGAAAAAACGTTATTTTGGTTATAACTCCAACGGTACACAAGTAGATCCGTTTACTATTATATTACACCGACCTATCTATATTTTCAGACATACTCGTAGACATAGACAGACATTTTTTTGGTTTTCTTATCAATTAACTTATAAGCTAACATTATAAATGAGCAACCTTCTTCTTTCTAGGTAAAAATATAGATTTTTTATTAAAGTCTTAGTGTAAAAGTGGCGATGGATTTGCAACCTGTCACGTACCTATGGAATGCTTACTTCTGCAAAATGTGGGCATTTACCAATATTCTCTGACTACCCCCCTTAGACATCTTCAAGAAACAGATCGCCTGGAGATTTGAGAGGATGTCTACCATGCTTGGGGATATCGTGAGCCTATATTTTTTATTGATCCTTTGATCATTGTAGTATTTCGTATATGAATAGGTTTTGCTCTCAAAATTACCAACTCATGATAAACATTGAAAGAAATCAAAGTAAAATCTGAGGTCTGGGAAACCAAAGTATTTTACAATAACTCAATATTAGTACGTAGCAAAAAAGTCCTGGTAGGTACTAAGTCTTCCTACATGCTGTAACTATAAACTAGTGAAACACGTGTTCCTATATTAATTGCCGACAGTAAAGTTAAATAGGAAACAATAAAACCGAGCAGAACACCTTTACGATACAATTGTAGCGAGCTGGGCGGGCCGCCCTCGCCGCCGCCCGCCCAGCCGCCCGCCAAATGTGCGTTGCCACGTGCGTGGTGAACCTTGGAACCACTTTAAAGCAATGTTGATATTATAGTTCTGATATTTACAACACTATTATTTCATTTTGACTGGCCTCATAGCTCAGTTGGTAGTAACTCTGCCTTCTGCGCTATAGGTCGCGGGTTCGATTCCCGCACTGGACAAACATTTGTGACTAACACAGATGTTTGTTCTGTATCTGGGTGTTAAATATGTATCTATTATGTATATCAGTCTCTGGTACCCTTAGTACAGGCTATGCCTAGTTTGGGATCAGTTGACCGTGTGTGATATGTCCGGAATATTTATTTATTTATTCAAATGCAATGCCCCATTACGTCGAGTCAATCCATCAATATCGAGAAAATCTTATTACTTTTATAAATGCGAAAGTTTGGATGGACGGATGTTTGTTACACAATCACGCCAAAACGGCTGAACGGACCTCGATGAAATTTGGCACAGAGATAGATTGTATTCTGGAATAGCACAAAGACTACTTTTTACCCAAGTAGGTAGCACGCGAGTGAAGCCGCGGGCGGAAGCTAGTAGTTTATTATAAGTATATTTTGTTAATATAATATATTAAAAACTAGTTGAAATATTTGTTATTATAATCCACAATTAGGGAAGTATACTTCCCTAATTGTGGAAAAAAAGCAAGTGTATTGTATTATATTTGCAAGTTGACAAAAATAGCTACATAGACAGTTGAAACAAAACTTACATACTAACAACAACAGTCAGTCAAATTATTCGACTAAACGCTTCATTCTAAAACAGATGTATGACTCTCATAATCATCGAGGAACTTAACAAAGACCCTTGTTCCCTCCACATGGAGCTCGTCGAGCTGCATGTGCCAAACATCTGAAGCCATTCCCTTTCAGATGTGGCGGAGCTAAAACAGATTTTGAGGGAGTAAGGCACATCGATCATTGTAAACTTTGATACTGTAAACATATTCAATTTTTGCAACTCTTTAAAATGATGATGTTACATGCTGCGCGTAATTTCCCTCTACCCAATTACAACAAATTATATTGGGTAGTGACCCAGTACTAATGATCTGGTAGTGATCTGAATCAATTGATATATGTATAGAACGCTTGTAACAGTCTTTAGATAGCTCAACTGTTTCTTATGTATTTTGTAAATATTTACTTGTATTTGTTTTAATTTAATAAGGAGATACTAATAGATCTACCCAAACCACAGTAGTGAAAATATTTTTTTTTCATGTATTTAATTCTGATTGAGAATATAATAGCAAACGACTTTTGTTTTTTTCTGTACACAGAAACTTTTGTCTGCCGTTATTTCCTTAATTCAAAATTGAAAGTTAAGTTCAATTTTAACGGTCAATATAATTTCCCTTTTTTGCATTCCCATTTTCTTTGCCTTGTAGGTACTTGCTGATTAATGTTTCAGCTAAGCTCGTAGTAGATATAAAATCTTAAATGCTGTTTCCCATATTATGTGCAGCCTGTGATCAGCGCAGTAGCAATAAAAATGCAAGTGAAATGTTGAAAATAAGTTTAGATCCACACCTTCGTGAGAACAACTTCCTTCTTCCTTCTGCTATCTCTAATCCGTGGTTATCTTATGACTGTTACGCCCATCGCTAGTTCTGCTATGAGCCGAGCTTGTAATAAAAAGTGTTAGTTTATTAGGGCGTTTGCATACAGGCGGGCAGCTGTGTCCGCAGCTGCGATTCGCGGTGTGAAAAGCGCCGTACTGCGATTCACATACGGACATCTGTACTGAGATTTTATAGGGGAGCTGTACTATTACTGGCACCTTGCCTGAAGCAGCCCTTACTGATTTTTCAGAAAATATCGTAGCGGTGAGTTCGTAAACCGCTTAAGGCGGCCTTGACACACTTTCCTGAGTGCGTGCGAAGTGCTGCAGTAGGTAGTAGAAGTAATGTCGTTTGGCCTGATTTTTATTGACAGCGACCTACTGTGTAACATATGGACACTAATAAAAAAAATAGGTCAAGTGCAAGTGGAATTCACGCCCTAAGTTTTCAGTTTCAGGACGTGAAACATATTACAATGTATGAAAGAGCACGTGCCATTCGCTCGCCAACCATAATCAAAGTTTCTATTGCGTAAGAACTATTTTTACGGTACTATTTCTGACCACAAATTGATACACTTAGTAAGCAAATCACTATTATTATAAAGGCACGAAATCTGTTTTTTCTTTGTTTGTATATATATCTCTGAAAATACTGAACTGATTCTAAAAACCTTTCACTAATAAACACTATCTTAGAATCGCTGTTATCAGTAGCACCGCATAGATACCTGTTTCCTATATAAATAGTAGATAGGTAGGTACTTCCTAAACAATAATGGAATAAGTAGAAAGATGTACAATGCTCAGTAGCTTAATAAGTTGGCTCGTTGGGTAGGTAGAAACATAGGTATTTGAACACGCAGAAGAAGTCGCGGGCGGATCAGCTAGTCAACAATAAAACTTCCTGATCAATATCTGCGAGTACTGTGGCCCAAGCAGGAATAATTCAGGAGCGTTACGCTAACGATACGATAACAAATGTGAAATGATTAGCCAAATAAAATCATAACACTTTAAGCATCGCCGATATCATTGGCAGATTTTTGACTTTTACTATCGTATCGTAAGCGTAACACTATCGTGAAATATTTGTGCTTAGGCTACTGTAATAATAATAGACTTGTATGACTAGTTTTCAAGAAACGTTTGTTTTTAAAAGTCCACCATTTCAACAAGCGTCTCAACAATGTAACGCACAAGGCTGTGAACAAAGAAGCAGGCTTCAAGACCCCAAACATGCTTTATCGGGAGATGAAAAGAGTACACAAATAAACCAATATTGCCGTCAAGTCGATCACAATACCTCATATCGCATCATCTGCAATTAGGGTCACGAATAATTGACGCTAAAGGTTTGGGGCGTTTCTTTCGCCATAAAAACCGACATTCATAAAACCCTCATAAGTGAATCAAGATATCGTGCCCCGATGCACCTGGCTTTCACCCCGAGCTTGGCCTATTTTATTATGAAGGTACTTCAAAATTCAATAATACTATCCATGGCTCATTGGTTTTATAAATGGGGCCGTATTCTGTTCAATGTGCGATTTCGTCGTGCAATTTTTTTATTGTTCCTTCACAATTTTTGGTCTGATAGTGATCTTCGTTACCGACTCTGATATTTTACTCCACACAACAACCTCTTGATTGAACGATTTGTTCATATTAAAACTTCTCACAACCCTATTTGTTAAATCTAGAAGTGATTTCACTGATTTACATTTATTTATAATGTGGTCCGGTTTTGGATTAGACCGTACATAATATTTCTACCTTCTTGTAGCGCCTATTTTCTGTTTTTCATCTCGTAGAACAAGTTGACATAAGTTCATTGAAATCACCACGCAATGATGCAAAACCAAACGAGTTTTACACCACATCCTGTGACGAGGTAGTGGACAAGACACCTGTACATTCTATTTACGAGCAATACAAAAATAGATGCTGGGATCTGTGAGAACTAATCACAATGCGCAAAAAGTCCCTTGAGATTAATAATTGCACTACCCGGCTTCATCATCATCATCATTTCAGCCGTTCGACGTCTACTGCTGAACATGACCTCCCCCACAGATAGAGCAAACTCCTTATCATGTGGAGGGATTTTCCCATACTCACCACGCTGGGCATGCGGGTGGGCGAGCGCAGTTAGAGCTATCGTTGTTAAAATGAGGGACGCTGCTGCCCATGCCCTAGCTTTTTCCCCTTAGTCGGCTCTTACGATATCCGCGGATAGGTAGATATGGGCCTATTCTTCAGCCGGGGCCACCACGGCCAGCCGGGGCTACCCGGCTTATTCATAACAAATAAATCACAAAGCTTAAATCGAAAGGCCAACACGTTTTTTCCACGAACCATAAAAGAACCAGTGGCAATAGAGAATCAAAACAATATTCGTGTACATTAATCAGTTCGCGAGCATTCGTTCCGCTGCCATTCTCTTCCATATCATAATCCAATATCCATTCATCAGCAACGAATGAGCAATACGAATCCAGCTAATAGTACCATAGTGCCTTTATCGGCAAGTTAAGTGCCTGCACAATAGAGGCGGCTCCCACGCGTGTCACAACACCCCCAACATACCCAACAACCAGCATAAATAGCCTTACCCTACCTCCCGGTCTCAACCGAACGCGGAACAACACGGGGGTTACAAAGGAAAGTAATGGGTCAAGTTATGGTGGTCGTGCATTGAGATGACGTCACAAAGCACGGGGTGATCTCCAGCATTCATAACACTAACGATTGTGGGAAAATCGACACAGTTTTTGTTATAAATCTGTGGGAGTTTCATTTTGACGTCGTTGTAGGGCATTGCAGGGCTTTGTTTTTCCCCATTTCACATGCAATGTTTTCCAAGTGAACAAATCCTTTGTTTTGTTGGGAATAAAATATTTTGTAGCGTTTCCAATTGATGAAAATGAGGATACAGGTTTTCATGGGAAATCTTTTATTTGTTTCAGACTTATAGCTCTAGCAGCTGGCGTTCGTTATTGTGTCTCGTTATAGAGAAGTAAAATGATGAGGTAAACTCATAAGGCCCCAATATACTTAAATAAATACTCGCGTCATCTTCGATCTAGGAATTATCTATGGAGGCTCTGCGTGATGTCACTTAAACCTATGCCTTCATAGTTTTTCTCTACAAAAGACCGTCTAAAATGTATTGCATAGCCAATGTTATCTTTTAATAAATATGAAAGTAACATAAAACCTAATGTAATTCACCCCCGCGCGTTTGCAATGTAAGCAGTCACGTGAACGGCACGCGACTCTCTCCCCTCCCTTATCTACCCCACCCCCGCGCCTTCATTACTCCGATTGCTTGGTATTTGTTCACGGAATACGCACGTGGACGGACGTGTGCATTATTAAATGCCTTTTACGCTTATTGCGAATTAAAAATCCCCCGCCTTAATGGTTGTCATGTTATTAATCTATAGGGTTGTTAAGCTCTGGATCCATTACGGCTACAGCATATTACAGAAAAAAATAACAATTGAAAATATTTCATATCTTATTAAAACTCTAGAAAGTTATTCGTAAGTATATAAAATTAGCAAAAATATATTATGTGTGATCGCGAAATAATACATCAAAATCTTTCTTCATGCGTCTCATGAGCTGTTTTCCTTTAATTGAAACTCGTTATCTCGCTAGCCTGTTCACCTCTCATTAAGGAACTGACCCATGACCTCCCAAAAGGCTCTCACGGTGGTTCTCACAGGAACCCACGCGAACCCACGGTCCAAGCATCAAACCAAATTATGCCGCACAACCAAGGTTTACTTACCGAATTCTCACGTTTGATGCATGCCTTTGTAATTTTAGTGTTCCGTATCGGGTTAGTAAACGACTTTGTTTTTCATCTGTATGCCTGTCCGTGTATTGAGGCCTATTTTTCAAAAACGGCTTGAGGTACTAAGTTGTAATTTATATCGAATTCTAAGGTATGTTATCCCTCCCTTATTTTATCCCTCTGGTACAGAACTGGTACTGCTGGTACAGAACCCTCTCAGGTTGCGAGTTCTACTTGCACTTAACTGACTTTACATAATATAAAGTAAAGGTTGTCCATTATACTGTTTTTTCATAGAGTTTTACATTATAAATTACAAATTTCCAAAAGTCGTAGAACAAACTTTATTCCCGATTGGGTGTACAATAAGCCCCTTTCGGGATAGCATATTATAGCACCTTGTATAGATTACAAAGTCTTGTCAGTAAGTTGTAGGTAAGATGCCGCAATTTCACCGTACCATTGAAATTCTTGAACAATCCTTCATTAGACTTTTCCATTAGAATGGAAAGCAGCCAAAGGCTTTTATATCGCCGCTAATGATCTTATAGACTTACAAGGATTCAACGTTACTTCTTAAGCAGTCGGCTGGTTTCTCATGGTAATATACTTATTTAGATACGTAACTCTTATGTTAATCAGCGGCTGACGACTTCACTGTTTACCGTACAGGTGATTGATTACTTTGCGAGCTTGTAGCGGAAACACGACTCGATTATAAAAAATGCATAGATTTCTGAGAATAGATCGGTTGTAGAGCTATTTATGTAACTGTCTTTTTGTTTCGTTTCCTGCAAAGTAGAGATAATAATAATGAAAGAATAAACGATTTGTAAAGAATATATGGTAAAAATTAACAAGGTTAGCTAATCACTCACACTTTATCGGCTCTATAAAAGTATGGTCGCATCTTTCTTTTGTTTACCAGTAGAAAATAACAGGGCAAGAGTTATGGAGCCGATAAGGTTAGTGACTGATTATGAATAAGAGGGATAATGTCTCTATCGCCGGTTCAGTGAAAAGGCTCGCGGTTTTGTTATTTCAGCCGTATTGAAAAGTGAGTGGGTTGAGTTTCAATTGTTCCGTGACCAGTAGATTCGCCGCCATTCGGTCCGCCTGCACTGACCCTAAACATAGAAAAAAATCTAAATTAAAATGTTTAATCACATTTACATCGATCCATTCTGCAAACCCAGGTTCACAGTCGCACACCCCGCTGCGCGTGCGTCGGCAGACGATCAGCTAGTAATTACCACGACCTGTGACCCGCTCCCACGCCGGTTCACACGAGCCGAGCCGCTTCCCATCGGAACTCCGAACTTGACTCCGCGGAATTTCAAAAAGCCTTGTTTCCTTAAGAGTCCGCATGCGGCATATAGCGGCCGTTATAAAAAATATATATAAGGAAATATAGTTATGGAGTTATCCCAGGATTTTAGTCAGTGGAAAGCGTTTTTTGCGAACTTCATCAAATTTGCTGTTTTTGGTGTTTTTATATTTTATATAACTTCTACGTTGGCACGAAATTGCTGCCTAAAACATCTGAATAATTGGGTTGGAACTGATTAGATTCAAAAGTAGTAGAACAAACTTTATTGCCAATTGGGCGTAGAACACACCCCTTTTGGGATAGCATACATATTATGAATAACCTTGTTTATGTATATAATATGGGTAGTCTAATGAATGTAAAGCCCGAGCTGAGTAGGCATCAGTTAAGTCATCTGGGTTCTAAGAATCTTGATGATGTCTAGGTACTTACTAGACTTCTTCAAGGTTCTGAATCACGTCTAAACATTTACATGAAGTTTATCTGTACCGTTTAATAGCACCGGTATATTTACTGTACCAAATAGCGGTTGGAAATTGCGTCCATAATTGACGGTCAACCTGCGGTGAACAGCTTTTTAAGAAAACAGGGCTTCAGGTCGTGTTCAAACGCCTTAAATGTAAATAAGCTGTAAGTGATTATAATGTTATGTGACCTCATGCGTATCATTCACTCATATTCAAGCGATGTTTTGATTGTTTGTTGGTATTAACAGTTTTCAGCGGTACCCTATTATTAATAATTCCTTATAGCGTGCATAATTGAGATCTCGTTTAAGTCTTTTGTATGGAACACTAGTAAGGAAATTTTATTATCAGGTATAGACTAATCTCCTTTCAGGATAGCATAAATATTATAAATCACCTTGTAAAGTTATATGCTTGATATATATTTTAGGTTCTAGGACAAGGCGGTCAGTATATCTAATTAATATTATAAATGCGAAAGTTTGTATATATGTGAAGATGTTTGTTACTTATCTCAAGCGATAATCTCAATGTGTCTCTGGACTAGAAATATGTAATTGAATAAGCCATTTTATCATGAGGTAGCCAAGATTCTTTCTCTTCCAAATTGCTTGTTCGACTACTTGGGATATGAGCCTTCTACATAACAAAATAACTGAATTTTAATATTATGTACGTACTAGCTTCCGCCCGCGGCTTTGCTCGCGTGATACCTACATAAATAGAAGCCTATATGCTTTTCCAGATTATAATCTATCTCAGTACCAAAGGAGCCATTTCATTCTGGGCCTGGTCCATGAACACTACATAAAAAAATTAGGAAAAAATAGGAGATTACAAGAAAAATACAATTTCATTAATTTGAAGACAAATGCGATGGTACAAGAATAGTTCTTCTGGTAAGTTTTTTACTATGTGAACACTATTAGAAGGCCGCCATGTTGGTTTATAATTGGCGTTTTAAATGACATTTACATATTTTTCATGTCATGTTGTTTGATTTGATGTTTTTGTTTTGTCAGTTATATGTAGGTTGTCAAAATGACATTTCACCTACGTCCATCCGCCATATTTTTGTAGCGCTGTGTGTTGCTATCTTTGTCGAAGAATATCTTAATGTACCTTAGAACGAAGTCAATTTAAATAAAATAACCAATTAAATACGTTTACTTTATTGCTTAGCCATATTTTAGAGTAGTGTACACAGTGCAGGCACAGGCTCCATATATTGATGAAACGTCTCTTTTCATCCCAATCCGTTCGGCCGTTTGGGCGTGATTGAACAACAAACATCCAAACATCCTCACAAACTTTCGCATTTATAATATTATGTATGTATGTATGCGTCACTATTGTCTTTTCGATCAAACGATAGTTCAAGTGCGTGCAGCGTATTCAGTCTGTAAATAGCAAAGTCGATATGAAGGACACGTGCCGCCACGCGCCGGAAAAGCGCGTAATGAGCGCGCACCATGGACTAACTAGCAGTTGGTATGACTCCACCATAGAACAGCTATTAGTTAGTACGCCCGCACCTGCACGACACGAATTAAGGGATTTCTCGCGCCCTCCCGTGGGAGCGGAGGGAAACTCATAACCCACGGATAGATTGTTTACTTTGTCAATACGGAGTGACGGCTAGCCAATATAGCGAGTTTATGGCCTCGGGCTAGCAAGAGTATTGTGTTACTGATTGACTGAGTATGGTATATAAAGCCAAGATCTTGCTTGTCTGTTTGCGAATTTATTAATCTCAGGGGAAAGTATAGACTCGGTTCAATGCCCATTTATAAAATGCTAGCATAAGCTCATAGCTTCGCTCGCGTAGTACCTAAATAAAAAGTATTGTATGTTATTATAGGTAAAGAACTCTATCTATACCAAGTTTCATCAAAATGGATTTAGCCGTTAACGCGTGTTTGAACCAAAAACATCCAAACATCCTCACCAAATTTTACATTTATAATATTAGGATGATGGCGTATTTACCATTATTACAAACAAGATAGAAATACAAATATTAAAGATAACTTTGTAAGTAAAGTACCTAATGCAAAGAAATGAATAATTTATTTATTATTAAGCTAATGAATTAACTGAACGTATTCACGCTAAAGTTTTTCAATATAACAAAACCTATATCATTATTTTTATCGCCATCAATTTGTGTTTTAATAATTTAAACAAGGAGTTTATTCGAGTCTATAGTATTGTTTAGGGGTGCACTTAACCGCATTCACACAATGGGCTTGTATCAGTGCAGTATTAGCGATCAACTGGGGTGGCTCACGCGATGGGAGACCACGCGCGCGGCACTCCCACGGCACGCGTGGCGTCTATACTATACTCTACATATAGTAATGAGAGTGCGGGTTACATACAATGGATACAAATTAATAATGAAGTGACATTGATAGGTTATCCGAAAAGTCTTAAAAAGCGTAAAGCGAAGTGCACACTCCCATCGATAGCTCTAAGTTGTCAGCTGTCGTTAGAATAATCTAGCTTAAAGAAACGGCTAAGAGGTGGCACCCGATCCGTAGATCTGGTCACCAGAATTCAGGAATATATGTGAAAGATTTTTTAGAATCGGTTCAGTAGTGCCTGGGGCTACCCCCTATATACAAATAAACAAACCAATTTTACCTCTTTATAACATTACTAGCTGTCCCGCTCGCGACTTCGTCCGCGTTTGTATATACCTACCTAGACTATTATCCATTATCCTTGTCAAAGTACTAACACTTATTATGCAGATACTTACCTATTTCTACCTACCATCACCGTCACTGTAACCGTCACAGTCCCGTAACCGTCACCGTCCCGACGCCTTCACCGTCACCATCACCGTTCCATCCTCGTCCCGTCACAGTCCCGTCCCCGTCCCGTCACAGACCCGTCACCGTCCCGTCACCATCCGTATACGTTTATTGTATTTAAAACTATTAACCAGAATCCCAATTTTTATGTCTCTAACTTAAAAAACATGGGAATTTCAAAGAACCTTTCAACCCCCGTACCCCCCTTTAGGGTGAGTTTTCATAAAATCCTTTTTCTATCAGATGTCTAGTTAGTGTAGATGTGGATTGACGATCAAGAAATATGCTGAAGGATAAAAGACGTCATTTGTTTGAAAACAATTCCATAATGTCATTTAACAAACAGCCGCGAAGTTTTGCTTGTGGGGAGGATTGTTTTCAAGACTATTGTAATTGTAGTCTTGACTCTATCTGGAAACAGGAAACTGGGCCCGAAATAATTACAACATCTTATTTGTTGTTACTTATTTCACACTTCATATTGAAAGCACGTCTAGAAAGGACACTTTATGACACCTGCAGGTCCGAATGACTGGCCTATTTTTTGCCTTGTCATAAAAACACCAGACGATTGTCATCTTAAAATTGTGAAGGTGTTTATGTGCCGCTTAGTTTTTTCATGCCACAATTTTTTGCCTTGTCTAATTCTTAGAGTTCCGTATCTCTGCAACAAAACTGACTCCTCAAATTTTTACACTCGCGTTTAATACTTTATTTTTTTTTATTTTGTGGTTTTTGTTTTGGATTAATTCCCATATGGCTATTATTATAACTACTTTTTAAGGTTACGTTCTTACCTATTACTTTCTGTACACCTTCTATTACTGATGTTCTTACGAGAAAAGGACTTGAACCTCTCCATCCATCGACTTCCCGTAACCTTGACAACGTCGTCTGACCGGATGAAATTGGAAATTTTACTGTTCAGAATCCTCGACGTTTAGTTGACTCACACTTCACCATCTTTGTCTACAGTCTCCAATCTGACAAAGGTACCTGTCTTCTAAGACAATATTCTACCAATTGCACTGTAAGGTGCTTTTGATGCAAGAAACAAGACAAAGGTCCGTACGTGAGGACACAATACTTCCACCGGTAAAACAAAATTGCAGTCGTAAATTTAATTTCTCAGGTAGCCGTGAAGACACGTTTTGACGGATATGGTCACTAACTTTGGTCACTAAATTAAATCTTTGAATAAATTGGCCTTTCTTTCGGTGAGAACTTTTAATTTCTTTTCATGTTATGTTATTAAACACTGGCTGACAAACAACGCATAGCTCAAACCGTTGGTCCTAGAGACTTGAAATTTGAAAGTTGTGTCTCTTTTAGTGATTAGGAGTGTACTTAGAAAGGAATTCCTGTAATTCAACCCCTAAGAGGGTGCAGCGGGGTTTAAGGCTTGTATGAAAAACTTCACGAAAACAAAGTCGCGGAGTTTTCACGAGTCTATAATAAAAAGGCAACTTATGTTTTGCTTCTAATCGCGTTTTTCCGATACTCACAACGCTGGGCTTACGGGTTGGCGAGCGTAGTCGGAGTTATCATTGTTATAATAGGGAACACTGCAGCCCATCTGCATAACAACGGATTGGTAGATATAGAGGGACCTATTCGTAAGCCGGGGCCATCACGGCTAAGCTTAATCGTAGGAAAGATTAAAAGCAATATAATATAGCAATTTATACTGTTTTTATAACAATCATGTAATAAAAAATTATATCAGAAGCATAACAATAAACGTGTTTTTTTATCGGGACCAAATTGTTTGCAGTACCTATTGACTTGGCCTTTCAGAAGCAGTTTTCTACAGTTCGTCATTGACAAATTACGTTATTTGGAGCAATTTATTTAAAAAGTTACAGTAAAAGTTTAAAATCAATTAAAAGCTAAGAAATACCGGTTAATTCACAGTTAATCTATGGTATAGCTAATAGCTATTCATAATCGCTTATAAAGTAGGATACTAAATTATGAAATTGAGGCGTATCGTAGGTATTTTATGAATTTTACGAAATAGGGTTAAAAAAATAAATAACACTTAACAGTCATATATTCCTGATCCCACACTAGAATTCCCTGTGTCGTTGCAGCGGGAATCTAACCCGCGCCCCTTGCTTCCCAGACGGGCATTCGCCCGCTACGCCATCGAAGTCGTGAAATTTACCACAGAGTGAATAACGAATAAATCAAAAACGAAATAAATCGATATGACGGTATTTTACAGTAACTTCATCCCAGTGTACAAAAATAAACCAGTCCAAATAACTCAAAATGAAGCAATTCACTACCTGAGTTCTTTACTCCCCGCCTCAAAGGATTTTTGCAGCATTCGTTTTTTGTGGGCACCGTGTTATTATCACGATTCGGACTCTTGTGTGGTCGGACTTTTATTAGGAAATCGCAATGCAATTATAGGTCCTTGTAAAAGTAGATAATTAACAGACCAATTTTTGTTACACATCTTGATTTTCGCTTATTATAATTAAAAAATCATTTAATATAATATTTTTGGACTATACTATAACACTTACTAAAATACTAGAATATTTTGCCAAATTTTGAATATTTATCTGCTCAATATCTTGTCTGCGAACAGCGTGGATATTTTGTTCAATCACCTACCGAAACTCCTACTACTTGCACAGATAGTGATAGAAACGAAATGTTTCGATTAGTACTTATCTAATAGTACCTATTTATTATAATGTACCTACTAATAACATATGGCATCGCCTTAGGGATAAAAAAAAACCTGTTATGATGTTGTACTGTATTCTAAATAAAAAAATAAATAAAATTTTGTTTTGTGTCGTAATATGTATGCTTTCCCGAAAAGCAATTATTCAACACCCAATAAAGTTTAGGTAAACGATAAAGATAAGCAATAAAGTTTGTTCTACGACTTTTGGAAATTGAACATTTTTCATCGATAAAAACCTACGCAAAATCTGCTATTTTGGGGTCAAATCAGTCCAAGCTCAATTATTCATCTGTTTTAGGTAGTAATCTTATAGATAAAAAGATCAAAAAAAAGGTAAGCTGAAAAACTTCTGGAAAAATCTTAAAAATAATCTAAAATTATATTTATTTTTCCGCTCATTTTATTTCTTTTAACTAATAGAATAAGCCCTTTTCGGGATGGTTTACAATTACATAATAAGAATCAATTTGTACATGTGTAACTAATATCTAGGTGCCACTTTCAAAAGAATATCATAAGCACTTAACCGATCTTTTAATTAAATTAACTGAGGTTATCTAAAGTCCGTAACGTCTCACAAAACGAATAAAAATACTTATTTCGTTTAAAAAATTACAATGTTTTTAGTTAACAAACTAGAGTCCCAAACTGAAAGGCGGACTGCCAAAAGAAACCGATAGTTCCATTGAATGTTTATAAAATACCGCATCTATGGAAACGTCTGTAACTATTTAAAACCTTTTCATTATATTTTTTCGGTGAGCACAGCCTCCGTGAGAGCGCGACAAGTGGATGCCTTCACGTCGGTCCATTGTTCACTCCCGACTCCCCCCCCCCCCCCCCTTTACTCTTCACTTGTTCGAATTTACTGGGATTATGTAATAGTTAGTTGCTTCATTTATAAAACAGCTTTAGATTGACCGATGACGTCACAATTTGCGAGTACCTATGACATCCACATTTCCTACTAAACTTAAGAAGAAATTGATGAGGCCAGTGATTCACTTTATTGGAACATGTGTTTACCTAGATATCGATAATTACTATGAGCAATTTGTATAGGAGTCTAAAATAACCTATAAGTATTCCTTAGAAAGAAAGAAAGAAAGAAAGAAAGAAAATAAATTTATTCAACACAGACTAAAGATTTTAAAATAGGTACACAGGTTCTTAGAAAATAATAAAAATAAAAAAGCAAAATTAACAAATAAGTACCTACTACCAAATAAAATAAAAACGACAAAGATAATTTGTCTGTGCTTGTTGAAAAGGCAACAACTCAGCTTTGTGCCTAGTCCGAAAACCAGACCTTAGATAGTTTATTCCCTTTGACCACATGGCCTTGACACCTCTTGGGGCCATTTATACAATTATTTGACCTTTTTCAATCTTGATAATGAATTCTTAGGAATTCATATCGTAAATACATACATTATATTCAATACAATTCATAGGAACACTGTTTATATGCATTCAATCCAAATTGCTTCTACGGAATGTAGACAAACAGGTGCCCTAACGAATTAACAACAAACAAAATTTACGGACCCAGAAATAAACAAGAATACCGAGGACAAAGTGCATGTCACGAGCGCAACGGCCTTATTCAGGGCCGCCCAGCGCAGGCAGACGCGGCGCCCACAGCGGCCGCCATGGGAAAAATCAGGCTTTGGCGCCCCCGCCCCGCGCGCCCATTGGCCGATCAACCCCGCCCCGCGCCCCACTAGCGCCCATAAGTACCATCGCGGCGCGCGCATCTCCTCATTCCTCACTCGTGACCCGCGCTACACGCACGCGTGTACTCTCAGTTCAACCCAGTGCTCGTGTTTAGTGCAACTCACAATGAAAGCGATAACAGCAGTGTGCGCGACCGGCGCTTCGGTCCCGGCCATCGCCAGCGGACGCGTCCAGAGACATCGGGACGGTGAGAACGCGGAGATCCAGATGTATCTGTCGAAGCTCCAGGACTTGGTGCCGTTTATGCCGAAGAACAGGAAGATCTCAAAGTTGGAGGTGATCCAGCATGTCATTGACTACATCTGTGACCTGCAATCAGCGTTGGAGAACCACCCCGCCATGGATCAGTTCGACGCAGAAGGCGCGTTGTCGGCAGCTCCTTGTGCGGCGCCGCAGCCACGGCCTGCGCGTCGCCCGCTCGGACCCCGGTCCACGCCCAACACTATCCTCCATCAACAGACCTCAAGCCAAGAACACAGAAACCAAATGGTGAGTTTCATTATTCCGTACACAAATTCCATTGTTTTCAGTTTAACGTCGTTTTCCTTGCTGAATGTATTCCTTTTAATGTTTGTAATGTAATTTCCATAATGTAATCCCTTTTCTGGCTAACACGTAGTATCAATAATTGCGTCTGAACTGTGCAATGTGTTCATAAATTTTATAATTTCCAATTAGTTGTACGGAACCAAATTAACCTTACCTACGTTTTAAATGCACTACAAGCTAAAGTAGAAAAGATAGTGTTGCATAAAAAGTAAATGGAATCGGTGATGACGGTGTTTTTGCGGCGCGCACCTGCGTCGGTTTCGCAAGCGCGAAGGTAAAAGCGGGGATGCTGAGTTTCACAACACGTGGCGACATACGCATACTGCGATAAACAAATAGGTTCATTACACAAAAAAACATATATCGCAACTAATCATATACGTAATGTGGTAGATATCTCTTTTACCCAAAAGGATTCTAACATTACATCACAAACAAGACATTAGTAGCTGTTCAAGTTTGTTCCCATGCGAGTTTCCCATTGTAGTTGATTTTGATATTACGGTAAACGAATAGTAACTAAACCTCTGTTCACGCATGCGTGACTGCTGCTTTGAATTTCAGCCTTGAAGCGCGGCCACCTGCGCTGGCGCCGCGTAAATGTACTGACACACAATCTGAATATTCAACACATATTTATCTTACCTCGTTAAGCATTCCGGCCAACACAACACCTGTGTGATTGCCGTTTCATTATTCCGCATAGAGCCAGAGAAAAATCAAGGCTCATTAAAGAATTCGGTGAGAATACGAGATGGAGTCGTGGATGTGTTGGACGGACGGCACTCGGCAGGTGCATCGCGAAGGATTTATTTGTGCGCCTGCGATTACGAGCCTCAGGCGCAATGCGCGCTCGTTAATACTTGGTCGCGCCACGTAAATTTTAATCACTGCCAGTTGTTGGAACCGAGGGAAATGTTCAAAACAAGCGTGATTTAGGAGACGCAAGCTGCTCGTGTTGGATCCACGACAGCCGTGAGTGCTGCTAAACGTGATTTCCACATGTTGAGAGATTGAAATAGTATGCACCACCCGTGCTCTACCATCAGTTCAGTCATACTTCTAAGCCCACGCACATTTCTATCATTCGATTATAATACAAAAAGAATTTGTCTAACACTACCATAACTGCGCCATCAATATTTGTGTAACATAAGAAACAACATACCAACCGTTAATTAGCCTCGGGCGCCGGCGATATCGCGATTGCCACCGATATTTACTAATATGCCGCCTGCTACTATACCGGAATGTCGACTAATCAGGCTACATTCCTGAATATAAATTTTAATGCGGAATATGTTCGCGCAAGGACATTGGTCGCGGATCTCTAGATCTGTAGTTTTGAGATTTTACCGAACTCGTTATGGGTAAAAAACTATGCTCAAGGCGGTCGTGCGTGAATCTGATGTTCCGTGCGCGTCGTGAGCACTTCTCAAGAGTATCTCGCGGGCCATCGCCGTGCCACAAACCTCTCGTCACGAGCATAAGCCACGACCACTATCGCGACAGTAATTGTTGCCTGCAGCTGTTCGCCCGAAGGCGATTGCGGGGCCGTGAGATCGATCTCGGATTCTGCTCGGTTAGCTATAGAAAATATTCACTTGTCAAGAAAACATTTGACTTTTCCCTCCAACCGTAATAAGCTGTTAAGTATCATAATGAGTATTGTTAGGCGTGTAATCCATTGCGGCGGCACCCCTACATTTATCCTTTACAAAGGGCTCCACCCCATTCATAATCATATCTTGTACTATTGATACTTGATCAACAAATGACGTACCGTTTGTTTTATTGTTGATAGAGAAAGTCACACATCTTTTAATAACTCACTATTTAGCTACGGCATGTTTGAATCAGTAGGTTCAATTAACTGCCCGCATGCTTCTTTTGTGAAACAATTGAACGCCCTTCAAAAATCAATTGCTCCATCTAGTGCTTGGAGATATCTCCTCGCTAGATCGGTACTTGTTATTGGATCCTGTTAGTTGCATCGGCTTAGCGCCTACGCGTCGTCCATCCGACAGGCGACACTAACGAGCCGCCAGGTGTCCGCCTGCGCCCACGCTGTGCCGCCCCGCTCCTCTGAATATCTTTGTCTCCGCGCACCTCGCGCATAAATCGCACACGTGAAAGTTTTACGAGCACCTTTACGCTTCCCCGAAGTAATAAACCTCAGGGCAAACCGCGACCTGGCTGACAATGCAGCACTACCGTGACGTCCCGGCAACCTCCGCACACGTGCAGTAATTTCGCCGATAGTTCAGATGACTCGGATGCCATCGACTTCGGATCGATCGAGGGCATTGTGCGGGTAACGGTCGCTCACAGCTGCGTGTGTGAACACACGTGACGGTGCCGGTGGCCGGATAGCTAAATAAATGCGATGAACAGAACGTACTATTCATTATCCGGCCGACAATGCTCCTCTCATAAAGGGATTTCACGTGCGCTCCGCGAAGTCCCGATCCGTTCGGGACATGTGTGCTCTCCCTTTGGTATGTGTCCGTAAATAGGGTGTGGCCACGTGCGGCCGTTCAGCTGTGTCGCGGATGCGCGGACGGGAAGCAGTAGGTAATCCAACACTTGCTGATACTCGGAACATGAGTTGGAGTGGCTCCTGAAACACTGGCTATTTGAAATACTTTCCTAACTTCAAACAATCCGTAACTGATCATCCAAAACGAATCCAGATCCCACAAGTTTTTATCAAAATTAGGGTAGCAAAATAACCGGTCCATTGTCCTGGCTAATTAATTAAAACAGTGTTGAAACAGAGAGCATATGTGGTGGCAGATGGCCGGACACGGCGTGCGCATGTACCAACCGATATAATAATTTTGTCACAATCACTGAGTAGCGCTAACGAGCAAATGGAAGTCATCATTTGATGCCATTAGGAAAAATGGTTTAATTGGGCGCGGAACATGTTCTCTACAATTTTATCATCTACCAGAACTGCTGTGAGTAAATAGGTGCGTTAAATATGTAGACATGTGCGCGCGCATCTGTGCAATGATTGGTAGCCGACCCTCGCTGATTAAATGAACGCACCCTCTTTAGCAAATCAAACTTCCTATAGAGGCATACCGAGCAATTTTCTTATTTGTCTTTTCTTTTGTTACAGACGCCAGAAAAGCAGAACCAGCCGGACAGGCCGTCTTGCTAAGTTCTTAGAATAGGAAAGACTTTAATTTATGGTAAATAATATACCTCGGATTGCGGCGGCGTTGGCGGCCGCGACGGGAGGCTAGACTCGGGGCTCGGAGGGGAGGCGAGGGTCCCCGGCAAAGTTCCAGTGATCATCCTGCGATGATATCCTAAAACGATCTCGTTACGATCAATTAAACTAATATAATTTGTTTTGTGGCATTACACAGACTTGCATTACAATGCAATCGGCCGTTGTGAGACGGTCTGTTTTGTTATTTTGTGTAAAAAGCTTTACTAGTTAGTATAGTCCGATGAATGTAAGTTCATGTTTGTAAATATGTATGTTGAGTGGTTTGTGGAACACCCTTTCTGGCAAAGAGGTTTAAATATTTTGTTAAAATTTTAAAACTGTACTTACAATAAAATTTGGAGACACAAGACGTACAAACTACATAGTCCTATAGAATTCATTATTTTTTATGTTTTTTTCAATTTCGACACTGTCAGTCTTTAGATTCTTAGTTTTATGTTTTAACGATGCTTCCATTTATGTCAAAGAAGTAAACCGATTCTAAGTTGGTTTACATTATATAATTCTATTATAGTTAAGTTCAAATTCTTGAGTGTGATTTTGCATGGCGATTTAGTTGCTACTAGAAATGATTTATTATTTTGTGAGTGCTAAACGTGAATTCTTTGAAAAAAGTAATTTATTGTTTACGTTTGGCATGAACCTGTAAATAGTGTATGTAACCGAAAAATATAAGAAAAATTATCAGTTTAGACCTTTTATGATTTTATTTTGAGTATAAGGTGAAGATGCTTTAACTATCATAAATTACTATTATTATAGTGTATTATAATTTGAATAGACTGTTATAGTTTTAGTTATTTAGAGATGCGTTGCTAGTGATCAGAAGAATATGTTGATTATACAGTATAATGTGGAATGGTGTATGTACAGACCTTGTTGTATAACTTCACACCTGAAGCACGATTTGCCGAAGGCAGCTAAACTACACTATACCTATTTTAGTCACAAACTATCAACAGTTGCATTTCGCAATAACCAGTAATTAACTTTTTATTTAGTTTTAAAGTATGCACTGATTTTTTGGATAAAATGTACCGGTATATCATTGAAAAAGAGAATAAAAAATATGATAAATTATTATTCAACAGTTTTATTTCATAAGCACTTACCTTATTCCCTTTAAATTTAATATGCACATAAAATAATAAAACAGTCGGCAATGCTTCAAGTATCAACTATAGGTTATTCAAAAATATCAACATATAGACTGAAAGAAAATGATTTAGTTTATTAGAAAGATTGGTTTCTGTTACAAACACAGATAGATGAAGGTATCAAGCAATGCCTATGTAAAACTAAGATACAAAGCCACAAAGACAAAACAGTAATGATGATAGAGCTAATTTAGATTAGGTTATGCTTGAAATTTTTACCTTGGTATTCTTAGTCGTAACAATTTTCCCACTCTCCTCAGACGGACATTATTTTCATAGATATTGTCTGCGAGTCTCTTATTGAAGTTTCCCCTTAAGAATTCCCTAGACGATGTATGAAGATAAGAGCCTAAAAATTAACCCATCTTCACTACCTAAATACAATCTAGCTTTTGTCTATGGCAAAAGCAATAATGTGTGTATGAGATTTGAGTTTGAAAATAGCGATCGTGCAATTACATCACGATCAATTAACGTATCTACAATATTTGGTCAGCTGCGTATACTTCACTTCCATATCTCTGGCACAAAGGAAATCAGAATTTCATACACAGTTCATAGGGCACAAAGTCGCTTGTCAGTTATTTAAAACTTCCATCAATCGATTATACACCTTTTTGCCTTGAGTTGAGGTGCTAAACACAAACTATGAAATTAATAATTCCTAAGCGTTCGTTAAACATTAGCTCAACGCTGCAGTAGTCGAACAATCAACAAAAGTTGGAAAATATTTGAAAGAAATAAATAGCAGTGCAAAAAGTTCTCTAAGTACGCGACCCTGCCAGGATTCGAACCTGGAATCTTCTGATCCGTAGTCAGACGCGTTATCCGTTGCGCCACAGGGCCTGTTAGCACTGGCACTGAAATATGCATTCACTCATTCCAAGGGGGTTCATGTTCACCCACTAATTTTAACGGTTCGATAAAACTACATATATCCGCCTCTTTATTTTGTTAATGTTAGAAAAAAACAGGCCTAGTGTTATCGAGCCGATAAAGTTAGTGAGTGATTATGAAAAAGAGTTTAGTATAGTAAGTTTTTTTTTATATTCCTGTATGAAAAAATACTTCATGCACTTATGCTTAGTTCAATTAAAGTAATTTTTCATTCGTAATGAAGAATATTTTTTTAAAGACTAATTTAAGGACAAAATAAAAACGTTCAAACGGCGTGCGCTAAGTCATCTGAATCCATTTCAAAATGATCCTTACATCTACGGAATAAAGTCAATTTTGAGTTTGACTTTTAGGTGCTTGCAATATAGTTAAGCTATATCGTACGTCCCCCGTCCCCCCCCAAATGTAAAATTCCAAATTGACTTTCATCAGAAGTAAGGATCATTTTGAAATAAAATTGTATCCCAAGTAAAAACTCGAATCGGACGAATATTGTTTGGGTGACACACCTCGAAGGTTTCGTTGCAAAAATAATTGCGTAGATTTAAATGCTCTTTACTTGGAAAAACGATAAGCGGATATCGGCTATAGCAGATCGATTATAATTAAGTGCGGCTGCACTGTATGGCCTCATTACATTCATTAATCATCTATACTAGCCTAATTGTAGGGACTCAAGCCCTCCTGGCTGACTGATGCAAGCGAACCAACCGAATTAGAGTATTACGGTACCAAACCCGCATAGGTAAAAGTTGATTCATATGATGCATTCCGAAATTTCGAAGCTTCATAGTTTCGGACCATTTTGATATTTGTAGGTACCTGTTTTAACTTAAATACACTTCCAGATCGAACAAAGTCTTATTCTTCTTAATCTTCCGATCCTCCATTCATTTCGAAATTCCGAAACTTCGAAACTCATGAGGACAATTTCATACTTCAGTTTCGAAATTGAAAATATATGAATCTGCAACCCCTATTATGTATACTATCCCGAAAGGGGCTTATTCTACACCCAACTGGAATTAAAGTTTGTTCTACTACTTAAATCGTACTCGTTAATTTATTGACTAAAGATACCAAGGTTAATTGATTTGTGCGGAGGCCTTTTCCTCAGCATAACTTCGCCTCAAAGTTACTAAATCAGTGAAGTAATGTGAAAATATTCCAAGTTGCAGTTATTTCCCGAGCGATAACACTCGATGGTATGAGCACAGGTGGATTTACACTCGTTATCAGTGAAGTGTATTGACGGTGAAACTACATATCATTGCATGCACTATCACTGTCGTCATCAAATCACACTCAAATGTATTGGCGCTATGTTAGTATTGAAGAAACCGGCATGCCCTAGATATATCTTCAATTGGCGGCATGGTACCTTAGAACAATTTTTTTTATTTCTTATAATGTCATTGCTCTGTTGCACCACAGAAAACCAGAGCCGCAGCAGCTCCACTGTGCTATGCGGCACCAGCTGAGTGGTGTCCGTTTTTGTGTCTAGTTTTTAAGCTTATATTTTATTTGTTCCATTTGTTTTATTTGTGACGCAAAATAAATATTTTTCTATTTCTATTTCTATTTACTTCTTGATGGTTTCCATACTGGCTCTTCTTGATGGATCACCTGTATAGGTACGATGCTGAATCACGCGTGTTAATGTGGGTTGACCCTTATCCGTGGTAAATAGCGTTACACGCTGTGCTTACTACTTTTACTGCGCACATACCGTAACTGGGTAATTTCTGTGCTGTTTTTGTGACATGTTTTTAGTAAAAAAACATTTAACTTCATTTCACTATTTAATGATTATTTCTAGGACATAGAGAGATATATGACCAAGATATAATCATTAAATAGAAATCAGTACCTGCCCGCGGCTTCGTTCGTGTGGAACCCGATCTGAGAAAAGTATCCTATGTCCTAGCTATGTCCATACCAAATTTCATTAAAAACGGTTCAGAGGTTTAGGCGTGAAACCGACAGAGTTACTTTCGCATTTTATAATAGGTACTACTCGTAGGTTACCGCCCTGGAAGTTTCCAAGGTACACCACGGGCTGTTTTCTCGGTCTTTGGCCATTTATTGTTGTTTGATAATCTATCCGGAAACCTTTTACTATTAATTACTTGGAAGATACCATATCTGAAAACGTATAGTAGGTATAGATAGATAAAGATTCTGTTTTGGTCGAATAGGTGCAGACAGGTGGGTTGGGCAGGTGTTTGTACTCGTAAGTGTAAATGTACCGAGAAGCTGATAACAACTGATAGTGATTAATCATATCTAAAGCAAGCTATACGACCCTCAAGGAAAATGGTCCTAATAAGGCTGACCGCACACTAACAAAAAATTATGTCAGATAAATTAAATCAAGCAATCAGATGACGTACGGTCCTTACTGATTTGTGAGAATGTCGCCGTTGCGGTTGATTGAATTTTAGAAATTTGCTTGGACTTTTATTTTTTACACTTTCGCGATTAGTATACCTACATAGTTTATTGAAATCAAATGGAAACTTCGGGAATATAATAAATAAAGACGGTCATGTGAGAGAACTCACGCCCTGAGGGTTCCGTACTATTACACGGGGTTAGACACGGGGACAGACAGACAGACAAACGGACAACAGAGTGATCTTATAAGGGTTCCGTTTTTACCAAATGAGTACGCGATAAAGACCCTTTAGCTCGTACTCTATTACCACAATTTTGAACACTATAACCAAAAAAAAAAGGGACCAATGAACATGATGCAAACAAATTACCGTGTTCGTAACCCCAAAGTCGAAGATTACGACAAATACGTAACCAGGCAACACGATTATGCCAATCATAACACAACGCAGTCGCCACGCACACAACTCATACGCAATCACAAACAATACTTCGTAAAATAGAAGCTACGGTAAAATTGAGAATAGGCGCACAATATTAGGCATATTGCTTCACTGGCCTTGTTGGCTAGAGTTCACATACCTATTCAGTTAGACAATGTTTTAAAGAGAGAGCCTCTTTGTGAAAGTGAAGATCGTACTTCTCTGCCGCTAAGTAGTATCGCTATGTATTTTTTTTTTTTTATACCACTGAGGTGGCAAACAAGCATACAGCCCACCTGTTGGTAAGCGGTTACTGTAGCCTATGAGCGCTTGCAATACCAGAGGCTTAACGCACGCGTTGCCGACCCCGAACCCCCTCCCCCCCTAAAGAGCTCTGGCAACCTTACTCATCGCAGGAACACAACACTATTTGAAACAAATAATGTTATTTGGTTGTGATCTTCTGTAAGGCGGAGGTACCTCCCCAGGCGGGCTGGTCCAATTCAGAACGAGAAAATCTCGCTGTGCCCTACCTCCTCCTAAAATATATAGTATATGGTTTGAAAGAAATGGGTACCAGTAAACTTACGCGATTATTAGATTTTTCATCGTCTTAGGCCTGTCTATCCCTCATAGGCCTATGCCAAATGATAAGGTAACAAAATCATAAGTAGCACTTTGAAACATCTTAGAAACTGTGAAGCTACGCCAAGCCAAGAACAAACACTATCTAGTAAACCAACAGTCGGCCATAAACAGCTCGATTGAGCTGGTTTATTCTTAACAGGCTGACTGACTGATCTTAAGTCGCTACCCAAGTTTTCATCCGACGATAACTCTATATCTACCTACCCGTGGATGGTGCAAGGGAAAAAGCTAGAGGTTGGGAAGCAGCGTCCTCTATTTAAACAACGATAGCTCTAGCTGCGCTTGCCAACCCTCGTTACCAGCGGGGTGAGTATGGGAAAATTCCTCCCACATAGTAGAAAGTAGCTCTGGAAAACTGTGGGGTACGCCTATGTTCAGCAGTGGACAACGGATATCCTATGGCTGAATTACAAATACAAATAGTTTATTTAAGGCATTGGTCACAGAAAAAAATCATGGGCTCTTGACACTCAAACTAAGCGCAAGCTTGTATTTTGAGTACCAAGAGAATTGATGATGAAACGTTAACGAATTTACGAAATTTCTTCAGGACGATTGAATGATCTAGGGATGGCATTGTAAATAGACCCAACTAACACAAGGATAATCACAGGAGGCTATTTTTAGGCATGATATATCAAGATGATATCTACCATGGGTTTCATCATTCGTCGAAATGGTTCTATTTATCTAGCCTTGAATCTGTGTACCTGCCATGCGTTTACTTCGTGAATACGAGGTAAATATGCTTTGCCAATGTACACACGATAAGTAGATAAAATCCACTATCTTTATCTACAGGTGCTTGTCCTTAATTTGCACTGAATGTACTTACCTGATGCACTTGATATTATTTTGCCCACTGCATGTATCGATATAGAACCATTTCCGGAAGTTATTGTACCTATATGCTATAAATGGATCTTGCTTGCTTGTCGTATCATTGATTCTTTCTTGGTCACCTGTATTAGGAAAGTGGCCAGGTATGATGGCCCTGAAAAGGGCCTCTGACCGTCGGTGAAAGAATCAGTGTAGTGAAAGGATTAAAGTGCGCCTCTTAGAGGCTCCTTTCGTGCACAATGAACTGAAAATAACAAATTCATCATTTCTATATTATTTCCGTACTGGGATAAAATGTAGCCTATATGTACTTTATTTATACTATTTACATACATGCTAAACATTCTAAACCATTTAGTGACTAAAAGAGTTACAAACACATCACACACATCCTCACATCTTTACAAACTTTCGCATTTATAAATATTAGTGGGATTAATTCAACAATAACCCCCAGTTTCTAAAACTGTTTTCGTTTGAGTTCCACAAAACGTCTGAACCGTGAGTGAAATACTTCGGGGGCACGTCAGCCTCGTTAACCTTTCACGATAGCTCGCAATACTGATATTTTATTCATGATACAATTGAAAACAGCCGAACTCTACATAGTAACATTCAATTTCGAAAACAAATGCAATCCAAACACTACCGCAGTGAGAACTACCGCATTGCTCAAACTAAGTGTATTTTATTACGTTTTAGTTTCTGAACAACAAAAAAAAAATTGCTACTAAACATCATAGAAAGTGGCACATCTCTAATGATTAGTAGGTATTTATCTCTATAGCTATTGCCCAGTTTCTGAGTGGAGTGTATTTTTTTACTCCCCTCGCATTGACAAAAGACTGATATTATTTTCATTAGACATGCTGTCCATCGTTTTATGAATTTTCCCCTTAAAATTCCACTAGATTAACAAAGCAAAGTTATTTGGCCATGGTAGGCCCATTGCCATATAAAGGCGGACCTAAACTGAAATTGTCAGCAGTATTTTACACGATTTTGAACTTTGTGACTCAATTAACATCACCGCCTAAACAAAACTTATTTAACTCTATATATTATCTTGCTTTATCTAGGAGGCTGGTGGATGAGACCAATGACCGAAGGGCTGGTGCTTACCTCGGACAAAGGATCAGTATAGCGATCCAACGAGGTAACGTCGCCAGCCTTTTGGGCACGCTGCCTGTGGTTGGTGATCTGAACTCTGTTTTCTACTTGTAGTCGTAGTCGTAGAAAACAGAGTTCATTTCTAGTATAATATTATTTTAGTTTAATTTACAACTGTTATTATTATTATTTTTCTGTTACTTATAATAAATAAAGCCTTTAACTCTATATTTTAATGGCGTTTTAAAACGTAGTTAGAACGTTTTTAAACTCTATTGCTGGAGTCAAAAGGAGGATGACGTTACAAAACTACATTGCCACGTAAAATGTATTTTTAAACTTTAATTCACAGCCATGCACAAGGACTTTAGTGAGTGAAACTGACGGGCGAAGGCTTTAAATATTCAGAGGGTGTAAAGGGCAAACTGCACATATTTCCCCTGGGTGGTCCCTGTTTACCCTCGCGCATGCTTTGTATTCATATTGTACCCACTCATATCACTCTGTATTGTTGAGAAGTCAAATCCATATTCCACAAAATGATTGCTTGCTTGTCGTGTCAATGATTCTTTCTTGGTCATCCTGTACTAGGTAAATAATCAGTTTCACGTATGATTGCCCTGAAAAAGCCCTATAAACGTCGATGAAAGAAACAGTGCAGTGAAAGAGAACAGTGTTCGACTTGTTCCACCAGTGCTCCAAAAAATGATTTTGAGATATACCTATTTATATGTATACCTAGTGGCTTACCGGGAGCTACCTCCTTAAACTAAATAACTAAAAAATCGATCCAACCAGCATTTGTCATTCATATGAAACGAACGATTTGTAAGAACGGAATGATTTACATAGAAATAATTATAATTTGGAATATCATCAGTATGCTATTCGATAGAATGGTCTTGTTTTTCTTGATTACAATCTAGATTTTTATAATATGCACTATGTATATATTCAAACGTTACTTGAGAAGAGAAGTTTTTATCATCAGAAGCAGAAGTGCCTTTACTAAAATTAACAAGTCAATTAGGTGAAAAAAGTACTCATTCCATACCTTGTCACTCGGACATTTGGCTCAACGCGACAGTTACAAAGACACTTCTCTTATTATAAAGCGTGTACTGCATAAATCAATGTGAAATACAACAGAGGCAATTTGCCTCGACAATACTTATAGTATACAAGGTAGTTAGGTACCAACTAGGTTATGCTCTCAAGAAATTCCGGTCCCGGAAGAAACGGGAAATCCGGAATTTTTTCCAGTAATCAAATCCCGGTTCCTTCGGTATCGGTACTTTCGGAAATTCATAATTCGCGTTTAAATATTCACAGTTACAAGATTACTCAGTGTTTGCCTGGGCAAGTAGAGATAATGTGTGCAGATAAAATAACTAGTGCTAAAAGGTAGTTATCATTCTTACCTAAAAATATACGAATTTTGTTGTTACGTGTTGTTGTAACATCGTAGCTGAAACCTACGACAACAATCTTATAGTCAGGTGAATGCTGTTTATGTGTGTCGCTTCTCATCGATTTCACTGAGTTTTTAATATACAATTTCATAAAAAATCAACCAGTGTAGCTGGCACCAAATATAAAATAAATCCCAGTTTCTTCGGCAGAATGTACCAAAAATTCCTATAGCGCGATCCTATCCAAAGAGGGGTGAGACAGGGAGACTTAATTTACTCGAATCTATTATACCCCTCTGCATTGGAGGATGTTTTTTTAACTTCTGCACTGGGACGGACGACATGGTATCAATTTGATTTACCGATGGTATATCTATAGCTTTATATGTGCTCGTCAACCCTCATGCCCAGCGTGGCGAGTATGGGTAAATCCCCGCAAATGATTGTTTAGTAAATCTATGGGGAGGCCTATGTTCAGCAGTGGACGCCCTACGCCTGTTATAATGATTATGATGATGATGGTATTCATCATGGCAGAATCGCTAGAGGACCTTGGCGCAATGCTCAGAGACCTCAATACCTCTACCAAAAATTGGGTCTTAAAACATGGTTAAGACAAAATCCCGGTTCGTTGTGCTGCATTGCCTAGTAGGTTATTGCATTACCTATAGATAGACGGTGATGTATCGCACGGCGCTGCAATCGTCTCCGTTCTAAATATAAAACGCTTAGTTCACACTTCGGTATTGTTTCGCTGTCACCGCGGTGCAGCTGTATGCAAAGTAATTTAGTGCTACAGACAAGTGCGCTACGAGATTCCTCAATCAACTCTGGCTCGTGTATCAGACTATTTAAAATCCTGCCTTCACTTACACTGCCAGTCTTACATTTTTTGCTGTCAAATTCAACGCATTTTGAGCAATTACCTACTTGTACTAATTCTTAGCCTGACCCTAATTCTTAGTGGAGTATATTTTTTCACTTTCTTCTACCACTGACATTATTTTTTTTAATCAAATCGTTTAAAAAAACGAGGCTTCAGCTAACGAGCATCTTGCACCTTCAGTTCTTTTCTACCTACCTATAATTACTTTCTAATACTTACTAATATTTTACTTAGTTTAATTATTGAGATCGGACGTTGGTTGTCAGAATCAATCGTTTAGTCAGTAATGTAATAATTTTATGTTTTTATTTATTAGAACCAAAGTTTACACGATAGTTGTCTTTATAGTTATATTGACATTCTGACAAAAAGTCAGATATTTTGCGATAAATACCTAGTAATTGACGATATATTTATTTTGATCTGCAGGTGTTTCTACTTAATTTGAACAAAATGTCCGAAATAAACTCGATATTGCTTGCTTGAAATAGTCTCATGCCAAATTTATAATTATTTTTGGCTTACAGGTTATTACTTGAGCTTTTTGCCGACTCTTTATACTAAAACTAGGACTTATCGAATACTTACATAGTTTTTAGTGGTTTTTCGTGTGTTGGTGGTAAGGGATATGGTATTTAATTTAAATGGTAAAGCGTAGATTAATTTATATTCGCGCCGCAGCACAGCCAACAGACACTGCATGCAAGCCAATGTCGAAATGATCACACCTTAGATAATCAACTATGTCACTAATTATAATTATGACGATACTTATTAGTGATACATTTTACCTACATGTAGGTAAGTTTGTGAATTCCCGGATTCAAAAATAAATTTTTACAGTAATTAATCTTCATAGACCCAGTGAACTTGAGCTCGGAATATTTTTAATCTTAGGTATGTGTATATTAGGAAATGTGCAAACAATGTTTATTAGAACAAACTTCAAAATAAATTTACTAAAGAACACCAAAAATAAGTTGCACAAGCTAGTTTTTAAGTTATTAACATTCTATGGATTTTAATTATCTAAAATAAATAATCGGGAATGCAGCCAGTGCTCTTGGCACCTTGCCGCATGACCAAAATTATTTGTTTATTTAGTTTCTATTTTATTTTGTAATTATTTGATTTTATATTTTATAGTATGTATAAGTGTATATTTTCAAAAAAATGTATTTAATTATTTTCTCAGTCAAAAATTAATTAATTAATTAAATAAAAAAAGGGCTATGGAGAGAGCTACGCTCGAGTTCCAATACGTGATAAAATCCGGATAGGGGAAATCCGGAAAAACCGTAGAAAAACCAAGGTCAGCGACATGTACCGGTACATGTACCGTCAACCGTCTACCGTCGTCTCTTACGTCACATTTAGATCAACCGCCTCGTTCAATTGTTAGCCTCAATAACTTTATAACTAGTGGTTCACCCCGACCTGATCTATTGCGATGTCCGGTAAAAGTATGTGCTTGCTTTCATGATCGGGGAAGCACTAGATAAACTTTCAAAATCGCATCTTTAGCAAGATCTCACATAAATATCCAATCTATCATGAACTATAAAAATATTGAAACCCTATCAAATGTGAGCTCACGTTATATTGGTAAGCCAAATTTGACTTTTTCGTAATATTTCTAAAACTATAAATATAAATCATTTTATAATGATACACAAATCCCTTCCACTTGATTTATTTGTATAATTTTTTACCCCTTTTTGGAACCCAATATCTTAAAAAGGCTTCCACCGATTTAATTCATATTAAACTTACCAGCTCTTGATTTTTCATTCATATCGGTTCAACCAAACGGTTCGAAAGTACTACTCCTATGAACATACATAAATATATACAAAGATACAACACTAAATATTCCAAGTTGTTTGAGAGATTTTCGCTCGCTTGACGTCATCAGCATAATTCATGCATTGAACGGATTCCGTTGGATATTTCACAGGTGCATGAATTCATTTCAGTAGCATTTTCTTAAGATATGCAATAACAAAATCAACCTTCATTGTATTAAAATATTTTTCATCGTATCATTCAACCATAATAATTTTAGTATGTCCTTATATTTATGGTAATGGAAATTCATAAATAATTTGAGGATACATTGTATTGGAAATAAAACAATACAATTGGAATATGAAAACGGACTTTCGTATATATGAATACTTACCAATATTTTGAACACTAACTGCACCCGTGGAGTTGCTGGCCTCGTCGTTGCTAATACATACTCGAATCTTTAATCGTCATATTAGAATACCAGGGTGTCCATACCATTTCTGGGTTTAAGTCAAAATCTCTACATTCTCTACTTCATGCAGCTTCAGAACTAACCATTCACATGACACTACTCTACAGCTACTACGAATTTGGTAATGTACGTAGTTCGTTCCATCAAAATTCTATTATAGTAGAGCCTATTAAACTAAACAATCCATAGTATTCCTCGTACAGCTATCAAAACCGATGGCCACATGTGATTAATCGCAGCATGCGCTTATCTCATAATCATAAAAGCGCACTTGTACCGCAAACGGGATTTCTCGCTCCGTTTGTTTTGTTTTAGTGCCGCACTTACAGCTGAGTAAATAGCCGCCTTTACACGTACGCGCTCTACGTTTTGATTGCGTACGGCATCGCGTAAGAAAGACTGTGAAATATTCCGCGCTTGAACCGTACGACATAAACTAGTACCACACGCTTTTCCATGCGCTTTACCGTGCTATTGATTGCGCATGACATCGCATAGGAAAGAATGTGAAAGACTGCGCGCTTGGAGCGTGCAACATAAAAAATCCTCGCTTTACCACGCGCTTTAGGAAAATATACGAGCACGAGCAATCCGTAGGCAAAATCTTAACTTTAGATACACACTATTTCCCGCGCGCAATCCCTCGAAATGCATACCAAGCGCATCACGTGTCCTAATCACGCCTTAAAGGGCTGGTTTCTTCGCAGTTCGCACCCGCAACTCGAACGCAAACACGCAATAACGTGCATACGTTTAAATAGGCTAATAGCCAATACGTGTAGCACAAGCTTTGCTTTCCTAAAGATCCTATACGGACCATTAAATTGCTCCATTCAGGGCAATGTCTAAGAAATTTTGACGTCGCGATTTACGCACGACGACAACATTAAGCTATTTATCCTCGGTGGCGTGGTGGTCGAGTGCCCAGCTGGCTATTACAGTAACTACTTCTTGGCATTGCAAAGTATTTAGTAAACGAAACTATATAGCTACATATTTTTCCAGTTAAGTAGTTTTCAAAAGTAAAATTGTTAATTTCTCATTCAACTGACTCTACCAAGATGACTCAATATTTTCTATCCATATCTACAGTAGTTCAATTATTCTAAGATTTCATTATAACTCTTTCAACCATGACGTAGTCTTAATCATAACACGTTTATCTAATAGATAAGGCATTTCGTAGACTCGTACATGAGCAGCCGTGGCCGAGCGGTTAAGGCGTCTGACTAGAAATCAGATTCCCTCTGGGAGCGTAGGTTCGAATCCTACCGGCTGCGAATTTTTTTGCATATTTTTATTTTACCTCGTAGTTTTTGTGTCAAACAAGTTATTTTTTAATAAAAGGTGTTTAATTTCTTGTGACGATGTCTTCATTTCATTATTGGTCTTATTTTCAAGAGTATCTAATAATAAATTATTTGAATTTGTTTTAATTGCACCTATTTACTATCACTTAACTATAATTAACAATTTAAAAACTGATACAACCTCATATTTTACCCAGATTTTTTTTTCTCATACCAATTAAACATTTTAATGAGGCATTATTCAAGGGCCGACAAGAAGACAAGAGCTGCATCGATCAGACGATGTCCTTACAGGGTCTCATTAGAGCGCGCACGTGCTCATCGCATTATACTATCGCTGAATATTGAAACTCTTGAAATAGGGTTGCCAAGTTATTCAACAGAAATAATTTAGCCCTTTTTATACATATACCCAACAGTCACATCCATAGTCGGGACCCCACACAAGGATTCCATGTGTCGTGGGTATCAGAAACTAAGAGCGTAAACCCTTGCGTCACCAGGCGCAACCTTACCAGGACCTTACCTTGGACCTTACCAAGCGGGCACTCGCCCACAGCGCCACCGAGGTCGTCGTTGGTCCAATGATTCGGATCTTTTGTGAAATAATTTATCAAAACTAGAAAAGGTAAGGGCATCGCCCTTATAATATCAAAACATGTCTAAAGATAAACAGTGCATAAAGTAACGCCACTTACCTTACCAATGGATGTTACAAACTGAAAATTCTTAGTTTATAATATCCCAGACGGGATAAGAACCCACGAATCTCCCTGAGATGCGGGGATTCGCTAACCAGGGTTGAGACCGGAGAAACCAAGAGTCAAACGGCCATAGTTTTAATGATAATATGGTAATACCATACTCCATGGTCGATTCATGGTCCGAATGTTCGTTCATTTCTCTGCCTGACAATACAAAAGATTTAAATAATCTTTTGAATTGTTAGACAGAGGATTGAACGGGGAAATGAACTCAAAACGGGGGCAAAGTGTAAATTTAACGCTTTTATTATGGCCTACACATAGTAACATCCAACTATACCTGTTAAATACTACCTTGTTAACCCAGACTTTATGTCTAACCCTTAAATAGTAGAGAACTACCAATGAACACATAAATTGAACTTCAAGAAAAGCCGCTATAGGCCTTCTCCTTCGGTTAATGTCGAGCCGACACTTACAAATACTGTTGTGTAATCTATAACAGACTGAGAGCGAAAACCACGGAGGGAAATTAAGGAAGGTACTATGAACATGTTAAAATACAAGGCATGAACCGTGGGGTTACGGTTTACACTTTGATGAGAAGACGTGACAATTACCTATAATAAAGTAGGTCGCTGTTAACACGTGTGTGTGATGTACAGTTAGTACGTAAAGCCGTGTTCAAACAGCGTGCGATATGTCATTTAAAATTTATTTTTGAATAAAATCCTTACGTCTACTGAATAACGTGAATATAGTTCTTAAAGGAGCTTGCGATATCGAGAGCTATATCGTACGCCCCAAATGTTAAACCCAAAAGTGACTTTAACTAGTGACTAAGGTAAAGATCATTTTGAATAAATTTTAATAATTTTTGATGACATTACATTACTATCGCACGCTGTTTGAACACGTGTTAGAACTTATTGAAAGAAAGAAGGAACAATAATTATTGCCTATAGAACTTTTGAACAATTGTAGTCTTGCACGGAAATTCTAGAGAACGGTGTGCAAAACTCTTGGCGTCTTTATTTCTTTATTTTGAGAAAAAAAGACAGCAAGAGTGTCAGTAACTAAACTACTGACTCAGAAAATACTACCAAATGCATATCATAGGAAACTTGCCAGTTAGTTACTAAATATTCCATATTATAGCCTTCTTTGGTACTCTATAGGTAGCTTATTATTCCTCGATGAAAACTGACAAAGCTACATTATGATCCTGCACGTGTGCCGCCGATGGCATACTTTTTACCGTCAAACCGTGTAATGGTCATGCCACGGCAAAATAAAAAACTGTTTTGGAAGAAATCGCATCGTTAAAGCTTGTTATGTGATTTGACTGAGTGCTTTCATAAAGCAACAACCGCAACAGAGTTACAGATTGAAAATATACACTACAATGTACTGTATGTACCGTAAGTACCTACTGTAAAATTACATGTATAAAAGTTAATCTTGAAAACTTAATGGTAGACGTAGTTGCCTACAACCAAAATTTTCACCAACAAACTATAATCTATTTATTTTCACTAAATCGATCGATAAAGATTCGCAATATATTTTGATACTAGATCAGATTCCACCAATCGTAGATTCAGATTTTCCCTTTTCGCTGGAACTACCCTGATAATAGAATGGTAAACTGTTTGACCTAGCTTATCTATAAATGCACTACTCAAACAAAATGCTAAAAAAGTATCTACTAGTACATAATGGAACTGTTGTAAGATGGCGCTCATTAAGGAACGCACGTGCACAGCCGAGGGCATCGCATCCAGGGCTGCAACAACATCAAAAACAACTGAGCCATCCGAAGCACAAAAAAAGTATAGACAAGAAATAAATACGAGGTAGCGCACAGAGCTCTAAATTGGAGCAGCGCGCCTGGCGAGGGCCTTACAGAAGATCGCAGCCAAATAACATTATTGGTTTCATATAGTGTTGTGTTCATGGCTCTGTTCTTGCAAGCGTTCATAGGCTGTACGGTTAACACTTACCAACAGGTGGGCCGTAAGCTGGTGTGCCACCTTAGATGTATATAAAAAAAGACTTGTGTTTAGTGCTAGTTCCAACTCTCCTATTTAAATGTTCAATGCGCCGAACATTGCATAGGTTCACATCTTTTAGAAACGATCATGCAAGTTACGCCCCGGGCACTTCCGTAAAGATTCCGAAGACATAAGGTTAACATACACCACCCTTCTTACAGTCGGGAGTTAAAAGAACAAGTACTGGTATCGATCTGTCGTAAGATGGCGCTCATTAAGCACGTGTTCGGCCGAGGGCATCGCGCCCTGCAGGGTTGCGACACCATCCACTGATTTTATCTTAACTTGAACACTTGTCTTGTATGACGAAATTTCTGTAGAGGAAATTATGCGGTATTAATGGAAAGGAAATAGGAAGCTTCGAGAAGAAGGAACAGCGTTCGTTGTCATATAAGTATGTAATAACATAAGCCGCTAGGCCTTAGCAATGGTAAAACTTAGTGATTAAATTAATGAGAATAGTTATACTAATGCCAACATACGCAAATAGACTAAGATAGTGTTGAGGAAACAAGTTTCATGACGGCATTACCTCCAACGGTAAATGAGCTAATTATAGAATCCATACGGCTAAAACTTACATTTTGTGCTGTTAATTGGCGACTGGCCTCATAGCTCAGTTGGTAGTAACTCTGCCTTCTGCGCTAGAGGTCGCGGGTTCGATTCCCGCACTGGGCAAACATTTGTGACTAACACAGATGTTTGTTCTGTGTCTGGGTGTTAAATATATATCTATTATGTATATCAGTCTCTGGTACCCATAGTACAGGCTATGCCTAGTTTGGGATCAGTTGACCGTGTGTGATATGTCCGGAATATTTATTTATTTATTTAATTTGCAACCTGTGTGTAACCAATCGAAAAAATATGGCAATACCAGAGCTTATGGTTTAAAAGTGTACACTTTTTCAGACATTTACGGAAAATGTGGTGTTACCCTCAATATTTTTTCGTTATAACGTGCATAATGCAAATTCTAAATAATGATTTCTAATATACGCCTATCAAGCCTAATGGCAGGCTTATTAGTAATTTAACACTGATACCTATAATTTGCTTGAGTAAACTAAGCTAAGAATTCATACTGTCTCTATTTAAGGGGATACTTTGTATATCATTGATTTTCCTACAATTTTTTATTCTATAATTGTATTTTCCAAGATCTCTAGAGCCATTGCATGATTGCCTAATTCCATAATTAAATCAGTAATACGAAACTAATGGCTATTACATCCAGGAATTTCTTCCGCGCCATATTGCAATGCAATGCCATATTGCATAGTGCTAAACTCTATTACAAAATGCAAATCGGATTTGTCCAAAAAACAACTCAGTCGTTAGATAAAAACACAATTTGCGCTGGAAATGAAACAGTAAACCGCATTAGCTCCGGCCAACTGGCAGTTGCCACTTGCCACCCCTGTGCGAAACTTTCGCCATGGGATTACGAGTCCGTACCAGGGATTTAAGGTTTCATTACTTTGGCTGTGCTCCCTGTCTCCTCTTACCCCTACCATGTTTCTTCAAATCTCGAAAGATTTTCATGGAAGATCGGCGATGCATATTTCAAAAGAAACTGACTCTAGAACTGTAAGTTTTTTTAACCGGTTTCTTCTTTCTAATTCACGTTCTTACCTATTTCATTATTTAAACTAATATACCGACTAAAAAGCTGTCTGTATCACATATCCATAAACTAATATGATATCATCCCAGTTCAAAATTAAAATGATAGCTAAAACAAGATCATATTCTGAAATCAAAGGTAGAGGCACCTCCCTTACATCAGCAAAGCCATAGAGTCAAAGCAAAGTCTCTAGAAGGGAGCGTATCCAACCAAGACCTCTAATGTACAAATATTGCGGACGAAATGAATATATCCGACCCCCTGTTATAGCTTAACCAATAGGTACTACGGAACCCCTAGCAGGGTACCATAGATCTGGTAGCAGTTACTATGAAAATGCTGCAGATTAAGTAATAGTTATAAAAGAGCCAAGGGCGAGGCAAGTGCACGTTTTGATTAAGTCACCCGGAGATATGAATTTATTGACGCGATGATTTGACTAGACACTAAGCACTGATGATGGATCGAAGATTTTATTGGACCTCAATTATTCAGCAGAGTTTATTGTGTTTGCTTTATCCTTTTTACTATTTATATACCTCTGACCATTACAAAACTAGTGTAGTAAAACAATTTCATCGAATTGATGCATTGGTTCGCTTCTGAGGTGAGATAAAAAGTTATTTGATGTAAAAGTACAAAAGAATTTAAAGAAACATAAACACAGTCTTTATAATTGGGATCAGTTGACCGTGTGTAATATATGCGGAATATTTATAATTTATAACGATTGTAAAAAAAAAGTCTAACACCATATCAGTAATTAGAGCACTGGTGGTGTGGTGGTAGTGACATCGCCTTTCGATCCAAAGGTCGTGAATTAGAATCCTGGTACACCAATAGATTTTCCATTCACAAAATGTATGTATGCGCTATACTAGTGCTCTCAAGCGGTGAAGAAAAACATCGTCAGAATATTGACTATCCTAGAACCTAAAGTATCAAAGACATGTGTTTTCCTTCACCGTTCTAATCCCAGTACGTGTAGCACGACCAGCCATGCTATTTTGTAAGCAAAATGGTAATGAAGATCGCAATTATAACGATGATTTTATCAATTTTAGCTACATCTGATGTTTTTCTTTCTTCTGAAATTACCCTCAAAGTTACGATCTTCATTGCCATTACGCTTACACAATTGCACCACGGGTTCGAACTTCAAATCCACGGATCGAAAGTCGAGGAACCTCCCACTAGAACAGCACGGATAACAATCCTGAAAAACCCTGATAAAACCAGTAACACGACAAACAAACAAGGAAGTAAGTTAATAAATAAATATAAATAAATAAATATCTTTATTACAGGCTACTTGACATATTACACAAACATGTGTAATATGCCATGGCCCATATTAATAAATACCTTACAGACTAACATACATATAATATTAAACTTAAATACCTACACCACATCTAGAGTCAGGGACTTTCTTGATCGTGAGCGCCTCCCTGTAGCGACGGTAGACAACTCCAGCTGACCAAAATTCGGGCGCGAGGAACACCTCTTTGTACTTGGCAGCTTGTAAGCTTTAATACATTTTTTTTTTTTTTTTTTTTTTTAAGAAATTTTAAAACATGTTTGATGCACACTTAAAAAGCCCATATGGGTTTGTCTAAAGCGCGTACAGTTCTCCTTAGTAATTAAACATGCATGACTAAAATAGGCTTAATCTAGGTATATAACAAAAACATATGAAATTCAAAAAATTAAGAGATAATTATGAGGTAGATAACTTAAACATCGCATCGTTCTCTGTTACTGGCAAGAACCAGCGGCCGGCACCCGCTCTTATCAGTTGCTAAGTCAGCTAAAATACGCTGACTACATTGACAGTTTTCTAGTTCTAGTTTACTTACCATACCGTTATTAAAGAACTCTCGCTCCATCCCCCAAGGAAAAGGGTAAGGAACATGTTGCCGATAATGATTCCTAAAATAATGTTTGTCCGCGAATGTTGCCAGTTGGTTCCATTCCGCCCGCATCCAAGTCCCAAGCGTCCTGATAATACTCCATATGGCGTAACACCGTGCCTAAACAACCAGCTACAAAAGACCCCTGATAACGGATCCCTTCCCTTTATAAATATCCAGAGATTTATATACTGAGCGAGGCAGGGAAGGTCAGAGTGAACTGGATTAATATTCATGGCATTGTAGGGCGGGAAAACTGATGCAACGACATATGCAAGCATTAGGGATGGTTACCATTCGGACATTAGTTCAGTGTCTTAATTTGCACAACTGGCCTGCATGTTATGGACATCTCTGCATAATCATCCATTAAAATTGTTAACATGCATCTGTGTTGACTGGCCTCATAGCTCAGTTGGTAGTAACTCTGCTTTCTACGCTAGAGGTCGCGGGTTCGATCTTCGCATTGGACAAACATTTGTGTGTTCATCACAGATGTTTGTTCTGTGTCTGGGTGTTAAATATATATCTATTATGTATATCAGTCTCTGGTACCCATAGTACAGGCTATGCCTAGTTTGGGATCAGTTGACCGTGTGTGATATTTCCGGAATATTTATTTATTTGTGTTTCAGTAGGGAACAGTAATTACTCATACATTTATAACTAACTAGCTTCCGCCTGCGGCTCTCTCGCGTGGTACCTACATTAAAAGTAGCTTATATGCTATTCTAGGTAAAGAACTTTATCTTTTCCAAGTTTCAACGAAATCGGTTGAGCCGTTACGTCGAAGTGATTGAATAACAAACATCCAAACATCCTCACATTCATAATATTAGATAGATAGATAGATAACTCTTTATTGTAAGCCACATAAAATTAAACACATCACAATTAAATCGACAAAATATAAGTAATAATAGTGGAATATAATGGGCGGTCTTATCACTAAGAGTGATCTCTTCCAGACAACCTTTGGATGGACTGGAGTTTACGAGAACGATAGAGGACGGTGGTGCTAAGGGAACAGGAAAATATGAAATTACAAAATAAAATAAAATAAAATAATAAATAAATATTCCGGACATATCACACAAGGTCAACTGATCCCAAACTAGGCATAGCCTGTACTATGGGTACCAGAGACTGATATAGATAATAGATAAATATTTAACACCCAGACACAGAACAAACATCTGTGTTCATCACACAAATGTTTTTCCAGAGCGGGGCTCGAACCCGCGACCTCTAGCGCAGAAGGCAGAGTTACTACCAACTGAGCTATGAGGCCAGTCAGAGCCAAATAAATATAATATATAAATATGAATACATAATATATACATATTAGTAGGATAGTAGGATAAGCATACAATAATAGAGCGCACTGCCTCATTACAATTTCAACAGAAAAAATCTTGCTGTATAAATTGCGAACCGCAGTTATTAGCAAACCGGTCGTGGATGCGGTTATGCAATAATTACACAATCATATTCTGATAGCGGCGACTTCTCGTGTGTCTCAGGTTCTAAGAATGCCGTCGCTCTGGCGCCTGTCAGGTGACACCTCTGACGGCGTGATATTCATGGCATTCTGCTTATTTATAGCAATGCTTATTTATTTGTTTTTAATTCGTTTTCTGACATACAGTGTGGGTTACACTAAACCAAAGCTGCAGTAAGCTTGCATTGTATAGGCCGTTACTTTGCTGTCTATCATCGGTTAAGCCGTGTTCAAACGGCGCGCGATATGTCATGTAATATGATAAGGTTCGTTTTGATTAAAATTTATATCAAAACGAACTTTACGTGTACTGATCAGATCAAAGTATATTTTGACTTTTTGACAGTTGAGGTTACTGTTCCTCTATCTACGATATTACAAAAATGTTATAGGATTTTTTTGGCTGTGAAATTTGTTTTTACTCGTAATATAAACCGTAAGGTATAAACCGTATACCTTTAATTCAATTTATGAATGAATAAACATGGACTCTATATTAAATTGCGTTACTCGTTCTGAATAAAGCTAGAGTAGTTTTGTTTGCATTTCCCACGCAGCCCACGAGTTAGCACCTCAGACTCCAACGGAACCTCCAACCCTACAAGGAATGATAACTCTTTTATATGGACTTGATGACTAAAGAACACAGTATTGTGTAAGAACAAAAAGGTCACGTGAAGTTAGCCGTTTGGATGCGCAAAATATTTAGGATAAATATTGGGAACTAAAATTGGCCTCTGCGCATTAGAACGGCTAGCTTCAAGCCGTGTTTAAATATGCCATGAAAAATATGATGTTTGAACAAGGCTTTCACTATGTCATGATCTCATATCTCTAACCAAAAGGAGATGGCTGATTTATTTTCTTTTACTAATGCCTATTCAGAATGAGTAAAATTTGGTTTTGCCTTCACTTAACTCATTATTTCCTGAAAATTGAATATTGCTCCTACTATATATTTTTTTATAACAATTTATTTAGATCATTATTCATAGTGCGACAAGATTTCTTTCCCCATCAACACGTCATCGCTGGTCGCGACGACAGTAGGTGACTAGGTGTACCATTTCCCTCATAAAAATGTGGTTTTATTACACTTTATTATAGAATACACTGCGACGATAAAACTAAAATATAGACCAGTTTTAAGTGTCTTGAAATAGAGAACACTTACCAAGTTAACATAAGTATTTACAGAGACGGTATTAAACAAAGTAATTTCTACATCAAGCTGCTTTTATAAATATATTTATATTTATATATATAAAGCTTTTAAGGGTGACATTTAATGCAAAACAAGCTTTCGCCTGCGGCTTTGCTCGCGTAGTAACTATCTAAATGCTATTCTAGACAAAGAACTCTATATATTCCTAGTTTCTTCGAAATCGGTTGAGCCGCTACGGCGTTATTTAACCACAAACATCCAAAGATTCTCACCAACTTTGGCATTTATAATATAACTAGGATATAAATGTATAGTAGCAATGACAAAATGTAGAGTCCTATTAAAAAATAACCAACATAGGTACAACATAGACATTATTCCAATATGAATCTTAATACTATTTCCCCACAAACTCTAACCCACCCACCGCGCCGGCGCCGTAATCCCTTAGTGGTAAAATTACGGGAATTTCTTTCTTAGAACACGATAAAGTTACCGTCCTTGAGTTAGTAAGTCCGTTGCAATATTTTTATATGTATGCAAAAATCCTAACGTGAAATTTATAGATCTTACCCACGATACTTGTCGCCCAGTATCGAAAACAGTTGTTTTTCATCAGACATTTATTTGCGTAGAGAAGACCGTCCATCAACCCAGCCATCGTTTCCGCTCACATAAACAAGATTCATAAACCTAGGTGCTGACGTCTTTATTCTACTCAGCACTTACCTATCGGAATAGCCACGGAAATATTAATATAAAATATACAAGTGTGTTTGTTTGTAAATTATGCTAAAGAAATACCAACTAGTAGAAGTAAGCATCCAAGAAATTGACTACGTCACTTGAATTTCAGGCATCAGGAGTTGATAATGACCTATTGGACCTATTGGAGAGACTTGGACCTAGTTTGGCCGCACAGTCGCACTAAAAACATGATATTTAGCTTTGTTAACCTGCCTACTTATTTGTTATTTATGTGATCATTTTTGTTATGTATGTGATTATTGTTATGTGTCTTTAATATTTTTGTACTGTATGTGTGTGTCAAATAAATAAAATCTTATCCTTATTCTATTTGGAGTTTCAAAATCGTTGATCATAGGAGACTAATCATCAAAAAAAATAAAGGCTCCCGACTTTGATCCCCAAGAATAGTTGACATTCTCTCAGATCTCCAGGTGATCAGATCCTTAAAGATCACCGAGGGGAATAGTCAGAGGCATTTCCGAACATTTGACTAGTGAGTAATCCATACGTGGAATCGCCGCTTCGCAACATTATCATTTTCATCACTACTATCCTATTCAATTTAATAAAAAACATTAATCGACAAGAAACAAATCGAACTTTTTATCAGTACAACTTTACCTATTAGGTATTGTTTCCGTTAAAAACTAAAGCTCACTGCGCTCAAGCTCACAAAAGGAGTGTTCATAATAAACCCATTCTTGACACATCGGTCACATAAAAAATAATAGTGCTGCAAAAACAAGGTGAAAGAGATAAAAGTCACAAGATCAGCCGTGGTGACGATTTAACTGCTACATTTCTTATCTCTACGACTGAAGTGTCAAAATATTAGAAAGCTTATCCATATTTATTTCTTTAAAAAACATTACAGCTTTTTCTACCTATATTTTAGACTTCAAGTTTTGTTTTACAGGTAGAAAATTATGATGAAAACTAACTACATATACAGGGCGTCCCACGGATATGACACATTGAGGGACAGTACCTTGAATATTGTAGATGGAACATTTTACTGCAAGAAGACATTATTTGAATTAAAAAAAACAATTTAAACTGCATTCTCCCTCCATGTGGCATATCCGTGGGACGCCCTATATACTTCACCGAAACTTTTCTAAGGGTGGTCTGAAACCATGCCTAAAAAGTAATACCTATATGAGGAGGGTGATCTACAAGGTGATACATAATATGTATGCAATCCCAAAAAGAGCTTATTACACCCAGTTGGCTATAAAGTGATATAGGATATAAATGGGAATAGCATATTATTATGATATTATTTTTTGTTAATATTCTTTCTTTTTGCTGATTGACGCCCCTTCTGGGGTAGTAAGTTCTGGAAATAATAGAATATTTATTCATACAACTAACAAGTTATTTCTGTTTATATAGCTATAGCTTCCATTCATTACAATAGTGGTATGTATTCACTGATCGCGGTCCCGGCAATACAGCGTTATCTACACATATAGCTATTTCAGTGAGCTTTATCATTTCGGGGTCAAGAGCGCGACTTCCGCCAGATAACATATCGATAACAACCCGAATTCGAGGCGGGTGACGGGCACAGCATCCCTTTACAAAATTTATGGTTTTCAACAAAAAAAAACGTAAATCGTTCGAAAAAATTAAGCATGCACTTTCAGATACCACTTTGGAGAGTATGTTTACAGACATGATAAGATACTTATTCGGTATTCACGCATCGGTCGCGTCGTGCTCAAAAAATCAAGATAACTTTTTGTGTGCTTGTGAAGTTTTAAATATTTTCCTTTGCTTTTAGTCCGTTGGCGTTTGTTCGCTCGGCAAACATCCTGTCCGCGCTCAAATATTGGTCCATAGTCATAATATGTCAGTTTGTCAATCGGTGCTTGCGGACATTCATGAGCTGTACAGGGGGTCAATTCTACAAACATCGAGTCGTTTCATTCTGGGCCTGGTCCATGTACACTACATAGGAAAATTAGGAAAAAATAGGAGATTACAAGAAAAATACAGTTTCATTAATTTGAAGACAAATGCGATGGTACAAGACAAGTTCTTCTGGAAAGTTTTTGACTATGTGAACACTATTTGAAGGCCGCCATGTTGGTTTATAATTGACGTTTGACATAACATTGACATATTTTTCATGTCATGTTGTTTGATTTGATGTTTTTGTGTGTACGTCAGGGCATCGAGTATCTTCCTTCAGTGATGATAGATGTGATGACGCCGCTGGCGCCGGCGCGGCGCCGTCACGTTCAAGCTAAATCTTCTGTAGTTACGAGTCTTCTGTAGTTCTTATATGACGTACGATCAGACGTAGATATTTCAGAAAATAACTTAAACTAACGCAACTTAGTATTTTACATTACACTTCGCTTTGTGGAGTGTAAAGATGCGTTAGATGAATGGATGTTAAACAACACAGTATTTAGACAAAACAACGAAGCTAAACAAAAACATGTCAACAGATAAATGTAGGTTGTCAAAATGACATAGATAAATGTAGGTTGTCAAAATGACATTTCACTTACGTCCATCCGCCATATTTTTGTAGCGCTGTGTGTTGCTCTCTTTGTCGAAGAAAATCATAATGTACCTTAGAACGAAGTCAATTTAAATAAAATAACCAATTAAATACGTTTACTTTATTGCTTAGCAATATTTTAGAGTAGTGTACACAGTGCAGGCCCAGGCTCCATAGACTGATGAAACGGCTCCTTTTCATAACAGCTGTTAGCATTTCGTTAATAACGTTGTATAATATATTCTACAAACACCTATTACGGAGCAATGGCCACCAATTAAACTTTTTGCAATGATGGTAACGCAACTCAAGTGGCACTCAACTCGAGTGCAAGGAGCGAGTCATTCGATTAGCATTCGAATAAGTATAATGCGTGACGAGTCGTAATCGAATGATGAATTTCTCTCGCAAATCGTTGAACGATTCGATTCGTTTCGGTGTTGGATGATACATCTGTGAGAGCTACTATTGCTATTGTTATTGATGCTGTTAAATTACTAATTGCAGTACGAGTATATAATTGTTGAATACTTTCACACGTCCAGGAACGGATTTTTATACAGCAAATTTAAAAAGGAACTGGTTATGTTCCGTTTACCGTTCATGATCATCCCTGAAGGAATTTCATTTCACGTAATGATTTTTGTTGATAATGTTGGCATTTATTTGCGGGAATTGAAACAAAATACATCAAATATGAATTACAGTCGCAAACATTAAGCAAATGTTCATTTCCATCAACATTTCGCTTTCATCGCTCGAAGACCGTGTCAGCATTAAAACGGTCGTCGTGATTCGCTCCGCCCGCCCAACTCACGATGCAAAGGAAACGTCAAGGGTCTGTACAACCATTGAGATGAGACCTTCCTATCCACCCACACCTTGCAAAAATAGAAGATGGTTTGTGGAGGGAGAAGGGTCTTCAAAATCTGGTTGAAATTATAGCCTTGGGGAATGTAATGTCAATGATACTCGCTGTAGATATCACAATGATTTCTTTTGTCTCATGCTTTTAGTCATGAGTGCTTATGATATAGTTGACGAAATGAAAGCTAGATTGATGCGCCAAAGAACTAAAAAAATGTTTTAATGTTTAGATCTGTAAAAAGCGTAAGCATGTCTTTTTTATTTAAATTTAGACACTTGAAACTATACGCAAAATGCAATGAATAAGTAACAACTCATACATTAAAAGTACGGTGTAAACATTCCTCCCATTAAAGTCCCTTTTAAAGGACACGTGCTGGACACGGTCGCGCTATCAGTCGCGTGTCTCGTCGCGTGTATAGGCGCCTTTAGAATACGTACATTTATCATTCATCGCGTTTGGATTAGGAAATTGAACGCATTTGTGTGAAAGCTTACAAGTCCGAACCTAGAAATAAAGCTTTCCCATGACAAAGAGCTTCAAAAAAATGCGTATGAACCTAAGTATGAACGCAGCTCATACACGTAACGTTCTAACGAAATACGTCAAATATATTGAAATGCAGCGCGTTTCAATCCCATTTTAACTAGAGGATTTTTTTTATACAACTGAGTTGGCAAACAAGCATACAGCCCACCTGTCGGTAAGCGGTTACCGCAGCCTATGAGCGCTTGCAATACCAGAGGCATCACGCACGCGTTGCCGACCCCGAACCTCCCTCCCCCTAAAGAGCTCTGGCAACCTTACTCACCGCAGGAACACAACACAATTTCAAACAAATCATGTTATTTGACTGCGATCTTCTTTAAGGCGGAGGTACCCCCCAGGCGGACTGCTCCAATTTAGAACGAGAAAATCTCGCTATGCCCTACCTCCTCCTCAATCGATGAATTCAGTTTGATTTTATATTTGTTGATCTATATATTTTTCCAGTTTATGTAGTACATACCCTAATACCTACTATACAGGGTGATCTATCAAGAAACGTCAGTATGGGAAAGTGTAGAGATAGAGAAATTTGTTCGAAAGAACCATGTCGTTATACTGCATCCATAGATTATAAGAAAATTTCTACACGACTCAGTAATATATAGTTTCAGACTTCTCCATGCTGACCCTTCTTAATGGATCACCCTGTATACATAGATATTTATTACAATCCAGAGAAAAAAAACACGCGCTTCCGGGCGGCACGTGAATGCATTTCCGGTTGAAACGAAAACGTCGAGGGTGTTGTGTGACTTGCTGGGAAATACTTATCGATTTTCCCATAACTTTTATTGGAAGCAGAGAATGAGTACTATACAGAAAAAGTTTCAAGTTAATATAAAAACTTACAGGTATACGCAAGCGGAATAAAAGATCCTAAACACAGCAGGTCTACTATTTTACTTCAAGAAATTGCTTTGTCTGTTGAGATTTGAGACCTACTAGAGATGCATGTTTCAACTCATAGTTCGAACTTTTTTTTTTTTTTTTATACAACTAAGGTAGCAAACAAGCATACGGCCCACCTGTTGGTAAGTGGTTACCGTAGCCTATGTACGCTTGCAATACCAGAGGCATCACGCACTCGTTGCCGACCCCTTAAAAAGTTCAAAAACTGTTTTAAAATCGGCTTGCCAGATTTGCACGTCACAAACATACAAGGCTTGTTACAAAAAAGCTTGTAAAAAGAGATGGATTTCTTTTGTGTCGCTATGGAGGGAAAGTTTTGTCTATAGAAGACAGAATAGGACATACGAGTAGAGCGTATTACGCAGAATTTATGAATTTAAAAAAAAATACATTACCAATGGATTTCTTATGCTATAAATCTCAATCAAATTCAATTAACCGACAACGCACAGGCCGTGTTAGGTCAATAACAATTATTGGCTCCTCGTAAGGTGGCCGTTTATGTCCTGACTCTTGGGCCTTATTAGGACTGCATTATTGTGACTGTATTTCGCTCTTGACTTTGCGCGTGGGCAGTATGCCGATTTACCGCTAGGTATCTTTATGTCGTAAAATTTACACTTATATCTAAAATATTCCAACTTCACCTACTACACGGAACAGGTAAAATAGGATTTTCTTTTTTTTCTATACTTTTAATATGTGTGATTCTAAAATAAACGTCTTTTCTTTCTTTCTTTCTTTCTTTCTTATATAAGCAGCCAGTCAATTTTAAATGGTAAAAAGCTTCCTGCCCCCCATGGGGTAGTGCTACGAAGTATGATCTTTTCGACTGCTCTATCATAAATTAAAAGAACATAAAGAAAACAAAAAAATCGGTTCTTTCTTATTATAGCTACGTTCAAACTGACAAGCGTCTCCTGAGTGACGCCGGAACATATAAACGTGCAATGGACATTATACGTTTCTATAAATTGTATGCGAAGTGCACACCTACGCGTCGGCGATACGTAGCGAAACGGAACGGGTCAGTGAAATAGATGTTCGAAGTTCGCGTCCAGTTTTTCGTGTCCAAGGTCGGTTTAGACGGGGCTTAAACCAGAAAACTCAATGGTGCAAGCAATGCATCGGGCGGGGTCGGTGTCCCGAGGGAAGCAGGGTGGATGGATAGGGTTGCAGAAATATTATGGTACTACTACCTTAAATTTCACTTGTAACTGTATCGGTATGTTACATAAGTAAGTAATTTCTCGTAGGTATTCGCTTACCTGTATGCGTAAGCACAATTCAGCACAAATAGGCTCTATAACTTGGCGGTTCTGTCCGGCTACGCAGTGTATTGCGCACCTCTTGAATATGGTACCTTTAGTAAATGCAATGCTTCGATAAATAAAAAATCTACATGTAAAATCCATAACCCCATCATGTTTTTATGCGATTTTTAACAACAATAATGGTATATTTAGAACCCCAAGCAAGCGCTACTTTTTTATTCAATCCACAGCAATTCTTACAGTTTTTCGTCGATTGTGAAGCCCTTAGCAAAATTATTTTATTTATCCGTGAACGATCAAAGTGTGGCTTACGTGGGGTGTCTCCGCATTATTGCCGGAAGAAATGCTTACACGGTTTTCCACTCCGGATCGTGCCGGACTAAATAACGAGAGACGTGATCGTACTTCGCAAACGCTTCGTTCTCCACGGATGATATTGATGTTTTAGTATTTCTAAGACGACATCGAAGTACCTCAACAATAACCATCAACCATCAAATATGCTTCTTTCTTACAGAGACTAATTGATAATTATGTTAACTTTGAGATACACAGGAACATGGGGCATAGCCTTTCCGTGTGTTTTACTTGTTATAAATATTTTTCATTTTTTTTTCATAGAAGACACTAGGCAGAGTAGTGCACCGTAGAGTCGTGTTAGCCAATAAGGAGATACCTCGCTCGACTTTCGATCTGAAGGTCATTGGTTCGAATCCCGAACGTGCAACAATGGTTTTTTCTATTTGATAAATTGATGCGCGCTTTAAACGTGCTAAAAACGGTGAAAATCGTGAGGAAAGAAGCCCGCGACTAAGTCCGATAAGATCCGCACGTATTGACCATGTTTTTCCTGTGGATAACGCTGACTAGCCTGAGAGGATGGTACCTATAGGCGCTGGGCAAGCCTTCTCTATTTTAAACATGTCCCAGGCACTACAGCGTCCCGTAAGTGAGTGAAAAGTTCCACTTGACGCTGTATAATCTAGAATAGATGTAATAATAAGGCCCTATATTTTTTTTACCTACCACAGATTATAAAACCGGTGTAGTCCGATAAATTGCTTGATCCATATTCGGAAGGACATCTAAACAGAGTAAGGTAATATAACTACCGGATATAGCACAACACAACAAGGAAGTCGCAGGAGCAACATTCGCAAATCGTAACCCTTCCGGTCTGAGTGCGACTAATGTATTTACATCGAAAATGTGTGGAAAAAGTATTAATACCAAATTATTCGCGGATCGCTAGTATTCTTATTAAGTTGCTTGCTTGCTTGCTTGTCGTGTCACTGATTCTTTCTTGGTTATCCTGCATTAGGTCAATGACCAGGTTGAAGTAAGGTGGCCCTGAAAAGGGTCTATGACCGTCTTATTAAGTATTAGTATTTGATTAAGTAAGCTGTGCCCTTCAAGATTCTAAGATTAATTTTATTGCTGACGGTGAGACGCCAGTTTGATATAAATAGGTAGGTAACTTAATTCAAACACAAGGCTGACACCTACGTAACCAAACAATCGATAGCTGATTCAATTAGGCAAATGAACCCAATTGCTCCAAATTGTCAGTTGGTACAAATCATACGGGCGCGGCCATACAAGTCCGCCAGCTGTCTGTACTAATCTATTAAAAAGGTTTCCCGTAGTTCGTTAACTAAGTATGGTTTTGTTTGAAAACCCTCCCTAGCTTCGATCAAGTGATGAATAGAAATGCCACGTAACCAAGCACGCAATCTACTTCAAAATATGACTACCTATGAAGTTATACACACTGCAAAAAACTTTATACTTTTCCTTATACAGTAGTGATTTATCTAAGCTAATACACCGCTCACCAAAAAACATAAGGATAAAGTGTTTGGTGGAAAAAATCAGTGTTTTTGCTTTTAAGCAAAATATTTCACTGAGCCATAGCCTATTTGTCGTACTGCAGCACACGCAAACTTGCCTAATCTAAGATACCTACTTTAAAAAAAATTGCTCTTTTGATTTTTACCCACCTATTGTATGTACTTTGGTTTAAAATTGTTTATCTATGTTAATTGTGTGTGTCTGTAGTGCCAAATATTTTTTTTTATCTATCTATCTATAAAGATTGTCGCTGACATATCGGCCTGGCACCAGATCATCATCGCCTCAGTCGGCCTATTCTTTGTATGAAACTACAAATTGCAACGCAAACTAATCAGCGTCATATCGGCATCGCCTCGATCCCTTATTAGGGCCTGTAATCGTCGGTGAAAGAATCTGTATCGTGAAGGGAAATTGAGTCTCTTAGAGGCCCGTATCGTTCACAATGATAGTGTAAACTATGATGTAGTCCTGATCTGAAAAACAGTGCTGTTAATTCGTTACCAGCACATGATGAGCTCAGGGCTTTCGTACGTACTGTACATACATGGCAGCGCTCTCCATGCACATACCTACACCTGTTTTGTTTCTTTCTGTCCATTCCTATGATTTTTGTATTATTATGTGTCTTACTTTTGTTCTTGTTCTTGTGTACCTTAAAATTGCAGAATAGCAGCTCTATCTGTTTTATAAGTCTACGGTCCCATAGTAGTAGGACTTGAGCTTACTCCCAGCTTAGCACGTGCGCTCCTCACTGCCTCGATGACGCAGACGACTTTCTTTGGTTTCTCTTTGTGGCTTATCTATTTTCACGTTATTTTGTACATCTGTGCATGCTTGTTTTGTGACATGCTTTATGTATGTGGTATGAGTTGTAAACATTAACAGATTGCATACGGCGATGATAAAATTGGTTGAAGATTTATCAGCATGCAAAGATAGTATTATTATTTTTAAAGTAGCCAAATAACTTAAATTGATTGACTAAATCGTCTGCCATTACTAAAGCACAATGAAGCTGAGATCCATCAGAAAAGAAAAGTCCAATACTAATTCCAAATCTCAACTTTTATAAAAGAAAGAAATAAAATAATGTTTTTTTTGTTAAAATGCAATTATACTTTAATCTACACATCATTAACACCCTGTACCTATCTACATGTATTTCAAGCAATACATTTTAACATTACTTTACTTTTAAAAAAAAACGAACATTGCACAATCCACTCCCTACTCATAAGCCACGAACTGGCATCCAACTCAGTGTGTTGTTGTGTTACCTAAAACGCTGAACTTCTGTTGGAACTAAGTTGTGCCACGCACGATACAGGTATCCTATCTTAGTGTAGGCGTCTACGTCTAGTGAGCGAGCATTTGTCTATGCATCTTTATTATACAAAGCCATAAAAACATAAACTGCACTATTTGCCTACGAAACAAGGGTGGGAGCAGAGGGTCGTGATTAAGTTACGTGACATTCGCCCGCCAATTTGTATCAGAGGACCCTTCGGCCCTCGCGACACCCATCACCTAAATTGCATTACACCTCGTAATTAAATAGTCTTTGCTTTTATACGAAAACATGGCGTGTTGTTTGCGAGTGCACTTTGGATATTGGAATATTACTGGTAAGTAACTATCTGGAATTCAAGCAATCTTGAAATGAATATCGATTATATTAGAATGTGCATGTACAAATATTACCTACAATCATTATATGACCCGAATAACATCGTGAAATAACTTTTGTACTCTCCGCTTGTGTGCTGTTCACGTTTATGCACTTCGTAGAATTCTACAAATGAGGAAGTTTAAAACAAAAAAGACGTTTTGGTGCAATCAAACTGTAATGACTAATCCGATTTGTACGAAACATGTAGATTTAATTTGTGACTTAGCACATAGGTGGAATCATAGGCGGAAGCTAGTACCTAGTGCGAATTAATGCAAAATCTGTCAATCTAGCGATTTATACTTTCAATATTATATTCTTTAGAGTCATGTAAACAAAATATAAAAACGAACAAAGTTGATCGGTACTTTCAAACACCAATGGCCACTATTCATCAACATAGTTAAAAGCATCTCTCAACGCGGTCAGCTCATACACTCTGGAATGTAAACAATAACACTGGAAACTTTTTAACACGTCATACAGTGTATTCTCTTACATACATACACCGAGAAGCGAATAATTCGGCCCTGTTGTGAAAATATACACGCACGTGCGTTCATTGGTGTGGTGCAAGCTTTGAGAATTTGTGCCATTCAGAAAAAGAAGGCTTATTACATATATTCTAGATTAATACAGCGTCTTCCTAGTTTTGACTGGCCTCATAGCTCAGTTGGTAGTAACTCTGCCTTCTGCGCTAGAGGTCGCGGGTTCGATTCCCGCAGTGGACAAACATTTGTGACTAACTCAGATGTTTGTTCTGAGTCTGGGTGTTAAATATATATCTATTATGTATATCAGTCTCTGGTACCCATAGTACAGGCTATGCCTAGTTTGGGATCAGTTGACCGTGTGATATATGTCCGGTTTTTTTTTTTACTTACTGACAGTCTGACATGCCGCCGTAGTGCTTGGGACTTGTTTAGATGGAGTAGGCATCCTCTCAACCACTGGAAATAAAAGTAGGTATATGTGGAGCTGACTAATCTAGTAAGAAGGCATTGTTGTTCGAAAAAATAATAAAACAATTTCACACGAATAAATAATTCAACGAGATCATCATCATCATTTCAGCCATAGGACGTCCACTGCTGAGCATAGATTTTCCCCATAGATTTCCAGAAACAATCATTTGGGGGTTTTGTCCATACTCGCCACGCTGGGTATATGAGTTGGCGAGCGCAAATAAAGCTATTGGTGTCAATAGCGAACGATGCCCAATCCCTAGCTTTTTGCCTAAGTTGCCTCTTACGACATCCACGGGTAAAAATGAAGAGGCATGTTCTTCAGCCGGGACCACACTGTATTAGAGAGAAGAATAGACAATAATGGAAACTGGGCGTTTTTAGTAAGAAATCAATTTTGCTAGACTTGCACCAAACGCTTATGCAAACAGGCAGGGCGGGCGGCGCCGACGCTGCTCGAGATTATGATCGCGCGTGGATCGTGATTAATGCCAGCTAGCGCCTGCGCAAGCGCATGCCAGCTATCGCAAGTAGGTACGTCACTTGTAAGCCAAGTTAGATGATCATAAAACTAGAGAAAGCAAGTTAAATACTTGCTACAAGCGGCGACAGAAGAAAGTGGTGCCAATGTTTTACTGGAATTGGTTATAATAGGTTAGATACGGTCTTTCTACGGCTCTCAGGGTCCATCAATGATGCCTCGTTATTACAGTTTCTCAAGCCATCATCATCATCTGAACTTTCCCTCTGCTGGGAAAAGGCCTCCCCCAATTCCCTTCAGACCTCACGATCCTGTGCCACGTCAACCCGGTCTGCCATAAATCGGTTGAGCTCATCCCGCCATCCCCGTCTAGATTTCGGTTTAGCTAGAAACTCTAAAAGTGCTATGATTTTTAGCTAAATATCTAAAATAATATTACCTATGTCCCTAACATATCATATTATTTTAGTTCTCGTGAGTAGTAATCTTGAGATAATGAATAAAGATCTTCAACCGCAAACCATATATATCGGAGGAAACAATGAATGAAAAACTGCCACTCTGTGTTTCAGTAGTTTCACGAGTCACCTGCATTCATAATTGAGTACAATTTCAGAATACGAGCTCATGCTGAGATACTTATCGCAAAACAAGTTTCAAATATGTAGAAACGCCAAAGATTAATCAAAGCATATTGAAACTGAAACGTACCATGTTCAACAACATCTAATTTCATCGATAGGTGCCTTATTTATAAACATCGCCAATTAATCCGATGTAACAATGCAATACAATTTCCGTGAGTAATATCGAACAGCGGTTTCTTGACAGGCACTCTCAATTACATCCACGCATGTACGAGTATGTGCTGATTTATATTTGATAACGATGAGCTTAAGTGTGTTCAGGACATGAGGATCAGTTTTCGCTAGGTATAGCAGGGTAAGGGTGCGGTTAGACTGAAAACGAAGACCTAGTTTGGTAGTAAAGCCTGTTGAACCGTCGTGTCCACTTGGTAGTTCTACAAAAGCAGCTACACCTCTGCTGCCGTTCAACAGTAATAACAAGTACTTTCTTTTTAGGTCATCGTGGTCGACAAAGGATTTTAAGGCACTGCGCTCGATTATATTGGCAATCTGTAGCGCAAGAAGAACATAGGATAATTTCACAATTAGAAAGTTACTTCCTGTGACTAAAACGACACGTGTCCTAAAACTTTCAGGATAAAATTGATAAAAAAAATCTTCTTTTTATGAAAATAATGCCAGTGTAAGTAAGGTGTGTGAAAAAATGCACACCAGCTAGACGACGGCCATTCGGAATAAAGTTTGTCTGTAACTATAGTAAACATAGATGCAATCGCTCGTCGCTATCACTCGAACACCTCGAGTTATCGCAAGTGGAGCGCAGCTGTCGAGACGAGCAGACAACAGTTGTCGACGGCGTTTGTCTTTAGCTGCGCACACGCACCACAACCAGATTAATCATTACAGACTGTTTTCTTTGGACAGAACATGATTAAATTGATTATTCGCGGTCGTTATGTACCACATTTTGGTTCTTATTAGATTTTTTATTGCGCAGATATAAATATTTTTTATTTTAAAATATGTTAATACCTAAGATCTGACTGTAAAATTAAATTAATATAAACATAATGAAATAAAAGCAATAAATTTTGCGGTAAATAAATTACGCATGTCGCATTTGTCTCCAGAACTTTACAAACTAAAATATTGCTGTCTTCGTGGTATTTCGTGAAACTATTCACACCTGGTCCGAAAATTGTGCTGAAAATCGCTGACAAACAAAATTAACTAGGTACCTAGGTACTCACTTATTTAAATACCATCTCGTATGAGTAAAGAACGTATAAGGACTAACTACATGCATTTGTTGATTCCGCAAATAGTTTGACTGGCGCCGCTTTGTATCAATCCACCCACACCTCATCGCATCCTGCAGCATTGAGCCCTTTTAAAAGAATACCAGCACTACGTGCATACATCTAATGGTGAACACAAAATGTTGAAGGGTGCTATCGTTTGTAGTTCATCATTCCATACCCTTACGTTACCATGTCCTTATTTCGTTTGATCTCTCAGCACTTATCATTTTATTTTCCATCTGTCCACCGACATCAAATATATTTTCGAGATAATCCTTTACTATGAAAATTTCAGACACATCCATTATTCCGAATATTATCACCTCATGATTAACCTTTGATGTTGATCTCCTGTTGAAAAAACCACCATTAATAAGTTTCATCGTCAACAAAAAGAATTGTGTTAATCATTATATAAGAACACAAATAACTATTATCTGACATCCGCAAAAACAACCGCAATGTAAACTGTTTATGCGCTCAGTAAATTCAGAAGAGTAGCGATGTGTGTAAAAAAAATGCTAGTTTATAAAACTTAAAGTGATTGTAATGTACTCTAGAGTTCTTTTGACGGATGCAGTCTGCGGGAAAATCATAAAGCGGTGCGATAACGCGGATAGTTGCGCGTGCGCCGCCCCCCGCCCGCAGCCATCATTCATCATCACGCAAAACGTTCCGTTTCCATGAAAATTGCTACATGATTTGCATGTAGCTTTACGGCGACGAGATGTATTGAAATGATTATTGTAACCACAGGGTACCATTTTTATGCTCGCACAGATTTACCGCACCGTATCGTGTAATCTTGTTTATGATGTATGCGGAGTCGTAAAACGTCCAGGTGTGCCTGAATACTGCATGTAATAGCGGGCATATTTTCCGTCGTCCGAGCTATAAGTTTCCATCGGTTGCGTGGGCGCATCCAGGGTCGCCGGCCAGCGGCGGCGGATGCGCTCTCCTTGCCGCATTAAGCCAACAAATGGTGTGATTTTTAAAGGAAAAGCGTCCAGATGAGCGCCGTATCTTGTGACGTGAACGAAAATAATTTGACGCAGCCGTTTGTCGGGCGACATACGGCGACACGTGGCCACGATATATTACACGCGAGCCGCGTACTAAAAATATTGTGTTGGCAAATTAATGGGCATTCCTGACGTTAGGTGGTGGGATGAAAGGAAGTGCCTTTTATATGTGAAACGTTGGTTTTGTACGAAAGCGCGGCAGCCGGCCACACCTGTCCGCGCACATTGGCCGCAGGACTAGCGGCAGCGCAGCGCCGCGACGCCGACGCCGCGGCGCACGGCGACGCACTCAATCTCTCCTAGGGTTGATACTATCGTTAGATTTCTACAATTTCTATTAAATCGAAAAACAAACTTACTTTTGGAATATGTAGCATGACCTTATTTTTCTTCGAAGGCAAGTCTTTCACCGACGGTCAAATGCCCATACCAGGCACCATACCACAACCTCGTCACTTATCTAATACAGGGTGACCAAGAAAGAATTACTGACACGAAAGGTTTTGAACCCACGACCCGTGGATCGGGAAGGCTGGGCCACTACCACCCCGGCTCCAATACTTCTCTAGTCCTTCTAGTACTCTCCTAGATCTATCAAAATGTAAGGATAGGATAAACCTGAACTCCAAGATCATGACTGATTCTCCAAGTTAAGAGCGGTTTTCCACGACGATTGTTCACACAAAACTATATTCTGTGAAGACATACAAGTAGTTAAGTACTGAGATACGTTTAGGAAACCGTTATATCCCACCTGTCACCAGCCCTGACTAGAGCGGATGTGACAAAGAAGACGTCTGTCGCGCGACTCACGCGTCGGTTTCATAATAATTGACCAGATTAATATCCTAGAGGTTGTTCATATTTCGCCGTCCGGCCGCCGGCTGTCGTTGTATTTTTCCGCTGTCGGTGCACATGCTACATAAATTATCACCTATAATTTCAGCTAAAATCTAGAATTTAGGAAAGATCACCTGGAATTCCAGTCTTATTATTTCTTCACATCACAGTTACTCCCTCCCTTGGGGCACTTTCTATGAGGTCGTCCGTCAGCTCCAGTAGTTCAAGATAAGATTATAAGAGCCATTTCCTTGACTGAGGACCAGTGGCCCAAGCACTAATAAATCACGACAGCGTTACGCTTACGATTCAATAGTGAAAGTCAAATATTTGCCAATGACGGCGTTTCTTCAAATCTTTTCATTTTGATTGGTTAATATTTGATGTTTGCTATCGTATCGCAAGCTCAAAGTTGCACAACGGGCTATGGAGAGAGCTATGCTAGGAGTTTCACTACGTGATAAGATCCGAAATGAGGAAATTCGTAGAAGAACCAAGGTAACCGACATAGCTCTCAGAATTAGCAAGTTGAAGTGGCAGTGGGCAGGCCATATAGCTCGCAGAACCGATAACCGTTGGGGAGTAAAGGTTCTCGAATGGCGACCACGAACCGGGCGACGCAGTGTTGGAAGGCCCCCCACCCGATGGACCGACGACATTGAGAAGGTTGCGGGAAGTCGGTGGATGGAGAAGGCTCAAGACCGTTCGTCGTGGAACTCTTTAGGGGAGGCCTATGTCCAGCAGTGGACTTCTACAGGCTGATGATGATGATGATGATCGTATCGTAAGCGTAACGCTATCGTGAATATTTCATGCTTGGCACTAAGCGACGTGATTTTTTTATGTAACATAAAACTAATGTTTTTACATGCCATGATTCTGTAAACTGGGGGAAAAATATGCCCATATTCTTCCCTTCTTCTTCTTCGTCTTCTTTGAAACTAATATCAGTGTAAAGAGTTCGGTTTTTTTTTCCTTTCAAAATTTCACTCACGACGACTAAGTAGTGAGCGAGGAAAAAGTCAACCTTTAGGATTGCTTTACCCTAGCTTAGCTCTGGTGGATAACTCTTCACCAATAGGTACATAAACAGGCGGTTACTATATCCGTCGGTTATGATGACAGAGAATGTAAATATGTATGACAGAATATGTAGAAGGCCAGGGTGGGTGGTGGGTGTCCAATACGCCAGTATTCACGACATTAAAACTCCTCATTATTCTGCAAAACGCCGAGTATCCTGATGAAGGGCGGGCGGTATAAATACAGTAGCGGCACGTGCGCCGGCGCAGCTGGGACCCACGTGCCGCACAGCTAAAATAGATCATTGTCTTGCCACGCCCACCACCAGATAAAACACCACATCAAAAGCTTAACGAAACAAATCATCCCACTTCCCACTATATCCCGCTAATATTATAGTGCGAAAGTTGGTAAAGGTGTAAGGATGTGAAGATGTATGTTACTCCTTCACACTGTAACCACTGAACGGATTTAAATTAAATTTGGCATAGGTATACCTATAGGTACGTAGAAACGTTTGTGTGTAGCCAATCAATTGTTGTCTATTTCTTGCATCAAAGCTATAATGAATCAAAAAGTCAGTGCTGTAAAGTTAATTTTTCAATCAACGCTGATTTGGAGTGCCACAGGCCTACTACAGATAAAACACCACATCAAACGCTATATCGATACTAAAATCGCCAGTTTGTTTGTTGGCGCTTCACCATCTGCCTCAAACTCGCGGTTGTTACTTTCATCTCTTTGTCTCAATATTTTGTCTTGGTTGTTGTGGGTATGTAAGTAAATGCACTGTTTTATTGTTACCGCTATGTTTAATGTTTCAAAGTTATTTACATGTTCATAAACGTATGGAGAAATCATTGATGTTTTCTTTAAACGACATGCACAAATTGCACAAATTTATGTGAAAATCAAGCTAATACTGCAGTGTGATGATTTCCCCTCTTGCTAAAAAAAGGAAACAAAAAGACAATCGAGCTCACTTCCGACGCAGAACGCTTCCGCTTGTGATATAATAGGTTATATAAACTATTGGAGTGATGCGAATAGCGCATCAGTCCAATAGATTTACTGTCCTAGTTCGTATATAATAGAGCTGTTGACTTTCAGCTACATTGGTACATATTGAAGAGGTTTTACCTACTCAAAGAAATTCTGTGTTACATGCAGAGTTCAAGATTTGGAAAAAATATACATCAATTATCTGTTTGATAGAGAAGTTCGCTCTCCAACCAGCCTCAACCCTCTTTTTTTATATTCTATATACTATAAAAATATTGTTTATGAAGCAGTTCATATAGTTTTGAAGTTTTCACTTCGTTATTGATTTTTTCTGTAATTTGTACTCTGGTTTCGCTGATTCCACTAGGCAAAGGAACTATTCCGAGTGAAGCAGTATTCAAACGGCTTGACTTGGATATGTCATCTGAAATTTATTTCAAAATGATCTATAACTCTACTAAATAAAGTAAATTTTGAGTTTGACTTTTAGGGGCTTTTGATATCGTTAAGCATCGTACGCCCTCAGATATCAACTCAAAATACTTTCATTTTGAAAACAGTTGACATATCGCACGCCGTTGAACATGGCGTGAATTTTAGATGTAGGTACCTAATGTATATATGCAACACCCCAACTAATTAATAGAGTCGTCCAAATGACCACCTACTAACAAAATCTAAAAATCAGTCCTTTACACAGAAGCAGACAGCTGGTATAACGAGTGCATTGTGACATTTAGTGCATGTTGTTCGTCACTCTCATCAGCGATCGGCGCCTGCGCAGTCAAAAATACGACACACGTGCAAGAGCGTTGATTTACTTCAACGTGGTTTATTTATTTTTACATTGCTTATTTTCCCTCGCTTTTGGCACTGCACTGTGTGTACTTAAAAAACAACATTAACATGCTTCGGATAATGTACATAATACTATTACCTGAGTAGTATAGTATTATGTTATCTGTGCCTAAGTTAATACTAGGTAAGTATATAATTAGGCAAAGTCTGAAGGTGTTGATTTCTATGAGATCACTAGGATCCCTGTAAAACATTTATTTATTTAGAATACAGTATAACATCATAACAGGTTTTTTTATCCCTAAGGCGATGCCATATTTTATTAGTAGGTACATTATAATAAATAGGTACAATTAGATAGGTACTAATCAAAACCTGTGCATCTTAGAAACATCTTAGAAACTATGTGAAGCTACGCCTGTTCCTCGCGACTAAGCCTATCTATACACTAGAAGAAAGAGCAACAAACACGGCGTCATCATTCATCATAATTATTTTTGATGATAGTTTTTCACATAATGGAACTTCATGAAGCTTCAGTGTGGTGCCGATCGGACATCGTGAGATGAATTACCTACCCGATTTTATTGGTTTGTCTATTGCTATAATAATTGCTATAATTATACTACTGTAAATGTAGGTTACTATTTATTTATTTCAGGACTTTACTTAAACAATTAGAATTCTTGAATATTATATTGACATTTACATGCTTATATTAATCTAGTTAGAATTTTCAATATAAAGTAAATTTAATTTATTTTTGCAATAATAATTTGTTGAATGTTTTCTGATAATATGTGACATGAATAATTTGAAATCTGTTTTTATGGTTACTAACATATGTAGTTTATAGGTAGATAAATGTACTAACAATTATGGTGAACAACCGATCTAAATAAATTAAATTAAAAGAAATATAATTATGTACTCATGCATGAAATAGGAGTCTTACGCAAGTTCCAACTAGTTTTAGTGGAGTGAATTTTTTCACTTTATTCTCATTGCAACAGCTGTCAAATATGATAATTTTTTCACAAACATGTAAGCGTCCCCACAGTCTTTCACATTTATAATACGTAGTAGTATGATAGGATTTGTAAAAGAAAGTGCCTTATATTTATTCACCCCTTATCGATCGTTTTCAATTAAGGTTTCATTAAAAGCGGCATGCGTCGCATACAAAGTAAGCACATTTTTAGCGTGCTTCAGTTCTCCCTCATCATTCCCTAACGGCCTCCCATCCCCCCTTGCCACCCCTTCGATCGATACCGTCCGCCATCTTGGGTTTTCCGACCAATGCTCGTGGAATGGAAAGCCATTGCTATGGCAACCCTACGTCATGGCTAGGGGAAAGTGTGGGGAAGGCTTTTCGGTAGTTATACCTAGTCTGGTATAAAGAGGGTATGTTGCTGAAATATAGGCGTACACGAAAAGCATATTATGCTATACATATAGAGCTCTACATATTATCAACTGGTGTAAATATAATTAAAACTTTTTAGGTTTTGATAACATAATAAAATGATCGATGATATCAGCATAGCTTGGTAAATCATCATCATCATCAACAACCTGTAGAAGTCCACTGCTGGACATAGGCCTCCCCCAAAGAGTTCCACGACGAACGGTCTTGAGCCCTTTCCATCCACCGACTTCCCGCAACCTTTACAATGTCATCGGTCCAATGGGTGGGAGGCCTTCCAACACTGCGTCGCCGGTTCGTGGTCGCCATTCGAGAACCTTTATTCCCCAACGGTTATCGGTTCTGCGAGCTATATGGCCTGCCCACTGCCACTTCAACTTGCTAATTCTGAGAGCTATGTCGGTGACCTTGGTTCCTCATTTCGGATCTTAGTTTGGTAAATACAAATATTTAATTCAGAAATCTTGAATTACTTGCAAACCTCTCAACTGTAAATTCTAGACAATAGAATCAATACGACCTTTATGAAGCACAACATCCCACTTAAGTACAACAAGTATTTTCTCATAATAAGATAATAGAAACATCTCGCGATTGTTCACGCAGCCGTGCTTTATTACTGTTTGCCGACTCTCCATAAAACCCTTTATAATTTTGCAAAACTCTTCAAAACAACTTCCTCTTCTTTGTTCAAAACCGCATCAACAATATCTCGGTCTTAAGAAGAGGCTGAGATTGTTTGTGAGTAACGTTTAAAGGCATCTACACCTGCGACCTACCTGTCCGTACGGCGAAGTACACGGACTTTCGACTTTACAGTTTCCTGCGTTTGTTCCCGAACAATAGGCTATAAGGCTGCAGACGCAACGCAGTGTCGACAGGCAGCGCTCTCTATTCGAAACGCTTGCTTTGACTACATTTCACGTTTCAAACATTATACATTCAAATTGTTGCTCGTATTAACGGTTGCAAACGCGCAAGCACACTAGAAGAATAGTATTAGTGAACATAAAGTGGGCAGTACCAGGAACGTGTGAGGAACTGAATCATTCAAAAGAACATCTCAACATCAGACTGGCCTCATAGCTCAGTTGGTAGTAACTCTGCCTTCTGAGCTAGAGGTCGCGGGTTCGATTCCCGCATTGGACAAACATTTGTGTGATGAACACAGATGTTTGTTCTGTGTCTGGGTGTTAAATATATATCTGTTATGTATATCCGTCTCTGGTACCCATAGTACAGGCTATGCCTAGTTTGGGATCAGATGACTATTAATAAGGAATATTTATTTATTTTATTATTATTTATTTATTTATCTCGACTAAGACTAATCCTCCTATAGATATATGTAGAAAGTTATCGTTATAACTATAAAGTCTCAACACAAGTACCAATACAAACCTACTTCGTAATAAGAGTAAGTACGTCATCATCATCATCTTCATTTCAACCGTAGAACGTCTACAGCTGAACATAGGCCTCCGACATCCATTGCCAGCGTGACCGATCTTGTACGGCCTACACCCAAACAATCATTTGGGGGCATTTGCCCATACTCGCCATTGGGCATGCGGGTTGGTGAGTGCAGATAAAGCTATTGTTAATATGGAACGTTGCTGCCCATCACCTAGCTTTTTTCCCTTAGTCGCCTCTTACGACATCCACGTGTAGTAATGGAGGGGCCTATTGTTCGGCCGGGGCCACCACGGCAAGTACATTCAAGTTTATAAGTAGGAGGGAGGGATCAAAGCCTCTATAGTATTTCTGCCAAAACTTTAAATTATACCTACAGGCTAACCTCTGTAATTTTAGCAGAGTTTTTTAGCATCACTATTGCTATAAAAGAAATGTCTCCTCTAAACTACCATCACGACGTATCATACTTCTTATCAATAGGTCAATGAATGTAAGACAAAAGAGTCAAGTCTTCGATTAAAAAATTATTCTTTTTTTTTCATTTTGTTAAGATTATTGCGTAAGTATTTTCAGTAAGTTAAGTTCTCGTAGGTACATGCTTTTTGTACGCCTGACACTTTTATACTGTTAAAGGAGTATGGAAGACAATTAGGCAGTATGCACATAGGTTACTTTCGAAGCCAGATCAAAATGTAAGTACTAGTATAGTATTATGTTATCTGTGGTAGGGGAGAATCGGGTATTATATCGCGCCTGACTTTTAAACACTTTCTTGTGCTGTTTGCTTTTTTATGTTTGATTTCGAATATTCTGCTACTTTATACGTAGCCAGATAATTTTCCTACCAATTAGAAGGTAAAATTTTTATTTCACTACCTAACCTTAAGCTGAGTTCTAAGCTTTTTCTCTTAGGGGCTTGCTTGGTAATATCCAACTCTCCCCTATTTATCGCGTATGCGTGTAATGCGTCCAAATAAATAAATAAACACGTATACAAATAACCCTATCCCGTTATTGATTCATGTAAAAGACGATAGATAGTGTAGAAACATAAAGTATAAAGTGAATCTGTGCAGTAGCAGCTGGCCATTAGCCTGCGAGAGAACCTTAACCATAAAGGAAGCATTCGACTTGAAGCAAGTTAAGACTTGCACAGAAGAAATATTATTTTGTAAGCCCGGCATTGACGAGACACGTGCAATTCTATACATCGCCCGACAAAGATCATTGACAAAACCAAAAATGCATTGTGTCGATGCAAAGTACTCTATGCAGCAGGGTCTGTATGTTGTCTGAGTCTGATAGTTGTTAGAATTTGATGACAAAATCATCATCAGCAATTTATCAAAAAAAAATATGTAGAACAGTATCACCTGTGCTCGCGTGTACCTAGTTATTTCCTCTTAGTTTATGAAATCATTTTCTGATTACATTCAATTAGCCCAATTTACCTATTATTATCATGAAATCTCTGGAACTACAGTACGGTTACTAAAAATCCTTAAAGAATATAATAAGCTTCATTTTTAGGAGAAAAACGCTCGCCGGCGCCGCTAAAATATTCACCAAACAGCACTACGTAGATACCTGCTACCTAAAATCTCAGTAGGTAGGTACTGACATAATAGTAGGTAATGGAATAATTAGTAAGATGTCCAAACCTTGTAGGTTAATATAGCTGCTTAGGTGCCTATGTTGGCTCATTAGCAAGAGTGTTAGTAAGTAGATAAGTCTTGAACGCAGGTAACTAACTACTTCTAGTCAGTAGATAAAACTAAGCGTGTAGGTACTGTTGAATGATGTCTGTTTAAGCTAATGAGAAAATAGTCTAAACAGAAAAGTCATTAGAAAAAACTGATACAGTCTATGGTGGCGCTATAGCGCACTTTTACTACAGTCTATAGACTGTAGTAAAAGTTCCTTATAGCTATTACATGCCTATAATATAAATTACAAGTTACAAATTGTCTACAATTTTCCTCTACATCACCTGGTGGGAAGTGATGATGTGGTGCCGACGACTGTGGACCACGAAGGTCTAGAAGAACCCCATTCACTCTTGGCAAGAGACTTTGTATGTTACGGAAACACAGACTTAACATGTGGGGTGACAACGAATGGGGCCAATTCTACTAATTTACAACTTCGCTTCGCCGATCGCCTATCGAATGTTAACAAATAAGCCATGCTACTAAATAGATGGTCGAACTGAATTATAGCTTATTTAAGCAGAAACAAAGTTATTCCGCAGCTGAAATGCAGGCGCTAATATTTATTATCCATGCCTATGTAAAAATTTTAAAGGAATAGGAGCTGACAAACGTTTGACGTTCGATCGAATGAGAAAAATGTGAAGTAGCAATTTTTGTCAGCGAGTAAAAGTTGCCACCTGACGTTATCTATATTATGTAGAAGAGATGTAAAGTCTAAGTAACGTAAATAAAAATAAAATTTGACTCAAACATGTCCTGGCAGGATCTACGCATTTGTCGCAAAGCAATCGTCTCATAGCTGGTTCTTCATCAATCACAGGTAAACACCGGCGCCAGAACCTCAAACAATGCTCTTTAAGGCTTTCAAAGTTATTCAAGCAAAAAACGCCATTACAAATTGCAAGGCGGTGTATTTTTTTTATTGATATTGGTAAGGCGTTTGGCCACCAACTCACTTTTGCAAGTGAGATGTGGCCTAAGATAGAGCACGCTTTCCCAGAGCGAACTTATTGACCCTAGATTTGAAGACTCCTAGATTGTACTCTGTATAATAGTTATTACAAGAAACTTCTCGTATATCCCGTCTATCAGCAATCATCATCATCATTTCAGCCGTAGGACGTCCACTGCTGAACATAGGCCTCCCACATCCATTGCCAGCGTGACCGACCTTGTACGGGCTGCACCCAAACACTTGGAACAATTCGCCCATACTCGCCACGCTGGGCATGCGGGTTAGCGAGTGCAGATAAAGCTATTGTTTATAGGAGACGTTGCTGCCCATCCCCTAGCTTTTTCACTTAGTCGCCTCTTACGACATCCTCGGGTAGTAATGGAGGGGCCTATTCTTCAGCCGGGGCCACCATTGCTATTAGCAACTTTGAACAACCTCTTTTTCTCTTTACCTAGTTATCTCTCTACGCATAGGTCGCACTTAGCGATTCCAATTTATATGAACATGTAATTGCTAAGTGAGTTTTAGATGTTAGGCAGGAACTTATCTTGCCAGACGGGTATTCGTATTTTACTGGTTGCAACCTGATTAGTCTCCGGGTAATATATTCTAAAGATGTCCATAAACAAGTCTCTGTAATTACAAGTAAACGATCTCTGGCCAAAGAAAATAAATCCCCTGTTTTCCAATGTCCTCGTCAAACCCGACCCACGCCCATTAAGAGCCTAAGCGAATTCAGATTTTTTGCTTCTAACTCCGGAAGGAAAGTTGACGTGGCCTTAAATTGAAGGAGCTCCCTGTTATAAGAAATTACTGACTTCCATCAGCCTCTCAGGACCATATTCGGATTGAAAATGTACATTTTTATGCACAGTTTTAAAAGGAATAAGAATCTGGTATGGGTGCAGGTGAGCTCCAACAATAAGGCTTTCAAGGTTCCGTAATGAGGAACTTTTGAGGTTAATAAAAACGAAAGATGCTGCCGCATTTCCTTGCCTTAAATGGTTATGATGGACAAATAACCTGATGATGATATCATAAGAAATAAGTATCTACTTTATATTCATAGACGTATTCAATAGCATCTAATATTTTGGCAAGTTCTCAAGTAACGCACAAAGTTCTTTGTGTTGTGTCTCCAAGAAAGTTCAGAGATGACGTCACCTAATTGCGTACCGGCGCGCGGCGGCGTGCGGTGGCAGGGTCCGTGGTCCGTCTGACTAATAGTCGCAGAATGTGGCCGGCAGGTTGATAAGCCGGCGCCGCCGCCCGTCCAGATAACCTCACTGCACGATGCCTGACCTTCCATCAATGGCTTCCACAATACTCTACTTCAAAGAGCTTTAAAGAACTTTTGTGGATAGTAATAAACAAACTTTCTTTGTTGAGTACTTTTAGTTCCAAAGTAACAAGTCTGAGTATACTTATCGTACGTAATAGTTTCAATAAAGTATTCAATGCAAATTCGATAGGTACGAGAAAGTACGTAAATAAATTCATATCTACAAGGAATTTGAAAGAATGAATCTATTAATATTATAAGTGTGAAACTTTACGAGGTTTTGATGTTTCTGGTTCAACACGCCGTTGCGGCTCAACCGATTTCAATAAAACTAGGAATAGATAGAGTTATTTACCTAGAATAGCATATAAGCTACTTTTTATATAGGTACTACGCGAGCAAAGCCACATGCACATGCTAGTACTTCATAAATTGTACTGTGACAACTGAAGATCTAGTTGCATCATTGTTACAAAATCCTTTGTCAAAACAAAATGCAAACAAACGAAACAAAAGACACATTTTAGGGAAGCACAAAAAAGAGCCACCAGAACTGACTTAAATATCTATTGAGATTATTGATGTAAAAAACAAAATGCCAATGATGATTTGAGAATCATCAGTCCCCAAAGTCAAAACCGTGTCTTTTGTTACAAAAAATCTAACATTAATCGGCTTATCTTAACCCAATTTAAATTCTAAAATACCTTTGAAATTGTAATGACATTCGATGATTCAACAAAATTTTAATGCACGTGTGTTCATGTTCTTTGTAAGAGTTCCGGACATATCATTACAAGGTGGTTCATATCAGGTATACTATCCCAATTGGCAATAAAGTTTGTTCTACGACTTTTCTGAATTCTTTTTTTTATTTCAATTTCATTTAAAAAAACTTTATTCACAATTCTGCTGTTTTGGGGTGAAATCAGTTCAAACACAATTATTCAGTATACACATTATGTTTGTAAAGATAGTAATCTTGACGTCTAACTTCTCGTACGTTTAATTATTACCTATGTATAAAATGATAAAAAGACCAAAAACAACTGATTTGAAAATGTAGAGAGAAAAAAATTGTTCTTTTTCACGCTATTATACAAGGTGATTCATGACATGTATACCATCCCGAAAGGGGGTTATTCTATCAACGAAAAGAAATAATATTAGCGAAAAAAAACATCAATATTAACAATTTTTTTTTTTAATTCAAAATCTTTCTCAATTTAGCTATTAATAACTAAACGTACAAGAAGTTCGGAATCAAGATTGCTGCCTAAAACAGCTGATTCATTGAGTTTGACCTGATTTGACCCCAAAACAGCTGATTTTCACATGGAGTTTTTCAATGAAAAATGTCGAATTTGCAAATTTCGTAGAACAAACTTTATTGGGTGTAGAATAAGCCCCTTTCGGGATGGAATACATATTATGAATCACCTTGTATATTTTGATAGACCCTTTCGGAACAGTATAAACTAGTTACGAAACACGTTATTTAAATCTCAAACAATTAAAAGCATTAACGATATATATTTTTTTGGAAAATATGTAGAGACATGTAGAGCTGAAGCATCTAACAAGCATTCTAAGACTTAGTCATTTTTGGTAAGTATGGCAAGGACATTGTAGAGCTCATAATTCTAGACCATTACCTAGAACTTCGTACAATATAAACTTCAAATTCAAATATTATAAAGAACTTCCAGTTGTTGCGGAACCCCAAAACGCACCTATTAACAAACCTGGGAAAATTGACGTTTAAAACAGGACAAGAAAAAAACAGAAACGTTTCTTCAATACAAAAATGCACCTGAGAATGAAGGCGGGCCACTTGACTAATATTCCGATTATTACAAATCACCGTGACGCGATGTGCGTGGTAAACTCCTTAACCATTGCTGGCAAAGCTCCTTCTACTTTAAACTATGAAAAGGAAAGCCGTCCATGGTTGATGTGTAAAGTGGAATTGACTGTTCGCGGTAAGGGAGCACGTGTGTAAATCTCAGGTAGTGGTTAATAATTCGTTTAGTCCAGAGAGTTGCGCCCACGTTTTTTCGTTGGCGGCCCACACAGGTGCACTGCATCTTAATTTACCATTCCTGATGAAGGACGAGCGACACTATTTTGCTCTTTGTGACAGGGCGTTTTATAACCGAGGACTTTACAAAATGGAAAATACAGATTGTTTTTAAAAGACACGTTTCATCAATATATGGAGCCTGGGCCTGCACTGTGTACACTACTCTAAAATATGGCTAAGCAATAAAGTAAACGTATTTAATTGGTTATTTTATATAAATTGACTTCGTTCTAAGGTACATTAAGATTTTCTTCGACAAAGAGAGCAACACACCGCGCTACAAAAATATGGCGGATGGACGTGAGTGAAATGTCATTTTGACAACCTACATTTATCTGACAAAACAAAAACATCAAATCAAACAACATTACATGAAAAATATGTCAATGTCATGTCAAACGCCAATTATAAATCAACATGGCGGCCTTCAAATAGTGTTCACATAGTAAAAAACTTACCAGAAGAACTATTCTTGTACCATCGCATTTGTCTTCAAATTAATGAAATTGTATTTTTCTTGTAATCTCCTATTTTTTCCAAATTTTTCTATGTAGTGTACATGGACCAGGCCCAGAATGAAATGGCTCCTTTGTCCCTGTATCTTATCACATAAACACACTAATATTCTGACTTCAGAATAACATTAATTGAATCGAAAACTTAGCAAATTATTGTATTAATTAATTATATTTTAGAGGAGGAAGGGCACAGCGAGATTTTCTCGTTCTGAATTGGAGCAGCCCGCCTGGGGAGGTACCTCCGCCTTACAGAAGATCGCAGCCAAATAACATTATTTGTTTTCAAATAGTGTTGTGTTCCTGCGATGAGTAAGGTTGCCAGAGCTCTTTAGGGGGAGGGGGGTTCGGGGTCGGCAACGCGTGCGTGATGCCTCTGGTATTGCAAGCGCTCATAGGCTACGGTAACCGCTTACCAAAAGGTGGGCCGTATGCCTGTTTGCCACCTCAGAAGGATTAAAAAAAAAATAAAAATTGGCCCCACAGGAGAAGACACGCCTTATGTGGGTTACCTTCGAGAGTGTGAGCGTCGTTGGTTACTTAGCGCAAACACTATAACCCGATGCCACGATTGCTCGATATAGTTTTATCTTTCCTTGCTTAGAAAATACAGTCCAATTGGTTAATAAATAGTACAGTTACATAACCGGCATTAAAGCTCAGGTATTACGTTACAAAGCCACCTGCTTCCTCTAATAAAATGTAAGTAATCTTACTCGTAGCTACAGTGCGCGACAGTGAAGCATGCACATAAGGACGCTACTTCCACCAAAAATAATTAGAACGAAGACTAATTTAATTATATTTTATTATAATTAAAATTATAATAATAATAAAAGTTTTAAAATTATAAAAGTTAGAATAAATAAATAACACCCAGCAGTCACATACACAGTGCTGACCCCACACTAGGATTCCCTATGACTTGAGTATCAGAAACCATGTAGGTACCATAACTGGCAGACGCGGAACAAATATTTAAATTAAAAGTTGTTTTTCCAATATCCAATAAGACGGGCCTCTCACACGCGCATATATATATGTCACATACTGTGCTCCGTACAATCGAACTTAACTCAATCAATTTAATTGAGAGATAGATAAATGGTGATAACCATAACCACCGGTCCCAATTATACCTACGTCGGCTTTAGATCACAGTTAATTGATTAAGTTGTAAATAACACATGGAGTCCATCAACCAGAATCATGTATTGATTTACTAAATTAGATTAATTGATAAATCAAATACCTTTCTATATTATGATTGTAGGAAATAGGTAATTTCCTGACAATTAAGGTAGTATAACATATGTTAGATAAAAAACAATCATACCTTTCTAATTTCAGGGCAAGTTCACCGTCTGAGGGCCAATTCTGCTAATTTACAACTTTGAGCGTTCTATTTAGTTCCAACTATTGTTCAGTTCCGATTGCGGTTCGAATATTTCCCAAAAATTATTTCTACTAAATAGATGACTGCACTGAAAACTAAGTAGATAGCTTATATGCAGCCGCTAATACCTATTATTTAGTAGGTATTACTAAAAGGTAACTTTACTATTCATGCGCGTGTCAAGGTTTTAGCGAAATTGAAGCTGGCATACGTTTGACGTTCGTTTGAATTAGTAGAATGGCTTTCGTAAAACATTCTATCGATCATAAGCGTTAGCTGAAACGTAAATAACTGCAGCTGGATCGTTGGTTAAAAGCAGAACACAAAATCACATAAAAACGTATGAAAAGCTGTGTTTCTATTGCAAATATTTATGCAATCGATTGAAAAGTTTGTTAGTATAACTGACCGAGGAGGTAAGGCACAGCGAGATTTTCTCGCTCTAAATTGGAGCAGCCCGCCTGGGAGGTACCTCCACCTTACAGAAGATCGCAGCCGAATAACAGTATTTGTTTCAAATAGTGTTGTGTTCCTGCGGTGAGTAAGGTTGCCTGAGCTCTTTAGAGGGGGGAGGGGTTCGGGGCAGGCAACGCATTAGAAATGCTCCAGGTGTTGCTGATGTCAATAGGCGACGGTAACCGCTTACCTGTTCAGGTGGGCCGTAAGCCTGTTTGCCTCCATATAATATTTAAAAAAAACCCTTGAGATCCGGCATTCCTTCGGTCTCGGTGATGACAAACAGGTACTAAAGTAAGTAACTACTAGAGCATTACTTACTCGAAGGTGTGATGGTCACTAGATGTAATAGCTTCAATAAAAAGTTGTAAAACGGAAATCACGACTCTCGTGACGAAATGAATTTCTATGAGGCTATAATAAAGATGTTTCTTCCAATTAGGTAGAGTAAGAAATAGGCTTCATAATATGAACTTAAATCAGGACTTCTCCAATGTAATTATTGAGAGATCTACTGCTTGTCGTGTCACTGGTACTTTCTTGTTAACCCTCCATTAAGGTAAGTGAGCAGGTTAAGGTGTGGTGGCCCTGAAAAGAGCCGGTGACCGTTGGTGAATGAACCAGTGTTAGGGGCTCCTATTGTTCAAATGTCACATGTCTTCGAATTTTTTGGGTCTAGGAAGCCGGTTTCCTCACGATGTTTACCTTTACTTTTCGAGAGCACCAGATAGAGCACATACATTTCCCAAATGGAAAATTTATTGTTGCACGGCTGGTATTCAAACCTACGACCTTTGGATCGGAAAGCGGAGCCACTACCACCACTCCACCTAAGGTAAGATATTGGCACAGATATCACTTTTTTATCATCAGAAATTGGAAGGCTTGTTTAATGAGAAGGTCGTCGGCAATCGGTTCAATCAAAGTCAAATTACTTAGTGATGCTTGTAACTTAATTATATCTAAACATAGATAAGTGGGTCTTGAAATGCTAATCGTTCTACGTAGCCAACGGAAATGTTCACGAGGCCGGGAATGTTGGGTGGGCGATAAACCATGGAGGCGCCATTTTGAATTCGTATTGTCGCCAATGCATTGTCGATGGGAGGTCACATCCGGCGCCGGGCATTTGCATCGGACGAGACTAGAATCGATTATACCTAATAAACCCAATGTTAGATTTTGATTTCGAAATTAATGGACAGAGAATGCGTGGGGCATTTAAATTAGCCTCGCTTATCGGTATCTATGATCCTATAATTGTATGGTGTATGATGAGGGATGATAAAAAACATGATCTGCCAAGTTTTCTTTGATGGCTATGATTCAAAGAGACTGTGACACATTTATTTTTCACTCTCTTACAAAACGCACATACTAATGCGGGTTTCAAAGTTTTAAAAGTTTCAATTTTTTTATTGTAACGTAACTGAAAGGAACGAAATAGTTTCATAATATTATTATACAAAATCCTGTACTTGACTGTTTGTTACATACAGAGAACAAATGGGTTACAAACAAATTATAATATGCAAGAATACTAAGTCTCACCCTAGGAATATCCTATATTGTGGGTTGTTAGTGTTGTTTCATCGTTTTTCATTTTTACTTACTGTATCTCGTGTTCCAAACAAAACTTATTATTATTATTATAGGTAAAGATTTATATACTTATGTACCATTAAACTAGATTAGCTTGATTATCGGAAACTGCGAAATTCCCAATAAATTTGAATCATAGCTACCGGCGTGAAATTAAGGGCTTGCGTCATTCGTGAATAGGCTTGAGACCAGTAGCAGAATGTAGGCTACCTTTGTAGGTCGACAACTTACAATAGATTTATACGCTAAATGCCTGTGCTTACTAAACCATCTGTTTCTGTTTCGCTCATATTAGGGTTCCCTACCTTATTTGGAAAAACTGAACCCTTATAGGATCACTTTGTTGACCGTCTCTCTGTCTATCTGTTTGTCTGTCCGTCTGTCAAGACCCTTTTCCTCAAAAACGGCTAAAAGCTTCTTTATCAGCTTGAAATTTATACCACCTGTTAAGGTCGGTGGGCTTATGGTGCCGTATAAAAATCAAATCTCTATGCATTAAAAAGATATGGCAATGAAAGTATAATTTTTGTATAAATGGCAAAAATTAAAAACCTCTAGAGTGAGTAGATACTTCCAGTTACCTCACAATTCTGAAATTTAGAATGCTAGGAGCTGTAGTAACACAATTTAAGGGAAAAGTCTGAAATTGAGAAATTTCGAAGTTTTTTAGGAAACCATGTTATATTTGCGATCAATGTCGTACAATGACTACGGTTTTGCATGGTGATTTTGTTTTATCGAAAAGGGTGTCATTGCAATTCAACACAGGTGCTTCAAGATCATTGTACTTAGTTATTTATAACAGTTTACAACAAAGTATGGTAACTGCAGTAGGTATCAAAAGACCAATTTGCTAATTCCAATTACAATTTGCATTTGATTCATTAAAATTATTTGCAACTGAATCAAACAAGTGCAGAATCAACGACAGGTGGTCACGCACGTGCCGCCTTGAACAAAACGCAATGAATGTCAAATGTCTTCTGAAACCTCTCCCAACCCTACTCCTTCTCCACCACAAAAAGAAAATATCTAGAACCAACTCTATGTGAACACACAGAAACGTTATAATCGAATGCCCTTAGTATCACTTAGGTCCTTTCCAATTCATGGGACACGGAGATACTTTCTGATTCCATATCATTAAGATATTTATTGCGCGATGGCAGTATCATAATACTCCCATTTAATTATAGCAACTATCCTTGAGGTCATAGGAGTCAGATTTGCTTGCGCAGCACTCATCTCAGCATGAGGGTTAATTCGCCACCCTCTATGACTGCCTGACTTTTCATTATCGAGATGTTTTATTAAAGGGGACCTGTTATTCGTCTGCGAGGGGAGATTTAGGGCTGTCTGTGGTGAACACATTGGTTTCTTATAATAAAACGATGTTGATGTGAGATTTTTTCTTATAGGGAACATCAGAATTTCTATTTGCTTTTTTGTGGGCCAGGCCGTGGTGGCCCCGGCTGAACTATATATAAGCATATGAACCATATCTACCTACCCGTGGATTTTTTAAGAGGCGACTAAGGGAAGAAAGCTACGGGATGCAATGGTCAACAGCCTATCCCCTATTTTAACACTAATACCGCTAACTACACTCGCCAACCCGCTTGCCCAGCATGGTGATTATGGGCGAATTCCCCCCACATGATAGAACGTCGTTCTGGAAATCTGTGAGGGAGGCATATGTTCAGCTGTGGACATCCTACGGCTGAAATTATGATTATTTGCCTTTCTGAGAGCCTTTTAGAGCAATCTCATAACAACTTTAGGAATCCAAGCTCATGTCTATCACCGGCCCATGGTGCACTTCGCTGAACAACAAACGAGGCTCCCACCAACAAGCACTGGACCAGCATGGTGGGAGAACCATCGCCTATCATAACTAGCAATGATAGTTATACAAAAGCTAGGTCCTTAATTAAAAAATATACTGGCTACTGCCCGCGGCTTCGCTCGCGTGGTACCCTGATAAAAAGTATGTCCTTCTTCAAGGATTAACCGACCTCTAAACCATATTTCATTGTTGTTGTTACGAGAGGTAGGGCACAGCGAGATTTTCTCGCTCTAAATTGGAGCAGCCCGCCTGGGGAGGTACCTCCGCCTTACAGAAGATCGCAGCCAAATAGCATTATTTGTTTCAAATAGTGTTGTGTTCCTGCGATGAGTAAGGTTGCCAGAGCTCTTTAGGGGTGGGGGGGTTCGGGGTCGGCAACGCGTGCGTGATGCCTCTGGTATTGCAATCGCTCATAGGCTACGGTAACCGCTTACCAACAGGTGGGCCGTATGCTTGTTTGCCACCTCAGTTGAATAAAAAAAAAAAAAAAAAGTTGTTTAGTGGTTACGGCGTTATTGATTAAAACACATCATCACATTTTTACCAACTTTATTTAATACTAGCTTCCGCCCGCAGCTTCGCTCGCGTGCATAAAAAGTCTATATGCTATTCCAGACTATCTAACTCTGTAACAAATTTCATCCAAATCCGATCGGCCTTTAGCCGTGATTGAACCACAAACTTCCAAACATCCTCACAAACTTTCGCATTTATAATATTAGTAGGAAGTAGGATTCTAATCATATTTAATAAGGTGCTCTAGAATTGCAACCCTATACCGGATCGGACTCGCCGAATATTGAGTTACCAGCCAGGGTGCGGGTGGAATGTTTACATGGAGATTGGGGCTCCACGTGCCTTTATTGCATTCCTCTAGTCTATCGCCGAATTTTGCTGACATTTACCAACATAATTTCCAACCAGTGGGCTCCTCAGTTCAAAGTGCCCACCTTACCTTGCATCCTTGTACCTAACAAAGGGGAAAAACTGTAGTTCTGTCACGATGGTACAGAGTCAGCGACCGACTCCAAGCCTGGTATTCATAGTTGTTAATATGTTTTCTCTGGCAAAAACCTGACATTAATTTCATAGAAAAATCTGTCAAATTTAATTTCTTTTCGAAGTTAGGTACGTACCTCTCAAAATTCCACTCAAGTAGATGCAAGATTTTTGAATTTACAGGTACCTTTTTCACAAACGATACGAACAATATCCACGAGTGAATCTGCGGGTAAAAGTTAATTCAAAATAAAAGAGACTTGTATTACTGAAACGTGTAAATAATGACTTACAGGTTCATATTTCTGCAAACCTATTACACAAAAAGTTCCAACGAGTATGTTATGTCTACCGCGGTATTATGCGCCGCAACCGGACGCCTGACACATCGCCGTCGCGTTGTTAGTCGCTCTATCAACACTAGTCTTTCAATAAACACCGTTGTTGTAACGATAATTTCCTCGAATCTCTGTTTGTTTAACTGTGGACAGACAAAGACAATGCCACGCGCCGCGACCAAACATGTCTGAGTCAATGCTCAACGTCCAGCATTGACTCAGTGATGGAATAGTTTCGCACTTCGGTAGGTATATCAAAATCAAAATAAATTGAACACATTTGTATGATAAGCACTCGGTCACAAGTCACCATTTAAATAAATATTTTCGTTGCCTAATGTCCTCATTCCTTGGATGAACCTCATTATCAACAATTTCTGATATTTTTTTGTAAAACAACCTACTTACTTTGATAAGTCCAAGTATTTACATATCCTCACGAGTACCTAAGAATGTGGGTAAGAACTGCTTGATTTATGCAACCAATGGAAAAATCCATAAGTATGTAGGTGTACTCTAAATTTTTTGTCGGTTCCTTAAAATGAGACACCCATCTATAATGTGATCATATTGTAGGTAGGCACTTATGTAATCTTTTAAAATGTGTAACAAAAGTAACGTCTCTTTATCTGTAACGAAATCTGTGCCATAATTCAGTGGAAACCAGATACCCGCGCCGGCTGTCGCCAGTTGTCCACCGAATATTAATGGTGTCCACGTGCTTTACATAACACCACATAATCTTGCAACCCACACATTGGACATTGAGGCTCAAAGCCGGGACTTGGCCAAGCAACTTTCATACAGATATTTCAAAATGTCATACAAATACTAGTACGCTCACATCTTCCGGGAACATCAGTTAGGAAGGCGTGGCAGATTCGGCCGAGGATCTCAAAATGCAGAAATATGCTAGAACCTATAATCGGTAGAGTTAACATATTTGAGCCTTTTGGGGTTGAGGCCCTGGGTCCGTGGGGAAACGGAGCCCTCCGGGAAAACAATATCAGGGCGTCTGGGCGAAGAGATGCGTGACCTGAGAGCTGGATCATATTTGGCCCATCGGATCAGCGGTAATGCATTTCCGATAGGCCAAATAGGAATCCATGGTGGCAATGGGGATGCTTCTGACTAGCATTGATATAGATTAATCTACAATCGTTTGCAACGATATCGTAAGATAGCTCAACTGTTCTTGTATTACCTGCGGAATATAGTTTTAAATATTGAAGTAGGTACCTTGTACTTATTAGTTTATCAAAACAATCACATAAGAAATGTAGAGCACAGACCATAGAGTAACTTTTTATAGACTAATAGGATGCTAACGATGTAGAGCATCCCGTGCTGTAGAAATTAAAAATAAACACCTAAGTAATTTTTTTAGGTACGTTACTATACTACTTTGGTTTTGTTGCTAAATAGCAGAGTTATATCCTTAATTTTCCAACCAAAAAAATAATATTTCCAAATTCAAAGAACGCACTCCGTACGCTCAGCGTAGTTTGGTAGAACCCAAGAGAGAATTAACCATACCTACCTACTAACTGCCTTTTTCATCCTGGGTTTCAGTATGAATGTAGGATAACCTACATATGATTATAAAGTGAAGAATCTTCATATCACTTCCGGTTTTGTTTCATGAAGAAAGCTTTTAGTTACGCGCAGAGTGACCACAGCATTTGCAAAATCTCAATCATATTTCGTTCTGAATCCTACAAGTGAACCAGAATTTAAATTCAAAACGCATTCATACAGCATCCAGCCGGTCAATTTACGAGTGCACCATTATCTCGCAGACTGAATAAAAAGGCGAATATTTTTCCATATAAGTGCACACGTGCACCCGATCGTGACCCGTCCACCTCACCTTCGCACCTCCACACGGAGAATCACAAGCGAAACCAAAAGAATAATTGCTTTTTGTGGCAGGTAGGTATGAGGAGAATAGTAGATACAAGTAATTTTTTCCAAACGACTCGTTTGTTCAATGGCTATTACACTTGTCTCAGACAGCGCCTAGTGCCGATTCACATTGCTATATGTCACAAATATACCTACATTATTATCTGCGGTTGGTAATCCAATAAATAAAAAGTTTAGGCGACCTCGGTGACGTGTCTCCACGTAAGGAGTGCGGGTTCGATTCCCGCTGCGGGAAAAATGTTTGCATGATTTGCAAATATTTGTTTCGGGTCTTGGTGTTGTGGTACCATGGTACTCGTAGTTTCTGATACCCACGGCACAGGGAATCCTAGTGTGGGGTCAGGACTATCTATGTGACTGTCGAGTCACAGATAACATAATACTATACTAGTAGTCGGGTGTTATTATTATGAAGAATTAGAAAGAATGAAGAAAGTTATTATTAATATGCAATCTGTCAATCGGCATCGACACAATGCAATAGGTATCTAGATTAAGAATTCTCAAAATTGATATCGATTAAGTATTACAGTATTTGATTTTAGTAGTTTAGTTTCTTTAGTAGTGATTTTACACTATAGGTATAGTGTTAAATCACTTTCTTTCAAATAATTTTATCCGACGCAAAATAAGATATTTTAGTAGAGCATTAGGTACCTACCTATCAAAGTTAATATTAAAGTGGCGATTAATATGCAATCTGTCAATCTGCATCGACACAATGCAATAGGTATCTAGATTAAGAATTCTCAAAATTGATATCGATTAAGTATTACAGTATGTGATTTTAGTAGTTTAGTTTCTTTAGTAGTGATTTTACACTATAGGTATAGTGTAAAATCACTTTCTTACAAATAATTTTATCCGACGCAAAATAAGATATTTTAGTAGAGCATTAGGTACCTACCTATCAAAGTTAATATTAAAGTGGCGAGCGGCTTCTCAAAGCTCGACTTGAATTCTCAGGTGCGCTTGGTCGACTCGATTGTTGTTGTTGTGGCGGCGCGGCGGCGGGCGCAGAGCGGAAAAAAAGAAGCGCCACGAAGCCCGAAGAATCCACAATAGACCGAACTCCAAACTTTTTTTTTATATTACAGGGAAATATATTATTCAATTTGTGTTGTTTCAGTCATCATAAGTAGACCATAGGTAATTATTTTTTTGGTTTTCAAGTTTTAAAAATTTTTGCAAAATTAATTTATAGGTCAAAATACTTTAAAAATTACCTATATTTTGTACCTAGAAAAATACAGGAATTCGTTTTTTTGCAATACTGGGAGACCTCTCTTGTAAGTATGTAGTTGACTCGAAAAAACATAAACAAAATCATTTTTAGATAGGAGGAGGGGTTAAAAATGTACCGCTGTATCGTACTCTGCTGCCATCTTGTTTCATTAAAAACAATAAACTGATATCGCCATCTATGGTTTTATACAAACTATACAAGTTAACAAGCTAGCTACTCGACACTAGATCGCGCTAAAGCAGTACTCTTGGAAGCTCTATTTATTTATAGTGGCAACCCTTTTGATATAAATAAGGACGCCATGACAGAAAACTCTTTCATTTGATTGGTCGATCGCCTAGCATCACGATGGTACGCCTGCGCTCGGCCATTTTGCCGTGGAAGCGTTTTGATTGTGGTTCTCCTCTCGAAAGTGCACAATTTTCAATCGAGCCGCATCGCGGCAATCTGCTCAATATTCTAGAAGGTAATATTTTTCGTAGACTGTTACCGATTTGTATTTTGTATTTCTGTATATATTTGCACCTTGTATCTCCACGGTAGATCTAATATTTATGGTGGTCGTTTTATTGGTGCTAAAACAACAAGCTCTCCCATTCGAAAGCACAAAACAACTCTCTGTTTTCGATAGTTACGAGCTTTACATTGCAACATTTCTATATTAGCCAAACGTGATCATGCCTTGCTGTTATTGTAACAACGTGTTCATTATTGCAGATAAAGGATAAGGCCGGAACCATGTATCTCTACAATTTGACTTTGCAAGGTTCATCGGCCATTACCCACGCGGTGCATGGTAATTTCTCCGGGACGAAGCAGCAGGAGATTGTAATATCACGCGGTAAAACCTTGGAGCTTCTACGGCCGGATCCCAACACCGGCAAAGTGCATACTTTGATGAAAGTGGAGATATTTGGCATCATCCGATCAATGATGTCATTTCGTCTCACCGGCGGCACTAAAGGTGAATGCACTTATTATTAGTGGGGTTGTTGACCTTATATCTTAATTTTGGGCGTGTACTTTAAAGGTTAGGTGTAACATAAAAATAATTGCATCGTCTTGCTCCATTCTCCTTCATCAAAAGCAGAATGGGATAACTAGATGCAAAGATTGAAATCCATTACGTCGCTCTTTACAGTGTCAATGACTGTTGAGATGTACCGTGATTGTACAATTTCACTTGAACAATTTATCTATATCTTTATGTACTAACAGTCCCTATTACATATACACATTTACATATACTAATAAGACAATTTTTGTTTGCAGATTACTTGGTCATCGGATCAGACTCTGGGCGTATTGTAATTTTGGAGTACATCCCAGCCAAAAACATCTTGGATAAAGTTCATCAAGAAACATTTGGGAAGTCAGGATGCCGCAGAATCGTGCCCGGTCAATATCTGGCCATAGATCCCAAGGGAAGAGCTGTTATGATTGGTGGTGTGGAGAAACAGAAGCTTGTATACATTCTCAATAGGGATGCTGAAGCCAGGTTAACCATATCATCACCTCTGGAGGCCCACAAGTCAAACACATTGGTGTACCATATGGTCGGGGTGGATGTTGGGTTTGAAAACCCCATGTTTGCTTGTTTGGAGATTGACTATGAAGAGGCAGATTCTGATCCAACTGGTAAGTAATTAATTGTCTATCTACTGACTAGCAAAAAAAGTTTGGTTATCAAAAATTGCTTCTCAATGTGTTTGCAAGATGGTGGTTGGTGGACGCCATTTTGTTCCCATGCCCATGTGGTGCTGTAAAAACATGTGTTCTGCTTACATAAAAGTTATCTTCAATCTAATGATTATCTTGAGGTCCGTGTTTCCGATTGACAGTGACGCCAAAACCTCCCTCCATGATTTGTCACTTATAACTTCACAACTTATTCATTGGAAAAGTGAGAATAATCAGATTTTCTGTTATAGGTGAAGCAGCTCAAAAAACCCAACAGACATTGACCTTCTATGAACTGGATTTGGGATTGAACCATGTGGTCAGAAAGTATTCTGAACCTTTAGAAGAACATGCTAACTTCTTAATAACTGTCCCTGGAGGCAATGATGGTCCTTCAGGAGTGCTTATTTGCTCTGAAAATTACCTGACATACAAGAACTTAGGTGACCAGCATGACATCCGTTGCCCCATTCCTCGTCGGCGAAATGACTTGGATGACCCAGAGAGAGGCATGATATTTGTCTGCTCGGCGACACACAAAACAAAGTCAATGTTCTTCTTCTTGGCACAAACAGAGCAAGGAGATATCTTCAAAATCACCATTGAAACTGATGAAGAAGTTGTCACAGAAATAAAGTTGAAATACTTTGACACGGTTCCAGTTGCAACATCAATGTGTGTCCTCAAGACCGGTTTCCTGTTTGTTGCTTCTGAATTTGGCAACCAGTAAGTAAATCTATATTGTTCTACAAGCATGTTTGAGCTTGTGAATTTGCAATAACTCAAATTCACTTGTAGTATTTTCACATGCAAGAGAAGTTATCTCTGAACCAAGGTCCTTCCTCTACAAAATTGAAGAAGAGCACACTGATATGAGATAAACATATTATTCAAAAACAATTGAATATACTTAAAGCATTTTTCTCGGATCATTGAACTTAACTACTGCATCTTACTTTCAGTTTCCTGTACCAGATTGCTCACTTGGGTGATGAGGATGATGAACCTGAATTCAGTTCAGCTATGCCTCTGGAAGAAGGAGACACATTTTTCTTTGCACCCAGACCTCTAAGAAATCTGGTCCTGGTAGATGAATTGGATTCACTCTCGCCAATATTAGGTAATTATGAAACATCTTGTTGTCCAAATTCATTTAAATACTTGTTATATCAAACTGTTAACGAGAATATGAATTTGGAAAGAGTAAATTATGTATTGTCTAGGTGAGGTTCTTGTTATAACATTTTCAATGGACCTCAATCCGGCGAAACACAACATCTTAATAATTGAGAACATTGTGTGTGTGTACAAGTGCTGTATTGTTATTGTGAGCTAACCGTGAAATCATGTTTTAGCTTGCCATGTAGCAGACTTGGCTGGTGAAGACACTCCTCAAGTTTATCTTGCATGTGGCAGAGGACCCAGGTCTTCTATCAGAGCACTGAGACATGGATTGGAAGTAGCTGAGATGGCTGTATCCGAGCTACCTGGTTCTCCCAATGCTGTGTGGACTGTAAAACGCCATAAGGATGGTGAGTAATTTAGACAGTATTTTATATAGAAGTTTTAAAACATTGAGGATAAAAAAGGAAGGCAGAAAATTTAAGAACTTAAGAGCATTATGATTATAAAACTTTTGGTCCGTGTTACTGATATACTGTGACGTTACAACTAACCACTTATGAATGCTCCTCTTTATCAACAAGTTTACTAATAAAACCCTGGTTGTTTGTCATACATAAACACCAGTGGTTTTTCTTTTCAGACACTGCTATCGGCCGATGAACAATAGAGATGGTTTCAACAAACTGACACAGGTAGGCATCGGCATAATCTACAAAGGAAGCTGACAGAAACTAGTGCTATTTTTGGCAATTGGACCTGCAGACCAGTTTCTAGCTTTGAAATTTTCTTTTGGTTGCAGAGGAATTTGACTCTTACATCATAGTGTCCTTCGTAAACGCCACTCTTGTACTCTCCATTGGTGAAACTGTTGAAGAAGTTACCGACTCTGGTTTCCTGGGTACCACTCCTACTCTGAGTTGCCACGCACTTGGCAGTGACGCGTTGGTGCAAGTATATCCTGATGGAATAAGACACATTCGTGCCGATAAGCGTGTCAACGAATGGAAAGCACCTGGCAAGAAATCAATTGTAAAGTGCGCGGTAAATCAACGTCAAGTTGTAATCGCGCTCACTGGCGGCGAATTAGTTTATTTTGAAATGGACCCTGTAAGTAAACTGCCTATTTATTATATATACCGACGTGTTTGCGATGGCCGTGCCTTCGGGCGTGGCCCTAGCGAGGGTGGTGCGTAGCTGCTCCATGCAGTGACAAGCCCACAACGTCGAATAGCATACTTCCCTCCTGCTTGCGGTAGAGGGCAGCACTCGGCATATTCCATAGCCATGCTGGAGCCTGTCAGGCTGTGAAGGCGGCCAAACCATGTCGTGGACAAACACATTCAATACAAACTCTGAATCCTTATGGCCCATAGTTCATTATAGTCTCTAACAAGAGCTTTGCATTTTCAGACTGGTCAGCTAAATGAGTACACAGAGAGGAAGAAGCTATCTTCCGATGTGTCTTGCATGGCGCTTGGATCTGTAGCGACAGGCGAACAGCGCGCGTGGTTCTTGGCTGTTGGGCTCAATGACAACACTGTCAGAGTTATCTCTCTAGATCCATCTGTAAGTATGTTTTAGTTTAACAACAAATTTTAATAAGATCAAATATTCTAAATGATGAATCAAGGACACCACTGAATCTTTGTGATTACAACAACCTAAAATGCGTTATTCTAATTCTCCTGATATTTATTTTTCCATCAATGATACATTTCGTGCAGAGCCCTATAATAAACATCAGTATTTTTCAGGATTGTCTGTCGCCTCGTTCTATGCAAGCTTTGCCTGCTGGTGCAGAGTCCTTGTGTATTGTGGAGCAACCTTTTGAATCTGGAGCTAAATCAGCACTTCACCTCAACATTGGATTGAGCAATGGTGTACTTCTGAGAACCACACTTGACTCCGTGAGCGGTGACCTAGCTGATACTAGAACCAGGTTTGTATGCAGTAACTTACACTTATGATTTATATTGTGAATATTCCAATGATGTAAACTTATTCGCTCCGTGTTTCATCTGAATTACATTGACGAGACAAACCAGATTCTGAGGATTTTTCCACATAAAACAAATGGCACTGTATCCAGTTCAGAAAATAATGATTCTTGTTTTGCAGGTATCTGGGTTCAAGACCAGTAAAGTTATTCAAAGTGCGTGTGCAAGGGTCAGAAGCTGTATTGGCGGTATCGTCCAGAACTTGGCTTGGATACCATTACCAAAATCGATTCCATCTCACGCCGTTATCTTATGAGTGTCTGGAATATGCTGCTGGCTTCAGTTCTGGTTAGTGTTTTCAGTTAATTTTTAAGGTTTAACACAGAGGCAATTATTATCTTTCTGAATGTAAACACACCGCTCATATTTGTGCGGAAGGGGACTGATCCTTAATTGACAACAAATGCAAATTCTGCCAACAACTCCAAGCAAGAAGATTTTAGTAAATTTTTCACGTTGAATTTGGCTGAAGTATTATAATAGTCAAGGAATAATACCGACGTGTTTGCGACGGCCGTACCTTCGGGCGTGGCCCTAGCGAGAGTGGTGCGTAGCTGCTCCATGCAGTGACAGGCCCACAACGTCGCATAGCATGCTTCCCTCCCGCTCGCGGTAGAGGGCGGCACTCGGCATATTCCATAGCCATGCTGGAGCCTGTCAGGCTGTGAAGGCGGCCAAACCATGTCGTGGACAAACTCACAATTTATGTGCTAGAGCAAGAGTCTAGCTAAGCAATAGTACAATTCTAACCTCGATTCTCTTTACAGAACAATGTGCGGAAGGTATTGTGGCTATATCCTCCAACACGCTGAGAATCTTGGCATTGGAAAAACTGGGTGCGGTGTTCAACCAAACCTATGTTCCATTGGAATATACGCCGCGGAAATTCATCATCAATTCTGACAATAACCACATCATTATCCTAGAAACTGATCACAATTCTTACACTGAGGACATGAAGAGTCAGAGAAGGTAAATATAATGATACTCTGCTACATTTTACTTTAGCAATTAATGAATTCTAATGATGACCCATTTACACATAAACTGAATTACATGTGGATACTCCTGCAGTACTGACTTATTCTTATAAATTAGGTACTTTCATGAAAATGTTATATCAAATGTTTTAAATCATATAATTCCTCTAGGGTCCAAATGGCACAAGAAATGAGGGAAGCAGCAGCTGGCGGTGGACCTGAAGAGCAACAATTGGCCAATGAAATGGCTGATGCTTTCCTGTCTGATATCCTCCCTGAAAACATCTTCTCCTCACCTAAAGCTGGAGCAGGTAACCAAGAAACTTCTTATGATGTAAAGCCACATTCTCTGGGCAAGAGCGGGAAATGTACTAAGCATACTGTCTCTAATCGATTGTGGCGATATCAAATCTCAACGTTAATCCCAGATGACCTAATATAAGTCATTTGATTCAAGTTCGGGAGACATTCCTATTGAAATCACTTCTACAATTCCCAAACTAAACACAAATGAGAAATATTCACTATAGTTTCTCTCTATCTAACAGGTATGTGGGCATCTCAAATTCGAGTCGTCGACATGGGAATCGGAGGAGGACAACCTAACACATTGTTCAAATTACCACTGGAACAGAACGAAGCTGCAGTGTCTGTGTGCATCATCCGCTGGGCAGCGCAGGGCGAACAGGCGCACCCGCATCTCGTCGTCGGAATCGCTAAGGATATGATACTCTCGCCAAGATCGTGCACAGAAGGCAGCTTACACGTCTACAAGATTTACAATACAGGGAAATTAGAACTAGTCCATAAAACTCCAATAGATGAGTATCCTGGCGCATTAGCTGCTTTCAACGGCAAACTCCTGGTCGGCGTCGGCAGAATGCTCAGACTATACGATGTCGGTCGGCGAAAACTACTCCGTAAATGCGAGAACAGACACATTCCTAATCTGATTGCCGATATCAAAACCATTGGCCAAAGAATATTCGTATCTGATGTGCAAGAATCTGTGTTATGTGTGAAGTATAAAAAGCGAGAGAACCAGCTGATCATATTTGCAGATGACACAAACCCTAGGTGGATCACTAATAGCTGCATACTTGATTATGATACAGTAGCTATGGCTGACAAGTTTGGAAATGTAGCTGTGATGCGACTGCCCCAATCTGTCAGTGATGATGTAGATGAAGATCCTACTGGAAACAAAGCTCTTTGGGATAGAGGTAATTTCTCTTTTGCTATGATATAAATAAGTTTTGATTGTTTTGGAGTGTATGATGATAACTCAATAAATCACACATGCTAGACTAATGAAAATTAATGATTCTACTATCCTATCTGATGCCATAATAGCAGTCCATTTGAGTTCCAATGCAAATTCCATGTTACTAATATTTACTGTTTATTTTAGGATTGCTCAATGGCGCGTCACAGAAGGGCGATATTTCCGTAAACTTCCATGTTGGCGAGACTGTGACGTCACTGCAAAGAGCCACTTTGATTCCTGGGGGCTCTGAAGCGCTTCTGTACGCGACCGTCAGTGGTTCGCTCGGCGTACTTCTGCCGTTCACATCGAGAGAAGACCACGACTTTTTCCAGCATTTAGAAATGCACATGAGAAGCGAGAATGCACCGCTTTGTGGACGCGACCATTTGTCATTCAGAAGTTACTACTACCCAGTCAAGGTAAATCACACTTGTGAAAATAACTGTCTGTCCATTTGTAACGATTTTTTATAACAGCTGAACCAAAAGATAGCTTAAACCACATGGAACAACATAGGCTACTTTCAACCGGGTACCACTAGAGGAAACCGCGGGCAGCCACTAGTATTACATAATTTTGTAATTCCAACAGTCAGTCAGCAGGTGTTTTCATTGAGAAGACTCATGTGTTACACTGTTGGTAGAGTACAGTCTCCGTTCGACTGCGTATGCGCTTGCCGTTATGGTTGCGTCGCGCCGTTGCCGGATTCTGGGTTCCTGAGAGTCAGGAGCACTTATTATTGGTGTCCTTATAGTGTTTGGAACTGCCATTTTTTTTTTCAATAACGTAATGTATTCTAATAAAAGTTGTTGTTCAAAATGCTTATTCCAATTTTCTTTGTTACAGAATGTGATAGACGGCGATCTTTGCGAGCAATACAACTCACTTGAACCGTCGAAACAGAAATCTATAGCGTTAGATCTCGAGAGAACTCCAGCTGAAGTTTCTAAAAAACTTGAAGACATTAGAACTAGATACGCATTCTAATTTATTGTGATTGATTTAATTTATAAGAAGTAATAAATAGGTACCTGTGGTAAAATTTAAAATTTCACGCTTATTTTTGAAACATGCATTTAATAATATAGATACTTTAGAGATGACAAAGCGGTGAAGAACTTTTCTAGGGTAATCTTTTCATATATTTTCTACGTATTTTGAGTTACTTTAATAAATCTTTTATTGTTGATCAATTGTTTTTTTTTTCAGGAATTTGTCTATGCCATCTTTGGCGGCGCGTCATTTGAAATTGTGCAGCCAATTTCTACACTGCACATCTCCACAATCAATGTATCGGATAATGCAAACAAAAACAAGGTTTGTTTTAAATTACATTGTTATGATTTTGGAGATTTCCCAATGATGTAAACTATTTCGCTCCGTGTTTCATCTGAAATATATTGACGAGACAAACCAGATTCTGAGGATATTTCCTCAAAAAACCATCACGACTTTGGAACCAGTCCAGAATTAAAATGTTTGTTAACATTACAGGTATATCTGCGACCCGACTTTGCTGGCCCAAAGAGAATCACATTGACTCCGTGAGCGGCGACACTGATAATAATTAGGTTAGTTTGAATAATATCTGTTACCTAATGATTTTTTTGTAATTTTTCCAATGATGTAAACCACTTCGCTCCATATTTCATCTGAAATACAATGTCGATACTAACCAGATTCTGAGGATTTTTGCAATCAGTGATACCTCTAATCTATGCTATTCCATAAGTAATACCTACTTTATTCTGTTGCAGGTATCTGGGTTTAAAACCAATAAAGTTATTCAACGTGCGCTCGCAAGGATCAGCAGAAGATATAATCGTCAAAACGACTCAAACTGCACACACGCGGAGGGTCTCTGGCCGAAAATCCAAACCTTCAATTTTATATTTGTATATAATAACTGAAAGATATCGTTCTTAGCTTCAAAACGATGTTAAATATGGTACAACAAAGAAGAAAATTACCTACCTGAAAATAAAACCACCTAGGAGGATGTGGTTGCGCTATTGCAGCAAGGACAGAACCGACGTGAAGTCGTTCTTGCGCTGAATATGAGTAAGTCTTCCTGTATCCAGAGTTTGCCGTAAATACCAGAAGACTGAACTTTTGAGAGAGATAACCGATTCATTATCAATACTGCACTGATCTCACTGCGAGTTCAAGAAACGCGTTGAGCGTTGATACACTAGCACGCTAACATCCACTGGAGTGGCTGTCAGTGGGTTACGGCTAGTCTTACGCCAAAAGGGCAAAGGAAAATTTCATCCTTTTGCCAAATAAAGCTCAAGCTGAGGGTACGAGCCAGAAATACGGCGCCTTCAAGCATTGCAGTGCTAAAGATAGCGCTGGAAGAGGAGTGGGAAAGGATTCCTCAAAAATTCATTAAAAAACTTCATCAGTTCGATAAGAATTCGAAGTGTCATTAAAAGCTAGAGGAGGCAACGCCAAGTATTGAGACAATAAATTTTGAGTATTAAATAAAAAAAATCTGTTTAATTTTGATCCGCCCTTTATCTTCACTTTTGTTTCGTTTCCGTTCAAATCTGATTAATTTAAAAAGATGTTACTAGGTAGATTTAAAGATCAAGTTTCCAAAAAAAAACATTTTATATTATACATTACTCAAGTCATTTTCTAAAAAAATTAACATTTTGTAGGGACGAGTCGATTCAGCTGTAGATAACATAACGCTTGTAGATAGATGCAGCAGTACTAATCTTAAGGCTGCGTTTCCACCAGAGATGTGCGATGGAAATGTGTCGTGCGAGGATGTCTTGCTGTGCTGTGAAAATGTGTGGGTGTTTCCACCAAAGCTGTGCGAGGATGTGTAGCGGAGCTGTGAAAATGCGCATTATTGAAGTGTGGTAAGAGGATGCATTGCGAAGCTGTGAAATGTGTTGACCGTCTATGGACTGGCTGGTACAGTATGCGCAAAACCTCGCAACACATGCCTCGCACACATCCCTCGTACACATCCCTCGCACACATACCTCGCTTGTTTTGTATGCGCAAAAATCTAGCTCCGCTGAGCCGTTTCCACCAGAGCTGTGCTGACCGATGCGAGGTAAATGAAGCGACTCTATTGGTTCTTTTTTTATTTTTTTATAAATAAATATTCCGGACATATCACACATTGTCAACTGATCCCAAACTAGGCATAGCCTGTACTATGGGTACCAGAGACTGATAAACATAATAGATATATATTTAACGCCCAGACACAGAACAAACATCTGTGTTAGTCACAAATGTTTATCCAGTGCGGGAATCGAACCCGCGACCTCTAGCGCAGAAGGCAGAGTTACTACCAACTGAGCTATAAGGCCAGTCAACTTTACAAACACATTCCTCGCTACGTATCCTCGCACATCTCTGGTGGAAACGCAGCCTAATTCTGTGGTAGACGAAGACTGAGTAAAAAAAAAGTCAGGTACCTACCTACCTACGGGTTAGTCCACCGAGATAAACCTAGTGGCGGATATTATCAAGGACATTCATAGAAATCCGGAAGGAAATCGAAGCTTCAACATGTTACTATAACTCCGAATGATGTCATCACCAGGAAACGTCTTCTTTATTTTTATGAGACTTGGTGTGAATACTAAACGCTGCAACATTCAAGACCAGTCCCCGGAGCATAGCAAATATGCAAGAATTGCGCGTGGTTAGGAGGTAGAAGTTGCTAGTGATGTCACTGATTCTTTCTTGATCATCCCGCATTAAGGACAGTGACCATGAGGCCATGTTCAGCAGTGGACGTAGTACGGCTGATTGAAATGATGATGATGAAGGTCAGTGACCAGGTTGCGGTATGGTGGCAGAAAAAGGCCATTGACCGTTCGTGGAAGAACCAGTGTGGTTAAAGGAGCCTTGTGCGCCTCTTATCCTTTCCTCATTTCCTTTCGTGCACATGTCAGTCATGTCTTCGAATTTTCGGACAAGCCGGTTCCCTCACGTTTTTCCTTCACCGTTTGAGAGAGAGCACAGGTACTTAGGTAGTATAATGCACATTTTCCGAATGGAAAATCCATTGGCGCACGACCGGGATTGGAACCCACGATCTTTTGGTCGAAAGGCAGTCACTACCATACCATCTTCAAGTAGTGCGATTCTAGATTAGGTATCTACTGTAGATACATGAATACACCTACGGCGATCTCTACCTTACTGAGTATAATCTACACAGTATTGAACTATGGACATTAGAGGGAGCGTTGACGTTACACCAGCAGCGTAAGCACAGTGATTTCAGTTATATTATGTTTAATAGCAAGGAACAATACCACGTAGCCGCGTCGCTAACCTGATTAATAGTTGCATGCACGTAACACTTTTCGCGTCACCTCTTGGCCTAAATGCAAATACAAAGAAAACGGCTCTAACTTCTTGCGAGCACGTGAAACAAACGTTTCTATGGTTACAGTATCGACCGGAGGCTTTTCCGAGGCTTTCCTCTGAAATTTCCATTCGCGTGACGTCCGCTGAACAATAGGGTGCTGAAAAAGTCTAGACGACGCTTGACCGGCGGCAGTGCTACCGCCCGGGTTCATACGCCCCGCATACGTGACTAGCCTAGCGTGAACAGTCGACGTACCTACACGTTACCTTTACTTATTTACTTTTCCATTAAAAAATATGATGCCTGGCTAGTGTTTGAAAAGCATGGTGTAGTGGTTTAGCGCGTCCAGCAGCCGCCTGGCAATGGACAATGAGTGCACGCGAGAAGCGAACCGAGACGCGCGGCCGCCCGCGACGCGAGCTACGCGCGTGCGTCCGCAAGCAACGGCACTTAAAAAGCACTCCGGAGCACTCATTAGCCGGTGCACCGTAACTGCGCTGCGGTTGGAAGATACAGAAACGCAACGTGTGTGCAATACGGGGTATTAGAAAGTGTAATGTGTAGTGGATGCGATGCTGTCAGTGAGCAAGCCGGCGTCGTTGGTACAACAGAAGAAGCAGCAGTGGGCGCGGGAAAGAGGTGCGTATGCGCCGCTATACGAATTTTCCTATTCACTGAGTTGTTGCGTCCAACCTGTGTTCATTTGTTTCGCTTACACAATAGTTTCTATCAGATGTTTTGTTGCAAGTGTTTGGTTTGTGAACTCTGATTTTCCAGGAAAAATCGAGATAGTGCTAACAGAGTTTAGCCGCCCTTCCCACTCAACAACTTAAGTGAGGCATACACCCAGAGGTAGGTACCTAGGTCGATATTATTGTATCTAATAACTGCTTTAGTTATCAGCAGTATTCCATTAACAATGTCCTAGGTAATCTCAGACATCTAGACCTCAATCAAGCACATTGGAATAAATCCATGAATATCAAAGCCATTATTTTGTCAATGTCGTGGGGTGTTTAGGCTGGTCGATGAACAATCAATCTCTATTTCAAGGTTGTTACGAAGCAATAACCTTTAGCTTTAAGCTTGACCTCATGCCTCAGTCAATAGGTTGATTCGAACCTAGGCCTTTTATACTTTTGCAAGTCTTAGTGATTGGGAACTTAATTTTATAAGTACTAGGTATCTCTTGCACATAGGTAGGTACCTACTAACTTATTATCCTCGAATTTGTTTCACGAATTCCATGAAATACAGCTTAATCAATAATGCCTTTTCTAAGCAAAACATGTCGTACTTTCAACCCCCATGAGGCTTTTCCTCATAAAAAGTGCAACATGGGGTGGCACGGTTTGTCTGTCACGCATGCCTCATCAAAACGTAGAAAAATGTTGTTCGTCAGCTTAATTTTGTTATTGTAAGCAATCACGTTCGTTATTGTTCGTCTGCTGTTACGCAGCAGAACAAAGATGTTTTCCAATTTACCTCATGATGTTCATCATCATCAGCCTGATGAAGTCCATTGCTGAACATAGGCCTCCCCTAAAGAGTGCCATGACGAACGGTCTTGAGCCTTCTCCATCCACCGACTTCCCGCAACCTTCTCAATGTCGTCGGTCCATCGGGTGGGGGGCCTTCCAACACTGCGTCGTCCGGTTCGTGGTCGCCACTCGAGAACCTCATGATGTTCGGGGGTTTCTAAATAAGGCTGAGAAAAATGACAAGTCGATCTTTTATTATGTAGGTAAGTATACTTAGATCTAAAAATAATGAGCGTAAAAAGTCCTGTATCAAGCAAGGAAGTGAGCAGAAAACTTACCTACGTCATTAATTGAATATCAGGTAAAATATGCCTATGCCAGAAACGGTTCAAGTAAAAACCAGGGCCTACACAGCACAGTCAATAGCGGCTCTATAAAAATTGAAGCAGTGCCAGTAGAACCTAGATAGACCAACAACTTTCGGGAGCCATGACATCGAAATAAAAATTTCTACAAGGTGATTTATAATATGTATGCCATCCCGAAAGGGGCTTATTCTACCACCAATAAATAAAGTTTGTTCTACGACTTTTGGAAATTCGTTTTCATGGAAAAAACATCTGTTTTGTCTGTTCTGTTCCCAAATCAGCTGTTTTGGGGTCAAATCAGGTCAAACTCAATGAATCAGTTGTTTTAGGTAGCAATCTTGATTCCGAACTTCTTTTAAGTTTAGTTATTAGTTCCTTTTGTGTGCCATGTTTCTCAAAGTTTTTCTTGTGTGGTAATCAATAAAGAGTTATCTATCTATCTATCTAACGATGATATAAATACCAAAAACAGCTAATTTGAGAAAGTTTGTGAAAAACAAAATTAAGAAAATAAATTGATAATATTATTTCTTTTTGTTGATAGTATAACCATCTTTCGGGATGGTATACATTGTTATGAATCACCTTGTATACGTAACGTAGCTAATTTAATAATCCCAGCTTATAATAACGAATGCGAAAGTGTGCTTGTTTTTTAGTTGGTTTTTCTTTCACGCAGCAGCGGATGAACGAGATTTTTTTGACATGACCTTCTACTTTTTATCCGAGTTTCACGCGAGCGAAGCCGCAGGCGCGATTTAGTCATTTATATAACTGTTAAAGTAGGTACTTACCTATACCTGACATTAACATAAAAAAATTAATTAATTTTACGGTCATGATCCGTTGTAAGCTGGTAAGCAATTTCTATCAAAACACTCACTGCAAGGCAGGCAAGAGAGCGTAACAAGCTAACTAAAAGAACAAAATATGCCATGATAGCATGTCCAGTCTGTCCGCAACTGTTTTCAGAGTAGGCAGACTAGCCAGTAATTTTATAGCCAGCATAACGGCACCAAGTATATAAAAAATGCTATTGCAAAATATTGATTTCATTTCAACTTTACTGAATTGAAATCAATACGCCTGTCTTTTATTGTGGTGACAGTAGGTCTGGCTAGTATTTTGTTTATGTAACGTAAGTTGACAGTCTCAGATTTATGGTTCAAATTCTTGTAAAAAGACGCATGCTAAGGCCCTATGTCGTCATTATAATTTTATAAGTATATCACTTATATCAATAATTAATTTGATAGGTTAGTATGGTAGGTAAGTACCTGTATATAATATTATGTTATCTGTGCTAGTAGGCAAAAGTCCGCTAGTAGTAAGACTTCGGGATTGTGCTACGTTATCTAAAACGCTTAGGTACTACTGTTAAAAATAGCTAAGGAAAACGTTTCCTTAATTTGTAATTAATGAGCTACTTAGGTACATCGTGACCCCTATTCGCAGGCGATGGCATGCTACAATAACACCCCACCGTAGGTTAGCAAGCAGTAGGTGGGCAGGCACCTAACGCAAAGTAACAACTCGCAACAAAAACCCTTTGCTATTGTTTCGTACGATTACCAGTATTAGCAACATTAGGTACTCCAACGAGCGAAACGAAAGTGATCTTCGGTGCTATACACCGCCATTTACGTAATTGAGTCATTTTAAAAGTAGACTAGGTAGATACTTTATGACTTTGAAGTAATTTATTACCCAAGTTTTTGTCTAACTCGTAACGATGTTACGAACCTGCGATATTAAAGGGGTCGCGTTCTTTTTTAGGCATTCACATAATTTATTTCAGCCACTCATTTGCATTATTTACACACGAGCTCAGTAATAAACTGTAGAATGTAATGTCCTTGCGTTTATTCTTATCAGATAGGAGAGGACTATAAACAAGACACATTTTCAAGACACCTACCGCTTCTTCGACGGCATGAAAAGGATGAATAACGGCTTTTCATGCATGCATTATCGACTAAACGTAAAAACCCTTTGCAGGCAATAAAGGGGAGTTTTTCATTTTCTTTTTCCGACTAGAATTGATATTTAATTCATCGACGACTTCAGTCATGGACGGTCGGTCTAGTAGTTTTTTCACGTTTATCGATTGAATAATCAAGTCGTAATCAGTGTTTTGTTTTTCATAGACCTTTTTTAGTAATATTTTGTTTCCGTTTCAGAGGAAATGTCACACCTTTACCTACCATGGGGAACCGGTGAGCGGTGTACCAATCGCGCTCAAGTCAGGAATCAGTTTGCGAGCACTCTCGAACTGCACAAGCAGTCTTCATACGAGTACCAGGAGCAGGAGCCGATCCAGCGACAGCGCAGCCCGAGCTTACCTCCTATCCATCACGGAGAGAACATCAAGGACGATAGAAGAACCAACATATTGAACCGAAACATCCCAAGTGCTAAGCGATTTGCTTTTTACGACGAAGACGGAGAGGGTGATACTTCAGGGTACGGCAGCGAAACTATCAACCACATGAATAAGAGTCAAGGTGTGCCGTTGCATGATAGCAATCGAAACCCTGTGGTTGCGTGGCAGCAAGAAGGCAAAGAGACCAGGTAATTAACTCATTTTAATTGAGCACACGAAAAACATTAGTGTGACCCAGAGATTTAAAAACAAACCAATATAAATAGTAGCTGTTTACAGTCATGCAATAAGAAACTTTCACAGTATTTACAGTCTCAGGCAGCACTCAAGCGAAACGCTAGATTCTTTCCATTCAGAATGAGCTAGTAATTTATACCTGCTTAGATATTTAATTGCATTTACGAAATAGTGAGCGTGTTCATTTTTATATTTTTTAAGCCAACTTCAAAAAGGAGTAGGTTCTCAAGTCGGCTGTGTGTATGTTACTCGATATCTCCGCCAATACTAAACCGATTTTGATAATTCTTTCGCTGGTGTACAGAGTATGATCCCGGGGTGGTCCCAATTTAATTCCTGAGGGATTGCTTCTTGTCCCGTAAAACTAAAAAAAACGTCATTATCTCTTGCCGATTTTTTTTTTGTCGACTGTGGTATTGTATGGTTATCTCCGCGACTTCGTTCGGTTGCTGCTAGTTTTACAGAAACTTTAACCTTAGGGGGTTGTGTGTCGGGAATTCCTTTCTGTGCACCCATACGTTACAACAGAAATTTCATACCTACTCTTAGGACTTTTGGTTAGGCTCTGCGTTGATTGTCAAAGAGAATAAAACCACCACGTTTTATTGTCTGTCAGTCAGTCAGTACCATATGAGTTATTATTTATGATGAATGAATGTCATACTTACTTTGGTTTTTTGTTCGAAAGTGTTGGTGGCAGGTGTCATCCTCAGTAGGTAAGCAAAACGCAAAGAGGTTGATAACAAAAAAAAGAGGTTGGTATTAATCTTGTAAATATTCAGGAATTTGAAGTCGGATATCAGTTTTTGTAAAAAATATCTTATTAAATTATGTTTCCATTTCGTAACTATGTCAATATTTCATACAACCAGAAACAGGTCGAGTGGTCCTAATTCAGCAGAAGACCCGTGGTCGGCTCGAAGTCCTAGAACAGCTGAGGAAGGGCGACCTAGATGGGGGGACCGAGGAGTCGCTACTGGAAGATTATGGGAACCTACCGCTCCTACTGCGAGACTTCCACAAGTAAGTTGCTATGTAGATTTTAACAGTGTTTTATGTAAAAACTAACTGAAATGAATATCTAAACAAAATATTCTACTTTCTCCAGATGCCAAATCAAAAGAAGGGCACCCCATCATGGGTGGAACGAGGATTAAATATGATTGAAAACACGGCGGAAGTTCTAGTCATCGACCAAAGAAGTTCAAGCAATAATAGCACGGGACTCGAGTGCGACAGATCATCGTGTAATGGCAGCGACGAAGGAAGGTAATGATCTTAACAAACTTAATTGCAAACAATGGTATATTTTTAGTTTTAGAAAACATTGTGAATGCAAATTATGGTTTCAGAACGTTTTTAAGGGGCCAAAATGTCCCATTAGAACCGGAAATCAAGGCCGCAAGAGAAAACAAACGCATCAAAGCTTTAGAACTACAATCGGCCATTCTGAACCAACTTGAAGATCGAGAGAAGCGTCGCATAGAAGAGAGAGAACTTAAATTAAGAGAAGAGAGATTAGAAGAGTTGCGAATACAAAGGCAACAGGAAGAAGACCGAATGAAACTAGAAGATGAAAAACGGAAAAATGAGGAAAAACAACTCCAGGAACAAAGGAAACTTGACGCTTTGAAGAAAGCTCTTGAAGATGCTGAAAGGACGGCGAGACAAGAAAAAGAAAAAAGATTCACATGCTTGAAAAAACATCTAGATAATAGTCACAGATCCACAATCTGTGACTCTGGTTTATCAACTGATAACAAAGTGAAAACAGAAGAATGCTGCACAGAAACTATGTCTAATTATGAACGTGAACTGAATAGTCCAACAAAAACTCACAGAACGTACGATGTCCACTCTGCTAAAAGTCAAAAGAAAGATTGTGGTTCGCACCTAACGACCGAATTCAACTCTCCCAGATCTGTAGGCCCTGGTAATCTAAACCTATTCATACATAGTGTGCCTCCGCTAGCCCTTGCTGACAACCAGTTTAATATTGTGCCAATCGGTATCAACGGGAATTGTGACATTATTAACAGCCCGCAAAATAACATACAATTAGCCGTATTAGTTCCTCAAACTCTTACTAACAATTTGTACAGTGTTTCCTTGAATTCCTTAAATAACATTAATGATTTGCCTGAAGCTAATAAGTTATTGACGCCAAAGAAGTATCGCACAATTATGATGAAGGATGCAACCACACAGACAGATTCATACGTTTACACGAAATCTACAACAGACAAAATTATTGAAACAGATGAGATCGAGAGAGATATAGATAAGAATTACCCAAATATTGATGAAAATGCCCCACAAGATAGTAATCATAACACATTGAAGAAGGATCGCCGGTTTCGATCAGAAGAAAGGTTTAAAAAAGACTTGGAAAATCGTCCCAAGTGGGGTGTTAATAGGCCTGTTGCTCAATACAAAAAACAAAGCGAAAAAGATCCTTTTTATAGCCAAAAGCGTAAGGTACGCCAAAAATATAGGCCTCAACCGCGCCAATACTTATCACAGTCTAGTGAAGATAGTCGCTCTCCAAGTCCACTTGGAAGACAAGAGAAAACAATCGAAAATGGATTGAAACTTCGTAATTCACTGAGCCAGTCGTATTGGCGAAACAAAAGATCTAGTCAAGATTTATCAATTAAAAATAATCATGCTTCTGAACCAATCAACAGTTTGCAGATAGAGTTCAACCACATCGGACAAATAACGGCGAATGAACTAAGCGACAACAAAAAGTCACCTAAAAATATGTCTCCCAACAAAAGAATGACTCTATCACAAAAGTTCATCAATGATAAATATGGGAACAGGAAGCTATGGAACGACGATGTCAATGAAAGAAATACCAAAGTTGGCTTGTTTGATGTTGATAACAGAAAGAAAATAATCGACCAAATAAACACTGCCAAACGTGATTATCTAGATAAAAACAATGACCAAGAGAACTTTGTTTTAACAAATCAATACTAAGAAATATACCAAAAGGACATTTTTTACTAGTCGTGCAATATGTAGGTAAAAAAATTAGGTTAACGAGATGGTTATCGACCAAACCGTTTCTAAGAAAGAGCCGACAAAGTTGGATCAATAGGATTCAGGCAGTTGGCATACTTGTACAATAAGGTAGTGCAGTGTTTTAGTTCCGTAATAATGGATGATCTATTTGATAAAAAGAAAGATGAAGCGCCTATGCTTGATTTGTCTAAAGTAGTGATTAATACAGCAGAGGAGTATAGAGCCGTTTTGGACAAAGTTCCAGACTTTAAAACTCGACCAGAAAAGGTAAAGATTTTTTTCTCACATGAGAGCGAACATTATAAGCATATTAATTTGATATCATGGAAATAGGTAAAAGCAGAAGACATCAAAATCTCGGACAAGGCAGGCCAGAAAACCAAGACTCCTCGGAAGGAAGTGCGGGCATACGAAAAGTTAGGGACGCGAGGATACGAAGAGAAGCATTTTACGTTCATGGACCCGATACCAGTCGAGATGCAAGGGCTAAAATTTGACGAGTTGTGCGCAGTGCCTATTGAGTGGCGGATGCTGACTTCTATCAGGCCCAAGTCTAAATTAGACGAAGAATACTTCAACAGGTAAAACTTATAATTTACCCCTAAAGTAACAGTTCAATTTCTGATGACTTTAAAGAATTTTTGATTGGTTCCAGATTGATAGAACTTGGCAAATCCGAGCTGAGAACGAAAGCACGGGACAAGAGGGAATTCGCTAAAAATCCTATGATCAGAAAATCTAAAAATAAAGCTGGCGTCACTGAAACTAGAATTGTGTCTTGCGATGAATGTGGTGAAGAATATTGCAATGGTAAGTGTCAGTTTCGATGGTCATGTTCATTGGAGAGAACAACCAAGAAAACTCAACTGAAATTTGGTTGAGGTGCGGCTATCACCCCAACTATCAACATAATTATATAGGTTTGTGCGTTCCGACTTTTATAATAAATACAGCACTAAAAAACTTTCTAATAATAAAACCCAACTCACTTAGGCTTTTGACTTTCATTTTCCACTCGATGCGCTCGGTTGACCAGGATCAGATTGCGTCTTTTATGCAGTGATATTTTTTTTACTTCCAGGCAAAATGTGCGTCATCACGAACTACGATATGTTCGCGCGTCTCAAAGTCGAAGTGGAGACCAAGAAAGCCCAAGCCCCCCCGGCCCAAGCGGGTAAGCTGCGTAAGATGAAACGTCGCGGAAAACGCAAGCCGCGAAGCAAGAGTGCCGCGCCACAAACGCGGAAATCTAACTCGAAATCCGGGGCGAAAAGCGATTCCGAATTGTAAATTTTACTGTCATTAACTTCGTCACAGTTCACATACAAACGTTTAGCAAATCAAGGTCATACAAACTTTGTATTTGTATCAATAATTGATTGGTTCTTGAACATGCGCTTAAATTGTATACTGAATATTTATGTAATCACTTCAGCTGAATATAATCAACATAATTTAAACAATCGATGCAAATACACTAGGTATATGGGCCCGTGATCCCGACTCGCAATGCTAATTAAGGAAATACTTGTGAATTGTATTGACTGATATTTTTTATTTATTATTAGTATAGTAAGGTACCTACTGTACAATTTTGTTACTTCTTTATCAAGCTAGCCTAGTCGATATTAGCGTTTACTACTTTTTGAATCTCAATTCTTTTTATAGGTACGTGTACATTTGGTATTACAAATAAAAATAATGCATTTGACTAATAAATCTTAAAGTTGTTTCTCATTTAACATTTATACAAGGTGATTCATAATATTTATACATCTCGAATGGCCGATTGGCAAAAAAATTGAAAATTCGCCATTATTCAATGAAAAAACACTATGAACAGGTCAGCTGTTTTGGGGTCAAATAGGTTTTTGGTTTCAAACCTATTTGACCCCAAAACAAGTCAGATTTTGAAAGTTTAAGAAAAACGTGATCAAATTTTTTCGCAATATTTAGTCATTTTCGCTGACTATTGTGTTTTGTTTATATGTATAATAAGCCCCATTCGGGATAGTATACTAGTTACGGAACACGTTGTATACCTACTATTCCTATAAATAAACGATATTGTGTTATGGTTTCCAAATAAAAAAATATGTCAATATCACTCTTTATTGATTTAAAAAAATATTTATATTACACATTCATTACAATTACAATATTATTATTTGTAGAGCCTATAACAACATTACCAAGACAATATCTCTATGCATTGGCAACCACCTGCTCCTTTGCAGGACCGAACCCGTCACTACTACACTACATAATTAATATGAAGCCAAAAATATCTTTTTAATCTATTAAACCTATTGATGATATACGAATTTTATTCATCTCTGATACTTCACTAGATGACAAATTCTTATAAAGTTCAGGCCCTAAGTACAGATTTAAAACTATAAACGAGGGAACACAACTAACTGGAAAATGGAAATGTCCTAAAATACACGTACTTATAGAAGTAATAACAATGTGGTAAATAAGGTGCAAGCGATCAGGTGTAGAGAAGATCGAGGCTATAAATGTACTGTACACAGATAATATAGCAAAAAAATTGGCCCTGAAGTGACAGGTATATCACAACTCGCAAGTTTGGAATCCATGCAGGATAAGTAAGACTTAAAGAAAACTAATAAACAGTATTATGAAATCACCTACTATGTATCTTAATTCAAACAAATTATCTTAGAAATCCAGAAATAAATGTCACACACAGCATAGTCGTTGTAAGTACACCAAGAATTTTCAAATAGAATTCACAATATTGAAATATTTACCGATGAAAAATAATGCTTTCATTCCTATCCTATCTATAATAAATTATTATTTAAAGACTATAGAATTTTAGAACGTCGTTAGAATATTGTTTACTCTACAACACTTGGGATTATCCTTATAATCTAGATTACAAAATAGGAATCTGCAATAAATTAGCTGTATACATTTATAGATTTAGTAGCAATTTTGAACTGCGATAGGTACTTTAGTCAGATGGGAATATTTTATACTTTACTTAAAATATGTACTTTTATGTTTTATATTATCACTTGGAGATGGATAGTGATTACATAAACCGAACTTTAAAACAATAAAATAGGTGAAATGTAAAATAATAAATCGATTGAGCCATCTTCAGCTTTCGGACGGAAAATATAAAAGATTTATAGATTCGCCTACATGATAAAGCTAGCTAAAATTTTAATGTCGATAAAATGAGGATACTTAATAAAAATCTACAAGTCGTAGAACATTTTATTGGTCCAATTTCAGGTCTCTCGTAATTTTGTCATGGGTAAATCAAAACATCATCAACCAGTCCCAGTGGTTTTTTGATGTTTCATCTATTTATTATGATAGTAAGGACATAAATTCGTAAAATAAAGAATAAAACAAAAAATGGAGGAAGAAATGCATACTCATGGAATGAAGGAGACTTATAACTACAAGCACCAGAAGGTTTGAATGTTGTTATTAATAATGTTTTGACTGTATTAATAATTTTTACAACTAATGGGATATACAATTCGTATTTATCGATTTTCATAAAATACTAAGAGAACGAATTTTTTCAAAATACGCCCTCTAAATGAATTACTCCAGAATAGAATTTAAACGCACACATTGCAGATTCCCAAAAATACACTTTTAAAGTAGGTAGTCCCAAAACAAAAGAAATGACTCATACCAAAAAAAATATTATGCATTGAAAACAATAATTAAATTATTATGAAAAACAAGTCAACGAGTTTTAATATACAATAAAATATGAAACTTAAAACATGGACGTAAGTCAAATGAATGTGTAAGAAGAAAGTAAGGTAATAAAACTTAGTTAACAATTAGCGCGCCCTGTAAAACTACGGCCTGTTTTTATATATTTCGCAGTTCGTGGATTAGGTCGTGATTTTACGAGGCGTGCAATTGGCATTGAGCTAGCGACTGGGCGGAGTGCCCGGCTCGCGGCTGTACCCTGTCTATGCGACTCACCATTCACTGGTCTTTGCGAGCTTTCTTTTTGCTGCTTTTCTTTGACACCTTAGTGTCAGTCCAAGTGTCTGAAATTAGATTAAAGTCTCGATCAATAATGCGATTTGAGTTAAAAACAGTTGCAAGCTGCCGTTTTGCTATTAACTCTCTAAAATACTCTTTTCATTAGGACGAGCGGACGCTTCCACATGTCTGATTTTACTTATTTGAACCATCAATCCTTTTTTAAAGGCTAATGGCCACGACTAGGGCTTGCAATCGAATATTCGAATATTATGTACATGTACATGACAGATTTTTTTATTCGAATATTATGTAATAGCGTTATTCGAATTTTCGAATAATTTCAAGTATGAGAGAAAGCCGTAATCTAAAGCATTTATACTTCTCTAAACTAGGTAATTTTAGTTTTTCTACAATTTGAGCATCATTACTACAACAACTTACGTGAATCTGCACTTTCATAATGTTTAAACGGGAAATGACTTAATGAAATAAATTTTCGGATTTTATTTGATGCAAACTTTTTTTAAATATTTGGTGGTTTTGATAACTAGGGTTCACCGTAAGCCATTTTGGAGCATTCCTATGCGGTTTTGTGATGATTTTCTGCAGCAAAAACTTGTTAAAACTGACTTTTAATAGTTTCGAATAATATTTGAATACCACCCAAAAATGGTCGAATACTACAATTCCGAATATTTGCAAGCCCTACCCACGACTCTATGGATGCTGGTACCATGTTCAAATCTTACTGCTTCATAAAAAATCCTCCATTAAAACTATTGAAATCATACAAGTGCAATATTTTTTCCAGGAAATCTAAGTAAACTACCACAAATATTATAACTGAGTATTTCTTAAACGACCCGCATTTTCTGGCAGTAAAGTGAGCAGTACGCTTGTTTGTTCGCCTTCCGCTGTTTGCATTTGATTTGTTTTTTTCAATGACTTTCGAATGTCGTTGGTTTTTATACATTACTTTTACATTCCCTATTAGATTCATTCAGACAAATTGTATTTTATACAGAAGAACTAATTTTAATCGCATTTTATCATTGATGCGCGAGACGGGTATGGTCATGATCTTTTCATAAGAAATCCTACATAATATATTTTTAGTTTCCAAGAAAGTCAACGTGTGTTGAGCAATAAAATTTCGACATTTATCAACGTTTGAACAGGTGAATCTTTTAACGCAAGCCTCAGCCACTCTCTTTCAAGGCCCACCGAATCGCCAATCCAGAATGCAAGTCGGTGGGAACTCAGCCATATCGCGAATTAAATTTATTTCGACACTACATTTTTAAAAGATAATGTGAGTGATTCAGTGTGCAAAAAAAATACATTTGCGAGAGTTTACCTTTAAAACTTTTGGACCGTTTCAATCACAGAGAGGTAACTTTAATTTTCTTCATCAGCGTCGAGGAGGTTATCGATTCGGCATTATTATTTTTAATGTATGTACACCGATTACTCATTTACAGCTGGTCCGGTTTTGGCTTATTTATTTATTTACTTATTTATTTCTACAATTGTGTAGGAAAGGACTCTGATGTGCTCTCACATATTTTTCGTTTATGTGCGATAAGTAGTTTTTCCATGACAATCAAAACACTACATCATCACTTGACTTCAAGATTTGCAGAAACATTAATTTATGGATGATTTTTTATTTGTTTGTTGGTTAGCTATCTTTGTGCAAATAGGGGTCACTGCTGCCCATCCCCTTGCTTTTTCCCCTTAGTCGCATCTTACGACATCCATGTGTAAGTAACATAAGGAGGGGCCTATTCTTCAGCCGGGGCTACCACGGCCTGATTACTGAGTAATTATATCAAAATAACTTACCACCAAGCTCATCAAAGACCGGAGCGGGAGTCGTTTCCTCTTGCTTATCAGAATCGGAATCCTTCTCAACGGAATCAGCTTTGGGCGGGATCTTGGCAGTCTAAAATCCAAGGAACAAGGTAAAATCCAGTAAGTACAAATACGAACAGCAAGTGGTCCTTCGAGAAGGATTATTCTAGGCTAGCATTTTAACACCCATTTACGATCTAAGGTGTGATTCTCAATTTGTATAACATCGTGGTAAATACAAATCACTTAAGAATAATTATTTGGTGCACGGCCGGGATCCGAATCCACGACCTTCAGATGTCGAGGAACGTCCCACTAGGCAAACACGGCGCTAGGTCAATGCGGTAGGTTAGGTATATTTCTCGTCGCAAAACATACTAAATTATTCAGAGCATCACAGTTATCTTTGTTGCAAAGCAAATGTATTATCACTAAGTAGCTACCTGCTCCTTTGACCTTCAAACCAAAATATGATAACTTTGGTATTTTATCTAAGCATGAGGTAATAAAGAATCTTAATAAGACACAGAAGTCAAAACAATAACTCATAATCGTATTCCAAAGTTGCGCGCCCGCAACACTCAACTTTATCTAAAGGTAAAAGAAAATAGGTCAGAATTTATAAAAGTAACAAAACAAATTGTCAGATGGGAAAGGGCGTAGAATAGAGTTGCTGGCAATAGTATTTGTTTCGACTTTCACATGTCTTAAACTTTGTTGCGCTCAATGACAGCAAAAAGGCGCCATGGTTCCAAATTAAGTCTTGGCAAAGCAAAATTTCCGATCAGAGATTGCTCTCTTTTGGGTTTCAAAATTATTTAACACAACTATCTATCCTACCTAAAACAACGAAATTCGAAACCAGATAACTACCCAAGAACATATTGAAAATAAAGTAGCCGGATGACAAGCAGACAAAAATTCCTGCCATACTACAATACTATCGATATACCACGCAATGAGGGGTCGGCATCTAGGTTGGCACTTGGCGATATCGATAGTTCTACTATCGATAGTCTACGAAAATCAATAGTATCGATAGGCATATCATTATGCTTACCGCATATTACATCAATACTATTGACTACGTCCAATTCTATCGATAGTGTTGCATATCTCGCTATCGATAGTGCAACTGATTTCCAAGGTCAGCTATCAAAAGTAAAATATCAATATTTATGATTCTAGCTAGTCACAATTATAATAATTATGACCACACTTTCTTTCCTAGCTTTTCCTTCCTATGAGGAAGTTTGAAAGTGGCGTCAGTGACGAAAAAGCTGAGGAGTAATAATAGCTTAGCATGGTATGGGCATATTATGAGAAGGGAAGAATGTCGTATGACAAGAATATAGTGTTAGATATGACTGTGGATGGATGGATGTAGGAGTAGAGATAGGCCAAATAAAATATGGATGGACTGTGTGAAAGTGGATATGGTTAAGAAAGGAGCGAGTGTTGAGATGACAATTGATAGAGGGAAATGGAAGAAGAATATAAGGGCAGGAAGATGATGATGACCACACTTTCTTTCCTACCTCCTTCTTCTTGTTCTGTTTCTCCTTATTCTCCTGCTTCTTGGTGCTCCTGAGATCCTTAACTTCCGTCAGCTCCTCTTCTTCAGGGGACTCCTCGACGTCACCACCTCCCAGCGCTGCCTGCTCGTTGCGCTCCCTCTGGTGACAACAACTTACCAATATTAACATTTATTTAGCAGAAAAATGAATGGTCCCCAAACTAAGTTAACCTGTAATTCGGGCCTGTACCATCAACATTGATGATTTGTTTGGGCGGTGACGTAAGTTAACAGTCTCAATGATTTATGGTTCAAAATCGTGTAAAAAAAGTCACGTGACCGAAACGTACTGGCCTATGATTAAAACTTCTGCAGAACCTATGTTACCAAAGCTGCACGGGGCGTCAGCGGAGTGGCAACGCAAATCTTAACGATTAATTTTACCCTCTTTCCGCAGTTAAGTATGAGCAGCATAGACAACGCTTTGTCTATGAATAATTTATGGCGTCGAAAGCAGTTATATTTTTATTGTAAGGAAATCAGAAGAATGAATGAAAAGTTTTTACACGCTACAAAGATTCACATCCACTTCAAATGTATTTGGCTCTATTCTTCTGTAGACAATTTCTGTCTACATTGCTCATACTTTGGGTAGTTTGAAGCTGCCACTTTATACACACTTATGGTAGAGTTGATTATATCAAAGCTTGAAAAAGGCTTTAGGTATTTTTGACCCAGTACACACCAATTCATAACCCAAAGTAACTGAATAGCTGGATCCCAAAAATAATACTCAATATTTAGCAATCATTTACATATTTACTGAGAAAAGTAAAAGGCACAAGTTCAATGTCATCAAGATTAAACATTAGTGCTTCAGGTTTTATTGCTTTCTAGTTTAATAAAGAAACACAGTTATAATGCATTGTTGCATTTACTGAGCAGTAAAAATGCTTCGTAGAACAAACATACCTAAGGAAATTGGAGCACTAAAATTCAGTTGAAAAACTATTGAAACTTTTAGAGAATGAGGGGTACCAATCTTAACAAGTACTAATTATGTATTATTTTTCAAAAGACTAGCGGCTGCCTGCGGCTGTGCTCACACAGTACCCAGATCAAAAGTAGCCCATGTCCACCTTCAGGATTTTAGTTATATCAAATTTCATCAAAATTGGTTTAATCATGAAAATTAAACAAACAAACAGAACTAGCCCATGCTCGCCTGATAACAGGTTTATATGTAGCATATTTATGTTATTCCAGGCTATTTAAAACATCCATTCAATGGGTAAAGCATGATAACAAACATCTTGAAATAATTTACTTTAAAATTATATACCCATCAATATTAGTAAGGAAGTAGGATTAGTGTGATAAAACAATATTGACAAGGCCTACCTCATTGAGGATACGTTGTAGCTCCTCCACTTGAGCTTGCAATGCTTTAGCAGCATTCTCATCAACATCAGGTCCTACAGCACTCACAACCTTGATCACTTCCTCAACGGGCTCCTCTGCCGGGTGAGCAGCCTCCACATCCTTCTCCACATCCTTAGTCTTCCTTCCCTTCTTAGCCGGACTTTCCTTCTTAGCGGTGTTTTCTTTCTTCTCTTCCGGGGACTTCACCTTCTTCTTGTCACTCTTTTTAGGCACCTCTTGCCAGAGCCCATCATCAAAGTCGGCTGGTTTCTCAGCCTCTGTGGCCTTTCCTTTCTTGCCCTTGACAGTTGGTACATCTTTCTTAGCCGCTTTAGGTTCAACTGGCCTCTCCTTAGGCTTGGGTTTCTCTGCTTCTTTCACTTTCTCCTCCTTTTTCTCCTTGGTGGGAGACTTCTTGGAGGATTCAGACTTTGTCTTCACATCTTCAACTGCACGGTTGGGAGAAGACTTCTGCAAAGACAATATGAAATGATAAGTTTGGGGTTCAATGACAAGTCCTACTCAAAGGTATTTCTAGGCAGATTTGGTAGACATACTCTCAAAGTATGAAACAAAGTTTATTAAACACGAGTACATCTTCGACATGGGCTTTCAATCTCCCGGATAAATACGTAGCATATGCTTACAGGTTAAAAATAAAATGAGCTCGCTGACAAAGGCGGGAGATGGTAACGAGACAACGGTCGTTGGTACTCACTTTGTCCTTCTTTTGTTTCTTCTTACTGGACGATTTCTTGTCGTCAACTACCAGCGGTAGCTTGTCGAACTGCGGCTGCTCCGCTGAGTGGAACCCGAACACGAAGACTAGCGCAGCGCATACTAAAACAACGGCCACTGCGGCAGCGGTGAACACAAACTGTGTGCTAGACACCTGGTTCAATAATTCCATCATGTTGATCAATCAAAAATCGTCCAAAATTAATAGTTCACATATAAAGTTACCGATAACGTATGATATTGCTGATCAAATTAATTCCCGAGTGATAAAAGCAGACACGGAGACATGATGACGCGGCTGTGACGTGCCAAAAATTGCGATTTCTTGTGGTCTGTGTTACCAAGTTTTGAAGAAACGAATTATATAAATTGCAATATATTTTGCAGTAAAAACTAATTTAAAAAAAATTGACGATTTTTGTTTCACTTCGAGGAAAGTCCAGAAATCAGAAAGAATTCCACATTTGACCAAGATTTTTAAAAATGTTATTCTGACATTTTAATTTGATACAAACAAGGAGAAAAATGCTATGATAGCAACAATTTGCTGTCTGTTTAACAAAAAATTTTAGTAGTTACCGGTTTTCGGAAATTGATCGATATTTTGATATGACATTGACAACAATGACGGCAAAGTCAAAATTGCTAAAGACAGCTCCACAGACTATCTATGATCGATCGATTTCCACTGCAGGCACAGGCAGACAGCTGCCTCGATTTTGAGGTTAGAATGCATGTTTTGGTACGCAGCAACGTTTCTCTTATAAGTTCTCAATAAATAGTTAAAATCAGAATAAAATGGCCGGCAAAAACAAGAGAAAACGTAATAATAAGAAGAACGCTTTAAAAAAAGCTAACCTGCCTGATAATGCACAAGCTGATAGCGATGATATAGGTGAGGAAGTTAATGATGAGACTGTGGATGATGCACAGAGACCTACCAAGAGAACTAATGAAGATGATTCAGATGCTGAAGACAAACCAAAAAGGAAGAAAAAGAAAAAGCAACCTGTCCCAGGAGATGCAGCAGATAATAAAGGAAAGAAATCAATTCGACAGATAAAAAAAGAGAAACATGCCCAGCGTCTTGCGGAAACAGAGGCTGCCTCTAAAGATCAACTAAAATCCCAGTGTATTAGCTACCTGTCCCAGTGGAAACATGACAAACAGAACTGGAAGTTTATGAAAATTAAACAAGTGTGGCTTTTTAAAAACAAATTCTCTTCAAACTTAGTTCCCGATTCTTCATGGAAAACACTTTTAGAATACTTTGAATCGGCTCAAGGCAATATTCGAAATCTGTTGTTAGAAGATGCCAATAAAGTCATAAAGCAAATGGATGAGTGGACAGAGTCACAGAAAGATAAGAGAGAGGCAAGCACTGAAGTTATAGATGAAAGTGAAGCTACAGGTGATAAGGAACCTGAAATCACAAAGCCAGATGACATAGCTTATAAGCGAGCTAGGGACCTAATACAATGTTTACATTGAAAATCCTGTTTTATTTGCAATTTATTTAACTAGGTACACTAAGGTAACAATAATAAATAATAAATTATCAAAACAATCGAACATTTCAAGCCTTCACTTCTGCTTTAGACTCCTCAGAAGTAAATTGTTCAATCCATTTACGAAGCTTGTCGGTATCCTGCAGACCGACTAGGCGATGCTGCACTTTGCCATTTTTTATAGCAACCAAAACAGGTACACTTTGTACATCATAATCTAGAGCTAAGTCAGTCTGCTCATCGATGTCAACCTTGGCTAAGATAACTTTGCCCTTACTCTCAGATATGATAGACTCAAGGCGAGGAGTCAGGAGTCTACAAGGATTGCACCAGCTGCAACAAATTATGTTCACATGAGGTTATGAAAAAAACTTTAGTGGTAGAGATTCTGTTGTTGTATTATCCTAAACTAAATTTGACAGCACATAAACTAGCCATCCTTTCGATATCGTTTTTTTTAGATGGGACGGCATAATAGTGCTGTCAAATGCTAGTAATGCAACAAAATCAAAACCATTATGTAGGTAGGTATACCTAGCCAGATATTGGCATAATTCAGATGAGATCAAGTTTATTATACTCAAATAATGACGCAATAACTTACGTAGCGAAGAAATCTACCACAACTGGAACTTTGCTATTGATTACTTTTTCTTTGAAATCATCCGTACTTTGAATTTTTACAATGTCGCTTTGAGTTTTTACAATGTCGCCGTTCACAGATGTTACGGAGAAACTCCTAAGGGACGCAACATTTTTTCCTAAATAGGTGTTCTTTACAAACAGATTTGTGATACTTTTTGCGAACATTTTTGCAAATAATTGAAATGAAATCAATTTTCCTTCCAACCAAAGAGAATTCTGCCAATGAATGAAAGAAAGAAGAGAAACTGCTGCTGATAGGTTGGCTGGCTGGCCAAAGAGTATATATTTTTTTACCACTATTTTACTGCAGGCTACTACACTAGTGTTCTGTTCTGTGGCTACTTACTACCTCGGGAGTAATAGTGTTCTGTGCTTACTACTGACTGGATTGGAACTTGGAAGTGAACTCGTAAACAGAGTCTCGGTCTACGAGCACAGACTATTATGAGTACTACGTCTACGAGTGAGTGAACTGCAGTGTCGTCCACACTGCACAACACAACTTAGAGTATTTTCCCCTAAATTTAGGGTATTTTTTCGTGCCTAGGGTACTTTTTGGGGAAAATAAAATTGATAGTGTGAGAGATAAAATCCACTAAAAACCAATTTATGTAATGGTAAAAAGTATGATTTTATTAAAAGTTTGAAATTTGTTTTTTACACACACTTTTTAGGGCAAAACTGTGCAAAGTTGCAAATGTTGTTGAATTTAGGATATTTTCCACTGAAGCTTGGGGAATAACCAAATTTCAGGGCTGGCAGCACTGAGTCAGTGGCACTTCACTTCATTTGTGTTTGCTTTGCTTGGATTTTTCAAGATTCCTGTGTATTTTCATGGATAATTAGATAAAAAACAGGAAAATGTACTCCAGTGATGATTATAACGAGGTCAGTTAGTCCTACTACAATCCTATTAAAACATCTGTAATTTATAACCTAAAGACTTGACAAAGTTCTGTTTTTTCTCACAGGGAGGCTATGAGTCTTATGGTGATGCCTACGAGCCACACACAGGAGATCCTCAATATGATTTGGAATACGACAGGTCATCTTATTACAAAATGCCTGACATGGTAAGTGTGTGATCTCGACATTTGAGCTGATGCTTGTTATACTATGTAGCTGTTCTTGTACCAACCCTCAGTGCTTGTTTCCAGGTCAAAAAGTTTCTCGTGTACTTCCGAAACATGATAACTGAAGGTATGACATATGAAATCAGCAATTTGTATGAGAACACTTTCCCGAAGTTGACTGAACAGTACTTTGACAACACTCCTTGGCCTCACGAAGATGAAGTCTCACCCCTCGTGGACAATGACCCTGTAAGTATTTGTTCTTCTTCTTGTTGTGTCACTGATTCTTTCTTGGTCATGCTGTATTAGGTCAGTGACCTGGATGAGGTATGGTGGCCCTGAAAAGGGCCTATGACCGTTGATGAAAGAATTAATTAATTAATTTGTATAACTAGTAAGTTAAGTACCTACTCATGTATTCAGTTTAAGATATTAGTAGCCGAATGAAGAGCAGCTATCAAATCATCTGTATTCGGAACAAATCAAATGATAACCGTTGATACTCACTGAAGTGAAATTACCATGTGGCAAGTCCTTTCACAAAAGAAGGCCTTCAGCAATTAGCGAAATTAAAAAGATACTATGGCAAAATTCCCTTACACAAACAAAAACTGGCGAACTTTTGTGTTATGGCTTAGTATTTTTACACTGAAAGTAAACAATGATTTTCATTTGATTTATTCAAAGATAATTTGATGTAGTTAGTGCTCCAATTACAGACAAAGAGGATATTAATATAACAAAAAGGCTAATCTTGAGTGTATGAAAAAAAATAAGCACTCCAGTTCATGAGAAAATTCAATAAACCTGGCACTTGTTGAAAATAAACAACTATTCAAGTGTTTAAAATAGAGAGGGAAAACATTGTGAGGAAACCAGTAAGTATTCTTGAAAGTGGCGATGAGAATACTAATGGAAAATATGGTCTTGTGCCAATTATTTAGATGTGCCTCTGACTACCCTCTTAGACATGTTAAAGGCCTGGTGAGCTGTGAGTATGTCTACCATCCTTGGGGGCAAAAGCCAAGACCCAATTTTTTTTTCATTGTTAAAATAGCTGCCTACAATATGGTCAGTCATATTCCTAATCGTATAATCTCCTTATTTCAGGTCTTCATGATCCTTTACAAGGAGCTATACTACCGTGACATCTATGCCCGAGTGCCCGGTGGGCCGAAGCCTGAGCAGAGATTCCACTCGTTTTACAACTATTGTGATCTGTTCAACTACATTTTATCCGCCGAGACCCCGGTCCCGCTGGAACTGCCCGACCAGTGGCTCTGGGAGCTGGTCGATGAGTTTGTGTACCAGTTCCAATCATTTGCTCAGTACAGGTAAATGTTAAAGTAGTAGTACAGGTAAATTTCTCTAATTTGAGTTATTTAAAACGAGCTTCCGCCCGCGGCTTCGCTCGCGTGGCACCTACATAAAAAGTAGCCTATATGCTACTCCAGACTATAATCTATCTCTGTACCAAATTTCATTCAAATCCGTTTGGCCGTTTTGGCGTGATTGAACAACAAACATCCAAACATCCTCACAAAGTTTCGCATTTATAATAGGACCGGGAGAAAGTTATTGAGCTGATAAAGTAAGTTAACTTTATTGGCTTGTTGCTTGATAATTAGTTACTTTCAAACTCCCATTGTTTTTTGACAGTTGAAGTTTATTAGGATGGCTATTCAGTTTTGCAACACGAGACGAGATTTATGAAGCAAAACTCATTTAATTTAGCTTTTGCTTTGTTTGTTGTGTTATTCAATATTTACGTAAATAAACCTAAAACTAATACAAGTTAATATTTACAAAATACACAAGAAACAGTTGAGCCACATAAAGACCGTAAATTGGTGAAGTTTCCTAAATTAAGCTTTTATTTATAATTGTAGGTCGCGCACATCGAAGCTGAGCCCTGCTGAGATTGAAGCTCTGAACACTGAGAACAAGGCCTGGAATGTGCTATGTATCCTCAATGTCCTGCACTCCCTTGTGGACAAGTCTAACATCAAGCGTCAACTTGAAGTAAGCAAACTTTCCTCTAAAGTAGGTATGCAAGACGGAAGTTGAAATTTGATTTGAACTGTTTACTTTAGAGTTCAGTTTGCAAAGGTATTTTATACGATTTTAATAAATTTCTAATTTTCGACTTTTCTGGCAGTGCTTTCAACTCATTGAGCCGATGAACATCCCAATCAATTTCGACTACACAAGAAATTGACTTGGTGGCGCAGTGGTCAGCGCATTACCGTATTTATGGGAGTGTCGCGGCTCGATTCCCGCCTTAAATATAAAAAATTCAGTGTTAAATTCAGCGAACAATTCTCAGTGCCTTGTGTCATCCATCACTGTGGGAAGGCCCGTCGATGGACAGACGACATTGTGAAATTTGCGGGAAGTCGGTGGATGGAGAAGGCTCAAGACCATTCGTCATGGAACTCTTTTTATTTATTTATTTGAACGTAATGACATGGGTACAACGTAAAAATTAGACTACTGGAAATTGTAGAAGTATATACTGTGTCGCAATTTAAACTGAAGTTATTCCTCAGGTGTACGCTACTGGCGGTGACCCGGATTCGGTCGCGGGCGAGTTTGGACGCCACTCGCTTTACAAGATGCTGGGGTATTTCTCCCTCGTTGGCTTGTTGCGCCTGCATTCCCTGCTCGGAGACTACTACCAGGCCATCAAGGTAACCTCGCTTTATTTGAAAAATATTATAAGGTGTGTGCAACAGGTGGCGAACCTGTCGCCATTATTCTCTGAAAATGGCTATTCTTCGTCTTGTCGTGTCACTGATTCTTTCTTGGTCATTCTGTATTAGGTCAGTGACTAGGTTTCGGTATGGTGGCCCTGAAAAGGGCCTATCACCGTCGATGAAAGAATCTGTGTAGTGAAAAAATAATAGTGCGCCTTTTAGAAGGCTGGAATTTAGTAGGTCAACATGGTGTAAGTACTATCAAGATTTACTTTACTAGTAAGAATTTGAGTCGGAGTAAATCGGCCAAGGGGTTTCTAAGATATAGGAGTCCAAAAGGGGTTTTTATCGACCATATAAAGTTCTATTAGCTATCTTATAGTCTCATGTACCTTATAATTTTATGGGATGATTTTTGCAATCATGATGAAACACTTATTTCTTTATTAGTTACCAAAATCTTAAATATGAATTTTCAGATTTGTAACTTGAGGAATAATGGATTGCCCTTACAAACTTTTAGCCGCTATTTCACCCCTTCAAGATTATTTTTTTCTCTTTGCCAAACATCACGATCCGTTCAGTCGTTTAGTCGTGAAAAGGCAACAAACAAAATAAATAAATAAATATTCCGGACATGTCACACACGGTCAACTGATCCCAAACTAGGCATAGCCTGTACTATGGGTACCAGAGTCTGATATACATGATAGAAAACTATTTAACACCCAGACACAGAACAAACATCTGTGTTAATCACACAAATGTTACTACCAACTGAGCTATGAGGCCTACTAAATGAGTTACTTTCGCATTTTATAATATGAGTATGTACTTAATTCGACAAAGAGGTCAACCGACGAATCCAACTTGGATGGGCAGCATTTGGGAAACTTCGTCATAACTTCTCGTCGCAGATACCGCTGAGCCTCAAGACGAAAGTCTACAATCAGTGCGTGTTGCCAGTGATGACTTATGGCACTGAGACTTGGTCGTTAACTATAGGCCTCATATACAAGCTCAAAGTCGCGCAACGGGCTATGGAAGATCCGAAATGCGGAAATTCGTAGAAGAACCAAGGTCCGACCGACATAGCTCTCAGAATTAGCAAGTTGAAGTGGCAGTGGGCAGGCCATATAGCTCGCAGAACCGATAACCGTTGGGGAGTAAAGGTTCTCGAATGGCGACCACGAACCGGGCGACGCAGTGTTGGAAGGCCCCCCACCCGATGGACCGATGACATTGTAAAGGTTGCGGGAAGTCGGAGGATTGAAAGGGCTCAAGACCGTTCGTCGTGGAACTCTTTGGGGGAGGCCTATGTCCAGCAGTGGACTTGTGGAGTATGGATGGTTTAAACATTTCAGGTGCTGGAAAACATAGAATTGCACAAAAAGTCGCAGTACTCGCACGTGCCGGCGTGCCAAATCTCCACATCGTACTACGTAGGCTTCGCTTACATGATGATGCGCCGCTACGCGGACGCCATCCGCACGCTCTCGTCCGCCCTGCTGTACATGCAGCGCACTAAGCAGCTGTTCTCGACTCGCTCGTACCAGAACGACCAGATCAACAAGCAGACGGACCAGATGTACCACCTGCTGGCGATTTGTCTGGTGCTGCACCCGCAGTGCGTGGACGAGTCTATCCAACAGGTACATTTACATTTCTCTTTTTTAGGAAAGCATAGTCTATGATATGTGATCTGAAGTGTGTACTCTCATCATTCCAGCCGTTGGAAGTCCACTGCTGAACATGGGCCTCCCCCACACAGTTAGCCCATACTCACCACACTGGGCACGCGGGTTGGCGCTATTTTTATATTTGTACCCAATTAAGAGGCAATAAATGATTTTATGAGAGCGATGCTCGGAGTTTCACTACGTGATAAAATCCGAAATGAGGAAATCCGTAGAAGAATCGCGGTCACCGATATAGCTCTCAGAATTAGCAAGTTGAAGTGGCAGTGGGCAGGCCATATAGCTCGCAGAACCGACAACCGTTGGGGAGTATAGATTCTCGAATGGCGACCACAAACCGGGCGACACAGTGTTGGAAGGCCCCCCAACCGATGGACCGATACATTGTAAAGGTTGTGGGAAGTCGGTGGATGGAAAAGGCTCAAGACCGTTCGTCGTGGAACTCTTTGTGGAAGGCCTATGTCCAGCAGTGGACTTCTACAGGTTGTTGATGAAATGATTTTATTATTATTATTCACTAGCTGGTGCCCGCGACTTCGTCTGCGCTGGATTAGTATTTCGAGTAGCTAGTAGCCTTATATGGACAATTCACACAATATCTTTATAAATTGTAGCCTATGTGTTATTCTGATGTTTAAGCTATATTATTGTGAAGTTTCATTAAAATCCATTCAGTAGTTTTTACGTGAAAGAGTAACAAACATCCATCCATCCATACTTACAAACTTTCGCGTTTATAATATTAGTAGGATTATTCTTCTGAGTGAATGCCGGTTGTGAATTTCAGGTGCTCCGCGAGAAGAACTACCACGAGAAGATGTTCAAGATGCAGTACGGGGACCTGGGCGAGTTCGAGAGCTGCTTCACGTTCGCGTGCCCCAAGTTCCTGTCCGCCTGCCCGCCGCCCATCGAGCCCGGCTCCAACTACGGCCGCGACGCCGTCAAGCACCAGACGCAAGTCTTCATGGACGAGGTAAGCTCTCAAGGATTTAACCCACTACAACGGCCCATACTATGAACCTAATCATATTTTTACCATAATCATACTTCTTTTGTGTACTTACTTTATTTTTTATACTTTTGTCTTTTTTATATCTATGTTGTATTGGGGACACGTAATAAATGCTCTTTCTTTCTTTCTATCGGCACGTGCAATGAACGTAACCGTATCGGCACATGCAAAAACTTATGTATAACAATTGTATGTTCTTATCTTTTTCCACGTGAAGTCGTGGGCAACAGATATTTTATTTTTATTTATTTATAAATATTTATTTATATATAAAAATAAAATATCTGTTGCCCACAGTTAATTATAATTGAAATAAAATTATTAATTTCGAAATTGTTAAATATAATTATTTTTATGATGATATAAAATAAAAAATTAATAGATGCAATAGATTGGTTAGACACACAAAACAGAACAAATTCAAATTGAAAATTAAACATCAATAGTTTTGAGCTAGATGGTAGGTACTCTAAATCATGTGTACACAGCATGATTAAATGGAGCAGTATCAAGACAAATAATAAAAAAAAAAAGATAAATAGTTAAACTATAATTGAATTACAGGTCCGCCAGCAGAAGATGCTTCCGACCATCCGCTCGTACCTGAAGCTATACACGACCCTCCCGCTAGCGAAGCTCGCTGCGTTCATGTCGGCGGCGCGCGGCGGCGACCGCGACGCGGCGAGGGAACACGCGGCGCTCGCCATCCACCTGCTGTGCTTCAAGCACAAGATGAAGAACGTGGTGTGGTCCAAGGGGCCCAGCGGGCTCGACGGCAAGTTCCAGAGCGGATCTGAGGTAACCACTTGTGGAAGAGGTAGGGCATAGCGAGATTTTCTCGCTCTAAATTGGAGCAGGCCGCCGAGGGGGTACCTCCGCCTTACAGAAGATAGCAGCCAAATAACAGTATTTGTTTCAAATAGTGTTGTGTTCCTGAGGTAAGGTTGCCAGAGCGGATAGGTATTTTAGTTGTCAATAACTTGCTTGCTTGTCGTGTCACTGGTTCTATTCTGGTTATCATTACAATTGATGAAAGGATTAAAGTGCGCCTCTTAGAGGTAACGTTTCAATTTTTAGGTTCTAGTTCGTGCCGGTTTCCCCACGATGTCTACATTTTCCGAATGGAAAATCCCTTGGTGACCGGGATTCGAACCGACCTTTGGCTTGGAAGTTGGGTCACTAGCACCACTCCAGCAGTGCTCCCTATAACTGTGAATGTTGCATTGTTCCAGCTCGACTTTTACATCGATAACGACATGATCCACATCGCGGACACAAAGGTGGCGCACCGCTACGGCGACTTCTTCATCCGCAAGCTTCTCAAATTCGAGGAACTCAACCGCAAACTGCATCTTATCAAGATCTAAGCGAATCAATGTATCTACTGTAAGATGCCGAAAAAGCTGACTAATTTGAGTCTTATATCCATTAGAACGAAATTGGTTAGCTATTTTGTACCAGATTTTATTTCTATGGTCGCAAAATAAAACATTAAACACAGTATAAACCTTTTAATTATAATCAGTCACTTTATCGGTTCGATAACTCTCGCCATGTCCTTTTCTAACAGTAAACAAATAAAGTGGCGGATATACTTTTATTGAGCTGATACAGTTAGTTAACAATAAATGAAATAGTATTTCTTTTGCTTACCTAAAGTACACTAGGCACATATTTAATATGCTTCCTACTCTTTTTATAGAACTTTCTAGGCTCTTCGATTTCAAAGTTCTGCCGTTGTACAGTTTCTGGGTATGTTTCTTTGAATTGAGACCATGGGTGCTCAGGTTTCAAGGCCTCTTCAGGGTTCACTTCTTTTAGCCAGTCTGTGTAGGCTTTTGAGAATATTCTGTAGGTTTCTAGAAAGATATCGCCCTTGCCTCTTTGTTTCTGAAACAAAGAAGAAATAATATTGGATTCAAAGAGTCCAAAAATACGGAATAAATATATTAGACCAGAGCTTAGATAACCAAGTGGGGGGCATGTCATTACAGTACTTACCGACTTAACAATACTTGAACATTTTTCTTTGAAAGCCTCCAAGTGTTTCAGCATGATGTGGTTGACTTGAATGTTTTCTACTTTCACCACCTTCATTATGTGTAAAACATATCCAAAATCACAATGAACTGTTCCTTGTCTCAGCAACGTTCCCAGAATTTCTATGTTCACTCTGAAAAAATAATGCGTTAAAAACAACTTTTATAATTGTAGGCGAAGGTTTGGCGGTGTTGGTGGAAGTATGAATAAGTAGTCCAGAAAGGGTTAACTGTATATTGTTTCAACTCCAACACATTCACGAGCACTACATTTAATTGTTCAGAAGGAGAGAGGCACCGAGTAGATAGCAAGCGTAGAATAGAAGGAATAACAAGAAAGTTCACAAGCAAACACGTAATTCACAAAAGCCGGAGGCATCCAGCCGTACCATTACCATGACAGGTCGCACTCCGATTCCATCCGACTGACGTGTGCGTGAGTGTCGCGGTGCCAGTATTCAGTGTAGTATGTAGGTTTTATATAAAATAATTAAAACTATTTAGGTAGGTAAAATACCTAATAGAAATGTGGAGAGGATCCCCACATCACTCCCTTCCGAAGACCGTCACTACGGGCGATAGTAATCCGGAAAACGGACTTGCCTGCCGGATCGTGTAGTGTGTATGGGAATGCGAGATTCCTCCGTAGGTCCAGGCTCAGGGTCCAAGGTAGACTCGGGTGGCGATGCAGTCGACAATATGTAGGCCGGTTTCAGACGGTCTATTGAGACAGTCACAGTTTTACCCTTGACTAAGATTTTGAAGACTTTGTCCCCACGCTGAAGTACCTCATGGGGGCCAGAGTATGCTGGATGAAAAGTTCCTCTCAACATTTCTTCCCGAAGAAATACGTGTGATGAGGAAGCGAGGTCTTTGTAGACGAAAATCTTGCCATTGTTATGCCACGACGCCGGAGCAGGTTGCAGTTTCCCTGCTATTGAGCGAAGGCGAGCAGTGAAATCGGTTATATCCGTTGTACCGGTTACGGTGGTGTGAAAAAATTCACCAGGGAGTCGTAATGGCTCGCCGTAAACCAGTTCAGCCGAAGATGACTGCAGATCTTCTTTGATCGCACTCCTAATACCAAGTAGGACTAGTGGCAGAGATTCCGTCCAATTGCTATCAGCATGACAAGTAATAGCTGTCTTTAGCTGTCGGTGGAATCGCTCCACCAGTCCGTTACAGGCTGGATGATAGGCTGTGGTCCTGCGATGTTTGAACCCGGCTAGTTTAGCTAGGAATTCAAAAAGCGCGGACTCAAACTGACGCCCACGATCGGTCACGATGTCGGTTGGGCTACCAAATCTGGCAATCCAACCTAGCAATAATGCCTTAGCCACCGTCTCAGCCGTCATGTCCGCAATAGGGATGGCTTCAGGCCATCTTGTAAAGCGGTCTACAGCAGTGAGACAATAGCGGTAGCCGTTGGATATAGGCATAGGACCAATCAGATCGATGTGGACGTACGCGAATCGGGCCTTGGGCAAATCAAAATTGCCAAGTGGAGCGGACACGTGACGATTGATCTTGGAGCGCTGGCAGGCCAAGCACATTCGGGACCATTCTCGACAGTCCTTCCTGATCCCTGGCCAAACGAAACGCTCTGCTATAAGTTTAGCAGACGCGTTTGCACCAGGGTGACTTAAGCAGTGCAGGCTGTCGAATACTTGCTTTCGCAAAAGTTTGGTCACGAAAGGTCTCGGTGTGCCAGTACTCATGTCACAGTAAATCTCCACATTGCTACCGGGCTCTTTGATTTTCTTCAAGCGAAGCGATGTCGGTTCGTCATGGAGAAAAGAAGACAGCTCGGGATCTGCGGTCTGTGATTTGGCGAGTACATCCAGGTCAACTGGGCTTTGCATCTCATCAATGCGAGATAGCGTGTCGGCCACAACATTATCCTTGCCAGATATGTGCCGGATATCGCTGGTGAATTGTGAGATGAAGTCCAGGTGTCTGTATTGACGCGGCGAACAGTTACTCTTCCGCTCGCTGAAGGCGTAACATAACGGCTTATGGTCAGTATAAACCGTGAAGTTCCTCGCCTCGAGCATATGGCGGAAGTACTTTATGCCCTCATAAATAGCGAGTAACTCTCGGTCATAGGGCGAGTACTTCTGCTGAGATGGACTTAGCTTCCGCGAGAAGAATGCCAGCGGCTGCCAGACATCATCTTTGAACTGCTGGATCACTGCCCCCAATGCTAAGTCGCTTGCGTCTGTAACCAACGCAAGTTTGGCTTGGCAATCGGGATGTGCTAGTAAAGCAGCGTTGCAGAGGCTGTCCTTAGATTGCTCAAAAGCTAATAGAGCTTCGCCTGACAGGTCCACAGGATCAGAGGCCTTTACCGAGCCGGTTAACAGGGCGTTAAGAGGAGCTTGAACCTTTGCGGCGTTAGGCATAAATCGCCTGTAAAAGTTCAACATGCCTAGAAATCGCCTGAGTTGCCGGACTGTTTTCGGCGTAGGAAACTCTTTTATTGCTTGGACCTTAGAGTCAAGTGGTTTGGTACCAGCGGCAGAGATGTGGTAACCTAAAAACGTTACCTCTGAGACACCAAACACACACTTTGAGGTGTTTGCGACTATGCCGTATTTCTTCATGCGTTCGAAGAGCTGTCGAAGGTGGCTTTCATGCTCCGCTGCCGACTGGCTAAAAACTAGGAAATCGTCGAGATAACAATAGCAAAAGTCCAGACCCCTGGTCATTTCGTCCACAAATCTCTGGAACGTTTGTCCCGCATTCCGAAGACCGAAGCTCATGAACGGGAACTCAAAAAGGCCAAAAGGAGTTGTTATGGCGGCCTTCTGGATGTCCTCTTCGTTCACTGGGATTTGGTTGTAGGCCTTGACCAAATCGATGGTTGAAAAGAAGGTACAGCCGGAAATGCTGTGGGCAAAGTCATGAATGTGCCTGATGGGGTACCTATCAGCGATGGTCCGAGCGTTCAGGAGTCTGTAATCTCCGCAAGGGCGCCAGCCATTGTCTTTTTTGGGGGCCAAATGCAGAGGAGAAGACCATGGACTCTCGGACGGACGCGCCGTACCATTGCTCAGCATCAAGTCGAATTCTTGCTTCGCCACCTTCAGCCTATCAGGAGCTAACCTGCGTGGGGAACAAGAGATGGGAGGACCGGGTGTGGTGCGAATGTGATGTACAGTGTTGTGTTTATAGACGCGTGGCGTGCCAGCCGGTTTAGTTATTTCCGGAAATTCTGATAAAATTTTATGAAAATACGTGTCACCGGATGGAACCTTTACAGAATAAACACTGTCAGGAGCATTAGCGAGGTAAGCCTCAATTGACAATGATGTTACGTTATCTATAATACGACCTATGCGCTTATTACGTACGTCTACAAGTAGGTTGTAGAAACTTAAAAAATCTACGCCAATAATGGCCTTAGTGACGTCAGCAACGATAAAATTCCAAGGAAAATCGCGTCTAAGTCCTAAATCTAAATTAAGCTGGACCGAGCCAAACGTGCTTATGACACTTCCGTTGGCGGCTGCCAACTCGTAGCTGGTCTTGGCTCGACGTTCCCGAAGTGCAGACCGAGGGAAGACGCAGACGTCGCTTCCAGTGTCCACCAAGAAAGGGATCTTCGATTTGCGATCGGTAACGAAGAGGCGACCAGGAGAAGTAGGGCAATCGTCAGTCGCCATTACCGACCGCCCTGGGCGTTTCCCGACTTCTCGAAGTCACAGGGCTTGATACACTGGGTCGCGTTGGCTCCATGCCGGCTGTGGTACCAGCAGTTCGGGAATTTTCGATAGCTGGATTGGGATCGGGATTTGGAGCGTTTGCGCTGACGATCGTTGGATCGGCGGGAACGGTCACGTGATCGAGGCTGCTGGTTCAACTTCATTGTCAGATTTTTGACAGCTGCCTTCAGCTCAGCAATCTCGTTCGCCATTGACTGCATCGAACCAGGAACAGGAGTCGCCGAAGTAGTTGATGCTACCTGGAGACTAGGTGCCACGATATCGTGTACTCGATCGGCTAGGTCTGCTGCAGCTTCCAGGCTACTTGATGGTTGTGATGCTATCAGCGTTTGCAGGTTGCTGGGTAGACGGCTGCACCAAATGCTTCGGATAAAGTCATCAGGGACGGTAGTTCCAGCAAGGCTTCGCAGGTGGCGCAGAAATTGCGAGGGTTTCCGGTTTCCCAACTCCTCATGCATCAGTAGCTGTTGGATTTTCCGCTCATGTGATGCTGACAGTCGCTTTATCAGCTCCTCCTTAAGCTTTTCATATTTATTGGTCGCCGGAGGAGACGTGATGACGTCCTTCACTTCTTTCGAATATTGAGGATCCAAGTGACTCGTGACGTAATAAAATTTTGTCGTATCCGCAGTGATGTTGGATATCGCAAATTGTCCTTCAATCTGTGCGAACCATATTTCCGGCTCCTCTGGCCAAAAGGGTGGAACTCGGATGCCGACTTTGTATAACTCGGGCGGGTTAGTGGAAACACGCGTTCTTTTTTTCTTTGCCGAGCTTGGTTGGACTTCGATTTTGTCCGACGTGGCAGTATCCAAAGAATCATCGCTACCACTCATCGTACCTTTTCTGTGTTCGGGAGTCACCAGTTGTAGGCGAAGGTTTGGCGGTGTTGGTGGAAGTATGAATAAGTAGTCCAGAAAGGGTTAACTGTATATTGTTTCAACTCCAACACATTCACGAGCACTACATTTAATTGTTCAGAAGGAGAGAGGCACCGAGTAGATAGCAAGCGTAGAATAGAAGGAATAACAAGAAAGTTCACAAGCAAACACGTAATTCACAAAAGCCGGAGGCATCCAGCCGTACCATTACCATGACAGGTCGCACTCCGATTCCATCCGACTGACGTGTGCGTGAGTGTCGCGGTGCCAGTATTCAGTGTAGTATGTAGGTTTTATATAAAATAATTAAAACTATTTAGGTAGGTAAAATACCTAATAGAAATGTGGAGAGGATCCCCACAATAATAAAGAAGTATACATACAGAAGAATTTAATGGAATCAAGAAGTCAAAAGTGTGGAAATTACAGATTGTTAGCAAGTTAAAGTGGCACATAGCTCGGAGAACATACAGCCATTGGGCAGAAAGGTTCTATGGTGAACACCACATACTGAAAAGCATCACCACCTAAAAAGTTTTGATTGGTAATCTATGGGAGGCCAACACATGTTGGTTTGATTGGAGGCCTATGTTCAGTTCAACATACTACAGCTGAAATGATGAATATAATGGAAATAAGATCCCTACTTGACTTGTTCCTCTTTCATATCACTGAGCAGTTTTTCAGCACTGTCTTTGGTCCTGCAAGCCATGGCCAGAACACCATAGGTCATGATGTTGGGCCTTAATCTGAGCTTTTTCTTGAGAGGGTATTTTCTTTTACGCTGCTTACCTTCCCTTTCAATCAAGTCTTTGACTGCCTGAAAAAAATATTTAAAAAATACAGTGACATTGTTTGTGAGTAAAGAAATTTTTTGAAAGGAAAAACACATTGGCGCGCGGCCGGGTTCGAACATACTACCTTCGGATCGAAAGTCTAGATACCTCCCACTAGGCCAACATGGACGCGACTTTAATACGTCAAGCAAGTTTTAAAAATAATCAGTGATTTTAACTTACAAAAGCAGCGTTATAATCTGATCTCATGCATCTTTTCTTGATAAGCATGTTATAAAAATCAATGTCTGCTTTCAAACCCAAATCCTTCATTGTTTCCAGAAGCTTATTCTCTGCCTCTTCTGTCTCTTCTAAAAGTGGTAACATTTGGGTAAATATCTTTATATCAGGTTGTACTGAACACGCCTTCATTTCTTTTAGAAAGTCTTCCTGACCACCGATAACGGCAAACTTTTCTTGAACAGTTGCAACTTTTTTTAAAGATTTCACTTGTTGCAATTGTAACACTTTTGAAAGTAAATTGGGGACTGATCTTACTTCTACTGGGTTGTTCCTTTTTACAAGTTGAAGAGACATGTTATTGATAACAGCTGTGTTACTTTCTGAATTAGAGTTAGGTGGATCATGGCTATTAGAAATATGTAAGATTTCTGATTCTCTTGTACTTTGAGATTCAACAGTATTCATATCTTTCATTTGCATTGGTTTTAGATTAGACAAGATTTCGAATTCATCTTCGACTTTTCTTATTCTTTTTTCCTTCCTAAGATAAAGGTCGCTTTGTGCTAATAAAGCCAGTTTTGATTGTTCAAGCTGCAGAGGTATCTTTTTGCTTTCAAATGCAATTTGATCTTGAAGGACATTGATCAGCTCTTCAATATCCGCTCTAGATCCCATGTTGCATTCTTTCACACATTTCAGAATGAGGTTGAAAGAGTAAATGTTTGGCTTTTCCTTCATTTTCAACATTTTCCTCCATACCACCAGTGCATGCCGCAAACCATTCTCCTTATCTGAAATGCAGGCTTGAAGAAGATGGTTGAAAGTATGAACTCTGATTTTAATGTTCTTTGACACCATTTCATCTACTATCTTAAAAGCTGTTGCCAAATCTCCACAACGCCCGAACGCCTTTATCATTGCATTGTAATTTGTCAGATTGAGTTCAATTCCCTTTTCATTCACGAGTTCTCGTAAATTAGTAGCTCTCTTCAGACCATCTGCGGCAAAAGGACTGTTGCTGCAAGCGTGGAATAAGCAGGTATAGGTATCGCCTGTTGCTTTTAATGCGCGTTTCTTCATATTGTTGTACAAACTAAAAGCTTTCTTTGTATATCCCACATCAGCACACGCTCCAATAAGAATATTGTAAATGTAGTTCTCAGGCTTGACCCGGTCTTCTTTTAACATTCGTATTTCCAACACGTTAATGGCCTCTTTTAATCGCTTGTGTCCCAAGTACTGCTTGATGATATTTGCATACTGCATTGTGGTCAGCTGTTGGGAGGGTAAAGGAGTGTTTTTCACATATTTCTCCTCTTGTACATCACCTTCATCTTCCAAGACTACTTTATCTCTGTTCAGCCTCCGAGCTATAGTACCAAAAGTATCAGGGTCTTCAAAAAATACGAGATTATCTTCTGTACTGTATTCTTTCGGTTTGGTAAGATTTTCAGTTTCTGAACCAGATGAAGTTGAGAACACATTAAAGCGCAGCAAACTTTTACTTCTGATAGTACGCAATAGTTTCATGCAACGTAAAGCCATAATAATATTGTATTGATTATATCAAAATGAAAATATTTCTACCCGGTATTTAAACAAAAGTTTTCTGGTTTATACAAAATTACTCTATGGACATGGTACTCTGTGATTTCTACCAACAAAAATTAAAAAAAAACCCAAAACATAACCTCAAGTGTTTTTTTTTTGCCCTTTCTTTCTGTCTGTGGCATCTAGGCTAGGCCTTACCGCCAAGTCTTTCATTTTTTTGTAATTCTACTATTGTCATTGTCAAAGTCAACCAACCAAACAAAGTCAAAATCAAAAATTGTAACCTCAAAAACCGCACGGCGACGTGTTTTCTTTATTTATTTATCGAAAATTCTGTTGCAAAGTTTAACCATTATGTCTAACGAAAACGAAGAGCAAATGGAGGAGAGCTCCTCAGAAAGTGAAGATGAAGAAATGGGGGAAGGAGAAGAGGGAAGTAACGCTGACGACGAGACTCCCAAGACATATCTTCCTGGTCAGCCCCTGAAAGAAGACGAGCACTTAGTCTGTGATCAGTCCGCCTACGTAATGTTGCACCAGGCACAAACAGGAGCCCCGTGTCTCAGTTTTGATATTATAACAGATAATCTTGGTAATGATCGCCAGGAGTTTCCCATGACGGCCTACGTGGTCGCCGGTACACAGGCATCCAGCGCGCATTTGAATAAGTATGTTGTGTTCTTACTCAACTCTTTTCTACTCCCGACCGTTGGCTATTTCCATACAATGACGGCAGCTTACTTTTTTAACTTTCCAGTGTTTTAGTAATAAAAATGTCCAATTTACACCCCACATCTAAAGAGGAAGAGGAGTCTGAAGATGAGGAAGACGATGACGAGGAAGAGGATGAAGAGAAGAAGCCTCAGATGACATTCTCGTTCATAAAGCACCAGGGTTGTGTAAATAGGATAAGGGTATGTTTTAAAATAGTACATATTGTTATTAAAAGTTGTCCACTAACAAAACCTCTAAATACTGTCAGTAACAAAAGCATCTCTGTTAGCCTATATTATTATTTGGATTACTATCAGAAACCCAAAAAAAGTTAGTAGTAATGTAGTTATGCTAATATGACATTTGAACCTCATTGAAATCTCAACCTCCCACCTCTTTTTCCAGACAACTAACTTCAAAAATTCTGTGCTAGCAGCAAGTTGGTCAGAACTAGGCAGAGTAGACATATGGAACATTACTCAACAATTGCAAGCGGTAGATGACCCCTCCTTGCTGGAGAGATATAACTTGGAACAAGTGACCAATCCGGTGAAACCTATCTATTCTTTCAATGGACATCAGCAGGAAGGATTTGGGTTGGATTGGTGCCCTACAGAATTAGGAGTAAGTATTATTAACAAAAATCAAGAGGTTTGGTAATCAAACTAATTTGGTTAACTGCTCAAATGCTGCGATTCCAGATACAATAGAAAAACTGTTGTCCAGCCAAGATCCACACATTGGCATGGGATGGGTTAGTGACCTATGGCAGGGTGAACCCTGCCATAGGTGAGTTTTTTTTCAGGGCCACTTAGGCGAAATCTGAAACCGTGAGAGTAATCGAAAAGTGATGTTAGGAGTTACGGGATCAATTTTGAAAAATATAAGATCTGCAATAAAGTTAGTCTGCATTAGTTTTCCACAAAAAAAAAATTTTTTGATGATTTTTTTTGCATTTTTGGTTCTTTGTTTGTTAATAAATAAGTTAATGTATGATAACAATGTGTATAAATTTGTTGGAACACCTTCAAAACTGCAAATTTATAAATTAAACAATATTTATCTATCGAAGGTTTTTATCAGTAAGTTCATCGGAAGCCTTATACGCGACACCGCGCGCACGTCGTCTGTAAGCAAATAAAAAATAACCTTCGGTAAATAAATATTGTTGAATTTATAAACTTATAATTTTGAAGGTGTTCCAACAACTTTAGACACATAGTTATCATATATTGATTTATTTATTAACAAACAAATAACCCAAAAATGCAAAAAAAAACATCATTTTTTACAAAGACCTAATCTATATCTTCTTACATAATTCTTGTTTTCAGGTTTTAGCCACTGGAGATTGCAGGAGAGACATTCACATATGGAAGCCAAACCAAGCTGGAACTTGGGATATAGATCAGAGACCCCTAGTAGGACACACTAGTTCTGTTGAAGATATCCAATGGTCACCTAATGAACGGTATGCTAATTATATTTAAAAAGAAAGATACCTATCAATTAAATGTATGAATGAAAAATGCTTAGTGTATAACAAACATAACAATCACGGAAAGGAGCCATTTCATTCTGGGCCTGGTCCATGTACACTACATAGAATAATTTGGAGATTACAAGAAAAATACAATTTCATTAATTTGAAGACAAATGCGATGGTACAAGAATAGTTCTTCTGGTAAGTTTTTTACTATGTGAACACTATTTGAAGGCCGCCATGTTAGTTTATAATTGGCGTTTGACATGACATTGACATATTTTTCATGTCATGTTGTTTGATTTGATGTTTTTGTTTTGTCAGATAAATGTAGGTTGTCAAAATGACATTTCACGCACGTCTATCCGCCATATTTTTGTAGCGCTGTGTGTTGCTCTCTTTGTCGAAGAAAATCTTAATGTACCTTAGAACGAAGTCAACTTAAATAAAATAACCAATTAAATACGTTTTCTTTATTGCTTAGCCATATTTTAGAGTAGTGTACACAGAGCAGGCCCAGGCTCCATATATTGATGAAACGTCTCTTTTTTACTAAAAAACAAGACTACATACCAGGAGACTCTTAGCAGTGGGATTTGGGATTTATATTAAGATTGTCGGTTGCAGAAATGTGCTAGCATCATGTTCTGTAGACAAAACGATAAGGATATGGGACACAAGAGCCCCGCCACAGAAAGCTTGCATGCTGACAGCTGAGAACGCCCACCAGAGCGACATCAACGTTATATCCTGGAATGGCAAGGAGCCTTTTATTGCTAGTGGTAAATATTATTTATAAACAATAGCTTGATTTCAGAAAAAAACTTGTGTAGTGTTTAAAATATATGGGGCCTTTTAGGGCGTATTCAAATGGCTTGCGATATATCATATAAATTCGTTTCAAAATGATCCTTACATCTTCTGAATAAAGTCAGTTTTTGGTTTTTACTTTTAGGGTTTGCGATATCGTTGAGCTTATCGTACGTCCGCCCTGGTAACCGGCAGAGAGTGGTCTTAGTGCTCTAACGAACTGAGCTGAGAAAAGGATATTTATTCTTCGGCTCAAAGAGCACCGATAACCGATATTATTTCCCTAAGTATGGACAAAAATAACCAAAAAGAGAGATGTCCCGTGATCAAAGTCAGTTACTTTGTTAAAAAAAATGTATATTTATATAATGTATTCCAGGGGGTGACGATGGATTTCTGCACATATGGGACCTCCGGCAGTTCACGGGCGGCTCTCCAGTAGGCACCTTCAAACACCACACGGCGCCCGTGACGTCGGTGCAGTGGCATTACAGTGAGCCCAGTGTGGTGGCGTCAGCCGGGGAGGATAACCAGGTCGCGCTGTGGGACTTGGCTGTTGAAAGAGACGATGAAGAAGTGGTTGATGAAGAATTAAAGGTAACTATTTTTCTTAATTCATTCACTAGGTTAAGTCAAAAGGTGTTAATTAGAAACATCCTAGAAATAAGGTGAAGCTATGTCTGTTATGTTATGACGGATCTAAGCGAGCGTGAAGTTAGGCTAACTTTAACTAGATCCGCCAGTTGGAGTTAAGTTATCATAGTACGCGGAGATTCCAGCGGCACATCTGAATGACATTAACTGATTTTCTATCAGACTTTAGACCCTTTACCATTATTACAAACTAGCCCAAAAACTCCTTTGTCTACAAAGAGTTGCAACAATCCGCCACAAGGTGGTGATTCTCGCTTGGAGATTGCTAATATTGATTAGCTCTAGCTGAGGTCCCAGGGGAAAGCCAAATGGGCTTATGAGGATAAACATTAAGTTTACAGTATACATCGTGTTTTATCTCTTTCAGAACCTTCCACCGCAACTGCTCTTCATTCATCAAGGACAGACAGACATAAAGGAACTGCACTGGCACAAACAAATACCAGGCGTCATCTTAACAACAGCACACACTGGATTCAACATATTCAAAACTATTAGTGTATGAAATAAAATCATAATAAAAATTTGTATTTTTTTTATTTATAACATGATTTCTTCAATTCTTTTACAAGCACTCCAAAATTTTAAACAATCACAGTTAGGTTAGGTTAGGCTTGTGTTGACCATAGCTAGATTGACTAGGTGTCGGATGGTAGGCCTTCCGTGAGGACAGTTCTGGAAAGAAAGTAAAGGATTATTTAGCACGCGTGTCGCAAAAATAATAATAATATTTGCTAATAGCTTAACAAATGTTCAAAAGTCGTCGTGTGTATAGCAGGGACTGAAAACAGTTTATGGTAATAAGGTCTATCATTTTCATTTAGTTTAAGGTACTAATACCGCAATATACCTACCGTTTCGCATTTCAAAGCCAGTCATATTTGTGTAATCTAAGTATCGGTATAACGTCATACCGTTTTATAAAGGTATCTTAATTTTCCGGTTATTCAGTTCCTGGTGTATAGGTTCTTTACTGCATCTTAGATATCCAATTTCGAGTTCTGCCTTGTTTGAAAAGAAGCCCACTTACCCAAGGTTTATCAATTTCAGCCATATGGTCCACAAGTTTCTTCATGTCAGCTTTACCCAAAGCAGTGCCGATCATGACGGATTTCCGACACGCCCTCGACGCAAACATCGCTCTCACGCGACTCGGCCTGCAGTATTCTGAAGGCGATTCCTGAAAGATGACAAAAACACTGTGGCTGTGATCTTTTAGATGTGCCATTTGAATCTAAACGTACTGCAAACGGGAAGTAAGCCGTTTGGATATTATGCAGTTAGGTACTAAAAGCGGCCAAGGCCGTGTTGGCCTAGTGGGAGGTACCCCGCCTTTCAATCCGAAGGTCGTGGGTTCGAAACTTCAAACTCGTTCAAGCATCAATTAGTTTTCTATTCGAAAGATTTTAGTGCGCATTAGCGAAGGAAAACATCTTGAGGAAACCAGTAAGTATTCTTAAGGCGATGGGCTTGCAAACACGTATGGAATAATCACTACTGCAAAATGTGGGCATTTTCCAAAATGTTTGTACGTCCCTCTAAGGGGGTTAGCCCCTTAGAAATCTTCAAAATCGCCCCCGCAGCTAAAACAGCTAATCACACGCTTGCTCAGATCCGTCGGTGTAATTTGAAATGTCACACCTTTGTTGGATATTTTATATTCTACTAGCTTCCGCCCGCCGCTTCGCTCTGGTGTGCACCAGCTAGGCATAGGCTACTTTTTATGTAGGTACACATAAAAAGTAGCCTATGTGCTATTCGATTCCAGACTATAATCTATCTCTGTACCAAATTTCATCCAAATCAGTTCGGCCGTTTAGCCACAAACATTTAATTATCCTCCAACAGTAGGATAATAGGCTGATGCCAATCTAGTATTTTAGTCAGTTTGAGTTTAATACTCACTCGTAACATAAATAGGAGCTCTTCAATATCTTCCTTGCCGAAAATCCAGTTTTTAGACATTGGCAAAGTGAGCAGTTTCACTCTTTTGGTTGGTAAAGCCTCTTCATTTATCCTGAAGGTGAATCCGTTCTTTTTAAATACATCCAGATTGTCCATTAGGATTTGTTCATTTACTCCCGTTAGTTCAAGTTGTTGTGGACTGAAAAAAATAACATACATAGTCCTGATACTACGCTAGGATTCCTTATGTCGTGGGTATCAGAAACAACGAGTACCATGGTACCACAACACCCAGACGCGGAACTAATATTTACGGATCATGCATACATTTGTCCCACAGCGGGATTCGAACCCGCACCACTAATATTATAAAAAACCACCGTTCGAGAGCACTAGCATAGTGAAAAAAAACCGAATGGCCTCCATTAGCACACGACCGGGATTGAAACCCACGACTTTTATTTAGATCGGAAGGCGGGGTCCACTACCACTATTCCACCACTGTCTGTTTGTTACCTTACACGACATAACGGCTGAACCGATTTGGAATGGAGATAGCTCAAACCCTGAGGAAGAACAAAGGCCTACTTTTTATCCGATACGGCGCGAGTTTTACTCACATAACTAGTTTTTGACTTGTGAGCTCAGTAGTCTTCTGCAGTGTCTCGAAATTGTAAATTTCATCAGTAGCATGTTGATCTATTATAAAAAGATCGTCATCCAGTTTTGTAATTATAAATCCCAGATTAAACTGTCCTATAACTTTCATATCTTTGAAAGAATGCTTAGATATTTCTTTACTTAGTTCCTCTTCACACTTTTTATTGAAAACGGGTTTTATTTCGCTCTTGAATTTTACTTTTGTTAGTACAGTTTTTGCTTTATTCGTTTGGTATATTTCTGTTAGAGCTTTCACATGTTCTAAAGATGTTTTTAGTGTTACTGTTTTTCTGTTGTACTTCCCCAAGTCTTCCTTGTCTGTAACTATGTTAACTTTTTTGGACGGCGTTTTATCTGTGTCAGTTGAAATATTATCTTTTCGACAATTTTTTTTGGATTTGCAAATAATTGTATGGGATTTTTCAGCAAGGAATTCCGTAATATCCCTAATTTGAGTGGTGGGCAAATTATCAGTAGATTCTAAATAAACAATTTCCTTGTTTTTGTCAATACTTGGTTTTGTGATTTCAAGTTGTTTATTGTGTCTAGGCGAAATATCTTCGTCTGATTTGGATAAATCTGCATCTTTGCTATTATTTAGTTCTGAATCGTCGCTATTTTCTTCAAATTGGATCAAGGATTTATAAACAATCAGCTTTTCTTTGAAATCACTCTCCTTTTGTACATCAACATTTGTTTTAGCAGTCTTTGAGGAAACAAAATCTAGCATTGTTGTTGATTTCCTTTTGAGCTCTTGTTTTATTTCATTTGTGGACTTTGACTCTGGATTTGATTTAGATTTGCCAAACTGCTGTAGAAAAGAATTGAATATCCTTGGTTTTTCTAATTCTGGTTTCACAATCTTATTGAACTCCTGGCTATGAAGTGTTTGATCCACTTTTAATGTCCTTGGTATACTCTCAAATAATTTCAATAAAGAACTCTTCAGTATATCCAGTATAATTTTTTCTTTTGTCATGAATACTTTTCTTTTATCTGGCGTTACATTGACATCCACTGATGTTCTTTCTATGTTTACATTTAGGAATACAAATGGGTATTGGTTTGGGTTGTACTGTCTGTATACTTCATTGATGAGTTTTATGACTTTGGTTGGTTCACAGGGTCTGCTATTTACAAAAAAGAACTGTCTGTCTGTAGTTGATCGTCCGCTGCCATGTGCGCAAGATGAAATGAACCCAGTGAACTCAACGGGAGCCGCACAGTTCTTATGTCCCTGTGATTTTTGTGAGGGTGAAATGGTATCATTTTTAGTAGTATCTGCTTCATTTGAGTCTTCAGATAAATCTATGTCCACATCTTCAATATCTACAGTATCATCTATTTCTTCAACTTCTCCAGACAAGCCTTTGAATATGTTTTCCTTTATGTTTGAAACATTCTCAGGTTTTATTTCTAGAATACTTTGCAACTGTTTTACTCCAAATACACATGAGATGTTGTCTTTGTATGATGTAGATCCTTGTGTTGCTACTACTATTGATTTTTGGTTTGAACTTGCTTGATTGCTGCATGTTATTCTATAAGAATTAAAACAAATTATATTATAAGCGCCTTTATCGCGAACTATATTGGCTCAATAAAAGTATAACCACCACTATATTTTGTTAACAGTTACTAAAAAGGACAGGGAGCGAGTTATTGAGCTGATAATTTTAGTGACTGATTATGAATTAGATGGTTATGCTATACCACCGCCACCTGATTGCAGACTAGTTAACTGTGATGTATTCCACGGGACTGAAATCTAACTTACTTGACTCCTAATGAGATCAAACAGTAAGCATAAAGCAACTGAGTCATTTTGTTGAACTCTCTTTTGGCATTTTTGTGGAATTCCTTCTGCCTTACTGGTAATGAGTAAAATAGATTTGTTAAACTAACAGTGGTGCCAATTTGCCTCGAACATGGTAACTTCTTAGTGACATTCCCCTTTTGATCATATTCAATTTTGTATGCTGTAAGACAATAATTTAAATTAATTAAGTATTTGGTGTATATAATTTCATCTATTCATTGAATCATGTTTCAGCTCTCCTTAGGAACAGCAAGGCATATTTATAGCTTTTAATATGCCTATTCTGTAATCTAAATATCAATCATCATCATCATTTATGCCTCCACTGCTGAACATTTGCATCTAAGACAAACCTATCTTGGTGTTTTAGATGTATAAAACATATTCTGTACCTATTTTCTAAGAATAAATAAAAAAAAATAATAAAAAAAAAACATAGGCCCATATATTTCCAAAGCAACCAACATCTGCCCTCAGCCATCAGTTATCTGAGATATGTACCCAGCCCACTTCCATTTAAACTTTACTCTTCTGGGCTATGTCAGTGACTTTAAGTTTGTCTAAGTATCTCCTTATTTCTGAATATGAAATCTAAATATTAATAAATAAGATTTATTTAGTCTTGGGGTTGGGTAACCCAGTTTTACTAGAAAAGGTTTCTAATTCCATTTTAGTTTTACCATAATTAGGTTATTACCATATTCAGAGGCCTTGTGCCTTGTAGTAACGGTGAGGTTAGCTAATGCGCAGAGGGAGCTCAGTGCTTCACCTCTGAACCCGAAGCTTGTCACACCCAGCAAGTCTGAATAGTCACTCAACTTTGAAGTGTGATATTTGAGTGCTGAAATAAAAAGAGAGTTTAATTAGACCATGATTTTTCACACCAAACAAAAGCATCGTTTTAAGTAGGCATGCATATACTAAAGGCATTTATTTGTGGTAATGACTGAATTACTCTACCTAAAATTGAATTCTTAGTAGATTTATACTTATTTTCTATAGAGACAAATCCAACAAGATAATAAACTAAAAACTGACTTATGTCAAACAAAAACTATAATTTTTAAAGATAATATAAAAGTCTGTACTCTTGATGTAACATTGTTGCTTATTTCCCACTTCACAACTGTTTATACATAGATAGGTACCTACCTAATTTTCTTGTTTTATTGTTCTTTTCTGTGTTTTTATGTGTCAAATAAATAATCATTCCATTCTATTCTATTGATATTATGACTGATAATATTATTAATAGCTTAATAATGGAGAAAGTAATAGTATCTTAGAATAATAAAAATTTACTCAAAGCAGCAAAGTTGTCTTCTGTAACTCCTGATCCATTATCAGAAACTTCAATCAAATCAATGCCATGATTCTTGAATCTTATTTCAACATTGGTAGCTCCTGCGTCCAGAGCATTCTCAACCAGTTCCTTCACTGCAATACCAAGGCTGAGTACAACCTGGAATTTATAAAAACGAGAGTGATTGTGAGTACTTTATCATCAATTATTTCAGCTTTTCCACTACTTAACACAGGCCCCTCCCACAGACCTCTGGTTTAAGGGACTGCTTCACAATAATTTAGGATTATTTGCCCATACTTGCCATGCTTGGCATGCGGGTTGGGGAGCGCAGATAAAGCTATTGTTGATAATAGGGAATGCTGCTACTATCCTCTAGCTTTTTTCCCTTAGTTGCCTCGACATCCATGGCTAGAAATGGAGAAGCTATTTTTCAGCAAGGACCACCACGGAAAGTACCTAGTACCTACTTCCACGGTTCCGTGAACTGGTATAGTCATGTAAGTCTGTAGGGAAAGACTGTTCTTCTTCTTGTCGTGTCACTGATTCTTTCATGGTCATCCTGTATTATGTTAGTGACCATGTTGAGGTATGGTGAGGGAAAGACTGTTGAGGGTAATGCAGAGATACTAAGTGAACAGTTCATAAATTATTATTTTTAACGGATAAATGTAGAATTACTAAGGAAGACAGTTAGTCAGTTAAAATTAATTACCTGTCCAGAACATATTTTGTGCACTGTCTCCACATTTATAGGTTTAATGGTAGTTTTGTTTCCATGATTACTCTGGTTGTTGCTGTCCATTGTTTGTTTATTTTTGTTTAATGTTCTTCCCTTTTGGGCTGGCTATGGCATCTAGGCCTTATCGCCAAGTCTTCTTAAGTGTATTTTTTCTTGTTTATTTGTTTATCTTTCTTCATTTTCTTTCGTTTATCATCGTCAAGTCACCGTCAAGTCAAGTCAAGTTCAGTTTTAGTAAGATATTATGGTGGCTATTATAATAAAACCTGGAGGGACGTATTGGCGCCAACTCGAAAAATGACGATACACGCAATCATTTAATTTCACTTCACTTGTGCGGTTTAATAAAAAATAAAAAATAAAATAGCCTTTATTTCTACTACCTACAATGAGTTTTACAGATTTGAAACAATTTAAGGCTTATACATTAGTTTTCATTTACAAATATAAATAAATAATAAATAAATAAATATTCCGGACATATCACACACGGTCAACTGATCCCAAACTAGGCATAGCCTGTACTATGGGTACCAGAGACTGATATACATAATAGATATATATTTAACACCCAGACACAGAACAAACATCTGTGTTTGTCACAAATGTTTGTCCAGTGCGGGAATCGAACCCGCGACCTCTAGCGCAGAAGGCAGAGCTACTACCGCTGAGCTATGAGGCCAGTCATATATTTCTGCATGCAAAATACCTATAATTAGTTACTAGTAGTAGTCGCCTCTCTGGCGTAGGCCTCCCCCATACCTTTCCATAAATTCCGATCTCTGGCTTGTCTCATCCAGTCTGGTCCACTTCTTTGTCGGAATACGTCTTCCCAACGTTTTTTCGGACGTCCTCTGTTCCTCTTGTTGCTGCGTGGTATCCATTCCACTACTCTTTTTGTCCATCTTTCTTTTTCCATCCTACATATATGTCCTGCCCAGTTCCACTTCAATGATCTGACCCTACTTATTATGCTAGACAACTTTGTCTTTTTCCTGATAGTAATGTTGTTAATTCTGTCTGATAATTATCAGACTTGTGCGGTTTACTCAAACAATATTATGCAAAATACCACCATAATCACACAATATTATTCAATTTAACACTAGTTTTGTAAAATAAATTGAGAGCACATAATTTTCTCAAGTTCCCGCCAAAAAAAAGTCTTGTTTGTTAAATATAAACAGGTAAGAGTGTCATGTATAAAAAAAAGTATTCCAATGAGTTTCTCAAACACAGTCATGTTACTTACTCTGTTTACGAAAACACATTCTGGTTTATACAAAATTACTTTATGAACACATTACTTACAAAAAAGAAAACCACCTGCCCCTGTCAAGCAAGACCACAGAACACTATTACTCCCGAGTCCCGAGAGCAAGAGACTGCCTGTCCCGTGCACAGACCAATAGGATGCTCGCTCACAGAATTTGTATGTTTTGTATATATCACTTATTACTCGGGAGTAATAGTGTTCTGTGGTATATATATTCTGTGATCGTGTCCTCTGGCGCTCGCTCGCTGTGTTGATGTGGTGTTGAAACGAAAATTTATTCTTTCTTTTCCTGTGGTGCATGCAATACAAATATCTCGTGATTTACCATATTCTGCTACATTTAGGATAGTGAAAATCGTTAAAAATGTCGCTGAATACAGCTCACGCTGATCATGGAGTGCTGATACATGCAGGGGAAACGTGAGTCACTGTTGCGTTGTTTGATTGATTTATCCTTTGGAACTTTCTACATAGTTCTAATAGTGATCTTTCTCCAGATAAACAAAGACGTCGCAATCTTTTTGTTCTTCTCAATACTAAGATTGTTTTGTAGTACCACGCGAGCGAAGGCGCAAGCTAGTTCTCAATAACATTAAAATGTCGTAACAATATCTAAACTATCTTGATGAAGAAATAAACACATTTTATTTTTCAGAATTCTCCTTTTCTCCGATAATGTGACAGTTGAGTTTTATGGGAATGATACGCCGGAGTTTAAAGGTTCCAAAGTAGGACGGATGTATCTCACTTCTCATCGCATGATCTTCAACTCCAAGAACAATTCTGATCCGATGAGGTCTTTCAGCTTTCCATTCATTGCTCTGGAAGATGTGAGTATGGTAGCCCTTATGTGCTAAGTGAATAAATAGTTTTTCACCTAAAACAAATTGCATTGCATGAGTTTAAAAGAAAATAAATGGGCTCTCATCTTTTATCCCCAAGAATGTTAGACATCCTCTCAGATCAGGTGATTAGATCCTTGAAGATGTCTAAGGGCGTAGCCAGAGGCATGTCCGTTCGATCCCACAGCGGGAATCGAAACCGAACTACTTGCGTCTCAGACAGGCACTCGCCCGCTACGCTACTGAGGTCGTCATTACTTCTAGCCAACGATCATCATCATCAGCCTGTAGAAGTCCACTGCTGGACAGTAGAAATTGCTTCTAGCAAATGAATAGTTTCATGATGAAGCTCTTCTTTCAGGTAGCTGTTGAACAGCCTATGTTCTCAGCCAACTTCATTAAGGGTAAAGTTAGAGCGCAGCCCAACGGTAACTTTATTGGTGAAGTCAAGTTTAAGCTGACTTTCAAGTCTGGTGGTGCTATTCAGTATGGTCAAGCTATGCTACATGCAGCCCGTCTAGGTGAGTACTTGAAATAACATTCTTGGTTATAATGTCAGTGAAGCTTCACCTAGTTTTCAGATGCTTCACAATGATCAACACCATTTGATTTTCTCAGATCAGTGACTAGGTAAGGTCTGTTTTTTTTTCATAAAACTTAGTTGGCAAACAATCATAGGTCCCAAATGTTGATAAGCAGTTACTGTAGCCTATGGACTCTTGCGATACCAGAGACATCACGCGCGCGTTGCCGACCCTTGTGACATGCATTGTGGAGTCTCATGGGACTGTAACTTGAAACCGAAACACAGCATACAACGCAGAATGATTAAAAAGCAAAAATTAAAATACTGTCATGTTTCTTTTTGCATTATCTTGCCGTCCCTTTCGAATTGATTGAAATAACAAGGACAGTGATAATTTTAGAGCTGTCAAATTAAGTTTAGGAAAATGCAAAAGCAGAAACGACACCATTATTTACTATGATTCATCATCAAATATTTGTTTGTCTATGCAGGTTGTTGTTATCAGTTTATTTTGTAACTCTTATCATGCCATATCTTTTGTACAAAATAAATATGATGATGAAGAAATAGGCGGTCTATCGAACAAAAAAGTTGGGTGCCTACCAACAATTCTTTTGTCGTTATAGTTTGTGGCCGTTCTATTCTACTTGTCCCCGCTCAGCTGTGTTACTAAAGTAATTTTTTGTTTTAGCTTCGCGACACATGCACGCCGGAGCTTCGCCTCCGCCGTACACACCTCCCACTGGGCCGTGGTACGCGGCGCCTCCGCCGGCGTACGCGCCGCCGCCGCAAGGATACTACGGATGGGTGCCGCCATACTCCGTGAGTTAACCGACGAACATGTCACAGACATTGCAAACAATCACGTATCTCTCTCTCTCGTGCATTCCAACATCCGTAGAAAGAATGTAGCTTTATATAGCTAGACGCCGGCGCCGTACCACGTGTGAACATTGTAGTTCTCGCTTTAGTATAATCATTTATACACCTTTTCTTAGAGTAGAGTTCGTAGAGTAGTATTAGTTATACTTAGATATATCTTTGGTAAGTCTGACATTACTTATTGTCTTAAATACAATTAGAATTAGAAACTTTTAAACAACCTCATTTATTATTCATGCTAACTTATTCTTCACTTTATAGGAAATAGTTTTCAAATCTACTACTCGCCAAGAGATGGCGCTATGTGACCTGTGATACATGGAATGGAGTGATATCTTTTTTTTTATTACGCTACAAGTATAGTACAAATATTGCTACCGATAGATGGCCGAGTTTATCGTTATTGTTAAGATCACAGATAACATAATAATAAAAGATAAAAGATGATTTTTGCGCAAGTCCCTTTCTTAGATATTATTAGAGAAACAATAACGCGTGTGGACCTCCCACGCCATGCAAAGCGTAGGTACTTACGTTGTGCCTACTCCACGAAAGTACACATTTTGTTAGGCTTATGAGGAATAGATTAGTGGAATATTACTAGATATTTGTTTCTCTATTTAATAAATGATTATCTTACCGCTTCTGTTTCAGGAATTCCCCGACCACCCGCCACCAAACTCCGTGTTCGTCACTCCGAACCCGCCTCCCTATCCTGGCGTAGCTGGTGCCACCTACCCTGCAGGAGGCCAATTCTCCGGCGCCGGCGCCGCTAGTCCCACAGGTGGGCAGTATCCGGCGCAGGCGCCGTCTGCGCCCGGTTTTGCAGGGGGATTGCCACCTGGCTACCCGGGCGGTATGCCACCCGGCTATCCGGGTACTATGCCACCGCCCGGTTACCCGGGTGGCTTTGCGCCCCCAGGAGCCACGGCCGGCTTGTCTTCTAATGGTGAGGAAAATTCTAAATTCAGAAATATCAAAAATGAAGTATTGAGTTGAATGAATTAATTGTGATGGACCAGAGATTTCTTACTAGGGATAAACATATAAAAGTTATATTTATGTTTTAAACGTCCTTACAACGAAATTGTACACTTTGAGACACTTCAATTATAGATAAGTGATTTCGTACAAGAAGTTGCATGACGCACTGCCATGCCGTGTTTGTTGAGTCAGGGTTAAGAGATTAGCAGCTCTCATAATCTATGAGTCAGGTTTTACGTTAGATTGATTGATTGATATAGAACGAGGAAATCTCTGACAATTGCCAGTCGATGTATGTGTGAAAGATACAAAAGGCACCATAGCAGGCTCTGCTAGGGTTGAGCTTTGGTTTGCTGTACTCATATTTGGATATATTCAGACTTTGTCATAAATCACTTAGTAGTAAAAAATCTCTGTTGAATAATATTTTGATATAATAATAATATGAATTTGGATGGATATTAATTTTGAGTTTATTCAGAGGCACAAACTCGGCCCGAGGCTCCTCAGTGAGTAGGCTTCTAGTTTCATCTGCCTTCATTATATTTTTAAATCGCTTTACATAGTGAAATTATATTTATCAGCAGCAATAGTTTCATTGTATGACACAATTAGCTTCTTATTACTTAGCTCGATACTAAATATGTAAAACACATTTAATTGTAGATTTGAGTAATGTAACGTGTTGTTTAGATGTATTGTTGCAGTAGATACATTAACAATTGCAGATGCTAAAGCGGCGGAGGCGGCTCAAAGTGCGTACTACGACCCCAACAGGCCCCAGACTGCTTATGTACCACCGCCTTACGTAAGTATATATTAAATACGCCCAGTGTAAATGTTGGTGTAAAAGTGAATATTCCCTCACAATTTTGAATCTTATTTCAATTAAATAAAGTTGAAAATGAGGTTCAATAAAGTGTTCGAAATATTGAATCTTATTCCTTTTACATAAAGTTGAAAAAATATCTTCTTTAGAGTGTTTAATAGGCATCATTTGAATAGTCGTAAAATAACATGGAATACATTTCAAATCGTTTTGATATAATTCATTAATCGGTTTTCCAATTTCTGAAATCTAAAATTCCCTATTAAATTGACTTGGTTCAAAATAAGTAATTCATTCAGAGCAGATCCTTGAAAATGTCTAACGGGGATAGTCAGAGTCATGTCCGAACAATTGGCACATGCCCGCATTTTGCACGAGTATTCCATACGTGACAGGTTGCAAGCTCATCGCCGCTTTAAGAATTATTGTAAATGAGTTTAAAGGAGCCATTTCATTCTGGGCCTGGTCCATCTACACTACATAGAAAAATTAGGAAAAAATAGGAGATTACAATTTCATTAATTTTAAGACATATGCGATGGTACAAGAATAGCTCTTCTGGTAAGTTTTTTACTATGTGAACACTATTTGAAGGGCGCCATGTTGGTTTTTAATTGGCGTTTGACATGACATTGACATATTTTTCATGTCATGTTGTTTGATATGATGTTTTTGTCTATAAGAAGTCTATAAGACTTATATCCGTTCGCGGCTTACCTATGCGGCACCGGCCTGGTACGCATTGTGCTCAGCCACCAACAAAGGACGTCTGCAGGCGCAGCAAAACATCTCGCTACGAATGTGCACAGGGGCGGGGCGCTACGTCCGAAACGATGTCATCGCCCGCGATGTGCGGATCCCTAGCATCAGGGAATTCATAGTGAGGTTGGCGCGTCGCATGTACGACCGCGCCGACAATAGCTACCACATCCACCTCAATGCCCTAGCGCCTTTACACGCGCGACCACCCGACAGCCGAACACCCTGGAGGCCCCTGCCCCGAGAGATCCTAAGTGCACCCGAGGAATCCTCCTCGGAAGGTACATAGGAAAAAAAAAACAAACAACGCTGAGATGAGCCGCCGAACACGGAAGAGACATCTCAACGAAGCCACGCGACCTAGAAGTAGTTGCTTCTAGAGTTGAAGCTAGGGCAAATAGCGCAAGCCAGAGGCCCTTACCCGCAGCTCTGAATCGAGCTTGCAGATGACCCGATTGATTGATGTTTTTGTTTTGTCAGTTAAATGTAGGTTGTCAAAATGACATGTTGCTCTCTTTGTCGAAGAAAATTTTAATATACCTAAGAACGAAGTCAATTTATATAAAATAACCAATTTAATACGTTTACTTTATTGCTTAGCCATATTTTAGAGTAGTGCACACAGTGCAGGCCCAGGTTCCATATATTGATGAAACGTCTCTTTTGATAAAAACTTATTACTTATATTAATTTTCGCTGATTCCAGGATCAACCGCCGACATACCAGGAGTCTACATCCAAGAAAGAAAATTGATGCACTGTCCACATTTCCACATGACGCCACCGACACGTGTGACTGAATCTGTGCACGTTAAAGAGCGTATAACTAAACTATAAAATAATATATCTTTTACAATAGTAGGTTCTTCAGAAACATTTTGTTTTATAACAATTTTGCAATGTATTTCCGCCTGCGCCTGCTGAATTCAATGAACTAAAGCTAGATTTAGTCATTGAGCAGTTGGAAACAAATTCTCTTCAATATAAGGCGCTTTAAGCCGGTTGCAAGTCCCAAAGATTTTCCAACAGATGGGATGTGGCTCGGTAGCTGAGTTAGTTAGAGCATTACACGCAAGGGTCAAAATCCCTTTGTGAGTCGAAAGTTTTTGGGGTTATAAAAATTCATGGTATTCCCTTAGTGTATCATTGTATACTTTAAAATAATCAAATAATATCTTTGTTCACATTCCTCAACATTTTTCATATTCATGTAAAGGGCAACACATTGAACGGAATCGACAGATTGCTATGGTCAGTTGGACCGTATGTACTCCACATTAAGTGGTTAATTAAATTAATTTATGTATGTTAGTAATTTTTGTGGGGTCTTAGTTGTTCTGTGATTTGACAAAATTATTAAGTTGTTTAGTTTGTAGCGGAGGTCATATAATGTTAAATGACGACCCAAAAGCCGATTTTGTATTTATTCTTCTGAAAGAGAGCTAATGATTTGAGACCAAAAGCGTATTATTATGTACAGCGAGAGATTTTTATTAATTTATTTTTTTCTATGTAATGCATTACACTTTATGACGTATTTATCCATATTAAATCGTTGTATTATCTAAAATTAGGCGTGGGCTAGCTGCGGTAAAAAATTAGATATGTTATAATAATATATCATTCCTAGTACCTAAAGATATATATCCGATTGCTATAACCATATCCGCTTAGATCCGGGATCTAAATCAGTTATACAAAAGTACTCTGTGATCTAAATAACTAAGAATGTGTTGAATATCACAACCCAACTCCAAATAAAGCCTTTCACACACGGCAGCTATAATGTAAAAATGTATATTATAGCTAGATACATCTCATAACATCTTTCCATAGAAACTGTCAGAAGATACGAAGATGTAAAAAGATATATTAGAGCTGCCGTGTGTGGTCTCCTGACGGTTTCTATGGACCAGGCATAGCTTCACCAAGTTTCTAAGACGTTTCTAAGTGATCCTAGTGATTTTATTGAAATAAATGCCTTTTGACTTTGACTTTGACTTTGAAAGATGTAATGAGATGTATCGTGTATACATATACATTTTTACATTAAAGCTGCCGTGTGTGAAGCGCTTATATCCCAACCTCCAATTACATGATAATAGATCCGTGGAGAGAGTGAACGACGTTCGTTTGTTCATTGTATCACATCTCTTGTATCCGATAGACAACAGGGGCCCGATTCTACTATTTCAATGGCTTCAAAATGATAATCGCACGATAATGGTCGCACCATTATCATGAAGTTACGATTGTCGCCACTTTCTTGTCATTGGTTCCATTAGTTCATTGGTTACACAATGCCTGCCATTATCATAAGAATGGCTGCCATTGATAAACAACTAAAAACAACTGTGATAGCAGAATGTCAAAAGTGGCCATTTTGCCATTGAACCATTGTCATTCTGAAGCCATTGAATTAGTAGAATCGGGCCCCAGATTTACATGGATATTGGTTATAGTAATTTTATTATAGAATAGAGGAGTGAATTTATATTATCCATGCTCTGATATATATCCAAACATACTTGGGAGTTAGCCAAGCCTGTCTGAAATAGCTATGTTTGTCTGCGTATAATAATAGGTGCTATTGTAAAATACGAATCGCTGTTTTTATAAAGAGCACATTGTATTTTCGCTGAATAAAAAAGCTTAGCTGTTTCCAAACATGTTGTATGATTTCAAAAATACTAATAGAGAAATAACTTTTCTAGTAAATATACAATTTATGTAGGTAGGTAGATTTTTTTGAAAAAATTAAGGTAAATTTAAAATCGAAGCTTGTGAATTGTAATATAGAATTTACAATATTCTTCATATCTATCTAAGTTACGATAGATAATGTAAAATATTGTCAATTCTCGTAAATTATAAATATTTCGCTAGCACTCCAAGTCGCATGCGAACATTTTGTGCTTTGCAGAATACAGCCCCAAGAGTGTTGGCAATAATATTTTAAAGTTATTCTATCTTTAGTGTTTGTTGTTAGTAACAGACCTGTTTATCCTCTTGTGTCACATAAGAAAAACAAAGTTTGATAGAAGATTTTGTACGTCATGTCAATGTTGAAAAAAGAAGATCAAAAATGTAAAATCCGTGGGTCAAAACAATAAATTAAAAAATTATGCAAAATTAAACAGAAATGATAGTGTAACCAATTATATAACGTCTCTTTGCCTTGAAATATTATGGGTAAGTGTTTGTGATTGTATGATCGTGATAACTTGTAGTAAACACCTAATTTGACAGCTTTGTACAAAGAAGCCTGCTGTAGAATTTATATTTTGTTACAAAGAAGCCAGCCTCTTGCTCAAATCGATTGCCACTCATTCAGCAATGTAAAATTATCAACAAGTGTTATACAAAAGTTCAATTGCGACTCCAATGTTAAGTTTTCAAAACAACAGGGGTGACTGCATGCCTATTCGGTGCAGCGAGAAGTAGCTAGAGTACCTACCTATCTTATTAAGTGACTGTATTCCGGTTAAATTAAACGCGTGCGGCAGGCATTGAACTTTTGTACAAAGTTGTGGGTGCATAACAATGAGGTGGTGAACAGAGCCCGATCGGTAAGCCTTTGGGCGTCGTCCTAATCGGCCAAAGATCTTAAGAGCATACGTTCTGATTTCGTCACGCTATGAAAATGCAAATTTAACCTTTTCTGTGCTCGCGCGGAGACTTGCTTGCTTCAGTTAGGACAATCTAAAGAGATTTGCATGTTTGATCGTGAGTTCGAGCGTAGTGGGACGAAATCGCATCGTTTACTCGTACTATCGTTAGCTAATTAGGACGACTCCTTACTCGTTCAATAAACTCGTCGCAAAAATTAAATAACCTTCAGTTCGGGGATACCTCCAGCGCTTTAGTTCGTCACCTCCTCCAAGAAATTACTCTAAAAGCATCTTTTTCTTTCAACTTTAGTGTAAAAATCGAAGCCGAAGCGGACGTGGCTAAACCACCAGAAGTAACACTAACATGAATAAGTATTGTGAGTATCACTCATGCACTACTAAGTTTGTCCTCAATTTAACCGGTTTGATTGTACGCGCGGGTTTATCTTATGGTCAGTGTTTACTCGGGAGTAAAGTGTAAGTTTCTCTTTATTTGATTGCTTAGAATGAGTGGCAGTTACTTTTAGACGCTGGCTTCTTGGAAATAATCAAATTTAAAATATTTATCGAAGTTTCGTTAATTTTTTTTTCAGAGTAAATCAATAAAACTCAACAATGGCTCCCTCTATGCACCCCCCGTGCGTTCCATCGGCGTCATGCACACCCGTGCGATGCCACCCGACGCCGCCCCCGTGCCAAAACCCAGAACGTTGCCTCAAGAAAACAATTTCAAAGGGAATCAGACCATGCCAAAGCGCGGTCTCGATCATGTCGACGAGATCGAAGTCGAAATGCGCCAACTGCGGCAAATTCAAAGGATCGAAAAACCCGAGAAACGTTTCCGCTGTAGAAAGGTTCCTCAAGCGAAAATCCAAGGAGATCAAAATGAGAAAGAAGGATAGACTCACCGGGAGCCATAGCTACTTGAAGTACACTAGAAGGAAGGGCACTCCTCGGAAATCCACCGACTGTTGTGCGGGGCACGGGCATAGAGGGCGACTCAAGAGGAAATGCTGTGAAATCCTGTGATTTGTGCCACGTCCGACCTTACAGTACCTATTCAGCATTTATCACATTATTTGCTTTATTATTATCTACTGAATTACATCCTACTATCTTCTGAAATGTTCACTAAATTAATTTTCTAATTTCGTCTCCTATTCTCTATCTATATTAACCTCAATTTTCGTGTTGTGCACCTACAAGTCAAATATTGGTAAGCAAATTAGTATTTATTTGATTTGATTGCTTCGACGTAGGTAGGTATGTAATACGAGGCTGCTTCTTAGATACCTATTTAAATCAATCAAAACTTATATTTTCAGTAACATCGCTATGACTCACGCCGTTTACCCGCCATGTACGCCTACTGCAGTATGTTTGGAGAGCGCAGGAAGACATTGTCACCCTACCGGCCCTCCATGCGCCGACCCAGAGCGATGTCTCAAACGAAGCCGAGCCAGAAGGCTCAATCTATGCCCCAGTGCCGTCTACATCATGGAAACACGCGGCAAAACATGTTCCGAATGCAAAAAAATCGCTAATAAAACCAATAGCTGTAGAAGCGTCGGGGCTGTTAAGAGAAAGAGAATTTTGATGGAGAAACGGAAGCAAAAAAGGCTGAAAGAAATAGACGCCGTTTCTGGGACTCGGTATTACGAGCGATATATGATGAATATGGCCAGAATCAGAACGGAAACAACAAGTTGCCAAGACAAAGCTCAGAGAGGAAGGGTGAAAAAGAAAAAGCATTGCAGCATTCTGTAGCATGAACAGACTTCATGCTGTATGGATGGGAACAAATTAACTCGAGATATTTGAAGAAAGTACACTTTAATGTAGTTTCATGACTAATAAAGTTAATTTGAATACCTAAATAAAATACGTGGAATTAGAAGCATTTTATTTTGCAGTTAGGTATCTAAAAAAGCAATCTTATTTACTAGACTAATGCTGCCTGAAATAAATGGTTATTATTATTATTATTAAATACTAATTTTTTAATTGCCTATTCGATTATTTTGCGTACCTTACCTACAGGTAGTTCGTTCCGTAACAATTGCGCACTTTTTAGAAAATTCCGATTTATTTACTTAGGTACTCTTGAATTTTTTTATGAACACTACAATATAAAACTTATTATTTTCCAGCTGTATACTCTAGCAAGAGTTTGAAGCCGTGCGTATCGGCGCCGACATGCAGTGTGCACAGACACAGGCCACGCCCGGCGCCTTGTCCGCAACCGGACAAGTGCTACAAGAAATGCATCAAACAAAAGAGCAAGTGTCCCAGCGCCATGGGCATAGTTACACGAGCAGGCTCCCCCTGTGATTGCGCCCGAGTCCAGTCTAAAGATTCTAGGAAAACTCATAAGCAAACGAATAAAACTCATAAGAAGCGCGTCCGCAAAGCTTACAAGCGACGCTCGATTGAGTCTCGTTGGCGCAGACAGGGAAAGTGCTGTGTTATTTTGTAACGAAAAGAAATCAAGCTATATTAACTACTTCATCCAATAAACAAGTCCGACTGATAAAACTGTTTTAAATTCAGAATATCAAGTAGTAGGTGGGGCAAGGCATGGGTCCCATGAAATGGCAGAGTTGACGCCCAAAGAAATGGGAATGATGCGTGCAACTCGAGCCGTACCTACCTACCTACAGAATAGCTGCGGAGATCGGCGGCTGGCGGGCATTCCGACTAACAATGGGTCTAGTTATTTTTATAAACAAACTTACTAGTGCCCGCGGCTTTGCACGCGTTGTACCTACCCAGACAAAAAGTACCTAGCCAATGTATCTACTATTCCTGACTATAATCTATCTCTGTGCTAAATTTCATCCAGATCCGTTCAGCCGTTCTTTCGTGATTGAGTAACAAATAGGTTCATAACCATTCATCCAAACTCGCATTTATATTAGGAGTAAGAAACGATATAAGTGTGAGAAGCGACGCGATGTAGAGTAACCGGACCACGGGCAATGAGTCAAGTTGAGGTATAGTAGGTATGTATAGTATTATGTTATCTGTGGTATAGGTTTGTTGAAATAAGAACCCCATTATGAGAACTGATGAAGCTATGGGTGAATGAAAGTGGTAGATTCTGAAGAAACAGCTAGTTCCGTGAATTTTCGTGGCAGTGATCCAGCGGCTCTTAAGATTCCGCTCCGGTGCACAAACCTCTAATCCAGCCATGCTTGGGAGAAGGCTCTTCATTTCGGAAAAAAGTCCCAATGTAGGCCCACTTCCTTCAACTTCCAAAATAATAGAAATGATGAGTTGCTCTCCTTGCTGGTGAAAGTACCTACCGACCGACCAAAGCTTGTTTTTGATAGTAATTTTAAAGGAATGTACATCATCATCATATCAGCCGTAGGACGTCCACGCTGAACGTAGGCCTCCCCGATAGATTTCCAGAGCGACAGATCTTGTACGCCCTGCACCCAACGGCTCCCTGCCGAGAGCCGTTGGGTGCAGGGCATATTCTTTAGGACATCTTTCCATCTAGTTGGGGGCCGGCCGTCCTTCGCTGTGCTTTCCGATGCGTGGTCATTAATGGTGATATTTTAGTGTAAATAACCGTGCCTACCACTGTGTCAGTAGCGCCATCTATAAAACATTATTTGCTAGTACAACTACTCGCCGATAGATGGGGTTGTCACAATTTCCCGCTAGAATTTTAGTCTGTAGATAAGGGTTAGCGCACACTTGAAGATAGATGGGCGGGGCAATTGATTCCATAGACAAACTCTTTTTTACCTGTGGTATTATTACGGCGTAGACGGTCTACGCGCAAGAAAAAGGAAAAATGAGTGAACATATAACGAACGAATGTAATGATGTGAGTGAAGTTGTCTAAATGTCTACGAACGAACGATTTTCGAAACGATTTGTTGAGCAGGCTGTGCTTCTTGAAGAGCGTTAAAATGGTTTTATTTTATTTTATGAATGAAATCGTGTGATATACGCTATCGTACAATAAAATTGAGAGCTTCGAAAAGATTATACATGAACTGATTAGAATTATGCTTCAAGATCTAGTTAAATGAGGGAAGCAAGTGTAGGGACCCTGTAAGTGTGAATGATACTTGAGCCATGAGTTTTGGATGGAAGCGAGAAGTATGAACTTTAGTTACTAAGCGACCTCGAACAAGTGTGTACGTATCCTAAAATAGAATAAACTTTTATATCAAATTTATGTGGTATTTAGTAACTCCCAGTGCAAACTTAGAACTTTAATATAAGTAGGATAAAAGAACTTATAATTGGTGACCCCGACGTGATATAATTTTTACAAAAATGATATAAAAGTTTATTCTATTTTAGGATACGTACACACTTGTTCGAGGTCGCTTAGTAACTAAAGTTCATACTTCTCGCTTCCATCCAAAACTCATGGCTCAAGTATCATTCACACTTACAGGGTCCCTACATAAGTAAACTTCGTGCTAGCCGCTTGGCCCGGGGTTATTGACGTTTAATTTAAGTAGCTACATCTTTAAATTGGTTTCCAATGCTGTTTGTGTACTATAATTGCGGGAGTGTTCTGTAAAAATTGTGGACATAATCGAATCCTGAACAGCGTGAATAGTGATATTTTTCACGGCATAAAATAAGTGTTACAAAGAGGTACTGATGTGGCAAACCGGATTGCTCGGAGCTGGAGAAAACGTGACTCCGTCGTAAGGTCGGTAACTGTTATCGAACACAATTTGATAGTAAGAAAATACTTGATAATTCATAGGGCATTATGATTTACCATTGTATTGATTGGATCAATTGAAGCCAATATTCTCATGGTTTCTCATTGGAATCCAGTATCATTATTTTTTATGGTATAAAGTACATAAGGCATAATCTGTATTTATCTGCTTTCTTATTTATTTACATGCTAGAAATTCTTTTAGTTGTCTTTGTTTCTTAGAGCCTATGCTTATGACGACTTTCTAACGCGCTGTCGACGCGCGTGGTACGCAACTAAGACGCGCAGCAAACGCGATGCAGATCGGTGATTACTGCCGGTTTTTCATCCTGTTGATCACCTGAGATATCATTGAATATTTGCTTTTTTGTTATCATGGTGAAATCCATCTCGCTTTTGATCCGTCGGCGTCGGTGAGTAGTCACGTCCATTTCCAGGACGGCGGCTTCATGTTGAAATAGTTCATTGCAAAGAGTCCATTCTTCTATATAAAGTTGACCAATCGCTGGCCCCTTTGACCTAGCTAAACTGCCCCATTTTCAGTTCATCACCATTCTTCGTGCCTAGCTGCGTGTTGAAGTCCTACGTCACAACCATAAAGTGTGTTTTCAAGGCATACATGCCATTCGAAATGTCATCATACATGGTCTCCACTTCATTGTCTGACCGATCTCAGTGCGAGGCCTATAGGGTATAACTATATGACTCTCAGCGAATACCGCTCGACACTCTCAATCTTTAGAATAGGTATTTGTGGATGAGAAACCTCATATCTGATTAGGATAGCTGATGGTAGTAGAATAAGTTGCTAGATTTTGAGGATCATTGTATCCCTCTGTGATTGAACCACAATCATCCTCACAAACATTCACACTCTTATTATTTGAAAGATGAAAAAAGCCTAAACTGTGAGAAAGGTACAGGCTACTTTTTATCTGGGTACCGACTAAGTAAAGCCATCCACTAGTGTTTAAAAAAAAGACCAACATGTATTCGTCTGACAGGCACTAAGTATTTGGCTTTATAAAAAACTCCTTTGCTCTCTGATTCCTGTCTTACCAGTTTGTTCGAGTAATTCTTGTGTTAGTTCAACATCATAACCCAAATTGACATAAATAACCTTTGCATGGGGCTCATACAAAGTCCTTGATTTTAGAATTTGTAGTAAATAAAGACATTTTTTTACTAAAAATAGGTATTTGGTCATTCTGAAGTGTGGCTCCGTCATAACAGTTGATTTTTATTTAAATGTAATTGTGTCAAATTTTTGTATGGAAATATTATAAATGAAAAACCTCTAATCTATATCTATTTTTAGATTGTAAAAAAACCTTATTTTCGGGTAATATCTACTGTGAACTAAGAACGAAAATATAAGTTTGTCACTGTATGTACACCTCATGAGATATCTATTTTCCCATCCATAGTGCGAGTCCTACTCGCATTAGACCCTCAGCCTTTGTTTACTAGCTAGTGCGATTTCTGACGCAATATGCAAATTCGCACAGCGATTTTAAATCTGCTGCATGTTACCTGTGACATGTTAAAATTCTATAGAATCTAGCCGGAAGCAGGTTGCCGCCGGCTTACCGGCGCTTACTGTCGAATCGCTCGCACCAGTTTATACTTTTCTAGATGACTTCGCTCGCATAGTATCCGGGTAAAAAGTATCCTATATGCCTATATTCCACGTTAGGTCACGTTATTCTCATTTAAGTAAATCTGTCAGTCGTGAATTATTATGTAAACTTTCTTATTATCTACATATAAAACAGTTAATCCAAAAATTATCTGCATACATGTTTTTTCTTAAATAAACGTGTTTTTGAAGTATAGAAAAAGGAGATACCCCTTTAAAGCTAAAGTTAAAGACGTGTATCTCCTTTTTCTATACTGTGTACTGTTGACTCCACGCGAGTGAATCCGCGCGGGTACAGCTCGTTCATAAATGAGTTCGAACCGGAATTGGTAATCTGATTTCTGCCTCATAGGGCGTTCAGTATTCGTGCTATCAAGGGTTGTGACGTGTTCAAGTGGTGGGGGACGACTGAGGCACAGAATCGAGTATCGGACCACCCTCCAACAACGACCCTTCAAACCGACTGCGGCCATTAACGAGCACGATATTGAGCCTTGATGAGACATGCTTAATTTTTTTTGCTGTTGGAACTAGTTCTAGTTTTGATCGATTTCCAGGTCATTCAAATACTCGACTTCCCTTTAGTAGGTACTAGCGACCCTCCCCGGCTTCGCACGGGTAGCAATGAATATACGCCAGTAAAGCTCCTAGTCGGCATGTTTTTTTACACCTTCAACAATCATCGTAATTTTACACCAATTTATACAAAATCTTTTGAATTATACTCCTACCTTCCTCATGAATCACTCCATCCATTGGTGAAAACCGTATGAGAATCCGTTCAGTAGTTTTTGAATGTAACATGTTTAGACAGACAGACGCGGCAAGGTATAATATGTAGAGATGTGTAAAATACATACTGTTATGATACTGATTTTTTGCTTGTTTTTCCTTACAGTTCTCTTACACTTATACCTTTCTACTGTCTTTGCACTTATACACCATCGGCTATTTTTAACCGACTTCAAAAAGGAGGAGGTTCTCAAGTCGGCATATTTATTTTTTGTGTATGTTACTCGATATCTCTGCCAATACTAAACAGATTTTGATAATTCTTTCGCTGGTGTATAGAGTATGATCCCGGGGTGGTCCCATATCAATTTAATTCCTGAGGGATTGCAACTTGTGCCGTAAAACTTAAAAAAACGCCATCATCTCTTGAAAACACCACTTGCCGCAATTGTTTTTTTGTCGACCGTGGAATGTTATGGTTATCCCCGCGACTTTGTTCGGTTGCTGCTATTTTTACATAAACTTAAAACTTAGGGGTTGTATGTCGGGAATTTATTTCTGTGCACCAATACTTTACAACAGGAAGCTACCCTGCAAATTTCATACTCCTAGTAGGCTTTGCGTTGATTTTCAAAGAGAATAAAACCACTACGTTTGATTGTCAGTCAGGCAGTCAGTACCGTAAGAGTTATTATTGATGATGAATGTATGTCATATTTCTTTTTGTTTTTTATTCGAAAGTGTAGGTGGCCAGTGTCATCCTCAGTAAGTAAGCAAAACGCAAAGAGGTTGATAACAAAAAAGAAGGTTGATATCAATCTTTTAAATATTCAGGAATTTGAAGTCGTTTTTTAGTTTTTGTAAAAAATATCATAAGAAAGAATAATACAGGTTAAAGCATCTGCCAAAAATAATAAGCGATTAGGTACCGTCCGGCGCGCGGCGGTTAGTGAACTTTGTGACATTTAAAACAGAAAGGTACGCGTTCCTTGCTGCGTATGAACGCAGCGCATATATGAAACGTAGGTACAAACGCAGAAGTCTAGATGCAGAAACTTTGGCCGCCCAACAGCAATACCTACTACTACCTAATGATTATGGAAATTGGCACCGACAACGAGATGGGCTGTGGATGATGATGATTAATCTGTTTGATATATTTAGTTCTTATCGATATCTTTCCAGGATTGATATTTCAAACCCAGCCCCGTACCATTTTAGGCGGTGACGCGACGTTAGTTATCTCTCAAAGATTTATGGTTCAAATTCGTGTAAAATAGTACTGAGACGTTGTCAACAACTGGTCATCCTTCATCTATCCACCACACTCGTTTCTCTGCTGTGTGTGGTGACTGTTCGTGGATGTCTCTACAGAAAAAGTCATGTATTTGGTTGCGAGGATCAGGCGTAGCCTTACCTAGTTTCTAAGACGCTTTATAGTGATCCTTATGATTTTATTGAAATAAACTTTAAAACTTTACTAAAAAATTCGAAGCCCTTTTGTCCCTACCCAAATGCGCAACAGTTTTTATTTCAATAAAAGATTAGGATCACTTTGAAATGTCTTAAAAACGAGATGAAGCTACGCCTTTTCCTCGTCATCCTCGTGAGCAAGCCTAGACGAATAAGTCGACAAACAAAACGGAATGTAGAGCTTCAGTGTAGTGCTCATATCAGTCTAATCTTCTGTAGTTTTAAGCAAGTGTTCATAAACTATTAACAGTCCCAATTGACTGAAATTCAAAAAAACGGTAGGTACCTTTCCGATTATAAAAAAACATACACACCTTTTCTACCCTACTCATATGTTTCTTTCATAATCATAATGAGATTACAAGTGGAAAGCTTACCTCCATTTGTGTAAGCCTGTTAAATTACGAAGGCGGTGACCAGTCTTACGCGGTTACGGGTTAGTGTCGTCGAGTTTAAAATGTGTAATTATTTTAATGGACCATCAGCAGTTAGTTTCATGTCGCTAATTAGGTACTGCCTGTGTGAACGGTACGGAATGAGGGTGCAGAAAAAACCATTACTTGTTTCTTGGCTATCCCCTTGTTCGATCACCATTCTGCATAGCAGACTTCCTTCTTTCTGCCCTAGTATCTAACCTCTGCTAGATATATTAAAGAGCGCCCCTTGTGCTGCTGGGTCATTTTCTTTTTTATGATTTAATCAAACATGGGTATGGCCGCCAAAAATTGTACTATAACAATCGTGTGTTACCAACACGGTAACATTCGTGAATAAATGTAACGCACGTGATTTTTGTAAGCCTAGGGTACATGTGAGAGAAATTCAATTGTATATTTTACCTTTATCTAACTTTTGTTTGATTTTGACAATTTAGGTACCTATTAATTGACAAAATAAAACGAAAGATAAATAAAAAAAGTGTTTTTTATTTTATAAACGTTTCTTTTTAATTTTCCGTGCATTCATGATTATTTTTCCTTTGTTTTAATTCCGCTTTTAACGCTTCCGTGTACACTAAGCATAACAACAGATCACGAATGTTACGTAACACACTAGTAACACACGGTATCATTCGTGAATTAAAATCTCTGTGGACATAACTTCTAACATTTGTATCTATGTCAGTTTTGAAGTCAGAAGGCGCTGCATAGGTTTATTTGACAAAACAATAGTATATCTACAAGTACAATATAAAACAATACAACAATTTGAGTTCTTACCTAGCATATTCACTCACTAAAAATTAAAAAAAACTCCGAGGCAAAAACGGCGACCAACTTTTTTTTCACATATTTTCCAAGAAACCAAGTGGAGGATTTTTCCTATAGGTTGACCAACGTGTAGAGTGGGTATTGCCGTACACAATGAACATTTTTACAGGGCTGTATACTTGTTAATTCCCTCGTTCTAAGGTAACATACGTGAGGTAACACACGGGAACGAAAAGCGAGACACATTTTTGAAATTAGTTTTCGATTACTTTTATTGCTTATTTTAAATAACATAAACCACTAGAGCATGGCAAAACAATACAAAAGCTTACAAATACCAAAAGGACATGGGTAATCGTGGGCCCCAACCTGCAGTTATTTGATGAGTTAATTAATTCATTTTGTTAATTTAAAGTAGTAGTTTTAGTCATGAAAAGCTCTAAAGCAGTGGAGTTATATTAAACGCTGAAAATAGTCATTTCCGTGTTATGTTTATGCTACCTTCTTACTACGAACGCTTTTCTTCGATTGGTATAGTGCAGCGAAACAAAACCCTACCCGCAATCAATTGTTTTTGACTGTCACAATAAACCATTGTCATTTGTGACTTGCAGATTCCGTTTCGGTTTTTAGCACAGAGTACTTTTGTATATATACCGGTTTTTAGTTTTTGAGTAAAAAATGGAAATTCTTAATTGCCAATTGCACTATTTTTGAGGCTCAAGATTTCGAAGATTCCTGGTACAAGACCAGCCACCGGTAATCCTTAATACTGTCACGTCTTGGTTAACCACATCAGGTAAGTTTCTACATTTTCCTAAGTAATATTATTTTACGATTCATGAAACCTCGCAGAACCGATAACCGTTGGGGAGTAAAGGTTCTCGAATGGCGACCACGAACCGGGCGACGCAGTGTTTGAAGGCCCCGATGGACCCCCACCCGATGGACCAATACATTGTAAAGGTTGCGGGACGTCGGTGGATGGAAAGGGCTCAAGACCGTTCGTCGTGGAACTCTTTTGGGGGAGGCCTATGTCCAGCGGTGGACTCCTATAGGTTGTTGATGATGAAGCCTCAGGAGCTCCACACATCGATGTACGATGAGGAAAAGAGCGCAGCGCTATTTGTTTAAAAGTTAAATTGCAACGCAACGCCCTGCCGTGTCTCTGCTTGTTTGGTGTGTATCATGTGCATGCATTCTCCTAAAGATGCATCATATAAAATTCGGCAGCCGCAAAAATGAGCATAACTAGTCGTACGAAAGTCTGAAAGGGGTTGCTAGTAATGTAACTTTTTTATCAGTAGGTATATTTTAAATGAGGTACCTAACTACAATGACAATAACTATTATTTTTACAGATATTAAAAAATGACATTGGTGCAAAACGTTCCTGCGGAACAAGCTGCCGTTAGACGGTTTGAACATCGAAGAGTGTGCCGTGGATGTGGTTCTTAGGTCTTACGAGCAAGATCGCATGTTATTAACACTCCAGAAGAGGCTAGTCTATCATCATGGTTATCAAATTCCAACAGTGAATGAAAAAAAATTGATAGTGAAAAAGTTGTTAAATGCTGTAGGTATATTTTGTAAAGATTGATTTTTGTGTATTATTCAAGTAGTATTTTTTTTTATTTCATAGTTTATCAATAATATAACAGTTAATTAAATACCATTGGTTACTGCTAATCTGAAATAAAAATTGTATGTTTATTCATTTTTTTTTATTTAGGTTTAATAGGTAATATCAGAGTATCATCCTTGGTACTATTTAATAACCATAATATAGGTAGGTAGATATTGAATATGAAAATACTTTTACATGGTAGACATCCTCCGACCTGAAGAGGTCCAGGCGAATAGGATCCAGTAATATCCTCTCTTTTCACGTAGATTTGTCAGTATTTTAAACTAATAACAACATAGAATTGAAAATAAATATTGTAATGTTCAAAATAATTACATTTCGTACACTGTCAACCAGGTATTATAAAAAACTTTAACGACCTATATCTCTTTACTCCGGCTGCTTTACAATAAAAGCCGCACATATTTGAAATCTACACTATTAGCACAATGTAAAACTGAAAGTTTCATTATTGCAGGATTAAAAAAAATCGGGGCCCTGACTCCATACAAATTTGCCCAATGTCCTTTATGAGGTAATTAACCGATTGTGTATGATTTTCTGGCTCCAAAGTGCGTTAGGTAGTAGACACGGTACACACGGTTTTTGTACTGGACACAAAAGTTAACTCTTATCATAAAATAAATTTTACGCTCTGAAAATGAAATAAAATAAAATTTAAATCATATAAATCAAAAACCAGCGCATCAGGAATATACTTATAACTTATCATAAAATAAAATGGAACTTGAAAATTTTATCATTTGAAGTTGAGGGACCACAGATTTTTTTCCAAAAGTAAAATTTTTGGCGGCCTTACCCACATACAACTCTTCTTATAATATTAACAAAACACTTGGACGTCAAATGAGGCCAAACTCTGTCTAGACTGAAGCTTTAATTTGGCACACTGTCATGAATTTGTATCCAGAAGTTATTGGTTGTACGAATAAAATGTTACTGGGAGCAGGTTCTACATTTGACCGGGTTATCCTGCCCATTGCCACAGCTCGATTCGTTAGGATAAAACTATAAAGGTTTCGCAAGCTCGACCTTGGTCCGGAAATGTAGAGTAGGTGAGGTGCGGTCGGAAACTGAGGTGCATTACAAACTGTTTGTCCATCTGTGGTGCTGTACTTGCAGTATTCTGTTGTAACGCAAGTCGCCTGTTCCAGATGGAAGAACGTGCGAGGCGAGCGGGCGGCCCGGCGGCGTCGGGTGACACGCGCTGGTCAGTTGGCCCGGCCAATCAGCTTGCGTTTGTCCGGTGAGTTTATTTACATTACACACAACACAACCCAATACTAATATTTGTGTTATGTCGTACACGAGACAGATTTCCCTTTCCACACTCATAAAGCCTGGTTGATGTTAACGATGCCGTTGAAAGAAGCCAGTATAAATGAAACCATTATATTTGACAATGTTTTCATGTCATAGGTACCTACATCATCTGTCGTCATAACCGACGTACACATCTCACAACTAGCGATCTATTTTCAACCTAGTTTATGGATATACACATAGGGGAAGAGGTAGACCAAAGAAAAGATGGATGGATTGTGTGAAAGACGACATGAGTAAGGAAGGAGTGAATAATGTCATGCGCCTGTTAGAGAGAGGCAAGTGGAAGAGAAACACAAGTTGTGCCGACCCCACTTGAAGTGGAATAAGGGCAGGAAGATGATGATTTATAAATTACTAGCTTCCAACCGCGGCTTTGCTCGCGTGGTACTTACATAAAAAGTAGCCTATATGATATTCTAGGTAAGAAAATATATATTCCAAGTTGCAACGAAATCGGTTGAGCCGTTGCGGCGTGATTGAATAACAATTATCCAAACATCTTCATAAACTTTCGCATTTATAACTAATAAGATTAGTAAGATAACACACCATCATCCGCGATAAATTATTTACTGATCAGTTACTTGCTCTGATGATTTCTTCGAAACCTAGCCAATACTCATAGTTATGTGGGGAAATGGTCCGCCAACGACGAGATGGTTAGATTAACCATCCAATTGACACCTCCGCTTACACATTTCGCATAGTTGCATAAATTATGCAAACAAGCGTACTCTCCCAACACTCCTCCGAGAGAGATCCAACGGTAATATTTGTTATTAATTGGATTCCAGTTGAAACTTAGATATTGTAAATTACAGATAATATTATTTTAAGGCTTTCATTTACGTCAACAAGCTCATTAATAATATTATTCGTATTACCGCGTACTACGGTCATTTTATTCAGTAAATAATAAGCATTATAAAACTTCCGTTTTGCTACACATTCGCAAAACTAGCGCATCTATCGGCAGGCCACTCTGTCAACATAGGGGTGACGGGATAACCATCGGAGTCAACGCAATAGAACGTCTGTCCTACATTCTGATTCGCTTGGTAGTTCCCAAGGGCAGTGCATGTCTCTGTGACCATCATCCCTCTCTCCGGAAAGAACATCATGGTATCGCGGGCACAGTCTGAAAATAAAGCATTTTAATTGCAAATGTGAAATTGAGCATTGCCATAAAAAAATAAGTGAAGTAATCAAGATATCATAACGTGAATGTAAGAGCATTGTTATAATGAGAAATAATGTATGACTGTAATGAAACACCATCAAGGTTTCCATTTCAAGGTTCCGTCAACAAATAAGAGCCGTTCAATCGTTTCTGATTTGGACTTATCGCTAGGGTGTTGTTATGTTTCACGGTCAATTACTTTTTAATTCATACCTCTCCACTATCGATGTCGAAAATAATGTGTCTCGAACAAGGCTTTTCATTGATCTTAGTTTTATTATATTGATCTTCAAAATAATCATGACACTGCCATTGTCCTGCCTTAGTAATCAACGTTTGATAACTTTGCTTAACTTTATGGTGCGAATCGGAACATATCCCACGTAACCAAAATGGTAAAATGCCCGAGGAACCGCGCCGCAGCGCCCGCGCAATAGCCCATCAAAGGTACCAGTAAATCTTAATGAACTGACCGCGCTGCTGACATACAAGTCAATACTAATCGCCAATAATATTGCATACAGAACATTTTTTTGCGCTGGTTAAAATTCGTTTATACGTATTTGCATAGATATAGCCAATAACAGGGTCAAAAGCCGTGGTCTCTGTCTCCGCATTCCACCAAAACGGTGATATGGGTGGAACCGTATATCGGGAACAGGGTCACGGCCGCAGACCGGTCGGGGCACAATGCGAATATGCCATGCTAACGGTATGCCGTTGCCTTCCCGCCTATCTTGTTTTATATTCTGTGCTACATTCGAGATCATAAGTTCTAATGAGCTGAAGGAACTTGAACTTACTGCAATTCATTCCTTCCATTTCGCTCGACATAGTCTGCCAGGAACCCAGAATGTTACCGTCACGTCCCGTACAATACGCACTGAAAGAGAAATTTAATTCGTTTGTATTCATGGATATTGCATTGTGAACTGTTTATTAAATTGATTTGTGCACCTACATGCCGTTTGTAATTTGGTACGGTCCATAACTTCCGTCATAGTCGCAGAACGTTGTAGGGTTTCCGAGGAAACTAGTGCCATGATCCGATTGCTCCCTATGAATCTCAGCCGTTGCGTGAACTAAACTTTCACACCTTCTCAAGTACTGCTCTCCAAGAACGAAGGCGCTATCTATAATAATAACAATTAAGTACACATTAGCAAAGAAGAAGTAGGTATACATAGAACGATAAATGTAGGAAAAAATTACGTTCAGGGGTCTCTGCCCTCTCCCATTACGTCATCGCCCTACGTTACGATAGACGTGCCTAGTATGTCTTTACAGTTATACCACCTGCGGGCTAGTTTCTTGGACAAACTACACGTTCAACTAGGCTGACCAACTAGGTCACAGGTTTATTAATTAAAAATTGGCAATTCCTATGATGAACGGGCTTTAAGGGTTTCATTGAGAGCTTTTCTCATGGTCCCACCCTTAGATAATATACTACCGGTACTACTAATATACGGTAGTACATTATCTAAGTTCCCACCCATGTCAATTATGGATAAACTTTTTCGTAAATGTATACTAAAGGAGCATTAGAGGAAAAACAACAAAATAGCCTTCTTTTTATTGTATTCCCGAACTTTTTCAAATTTCCCGTTCTTGGTCTTTTTATCATCATCTTATGCAATTATTAAACGTAAGATAAGTTCGGCATCAAAATTACTACCTAAGCTGACTAATTGAGTTAAAACTAATTTGACCTCAAAACAGCTGTTTTGCGAGTGTCTTCATGGAAAATTTTAAACTCGTAGAACTACCTCTTTTTGCTAACTGGGTGTAGAATAAGCACCTTTCGGGATAGCATACATATTATGAATCACCTAGTACATAAACATACATACTTTACCTATGTAGGTAATACAGACGCTCCTTTCTTGCATTATGTTCAGTCATTATGTTAGTACAAGTGTACTTTACAGTTCTTTGTCGCCACAATTGCCTTTGGTCATCCGATATCTCCCGACTGAATTACTTGTGAATATTGTTTGTATCCTGTTGATGTATTCGCTCGACAAACGACCAACGCTCTTCGCATTGCATTGCATTCAAGATTTATTGCAAACTGCTTCATGTTTGTACGTACATATGTATACGAGTATATTAGACTCTGCCTTTCGAATTTGGTCAAGATATCGAAACTGGTGCAAGTTGAGGACTCAATACAAGTACGAACTGAATCCATCGTCATCATCAGTTCAGCCGTAGGACGTCCACTGCTGAACAAAGGCCCCACAGCTCTATCATGTGGGGGGCATTTGCCCATACTCGCCACCCGGATTGAGCTATCTTTGTTAAAATAGGGCGCGCTGATACCCATCCCCTAGCTTAATTTTCCTTTAGTCGCCTCTTAGGACATCCACGAAGAGGTAGAAATGTTTCATTTAAGACATACCGGTTTTCTCACGATTTTTTCTTCACCGTTTGAGAGCTCGAGTATATCGAATCCCGATCGGTATCTAGATCGGAAGGCGGGGTTACTACACCACTCTACCAGTCCAACAGTGTTCAAAAGTGAACTTACAACAGGGAAGACGTTCTATATCTGCTTCAGTCACAGGGCTGACCGTTGGTTGTCCAGTCTTGGGTTCCGCGCACCAGCATAGCCCGTCGTCACATTGAAGGTGCTCGTAGTCCCCTGAAGGCGTGCAGTGCAGGGTCGAGTGTCTCCCACTTGCTTCGATCTCAGCTCTCCTTCTGCTGCATGCTACAATATTTCATGAACAAGGTCACGAGTCATCCTTGCACGGTAGATACGTACAGTCGCATTACGCAGATTTCATAATTTTCGGAATGAGATTGATTAGTTTTGGGTTTTCCTTACTTACCTACATCTTTTTTTTGGAACTGCGGCATCATATTGAATAAAATGAAGAATTGTATTAATCTTAGTGCCGGCGACTGTACCTAGGTAACAGGGATCGAGAGCCGTCAGTTCGGACGAAAATTTGCAGCAATCCGCAAATCAAACAACGTATATACGATTATACTCACATACGAATTATCTTGGGATCAACTAAGAGCCAATTTACATTTAACCATAAAGCATTAAAAAGTTTCTTATAGTATTTATTTTTATCTATGCTTGCTTCTTCAATTTCTATTAATTGACATTTATGTTGGCAGGATTGTCAATAAAATTTGACGCAAATGTTTTCGCGATAAATGGATAACAACTCCGTTGTTTGATTAAATTATTGTTTGCTAATGGAATTGAATAATTACTCCAGCTTCCGTCTAAGATAATGCTTGAAATTATTCTCGCATTATAACTTATTCGATAGCTAGTTATAAGATCTGAAACAACTGCTTTCATGTTTCGCTTTTGAAAAATGTTCCAGATTTTATTTATTAACATACATTTACTTTAAATACAACTTACCAAAAACCTGTGAAGATGTATACCTTACCGGTAAATTAACTTTAGTTTTCTCTACCTACAGTACTTTTATACGTTTTAGAAAACTCTCTCACCACAAGTCATCTCACTCGCTTCATTCCTCCACATTTGTCCAAATATCCTCTTCCCATGCTCGTCGGAACAGAAACACCTGAACAAGTAAAGCCATGAGACATATTGTGTTGCGTCAATAGAATATGAGTCGATGCACTAAAGATATGCCTTGTTTCATTTGTTGCTTTCATTACAACTGTTGCTATCACGTAAAAGCATGCAAATTATAGTCGAATGTGCATTCTGCAATCTGAGTCATCGGTTGCTTGTTTGTAATGTTAGTCGTCGTCAAATTAACTGTGTATTTCAACACCTGAGCCTATTGTATTAGTGAATTCATCGCTTCATCATTAGTTTAACCGTCCACTGCTGAACATAAGCCTCCCTCGTAGATTTCCAGAGCGAGCGATATTGTTCGGCCTGCACCCAACGGCTCCCAAAAACCTTTATCAGGTCGTCTTTTTATCTTCTAGGGAGCCTTCCTATGCTGTGCTTTCTCGGTGCGTAACTTAACTGCCGAATCATACTCAACGGCCGTCGGTTCTCCAACCTATGTGCCCTGCTCACTGCCACCTCATCTTGCTCCTCTGGTCTATGTCGGTGACTTACTAGTTTGCCCACGGATCTCGATATTTCTGATTCGATCTCGTAGTGAAACACCAAGCATATCCCTCTCCGTAGCTCGCTGAGCAACCTATGAGGCCCACAGTGAGAGACCACATCTCTGTGCCGTATGTCATCACTGGTTACACACATTGGATTGGAGTTCATCGCTTACCTTCCTGTGAATATATCGCCCTTGCACTGTACCGGTGCGTATCGTCCATCAGGCAGACAAGAAGCAGGTTCCTTACAACCTGATTCTTCTATAATACCTGGAAAAACTCGAAAGCTATTACGTACTCAGACAACATTTACTATGCATTCCTTTCTCTCATTGTTAAAGACCGGAACCTCTTTTCTTAATTTAACAGAGATTTACATAAACCTTTTGAAAATTGATTGACACACTTAGTCGAAATGCAAATCCGGATCTACACATACCGGAAGTACGTTAACATAATGAAAGTGTTTGCAACACAGTCTTATGAAGTCGATCATTACTTTTGACTAAGATCAACATGAAATTAAAATGATATAATTTTGAACCAATACTATACCGGTTATTTATTTACATGCTTACAATACCTACATTTTTATACACGTCTATTTTACGCCATGATGGCTGATATCGGCCAGTTCGACCTCATCATAAGGTTGATGTAACTCGAACGCGAGAAAGCTTTCGTGTCGATTATAGCATTATTCTTGGTTTTAAAACGAATAATTGATTGCACAATCAATTCAATTTAATAATTATATATAATAAACATTTTTATTTAACATTCACGGTATACAGTCAATCCAACCAAACATTGTGTACCTCATATTAAGTAAGTTTGATTTAAACAGCGCTCCAAAACTGCACTAAATGTGTAACCGGAAATTTTCTCCACTATAATGGGTCCTTTCCCGGAGACTGCGGTCGGCGATCACGTAAGGTTAACTTCCGACAGGCCAGTGTGAGTGAAATTCGATATTGCCACTCGTACGAACTATTCAACGGCATGTGTATACCATAAACATAAGTCAAGGATTATAAATAACTGAAGTAGAATACCTGACGTTGGTTGACAGCCCGGACAGCAGCCAAATATCCCACCATTAGGCACCATACTCTGTCCCGTTATACAGTCATCGTCAGTTACATCAGCGAAACACACTAATACTCTATCACATTCTGCCACTGCTTCATTGACTAACAAGCTCACCACTAACACAACAATGCAATGGGAATAAATCATATCTCTAAAACAAAGCAAAAACTATTCCAATTCTTCAATCTGCTTTCACCTTGAGTCGATGAAGCTCTAACAATAAGTAAATAGTTCCATGTCTAATCGTTATCATCTTCATAAACATTATCAGTAAAATCTTATCTCAATAATTAACACGTCACTTCATAAAAGTTTGTTTTTAGCATAATTTGTCTACAATGCACGATAGGAATGCTAAACTAGTTTACTTTGCGATTTTGTTACGGCAGTGACGTAAGTTGACAGTTTCAAAGATTTATGGTTCAAATTTGTTAAAAACACTGCTGACACGCTTGCATTTGCATGACAATAAGACGTTAATGGTAGGTCCCCATGTATAGTTTTACCTTAAAAAGTTTTACTTTCGAAGACACAATATTTTCAACGCAATGTCATAGCTATTAAGGTTTCTTAAAGAATACATTATCTATTACGTTATCAACGCTATCGCTATCTCAAGCTAAATTATACGAATAACAATCAACGCAGGACTAGAGTCGCGCGCCCAAGCCCGAGCACGAAATACCTGTGCTTCTCGCACGCATTTCGCGTCGCGCTTATCACTATTTTATCAGTTTCGTAAAACGGGGCGTCCCGTTTGCTACCTCCATGGCTATCCGATACTCACTGTGATCAATTCTTCTTCCAGATTGGATTAAAACGGGCGTTTCCGGCTAGTATGGAGGAGTGTAAAAAAAGACATTCGGGTACTAAAGTTTCGAAAATTGCAAATATATTCCAAGGAATGCCGTCAAGAGAAGAAGAAGAGATGCGCGGGGCCGACGTGACTGTCGTCCGAACGGAGAGCCATCTGGCACGATTCAACAATGCGCGTGCACTATTTGAGAAGTTAGGTGAAGAAAATAAGGGATTCCGCATTGAAAAATCTCCATCGGCTGCAGCTAGTTTCGCTGGCACCCGGGGAATGCCGCCAGTAGCCCCTTCAAGGTCGCGCTCCAGCTCCGCGGGCTCAGTGAGTCCTCCCAGGCGCATCGTCACTCCTACGCCGATGCCTCCGCCGTCAGTCAACGGCGATCGCCTCGCTAATGGAGCTGGTCAGCCGCCTCCCAAACCGGCAAAACCCAGTGTCTTGCCAAAACCGGAAAAACCAGATAGACGATTTAATAAAGAGCTTATAGAAAAGCAGAGAAATTGGACTGCACATTTCAACAAATCGCGCCAGGCACGTAATGACAATGAAACTAGGGTGGATTCTCTCAAAAACCCAAGTGCGTACCACGATAGAAAATCACCGGAAGTGGTTGAAAGATATGTCGTACCATCTCGTGTATATTCTCCGCCGCTTTCCCCGTGCGCCGGCGATTCTCAAGCGGAACGACCGAATACGCTTCCCACTCCTTTAGTAAGTCGAGGTAACCCTAGTGCAAAATCTCCTAGTCCCATTAAATCTACTGGTTCTGTGACACCGTCGCCTAGACCCAAAAGCTCACCAGTTACGAGGTCTGAACCTATGATTTCGCCATCTGTAAGAAAAAATGTCAGTCCACCTAAAACTATTGATATAAATTCTGAACAGTCTGATTCTTATGACATGCTTCGTAAGCATCGGTCATCTGTTTCTCCAATGAGCGAGAAAGGATCAATCGAAGAAGTAGATAATGCTGTGCCTAAGCCAAATGACCGTTTGCAATCTAACGATGTTGCAAAATCCATCGAAAGAATATCCCCGATCCCACCGTCGTCGCCATCATCGAATTCTACGATATTAGAAACCGTTCCTGCGCCTAGAAGTTCAAAAACGCCTTCACCTTCTACAAGATCACCAAGATCGCCGATAATACCTCAAACTAACGAAGAAAACGATGAGCATCTTCACGAGCGGCAGCGAGAACTATCAATGTCTCCTTTACCGGAAGATACTCCGAGCCCGTCGGAAAACGTTTCCGATGAAATAGTAGAAATTGAAGAGATCGCCACACTAGAGGAGCCTGAGTCGTTGCCAGCTGAAGATGAAATCGAAAACTATATTGTTGAGGAGGAAGAACCGGCGGCAGTTAGGCAGAATCACCAGTATGAGAATGTGTCAAACGTGGAAGTGTCTGTGGTTAGTTTAGAGGACGATGCGTATGAACAAGTGCAGTTCAGTGATGAATGGGATGATAAAGCGAAGCGACGGTCATCGACGCCCGAGTGTGCAGCTACCGCGGCAAAGGTGGAGGAAATGCCGCGGTCGCCGCTCGCGTCACCGCTGGCTTCTCCAGTCCACCGCAATCTCTCCTCGTCGCCGCCATCGCATCATGCTTCACCCTCGCCTGGTATGTACCCTTTCTCTTTTAAATCGGCACACTTCAAATAACCAATGCTAATATTTGTTTTTATGGAGACCTACATGTCTTATCTGTTTTGTTATGCTTTATCTCTGCGTTATCTTTGCTAAGAAACGTTGTATTGACGTGTATTCTGAATATAGCTAGGTAGATACTTGACAAATTACAGTTTATGTAGTCCAGTGAAGTAGGTATATCACATTCACACTTCTGGGAAAAGCGCCTCGTTCAATTTTAAATTGCAAAGCCGAAGCGATAATTTTGCTCATCGAATCCATAGATATGGTGCTCCGCCGTGGGAAGCTTATTATCCTAGTAGCAATCGGCAGAGTGGGCGTCGATTGACGTACGTTTGACGGTCTCGTGCGCGGTGGGTTCAATGTAATATTGAGGAAGTCAAGGTATTTGAGTCGTTGCGAGAGTTGCGAGTCGATCCCGATTTAGATGCTCCGGCGCCGCCGCCTCCGCCGCCGTCGCGACGACGCAGTAACCCGAGCGACGTTGTCCTGCGCGCTCCCATTCAATCGCTGAATTATTTCCCATTACATGCAGTTTATCTGTTGCACGCTGTACTCTCTACCAAGACACACTGTTTTCTATCTGCATCTACCTCAGCATTTGCATATTTAAACACGTACGTGTGATGTGTTCGCAATTCTCATAAAAGTTTGGTGCTGTATGTTACAGCGAAATCATCTCTCAATTCCATCGGAAAATCGTGTTATTTGTGAAGGACTCCTTGTTAGGTACTTAGTTTTATTGTAAAATGAATTCTTGGTTAAAGCAAGATTTGGGAGGAAAGTGCTGCTTTACTTTCTGCAAGCTATTATCAATTCTGTAGTCGTAAGTTTTCTCCTTTTTGCTTTTTGCTGTCGCGTTCTGGCATAAGAGCGTCGTTCCCGTCTGTCTTGCTAAATATTATATTCACTGAGCAACGTCTCCGACCCTCTTGTTCGGGCTCGAATTGACTCGATAAACTATTTAAATCAATTTGCTGAGCACACACTTTGGATAAACTTTCTGTTAGATACTTTTAATCCTCCGCCCCCACATTGTCTTTAATGTTTTGTTTTCTATTTCTGTATGCACGTAAAATTCTTCGGTGTATTTACGTTGCCAACTTGATTATCTGCGGCGGTGTTTGTTTATAAAACGCACCGGCACCGGTGTCCGACGACGCCAGGCTCGTAAACTTTTTCTGTATACAACGCGATGTTTTCTTCTTTCGCGACGAGATAAACGCATTCTTCTTCGTACGGGTGTCGGTACAACAACTGTGGTTCAGTGGTGTTTTAAAAAAGCGAATATACAGCGTTTACGGTTCAACGTTCACGTGAGCGTGCAAGGAGTTGGATCGAGGAGTGATCGAAGATGGTTCGGTGATGCTTCGAAGGGCGTGCGCGTCCGCCGCCGACGCCGTATGCGTTCGCTCGACATGCGCCTCTGCGGCTGTTGCCTTGGTTAGTCATTGTTCAATTAAAATAACACTTCACAGCTGGCGAAAATCAATCTAACAAATGTCTGGCACTCTTTTGCCATCTACAGAGGAGTGGCTTGCCCACGAGAGTTATATCTGTAAAGAGACTGTTAACATAAATTACAAGCCAATGGATCTGTCGAAGGTGAAAGAGGCCCTAGATTAATTCGTCCTTACTCCTTACCCAAAAGCCTAAAAAAACGCCGTTTGAAGCATTTGGTGCTTCAAGCCTGATGATGATACAATCATACTTAAACAATAGGAAACAACCGTATATTGTACATTTCTTATAATTTGTATCATGAACTCATGATCCGTGATTAAGAACAAATGTAATACGTTACGTTTTTGTGCCAAGTTACATAGCAGGTATGTGCACAAAACTATACACAACGATGCATGAATGAACGCTGTTTCGCGCACACAAAGCAGGCGACTATAAAATAGACGTATTGGCATGATGTGCCCATTCATTGCACCCTCACATCTCCACATGGCATAAGCCGCCCAGTGCACACTACCATTCATGTGGTAGAGTGACTTAGAATTCTAATTCCACTGCCGTAAATGTCTCAAATGTGTTGATATATTGTCCTTTATCGAGTTTTATTGCTAGCGTGGGGGATCGGCTCCACGACTCGCTGAGCCGCTACATTATTTAACCCGCCTGCTTCCAATTTAGGAATGTCGTCTTACAATTTGACTTGTTCTAAGGCTATACAAGCTGATTCATAATATGCGTACCATCTCGAAATAGGCTTATTCTGTCAACAAAAATAATTAATATTAGCGGGGAAAATAAAAAAATATATGAATGTACTTTTATCAAATTACCTCTTTGTTTTTGGTCTTTTTATCATCTGTATAATCAATTAATAAACGTAGGAGAAGTTGTTAAAATAATTAAAAATAACAAAAACAGGATACTTTTTCGAAAAAAAATTAATGTATTTTTTCGCTAATATTATTTCTTCTGGTTGATAGATAAAGTCCCTTTCGTGATAATATATTATGAATCACCTTGTATACAATATATTTATCAATCTTCGATGTTAATTTCATGTAAAGGTCAAAACTGTTGAAATAATGGCGCATTTATGACTCACTAGCCTAAAATGCGCTGCATGACTACTACCTATTTAATAACGTATGTTCATAGTAAAATTGATAATGAAGACACTTAGTACCTACTGATACTGTGATAGCAACTGCACTAAACCACCGCACAATACTAGCCAAATTGGATTACGGGTGTGACATTAGCTACATACCCATCATACTCGTAGTATTCTTCAGTACCTAAAATCGCCACTTTGATACGCTCTCATTCAGTGTATCCATAGAAAGGGGTTTGACAAGTGTTTTGACGTTTTATAAAACCGAATTTGGAATTATAAATATCCAAACACGATTTGTTTGTTGTTGAATTGTCGATGATAAAGGTGCTATGTTACATGGTTTGGGAACTCTTATTTTGAGTTACAATAACCTGTGTTAGAAGAGACCTCTTTTTTCTGTGGGCCAGATAGGAACACGTTAAAAAAATGCCAATATATCTATGTAGTAGGTTTTTCATTTTTGCTATTTCCATACAAAATTTAGACATTCATTGCCATATCTTTTTAATGCATTAAGCTAGAAGCTTGATTTTTATACGGCACCATAAGTTCACGGACCGTAATAGTTGGTATACATTTTATACCTTTAGCCGTTTCTGAGAAAAAGGGTGTTCAGTTTTTTCCAAATGAGGTCCGGAACCCTAAAAAACAATAAACAGTCCAAACAAAAATAAGTTTCTAAGAGATAGTAAATAAGGGTAGGTACCTAAGTATAAACCATCTAAGGCACTTAGAACTAATAACAGTTTTTACAGTTGGTCCAGGAATGTTATGTGTATTGCACGACAGTATGCACACGCCTAATTTCATATCACTCCGTATCTATGTGTTGGTTTAATTAATAAAGTGGGTCTTCGCTCTCGTTTCCTCGCGGATCGCGTGACCGCTGCTGCTCCGAACAACGGTTAATTGCGAATTCATGCTTTACATAGATTAATATTATTATATCGCTTCTATGCTTCGTTAACTGTCCTCAATACGAAATAATGGTATGTTAACAAGGATGTAGTGTTGTGGGTTTGTAGTGTGCTGTTCCGTGTTAGCCTATGGGAGTTACCCCGTCTGCTTCGAAAACGGTCGTGCACCAATGTTTTTTCCTGTTCAAAACGTATAGTGCGCAGAATCCTTGCAACCTGAAGGAGGTAGGGCACAGCGAGATTTTCTCGTCATAAATTGGAGCAGCCCGCCTGGGGAGGTACCTCCGCCTTACAGAAGATCGCAGCCAAATAATATTATTTGTTTCAAATAGTGTTGTGTTCCTGCGGTGAGTGAGGTTGCCAAAGCTCTTTAGGGGGGTGGGGGGAGAGGGTTCGGGGTCGGCAATTCGTGTGTGATGCCTCTGGTATTAAGAGCTTTTAGGCTACGGTAACCGATTATCAACAGGTGGGCCGTATGCCTGTTTGCCACCTCAGATGTATAAAAAAAAACCTGTCCCATAGGTTTATAGAATACACAATACGGCAAAATGTGGGCATTTGAGTAAATTTTAGGACGTTTTTTTTTTTTTAAATGTATACGGAGGCAAATAGGCTAACGGCCCACCTGATGGTAAGCGGTTACCGCCGCCTATTGACATCTGCAACACCTGGAGCATTGCTAATGCGTTGCCTGCCCTGGAGAAATCTTTTTGTATTTTTCTTAAAGCTCTTCATGTTGTAGGTTAGCGGGACGTGCCTCTTACTACCCCCCTTTGACTTTTTCAAAGATCTGATCGTCTCAAGATTAGAGAGGTTGTCTATCACGCTTGGGGATAAAGTCGTCAGAATTTTTTTTTACAGCGATGTTATAAATGTTAGAAACTTTTTCAATTATTTTTGATGGCAGATTTTATTAGAACTATTAATAGTAGGTGCAAGGTAAGATATTGTTGTTCTGCGTTTGGCGTCAATGTCTTTTCCGAGCAAAGTCAAAACAAAACTTAACGACTTCATTATAAAACAGGGCATGTCCAAATATCCAGACGGCAGTTTTAAAATATTGAGGTTATTCAAGGGCGTGAAATACAAAAATACCGGCCGTTTACATACCGGATCCTACTCTTCAGTTGCACACCATTTGTATTGGAGCGAGTGTTGAAAATGATATGTGCTTGGTCTACTTTGGTGTTTATTTATGTAAGGCATCTGCACGTTCGCTATCTTTCACCTTCCTAAGAAAATCTAGTGCCTAAAAATAGTAAGATTATTTACCTCAATCATTATCCTAAATTGTTGTACGCACTATACAAACTATAACAATTTTAATTCTGTATTCTGCATATTGGTGCGTGAGAACCCACGCCTTTTATGTTTTCGCTGAAATTGTTTAGGAAAACTTACTAAAAGGTGAGTCATACATAATATGTATACCCGAAAGGGGCTTATTATGTCATCAAAAAGAAAGAATACGAGGCTCATTTTCCGAATAAAATCTGAAATAATTGCAGATTCTTCCGAACTGTTTCAAATTTGCTAATTTGAAAGTTTTTTTTACTCTATCACCATTACAGACAGACAGAGAGACAGAGTAACTTTCACATTTAATATAAGTGTGATTTTGTTTTGTCAGTTGGCGGAGGTCGCAAGTCTTCCGAGGCGGAGGAAACGCCGCCGCGGCGGAGCGGTTCGCGCGCGTCCAGCGTATCTGACGAGGGCGGCTTCAACGAGCCTTCGCCCGAGGTGGTGGCGCGGCTCAAACCCGCCGACTACAGGGAGCCCCCGCCGCCGCTCACGCAGGACATTCGGGACGCGGAGCGGACTCGCTCTGATCCGGACACGTTGTCTGTGCAGCAGCAGGTATGTCCATCCACTGAACAGCAAAACCTGGTACCAGATTATAAGAGCCCACTATTGGACACATATAGCTTTACATTACGGGCCTGTAAGCTTACCCTGTAAATGCATGGCAGTTCAAGTACGTAATGTATTACGTAGGTACGTGTCAGTTAATGTGTTATGGTAACCTTGGTATTCTATGTACATTGTACAGTCCTCCTAATAAGATACTTCAGTTATATGCAACATGATGCCACAATACTCCTTCAGATAATAAGTATGCAGTATTGTTAAAAATGGCAGGAGTTGATGGTTAAGTACGCAGTACTGTGTCATCATTTTGAAAATTATGAAAGGTATATTATTAGAGGTGACTTACCTAACAAACGCAGTCCATTCGGATTACTTCTTTACATTCTGTTTGGCCATCCAGTCAGAGCACTATAGCGGCATTACTAAGGAGCCAAGACCAAAATAAATTTTACAAACAATATAACTCAATTCTGTAAAAAAATTAACGAAACGCCCAGATCGTACTTGTTGATAAATTACCATGTAAATATTAAACGAATTGACGATTGAATATTGACTGACCTCATAGCTCAGTTGGTAGTAACTCTGCCTTCTGCGCTAGAGGTCGCGGGTTCGATTCCCGCACTGGACAAACATTTGTGACTAACACAGATGTTTGTTCTGTGTCTGGGTGTTAAATATATATATTTATTATGTATATCAGTCTCTCGTACCCATAGTACAGGCTATGCCTAGTTTGGGATCAGTTTACCGTGTGATAAAAAAAAAAAAAAAAAAAAACAAAGAAATGCCATGACCTAAGGTTTCCTGACAAAAACTATTTGTTTATATGGAATGTTTGAATGGTCCGTGATTTTTCCGAATTGTTTTAGACATCAATATGACTTATAATTTGTTTACATCAAAACACAGGTTACTTGTATTTTCCATCTTAGACCGACTACAGGGCATTTTAAACCAATGCACAGTCATCCCCATTCCAGGACTCCGGCGTTGTAGTGAGCGAGGCTAGCCAAGGCTCCATAGAGGTGCTCGACAAGTCGACCACCAGCCAATGGAGCGGGTCGGAGGAAAACGCGCCGGAATGCCGCGCGGACGCCGGCGACACCGAGCCGGACGTGCGCTGGGACGACAAACAACCGGACAGCATGACGCCGGACGAGGCCGAGATACTACTCAGTTCCAGGTACTGTTTTTGAACGGAAAATATTGATAAAATATAGCTTAATCGCGATCCATTTTGGAAATGCGGGTACCCTGATAACAGTATGTTGAGAATCAAAATTAGAATCGATTAAATTAAGCAAATAAAATCTTTTTTGAATGAATTTATCAGATGCGGCACTTTGAGCGACGGAATGATCCCGATGTATTTAGTATTATTCGCTCTTATTTGCTAAGGCCTTCTTTGAATCAAATATTTGATTGAACACACTTATTACTGCTATCTTCGGAAAAAATATGTAATGAAAATGTAAGCGATAGACATATAAAACAATAATAATCGATCACGCAGTAAGTGGTGGGTGAGGGTCCTCAGTGTTCCCTGTGTGCTGTTTTGAGAGTAGGCAGTATTTTGTCTGTGAAGTCTGTCTTCTATATTTTACAGTAACAATAGTGACTTTTTAAGTGTCTTATTAATTGTTATGACTAGATCACGAAAAGCTGCCAATAATATTCTTTTTCATGCTATATATTGTTGTAGACTGCTAAAATGTATTTTACAAAATTGTAGTACCATTGTAGTTTTACAAAATATATTTATTAGTCCTTCTTTCATTACAACTCTTACTGTATGCTAAAAATGTATGCATTTCAAATGTTTATGTCAACATGGTCCTTGTACAACTTTGTAACTATACGATCTAAATACATATCTGTCTTTCTAGCACTTTTCTTGCACCACGAGAAATGGGAACATGCTGACATGACGATTCTTAAAGCAAAATTGTTACGATCACTGATTTCCTTTGAACTTCTGCGGTAGAGCTTCGTTTTGACTAAATGTTTTTTCATTTGCATGCTGCCTGTCCGCACAACGCTTCATTCTTGCCTGTGATCACATTTGCAGCATTCTGGAAAAGAAACTTAGGTAAGCTCAGCGCATCTGTATTGCTATATTATTTCTCACTTTTCCTAGATTGTTTGTAAATGTTTCTGTTTCTCTTAATTGTACTACTTTTAGCTATCTTACCCTTTCAGAATATAGTTCAAATGCAATAAACATCTGTTAAACGTGGCAAATGAAAAGATTGCCGTTGGAACGACAGGTACATTATTGTCTCAATGAACTATACAAGTACAACAAGCCAGTTTGTTCTAGGTTAAATTTATGTTGTGGATGCCTTGCCTAATAAATCTGCGTCAGAAGAAAACTATACGACAATGTGCAATGTTTTCTAGAAAGACACGTCCACTGGCGTCCTCTATACATTACGGGCCGTCGCTGTCTCGCTTACCCAAAGCTACTATAAGCTTACACCCGACTGTGTTGTATGTGCAGGCAAGAAGCTCTGCTGTCGGACGAACAGGCGCAGGAGATAGTGGCGATGTTGTCACCGCAAGCCACCATCCCGCACGATAACGGCGTCTCGCTCAACGATAGCTACCAGTCCGTGCTCTCGTATGAGAGGTATGTCTATAATACAGTATTTCTTATCCTACTGGCTGCTCCATCAAATTTTTTATTACATCTATAGTTTTGTTGGCGTAGCCAGTAGGATCGGGGTAAGTTAGGTCGTTTTTTTAGCGACTTGTGTGTGACTTGTATGAAAATAGATTAAATAATATAGTTACTACGTAACTGATACATCACTGCATTTCAGAAAAGTAAAAAATCCGAGCAATAATACCACAGCATAAATAAAAGTATACCAAGCGCTCGAAACGTCAATTGAATCTGTGCCTTAGGTGCGCATGGTGAGAGTAGGGTTTCGCGCGGGAAACTATTGAGCCGTGCCGTGCGTGGGGTGCGGCCATATTATTGAGTATGGTACGGCAGCCTATTGCTGTTTGTTGCACAAGGGTAACGCGACGCGGTATATATCTAACACGTGCAATTGAACTAGTGAAGGAGTCCTGCTCATACTTTACTATGGTATCCCTCAAATATAAATTGTGTACTAATTTAGTTTCGTTCTTCTCAGTATACAGTCAGTGGATGAAAGCTACGAGTTCGTATCCCTCGACGCGGATAATGGCATGGCGGGCGGCGACCGGAAACAGCCAGATCCGTTGGCGCCGGAACCGGAACCCACCTCGGTGTTCGAGCACTACCCGCCGCACTCGCTGCAAGTCCTCGCGGAGGAGAATGGAGTGCATTACTTCGAGGATGGACACTTCTACACCGAGGTAGTACTTGAGCACTGGTGGTGTGGTGGTAGTGAACACCGTCTTCCGATCCAAATGTCATGTGGACACACAAGTTACGTGTTACGTGCTACTTCATGGTGATGTGTGGTATGTCAGGTCACGCCACGCGAATAGGCCCTAATAAATACAGTTGCTTTGAGTGTTGACCCGAGCAAGTGGGAAGTGACGCCCCAGATAACGGTCAGATCACGCTTCACGTAAGTTCAAAATTATGGTAACCAACGTTACATTTTTTTTTCAGGTTGCTGGTCTACCGCCAGTAGAAGAAGAAGAGGACGACGACTATTACCCACCAGTATTTGTCAAGAAAAATTCCAAAGTCAAATTCAGGTAAAAATATGCATACTTTCGTATCCATCCATAGAAAACTGATATCTATGCAGCAAAGAATAAAGTTCAAATTCAGTAAATTTTGATTTACCAGCACGGGTCCAATGCGAGTGTTCTCAACGCATTCTGTCCGCGAGTACGACCGACGCAACGAGGACGTTGACCCCGTCGCCGCATCAGCGGAGTATGAACTAGAGAAGCGAGTGGAGAAAATGCACGTGTTTCCTGTCGATCTTCTGAAGGGTGCTGATGGCCTGGGACTCTCTATTATTGGTGAGTTTGTATCGCATTAATTAATCTCTATGTATGCCTAGGTTTCTCAAGGCGACCTCTGCATCATCCTCTATTGATGATCTTTCTCCATTTATGACGGGCGATGCGAATAGCGTTGTAGTGTATTAAAGGCAGTGTGGATGTGATAAGAGGGATTTTTGGATTTGTTCATATATTCCATAACGGTTTATATTTTTATTCAAGGCCATAGAGTTTTTGAGGTAAAACGAAAAAATAGTAATATTAGAAAACCATATTGTATAACGTGAGCTCTCATTGGGTAAAGTTCCAGATATTTTAACATGCAAAAGATGCTATTTTCAAATTATATCTTATTTTGTCGCAACAATCATCGAAGCACCAACTTTTACCAGACGCGAGGTCTCATTGAGGGATAAAAAAAAACTGTGCCACTGACAAAAAATGCCTAGCGTAAACCCAGAAAGCTTTACCTTCATCTTTATCTTCAATCTTCCTTTCTGATCTAGATGTCCCTGTTTATAACGCAACTTTTTTCTCTATGGGTGCTTATTCTTAATGTACACTGAGGAGGAGGTAGAGGAGGAGGTAGGGCACAGCGAGTTTTTCTCGTTCTAAATTGGAGCAGCCCGCCTGGCGAGGTACCTCCGCCTTACGGAAGATCGCAGCTAAATAATATTATTTGTTTCAAATAGTGTTGTGTTCCTGCAGTGAGTAAAGTTGCCAGGGCTCTTTAGGGGGGAGGGGGGAGGGGTTGGTATCGCGTGCGTGATGCCTCTGGTATTGCAAGCGCTCATAGGCTACGGTAACCACTTACCAAAAGGTGGGCCGCATCCTTGTTTGCCACCTCAGATGTATACAAAAAAAACACAGGCTTATTTTTGGCTAGACTACAAAAAATAATGTCAAAAGCAGCGATCGTAAGAGCGTTAGTCGAAATTTCGACACTTCCATCATGTAATCCAATGTACCTACTACATTCTGCACTCTTTGTAATTTTTGTCTATTATTCCATAAACAAAACATCTAGGTTGCTCATGCTAAGTTTACTTTATGATTGTTCTATGATGTTGTTCTAGGTATGGGAGTGGGCGCTGACGCAGGATTAGAGAAATTGGGGATATTCGTGAAAACTATAACGGAGAGTGGCGCGGCAGCCAGGGATGGCCGGATTCAAGTCAACGATCAAATCATCGAGGTCGACGGCAAGAGCTTGGTATGTTTCATAAATTGCATTAATGATTAATTAATTAAATATAATAAAAAACAAAAAACATTGTAGGTACACGAACCTCCCTCTATAATCACGTCTCTCTAGCCTCAAAGGTTTGCTGGAAGAAAACTCTTTTTAGGGTTAAGCTCGCCTTTGTACATACCTTTCTTTTTAATTTTTGTATCTGTATTTTTCTTGTGTACAATAAAGAATTAAGAATAAAGAATAAAAAGCATTTTTTTTTTGACGCCGCGGGAGCTCGTTACGAACTTCAAAAAGTATTAAATGTATTTAATAAGTGTGACCAACGGAGGAATCACTATAAGTACAAACATAATATTAGTCGTGCACTAATGGAATTTATATACGCTATACTAGTGCTCTCAAACGGCGAACGAAAAGATCTTAAGGAAACCTGCATGTCCTAGAACCTAAAAAAAAAATGATAACATGTGATATGTGCACGAAAGGAGCTTCTAGAGGCGCAGGATGACCAATAAAGAACCAGTGACGCTACAAGCAAGCAGTTGTGAGTATTCCATTGAGGTGGAATTCTCTGGACAAACAACAGGTTGTGCTTTACGCTCGTATTTTTTTTAGGTGGGCGTGACTCAAGCTTACGCGGCGTCTGTACTACGCAACACGTCGGGCCCTGTCAAATTCCTTATCGGACGCGAAAAGGATCCTGAGAATAGCGAAGTGGCGCACCTTATTCGACAGTCTCTGGCCGCTGATAAGGAAAGGGAAGAAAGGTATTACATGTTCCTTATCTAATGTACCTGAAATTATTCTACACACAAAAGTTTTGTTGCTTTTGTAGGTTTTCCGATTAAAAAAATGAAATAAGCTCACGGCTTTAACCCCAAGGTAGACATCCTCCCAGGTCTCCAGGCGATCAGATCCTTGAAGTAGTCATAGGCATGCCCGAACATTTAGCACATGCAGGATTGAGTATTCCATAGCTGCAGTTTGTAAGCCCATTGACGCTTTAAGACCTAAGTTTTTACTGATAAGGAATGAACTGAGGAGGAATACGTTTCCTCACGATGTTTTCATTCACCACTCTATACACGTAACATACACTTAATTTCTCCAATTATTTTTAAATAACCTGTTTTTGACCTTGGCGACAGGCTTTTAACTAATTAATTAAACGTTTAAACGTAGAATAAGTCAATCAAGATAACTTAATTTGATTGAACTATGAAACTCATAACAGCTGAGCTGAAAAGTTATTGTGTGTAGAATAAGCCTCTTTAGGCTTACTATACACATTCCGAAAGACCCTATACATCAAAATCTTCGAACAGGTTTCATAACTAAGCTGTTATTTAATTTGTAGAGCGAAGCGTGAACATCAGCGTAGGCAGCAAGTGGAAGAAGAAGAGAGTCAGCCCACAACCACCGAAGAGCGGACTGTGATCGCTCAGGCCCGGCATCCGGAGATAAACGAGCTGCGCTCCTTTTTGAATGAGGTGAGTGAAATAGTGTTGTGTTCCCGCGGTGAGTAAGGTTGCCAGAGCTCTTTAGAACCCTTAGAACCCTATGGACCCGGTAGTTATAGCTTTTGGCCGCGTAGATTTAACATCATCATCATCCACTGCTGGACATAGGCCAATAAACGCCACTGAGCCCAGTGTTCGGCCCTTCTCAACCAGCCCTTCGTAGATTTAACAATAAATTAATAAAATAAATATTCCGGACATATCACATAACTCAACCGTCAACTGATACCAAACTAGGCATAGCCTGTACTATGGGTACCACAGACTGATGTACATAATAGATTAATATTTAACACCCAGACACAGAACAAACATCTGTGTTAATCACACAAATGTTTGTCCAGTGCGCGAATCGAACCCGCGACCTCTAGCGCTGAAGACAGAGTTACTACTAACTGAGCTATGAGGCCAGTCAAATGTTTGTGAAGAAAATAAAATAAGTGCCGAAGTGTCTTTAGAATGACCATTATTTTCACAGTTGGTGGGTATGGAAACAGGCGGCGGCAGTAGCGATGAAATAAGTACTCGTGTTCACGATTGGTGCTCGCAGCGAGCTCCCGATGAGCATTTACGTAGAGCGCTCACCGCCGCCACCGATACCGCGCACCGCGCTCAGAGGAAATATGATAAGGTGAGCGTTGCTAGTTTATGCAAGGTGATTCATAAAATGTATGCTATCCCGAAAGGGCAGCAGAGAAAACTTCACTGCCAATTGGACGTAGAATAAAAATTCTACATCCAATTGCAGTGAAGTTTGCTGTACGACTTTCGAAAATTCAACATTTTTTATTGAAAAGTCGCTGTCTAGAAATCTGTTGTTTTGGGGTTAAATCAGTTCTAACTCCATTATTCAGCTGGTAAGAAAGTACGTTTCAATATTTTGTATTTTTTTCCGCTATATGCTTTCTCTTTGTCGATAGAATACTATATGAATCAATTTGTATTCACAGCCATAAATTATGTTTATTGTAAAAGGTAAAAAATTGTTAGTGACTTCAGCGGTAGCCGATGATCCCCACAGTTGCACCACCCTGTCCTTAGCGGTCTGAAGACGCAATATGGTTCTCCTCGGCTAAATATTTGTCTTCGAATAGTTTCAAATCGTTTGTTCTGTCAACAGGCTCGCCGCGCACTCCGGGAATGGCGCCGCACCCGCGGCCTAGTGCGAGCTCGCGAAGAATGGTGGAGCGCAACACTACGCGACGCGCACCGCGAATACGCAACCGCATTATCTGCACTGCACGACAGAGTCGCGAGACTAGAGGTGCTGTTACTGGTCAGTACGCGTCATGCTTTTTCGCAGCGCCTCCTCAATCGTGACGTGAGGATGCCGAACGGACTATTCAGACCAGTTTCCAGTAAGCTCATGCCACGCATTGCCTTTTAATTCCGACACAAATTCTGTACATTGTTACGAAACATAATATTCTCTCAGAACGTTTACGCTTCGTAACTGCTGTAAAACGTAGATTTCGTTAAAAATTATGTTTTGACTTGCCTCTGACAACCCGTTTAGTCATTTTTAAGGATCTGCGGAACCTACTTTTATATTTTGTCACATATTCAGTACATAAACAAGCCCCATAACACCAACAGTTACGAAGCAGATTCTCTCCTTGCGTTTCGGCTTTGTCAATGCTGTGCAAAAAGTGAGTTTAGCAATTATAATTGTTGGAATTGCCTCTGACTATCCGTTTATACCTTCTCAAGGATCTGAATAACTTACCTTTATACTCTGACACGAATTTGGTACAACCACAAAGCTGATTCTATCAGTACGTTTGCGCTTCTTTACTGGTGTGCAAAAAGTGTGTGGTTAAGTCATATCATGATTGGAATTGACTCTGATTGCCCCTCTGACTTCCTTGAAATCTGAAATGATATCTATCACACATGGGGATTATTTTATTTTTTTATTCGAGAGGCTGTTAATTTATTCTATGCTTCACGCTTATTATGACGCGACGCAAGATGCATTTATACTGCTATTGATGCTTTTGGCTTACAGTCATGCGCGTTTGCTACGGAAATGTGTTTTTTCTTTGCCTTGAATCAAATATGTAAATTGATCAAATCATTCGTTTAATACGACAGTGACATGAAAGCCGAATTGTTGTTAATTTTTTTGCATAATTAGTAGTTTTTCAACCCGTTACCAATTTCTCGCGGTCTTGATCATCTTTTTCAACTCAGATGGGATTCGTACCCGCTATAGATTTTCTCCAGGCGAGGTGTCAACTCGGTGGCTTAGTTGATTAAAGTATCCTTTTATCTAAGAGGGTGGTCGAGGGTTCGAATCATGCCGGAATCGATTTTTTTGATATTTTTAGTATCTTACAGTATTTCCCATAAGGTGGTTTAGCACTTAAAAACAAGTATTATCAAGATAGTGATTTGGTTCACAGGAGACTCAGAAGAAAGCTGGCCTACCCGTTATGTTGCCCCATGAGCCATCAGCGCGACGGGAGACGCCGCCATTGCCGAGACGACCCGACCCAGACCCGTTACTCATCAATGGTGAATACTTGATTTTCAACCTTATAATAGACAGGACAAGAGACATAGACATAGACAGACATAGACAGACATAGACATAGACATAGACAGACATAGACATAGACAGACATAGACATAGACAGACATAGACATAGACAGACATAGACATAGACAGACATAGACATAGACAGACATAGACATAGACAGACATAGACATAGACAGACATAGACATAGACAGACATAGACATAGACAGACATAGACAGACATAGACATAGACAGACATTTATTCACGAACTTGGCACACAATACACATCACAATAGAAGCAAGACACAGAGAGCAAAACAGTAACGCGAGAAGAAGAGAAGAACAGTAACGCGTTGAAATAATTAAAAGAGCACTAGTCAAGTAGTGGTAATGGCCTTCCGATCCACAGGTCGTGAGTTCGAATCCAATCAGTCGTGCACCAATGGCTTTTCATAGACATAAATTAATTTACTGCGCTATACTAGTGCTCTCAAACGGTGAAAGAAAACATCGCGAGGAAACCGGCATGTCCTAGAACCTAAGAACTCAAAGACATGTGAAATGTGCACAAAAGGAGACTCTAAGAGGCGCACTTCAATCCTTTCACGGTCATAAGCCCATTTCAGGGCCTCCATACCTCAACCTGCTCACTGAACTAATACAGGATGACCAAGAAAGAATCAGTGACATGACAAGCAAGCATATAATAAATACCTTCATTATTTTACAGATCCCTGGAGCTCAGACAGCGACCTCTCCGACCTATCGCCTGTCGAAGACGAGTACGCCAAAGTCGACAAAACGCGTCGCGAGCCGCCTGACATCGGCGACGTCACCGCAACCACTGCCAGTGACGTCGCGCCTACCAATAACATTACTACCGTGACAGTGACGTCACAGCCGCCTGCAACTCCACCTACCCAAGCGATCGTTCCGAAGATATCCCCGGAACCGCAGATTGCACCGAGCATTGTTCAAACCGTAGTTCCGACTACACACACAGACACCATGTAAGTTTTATGCGAGGACTACATAACATCGACGCACATGTCTCGGACACGCGTCTTTCTCTCTCTGGTAGATTAATCAATTATTTATTGATTCATGTTGTTTTTTCTGCGTTTAATAAGAATGAAAGAATGGAAAAGCATGAGAAATAATGCTCCTATTCTAAGCTTTGGCTCTAGCTGTTCGTCTGGTTTAAACCGGCGAATAGGCTGATGGTTGAAGATAACACTCGCTGGGGGCCATCCATTAATCAAATAACGTGATGTTTTATTGGCATTTTTTAGTGAGGTGAGGTTTAAGACTTAACCCCTCCCCCCCCCCACACAATATCACGTGTATTTTTTTGTACCAAAATTTTTTTTTCATACTATCGTTAAATATAATCTAATTTTATTTTTTTAAAAAAAGGAGGAAACATTTTGGAACAGAATTTCAAAACACGTGATATCTTACTACACCCCCCTCCCCCTTATTATATTTTGTGATTTTTGCCAAACCCCCTCCCCCCCCTCTTTCGGGCATCACGTGATTAATGGACGGCCCTTGACTCCAGGTCAACAACGCAATCGAGCGCGTCGCTAGTGAGCGCCGGCGCCGGCGCCGGGCTAGTGGCGGGCGCGTCGCGCGAGCTGGACGCGGCGGTGCCGCGCGGCACGCTGCTCGACACGTCGGCGCACCGCGCGCGCACCGACCTGGCGCGCCACCGCCACCACTCCTCGCAGTCGCCGCACTCGCCGCACTCCCTCAGCAACGCCAGCTCGGTAAGTGACTTATTATCGACACGTCACACAGTCACAATGTTTTAATTAAATAAATATTCCGGACATATTCACACGGCCAACTGATCCCAAACTAGGCATAGCCTGTACTATGGTGACCAGAGACTGATATATAATAGATTAATATTTAACACCCAGACACAGAACAAACATCTGTGTTTATCACACAAATGTTTGTCCAGTGCGGGGATCGAACCCGCGACCTCTAACGCAGAAGGCAGAGTTACTACTAACTGAGCTATGAGGCCTGTCAATTAATAGGTATTTTATATATTTTAGGTTAAGGTATATATTTCTATGGGTCCTAGAATTTAGTTTCTACCATCTGTACTATTCTAAGTTACCGGAAATAAAATTTATATTATATTATTATTTTATTTATTTTTTACTAGCTGTTAACCGCGATTTCGTCCGCATTCAAAAGAATTTCGCACCGTATTTTTCCTCCTTTACGCCCGAATACTGAAACGTCACTTAACTATTTGAGATGGTGTCAATTATTTGAGACGCCGTTATCGTTCAGAATCTTATACTCAAACATCAATTAAATCACCACTTATATTTAAGTGACGTTTAAGTATTCGGGCGTTAGGGATATAAGGGTAGAGGTAGACCAAAGAAAAGATGGATAGATTGTGTGAGAGACGACATGAGTAAGGAGTGAATACTGATATGATGGCTGATAGAGAGGAGTGGAAAAGAAAAACATGTTGTGCCGACCCCACATGAAGTGGGATAAGGGCAGGGAGATGATGATGAATTCATAAAGGATTCATTCATAAGGGAATTTCATAAAGTCATCAACCTTTATTGCCAATTGGGTGTACAATAAGCCCCTTTCGCGATAGTATAGGTACAAAAAGATTAAAAGTGAAGAAAAATACAAAAACATTTCTCCAGGGCAGGCAACGCATTAGCAATGCTCCAGGTGTTGCAGATGTCAATAGGCGACGGTATAACATAAAAAAAAACCATATTATAAATCATCTTGCATAATCACCTCTCTCTAGCCTCAAGTCTGGTTTTTGCCCCAAGGGTTGTGGGTTCTGTGAGCAGAGTTATTCAGTTCTAGATAAGATGATCTCTACCTCTGTTGTTTTAATTCTTACATTGTATTTTGTTTACAGTACGACGGGCTCGATGACTCATACAACGATTCCGCCGATGAGTCGCTCAGCGAATCAACGTCTGGAGCACCTACTCACGGCACTGTAAGTTTTTTCTTCTATTAACACCATATATGTGGTCATCTATTTGATTAAAAATTCCAAGACTCATCTGCAAACAGCATAAAAGTGATACATATTTTTACAAGTCCATGAAATCTAATCATTTCAGCAGCGAGACACAAGACAAAGTTGTGGCAGCTCTGTAGGCAGCGTAACCGATGATGCAGTCTATTCTCGCGACCATAGACTACACCAACTATCAGGTAAATATCACACTACCCTCACACCATACTAAAGAACATTTCTATCTCGTTCAATCCTATGACAAAGGAATGAGACAGATTCTCCCATAAGAGCCCTCTACACACTTACCTGCAAATAGGAGTATAGGTTGCCAACTTGACTGAAGCACACATTTCTCTCTCAGTTGAGTAGTATTCATAAAAATAAAAACAAATCATCACTAAACATTTCAACTTGTCGGAACCTTTTTTTGTTTTTGTAAGATTTTTAAAATGTGTCCAAGTTTGGAAAGAGATTAAAAATCTTGTTAGCAACACTGGCCCCGATATTGACACTGATTTGCAGAGAAGTGTGTAGAGGCTTGGAAATAATCAATGGCATTTGTTGTAGCAGCTCTGTTACAATAATGCTGAACGCTTTTGTGTTAACGTCACCAGTTTTAACCACGTTTGCAAGCTTTCTCATTCACCATCGTCGGAAGATCGTGCGTTTCTACTTAAAGCGCTTGTGAAGGTTCAAAAGCTTTGTTCGTAGTAGACAAAAACAGCTGTGTCAGGTCGATCGAGTTTATTAGAGAAATGCTTGAAGACTATCATGCGTCGTGCGAAGCAAGCCGCAATTTAGTGCGTGAAAGAACAAAATAACTAAATCTAGTGCGAACGAAGTATTTGTTTGTTACGATTCTACATTATGTTAAATAAAATAGTAAAAAATATGCTAGTCTGTTTTATAATCAGCACTGCATAGCAGATACGTCTAATATCTACATGGCCCGTTAAAAAAAGTTAAATAAGGCCCTAGCTACATAACATAATGGTACGCTAGGTCCGCTAGGCCCGCCGGCCTCTCTCGCGGAGCAGCTGAAGCAAGTGCTGGCGGAGCGGGAGCGGTGGTGGGCCTTATGCGCGTTGGTTTGAGCGATACTTTAGCAGACCGATAACCAATGAGTAGTCTAGCTGCATGACATAATGGTACGCTAGGTACGCGGGCGTATGTTTTTTTTTTTAATAAATAAGTGACACCCAACAGTCACAAACATAGCCCTGACCCCACACTAGGATAACCTGTGTCGTGGGTTTCAGAAACTACGATTACCATACCACAACACCTAGACGCAGAACAAATATTTGCAGAACATGCAAATGCGGGAATCGAACCCGCACCGCTTGCGTCTCAGTCGGGCACTCGCCCGCTGCGCCACAGAAGTCGTCAAACGATTGCGCGTTGGTTTGAGCGGTCCTTTAGCAGATCGATAACGAACGACTACTAGCCTAGTCTACATGACATAATGGTACGCTAGGTCCGCTAGGCCCGCCGGCCTCGCTCGCGGAGCAGCTGAAGCAAGTGCTGGCGGAGCGCGAGCGGCGGCTCGCCACCGGCCCTACGCAGCCTGATCCAGTGCAACTCACTAACGAACTGGTCGACGAGATCCGGCAGGCCGTCAGCGAAGCCAACGCCAGAGGTTTGTATCGTACTGTTCGAGGAGTCGATCTACCGCCGCTGCTCAATGTTTAATGATCTCATAGAAAAAATTATGTCTATCTCTCTGATTATGGATGGAAAAGTCCGACAGATATCTTTTCGAGATCAATCGATTTTGCATAACGACGAAAAATATCGGTGGAATTTTTCTGTTTTAATAGTCATTTATTTTAGGTACTATTCGTTAGCTCGACTTCTTGAATTTATAGAAACAACAATTTACAAATAGTACCTAGATTTCGGTAAATTAGCCAAACCAATTGACTTTTCAAAGTCCTTCAAAACAGTCGCACAGACACTAGCATGCCGTTAAATATGCACATAGCTAACACTTACACTGCTTTTAAACAACAAACTGACTTTTGTTTTAAAATATCTTTTTTTATCTTAGTTTTCTTTAGATAGGTTATGTGTTTTCGGTGGTTGTGATGCTTTAAGGATATTTTTTTTTATCGATGTGCTTTATGTTGGTTGGTGGTGTTTAATTTTATTCATATTATTATTCAATTTAATTTCTTTTAAGTTGATGTATGAACTAGTGCAGTCAATTTATCTTTCCTTTTATTTACTATTTGGTTCTTTTCTTACATTATGTTGGCCTCAATACAAACTGATACAACATAAAAGATTTAATCGACAAAGCACACTTCATTTTTGGCACCAGTAGTAAAACTTGACAGAAATATCTGAAAATTGCTTAAATAGAGTTGCTACTGCGAATATTTTGTAACTGTGTTTATTAGGCACCGTTCTGTTATTTATAAACATGCGACACTGGTCCTTTCATCACTAGCTAGACCGTCGACGGTTCTCAGAGACAGCAATTTCATCAATACTTTACTAATTAAACAATTTTGGCGATACATTTATTGTTTGTACCTTTAAGAGAAACAGCCTCATTTAAAAGCGTAAGCAAATGGAAATTGAGAAGAGCGAAAGTGAAGATTACTTTAAATATCGCAGCAAATCATTCGGTTTCAAGATTTTTGACGCTTGGCTTAGGCCACTATTCAGACTCTGACTGATGGAGTGACAAAGAACCAGTGCCACATCAAAAAAAGCAAAATTTAAGATATTTCTGTCCCGTCCCCCGACATTTATTGTTGATTGTATAACAATGCGTTTGTAGTGAAGAAAGCTCCGGCTTGCGTAGTCGGCGGCGAGGTGCCGTGGCAGCCGCTGTCGAGCGCCGTCTCCGAGAGCAGCCTCACCCCCCCGCCCGGCCCGCTCTCCGTCACACACTGGACCAAGCAACAGGTAATAAGGCCCATTCAATGTACCTAAAAATGTTTATGTAGTGAAGTAACCTGCGGCTTACGTAGTGCTAACCACGTCTTTGAGAGCAGCCTCACTGGAAGCTTTCCACATATAAGGGATACATACTTTATACATTTAAGGGACTGGAATAAAATTTAACATGCACATAATATGTAGTGAATAGCCTGGAATAGCATTATAGGCTCCTTTTTATCCTGGTACCACGCCGCGAAGCCGCGGGCGGAAGCTAGTAAAACAAAGTATCCTTACTTGTTCATTAGATACCGTGATGACCACGATTGCTATTAACACTTGCTTGCTGGCTTGCCGTGTCACTGATTCTTTCTTGGTCATCCTGACATTAGGTCAGTGACCAGATTGAGGTATGGGAGGGGCCTATGACCGTCGGTAAAAGAATCAGGGTGGTGTTAGGATTAAAGTGCACCTCTTAGAGGCTCCTATGTTAATACTATACATTTGGGACTTTACTCATCTATTTCACTATACATTTGGGACTTTATTCACCTACTATTTCCACTTCCAGGTTTGGCAATGGGTGTCCGGTTTAGGCGAGGGCCTTGCATTTGAGAATTCACTCATCTATTTCACTATACATTTGGGACTTCATTCACCTGCTATTTCCACTTCCAGGTTTGGCAATGGGTGTCCGGTTTAGGCGAGGGCCTTGAAAGACACGCGGGCGCATTCGCCGCGCGAGGCGTCGACGGAGCACTACTCCTCGCCCTCTCCTCATCCGATCTCAAGCTGCTGGGTCTCGGCGGTGACGACCGGCGCCGCATGAAACGACGCCTCAAGGAACTCCGCTCCGCACACGAAAAGCATCTCAAAGCTCTCAAAAAGGCGGAGAAAAAAGCCAAAAAGAAATAAACGCGACCGATAGGCACGCCATCACCAAAGAAAGAGCCAGTTCACATGGAATCGCCATTCATTTCTTAAATTATTTTGTTCTTTTCTTCTCTCCGCTTGCGGCTTTATGTGAACTGTCTTTAAAATATAATTTAACGCTGGATGTAAAGATGTTTACTCAATTCTTGTGATTTTTCGCTGACTAAACTTTTATCTTATGCTAATTCTTGCCTTCTCTCGTCGAGGCTTTGAATCGATAGTATTGAGTAGTACATTCTAACATTTTAGACTCTTTGGTATTTATTGAAACTAATGTGACTGGACCCCGCGGCTTCGATGCCAACGGGTTTGAGCTGTGTCCGATGACGGAGTGCCATCTGACCCATCGCTTAGACTTAGTAACGTTAGCGCTTCAAACGAAGAAACGAATATTAATCGAAAATTAGACGTAAGTGTATGTGAAAAATAGAAAAAACATAGAATTCGTTTTAATCGCGGTTTTGTTCACATTTCAGAATCAGAGGATCTGAAAAGATCTAAATTGCGTCTTTGAATCTTTAACTCAGATTGTATTGAAACGAGTCGCAATTTAAGGATCAAATATCGTCATATGAGGTCACCGCTGGCTCGTAAAAGTAATCAAATATTTGTGTCGGAAAAATCATTGTCGTTCCTACATTTGTATTAATTGTGTCAGTTTTTCTTGAAGTTCGGTATGAATTAATGGACTGTGGAAAATAACACTGGCTCAATCTAGTCATAAGAATGAATTAGATGTTCGGAAGTCATGAATAACATTTTCTCTTAGACATTTTCAAATATTTAAGGTGTAGGTAATAAGACTTTCATGTAACTCAACTATGAACCTATATTTACTAACGAAATAATGTAATGCTAACTTATTTAGTGTTTGTATTCAACGCAATGCAAACAAGTGTTTCGGTATACTTCGGCATTTATTTATAGTAATGAAATGTATTGCACAAAAGTACTTAGTTGTGGTGATTGAATTTACTCTTGCGTCGCCATTCTAGTGTATCTTAAATTAAATGTATAGTGAAGTAATGTTCATCAAACATGATCTCATTTCATGTAAGCATACCAGGATATCTATCTCGCTCTTGCACCAGTATTTATTTGCTAAACAGCAGCTGATATAATAGTGAAATGGAATATTCACTTTTTTTTTAAATAACATTCCAGTAAGCTACTCTATAGTTATTTCTGTGTTTTGATTTGTCTAAGTTTTGATGATGCTTTATAGTTTTCTTAGGCGACATTATTGTACCTACATGCGATTTATGTAAGTGTTATTCTGTGTATTCACGTGGGTATGTTTGGTTCCGTAGACACTATGTACTGTGTATATAAGTCTCTGGTAGGCTGGGCCCAGTCTCGAGGCTAGTGCGAGTCTGAAATCATTGTGTGACAGAATGTATGTTGTGCATTTAGGATACTTATTATATATTTCAAGTAAGATTTAACAACTTAAACTAAGTAGAGTCCAATAACGATTGCCAAAATTAATCAGTACTTTTATTATGTTGTTATTTTTTGTTTATTTTACTTTCCTTAAATTATATATTTATTTCGGGACCAAATTAATTTATTACGACCTAATTGTTTTTATGTATTTGGTGTGTTTTCAGAATATTTTTTATTTATAATTTAATAAACAAACCAAAGTCTACATAATATTGTTTTTTTACTGTGTTCTGTGTGAGTATCATGTACATTTTATGAGATGATGGTAAAATATAATCTGCAATTATGATTTGAGTTTTATTATTACTTTCCGGACTCCTACCGTTCCGTCAATAACCGAAAACTATTTCAATCGTTGAACTTTGAGATTTTTTGGTTCAGTGTTTCTCATAAAATGTTCAGTAGAATTTGTCAGGGACTTGAAACGGTTGTTAAATTTCGGTATTTAACCAGCCTAAATTAGCGATATCATATTCTCAACCTTTTCATTGGGTATCGTTATTAAACCCATATCTTATTTCGGTACCGAAATCACAAGACGAGAGCGCGCGAGAGGCCCCGCTTCGGGAGTATCCTCGTTCGATTTGTAAAATTTTGTCGTTGAGAGTAAAAAGAATCTTTCCAAAGCCAAGTTCACTTAATACGCACCGGCGGGTGTGTGCCGTCGCCGTGGGGGGATGCAGGAATATTTGGGTTAAATAACGGTACCGTTATTATATCAATATTTTTCGGTTAACCTCTATTTTTGGTACCCTTATACAGTGATACCATAATTCAGTCTACCGATATTTTTTGTATACCGATGTATTATTGATATGACGTCATATCTGAAAATAAAAGTATCCCAGTTTTGCGGTAATTCAGTCCCTGGAATTTGTCAAAAATTAAAAAATATGGAACAAAAGGCACATGAATTTAGTTGACTGTATATGCAGTAAAAAATAGATTGATATTTAACTATTCTTTATTTTTTACTTTAGGGTTTTTAGGTTTCCTATTTCTTTTCTTTTTCTTGAACTTCTTTGTTGGTGGAGCTGCCTTTTCTTCATCTCCATAGCTGATTGTGACAAAAGGACCTCGCTTTCGCTTCTGTCGTTTTGGTGGTGTCACTTTCTCTTCATCAGAATCAGAATTTTCAGCAGCACTTACTTTAACATCCTCAATATCTGGTTTTTCCTCTTCTACATCAGTATTTTCCTCTTTTTTCACTAAGTGATTCTGCCTGTTCAATGTGACACAAGTAACTCTGCAGCTGGCATTGCAAGAGCAAATTTCGCTCAACTTTGAATCATCCACAGACCAAACTTTCAATTCGCCGGAACTTGAAGCGGAGTATAGCATTTCATTCTCATAGTGCAGACTTTTTACCCTTTGTTTGTGTGCTTGGTACGTCAAAGCTTGAGTGTCAGTAACAGTCAAAGTAATGATATTTCCATTCTCTAATCCAACATAAATTCTTTCATCATCAATCCATTGTACTGATGTGGGTTTTGAGGTGCATGTGATCCTCTTTTCAACACCAGCTTTGCTTATCGTCCATATATCTACTGTTTGTTGAGAGACTAGAGAGAACCTATCACCTCCTGGTGAAAATCTGATTTCTGTAGGCAGGAGTACACCTTTACTGGCCAGGTTGATAGTGAAAGCAGGTCGACCTTTGATTAGATTCCATGTTCTTAGTGTTTTGTCCCCACCAATACTTAGGGCCATCTTGTCTGATGGGTGTACAGCAATAGCAGTAACAGGTTCACCTGAAAGAACCACCAGTATAGTAGTTTGTATATCAGTCTCTGGTACCCATAGTCCAAGCTATGCCTAGTTTGGGATCAGTTAACTGTGTGATATTGTCCGGAATATTTATTTAAATCTGAGTGTTGTCATACTATTGGTACTCATCGTTTCTGATAGCTAACAGGGAATACCTAGTGTATGGGACTACAATAAAATAGTAATTAAGTATTACCTCCATGAGCTTTTTTCCAAATTTTCTCAATTTGCCAGTTGCCTGTTCTGGTAACAATGATGGAGCCATCGTCACTGCCCGTCAAGAGATGAGTGCCGCCGTGCGTAAAGGCCACAGCATTTATTGTGCCGTCATGGTTCATCAAAACGGTGTGTTCTTTGCGGCTCTTCATATCTATCACGACAACTTTATCGTCCGTGCCTCCGGACGCTAAAAACTTTCCCGCTATCGACATGCATCGGACAGAAGCTGTGTGAGATTGTGTTGCGAAGGTTTGCTTAAGTTTTTTTGTCTGAAAGTAATGAAGACAAATAATAAGTGTTATAGGTATGCGAAGATAAAAATTATAACAAGAACCAGTAGTGGTAATTACCAAATCTTCATAACGGAGAGAATATCCAAGCACAAAACCTTCGTAGGTCCCTACTACTAGTTCGTCCATGTTTATTGAAAAAGTTCGAACAAAACAAATTTTGCCATACACCGTTTACACGAACATTATTTTCTTTCACAGGCTCTGCGGAAATTCTAACCTCAAAAGTCAAAACATGCCGTTCTCACAGTCAGTGCTACCAACCAATTAAAGAAATACACAATACACACACATTTCCACTGGTCAGATGACAGATGACGCTGACATTTATAAGTAATATGACCATGACGTCGAAGTTACCAATTAAACAAAAGTGTGTAAGGGCTGATTTCTAACTACATATCGTACGTACGCCCTAGCTGTAAAACACAGGACATCACTAGTACAGTGAAATAGAATGATTGCGTGTATCGTCATTTTTCGAGTTGGCGCCTAGAGGTCCCTCGAGGTTTTAGTAAAATAGCCACCATCATATCTTACTAAAACTGAACTTGACTTGACTAGACGGTGACTTGACCATGACTAACGTAAGAAAATTAAGGAAGATAAACCAATTAAACAAGATAAAATACACGTAAGACTTGGCGGTAAGGCCTAGATGCCATAGCCATCCCGAAAGGGGAAAAACTTTAAAAAAAAAACATGCTAAAAAAGTACTAAAATGTCAAATAAAAAAAATACAGGCGACAGCACACACAATTAGAATAGTCTTGCGATTTTTATTTATTTTGTGCAAAATAACGAATGGATTTCATTATTATTTTGTTATTGAGTTAGATTATTTTTTACACTTCGCTAGAGCAAGATTAATTATCATTCTGGTGAGTGCAACCACGTTTACATTCGTTGTTTCGATGCTCGTATCGATCTCCACGGCTGGCATTATTTTGTTTTAGGATTCCCAAAAGAGGACTTACTTAGACATCTACAAGATGGATTTGGCCGAGACGATGAAGAATGTGCTCGCGAAGAGCACGGGGAGCTCAAGCAGCGCGGCGGCGTCTTCTAGTGCGACGACCCCTCACCCTGCGGAAGGCTTTGTCACCGAGAAACTATACATGCTCCTGCAGCTTTACTTGCAAAACAAGGGCTGGAGCCCGAGCATAGAGCTGCTTCAGTGCTTCAGCGACCTCAAGGACTCATCTATGTTACCCAGTGCTTCTTATTTACAGTGAGTTCATGTAAACAATCTGGCATGCCCATGACAGTTTCATATGGTTATTTTTGTCCGCAACTACAGCAAAAAGATCAAACTATGTTGCTACTGTCCCACTAAATATTATAAATGCAGAAGTTAGTCTAGATGTAGGTATGTGTGTTAATCAATTAAGCTATAACCCCTGAAAGGATTGAAATCAAATTTGGCATGTACATAGTGTATAGCCTGGCATGAGATAACTGATACTTAATATTCACACACCACCTGAGCGAAGTCATGAGCAGAAGTTAGTTAATTACATGATAATTTTTAGCTGATAACAAACATTCAGATTTAGTTGTAATTCTTACAAGAATCATATTAGAAAATGTTTATATTGTGTTGAATATAGTTTATACAGTAACACTTTTATTTTTTCAGAGTTATGGCTTCTAGAGTAGGATTAGACACACAAGGTAGACTGATATTGCGGGACAATGGTAAAATAATACTGCCTTATGAACACTTTGCTAATGCTGTTATGCTGAAACATATGAATGGACCCCATGGATTGCATCTTGGAGTGGAAGCTACTGTTAGAGCTGTGAGTAAGCCCTATAGATACCCCACCACAAGCCTCTATATAGACGCTGGTGTACTCACTGTCCGCCAACTCTTTATCTTCAAAACCTCTCTCTCTCTCGGTGCATAAATCTGTTATTTCCTCACCTGAGTTCGAGTTCCTTTCCAGTCGTAGAGTTTATAGATTAATTACTCCCTCCGTTAATAAAAAGTTTGCGCAACGTACTGGTAACTTCATAAAAATATACATCTACAATAACGTTGTGAAATACTGTGACATTAAAAACAAAACTGTCACCGAGGCAAAACATGTTTTACATAAGTGGCTTGTGTCATTATCTTATGATGATACAGAGGAACTACTAGTTTATAATGTTTAGCGTTAATCATAAATTAATATACCTATATAAGTTTATTAGAATATTGGTACCATGGTAATCGCACCTGTTGTCCGAGCCTTTCTTCCTTTTGATTAAATCGTAGCTTGGTTTCCTCGATACAGGCTTAGCCTAGTGAGGAAACCACTAGATATTGATTAATCTTTTTTGAATATTGCCATTTCTTTTCATTGATATGAATGCGGTAGAGACAAGAATATTATATAAAACGTCGATAAAATGACAGTTTTTATGAATAAGGCCCCAAGTTTGTATGTTTTGTACATTGTATGTGTATAAGTGACTGACCTCATAGCTCAGTTGGTAGTAACTCTGCCTTCTGCGCTAGAGGTCGCGGGTTCGATTCGCGCACTGGACAAACATTTGTGACTAATACAGATGTTTGATCTGTGTCTGGGTGTTAAATATATATCTATTATGTATGTCAGTCTCTGGTACCCATAGTACCAGGGCTATGCCTAGTTTGGGATCAGTTGACCATGTGTGATATGTCCGGAATATTTATTTATTTATTTAAGTAGGTATGGAGTTTTTAGGCTGCTCCAAGGCTTCTGACCTTAGTGTGGCCTCCATACCACAAAGGTGTTCAGCTGTTAACTAGCTATGCATTTGTTGATCACCCTGAAGGTTATTTAACTTAGCTGGTCAATTAAGAACAACTATACCCCTAACCTAGCTAACCTAGGTAGCCTAACACACGCCATAAGTGCTTGATGGTGGCAATCAGTGCTGCCACAAAGTTTCCTGCTCCTATTGAAATATTGTAGTGACTTTCACTAATACCGTACCTAATAATCAGTGTTCCTCCTGAAAAATAACTGCTTTGCTTATACTCTTGTGTTGAATTGCCATGTGGGTTATTAGCTGTTTTGTTTTATTTTCAACATAATGATTATTGTTACACAGGTAGTGGAATCCTACACAATAGGAAGGGAACAGTTTGGAATGGAGAAGGAGTTTATCCTGGAAGTGATACAGAACTGCCCGAACCCAGCATGCCGTTATTACAAGAGTCAGCTGGAAATGACTCAGAAATCTATGCAGCATTTATCTCAACAGCCTACTTACATACCTGGTAAATGAATTTTATTTTCCTTGGTGCAACCTATCATGTATGGAATACTTCTGCAAAATGTGTCAAATGTTATGTTTGGATCTGCCTTTGACATTAGACACTTTCAACTACATACCATACTTTTTGGTAATATTGACAATATAATATATCGATCTATCTAATCAGCCAGTAAGATCTACTACTGAGTAAGGGCCTTCTCTATCACGCTACTTCTGGTGGTGTCCATTGATCTCCTTATTTAATAAATATTTTTTATTTTCATTAAAAAAGGGAAATTTATCATGATTTGTGAGTTTATTTATAAGCCATACGTTTTTCTTTCGTCGGACATAGGTACCTACTCCCCTCTTGGTAACTGCACTCTAGAAGCCCAAGATACAAGCCTCGCGCTTAGTTTTGGTCTTCGCCGGTATTTATGCTAAAATGTATTTATGTAGTACCTTCTAGTATAGTCGTATTTATATTAAGCCTTGTAAAATTTCTTTTTTGGTAAATAAATTATTCTTATTCTTATTTGTTGTTAGTTTGATCATGGAGTAAACTAACTGTAAGTTCAGTTTACTCCGTGATCATAGCGCATGAAACTGTGCCGAAATATTGGGGAACAAATAAACTCACAAATCATGGTAAATATCCGGTTTTTAGTGAAAATTATGTACAATGATATTCATGATAGTTTCAAAAATCATATTTTATTTCTTAAGACTCATACAGTTTTGTCAAAATTTGTAGATGCGGGGGCATCAAATCTGTCGGACAGTCAAGCCGTAGAGCGGTTACTGCGCGGCGCGGCTCTGTCGCAAGACTATCAGCTGCCTATCGCGCCGCATCTTGCCGCACTCAGTGAGTTGCTAAGTAAACATTGTTTTTATTTTATTTTATAACAACTTTTGCGGACTCAAAGATATAAGACAAAGAAATATATTCGTCTAATCAATTATATCTAGTTTTTTACATTAATATATATTTTTTACACTCTTACATTACTGAGTGTATACCATGAATTAACACTGGAAGTGATTATTGGTACATTTCGATAAGTCCACTTTTTGTACGTGTACATAATTATGTACACATTCTATGCGTGCAAGACTAATATAATAGTTTACGCGCATAATATTTATTTTATTTATTTATTTTATTTATTGAACATTTTATTTATTTTTCCTTTGATGAAACTCACACGGGTCCACTTAATTAACACTACTCGTCCACAAGTTGGACGAATAGTGTTGGGGCCGACGTGTGGAGCCGCCCTTAAGCCCGACCACTTTTTACAGCGAATCTCACCAGCGAGAAGCCGGAGCGCCGCCGCGAAGATAAACTGTCTCAGCACCAACAGATGCTACTGCAGCACCAGAGCCGCTCGCTCAGCCATCAGTCGCTGGACAAGTACAGTCATTCAACCCGCTCCTCCACCACATCATCCCAGTCCGGGCTCGAGTCCAAGTCCAAGCATCATTACAGCGATGACCATAAAATCACGGATTTCTTGAGGTAACGATAATATTGTGCGTTTTAATAGTAAAAAAAAATATTCCGGACATATCACACATGGTCAACTGATCCCAAACTAGGCATAGCCTGTACTATGGGAACCAGAGACTGATATACATAATAGATAAATATTTAACACCCAGACACAGAACAAACATCAGTGTTCATCACACAAATGTTTGTCCAGTGCGGGAATCGAACCCGCGACGTCTAGCGCAGAAGGCAGAGTTACTACCAACTGAGCTATGAGGCCTGTCAAATAGTAAAATAGTACAATGTAGTTGGAGAAGTTAGATTATTTTTCAACTGAACTGGAAATATTAAAGAAAATTGCTTAATCTAAACATCTCGAAGACACTACAAGCTGATTCATATATGCATACTTTAGCCAAATCTGATGTGAAATGCTTGTAAACAAACCTAGTCTTAACTTAAATCCTCTTGGCGTTGATTTTTGAATCGTTCGTCGATTTGTAATTACCATAAATTGATTTTAGTTCCGTAAAAAAATCAAAGCCAAGCAAGAGAATTTCAGATAATTCAAGATGTTTATTTGCAGAAATAAGTGTTACAGAGAGGTCTTAAAGCTATGAATATGGCACTTAAAAACTCATTCGCTCTTTTGGAGCATCGCAAACTATTATTTTAGACGAAAGACTGTAAACTTAACACGTAATAATAGTAATGAGTACTAAAATAATAAGAATCAATTGTGGGCAGTTTTTTTACAAACATTTCACATTGAATTTGTCTGAACTATAGCATTTTAGCCGTGGTGGCCCCGGCTGAAGAATAGGCCCCTCCATATCTACCTATCCGCGGATGTCGTAGGAGGCGACTAAGGGAAAAAGCTATGGGATGGGCAGCAGCGTCCCTCATTTTAACAACGATAGCTCTAACTGCGCTCGCCAACCCGCATGCCCAGCGTGGTGAGTATGGGCAAATCCCCCCACATGATTAGGAATTTACTCTGTCTGTGGGTGAGGCCATGTTTAGCAGTGGACGTCGTACGGCTGAAATGATGATGATGATAGCATTTTATGTTATTTTTTATTTTATTAATGAAACAAAATCCACAGCTCTTAGGTATATGGTTTAACTTATTCACTTTACTTAAAGCCGATAAAGGATTTAATTTTTTTAGCGCATACATTTACCGATAACGACCGTCACTGATTTTACACAAAACTAATATTATATATATGTGTGTGTGTGCATATGTGTGTAATGTTTCATGCAATGTTTCCATCCTCAGGGCGAATCTGGAAAGTCTGGAGTCGCTGTCCACGGGCGCTGGGCACTCGGAGCGAGCCAGCTCAGCCAGCGCCAGCGGCGGCGGCGGCGGCGGCGGCGGGCAGGAGCGCGTGGTGCGCGCGTTCGCGGAGCTCGCGCGCAACCTGCAGCGCATGCGGCCCTGCGTCCGCCCCGCCATGTGCAAGCCCTACGGCAAGCAAAGCGAGCAGCTGCAGAAAAGTAAGCTCTCGTTCACTAGCCGCTGTCCCTGATAATTCAATAATTCAATAATTTTTATTTCACAACAAACGTTACAGAGCAAATTATTATACATGTATCACTTATAAATTAAAACAATGCATGTGGGAAAACATAGATATCCAAACTAGGATAAACCTTTATGATTAGGTAGGTATTTATTGTAGTAGTATTATAATTTATGTATGTTTATCTTCATTTTTAGGTGTTTTAATAGGTAATAGTATTTTTGTAATTAATGTTATTTACTATTAACCATATTTGTTTAGGTACACGAACCTCCCTCTATAATCACTTCTCTCTAGCCTCAAAGGTTTGCTGGAAGAAAACTCTTTTTAGGGTTAAGCTCGCCTTTGTACATCCCTTTCTTTTTTATTGCTGTAATCTGTGTTTTCTTGTGTACAATAAAGAATAAAGAATAAAGTATGATGGCATACCTATACCTTCCGCCGGACATAATAAATTAGTTATAAGTAACTGCTATAAACAAGCTTAACTATTAATAACGAGTTTGTGAAATAGAAAACAAATAAAAAAGAAGATTTTTTACCATAGTACCTAACCTACCTATCTAATTGTAGGGGTGCCTGTTAGGTGTTGGGCTGGTTCAGTATTTGGATTGGTGATGAAAAATGTGCTGAGAGTTCACATTAATTTACAACACGGTTGCTGCGGGTAATCCGGGATTGGCATTACCAAAACTTTTTTAAAACTACCTACAATACTATATTTTTTAAGCCTATAAGTTGTCCTAGCACTCTAAATTAAGTTTCTCATCTAAGTATTGTAGTATTAAACTTTTTGTACACCTCCGTCTTATTTGATCTGTTTATCCTGTCCATCCAAAGGTTGTCCCTTTTGTTATTTTCTATCTCTGTGTACAATAAAGAGTTTATCTATCTATCTATCTAAGTGAAATGTAAATTTCTTTTTGAGATAATAAATTATCTCTAACCATAACACGCAGAAATCACCTGCGTGGAATGTGTTTTCATTAAAGCGGGGTGCCTAGTTAACTTCTGCGTGTTGTATTTACTGACAACTTGACAAGGGACGTCAGTCCCAATTTGGCCATATTGAAAAGAAAAGGAAACAAGTATTGCTAACAATTATCTATAAATTTAGTCACATTAATGTTGGGATGCCAACATGCTGGGGGCGGCAGAGCTTAGTAATCTAGTAAGTAGTCTATTACACTCTCTGGCTCTGTAACCATTAACCAAATCCTTGCAAATAATCACGTCGATCCCTGCTCAAAGAAGGACAAACCACCAAGCAAATACTTTCGCATTTATAATAGTAATAGGGCGAGTGCCCTTCTGAGAAGCAAGGGGTGCGGGTTCGATTCCTCCTGCGGGACGAATGTTTGCTCGATCTGTAGCCAGGAGTGCGCCAGTTTTGGCAGTGCCAGCGCCATTGGCTGTAACTAAGGGGTCATTCCATGTCAAACGTAACACTTGTTACACACACTTAGAGTAGAATTTAAGAAATCCGGTGAAGAATATTTGAAATTAAGATCGATTTTAAGGAACTGTGGAGTAAGGAGTGGTTGGGCCACCATAAAATATGCTTTCTTTTAAAAACATTGTTCAAAAGCAACGTAAATGTGTACGACCTGTAACACTTGTTACATGGAATGACCCTAAGGCGATGCGATTAAAACTAACTATTTTTTCATAAAATTTTATCGCATTATTGTCTATTTCCAGTTCTGTTGGACACTATCCAGTTAGTGCAGTCACTGCGCAGCTACTTGCCACCGCCGCATATTCAAGTTACTTCTTGGAAGAATGATGATAAACTACGGTATGATTATTTATTATCTACACTATAATTCAAATGTGATTCATAATATGAACACTATCCCAAAAGGGGCTTTTTTATCACCAAAAAGATAGAATATTATCGATGAACTATCAAATTCGCGTAAAGTATTGCAGAAACGCATTCGAATGTTCGACGTCCACTGCTGAACATGGCCTCCCCCACAGACAGAGCGAATTCCTTATCATGTGATGGGATTTGCCCATACCACGCTGGGCATGCGGGTTGGCGAGCGCATTTAGTGCTATCGTTGTTAAAATGAGGGACGCTGCTGCCCATCCCCTAACTTTTTTCCCTTAGTCGCCTCTTACGACATCCGCGGATAGGTAGATATGGAGGGGCCTATTCTTCAGCCGGGGCCACCACGGCCATAAGACATCATGGTAGGGCTGGCTCTTATTTGGCTCAGCGAATTAGCATTGCCATCCAGCGTGCCAATTCCGCCAGCGTCTTGGGGACGCTTCCGACTGGTCTGGATCAGTTGAGCTATCTATAGATCGTTTGTAACGGTCTTTAGATGGCTCAACTGTTTCTGGTGTATTTTGTAAATATTAACTTGTATTAGTTTTAAGTTTCTTTCTGTATGTAACATGGTAGGGCCAAAATAACAATCGTCGGATGTATGTCCATACTAGCTTTAACCGACGACGCCAAAAAAAGGAGGAGGTTATAAATTCTGTGACAATTTTTTTTTATTCACTACAAGTGAATGGTTTAACAATTTTTTTTTAAATAGTTTATAGGTATTTATTGTTAAAATACAGATTTGCAAGCCCAGTTAATAGGAATGTATATAAAGATAAAGCTAAAAGATAAAAATGTTTATTTAAACTTATACAGGCTGTTTGGTACATAGTCTGTTATTATTTCTAAAAGATACAAAAGATTCAAGACATTATAATGTTGGCTTGGCTGAGCACTGTCCCTCGCACTAGGTCTCTTAAGAGCCTGTATAGCGAGGTTACAGCGATCCGCTTCCGAACAAAAACTGAATCCAAATGTTTTGCATTTCAGTTCTAACAACATGGACGACTTGGAGTCGCGTAAAATCGTGAGCGGAAACTAACTTGTCGGCTGAACAGTGAGGTTCGTTCGCATCACTGGTCATTTCTTCGTCACCCTGCACCCTGTCGGTAGGTCTTTGACCTGCCCCCTACTTACGCTATCAAAGTGGACGGATAACGCAACATGACGTACTTCGCAATTTCGGTAAAAAAATATACTTACTCCGCGCGATTGCATTAGTCAAGCTAAAGCAGTGTTCGAACGGTATGCGATACGTCGTAAAATTCGTTTCAAAATGATCCTTCCCTCTACTGAACAATTTTTAATTCTAGACAAACTTAAAATTAACTTCGTCCAGAAGATGTAAGGATCATTTTAAAATGAATTTTAGATGAAATATCGCACGCCCTTTGTTATCGCGCCCAACGAGAAAGTTATCGCGATTCTGAAACGGTCATAGTAAAAGAAGCTCTCGCGCGTGGTGATGCGGTACATATTTGCCTGCACGTGCAGGCATGGTAGGTAAATAAATATAATTTTAGGCACGCGCTGTGCGAGCTAAATTGCACTTTATTGAGCCGTAAAGAGAGTCGCTTTTATATTTTATTCTGTGATATCGCTTACATTTTAAAAGTGATCGTTGCGTTATACATTGCTACTTGAGCGTAATAGGTGAGCTGGTTATTGTATGGTGGCCCTGAAAAGAACCTTGTGGTCGATAGTGAAGGTACCAGTGTGGTGAATGGTTCCTGTAAGTCAGTTCGATGTAGTGCGACCAACTCAGGTGGAGGGAGTTTTTAGGTCCGAAGCCCTATCGACATCATCGTGTCCTTCCAAGCACGGAAGCGCTCTGTTGATGTTTGTAGCGGTCACCCACCCATTCGGTGACCGCGCTGAATGTTGCTTCTCTTATCTGTGACGAAAAATTAGACATCTTCATCACAAGCGCATCAAATATTTTTTTCTTGCAAAATTTTTAAGTAGTAGATTTATTTGTTTTTAAAGTCTGAGAGAAATTCTAAGGTTATTTATAATATCCTAAGAGGGTTGTAAGAGGCCAATAAACTAATTGCATCTAACATAACTGCAACTTTTTGTACCTTTAAGAATTTCCACTGATCGAGGAGACTGGACGAAGAGTTGACTCTGTGGCCCAATTGTCGCCGCATTACCGTATCTAGGGGTATCTACGGGTTTGATTTTGGGATATTATAAAAATCTTAGTGACTACACAGAGTCTTCATCACACTGGTTCCCGACTGTCGGAATCTTCGCATCACAATAGCGGTATATGAATTGTTGTGTATTTAAGTACCAATTTGTATTTTTGGTATGATTCGAGAATGAGGTTATGGCATTATTGTCATTAAACAGAATTTGTGAGCAATATTGCATCAAAATTCGCACAAAAAGTGAAAGTTTGATATAATTTAAATGTATTTGAATGGTTCCTTATAAATTTAAATTCTTTTGGATCTTTACGCGTTTTCGTTGGTATTCTTGCCGTTTTGGTTGACTATTTTTCGAAATTATTATTTCTTATACTTTATGTATACACTATAATATTAATTGAATATGATTATTTATTATTCTAAGATGTGACTGCGTTTTAATGCGACAAGTGGGGTCAATGTGTGTACATTGTTCTTATAAATTAGGGTTAGGTAGTTTTCGGCGCTGTATCTTGCCAATTTATCGTAGATCGGCGGTCCAGCGCTGTCCAAACCACTAAAGCCGAGTATTCGCTAGGCAACAATTGTTACGCGACAATATATTCGATCTGCCGATGAATATAATATATTGGTGACAGATAGGCAGTCTAGACAGGATCATCACATTATAAGGATTATTTTATCAATTTTAGCGACATCTGAAGTTTTTCAAACATAAAAAGGAAGAACCTAAGATCTTGTAGTTTTCCCTTGTCATGTTTGGATAGTCTTGAATGTTGCTACGATTGTTAAAATTACCCTCAAAGTTAAGAACTTCATTGCCATTACGCTTACACAATTGCACCACTGGCTTCGCACAACGCTGTCGTACAGTAACCTCTAGTAAGATTATGGCTTTCATGTTTTCGTAATGATGCCGCGACACTCTCATACATGAATAGGTACAGAGTAAAGTTTAAATTGGCACAAGTAGATGGCTAGGTGCATACTTTTTGAGATTTTGCTGTGTAAATGTTCAAGTTCAGTACTGTGGCAACGTTTTAAAATAATGATAGGCATACATCTAATTATAGGTGACTGTACGAACCAACTAACATGTTAGCAGCGCGTGTTGTTGTGCGTGTCTGTTGTTGCCTAGTGAAGCCCCGGCTTTACATTTGGGTGTGCTCTCGTAATTATAATAATTTCAGCACAAAATAGTTATATTTACATGCTGCATTTAGCATTGTTTATTTTATTGCTTCTGTTGGTGTTTGCAATTTATTTACAAAGTATACCGATTTTTTTCTTTATGTCTACGTTAGTTATACGATATTGCTTTTGATGTTATATTTCCGCACGGTATTTTATATTTCGTCCCAGTTTACGTATAATAAGTTTTTTTTTAAATATTTGTTTTATCGTAAGTGCATTATTTACACTGTGATAAAGGTGTAATAGTTGTAGGTTTGAGCAGACTCTTGACATTAATATAACATAGTATCTGATCTGAGTACGCTAGTACAGTCAGCAATAAAGTACAATTCTATAGCGTATACAGCCAGCAGCTGTATTTTTCTAAATTGTCTAACTCTGAGTTTAGTTATATTTTCTAATTTAGTCAGAGCTTTTAACTTCTTTATCATAGTTTTTTAAGAAAATAATAATTTGGCTTGTTTTTTTCATAAAACACTTAAAACTTTGTCCAATCATCATTTGATTTTGATGACCTTTCAAAAAAAACAACAATTCATCTTTCATACCTTGAAAAGTAACTGGATATACTTTGTGTTTCTTTAATTTATGTTGCTGGCTGTACCTTTGTGAGATGGTCGAATACGACACGTATCGGCAAAGAAAAATTTTCTTAATCAATGTTTTCACAACTCTATTTATTCAAGTTAATCAACTATAGAACTGCGTGTACGTAAAATTAGGTTTGATGCGCCGCCCGGGTCTTGTCTCGTGAATGATAGTATCTTATTGAAGACTGCATTTTTTCACATATTAGCTAATGTTGCCTGTGGATTTGTAAGATTAGGTTTGGTAAGGTACGTACTACTGCATACTTGGAATTCAAAGCAATTTTTTTTTACGTTATACGGAGGCAAACAGGCTTACGGCCCTTCTGATGGTGGTTACCGTCGCCTATTGACATCAGCAATACCTGGAGCATTGCTAGTGCGTTGCCTGCCGAACCCCTACCCCCTAAAGAGCTCTGGCAACCTTACTCACCTTAGGAACACAACACTATTTGATACAAATAATGTTATTTGCCTGCTCCAATTTAGAGCGAGAAAATCTCGCTGTGCCCTCTAAAAACATGGTCTGAATGGACATGATTTTACGGTTGATGAATCTGGGCAAACGTTTGGAATGATTGGACCTAAAATCGCGTCTGCATCTTTAATTGGCTAACTTCATGTTTGCCAAGATAGATTACGATAAAACAGAGTTCATGCCCTGTTCCTTGAACTAAGGTGAAAATCCATAAACCTGCGTTTTAAGGTTTCGATAATTAACGTATAGATTAAGAAATTATGTTTCACAAGTATGTTCCGAGTGTGCAGTATGTAGTGCCCCTTTATCATAAAATTATCGTTGGCATACTGAAGCTTCGTTTTAGCGTTTCATTCTTAGGGCCTTTATACACCTTGATTAGTCATTAGCGAGTGATTAGTGCTAAAACACGTTTGGGCATAACTCATTAGTGCTCACTCACTCGCTGGATCAAGGTGCAAACGGTGGCCCAAGCACGAATTATTCACGATACCGTTACGCTTACGATAAGATAGCAAATATCAAATATTATCCAATCAAAATTAAAAGATTTCCAGCTATGACTATTTTTATACAATACAGTACAATAACTTTATTTCAGGCAACAAAAGAATAAAAAACAGATGGATTTAGCAGATGATAGTTAGCTATGTGAATAATTTGTGCCTGTGCCACAGACAAGCTAGAAAACGCCAAAATGATGCATAGGTGGCTGAAACGACTTTATGACTCAGGGGTTAGGTTGAAATGTAATAAGGTGAACAACACGAGTCGCAATTACTTCCAAATGCATCACATCGTGTGTAAAAATGATTACATAAGTTTGTTAGTGCAATAAAGGCAAAGCCTACCTTAAAGTTTTGTATCCTAGTACTATAGTTCTAAATTTATATTATGTATTCACATCACACTATAATCAATATTTGAAGTAGGTTTTGTTGTGTTATGGTAGGCGTTCACGCGGCTGTTTGCATCGCTACGTTAAAATTTGTCTGTTTTACTATTATGCCGCGTTTACTAGAGTCCGCGCTGCGATTTAGCCATGCGTCTTTGCCATTTTTTTGTGAGTGGCTCTTTACCCCATGATGAAAACAAACCAAATCAAGCTGTTTTTGACCGAAAATGTCTAGGGGTAATCCCAAGTTTGTTGTAATTCGTCGGCATTATTAGTAATGTTCTCCGCATTTTAGTAACTTGATCCGCCATACGTGGACGCCTAGCTTTATGATTGAATAATGTAACTACATATTTTATTTTAATAAGTCACGTTTTACTGTTTCTTATATTATGTAAGCAGCTCTATAATATAACGTTGTTGTATAATTAAGCTTATATTTTTTCAAACTTAGGTGTGTTGGTTTTCTCCGTAATTTTTGACCACTTCAATGCATTATCCAAATAAAACGAGGCTATGTTTGATGACGACTTACAATACACCTTAGTATAATATTAAGCTGATGTAACCGACTATGTACTCTAAGTATTAACACATTTTCCCGTAAGAATCTCTCTGTATTAGAATATTAAGCTTTCTAGTCAAAAATTGATTTCATATCACGTTTGTACGAATTGGTCCCGATTATGCGTACCTACTGTAACTTTCTGCCTGACCAATTTAGCGACATTAATTTATTTATTTGGATAACAAATCATTTGGAAAATTGATCTCAAAATTATTCTTATATTCACCATAGTGTTATTTTTTTTAAGGTGATTTGGTGGCAATGGTTTTAGGGTCAAATTGGCGGGTTGAAATGTTTGGGCTATTTCACTTTTTTCATAGACTGGTTGGTTTTTATAAAATTTTATGTTTGCTTATCTATTTTTACATTTTGCAATTAAGTTTAGTGATGGTTATCTTGTAATCTAACGCACCAATAGTTTTACGTAGTAATAAACAAAATAATTAGCGTTAGGTACTTTTTTCAGAAAATCCATTGAATCGATATAATAAAATTTTATAAAATTAAATCCAAATGGCATCTGGGTTCTGTGATAAAATTATCAAAATGTAATTTTGGCGTTTAAGCAATATTTATTTTAAAATTCTTATCTCTCTTTATGTTACTAAAATATAGGTTTCTGATGTTGGCAAAGCGTTGGTACCTGCTGGGTTAGTTTAAAATATATTTAAGTAAACACATTTGAAACCAGTACAAGAGTGTCTCAATCACTGTTTCTTATTATATATCCGCTTTGTCATTTGTAATTTATTGTTTTTCGGTATATTTTAATCAAAACTGTAAATTAGTAATGAAAAGCAGTGCTTAGAATAAATATTAAAAAAAATCTAGTCGTTTCGTTTAATTATGAGGTTACCTGCACTTTATCTAGGGTAAGTAATAAGCCGTGTTCAAACGGCGCCGGCGTGCGATAAGTGCAAATTGATCCTAACGTAAGCCGAATAAAGCCAATTTTGACTTTTAGTGGCTTGCGATATCGTTGTCACCCAAATGTCAATTAAAAAAATGTCTTTAATCAGTAGTCTTTCCTTCAAAATCCTATACCATCGAGGTCTTCAATGGTATGAGAGAGAATATTTTCATTGTGACCTCCGTAATTTATTTTTGGTTGTAGCTAAAGTAAGAAAACAAACTTTTTCAGTAAAACATTTATTTAAAAAACATCGTATGTGTATCACAAACATCTAAATAGAATCAATGAGTACAAATGCTAAGTTGGAACTAAATAATCACAATAAGGTTTATTTAATAAATGCCATGCAATAAGTAGGTATACCTAACAACTATCAATAACCTAATGATTTACGTTTTTAACGCAATACGTGAATTTGGCACCAAACACGAAAAAACTACGAAATTAACGTTTCTGTGTAATATTTCTATTACCTTTGCATTACAGCCATGATTATGTAATTGATATTGGTTATAATTTTAATTATTAAGTAAATGCCATGGTACAATACATGCGTTGTATATAACACGTGCTTTGAAATGCTCGAGCATGAATAATTTACGATAGTGTTACTCTTACGATACGATAGCAAACGACAAATATTAACCAATCAAAAGATTTAAAGCATCGCCGTCATTGGCTACTATTTGACTTTTATATCGTGTTGAAAGTGTAACGTTATAGTAAATGACTCGTGCTTGGGGCACCGGTTACATAAAATAATACGTTAAATCTTACTACTACGTACGTACTAAACTAAACACGCCACAAACAATTATAGGTATGTATAAAATGTAAATACCCTTTCGATGCTACAAAGTCAAATCTTGTGCGCGATTTATCGTAACAATTTTACTTATACCTACTACCTATACGTTAGGTTTGTTACATCTATATCTTGATAACTCGTGCCCTGTCCTTTTCTAACAGTAAACAGAAGAAAGAGACGGACATACTTTATCAAGTCTATAAAATTAACTAAAATGAAAGGTGTTAAAGTTTATATATTAAATTTTATAGCGCTCGGTCAGCAAATAGAGTGAAAAATACACAGTAAAGGGCATACAATTTTGAATCTTTCACTCCAAGGAGTAAAATTTTGTACAGATTTGTTTTTGAGAAGGGGATTTTTGATTACTTCAGTAAAGACTTTTTATATTTTTATTTCATAGTGATAACCCCCACTAAGTGAATACTATGATTTTTATTATATCCCAAAAAAAATCGACTCCGGCGGGATTGAACCCGCAACCTTCCCCTAAATTCAGTAAAGACGTTGAAAAAGCGAGGTAGAGTTTGTAAAATGTAAACACGTTCCTATTCTAAGCACACACAGTAAACACAGTGAGAGGCATCTAGGAATGTAAAAGTATTGCTTGTACTAAAATAGTGTCACACATCACACTTTGTAAACACTTTGATTCATAATAAGTAAACTATCCCTAAAGGGATTTATTCTACACTTTTTATTGAAAAGCGCTATGCAAAAAACAGCTGTTTTGGGGTCGAATTAGTTCAAACCCAAATATTCAGCGTTTTTAGGTAATACAGTATAATCTCACTAATCCGGCACCCTCCGCCCACGCCTCCCTTTCCCCTCTATACCTGTGCGCTTTGGTCGCTGCGTCATCGATTAGCAGTCTAACCTCAAAACTTATCACGTGCACGTGCTAACGTATTGTTTCTTTCAAGTGAGACTAATTTATAGTTAAAAATGTCAAATAAACGCAAACACAAAACACTGGATATGGTGTTGGGTGTGCTACTATACACGATGATAAGAAGAAAAGGCAAAAGATACTAGACTTTTTCAGTATAACCCAGTAATCCGAACATTCCAATAATCCGGCACCCTCCGGTTTTTAATAGTGCCGGATCAGTGAGATTACACTGTAATTCGTTAAGAAGATAATAAGGAGACCAAAAACAGCTGATTTGAAAAAGTTCAGAGTAAACCTAAAAATAATTAAAATTATGTTTTTTTTTGCTGGTGTTCTTTCTTTTTGTTGATACAAAAACCCCCTGTCGGGATAGTTATACATATTATGAATTACTTTGTATAAGTGAGCATCGACGTACCTATATATGTGTAGTTGAGAGCTGAAGCTAATTGTAGCAGTGTTTTTGATCGGAATTTCTAAAAGTAGGTTGCTTTTACAGTACTAGCGGCTGCGCGCGGCTTCGCTTGCGCTGTACCCAGGTAAAAAGTACTATACTAAACTATCTCCATAACAATATTTCATCAAAATCATTTCAGCAGTTTAGTCGTGAAAAGGTAACAAACATACAGATTTCACATTCAAATAGGTATAATATATTACTCTTAATTAAAAAGTAAAACTAAAATGGAAGGCAGTAAAAAAGGCGATTATCGGAAGGAAGTAAAATAGTTGAATCGTGTAAGTAAACCTACGCGTACGATGATCGCAATTCGGCGAGCGAGAATTGCCTCGCCTTTGAACATTTGGTACCCAGTTTCCATGTAAATTTAACTTGAAGCGAGTATCGCCTTTCATTATGTCTCGTAAACAAACTTAGTGTAAACTTACTCTGCGATCACCAGGCGATTATGTATGGCATAATCGTTAGTTTTTCTTTATTGTTTAAATGTAAACGTGTGAACGAAGATAAGGCGATTATCGCGTCACAAGGTGTGCGAGAAACTCGCTTGATTTAAAGGTCTTAAGATCGAGTAAGAGTTAAAATTATCGTATACTAGCTTCCGCCCGCGTCTTAGCTCGACTGGTTCAAAAAAGCTTTTATCCAGCGTGTTAAACACGTCAATCTGTTACTCCATTCCTTTGTAAAAGGATAAACCAACGAACAACACACTTTTTCATTTATAACATTAGTTAGGATTTCAGCACTGAGCGATCATCACCTGAACCATTAGCCTGTTTTAAGGAGCGATGCCATTTTATAGCAAACACTTTAGGAGCTGTTTTTGAAATGTCTGATAACTGAGGGGTGAGTGGGAGTTGGCACCATAATTTTTACACTCACTTGTGAGCATGATCCACGTGTTTATGTATTGAATCCGTAAATGTGCCTCTAGGGGACCATTACTGTCATTCATTTTCACCATACAAAAACACGTGTAACGTACTTGACTTCCACACACGAGTAAGAGTGGAAACTATTGTGCCAACTCCCACTCACCTCCCAGGTGTACGTTTTCAATGCTCATGTTCGGTTTGTTTCGGCGTGAACACAAAAACAGAGTCGTCCAGCCAGTAATAGGCCTGCGAGAAGTCTCCCTCGCAGAGGTAAGGCGCGCGGGCCCACGACACGAGGGAGTAGCCGGCCTCCTCTGACATGAACTTGACGAATTCGGACGCTTGCTCCTCGAATCCGGCGCCTTGGCAGGGCAGCCGCTCTTCGGGCTTGTGGTCGGCTGTTACTGGAACAAATAAAATTTTGGAGGAGGTAGGGCGCAGCGAGATTTTCTCGCTCTTAATTGGAGCAGCCCGCCCGGGTTAGGTACCTCCGCCTTACAGAAGATCGCAGCCAAATAACATTATTTATTTCAAATAGTGTTGTGTTCCTGCGGTGAGTAAGCTCTTTAGGGGGGCGGGGTTCGGGGTTGGCAACGCGTGCGTGATATCTCTGGTTTTGCAAGCGTTCATAGGCTACGGTAAGCGCTTGCCAACAGGTCGGCCTTAAGGCTGTCTGCCATCTTAGTTATAGAAAATAACGACGGTCAAGTGCGAGAACTCGCGCCCTGAGGCTTCCGGTCGTGGGTTCGAACCATTTACCAGTCTGAAAATCCAAACACGGGGTCGGAAAAAAAAATGGACAAACTTATATTTGTGCTCGCTCACGTAGTCATTGTATAACATTGATCGTAAACATAATTTTGTTTCCTAAAAAACTTCGAAATACCGCAATTTCAGACTTTTCCTTTTAATTGTGTTACAAAAGCTCCTAGCATTCCAATTTTCAGAATTGTGAGGTAACTGGAAGTACTCTAGAGGTTTTACGTTTTTGCCATTTCCATACAAAAGTTATACATTCATTGCCATATATTTTTAATGCATTAAGCTAGAGCTTTGATTAGGTACCTTTAGCCGTTTCTGAGAAAAAGGGTCTTGACAGACAGACAGACGGACAACAAAGTGATCCTTTAAGGGTTCCGTTTTTCCAAAAGAGTTACGGAACCATAAAAAGATAATTCTTTATTTCTCTCAAGTAGGTACAGGTCAGCGGCATAAGTTACGTAACAATTACAGATTTTCAAACCATGCTTTTCCGATTTATTTTGTAACTTTGGTAACTATAATTTGTAAAGAACTTAGCTGGAGATCTGTACCGAGATACAAATTATAATCATCATCAACCTGTGCACGAAATGATCCTCTAAGAGGCGCACTTTAATCCTTTCAGTACACTGATTCTTTCATCGACGGTCATAGGCCCTTTTCAGGGCCACCATACATCAACCCTGGTCACTGACCAAAGACAGGATGACCAAGAAAGAATCAGTGACACGACAAGAAGAAGAGCAGCCTGTAGTTGTCCACTGCTGGACATAGGTATGGAATTGTAATCATATACCTCACCTCAGTCACCTCAGTGGCGCAGAGGGCGAGTGCCCATCTGTGACGCAAGGGGTGCGGGTTAGATTCCCGCTGCGGGACAAATTTTTGCTTGATCTGCAAATATTTGTTCTGGGTGTTGTGGTACCATGGTACTAGTGTCTGATACCCACGACACAGGGAATCCTAGTGTGGGGTCAGTATGTGACTGTTGGGCGTTATTTATTTATTGTAAGTATAACTGTTAATTAAAATAATTGAGAAGGCTTAAGAACGTTCGTCATGGAACTTTGACTGGCCTCATAGCTCAGTTGGTAGTAACTCTGCCTTCTGCGCTAGAGGTCGCGGGTTCGATTCCCGCACTGGACAAACATTTGTGACTAACACAGATGTTTGTTCTGTGTCTGGGTGTTAAATATATATCTATTATGTATATCAGTCTCTTGTACCCATAGTACAGGCTATGCCTAGTTTGGGATCAGTTAACCGTGTGAATATGTCCGGAATATTTATTTATTTTTAACTCTTTGGGGAAGGCCTATGCCCACCACTGGACTTCTATGGACTGATGATGAAACAAACTTAGTTCGTCCAGCAAGTTTGATGTAATCTCTCATATTACCTTCGACGTAAGGCTTGTAAGGCAGCACGAGGGCAATCATCAGAACACCGCCAGGCGCGATGGCGCCTTTGGCTTGTTTCAGCATAGTCTTCGGCTTGCTACAACGATCGAGGAGATTCAGCATACACACGCATTCGAACTGTTGACCGTCCCACCAGCTGTCGATGTCCAGAAGCCTGGAAAACGGTGAAAAAGTTCTTATATATAAAAATAAGGTTATTTTCCTGCTAACGGAACTACGTGTGATCCAAGAATGCCCCTTAAACTTAAGGGCAAGCAGCAATTAGGGAAGTTAATCATAGGCAGAGAAATGGGAGCATTAGAGGCACCAGCACATTGCTAGACCTACGACATACACAGATACACTTACGTATAGCCCTTCTTGGTTAAAGCCTTCCTCATGCTACCCGAGATCTCCGTAGCATATTTGGCCCGGAATAGTAGAGAGAGTCGTCTGCTGGCTTCACCATCCCCGGCACCCACGTCTACTATGGAGCCGGCGCCGTCGCGGGCCGACCGCGGCGCAGCGCTCAGCATCTGACGCGTCTGGTTCTCAGAAAGGACGAACATAGAACCTCGCCCGAGCCATCTAGAACATGAAAAGGAATGGCTCAAGTGTTCGTTCAAGACACGTTCTGCTAATGACAGAGCTAGTAAATTGGTGTAATGTACAACAATTGAGTTAGAAAGTAGAACGATTACAGCTTGTTATAACATCTCAATTAGAGGGAACAATTTCAAAACGCGGTGGCCGATAGCAATCCAGTGCTTTATTGCCTTCCAGCACTATTTCAATGCACCTATTAATCTTATCCAAGTTAATTATCAAAATAACTAAGTTGGCTCGTTGTTGCAACCTTCTAATTTAAACGTAAACTTCCTTGAAAGCGATTTGCGGCGCAATCGCGACGTAGCTGAGCAACAATAGCGCAATTATCCACTACTTTTGGTCGTGTGGTAGTGGTTGTTCCTATGGAGGATTGCATCGGGCTGCAATTACCGAGGATAAAGTACAAAGCAAGCAGCGAGCTGCGGGCGAGTGCGGCGTCTAGCGGGCTCGGCAAATTGTTCGCCGGAGGGAGCACCGCCGCCGCCCGCGCCCGACGTCTTCATCGCGCCCCGGGGACCGGCGAAAGTGGATAATGAGAAGTAAATCCAGCTCTCATTAGCTGAGAGCGAGCGTCGCACCGATCGATACGAATTCGTCTTCGCCGGGTAAAGGGATAATCGACGCGAGGCCCGAGCTCTGTTATTAGCCGTAGTACCATATATCACGCGCGGCATTATCCGCGGCCCCCGGCGTCCGCGCCGCAATTACTGCAGCGAACGGTGCAGCTCGGTTACAATACCCTATCTAGCCAGGCTCGGTTCAAAGTGCTCAATTACGAAAAGGTATAGGAAAGTTTTCCACGCTTCCTTTTCGGGTGCTCGAATGGGCTGGTTTATTGGGTGTAGTTATGAGGAGCATTGTGCGACACACTTGTCGTTATCGAGTGCGGACATAGCGGACGTCTGGGCGACGCTCGCAGCTCGTTTGCGGACGGAGCGGTGCGGATTGATTGCTTTATTGTCCCGTCGTCGGCGGCGGTGGTGGTGGCGAGGCCGACGACGCGCGATACATGTTACATGAACCGGCCGCGCGGCCGCAACTAATGAGCACCGACACCGCGTAATTGTCACCCAGACCAGTGTAAGCTCGCCATTCCAACACCTCAGGACGAGCTACGATTGAGTCAACAAACAAAAACATCTCGAGAATATGACGTCGGTCGTTATCGGAATGCTCCGAGACTCGTATGATTGATTTATTAGGACCATAACGAGAATGAGTTTCGTTCGGAGAGCTTCTTTAGTTACCCTCGTAAAAAGTCACAAAAGGAATCTGTTAAAGCGTTCCGGTTTCCTTAAGGGTATTCGATGGCACATAACGAGACCTGTGCCGACGGAGTAATAGGAAGGTAACGGAAACCTCAACTGAGAGCGGTGTTTCTAGTCGCGTCAAAAATTGCGAGGCAGGGGTGATGTGTAAATCGAGTAGAGCAGTAGGTGGATAGGCGAGGTATCTATTTCAATAGAATGCGGTAGCTTGCAACAAGGATTCCGATGCGGTTATCGACGGCGGAGGTGAGAGATGTGTCGCCGGCCGGGCGTCGGGCGCCGGGCGCCGGAGGGGGGTCGGCAGGGCTCGTATCGCGATTGCATCGGAGAGCAAACAAGCGGGCGGGGTGTCGCGGTGGCCCCCGGCGCTCAAATCATATTACCCCCGGCCTCACACTCGCTCCGGCTCCACACGTCATTTGAGTGTGCGTCGCTATGGCGACGGCCCGGGCCGTGCATGATATTAGTCCGCGTGCGGCTCATCTCCGGCCGTTTAACTTAACGCGCCGCCTCGCGCGGGAAATTAAAACCGGCTCCGGACCGGAAGGAGCGATCGACCCTCGCACCTTCCGCGCGCCGCTGCCTCGGCCCATCCAACCCCTAGCGCAAAGTCACATCCGACGCAAACAGATGGAAAATTAACTACAACAGCAAGAACTAACTTTTCCAGCAAAGCCATGAATGATGAATAAATATTAAGTCCAGCATCTTTATTAGGACTTACTTATAGATTTAGGTCTATCATCATTTTAATCAAACATAACTTTACGTCCAAGAAGCATCGATTATGTATGAAATGATGCGAAATGGGTAGGCTAGGACACTTTAGGACCCTTAGGTACCTTAGGACACGTGATTGCCAAATTCTATCCTATATCCTATTAATTCCTCCACGATGATGTCCTTGTCAACGAATAAGTAATTATTAAAGCATTATTAAAATCCATTAGTCAGTTTGGTACCTCTTTTCCTTTTCATGTCGAGGAGCTTCTAAACGTTATTTACTGCGCATAAACACACTACAGATATGTACCTTCACATTAAATACGGTGGCCCAGATAGGAAGAGCTCCACCCCGTGTATGTAGATACCTACACATTTGCTTTACTCAAAGACATTGTCGCTTTCAGGCACCTCATTAGAGAGCGTCCCATGTGAGCCTACCCACACTCCCTCCCCACTCCACCGCTTCACCCCACACACACACATACGCGGAGCATGGAGACGAGAGCAATTCTTTCTCTGCGCTCGCAAACTTGGATGGATAATTACACTTAGATAAGAACTCGTAGCTCCTTATGTGTTATACGATTTTCATACGCTTAGATAGAAGCAAAGACGTTTGAAAGTTAAAGAAAGATGAAAGCGTAGAAACGAATGAGCTTCGAGATGTGTCTGGGGATCGTAGAATATTGTCTCATATTATAAGGTTAAGTAGTTTGATTATGTATATTCGATTGCTAAGCCTATCGGACTTGCGGTCCAGACAACGCAGGTAGAGGGGGTTGCTTAATGTTGCTGTGAAACTTTGAAAGCTCCCGACTGTTATTAGCGTGCAATAAAAATCAAGTTGGATGAAGCACAATCGATTGACGAAGCGCTACGCGGTGTCATAACCCCGAATAGCACTCGAGCTGCAATAAACTATAAAAAAGTGGATAGTAAAATGTATAAACAATGAGAGCACGGCTAAAACGTTTTAGTGTTAAGAGTGGGCCCATAAACCGTTGACACGCACCCGTAAAATATTAACGATACCTTCAAGAAAAATGACGACTATCAATGTAGGTACCGATTTTCGGTCGCGCGAGGACGCGCTACAAATAATGGCGGTGCCGAATTTATACGGGGACCCGAATTGCCCCGATTGAATATTTTACCAGGCCACGAATGCGTCCGGCGATATTTTTCTATTTCACCCATTTTTACTATCAATTGCTTAGTTTCCCTTTAATATTATTCGTGCGACGACTCGCCGTTTGTCTAGCTCGCTTTAACACGCTATATAATTCAACATCAATGCGATTGCTTACTGTTATTTGATAGTCGCCTATTTCTTGATTTTTTTATTGGATTCAGATGAGAATTTAGCGATCTACCATAACCTATAATGTGTTCATATCGAGATTAAGTCGGAAAGCGTTTCAGTCATAACTGCTATCTAGTTACATCAAGATGTAGTCTTAAAGCTTCTAACCCATCTACATGTAGATGTATATTTTTCTGGAAAAGTGTGGTGTGGCTGGATTCCTTTACTCAATGAATGTGCTTTTACATACAAATTCACTTTTTGAAGATGATGGGACGATGTAAGATTACGGGATGATGCACGTAAGATACGAAGTGCAAATTATTGTTGGCGTTTCGGAAACACAATAACCTCTAAAGGTGGTAAAGGCGTGGGTTCATTTCGAATCCCAGCCATGGTTTAAAATAACTTCTCGGAGGCGAATGGTTTATTGCTTATTGAGTAGCGCTGACGAGACGCGCCTCCGACGATAAAACATGCGCAGAGTGGAATCTCACTCAACATCGCAATGCACACGGAGACATTGAAATTATCGCTCGGTGGGAGGCGCGCGTCCAACGAGGTGGACTAAAGCAAAATAAGAATAAGAAGTTCGTTTGAAACAATGAACATTGTCGCGGTGTCTGTGCGTGCGCACGCGTGGCGCGGACTCGGCGCGGCGCGGGCGCAGGAGCGGACGCGAGCGCGGTGCGCGCCAGCCGCGCGCCATTGGCCGCCGCGCGGTGGGCGGGGCGAGCGACGAACTGCGCGCACGCAAATAGCGCACCCGCACACAAATTAAAACAATAAAATGAAAGTAGTAAAACAAAGTAAGGACCGAAGAGTATCCACTATCGAGAGGCTTAATGGCCGAGCGGAGGCGGCGGCGGCATCTCGATTTATTGACCGAGGAACTTCGCCCCGTTGCTGTGGACTGATCGACTGACCAAATTTGGCATGCATCTGGTAGTATTTAGAAAATCAAATGCGACCCAAAACCCGATTGCCTGCGATAGTACATTATAATAAAACAAAACTAAATAAAGCAGCAGGACTCTTTCCTAAATCGTGAGTGGAATTATCTGAAAGTTCCGTTATGAGTTTAAGTCGAACATGTGTTTCAGAATGTACAAACTACGATTCAGAGCGCGCAGCACTACATTGCAGAGAGCCAAAGTTGGAAAGTTTTAACTAGCATATTTTATCATGTCTGAAGCATGCACTCGGTCGCAGCGCGTAACAAATAGTTGGGGATTCTATTGGAATCGGCCTCACGAGCACGAGGCTTCTCGAAGGTTTGCAATGAGGGAAATTCCTGTGCGAAGCCGACGTCGTGGTACGGGTAACGAATGTCGTCTCATTTACTAATGTGTCACATGCAGGCGGCGTTGTTTCACTGGCGGGCGGGGGGGTAGCGCCTTCGACTGGGTGAAGGGGGGGGGGGGGGAGACTAGAGATGACCAATCGTAGCGCAACCACCCGCACTTGGACGTTGCAACGTTAATTATTACAGTGCACGGAGCCATGTCCGTACGGATCAGATACAAGAGGTCATTATTTTCTGCAGTCAAAGATAGGTTATGGACTCAGAAAGTTTATAATTTTTCACACTAATAATAATTAACCCCGTTTTAAAAATGTTTATAGGTTACCATCATGTCTGATAGAGATACTTGTTAGATCTTTCTTTTCCTCAGCCTCCACAATTCGAATACCTACACATCCAAGTGTTTTGAAATGGTAATAAATTTGGATCTACGAGTAGTAAGTACCTAAGGAAAATGCTGTAAGTAGGTGGGTACTTAAATCCTCTAGTAAACAAAGTTTTTCCTCATACATTAGGTACTCCATAATCTGTAGGCACCGTGGCGTTATAGGAAACAAACACAGTTGATGTGAGCGCGTGATTGTGAAAAGGAGCGTGATTACAGCACTCGTAGTTAGCGGAGGCTTCATTAGGAGCGCGGGGCCGCTACCTCCGGCCTCGGGGGAGCTCATCTCGCCGGGTGCATCGCGGCTGCGCGCGCAAACAAATTAAAACGTAAGACGCGCCCTAATCAATAGCCGACTTCGCCGCGAAGCCGAATTAACTCGGCCGAATGAAAAAATGAACAAAATTATATTCGCGCTTCACCTCAACCACCCTACCCACCCGCCGCCCGGAGGAAATTGCTTTTCTTTCAGTGGGCGCGCACACACTCCCTCTCGCGCGACGTGAGCGCGAGAGGGTTAGCGCCGACACACACAATATTATAATTTACGTTTCCTCGTATATCGAGGTGTAAGTAGGTACTTTACCTGGGCGTTTCGCGCCCGCTCAGCCCTCGGCTCACGCTAAATCTGAGCTTTATACGTTCACTTGACGCGACGAGAGCGATATTAGTTTCGAGTCGACTCCAACCCTGCTACAATATTTATTAACGCTCCACTAGCTTCATAGCGCAGTTACGCTTTTTCATTTCCTTCTTTAAAAACGCTTTGAGTACCAACAGGTAATGCGGATCGGGAAAGAATAACCCAACTATGTATTTACTTCCACAAACACGGTCATAACTTCAATCTTAGCCGGCGAGCGTTTTGATCGTAACGTGTGGTGGGTAGGAGCTCACGGAGTGGTGTGAACGTAATTCTGGGTAATCTCATTACAAATAACATGATGAAATGTGATAGGTAATGAAAAGATGCTCGCTCGCTCGAAATTGCTTGAGCGACCGTACCTTGATTCTATGACGTCTGAAGGTCATCGTTTTTGTAATTTGTAATTTGAAAAGCAAGTTCTAAGCAGTTATGTTTTTTGTGACTAATTAAGGGCGGTCGAGCAGAATGGTTACATAAGGGTCCGGTACGTAGGTACTGACAGAGCCGGAGTTTCATTAACGGAAATCGCGAGCTCTAATCTGGGCGCCAGCCGCCCGCCCAATTAACGCGTGGGCGATGAGATGGCCGGGCGGGCGGCCGCCTCGCCGGCCAATGGCGGCCGCGCAGGGATTAATTAAGTAACTTCCCGTCTGCACCCCCCCTCCCCCCTCATCCCTCACCCCGTGCACCTCACACCCGCAGCGGAGTCTGCGGACACGCCCGGAAAACTAACCACCTAATGAGGGGAGATGACCTCACGTGCTTGTGTGCTTTGTCTATTCAACGTATGTGCAAACTACGTTCATTTGTGTGCAAGTGCTGGCCTTTTGTGTGTCCGTTATGTAAGCGTACTCGCATTATCTACACGACGCCGTAGCTTAGCTCTCGTGTAACTATGTTGCGAGGAAATAGAAAATTGTTGTTGAAATTCAACGTCCTCCAACAAGGGAAGAACTTGTATCTCGCCATCAGCTTGCTCTGGATTAGTTGGATGTTCTGTTACGTACATACAGTACGTACTGAACTTGTTATAGTCCGGTCGTAACTTTAAATTTGGAGAGACATCAATTACTAGACTGCTCAGGTATTCAAGCGGCAGAAGCACGACTCAATATCACGTGGTGGTTGTATTTCCTACAAAGCAACGTTCATTAATGCGCGTTGCGTACCATCTTTATGTCCCGTACCTACGCCGTACATTAAAAACGTTGTCTTCTCACGGTACGTGAGAGAAGACAAGTCAATTAAACAACGAGGTCGTACGTCGGAAGCACATGACAGATGGCGTGTTTGTACTCATAAATCCATTTATCGAGATTGTCGCCGCCCTAATCTTTAACTCACAATGAACTGGACAGCGAGCAGATATTTTAGAGGCAAATTAAACAGCACACATCAATGAAAAAAATTGTTAGAAAATGAAGAGACAAAAAAGTGTGCCGCAAAGGATGGTTAGTAATAGGTTAGGTATAATCATCATCATCATCAGCCTGTAGAAGTCCACTGCTGGACATAGGCCTCCTCCAAAGAGTTACATGACGATTGGTCTTGAGCTTTTTCCATTAACCGACTTCCCGCAACATTAACATTGTCGTCCGTCCATCGGGTTCGAGATTCGCCATTCGAGAACCTTTATTATCCAACAGTTGTCGGTTCTGCGAGCTATATGCCCTGCCCACTGCCACTTCAACTTGCTAATTCTGAGAGCTATGTCGGTGACCTTGGTTCTTCTACGGGTTCCCTTATTTAGGATTTTATCACGCAGTGAAACTCCGAGCGTAGCTCTCTCCATATCCCGTTGCGCGACTAGGTGAGGCTGTCTACAGTATGTTTTCATATGAATACTCAATTTTCATTTCTGCTCAAGAATTTCAAGTTTTGCAAGAACCATACAGTAGAAACATTACAAACACGCGTAGATAAGTATACATTTAAATATGTAGCAGACTTCATAAATAAGTTAACAGCAATGAAACTTTTATGGGCTATATTCTTTATCTTATTTTGAATTTCATCATTTCGTCTGCATTGCCGGATTTAAGTGTTAAGCCGGTTTGCGTTCCCTTCGATATTTCTTTTTAGTTTTGTTTTCTACACAGGTATGTATTTTGACTAGGTACTTTCCCTTAGGTATATTATGTAGGTACTAAGGCATTACAGCGAAAAGCAGAGTGCATAGAAAGATGTGAGCGATTCTAGATTAGCAATCAGATGGATGACAGTTTTGTATAGACATAAAGCCACGGTCACAGCGAACGAGCAGAAGCGTCTACGGCGTCTTTAGTCTAGGAAAGCTAGATGCGACAGAGTGCTGATAAGCAAAAAAAAAAATATTCTCTAAATTTAGAATCTATATAAATAACAATTAATTGCTACGTACACGCCGCCTAAATTGGAATTGCTTTAAGTTTTATTTTGAAATTTAATGAATTATGACCCACTGCAATAAAATCATCATATCAGCCTGCCAAGGATTTTGGATTGGATGGAACGATTTACTGTAAGATCTTGTTCTTTCAGTGTTCGTACAAACAAATATAATGTATCATTCATCATTTAAAACAAGTGAGGTTGAGAAAATTAGAACATTTTTATAATGACTCACTAAAAACTTCGTAATTCAAGAGCTTTCAACCAACATCTCATAATCTCAGGTTTAAAGAAATATATTGAAAAATAACATTATATTTTATTAAATTTTACTACGATTCATCCCGAGCGCTTAAACCAAGATTAGTAATACTTCCGCCTAAAGGAGGATGTAGTGTAGTGGTTCATAATCGAAGGCACGGGTTTGTGGGGGTGCCAAAATAACTAATAGTTTTCGCGGCCCCCCCCGCGTGTTAGCATTTTTCTTCTGGCGGTGACGGCTGGGGGGATGAGGAGGGGGTATTAACTCTCCAGGCATGAGGCTTGAGGAATGGCTACGCGGATCATTTATACTTCATCGACTTAATAATGGAACCGAGAGTAATTAAAGTTGTTTACGGATTGCGATTTTGGGAAATGAGGAAACGGGAAAAGCGTAATGTTTTGATGACCTCATTCGGAAAACCTCCATAATAGCTACTCCTATATTATTGCTTTGATTTATTATGGTTGATCTATTTAAGGCTCAATGTCTTGGTCGTCCTCTCCTCCCGACCTTGGTCCTCCGCTATCGTAGCTAACTACGAAACTCAATCCCCAAAACGGACCATAGGGAAAAATTATGAGATAACAAGAAAATTATGAATTCAAGATCAGATTACATTATTGGTCGAGCGAGCGAAGCGAGCTAATTTTCGTACCGTCAATCCGATCTGCAAGGAATTTAAGAGGTCAACAGGTTGTACAAGAGCAAATAAAATTCGTGTGCACTAAAATAAATAGATTAGTTTATGCACTAAAGACCATTCGCAAAGTCACTTCAATAAAAACAGCATTGGTAGTATATCATAGCTATGTAGGCGCTGTTCTCCGGTATGGTTTATTACTTTGGGGCAACTCAACAGAATTACAGAAGGCTTTTGTTGCAAAAAATAAGTGCATCAGAGCAATATTTCAAATGGAACAGATTGAGTCATGTAGGCCTATTTTCAAAGAGAACAAACTTTTGACACTTCCTTCTTTGTATATATTTGAAGTAGCTATTTTTGTTCGAAAGCACTTTGATCTGTTTGAGCATCAAGATAATACGAATAGAAGGGAGACCACGCAAAAACCTTTAGTGATGCCCAAACCTAAGCTAGAACTTTTTAAACAGAACTCATCAACACTCGCGTTTTCATGTCATGTAAAATTTATAACCATTTACCCAAATAAATATTAGAGAACATAGGTTTTATGTTTAATAGGGTTTTAAAGAATTGTCTCACAGTTCATAGTTTTTATTCCATTAATGAATTTTCGACATGCACATTTTAATTTGATTTTAATAATCTGTATTTTTGACTTTTTTTTTTATTGACATTTAATTATTATTGATTATTTGTACGTCATGACAAATGGCTGAATATGATGAACGATATAAATATAAACACCTGTACACTACATACCATGTTCACAGCAAATAAATATTTTATCTTTATCTACTATCAAGATTTTCTTCTAAGAATACATGAAGTTAGGTGTCATATGAAAGAGCTTTGTTGGATATTAGTTAGATAAAACATGCTAAAGGTGCTATTTTCAAAGTTTGTCTTTATTGTGCCTCAAAGATCATAGAAGCACCAACGTTTATCGGACATCGAGAGATCTCAGTTCGGAGATATTATTTACCTGTGTTACTTTATTCTATGGTCGGCTAGCTGATAATCGAAACATATTCAAACGACTACAAAACGCCCGTTTATAGTTCACACGTAAAACGATAAAAAACTGCTCAAAATTTCACATCAACATCAAGCGAACATGACTTTATAGTGCCGATAAACTCTTTCAAGCAGATATTCGAGATCGTGGATAAAAACATCACGTTTATGGAAAATAGTGACGCATTTAAGGCTGTAGCGAGGTGCGTAGTGCGTAAGAGGGCCATTTACTACGCGGGGTTGGCGGAGCGAACTAAAACTCAATTCTTTATGCTAGGGCTGTGTGGTCGACTCCGAAGCGGACTCCGAAAAATCACAATCCGACTACGGTTCCACTAAGTGGATCGGAAATAATTTTCCTCAGAGGTCAGATACATCTGATACGTGTTCCGGTTTCAAGGGTGAAATTAAGGCACATGAGACTAACAAACGCATGCCTTAAGCCGTGTTCCAACGACGTGCGATATGTCATCTGAAATTCGTTTCAATATGATCCTTACGTCTACTTATAGAAGTAAATTTTGAGTTTGAAATTTGAGGGCGCGCGATATAGCTCAAGGATATCGCAAGCTCCTAAAAGCCACAGCTTTTTAACTTTTCACTTTACGCCGTTTGAAAACATCTTCAGGGAGATGGACGCAATGCCATACCACGTGGACGGCATCCTAAGTGGTAGGTACTGCAGCTGTTCCGGGCAGTATTACTGTTTTCCATCAGGTGGTCCATCTGCCAGTACGTTCCCATATAACAAAACAAATGTTTGAAAAATATCCAGTTTTTTGTTAGTTTTTACTCCCAAATCCGATAATCCCGTTCCACGCCACGTCCCTAGTTCCCACCTACATCTGTTTTACGTTCCAATGGATTGCTGCATGCAAATAGACCCACGTTATTGTTCCTTCGATGGGATGGAAGGAGCGTTTTTTAGAACTTTATTTACCAACTTTACAACTATGTTAGAAGGCAATCTTTTGTATCCTATCGCTGAATTTAACTTAGGTAATTCGGTTTCTTTGAAAACATTAAGACCTCCTTCTAGCAGACTGAAAAACGATGAGTCTGAACGTATTTAATCAGGTTTTTTGCGCCTGTTCAGTTCGTTCAACCTTAAACGACTCAGGAAATCTCAAACCAGGGCACACTAACAAACGATTTCCGTAGTTTACATAGCTGAAATAGATCACCCCCATCGAATCGTTTACATTAGCGCGAGTCATCCTGAAACATCATAGACAAGGGAGTGTCCGCGCCACTCCTTCACGGTGATTAATTGCACGCCCCTAGCCGGGAAAATCACAACCCTTTCGCTTTCTTAATTACCACGCCTCGCTTCAGCGACGCCGCGCCATTGGCTAGAAGCCTTGCCGCTCTGTCGCCCCGCGTTTTAATTGGTCGCTTGTAATTAACGGTCCGTAATCACCAACGGCTCGTCGCGAGGGGACGATGCTCTAATTTGAATTTTTAATTAGTGACGACGGCGGGCGGCTGAGGCGTCGGATTGGTCGGTTCCTATCGCTTTTACATAGACAATGCCTATTGTCTTTGCGCGTTTTTCCTTTACCACGCCTTCCATTTACTCAGCAATACGGGATAAGATTTGCATTTAAAAAATAAATTATCGCGAGGTGAAGATTTGCATTTAAATCGGCCCTCGTAAAATACGTACCTTTAGGCTGTCTTTCCACCTGAGATGTGCGATGTAGCTAAGCGGTGAGCGAGGAAAAAATCAACCAATAGGATTGCCTTATTTTCCTAGCTTAGCTTACCTATGAAATATGGAAAAGGGTACAACAAAGCTAAGTATTTTACGCTTGCTGCGCGGTTACGCTCGCATGGTACCTAGATAAATAAATAATTGAACCCAATAGTTACTTGTCCTGACTAGGATTTCCAGTGTCGGGTATCAGAAACTACGAGTACCATGGTACCACAACACCCAGACACGAAAAAAGTATTTGCAGATCATACACAAATTGTCATTGTCATTTGTCCCGCAGCAGGAGTTGAACCCACGCCCCTTCATCACCATTCACCACCACATCGTTCCCGTCTCAGATGGGCACTCGCTCGCCGCGCCACCGAGGTAAACATATCCAAATATACAAACAAACTTTCGCATATGTAATCATCCTCACCATCATCATCATTTCAGCTGTAAGACGTCCACTGCTGAACAAGGCCTCCCCCACAGATTCCATAGCGAATTCCAATCATGTGGGGGGAATTTGCCTTTACTCCTTAATTGGGCACGCGGATTGGCGAGCGCAGTTAGAGCTATCTTTATGAAAACACGGGACGTTGATGCCCATTAGCAGCTGCTTTTTTCCCTAAGTCCACGACATCCACAAGTAGGTAGATATGGAGGGGCCTATTCTTCAGCCGGGGCCACAACGGCTTAGTAATACCTATACGGCATTTGTAATATTAGTAGGATACTCGTTGAAGCGAGGGATTCGAGCGTGAAGTAGTTGTTCTCGTTGTGTGGTTACTGCAAGGTCTTTTTGATACACCTTGTATTCACTCAACTCGTAAACAAGTGCGCTTGGCGTATTTTAGCTGACTTAGCAACTGATAAGAGCGGGTGCCGGCCGCTGGTTCTTGCCAGTAACAGAGAACGATGCGATGTTTAAGTTATCTACCTCATAATTATCTCTTAATTTTTTGAATTTCATATGTTTTTGTTATATACCTAGATTAAGCCTACTTTAGTCGTGCATGTTTAATTACTAAGGAGAACTGTACGCGCTTTAGACAAGCCCATATGGGCTTTTTAAGTGTGCATCAAACATGTTTTAAAATTTCTTAAAAAAAAAAAAAAAAAAAAAAAAAAAAAAGTACGCTCGCGTCGCGCATCCTCCTCCCACAGCTACTTCGAGCTAAGCGCATCGTTTATAACACATCTTACACGCTCCGCTACACCGCTTAGTTCGTAGCTTAGCTTTCACCTCGCTCACCGCACAGCTACCTCACACATCTCTACTGGTAAGCCAGCCTTAAAGTATTGCCACTCGTACGTACGCTAATCCCATAAAGAATATGCACGAGAGCATTTCCCGCATTCCCCGCTGCATAACTACTTACCTACAAGCATGTGGGTACTTACCTAGATCTGCGCCGAGGGCACGAGTGCTCGCTGCATGCCGAATTAGCTCATTACTGGAGCCAGCGCCTTCGAGTTGCCCCGAGATTTATCCTACTCTCCGTATTCCAAATTTGAATAAGACCATTAGCCGCCGAGTATTCAACGTTCGGAATTCGGATTGGACAATTACGCTTAATTCCAATTTCGAATTCTATTTTATTCAAATTCATAGTACCAACCGAATGGTGCCAGTTTAAGGACTCAATCGAGGTTATTAGACTGGGAATCACTCGCAGTCTGGGATATCATTATATAGATAAAATTGATCATGCCAGTAGATAAGTAATTCAAGATGGATTGGCATTGGCATCACAGAAATCAGTAGTCAATTTAAATGCGATGGAGGTGGAGCTTAATGGCCTTTTCCCACTACAACGTTCCGTAACTTACGTCCACATAACCGTATCCTCATTGGCACATGCAAAAAATTGACTTTGTATAAAAAAATGAATATAAAACAACGTCCACTAGACCGTTCCGTCACCGACCAACACCGTAGTGCCATAACCGAACCGACAGCGAATTCACGATGAGAATATAATGACAGTTCTAGTAGTTCTAGCGTTACTGTATGTCGTGTTTTTTCATACCTGGTACGTTCATAGAACCGTCATAGTATGGTACGGGGTAGTCTGCAAAGGCTTTTAAAATTGCGGAAGGGGTTTATAGGCGGAATACTTCGTTAAGAAGGTGATAGAGTACCGTCAGAGGTGCATTCGAAGATTGATAGGCACAGAAAGATTCATCATTAAAATTAAATCCGATAGAGGTGAGGATAACCCCAGATACACAACAGTTTGTACGTAGGTGAATCTGCGGAAGGAGCAATCCTGCGATTAGATAGGTGATAGAGTAGCTCTAAAGAGGTGTTTATACGCGGGCGCGGTAGCCGCGAGACGTTGAGTGACGCGACCAGCCAAGCTTCCCCTTAATAAGGTAAATGAGATGCGGAGAGTGCACTGCGGACGGAGAACACCGACCATGAAACTGTACAAACGAACATATTTTGTGCACGATTTGTAGGGTAGGCACATGCAATCAAGTTGGATATCGGTGAGGTATATCACTGCTAACACAACATTATTATTATTTTTAATTTCATTTAATTTTATATTACTTTTGTGTTTAATTTTATGTATATAAATTATAATTAATTAATGTAATTGGCAATCACCGTCCTAATTAAATAAATTACTAAATAAACATTTTAAGTAACGCTTTCATAAAGTTATACTTCCAGAAAAAAACCGCGATTAAACAAGCTAACCAACCACATCGGCTCTGCAAGTCGGTTTCGAAATCGAGGCGTCAGTAGAGACTTTTAAATTAGCAACTTCGCCCGATGAGCAGGGCTCACAAACGCCTTGTTACTGAAAGGATTTATCCAAAGAGGATATTTTACCGCGATTTTGTACCATGTAGTCGAATTTCACAGTGACAAACTGCAAATAACGCCGAGTCATATCATCATCAGTCATAGTGCATAGGAATATTAGTATGTACTTTTCAGTTATACAAAGCCAGGAACGAATAGTGCTTACATGAAACATTAGTCTACCGATAAAGTCGTGTAGAACTGTTAGTGAAATCGTCAAATCACATTCAAAATCTACAGATTTTTTCAGTGACATTACAGTAATCCCTTTCGTAGGCATATGCTAAGCTATAGTAATGTTATCATTCCAGTTGTTGGAAGTCCACTGGTGAATATCGGCCTCCCCACAGATTTCCAGAGCGACTTCCCATCATGTGGGAGGAAATTGCCCATACTCACCACGCTAGTTAGAGCTATCGTTGTTATAATACGCTGCTGCCCACCCCTTAGCTTATTTCCCTTAGAGGTGATGGGCTTGAGACTTATGGAGACACTACTGCAAAATGGGCATGTGCAAAAAGTGTGGACGTGCCTCTGACTATCCCCCTTAGACATCTTGAAGGATCTGATCGCCTGGAGATCTGAGAGCATGTCTCCCATTCTTGAGGACAAAAAACGTACGCCACTTTCTTTTTTTATACCGACAAAAAATTTAACGGCTGGAAGGTTTTTGGTAATACAAGTTTATAAAACAAAACTTTGTACATCTTTATCTTTAAAGTCCAACGATGCGCAACAAGTTATTCGAAAGCGTTATTTTCTTTGGAGAAAAAGTGTATATTTTTTCCCCAATTAAAGTCGTTCCGAGGTTCTTATTAGTTTTTACCTGAGCGCGCTTTTTGCCCAGGGCACGGGTCAACCGGACTGAGACAATGCGCGGGCGACAGCGAAGGCTTGTGTAGTGCAAGCTCCCAATTCACAAAAGTCCTAGTAGATTCCGTACCTCAACAGGGAAACACGGAACCCTTATTTAAAGGATCACTTTGTTGTCTATCTAAATGGAATGAATAGTATGGATAACCTCTCTAAAATAGGATGGTGAAGTTTGTACACAACGATCTAACAACGATTCCAATATAACGAGTTAGAGTTTTATGCGGTTTGGAAATATATCTAACTGAGATTAATTTTAATTTCCGCGTAAGATAAACTTATATAAGACCGCACCCGTGTAGGATATTTTCGGGTACGGAAGCCTTAGGGCCCGAGTCATTGCACTTGACCGTCTTTATTTTTAAATATTATACACTCGAGAGCATAGAAATCGCACATAGTGGAATTTTCCTACATTTTAATTTCGACCCTTATTTTTTTTTTTAATTAATGTGATGTTGCAAATATAACTTAAATTAAATTGAAGTACACACTGTTAGCTTCCTAAAAACACAAAATGTCTAGACTTGACCTTCGAAATCATAACAGTGGCAACTAAACAATAGAATGGCCTAAATTAGCTCGTTTCAGGTAGCTCGGTTTGTGGGACTTTGAGCAGGTATAAAACGATAAGGGATGATTGAAATTACATCATTTGCATACCAACTCCCAGTCAGAAAGGTCCTTTAACGAATACGTCATCTCTCTAAACAAGAAAATGGATACCACACCAGAAGCAGCGTCTCAAGTGGTTGCACTTATCGAAGCTGGACAGAACCAAAGTCAAGTGGCTCGTCAATTAAATTTGAGCAGATATGCTGTTCGACGTGTATACCAGCGATATCAGCAAACTGGTGGCTATACCAGGCGACCAGGAACAGGCCGAAAACGTGCGACAACACAGCGCGATGACCGTTTCCTTGTGAATACATCACTACGAAATCGCCGGTTGAATGCAGTTCAACTCGGACAGCAGCTCCAGGAAGTTAGAGAAGTGGAAGTCAGTCGGTGGACCGTTAGAAGAAGACTAGCCGAAGGATGTCTGACAGACACAGACCAGCAACTGGCCCAAAATTGACCCCAGCTCACAGACAAGCACGCCTTCAGTTTGCTCGAAATCACGTTAATTGGACTATGGATCAATGGCAGGCAGTCCTCTTCTCCGACGAGTGCAGGATGTGCCTTCATGGTAACGACGGACGAGGTAGAGTCTACCGAAGATCCGGTGAGCGTTTTGCTCAATGTTGCATCTCCGAACGGGTCGCATACGGCGGTGGTTCGTGTATGTTCTGGGGAGGCATTTCTCTGGAAGCGAAAACCGAACTTGTCTTCATCACAGGGCCCGATACCGACCGTCGATCGGGTGGATTGACTTCCCAACGTTACGTTGAGGAGATCCTGGAAGAACATGTTGTGCCCTTTTTTGGATTTATCGGCGAAAACTTCGTTTTTATGCATGATAACGCTAGACCACACACCGCTGCTATAGTACGCCAGTACTTGGAGGAGGTTGAAGTACTCGTTATGGCGTGGCCTGCTCGAAGCCCAGATCTCAATCCCATTGAGCACTTATGGGACGAACTAAAGAGACGAGTAAGAGCCAGAAACGCAGCGCCTACGAGTCTCAGAGAGCTCCAAACCGCGATCAAGGAAGAATGGGACAGCATACCGCAGGATTTCGTAAAAAAAATGATTTCTTCAATGAAACAGCGAATGGAAGCTGTTATTCAGGCTAGGGGAGGCAATACCTGGTATTAATAAATCGATACATTCACAAATTTATTGTTTTTTTAACCTTTTATACCTGCTCAAAGTCCCACAAACAGCGCTACTTGAAACGAGCTAATTTAGGCCATTCTATTGTTTAGTTGCCACCGTTATGATTTCGAAGGTCAAGGCTAGACATTTTGTGTTTTTAGGAAGCTAACAGTGTGTACTTTAATTTAATTTAAGTTATATTTGCAACATCACATTAATTTAAAAAAAAATAAGCGTCGAAATTAAAATGTAAGAAAATTCCCCTATGTGCGATTTCTATGCTCTCGAGTGTAGATTTATAGAGTACCTCAGTCTGAGCTCCAGTAGAGAAAAACATAAGCTGAAAAAGAGATAAAATTTAAGCTGGAGAAGAAGATTTTTGTGCATCGGCCGCTTGCACTATGACGTGCGTCGTGCCTTTCGGTTTGTTCCGCGTGCCGGCTAACCATTCAGCGCTAATCGCTTCATTCAGCGGCCACCGAGCGCTTTTTCCCCCGTGGCCGATCGGTCATGCATTCCGGACGCTCGTGGACACTGCACTACTGTTATATCAAACGATATCGGTTCGATGTGGCAAATTAACGCGTGCTGATTGTCTGCAAGCGCTTATAACGCTTAGTTACACCGTTATTTGTATAGCGTTCTTTGCCTCTGACGCCCTGTATATGCGACACCACGACAAAATATCTAAGTATTTAAATGGCTTAGAGTGAGTTTTTGAGAGCAATGGTGGAGTGGCCGTAGTAGCCCCGTCTGCCGATCCATAACTCATGGGTTCGAATCCCGGTTGTGCACGGCATGTGCTAGAACCTAAAACTTCGAAGACAAGAATCGGTGTAATGTCACACATGTGCACGAAAGGAGACTCTAGGAGACGCACTTTAATCCTTTCACTACTGAATCTTTTAATGCGGTCATATGCTCTTTTAAGCTCATTACAATAAACCCAAAACGATAGTAATCAACTTTTATAATTCTACTAGCCTAGTTCTATTTGTCAACAATCAATTTCTTATCGTGACTTTTGACACAAACGCATTTTAGCCGATCGTAAACTAGTAATTTTGCATTTTCAGAGAAATCGCTTATTTTGTTGATTATTGAAATGAAAGCATTACAATAAACCCAAAACGACAGTAATCAACATCTCATTGGACAGTTTAGGTGAAAGTACCACTATGAACGCGTTGATGTCTTTTGTACGTAAATTGGCGAGTTACTTTCCTTTTAAGTACCTAACTATTTTGTTTTTATAGACGGCAGTTATACTTGTTACTTAGATAATATCTATAATAGAATTTCCTGAATTATGGGTTCCAGAAGTTTTAAAACTAAGAGGACTAAACAAGGCTTTATAAAGTCATCCTCGTGGTGTTATTGAAATAAATACCTATTGACTTTCAAAATGCTAGTTGTTTTCAAAGATTGTAGAGAGCCGAGCTTGGCTGTGTATTTGCAATGAATATCATAAAACAAATCACTCGTGTGACAAACACAATAAATAAATAAAATAAATAAATAACACCCAACAGTTAGGTACATAGATATCCTGTGTCGTGGGTATCAGAAACTACGAGTACCACAACACCCAGACCCGAAAAAAATATTTGCAGACCTTGCAAACCTTTTTTTTACATATGTCCCGCAGCGGGAATCGAACCCGCATTCCTTGCGTCTCAGACAGGCACACACCCGCTGCGCCAGCGAGGTGGTGACCAATCTAAATTACGTGTGTGGAAAAACCGCCTGGGTAATGAGTGTCAGAAGCTGTTGTACTGCATCATTTCATCTTGTCTTGCTCTCAATTATCATTGTAACATCGAAATGTGTAACAGTGTAACTGAATGAGTAAGGTACCTTTCAGAATGTCAATTAGCCCAGCGGTTTTGCCGTGTTCTTATTTGCGGTGCGGTATTTCATGGATCGTTGACACAGGCGCGTGAGCCCGATTCGTTCGATAACTGCGCAAACGCTGGCAATGAGCTGTGTTTGAGCGGTTATCAAAAAAAGGTTTATTTGAGGTTTATAAATAAACTAGTGAAAGGACCCGCGAGTTTTTTTATACTAACTTCAAGCCCGCTGCACCCATTTAGGGGTTGAATTTCCTTTTTGAGTACAGTTTTATCATATAAAATTCAAACCCGGCTGTGCCCTCTTAGAATATTATTTCAATTCTTTCTTAGTAGGTACACCCCTACACACTAAAAGGACCACACTTTTCAAATTTTTAGGACTAGCGGTTTAGGTTCTGCGTTGTCTATCAGTCAGTGTGCCAGTTCCTATTTTATTAAGGAAACACTTAATTGAACTTTAAAATCACTCCTTTGCTCCTTGTCTGTCGAGTTCTCTTAGGAATCTTTCATAGAAGTCTTTATTCATAGCAATTTTATTACGTATACCATCTATATACAAAAAGCATAAAGATTGTGTATGATACAATCTATCAATAAATTTTGTGGTTGAATGTAGAAAAAAATAATGTTTTTAGCTTGTAGGTTCTTTATTACGTAACGTTTATTTTCCCTCGATATAATCAAGAAAAAAAGAGGTAATTTCATTATAAATTGAGAGAGTGTCGGAAAAGTGGATCGGTTACGTTTCCACCACAGTTTAAATAATACTCCACCAACAAGAACAGATGTTTTGTTGAAATCTGTGCCGTGCTCCTGCTGTTTGTTTACCATTAGAGCTGTAGCGGGGGCTTTACGACGAATTCTTGTGCGGTTACCAAGGTAAAGGGATATTTTAAAATGAACTGCATTAATCACTTTTCAAGTCTCTTGGTGACAAGTGAGTACATCAACATTACGGGCTCGGGCTTCTGGTTCCAAAACAAGAACAAAAATCTTCCTATGTAACTGGAAACTTGTTTGTGTACGCGCACTAAAGGCCTTTCGTCTTCCTTACATATCTTTCAGGACCATGACACCGGGTGTCCCGACTGGACACCCGGTGTCATGGTCCTGAATTGAGGTAATCAAGAAAATATAGCGAATTAAACTATAAACCGATATCCATGTCATTATGCTTAGGCAGTGTAAGCTACGCAAAAGCTGATTAGTAGAACGCCTTTTTAAAGTCATCATCATCAGCCTGTAGAAGTCCACTGCTGGAAAAAGGCCTCCCCCAAAGATCTTGAGCCTTTTTCCTCCGACGACTTTCTACGACTTTCACAATGTCGTCGGTCAATCGGGTGGTCGGGTGGTCCATTTGAAAGGGTGTAGTTCATATCATAAACTCAATTGAACTGCAGAACTTTCCAAGAAAGACTTTTGAATCAGAGGATGATAATCTATCTTGAATGACTACGTTAAAGAATAATTACATCACTATGATTTATTGCAGCTTTTATTTAGTGCGGAGATTCCAGAGACAATTATAACAGGCAGGTATTTTGTTCTATGAGGCGTGGAACATTAAAATATCTGAAAGTCGTACGCTTGCTTAGCGAACGGCGTTTTTGCTATAGCCACTAAGCTACCGTGAAATAAGAATCGCCCAACAATGCCTCACCGCTGTTACGACATGACGTATCCATATTAAATAATAGTTATATTCACCTATTTCACCTTTTTGAAATTTTTATCTAGCAAAATGTCGCATTGCTTTAAGTCAAAGATCTTCAACCAATGTCCACCTTTACAAACACCGAAACATGAACGCTTATATACAAGCACTTCATAAAATAATCTTGCGCGGAGTGCCATAGAGCGTGTCATGCTAAACATCTCGCTGTTGGACCACACCGATCCATACCCAACGTCAAACCTGACGTAGAATCAAAATTGTTGATTTGGGTAAACTAGCTGAGGTGGCGATGATTTGGTAAGGCGGAAAGATGTAATTTGGACTAAGGCAGTCACTAGTTGGCATACCGCCGACAGATGGTATAGCACTGCGCAAGTTGTGGGAAAGCAATGGATGCGATTGGCACAGGACGACCGAGGAAAGTAACATGATACCTGTAACAAGGAAGCCTTATTACCTACTCCGCAGTGTGTGGATATGTTTTGAGAAAGATAGATAGTAACAAAAGCATATGGTTTAAGGTTACATGTATATTGGCTATAATTGTACAATTGCCAAGACAAGAGACCTAAAGTCAAATAGGAGAAATAGAATAAAGGCACTTTCCCTTAGATGTTTGTCTCGCCTTGCCTAACCGGCCCGACTCAAAAAAGTCATAATTTTTTGCATATTTGAGAACTGAAGACAAAGCCCTTGTAGTGTGCCAAGTTCTTTTGTAAACCTGATTTAATCTTGCCTAGGAGAGTTCGTAAGGTAGGTTTTAGTTAGTAAAATAGAACATTATGTTGAAGGAAAAATTAGAATTGGTGTTCTCAGATATAAATAAGATATTTTTTACACAAACTAAAAACAGACTTCAAATTCCTGAATATTTACAAGATAAAAATCAACCTCTTTTTTGTGTTATCAAACTCTTTACGTTTTTCTTACCTACTGAGGATGACACTGTCCACCTACACTTTCGAATAAAAAACAAAAGTAAGTATGACATCCATTCATCATCAATGATAACTCTTACGGTACTGACTGACTGACTGACTGACTGACAATCAAACGTAGTGGTTTTATTCTCTTTGAAAATCAACGCAGAGCCTAACCAAAATCCTAAGAGTATGAAATTTGCAGAGTAGCTTCCTGTTGTAACGAATGGGTGCACAGAAAGGAATTCCCGACACACAACCCGTAAGATTAAAGTTTATGTAAAAATAGCAGCAACCGAACGAAGTCGCGGGGATAACTACAACATACCACCGTCGACAAAAAAAAAATGATTTCATGAGATGATGACGTTTTTTTTTTTAATTTTTAACGGGACAAGTAGCAATCTCTCAGGAATTAAATTAAAATGGGACCACCCCGAGATCATACTCTATACACCAGCAAAAGAATTATCAAAATCGGTTTAGTATTGGCGGAGATACCGAGTAACAAACAAACAAAAAAAAACAGCCGACTTGAGAACCTCCTCCGTTTTTGAAGTCGGTTAAAAAAGTTTTCTGCAGAGCTAATTTAAGCAGGTAGTTTTATAAGGGAGAAAACCGTAATGCTTAAATCTGAAGATGAGTTTATACCAGTCATGTGAGCTAAGCAACAGGGTCATCATTCTTTAAGCTGAACGACGCTACTCTCAGCTGGCGTCAAAAAATCACTCAGATTTATTCCCCGTTCACCAGCTGCGTTAGCTTGTGATCTCTAAGATAATGCGAAGAATTCACAGGAGGTGCGATCTCTCGGGCTGAGCATGACGGGGTCATGCATCGGACGGACAGTGACATGGGCGCGCGCGAGCGTGATCGCGCTATGCACGCACAGCAGCATTGCTTGTGTAAGTTGTAACCCAAGCTGTGGGCATATGCGCAGCGCACAACTCCAACGCGCCCGCGCGCCATAACATAATTAAAAATGATTTAAGGCATTCGCTCCGGCTGCTTTGTTTCGCGAATTATGTTTCACTTGTTCGCAGGCACCACCATTTTTAACGCGCCCACTCTTAATTCTGTCACAGTTTTTTATAACCCTTTTGTACTTATTAATTCCCTTTCGGCTCCGGTAGCGCTACGCTTCTCGGAAAGCGATTTTGACGTGACATTTCTTTAGGTCGTGGCCGTGTCCCTGCGTTAATGAAGCGTCGGATTTCGGCGCCGCCAATTTAATAAAGGATTTCTGAATAGGACTAATCAGACGAAGGTCAGGTCAGATTCCTTTCAAAGCTTATAATTAGCAATTCTTGTGTAGATACGTCATCCTTTTTCGGCGGAAAAATAACGTTCATTTGCGTGGCCAAGAGTTGTGTTGGTCAAACTTGTCCACAAATTCGTCGCTGTCATGTGTCAGTGGCCAGAAATACTTCGCTTATGGGGTAATAAAACGGTGGCAAAGCTGGCGAACAATGGCAATTCGCCTCACGTTGGCAAGGAGTCATACAGTTACCAGTAAAACGTATTAAAATGATTAACTTCAGCCCGTTGACGTGTTGTGTTCGGTTATCGAATTTCGGTACACACTTGGTAATTGTGCTCTCACATTCATGGATACCTCCGAAATATATACATTGTTGATATGAGTTACTTGACCTGAAATCTCACAGTACTGTGAAACAGATGAATGGTGGCTCAATTAGACCATCTTGGATAGACTGACACCACCCCATCATCATTTCAACGTAGAGAGCAAAAGACATTATACGCAACGTTTTGGCCCATAGCTGTAAGTTTTGTGAGCATGTTTTGTAATAAATAAATAAATTATCATTATCCGAATTTCTACACGAGAAAAACACTTTGGAGTTGTTTAGATTAGTATAGGATTATATTAAAGATAAAAGATAAAGATCATTTATTTGCTTAAACATGTGTACAGTGGATGACAAAACTTGTAGGTGGTTCAACATGCTTGACCGGCGACGATATGCAAATTTAGAGAGATGGCATGCAAAAAATTATAATAGTAATAACTTAAATTAACTAAGTGAACAGTCAATTAATAAAAAATCAGAAAATATATTAATCATTAGCAAAAAGTCAACACAACTATAAAATTCAAATAGTAATAAAAATCTCAACAAAATTTAAATCAATGTCCAAATAGTTTAAAATAGTATCGTAATAATAATAGTAATAATATAAAATCAATAGTAATTTAATTTAGGATAGTAATTCGTCAAAACCAGTAAAAACCCTGACTAAAACAAGTAAGTGTACTTACTAGTAGGTGTTTCCAATCTGGTTTAGCTAATATCATGTATTTGTGCGGTGTTTGCGGTGGACGCCATTGGCGGGTGGCGTCGATCCATCATGACGACAATCTATCAAGCATCTTGAGGACACGCGTGTCTTACATTAGGTAAGAGTACATGTGGAAATGGTTTCCTACATACATACGTAGTATAACGCCTCATATGACTTGCCTTTTAACTAAAGACAAAGATACCGAATCGTCCAAGAGATTAATAAAATATGTATGTAGGTATGTTATTGCGTGCATTCAACTTGTTTGCACTGCACTACATGAATGCGAGCAATTTGTATATTAATTTGCAATCCTTTATTGACGGAGGTGTTATTTTATCTCTCGCGTGTCATGTCTTCAAGGAAAATGGGATGATTCGCGCAAGTCATCGAAACCCGAGTTCAGTAACACAGAGAATTAAAATTAATCATTGATAGTCACCGTTATGTTGTTTTATTTTGTTCTTGCGAATGAGGCTCGGATGCCCTATCTGAGTCCATCTCTGTTAATTAGTTTTTTGTCGGCAGCGGCTGGGCGGGTCGGCCGACGCCATCAAATTACGATGAGTCGGCCTTTCGGCTACCGGCGCCGCTGTATAATAATTATACACTCGTTACTACTGTGCTGCGCTGGACCATCTAAGCGTTGGACGCTGGGGACGTGACGAATGCTCTTCTATGAATTCGAACAAATTGTTTTGGAAGTGGATTAATCAATGTTTTATTGGAGATTTGATAGAATTCAGATTATCGGAGGCGTTCGCTTTCGGTTGTACATTTGACTTGCTCTGATTTATTGTGTAATTAGAGCTTAAGAGGCGGATGCTTATAGCATTCATGTTCTGCCAAGACACTTGCTTCTGCCATAATTAACTTTGAACTAGCAATTTTTTAAAGCACTATCTTACTTAAAATTAATTATGCTAAACCTTGCAACCAAGTGGTATTTTTCCAACATCCCTATGTCAGAGCTGTAGATTTAGTAATTTAGCCATGAAAAAAAAACCTATTGTAGACATGCGCAGGGGCGCATGAGTCTCGATTCGAGTGTCGACAATAAATTCCATCGATAAAATCAGCGGCGTCCATTCCGCGCCCGGTAATTTCTTAACGACAGCGTAACCCGGTGGCGACGCGTGCGCATACGCATTTTATTTCTCTCCATCAAGAGCCCGACTCCGAAATAATCGTTCTCCACTCAGCATAGATGGTAATCAAGGCTATTAAAGACCATCGTACTTAATGTGACTTTTTCGGAGCGAGAATTAGAAAGGAATGATTACGATTGCGAGTGAGAGAGGCGATAAAGGTTGTTTCTGTTAAGGGCATGGTGCAACTTCATCGGTGTTCTCCCGTACTCATCTTACGGTTGTTTTGTTCGTTGAGAAGCCAGTGCTCGTCGCTTTGTGTTTTTAATTGAATATAGGTAGAGATGCTACTGGCTATATTGTTGCCGCTCACACTGACCGAATGAGCTTCCTACTAATTACCGCAGCACAGCCAGCCATTAGGGTTGTCAAGTTCATTCAATCAATCAATCTTTTCTGATTAGTTTTATTATTGATTAATTTCTATAGATGAGCAGCACTTGCGTCCTGTTAATAAATTATAAACAGGACTAGGTCGTAGTCGCGAGCTTAAAAACATCTAATGCGATTTAGTTGAACTTATGAAAATATAAAGCTATTGTGACACATGATGTAAGAAGTCTTACTATACATAGTACTACATACATAATCTTTAAAAAGTAAAACCCGCATGGGTAAAGTTTGATTTGGTACGCAGTACATAATTATTTTTTACATCTAGCATCTATTTGTTTCATTTATAAATCGTAAATCTGCCACGGTACTATTTTGGTAGTTTCAGAAATGGAGCGGGGTACTACGCGATTTAACACATGTAACCGTAGGAAATGGCTGTTGTTTCAAACGTTTAAACTTGCAAACACAAACGAACAATGTAAAGCATTCAACCTTATACAATACGCAGAATCTGCACTGAGCGCGTTGAACACACTAGTTAGATATTGCATCTATCGCTTTTTTCTATCAAACTTTTTTCTGTACATGAAAGTCATCAAAATCTACCGCCAGCCCTAAGCTCCTGCATTAAGTACGTGGAGCTATGTAACATTCTTACTTATCTTTAATTAAAACTCAGAGGGGCTCTAGATTAGTTAGAACGGTAACAAAAAGGGTAAGATGGGATCAGGCGAACACCTCGTGATTCGTCACGAATCACAGATTTATTTTTATTTGAAAAGGTATCCTTTGTCAGCACTCACCGAATTTGCTCTACAATAAAAACGGACTAATTAAGAAATGTTCGAAGTGCCGTTAAAAGTTTAGTGGTTTTGTTGATACGAATTGGGTCTGCCGAATATTTGCTGTTACAAAGTTGTTAGTCGGAAAATACGCGTGGACGAGCCTCGAAAAACCTCGAAACTGCGTGGAACAGGCATAGCTTCACCTAGTTTCTAATACGTTTCAGAGGGATCCTAATGATTTTATTGAAATAAATACCTTTTGACTTTGACTTTGACTTGAAAAATTAGGCCGACGAGTAGGCTTTGTTCAAGGTAGTCAAACTAAATTATCGCAATGAACATAATATCAAGAATGATTATGATCACAAGCAGACTAGACCTCGTTGTCTAAACTGTATTTGTATTTCTTTATGAGAGGTAGGGCACAGCGAGATTTTCTCTCGCTAATTTGAGTAGCCCGCCTGGAAAGGTACCTCCCCCTTACAGAAGATCGCAGCCAAATAACATTATTTGTTACAAATAGAGTTATGTTTCTGCGGTGAGTAAGGTTGCCAGAGCTTTTTAGGAGGAGAGTCGGCAGGGCGTGGGTGATGCCTCAGGTATTGCATGCGTTCATAGGCTACGGCAACCACTTACCAACAGGTGCTAAGCTTGTTTGCCTTGGTTGTATAAAAGACTAATTTTGAATGTAATATCGAACACTATCAGTTGTCAATTCTAGAAGAAAATGAACACCTACCCCTTGTAGTAGTGAATACACGGCATTACATAGCTAGTCATAGTTTTGACAAGGCATAATAAAGCTGTGAGCACATTAGAGCGGCGATTGGCTACCGGTGTCGGTGGTTGAGTCTTGTCGTCTGCTTAGCACAACGATAATGTCCACTATTACGCCTCATTCTCGACATTCCACAAATGCACTCACAATGGCTTACACTTGCACTTGACGATTGGACAAGAAATAGCTGTTGCTGGATGCGTCTTTCTACAAACTATCTCTTTCTTCATTACTTTCTTCCTCAAGCTTGTATTGAGGATGAAATTAGAGAATTTAGGATATCGGTCAACAAACAAAGCTATTATTTTAAAATGAAACGGTGTAGTAGGTAGATACGCTTAGGCGGCGATATCAAATCTACCAGCATTTGCTTGTTTGTCGTGTCACTGATTTTATCTTGGTTGTGTCTCCGAATTTTTAGGTTTTGTAGGACATGCCGGTTTCTTCACAATGTTTTCCTTCACCGCTTGAGAGCACTAGTATAGCGCACATAAATTTTCCGAATGGAAAACCCATTTGTGCACGACCGGGATTCAAACCCACGACCTGTGGATCGGTAGGCGGGGCCACTTCTACCACTCCACCAGTGCTCTCCACCAACACTTGACGCTCGTATATCCTTCTAGATACGTTTAATACGTTTTTGAGCTTTGTTAGATAACTTAATAATTCGAATGATCGAGGCAGACATTAGCCAATGAAAGAGCCAAGAGCCATTAGCCAGGTAGTTCATTGAAAGAGATGCGCGAAGCCAGCGAAGTATAGATAATATTCGCAATGAGGGCGGATAATTGCGGTGCCGCCTAATGTGCGGTGTCGCGGAATGTGGCACTTTCCATGTTAACGAGCCCATTGCAGCCCATCGCACACATCTTTACCATACACGATAGTCATACACGCCATACGACACCAGGCCGCAACGTCCGTCGCACATTTTTACACAACTTACACCTATTTGCGGTAATGCTCATCCCATTTTATTACTAAATTTACGATCACTAAGATTTATCCTGCCGCTACTTGGTTAATAATGATGCGTCCATCTAACGTGCTGCTAAAGCAATTTAGCAAAATGAATACTGGATTTCTGGTACATCAACACGAGACGTACGCTTTCATTACGCGAGGAAATAAATCAAAATAATACCAAGGTAAAAGATAGCGAATGGAAAATCATCCCTCCCCTCCCCCCGCGGCCGCCCGAGTGATTTATGCCTGTAATTTTCCGGGCGGTTACGTAAGTAACCCGCGATTTTTCTCTGTGGCACACACGTACCTAATTAGATAATTTCAAGAATATCCCCGGTCGCGTCGGCGCGATCGAAACACTGGGTAGAATAATTTTCGCATACTTATGCTTCTTTCACAACAGATGCCTGAGTCTGTAATGTTTTTAATACAGCTGAGGTGGCAAACAATCTTACGGCCCACCTGTTGGTAAGCGGTTACCGTAGCCTATGAGCGCTTGCAATACCAGAGGCATCACGCACGCGTTGCCGACCCCGAACCCCCTAAAGAGCTCTGGCAATCTTCTCACTATTCATATTATTTGGCTGCGGTATTCTGTAAGGCTAAACTTAGAACGAGAAAATCTCGCTGTACCCTACCTCCTCCTGAAATGTTATGTTCGTGAGTTAATTACTTGTCACCAATGAGTGGCGAAAAGTGAATAGCTTACCCTTTTAGGGTTCCGTACCTCATTTGGAAAAACGGAACCCTTATAGGATCACTTTGTTGTCCGTCTGTCTGTATGTCTGTTTTGTATGGTGTCACGTCAAGCACCCCCTGCACCGGCAAGCTATTCACTTATCATCACTCACAAGTAAGTACCTAACTCACGAACATTGCGGACTCGGGCCTCAGAGCATAGGTGTTTTAAGATAATGTATAGAAGTCTGTGCGAGGTAACATATAATTTAAATGAGCAATATTTTAATAATATTGCTCGAAACTTAACGAGTGAAGTATTTCACAGTAAGTATAAGAGGATTAATAAAGTATACGAGCATGAATTAATTCCTTGGCGCGGACCGGTCGCCTGCAATGCTCGGCTTGTTCCGTATTAATTTCTGTCACAGGTTTAATTGCTCACCTCTGGCTTAAGATTTTTAATAAATTCGAGGACAGACAAGGTAATGCGATGCGCCCAAAAAATAGCCGGCCGGGCGCGGCGAACCAAATAAAAAAAGAACGGATTTTAATTTATAAAAGACAGGACAAACGATTAATAATTTATTTGTATCCTCCGTTTCAAGCGTTAAAAACAACCGTTAAAACCGGCGACTTTGTATAGCTCGCGCTTAGTCCGAAATGCCAATTGCGGGTAGACACAAGTATACAGCCAGTCGGAATGTCGCTTTAAAAAACCCCGCAAATAAATAAATCGCGTCGCACACACCGGCTGTGCAAAAAAACCTCCGCCATATTCGATTCTTTAATGTGATTTTAAAAAAATAGAAGAAAGCGGAGGCTGGCTTCGATTGAAAATGAATGAGGGCGAGCGCGATAGTGGAAATTAGCATTGAGGTAGGATTCAGGAGCGGCTTTTGTGCGATCATATCGAGGTGTATTCTTTGCGCTTTTTACGGCGGCGCGGCGGCGAGCACGGCGCGGCTTTCAGTCCTATTACGATCCTGTCGCCTTTTTGTTGCCGATAATTACTGTCGCGCTCCGCAATCACTTCAAGACACATTTCGGTCGCTTGGAAAGCTTCCAAAACTGCTAGAAAAACACTCCATTGTTTCCGAGTTTGTCAAATGATTTTATTATTCGTAGAGCTCTACTCTACGCAGCTTTATAAGGATACACGCTTACATAACACGTACGCCATAATCCTTCGCAATAACACGGGTACTATATCATCTACCGACAAGCTCAGGGAAACGTAGGAAAAGTAATCCTCTCTCATACAAACGGAACAATATCCACAAGCCATTAGAGGCAGATTAGATCGCAGGTAACGCCGGTGCAGTCAGCGCGATCCATAAATTAGCGATTACGCATAATATACAATAATAATGGCAACAATGGGATTGAATGCAGATGAGCGGGGACCGCGCTGCAGCCACCGATCGGACATTTGTATGCGATATCTAAGCGCACAATTGGATGCCGGCGCGACTCTTCGCGCTAATGGTACACTATCGAGCGATCGCGCTCGCCGAGCTTGAAAAGTGGAGACCGCCTCGGAATACGGACCACCGCTGTTTAGTGGCCACAATAAATAAATAAACATTCCGACTGGCCGAACAGTAGACGTCGATTACAGGGTTCAATATAAAAGCTTCAATAGCCAAAGGTCTACTAAGCCAAACGTACAGATATGATTTGATGAAAGCCGGAGGTGTTTGCTCATCCAAGGGTATAGCATTAATTGGTCATGTCACAGGATTTACAAAGTCAGAGTATGAGGTATGAAGGTCAAACCTTAAACGTAATGTGCATTGTATCAGAATTTTCGACGATTAGTGATTTTGGGCAACATCTGCCAGCATTAAAACCAGCTTATGGCTGGTTGAAATTATCAGAGTTCTCCTTTAATAAATGATAATCTGAAGATTCCTTAACATTGTATTACAAAATTCCGCGAAGCATAAACAACAATTATTTAAGCACTGACACACGATAAAGGTAAAGAATCACCTTAAAATGCAAATCTCTCCATAAATGTTTCACATTAAACATTAACGTGATTGTATTGTGGACGTTAATTACTACGACATTCTTAGCATAAAATTCAACAACGCAAAATTAAGCTCAAGAAACAAGTTTTTACAGATACAGTTTTACATACATTATCTGTCTTGTAACCAACGTTTACAGCTGACAGCCTGTTTAGTGTTGGTGAACTTTTACCTTAAAATTGCAAGATCGTAATTTGAGAAAACCGTGGTGTAATTATAACTTGGACGCCTGTTGAGTGTTATTGAAGTGTCAGCCAGTATTCTTAAACTGTTTTTATTCTTGTGTAATGCGTGTTTTTATACATAAAGAGCCTTGCACATAATGCACCACGATTATCAATACATAACTCCACCAATTGACGTGTTAATCGGGCGTTGTCGTATTGAACCGTTGTGCTTCATCAGACAGGTGGAGTCACATTTAATAATTGTCATCCTACTATCCTACTAACTTTACTATTATTAGTAGGATCAGGGTGATGAGGATGTTTGTTGTTTAGACACGCCGTAACGGCTCAACCGATTTCATTACCTAGAATAGCATATATGTATAGGCTACTTTTTATCAAGGTACAACGCGAGCGAAGCCGCCGGCACAATTGTACTCAGTTCTAGGTCCCTTCACCATAGGCAGGAGGAGTGGTTGATGATTTTGCCTGAGAAAGAGGGATAGCACGCAGAAGACTGGAGTCATGTGGGGGTGATCTTAAGGTCATAGAATAACAGAACAGGTGCGCCTAATGTTTCTACAATTGATGGTCTAACTTGGTGAGAAAGCTCTTGGAAGAGAATTTCTCATTTATCTGAAGAGAGTTAAAACTCTACCAGAACGGTGACACGCCCCAAATCACTAGATTCCTTTCAATAAGCGATAACCATAAATGAATGATCCTTGTAAATAGGATGTATTAACACAAATCAAAAGTAACCAATTGAAATCCATTGAAAACGAATTCATTTAGACCGGAAAAGCGAACATTCAGTGTCTATTGAGTCATTTATAACTATAACCGCTGATTAATATCCCGGATATTTAGTATGGGGGAGCTGAACCACAAAAGCTAAAACAAAAAAGTATAGGACTAGTTAAGGTGAGGAAACAGCTAGATAAGTACCTCGACGCGAGAAATTTAAATATCTGCTATAAAGTGCTAGCACCGCGTGCGACATGTCATCTTTATGCTTAAAATTTATTTAAAAATGATCCTTCCGCCTACTGATGACAGTCAATTTTGAGTTTGAAATGTCTCATGTGCACGAAAGGAGCCTCTTAGAGGCGCACTTTAATCCTGTAACTTCACTGATGATCTGAAATCTTCTGAGATACATGACTGACCGAGGGTCATAGGCCCTTTTTAGGGCCACGCCTCAACATGGTATGATTTAAAAAAAATATTAGCGCAAAAAAAAACAATAAATCTTCAGATTTTTATCATAAACTTTCTCAAGCTCAGCTGTTTTTGTTATTTTTATAATTTTTATAAGATTGCTACCTAAAACAACTTAATCATTGAGTTTGACGCGATTTGACCAAAAAAAAGATTTTATTTTCAGGGTTTTTTCAATAAAAAATAACGAATGGAAATTCGTTGTAAAGTCGTAGAACAAACCTTAATGTTTATTTTTTGGAAAATTTACGTTACTTTGTTAATAAGAAGACTTCAAGCAAAGCGGTTGGCTTTTATTCTCTCCTTAATGAGGGTATCATGTTTGTGGGTGCGCGGTTCTCTGTGGTAAGACATGGTTTGTAGCCTAAGCAGGTCCAATAACTCTTCTTACTATTTAGTCAAGGTGCGTTGTGATTTTGATTTATTTTCACGAAATACACGCTAAAATGATTGTTTGGATGCAGTGCAAGTGCCTGGAAACCTACATCCTACGGCGAAATGATGATGATGAATATAAACTATACCGTTATATTGAGAAATTCCCTTAACAGGCGACATAAATATGTATACGGAACGGCAATGTACATTTCAAGCAATTGCATTTAGACTTTAAAACAACCCTACATTAACACTCAATAGCTCAACTCCAGCGGCGCAGGAGTTTAAAGGCATAGTACTTCGGTAGCAAGTGATAAATAAAGTGTAATTGAAAGACGGAAACAGCCAATGAGTAAAATCTCGTCCGTCAATTTATTTAAATTATTTATTAGTGCTTGGCTATAGACACCCGGCCGTGATCGCTTTCAGTGCGTGTTCACAGACTCCGGACGTTGATAGTGCCGCATCGCTAATTGGGATATCGATATCGATGTTGGGAAGTCCGTTATTTTCCATCAAAATGGATGAACTTCCAGTGAAAAAATTAAGTAGTAAATGACGAACGTTTCGTTTCTGCAGTGATTGCAACGCATTCGCAACATTTCTTTAATTTGGTTTTCTATCACCACCTTCCAGAGCTCTAGGACACGAAAGTTGGTTGGAGCTAACGTAGACTTCATAATCAGTCAAAATGTTAAAAAATGATTCTATACTTAATTAGGATGGGGGTCTGTCTTACGAGAGTGGAGGAGAGGTATTCAATGAAACACCGACTTGATACTACATATCTATTCAAAAAAAATGTTCCGCATCTTCTGAAAACAAAACGCAACGACAGCGCAATTTAGGATAACGATCGTGGCAAACGAATGTTATAGCTGAAATCGACATTTTAACATGCCCTCCGAGGCACGGAAGCGCTCAGCTGATAAAGCCTCTAGCGGTCACCCATCCATATATATTATATCTATACATTAAGAACGATTAGGTAAGCTACGACGCCAGGAGTACTTAAACAATGAAATTCATCGATAATTTAAAACCGTCCATTGGACACAACTATCGAATTAGTTAATTTGTGCAGATACGCCACAATGGATGAGGAAATAATTCATGTGCTCGAATCCACTCACAGCTACCGGGATATTGTAATTGGTGTAATTGGATGAATCTGGACGCTTAATAATGCTCCATTGTCGTTTTTCAAATGGCAATTCATCGTTTGTGAAATATATGATTCATAACTTTTATATTAACGAGTTCCTCAACGACAAGTTTGACGTTTCCAGTAGATACATCATGAGGTCGACATAAAGCTCTCTAATGTTCATGAGACCGTTAGCCTAAAAGGTCCGAACGCATTGTATTCCCGATTTCCTAGAGGTTCCAGGTAGCATGGCTAAGCAGTTCGAATCCGATCCACAGGTCTTGGGTTCGAATCCCGGTCGTGCACCAATGGATTTTCCATTCGGAAAATTTATGTGCGCTATACTAGTGTTCACAAACAGTGCCGGTCTTTCACCAAACTTCAATATTCACATACATTTTCCAAATGGAAAATCCATTGTTGCACGACCGGGATTCGAACCCACGACCTGTGAAACGGAAGACGGGGCGACTACCAACACTTCACCAGTGCACATAAGGCTTAAAATAAAATCATAATTCTATGGAAATAAAACAAAACCCATTTCGCGTAGTTACTTCAGAATCCCGAGATATTTCACCTCGCATGAAACCATGAAACAATTGTTTACAAACTGCAAGTGCCTCTAAATCTAGATAAATGTTTTGCGTTTAGGTTCAGATTTGAAGCGAATGCTTACGACCGAGTTGAAAGTCAGTCTCGACTGCGACAGTAAAATTTGAGGATGCAGTTATCGAGGCATTCGAGAGCGTGTGATGACGAGTTACACTTTTACGAGACTGTAAGTCACTTTCGTGGTGAGTAACATGAATAAAACAATGAAAGAAGTTATTCCATGGGAAATCAATAGGATACAAAACATGGCCTCCCCCACAGACAGAGCCTGTGGGGAAGGCCATGTTCAGCCTTTCATTTCTTCCTTATCATGTGGGGGGATTTGCCCATACTCACCACGCTGGGCATGCGGGTTGGCGAGCGCAGTTAGAGCTATCGTTGTTAAAATGAGGGACGCTGCTGCCCATCCCATAGCTTTTTCCCTAAGTCGCCTCCTACGACATCCGCGGATAGGTAGATATGGAGGGGCCTATTCTTCAGCCGGGGCCACCACGGCCATTTATTTATTTATTTAAATACGGATATATATGTTGTTTCAGGTAGGATCGCAATATCTGCAAATCTGAAATAAATACAAAAACTTACCCATTAATATCGGTGATTGACCAGAAGTATTTGAGCACAGCCTTCGCCAGGAGGTACCAGATCTGCGTCCACACCCACTGGGACTTCTCCACGGAGGCGGCCAGGAATGTCTGCGTCTCTTCATCAGGGTGCAGCTGGACGAACTTCTCCCTGAGCTCCGGACTGAGACGATCTTGCTTGACTCGATACCACTGGAACAATATTTGCCGACTTAGTATTTATATGCGAGTATATCGAGCTAGTCGGATTGTTATAGGTTCTTTGTTTTTGACAAGTGGACACGGTAATAAATTGACTCTAGCCCTGTTATTATGAAACGGGGTTTAGACGAGGTCTAACAAAAACCTGGGTTTGTGAAAAACCCTTCAAACTTATATGTACCAACTCCGGGAGAATAGACAGTTTGTTTTTTTTATCAATTAAAGTAAATGCATCTACAAGGTGATTCCTCAAAGGGTCTTCTTCTACCAACAATAAGAAAACTTTTTTAACGAATAATAATTAAAATTTTCGATAAAAAATACAGTTTTTTTCATTCCTGAACTTTATAAAATCAGCTGTTTTTGGTATATTTGACATCTTTATTTATTGGACGTATGAGAAGTTTGATGAGAACTAATTATTGAACGTATGACAATGAAAAATGACGAATTTCCAAATCAAATCAAAAGGTGTTTATTTCAATAAAATCACTAAGGATGCCTTTGAAATTTTTGAATCACAATGAAACTTAGAAACTAGTTGAAGCTATGCCTGTTCCTCATGACCAAGCCTTGAAGAAACAGGCAAAAGTCGTAGATCAATTTTTATTAACAATTGGGTGTAGATTAAGCGCCTTTCAGGATACAGATATATTATGAATCACATTATATAATGAACACGATAATCAACGTCAATAGCCTTACACATTAGTAAAGGATGTAATGAAAGCAACATCGCGAATGCTATTCATGCATCACACAAATTGTAGTTTAACAACTTGCTCCAGGTCCCTAATGAAACTATACAAAAAGATGTAATCGGGTGCAAATAAGAAAAATAAAAGGAGCTTATAGCTCGTCACCCGTTGTGTGTTTAAGTTGGCCGCGGCCCTACAAAGGGCAATCCAGCCGCTGTTAATTTCACGCTGCCTCGAATTAACATTTCTTTAAGCCACAGAATAATGACGAATTAAAAAAACTTCTCGCTTCTACATGTAAGTAATGACGGCGGGACGCGAACTCATCAGCCCAACTTAATTAATACCTGATCTGTCTTTATATTAAAATCGAACCTCACAAAAAGTTGAGCGAAGAGTGAGTCCGTTTGATGTGAGTGGGTTCAATGCAAATTGTATGGGTATGCTAAAATTATGAGGCCCCTTTGTAATATCTTATGCCGTGTATATTAGGGGAATTTGTGTGACGGGTACAAGCTTGAATCGTTGTCATTGGCATCTTTAGTAGCAAGTGTTCTTGTGGACCGACGACGTTGTGAAGGTAGCGGGAATTCGGTGGATGGGAAAGGCTCAAAACTGTTCGTCACGGCACTCTTGGGGCCTATGTTCTCAGGCTGATGATGATGATTCGTGTTAGAAACGCAATCGAATAAAGTACCAAATAAAACACAGACGCGCAAAAGTATCGCGGCAAAAAGCGGAACTAAAAAGTAAATATGGCAAAATACCGTTACACTATTATTTATTCTGTGCGTATGCCAAGTCTATATCGCCCTTTCTAATGGACTTTTTTCGTGAAAAGGACTCCAACAAGAAGTTCTTAGTTTCATTTCTACATGAAATAGCGAGTGATTATTCGAATAGTTTTATCAGAGGAACCCTGTATTGCCCAAAACCGGTAGTTGAAACAATCGTCACGGCATCGGTATATTGAATGGCTGGCAGTCAGGTTACTTGTATTGAATTTTTATAGTTCGGTAGTCTTCTATAAATTATAGCTTTATACCTGTAACTTTTGGAGTTCGTCTCATTTATTTATTCTTGATACGTTAATTCAAAAAGAACTATTAAAGTAGATTATCTTTTTAAGAAGATTATCCTAACCGGAAACTGATGAATTACTTATACCTAAAGGTATATTTTAGGATTTTTGCACTTCTGCAATTCATCAATTAAGGAATTAATAACAGAATTTTAAAGTATGTATGTACAAATACCTAAGGGACTAACAAAGTTTTCTAGCGTATAGCTTAAAGTGGTCGTCAGATTAGGACATCAACCTGAGCCATGCTCCCGTATCACCAACTTTGCGATATTGTTTAGGCGGTGAATTAAGTTGATAGTTTCAAAGATGTATGGTTCAAAAGAGACGTTTCATCAATATATGGAGCCTGGGCCTGCACTGTGTACACTACTCTAAAATATGGCTAAGCAATAAAGTAAACGTATTTAATTGGTTATTTTATTTAAATTGACTTCGTTCTAAGGTACATTAAGATTTTCTTCAACAAAGAGAGCAACACACAGCGCTACAAAAATATGGAGGATGGACGTGCGTGAAATGTCATTTTGACAACCTACATTTATCTGACAAAACAAAAACATCATGTCATGAAAAATATGTCAATGTCATGTCAAACGCCAATTATAAACCAACGTGGCGGCCTTCAAATAGTGTTCACATAGTAAAAAACTTACCAGAAGAACTATTCTTGTACCATCGCATTTATCTTCAAATTAATTAAATTGTATTTTTCTTGTAATCTCCTATTTCTTCCTAATTTTTCTACGTAGTGTACATGGACCAGGCCCAGAATGAAATGGCTCCTTTGTGTAAAATTGTGATGACACGCTGTATTTGAATGACAATAAGACAGGGCCCCTGGTCTCCATTTTGCAACATAGTTTTCACTCTCACTGAGCAGACATGGTTTTTGTAATGACAAAATGAGTTACCGTAATGGTCTGCCATATAAGCTTTTACGGATTCCATACAATAACCCGTGTCTCACGTTAACGAGTGAGTGTTAAAACTATGTTGCAAAATGAAGACTCGCCACACATTGCATTTTCAAAATTGAAATGGAAGCGGATATGGATAAACTAATATTTTTAAAAAAAATTGTTGATCCGTCTGAAAGTCAGCAACTTAAAATAAAGTTTGTGATTTAGAAGAAACCGACAATTCATAATCCATGGGTAGGGACGGTACTACTCCTAGATTATTGGTAGGTATCTAAAATGCATCGCATTTATGACAAACAGCAGAAAAAAGTATAGTAAAAACCGAAGGAAATAAATATTTAGTACTGAATACCGATAGGGAATCACGTTGGTGATTATGCAATGCGCGTCTTAACATTTAAAATAGCCTGCATCGGAACTAGGGATTCGACGGGACGAAATCTCCAGACGGAATACAAATCGTGGAAAATTTTGAATGCTGAGGTCATCGATATACTGAAGTTAAACATTGTTCGTTTCACAATAATTTAGTGTCTTCAGATCGGTTCCAAATCTATTCCTAAAATTTGATTACATTTTATTTTGACAATGTTGTAATATCTTCCAAATGATAATGATGCTATGGTATCTAATATTGAATCATGGGATTTGGACATTGAATTGTCTTTTGGATGGATTATATATAATTAAAAACTCAAATTAATGATGTGTTCCATAGAAAAACAACCTGGAGAACAATAAAAAGTGGCATCAACTGGCACCAATAAGTATTCATGTTGTTTTGTAGAATTATGTAGACTAAGACCTAGATTATTTATGAGAGTCATGTTTAGAATTCATTTTCAGCTCGTGTAAGAAAGATTTGCATGAATAACAATTTCCTCATTTTGAAAATCTACCTGTTGGGGGAAGACAAATCGAGGTTGATTTATTCAATCCGCCATTTATCGCGGCCAAGTTGATTTTTTATTTTGTTTTGCGGGCTATGTATGTGGGTTAGTGATTTTCATGGAGCGCGTCATTTTGCAAGAAAGGGGCTTAATTTGAATACTGTTGATGTTCATTCAGCCAGTCATAGCCTTTTCAATGCATTCATTATCCTCTGTTGACTCGTTAGCGCTCAGGTCAGAAAAGGTGCGTCCATGGAATGAATGCAAGGATACAAGGCTTTTATCCTTAGGTCGTTCGCCTTTAGCTAATGAATAAAGGGGTTAGTGCGAGCATATTGTCAATACGAAGCAAATTATGAACGTCGAACCGACAAGAGCACAATATGTCAGATTAATTCCTATTTAAAGTGCGAAATAAATGTTTCTCAGGTTTTGTTTTCCAATGGACCATTGAAGGCATTCAACGTCACTCGTGTTATTTGGGTAACAAAAATAAAAAAAAAATATATTCTCTTTGGTACGAATCGTAGAACGTGTTTTATTAGGTTATGTGCTCAGGCATTTTTTTATTGCTAAAAAGTAATTAAAACGCTCTGTATTGTGAGTTTTTGTGGTAAGAATGACGTCGAACTATATCGCTAACGTTCCAAAGTTAAAAGGCCGTGAAAATTATGACGATTGGTGCTTTGCCGCGCAAAACGTTCTTGTGCTGGAGGGCATGGCATCGGCCATTGAAAAACAGTTACCGGCGACTTCTACTACGACTGAAAAGGCAGAAGATTCCAAAGCAAAAGCAAAATTGATTTTGACGATTGATCCATCGCTTTACGTTCACATAAAGCATGCAGCAACGACGTATGATTTATGGAGTACTTTGAAAAATCTGTTCGATGACTCTGGATATACTAGAAAAATCAGTTTGCTTAGAAATCTCATCAATATTCGTCTTGAAAAGTGTGATAACATGACGCAATATGTCACCCAGATAGTAGAAACGGGGCAGCGTCTTCGAGGAACAGGATTCCAGATTACGGAGGAATGGATTGGAGCATTAATGTTAGCAGGATTACCCGAAAGGTTTGCACCTATGATAATGGCCATAGAGCATTCGGGCATCGATATTAGTGCAGACGTGATTAAAACTAAGTTGATGGACATGTGTGCTGAAGTTGGTGCTGTTTCCGATTCTGAGAATGCATTTATAGCAAAGGGAACGCAAAGATTGAATAGTGGCAGCCAAAAAGACAAACAATCATGTAAGTCTGTCAAAACTGTAAAATGCTATAAATGTAAACAGACCGGGCATTACAAAAATCAGTGTCCTAGCTCAGAACTATGCAAAAGAAAACAATCAAATGCATTCAGTGCAATTTTTCTTAGTGGAAAGTTTAATTCCAATGATTGGTATATTGATAGCGGGGCAAGTAAACACATGACAGCAAAACAAGATTACATTGTAAACAAGTCCCATCAACTAGAAACCAAAGAGATCATTATCGCAAACCGGACAAGTGTCCCAGTGCTGTGTTCTGGTGATGTAAACATTGTGACAGTTGTCAAAGACATGGAGTACAACATCACAGTTTCTAATGTATTGTGCATACCAAATTTAACGACCAACTTGCTTTCGGTGAGTCAGTTGATTGAGAATGGCAACAGAGTGATTTTCAAAGAAAATGCTTGCTATATTTATAATCAACAGAATGAACTAGTCGGACAAGCAGAATTAGTAGATGGTGTGTACAGATTATACACTTTAGATACAGAACAGTCATTAGCAGCAGTTGCAATAGCATCGAGTGAAACATGGCATCGACGCTTGGGACATATTAACAGTACAAGCTTAAACAAAATGAAAAATGGAGCTGTAGATGGTATTTTATATCCAGAAAGAGCAAACATAGACAAATCATCATGCACTATTTGTTGTGAAGGCAAGCAAGCCAGATTACCTTTTGAGGCAAGTACATCAAAAACAGAACATTTGCTGGAGGTTATACACTCAGATTTGTGCGGCCCCATGGAGAATCTGTCGATTGGAGGATCAAGATATTATGTTTTGTTTGTGGATGACTACAGTAAAATGGTGTTTGTTTATTTTTTGAAAACAAAGAATGAAGTTTTCAAGTATTTTGTGGAATTCCAGTCCATGGTTGAAAAACAGAAAGACAGAAAAATTAAAATTCTAAGGACAGATAACGGAGGTGAATTCTGTAGTCAAGAATTTGAGAAGTATTTAAAAGACCATGGAATAGTTCATCAGAGGACTAATGCTTATACGCCGCAGCAGAATGGTTTATGTGAAAGGATGAACAGGTCAGTAGTAGAAAAGGCCAGATGTTTAATCTTTGATGCCAGTTTGGAAAAGAAATTCTGGGCAGAGGCAGTAAATACTTCTGTTTATTTGAGAAATAGATCTGTTGTTACAGGGCTGAACAATAAGACCCCATACGAGGTCTGGACAGGCCAGAAGCCAAACTTAAGCCATTTGCGTATATTTGGCAGTAAAGTTATGGTACATGTCCCTAAAGAAAAACGTTTGAAGTGGGACAAGAAGGCTAAAGAGTTTATTCTGGTGGGCTATGCTGAGACAGTGAAGGGATATAGGGTTTACAACCCAGTTAATAACTCTGTTACTACAAGTAGAGACATTGTCATTATGGAGATACCAACAAAAAGTACTATTGACATACCAGTAGAATGCAAGTCTTCAGTGGAGGAAAACAGGCCAGAAAGTCCAGATTCAGAAGAAGAGAAAGGAAGAGATAGTACATATGCTATACATTCAGAAGCTTCTTCGGTGAGTAACTCAGATGATAGTTTCTTTGAAACCACTTCAGAACCTGATATCACTCTAGTGAATTTGAGTGATCAAGAAACTCCAACAAAACGAATAAGGAAGAAACCTGATTGGTTTGGTTTTAATAACTTATGTATTGCAGAGTGTGAAGACAGAGGAGACCAAGAAATAACACTCGGAGAAGCTTTGAATGGTCCGGAAAGCAATTTTTGGAAAGAGAGCATGAAGGAGGAGTTGGACTCGTTTAAAGAAAATGATGCATGGGAACTAGTTGATCATCCTAAGGACGGTACAGTGGTTCAGTGCAAGTGGGTTTTCAAAAAGAAATATGACAGTTCCAATAATGTTCGGTATCGAGCAAGATTAGTGGCAAAAGGCTTTACTCAGAAAGCAGGTGTAGATTTTCATGAAACTTTTTACCCTGTGCTCAGATATTCCACACTAAGGCTTTTATTTGCTCTAGCAGCAAAGCTGAATTTAGATATAAGCCATCTCGATGTAACGACTGCTTTTTTGAATGGTTTTTTAAAAGAAACTGTTTATATGAAAAAACCTGTCACTTTTGAATGTAATAATGATGTAAATAAAGTGCTAAAACTAAAACGAGCTATATATGGTCTAAAGCAGTCTTCCAGGGCTTGGTATCAGAGGGTAAATGATTATTTGGTTAATTTAGGGTACAATAAGTCAAAATATGAACCATGTTTATTTACCAAGTTTGAAGGAAGCATAAAAATTATAATAGCATTATTTGTTGATGACTTTTTTGTTTTTTCAAATTGTAAGAAAGCTACTGAACAGTTAGTAAATGAACTTAGTTGTAAGTTTAAGATAAAGAACTTAGGCCAGTTACAACAATGTTTAGGCTTAAGAGTGAAAATTACTGAAAATGTGATAACTGTTGATCAAGAAAATTATGTTGATAGCTTACTTAAAAGATTTAATATGATCCAATGTAAAACTGCAGAAACTCCTATGGAGATGAATTTAAAATTAGAAAAATCTCAGACTGTTTGTAATGATTATCCATACCAACAACTTATTGGTAGTTTGATGTATTTAGCAGTATTGACCAGGCCTGATATTGCATACAGTGTAAGTTTCCTTAGTCAGTTCAATAACTCATTTAATGAGACACATTGGAAACATGCAAAAAGAGTACTAAAATATTTAAAAAGAACAAAAAATTATGGTCTTGTATTTTGCAAAAATGATGCTTCTATTGAAGGGTTTGTAGATGCAGATTGGGGTTCAGACATTACTGATAGGAAGTCATACACTGGTTTTTGCTTTAAATTTTCAAATACAGTAATATCTTTTGAATGTAGAAAACAAAGAAATGTAGCCCTATCCAGCACGGAAGCTGAGTATATTTCTATGTCAGAAGCTAGTAAAGAGGCAATTTATTTGAAAAATCTATTGTTTGAAATACTAGGAAAATCAGAAACAATTGTATTGTATAATGATAGTCAAAGTGCACAAAAATTGGCCTTGAATCCAATTTTCCATAGAAGATCAAAACACATTGATATTAGGTATCACTTTGTGAGGGAAGCTGTAACTAATAATTATATTAGAATTAAGTATTTAGAAACAGCGGAAATGCCAGCAGATATTTTGACCAAAAGTTTAGGGTCTGTTAAACATAGCTATTTCACTAAAAAGCTTGGTATTTCACCTGTTTAGTATTTGTAGGTAGGTACCTAATTTGTAGTAAGTTTTTGTTAAGTGGAGGTGTTATTTGGGTAACAAAAATAAAAAAAAAATATATTCTCTTTGGTACGAATCGTAGAACGTGTTTTATTAACTCGTAGAGCAGTGTATCGATTTCTCGTAGCAGTTTAGATGTTGATCTATGTACAAATAAAACTTGAAATCAAATACTAACATTATAAGACTATATTACTAAAGTAAGGTCATATCAAGTAACTTAGCCGTAAGATGTTTACGTCAAAGAGCATTATGTGGAGTACAGGAGGAGCTATAAAACATTGTATGTTCGCAACTAAGTGGCGCACAGGATCCCAGTGGATTTACTAGTAAGCGGCTCCGAAGCTTGTTTGCCGGGCGCTCCATTAAAATGGGATCAGCCTGGATGCAGATCGCTTGGACGTACCCACTTCACCGGGACGTGCAAGACTCTGCTCCGGAAAATGAATGATAGGACATAATATATTGATTTTATTGCTTTCCAGAATATTCTTCCATATTAAAAGACAATTTCCACATTTTGAAACAAACTGCCTATCTCTCTGTTACAAACGAAATAGTAAAATCCTTGCAGGAACACAATGAGTTGCATAAGTAATTGTTATGCGCCCCAAGCGAACATGCTAGATGCCAGATAGTCTCAATTAAAAGCCTTCACTTGACTTATCGCCGTAAAACAATTGTTTTCGATTAACATTCGACAAAGCTACTAAACAATAAAGCATTCAATTGAAACGCACTAACATCGTATAGGTTCTAGCAGATTAACACCCTGCGACTGGTTCATCGTTTCAATGGGCAAAGCTGAATCTCTTATGTAGAGGTCCCATTTGGTGTTTTAGATTAGGTTTTTTTTGGATGCTATAAACCATTTGTTTTTTAACACTAACATAGCATTATTTATTAGTTCAAAGTAATTTTTTTCAACGTTTGCCAAAGCGCATAGTTTAACCATGAATGTCGTTTTTAAAATGGCAGTTCAGTATTTTGTATAACGTATGATAAATGACCAACACATTTGAATTTATGAAACATCAGACTTCAGCTTTGTCGATCCAGCGAGTCATTGGTAGGCAATAAATTGAGAGACCAGTAATAGAATAAGCAAATCTTTGGTCCACAATATCACGTGCCCGCCCGGGGGCCACTGTTGCGTAATTGTTTTAAACTCGTCTTTTAATTGTTCTATCGGGGGTCGCGATTTATGGTCCGACGTGATCTCCGCCCGTAGTAGTATTCAAATTCATTTGCTCGGCCATTTCCGCGTCGGTGGACCATGGGAATGCAACGTCCACGAATTTAATCAAGCATCATTTCGCTCGAACAATTTGCACGCCGATAAAATTAGCATTCTCTGTTCTATCTATTGTAATTATTTTCCGTTGAGTTTTCGTGAACAGAAAGTGAGCTGCGCCTCTGAAGACGGAACTTTTGAATTTATTGGGTGGATTTCTTCCAGTAGATTTTTTTGCGTACCTCAAATAACCGGGACAATATACAAGATGCGCACGCATTGCATAAGACAACGTCATCCAACGCGTGGGCACGTGTTCAAGATTTACGAGTATATTTAAACTGGTTTTACATGAAGCACCAACTGGGCCGATTTGATCGTAAAATCAGCCGTTACGTCTCCAGACAATATCGTGCTGGTTACCATTACCACCCAAGCAGTGCTGTTAAATTAACTTAGGGTTAAGTATGGGTCGCGTCTGGTAAGTTGAGATTCCACATTTCATTCGATCGTTTTATTTTCGATTCGGACTTTTTATGCGAAGAGATGAAGTTGTTTATCATCGGTTCTTAGAATATTAGTTTTATTTCGGTTGCGTTGAGGTGTTGGAATGAAAGTGATTCACCGGTAAAGAGAGCAATTAACTGGGCGCACGCCACGCCACGCGATTGTTCGGACGCGAAAGGCGATCGCAGCGCCCATTGTCCGTTGAAATTAACAGCGGGTACAAAAAATGAATGGCCCAAACTCGCAGCAGCCGGCAGTCGTTTTATTGAATCAATATCTGTGATTCTTGATTACGAAATTTTGGAACAGAGTTTCGGGAAAAACAAGCGGATACTGTAACTATTTTCAGTGTAGAAGAGCTCTACCATGTTTTATCCACATAACAAACATCTATTCAAAATCCTTGAGTGGAGCCTCGAAAATGCCAGAGGCCAACAATTTCTTATTCATTGATTTTATGATTTCGTATACTTATGTTCAAGCAAAGTCATGTTTACGCCGAGGTCACATTGCTGATGCTATTTTGAATTATGCATTACTGAAGTTTGGTATTTTAATTCATTCTCCGGTAAATATACCGAAGAATAATTAGGTCCAACCTACTGCTTATCTTAGCAGTAGGCAGGACCTAGTAACATTTTGATTTATTACTGAAATTATTTCTGAGTAAGTAATTATTTGAGGGCATTGCTATGTTGGATCCCGAATTCACATGTCCTCAAAGTTACAGTGAGTATTTTATTAGAAGCGTCAAAAGCCAATCGAACGGTAGCTGTTGATTGAATTGATTGAAAAAGAAAAGGGGGGCGCGGGCTCCATCCACCGGTATTTTTATAGCCTGTACACGTCCAAGAACGCGAGGGCGACACATTCCCGTCGAGGCGACGTTTTTGCAGAGCCAACTTTCATTAGACACCGCGCGCCGCAGGGACCAAGCCGTTTCCTTTTAATAAATGAGTTATGCGTTTATATCCAAGATGGCTGCCAGCTACACCGCAAGAGTGTTAAGAATGTAACGATGGCCGTGAGCTTTTTTGAGCTTTGATATTTTATTGTTTGGTATTTAATTGCGTGTGTGATTTGTTTGTTCCATTAGGTATTTTCATCTTATTGTGCCAGTCAATTGTTCAGTTGTCCGTAGGTGTTGGAATTTAAAATTTGATCGATGTCTGAATAATCCTCCAGCCGTCCAAGCGATTCCGCTATTCCATTACGTGGAACAAGCAGATACCGAGCTGTCAGTGTAGAATTCATCAAAAATGTGCGCAGGTATTTCCACATTCGGAAGGCACGTACGATCTTTTTGTTGGCTGTAAATGTCCTCAAACTTCGCAAGGATCGCAGTTGTCAGCTTTCGGTGTATTTATTTACTCATTCATACTTTTCTTGTAAGTCTGAGCTTCTGTTTATGACATCACCGCCTTAAACTTTTTTTTGCGCCTGTATTACTAACGGCGAAATACGATTCAATTAACAATATCTTCTGGTTAGCTTCAAGCTTTACGAATTCACGTATAAACACTTATCAACTGGCAGACGGTTGAATGAGTGGTTTATTTTTAATCGGGATTTATATTCGGAGCCTCTTAGGAAATAAAATAATCACAGCGGCTTCGATTTGCATACAATGGTAAAATAATTTTACGCGCGTTTCGCAGCGCTTAATTTTACTTTTTATTGGGCCTTCCGCGCTCTATCTACGAATCAACCGTCCTGTTCGCCGCGACCATTTAAGTGTTAACATTTTGCATGATCTTTCCACTCTTTTTAAATCTTAAATTCATATTGAGTATTTAATGTTTTCCATAAAAGAGGACGTATATGTCATTAGGCTATTGGCTCGACCCTAAACCAGACCCACCAAACTAACTAAGCCATAAAATATAATAACAAACACTAGATTTAAATTTCATAGTGATAAATTAAAGCCACCTGCGATCAAAATAGGATCGTACTGGCCATAAAAGCGCATCTCAGGCAGGCGGCGGCGGTGAGCTACGTCTGGCAGACTGCGTGGCGAGGCCGGTCGCAGGCACAACAGTCGTCATGGCGCCGGCCGTCTACAAATACACGCACAGCTTTTGTTAGCTCCAATCATACACACACCCGACATGATTAAACATTACCGCAGGATATCAACAAAAGTAAAAGTATCTATCAAAACCGAATTTACATTCAGAGCAAACAACGCCAGTCATAAATTCACCACAAAAGTGCGAGCGACGGCCGACTAGCAACAAAAGGGCATGACTTCTCCCGCAAAAAGATGATCCTTAATCTGATTAAATCTCCATCGCGGCGGACGTCGGACCGTGAAAGATTAATGAATATTTGTGCGAGGATTCCCGGAGCTGGGCTGGCACGTAGCGCTGTCATAATCATATTAGCTGCGACCAGAGGCCGGCTAGGCACGCACGCACGCACTACTGAGCTACGCTGCGCACTGCCAGACTTTACTGCGATACTGCTGTCGTGAGTGTCGCATCTTAATTTAGTCCAGTCTTTAAGTGGCTATGCGAAACAAATATGTAAGAGCAAATATACAATGTAGAGAATAATTAGATAGGTGTAAAGATACAGAAAAAAAACTGAAATGTATTCGTTCAGATCATGATACTTCTGAGGAATTTGCACAATGTACCTACCTTGCGGACAATACGCAGAGCAATAATACGTTTTCTCTATGAACTTTACATGGAATTGTGTTTATGTGGAATCTTTTTGCCTGCATGTTGACTTGATAGGACCCATTATCTGGATTTGCTGTACGTTTATACGTAATATGTATCAGATGCCAAAATACATTTTTAAGTATAAACGTGCCTAGCTCTGTTTCTAAAATCATATTTAAAAAAAAACTTAATATTGAAGGCTCAAGACCGTTCATCGTGGCACTTTTTGGGGGAGGCCTGTTCAGCTGTATACTTCAACAGAAGAATAGGCTCCTCCATATCTACCTATCCGCGGATGTCGTAAGAGGCGACTAAGTGAAGAAAGCTAGGGGATGGGCAGCAGCGTCCCTCATTTTAACAACGATAGCGCTAACTGCGCTCGCCAACCCGCATGCCCAGCGTGGTGAGTATGGGCAAATCCCCCCACATTATAAGGAATTTGCCATGTTCAGCAGTGGACGTCGAACGGCTGAAATGATGATGAATGATGATACTTCAACAGGCGGATGATGATGATGAATTAAGACATTGTACATATTATTATTTTTTACTGTTTAGGTAGGTATTTTTATATCGCATAATACATAATCAATTAATTATATACCTACCTATAAATATGTGCGAACCAATATAATATTATACGAGTGACGCGCTGATAACTGTGAAACTCCTATAGCTGTATCACTTCTATCTGTTACATAACCATATTCCGCAAGAAATGAACTGAAATGAATTGAGCTAGCTCGCCAGAGACATGATAGAGTCTAGATTCTTGATGTGATCTGTGCTACTTCTTATCTAAAGAGATATTAGTAAAGAAGAATAAAACAACGCAAACAGTCAACATTAATGAACTGCATTCTGCAATCAGGTTCAATGTCAATGGCTATACCATTTTCTGAAGTTTCTTTATCGTAAGTAGCCATTGAAATTATAGCATTTCGAATGTGCTCAATAAACACACTCGTAAAAGAATCAATTGTTAAGAACCCGAAAGAAATTAAACGTGAGAATGTATTGTTTCATATAAGCGTGAACAAAACGAAATTCGCTGTTTGGATTCAGAGCTGGTTAGCTCTCAGCTCGTTTTCGACCTGCTTTCGTGAACATAAATCCCATTAAATAAAAGCATTATTTATGAAGTCCATACCTCCTATTGAAAATCATATTTGAGTTCACAAGGGCTTTTGTAGACATAAGCAGTATACTTCTTTTGTTTTAAAACGTAAGGCTAAATATAAACTCTGAGAACAATAAAATAAATAACTTGACACCTAACTCACTTTAAACTTATTTCTGCAATTCTTGTGTTTCTGTGGGCCTAAAGTCATTTAGTAAGTTTTGTGACTCTCTCACTAAAATGTTCACCTGTTACGTTTCAAGTGAAATATGTAACTGATGAGACATAACAAGGTACGCAAAAGCCATGTTTGTACAAAATAAATTCAGATGTCTACGGTATTTCATGAATTAACAATGTAGCGTCGATGGGTTTAAAGGATTATTGATTACTTTTTCTCCTCTTATTTGGTAGTCTCTGGGTTGTTAGTGTGAAAGCGTTGGTAATTAATTATTTGATATGGCTCGCGGCAGTAATAACGGCGTACTCATCAATGATTCAGCGGCATAAACAAAGAGCGCGTGTACCGCGGGCATTATCCACCATAAGACATCATAAACGGAACACCATCATCTGAGCTTATAAAAAATTCATGCTCATCTCACATTTCGGCGCCCCTCTTAATTTCGCGTGAGCCTCTTCTTCGTTCGTGTAAAAACTTCGGGTGTCTTTTTATGACTTTTACTGCGGTATAATTGGGGTGGGGCGAACGTTCGCGTCCCCGAGGTGACATAAATACACCCCCCTTCACTTCCAACTACCCTGGCTTAATCTCATGTAAGGCTATACGGCACGGCAGTAGTTCACATTAAAACGTCTTGGCAACAGCCAGCAGGTGAAACAAATCCAAGTGCCTACTGTCTGCAGTATCTACTACCCATCATGTAGGTACCTCTTCTTCTCCGTTCTGTTGCTTCATAGCAAAAATGTTTAAAACTTTTGAGAGACATTTTTGCGCCTTCAGGAGCTATATTGACTGGCTCTACATTACTCTTGTTGCTGCTTGAGTATTTATGTAGATACAAGTGTAAGGTGCAAAATATTCAAGAGAGCACTCTGACAAGGTGCCCCAGGTGGGTGCGTCGAAATGGCTTTTGTATGTTACCTCGCGACTTACGTTGCACAGTTCGTAACCTTAATACTGTAACCTCTCAACATTTGAACTAGGGTAATGTTACAAGTTCTTGCGGACTAGTTACAATCGGAATGCCCGAGGTTTAATCATTTTACTGTAAATGCACATAAATCGAAGATCCCTACCTAAAAGCATAGTAAAGCTGCATACCTAGTTATTATCTAGTTGGTAGAAGATATGAATACCTAACGAAATCATGGTCTCCGTGTCTCGTAAGCGAATGCGATTTCAATTTTGCAGAGGCAACGGCGATGCACAAGGTGGTGGGACGACAACACGGGTGCGACCGGAGCCGTATGCATGTGTGTATTTATTTGCGAATCCCAAATAGCTTTCAATATGTAGACGCGGTGACTCCCGCCTGTCGATCCACTCCAATATCGCACTCTTTGTGAAATGTCAAAGCGACGCCATTATTCGACGCGACGATTGACTCACGGGAGTAGCGCTTTCTCAGGGCGCCGCATGATAGATGAGACCCAAAAAAACACATCCGTAATTGAGATTTCTATTACAGAAATTGAACGCGATCACTTCTTTCCATGTTTGTTTACATAATGTGAGTGGCGACGGCGGCGTCCGACGGTGTGATATCGCGTTTCGGAAGTGTTCGCGGACGTCAATTTGTATATTGTCATTATTAGAGTTGGCGAGGAAAGTTTGGGCTCGTTCATCGATCATGGGATGACGTGCGACCGGTCCGATATCACGCCTAATACGTATTGATTTCCCACTTAGCGTTTTTCTTGGAAATCGCGGCGCTCCACCCTTCCGCCAAGGAGGCCTAACGAGCTGTTTGTCCTCCACTCGCGGCAACTACAGGGCGGCTGTCGCATAACACCTACTGACCCACACTTGAACGATACAAATTACAAAACTAATTGGCAAAAAGTTTTATTATTAATGCTGTCCTCAGAATACAGAAATGCTGTCATAGATAATTGTATTCGTTTTTTCCCTAGTAGAGTTATAAGGATTATTAAGGATAGCAGGTTTTAAGTACCTATTTGAATGGATTCACATAGAGGTTGAGATTACAGAGACTATATAAGGCGATTTTATAATTTTATTGGATGGATGGATGATACAGGATGCTTTTTGACTTTATTGTTTATAATTTCAATGTAATTAGCAATGTAAACGTCAGCTCTTTTATTACAAACCTGACGAACGGCTTTACAAAACGTTCGTCAGTCTCTTTAAATGTCATTGAATAACTATGCGCGCTCACATGGCTACTAAGGAAACCTTACCTAGTGTATGTATATTAGGCTAAATGCTGAAGAAAAAGATTCGTCACCAAGGTCCCCGGTGGGGGGCAAGTGGAAGGAGGCGAGAGAACAATGGTTTCGGTTCTCACACGTGTGGAGGATTATTTGCATTCGGAAATAAAGAGAGGAATGATAAAAGAAAGGCGCGAGCGAGGTCCCACCGCCTCAGGGTGGGGTGTGGGAAATGTGAAGGGGGTGAGGGGTGGGGGTGGCACCGCGCAGGGGGTGGGAGCTCGTTACGCGAACAATGGAGAAATAATGTACAGATTGCAGTGAGCGATGCGCCCAGCGCGACTCAGGTGTCTTAGCTCTCTGTGTGGACATCACGCCTCCGGATCGACTATGTATTGATGCTTCGAGTACATCGCGTCGTAACAAAGCATGACAAATGTGTAGGGAGGCACACGGAATCGCATGCAATAAACACACAGTAAAAGCTTTACAGCTTTCTGATTAGAAAGCGACTGAAGTCTACGAATTGAATCACACCCGCAGTTAAAATTGACATAAAAGATGCTTTCGCCCCCTCAAACTAATTTAGACCTTTATAACCACTCATCAACTGCGTTCTCACAGTGGGTATGAAGCATTAACTGAGTTTTAATGGGTCTAGAGGCGAGGCCGGACCGTTTAATGTAGGACGTGTTCAACTGTTCATAGGAAGCGCAAGCAATCACAACAATCGCCCCATCCTCGCGTGACACCGAAAACGTCCTCGTTCATACAAGTATAAATTAATCCATTTAGAGCGGGCGACCGGCACCGACCGCGGCCGATTAACGGAAGCTTCTACTTAACTAATTTATTCTCGGGTGGTTTTAACAGAATGGATAGCAGTGATTACGGAGGACGGCGACGATCGTGTGACGCTAGCAGCGTACGCAGCCGCAATCAAATGTCATTTGCGAATTGTTGGACGCTTATTGTGCGATGTTCGGGTGGCCGACAATGGAGAGGATGATCTTCTGCGTATTTAATCATCCTAGGACGTGCAGGTATAATTGAATCATGACATTGGCCTTGCTTGAGCAAGTAATCGCAGCAATCTAGAGTAAGGTAAAATGTAAATAGTTCGTTGGACCACTGTCCGCATAAGCAGCTTACTCCATAGTCAAATGTTTGTAATCCAGCCAGCTCGCGACATTTTAATAACATTGATCAAATAGAACAAAAGTATGTGGACCCAGCACTCGACAGAGATGAAAGTTAAAAGGGTCGTGTGGGGTGGGGAGGGGAGCGGGTTGAATGTCTTATTCCCTCCACAATTCAGAGGTATTTCGTGTTCTTCATACGCAAATATATCCTCGTTACCGAGGCACACGTGAGGCCCCGATTGCGTGCGCTATGAAATACCCCGGGCGAGCCGAGTGACTGGGTGACTGTAGATTGCTGGAATAGTCCCTTGCAGGAAAATTGGATCTAGCAATCAAAGAGAACCCGACAAATGCTCTATCGTTATCGTGCGAGCTTTGATTTGCACCGCGCAATACCTAAACCGCCTCTTTTTAACCTAGCCAACAATATCGATTGCTTTAAGAAAAATATCATGAACACATTATACCTACCTAGTTACCTACGTACGAGTACATGCCACACACAACAATCTCACGATTTAAAGAATTAAAGAGAACATCGAAGCCCCTGAGGATCAGCCTCTAGCTAGGTAGGGAGAGTAAATTCAAAGCATTGGTTTTAGTTTAAGTAGCTGTCTTATTAGCAGCCTCTTTATTTAATGTATTAAATATACATACTTATTTATTTTGCCGATGTAGGTAAAGCTGGTTCTATTTCGCTTACTCTACAAGCACAGGAAAACTACGAGTTCAAATAGTGGAGATTGTCTAATCTAAAGCTAAACTGCCTTTGCACTATATTTGTGCGATGGACATAAATAAATAAATAAAAATCGCTCAGAGCAATTTGCTCTATTTTCCTAGCTTAGTTCTGGTGCTAAAGGGTTCAACAAAGCTAAGTATTTTAAACAGATGAGTGGTGTAGTGAGGATTTCTGTCAAAGAGCTACACATTTATCCTAATCTAGGAAACACAGATTAAATGATATTTGCAAAATCATAATTAGAACTCAAATTAAAATAAAATGAAAACTTCAGCTAAAATCATATTCAAAATTTTGTCTACACAGTTTAAGTTTCAGGGAGATCAGATAAGCATAAGGGTTCAGTACTAGAAATGTCAAATTATCGCAAGATATCAGTTAATTTCTGTTGCATTACTAGATGAGGTTGCATTCTTTCAGATTTATCTTTAAAAAACTAAGATAAGCGACTGGGAGGATAAATAGTTTAAAAACTGATACAGAATTTGTATTCACATTTTACTAGAAAATAAAAAATTAAGTTCCTGACCTTACTAAGTGATGCAACGGTTGTAAATTGATTATTAAAAATAAGTTGATGTTTGTGAGCCGAACCCAAGGAGAGTGTTTATCATTGTCACAAGTTTGTAACGACTTTTACACCCATTTATCATCTTTAATACATTGGGTAAATAAAATATACCTACTAGTAAAATAAAGTCAAATAAAGAAGAACAGCAGATGGCTATAATTTATTTTCAGCTAAGTTCGAGCACTATCTAAGTAAATTCAGTAAAAATGTACACCAAGCGACAACTTAAGCCAGTTAATGTGTTGATGAACCCCTGCAAATTAAACTAAGTAGGTACCTAATATTTTGCTTTATGTAAATGCTGGTAGCAGATAATTTGGGACCTACTTATTGTTTATCAAGTTATACACACTATACCAGTTGCCATAATGGTAACATTATTTATCATATGATTGAGATGCATAAATTGAATGCCAAAGTGCTTATTACACTACAGTAGGAGGCCGGGACCATGGCATCTTCCCTATTTGGAAAATAATGATATGTTCATAGTTATTAACCCTAGAGTGGGCGCGCTATGTCAATTTTGCCGCCTTTGGTGAACAAATGTAATTCTTTTAACAACTATACACGTGTTAAGGTCAAGCTTTCCAGTAGCTGCCCCCCCTTTCTGCATCTACCTGTGTTGTAAATTTGAGCCCGATCGGTGCACGGGCGGCTGCGGGAAGAGAGGGTTGTTGCCACCGGGTATCGCGCTGCGGCAAATATGTCACGGCGCGCCCACTCACGTACGTAAAATAATTTACTGTATTTATTACTACAACTAGAATTTGTATAGTTTAATATTCATTTTGTAACTTTTTTAGTATACATAATTTTCCCTGAATGGTTATCATAGCTTTTGTATGAATTTTACCTAGCTATGTAGATGTAGATATGGGTGAGTTCATTCGTACCTACTTTTTACTTGCCGAAGATATCGCGAGTATCTACTACTGAAAGTAGTTCTACTACCTATTCATAAAAATAGATTGATGTCTACTTATTATTATTTTTAGGATTTCTCCGTGCCCCATAATACCCCACATACCTTCATTATGAAAAATAGGAGGACCAAAAAAGGGTGTAATATATCCTCAAACTTACTGTGCCATGACCACTGTGTGTACTTTTGCCAAGGCTGTTTTGCTAAAAAATATGCTAGCGAAGACGATGACACATAATTTTATTCAATTTTATGTTTTTTTTAATGATTTTATGTAGATTAAGAAAATGTGTTCCTAAAGAACAAATTATTTTCCAAAGATGATTATAATCCAAAGTGCCTCATAATTAGTAACCTATTTAAATGAATCTTGAATTTTCTAAGGTTTAATTTAAACCCCTGGAAAAAAATATTGTTAATTTTTAACTATATGTTTGCAAAATAGTTAATTAAACATGGGCGGCAAAATGCTCCCCACGCGCCCACTAACGTTTCACGGGAAAGCGCGCCTACCCTAGGGTTAAATTTATCTGTATGTTATCAAAATTCTCACCTAGATTACTACCACTAAATTGTTGTCCTTATCAGGGCTCATGTTGAAGCTATAAATATAAAAAGATCTTTTCTGTACAACATGAACACAATAAACTATTCTATTCTAATCTTCCTGTATTTATTTAGACTGTCCTGAATAAGGAATTAGAATAAATTAGGAAGCCAGAATAATGTGTTGTGTAGTAAGCGCTTAGATAGACATAATCCAGTCCATTACATACCTCATTTTTGTCAAATTCCTGAAGATATCTATCATTACTTTGTTTCTCATACAGAGCTCTGGCCATCGCACTTCTAGGACGGTAGAAAGAGCTTGATCCACTTGCCATGTTCAACGTGTCTCTGTTACTTTCATTCAATTGTCCACTCCAATACTCCAGTACATTTCCTTCTTTTTGGCAAACCAGGCTTTCCTTTGCATAGTACAGCAAGTCACCTAGTTGACATGAATTTCGATTTTTCTTAGATATTGCGTGGATTATCAGAAGCGATACGCATAATGCTCGTAAAGTAGACAGCATTTAGCAAACAGGGCATTGTTTTATTCGTAAAAACAGTGTATGTAGTTTCTTCAGGTGTTCTATTTGGAATCACTGAACTAAAAACCCCACCTTGTTCCTGTATCTTGAAATTCGTTTTTACTTACTACCACGTGAGCTACTTTAGCTCTCTATAATGTGTTCAATACTCATTATTTACTTATTTTACCATTAATTCAAGACTTTTATTCAGCAAATATTGTAAAAACCATTTCATTCCAAACTTTGTTTTGATTTTCATGTGAAAGAAACTGTCATTTATTTGTCAATGTCAAAATTAGTTTACGTCATTTCCGAAAGGTGGCGTTAGTAAAGTGTGTTTGCAAAGACAGTTTGAAATGTTCTAAAACGGAACTGTTGTTGTTGTAAGTCATACATTTTGCACACATCAGATTGATGTTTAAAGAAAGATTTCCAATTGAACTCAAATAATACTATTAAGTAAGTTTTACTTTATTCTTCGCACAATTACAAAGTTTTTTTAACGTTTAGTTTTTCGATGTTATTACAATGCACTCAATGTTATACTGTCTTCGTAAACCGAATCGATAAGTCATACATTAGCCCGTAGAGTCCCAAATATTTCGTTTGCGGGGAAAAAGTAGGTAAAAAAAATATAGGTAGTCTTTGTAGGCAGGCCGACCTTACTATGAACCTAGGTATATATAGATGGGTGGCTAATAAATTACGGCGGGATGAACGTCGTCATGGACAACGACAGGCCTTTGAGAATTTAAGAAAATGATTACTAAGCAACTTTGAACCTTAGATCATATAGATACTACCTAGCGGGTATAATCTGATCTAAGCTTTGAACTTACCATATCGGTTTTAGTTTCTTCCAAATCTCTGGCAATTATTTCCCGTAACACTGATTTCACCATTTTGCTTCCCAACTTTTTCATTACATACACCGAGAGATATTAGAGCTCTGATTGAGTTTCGGTGGTTTATAATAAAATGGGCACTGTTTAAATATGAATTACCTACTACGGGGTGAATGTTACGTAGACACGTGTCGATGAGAGGTATAAACAAATGTTAGTACGCAGGTAATGGATTATAAGATTTTAAAACCCCGGTTCGGCCTTGGCCGTGACCGACCATTAACTTTACTGTCTCACCGATGCGCTTGACCACTTCTAAAACGTTGACAAACGCCGTTATGCGGCCGATTTATAAGGTACCTACCTATCTACTTCATACCTTTATAGATGTTCTATGGCAGCGAAACAAAAGTGTGCTTTCGGAAGTTCTAATTTTAGTTTGTGCTGTGCTTGTGTGTCCAATATAAATGTATTTTCTTTCTTTCTTTAATTATTTTTGTAATTTACCACAAACGAAAAATTGCAATATTCTACCGGACTCATTATTTTTTATTTTTTGTTATTCGTAGGCAACAAGCTTACGGCCCTCCTGATGGTAAGTGGTTACCGTCGCCTATTGACATCAGAAACACCTGGAACATTTCTAATGCGTTGCCTGCCGAACCCCTCCCCCCCTAAAGAGCTCTGGCAACCTTACTCATCGCAGGAACACAACACTATTTGAAACAAATGTTGTTGGCTGCGATCTTCTGTAAGGCTGTGGTACCTCCCACGCGGGCTGCTCCAATTAAGAGCGAGAAAATCTCGCTGTGCCCTACGCCAAGCCAAAGCCTCATGTTGAAGCCATGAATTTAAAACCTGTGGTAGGTATCTACAACATGAAAGCAATAGGTAGGTAGGTACCTACCTAAATAGGCATAGGCACCACTTAAGTACGTATCCTAAGACTCTCATCCATTTAACAGTACCTATGTTTTGTACTGACGGCATTGCGCAGTCGAGCACTAGGTACATAATATAAAGGCGACTCTACTTTGATTTAGGACAGGCACCTACCGCTGAAGAGCCATCTGTCTGAGCTACTTGGTTAGGTATCTATTTCGAAGGCTGACATCAGCAACTTCATGGTTGTTTACATTTTTATGTACTACACAAAACCCTTATAGTGTCAAAATAAATAATGAAAAACTTACCACATTTCTGACTTTGGGTATTTTTGTCGGTTCCAAAGGCCATTTAGGAGCCATTTTGATAAACTTTACACCTAGCAATACACGTGAATTTAACGAAATGATTGACTTGATTGAAGTGAGCGATAAGTGGGCGCTAGTGATATTAAATAACTGTGTATAATGTTATCTCCTAGCGATAACGATTAATGATAGGTACCTACTTACCGATAGCTCGCCAAGAGAATTTAATAAGTAATGAGGATTACCTATCTATATATATACTTATAATTATATACCTATATTACCTAGACCTAGTAGGTAACATGTAAACAACATCTTCTCTAGATACGTAGATGTTACTCTAGATAAATAACTGTATCAGAGCAAAAACATGTCTGAATATTTAACATGCCCAAATTTTGCAATAGGTACCTACTGAGTATTCCAAACGTGACAGGTTGCAAGCCCAAAGCCACTCCAAGAATACCTACTTACTGGTTTCCTCATGATGTTTTCCTTCACCGTTTTGATTGTGTGTTAATGATACTCTATAGAATTTTTTAATAATAGTCAGACTTTAATTGAGCTATCTATAGATCGTTTGTAACGGTCTTTAGATGGCTCAACTGTTTCTTGTGTATTTTGTAAATATTAACTTGTATTAGTTTTAAGTTTCTTTGTGTAAATAAATATCTTTTTGACTTTAAATTCAATCAGTCAAAACACCATGCAATTAAGCTGGAGCTGAATCCTGTAACATCAAAGGCAAAATTTCAATAAACCGAATTAAGTAAAAATAAATAAGTGCAAGTACATTTTTGTGTCGGATCAATATGGGTTCTCAATCGCGCGGATTGCCCGAAGCCATCGCTGCACCGACTTGCGCAGGCGCATGCGGGACATTTAAAATAATTACAAGCCATCGGAGAAACGTAACAGCCCGTATTTTGAGACCATTACTTATTTTTAATTCCAAAAAATGCTTATAAAAGCTCATACTTAGTGCCTATTGGTGTAATATCGGCAAAAAGTGCGACTATTAAGAGTCATGTAATTTTATTGGATTAATACTATTAGGTTGTATGAAATCAAAAATTCAGTGATTAATAAAGATTTATTGTGAAAATTTCCACCCGGGATCAAGGTAATTATAGTTGAACTTTATGGAACGCCATAGTTAAAAAGCACTTGACTCTTAAATAGCCGAGTAGGTACCAGTGTTTCATAATTCATTTATTGTTCGTGAACCTAGGTACATTGATAGATGGTGAGGTTTAGAGTACCTACAGATCACTAGATTCTGACATCAGTCATACAAACATTATAAATACAAAGATTTAAACCAATATTAATTAGATTACAAATTACATAATAACTAATTTATCATTAATGTCAATATTATATAATATTAAATTAAATTAAGTTTGTCATACAAAAATTCGTTTATACTATAATATGCTTTTTTAACTAAAATTTCATTTAATTTGAGCTTAAATTCAACTACCTACCGACTTCTGAAGAATAAAATATATAGGTACTGTCTGATTACAAAAAAATAAAATGTTTGAGGCGGTGCAGCGCTTTGTAGCATAATAATTACCAACTAGAGCTAGACTCTAGCGATAATTTAGCAGGTATCATCGTTATAGTCCTAATGTAATGGAAAAGCCTACGTCTGATCGAAATAGTGTGACAGATTTTGAAATAAATTTACGTTGAATTTCATGCAATAAATTACAAGTGACGTCTTGAAACAAAGCTCAAGCGTTCAGTTTAATTTAAATCCGTGCTTGTAGTTTTTGCACCCCCAACCGCATTCTCACAGCCGAGACTTGATGCACTTCACTTCTGATTGGATCATTACCGAGTTCATCATACCTTCTGCGATCCTCCGGCCACGACAGAGATGAAAATATGAAATTACTACAACAAAGATAGAGACGAACGAGGTCCAGCCGAGCACATCGCTCAGGAATTATATCATGATTATTGGAACTTTATTGCACTTCGTAACTAACAATTGACATTAGGAAATGCAATTTCATATTGATTCCGTAATGTAATCCGACGTTTATTTTTGCCAATGCGGCAAATCTTTCTATGATTTGCGGGTAGCCATCCCAAGGCATGGTTGTTTTCTTGCGGCTTCACGTTCCAATCAAATGTCATTAAAAGCTCGATAGGGGATTAAGTCGGTTTAAATTTTCACGTAGCTCGACAGGAAATCGGTTTAGCCGTAACAAAGGGTGGGAAGAGACCGAGAAATTATCTTTTCGTCGGAATAAAAACCGCTAAAGTTGCAATTATAGCGTTGCCGATGGAGCATTGAGTTATCAAAATACAAGAATTTTTCACACCGGCCGGAAGGTGTCCGGGCACGTCCAGCCGCAATCACTCGGCCTCTGATTTCGGTGTACTGGCACAGATTAAATAATAATGGTATTGGTAACACTCGACAAAATCACGTTTCTAATAATCCTCTGCTTGGCATCTGCCGGTTGTCTTTCGTAACCGCATTATTGCCTCTAATGGCCCTCCTTCATAATATTAATTTGTATCCAGCAGTGAACATTTCACTATTGAGACCCGGCCCCGTACCATCATCTTTGCGATGGCGTAAGTTGGCAGTCTCAAAGATTTAAGATTCAAATTCGTGTAAAATAGTGCCGGCAATAAGATCACATGGTAGGCTACCCGATTTGACAAGTTGGTCGTGCAGGGCTTTTTATCAGCCGAAATCTACTATTACCTGAGTAGCATAATTATTATGCCTATTAGGTGCTACCTAGGAATAATCCTAAGATAATCAAGCAAGCGACTCGATAGAGTCAATAATATAAATTACTTTTTGATTAAAATATTGCAGGGATTCTGATAAGTGAGACGCGAGGGACCACCAGCCTTGCACCACTAACTTTTACCTTTGAGATTTTTTGAACATTGTATGATGACTTAAGCTCTTTTTTTGTTCATTGCCTGGGGTAGGTTAAGGAAAAAAGATACTGACATGTTTTGAAAACATCGATCTATAGAGTCCGAAATCCCGATACCCTAATTGAGCAACAAGCAATCAGTAATCACCAATGGATAGTCGATTGTTCTTAGTGCACCGTAACATTGGTTGCATAGAACATTACCATCGAGATTGAAATGAATTAAACATAATTCGAATAATCGAGGCACGGCTAATACAATAAAACAAAGGGAAAAAGTAGTCTGCGGCCGGCCTTACCGAGGGAACGAAGGATTTCAATTTGATACGTGATGAGGCGAGTTTTCATTTACCTACGTAGAGATTCGATGAGCCCAGTAATGACTCGACTCAGTAATCTGAATCGGTGATTCTAGTTTGTCTTTTTAGCTGTAATGCTATATGTTTGATTCTAACTAAATGATAGAATTGAATTATTGAAATTAACGCATGATATGGTTTCGTCAAAGTTACGATATCTACCTACGTATAGTTTGACATGATTTGGTAGAATAATAATTTTAGGTTTTGGTAGGGACTTGAAGTAACTAATACCTTATTAAAACTCTTGAATTTATTTCTAGGACAATTGGTACGTACATTTTTACGGGCTTATTTACAGGGTGTAAATAACTACTACCCAAAAAGTATAGTATATCTTTATAGTAAATAAATATCCTTTATACTTACAAATAATATAATGAGCCAAAAACTCAAGCTGAAAGACGGCGACAGGTTGAAAGAAATAAGAAATTTTGGAACATCTAAGACTAATTTAAAAAGTTGTTTTATCTAAAGTAACAAATTGGAGGCTGATGAGAACCTTCTACGCACCCTGAAATGAAGTAATAATCACGACAGCCCACGGCATAGCTCGCGCGGTGTAGCTCGGTAAAAAGTAGTCTTTGTCCTTCCTCAGGGTATATGTTATACCGTTGGGGAGTAAAGGTTCTCGAATGGCGACCACGAACCGAAGGCCGTAGTGCTGGAAGGCCCCCACCCGATGGACCGACAAATTTATGAAGGTTGCGGGAAGTCGGTGGATGGAGGAGGCTCGGGACCTTTCACCGTGGTACTCTTTGAGGCCTGTGTTCAGCAGTGGACTTCATTAGGCTTATGATGATGATGATGATGAGTACCAAATTCCATCAAAATCGATTCTATCGTTTAGTCGTTACAAGTTATAAAACAGATAGAGTTACTTTTGCATTGAAAATAATAATGTGATTGTTCTATGCTACCGATTTTCGTAGACCCTCTACGACATTATTTTCGGTAAGATTATGCAAGTTAACGATAGTGTTTTCTGATAATTCATAGAGATATGATGTACAGAGTTGAAACATATGTAAGGTGGGTTTTGAGGTAAATTCAAAATAAGTACTAGCCATTTTTTTGCCTCTGAAATGAACCACATACCTACTCTTAGGTGGTCCCACCCGATGCGATGGAATGATGGCTAGTATGATGACATTGTTAAGTCGTGGGAAGTCGGTGAATGGAAAGGCGGAAGACCGTTCCTTGTGGAACTCTTTGGGGGAGGCCTATATCCAGCAACGGACTTCTACAGGCTGATAATGATGATTATGGCTCTTAGGTGGGTTATTCATCACAACAAAGAAATCTCAATGTTGTAACGAATGCAAGTTTATCACATTGCTTGTTGTCTGTTGCGTGAACAAATTGCTGTGCATACTTCATGCATGTCACCGAGTTGCTGGCACTTCAATAATTACAGCGCCCACTGCTGGAGCTCTCACATGGGCGATAAATTGCTCCATTCTGGGCAACATCAACCAATTGAAGGCAATGTCCCTTTGTCGCTCAATCGAATTTACCCATTGATAGAAACTTCTAGGCAATGCCTCAAATATAATGTTAAATATTCATTTCGGGTCTTTATCACCTCTTAGATATATTTTACCGACGTTTCGATAATGTTACAACAAACATGGTCACAGGCAGACTGTACTATGACGTCAGGAAAATATAATATTTAAATTACGTGACCCAGGCAAAATTAATAATCCAAATAGTTTTGGAAGCTTCTAGACATTGGTATTCCCGGTTGGTCAGGCTGGGAAAACCAGCCTTCAAAATTGCCCGCGTGAGGGTATCTTTATAATTACTTGTTGGAGTTTACATGCAAATGTTGTCGCCTCAAGTATCTTCAAGTTTAATGTATGCGAATTGGGAACAGTTAAAGAATGAGATTTACACCTCGCGCGATGTTTTGAGTTAACTTTTCGTTGCCTGTTGGTTTCAATGTTTTTAAATAGGTTTTTTATCTTTTAATTTGTGTGGTGTATGCCTTTCATCTAACTGGTTCCCAGCAGGACAACCCCTGTTGTTATCATAACACATATAATTCTTAATCTCACAGTGATTCCCGCGCGCCTGCTCGTGCCTTCTTGACCACAGACTGACTGACTCCCAGAGAGTATGTATCCACCTCTCCATCTCAGGTGTCATCTGTTATCTGTCACTGTCAGTTGTCCCCCGGAAACAGCATAAATTAAGGAATGCAGGTTTCCTTAAATACTAGTCACTAAAATTTGTAAAGGATCATGTCAGCCTAGTTGGGAGTCACTTCGTCCTTCGATCCAATGGTCGTGAATTGGAACCAGGCTGTGCACTGTGTTTTTTAATTAACCTACTTAATACGGTGAAAGAAAACATTGTGAGGAAACCAGTTAGTATTACCAGTTAATTTCCCCTCTTTACTTAGTTCATTTCAACATTTCGGCAAATAGGTATCTAAATATTAGACATTTTTATTATTTCTTCCGTGCTGTGAACTAGCATTTGTTCACTACATTAGCTTCACCTCTAATCAAAATTTTGGCAATGACAGCTGAATTGGGATGGTGTTAAATTCCTGGAAAACTTTACTTCCTATTGTAACTTGACCGTTTTGGTACTGTCTGTCGCCTGCAATATCATATAGTATACATTATTTTGGTTTTCTTCTTTATTGCGTGCCTTAAAATGTGTTTTTTGAATGTATGTATTTATTTTATCGTTAACATAGTATGGACTAGCGTTGTCTGAAATAAAACCTTTTTATTTTGTATTTGTATATCTACTCTTAGTGTACGTGACTGTACGTAGAATTATTTCACGGTACATATCCACTTGATGCTTAGAAATGATAATCTATCATCATGTTGTATTTATATTTTCCCATCTGACTAATTTCATTTTATAAATGATTTAATTTCCAAATTTTCTGATGCAATGAGGTAGTAGGTATAACATTCACAAGAGCTTTTTGTGGCAAGTATCAAGACTCTTTAATTTGTGTATACGTATTTTTTAAGCGGCACGTCTGTATAAAATACCGACAACATGCAAGTAGCAAGTTGCAATAGAACACGAATAAGGTTTCAGGTAAACCTAATTTACTACGCGATTTTTCATCGGTAATGTAGAGCTATCAATCAAATGCATGCGAGCTTAAACAATTTTTTGGCGTTGAAAATTCTTGATTACAAATGAAACCTCACAGAAGGACGGACAAACCAAACAAGACAAAGCCAGATTCGATTAGAACCATATTTTTTCTCCGTAAAAGAACAAACAAACAATATCTTCTCATTTTGCGCGGAAAAACTCCGCACAAGGAAGCGTCGACAACAAAAGCTAACAAATCCTGTTTGTCCTGCGGGGAGCGTCCGTGATTTAATACAAATTATTATTAGACGACATAAATAACGTGGTACAGGGGCTGAAGCTCCTTAATAAGTAATAAAGGGGTCATCTTTCTCTGGAGAAGTCTTGGAATTAACCCGTGGGCATATGGTGTTGTAACGACGTGAGCTTACCGCTGGGGACAGTTAAGTGATAGTGGTGTCGTTTGGCTTTGCAAAACCAAGGAGTTTTGTTCTCCTTACATCACCACTGTCTACTAAAAGAAATTCTGATAGTTGATGGGTCAGGTATCTTTACCGAACCGTCGTGAGTAAAATGAGAGACATTTTTAAAAGAAACAAGTTTGACAGCAATTTTTTTTATGTTATATGGAGGCAAACAGGCGGCCCACCTCATGGTAAGCGGTTACCGTCGCCTATTGACATCGGCAACACCTGGAGCATTGTTAATGCGTTGCCTGCCATGGAGAAATCTTTTTGTATTTTTCTTGAAGCTCTTCATGTTGTAGGTTAGTGGGAAAACCTCGGAAGGAAGGAAAATAATGTCAGTGGAGTGAAAAGTGTGGAGTGAAGTGAAGTGTCAGAGAGTTAGCGCCAGCGTCATCGGACAACGACGCTGGCGCCGACTCAGGGGCGGTTATTTTAATGAACGATTGTTAAACTTACCCAATATGACGGCTGTTATGCTGCTGTTATGCTTGGTGTTTCTCTAGGTGATGGAATAAGAAATGAGGAGATCCGTAGACAAGTAAAGTCATCGAAATAGCCCAGAGGATTAGCAAGTTGAAATGACAATGGTCAACTTGCTAATCTCAAGCAGGTCATATAGCTCGGAGAACGGACTATCGTTGGGGCAGAAAGGATCTACAAGGTGATTCATAATATGTATGCCATCCCTAAAGTGGGTTATTCTATCTCTAGAGTGGAGACTACGCACCGTAACCGCAGCGTAGGACGCCTCCTGCTTGATGGAAAGAGACCTAATTAAGGTTGCTGGGAGCCGTTGGGTTGGTTAGCCGCACCAGATCGGCCGCTTTGAAAACTATGGTCTATGTTCAGCAGTGGACATCCTACGGCTGAAATAATGAATGATGATTATGTGGCGCATAATAAATCTATTTTCTTTCCTTAATTCTGTGTTTAATGTAAGAAAATTGTGGATGATTATCAAGCATTCCTAGTACTTATAAAAATTCGAAAATATGTATAATAATAATATGTGCAATGTGCATGAAAAGAGCCATCCTTTTGGGCACACCCACTTCCTTTTACCGCACTGATGGTTCTCTATCAACAATCATTGTTGATCTATAGGTAGGTAATCTACATGAGGGAACCAAAACAGGACCAATGACTCGAAAGAAAAAGTAAAAGCTTAAGTAATAATTACAGAAAATCTGAATAATAAATAATATTTAGGTCGAGTGGCTTCGCCGACTTTCGATCCAAACGGTCGTGGGTTCAAACCCAGTCGTGCACCAAAAAGTTTTCTACTCGAAAAATTCAAGTACGCATTCACACGTGCATAATCGGTGAAGGAAAACATCGTGATGATACCAGTAGGTATTTTCAAAGTGGCGATGGGCTTGCAACCTATCACATACTCACTACCTACTGCAAAAGGTGGGCATGTACCAAATGTACGGACATGCCTCTGGCTACTCTTTACTACCTCAGACATCTTCAAGGATCTGATCGGCTGGAGATTTGAGAGGCTGTATACCATTCTTGAGGAGAAAAGTCGTGAGCCTATTTCGTTTTTTTTCTATTTTCAATAAGTTCACATATCACTAGGTCAACACAGTTTACTTACATATTATTGAAGAACCTAAATATTCTATTATACATGGTGATACATAACATTACATAACAACATGTATTCCATCCCGAAAATCACCTTGTATTATGTAGGTACTATATTGTTTAAGTAAATCTGAAACACAAACCAAACCTGAACAACAAAGCTATTTCTTTAAATTAATAACTTTTAATATCTTATATTAAAAAAAAAAAGTTCTGTACTTTTCAAGGGCTCGGCAACGCGCGCATGATTCTTCTGGAAGCGTTCATTGTCTACAGCAACCACTTACCAACAGGTGGGTAATATGCTTGTTGCCCTAAGTTGTATAAAAAAAACCTTCACCAACTTCATGCCCATTGATCATAATTTGATTTATCAACAGAACATCATTATTGTTTTGTACGTACTTCATACCTCGCTTTATTAGTGAGGTGCGTGCGTGGAATATACACGGCCAGTAACAGGGGTGCGGTCAGTTGGTTATCATTATTTATACGATCCAATTAACCCGTTTGTGTGATGTGCTTAGAAATATACCGATTTGGGATGTTTATCGACGAAATAATTCTACTGAAGCTATTTACAATGCCACAAACAACACACAAGATTTAACCTGTAATTTAACATAAAAACCTGTTCTCTGGTAGATACTTCTAAAATGTGTCCTGTCCATATTCTATTCAGGTTGACTGGCCTCATAGCTCAGTTGGTAGTAACTCTGCCTTCTGCGCTAGAGATCGCGGGTTCGATTCCCGCACTGGACAAATATTTGTGACTAACACAGATGTTTGTTCTGTGTCTGGGTGTTAAATATATATCTATTATGTATATCAGTCTCTGGTACCCATAGTACAGGCTATGCCTAGTTTGGGATCAGTTGACCGTGGGCGATATGACCGGAAAAAAAAAAGGTATATGCCCACTGCTGGACCAATGTCCTGTGTGTACTTTTTGGGAGAGGAACTCTTTCGGGGACGCATAAGACTCCCGGTCCTATGCGTCCCCGAAGAGTTCCATGACGAACGGTCTTGAACCTTTTCCATCCACCGGCGCCCCGTAACTTTCACAATGTCGTCGGTCCATCGAGAAGGGGCCTTTCAACGCTGCTTCGCCCGGTTCGTGGTCGGCATTCGAGAACCTTTACTCCCCCAATGGTTGTCGGTTTGGCGAGCTATATGGCCTGCCCGCTGCCACTTGCTAATTCTGAAAGCTATGTCGGTGACCTTGGTTTTATTAGTGATCCCGTATCTCAAACATTTCTCAAGTAAATAGGTAGTTATACGACGATAGTTATACGCATCTGAGAACTCGTCTTTCATATCGGTATGTCGTTATCATAGGTGCATAAAGACGAAGATATACTTCTAACTCAACGGAGTAGAGTAACAAATTGACTGTCACTAATAAAACGAGGAATGTCGAGGCGCATAAATTTAACTGTAGTTCTGTACAGGTTCCTACATTTTTCAGTAAAAACGTACAATAATACGCTCATACTAAAATTACCAGTGCATAACAAATCAAATCAAGAGAAGCCTACAAACAGTACTAAATATGAAACACGACTTGTGTCTAGCTACCATGAAATAATTTTGATAGCTCAAAAGCTGAAAGGGTTTGCCGCAGAGAACGTAAGGCTCGGCGCACACAGGTTTTACGTACTAATCGGCAGAGTGCCGGCCGCTCTAAATATCGCTTTTACACGTCCATCGAACCATAAATAACGACTCTATGAAAATATAAATGTTTTTTCTCTATCGTTTTCCGACATTCGTATTTTTTTCATAGAGTCAAAAGCTTGAACAGACCACTTTCGCATTATGGAATTGCCAAAACTCCATTTGGTGTCAGTGTATAAATGCTTTACAATAAAATAATGCCAGTCAATTTTTTACTCTACTCCGTTGAGTTAGAAGTATATTTGCGGCTGAGCTCGTTTGTGGTTACATCATTTTAAGGTCAAAGGTCAGCAGTGAGCGTAGAAATGAGATATTTTGGCAGTATTACGCAAATTGGATAGCTTTCAACACTCAACGGAGTAGGTTCCGAACTTTCGCGGGGAAAATTGAATTAAAAATATCATAAGACGTAAATATGTATGGGGATCGTAATGATGTTGAGGCCGCAGACGATTCGTATTCAGATTAAGTTACTTAGGTATACCTATTTCTATTTGGGAATGTTGCGGACCTATGAAAATAGGCCTGAAGCTTCCGAAGATACGTAATTTGGGCATGATGGAGAAAAGGTATAAGGGGTAAATCTAACCTCCAACTGTTTTAAATCCTATACTACTAATATTATAAATGCGATAGTTTTTAAGGATACGGAATTCACTCTACGAACTTTTGTTGCTATGTCGATTTCATGATATTTTTTCTAAATAAAGTTTTTATTTTGTTCATACTGGGTCATTTTTGTTCTGAATCGAAAGTAGAATCGATTAAGCAATGAAACTATTTTTTTTTCTCCTTTATCTGTAGCAGTTAGTTAATGTACCTAAATTGCATTTTTTCATAATTTTTGTGGAAACGAAGCATTTTTACCTCATATTTTGTGGCTGAGATAGTGACTTTTCTTCCTTCATATCTCTTACACTTAATAACATAAACAATTTTGTTTGTGTTAAATCAAAAGCTTGTCTAAAGTTTTGCACATTTTAATAATAAGGTGAAGATGCTGGTTCGATGTCCTCCTATACCAAAAGCTTCTAATATTACTTTTAAAAATGTTGTTTATCCTGCCAGCATTATCTGATGAGGGCAGATGATGATCCAATTTCGGAGATTAATAATAATTATACGACCTCATTTCCATAGATAATGCTACAGTTCACCCCTCCGTTGGAACAGCTATTAGAGCGAAAAAACCTCCTTAGTATCTCGATGACCTGATTTGAGAGTTTTAACAAGTTTAGTACCACTTTGCCTACTCCATCTAACATGTCCCAGGAATGTGTCAACATGTCTCGAAAATGGCTTTTGTAAAATTAACATATAACGCTGCATAAACTATCTATTTTAGATATACAGTCGCTTGCACTAAAAAGCATACATTTCAAAATGATCAGGCCTTTGCTGGCTGAAGTGGTCTTTGTCAGGCCAAGCTGGCTGTACCAATCACCACTTGGCAACCACGAACTAGAAATTGCTAATATTTTGGGGCAGAGTTCAGGGCGTTCACTGTTGATGACGTCATCGGTAGTTCAGGATCGGATTTACCAATCTAGTGGATGCAGAGTCATAGGAAACAATGCAAAGAAACAAATCAGTACACTGCGTACTATGCAATGCGGACGCAATGAGCTCGTTAGATGTGCAAAGTAAAACAATGGAGCCGCGCGTTGATGACATGGCATAGACAGAATGATGGATACCTACTAACAATAAACACAAGACTGCATAATATAGGCACCAAAAGGTATAATTTCTAAGTCTGAGAGCAGACTCAATACGGGGTCGATAAAAAATCTGAAATTATCTCCAAAAAGCGCCATCAGTAATTTTGTGATAATTGCGTAACCGGTCTAAAATTAACCAAACTACTTGAGCGTGGGACGTAGATACACATACATAATAATTGTTTCTTATTAAAATCGACGTTAATCTTTTTTCGGAGCAGATTCCAGAGAAGGCGCACCATCGTATTATGTTTAAGAATCGACAGCTATAATTTCTGTTCAATCAAGATTTAATTGTTTTAATGAGTCTACATGCGTGAATGGCCGGCCCAATTATTGTTTATTTTTAATCGCCTCAAGTGGTTTTTGTGTTCGCAAGAAGGCACGCACGGCGGCCGGCGGCGATCATTTTCATTATTTTAATAATGTAAACTTCCAATAATAATTTGCAGTGATTTGGGGTTAAACACGTTAAAAGATATTTATGAATACCTCGATGGGTCCGGAGCTTAGACGGATGTAATTTGATCCTGGCTTGATGACGCTGCTTTTTGTTCTTATTTATTGATAAGTGGGGTTGTTACGTTCCACTAAGACAACTCCTCATCTCACACTCAGTATGTTTAGTCTACTCAAGAAAATTCAAGCTCACTTAATAAAGTTCGACTGCGATGGAAACTGGTGGAAATAACGATGTCTATCCAGCCTCAGCCAGCAATGATGTCACGATGAAACTATGATCTTTTCGGTACCTAAGTGGTTATGTACCGGAAATCATACATGGGTCATGATATGTCATGTGAAGTTGCGTGACTTTACATCACCATAACCAACGTCTGTCAACATTGCATGACCTTCAGCGCATGGGCAAAACATGTCTTGTTAGTAGATAGGTATAGCTCACGCCAACCTTCTGTTTCTACCTAATCAGGCTGGTTGGTGGATACCTAATGCCTTTTGGACATATCTGTTTTTTTTAGTGCAATAACTAAATTAATAAGTATTTTGGAGGTCCGAGCTGTAAGTATACCTATAATTACAAATCAAAGAATATCAAACTAATTTCTGCTGAAATCGAAGTTTCATAGCGTTTAGCGCTTGGATCGTGTAATAAGTTAATTGGCGGTTCGCGAGTGATTGATCTATGAATTGCAAGGGATATGCGCCGGAGCGACGCGGTGGTGCGCCTTGGGCGACGTACTGTCTCACCTGCAGTGCAATAGGGCTGTTGCAAACGACACTGTACTAACAAAAACAATACTGCAATGTGGAATAGACTCACGACTTTATCCTCCAAGCACGGTAGCTAATAAGATTATTCTTATCAGCGATTCTTCGCTCAGATACGCTACGCTTGACTCGCTGATTCTTTCTTGGTTATTCTGTATTAGGTCAGTGACCAGGTTGAGGTATGATGGCCCAGAAAGGGGCATATAAACCGGTGAAAGAATCTGTGTAGGTAGGGAAAGTGCGCCTCTTAAGAGGTTCCTTTCTTGCACATATCATCTAGCATCCAGGAAATTAAACAAAATGCCTTCTTTTGTTTTTTGAAACAGTGGTTTATGACATGACCTACGCAGTACCTACCATAATTCTAGGCATTACGTTTCGATTTAACACCCTTTAAAGCTTTTAAGGCTGAATTCTGGAAATTCTTATCGAGTCTACATCACAAACAAGATACATTTTTTTTATAATATTTTGCGATAGGTATAAATACGTCACATTCCCAGAACTATAGATTTAAAGCAAGTAAACACTGAAAGTTCTTGAAAAGGTTTAAAGTAAAGCATTTGAATCTACAAAATGAGACAGCCCTACAGCATAACAAAGCAAAAATTGCTCAGATAATGAAGCATAATGCAAAGCGTTATATAAACTTAGACGCCCCGGGCTGGATTAACTTGTTACTTAAAGTACGGGAGAGCTACGGCTCTTGCCTGGAATGCTCTCCTCTCATCAACACCCTTCAAAGAGATTAAAATTGTGTTGACAGCCTGCAGCAATTTGCTGCAACAAAGAAGTTTTTATTCCATTTCGCTAACCCAACATCATCATCAACTTGAGGAAGTCCACAGCTGGACGTAGGCTTCCCCAAAGAGTGCCACGCCGAACAGTCTTGAGCCTGTTGTCGTCTTGAGCATGTCGTCGGGCCATCGTATAGGGACTTCCAATACAGCGATACCCAGTTTGTGATCAACTCGAGTGACAACAGCTACATAACTCATACTTGCGATTTCTTTGAAATAAAGAATAAAAGAAAAAAAATATTTTATTTCGGACAACAAGGATCCATTATTAGTTTGTTAAAAGAAATGGTGCCTAATTTTATAACTATGATTCGTTGCTATATCAATGGATTCGGCTAATTAATACCTCTACCTACAAAATCTCTTAGTAGACTATTGTCATCGTGAAAATTCGTTCCAAATAGAAAACAAAGTAAACATACAATTTGAAATAATTCATCTCAACAGGCGCAATCCAAACAGCATTCAAGAGAAAATTGGCCATTTTACTAAAAGCAGACAAACGTCAATTAGGCAATAGTGACGCAGTGGAAATATTTAGGAACTGGCGCCATTGGAGGAGTTAATTTCGATGACGGAACACATTACTGGGTGAAGTAATGAGAGGAGCGTGAACCTCGACGGACAATTTACTAAGTCCTGAAGGCGTTGGGAAGGACTGTGATAAAGTGTAGAGCGTACCTTGTACGTACATCTAGGCACGGTTATGGTATAGTAATGGTAGTTTAAAGCCTATACACCTTATACCTTTCGGGGTTGCTGACTCTGAGAGAAACACGTCTGTAACAGTTTGGCTCTTGCCACACTCTGAGAAAACACTCAATATTCATATGGCAAACTGTAATATAAGGCCATGTTCAGCAAAACTGTTGGATCAATGAAGAGAAATTAGGCTTGCGATACGTTGTGACCTTAGATAATATTATCTAAGGTTGTGACTAAGCTCAGTCTAGTCTATGCAATGAATTAATACCACCTTTAAAGTGACGCACGAAATCAACGCAGAAATGTGCACCAAGACTATGTCATTCACCTAAGCAAAATACGGAAACATTCTCAAGCAAGAAGGACCATAATGGTACATTATGGTTCCCCCCTCAGGCTATGATTTGTGAAGGGTTCGCTGAAAATTACTTAACATCGGCTATAAATACGGTTCACTGACACCTCAATTTCTAAATCCAAAGGTCTATAAACTTAGACGTGGTCGCAATGATAGAAAATTAGCAACATCCTGGTAGAGGCAGGGTGAGGTATGGATCGCCCCTGGCGGCGGGCGAACAATACTGGCCCACGAGCTGCGCATGCAGCGACAACCACGGGATAGCCGTCGGCGCACCCGACAAAGACAAACATACCAACTCAAACAAACCAGACAGAGACAAAACAACTGCACTCGCGAGATTTTGATTTACTTCGTATAATTATCGAATAATCTGCTTTGCATCTCCTCGTTACATTACGATAATTTGGCTCCATTACATCGGGTACTATGCGGTGACCGTTCGCTAGTACAGCGATTGATAATAATCGCTGGCGAAGTATAATGGCGTACACCCACGGGTAATTATTGTTGTGCAGTCGTGAGTTCGTGAGCCGGCGGAATGGCGGAATGCATCTCCTTCGGGGGTTGCCCGCTGTAAACCAACACGGCCGGCCGCGTAAATAACTGCTCGCTTTCCGCGCGCTAATGATAGTGCACCGCATCCACCCGCGTCCTCTTTAGCCGATCCCGATAAAATAATTACCGGTGTTTATAAGTACTCGCGCTTAATCGCACCTCTATACTAGTCATTAACCCCGACGTGTCTGCACAAAATTTCCTGGTGAAATCTGTGGGAACGCGTTTACCGATAATTAAAGTTGCTTACAAAGTTTCTTATTCCGAGAAGCGAAATAAAACTGTCTCTAAACTATAGAGTTACGATGAAGTCATACCTTTGTTCTGACGTCTTACGCCTCGGGGATGCGTCTTTGCAAATGTACGCGTAAAACTTGTGGTTGCATTGACGTTTGGTCACGGGGCATCGCGAAGCGTGGTCTCCACCGACGTTAATAGGTCTGCTGGCCGTCGGCTCCGTTATCCCTCGTAGCTAATGATTGGCCGGCATTAAGTCCCGGCTGTTCCATGCGATTATTGGATCTAACAGATAATTTTATATCGCATTGTCCTGGAGCGTAAAATTTTCTGTTGTTATTGCGGTGGATAGCACGCGGGCCGACCGGGCCGCGCTCCGTATCGCTGCATCGCAGAAGGGTTAGCTCGGACAAATCTCGTAACCGTTTGGTTCGCAATCTAATGCTATGTACCTAATCTGTTATGTAATTGTTGGCAAAATTCCTTCAAAATATGCACTTTATTCCTCATAGCTATTAGCTTGCGGTTAGCTTGAGGCCCTGGAAACTATTGAAAGATGAGCCAAAATGCAGGCAGGTAGAAGTAATATCTAACAGACAAGAAGACCATCGGTTCAAGTGACTCTCAATTGCGACTTTTCCTCAGGGCATCTCCAAATACCTACCTCAGAAGATGAACATTATGAATACCGCGATAGAGTTTGCACGACAGCCATTCTTCCTCAGCTTGTAATGAGCGCCTCTAAATCAAACAATAGCATTAAAGTGTCAATACCGCCTCGATAACGCCTTGCCATTTTCTTTTGCAGGAATTATGGTTATAAATCTGTGTAAAGCGCTTTATACGATACGACTGGGTTACACCTTATTCTAAGGTCGTCACGAGGTCACGGGAAATTAATGAAATAGTCGTGAGCCTATAGAATATCTACCATGATAGACATCCTCTCAGATCTGCAATCATGTCCTTGAATATATCTAAAAGTGGTAGTCAGAGGCCACCAAATATTCAAGTACCAAGAATTCTTCAAACAGCGATGGGCTTGCAACCTGTCATATCGAATACTCACTACTGCTATATGTGGGCATGTGCCAAATGTTCGGCTATGCCTCTGACTACCCCCCTTGGACATCTTCAAGGATCGTCTGTAAAACTGAGACGATGTCTTCGAGACGAGATCAACCTTGGGTAATAAAATTCATGTCCATTTTTTTTATCTAAAGATATAGGTAATTATTATTTATTTTATCATTCCAGTGTTGTATTATTATTCCGCGAGATATATTATTGTAAATCGCGAGGTTATAAAGAAGCTTTGACATTTGACAGCGTTAACCGCAAATGACTGTCTAAATTATGCAGTAAACTTCTTTGGGGCTAACTATGGTTCACACCCTTTTATGTTCGACCTTTCCTCATAACCTTATATTGCAGTTAAGTTATTAAACAATAGATTGGGGAGATTTGGATACCTATGGGGACTTCCTATATTAGTCAAATAATGTGTTGGTACAAAATAATATTTAGCATCAAGGAAACGGATTGTGGACTGCCCTTTCGCCTAAAGCTGTGTTCAAACGGCATGACATATCGTCATTCAATTTATTTTCAAATGTTTCTTACATCTTCTGAATAAGGTTAAGTTTTTCGAGGTAGAGCACAGCGAGATTTTCTCGCTCCAACTTAGGTTGGAGCAGCCCGCCTGGGATACCTCCGCCTTACAGAAGATCGCAGCCAATTAATATTATTTGTTTCAAATAGTGTTGTGTTCCTGCGGTGAGTAAGGTTGCCAGAGCTCTTTAGGGGGGCGTTCGGCAGGCAACGCATTAGCAATGCTCCAGGTGTTGCTGATGTCAATAGGCGATGGTAACCACTTACCATCAGGAGGGCCGTAAGCATGTTTGCCTCCGTATAACATTAAAAAAAAAGTTTGTATTTGACTTTTAGGAGCTTGCGATGTCGTTGAGCTATATCGCACACTCCCAAATGTCAAACTCTAAATTGACTATGTTCAATTAGAAGTAAGAATCATTTTGGCACGAATTTTGTATGACATATCTCATGTCGTTTGAACACGGCTTTTTTTTTTTTTTTTTTTTATACTACTGGGGTGGCATACAAGCATACGGCCCACCTGTTGGTAAGCGGTTACCGTAGCCTATGAGTGATTGCAATACCAGAGGCATCACGCACGCGTTGCCGACCCCGAACCCCCCCACCCCTAAAGAGCTCTGGCAACCTTACTCATCGCAGGAACACAACACTATTTGAAACAAATAATGCTATTTAGCTGCGATCTTCTATAAGGCGGAGGTACCTCCCCAGGCGGGCTGCTCCAATTCAGAACGAGAAAATCTCGCTGTGCCCTACCTCCTCCTCCTCCTCGGCTTAAGGCTCGTTGACTATAATTTTAATTATATAATACTTAAACTTACACAGAAACCGAACTAATGCAGAAATCCGATACATCACTGAGTTTTTTCCAACAAAAGATTTGATTGTGAAACTTTGGGATCATCACAAAACTGCGACACATCGCTAACTATCAAAATAGCCCGTTCACTTGTCGTGCAACCGGATTATCATACTTGTACACCTCATTCATAATTCTAAGGTCAACAGTGTACTCGTTACATTGGTCACCCCTGGCAAGTCCGTCGGCTGTGCATTTGTATTGTACAAATTGCACACCCCATGTTTATCTCAGTCGACCCCTTGCACGTATTTATCTTCAACCCTTCGTCGTTCCGTTGACTTTGTACCGTTTTGTTCGATCTCCAATATGTTTGCGCTGGACGAGTGTCTCGACTTATGAGATTTTTTGTCGTTGTTTCTAAGAAACTGCCAAGAGTTAATAACTTACATGCTGGATACAGACTAACTCTGGTATTCTGAGTCGTTACTTAACGTGTCTTTAACTCATGCTGTCATTATACAAAAATTCCTCTAGAAATTGATTAAGCTTGAATTTTTCGTGATAGTTTCGTCTAGAGAACATAGGCGCGTAATTTTCGCCATGGCTCTGGCTGAAGAATAGGCTCTCCATTACTACCCGCGGATGTTGTAAAAAAGCTAGGGGATGGGCAGCAGCGTTCCCTATCAACAATAGCTTTATCTGCGCTCGCTAACCCGCATGCCCAGCGTGACGAGTATGGGTAAAACCCTCGAAATGATTGTTTGGGTGCAGGTCACAACCGTTCCGTACAAGGTCAGTCGCGCTGGAAATATATAGGGGAAGCCGTAGCCGTAGAACGTGCACTCCTGAACATAGGCCATGTTCAGCAGTGGACGTTCTACGGCTGAAATTATGAAGACATGATTTTTTTTCCGGACATATCACTCACGGTCAACTGATTCCAAACTAGGCATAGCCTGTACTATGGGTACCAGAGGCTGATATACAGAATAGATACATATTTAACACCCAGACACAGAACAAACATCTGAGTTCATCACACAAATGTTTGTCCAGCGCGGGAATCGAACCCGCGACCTCTAGCGCAGAAGGCAGAGTTACTACAAACTGAGCTATGAGGCCAGTCAGGATATGTTTATGTCATGACTATCAATAAAATTAATTGATATAATTAGTAAGATGAATTATTTTGATAACTAACATTTGATATTATTGAAGATTACGTGCATTTTTTTTTTCTTTTTTGTTTTCTAGATTTTTATTGTTATTCTAATTAATCTCATTTTTGACATTTGCTCGCCTTTATGGTAGAATATAATTCGGACTTATCTGTAGCTTAAAACCTAAACTGTAACAAATATGCTGGCAAATAAATTTTAGGAGGAGGTAGGGCACAGCGAGATTTTCTCGTTCTGAATTGGAGCAGCTCGCCTGGGGATGTACCTCCGCCTTACAGAAGATCGCAGCCAAATAACATTATTTGTTTCAAATAGTGTTGTGTTCCTGCGGTGAGTAAGGTTGCCAGAGCTCTTTAGGGGGGAAGGGGGTTCGGGGTCGGCAACGCGTGCGTGATGCCTCTGGTATTGCAAGCGCTCATAGGCTACGGCACCGCTTACCATCGGGTGGGCCGTAAGCTTGTTTGCCACCTATGTTGTATAAAAAAAAACCATCTATCTAATTCTATATCTTCTTGACAGTCATAACACATTTGTTACAAAACATGGCTTTAAAACACAAGCCCCGATGCTTGAATAGGCAAGCACGAGCGACAGTAGCCATAAGCTAATCCTCATTGTGGATGCCAGGAATAAACAGCAGCTCTCATTAATCACCTGAGCGCTCGGAAACTTTCTCCATTGAAGCGGGACTCCACCTGACTTGGATATTTTCTTTTAACTTTTAAGCTTTGTTCGAAACTTTTGATGGACTTTGAGTTTTAAGTAAGTTGAATAGTAATATATCTTGTGCCTTAGCTTCTTTATTGTATTATATCAAGTGTGACGCGAGAGCTTAATGCTCTTTTAAGTTACTGCGATGTTGGTAATCTCCTGGGCTTTGTGCCAGGAAAATGACATGTACCTACTACCTACAGTTTGATACGATAACTATTAACTATATCTCATATGACGTTCAAAGTTCCTTAAAAAAGGTGATTCATAACATGTATAATATTGCGAAAGGAGCTTATTCTACTAAATCCGATTTACCATAAAGTTTGTTATACACTTTTGTAAATTCCAAATTTTTCATTGAAAAAACAGTTTCGGGGTCAAATCAGTTCAAACTCGTATGTTTAATAATCTTATTATTATTATAAATGCAAAAGTTTGTGACGATGTTTGGATGTTTGTTGTTCAATCACGCCGTAACGCCTCAACCGACATCGATAAAGTTCTTTACCTAGAATAACATATACCTAAGCTACTTTTTATCAAGACACCACGCAAGCGAAGCCGCGTGCGCAGGCAGGTGAATTAAAGCGATGATATAGGTAACATAAAACAAAAAAGCTAACATTAAAAGTGTGGCAAACTTAAGATCCACGCATGAAATTGGTCTACGACTAAGTATTTCATTTTATTTCCTAGGAAAGCCCATGACTACATATTTATTCGTGGTTTCTCTTCAGTGTATAATTGAACATTACCCAACTCCGAAGTCCCCAATCGATCGAATTCTCTTCAAATAATTAGGTACAAGTTAGTGAACCCAATAAATTGGTTATCGAAACTCAATTTCAAACAGATACCATAAAATAGTAGATGTTTCAATTATTAAAACAATAGATTTGCTACTTGAAATTCCATTTCATTGTAATAAGTCAGCTAATGTAACTATAAGAGCGAACGCATACTGAATCTCTCGCAACAAACACATATTCGCCAAGTGCGTCGTCCGCTGAAGTAAAGGAGAAATGAAAGTTCAGTAAAATCTACTCATTTTTTAATTTATAATACATCTCAGCTTAGATGAATAGCCGCCAGTCTGTTCCGTAAGGACTGTATTCTTCTTTTGAAACCATCTGTTCACAGTCACAAACGCGGTCTGTTGTAGTAAGACAGGCCAACCGAACTCTTCGCACTCATCAGCCGTGTGCGCGTACCCTTAAAGTTAACAAAGTATGAACCTAATTCCATTAGGTAAGTGCCGTTACAATCTAACTCAGAATTAGTTCCACCTTATTGCCGACTCGAGAATTTTTATCACAGCTAAGGCAATCAGAGCGCCAATAATTTCACTCATAATGACTTCTTGGTCGTAAAATTTGAGCATTGCGCCAAAATGGTGGCACATTAAAATTCTCTCCCCATCGTTATAAGCGGAGTTATCGGTGGGTACGTCGATCGGGACAATCGACATTTCCATCTCAATCCGCTCCCCCTCCCCTTCCCCCTTCTTAAGGCCGTTAGTTTTCTTTTTTAAATCGCGCGTTAAGGATTTGGCGTGAATGCGTAAGGGTTGAGACACGCGCCCGCCTCCTCATATGTCTGCGAGATACGAATGCTTGATATTCCCTTCATTAGGGATAGGATTCAGGCTCGTATCTTAAGTCGTAATGAGTGGAATTCTAAGGGGAAATTTCAAAATTGTATAGCAATGTCCATGAAAATTATGTCATATATCAGTGTGGATACAGTGAAAAATATTTAACGACTAATACCAGGGTTATTCCGCTTTTCTATAACTTACTCTAGTTACTGACTCAAATCCAAACCTAACCCCATACAACATTGTCTGTAACGTGATCATAAATATTGACAGATGAATCTTCTATTTTCTTAGACTTACTCCATCCGAAGGTTCTGGAAAAGATTGCTATTAGGACTAAACTTCCACTCTTTAAGACCGCCCATTGTAAAATTTTGATTTTTAGTTCAAGATTCTGTCATTTTTTTTTGTTGTGCTCATCATTTTCATTTATTCATTTATCATATAATTTTATCATAGCAAAGAAATCACCATTAAGTAGGTATTAACATAATATTTGGTGGTATATTTTCAGAGCATATTACGATTCCTAATTAATACGCAAAGCGCATGATTTCTTTTGAATTGATCAATTTCTGTGCAAAGGCAACAGGCTGGTACAGCAAAACAAATGCTAACCTCCTCCTTTTGAAGTCGGTTAATAAGAAGCTACAGCCAATAAAAATGTACACTAACTTCACACTCCGAAATTTAGGTACCCAGCAACAGTGTCTCATATATGTAAAATAATGCGGCCGATATATCCTTACCCCCCAGGGGGTGAACGGGGTGTGTTGAGATAGAGGCACCCCGACTTATTCCGATATAATCAATAACTTAGTGAGATCCCCTTTGCATCCGGCCATGTGACAGTTCCTGAAGGGTTGTTTTTTACATTTTTGTTCAAACACTGCTTGATTAGAGAACGTGCCTTTCGTTCGTTTCTTTGAAGTAGATGTTGTTTCACGAATGGCTAGTTTTGGTTCTATTTTCCAGCTCAGCTGCTCCGGTACTAAGTGTTTGTCCTGATTCCTCGTTTGTACGTTTACATAAATGTTTGCGAAGCGCTACTAAGCAAGTTATTGCGCATCTGCGAATATTACAGTTCATTGGTATTTACAATTCAATGTGTACCGTCTGATCGGTTTTTGATACTGTCGCGAGTTTTCGTATGTAGACATTGTTGTTTATATTATATCGTAGAAGGTTAGCACAATCAAATTGTATGTATTTGATTTCTAGATTTATTAGTCTATAGCATAGCCCAGGTGGCCCTGGCTGTAAAAAGGCCCATGCTTATCTAACTACCCGTGGATTCCGAAGAGGCGACTAAGGGAAAATAGCTAGGGGATGGGCAGCAGCGTCCTCTATTTTCACAAAGATAGTTCTTACTGTGCCCGCCTACCCGCGTGCCCAGCGTGGTGAGTATGGGCCAATTCCCTTGACTGGCCTCATAGCTCAGTTAGTACACTGCCTTCTGCGCTAGAGGTCGCGGGTTCGATCCCCGCACTGGACAAACATTTGTGTGATAAACACAGATGTTTGTTCTGTGTCTGGGTGTTAAATATGTATCTATTATGTATGTCAGTCTCTGGTACCCATAGTACAGGCTATGCCTAGTTTGGGATCAGTTGACCGTGTGAATATATCCGGAATATTTATTTATTTATTCCCACATGATCGCTCTAGAAATCTGTAGGAGAGGTCATGTTTATCAGTGGACATTTTACGGCGGAAATGATGATGATGAGTATAGTCCATTGTCTGGCATTATTATTTTTACTACACTCATACTTATCTACCGAGGTACCATATTTTCAGAGAAAAAAAATGATATTATTAGGGTTCCGTACCTCATTTTGAAAAGCGGAACCCTTATAGAATCACTTTGTTGTCCGTCTGTCTGTCTGTCTGTATGACTACGTGAGAGACCGCAAATATAAGTTTGTCAATTCCTATTTCCTACACTTAGAATTTTTATTATCAGATCATAACCACAGTTGCACGACCGGGATTCGAACCCACGACCAATGGTACGGAACCCTCAGGGCGCGAGTTCTCGCACTTGACCTTAGTATACCAAAGTGGCTCGCATCTTTAATCGTCGTTTTACTTATCGCATCTTTCCTCAACTCATACTGTCAAGGTACTGTCATTGCTATTGCTGATAAATAAGACTGAGTTTATATAACTTTTTATAACTATATTTACTTATCTGAGGTTGCTGTACCTATTTGTAAAATCCAACCCTGAGCTTTTTAAATGGTCTGCAGTTGGAAGCCGTCTAGAGAGTAATTTACGTAATGCATCATGTTGAACTCAGTAACTCGGAATGAGCGTATTTTCTATGGTGCCCACTATATACAATAAGATCCCGCTATCTCTTCGATTACTACCAAATTTAAATTAGTTCAAAAGAACCCTAAATGAGTAGATGAGTTCTTGAGCGATCGTAACATAACACGATATTTTCATTTGACGACCTCGGTGACGTAGCGGGTGAGTGCCCGTCTGAGACGCAAGGGGTTTGGGTTCGATTCCCCCTGCCGGACCCCATGATCTGCAAATATCTGTTCCGGGCTTCTAATACTCATGACACAGGAAATCCTAGTATGGGGTCAGGACGAGGTACGTGACTGTCAGGTGTATTTTATTTATTTCTCACTTATTTGTAATCCGCTATCAAATAAAATTCAGAAACATTATTTTTTTATGAAGTTTAATAAAAAAATTGTACCTATGTATCTACTTTAAAGTTTTGTTCTACACACAAGGCAATGCATTTTGATCTACGACTTTTATAAATCTGACAGACCAGTTTTAGTTTCACAACATTGTAAACTATATAAATCTGCTGTTTAAGGTTGCAATTAGATTTCAAACTTATTTTGCGTCTAATAAGTTTGGTTTAAGATAAAGATTAAGATAAGCTCATTTAAAAAAAAATGAGTTAAATACTGTTCCTCTATGTGTATAGAATTAAGCTTATTTTATCGGTTAATATAATTTTTATCATTACGGAACTCTAGTCTCATTAATTTTATTTTGGATTGTAAGTAGGTACCTTTTTTACCAACTATTTAAAAAAACACTGATTTTTTAAAGGAATTTTTACAGGAATCGAACCCGTACACCTCCAACTTCGTTAACGTTTCAGCTATTCATATCGAGGAAAGGTGTTCAAAAATGAAACTCCAGTGTCTGATAAACTAACTTTGAGTTTATTTTTACCATTTACACTTGACAATATTCGTAATCTGTCGTGGCTACGGTTGGCGTGTGGCATGGGCGCGTAGCACGCGCGTAGAGTGTGTGCTACGCCCACCTCGTCATGAGCAAACTAATACTACGAAAATCCTCTACGGAAATTGACAATATTTGAGAGCATTTAGGTACAATAAATATTGGTTTTAGATGAAGTAAGAATATAACTGCTTGGTGAAATATTAAGCGTTTTCTTTATTGTACCTAAACTTGAAATGAAAACTAACATGATCTGTATTACAAAAGGGTGCCAATAATTAAAAATTAATTTAGGATTTTTCATGGTTACAATAACATAAATACTTCGTTACAGATTAAAATAGTAGGAACGGTATATTTCACTAGGAAAATTTAAAAATAATTTAATAGTATTACAAATACAGTATTAGGAACTATGATAGACACGAGCTACCTTCACGATCATAAATTAAATATTCGTAACCAACACCTTGTATGAAACTACGAACGGCTTATAACAAAATAGGGTACAATGAGACTCAGAAATTCAATAAAAATAAACAAACAACATGGCCGTGGCGGCACCTCTAGTAGCGGACACAACAGACTAGTCCGAATAAATCTTAAATATTAAAATTTGTATTCGGAAAGTATAGTGAATCTCTAGATGCGATAATATTGAAATATACATAGGAACCATGATTCATCCCGCGGGCTGTCGACCGCGGAGACACAACATCATACTACCGACATTCTACTCTAACTCAAAAGTACTTATCCGATTATCAACCGATACAAATAAACACTCGGAACGCTAGACCGTCCGATAGTTCGCCACGCGGTGGAGTTGAACGCAACATCTCAACAAAATAAATACTTTTACGTGCTTCTCTATATTAAATACTAATCAAACAAAATTGTGTTGTAAACGCGCGCCTTCGCGTCCTAACATAGTTTGGGGATTTGAATCTCTCTCGCATTTACATAACCGCTATCAAACAAAAGTCTGGAGTATAACGGATAGTTAAAAACATTCAAATGGCTATACACTCTAGAGAGGTTTTTCAATTTAAATAACTCGAATACAATTCCACATGCGATCGACTGTGATATGATTTCAATTTAAAATATAATATTTTAGAAGCCAGACACCGTCGTATAGTTATGAAATAGTGACCCCAGACACCTCGGGGAGTTGTAAAGCGATACGAGAGAGACGCAACGCCACAAACATCGGCATTGCACACATTTTATAGACATAACAAGGACCGGCAACCGGTGGAATAAAACATTGCACTTTAGAAAAAACAAAACTCAATTTTGTAGTAGGTTTCACTCGATAAAATGTTGTAGTACACTCCTCAAGATAAAATGTATATGTAAAATACTTTAATAACGTTATCTGTGCCGAAAATATTATAGACTCCACTCACACGGCAAGGCGATAAACACACATGCGACCGCGTGCTGCACCACACCTCCGCAAGGAGTTGAGCATTGCCGCGACCCGCATGTGTGTCTACGCCTCAGGTCCGGACTCACTTATGCGACTACTAATAATAATCATTACAATATTAATAAAAATTCAAGAATCACACTTAGTTCCAAAATAAACTCACTTGTTTGCGAGGTAGGCTGTGCGCAAGCGCGCAGCCCGAGTTTCGAGTTCGTTCGTTTTGGAAAGTTTGCTACGATAATAATAATTATAATTAACTGTTATCAATAAGCCTACGCGGTAAACGTCGCGTCTCCACGGGCGGCTCTACGAGTGTCCGGAGTACCAGAGGTAGCCCGGCGGCTCTTCGCGTTTGACCTGAGGATCCTCGGCGCCGGAACTAGTGCCCGCGGTACCCGAGTACCGAGGCAGTGCACTGAGTCTTTCGTTGAAAGAGCACACTGCCTGCGCACCTACATGAACGTCAAGCCTAGCTCTACGTGGGTGTATCGACAATCTTACGAGTAGCCTCCAACTAGGAGGTGATATCGAGCGATGACGCCGTTCCTGATCGAATGGGACCCGCGAGAGAGGACGACCGCTCTACTGCTAATATACGTACTAACTTCGCTTCATGTTTAAAAAAAATCATATACGTATATCACTATATATATCTTCATACATTTACGATGCATCAGGAACTTCTTACGAGAACGTATCTATGCCTAAAATTAGAACGATTATATGTATGTATTACATAGCTTTAAACAATAATTAAATCGTAATTATCAATATCGATAATATTATATGCCATAAAGATAGGAACTTGCTTTCCTGGGAGTTGATGGTAAGGAGTGAAGAAGCGCCGGCGCGGCCGCTCGCGTGCTCCGCAACGATAAACGTATTATAATAAAACCTGTCTAACGTATGATATGAAGTGCGGGCACGCTCGGCGACCGCTCCGGTGCGCGCCGCGGCCGCCTCCCAGTGCGCGGGCGCGGCGCGGGGCCGACCTAGGAACACTCGGCCGCCGGCGCCGGGGACACTCGCCCCGGCGCCGGCCCGCTACACACCGTCTCACATTACAAAACAGGACAACGACGGTCGGCTCCCGATTAACCTATACTTAAACGACTACAAGCTTTAAATATATAACTAGGAAAGTGCCATTGCGGCGACATTCATCAACGAAAAGAAGCGTTAAGAGCTAATAGTGAACTGCTGCGTTGTCGGACAACGGAGAGAGCGAGGGGCTCCAATAGATAGTAACTATACATTTCGTAGAGTAGGATTAGTGGCCGGCGCTGGCCAGGGGGAGCTCGCCTGGAGGCTGGAAGCGGGGTCCGGGCACGCAGAAGTTGGCATTGGGGTCCTTTGGTGAGCTGGACTCCTGAGCGGCGCGGGCCGCTAGCAGCGTGATCTGATTGACGACATCTTCCATCTCGTGGGTGAGTGGCTCGGGCTGCGCGTGCGGGAGCATCTGAGACCCGTTTCGATGGTGGCCATCGCTTTCCGCATGACGTCGGAACTCTATGACCGTGCGGAAGCGTTCTCCGGGACAGATGCGGCATTCTAATGCAGGTTGGACGACGCGAATCACGCCGCGCGAAGCATCGCGGCCCGCGTAGCAGGAGCGAGCTTGATGCACTTGCAGCGGCGTAGGCGATGGGAAGGCCACCTTGCAGTGTTTGCAAACGTAGCAGAGGTCAAAGTCAAGCTCGCGCGCTCCCGCTGGCGGCTCTACTGCTGGTGGCGGAAGTCGTAGGGTTGACGCACCGGGGTCTGCAGCAATATGTCGAATCTGCTCCAGGGTCGTTGCTGGCAGCTGAAGGACGCTGGCTCCGTTTCCCGTCTCCACTATTAAACCTTGCGGTTGCGGTTGGAGCGGGCTTGGGCTGGGTCCTGCAACAAAAATAATGTCAATTTTTCAACTATTCATCACATTCTAAATAGAGAGGCTTCCGATTGCTTATGTAGGGAATACACAAAAGATAAATTAGTCCATGTATTGCAACTTTCAGAGATTGGCAGCAATTTTGTAACATATTTCTACCGGATGAAAAGGTCAATGAATCTATAAACAGATGTCTCGAATTGCAGAAATGAAGCGTCAAATATCGGGTGTTGTGGACTCGGACGACACTCGAGCGCGTTGTAAAGGGGTTAATCCACTTACGGGACTGAGGGTCAGCCGCAGCCGTGAACTGACCTTTCGACAACAATTTACACGTCCAAATCCCATGTTTCAAAGCGTTGAGATACAGTAAAAAATAGTTCTTTATTACCATCGATTTATTTATGGATATATTCAGCTGAAATCTCAGCGATCTCGATGTCTACGGGTCCCAAATTGGGCATTCCATTGTTCGCAATAGGTTAGCACCAGATAACCGCTGTTTACCTGACCGCGAGCCGATTGTAATGCGTGATGCGTTTCTAACGAGCTGAGCCCGCATCTGTAATTGATTCGAACGCTATATTCACGGATGCATAATACATAGGTCGACTCGTTTTAAATCTGCGAGCGAGTATGGTCACATTGGTTTGTGGACTCGTGAATAATGATCTTGATTGACAGAGAGTTGTAGATCTTTCATTTTAACAAACAAATGGACGTTCTTTGAATATTTGGTAGGATATTTATTTTTAAATCGGGGTTCAATACCGTGGGTCTCATTTCAAGGGCACTGCAAGACTGTTTGATGGTTATAGTTATCAACTCAACTGACCACGTTGCTTTAAAATTAATTTATAAACATTGCATTCAATGAAGCTCTATAGAGCTTAAAACATTTTAACCTGTTCGAAGTCATTAATTCAAGCCAAGAACTACTAACAAACAGTTTCCAATCTATCATTTAAAATTATGGATCCTAGTTAATTTATTCACTCGTTTGGCTAGGATATCGTGCGAAACTGAACGTAGCTCTTTCAATGTAACAATCGGACCTGATTGGCCGATCGTGTGCTCTATAATGAGGACCTAGGCCTTCGGCGATTACTCATACCTATGCCATATGCTTGCTTAGGAACAGAGGTTCATTTCGCTTTACCAAAATACAGATGGTGAAATTTAGTTTATCATTGATCTTTTACACGTAAGTATTGCCTATTTCCATCATCATCATTTCAGCCCTGATGCCCATTTTACAGAGTTTAAATTGACATATGGTTTCTGGCCTTGCCCAATTCTTGTCCACACTATCCTTCCGCATGGTTAAAGTAGGTACCTCGTTTAAGTGATTTCCAATATTTACTACACTATATTCAAATATTTATGTCTATTACTAAACATACGGTGTCGCAAAGCCACTTTACGCTATGGCCCTGACGTTAATTCGCAACCCTTTCTGCCAATTAGTATCAAAATAGCCACACTATTGTACTGCAAACACGAGCACACATCGCACCTAACTATTTAGATTCCCAGACCATTTTAAACTGTATTTCTTAGTTACTAAGACTGTGTTTGGTATGGGTGATTTGAGCGTGGGTTGTCCATTTCTTCCGATGTCCAGGTTTAAGTCAAAGGGCTTCTTAATCCGGACTTGTAGGTCGTTACGCGTTATTATAACGCGGCCTGAGTCGGCTATTTCTTCGCTCATTTACATCTCATTAAGGATGCTATTATTAAGGCTGAGTCGGAATATGCAATACCTTCTATCTTCAGCACTTTAACTGTGGGATAATCAAAACTACATTCTCATTTCTTGATCTTTGCGAATTTTGGACACAAAATAACAAATTGAACTTAATAGGTAAAAGCTTTGCAAAAGTCCTGGTTTAGTGCTTAATAAATTAGAAAGAATAATAAAAAACTAATAAAACGCTGCTGTATTGCTTCAGACACTAATAAAAAAGTGATGAAGTTCAACTATATTTTCAACCTCGTCCTTTGTCTATCATTATCCCTAATAGAGACATGTCCGTCATTACTAATAGACGTGATTGAAATTAATTGGACACAAGATATTATACAGTTTCTATGAATTCATTTTACGGACAATGAATAACTTGAAATAGTAAACTAGCTTTGAACAGGCAATTATTTATTTGACATGTATCAATTTGAACTGTATTGTCGCTTGATTGTTTGAAGGGACAAGGCCACGATCATTGAATTACAATTTTTCCTTTGCTTGCTTGCTTTTCGTGTGACTGATTATTTCTTAGTCATCCTGTATTATATAATAAACAAATCTAAAAAACAAAACCCTTTCATCAATAAAAGAATACGAGATAAGTCTATCCTTACGAAGTATCTTTAAGGATCTCTGGTCCCATAATTTTGTGCAAACAAATTACCAACATTTTTTTTCAATAGCTTAAATGTGCACCAAAGGAGCCTCTAAGAGGCGTGGGTACCTTATGTCTTTCACTACACTGATTCTTGAAATGTAAAAGACCATGTACTTATATCTATACTTCTTGCAAATAAAGCCATTAATTCATTCATTCTTTCACCGACGGTCATAGGCACTTTTCAGGGCCACCATACCTCAGCCTGCTCTCTGAACTAATACAGGATGACCAAGAAAGAATCAGTGATACGACAAGTAGAAGGAGAAGAAGAATAGCTTAAAAACTATTACCTAACTTTAAAATTTCTAGAAGCAAAGTATATAAACTTTCGACTAACATGGCAACACATAAAAGGATGCCACGTACAAATAATTAAACTTCAGTAAAACCTACGTTGCAATTTCGTCCTAAAATCAAAACAGTTCGTTCATTACATAATCCTCCCATTTTTCTTCGTCAGATACCTAGCAGGGCGGTTGTCATGTCAATGCAAGCGGGACAGTTCTGGACGCGTATTAGCTACATCAATTACCGCTAGTCCCGTATTGGGACGTTCCGCAGATGGAACGATACAGCGTCCGCTGTCTGATGGATGGTAATTAAAGTAGATCGCTGGGAACTGACCCTGAAGGAAGTATTGAATCTGCGCATAAAGCTGCGAATTCTCCATGTTTAAGAGGGGATACGATTTTTACTGTGAAATCTGGTGGGTCAGATTTACTTATAAAATGTTCAACAGGCATGGTTCCTCTGTTGACCCTGTGACATGACGATCAATTCCCCTGATGTGGAGTTGCAACCGTATCAGTACTGGCAGATGACTGAAGAATAGTTTTCTGGACGGCTCCGGACTGGACATCATAGGTCGTTACGCCGACCTCTACTAACTACTAAAAATAGTAATGATGCAAGTAAATTGCACCAGTAAACCGGAATGAGCTAAGCTCCAAAAAAAAATAATTATTATTTATACGAAATTTGTATGTATTCATGGATGGCATATACCTAGATGATAAGCATCCTTGTAGTGACGAGCTAAACGGAAAGATTGGGTCGCACGTCAAAAATACGTCGCGAGCTATGACGATAAGTATACGAAGGTTCTAATTGATGTTGTTTTATCAAGTTTTTTTTTAAATAAGATTTTACTACGACTTTTTCTCCTGTATTTTTGCTCGAGTGTATTTTTTCATTATTTTTGTAACGACTATGTTAAAGATTATTTTTTAAAATTTCTCCAATAATTCCCCTTAACGAAGACTAAGGATACGATCCTAAGCATATGAGGAAGAACCTTATGTCTTATCGACGTATTCACGACATAGAAGAGGATGACTTCTGAATCCGCGTCCACATTCTATCACCGAATCAATCTGTTCCCATAAAACGGAACATTATCGCAGTATTCTGAAAGCGTAGAGACAAGGCGGGACAGCCGTCCGTCGCGGTGTCCTATCAACGTCACAACCGGCAATTAGACTAACGGCCTGTTGAACTTGGGCACAGTTTGTTTCAAAACGTGGTTTTTGCATCCTTCGTTGATCTTCTAGACACTTTGTTGCTAACAAAGTTGAACTTATGTGAATATTATAAAGAACTCCAGACTATGGTATTAATGCACAGCCTAAACCACTGCAGCACTGCACTAAAATTTGGACAGTAGCTTCTGAAATGACAAGACCATCCATTAAGAAGTATTTTCTGAAAATTTACATCCTAATGGGGTGAACCTAGAAAACGGCCTCGAGTCTAAACGAAATATGGAAAAATAGGCTATTTTATCCCCAAGCTTGGTAAACAACCTTTTAGATCCCTCGGCGATCAGAACTTCGAAGATGTCTTAGGGGGTTAGTCAGAGGCCGCGTCCAAGCATTTTGGTACATGCCCAAATTTTGCAGTAGTGAGTATTCCATACGTGACAGGTTGCAAGCTCATCGCGGCTTTTAAAAAACTTACCTACTGGTTTCCTCACGATAATTTCCTTCAGAAATTTAAGCACTTGACGCATTTACATTTTTCGAACAGAAATACCCATTGATTCACGACCAGGATTGAACCCACAACCTTCGGATCGACAGTCGGGGTAGCTCCGACTAGACCAACACGGCTTCAAAATACGAATCATAAATTAATTGTGAAACATGGCTGTGTAGAAAAAATTGAACATTACTAATAATACCGGAGTAAAAGTCTCGTGGCGTTCTGTTAGTGATGTCCTCCATAGGGAGTACCAGACGAGAGACAAAGTATGTTTGTGTACGAACATAACCCAGTTTACAGTAAGTCGATAGTTACAAGAAACCCTAGGTGTCAGCCGTTTTCCATCGTCACCTGTACTTGCAGCTGTAAGTAGCTGAATCGGCTTTGTTCATTTACTTACCGCAGTAATCCAATAACCGTCGCGTGTTTTTGCGCGTCTTAAATAGTTTTTACATAACATTCGCACAGTGTGAATGATAGGGGAAGATTGGACTGCAAAGTCAAAGTCGAAAGGTGTTTATTTCAATAGTCACTAGGATCACTTTGAAACGTCTTAGAAACTATGCGAAGCTACGCCTGTTCCTCGCGACCAACCTAGAAGGATCAGGCAACAAACACGGCTTTGTGAGTGCATTAGTATGTTGATTGGAGCTGTATGTAGAACAAATTTGTATTGTTTGTGCATTTGATAAGCCAAGGTCATATGAAATAAATAACATAAATTTATTTCATTTTATCTCTTATACCTAGAGACATAATATAAGGTCGCAAAGTTAGCTGGTCCATTCATAGCAACCTTCCCCTATGCAAAAACTAAGCGGAAATGTGAACTAGACAGACTCGTAGCGACATAAGTCGAAGTCTTTACAAATATAGTATTTACTATTTACATTCAAGTAGGAACATAATCGTACTTGAACGCGCGGACGAAGTTGAGGGCGGGTCAGCTAGTCCTTCAATGTAACCACTCAACTATCAACTCTACTTTTTCGTTGTTTCAGGACTATATTTAAACAACTATTTAATAAAACTTCCTGAACGCTTCACGTTATCTTTCATTTTGTATTCCAAGCTATGAATTTCGTGGTAGTAAAGTGATAAAGCGAATCAATCACATATTATATTTTCACTTTACGCTTTCGCGGAACCATCTCGGTATAGATCGCTCTTTCATGGGGACGATTGAAAAACATTATTTTAGTAGAACAAACAATGTGTCTCGCAATCTAAAGCTATAATCTGAGGGGCGACGATGGGACACCATCATCAATCAGACTGCCATTGTTCAGTGCCTGAAAACTTTGTCCATAAAAAGTGTATCGCGCTTGGCTGTGTGTCCATATATATATTTTATGACCATTGCGTTCTTCTGTATGCATTTACTTGTATTGGTAGATTAAAAAGAGATGTCGGTATACACCGTTTTTCATATCCAAAATGATAAGCATTAACTTTTCATAAGGAAGTTGCAAAGATATATCTACCCAGAAAACACCATTTTCCCAAAGCAATTGTAACGCCCATTAAGCAATAATTCCATCGAATTTTATATCCATCATATTAACGCCCGAATGGCCTGAAAGTTCCATTACCCGCCCTCCCTGAGGAAATCTCACCGCATTCAAATATTTAATTACTCCAGCTCTCGATCGTTTATAAATTCGAGCAGGAGTGCTATCATAAAACGCGCTAATGCTTTATAATTAAAATATTCTCAACAAGCCGTGCTGTAATGGCACCTCAGGCGACGGTCTCCTCCTTAGGAAAAAAACGCATAAAAAATTACATTCACCCCAGAGGACTCACCCCTTGTGTCGGGAAAATCGATTAAAAAGAGGAGTCGCGGGGTAGAGGGCGGGGGGGACGGGGAGTTTAATATGTACGAAAAAATGCACGACGCCGCGGGAGCGAGGGAGACCCGAGGAGTGGGTCTTGAGTTGCCTTCAATTTTTATAATTACGTTCATACGTGAGCACCGCCGCGGCCCGTTCCTTACCGCACCGCAGCCGCCCCGCTCTTGCGAAACTCGATTACTTATTTAGAATAGTTCTCCTCACCGAGCTCTCACCCCAGATTGCTTTTTTAATTATTAAAAGAAATGTGAACTGAATTTAAAATTTCCTTTTACTTAAACATCATCAAAGACATTTACAAACATGATATCGAAACAGCTTTTCTGTTTCAGAAACAAAATCAATTTCTGCCAGCGAAACTCGAAAGTTTTCCACACAAAGCAATCAAGAAAAGAAGGAGGCAATAAGAACGGGATAACCGAGGAGGACGTTATCTCTGGAGACGGTTTGCAAATGAGCGGGTGACGCACACACGCGCTCCACCCACACATGCGCTAATCTTGCGTCCACACACGGCGTCGTATGCGTGCGTACATTTTATAAATAGATATCGTTTTTTTATCCGGGTACAAGAATGGGGGTCGCCACCCGGGGGGACTCCCCTACGGGGGACGTGTTGGATTTCAGATTGCTACGAACTGCAAAAATGAGGGATGAAAGAAATATAGCTTAAAACGCAGATATTTCTCGGCGTCTTAAGGCGAGGGGGTGGGTAGGGAGTGTGTGGAACAAAGTAGAGTGGCGATATTGAACCAAAATGAAATGGTAAACGAACCGTGCGTGCAATGCGCGTCCGATCTAATGCGAATTTATAATTTGGACATAGCTTTTCTTTGAACTCGTGGGGTGGGTTGGGAAAGGAAATTTACAAAGAGTGCGGATGTGATTTATGAAGGGGCCAAGTGACCATTCGGAAAACATTTCCCAATTTTTCCATTAAGATGGTTAATAAGATGGTTTGACACAATGAGCGATGTTTAAGCGTATCCTCATTGCAGGTTAACGCGAGTGTCCGCCGACCTAATTGTCGTCTCGCCGTCTAATCGGGATATGCGCCACGCGATAATTGCGACACATTACGACTTGCCGCAGATCCGACACTTATCTACCTAGATCTACCAAGTCAGTCTGTACTGCATTCCACACCTGTCCTGAGTACCTAGTCTACTCTTTCAAGACATACCCTGTTATTTTTAGTCGCTAATACCTATGTTTTCACTCCACTTACACTTACATTAACTTCATAGATTTTTATCTATAATTGTTGTACAAATAAATGACTAACTAAGACTACTTAATACTAATTAATATCCGTAGACAAGCGCTATGGTATGGTATGATTGTGTTAGCTCTACTATATAAACGTTTTTCGTCTACCTATCGTAAAATTAACTGTACTAATCGGTGTATACCTACTTATTTTCAGTGTTAGGTATTATTATGTAATGTTATGTTGGTGTCTCCGAGAAATCACAAATGTCGGTCTAGTTAAATGCCCATTGTCTTTATTACTCGCTAAGTGCGACAATTGTTGCTGCTAATTCGCTAATGAGTATGTAGGTGTAGCGCGGGCGAAACGTTTAATGCTAACTGGCGCATTAGCCGTAACTTGAACTATAATATGTTTTGTAACTACTATAGTATCTCGAAAGGGGTTTAATCTATAAAAAGGTGAAAAATATGGGTAAATAAAACATAATTGTGAGATTTAGATTATTTTCAGATTCAGATTACTTTCCAAACTTTTTCAAATCAGCTGTTTTTCTTTTTACGAGAAGTTAGACATGCCTGCTACCTAAAACAGCTGAATAATTAAGTTGAACCTATGTGTCACCAAATGACGAAAAATATCGACAGTCAATAAGGTGTAGAATAAGCTCTTTTCAGGATATTAAGCAATTATTATGAATCACCATGTATAGACATCATCATAATAGGTACAACAGAGAGTGCGGTAAAATCATGTGAAATGAAAAACTTGCTACGAAGCTACGTACTGGCCCAAAACTACGAGCGAATTTGAATAAGTCCGAAAGTTACGTGATACAACATTATTACATCACACTTTGAAATAGCGCAAGCTAAGCGGCAAAGTGAAAATTGCGTACGTGAACTGGAAGGAAAAATATTAAAAATTAATCAAGGAAGCCGGGGGAGGCACATGTGTCGACAAAAAACCGTCTCCTTCTCACGGGCACGTGCGAAGAGCCGTTTCGGAACCGTTCCGCCGGCGAGTTAAAAGTTCCTTCGAACAAACAGAGGATTTGTCACAATTACGGCGGGGCGGCGCGTCCCTACTTGATTAAAACCTAAATCACGTGACGTGTTTACAGCCACGCCGGAGGTGTTTTCAATTTGCCGACTTCTGGACTAGCCATTGGCGTTCCGGACACGTCCACGGACCTATCTGGGGGCGGACCGGAGTTTTGAATTTGTTGCGAATTAAATTATTGACGATCTAATCAGGCGAGCCGATCTCTCAGACTCCCACCCGGGCGACAACGGTCGATCACGTCCTTTAATTATTTTGAAATTTCGCGCCCAAAATCCGTAGTCAATGACGCCTCCGTGTTTCGCCACGGTAACGTTCCGGCTATAAAAAGCGACGTGAAAAGAGGAGATTAACATTTGAATTAATCGGAAGATTAAACATAATGAAAGAAAATCTCATTACGGGGCCGTATAATAGCGGTGAGAAACCGGTCGAGGAAAAAGGCGGTGTATAAAAAGAAAAGGCGCGCGCGAAGAAAATTAAAAGCTTGAACGAAATTAAAAAATGTTGAAAAAATGTAATCGACGCCGTGCCATTAGGGGGAATGCAAACAGGACGTGGGCATCCCTGCGCGGGGGAGGGGAGTTGCCAAGTTCTCAATTAAAGAGCGGCTACGGAAAGTCTCGTTGTAATTAGATTCTTTTTCATCTTCTTATGTCAGCATCCTCCGCGGTGACACTCAGCCTGATTAATTTGTAATCGAGACTTGTTAGCCTCTGAGTTTCCGAGTTCTATTAATTTATTTTCCCCGAGTTCTCGAATTGATTGATATCCAATTAGACGTTGCGAGCGATCGTGATTAACGTTCTGATTTCTTTACTTTCTATTGACTCTACAAATTCTCTGTGCAATTTGATTGCAAAGTTACATTAAGCTAAATGGAAAATATTATCACTGGAGAATCTATTGCAGAAAATTACCTGCATTTACTATCTAACCATGAAGCTCAGGCTTATTACTTGAAAGTACTTAATTCTTGTTTTTCTGCTTAGATGTTGGATAAGGTTATTTTTTTATACCTCAATACTTAAAGATTAGTCCTACCTAAGCTGCCGAAATGTCGACACTTACAGCCGGAAACAGATTGAAGTCACTCAGCGAGTCATAGAGAGAGCTGTGCTCGGATATAATCAAAACGAGACAACTAAGGTGGTCGACACAGCTCAGATTAGCAAACTAAAATGACAGCCCGTATTTGCCGTAGAATTGACAAACGTAGCAGCCAACGCATACTTGAGTGGAGACTGCGTTTAGGTAAGCATAGTGCAGGTATATTCACATTTATTCTCAATCATTGAATTAGTTTAAATTTTGGGAGATGAAAAGAGAATTATAATTATCCAATCAAATACTGTCCTTCAGCTGTAACGTAATAATTACCGTAGAGGATGCTGTCACGCGATAGAGCCGGATTCTACGCCGGAGATCTTCATTGTTTAATGCGACCAGTTCTAGGTCAGCCAATTGCTATTGCAGCTACTAGAACATGACTTGGTAAGGAAATAATTCGTAGATTAGCAGTAATGCAAGTTTTTAGTATTGACTTTTATTGTACCTATTTTTTTATAGTTTGATTGAACTACCGGCTTGTGTACTGAATTAGTTATACTGCGCACTTTTGCAGTGAAATTATCTCGATCACCAGTCGGAAGCGTCCCCAAGACGCTGGAGGAATTGCCACGCTGGATGGCAATGCTTATTTGTTAATCTTTTAGTTAGTCCATCATGAAAGTAGGTCGTATACCGTACTTCTACGGGATTATAATATAATTAAGAACGAATTTCCATTAGCCTACCTAAGAAATTACCTCCGAAATCACCCGCAATTAACACGAAACCTCGTCAAAGCAACACGAACCCTCTTCCAAACAAACAACAGCTTAAAATTAATTCCCGGTGTCCGGCCAGCCGTAATTAAACATCTCGCCTTGTAATTACGGACTTTACGTTGTCGGAAGTTGTCGGAAATTGTCGGGAATTCTCGGGAAATCGGGCTTAAGTGGTCCGGCCAATTAATGCCGCCCTCGACGTCGCGATTAAGCAATTAACACAGATGGGCGGGCGGACACTCTCATTAAATTGTTTGAGGAACTTTGAGTTCCGAGGTTTGAGGTTTTCCCGGATTATCCCCCTCCTTTGATGCTAAGGAAAGTTTGTGGCTGTTTTATTAAGATTAAACCTTAATATTGATAATGTTCATAAGCTTAAAACTGATAGCAAATAGTACTAAGTCTTAAAAGTTTCGGGGAACGTACCGTTATTCTTACTCGTAAAGTATGTATGTATGACCATTATATACTATCATCATAGCCGCTCTAGAAATCTGTGGGGGAGGCATATGTTTATCAGTGGACATCCTACGCTGAAATGATGATGATACTATCTTTATGCTACATATTATATAAAATAAACAACCCACTAGTAATCTATTAGGTATCTGGATTTTATATTTTTTCGAACATTCTGTTGGCTTAGAGTTTAATAACTTGAAAATTTCATTTTGTACAAAGTTAGTTTTCTTCTGGAAATTAGAAGAAATAGAGAAACGAATGGGAAACCAATGTTACATTACCACCTACTAATACTATGGGTTATGATGACAACAAATGTATAAAAACATATTTTGTTGAAAATAAATTCCATTTAAAACACAATTTGTTCTCCAAATGAACAATAAACCATTATATCGGTCTATTACTCATTTAACCCATTAATAAACACGGGTAATCTGTAAAGCCATTATTAACCAGCTTGTTAACACCCTGACCTGACCCCTAAAGCCTTTACAAAGCCTTTAAACAAACCTCAGCTAATGAATGGCCCCAAGGGTGGTTATTAATTAAGTCAGAATCTTCTTACAAAGTATCATCAACCCTTTCTTAATAAATAATAGTAGGGATGGGAAACGTTTTATTCATTTAGATGTTTCAGAAATATCGATAAAAGTATGTCATCATCATCATCATCATTCTAGCCGTAGGTCGTCCACTGCTGAACATGGCCTCCCTCACAGATTTCCGGAGCTACTTCCTATCATGTGGGGGGAATTTGCCCACACTCACCACGCTGGGCACGCGGGTTGGCGAGTGCAGTTAGAGCTATCATTGTTATAATAGTGTACGCTGCTGCTGGAAAGTTTAATTAAATACGAGGAAATATCGATGTTTTTCAATCATAGCGTACATCTACGCTGCTTCTTGTGAAAATGGTGAGGAGTTAGAAATTAACCAATAACCTTTGCCATTTTCCTATTATTACCCAAAATATTGTATAGTCTTTGCTTTTTGTCATAAGGCGCTTTATATGACTAGGGTAGTCATGGCCAGGTTATTAAAGAAACTATCTTAAAAACGATGATACTCGATAACATTCGCAATTCGACATGACACCCCTAGATCATCGACTAATTCAATAACGCGGGCTAAACTGCGCAAACAGGCAGTGAAAGGGTTAATTTGCATGGCGGTATTTGCAGGGTTAACCGATGGCTCGTTAGGGTAGAGCAATTAATAACGGAAGGGTTGGAAAACTCATGGGAAAGTTGGAGTAGGTCAGGCTTCGCTTTCACTTAAAGTTACCGATGAAAAGTGAATTGGGGTGAAATTCGTTGAAAACTGGCTGAACGTCCTTAGTTCAATAAATCAAGGAAATGAATACATAAATGGGATTTTACCTTCGTTCATCCATTTATTACCTACTGAATCAAATGGTCCCTTATTATAGAATAAATAAACACGTCAAAAATTGCATATGGATTCGACGCGTGTATTAGTTATTATTATTAGCCTCGTGAGGGGAAATTGTTGAGGAGAAATCGAATTTTGGCCGACAACCGTAAGGTTCTCGAATGGACCGACGACATTGTGAAGGTTGCGGAAAGTCGGTGGATGGAGAAGGCTCAAGACCGTTCGTCATGGAACTCTATGGGGGAGGCCTATGTCCAGCAGTGGACTTCTACAGGATGATGATGATGATGAGGGGAAATTTAAAAAGAACGAGCTAATTTGACAGAAATTGCAATGAAAATAATGTATATGTGTGTGTTAAAAATACATTCGTGTAAGAAGTTGTTCATACTCGTATCTATGCAAGGTAAACGGCCAAAGAATGTTCAAAGAAGTAAACCTTCCTATAAAGTGCCGAAAATTGTGACAGTTTCTTACAAAACAGACATTTTAATTCGTCGCAAACAGCCTTATCGTGATTGAAACGGAAAAAGTGCTACATATTTAAGCTACTGTTTGACATACTGAACCGTATAATTACGTCGAAACTCGGAAAAAAGCTAAAAATTAAAACAAAACACCGAAGACAAATGAAGAATGTTTCGGAAACACAAAGGGGCGTTCATACATTAGTTATTCACTAATTCATTGTTTCAAACGGGAAAATTACAGTTCTACAATTATATTAGTATTAATGAGTCCAGCCCACTATTTCTTTTATACTTTTTTATGTAGAAATGTAAAGAAATGGTCTATCGTTCCATTCTAAACATTAATATTTGTGAATAATGCCTCATTAGACAAAGCAACCGTAGGGGAATAAAGATTCTCGAATGGCGACCATAAACTGGGTGACGCAGTGTTGGCCGGCCCCCCACCCAATGGTACGACGACATTGTGAAGGTCGCGGGAAGGCGGTGGATGGAAAAGGCTCAAGACCTTTTGTCATGGAACTCTTGCGATCACGAAAGGAACTACGCAGTGTAGGAAGCCTCCGATTCAGACGACTGATGACATTTTAAAGATGCGGGCAGTCGGAAGACCTTTCGCCGTGGCATTCTTTAGAGGAGTTCTATGTCCTACAGTGGACTTCTTCAGGCTGATCAACCACCTTTAAGAATACCAGCTCATTAAAATACTTAAACGAAAAATAAACATAACTTTGACTAGTGTTCTTTAAGGAGTCTCAGGTCTGTAATCTGAGAATATGCTAAAAAAAATAAAAGCTTATTTTTTTTGTGGGTTTTTGAAAAAAGCCACGCTTATAATACGGTCGGAATAGCCATTAAAACTATCATATCGTATCAACCAAAAGACTATGTGAAATTCACTAACCGTGAGAACCTTCTAGGTAAATTGTAGGGCGATCATTAAACAATACAAAGTAAGAAAATAAAAAGAACAATTTCTTAGATTGCTGTCAATTAAAAAATTATACTTCACACTTGACTGTTATACTACCGGCAATTATTAACGGATAGCACAAAATTAATTAAAACAACAGAGCTTGCCGTCATGGGCTATTAAATTACAATTACAAGGAAGTTCGTAAGACTGTAGCTTAGAAAGAAATCACTGGGTCACTATTCGGACGTAGACCTTGGATAGTTTTTTTAGCCAAGTTTGGGGCTTGCAATATCGTTGTGCTGTATCGCAAGCCGTCAAAAGTCAAATTATTAATATTTAATGAATGCCACTTTACTAGATTTTATTAAAATATCAGTTTCTAAACAGAATGATTGTCAGTCTATCAGTCTTTCAAATCAGAAAATCAGAAGTCAAAGTAGAGTCAACAGTCAGTTGTAACTGTTGTAAGTTGGTTTGTCCTTCTTTCACGAGGCAACAGAGCTGCGGATCAATGTGGATTTTTGTTTTGATATATTTAAAGAACTGGAGATTGATATAGGCTTCTTATCCAGGAAACACCTAAGCGAAGCAGCGCGTATAAGCTAGAATAAAATAATATATAGGAGAATACTATGAATGCTGAATGATTCAAGGGCAGGTACAACAATTAGTGTTCGGCTTAGTGAACTGAACCAGCTGTTAAATCCAGCTGTGTCAAAACTAAAGTGTTGAAGAAAGTGATGTCTGTTATTAAAACTATCGTGAGATATATCGTGTAATTGTCGAGTTTTTGTTGTAATTTCACGCGCCGTTACCTCTGTTTTGTTTACTTGCGCATGCGCTTCTAAACGCTTGTTTATTACCTATACTCTCATTAATAATTCAGTGTTTAACGCCTCTGTAGAGTAAAAAATGTAGACACAGAGCACTCAAGTGTTAAATAGTAGTATGAAGAAACACGAGATGTGTAAGATACACTGTGATTTCATCGTGAATCGTTGAGTATGTGATTAATTATACATCTCTACGATTTATTATGATTCTTTGAAGAGATTAATCTAAAAATCATAATCTAAGAAAATCATGTATTATGCGGCACGAGAAAAGTTGTGCAATTTTTCAAAATGAAAGTTATGAAAGAAAGTATTATAATGGTTCATGTCGTGAGAATGATTACGCATAAATTAAAGCTGCTGAAAATAAAAATTGAAAATTATCCATGGTCGTAATTTTGATTGTCGATGTGGCATTTTAAGGGGAAATTTCATAAATGAAACCACATTTGACAGCTTTTCGGATGGAAATAATATCAGTCTGATTTCAGTGTCAGAAGAATGAAAAATATACTACACGAGGCTCGTTTAAATCGTCATAAGTGCAATTTTGAGGGGAAATTTTCTAAAAATAATCAAATGTACAGACAGAAAATAATGATAATTCTTGAAAATAATATCAATCTGCTATCCAATTAGTGAAAATATAAAAAGGACTAAGAAAATGCTGTCGAATTTGTCTCTTGCTTTGAAAATTTCACTAACGACAATTAAAGTTATGAGCCTAAAGAATGCCAGCTGCTATCCAGAAAGTTTTTTTTCACACGTCAATATAAAGTTGCTTCTTACTATTTGTGGTTTCATTTCCAACACAGTTTCAAATTGAATCAAGCAATCGATAAGTGCAATAATTTCGTCAGCAAATGATCGCGGGCGAGCGTGCGGTGTGTCGTAGGGATGAACGAAGCCGGATGAATCGAATAGTCGGATTAATATTATGCCCATTACACTGACTAATTCAGGTTTTAAAATCTCTTAACAAACTTCAAAATAATAATGTTGATGACATAAGATTAGTAAATAAGTTACTCGACTGATGTTTGCATGATCTGCAAATATTTGTTCTGGGTCTGGGTATTGTGGTACTTTGTTACTCGTTGTTTCTGATATCCACGAAACAGGGAATCCTACTGTGGGGTCAGGACTATGTATGTATGTAGTCATACATAGTCCTGACATAGTAATTAAATGTATTGTCAACTCAATCTCTACGTTTAAAAAAGCCGGAACGTCCTGTTAATGTCTGTTGGCAGCTCTATACGGGAACCTATCACCGAACACCGATCAATGCAATTTTGATTGATTGCATTGCTTACTGTAGTGTAACCAATCTTATTGAAAACTCGTATTGTAAAGGGCATAGCTGCGTTCGACACACGGCTTGTCAAACGCTTTAAAATGAAAAAAAAAACGGGGGACAACCCTAAGACCATTAACGACTGTGACATTTTATATTTTAGGGAGAATTGAGGTTTTGGGCATTTCTGCCCAAATCGATTTTCTTTTGTACAGCGTAGATTAATTTTAGTTGATAGGCCACTAGAGGTTTGAAAATTCATCATTAAAGTTTACAATTAATGTTTGCTTGGTATTCTTTTAAATTGAAAACTAGTTAGTTTATTAGATGGAAACCTTGAGTTGTCGGAGACTATGGACAAGAACCAATCCTATAAAATTAGTCATTTAGAGTGATATTTATAAACAGTGGCCCGAGCACAAATAATTCGCGATAGTGTTACGCTACGATATAAAAAGTCAAATTTTAGCCAATTACATCGGCGATGCTTGATATCTTTTCACATTGATTGGCTCATACTTGACATTTGGTATCGTAAGCATAACTTGTGTGAATTATTTGTGCTTGGGTCACAGTAAATTTATATAAAATCCACACATGATTAAATAACCAAGTCGGTGATGCTATGTAACCGCGTTTTAACAACATGTCACTTTCAAACGTCGATGTTTTCAATTTAAATCGATAGAGGGCCTTTCATGTTCAGGGAGCATAAGGGTAAGAGGGGCCAGAGTTCAAATGGGATTAATTAGGGTGGACTTTTCACTTCGAAAATATTCAGTGAAAATTACTCCGAGACCTAACAAGGAGCCGTATTTTTTAAATCACAAAAGAATGTAAACATCGTTGGAGAAAACAACAATTAGAATAGCCGATATCGAAGCCTCGGGCTCCCTAACCACCCCGTGCCACCCCATTATTTTATCTAATCAAAAAGTTTTAAAAGGAAAAATTATACCGGCCTTTATTATGAGTCAACTTTCTTTCGGAGGGTGGATATATTTTTAATAACGATACCGTAGAAAGCCATCCCACCGTGTAATTCTTTTCGCGATTCCGCGAATTCAACTGTATCAAAGTGTGCTTAGTTATTGGAAGCAAATATTTAACTTTTCTTGAAGTCGAAATCGATTTGTTACAAATTTCGAATTCCTTATAAGTAAGAGTTAAGTAAAGGAGAGCATTAAAATTTAAGAGCATAGGAGACCGTCATATCAAAGAACGGATGTATCCAAAAATAGATTGAGTTATGTTTCTTAATAGAATTATAGAGCGAGATTGAAGCATCTCAAACTGCAAAAAACACCCTATCTTTGTAGAACTTGAACACGTCAAAACTAATTGAAATTATAAATGTTACGACCACCATAAAGCGTACCATCAAAGGCGTCAGATGAGACCAAAAATTCTACATTAATTAAGGGAAAAGTGCCCCGAAAAAAACGGAGGGTGCGCTGATTCCCCAAGCGTTTTCTTTACTCACCATTTCCCAAAACACAATCCATGAAACAAGAGAAAACAAGTCTTATTTCGAGGTGTCAAGATGTTTTTTGGGTTGCTTGGCTTCGGATAATATTTATCAGAGCCAGCATTATTATTGCACACCTTGTATGCGTAAATCAGTGCCTGAGGCAAGCATTTTTCAGACAAAAAGATGCAATTATATGCAAAGGGAGGGGAGAGCCACGCAGTAATGAGGTACTTTCGAATTTCTTAGGGGTGATACTGAAGAATTTTCTTGCATGTTATATTGAAAATATTTTCTTCCAGGACTCGGGATTGCGGGATTTGAATTTGAAACGACATAATTTCGTTCGAAAAACTAAAAAAAACTGACATCAAGTTCGAGGAATGGGTACTTTTTTTTGTGAAAGCATTTTCTTAAATCAGGGATTTGTGGGCGATAAGTTTTTGGTTTTTTTTTTCAGAAAAGAGCTACTTTTTGCTATCCGTATTCAACTTCTCAAACTAAATGCTATAAAAGCTAGGGGATGGGCAGCAGCGTTCCTCATTTTAACAACGATAGCTCTAACTGCGCTCGCCAACCCGCATGGACAGCGTGGTGAGTATGGGCAAAGCCCCCCGACATGATAAGGAATTTGCTCTGTCTGTGGGGGAGGCCATGTTCAGCAGTGAACGTCGTACGGCTGAAATTATAACGAAATGCACGTCAGACATGTACAATACATTTTAGGTCCATGGTCATGTGACATTTATCTGAATGAGTACGTTCTTACTTTGTGGCAATTTTATGAAATAAACGATTGGGATTTAGATGAAAAATAGAGGTAAACTAGTGTATGCTGATGCGGAAAGAATAAATCAATGTGCTCCGTGCTAATCAGGACCAAGCAATGTGATGTGACCAAGCTTTTTTAATTTTATTAGGTAGGACATTATGTAATTTGTATTTATTGTGGCAAATTTTTATTTTTGTTATTTGAAATATATGGATTGATGAATTTTTCTATTGACTTTTTATTAGGCTTGACATTATGTAATTTGAATTTATTAATTGAAGATTTATGTTTGTTGTTTCTTAACTAGTAGGTATTATGCTATTAATTAAAATTAATCTTATAAAATGTTTGATATGTATAATAATAATAATTTAAAGGACAATGGTACACTATTGCATTAGGTGCTCCTGTAAAAATTGTGTAACTTTTCGTAAATAATGCCTGTATTTTTATGTTTTATATCTGTATGTTTTCTGTGTACAATAAAGAATTAAAGAATTAAATAAATAAATAAAATAAATAAATAAATAAATGTATTTGGGAATATCCGCTCCGAGTACGTTGTCATTCCATAACATTGAAGCCGTATTCTTACGGCTTGCGATATGTCAACTCAAATGTATTTAAAAATTATCCTTACCTCTACTGGATAAAGTCAATTTTGCATTTGACATTTGAGGGCGTACGATATCGCAAGCACCCTTAAAAGTCAAACTCAAAATTTATCTTATCCAGTAGAGATAAGGATCATTTTGAAATAAATTTAGATGACATATTGCTCGCCGTATAGTAGTTTTTTTACTTTTAAATACGGACCAACCTTACTGTGTAATGGGTGTACAAACATAAAAAAACATAGTCAAACGAAAACGTGTCGTTTCAAAATGATCTCATAAGTACTTCACGTGTTTGGTCATTCGTGGTTGACAGAAAACTGAAATGTGAGCATTGAATGCTACTTGACTACTTTGATGAGTTTGCATTAGAATGTGATCAATACAATATTAGGTTACGTGTTTAGCTGAAAATTCTAAAATTAGAATAGTTCAAGGATTGTTTTGTACACTAATAGGCATTTATTTCTAGGTCTTAATCTAAGAAATATTCATCAAAAAAATTACACAAAAAAATATCCTAGTAATGCGCTTTAAAAATTAATATAATAATATCATAAAAAGCAACAATTACATAAATATTTTTATATATAAAAAAAATGAATAGAGTACCTATTATAATGGTTACCACTCCTCTTTCTTCCGAACATATTTCGATAGACTCAGAAAAAATACTACTTATTGTACTTATGAATATGTAAAGTGCCTGGAAGTTTTCCACGTCTGCATTTCAGATTCAATCATTTATCATCTACTAACAAGCATAACATTAATACGAAACACATTGGTCCAAGGACACCTTTAGTACGTCATTCGTCCAGCTTCCTACATTACGATTCATTTGTATAATTCACTACTCCATTGTCATTCAGTACAGAAATGGATAAACACTGTTTATTTTAAATCGTTCGATGAAATTACTAGAAGATGTATCATTTACATCATCTTTCCAGCCGCTGGAAGTCAACTGCTGAAAATCGGTCTTTGAGTTTGTGTAAAACTCAAAGTCTGATGCCGATGTGGGGGCCAATGGTAAGCGACCAAGTCTCTGTGTCTCATCACGCACTGATAGGTAGGTACTAGTAGACTTTCGTCTTGAGACTCTGCGGTATCAGTGACGAGATGGTATGAAGGAGTTTCCCATTCAGTTCATTTGTTGCGTATCTAATCATATAAAAATTCACTGTGTTTGAAGGAAGGGCAAACTCCAGAAGGTAATTTTCATTACAAGAAATTGAGTAAGAGCACTCTATTTTCATATATTTATTGCACTCTAAATCCGCAAAGAACATACCCCATGCTGCGCTCTTTTACGTCCACAAAACACATTTCCGTAATCACCTTATAAAGGGATTACTATAAATAAAAAGGAAAAAAAGGAAAATTAACCGCATTACGGAAGATCCCGTCCCCCTACAGTATGTGGGCCGTAGATCCCACTGATAAACCATTGGGATATCCTTCGCGTAAATGAAATAATGTGGTATTTTTATGTCTTTATGATTGTTATTATATACAAGGTGATTGTATGCTATCCCTAAAGGGGCTTACGCAATCAACAAAATATTCGCGAAAAACATCAAGATTGTCAGATTTTCCTTCCGAACTTTTTCAAATTAGCTGTTTTAGGTATTTATTTTGTGTAGGTACATAAAAATATTCAGTATCATTTGTATTTCTAAAACAAATTATTGATACCAACTATCATACACTCCAACCATTGTTTTCTTCAAAACCTTGGCTTTATTAATAACACTTATGACTCTATTATGTATCTTGTTTTTTACCATAGGTATACTTAATTTTATTACTTTTGTAATAACATTGCATGCGAAAAATATTTTCGCTCATGAAATAATTTTAATTTCAGTGAGAGAAGCACTTATCCTAATTTATATCCAGAGTTAAGAACGAAGACTTAAGGGGCAAAAACCGGAAAATACATAAGGAACAGGCATGCAACCCCCGTGCAGGTTTATGCCCTATCAGGGTGGCATGAGTAGGGGATAAAAAACAAAATGAGAAGTTATGTTTTCGGTAATAAAGGACGGACGAGAGAAATCGTTTAAGACGACGCCAAATGAGATGGAACGAATATATTTGATTATTTTTATGGCACGAAATTGCGATACGGTCTGGCCTCGGACTTAATGTCTATTTGTTTTACTTGAATTTAATATAACGTTTATCGTTCGCCGTTTATAGGCGTCGGTTTACCGTTTGTGGCGAAAAAGAACCAATAATTCTGTATTGTTCATTCTTTAGGTATGGTATTTATTATTTACTAGCGTATGCCCGCGGCTTCGCTCGCGTGGTACCTACATAAAAAGAAGCCTATATGCTATTCCCATCTCTGTACCAAATTTCATCAAAATCCGTTCGACCATTTAGCCGTAATTGAACAATAATCATCAAAACATCTAAACATCCAAATATCCTCACAAACTTTCGCATTCATAATATTAGTAGGATTTAAATTAGCTGGAAATAATCTTTACACTAGTATATTTTACTTGAGCTATTTATTTACTTTATAAGACTAATTAGGTAGGTACATGTTTCGTCACGATATTTTTATTCTCAGTTTTAAGCACGAGTTTATGCGCACATGAATAATCCATTGGTAATCGACCAGGATTCGAACCCACGACATTCGGATCGAATGCCGTAAGGTACCTTTCACGAGGCTACATTGTATTTTAGTCACGCAATGATATTGTTTTCACGTAGTAAGGTATATAATTTATACTACACTAACCTACTTAGTAAATAATATTTTAAACCTAAGAAAGCCAACAAAAAGATTCGATTATAAGCCATGTCTTCTCAAAACTATTTTCATAATTTTTGCATCAAATGTTTGAATGCTGAATTTAACAAGTAAAATATAATTGTGCCAACTAAATTAATCAAGCTCTATAGAAACGTTATCGATTTACGATCACAACAATTGGGAGACAGTCGTTATTTTTATGGCTTCTAAAAAAGAGGATATGAATCAATACCCGGGACAAAGCGTAATTTATAAGTCTGTCCGGGCCAGTTTAATTGTAACGAAGAACGCAAGTGCGAGTCAGGGCTTAAAAGGGCAGGGTTCTGTGATTTGTTATGTTCAATTGACACTTGACGCATAGCTATAGATAAATGTATAGACCTTATCTTAGTTTTTATAGGACTCGTAAGTTCGTTTTCTGCCTGGGGATCCCTAAAATCGATCATAGCCCGTGTTTTGTCCGTGTTAATTTTGTGAAGGATTCGATACGGTAGGGTGTCGGCTACTTGTTTTCTTTTATGAGTTTTTCGATTATAGGCAGTTTGGGAGTAATGGTATACAACGAAACTTTTGATAGTAAGATTATTTGGCTCGCTTTTAGTGGCATCGGAAATTGGGAACTCCAATTTTGTACATATTCATGTCATCATTTCAGCCTTTAGAAGCTCACTACTGGACATCGCCCACTGCGACCCCCGGTTCGTTATCACCATTCGAGAACCTATACCCCCAACGGTTATTGGTTCTACGAGCTATAAGGCGTTCCCACTGCCACTTCAACTTGCTAATTTTGAGAGTTATGCCGGTGCCAAATTTCATGTAGGACAGTGCTTTTTTGTATCAATTTCTTAAACTGGAATTTTATTCATACTTGTCTTGAAAAAGTACTTTAATTGAAACTAGTTGGACTCAATTTTAGTCCTAATTAATTCCAATAAGAGACTGGCCTCATAGCTCAGTTAGTAGTAACTATGCCTTCTGCGATAGAGGTCGCGGGTTCGATCTCCGCACTGGACAAACATTTGTGTGATAAACACAGATGTTTGTTCTGTGTCTGGGTGTTTAATATTTATCTATTATATATATCAGTCTCTAGTAACCATAGTACAGGCCATGCCTAGTTTGGGATCAGTTGACCGTGTGAATATGTCCGGAATATTTATTTGTTTATTTAATAGTTTGAGAAATTTACTAAAAATACATCTGTTTATTCTGAAGACCAAACAGAGATCTGCAAAGAACCTAAAACATCACCCACACACTCGCGACCCTCCGCGACACGTAATGAAGGGAGGGCAGCGTGATATAATGCACTTTTTTATTGCTTACTCCTTATACCCACGGAAAAAACACACACGCGTACATTTTAACTATTAGTGCTTTTTTCTGTATGGGTTAGGGAAGGGTTCCGCCGCTGGGGTTAAGCCCGGTCGCTTGATAAAAAATTTACGCCGATTCGAGTTCGCGTTGCTCGTTTCAACAACGAGGGTCACCGAAGTACCTAAGAACTATTGTTGCGTTTCACTCTCACTCAAGCGACGACAAACTTTTTTTTCATAACTTATTTTGATCTCGATCCTACGGAAAGGGCCGGCCATTAATAACCATGGAATATAAATATCGCCGTCGCTTTCATTTCACGGGGATCGGAAACAAAGAGGCTCTTTGATTTTATTATTCTAATTTAATTTGGCTCGGGCCGTCGTCTGCGCTTTATCGCCAGGTAGCCTTCTGTTTCTAAGAAAAAATATTTATATCTCTTTCTATTAGAAATCCCATTGTTCGCGCGAGGGCACGTCAGCACGCGACAAAAGGAACATTAATTATAATATCCGATTAAAAAAAGCGCCATTTAGCTACGCGAGAAACGGCCTTTGTTTGAGATGATTGAATTTGGTATTACCAACATTAGCTACCATCCTGGATCCCCGGGGAAACGGGGAGGGGAAACGGAGATGCATTATTAAAAGTAGGCGACCTACCTACCGTATTTGCGTAGGCGCGGGTGGCTGCGACTTTTTTTCTCTATTTACTTCGAGCAAAGTCCGTAATGCGAAAGCGATAAAGATATCAGATTACCTACGCCTAGAGTGTTGCCGGTTCAGACACGGACAAAAACTATGGGCACCGAGAGACTGCCGAAATATGAGGATTCAATTCCATAAACCACATCAGTGGGAGGAATGATACGAGTTATGTCCGTACGTGCTCACACATAGTAATTAGATATTATGTACGACTAATCGTAACTCGCACGGGTGTTGTTTTACCCGAATAGGGGAATAAATCACAGGGTTACACCACGACAAAAAGTAACATAAAAAAAGAAACAATGTCAGTGCACGGAACAAAAGAAATTATAACGTGATCCATAGCGAAAAAAATCGTTATGACAATAAAAATGGTTATATAAAAAAGCGGTAATAATAGCCATAGAGAACAATACTGCGTTTATGCGAACTATAAGTTTTTAGATCAAAGTTTATTTAGCAAAGCGCCATAGATATGCATTTTGACGTTTCGCTCGAGTTGCCGCAGCAGCTGTCGCGATTTTGCGGATTAATTTTGCTCAAATGAAGTGCTGAATTTTAAATGATGCATTTTGTTTCTGCCATCCGTTTTTATGATAATAAACGCCATTCAGATTAGCTAGAAAGCAAAGCTAGGGGTTTGTAGAGAGAATTAAAGCTTTCTTTCTAGCTGTATACACATATTATAATAATGGGGCGCATAGACACATTTTTATAATGACACCGGCCACAGATGTACTATTAATCTCACGATGCGTAGTTATTAAATCTTGGAGAGTGGGACGACATCGTCCGCCATGTTATTAATGGAAGTGTATCACGGGAGCCATTAGATACATAATTAACATCGATCTTCAAGTAAAAAGAAAAAAAAATCAGGAAAAGCGAGCGTCACTCTCGGCGACGAATAAAAACGTCATTAAAGATTGATCGCCGCTAGGAAGTATCATTAATATTATTCAATTAATAAAACATAATTTCTCGTCTCACCCCGCGGAGGAAAAAGCAATTAGTGGCTAGATTGCGATCCGTCAAAACAACTGCGTCGAGTGTCGGAGAAAAAAACGAAAAGCATTCATTAAAGTTAAATTCGCGAGGGGTGAATACGTAAGGACTTTTTTGCATAAGACGGTGGCGCCCTCGTTTTTTTTAAAGTTTTTTCTGTATTGAATTTAAACTATGTGGGCGCAACGTAAGCGGTTTTCGTCACACTTGCTGGCTGTTGACGAAGTTTTTTTTTAATTATGCCAGTAATGAGTGTTGTTATGGTTTCATGGCAGAGTAATGAGCGGAGTCCCGCGGTGGCATTTGCATGTCGCGGGGAGAGTATTTTCGCGAGTTTGTTGATGAACTTTTTCTAACGTTTTTTTCGCAGACTATTTTTATGGCATGACTCTATTTGAAGTTTGTGGTTAAACATTTCGGTGTAACGTTGTTTATGGCTGAGGGGTGTTTTATTGTTATTATTTGAATGTTTATTTTACTCGTTTAATGTGGATTTTGCACGATATCTGTATTTTTTAACACTTTATGGAGACTTCAAAATTCGATAAGTGTTACTGCAATTAGCTCTTACCTCTTTGTAAATGATGTTATACATAACGTACCTATTTTTCAAAAAGTGAGTACCTAGTCAAATAAAAATTAACCAAATGCGTAGGTATGTTACAAAACCCGTGGTTCTATCATTTAAATCCTACAAATTCAATCAACATCAGTATTTATTTTACACCTTATTACAAGCTTTGAATAAAATATACCTACCCTAATCAGCAGTTGATAGGTAAATACATTAAACTAGAATAATGGGCTTTGATAAAGACAACCCAAAGTCGTTTCGGCTACCGATAATAAAGGCCCAACTGACGTGCGGCGGCCCCGATTTGGTATTAGCAATCATTAAATTGGAAATAACGCTATATTGCCGATACACTGGTTTCTTTTATAAATATCTCTCACGTGATCCCCGTGCCGAGTCGTGTCACGAACCTCACTGAAAACGATGGAAATATTCAAATCGCCATATAAAAAAGACAAGTTAGGTAGCATTTAAAAAGCTTGTTTGTTTAGCGACGAATCGCTTTTAGACATGGCAGGGTGCACGGCGCATCCGACAGGGCTGCAGATAGGGACATAACGGGTCAGACGGAACCTCACTTAATCCAATGATTAAGTTTACGTTGTACTCAAATTGATGTATTACCTATATGCCTAGGTATTAACAATCATCTGTGAATAAACATATTAAAAACATAAAAGAATTTTATATTCATGAAGGGTTTTCATTTTTATCTTTGACTGTACATTGGTAGACGCGGCGTGGTGGGAATGATTAGTATAAATTTGCATAACACCATAACAATAGATTTGCGGCGCGGCGCGGTGGGACGCGGCGCCCCGGGAACATATCAGTAAAACTACATATTACTCGTAGTAGCTATGTGCTCTAAGTCTAAAAATTATAAAGTCTTACCTCTTACTTAATAATGGCCCAAACCCCGCAAGACCCCCAAAAATGAATCCTGGCTACGCTCCTGCATTCGAGGTGAATACGTGGCAAACTTATATTGCAGTTGAATGATCTTTATTTATTGTGTCATAGGGATCAAATTTACGGCTGTCACCGGCATATAAAAATTGTGAAACATTGCAGTTGGGATGAAGAATGGGTATGAAATATGAAGTCTTCAGGAAATAGGGCGAAGTAAGTGGTTTGAAAACGTTTTGAGGCTTTTGAGACTGCTTGCATAGAATTGAGAGCTTATAAGAATCTTGATATAATATTCTTATCAGAATTTAAGCAGCTGAAATAATTTCTTACTGAGAACTGAGGGAACATTTTAACAAACCTGTAATTTGTTCTTTTGCCATTTTGCTTTTAATTTTTGCTTTAATTTTTTTTAAAATTGCGTATTTTTTTATGATTCCACAGTCCGTTTAGGAACCCTTATAGTTTCGCCATATCCGTCTGTCCTTCTGTCTTTGTTAGCCGTTTCACTCACCTAGATGGCGTGTCATGTCGTAAAGGACATAATATGTCTAACTAAACTGAACTGACTTCGGAAGCCCTCACTGTGAGTGGTCCGACACGTGCTTAGCCGAGTTATTATTTATGTAGATTCATTAAAATATAATTTAAAAAATGTTGCTAGGTATTTCCATGACTTTTGATTTTAATATTATTTATGACAGCCAGTTCAAATTGTGACTATTTTAATATAAGTAAACCCATGAAATTAAAGTTACGCAGTGCCTTCACAGTTTTATTAAATAAATATTTATATTAATATTCAATAACGAAGTACAAGACTCCCGCTAAGGTCAAAGAATTTGACACAGTTTCATTTTATTAAATTAATGCGTATTTCAATAAATAACAAATACCACATATTAAGCGCATGAATATTCATATAAATCACGATTACTCTTTCAACAATATCCATTTATCGGATAGCAATTTATTTGCTTATTTATTGAAATTTGTTACGCGTGTTAATATATTTTCGTTAGCGAATACCCTACCACTAATTCTGTTTCATTTTAAAATATTACTATGAGTGTACTAGAAAGAGAAGCTGGAAAGTTCGATTAGGGGTGAATTGTAACGCAAGTGATTTCGACAGAATCGATGCCGTTGATAGGATTTTTAATGGTTTTAAAAAATGGCGACAATAGCACGGAGTTGCTTCGACAGAATTATTTATAGCCGCTCGTAAATTGTAGTTTAAATTAAATCACCTCTAAGTCCCAGTTTCATTTCCCGCGCCAATACCAGTAATAATGTTTTCAATAATTGCAATAAATCAATTTACTTAATGTGCAATAACATGGGCCTACAAATTATTTTTATTCGATTAACATTCGCATGTAACGAGTATAAAACGTCGAGTAGAAAGTATATACATTCAACAAAAAAAAATGTTCGCAAGTACAATACAATTTGAACAAGAAACCACACTCTCTGAGGTGCCAAAGACAATGATAATTGTTCCACGTGAAATATAGTGTTGCCACCGACAAAAGAAGCATAGAGTAAAAGATATACATTTTTCAATGTAACACTCGGGCCATTCACTACAGGTGGGGCGATGTGGGGTGGGCAAGGACAATGGAAGGTATCAATGGACGATGCCAATATATTTTTTTTGCTTAAAAAAATTGGTATAGATCATTTTCGCCATTAATTATGTTAAAACGATGGCAAGACTGGGCGTGCGTGACGTTGCAAAAGCAGGGTTACCAAAAAATTGGTATTTTGAAGGTTTCAGCTTTTACGTAGTTTGGTTTCAACGAAATTTTAAATGTTAAAATGTATGACGAACACCTGGAAAACGTTTTCGAATTGTTATTATTGAGAATTAGTAAAAAATTAAAGATCTTCTATTTACGTGTGTACTCATAGGCATTTTTAAAATAAATACAAAATAAAGTCCAATTTCTTGCGTTTAAAAAATAAAATAAATAAATACCTAATAATAATCAAGTGGGTTTTTAAACAAACATTATCAATAAATAAAATACCAAGGCAAATTAAGATAATGAAAAAAAAACAAGCACTTTTGATGCGAAGGGATGAATCCAAGCCATTTGTTAAAATCGGCAGCTGGCCCCGCGCCTGCGCATCCGTGTGTAAACTCGATACCTATGACAATAGCCGATCTTGATGAGTGGGATAAATTAGCAGAAAAAATTGCAAAAGAAAATTAAAAGGTTTTTTTGGTGAGGGTATTTATATTTGGTAAGTGTCTCCTCTTACGGAATGTGAAATGTGAAAAAAATGTCTTACTTTGTAAGTAATTTATTTTCAGCTGTAAAAAAAAATAACAAAGCTGGATATTTGAATTTGTAAAGCTTTGAACAAATATTACGTTTTTAATCAAAGTTTGGGATATCAATAAAAACACGTTGTTTCCTAAAACAATTCATTGTAGTTCATAAATCATAAAAAACAGCTAAGACAAAGAAAAATGGCTCGTGCCCTCAAAAGTATGACTGGAAAGTATTGTCTCAACCACTCAAGATTTACAACTTCAAATATTCTTGAAACCTCCAGGTAGATAGGTCATAGAAAGAACAATGCTGTTTTGTTTTCCAGCGTGAAAAAAACCTGAACAAAATCCTTGAAAACAAAAAGCTTTACGTCACGGCTTTAAAATAAAAGGTGCCGTTTGTTAAGGGATTATGTCCCTTGAGACACGGGACTAGAACCGCAATTGTATTTAGACAATGCGTATAAGTTCAGGTAGCACTATCGATACCAACAAACTTTTCAGTTTGCTAGCCAAAACTGAACTCTACATCCCTGTTTATAGAGACATTTTCACTTACAACGTGAAAATGGCTGATTTGATACGCTATTTTAGCTAGGTTCTGCGAAAGAACCGCTGTTTTGTCGTTTTAATCTTGAAAGATATTGTGTTTGGCGAAAGTTTGCTTTTGCAAAGACTAATCCTAATGCATGGGTAAAATGAAATTAAACGAACATGAAGTTATTTCAAGAATCAACTGAGTAATTTAATTATAAAATGTTTGACAATGGTGGAAATAATAGTTAGGTATCTTATTTGACAATCAATTGAATCTTCATCGCGCTGATACGCTAGGGACTAAGCCTAGGTGCCTATCGATGGCTGTTTTTTTTCTGATTTTTTTATATTCCTTACTTCAAACACGTTTCTTCGTTACAAAAACACTTCACATAGATTAGATTTTACGCTGTTTCAATAAACTTATATTCGAAGTTCATTGCAGTTACTAATATTGGTTTGCACAACTCCAACATGTTTTAGGACGCCCCTGCTAAGTTGAAAACTAATATTAGCTGTGATAAAGATGTTTTTTAATTGTTTTGAAGGATATCTCTGTTGACCATAGAGATAAAAGAAGTAAAACAAACAGGATGTAAAAATACGTCAACAAATTTTCAAAAATCAATACCCTGATGACCAATTCCGCGAAGTTATTTGAAGAAGATAACGTTTGCTCAGAAGATGTTAGTTTTACATATCGTGGACGTGCAAACAAGCAATAAGGCCATATAAATTATAACCGAATATTGATCCTATCTGGTCTGGAGTAAAATGGAAACAAACTATTGACGTGACTTCGGCAAACCGAGATAGAATAAATATTTTAGGGTGGGCTCGCCCTAAACAAACACATACAGGATTTGCTGACCGTCGATATAGTTTCAATTTAATACGCCGAAATTTCATCACGTACTGTTTCACTCAAAAATACACCTTATACCGTTACTAATAACGATAAGTTCCAACGCTACGATTCGCAGTCACCTAAATCGTTTCAGAACTAGGAAAAGATAAAATATAACACTATCTAGCACGGTGTTTGTAAATGATTTTTTCGGCGTCTTGGAATAATCTTGACCGCTTTCTTTTTAGGGAATTTAATTCGATTGATTTTGAGATACTGAAAATTGCTTTACGTCGATCGTATGTTTTAACTAGAATTACTATTAAAAAGCTGCATGTCCATAATATATAACAGGGTAATTTAGAATTTGAGATTTACCTATACCGAAACTGGTAACTCTTTTAACTACCTATTTGATTTGAAATTGAGTGCGATATGTCATAGCAACTCGACTTCTTTGTTAGAGAAAATGCTTATTTTTAAAATAGCTTTTAGATGGCATATCCAACGTCCTTCGAACGCAATTTTAAGTGTATGCTATTAAAGGCTTTATCGTGAATAGAATAAAAACATACTTTAAACTAGTATGTTGTGCCAATCGAGCCATATCTTAATCACTTTGTATAATAATAAAGGTCTACGTAGGTTCGTTTGCGCCTCACATTACAATGATGAATATTGTTAGCTTTCTCACGAAATAAAACATATTCGTGCTTTTAAAAAACTTTTTTTCAAGACAATTTATCAAGATCTATGATTTCATCATTATTAATTAAAATAAAATCGTTACTTATTTGACATTCACTATTGATTCAGAATTTATCGGTAGTCAGTTTGTTGTCATGTTTATTTCCAATAAATCTTTATAAATTACGTATTCCGAGAATTGAAAATCTATCGTTTCCTTTCCCTAAAATGAAACAAAGATAGGGATTACCAACTATGAAATTATACAGAAGGCCAATGTCGATTTATCAAATAATATGACAGCATTGACGGAACATAATTTTTACGAAAATTGTAAAGCGTATTGTGTTTCATAATTAATGAAGCAAGACTTTCTTCGTAACAAAATATCCACGATCTATGTTTCGGATCGTCATTACCCGACTCTTTGTGCGACATTCTTTTGCGCCCAGGTGTTCATATAATTACATTGGATAGTGTGCAACAGAGACAAGTAGATACAGAGACGGGAATGGGAAAACGAGACACAACATAACTTCTAGCGTTGATTGATAACTGTGACAAAAACGAAGCAGATGAAAAATAATAATTATTAGATCTTTTGTTAAAGGTGCATGAGTTTATAGGGGTGACGAGATTTACTTTTATGTTGGTAATGTTTTTTATTTTTAGTTTGAAAATTATTGTCAATTTTAAAATATTTATAGGCTGTATAATAAGTTTCTAACTCTACTGAGTTAGAAACGGTGTTTATTATTATATGTACCTATAGTAACACAAAAGGGGCGTATTCTACAGCCAATAGGCAATAGCTTCTGTCTAAGTTTTTGGAAATTCAAATTTATTAATTAAAACAACACCATGCTAAAATGCTGTTTTGGGGTCAAATCTCAAACTGAAGATTTCACCTGTTTTAAAACAAAAACCATTAAAAACAGAATAATGTTGGTCTTTTTTTCGTGTAGGTATAACCTGTACCTACCTATTTATGTGTAACAAAGTCAAAACGTATATAGGGATTAATTTTGTGCTATAGGTACTTTTTACAATTTATAGTGTCCAGTCTAATGAATATGCTCTACACTCGCGACATTTTGAAAATTGACAACCCTGCTGAAATGTATGAATATGCCGGCTGTGCAAGCTATACAATGAACAGCAGAACGCTCGCAGGTAGATATGACAACAACGTTGATCTGCGACCACTAAACTCATATCTTGCACCTCTGCCTCCTTATTTTGTTCGTCATAAGGCTTATAATTTGATTGTTTACGTAAGGATGGGTACAGAATACAAGTTGGTACAGGTGTACTTACATTTTTTTCATCTTTCATTAGCTAAGTTCGCGCTTCGGATCACGATTGAGGGTTGCACGGACGTGTCTTATTGTTTCGTCTACATGAGAAGTTTTGTCAATAAAAGCTGGGTGGCTCAACTTTTTTTATTTCGGTACACATTTTGAGTCCAACATATTGGATTTATTATTCGGAATATTGATGACTTTGATCTTAGAAATGAATTGTTTGGGCGAAGTATTTGTTCCTTAAATATAAAGATTTCTGAATTCTTTTGAAAGCGTAGTTTCGTATTCGTTCCTTGACTTCTTCGTATTAAAACTTTTGTTTCCTAAGAGTCTGTGGCTGCCATAATATTACGGACGTATGTGAGACAAGTAAAGTAAAGAGCTGGCGTTAATTCAACTAAATAGATCTAAGACGATTCAAAATAATAACGATAAAAAATAATTCTTTTGCATTTAATAAGTGTAACCTAAAGCAAAAGAAACACAATTTCCTGAACCTTTTCATGAAAGAAGTCCCGCGGAAATCGGCGGAACTAAAAAGATACAACGTTAAATTCCGTTAAACGAAGACTACAGCGCCCCCTCTAAGGGACTTCTTTCGTGAAAAGGTTCATCATCATCATCATCATCATCATCAGCCTGATGAAGTCCACTGCTGAACATAGGCCTCCCCCAAAGAGTTCCATGACGAACGGTCTAGAGCCTTTTCCATCCACCGACTTCCCGCTACCTTAACAATGTCGTCGGTCCATCGGGTGGGGGGGGGGGGGCATTCCAACACTGCGTCGTCCGGTTCGTGGTCGCCACTCGAGAACCTTTGTTCCCCAACGGTTGTCGGTTCTGCGAGCTATATGGCCGGCCCACTGCCACTTCAACCTGCTAATTCTGAAAGCTATGTCGGTAACCTTGGTTCTTCTATGGATTTCCTCATTTCGGATTTTATCACGCAGCGAAATTCCGAGCATAGCTCTCTCCATGGCCCGTTGGGCGACTTTGAGCTTGACTTTGACTATAGGTTATAAGTGGTTAATACCGTGCGTCAGTAATGACGTCAGTAATTATCGTTTCTTAGAAAATCAAAGATTCCTAGGGAATAAATAAGATTATCCAACTAGATACTAGATACCTATGACTGGATAACAATGGTCTAATTTGGACCTTAGTTATTGGGAACGCTCTATCCATTTCGGCATAATTGGTCCGTTTTTAATTAGTCTCTAGAACTCTAATACTGCGAATGTGCGGGTTTCTTTGTCGGCATCTATAAAGCATCCAATAAATAGATACGGTTTGTTTAACAAATTATTGTTAATTATAGTTTTTGTTATTGGTTTTCGTTCTTTTGTTATACATTCAAGATTATTTTTGGAGATAATTTTAAAGAGGCACATTCGTAACATACTCTGCAAGTAAGGTTTTATTTTTAAATATGTTTTATACCGAGCTTATGCAATCGTGATAAGGATCATAATAGTATGTATTTGTATTTGATGGCCTGGTAACGATCTAAAGAATTTATATAACATCATCGTTAGTCACGCTTATTATTCACTAGCTTAATTACCAACTCCATTCAACTCTATCTAAACGTTTGATCTATACAAGGCGCCCCAGAAAAAGTAGCTATGCTATCCCCAAAGCTGGCCAACAGATACAAACTTTTCTATAGTCGGCTAAAATAAAATCGTTTCTCCATTTGTAGAACTTAAAGTAAGGCCTGCAGATGGATAGCAAATATTTTTCTGTCGGCTTTTCAATTAAAATCATATAATGGTGATAAATCTATAGGTATATGACATTTTTACCTAGATGATTTTGACAACCTCTGATACCCACGACACAGGGAATCCTAGTGTGGGGTCAGGACTAGTATGTGACTGTTGGGTGTTGTTATAGTACGGGACTTAATCTCAGCAAGTGACTACTATAATGGTCTCCTTTTCCAATTCATACAGTTCGAGAACGAAAGTTCTGCTTTCGGGTACAATTCTGGGGCACCCTGTACAAAATATCGGTCAAGTGTGAGTTAAATTCGTGCAGTCAAGGTTCTATGCTAGAAATAAAACAATAAACATATCCACCGACAATGAGTGTGGTAGGACTATAACAGTGTTACAAACTTACCATATAAATTTTATTAAACAAATATGGCTAGTGACGAAGAATTTTGCAGTATCTCTGTAATCTATAGCTCACTATAATATTTGATACTAGCCCTGATAATATGACAATTTTATTACTATTATATTTTGTCCTAAAATATGCGCGTTTAGAAAACCTAAAAATGTGTCACTAAAATTTATCTTCGTTTTTTTGCATTACGCCTGTGGGCTGTCACAGACAGACAGACAAACAGACGCCTAAAACGAGGGTTGACACGGAGCGAGAGCAATTGATTATGTAAGGATTCATTTATTTTCTTTTGGGTACGGAACCCTGTTGAATCAATTTAATCTAATTAAAAGCATTACATGTTTTTTGTTCGACAGCGAAACAAGATGAGGTATTAGGAGATGGATCGTGGAGATATGAGCACCAGCGGGTCACCGATCATATCTAAAAACGTCAAACCGTCCATCCGATGTCGAGAAATTATTCTAATTTAATTTACTGATGACCTTTCTCGGGGAAAAAGACCAAGGTATCTCATGCAAGTTTCATTGTATTGTTTAGGGAGCGCGTTAAGGGGCGACTCGTCGATAAATGTAGCGACGTTCTTGAATACTTCAGTGTTGAGGACATTGCAGCACGCGCTCTAAGTATTTTTGCTCCTATTTTAATTTGAGGTAAAAATGCCATGGAAAATGCAGACGAACGAGCACTCGACGAGAGATATATTTCACCACCCGTGACCAGAAGTACGATGGTTACCACAGCAAACACGATGCAAACGGTATTCAAACTCCTGTAACTACTGTGGCATTTACCACTTGGTAGGTGACACCTAAAGACAGTGGTAAAGTTAGAAGAATGTAGATGGTAGGATGCTGCGTCTCGCCACGCAGTCTACAGCGGAGGTTTACGAGCGGACGCCAGCCACTTTTGTCACAGTACAATAATAGTAAGCAGGGCAAAAGTTTCACAGTAGAAGCGTATACGTTTCACCCACAGACACCACTTTAAAATATTATTGGTTGAAATTTTCTGGACACAATGATGAGGGAAATTGTAATAGCTGTCCTTGAGTGGAATAATGGAGAAACGCATTGCGAGAAATACTCAGTTAAATATATGTACAAGAATAGCTGTACTAGAACTACACTGTAGTAATAAAAAAAATATATATTCCGGACATATTCACACGGTCAACTGATCCCAAACTAGGCATAACCTGTACTATGGGTACCAGAGACTGATATATATAATAGACAAATATTATAATAGAATAACACTGGACTCTGTGGTAGGAATGTGCGAGCGATATCGATTTGAGACTAGGAGGAAGAATCAGTTGTTGGTTTCGAGTCGCTTGCCGTTTAACACGTGTTCTAACGGCAAGCGATATGTCACCAGAAATAAGTTTTAAATTTATTTCAGAAATGATCCTAACGTCTACTTATTAAATGTAACTTTGTTTTACATTTGAGTGCATGCAATATAGCTTAAGGACATCGCAAGACCCTAAAAGTCAAACTTAATATAGACTTTGTTCAGTAGCCGTAGAGTTCATTTTTAAATTGATTTTAAATGACATGTAGCATGCTGTTTGAACAGGGCTTCATATTGCCAGGGGATACAGATGATTTTATAATGAAAGCCAACGAGTGGCACAGGGTTGATTTTATTGGCTACCTCGCATCGAAGCCTCCTCAGCCTCCATTCACTCCAAGAAATACACTTTTTTATTGCTCTGTCACTTGGATAATTTATTGACAATGAACACACGTGCATTTCTATTAATATTTTATGTAGGGTTTTATGCGTCCGCTCGTCCCTTGAGCGGACAGTTTGTTTATGACAATCTAGACATTTAATTGGTGGGTGTAATATTTTTATATCAAATTGAAATAGTAGTTTCTACAGTATTTATGAGATAACTCGTAAAGTTAGTAAGCTACAGGTAGCGACCAACAAGAGAAACAAAATGAATTATTTGCCATTCATTACCTAGCAAATAGCAAATCTTTCTTTAAGTTTATAAAGCTAGCTTAGCGGGCGAGTGCTCGTCTGTGACGCAAGGGGGTTCGATTCCCACTGTGAGACAATTTTTTTCATTATCTGAAATTATTCGTCGTTACTTAGATCCACGTCATAGGTAATCCTTGTGTGGGGTCAGGAGTCAGGACTATGTATGTGATTGTTGGTTGTTACTTATTAACTTATTTGAATTTTTGTTTTATTTTATTTGTTATGTTGTTATTTGAGTCGAGTTTTTTTAATTTTAAGCCCCATTAATGATGATGTTGGACGTAGCTATAGGGTCTCACTTTTGGTATCGTTTCAGTTTTAACGTTTAAAATGTCAGGATCTCGACTGACAGCCATAAAGTGTCCTTTCTTGCACCGTAAAAGTCGTGTGCGGTTTTCGTCTCGCTTTCGCAATTGTACCCGAAATAATGAGGTATGTAATGAAGATTCTGGCGGCAATCGAGGTTTTCCATTATCCACCTAAGAAACAAAAACGTATTTTGAATGTACCTTTCTTTATAGCCGGTTACTAGAAGTCGAAAATAATGTCAGTAGGTATAAGTTTAGACAAAGATGCGAAACGTCTTCTTGCCATTGGGGAATAAGGGTTCTCGAATGGCGACCCGTCACCCCATCGACCGACGACATTGTGAAGGTTGCGTGAAGTCGGTGGATGGATAAGGCTCACGACCGTTCGTCGTGGCACACTTTAGGCGAGGCCTATGTTCAGCAATAGACTTCTATAGGCTGATGATGATGACGAGGGATAGGGTATTAAACATTTCCGTGTACCCACTAACAAATATAATGCTTCTGCCTCAGGCTTAATTCCGTAAAACCATAGACACCAACTACAGAAGTGTAATGTGCACAGTTTCTCGTAAATACGCGCGCACAAAGTCTCCATATAATTAACAGTTATGCCCGTTATGGGCAGTAAATCAGTTCGCGCTTCCAGAACAATGAGTGCGAGGTTCGGCACCTAATGCGCTGATTGTGAGCCAGTAATGTTGCGGCTTAGGGCTTTATCACACTTGCAGCACCAGTTTGAAAGTATTTTTTTAATATAGAAAGTCTTTCAATGTAGTCTTTTCTATCTGACGCCGTGTAATTGATATCATTAATAAGCCGGTGCTTAAACGATAAAAAACATCCTCAATCTGGGCAGTAAGGTAAAATATCGTGCAAAAGCCCTTGTAGAGCCTGCCGTTCGACCTAAAAGTCGGTCACACGTATCACACAGCTTATTTTGAGTATTTTTTTTCTTTCATTTTATGGCGTCTGCTGTTTTTACAGTCTATATTGCCAGTTTCAAGTAAATATGAATGTCAAGTTTGTACCGAAGAAAATGGTGGCGATTGCTTTTCACGCTGTTTGTTACACGTAGCAAAATAGTAGCTTTTAAAAGCTGCGTGTGATTGACGTTAACCTTTCTTTATAGAACGATCATTGCTACTCACTTTCTTAATTACCTGGGTTTGAAAAACATAAATATTTAATACACAATACTTTTCAAATAAATTAAGTCAATACATTAACGTTTTAAAGAAGGTCGTAAAGCTTCGATTCCTTTAGAAAATATATTATCTTTGCCGTTTTTATTCAACAGTGTGTATACACCCTCAATCTGTGGTTGTGGCAAGCGTTATGAATGTTATAGGATAATGCCCCTGAGGATGTGACAACGATTGACACTGACAAATAGTTGCAAGACACGACTAAACTACTCACAATAGAAAATTGTGATTGGATCCTGCAGACATGGACTCAAATTACTTACGTCGTATTTACAGGAGAACGAGTTCCTTTATTACTTACCTGAAACAAAATACAATTGTTAATAAAATCAGACAAAGAAAAAGTATTAAAGATAAGAACATGAGTTTATACAGCTAATTTTTTACCCACATTTCAAAGATAGATAAATAGTTTTTAAAAAGGAGAATGAAATTCCGACAGACTTTGGAGAATAACATTTCTCGATAAGCGACTACAAACTGGACAACGCAGTGTAGAAAGCATCTGACGGATCGACGACATTGTAAATGTTGTGGGAAGTCTGTGGACGGAGAAAGGTTTGAGGAAATTGTGGCAGTTTTGAGGGCCAGCAGTGGGCCTCTTTTGATGATGATTAATACATTTCAAAAAGATCATCATCATCACCATCATAAGCCTGTCGAAGTCCACTGCTGGATATAGGCCTCCACCAGGGAATTCCATGACGAACGGTCTTGAGCCCTTTCTCTCCACCGACTTCTCGCAACCTTCACAATGTCGTCGGCCCATCGGGTAGGGGCCTTCCATTACAGCGTCGCCCGGTTCGTTGGTCGCCATTCGGTAACCTTTGCTCCGCAAGCTTTGTCGGATCTGCAAGCTATAGGTACTTATGGCCTGTCAAAAAAAGACATCTCATTGAATTAATTTAAAAAAAATCGGATTCTCAAACGTACCGTGGCGCTCAAAAATAATGACATGTCTCGAGAACAATTAAAATTCTCAACAATTACAAGTTCTGCTACCGATTAAGTCACCGACAGAAAGACAATCGAAATGGCTGAGAGTCTCAGCGTTCTTATCGACACATCGCGAGGATACGAGCCATACCGGCTTTTTTACAAAATTCCCTGGACCAGTTTTCGCGCCACTAATTGCACTTAATTTCTGCTTCGTGCCTGCTTAAATACGGTGCAGATCAAAAATTGCGAGCTGAGATGTAAAATGCGTTTGATGGTTTCGCCTCAAAGAAATCGACAAGTGGATGAGTCGATTAGAGTATCGTTTTAATGGATAATTATCGCCATTTTGACACTATCGGTATTCTGATGCTGATACAGATTAAGCTATAAAGATTTATAAATGTTTCAATATGTTTTTATAATTTGGTCTGCAGCATTCGGCAACATGCTCTTTGGCAATATAACAGTTCCAGATCACAGGTTATATTCATCTCAGTAGCTAGCGTTACTTTTTCGTCACATCTTAGCAAAAATTCCAACGTGACCACAACAACATACTTGGTTAACTGAAAAGCTAAGAAAGAGCACTGGTGGTCCGGTGGTAGTGACCCCGCCTGCTGATCAAAAGGTAATTGGTTCGATCACCGTCCAATACATTTGCCATTCGGAAAATTTATGTGCGTATACTTATTTATGTTTATCAGTGCTGTCAAACGGTGTAGGAACGCCGTTTAAGATCGGCCGATCAGACTACGCCCAAAAACTGAAAAGGTATGGTCTGAAAGCCTGATGCTGAAAATATCGAAGATGAAAGAACACGAACAACGATTGGTCATTATTATTCCCCTTTTTACAGTTTTCGGAAAGGGAACATAAAAACCTATAGTATTATATTCTTGATAAACGCGTGATTCATAAAACTGCAAAATAAAAATGCTATAAATCAACCTTATGATGTCTATTGACATGCGTTATGAGCTTGAACGAAAAACGCCCAAACCGTATTAGCACTCAAAGCCTAAACAACATCAGCTTTATTCAAACAATTCATTCATTACAGAAAGCATGGGAACCTAGTAACGAGCCAAACCTATTAAACAAGGCGAGGCGAAGAGAAACATCTCACGATCCTGACTTCAGCTCATTACAAATTATGGGCGCATTCCTCCATCAGACTCCATTAAAGTACTATGGCTAGGAAATGAGCGCAAATCGACCAGACACCACTCAATTAATATGATATAATTTAAGCAAAAACAAGACCGGAATAATGACAAATTGCATTATAAAAAGTCACTTTGCGAGGAAGGATAATGATGGAAGCAGCAAAATGGTAGTGCTACATAATAATTAAGAGAATTAGCCTCGTATTAGTCGAATCTAATCGTCGTGAGTAGAATTTTAATGTGAAGTTGAAATTTGACAGCATTTTCTACAAAATAAATGTCAGGCTGATGTCATCACTGTGAGTGGAGTGGAAACATATTAACGACTAAGGATAACAGGGTTAGGCTCGTATCGAATGCACCGTGAGTAGAATTGTAATTCCCTTACCATTCTACTCAATTAAAATAAAAACTTTGAAATTTGACCGTTTTCTATAAAATTATGTCAGGCTGCTGTCGGGAAAGTAATTAGAGAAAGCCTTTGCCCAAGCAAGAATAATTAACAAAGCTATTGTCACGCACGAGACTATAATAAAAGTTAAATATAATATTAGCAAATGGTGATGCTTGAGATCGTCAAGTTTTGATTGGCTAATATTTGAAATTGGCTATCTCATCGTAAGCGTAACGCTATCGGGAATTATTCGTGCTTGGCCCGCTGTTCAACGCGTAATGTTTCTGGAACCGAGCCAACACTTATCGAATAGCCATGCATTTTAAGGACCCTCCTCTTCCGTGCGGTATCTTATCTACTATTCGTTTTCACCTACCATTTTTACAATTGCAATGTTACGACTATGTAAAAAATCCGAAACTTCGATACAGCGGAAATCGAATTCGCCAAGATATACCTACTATTTGTAGTTTTAGAAAGTTATGCAAATTTCTAATTTCTGCCCAAATGTTACGCTATCAAACTATACTCCTCACATTATTCAAAAAAAAACAAATTCCATACAAAACAAAAGAATCAAAATTTAATGAAATAAATGCCGTTTATGTTGAATCTTATGATTTTCGAATGGCTACCACGAACCGGACGACGCGCGACGTAGGATTGGCAGAAATGGACCGATAACATTGTGAAAGTTGCGGGAAGTCGGTGGATGGAAACGGCTCTAGATCGTTCGTCATGGAACTCTTTGGGGGCACCTATGTTCAGCAGAGGACTTTTACATATTTTTTTGAAATTTTCACCCCGTTAAATGATTTTAGTTAATTTAAAGAGATGAAATAAATATACGTGTTCTATTTCACCTTAGAAAGTATTTGGTATAGATACAAGACGATACGAAAAGAAATAAGCATGTCACGAAAGTTCATTCCTTTTAGTACACAGCTGACACGACGTAGCACCTCAAAACAACCTTTGTACTCTCGTTAGCTCCGGAACGACCACCCGATAAGAATAGAATGATGACCACTACCATGAGCTATCGAATCTTTACCCCAGTGACCGTGGTTAAGAACTAATTTTTGTACGCGTTAGCGAACTTGCCTCAAACGCATGTTCATGAAATCTTGGATCTTTTGTGTATTTTTGTTATCTTTTCAGATTGAAGTGATATTATTGTCATGACAACTGTCAAATACCATCTTTTATTTTTGCTTTAAATTCACCATCAACATCATCTTCATCGTCATTTATGGGCTCGTTATGATTAAGACCGCAGTTTTAATAACGAATTTTTTAAAAGCTCGTTCGATAAGTATTTATTTCTCACGTAGTAAATGCTTGATTAATATCGAGTATTTGGTTCGATAACGTATGGTAGGGTCATAGGAATTCCACAAGCGCGCGCCGATTAAACTCCTTGGTGAAAATAAAAGAGATTGTTTATGAAGCTCGAGAAGACGACATGACAATAGATGACGGTGATGGACCGAGACTTCTACGGCTCATTCCTAGCAGCGACCGAAACTAGTATTTAATACCAAAGATTTAAAGTTCATTAATTTTCAGACGTGACCAAAACATGTGACTCTAGGATGATTAGGAAAAGTGGGGGCGTGATGTGCGAGAGAGAGCTGCAACTGAGAGAGAAAGGGAGAGGTATAGCATCGAGGGTCACAGGCGTGATGTCAGGTCAGCCACTTTTGCACCTCGCCGTAACAACGCGTCTCAAATTATTATGGACGTTTGATAAGTGTTTGAAGATTGCACCGTCTTGGTACTTTATGATGCTAATTAAGTGTTTACGTTACTAGGCGTGTTGATTGTTGACACGGGGCGAAGGGGTTCCTCTCACGACTTCTTTTATTTGAGGAAACGTCACTCATACTTGAATCTTTGCTTTCACTGCCCATACTCTTAAGTACATTTACAGCGAGCATTGATGTATAAAATACTGACATCACTTGGCTATTTATCGAGAGATATGACGTCGACGAAAGTAATCTCCCATCAAAATTTCATCTGAGTTTGATAAGATAGCAACACTCTAATACCACAGCAGCTCTAAAATAGCCGCAATAAAACAATATTAGCATAATAACGATTTTAGCAATAAACCTGTTTATTACTCTGGCCAATAAAGTTACTGAATTTAAAATAACTGAAGATTAAGGGTGGAAGCCTTCAGCTGGATCTACGCTTCTCTTAATGCTTCTTAATGTATATTTTACGATTGTTACATAAGATGTGAGCCGTTTTACATCGGTCTAAGCGATCTCTATCTGGTGTTATTAAATCCTCTGATGTTCAGGAACATCAAATTATAATGTGGAATAAATCAACGGCGTGCTCGTAAAATGCTTTATGTTTTTGCTCTGTTCGCTCGTTCGATTGCTCCAGATGTGGGATTGCCAATTCATAATGCGGCTGTATTTAAATTAATATTTTTTTTATAATAAAAATATATTTCCTAAGATGGTTTTATAATAGGTATTAGTATATTAAATAGTTCAAACGTGTTAATCTACCGGTACATGACATTGAAACATCTAGCTACGTCGGTTTCGGAATATAGGCCAAGATTTTCCTTAGTTGGTACAGGTAGTGAGCGACAAAAATCAAAAACGCAAGAGATTGAAATAGTGTGATATTTAAAAAGGTTTATAATAATATCAAAATTGTTCGTACCTTTATTGCAACTTTCATTAGTACCTGAGCACCGCTTGCTCGAGATGATAATGATAAACGATATGAAATATTGTTTTACAATACGATGTTGCCGTTTTTAGTTCCTCAATTGGTTTACATCTAGTGCCCTAGTAAGAAAAGCTTTGAATAATTTACCTTTTACCTAGTATGTTATAGTCATTCTAATGCAAACGTCAGCACTATTTGTACGAATTTGTACCATAAATCTTTAGGACTGTCATCTTACGTCACCGCCTAAACAAAATCGCAAAGTTGATGGTGTACGGGGCAATTATTTGAATGACAAAGTCAAACCATATTTTAAAAGCTAATCCACAAGCTTAAACTTTTGCTTAGTTTTCTTTTCATAGCACGAGATATTCTAATTTGAATGGGCCCCAATTCTAAACTTGTTATGAATAGGTAGATAGATAATAAGTTACATTCGTGCATAAATGCGATGAAGGGGTGCGGGATTTTAGTCCAAAACATCTACAAAGTAAGATTAATAACACAACTCTTGATCGAATTATTAAGATCGCCTAAGCGTGAATGTGACGCAAAAGACGCTATAGATTCTAAATTAATGATTACCGTGTTATCATTTTGAATCAAATTACATTACAGCCTACCCCAACAATACACTGACCACTCCTAATCCCTTTTTAAAAGTCCTTCCTGTAAAGATAGCTCATCAATACCTTGCTATTTCGAATATCAAACGCATTACCTTCTAATGAAACATTATGAATAGCACATATTAATGGTAGGGTGCAGTGTCAATAGTCGATATGATAAATGTTTCAGGAATGACTGGCGTTTTGGGTAAGTACATACCAAGCTTTAAAGAAACACTTAGTAGGGGATGCAACGTTGACATGAGTATGAACGCGAACAAGAGAGCGCAGGACCACATGTAAGAACTTAATTTCAAGAGTTGCTCTCGCGTGGCTTAGAATAAAAAGGCTTTTACGTATTTTGATCTATGAATCTCTTAGTGCCGAATTCACGTTAATATAGGTATAATTCATGATTATTGAAGGATCTTTGCAACGAGGGACATCGATTAATCAAAATTTGAAAACAATCCAAAATCCAATACTAGTTCCAATTGAAGGAAAACACACAGATGGCCAATACTTCAAACGTCACTAATCCTTGAAATCTCAAGGATGATTTTGAAACTTTTTCTTGATGAATTGCTTTACTTCTTCATTTATATGTGAATATTACAACTTTATTAATATGATTCAGCTCGATGATATTTAGCTCTTAGCTATTTTAAATCAATTATGCTATTCAAACTTATTTTTTAGTGTCTGTTATTACTGTCTACCGCATTTACTTTGGTATGATATCCAGGCAACTTTCCCCCGCTTAAATAATGTTGCCAACTTTTTTAAATGTTCCTCGTTATTCATACAAACTAAGATAAAGATCTTGATACTGTGTCTATGCATAGCTACACTCCAAACAATTTTAATAAACATAATGAAGTCCGATTTGAAATTCATAAGATTGATTAACCGTCCCGCATTACCATACCTGACTCCGTTTCTTAAAACAAACAAACAATTGGACGATAAAAAAACGTGATCAAACCCCGAACGAATACAATGACAACTGCATGCTGAATCAATCACAAAAAACGGAATCCGAACAAAAACAACAATTAAAGATGCGACGGCCGGCCAAAGAAATATTTAGAATACGTTGCCGAGAGCCATGGTTTCATTTTTTACTATTCAAAAACGAACCCTACACGTGTCTCGAAATGTCGTCTTTATTGGTTTAGTCCAATTAATGGTCTAATGTTGTTCTCGGAACGATCCTCGGATAATAAATTACTAATTTTCATCTATTTGTGTTGGTGTTTTCAATTTTTATGATTTCGAGTCACGCTCACCTGCTTGAGTGACTGTCCTAACTTTTATTTATTGGTGCTTAAAAGATTATTATAATTATTATAGAAATTAAGCCTCTCTGAAATATTTTTATAACAGGACTTGTTTTCTCAGCTTTGTTGTTTAAACAGTCTTCCAGTTTCAACAACCGTTGATTTGGCAAATCCGTATTGAACCGATCATTATACAAGGATTTACAAAAATTTACGCCGTACGAGTGTCGGTCCGTAAGAGCCTATTGAATAGACCGATGCTATCGACTCCTCTAATTTGCAAATAGTCGATGGATGCAGCTCGTTGAGTGATTGAGACAGAGCGTCGGGACGCATTGACGTTAGTCCGCATTCTATGTAAAATATGAAAGCCCTGCTCTCGGTCGCTGAAGCTGGACAAATGACTGCTCAGATGGATGTGGCAGTTCAGCTCGCCCGAGCCAATAAAATTCGTAAGCTCTAGATGGCATGATTGAGAGAGATTTGCTTTCCGAATAAAATGAATGGATCCTTGGGAATTTGAAATATGGAATGCATGTGTGGGCTTAAATTTAAAGTCTGACTATAACTGTTTGGAGAAAATGAATTCTGATAAAAATTACAATTAAAGCATGTTTTTAGGTTAAGTAAATAACGACTGGTTAAAAAATATGCCATTATAGATAATAATAAAAGTTTATATTGTTTATTTTGTTTGAAATTACGGTTGTTAATGTTATAATGTAAACTTTAATTAAAAAAAAGTGTTAAGAGGATACAAAAATCATAATAAATTATCCTCACTTGACAATTTATTTTGAATTTTGAATCCTCTTAAATGTGTGAGTAATCAATCACGGGTTCTCTTTGTTTATCATCATAATCATCAGCCTTAATTGAAATCAAACGGTGTTTATCGCGTACCTTTTTTATATTTTATTCCCAACGTTTCGACTGTGGCAACAATCGTGGTCACGGGCAGACTCAACAATAAAAGGTACGCGATAAATACCCGTTTGATTTCAATAAGCCATCAGCCTAAAGGACTTCACTGCTTGAAATAGGCTTCCCCAAAATGTGCCGCAAGGAACGGTCTTGAGTCTTCTCTATTTTCCGACTTTCTTGCACAGCAAACAAATCACATAAGTACCTACGTATTCGATTAGATTAGGTTAGTATATTTAAGTTTACTTCTTAATTTGTACCTAGTTTATAGTATTTTTTGTCTAATTAATTATGTTTTCTACGTATAACTAATAAAACTGTTTGAAGAGAAAAATATATAAAAATTAGTGAAAAAAATGTCCTAAGTGTATCTTCAAATTGTGCCATATCCAAAACAACGCTCTACCTTCCTACATCCTTGCCAACGCACCGGTCACTCTGGCCGTCCGCGGACCAAGATTGAATTATGGTTGCACTACAACTGATTAATGCGACATCCAGAGTTGACGTACTATTGTTCTTGGATCTGCATCGACGGCGATCAGATCGGAATGTATGTTTGTTGCCATATTCGTGTTGTGGTTTCGCTGCTCAAGAAGCTTTTAAAAATGAATGGTTTAAGGAACTTTCTTAAACAAACGTTCCACGATTTAGTTGATATTAATTTTTGAAATAAAAATAGAGGACATCATAATTCAATTGTGTGTACCCGATTTCTCAGAAACCACACAAAGTAATTTCAGATTGACAAGACTCTTGACCTTTTAAAAATCATGCGTAAGAATTGTCTTTCTTTGAGTTATGAACCAATGAAAACACAATCTTCCTATTACAGCAAAGGAAACGTAATTGTGTTCCAAATAAATAATGATAAATCAATAAAACATAAGCGAAATTCACTGCACACTTTTCCTTAAACAAACGAAAATAAATGAAAATTCAAAGGCCAAAATATAAAACGATAAGAGGATTAGGCGGAACGGAGATGACATTGGAAATTAAGGTTGTTTTCTTTTGTAATTTTCCCCCTATCTCACCCCTAGGGAGGTTTACGTTAAAAATGTATGTTTTCGCAACCCCCGGTCAGGGAGGCTTCGCTTGGATAATTTTCAGGATGTGTCCACACACGGTTTAGGAGATGAGACAACAGACAACCTGCCTGCTTGGATTTGAAATTGTAGTTACAGTGTAATGCTATGTAAAAACTGTTATATATAGCTATAGTGTTTCCAAAAATATAATTTGTTTCAAAATATAGTGTTGTGTTTCTGCGGTAAGGTTGCCAGAGCTCTTAAAGGGGGTGGGGGTTCGAGGTCAGCAACGCGTGCGTGATACCTCCGATTTTGCAAGCGTTAGGCTACAGTAACCACTTACCAACAGGTGGGCCGTAAGCTTGTTTGCCACCTCAGTTGTAAGTATGTCTAAAAAAGTAAAGTATAAAAAAATCCTTATTTCCTTTTGGTAAACGTTATTCAGTTTAAGTGTTGTTCTGCAAATAACGTTTTGGTGCTATTATCGACAATGATGAAAACATTCGATGGTAACACATTGATAAAAAAAAATCCGAAACGTCGAGCAATAAATAACTAAATAAAAATTCTGGCCTAAACAAACAATAACGGCAACTGCTATCGCCGCATTCCGTACCACCATAATTAAAGCGATTCGCGGGTAAAAAAGTGAGTGGGCGCTTACGCGCGGTTCTCGAACGCGAATCGCGTTTTTTCGCCTCAAAAACAAGCAACCCTCGCAATAAATTAGAGCAAGCGACGAAGGCCGACATCTTCTCAATACCTGGAGGCGTTAAATAAAAACATTAAAGCCTGAAATCGCTTACGGGAAAAAGCGATATTGGACAGTTTTGGTGGCGACAAGGCTCGGATGTCAGAGGATGCGCTTTGGCTAAATCTGATGATTTTGGGTTTTAATGATATTTAAGAATTTACTTGTCGATCACTTCTGTCTAGTAGTACATTCATAGTAAATTTCACAAAAAATGGCGATTACTGTAAGTCGACTGAGGTGTTCTTACTCGTAGTTGAGTGTATTTTTTCACTCCTCTCACACTGACATCACACTAACATTACTTTCATCGCCGATGCTGTCAAATTTGATTATTTTTTGTAATTTCCTTATAACTCTAATCAAGTAGATTTGCAATATGATCCTGAGATACATACTGAAACATATAAAAATCTAACAAATAAAAAGTTATCTACTGAATGGGTATTAAATATATATTTTTGTGATAAACAGCTGCGTGTTAGGTATATTGTTAGAATCATTATATTGTGAAATTTATTTTTAAGTTTTTCAATTCTAAATATGACTTTCTATTTTAATCAAACAGGAGAATATTTTTTTTCTTATAATAAGCCCAAGAAAGAATTCAATATAATTTCAAATAAATACGAGAATATTAATCTCAAAACAAACGTATGGAAAGTAATTCAACAATTGGGATAGTATTTGTATTGAAGTTTCGAGGCAAACCGTTCGATTTGTGTCCTCTGCATTATTTAAATTGTACATTGATCTCATATGTCTGGGCGCTAACTCGAATCGAGTGAATTTCAATTTATTTGTAAAGGTCGAAGACATGACGTACTGGCCACATTATTGAACTCTCTAAGGTTAGCTTCAATTTTCTTGGATCATTTTAGTAAAGGTATTTCATTTCATTGAAAACGATTAAATTTCTCCACAGGCAAATTTGTTGGGAAGATTGATTATTTTTTGCAAACAATGCAGGTAAAATACATTGTTATTGGTATTTAAAACTAAGCCAGGTAAGTTTAATCTATTCAAAGACCTTAAACCGAAATCTTCTCCTAAATCGTACCTCAAGTGGCGAACAGTTGGACGAAAAGAAGGCATTAGTAATCCGAAATGCAATTTCAATGCAGCGTTCCGTCCATATCTACATAGGGAGGTCCGAAGGGGAGGGTGGGGCAGCCTCTACATATCCATCTTGTTAGGTATGCGCCCGGATGCGCCAGCTTCAGCAAACACAATAAGAGCCTTCTTACCCCCTTTTCCTCCCACGTTCTTATGGAAAACTTATTAGAGTACGGGCCGCAGGGAATCCTTTTTCCCTCGGTAAATATTTGAGGGAGAAATTAAAATTTGACAGCGTTCTCGGAGTTACGAAGGACGGTCTATACTGTATGCTCACACGTGATATTTGGGGCGCAAAATGAAATTTAGATTGAGTTTGGCCAGCAGCTTGTGTGGCGAGCTTTTACGACAAAAACTGTCTTAGAATATTGCACAGGAGGCGGTGTTTAACGGTTTCATTTAATTGTTGAAAACAGGTCTACAACGGCTACATCCCATTTGGATTTTATGAGTATTGAGACATCACTGTTCGATAAACAACGATTTTTTTTTCTTTGTAATTCATTTCAGCATGCACTTTTAATAAAACTGGCTGTTAGGAGTGCGTTTAAAAGACTACATTGAACACAAGTAAGTAGGTAAGTTCTATTTTACTTATTCAAATTTGAGATGTAGGTACAAAATACACCCACAGACTTTCAATTTCCACGAAACTTTTAATGTGTGGGGGTACAAAGCGAGCCAATTTCACTATGTAAGAGCCTTTAAAGTTTCTGAAAGGCGTGAGCGGCGGCTTGCATACGAAATAAGGTACATACTGTACTGGTAATGAAAACTTGCATGTGTGCCAACTCACTGAAATATGCTAAAAGTGTACTGACTCGTTCTAAGATTGTATTTGCACATGTATGCATTGTGTGTTCATTTATTTAACTGAATTAATCTGCGGTTTCATGGGTTTAGATAAGAATATAAAAATAATTAGACAGATATACGTATTTCCTTTTTTAGTTTAAATGCAGCAAGACTCTCATCGTGCGCATTATTTAAGCGGAAAATTGATTGTTGCAAAAAATGTTGTGAACTTCTTTTTTCACTTATGCATTTCCTCAACAACTTTGTATGCGGAAATCGAAGCAATATCTTACAAGCCTACCTCCTCGGTCGTTAAAAACACAAGCTAACAGGAAGCTCACAGACAATAATTCACACGTAAAACCAATGTAGTGAAAAATGAGAGAGGTACCGAACGTGCCTCGCATTCATACCACCCCTATGTAACAAATGAGCATTTGCCTCCACCTAAAGCCTTAGCATTATGTATGTAGGGCTGTAGTTTTGAGATATGGCTAATGGGGAATACGGGACGACAACATTGTGAGTTAGAAAATGAGATAAAAAAACCGTCTGTGGTCTAGAAAAACGATAGAGACAGGGTTATTTCTTCATATAAATAGTTTACTTCAGTATGTACTTTATTTACAGAAATAAACTTAAAAACTGAAAGGCGAAACTGAAAAAAAAAAACTGAAACTAACTTTTACACTTACCATTTTTTTACTTCAGTAGGAAATTAATTTTACACGTTTTGTTTATTGTAGTTTAGAATATATACAGGTACATTTTACCAAATCTCCCCTCTGTGTCATAATGAAACTACAATTTTCGCGAAACACTAAAAATTATATGCAGCTAGGTATTTTATTTTAGAAATTCATGATGGTTTACCAATGATCTATTATAATATTAAAAAAGTATAAATAAACCAAGTAAAAGTAAAGTAAAGTAAAAGTAATGTAATAAATATATTTTTACTTTACTTTTACTTAACTTTACTTTTACTTGGTTTATTTATACTTTTTTAATATTATAATAGAAAAATATTTCTACTTTACTTTTACTTTACTTTACTTTTACTTGGTTTATTTATACTTTTTTAATATTATATTAGATAATTGGTAAATACTTAGATTCTATTTGAGCTGTGTTATATTAAACCTTTCATATTCATTATTTTCTATTACCTACAACAAAACTCTTCATAAACCGAACAAAGAAACGTAATCTAAAGGCACAACCTTTTACGTTACACAGCCTTAAAGTAATTACGTCAGAGATTGTATATAGGACATTATGGGGTAATGTCTTGGCAGTAATTAATCGGGGTAGGGGGTGGAGGCTGCGCGGCTGGGCGTGGTCGGCGCATGCGTCCTAGACTTTAATTAAGGGTAGAACAAACGCTCATTCACGCCTTGCTTGATTAGGGCGCCGTATATAGGAGATGGGATGGGGCAAGATCTGGGGGTAGTAGAGAATATGAGCCTTATTTGCTGTAGCAGGTAGGTATAGCTTCGAATAAATCGAGGCAGAGCAAAAATTGCAAATTTAACCTTCTTACTAATGACAACTATAAGTACTTGAATTCAGATTATTATTTTATTATATTTTCAATTATCCACTTAGGTAAGCTTATGAACGTAGTGATTCGTGATATAAATACTAATTCTAAAGGTTCTTTATAACTCTACGTTGATCTTCTGAGTAGTAGGTACGTCATTATTTGGTGGCACATAATGGTTTGAGAAACCACATAATCAACCGTATTATGTCACGAAATAAGATTTAAAACTAATGCAAGTAACAGGAACATTCAAATGAAATGAGCTCGAAATCGCAGATAAGCCTTTACGGGCGATAGGAGGTTGGGTAGGGTGGTAGCTTCCGTCTATCTCTCTTGGGATATGAGCTCTATATGGATGTGATACGGTTTCAGGTCTTATGTATACAACTGGCATATTTTATAGGACTATTTTAGTACATTTGATTTGTTGAACGATCGAAATTATAAGTTGAATGATTTTTTGTTTGCATTTTCTTAACGTAACGTAGGTAGATTCGTGTTTCCAGAATACTAACGAATATAAACAGGTAAAATTAATAAGGATTCTTACCTACCTATACAAATCAAGGTTTCGTTTGTAACAAATATTTCTATAAAAATACCTAATATTTTGCCATGTTTATTATTTAAGTATCTAAAATACAACACTAAGAATACCGGGGTTAGGCTCTCATCTTTTCGTAAAAATACATCCAAATTTAACAGCAATTGCGATGAATTGAGAGTGCGAGGAGTGAAAAAGTACACTGCCCTAATTCAACGCTCTACGTCATAGGTGATACCAAAAAAACTGGACGGTAAATGCAGTTGACGGCTTGCTCCGAAAACTTTTAAGCCCCACTATTTACAGGCGAAGAAAAATGTGTTTCAGCATATCTAAATAGTATGATTTAAATAAAAAATCGCGGCACGCGACGATGTGGCCGTGTTCACGAAAATCGGGCATTCGGCAATCAAATCACGTAGAGGGTAGAAGGGTGCATATATTTTTGATTTGTTCCTGTATAGGCAATTTTTTTTGGTAATACATCATCCCTTTGTTGCATGATTTCGTAGTCTGAGGATGGGATTGTAATTACGTATGAATAGGAAATCTATTCTGTAGAGCCACAAAGAATATTCACTTGCAGATTTTGCATAGGCTTTTTTAATTTAGTATAAGGCTTAGCGAGAAGAAAAAACTATCCCAATCATTAATTAGAGGGGAATTTTCGGGGTTATATAGTAAACTTTTGTTTTAATCCGTTTTACAATATAACCGGAAAAATCCCTATAGCCTCCCTTAGAGTAAATAAAGATACGTTAGAATTCCACTGCACACGTCCGTAAGAAGTATTTGGGGTAGCTTTTTCCTTCTTAATAAACTTTACTACTCTAACTAGAATGCGATTAAATCAGTATTCAGTATAATCATTTAAAGGTAGAGTAAACGACAGTATCAGTTCAAAAAAAGCCGTATTGCCGGAAAATATCAAGCGACATACTTGATCCTGGAGTATCCACGGGCACCTAACTGGAACATCGACCCACATATACACGAGCCTCATTTATCTCTTGTCGCCCAAATTCTGTGCGATGTCGATTCGATATCGTTATGTATTCGTGTCACAAAATCCATACCTATACGCAACTTATTACTTGTCATGCAAAAAATCAAGCACAGTACCTATACAGGGATGAAAGTTTGTAAGAATGCAAACAAAGGCCGGGAAAATAGAAACAATGATTTACATATTATCTAGTTCGGTATAATCGCAGCAAAAAACTGCGGAAATTCGTGATGCTGAAGAAGAAATCAATGATTGAATGTCACAGATTCGTATGTGAATAAATTTTCCACAAGGGTGGATACGTAGGGGCTACACGTGTCTTTTCAATCCCCAATTTGATTTACGGAAATACATAAGATTATTCAAGGAATAGGTAGATAGGTAAGCAGGTAAGTGGTTTTGTTAAAAGCTCGGATAGAGTGATAATAGAAAAAAATATGAAAGAGTGATTGTTCCTTTCACAACGATTTAAGATACGAGACTTTTATGTTTCAGTGATTGGCAATTACCGACATATTTTTGAAAAATTAGGCTCCTGACTTCTTGTAGCATTAAGCCCTCCCTTTGTACTACAATTGTATTAAATTGTGTGCAATAAAGTATTAAATAAATCCCCATGAATGGTAGAAATGCTCTTCGATCTCCAGGAGCCAGAACTTATAATAAATTGTCGATGTGTTTTTATAAATATTTTTAATAGCTTTGAAAGTTTCTACTTAAACCGAATCATTTTTCGCATAGGCTTTAAGCATCCAAAATAACCATTACCAAAAGCATCAGTTTCGATTTTCAAACGTTAAGTGGGTGTCTAAAGCGAGGTCTATATACGAGTATCAACTCAGAAACGGGTGCTATGGTTACGATCATACCCATTCCTTCTCACTAATGCGATCAACGGAATTGCTTCATATTGCCAGAACGTATCTAGGAATATGTAATGAATAAATTGGACTTCCACTCGAAACACTCGTCGACTCAACCAAGTACCTCATGTTTACATTTTTCATACAGAAATTAATTTTGTTTCCATCGGCATTATTTATGAGATCGAATAAGCAATAAACGTATACAGATAACATGTATTTTGCTTAACGTCGTTAAGACCGTGGATTTATCTAAAGAGAACAAAAATGTCCCCAGTCAACCCTGCCTCGTAAAAGAGAGACTACTACGCAGACCGAGAAGGCAACAAAAATACTTTATTTATATGCTAATGTAATTTATATGACGCTTAATGTCTCGTGGCTGGTAACGCACGATTCCGTTCCATTCTTTCAGTATACGCTGCTTACGAAACCCAGCGTTATTACCTTCCTTTTAAGGTATCATTTAGAGTGTGTTGATCCTCGTGTGTGTCGATGCGATTATGAATGCGCGGTAGGAGGCAGCGTCCCGTCTTCCGAGGGAGGTTCTTTGGGAGAATCAATAAAAATACGCGGAAAAGCGTTGATTATACAACGGAAGTTCGGTAGGAAAACTGTTTTCAATAATGCCTGAAGTCGAGTGAAAAGGAGCGTTTATTGGCTTAGTGTGATATTGAAATGATGGAGGCTTTGTTTTTTGGCAAGACACGGGCTCGTTTAAGATTCAGTTGAAATAGTAATAGGTTTACGAGTAGGTAGGTTTAGGTACCAGTTTAATCTAAAATCATTTATCTTTGAGATTCGAGAAATATTTATAGTCTTCTTTTCGTTTGCTGCCTGAATCTTATTTATTACGAGTGTCATAATCTTAAATATTTTATCATTTATATATGCTTAGTTTATTTTATCATATCCAATTTGCTTTTATTTTATCCTACTAATATAATAAATTCGTAATTTTTTTGAGCATGTTTGTATGTAACATCTGAACCCATTTCGATGAAATTAGGAACAGGTAGAGTGCTTTACCAGGAAGTACATATAGGTTACTTTTTAACGAGGTACGACGTGAAGCCACGGCATTAAGCATTTATATTTACCCTCTTGCCATTAAGTATTTTTGGAAGAAGGTTTTGTATTTTTATCATAATGACTGATAAAAACAGGTAATGGTAATATTTAAAGCAGCAATAGTACCTAAATAAATTGTCAAACGCCAAGTCTTATTTGGCTATCAAAAGAAACTTTGGTTAATTGTATCGCTCACCAATTCTCATTCTATCGATTCCCGTCAAACATTATCGGTTCATGCCCTCATATAGTCACTAGACCCTACAGAACTATGACCACCCACTCAACAAATCACCATTATTTACCATAATCAGATATAAAAATAACCAGCTTGGTAAACTTTATTCCAAAATGCATTATCCCCTCATCGTTTAGCCATATTTGTAGGTTGAATGAAAAGACGACATTAGACATTCAAATTAGACGAACATATCAAAGTAGTTATATACCAGCTTTAGATTTAGCCGACACCTGGTATGAACGGTAGGCATTAATATATTCATATTCTGTGGAAGTCACATGCTAGCATAGGCCATCCCCGAAGATTACAACGAGAAACGGCTTTAAGTCTTCGCAGTCTTTCTTTCGGAGTTTACTGCGTGATAAAATCCGAATTGAGAAAATCTGTAGGAGGACCGTGGTTACAGACTCAGAATAAGTAAATTGAAGTGGCTCTGGGCAGGCTATATAGCTCGCAGAACCGAGAACCGTTGGGGAATAAAGGTTCTCGAATTGCAAACACGAAACGGTCGACGCAGTGTGGGAAGGCCCCCCACCGATGGACCGACGACATTGTGAACGACATTGCTACGGGAAGTCGGTGGATAGAAAAGGCTCAAGACCGTTCTTAATGGAACTCTTTGGGTCCCCTATGTCTAGCGGATGACTTCTACAGGCTGATGATTAGAATGACAAGTAGTGCCTTGGAAAATATTACTCTGAGAAAGGAACTATAGCCGGTGAATAATACTGATGGTACTAAAAGCATAGCAGTGATAGACATTCCACATGTTCTGAACCGTATTTGCATAAAAATCCGAGCGACGACGTCTGATTTAAACTGGACAGTGGACACACACGAGAGCTCGCTAAAAAAAGGTAGTTGACAAGCTGAACAAGAACTATGGTTTAAACGGCGAAGTATTTTTTTGCATATTTTAATAACCAGAAAAGGTGCATGTGTTAGATATTTGCATGTGCATGTGTTTGTTCTTCCGTTTTGGAGAGGTTTTGTTTTAGAAATCATGACAACTAAACCAAAATATTTATAAAACTGCTAGTATTCATGATAGATGACGGTGACGATCATCACTGCAAAAGCTTACCTTCCCCTTTATTTGATACTTATTTACATTCAGTTGAGAAACTTCAAAAAGTACAGGCTATCTACAACAAAAGAAGATGACGATCGGTCGATGATGAACAAAGTTTTGAAGGTATTATAGTAGTGAATACTAGCTTATATTTTATTCAAACGAATTATTATTTATAGTAATGTAATGTAAATATTAGCTTTTAAATTAAAGCAATCAACAAATAGCTTAACGAAATTTAAAATCTCTTTTTCCTCAAAATTCATAAATTTTTGACTCTGTACGATGAAGGTGTCTTACATTCATTGCGAAGACTTAAATAAACAGAACAGCAAAAGTAGGTTAAGCACTAAGAAAATTGATTCTTACGTCTTTATAAAAATCCACACTATAAACAAGTCGGTTAGTAGAAAAACGCTTTTTTGGTTCCAGTTTTTTTGTCGATTCAATCCACCTTTTCTTTACTTTAAGCACAATGTCCACTATACCCTGCGCGTACACTTGGTTACGTCGACATCATTCCAAGCATGTTCTGTACAAATAAATGTTACGTCACACATTTTGACAACAACACTGCAAAATTCGGCAAAACTCGTATTTTATAGAAACGTGACGTTTTTTATTTTACGACTTTCATCAAAATACACACGCAAAAAACGCGTCATTCTAATTCACACGGATAATCACGTTTGCAACTCGTGTGAATGTTGGGAAATGTCCATTATGTATTAGTACGAAAACATACGTTCATTGAGCACTTGCTACTTAGTGGCATGAGTTTAAACAAAATGCTATTAGTAAGCATGCTGAAAATTAAGAGCAAGTTAGTTTTAGAGCATGCTACGTAAGACGCTGGTGGAAGGGTCTGCTCTTGGTACTCATGAACAGGTTAACATTAAGCTTGTCATTGTCGAGATAAAACTTAATCAAGCTGTTTTTCTTGGAAATTCCATTTTGTATACGAATATATTGATTGCTTCGATCACGCTTATTCAGGAGGGTGAATAAAGTTAGCACGCTTAATAAGAGTGCCTAATAAATGGGTACAGTAGACCATGCATAGTTTAGGGATGATTTTTATGAAAATGTTTTATGGAGGCAAACAGGCTTACGGCCCACCTGATGGTAAGCGGTTACCGTCGCCTATTGACATCTGCAACACCTGGTGCATTGCTAATGTCTATCAGTACCATGTCAATTGGCTTCATATAGCTTCACGTAGCTATATAAATGTAAAAGCTCCGCTTTCTCAACATTACAGTTAGAGTTATACGAAAGCTTCTGTACTAAAATGCCTCAGTGGACACAGGTCTTTGCTCTCTCTGTCTGCCGATCCATCTTAACGGACGTGTTGAATAATTAATTACGTTTATTTGCACTTGAAAAATGGAAATCGTCGGACGTGAAGGGTTAAACGCATTGAAGAAACGTTCATCACCTGGTAATTTATAGTACTGTTACTTTGTGGCCACTTACTGTTTACGCAATTGAGTCAAATGTCAACTTACCTGTAAAAAGAGAAAGAAAATTAATTAGCGGGATATAATAGCTGTTTAAATATTGGATTAAATAGATAATTAAAAGATAATTTATTCTCGTGGATAGAGGTAATAATTTGAATCGTGTGTTTATAATTAATAGGTCAAAATAGCAGATGTTTTCTTTTTCTTTAAATTAACTTATTGTATTCGAACCTGCGCCTCTTGCGTCTTCGTCGGGAACTCGCCCACTACACTACAGAATTAAAAAATTACTTTAATAATCCAGATTTTAAAAGGTTGAAGGTTATTGCAGTAAGATCCTAAAGTTGGTGATTGTAGGTAACCTAGTAAGTTTTGGTGACGGCGTAATATTGGTAGGTAAATATTTTCGCGCATGGGTGTTGAACCTACGCATAAAATAAAATGAGTGTTATCATCATCTGTATGCCATTGTTGCACTATGGGGTGGCTTAGGTACTTAAAATCGGTTTTTCCCGCAATTATAACTTGTCTTTACTCAATATTACCCAAAAGGTGTACAAAACCAGTTTTTATTTAACTCTAAAGTATCAATTTACATTCCTCATATCGGTCACAATTAGGCACTTCCTTCGCACTTTTTACGACGAAATCCAGATTCTTACGAGGCCACAAAATCATAACCATATTTAATATCTTAACGCACAATACCTCCCAATACGATGTTGTTACTAAGGATCTACTGTGAAATATGATTTGGATTCATAGGTATGCCTAACCAAAACATTAACATGTGAAGTTTGTCAGTAAATATACGATGACTTTGTTATTTGAATAATTGTTGCCAGATTGAAATCACAGATTTTTTAAATTTTTGACGTTAAAAGGTACTTAAATTTGTTTTAACTACTGATCAGTGGTATACCAACTAAATTCACCTTGTCAATATTATTACATATAAAAAACTACTCATCAGTAAATAAGGCCAATAAATAACCGTGGAGCTAAGCAGCGGGTCTCAAAACGATGATTTAGTTCACCGTTTTTATAGAATAGTAAATTCTATTGGTATAACACAACCAGGATCTTACTTTTTGGATTGAAGGAATCACCTGATACGAAAACAGAGAGAGAACAACGCAGGACTTTCAGAGTAGCTCTGATTTCATTCAAAATCCGCATTTCCCTTAAAAAAGGTTTCGTATTTGCGACAAGACGATTTTAAGTAGCTATAAATTTTTGTCATTAGGATAATAATAAGAGATGTCGCGGGTACAGGATGTTATAATGCCTTTTGTTCGTTTCTCCGTCACTTGCATACCAATGATCTCAGAGTTAAAAAAATACCTATACATTTTTCGCCGATTGCAAAATTAAGGCCTATTCACGCTTATCAGCCCAATTTTCACAACCGATATGAAAGCTCTGAGGTGTTGTCTCTATGTTCTTAGAACAGTAACGGGAAAACGTCTCTAATAAGTCACGGTTGAGTGTCCAGTGCCTTTGAGAAGCGCGTCCATTGGATCGGAGCGTATGCGTACGGAGCGCCAACATTTACGGATTTGCCTATTGGGGTGCGTTCACTGCTTTTAGATTTGACTGACTTTTGAGAGACTTTTTAAAGAATTTTAAGTACCTATTGTAAGAAAATCTTCGCACCTCCACGATATTATCGTTTTATGTACGATACGGTTTGCCGGCCATCTTCTATCGGCTTGACAACGTCACGACACAATTACAGCTTATGAGAAGCAAATGTATAAAAAATGCGTTCTCTTTTTGCTCTGTTCCATTCGATATCGAGTATGATCTGTCCTATTTGCACGTTAGACGATAATATCGTTAGGTGTGAAGATGCATTTACGCTGAAAGCACACACGACAGCGCTTGCAGCGAAGGTGCGTTTGATGCAGACGCCATCGGCAGATCTTGTGAATGCCAACTTTCAGTGCGAATTTTCCGTGATTGCAGTTTCAGAAAAATTACTAAGCAAGAAATCCGTATAGTGCGTACAGATCCAGTGGACGCGATCCATTATCCAGCGCTTTATCAAGGCTTTTTCATTACGCCATTAAACAAGCTATTTAGAAGGCAGCTGCGGCACTTTGCATTTTTAAATGATATCGTTACTGTACATGTGCAAACAGGAATATTTATACTCCGTTTTTGTTTTGTTTTTAAAGATTATACAATTTTTGGATGATTGTTTTTGTTTGCGTGATTCTTTAACAAGTGAACGTTTCATTATACATTATTTTTTCAGTACAGTCACATCATGTATTTACAGTAGATTTTATAATACATACCTTCTACGGTCAGCAACATAAGTTGGTTTACAAATAAAGTATTTAAAATACTCCCTTTCATCCATTTCAGGAATTCCTTTCTTAGTGTATCCCTGCTCTACAACGCTTCGTTATTTTTTAACAGTTTTTTTCAACATTTTCGTTATAAATTTCTAGAACAACTCAGTGATTTATACTTTTTGCTATAGGAACCTTAACACAACACGCATGAAGAGAAGTCACCTCGCATTAGAATCAAACAAAAACCGCTGTCAGAAACATACCTACCAGGCACCGTGAAGAATCCTAACGACTGGGAGAAAGCCCCGGCCTCTGTTTGATAACCTATTTGATCACTTTATGATGGCGAAAACTACTAGGAAAGCTCATAAGGCACCTGATGCAAATCGCTTGGATTAAGACGTAGCGGAAGGTTCATCATAACGGTGCAGAAATCATGTAACGACCGTGATAAATGCGTTACAGGGGAAAGGCAAATTACTTTGTAACGTGTCAATAGAGTTAGTTGTATACAACATCTATGATAAGTACAAACCTTCATTCCAATGCATTTTCCAAAGGGTTTGCCCATTATTTTTCATAAATAAATATTATGGACATATCACACACGGTCAACTGATCCCATACTAGGCATAGCCTGTAGCTACTATGGGTACCAGAGACTGATATACATAATATACTCGTACCTATATATGTTGAACACCCAGACACAGAATCTGTGTTAGTCACAAATGTTTGTCCAGTGCGGGAATCGAACCCGCGATCTCTAGCGCAGAAGGCAGAGTCACTACCAACTGAGCTATGAGGCCAGTCGTATTTTACATCCGTATTTTATGTAAAGTGCATTCGACGCTTTCGCATTTAATGCAAGTCCATTGACGAACTTAACATGCGTGAAAACAACGGTTTATCAGTTTTAGTTGAGGAAAATTAGGAATGTAGTGAGTGAAGGGACTCTAATGTAGTTAATGTGAGTGAACTAAACATATTCACTCAATCATCACCCACGTCGTCATTTACAATCACGATAGCTTATAAATGAAAGTCTATAAGGATAAAAATGTCACATTGCCGATAAGTAATGAATCAATAACCTAAGGTAAAGAACCCATTCAGAGATCCCACATGACTCATTTAGGCGTAAAAATAGCATTATAAATTTTACCAGCAGTTGGACAAGACACGTTCATAATAAGAATAAGTTGATTTAAATAAAGTACGAGTGTATGTAGGTATTAGTATGCTTCTGCGCGCGCGGCTCTTTCCATTGTTTTCGCTAAATGACATCAAAGTTGTATCTGCGCTGTTTAGTAGGTACTTAGTGAAATAAAATTCCTAGAAAAATGTAGAACTAACAGGTGGATTTGATCCACAAGGTGATTCCTAATATGTATATAGAAGTAAGAATAATATGTAGATAGAATAAGCACCTTTCGGGATAGCCGAAAGGTGCTTATTCTATCAATAAAAAGAAAAAATATTAGCAAAACATATACCAATGCTTTTTTCCGAATCTTTTTCAAATCAGCTGTTTATTTTATAGAATATTTTTACAGAATTGTTTAATAAGGAGTTTCACATCAAGTTTGTTACATTAACAGCTGAATAATTGAGTCTGAATTGATTTGAACCCAAAACAGCTTATTTTTGCATATTGCTTTTTCAATGAAAAATGACGGATTTCCAAAAGTCGTAGAAAAACTTCATTGCTAGCTGTGTGCAGAATAAGCCTCTTTCGGGGTAGCATAGGTACATATTATGAATCCCCTTGTATATGCGTTTTGAAGTCTAGTCACATGTGTTTTTCTTTTAGACGTTGTTCAATGAATTTTGTATAGCGGTTTTTATAAAGAGTATCCCTGACATTCTTAGACGCTAATATTTTTTCAATTACACTGTTAAACTGACATTATTCATCGCAATTGATTATTTTCTAAAATATTCCTTCGAATTCTCATCACGACCGACGCCTAAGAAAATGAGCATATGACTTTTATTATCTATAGGTTAAATATAAAACATATTCGGGTTAGTTACCTCATTTTTATCTCAAGAACGGTTGGTCTGATTTCTATGAAACTTGGAATATGTAGAGTTATCATTTTATAAAACTAAAATTGTATATACCTAGGCTACTTTTTAAGAAGGTACCACGCGGCGAAGCGGCGCGTGCAAGTAAGGTAGTGTACGATAATTAGTACAAATAATGCAATTTTTTAATAAGAACTTTCTTTTCCTTTGGAACTTTGTAACAAAATTACATACCTGGTTTAGTGAAGTTAATTCAATAAATAGATACTAATCAATATTAATAAAGAAATTCATACGTACTTATACTATTTATGGCGTCATGGAATAGTTGGTAAGTACATGAAACAAAAAGAAAATTAGGATGATCAATCAGTCAATTTTATTGTATGAAAGCATAATACACAAACACATTCTACTAACTATCTTCACTCTATAAAATGTGGGCATTGACGAAATAAGGAAAATTCAAATCTATTCAAACACTTTACATACGAATATTAAGTGAAATAATGATCTAATCTGTGAACTTAACTAGTGTTTGTTAGGTTTTAATCCTACTATAATATTATAAATGCGAAAGTTTGTGAGGAAGTTTGGATGTTTTTTGTTGAGTCACGCCGTAACGGCTCAACCGATTTCGTTGAAACTTGGATAGATAAAGTTCTATACCTAGAATAGCATATAGGCTACTTTTTATATAGGTACCACGCGAGCGAAACCGCGGGCGGAAGCTAGTTAAAAATAAATAGACAGGTAGGTACACACGCGCGGATGTACAGATATGGTACACGAGTTAGACAACTCAGTAACGATCCTAGTTTTGCTGATTCGTAATTTCCAATCAGGTCTGCTCTAATGAGAAAATTATTTTTATTCATTTCAAATGTTTCTACTTCCTAGACTGTTGAACAATATTACTCCTGCGTAAAAATCTTGAAAAACCTACCAGATGTGTATTTACGTTTGAGCCAGTGAAAAAAAAAATATTTTTGCTGTTGAATGCTATTTTTCTTTGATTACTAACCTAAATATCAATAAGAACCTCCAACTTTAATTTTAGAATTCAGATATCCCACAAAGTTACCAAGACTTATGCAATAGCGTCGACTAATTACTCTCAAAATAATTAGCCGCCATTGTAACGCCTATAGCGGTTGCGTAAAGGAATTTAATTGGCACGTTTATCGCAGTTACACGCATCCATGGGTTGAGGGCGACAAGATTTCACTTATGACCCAAGATAGCAATGTAATTGAAAATTAACTTCTCGCGGTAGGCCTCACTGTCGCCTTTTTAAGGTGCTAACTACGTGGTTCGAATGACAATTTGTCGTAATCTTACGCAGTTGTTTTATCATAGAGTAGTACTGATTAAGGCTATTTACTCGTTAGTACATCGTAATAAGATTGACCACATGAGAAAAACACGATGAACCTGTACATTGATCTTTTATGGATTAGGTACCTTGGTACATTTCGGAGAATGCGCCCAGTAACTGCACGATCTAATCCCATCATGTACTTTTTATCGAAGGACAAGCAGACGCAAGGCTCAATACAGGTGAGATAGCAGTCAAACAGTGTAAAAATAACATACCAAAACAACTCATTTAAAGGACAGCACCCTCTTAGTTTTAAACCTATCAACTCAGACGATAACGTGTATTCAAACCTATCTATAGTGATTTCTTTAGTTGAGTGGAATTTTTCGACACTAACATCAGAGTGACATTATTTTCATCGCATATTGCTGTTGTTTTTGATTTTATCATAAGTGAAATTTTTAGAGGAATAATTTAGTAAAGGAGCTCGCATTGGAAAGATCAGAATGGAGGAAATTGCATCATTACACCGACAAGAGCTAAGCTTTTAAATCATAGAAGAAGAAGAATTTAGAATAAGAGCTTTCATCATTAATATTATCTCAGCCTCTTTTCTTACCCTTATCCAATTTCACACAGTCCATCTATGTTTTCATTGGCCTATCTCTACTTCTACATCCATGAACATTCATATCTAACACTTTTCTCGTTACATGTCATTCTTGCTTCTTCATGGTATGCCCATCACACGTTAACCTATTCTCCTGAGCTTTTCCGTCACTGGCGTCTAAACATTTGCATCTCCGTGGTGTGCAATCTTCTGCAATAAGCACCAGAATTCATAAACAATAAGTGATATTGACACGCTCGTAATTCGTCCATGGCCATCGAAAAAAATCGTTTCTGACCAAGTCACCAACAATGGTAACCATTTTGTCATTACGGGAACGTGACTCCAACCCAAACAATCCATGCCCAGTCCTCGTGGCGTTAACAATATCACTTTTTATGCTATTTTCCGACAATTTTGCGTTTTTATATTCCTCTTTTTATGCGGCAACGTGACACCTTCAAGATTTTTCATAAATAATAATTTTCGAACGTTCCACGGGCTATTACCATAAGTCCTTGTAATCTGTATGGATGAAGGTAAAGTTCGCAATACTGAAAAGTTTTATTTACACGTGACTTGAAGTGAAGGTACGGGGTTCTTGGTGCGTATTATAATTTTATTAAGAATGAAAAGTGTACACGCATCGTACAAACGCAGAACTCGCATACATTGAAATATAGTGTTGAGGGTTCCTTGATACGCGCAAAACCACTTTCTATTCCATAATTTCAAGGTTCCTTACCATTAAGGTTTTAAGGCAGATGGACTGTCCATCTGATAATGTAATATAAGCTCGTTTCTTATCCTAACCTAAGTATAATAATAATCCAACAAAGGTTTGTGGTTCAATCACGCCGTAACGGCTCAATCGATTTCGATGAAACTTAGATTTGATTCAAACTTCTTTACTTAGAATAGCTTTAGGCTTTTTATCTACCAAGCGAGCGAAGCCGCGGGCATAAGCTACTACAATTATAAATGTGGTACGTTTGTTTGTTAGTTTTTTTTTGTCTTCTCTCTCGCAGGGGCGTGATTTTTGCATGGATATTCTTAAAGAACCGGAAAGTGATGCGGGCTAATTTATATCCTAGTACGGGATAAGCCACGGGCGGACGCTAGTTTGGAATAACGTAACATGAAACTAAAACTGGAGTAACAAACTGCAGATTACCAAACACTGGTTCCGATTCTCAAGTCGGGCATTAATTACGTCACAGAGCCCCATTAGAGAGCTTATTAACTGTGTAATGGTTGGCAAACAATACTGTGATGGGGGAATCACGCGACGGTGACTTGCTACAGTGCACGCCATTCTTATGGCATTGGAGGAACATAGACACACGGAGGTGAAAACTATCAAGAAACTCGCTGACTCTACAAGGTGATTTATAATATTATTATGTTTGCTATCCCGAAAGGCGCTTATTCTACACCTAATTGGCAATAAAGTTTGTTTTACGACATTTGAAATTTGTTTTTTTTTATTCTATGACATTTGAAAAATATTACTCAACTCTACCAAGGTTCAAACCAGTTCAAACTCAATGAATCAGCTGTTTTAGGTAGCAACCTTGATGCCGACCATCTTGTACGTTAACTTGAGAAAGTTTGGGAAAAAATAAATTTCATTAGAATTAGAAAATGAATATTATTTATATTCGAGTATCGTACCTAAACTCGGATTCAGAAACCTAGATAATTTTCGTCAACAAAGAAATGTCATGATATGTCACTGTCATAATGTCAGGTCAGGGGTAGAATTTATTTTTTACCATGGATCACTAATTAGTAGTGATGGCGCGTGGTTTTACTTGTGCGATAGATACCTGCCTAAATACTTCCTAACCAAACTTCAAAGCACTGACACGTCTTAGCGTGATGCAGCATTGTCGCGGCTTCGTTTCCCTGTGTCCATAACACAAACACAACAACAAGGTTCAAAACTTAACACAAATTGATAACAATAATAGACAACGATATTGTTAAAACGAAAACAAAACAAAAACTCAACAAAGCACAATTGCACACGAGCAGCGAAAAAGGAACACATTCGACTTCGATGAGAGAGAGACGAATGCAAATTATGCAAAATTGTTTCGAACTATGTATGGTAACACCAATGTTCACAAAAATTATCTAGGATTCTGAATCCGAGAATACGCATATTCTTATTCTGTCCAAGCGGATCACAACCTCTATCTTTTGTTGTGGAAAATATAACTTTTTGTTTCGTACCCACAGCGCCTCAGGAATTGCAGTACACTGCACTAGCTTTGTCCGTTGCCTGTATCCGTCCTCGAAAGTGAAACATGTTAAACGTGCAATTATTGGACAATTATGCGAATAACCGCATCGATATGCTCGGATGAGCAACTTTGGAAAGTAACCCTTTAATACCTTGATGGATTTCGTGAGAACTTATAAGTCGATGACAAGTTATAAATACCTTGCCCCGCGTAAGCAATCCCTGACACTTTGACACTGAACCCCAAGCACAGATAATTCACGATAGCGTTACGTTTACGAAATGATATCAGGCTGTATAGCCCACTGCTGGACATAGGCCTCTCCCGAATAGCTCCATGAAAAACGGTCTTGACCCTGTTCCATCCACCGACTTCTCGTTACTTTAACTATGTCGGTCCATCGGGTGGGGGGCTTCCAACACTGCATCGCCCGGATCGTGGTTGCTATTCAAGAACCTTTGTGGCCAAAAGTGGTCAGTTCCGCGAGCTATATGGCCTGCCAACTTGTAAATTCTAAATATGTACTTTCCTATAGTATATTCGGTAAAGTAAAGTGCTGGATCAGTAATTAACGTTCTGTAATAAAATGAGCGACATCTATCAATAGTCAAGTTATCAGCCACCGTAATATTGCGGCCGTTGTGTTTTTTATTTACGGATGACAGGTTCTTAGGAAACCAAAGCTTTAAATACCCACTATGCCGTGACTCTTTGAAAACGCAACGTCAGTCAACACATCTAATAAATTACAAGTTGATAATTATATGAATAGCCTAAGCCATTACACAGGTCTAGATAAATGCAGAGATAAATAACCACGTAATTCTGCAAATCATTAATGACGGTTTACATAACAATGACAAATTAATCGACGTGTACCTACTAGTATGTTCATAGCTACTAGTATGTCAGCCTATAGTAGTCCACTGCTGGACATAAAGCCTCTTCCTCCCCTAAAGAATGCCCAATCAAAATTTCAGGTGAAGGCGTTCTAACACTGCGCCGGTTCGTGGTAGCCATTCGAGAACCTTTATTCCCTATCGGTTTTTGGTTCTGCAAGCTATAGGGCTTGTCCACAGCCAATTCAACTTGCAAATTGTGAGAGCTGTGTCGGTGACATTGGTTCTGTCTGACACACAGCTTTGTCCTGAACGACAACGGAGTAATATTGATGTTGGCTGTCGTCTATCGTGTATGTTATAAATTAGCTGAATTTTCGCCTGTTTCTCGACAACCCTAATATTTATTCGGCGATCCATATGTTTCCGATGAAACTTACTAGTAAACTAGAAATTATTTTCTAGAATGGCATTTTTTCTCCACGATAAACACCTCTTCGTCATAATCGTGTGGTGTGTAATAATGTCGTGGTCTCGAATCGTGAGCTGCGGCCGCGATAATTAACCAGCTATTCTCGGCCTTATTGCTTAGCTGAGTCAGTGGAACTTGGTTTGCGGGATTCGTTTGTGCAGAGATTTTGTACCCATTGTATATACCCAAGTAATTTATAAATTCTTGGTCCGGGTCTAGTAAAGGTAGCCTAGTAATTGTCAACAGATTTAGAAGTAAGCAGCGTTTAGTATGGTCAACATTGGGATGAACAGCCAGGTCGTTGTTTAGGGCTAGAGCTAGTAGCTTATTCCGGCTATACCTACTTCAGCGAAAGCTACAGGACCAAAGCGACGCGGAAGCGTCAGCAAAGCTATAGCGCCTACTATGCGATAATTTTCCACTTCTATCTCCGGCATCGCTTTGCACAATTGCTGTTGCGGTTGATTGTTGAATTGAATTATTGCTTTCCAATTAAAAGGTCGTGGGTTCAAATCCCGGTCCTGCACCAATGGATTTTCCAATGGTACGGTGAGGGAAAACATCGTAAAGAAACCGGCTTCTTTAACCACAAAATTCGAAGACTTGTGATAGTGCATCGAAAGGTGCCTCACCGGGGCGTACTTTAATCATTTTACAACAGTGATTCTTTCAACATGGGTCGTTGGCTCTTTTCAGAGGCACAACGACCCATGCTGAAAGAATCACTGTTGTAAATTGTACCACAATCTGCTCACAGCACCTTAATGTTGAATAACCAAGAAAGAACCGATGACCCGACGGCAGCCGAAGCTTTACAGTTGCTAAGCCATTATAGTGGCCTGCAGGCAGCCTTTGACCTGATACAAGAACTGAATTACACCAGACCTAAAATCACCCGTTTAAAACCGGCTTATACTCTACTGCTCGGTTCCATTATTAAAATAACTGATGTACTAAGGTAGATTACCATAGCAACGTTGTTATCTGTCAAAAAAGCCAATCATCAAAAGTTGTTCCAGTTAGCCGTAAGTTATATGTACCTATGTACATAAAAGTTTTAGGTAGAATGTGCCCTTGAAACTGGTTGATCCCATTTCGCTTTGTGGATCGTCTGAGATGAGACTTGGATAGTGTCCGGTCACAATGACCGGATGGGTGGCATCATCTTTTCAAAATATTTCGCAACCTATTCACTTGGAGATTTGAATGAAATTCTCGTTTCTGAGTCTGCAACCAACAGCTTACTTAGACAAAGAGATTTGAGATATCCCACAAAAAATGCAATGTACCTAAATCACAAGAGAATCGTTACTGTTTTAATTGAAGCTAAGTTTGAACTACCTTTTCAAGAGGTCATGAATAAAGAAACTTAGGGGACATTTTGATTTGATACACTTATTGTATGTCCCGTTGCGTTGCTAAATAAAAGGTCACAAAAGAACTGGTTCTTAGGACAAAGGACCCTCATAATGAGGCCAGCATATTGTGCGAAGTACTCTCGATGGTCCGACAATATGTTTTTTTTATAATGAGAGCGACTGCTTACACTTGGCTGACTATATAAGATATTGAATTTCCACCCTTATTTCTGCGTCTTTCATTCGATAAGATTTAATTTTTGATGACAAATTAATTCTTTAGAAATTATTGAATTGGACGAATTCGGACATCCTTTTGGACAGAAGAAGAGTCATGAGCCGCAATTAACATGGAACGGAAAACATCGAAAATGAAGAATGCTGTGAAGATTCAAGTATGTTTTTGTACAGACAAACAGAGGGTTGGGCATGGTGTTTTGAATTATTTATCCAAGATGCAAGTGGAAAACTTCTTTCAAAGATAACTTGACCCAGAAACCGCAAAGTCCATAAAATGCTAAGTAGTTTATTAATTTTGAAACCTTTTTTCATAATGTGCTTTTTTTTTAATAATGCAAAACCTGAAAACATTGACATATGATTCAAAACCATGCTAATAAGGATAACCGAAAAAATATACCAACATAAAAAGTGCGATTAAAACGATTGTATTATGATTCATGGATCCCAGGGATAGATAGATATTAGAACGAGCGCCAGTAACGAAGGTGGCAATATTAACAAATACCTAAATGGTTCTTCAAAGTACGTAGACCAGCAGTATAATGAGCATAATGTCCAATATCCCGTCCAATCACGCCTAGACACTCGCTTCCTTATTCTATTAGCTATCACTGTGAGATCTTTAAATCTGTTCAATGCGAGCCTCGCTTCAATCTGAACTATTTAGCGCGCGCAATAGGATTCAATTAGGACGGCGGATATGCGGGCCCCTTCCTAGTGGGTGAGTGAGCGGCTAAATGCTACGATTGACTTTGGGGCAAGATTGTTGGGGCTCAATGACGTCTTATTGCCGTTCAAATGCGAACGTATGACATGCAATGTATGCTGCATGTCGTGTAACGAATATGCAGCACTATTTTACACGCATTTGGATCCTTGACTATTGAAACTTTTACTTTAAATCACCGCTTTAAAAAAATCGCCAAGATTGATGCGGGACAGAGATATTAAAGTTTTGCCATCTTAGTTGACCAAATATTTACTGATTTTAGAAACTATACCTAACCAGGTATAAACCTGAATAAACAAAACATTTGATCGTTTCTAAAACATAAAAAACGTTTTGTTTCTAAAACGTTCAGAAATGATTTTTACGATTCAACAATACATGTCTAGATATTGTACCGAAACATGGAATAACACTTCTTTATCCCTACACAAAGTATCAAAGTTCCAGTTTTAGGTTGATTTATAACTTATCATTTTCATCAGCCTGTCCACTGCTAGACATAATTATATCTATCTTATGCCTTTTCAATTCACCGAATCAAAGTGGATCAAAGAATCGAAAGAGTCTTTTTAAAATAGGTAACGTCAGCAAGTACAAGATTTTGAAGGTCTTCTATAGTAGAGGATACAAATTACCATTCTTCGGTAAGCATGAACCGTGAATGTCTTGAAATAGCAAACAAATTGCATGTAGAAGTGGTTGGCAAGTGGTTTCGCTTTCATTAATTCACCTTACAAAAATGACACACCAACATGCGATATCCATAATATACTGAAAATTTCCACGATGAATTTTGTGTAAATAACGATTCACTGGAAGCGTACCATCATACATACATCACACAGTCAAATCTTTAAGGTAATTTGTGACGATTTTGTAGCTCATTTATTATGCAAGGAATATAAAGTGTGTACACACGGAATCGTACGGATAAACAGACGGCTGCAAATCTCCTGACTATCAAAGTTTTGATGGCAACAGAACTTTAGTGGATTATTAATTACTAGCTTCTGACTACGGTTTAGCGCGTGTGGTACCTGAATAAAAAGCTGATATGTTATTCAAGATAAATAACTCTATCTATGCCAAGTTTAATCGAAACTGGTTGAGCCGTTACGGCGTGATTGAACCACAAATATCCTCTCAAACTTTCCCATCGCCACAAGACATCAGGGCACAGCCAAAAATTCGGCTATCGGATGTAGAATAAACCATCATAGCTAAGCTTTATAAAACATAGGTTCAATGAGTAGCGTCCAAAAATAGCTACCGAATAATGCAAATTCAGAAATTAGTATACAGCTCGGGCGACCTAAGGATTGACTAGTTCACCGCGGACGGCAATTTAAGCTATGATAATATTTAATGTCTACAAGAATGTACGTAACTTTGCGTTATCTATAAAATCACCATGTCCAATGCTTGTTTACATGTCTGTTCAGGAATAATCATAAACCATTCGAATAAATAGATGTGGGGCAATTGTAATTTTTAAAGCTTTTTGGTGAATGGAGCACCGTTCGTCGTGGCACTCTTTGGAGGAGGCCTGTCCTGCTGGACTTCCAGGCGGATGATGATGATGAGATAGTGGATCTTACGTAAGATTTTCCAGCATTACTTAGATATAAATTATGCCCTATTACGTAACAGTGACGCAATTGATGGGGTTGAACTGACACTATCAGAAAATAGTACCTAAGTAGCAACAGCGATTGCGTCATATTAGGTTATTCGTCGTAAAACCTACCTCTACGGAGGGTAGTTCGTATGTATTCCGATACATTATTAGTACCTAGTACCTACTTAGATACCTACGTCTCGAATAGATTCAAATTTTATAGAACCATATCACAGCGATGTCGTTTAAAAATTACACGCAAAGAACGGACTTTCACCAACTCGCTAGTAACTTCAATAATAAACATTTAAGATCAAACTAAAGTGATGATCAAACAAAGTCCAATTTTTATTTATTTTATTAATTTATAAGATACTCAACATTTTTAAACCAGGTGGATTGAAAACCCATAACTTCACCTAGAATCGGCAATGCAATACCAACTACGCCATGGAACAAAAGACGCTGATCCGGAAATATTGATGAAATTTTTTCATCGGTTAAACACTCCTACAAATATAAAAGAAATGTCGTCATCCTGATGCTGACTAAGAAAATAAAAACGTTTTCTTAAAATAAAAAAAAAGCTTTATTATTCTTAGTTTGCAAAGCTTTATATAGGAATAGTCTTACAGCAGAATAGCTAAGCAGTTAAGTTTATTATAAATGCAGTATTTGTCACTATGTGGCTCATTTGCAACCGTTGATTCCGCCAGCTGATATAAAAAATGTTGATAAAGATCTATGGCGCCTATTGTAAGGACGTGATGCTTATAATCGCATACATATTCATTGGTAAACGCTTATTTCGATAAATAAAACAAAAAAAATGTCTGCCTCTTATTTGCATCTTAGGCTCAGTGCAAACGAGCCACCAGCCACAGCCACAAGGGGCCAATGGACTATACTTTTCATAGAAAGCAAGTGGCCGGTGGTGACCACACAAGTGCGACGAGTCCATACAAAATGTACTAAAAGTATAGTCCGCGGCTTGTAGCGTGGCTGTCGCTAGTGGCTCGTGTGTGCGTAGGCTTACTTTGGGAATGATCAGTTATGTGTCACTCCACGGGGTCGTCATTAGAACCGCAAGACATCAACAGCTGAACATGACATTTTAGGAGGAGGTAGGGCACAGCGAGATTTTCTCGTTCTGAATTGGAGCAGCCCGCCTGGGGAGGTACCTCTGCCTTACAGAAGATCGCAGCCAAATAACATTATTTGTTTCAAATAGTGTTGTGTAACTGCGGTGAGTAAGGTTGCCAGAGCTCTTTAGGGGGGAAGGGGGTTCGGAGTCGGCAACGCGTGCGTGATGCCTCTGGTAGTGCAAGCGCTCATAGGCTACGGTAACCGCTTACCATCAGGTGGGCCGTAAGCTTGTTTGCCACCTCTGTAGTATAAAAAAAAAATATGAGCTTCTCCCAAAGATCTCCAGAGCGACCGATATTGTGCGGCATGCACCCAACGACTCCCAACCTTTATTAGGTCGTCTCTCGAGCTAGTCGTTCCGAAACGTAGTCGAAGGCTGCCCTAAGCTGCACTTTCCAGTGCGTGGTCTCCTCTAGAACCTTTCTGACTCCTCGGCCGTTGGTTCTCCGAGCTATTAGCTAATCCTCCAGGCTATGCGGGATTCCTAAGTTTGTGTAGATTACTGATTGGATCAGCTATGTGTGTACTGAAGGTCGCGAAGAAGTTGAAATAAAGAAGACAATTTTAGTATTCAAAGTGACGAATACCTACCAGATACTAAGAGAGATGATTCCTATAAAGCCATGTTCAACGTAACCTTGATGCTAACCCTGGTAAACGCAAGTCAGCATAATAGACCTGCCAAGAAATACCTTTTGGTAGAATGCAGAAATAAAGATGTACTCTAGTACAGATTCCTACATTATACTCGCTTTATTTAAATTAAGTTGCGGACTGAATAGGAATTGCGAGGATTTTATACCTAAGTTTATTATAGAAGATTGTTACCGGTATGTTTACGCGGTAATGAAAATATCGGGGTGGCACGCGCACCGTGGAATGTGCCACTTGTTGGTACGACTTTATCTAAGGCCGGCATGGCTGTGTTGCTAGTGAGGAAAAACAATATTAAATAGACAAAAGCTTTCTCAAGTATATCCAGTGGTTCTTGTCACAAGAAAAGGGCGGAAATCTTAAAATCTTTAGCTGACTACACCCTATTTTACTCCAAAAAATCTCATGGGATACTTATTTATATAAACTGTTCATTTATTTTGTTCTGTTATGGAAAAGTAGAGAAGACTCGGTTCGAAACGTGTTAAAAAGTTGTGACAATTTTGTTTATGCTATCCATCATGATAGCGTCTCACTCATCTTCACTGATACATATTTGATTGTGTTTTCAACTAAAATCAATTTGACAAATTGAAACATGGCTACACTGCTCGTTTTTCACCACCCGTGTCCCAGAGGTGGGTGACTGAACTTCTAATTGGCAAGAACTGTCATTTGACACGCCGATGACCGCAGTCACGATCTTCGGATGGAGACTAATGTAGCTATTACTTTTTGTATTGATTTGAAGAGCAATTTGGATGGACAAGATATTTGAAAGCTGGGTATTGTAGCTTCAGTTTTACTAAAGTGGAAAACTTATGGCAAAATCTTAATAAAGAGTATACCTATTCATGTTGGTTATCAAGTTAGTTTTCATAGAACCGAGGCCGTATTCCGTTATATTCGTGAGTTTATCACTTGACACCGGTGAGTGGTGAAAAGTGAATAGCTTACCGTTTTTGTATGGTTTCACGTAAAGCCCTCCCCTCAAAAAACCGGTCATCTATTCACTTTTCACCATTCACTCGCTACTCTGACTATATATTCATTTTAGCTTGCCTAGGAAAGTAAGCAAATGACAAAAAATAATCAAAATGTCTTCTAAAACAGATAAAAGAATCTACTTTCTTTTTGGTTTATGATAATTGAGCGTCAAATTAGAGACACCAAGATAATTTGCAATGAAAACACAATTTAGCTCGACGACTCGCTAACGGTCCTACTCAGCCAACCGCGCGTCCACAAATTCAAGGCGAAACAATATGACGGGCTGTAAATTACCATATTTTTAGTAAAATTGACACTTTGCTTATTATCTACCGGTCGGGCACCGCAAGTCAACGCTCCCGAACCAGCCGGATCTAATTGTGAGCGTAATAATGTTGTCATTAACAACGGAGACGGCACGTCCGCCTAGGAAATGGAATCGAATCATTAGTAGTTTGATTACAAAAAAGGCTTAATAGAAATATAATAACGGCTGAGAAGAAATTGTAAAAAGATTGTAGAGCGATCCAATAATTGGCGGTTATTTGTCGATACGGTTTGGAGCGAGTAATGGGCTGGGACTCGACGTGACTGCAGCCTACCCCCTCCGGCCCTAACCACCGTCATTATTAGATTCAGCGTTTAGTGAAATTTGCGGAGCAATATGATGGCAGCATCGCTAGCTTAGACAAATTGCTGCAACAATATGAAGAATAAAAACATTTTACAGGAGGCTCTATAAAGTCAAGGTGACTGGCAAATGGCCCTTAAATCAGCATGAATGCACAAAAACGCGTTATTAAACTTCATAGTCTATAGTGAAATGGCAATTTAGAGATCACTGGTAACTTGTAATGGCCGCCGATCTACAGGTCGTGGGTTCGAATCGCGATCGCGCACCAATGGATTTTCCATTCGGAAAATTTATGTGCGCTATATTAAGTACTCGTAATACTGCCAAACAATGAAGGAAAACATCGTAAGGAAACCGGCATGTCCTAGAAACTAAAAATTAGAAGACATGTGAAATGAGCACGAATGGAGCCTCTAAAGGGCGCACTTTAATCCTTTCTCAACACTGGTTCTTTAACTGACGGTCATAGGCCCTTTTCAGGGACACCATACTTCAACCTGGTCATTGACTTAATACAGGATGACAAACTTAGGCACATATCGATATGTCAACGCCACACTCTGAACAGATCAATTCCTATAATTTAAAGCTGTGTTGGCCTAGTGGGAGGTTCCCCGACTTCGATCCGAAGATCGTGGGTTCGAATCTGGCCGAGAACCAATGAGTTTTCCTGTTCAAAAAATTTTAGTGCGCACACGTGCTATAAATGGTGAAGGAAAACATTGTGAGAAAACCAGTAAATATTCTTCTAGGCATCGATGAGCTTACAACCTGTTACGTATGAAATAATCACTAGTGAAAAATGTGGGCATGTGCCAGAATGATTAGATTTGGGTTAGGAGCTTTACGACTACATCTCTATTTGACTAGGCAGCGGATGTGACTGGGACTAAATCGCGATATGACTGTATCGCGTTGGGGTTACATTGCTTTTGGACTACATCGCCAAAGGACAAGAAAGCGTAATGACTTAATCCTCGTTTGATTTCTGAAGTACAACTATGGCGAAAATCAGAAAGACGTTCCGCTTGAATTGTTTGATACAAAATTGTACCGATATCCGTTATAAAGAATAGCTTCCCTATTCTTTTTATTTTTAATAAAATAAAATTTCTCTTCAGTATTCATTGACTATTCCTTAGACATTTTCATGAGTCTGATCACATGGAGATCTGTCTACCACGTTGGGAATAAAAGTCGTGAGCATATTTTGTTTATACAGATTAACCTACGAACAGAGACATCACAGTGTATCAACATGGCTCTTAATAGCACCTTCAATCAAGGCGAACCTTTGCAAGAAGGGCCAACAGGTGAAATGAGTATCGACGGATCACTTATTGACAAAGAATCACCGCCTCTTTTTGTCACACACAGAAGAGGTGTCGATCACGACGCCGTGCGAAATCTTCGTGCTGAGATGAAATCCGACTTCAAAGAATTTCAAAAAGGCTTAGCATCCTTAGTTGAAGCTGGCTTTTCCAAGCAAGATGCAAGACTGTCTCAATTTATGGATGAATTCAAGGACATCAAGACTTCTATTAAGTTCATCAGTGACAACTACGAGGACCTGAAAGTAAAGACAGACGATGTTGCACAACGCGTGACCACGCTTGAAACTGGTACTAAGACGATTCAGAACAACTCGTCACGAATAATTGGCCTGGAAACACAATTAGACATCCTGGAGCAGCAGGCACGGCAGTGTAATATCGAAATTAACAATCTGCCGGAGAAACGAGGCGAAAACCTCACGGCTATACTTCTTGATATCGCGGCTGCAGTCAAAGTACCAATTACTAAACCAGACATCGTCGCAATACATCGCGTTCCTCAAGCTTCGACTACAGGTCAACGTCCTAAGAACGTCATCGTAAAATTCTCTAGCCGCCTTACGCGAGACAGCTTTGTCTCGGCTATCCGGCTACACAAGGGTATCACTTCGGAGCAGCTCGGCATTCCCGGATCGTCCTTCAGAATTTACATCAACGAGCACCTCACGCTGAAGAACAAGAATATGTTCCGGAGGGCACGGGATGCGGCGAAGCAGCACGGATTTCGATTCGTGTGGGTCAAGCACGGGTCAATACTCGTCCGACGCAATGAATCTTCGCCGGTCTTCTCCGTGCGTTCCGAAGTCGACTTGGCAAAAATTAACACTCAAGTTAAGTGACAGGTGTGACCCGTGTATGTATTTAGTATTCTTTCTTATAGTTTTATTAATACACGAAATGCGTTTTAGCGATCTTTCATACTATGAAAACCGTGGTGATACTCAATGTAACATTTTAGTTCGGTTTGCATATTGCAGCCTCTGGAGTTCACACTACTCTACGTGTTTACGAGTGAGTTTGTTATTTTTTAACTTTTTGCAATTCACCCTATCATTTAATCTGAGGGCTCCCTATGGTTTAATTTACAAATTTACACAATCCATAGTTAATACCTCGAACGTTAGTTTGTCAGTTACAAATAATATCTTATTTACTTGTGGTCTTTGGGTCTACAACATATTTCCTGTCTTTTATATTATTCTACATGTAGATGTTGGTCCCTATTATTTGGTAGCACTCAAACTAAACACGCAGTTGAATGTGAAATGTATACGTATTCGGTGCAGTTTCTCATACTATAATTACTCTATGTGTTTACTTGTAAAAATGCTAACATTTGCGTATTTACTGCTTACCCTATTTTTTTACTACACGATGTTATGCGATGTTAGTTTTTACGACAAACTATTGTCTTATTATCTAGTTTTGGAAACTAAATACCTTATTCTAACTCATGTTATCATACATTCCCTAAGGATTATTGAACTGGCTGGCAATACTTCTCATCTATTTTCAGTAAATGCAAATCACAGTAAACATTTTTACATTTTGTACTATAAAAATGATTGATAAAATTTCGATTTATTACCAAAACTGTAGGGGACTTAGAACTAAATTACATACTATCTTTACCAACATTTTAGCGAACTGTTATGACATAATAATACTATCGGAAACGTGGCTTATACCTAGTATCTCAGATAGCGAGGTGGTTGACTCCCGTTACCTAGTGTATAGATGCGACCGAGACCGCGCTGCCGCGGGGAAGGGTGACGGCGGCGGCGTGCTGGTGGCGGTGCGCCGCGGCATTCATGCTGATCGCGCGCTCCTCGCGTCTAACTTAAGCTACAGCTGTAATGATGATGATTCCCTACCACCAATAATAGACTATGTATTTTTGAAACTACGTACACGAGGTAAGTACTACATAATCTGCGGAGTGTATATACCACCGAGTCAAAGCCAAAATATTTATTCTGCCTTTTTAGATGCATTGCGACCTGAACTGATTGATAGTGATTTAGATACGTTTTACATTGTTGGTGATTTTAACATCCCGCGTATTGACTGGCAGGACTACAACCCATCTGGTACGTACATGTCGCCAACTATTGACAAAGAATACCTTCTTCACAATTACATATTTGACTACCTGCGATCGATTTGTGGTAATCAGTTTAATTATATTAAAAATAGTATGGACCGTACTTTAGACTTATTTATATCCAACATTGACTCGTGTACCTGTGAACCTCCATCAGACAGTCCTTTAGTACGCCTGGATAGTTTACACCCACCGTTCTGTGTTCTTATACCTTTCGACTTTTCACTAAAGGCTATGAGCAGGTCTGCTGCGCCTAGGTACTGTTTCCGTGAAGGGAAATACTTCGCGATTAATGATAAAATCAGGGCTATAGATTGGTCTAATATTTTATGTCACGTGCCAATAGAGGAATCGGCAAATGTCTTTTATGAAAAAATATACGAAATTATAAAGACCGATATACCATTACGACCGCAAAAATCAAATGCTTATCCAGTCTGGTTTTCACGACCACTCATTCACATTTTTAAAAATAAAGAAAGGGCGTGGATTAAATGGAAAAAATACAATACTATGTCGCACTACGAAGAATTTTCAATATATCGTCAAAGATTTAAATCAACTAGTAAGGAGTGTTTTGATCACTATATAAATTCAGTTGAGGAGCGGCTCCGAGAGGATGTCAGAGCTTTTTGGACCTTTGTTAAAAGAAGTCATAAAAAATCGGGTATCCCATCCACCATGAGATATAGTGATGTCGAGTCTGATAAGCCCGAAAATATTTGTAAACTTTTCACAACTTTTTTTGGGTCGGTGTATGAACTGAGTGGTTGTGAGAACATTGATCTTGAGACATTACCTATTAATAAAACCTGCGACTTTACGCTCCATGACATACACATTACTGAGGATATGATTCTGAAGGAACTTAAATCGTTGGACGTGACCAAAGGGCCTGGGCCGGATGGTCTACCTCCATTTTTCTTAAAGCACACTGCTGACACAATTGTTACTCCGTTACTAATACTGTTTAATAAAAGCCTACAGGAAGGTGTTGTGCCGATTTTGTGGAAAACTGCCAATATAACCCCAATCTACAAAAGTGGCAGCAAGAATGATGTCACGAACTACCGTCCCATATCTTTACTGTCCACCTTATCGAAAGTTCTTGAGCGATTAGTACACAGTTACATATATCCGTCTTTACACAAAATTATAATTGAAGAACAACATGGCTTTGTTAAAAAACGTTCTACCACTAGTAATCTAATGTTATATACTAACTACCTTTTTTCAAGCATGGATAAACGCATTCAAGTTGATTCAGTTTATACCGATTTTTGCAAGGCTTTCGATAAGGTGGACCATGATCTGCTCTTGCGGAAGTTGGCTTTCAATGGTATTCGTGGCAACCTTCTAAGATGGTTCTCCTCGTACGTTAGGAACAGGACGCAACGTGTCGCTATAAATGGATTCATTTCCGAGGAAATAATTAAAGTCACTTCAGGGGTAGCCCAAGGGTCAATTTTAGGCCCCCTGCTTTTTGATATTTTCATTAACGATATATGTAACTGTTTTAGACATACTCATTTTCTCTTATATGCCGATGACCTGAAAATCTATCGTGAAATCCTTAGCTCAGATGACTGTCACAGATTACAAGAAGACCTTAACCGCCTAACAAGCTACTGTAAGGTAAATAAATTACACCTAAGCCTCACTAAGTGTAAGTCTATTACTTTTACTAAGAAAATCTACAACATAAACTTTATATATTCTCTTTGTGACACCCCCCTGGAAAAGGTTTCACTGATAAAAGACTTAGGAATAACATTGGACTCTAAATTACACTTTGATGTCCATATAAATCATATTGTGAATAAGGCCTTCAAGCTATATGGTCTTGTAATGAGAACTTGTACCCCTTTTAAAAGACCTGCATCATATTTACTACTATACAAATCTTTGATAAGATCTCAGTTGGAATATGCCACCTCAGTTTGGAATCCATATTATCAGAAATATCATGATCAACTGGAACGTGTTCAACGTAAATTTTTGCGTTCAATGAATTATCGCTGCTGCTGTTCTAAGTCCCCTTACGACGTACTTTTAGATAAATACTCTTTACAAACCCTTAAGATGAGAAGATTGCTTCTGGACCAAATGTTATTGTATAATATATGTCATCACAAATTCGACTGTAACAAGCTTGTTAACCAAATTTGTATACACATTCCATATCGCTGTCATATACGAGAGACTCGTAAACACTACTTGTTCGCACCCACTCCCTGTAAAACGAACGCTGGTGAGCGTGCACCTTTATTTAGAATCATGAACCAATTTAACAATCACTTCACAAACATTGAATTCTTTGAAATCTCACCCGGTTCGTTTAAAAAACATATACAAGACACTATGCTGTCTGATTATTTAGAATTTAGATAGTTTAAATTTCAGCTGTAGTTGGTGGGTAGACTGTTTTGTACGTCCTTATAGGAAGACAAAATGCTATCCTACCAACTGCATTTTTCATTCTTCTTTTTTTTTTTGTTTTGTTATTCTGTGCGCATTACTACTGCCCTCTTTCTACCAAATCCGTGGACAACGGGGCTGATTACACTCTAAGAACTTTAGTACCTACTTTAATTAAGTTTAGTAATATGTGAGTGCAATTGTTTGTTGTCCCGAATAAATAAAAATAAAATAAAATAAAATATTTCTTTAATTTTTTCAAAGATTTTGCGAATTGACACAAACAAAATCGCGGCGTGCTATTAAACTGCCTTTACAGATTTAAGCGTGAAATCTTGTGGAACTATCTTCAATCGACAGCTGCAAGTCTCCGGCTTGTCGCCAAATTTGCGTAAAACGATCCATTCAGAGAATTTAATTCGAAGTTTTTTTGTAAAAGTTGTAGGTACGAGCGTGAAGCTGTTTTGAAGGCATACCTAACATAAAATGGTACCAACTATTGTTATCATATTTTTCTCAAAAATTTTGCACGTTTGGTATAAACTATGGGTTTGGGTATTTTTGTGGTTGTATTGTGGTGTATTATTTTTATACATTTGTACCTATTATTCTTTGGTTTTATTGTATTTGGTTGTATGTGTGGTTTGTGTTGCCACTACGAGCCAAGGCTTGAGCTATTTATATGCTTATTAGGCAATTGAATGAGGTAGTAAATTTGGAACATTAAATTTATTTCGAATGTAGTTATATTCATCGTGATGAGTATATGTTATGTTACCATAGTTTATTTAGATATCTATTATTTTTTACAGTGGTTCTGTACACGAACCTTACCTCTCTCGACTTATAATTTTCTTTACGCCAATTTTGGTAACGCCTAGAATCTTTATGTTCCACGCAATAATCTATATGTATATTTTTAAAATACCTCGTTCATTATTATTTCTACCTGATAATGCTATATTTACATATGTATGTACGTTTATTGGTGTTCGTCTCGTCATGTCACAAGGTCCAGTCTGAAAACCAGCGCTGCACCGTACTTCCAAGTTTGGTGTAGCATTATGCTGAGACTAGAACCTATTTGTCCCATATAACGCACAGGTACATGCACCCATCTACTATAATTTACATTCCTACCTACCTACCTAATTTGGTACTATAAAATATCAACCTATCTCTGCCAACTACTTATCTCTGTCTGATTTTTGTCTATTATTGCTATTATTTTTATTTATTTATTTATATTCTCAATAAATTTAGTCTGTATGTTGCCTGGGTAGGTGCGTATTAAAATATTATATTCTTTTCTGCAAATTTTCTATGCCTGTAAAGTGAACTTGTGCTTATGGGACGAATAAATAGTTTTTCTTTCTTTCTATGAACAACTATCTCATGGAAGGAAATTATTTTTAGGGTTAAGCTTGCCTTTGTACCTACATGTCCTTTCATAATCATTTTTATGTTTCTGTGTTCAGATACTTAACCTATCAAGCCTGTAATATCTTGCAAGCCAAATTATTATTTTTATTTTAATAATATTATTTCAATACGATCTTTCATTTACAGAAAATACCTCGTTGCAAGTTGGTCAAAATCATTTTAATTTGAATCACCACAGTCCAAGGCACTTCAATGATCTGCCTACTTACCTTCATGATATCGATTCCATATAAAAAACCTATTGTTATTTAACAAAAAGCCTATTTTCTGGTAAGCACGTCCTATATATTGTGTAGTACAATAAGATAATTAGTTGGTTCAGTAACGGGAACATTTTTTCACCAACATTAGACTGATTTCATTGTGCGTTTGTAATTTAATATTTTTTGTAATAAACCCTTGAGTAGGTAAGTGAGAGGAAGGCTGAAAAAATATTTTCGTTGTTTGCGTACAGAAAAGACACTGAGCCTTTTTTTTGTTGGGTCGTTATCGTTACATTCGATGCCAAAGCCCACATTATACAGGGCGTCCCAAACTTATGGGACATGAAGGGGAACTACCTTAAATATCGTAGATAGGGTATTTTGCTGAAAGAAGACTTTATGTTACTTTTAAAAGTTAGTAATTCTGCATTCATAGATTTTCTAAAAAATACTTGCTTCGTCTGGGAATCGAACCGACTTAAATGTCAAAAAAAAATCATCCTACTTCTATGATGCCAATCGAAAGAATAGCTAAAAAATAATAACTTTGCTTAAGTAACATAGTATTTTAAAAGAAAGGAACAACATGAACACACTCTCGCACACACTGTTCCATTTTCAAATTTAAGAACAACATTTAAAAATATTAGTTCTTTTTAAAAATATTAAAGTATGCATTCAAACAAACGCTCTCATAAACTGTTCCATTTTCAAATTTAACAACTACATTGGTGTCGATTCTGTTGTTTTAGGATTCCTACCATAAATTTTAAGATTTCTTAATTTTCTAAGTTAAGTGGACCTAAAACATTATGGTATTCTCTTTATATATCCTAAAAAATCCTAAATAAAACGTGTTTGAAAAATTTGACTCAATCATTTTACGTTGTTCCTTTTTTTTTAAATACTATGTTACTTAAGCAAAGTTATTATTTTTTAGCTATTCTTTCTATTGGCATCATAGAAGTAGGATGGTTTTTTTTTGACATTTAAGTCGGTTCGATTCCCAGACGAAGCAAGTATTTTTTAGAAAATCTATGAATGCAGAATTACTAACTTAAAAAAAAAACATAAAGTCTTCTTTCAGCAAAATACCCTATCTACGATATTTAAGGTACTTCCCCTTCATGTCCCATAAGTTTGGGACGCCCTGTATAGGTATTCGTTATGTAACACTCAACAGTCACATACAAAGTCCTGACCCCACACTAGAATTCCTTGTCGTGGCTATCAGAAACTACGAATATCATGGTACCACAACACCCAGACCCGGAACATAATATTTGCAGATCATGCAAACATTTGTCCCGCAGCGGGAATTAAACACGCACCTCTTGCATCTCAGACGGGCACTCGTCCGCTGCGCCACTGAGGTCATTGTTAGGCCATGTATTAATTGGTTCCAGAAAATCAAATCTAAGAATAAAACTATAATCCAGTAACTTTAGTGTAGAATTTTGACTTGCTGATACTGACACAAAGCACAAATAATAAAATTGACGATAGCGTTAGGCTTACAATACGATAGCAATTGTCAAATATTAGCCAATCAGAATTCAAAGATTTGAAGCATCGCCGACGTCATTGGCTAATTTTTGAATTTTACTATCTTATCGTTAGCCGTAACACTATCGAATTTATTCATGCTTGGGGCACTGTGGTCAAAACAGCGGTCAAAACAAAAATCAGCGCTGCACCGGCCACTGGGCTGATGCAGCAAATGCTGAGTGGCAACCTTTTTTTCGTCACTTTGGATACTAATTTTGTCAGTAGTATAAGTTTTTAAAATTATTATCTCTTTATGTGACGGGAAATAAATTATTTTCTTTCTTTCTTTCAAAACACGAATAATTCGGGCCACAAACAGGCATTATTTTTAATGCAGTCAGATTTGTTTTTTTTTTATTTGTCCATGATAATTCCCCTCACTATGGTTGATTACGAATTCGAACCTAAAGGTAGGTACTTAATTGATCCACGTTTGCCTGTTAGGTATGTGTCCTATGCTTAGAAGCGCTAATTTTTTGTTTAAAATATCCTATTTCCTACTACTATTTTAAATGCGAAAGTTTGTGAGGATGTTTGGGTATTTGGATGTTGGAATTGGGATGTTTGTGGTTCAATAACGCCTTAATTAAAGGCTCAACCAATTTCGATGAAACTTGGAAGAGGCAAAGTCCTTTACCTACAAAAGCATATAGAATACTTTTTACGTACCACGCAAGTGAATCCGCTCGTTATCAGAAACAGAGTACCGACCGGAACAAATATTTGCAGATCATCATTTGTCCCGCAACGGGAGTCGAACCCGCACCCTTTGCGTCTTAGACGGACACTCGCCCGCGACGCCACCGAGGTCCTCATCTTTGTTGAAGAATATTTTATAGTATCGCTAGAATATGAAGATGCTCTACCTGTCATCCTATCCTACTAATATTATAAATGCGAAAGTTTGTGAGGATGTTTGGATGTTTGTGGTTCAATCACGGTTAAACGGCCGAACGGATATGGATGAAATTTGGTACAGAGATAGATTATAGACTGGAATAGCATATATGCTATATAGGAATAGCACTTTTTATGTAAGTACGGAAGCGCGGAAGCTAGTAATTAAAAACTCATCTACTTGCACGCATTGAATAGTAATACTTAGGTACGATCAGAATGAAAATGTTGATTAGGATTTTGGATGGCAGTCATATGTGCAGTGACAATAAAATTATATAATAATCTTACTGGCCTCATAGCTTGTACTATGGCTTAAATATTTAATTATTAAGCTGAAATAAACGCTTTGAATTGAATAGCTCAGTTGGTAGTAACTCTGCCTTTTGCGCTAGAGGTCGCGGGTTCGATTCTCGCACTGGACAAGCATTTGTGTGACTAACACAGATGTTTGTTCTGTGTCTGGGTGATAAATATGTATCTATTATGAATATCAGGCTCTGGTACCCATAGTACAGGCTAGTTTAGGATGTGATAATGTCCGGAATATTTATTTATTACTTAAGTGCCGTTACGATCGTTGATCATTAGAATGCTCATGCCATTGCATTTGAACTAGCAACCTGTTACCTGTATCTAACAAGCTTTACCTAAAAACGTCTAACAAAGAATGCACCTCCCACGATGAGTATACATTTTGAACTAAAAATGTATTCTTCTTCCAGAATCTCCATCACCTTGCGAGAGGCAGACAAAAGGACCTTTGTTTTAGCAGACTCAGGTACATAAAGTCTGAGAAATCAATTGTGCTACTCTCCAAGAAACCCTATACATCTTCAATTACCCTCACTGCTCACCTGACTACCTAATACGTTAATTATCCATCTTCACCCAAAAAAAAATTCTTTCTCTAAAACTTTTGTTACCTAATATTGAATTTCACATTCTGAAAAAAATAGAAAGCAACTAAAAAAAGCTTAAAACAAAAAGGAACCAAGGAAACAAAAACAAAAGAAAAAAACATAATTCAATAATATAAATATTGCATTTATTTCAACGAATTCTGCAAATAAAATAACTGTAGATAATTCTATTAATACTATTCAGTTTACAAGACTTTCAATCTTTCTCTTTAGACTCACAATAGTCTATCACCAAAGAACTCTTTCACTGGCTGGCACAGGACTTTGTTTCAAACAACTATCATAACGTCATCTGAATAACAGTAAATGCAAATCGCACTAATTATAATTAAATTATACAAATTAAAATAAAATAATTGGAAGTCGTATTGGAGGCAAAATCAATATCATCGTATACGCCAGATGCAAAGGCGCAATCACAAACATCTTTCTACAATAATATTAAAACAAAAATAATAAAAGTAAAAACTAAAGAACAAAAATAAATACAAACATAACTAGAATGAAAATAAAAAAAACAAATAAAGCGATATGCAAATAAACATGCTCAAACTCCTAGTTAAATAGTTGGAATATTGTAACACACATTATTTCGGCTGAGTAAATAATGTTATATTAAATTTGCTAAGGCGAACGTGATATAAAGATATTTGCATTTGAAAGATCAATAGAGGTAGGATCAAGACGATTACAAGACGGTAGTTTCCACATAATAAACATGTGTTGAGTATAATGGCAGTTCCCGCGGCGCGTGCGTATGACGGTGCGTCTGCGCACGGGGCGTTCCACGCGCTGACGGTATATAGCCGTACTCAAATTCAAATTTGAAGAAAATATTTGCATATCGCCTAACTCCCCAATTCCAAACCACTCTTATGTAAATCGGATAAAGAATAGTAAAAACTGCAGCCGTTCGGGACCCCACACGACACAGACCTCATTATTATGTAAAATTCGACAAAACCGATGTTATGTCTGTATTTATATTTTTGTACTTTAGAGCTCGTGTCGTCAAGACACTTTGCGAAATACGAATATACTAATTAGATACAGTTATATCACAAATTCTTATGATGCCTCTACGAAACAAACAATATATTTAATTAGATCTACCTAATACGAACTATAAATTCACATTACGAATAGCGGTCGAAGATAATTTTACAATGCGCTATCTCTATAACTAGTAGTATACTTTTACATATTTAACTATGTACAGTGGAGTTCAGAGAATAATTTACAAAATACATGAATCCTACAAGGCACCTTATTTAATTTTAAATAGTAATATAGACTTCAGGCTTCGCTATGACTTTACAAGATAACTAAAACGATTAAATTCTCTAAAATATATAATTTGGTTTTCATTACAATCCTACAACAATCGACAAGTAACTAATACCTAATAGGAGTTTTAAATATGAACAACTAAGAGAATAATATTATGCAACAGAATACTAATATACCTACGTGGTGTTGGTTTTCAACGGGTCAAAACAAACGGTGATGTACAGAAAGAAAACAATGGATGCAGCATTCCCGAGAAAGTATTTTTGATTGGCGTCATTTAAATAATTGATTATTCATGTGGAGCAGAATGCATCGGTGCCATTAGATATGCGACGTCCTTCACGCGTCCTAACTCCTACCATTGTTGAGTTTCGTTTACATTTGAATAGTGGCGGCTTAAAGTGGCCGCCCACCGGCCCACCGGCGGCACGCCTCTTGAGGCTTCGATGACAACGTGTCTCGTGCCTCATGTCTGTGCAGCTCATCACAGCTGCGCCCAATCAAATAACCACCCTTAATTGGTAACGACATAAACTACACCCAGAGAAAAATCATCTATTTCACACTCATTTCAATCCCATAGGTACCCATTATTTGAAGATAGAGCAATATTTTTTAATGTTTTGGACACGCTGCCACGCTTCAAGCTATAAAGTACTTAGTAATTATTTGAATTACGAAATAATTTCTGAGATTGAATCGGTTGCGTACGTGCTTCTATTACGTTTGCATCGGAACGGCCGGTTCGGTGCACATTTAGTGGGAATACTGTATTTAATTCCATTCGTCAATGACAGTTGAAATACCAACACAACGTAAAGATAGAGCTTTTAGATACATCTAAATATTTACAAGACGACTCACTAGTAGGAAAATAGCAACGACCGTCACGGCACTAAATAAGCTTCCCTCGAATCGAGATGTTTTATTACTGTTTAAACAAAGAGGTCATATCAAAACGATCGAGCTAAGCTTGCCGCTGCGAGGTTCTACAAAGATCCATATCGCTTAGAGCTCTAGAGCAATAGCGAAGAGGATCGTGTTCAAGTGGTGCACTCACCATTGCCGGCGAGCTGCGGTCGGAGGAAGGCGTTGTGGAGTTCACCGGCGATTCCGCTCTCAAGCCGAGCCGCCATCTGCATGAGGGCGAGAGTGCTGTCATCAGCGCTGACTCCGCCGCCGCCGCCGCTGCCACCGCCACTACCGTTTTCAATCCGCGCACGTACCGCGGCGATATGCCCGCGAGTAAACACGTGGTCCTGCACCGAGTACTTGTGACTATACTTGAAGTCACATACACGACACTCCTCCGGTGGCGGCGCGTCCGATACCTCTGACAGGCCGGCCGCTAGTCGGGCCTTCTTCTCTTTGGCACGTGCGTTTTGGAACCAAACTTGCACCACGCGTTTTGGCAAACCGATCTCTCTGCCTAGGGATTCACACTCGGCCATCGTGGGTGTTTTGTAGTCGGCAAAAAGTGATTTCATGATTTTCACTTGTACGGACGACATCTGAGTTCGGTATCGTTTGCCAGGCTGCCTCGGGGTTAGTTGGCCAGGCCCAGGTGAAATTGGATCATCATCATCCCAAAACTCCATGGTTTCCGAAGCAGTATCAGACCGCTCATCCGCATCAGACCCGGGTCTTGAGAGATCGACAGGCTTGCTAAGATCTAAAGGGATTTCTGATTTTCCATGTTCTGGGCGTCTCTCTGATGGATCATTGTTGCTACCACCGTTTTGTTGTGTGGCATGCGCTTGCAGTTCGCTCACGTAGCGTTTCATCGACTCCTCACTGTACTGCTTGATAAACTTCTCCATGTCTGAGTGAAAAGGTGGAAAAATAGGGGGCAACATGGGAGCCCCCGCTTGCGAAAAATTTTGCTGCCTGTCACTTTGTTGGGAGCCGAAGCTCGGTGTTGACTCAGTACTTAACTCTTCGTCCGGTAATGCGTCTACGTTGATTTCTCCCCGCGCACACTGATCAGCATGTTTTGTACTCAAATGGCTTTCGAGAGCGCTTTTTACTTTGAACAGAGCTGGACAAAATGGGCATCTCTTGTTAATGACTTGAGCATGTGCGCGAAACTGTCCTTTCCTCTCACGTGCTCGTGTGTTTTGAAACCAAACCTGTACCACTCTTTTTTTTAAACCCACTTCACGTGCAATATTCTCAAGCATCTTTCGAGATGGATTTGATTCAATCTGGTACTTTTGATAGAGGTAGTCCAACTGTTCAGGGAGTATGGTTGTTCTTAGGCGTTTGTCTTTTGGCTGTTCTCCAGTATCAATCTCTTCAAATTCATCAAATTTTCTCTTGGCAACCTGTTGATTCAAGGCTGCAACTAAAGGGTGGCGAGCTTCTTCGTTCCCCAAAGCATTTAGCTGTTGCAACTGAGCATGTTGTTGCAAGATCCCAAAAGGGGAATCTGGTGGATAAGTTGGAAATAAATTTGGATTCATAATGTGAACGAGTTGATGCTCTCGCCATAAATCAAATCGCGGGAAGACTAGGTTGCATTTATCACATTGGAAATTTCCATCTTTCTCCTCTCGTGGCTGATGAGATAAAGGTGTCACTGGTGTAAGAGGAGCAGGTGGTGGGGCCGGTGACACCGGATAGTTTGGGGCAGCCGGAGTAGGTGTTCGCGGCGGCGCAGGGGAGACTGGCACATGGGGACCATGGTGCTCTACAGTACTCGAGTTTGAATCTTCACTGCTTAATGTAGCAGCCACTTGTGCTGCTGCGGCTTGCGCTTGAGCAGATCTCTTAGCATCTTCCTCTTTAAAACAGTGCGTCTTCTGATGTCTTATCAACTCATAATATCGCTGGAATACTAGTTGGCACTTTTTGCACTGATAATTTAGCCCAGGCGTACGTTGAAATCTATTCGCATCATCGGTTGCACCAGCTGGTGGATCTGCTGCAGGCTGGTTCTCATAAACTTTTCTTGCTTTTTGGCGAGCATTTTGAAACCAAACAACGATAACTCTAGGGCTGAGACCTAAAAGCTTTGATAGATATTCAAGATCGTCATCCTTGGGATAGGCGTTGTTTTCAAAAAACTCCTGCAGAACTTTAATCTGATAGTCAGTGAATCTAGTTCTGTTGGCGCGTTTGCCAGAAGACCCCGAGCTGTTGGATCCGTTCGAGTTGCCCCCGGAAAGTCCGAAATCGGCCGGCCCCCTGCCGGGGCTGAGGCTGCGATTTGGGGTCAAAGGTAGGACGTTCGGGGGCGCGGAGTTTGGGGACGTGAAGTTAGTATTCATTTTTGGTGGTAGCATCGACGGATGTGGTGGCTGCGGTATACTCGTAGCCGGTATCGAGTCAAGTTGTGATTGTATCAACGAGTTCAATGACATATGAGTCGGCGTTTGGGGTCTTGATATGTTTTGGAGGTGGAGATCTGAGTTATTCAAGATGGGAGGAGCAGGGCTTTGAGGCACCTGTGGGAATATAAAACTTTTATCCTCTTGATGCCGATCATCGTACGAAACATATTTTTCTTCTATCGTTGGTTCGTCATTGGGTTCTGATTTTACTTCTTGCTGGTGGTGGATGTATGTTTCCTCAGTTTTTGCTTTTTTTTCAGGTGGTGGTTTGCCTTCATCGGAACTTGCTGATGAGTCCAACGGGGTCACCTTAGCCTCGCCTGTCTTCTCATACTCCTCAAGGTTGAGTGTCGTCGAAGGGGGATTGTTGAAGTTGTATGGAGAATCTTTGTTGCGCTGGCGCTCTTTGAAAAGGGTGTTTCGGAACCAATGTTTGATTACCTTGGTAGGCAGGCCGGATTGCTTGGCCATTTTTGCGATAGCCTCATCACTAGGGGAGTTGTTGATGTCGAAGTGAGCCCGTAAGATTTTCAGTTGATCATCGGTGATGCGAGTGCGAGCTCTTTTTTGTCCAGCAGCATTAGCCTGTAAACAAAAGAGATAAGTTTACTAACCCGAAACCTCAGAAACAATTGTGTGCTAAGTAATCCCTAAAAATTAGGAACGAGTTAACAATGCAGTTCAACTTTAAGTTTAACTTTTAAAAGGGCTCATTTATCTCCAGCCATTACTGGTGGATACAGGCAGGTAAGTTTGAATAATAACAGATCGTTGGTAATAATAAAGGCTCGACCCTAGACGCTCAACAATAGGACCTCTGTTGCTTTGTGCAAACAGATAGCTAACGTTCAATCGCCATGCTTATCTTTAGAAGCCTTGTAGATATCCTGCCCATGATCGAATTTACACACCAACTGACAAAAATAATCACTTCACTGCCTCGTGTTCAGTTAAGTAAACATTCAACGTCTGACTTGAACTTATATATAACCCATATTTGTCTACGCTGATATAATGGTATAAATTACCATACTTTAGATACTTAATACTTTTAGGACATCAATTTCGTTTATGTAAGTACCCAATTTCTGTCGATGTATAAGAAATGCCACTTGTGTTAAGCAGAATAAGCTAGAAGTTTTGTTTATATAAATATAATACAAGTTGAGCTTAAATATTACACTCTGGTTAAAAAGAATATTTTATTGCTCAAAATACTGTAAAACGCCACAATGTTATAGTTTACTATCCTCTAAATGACCGTTAAATGTTTAAATAAGCCTTTATGGAATGAAAAACCGCTAATTAAAGCATCTACCCATATTTGATCCATTGACTCCGTTATTCATAAACAGAAGGCGGTTACTATGCAAGATGACAATAATTTATGAAAACATCTGTCGAAAGAGTTCGTTATGCTAACAATTTAACTTGAAAACATCGGTGGCGTAGCGGGCGAGTGCCCGTCTGAGTCCCTTGCGTTGTGGGTTCGATTCCTGCTAAGGGACAAAAATGTTTGCATCATCTACAAATATTTGTTCCGGGTCTGGGTGTTGTGGTACCATGGTACTATAGTTATACAATATAGTTTCTGATACGCACACACACAGGGAATCCTAGTGTGGGGTCAGGACTATGTATGTACCTAACTGTTGGGTGTTATTTATTTATTTAGCTGTATGATAATGTGTTGGCGAACGCAGTCCACTATAAACCATAGAACAGCCGAACCTATGTGCTCGAAAACAAAAGAATGCACGCAATCAAATTTTAAAACAAATATGGTTTAATACACTACTAACCTGCTGTTGTTGCTGTATCAGCTGTTGTTGTTTGAGCTGCTCGTGGTTTCCGAAGGGCATACCGTCGAAGGGAGGTGGGGGTAGCATCAGAGGCACCAAGGGTGGCTGAAGGTTCATCGCTGCCAAAGCACCCACGTTCAGGCCTAGAGGCAGTCCAAGCGAGAGCATCTGAGCCACCATCGGGTGCAGCTGACCCAGCTGCTGAAGCTGTATCATATTCAATGCCGCTTGCATTTCTTGCACTTGAGCGGCCAGCATGGCTCCAGCCTGGGCCTCACTCTGAGCGTTCCCATTCTCATTGAAGTTACCTTCACCGCGCGGCGAAGGCGAGCGATCGCCCTGCGGCGCCGGCGAAGCAGCGCGCGGAGAGTTAGGAGCACCACTCTTTCTCTCATATTCCGATTTGAATTGCTCCGCGAATTGTTCGAGAAACTCCAGTGGCACTTTGTCTTTATGCACTTCCTCACAATGAGTTTTTAGAACGAACACACTAGAAAACTCCTTGTTGCAATGTTGGCACGTTGATTTAGTTTCCACATCCGGAGGCTTTTCTTCCGGGGGCGGAGGAGGCGGGCTTGGAACTCGCGCCATTTCTCGTTCCTCTTGCATTTTCCTCCGTTGGTTCTCATTGTACTGCATGACGAGGTCGAAGCCGAAGGTCTCTAGAAGTTGTTTGTACATTTGTGAGTTACGTTTGGGCGGTTGGCCCTTGGCGACCATCTCGTCCAGAGCGGCTGCTTCGGCCTCACCTAACGGCGACTGCGCCCGCGCATCCCCGAATGGACATAAGGTCGCACGATGTGCGTCGAGTAGCTCCCCGGTCGGGAATGACGCGTGGCAGCGTTCGCACGAGGCGTTACCTGCGCGCGGGGATCGCGGACTACCTGGGCGGGCGGGGGGTGAGGAGCGAGGCCCCCCGCTGCTAGTTGACGAAGGGGATGTATTTTTTGGCGACAAAACGTCTTGTAAAATTTTGGCGGGGTCGTTTCTGTCCGGCTGCTCTACTAAAGGCCTTGACAGGTCCACGTGTCCAGCCGCAGCCAGCTCTTGCAACTTACCCGCTCGAGTCTGATGTAGTACTGATCGCATGTGTATGTCTAGCGTACTGCCTTGTGTATAGGCTACTTTGCAGATATTACATTTGTAGCGCTTACGATCGTCCTCTTCGCTCGAGGTACTTTTTGGAGTGAGAGTCAAATTCGAGGGCGCGGAGCCCGCTCCGGGCGAGACGGGAGGGTTGTTATTGTTTTGTTGTTCTTGCATCACTCGCTTTAATTTATGCAAGTGGCTCACGCTATTGTAATGAACGAGCAAGATATTCTTTTGCGTGAATGATTCTTTGCATACGTCGCATTTGAATGGTCTATTTGGGTCAAGATATTTCTCCATTGGGTATGTAAGTTTCTCACCTTTTCTGTGTAGAAGTGTTTTGTTATGTGCAGTCAAATAAGATTGGCGGGTGAATGCTACTTTGCATCGATGGCATTTGTATTTTCTATTCGGATCATTGTAGGAGTCTTCTGCCATGGCTTGAGAATTTAGATAGTCTTCCAAGAATTGTTGATCTTTGTAAATGATAGAGTCATCGGAATTTTCAGCATCATTATGACCGGACTCATCGGCCATAGTAGCACTCGAATCTCTGTCTTCCAGGTCGGCTAAGTCATCCTCTGGTGTTCTCAAAGCTTCTTTACGCAAAAGCTCTGCGGTCGTCGCATCAAGAGCTGTACCTTGATTAGCTTGTAGCAAGGGATTTGAAGCTAAGCTACGTTTGAATGTAGCTAACTCTTCTTCACTAAGTTCAGAATGCGAAGTCTCCACATGTTTCTGAAGAGCTAAAACAGATCTAAAGCTTCTTCCACATAGCACACATTTAGTGGCATCTCGAATGACATGATATTGCGAGTGTAATTGCAATTTCTCTATTGTCTTAAAGGCAAGGCTGCACTGATTACAACGGTACTTGTACACGTGTTTCTCGGATACTGACATGTTCGTTATTGAGTTGCGGGCATGCGCTTCTCGAAAATGGTTTTGTAGGGCATGTGCTGCATCAAAGTACCTGTTGCATCCCTTTTTCCAACAAAAATAGCCCGGGCCTTGTGGCGTCTGTTTTAGCTCCAAGTGACCAGATTCATTTTGGTGTTGGCATAGCTCATCGACATTACGGAAAGTGCGGTTGCATGTAGAGCATCTTTCCATCTCGCCATCAGCGCTTCCTTCAGATCTTGGTGAAGAAATTTCACGATCTTCGTCTCCTTGTCGTGATTCATTTTGTGTTTGAGCTCCACCGTTGAGCCAGTGGCTCTGGTCTACCAGTAAAAGCAGTCTCTGAAGGCCTTCAGAGTTGACCGAATGTATTTGCATAACATGTCGTTCAAGAGAATTGCGTTCTTTGAATGCGTCTTGGCAGAGGGGGCAAATGAAGTGACGAGTGTTTTCACTGTGTATTGTGTTCACGTGGGCGTGAAGGCGACTCTCGCTAGAACAACTGAAGTTGCAGTAAGGGCACGCGTGAGGTCCAGGGGTCTCACGATCCTCTTCGTTTTGCTGCACTTGTTGTTGAGATTGCCCCTGGGGCTGTTGTTGTTGTTGTTGCTGCTGCTGATGCTGTTCCAAAAATCGCATCATCTTCTGTTCTTGAGTAAGCTCAGGCTTTTGGTCTATTGGTTCCTTAGAATCTGTTGACAAAGCAAAATAATACATAAATATAATCGTAACCAAAACATCATTTATAATACCCAAAACTCAGAACTGTAGCAAACGAACCTCCTGCTATGGAATCTGCACACCAAATGGATAGTGATCTCAATGCCGTAAATCCACATCGTCTACCTACGTCTACGTGAGATTTATCTACAAAAAAGATTATTTCTATAAATGAAACCCGCTATTGTTCGGTACGAGCGTTTGTAACTTTTCTGAATTGAAGTTAAAAATAAAATTCTTCTCTTTTATATTATTAGTAGGACTCGTTTTGTTTGCAACGTCCCGGCAAGACAAAGGTATCGCTCTATCCATCCCGTACGCACACACTCACAGATGTATTAATGCTAACGTAACAAGTTTATTGTAATTTTGCACACAAAGGAGATACAGGACGAGCAAACAATCATTGTTCATTATTACAAAAGGTTTCGAATATTTCGTTTCGCATCGGATCAAATGCGTTGGGAGAGTTGACGTATGTTCGTAAGATAAGTGCGAGAGAGACGACAATATTTTAGATATGTGAGTGTGCAATTATTATTTGACCAGAGATAAGTCCACGGCAGCGTGTGAAAGACGGTGGGCCGCATTGTTTACGCTCAAATAAGGAAGGTAAAAAAAAACGACCAACTAGGGGACTGCACAAATTCGTTAACGTAACGTTACAATTATGCTTAATTAGATGACCAATCGAAGGCTGGAACAGTTATTGTATTCAACCAATATAAAGAAAATTGTAGATCATGATCCAGAACGCATTCCATACACAGAAAAATACGAAGGAATTTTCATAATGTAATTAAAAGTTATAAGTGACTTGAAAAGTTGGTACAGAAAAAGAACTCGATAGCGCTGTTTTGACAAAATTGCAAGAGAATATTAAAGAAAGACATTTTTAGAGGGGAGTGGGGGGCCAGATTTTGCGCTTAATTAAAGTAGAAATTATCTCACAGTCCAGCGGCGTTGAAACCAGTCGGACCCCCTGTTCGGAACCCGTTCTATAGTTTTAACCAGCTAAAACCGTTACATCTAATGAAGGGGAGAGGGATAAAGTAAATCCGAGAACATAATAATAATCATAGCGCAACTGACCCTAATTCTCAGCTTGGACTTACCAGTGAATGTAATTATTTATGATGTTAAATCGCCGACCCACAGTCTGGTAGGAGCATAGAACAATGGCCCAGGTAGAGGGATATATGCGATCTCTGACGCTTTTTGTCAATGAACAAAGGGCCTTTTCTAAGGAAACACCACATCGTTATAGCGTCGTAAAGTAAGTATTGTGCAGTTGAAGTTTTGTTTCGCGAGATTTAGGTCAGGATTTTTACAGTGTGGCGTCAGGAATACAATGGGACTGAATATTTTACAGTCTCCCGATAGTTGGTGTTGCGGGGTTCTATATTCGAGGTATAACGTGCAATCGAACTAATTTTGTAAATGCTAATGTAACTCTGTCTCTCTGGTCTGTTTGTTTCCTTTCCACGACTAATCAGCTGCAGCGATTTTTATGAAATTTGGTAGTATGTGTATCAAACCCTGAAAGAGGACAATACGTTACTTTTTATCAGGATACCGTGCGAGCGAAGTTGCGGCCAGCCACTAGTTTGTATATAATAAGTAGTGCTAAATTGATCTATAATCTTGGACAAAATAAGAACCTACCTATACCTAGATAAACGTAATGGATAGGTTAGGTTAGTTAGTTATAAAGCAACTTTAGAAAATCAATCATGTATCAATTAATTATAAATACTATACAGAGAGGATATGAGCAAGTTTAGAGCTAATAATGATTAAGGACTTGTTTGCTAAGTAAAGATTTCAGTATGTGAAGATATAAGCGCAAAAACGTAGGCTGGGGTGTTGTTTGTGACTCATTGAATAAAAGACCGGTTTACATTCTGGTTTTGATTGTGAAGATGGGCATTATACTAATGAAGCAGCCGAGGGGTCTGAGACAAAACTGGACAGAACATTTTGATGGTCAAACATTTTGTAAGGAAATAAAGCTCTGCATTTAAGGCGTGTGAATGTTTTGCGCTGTCATTCAAACGCTCATCATAATCTTCTCTACTTTCGTGAATTACAATGGACCATAAGGCAGAGTGGTGAAAATCATAACCAAATCGATCGCTTAAAACGGTACTCTCAATATGGTGAAAATAAGTAATAAGCATAAACATGAGGTGCACAATGGTGTAAGGATTTCTTTCGCCTCCGCATTTCTCTCGAAGTTTATCGTATTTCTCCGTGGTCATAAACTTGCGCCGGGCGATGCGGCCGGCGACATTGTACGATGATGTAGCAGCCTCATCACAAGGGGGCAATCATCCTTAATGCGCAACCGCCACATACGTAATGCGAGTCATTGTCCCGTGTGCGGTACTTATGGAAAATTCGCGTTCTCAATTCAAATCTTCTTTCCGTCTCCCTCGCTCGCGGGGCGGAGTCGCCTCCAACCAATGACGGCATCTGACTGTGGCGACACCGTGTAAGGCGTACGTTATTAAAGAAACCTGTTCTAATGTGCGCTTTAAATTAAATTTTGTCCGTGTGTAATTATCTCATTATTGTGATTACGAATTCTTCGCTAAATGCTCATCGCTTAAAATGGAGATTGCTTCTTAGATTGAACATGGAGAGGACGCGGCGGACGATAATTAAGGCTTCGATGACAAGGACCGAACACGTGATTAACCGCACATCATAAAAAGTACACAAATTAACATGAAACAAATTGTTTATTGACACGGACCACAGCAAGAAGTTCACTTGGTAAAAACTCAAAGTAAAATTGATTAAGGAACGAATCGGTTTAAATTGGAAACCGATAGTGACGTTTCGAAATCACATTCATAAGTCGGTTCAGTATTACTTTATCGATACGAACGCCGGTAATGGTTTTGGTTGAATTAATTTTAATGGAATTTTCACGCTTTATAGAAATATGTTACGAAATATCTTTAGCACGAGAGCAATAAATAATAAATTTATATTTTGTTACCATAGTTTGTGATAAAAATTTGCAGCTAGCGACATCTAGCGGATATTTCAAAAAGCTTTACAATGCGCACGCGCCTGATTTCTTGCCACTTACAACTTTGTGTGCGTAGGGATATGCAAAGCCCGTGGGTGCTTACTTTTACATTGTTACTTAATCGCGTTCAAGTTCCGGAGCAAGCTTATTATCATTAAGTTGTAACTTAGACAACGCATTGAGGAAGTTAATGCACAAACAATAGACTTGACACGGTTGGAAAATTATCAGCCAACAAATAGGTTGTTTCCTTATTACCACTCTATTGAACATGAATAGACAAATGTTTTCTACTAAACACCAAAACATCAATCACAAAGCTAATTAATAATAGGAGGTTCGTTTTACTTCAGTTGTCATGAAAAATAAAAGACTACTTACCATTGTCCTGTTGGTCAAAGGGACTGGTCATCTCTGGTGGCTGAGGAATCACTTGGAAGAGCTCAGCAACATCTGGCGTTGGGTCTTTTCCTTCTGATCGTCTCTGCAGTTGATGGATTTGCTCCATTTGCAAATGCTTCACAGATCTCACGTGTTGCAAAAGCGGTAGTCGGTGAGGGGCATTGAAACCGCAAAGAGCACAACGGTATAGTCTCGGACGCTCTCTAGGCATCCTTGAGGAGCAGTCTCGAAGATGTCTTAGAAGAAGTGCAGCTGCTTCGTGTCTTGCACCAGCTGCGTGGAGTTGCAGTTTATGCGCAGAGTTCGTGTAATAGTCGCAGGCGCAGCATCTTACTTGGACACCGCCAACTCCGGCCCCACCAGTTCCCACACCACCGCAGAACTTCAGTTTCCATTCATTTCTTGGACCTCCTTCCTTTACATGGTTGACATGTTGCAACCTCTGTAAGTGCTTATCCGTCTTACAATGCAGTTGGAAGTTTGCTTTCAGGTTTGTTTTGTACGTACAGAGTTTGCAGACATAATGTCCGGCGACTAGCGCTAAGATCTCTTGCTCTCTGATCTTTGTACGATCTTGTGCTAAGTGGTGCCCTAGCGCTTCTAAGGAGTCTGTTGAGAAGCAGTTGCAGATACAGCAGTGGAAGGTCCTTTCGGGTTCAGGATCAGCTGGTTCTGGTGGTGGTTCCATCGCTTCAGGGTTCAAGCCAACGTCTAGGTGAGCACCCAACTCTGGTGGTGATGGTCCAGGTCCTCCCGTCATTAGTTGGATCATCAAGGCTTGGTTGTAGGCCATGTCTGCGAGTGCAGCCTCTGGATTTTGTGGAGGGCCTTCGCTGCCATGAAAGTGAAGCAAACTTTCCAGCTGCTGCTGGCTTTGCTGTCTGTGATGGAAGGCTGACATTGACAATGTTTGCATGTGTTTCACATTTTGTTGCAGAACGAGCATGTTGTGGGTATGCTTTTCAGAAGTCATGTGTATTCTCAGATTACGAGCCACATTCGTCTCATAGTTGCAGACGTCGCATCGGAAAGTTGGCTTTGGTTTTTGGCCTAAAGGTGAATGATGCGGTAGCGCTAGTGGTGGTTTATGGCTGCCTGGAGGGGTGTGTTGAGGGGGAGGAGGTAAACTTCCTTCACCAGGGTTTCCACCATTTTGTAGTTCTTGCATATTATTTAGATGTTTGTCTGATTGCATATGAATACTTAGGTTTCCTTTCGTCGTAGTTGAGTAATTGCACACTTCACATCGATATGGTTTGTACCCACAGGTATATGTTTCACCGCGGGCCAGCCGGGGGTGCGGTTGACCAGCAATGCAGTAGATGCAACTCGTCTCAGCTTCGGGATGCTTTTCTTTCATGTGTATTTCCAACGTTTCTTGATATTTGTAATGCCAGTTGCATTTTGGACATTTCAGCGTTTTACAGGAATTTCTACTGTGCATACCTGCTAGAGGGCCACCTAGTCTTCCGGAATTCAAAATAAGTTCACATTTCGGACAGTCTGCACCTGACGGTCGTCCACCAAGGTGATCGGGACAAACACCTATCGTCGTTCCGGAGAGAAAGGCTGGTGGAGCCGTTTGAAATGGTGGGGATGAGTTTGGACTTCCCCGGGGTTGTACTGACGCATTTATCGTATGAGGATGCGCCACAGAGATCAAGGAATGTTGGGGAATCAATGATTCTGCTATCGATCTGGGTGGTCTCCATTGATTTGGACTCGGTCTTCTATCATCACATGATCCATTAGGTAGTAAGGAATCATTCTCTTTATCGGGGGTCATCATCATATCTTGTCGCTTGTCCATCGTTGGGCTCGATAGCTCTGACGTATTCGCTGGACTTCCTGACACTGAAACACGTGGTGCTCCTGCACCCACTGGTTCTAAAAACGACACTAATGGTTCTTTGTCCTTGCCGACACACTGGATGATGGCTGAAGCGTTTTCTCTCGCCAAAGCATCTCTTTCGGTATCAAGTAATGATAAACTATGGTCCGATTGAGCATGGGCTACGAATGATTTAGCGTAACCAAAACTCAATTTGCAAATAAAACACATAAGAATCGGTTTCACCGGTACGCTAGGGCACTCGGTAGGGGGAGATGGCGGCCTTGGAATATCTTTTCCTCCTCGAAAGCTGAACACTCTGTAGCTGTGCATAACGGGTGCATCAGGTCGGGCTCGCGCTCGCTCAGCTGCCAGTCTTCCATAAAGCGCGCCATATAGAGAAGGGTTTCTCGAGACGTAGAAGGCGCTGGCTATTTGGGGGTATTCAAGATGTCTTTCTAGAACGTTGTTGTCTCGGCTATCTACAATGCAGCCGGGTTCTATTTTGGGTAGGTCAGGTAGGCTGGTTTCACCCTCCGATCCTTCGGGGTCTTCGATGATGTAGGCCGAGCCGTCGGGATTATAGACGATCTTGCCATCGAAGCGTTCAACATCGGAGGAGAGGGGCGGTGAGTCTCGTCGGGAGGTGAGGTCAACGGCGTCGGGGGCGGCGGGGGGCGAGGTGGGCGCGGGGGCTGAGGACGGGGCTGGCGCGGGCGCTGCTGGAGCTGCGGGCGCGTTGCGTGGCTCCTCCTCGGGGCTCATGTCGCCGTCGTCGTCGTCGGGCTCAGCTGCGGCCGAGCTCTGCGGGTCGTCGCGCTTGCGGCGCCGCTTGCGCTCCGGAGGCGGGCCGCTAGCGGTGCCGCCGGGCTGCAGCGGCGTGGGCATGGCGCCGGGCGTCAAAGGCCGGCATCACATGCTCTCCTGCAACAACATAATGACTGAACTTAGACGACATCCTAATTAACGGCAATTTATGGTGGCGATGTATCGTATGATGAATAAATGATGATGATGGATTTAACCTAAAAATTCAACATCAAATAATTGGAACTCACATAAATGGCAAACGCTCCAAAAGTAATCAATCACCTATTTCTCACGGGTCAGTTTCAACCCAGTTAGCTGAAGGTGACTATTGAATGGGATTGTGTCCGCCAACCGGAAGTGGGTAGGGCGACCGTTTGTGTCATCCACGTTGTTTTCCGAGCATAGATACCGAAGATTCCCTCATATAGATTTGATGTCCAAATATTTGATTTAGTTCGGATTAAACACTTTTACAAACGAGTCTCCGACGTGCTCGACATATTAAAGCCGTATTTGAACTGATAGCGTGAGTTCCCATAGGTGATATCTAAATGCGTACTTAAATTAAAATACATGGTAATCGTTATCAAGTTGACATTTGCGCAAACAACTGCGATCAATTTATCCATTTGACAGGCTGTCATTGCTGACACCATTACAATTAAGCAACCGACGGACTTGGATCTCGACAAACATAGGTACATTTAGCCATCTTGAGGTAAATTTTCATTCGAAAGTGTACTATAAGCCGTTACATTAGAGATGATTATTAGTTACCAAGTTAAAGACGTAAAAAGATAAAATAAACAGGCAAGCTAGAATGAAAATTCGTTAAAATCGAGATTAAGCCGTCATCTGCGTTATCTTCAACGTTATCAAAGTACTTGTCCTACAAATACCTAACGAGTACATACTAAAATAATATATTTATTTAGTTTGACAGGTAAGATAATCAATGAATCTTGTCATGTGACAGGATGTAATTGATTAGGTATTTCGGCAAAATACTCTCAAATAAATAGGTTAAGTAAATTATGTAAAACTCATCTTCAGGTATTTCATTTCGTTCCTAAAAGGTACATAAATGAATTACTAACCACAAGGTGAAGAAAAAATAAAACAAAAACAGCTTTAAGCCGTTCAAACGGCATGCGATATGTTTTTGATATCTCATATAAAATTCGTTTCAAAATGATTCTTACTCTACTGAACAAAGTCAATTTTGAGTCTGACATTTGTTGGTGTGCGATTATAGCTCGACGAACAGCTACTAAAAGTCAAACCCTAAACTTTTTTTGTAAGGAAGGATCATTTTAAAATAAATTTTAGAGAAAATAAAATTTAGGCTTATCGCACGCCGTTTGAACACGGTTTAAGACTGAAGGCTAAGGATAAATAAGTTTGCTAAACGACCAATAATATTGACGACCTCAGTGACGTGGTAGGTGAGTGCCCTATAGATAAAGAGATGCTGGTTAGAACCCGTAGCGGAATGAATGTTTTGCATGATGTGTAAATATTTATTCTGGGTCTGGGTGTTGCGGTACCATGGAACTCGTATTTTATGATACCCATGATGCAGGCAATCCTAGGTGTTAGGGGTCAGGACTGTATGTGAATGATGGGTATTTATAACGTAGTAGGTGAGTGCCCTATAGATAAAGAGATGCTGGTTAGAACCCGTAGCGGAATGAATGTTTTGCATGATGTGTAAATATTTATTCTGGGTCTGGGTGTTGCGGTACCATGGAACTCGTATTTTCTGATACCCATGATGCAGGCAATCCTAGGTGTTAGGGGTCAGGACTGTAGGTGAATGATGGGTATTTATAACATTTAAAATAGAGATCCATAATATTACATAGTTAAACTGATCGCCAATTTTATGACATAGGTACTTACCTACACATTTTATGGAATATGTAGGAGGAGGTGGAGGAGGTAGGGCATAGCGAGATTTTCTCGTTCTAAATTGGAGCAGCCCGCCTGGGAGGTACCTCCGCCTTACAGAAGATCGCCAAATAACATTATTTGTTTCAAATAGTGTTGTGTTCCTGCGGTGAGTAAGGTTGCCAGAGCTCTTTAGGGGGAAGGGGGTTCGGGGTTGGCAACGCGTGCGTGATGCCTCTGGTAATGCAAGCGCTCATAGGCTACGGTAACCGCTTACCAACAGGTGGGCCGTATGCTTGTTTGCCACCTCAGTTGATTAAAAAAAAATGTAGAGTTTTGCTGTTAAAAACATATTAAACACCGTACCGTTGTTTGTTTTTTTTTTTTTTTAATTAAATTAAAGACTTCATTCTTAATTAAATGGACTAATAATTTCTAATTTGTGGAATTCACCAACGTATGTGACTAATGAGTGATTAGGCAGGATGTCGAAAGATAGTGTAAAAACCGCAAAATATAACATAAACCGGAACTGATAAAGTTTTGAATATAAAATACTAACTCAATATTGTGGGTTTTCTACATTATGTTGTTGATACAGCTATTGATTGTTTCCCATGGCCGGACCTTTATATTTACTTTTCAACGGTAGACGACGTAAAAACCCTTCGATGAAATCACAATTGCGGAACCATCAAACTTTCATAGTAAAAATAAATCTTATAAATGCGAAAGTTTGGATGGACGGATATCTGTTACTCAATCACGCCAGAAAAGCTGAATAGATGAAATTAGGCACAGAGATAGATTATAGTCTGGAATAGCACATACTCAACCGATTTCGTAGAAACTTGGGATATAGAGTTCTTTAGGTAGAATAGTATTTAGGCTACTTTTTATGTACCATACGAGTGAAGACGCAGGCGGCTAGTTTTATTATAAAACAACTAATTTAGTAGGCATTTATTTATAAAAATATCATTATCTGAAACGAATTCGTTATAAAAAGTCAGAAGTGATCGCCGATTTGAGGCTAAAAACCTATATATTATTACAAATCGAATTAGATCGGCGCCAAGAGTCAGGAATTGTATAGCAATACGATTCTTATCAATAAGAAACTAGTAAGAGATATTAACTAAAATTCCAATGGGCTAGATAAATCAGTACTTTACATTGATCTGCTGATAAGTTGCACCTTATCCATTAAGAAATGCAAAACTTATGATTAGCAAATATCAAGTGACAAAGAAAAAAACCCTAAATCGCCACAGTAATTATAATGTTCTCTCGTGCAATAGTAATTTGTAGATCATTTCGCAGTGCTAATGTGTATGTAAATTATGCAAAGAGCAGTAATTATAGTCGAGGTGAATGTTCCGCAATACCATCAGTTATAATAATTAGCTTTTAATACTTACCTATACCTATAGATAAGTTATTAAAACACAGGCAACTCGTTGTTCTGAAAGAATCATCTGTCTAAATATATAAAACTCACACTGACACAACTTACTGACTGACTGACAGTCAAGTCACAGTCTCAACCATAAGTATTAGAAGCTTGAAACTTGGAAGGTATCTTTCTAATATATTGTAAGGGTGCACTACGAAAATAAATTCGGAAATTCACCCTCTAAGTCTAAGGGATGAAACTTTTGTATGAAAAATCGTATACCTTGAACTTACGAACTTCATTGATTTTTCAAAACTGCCCCTAAAAATGGGTGTGACGATTGATCTAAAACACGGTAAAGTAAAAATACTGACGTGTGCAAGTAATGAAATACATGCCATTTGTCAGGATTTTCTATTTGTATAATGGGATGCACTTTTACTGAGAAAATATTTTAGAGCTAACTTAACGCGAACGAAGTCACGGGCGTCAGTTATTAAACTATAAATAGCTGACGCGCTTATAAAATACAAAAGTCTAATTACAAAGCTGTGTCGCAATAACTCTATAATTTCTGTTTTGCGAATAAGTGTTGGAAAATACTAATGGTGTAAATGTTTAATGTGGGACACATGCTGATGTTCCCATATTCACTATCAGTGTTGTCAATTTCCACCAATAATGCCCTGATGCTCGATGCAAAACTAATTTCCGATAAAGTAACGCACACATGCAAACCACACACGAGCTCAAATCACACAAACACGCGTGTGAGCGTGAGAAATGTACGGTGGAAATAATAATGCATGTGTGCGCTGACACTGACGTAATTTGCGCGTACGCATTTTGCCACACTCACACATGGATATTACCCGCATCGTCTACAATAGTTACCAAGCCCATATAATGAAGATGCGAGCTTTTCAATTCATTAATGAGACTCCCTCTGTTAGATACATACAAATGGATGACGTTTTTGTCAATGCCTAATTTATGGTCAACAACGGTGATCATACTCAACAAAGAAAGCTAATTCAAAGAAGTGAAATTGGAGAATGATAATGCGAGGTAAATCACTAGCAGATTGACTATAAATCCTATAATTAGCAAAAGCAAACACCATGAGAAGGCAATCAACGCACTCGTTACCGTATCCACAGAATGGTAGTTCGTGATCCATGTATCACTTTCCAATGAGAATTTACTAGTTGAGACGGTGACGTTTGCGGGACAATCCACTTATTGCTACCAGCAGTCTTGCATGTAAACCAAGGAGGGCACTTTATTGGAGATTCATTAGACAAGTGAAAATTATGAGCAGTAAACAATTCTACCGACGCAAATGGAAATCACGACGTTTGTTGCGAACGAGGAAATTAAAACGTCACTGAGGAATGAGAAACAGCGATGAGCGCTAACGTTTCAAATCAAACAAGTGGAGCATCAAAGTGCGAGATGCGCTATTACCAGAAGATCCCATAACTGCGTTCATATTAATAATCGCGGGTTATTACCAGGGCCCTCATTAGACGCCGCCGCTTGAAGCGACCGCAGAACACTGCTAAATAATTACCGCGGTAGTGTTTTCCTCACGAAAACATCGCAAAAGAGCCTTAAACAACATCTACTAAGTCGGCGCGAGGAATTACAATAAATAAGGTATTAAGCCGGCGTTGGCAGGCACCGAACCGAAAATGTCGAAAAGCGATTAATGGAAATAAAATTGAGTGAAGTCGAAGAGCGATTTACTTAATACATTGATTATAAGTAAGGGAATGTATGTAAAACGTTGTACGTAATGGGGGAGGCTCGTTAGACGTGGGAAAGTCGGAGCGGAGGTTGCTACTACATGGTAAAGATCGCGTTCGACATTGTCCACCGTTAGGGTTTAAGTTTAAACCTTCATTAATGGTAATGGTTTTGAGCCCCGGCTATGGGAATAGCTCTTTTTGCTCGTGTCGGTTTAAGTTGTAATGGCTATGTTCGACACGAATCAAAGCGCAACTTTATGTTGTAAGAAAGTGGGAAGATCAAGCATTTCTAATAAGAAGTCCAGTAGGATAATCAAGCGATTACATATGGGATTGCTATCCTTTTCGTTTCGCATTCCAATAACAAATTAATGCGAAAACAAAAGGTTCCGTTAGGATTAGGAACAATTCGGTAATTAATAGAATACGGACGCTTATTGTATTCGTATAACAGGTAAAAGTCATTAATTAAAACGAATCTCTAATTTCACACGTTAAAGTGACAACGCAAATTCGTAAGTGTTAATAATTACAAAGCAGTATTTAGGTGTGAAACGTGAAACTTGTTTTCATTAACGAGCCTCGACTTTCTCATTAATTTGTCATTTTAATCAACTCCGAACAAAACATGGTTTACCGAGAGGAATGTACAAAGTAATCTTTGAATCAGATCATAAAGCGGATGATTTTATGATTTATTTGCTTTCGAAGCTAATTGTGTTAGGTGCCCGCCGGCTCGCTTTGTGGGGAACCTCTGAACGCTTGGCTTAAAGGCTTGAGGTTGTATGAGGTTTTTCATTCGACATTGATTGTTGGTAGCCGATGCCTAGTTATATTATGAAGTGGATACTTAATAAGGCGTTATTATGGTAGGCAAAGCAATCATGTTTAGAATTCTGATACGAAGAATTGGGAGGAAGCTTTGTAGAGGTCAAGTATCGCGTGAACGGCCTGCAGACGTACGGGTTCAGGTAACCTGGCAGGCGCCACTCGAACAATCTGGCTTTTAGGAACCGTCAATTTGCGCCTGTAATTATTGCGGACCCTTCGATACTTATATCTATTTTTTCCTCGGGCTTAATTGTTGCAACAGATGACTTTTTTGTCGAACCAACTCAAAGAGAGCGGAAAAGCATCAAACGCAGCGTCGAATTTGGAAATAATTATACATAATAGTCCCTTGAGCGGCCGATTAAGACAATTTCCGAGGCAAATTGCCGCAGACGAGCATAATAGCACACGCGCTCCTCCGTCATAAATAAATCTGGATTATGTTTTGTACGAGATTAAGATTGATTCGATCTCGATGCCTTATGCTATTATTGCCCGCGCGATGTTTGTAATGCGTTCGTGTTAATGTTTTTTAATATCATTATTCGTTTTTGTGGTGCAAGTGATTTGTGGAGATAATTGCTTCAGACAAATTGGCGGGCGTCATTAGGGATAACGGGTGGGATCCATCGGGCCGTAATTAAAGATCGATACATGTGAAATAATTAATTAGCGGTCGGCGTCAGATCGGAGGTGCCTCGGGCTCTCCACAAAAAACAATGACGTGCGGTTTCGGCTGCGCCGGCGCCGCTGCCGCAGCGGCGACATCCGCCGCACTATGTCTATAATTTGTGAGACCTCGAATTAGTCTTAATATTATTTCACCGCGATGAGCGTGACGCCGACTTAACATTCTCGAGAAATGTGTCATTAACGTTAATTTGTATGATTGGTTATTTTTTATAATATCAGGGGTAATAATCAACAAAGGAACCTCGGAGAGTTCGGTAGACAAAAGGAAATAAAAGCGGAGTTTAAACTTTACGACTGTGGTGCCACAAAGTTTCTCAGAGCGAGGTTCAGCAACGTCGTCGATAATTACGAGTCAAAGAATCGTAATGTCGAAACAATTACGTAGGTAAAAGCTTTGAAGTGCTGCCTCTCAGGTTAGAAGAGTTAAGCGAATTGTATATTAATAGAGATTTGCATGACTCAACGTAAACTCTGATAAGACAAGTATTCTTCGGTTAACAAGTAACGTTGTTATTCATGCTGTAAATGGATGCTTAGAGTAAATTATTAATAATTATCATTGTGTTCCTAATTCCAAACTGAACATGAAAAATAGTACCCAAAAATGTATAGACTTCCTACACGTATCAGAGTTAGGTAATTAAAAAGGCGTACTAACAAAATTCAATAGACAATAAAACGCTGCCTGTCTTCAGTTGGACCACGGCCTAAAGAAGTTGAGGCTCGGTAGTGTCGCATAATGTGTTGACTTCATAATGGACGATCCAAAATATACCTGAGAAAAATGGTGAAAGAGGAGGGGGGAGAGGGGGAAGTTTACGTCCGACAACGACTATAAAATTAGCTTACTTTAACTATTATTTAATGCGCGGAGATGGGAACCGGGTGACATACAATTGTGGGAAATTTAACGAAAACGTTGACAGACCAAATTTGAATGGATAATTACTGAGTTCACTGGTTGTTGCGCTGTCAACGACTTTTATGTTTAAGACTTTTTATTTTCCTTGATCGTGGAATCTTTTACGTGCATTGTTTTTATTGTTTAAACAGTTTTGTAAGTAGAAAAGAGATACTTAATTTGCACGTCAATGTAGTGAGTGACACTTGAAAATGAAAAGTCACTAGAAAAGTGCTTTCTTTTTTCTTGCTGCAATTTTGTTAATTGTTGTTATGTTCAATGCACATTCAGAGTTCTCACGACTCCCAATACATCATCGACGAAACAGTGTGAGAGCTCTAACTCTATATCGCGATGCGTGTGCGCAATTAAAACGAAACCCACAATCAGCCGCCATGTTTGTACACGAGCGATGTTAATAGCCTTCAGTAATTACATACCAGTATCGTGCCATCGTTGCTTCTCGGAAGGCTGATCAAATTAATAGAGCCTATATTTGGTACAATTTGTTCAAAAATATTATCATCTCTAACGGTATAGATACTAAAACGACGTGCACAGCTCGAGAATTTCATATAAACTCGCATGTCTTCCACTCGGCAAACGACGGGGATAGTTATATCCGGGGGAAGAATATCTAAATTCAATTACAAAAAGGCTTCTCCGTGAGGTGTGCCGCTGCACCCGCGCCTCCTCCGAAAAGGGTGTATAACAACTCAATTTCTCCATATTATTAAGACGCAGGGGTGCAGGGAGTGAGGGTTGGGGTGGCGCGGAACACAAAAAGAATGCTAATTTAAAATTCTTATTGCTGTGTTTGTATGCGCGCGCGCTTTATGTATCATTCGCGTAACAAAAGGCGGAGGAGAGAGCGCCCGAGCGCGTAATTTCAATCTAATATTCAATTTGAGAAGTATCGCGAGCTCCACCCGACATCTTTTATTTATTTTACTTCACTCGGAGCGTTTCCTTGGTTTCACAGATCATAGGACTGGGAGATACGAAAATGTACTGGTACTTTTTGCGTTATCTCAGCGCATTTTTGGTGACGGCGTTATTTCTCTTTGTTTCCTTGTCATGCCAGCTGACAACGGTTTAGATCGCGTGACAATACGTGGGGCGGGATAAGAAGTAGCCTTGAAATGTTGAGTGCACGTGCTTAAAAACGGTGAAGGAAAACATTGTGAGGAAGCCAGTTAGTATTCTTATAAGCAACGGGCTTGCAACCTGTCATGTGGGGAATACTCACTGGACGTGCCTCTGGAGATCTATGAGGATGTCTGACCATTTATGGGGATAAAAGTCGTGAGCTTTTTTAAAGGCAAATATTTAATTCTCTCTCCAATTTTTAAACATCGTGAGGAAAATTTTGAGGGGAAACCTTAACAAATAATCAAGTTTGAGACAACTACTTCCTTGGTATTCTCTGAAGGCCATATCTTAAATCGTCGTGAGTGGAATTTTGAGGGATTTTATTTTATTGAGCATGGTTAAGCGGTTGGCCACTATCTCACTTAGTTATTTATTTCATTAGCATTTTCTAATCAAGAACTTGATCGAGAAAGATTCAAATTCAAAGATGAAATTTTGAATCTGTTCAGAGTCGCGGAAGGAATTAAATATATTCCATCGATTACTTGAGTAACAGGCATAGAAACCAACTTTCGCATTTTAGAAAGGCATTAGTAGATAACGATAAGGAGGAAGACTCGATTAGTTTCGATTGAGTTTCAGTGTCTCAGTGTAATGGCCGACGATAATTGCTTTATTCCCACGCGAAAGAAAACAAATTTCACCGGTCACAATGGGTGCTTTCCATAGACAATCTGCGTCTAAACGGGGGACGATAGACGACTAATGCTAGAATCGTGATATATTAGCCAAGAAGCTAATGGTGACCTCTTACCACACCTTTATGAGCACAGAACATGACGGTTACTGATCTAAACTTTCTAAATAAATGCCAGAATAAAAACAATTGTCTAAAATAGATCGTATGTCAAGGATGACACAAGTTTAAACTCAATTTGTCACGATCACGAATTTGCATGAATCAAAAAAGGTTAAAGGTTTTCCTAGAAGTTTTAAGTCAAGGTGATATATATAAGTGATTCTGTTGTTATAAGATTAGGTACGTCCGCTTTTGTAAACTATGATTTGATTCGGGTGTAATAGCTTCATGGATTGTTTGGAACTAATCGATCTTATCTAACCAAATAGGTTTGGTATCGAGACTTTCAAAAGTAGAGTTAGGATATGCTAGCGTAGTAATAGTTTACTAATAGTAAGTCACAATATTCATCCACCAAGGTAGAGAATATGAGTAGATACATAATAAGCTCAAAAGGCCAGTGGACGTCTAACGGGTGAAATGAAGATGATGATGAAGTGGCCTTCATTATCATCATTATTCATGTGTGGCCTTCTTAATATCTATTTTTGATGTATTATATAGCCTAGAAAGGAGTAAAAACGGACGCCGTAAGGGCCTGGGACATTTTTAGGTAGAAGTATCGTAGATAGATCAGTCTTGCTTAGGCACTTACCCTATGATGGTACAGGTGCTGGGAAAGACTACTACTCGCAGCCTTGTCAGCCTTATGCACAGGAATGACATGTTCAATACGTGAGGAGCTGCCTGAGGCTCGTGTCTTTAATCATTGTGAATGGATCTTAAAAATATCATAAATCAGGAAAATTAAAAAAAATAAGACTGCATTTTCTAAACAATTAATGTCAGGCTCCTGTCAGTTTGAGAATAGTGAAAGCATAGTAACGAATTTAAATTATATTCAAAATTAATTTATAGAAAGAATTATATATATTAATGTATAGAATATAAATTCGTATTTTTTGATATTGAGTAGATATTGAGCCGAGATCAGAAGCTTTTCATAATATATTTCTCACTAGCGAAGTGTGTGGCCCCGCAACACACTTGAAAGGAACTACATTTATTTGTACGTGTGAAGACAGTAAAATGGCGAATGTGGTGAAATGTAACCGCATGTGGGCTCTATCGTTATACCAGCATAAGTTGCGATTGCGTTGGTACGATAGTCGACACCTAGGGTCTGACCTAGATTGGAATACGGTATTTCATGGTATTTGCATTAAAGTGTATGGCATTGTGGGATGGATTCTAAGGACTCATCCGTAACTGATGACATAGTGAGCGATAAAAAAACAGCCACAAATAGCGTATATGTCATATATAAAATGAAATTTTTAAAAGATCCTTACGTCTTCTTAATAAAGTTAACTTTGAGTTTGACTTTGAGGGGCGAGTCACTTAAAAAATTACTTTATCCAGTGGAAATAAGGATATCCTACTAATATTATAAATGCGAAAGTTTGTTAGGATGTTTGTTGTTCAATCACGCCATAACGGCTCAACCGATTTAGTTTAAACTTGGAAAATATATAGAGTTATTTACCTAGAATAGCATATAGGCAACTTTTTATGTAAGTACCTATTCACAATATACAGATATAAAATCATACCTGTCATTGATTTGAACACTACAAGTGTATTATTTGAATTAAAGCCTATCTTACTTTAAACAAACAAGCAAGGAAAAAGTGAAATACAAATCTGGCGCAAGCCAATGTGTGGAAAATTGACCACGATAATGGTTGGAATTGAAAACTGAAAAACGTTTTACACGTTCCCATTAATAATAAGTGATTAGATCAATCGTACATAACCTGCTAGGTACCTATTAATATATTATCATTATTGTACGTAAGTCGGCCATCGAAGTTGCTAAGTATGATTTTTAAGTTGGTTAGTGTGTGCAGAAAGCGTGCGCGGGCGGTCCTTTATAATTTGCAAGAAGCTTCGACGCTGACTCGCTCACCGTGACTCGGTAACATGGCGGAATTCTCGTAAATAAATTGACTATAATTTTGTTATAGAAAATAAGAGTTATTTAGCTTAGTATTCAGATATGGAACAAAGACTGCTCAACATACCTAAATAATAACAAAATTATCGTTAGCCAGTAGAAGTCCACTGCTGGATCAAGTGGGGCCCACTACCACTTCAACTTGCTAATTCAGAGAGCTATGTCAGTGACCTTGGTTCTTCTACGGATTTCCTCATTTCGGATCTTATCATATAGTGAAACTAACAATAAAGTTGTTTCAAACAAAGCTAACGGGATTATACTCAATAAATTTTAATTGCGTCTGAACTTCAAATGAGAGCTTCAGTCATTAATTAAGGAGAGATTATAAAAAAAAGTTTAAGGAACCGCTTTAAATCATGCAGTACAATTCAGATTCGAAAATAATAAATAAAAATATAAAATCAAGATAAAACCGACATTGTCGCATGATAAATGATCGGATTTTAAGGAAACCAAAAACTGGGTTCCAGAGGACCTTACAACGAACGCGACGATGCTCGTTTATAAATTATAATGAATATTCTCACAGTATTAGAGTGGCCGGAGGAAAAAAAGAGATTCGACGCGAGAATTAATAACAAACAAATGGGCTACCTGCGGTGTTTTTTGTGCGCCCTCACAGGTAAGCTCGTGATGACGAAAGAAACTCATATGTATCTGTTTTAAATTTTAAACAATATTGTTAGATTTTGACACGGTTGCACCTTTTTATGGGAACAGACCTTCATTCATAGGATGCGGTCACGGTAGACTCATAAAAACTATCTTCTAAAATGTGAATTCAGCTACTGGACGACAGATGGCGACGTGTGCTGCATTACCTGAAATAAAAAAATAAAACAATTACAACCAAAGACCAACTCAAATAAATACTAACTAAATTTTGAATGAATGGGTCATAAATGTTACATAAATAACTAAAAAGTTAAATAAAACCTTTTCCTTCTAAGGTTACGTTTCGAATTTCTTTGCCGCTGCTGTGACTGATTAAAAAAAAAGAATCAAAGCTGCATTGGAAACAAGAAACCGACTCGAAATCCTGAACAAAAGAGAGGGACTCTAAACGTGATACCATAATGACAAAATAGAAATATGATTTCGATTAAACTGTGCGACTGAGATGACGTGATTGTTAGTATTAACGGAAAGAGAAGGAGAGAAAATAGTTAATAATAAAAATACTTTATTTGTATAGTGGGGTGAAACACCCCCGCTGCGGGCTGTTTGGTCGGAACGGCATCCATCATCATTATATTAACCGATTTAACACTTTTGAACAGATTCTCGACGGCCGGTGGTTCTATTCATTCAGGAGCACAATGTGCGAAGCTGCATCGTACGAATCAATGAGGATTATCATTTATTTCGTGTTCTATATTAGCTAACTAGCTGATCCGCCCGCAACTTCGTCCACGTGTTGATTCTTGTCACTTCGTATACTTGAGGTCTTGGTTTTCAGAACCCGTGTTACGTGTGTACGGAAGCCTCAGGGCGCGAGCCCTACTCGCACTTAAACGTCTCTTTTTCAACTAGATTTTAATTAAAGACGGTCAAAAATTACCGGTAATAGTTAATAATATATTAAATCATTAATATATTATTTACCGGGGATAACGGTAAATAATATATTAATTATTTTGTGGTAAAGCCATGGACGAAATTAGCACGCAGTCGTCAAAGATTAGAAAATAGTTACATAAGAACTAAGCTAAGCAGCGATTTTTCGCCCAGAAAGAAAAGTTATTTACATCAAAATAAAATATTGACTCAGGGATAAAGCTTTTTATTAGGCTAAGATTTTCGATCGGTTCAGTAGTTTTCACCTTATATAATAAACAAACAAGTTTTACCTCTTTAGAATATTAGTGTGGATTTTGTGTTCCATATTAGCCAATACACGATACAGAATCGACCACAGAGTATAATCAGTAAACCATACATTTCTTCTCGTCGCCACGATCGTCTGACGTGTTGCACGGACTCTGTCGCACTAGGGTCCACCGTCCATGTTAGGCGGCTGTCTGACCTGGCCTATACAATTCCTCGTTTGGTCACGTCTAGAGGCTTATTAATTACGGGATCCGTGGTAACTGGGTTATCGTTCGATCGATCTCTAATTAAAACGCCATCAAGTTCACATTGCCTACCTGCATTTTTGTCAAAATAATATTTGTTTAGTTTGAGTAAGAAAATAACAACTAATAGAAGTCAAATACCTGAGTTTTGATTATGAAGCATCGAAAGTAAACAAAATACTTTGACTGTCAGTTGTGGGCGACAAAAAATTGTTGCGCTACTTTTGGTAGCAAGTCCTGAGTTCGATTGTATCGTATAAGGCAAGGCTTCAGCATTATTTTATTGCATAAAATTGAGAACGTTTTTACGTCAATTATTTCTCGGCGAAACATTAGTTGACGAGAAGCATGTTTGTGTGATTATAAATATTAAACAGTTCTATGGGCTCATGAACGAAATGTTGAATTAACTATTCAGGAAATGCAATTAAATGAAATGATGCATGTCGATATTAAAATAGGTAGGTATTGATATGCAAAGTAGCCATTACGGATGCGGGCGCTGCCGGCCGGTCCCATGGCTGTAAACAAATTTTTGTTCGCTAATCAATAAGATTTGACCCTAATGCCAATTACTATTCAACTGTAACAATCATGTTGGCTACAATACGAGTTCTATTGTTTTGTACATCAATGCCGAGGCCTTCGCTCAACGGGCTGCTGATTTCAATTTGATTGGCAGATGTTACATTTATAATTATTTGGCCAATAAACGAATAAAGTAACATCATGCGAAAAGGCGAACTAAAGTCACCGACATAGCCCAGAGGATTAGTAAGTAGAAGTGGCAGTGGACGGGGCATATCACAGCGCACCGACTGCTATTGAGGCAGAAAGGTTCTAGAGACCACGCAATGAAAAGTGCAGCGTAGGACAGTCCCTCACTGGATGGAACTAACCTAACAAGGGTTGTTGGGAACCGTTGGGTTCTGGCCGTATAAGACTTAATCGCTTTGGAAATTTATGGGGAAGGCCTCTGTTCAGCATTGGATGCAAGGTCGAAATGATGATGATGATTATGATACGAAAAAGGGTATGGCAAACGAGTGTGGTCTGAGCCTAACCCAGTAATTACACGCATTGATTAGATCTTCGATAAGTCTCATTCTGCTAATTACTCCCTAAAGCTAAACGATCAAGTCCGTTTTTGCCATCAACATAATTTAATAAGTATATTAAACGGGCCGATGCCATAGATAGTGCGAGCCTGAGGCACTTCTCGCTAATACCTTTATAATGTTGTTAATATAGGTATCCCAGATGAATATATAACCAAATACATAGAGTATTGACTCTGAGGTCAAAGAGGAATGACCAAGTAAACGTAATGAAAGCATGAGACGCAACTCGAATCACAACTGCTCACATTTCATTCACATTACAATCAATTTAAAACAGAGTACTATGACATTGCGTCTGGGCAAGCCATCGCGTGTGGCGAGACCGAGCAACGGGTAATTCAATAAAATGGAAAAACATTCGCTCGTTGATACGGCCAAGATCAATATTAATCGCATCTAAACAAGATGCGTGCGGCCCTCTTGTAAAGAATGTGTGTTTATGTAGATCGGTAATAAACTTCGTGTCGTTTCGAGAGTCCGTATGTCTGACCTTGCGATGAATGAGTCCCATTAGCATCTCATAGGTTTAATTAGGGAACCGCATCGGCCGGTCGCCCACGTCACCGCGTACCGTGTGTGGGCAATCAAATTAGAGACACGCAGACAATGGGGCCGAGAGAGCGAGCAACCCCACGACAAAACGTTTTCTCGCAATCTTCGATCACCGGATTAAGGGAGTCTCGTCTAGCACGTTTTATCTCCGATTGTCCGCACTTAACGCGCACTTTACGCCGAGTGCCCCTCGAGAGGAAATTGAAAGCGATCGCTTTCCCGACTATCTTATCTGTAGTGTTGCACTAATTAATCGATGTTCGTTACAGGTAAATAAAGGTCGTATTGTGGAGGCTGCGGTGATATATCGGTGTGAATAGACAAAAGTGTCGCGGGCGGAGCGGGTCGGTACAATGGTGTGGAATGTCGTCGCAGGCCGGTCGCTCGGCGCTCGCTCGTGCGACCCGTGAATGCGGATTATTAATAACCCACTCCGGTTCGGCACGACTGCGATGCGATGCGACGCGACCATCGCGACTCACATCCCACTCCTCGCTCCGGGCGCTTCCACCTGTACAATATGACTACGCCTTCATTTATTCACGATACCTTTTAATAACCGCATATTACGGTACACGTGCACGGAATTGTTGTATAAAAGCAATTCCAAGATCAATCACCGTTTTTGAATCACGAATCATGTTCATGAAACAGCGGTACGTCTCCCCTAGGATCCGCTCCTGCGGCCGACAATGCATAACAATAGAGTCTGCGCGGATTATAACAAATTCCCCAAATTGTGTGGGTTCATATTTTCGACGAACAATAAGACAAAATAGTGATAATGTCGCATGTGTGTATAGTTTACCGCATTTGGAACTAATTGGGAATATTCCATAAATGCAGCGGTTACTGAATGCAACATCTGCCCAAATCGGCTCTAATCATTGGTAGGAAATTATTTTCAAATTGATGACGGAGAAATCATCGAATGAACATGACCGGTAAGTTTGGAGTTGCTTAGAGATAATGACAATGGGAAGGGCAAAGTGCTTTAAGAGCGTGTTAAACAGAAAATGCATGAAATTGCCTTTCACGTTTTGTTGGCATCGGTGAAACTAAATGAGACCGTTTTTTGTCGCGACATAACGAACGTAGCCCTACTGTACCACGCAATACTGTCACGTAGAGCTTAGTAACTTCTCAATTAAATGGTATCACGACAAGATTTTTTAACAAGAAATCTTTAAGTAACTTTGGCAACAGCTAACAGCCAACATTGTTAATTCTTTCCCAATGCTTTGATACTTATTTTGATTCATCTGATAGATATTTTCTGACGGTGTAGTACAGGATATTATATTGTTATGTAAGATTCCTGAAATTAATGAATAAAAAACACCGAACTGGTACATAATGATATATTTCAGATCCAAAACAGTTGAAGTGGTGCCATAGGACTTCCTGAATTACTTGTAAGTTAGTTTGTCTAGCAATTTGGCTTAGTTCCAATGAAACCAGTGATCAATACTTGATAATCATTTGAATATTTTCTAATGTACGAATACGAAATCCTTTTGCAATTAGGCACAATTTTCGTTCATTATATAATTTGTTTAAACTGGCATTAGACGAAGCCATTTACGTAAAAACATCTCGAAATTTCAAATTTGTATCATTAACACGTTCCGATGCTAATTGCTGGTGTTGCGACAAAATTGTTTCGTGCAACACTTATTAGGCATCGGGTCTTTTCACAAAATTTAATTATCAACATTACTGTGACACCAAAAATGACGCCACTTAAAATAAGACATCGATACGACTGTTTGCAAAACTGTTCGCCGAGGAAGTAAAACAGGCCTGAGAGAACAGCTGGTCCAGTTAATAGTTATGGTGTCGGAGTAAAAATACGAGTTCTGAGAGTTGTAATGTGTAGAAGAATGAATCTCACGTGTCTTTGTGTATCATTATCATGTATAAGTCACAAAAATGACCATGCCACGGCCGTTTTAAGTACGAGCCGTGTTGGACTAGTAGGAGGTACCTTGACTTCCGATTTTGGTTGTGGTTTCGATCTCGCTAGAGCATCAATGGATTTTTCTATTCTAAAACTGTATGTGCGCATTAACACTAAGAACAGTGAAGGGAAAAAAACGTGCAGAAAAAAATGACCACGCCTTTCCTGTGGATAAGACCAACAAAGCTGAGAGGATGGCGTGAGAGTAAGCCTTCTCTGTATAGAACATGTCCCAGGCATTACAGCGTTCTGTAAGTATGTAATAAGATCTTAATTTTTACTGCTTTTCATTTGTACTAATTTACGTGTCGAACTTTATGGACTGAAGTAACCTGGCTTCTTTCTTTGGACTATACAAAAATCATTTCAATTTGTACAAAGCCGCTAATTGTCAGTCTAAATGGCGGATGCAGATATAGAAACAACAATGAACAAGCTTAAAATGATGGATTTGATTTTACATTAATGGTTTGCTCGAACGGAACTTCTTTATAATAGTGCATGGGGTCGCTAAATGGATGACATTATGTCCATGTGTAGAGATGTCAAATATGAGCGATGGTCCCGCAGTTGTCCAGAACACGTATTCTGATTTCAATGGTCGCGACACAGATTTTGAACAGAAATTTTAATCATACTAAATACATAGCAATTTTTGTCAGATTAAAGATTGTGTTAAAAGCAATGACGCAATAATTTTAAACCTTCAACAATTGGTCAAATAAATAGGTTTTTGAAATATAATAGATACACACGAATACTAACAATCGTGATATTTAAACAAGATGATGAAACCGTTAAACTTAAAAAAATAAATTAGCATGACCGTTCAAAGACAAATAATAAAAGCCAATTTACATGTCAGTGACGACGTTAAGACTATCAAATTATATAGCTACAACTATTTGAAAATGTATCATTCGTGATTATTGCGTTAACACGCGCCGACCAATGGTGTCGCCCTGAAAACTCTTGACAAAACTACTCAAATTCAGGACTCAACTTGAGCTTTATCTAAACTACATAGGGTTTACATTTCTCAGTCCAAACGAGCAATGCGACAGTCATCTAATAAGTCAAATGGCTTTTATCAGGTGTCCGGTAAATGGAAAACTACTAATTAAAGTTGGTACTTCATTCGAGACTTAAATGGAAGACGTACGTTTAGTCGTAAGAAGTTAATTAATCTGCCTGTCGATGTAGACGGTGGATCGTTTTCTGGAAATCTGAAAGCGGTTTGTACGATTGATTCTGTTTAGCAATAAATTCTCAGGCTCGTGTTTGTGCTAAGAATTTGAGGCGTTTACGTTTCGATAGACGGATGATTAGCGGATCGCTTGTAGATATTGTTGTTACATAAGCCAGCACTAATGGTGCGAGGTGCTTGTAAAGGTAATCTTTACGTACCGACATTTTAGCATACTTTTGTTACCAGGGACTGCAAACATGTTGCTGCATGCTTCCACAATACTTAAATTTCCGTCAGCCTAATTCATATCGTTAGAAGGCTAATGCACTAAATTGTTGTAATAAAATTGGAAGGTAGCGCCATTAAAATCAGAGAGAGACAATGTGCCCCTAATGAACGACGGGACGAAGAAATTATTTACGCCACACACTGCGATGACACTGCTATGGTAAAAGAAGACATAGAAATCTCGGTAATGATGTAAAGTGAATGGACTACAATAATTACAGTGCCCGTAGGTTCTGTAGAGCGTATCGTCACATAACTAATTGTCTAAATAATGATACTACACAATTCGGAGCATTGTGTTTTTCGAATTTTCCAACGCCCGTGTCAGTCTGAGACGGATCGCATTCCAAAGTTTATTATTCGGATTTAATGGAATATGTTATGACGACACAATGGCTCGGATAGATCTAGTTTAGTAAATCTCCTATTGTAATAAAGAAGACGACATTTCGAAGACATTAAAATTCCCTAGATAGTATAATTACAGATGACACATTTTAACATTATGACACCCACGCGCTCTATGTTGTGGCTTTAAACTTGTATAATTTGTGTTAAAGCTGTAATATATGGGAGTTTTGAGACCCTCGCTTTTGGAGTTCCATGGATTCGATCGTTAATAAAATTATCAAAATCTAAACAGGTTTTATGAGCATCGCTCGTGCGTCGGAGACTTCGTTTCGGTCCGACTCCAACTTATGAATGGAAATGGTTTTTGGTATTTTAAGTGTTTATAAAGGTCGTAAATAATTTATCGCTGCGTGATACTTCCGTTCGTCGAATTTATATGTTAAAATGGATGAGCGCTAACTCGAACGGTGGGCTACTGGGTTTTATTCGCTAGATCCTAAGATTGCTTATAATTGTCTACCTTCACCCTTCAAGTAGCGGACATCAATTACTAGGCCTCTAAATTAAGAACGGTATTGGTAGAGAACTGAAAAAAGGTTCTAGAATGGTGACCACGAACCGGGCGACGCAGTGTTGGAAGTCTCACTGTGAAGGTTGCGGGAAGTCGGAGGATGGGAGAGGCTCAAGACAGTTCGTCATGGCAATCTGGCAGACGTATATCCAGCAGTGGACTTCTACTGGCTGGTTATGTTAATTGTGATTAGAGAGTACTATACTTAGGAAATTAAGGAATTAGAATGGCGACGGAGTGGTGCAGGGGTTTTTGTCGCGATATTGTGTGTTTTGCTCTCGGTAGCGGACGGTTGCGTCAGCGCTTGTGATTCAGCCTCGTCAAAACCACTCAGGTACTAACCTAACCGGCATCCGAGCTGTAATTATTCTGAGCACACGTGGACATGGTTTATGGCCGTGCATGGCCTGGCTTATAAACGTACACCTTTTTGTTTAATAGGTTAACGACTTGTACTGTGTCTTTATTGATCGGCCAAATATGCAGGTGGCAAACATTTTTAATCACATTAGGAATGCCATATTTTTACTGGAACTATCAGAATCAAAAAAAAATATTTTAGTTTGAAACAATATATTCTAAATAGTTACATTGTGTTTTAATAATAATAAGACCCAACAGTCACATACAGTCGTGACCCCACACTAGGATTCCCTGTTTCGTGGATATCAGAAACTACGAATACCATGGTACCACAGCACCCAGATACGGAACAAATTTTTGCAGATCATCAAACATTTGTCACGCATTTGGAATCCAGCCTGCGACCCTTGCGTCTCAGACGGGCACTCACCCGCTACGCCACCGAGATCGTTTGTTTAAAATAATGTCTGTTTGTCAAAAACAAAAGACAAAACACTGTGTTAGTAGGTACTTTAAGGATAATGGTTCTATCTCTATAGGTTCTACACGTTCCCTATATGTTTTACTAGAAAGGTCTTGGTAAGTACCTCAGAGTATTTTTTTCAATGTTGTGCTATTTACGTTAGATAATTTGTTAGTAGTCCGTGAGTATATCACATACTTCTAGTTAAGTATCGAAGTCAATTACAAGTGAAGAATTACATAATAGGCAAATGTTAGTGATGTCATCTCTATAATTATTTTGTTTGTTGCGTAACTTGTAACGTCTTTTGTGTGGTTTCTATAAAACTGATGTTTTTTTAACTCTTTCAACAGACAGGATTTATCGAGAAAGCATTGCACAATTATGACTGTGTGCAATTAAGAAACCAGTGACTCATTTCCTTCAATGAATAATCAAGGCTAAATATCTGCTGATATGATAATGACAATTTACTCGATCATTCATTGAGACTTTTGCTTTGAGTTCTCAAAAAGGCAGGTACAATGTAACCCTGTTCTTATTTCATTACCCATAAAGTCCTTTTTTGAAATAACTGATACAGTAAAAATAACTTTAAAAACTTTAGCAGCGGATTGCAGAAAAATTATATCGATTTTAACGACAGCAAAAAGTGTTGTGACACCGCACTCCGTAGATAACGGCCGAGTTCGGACGTAAAACCGGTAGCCGCCAACGCGGAGGTTATTAATGCCTATTGGTATTACAAGATACGCGATCTAGCCTTGAAATTGACCATACGTTGACTTGTTAATGAATTACCTAGATTGAATGGGAGCGATGACGATTTGAGCGAATCAAAAAGCGTGACATGGATTGTTGACGTTGTTTACATACAAATAGCGTGTCCTTAGCGAAGGAAAACGCTTTAGCAGGCCTCGTTTGAGCTGAACAATCGTTTGGTGAAGTCTAATTTGTAATGGAAAGCGAAATAGATAAAGATTTGTTTCATAAAGAATAGTTAGATTCATAGAATTTATAGCTATCTTATTTTAAAGACGGCTCCCCTCTAGATGTACAAGCGACCTAATAAAGGATGCTGGGAGCCGATGGGTGCAGGCAGGACGCCGCTTAAAAACAAATCTTTAAAGCCAAAAAGAAAAAAAAATCGTTAATAATCGAAATATGTACCAATTATTCTAATCAAAACTCAAATTCATCTTTAGCAAATCGTTTGAGTGAAATATGAGCTAATAGCATTTTGAGAACTTTCGGGTTTCAAGTCAACTAACAATCTCGGCAAAATGACACCATGTCTGTAATTACCGGACGTGTAAAACCGGTAGTAAGGCACATCACTCACCGTTACTTGGCACATTCTACCTTTAACTTAAAATTCACATACAAAGCGGGTTGACGCCGACCATCTGCCTTATGCGTACCGGTAAAGCAAACGCAAACTATAACTCTGTAAATTTGTACCTCGCTGGAATGCGATGTTTCTCTCTTCCCTAACTGTAAGTTTGTCTCGAAGAGATATCATTGTTTGATAATATTGAGAATTAATTTTTGTAATACCTATTTTTGGTCAACGACACTCATCAAAGTCATCTTTTTCGATATTATATTAATTGGTGATATGGCTGATACGGACGTTCTGAACGAAGCTTCAATAGGCTACTATTCAACTATTTTGCGCTTATTTAGACTTTTAAGTACCTAAACATTATAAGAACGTTCGTATTTTGTTACTGTTTCATAGTGATTATCGGTCGCAAACTGCTTTGTCTGTGATTGCTTCCTTAAACGATGTGGTAACTCTTTCAATCGGATACTTTTTAATTAATTTTCTACCATATTATGCCGCGTATATTAATCAAAACTTGATAATTACGATACGTCTAATGGTGGCAGAAGTGAGAGTTGATATTACTTTGTGTATAGGACTGTAATATTTTTAGACTGTAAGATAATGATCTTAGGTTAATCTTGAAAACGTTAAGAAATATTAAGTACCTACAAGAATTATACATACCTAGTCAGTTATCAATGTTTCGCACTGAAAACATTGTATGCAACTAAAATAACACAGATTTTCTAAATAACGACTTTAAATTAAAAAAAAATATCAGGAAAATCATAAAGCCTCCTCATTACAAATTAAGTCTTACTTAACTTTACTAAACAATACTTAACTTGGTCAGAAACTTCATGGGCTCTTTAATATCGGCACTTAACTACAAGTCGCGTTATTGTTATCTACCACAATGGTAATTCAGTATGGTCCAGCTAAAATGGAAACAGCTAGTGTCCTCTACCAATATTCAACATGACTGAAATACATTTTAGGTACTTGATATGTACCATGTACGCACGTATAAGATCACGAATAGAATTTGGTTCCGTTAGGTACTAGAGTAGAGCCTTGCTTTCGTTCTACAACGAAGTCAGTCGAGTACCGTCGTCAGTCGCATGTAGCAATATCTACCTATACATTGTATTCTATGAAGCACTGCATTGCAAAGTTGACATCTGCAGCGTGTGAGTTGCTCGAATTGGTCGGTTTATGAGGCTCTAGTCATGCAACTATAGCAACCGTGAAAAGTGAATAGATTACTGGTTTTTGTAGGCGCCCTTTTCTTGACACCATACAAAAACAGTATAAGCCGGGTAATCCGAACCACAGATAATGGAGGGAGAGTCGGGTCTGCGGACTACTTGCAGACTAAAGTGCGTTACGCTAAGCAGCCGACGTCAGTGCGGGAGTGAGACAGCTCGACCCTCCGTTATCTGTGGTTCGGATTAACCGGCTGCTTATTTCCACACTAATTAATAAACATCAAAAAAGCCTTGAACTTTAGGTTACCGAGAGCTGGACAATGGAATCTTTGTAGCCATGTACTTGCGACCAACAAACCAACTAAGCACAGAGGCGCGTATCTAAGTAATTAATCGAAACTTATGATTGATTAAACACATTCAGCCGAGCACGACTCACATTTAAATAAATCTATCCCAGTGACATAATACTTTAAACAATTTTAATCTGAATTATTGCATTTATATTTGAGAACAATCTAAACGTCTCATGAATAAAATCATAGTTTAATATGGAAAAATATCGGGAATTTATGTTAAACTAATAACAATAGTTTAATTGTTGAAAAGGTTGGACTGAACTTTAAATGTTCGATCGATGATATTAAATTATGTTAATGAATTGCCTTTGTAAACATTGAATAACTAAAAACTTGTCGCAATGTGTTCAAATATCGACATGATTGAGGTAAAATTGACAAGTAGTTTAGAGAAAAAAGTAGGTAGCCAAACATTTCGCAAAACAGTCGCTCTGGAATTCTATGGGAAGGACAATATTAAACTTTACTGTGGTCGTCCTATAGCTGAAGTTATGATGGTGACGAGTTGTTGATCGAGCGAGCGAAGATCTCTCGAAAAACTTGGACGAATTGGCTTTATATGTATGTAGGAGCATAACTTTCGAACCTACGGCGTCAATCTGATCTGCGTGGAATTTAGTCAATAGTTTGTACTATCAATATTTTTGTTGGTAAGTGTATTTAAACGTCCAAGGGGTTGTTATAAAAGGGATTTAAAAAAAACATGGAATGGGGAGTCATATGAATGAGCTTCGTTCACACATTCCAAAACAATATTTATTTTTATTCTATGCCACATGGTTTTGAGATACCAAAGTACTATTTTTTATAAACCAATATAACGTGAGCTACCATTTGGTAAAGTATCAATGACTTCGTAGTTCAGGTAAGATTGGATATAATTCAGATTATGCTTAAGGTGCGATTTCCAAAGTGTATCTTAATCGTCATAAGTATGTACAAGGATCATCTATTTTTACCGAACATCGCGTGATCTCACAGTTCGGACGAACAACTACTCTATCGATAAAGTAGCGTTGTCAAAAAAATGTTACAAGACGAACTGAGTTTCAGAAAACCCTTTCTATCTTTCACTAGAGAGACCGAGTACCAATGTTTATCGACAAGTGTGAAGTCAACCGACGTGAAGTGGTCAGTCCTTTCCGCGGTAGCACCCGTGTACCACGCGCTCGCAAACAAACGCTAGTGATGCGTAACGCAAACTCTGTTGACGACTTGTCGATATTTACCTTGTGACTGCAAACAGAACTCGATATTTGCCCAACTCGCGAGCTAATGGTGACTCGAGGTGTGCGCTTTATAGTAACTAGTAGTACAACTGTGGCTTCTCGTTTACCTCTGTTGTAATTCACACGAGACTCGCTACCGTTGTCAACTCGAAAATGAAGCTAAAAGTCCAGAACTAAATATAATAATATCACAAATAACATGCCCGTTTACATAAGGTACGGGTAAGAGCAGACTGAAGATAATCCTTAAAATAAAATAATAAGGTTTTAAATGAGAAAAAAAGAAACGAAAAGCCATAACTTCATTTTGAATTCCATTCTGTATGTTCCCGTCTCACTCTGGACGCCCGCAGCAGGGGGCGCCATCGTTCTCACCTCACGATGCGAGGTGGTAGCCGGTCTTTAATAAGTATCGATAAAATATGTCGATAAAATATGAATATTTATAAACATTTCGATGCTTAATACCACACTGGTTACTCTAGAAAACAACTTTCGTCTTTCTATTTGGTTAAAAATTTTCAACATTTAGTTATTGATGCAACTACTTTTCAGAGTACTTACGTAAAAGTGCCTACATATTCCTATCTAGAGTTAGACAAAGTGACTTCAACTTTTTATTTTTTATTAGCCTTCATGTCTATTAAAATAGTGTTACGGTCAACCGGCTATTGAGACAAGTAATAAACCTAAAACGGTTATAAATCTGAATTGAATGTAAGCGAATGCAGCGTCAAAAACATGGTTTGGAATCAAAACCGGTTCTGAATTCAATTTGTAATTCGGATTTAGATTAATTGCCGATAAAAATATCATGGGACAGCACTAATTAATCAATACTAGTCAGTACTTTAATTGTATTAAGATCAATTAGGTCTTATAATTTATACAAAAAAAATAGTTTGTATCACAAGGGCATACAGCTTATTATTCTATGAGCGTGCGTTTTAAGCGTTATCGTAAAGGCTATCATAGTGTGAGGTCTACATGAGTACTTTGTTTCTATAAATGTATAAGTTGTATATTTTTTGTTTTTAACAACCATGAGATATTCATGAAATATATTGTCATCTCATAATGACTATTGTCATGGACGAAACGATTAATGTAAAGCGTAGTTTACATGATACGATCTGGGTTTTTGTCATTTTCCGTGAGACATTTGTTTTTTCGACAGCACTTACGTAATTCATAATGTGATCGAAACATCATGAACGGTAGTTAGAAAATCGTTACAGGAATAAGGCGATTTCGTAACTATGCTTAATAAGAAAGAAAATATGTATATAACTTTATGCGAAAAATTTACCCTTGATTGTTCTTGTTTTTATCGTATCGATGCTTTATTCCAATTGTTTCGGAATGAAGGGTGACTACAACCAACAAACAAATAACCAGTGCATCTATTTGGCCACAAGAGATACACAGTAAGTATGGTATGGACTGTGTAGGAGAACCACAACAACATTGGCTTAGGCTCGGGAGCCTAAGCCATCACATGTCCAACAGCAAGAAGGGCAGACGCCACAGTCAAAATTGTAGGCCCTATAGTGGACAATACTAGCGCAGAGGTTGAATTTTGGCTGTGGATGATGATGAAAATAAGAAAGGAAAAAGCGAAATAAATAATAACAGGTCATCTGCGGGTATCGATAGAATCTCGCATGTAAAATTTCCTATTGGCGTACTTGGCCCAATACTATCGCTAAACCCCTAAAACTGGCAAGTATGTACCTATTAGAAAGCTACCTATACAAAATATCCGTTAAAATTTTCTAAGGATAATCGTTATTTAGTGACATGTATGCCGCTTTACAACAGCAATAAAAACCGTGATTGTCGCTTCCAAAAAATTTAAGCTAATTGTGATGGAGTGTTGATGTTATAAACAGTAATTACGTGGCCACAGAAAATGTTATTAAAATGCGATTAGCTCGCCGACAAACTCAGCGGAGCAAGGTGACAATTTCATTCTATAGATGCTACTTAACTGTGACTCTACTAGGTTTATCAGGAAAATCATATTTAAAAAAAATATATAATAACTACATGGTCTAAAAAGTTGTTAATAAGAACTCAGTGATGAACAATTCAGAAAGAAACTAGGTACTACTGAATAGAATACTATTTACTTCTGATGCTGACTCTAAAACCGGAACGTCAACAGAAGACCGTCACCTAGAACTTTTTTTTATGGTATACGGAGTCAAACAGGCTTACGGCCCACCTGATGGTAAGTGGTTACCGTCGCCTATTGACATCAGCAACATCTGCAGCATTGCTAATGCGTTGCCTGCCCCCTCCCTCCCTAAAGAGCTCTGGCAACCTTACCGCAGGAACACAACAATATTTTAAATAAACAATGTTATTTGGCTGCGATCTTTTGTAAGGCGTAGGTACCTTTCAGGCGGACTGCTCCAATTTAGAGCGAGAAAATCTCGCTGTGTCCTACCTCCTCTTACTCTTATAATAAAGTGAACCAATGACTAACCGGCCACAAACAAAGCTTCTCTACCCAGTTGGATCTAATCTTGGGTCTTTCCATAGCCATAATTTGAATAAATGATATAAATAAACTTTGTTTTGACTTGATAGACGTAACAACTATAGAGCGATTCAGAAATAACACAGCTGAATCTAAGCTTGACTTGTCTCAGCCGAATCACAAAACGAACTTTAATGTTTTAATTCATCGCGACCGGGCTGGAGAAGCTTGCTGATCTCATTCATTATACACTAATGAACTTTTCTACATTAATATTATAAATTAGTGCGTTTGTTTGTATGTAGGGGGGTAAGCATTGGAACCAACGAACCGATTCTAAAAAAAAACTCTAATCTTTACTTATTGTGTAACACCTGTTCACGACAAGGAGCGTTTTAAGGCGGGATATTTTCTAAAATAATTATCTTGAACATCATTCGCGGCAGTAATCGCCCGCAGGGTTCTATTGTTTTAAGGATTTTTTATTGCTTTTGGCAACCCTGAACAATGGGACCGGGGAGGGTAATTTTGCGTCGGATGCATCCTTAGCTTGTGGCGGTTGGAGGACAGTGCATATGCACCTTTTTATATAATTAAAGAGAAGACGCGAGCAACTTTTTATATAGATAATAATCAGATTTCGGATGCATCTGCAATATTTTCACATAATCTTTAATTGTTGCTCTGAAATTATAAGGATAAGATTAATTGTTAAGAGAGTGATTAATTATTCCAGTTAGAAAGTAATCACTTGTATGAAAATGTTATCAGGAGTCATACAATTTCCCACTTCTTATTCCACAAGGTAAATATTATAATTGGGACCTGTTTTAAAGTTTTTTTGAAGATGTAAAGAAGATGTATTTTTTAATCACGGAACGGACTGCAATGAAATTTGACATGTATGTGTTCAATAGCTTGTATTAACATATCTGTAGGCCTCTTTTATTTCCGGTACGGTGCGAGCGAAGTTGTGGTGAGGACCTAGTTTCAAAATAATGACAGGATTTCAAAAAGTCAAAGCAGATGTTCGCTAAGTGCACTCGGTAATTTTCCATAATTTTTATCATCAATGGCCCATTTCGACACCAAATATTGCGCAATAAAATTAATTTTGAACGGAAAGGCGTTTACGATCATTAATTTGAAGTACAATAAAATGTAATCAGCATTAATTTGTCGCTTGTATAAAACGTAAGCGGCTGTAAACCAACCTACTTCGAAAATATCCCATTTTATTGATAATTAAAACTAATACTGTAATTACAACTAATTGTAAATCACCTGGATTAGCGGTACGTACTACCTACGCGGCGTTATACATCTTTATCTTTGTTTATGATTTAATTACAAGTTAATGTTAGGACTCGTTAGCTGGTATCGACTTGTAAGGTGTAAAGTTTAATACATTCTCCGTCATAAAATCGAGTCGTGAAAACAGTTTTTTTGCTTTTGATTGAGTTTAGGTCAGAATAAAGTTACCAAATGGAGCTATACATTGTACTTTTATGATTAGGACTTAAGGCATCAGTATAATTTGTATGATATTATTGTATTGGCTATTGACAAAATCTAGATTTTCTCCATTGCTCACTGAATTACCTATATAATTATCTTACATTAATAAGAGCTTTTGAAAACAGATGGTCATTTTAATCAAAATTGTTCCATGACAAAGATAAGGAATTTTTGTAAGGCGTATCTTTAAGTTCTGAGTAAAATTGTGACGGAAAATATGAAAAACACATCTCAATTTGACAGCTTTCAATATGAAAATTATTTCAGTGTTATATTTAACTGAAAAAGAATTAACTAGGTACTAATATGTCCATAATGCCAAAACTATGGGCATGTGCCAAATTTTTAGATGTGCTTCTGACTGTCCCCTTAGACGTCTTCAAGGATCTGAGAAAATGTCTGTCTATTTTTTGTTACTAATAATAGCAGGTTAAGTTACTAATAAGTCATCATACGAAAAGGACATACGAAAGGGACTGGTTTAAGTTTTGCTGCATCATAGCTATTTCTGAACTGAACAATAAAGGAGCATTCATAACGAGCCTTACAGATGTCCACTACAATTGCAGCGTGCACAAAAAAACTTAATTAAAGTGTAACTTGGCATGCATAATGAAATGATTCACTCCCAAAGGACAAAGAAGGGACAGTAGTGAAGAATTCTGGTCTTCTTTCTGGTTCTGTCTGTCTAGGTTCAAATTAGGTTATCCCAGAAAGTTGCAAGCGCTACTGTGGCGTCCGGCGCAGGTTCTGGTGCAGGTGGCAAGGGCAAGTGGGGCATCAATCTAGAGGTGCGGCGTTGTTTGTGAGGGGCACTACAGTTGTACTGTACACATGACCGATCTAGCATTCCCCACTTGTGCTCGCAATTTGTTTGCGTAGCATAGCGTCAAATTAAAATTCTGGTATTTATCAATAGCTTGTTATATGCGCAAACACCTTTGTGAATAGAAATTAATAAATACGGTGCCCAGACAGTCCTAAGCTATTGATGATAGATATACACAGATTTCGAGGTAATGATTCGGTCAGTTAAAACGTCAGGTGCGGCTGAAGCTTTTAAATGTTGATATCCGAGTTTACGGGGAGTATGCGCAAGTACCACTATCTTTTGGGAAAACGAATTTATTCTTAAATCAAGATTATAGCTAAAGAGTAACAAAGTTGCTATAGCATGTCACTATTCGAGGCAAATTCTCGTGAGATAAGTAAAACCACGTCAGCCAGTTTGCTTTTACATCATTCCTATTATAAATCATGATGATATCTTCAAATGTGACTGGTATGACTAGATTTAATCAATTAATTGACAAATCTACCCACGCCTTTTATAAATATTGATCGAAATTAATTGGCAAAATTCTTGTGAATTGATTAGTTATTTTTTTTTTAAAAGTACGCGCTAATTAATACAGCGTGTTTTTTTAAATCCCGATTTCATCAAAATTAATACCTTGTGGGGAGGCATTATTTTGTAAATCAAAAGATGCGTTGTGTTTTAACTGGGAATATTATAGGCTAGTTAAATAATTGTGCGTGACAGTTAACTTCAAAAAACGAGCACCATACCTAACTACGAGTAAAATACCTTTCCATGGCCTAACATTGCTGCCTTTACAGAGTTATCTAAAAGTAATGCAACTCCTCTCTCCTCTTTAATACAATACTTAATTGTTTTCTTACCTATAGGTAAATACTACAGATATATAATGTAGGTATCTGACAGCATGAAAATGAAAACAAAAATCAGGTCACAATCACCTATGGAGTTGTGATGGTGGTCTGCAGTGTTTTATTTGCATAAAAAAGTTTATATTAATGATAACTTTGCTAAAACCACTTCGATCTCATGCAACCTATCTTATAATTAAACTAAAACTGATTTATTTACTTTTAAGACTTAGTATTGTTTCTTTTGTTTAAGCACATAAATAAATTGCTGCGCTGTATTTTATGCTATCAAAAGTCATTGGATACTTCAGTGTGTCATTCCTATAGATTTTCCTGTCTTATAGGCAATGACCTGTAATCTATCGATTATTTAATAGCAAACAGGAGATAACGGTTTTCGAGTTATCGCTAATTATATGTAGATAACAAGGCTCATGCTAATGCAGTATCTCCTGAAAGTTACTAATAGGTATCTTATTTAAGCTAATAATAACTATCTGATAGATAAATAAAGCAGAGTATGTATCTCCACAAAACTTGATAGGATTAAATATCTATAGGTTCATTTTGGTTTGTCTATAATGTAGAATAAACTTCCATTAGCTACACCTCAATGACGTGAAACATACCACAAAATGCAATATTTTCTCAATAGAACAAAATCTCAAAGTTACCTCTAACTTAGCATTTTAACTGGGTGTTAAAAATGGCGCAGATTATTTAGAACAAAATAAAATTAGATAAGTGTATTCACCAACAGTTAATAGAGGAATTGCTCTCGGCTTTTTGTATTGATAGCGTAGTTGTGTAAATCGAATTTGGGCCCTTGCAGCCGCAGTAAGTACCGCTTAGGAACGTTCATTTCAAATTTAATTAGCCAGGTCATGTATTTGAAAGTTCACCATTCGAGGTGCTAGTCTGGCGTAATGCGCCCTCATAAGTCGTAGGTACTCAAGCAGTATCAATGAAAGTGATGGTAGAGCTCGGCTAAGCCAGGCACAGAATCACTGGCCAATCGCGTTCGAGTAAGGACTTGACATTTCATTATTGTGCTTGGCTGAGCAACGTCAAAGTTATGTTTATCAACCTCCGACTAAAATGAGGGTTGTTATAATTTGAAGTATTATATTTTAAAAGAAAATCTAAAAAAATAACATTTTTTTTTGCGTAGACTCGTATCTTCATAAACGGATACTCAGATTTAAAAGCAGTTTTTTTTTGAAACTTTAGTTTTGAGATGTTTTTAGGCCAAAAAGAACATTTATCGGCTCGAAAACTCATACAACCTGAAAACTCTTGCTCTGTATTTGCTCTTTTATAACAGTTAACAAACGGACATACTTTAATCAATCCGTTAAAGTTAGTAAGTGATTATGAATAACTGGTTAAGTGTTTACTTACTTACTAACTTATATTACAAATGAATTTAGTCGTAGAAAACACAGTGCATCCCTTACTGAATTCTTAAGTAATATTTTTAATTTGTTTTAGAGGGAGAAGTCGCGTTGTTGACGTTGGTGATTATGAAATAAAAACAGACTCGGTTGAGTAAAGCTAGTAAGTAATGTTTTGGCTAAGTAACCGTTGAGTACCTACCTTCTATTTAGTTCAAGCATTTACTCAGCTGCATTAGGTATATTTCAGACGTACCAAAGTAATCAATGGAAACATTGATCACTAATTTGCTACTAATCGAAGTCGGAACTCGTATATTTACGTTGGTTATCCTTATCAGTAGATAGCCGGCAATATAGTGGGGATTATGTCAAATAATGACTGTTATCTGTCATGTTATTACAGTATTTAACGTTTTTTATGAAAACGTCGCCGATTTTCCTCCTAAATGATGTTTTTAAATCACAGAGGTCATTAGAGAATTGTCCTGTTTAGATGCAATGAAAAAAGTACCTATATACCTAGATACTTACTAAGTAGAAGGCTCATGAGAGAAATATGAAATTCTTTTTATTTTACCAAACTCTTACGCATTTTCCTGATGTTAGAGGGTTCTTAAAAATGTGCCAACTAATGAGGACTATAAGTTTCTTGCTTGCTTGTCGTTTCACTGATTCTTTCTTGGTCATCCTTTCAATACCCAATGGTCAGCGACCATGGTGTCCCTGAAAAGGGCCTATGACCGTCGGTGAAAGAATCAGTGTTGTGAATGGATTAAAGTCCGCCTCTTAAAGGTTCCTTTTGTAAGTACAAGAACAAGTAAGTACCCACCTACAATTCAATAATATGTGAAGTATTCACGTGACACCTTAAGGCGTGCACTAAGTGAGACACAACTACACAGGTACACAGTCAGTTACCTTTTATAAATTAGCTAAACACACATAAAATATCACGTACAAGGTATACAATGTTGTTCAAGATCATTCCAATTTGCGTATGCTTATGTTCATAATATAAGAGCTATTATTAAACAACGATACATGTACTTTTGAAAGTCACTGACAGATTAAAACAAATGTCAATTGATAACGGCTTTATTCTGAAAGCACAGTGAGTTTTCACAAGCGAGCTCAGAATAGGGACGCTGGTCCGGCGCAAGTTCGATGGCTGGCCTTGGAGGAACCAGTTTGTCTCGTCCGAAACACCTCTGGCAATTATTCAATAAAACAAAAGCATCCACCACGCCGCATTTACTCCACAACAGAAATGCTCACCCCGTATTAATATTGCTTTGATTTGGTTGCAAAGTCGCAAAACACTCTACTTAAGTTGTTCTCAAGGAATTCACAGCATGATAAAGATATTTCGAGTAACATGACATGCTTTGAACAGACAATTTATCAACGAGTTAGATGATCCAAATGGCTGTCCCAACTGAACTAGGTACCTACAACGCCCTGCATTATGCACGCACGTGAGCCACAAAACGAGCCTATTCAATAACTATAGAGATCTCTAGCACGGGCCGCTGAAAAATGTTCCACGAAATTTGATATGACACAGTACCCTAATACATCCCGAACTCAGAAGGCATTGTAAGCGCCATAGACGCGAGCCCAACAAAATATTTCAAATGCAAATCGTGCCAACGCTATGAATGTAATAGTTTGTCGTGCTTTGCGCACGCGCCTCTAACACCGGAAACAAATTATCATAACCATATAAGCACGTACAAAATTGACGAAAAACTTATTGATGTCGCTCAACTGATAAATTGCGCTAAGCGAGAAAATAAGACCGGAAAGTAGACGCCGCAATCGTTTGAATACAACATCCGAAGTACCTACATAATAAAGTCTGCCCAACCAAAGTGCGTTAGGAATTCCAAAACGTTTTTATACGTTTCCAATTCAGACAGTCGTTTATTGTAACGGTTGTGACAACGTTTTCTGTGATGTTTTTAAATAATATTTTTAGAGCAAAAACTCCTTAGCTGAGCTGTCAGTGTGTGTAAAAAATTTGAATGCAGCGTTCGAAATTCGGAAATCGCTTTGATGCCGCCATATTTGTTGACATTCGATTTAAAAGGCGAACGCGACCGATTTCGAGCGGAAATTATGGAACACCTTCTCAGTGAATTTGAAAAATAGACTAACGGGCATTAGGTTGTATAAATAGGTAATCGGTTCAGGTCAATGTGGGTCGGAAACACGTGTAGAGTCATAACGGTAGCCTTAGTGCTAAACAAGACTTATTTTTACAACACACAGTGGCACACTGCGATCAGGTCGCCCTTAAGGGTTCCATCTGAAAACCAGCACCGCTACTTACTTACTTCGTGTGCGGCATTAAAGCTGAGATAAAAATACCAAAAAGGTGATATTATGAAAAAAAATCGCTAATGATTTTTCTTTTTGTTGATAGAATAGCCCCTTTTGGGATACCATACTAGTTACGGAAAATGTTGTTTAAACTGTATTATAAAGGTACTTTAGAACGCCCTTGAGTAGCAAAATCATTGTTTACTTAACGCTTTATTCAAGGTACCTACCGACTCATTTACGTCTGATTATATTATTTATAATTTGTCTCGCCTACTTTTATAATATCACCATACATAAAATTAATGTTTCTTATAATTAAATTTCTAAGGAAACTTTATGAAGCAATTGTAGAAGCTAAAGCCTATTCACTCATAACGAATTCACGATTAGTTAAATAATTTTATATATTTACCTTATTATTATTTTTTTTTATGTTATACGGAGGCACACAGATTTACCAATAGTGACCGTTGGTCTTGCAACTAGTAGGAAATACTTTTGCGAAATGTGGACATGTGCGAAAGGTACCGATAGGTATGCCTCTGACTACCTCCATAAGCATCTTCAAGGATTTGACTGTCTGGAAGTCTGAGAGGATGTCTTTCCATTTTTGGGGATAAAAGTAGATAGTTTTTTAATTATTTACCAATAGTTATCTACTGTAAATACACAACATCTTAAACTAAAGTTTCCGCTCAAGTTGCACTTACGAGTACTATTCAATTCAAGTACCTACCTACCATCATCATCATTATCAGTCTGATAAACCAAACTGCCAACGGTTGTCGGTTCTGCGAGCTATGGCCGGCTCGCTGCCACTTCAAGTACCAAGGTAATTTCAATTAAAAATATTTCTCTTTGGACATCCCATACCAGAGTCTCAGAAGTCTTATCTTGGATCAGCCAGATTGCGTAACACCATTGTCGTGTCTAATAGGATGGAAGTGGGTGAACATTTTCAATGAGGTCGATGACTTGAATACAATTGGCATAAAGAAAAAGTTTGGAAAAAAATATGTACCTACCTATCTACCTTTTTTTTTACAGAAAGAAACTTAAAACTAATACAAGTTAATATTTACAAAATACACAAGAAACAGTTGAGCCGTTACAAAAGATCTATAGATAGCTCAACTGATCCAGATCACTACCAGTCGGAAGCGTCCCAAGACGCTGGCGGAATTGCCACGCTGGATGGCAATGCTAATTCGCTGGGCCAAATAAGAGCCAGCTCTACCTACCTTGTACATTCTCATCTTGCTAAATATGTTGCATTTTACTACGTAGGTATCATTAAAAATCACACTGTTTACAGTAAGTTACGCACTGCTTTAGTTCCTCTACCTCACACTAGATGGCGCTACATGTATGATTCGCGGTGTAGTTTCCATTTTATTACGATCAGGAACAGTTTTGGCTGTTACTAAATTATGAAAAACATTGATTTGAATTGAAAATTTACATATTAAACATACATCTCAAGGAACATGGGCCCTACCAACACATCTTATTGCTATTCAAAATGCAAGCATGTCAACAGTATTTTACCCGAATTTGAACCATAAATAATTGAGACTGTCAATCTACGGAACTGTCCAAACAAAATCGCGAGATTGTACGGGGCCATTTCCTACTGTTGCTATTTTGCTTTCAACCTATGGCAGGTAGATGTGCTGGCGTAACTTACCTTCTTGCCCACCAAAAGTACACAGAACAAAAGACAGGCACCGATAAAACCAAGCGATAATCTCTATATCGGAAGCAGAATTTCCCTCAAAGACAATTCAGAAGATCGTAAGTAAAGATACACCAGCTTATTACCACAATGTTTTCAACACATTAAAATTGCTAATGATCCCATCGTATCTTCCTGCTGCGTGGTTGGCTGGGTCGAATAAACCAAAATTCATTTTAATATCGGATAACTCTACATAAAATATTTTCAGATCTTTTGATATTAAAAGTCAAACTCTTTTTCCAAGAACTTTAAATCATATAGAAAACGGTACTATTAGGTATTTTTTAGTTCCTTTTCTAAAATCTGAGTAAAGTTTTAAGATATCGGCGTCCAAACTAAATAGTTGGCACTAAAATCTTTGATATATATATAGGTGAGAGGTAGAGGTATTCAGAGTTTTTGATATCCAAAGTCAATATTTTATTTACAAGAACGTATATTATCGCTAAATCATATAGGAACGGTCCTTTTCATAAATCACTAATATTTGAAATAAAGGTGTCAAACGAAAAAGATAGCACTAAATCTTTTTAGCACAATGAGCAAACCGAAAGAGATCCAATAGCGGCCTTTACTCTGAATATTTAAAAAAAAATGTACAGAAAACAATTATAGATTTAGCGAATGTATTTCTGTATCGCGAATCCGACGGCTCTTCTTTACTAAAACTTGTGCAACTCTAGCGCAATGAGAAACTATTTCATTTTTAGTGTTTAATCTTTATTTGTTTGGTAAATATGGAGCTCAATATTATAGGGCAATGCGATGCTATTGGATCAAACAATTAATTTGAAATATCTAATTAACGAGCTATTTCAATTGACGATTATGATTTGGTGAAAGAAGTTTTTAATAGAGAGGTTGATAGTTTTCAGATTACATTAAATTAATCGTACAGAGTATTGTCTTAAGAACTGCTAAGTGGTTTTATCTTTTTAAGGTAATTTGTCCATGAATTGCTCGTTTTTTTTGTAAAAAAACGAAATCTGTCTTCAATTGAGACAAACGAAAACAATCTTCAGGAATTTAAATGCACCAACTAGATCAACAATAGTATATATTTACTTGTTACAAGTATTTTTTCTTATTAGCATAATATTCTATTTGATGATGACTATAAAAAATCATGTTGGCTGTATGAAGGAAATTATAACCAATGAAAAGTTATGAAAAAAACTGTATATTCTACCTACCTCTCTATCTAGTAAGTAACTAGGTAAATTTTTTCAATGTCTCTGTAATTGACTTTTAATTAACAGCGGCTTTAGTGCTTAAAATATCACGAAGCTTAAGATGATGTACTTATCTAAAATTTATATTTTAAGTACCTGATCTTGATCTAATGGGAGCAGATTAAAATACGTCTTATAAGTACGTACATACCTATAAGTAATGACGAAAATATTTCCTAACAATTTCTGGTACAAACAATAATCGGCAGAATAAAATACACATGTTTTTTTTATAACTAGCTTAAACCCGAGGCTTTACTCTTGTGGATAAAGAACTCTAAGATATTTTCCAAGTTTCATCGAAATCACCAACATCCAAACATTTTTATTTTTTTATACAACACAGGTGGCATACAAGCTTACGGCCCACCTGATGGTAAGCGGCTACCGTAGCCTATGAGCGCTTGCAATACCAGAGGCATCACGCACGCGTTGCCGACCCCGAATCCCCTTCCCCCCTAAAGAGCTCTGACCACCTTACTCACCGCAGGAACACAACACTATTTGAAACAAATAATGTTATTTGGCTGCGATCTTCTGTAAGGCGGAGGTACCTCCCCAGGCGGGCTGCTCCAATTCAGAACGAGAAAATCTCGCTGTGCCCTACCCCCTCCTAAAACATCCTCACAAACTTTCGCATTTATAATATTAGTATGATAGCAGACGAATGACCGCACCCAGAAATTAGACAAGCTAACCATGTTAAAAACTAGAACACATTAATTAGAATGAATGCCACAAGGTGCTATTACTTTCTATTCAAAAATAAGTGCATAATAATATTTGGAGGTGCCGTATTACCATAACGTCTTCGGTGGCGCTATTGTGTTGCTATTCGCACCAACCGAATGCACCCACGCAGTGTTCTAAAATCAATTACAGATTCGCCGCGGCTCGAAATTCAAATTTGACAGATTGCTGTGACGTTTCTTATTCGTCCTAACGGGCAGGCTAAAGTCCGATAGGTACCATACCGCCTAGGCAGTCGTAGGACTTTCAGACTTTCTTTCTTTGCCAAAGAGTGGAATGATCTGCCTGCGTCTGTTTTCCCGAAAGAGTACAATCTAAGAGTCTTCAAATCTAGGGTCAATAAGTTCACTTTGGGAAAGCGTGCTCCATCTTAGGCCACATCTCACTTGCAAGTGAGTTGGTGGCCAAACGCCATAACATTATCAATAAAAAAAAAAAGGTTAATCGTTTATGAGGGGCAGCTCCAACAGCTACCTGAAACTTATAGCAGGGAGGCTGGACACAGACTGCATCTTTATGAAGCACTGCACCCAGATGCACCATTCGTACCGATGATGAAGTGCACATAAATCGGTGTCTGTGTGTAGGTAGTTATTAAGTTATGTGTTATGTTGAGCTATCTATAGATCGTTTGTAACGGTCTTTAGATGGCTCAACTGTTTCTTGTGTATTTTGTAAATATTAACTTGTATTAGTTTTAAGTTTCTTTCTGTAAATAAAGTATATAACCTAAAAAAAAAAAAAAGTTATGTGTGTTATTTAAATTATGTTTTCCTTTTTAAAATTATATGGCTGTAATAGGTGTAATAAGTGAAAGCTGAAATAAAATATTTGAATTGAATTGAATTATCACAAAACTTGTTTTTATATTAAATCTTAAAGTTCAGAAAATGTGTTATTGCTTATTTAACAACAATGGTTTGTCACCAATCACCATTTCATCAACAAAACTTATCATTGTGGGATTTTAAAGGTTGCCAGTTCGCATTATCATGCTGTCATTCCTCATCTACCCTGTCCTCTGGCAATGTAAGCAATAATAGATTAAATACCTACAGTGCGAGATAGATGCTTATCTGCCTATGATTAATGGATCAGGAATATCGATAGATTGACGGGGGAATTATTTGGAGGCAAGATGGCCGCCCCGTTGCGAGAGAATGCTTGCGCGCGCGCTGTTGATTCTGCAAGTTTTTATTTGAATTTGGATTATACAAAAAGTATTGGTGATTGAATTTGAGTTTGTTCTATTTTTGGCGAGGCTTATAAATACTTCATTTAAATAAAGACAGGTTATAAAAAACCGTCTGATTATGTCGAAGCAGCAAAATATTCGGTTTATTCTCACTTTATAATAAAATTATTTCCGTTCGACAATGTTAAACAAAGATACGAATTCTTATTGAACAATGCATTTTTTCATTTTATAAAACTTAGATTTCGAGTTGATATTAAATATCGAATATTAACTTCACTTGATTAAATTTGTTATTTTTTTTACTTAAAACCACATTTTTATTCCTAATTAAATAAATATTAAACTCCGTAATTACAGTGCAGTAAATTTTCACTACCCTCACATCTGAGCTTCACACTGAAAACATTTACATTATGGAAGCTTTCAAAATTGTTTTCTTTTTGAAATTTCCACTTAAGTCACATCAAGGAAGTTAAAACTATTAGTCCAAGTATCCAAGTGCGATCTGTATGAACTGCTCTGCACATGCTGAGTGGTGGCCATTTTTGTCACCATGATGTTGAATTGCATTTTGTTTGTGTTGTGCTAAGTTTAGTCTGATTGTATTGGTAACAAATTAATCGTTTATCTATTCTATTCTGAATGAAAATCGTCTAAACCATGCAGAGAATATCTAAACCTTAAGTTTTTCTTAACCTACCCCAGCCCAATAGGTTTTCCTAACTTGGAATTTTTTTTTTTTATTCCTATAAGATCTTCGGTTTTCATGTAAACTTTAAGCGTTAGTATCTCCCATAAAACACTAATATTTTCTTTCGAAAATTAGAATATACACTGAAAAGACATTTTTTTTAATCAAATTACTAAGAAATAGATTAGGTAGGTACGTATCTATAATTTCCAAAATACCAATGAAGTAATTTTTGTCAAAAGATTACGATGACAGGGCTTATTTTGGTCGTATATTTTACCTTTACTTCGTTTACCAAGTTGTTAAAGATTTTGAACTCTGAGAACTTTGCACAATTTTTCTACTTAGGATGTTTTCAAGTCGAATAACTCCGAGTCAGATTTTCATCTGGAAATCTCGTGGAAATCGAGAGAACAGAAAAACTTTTTCCTCATCGTAATGTTACTCAAATACCAAATTGGTCAACTCATTTTCTAACAAGATTTACATAAATAAGGGTGACCTTATTAAAAGCTGTGAAATAGAATCTGCTCCCAGTGAGATACAGTTACGAAATTCTAATGTAAATATTAACCTGTGAGCATCGCCTGCAGAACGCAGCTAAACTCGTAATTGCGGCATAGCACGCAGTCACTTTTTAATCACTTGTCCAGTATCCAAATTAGTAAAACTCGAACAACACTTTGAAAAGTTCAGTCAAAACACTAGTAACTTTGTTATTGCACCAAAAACACGCACTGTAACTGTTAATGAGGAACTAAAGTTGTGTTGTTGGTGTTGGGTTGTCGTTCGGATTGCTGTCGGCGCGGCGCGCGCGACGTGTCACAGTCAACGGTCGCTGGCACACTGCGCGGCCGGCGGCGGCGACCCCCCGCCCGGCGCGGGCTCCCCCCCGCACCCCTCGAGGGGCGGGGCCACTGAGCGAGCCGAGGCGATGCAAAGCCCTAATTACGCTCAACGGGCGAAGCGGGACGGCGATAGCAAGTGGGCGCGAGCTATTAGCGCGCGGAGAGCGGGACGATGCTCGTCTTAAGTATTTTGTATAAGTAATGAGAGGCGAGGGCGCGGGGGGCCGCATCTCCCGCCAATCTTTAATGTTGATTACGGCCGCCGCCGCCTATGTGCGCCCCTCATTAACGCTTGGCCACGCCTCGATTTAATTACGCTCGTTTTAATTGTCATTGCACTTGGACGCCAATTGTTTTTGCTTGGATACAGCCATTCGAAGTCCGAAGGGATCTTGTTTGTTTGGTCCGCGGTGAGATGATTGTCTTGTCGCTTGGTTTTAATTTGCCAAAAAGTTGGTGATGGTTGGTATGGGCATGGTGAGCATTCTAAACGATGATGACAAAAATAAAGCCGAATTTGTCAGCGACAGCTATTACGTATTAAACGAATGATGTACTTAGGTAAATAAAAATAAATATTCCGGACAGATCACACACGGTCAACTGATCCCAAACTAGGCATAGCCTGTACTATGGGTACCAGCGACTGATATACATAATAGATATATATTAAACACCCAGACACAGAACACACATCTGTGTTAGTCACAAATGTTTGTCCAGTGCGGGAATCGAACCCGCTACCTCTAGCGCAGAAGGCAGAGTTACTACCAACTGAGCTAAGGTATTACAAAGATTACATATTTTTTATTATTTTTCCCTTGACACAATATATAACCCTGTTTTTTCTCAGAGCGATAAAATGTATTTGCTTACAGCATTTTAATAAGGTATATTTTTATATTATGAAAAAAACATTGTTTTAATTATTATAAGATACCTAACACAGCACAGATACTTTGACGACAAACTATCGGATTCTTATAAGTCCCATCACAAAACTGGACAAAATAAAATGAGTGCATAGTGAAGGTAAATGTGTTAATGAGTTACCTAATTTTAATTTTTCCCAATTATTTAATTTTTCTTACATCATCATCATCATCATCATCATCAGCCTGATGAAGTCCACTGCTGGACATAGGCCTCCCCCAAAGAGTTCCATGACGAACGGTCTTGAACCTTTTCCATCCATCGACTTCCCGCAACCTTAACAATGTCGTCGGTCCATCGGGTGGGGATTTTTCTTACATTCGGGGTTAATGCACATACCTAATATAGGAGTACCTACCTACCTAAATTATAGGTAGGTACCTAATAGATTAGGTAGGGAATAATAAGACACGGACTTTATCAGAAATTAAATATAACATAGGTATATTTTCAGACATAGTCTGCCTGCAGTCTGCGACCATGATTGTTGTAGCACAGTCTTCTTCTTCTTGTCGAGTCACTGATTCTTTCTTGGTTATTGGTGGCTCTGAAAAGAGCCTATGACTCGATGAAAGAATCCCTGTAGCGAAAGATTTAAAGTGCACAGTAGCACAGTCGAAACTTCAGTAATTACACGCTATGAATATAATTCTACTACACTATTAAACTTTGCCCATACTCACCACACTGGGCATGCGGGTTGGCGAGCGCAGTTAGAGCTATCGTTGTTAAAATGAGGGACGCTGCTGCCCATCCCCTAGCTTTTTCCCCTTAGTCGCCTCTAACGACATCCGCGGATAGGTAGATATGGAGGGGCCTATTCTTCAGCCGGGGCCACCACGGCTTCCACATGATAAGGAATTTGCTCTGTCTGTGGGGGAGGCCATGTTCAGCAGTGGACGTTGTACGGCTGAAATGATGATGATTAAACTTTTCCTCCCAACATAACCAAAAGCAAAATAAAACACTATAGGAATTGTCATTTTTACGCAATATTTTAGCTGCAAAGACCATAAAATCAGTGGTAAACTCTGTATTATTTATAGAAACAAAAATGGAAACAGTTTTGCAGACATGTGACGGTAGCCAATAAATAAATAAATGTTTCCCTCAAGATTGCGGTCTGCTGCCCAGTCTGCCCACCCACGGCGCTTGCGCATGCAAAAAATACATCGTAAGCTACCTGTCCTACTGTTTGAATAGGTGTGTAGTTGTTAATAGGGAATTTTAGAGGGGAATTGTCAATTCGATAATAATAAATAAAAATAAAATAAAAATATTTTATTTCGGACGACTAAAATCCATAATTTGTTAGTAAAATTATATAAAAGAACTTATAATTAGGATTAGTACTTAATGCTAAATAATTAAACATTTCAGTAGATCACTCTCCTCACGAAGCAGTGCCATGTGGGAGAGGTGATCCTGCCAGCAATCGTTTGAAGGATGATATTGGGGCTATCACGCACTCTGCGCATCAGATAATGCAAAAATGCAAATAGCATTAATAATAATAAAAAATAATTGTTAGCAGGTTGAAGTGGCAGCGGGCCGGCCATATAGCTCGCAGAACCAAACACCGTTGGGGAACAAAGGTTCTCGAGTGGCGACCACGAACCGGACGACGCAGTGTTGGAAGGCCCCATGGACCGACGACATTGTGAAGGTTGCGGGAAGTCGGTGGATGGAGGAGGCTCAAGACCGTTCGTCGTGGCAATCTTTGGGGGAGGCTTACGTTCAGCAGCGGACTTCATCAGGCTGATGATGATGATGATGAGAAAAGATGAGAACTTTTGCATTTATAATATTAGTAGGATAGGATAGTACTTAGGATAAAATGCTTTTTCCATATAGCCGTAATAGTAACTGTGTTGGCTAGTGGGAGGTTCCTCGACTTTCGAACTGAAGGTCGTAGGTTTAAATAAATAAATAAATATTCCGGACATATCACACACGGTCAACTGATCACAAACTAGGCATAGCCTGTACTATGGGTACCAGAGACTGACATACATAATAGATATATATTTAACACCCAGACACAGAACAAACATCTGTGTTAGTCACAAATGTTTGTCCAGTGCGGGAATCGAACCCGCGACCTCTAGCGCAGAAGGCAGAGTTACTACCAACTGAGCTATGAGGCCAGTCTAATTAGAATACTTGACAAAAAAACTTTAATCAAGAATAGAAGACCCGTCAACTCCATGTCATGAATTTAAGTCGCACAATCGGTGAAAGGAAACTTTCTGAGGGAGCCACTTGGTATTTTTAAAGCGGCGATGGACTGGCAACGTGCAACCTGTCACGTATGGAATACTCACTACCTAATGCAAAAAGCTAGGGGATGGGCAGTAGCGTCCCTCATTTTAACAACGATAGCTCTAACTGCGCTCGCCAACCCGCATGCCCAGCGTGGTGAGTATGGGCAAATCACCCCACATGATAAGGAATTCGCTCTGTCTGTGGGGGAGGCCATGTTCAGCAGTGGACGTCGTACGGCTGAAATGATGATGATGAATGCAAAATATAGGTATACACCAAGTATTCGGACATGCCTCTGACTACCTTCCTTGAAATCTTCAAGGATCTGATTGCCTGGAGATCTGAGATGTCTATCATTTTCGGGAATAAATATCGTTAGCCTTTTTTGTAGATTATTTATACTAAGATAGAAAAGACATATAAAAAATAGAACCTACAAACATAATACCTATACATGCTGTAAGATCATCATCATCATCATCAGTCTGTAGAAGTCCACTGCTGGACATAGGCCTCCACCAAAGAGTTCCATGACGAACGCTCTTGAGCTTTCTCCATCCACCGACTTCCCGCAACCTTCACAATGTCGTCGATCCATCGGGTGGGGGGCCTTCCAACACTGCGTCGTCCGGTTCGCGGTCGCCACTCGAGAACCTTTGTTCCCCAACGGTTGTCGGTTCTGCGAGCTATATGGCCGGCCCACTGCCACTTCAACCTGCTAACAATTCACCTATTTTGTCGGTCCGCAACCTTCACAATGTCGTCGGTCCATTGGTTGGGGGCCTTTTAACACTGCTGTAAGATACTAGCTAGATATTTCTAGCCAGCCGGTTGCATCTTTTTAATTAGAATACTTGACAAAAAAACTTTAACCAAGAATAGAAGACCCGTCAACTCCATGTTTGCTCATTATTGTCCACAGCTGATACCGATAATTGCTGCCACTGCGAGATAATATACCCTGCCAAGTGTTTTAAATTAACAAAAAAATCGAATTACTTAACTATCTGTTTCATTACGCCGGCCATAACCTTTGTCCATACTTTGTTAGAACGAAACTGGCTAGGTGAGCTTTATATAGGTAAATAAATAAATAACACCCCACAGTCACATATCTCCCGACCTCACACTAGGATTCCCTGTGTCGTGGGTATCAGAAACTATGAGTACCATGGTACCACAACACACAGACCCAGAACTGTTTTTTTTTTTTTTTTTTTATGTTATACGGAGGCAAACAGGCTTACGGCCCTCCTGATGGTAAGTGGTTACCGTCGCCTATTGACATTAGCAGCACCTGGAGCATTGCTAATGCGTTGCCTGCCGAACCCGCCCCCCCCCTAAAGAGCTCTGGCAACCTTACTCACCGCAGGAACACAACACTATTTGAAACAAATAATGTTATTTGGCTGCGATCTTCTGTAAGGCGGAGGTACCAGGCGGGCTGCTCCAATTTAGAGCGAGAAAATCTCGCTGTGCCCTCCTAAACTGTTCATTGTTTTTCAATGAACAGTGACAAATTTCCAAAAATCGTAGTAACAAACTTTATTGCTCATTGAGTGTCGATAAGCCTCTAATAACCTTTCGCGATAGCATACTACATATTATGCATCAGGCATATTCCGCATGGAAGATACGGAACAAGCCTTAGGACCGAGTGAAGAAATAAATAATCGTTTCATAATAGATACCCAGTAGCTCGCCGACCGCCGACAAAAACCTCACAGGACCTAAAAACTTGAAGTTAAGTACACTTTTTATAGAATTCGTGATTTTAAATTTCGCCCGTCGAACCGTTGACCCCAGCCTAGTCAGTCACAAAAGCGGTGCGGGCAATGACCTGCGTGGCCAACCCCTGACCTTGGAGTATCGTAAACCTTACGTAACGCTGTTTTCCTGCTAAACGCACATGTTCGGTCTAGAGATGCTTTAAACATGTTGGTAACGTGTTAGCAGGGGCCCAATTCTACTAATTCAATAGCTTCAAAATGTTTTTTTTTTTTTTTTTTTTTTTATACAACAGAGGTGGCAAACAAGCTTACGGCCCACCTGATGGTAAGCGGTTACCGTAGCCTATGAGCGCTTGCAATACCAGAGGCATCACGCACGCGTTGCCGACCCCGAACCCCCTTCCCCCCTAAAGAGCTCTGGCAACCTTACTCACCGCAGGAACACAACACTATTTGAAACAAATAATGTTATTTGGCTGCGATCTTCTGTAAGGCGGAGGTACCTCCCCAGGCGGGCTGCTCCAATTCAGAACGAGAAAATCTCGCTGTGCCCTACCTCCTCTTGAAGTGATGGTTCAATGGTAATGGTAAATGATAATGGTTCAATGGCAAAATGGCCACTTTTAAAACTTTTGGTATTCTGCTATCACAGTCGTATATCAATGGCAGTCATTGTGGAACCAATTAACCAATGAAATCAAAGAAACTAAGGTGGCGACAATAGTAACTGATTCATAATGGTGTGGTCATTATCGACTGGCCTCATAGCTCAGTTGGTAGTAACTCTGCCTTCTGCGCTAGAGGGCGCGGGTTCGATTCCCGCACTGGACAAACATTTGTGACTAACACAGATGTTTGTTCTGTGTCTGGGTGTTAAATATATATCTATTATTTATATCAGTCTCTGGTACTCATAGTACAGGCTATGCCTAATTTGGGATCAGTTGACCGTGTGAATATGTCCGGAATATATATATATATATATATATTTATTATCATGCGATTATCATTTTCAAATCATTGAATTTGTAGAATTGGGGGCCAGGGTGATGGCCCACTCCTTTAGCTTAGGAGGTAACGGAACTGCTTTGTAGAATAAGTGAGTGATAACTTGATGAGTCTGTCTGTGCTTCATCATCATGTTTTCAAGTATAGGACGGCCAGTTGCTTAGCTAGGTTTAAAAATATATGCGAGTGATCAAATATGTTTTCAGGGAGGTTTTTTTCAGTGCCTTTAAAATCCTAATGTTAATTTAAGTTTTTGAATATTATCCCTTTCACTGTTTGCCGTTATACAATAGCAAGAGGTGGCGTTACCACAGAATAAAGATTAGAACTAGCCATACGTTAAGCATGGTGCAGCCTTCTGTTGTTTACAAATTTGCTGGTGTAACATTGCCGTGGGATGTGTACCGATTATCATCAATGGCTTAGTCTCAGATTGACTCAGCCAATCCGTGCGATGGCGCTATGTCCGACTTGAATGTGTTTATTGAGTGTCCAAAGTCAAAGAAATGTATTATGTGAAGGTCTTCCGGTTGTTGGATCCGACAATCGGATGGAAAAATTGGCCGTGTATTCCCGGCCTTAGCTACAGCAAAATTACTTATAAAATACTTTGTAGCTTTTATCAAGTAGGTACCTACATAGAAAGAATAATGAGGTGGCGATCATGTGAAATCAACTCTTTCTAAGAAGTTAGAGGAATGGTTTTCCTGTTGGAAGTATTTTCTTTAAACATACAATGAACATTTATGTACCTACCTATTTTACTAGAATATGGACGAAATCAAGAAAAAACCTCGTTGTAATTGAAACATCAAATCCATTTGGTACCACAAAATTAAATATCAAAGGTTTCAAGCACTACCGCCCCCTATGTGGAAATCGTAAAACTATTACGCCGACAATGCACCCTTTTCAAGAAAAGTGGAGAAAACTCCCCCACATGTGTGGGTGCGCGTGTGTGTTCACCACCCTATTTTTTCTGAACCCAACTACTAAACAAACCGCCTGAAGTGCCGCCATCTATTGACGGATAGGAAAAGCGTTTTTATTCGGAATTTTTATGATGTCAATGTCACGGGAGTAAAACTGTTATGGTTGTGACCCTGAAATTGGACTTCATTTTTAGCAATTTTTGAAAGTTGTTTAGCTCTGCCGTTTTATTTTCTTTTTCTTGTGTTTTGTTAAGTTTTGTTGTGTAATCTCGGTGGCATTTTAACCATTAAAGCTTAGGATCTTAGCACGAGTGTAGGCAAATCGAACGGGAGTGTATTAAATAATTTTCTTTTTTACTTAAAATGCGGTTTGAAGTTTTGTAGAAAACCGCCACCATTTTCTTTTGAGCAAACTTGACACTCTAATTACATGACACTGGCAAGATTGACTGTAAAAACAGCAGATTCCATAAAATGAAATAAAATGACCCTGAAATTCTGAAGTGAATAGTGGAATGCTTACCTGAATGTAACAGTCAATCTACTGCGTCAGAAAGTTTTAGAGAAGTCGCTTACCTGAAAAAGAAAGACAATTGTAAATTAGTAGGGATTTTAATGAATTATTTCTACTTACTACCTATCCTTTTCAAATATTAAGGTATCTTTCTATGAACGCGGTACCGACAACCCAAAATATGCTTATCATTTGGAAAAAAACCCTTTTTACCTACATGTAACAGAGCTACTGTGACGGTTCAATGAAAAGAAAATTTGCATTGTGACCGCGTTTAATAGTTCAAACGTAGAGTAGTGAACATATAGCTCTACCTGCATTGGTAGAGTAGGAAACTAAGTAGAATACTTACTTAATTACTTTTGCACGGTATTATATCCACAAGCTTTACATGAGAAACAAGCCTAATAATGTATGCTAAAACTACTCTGCCCACCCAACCCTAAACTCTGATATTTGATACTGTTCGCTTGACATTTTCGCAAAATCGATAACACCCCTTATTGGTAGCGAAATGATTGAACATCCTCGCGACATTTTTCTAATGGTCGACCGTGTTTGAGACCCTTTTTCTTTATTAGGAACCCTTTACACTACTTTTATATTGCAACAAGCAAAAAATTAAGCTCATTACTGTATTTCGCTAAGCATGGTCAACATCCTCTTGAAGATATCACGGGTTGTCAGAGTCACGTCAAAATATTTTACAGCGTGTTTAAAATATTTTACAGCGTGTTTAAAATACAGTAGATTAGTAGGCGATTTCCTTTTCTTGGTTCACTTGGTTTACGATTTTCACAACACCCATAAAATATAAAACCTATAGTATTTATATTATATACATACCCCTTTAGAAACAGGCGTGAATTTGAGAAGGTAAGCATTTTTTTTACGGACATATTCACACGGTCAACTGATCCCAAACTAGGCATAGCCTTTACTATGGGTACCAGAGACTGATATACATAATAGATAAATATTTAACACCCAGACACACAACAAACATCTGTGTTTATCATACAAATGTTTGTCCAGTGCGGGGATCGAACCCGCGACCTCTAGCGCAGAAGGCAATTTCAATTTCAATTTATTCATCTTTTGACATATTTATGTGCTTAGATAGGTCAGAACGGAACAGATACATTTTTTTACTTACATAGTAATTATGTAGACAAACAAAATAATAACATGTAAACACAACAAGACAAGACAAAACAGAGTAAGAGTCAGAGGCAGAGTTAGTAACTGAGCTATGAGGCCAGTCGGGCCATATTCTGCGTGACTTTTGTAAAAACTCAACTTTCCAAGTGCGTAGGCCGCTTTAGATCCCTTTTCTTTTTACATGTCGCAAGCTAACGACAATACGAAATCAATACCAACACCATCGATGCGAAAATCGTGAACAACACACATACATAGGTACCTACAATACATACGCAAATCGGTTCGGGTGTGTGCTCAAAATAATATGCAAGCTTTGATCGTGTGGAGAGAAGACGTAGGGTGGCCATTGTTTATGGCCGGAATAAATCTGCCCAGATTTTTTTATGCAGGTTTATCATCATCATTATCAGCCTGTAGAAGTCCACTGCTGGACATAGGCCTCCCCTAAAGAGTTCCACGACGAACGGTCTTGAGCCTTCTCCATCCACCGACTTTCCGCAACCTTCACAATGTCGTCGGTCCATCAGGTGGGGGGCCTTCCAACACTGCGTCGCCCGGTTCGTGTTATGCAGGTTATTTCTCTAAAAAAAGTGTCCGATATTCATCATCATCATTCCACTGCTGGACGTAGGCCTCCTTAAAGGGTGCTGACGAACTGGCGCGAGAATCTGGCGTCTTCTCCATCCGTCTTCCTGTCCTATGTTGGATCTTATGGACACTACGAGACAAAATAAAATACGAATTTTATTATAATTTTGGCAAATCGTTTGTGCATTCTATCTTTATTTATGTGAATTATTTTATTTGAAATGAATGTCTTCTGGTAATCTAAGTAAATACAATTTTTATTTTAGTTTGATTTTTAATAAAGCATATACGATGAAAATAATGTCAGTTTGATTTCGCAAGACAAAAATGTTGTGTCGTCTTTTGTCTATAAACTGATCGAAGATGAAGCAATTCTCATACCCTGTTATTATGAAACTGGGTTTAGGCTAGGACTAACTAAGCCTTGATTTTGTGACATGTCATTTCATACATTTGACATTATGACATAAAGCAAATGTATAAAATGACACGTCACAAAACCAGGTTTAGTTGGTTTAGTTAACTAAACCCTGATTTTGTGACATGTCATTTCATACATTTGACATTATGACATAAAGCAAATGTATAAAATGACACGTCACAAAACCAGGTTTAGTTAGTCCTAGTCTAAACCCAGTTTCGTAATAAGCAGGGATAAAGTTTGATTGCGTGAAACTGCAAATTGGTTGAGCAACTACTAACAATACATAGGGAAAAACCATAAAGATTGTGGTTGGCATTCACGCCGTAACGGCTGAAATGATTTGGATGAAGCTAGGAAGAGATAGTTCCTGGGGTTATAGGTACCTACTACTTATAAGGTACAACGCAAGCGGAGTCGCGGGCAAAAGCTAGTGTCATGATATAGTGATTAATAATCTAAGTAATTATTTGAGAAGGTATCTGTATGATTGTCTACCATCCGGTAATAAATTTTATTCGATAGAGGCGTCATGTGGCCGCTTTTGTCATTTTGCACCGTTATAAGTCAAACCAGCAGCTATTTGAGATACACGTCAAGTACTTTGAAACATTTTTTTACTAATATGCAAATTTTCCTCCTTAAAAAGCGAGGTCACCCTAAAAATTGGTAAAAAGAAAACGCATTAACACATATAGATGAGTAGTCACACATGGCAGCGCACTCACACAAGCACACGCCACCCCAAACCTTCCTTTAAACCACCCACCACCCTTGGGAGTCTTTTGATAAGGAAATGCAGACATTTCAAGGAAAGCTAAGTATCGAATAAGCATTTAGAAATGGTGTGTCGCTGTTTAGGTAAGAGTGACATGATACCATCGGTACTAAAACAGAATTTAAAACTAGTTTAAGAGTATGGGCCCCTTGACGTCTGCCATTCAAATGCAGGCGTGCCAGCTCTATTTTACACGAATTTGAACCTTATATCTATGAAAGTGTCAACTTACGTCACAAAACAAAACTCCTTAACAAAATCGCTATCGGCGGGCTATCCATAACTTCCTCCCTAAATTAGTGAACAGAACATTGCTGCATAGACAACTCTTGAAATTATACAGGCTGTTCCGGAGTATGTTTTGTAAGTCGAAAAGGTCTTATTCTACGTACAATACGGACTAACTTATATGTTCTAAGACATTCCGAAATTTGCCTTCATCTTTAAAAAACACTATGCAATAATCAACTATTATAATCAACTATTTTGGGTACAAATCAGTTCAAACTCAATTTTAAATCCTTAATTTTTTTTTAGATAGCTTAGGTGGCAAACATGCATTTGGGCCACCTTTTGGTAAGTTTTTTAGGTAATAATCTTGATGTCAAACTTCTTGAAGGTACATTAATACCAGAAACAGCAGACAGAGATTTGAACCTACGACCTACTGATAGAAAGATTTTAAATTAGCTCTATTGTTATCTCGTTTCTAAGATGTTATCAGCAAATGTCATCATTATGGACGCACTAATCGAATAATTATTCGGACAGACAGACTAAATTAAGCTATGGTGATAACGAACGATTTAATTCAGCATAAACTGTCAAAATTCTACAAATCCAACCTTTTCATTCTTTGAATAAATTTTAATAAAATGTGATCCATAATAATAATAATAAATAATAAATATTCCGGACATATTCACACGGTCAACTGATCCCAAACTAGGCATAGCCTGTACTATGGGTACCAGAGACTGATATACATAATAGATATATATTTAACACCCAGACACAGAACAAACATCTGTGTTAGTCACAAATGTTTGTCCAGTGCGGGAATCGAACCCGCGACCTCTAGCGCAGAAGGCAGAGTTACTACCAACTGAGCTATGAGGCCAGTCAAATAATATGTATACTATCCCGAAATTAGCTTATTCTATTAAACAAATAGATGATTCTTTCAAGAAGTTTTTCAAATTACGTGTTTTTGTTCTTTTTGTCATCTTAATAACTAATTATTAAACGTATGAGAAATATGGCATCTAGATTGCTACTTGAAACAGCCGAATAATTTAGTTTGAACTGATTTTACCCCAAAACAGAAAAATTTTGCTTAGTGTTCTAATCAAAAATATTCTCTAATCAAAAATATCGAATTGCCAAATGTTGTTGAACAAACTTTATTGCCAACTAGCTTCTGCCCACAGCTTCGCTCGCGTGGTACCTACTTACTATATGCTATTCCAGACTATAATCTATCTCTGTACCAAATTTCATCCAAATCCGTTCGGCTGTTTGGGCGTGATTGAACAACAAACATCCAAACATCCTCACAAACTTTCGCGTTTATGATATTAGTAGGATTTATTATTGGTCGTAGTATAAACCCCTTTAGGGATAGCAAACATATTATGAATTACCTTGTATGTCAATTATAATGATTAAATTAATCTTAATTAAGGCAACGATTGAAAATAACATCAAATATTTATTACTTATTTGCCTGTTTTATTGGCAAAAAATGTTCTAACGGTGGTGGTTATATTATAGAATTTGAAATGACAATCTCCCCCAGTTGTGAAGTGGTTTACATTCCACTGTAAAGCCCTAAAGCTCGTTGAGATTCGCTAATAATCAAGCGCCCCTACTAATTAAAAACCAGTTTTAATTGCTCGAAACGACCACCTGTTGCGAGTCATCTGCCTTTGTCGCACTTATTGTCGTCTCTTTCAGAGGCTGCGACCGGCCCGTATCCGGATATCCCAGTACCCGGGCATAATTGTCAGAAAATTCAATTTTGGAACGAGATAATTGGGCCCAAATGAAATTTTCAGTCACACCCGGCTCCCTTTGTTCGAACGCCTCGGACCGTTCTATAATTGTTTGATGAACTAATTTATAAATTTCTTTCCGAACGTTTGCTCATCTCATTTGAAATTCCAATTTGAGTTTGAATATTCAGAAGGATTTTGATATAACTAATCTTTATTACCGTAATGATAATGGCATTAACATTTGTACAGTAGAAAGTCAGCTCGCATAAAATCTTAAATCGCATAAATCTCGGTTAAATTCGTAATTAGTATTCTAACTTTTGACCCGGATTGAAATAAACTAAAAGACGCGCGTCTGTTCTTGCGTCTGTTGTTGTTTGTCGTGTCACTGGTTCTTTTATTGGCAATCCTGAATGAGGTCACTGACCTCATTGAGATATGGTGGCAATGAAAAGGGTCAAAGACCGTTGTTAAGAACTAGTGTGGTTAAGGGATTACAGTGCGGCAAGGACAATATAGTACAGCGTCCATACATTTTATTAATTAAAAGTCCACTGGTATTCGAACCAGCGACCTTTAGATCGGAAGGCGGGATACAACCGCACCACCAGTTCTCTCTATAAAATTATAAGACGAATTAAAAAAGATTTAGCTCCGAAATGGTGCAAGTAATCAATCACGGAATATCTCCTATGAATCTGAAGGCAATCTAAAGTCCACTTACGGTTATAATTCTAGAAAATTGCTCGATACGAAGCCATAACGAAATTATCGAGCCATTATCAAATGGAACCCCTTTTCTTTAATTACCTGCACATAATTTTTGTTTGTTTGTATGTTCCGCCCAAGTCATTACTTTAATAACAGCGAACAGGTACAATTTTAGAAACAGCTACGAATGATTAGCGGCAATTTGGTTTACTTGTTAAATTATTAAGTTAGTTTGGTGTTATTAAGATTGTGTTTTTTGTGGGATATGATTCGTGAAAGCTTTCTGGGATGCGTTCAGATGCCCCTATTATATGTATAAATGTATAGTCACACGTAGCTTTTCTTGGAGCAGTGAGAACTAGGAGCGACCAAAATTCGCCATTTCTATTCGCCGCCCGCTTGTCACACACAGCGAGTAGGTTGTCACACGCAGTTTTTTACTAGCGTTTCAAGGGCTGGCAGCTTTAAAAAGTGGTGTGTGACCGACGCCTGCCAACCTAATTTCCAAGGTAACTGTTTACATTTAAGCTGTGTTCAAACGGCGTGCGATTTTCTATGTTTGACATTTATTTCGAAATTATGTTATGTTTACAAATAAAACCTAATTTAGAGTTTCATATTTGAGGGCGATATAGCTTAACGAGGAATAATTTTGAAACTTTTACATAACAAAAGGAACGCCGTTTGAACACAGCTTTATTAAAAAAAAATGAAGTAATTATTTCTAAGAGAGCATTCAGCGCTATATTTTCCAAATTGACAAAGCTTCACTGGTAATTTAAATTATCTTCTATTATCACAAAAAGATGTTAGGTATTTCTAGTGAAATGTCACGAAGTACCTAAATAAAAATATCACATCATTTATAGCCTATGCACACGACGTTTTTCTAACGCGCTGTCGACGCGCGTGGAACGCAAGTTGTGTACGTTTATTTTATTTATACTTTCACACATAAACCTAGTGTTAGGAGGACTTAATGCTAAAGCATTTTCTACCAGTCATCCTGGGCGTGCGAAAAGATGGTGGCGCGTTTGTAGCGATACAAATTCGCAGGGCATCGATACGGACGCCTTCTCCATCCGATAATGCGACGACGTGATGCTAACACGCGTCTGTATCGCGTTTCATCTGCGTTGGTATCGATGCAAACGCTAACAATTGCTACTCATGCCCTGTAGACGCGCGTATCAACAACGCGCAACGACAGTGTGTTAGAAATCGTAGTGTGCACAGGCTTTTAAAGACCAAGTGGAATCAAATATTATCTTAAGTATTTTTCTATTGATATTTAATGAATTTATGCAATCTGAGTTCACTATAAAATCGACGATGACCTAAGATTTTTAATTTATCGATCACAATACTACCAACGTGGGTTTTTCCCATTAATCTAACATCGATAGAAATAGGTACATTGCGTGAAGGTCTCTTTTACCGCTTCTTGACCCGAAAGTATGTTTGTTTGTGAAAAATAAAATACGAAGATAGCAGCCAAATAACATTATTTGTTTCAAATAGTGTTGTGTTCCGGCGGTGAGTAAGGTTGCCAGAGCTCTTTAGGGGGAAAGGGGTTAGGGGTCGGCAACGCGTGCGTGATACCTCTAGTATTGCAAGCGCTCATAGGCTACGGTAACCGCTTACCACCAGGTGGACCGTATGCTTGTTTGCCACCTCAGTTTTATAAAAAAAAAATACGATTTATTCAAGTTGAGGAACATCCTAATGAATTTCGACTAGGACGGCCTGTGGCTCCTCGGCGCAGAGATTAGCCAGCCCTGTATCTAGGGGAAGGCTAATCTGGTGAGTTCAACTTGTTTTAATCCCATGCTCGGCTACGGGTCTTTTTAAACCGAAGTTGGGTAAGGCCTCAGAACAACTCAGCGGTAGTTTAGCATATCTATCTCCATCCGCAACATTAATACCCCATAAAATACGATAAATCTGTATTTTAAACAGATTTTAACATAATCTAGGTAATAATACAGAATCACAATCAATCCGATTATCTCCTAATGTAGATATTGTATTAATGAAGTCGGTTGATGGCAATTAAAATTTTTATGATAATAACTTAGCGAGCAACCGGTAACCGGTCGGACATCATTTCTTAACAACTAGCATTATACCGTGGATTATTCTTAGTAAAAATAAAAACAATGCATGAATAATAACAATAAACACCCAGCAGTCAAATTACCAGTAGATATTACAGGGAGTAGTCACTAAAACGCTTCAGCTGATTATACAGAAGACAGAAAAGTATAATCGGCCATTTTGCCTGGCGTTTGTAGACTACGAGAAAGGCTTCGCGCTGTAGTGACCACGCTACCGAGATCGTCAAAATCGTGGTAATTTAACCCAGAAGACAGATAAACAGACGTTGCCTTTTTAAATATAGTATAATAATAACTAATGAATCCGAACAATATAAATGTTTAGGATGTAAGTCCTATCAACACAAATTTCAATAAAAAGATTTCAAATCTTCATTTTGTATGCGAATTGGTTAATTACAGATTGATTGTGTCATTAGTGTTACTAAAAAAATTCGGTGTATTTTCGAATCCGTAATATATTTCTGTCGTTCGATGTTTAGTCACTTAAAAGTCATATAATTAAAAAATAAACTTTATACCCACGGAAATTTTGATAAAGTCAATTTTGATTTTGTGACGTGCAATATTGTAACAACAAACGACTAACAATGCACATTCGAAATTGACTTTATTCAGTTGATATACATCATTTTGCAATAAATGGATGACACGCCGTTTGAACGAGGCTTTAAGCTGGGAAAATTCGTCTTAGGTTCTCATCGCAGATACCGCGGAGACTCAAAACGACAGTCACCGACTCTCAGAATTAGCAAGTTGAGGTGACAAAATCAGTAAAAAAAATCGCCCTGTAACTTTTGCTGTGGGAAAAGAATTCTATTATATTCATACTGGGGCTGACCAAGAATAAACAAGTAGGTACTACAGCGAACGCGCATAATTATAACAAATCGGATGGTAAATGATAGGCGGACGAACGCAAACCAATGAGGCTATTGAACGCAATTACGTACAAGACGCTTTCGCGCAAATGGACGTTGAGTTGTGTGTTAGCATTAGCGGACACATTGCGTGAAAGCTAACAAACTTATAATTTTTCGAACATTAGTGTTAATAAAACATACACAATACTTTTTTTTTAAACCCGACCATACACACTTTGTTACAATATTGTGGTCACGGGCAGATGCATGCAATAACGTGATAAAACTTAATGACTGGAAAATATTATTGATAATTTTAGCAGAAAGAAAATTAAAACTAATAGGTACAAGATAATATTGACAAAATACACAAGACACAGGAAAAGCTATCAAACAATCAAAATAAAAAAAACTATAACTATTATTTTGCTTTGATTTTTTGGTTCTATTTATTCGACAGATAAGTGTACGGCAAACCATTTCTCTGTATGTCAGAAATAATAACCATCCTCTGCATACAATAATGAAACGATTTTAGCGTTAATTCTCATACTGCTAATGTCGTTTTCATTTTGCATCGCACATCAGTAACTAAGTAAAAGCTTCCACAATCTAATATGGCCGAATAATTATACGGAGGATGTCGCAAATATACGCATGAGAAGTTTTACAACTTGTTTTTACACCATAGTTAATGGCAAGTGATGAGGAAAATGGGCGTAATTGTTACATGCATTGTAATGCCTCGATATGAAAGTTGATGACAAATGTGGGATTGTGTTGCGAAGATCTAATGGCCGGGCGTCAGTAATGCGTCGGTCACACACAGATTTTAAAAGCTGCTTGTCCTTCTAGTGCAAATAAAAAAGCTGCGTGCGCAAGTTACCGTGTACCGCAAGTAGAAGCGTATTTTTGCTCGTAGCTAATTCTCTCTGCTTCAATAAACGCTACGTGTGACCGTTTAATGAGCGTGGCGCTTTGTAACACACTTTAATGAAATGCAACTCGCGATTCCACCCACCTAGTGTAAGAACAAGACTTTGAACCTACTCAATTAGCAATACAACAACATAGCATCAATCAATTGAAGTCCGCAATCCATGTTCGTCGCTGCATAAAAAGATTGTGCGAACTTTTTTCGTCCGCACGGATTTATAGTCAGACATGTGAATCGTTAACGTGTTTTAAAATTCTTAACAGCTGCGTCGATAATCCCGAATCTAAGTCGATATCGATATTTATTATCGATCCTCGTTGCTCGATACAAATAAAATAAAGTGTGTATTATTCGCGTTGCGGAGCTGGGGCAGTTGGACCGGCTATTGTTTCTTTGCTGCTATCAATCACGTATAGTTTGGGAGCCGGGAATCGGGTGGGTGCGGGGAGGGCCCGAATAACGGTTATTGAAATGAGACGCGGCCCCCGCTTTTTCCCAAATTTAAATTTTGATAAGGCAAGACCCTGTTTTGTTCTCTAACTCTGTCTTCGTTTGGTGAGAGGGTGGCCGCTTTTTTGTGTCGATTTTCCGTCTGCATGTTTTTGTTTGGTGTTGGAGTATAATTTATTCGGTATGGACACAATTTTTGGCTTTGTATGAAATTGTTAGAGCTTCGAAAAAGTATGTAGGAGTCAACTATAATACTTATTATAAAAAAAGTAATTGACGCTTTCGTTTTATTAATATTTACCTACCTACATATATATACCTAGGATTTATTTATATGCTGAGTCATTTAAACTAAAATATCTTTTGAAAGTTCATCATAGGTACTTCTCAAAAACACAACTTTTTAGGTACCTAATCTAAAACTAGACTACTAATAAATCTAAAACTAGACTTGTCTCCTCCAAGGAATACATCCGGGGAGTCAAGTCCACGAAGCCGTATTTTTTGTCGAAGATATTCTTTTCCTCACACTGAGATTCTACCAATTTACATCGAACTTTTTTTATAATATTTTTTAATTTCTCCTCAAGTTCATCCTCGCGACAAGAATTCGAGCCTACGTCCTTTTGCTAAAACATAAATATTAGTGTTAACTCATTTTACACCAATGTGACCAAAGGCCAGGTCAAGAGTACTCTAAACCGACGAGCTGAGGAATGTGATGAGATTGAATGAAGCAAAAGAGGTATGCCAGGATCGTAGCAAGTGGAAAACCGTGGTCTCTGCCAACCCCTCTGGGAAGCAGGCGTGATTTTATGTATGTATGTCATTTTACACCAGTATAAGCGCCTCAACACAATGCCAAAAATTCGGTTATTCGTTTTTACAGAGATAACTGTCCACGTCGCTCGAATACGTTATCCGAACCAGAATAAAATCGAATTAACATATCCTAAATCTCCACTCACAATTCAGACTTTTTGTTATGTAAAATTTTACTCTCCGTCCTTAAATTACTATTCAGATCGAACGGACGACGCATTGACACCTACGTTTATACCCCGAACCTTTTTTCTCCCAAAGTCCTATTATTTGATACGTCTCATCGATATTCATGGATCGCTGTTGTAAAAAGCAATAAAACACAATTTTTATATCTTGTGTTTAGACAGTGTCCGAGAGTTGATAACGAAACCTGTAGTCAATACTAAGGCAACGAAGGACCGGATATCGCTGGCCATTCACAAAAAACCAACTCACACATTGAAACGTGTTGTTACTACACACACGCATGACTGGCCACCGAGGCCCATTCATGAGGAATAGTACTTTTACAACGGTCACAAAATAGCGGCCAGTGATGCGTTTGTATTAACAGACCAAAAATTTGTAGAGTTCAATGTAGCTCGCTTCAATGCCACAAAGGTAATATTGTTGCGTCTGAGATAGTGTTGGGCGAGACTAATAAACAATTTGAGTTAATGTCGATAAAAAGATAAGCGTCATCAGTGTATGTTTTCCGAATCAAACTTGTATCTTCTTGCGTGGTATCGGAACGAGTTTAGTGGCTTGTTTACTTGAATGTAACCCATTACTTGATAAATGCATTATTTTGACCAGTGCTCTTAACATAATTTGTTTGGTAAAGTTATTAAAAACATCCTTTAAATTAAGATTTCCTTAACCACAAATCCTAAAAAGGACGCTGTTTGTTTTTTTATATAAATCTACGGTGAACTCAACAGCTCATGAAAACTGGTTCAGGATTATTCTTCGAATATGTGTATCCCAGGTGAAATATCTAAACATATAAAGGGGTATATTTTACATCAAAACAGTCAACAGAACTTTGTGATAAAACTAAAACCACCGGTGAGTTAGGTACGCGTCTAAGGTTCTTCATTAGCTAGGAATGAAATGATGTTGTGAATTGAGATTAATTAAGGGTGCAATACAAAAGTGACATTCCAACCACACCTTGTCCATCCTCAAGACGGAATGAGTCATTCAAGTCTAATCCAGTACCTACCATAAAAATGTCGAAGCTGCCTTTATAGTTCCGTTCCATTTTACCCGACTGTTGACATCGACGAGAACTTGTTTTTATACATTCACGTGTTAATTAATTCTTATGTGGGCGTCGTGCCACCATTATCGATGGAATTATGTGGTAGCCCTATACTTTATAGCGGCTATAAGTCTTGTCAGAAATATGATAAAGATGTATGAAGCTCGTGCGGGATTTTGTATTTCCGTTTTAATTAGCATGCCTATTGGCAAATGGTTACATTTCCGTTGTCTAATTTGAGGTGTTTCTTACCATCAGTGTTACTCTCAGTAGAATCATTCATCAACAAAAATGCGAGTTTAAGGCGTTCGATTTTTTTTTGATAAAAAGTCACCCTTTCTCCTCTATTTTATTAGGTATAAAAACCCAAAGCTTTGAAGGTTTAAAAAAAAACTTGCCTTAATTATAATTCGGTAGGTAGGTATGTAATGTAGCTGATAACCGAGTGAGGTTAAATAATAGGTAAGATAAGCACCCCGGCATAAAGAAAAAACTGTTGCGACCATTCTAGGAGAGTAATTGTATTAATAAAGAAATTAATATCACCCAACAGTTTCATTTCATATGCAATTTTCTGCAATATTTAGGTATTAGGACGCAGAATGTGATACGCGAGTAGCACCCGTGAAACTTATGTGGATTACAAACCTTTGTTTTAATACTCATAATACGAATTTGGATCAATGATTTAGTTCCAAAGATGACACAGGAAATGATGCAATCGCCGCACCCACTAAACTATATCATGTTATTCGACACCAAAATCGAAAATAAAGTTAGCGAGTACCCGTCATCTCTTAGCCTTTTTTGTTCCCAATGTGTAGTGGGAGGAAGACCTTTTGGATTAGGTGATGGAGTGCCATGATGCTTGGAACCCGATGTGAAAAGCCCAAACTGAGTTGAAAATGTTTGATTTCTTAGTAGTTTTTCGTAATATTTCAGTTTAAATTTTTATATGAAATAAATTCGTTTTAAATGATTCTTAGAACTACTGAATAGAGTAAATTTTGAGTATATCTTTTAGAGGCTTGCGATATAGTTGCGCTATATCGCACGCTCCCAAGACTCTCAAGGCTTGAGCCGTTGGTTTCAACTGGTTAAGGTGGTAGCATGATTCCTAGAGCAGAGCTCACTTTTTACTCTTCTCCCGAGGAAAGGTTCTTTCAGCAGTAACTATATAGTCTGGGATCTTAAAGTCCTTTTAGATATAAAAATCTATGCTGGGCTGGGAAAATAGCAACCACTTTAGAGTTATATGAGTGCTCTACGAATGGAATTCCCGAATCTCAGCCCCGGGCATCGAGGTATGAATTTTGTATGAAAATATCTTTACGCGTACGAAGTCACGTGAGCTTCTTTAAGTCATCTATCAGCCAATGGTTATACTGAATAGCTGTTTATGTCAGTGAGCAAAATGCTGTTTAACGGGTGGTAGTGAAAAAGCCACAGAAAAAGCTCTTCCCAGACATTGTAGTTAGTTAGTTACCTAGTAGGTAGTTAAGTCTAAACTGGCAGTGAATATGCCTTAGCCATCCGCAGCAAAATACATCATAAAAGGTAAAATACAAAGTTAACACTGTGATATATGGATGTGATTTGTTCGTTGTAGACTGGGAGTCAATGGTATTTTGTTTACATTATCTTTATAGACTAACAATAGTTTTATCTGCGAACGCCGACTTCGCATGCCCAGCAAGTTTGGGCAAATACCCCCAAATGATTGTTTTTGGAAATCTATGTGGGAGGCCTGTGTTCAGGAGTTGACGTCCTACTGAAATTATTATGTTGAGCTCTATAAACATAGCTCTGTTTGTTTAATGATTTCTGATAAAGTAGATAAAAATCACTTAGCTACAGCGGTCAACATCAGTACAAACTATTGAATTACTAGCGAGAACACCGCGAATTTCAAATTATACTAATCTTATTAGTTACTCTGTATTGCAGTTTTTAGCCAGTTTATTTGCAAATGACTATCCAAACACGTTCCGTTGATCAGTGGGATTCAAGAAGTGTGAAAGCTGTGTTTTATGATCCGTGCCATGAACATTGATCTCACAGGTCGATCTCCCTGCTATTTTCACGACCTCTGTGGCGTAGCGGGTGAGTGTCTGAATGAGACGCAAGGGGTGCAGGTTCGATTTCCGCTGCAGGACAAATGTTTGCAAGATCTGCAAATATTTGTTCCGGGTCTGTTTGTTGTGGTGCCATAGTACTCGTAGTTTCTGATACCCAAGACACAGATAATCCTAGTGTGGTGTCAGTATGTATGTGACTGTTGGATGCTGTTTTCTTCCACTTTGCGCTATGACCGACATGTTTAGAGCTATCTTGTATAAAAGCTACGACCGTCTCTCCCTCTACCTGCATGTGATTTGTTCGGTTAGCCACTGGCTGTTTGCTCATTTGATTTGTAACTTCATTTGTAAGGCATCTGGATTGAGTTGTCAGAACTGTTGGAGAAAAACAAATTAAGGTAGGACTTGGAAGAGACGGTGTTTGCGTGCGTCGTTTGCTGCTTATTAACAGGTTAGACTGTTTTCTACCATTTGATCTTCGAACGCTCTGCATTCTTTGGTCAGGTACTGCGTTACTGGATTTTATCTACACTAATGTTAACAAACACTCATGGAGTGGTGGCCCAGCCTTCTGATGCATAGGTCAAGCATACGGCCCACCTGTTGGTAAGCGGTTACCGTAGCCTATGAGCGCTTGCAATACCAGAGGCATCACGCACGCGTTGCCAACCCCGAACCCCCTCCCCCCTAAAGAGCTCTGGCAACCTTACTCACCGCAGGAACACAACACTATTTGAAACAAATAATGTTATTTGGCTGCAATCTTCTGTAAGGCGGAGGTACCTCCCCAGGCGGGCTGTTCCAATTTAGAACGAAAAAATCTCGCTATGCCCTACCTCCTCCAAAACCAATGGATGTTTCATTCGAAACATTCATGTGTGCTATGCTAGTGCTCTCAACTCGGTGAAGGAAAACATCGTGAGATAACGGCATGTCCTAGAACATTACAAATTCGAAGACATGTGACATATGCACGAAAGCCTCAAAAAGGGCAAGCCTCAAAAGGATGATCAAGAAAGAATCAGTGGCATGACAAGCAATGTTAAAAGGGGTTTTTTTTTTTTTTTTTATACAACTAAGGTGGCAAACAAGCATACGGTCCACCTGTTGGAAAGCGGTTACCGTAGCCTATGAGCGCTTGCAATACCAAAGCCATCGCGCACGCGTTGCCGACCCCTCCCCTTCCCCCCTAAAGAGCTCTGACAGCCTTACTCACCGCAGGAACACAACACTATTTGAAACAAATAATGTTATTTTGCTGCAATCTTCTGTAAGGCGGAGGTACCTCCCCAGGCGGGCTGCTCCAATTTAGAACGAGAAAATCTCGCTATGCCCTACCTCCTCCAAAACCAATGGATGTTTCATTCGAAACATTCATGTGTGCTATGCTAGTGCTCTCAACTCGGTGAAGGAAAACATCGTGAGATACCGGCATGTCCTAGAACATTACAAATTCGAAGACATGTGACATATGCACGAAAGCCTCAAAAAGGGCAATTTAATCCTTTCACTACACTGATGCTATCACCGACGGTCATTGGCCTTTTTCAGGGCCACCATACCTCAACCTGGTCACTGAGCTAATAAAGGATGATCAAGAAAGAATCAGTGGCATGACAAGCAATCAAGCAATGTTAAAAGGGGTTATATAAAAACTTTCAACACAAAGTTTTAGAAATATGTTACGGATGATGAAAGATACAGATTAAATATTTATCTACTCAATACTAATAAATATGATTAATGAGATGCAATAGCGTGAGCAATAATTCGCGTCGCATAAATTGTGTTCTGAATCAGGTGGTTGTATTACCCTCCAAGCGAAGTGAGCTTTCAGACCAAGAACTGTATGTCATCACATCATCATCATTTCAGCCGTTCGACGTCCACTGCTGAACATGGCCTCCCACAGACAGAGCAAATTCCTTATCATGTGGGGGGATTTGCCCGAGTCGTTCGTCAACTCACACCATGAATCTTGTCCCAACTGGTGTGAGTTGACGAATCGTAAAAAAGCTATACTCCTCGTTCTGCAACTCACACCATTTTTACTTTGGGTGAATTTTAGTACAGTCAACCAAAAAAGTGTTCGTAAAATAATATACAAAAGGCATACTTATTAGAAACTTTTATTTGGCTTTGGCACTTTAATTAAAACTACACGTATCAGCTAAAAAAAAAAATGACTATACAACAATATACTCACCACGCTGGAAGAACTGTATATACAGTTCAATAATTGTAGGGGGTGTTTCATCATCAGTTGGTAGCTGTCTAGATATAACGAGTGGTTCGCCCCGCACTGAGACGTCACAATGCCTGGTAATGGTGATTCGATGATCGTTGTGGCACAATTAAGATAAACTTCGATAATAGCATCTTCAGCATGTTCTAAATAATCCAACCTTACCTGAACTACGAAGTCATTGAAACTTTACCAAATAGGAGCTCACGATATATTGGTAATACCTATATGTTACTATTTTCGATGTACCTCAAAAACCACATACAAACACTACCACCACTCGACCACTTTTTTATCTTCAAGCCGTATTCTCTCATATTCTGAGGTATTAATTCAGATTACAATCAACAATTAAGCTTGCGCAATAATTTGTGGCTTTTCTCGCATAAACTCGGCCTGTTGAACTAATCCTGTCGTATAAATTACAAGATCCTTCGAGTACAAGATCGTCCAGTGCATCAGACAAACCCTGATATTCTTAGTCGTTATTATGCTTTCACTCAACTCGTACATACATTAATAGAATAGAAAAAACTGTAAAATTTATTTTTCTTGTAATTTCCTCTACGTCCTAAGTAACTCGACAATTAAAGGTAAGTACGTATATATTCTAAAGGAGAAATGTCATTATTTATCTTAAAACAGATGAATATTTCGATGATCTTTGGTTTTCTCTGGGTAATTTTGCTTTAGTTTTATGATAAACGTGTATAAGGTCATAAATTATTCACGATACGATACGCTAACAATTGTCTTACGATACGATAAAAGTCTAAGCCAGTGACTTCGGCGATGCTTGAAATCTTTTAATTTTAATTGGCTAATATTTGACTTTGTTTTCGTACTGTAAGCTAGCGTTACGATAGCGTTACGCTATAGTGAATTGTTTATGCTCGGGCCACAGGGATGGTTTCTTACATCAGTTCAACTTTTCTTCCAAGAGTGATTCATTTTTGTTTTTATACAACATTCAACGATCGCTAAAACTTCAATGCCGACTAATAAGTCTCCATTCCAACACGTAAACTCGACAAAACGAAGAACGTTCCAGAATACCCCGGCATATGCGCTCGCGCACTACAAATTACAATCAACACTTCGAACATGTTCGCACGTGGAGACAGCCTATATCAATTTACAAACTCCTTATGGTGACATGTGTACATAGAAAGCAGGTTAGAGTTCACGGCTACGAATGACCGAATGGTGGACAAGAGTTTGTTTCTATGGCGCTGCGGCTGAGAAAAATAGTGGAAGTGGAACTTTTTTACTCACTTACAGAACGCTGCTGTAGTGCCAGGGACATGACCTATACTATCCGCTCAGCTGAGTCAACCTTATCAATAGGATAGACATGGTCAATACGAGAGGAGCTGTCTAAGCTGTGGGTTTCTTTACGATGTTTTCCTTCACCGTCCTGAGCACAATGCTTTTTACAAATAGAAATATCCATTGGTACACGCCTGATATTTAAACCTACGAGCTACGGATCGAAAGCCGAGGTACCTCCCACTATGTCAACACAGCCTCGTGTAGTACGATAAGGGTGTAAATTGGTAAATCTTATATAAGTTAAAGCATAGCAATATGTATCGGCGCCGGTAACCAGCGCTTGCCGCTGGCTTTCTATGCCATTGTATCTTTACATTCAGGTACGTTTATGTATATTGTACGAGTAATTTCTCTATTACCTGGCCCTTATCTGTGCGTCGGCGTAAAGTGGCGAGATAACAATTATTTAAGCCTTTTATTATATTTTTGTACGACTTGTTTGAGCAAAAGTATTGTGAGGTACTTAGAATATTCATTATGAAGATGTGATATCGTAGAGTAGGATCTTTGATGAGTATTCAAATGCAAAATATCAATATCTTCATTATCAGCCGTAACATATTATAACCCATAACCGCTCATTACATCGTCTAATGCAGCGCCTTAAGAATCTTAAAATTTGTTTTTGAACAGCAATATTTATAAAAGTTAGGGTATATTTACGTATTTTTCTTACCTTTACTCATAGCTAGTATACTTTTCAAAAGAAGCTTACTTAATCTCAGTCATTTATTTTGAACTACTTTGACAGCCAGTTTTGCAAAGTATTTTTTCAATGAAAAATTTCTTCGTATTAGTAATTAAGCCGTAGAACGAACTTTATTGCTAATTTGGTGTAGAATAAGCTACTTTCATGATAGCATACATATAATGAACCACCTTGTATAATACCTTTTCATTTTTATGCCCCTAGTAATCATTGGCTAGAAACCTACGCAGCAATCGCTCTCCATTATTAGCCCATGACCATTTCAAATAAATTGAAACTTGATCCAACAATCTGTGACGGTACAATTGTTAGACATTGTAGAAAGCCATTAGCTAAAACATTGTCCTTCGTGTATGAATCAGAGGTGTTTATTCTGCTGAGACAAGCTGTGTCGAAACATCCGTCACGGGGAGTAGGGTTGGCACTTTTTTCTAAGATTCCAGAGAGGATATATTTCATCCTGGGCCAGGTATGTAAGAGTACGCTACATATAAAAAATCTGATAAAAATAGATTACACGAAAAATACAATTTTCATTAATTTGTAGGAAAAAACAATGGTTCAAGAAAAAATCTTCTGGTAAGTTTGGTAAAACAACCTTTTTGGAGTGGTAGACAGGATATTAGAGTACAGGTTAGAGCCTATATTAACTATTTATTTATAGGTATCTATGGTATGGTATGGTATGGTAAATGGTTTCATAGAACTTCTATTTAGTCACTTTCTCGTATATCGAGTCTTTAACGCTGTAATCATGCACATGTTGTCAATAAATAAATAAGGAGTTTTGGAGTTTTTGAGAATCTTGGTCTCCCTCGCAGCCCTATAGTAAGTGCCAAGTGTGGCCCCGAGGCAAGCGATCTACAAGCAACGGGCGTGCCGCAGCCGACATGTGACATAGCACTGTTTATATGAAATCCCTACATTGTCTTCTATTTAGCGCAAAAACTCTTGTTTTGTATGTTAATCAACGACCTATTAATTTGCTTGGCTCATTTTGCCCTATGAGTTGTTAAGAGCAACTTTCACGATTTCCAATAAATGATAATTTTTTTAGGTAGGTAATAGGATAAATGATTTATATATATTATTAATTTCTTAAATAGATGAAACCATCATCATCATCACCAGCCCGATGAAGTCCACTGCTGCACTCCGTCAAAGAGTGCCACGACGAACTGTATTGGAGGGGGGTTTGACCATAAACCCACCACGCTGGTCCAGTGCGGGTTGGTGGTTGGAGCGCCAGCGCCTCGTTAGTTGATCGGCAGGGCGTACCACACTGGTACGTGACAGTGAGGTTGGATTCCGATCGGTGTTGTTTTGAACCCCTTACACTAAGAAAATTACTAAGCAATAACTAGCCTATTTAGAAGAGCACGCAATAATTTTCTTCTATATTAAAAACAGGACTTCAAATAACAAAGCCTACAATATTTGCTATTCAAACAAATCGCCAGGCCCTATTTCATAACCCCATCAAAATAGTCTAGGCACTGATTTACAATCAGGATAGGACTGTCGATCTGTAGCGCTGCGCCTACGCAGCCCTATTCTAACTAGTGCGTATTATTTATGGTAAGAAGCTTACTCGAAGATTATGGAGATCGAGCGTCAACAATGCAATATTTTTTAGGATTAATTGACACTATCCAAATAATATTTTGTAAAGACGGGAGATTGTAAAGCTATGTATACAACCAGATATAAGAACATAATTTTATTGACTGGGATGTTTTGAGGAATGGTACAGATAATACAGAGTACAGAGAATAAGGGAATTAAATCAGTATATAATCAGGGAGAAGAAATAATATCAGTTATCATTCTAATAAATAACACCAGTGGCATGTATCACTTCACAATGTACCTATAGTTTTGGGGATTTTTTTAACTTACGAAACTAAAGGTCAACGGTTGTCATGTTAAAATAGGTAAGCTAATTAAAGGGTGAGGGTAATTGAGGGGGTGTTGCTCGGAAGAAGGCAAAAAATAAGTTCTGACAACCTCGGTAGCGTCTGATACCCACAGGGTGTGGGTATCAGACGCTACCGTGTGGTGTCTAGACAATGTATGTGACTGTTGAGCGTAATTTATTATTTATCAGTGGTAATGTGTATATTTAGCTGATAATAATTGTAATATGGCAAAAAGCTGTAATCTGTAAATTAACTTCCATCCAACACGATCACCGTCAAATCCAGTTCAACAGATGTACCAATCTTTGATTACTTTGGAATTACGAGTCTGTAGTTGATTATAATTGCGTCGACGGCGCAGATCTGATTTGCGTGACCAATCCTGCGCAGGTAATGACGTGGGCCTACCGCCTGTATGCGCCTGCGCATGGCCTAAGGAACTGTGTGAAAGCGGAGAGGGTATGTGAAGGTGTTATGATGCTGGGAGCGATTTTATTTAAAAGTACCTACCTATAGAAAAGTTTCGAATTTATACAGTGTATTATAAATTAATAACATAAGTTACTCATAATACGTAACAATCAGTCGGATTTCTTTTGATGTTAAAAATGTAAAAGTTTTTAAAGACAGTAACCTAACCTAACCTAACCATCAAGAAAAAAACTAAAAAAACATTAAAGGTCAGATCAATTTCAATTAAGCATTACAATTACCCCTTATCGCTGAATGTGGAATACTGTTCTCATCTCTGGCACGGCGCCCCCAAGTATCAGCTCCTCCGCTTCGACTCCCTTCAGAGAAGAGCCGTCAGAATTGTCGACGAACCTAAGCTCACTAGTAAGCTGGAGCCCTTGAGCCAGCGCCGTGATATTGGCTCGCTCTGTGTGCTCTATCGGCTTTACAATGGTGAGTGTTCTGAGGAACTATTTGACCTCATACCCGCATCGAGGTTCTACCATCGGACCTCGCGTCACCGGAATAAGGCTCATCCACATCTCATCGACACGTGGGTATCTCGAACCACTCGTTTTATGAGATCCTTTCTCCCCCATACGTGCAAATTGTGGAATGAGCTTCCTTCCGAGGTTTTTCCGCTAACCTACAACATGAAGAGCTTTAAGAAAAATACAAAAAGATTTCTCCAGGGCAGGCAACGCATTAGCAATGCTCCAGGTGTTGCAGATGTCAATAGGCGACGGTAACCGCTTACCATCAGGTGGGCCGTAAGCCTGTTTGCCTCCGTATAACATAAAAAAAAAAAAAAAAAAAAAAAAGAAAGCGATCTCTTTCAGGCAACCTATATTTTTTTACTCAATAACCATGGATCGGATTTGATTGAAATTTAGCATGTCCATTTATATAGAATAGCCAACTGTGTATAATTGTTAGCCTAGCAGGATATAGGCACCCTAACTTTCGATCCAAAGAACTTTCGACTCGATCGCAGGCTCAAATCACGGTCATGCACCAATTAATTTATCAAATTGTATTTTTTTAGAGCAGTCGATGAAAACATCGTAAATGTCTTTCCTGTGGATAAGGTTGACTGGGCTGAAAGGATGATACAGATGCTGGGCATGCCTACTCCATTTAAATAATTTCCCAGACACTACAGAGTCAACAAAACGAACAAAAAAATCCCACATGAATGTATAAATTACCTAGAACGGAAATCCGTTCCAGAAAAAAAGTAGAGTAAATAAGTTGTCTTATTAAATAAAAAGACTATTTTTTTACTGTTTATGTGAAAAGCTCGTGAGTGAAGACGCGGGAGAGAGTAAATTCAACATGTAAACGCTTCACTCTCGCACTCCGCCCGCGCCCTTACCAGTGTAGCACGACCGCCTTACTTTCGCACTTAATCGAGAAATATGGCGCGTGCTCTTATGCCTTTATTTATTACGCCAGCCTTCCACGGATTAAGAACATCGATTTATATTGTCCTCATTAGGGTGCCTAAATTGATTAGTGTAAGCTTACGAAACGTAAGAATATTAATTCGGCATCTTTGGTGAAACTTTGGAAGAACTTAGGCACTTGTTGATGCTTTTAAAAAGGAATAAAGAGAATGTTTTAATATGTTTAAGACCTCAGTGGCGTATCGGACCTGTGCTTGCCTGAGGCGCAAGATGTGCGGGTTTGATTCGCGATGCGGGACAAATGTTTGCACGATCTGCAAATATTTGTTCCGGGTCTGGGTGTTGTGGTTGGTACAATGGTAGTCGTAGCTTGTGATACCCACGACACAGGGAATCCTAGTGTGGGGTCCGGGCTATGTATATAAAAAAATGTTTACGTGTCTGAAACTCAACTCAAACGGCGTAGCGGCAGTGGTAAGGATCATTTTGAAATGAGTTTTATCGCATACCGTTTGTATAGGTATGAAAATAGTTTCACGCACGTTGTTCGGTAAAAAGCATTTTGAATAGGTATATTTTTATCTAAAATCTCGGAGTTCTTGTTTTGATTTTATAGAATTAATAGCGGACCCCTCCCCCTGTTATACACAGTGACTTACAAAAAAGTTACAATTTCTGCAAAACTGATTTAAAACTTCGCCGGCAGACCGCTAATTTTTAAGCAATAAAACTCACCTCCAAATTCAATCCCCCAAATTGTGTAACAAACAAACGCAAAAACAAAATAAAAATAATTGAACCGAAACAAACTTCACTAATTACACGAATAAATCCCAACAAACCGGCTCGAACGAGCCCTGCGAATTAAAAAGAAAAACCCGACAGATGGACAAAAAACCGCCATTTCCTTGACAAGTTTTATTTACCGCAAACATTGTTACGGAAAAACGGACGGAATGAAAAAGTTTGCATTCATTAGAAACGTTAATTAATTCAAATGAAACCGCGACGAAATATTTGCATTTCTCGCTTCTTCCTACCCCCGGAAAAGTCTAAGTTACTCAAAACAAAAACAGTTCTTACTAAATGGAAATTAAGCATTTTACAAACCGAGCGACGACGCTGGCTGGATAATTAATCCTGTCTTGAATTTTTAGGGTTCTGTACGAAACCAGAACCTTTTTACGTAGTATGTGAATCTGCCAATGATAACATTGTTTTTTTTTATATATAAATGTATTCAGCATCCATTTTTTTAACTAATATTGATTGCGTAAGTTTGTGTCCTCCTTTCCCGCAGCAACGGAGCAACAGATCAACGTATTTTTTTCACGGATGTAGTTTAAGAGCCGGAAATTGATATGGCCAGTGGCAGGCCAGGTACTTTTTAACTGGATACCATGTGAGAGAATTCACAGGCAGAAGTTAGTAAATACCTAATCAATAATGTAACCCCATTTGTAAAAAGTTTAGAATTTCCAACTATAATAATAAAAAATGTTAAAACTTTATTGTTAAGTATTTGCTGTAATGGAACTACAAATGAAGAAAATCTTTTGACAAAATTCATCGAAACCCTCATAGCACAAATCTAACTCGCTCTTGTCCGTATTTTTTGCCTGTCTTGCCCTCCTGGTATCAGCAAGGGTCGGTCCGGACTTGCACTTTATAATGGTGTAATAATTAAGTCAAAGTCTCTTGTTTCGCTGATAACTTTCCTAATTATTCATTTTGAACGGTCGACATCGGATTTTATGGGGTGACGATTTGTAATGAAATTGTAGTGCTTAATTTCCAGTGTTTTATAGGGAAAAAGAATACGTAATGGCTCGGGATGAATGCAAATCCATCAAGACTCAACATGAGGTACCTAAAAGGAGATAGTCAGAGGCACGTCCAAACTTTACAATACATGTTTTTTACGGCACCACAATTGTCTTCGTCTATTATTGTCTATCAATTATCTCAGCAATCACACTTTTATATCTTGTGTACGTTTTTTAATAAGTTTTTATTAACTCTTGAGTGGGAGTGGCTCCTTGATATAATAAATCCTACTAATATTATAAATGCGAAAGTTTGTGAGGATATTTAGATATTTGGATTTGTGTTGATCAATCACGCCATAGCGGCTCAACCGATGTCGTTGAAACTTGGTATAGATCATGTTCTTTACCTAGAATACCATATAGGCTATTTTTTATTTAGGTACCACGCGAGCGAAGCCACGGGTGGAAGCTAGTAAATAATAAATAAATAACACCCTACAGTCACATAAATACATAATTTAACTGGCCTCATAGCTCAGTTGGTAGTAACTCTGCCTTCTGCGCTAGAGGCCGCGGGCTCGATTCCAGTCCAGTGCGGACAATCATTTGTGACTAACTCAGATGTTTGTTCTGTGTCTGGGTGTTTAATATATATCTATTATGTATATCAGTCTCTGGTACCCATAGTACAGGCTATGCCTAGTTTGCTATCAGTTGACCGTGTGTGATATGTCCGGAATATTTATTTTATTTTATTGAAACTGCGAGTATCATGGTACCACAACAGCCAGACCCGAAATAAATATTTGCAGATCATGCAAAGATAATTTACTGACGTTACAATTTAGTTTTGTGCCTTCAAATGAAACATGGCGTCTAGTTTAACATCTTCATGATGTTTATTACGAGTAAATCAATATTTTTTTTTATTTCCATAAAATGTATGTCGCGGTAAAAACCACTTCAAAGCATATTACTCGCTTTCTACTATTATAATATGTAACACACACCACCTACAAACTAAATATTTTAAGTACCGTCAACAATGTTAGCCGGTTTTCAGAGCTAATATAAGGCTCAAGCTACACTAGTGAACAAATTGTTTAGTCGGTTTACTCTCAAAAAAATTATTTCAAAAAAACACTTATAATAGAAATTATAGGTCAATCACACTTCGTAAACCGCAAGCCATACCAATAGGAACAGCAAGTTTTACCAATTGCATGTTTACATAAATAAATAACACCTACCTAACAGACAATTCCCTGTGTCGTGGGTATCAGAAACTAGGAGATGGTACTCGTTGGTTGGTACCACAACACTCAGATCCGGAACAAATATTTGCAGATCATGCAAACATTTTTTGTCTCGCAGCGGGAAACGAACCCGCACGACCTTTTGCGTCTCAGGCGGTCACTCATCCGCTGCGCCACCGAGTTAAAAGATAATTATAAAATGGAAATACTGGATTTCTCTATCAGTCGTAGAGCTTAGATGGAAACTACGATAGGTAATAAAACTAATTTGTATCTCGCGTATACTTGTCTGTTATTCATAAACCTCTACTTAACGCTTGTTACTTTTTATCTGGCTGATAAGCTCATCAAGTGATTCTCTGACAATTGGTTAAACAAAAAGTTGCCAGTATAGCGTACCCTAACAGTCTTTATTTGTCAATTAAATTAGGTACAACTGCGCGCGCGGCTCTAACCGAAGTGCCTCAAAAATTGGTTTACCGCTCGTATAAGGAATTTCATGGCTATTGGCGTTGTTTAGTTTCTTAATTAGTGTCCCGAAAGGCGTTTTTGAGCGTGGAATGTCGTGGATTAGGGCCTTTCCAGTTTAAGTAATTTGGTTTTTAACGTTGCTTTATGACGCTTCATTGTTTTATGGCCAGCCTTTTTCCTTAGTTTGTAAGACATTGCGCGATAATTCTTTATGTTACTTTTCTTTTGAATGGTTTAAATTATGCTAAACAGATTTTGTAATATACCTAACGTTTTTTGACGCCCAGTTGTCGGATTATGAAACATTATAACCCTGAATGCTGGTTGGTATTGTTTTAATAAAATTTAAGTTTAATTTTTATTGAAGTTCTGCATAAAAAAATGTGTGATGTCATTTAACATTTTTTTACATTTAATCTCGTAAAAACTAAAATATTAAATAGATGGACAAAAATCTAGTACTATTCCGCTAATCTATTCCACAAAAGCTCAACTAAATGCACGCTTCTGTATTTTCTACTAGTATGCACTGCTCATTCACTCGACTCAATCCGTTAATGACCTTCATTCATTTAAACAGGTATTACCTTCCATTTTCATACTGAACGAAATTAGAGCATTGCGCTTGCTTAGCCAGCATGTAGCTACAAGTGAAAAAAAAACTCCAAACAAAATTATCTCAGCATAAACGCCATGTACTCGGCTCGATCTGATAATGCGCCCCATTAATTTGAACAAAGTTCGCGTCGACACCGCCATCGCCTTATAAAGGTGAGGCGACAAAATTTATAAGTTCGATTACTTTAATCTCGGTTAACTTATGCGAGTACAATTTCAAAGCTGACAAAAGAAATGCACGCAATAAATCGCAAGTCGACTTATCTGGCACGTTATATTGTGGTTCGGCCATCGAGTAATTAATACTATACTTACCTATATCGAACTTCACCACAGATGTAAATATTTGTCACAATTTATGTTGAATAAAAAAAATATAATAAATATAAACAAAAACGTTAAATCTAAGATTACGGAAGTCCGAAAATCATCAAGGAATCGGATTGTGTAATGATTTGACTCAACTCCTAACTTCTCCGTATATTACAGTTAGTATAAAATATCAAAATACGTTAGAAACTTCTAATATACAACCTAATTACGAAGACACGTTAAAATGGGATTGACAATATGACTCAGATTTTCCACTTAAATTCTCAGACAAAAATCGTAACTCGACCTATCAGCTTTGTCTCTTGTAATTAATATAATGAAGTAGTGTGTTGTCACGCAAAGTTTTAGGTCGCGTGTGCACTGTCCGGCTATTTTGGACTGTGAGTTATTCGAAGCTCTGGCATTCTGGTATCTTTTTGTTGTCTAGTGTATGGTCTGCACCGCCTTCTTTATGAGGTGGTATGGGAATTTCAGTAAACATTCGAAAGTCATGTAACTGTGATAGTGCAGTGGTAAATGGGGATTCCGTTCTAGTGGTTGCATACAAGGTGTGTCATAAATGTATACTATCCTGAAAGGGGCTTATTCACTTCACTCAATAAGATAGTTCTACGTCATTTGGAAATTCATTAATAATCACTGCATATCTACTTTTTTCGGACAACTTGGTTCAAACTCAATTATATTGCTGTATAATAAAGATGATAAAAATACCAAAAGAAGTTGATTTGAAAAAAAACAGGGAAAATTAAGATGTAAAAAAATATGTTTTTAATATCTGTTGATGGGACACATTGATTGAAATAGCGTTAGGTATAGGTAGATGTTTCAATTCAACATTGGTCACTTTGTTGGATTACAAAAAATATATAACCCCCATAGTATATAATCCCCTCATACAGCGTCTGCAGTCTTCTTTTAGCAGAGTTTAGTGTTATTTATAAATCATGAAAAAAAAGACGACTAAACGAGATGAATAACAGTTATGAATGGAGAGTTGTGTTTATTAATATCATGTTAAAACAATAGGAGTATTCAATGAATAAATACCAGTAACCAAAGCTAACAAATTCTGACAAATATTTCGAAAACGCCCCGCAATTATGACTTCACTCAATTAAAACGTAGATGCTCAAAACGCCCGCTAATAAATTAGAGAGGAAGAACTGTAATAAATAAAAACGGTCAAGTGCGAGAACCGCCCTGAGGCTTCCATACCATTCCAATGTTTCAGAAAATCGAGATTCCCAAGTGTGGAATTGACAAGGTTATATATTTTTGCGATCGCTCACGTGGTTCAATGTATCGGAAATTTATGTATGTAATAACACGTGATTTGAAATAATCACTAGATATATTTAAAATATTCCTATTAAATTTAGTAAGGATATTCATGAAAACAAAACGGTCTTAACGGACAGGCGGACAACAAGTTCATTCTATAAGGGTCCCGTTTTCTGCTATGATACGATACCCTAAAAATGGGATACCGCTTGTCCTATTACAATTAACCCGTTTAGCAGTCGAGTAATAAAGATTAAAAAGTTTACTTTTTAACACTTTCGGTGTTAATGAGGGGGCGTTGGAAACAATTTGAAGGATTACCTTCTAAAAGCTTCCGTCAGGTTTTTAATTGAGACTTTTTTGTGGGCAGAAATGCTTTTAGCCTCTTTAGCGCCTTGGCTTTTGTTGTATCCGGTAATCTATTAATGAAGAAATATTTTTTCCGGGTTAAAACTTTTTGAGCTTCTTTCTTTTGTGATTTGGCGTAATTTGAAATCGGTCGGTTTATTAGCTTAACAAAATCATTTGAGAACAATAAAGTTATTTTTATTTGAGGAAAGTAAAAAAGGTTTTTTATTGAACTTTATAATGTTGGAGTTTTTCTTTTTAATAGAGTCATACCCATTACTGGTAACACGTCCAGGGTCTGATCTATTCAGACTTTCAGACTTTACTAGACATTCAGAACTTCAATGACACTAGTATCTTTGTAACTATGTTGGTTGGTTTGTCTTTTTACTTAGCAACGGAGCAAAGGATCGACGTAATTTTCTGAATGTTTATATTCAAAGCGCTGGACATTTTCATTTCTGTCCTATAATAGTAGTTTAATAAATATAAAACTTCATAAATTTAACTCAACGTTACTTATATAAAGGACTTCTTATGCAGGTTGAAGCACGTCAAGCATTAATACTCGCTAACTATTTTATCAAAAGCTACAAAGCAACAAAAACAACATTTCAAAACGAAATAACTCAAGAGATGAACACGGAAAGGCATAACTTTAATCTCAAAGTAAGACATTACGGGAATACCAATGCATACGCAAAAAATCGATCGCGGTGCCGTCTTAAATTCCTCACCCTTTTTGAGGGGGCTACCCCAAAAAACGAAAGAATGGAAGAGGGAAAAAAATCTAAATCGTCTCATATCTCCCTCCGCCCCCCGGACACCTCCGTCAAGCGCCCTCCTTATTTCGTATGCGAGTTCCTCTGGCAATCATTATAAGGATATCGATTAGGGCCAAGTCTCTAACTTGCCCATATCTTTGCGGAACACTCGTGTGTATTGGATTATCTTTTGTATAGCCAAGGCGTATTTTTTAAAATTTTTGGTCAGTGAACAATAGACACTGACCTACGATCATTACTCGTTCAATATATTGCTGTTGGTACTCAGTTTTTATAACTTTTGCAGTTGCATAGTTCAATCTGTAACTTTTCGTGCGTTCTGATCAAATGAATATTGTATTTTGAAAAAATATATGGAAATATCTAACTAAAGACTAACCCTACTATTGTTAGTCTTTAACTCACTCTACTCAGAATTATAACAGCCTCACATTAATTTCATAGATAAAGCTGTCAAAGTTGATTCTTTTTTGAAATATCTCTTCTAAGTTCCACTCACAACGAAACGTTTACTAATATCAATAGTGTATTAAAAAGCCGTTACATTATAGAGCATCTTCAAGCAGAACCAACATAACTATACAATTCAATTTCACCAGCCACAACATTCCCTCAACTTTGGCAAACAAAGTCCAAAAAAACAGGCCTCCAAAAATTTGCAATCGAAAAAGACTGATAGCTAACTACCGGGGACGCTCCTCGCATAAGCAGATGCAAATTGTTACCGTTAAACTATTTCGGAAGGTAAACATAGGGACGGAGGGACCACGTGTGCCGAGATCCGGAGAACGAGATTAAAAATGCTAGATGGCGGACCGCCGAAAACCAAGCCACAGTGAATTCAGTAGAACCACTTTGGGAGTGAAAGAAGTAACAAACTTTATAAACTAACAATCATGCGCCCGGCTGCGGCTTCGCATGTACGGTATAAAAAGATAAGATAGATAAAAAAGTAGCCTATATACTATTCTAGATAAAGAACTAAAAGATGGTTCTTTACCTCGGCGACGACCTCTGATGACCTCGGTGGCGTAGTGGGCCGATTGCCGATACCCGATTGTGCCGGGTCTGGGTGTTGTGGTACTCGGTACTCCTAGTTTCTGATACCCACGAAACAGGGAATCCTAGTGTGGGGCTAGGCCTATGTATACATGCGACTGTTGGGTGTTATTTATTAAAAGTTTCATCAAAATCGGTTGAGCCGTTACAAAAATTATTCCAATCTATCACATTTATAATATTAGTAGGATATTTTAAATGCAAAAGTAAGTTTATATTTGTCCGTAATTTTCATGTATTGAGAAAGTAGAGAAGTATAGAGAAGTCATTTAGTTAGCTATTGTTCGAGTTTGCCTATTATCCATCCAAATCCATCTTAGGCCACATCTCACCTGCTAAAGCTTAGCCATCACCAATAAAAAAAAAATGCGTATCTTCTTCTTCTTCTTGTCGTTTCACTGATTCTTTATTGGTCACCTGTATTAGGTCAGTGACCATGTTGAGGTATGGTGTCCCTGAAAAGGGCCTATGACCGTCGGCGTCGATGAAAGATTAGTGTAGTGAAAGGATTAAGGTGCATACACCTACACATATTTATCAAGGGACATACACTATACAACTCCTTGATAGTCGATGCATAACCAATGTTCTCAATTCGATTCCTAATGCGTGCGTACTCAGGTACCGTCTTCAAACACCCATAAGTTGCTCTTCTGGAGCTTCGAATGTTTACTGTGACTGGGTCGAGTATGAGCCAAGAAATATTGGAGTTCGCGAAGTAACCCGCTTTGGGGGCATGTAAATAGGAAACTACAAAAGTAATGTTTGAGTTTCCTCGTGTGAGTAGACCGATTATTGCCATGGGCCGCCGATCCAATTTATTGTGTGATTGATGAATTTAGAGCTTTTACATTTTCATTTTACATGGTCCTTCCTCCAAGGAAATCATTATAGGGTCTCGTGACCTAACTTAACTGGTCGTTCTTAAGATCAAATATATAGACCACGCTAATGGTAATTAGCCTGGTCTACAAATGGATGGGTGACCGCTAGTGGTATTTACCAGCTGCTTCCTGCTTCGGAGGGCACGTTAAAATATCGGTCGCGGCCTAAAAACTCTATTACTAGAATTGGCCACGTTGCTTGTCTTATAAGAACTACATTATTTCAGCAAAGGTTAAATATTTTTTTTTTCTCTAACATCCTTTTTTTTGTAAATAGAATAACCCCCTTTTGGGATGGTTATATATGTTATGATTACTAAAACATCATCAACAATGCTCGTAGTCTAATAGCAAACCATTCTGCGGAGTATAATAAAAAGCATTGCACTCAGACGGTCTCAAATACTTGTTTACTATGGCGAAAAGCAAGGAATTCAAGTGTTCTTGATCGTCTCACTGAACACAAGTAAGAAGGGAAGTAAATATAATACTTTTCCAGACTATCCACGGCTTTATTCATCATAATAATAAGAATACTTACTGGTATCCTCACGACGTTTTCCTTCACTTAATTTAATCGAACAGAAAAACTCATTGGTTTACTGGACAGCCACGACTTTCGGATTAAAAGTCGGGAACATCCGATTAGGTCAGGTCAACACGGATTTACTTGATGATGATAATCATCATGAAAATCATCATCAACGAAAACATCGTGAGGATAGCAGTAAGTATTCTTAAAAGCGGCAATGTCTGTCTTTATAAGGAATGTGGGCGTATGACAAAATATTTAGACGTGCCACTGACTACTCAACTGACATCTTCAAGGATCTATAACATCTGAGAAGATGTCTACCATGCTAAGCGATAAAAGTCAGGAGCCTATACATCGTATATATATTTTGCAGCCTGCTCTCTGCTTCCTAATAGCCTCCATTTCTTGACATGTTCCTCGTTCCTGTGCGTCTCTGTATCCAGGTTATGCCCACGACTCTCCCAATGTCATCGACCAAACGCACTATTGGATGAACTGGAGTTCTTCGGCCTGTCCTCGGCAACCACTTGATCATGGCTTTCCCCAGCGGCCATCGTCACGTCAATTCAAGTGTCCCACCATACTCTACTTTCAGTCTATCGCACGGTTACTGAAACTTACGACGGTTTTCTTACTAATTCAAAAACTATTTTTAGTTTCTAAGAGCCCGCGGAGTTAATTGGATTTTTATCAGTGTATTGGATTTTCTTAACTGAAAGCCCTTAATTGCTTTTTGTAAAAAGATACGTCACTAAAAACGCCACCAGAGGTCCGTTTCATTAAGTTTATTTTTGGAGTTATTGCACTTTTTGTTCGTACAATTGTAATATATTATTTAGTTAATATAATGTTAACAGGTGCTTTAAATGGACAGACAGCTCAATAAAGTTAATATTTACTTTGCAGGTGAAAATAAACTGTTTTAAATAAGTTGAATAATCGTAAAAGTCTGAAATATGACTGGAAATTCAATACCCAATGCGACCATTTTGATAGTCAGCGCGTGGTTCCATTAAGAGTGTACGAGTATGATACGATATTTTGTCGTACACACCCTGGCATTTTAAGTCGTTAATTTTTATTCACTTAATTTGCTTGCTTGTTGTGTCACTGATTCTTTCTTGGTGATCCTGTAGTAGCTCAGTGAGGTGTGATGGCTCCGAAAAGGGCCTTTGACCGTTGGTGAATAAGTGTAGTGGAAGGATAAATAAGGGGCCTCCTAAAAGGAGCCTGCCTTTCGGGCATATGCCACATATTTTTGAATTTGTAGGTGCTAGAATATGCCAGATTCTTCACAATGTTTTCATTCACCGTTTGAGAGCGCTAGTATAGCAAAAAATAAATATTCCAAATGGAAAATCCTTTGGGGCACGATTGGGATTCAAACCGACGACTAGTGGATCGGAAGGTCACATCGGCATCATATTGACGTTATATTCATCACAGTTGCTGTAAAACTTTTGTCTTCATCAATATATCAACCAGTAGCGCCATAGCTATCAGCTTAACAAAATTGAATTACATAATTATTTTCATCTTTGAATATATGAAACTCGTACATGTCCTCGTACGAGCTTCACATTTTATTGCAAATATTTTATATACTTATGTGTATTTTTTGACTCCTAATGAAAGGTGTCGATGTCTGAGATTATCTAATAACATACCTACAGCCTCGTTCGTAGTGTAGAGTTGTAGCACATTCTGAAGAAAGTGTAAGTGCGGTACGTAGTCTCGGGTATTTTTAATGGAAATTCCTCATCCAACTTATACGTTTTATACGTTATAGTTTTACTTGTGATTGCCTAATTCCGTTTGGGCAAATCTAATAAATCTGAACCACTGAGCAGAGGATATTCAAAGCTGTTTCATTATTCCGCATTAGACAGCGGTCGGCCACGCAAATCTTAGCGTCCCTCCCAGTGAACTCCCAATTTCCTTCATTACTTACCTCCCGTCCGAGACAATGGCAAGACGACGACAAGAAAAAAATAATAATTTCAAGTGGAATAACGCTGAAAATCTTTTCACGGAAAGAAGAATTATTGTTGTTTTGCAAGCGAGCTCTCAGAGACAAAATGCACCATCCTTATTACGCTATTGTTCCGTGTTACGAGCTTTATTCATTTTTACTTGGCTCGACTTGAATGCTTATTAATTTAAGACCGTGATAAGCTTGGATTCTTTTGAATAGACGAAGGAAATGTCTGCCTATTGTTGTGAATTATTTTACATACCATTAGCAGCAAAATTCGAAAATTCTCGATTATTTTCGCTTCATTATAAATTCCTTCAACCTGCTATTGAAGCCTTTCTGTTCAGAAATTAATACATGTAAGCTCTGAGGTGAATAAGTACGTATAATGAAACGTAAATATACATGACACGGAACGCTTTATGGTAATCGAAATATTCCGAAATATGCTGTTAAGAGGGTAGAAAACTACCGGCGAACATGCAAGGAAGAACTGAGCTTTCAAATTTTGTATGTAGCATCTAACTAAGCGGTTCAGAAACTTCCCTATCGTATATGTCGCTTGAATTTTATAAGACAATCATAAACATTCCTACAAGCCTTTTGTGCCACTATTTGAACAACGCCCCGCCTGCCTCGTGCCTCGTAATAAAGTCGTATTTATAACGTTCGCGTAACACAAATTATTTTAAATGTCTCTTACAAATTTGCGAGAACGTTCAAGTCGTACTCTTTTAAACCGCAACGTTATTTGAAAGCGGTCGCGTTTCCAAGACAAACTCGTCCCCCTGGGGGGTCGAGTCAAGAGTGATTACGAATTTTAATTATTTTTTTAAGCCGGTGGCGGTGAGGTGATGTTTCCCCAGTGCGGCCGAGGCTTATGCAAACAATCGACTCGCACTTGGAATTAATCCGACTCCCGTTTTTTCCTTCGCGACAAGGAATTAACAAGCAAAGAAGTCATTAAGTCGGAAGATATTCGAGGATTTCTTTTAATTGTGGGTTTCCTTGTCCGGTTTTTATAATTGGTTCGTGTCGTACAAATTGCGCAAATTGAATTTAACAATGAGCTCAGATTCAAGTACAAATTGACCTTTTTGAAATGCTCGTTTTATGTGACATGCGCAATGAAATGTCATTACAGTGCATAACAGTCTATCTATTATCCAATTATACCTAACCTTTCAGTGTGGGCTGTTTCAGTGCAGTAATTACGCCACTTGGTGGGTTTAAACGTCGTGCATGACAGTTTAAGTGATTGTATGCGGTGAACTTAGGCTCCTAATGAATTATTTGTGGCTCGCGTGCGCCAATCGTGGTCCCTAATTATCCAGCTGTATGAGCGGTTATGACGTGGCATGCTTTGATTTTTTACTATGTAGCTCTGTTACTTTGTTACTGTGAGTTGTTGGATCGTACCTAGATTGTTGGCATTAGAGACTGAACCTATACAAACTACGAACCATGACAGTGTAAATAAATTAGCCAAACCAGTTTTTCAGACCGAACACAAATAGATTTTGATGGTAGGTAGGTAGGGAAATCAAATAAAGAGGCTGATTGGGCCCCTAAATTACTCATTTATATTAACGACCAAACTCATCAATACTCATTCAGTTCATTCGAATTTTTCCACGAAGATCCGTCACTAATTGAAATTGAAATCTGATTTTCCTCCCCACTCATTGAACCGGCTCGGTGATTAAAAATATTCGAAAAAAAAATACAAATAATCAAATTACAATATCGCTAACGACGAGACCGTCTCCCCAGAATCCTTTTATATTTTTAGGGAATAAATTAAGGCATAGAAAGGAAAAAAAGAAAGGCAAGGTACCGCAAACAAGGACTAACGACTTTTTGTTGTTCACCACGTTTAAATTATACGACGTTTTTATAAACTGCTATAATCTTGGCGTAGGTACTGTAATTGGTCCATATTTTAGTCTAAAATATTATATTTTAAAGCGTGTGTGTATGATTTTATGGTCCTAACAAAGTATGGCGGAAAAGTAAATAGTTTAATTAAAAAGATGTAAAACAATAATTTGACGCAGTGAATAAACTTAAAATTTCTTAAAAATTAATTCTACCGTGTATGCCCCTTCTGAAAATAGAGCATCAGAGCCCCAAGTCAAATATTAGCCAATGACATCGACGATGCTTACAATGTTTTAATTTTGATTGGGTAATAATTGGCATTTGCTATCGTATCGTAAGTGTAACGCTAATTTTAATTATACGTGCTTGAGGCACAGGTACAGTACAGAACACGAGAAATTTCAAGCAAGCGTTGCGTGTCGTAACATCGATAAGGGTGATATACAAGTTATAAAACATTCGCTTGAAAATAATTTCATATTCAAACAAATTGTGCTAAATGAAATACGCCACTGACGCCTCGCTTACCTCCAGTTGCCCCTCTTGAAGCCTAAGTAATGAAGAAATTACCTTTGCATACAAGGAGGCACAAGTAGGTGCAGACGAATGAAAAATTACCTTATTTTAAGGATGGATGACGCGAATTAAGAAAGCAATTACTCATCGGAAACGCACAGGGGCGGAATGTTAATAAGATGAGAGTAGAGAGTGCTATTATTCATTTGGTCTCTTGTTGGACACTTGTGAATCTGTAATTAAGATGTAGATGTTCAGAACAGACGTAGAATATTAACTTGAGTATTAATTTTATTTTTGGTAAATACCGGCTAAGCGATAAAGATGTTGTGTTGACTCTACGTGACGTAGGATAAGGGCAGATGATTATGATGACTGGCTAAAAAAACAGTGAAATCTTAAATGGACACTTAGTAAGAAGGATAGTTGTAGTAGCTATACTATATAGCGAGTTTTATAGAGCACTATAAATTAGGACACCAATGTTGAGCGCCTCTGAAAAATGAACTTGAACGAAGAAAGGTATTTTTATGGTATTTTAAGGATACATTTTATAAAAAATCTGAGTAGTCATCGAGACACATCTAACGAACCCAAACTTGGTAGAATTACGTTCGCCAGAACAGAGATCCTGTATCCACCTTCCATCTCCACCACCGGACAAGCTCAGTGGTACCATAATATTGCATTGCTATCGGGTTATGGGTACTAAGTTTCAGCTTGATCGAATGATCGAAAGCGAGATTAAATTCGATAGCAATAATTGGTTGCCGTCTTAAAGCAGTCTAAGTAAAACCGTTTTAAAATCTTACAACTAAGCACAAACTACAGTTCCTCCCTTTACAAAAGCCACAAAAAGTGTAAAAACCAGACAAACAGTTTCGAAATAGTTTTCCAAGGTCACCGAGGCAACTCAAGTAGGTATCTTTAGAACAACGTCTGGCGCCTCACGTTTTTCCGTGTTAAGCCCACGAATTCTCCTAACTTTTCCCGCTTGGGGCCACTTATAGCCCCCCTCTCCCTCTTGGTCCATCGAGCTCGACCACTAATTGCGTCCGTTAATTAGGAAACGTCATGAGTGTTTACTCGCTGAGTCTAAGTGTGAAGTTCTAGCCTCGTAAAGCTGGGTACAGAAAGGCCCGGATTGTAAAAAGTATTTTGCAAAAGATTTCATTGGCACATCCAACATTTTTTTATTTTAATAGGCGCTGAAATCCTCTGTCTACTTACTTACTTATACTACCCTAGTAACCTGTAACCCACTTGTACTTAAATTCTCGGATAAAAACTTTCCAAGAGGGGTAAATTGAAAAACAATTCTCTAAGCAACAGCAATAGCTGAATTGATACCGTTTTTCCTTTTGAATTTTAAAACGAACTATAAGTTTCTAAGAAAACTTTGTACTGAAAGGTAAAATAATTTTTCTCCAAAGATCATCAAGGTTTTATTATTTTAGGCAATTGTTAAAGTACCTATTTTTGATTACTTATAGTGTAGTTATATAGTGTGTATGCTTCTTTATTTCCTGGCGTGAAATTACTTCCTCCGTTAAAACTTTTTGAGAACTAAACTTTTGGTAATTAGCTGATGGGCGGTGGATTAGCCGCGTCTGAGCTTTAACAAGATTATAAGAGTTCCGCAACTTTTCAACTTTACTTACGTTAATTTTTGTTTACCGCATTTTAGCGGGTAAACGATGTTGATAGTTGCTTTTGTTCTTGTTCTAGAGCAGCCTCTACTTTTGTAACTTGTCGTAAGAACTCATCACGAATTATATAAAACGAATAAAATCATGAATCTTGTAATAGGTCTTCTTCTTCTTAAATCTATAGACAAGCGCTAAATAGTTTTATCAGCAAACAATTCGCACAAATACACCTTATTGTAAGTCACACCATTTAGTAATTAGTAAGCCCAAGCTTAATCTTATTAATGAAATAGAAACAGAATAGCCGAAGAAAATAAATAGAGGTGAGACTTGATGTCTTCGTAATTAACACGTTGCCGGCTTAATTACACAGGAGGGTAAGTGAAATGTGTCATCCACGGTCGCCCTTATTGGACATCTATAAAGAAAGTAAAGAGAATACATGATCATTTTGTTGTTTGATAGATTCATTGAACTTTGAGAATTGGATAAAGTTGAACACTATTGAACTGAACTCGATTGTGTCTCTATATGTTTTGGTGTTTTCATACAAATTCGGTTAATTTTGGGATCTAAGTCCTGCTTCGCTATTTTAAGGAGCTGGGCAGGCTGGGGTAGTGTTTGCATAGGGGGACAATGCACAAAACACAGCACAGCGGGATGTCAGTGCAGGTCTAAACACCTTGAATTAGTATTAGAATTGATAATGTTGTAGGTCTTTTTTTTTAAGTGTTAACTTCCTAAAGTTACAGTAACACTATGAAAACAAAGATATGTATTATTTTTATCATAAAGAGTGAGGCGTTTCTAGCGGTGTTGCAAACGTGACCAAAACCGCTTGGTTCCGTATGAATAAGTTTTGTTATGACAAGCGCGAGTTGGCAACGCGGGTTCGGCGACCCCCACGAGTTTTAATGATAAAAAAATTCGTACAGAGGGGCGGCGTAAGTGCCATCGAAGGAGGAAAAAACTACGAAGGAAAATATTTGGTGCGACAGGTTACCCCCCAGGGGGTGAAGGTTGTGGGGAGGCGGGGGGTGCAGACCTTGATAAAAATTAAATCTTAACGACGGAAATTTAAAGATGACGCTCGAACGATCAAGAAGAGTGCAACATCTGAGCCCAGGGGTGGGCTAATTGGGCCGAGTGTACAATAAGGATGTTGGGACGCGAGCTGAATTTTGTGTTTTTTTGATTGATTGACACTGTGGATTGAAGATTTTTATTTGAGTGAGTATACTCGAAATTAAAGAATGAAGCTTTTGATATAGACTATCGCCCATAAAATTATGACAGAAAAGAATTACGCTGAGCTCCTATTTTTTCTTCATTACGTTTAAGTATTTAGCAAGTATTGAAATGTGAATAATATTAAATTATAAATAAGAAATCTCAGATGGTCCCACCTGATGCTAGGAAAAAATAAGGGTTTGATAAATTAACTAATATCTAAAAAATGAACCAAGTTTTTGATTTTGTTACCATTTTATGCCACTGCACACACAGAAGTTTACGGTAACATTATTGTAAACTGTAAAAAGATTTGTGCTACCAACTTCACGGTGTTAACCGTCCAGCACTGCTGCAACAAACTATCAAGTTTAATGTTTATTGAGTATTCTGCGTTTTATTTTGAATTACATATTCATAGAAAATTATGGACCGTTCGACTTTGTGTTATAAATTGCTACTGTACTTTTGAGTAGTTGCATCACAATTGTTCATTTAGTTATTTTGTTGTACACAAAGTCAATTTTACGATAGAATATAAAAAACTTATCTGTTTATGACTTAACTATGTATATTAAGCACAAAACTTGCTGGTACAGATGATTTTGCGGTAATTTTTATGTCTAAACAAGAAAAGGAGAACGTTGACTACTTGTCAGCGCTGATGATCCCACTAATATTAGTAATGCAAGTGTTTAAGAAGCTGTTTGGATGTTTGTCGTTCAATCACGCCGTAATGGCTGAACCAATTTCGATGAAACTTGGAATACATTCTCTACCTAGTTCTTTACCTAGAATAGCATAAAGGATTCTTTTCATCTACACCATATTTATATCGTTGGTCATTTCTTAACAAAGTGTCAAGTTTAGGAAATCTTTGACATCTATAATAATGTGATGAATATTATTGTAACATATCCGACTAACTAATTGCATATAACTTTAAAAGTTATGTATTACCTCATCATCATCAGCCTGATGAAGTCCACTGCTGAACAGCAGCCTTCCCTAAAGAGTGCCACGACGAACGGTCATGAGTCTTGGATAGAGAACCATCCGGCTTACTGCAACTTACTTACACAATTACCTTAGTGTAAATTCAAAGGTACTTTTCCGTTATGTTACCCCCCATTTTAATCTACCTACTGTGTAAAATACCGTTTTAATTATAGTTGAACACCTCCCTGTAACACTTATTCAAGCAAATACGACCTCTGTGGCGTAGCAGGCGAGTGCCTGTCTGAAAAAAGGGGTGCGGGTCCGATTCCCGTTTCGGGACAAATGTTTGTATGATCTGCAAATAATTGTTCCGGGTCATCGTGTTGTGCTACCATGGTACTCGTAGTTCCTGGTACCTGCGACACAGGGAATCTCAGTGTGGGGTATGTATGTGACTGTTAGGTGTTTTTTTTATCTAGAAAAATAACTTCAGTTGTGGTCAGTATGAGTTGAAGTATGAATTTGAGTAACGACTTGTAACGAGAATATCAGGGTTTGAGTACATACATTTATAGAGATTGCTTATGAAGATTTTTCACCAAAATATCACATTATTGATTTTGCACAAATTGTACTGCAATAGAAACGACATTTCTCTTAATTCAATACACACATAATTTCACAACAAAGGCCCAAATAAAGCTTAAAAACATACAAAATACTAACTCAAATTCCTGCCATTGAAATTCAAATAGGGATGCAAGATTTGCATTGGGCTGGCTTCGATTATTGATTTTGCCGTCTTGAGGGCATTGCAGTGCTTGTTTAAACTTTTTATTTCACTCTTCACTCGCGTTTTTTGTTTCAACCACTCGCCCTAGGGTAGGCTCCCCTACGCACTCCCTCTTGCATAAAAAAGCTTCTAATCGATAATTTCTGTGGGGGTGCATTAAGCATAACGGTGCCGCGTACCGAATGTTTTCTCCTTTCAGATTTCCACCCTCAAGGCTATTTATATTTTGGCCATCTTTGGAATTGGTAACGTACCTTTAATCTTGGTATTTATGCCCTTATACTTTTTACTTATCCACGGCCCCTTATTTTGGGTAGGCATCTCATTCACATTTAAAAGCCCATCACAATCACCCACTATGCCGTAAGCATCTTATATTTGTGCGAATCTTTTATTTCAATGCATCTTCAGTGCCTATATTATATACGAAACACCTTTCAGCGTATTTTTATTTTTATATCATAAAGCTGCTATATATTTCAACAAGTTAAAAGCAAAAACAATTGGTCATGCTTTGCAACGGGCCGTAACAGTACGATCTAATCATCTAAGTCGCATGGCATCAAATGTAGTTAACTGCCAATATCTGATGCATCTAGGGTTGAAACAGTTTTCCGGTTTTCGTTGAAATGTTCCGGCTTCGTAAACAAATGGCAATTACACTGTTAGTGAAGAAATTGAAAGAAAGTGGAAGAGTAACCATTGTTAGTCTGACTAGAAAATATTTGATGTCGCAGTGATCAACGTGGGCAATAGTCGACAATATAGCAAACTGTGGTTATAAAAAGAAGAAAAAGAAGTTGGAAATTGTCTTCCGACTTTTATCCCCAAGCATTGTGTAATTTGTAGACATCCTCTTCAGATCTCTATAGGCGCTCAGATACTTAAAGATTTCTATGGGGCAGTTTAAGTTCTTGTATATGCTCGGTCCCGTATCATAAACTTAACAATTTTGTTGAGACCAGAGTCCCAAAGATTCAAGGTTCAAATTTCTGTAAAATAGTGCTGATACGTTGCATTTGAATGGAAATAAGACGCCTTGGTATCAAAAAAAATATAAAATGTTTCTTTTAATCCGCCTTTTCGTGCGAAATTTGGTTTCGCTTACTATCTAACCCTAAACGTAGCTAACTGCCAATATCTGATGCAACGGACACACTGTCCCATTGTATTTGTTCTTTATGTTTTTTCGTGTGGAGGGACGCGGGATAATGTTTTTATGGCCATGAGGGTCGCCTTAATCAGGGTACGTTGTGATTAAACTGGCTCAATGTTTTTGCCGCGTTTTAACACCTACCTTGAGGGCGATTCCGATTCTGTAATGTTTTCGTAAAAAAGTCTACGTTTCTCAGAGCCCACGTCCGCGAATTCCCTGGGGAGGTATGGATCTTAGTGCAAAATATTGTATTATTTTCATGGTTTGCGTGAAGCCCTCAATCACAGTACGTGATTCGGTGAATACGAAATTTGTCTGTCTAAGAAGTAGAAAACCTATGACTTAGCCTATGTAACCAACAAAATATCTCACTTAGGTACTCAGAAAAATCTCACTCTTCAAGATTATTAATAGTTTTCATTCGCCTAATTCAAATGCCGTTAAGAAATTGAAACCTATCATGATCATCAGCCTGTAGAAGTCCACTGCTGGACATAGGCCTCCCCTAAAAAAATCTGTTGGTAAGCGGTTACCGTAGCCTATGAGCAATTGCAATACCAGAGGCATCACGCACGCGTTGCCGACCCCGAACCCCCTCCCCCATAAAGAGCTCTGGCAACCTTACTTACCGCAGGAACACAACACTGGTAAATAATGTTATTTGGCTGCGATCTTCTGAAAGGCGGAGGTACTTCCCAGGCGGGCTGCTCCAAGAACATCCACCGAATTCCCGCAACTTTAACAATGGATAGAAGCCTTCCAACTGCGTCGCCCGGTTCGTGGTCACCATAAGAGAACCTTTATTCCCCAACGGTTGTCGGTTCTGCGCGCTGTATGTCTTGCCCACCGCCACTTTAACTTGCCTGTTTTGAGAGTTATGACGTTGGTATTTCTATGGATTTCTTTATATCAGATTTTATCAAGCAGTGAAACTCCTCTTTTAAACCTATGGAGCAAGAATACTTCGTAAAAACAAATACTCTGAAATAAATGCTAGCAATCGTACACACACGCACCTAATGGCGGAAAGAAAGAAGGGAAGACAATGGCATCTCCAATAACCCCGTGCCATCTATCACCTACTCTCCGGCAGTTAGCTCTCTACATATAATTTAAACCCATTAAAGACATCTGCAGACCCTAGCAATGAGCTTCGCTTACTTGGGATGCGTAGCGTCCCTCCGGTGCCCTTTTTTGTGTTTCTACGTGGGTGACTTTTTCGAGATAGGGGTGAGCTTTTGGGGTGTTCATGTTTACTGCGTCTCGTTTTATGAAAAACTCTGACTTGAAACGTCGTTTGAGAGTCATTATTGCCGAATGTAGGGTGGAATTAGCATTTTATGTTAAGGAATATGTCGGTACGGGCAAGTGTACGTGTAGCTTGCTTGGTCGTTCTTAACAGATCGGCTATGTTACGAAACCTTTTGTGCGGTTGCCAAACGGATGGGTGACCGTAACTCGTATTAACACCTGAATGCCTGAGTGCTTCCGTGCTTCGTAGAGTAAATCAAGATTATCAGAGCCATATTGGAGGCCTCGAGGCCTTCGGGAAGTCTATAAACTCCGTCAAAAGCCAACTCTGCTGGCAACCATCTCATACAAACTTACTTACTTTTCCACTTTTCTACTCGTACACATTGGGCATACAAAAGGTCATCCATACTATGTATGCTATCCCGAAAGGGGTCAGCTATCAGCTGTTTTGGTGTCAAATCAGTTCAAACTCAAATATTCAGCTGTATTTGTAGTAATTTTAACGTCAAACTTTTTAAAATTTGTTTACAATTTGCTGTCGCTAATATTTTTATTTTTGTTGAAAATAATATATAGTATAAGCCCTTTTTGGAATAGTATACTAGTTACGGACGGAACACGTTGCGTACAAAATATATCATTGCCAATTGGGTGTAGACTAATCCCCGGGATAGTGTACATATTATGAAACCTTATAAAAAAAACGAAAATAAATGAAACTGCTCTCTATTACAAAGACTTAAAAACCGTCTTGAAGGTAGGTTCCGTTTTAGGAAGGTTTTCTAGAATTGGCTTAGGTCTATGTAAATTATTTTTATAGGTACTAATTTAAAAGTCTTGCAATATAAAATTGACAGAGCATGACATCGCATTTCATTACTCACGGGAAAAAATCATAGAGAAATTGGAAAATAATGTCAATTACAGTACGAACAAACGCAGCAACAGCGACTTCGCTAACGAGTGTCATTACGCATTGTCATAGAGTACTAACAGAACCAGGCGGACAGACTATGTTTCACTCAACAATCCTAACTTCCTAAGTAATATGCGAAAGTGTGTTTGTATGTACTTCTTTCTCGCAGCATCGGAGCAAACGGTTCGAAGTAACTTGTTGTATAGATATAGTTTACTATATCTCTCTAGCTCTTTAGAGCCAGAGAGTGAAATATTATTCGGTTAGGCACACTAATATTATGAGGTTCTTAGTTTTATAGGTACTACGTAAACAACACGGTGGGAGCAAGCTAGTCGTCAATAAATCTGAGATTGTGTTCAGGAACTCACTCGCTGGTTAGGTCCTGCAAGATATAGCTGCACATATCTTGCACATTAATGCCATCTCTATGCAGATTTTTTGGAAATCATCCACTCCGGTGATTCTGTCCCGGTACCGGGGCAGAAGGAAATAAGTTTTAACGTCCCCGGTGACCCTGGCGTTGTGTTTAATGGGGAGGATGGATTTATTCATCAACCAGCTTGGTAAGATAGTTATAATTTATACACAGGCTCAAGTTTAGTAATTTTTCGGTACCTAAATAAATGTCAACACGCTGTGTCGCCCTAGCAAGTGCCAGTTTATTTTGATCAACAAAAGCGAGTTATATGAAATTGTAATGCTAGTACAATAAAGCCCATTTTAAAATGAAAGGCGGTTTCAAGTGATGTGAGCTATAACATTGTGATTGCGTAAATAGACGATTTCGTCGCGAAGTGAGGCGGGGCGGGCCCGCTAAGTTTTCCGCTTCGCTCGTCGCGTATTCGCTTGTTAATGTAATCATGCCTTGTCTTGATTGACAATTTTATTAGCTTTTTCCTATAAAGGTATTTGTTAGCGCAGGTCGTAATAAGAAAGAGATTTGTTCAATATATATTTTAGATTTTTTTCGGTGGTTCCTATACTTAGGTACCAAAAAATGTAGAGTTTTGGAATAGCTACATGAGAAAAAATATTTATTTTGTACATGTTTTGGTGAACAGCAACTTTAGAAAAATGACACAGACATCGGTCACGCGTAGCTTTTTTAGAAGCAGCGAGAACTAGCAACGAAACAAATCGTTTCAAACGTGACTGTCATTGCAGTTAGTAGGCTGCACACACAACGTGTGATTGACGTCTAAAATCATTCAAAACATTTCACACTTTTACAACAATAGGAGATAGAACAAAAACAAAAATTTCCAAACAGGAAATAAAATTGTTTTACACTATCAACTATCAATGGCTATGAAGGTGCGTGCAGACCGGCGGCGATCGAGCATAGCATCCGCGGCTTTGTGAAGTAAAACAAATGCTAACGGAATTTGGTTCAATGCACTGTTGAAAAGTACCTATATCAAAAGTTGATATAGGTACTTTTCAACGGTGGAATCGGCAATAAACAGAAAGAAAATGTAGTCATGAATCTCTGTTTTTTTCTGAAAACTTATTTTCTTCCACGATAGACCCCTTGGCGGGATTTTTTGGTAAATTCAAATAAAATTTCTACGATAACTATTGCTCAAAATATGGAACAAAAAAAAATATTTCTAAATGAATCTATCCACTCACTGTAGGATAGAAAAACTGCTCATTTTACGCCATTGTACTGGATACAAAACTCACCTTCTGTAACAAAAGAAATACTTACTTATTTAAAATATTCTCACAAAGTCACTATTTTCCCTAAAAAATTCAAGGATTCTATCAGATAGAAATAATAGAGAGTATTCAAAAAATAGGGCGATTCAAGAGACAAGTGAAAAAACAGTCTTTAGTCGCTCATTTTATTCTTTTCAAAATCCCATCGAAGGGATATTATAAAATATGTGTGACAATTATCGGTACACGACGTTAATAGTCTGCTTATAATGTAAGATTGCAAAAAGTTCCCCTCCTTCAGGAAGATTTATTCGCAAATTACTTATTTTTTACTTCCTAAGCTCCTCGCAACGATATCTTGCAATTTTAACCTGCGCGATTTCAGCCTCTATATTCCAGTATACTCAAGTCTATAGTCGCGTGAAGTTTTATCGTCAATATACAAATACTGAACACCGACTGTATTGGTAGGTAATCGGGAATTCAAAAATGTATTTAAAACGTCACTGTAAATGATTTATTTGATACAGTATGTCGTAAATTTGTCCATTTGGGTTTAGACCAAGAAGGCAATAAATATTAGTTACGTACCTACTTGATACTGTATTTTGATGAGTGTATTTTGTATGGCACCCACAATAATTAATAAAATCCCAAAATCTGTTCGAATGTTGTCTATTAGTGAATTTAAGCTCAAATTAAATGAAATTTTAGTTAAAAAAGCATATTATAGTATGAACGAATTTTTGTATGACAAACTTAATTTAATTTAATATTATATAAGTATGACATTAATGATAAATTAATATTTTTTTAAATTTGTAATTTATTCGTTATTATGTAATTTGTAATCTAATTAATATTGGTTTAAATCTTTGTATTTATAATGTTTGTATGACCGATGTCAGAATCTAGTGATCTGTACTCTAAACCTCACCATCTATCAATGTACCTAGGTTCACGAACAATAAATGAATTATGAAATTATGAATTACTTTCATAGAACAACCAAAGCTGAAATTAAAGAATCGTTTTTTTTCAGTGTTATCATATCATAAGTGTATCACCGGATTGTAGAGTGAAAATAATACGAGTGCAATTTAATTTATAACAGAACAATGAGTGACTGGTTGTTATCGATTTTGAGAGTAGGCATCTGAACAAGCATTTCAAATGAACAAAAATGCAATCTCAACACAACGAAATGTCCTAGAGTAAGCAGACATCGTTCAATTAAATTTTCAATCACACGCAGATCCTTTTCAAAGCCAAAAATCGATCAAAAGATGAGCAAAAATAATTGACATGGGAATATTCATGTTACGCTACAGTACCCACCGTTAATTTATGCAAGACGATACTCCTAAAAGAACTACAAAGACACGTCAAAAATTGCGATCGAGTGTCACCCAACACTTCGAGGGGCGATAGAAAAAAATATCCGTCAACCCCGACCCGACATGTCATTGTACTCCTTTCTGTCACTTTATTTTTTCTTAAATCAAAGCTTACGAACAAAAACTTTCTAATTGTGGCAGTTTTTTGCACTGAGATTATAAGGTCGATTATTTTTTCTTTGTAGTGAAATAGTTCGAATGGGAACCGTTAATGGTTAATAGTTCAAATTGTTTTTTTTTATATAAATATTGTTTAAAAAATAATAAACTGAGTAGCTGCGTTGTAAACATACAGGTGATATTTAAATTGCGCAAAACTTCGGACATATCTCTAATAATAAATTAATTTACCACAATAAAATTCATTATAGAATTTTAGTAGACAAAACAAAAGGAAATTACATTATTTAATTTTGAAAATTATATCCTCGCTTGGTGGGTTTGCGCATTTTACATATAAAAATAGATAAAGGCTTGTTTAAAAAAAAAACAACTATATGGATTTAGGGATTTCTTTAATAGGAAAACTAGAAAATGTCTTGAAAACAAGAAAGTACCTACTGTACAAGTGAGCCCCACTTACACAGGACTCGGGGCACACCTGTGAAACAGGAGGTGAACATAATGAAGTATGTTATTAAACCAATCCGATCGATAGGAAGGGTTCTTAAAAACTTATAATAATCGTACAAAAGAGATCCGGTCTTCGGAATTCTATTATTTATAGTTTCCGATCAGTTTGTGTACGCCTTAATTATCGGCTGTGTGTACGCTTCCTTAGAGTAAAAATAGCATCACCAGCGCCTTGGGTATGAACTACGTTTCAGTTCTTACACTTTGAATTTGCATTACGATGGCTCGCAAGATTGATAAATTATTAATTTGACACACAAATACAACACAGACAGAGATAAAAGCAAAAGGATAAAACAAAGTAGCTAACAAAAAAAACCGATTACTGAGTAGGTAGGAAAACAGTAGGTACCTAAGTATACCTATACACATTAACAAGAAAGGAAAAGCAGACGCCTTACCACCTAGCCACCTATCAAGTGGGCTCAAAAACAACGCTGTAGGCGATCTGCCCTTGGTGGACCCGGCTCAAGAATAGGCCCCTCCATTTCTACCCGTGGATGTCGTAAGAGGCGACTAAGGGAAACAAAGCTAAGGGATGGGCAGCAGCGACGCATATTAACAACAAGAAGTTTATCTGCCCTCGCCGCATGCCCAGCGTGGCGAGTATGGGTAAATCCCCCCTAATGATTGTTTCTGGTAATCTATGGGGGAGGCTTATGTTCAGCAGTGGACGTCCTACGACTAAAATGACGATAATGATGAGGCGATCTTTAACTAGATTTGTATTACTCTTAGAAAGCACCCTTATTTTCATCAAAAACTTTCACGGGTGACGATGGGACTTTCTCGCCCTGATTATTTTTAACCAATTTATATTTTGTGGCTGCCTTATTATTTGACACCCTTTGGCTTTTTTCTCACAATCAAAGAAAGTAGAAATAAAAGTACCTACTTTTCAGTATTTTTCTTTTAAAATAATTGGTACGCAGAGGTGCAAACACCTATTGCTTAAAAAAAGTACAAAGAGAATCAATTTACAGAAAGGCGGTAGTATATATTTTTTTTAAATTATGAAAAAAACAATCGTTTGTAAAAAAATAAAAATTGTTTCGTTTCAGCAAACGGGGAAGGGAAGTCACTTCAAACATAACAAACATCAAATATTGACTGAGGCTCACCGTAAAGGGTTCCAAATGCCAACGGACGAAACTAGGTGTCTACCTGGCTTGGTTTAATAAGCCAAAAATTGTTTTGAAATGTGTTCGATGAGCGTGAACATTGCGAGGATTAAGCTCGATCGTATACTTATTTCTTTGATAGTTCAGTGGCTTTCAAACTAGTTTCATTGGCTTGTCGTGTCACTGATTCTTTCTTGGTTATCCTGTATTAGCTCAAGTCAAGTCAAAGTCAAAAGGCGTTTACTTCAATAAAATTACTGGAATTACTTTGAAACGTCTTAGAAACTAGGTGAAGCTATGCCTGTTCCTCGCGACCAAGCCTAGAAGAATCAGGCAAACACGGCTTGGTGCCTATCATTTTACGATGATCCTTTTTCACAAAATGGAATTTAAAGCTTCAGTGTGGTGCCGATCGAACTAGGTGAGGCTCAAAAGAAAAGTAATCTAATTATAATCTCTTATAAATTAGAGCTTATAAAAATGTGAAAAAAAATTAAGATAAATTTGAGCTTCAACAAATGATCAGCACACGCTACACTTGATGAAAAATGTACCTAATGCTTATATAAAATTAAATAATACTTAAAATATGATCAAGCAAAAACTGTAGCTCAGTGACCAGATTGAGTTATGGTGGTTCTGAAAAGGATCATGCAAATATTTGTGCCGCACCGGGAATCGAAACCGCACCCCTTGCATCTCAGTACGCACTCCCCCACTATGCCACCGAGGTCGTCAAATGCACATGTCTTCGATTTTGTCTCATTGGTGAACGAATGGGTTCAAACCCTAAACCTTCGGATCGAAGGTCGCCCACTAAAGCCACAACGCGATAACTAACGGTAGCTAGTAATATATGCCGAAACAGTGGTAGCGAGCGTTGTATAGGAGTGAATGTACCTACAGTGAAATCAATTATTTAATTGATTAATTACACGTTACTACGCCGAAAACAAAACAATAAATTTAAAGTTACGAATCTAGATTTATTTTTTGTCAAATTTGTACTTAAAAATATTGAGAAACGTTGTCTAAGGAACTACTGTTACAATTGATTGGTACCACAATGAGTTACAAACTTTGCCTCTGCATTGTAAAGTGATATATTTTTCTACCCTTTGCTCGAATAAATCGAACAATAACCGTTTTTAATCCCTAAGAACTTAAACGACAAGGGAAATAAATGTGGTGTTTGAGAAATTACAATTTGGTTGACTTCTTGGCAAATATCTTGAAATGTTTGCTATAGAGTAGAGTTCATGTGTTTGTTTAGTGTTAAAGCGTAAGATATAGTATAGCGTTAGTGAAAAGTGTAAGATATTTGTTTATTTCAAGATTGAAAAGTGTTATTTTCCTTGAAAATGTTTAGTAAGAGTTATATTATGCAAGCGTCCGCCCGCGGCTTCTCTTACAAGTACCCGGGATTAAAAGTAGATTATATGTAATTTTAGGCTATTCATTTTACAAGTGCCAAATTTTATTCAAATCAGATCAGTGGTTACTACGTGAAAGAGTATCAAACATCTTCACATCCTCACATACCTACATACAAACTTTCACATTTATAATATTGGTGAGAAGTCAGAGTTTGCAAGTTGAAGTGGCAGTGGGCAGGCCACATGACTCGCAGAACCGATAACAGTTGGGAAAAAAGGATATAGAATAGGGGCCACGAACCGTACCGTGACGCAGTGTACGAAACCACCACACGGGCTGACGACATTTTGAAGACTGCGGTACTTCATTTCCACAACAGCAAGTAATGATTTTTATAATAAAAGGAAAATGCCTATGAAATCCTGACACACTGTTAACCTCTATCGCTTCTCACGGTATTGACATAGGCTGGGCACTGCACAGTGAGATCATAGGTCTATTTAGGGTTTGATCACTTACGAGTAGCTCATTGTGGCTTGATTGGTTATGTTTAGCAAATTGCACCCAATCGGCAATAAAGTTGTTCTAAGACTTTAAGAAATTCATTATCATTGAGCATACACTTTTAAAAACTCTACTTCTAACTTAATAATTCAGCTGTTATATTTAGCAGTCTTGATATCGAACTTCTCGTGGGTTAATTATTTATTTTATAGATGATAATTAAAAGGCCAAAAGCAGATGACTAGAAAAAGGGGCGAATTTATTTTTTATTTTCCATCATCAAATAAGCCACTTTTCTGGATAGTATGCTAGTTACGGAACACGTTGTTAAACTATATCAATAAGACATTTTTACATTTCGCTTGATGAGGTATTTATTTTCTTAAAGTTGAAAAAAAGATTCCGTTTTATAGTTTAACAACATTACGATAGGATTTATCATTCACCTCAACGTATCCAGATCTCAAAATGTTATGACAGTAAATCCGTGAACCCAACACCGTTAAATAACCATATCTGACGTATTATATGGCCTATAAAAAGTTACCTACTGCCGTGGTGATGGGTAAAAGGGTGTCTAAACGCATATTAAAATTGCAAACGATACAAACTATTTGAGCGGAAACCGTAAAGATGTAGAGCTTAGAAAATATAGACGTGGTTTGAATATAAAGTTGGTATATAACAGGATTTGTTAAGCTGGTAAGTTTTATACGCGTATTTTTGTGTATAAAATATAAAAATAAGTATACCTATATTTTTTTATTTGTTTTGTATATAAGTAAATTACAATTTACTTTTTCGTACTTCAGCAGCGGTAGGGTCATACCTGTGGCATGGGGATGGGGGTGTACCACGGTGTATTTTGAAACCCCTTACATTCTGTTTTTCTTGAAGTATCAAATATTTCAGATATTTTGTTTGAATGTGATGAAAATTATAACTTCAAAAATACCGAAAAGTATTAACAGTTGACAAAGGCTAGTGCTTAAATCGACTGAATTTAAAAAATGATTGGTTTAGTTTCATTATACAGAGAGAAAATAGGAGAATAATTTATGTATCATATTTTTAGTTTGTATAGCGGATGACTCATTGTTCCTCACTTATAAGTTAGTACACAAAAAACATTTCTCCACAATGAATTACTCACAAAATGAACTAGTATGATTAGGCTACGCTAATCGTTATATCATTGTCAGTCAGACATCAGTTTCTACTACTTACTGCTATCGTAAATAACAGTAGAAATGTCTGTAAATATCAACTGTCACTTTATTTTAATTGAAACATGCACTTCTAGTCATTCGCCTACTTACTCGCAACACACATAATTTCATAATAACAAAGTATGTTCTACGGCATAATTCTTTACGTAGAGACTATCCAGGTAGCAGGGCTAAGCATGTGAAAATTGTATGTTCGACATACAAAAAGCTATAAATAAGACATTAGCAGATCGTACACCATACTTTAATTGTGCTCCCATTGTGTTCATAGTTTATGAGCACAGATATTTATGAGTTTATAAAGCTTTCTAAATGGCCTACTAGTAGCTTGGTCGTTATTTATTGGTCCTAAGAAAGTCTTACTTAACTTGTAACTAAACTTTTTATAACTTATAAATTCTGTGGAGAAATAAAGAGACGTTTTTATGAACTTTTTTTAAAGTAGACGTTCATTATATTTTTTTGTTTTAGCGACCTCCGTGACTTGTGGTCCGATGTCTCTCTAAGACGCAAGAAGTGCAGGCTCGATCCCCAAGCTGGAAAAGCCTTCTATCAGGCAAAGTGACAACCAACTTTTATAGCTTCAACCCATAATATTTCAAAAAACAATGCAAGTGTATCAATTTTTTTTTATAAATGACTTAATAGTCATTTAATGAACGTATAATCTTATCATAATAAAAAACATCCCAATCCATCAAAATATGTCAAAAAAATGACATCGATCGATTAACAAGCACTTCAGATAACACGACGATTATAAAAAACACGTGTTTATTTTTATCTATGTAATATCAGTGTGGAAAATATCACTATTCTGAGGGCTGAAGTGTCAAAACGGCGAAGTGGTCGCCAGATCGAGCGAGATAAGTTCACCCCACCTGTGACTGACCACGCGGCCCTTAACGTAATAAGTGTGTGACGTAGCTATAGGTTCTAGTCACGCACACTTAAAAGTTTAACTTTTGAACAACTTCGTATGATTTTTATAGTATCCCAAAAATGGATGGGATTCGAACCTAACAGAAGGCCTAACCTAATTTATATTAAGTATACTATCACGAAAGGGACTTAATCTATATCCAATTGGCAATAAAGTTTGTTCTACGATTTGAGGAAAGTCGAACATCTCGTACGTAAAACAATTAGTTATCCATAAATATTATAAAAAGACCCTAACCAGCTGATATGAAGAAGTTCAGGAAAAACTCTAAAAACTAATAATATTAAAAATTTTGTTTTTTATATTTCGCTATCAATTATTCTTTTTTAAAATAGGTATAAGCCCCTTTTGGGATAGTATATGAGTTACGGAACACATTGTATACCTACCCTTATAGCCTGAACTGTCATCCTAACGAGCCCTCGGAACCACGGAAGTGCTCAGCTGTTAATGCCACTAGCGGTCAACCATCCGTGGCGAACGACAAAAAAACTACGCCACGAGCTGCTTCGAAAAAACTAAGTCAGACAATGATGACGTAAAGTTGCAAAGCGTACACGACACCGGAAGTAAGACCCACTGTGTACGCTTGGCAGTATTGATTGAGACATGTGACTGTTGATTGCAAACAAATCAATGAATTGCGTGAAACAACAGCATCAAGTTACAAGAGCTTGTTCACACGAAAACGGCTAGGTAGCATTTAGCTAGCAATGTATTCGTAAACGTAAGAGGCCGTGTTGGCCTATTGGGTGGTCCCCGACTTACGTTCCTCAGGTCGTGGGTTGTACTCCCATCCGTCCAACAGTATGTACTATGGTACCAACCAGCTTACACACACACCCGGAATAAATATTTAAAAATCATGTAATTATTTGTCCCGCAGCGGGAATCGAACCCCTTCCGTCTCAGACGGGCACTCGCACAATATGCTATCGAGGTAGATGTAAATGTCATCTGATTCATGCACTTCAGAATAACCGTGGATAGAGTGACACGTCATAGTACTATAAAGATAATTAAAAGCTGTTGCTATTTTGAACATTGACAAGCGTATCGAACGGCCATGCCAAACAGATGTCTAATGGGCAATAATTACAATCAAACGGACACCACCATCGATCGTGTTAATGAATGGCGTGGGTCCGGCGACGGACTGTCCGACGCGTCCGGTCGGATGCGACCCGTGTCCGTCATCAGACAATCATACTTCCAAATAATATTACCTTTTTACTTATCATACAAAATACCACTGAAAAATACAAAAAAAATATACCTAATAAAAAACAAATCTTATCTTGCTACTTATTATAATAATATGCTAAAGTTTGGATGTATGTTTGTTACTCAATCACGCCAGATTCGCTGTACGGATTTTGATGAAATTTGGCACAGAGATAGATTATTGTTAGTATCATCTCAATTACTAATTATTAAACGTAATCGAGATCAACATAAAGATTGCTAATTAAAACAGCTGAATAAATAAGTTTGAACTGATTTGACGGCAAATAAAATATTTTCTGCAGTCGAATTGTCGAATTGTCGCAAGCCTAAGAACAACAAACAAATTTATTGCTAATTGGGTGTAGATTAAGCCTTTCGGGATAACATATATATTATGAATCACCTTGTACTATACCGAATAACCACCCCTCTAGTTCTAGTTCTCTAAGCTACGGGTAGTTTTCCGTAGCGTGGCTGATTGCATTAAGCAATTACAGCGTATTTAATTACGAGACTAATTACAGAAGACTGTGTAGTGCTGCACCAGTAGGGCTTCACATTTACACTTGCAACTGCAATTTTGTAACGTGTCTGTGTCTGTGTTAGGATTATGTAACAGAATATGCATTGCAAAAATCGATGTATAATGCACAAAAATTACGTTCGAGAAAAAACTCTGTCCAATGTTGGAGCACTTTTGATCTTAAATCGATCGTTTTATCCAAAATGAAAAATAATAAAAAAAATCTGATCATGTAAAAGTTAATTTTTTACACGATTAAGAACCATGATTTGGCCTGCTGGAAACGAGTTTATGTGTATAGTTTCGTGAAATCATGATAAAAACAAAGAAATAATTAAAATAGTTTATTTAGTTTAAATGATTATTTTCAAATAGTTTTTAAAATACAAAAACAGCTTTTATACGTCATACATCAAGTTAATTTAACTATTTTAAAGTGTTAACCACATCAACGCAACGGGGTATGGAGAGAGCTCGGAGTTTCACTACTTGACAAGATCCGAAATGAGGAAATGCGTAGAAGAACCAAGGTCACCGATATAGCTCTCAGAATTTGCAAGTGCTCAAAACCGTTTGTCATGGAACTCTTTAGGAGAGGCATATTTGATAGTGATGAAAACATACCCAACTTTACCAAAAAAAAACTATACCTAATCAAATAATCTAAATAATTTTAAAATAAACAAAACAACATTACTAATTCAGAACTTTAAATAATCAAAATCTAAAGTCCAATAACCCTAATTTTGCATTGAACGTCGTAGTTAGCTTGCTTGCATTTAGCACAAAATTTCGTAGTATTTAATTAACCCCATGAAAAATTACTGCGAACTCTAACAAACTTTTCAGCGCTATTGCCTAAATTTTGTGACAACTGAACGATACTGCCAAAATTATGGTGACTTCGTGGCTATTTAGAAGAGTCGTTCGCGTCCAGTAAATTTTAAATTGATAGCGTACCTACTTCTTTTTTTAGTCTTATACGGATGCAATCAGACTTACGGCCTACCTGATGATAAGCGTCTTCTATCACCTCTGCAACTTCTGGAGCATTGCTAATGCTTTGAATGCCCTAGATAATTATTTTTGTATTTTTCTTGAAGCCCTTTATATTGTAGGTCAGTGTGAAAACCTCGGCTCATTCCATCACCTTATATATATTTTTTTTTAGTATTTTCTCCTTGGAATGTTACTTAAGATGATTAAGAATACGAACTATAAGAAAATGATAAAATAAAATGTTTCTCATGTTTAAAATTCACAAAGCAAATTTTGAGATTATTTTTTGCAGCAGATAAAAATGCAATATTTTCACCCTTGCATATTCTAATTACCACCCACCATCCAGTTTATTCAGATCCTTTAACCGCCTTGCTTTCTGTTAATCCGGAGTTCAGAACGAAATGGTCATCAAAATCAAAAGCTCATCTTGAAATGACATAACTCGACACTCCTGCAGTGCAAAGTGACTGATTCTGATTAAAATTGTGATTAGTTTCAGACGATTAGCATATTAAGTGACAGACGTGGCTTAATGCATTCATTGTTATTTGGTGTTAAAGTGCATTATCTTTAGTTATCTACTGCTAAGAACCTGCGAAATTTGATATTTGTAATAAGTGAAAGGTATTTGAAATTAAAATATGAAAAATTCAAGTACCTACAAAATCTACACAAGTGAAGATAGTAAGACTTTTAGTACATGACTATTTTTAAGGTCGTATTTGACCTTCGTATTAGGAAAACATAATTTTAAGCACCTATATTTTATCTCTATCTCTATGGTACTAGGTACTTCAATTTATGACAAAAGGTGACAATCTTAGATTTGCATAAGAACTTACCAAATTGTATAGGGGACCACAGTTATGTTATATGCAAAATGTTCCTTTAGTATGTTTTAATAATATCTAGCACAAGCCTCCTATGACACAGGACACGTGACAAACACAATATGGACATGCAAATTTTTATCTATAAAGGGTCTTTACTAACAAATCTCATAGCTTATAATGTAATGCAAATCGTGCCATTTTGAATTTAGAGCACGAGCTACAACTTAAGTTAACCGTACGTACATTGTCAACGAAATTATCATAATCATCATCAGTCTGTAGAATTACATTGCTGGACATAGGCCTTCCCCAAAGAGTGCCATGACGATCGGTTTTGAGCCTTCTCCACCCACTGACTCGGAGTTTCACGTGATATAATCTGAAATGAGGAAATCCGTGGAACAAAGGTCACCGACATAGCTCTCAGAATTAGCGAGTTGAAGTGGCCGCGGGCAGGCCATTTAGCAATCAGAACCGAGAACTGTTTGGTAAAAAAGATTCTCGAATGGTGACCACGAACCGGGCAACGCAATTTTCGAAGGCCTCCCTATGGACCGACGACATTGTACCGACCAAACTATATTTCAGTGTAGTAGAGGAATTTTCACGTATTATCGTCATTCAACAACTATAAATACCATTATACCTCGAATTTTCATAAATTCTTACTAAATATTTATTTACGATTAGTGCATTTCCATTTATAAATGATCCTTAGGTGCACGTTAAAAATTGATTCATAGAGCCTGCATTTTGACTTCAGTATGCAAATTTGAAATATACAGCACGCGTCTTCTTCAACTATTCAAATGTATGCAAAGCGTTTAGAACGTGGAAAAAGATAATGGCGCAAAAGAAATATTAAATTGTCCGATTCTTATGTTAATGTATGTGGGAAATAATCTAGATACATGCAGGTACATCGGTATTAGCGCAGCCATCACACACGACGCTGCCACGCGTCTTCAATTATATTAATATTTATCACACTGGAATATACAATATGACTACATTTTTCCTTTCTCTAGGGATTCAACTGTAGTTATTCATAGCAAACACAAGCAATTTTTATCTAGTTAGCAACTACCTCTATCTCATCATTGTACAAGTAAGAACAAAAGCCATTCAGAAATATGCTTCGCGAGCGTCCACAGGAAACAGTGACGTGTGTGCAGTGTTTTCACAACGAGAAGCACAACAATTAGGTTTTCACTCCTCACTCTGAAGAGGGTACTTTTGTAGGAGACACATGCCGCACAATGAATTCTTTGTCTACAACACGATTGAAAACTTTCATAGAAACAGTAAATATTCTGCCATGCAAATGAACCGCTTAAATGCAGAAACCATTATTTAAAATCACAAATTTCCATTGTAGACGCAAATTATGAGAGCCGTAACGGATCGATCGGGTGATTCTTAACAGTGAGATTTGAATATTTTTTCAATCAATAACTGATATGCAAATATGAAAGAAAAATGCAAGTAACAATGCGGCGACCGTTATCGCAACAATTTAAAATTTCATCAAAGGTGCACAAGAAATAATAATTGATTGAGCACTATTGTTGCGAATGATACCAAATGGGGCCCTGCGAGCATCTAGAGGTTGGGAGAATCCGAAAATTAACCAATGATAGGTCTAAATTTAATTTTACGATCCGATACCTGCACTGATCTGACAAAGGATCTAATCAAATTATGCAGCCGATGTCACTATTGTCGTCTACATGCATAAATTTAAGGCAAGGTATTGTAGATACATCGAAGGGTAGTGAGAGGATGCTCACAATAGTCAAGATGCATCCGATGGTTATTGAACTAGCTCTCGTGTGGGAAGAAGGGTTAAGGATGATACTTATCAAATGATTGTTACAAATTACTGCATCTGGAAATTAGTTTGGATCGGTTTAGAAATATTCAATAAGTAAAATATCATACAAACATAATATTTTGATTCTGTGCCCTATCAGTAGCTAGAGTGGGTTTTTCGAACGACCCTCTGGCCTTGGAATCGAATATTCCTTCGTTAACACAAGTAACACTAGCTACCGTCAAAGCGAACTTGTCAATCAAAGGTTTGCAGCAAATCTCACCCTTGGAGGAAACAACGGGAATATCACATTACAAAAAAGTTCGTTATGAAAATAAACCGTTACTATTACCAAAGGGTATGACAACGCGCAAGAGGGCGATCCAATTTTAGTGAAATTCTTATAGCTGTAATGATATGGAGCACGGGCCTTGCATACTTTAGCGAGAGAAAAGAAATTTCAGAGACGTTGCGAACATTGATATGTAGATGAGATGGCACAGGTAGGAAAGGGTGTTATTGAAATTAGAGATACATATGAAATTCGAGAATGGGGAGGTATTGCCGATCGATGCAAGGGTACGTATTCCAGACAGGTGTGACGTAAGTGCAACTGTCGAATATCTTTGGGAAAGTAACGTCTTTCGAATTGTATTCGGTTTGATGAAATATATTTTTTTGCATCAGAAAGCTTCAGCAGAAGATTAAAATACGCTGAAGCTTAAAATACTGTAATTTAGCCTCAGATTGGCTAAGTGGTTGGTAGAATTACTATTACTAAAATATTTAGGATCAAAATAAAAATACAATATATCATCATCAAACCCCAACCAATTTAAAAAAGTAGCACGGTAAATAATGGCCACGCTTCTATCAAAATATTTAAATCCATCTTGAAGTCACATCAACATAAGAAAGAAGAAATGATCACAAACCATTAGATGCTTTGCATATGAAGAGTCCACGCGTGAATTACCATACTACCCAAAATTTATCTATGCTTCTACCTCCCTTGCTAAGGCACGAGACACAAGATCATAAAACCAGAAGGTAGGTAAGGTAAAACATTTGCATAGTCCTGCACGAGCTAATATTTTTGCATAAGAAGATAACACTTCTTCGAAGCTTGCTATATGCAGGTGTAAGGTGTAAGGGGAATTATTGATTTGACTCTTTTACTTTATGCTAATGATATAAAAATCCGAAATATAAGATTTAAAGCAGCCATATTTATGCTTACCAGTATCATGCCGTGATAGGAAGTAGTAATTTGGCATTTCACAATGGCCTGATATGTCGACACATAACATGAGGACATGCAATTAAAATATATTTTATGATGGTTGCACTGGATCTGAAGCAGTTCCATATTTATGGGAAACAGCATGAAAATAAAGCCGTAAGCGATTTGTCAGCGTTCCGTATCAGGCTAGGCTGAGTCTATAATAAAAAATTCTCTCTTTTTTCCCGTTTTTCGGCTATATTAGGCACGCGAACGCTCGACTGCCGACGAAAGCCCGGCGATACCTATTTTTCGTTACTTACCTATGACAGAGTGAAACGCAATTGCAAAAAACTATATTAATTGCCGAAAGTTCTATTGCGGATAGTATAATTCAATATTTAGGTCGGTGCAATCATTTTACTTGCTGTAACTTTTATCAACTCCGTTTCTTTTCAAATTAAATATTTATCAAAAAGTTTCCATTTTGTTGATGCGAACATTGGAGACGGGTTAATCATAATAACTTCTTGCTTTATTATTTTGTTAGCAAAAATTTTAAGAAATTATGTACAAGGTGATTCATAATATTATGTCTACTATCCCAAAAAGTTTCAACCACAGATTTGTAACTAAGTGGTCTTCACTGAAATGAGGCCCAAGTTTTCTTGAAGTGCATAAATAAGAACTCGCGGATTCATTAAATGAAACAAGAATGTTGATCTAAAGCGTATTCTGAAACGTATCTGTTTTTATAAAACAAACTGGAAGTCCAGGTGTTGATTCCCGTAAACTTATAGAATTGTCTAGTAAGAAACCAATTAGCTACTAACCGGTCTCCGCAAATGGTCTGGGCGGAATATTCCAATGTTTATAGCATATCCAACTAGGCCGTCGACTACTCAAGCTAGAATTAATCAAATCAACCAACCCCTACCAACCACTTTCCGATATAATTAAGGCGTGCATGTATGCGTGCCGGACAATACGTACTGACCTCCTCTGTGTGCGATAATGAACGATTATAAGAGACCTAGTTTACTTAACTACAGCTCTATCTTGTATTGCGATCAATCAATTTTGTACCCTATTAATCGAACAATAAGGTTTAGTATAGGGATTTGGTGTTGGTTAATAATGCGTTATGCTTCGATAGTATGAGTGTGAGTTGTTTTTCTTGGTGTGTGTTGATGAGTCACATTTTTTTTTGTTTCGTGGGTAAGGCGCTGCGGTGCCGCGTGGGGTGGCGTCGTACCCCTTGCTTGCAACCCCATCTTATTAATCAGTGAAGTACCGGCCGTCTCTTCACATGTCTGTTTGGTAAACCGAAGCGTTACTACTTATTAGAAATTCAAAGCTATGTATAATTGGTCACGAAAGAGCTACATGAATAGCTAAAGTTAAGCCTTAAATGTTTCTAAACTTTTTCAGATATCACCGGCACTAAGTGAAGAATCCGCCAGGATAAGTTATCTTTCAGGAAAGTCATAGCGCTGCCTAGATAGCGCTGCCTAGCTCAGCGTCGCATCGCATCTAACCATTATATACAATCATATAATTAGGTGAAGAGTTTCGTGGAAAATATCCTGACTCCATATCCAGATAAGCTCACTGCCACCATTATAATTGTTTTGTCATCGAAACTTGATAATATGCAAATGTCAGTTCTGTGGAACAGCTCCTAACTTCATCATCAGATCATCTCGCTGCCACTTTAATATTGTTTTGCTATCGGAATTAAAATATTTGCTAAGTTTCAAATGGATATTTAGAAAGTGGGTGAAATTTGGATTCTTAGATTTGTTACAAACATTCAGTTCAACAAACGCTCAAAGTATAATGAGCCTGAGCAAGTAAACTGTATGTAAATTGTCAACATTTGAATCAGGGCATACGTTACTATTTAATTTCATTTAATCAGTGTTCCATAGGGTTAGGATGATGGCAATATATTTTTTTCATATTTCCAAAATCAAAAGTTACGATTAAACAAGTTCAGAATAACAAATCTAAGAAGAAATACGAACAGGTTCCAAAACTTACATGAATTCTTATACAGAAAACTCATAGCCTTTTAAAAACCATGGAACATATTCACCACAATCGCAATTTTACCACTTAGATTGTCATGATCAATTGCTTTAACATTTATCCATTTTAGAATTAAATACCACACCTGAACCGATCAAACTTCAGTCTAACTTATAATTACCGGTAAATGATGACTTTCCTTACCATTAATGTGTCAAGCGAGGTGTCCACGACAGCTAGCCCCTATTATTAAACTGTTCGACTAAACTAACGAACGTACTGATCTATAGAAAAGAGCACAAAGCTCGCATAGATAACAATCCGTACCCCTGTCTTAACCCCCCCATACTCCCCCTCTCATTAATATTATCGACCCTATTCACTAATTATATTGCGAATGCATAGTTCTTAGAGTGAAAACTACGCACACATGCGCGTGTAATCGGCAGTGATGGGCATTAAATTAAAATAGAAAATAATCGATAACTTACTCATCGAATATAGTTATTCGTTTTGTTCGTGAGTGAAAACGGTTGCGTGCCATGTTGTGATTGCTAAAATGTTAATCGGCGTTTGGAGTTCAGAGGTTTGTGCTTAGCTGGGTCAAATTAGGTTTTGATGTCTCTTAATTATTAAAGCTTTGTGACCCAAGCACGATTAATTCACGATAATGCGACGCTTACGAGAAAAAAGTAAAAGTCAATTATTAGCCAATGACATCGGCGAGGCTTGATTTTTTTTTTTAAATATTTATAGGCTAATTTAACATTTGCTTTTATATCAGTTAAGTAAGATACCTAAAGAAAATTGATATTTTTTATTATTGCTTTCAAATAAAATTAAAATCACTACTGAAATGAATTATGTACCTACCTAACGTAAACATTATTTATCTATCCAAAGGTCGACGCGTTCCCAAGAGTAAATCAATAAAAAACTATTAAAAGATTTTTTCACAGGCATGACGTCACAGCATAGAAATAAGAAATTCGCGTAGTGTGCAACAGTTCATGTTGCGTGCGCCGCATGTGTGAGTGTTTGGGCAAGGTCAGGGCCTTATCAGATCAATGGTCAGATTTGCTAACCAGCGAGTCGATACCGTGATTGATACGATGATACAATTGGATAATATTTTAATGTTTGAGCTAATTTGTTAGCAAACACAACTTATGAATTGGTAGATAAGGATAAAAACAAAAGTCACGGTTTTTAAAATCAAAATGAATTAAGTTCCATGTACACAAAATAACTTTTTATTTAACCACATCAGGCAAACATTGATTCGAGTCGGACAAAAAACCGACACGTCCTAATAGAAACTGTATAATTAATCACTTGATTAATCAGTGTGACGAATAAAAACAGTGTAATGACCCGCTTCCTTAAATCGATCGACGTGACGTCATCAACATTTGAATGCAGAGTCACTGTGGTGAGAATTAAAAATTGTCGATGAAATCAAAAATTGAGGATGAGAACTGCACTAAATGTTTCTGATTAGGAAATACACGTCAATAATAAGATATGAGTTTTAAATGAGACGATAACGACCAGTTTATAAAAAAAGAGTGGAACCATGAGCTTCAGCAAGTCCATATTTCATTTACATTGAAGCATAATGAGAGTATGCCTCGATTGTTGCCAATGTTAAACTTATGAAGAAGTAGGGACCTAAACTAATATGTTTTTACAATATAATAATATTATTTGTATACCACCAGATCATATTTTATCAGAATTTAGCATCAAGTCCTCATTGGATTCTCTTAGATGGACTGGTAAAACTAATAACTCTGAGTAGTAACAAGTATAAAAACTTGGATGATGCATATTTTCAAATTGTACACGTATCTAATCGATAAAAAGTATCACGCGTGCCAATTACTAAGGATAGGGTGGCAACTGGCAACGCGTCAGATTCTCGTGGGGCAAAAAAAAGTAAAAAGCAATCAGTGTGGCATAATTAGTGCGTTGTAAGTATAGGGCGGGTTGTCATAGCAACGGCGTCTGTCGATACCCTGCTTACCCGCCGCGTTAATTTCTAACGGAATTAATCGAATCAAGCTACCAATCGATACCGAGCGATTGAAATGGACAGCACTACTGAAGGTGTTGCGGACGTTTAGTGAGCTTTTAAGTAGGTTTTTTTTAGTTGTAGCTGTTATTTTTTTTAGCTTTTGTAGTGATGTTCCAAACAATAATGGCACATACTATATTGCTGCATTTATCCGTTAATGCAACAAAATAAATGTAGAGTTCAATTTGAGTCTGGATGATCTCCTTATTAATATTTTTTTTAGCAATTACTCTTGTACGAAAATATTGTACTTTATAATTGGATGGTTAAAAGAAAAATTGTATTTTCAAGGTGCAGAGTTCTTCTATTTTATGCTGCAATAAACTACTATTATTTCATGATGACTTGTCTGACTTATAAGTTATTGATATAAGATTCAAACTGGTGTAATTCATAGGACTACGTTAAATGGAATTAAACAAATAGATAAAATTGTGAATGAGCAACGATTTAAGGTAAAAAGTTATCATCATCATCAGACTGAGTAAGTTCACTGCTGAATACAGGCCTCTCCCAAAGACGCATGGTCTTAAGCCTTTTTCATTCATCAAACCTCTCACAACCCTCATATTGTCGTCGCTCAATCGAGTGGGGGCCTTCCAACGCTGCGTGTCGTCCCGTTCGTGGTCGCAAAATTTAACAAAACGGTTGTCGGTTCTACGAGCTATATGGCCGGCCCACTCCAACTTGCTAATTCTGAGAGTTTCTGAGAGTCGGTGTTTCTACGGATTTCCTCGTTTCAGATTTTATCACGTAGTGAAACTCGAGCACAGCTCTCTCCATAGCCCGTTGCGCGACTTGTGTCCTATAAAAAGTACCTAATGGAAGTTGAATTCTTGAAATTGATGCGAAAAAAGTATAATAGAAATTGACTTTCCAATTTTTTTACAATGAATAGCAATTTATTGACATAATAAGTGTTTAAATACAAAAATAAATAAATAAGTACCGTAATTATTCACAAAAAAACGTGGAAGCGGCATTCATTGTTGCGTCTAACCAAAATTAAGGAGGCCATCATTTTAACCGGCTTTTGTATTCAAAATTCGATAATTTATTGCCGAAATAATATAATTACGGTCGACTGTCGGGATGGATTGGTTCACCGGAAACACCAAATTACCGGAGAAATTAAACGGAAACATTTGGCCGCCGCTGGCAAGATGGTGCGCCTACATTTATCGTGTCTGTGCCATTTATGAATTATAATTATTGTCGCCTCGTAGTATTTGTTTCTCCATAATTATCCGTATTTACGGATTATTGAAAAGCGTGCTGATGAATAAATAATTTGTATGATATGATTATTTAATCCTTTTTGCATAGTCATTTAGAGATAAGTGTTGAACATTTTTAATCCACGTTGTTATAATCTTTATACTGGAAACAACTCGAAATATTCTAGGTATTTAAAGTTTTCTTGTTTGTACTTACTTCAATGAAATTTGTTATAAGCATGTCCTGTCCGGCATGTCCTGAAATTTCTGTTTTTTTAGGTTATACGGAACATGCTTAATTAATGCTTAATTTTTGTGATAAGATCCGAAATGAGGAAATCCGTAGAAGAACCAAGGTCAGGCCATACTTTGGGGGAGGCCTATGTCCAGCAGTAGACTTCTACAGGTTGCTGATGATGATGATGATGACGGAACATGCTTACGGCCCACATGATGGTAAGTGGTAACCGTCGCCTATTGACATCAGCAACACCTGGAGCATTGCTAATGCGTTGCCTGCCGAACCCCTCCCCCTGTAAAGAGCTCTGGCAATCTTACTCACCGCAGGACACGATTTGAAATAAATAATTTTATTTGGCTGCGATCTTCTATAAGGCGGAGGTACCTCGCCAGACGGGCTGCTCCAATTTAGAGCCAGAAAATCTCGCTGTGCCCTACCTCCTCCAAAATTTCTTATTAAGATAGATAGATAAATGATTTATTTGACACACACTAATACAGCACAGGCAGAGATATAAGCAAACGGAAGAAACAACAACAACAGTAGGAAACAATCACAAAAAATAAAATAAAGCGTAGGTACTTAGTAAATAGGCAGGTTAACAGTTAAATTTAGACTAATACAAGTAACAATACAATATACACAAGAGAGACTGTTGAGAGATAGTTAAGCCATCTAAAGACCGTTACAAACAATCTATAGATAGCTCAACTGATCCAGATCACTAACAGTAGTAACATTTACAAGAAAGAAAAGCAGGCTAACTTGTGACGTATTTGAACTTTTATCGTTGGTTATTTAAGATCCCTAAACCCATGCTATTATTTAAAGTTCGGTTTACCATCCACAATAGTTGATCCATTGTTTAAAGTTTTTCCTTTTTATTCTTTGAGAAAAACAGCAAAACCTGAAGATTATCTTTGCCAGTGGTAAACCGGGCTTATGAACAACAAGGTAATGGTACCTAAAGCTCTATAACAGGGACTGAATAACCGGAATATAAAGGTACCTTTAAATAACGATATGACGTCATACCGATAAATTCCGGTTACCCAAATATTTCTCTACCGATAAATATAACGGTACCGGAAAATCTGGCTTAGCAGTTCATTTCGGTTTATCGCTATATTCGGTTTATCGTTATTCGCTACCGGTAACTATAACCGAAATAAATAAAGGTTTATAAAGGTTTTCTTTAATGAAACGCCGCCACCCCGCCACCGCGGCGCGATTGTCCTAGCGAACTAGCCGCGGGTCATTATTTCGGTACCGAAATCTACCGGTATGAAAAAACGGTACCGTAATGCCCTACCGGTATAGCATAATGGTACCGAAATGTTTTAACGGTACCAGTACCTATAACCTCTACCGCTTTCAGTCCCTGGTTCTATAGTCAGGTGGAAACATTCTTACACGATTCCTACAAATGCCAATACTGTCTAATCAGTCTCGGGGAAATAGGATCCGACATCGCGTGAGACCAATAGTCTGAAGCGCAAACTCTTATAATTAGAAGAAATTAGCTCTATGTCTAACAGAAAAATAGTTCGTTCAACCTTATAGGGTGGATTTTGTTGTAGGTAATTGTGAAAAGCTTGGACATCATAAATAATAACAGCCAATAGTCACATACATAGTCCTGACCCCACGCTAGGATTCCCGTGGTATCAGAAATTACGAGTACCCAACATGATACCACAACACCCAGATCCGAAACAAATATAATTTGCAGATCATACAAAAAGGTGCCATTTCATTCTGGGCCTGGTCCATGTACACTACATAGAAAAATTAGGAAAAAATAGGAGATTACAAGAAAAATACATTTTCATTAATTTGAAAACAAATGCGATGGTACAAGAATAGTTCTTCTGGTAAGTTTTTTACTATGTGAACACTATTTGAAGGCCGCCATGTTAGTTTATAATTGGCGTTTGACATGACATTGACATATTTTTCATGTCATGTTGTTTGATTTGATGTTTTGGTTTTGTCAGATAAATGTAGGTTGTCAAAATGACATTTCACGCACGTCCATCCGCCATATTTTTGTAGCGCTGTGTGTTGCTCTCTTTGTCGAAGAAAATCTTAATGTACCTTAGAACGAAGTCAATTTAAATAAAATAACCAATTAAATACGTTTACTTTATTGCTTAGCCATATTTTAGAGTAGTGTACACAGTGCTGGCCCAGGCTCCATATATTGATGAAACGTCTCTTTAGTCCGGTATCGGTAATTGAACCCCTTGCGTCTCAGACGGGCACTCGCCAACGCCAGCGTGGTCGTCGACATTAGTAAGCGGTGTTATTTTTTTAAAGTTTGTCTTTGCGGAGTGACGCTACAGACAGAAACAAATTCGCCTTCGAATTTTCAGCTGCAAAAAAGTACTCAGAAGGCATTTAACTTACCATATCCATTGAGGCGTAGGCACATGTTACCATATCTAGGCTTCGTTTTGAAAGTCTCTGTATAATGGCATTCATACGTTCACTCTTTTATCACTTCAGTCCTTTAACTTTACTCCTTTATTCAAATAATAAATCTACAATAACGAAAACAATATCAAATAAGTAATCTTTGTAAGTATAAAATAACATTGAATTAAAAATAATTAAAATCATAGACTAATCTCATAAAGAGTTGACTGGATGGACAGTAACGATACATAAAAGGTTGTATCGGACAAGATGCAGAACGCGCAGTGGTCGATTTTATAAATCATATAAAAATAAATCAGTCAGGTTCAAATGTGAAATACTTTCTCTAAACAAAAGGCATTGTGTATGCAAAAGTGCATTCCGATTCGAATACTTTTCGTCGCCTACCTCACCCTGTGTTTTTTTTATTTGAATAAATATTGGTCCGCGCCCGATTTATCGATAACTTTTATATATAAAACCGTCGTGTTGGACGATCACGATCGTTGTTTTAATATGAGTCCGTGGTGAAATATAGTCACTAAATGAAGTAACCCATACAAAGCGGCCCTGGTACCTACTCAGAGTTTTTATTAAGTGAGAACTAAAATTGATAAAACTATTAAGTAAGTTTAATCCTTCTTTCAAATCTGTTATGTTGTTGTTTTGTTTCAGACAGCTGTAAAAGTTATTTTTAATCTTATACTTCGTTTTATTTCTTACAAAATCAAGATTTATTCAACTTACTTGAGGGCTTATAAATCACTTGGAGGCTAATTAAAAATGCCCTTTTCGAATTGCAAAATGCGCGTCTTCTGAGTTGCTAACCTGTGAATATAATTTACGATACCTCGTCGGTCATTCGCACATAAACTTTCTAATTTGCAGTTCCAAACGAATGTTGCAAATAACACTGGCCAATAATAAAAACAACACCTCAGGAAGAACCTATAAAAATATATTGCCAACTGTCCATGTTCAATTTTGTTTTGACCACACCCGAAAGACTGGCCGATAACCGACCCATAACGTCTGTCAAAGGAGCAATTAAAGGCGTTTGGTGTTGCCATAAACTCAGGATTAATTCCCTCTTTTTACGATTGGAAAAAAAGAAAAATTTGCACTCTGGCACGTATACTTGCGTGTCGGCGTTCATAATTCAAGTTTGTTCTTTTTATAAAATTAATGCTACCTTATTGGCACACATTAATTTGTATACGTTTTTATCACCACTGGCGCACAGATTTTTAGTTTTGATTTCTTGACGTGTTTCGTTTTTATGGTTATTTTACAACTGTACATAATAATTAATGTTCGATTCATGCTCGACCTTAGGCGTTTTTGGAAACACAAGAATGTATAATCTGCATTGATTATAAAAAGATCTACAACATTTTTGTCTAAAATTCCATTCCACAAAAGTGATTTTGATTTGATGTTTGTAGAGACTTTACAAAGTGTGATGATGAGAAGCGGCTTGTGTTTTAGTAATTCCAACGATGTATTTACCTTAATTGTGCACTATTCGGGTGTAAAATAATCACTGGCAAGCTTCAGAAAGTATGATTATCCGTTTGAGCCCAGTAATTTATTTTTAAGGCTCGTAAAATCTCACTCTTCAAGCAGTAAATGTAACATTTTAACGTACTAGCACGGGTAAAGATTACAGCGTTCGTTTACTAAAACCTTTGCAATACTGTGCATTCAGCAGTCACTCGTCAAAAATTGCCGTGTCACAGAGAATTACCGTCAGCTTGCATACAACTGATAACTCAAAATGCACCTGATTTCCATAAATTAAGATCCGAAACCGTGCACGCGAAAAAACAAACACACGTGAAAATTCGGAACAACTTTTGCATATCACACGCGAGCGTTTCACATAGCCTGTTAATTGAGCGTATAATAAAAAGTGGAGAAAACGAGATGAGAAAAGTTACTTAAAGAATATACGGAAGTTAATTAGAAACGGAACGAAAAACAACCGTAACTGGTGGCGAAGTTGGTCGTTCTAGCGCGGCCAATGGTACAAGACACTCACACAGAGAGCGCTCACCACCACCGCGCTAGGCATTTGCATACCGCCCGCCCAAGCTCGCGCCGCCGCCCAGCCTGAGCGACAGGGACAGAGCACAATTTCACTACGTTTGACACTTCACTTATTCCATATTTAAACTTTATCGAAATCCTTATCAGTCAATTTAAAAAGCTAAAATTCCAAATTCAAGTTCCTGTTTCATATTTTTGTGTATAAAGAGGTTGCGTTTATACAAATTAGGGTTGAAAGCGTGGAGAAAAGGATGAAAGTAAATTTATCGCCGTCGCGTCGGATGCGACATGGTTTGATAAGTTGAGAGACAATGCGAATGAGAGAGCATGAATGGGTTAGGTGCCTTTTAATGAGTCGCGTGACTGATTGAATGACGTGTTGCGGTTCAGTAGTTCAGGGTATAGTAGCTATTTATCTTTGACTTTGAAATTTTGTAGCTTTTATAATTCAGTGGGCGCTACGGCGCACTCTTTATTTGTCGGTGTAAGTTAAATGACCTATCGCTGAAATGAACTTTTGATAACTTGTCCCCGAACAATTAATGGGTATCAGCAAAAGTTTTCTAATTATAAAAATCTTTCTAAAAAAATAAAGGGGTTCTGAGTAAAAAAATAAGTATCGGGTCGGCCTAAAAACTCTTAGGTACACTAGAGCTACTCATACTTTAGTAATAAAGCACAGACATAAATCTCAGAAATAGCAAGCGTAAGTGGCAGTGGACAGACCATATACATAGCTCGCAGAACCAACAACCATTTGGAATAACGGTTTAAGAATGACGACCACGAACTGGACAACGACGCAGTGTCCGAAGGTCCCTTGCTCGATGGACCGATGACATTTTAAAGATTGCGGGAAGTCGGTGGACGGAGCAGGATCAAGAGCGTTCGTCGTGGCACTGTTTGGGGAGGCTGATGATGATGATGAAGTTCACTCACAGTAGAGCTGCGCTAGAAGGTTATGAGGTGAGGTAGTGAAAGACTCTGGGTATCCACTTTTAAGGTGTTGTCTGATTTTATCGGATTTAGACCTAAATTTTCTGGTAAGTGCTCTTACAAAATAAAATTTAATTTGTCTGGTCTGGTATAAAAATAAAATTTAAGTTTTCATTAAAAACGTGCGTGAACGTGTTCTGTCTAATGAAAACACACAACAGACAAGAACATTGTAATTACGAGCAGTAAGAGATTTATTACACGAGGATAGGAAACTTACACGTGACCGTGGCCACATAAAAACTAACTATAAAACCAAATTAGTACGTAGAAAACTCGCCCTTATCGGACTAGTAATTAACATCAATTTCCAGAAAAGGAAAAACCACTTATGCCCTCTGATCGCTCGCGTCCTGCATATATGCCACAGAATAGTTAATTGTAATAATCGTATAGAAGTACCACGCTGAAACGCACTCGCGTTTGAATCCAAGGCATAAACGCATAATACGATATTGAAACCAAAGTCAATGCGTAACAGCCTAGTTCCATTCGACAACATAATTCAATAAGCACCGTCATGCCGTCAAAATTTTCAGCATAAAGGCTTGCTCTCATTCAAGTTATATTGGACCTAAAGTCAATAGAATAAAACCCACTTTACATCAAAAGATAATTCAAAGTGCCACAGGCCCTGATATGCATTCGCGCTACGATGTGTGTGAATACCGAGAAAGCGGAACATGTAGTAGTTAATTTTTGCGCAAAGCTGGAGCGAGCGAGAAGTGTGCTCATTTACAAATAGTTAGCTGGTGTTAGAAAGAGAGACATGATCTGGGGTTAATTAATGAACGTGGAAGCCTGCGCTCTTTATTGCTTTCGTGGCTGGACGCTAAGACGTTTAAGGAGTTTTCCGCTGTGAAAATACAGCTATGTCTACCATGTTTGTTTTAGTTCAGATTTTATCAAAACTGATAGTTAGAAATTTCTCCCAAGTAGATTAATCATTTAATTTTTGCTATAATAATAAATAAAAACTCTACAAAAATTATCACATAAAATAAGTGTTTTGGCTGCACTCCTTATATTACTATTTATTAGCTCTTACTACTAATTCTTAGACAAAGAATTATTTTATGTAGGTATATAGTAATGTTCTACTTACAACGTAAAAAGTTAAACCTAAAAATACAAAATCGCTTGTACCTACGCTTAATAGATAAGCCGTGTTGAAACGGCGTGCGATACCTATTTCATTCAAAATTTAATTCTCACAATGATCCTTACGACTACTAAATAAAATACTGAAAAAAAAAGTCAATTTTGAGTTTGACATTTAGGCGACAAAGCTCAACGACATCACAACCCCTAAAAGTGAATCCCCTGAAAGTCAAACTCTTAACCTTATTCAACAGACGATCACTCTGAAATAAATTTTGAACACATTGAAGATAGCATATCGCACACCGTTTCAACACGGCTTTATGCATCCGGCCACAGGTAGACAGCGATTACATTAAGGGTAGGCTATTCCATAACACCTGTTTAATTACGCAAAATGTCCTAAAACGGGGACATTTCATTAGATCCAGACAGCCTGAGACGGCGGGACCGAAATAAAAAAAAAAAACAGATTCAACGCACCTACTCCTAAATTCCGTGCCTTCGAATTGTGTGTTATGTAAAACTTTTCCGGATAGTATTTTGTTTTTTCTTACCAAAAATCTATATCAATTCATTGATGTTTGAATTATGGGATAAACAATATTAACATAATCAGAACGTACCTCGCAAATGCGATCGTACCCCACCATTATTATCCACACACACATTATCAAATACTTTAAGCCGATTGGAAGTCCCAAAGATTTTCGTACAGACGGGAAGTGACTCCTTAGCTTAGTTGGTTAGATCATCCCCATATCTCGTAGGAAGGTTGCGGGTTGAAATCCCGTCTGAGTCGATATTTTTGAGATATTGTAAAAATTACCACTTGAGCAAAGCCGCGGGCGCAAGCTTTTTACTAAAATATTCAAATAAAATGTTTGTTGCAAAATTGTTTTCAACTTTTTTTGTTCAGTTTTTTGTCCCGTAGTTTTTTGAAATTAGCTGCTTTTGGCCCTTTCATTATCATAATTATAAATTTTATACATACGAGAAGTTTGACATCAAGATTACTCCATAAAACAGCTGAATAATTGAGTTTGGACTGATTTGACCTCAAAGCAGCAGATTTTACAATTAAAAATGTATATTTCCAAAAGTCCTAGAACAAACTTTAATGCAAATTGGGTGTAGAATAAGCTCAATTCGGGATAGCATACTAGTGATTACTCACCTTGTTTAAACAAATATCAACCCACAAACTTGATACAAACAATCCCACCAATCCAACAAGAAAGCCAAACAATAAATAGTGACCCGTAAATGTGGCGAATGTTTTCTTAATTTCACCCCGCAGTGTGTGTGGTGGTTAAGAAATTAAGAAAATGCGCCAACGTCTGCCCGCCACTTAAGCGCCCCAGCTTAGAGTGTATTGTCTTCAAGATGGTTTCTGTCGTAATAAAAACTTGTAATTACGCTGATATGTGTAATAAGCTTTGTTTTGTATCATTGCTAAAATATTTTTTGATAATGGACCATCCACACGCTGATTATGCCGGTAGTAATAGCCACGTACTAGCTGTTAATTAATCTGCAGTGCTATTGCGTAAGCGTATCTAATGGGAATAAAGTTCGCAATTTTGAGGGTGATTTTATCAATCTTAGCAACATCCAAAATGCTTCAAACATGAAAAGGAAGAAGTTAAGGTAGAGAAGTTTAGAAACGTTTTAGATATGGCTTAGACTGTTTAAATGATCATCAAAGTTTCGAACTTCATTGCCATTTCGCTTACACACTAGCACCAACGTACCTTCCTCTTATAGGAATTTGGATATTTATGATGTTTTGTCAGCGCTGTAATATATGTCGCATGTCAGATTACGGGCAGTCACTTGCCAAAACACTACAGCCTTTTTTTATCAGCCATTTTACTATTAGGAGACTCTCTCTAGAAAATACACGCATTTTGGGCTAACAAACACGAAACTAGTCATTGACCACTAAACACGGATAAAAAGATGCCTTAACTAACAGCATTCGATCTAAACATTAAATACAAAAGAAACCAACAATTCGACGTCCTTATTTTTCAAGTCCGATAAAAAAGCACAATGATGAAAAAAAATTTGTCTGGGCAACATTTTTTTTTGTGGTTCATCATTTCTATCTATATTAATGTGCATAGCACAAGATAAACTCAAGAGTCATATTTTAGAGGAATGCAATTATAACGGGGGTGTCACGGAGTCTAGGGGAAGCACACATTGACACGTACGCTCACATTCAAATGCCTGTGTGACTGTAGGGTTGGCAGTTATTAAATTAAAAACACTAAGTTAATAGAGTATAACCTAATATTTCTATGTTTAAGGCACTTATCCTAAATTTGATTGAATCCCTAAAATTCTAAGTGAAAATAAAAAAAATGTTTCAATTTTTTTTTTGAAATTGTTATATTCTCAATATGATGTTAGTGCGAGGGTTGTGAAAAATACACTCTACCAAAAATGCCAAGAAGTAGGTTACATAATATACCAATTAAACTGTTTTTATTTTACTTAAAAATACCATAAATCTTTACTTGATCTTTAATTATTATGAGTAAATTATAAAAGTAAAGTCGTATTTTCAAAAAACTAGTAGAGTCCAATGGTATCCTCTTCTAATCAGCAGCCAGGAGTCCACTTCTGGAAAAAGGGATCCTCAACGGCCTGGAATCTTCGCCATCCACCAACTTCCCACGGTTAACGTCCTACCTACACTGCATCGTCTGGTTTGCGATCGACGTTCGATAACCTTATATTCCCCACCGGTTGACGGCTAGCTATATCATTTCCCTAGTAAGTGATATTGCAACTTTTTTCCATAGAACATTCTGTAGCAGACAACCCTACAAGGTGTAACTGGACGTCACCCCAAGGATTAGACGCGTGGCTATGAGATTACCACATCGTCCGCAAATGAAGAATTACCGATTGCAATTAATAATTAATGCTGAAAATCATAAAAAGAAGACGAAAAGTCTTAATTTTTCAGGAGCGGATTACATAACTCGTTTAATGTTCCTGAAATAGACTTCAGAGAAGAGAATTAAATACCTACTCCTTGAGCAACTGTAAAAATGGACACACTTTGTCCATTGACCTGGGACTGTTTATCCTTTTACAGGTGTATGGTGAAATAGGGATAACGCATCGGATTGTGTTATCTATTAGGTCACCTTAATTTGGTCGTATAATAGGCATACTCGTAGGTACTAGAGCATACTAAACATTTCTTCATCTGTTATAGTTGGTACTAACCTATTATCACGGAAAAGTTTGGCGTGGTCAAAATGGTTCACCCTCAATCCGTTTCCTCGATGGTACCTACCATAAAAGACATACTGCAGGTGAATTTTGAAATCCAACCTTTTTATTGAAATCTAAAACATGAAAATCTAAAAATGTAGGTACCCATGTTGAGTCAAGTTCCGGAAAGTAACGTAACGTACCTAACGTAACATAATAGTTTTCTCCAGAGGTCCACATTATCATAGAGATTGTTATTGTCATGGATACCTCTACAACTGAAACCTTTGATAGCAGCCTTAATTTAGTAAATGCTTTGAGGTGGATAGAGTCCTAATAAAAAAAAACTGCAGTTTTCAAGAGTCATTCTTGGCTAATTACTACTGCATGAGGAACATAAGGTTAATAATATTTGTTCACATACAAAATTATGACCCCTTCCAAATCCAAGCGTGTCAGTACTATTTTACACGAATTTGAACCATAAATCTTTGTGACTGTCAACTTAAGTCACCGCCTAACCAAAATTGCAAAGTTGATGGGGCTATGGTCTTGACAGTAGGATTGAGTCTTGTATTGCTCTAGTAAAAGTTTTTAGAATAAAGATCTGAAAAAAAAAATAACAACCAATAGTCACACTGTCCTGACCCCACACTAGGATTCCCTGTATCGTAGGTGTCAGAAACTACGAGTACCATGGTACCACAACACCCAAACCCGGAACAAATCATTAAAGGTACTAGTACTAGTTATTACTTCACCATCGTCATCATCATCATCAGGCGTAAGACGTCCACAGTTTTGAACATAGGCCTTCACCATATATTTGTTAATGCATATCAGGGTTTAATTGACTTGTAAGCATATTGACAGGTCCATTAAAGATGAGTCATGGGCTCTGAAATTTTTCACGATTGTAATAAAACACGCTTTGAACTAAGTAAATGGAGAATACGGTGCTATAACATGACTTCATAAAAGCAATTTAGCCCCTGCTACCGTAAACAAACTGACAGCGCAATACCATAAAGTTTTCACAAGCGAACAACCACTCATAAACCGCATACAATCCATAAACTAACCGATTTACACACCAAATAATAATATTTACACCCAATTTTGTCTTGGAACAAGCTAAAACAAGCATTTTCTACTTACTCATACAAATAAAATCCAAAAACTTCACGACTCTTAGCAGTGCAATTAATTTAACGTACTCAAGTCCATAACTCACTTTTACATTCGACTCATAACTTAAAAATATCTTTCCAAAAAGCCGGACAACTTTTGTTTACATTTCAGATGCGAAACGTCACATGTAACCGAGTTTTGACAGATCATAAACTAACACAAGCGCGCGGTCACATTTACATACGCGTGGTTGTATTGCACAGGAGGATTCGCGCGTGTGTGTTCGGAAGCAAATGATTTAGTTAGTTTTGCGATACGTTTTCAACTCGTCTTTCGTGTGTCCGTCACACAGTTTGCCTTAGTACTGACCACAGGTTAGGGCGCCGGGTGTGTGGCAGTGTGCGTGTGTGGAGCTTTCTGCACGCGATCTCCGAGCTTATACGGGTAGGGAGTGCGTGTGTGTGCGAGTTCACTTGTGGAAGTATCAGGCTAGACTCATTGACTGCGGCCCTTATTGTATGAATGTGGAAAAATTATAGTGTCGAGTGTTCGCCTCAAACAGCTATGCGTATCGTATTGTTTATGGTCCTTACGAGCACTTAAGTCTCCCAATTTGTGGAGGACGATAATGTCTTGCCGCTTTGTCTTGACTCACATTATTTCTTACAAAGTAGCGTAATTAAAATCGTCGGGTTTTTGGCTGGACATTGGACAGTGTTATACTTTTTGTGACGCCAAAAGATCACTTAGCCTTTCTTAGGTAGGTAAGTAAGGTTGTGGCAGAGATATATTTTTTTTGCGGTAATTACATATCTCCAATTATTTTCTTGATGACAATATCGAGATTTTAGATTATATTCCGTACTTTTTAAAACGGCTGTTATTAATCTCGTTACCTGCTTAACACTAATTTTTAATCGTACAAAAAGGTCTAAGTTAACCAGCTGATTGATTGAGTCTGAACTGATTCAACCCCAAACAGCTGTTTTATGTATATTTTTCTATGAGAAAAAAATAATACAAATCTCGCAGAACAAAAATTAAAGCCTATTGTATAGAATAAGCCTATTTCAGCTTATTTTACATACTCTGGAACTTTGTGTATTTTACTTCATAATAAAAATATAGCTCTTTCTGCAACTCTGCATAATTATATTTATAATCTACAAAAATATATAAAATATTTTATAAAAGTAGAGTTCCATTGTTGAGATAGGTGTGACAATACACTTCATAAAACAATACCGAGAGTAAACATTAATCAACGAATAGTAAGAACAACATAAATACATATATCATTGCAGTCAAAACTTGGTGCATTCTTAAAGTTGAAATTGAACATTTATCACGGCTGGTCATGCGCGAGTTGGTCCATTAAGAGATTTTTCTGAATCATAAATCTCACTTCGCCTCATCTGGCTCCGATACTACAGATATGAAGTAAACATCGCGAGCTACGAATTCGCTCTTACGTGTAGAGGGAGCTTTAGAAGTCAAAAAAGCTATGTATAGTCGAACACAAAATTCTGAAAAAAAATTGTTTAAAAATCTTCCTTCTGTACTTAGTACTGTTCACTTGTTCGACATTTTTATGCTTATTAAGCATCGTACAAGAAAGAGTAAGGAAAAATTGAAAGTATCTTTTTCAAAGCTCTTAATATATTAAATAAATAGTGTGCATATAAAAACTAGTAAAATATCAGTAGTCAAAAACAATTAATTGATATGAGTCGGCACCATTCATGATAATCTAGTTCCGTACCAAAAGCTACTTTAACTTTTTGCAAAAAGAGTTCAATTTTCATTGAGACAGAATCAAGTTAGTCAAGACTCCCAAGCCTATCATACATTTCACAGTAATTATTACTTGGGTGCTTTAATTGCTGGCTGTGTTTTGTACTTACGTCATTTACGTCATTCGTCCACGCCCCGCGTTCAAGTTTTAAGCACCGACGATTCTTTCAATTTTGAATAAAGAATCTTTTGTTTATGGTCATGTAAAGAGGTTTTAGTGTTTTGATTGAGCTATTCAACGGAAGTAATTAAGTATTTGATTGTTTGTTCTGTTGATGCTTGGTTGTTGGTTTTTTAGTTATAACTTGTTTGTGAGATAGGTTTTGAAATGATTTAGTTTGATTTAATTTATTGTTGAGATATATAGATACTTATCCAAAAGACGCGAATCTTTGGGCAGCCACTTTGAACTTACTTTTCTCAAAAACCTCTTTGCTGATATTCTACTATCTATTGTTTGGTAAATTATTAGGTAAATAATCGCAATCAACGAAATTTGGAAACTTAATGCTACTGATATTTGCAATTGATTCATGCGTTTTTTTTGCTGGACATATGTGAAAAAAAAATTAAGCTACTTTTAAGTTCTTAAACTAGCCGTTATTGTAATAAAGAGCAGTCTGAATATGTATGCATCTTTAAAGTGCTACAAGGAAATCACAGCTTCATTCTTTTATAACCAACAGATGGCATCCGCAAGTGTAAATGACCAACAATCTGCTCACAAAATTAACAAATGCGTAATCTTGTTTTCATAATCACGCCCAGTTTTGATTTATTGTAAGCAAGTTACTTGTACAGTTAAATAGAGCCAACATATGGCCGGCCGAACGGAAGTGCGTATCGTCTGTCGGCTCTTTAATATTATAATGAATTCTCATTTTCTTTACTGACCACTCACAAAGAAGACAATGAGATGGGAACGTTTGACGTGCGTTCATCCGGAGGGCCCTTCGTGGATTTTGAATGCGGATTTTACTTTTCGACGCGTCTGTATTAAGTTCTTTGTTCGTTCCATTTTTAGAATACATACTTTCAATATTATTTTTCATAAAATGCTGCCATGGCAACAATTTTCTATAGGTAATGTTATCTTGAGTCCTTTTCACGAAATAATAGTTCTTCAAAGGAGTATTCGTGTAACGGAATTTTGCCATAGTATCTTTTTAGTTCCGCTAATTGCCGCGGATTTTCATCAGTTAAAATGATTCTAAGAAAAAGTATCTCGATAAACATTAATTTGATTACCTTTTTTTCATCAACACACGGTGTTTACCATCGTGGGATGATTGTAGCATGTTTAGGATATTATATCTAAGTTCTAATTACTTCGTGACGTGGCATTCTTTGAGGAAGACCTATGTCCAACGATGGACTTCTACAGGCTGATGATGATGATGAAGTATTTATAATAACACATTAAACAGAAATAGTTCCTCTTTTCAACAATTAATTATTGTCTTGGTTAATACCTAAGTAGTATTTATGATTCCAGCAGATATTGTTATTACCTCTAAACTGAGCTTCTTCGAAACTCATACCAACTTTTAGAATACAAAAATCTTCTGTACTGCAAATAACTATGAATAAGCTGTCAATGCCACCAGTGGCACCTATAAAATTATGTTTAGATTATAGATAATACATGATTCTTCATAAGAATGGAAGTTTACTGCGTAACACGGACAATCACGACGCGTCGTTTTACAACGAGGGCGGTTAAAAAGCTACGCGATAAAGTGGATATACATCACACTGAGCTGTAACGTAGTTCTTGAATTCATCAACCTGCAAACGGACTGCTTGGTTTATATCTTTAATAGTCAACATCATCATCTTTCTGCCTTTATACCACAGTATGTGGAGTGGGCACAACATATTATATTCTTCTTCCATTTTTGCACTTCTTTCTTCCTCATATCAGTTTACACAGTCCATCCATCTTTTCTTTGGTCTACCTCTACTCCTACAGCCATCCACATGTAGTCATGAGTGGAATATTGAGGGAAAAGTTAAAGCCTGACCCCACACTTCGACTTCCTTTTTCGTGGGTACCAGAAACGAAGAGTACCATGGCACTATACATCTGGGTATTGTGGTACCATGGTACTACTTGTCTTACCGGGAACAAAATATTTTGAGATAATGCAAACATATTTTGTCGCCGGTAATCGAGGACAATAACCATGCGCCACAGAGGTTGTAAACAAATATATAACCATTGCATATTGAAAGAAGTAGCTCGATATTTTTTAAATTAATCTCTGACCATCCTCGTTTTTCATGATTTGATGCTACGCATCGGTGTAACATCATGCCTTTTAAAATTGAAAGTGACGTAAGTGCTGTTTTAGTGCGCAATCGGCGAACAAAAGTCGTAAATCAAAGTTTTAGTGTCGAAATGTTGGGATGCGTTGGCCACTGGGGTGGCCGGTCTTAAATATTTTTTCTCAAGCCATTTAAAAAAGTTAAAGAAAACAATATGACATTCGGTGAGTCGTTGGCAACTTTGCCTATTGTTCGATGACGTACGGCGGCGGTGGTAATGTTGCGGAATGCATATGATGACATTGTTGTTCAACATTGTAATGATTAATTTGTTATTGTTTACATGGGCATTGGACAACTTTGAGTAAAGTCTTTTGTTCGAACTATTTTCAATTACTTGTTCACGTGATAATAGCACCAAGTCAATTTCTACGCTTGTAGGTCCTAATTTGAAATTTGGGAAGGCCAACTAGGAAGAATTTGATTTTCAAATCTATCGCCAATATGGAAAACGATAGACTTGAAATTATTTGTTAGAATAGAATTTATTAGTTGCATGAACAATGTTTGACTTGTTGATTGGTTAAAAGGAACAGGCAATGGGATTCCTTACTAACAATTTCAATATCCAAAAACTGTCAAGGCGTACTTTTATGTAGAAATTACATCGACGAGTAAGATGTTACATCGCATGAGCCAATGTAGCCTCAACACTGAATTCCAGTAATTTTACTGCATGCACTTCAGGCAATGATTTATAGCCAACAGAACAAAATTATCGTGACCCAGGAAATTAAGCATTATTGTCGTATTAGGTTTACGACAACCACAGAAGATTACGTATTATGTAATACAAAATGTTCACTCAGATGTACTTAAAGACTCGGCGCGATAATAAATACCTATTGTAAGGTTCTATTATAGGAGCTAATAATAATACGATATCTAACATTGCCTGTCAGAACACTGTTTCATCATCATCATTTCAGCCGTTCGACGTCTACTGCTGAACATGGCCTCCCCCACAGACAGAGCAAATTCCTTGTCATGTGGGGGGATTTGCCCATACTCACCACGCTGGGCATGCGGGTGGGCGAGCGCAGTTATAGCTATCGTTGTTAAAATGAAGGACACTGCTGCCCATCCCCTAGCTTTTTTCCCCTAGTCGCCTCTTACGACATCCACGGATAGGTAGATATAGAGGGGCGTATTCTTCAGCCGGGGCCACGGCCAGAACACTGTTTAATAAGTAAAAAATATGTGTCTTAAATATGTTAAGGTTAATTTCAAAATAAATTTTGATTTTGACACTATGTTAACACGCCTTTTTACAGAGATACGAAATTAATAAAAGGACAATTTTACATTGATTCCAAAGCTGAGAATTCGATACACTCTTCAAAACAAAATGTATTAGGTACATATTTTAATTTAGTTCCTTCTTTTAAGGCTCAATCACACGTTCATAATAACAAAGTTGTCATTACAAGTGATTAAATTACAGGCGATCGTAAAACAATAGCCGCAAACCGCGCTCTGATTCGGGGAACGCTTGAAATTAGCTGACATTGTAAATTCAAAATACAGTGTGAAAATTCACGTAAAGTAAAAAGTCATGTTACTCTAGCTTGACTACGGTGCCGAGTAACGCTTACCCACTATAATAGAGTAAAAGTCAAATGTGGGCAATGACATACACATAGATATTTAACAACTATCTATGTATTTTTGACTTCAAACGACGCCTATTGGCATTAATTTATTTTAAATTATATACCATATACCTATTATACCTATATACCACTCTTGCTTTATTAAGCTCTTATTGCCATGCATAATCAATTATTGGAAAAAGTACATACAACTAAATAACTGTAAAAAAACCGGTCCTAAAATCCATCAATGTTCTTACCTGTAATAAGTGATATATGTGACCGACAAAATAAGCGAATCCTTCTATGTTATGTCAACTTACTAATCATTAGGTTTACTATGTCTTCGATAGCTCTCGTGCAAGACGGGGTAATTGCCAAAATGAAACAATTTGCTGCTCGTTTTCCTATCAATTTGAACGAGGTGAAAGCAAAAAGTGTTTTAGCTGGAAACTAAGTCACTAAGCTACAAAACAAACTCACTATCAGGAAATTGAAGATCCTACTTCTATAGTTTCTGTGAAAAGTCTATTTTACATTATTGATTGTTATTTTTTTTGCCATGTTTGATCTAATATCAAATAGATAAAGCTTATTTTACCTTTTCAGCGGCTTGAAGACATGCTGGTGTATGCGTGTATAGGTGCAGATAATATTATATCGACGACCTTGACCTTGACTGATCAAGCCTTTGACCTATGTATTATTACCATATGTATTTTCAAAAGATTTTATTTATAGCCTGTTCGAATTGTTACAGTAGCTAGTCCGAAAATGTACCTATAGTTTTGTGTAAATATCATTACAAGAAAATGTATGACGGTCCCATAATCCATAACTTACGAACTCAGTGGCGTGCAGCAGCTCAGGTACGGGTTCCATTTCCGCACCAGGACAAATGTTAGCATGCTTTGCAATTATTTGTTGCGAGTTTAAATGTGTTACAAAGGTGCTCGTAGTTTCTGATATCACGATATAATGTGGGTCAGGACTATGTTTCTTTGTACGTTTATTTATTATTAATCAGAAACCCACATCCAAATACCAGAAATATTTGAATGCCAGAGGAAATTTATTATCAGCTAAGCGTCTTAGAAATTCGATAAACCAGTTACGCAGTTCTATGTAATAGGACATACTTTGTAAGGGCAGGCGCATGATCTTAAAACTTGCAAATTGATAGTCAACCCGGGGTGGCCTGTCTGAATTTGCACTAGTTTGTAAGGCCTTGCTAAGGCGTGATTCACACCGCAGTCAATATAATTATTTATTTAGAGATAAGTATTCAGTGCTTGTTTGTCGTGTCCTGTCTCAAGGTGCAAGGTATTTAGTTGGCAATATTGACAAAAGAGAGATTTGTATATATTATACGTTTAGATTTATGAAATATCTTATCAACTCGGGCGGGATTCAAACCCGTGACTTTTTTGAGAATATTTTGCTATTTCCTAAGAAGATTGCACGCAGCTGAGATGAGAATGTTAAGGTGGATGTGTAGAGTGACTAGAATGGATAAGATAAGGAATGAGTGACGGAAAAGCTGAGGAGTAATCGGTTAGCTTGGTATGGGCATGTCATGAGGAGGGATGAATGTCATGTGACAAGATGAGTGTTAGATATGAATGTGGATGTAGAAGTAGAGGTAGGCCAAAGAAAAGATGGATGGACTGTGTGAAAGTGGATATGGTGAAGAAAGGAGTGAGTGCTGAGATGACGACTGATAGAGGGAAATGGAAGAAGAATACATGTTGTGCCGACCCCACATGATGTGGGATAAGGGCAGGAAGATGATATTGTGATATCAATGTGGACAAGTCCTTATACCCCAGGGTTAAGCCGAAACGACCATTAATTGTCATATTTACAGCTTTCCTGTAAGTAACAAGAGATGAGGAATAGCGTTACCGCGGAAACTATTCCAGCTTTTATTACTGTTCTAGGAACACCATTGTGCATGAGATGGGAAGACTATATTTAGGATCGAGTTTTATTTTCAGGGTCATTGTTACTTTGGGTTACAAATCTGATTCAATGTAGGTTCAGGTTGAAAATATATTACTCTCCTGTATGAAGGGAGATTCATCATCATCATTGTCATCTATCCGCCATTATGTGGGGTCAGCACATGTTACTCTCTTCCACTCTCTTCTGTTAGACGTCATCTCCACTGGCATCTTGACTGGCTCAGTTAGTAGTAACTCTGCCTTCTGCGCTAGAGGTCGCGGGTTCGAACCCCACACTGGACAAACATTTGTGTGATAAACACAGATGTTTGTTCTGTGTCTGGGTGTTAAATATTTATCTATTATGTATATCAGTCTCTGGTACCCACAGTACAGGCTATGCCTAGTTTGGGATCAGTTGACCGTGTGAATATGTCCGGAATATTTATTTATTATTATTATTATCTCCGGTAAAACTGAGTAAAATCTTGAACTGGGCTTTAACCTTGAATAGTATACGAGGTGATTCATAAATGTAGGTATACCATCCCGAAAGGGGCTTATTCATTAAAATAGTAAATAAATACCAGAACTTTTTCAAATTCTAAAGTTCTTTTTTTATGAAGATGATGATTTTTTATTTTTATAATTTTACCTAAAACAGCTGAATAATTGAGTTTAAACTGATTTGAACCCCAAAACAACTGATTATTTTTCATTGAAAAAACTCTACGCCTAGAGTTTTTTCAATGAAAAATGAAGAATTTCCGAAAGTTGTAGAACAAACCTAATTGCCAACCGGGTGTAGAATAAGCCCTTTTTATCGATTAAAATCTTTTAAATATATTTTTATAATCGATTAAATTCAATTTAAATATTTATCAACTTTCAATCGATAATTATCGATTGAAAGTTGGTAAAGATTTTCGACCGGACTCGAAATAACTCGGTGACGTAACGCATACTTAATAGACGTTATCACTATAAAACAAATACCTATCATAAAATACATGTTTACAACTCAATCATACAACTCAATTGGCAACACTTCAGCAAACCACGGAGCAGTTACACCGATATAATTATGAAAACGTGCATATACGCGTTGCATATCACCGGAGGCTGCTATACCAACTGTACTTTATCTGTGGCACGTTCATAGTAAGTATGATGTAGTCTGTGGCGCCCTGACCGCAGGGTAAATGAATCGCGGAATGACCTTTTGTGTCGAGTCCTCATTAATGCAACGTCTGTATGTCTCGGTTTTGGGGTAACTATTCGGTACAATGGATGTGTGAATTTTAAGAATTACCTACCATTAGCTGTCATAGGATGACTGATGATGACTGGACGATTTTTTAAGTAACGGAGTAGCAATTTGCCTATCATGTGGTAAGTGGTTACCACTGCCCAATACAGCTGTAACACCCTCTAGGGTGCGGCCCTTGTGTTATTGTATTGCGTCCAAAATGTTAAGATTTACAGTCTTAACCCGCCTTAGTCAGCTTTTCTAGGACTGCTACCATTAACGAATGTCTCGTTTGTGCCCTTAGCACAAGTTTATTTCTCAAGGTGACTGCGAGTCCGGGCAATTGTAGAGTCAACCCAGGGCCTCAGCTTAGGGTCGTATTCTTAATGGTCTAGAGAGGAAAAAAGATTCGATCATATTTAATTGATTGAGCAAAAAAGACGACTTTTATCCCCAAGAATGGTAGACATACTCTCAGATCTCCAGGCGAAAACTCCACTATAGCTACTAAAGATACGGGGATGAGAATGCTAAGGTAACTGTATTTCGGCTGTTAAGCGTACGTAAAACTAAATAATCAAGTAGCGAAACTACCCGAACATAATATTTGTGTAGTGAAGCCATGTTTCACTGTCACACCTCATCTCTGATTAACTTTATCGATTCCCCGCGAACAACGACATCACCCATACACAGAATCTTAATCTGTAATCTCAACTTTTTGCATTCCCGCCTCGGGCCATAACTACACAATAAACGTATTTTATACGCGCTCACACTTAACGTTTATATCGCCTTATAAGTAGATCGAGAAATAATAAAACTAAAGGAGAACGAACATCAAGAAAGCAATAACATCATTATCATAGCGAGTCCGCCATCTCTTTCCAATAGGTCTTGCGTTTACCCCACCCCTGGCCCCGCCCACCGCGTATCTCCTCTGTCACCTGTATATCTCGAAACATTACACATATGCAAAACTTTCGCGTTTCGCGCTCGCATCTCTCGACACTCACACAGCCTTGCAAGTCACTGAAGAAAGAATAGTGCTCGTTAGAAGTCTCACTCCGCAACAACAGACAGCACTATTTCTTAATCTATCAAACGAAATTACAGCTTAAAACTAGCGCGTCATAGATCAATTTCAATTGACGATCATCTCTCGGGATTTCACGAAATTGATATTGGATGTTAAATCTAAATACAAATGCTATAGCGCTGAATTCATACTGCAAGTTGTTTCGAAGTGGCATGCTTGCTCGCAGGCGGGTTACGTGTGCAGCCTGCACTATGCATGTGTGTACGAATAAATCTACTAGCTAAAAATTGTACTAGTATATCGTTCCGAGTATGTTCCCTGGACTTCTTTTTTGTTCTGATAGCCTGTAGGCGTGCCTAGTAAGTTTGCACCTTGGAGTGGTCGATATTTCAGTTGTGTCATCGGACGACATGCTTACTAAAATATAGAACTGGTAGTTCGCACTTGTTTTTATTACTGTGTACCTTTGTTGGCTAGATAATTATGGCTCATTATTTGTGGTGGCCATTATGAGTCTGTTGCAGGCTCCGCAGCATTTGTTTGTGACGTTTTACGATACATGTGATATCAAGCAATAGTTTCACATACTCAACTTTAACAAGGTTATTCATAATATGTACACTATCTCGAAAGGGACTTTCGAAAATAAAATGGCAATAATGTCTACGCCTTTTGGTAACTCGTCATTTTTCATTGGAAAAACACTGCAATAACACTGCTGTTTTGGGGTCAAATCAATTCAAACTAAAACAGCTGAATAATGGAGTTTCAATCCTAATGTAGAACTTCTTTAACATTCAATAAATAGTTATAAAGATGATAAAAAGACGTAAAAAACAGGTTATTTGAAAAAATCGGGGGGAAATATACTAAGAAAAAGGTTTTTTATTTCGCTAATATCATTTTTTTTAATGATAGAATTACCCCCTTTTCGGGATAGTATAAATCAAGCTCAAAGTCGCCCACCGGGCTATGGAGAGAGCTATGCTCGGAGTTTCACTGCGTGATAAAATCCGAAACGAGGAAATCCGTAGAAGAACGAAGGTCACCGACATAGCTTACAGAATTAGCAAGTAGAAGTGGCAATGGGCCGGCCATATAGCTCGCAAAACCGACAACCGTTGGGGAATAAAGGTTCTCGAATGGCGACCACGAATCGGACGACGCAGTGTTGGAAGCCCCCGATGAACCGACGTCATTGTGAAGGTTGCGGGAAGTCGGTGGATGGTGAGGGCTCAAGACCATTCGTCATGGCACTCTTTGGGGGAGGCCTATGTTCAGCAGTGGACTTCATCACGCTGATGATGATGATGGTGGGGCACTGATTACATGTATTTGTTTATAGCAAGGTATGGTAAGTGCAAGATACTGGTACGTTGACTTGATCTGATGGCTTGAGCTTGGACTAATCTGTTCAATACACAAATTCATATTGTGATAGAAACATTTCACCATTTGTATTCAAAATATTTCTCTCATAACTCGCCTTCCATATTTTTAGTCCAAAGCGATTAACTCATGAACAATTTCAGTCACGGGTTCAGCTGCAATAATTATAGGCATTGTATATTAAACATCGTGATGAAACATTCGTCACTGCATAGTAGTTTTCAATGTACAGAAAGCTTTATATTGTTGCAATAAGATTCAATATAGATCGAAAGAAAAAAAAATTGTTTAAAAATAAGTAGGCAGAGTATAGTGAAGTTTTGTCAAATGGAATATTAGTTCACATACATTATCATTAATATTGCTTGTCGTATCACGCATGTAATACTCTATAGATCGTTGAAGCACGCGCGGTAAGTATAGAGGTATTTTTTTGTCAAAGAAGTGAAACTCCAATACTGCATTTTATTTTTTTGTTCTGTGGCGTAATTACGATGCTCTGATTCAACGTATTGTTCGAATATCACAGTCGTCTGGTTTCAATGTAAAAATGTAGAGCAACATTTGTACTTACTACATATACATAGAAACTTAATTTGTCGTTTGTCAACAAAATATCAAATACTTTCTGGAAATAACATTAACGGAAGAACAATATTAGTCAATTCATCTTCTAAATATGTTTCCGAATTTGAAGTGAAAAATCATCAATCAAGATTTTTTATAACCCATTGCCCAAGTTCTCTTAGACTCTATGGTGGGCCCTAGATCTGGACCCCCAATATAATTGTTTACTCTATCAAAGAAACATTAAATGGATAGGAAAATAATGATGCAAGACAGTTCAGAGATCTTGTTATCCTTTTTTTATATGTAATGCATAGAATTCCCACACTTTTGCAGCAAAACCTTACGATTTGATTAGACATTAAGAAAAGATGATTCTGATGATTCTGATAAGAAAAAGAGTCGATTGAGACATTTTTTTAACATTATTTTTAAGCATTAGATGTATCAGTTTTTCATAATAAATACTTTTTCCCTGATAACAAAACCTTCTAGGTACCTTAGTTACAGAGTAGACATAATGTACAAAATGCGGCTACGCATGACAAATGTATGAACCTTATTGTAGTTTAGAAAAATGCACAAGAAAAGCAAAATCTTGAAATTCAACCCCTCAGGGGGTGCAGCGTGGCTTGAATTTTTTATGGATATGACGTGAGTTTCCACTATAGAACATAATTACAATGTTTAGATAAAACTGTAGTGCACATGCGCGACGATTACGTACGCTTACCGTTCCTACAATTAAACATTTTAATAACCGTGCTTTGTGCACGTTCGGTCTGTTTGTAATTGTTGTAATGCTCAGTGTCCGTGGGGAACAAAAACTGTCGTTTTTCATATTATAATTATAATAAATACTAGTAAAAAACTCGCGACACAGTTCGCGTTCGATGCTATTTTACAAACTCAACCCAGCTATAAAGCAAATAATTCCCCTAAGGGGGGTTCCTTAGGGGTTGAGTTTCGGGAATTATTTTCATAGAGCACCCTTAGACTACAACATAAAGCTCCCTCTAAATTTCATACCCAGGATTTCTGGTTTAGGCTGTGTGTTGATTGTCCTCCAGTCAGTCAGCGTTTGCATTTTTTTCACATTTTGTATTGAATACCTGATTATTATTATTTTGACCCTCACCTTGTTCGATCGGCACCACACTGAAGCTCTACATTCCATTTGGTGAAAAAAGACCATCGAAAAAAGTTAAACGTGTTTTTTTTTCTTTTTTTCTTGCGTGTATTTTTGCCTAGGCTTGTTCGCGAGGAACAGGCGTAGCTTCACCTAGTATCTAAGACGATATAAAGTGATCCTTGTGAATTTATTGAAATAAACACCGTCTGACTTTGACTTTGGCGAAAGCTCTCATAAAGTTACTTTAATAGTCCACGTAATACACATAAAACGAGTAAAACATAATTATGACTGCGACTTGACAGCTACAAATCAGAAACCGTCAACATTTCACGCTTAGTTTAAATAAAGGCACTGCACTAATTATCCGGCATAGCTCGGGGACAATTTATTTCACATTAGCCGTATGGCACCGTAGAGTTAAAGGAAAACAGTAGCTCAGCTTTACAAAAAGCGCCTGTTTGACTGCTTTTGATTCACTCTACGATTCTTCGATCCACTCGATTGCTTTCTCTCTCTCTCTCTCTTTTGGAGGAGGTAGGGCACAACGAGATTTCTCGTCCAAATTAGGGAAGCCCGGTAAAGCACGGTATAGCGAGCAGGTACCTCCGCCTTATAGAAGATCGCAGCCAAATAACATTATTTGTTTCAAATAGTGTTGTGACTAAGGTTGCCAAAGCTCTTTAAGGGAGGGAGGTTTCTGGTCGGTAAAGCGTGCGTGATGTCTCTGGTATTACAAGCGTTCATAGGTTACGTACAAGAGTTTGTTTTTCCATGGACTTTGTATGAAGCTGATATACTGACTATTCGTTTCTTTGCTTTAGGCATAGCCTTCGGTTTTCGGTCGCCCACCTCGATACGATTATTTTAATTTCGCTAACCACACTTTAATTACCTGCGCGGAGGTCGCCTCAGTCTCTGCAATTATTAAAATTGAGGGTAATTATAAATGTTATAATGAAGCGGTGACGTCGTTTGTAATTTCCTGTTTGTTGGCTTTTGTATAGTTTTATTAAGGTTTACTTTTGTGACTCATTTAAAATGCAGAGAGTAAAATGAGAAAAAACGTTTAAAACATTTATGAAACTTGAAAGATGTTATTTCATTTATGACCAAACGCCTTAAATGAATCTGAATAGTGCTAGTTATGTTTTTCATTAAAAAATGTTTTCAATACTCAATACATTGATTGCATTCACATGGTTGGTTTTTACAGATAGTAGATAGATAAGTGTTTTCTCATGTGGACTACCGTGTGGACTCGTATAAGTTATGGTGGCAACAGGCCGAGATTTAATACGAAAGTAAGAGGAAGTGTAGATAACCAGTTCGGCAACTTTTTTTAATGTTAGGCATTAGTGTAAATTTTAAGTCAGTTTTAAAATGATTCCTACTGAATAAAGTTAATATTCAGTTTGACTTTAAGAGGTTTGCGATATTGTAGAGCTCACAAGTCAACGTCAAAATTAATTTTAATTAATTGATATAAGGATAATTTTGAAATAAATTTCAAACGTATTTTAGATGACATATCGCACGCGCCGATTGAACAGAGCTTTATCGAAAATGACTGAGTATAAATACCATGTTAATTCTAAGCCTGCCTGCACCAAAAGCTTACCCAAAATCTGTTCAGATCAAGAGACCAGTGAATATTATTAATCCCCCACATTACTTAAGTCCCGGTCAAATTGTCATCGAACCCCAAGTAAGGCCGATTTACACGAGCCTTTTGACCGTCGATTCCCCACGATTGGCTTTGTCTAACCGGAGTTTCAATTCGTCGTCCATTGTGTCGTCGAGATGAGTGGACGTCGTTAGCGATATTTCTCGCCGGTGAGATAAGGGTTTAGTACAAAAGGGATTCTTGTAATCGCGGTGTGCTCATTTGGGGACGGCGTAGGGTGCGTTGTGCTTTATTGAAAGTTTTGTATGGAACGCTTCTTTTATGTTTTTTTAGATTTTCACATGAATTAGACGCAGAAAATAAAAATAACTAGAATTATATTTTAAGTGCCCGAGCGAGCGTAGAGTTGCGGGGTATTGCGGGAGTTGCCGGACCTGCCAGAACCGATCCATATATAAAGCTTTTCTCATGTTTCTTTTTAAATGTGAATGTACACTTTCTCAATCAAAATCTAATAAGTATGGTTTTATTCAATTATTTGAATAACATTAGTTACTAATGTTGTTGTATCAATGAAAACTAATACACTTACAACAAGAATAAACAATAGCAATGAACATCGCACTTTAAGCGTGCCCTTATTGGGACATCGTGTAACCCGATCCGTTCGAATGGTAATTGCATCCAAATCGACAATATTAGTTCCTTGAGCACTTCCATCGAGCATAGGATGGGGCGCATTCATCGAATGGAGAAACATTCGTTAGACACCCACGCTAGCGAATCTCTACTTTCTAAATATTGTCACTTGTATGTATCTATGTCTGCCTCTTGGCTCAGGGCATGCCTTTTGGCACTTGTGCGCTGAATGGTGAAGGAAAACATCGTGAGGAAACCGGCATGTCCTAGAATGAAAAATATCAATACATATCGAACCGATAATTTTTGTGAGTAATTATGCTAGTAGTACATAGTAAGGATCGGCTAGTTGTCCCTATGACACGGCTTGCAAAAATTTCAAAGAGCTACTACTGCACTGCAATTAAATTATATAATGGAATACCAATAGATATTAAGAACTTGACCGACTCTAGCTTTGTTTCCTGCATACGAAACCAGTTGAAAGAAAAAAGCTATTATACTATAAATGAAGCGTTTGCTGATACTGAAATGTTTAACTATGACATAAATATCTAAGTAGGTATATAGTAATCAAACATGTTATTGACTTCCGTTCTAATTTTTTTTTTATTATTGTGTAATCTTTGTTTAATTTTTAGTTTACAATATGACGATGCTTTTGCTGAAATTTAATGTAAGTTATTATTTTATGATTTTATATAAGAATATTTAATAACAAATTGTATGCCACACTATGAGTTGTTCAAGTACATTCTTAATATGTCTATGGATGAATAAATGAATACAATACAATACATATTAAAATTGATAACCTCCTCCGTTTTGAAGTCGGTTAAAAAGTAACCAAGCCGTAGTTTCGTGCCTGTATCTTTTAAGCTTGGCCGTGAAGGATAGGCGTACATTCTACTAGATTTAAGACGTCGGCGTCGTCCCAAAACTATCCATGCAACTTAATAAATAAAATTAAATGAGTATTGAAGTTTGATATAGCCAAGTAGGTATTATTAATCATTAAGTCTACAAGATAATCCAGAATAAATGTATCCATACTTCAAGCGCGTAATCAAGCAATATTCTTCTTAATCAACCCCACCCAGCCACGGGGGTCGATACCAACAAAGGAATTGATTAAGTAACTATGCCAAGATATTACCCCGTATTATTCCACTATAATAAAGAGGGTATAGAGGGCTTGGTAACCGTGGTACTAAATGAGAGAAAACTCAATTAGAATTCACATTAATCGCGTAATAAGTTGAGGAAAGTTGGCTGATTGGATCCTGTATCGGGGTTCTGATCTTGGTGACGTATGCAACATCAATAAACATGGTTAGTAAAATATTACCCTGAAAACTGGCGGTTACTTTTTATACAAGGTGCTAAGGTGGCAAAAAATCTTTCGGCCCATCTGTCGGTATATAAGTGCTTGCTTGTTTATCGTGTCACTGATACTTTCTTGGTCATCCTATATAGGTCAGTAACCAGGTTGAGGTATGGTGGCCCTGAAAAGGGCCTATGACCGTCGGTGGAAGAATCAGTGTAGTGAAAGGATTAAAGTGCGCCTCTTAGAGGTATATAAGTAGTTACCTTAGCCTATGATTACTTGCAATACCAGAGGCATCGTGTTGCTGAGAGCTCTGGCAACCTTAATCACTGTAGGAATACTATTTGAATTGAAACAAATAATGTTAGTTGGCTGCGATCTTCGGTAAGGCGGACTGCTCCAATTTAGAGCGAGAAAATCTCTTTGTTGATCGATGGAAGTTTTGACAGTAAACGCTCTTGTTGTGACAACGCACCGAAGAGCGCAGCATAAGGTGGTCCTCCTTGTATGTATGAAAAGACGACCTAATCAAGATTGGGTTGCCGTTAGCTGCAGATATATATCGCTATAGGGAAGGCCTATGTTTAGTCATTGGCTGAAATGATAATGATATCACAAAGATCTGTGGGAAATTAGTCATTCGCTCAATGATAGCTTCGCAAATTAGTCAAAGAGCGAATCGGTAGGCTCGTTCGCTAATTAACTTGGTAAGTTCGCGAGAACTTGTGCTTGCTAAAGTTACTTTATCTAAATGAGACCATCTTTCGTTATATAAGCTAACTTAATTAAGAACTAGCAGATGAGAGTGGGCGCCGGCGGGCGGTGGGCTGCTTTGTGGTAAGTGTGAGTCTTGGTACAATATTTTCGTAGGGCCTCAACACCATGAATTTTATAGGCTTTTCCAATCATGAAATAGCCAAAAATAATGATTGATTTACGATAGCGTTACGCTTATAATACCATAACAACGGCCATTAACCAATCAAAATTAAAAGATATACTGTATCTGCACTGTATACTGGATATGAATGACAAAAATGTTTTTTTCTTTACGATTTTAATTAAAAAGAAAAAACACAAGCTCCAAGTAATTTTTAGTGGTAACGATTTATAATTTATAATATTGTAACAAAATGCAGAACAATCTAAATGGGTGCCACATTGATTTTATGAATCGACGTGCACGAAAACAATATAATTATTAACTCAATCAACTAGCTACATACAATGTTGCAGCCAAGGAGGCTGCTAAACTAAGTGCCAGCACTCTTGTGTGTGTTCTATCTAAGCTTGTGTTTGTCCAAGAATGTGTGTTTGTGTGAGTGTGCAATGGATTAGTGTTATAATAAAAGTTTTTGTAACAGATGTCAGATATTAAACACGGCTTCATATTAATAGCCAAGAGACGCGACCGAGGAAAATATATAAAAACTTGGCAAATTAGGTTCGCTAACAATAATTTGTTTGTTGGGACTGTCTCGTTTGTGCTGATTTGTTTGGTCGCAATTTATGGGAAATTGTTGTAGGTACTAATGTTATTTTTGGGTATTTCTTGTTGGAACATAACGTAATGAATCAACATACAGGGTTATTTTTGAATAACGCAAAACCAGAAATCAGTTTGTTCAAAATCGAAAGCAAAATCGATTAAGCGTAGATATGTGATTTTTTCCCGGTTGACGTAAAAATGAGACACGAAGATTTAAATATTATATTTTCTGTACCTGTATAAAGTTTTGAGTATGTTCAAAATAAACATTTAATAAAAGACTGTACGAGATAATTGAACTTGAATCAATCAAAAACTCAAAACAAAGGAAATTTTTTACCATAGTAACTTTTATATAATCTGTGTAACTCACGACGTAGCACTTGTGTAATTATAGGTACCTAGCATTAACTCATAAGTATCACATAATACTTATCAATGGATTTTTATATATAATAAAGTACCTTTTATTGATCACCAATGTTATGCTAAATTAACATTACTTTGTATGTCTACTAAATTTTAAACATTATGACGATTTTTTGAAAAAATCATGGACTATTGCTACGAAGCTACGCCGTAGCACGTAAGTCAATAAAGGCGCTCGCAAACAGAACTAATTCCACTGATCTGACCAGATGACCCTTGTTTGACCATATTTACTAAGAAAACAGACTGCCATTGGAGCCTTATCGAACCGGGGCGTACCGGTATTTACAGGCGCATCACACTGAAAAACACAGAATTGTCAATAGATAAATCTTCACTTATTTAATGAATATCCACAAAGAATTTGACGTACCTTGTTGGTATCATCGATTCAGTCGCCATAACACTCGTTTTCTCTTGGTCATGTATGAGTTAAACAACCATGTACAGTGGCCATGAAAATGACTTTTTTACGTTACAGTCTATCACATAAAATGTTGATTGTCTCTTTTCTGACACCTTTGTCAACATAAGATAAACTGACAAAATAATCTTATATTTTGTCATAATTATGTAACTACTAAATGTGTTTGTCCAGTGCATTCCAGTGGCGTTCCAGTGCCTCTCTGCAGAGATAAGGTCAGGACATAAGTATTTATTTTGTTTTTTTTAATTTAAAGACTGTTGTTGTTATGTTTATTATTTAAGTAATTGTACAATGCACTTTCTTATCTTTAAACTACAGATTGTTTGTAGCTCTTCTAAGCTGATTAGTACAAAATCATGCCTGTAAAGCTGGTAGACGAATAGAACCTGCTTTTTCTATAAATTCTCCTTGACATGAGCTAATTACTTATGTAAACCGATTGCCCTTTTGTCACTCGTGTGTAGATAGCCTTAACTGATTTGACGACAAATATAATTTGTACGGATTGCAGAGAGCGTTAGTTGATATGTTTGATAAGCTGTTTTGTGCCTCAGTCTTAGTTTCTAAATTCTCTATGTAATGTAGCTAGCAAATCTGTCATTAGAGATAAATTTATGCAATATTGACGTCGACGCCTGACAAGTCAAAAGTTATAAACCTATTTAAATTTTTCATTTAGTAGAACTTCATATAGTGGTGGTATGTTGACAGGTCCCTAAGAGGACAGGTAAAATGATACCCAATAATCATTGTGTTATGATATAATTTCCAATGCATAAAAATGCCATGTTGACCTAGTGTACCCCGACTTTCGATCCGACGACGGTCGTAGGCTCGAACCCAAAAGACATGTTCAAAAAGGTTTGGACGTGCCTCTGAATACCCCCTTTAGACATCTTCAAGGATTTGATCTACTGGAGATCTGAGATAGGGGCTTCCACTTTCTTCGCGACTTTTCTTCCTATAATTCACTACTAATTGTGTCATCACAGTAAAAAAGAGTTAAATTACCCGTAATGATTAGATACCTTCGTTTCTCACCGCAGTCATTACAGAAAGACAGATGGCAAAAGGGGTAACACTTGCACAAATTACAATAAATACCTATAATTTGACCTACGAAAGAGATATTGTTTTATTTTCACAACTTTAATCATAGTCAGTGGACCCCAGCCGAAGAATAGGCCCCTTACTTGATAAAACTGAATTAGTACGACAAAGTCCTTAAAAATGGATCAGTATCATATACATACATGTACTATAATATGTTAACTATCCCGAAAGGGCTTATTATTCACCCAATAGACAATAAAGATCATTCTAGAGATTTTGTAAATTCGTCATTCTTCATAAAAAAACACTATGCAACAATCAGGTGTTATGAAGTGAAATCAGTTCAAACTCAATTAAACAGGTCAATTATACCAACAGTATATACACCTTTTTATATTTACGGATGCATATATTTAAAGAGTGCATGTTACAGTTACGAAATTTTATCATCATAGCACAACTGCCCAAAGTTGTTCACTGCTGGACAGAACTAGATCATAAAATGCTCCACGAGATTTATCTATTTCTAATTCACGAGAGCTATCTTCAATTTACCCGGTTCCAATTTAGTGGGGAGTCTCAATCCTTTTTTTCTCGCTTTTTCAAACATAATTACAGCAAGACCACAACCAAACTACTCGAGGTGTAAAAACCCGTGGAGTAATGACATTTTAATTGTGTGAGTGATTACAGTCTGTCGCGTAGTTTCATCCTGTTATTACGGATAATTGCATTACGGTTCGTTACGGAGGAAAAAAAAGCAAATAAGTTTAATTGACACTTGCTTTCTTTGTTCGCGCGAACATGTGTTACGTTCACACGAGCTGTTATTTGGATTAGAGGGACGGACCTGAAGAGAACTGATGTCCAATTCTGAGACAAATAAATAACACCCAACAGTCACATACATAGCAGTGACCCAACACTAGGATTCATTGTGTCTTGGGTATCAGAAACTATGAGTACCATGGAACCAGAACACCCAGATGCGAGAAAAATATTTGCTGATCCTACAAACATTTGTCGTACCCCACCCGCCCGCTGCTGTGCCACCGAGATCGTCGAATAAGTCAGTCATTTTGTTCTCACTTATTACTTTTAGAACGTGAAAAGTGAATAGATTACTGGTTTTTGTCGGTGCTATTTTCATGACACCATACAAAAACCGAAAAAATCTCCCATAATAATAAACGATCTTAATTCTGCATGTAGAAGTTTAAATTCATTTTTATAATTTTCGATGTTTGCATGGATATAATAAACAGCAGGAAAGTGACAACGGACAACAACATGCGAGTGAATCCGCGGGTGGAGGCTAGTGATTTATAGTCTCAGCAAATCTGATCAAAATTAACATCCGACCAATATCGTTACCAGGTTGTTTTAGCCAAAAAATTGACAAACAACATAATCACCCCGCACAATAAACGGAACACTTCGTGATTCCATTGTGAGCAAAAAAGAAATTTAATCATGAGAAACAATAATAACGACTTCTAAGAAATTAGACTGAGTAAGTACAGAAGCCACGCAACGTATGCTTGTTGTTAATTTTGAATACCACAAGCATAACTCACCAAAGTGTTATGAACCTAATGCTCCCAATTATAAGGTCCAAAATTAGCTTTATGGTATAGATGATTTCACTACTGTAAAGGCTGTATGACTATCAATTATACTCATAGTGTGTGAGAGAGTGCATTGTGATCGAACAGTAGCTTTCATTTGGTCATTCTGATGATTGAAAATTAAAGCACCGATATAATTTGAGATAAATAGTGATGGCTGGTGAATGATTATTATCATCGATAAAAACTGATTGAATTGAAAGACGGTCATTCATGTTGAGGCTAATTTTTGAACTAGTATGCGTAGGTGTAGCATGTTTTTGTTTTTTGATACTCCCTGTTTTTTAGAACAATTTATTTTAGAAACAAAGATTCTAAAATATTCATTTTTTTATTACCAGTAAAGTTCGAAGTATAAGTAAGTTGCTGTTGCAGACCCCACCTGTTTATTCAAAGTCAAAGTCAAAGTCAAAAGGCATTTATTTCAATAAAATCACTAGGATTACTTTGAAACGTCTTAGAAACTAGGTGAAGCTATGCCTGTTCCTCGCGACCAAGCTTTGGCGACAAAGGCTGGCCAAGCCTAGAAAAATCAGCCTATTTTTAGTACAAGCGTTAAATAGGAAGCCTAGTGTCTCTACTAAAATAAAAACAACATTCATCTTCCTCTTCGATCTCTCGGCGCGTTTGTTAGTCCTACTATGGCCTGAGCACGAATAATTCACGAAAACTTCCGTCTCAACGACCAACTTGTTAATTATAACGTTCGAGCTATAGCTTGCCTTGTCGTTTGTCATAAATATCTCTGGCCTGGTCACTAAATTGAAGGGTGACCGCAAGTCGCAAGTGAATGTCAGTCCCGGCTATGACAGTCTTTAAGCGACGACAGAGGCCTTCCAGCGCCCTTAAATCTCCACCACCATCTACCATCACCAGCAGGTGAGATTTCCGTTCAAAGCCCATCCCTAGCTCTCGACATTAACACGTCACTCGTAGTTCGTAGATAATACAGAGTCTGTGCCCCAGTTAATTGCTTTAATAACTTCCTGTGTCAAAATAACAAAAGAGGCACGCGGTATTAACAAAACGGGTAATGACGATGCCGTGGTAGACTGCTGCTGTGCGTTCGTACTAGGAGTCTTTAACCCTTGCACCTAGTTTTAATAAACTAGGTGCCTAGTTTTAATAAATTAGCCGTGGCCCCGGCTGATGAATAGGCCCCTCCATTTCTACCCGTGGATGTCGTACGAGACGACTAACGGAAATAAAGACGGTCAAATGCGAGAACTCGCGCCCTGAGGCTTCCGTACTATTGGTCGTGGATTCGAATCCCGGTCGTGAACCAGTGGTCATGATCAGAAAATAAAAATTCTAAGTGTAGGAATTGACAAACTTATATTTGCGGTCGCTCACGTAGTCATTGTATGACATAGACCGCAAATATAACTTTGTTTCCAAAAAACTACGAAATTCCTCAATTTCAGACTTTTACTTTTATTTTATTTTATTTTATTTTTATAATTTTAGGAAAACTTACGGCTAATATGATATTAATGAAAACAATTAGTACTTAAAGGCTAATTACAAGTTTCCACATATAGGTGAAAGTAACTAAATTAAAACGAAACAGTATAAAACAATTATTTATTTTATTTTTGGTTATTATTTTCATACAAACAATAACCCTTGTTGCACCCCCTTAGGGGTAGAGTTTCGAGAATTTTTATCGATACGCTATAGGGGCTGCCCTCCCAGTTTCATGTTTCTAGGACTTAGGGTTAAGGCTGTGATTGTTAGTCACTCATCAGAGTCATCAGTCACGCAATAGTTTTATGTCATTTGATAGATAGAGGTTCATTGTTTCAAAAATGTTGAATAAATTAAATGGTATAAATGGACTCAAGTAACAAAAATTATACACGTGCATTGAAATACTTAAAAGCGGCTGTAAAAATATTTTTTATAATGAGCTATTTTGAACTCTACTTTCCAAGATTGAATACCTGGTATTTTTATCTGTTTTCACTCTACTCACACTGGCAACAGACTTCTTTTTTTTCATAAAAAAATCTGTTAAATTGATTATTTTTTTAAACATCCCCACAAACATTCCATTCCACTCACGATGATGATTAAAAATAAAAACCTATGTTTTGATTATATTCAAATGTTATTAAAGCGACACGCATAACAAAACGCGTCGAACGCTCTCTTAATGTGAACATGGACTTGTGGCTACAATTAAATTGAAATGATTACTGTGTGCTACTTCAGTCAAATTTTAATTTTAAATAATTGCGTTTCAAAATAAATACACACACGTTATTATTTGAAATTCAATATATAATAAGCCTACATTGGGAAGGCTTCTAAAAAAACACCCAACAGTCACTTATGGATTCCCTATATCGTGGGTATTAGAAACTACGAGTACCATGGTACCACAACACCCAGACCCGGAACAAATATTTGCAGATCATAAAAACATTTGTCTCGCAGCAAGAATTGAACCCGCATCCCTCGCGTCTCAGAGGAGCATTCGCCTGCTACGCTACTGATGTCGCCAATGTTGACCTTTCTAATGTAGACTTTGTAATGTTTTGGAAATAAAACTATTATTCAAGCAAAATTTTGCATCCTTCTTTTGTTCAAATGATATTTAATTATTAATTTATCTAGTACCTAAATCATATACCTATGTAGAAAACAAGAGTTTACGTGACGTATTGGAACTTAATTGATCTAAGAAGATAGGATATTTCGTTACGTTACTTATTAATATTACAACATTGTAATAATTTCTATAACTTATTACGAAGTTGCAACTTTGCGTCTCGACAGGCAGTTGAGGAAGTCTTTGTATGGTCTTAGTTGCAAGAAGAAGCGATTCATATTATAAACTTACAAAAACTTAAGCGAATATTTAAAGTGCTCTAGCTACAGGAATGTTAGTATAGGCTTAGTATCATACGGAGGGATAAACTTCAGGTAATGAGAAAACTGTAGGATACGGGTAGGAAGAAGCTAGAACCTACTGATATGAAGGCTGACAAAAAAAAAGTATAAAACAAGAAGATGATTATTTTAAGTGAATTAGGTAGATTTACAACTATGAAAGCTTAGAAAAAGAAAGAAGAAGATAGCTTAAACATAGAGCATAAGTTAATAATTAAGCATAAGCATTGGAAAGTTTTAAATGAAGGAATTTCTCTGAAGGTGTTATTTTTCGCGTTTTCTAAGTAAACTTTGGGAACTGCTTGTGGCTTCTCCCAATCATTTCAAGGAAGGCAAACGACAGACCGACAATTCAGAAGGGCCCGATAACGTCACGGGACGATGAGTCGCTCACCGCAATTATAATTAATGCATCCTTTTCAACATGCTACGCCGATTTGTGTACCATTTTGATGGTTGTATCAGCTGTAAGCTTGTATACTCAGAACTGCGTGTTTGTGTAAGTACCAAGTGGACCAATGAAATTGCTTCGTTTGCTCTATCAGTCGTTTTTGGTTTAAAAATAGACACATTGTCCTAGCGGGGTACTCCGATTACTTCTCTATTTATAATCAAATAGAGAAGTTTCAAGAGATCAAATTTATATAGAATTGACATGAACTAAAATCTGTGAAGAAAACAGCGCAGGAAACCCGCGTCTTAGACAGCTCCGCACGTATTTACCTTGCCTTATCCTGCGGATAAGGCCAACTAGGCTATGAGAATAGAGTAGTTACTAGGCAAGCCATCTTAACATCACAGGCACCACCAGCTTTCTTGAAGTAAGTAAAAAGTTCCATCTGTATAAATCAACTATAACCATAATATATAACACGAAATCACTTGATCAATTTTAAATAATCTTGATTAAACCGCAACTAACATTTTTAACCATACCGGTACGTAGCAACATGCGTAACTCTTCAAAAATCAAGTTCCTACAAAAAACCCTCAAGAATCACACGTGTGACCTTCCATTGTATAAATACCTTATTGTTAGGAGGTAGGTACATTAACTACCTTTGTCTAGCCCTACATGTGTCCACACGTGTTTTAAAATGATATATGAATAGGTTACACTTAAGTATAGAGAGTTTTCTAAAAAATACGGCGTTCTTATTGGTGCGTACGATGATGGTGTTTTAAAATGCACGAGTCGGGGTGCTAATCTGCGTCATACACGAAACTCATAGTATTAAGAACTCATAGTATGGAAAGAGTTTATTGTGCGCTTTGTGGCTTGAAAATCGCAAGCTAGAATCTCCAGGCGATATAGAACAAATCGTTATAATGACATCCCCTGCTTCTTCCCACTTCCTATCGTACTTCTTACTATACTTTCTTATCCTATCCTACAAATAAAATGTACAAAATGTGAAGATATTTGTTACTCAATCTCGCCGTAACCACTGAACAGAACAGGTTGAAATTTGGCATTTATCTAGTACATTTAAAGCCTCACCTAGTTCGATCGGCACCACAAGGAAGCTCTACATTCTTTAAAAAAAAAAAAAGCCATCTATAAACATTATAAGCACCAACTGTGTTTGTTGCCTGATTCCTCTAGGCTTGATCACGAGGAACAGACTTTTTTTTTTTTTATACAACTGAGATAGCAAACAAGCATACGGCCCACCTGTTGGTAAGCGGTTACCGTAGCCTATGAGCGCTTGCAATACCAGAGGCATCACGCACGCGTTGCCGACCCTGAACCCCCTCCCCCCCTAAAGAGCTCTGGCAACCTTACTCATCGCAGGAACACAACACTATTTGAAACAAATAATGTTATTTGGCTGCGATCTTCTGTAAGGTGGAGGTACCTCCCCAGGCGGGCTGCTCCAATTCAGAACGAGAAAATCTCGCTGTGCCCTACCTCCTCCTAAAACTAGACGTAGCTTCAGCTAGTTTCTAAGACGCTTCAAAGTGATCGCAGGATCGCTAGCAGAAGCTAGTAAGATATACAGGATCCATCTTTTGATATACCGAAGGTCTAGTGGGCGTTTGAAAAGTTAACTACGATTCAGAATGGATATTTTTGTTTTTACGGTGCGTTTGGTTTGAAAGCTTCATTCAGTGGCTTATAAAGCCGAGGTCAAGGTTGATTTCCGCTTTGTCAAATATTTTACAAACCAATCTTGCGAAGGACAAGGAGACCTTCGTAAAACCTTCATAAGTGCTCAAAAGAGCATAGATAACTGAGTTGACAAATTGTAACTTTTTTGTATATGTTAGCTATAATAGTTAGCTTTTTTTAAAACCATTATCTATAATACTCACTTAGCCCATGCGCAAACTGTATCGAACGCAATTTTTTGCGAGTTTTTCGATGGAAATATTACGACCGGATAAAAAATTGCAGGGAATCTACATTAATGTGACTGCAAACATGTAAATGCATGTCACATAATTAAACATTATGTAATACACCATTAAAATAATTATACATTTGTCTGTTTACTCGATGAAACTTGGAGTTAGGTACCTTTATTAGATAGTAGAAATGTTGTCAGTCGGTCTGACCACATTTCTAATGATTAAAATATATCTATGCAACTTGGCTTTTTAAATATTCACATGTAAAACAACACATACATATACAGAAGCTATAGGTACTAGAGCTACTAATGGAATAACAAAATATGGTGAAGTAATATTTGAAAATTCTATTAACGGTGCTCGTGCTTTTAAGATTTGGACTTAAAAAATGTAGAGTATGATAGATTACCCGGTGAAGGAAAACATCGTGAGTAAACCAGCAAGTATTCATAAAAGCCTTGATGGGCTTGAAAATAGTTACCACGCTGTTTTAAGCACTCGTTGAGTGAATAAAAAGCCTCATTGGTGCAGGATCAAATTTCGAACCCTTCAAACCTTCGAATTTCGATCTTCAGATCGTATCGTTCGTACCTTCCTTCCACTAGGCCAACACGGCTCTTATAAGACGTAATCAGCCAAAATGTTCCTATAGCTCAGATTTGCATTAATAAAACATCATCATTACAATGTAAATAAATAAATATTCCGGACATATCACACACAGTCAACTGATCCCAAACTAGGCATAGCCTGTACTATGGGTACCAGATACTGATATACATAATAGATATAATATATATTTAACACCCAGACACAGAACAAACACCTGAGTGTTTGTTCTGTGTCTGGGTGCACAGCGCAGAAGGCAGAGTTATACCAACTGAGCTCTGAGGTCCATGTCGTCGGTACATTGGGTCCGACGTCATTTTAATGAACCCCCCCCCCTCTGACGTCATCTGGTTCGTAGTCAACTTTGCTTGCCCATTGCCGTGAACTTGGTTCTCCTACGGATTTCTCGTTTAGGGCTTTAACACGTAGTGAAACTCTCTTCATAGCCAGTTGCGCGACTCATAATATAGTACAAGCAAAGTCGGCGGATAAAACAGTATTATTTCTTCCTCAGTCCGTGGACTGTGAAATTACTCACTATAATTGTATACTATGGAACATTTATACGAATGCTATCTACTTAAGGTTCATTACTACTTAACAGACTTTTAACGCCAATTATACCTTACCATCTTACCATTACATTCAGCCGCCATCCGAGTATTGCAATTCTGATCCTAATCCCAAAGAAATAAAGACTTTTAAATGAAAAATAATATAAAGGTGGTGGATATCTAGAGAAAGGGGAAGGTGTATGTATATCCTTTATAAATGATAATAGATAGTTAATGCTCTAAGATTACGTAATTCATTTATAATTATGTTTATTTAGGTTTTACATTTTATAGAGTTTAATTGGAAGCATTAAGTAAAAAAGGGGTGGTTTAACAGGAAAAGTTTATTTATTTATAATTTTATTATTTTCTACCTCAATTATTTAACCTTGTAATTCTTTTTTTAACCAATGTCAAAAAATTCCGTTACATCTGGTCCATTATTTTTTTCGACTGATTTCGAAGACCCATATAAATTGTATTTAGGTGAGTCTTATTAGATCAGTGTTGGCCTAGTGGGAGGTACCCTGACTTTCGTTCTAAAGATCGTGGTTACGAATCTTGGTGCACCAATGAGTTTTTATAGTACAATACGAGAAGTTTTTTCTCTAAGCACTTAAAACATCATCATCACTTACGACCTCAGTGGCATGATATATTACAAACGAACAAACAATACATGCATAAATGTTTCTTACATACATTATCATCTTTATTATTGCTAAATTATGTTGTATTTGCTTTTCCTTTTGAGTAAACAATCATTTTAGATTTAAACCACAAGATAAATTAACGATGGTTTACACAAAAGAAAAAAATTGGGCCCTTATTAAGAATAAAACTTTCAGTATAATAGATACCACAGAAGGAGTAAAAAATAAAATCAAACAAAGAGTAATTTTGAGAGCAACCAATGCCAGTAAGGTTGTTTGTGATGTATGAACACCTTCCTTGACATAAATGATCATAGCAAAATATTCGTTCCGAAGAAGATGAATTAATGACTGATCTAATTTGAGTTAATGACGACGAAAACTAAAAAAAACTTACTATTAGTGAAGTTATCAATAATTAGGGTTTTTGAGGTTTCTTACTCTAGGTATACATAGGGGTAAGTATAGTCATACATAAACGGATATACTTACAGATAATTAAATTATCCTTGGTACTTTGTAACATACTTTATTATCACTCTTAGGCACAAACACTATGAAGTCTTAATTGAGGTTCTACATCGAGTACAAAACGGCTAATTGTAGCACAAAGTGTGTATTGTAAGTTTGTGCTTGACGTAGAGTAGAAAGTTCCTACTGGAATAGATAACTGAAGAAAATATTGTCAAGAAATCACAAACCCATACTTATATTATAAAAATGCAAAAGTTTATGAGGATGTTTGTGGCAGGGACTGAATAACCGGAATATAAAGGTACCTTTAAATAACGATATGACGTCATACCGATAAATTCTGGTTACCCGAATATTTCTTTACCTATAAATACAACGGTACCGGAAAATCTGGCTTCGCAGTTAATTTCGGTTTATTTCGCTACCAGTACCTATAACCGAAATAAATAAAGGTTTATATAAAGGTTTTCTTTGATGAAACGCCGCCACCCCGCCACCGCGGCGCGACTGTCCTAGCGAACTAGCCGCGGCTCAAAATTTCGGTACCGAAATCTACCGGTATGAAATAACGGTACCGTAATGCCTTACCGGTATAGCATAATGGTACCGAAATGTTTTAACGGTACCAGTACCTATAACCTCTACCGCTTTCAGTATGAATACAAAGATTTCTTTACCCAGAACAGCATATGGGCTACTTTTTATCTAGGTACCACGCGAGCGATCTCGCGGGCAGAAACTAGTTCTGTATATAATCATGTTTTTTCTTCAAAAACGTGTTTGAGAGTGCTTGAAGCCACATCCAGTGTTTCCACCAACTTCGTGATTCTCAATTCCAATTGAGTTTATACCCTCCGGTAAATTGTGTGTGAGACCGCAAAGATACGGCTGTTACATGTAATAGGTAATAACAGGTAAATAATTATGTGTCAATTTGTTATAATGAAAATTACAATACATGCTTTATGTATTTAGTAAGTAGTAAAAATAAATTGTTGGTTTCGGTTGCCAAAGGTGTAGTTGTAATAATGTTTTATTGTTTACAAAATTACAGTGTAGGTAAATTGAGATATTCTGACTAAAATAAGAATTGATCTGATTGCCTGGATATACAAGGTGATTCATAAAATGTATACCACCCCGAAAGGGGGTTATTCTATCAACAAAAAGAAAAAATATTAGCAAAAAAAAAACATCAATATTTTCATTTTATTTTTTTATAATTTTTTCACAAACTTTCTCAAATTAGCTGTTTTTGATATTTTTATCATTATCATTATTAACGTACGAGATGTTCGGAATCAACGCTACCAATCAATGCTACCTAAAACAGCTGATTCATTGAGTTTGACCTGATTTCACCCCAAAACAGTTGATTTTCGGATAGAGTTTTTTAATGAAAAATGTCATATTTCCAAAAGTCGTTGAACAAATTTTATTGCTAATTGCTTTGAGAATAAGCCCCTTTCGGGATAGCATACATATTATGAATCACCTTGTATAAGAGGATGTCTGATGAATAAAAATGAGAAATATTGATGGACCGACTGACGACATTGTGAAGGATGCGGGAAGTCGGTGGATGGAAAAGTCTCGAGACCGTTCGTCGTGGAACTCTTTGGGGGATACCTATGTGTCCAGCAGTGTTCTTCTACGGGCTGATAATGGTGAAGCTCTGTGGAAGCGGCCGTATTACATCTCGTTCTTTGTTTTCGGGATTCTCTCATCGATTAACCAAATGTTCTTCTAACAAAACAAACATCTGTGCATCAATGAAGAAAACAAGCAAACCAAACTGAAACTCTCGTAAAACATATGAATAAAGACACATTAAAATAAAATGTGAGCTGATAAAACACTGAAAATGATCGCATTACGTAAATACAAAAATAAAATTGTATGTTTAGGTTTTCCTATGATACAGTTGTCCGTCACTTAACGGATGTAATAAGTTATGGCTGCTACATTTAAATAAACTATGGTCAATCAACCATCATCTTTAAGGTGGCATCGCTCAAGAGTTTTGACAATGGATGCACATTTTACTGGTCGATACGTGGTTATTACTGGGTTATACTCGCTTCATAACCACCCATTCTGGTAAAAATATTGATAATTGGCTCACAATTTCCAAGCATTATATAGACATCCTCACAGACCTCTATTAAGTCTTAGGGAAGTCAGTGGCTCGTCACAATATTTAGCACATGCTCACATGTTTGTAGTTATTCATGAATAATCATCATTTCAGCCGTAGGATAACCACTGCTGAACATAGGCCTCTCTCACAGATTTCTTATCTTAGGGGAGGAACTTGCCCTTACTCGCCACGCTGAGTAGGCGGGTTGGCGAGCGCAGTTAGTAGTATTTGTTAAAATAGGGGACGCTGCCTAGACATGTGGTCTCGGTTAGCTACCTACTAGCTGTATCCCTTCATCGTTTGTTGTAGTCAACGTTGTGATAGTGTGCAAATTGACCGTAATATAACGTCAGCCACTGTCTCATGAACACTGACTTTACAAAATATAGTGTTCAGTTGTAAATCTTTCCGAATCACGTACTTCCCATAATGCTCTTGAATAATGACGTAATTACTTTGTACGCAATATTTATTTTGAGAAATCAGAATCTTGCAGTACTAGATAATCAAAAAACAATGTAGATTTGGTTCTTCAATTTAGAGTTATCCATTCTGAAAACTGAAACCTGTAATTCGACAGTTATAGAGGTTTTGGAATGTAGATGGACTTGTTTTCATCATATGGCTTAAAAGTCTAAAAAATATGGACAGACACATACTTAGATACTATAGCATGTTTTATTGATATAAACTATGCTAAAGTACCCAGCTATGTTTTCTTAAACTAAGTGTTAAATACGATTACTTGAGAAACCAAGGCTTAGAAGTCTCAAACATCTGATTCAGAATTATAAAGTAAGAAAAAATGTTCCAGCACAATATCATCATTATCCATCACTTGCACCTCGCCAAGTATAATTACAGTTTCCCCAAACACAATGTGTTCCAGTACAAAGGCGATAACAGACAACACCTCTCTTAATTCCGAACTTCTCACCTACTCGTATCTAGCCCTAAATCGCGGGGGCGGTGCCTAATGACCGCTAATGAGTGTTTTTTATTTCACCCGCTGTAAACAATTTCTTTTAAGCCTCTTTATACCTAGATAAACATCGAAACTCGCTTCGCACCTCCATCTGATAATCGAATTAATGTCATGGGATAAGAGAACAGCTCCTCCACTGTACATGTTTCAAACGAATATTAAATACCTACTCTATGTTTTATGAAAATAAAATTAATTTGATGATTTCTGATTTTATTCCTCTTAAAAAAATTGGTGACACAAAAGACTAAAATTAGGTGAGTTTGTTCACGAGGTCCCAAAATGTGGATAAAATTTAAAGTGAGTGCGAACTTAAAAGCTACTAGTTCGAAGTGTTCAAGCTCTTTAAATTTACCTGTATCAATGATCTTTTACCATTTCACGTAGTTTTATTGCTTTTTGTGTTGTTAATATGGGGTTTTATCTCGTAATTTTGGGTTATCACTGCATTCGATTGAAATGATATGAATTTTTCGGGTATACTTTATAGAAAGTCATACGGAAGTGACGCATAAGACAAGAAGGTGTTTTTTTGGCAATAACTCTGAAATTGTGAAACCATTACAAAGCAGCCTCTAAGAGGCCCACTTTTATTCTTTTCTTGACCATAAACAGCTGAAACCAGCTTAAAGCTTTTTCAATGAAAAAAATTGTTGAAAAAAGATTATTGCCAATTAGGTGCAGAATAAGCTCCTTTCGGGATTGCATATATAATAAGAATCACCTTGTATTCTAAATTTTATAGTAAAGGTTTCAAATTAATTTTTATTCTTTTGATAGTAGAAATAGCTAACTATAATTTTCAAATAGTCATCTTAGTCATACTAGGTTTACCTATTTACCTATATAACACCAAGATTTAGAAAACGGGCTACGATACATTTTAAGGGTTTGTGTAAATTTATTTGAGGTGGATACAAAATAAAGCTGCAGCATATAATTTCCCTACTCAACTTAAATACACTCGCGCTTATAATAATGCCTTTGCAAGAGCCTACCAGAACGAAGTGTGTTATCAGCTGTCGTGATCAAGATCCCCGATAACCCGACCCGAATAACGCATATTTACCGAAACTAAGTATAATGAAGTACACTTTAATTTGAACTGTTTATCTTTTGTGTTAAAACAACCTTCGGGTGTTGATGATGGATAATAACTGTAATTTCCATTTCTCGATTTCCGAGACGTGTTCGACGTCTAATACGTACGAAATTTTCCGGTTTCATGAATTTTTATGGCCGCATAATTTGCCTTAATAAATACCTCATTATTTTTGTTTTGATTATGCTGTCAATGTTCAAGGAAATGAATCAACTTTTTAAAGTACACAGATGTGCATGAAAGGAGCCTCTCAAAAGGCGCACCTTAATCCTTACACGATACTGATTCTTTCACATACTTACTAATTAAAAATGTAGGCATGTGCCAAATGTTCAGACATGTACCTCACTAACCTTAGACATCGTCTTTTCTTTATCTAGAAACATCACCTGCCCAGCCCTATCTGGTTACTCCAACGAGTTCTGGGTCCGGACTTTTGGCGGGAACTTGCGAAGTAATGTTGTGCTCTCAATTTATTTTACAAAACTAGTGTTAAATTGAATAATATTGTGTAATTATGATGGTGTTTTGCGTAATATTGTTTGAGTAAACCGCACAAGTGAAGTGAAATAGAATGATTGCGTGTATCGTCATATTTCGAGTTGGCGCCAAGAGGTCCATCGAGGTTTTAGTAAAATAGCCACCATCATATCTTACTAAAACTGAACTTGACTTGACTTGACGATGACTTGACTTGACGATGACTTGACTTGACGATGACTTGACTTGACGATGACTTGACCATGAATAAGATGAAAAATAAAGACGAAAGAATAAAAATAAAAAGGAAAAATAAACGTAAGACTTGGCGGTAAGGCCTAGATGCAATAACCATCCCGAAAGGGGAAAACCATAAAAAAAAAAGAGTTCTGGGTCCATAGAGCACCGCCAATGAATGTTTGATGGTGTTCAGATATTTCCATCAGCCGATAAATTGCTGGTGTAAAGATGCTTTATAACACTCCTATCGATTAATCCGAATCTGGGCCATTACATAATTAGCCAGCGATCTCATTTGTATCTGTTACATGTAAAACATTTGCTCTATGTCAGTCCCGATTAATAAAAGAAATAACAGAATGGTTCTCGCTGGATTAAACCAATTAATTGATCAGAAGAAAAACATTGAGTTCTGGAAGGCGAAGATTACTTTATGTCAAGTAGGTTTTAGTCTATCGCTACAAACTTTAGCATACCTACCAGTTTTACAGCTCAGTAATTCCGTGGATGAGGTAAAAAGATCGAGAGTTTTTTTACTATATAAGGCTTTTTGTCGTCATCACGATCATCAGCCTGAAGAGTTCTTCTGCTGAACATAGCCCCCCCCCCCCTAAAAAGTGCTACGATGAATGGTCTTAAGTTTTCTCTATCCACCGACTCCCGCAACCTTCATTGTATATCATAAACATTTATGGCCAAGAATAAAAATCGTTTTGGATTGTATAAAACAAGTTCTTTGATATGACACTCCATTTCATTAATTTGTCCTAGTTTTTTTAAATAACCCCTTGTTTTTTTATAATTTACTGGTAGACATTCGACTATATTGAAGTGTCTAGTCATAGACAACACCAACAACGCTAATAAAAACGCGCGAAACATTTTTATTATCTCTCAAATGACAGATGAATAATCCGCCGAAAAACCGCGCAACACTCGCCGTTCTAAATTTAAATTATTTACACAGCGATCGGGAGCAGGTAATTAATACAATCTTTGTTAGAGGGTAATTTGCCAGAGCTAATACCGGCGTGTGTAATCTTCAAAGGGGATTTAGAAACACGCGTTCTAATCTATTTTAGTCGTGTTCTGAAACAGAAATATTTACAATCTCTCTGGAACACTTCGGCGCATCCGACGGTCGTTACGCGAACGCATTGATACTTGCTGAATGGGTCTTCTGACTGCCCGATTCTATTCTATCTAGGGAAATCAATTAGACTGACAGATTGCTTAGCTTAGATAGATCATAAATTTAATAAACTAAATTATATTGACTCATTATTAAAAAAAAGTATGATAATTTGAATTGAATGTAAAAGGTTAATGTCATGTTTTTCAATGTTTTTTTTATACAACTGAGGTGGCAAAATGGTTACGGCCCCCTTGTTGGCAAGTGGTTACCGTAGCATATGAATGCTTGCAATACCAGCCATCACACACGCGTTGCCGAACCCGAACCCCCCTAACCCTTAAAGAGATCTGGCAACCTTACTCACCGCAGGAACACAACGGTAGTAAGTAAGTAAATATGAGGCACATGAGGTACCAGTTATATTCCCGCTATAAGAAAAAATGTTTCTGATACCCACTGCGATACCAAAACTGGGAATCGGTAGTAAAGGGTCAGAAACTAGGTGGTAATCTTCATAATCCGATTGTTCGTGCATGTAAAATCTGATTGGTTTGTTCGAAGAAATGTTGACTGACTCAGTCTAGATTTGATTGAGATGAGTGCTGATTGAGATGCCTCATTAATGTCCGACGCTCGCGTGTATTCCCAATATAGTTACGATGTTTTAAATTTGCATGCAATAAATAAATAAATAATAATAAATAAAATTCGTTTATTTCAGGTACAGTAGGTACAAGTACGTACACCCATATTACACATAAAAATAAAAATAAAACAATAAGGTCAAAAGGCATAGTAGATAAATCTACTGTGTCAACATACTTATGTAAAGTAAGTACCTACCTATGTATAATCACTTATATCCTATTTCCGTCCATATGGACGGAAATCCAATGCTTGTAAATTGGATTGGGCAGATAGTCATAGACAGCCCTCAAGATGCTATTATTGGAGCGACTTATCCGCTTCCAAAAAGCCGCTATGCGAGATCTTATTATTGCGAAGAAGTCAGGTACTCCCGCATCAGAGAACATGTTCGACGCACTGCAGTATCTCGGCAGCCTCATAAGAGCCCGGTAAGCATTATTGTACTGGACTCTTATGGCGCTGATGGATTTTCTCGTGTAGTGGGTCCATAGTTGACATGTGTACATACCTAGACAGTATGTCTTAAATAGTGTGTTCTTTACGTCCGAGCTGCAGTTAGCGAAACGGCGTGCGAGCATATTCCCCCTGACAGCGAGAGCCCTTCTCTCCCTCTCAACATCGCCGTCATCTTTCATTGACTCTGTCAGTAAGTGCCCCAAGTACCTGAACTGCCCGACCATTCTGATGGGCGTGCCGCCCAATAGCACTTCCGGCACCTTTTCTGGACCTCGCCCCGACCTGAATACCATCATCTCTGTTTTCGCCACATTATATTTTAACCCGTGCGCAATAGCATATTGTTCGCAGATTAAAAGGAGCTTTCTTAACCCTTTGATCGACGGGCTGAGAAGGACCATGTCGTCAGCATAACTAAGATTATTTACACTGACGTTGCCTAGCTGACAACCCGTCCTGGCCCTCCTCAGCTCCCCGATCAGGTCATTAACGTACAGGTTAAACAGGTCAGGGGAGGTCAATCCCCCTTGACGAACACCGCATTCTAGCCTATAATCACTAGAGGTCGTGTCGCCCCATTTCACATTGTTAATTTGGTTACCGTACCAGTATCTCAACAGATTCACCACATGATTAGGTACTTGCGCATCCAATAATTTGGCCCAGAGAATATCGTAATTGACAAGGTCAAATGCACGGCTAAGGTCTAGGAAGCATGCATAGATAGAAGTCTTCTGAGAAGTATAATAATGTACGGTACTTTTAAGGCTCATAATTGCCGAATCCGTTGAGAGACCGGTACAGAAACCAAATTGCGCGTCGTCAATTTTGATATTCCTCCATATTTCGGGATGGATAAGTCGCTCCAATATTTTGCCTATAACAGTACCTAACGAAATAGGGCGATAGTTAGAAGAAGAGCTTAGATCGCCCGTTTTATTTTTGACGATAGGTACCACTATTGTCCTCATAAGGTCACTCGGTAGATAACTATACTTTAGGCATAAATTGTAAAAAATACAAAGGTGCTCAAAAATTTTATCACTCGCCCAGAGAATGTGCTCTATACTAAGACCATCGTGGCCAGGTGACTTGCCACGCTTCATATTCTTGACTGCCTCCCTCACCTCCTTTAGAGTTACTTCTGGGTGTTCACTTAAAGTGGGCTTGGCAGCGGGCACACTCTCTGCAGGCTGTGGGCTCACTTTAAATTTATTTGCAAACATTTCGGCTATGGGTGAAGGCTCCTGCAAACCATCCATTGATACCGGCAAGTTCTGTTTAAAATTAAGTTTCTTAGTTGCGTTCCAAAATTTTGAAAAATTTTTGTTACTTCTATGCGTTGCTAATATATTAATTTTGATCATTTCTTCATTTTTCTGGCACCATTTAACTTTATTCTTAAATTCCGAACGACTTTTACGCATTTTATTATATATTTCCCCTTCCGATGGCTTGCCGGCCACCACCCAACAGCCGAAATATAACCTAGCGATCTGATGGCTGTCTTTTACATGATAATTCCACCCAATCAACTTGCGTCTTTGCTTACGATTCGGACGCGAGCTCTTTATTGCGGCAATTTGCAATACTTTAACGTGAGTTCTATTGTAATATTGAATGATTCGGTTGATTCGGTTGTCTTTTATTTATTTTGTATTAAAATGTGCTAATTATGACGGGATCTGAAATGAACGCTGAAGAAAATGAATAATTATCAGTTATATAGTTAGCTATTTAAAGTGCCTATGACAACCCCCTTAGATTCACCTCTATAAATGTATCTTCAGTATCTACAAAAAGATCTTAGAGTACCTTATTCTACAAATTTATTGTACTAACAAGAATAAACACACTTCTAGGTTATGAATAGTCTTCCACCATTTTAAACGGGAAGTTTTTTAATGAAATGCAATTAAAATCTATTTTTGTTAATAAGTAGGTACCTACCAACTTACAAACGCATGAGGTTTACTACCAAAATACCGCTTTTTAGTGACTTGGCTTCGATTCTGGCGCTAATTTCACCGTCACACCTGGTAAATTTTATGTGGCACCAAATCGTGTGATCTGTTTTAGACTCCCACTTAAAAAATATTTAGTTCTTTATAAATATGTACTATGAAGCTGTGGAACTCATATCACAGCGACCGTAATAAAGCGGTAAAAAACATTTATATATCATCATCATCCTGTAGAAGTCTAGCTGGACATAAGCTTCCCCAAAGAGTTCTACGACGAACGGTCTTGAGCATTTTCCATCCACCGACTTCCCGCAACCTTCACAATGGCGTTGGACCATCGGGCCTTCCAATACTCCGTCGCCCGCCCGATTCGTGGTTGCCATTCGAAAATCTTTACTCCCCAACGCAACGGTTGTCGGTTTTGCGAGCTATATGGCCTTCCCACTACCACTTCAACTTCGTAATTTATTTAAATAAGTAGCTCATTGTTATTGCTATTACGGACTCGGCCCTCTGGTATAGGCGAGCCGAATGATTGTTTGCAATCTTACGGTTTCTTCAAAATCGACTGTAGCGAATTTCATGGACTTACATTCTGTCCTTTCTAGACCTTTCAGCAAAGCGAAGCTTCCCTAACTCAATATGATATTAATGGTTAAGCTACTTTTGTTTTGATTGCATGTAGGTATTATTGAAACATGGCCAGAGCGTTAAATGGTTCACGCCTTAGTCATTGGACAAACCTACTTAGAAATGGCTTGAGCGTTAGATTTGCCACCACGTTTTGCAACTTTGAATAAATCATAATCCTGCGACAATACAAGGTGATTCATATTATATATGCTATCCCAAAAAGGGCTTATTAATACCCAGATGGCAAAAAAATGTATTATGACTTTAGTAAATTCAACAGTTTTCTTTCGTCAAGTTTGAGAAAGTTTGGGACAAAAAATGAGATGTGTATCAATACTTTGAAAATATTGATGCTTTTTATGGCTAATACGCTTTCTTTTTTTTTATAGAATAACCCCCTTTCGTGTTGGTATACATTTGATGAATCACCTTATAAAATAATCTCTAAGTTCAGCCGTATAAGAATATGGCCGACTATCTATTCAAGTGTTAAATTTTGCGTAAGTTAGTTGCATAAGTTAAATTTTCTTTCTTCTATCTGTTCTTGTTCATCATGTAGGGTGCATGTACATTAAGAAGGCTAATAGGTATATGCTTTAGTGGACTGTGGGCATAAAAGTGGTTTTGTCATTTGTCTGCAACCCACGCTGGTGGTAATTAAAAACGAAAATAAACAGAACAGAGTGCTTCAAATCGTAAAAAGTGTATCTATGTCGGTTATAAATGAGTACAGATGAACGAATAGCAATAAAAACGATTCAGAGTCACCGAAATAAATCTTACGAGTTCAAATGCTTAGGTGCGAAAATTTTTAAATATTTATTTGCTCGAACTGAAGAATGCTATTAAAATTATATCGATTTCGTTAAAATAGCGTTTAGGCCACATGTGATCGAATCTGACTGTACAGGTACAATTTTATTAAACAATAAAATTTTCGGAATCCGCAATAAATTGTGATGATGTACTAAAAAGGTATACTGTGTATACCAACTAGAAATTGATTTACTACAAGAGAAATTGTTTTCATGCAATATTGACAGTTTGATAATGTATGGTTATTATACTTTGATTATTTCTGACTTGTCGCTATTTATGATTATATTCTTGTTACTCTTTATTTTATTATTTTTGTTCCTGTTAATTGTAATGACGTTCATTTATTTCTAAATTTTGATTTTATTGTATGATTTTCTTTTGACTAATTTGAGATTATTTTGATTATGCTTTGTATTGTGACTAATATCTTTGCATGTCGGTCTCCGATTAAGTATATTAAACTATAGCATAAATATAAAAGACCATGTACCTACCTATATACAGGGTGTTTTTTTTCAGGGCCACTTAAGAGAAATCGGAAACCGTGAGAGTAATCGAAAAGTTAGGTAGTTAGGAGTTACGGGCTCGATTTTGAAAAAAATAAGATCTGCATTTTTTTTTAATTTAAAAATTAAATTGTTGTTTTTTTTTGCATTTCTGTGTTCTATGTTTGATAATAAATAAATAAATGCATTTTAACAATGTGTATAAAATTGTTGGAACACCTTAAAAACTGCAAATTTGTAAATTAAACAATATTTATTAATCGAAAGTTTATTATTTCGGTCGGACTATCTGCAAGCAAAGCAATGAATTAGTAAAAAATAGCCTTCGGTAAATAAATATTGTTGAATTTAAAAAATATAATTTTGAAGGTGTTTCAACAACTTAAGACACATAGTTATCGTACATTTATTTATTTATTATCAAACAAAGAACCCAATAAAGCAAAAAAAAATGTTTTTCATAAACCGACATTTTCTGAAAAACTGTAAATAAATTTCAACTTTTTTTAATGCTGATCTTATTTTTTTTTAAATCGAGCCCGTTACTCCTAACATCACTTTTCGATTACTCTCATGGTTTCCGATTTCGCCTAAGTGGCCCTGAAAAAAAACTCACCCTGTATACTATACTTCATGCAAATAAAGCCAATCATTCATTCATTAAAAGGAAGGTTTTTTCTACACCCAATTAGCAATCAAGTTTAATCTATAACTTTTGGAAATTCCATTTTTTTTTCATTAAAACAACATTACGGAAAATCAACTTTTTTGGGGTCAAGTTCAAGCTCAATTTTTCAGCTGTTTTAGATAGCAAACTTGATGTTGAATTATCGTACTAATTACTTACAAAGAAATACATTTATGAATTAATAAAATGTTATCCGTAATGAATTGTGACGATGTACTAAAAACACAGTGAACGTAATCAAGCATAGTGAGTGTCGGTCGTGGAACGAAATATCTGATATAGGTGAAGTCTTGGTGAATATATAAGTGAACAGCATCTGGCAAATCATCTGGCGTTTCATCAGGTTGATTCATAAAAAAAGTAATTAATTAGTCCGGTAAGTCATTGTGAGGGTCGTTCGTATAACTATTTCCAAAGCGTTGCAATAAAAATTGGTCCAGATTCCAACATCGAAAATAAGACGTTTTTGGTCGTCTGCCAAGTTCATTATGAGCGTTCATGAAATTTCACATTTGAATTATTTTACTGTCTGACTTATGGCTGTTACTTAAATATTTGGTAAACAGGAAAAATATAGCTATAGATCGATCAAATATAATGGGAAGCTAAAATAACGGGTTTAAGTGGATCAGGGAGTTTTGTTAAGAGAATGAAGCGTTTTCAATATTTTAACGCATTGTTTGAAATGTTGCAAGATTTAATGGAACGATAATCAATCGAGACGTTATTGCGAATTACGTATATTTATCGATGGAGTATTTTGTCTAAATAATCCAACACATACCGATCCATTATAGATATTTTAAACAAAAAAATAATGTTTTTGCACATAGGAGAGGCCACTGGCAAACATCAAACCACGAGGCAGGCTACCAAAGCGATGGATCATGGGAAATGTATCTCAAAAGGAAAAAAGGTGGGAAAGCATTCTTCTTAAAAATTTTAGATTCTGAAGATTTTGTTGTCGCAATATCCTAAATTTAGTAAATTTGACAACGCTGAAATTATAGCCATTTTTTCGTTTTGATGTGATAAGAGACAGCAACATTGTTAGTGCTGTCAAATTAAGTTACATAAGGATAATATAATAAGAGAATCGACACAAATGATGATAATGACTGACATGTAATTGTGTTCAATAAATACAGAGCCGTGACACGGTACTTCCTTTTCATTCAAATCAAAAATTACAAAATTACAATTGAGCGCATGAAAACAACCTAAGTTAAGTGAGTGGTACCTACTAAAGGAAACTGCAAACATTTCAATAAAATAATAATAATGCCAATAGTTGCATAATTCCAGATTGCAAGGAAGCCAACAATAGAACAGAACATTATGAATCATCTCTGATCCATCCGCCGGCCGAAGATTATCGAATTGGAACACTAACACTTGGACGCATTAAAATGCACGTGAATCTAATTTACGCATGCAAATAATCCCGACGTACCCTAACTACCCAACTTTAACAAAGTAGCAGTTGATGCATCAAACGATATGACATTTGTGGCTAATAAAGTTGCGGACGTAGTGGCGGACGCGACTTTCAGAATCATACGTCGTTGCAACACTCGCGACTTTGAAAAATGTGACATTACCGACTGCAAGTCGCAGTCAAGGAAGTCAGACTGCAGACACATGGGTGCGGCTGCAAGGCCTTATACCAACTTTAACTTTACAAGCTTGGAAAGGTAAGTCTCAATGACACTAAATTAAAAAACATTAGCCTATGTAACTTACCGTTTTGTGGCTTTCCTTATGAAAAAAATGTCAAAAGATAAACATTGCTTAAAGTATTACCATCTAACCACTTATTACCACTTACAGGTACGTAATGAGAAAAATTGGTAGGGATAATTTAACACTATGCTTAAATTTATGTCTTATGCTTTTATAAGTAGGTAAGGTTTGTAAGTTGGTCTATAATATAACTCTTTATAACGTTATAACTTTTGACAGAAATGAAAGAAGAGTTAAGCTGAAACTTAAAAATACTTATTTTTAAGTTTCAGCTTAACTCTTCTTTATAAAAATTGGATGTCGATATACAAAATTACTAGGCATCTATGATTCGATCATGCGTCGATTTCAGTGAAAACATTGTGAATTCCCCGTCATAGTTCAATCTTTTGTGTGCGTAATCGAATGGGTCACAAATTATTGGCTCTCTTTGCGACTAAAAGTCGCGTACCTAGGTCATATAATAAGTCCCAGACATTAAAATATCTCCGTATATCCGCGTAACAAACACTGAAAACCAATGTGCTAACCAAAGCTCTTATTTATAGTCTACCATCTGTCAGATCGTAACCGTTCCAATTTCAAATTCAAACAGTGTTCTAATTGGATTGTATTTTTGTTTAAAGTGCTCATAATAAGCTCGCGCGCACATTGTTACAAAATGCTACAAACACATCGAAGTGTTTACTCTTGAGCAATTAGATCCATTGATGTATTGGGATGATCAGCTTTGACCACAGCGTATAAAGAGGATACAGTTTAATATTACAAATCTGAACTCAGTAGCACAACTTTTTTTTAAATCTTCGTTTGTTACATTGGCTTATAATACTTTATTATTATTTAACTGACTCATGTGGGAAATCGAAATCGCGACCTTCCCTGGACACGGGGTTGCATTAATCGCTGCGCTACCAAGCCACTCATCGTCTCTGTAATTTTTAGAAATAGGCTTTTATTCCCAATAATTAAAGGCATCCTCATAGATCTCCAGGCAATCAGATCCTAGAAGATACCTAAGCAGATAGTCAGAGGCATGTCCAATATTTAGTACATAACCACATTTTACAGTAATGAGTATTCCTTATGTGATAGGCTGCAAGCCCATCGCGACATTTGTGTGGCGTCATGAAAAGAGTGCCTACAAAAAACAGTAGTTCATTCGATTTTCACGTTCGAAAAGTGAAAAGTGTAAACTCAATGACTTTGCAGACTAGCGCCCTTGTTATACATCTATTCCACGTTTTAGCTTTTGTTGTAGCGTACGAAAAATATTGGACTGATGGATGTCTTCAAAGCAGCTTGCATAAAGTGGTCGGACTGATCTCTGTGCACTATGCCCTGCAGTTGTGTGTGTGCGTCCGATTGAGAAGTAACATTCTGGATCTGGAACTGATTAGCGCGTGCGCACGTGTGCGTTAATACGAGTTCGTGAATAGATTTCTATGTGTTATCGAGCATTAAGTACGCTTTGCATTTTATTATTTAATGATTCATCTTAGGGTTATAGAAATAGTCGGGAATGCTGCGTTGAAAGGCCAGTAATAACAGAGCATTGGCGCATCTGCCCCACTGTGTTTCTGTAATGGCTCAGGATAATTTATGTACTGATCTTTTATGCTGAACAAGAATTCATATTTTTGCCGACAACCTATGTCTTCAGACCATACAATTTTGTGAATCTGGTATTTTTAATTATCCAGTAATTCATCATCATCAGCCTGTAGAAGTCCACTGCTGGACATAGGCCTCCCCTAAAGAGTTCCACGACGAACGGTCTTGAGCCCTCTCCATCCACCTACTTCCCGCAACCCTCACAATGTCGTCGGTCCATCGGGTGGGGGGCCTTCCAACACTGCGTCGCCCGGTTCGTGGTCGCCATTCGAGTACCTTTACTCCCTGTCTCACCCCTTTTTGCAATTGGATCGGATTTGTGCTCTGGTTCTGGAGTCGGATAGTCATGGTGGCCTTGCTGTACAAACACTTCAACACTTCGATATACCGGTAGTCGATCTGGCACCGCTGTAGTGACCGTAACACTGCCCAGGTCTCGACTGAATCGAAGGCTTTCTCGTAGTCCACAAACGCTAGACACAGTGGCCGATTATACTCTTCGGTCTTCTGTATAATCTGCCGAAGCGTGTGGATGATCTACGGTACGGAAGCCTTTGCGGAACCCGGCTTGTTCGGGAGGCTGGAAGTCGTCAAACCTACGGGCGAGCCGGTTAGTGACAACTCTCGAAAACAGCTTATAGACATGGCTCAGCAGCGAGATGGGCCTATAATTCTTCAAGAGGGTGTTGTCACCTTTCTTGAAAAACAGTACCACCACGCTCCTGTTCCACGCCTCAGGCGTTATACGCGAATATATATATATATATATATATATAGGCGAATTAAATAGCTTCTGAAGGACTTTAAGTACCGGTGTTCCACCCGCTTTCAGAAGCTCTGACGTTATTCCGTCTTCCCCCGGTTCTTAAGCTATTCCATCCAGTCATTACGATACCGATAATTAATCCTGGTAGGTACCTACTCTTAGGCGTTAATATTTTTCTTTCCCCTGAAAATGATATCAGACTGACATTATTTTCATAGAAATCGCTATAAAACCAACATTACTACCTATAACAGAAAACTATTGAAGAATTTGAACTATTTTAACCCAACAAAAGGCATAGAGCAGCGTTAGTGCCTATTCGATGTGCAATACGCCTCTTTTGGCTTCCACATTTTACGAAAAACTTGTAAACAATAAGCGAATATAGACACGTGGGTATCTCGAACCACTCGCTTTATGAGATTCTTTCTCCCCCATTCGTGCAAATTGTAGAATGAGCTTCCTTCTGAGGTTTGCCCGCTAACCTACAACATGAAGAGCTTTAAGAAAAATACAAAAATATTTCTCCAGGGCAAGCAACACATTAGCAACGCTCCAGGTGCTGCAGATGTCAATAGGCGATGGTAACCGCTTACCATCAGGTGGGCCGTAAGACTTTTGCCTCCGTATAACATAAAAAAAAATAGAGGGACACTTTAGTGGAATGTCGACCTAAGGTGTGTTACGTTTTTAATTGCGATACTCACATTATTTTTATTCTGTCAACTGAAATTTTACTGCCGTTTTTATGCGACTATGTGGCCGATGACAGAATTAAGGTTGTTTACGATTATTCTGGGATTGAATTAAAATTATATGAAATAAAGGTAGTAAGACATAAGACATAATAACTATCTTCATAATATTGTTACGTGGGCGGAGAAATGTTTGTTTAACGTCTCTAACTTGCGGGATACTTCAATGAAGAATATAAAAATCATAAAATATAGCTTTCATAAATGTTCTACAGTTTTCGTACTAGTACCTGAGTTTCATAGTATCACATATTTATTGAGTGATAATCTTATAAAATATAAAAGTTCGCCTAATCATGATTATCATAAAAGCAGATACACACAGTAAAGTAAAAGTACCCTCTTACTGAGTACAAGCGCAAAATTTCGCTCTCTCTTCATAGTTTCACAAAGTAATTAAGATTTTCCCAATAAAGAAAAAAAAACTGGTGTAGCAAAAACAAATTCTAGTTTTTTTAAAGTAAATACTTGTGTTACTAATTTTGTACTCTGGGTTTTCACACTATTTATTAATGCTAATTTACTCAATCACAATGCACTTTACATCACTCAACATACAATAGAATTACCATTTCACAACACACGAAACTTCCTAAATCTGAAATTAACGTGTGCATAAAAACCAATTTCCACTGACCTATTACACCTTGAGAATTCAAACAAATTGGGCGCTGCAACAAGGAAAATGAGAGGTCTAAACGATTGGTTGGTTTATCACAACCCGGCCTAAAGAATTCCCATTAATGTCGATCATTAAATATGAATTATAAATGAAAAGAAAGGCAATCACGTATATTATTAGATTAAAATAAATCTCGATGTAATGCTCGTGTTCATGGGCCTTGTATGTGTGCGCAGTTCCATCAAATTCTTGCATAATGTCACTCAGCGATAGCGTTATTTTAAACACGTACCTATTTCATCAAACTTAGGATTCAAGCCTTAACCGAATGTGAAGGCATTAAGCGACTAAGAATAGGTACCCAGCTATTTGTAGTAGGTAGATATTTGAGGTGAAGCTAATAATAGCTTCGGGCAAGTAGGTCTGAATTTTAAGAGGAAAAATCAACAAAGTTTTAATATCGTCGTTTTAAAATGATTCATGCGATTTCAATAAATAAATGAATATTGAAGTTTGAAAATGAATAAATTTACACTAAAGTTTTGAAGTTTAAAGCTATATTTAATACTTTAAAACTTCAAAAATTCACCGTCATTACTTATCCAGCTATAGTACAACTCGAGAAATCGTTTTTGGAACTTGGTATGAGTTGCCTAGTTAAAAGACAAGGTAGGTCAAATCTGACAAACAATTTAAAGAATAAATAAAACGACGCATCTATCTCTCTATTTTTGTGACTGACATTGGCACACACTAAAAACAATTTTTGAGTCTACACAAAAGTGAAATATGTTGTTTTCTCACGCAAGATTGATCACCTCCTGGTCTGTTTCAAGTTCGTGTGACTTCTGTGATAATTACGTAGAATATTAAGATTATTGATTTATTGAACCATAATTTATTTTCAATGGCTTTCTCAGAAATAAACAAAAATGTTTGGTTTTGTTAAACTTCTTGAGGTGTCAGATTTAACACTCTATTCACTGATCGTTGATCACTGAATCTTTCTTTCATTTCATCTGGGCGTATGTTGATTTGCAGGCTATTTTCCGTATATTCTATAAAATATCACTTTCAGCGCTATGCTCAACCATTACTTGTAGTGTAGTTTCTTGGAAGATGACGATGACAGAGTCAGTCAGATCAGTCAGATTTAACACTCTATTCACTGATCGTTGATCACTGAATCTTTCTTTCATTTCATCTGGGCGTATGTTGAATTGCAGGCTATTTTCCGTATATTCTATAAAATATCACTTTCAGCGCTATGCTCAACCATCACTTGTAGTGTAGTTTCTTGGAAGATGACGATGACGGATTTGGTCTTATTATGATTTTATGCTTAGGCCTGACTCAACCACTAATTTATTAATTTAGAGTTAGTAATTTTATGGTTCCGTACCTCATTTGGAGGAAACGAAACGCTTATAAAATCACTATTGTCCGTCCATCTGCCTTTTTATCAAGACCCTTTTTCTCAGGAACGGTTTAAGGTATTAGTTTGAACAAAAACAAAGGTCTGTGAGCAGTGTCGTTATCAAATCAAGTTTCTAACACAATGTCTTACGCAGTTACGTCAATGCATGTCTAATTTTTGTTTGGCAAATAGCAATAATGAAATTGTCCACTAAAACTAACTAAAACTTTGTCATAACAAAATCATTAGCGGCAAGCCACTGTCCGATTTGTCTCACTTTAATGTAAGGTCTCTTAGACTCGGAACATTATCAGATTCCGTCACACTTTGGGTAATTTTGACCCCTTAATGAGTCTTAGTAACGCAATGAAAGCACATACAACAGAGACAAAATATACAGTAGCGTGCGTGCAATACGAACAAACAATGAAAATATCTCACTGCCGTTAAAGGTGGCTTTCGTTGAAAGTTCTAACTAATATGACTATTCTCTGTGTTTTGGCATAGATTAAAGTGTACTCTATTAAAATAGTAAAAAATTCACAACGTACAAGAGTTTCACTACGTGATAACATCCGAAATGAGGAAATCAGTGACAAAACCAGTACACCGACATTGCTCTCAGAATTAGGTTCGGTTCTACGAGCTATAAATAAAATAAAAATAAATAAATATTCCGGACATAATCACACGGTCAACTGATACCAAACTAGGCATAGCCTGTACTATGGGTACCAGAGACTAATATACATATATATATATGTGTTCTACTTTAATATCTTATAATATAATTTTATTTACAGAAAGAAACTTAAAACTAATACAAGTTAATATTTACAAAATACACAAGAAACAGTTGAGCCATCTAAAGACCGTTACAAACGATCTATAGATAGCTCAACATATATATATATTTAACACCCAGACACAGAACAAACATCTGTGTTAGTCACAAATGTTTGTCCAGTGCGGGAATCGAACCCGCAACCTCTAGCGCAGAAGGCAGAGTAACTACCAACTGAGCTATGAGGCCAGTCAAAAAAAAAGCTATAGCTCGTAGAACCGACAACAGTTGGGAATTATAGGTTCTCGAATAGCAACGACAAACCGGACGAAGGCTGATCCAATGGGCCCACAACGTTGTGTCGACGATGTCGTGGGAAGTCAGTATAGATAGCAAAGACTCGATACTATTCGTCGAGGTGCTCTTTGGGCAAAGGCCTTAGTCCAGCAGTGGACTTCTTAAGGCTGAAGATGACGATGACATGCGCATTCCCTGTCTGGCCATAGACTAGACTCACTTATTTTTTAGGTATCCGTACCAAGTTAGAGAAAACTGAACTTTAGAGTTAGAGTTCGGAAGTAAGGGGCTTGATTTTCACTCTAAGGCACTTACGATTACGAGTCCCAGGTCATTATGGCTCAGGCCTTTTATAGAAGTAATTACAATAGAAATTGGATTCAGTTTTTGTGTTGAAACTATTATTTTAGTTCCTTATAATATATAGGTCACTAATGTTTTAGAATCTGTAGGTTCAGGGAAATGCCGGTTTCGTCGCAATGTTTTCCTTCACCATTTTAGAGTACTAGTATTAGCACACATACATTTTCCGTGTCGAAAGTCAATTGTTTTATGACCGGGATTCGAATCCACTCCTTCGGATCGCAGCACGGGTCACTACTACCACGCCACCAGTGCTCAAAATCAGCTTGCTAATTCTGATATTCGGATTAATACAGGTCAATCAATAACAAAGTTCATCACGCCGAAATCACCTCGAATCACTCCCTCTAGATAAAAGCATTATTCATTAGCAGCAACACAAAACTTGTATTGTCTTCCACACGTCTCCCCGATAACTCTCCAGTGATAATTTATTAATTTCTCCATCCCTTTTGTTTGTTCATGATCAATGTTTGCCTCCCCTAAACCATACATGAGAATAAGTAACGGCAGAAGCGACAGTTTTTCTCTTTTTTTCACAGGAGAAAATATTACCTACGATTCCTACACTGATTGAGCGTAACTCACTAGTTAATTTGCATGTATTCAGTAGGCTAAATAAAAATAGTTTAGTATACAGTTACGATTATGATACGATTAGAAATGTTAATAATTAGCCAATCATAAATAAATTATTTCAAGCATGTCAATGGTTTATAAGTATTTGAAGTTTATTATCGTATCAAAAGCGTAACGCTGTCATAAATTATTCCTGTGTATCCTACTGAATACATGAAAATTAACCAGTGAGTTACGCTCCATACGCTTAGGCATCATCATGAATGAATGAATGAATGAATGCTTCATCATCAACCTGTAGAAGTCCACTGCTGGACGTAAGCCTTCTGCAAAGAGTTCCACGTTGAACGATCCTGAGTCGGTCTATTTGTGCTTGGGACACAAATATTTTTACTTAAGATTATTTTTTGTAAAAATATCTAAGAAATAGTTTGATTTTGGTAGTGCTTAACTTACATGATGTCAAGGAAGCGTGATATTTAAGGCAAAAGCAGTTATGCGCCTAATGTAAATGGCCTATCTATTACAAACTTTATCTTTTCATTGCCAAAACGTTGTTCCCAATGATAAGACTTGTTTTCGTGATTACACTTTGTTAATCATACTTTCTTAATTAAAGGAAAGTTGGGGCTAATTTTGTGATCGCCGATAAAAAGTTTGACGTTGCTTCGTGCTAATGAGTTTGTAATCTCATTGTTCAGTTTCGTAATCGAGATTTTCATTATTTTTAATTAGCAGGTGCCCGTAGCTTTTGTTTTAGTTTATTGGTCAGGATTTCAGCGTACTTGAAAACCAGGTACCTACGCTGTACTGGCGATAAACTGACTAGGTATTTGTGTTTGCGGCTCCTTGTTAGATAATTATTGTTGATTTTGCATTCGAAATCCCAGGAATCCTATAGAGTTCACGCGTTTTTAATGCAAGCAGCTTTCACAATACAAACCAAATCGCGTCTAGCCGTAGGGCTGTTTTCCTATCAATCTCACAGATGATAGTCTATCGCGGCCGGGAACTCGATGCATAATGCTCGACTCAGATAGCTGTCTCGGGCACGAAGCCTCGAAGCTTCGCAATTTATTGTTTCACGATCTCAACCTAGCTCATTATTAAAACGGTTTGATACGTTTGGAGGTGTTGCTGACGCCTGGGGCCCGACTGCGCCAATTACTCGCGGGAATCGCCGTTGTTTGACTTTAACAGCCCGCTTGACTTTTAGTGGTGCTTTGACTCCTAGTTGTCTATGCGGCCCTGGTACTTTGTTGCCCGCACGGATATTTTCCTGAGCAAATCTGATTCTCTGTTATCAGGAATATATTTATAACCTTATAGTTTATTGCTACTTCCCTTTATAGTTTATTAAAGTAGGAACTTTAATGGTAAAAAAGAATATAACAGAAGCAAACATTAATCTGCTTTCGTAATTATTAACGTTTTATTTAACGCAAAAAACGCTAAGGAAAGGAATCAATAACTGAAATGATACTTAGGTGATACTTAGGTGTGCCTATGTTTATGATCGTGAACTTACGTAAACGTAGATGAATACATAGTTAGTGTGGCCAGGGTTTACAAATAGAACGATTTCTCCAGACTGATAGATTTATACATAGTATCGCCAGTCTGCGGTGATGACGTCACCTCATAATTTGCAACTTGCCTACCGAAAATAAGAGTCTACATTTAGCTTTGGCCATTATAAATGTCATATATTAATATACCTCAATAACTTCAGTACTAGCATTAAATACTTTCCTTTTCATAACCAGCCTGAAATATCAATTTCCAAACCCTTTTGTAACACTGATAATATTTTCTTTTGTAAAAATACCTCATTGTTTTTTAATAAACAATGAAAGGGTCGACCAGGTCTATTCAAATTACAAGAATCCATTAGTAGAACAAAACGCCGATTAAACATCGAACTAAAACAATTTTCTTCAACTTCAACAAACAAAATCGATTGGGTTTAATTGCCGTCTGATCAATAACTAATTGTGTTCACCACACGTACGACGATAAAGTATAATTACTGGCTGCCGGCCAAATGAATCGATCCACATCAGAACGCGAGGTTAATCCATCATTTAGATATTACGGCCCGATTGAAGCTCACCGTTTTTTAATTTCCAAAATTACACCCGTAGTTCGAAAGCGCCTAAACACGTCATAATTACCGTCTAGTAAATTGTCGTAAGTGGGGGTTGGGGAGAAGGTGGAGGGCAACTATCGCCTGGTACCTGTCGTGTTATTTCTATAATCACTTTCATTCTGAAACGCGACATTAATTAAAATTTAGTTTCAGGCCATTAGTCGCCATCGCGTTCCCTTAAGTTTTATTTTTTCCCTGTAATTATAGAGTGCGGGTGCGAGGCTAAATGGCCACGGTAATGATAAATAACACTGTATTGAAGGTAGACATGAATTTTGTATTCAAATTAGGCGAGGTGTGGATTTAAATGTTACTGCATTGCGCTTTTATTAATGACGCGTAGTTTTAATGCGGCATGAAATTATTTAACTATTTTAACTGCTGTTTGATTAGAATACAGAGGCCGAAAGCGAGAACTGGTTTAGGTTTGGTTAGACTCGTGACTCGTGAGATTTTACCGGTAATAAGGTTGTGTATACACTGTACGCGTTATTAATTAACAGGTCGACAGCAAACAGAGAGCCGGCTACCGGCCTGCGCTGGGCACACAAAGATATTTGCTCGTCGAGACTCCGGAGCGGCGGCGTGAAGAATCTCATTACCGTGATTCTGAGAATATTGAAAGTGAGAAACGAGCCTAAAAAAGGTAGACTTAAGCAGCGTGGTTCAGAAGCTATTTGTACAATGCCCTCACAGGTAAGATGATTGCTTTTCAAGTAGGTACCTATTTTCTGTTAATGATATTTTTGTCAATTATTGTCGGTTTCTGTATTAAATTTAAATCTATACATTCGAGAGCTTAAATTTACATACTAAATACAATACATAGAATTGCTCGTTGTTAATTCATCGTGAAGGAAATTTTGACCTTAAACTATAAAATATGATTTTAGTTTATGGTCAAACTTTCCTTCAGACGAATTACGATGAAAAAAATGACATTGTGAAAAAAAGAATTCAAAAATAAACTTTACTAAAAAGGTTTGCACAACGGGCTATGGAGAGAGCTATGCTAGGAATTTCACTGCGTGATAAGATCCGAAATGAGGAAATTCGTAGAAGAACCAAGGTCACCGACATAGCTCTCAGAATTAGCAAGTTTAAGTGGCAGTGGGCAGGCCATATAGCTCGCAGAACCGATAACCGTTGGGGAGTAAAGGTTCTCGAATGGCGACCACGAACCGGGCGACGCAGTGTTGGAAGGCCCCTCACCCGATGGACCAATGACATTGTGAAGGTTGCGGGAAGTCGGTGGATGGAGCAGGCTCAAGACCGTTCGTCGTGGAACTCTTTAGGGGAGGCCTATGTCCAGCAATGGACTTCTACAGGCTGATGATGATGATGATGATGATGATGATGATGATGATGATGATGAAAAAGGTTTAGCCATGATATGATCGACATTCAACTTTATTTGTTTTATTTTATCTAAAATGATCGAATTTCCTATAATTATTGCAACAGGAAAGCTTTATTATATTTCTGTGCATTGTGTTATGTTTACAAAAGCAGCTTGTGAGGGCATGTCCATAATAAATGGCGTAATAACGGGCCGATCCACCGCAAGTTTCTAGAAGGCACTATATCAACTTAATACCTTGCAGGTTATACTCAACTCAAATTCTGACATGATTTTATGATTTAACCACGGATTTATGTGAGAGATTTAGGAAAAAATCTGCATTTAAAATGCGATAGCATTTCTACCTATTCACTGTCTATCCTTTACAATTTCCGAGTCAAAATGCTATCCCCATTTCTGTCTAATCCTACATTTTCACTTTCTGTTAACAATTAGTGATCACCATCATCATTTCAACCATAGGACGTCCACTGCTGAACATTGCCTACCCCACATATTTCGAGAGCAAATTCCTATCATGTGGTGGGAATTTGTCCATACTCACCACGCTGGGCATACGGGTTGGCAAGCGTAGTTAGAGCTGTCTTTGTGAAAATAGGGGACGCTGCTGCTAGTGTATATCCTTAGTCTTTTCGTAGGACATCCACGGATAGGTATGTAGATATGGAGCGGCCCGTAGATATGTTTATGTTGTATTATTTGGTGTACGTGTAAAATGAATGTCTTTCTCATAATTCTAAGAAGTTTTGGGCAATAAATGACACCCCATATTAAGCCTTTCATACAACACTGGGTCTTCTATAATAAAGCATTCTTCGTTCTTCACCAACTTCGCCATAGCTGATAGTTGATATTCTCTCTATTCTTTACAAACGAAACAAAAATCGTACTATGACTTTTTTATGAAAAGGCAAAACGGTATGAAAAAAATCCAAGAAACGACGACACATACCTGAACACTCCACAAACCAGAGTATAATGCCTCACTTTGACATTGCAAGCACTAGTCCATTGAACCAAGTTTACATCCTACTCAAGATACAGGAAGCACTAGTCTTATCGATTTTACAAAACTATCGATTTCTCACTATCTTTGTCTTTTAGCAAACTAACAGCAAGCACTATTTGAATTTCGATCGCGATTTTCGTTTGGGCGGGCGGCAGAGGCGTGCGCAGACGCCGGTATCGGAACTGTATTAGCAGCAGTCACTGTCTCAATAGTAAACTTAGTATTTGTAAGCATCTTGTTGCATTCTAAAGGGAGTTGGTCCGTATTTAATAACGGGCACCACGAATTCGCTGGATGATATAATTATTGTGACGGAAATGCTTCTTCGGTGCTTTAATGTAGAGCTTTGATTAACAGATCGATATATAAATTTTAAAATGTGATTTTCGCTTTGAAAATATTCATTTTCTAGAATGTGTCTCATAGATGCGCATTAAATGCGGTGTTGCTTGGTTAAATTATTATTGCTAGTGGTTCGATCTGAACTGAGACATCGCGATGTCTAGTTGAAGTTGGTGCTTCAATGATCGTTGAGTCACAATCAAGACAAACTTCGCATCTTTAGTATATTCTAACTAATATCCAATGTTACCTGAACTACGAAGTCATTGATTTTTTACAAATGTGAGCTCACGTTATATTGGTTATTAACCAATATTTGAATAAATATGAAATGAAATGAAATGAAATTATTACCAGTTTTTTTTGTATTTACAACCTGTTGACCTACTAAATTCCATGCAAGTCGAATTGACGGTACATAATTTTCTATTTATACTCAAACAAATATGCATACAAACATACAACGCCGATTCGTCCGAGTTGTTTGAGAGAAAATATAAAATTACTGTCATCAATTTCCTTTGCGAACCCCCACAGCATATTACTAATTTTTTCACATTAATGGATGGTTTTTGCAAAATATTTCATGAATTTATTGGGTTGTTGGTTGGTGTTCTTTTATTGGGGTAGTTCCACTGCGCTTCAAAACCCATTGTTCTCAAAATTTTAAAGTTCATACATTGATTCCACAGCGCTCCAAGAAAGTTTGAGTAGTGTTAGCAAAAAAATAAATGTAGCATGAAAAGTTATGTAAAATAACGATATTTCTACTTGTACAAAACATAACTTTATATAAATAACAACTTATGATTAACCTTTTATGCTGATACTAACATTTTTATTTTAGAGCGCTGTAGAAGCGTTTTGGTACTTATAATTTTAAAAATAATATCGTAATAAAAACTTGGAGGAATGCATTCTTGGAGCGCGGTGGAACTAACCTTTTATTGAGTAGGTAGGTTACCTAAAAAATATTAAAATATTATTTCTCAATGACTTAATAAACCCGAGAATTACTAAGGACACCTATTCATAACACATTTTATTATAAAAACTGCCTCTTCATCTCTCATTCGCAACTAATAAACAGTAATTTAAAGAAATACACAGAAAACTATTTGAAATAATTGTAACGGATGACTCCATTCCTATTTTTTATCGGGACGTGGAAAGTTATAATGAGATAGAAATCTATTTCTGTACCACTCAGGATAAGAATACATTGCAAAACCACAGCCTAATAGTTAATCGCTGGACAACTAAGCAATACACTAGTGGAGCACACTCGCAATCTCATTCAGGCCCTTTGTTACAGTGTATCAACACAATTTACGGAGGGATACTGTAGGTATGAAAATGTTGCGCAAAATGAAAAAAAATACCTTCATAAAGGTTCTCAAAAGGCGACTACGAACGGGGCGATGGGAAGGCCCCCCAATGAACCCAATGGACCGCTGACATTGCGCAGAGAGAAGTCGGTTGATGGAAAAGGCTCAAGACCGTTAGTCATGGAACACTTTGGGGCAGGATGTCCTGCAGTGGACTTCTACAGGCTGATGATGATCATGTTGTGCTAACTGAAGTACAGCATTGAAGAACTCAAATTATGCGTATAACTTTCATAATCTTGATAAAATCGAAACGCTTGAAAAGGGAATGAACCACTACTAAACTTTCATGTTTTGTATTTGTTTAAGGCAGGTAAGTTTAAGTAATTCAGGGCAGGTTGGAAACGTCTGTAAACTCCAGTTATATCCAGTCGAATGAGCAAGCTGTTGTCATTCTTAGCTCGAATGGTGGATCTTATTTGACTCCGACCTTGGTTGTTTAATCGAAAGTGTTGACACATCTTGATTTATGTATTTCATAAAATTCGATTTGAACGACGTAAAATCAAATATTATTATAGTATTTAATGGGCAACGTGGGCCTCTTTGTTTTATAGGTCTGGAAATAAACTTGTTAGTAATTTTCTTGCGTATTCAGGTCTCACCTATCGGATTCCGTCAAACTATACGCTGAGATGATTCATTTGAATATCTGACTACTGGATTTTCCATACTAAACTACCTAGTTTTTTCTGTATCTAAATTTGTACTCATTGCTCAATAAGTAGTTAGCAAGTTGAAGTGGCAGTGGGCAGGCCATATAGCTCGCAGAACCGATAACCGTTGGGGAGTTAAGGTTCTCGAATGGCGACCACGAACCGGGCGACGCAGTGTTGGAAGGCACCACCCGATGGACCGACGACATTGTGAAGGTTGCGGGAAGTCGGTGGATGGAGAAGGCTCGAGAACGTTCGTCGTGGAACTCTTTAGGGGAGGCCTATGTCCAGCAGTGGACTTCTACAGGCTGATGATGATGATGATGACTCAATAAGTAGTAAATAAATCAGTGACGTAGATTCGCTTGGAATCTGTTGTATCACTCATAAGTTTAAAAATAAACTGATTATAAAAATAAAATTTAAAAGTTATCCAAAAATGTTCGATCCAACGGGATTCGAACCCGAATCATCTTTACAATTTTGCGGTGTTTAATAATTAAACACCCCAAAATTCTAGCAAATTACATTGCAGATTCTAACCAAAGCTCCGAGGCTAAGCGAAGAGGTTTAAATCCCACTGAAAACTATTCGTTCTTTCGAAAATTTTAGGAACTATTTAAATGTAATGTTATAGGTACATAAGTGTTGCTTACTCTTTAAAATCAAGAAAATAAAAAAATAGTTCAATATGATCCTAAAGACAATTTGGCTGATCAGTGTTTTGAAAAGTATAAAAATGCTCAAAGTAAAGTTAAACTAAACTTTTTAACTAAAGGTAAAGAACACACGAGATACTAATTATAAAATCATCAAGAAAACCACTAAAAACGTTATTTCCGATGTTTCATCATTGAAATAATGCATGGTTACTCAACTCGTAAATAGGTCACGTGTACTTAGCTTGCTTTCATAGCTTCTTGATTGAGCTATAAAATCTTTATATTGGTCAGAAGATTCTATCTTTAGCTATCAATGTAGGACACAATTAGTTTTATTACGATTATGTGGAAATATTTTATGTGAATTAGACCGTATAAAATTCGATGGTGAGTAGTTCTGTCAAGTTTGTACCCGCTGCTTTGCTTGCATAGTACTTAGAAAAAAGTAGCCTATTAGCATATAGGCTATTCTAGGTAAAGAACTCTATCTATTCTAAGTTTCATCGAAATCGGTTGAGCCGTTGCGGCATGATTGAACCACAAACATACTCACAAACTTTTGCATTTGTAAATGTATTTGCCAAAGTATAGATCTCGTATCTCCGTAAACTTTAAACATAACCAGAGGTGTATGGAAGGTAACATTCTGGGATTTAAGCGAATCTACCAAGTGCGGAATACCATACTTCCTTGACCGTTTGTTGCCAATATAGGAGCAAGGGTGCCAGGTTCAAATGGGATTGGGCGGGTCACCTCAGTCAGATGCCTGTTGCTAAATGGGGGTGAGGGACCTGCCTGACGGACATCGGCATTGGGGTTGACAAAAAGTTACAAAATTCTGCTCGATACCATTGAAGGGACCATTATTGTCACTCCACACATCCATCTAAAAATTCGCAACGCATGATTCTTCTCTTCGTAATTATATCTGTATAGAGCAAACTTTTTGATTCTGACTATATGTCCTCAGCAAATAACTGGTGGTAAATACCATTAAATTGTGTACCACTTTTCCTAATCAGCTTGGACCTTCAATTATGATCTGGCTTAATTAGGTCATTCGTTAATAAACTTCTCGATCAAATTAACCCAATAACCGCGTGTCATGGGGTCGGCTTAATTAGCCAATCTTTGCCACGCCAAATATGACTAATTGTGTACTAATTAGTGGCTTAGTTATATTTATAGATCAGTTGGAAACACAGAGCGATTTAGTTGACAGAAGTGACGGCTCTTGAAGTATATGAAGTATGGACTAGCTTTTTAGATAGGTACCTTAGGAAAAATCTCTACAATCTAAACGTGTTCTTCTTATTACACCAATAAAAAAGGGTGCGACTGTTATTTCCCGATAACGTAGACATCCTTATAGATCTTCAGGCACCCAGATTCTTGATAACATCTAAGGATAGCCGAAGGCACGTCCAAACATTACATTTGGCTCATGCCCATATGTTTGAGTAGTTAGCATAGCATTCCATACGTGTCAGGTTGCAAGCTCATCGCCACTAATAAGAATAACCAAGTCTTTAAACAAGTTAGGTCCTCACAATGGTTTTCTTCACCGGTTAAAAACAGCGTTTTATTATTTGTACTAAAGTTAACTAAAGATTGAACAGCAAAAGTACCTAAGCCGATTGATAAATTAAAAGCACATAAACAATGAGAAATGAATGTCAATTTCTTTTATTGTATCTAAACAAACAACGTCAAGACACAGCTAAATTGTGATTTAGTATGGGTCAATTAGAGTTTTAATCACGACAATAATGTGCGATATAGCGCGTTAAGTACTGACGGCCGCGTTACGATTTTGTCGTAGAAATAAGAAATTATAGATAAACCGTACGCAGTAAATGATAAAAACCATAACTAACACGTATGTGGGTATAATATGTGGGTGTCAGACTTGAAGTCGCATTACATTGCAAGACTTTTTGAATAAAACAGTATTCGTGGTAGCTTCAGCTGAAGCATAGGCCCTTCCATTTCTACCTGTGTATGTAAGAGAGGGACTATGGAAAATAAAGACGGCCAAGTGCGAGAACTCGCGCCCTGAGGCTCCCGTACCATTGGTCGCGGGTTCGAATCCCGGTCGTGCACCAACCGATTTATAAAAATTCTAAGTGTAGGAATTGACAAACTTATATTATGTGACATTGACCGCAAATATAACTTTGTTTCCTAAAAAAATTCGAAATTCCTCAATTTCAGACTTTTCCCTTTACTTGTGTTACAAAAACTCCTAGCATTCCAAATTTCAGAAATGATAGGTAACTGGAAGTACCCTAGAGGTTTTTAATTTTTGCCATTTCCATACAAAAATTATACATTCATTGCCATATATGTTTAATGCATTAAGCTAGAGCTTTGATTTTTATATGGCACCATAAGCCCTAACCACCTTAATAGGTGGTATAAATTTCAAGTTGATACCTTTAGACAGACAGATGGACAACAAAGTGATCCTATAAGGGTTCATACTTGCTGCGCAGGCCCAGCGCAGCAAGTATGGGAAAATCGCCCAAAATTATTGTTTCTGGAATTCTATGAGGGAGGCCTATGTTCAGCAGTGGAATGGAAGCCATGTCAGTCATGGGATTGCGCTCTTCCAGGGCCCACATTTCAGACTTTCGTGTCACTTCTACCGCTTCTCAACACTCTACCAATTTCGAAATGCGGGCCTCGTCCATTTAATTGTTCTGAATTAATTGTTACATCCATTTAAAAACCACCACGCATTGTGTCCCGTTGACAATGTCGCCTAATTCATCCACACAGATTGGAGCTCTCATTGCGACAATATGTTTAATTGGTCAATGTATTTGGGCTTCGAGTTTGTTGATTAGGTATGGTGGTACTTGTAATTTTTTTGTTACCTAAGCCACTTGACGGGAGAATTTAGTTTTAATTCAGCAATTTCTGATGTACTACCAGACAGATTATATGAGTACATTAGGCACAAATTTATTTATATAACCTACTTGTTGTTGCTATAATAGTAGGTACCAACCTACGTTAATTTATATAAATGTGGTTTAAATGACATCCAAGAATGGTATTTATAATCGCAAAATGTTCTATATTTTCATTTATTTTCGAGGACGTTCATCAGATTTTCATCAAAATTAATGGAGCTACCCTTCAATATAGTCTGCTATATACAAACTTTTTTCGTTCTCACTTACTTTGTCTCATCATTTTATTAAAACGACGACAAAAGACGTTTTTCCCATGTTTCAATCACTAACTCAGTACATAACGTTAGTTATGGATACGCACTTCATTTACTTCACAGTTGCTTTAGAAAATACCTATGATCTTGGATCTGACCCAAATCTCGCAAAATTAATGGAAAAGAATATTAATTTTAATTCGGGTCTCATAATCATCTACTTATTCCACTGGCCATGAATCACACACATAAAGAAAATCTCTCATTAATCCTTTTCAAAATAATTATTTCCGAGACACGAACACTCTACTATAACTAGTGGTTCACCCAGTGGCGGATTTGCCCTAAGGCCCAGTAGGCCCGGGCCTAGGGCGGCCAGATATTAGGAGCGGCAAATGGTGACCAAAAAAATCACTGATGATAGCAGGTTGCGGGAAGTCGGTGGATGGAAAAGGCTAAAGACCGTTCGTCGTGGAACTCTTTGGGGGAGGCCTATATCCAGTAGTGGACTTCTACAGGATGATGTTGATGATGATTTAGATAAAGTTGGCAATAAAGTAAATTCATTATGTACCTAGTCTATATGATGGGTACTGAGAAAGGGGCGCAAATGGCCTGGGGCCTAGAGCGGCCAAGACTGCAAATCCGCCACTGGGTTCACCTCGAACTGAGATGTCTGGTAGAAGTTGGCGCTTCGTTAATCAATAAAGGCATAATCAAGATAGACTTTGAAAATCGCATTTTTAGCATGTTCTAATATCCAATCTTACGTAAACTACAAAGTCATTGAAACTACGTGGGAGCTACGATAAATTAATTACTTATTATATCAGTCTCTGGTACCCATAGTACAGGCTATGCCTAGCTTGGGATCAGTTGACCGTGTGTGATATGGCCGGAATATAAAAAAAAAAATATTCTAGATCTTTTCGTTGTATGTCAAAATCATATGGCCTAGTTTAAAAATTAAAATAATTTTGTAATATAATAGCAAAGTTATTTTATATGACACCCCACTTCATGCATTTGTTTTTTTTTTCTATACCTACCTATAGGGAGGGCCCTTATTTTATCGTAACAACCCCGTGGCTTATTTAACTTGTATTAATACCAGTAAATCTTCATAACAACCTGGTGACCTACTAGTTCTATGCAGATCGGATTGACAGTTTGAAATTCATGCTTGTTAGAGCATTAGGTACATACATTATAATATGCACATTTTATTTTGACTGTGTATTTTAAACGTTTTAAGTATTTTAATGCCATTAAAATGTTCTAATTTAATTTAATTAGTGTGATTGCTTATGTCGGACTAGTTAAATAAATAAATAGGTAGGTACATACAACGCTGATTGGTCCAAGTTGTTTTAAAGGTCTTCGCTTGCTTTGCTCGCTCGATCAGTGACAAGGTGTTCCATTATTCTAGTTCGAAATAATCATCAAAGAATGTTTTGCTAAATATTAACTTGTTGGATCACAAATAACTCATAAATAAGATTTAGTGTGTGCCACGTCCTCAATTTGCGTCGCGTCTTAGAAATCTTAACATTTTTCGAACCTCGTTTGTCATAGAAATTGAGACGGGTTATGAATTTTTCGAATATAATTTTGCTATTCATTATTTCGATGAAAAGGTAACTTCCGTTGCACGTGTAAAGTATTAGGTAAGTGGTTGCCCACTTATACCATCTCATTATTTTCATTCCAAAATAAAGTTGACTACTGAAAAAAAAAACTGCTTATTCTCCCTGAATCCGTCAAAGCACTGTTCTGTTATCACAGTGAAAAAATACGATAAAAAAATTGTTTTTAAAACATGGCTCCACTATCATTCCGTAGTACCTAAGTGCTGGGTATTTCGATAAATTAGTTTTACAAGTAAATTTTTCAGGACACATTCCTATCTTTAGGGTACAGGTTCCCTGGTGCAGTCATTCGCACAGAAAGGCAACGCGGAACATAAATCATTTTAGTTACTGAGTGATTACACTCTGTAACACTCCAAAATTACTCGACACTGGTTTGATTTTTTTTTGTTTTATTTGCCTCAATACGGGTGTGGTTTAGGAGTACAACGTGAGCGAAGCCTCGGGCGCAAGCTAGTATATTATAATTTAGAGACGTGCACCAAACAACTCGGCACACCATGATTCATGTACTTCTGAGTTTGTACGTTACTTGTACGCATGTACGCGTTGCGTTCATACACTCTAATTAGGTAACCCGTAATGGCAAATGCACAAGTCGTGTGAGGCACAAAAAAAAAAAGTAACCCGTACCTTACATCAGCTGAATCTGTATTGTAGCAACTAAAATTATTTTTAATAGCGACCGTTATAAAACTCCCAGATTTCAAGAAAATTATTGCAAAGAATTCGAACAACTGCGCAAATTGATCTCTAACTCTTGAAAACAGCTCATTATATCACGTTAATTATATTGGTTCTAATTTTAAACTTTGCAATTGTGTGAGTGTGCATATAACTTGGCTATTGAGTGTGAGTGTGAAAACGCGAAATAAAAGCAATTCTTTTTAATTAGCTCTGAGATTGAGCCGTGTGTTAAAATAGATGTGCATAGAAAAGCTTACAGATAGAGCTGACGCAAAATGAGAAAATGTTCAAAGCATGTACTACTGATATGAATAATATCCATCATAATGGATTGATAAAAGCGATTTATGTCACTGTCTTGGTATCCCTGAAGTGAACATAGATTCTTAAATTGTAAGAAAGATGATAATTTTTAAAAATAGTGTGTACAGATGCCATAAATACCGAATTTGTGGAAAGGTATAACCGCATTGCCTATCTCTTACTAGAAGTTCTTTGGACATAACAAAGATTCAAGAACCGGTTGATTTACGCGCCGCGAATGTTTCCGAACGCATTCGAATAATTAACGTTCTATTTATTTGATTGTTTTGATCCGAAAGGATTGATGTAGTCTCTGCGGAATGCGCCATGCGCGCTCGAATTCGAATTTCAAATGCAACGAGTTAGAAAATTTTACGCTTGAGAAAAACACATCGAAAATTTTTTAGTTGTAAAAAATACAAATTAATTTTTTGTTTTGTAAATTAACCTTGTTGGTTTTATAAGTAAATTCAAAGAAGAGGAGGTTTTAGTCATGGTTCTTGTTATCAAATTTTTAGACCAGATAGGTACCTACCTATGATTAGGTAGTAAGATGAATTGATATTTCAGAAAAAGAGACACAAAAAACACACGAATGACTGTACATTTATAATGTAATAATAATGAGGATTTAAGTATTTGGGGATGTGAAGTGTGTGTATAATGCCTTAAAAATTGAACAGATTGGAATGAAATTTCGGTTGTGTGTAGTAGATAGCATGGAATAACATATCGGCTTCTTTCAATCTGGGTGCGACTTGACAGAAGCCGCGGGCTAAAGTTCGTTTAAAATTCGATTCATTATGTCATTCGAAGGTCAAAATTCAATGGGTAATTTAGTCAACGTCTCGGTCTCTCGTAAAAAAAACTTTTTTTTTCTTTTCGGCTTATATCATTCGCATTTGAATTTCGAAGCCAACGCCCTTTGTTGCATCCGCAAGCCCATACTCATCATAAGCCGTCATCCACTGCAAGCGAAACAAAAAGTGTAAAGCGTAACTAATGAAATACCACGGTTTGATTAAGCAGCCGCTGTCATCGACGCTCCACTCACCACTGCCAAGATCATTAATTGCCCGTTTCATCGCTGTAATGTTTCATTAATATTCAAAACTATATTGGGAGTTGTTAGGTGTGGCACGGGTCTTATGTTTGGCTAATTTGTGATGTTCATAATTTATTTGTGATATACTAAAGTCACAAAGTGAGTTTTTAGCCATATATATTTATCAAATTGATTGAATCTATAAACCTTAATTGTAAGCAAAATGACGCGTTCAATCATCCTGAGGGAAATCTACGGTAAATTAAAATCTCGTTATCTCCATTGCGGTGTTTAACCGATAAAAATATTTCTTCTACCCAAGATTTTTGGCACCAGCGTTATTCGTTTCATGGCGTTGTTGGTATTACATTGCCGATTTTAGGCAAAGCTGCGGGTTAAAGTCTCGTTGGTTCGAAAATTGTGGGTATCAATTTGTAATAGTTATGAAAACAAAGAGTGCACAAGTAAAGACGACCATGTGCAAGAACTCGCGCTCTGAGGCTTCCGTCCCATTACACGGGATCAAAAAAGCAATATTTCAAGTGTAGGAAGTAACAAACTTATATTTTGTGGTCACTCACGTATATCTATATTTGTGGTATATATAATATTGACCACAAATATAACTTTATCTCGTAATAATTCCACAAAGATTTGAAATTAATCTGCAAGATATTATTTCTGGACCTGACCAACAATACCTACATAAATTATTTCGAATTCGTTCCGTTTTTTCCAAAAGAGGTGAGGAACCCTTAAAGTTACAATAAGTACCTATAGATGCCAAATCAAATATTTATTCAACTCCACTGAAGAGACATCATAAAAACAGCACTACAACAGTTCAAAGGTAAAGTCACCAGCAAAATCTAGTCAAAACTAAACAAACACCTTTAAATTTTACAATTTTAATATCCATAATACTATATAAATAATGGCACAAGACAGTATATTAATTCCATTTTAACACCATAAAGTACCACAAAACTACTATTCTGTAAAATTTGCATGATAATAGCTGGATCAACACAATAATGTAGATCGTTACACCTATCGCGTGTTTAAATCTACCTTAATAGTAATTTTTGACACACCTTTGGCATAATCTTCTCATAAAATGTTCGAACCATTAACATTATTTATAACATTTATTGAATCCATACATTACAAAACACCAATATAATGTGATTCATAATATGTATGTTATCCCCAAAGGGGCATAAGAACCGACAACCCTTGGGGAATAAAGGTTCTCCAATGGTGACCGCAAACCGAACGACTCAGTGTCGGACACCCTACCAGGTGGACAGATGAACTTGTGTAAGTAGCGGGAACTTGGTGGATGGAGAATGCACAAGACCATTCCACTCTTTCGAAATTTGCTGTTTTTAGCCCTTGATCATCTTTATAAGTGATTTATTAACGTACGAGAAGCTCGACATCAAGATTACTACCTAAAACAACTTAACTTATTATTAAATATTACCAATTGGGTATAGAATAGCCTCTTTCAGGATTACATTCATATTATGCATAATCTTGTTTATAGAGCCATGTTAGCCAAGCATCACAGATGTCTTTGACTAATATTTTGATATTTGATATCGTATCGTAAGCGTAACGCAATCGTAAACTATTCCTGCTTGGGACGCACACGGTATAACACCGCCATTTTGTCTTGAGTTGACATTTTGTGATTTATACCTATGACCAGAGCTAAACCAGGTCTACACCCGGTTTTGCTAAACAACTTGTCATAATAAGAAAAAGATAGACTTGATCTATACCTGGGTTTATTGATAGTCTGGGACTAAACCTGGTTTCGTAATAGGCCGCTAATGTTTAAAGCTACCAATCTGCATCAATCTACTTATGAATATGTTTTGATATTTCATTGTTCCATTTGCTTTTAGCGAATCTGTTTTAACATGGTACTCACCAGCTGCCTACGCTAAGAACTGTTTCACTATAAATACATTTTACTACTTGTTGACAGAGCTTACTCTTTTCATTTGGTACCCTACCTATGATTGCATCGTTTTGAGAACTCCATTCTAGAACAGACAAATGGATATCAAACCTTTAGTTGCTAGGAATCAGAATTTTTATACTTGACATTGACAATGTTGACTGTGGTACAGAAATTCAGGTGTACGTCAGCGCAGCAGGAACACCGACATTAGCCAAGAGCTTCTGGACTCCTGACCATGCCATCATTTAGTGATGAATTTGTAATTTATTTTTACCTATTTGTCAGAATTTGTACCGCTGTAGTTTAGAATATTTTGCGAAAAAACAGTTTCCTGCTGGCTTGACGTCAACGCAGCAGGAACAAATCTGTACCGGTTAAACCGCTGCACATTTGATTAAACTAAGTATGCCATCATTTAGTGCCTACACAATTCAGTACCATACCACATCTATCATTAAGATTCTGTTATTGTTTAATGTTTTGATATACCTGATACCTGTCTGTTTCTATCAATATTAATTAATTATGTTAGGTACAGGTGTTCAAATGATTGACGTAACTAAGTGTTCCATAGTGTACCAATAGTTGAATAAATATGAAATGAAATGAAATGAAATTTGCAGGAACAAAATTATCTTACAAATACTGCAAGTACAATGAAGAAGAAAAAATGAAATAGGCTCACGACTTATACTCATATAAGTCTACCTTAACTTCAACGACATAAATTGTTTTTTCTATGAGTATTGATTCTCATGTTAGCGATAATTGTTAACTTTTTGAGAATAAATAATGATTAATCTTATCCTAACAGAAGATCTCCCTCACAGATCTCCAGGCGATCCTGATCCTTGAAGATATCTATGGTTATATAGTCAGAACATGTCCGAACGTTTGGCATAATATCCAAATTTTGCAGTAGTGAGTATTGCATATGTGACAGGTCGCAAGTCCATCGCCGTTTTAAGAATACTTACTTGTTTCCTCAAGATTTTTCCTTCACCGTTTTAAATAGGTACTTACGAGTGGTATGTAATGCGCACATAATGCACGACTGGGTTCAAATTCACGACCTTCGAATCGAAAGTCGGTGAACTTGCCACTAGGCCAGCACGGCTTGGTACGATCTAGCAGGCGAGTTCTCGGCTGAGTATTGTGGTACCATGGTACCACAATACCCAGACTCTTAGCTTACTCTTAGCTTTTGATACCCACGATAAAAGTGTGCGGTCAAGACAATAAAACAAAATTTGCCTGTGAATGATTTTAAAATTGTTTTTTATCAAGGATGCTGCAGATTGTCCTGAGCATCTTGTAAAAGCTTTAATGAAGTCAAATTACTAGTGGAAAAGGTAGTAGATAAATTTGACAAAAAATGGGCTTTGAATGTCTCAGACCCACACTAAACCCCCATGTTAACAATAATTAAACCCATCGGAATTTCAAAACTAAGAGCATCCGAGATAACAAAATGTGTAGGAAGATATCACTTCACACCAACCTACTCTACCTTCCCAATCCGGACCAAATCTTCGAAACAAACTTGTACTCCTATTACCACTATAATACAGAGTATTTTATTCAAAGAGCCGGTGCTATTTCAAAGTATCAATTCAATATTCATTTAATCTGACAACCGAAGGGCTGAATTTCTCAAATATCGGATTACTAATCGTTTACTAATAGCTTTAAAACATACTATCGCATTTCCACTCGTGTGTGGTAATGCTGCAATTTGCATGTGGTTTACATAATTTTTAAACTTAAGTGACGTATTAATCTTACATGCTTTATTCAGATGCTCATAGACTAGTCAAAAAATTATAAATTTTATAAGCTTTGTTAACATAAAATGACGATAGAAGATGGATGTTTCTGATGTATTTTTTTCAAAACCGACGCCTAAAGCGTAATTGCCAAATTCACATTGTTTAAAGACAAAGCAGATTAAGATTATCAGTTTAGTTATCCAACAAAGCTACTGGCCTCATAGCTCAGTTGGTAGTAACTCTGCCTTCTGCGCTAGAGGTCGCGGGTTCGATCCCCGCACTGGACAAACATTTGTGTGATGAACACAGATGTTTGTTCTGTGTCTGGGTGTTAAATATATATCTATTATGTATATCAGTCTCTGGTACCCATAGTACAGGCTATGCCTAGTTTGGGATCAGTAGACCGTGTGAATATGTCCGGAATATTTATATTTATATTTATACTGTACCTAGTATGTATGAGATATACCTTAAAATATTAGAGATGCTTCTTGAAAGAGTGCCACGACGAACAGTCTTTAGCCTTCTCTATCAATCCCTCAACATTACAACGCCATCGGTCAATAGTATGGGAGGCTTTCCACCATTCGATGAAATTACGTTTTTTGTTTCATAGAGGTAGAACCCGTGATTACTGAGCATTAATTTATAATTCTATGTCATTAGTTAAAACACCATAACTACAAAGACTAATTACTAGCGCGTGTCGGCCATATTGGAATCCGATAAAATAGCAATTAAGCAAACTTTAATGGACGTTACAATGGCGTCTCGCGCTGCGCCCGCGCTGATAAATGGACCTCTCTTTACCTACATCCACACTTGTGCGCTTTCATCTTCAACTTGTGAGGCTTGCGCACTATAGCGCATGCATACTCGTAACAGTGCATAGTATAAACATTAAACATATTAAAAAGGTTAATTTACTATTATTCACTTAAGATATCTGTAGAACCAGCTCCTGACTCCTTCATTAGATTAGCTCGTTCTCACCCTAATATTGTATTTTCGTCGAAAAATATATGCAAAGTTTCAACTCAGTCGGGCAATGGGAACTGTGTCGAATTTAAAATTTTTAATTCTTATGGATCCTATAGATTTTATATGAAAAATGAATTCACGAAGTACTGACTACGAAGAATGAAAATGATAGCACACAAGTATGGATGCAGCTTTAGGACGCTTACGGCGTGTGTTTGATTTATAACATGATATTAAAAATAAAAAAGCATTGTTTATTCAACTGTAATCGATCTAAAGATCGCTCGGAATGCTGCATCTCTCTAATTACGGATAGAAGAGGGCATTGTCTGAGGATTGAATTGAGTTGATGTTATTCTTTGAGCCACTTTGCATAGCGAGCGTTTTGACGGCTCATTACTATTACTTAGATTTTTTAAATCCTATCCATACAATCATACTTATATTATAAATTCGGAAGTTTGTGAGGATGTTTGTATGTTCAATTTGATCATTTTGGAACGAATTTTATGTGACATATCAAGGACATATCGCATTTCGTTTGAACAGGCTTTAGAAGGATATTTTTACTGGCGACACTTTGTCTAGCTAGAATAGACTTACATTCATTCCTCTCTTAGTGTCGACATACCCTAGACAGCACAAGTCTCTGAATAATCATTCCTTTTACAATAGTGAGCTATTGAACAATACTAATGAATATTTAATGATTAATAAATCATCATTTTGAGGGCATGCCCAAGGTTCTGAATTCCCCAAGATACCGTTGATTGGCCATAAGTTAGAAATAATAAAATTAGCGACAATTAAAATCGAGTTTTCTAAGTGGTAGCACCCATGTTGAACGACGACACCTACTGTTTTATTGATTTTAAGTTTAATCAACTTCTTATTTATCGCGGCCCCCTGTGGTGGATGAGCTCATTTACGATGGGTAGGTAATTTAAAAATAATGATGTTATAATAAGAAGAAAACAAGCATAGTGTTGATTCTATTTTGTACCTACTCAACCGACACTAGACTGTATTCAAATCTAGGCAAAATACAAATCTGAAATAAACTATTAAAATGTATAAATTTTTTCGCATATTTTATTTCTTTTTGTTGACAGAATAAGCATCATCATCAGGTATACATATTCGACCTCGGTAGCCCAGCGGGCGAGTAGCCGGCTGAGACGCAAGGGTTGCGGTTCCCGCTGCGGTACAAATGTTTGCATGATCTGCAAATATTTTGCTCCGGGTCTGGATGTTGTGGTACCATGGTACTCGACGTTTCTGATACACAGGGAATCCTAGTGTAGGGTCAGGACTATGTGTGTGACGGTTAGGTGTTATTTTTTATTATGAATCACTTTGTATAGATAAGTACCTACGCGAATCTGACTACTACTATAAATGCGAAAGTTTGGATGAATGGAAGGATGGATGTTTTTTACTCAGTCACGCCAGAACGGCTGAACGGATCTGGATGAAATTTGGCACAAAGATGGACTGGAATAGCTGGTTTTTTTTATCCACGTAGGTACCGCGGGTCGAAGCCGTGGGTGGAAGCTAGTGCTTGCATAAGTTTGTTTTAAGCTCGCAGTCTTGTAATTAATCACCAAATATAACAAAATAGGTTATATTATGCTAAGTAAAAGCGTCGTGTTTCAAACGAAAGTTTTAAATCCATGGCGATCCTGCGACAATTTTTAAAAGGGTATGGGCACAATTTTACGATGAACATTAATGCCACATAAAAAAGGATGCGGTGTTTTTAATTTCTCCCAGCTCAAATGAGGCGGTGTTAATTTTAACTCGCCAGGGAATGTATGGCATACACTAATTCTTTGTCATTATAAGGAATTTTATTGGGGTTCCGTTGTACGTCAGGTAACCTGAGGCGTTCTTGATTTTTGTAACATAAATATTCGTAAGTACATAGACAGATAAGTTGTCATTACTTATAAAAATCTGTCGAAAGATAAACAATGCATAAAGTATTGCTATATCTTATACATAGTGAGAAACAGTGACAGGGATAATTTTAATCAATGCTTAAATTTAACTAGAGATTTTATGTAAACAGATTCATTGTCCTGTATTTTCTATTGTTTAAATTGAATTTAACCTAAAAACTCTAAGGATTATGTGCATGAAAGGAGGCTCTATGACGCGCACTTTGATCCTTTCACTACACTTATTCTTTTACCGACGGTCATAGGCCCTTTTCAAGGCCACCATACCTCAACCTGGTCACTGACCTAATCCTGTATTGACCAAGTGAATATTTTGCATAACAATATAGAGTAGAAAGTAAAACCATAACATCTATTATAATATGTCATCACAGAACCCTAACCTCTAATAATCCCAACACGGACTTTCATAGTATGTTTTTTTATCTTCTCTGTAAAGCTGATGGCCGTAAATAATGTCCAGTTATGTTTGTTGGTTTAACTTTAATGTGTTTCATATAGATTAAATTCTAATTTATTTATATAGAGTCCACAGCAGTTGCATGGATTATAGTTAATACATTTTTTTATTTGACGTGAACTGTTAGGTTAAATTGTTGAGTTTTTTCTACAATTGACCTGTTTTTCAAGTCTACAACTATTTATTTTGGACGTTTTTTTCTTGTTTTTTATAATCTGATAATAGCTTTTCGCCCCAAACTGAAATCTCGCGATGTCTAGTAAAAGTTGGTGCTTCGATCGTGGAGGCACATATTAAGATAAACTTTGAAAATTTCATTTTTAGCATGTTCTAGCAAACATCCAATCTAACCTGACCTACGAAGTCATTGAAACTTTACCATAATTATGGAAACTCAAATTATATTGGTTTTTTAAATGTTACTATTTTCGGTGTATCTCAAAAACCATACCTATGGCCTATAATAAAAATAATAATCTTTTTGGATTGTGTGAACAAAGCTCTTTAATACGACACCCCACTTCATCGAATTATATTTTTATACCACTTTTTGGACCCTTATATCTTAGCAACCTTGTTGACGTTGACGTTGACTTAATAAACTCCATGCAGCATGGATGGACGTATTGAAAAGTATGCTCTAACAAATAAACATACAAACATACAACGCCGATTCACCCAAGTTATTTGAGAGATCTTTGTCAACACTTTATATACATTTTGAAAGCCAATTTCGATCATCGATAAGATTCTTGACACTCGTAAAACGACTCTAATGACTGCATTCCCAATCCGAGATTAAACAATCTGGCGTGATATTTTGAATAGTTTTATGTAATATATCGTTGTGGCATATACAAGAGCATTATCTGAATGTTTACGGAATAAATACCCCGATAAAGATAAGAACTAAAATCCAACTCTAATTAGTGACAAATTGGTCACCAAAAGAAAATATACGATGTGGATTTTAAAACATTTAAAGACCTGTATAACTTTGAAACGATATGTACTGTAAAATAAACTTTATTTTGCTTGTTATAGAGTCCATTATGCACATGCGGCAAGGAATCTATGTTCAGAAAAACTGTGCAGCTGACTGGTGCATGTATCTATATTATGTCATATAAAATTAGTTTAATGCGAGTGTGCCAAAGAATTTTAGTATCGTTGTAGTGAAACAATGTATCTTCTGTCACATTATACTGAACTGGTTATTTTCAATGTATAAAGTCGCAAACTGATGATTTGCATATTAATTACTTTGAAACTAAATACTTTAAGAGCTTCAATTTTATGTGATTGGTTAATGTCGAAAACCCCATAAATATTGCAGATTTTGAAATTATTGTGCAAGAACAGTTTACATATAAAACTTTGAAGCAAGCATCATCATCATCAGCCTGTTGTAGAAGTCCACTGCAGGACATAGGCCTCCCCAAAGAATTCCATGACGAACGGCCTTTTCCATCCACCGACTTCCCGCAACTTTCTTAATGTCGATGTCGTCAGTCCATCGGGGCCTTCCAACACTGCTCCCGTTGAAGCAGTAATCATCTGGAGTATAGCCTTTTTTCCGAAGACAATTCTGTAATGAGAAAATAAAAAAGTAGGTGAGCACTTATGAAATCCATTCACACCGAGCTTTATCAACAACAATTAATTCTTATACATTATTTGTATGATATTTTAGGTACAAAACTGACAAGTAAATATTAGTTTCTTTGTATAAACTTTCACCTTTAATGAGCACCAAGAGGTGTCAACCCTCATACCTCTCGATAGCAACAGCTTTATTACGTGTCAAGTAAACAGAAGTAAATAAAAAGGATATTAAGTTTGTCCAAAAAATAATGAGAACTGAGATAATGAGGTAATGAGCAAAGCAAATAATAAACATCGTAGAATGGTTGAATGAACATGACAAATACGAAAGATCAGAAATATATTTGTAATTGTCGAAAAAATCGCGGTTGCAATAGTACTTAGAACGTAACCAGCATCTACCCGCGATTACCTTGTGCGGATCCCGTTTAAAAATAGCCTTTGTCTTTTACCAGAATTCATGGTATATTCTTAACAAATTTCATTAAAATCCGTTCTATTGTTACGGAGTTAATTGGTAACAAACACACATACAAATTTTCATATTTACAATATTAGTAGGATCTCTAAGGGGATGCAGTAGGATATTGAAGTTTGTATAATAATAACAACACTCGAACGAAATCACGTTAGTTACTGCTAGATGTAGATATTTTCATTAAAAGTGGTTGGAGTATTTACACCTCTAACTAACCTGAGTTTTTTTGAATTATTGTTAGTCTGCCTTTCTTACGCTTCATGATCCACCAAAGTTTGCAATAGCAACAGATTACTCAATCAAAAGCAACCACGATACGTTATAACACCTCGACCCGGTCAAGTTGTTCCCATATATTTACTTTATCTTGTTCAATACACTTAAATACAAATTAATACAACCAAAGGCCCGGGCCTTAATGGCGGCCCAGACTGTTTATTTTACAACTCAGGATGGGACAAGGATTTTATTTTTTAACCTTTTTTTAAGTCCAAGTCACAAACCTGAACACGTTATGCTTTTAGCGCCCTTAAAATGTTAAAGTTACTAGATGAACCACTTTCTTGCGAGCTTTAGGTATTTTCAAAGATTTATATTAGTTGAATATACTTGCCTAGTAAGAAATCATGTTTCTAGGGTATCGTAGCACATTTCTAAAAAAACGGAACGGGCTCTCTTTGACCATCTATCAGTGTTTCCGTGTCTTTTTATCTCAGAAACGGCTTGGGAAAACTAGTTGAAATTGATATCGAATACCTACTCAGGTCAATAGCCTCATACTGCTAGGAAAAAATAGATTCTAAACGAAAAGTCCTACTGCTCTCAATTATACTACTTAAATCACAAATCCTTTAAGAAAATTGGCTGAGCATGCTCCATAGTAATTTATGTTTTCCTTTAATCCCAACATGACGTCTAGGAATCCCTACTAATTGATTAACAAATGACTAATGGTAATTCCTAAGCATCGAATACCATTATGGTAAAATAATAGTGGGACAGCGATACTCACCAGTAATTATTTATTAGAAAATTATTCAAATTGTTACTTTATCACGTGTTAAATATTCAGTTTTATTCATCAACCTCCATTCATACACGCAACATATTAAATTAGTATTCTGCACTACACTTCACCCGTACATTGCTGCAAAAGTTCGATTCCATACTAATTCATTAGCATTCCAATTTCTATTTTAAAAGTAAATTTTTAAGTGCCTTTACATATTGCACGTATTTAAGGTGTTGTGCGTACACACTCATCTTTGTTTCCTAAGAATGACAGGCAAAATTAAGAATCTGAGACGAATAAATGCCGAATCTGCAATAGTAGGTACTTGCAAATTAATGCAAATCAATTAGTGTCAAAAAATTACAATAGATTGCTGGATGAAAATTTTAATTATCGATACCCGTACCTTCCCATTCTCTACAAGAACGAATCAGAAATCAGTAAACAAACTATAATCACCGACATTGCCCAGAGGACAAGCAAGTTGGTGGTAGTGGGCAAGGAAAATAGCTCGGAGTACCGACAGCCGTTGGGGCATAAATGTTCTAGAGTAGAGAGCACGCACCGCACCTAGTCGGGTAGGCCCATGCTCAGCAGTGGACGTCCACGGCTGAAATGATGATGATGATGACGATCCGTATTAGTAATCGAAAAATATTGTCAAAGCTCCTCACTGGTCGATAAAAATGTCTGGCCACACGCAGCAGGTCATTAGACACCTCCCGGAGGAAAATAAATTAAAGAAAACCAGAAATCTCGAACGGCAACCTTAAAAACGATGCGCAGCTTACAATTTACACTACTGTTTTACGTTCCACCCCAACTGTTCCTGGGCCAAACCTGATGAACAATCTATGCTTCAGCACTGGGCACGCAATGTGTGATGTACATCTGTTTTGTAGTTTAGAAAGTCTTTGAATAGGGACGTAAGCCTCAGATCAATTAAATGCTATAAGATACACGCACTATAAGTCAGTGCAGGCAAAATCCAAGAAGTAATGACTAGGACCCTAGTTTATGGGATACAAAGAGAAGTGCAGTGTCGTTTTACCCTTATCCAATTTGCTAAACAGTATTTTAATTTGTCTTCTGGCCTGTTTCGTGTAATTAAACACATTCTTGGATGTGGGTTTGATGCAGTACCAGTTTACAATCGTGGTAGATCACTTAAGAATGAGTTACTTGACTTGAGTTATCCACATAAACTGGCACATCTGAACGATAGATTATGTTTGGTTATGGGATCTACAACGTCGTATCCCAATTCAAATGCGTGTGAGCAAAATTTAAATCGGGTTTGACCTATACATCTTTGAGAATGCAAACTTGCACTGCCTAAACAAAATCGTAAAGATGATGGTACGGGAGTTTAAGAGGAGTCCACACGGAGGGACATATAAAATCAATTTTAAAATGATGAATTAAGCAAATGGGTTTGACTTTACCTCTACCTACTATCCAAGAACTACGCGAAGCGAAGCCGAGGGCAGAAGCTAGACAATAATAATTTAAAGCTTTCATAATGAAGAGATTCGTGAATAATGAAACTTTATTTGATCAGACAAGCCGACCTACATAGGTATCTTTATTTGAGTTTCTTCACCATGTAAACAAGTAAATTACCGTTGTCCGAATTAATGTCCTACAAGCACCATTTTACGACCATCAAACGAATTCAAAGAATACAAAGTCAACCGCCAATTGGAACGAAACAATTAAAAATCTATTTAGTATGCACTATGATACGCACTTATCCGTTCACAAGCTTTTGTCGACAGTAAAAATACTTTTACTGCCCTAAACTCCTTAGATTGGGAAACGCGAAGTGGCTTTCAAGACCGTGGCTCTACAAAATTATGTCCAATGCACCTAATTGAAGTCAAAAGTTTTATGTGTGCGAACTACCCGTTATAAGGCACATTGCTCTTTTTTTTTTGTTCTATACAATATATATCAATTCTATTCAGCGTAAAAAAAACTCAGCTGTGCACTCAATTAAAATATGTTATCGTTTACATTCCCACTCTATTCGATGCTAACAAAGGTGGATAAAAACAATTAGATTTTTAAGTTGAATTGCCTGTAGTCGTAGTACCTTTCTTGCCAATTGGGTGTAGAATAAGCCTCTTTCGAGACAGCAAGGTATACAAGGTTATACAATAATGAATAACCTTGTATACCTACATTTGATACCTATTGATAATAGTTTATATCTACCTTTTTTAGCAAATGTTAAATAGATAAATACTAAAAGTGTATAAAACCCCGATGAATAGCAATCAAGATTACTGCCGCAACATTATGCAAATATTTTAAAAGCAGTAAAAACTGTGACGATACTCCCTTGTCAAAGCTAACTTAATAGTTCTGTTTTAGTAGTTAACCCGCTAATTTACGATTCTCGTACAGAACACGCAAGTATAAATCAAGATGAATTACAACAATGATCGGATCTGGCATTCGATGTAATCCGTAATATTAGTTACAAAGTAGAGATGTTGCCACAGACAGATGAAAATTGGAGTGGCACATGCATAGTAATCGATCACATAGTAATCGATCTCGGTGGCGTAGCGGGCGAATGCCCATCTGAAATGCGAGGGGTTCGATTCCCGCAGCGGGACAAATTTTGCATGATCTGCAAATATTTGATCTGGGTCTGGGTGTTGTAGTACCATGGTAGTTCGTTTAAATCAGATTATTCGCTTAAATCAAACATGTGCTTGGAACATTGTATCTTCGCTAAATTAACTTTTGTCAAATTATAAGAATTTCTATGGGAACGTTTTTACAGACAAAAGATGTTTATTATCTCTGTGTTAAAATCGAATGCTTAGATTTTATCGAGAAGATTAGAAAGTAGGAATGTTTAATGACAAAATTTGCATTTAAATGACATATCTATGTCTGGATTGAGCCCAATTTCGATGAAAATGACGCAAGTTATGAGCAATTAAAATTAGACCATATTTATTGGTTTACGTGGGTTGAAGATTTTGATGGCATTCAACTGTTTTATTAGATCTCCTAATGCATAATTGTAACCGTTTTTTCAATAAAGTGTAGATTATATAAGTAAAAAAATAAATAAAAAAATGTAAAAAATCTATGAGGAATTTTTTCGCTAATGTTCTTTCTTTTTGTTGATAGAATAACCCCCTTTCAGAATGTTAGCCATGTCATGAATAACCTTGTATATTTTCTTCGTCTTTCTTACAGAATACCTCTTTATTAATCAGTTCACTACAGTGTTTGGTTTCAGCTGTTGTAAACATATTGAATGTATTCTATTGTTGAAGAAGTTCCCTGCTGAATTTTTACTTTAAAAGACGCTCTAATTTCATCTCATTAACGTCTTATCAGCCACATTGCGTTTTGTAAAAATCCTAACTTATGTTCCTAACTAAAGTGATGAAGTGAATGGTGTAGAGATATTCAAGGATCATAGGACCCTGGGGCTGGGGGTCACGCTAACGTCACACGGACAACGGAAATTAGTCTACTAACTTTGTAGCAGTCACGTGATTAGCTAATGTCATTTCCATACAATTCCTTCGATCTTCCACTGGCGATAACGCCAATAGAAAATGGATTTTGTCTAGACCCTCTAATGACTGATATCTGCTATGCTTGGGGCCTGATCAGATCAGAGCCTGTTTTTGATTAAATTGAGGCTGTTGTAAGTGCGAAAGTCCACATCAGCAGAAAGCATGATCCAACCCGCGCATGCCACCGGCCTTACGTCATCCGTACGTGTTTTACCGCTAACAAACATAACATTAATATGGAAAGCTCGCTCCGCCAATGTGCCGGCCAACGCTGCGCCACGAAGATGGCCATTGTCTTTTCAAAACGTGACTTCAAATGTTAATTGGACCATTAAAATCCGAATGCGGGTCATTCCGACCATTACGGCCGTAGCCCTTTTGAATATGTATATTAAAATTATTAGGCTCAATTTGTGTTAGGTTTCTAATGAGGTTATGCGCTTTCTTGTCACAGATGGCGCCTGTGTGTTGAATGCGCAAGCGTATAGCCGGATGCGCGAAATGGTTATTGTTTTAACTGTGACCATCCGATGCGGAATTCCATTAGCGATTGTGGGAGCCGCAGTATCAATCGAATTGGCGTATTTTAACGCAATTTCAGTAATCTTTATTTTTCAGTCCTATCACACTGGCTTATGGCTGAAAATCTTTTCATAATAATGTCTATCAAAATTGATACTTTTTGCAAATTTTTCCCCAAAATTTTAATCACGACGCCGATACGACTATAAAAGCCAAAGCTAAAAAACCTTTTCAACAATTGTTTATCAACATTCAAGTTTTTTAAACCGAGTATGATATGATATACAGCATGATGCTATGACATGTAACATTTATATCGGTAGAGCCGACACTATTTACTTAATAGTGGGTTAATTTGACTTGAGTATTTGGGTACTTATGTTGCACAATATTTTATTGCAAGCTATAGCTTATACAGCTGAAGTGCATAGATTAAACGAGTACAAAACAGGACGTTTCTAAGTTTAAGATATCTTTATCAAGAACCCACAGCGCCGAGGTGATACGAATGCGAATTTACAAAGCGAACGAGATTCCATCTGCCGCTAAACAATAAAGTAACTACAAACAGGCAACTTATTGCTCGAAAATAGTTGCCAATGCTGCGCAGCAATTGGAATCGGGACTTATTATACCTTCCAAATGTTATTCGCAACTTAAAGTACTAGATTTAATTCTAGAAATTTTATATTATTTTATCCTCACACCTTGGCATAACCGTGGTGGGCCCGGCTGAAGAATAGTCTCCTCCATTCCTACCCATGGATGTCGTAAGAGGCAACTAAGTTAAAAAAGCTAGGGGAGCAGCGTTCCCTATCAACAATAGCTTTATCACGATATTATGTAATTATTGCAAATGATTGTTGGGTGAAGGCCGTACAAGATCGGTTGCACTGGAAATCAATGGCGGAGGCTTGTGTTTAGCAGTGGACGTCCTAAGGTTGAAATGAGGATGCGGTACACCTTTCTCATAAACTCGTACCTTAACGTCTCTAAATAAAAAACTCTCTTATAACTTTAATAAAATCAACAATATCACTTTGAAACATCTTAGAAACAAAGTGAAGCTATTGCATTCCTATTCCACGCGATCAAGCCAAGAAGAATAAGGCAATACTTCTCACGGCTTGGCGCCTAGCATTTTTTCTGATGATCCTTCTAACTTTAGGAATGTAAAGCTTCAGTGTGGTGTTGAACGAACAAAGTGGGCTCAGAAATTAAAAAAATACTAAAGCTTGAAAAAAGGTGGAACTAATGGAAGCTTTAGCCAAAGTTCTGACAGCATTTCGGGCAGCATTATGTGATTCGTATGGCGCCGTGTGGTTAGAATTGTACAGTTGTTCAACTTATTGCTAGTGTACTAGCATCATCAACATTTGCATGTTTTGGCTCATTATCTCTGCAAGATTCTATTCCGTGAAAAGCTTTCTTGGTTTAATGCCAAATAAATTTATTCAATCTGAATAATTTGTGATGCATTAATGTTTGCAATTTTTGCTAGAAAACTGTCTATTTACCTGTCTCGTACAAGCATAGAGAAGCAAATCCACATTGTTGTATCGGGTCATTGTATGGGCACACAATATATTACTGACGTGTAAAAGGTAATCGGTCATGTTGATGTTGGTACAAAAAGAAGAACTCTACTTTCTGCTAGGATAAATGCATGAAGGAAGCCCATAGCGACAATCGTCCTCTTCTTTCACCACAATGATTATTACGGTCCATTACTACTGTACGGTCAATTTCAGAGCTTAATTGCACCGAATAGTAGAGCAGAGTCCTAGTGCGGGGAACAGAAACATCTAAACGGTACTAACTATGGTTAATTTTATATAAATCTAGGTAAGTAACTCGTCTGGTATATACACAAGGGGGTGAAAGCTAGTATGTATCACGCAAACACCCAGGGTAAAAGGTGCTGGCTCTCGCAGAAGATGAGATCCCTTCAGGACTCTACTCTGCAATCACCCATTCTAAGCATGACATCTGATGTCATGCTTCCACGACATGTATTTGAAAAACAATATATCGTGGAAATGCCCTCCAGGGAGGACTGGCTGATCAGCCAGTTACACTTTGAGGCCGGTTGCCTAAACTGGTACACAGACGGCTCAAAAATGGGACTGGATGTAGGTTGTGGAGTATATGGTGAACGTCCTAATGTAAACGGTTTCGTTAGCATGGGAAAAAACGCCTCTATATTCCAGGCAGAGGTTTTTGCCATTCCTGAATGTGCAGACGCCAATCTGCGAAAGCGCTACAACAACCACACGATTTACATCAATTCTGACAGTCAGGCTGCCCTTCTGGCACTGGACTCTAATGTCATCACGTCTTGACTTGTGGAAGACTGTCTGTCACGTTTAAACGCCCTGGGCGCAAGGAACAGGGTCGTACTAAGATGGGTTCCGGGGCACGCGGGAATCAACGGTAACGAATTTGTCGACGAACTTGCGCGCGCCGGGGCAAATGGTACTATGATAGGCCCTGAGCCTTTTTGCGGCGTACCAAAAAGCCTGGCTCAAAGAAGCCTCTTGCTTTCGTGCTTCGAAGAATCGACCAAACTCTGGACAAACTCTTCGGGCATGAACCACTCTAAGTTACTTATAAAAGCCTTCGATAAACAGTACACCAACCGTATCCTAGCGCTAAATAAGACCAACCTTCGCATTATTGTTAGAGCCTTAACTGGACACTTGTCTAAATAAGCACATGTTCAAGCTAAGGCTATGCGACACACAAACCTGCAGGCTATGCAAGGAGGCGGACGAAACGCCTCTACACCTGCTAGGTGAGTGCGGAGCACTTATGCTCAAACGTAGCATCCATTTGGGAAAGCACATCCTCAGCCAAATGGAGCTAAAGCAACTCACCCCAAAGAAAATCCTTCAGTTTTTAACAGCTGCTGGGCTTTGCGGTGAACTTTAAAGGCCCTGTAAAGGGGCTCCACAAATAAAGTGGCGATCACAATAGGCCAGTTGTGGCCGCAGTGACACAATAGCCACAAATAGTAAATAAAAAAAAACTCGTCTGGCATATGCCAGACAAGTTAGTACTCGACAAACGGGCATAAGCCCAGCAGTGGGATACTTCAGGCGAATGACGGTGATCGATGATGAAGGAATGCAAACAGCTTTTGATGCACAATGTATAAATAAATTCATTGTTTTTGAAATTCCCAAGCACCTTTTACTGCCTAAGTAGGTACAATGTAATGAATTACCTTTTTAAGAAAAGCAAACATGTACAAACGCGCAATCAAACAAGCTTAACAATATGACTAACTTCAAAAAAATCTCTTCCAAGTAAACACTTGGCATCTAAATAACAATAAAACAAATGAACACCATGGCTTGCATGCACAATTGTGCAGAATTTAGTAAATTGTGAAAAAACAATGCGTTTTTGTCATATAAATTGTGTTACAAAGCCATCTGTCACAGAGGACGTCGTAAAATATTTTCTAATTATATGGAGAGGCAAACATGGAATATTAATGATTAATTTTGAGGTATAATCGGAGACAGAACTGTTGTAAATTTTTTGTACATTATCGATGTATTGGTTTTTGTAATTACTGATGATAGCGTAGGTGGACTATGTACCTAATCTTCCTGCCCTAAACAATTGATTGTGGTTGCTAATATAAAAAAATATTTCTTTCTTTATTTTTATAAATATCAAAAATATGCTTCCATCTCCTAGATACTTACTTCTTGAGGTATTCCTCGGCTCGAAGCGCCGGCGCCGAATTATATCCAAAAGGTTCCATCTGAAAACTAGCGTTGCTACCAATGTTTTTTTTCTATTTAGTCTAGTTTAGTTCTGTTTAGTTTTTGTTTCCTGTTTCTACCCAATTGTGTTCTTCTATTCATAAGTACTATTTACGTGTGAGTTCTAAATAAATGTATTTTCTTTCATTCTTTTTTATCTATACTTAAATGTCTTGTATCATTTTATGTCATTTAGTCATAAAAACCAGAAACCTAATGAATACTACGTCATTTAATAAGGTTGCTATGCATACTGTGTTCTAAGATCAAACAACTGAATGAGCTCAAGAATTGCAACGTTCCTAACGTTTGTATCCCCTTATCCATTTTGCCTTGTTTAATTTCTGCGCTCGATTCGAAGGACCGAGGAGTCCGACGCGGCTCGAATGTCGAATGCGTGCGTCGAAATGATCAAGATTTCTCGGTCGCGATCTAGAAACAGGTGCTTGCATCGCCGTGTCGACGCGTGATTTATTTCACCAATTGATTTATTTATAGCAGTTATTCGGAATTTAATTAAAAATGTCAGCCGTGTCGATGTCGGTGGACTTTAGGGTGAGTCAGAGTTGCAGAATACTATACCTTGCTGTGCAAGATGTTTTTTAATTAGCAAGTTAGACTTCTTCTTTACTTTACAGACACTCAGATCAATGAAGATAATGTTATGTTTTGATTGCCTCTGATTACCCACTCCTATTACACGACACCTCGAGGAGACCTCACCTCATCTGAGAGAAGTCTTCGATGCTTGAGGATAACAGTCATGAGCCTATTTATTAACTGAAGCCAAAAAAGAAGGAGGTTCAATTCGGTCTATTAATTCGGTAACTATACATATATTTTTTAATTTTGTCAATTTTTTGGGATAAGGGCAGAGATATGATGATTAATCCTTAACGAATGGTCTTTTTTCAATGGTTTTTTTTCTCCATCAATATTATCGGATTAAACGTTTAAAGTGAAAGTCTCCCAAACGTTTCTTGAACTTTGGTCAGTTGAGTCAGTTTTTTTTTACTTTTAACGAAATTGTTTTCTCTATTTTGTACATTACCTACCACCATAAAATAATATTCAAGCTAGACAACCTGCCTACATAAAGTAGGTAAGTACCCAATTTATAATTCAGTCAGGAAAACACTGGAAATAAACACATGTTTAAACAATCGCCTAACATTGTCCCAGTGCCAAATAAGTGCGCTACAAACAATTCGCTGTCTATTTAAGGGGCACAAGGCGGACGAAATTCAAACTACCAAAATTATACGGTTTAAATTTTTTGATGACCTCGGTGGCGTGGCGTGCGATTGCCTGGCTGAGATACAAGGGGTGCGGGTTCCCTCATTAGGACAAATGCTTTGATCTGCATTTTTTTATCAGGTCTGGATGTTATGACACCCAAATTCATACCCCCGTATTCATAATTGTTTAATAACTTTATCGGCAGCAGAAAAGGACAGGGTGAGAGTTATCGATCCGATAAAGTTAGTGACTGATTATTAATAAAATGATAAGTTCTGTGGTACCTTCTCGTAGTTCTGAATCCCAAGTCAAAGAAGAAAAAAAAATCATACATTTTATGCTTGCCGCACACGCGGGGTCACCAGCAACATCCTTCGTATGAAAAGTATAGTCCATTGGCCAATTGTGGCTGTCACCGGTGGCCCGTATACGCCGAGCCTATGTTTTCTCAAAAAGGAACTGAAAAGGCTGTCCTTTGACCCGAACGGAGTACGTACCAAGAAAAGTCTCATAGAGTAATGATAACAAACAGGTTGTAAGATGACACGAGGGTGTCCGAATCCAGACAGCGCAGTTTTTTTATGCCTAACTAGTTAACAATCAGGTTTCCCTCGCGGTATATCACAGTAAAGCGGTACTTTTATTCAGTCTAAGATAAAAATCTTGTACGTGAGTGTCTTCATAAGCGCACCGGGTACATCTATGAACGTCTTTATTACATTATTCTTCGTCATTTGTAAGATTTTCTCATAATGATTGTCCCAAAAACGAGTGTTTGTGCCGGCAAAGCCTTTGTCTAATCGCTGTCATGACTCTTGTATCACGTGTTCACTTATTGTTGTTTTAATGGCCGTTTCCGTTTTGTATGAGTTTTTGGAAAAAATGTACGAGCTTCGAAGAAAGTGCGGAAACATCAAAGCGTATTTACTTAACCCTGGTATCCTTAGTCGTCAAACAAGTAAAATACCTCCTTTTATACCTCGGTTAAAAATCAGTGGCACATACAAATATATTCATGATACCAAGGATATCCAAAGTAGTGTAAGATTTAAAATTCCAGAGTCTTCGCTCAGCACATTAAACCAATATAAACAGCTTTTGAATTACCTAACAGACCAGTTTAATATGTTCCACTTACCAATACCGATAGATTGACAATATTACTATGGTAATGCAGAAGCGACGTGACACCTCGCGGTATGCAATATTATTTGCATTCATATATCGGACACCCACATCGCATAACACTTAAGAGCCGGATCAATGTGTAATTAAACTACCAATACACGGACTCAATATGAACCGCTTACCAATACCTGTGCTGGTATAGAGCAAATTGAAGAGACAATTTTATGGATAAACTTAGAATGAATATTTAGGTAGTCCACGACCTGATGTTTACTTGTCTTGGATTCTTTCTCAGTCAACCTGTATAAGGTCAGTGATCAGGCTGAGGTATAGTCGCCCTGAAAAGGGCCACATATTGACCTGATATGAATATTTAAGATGCACATTAAAGTTTTTGTAGAATGTCGATTCGTGTATGTTAATAGACGGACCACTGTTGTTGATGCAAACATACTTTGGTGACCCACGTGTCTCAGACCGACTTTTCTGAGGAAGATAGTATCAAGTGACGTTTATATTTATATTTCCATCCGAGAGGTAGGTAGGGCACAGCGAGATTTTCTCGCTCTAAATTGGAGCAGCCCGCCTGGTGAGGTACCTCCGCCTTACAGAAGATCGCAGCCAAATAACATTATTTGTTTCAAATAGTGTTGTGTTCCTGCGGTGAGTGCCAGAGCTCTTTAGGGGGGGAGGGGTTCGGCAGGCAACGCATTAGCAATGCTCCAGGTGTTGCTGATGTCAATAGGTGACGGTAACCACTTACCATCAGGTGGGTCGTAAGCCTGTTTGCCTCCGTATAACATAAAAAAAAATTAAAAAAACAGCACTAACATAATAAATACTTATAAAAAAACAGTTATGTTTAAGAAATTAAATTGTATAATATTACTAGCGTGAAACCTATCTTTGATTGGTAACAAAAATGTTGTAGCTACACTTTCAATAGGCCAAATCCATGACAGAGTATTGACCTGATTGAAGATGTACCGCTGCCCTTTCGTGGACTAAGTCTATTCCTGTTACCAGCCTACATCATTGTCCATTGCTATGTAGCCCAGCGGTTTTGCCAAAGCATACCGCGATAAAATTACTAATGAACAAGCTAAGGCTTCCAAGTAACGGTTGGCGATGCATAACATACACGCTATGAATTATTGATACTAAACTAACGAATCTGATAAAACATTTGTCTTACACTTGTTTATAGTTGTGTTTAATCGTTGGCAGTTATAATGGCATCCTGTTTTTGGCCACTGTCCAAACTTTCCCAGGTTTACCCTACGTGATGTGTTTGTTGTAAATCGATGAGAATGTGGTATTTCGAAGTGGTAAATACTGTTCCACTTTTGGGTTACCTACCAACAACTACCTAGCCTAATGCAGTACCTCAGAATATAAGGCAACAAGCCAAAAACATCCAAAAACTCAATATTTGGCGATTTTTCATTCTTATCTGTGAAAACTGCGCCCTCATTTAGTCCGTAGCTTTACCACAGAATAATTAATAGTATTTACCCAGGTTTTAGAGTTATTTATGAGGAGAACATCCATTTTGAAATTAAGACGGTCAAGTGTGAAAGGTTGGCTAGCATCATGAAGCTTCCGTATACATGTAGCACGGGGTCGAAAATCAAGAACTTCAAGTGTACGAAATGATGTTCATACCTTGACTCTTGGTCGAGGTACTTGACCAAGCGGACGAAGTTGCGGGCAGGTCAGCTAGTGTGGTATAAAGTTGACCTTTTACGGGATCATAGAATATCACAAAATGCCTATTAACTCCAAATCAATCCCCAACAATAATTTATTATCCTTGTCGTTGTTTCGTCCAATAATTATTCAAGTAGCAACAGTTACACAACAACTGTTTAAAATTTCAGCTTTCTACATAAATCAAAACCCCACAATTCACGGGGCGTTCCTCAAACGTTCGACATTAGGATTTTCGCCATCGAATATGAATTTTCCACACACAATAATGTTCATGTAACCCTTCTAAGGTACATTTAACTTAATTATAGGATTAGTGCGGGCTGCATTTTAAGTGGTATTTTGGTAAAATAATAGTCAGATGGCACGCCTGATGCCAGGCCAATACTTGGAAAGCCTTGCTTATTAGGAATTCGGGACGCAAGCGAAGTGTGTTCGGCCGCGGTGAACAAACGAATGTATTAATTATGTGCCGGATTATGTTGAATTAACGGAGGTTTTTCATTTTTTTGCGTATATGAAGGATTAAACCTTAATAAAAAATACGCCCATACGCACCTGACGTATTGAGATGTTGAGGGAATTAATTTTGTCGTTGAATTTTGCAGGGCGGCCTAAATTCATCTAAATAAGTTTAAAAACTTAAACTCTACTACGCAAAAGCTTAACTTAGTCATAACTTAACTTAACTTAGACTAAGGGAAAAAAATGCTAGGGAATGGGCAGCAGTTTTCTAGCTTTATAAGCACTCGGCAACCCGCATGCCCAGCGAGGCAAGTATGGACAAATCGCCTCATCTGGAAACCTGTAAGGGAGGCTTATGTTCAACAGTTGACGTTCTACGGCTGAAATGATTATGATGATGGCTTTGAGATAATAAATCTGTAAAAAAATGGATTTTATTATTTTTTATTGTTATAAAACATGATCGTGTGTGTTGAATTTCCAAGTACATTAAATTTTAGAACTCCACTCCACTTTTGGTAATCTTTTTGGTAACAAAGCCTCAAAGGTAGCCGCCGGTAATGTATGTGGGACAATCCTTCAAGATGCAGATTACCATTTAAACAACATCATCAAATTGTCCAATTTCCATGTCCATGACTTCTGTTTTTCAAACAAAAAACCAGTAGCTGCCGTTTGTGTGCATACATATCGGCTGATAACTTGGCTTTACCTGATTTTTACCAGCTGGTTCGGAGAAATAATAAGTAACAGGATGAGACTCATCTATAAATGTTTACTCATTGGGATTTTAACAGTCGTAAAACTATAAACCGTGTTGGCCTAGTGGGAGGTTCCCCGACTTTCGGTTGCAGTTATCGGCAACATTTCCCGTTAGGTGAGTTATTGGTGCTTCGAGCCGAAAACATCCTGATGATTTTCATCAGGTAGAAAAGATATCGACAGTTGGTTAAGAACCCCTTTTTATTAAGGGGATGGTCGCAGGATCTAATCTCGCTGTTGTTGAAAATTGTAGAGAAAATCATTTTAAAATCTTTCCATCTTATTCATAATGATAACTCTCGCCCTGTCCTTTTCTAACAGTAAATTAAATAAAGAGGCGGACATACTTTTATCGACCTGATAAAGTTAGTGAGTGATTATGAATAAGGGGATTCGTTACTACCGAGTTAATTTAAGTAATTTAGTTTATTTATTTGTTTTAGTTCAATTGCTTGTTGCACTTACAGTTTACACCAACGCACTTAAAAAATGGTAAATTATACCCATTATATTATGTCCTTTATGCCAACTCAGTCAGAATTACCAACAAAAGATTCAAGATTAACAGAAACATTTGGGCTCTACCTGTCGGTATTTAGGTATTTTAGAAAGGAGCACACTATTAATATGTACTTGCATAACCACTTAACAAAGCATACACAATTTGTTTTTCCCATATTTACCCTTGTTTGTATTCAAGTCATGTAAATAAAGAAATTATGTGACTGCGTATTAAAGAATGACTCATTTAAACAGCCGTTATTTTGACAATAAATTATTCTAAGCTACGGTTTTGGACATGTTTTGCAAGTAAAATGATATTAATTTGTATTTGAAGCCATAAAGATATATCAATAATATTAAGTTATGATTAAAATAGGGTAAAAGTTAGGCACGAATGCCTATTTTTTAGTGTGCCCCCACTATATTATGCTCTCGAGTGGCGATCACGAACTGGACGACGCAGTGTTGGAAGGCCCCACCCGATGGACCGACGACATTGTGAGGGTTGCGATAAGTCGGTGGATGAAGAAGGCTCAAGACCGTTCGTCGTGGCACTCTTTGGGGGAGGCCTATGTTCAGCAGTGGACTTCATCAGGCTGATGAATGAAGAATGATGAAACAAGTATAATCTGACCGGCATTGAAAGATAATTTAAAAGCGGCGCTACAGTACATGATGGTAACCTGCGTAAATTGTCCGTATTATAATGAAGGAACTACTATTTTTACATATTATAGTGGTACTCACTACCATTAAAGCGCACTACGCGACTATCAACGTACTGCCTAAACCAAAGTATAAATTCCCAAAACTCAACCCCAAAGGGGGTGCAGCGGGAGTTGAAATTGGTATGAACTTCACGCCAACAAAGTTAAGCGAGCTTCCACTAGTTATTATATTTTTTATTGAAACTGGCATTAAAAATGTCATCGAAATCACCCAAACAGGTACACACGATTTCCAAAGAAGTGTAATTACACTAGTAATGAAATGCAGTGGGTGGGGTCGTTTAAAAGGCAGTAAACAAAATTATATCGACCCACGGCAGCAATTAGTTCAGCTAGAATTAAATCGGACGTTTTGTAAGGAACTTTTACACTGAAGTTGAAAGCGATACCAACAACCTGGTCTGTGAATATCGAATCAGTTATTACATCAAATCAAAAAGAAAATTTATTGCCTTTAAGCTAATTTCAGCTCTTCACATAGAAAAACAACAATTTTATTGTATGGTACTTTCCGTCATAAACCATCGATGAAGTAGATAATAGATTCTATTCCATAATCTCTTTGCCAAATTTAATCCAGATCCGTTCAGCCGTTCTGGCGTGATTGAGCAAACATTCATCCATCTAAACTTTCGCATTTATAATAGTAGTAACTTTATTTGGATTGGATTAGTAAATAGGTACATAGTCTGTTTATATAACAGAACAAAGCCTCAACGTGCGATCAACGCAAAGCTCAAACCGCTGAAGCTATAAAGCTGAAATTTTGACAGTAGCTGCCTTATATGCCAAACACATCCACTAAGGAGGGATTTTTAAAATATCAACTCCTAAGAGGGTGAAAAGGGTTTAAAACGTTTGTATGAAAAATCGTATTCCTTGAACCTACAGATTCGAAACTAATTAAAATGAATGATAGAAATAAGAAAAAACTGTATTTTTAGATTTTCAAAACTACGCCTAAAAAGGGTGTAATGAGATGTCAAAGTTTGTATGGGAGAATCATAACGCATCGAGAGATTTATCTGAAACTTGGTACAAATACTCATAGAGCCAAATAATGAAATACGTAATAAGGGATTTTCAAAAATGACCCTTTTTATCTAGATACCACGCAAACAAAGCCGCGGGCGTACGCCAGTTTTCTATAAAAAGTAATTTCTTGTCATAGTCATTGTGGCTAAGAGGGCTGGCCCAAATTTAACGTTGTCGTGGCGGTAAAGGTCTGCACTGCAAGCCGTGTTTGTTGCCTGATTCTTCTAGGCTTGTCGCGAGGAACAGGCATAGCTTCACCTAGTTTCTAAGACGTTTCAAAGTGATCCTAGTGATTTTATTGAAATAAATGCCTTTTGACTTTGACTTTGACTTTGACTTTGACTGCAAGTGTGAAATCCCACTAACCGAATTAAAAACGTTGCACGCCAAGTAAATGTGAATAATTACGTATTTAATAACGCTTTTGTTCTCGGACGGTGGACGAGGAAATTCGAGTAATTCAATTGTGTTTAAGACTGTTTAATTCGAGTTGATGCAAGCGAGTTGCTTTCTTAAGCGCTCGTTGATGCTACTTTTTAGGGTTATATTTACGTATTTCCTTGTATACATATACGAGTATGTGATTTAGAATTATAATACCTATACTATTCTGCTAAAATAATGGTATTTTATCTCTTAATTTGCTTGTATATTCAATAGAAATAAATTCAATCTCATTTGTTTTACCTAGATTTTCAGATAAAATGATGAAATTAAAGCATAAGGTTAGAAGTAGGTACCTATTATGTCACGACAATTGTGGATTTACATTGGTGCTAAGAGTAAATCATAAAGAACACGTCTAAAGATCACACGTACTCGTATTTTCCTTAATAAATAAATAAATATATATTTATTTATTACACACGGTCAACTGATCCCAAACTAGGCATAGCCTGTACTATGGGTACCAGAGACTGATATACATAATAGATATATATTTAACACCCAGACACAGAACAAACATCTGCGTTCATCACACAAATGCTTGTCCAGTGCGGGAATCGAACCCGCGACCTCTAGCGCAGAAGGCAGAGTTACTACCAACTGAGCTATGAGGCCAGTCAATAGTATCTTTTTAACTTCTTCGTAGACTAATTTAACGTTAAAAGAGAACTTCCAAATCAGGTAACCGACTCCCACTTAACCTTTCGCCAAACTATTCGTAATCTTCTTGTAAATTGTTAAAGTGTGAACGTAGCGTGAATTTTAAACAATTTGTGTTTCATTATCTGCTTACGGTATCGTGATTGCCAACAAAAAAAAACATTTAGATGGTTTGACTCATAGAAATGATTGTGACTCATTTGTAACATCCTTAACTTAAGGAATCGTGACTAGAATGGATTATAATATTTATGTTAGAAGTACCTAAGCAAATATTTTTTTTGCAAAACTTTAATATTATAATAAAACTTTTTTAAGTCCCACTTTTACGTAAGTTTTACCTCTATTTAGTCGAGATCACACGGTTTGAATATTGACTGATTCTGGAATCAACTTACGTTGGTGATTATGATGATGATGATGACGATGATGAAGAACGTGAATAAAGGCTTATTTATGCTCACAAAACATAAGATCCATGAACTTTTTGGAAATCAATTCTTTTCATAAAAAAACCCGATATCTATATTTGATAATTTTATTTGAGGAATCTACATGTAAAATTTCAAGAGTCTACATCAACGTTTTCTGACGTTCTACTGTTTTCCGTAAAGAGCATTTTTAGTTTTAGCTAAACCTCTAATTTGGATTCCTTAGGATAGAAAACAATCCACAAAATCACTTCATTGCAGTTTTAAAGATCGCACAAAATTGATTGCATTTTCACATAATGAAGCAATTATAAAAACCGTTAAATAAATCACGGTTATTAAGGGGTATCAGGGTGATAAGGGGGTTAATCTGACTCAGGAAATTAAAGCCGGAATTACCATAATTGATACGGTTCGAGTGAATCGGTGCAGAAAACCGATCGCCTTTAGAGGGTGCTTTGCGGAAATCTAAGATTTTTCATGAACATCGCCTTAAATTGAGGTGAAGTGAAAAAAGCTATTAAAAGTGTTTTATGAAAGTAAATTGGATTCTTTTACATTTCCAGCAACAACTCTTACATTTAGTGACAGTACACGTTATACCTTGCCCGGCCCAGGCCGTGTCGCAGTAGGGATCAGTAGTTAATTATAAAACTAGCCATGCCCCGCTTTCGACTCGGCCCAGTTCGGGCATGGCATGAATCATCCTTTGTGGAAGAAAAATCTTCACGCGCGGTCTGTTGCTGTAGATCGCATTTCAATGAGTAGAAAAGTTTATTCTAAGGTATATTTTGACCAACAAATATAATGCGTTCAATAAACACTCAATCAGACGCTTTGGTTTAACCTACTGACTGATGAAAATAATAAGTGTTAATAATACCAACAGTCATCCGCCGTTCTTGCCTAAAGAAACTGAATATGTTGTCTATTGCGCTAGGTATTTTATTTATTAGCACATGCACAGCTCCTATTTGACAGCTCTGGGCTTGCGGTCATATAGTCAAACAATTGCACGATGGTGTCCCCATGGATAATACTATTTTTTTAATGATTATCTCAACGCGTTGATAAAAAATCCTGATGAGATAGGACTCTCACAACACTTCTAAAGATAGAACCAACATTCAAAACACACACGATCAAACACAATAGCATACCTTCGATTCGATTAATGATGTTTGAGTGTATTCATAATAGTGATGTGCTTAGTATAGAAGCCGAACTGCAACATCTAATACGGATAAGGCAAGAGTTTGGTAAAAGGGCTTTTTTATCTGCCATAAATCTCAACCTGGTCTGAATCCTAATACAGGGTGAAATACACATTGCAGACTGCAAGTTACATTTACCTACATTCCCAAAATTAATTGCTAGTTTTTATTGCCCAAATTTAGTTGCATTTTAGTTGCAAACCCTCGATTATTACCCGACTCCACAGAAGCAATGTTATATTTTTTCAGTAGTTTATAGGTGCTTCATGCTAAATAGTATTTATGTATTATTTTAAAATTAAACTTTTGTTTAATTCTGTGAAAATTCGGATAATAAGTAGGCATTTGATCAAATGCTTTCTATCCTATAGTAATATACTACTGCCTACTAATACTTATTATAAATGCAAAAGTTTGTGAGGATATAAGGTTCTTTGTATGTTTGGATGTCTGTGTTTCAATCAAACAGCAACGGTTCAACCATTTTCGATGAAACTGGCACAAGAGTTCTTTACCTAAAATAGCATATAGGCTTCTTTCTAGGTTCCATGTGCCCGTGGCTTCGTCCGCGTGAAAAAACTAGTTTTTCAAAATACTTCTTTGTAGCGGTTGATAATTGCGTGCGTCGCCGCTCTCGGCTGAATTATGTTCCATTTCCGGGTCTCTAAATACGGAAACTCAGCACATCCCTAGTACACAGTGACACTCCTACACCTACTTAGTTGACATTATGTAAATACCGGGCCCACTTTACATTGTCGTACTCATTATGCCTAGGAAGATTCGTTAGGTGAAGAAACACATGTTGTTTTATCGTATCTACGGAAGCACAGGAGAGAGAAAGTTATTAAATGTTTTAATAAATTAATTGATTGAAGATGATTATACAAGGAATATTATGTGAGAATGCCCGACTTGGTACTACCTATATGAAATTTTAGAATGTTTTGTGCGGTGAGTAAAAGAGTAGCATCATTTTCATTTTGAAAGAAGCCACTAAGGGATAAAACTAGGAAATGGGCAGCAGCGTCTCCTATTTTAATAACAACAGCTTTAACTGTACTCGCCAACCCACGTACCCAGTGTAGTATGGGCGATTCCCTCCCACATCATATGAAATTGCTCTGGATATCTGTGGAAGAGGCCTATTATGTTCAGCAGTGGGCACTCTACAGCTGAAATGTTGGATTGAGAGGTATTCGTTTCGAAAAAAGCAGGTGCATAACTTTCGTCCTCCCGTACCGTACCTTAGATGCATCTTAGCTCACACAATGAGATGATTACAATCCGTTATATCTATCTAACACAATAAAATAACTATGGCATGCGCTGGTGGGCGAACGAAAACAATGATGCTCCTTCTTGCTCTAATTTCTAAGGTATGGCACGTAGAGTGAATAGGTAAATATGGCAAGTTTGCTAGTAGGTATCAAAATAGATTATAAATATTCAGCACGCAGAAATCTATGTAAGGACTAACAAGGATGTCCTACGGATGAAATATTTTGATTATGATGCCAAAGTTCGTACACGTGGCTATTGCTGCCCTTTGTCTGGGGGCATTAGAGCCGTGTAGATTATTGTTACTCTGAAATAACGTCCAAGATAAAAATCTCCAGAGTGATTTGATTAATTCGGACAAGCCTTTTGAGAAAGGGGTAAGTATTTAAATTGCTGACGCGTGTCGATAGACATCTACTTAGATATGTGTAAAAGTTATTAATAATTTTGTTTGACGATAATGAAGTTTTAATGATTTACTTTTTTTTTTTAATCGCAGCTGGAAGTTTAAATAAAGGGTCAAGTAAACTAAAAGTAGAGTCAGTTTACTATACCATTTATTATTTCATTAAACAAAACTTACTCGTAATATGAAATCATGGAAAAAAACATTTTATTTATTATAATTATCTTAAAACAATTACCTACAAAATTTAAAACAAATAAATTAAAAAAAACAAGATGTATACTATTTTTCTATTACTAAGAAATCAATATTAACGATTAACGACCCTATAAATACCTACCTATATTTAACAAGTATCAAATATTTTTTATAACTACAGAATCAAAAAATTAATCATTGCCTCATAATTAAAATCAGATAGACAAGCCTGTGGTAACACGAAAATGTAAACAGAACGAATAAAATTCATGACAAATGATACCAACACAACGGGCGAAGAACGAAACTAAATTAGTAAATGAATTATGCTTAAATTTATAATTTTTAGAAGCAAACGTCGAAGAGTAAAACGATCGGATATGAATACAATGGATCTCGGATTACGGTATCGGTGTCCCGCTGCGCCCGCGCACACCACACAAAATGAGATAAAAACTTAAATAAAATCCTTATGTAAATTAAAATCGTTTGTATGTGAAGATTATAAATATTTTCAAAGTGACAATACAAGATCATTTTGATACTGATATGGAGCAGTGATGAAGAAAAAACACCTACTTTTGCAATGAGTAATGATGCATTCAAAAGATGTGGGTGTGATGCAGTAAATGTACCTACTATGTAGTGTTTAATCTAACTAAACGAGTTAACAATTAACGCATCACAAATCAAGCATTGATCCAACACTAAATTAATAACAAACGAACATGTGATTTAAATATTATTACCTATAAAATATTATAATTTATTACAAAATGTAAGCTGACTAGGTTTAGATAGTAAATTATAATGTTACCAATGTTTATGGTGTAAAGTCTCGATTTTAATAAAAAAAATATGTTCATGACATATCTACTGAGATTAGTTTGCTGCTTTATTTATAGCAAAAGAAACTAATACATATAAAAATTAGCACCCTTAACATCAGTTTGTGCTTAATAGGCAATGAAATCCGTTATGAGATCATCATTATCATTAGGCTAAAACATTTTTGATTATTACTATTACACACATTTCTAATAATCGACCTAGAAGCGATTCGATATCGTCGTACACTAGTGCTAACAGATTGCATTTTTTTTCTTTTTAACGTGATTTATATGCAACTTGATATTATTGTCAGCTTTTCGATTTCGTTTGTGACTATTTTGTAAATCTTTATCGACTATGACACTTTGAAATCCGTGTTATCTTAATTGCTCATATTATCGTTTTATTTTCAAATATTTGTATTATTTTTCTTCCACTAGTGGATTTAAAATGCTTTATTTGCATTGCAGATTAGTCTTTGAATATATCAGCCCGGCTATCTGAGTCAATATTTCTTTCACTTCCCTCAGTGTGACAACAGATAGGCATTTCTTTTAAACCACCATTTTCTTTAAATTTAATTAAGTAATTAAAGATCCATTTATCTCTGTAATTATTTATTATAACACATAATTATAATATTTTGAAACTCAGTCTTCAGTCACTTTATTTTAAGCAAATGTCATCTTTAAATATTTTCATCGAATCCCTGTATGTAAACTTAGAATTATAAAAGCAATGCATTACAAAATGACAACACGGTGGCCGGCCGACACCTCTGTTTCGACCATTATTTATTGTACTGAGCCTCTCTATATGCACCGTAGACCACCGTAGGTGGTGGGATTGTTACGTTTATCACCGGATGTCTTTTCATTAAAGATTCATAAAGGCGCATTTCTAAGCTAAAATAGGATTACTTCTCTTCTTCATTACTTAACTTCATGAAATAATCCTAAGAAATTATAACAATAATATATAACTGTAAATCAAAGTGTCGCCTGAATCAATTTACATAAACAACAATAATTTCAAGTCTCTATGAGTAGCGATTTAGGCTGTACGTTTTCTTTTAGTCAGTCAGTCTGTCAGGGTTTTGATTCTTATTTATATCTATAGATTTTTGTTTTCGGTTAGTCCTTTAAATTGTTTTCATGAAATGCTTAGCGAGAGATGAGGACAATGGTCTGAGGCATGCTAACTATTAGCTGCGTTTAATACATTAAGAAACCACGGGAGAAATGCTGCGAGTTTCATTTGCTTGTATTTAATTATTGTTAAGTTGTTAATATAAGTTAGTAATATGTTTAAATAAAGCAATTAAATGTGCATATTTCAAGTACATTTTTAACATTTAACATTTAACATTTATTTGTAACATTTTTTTTATATGGTTCCCATATAAAAAAAATGTTTTTCATTCTTTAATTAATATTTTTTTACATATTTCAATCACCGAGACATTATTCAGTTTCAAGCCGGTCGCTTATCTAAATACCATGAAATAATTCGTTGCATTAAAGGTAAGAAACCGCTTTGCAGCTAAGTGCCAAGTGGAAGACACCCAAATGAATGAGTCGCCCTTGGCATCCACTTATCGGCCGATTGTTTCCAATGTCATTACTACTCTCTCGGCTTTCGACTACCTTCTAGATAAATAAATTAATAATTGACGGAGACAGTACTTGAGGAAACCAGGTGTCACGTTCATATTAAAATGTAGAGACTTAGAACGTATAAAAATATAAATTTCAGTTTTGATTTATCATAATCGTTTATTTATGCAGCTATACCTATGGTCTTATCAATGACACAAAACTGTTTACTACATCGTAGGCTATGGTTACGGTTTAATTTGATTTCAATAATTATCTTCATATACCTACCCTTATCTGAGGGAGTATTTATAATGAAGATATTATGTCAAAATTCAAAGCCATTTCGATTTGATTTCGAGTGGATATGGCTGTTAGGATATTTTCTTTGTCACTACTGACGCTCCGGACTTGTCACCAAAACTAGGGATGTTTACCAGTTCTTGGATACCTAAGTAAGCTTGCCCAGCAACTATAGCATATCCTAGCCTACTCCTTCTAAAACATATCCCAGGCGATAAAGCATCCTGTAAGTCAGTAAAAAGTTCTAGCACCTAACGCTGTTAAATTATAAAGAGAAAAGAAGAGATAGAGAATATAAGCCTTAATACTAAGGTTATGCCTAAGCACACAATACAGCCGCTCCTAGCCCGAAACCAGCCCGCTCTTGGCCCGCTCTCAGCCCGCTTTTGGTCCGCTCTCGGCGTACCAATGCCGCCATTTTATTTTAAGCAACTCATTACGGTAGAGCACCAACGCATCTGCTGCATATTTGCATACTGCACAGCCTGATTGGGTTGCAAGATTAATCCCTATAATATTTTTTGTCTTACCATCATTTAGGTGCAATCAGGCGTTCGAAGGAAAAAATGATCATTATCATACTTCAGCCCTTGGCTATTTTTTCAGACAAACAAAGGGTTGCTTGTTTGTTATTAGGTTAGGGGCGATAATGTAATGCAATTACTTTTTTTTGGGCAAAAAACTTGGAAAATTAGTATTTAAATCCGCCAGCTGAGCAAGCGGAATAGCAATTTGGGAGTTGGTGTAGAGCCACGAGCACGTGGCGTGATATAGTTCGGGTTCTGTTCTGATTCCGTTTAAATTATTTATGACAAATTATTATGCTGACAATACTAGTTCCTGCTCGCAAAGTACTCGAATGAAAGATAGTCTTTGTCCTTCCTCAAATTTAGACTGTTTACATACCAAATTTAATCATGATCAGTTTAGCCATTTATTCTTGAAATTATTACAAACATACAGACAGAGACATAGTGTGATGTGAGAACTGCCTATAGATTTAATAAATAAATAAGAAAGTAAAATATAAATAAACTTCAGAATAGGCTTTTAATAAATTTGTCCTAGGAATTTCGGCGTTTCAAAATTCAAATACAAACTGTTAAAGCATTCAATACTTTGACTAGGTTATTGTGCTGCTCAAATAAACAATTTTAGTACCAAACGATGTTAGAAGCAAAACTAGTTACAACCTACTAGACTTTACTTTCTACAAAAAATAAAAACAAAATCCCATGTTCGATTTCAAAATAAAACCCTTAATAAACGAGAGAAATTCATATAGTGACTTATCACTTCATCTCGTAATAGTAACGACCCCTCGCAAAGGCATCATTAGGCGAAATAAGACCATTAGCAGTCCTTTCTCTTAGCAGCAATGAAAGGGTTAAATCGGCCCTTCTGGCGCAATAGCTTTATTTAGAGTTGCACCAAATATTCGGCAGATTTCCTTCATAACTCATTGAATTCGCTAATTTCCCAAAATAAATATTTTGATCGTAAAACTTTAATACATTCGCCTACTAGATGATGATTGAAAATTACGTTTATTGACTTATTACGTTTGTGTTTCGTTAAGGAAACTAGAACCGAAACAGATTCAACTAATTGATGTTTTACGGGTATATAATTTTGTTATCTAACTCACATTGTAAACTTCTGAAATGACCGATATAATAGCACAAAGTAAGCGTAGTATCGTACCAAACCTTAAAAAAGGGTATTTATTCATTATATAAACTACTTACATACAAAAAAGTAGGTACATATAATGGTAATATTAAACAAAACAAAAATAATTGGTATATAGATGGGCAAGTGAAATGGTGGAGTTGCTTTTCAGCTTCGCCATAAGATGCCTAGTGTCGTCACAGCAGATTTGATCCTCGGAAGCCATCAGCCGCTTTCAGCAATGAAGAAAAGGACAAATATCATTATTTAGCCAATGTAGGTATAAAGTCGAGGGAGCAGCATATATTTATACATTTTAATAAGGAATACCTAGTTAACTAGTTTTTCGGTTCCAATCAAAATGATGACTGTCTCATCTCTACTTTATTCTATTACAGCCCCGCTTACACGGGCGATGTGATAAATATGAATGTTGAACAACGTGGATTATGCTCCTTTGAAGGGGTCAAAATATTTGAATATGGAAGAACAATTTGTAAAGGGTTAACTGACAGTTGGGATCGAATTCGCAAAGTAGGACGCGGTTTAGAAATGAAAATTGACTTCAATGAGAAGTAAGCGAAGAAATTGAATAACGCACTGGAGTAGGTGACAACCATTAATAGGTATAGAAAAAATATTCAAAGGGAGATGCAAATAACTTAAGCGCAAAGCATTTTGTATCTTAGTATTAGCAAAGACTATAGAAAATATACAAGGTTGTTAATATGTATACGTTGGCGAATAAAGGTTCTCGAATGGCGACCAGGAACAGGATGACGCAGTGTTGAAAGATTGAGACATTTTGAAGATTGCGGGAAGTCGGTAGATGGAGAAGGCTCAAGACTGTTCGTCATGACATTCTTTGAGGGAGCCCTATGTTCAGCAGTTGACTTTATAAGGTTGATGATGATGACGCATATGATACGATAACAAAAGTCAAATATTAGCCAATACCATATGCAATGTTTATATATTTTAATTCGAATACATTTATTAACAGAAAGAAAATTAAAAATAATACAAGTCCATATTTATTGAACACACAAGAAACAGTTAAGCTATCTAAAGATCGTTTGAAACGATCTAAAGATCTGCAAGCACAGTTGATCCAGATCACTACCATTCGGAAGCGTTCCCAAGACTCTTAATAGACTGGCATAATATTTGAAAATTTCTTTAATATCGTAAGCGAAACGCAATCGTATATGCTCGGGCCACTGATCAAAACATTGGCATATGACACGCCACCAAACTAATGTTACACCAAATCCAATAATTACTGGTGAATAATTATCACTCTAATCCGCGGGGCGAACAGATGTGACTACACCGGGCCACTCGGTAGCCACTGTTTCGTTCATAATTGTTTTTTTTTATTCTTTTCACTAGGCAAAGCGTAAAGCCCCTATTCAGCTCTTTGTAATTAGCCATCGGCTGACGTTGATTCTCTGAGTGATTATTATGCGGACCGGTTGGTGATGGGATTGAGAGCACTACACTGTTTTTGTTGACGTTTTTTGAATGCTAATGCTATGATGTTTTTTTTTTTCAAAATCTGATCTGTTTGATATTGGTAGAAATACTATACCTACTGATAGTAAAATTCCCAGGTATTCTAGTAAATGCAGAAATAAGAAAATTTTCTTGACCAATTCTATTTTATCAATGTTCAAAGATTCATTCTTGTTTCTTGTTCCGACTGGTAGTGATCTGGATCAGTTGAGCTATCTATAGATCGTTTGTAACGGTCTTTAGATGGCTCAACTGTTTCTTGAGTATTTTGTAAATATTAACTTGTATTAGTTTTAAGTTTCTTTCTGTAAATAAAGTTAATTTCTTGATATTAAAAGCAAATATTCTGGATAATATCATTCACTTCATTATTCACAACATAAACAATTAAGGTCAGTCCATTGCACAACTTCACAAGATAGTGTAATGAATTCCATTGTAGTACTTTGCATTTCATATTAGAAATTCACAGTAACCGTTTCGCTGTCGAGATTTAACCCCTTGCAGCATATGGCAAGCCACGCGCCACTAAAAAGGGTACTATTGTTTCATTGCCGAAACAAAACGAGCCAGAGAACACCCTGATGGTATCGTTTTCAATGACGTAATTACTATGATCCTGCTAATTGTTCGCGAGGGATTCGAGTGTTTCGCTTTGGCCGTATTCGCATGCCATATTGAAAATTGAAGTGTTCTGTTTTGTTGCAGACAGTTTTATAGCGATATAAAAAGCCATTCAGTGGATTTTCGGCTTTAATACCATTTACGTATCAGAGTTTTCATTCGCCCTGAGTTTTTATTTGATGCTGAAAATGCTTCGGTTTGTGTTTTGTTTAGCGGAGCGGAATTTGCGTACATTCTGCTAATGAATGTTGGATATTGAAACTAAAATGATTTTACAATTTATTTTTTTATTAGAGTACATTAATCACAACACCCAGACCCGGAACGAATATTTGCAGATCATGCAAACATTTGTCCCGCAGCGAGAATCAAAACGCACTTGCCCCTCAGCCGGTCAGGCGCCCGCTGCGCCACGAAGGTCGTCTAAAAATCATATTAAAATATAGTTTCGAAGTAGGACGTAGATAGTAATGTTCTTTTTGAATAAAGGCCTACTGGCACAAGCACACTTTAGTACTAGTCACCACTCACTACCCATTGTGGTGTATGCCTTTCATCTCACTGGTTCCTAGCAGGACAACTCCCTCGTTATTATTATATCAATTATAATATCTCACAGTCTCACAGTGACTTCCCGCGCGCCTGCTCGTGCCGGCTTGACCACAGACTGACTGACTCCCAGAGAGTATGTATACATCTCTCCATCTCAGGTGTCATCTGTTATCTGTCACTGTCAGTTGTCCCCCGGAGACAGCATAAGTTAAGGAATGCAGGTATCCTTAAGTACTAGTCACTACACACAGGAAGGTATTGCAAAAGATCGAACATTAAAGTATTCAAAAACAAGAAGTAAAATGAAAATGACCCTCTATTTTTGCCCACAGCCCAAATAAAGAAGTGCCATCATTATCATAAGAATCACACCTAAAAGCGTCCGCCTCCTTGCCTCATTCACAAAAATACGCGATTTCATTCAAATACAAAGTCAAAAAACGATACTGCGCAAATTGCGAAAAGGGTTTACGCGTTTCAGTATTCATTATCGTAGTTTAATTACACATTCATATGCAAATGAGTGTTTGAATGCGTCAAAGATTCGTTCCTACTCCATTATTTTGCGAGTTAAAATATGCGTCCGTGGCGTGCTTTTGTATTGTGTATGACTGTAATTAGCTCAAAAATGAATGTGTTTTATAGAGTACCTAGGTAGGTACTTGCAAAAAGTTCTAATAGATTTTTGTTGCAAAAAGTTTGAATATATTTTTGATTGGACAGAATAATGTTTAAATGCAATATTGAGCTAAGATACAGAGCTGTTTTTTTTAATAAAGTGATAATACGTTCATAATTATGAATTCCCTATTATTATAGTTTGTAAGCAAACATTAGCAACCATGTTTCACGTCATGCATGAAAAGGACAAATATAAAAAGCTAATTTTACTACCACGATTAAATTATTTATAACAAACTTAATTTCCGTGTAATTTTATACGGCATAATTGTTGCGAGTTCGATTACATTTTATAAAAAAACAAATTTTATGCATCGATGGCGCTATAAACGTAGGCGATTGGTTTTTCGTCGTGTAGGTACGATCGCCGATCGCACCAAAGATCGAAAAGCTGTGCTTTGAGCAATAAAATAAATCTTGTTTTAGGAGGTATAACCTGACCCGAGGCCCTAAACAAGCCTCGAGCCTTCGTTACGGGCTTAATTAAAAAACAAAATCAATTTTATTAATTGGAAGTGTTAAAAACGGGCGGAAGATGCGTTCGGGCCGGTATCTCGCTCGTATCTCTTCTTTAATCCGACAGAGAATGTGTTATTTTTACTCTCCTCAGTGGATTTCGAATAAATTTTATCGCTTGGGACTAATTTGGTTACAAATTTATTTGGTTGTGGGATCGTTAACAAGGGGAGTACATCCACATGGTTATCTGGACTGCACTCTTTAGTACCCAGGCATGGCCATTATAACAATATATCGACACTTTAAACTTGATAAAATGAAGAAGACACTTCACTTAGGATTTAATAATAAGGTTTTTTTAAGAGCGTGTGCTGTGTGTGATCTGTAAATATTTTTTGTTGAGTTTATGACGCGATATCTTTAAATGTTTTTAAAAAAATTAAAACTTTGATTGTTTGCATTATTTTTTAAACTATACCTAATACATGTATTTTGCCAAAATTTCTTGATCTATATACATCATTGCTAACAATCAATTATTATTCTAAGCTATGCGATGTTACCATTACTTTTGGAAAAATTCAGTACTTAAAGTTGCTGTTCCTATTGAAAAAAAATATGTCTGTGTTATTCAAGTCATCATCATCAGCCTGTAAAAATCTAATGGACATAGGCCTCCCACAAATAGTTCCATGACGAACAGTCTTGAGCCTTCTCCATCCATCGACTTCCCGCAATTGACTACTTCGGTGGCACAGTGGCCGAGTGCCCGTCTGAGGCGCAAGGGGTGCGGGATCGATTTCCGCTGCGGGACAAATGTTTGCATGCAGGAAATTCTAGTGTGAGGTCAGGACTATATAATGAGATGTGACTGTTAATTTTCACAATTTCGTCGGTCCATTCGATGGGGGGCTGGCCCGGTTCTTGATCGCCCTTCTAAAACCTTTACTCCCGCACGTTTGTCGGTTCTGTGATCTATATGGCCTCCGTACTGGCACTTCAACTTAACTTGCTTATTATGAGAACTATGTCTGTAACCTTGGTTCTTCTACGGATTTCGTCTCTGTCTCTGTTACTGAAGTTAGTAAATATTTTAAGAAAATAAATTTGCAACTTAATTTACTGCAGTACTAAACCGTATTCACATTGTTTACAAGTGAGCTACTTATAAAATGTCGTTGACTCGCTGGAATGCGCATTACCTCTCCGCATACTTTGCCCGTTCCGATAATGTTCTGAATTCCTAAATAGTCGTTAAAATTAATAGCTCTATTTACCATAACACCGGTAGAATTAATTTTGGTAGAAGCTTTCATCACCTTTGTTTATATATATATGGTTCTACTCATTTTGTCTATCAGTTTAAACACAAGCATTCACCGAGTAACTGATAAACTCAGCCCCGTAAAATATTCTAAAACTTAAATATATATTTTCAGGATAAATTTTGAAAATAACGCTAGTGTGTGGAGCAGTGGTTTTTACAGCTGGAAACATTTCCATCTCAACTAGACTTCATAGGCAAAGTGATTAGTAACTAAGTACCTATAATAAATGGTGTTTTTTTTCTACACAATGACAAACCGGTTGAAGAACAAGAGCGATGTAGACGAAATCTATTGTAAAGTGAACAATAGTGTGGACAGTCATAAAATAAAACAATGCGAAGATTGAACATAGAGAATCTAGAAGAGGCGGATCTTGTAGTGTTAATTCTTGTAAATTGACACTCCAATGTTTTAGATGACGCGATAGTAGAGAAAAAACTTTCTCCAGTTTAATGAATAATGATGAAGAGTTAACCATTCTACATCATCATCAGCCTGTAGAAGTACACTGTTGGAAATATACCTCCCCAAAGATTGCCACAACGAACAGTCTTGAGCCTTTATCCATCGACTTCCCACAACCTTACCGATGTCGTCGGTCCATCGGGTGGCAGGCCTTCTAATACTTTATCTTCCGGTTTGTGGTCATCATTCGAGAATATTTATACCCCAACGGTTGTCAGTTCTACGATATTATGACCTGCCCACTGCCATTTCAACTTGCTAATTCTGAGAGCTATGTCGATGACCTTGGTTTTTCTACGGACCTTTTGACTGCCTTTTTTTTTGACTTTGAGCTTGTGTATGAGGCCAATAGTGGTAAGTGACTATGTATGTAAGGGGTTCCAAATAACACCGATCAGTACCCAAGCCAACCTCACCGGCACTTGCTACATCCTGCCGATCAACAAACGAGTATCTGGGGCTCAACTCGGGTTGCTGCACTGGACCAGAGTGGGCTTACGGTCCAACCTTCCCCAAATTGGGGGAGGCCTATGGTCAGCAGTGTACTTAAACATGCTGATGATAATGATAAGGCCAATAGTTAGTGACCAAGTCTCAGTGCCATGACTATGAACCAATCCAGCAGTAATAGCTCAACGTGCCCCAGAATAAACAGATCAAGCGGTATCAGAGTGTGGGCCGCCGCTGAACACGGCGCAGCCGCGGATTGTAACTCTCTGCTACATCCAAACAGGGTCGGACTTGTAAGCCTATCGATGTGATAATTCAGAAGCGACACGTGACAATCGGAATGTAGATGAAATATTGATGCTGGTGTTATGACTCAGCTTTGGGTGTGAAGCGGAAATTGATTTATCGATTCTAATTTCAGAAAAACAATTTTAGCCTTGTTGTCACTTTAAAATCCAGAAACTAAAAAATATTGTTTATTAAAATATAGTGTATCATATCATAATGTTTTTTAATTTTTTTTTAATTAAAAAAAACTACAAAAATGATAGCAGCATTAAGAATACTTGAATAAACTTCAGTCGCATTTTCATTTGATAGAGTGTTATTTTTTTGCGTAGTGATTTAAATAATAGTGTTAGTAAAAATTAAACATTTTTCAGTCACAGTTGTCCCACTTTAGGTTAATATTCACTCAGTGAGTGACAGATACCAAACAAATAGCTAAAAAACATACATATTGCATATTTTGAAACAATGATGACTTTAACTCATAGAAACCACTTAATTTAGATTTCTCCCAGCGAGCCTTTCCCCGAACGATCCTAGAGCACTCCACACCCTCTAAACACAAGAGTGGAATCATATCATTTATATAGAACTACTGGCTGCCCGCAGATTCGTTCGGCCGAAATAATAGCCTATGCCTTTCCCTAGGGCTTAAGCTATCTCCGTACCAAATTTCACCAAGATCACTTTAGCATTTAGTCGTGAAAAAGTTACAGAAAGACAGAATTTCTTTCGCATTCGTACTCGTAATATTAATGGGGTACCCTAAGCACAAACCGTGCTGGAATCCAAGTTGGTTAAATAAAAAGAATGGATGGTTATAATAGCTATGTTTTCCCAAATCCGGACCCCGTGAATGCGAAGTGCAAAACACTGTCGGCGCAAGGCAGCGCGGTGATATACTGCGCGGGGGCAACCCAACACCTCCACGTGGGCCGCATCAACCATTTCGCATTGAATTCATCGTCATTTGATGCGTTCATTATCATCATTAGCGTCGTACTCTGCTGAACATAGGCCTCCTATAGATTTCCATAGCGACCGATCTAGCACGGCCTGCACCGAACTGCTCCCACCGCACCATTGGATCATCTTTTGGACATAAGTTTGGATGGCCATGCGTGGTGGACCCGGCTGAAGAATATCGTCATGGATGCCGTAAGAGGCGACTATGGGAAAAAAGGCTAGGGGATGTTCAGTACCTACCGTAACCTAATTTCACAAAGATAGCTCTAACTGCGCTCGTCGACACGCGTGCCCAGCGTAGTGAGTATGGGTAAGTTCTCCATGATTGGAATTCGCTCTGAAAATATTATGTTGAGCAGTGGATGTCCCATGGCTGAAATGATAATGCTTATAAACCTAGATAATAAATAAATGCGGTATGACAAAGAAAGAACCGAGGACTCGACAGTAAAAGCATATGTCTTACCTAATAGAGAAGCCATTAAAACTGAAATAACTCTACCATGTAAACTCATAAATCATTTAACAGGTGTTACTAGTATCTTCGATGTAAATTAACAAGCGTGTTAAATCAACGTCCAATCACACTGTTGAGCTTTGAATGACGTCACTCAAGCGGGTTTTTATCTATGAATTCATTTGACCCCGGGTCTGCCACACACGAAGCTAGAAGTACTGCTCTTGGGAATGCAGGCTGGAAAGACTGAATTTCAATCAATGAAAAATGACGGTTTAATTTTCCAGACTTTTTTAACAGCTGAGATTTATTGACAGACTTGAAACCTTTCTCAATTGACTGGCTAGCTAGAGCATAAATATAAATAAATAAATCAATATTCCGGACATATCACACACGGTCAACTGATCCCAAACTAGGCATAGCCTGTACTATGGGTACCAGAGACTGATATTCATAATAGATATATATTTAACACCCAGACACAGAACAAACACCTGTGTTAGTCACAAATGTTTGTCCAGTACGGGAATCGAACCCGCGACCTCTAGCGCAGAAGGCAGAGTTACTACCAACTGAGCTATGAGGCCAGTCAATTACTGTAATTAGAAACTTAGCACCAGGTTAGTGCTCTTAGTTTTGGCACAGATAACATAATACTATACTAGTAAGCAGGGTAAGTAGGGTTTTGGTAAGCACGTGCCGGCAATCATTGTTACATGAAACGCCTGTGAAGATTTTGTAAAAAAAATTGCTATTTATCATGAGTGAGAACTGATACACCAGAATACCAAATCGAATACCTTGTTGGGCCAGAGCACATAGAAATCATTGATCGTTTACACGCGAAACACGATCTCAATTTAGCATCAAAAACAAACATTCGAATAATGAGATGTAATCAAGAATCAAGAATCCGTGTTTGAGTCATGTGCCCAATTCGGGCTGACCCCAGGTCGGGCTCTCACCCGTCGAATCATAATTACCAGTGAAATAACCTGATTGTGTTCACGACACGCACACACGCACGCTTTTGTGTTTGTATGGACAGGAATGCTCAAACTTTCGTTGGCAGAGCTCTCAATGTACTTAGAGAAGAAACAGCTTTACAACCTTGATTACTAAATGTAAAGTAATCTGGAAAAACTGTTTAGTAATATTAGTAGTAATACTTTTTGTACCTATTACACTTATTGCTTACACTTTTTAACCTTTTAGGGTATTTAGTTCAATATAATAACTAACGCGAAACTTGTTTAGATGAACTAATAGGCTTAACTCTCTTAAATATATTCATAGCATTAGGTACAATAAAAATAAACGATTTTATATTTATATACTCGTAAAATATGATGTTTGATAATGACGAACCTTGAATGCCTGAAAATATGCGCTTTTCTAAAACAATATAATATTGTTGCATTCAAAATAGGTATCAACATAATCAATCGATTTCAAAGTTTGAGAACCATGGGCACATTCTTACAAGCAAATCTTGTAAGGCACCCCGTTCCATACAGACGCAACATTTTGTCTATCCGACTGTTAAATAGCCGGTTTCAAACGTCGATACATCAATCAAACAAACAAACGTACCATTTAAGATCTTCGCATCAATTAGATCTTTTGTGGTACACAAGTCTTGATGTGAAATTGAGCGTATTTAGAGGTGTTTAAATCAATTGTTATGAATCCGTAAGTGAATCTTTGTCGAACTTTTAACACGTGATTTTATGGGATTTCATTTCGATGACTTCCTTTGTGGAGGTGTTAAAGGCAACGTGTATGTTCTATAACAAGGTCCAAAGCTTTGTGCTAAAGTTATGAGTTACAAATTTAAAAAAATAAATTACTCTGCAAAATTGGGATGGATTAAGGGATAAAGGCAGGGAGATGATGATGATGATGATCCAACTATTTAGATGACAAAAAAGTTTGGGACGCAATAGCAAAAAAAAACCACGAAGTTGTTTCTGATCTTCTACTTCTAGGCTTTGTTCTCAGAGCTCTTAGAGTTCAAAATTATGCATGTTTCATTATAAAGACATTGAATTACAAGCTAAAATAATAAGGATAAGACGTAGGCGTATTATCCTTATTAAAAGCATTGATTCGCATCTCAAACTGCAGATGAAGCTAAAACCGAGTATCATTCAGATAAACCAAGATCCATTTGATCGAATAAACCATGTCGATCAACTTAATTGATCATTCAACGTGCAGAGCTTAAGGAAATATTAAAAACGCAGGCGCAATCAATTTAGTGATCAAAACCACCACTCAATCATTCTGCGGAAGACTAACAATCAGAAGAGTCATCTCACTTGCGAATTCAGAGTTTTGCAGTAGCTGATTTTTTATATCATCATCATTATCATTGGCTACTAAGGTAGAAGTCCACTGCTGGGTATAAGACTCTTGGCTAATTACATTCGGTTATTTTTTAAGCATCCTAGGACTAATAGCGTAATAATCTTAGGACTAATAATACTAATAGCGTATTTTATGCTTTAGAACGGTAAAAGACCGAACATTTTCAAAAAGTGTATAAAAAGATTACCTACACGTAAATATTTCAAAGCGCTCAATAAAATTCCACTTCGTGCAAATAACTAATCGCTCAGACAATTCGTCAGCATCACCAACGGGTAGGTAATCTCCAGTCGATTGGGTGCGACCTTATCTGCCTTTATGGTGCGATCTTAAAAAGATTTATGATAACGCACGGTCGAGCCCACAAACAGTTTTGATTGTGCCTCATACGGGCAACTTTTGTAACTTAGCGGGACTGTCCCTGGCCCATGCACAGATATCAAACAAGTTCCATTACATTTGCTCTTACAAACTTTGACACAACTTATGATGAAAATTCCATTCTAAAATCTTTTTTTAGTGAGCACCTATGTCCTCACAAAGTTGAACAGCAGTTGCAAGATATGAGTTGGTATGACACACAAAGATGTCTTTGTGTCAGTGAAGTTGCTCTCACTTTAGACGATAATCTTCTAACAGTTGATTCTGACCGATAATATTTGCTTGCTCAACTTTATTAAATTGCCCGTGTATAAGTAAGCTTAACATAAATGACAAGGAGTCGCGTCGAATTGTGATGGAAATGCTTTCTGCTGTAAAATTAAACGATAACCCAGTCGTTTAGTGAGATTTAAATGGCTTAGGCGATTTTATAGGATCTTCAGTTGGGGTTGAGATCTTATAGCTTTTTAACCCAGGTGTTGTCTGTGTTGTATTTGAATGGGGTTTGGTTTTTTAAAGGAGAGATCAAGAACCTCTGTTTAGTTATGATAAATTACAGACGCATACCTACTTCTCAAAAATTACTAAAGAATTAATTAAACCGCAGAAGAAAAGATTTCACACAGGCCATGTGTATTAAACAAAACTTCAGCATGATAGTAGGTTCGTACATTATAGGCTACGAATATAAGCCTAACTACGGAAAGACCGACGGATGTATAGATGAACTTTATGGTAAATGGTATGATCCTTTTCAGACTTTGGAATCCTAAAAAGCACTCTTGCTTACCTGTTATCTTTATTTTATAAATTATATTCTATTTTGAAAAATCGATTTGTTTTTTAGATTGCTGTATTATTAGGTGAAATACCTACTTACCCCTTTCACATTTCTACTATATCTATTATGTTTTTTAAAATAATGTTTATTATTCTTGGAAACACAGTATTAAAAACTACAATTATTCAATACCTTGAATCGTATATTGTAGGTTTTTATCTACCTATTATGGAAAAGTGGATACATTAAAACTATTTGAAACTTTGCATTCAGTAAGGCCTTGTTACGTCTATTCTAGATGATTTATACATCGTCAGGAGGAACTTTTTATCACTTATGACGCTAAAGAGCCTTGTACATTTTTAGCTAGAGTAGGCTTGCCCAGCCTATATCATCTTTTCTGCGCCTAGGATGCCTAATCTACAGGAAATACATGGTAAGTGGCATTAGGTACATACTTAGTCTATATACAAGCGTCCAATTAATATGACAATTTCAATGTATTAGTAAAAGTTACGATTATAATCGGAGACCCGTATCGTCATGAGATAATCGCTTGAGTCACGAGGCTATTGAAATTATTTTATTTAACTAGTGCTGTCAAACAACTGGCTGCTTGATCTTTGTTCGGCTCGAAATGGTCGGATATTCTCTGAAACGTAACAAACTAACGTAATAATTTGCAAGAACATCAAAATGTTTGCATGTTCTACAAATGTGTTCTAGGCTTAGTATTGGTAGTATGGTATAATCAAAGTTTCTAATACCCACGACACAGGGAATCCTAGTGCGGGGTCAGATAGCAGGTTAATATTGTATGTAGGTATTTTTATTAGTTATTTATCGACATATTTAATTCATCGATTCTAATCCTTGATCTATTTTCTGCCACTTCCGTCGTCCAACGTCCCTAGAAGAGTGCCGTGATATGGGACAGATTACTCCTGCAGTATAATGTGGAGCGCGGGTAACGGACAGAAACGGGCCTGCCGCTCATTCACCGTTGAACATCCGCACACCACACCCCGCGCCCCGAAAATTCGCAAAACTGTTCTAACTTATGTTTTAAAGAAAGCCGTATTAGAAGTCCGGCTTTTAATTTTCATCGGTTTCTCGAAATACGTTACATTCAAAAGGCAGAGCGTCGTGTTATCATATGAAATAATAATAACATTACAATATTTTGTACATTAAGTGCGTTTGGGGTGTGGTGTTTCGGATAAGCAAGCCTGCCTTGCTTCAAGACATCGATTTAAGATTAAAACGAGTATAGAGTGGACAAATTGTATTGAAAATATCGCTGGTGACATTGGCCCACATTCCTATCATAGCCTAACTGAAAGATTATAATTTTTACGAACCTAACCTCAATACCTCAAAATTTTTGTTAATGACATGTTACTTATGGTGTAATAAATAAATTCTGTATTCTGTACCAAAGGTTCGCTTCTACGGAACCCAACGCTGCAGCATTACCTTAAAACCCTCACAGGTAGGCTCGAGGACAATTCTTATAATATAAAAGATACTTAGTGAACACTTAATAAAATGTGGGCGGACTTTTAACTTGAATGAAATACCTTTATTGCGTAAATATTTTGAAAGGATGTTTGTTTATGATGTCAAAGTTATAATTATTGATTTCTGAATAAATTGAAGTCATCTTGTCGATGAAGCACTTTATCCGTGTGGGATTTTTAATTTTTTTTAAGTTCACCTAGAGTTACAAATTCTAAATTCCTTTTTCCTTATGTTGCTCTTTTTCATATTCACCTAATAATTTAATCATCTAAAATACAAGGTGATTCGTAATCGTATACTATCCCAAAAAGGGCTTATTCTACACCTAATTGGCTATAACTTTTGTTCTACGAAATTCGAAAATTTTATATAAAAAAAACACTATGCAAAAATTTGTGTGTTTGGTGTCAAAGTCAATTATTCAGCAGTTTATAGTACCGATCTTTATGTTGAACTTATCGTGCGTTTGATAATTAGTTAAAGATGGTTTATTGATCAAAAACAACTTATTTTAAAATTTTTGAGAAAATCCTGAAAAAATATGAAATTTTAGATATTCCTTTCACTAATTTTCTTACTTTTTATTGATAGAATAAGCCTTTTTCGGGTTAGTTTACTCACTTACTACCTAATCTTTGGTACTATCACCAAAATATCCGCCTTCCCAATTTTGAAATTGTTTCGCTTGTTCACAACTATCTACAGTTATGTGTATAGGTAACCTTTCTATCCATCGTTATTCACCCTTAGAGCAGTCACAATTAAAGACAATGCGGATTTGATCAGCTCGTTCGATGGAGGTAGATTGTTTTAATTGTTTCGAAATGAGTTCGAGGAACAGTGTCAATGAGAGGTCAATTCGAGACGTGATTGCTGATTACTCTGATTAGTATTTGAAATTGATGCAGATAGAAATAAATTAGTTCCATTGTGTTAGAATACGGTCATTTATTTTCATTTTTTCTTGGAATTGGGCGGGTCGCGAGAATGGACCAAATCGATGGAGATCATAGGTTATTGAATGTATACTGCCAGCAAACACAAGACCACGAGTCCGCCGGCTGCCAAAGTTATGGCTAGACGACATAAAACAAGATGCGCCGCGACTGGATGATGAAGACAGCCTACTTTCAGGCATGGGACAAGCCGATGAAACGGAATAATTAACGAACAAGATGATGATAAAATGTCATCCTTGTGCGCTAGTTTGATAACTAAAAGCGTTTCTAAACTGATTGAATTTGCTGACTACTAATCTTTGACATTTTCAAGGATCTGAGCAACAGGAGATCCGAAAAATTTCTACAATGCTTATGGATTTCGAGATATTTTTTTATCTGCAGTACAAAATATAAATTCAGGTCGTTACACGTTACTTTAATACCCTTTCTGCTTTTCAATCCTCAAACTATATGGAAATGAGTCGGTAAATATTAGAGTGAGAATTTCCAAGCCGTCAATGAATAAAATTATAACTTGTTTCTTATCAGTATTTATTCTTGCAGTCCATCTTTAGTTTTAAAATCAATACAAATTCTGCTATGCTGTTTGAGACCTTATGCTTGAGAAGGTAAAATAAATAATTGTGGAACCGATTTCAAAAAGCCAGTGTCTAGTCATTGCTCCTTAATCTATATTAAAATTAGGCTTATTGTTTAATTTTAAAATCAATTATGTGTAAGTTAACCAAATCGATAAAAAATAAAGTAATGTATGAGAAGGATAGTCATAAAGTTGTTCCTTTGTTTAAGGAACAAATTTATGACTATTAAAAAAATTCAGGACTATGTTTTACTTTGACGGACAGTCACTATGAGCGACCTAAGTAAGCTCAAGGTCGCTCAGAAAGCTATGGAGTTGACTACACTTGGTACACCTACCAGATCGATCAGAAGAAGGGAGATTTGTTAAACCGAAACATGCATATGATGCAATAAAGTTAGGTCACCCGGACAAAGGAAAACCAAATTCATACGTGCATTATTCACGGGTAATTCCCAATTACCAAAGAGTAGATGAATCTACTAAATTCCTACTCGAGCGATGCGCATGAGTTTTTTTCTTAATACAACGGGAAACGTTGAAACAAGCACAGCGGTAAAGCTCCAAGCTAATCAGAACGCTAAAGATTGTGTCGGAAGACAACTTAAAAAAACAATCACACAATAGCGCAAGTCACATAGTTTCGAAGTGGGCTTTCAATAGACCTAAAGCAAGCCTCAGCTGAAATGTTTTCTTGATAGAATTTATCATAATTTCCCTCTTTTTTATAGTTCAGCTGTAATAAAGTAGCAATATAAAAAAATTGTTAAACAAAAGAATTTCTACATGATTATTTTAAATACCTAACGAAAAACATCAGACACCCGATTTTTGAAGTCAGACATCAGATGTTAATTTAAAAAACAAAACCCAAAAATAACATAGGTACATGAAGTTACATACACATACAAGTTTTTGCTTGAATTATAATAACCCTGTAAGTAGCTGATAAAGAAGTTGCTCTGTGAAGGTAAATTTATAACACCAGAGCCAGCTATACTCAGTTTAGTCGGCTCTCAATAGATTGTGTCGATATCTAGTCTGGGTGTTTGCCAGTTCAATTATCATTATGAGTCGATATTCGTCTAGTCATGCTGTGGGTGACCCGCATTCAATCGGTTAATTCGAACGTTTTATCTACTCATTCGTTAAGACAGAGATCTATCAAAGCTGTGGCTCGAGAGAAGGTAATAGAGAGAGAGAGAGAGAGAGATAAAACACATCAGGATTATTTATCTATCTTCTTACTAGAAGCATCCAGTTTGAATAGAATTTTGAACGCTACATTTATCTAAATATGTAAATAGTAGGGGAAAGTGTTGGAGTCTATACAAAAATAGCTTCAGGCAAGCCTATGAACTTTCCTATTTTGTTTAGGCGGTGACTTACGTTGACAGTCTCAAAGATTTATGGTTCAAATTCTTGGTGATAGCACGCTAACATTTGATGGCAATAATGCGTCATAGTACGGCCCATAGTGATCACTACTACATCTATAAAAGGAATCTATTGTGACTGCGCCAATAAATTTTAATTGGCGCAGCCTGATATTAAATATTGTACTGTGCAAAGTTTTTTAAATGTAACTGCACTTTATTGGATGCCTGGCCCAAGGATCATATTTGAAAACTATTTGATCTTGTTGTGGCACGGGGCCCATTGTTGCACATCCCCTGGCTTAGTGTGATGGGTGTGTACGATGTTAATCGTTATTACCACTGATTGAATCTCTGGGACTGTGCTGGTGTACGATCACGCGTTCAATAGTCGGGACTACCTTGCTTCTTCTTCAAAACCAACGTATAAAACTAAAGTTTACATTCGACTAGACAATGTATGAAACAAATGAGCAGCTAATAGGAACATTGCAACATCACTTGCCGAAACGTGATTCGATCGTGCGATAGCTGGATTCACACGTAACGAGGACCTAATTTGCAATTGTTTATTTTCAGAGAATGGTATTCCTTGTGTAATAGATTCATGCTCTTGAGACTTGCTTGTCGAGTAACTGATTCTTTCTCGGTCATCCTGTATTAGGTCAGTGACCAGGTTGCTTATGACTGTCAGTGAAAGAATCAGTGTATTGCGCCTCTTAGAGCCGTCTTTCGTGCACAATGTGTTATTGAAGAATGTTGCACCATTTTTACAAGGCCTCTTAGTTTTCAATCTCTTAAAAGATAATGAATTTGAATTATCGTTTGATAAATCAGACCAAATCAGTCAGAATAACTTACTTATGTCTATAACACGCCAAATAGAGGATCAATATATCTGAAAGTCACATTTAAGATCACCGACTCTTAACAGGATTTTCCATAGCCATTTGTAAAGCAACACAAACTCAATTCATTACCTTTCGTCAGCTTCCTTATTATGCTAATTGCTCCACAATGTGAACAAACTATTGAGACAATGGCGGTCAAAGGGCCACTGTTAGCGATAAGCGATAATCCCCAAACTGACTTCCCGACTGATGGCATTTTGAAGTATGTCAGTCAGTAGGATGTCGTGACGCCGAGTGGCGACTTCGTGATCCAAATTAATTAAACAAAAGCTATCCAGATTTGGAAGGTTACGTTAGTGTGGATAGGACTTAATTAGCTAATGTGCTGAACTTTGAGAAATAACGTAAGAAATGTATAGAAAGATGATACTTTTACAGTTAATAGATTTATATTTAGCTAGCTTCCGCCCGCGGCTTCGCTCGCGTGGTACCCGGATTAAAAGAACCTAAGACACTCTTCGACTCTATAAATACAAGGTGATTCATAATATGTATTCTATCCCGAATGGAGAATATTCTAGATCCAATTGGTAATAAATTGAATTATTTTTCACGAACATTATTTTTCATTGAAAAAATACTATGTAAAAATCAGCTGTTTTAAGGTCAAATAAATTCAAACTCATTCATTCAGCTATTTAGTAACTATAGCAATCTTGTTGCCGAACTTCTCGTTTGTTATTCATAATTATTTTCAAAGATGACAAAAAGCGCAGAAATAGCTAATAATTAAAAAGTTGGGGAAAAAACCTGAAAAAAATATGGTATACCTATTTTGCTAATATTCTTTCTTTTTTTTGATAGTATGAGCCCCTTTGAGGATAGTATGCATACCTATTATAAATAGCCTTGTACATTCGCGCAAAAAAATCTGAGTATCTAAAGCTAATTTTTATCTTAGTTCCATGCTAGTGAAGCCACAGGCGAGATCATTCACCTAAAGTGATATTTTGTTATATATGTTGCATTCATCAGGTTTACTAGCGGGCTAAAGAAATGGTACATTTTGCGTCCAATAGCGGACGCAATTTGTATGATTTACGCTGTGCACGTTTTTGTAATAACATTTCCTTGAATAAACTACAATTAAAAGTAGGATATAAGTCATTATAAATTCATCATAAAATTATTACGTCATCTTTTGTTATGAGTATTATAAAAGGTAGCGGGATTTTCCTGATAACAAGTAACATTTAGATTCTTCTTACCAAATATAAGTTCGTATTTAGTATACCTACCTTATTATAATATGCATTATAGTTATCGTTATGATTTCTAATCCTGCATAGCATCATTTATTTAGTGCCGTTTACTACGATCCTGAGCTATTCTCAAGCCGCATTCAAGCGGCATGTCATGTCCTTAATATATCACATAAAATTCGTTTCAAAATTATTGTTATGTCTACTGTTATGGTGTGTGCGATATAGCTCAACGATATCGAAGGTTCGAAAAGTCAATTTCAGAATTTACTTTATTAACAAGACGTAAGGATCATTTCAAAATAAATTTTAGATTACATACCTATATAAAAAAAAAAAAAAAATAAGAAGAACTATTACTGGCCTTGTATACAGCTAAACATTAAAACCTGCCTATTATTATAACTTTGTAACCGCTGTTGTTCTTCTAATAAATAAATATCGTACGCCATTTGAACACGGCTTCATCCAGCTGCAACTCTCGACTTTGAGCCGTAATGCCAGTTAATCATAAATTGCAATAATCTCGATGAAGTGTGAGGTTGATTCATTTCATACTCCCTTTACACTCAGACATGTCCATACATTTGTAACTCTCGTAAAATCCGCACTCAGCCCACCGCTGAGTAGCATGAAACACACGCTAGCCGTCATTTCGAAATACAATATGCTAATTATCATCTTTTTCAACTCTCAGAAATGCAAATTCGCGCACCTTTAATTACACTTCAGACACGATACGTTGTTTTGAGAAATGCATAGATTAACAATCAGTTTGTAAGAGGCTTACCTACGGCGTAAGTACTCAGATGATATGTAAATTTTAAGCAGATTTAAAGAGCTTTAACTATGAAAATGTTTATTGGTAGGTCCTGAGTAGGGTTGTCAAGATAGTACAAAGTCATAAAATATTTAAAAAAAATAAGTTATACACAAGCTGATTCATAATAATATGTACGATTTCTCGAAAAGGGCGTATTCTACACCCGATCGTCAATAAAGTTTGTTCTACGACTTCGTATTTTTTCAAATATATTTTCAATGTTGGGGTCAAATCAGTTAAAACTCTATTAATCAGCTGTTATAAGTAGGAATCTTTATGCCTTTCTCGTGTGTTTATTAATCATATTATTAATGGCATAAAGTAAGCAGACAGCGTTCTGGGATAGGTATAAACGTGATAAAACGTTGTTAACAAATAAGACTCTGTTTAGGTTCTAATAAATTCAACTTATATTGAGAAATTATGCAAACGTGCTGCACAATGTGAGCAAATATGGGTATCAATTTATTCTCGAACTAGCACAAACATCCATTAAAATCCTTCTACGAAATCCGTTTCAATTATCAATCTAAGAATCAATTCACAATCAAGATAAACCCACCATTATAAGTGTCCCCAATCAACAATAGCGCGACATTAATTCTATCCATCATGTCGAACCCAAAAAGGGTTGAAGTTCATTAAGCGATGCATTCCTCAAGTATTATTCTTTGGAAACTGGAAATAAAAATAATAACAAGGCGGCCACCCTGCCAAGTGATATCTGCTCCATCTGTTGTCGTTGCGGACAAACTCACCTAATGAACGATGATAAATCATATTCGAGAGGCTGCTCGCTGCCCTGTCCATGTTATTCTTTCGACACGACCCTTTTACTTGCTTCGTCAACCATTACGCGTTTTACTTACTGTTGATTTCTATTATTTCATATACATGCAGCTATGTGGGGTTTGCTCAGTGATAAAGTAATTTTCAAGTGGGTTTATAAGGAGTATTTGTGAGGTGTCTCGCACCGTGTCCCTGCACACCATTGTGCTTACTAATGATTTTATGCAAATGCAGCCTCTTTAGATCGAAGTCTTAGCGTGATCTCGAACCGTCAGGTACGAAGCTCATTATTAACAGCTTGAAATATGAGTTGCGTATTTTCAACATCATTTTTTTGCTTTATTAATTAAGGGAAAATAAAATAGGCTCACGACTCATGACTGTAATTCCAAATCCAGGTAGACATCATCTCAGATCTCTGGGCACCTTGAAGATTTCTAAAGGGGTTAGTCAGAAGCACTTCTAATCAGTAAAATTGGCACATGTCCACTTTTTGTAGTCATTAGCATTCCATACGTATCAGGTTGCAGGAACCCACGACCTGCGGATCGAAAGGCGGGGCTACTACCACCACTCCAACAGTGCTCTCAAATAAGTGTAATAAAGCCCTTTTTTCACTTAAAGACGAATATACTTCTTTTAAATACCTTGGTTGAAGTACTTTTTACCAACAAGTCATATGATCCATTAACTAAATTAGAATAGAAAACATTTATTTGACACCGCTAATAAAAAATCTAAATTACATATTCATACCACTAATGTATCGTGTATTATCCATTAGATACCTACAAATTGAAAGAAAATTACGTCTTTGTTACTTTTCTGACGTAAGTAACGCACGTGAGTGAGATAACAAACAAAACTGGACGGTTATAATCGCAACCCATTCATTAACACATACGACGTATCGGCTAATATTGATGAATGTATTTATTGATCAAAGTATTATACAAGGATAAGTAATAGGCTTCGATCAGTGGCTTTGTTTTATAACAGTCACAGACATAGTCCTGACCCCACATTGGATTCCCTGTGTCGTGGTTATCAGTAACTACGAGTACCATCGTACCACAACACCCAGACCCGGAACAAATATTTGCGGATCATGAAAACATGTCGTAAAGTGTGCTAAGCATGGAATACTCACTCACAACTGCAAAATGTGGGCATTTGCCAAATGTTCGGACGTGCCTCTGACTACCCTCTTAGAAATTTTTAAGCATTCATCGTCATTTCAGCCGTTCGACGTCCACTGCTGAACATGGCCTCCCCCACAAACAGAGCAAACTGCTTATCATGTGGGGGGATTTGCCCATACTCACCACGCTGGGCATGCGGGTTGGCGAGCGCAGTTAGAGCTATCGTTGTTAAAATGAGGGACGCTGCTGCCCATCCCCTAGCTTTTTTCCCTTAGTCGCCTCTTACGATATCCGCGGATAGGTAGATATGGAGGGGCCTATTCTTCAGCCGGGGCCACCACTGCCAGGCTTAAGCATTAATTGCCTGGAAATCTGAGAGGATGTCTACATTATTGTGTGTATTTCATTTTTACTGAATTTGTATTTTTCTATTATGACTCATCCAAATATTTCGAACAACACCATGTGAAATTTGGTTCCAATGAAGATGTATGTATCCGCCTTCGTTAGAATAATTAACACTTTGAGCATAATTAGAATCACATCAAAGAACTCAGATGATTCAATTGACGGCCCCACGTAGAACAAAGGAAGCGTTTAATCATTACTTAGCCTTAATTGCAATAATTACCAACTGACCGCTCTTGCTGACAAAATGATTTATTGTACACTCCAGATAGAGATCTCAGCATCCGGCTAAACTTAATACTTCCGGCTTTTTTACGAATCATATCGTGTTATTTTTTTTTTCAAAAACTCTACCAATTAATTTGGAAAGTACCTGACAGTTATATCCATTCATAGACCTAAATATCATTTGTGATAGCATTATTTTACACGATTTTTAACCATAAATCTATGTAATCAAATTACAACAAAAACACAAAAGATGGTACAGGTCTTGCACTAAAGTCCAAATTACGATGTTATGATTTTACGATATCCTTCCTATCCTACTAATAATAAGAATGCGAAATTGTTTGTATGTTTGTGGTTCAATCACGCCGTAACGGCTCAACCGATTTCAATGATATTGTGAATAGGTAGAATTATTTACCTAGTATAACATACTTACAGAATATTTTTCATCTAAGACAAACTAGTAATTTAAACTGGAAGAAATAGCCCACAAAACACATTTACTGATACACAAAACACGCTATTGAAATCTTATTTTGTTTTACACAAATTTTGTGTTGTTTCTTAGTTATTCATTTGTTTTTGACTATATCGCTACTTGTTTGATTAAAGATGATTGTCAAGTTAGTTCATTATAATTTAAGGGTTCTTTTTTTTTGAGAAATAAGCATATTCCGGCTTTTCTTATTTTCCGAATTCCCACCAAGTAAAGATTCTACAGAAGCCAAACACTAAATATAGCTAAATATTTAGCTAATGGACTCAGACCGTGGGAACTTCGCAGGTTAGTTTTGAATGACTTCGAACTGTTAATGAGTAATAGACCGCTAAATGGGTTACACATTCTCTAGGTTATTTCTTTGAGGTAAAAGATGAAAAAGTCATTAAAGGTGTGACAAAAAATGAAAAAGTCCTCTATATAAAATAAATACTAAGTATTTTTGACGTAGTTTTAAAACTCCCATTTAGGATTTTACCCATGATAACGGATCATACTATGAACCTAACCGTATCATCACAAGCAAAAAAATATTTTTTTGTATATATTAGTATGAAACAATGGTCATTAAAAATGTTCCGTCACCTACCAACACCGTATCATGCCATGACCGGACCGACAGACAATTCACATAGAGAATATTTTGAAGGTTTGCATACGCCATGGATGGCACGCAACGGCCCCTAACCGCTCGCGCTGTTCACGGTTATGCCAAACCTGTAAATATGCCCTGCATTATTTACATAGATGCTATGGATCCCCGTTTGCTGATATCGGGAGGTTATTCTCGCTTTAAATAACTCATCTCATCTTCATCATCATTTCAGCCGTACGACGTCCACTGCTGAACATGGACCCCCACGGACAGAGCAAATTCCTTATCATGTGGGGGGATTTGCCCATACCCACCACGCTGGGCATGCGGGTTGGCGAGCGCAGTTAGAGCTATCGTTGTTAAAATGGGGACGCTGCTGCCCATCCCCTAGCTTTTTTCCCCTAGTCCCCTCTTACGACATCCACGGATAGGTAAATATGGAGGGGCCTGTTCCTCAGCCCAGGCCACCACGACTCATTAGAAATAACTCATCTAGAGTTTGGTTGCTGAGCCTTTAAAATGTCAAAGGTTTTCATAAACTGATCACCTTAGGTAATTTATCACCAAGTAATTAATCGATCTAATTTGAAAGTCAAATATTGCAATAAATATTCACAATCATGACTAATTCAATGAAAACAGGTAAATCTTGTCAATTAGCTGTTTTACGACAATTGCTGTAAAAATGTTACTGTCTCTAAATTACTCATTAAGCATTTCATCGAGATGATTCTAATCAGTATTATAATGTATTGCCGCAGATAAAGGTGTATTCATGCAATTGGTACGGTCGATCGCATTTACTCACCCAATTTTATTTATCTTCAGAATTACACAGTGTGAGGTTAGGTGTATGACAAACTGACCCCTGACACCTGACCTCACACTAAAATTCCCTGTATCGTGGGTATCAGAAACTGCGAGTACCATGATACCACAACACCCAGACCCGGAACAAATATATTTTGCAGATCATGCAAACTTTAAACCCGCAGTGGAAATCGAACCCGCAACCCTTGCTTCTCGGACGAGTATTCGCCCGTTACGCAACCAAGATCATTTGCTTTTGTTATTTATAAAAACAAAAGTAGCGTATCTTAACTTTTCAAACGGTTTTCATCTTTCAGGTGCTGTGTTATGGTAGTTATTTAAAAGACTTTAGAAACATAAGTGGAGGATCATCAAAAAAAAAACTTGTCTACAACTATAAATGCACGTGACACTTGTCACGATATTTTCAACGATAAGAGTCATGTGTTCACGCCTTACTCGAGTTGACTAATTTATAAACGACGATACAATCGTGATGTTAAGTCGTAATGACTAATAACACTCACGGAATTTAGTATCAATTTATGATAGGCCGGTATTAATTGGAGTCCCGATCGATGGTGCAAGCAATATTTCTGAGTAACTTGATACGAGTGTTCATTATCATTGCTTTGTTGCTATTTACCTTCCACCTCATCATCATCAGCCTGTAGAAGTCTACTGCTGGACATAGGCCTCATATTAGGTCGGCTCAACCCGTCGTGGCACTTTTTACACCTTACATTGGACTTCTATGACGATGATGATTAAGATTTTCTATACAATTATTTTGTTTATGTATAGCAAAATGAGTTTTTGTGCCAAATCACCTTTTTTCAGCCAGAACCGAGTTAGCAAGCCGTGTTAAAATGTAATTCAGGAAAACTTCTAATCCTTTCTTTAATTTATCTACCTGAGATTGCGGTTTAATTATTCTATCCACATCACGTTCTCTGTCTTAGTACATCAAATAAATTCTAGTTGATAATCGTTGCCCACATAATGCCGGCAGGAAGCCAAAATTATATTTCTTACTAATATCATTAATACTAAAGTTTGTTTGTCAGACATATTTGCTACTCATGCCACGTTCATAAGGCCCCAATATGTCATCTAACATTTATTTCAAAATGATCATTACCTATGTCATTTGTGAAAATGACAAGATTCAAATTCAAAATGTGAAAGTTTCTGAGGATGTTTGGACGTTTGTGGTTCAATCACGCCGTAACGGCTCGACCGATGTTAATTACATTTTGAGTAGATAGAGTTATTTACCTAATATCACCTAGAATGCAGGCCTCATAGCTCAGTTGGTAGTAACTCTGCCTTCTGCGCTAGAGGTCGCGGGTTCGATTCCCGCACTGGACAAGCATTTGTGACTAACACAGATGTTTGTTCTGTGTCTGGGTGTTAAATATATATCTATTATGTATATCAGTCTCTGGTACCCATAGCTGTACTATGGGTACTAGAGCTATGCCTAGTTTGGGATCAGTTGAACGTGTGTGATATGTCCGGAATATTTATTTATTTAGAATAGGACATATGCTACTTTTTATCTAGATACCATACGAACAAAGGTGCGTGCACAAGACGGTAAATTATATTTTAGGTGACTATCACACGCCGTTTGTACTCGGATTCAAATACCGTAGCGGTACCTATTTCTCTGGAATTTGGTAGAGCGGTAGGTATAATATTGTGATCTGGATTAGAAAATACCTTTGCCACTTTCGGGTGCAAAGCAAGTGAAACTATGGGCGGAATCTAGCAATAAACAATTAAATGAGTAGTCTGGTTTTAAACGTCGAAATCTCATTTGCGTCACAGGAATGTGTTTATGACGTCAATAATATTATTAACCAAGATTTTTATTTTTGAAGTCGCAATTAGACTAGATTTTAAAATTAATTACACTAATAAAGTGGGTGATGAAATGAAAATGATAAATGAGGAAGTTAATGTGATGTAGGTATACACATCATAGACATACACAAAAAGGCAATTCATACCTAAAGAAAAACAAGAACAGTGACGACAGTTTATTTTTAAACAAATAGACCTTCTTTTGACTTCAATCTGGTGTGGTCAGTGGTGGTCAGCTATTGGGGAGTGTTCATCTCTTCGAGTCTTCTTCCTTCCCTTTACAGGAAAGATAAGTAAGGGCTTCGTTTTAGAAACTTTACCCTTTCTTCAACTCCAGGCCGCCGGATGGCAGTGACGACTGGTGGGTATGTATAAACGGTAGTGTTCTATGGGCGGTGATAAACGAATCTTGTCACTTCCATGCATCTTGTCTGAGACGCTGGATTCTTACTGCGCGACAAATGTTTACATGATCTGCAAATATTTGTCCCGGGTCTGGATATTGTAAAACCATGGTACTCTGGATCAGGACTACGTATGTGATTGTTGGGTGTTAATAAGGAACTTCCACACTTGGGGATCTCAATTTTCTGACTCCGAGTAATGGTTTGGAAGCCTTAGGCAGCGAGTTCTCCCTCGACCGTCTTTATTTTTGAATAAACATTTTAGTACCAAATTGTACGCAAAATATTCTTAGGGAAGCCAGCCCAGCCAAACCTTGTCAAGTTGGATTTCATGATGTAAAGTCACCTGCAAAAAGATGTACTTACTGTATACAATTAATAATTTCCAAAATGATGCCACAAATCACGTGTGGTTGGTAGGCCACAGCTGATGGTTAAATAGTAAGGGCAGGGTTAAATGTATATGGGCCATAGGATAAGAAAAATTCCATCTGTTTTTCATTCTATTGGTTGCCTGATATAAAGTTATTGTATTGTTAATGCAAACGCATTGCGATAATCCCAAGCGTTATATCGCATCTATTTGGTACTATTAAAAAACAGTTTCTTCGATGTCTATTTAAGTTGTAGGCAACGAGACTCGACTTGGAGGGTCCCCTTGTAATAAAAAAACATTCTAGTCGGCCTGTCAAATGACGGCCCACATTACTCGGAGGCAAACAAAGATTCACAATTCAAAATCTTTTAATTGGCATTAAGTATGACGACAGACAGTGACTTGCCTAATCCATTGGTTAATGATATCAATATAGAGCTGTTAAAATACAAATTGATTCATAATATCAACCTATCAACCCGAAAGAGGCTTATTCTATTAACAAAATGAAAGAATATGAACGGAAAAGTATACAAATATATTTTGTCCGACTTTTTCCCGAACTATTTTAAATTTGCTGTTCTGTACAAGTAATTAAACGTACGAGAAGTTTGACATAAAGATTACTGATTTGACCCCGAAACAGCTGATTTTCCACAGAGGTTTTTTCAATGAAAATGGTGAATTTCCAATCTTTACTTCCAACGTCTCAGACAGGCACTCAATCTCTACGCCACCGAAGTCAGATATTGATAGGTAGGTATTGTATCAGCTCTATAAGTTCCATCCGTAGATTCCATTCTAATCTGTCACGTCTATGAGGTCGGCTGGTGTAAAGTTCATCAATGCTGAATTCAATTATCGATTACACCATTGTGTTCCGCTTTATCGATTTATATTTAAATACCAGCCGTTTATGCGAGATGTATTGTGAAATTGGACAAATGGAAACTTATTTATTGAATCTGACGGGACCGCCCGCCTTTGCTCAAGTATCTGTTTAATTTCTAATTGTGTTTTGTGAAATGTCAATACTGTTTCTTTTTCAATTCATAGAATGATTGAGTAACTTTACAAAAACCTAGAGTAGGTATACTCGTAACGATGTGTCTAACTAAAGTAATTTTGACCTCGGTGGCGCAGCGGGCGGTTGCCCGTCTGAGACGCAAGGTGTGCGAGTTCGATACCCGCAGCGGGACATTATAAATAAATAAAAAATATTCCGGACATATAACACACGGTCAACTGATCCCAAATTAAGCAAAGCCTGTACTATGGGTATCAGAGACTGATATAATAGATAAATATTTAACACCCAGACACATCTGTGTTCATCACACAAATGTTTGTCCAGAGCGGGGATCGAACCTGCGACCTCTAGCGCAGAAGGCAGGGTTACTACCATCTGAGCTATGGGGCCAGTCGCGTTATTTGCGTGATCTGCAAATATTTATTTTGAATCTGGGTATTTTGGTTCCATGTTCCTCGTATTTTCTTATACCCACCACGACACAGGAAACATAGTATGGGCTCAGGACAATTAATGTGACTGTTGAGTGCAAGAAATAAAAAAGTTCTGCTGTTTTATAACAATTATTGAGTATTTAATGTCTCTACCATAATATTAATCTTTTTATGCTTCCAAACAAAAAAAGTTAACTTACCAAACATCTATCAATCAACAAAATCAATACAATCAAAAAACCAATCATTGTTAGTCTCGCAAAGAATAAAAAATACAGAAGGCCACCAATTAAGAAAGAACGTTGTCTCATAACAAAAATGTATCGGTTGATGGAGCGAAGCGACAATTTCCTTGGTGGTCTCTTGGCTCGTCGTAATCTGTCATCTGGCCTGTCAAATTACTAACGGGCGGACGACCGATCGGCTACTGAACTTGTTGTAGATAACAGATGCATTCAAACAAGCTATGAGTTTTGGATCAGATGAGTTTTTTGAGTTGAGTGCCTAGAGCCTCACTGAGGCTCGTATTCTTAATCTAAATCTTGGGTAGAACTTTAAATGAATCATATATAGAGCGTAGCTCCCATATCTGTGGTAATTGCTCTACAAAAGTAATGTCAGTTAGATTTCCGTGAACAAAATAGTGCTAGGTAGGGCTTTTTGAAATTATTTTTTTGCAATTGCTTAGTAATGACATCCAATTTTAATAAAACTTATATTTTAATATACTTTAAACATAATAATACATGGTCAAACCGGTTCAGTGCTAGTTTAAAAAGCTACCAACGGACCTTAATGTTTCTTGTAACTGGCAATAAATAATTCGCTTAAAATCTCTCTCAAATACTTTGTGCAGGTATTTTAATATTATCAGAATAATAAACATGTCGTTCTGTTACTGTTATCTTTGACGGTGCACAAAATAAATTGAATGAACGTAGGCGTCACACGGGGACACCTGTGATACTTTTTGTATTTTTTCACAAGGAATGTTAATTAATAATGTCGATCCTTTGGGTTAACAAACTACAGCATCCCATTCTAGGGTGCATCCTCATTGGCAAATAAACTGCAAGCGCTGTTACTGCAATAGCTCGAACTTTGGTATTTAGTCTGTTAGTGAGAAACTTGAACCTTATACCTACATAGGTATTTTAAGATTGTGCAGTGTTTTGACATAAAATATATTCAATCGCCTATTTCTCCAAGTTGGCTTAGTCATTCAATTATAAAAATCTCTTGATATAGATAAAAAACATTGGAGACAGAAACTAAATTTATGAGTCCGTATAAATCAATATTCACCGCTCAATTAAATAGCAAATTAAAATAAATTGCGAAATCAGTCCTCGAATGAAGAGTAATTTCGGTCTTCGTATTGCAATCAATTTCGTTTTAATAATGCTTATTGAGACAAACGACAAGTAACCGAGCAATAATAGATTAGCCTCATTAAAAAAAGGTTGAGATTTCTACTAGGTATACACAAGAACATAGTAGGTAGATAAATGACAGAAATTTCGAAAATAAATAAATTGATCGAGCGAGTAAGTAAGCAAATTTTTAACGACTTGTGTGAGTGGTTGTTTGTATATTTAATAGAGCATAACTTTCGAACTGCCATGCGCCAATCCGATCTGCATTAAGTAGGTCAATAGCTTGTACTAAGTATCAAAATTTACTGGTAAGAATATGAGTTAAATCGCCCAAGGGGTTGCTAAGATTTACTAGAGGTCCAAAAGTGGGTTTAAAAAAATTTCTACAAATACATGAACTGGGGTGTCTTCTGAAAGAACTTTGTACACACATTGAAAAATAAAACAATTTAAAAAGTATATACTCTCGGATATAGGTACTGTTTTTGATATATAAAGAAAATAGTAACATTTTATAACCAATTTAACGTGAACTCTCATTTGGTAAAGTTTCAATGAGTTCGTAGTTTAGGTAAGATTTGTAATAAGAACATAAAAAAGTTGCGCCTTTCAATTGTGCCTCAATGATATTCGAAGCGCCAACTTTTGCCAAACATCGCAAGATCTCAGTTTCGGGGTGACCCACTATTAATAACTTATTTGTTTCAGTATTTATTCTATATATTGTTTTCTGTCATCACTGGGTGTATTTGTCGTTTGTCAGGCGTTTGTTCCAAACATAAGCTCCTAACTCTATAAGAAGCACCGAGCGATACGAATGTACCTGATTTATACAACGGTATAATGTTTGCAAAATAGTTCTGAAACTGTGTGGGGTACACCATTACAAAATGGACTGTCTAATTTCAAAACCAAAAGACCATTAATTATATCGCACGATAACGAACTGGATTCATTCTCTATTGTTCCACGCAGCTCTCAAAATGTCACATTAACGCCACTGTTCACCAGCATATAAACATACTGTTACTATAACCGCCGTTTATGATGACAGAAAATGTATGAAAACATTGTATAAAACAAAGGGTTGAGATAAAAATTCGTTGAACGGCCGGTTAGTGTGTTGTTGAATACAAGCCTAATTGATCTAAGTCTTGGATTACGAGTAAACTTGGTTTAAATTGGCAAATGTCGGCTATATTTCAAAAGAAGGTGAGACAATTTTATACAAAAGCACTAAATTACTTAATAAAATCGTCAATAATTCAAATAACAGCTAAACAGTGATAAACAAAAAGTTTTTTACGTAAGGACCTACCTCAGCGAGAAACTCTTTGATCCTTTCAACAAACTGATTCTTTCACCAAATAACAGTTACCTATAGCTCGGTCATTGACCTGACGCAGCGTTACCAAGAAAGAACCAGTGCCACGATGAAATAACAAACAAGTAAGATTTGATAATTGATGACCTGGGTTCTTCATTACTGATTATAACACGTATTTTGTCACTCCGTGATAAATCCACGAAACTTACCTCAGTAAATAAAGAGCACTTTGCAAATGCGAATAAAACAAATTGAATGTTATACTGGGTAAATCATAATGAAGGTAAAGATCAAAATAATAACAAATGCATTGCAAATACAGAAAACAAAACAAATGAAAGCCCTCATAAAAAGTACCCTCAAACAACAAAGCTTAATGATTCCACTCGACAAATAAAAGCAAGTGGATGAGGAATCACACATCGATGAGCAATGGACCACGTCTGAGAGTCATTACGAATGCAGTGTCTTATCTAACTTGAATAATTAATGGAAGCGATGCCTCTTGCTGTGAAACGGGTATAGCAATACAAAACCCTTGTTTCTTGAAAACGGTGGCCGCTGCAAGCCGTGATGTAGCGATGCACTTATCACATCACCGCAAATTCAACCTGAAGGCTTTTGCAAATTGAGCGTATTCACATAGTTTTAAGCTCAGTTTTGCAAGCTCGGAAACAAACACAGAACAAAGAGAAACTAAAAGACTTGGATAAAGCATCGAAAGAAAGCTTTTTAACACCATTCGCCTCGACATTCATGGCAACGCGTGTGCCTAACACTGTGCCGTGGCAAAATATCGAATATTATCTAATCAAAATAAGATTTCAAGCATCGCCAATGTCATTGGTTAATATTTGACTTTTACTATCATATCGTAAGCGTAACGTGGATTATTCGACTTTACCCAAAATGTCCTTTAAAACGACGAAAATTAAAATTTGACACGAAAACGTGCAGATATGCGCATTGCGCGTGCGTGGCATTGCGTTGTCTCACGACTAAAGCTATAATGTGAACGTATCCGTGTGCACGCGTATTAGGTTGGAAAAAACGCTTTTATACGTTCTTATGTGCACCGAAAATCTGTATATAGCTTCTAATTCTAATTCTAATTCTAATCGGGGGTGGTTAGACCTGCACTGACTTCCCGCTGTGGGGTGTTTTGTGCATTGTCCCCCTATGCTAACCCTACCCCAGCCAGCCCAGCTCCTTAAAATAGCGAAGCAGGACTTTGGGTCGTTGGTAACATTCTCGCAGTATCCCTGTATGCAGCGGTGTCTGGGAGCCGCTTCCGAGCATATATATAGCTTTGTATATAGCTTATGCCTAGTTAAATATTTTTGTCTCCGCTATAATACGGATAATGTCATAAGACGGTTTCCATTTCTAGGGAATCTTAAGTATGAACAGAAGTGGATGTATTCAATCCAAATACAGGGCTATGGCGAAAACGTTGTTAAACCTTTGTAAATGTTCAATCCGTTGCAAACCTGTAGTGGTTATTGAATATCCTAATCTTTGTTTTAGTTTTTGGTCAAAAAACCACCAATCCAGCAATGTCTCCACTTCATACCTTGTAATGGTGATGTAGATTTCCATACATTTTAAAGTCTGTACAAAGAACCACGTGCTTAAGTTGGTTTCACTGCTGGCTTGTCGTGTCACTGATTCTTTCCTGGTCATCCTGTTTTAAGTTATTGACCAGGTTGAGGTATGGTGGTCCTGAAAAGGGCCTTTGAACGTCGTTGAAATAATGAGTACAGTGGAAGAATTGAAGTTCGCCTCCTAGAGGCTCCTTTCATGCACATGTCACTCATGTCTTCGATTTTTTTGGTTCCAAGACATGCTAGTTTCCTCACGATGTTTTCTTTCATTGCTTGAGGGTACCTTATAGTAATACCGCACATAAATTTTCCGAATGGAAAATCCATTGATGTACGAGTGGAATTGGAACCCACGACCTGTGGATCGGAAGGCGGGGCCACTACCACCACTCTACCAGTAGGTACTCTGATTTCAATGTGATATGCATGAAATGAACCTCATCGAGTCACACCAACTATTTCACCAGACTAGTACCTACTTTAACTCTCAAGCACAAGATAAACCATCGGTCTAATTGCTGAACGAAGGTAAAATACCAAAGGAGATGCTATAAATAAATACTCTTACTCGAAGTGCGCCAAAACTACCCACAAAGCGCCGAAATTAATAAAAGTTGTAATTTTTAATTTTAAAAGTTTAAAACTACGCTTGGCAATATGCTATTATTTTAAGACAAACTGTATTTTCTCTATAAGTGAATTTATAAATTCTTTACAGAAAAAAAAAAAAAAAAAAGCTCCAAAAAGTCACGTTAATAGTTCTGACCCCATACAGGATTCCCTATTTCGTGGGCATCTGAAATTACGAGTACCATTGTACTACTTACAATACCAGACCCCGAACAAATATTTTCAGATGCTGCAAATATTTGTCCTATCAATGAAGTTCCTATCCTATGGATACCTCCCTCCCCTTTATTTAGCTATCGTTTTGTCTTAAGCATCGTTGTAATGTTTGTGGCAGCCCTAATAAGTACAGTCGCGCAAATCACATCAAACCACATTTCATTTAAAGACCTGGGATGTGGAACTATAGGGTGCAAACTATTATTCCAAGTTGAATAATGACGAGAAATCATTGGAATTATGAGTGTGCAGATTCCTTTGACCTTAGTGTATTCTCCGAATGATGGATTATTGATGATGGTGGAGGAAAGTATTTGCAGTTTGACTGGCCTCATAGCTCAGTTAGTAGTAACTCTGCCTTCTACGCTAGAGGCCGCGGGTTCGATCCCCACACTGGACAATCATTTGTGTGATAAACACAGATGTTTGTTCTATGTCTGGGTGTTAAATATTTATCTATTATATATATCAGTCTCTGGTACCCATAGTACAGGCTATGCCTAGTTTGGGATCAGTTGACCGTGTGAATATGTCCGGAATATCTATATTTATTTATTTAGTTACTGGTTGAAAGTTTTAACGAACTTGGGCTCAATATTGATGTGGCATGATTTCAATAGTCACATCAAAACCGCATACTTCAAGTTCCCCAAAGTTTCTCAGTAGTTCAGCCACTCGACCTGCATGACCAATGAAGCTTTGAATATGATCTTTGCCAAAAATAACGAGTCATACACGTCTGAACCCACAAATCGAATCCCACTATCTTACAGCTAACGCTAGTTTAGGAACGAGGGCCTTAAACAGATTATTAATGCAGAGTATTTATTTTGTTGTATCAAAAAAATACTATTGTGAATGAATACCCGTCAGGTCCCAGTCAAAGTTTGGTTAAGGAAAGTACAGTTTGATCCCAAATACTAATAAGAATTGTATTATTTTTAATACAGAAAGTACCATCGATAACAAAATGGTTTCAGTTTTTGTTTTAATCGTAGCAAACAGCAATAATTATGCTTAAGATATTCAAGTAAATGTTAAAAAAGTGGCCAGAATGTACTTCAATTGTACAATTTTAGGAAGGTACCAATGAGCTTACAACTAATCGGTTTTTGGGATCCATCAGATTTTCTTTATGAATGGGGGTTCGTAAAGACATAACCGTTATTATTGTTATCAGTAATGAGTATGACAAACTGAGCAAAAACTTGCCGTATGCCCTAATAAAGACAAACCCTTATACTCTGAAGCGAGAAGGACAAAAAATAACAACATTAAAAGTGAAATCCTCCAGTTCTGATTGACCACAAATCAATATTAATGATCTAAACCAGCGGGTGTTCTATCTGTATCTTCCATTTCACCATTATAAACGACCAAGAAAGGGACAGGTAGATATTTGGACACAACGCCCTTAAAACGTTTTAAGTGCTAAACGAATAAAACCATTAATTACACACAATTCAATGTACATATTGAATTTATTCAAATGGTGATAAATGGCCGGTTGGAGTGTGAAAGAGATGAAATAATATCTTTGGACTCCAGGATCCTTTATTGTAAGCTTATAAAGTGGTTGTAGGTAGGTAATGGAATGTTACATTTCTTAGTTTATAAACACATTGTTTTATAAAATCAAGCATAATAATTTGGCCGTGGTGGCCCCGGCTGAAGAATAGGCCCTCCATATCTACCAATCCACGGATGTCTTAAGAGGCGACTAAGGAAAAAAAGCTAGGGGATGGGCAGCAGCGTCCCTCATTTTAACAACGATAGCTCTAACTGCGCTTGCCAACCCGCATGCCCAGTATGGTGAGTATGGGCAAATCTCCCCACATGATAAGGAATTCGCTCTGTCAGTGGGAGAGGCCATGTTCAGCAGTGGACGTAGTACGGCTGAAATTATGATGATGATGATCAATTTAGCACTATCTAAACTAGTTATAGAATGGTTATAGGTTTATTCCCCAAACGATTGTCTAAAACGCTTGTTGGGATGTCGAAACGATTGATTTAGAGCCCAGATAAACATCATTGTAATGTCCGATTCAAGAATAATTATCTGATAGTTGTTCCTAATTAATTTGATTGTGTTGTTCAATTAATTTTGAACACGGATGGGACCATGTTCAAGTTTACTTTTCTTACGAGAAAAAAATTGTTTCGTGAAACTCACGCCATCTAGCGACATCTGGAAGTTACTTCACTAGATACTAATAATAGTAATAAAATTACAAATAGCCAAGCAAGTATTTGAATAGATTTTCATACATTTGTTAATAGTACAGTAACTTAAAATATTTTTAATTTCACATGGGAAGATATGTATAAAACACGTATTAGTATTTTAATTATATTGTTTACGGAAAACGCAGCAAATCATAAGCAATAACAGGACCAGTGCTACCAACAAAACAAATATTCTCTTCAATCAAAAAAAAGTAAAAAAACTTTTGAGCCGAGTCGCCAACTCTAGCCCCGATTTTGCCACTGATTGCTGAGAGGGGCTATAACATATTTTATGTTCATCTTATTAAATAAAAATATTTGACAAATAATAAGATTATGATAATTTTTTTAAATTTTACCAAAATAATGTAAAAAAAATTTACCTTATCTACTTTAATTTACCTTCTTCAAATAATAACCTGCTTCACCTCCAGAAACAAGCTCCGAGATGCCAAGAAATCGCTAAGTTTTCCTTAACGGCCTCAACTATCTGTAGGACGTGGTTGGAAGGCATTAATTTAATTTTATGGTTTTTGTGTTTGTCACAAACCGAGTCTGTGAGATTTGTGGGTCCTCTAACGAGGGTACGGGATTAGTAAGTACCTTTAGGGCTCAAGAGATTCGGGGATTGTTTTAATTCTCGTTCGTTTGGGGATAAACTGTAGATCAGTACCTATTTCATTGGTAGTTTAGGGCTATTTATAGATTTCCTTAGAATCGTTTAGTATTTCTCTATAATATCAACATACGATTTTTATATAAAGGTACCAAAATGAAAAAAAAAGACACGTGTAAAAAGCAAATTTGAAACGAGCGATTTATCTATATATATATAAAGGAGTAGTCCACTCACTCACGTACTCACTCACTCACTGGCAGACTCATCACGAAATCACGGAAACTACAGAGCCGAGGAGTCTGAAATTTGATACAGACATTCTTTAAAAGATGTTACCGTAGAACGAGATTTTGGAAAATTTAACTCCTAAAGGGGTGAAATTGGGGTTGAACGTCTGTATGAAAGTCCTATGTTTTTGAAGTTGGAGTCATCAAAATCGGGTTTTAGGTAAATTACCAAAATAAAAAATATGTTTATCAGCATTCTTTGAAAAACAGCCCTTAGTGAGTGGTAATAGGGGATGAAAGTTTATATAGTAAGTCCTATGTTTTTGAAGTTAGGGACATCAAAATAGGCTATCAGGTAAACAGTTCAAAGTAATAAAACACCTACTAAAGTTTTTTTGAAAAACCACCCTCAGGGTGTAAATAGGGGATGAAAGTTTATATGGGATTTTTTAAACTATTAAGCATATTCAGTTGAAATTTGGCAGGCAGATTCCTCACTGGACGAAGGCATCTGCTAAGAGTTTGAAAATTCACATCAAATGGGATGAAATGGGGGTTTAAAGGTTCTTTGAAAGTCCTATGTTTTTGAAGTTACAGACAAAAAAAATAAGACGTGACGGTGAAGGTGACGGTGACGCTGACGGTAACGGGACGGTGACCGGACTGTGATGGGATGGTGATGGAACTGTGACGGGACGGTGACGGGATGGTGATGTTAGGTAGAAGCCTTATGAAGTAGGGAAATGGCTGCATAATAAGTGTTAGTACTTTGCCAAGGATAATGGCAAATAGTCTAGGTAGGTATTAATAAACAAAAGCGGACGAAGTCGCGAGCGGGACAACTAGTGTAATTATATTTTTTCAAAATTTTCCTTATAATACGTTTCTGAAGTAAAGTCGATTTTGAGCTTGATCGCGGGTCAAGTCAAATCAAAGTGAGTTTATTTCAATAAAATCACTAGGATCACTTTGAAACGTCTTAGAAACTAGGTGAAGCTTCGCGTGTACCTCGCGACCAACAAACACGGCTTGGTGGCTATCATTATTCTCGATGATTCTTTTTCACAAAATGAAATGTAGAGCTTCGGTGTGGTGCCGATCGAACTAGGTGAGCCTCAAAAGAAAAAAGAAATGCCATGCCATTCCAAGGGAAGCCTGCCATATCGTTTAGGTAATTTGGTAGTGTCGTAGGGAATCAAATAATTGCCACTAACCTACGTCACTACTGGTCAGTAGTGGAGACGGGTTTTTCTTTAACTTGATTGTACCGTGAATATTATAGATGCATCTATGATATTCAAACACTAATTCGTTTAGTGTGCTTATTTCTTTTGTGTACTAGATTAAAGAGCACAAAAGAAATAAAAACAATAATACCTATTACGAGTATAAAATGCAAAAGTTACTATACTTACAGCTTAAACTAAACGGACATACCTAGCTAGGTAAGCTACTTTTAATCCACCCGGATCCACCTACGTACTGCGCGAGCAAAGACGTGCGCAGCCGCTAGTGGTAAAATAGGTAAATCGTTTTAAAATCAGAACATAACTTTATTCGAGACGCAATTAAGTTTATTGCGAGAAGGACTAGCAGATAGGTAAGTTTGATTCAGTCTTCCTCAAAATGTATTTTAAAAGAATTCACAATACCTACCCAATAATTATTTTTTCTTACAGGCACTTTATTATGAAAAGTTCCGAATCAATAAGAAAGTTTAAATGGAAAAGTACGCAGATTGAACTTTGTTCATTAAAAGTGAAGAGTTTCCCACTTTTATCGGGAAAAAGAAAATATCGTTTCTCATTTAATATAACGAGAAAAGTATTTTAACGCCAATTGAAATTTTCTTTTTCAATCAATCCTAGGTAGGTATACATCAACCTACCTACCTACTTATCCCATTGTCTAACAGCTGTGCCCTTTTACAAGGCTACTTCATTTAGGAATATTTTCATTGATTTGGGTTTAACCGTAGAAAAAATTGATTTGATTCAAAAAAAATATTTTAATATTCAACAATTTTGTTCGTGTAACGCCATCTAGCGGCGAGTGGCACAAATTTACTGACCCTTCTGAGCAAGCCAACCTCATGATGTTTAATAATTATTTTGTCGCAACACTGACTTCTTTTTAATTACCTATTAATTATAAAGGTTGTGGGAATTCTGTGGATGAAAAAAGCTCAAGACCGCCATGTGGGACTCTATGGGGGAGGCCTATCTGCAGCAATGAACTTCTACAGGCAGATAATGATGACTTATTAGTGTATTGAAATCACCTTTACTATTAATATTTTGTCGATTAATTTCGTTAATCAAATAAAAATAGGCCAGCAGTCATTTCGATTGTAATTCCGAAAACAAAAATAATGTTGTGAAGCTAGATAAGGTACGGTAGATAATTATGTTGTTGTTACCTATACATAAGCTAGGTACTTACCTATTAGCCAGTTTTGGTCTAATACTGACTTGTTAGGTACCTTTATCTATGTAAGAACTTACCAAAGATAATTAAAGAAAACCCCACCTTCTTGGAAAGCTATTTAATGTACCTTACGAGTAGTTCTAATCTAACAGCAATTTACCAAGGGCTGGGCTCTGATAAGGTTCTAATTAATCAGCCAAACCCACCGTATTAAACCTTTTACGATCTCTCCGTCTGAAGGTAGGGCAGGTCTTGTGTCCAAGAGCTAACATTCAGGAAATATAAATTCTGGTTAGTTGGGAACCTAGTATGGTTAAAAACCGGCTAATCAACGGGCGCTTCGCTGGGCTGAATTATGATCAAGCCTGTCAACGATACAATACAGCACAGATAGCTGGATTTTTTATATAATTATAGACATGTACATTCGAAGACATGTGACGTGTGCACGAAACGAGCCTCTAAGAGGCGCACTTTAATCCTTTCACTACACTGATTCTTTCATCGACGGTCATAGGCCCTTTTCAGGGCCACCATACCTCAACGTGGTCACTGACCAAAGACAGGATGACCAAGAAAGAATCAGTGACACGACAAAATAAGACTAAAAGAATTAATTATGGGGTTGCTTTTTGCCAGTCAAAAATAAAATGTAGTAATTGCCAGCTGGGCGTACCAATTGATGCGTAGGCACTAAAAATACACTGTTTGTTATAGTTTGTATTGTATATAGTCTTGAGATAGATCCATTATGTGCTGTTGCCTCGGCTTTTTGCGTAATGATTCGGTATTTAATCCGGATATAAGTCATAACGATAGCCACAAGACAACGTCCTTACTGGAAAATGTAGAGCGATGATGAATAGATAGGTTGATGCTTAAAAATAACATGGGATGCTTGATAAAGTGCCGATGTTCTTTAAGATTGTAGCGCAAATTGTGACATTTCTTAGAACTCGAAACCCCATTTTGAAGACATAAGAGCGACAAAATTACTTTTTGGCAGATACTTAAATAAACGGCATCGCCCACGCATTGAGGACATAACAAAAACATGCGATTTCCTCTCCCGATAGCGTCTCTCTTTGTTGGGGAGTCCTTTAAAAGATTCCCTACACCTCTTCACTATGAAGACATATTGCGTTTCGCGTTTTTGAACTCGCGATTTCGACGCGTATTTACGTATTCACACTCGCATTACTCCTAGTTGTTCGCGAGATGAGATGTGGGCGTGTGTGAGATTTGTGTGTGTGGAGTCAGCTTAACAATACCAGTATACCCAGACCCCTTTTACCTCCCGCAGCTGTACGTAAGTAGAACGATATCGCCGGTGACGTATGCAAACGAAGAGATCTCAACTCGATGGTGATATACGACGTAGGCTCTTTACAGATGTGTGTGCGTGTGTTGGTATGCCAGTCGCCTCTAGGCGCGCAATAGACGGGGGTGGGCAGCCAAGAGGATGGGGTATAAAGGAAAACCATTTACATTTGAGCGATTCGTCCAATTTAAAATTCCTACAAGATAGCTTAGACACGGGTGCCATTCTTTTGAAGCGGTCATAATGCAAGGGGTTGCTATTTGGAGTGTTGGAGATATTTTTTAAATCTAGAGTGGAACCTTGAATTCGATAAATAGATTCAAGAATTAATGAAATGCTTTCTAGGACGATTTGTCACGTCCCGATTCGTAGATTGGTTCGGGGTTTCGGTTGAAATATGTCGCCGTTTTGCGAAGGTATCGTTATGAATATGAATCTAGGGTGCGTCAAATCAGTCGGGGAGCGTTCCATCAAAACGTCATAGGTCGCTCTCAGGACAAATTTGCTCGCTTGCCCACGTCCCACGTTTTACGAGCCGAGCCGACGAAGATTCAGCACCCGAGGGACACATTCCGCCTCCAAAAACTTTACCCGTTACAAATTTGTTTTTTTTTCTGCCTTATCTGCTCCCCGCGCTTTTGGCAAACCTAATTCCGTATTCAAAAATATTTCTGCAAGTATTGTGCTCGTACGGGATCGTTTTATTGCCGCCCATATAACGTTTTAAAAGTTAGCCAGTTTTTCTACGCGGTCGCGTTTTGTTTGTTGCGTACTGTGGTGTCACTTTTATGTTTAGTCTGTAATTATTATTGTTGTTTGATAACTGTTGTATTGTTATTGTTGTTTGAAGTTACTGTTCTTTATTCTCGTGTAGTTTGGGAATGGTAGGCGTGACAAAACAATAAAAACTCGTGACTTGTGAGTCTAATCGTGAGTTAAGAAGTATTGGGTATTGCTTACTTTTTATGAAATCATGTAAAGAATAAGAAAGTTCATAAAATAGGTGAATTCCAATCAAATTCGACACGAACGAAGACAATACATGCTAGCGGCTTATTTTGCATTCATGGAATATTCTTAACCCTTCGCTAGACTATGCCGTGCCGATGAGAACTATCAAACGAAAATATTCTGTAATACAAAATAATCAAATGTTTCTAAATAAAGTTTCTTGGTAGTATAGTAGGTAGAAGAAGTCATTTTCCTGTCAGTATCACATTCACGCTCCAAGAATTGGCAGGTCTTCTACAAAAATAAAAAAAAACAAATTTATGGCAAACTTTAAGTTATATAAAAGAAGTATTTATTATTCATTTCATTTTTATTATTTATTTCGATCTGGACAAAACAATCTGATTCAATAAAAAAATAATGGGTTAAGTCAATCATACCGTCTTACTTTCCAATGGGGGGTAATTAAAGTAGTTAGAACAAAATTGCTAGTCTGACAATCAGCGGATTTGAATAGTTAACGAATATTTACTAAAGATCAGCGTATGCAGCTAAGGGTTAGACGGGCTACAATGGGTCGTAAGGGCATAAAGTGGCACGTGGGTGTTGCTCCATTCATATTTCGAAGCCAATTGGCAGTAATTTCAGAGGTCTACGGATAAAGCATTCAGGTGAAATTGGACTGAGCTTAAATGGCACTGTGAATTCTTGAGCCTCGATTGAAAGGTTTGAATAAAGTCATTGGAAGACAGACAATAGAAAAACTAAGACATTACACCGTTTTTTTTATTAAGTATTCCTAAGGCTATGGACCCAGAATGAAAATATATTTAAAATAAAAAAGTCAAATGTTTATATTTACTTACTATTAAAGTATATGAAATTGTTTTAAATTCAGAAATAGTTTTCTAATATGCATCGACGTGCTCGCAGATTAGCTTAACTCGTTTGAGATATTGGATAAGTAAAGTAACCTCTAGCGCGGTCACTAAATGGTTGCCTGGTAGATCGCTTTTAGCGATAAAGCCGCCCATTGTCATACTATTTTTATGTTATTTTTATTTTCTTGATTGTGTATTTTCTTTTGGTGTACAATAAAGCTATATTCTATTCTATTCTATTCTAAATGGGCGGGTGACCTTGGAATTAACAACTGAGCATATTTTTTTTCATTCATTCATTCATTCTTTCTTGTTCATTCTGTATTAGGTCAGTGACCAAGTTGAGGTATGGTGGCTCTGAAATCGGCCCATGATCGACGAGCCAAGAATCAGTGTAGAGAAATGATAAAAGTGCGCGTGTAATAGTTTCTTTCATGCACACGTCACACGTCTTCGAATTTTTAGGTTCTAGGACATGCAGGTTACCTCACTATGTTCCTTACCATTTGATTGGATTAAATTCTGAAAGCTATGTTACTACAATGCAGTCTGTATAAATAATATGGAAAATAGGTGTTACCACTATTTCATAAAGATTTCCAATTTGCATATCAACCTTCTTCGTGCGACATTTCAGCGACATATACAGTTTCAATTTGGTTTCCTTCGACATTCCATTTTTAAGTAGCAATCACGATGCTATTTCCATTTCGAATCTATTTTATTACGTGGCGATACGATTTATTTTCTTCAAATGTTACCACCTGTCTGCAAATTACGTTTCTTTATTTTTATGTTTAGTGTGATAGATATAATAGTCCGCAGAACCATCGTTGGGGAATAAAGGTTCTCAAATGGCGACCAAAAACGACGCAGTGTTGGAAGGCACCTCATCCGATGGACCGACGACATTGTAGAGATTGGGGGAAGTTGCGTGGATGGAGAAGGCTCAAGACCGTTCGTCATGGCACTCTTTGAGGGTGGCCTATATTCAGTGGACTTTATCAGGCTGATGACGATGATGATGATGATCATGAGATAGATAGTGTCATTCATCAAATAGGTAGGTAGGTACTGTTTGAATAATATTTTTACCTTCTAGTTGTTGAGTGTTTTACTGGACCTACAAAATGTTGTGTTTACATGGCTATACCTAGATTAGTTAAACGTTAGATACCATGACAAACGATAAAATATTTCACTCTTTTTAGGGTCCGATTATGTCGTCCGTCAATAAGGTCTAAAATTTTATGGTAAAATCAGCAAAGTAGGCTTTACTAGTTTACGAGTAGTAGTCAGGTTTGTAATAGATTTAAAAAAAAAACCCATTACTAAAATCATTACTTTAATGATCTTGAAATAAAAATTAAAAGGAGAACTACCTCACTCAGCCGAACTGACTTCGGAACCCTTGTGCGTGGTACAACTCATGCTTAGCCATTATTTATATAAACATTTAATGCAGTGTGTGATTAACCCTGGTATTCTAAATCGTATTTTTTTATATCCTCATTCACTACAGACGATAAAAATACGAGGCTAAAATTACCAAGGCTAATCTCTAATCTCATGATACTTATGCTATCTCCCCATTTCTGCATAAAAGTATGTCCATTCCACCTGCGAAACAATATTACCTATTTATCTCCTAATAGTAATAATTTCAAACAGCTATCAATAAAATTGCGCAATTCTGATAAACCATAGGCTCGCAGTTACTTTGAAGTGCAATTATAATTTGCGCTTCTGCTAAAACCTTTTCCATATTAAAATCATGCAAATGTTCCCGTGTAATACTTAAATACACATCAATTATAATAACTAACGCATTTGTAGTCACTTTTGCTTGGCTTATCTAATGCATTGCTTGACTGCACAAAAATAATGCAATACCTAAGTGGCGAGCGTAGAATCAAATCGTTTTAGAAAATATACCTAGATGCGCGATATTCGTTACTTCTTGTAAAATACCTTCTATAAAATAACTGATTTTGAATTTGGTCGACATAGTCCTGATCCAATACTAGTAGGTAGGTATTCTCTGTATCGCAGGTATCAAAAACTACGTTAACTAGTGACATGTGCATGAAAGGAGCCTCTCTACCCTGAGGTATGGTGGCTCTTTTCAGGGCTCTCTTATCAAACTGTTCCTCACTCTATCTTTCAAAGTTACTCCACACATTTTGCGCTTTATTATTTCCATTTTGTCCACTTCTATTTTATTTAATTTTTCCATCGCAAAGCAAACTAAACCAACGAAAACAGGGCTTTAATCGACATTTTAATTAATGGTAAACACAGAAGCAATAACTTAAAACGCTCATCTAGAGAACGCTACGGAAACCCTGAAAGCCTATTACGCGAAATTGTTCGCAATTTCCTTACTATCCGTTTAAACGGTTTGCAAATGCCGATTTTCCGATTTCGCATACGTCATAATTCTTCAGCATACAATAAAATTGCAACTCACTACTTAGTACCAATTTCCGTGTATTTGTTCGGCTCGAAGACAACTCACTTCGTAGAGGTGTATGTGGGTAATGATAGTAATTTCGTAGAATTCTACTTTAGGTTGTAAGAAGGAAATAAATAGGAAGTCTACTTTATAAAAGCTAACTACGGCGGGAATGAATAACAAACATCCAAACATCGTCACAAACTTCCACATTTATAATATTAGTAGGATAAAATAGGAAGTTGGATAGATAATAATAATAATAACTGGGCTAACCAAAGGCATGTCCACACATTTAGGACATGCCTACATTTTACAAAAGTGTCATTATTGTAAAGTCCTGTATAGTTACATACAAAGTAAATAGTCTAATCAGAAAACCGTGTCACACTAGGCATACCATCCATAGGAAACATTAAATCAGAGACACAAAACTAAGTCCCCACTAAAAAAGTTGAAAAAACTAACGACTCAGAATCACGCATCCGAAACTTGGCCGAATTAAAAGTTGCCTATAATAAACAATAAAAAATACCAAACAAGCTATTTTGATAGGAGTTTCAGTAATCGCAAGTTGGATAAATAGGGTAGTATACAAGGCTTCTGCGCTTTTATGGGGTATGATGGCTATAGAAAGTTTTTGACTGAAAATGTAATGAAATGGAAAATTAAGCGGCTATTTAAAAGTAATAAGCCCTATCGGCAACCAGATTTAGGTCACCTAAGTATTTTTAAACCACATAAAATAGGGGTTTTCTATGAAACAAAGGGGTTTCATAAAAAAATCAAAAGATTCAACTTGAATAGACTCGCATTCTTCCTAGCGGCATTAAACCACTTGGCTTATTTTTCACTCCACTCAAAGATAGATAGATAGATATGGGGGCGACGAAAGTTACGAAACGGTCGTTAGACAAGCTTTTTCATATGAGGTAAACTTTAATTGAAAGAGTCAACTTTGACAACAATAGTGGTTATGTCAATTTAGTAATGTTCGTGCGAATCGGAATTGAGAGTACGAATATTCTTAAATAAAGATAGGGTTTAAACTAAATAAACACACATGATTCAATATCCAACAGGGATTTCCTAACACATTTATTTATTTATTATCACAGTCTAATAAATCGAATCAGTCGCAGTCATTACGCTACAGTCAATTTGCTACATCCGACTTCAAATTTGTTGCAAAGAACACACGAGCGAAAATATATTTTTTAAGAATCAGGAGCCTTCCTTTTCCGGCCTTAACTAACAGCTACCGTCATTTTCTACCTTACGTCAAAAATATGGTAAAAGTCATCCGTATTGACGGCTGCTATAAGATGGCCATCACTTAAGGAAACCAACGCTTAAGAACCTACTGAACATTAACTCAAACAACCACTTAGCCGAAGAAAATAAAAAATTGCCATAAGTAGGTAGCAATTACAAAATGGCCATAATGACACTAGTTAGGCATTCACAAACGACGCAGGAAAATTCTTAATACGACATTGATTAGGCTGTAGACATGGAAAGCGAGCTGCATGGGTTGCAGTCACGCTGAAAGCAGCTTCCGGAACATTTTTTATACAACTAACGTGGCAAACAAACTTACGGCCCACCTGTTGGTAAGTGGTTACCGTAGCATAGGCTACGTCATAGGAACGCTTGCAATACCATAGGCATCATGAATGCGTTACCAACCCAGACATACCACCTCGAAGCTTGTAAAGTCAACCAGTTTGATTTGTAGGTTCTTGTAGAACCTTTTCAGACAAAACCTACGGCGCAACGCGTCATCGCTGGATCTACCACAAGATCTGCCTGATCAATTATAACGATATTACTTTTAATACAAGTCAGAGGATTAACAGCTTTTCGATCATAACAATGGGTAAACTAAGCGAAGCCGCGGGCGGAAGCTGGTGCAAAATAGAAGTAGTTTAGTCATGGTACAATTTCAAGATTGATGCAAGTAAATGATGTCTCAACCAAAGTGAATGACGTCAATGATCGATTTAGTCTGAAAAGGTTCTATAGTAGCCTACAAATCAAAACTTGTTGACTATACTTTATTACAATGAAGTGCAAAAACACAACCGTCAGGCATACCTACGTTATACGTTGATAATATGTTGCTTTTTTTTTCAAAGGGATGTTTTCATTTTCATTTATTTGAGTAACGTTTGCTAGTTTTATTCGGTAAACAAGCGAAAGAAACCGCAGGTGGAAGAAGTGACTAATAAAATATATTTTGATGAAACAAGTTTCACAATTACCAAGGTCCTAATCAAAGGCTTTGAATTTTCTTAATTGAATTATCAATGTTTGTTGCATGTAATGTTTTCCTTCACCATTTGAGAACATAAAGAATCGAACACTTTATGGCAAGGAAATGTTTACAATCGGTAAACCGGAAAAAACGCACCGGCATTCTGCTTCCTGCTGACGGGATAGGACCATTGGCATAATGACAATTTAAAGACATAAAGGTCGATTTTATTATCATATTGTATGATTCTTGTGGAACTATTAGCCCTTATGACAATAACGTAATGATTTGGCGCACGCGAGCCCGTTTTTCTTATCGGTGTTGCGTCGTAAGACAAATATTAGTTTTTACAACACTGAAAACTTTGAATATTTACATTTATAGGGATATTAAGGGTTGTAAAGAACACTTATCGTTTGAGAGCTCTCTAGAATAGCGTGTTTTTATTACATGACAATTATTTAGACATGCTACGTTCTTTACATGCCAAGGACTTCGAATTGTTATTCAAAAGCTAATAAAATCATTGGCATTTTATTTTTTGAATAGTGGAATTGATATAGTTTTTCGTTTATACTCCTAATTACAAATAATATCAATACTAATACTATTCAAATAGCGTTCCGACTTGTAGTAGGTCGTCTCTATACTTATTAATTCTTATTATGTATACGATACAGAAAAGGGTATAATCTATCAACAAAAAGAAAGATTAATAGAATATTTATAAAAATATTAATTATCATTTTTTTTCTTCAGATTTTGGCCGAACTTTTTCATACGAGTTTTTTTATCATCTTTATAACCAATTATAAAACTCAGTGGAAGTTCAACATCAAGATTGTCCTAAAACAACTGATTTGACCCCAAAACAGATACATTGTAAAATTTTGAATTTTCAAAAGTCCTTTTCAGCAATCTCTATGGACAATCGAATCTAATAAACTAGTTATGAATGATCTTATATATTGTGGTTTTTTTTTTTTTTTATTCAACTGAGATGGCAAACAAGCATACGGCCCACCTGTTGGTAAGCGGTTACCGTAGCCTATGAGCGCTTGCAATACCAGAGGCATCACGCACGCGTTGCCGACCCCGAATCCCCTCCCCCCCTAAAGAGCTCTGGTAACCTTACTCATCGCAGGAACACAACACTATTTGAAACAAATAATGTTATTTGGCTTGGTTTAGGTCCATCCCAGGCTGCGCTGGTTGTGTTGTTCTGGGCAGTGCAAGGATTCCAAAACCGTCGTCCAAGACCTAGCTTACATTAATTTGAAAAGATTATTTTTCTAATAGGTCAATAGCTTAATTAATGAAAAGAAACCGTTCGGGTAAGTAAGTGGGGGGTGGTTCACTAATTTATTAACCACTACAATCGATGGACCCACCATACAGAAATTAACTTCACCCATATTGCCTTCATCATGCATAGTATGCACCGCGACTGAATGGTTTTGATGCTTTTAAAACTATTTTAGCAATACGGCTGCCAATCGCTCATATGTTTGTCCTTTAGTCGGCAATTAGCCCTACATTGACTCTGCTCGTGCTGAACTTTGGCTGTACTCGCTGGTTATATTACCGAAAAAACGTCATCTCCCGTCATGTGTACAATAAATAAATAAAATAAAATAAATAAATATTCCGGACATATCACACACGGTCAACTGATCCCAAACTACGCATAGCCAGTACTATGGGTACCAGAGACTGATATTCATAATAGATTAATATTTAACACCCAGACGCGGAACAAACATCTGTGTTCATCACACAAATGTTTGTCCAGAGCGGGAATCGAACCCGCGACCTCTAGCGCAGAAGGCAGAGTTACTACCAACTGAGCTATGAGGCCAGTCATCATCATCAACAACCTGTAGAAGTCCACTGCTGGACATAGGCCTCCCCCAAAGAGTTCCACGACGAACGGTCTTGAGCCCTTTCCATCCACCGACTTCCCGCAACCTTTAGAATGTCATCGGTCCATCGGGTGGGGGGCCTTCCAACACTGCGTCGCCCGGTTCGTGGTCGCCATTCGAGAACCTTTACTCCCCAACGGTTATCGGTTCTGCGAGCTATATGGCCTGCCCACTGCCACTTCAACTTGCTAATTCTGAGAGCTATGTCGGTGACCTTCGTTCTTCTACGGATTTCCTCATTTCGGATCTTATCACGTAGTGAAACTCCGAGCATAGCTCTCTCCATAGCACGCTGCGCGACTTTGAGCTTGTATATGAGGCCTATAGTTAACGACCAATAAAATAATATGAGGCCAGTAAATGTCTACAATCATCATTAGCCTCAAAAAGACCACTGTGCCTCCTGTTAAGAGCGCCACGTTGTACGGTTTGGAGTCTTTTCCATCGATTGATTCCCGCAACCTTCACAATGTCACTATTTCCAAGTATTGAATCCTTTCAATCCAACTACAATAGTTACGTCACGGCAACTCATAATAGGCTTGAAATTTTCTTATAGCACAACTTTTACATAGATTTTCTTTGGGGGTGGCTGCTTACATTAACCAAGGTAGGTAGATGTAGGTATTATAGGCTATTAGGGACTAATCTAAATTGATGGGGCGTCCGAAAACCGGGCATGTTTTCATAACATTAGTAATTTGTTTGGCGTAAAATAATATAATAAACCAAGCCTGAGGTTTCATTACTTAGATGTATTACTAATATCGGACGTTCCAACAACAATTACATGCTTTTATGACGTAATTTTATGCCTTAAATTAAAGAAAATTTTGTACAATTGAAGAGCAATATTATAGGGGATTATTATATTTGGAGGAGGTAGGGCATAGCGAGATTTTCTCGTTCTAAATTGGAGCAGCCCGCCTGGGGAGATACCTCCGCCTTACAGAAGATTGCAGCCAAATAACATTATTTGTTTCAAATAGTGTTGTGTTCCTGCGGTGAGTAAGGTTGCCAGAGCTCTTTAGGGGGAAGGGGGTTCGGGGTTGGCAACGCGTGCGTGGTGCCTCTGGTATTGCAAGCGCTCATAGACTACGGTAACTGCTTACCAACAGGTGGGCCGTATGCTTGTTTGCCACCTCAGTTGTATAAAAAAAAAATAGGGGACTGTCTTCTTCTGTAACTGAATTTTTACTATATGACCACAGTTTCAAGAAGTCTTAATTTTCAAAATGACTGTATATTTTAGGCAGTGCCATGAAAAACAGACATAAAATTAACGACGTTTATGACAAAACAAAATTATCCTTGCAACATGAACGAATCAAGACATTTTGTTTTAAGTGGCCGACTCTACATTTTAACAGTTGATGAATTAGCCACTTTGCAAATATGATTTATATCTAGTTCAGTTTTCTAAGGATGTTTTATCAGCAGATTATTGGGGTTGTATTATTATTAGTAAAGAGGAGAAATTAAAAAACAAAATAATGTGATAGCAATTGCATAACATGCATACTGCATGTAGGCTGCGTTTGGGAAACTTCATATCTTCTCGGTGCAGATACCATAGAGCCTCAAGACGAAAATTTCCAATCAGTGTTTTCTCTGGCAACACTGTCAGACGTAGGTATGGCGCTGAGTCTTGGTTGCTATCTACTGGCCTCGTATATGACATTATGAGCTGCGATATATATCATTATCAACGAAATTACAAACCCCAAAAAGTCAAATTCAAAATTGTCTTTATTCAGGAGATAAGGATCATATTGGATTACATCTAAATTTGACTATTTTTGACCAATTGAACACGGCTTAGGAATGCTAGTGTAGCTAGTTTCATCTAAATTGACGCAGTGATGTTCGTGTTCACATATTGAAATAAAATTAGCATTTGTCTCATACCTACTATTACAATACGCATTAATTTTCAGTCATGTGAGACTCATTGGTGATCAATTAACCACAATTTGAAGCACTTGCTGGCCTGACGACAATACCATCAATTATAAATAAAATTATGTGAACCTTACACAATGGTGGTAAAGGCGAGAAAGGCTCAACGGCTACAGGTAACCGTAACCAATTTATACGCGAACACTAATTGTGCAGAGTAGTGTGGAGTGCTACTTCCACAGGCTCCCTAGTTGGTTTTTTTATAGCATCACTCTGTTTTCAGTTGATCTTTTGCATTTAGAATGCATTTCAAAACGAACCAATAAAGTAATTTTAGACTCTGACTTTGAAGGTGGGTGATTTCGTTCACATATGTCATATCGCATACTCAAAATTGACTTTATTCAGTGGTCATAAAGTTTAAGCGTACACCATTTGAACATGGCTTAAATCTCGGCATGTTTTTTCTTGCTGTCCACACTGATAGTAAATTATAAAAAAATCATACCTACCACTGAAAAATTAAACGATCAAAACCAAACTAAGATAAGTACTCTACACAAAATTACTTACTAGTCCAGATTGCCCATTAAAACCTATCACAGATTCATGCAAATGACCCCATCTACATGCACACAGCCGCGCAGACAATCAGCACCAATCAATAATCTATTGGCATGCTTAATAACTAACCAAGGATGTCAGCCGGCCGCCACTGACAATAATTGGTATACGTTGATAATAATTGGACGGTCTCAATAATAAATGGAATAATTAGAGAGATCGTTGCCATAGTGATTGAAGACGGGTGAGATTTGGGATGAGATTTAAGATGAAATTTTCTTAGTCTTTTAGAGTGACGGATATCATGACCAAATCTCACTAATGAATCCCCACGAATACAGACTGCTGACACTTCTTCTCAGATATCCAAAATTTAAACATTTATTTTATTATATCCATGAGGTTTTTTTGAGAATTTCTTGCCGAAAGTCTATCCAACGCATGCCAAGTTGATACTTACTCGGTACCTGCAAGTACCATTTTTACATGTTCTGTTGTTCAGATCAATTAAAATGATGGAAAACCTATGTTATTTTGTCTTGTCACAATGAGCTTGCTTATTATCCAAATTCATATTTAAATTCATTAGCAATATATGAGTCATGTCTTCAGTCCACTCTCACTTAATTAGACTTTAAGACTATCAACTAGATATAATTAGAAACACCTTTATAAAAAAACGCCTTAAATGGGCCCCCTGGAAGCTTCGTCAAACCCACGCGCCGTCAAACGCTCAATAACACAGGGAAGTAAGGTCCCACTCTTTGCCCAGCGATTGTTGTCCAGCGTTAATAAAACGGCGTATATATTAGATATTTTGACAGTTCTAAGCTGAGTTGAGCATACAGTTGGTATGACTGGAGAGCATAAAGCTATAAAGATCCAAGATTCGGTTTTATATCCTTCAACTTATGTAGTTCATCATCATCATCATCAGCCTGTAGAAGTCCACTGCTGGACATAGGCCTCCCCCAAAGAGTTCCATGACGAACGGTCTTGAGCCTTCTCCATCCACCGACTTCCCGCAACCTTCACAATGTCGTCGGTCCATCGGGTGGGGGGCCTTCCAACACTGCGTCGCCCGGTTCGTGGTCGCCATTCGAGAACCTTTACTCCCCAACGGTTGTCGGTTCTGCGAGCTATATGGCCTGCCCACTGCCACTTCAACTTGCTAATTCTGAGAGCTATGTCGGTCACCTTAGTTCTTCTACGGATTTCCTCATTTCGGATCTTATCACGTAGTGAAACTCCAAGCATAGCTCTCTCCATAGCCCGTTGCGCGACTTTGAGCTTGTATATGAGGCCTATAGTTAACGACCAAGTCTCAGTGCCATAAGTCATCACTGGCAACACGCACTGATTGTAGACTTTCGTCTTGAGGCTCTGCGGTATCTGCGACGAAAAGATATGACGAAGTTTCCCAAACGCTGCCCATCCGAGTTGGATTCGTCGGCTGACCTCTTTGTCGAAGTTGGACCTACCTAGTTGAATCGTCTGACCCAAATAGACATAGTGGTCTACAACTTGAATGGTATCGTTCCCAACTTGTACCGGCATGGGTGCAACATGAGCATTGGACATGATATTAGTCTTGCCCATGTTCATTTTAAGACCCACCTGTTGAGAAACGTTACTGAGGTCTCTGAGCATTGCGCCAAGGTCCTCCAACGATTCTGCCATTATGACTATATCATCGGCGAATCGAAGGTGAGTGATGTATTCGCCATTGATGTTGATGCCATGTCCTTCCCAGTGCAGAAGCTTAAAAACATCCTCCAATGCAGAGGTGAACAGTTTCGGAGAAATTACGTCTCCCTGTCTCACCCCTTTTTGCAATTGGATAGGATTTGTGCTCTGGTCCTGGAGTCGGATAGACATGGTGGCCTTGCTGTACAAACACTTCAACACTTCGATATACCGGTAGTCAATCTGGCACCGCTGTAGTGACCGTAACACTGCCCAGGTCTCGACTGAATCGAAGGCTTTCTCGTAGTCCACAAACGCTAGACACAATGGCCGATTATACTCTTCGGTCTTCTGTATAATCTGCCGGAGCGTGTGGATGTGGTCTACGGTACTAAAGCCTTTGCGGAACCCGGCTTGTTCGGGAGGCTGGAAGTCGTCAAACCTACGGGCGAGCCGGTTAGTGACAACTCTCGAAAACAGCTTATAGACATGACTCAGCAGCGAGATGGGCCTATAATTCTTCAAGAGGGTGTTGTCACCTTTCTTGAAAAACAGTACCACCACGCTCCTGTTCCACGCCTCAGGCGTTGTACCTTCGAGGATGACGGAATTAAATAGCTTCTGAAGGACTTTAAGTACCGGTGTTCCACCCGCTTTCAGAAGCTCTGACGTTATTCCGTCCTCCCCCGGTGCCTTATTGTTCTTAAGCTGTTTGAGGGCCGTCCGGATCTCGTATAGGCTGACGTCCGGGATGTCTTCGGTATAGTGCCGGGTCAGACGGGCTCTTGCATCGCTTGCCGTGCTTGGAGCAGGACTTTGCGATGAGGTGTACAGTTGTCCATAGAACTTCTCGAGCTCTCGTAAAATCTCAGGCTTCGACGAGACGATATTGCCGCTATCGGTCTTCAGTTTCGTCAACTGACTTTGTCCAATAGATAGATCTTTTGCGAACACTTTCGAGCCTTTATTGCGCTCTATGGCGCGTTTAATACAAGCTGTATTAAAAAGGCGCAAATCGTGTCGCATGGACTTAGAGATCTGTCTATTGAGCACGCCGTATTTCGACCTGTCCACTGAAGAATGCAGTCTCATGTCGTTTCGCTCAGCCATGAGTTTTAGAGTGTGCTCAGAGAGTTTCTGGGTTCTATTTTTACGGTGGGTCTTAAAGAACTCCGACCCAACCGCTTGGACAATTTCCACTAGCCCGTTGTTCAGCTCATCCACTGTTCCGCATTCAGCCAGGCTTTGGAAGCGATTTTGGAGTTCTAACTGAAAGCTCTCGGGGTTTTGAATTTGGACAGGACTTGGGCGAAGAGTAGATTTCATCAGACGAGACCTTTCCAGCTTAATGTTGATATTCAATGAGCCTCTAACCATACGGTGATCACTGCCGGTTTTGACCCTGTTGATCACAGAGACGTCATTGAATATTTGCTTCTTGGTCGTCATAATGAAATCTATCTCGCTTTTGTAACCGCCGGGGTGCAGCCACGTCCATTTTCTGGACGGCCGCTTCTTGAAGAAAGAGTTCATCGCAAAGAGTCCCTCCTTCTCCATGAAGTCGACCAGACGCTGGCCCCTTTGGTTTCGCTGTCCAAATCCGAATTGCCCCACTTTCAGTTCATCGCCGTTCCTTGTGCCTAGCCGCGCGTTGAAGTCCCCCATCACAACTGTAAAGTGTGTTTTCGAGGCATGCATGGCATTTGAAATGTCATCATACATGGCCTCCACTTCATCGTCTGGGCGTTTTGAGTGTGGGGCGTATACCTGTATGACCTTCAGCGAATACCGATCGGTGATTCTGAGTATAAGGTATAAGGTATAAGGTACTTATGTAGTTAGGTAAGTATTATAGCACTTAATAACTTATTTATTCTTCATGTATCTTTATAATCATCACCATCTTGTCCTCGTCCTATTTAAGTGGGGTCAACACGACATGTTCATTGCTCCCAATGCCCAATATGTTGGCTTAGTAATGAACCTATACTGGGTTTTTTAATCGCGCCCTACGCGCTGTCATCATTTGATATGATGATATATGGAAAAACGTGTTGAAAAATACGCGCTGAGGTGCCGCTAATTTGGCTGTTCTATCACAAAAATTGCTAGAACAATGTCTCAAACTCGCATACTCTTCTTAATTTGGCGATGCATTGATACTGCTGGAGAACATGAAAATCACAACAATTCAAAATAAGCTTATATGAAAATAACATAGTTGTTTCCACTAATTATTCAAGTTATGAAAGGGGAATTGTCACGTTACCAACCTATTTATAATTGATTCAACCATATCTGAGAAACTTTTTTGGGGTGAGTGCGATCCGCCCACGCACACTCCAGATTGCGTCTTGCACAGTCGTCTCGTATTGTTATCATAAAATAAATGCGCAGATTTACGAAAATAACATGCTTATAGTAAAAACGTTACGATATTGCAATTTTATAAATAAATAGATGGCCAGTAACAACCAAAATCATAACAGCCAATGTAATAAATTGGCTCTCTTAACTCTTGCAAGAGTTTGCCAAACAAATCTTCCGTGTGTCTCGTATGTCTGGAAGCAACTAGAACGCCCACAGTCTTCGTGAAAGCTTACAACTTGATTTGTGATTTCAAAGATTATTGCTCTTACATTCCTCTGCTGGGTTGAAATCATTTACTTCTGTTGTTTCGCAATTTCGCACGTTGGTAAATTATTTGAGGTTGTTGTAAACATTTCAAAACATTTAACACTGGAATTACGATTTATGAAATTTTATTTTAATGAGCTTTAGCTGTTTGAGCAGTGTCTAAAAAAACCTGTGTTTTTTGGGATAGTTTATTTTAGTTGCATGTTACTTAACCATTATTAATAAAAACAGTCGAGTGCGAGGAATAGCGACCTGACGCTTCCGTGCATTACACATGGTCGGAAAATCGGTCGGTCGCGTAGTTCACTGTATAATAATAACTGCAAATATAATATAGAGTAAATATATAAATATAATAATAACTCGAAATAAATCTACACGGAACGTTATAAAACTGAATTTTAATTTAGGACACTTTGTAATACAGTCTCTTAGGTAAGTATACCATAGAAGGTTGCATTGACGTTACAATGATGTGCCATAGCAACTGCAGTAACTATAAGATTCAAGACACCCATGCTTTTTCGAAGAAGTACAATAAAAGTTATCTGTCAGTAATCTTATCTCAATGTCATCGTCAAAGAATTATTTCATTACGTGCTACCAAAACGTAAAGGCGCACGTGACAACGGTTCATTTGAAGAGACACTTTCTTAAACCTACTTCCTTAAAGCTGGTCCTTTTGAGGTCGTACATTACGCGCCATTGAAATTGCTCAATACAGGGCTGTCTTTATGGCTATTTGAAGACAGAAGATGTCCAGTGTAGGTGTTCCCACCGAACAGGCACCAAGAACTAATATCTTGACGTAAAGCTGACCAATTGAATGCCGGTGGGGCCGTGGAGTTACCTAACAATAGGTATCTCATTGTACCTTACCTACATTTTTTTAAGGAAACTGCTTCATTTTTGTAGGCTTGTAGTTAGTTAAATACCTATGCGCTATGGAGCAAAATTGATTTAAACAGAAAGAAAATTACAACTATTAAAATAAAGAGCTTCAAATATTTGAAAAATACTCAAAATTTATTGCAATGCCTGCAATAAGATGTAACTATACATACTGTCACAATTTTCAAAATGATAATCGCATACCCTTCGTTCGGTGCCTATTTACAAAATGAAATACAATTTTCTAAACTATTGTACATTACTTCAGAACCTACTGCAGTGGCATAATTTTGAAAATTGTGTTATATTATAGGTAATTATTGCAAGCGACTTTAAGTAGGTATTAACCTAAATCGTTAATAAAAAAATACCTACACCTACATTTTAGAATCCTGATAAGTATGCGGAAAACCTAAGGTAATCTTAAACAAGAATGCGTGTATTTTAGCTCACCTAATTGTGATTCGGCCCACGCAACCACACCTTAGCCTCCAAGAATGCATTAAAATATAGTTGCAAACCTTTTTTCCAAGAGAAATATTACCGAGGCAACAACATTGTGAATTGTGATGTCACCCGAATGCGTTGGCGAATGGGGTAACCAGCGCCATCTGTTGCTGAGTAGATAATAACTTTCAATGTAGAGTTTTGGTGAACGTTTAATTTGAATCAAAACATTCTAATATAACTATAGTATTTTCTTCTTAAACACTGGTTTTTTTTTCTCACTCTTTAATTTTGATGATTCTCGCTGGCTCTATAAACAAAATGAAAGGACATCGCCGAAAATGTTCACCGTAGGTACTCAGTAAAGGTTAGACAGTCAGATAAACATAGTAACCGTATTCATTATAAAAATAAATATACGAGGTTATTATGTAGAGTAGGTATACTAGTTTTACAAGTTATAAATAATGAAGCTAGGCCCTTTCGGGATAGCATAGGTAGGTATATCATATTAGGAATCACCTCGTATAATAAAAGCGCGTAATTTTGCATTGATTGAAAGAATCCAACTAAATTACAATTAAACCATATCTAGTTATTATCATCACCTTGCCATTATTCCCTGAAATGGGTTTGGCACAACATCCTACCTACTCTTCTTCCATTTCCCACGTCATCACAACTCTTACTCTTTTTTAAGGGACAATCTCAAACTGAAAAACCTAGTTGAGAAACCTATCTCATTATTCTCATTAAACTCAAAATCAATCGTGATTTCAGAATTTTTACTCAAAATATTTTTACTCAACTTTAACTGCGATTCTATCTGATGTATCTAAAATATTTGGAGTTCAATTTCCAAGCCACGTCTGTAATAAGTAGGTAAGAGATAGGTTTCTCAACTACATACTTATCCCGCAACTTATTTAAATGAAGTCAAGCTTTAATCATAACTTATCTCATTATAAGTTTATCCTTTAGCTTGGGTTTTAATCTAAAGAACAAAGGATTCCACGCGTTTCAATTAGGGATTAGGGCGAAGTGGTTTTGTTCAGAATAAAGCTCTGTACACATGTGGTTTCCAAGTCAGTACATTCTGATGCAAAAGTGTTTTTAATTAGATTTTAAGGGTGATTACTCAATAAACTTTTAGCTAGAATTCGTCTTTTGTTTAATCGGACCAGGAACTGCATCACTTGTCACATATTATTATATTTGTAAGGGTGTGTCCAGAGATATCAATGAAATCAAAAATTATGGTTGGTTGTGCACTTAACTGGTATATTTATCTGTGACTCTATTTATATAAAATAAATAAATAAATATTCCGGACATATCACACACGGTCAACTGATCCCAAACTAGGCATAGCCTGTACTATGGGTACCTGAGACTGATATACTTAATAGATATATATTTAACACCCAGACACAGAACAAATATCTGTGTTAGTCCCAAATGTTTGTCCGAATCGAACCCGCGACCTCTAGCGCAGAAGGCAGAGTTACTACCAACTGAGCTATGAGGCCAGTCTATATACTCTATATCACTATACAGTCTACAGTCTACACTGTCGCTTTGTCTTTGTCAATTTGTTTTCCTAGTAAATATCATAAATAGAATATGCAAAACCTAGTCTGAAATATCTGAAAGTAAAATTCAGTGCCGTCAATAACTGAAGTGCCCATAGATTAGGCACAGTCAATTCGGAAAGGGCTCCGGATATTCAAGTACCAATAAGTGTAAGGTTCGTGTAACAACCGACCAATAAACAAAGGAATTAATGATTCGTGCCGTCGAAACACTGATTTTAATGCTTCGTGACGAGCTGTGACATGCCTATTTATTGTAAGTAGGCTGTGTGCGACTGTACCTACTTCTACTGTTTATGAGGACAATTTTGATTTTAGAGAAGGTCTATACTCAAACGTCTTTTGTAGTATCAAGCTTTCTTAGCGATAAGACCGCCCATTGTACATATAAATTTATTTAGTCTATAATCAATTGTAATTAGTTATTAAGGTGTGTGTACAATAAAGAATTTTCATTCATTCATTCATTCAAGTCTGCAATACCATTTCGATAAGGAGTAGGTATAACGATACTAATTATGAATCTATGTATCTCATAATTTTCATCTATGCTCTATATACCAGTAAGTGTTCCTAAAGCTGCTAAGGGCCATGTATGGAATACTCAACTGCGAAAGGTGAGTATGTGCCAGATGTAATGTAATGTTTGGACGTAACTCAGATTTTTTTTTACTTTAGCTTTGTCGTAGTTTTCAGACTTGAGTAGATTTCCATCTTCAAATGGCCATCATACTTCCTTTCCTATTAATATTATAGATGCGAAAGTTTATGAGGTGATTGAATATTTGTGGTACAATCACGCCGTAAAGGCTCCACTGATTTCCTTAAACTTTGAATATATAGAGTTCTTTACATAGGCAAAGAACTCTATATATTCAAAGTCATCATCTAAAATAGCATATAAGCTACTTTTTATGTAGATAACAAGCGAGCAAAGCCGCGAGCGCTAGCTAGTATTTCATAACTGGTTTTTTTCTATTTCACTCTTCTGTACCTAGTTTATGCTTAATATTCACACTAAACCTTTTTTTGGTGGCCGGCCTCCATATCTACCTATCCGCGGATGTCTTAAGAGGCGACTAAGGGAAAAAGCTAGGGGATGGGCAGCAGCGTCTCCTAATTTAACAACGATAGCTCTAACTGCGCTCACCAACCCGCATGCCCAGCGTGGTGAGTATGGGCAAATCCCCCCACATGATAAGGAATTCGCTCTGTCTGTGGGGGAGGCCATGTTCAGCAGTGGACGTCGTACGGCTGAAATGATGATGATGAAACCATTTTTTATGAAATAATCAGATCTAGATCTATCTAGAATCATAATAAGAATCATATTTGTATAACTTATTAAGAGTTTCATAAAGTTGGAAACAGTATGTGAAGTACTTTGTATTCGCGTCGAAGCGGCTCTTATCCGTGCGTCATAGGCTTTTTACAATGAATTAAAAAAAATGGATGCGGTATTATTTTTTCAACCGTTACAGTTTAAGTTTAGCAAAGGTTCCCGAATTGTGACCACGAACCGGGCGACACAGTATTGGAAGGCCTCCCACCCGATGTCTTGCGGGAAGTTAGTCGATTGAAAAGGCTCAAGACCGTTCGTCGTGGAATTCTTTGGGTGGCCATGTTCAGCAGTGGACGTCGTACGGCTGAAATGATGATGATGATGATGATGTCCAGCAGTGGACTTCTACAGGCTAATGATGATCATTATTTTTTCAGAGCTTTTAAAATATACTACATGTTATGGCCTTATAATTAGATGGACGAAGATCTTAAGTTAAAATTCAACGGGAACCCGAACGAAACGTCTTGAGACCATCTCAAGACGTTTCATCAAGATTAAATTAAACTCAATTAACGCACTCGCAGAAAAATACCCCATCTACCATTTCTATATCCACAACCATAACATTATTCATGCGTCTCGCTATTTGTATTAGTTACAAATGAACGGTTACCGAAATAATTTAAATGCTAATTCAATAATTAAGCGGGCCCGCCCGTAACCGACCGTGCTCGTTCGCCATTCAATCGATGAACAACTGTTACTACTGTTTTAGGACCTAAATATTGTATTGATGGGTTTTGAATTTTGACATTGGAATTCAATTCAATTCAATTCAATTCATTTTATTAATCCTTTGACATGTTACATGTGCTTAGACAAGTCAAAAAGCACAATAATTCAATTTTGGCAACATATATTTTTTTTATATAACTGAGGTGGCAAACAAGCATATGGTCCGCCTGTTGGTAAGCGGTTACCGTAGCCTATGAGCGCTTGCAATACCAGAGGTATAACGCACGCGTTGCCGACCCCGAACCCCCTCCCTCCCTAAAGAGCTCTGGCAACCTTACTCATCGCAGGAACACAACACTATTTGAAACAAATAATGTTATTTGGCTGCGATCTTCTGTAAGGCGGAGGCACCCGTCCAGGCGGCCTGCTCCAATTCAGAACGAGCAAATCTCGATGTGCCCTACCTCGTCCTAAAAAAAATATGATGGAATTATAATAATAAATCTTAGTTACTAGTATAGAAAACAATCACACCATTAAACAAACAAAAATAATCAAGAGCCAATACAGACTACTCACAGGAAGGATTCAAGAGCATAGTCACGGGCCGTAACCGTGCTTTCTTCACAAATCGTAGACGTTTTGGATTGAATAAAACGGAAAACAATATTTAACGTCCTTCTTCTTCCTGCCCTTGTCCCGCCTTATGTGGGGTCGGCACATGTTTTCTTCTTCCACTCTCTTCTGTTAGCTGTCATCTCCGCACTCACTTCTTTCTTACTCATGTCATCTATAATACAGTAATATTTAAAGTCTTTTTTCTCAAAAATCGTGTAAGATTATGGTCTGTGCCAGAAAAAAAATAGCCATCATACGCAGAATAAAATAATGAGTAAATACAATCAAAGCAAAAAATTACGAACTCACTTTTGAAATGCCAAAAAATTGTTTCAGGGATAAAATGAGGTATTTAAATAAGAGGAACTAAATAAATTATACATGAGTTAAAAAAGAAAATACTACAAGGAAATCTATGGGGTATATCAAAAAAAGTGTTGCACTAACAAGCCCTATCAAAACTCAGATCGTTCAACCATCTCTTCACATTAGCATCATCCAAAACTTGGCACCTCGTTACACCGAAAAGCGCATAAATAAATTAAACTCATCGCTCGGACTCAGTTGCGGTGGCGAATTAGTCGGCTCTTTGTGCAATCAAGCGGGCCCTTCGCGCCCTAATGAATATGAATACGGGTGAATACGCTCGGAGAGGTACACCACCCGCTCGCCAACGCAACTCATTAAACTGGCTGGGAGTTACACCGATATGTAACGTAGTGAAGGGTTAAACATCAGGTCACTATTATACCAAATTAAAAAAAAAAACTCTATCCCTGTTATTATGAAATTGGGTTTAGACGAGTTTTAACTAAACCCTGGTTTTGTGACGTGTCATTTCATACAGTTGCTTTATGTCATAATGGCAAATGTATGAAATGACACGTCACAAAACCAGGGTTTAGTTAGTACTCGTCAAAACCCATTTTCATAATAACAGGGAATGCGTTTCAAGATCTAATATTAATTTTTGTATGGAATATACCGTATATTTACATATACAATAGTATAATTTTCTTTTTTACGTTTTGAAATCAATGTTACGCGTCGGTGCAAACTATGGATATCTTGCAGTTATGAATACGCAAATCTAACTTCTGTATTATGCTTGTTCATTTCGGCAGCTAGTTGGACAAATTCATTACAAATTGCATCTCCTATTTACAATGGCTCAATTTAAACTTAATAATAGGCATGATATGTGAGAAAATTCATAAAGGGACGGGAAGGATACGGCTGAATAATTATTAATAACTACATAATGTGGCCCCGGATGCAGTGGTGGCCCCTGCTGAAGAATAGGCCCCTCCATATCTACCTACCAGTGGATGTCGTAAAAGGTGACTAAGGGAAAAAAGCTAGGAAATGGGCTGCAGCGTATTATTTTCACAAAAAAAGGTCTAACAGCACTCACCAACCCGCGAGCCTTGCGTGGCTAGTATGGGCAAATCCCCCCACATAATCGGAACTTGCTCTGGAAATCTGTGGGGGATAAACGTATCAGGCAAGTTGTATAACTTTATTTGACTGACAATATATATAAAAGCTTAAAAAAATAATAAAACACGTTATTATCTACTTTTAAAAGCAGTTCTAACTTTCAAAACTTCAGTCGTGACTAAATCCTTAGCAGGTGGTTATAACCTCTGTTTAAATTAGAACGACAAAACCAGTCTTCGTTAAGCATTAACCTGCACGTGCCACGAACCTTATTAACTGTAGATAAACATCATTTAATTTTACAAGAAACCTTTGTTTAGGACGTGGTGCTATAAAGCCTTGAATTTCTAAAAAAACTGAGACTGGAACATAACGACTATAAGATAATTTCGTTTTAAAACCCAAGAAACCGACTCGCCTGTCAGGCAGGGGGTTTGTGAAGTCCCTGATAAAAATTAGGAATTTAGACATTGCTAGCTTTTTATGAATGTCATGGATAGGTACTTACAGAGGAATAAGAACCCCTTTTTTAGCTATATGAAAGTTATTACATTAAATGTAGGTTTACTATTATCGCATCTCTCGCATTCATATAAACTAGAACGTCCAATTATGAGCGAGGAGCCTAGCTAAGAACAGTCACTGTTCTGGGCTAAGATCATTTTCGGAAATATCGGGAAATGAGTAAACTCCCAAATCGTGCTTGATATCCCGTTTTTAGTGAACACTAAGTTCATAACCATTGACTAAAAGTTTTAAGTGAACATTAACCAGCAAACTTGTCTATCAATCACAATTAGGTACCTAACATCCTTGACGTATTTCAAAGCCGCGATCACCAGTGTAATACGGCCGTTAAACACCGTTCACCTCTTTTGAGGAACCCAAGCCAAACTTCTTTATTATTAGAGGCATGCCTGCTACCGGTTATATATTTTTTCAGTTAATTGTTGTGTCGCTATCATTGTATCTATTTCGTGGGAATTTGTGTCATCCGCCATTTCGAGCTTTTGTCGGCAGACATCTTGTCTTCTTGGTAATGAATGGAGTACAGTTGTGATTCTACGTTTGGTCGTAGAGCATGGAAAGCTTTGAATCGGCTCATAAGAGGTGGAGGAGCTTAAGTGAGATAGAGGTAGCGTTTGGGCAAGTTATCATTACGACCTTGTCTCGACGCGTGTTTTTGTTACATGTATATTTGTGCGTTTGTTACAAATGTATGCAAATTAAAGTTTTATAAGAATAAAATAAGAAATTTTAACAACCTTTTAATAAGTAATGGTATAGTATATAAGTAGTTTTTTTTTTTTTTTTTTATACAACTGCTTACCAACAGGTGGCAAACAAGCATACGGCCCACCTGTTGGTAAGCGGTTACCGTAGCCTAAGAGCGCTTGCAATTCTAGTGGCATCACGCACGCGTTGCCGACCCCTCCCCCCTCCCCCCCTAAAGAGCTCTGGCAACCTTACTCATCACAGGAACACAACACTATTTGAAACATATAGTGTTATTTGGCTGCGATCTTCTGTAAGGCGGAGGTACCTCCCCAGGCGGGCTGCTCCAATTCAGAACGAGAAAATCTCGCTGTGCCCTACCTCCTCCTGAAATATAGAGATCCATCAAAAGTGAGAAATTTCGGCCTTAAAAAGCCTTCACAGTTTTTTTTAACCTTTCATCTATGTGCGAACTCTGTGTATACGAAAGGCGCAATAATTTTAAGTACTCTCTGGTTGTGATCTTAACTAAGATGATTGTGTATCACGCACTATTCTCTTGTTTTTAAGTTCCGTGTCATTATTGTTTTTATCACCATTGTAAATGTTAACACGAATGCTCTTAATGACTTTTATTGTTAAGATAAGAACGGTAATTTTTGTGGGAAAGACTCGTTTGTTTCGCTTAGTTAATGTAGGTTTCGTTTAATGGGTACCTACTTACGCTAGTTCCGTTAGGTAGGTAGTATAAAGGTAGAATACTTGAAATAATAACATTTTTATTCTGCCCTTATCTCCTTCATGCGGGGTTAACACAACATGTTTTTCTTCCACTCATCTCTGTCAGCTGGTCACTCACTCCTTTCTTCGGCTTTCACACTACCCTTCCATCTTTTCTTTGGTCTACCTCTTCCCTTAAATCCTTCCTCATTCATATTTAATACTCTTCTGGTCACATGACATTCTTCACTGCACATGACATGCCCGTACCACGCTAACATATTGCTCCTCAACTTCTCAGTCACTGTAGGTACTAATAACACGTTATAATATTATATTTGCACATTTTACTAAAATCGGTCACTGTATTTGTTATTGGCCGACTTCATTATCCAAATATATTTATCGACATGAAAACAGCAAAGCGCTTTAAAAGATGTATTTCTTCTTCGTCACCTCTATAATAGAATACTTAAACAACAAAGCGAAGTAACAAGATGACCATTAAAGTTTCGACATCACCAGATAGTCAGACTTTTGACGAAATGACTTATTTTTTCAAGGCATCTATGCCCGTTTTATCTTAATTGCCACATATGCTCATCTTAGACGTTTCTAAGTAACTTTATCAAACACACATCTTTTTGAAGACTTTTTGGACGTGTCCACCCACACGAAGGATGTGAGGTGAACTCATAATCTAGAGGTAGAGTCAGATTTTTATGACTTAACTCGTCTAATAAACTGCGATAGTGGCAATAAGATAATAAAAGCAAAAAATAATGTCAAGCTCTAGTTAACTAGAGGGTTCAGTGACTTCATGTAGTCATGATGATCATTTCAGGCGTAGGTCGTCCACTGCTAAACATGGGACTCCCCGTAGATTTCCAGTACGACTGACCTTGTAAACCAGTATTGTGGCCAGTACCCAAAAAATAATTTGACGGTCTTTGCCCATAAACGCCACGCTGGATATGCGGGTCGGTGAGCGCAGATAAATCAATTATTTATAGGGAACGCTGCTGCCTATCCCCTAGATTTTTTTCATAGGTCGCCACTGACGAAATCCACGGTTAGGAATAGAGGGGCCTATTCTTCAGCCAGGGACAGCACGGCTCCATGTATCTATCATAATAATATTCACCGACATTTTCAGTCCAAAATAATCTTAGAAATTTTAATAATTATAATTCTATTGCCTTAAGCTAAAGTCCGCTCGCCAACCCGCATGCCCAGCGTGGTGAGTATGGGCAAATCCCCCCACATGATAAGGAATTGTTCGAGATACCACAGTGTCGAACGAAACGTTTCTGCTCGACTTTTATTATAAGTACTGCCAAAGAGTGGAATGATCTGCCTGCGTCTGTTTTCCCGAAAGAGTACAATCTAGGAGTCTTCAAATCTAGGGTCAATAAGTTCACTCTGGGAAAGCGTGCTCCATCTTAGGCCACATCTCACTTGCAAAAGTGAGTTGGTGGCCAAACGCCTTAACATTATCAAATAAAAAAAAAAAAATTGCTTTGTCTGTGGGGGAGGCCATGTTCAGCAATGATAGTAAAGTCCACATTACGAGGTTACGTTCTTGATCAGCTATCATGTACCTATATATTAGTGATTGAAGGAAACAGTTAATAAGTAAACTTGGATCTCCTGAAATAACAAATAAAAATCAACACACCATTTAAGAGGATAATATATTCCTTGCTTGGGAACTACAGCCCTGAGTCTTTTTCTACATTTGAACATACCAGTCAAGTTTACCCAAATTGTGAGCACCCCGATAAGCAACCAATCGATTCGTCCAACTAAAGCATGCATTTTCGAGCATCCCAAAAGAGTCCAAAGGGACATGGTGTTTTTTCTTACCTTACGTCTACCAACCCCGTATAACGCGGTCACTAGTGTGTCTCTTACGTGTTATACGGGGTCACTTACGCACATAGATTACTAGAATAGGTAGATATTAGTACTGGTCGTTTATTCGGTAATTTAGCCAAATCGAGAGGTCCGGAATAGGGAACCCGATCAGACTAATATCAATAAAAGTCCAAAATGAGATTTCGCAGCACAAAGCGAAGGGATCCACTATCACAAGTCAACACTATCGAGTGACGCGACACCCTTTAATATAATGTGCTGCCTCTTTACATACGGTGATACGTATTGGAAATTGATTTTGTCTTGTCTGACGTTAGAAATAGATATTGCTTTGCAGGGACAGTAAAATTTCGCTGGAAATCTATATGATTATATCTATAGGTCCACAAAACCTTTGTATTTTTGGTGTTTAAAAGTAATATATTAGAGTCATAGTACCATAATCATCATCATTCATCATTTCAGCCGTAGGACGTCTGCTGATGAATATAGGCTTATCCCATAGATTTCCCGAGAGACCGATGATGTTGTGCGGCCTGCACCCAATGGCACCCAGCAAACCATATTTTTTTTTTCTTTTCTTGATTTTAAAGTGAAAGCAACACTTAAAATTTAAATAATACCCATAAAAATTTGATTTGGGTTCGAATCCCTTCGTTCTTAAATTTTGGATATCTTTAAAATTTAACTTTTTGTGTCTCCATCTAGTGGGGGTATCGTACGCTGCGCTTTCCGGTGCGTGGTCTCCACTCTTGAACCTCCTGCCCCGTCGGCTTTGTGTGCCCCGCCCACTGCCTCTTCCACTTGCTAATCCTCTGCGCTATGTCAAGGACTTTAGTTTGTCAACGGATCTCTTCATATCTGATTCGATCTCGTAGAGAAACACCAAGCATAGCCTTCTCCATAGCTCGCTAAGTTACCTTGAGCTTTCTTGTGAGGCCCACAGACGAGACCACGTCTCTGCGATAATTATGTTATCATCACTGGTAGCACGCATTGTTGAGGCATTGAGATATTTTGGACGTGAAGGTGTTGCCTAATGTCCCAAAGCCCAGTCGAGTTCTTTTCCTATCTAAGTCATATTACCGCCGTCATTTTGTTGGTTTAAGTTTAAAAAACTGAGACATTATTGATATCGCGCAGTGGATCGGGGTCGGTTCGTCCCCGAATGTTTTTAAGAATATTGAAAACGTCTCGCGAACCGCTGACTGGGGGCGATCGGCTAAGGGATTGCTAAGCCTTTACTTTACGGTGGCCAGGGTAAATTGAATATTCACAATTCTTAATCCGCTAAAGCAATTTGTGGAAAACTAGCTCGATTTACAATATACCCACGATGGATTTTCAGTTTGGGATAGACGTATAATTCGTGATGTTTCATCACTGAGTTCACTGAACTTGATGCAGGATGACTAAGAAACAACCAGTGACACGATAAGCACTGAGGCATCATTATCATAAGGTACAGTTCCCTCAATCTTCATGCTTAGTATTCTAAGAAACATTCTAGTTGGCTCTACCATTTTAACCCATTAGTGGGGCTACAGGAAAACTAATAGAATAATTGAATTTTATTCCCGCTGTCCTTACTAGTAGGACAAAAAATTAGGGGCAATAAAAATACTTCTTTTCCAAGAAGAGGCTTCTAACACAGAAATGCTCAATGTAGGTAACATACCGATAGAAGTAAGGACCCTGGTATTCTTAGCCGTTTTAATTTGTTCACTCGACGTCACACTGACATTATTTTCGTCGCAATTTCTTTTAGGTATTAGTTTTTGGTATTTTCCCGCATTATTAAAAAAGTAAGTTATTTATACCTATACCTATGGTTTCCAGAGTTAAATTCTCTTTCCTAGCCTATAAGACGCGGGCTTTATAGCGTTTAGTACACGTTACATATGGACCAAGTATCAACTCAAAACAAAGTATTATTAAAGCAAAAACAGGTGCTCATTAAGATCATAGATTATTTTATGGACACGGAAACAAGATGAAAAATGCAAACTAGGTTTTGGCTAGCCAAAGTCAAATTGCCAATTAAGATTATGACATTTCCACTTAAATTACTTAGATATAAACACACATATATGATATACTGAATAATATATTCTGTACTATAATAGTATTTCAGCCGACTTTGACTCTCAAGAGTTAACATTATAGAAGTAACAAGCATAGAAGTTTTATGTTTGCCTTTACAAGATTCGAGTTGAGTTTAGTGTGTAGCTCGTAAATCAGCTAAGTTTAATTCGAACTACGCAATTTTTTTATTTATTAGGTTGACTAAGAGGTTGGTATTGGTCCTTGGTAAGCATACTCCATCTAAACATGTCCCAGGCACTACAGCATTCTGTAATTAGTTAAAAAGTTCCACATGACGCTGTAAATCATCTAGAATAGATGTAATAAGGCCATACTATAGTATATAGTTACGTTTGTGTGCATATGAATACGTGGGCACCTAAAAACTCATACGAGGTGAACAGAAACAATACCATGTTAATAGTCAAGCATAAATTACGTAATCAAACCTCAATCCAATAAAGTTAACCCTTCAGGGATCAAAGACAAGAACTCAAATTCCTCAACAACCGTCCCCGAAATCCTAACAACTGTAATTAATACAACTCTTAACCCGGAAATATCTGCGCACTCCATCAAACTCCCATCAGATCACAAAGGCAATCAAACGAAATTAAACTGTACAAATTCAGAGTACAATTTGGAAGTTCAAATTCAGAGGACGATTGTTCGAGATTCCTCCAAAGCCCCATTTTAACCCTTCTTGTCATTTGCGTAGAACAAATTAATCATCATCATTTACATGCAACACCAGTAGCCAGATTTGTTTCTGCGATTATGCGACCCTCGCTTCGTTAGTGAAGGGGCGGCGTGGAACAGATTTTGGATGACTTGTTTTAATATTTTCAATGGTAATTATCTTTTATTTTCATATTTTTGACAACCCTTAGACAATGAACTGAAACTGAAATGTACCACAGGTTTGACTTTACAGTTATTTTTTATGTGATTTTTTATCAAAACTAGTTGTGAACGCGACTTCGCTCGAAAAAAAAGTAAAATTGTGTGCTTTTCATTAGAAATTTTATTCTAATGAAAAGCAGCTTGCAAAGTGCCACATTACGGACGTTATCTGTTATAATTATAAACAAACATTAAACTACACAAAAAACATATTTACTTATATTAAAATTTGTGCAAATGCGTATAAAATTATATTAACACGTCTTAAACCAATAACACTCATAATTATTCTCATTACAAATCACAATTTGGGAATTATGTATTAAAAAATTATACATTTAGGTATACAAAGAAGCAGCAACTATCGACAAAATATCTACGCTTTTGTTATTTAAAATTTTAGTATTATAGTTTTTAATTTAATGACACGTCCATACCATTTTGTCCGCATACAGATCCATCCCTGTCCAGTGACAATTATTGCGTTCATTTGTATTTGGCACACCGGACCTTTTGACCCGGTGCCGAAGGGTTGACAGCGGGACGCGTGACGAATGATTGTGTGATGGTAGTTATTAGTTAGGATTTTAATGCTGTAGGTGTGATGATAATGGATAGGATATTCGCCTCTTTGGATTAAAGTTTTATAAATTGTTTTTTTATGGCGGATTTGTGATAAAAATTAGTCAAGTCTAGAGTATTTTTTTTTATCATTATCCAATTTGGGATATTTCCTATGATTGAGAGAGAAAATATGCTATTATTTTTAATATCTCAAACATGCTCCTACTTAATTATACAGTAAGATGACTGAAAGCGCTTGTCAATAACATTGCTAGTCAGTCGAAATAAAAAAATAGGCAGTTTTTCTTTTAAAAATGAGCAACTGCCATCGATTTCAATCCCCCTTCAATCCGTGCTAAATACTTGAACTCATAAAACTCCCAAAGATTCAAGCGACGAAGTTTCGTTAATAATAGCGGAAGCTCCCACCGGTTCATTAGTTTCTATCCCTCAGTATTTTGAGGAGCGAAAAGACAGCACTGTTTGCTTTCATCCAATATCGATGGATTACAACACCCTTTAAAATTAAAAGCGAAATGGAATTTCTTATGACATCGTCGCTGTCGTCGGTACGTTTGACTAAGATGTTGGTTAATCTGAAATTTATTACCGCAAGCAAAAATTATGTGCTCCTATTGTTCAACTAAAGAAATGACCCGAACAATACCTTCATAATTTACTTTTCGATGCGTCCCTCTTCTACACAGATAAAGTCGTGATAACAAATGGTAACTAAAATAATAAAATAAACCTCGGTGCTGTGCAGCGACATATTTCATTAATAAATACAAAACAAACATCATACGGACTCACTTTGCAGTGTCCATACGTTACGGAGATAAAACGAAGATTTGAATTCCGTTGAATTTATGCGTTATCGAAGTAGGAGTGATGTTCGGGAGAACAATGGACAGTCGTGGCGCCCCATGCGGCGAGGCGCGGTACTAGTGACATTAGCGCGCGCGTTGCACAGTGACATCTATTGCTAAGTGGCGTGAACTGTCCTTTACAGGAAGAACGAGTGAAATTCTCATTCATAGCAAATAGAGTCCAGCTTTAATCCATGTTCAAACGGCATGCGATATATCATCTAATAATATTAGTATATTGTTTTAGATTTATTTCAAAATGAATTTTACGTCTATTGATGAAAGTCAATTTTGAATTTGACAGAGAGCGTAGAATATAGTTCAAAGATATCATCGCAAGTCCCTTAAAAGTCAAACTCAAAATTGACTTTATTCGGTAAATGTAAGGATCATTTTGAAATACATTTTTTACACAATTATACGGCTTTAAACGGCTTTTATATGACGGAGAAGATTGCGTTTAAACTTTAGAAAAACACTAAATTAGCAATAAATGTAAGCACTACAGAATACTAAGCCTTCTATAAATAGCTTTAAGAATTGAATAGAACTATCTTAGGTCCGATACGCAAAGCTGAAAAAGAAAAAGTTAAATATGAAACATCTAGAAAAGCAGCGTATTTTGCCGAAAATATTCATAAGCCGTCATCAGGCGACTGGACGAACGCCAGATGCGGAGAACCGGCGACAAAATATTTCGCTGCAAAATACTTACTCAAGCAAACCACCCCTCTTTAAAATCTCTTTTCAGAAATTGAGCGGCAATTCTTTGGGAATTTTAATCTATGACCCAAGTTTTGGAGTTAGATGAAAACTTGCGTTCATTTTGTGAGCGTGAAATATTGTGAGACATTACTAACTGGATAAGTGAAACTTATCCGCCTGGGCACTTGCCACTTAGGTCGTACCTATTAGGTAACTGGGCCATAATTAACTGTAGCGGCTGCCTGCGGTTTCACTCGCACCCAGATAATACAATTTATTTTAATATTTTGATAGTACTATAGGTAGTTGTTGTATTTATTAGCATCATAGAGTCGATCTACTGCTAAAATTATGTTAGTAACAAAGAAAAACCATTTATTTCAATAAAACCACGCGGATTACTTTGATACGTCTTAACAACTAGATGAAGCTACGCCCATTTCTCGCAATCAAGTAAGGAACACAAACAATTCTTGTAGTAAAATCATTTATACGATAGCTTTTACGATACGATAGTAAAAGTCAGTTATTAGCCATTTGCTATCGTATCGTAAGCGTAACGATTGCGTGAACTACGCGTGATCGGACAGCTCTCACGAAAAAAGTAAAAAAGCCGAGTGTGCTTCATAGTCACAACTATCAAATAGCACTAACTTCCGCATTGCTCCCTAAGCGCGCCATTACAATGCCACTGAATGGTCCGTGTTATTTAGGTGCCGCATTAAAAACAAAATGATATGCCTTCGCCGCTGAAAATCTAAAAAGAATAAGCAATAAAACGATAAAACCCAAATCTGATACATACAGGGCCACAGACACCCGCCACCGTGCGAATGGGACAGAAATACAAATAGGCGAAATGAATACGACGCTACTGTTTCATCTCTCACCTCTATCAGCCCGTAATCTCTGAACCGTCCTAACTCTTCAGCCGCAATAAAACTAAAATAGACCTTATTCTAACTTGAAAATAACCAAATTCAAATGCGGATTACAACAAATGGATTTGAGATTAATATAGTACCGAACCACCCCGTCTCAAACCACCCCATTCGGCGTTCAGCATTCAAATAGGAATCGAATGGATGACCAAAACATAATATCTTTGGGAGATCCAGCCGCCATAAATCAAATGAGGAATAATCTGTTTCGGAACGAGATAGTCGCCGATTCCGTGCGCCATAAAAACGCAAAACGTTTTGTTTGATTGAAATCGTTACTTCGGCTTTTTTCCCCGCACTATTTCTTTTTTTATTTTCCTTGATGTATAATCAATGTGTTAACGGATGGCCGCGACTCGGGCCGAGTAGATTTATCCCACAAAAGATTCTGATATTGAGTTTGAAAGTAGTTTCTCTTTTCGTTTTATGTTAATGGCAGTTTTGGTGGAGAGCAGTAATGGCTTTCGCGAATAAATGTCGCATTTTAGTCGGGAACACATGCGACGTACACGCTCGCGTTCTTTACGAGGTACCCACAGGTACCTACTAATATTCACGAATATGTAATATCCTAAATTACCAAGATAAATTATGGTTTTCTTTTTTTTAGCAACGTAACACCTTCAGAAAGTCTTATTCGTACATGATTTTTGAAGAGTAAATAACTTTTTTACCCGACTGCCGAGAAGGAAGGAGAGTAATGTTTTTGTTGCATTTTGCACATTTGACATTACCTAAGACCACATCCTTCTTACTGCTAGCCAACTAATTCCTACTTAATATTATATGCGAACGTTTGTAAGTTTAGACGATTTTGGTTCAATCACGCCGTAAAGGCTCAACAGATTTTGGGGAAATTTTACAGGCCTCGTAGCTCAGTTGGTAGTAACTCTGCCTTCTGCGCTAGAGGTCGCGGGTTCGAACTAACACAGATGTTTGTTCTGTTTCTGGGTGTTAAATAGTTATCTATTATCTGTCTCTGGTACCCATAGTACAGCCTATGCCTAGTTTGGGATCAGCCGTGAGTAATATGTCCGGAATATTTATTTATAAATAGAGAACTTTAGCTAGAATAGCATAAGGCTACTTATCAAGCGATTGAAGCCGCGGGTGCACGCTAGTGCAAAATATATTTTAAACAAGCATTTAGTTCGTCATCTAACTTCTTTGATTTTTGAAGATTTGTTCTACAAATTACTTTCTATTGATAGAGCAACTTCAGTAGAACAAAGTATTTTGGGTATCAAAGTCCTAAAAAAAAGTTTTTTTTAGTTAATTATTTAAAATAATCAGACTTGTTTTGGCTTTTTAAATGCAAATAACCGGCCAAGATTGTGTTAGGCCACATAAAGTGGGAAGGTTCCGTAGACGTTTTTAACATAGACTATGGATCTGCGACAGACACTGACGGCTGAGTAAAAATGAGTCAAAAAGACAGACTATATCGGTGATGTAAGATATTTATTACCGAAATTTGGAACGCTAAAAGCTCTAAACTAATTTCACCGGATACCAATAGGTACCCACCAAATTATAACCTTAAATTAACAATAAAATTTGTTGCCAGCAGATTGCACCATGTGGTCAACCTGTCCCATAACTGTGGCACATGCCATGCTTACCTTTCCTCGATTATTACCCACTAAACATAAAAACACTTTTGAGAATCCCAATTTATAACAGGGGAGTTTAAATCTTAATATCTGACATCGAAGGTTTTAATTCCAGTGGGCTGGTTCTTGAGTGTTTTGTACCATCTGTTCCGGATGATAGCTATCAAAAAATTAACAATTTGTTTAATGTAAATGAAGCGAGGTCAAGTTCGATAAGTTATTGGTGCATTTAGCAATTCCTTGAGACTTTTATGCTCACCGAATGTCACCTTTACTGCACGGAGTGTTTACTTATCGTTTGGATCGGCTCTCGAGTTTTATTCGGTGATATTTTATTTTTATTGAACAGCTGTTTTTATGTAGGTATCTATTTGTAAGAAAATGTCTCATTTTTTTTTCAATTAGTATAATAATATTTTTACGAGAGGTAGGGCACAGCGAGATTTTCTCGCTCTAAATTGGAGCAGCTCGCCTGGAGAGGTACCTCCGCCTTACAGAAGATCGCAGCCAAATAACATTATTTGTTTCAAATAGTGTTGTGTTCCTGCGGTGAGTAAGGTTGCCAGAGCTCTTTAGGGGGGGAGGGGTACGGCAGGCAACGCATTAGCAATGCTCCAGGTGTTGCTGATGTCACTAGGCGACGGTAACCACTTACCATCAGGTGGGCCGTAAGCCTGTTTGCCTCCGTATAACATAAAAAAATAATAATAATAATAATATAGCTTGCAGAACCGACAACCGTTGGGGAATAAAGGTTCTCGAATGGTGACTACGAACCGGGCGACGCACTATTGGAAGGTTCCCACCCGATGGATCGTCAACATTGTGAAAGTTACGGGAAGCCGGAGGATTGATAGGTCTAATTTCAGCTGTAGGATGTCCACTGCTGAACATAGGCCTCCCCCACAGATTTTTAGAGCGATCAACCTTGTACGACCTGCACTCAAACAATTATTTCGGGAGATTTGCCAATACCAGCCACGCTGGGCATGCGGCAATAGCCATAGCAAGCAATAGCAAATGGCAATAGCATAAGCTATTGTTGATAGGGAACGCTGCTGCTTTCTTCCATAATATCCGCTTACGACATCCACGGGTAGTAATTCAGGGGCCTGTTCTTCAGCCGAGGCAACCACGGCAAATATCCGACAGGTTGGTACCATTCATTTCAGTATTACAGAAACTGACGTACACTTAAACTGTGATAAACTGAAAACCATTCATCTTTTACCGTTACTACTCGACAATTCATTCCATCACGCAGTATATATAGTATTCTACTTAAAGCCGTGTCCAAACGGTGTGCGATATTTCGTCTGAAATTTATTTCAAAATAATATATCTACTGAATAGAGATTTTTTTTTTATACTACTGAGGTGGCAAACAGGCGTACGGCCCACCTGTTGGTAAGCGGTTACCGTAGCCTATGAGCGCTTGCAATACCAGAGGCATCACGCACGCGTTGCCGACCCTGAACCCCCCTCCCCCTAAAGATATATTTTAAGACTTTTAGGGGCTTGCGATATCGTTGAGCTATATCGTACGCCCTCAAAAATCTAACTCAAAATTGACTTTACTCAGTAGACTTAATGATCATTTTGAAATAAATTTTAAACATAATATTACATCGCATGCCGTTTGAACACGGCCTTAATATTCTTATCTCTGTGTCTTTACAGGCAATATCGACAGTAATGCACAAATTTTATTACAAAAGAAGGATTAATCGCTGACAGGAAGCTATCCTCGCATAAATATCTCATTAAGGCTTGATTTATTACTTAAAATAGTCACGAAACTGTAAAAAAAGTTTGGAAAGAAAACGATTCTGATAATTACTTGTCGGCATGCAATTGTCTATTTGGGACTTGGGGTGGGTTAATTCGCGTTTTTTATTTGCCGTAATATATCATTTTGTTAATGACACCTGAATGAAATTGATCACGAACTCTATCACAAATCGTGAGGTTTATTGAGTCAATGAGACTTCTACTAACTCCTGATGACTTTAGCTCTAAACAACGTGTTCCGTAAACTTACCCGAAACTTTTTGATACAATATGCCCTTAACTTTTTGATAATATATGTATCAAAAAATATATAAAATAAAACATCATTTTTTCTGAACTTTATCATATCAGCTGATTTTGGTATAATTATCATCATCACAACTATTATCGTACCTCCGAGAAGTTTGTCATCAAGATTTCTACCTTTATATACAGTTGAAATGGACAGCAGATTTTTGAACATAATGATGATGATGATGGTGGTACCAGTACAAATGTAACCGACTTGCTGGCAATTCATGAAAGTTCCAAGTACTAAGTACATAAAATTCCGAGAATTGTCACCCTTTTAACTCCTTCTTACCACCTGCTATTGTTGACATACGGTAGCTATTTAAAAGTATAATTGAACTTTCCACTAATAGATTAAAATAACTAACTGATGGTTATCGCGTAGAAGTAATTAGCATAAGGGTGCATCGCATTAACAGACGAGAGGTTAATTGCCGTGTAATTGACGTTTAGTTTATCTAGTAGATAAATCGGGCTATCTGTTTGTTTGTTATGCAATTGAGTAATTGTTGGGTAACCTTTGGATATACAGCTTTAATCAAACAATTTTTTTTATAACTATAGATACCTAATCTTTATCCTATGTTGAAAAGAAATAGACTCACGACTTTCTTCTTCAAGAATTGTAGACATCCTCTCAGATCTCCAGAACATCAGATCGTTAAAAATGTCTAAGCGGGGTAGTCAGAAGCATTTCCATAGATACCTAATCTTTATCCTATGTTGAAAAGAAATAGACTCACGACTTTCTTCTTCAAGAATTGTAGACATCCTCACAGATCTCGAGACCATCAGATCGTTAAAAATGTCTAAGCGGAGTAGTCAGAAGCATTTCCGAACATTTGCCACATGCCCACTTTTTGCAATGCGTGACAGGCTGCAAGCCCATCGCCTTTTTGAGAAAATTTACTGGTTACCTTCACCGTTTAAATTTTTAATCCACGACCTTCGATAGAAGGGGAATTTCTCACTAGGTCAACACGGCTCTATTCGCTCATCCTGTAGTACTATTTTAATTAAATAAATATTCCGGACATATCACACACGGTCAACTGATCCCAAACTAGGCATAGCCTGTACTATGGGTACCAGAGACTGATATACATAATAGATATATATTTAACACCCAGACACAGAACAAACATCTGCGTTAGTCACAAAATTGCGAAAGTTAAGCTGTTTGTGATTCAATCACGTCGTAACAGCTTAACAGATTTCGATGAAACTTGTTTTTTTTTTGATCAGGCGTTTGACCACCATCTCACTTTTGCAAGTGAGATGTGGCCTAAGATAGAGCACGCTTTACCAGAAGGAACTTATTCACTCAAGATTTGAAGACTCCTAGATTGTACTCATCCGGGAAAACAGACGCTGGCAGATCGTTCCACTCTTTGCCAGTGCTTATAATTAAGGTGAAGCAGAAACGTTTGGACTAAGTAGAGTCAGTTACCTAGAATAGCATACAGGCTACTTTTTATCTCAGTACCATGCGAACAAAGCCGCGGTTGACGTAGTGTAGGAAGGCCCCCACGGCCGATGGCCCGATGACATTTTGAAGGTCGTGGCCTACTTATCACAGGCAGCGAGTAAGTTGTCACACGCAGGATTTTACTACTAAAATTAAATCCTTTATTGGCTTTAAGTAAAGTGAATTAGTTAAGTTGTACCATATTATCTAAGAGCTGTGGATTTTGTTTCATTAATAAAATAAAATAAAAATAAAAATAAAGCTTTAAAGCGACTTGTTTGAGAAGGTGATTTTTTAGTTTATCACTGGTCTACTTAATAGTTGCAACCGATTTGAAGCTGTGTTGGCGTAGTGGGAGGTGCCTTATCTCTTGATCGGTCACAGGTTCAAAAACACCAATTGATTTTGAACCAATCGTTGTTTTGAAAAAGTAAGGGGAAACAGCCTTTTTTTTAAATGTATTATTCTAATATTTTGATTTTTATTGAATACCTAAGTCTTTTTCGTGTACAAATATATGAATCACCTTGTTTATTAGGTGTCATTATATTTTAGCATGCATGTGCCGTAATTCAAGTCCATTGAAGCAGACTTCCCCTAATTAACATATGCACCGTTTAATATAAATAGATGACGAGATAAGATAGTATACTTACCTATCGTTGCTGCAATTAACACTTTGTACTATAAATTACAAAAGCATTAGACTGTGAAGGAAGCTTCGGATCAGACAGCTCACTCAGTTTTTGTAAACTTGGAACGTACAAAACTGTGCCCCAATAACGAATCATTCATCGTCATCATTGTTATACAGAATCCACTTATCAACAGATACGCTTGTTTGCCACTTTCATCATCATCATTTCAGCCGTCCACTGGTGAACATTGCCGCCGCCACATACGACTGGCCTCATAGCTCAGTTGGTAGTAACTCTGCCTTCTGCGCTAGAGGTCGCGTGTTCGATCCCCGCACTGGAAACATTTGTGTGATGAACACAGATGTTTGTTCTGTGTCTGGGTGTTAAATATATATCTATTATGTATATCAGTCTCTGGTACTCATAGTACAGGCTATGCCTAGTTTGGGATCAGTTGACCGTGTGAATATGTCCGGAATATTTATTTATTTTGTTTTTATTTATATATCCCGAGCGGATTCCTATCAAGTGGGGGGATTTTGCCCATACTCACCACGCCACCATACATGGGCACGCGGGTTTGCGATCTTTGTGAAAACGCTGCTGCTCATCCCTTAGCTTTTATCCCTAGGGTAGGTCGATTTGGAGGGGCATATTCTTCAACCGGGCCCACCACAGCACCTTAGTTTTAAAAATATGTTTTTTACCCTTTTAATAACAGCTCGTTTTTCTACAGAGTGTGCCAGCTATCAGGTCTATACTCTATGATCGGATTGTTTACGGTCCCGCCTTGTATGAGTACATTCTTGATACTATCACTGAATACCATCTTGGTATTGATTAGTAATTGTTTTGACAGGAGGTATGTTTAATTCGTTCCGGATTATTTAGTGTGTCCGGTTTCTTGAGTGCGTAACCATCAATGTATTTAATTTCATGCCTGGTTTCCGGTTAAACTGTGAACGTTATATGACGGTCATAATATGGAAAAGCACGGTAAAGGCTTTTGCCCACTACCCCGGACCGTGCTATGATGGTGCTCTAAACGTATCAGTCATGAAAAACACACGACAGACACTACTACGCCCATGTGCCGGTACGCATACGGTCATGGTTTGAAACGTTGTAGTGGAAAAAGACCATTGCTCTGTGCCCCAAGCACGATTGCGTTACGCTTTCGATACGAAAGTAAAAGTCAAATATCAGCCAATGACATTGGCGATGCGAATGCGAAATCTTTTCATTTTGATTGGCTTTTGACATTTTGTTATCTTATCGTAAGCATGTCGTGAATTTCTCGTGCGTCAGTTTCACGTAGCCTTTCGAAGCTGTTGATCCTTAAAGCGCTGGTAAAAATCGTGTGTCAACTAATTTAGCGCCTAAAGACAATATAACAATGTTATTTGGCGAAGTTTGCACACAAATTCGTTACATAGAAATGCAAAAATTACCGTAATAAATCCAGAAATAAAAATCCTGTTTCAGCTAAACTCCTGTTATTTATTGTGGAGCTCGGAATAATCACAGAGGTGTCGTATAAATCGCGGACCATTTGTAAAATAGGAATTACGAATACTTCCGAGTATTGTCGGCTAATAAGAAGTTGATTCAAACAGGTACTGCTGGTATGTAGTTTAATCGCAAGTGGCAACCGGAAAACAAAGTCTAATCCTTCTTCTGCTAAGTAAAAGAAAAAATATGTAACTGACTGACATTCAATGTACAATCTAAACCAAACGTCCGAGGACTACGTAATTAATTTGATAGGAAGACTTTGAATATTTCCAAAGATCTGAGTGCCTGAAGATCAGAAAAAATACCTATCATGCAATACTAGTTACTATTTGACTTGACTGGCCTTATAGATCAGTTGGTAGTAACTCTGCCTTCTGCGCTAGAGGTCGCGGGTTCGATTCCCGCACTGGACAAACATTTGTGACTAACACAGATGTTTGTTCTGTTTCTGGGTGTTAAATATATACCTATTATGTATATCAGTCTCTGGTACCCATAGTACAGGCTATGCCTAGTTTGGGATCAGTTGACCGTGTGAATATGTCCGGAATATTTATTTATTTATTTTGTCAAGGCATGCGTTCCAAGCTCTAGCTTGCATCAAAAACAAATTAGCCTCGCAGACAAACGTCAACAATCTCAGAAATCTACCGAAATTCTAATAAACGTGTCATGGACTCTTCAATCCCACGGAGAATACAGAAATACTGTGTGGAATTTTTAATAGTTTCACCCCCTTCGGAGGCGTCAGCTAATGTATTTGGAATCTGTCTCGAAGCTCCATCCATTGGAAATGGCTGTTTCGAACTGTTGGCCTTAGGAACTACTTTTAACTACGAGTAATAAATCCAGTGTAAGGCCGGTAACCGTCTCTGCAAGTCTGCATGGGGGGAAGAGTGGTAAAGTTTGGAAAAATTGACTCTTGTTTTGGTTATTGAGAAGGTATATACGGTCAATTAGTTTTTACATCAGAATGCTGTTCAACCCAAGTCTGAGTTGAGTCTGAGTTGCTGCGGAACGATTATAGTTTTGTTGTTAGATTGTTTATTTAAAGTTAGCTTGTTACCGCGGCTTCTCTCGCGTGGTAGGTACCTAGGTAAAAAGTAGCCTATATCCTATTATTCAAAAATGATACATTATTAAATCTATTTTCTATTCCAAACATTAAGAAAAAGTTGATACATTTTGGCCGTGGTGGCCCCGGCTAAAGAATGGGCCCCTCCATATCTACCTATCCGCGGATCCACCATCCAATGCAAAAAATGTATCTCATCATCATCATCATTTCAGCCGTACGACGTCCACTGCTGAACATGGCCTCCCCAACAGATAGAGCGAATTCCTATCATGTGGGGGGATTTGCCCATACTCACCACGCTGGGCATGCGGGTTTGCGAGCGCAGTTAGAGCTATCGTTGTTAAAATGAGGCTGACCATCCCCTAGCTTTTCCCCTTAGCCGCCTCTTACGACATCCGTGGATAGGTAGATATGGAGGGGCCTATTCTTCAGCCGGGGCCACCACGGCCAATTGGGATTGGATGGTTATCATTCAAAAACTTAGTTTAAAGGTTCCTTTTTTAGATAGGTAATAACAGTTTATTAACACCCTAAAGATAAAAACAATCTAAGTGAATCATATCAGACTCGGTGACTGTACACAATTGAAAATAATTCCTATTCAAGTCTTAAACCCGTAAAAGAAACAATTTCCTAGGCAGTTGCATAATTAAAATTTAAGCGCATTGTCCATTCTAGCCCAACTTCCTTTCTGTATCGCAGACTGGGGCTTTATACGAATCTCTCCTCTCCACGAAAATGCACATTAATATTAAATGGCTTGGAAATGCTGCGTTGTGGGGAGGGGAGGGTGGGGGAAGATGGCGCAATAAAAAGCGTCGATGATACTGGTTAAGCTTTACTCGTTTTGGTGATTGTAATGAGCTGAGAAATAATAATGTAAGAGTTATTTGATGAAAAATTAATATGGAATGTATAATCGCAAATAAAGTCACTTAAGTAAAGTGGAGATGCTCTAAATAAACTCATGATTAATGGATCTGTTACCTACGTTCTCTACTTATCATCCAGTTTCTATGCATTTATATTAATGTTTTATATGTTAAATAGTTTCGCCCCTTTCCATCCGTATTTTTATTCGAGTGTATTTTTCACTCCTCTAGCACTAACATTATTTTAATCCCAAATGCTGTCAAAGATTGAGTGAAACCAAAAAAAGCTTGAGTGATGACTTAGAATACCAGGGTAATACATACGAGCCCTTGTCTCAGATAATCTGTGGTTCACATAAACAAACGACTATCAACCCTGGAACGTCAACCAAGCCATTTCCTTACAAAGCTCACCGTACGTGTTTTCCTTATATTAACTACGTAACACTATTCCCCCTACCTCCCCAGCCACCCCGTTAGTGCCAGCATCCAATAAGAGGTGGCGTTTGAACAAAACTACTGCTCTCTCTCGAACAATTTACTCCTTGCACTAATTAAAAGAGCGAGTGAGATGCCACGCCCTCTGCTGAGAACAAACAGAAGGGGGGGAAACCACTGTCCAATCAGAACGCTTGATTATTTGTAATTAGAACGCCGAGCTCTTCCTCCGGTGGAGATGACCAATGGGAATTTGTATTTAACGGCATTATTCCGCCGTAAAGGAAATTCTCTCAGATATTTAATTAAAATTTCTTAGTACCGCGATCGTCTCATTTGCTGGAAGCAATCAGTGTGACGAAATGGGCGTAGTACTTACCATTTTCGTTAATATTATTATAATGTACCTAACCACTTACTCTGGAAGAACATTTTCATGGAACTTTAGGTTAAGATTTTTAATCGATCTGTACTTACCCTTATTACGGCTATTGACTTGGAAGAATCGCTAGTGAGTTCTTCGCTTTATACAAAATTACCAATACAAAATATATAGCTGGAAAATATATTTTGATATTTGCGTGGGTCTCAACTCGATAACGTTAAAAACTGATGTTAGTGTATATTTACAGATAATTACCTCGTTTTTCAATCCATAGAACCAAGGTCACTATCAAAGCTTGCCACTTTAACTTGCTTATCCTAAAGATAAGCAAGTTGAAGTGGCAAAGGGCAGGCTATATAGCTCGCAGAACCGACAACCGTTGGATAATTTGGCGTCGTCCTAATAGGTAATAATAAAGGTTCTCGAATGGTGACCACGAATCGGGTGACGCTGTGATATCAGGCCCTCTCTCGATGGACCGACGACATTGATAATGTTGTGGGAAGTCGGTGGATTATTATTATTATTATTTTTTTATACAACTGAGGTGGAAAACAAGCATACGGTCCGCCTGTTGGTAAGCGGTTACCGTAGCCTATGAGCGATTGCAATACTAGAGGCATCACGCACGCGTTGCCGACACCGAACCCCCCCACCCCTAAAGAGCTCTAGCAACCTTACTCATCACAGGAACACAACACTATTTGAAACAAATAATGTTATTTGGCTACGATCTTCTGTAAGGCGGAGGTACCTCCCCAGGCGGGCTGCTCTTATTCAGAACGAGAAAATATCGCTGTGCCCTACCTCGTCCTGGATGGAAAAGGCTCAAGAGCGTTCGTCATGGAACTCTTTGGGGGAGGCCTATGTCCAGCAGTGGACTCAGGACTACAGGCTGATGATGACCGATTTCGATGTAACTTGGAATAGATAGAGCTATTTACCTGAAATAGCATAAAAGCTAATGCAAGCAGAGCCACAGGCACAAGCACAATGTAAGGAGAAGCATATGAACTACCGTTAAAGTTGAGTGATACGAAAGTATTTTATCAACACACGCATACGTAGTAGTCCCAATTTTATTCATAAAAAACAAAGAACCGTTTTTTACCCCTGTAGCTTCACAGCCACAAGCAATGATCACGCTAACAATACGTTGGAACTTCAGCCTCATCAAAACGAGAAAACTAAAGCCGTACTTCCATAAGGAATGTAGAACGGACTTTTCAACTGAACAAAAACTTTTTTCCCATTGAAACAGCACAATCATTCAAAGAGGGGGAGAATCAAGCGGCCACAATGAGCGGACGAACTTCTAGCTGCCAGTTTGCATATAGAGATAAAAGTGGGGAATATTAATGTGAATCGCTGTCCCCCGTTCCCCCTTCTCCTTGGGGGTAAATGGGAGGGTGAGTTGGGGGCACTTTCTTTCAGGGCGAGCGGACCGCGGGCCAGTCGTGATTTTAATTATATTGCGACGTGAGACGCTGGAGAGTTATGGCCCCTTGGAAAGTTTTGAATGCTGTTTGATATTGTATTTCTTTTGGTGAAGTTTATTTATGTATTCATTCAGTCTGGAGCCTGTATTACTAAAATAATAAACCCATACATGGAATTAGCCAACGCTGTCGCCGCCGCAAATCTATCTTTAGGTATATTTAATTCGGCTAATCTTTGCTTAATGGACGGATCTCGTTATTAATTTTGTCATTATTTATGATGTTTTTTAAAGGTTTGTTTCAATAATAAAATTACTAGAGCAAAGCCGGGATAGCCTTATTGTGTAACTGTTTGTATTGTGTGCTGATAATCATTATGACATTTTTATAAGCTTTTATTTTTCTTTTGAGCCTCACCTTGTTCGATCGGCCCTACACGGAAGCTCTACGTACATTTTTGAAAAAGGCTCATCAAAATGTGAGGCAATAGGCCATATTTGTTGCCCGATCTCCTAAGATTGGTCGAGAGGAGCAGGCGTAGCTTCACTTAGTTCCTAAGACGTTTCAAAGTGATCCTAGTGATTTTATTGAAATAACCACCTTTTGAATTTGACTTTATTGGCCTTATGGGAATTCCCATTATCTAATTGTCAAATTAAGATTATAAGATTTGATAGATGAAGCCAAATACAATCGTCAATTCAGTCACACTATTTCATGAAACTGAAACTAAGCACCGTTCGTGTTGAGACCTTGGGCTCGGTTTCAACGCGTAACAGCTTTGGTTTCCATAAAAACGGGGACCCGTCACTGATGTCCGTAAAATGGTAAGTGCCGTTTTCTGAAAGAACAGTAAAATAACCACCGCTTCTAAATTTCATAAACCTGACAACGTGTTGCTATAAACGCTAAACAACTCTCGTTCTTAAAACAATCTTTTGAGACTTGCATGTTTATCAAGTTCTACATAAACAGTAACGGACACATAAAGGAGGTGGTTACGGGCTCAAAACAATGAAGGAAAACATCGTTTCGAAACCCGCGGCTTAGTCAGTTCCACACGTATTGACCATGTCTTTCCTGTAGAGAAGGTGGACGAGGCTTTGAGGATGGTCTTGGTGCTGGTCAAGCCTACTCACAAGAACTACAGCGTCCTGTAAGTGAGTTAAATAGATCCACCTGACGCTGTATAAATTATTGAGAATAACTAAGGCCTTTCTATGTGCCGGGACTTTCATTTTAATTTCAAATTGTCTTAGTATTGTTTTAATTAATAAATTTCCTTTGTGCTGCTCAAAAAATATTCGGATTTCTCAGTTATAATCTTTCAGCATTATGAAGGGATCGGAGAATTATATCACCTAATATTAGGTGTAGTCTTGGATATTCTTAGCCGTTAATATTTTTTCACTCCACTCACAATGAAATCAGCGTGGCATTGCTTTCAACGATAATGCTGCCTCACGTAAAGCTAACGTTCTTTGTTGCCTAACCATTGTATTCTAAGTTGTCATTCGTCGTTTTTATCGTAGTTTTGGAAAATATCACAGATTGCTACTAATAATTGGTTAAGTGACGTCTTAGAATATCAGGGTAAGAGTACCTACTTACATATTATACTCTGTTAGAACACATAAAGAGTTTAATAGCTACGCGAGATAATAGATTGAATATCTAATCCGGATAACACTTGATCAATCTATTTAGATCCAGAGTCATAAATATTTTAGATCTCTATTCATCACACGATTTGTCGCATAAACTATCCGGGATAAACCAAAACTAGATACCGATAAAGTTACAACAATACCATCCCATAAACTTAACCCCTTATTCAACTAAACATTCAACTCGCATAAATTTGATTCGACAAACTAATGTCAAAGTAAGAACGCCATTACTTGCGTTAAACAAATTCCTACGGAAAATCTGTTTGTGTAAGTGTGTGTAAGAAGTGAAGCTGTGTTGTGTCGGCACGCTGTGCGGGGTGAATATGCATATGTGGGGAGTATGTAAATACGTAAACGTTAAATTGTGAGGATGTGTGATGCAGGTTCCAGAGCGAGAGGTCCTCATTATCGACCTCGGGTCATGGCGCATGCTCTGAGTTCAGTCTTCGTCTAACGAACGCCTTATAGCGACAGCGGTTCATCTAAGTAATTGAGTTACAACTTTTTACGTAGCAATTTCGTTTTTCTCTTAGAACCGGCGTACGCTAATTGGGGCGAATTTTTTTCTTAAGCCGCTTTCTTTTACAAATATTAGATTAGGCGTAATTCGCTTCAAATAGGTTAAGCTTTGAAGGCTAAGGCGTAGATGGAAGTTATAATGGACATTTACATCAGCTTTCATATTTTTCTTAATTTCATCTCCTTTGCTCTTTTGGTTTAATTTATTTTTTATGTTCTTTTTTGTAATTCTTTTATGTTTACCTAATCGTTAAGTAAAATTGAGATGCTGGAGAGTTATTGTTGAATTTTCACACAAAGGCATTTTTTTCCCTATTATTTGACGGAACCAGAATTGAATTACTTGAAGATCGTAAACTAAGAAAATATTATATTGGAGACATCCTACCGGAGATCTGGATCAAATAAGCAATCAGTAGATCGTTAGTAACGGTCGCTTTTATGTATTTTGTGAAATGTTTGCATAATTATTCAGCTGTATAAGGTATCAATCTGATCATCATCAACATCAACCTATTTTGTTCGGCCTTCCACTCTTCTCATACAGTGTTTGCCAAATTATTATCACCTGGAACATATCCAATAACAAACGCGGAGTGACAATGAGAGGAATAACGATGTTAGTTCACTTAAATTACTACAAAGTAAAGATTTAACAATAGTTATGTACGTTATGTACCAGAAGGATGGGCACAGGGGTAGCTGGGATGGGGTTATTCGTAGTTTTGTTTTAATATGGATAAGCCAATTTAATTTTTTTTTCATCATATCCTACTAATGTTATAACTGCGAATGTTTGTCTGTGTCTGAATGTGTATGTTTGTTATCAGATGGATATCACTCAGCTCATTTCAGTGGGAAATATTTAATGTTAACTACGCACAAAAAAAATAGTCCGGTTTCAATCGGTAGTAACAGACCAACCAACAGCTTACTCGTAAATCAGATATTCCTCTATTCTTATATTTAGATATTATTTCCCTTGAGATATTATTTTCCTTTCCTTAAGGTTTCTGGTGTTTTTTTTTACAGACAGATTCTGTAAAAAATACACCAGACACCTTTAATGATTTGTGAGTCCGATGATCTGAGAGGATGTCTACCGTACTTGGGGATAAAGAGTTAGCGAATTTATTAATTTTCTGGAGTACTGGATTTTCACTGGAGGTTAGAACGTTTATCTAAAGGCCGGTTTAAACAAAACTAATATAGAGCTAGAGCTTAGAACAAGAACATTCTTTCTCATTCTTTTCATTCTTTCTTTCTTTGTAGATGGAGACAAAACAAGGAAAGAATGCTCTAAGTCTGTTAACACTAAAATAATTTGAGTGGGGATAGAATGAGCAAAAATAGAAAGAATGCTTTGCGTCTGTTTACACTAAAAAGAGTGGGGATAGAATGAGCATTCACTCGTCGGATGTAAATTAGCCTTAGGCATACAAAGTGGTATTTTACCAGCAGTAAGTCAAAACAAACAGGCATTCTGACTTATAATGTTGAAATTACTTAAAATATTTAGTTTTTTGTGACATAGGTACCTTTCCTACACCTACCTTAAAAATATCCCTGAGGAATGTCCATGCATTTTCCTTAAGGGTGGTGGGGGTGGACGGTCAGCGGGCGACGAGTGGCGCAAATTAATATCCACGATCTCCCTCCCGCTTGTTACCCGAGACAGTTTGTTAACTGTTCGCTATGGAAATGAGATGACCTGGATATTGGGAGTTTGGAATATAACTGTTTAACGAATAAATGTCAAAACTGCTTATAAAGTTGGAGGGATTTAGCGAATTCAGCCACTTCTGTGAAGCCTAGCTGAGAACGTCAAAATGTACGTAAAACTTCGTATACATATGATTAACATTGTATACTTAATTTAAGGATTAGCTCTTCTTTTCTGTCAAGTGTAGCGTGCCCTGGCATTCTTTGCTTTTATTGTTAATCGTCACGACAGAAACTTTCAAAGATAATTAAGCAATTGCGATGCATACAATGTTAATCTGAAGTCAATGAGAGGGGAGTGAAAAATACCTCAACTATACTCAAAATACTAGGGTTATCCTTATCTGACGACATTGTGAAAGTTGCGGGAATTCGATGGATGGAAAAAACTCAAGACCGTTCGTAATGGAACTCTTTGGGGGTGGCCTATGTCCAGCTGTGGACTCTAGAGGCTGATGGTAACGCATCTTATTTTATTTCACTGTAAATTGACAAATACAGTGACTGCTTATTCATATCTGGATTTTACTGTAACTACAAGTGTCATTAAGAACAAATCCAGGAACCCAAAATCTACCTGTATGACAAGCCTTACATAACAAACGAACCCACTGTCAAAACTTAAGTCTCAAGTACCATTTATTTGAGCAATATCCACGGTAATGTATGGAGATTAGGTAGTGGACAGACGCGCTCGCACGTTGATCCGACATGATACATCAACGTCGACCGGACAGTGGACACACCCCTTACCGCCAGGCGCTGAAACCACGAAGATTCGGATATGGTAGATTTTAGAATTATTGCTTTCTGAAATCGTTCGTCGGTTGTATTACTTGGCAATCTTTGAATCACCTCTCTAGTCGTGACTCTGAATAAGGCTTGAGATAGATGGTGAAAGAACCAGAGTAAGTAGCAAATGGAAACAGAGTACTTCGTAGAGGCCAGTCTTCTTTTTCTAATACTCATGACTAATTTTATCGATTTTAACTGTAGGACATGCCAATTTAATTAACATGCCTCGTACAAAAGTCAAAGTCAAAGTCAAAAGGCATTTATTTCAATAAAATCACTAGGATCACTTATCTATACTTAGGATCGTACGATTAGCTTTGCGATTTTGTTTAAGCGGGAACGTAAGTTGACAGTATGAATAATTTATGGTTCAAATTCGTTTAAAAAAGCACTGACACGCCGGAATTTGAATGGCAATAATGGCAATGGCATAAGGCGCAGAAATTATCTACTATAATAATAGTTCAATACCGATCGCGGTGTAGTTTGTCGAGTCATTCAAAATGAGATCGTTCAGCGCGGTCAGTAACTGGATGAGTGAACACAGTACTTCCGTAATTCAGAGGACAAATTAAGTTATCGGTCCAGACTGTGATAGCCCTTAAGCCAAGGGTCTTGACGAAACCAAAAAAAGATATTGGTCCTCCATATTTTGTATTCTTCCGTGGCATAGACTAATAGTGCGGTAGATGTTGGACATCAGCTTTGTGTACGGTACCGATTTTTAACTGAAGAATTAGCTTAGGACTTAAACGTCCGCCAGCAGCGCAAACATTGAGATTCTGCAAGATTTAGAAGAAAAAAAAGGGTTTCCCGAACAAAACTTCCATCCTAATAATATTAATATTAATTGTGGTCAGCTTTGAATGGTACTAGATAATTTTTTTTTACTGGTTCTTATGAAAGTGTGGGATAAGTCTTTCCTCTTGACTATTGATCTTATGATATTACATAATATCATTCATAGTTAGCCTAGAGAAGTAGAACATAGGTCTCCTCCAAAGAAAGCCACGACCAACGATCTTGAACCTCCACTCTTAAGTAAGTTTCGAAAATAAATGAGCAGTACATATTCCATTATTTCTTATGAATATATTTTTCTTTTAGCTTTATGTTTGTAACTTCATGGAATACGATACATTCTTTTCATGCCTTTAGGGGTAAAATTTCCAAAATTCCTTTTTTAGTGCACACCTACACCATAAAAGCAAGTTTTATGCTTTGAAGACTTGTGGTTTAATTTGTGCGTTGAATGTCAGTCAGTGAATCAGTAACGTTAGAGATGTATGTAATATAGATAAATAAAAGTTATTTGTGTGTCTGTTACCTGCAGAAATATCTTAAAAGAATACGTACCAGTTATTGTATGTATATTGAAAAGATATGACTTAAAATAACACAAATTTCCAAAACATTTTCATGAAAATGCTACCTTTCAGCGATGTAGCTTAAAAGTTTTCATAGGGGCGTTCAGTATAAACGCTTTATTAATAAAAATACACCTCATGTCTGCATGTTAAAATCGCAGATCTTGAGATCCTGAAAGTGAATATTTTATTACTTCTAAAATTGAATATTTTACAATGAACAATTGCTGATATCAAGAAGACAGATCATTGAATTAATAAATAACACCCAACAGTCACATACATAGTCCTGCCCCACACTAGGATTCATCTTGTCGTGGGTATCAGAAACTACGAGTACCATGGTAGCATAACACCCAGACTCAGAACCAATAGGTATTTGCATGAGCAAAAACCGCAATTCTGTCTTTTTTTCGTTAAGTTCCTGTTACGATGTTATTCTAAATCGTCACTAAATAAATTTTTAGTGGCACTCAACCAAATCTTATAGATAACAATAAAAATAAATGCCAATAGACGACAAACGTATTGTAAAATTTGATTTAACGAAACTATCGAGACGTGGACCCAAAGAAGAATTCAATCCAATGAAAGAATATTTTAAGAATTATTTCGTTCAAACACTTCCACAGGCTTCTAACTCTTCGTTCGGAAGACCCTCGACAATGTTTTCGTTCGATCAGCAGCTCGTGCTTCTGAAATGAAGTCGGGTATTAGAAACGCAGCTATCTCCTCGACTATTTTCAATTTGTTTGTTAATATTTTCTCTAGTAAGCGACGTTATATCCTAGAACGACGACTCGGTTTTAAATTCTTTTTGAAATGTATTTTTTTTTTCATACTAGACTAGTCACTACGCGCCGGAAATTACAGCGTAGGACCATAAAAAAGAAAAAAGTAGGCAATGAATCGTCAGGGCAGGTGCATTGGATAACCTAAACTATCTTTTCACTAGAGCTGATGAAGGTACAAACTTTCTACTGTACTGACGAGCACCGTAGTAAGTTAAAACTCTTGTGTATGTAGTAACCCTTATTTTCTGTACAATTTAATCTAACTAGAGATACACTAAGTAATTCAAAATTTTGTTGAACTTTATTCAAAAGTCCTTATATAATTTTATTTAAGAAATAAAATTATGCCCACAAAACTTAATCAAACGGCGCGAAGACACCGACACAAATAATCAAAATTAGAATTTATTAGTATAGGAGTAGGGGTTCAATTTTGTGCCGTGTGTAGCAATAATGCGTAAAAAACTCATCTCCGACCCCACGACCCCTTGGACCCCCCGGGCACAGGGACGTCTGCAGGACATCTGATCTGACGCGTCTCGCTGATAAATGCCTAAACTTGCAAAAAACCTGTTTTTTTTCATCTACATGTGTAGTCCAGTTGCTTTCAGATCAACAGTGAGTATGAATGAGACAGCTGAAAGGGGAAGACCATGACGACGCCTGAACGTAGAACAATTATATATAAAAAAAATTGTTTTATCCCCAAGCATGGTAGATCTATTACATCTCGAGGAAATCAGATCCTTAAAGATATCTAAGAGGGTAGTTAGGGCACGTTCAAAACTTTTGCCATATGCCCACATTTTGCAGTATTCCATACGTGACAGGTTGTAAGCCCATCGCCGCTTTAAAAATACTTACTGGTTTCCTCTGGCGTTTCCCTTTCACTTAAACACACGCACTTAAATTTTTCGAATGGACAAACTCATTGGTTCTCGACTGGGTTCTAACCCACGACCATCGAATGAAAGTGAGGAACCTTCCTGAACACCAACACGGCTTTTTTATAACTGAATAGGTATTTACAAAACAAATATTGTTGTTCATCATTTATAAATTTTCCTGAATACGACCTCATCCCACCCCACCCCTAGCCTCCGGTGAAATATGATGTTTTCCCATCCCGAGCGGACGCGATTAGAAAATTCGTCGCGAGATATGTGTGGCCTACAGCGCGATGATAGTTTCCATGTGGAAATTGGATGAGAATTTTGAGGATTCCTTCGACTGCATGAAATATTACTAGTGTAGATCCGTGTAGATCTGGAATATTCAAATCGGGGCTGCAAATATATTACATGGTTATAAATACCTACTTTAAATTGTCTTGTGATGGGTGATTCTTATTTTTTTTCGCATCAGCATTAGCCTGTAGAAGTCCAGTGCGGGTTGCTAGGTGGAACGTTAATGCATCGTCTGCAGATCGGCATGGTGAACCACGGGCCGGTGAGGTTGGCTTGGAATCCGAACGGTGTTATTTGGAACCCCATTCTCGCTACCCTGAAAAAAATTATGCGTAGACATTCATGAAATTAAAAGCAAATGTTTGTAAGGATGTTGTAAGGTGCCGTAATAACGCAGTCAATTTGGATGATATTTTAAAATCCATTGGTGCCTGATCGGAATTTGAACCTACGACCATGAGTTCGTAGGTTCAAAAATATACACAGGTAAGTACATAATGTGGGATAAGGGCAGGTTGATGATGACATCTACCTGCCCTTATCCCACATTATGTATGGTCATCACAAATGTACACTTCTTTCATTTCCTTCTATCAGTCTACTGAACCTAGGACCTATGGATCGAAAGTCGAGGTACCTCCCACTAGGCCTACATGCCTAAATCGAATTGTAAAAACTAATTTTAAGAAATAAACTAATTGTTTGCAATCATAAATATAAATTTGATTAGCATAGAAATGAAAACAGTACGATTCCACTTACATCACCTCTCATTTCTTTACATTCCGATACATAAATCATGGAGCACCCTGCCCACTCCAACACGTAGGATCAAAGCCTATATATCAACGGCTAACGCTGATATGTTGAATAAATATCCAGCAGGATATTGGGTTTTGAAAAATGAATAGGGACTTAAACTGTTTTGAAAGGTTTGTTTAGTTGATCCATAAGCGCGTAGGCATTTCCAAAGATATAAGGATTTTTAGTTAGCCGTCCACACCAACTCTAATAATAATAATTTCTTATCGTCTAAATTTGTTAAAAGGTCGTTAAATATCCACTTTGGATATTTAACGACCTTTTAACAAATTTAGACACTGCCTTAAAAAACGTTCTTATCAAAATTTTAAATTGCCCAATTTCAGATGTTTCTTGGTGCCAGGCCTCTCTACCAATACGGTTCGGCGGTCTCGGTATACGCAAAATTTTGAGTGTATCCCACCCAGCATTCTTATCCTCTGTCCATAGCACAGCAATGTTATTTACCAAAATAATCAATTCAGCGTTAGACCATATCAAAATTGTCTCTATGGACGAGGCTAAGAATGCCTGGTCATTGGTTTGTCCAGCTGAAACCATCCCTGAGAAACCTCACCTGCAGAGGCACTGGGACGAGCCTATCTGCAAAAAGTTGCAGCAAAGTTTAATTGACTCCGCTGCTACTCCAGCAGAGCAGGCTCGTCTCATTGCTTCTGGCGCTCGGGAATCTGGTTTTTGGCTGCATGCGCTACCATCAGCAAACTTAGGAACACTCTTAGATAATGCAACTTTCTCGTTGTCAGTGAGTCTTCGGATCGGAGCTACCACTAACGAGCCCCACCAGTGTCGTTGCGAGAGCATGGTCGACCGACAAGGTCACCACGGCCTCTCTTGCCGCCGCAGCGCTGGCCGTCAGTCCCGCTACGCCAGCCTCAATGACATCATCCGTCGGGCCCTCGCCACCGTCAACGTGCCGGCTATCCTAGAGCCGAACGGTATCGCACGTGACGACGGCAAGAGGCCTGACGGGATGTCTTTGATTCCCTGGAGTCGTGGCCGGCCGCTGGTTTGGGATGCGACTTGCGTCGATACGTTGGCACCTTCCCACGTTTCGTCCACCTCCAGGACGGCTGGCGCGGCGGCAGCAGCGGCGGAGAGCCTTAAAAGGCGGAAATATTCGTCCCTTAGCGATGGATACATATTTCTGCCTTTTGGGGTTGAGACGCTAGGACCTTGGGGCCCAGGGGCGTGGCTCCTGTTCGATGCTTTATCTAGGAGGCTGGTGGATGAGACCAATGACCGAAGGGCTGGTGCTTACCTCGGACAAAGGATCAGTATAGCGATCCAACGAGGTAACGCCAGCCTTTTGGGCACGCTACCTGTGGTTGGTGATCTGAACTCTGTTTTCTACTTGTAGTCGTAGTCGTAGAAAACAGATTTAATTTCTAGTATAATATTATTTTAGTTTAATTTACAACTGTTATTATTATTATTTTTCTGTTACTTATAATAAATTAATTTATCACATATATAAATCAACATTTGGTTTTTTTTTCAGATTTTCTCCCGAACTTTTTCATATTAGCTGTTTTTGGTATTTATATCATCTATGTAACAAATTATTGAACGAAAAAAAAGATAGGTACCTATGTATCAAATAACGAGCTTAATAATAAAGTTTGCACTGATTTGACCTCAAAACAGCAGATTTTTGAATTTTTCAGTGAAAAATGTCGTATTTCTAAAAGTTGTAGAACAAACTTTCTTGCCAATTTGGTGTACAAAAAGCCGCTTTCAGGATACATTTATGAATCATCTTGTATAAAAACATTAGAAATAACGCCATTGTACAGACTGCACTTGGAGAACTAAGATGTCTATCTTATTTGGGGTGGTTAGGCATTTACTTTTTTTCTCTTTTGCCAAAATGTACCCAAGTCTCTATTCTGGTACTCAGTGAGTACATACAATACTATTCTCAGTAGTTATATTTATATACAGATCTATGTCTTGATTTTTAACAATAAAACAAAAAGTCTCATACATGGGCTATCAACAGAGATCTGCAGAAGAAAAAAAGTGTCACAAAAACATGCACTCCAAAAACGAAGAGTTGTTAAGGTTGTACAATCTTGTACCGACGACGTTATTCTATAGATGACACTACAGAGCGCTCTCCACAAGTCTCTGGAGACAGCGTTCATTAAAGTAACATCTTGCTACTTCAAACTTTAGCCCCCGGTAAGGACATCTGCACACTGATTTCAGAAGTACGGCGTTTTAAGGTAAGTTTTTTAGACAATTTTGTGCTCGTATTCTTAGCGTCGCCTAAAAATAATCTCCTCCATTTCTACTCATGTCGTAAAAGGCGACTAAGGGGAAAAAAGGTAGGGGATAGGCAGCAGTATTCCCTGTAACAATAATAGCTTCAGCTCGCCAACCCGCATGCCCAGCGTGGCGAGTATAGACAAATCCCCCCAGATAATTGTTTGGGAGCAGTGGACGTCCTACGGCTGACATGATGACATTAGTTTTGTTATCAAAGAAAAGGTTAACTTGACCATATTTTTTCAATTTAAACTTATGAAGTATTTTTAAATTATAGCATTGCATGCATTAACATATTTTTCCAAGACATATTCTAAATAAACTAGGTATCCAATAAACTTGGTAGTCTACTCACAACCTAACAGGATCTCTTCGTACGGGAATACGAACTTCAATTTGCTCACGAGATAGTGAATATCTATGTGACGTATCACTTTACCTTACCCATTTCTATTCGATCCGAGTAGAGTAGATGCTAATGATATTTTAGAAAAATTGGCTCAGGTAGGTTATATAGGGTGTGACCGTGGAGCTCGGAACTAATTCAGGCCTTACAAAATGATATGTTGAGTGGGTGAGCGTGAATGTCACAATTACGCTCAATTTCGCAGAAACTGAATCACCTATCGTTCTCTATCTTCAAAATTGGATACAGCTATGTAAATACACCGGATTATGTCGGAGATGCCTACAGGGAGAATAAACTGTAGCTCGTAATTTTGCACTGTGCAGTCACTGAAGAGGCCAGGGCCACATTGGATCTGCGGGCTATGCTCGGAAGCGCCTCCCAGACACCGCTGCATACAGGGATACTGAGAAAATCTTAACGACCCAAATTCTTGCTAATTTCTAAGGAGTTGGGCAGGCTGGGGTAGGGTAACGAAAGGTAACGTAGGGGGACAATACACAAAACACCCCACAACTTATTATAAGTAGCCACGTTGCTTCTGCAACGCTTTTAATCTGTTTGCGTAAAGCGTTTGAGTAAAACATCATGGAAATTACAATGTTACGCCCACTAGTTTTTTTCATACCGTAGCGTAGGTGTGACTATCGAAAAAAATTACACATGCCTGTAGGGGGAAGAGGTGACGTCACAGGCGCGAATAAACGTGATGGAAATAGGAGGATTTGTTTACCCATTTCTTCTCACACTTTTGACGTTAAAAGGTAGAACGGTGCCGTTAGTGTTGTTTTTTGTTAGCCTCTGTGATGGAGATGGGAGTATTCTGTTGAAGATTGTTTATATTATTGAAGTGTGTTTTATAAGATATATTTAATCGTTAATTTATGCTCGGGTTTCACTAGGTACATGATACAATCGGAAACACGGAATTCCGTGGAAGAACCAAGGTCATCGACATAGCTCTCAAAATTAGCAAGTTGAAGTGGCAGTAGGCAGGCCACATGCTTGCAGAACCGACAACCATGGGAGAAAATATGTTCTTCAATGGCGATCACCAACCGGACAATCGACGCAGTGTAGGGGAGGCCTAAGTCCAGCAGTGGACTAATTCAGGTTGATGATGATGATGGTAGTGTTATGATGAATAGTTAATTTATGATGCTAATGCCACCGCAAAATGTTTCAAAACGTCAAAAAACTAAAACACCTAACTTTGATTTTATTTTTATTTTTGTTAGTTATTGAATCAATATCAATTTTAGCCGTGGTGGCCCCGGCTGAAGAATAGGCCCCTCCATATCTACCTATCCGCGGATGTCGTAAGAGGCGACTAAGGGAAAAAAACTAGGGGATGGGCAGCAGTGTCCCTCATTTTAACAACGATAGCTCTAACTGCCCTCACCAACCCGCATGCCCAGCGTGGTGAGTATGGGTAAATCCCCCCACATGATAAGGAATTCGCTCTGTCTGTGAGGGAGGCCATGTTCAGCAGTGGACGTCGTACGGCTGAAATGATGATGATGTTGATGATTGAATGAATAAATTCCTATTTTAAAACTGAGTCTGGTTTATATTTAACCTGTAAAACCGCGTTTCTAAAACCACCCACGTACGCCCTCATAAGCCTTTTGAAACTTAACACTACCCGACCCGTTCCAAATTGAATTTATTTAGCGATTTTCAGAACAAAATATTAGGGAGTTCTATTTATCAGTGTTCGACATAAGGCGTCGCAAAACCAACACATTTATCCTGAAGTACAGGGACGTGCTAAGTGAAAATTTCCTGTGAAAAATTTGTGCCTTCATTTTTCAACTATTTGACTTGGGAAGTGTCTACTGAGGTATTTAATGAGTAATTACCTGCACTAGAGTTTGTTAGCGCATTCGCTATGTTATTTAATTTTGTCAGTAACTTAAATAATTAATTAATAAAAAATAAATTTTGTAGTAATATTCTCGGGTAATTGTATTTGCAATGTGGCATTCCACATTCATGCCAAAAATACCCGAGAATTGCTACATAATTATGACGTAGAGCATTTTCTGTTATACGATAGGTAGGTATGTATGAAGTCATTGAAACTCTACCAAAATATGGGGGCTCACGTTATATTGGGTTTTTGTATCTCAAAAAATATACATATATATAGCCTAAGATAAAAATTAAAATCGTTTTGGAAAATATGAATAAAGTTCTTTCAATAAGACATCCCACTTTATGTATTTGTACCTATTCCTTTTTAAACCCGTATATCTTTGAAAACTCTTGGCCGATATATATTTTTAGATCAAATCTTGATAGTACACCTGCTGACCTAATAAATTTCATGCAGATCGGATTGACAGTTCCAAATAAAAGATTTTACAAATATACATAAAAACATAAAACGCCGAATCGTCAAAGTCGGTTGAGAGATCTTCGCTCGCTATATCAACAGAAGCTGCTGGCGGATATTTCGACTCCACGTCATGTCATGATCATCATGACATGACGTGTTAAATCAGTGGTAGGCTGTTGTAAAGGCGGACTCCAATTCCGCCGGCAAGAAAATTTGTCACGTTCCTGGGTTTGAACAAAATGAAGTCCTTACAGCTTCCCTGTTACCTCACAACATACAAACTAGAGGAACTGGAGTGCGATTACATAATATATTCCGGTGTCGTGTGGTTAGACCATTTTTCTATTCGTACCCGAAGTGTGTGGTAGACGTGGCGCGCCTAATTCAAGGGATATGCGGAATAGTTGAATTATGTAGGTACGTAGGTGATCGAATTTGTTTGCGTATGTTTTGTTCTTGAAGTGAAAATGAGAGTGTAGGTATACAAAGGAAAAGATACAGATACATAAAACAATACTCTGTCCTACTAAGAGTTACTTTGTTAAATTCATTTATGACACACAATAACGCGCTGAAACCCCTTTTTTATAGGGATTTCACGGCCAACAAAACTCGTCAATCTTGAAGTTGATATTTTTTAAGATTTTTAGACGCAATTCAATTATTTAATTATGACTGACACATGAAATGAAATGAAATGAAATGAAATAAATTTATTTCGACAAACACAGACAGAAGACACAAAAAACAATAGAATAAAGGTTAACACAGATAACATACAGTACAAACAACAACACATAAGTAGGTATCTATGTCATTTACAATATATATAAGTGCTAATTAGTCTCCCGTGCGTGTTAGCCAAAACAGGCATGGTCTCAGCATAATGCCGCTACACATTGACAACTCAAGCTAATTATAATAGTTCTGATACTAGAAAACGTCGTTCTAACTTTACAATCAGTATGTACTAAGGCGCCTAATGCAAAAAATAACTCAACAAGTTGTGGAGCGGGCTATGCTAGATTATTTTCGCGATAGATTATGAAATGAGGTGATCTGTAGACAAACTAAAGACACTGACATTAAAGTTACGAGGGCAAAACACATAGGAGAACTGATGTCCGTTTGGGCAGAAAGGCTCTTGAGAGGAGACCATACACAAGAGAGTGCGCAACGTAGGACGGTACCCCACCTAGATAAAAAGACGATCTAATAATGGTTGCTAATCCGTTGGATGGGCCGCACAAGATTGGTCGCAAGGCCTTTGTTCAGCAGTGGACGCTGAAATGATTCACGGCTGAAATGATCATAATGATGATCTACTTGGGCCTTATCAATGACACAGCACGAGTTTACCTACACAATTTAAGATAAAAAACAAAGCGTTCTTAGGCTCGTATTCAGAGACAAGACTCGAGCATTGATCTGTACCTAAATCTCGATTTGAGGCGAGATTCTAATTCTTAAACAGTGCATATGTATAGATTCAATGATCACAGTTCACCTGAGTAAATGCTTATTCTGAAACGTCAATCAGACGAAATCGGTGCTTGAGTTTAGATTTCATTTGACATTAATCAAATGACATTTTCGTTCCGTTACACGTACTTTGATGCATATTTATACTTCACTTTATTGTTCTATTCTATTTCCACCCTGGCTGTTTGAATTTCTGCGTAAAACGGATCGAAAATTATAAATAAATCAAAATGTAAACGAGAACATTTGAGTACAGATTTGAGACTCGATTCAGCTGAGAATAGTTTAAGTACCGTTCTTGAATAAAAGTTATGTTTGAGAAGAGTTTCAATACTTAAGTAGAGTTCAGCTGATCTGTGATTAAATCTATGCTTGAGTCGTGTCTCTGAATACGAGCCTTAGTCTCCTGATAATTTTCACATGAATTCACAACTTCCCAGTGCCATTCGTAATAATGCCCAGTAAATTCTAGAGAGGACCTAATAAGAGGGCCGGGCAGCTGTCCAAGATTATTTGGGAGAGCGTAAAATTTATGTTAATGACCCTCTCAAAACGGAAAATAGCATAACGTTAAACCAAAAGAGAAAGCATCCCCCGATAACGTGTCACCGTTAAATGAGCGAAGACGTGTGCTATTATTGAAGCACTCGAGATTTTCTTGAATATCCCTGTAGTCTAGTCGACTTTGCGTCAAGCATTTATCATCTATATCATCAGCCTGAGGAAGTCCACTGCTGGACATAGGCCCACATCTTCTGCATCCAACAAATCCCCGCAACCCTCGCAACCTTCACAATGTCGTCGGGAGGGGGGCCTTCCAACACTTGTCATCTGGTTCGTGGTTGCCATTCGAGAACCTTTATTCCCCTTTTTTATGGTTATCAGTATAAAATAAAAAAGAGGTGTAAGTTCAGTAACAAAATTGGCTCTGCCTCAGCATGAGTTGGTTGATTAGCAGGCTAGCAACCAAGGCTGGTCTTCCGTCAGAGCCATAATTCTCAGTGCCATAATAATAATTTAATAAAGAAGCTTACCGTTTTGGAAAACTTCTGCGAACTATAAAAAACAGAGCGCTACAATAATACTCTCCCAAGAACTACAAAAGCACGCAAAAAACGTGGCTGCGAGCGACCAATTCATTCGTCCCCATATCCGGTTATCGCCGGTTTATCATACGCCCGGGGCCCACTGTTACTCCGCCGAGATTATTTTAAGCTTAAACCCTAAACGTTTGATTAAACTGCTATGGCACACTTTCTTTGATGCCTCTTTCTGAAGACCCTAAAATGCTGTTTGTCGTGTCATTGGTCCGTTCTTGGTCTACTTGAATTAGGTCGAACTGCACCCCATGCATCTCAGACAGGCACTCGCCCGCTACGCCATCGAGGTCGTCGTTAGCAAGTTGAAGTGGCAGTGGGCATGCCATTATAGCTCGCAGAACCGAAAACCGTTGCGGAATAAGGTTTTCGAATGTCGACCACGAACTGGACGACGGAGTGTTCGAAGAGCCCCGAACCAATGATGGACCGATGACATTGTGAAGGTTCCGGGAAGTTGGTGGATGGAGAAGGCCCAAGACCCCTAATCGTGGCACTCTCTGAGGAAGGCGTATGTCCAGAAATGGAATTCTTCCGGCTGTTGATGACGATGATAATAGTCATGATAACTCTAACATTAACCGATTTTCTTCTGGCAGCATTATTATTTAGGAAAAGTAGACATTTTGGTAAAGTGGACATTTTGGTTTAGTAAGACAATGAGCTCTTACAGACGTATACATAAACAGCTCCTTTAGTTCACCTTTATTGCAGCCTTCGTAAGCTACGGCTTAGAAGAAACAGGCTTTTCGTGCTTGCATATTATTTTGTCCAGCCAAAGGTGCCCGAAGGCGCCCAAAGGCACGTAAAGTGGAAAGGAGGAAATTATAAAAACCGGGGATGTCCGGATGGGGCGAGAACAAAGCCGCCGCCGCATGATTGCACTCTTTGGCGACAGGAATTTGGCGGCGATTGCCAAGCGGGCTTTCTGTTTTCCTTGCTATTCTGTTGGAAAAATTGTGGGAAAAATAATTCTAACTTGTAACAGTTATAGTTTCAACGTATTTAAGTCATCACGGAGTCCACTGCTGGACATCGGCCTCCTCAAGAGTTCGAGAACGAACGGTCGTGAGCTTTCTCCATCCACCGACTTCCAGCAACCTTCACAATGTCGTTGGTGATGGACCAACGACATTGTGAAGGTTGCTGGAGTAGGGCCTTGCGTCGTCCGATTTGAGGTCACCATTCAGGAGTTATAGATACCTAATATAGCCTGCCTACTGCCTCATTAATTTTGGGGCTATATTGGTGACCTTGGTTATTCTACGGATTCCCTCATAACAACAAACGCTTATACAGCAAGGCAACTACACAAACGTAGATTAGATATGCCTTAATGCTAAAACTAGCTTGCGCCTGCGGCTACACTCGCATTTTACTTAGATAAAAAGTTGCCTATATGCTATTCTTGATCAAGAACTCTGTCTATTCAAAGTTTCATTGAAATAAGTCAAGCCGTTATAGTGTGATTGAACCAAAGACATCTAAACATCCTCACCAACTTTCGCATTTATAGTACGATAGGATTAAAAAATAACCTACGACCTCATCATTCAAATTTCATAGTGTTGCTCTCTACCAATTGGGGCTCTAGACTGGTATCTTTAATATATGTGAGGGGATTTTTGAGGGTTAATTTCAAAATAAGGACCGATTTTGACAGTATTGCTATGAAAATTGTGTCGTTGTGACAGTGTGGCAGAAAGAAAAATATTAGGTAGGTACATGTCATTGGAATAGTTTGAATATTATCCTTTCTTTTGTTGATATACAACATCAACACAATTTAGGTCAAATCCATTCATTGTCCCGCAACTATTACAAATAAAACGAATTTTTACAAAAGGGAAAACCTGAGGCAAAGAAATAAAAAAACTGTATCTAATAATTCAAAATGGCGTCTGGCCACTTAATAACTGGCTGACACCATTGGGAAATATAATTTAATTTTTCTCTATCTCCCTCCTGTTCGGTGTCGTTAGAAAACTGTATTTGCATCCTTGTCTTGCGATTTCCCGGTTGAGACTCCCACCCCGGTAAGTTGAAGCATAGAGTTCAGCTAGCTCATTCTCAACATTACCTTTGTTACCTACTTAATTTAAAGCGATATTAATGGAAAATCTATGTACTACTAGTCTTTGCTACTACTAATCACGTCAAATAAAATGAGTAGGTACAAAAATCTTAGTACCTATATTTTAGACAAAGCTGCCACTTGATAATTATGATTCTTGATTTTCTACTAGGTATGTGGTAAACTGACAAAATTAAATAACGTTCAAGTACATACTACACATATGATAGGTACTTTATAAATTAACTTTAGGATTCTAACAAATGTATTAGCTACCACAGCCTAGTTTTCATCGTGTGAAAAATCTAATCGAATTAACTAATTCCTTTAGAGCACTACCTTAGCTTGAAACTAAGTTCGGTCAATAAGACTGCACTAGCTGTTCCACTGTAAAAAAGCTGGAAGTACCATGTCACCCAATGTTCTGGACAAGAAATATTTGCGATATTGTGTATTAGATGATTTGTGTATTCGCATGTACGTGGTGGGAATTTATCGAGCTATTACATTCCGGTATCGAAATGGCCCAGGGATGGTGTTAATATTTTTTTTCTATCATCATCATCATCATCAACAACCTGTAGAAGTCCAAGTCCAAGTGTGCTGGACATAGGCCTCCCCCAAAGAGTTCCACGACGAACGGTCTTGAGCCCTTTCCATCCACCGACTTCCCGAAGCCTTTACAATGTCATCGGTCCATCGGGTGGGGGGCCTTCCAACACTGCGTCGCCCGGTTCGTGGTCGCCATTCGAGAACCTTTACTCCCCAACAGTTATCGGTTCTGCGAGCTGCAGGCCATATCTGCCCACTTCCACTTCAACTTGCTAATTCTGAGAGCTATGTCGGTGACCTTCGTTCTTCTACGGATTTCCTCATTTCGGATCTTATCACGTAGTCAAACTCCGAGCATAGCTCTCTACATAGCATTTTTTTTCTATAGAAGTTGTATTTAATGGCAAAGTAAAATTGCTGGTAATCCTTTAGTTTTGCGTCTTACGATGGCGATTGCCATCCCTTTGTGTATGTCCAGTATTGTCTTGATTGGATTAGTGCTCTTGATTATTTTCTTGTATAATTAACTTGGCTATTATGTACCTAGGTACTTTAGTTTCAAAAAAGTTTCTGAATGATTTAAGATAAAAAAAAATTTAAGACCTGGGGTGTTCTCCTTTGGACGTTTTGCTGTATCCGCAACGATTAAAGTAGCAGTTCTTATTGAATTTCCACCCTATAGTATTAGGTAGAGTGTGTAGAGATAATGTCCGATTCACTGCCTAATGTTATGTTTATAAAATACCTAGTTTAAAGAAGTAATTAAAAAAAATTACCCGTGGTGGCCCCGACTGAAGAATAGAACCTTCCACTACCCGTGGAGGCGCCGAGGAGAAAAAAGATATGGGGATGGGCAGCAGCATCCCCAATCCTACTAATATCTATTATAAATGTGAAAGTTTGTGACGATGTTTGGATGTTTGTTATTCAATCACGCCGTCGTCGAACCGTTTCGTCGAAACTTTTTTTTTTTTTTTTTTTTTTATACGGAGGCAAACAGGCTTACGGCCCACCTGATGCTAAGTGGTTACCGTCGCCTATTGACATCAGCAACACCTGGAGCATTGCTAATGCGTTGCCTGCCGAACCCCTCCCCCCTAAAGAGCTCTGGCAACCTTACTCACCGCAGGAACACAACACTATTTGAAACAAATAATGTTATTTGGCTGCGATCTTCTGTAAGGCGGAGGTACCTCCCCAGGCGGGCTGCTCCAATTAAGAGCGAGAAAATCTCGCTGTGCCCTACCTCCTCCAAAACTTGTAATATATGGAGTTCTTTACCTGGAATAGCAAATAGGCTACTCTGTATGTACATACCACGCGAGCGAAGCCGCAGGCGGAAACTAGTTATCTATAAAACGTAAGATCTAACTGCGCTCGCCAACCCGCATGCCCAGTGTGGTGAGTATAGGCAAATTCCCTGCACATGACAGGAAGTCGCTCTATAAATCTATCTTCCAACGGCTTGAATGATGATGATGGAATAAAAAATATGGATTAATGACCCTCTCCATCCCTTCCCGAAATCAGCATCCAAAGTAATCCCGTGGCATCCATAAAACTAGGCAAAACTGTATTTACCGACCCGCCGGGACAGGTGTGAGAGTAATATTCTAATGTGGGTAAGCGACCCACCATCCATAATAATATAAAACCACCCTTTACGTTAAGCCGGATGACATATGGGGCGATACATAGGTACCAATGAAAAGTGAAGCAAACCTAGTTTTAGATGGTATAGGATTGGGTACGTACCTTATTTTTAATGTCTTTAATAATACTTACCTACGTAGTCTGGTAGCTTTAATAATTAACAAACTTCCTACCCGTTTGATGATAATGAAGAAGAAATAATTGTGTATAGCACCATCTATCCAAAACTAAATGAACAGCTACCGCATTGAAAACCATCAGTTGCTTTCGTGACAAGGTTTCCTGAGGGGTTCCGTCCGACTCTACTGGTTTGGTTGCTCGATCAAATGATAGGTGGCGTTATTAGAAAGTGTTTTAATGCCAAGCGAGGGCAAAAAGTCGAATAATAGAAAGATAATAGATACATAAAGAATAGAAAGCCAAATATTCTCCTACAGCCTATGCAGTCAGCGTCGAGCATTTAACACGAATTTTCGTTGATTTGTTTTTTGTTAGAAAGTTGTGCCGACTCCATGTTAAATAGGAAAAGGGCAGAGAGATGACGTTGACAAAGAAATATTCTGGAGTTGGTATACTTAAAATCCTAAAGAAGCCCCTTTATTTAAGGCCTACGCTTGTCCGAAATAAACAACATAAAATGTGCCGTGCTTTGCTAATGAAACCTACGTTTTGTCTACGGGACAAGGATATACGAGAGAGAGACAATGTTTGAAAACTTCCACATGCCTTATGTAGGTAGGTACCTACGTAAACAAATTGCTAACCAAATATCCCATTACGACTATTTGCTGAAAGATTGAACTCAAATCCATTTTTATCTACTAAGTATATCTTTTATTGTTCAATGATATCATAAACTCTTATTTGCAACGAGGCATTCGCGTAGAGCACTTCATATTTCGCACTGTTTAACTTCGGATTTTGATAAAATGAGGAACGTTACAGAGCCCGTGTCTCCGATATATTTTAACATAGCCGAGTATTGCTTATTCGGTATAGTTCTTTGTGTTATAATTGGTATTATTTTGTATTTCAATGTGGTAACTACGAGGAGTACTGTAGCAGATTTTTTATTTGCCGGTAAAAATATGTCGGTTATTTCAATCACCCTTGCACTAATTGCCAGGTAAGTTTAATAGAAGTCATCAACAATTCACAAAAAAATGTACATTTTAGTTATTGGTGATAAGGGCGAGTTTTCAAAGGATCCGACGATCAGTTCAAGACACTCACTCTGTCGTTAAAGACAGCTGTAGGTACCTATAGAGTTATAAATGGAAAAATGCATTGTAGAGCTTCAGAGTCATGTACGTACTAGTTATAATAACTACCAATAGTAAGGCGGACTAGTTATATTAACTACTTATAACAAGTCGGACTAATAACAATAACTGCTTTGCTTTGACCAATCACACTAATTGCAAATATTTCTATGCAATAACAAAAAAAAACACATCTCTTTTATCCCCAAGCATGGTATCCTTGAATATGTATAAGGGGGTAGTCAGAAGCACATCCAAACTCTTTGGATGTGCCCTCTGCAGATCTCTTCTCCCATATTTCGCAGTTGTGAATATTACATACATGACAGACTGGAATGCAAACCCATCGCTGCTTATAAAAATTCTAACCGGTTTTCTCACGATATTTTCCTTCACCGGCTTAAGCACATCTCACATCACAGAAAAACTAATTGGTGCACGATCGGATCAAAAGTCGGAGTAAGTAAAGTACCTCCTACGAGGACAACACGGCTTTTTTACAAAAGTACACCTAACATAAGCATATTTGTGTTTTCAGCCACTTGACAAGCATCACACTGCTAGGCGTGCCAGTTGAAATATATCTCAGGGGAACTCAGTATTGGGCTTCGGCACTCTCTCTTATCATCGTCACTTTTCTTACGGCCGTCATCTATTTACCTGGTAAATATTGCCATCGATAACATGTATGGTACCTACACAGTTAGGTCATTGTATTGCTATACAAATAAAACAATAATCAGTTTGTTGTCTAGCTTTCCATCTTGTTAGTAACATGACGTAACTTACCATCTATCTATCATAAACAATTTTTGTTGACTTCAGACTGCCATACAAGGTGATTTATAACATATTTTATACCATCTAGAAAGATTATTCTATCAACAAGAAAAAACACCAATATTTTGCTACCTAATCCAGCTGATTCATTGGGATTGAACTGATTTGACCCCAAAACAGCTGATTTTTACATAGAGTTTTTTCCTCACGTTTTAATTTTATTTCAGTGTTCCACAAACTCCAGCTATCATCAAGTTTTGAATACTTGGAAATAAGATTCTCCACGCACACTCGTACCATAGCAGCTGTTCTATTTGTTGTCAGTAAGCTCATGCTTCTGCCTATCGTTCCGTATGTCCCATTGTTGGCGTTTAGATTAGGTAAGCCTTCGTTTTGTAATCGTTTTGTTATCATAATAAAGCTATAGTTTCCTTGAATCTTTAGTAGATACTCGTAATGTAGCACGGTTACGTTAAAACATTTATTTTCTCAAAATAATGTTATAATATCAGAAGAATAATAATAATACAGAAAATACAGTTTAACTTAAATTATTAGCATATTGCAACTTTGAACTTCAGCCGTGTCTTCGCTAACGCTTACAGACGCTCGCTATTTCTTACAAAAATGGTGTACCTTGTTGAACGCATACATGTTTTCAAAGGTGTGTTTCATATTATGAATGCAAAGAATAAACAGTTCCTGAGATTATAACCTTTGCTATCCAATAAAGACCAGCCTCAACTCTGTTTGTTGTCAACTGGTACTAAAAAACTTTTTCCCCCTTTCAGTAACGAACCAGCTAGCTGGACGAATCACAGCTGTGATCTGCATTGCGTGTGCTACGTTCAGTGCTGTCGGAGGCCTAAGAGCCATAGTGGCTATTGGCATCGGAACAACTTTTTTAGCAATAGCTGGCACAGCCTTGCCGACTGGCTTAGCGTTGATACCGATGGGATTCAGGAGAATGTGGGAGATCGCTAGTGACGGGGGAAGGCTGGTGCTGTATGAGTAAGTGAGTTTGTTCGTACCATAGGTTCTTTAAGGGTAGCCATGATTATGGTCAGTCACCAAGTTGAACTATAAGAATGCAATTAATTCACTAGAAAACAGTGTGCTTTATTTTACTTTGGTTACTAGACCAAGAAATATTCACAAAGAAAACAAAATATTATAAATGGTGCAGCAGGCTGATTCATTTCTTTCTTCCTTCATTAAAAGCTGTTTCACTTTTTACAGTCCAGACCCCGAATTGGCCCACCACACGTCGTTCTTTGCAGTCACGCTAGCCCTCAGCACAAACTGGCTTTGGAAGATAGCCCTCAGCCAGTCAACCTTACAGAAGCTTCTAGCAGTGCCTACAATAAAGAAGGCGAGACTGTGTCTGTTCCTATCCTGTATAGGAGTTATACTAATGAAGTTGCTATCATGTTTTCTTGGACTGGCGCTGTACGCGTGGTTTGCTGGCTGCGATCCGTTGTTGACTGGGCAGATAAAGAAACACGAACAAGTGAGTAGTACTCTTTACAGTAGTTGCTAAAAATAGTTCATCATTCATCATCATTTCAGCCGTTCGACGTCCACTGCTGAACATGGCCACAGACAGAGCAAACTCCTTATCATGTGGGGGGATTTGCCCATACTCACCACGCTGGGCAGGCGGGTTGGCGAGCGCAGTTAGAGCTATCGTTGTTAAAATGAGGGACGCTGCTGCCCATCCCCTAGCTTTTTTCCCTTAAGTCGCCTCTTACGACATCCGCGGATAGGTAGATATGGAGGGGCCTATTATTCAGCCGGGGCCACCATGGCCAAAAATAGTTAATATTTTTTTATTTTTAATGTATTATTATATTCTAGTTTTAAGTTATTTTTATAATCGTATTTGAAATAACTTAAAACTAGAATATAATAATACATTAAAAATAAAAAAATATTAACTATTTTTGGCCATGGTTTATAATTTTTTATAATCGTATTTGAAAATTGTTAATGAATAAATAAATGAAAAAATGAAATGAAATAGACAATTGTATCGATTCTGTTGTTGCATTAATCTAAACTAACTTAATTAGACAATGCTTAAATTTTATCCGACCTTGTTATTTTGATATAGGTATAACGGGAGCTACCGTTGTTAAAAAAAACGATAGCTTTAACTGCGCTTGCCAACCCGCATGTCCAGCGTGGTGATTATGGACAAATGATCATGATAAGGAATTTGCTCTGCCATGTTCAGCAGTGGACGTCGAACGGCTGAATTGATGATGATAAAGGGACAGCAACATTTTTAGAACTGTCAAATTATTTTTTTTATGGATAATGCACCAACGGAATCAACACCATTATCAAGGATATAAACTACATATCAAAATAAATAAAATATCATTTTCGTAGTCAACTACCTTGGTACAAAATACAAATTGTTTAGCTGTTTTAGGTAGCAATTTTGATGTCAATGTCTGTTACGTTTTCTAATTACCTGCCTTGTGATAAAGATAATAAAAAGACAAATACAGCCGTTTTGAAAAAAATAGCGGGAAAAAACTGTTTTTTTCCCGCACTTATTGCTTATTTACGCTAATTTACTTATTGTTAAAAAATAAACCTCCTTCGGGATATAATATTAGTTACGAAAAACGCTATGTCATCGGCAACAACAATGCACCCTGTTTCTATTAGGTAAAAGTTGTTTGTTGGATTATAAGTTTACTTGTGTTGATATTATTTTATCTATCTAGGCCTCATAATCGTCTTCATTATGATATCTGTATGGTATTATTCTCTCCATCGAAGTTTTCCCAATTGGTTCTCGTAAAAATCGATAGAAAACATATTTTTTTGTGATTTCAGCTAGTCCCACATTTTCTAAACAAGCTATCAGTAATGTTTCCTGGGATTTGTGGAATATTCCTAATGTCTATCTTCAGTGCTACTTGTGGGTGAGTTCTGACATACAATTCAATAAACCGTTCTTCAATAAACATTGCTCAGCCAATTTACCGATCATGTAATTCAATTTCAGGTGTATGGCTTCTCTGATCAATTCTATATCTGGAGTCTTATTTGAAGAGTTTATCCGACCATGGATGCCTCAAAATACGAATGAACTAACATGCTGTAGGGTCATGAAGGTATGTTTATAATTAAAAAAACAATACTATACGAACACTTATATCAAACAATCAAACTCTATGTGCATTGTATAGAGTTTGATAATTATGTTTGATATAAGTGTCACGGGGTGCTAGAATCAGTTTAATGCTGCTATCAAGAAATCGTATTTTGTATTACCTACCCTTTGCTTGTCATCGGTATTTGGTAGGTAATATGTACCTACCTACTTACGTAAACTCCGTCAAGCGCTTGTAACGAATTCCTATCTGAAAGAATAGAGTTATATTCTATATATAACTTTATTGTACACCAAAAGAAAATACACAATCAAAGAAAAAAAATAACTTAAAAATAGTGTGACAATGGGTGGCCTAATCGCTAAAAGCGATCTCTACCAGGCAACCTTTGGATGGACAGGATATACAAAGTAGAAGAGGACGGTGGTGTAAGTTATCTTATAATCGCGAAAGTTTCTGAGGAATGTCTTTTGTTCAATCATGCCGTATGGGCTCAACCAATTTCGTTGAAACTTAGAATATATAAAGTTCTTTACCTAAAATATCATATAGACTACTTTTTATCTAGTTAGCAGTGAGCATAGCAGTGTGCACAAGCTAGTAAGTATAACATATCTACGGAAAGGTTTGGCGTAGGTAGTTAAAAGTCCTTTAAGTTCACAATCTGTTTCTCTGATTGATGGTATCTTCATTACTCTTCGTCATGGAACTCTTTGGGGGGAGGCCTATATCCAAGTGGTATAGCTGTGTGGACTTCTGCAGGCTGATGAGTGATGATGATGACATTACTCAAAAGATTTCAGCAACACTATCAGTTATTTACGTACCTATAGAAGTTTACCTGAATATATATTTTTTTGAGACTAAGAAAGTTTAATAATAATAATAATAATATTCCGGACATATCACACACGGTCAACTGATCCCAAACTAGGCATAGCCTGTACTATGGGTACTAGAGACTGATATACTTATTAGATAAATATTTAACACCCAGACACAGAACAAACATCTGTGTTCATCACACAAATGTTTGTCCAGTGCGGGAATCGAACCCGCGACCTCTAGCGCAGAAGGTAGAGTTACTACCAACAGCTATGAGGCCAGTCAATCAATAATGTGTAGTAAGTAGGTACCCACAAGCTTGCTTTTTACATTCATTCGAACGCGTAGGCTAAATAGTTTATCAGGGTTTTTCATGGTATAGCTGCCGGGAGTTTAAGCAACTTATTGTATCTGCTATAAAAGGACCTTTATACCTATATTTCAGCTTCTATGCATACTTGTCGGCATCTACAGTGGAACCGTACTGTGGTTCTCAAAGGACTTGGATAAACTGCAACATGTAGCCTCAGGAGTGACGGGCGTCACGGCTGGAACCCTGCTTGGACTGTTCACTTTGGGAATCGTCTTTTCAAGAGCCAACTGTTCCGTAAGATTATTTAATCACCTATCGCGTGTGGGCAAACAGAATAAGACAGGCAGGGCTCTTTTCCAACATCGGAAAGATTTTCAAACAAATAAATAATAGTGACTTCTGACAAGTAACCGGGTAAAGACTACGGCCTATTTATACAATGTGATTTCTGGTTAATAAATATCTTTAAAATACATGATTAAGAAGCGGGCCATCTACAGAAATAACTACGAACTACGAGCTTACTTTACTATCTCTTCCGCTACACAGTGTGAATTTCAATAGAACCAGAAGTCCACCCAGTTTTAAAATAATACATAAAAGCTCCAATAGATGACGCTAGTATCGTAGTACAGAGATACACTGATAGATGGCGTTATCAACTCTATACAAAGAATGCTTAGTATAAACCCCCTCTAACCGAAGTTTATTATCATTTTCCTCAAAGGGTGCACTAAGCGGATGTCTTCTAAGTTTGTTCCTCTGCGGATGGCTCCTGATTGGTGCGGAAAATGCCCTTGCTTCAGGGGCATTGACCTTTCAGGGAAAGCCCTTAGTTGTCTCTGGATGCGGCAAAGGCAACTTCACGCATCCGATTGCGAATATTACTACGGTTTACAGTGTCGTGTGAGTATGAAATAATTTGTCTCGTGTTTTCTTTTTAACTGACAATAAAAGAAGGCTGAACCTATCAATTCGGCCATATTATGGGAGCTCTTCCAGACTATCCTATGCTATTGGTATAGTCTTGAAGTGGTCCCATAATAATTGAATCCATACCGACATATCAGTTTTTAAATTATAAAAGATAAAAATTGTTTTAAAGTTTACTTCATAACGACACATCACATATATTGTTTAAAAAAATGTATTGAAGTATGGTAACTTGTTATTCCATAGGTATAGGTTTGAAACTTCACTGAGTTCTTTGCTTTCCTTTGTTTTTTTTTTTTTTTTTTTTTTTTATACAACAGAGGTGGCAAACAAGCTTACGGCCCACCTGATGGTAAGCGGTTACCGTAGCCTATGAGCGCTTGCAATACCAGAGGCATCACGCACGCGTTGCCGACCCTGAATCCCCTTCCCCCCTAAAGAGCTCTGGCAACCCTACTCACCACAGGAACACAACACTATTTGAAACAAATAATGTTATTTGGCTGCGATCTTCTGTCAGGCGGAGGTACCTCCCCAGGCGGGCTGCTCCAATTCAGAACGAGAAAATCTCGCTGTGCCCTACCTCCTCTCTTTGTCTCCTTTTTTCTAGTGCTGAAAGGAAGGTTCATAAGAAACAAGTAGAGTTCATCATCCAAGTGTTTGTTTACCTACCTATTCTCTACTATTAGTTTACAAGTTACGGAACCCTTATCTAATTAGGTACACCGCCAAACATGTCCCAGAAAAAGCAAAGTAAAGTCATAAAACTGCTAGAATCGAGTAATAGTAATATGGGAAAAGTTTTAATAAGGGGTGGGGGGAATAAAAGAGCTCAAGTCGATATCACCGAAGTTGCGAACGAAGATTAAAACTTAGACGAGGGATCTCTAACCGAGTGTGAACTCATTGCGGTTGTAATAAAAATGTTCCGGCGTCGTAAAGTCAGCGATATGGATGTAGCCAAGACGTACCCGCGGTAATAGCAAATGATTGGGAGGGAAGATTGCTACTACGACAGTAAAGAAGGCGCGAAGGCGTGAGTCTTTAGAATATGCCACGAAAAAACGTTAAAGCGATAAGATTTATTAAGATAATGATTGGAATTCCGTTCTTCTAACAACAACATTTCAGTGATTGTTTATGACACATGAATTACTAGCTACCGCCCGCAGCTTCGCTCACGTGGTATCTACAAAAAGTAGCCTATATGCTTTTAGATAGATAGATAGATAGATAGATAAATTGTTTATTTGACACACACACAAATACAGCACAGACAGAGATAATAGCAAACAGAAGAAACAACAGCAGATAACAATCACACAAAATAAAATAAAGCTTAGTAGGTAGGCAGGTTAACAGTAAAAAAAGACGAATACAAGTAGCAATACAACATACACAAGAGAGACAGCTGAGCCATCTAAATACCGTTACAAGCGATCTATAGATAGCTCAACTGATCCAGATCACTAACAGTAGACACAAGAGAGAAAAGCAGGCGCCTACCTCACCCATCAAGTGGGTGCCAACTGGTGGGTGATACCTAGATTTCATGTGGTATCGTCTACGCTGCAGTGGCATGGGTCAAAAAGGTCCTATCTCAGCTTATTGCTGCTCCGCCGAGGCGTAGCAGCGCTGATTTTCAGATTGGACCTGTGGAGTAAGACCTCACGATCGCTTGGACAAGAGAGAGTTAAACGATGTATGTGTGTGTAACTTTGAAAGATAGAGTGTGCTATGAGAGGCGTGATTTTATGTATGTATTATGTATATTTAAGTAGCCACAATTATATAAATAACAATAACAAGTAAGAATTTATAAACTAACAAAATCGGGAAATTAATCATTTAAATTGTGAGTAGGTACATACTAAAATAATTGGAAATTATAAATATAAATTAATTGTCTATTCATAAAACCTAATAATGTGGGACATACGTTTCCACCCACAGTGCGTCATAGAACCATAGATTACGGAGCGCTGCGACCATAAAACTTCTATGCGTTTTGTTTGTACCTATTCAAAAGTACTCTGTGCGTTTCGTTTTCACCGTCTCGTCCGTATAAATTATTACATTTTAAATTTTAATCTGTGCTGCCGACAAACAAAAGAGACGCGCGAAAGGAAAAACAAAAACAAAATGGCATGGAAAATGCATAGTTGTATGTAGGTTCTTAGTGATTGAATCTTTTGTGTACACATACGTACTTAGCCACTATTATACATACCACATTTTGTAGGTAAAGAACTTTATCTATTCCAAGTTTCAACGAAATCGGTTAAGCCGTTACGCCGTGATTGAACAACATACATCCAAACATCCCCACAAACATTCGCATTTATAATATTAAGTAGGATAGGATAGGATAGGCCACACTGACCAAGCGTACATTTCGACATTTGTGCAATAAGACTCCAGCCACCAAAAAATTTAGACGATTTAACATTTGACCACCCACTCCATACACGTATTGACCATGTATTTTCTGTGGATGTAAATGTATTTCATAACTGAGTTTGTATGTTGCGTGTGTGAGCTGCGTTCATACGCAACAAGGAACGTGTACCGTTAGCTGAGATTATGGTATAGTTCCTAGGCCTACGCCATCCAATACCTACCATGCCTCGGACACCACAGACGTCCTGTGAGTAAAAAGTTTCATCACTTATAATAAAATTTTCATCCGATTGGGTAAATCTTTTAAATAGATGCACCAAAGCCTCACTGTTTAACAATGTTACTTAACTACGACGCTGTCGATTGCATTCTAAACTTAGTAGCTAACTAGTAGCTTTCAGAACTTTGATCAAAGCATTACTGGCAGCCCTGAGCGTGCCTCCATCCAGGACGTAACTATCTTGGAGTTTTTAGGGTTCTACGTAAATGAGGTTTTTCAAACATTTGGAAAAAACGGAACACTTAAAGGATCACTTTGTTTTCCGTATATCTGCCTATCTACCTGACTGTCCTCTGCTCATGGTGCCAAAGCCCTTTTTCTCAGAAATGATTCTAATAAGTTTAAAATTAATATAAAAGTTATTATTGATTAAGTGTAAAATTGTAAGTTGAGATTGATGTAGAATAAATGGCTGCTGTGAAGAAATCAGTCAATCAAGATACTACTTTCACGTAATAAAGGATACGGCCCTTTAACGCGTATTTTCAATGCCTAAATTGCTCGTCTTATAAACCTTTAGGATCCTTTCTGCTGGCCGACAATCTTGAAATTTGGTATAAAGGAGGCCTTTTGACTCAAAGGAAACAATCAGAAAATTATTAATTATTAACGCGTGTGGAATAATTGCAAGATAAACTTATATTAGTGGGCAATATTATCATACAATAAACTACGTTAGCCACCTTATCATATAAGTTTGTCACTTCGCATAGGTACTTGGGAATGTCGATTTTCCGACACCTTGTGATGGTACGGAAGCCTTGGGGTCCCCGCACTTAACCCTCTTTAATAAACTTTTGACCTAGTATTAGAGGATTGGAAAAAGTTTGGGATTTCTAACAAGTTTTTATAGTAGGTAAGGTCCTAAGTGATTCTTAATAAAATTTTGTTCACGTGTCGTGCGTCAGTCGGTTAAAACCGTGGCGGGTATCACAAACGGTGAAGGGCTGACCCTACACTTAAACTCTCTTACTCTTGGCCCTGCTACAATCCTGTAGGTAGCCGAATAGCACGAACGAAGTCGATGAATTCTCCTATGTAAAAGTTACTTATCTATTCATCATCATCGAATGCGAATGACAGACTTCACCGCCGGGTATAATTGAATTGGAACGAATTTGAGTCCATAACAGCAGATTTTACGTAGTGTTGTCAACACACTGAGAATGCTACTACAGTACAGGTGCGGTCAACCATCCATTTGGTTTCCGCATAGTTACATTTCTTTTCCAATTTGCTACGAACAACCAGGCAAGCGACGTCACGAGCAATTTTTTCTATAATTTCAGGAGTCAAATCCCAACGAAGCCAATAAAATCTCTCTTCAAAATCGCTTTCACCTACTGCCCCTTCGCCGGAGCCATCTCCGTCCTTCTCATTGGGATACCAATGAGCTACCTCACGGGAAAGTCCAAATCCGACTCCATGAATCCTGACGTCTTCTGCCCACTGACCCAGAGCATACTCCACAAGTCTACCATGAGAAGCGATACGGCGTCGTTTGAAGAAAGACCTTTGAATACACAGGATGTGTATGTGGCATTGGACGAAGCACTAAAACATTTGAAAGAGGTTATCGACAGGTGATAAATAAAATGTAGGTAATGAGAACTTTTTGGTTTTAATAAATCTTGATTTCTAGATAGGCAGTAGATTTAATTTTTTTTAACCTCTAGAGAGTCAACTAAAGGGAGGTGTAGTAAGTTTGTCTCTGTACTGGTAATTGTTTAACAAAGGCTCTGATTTCAAGGCAGTTTTCAAATTTCAAATCGGTCTTTAATTTAATGAAACTCTAGTGGTCGTTTTGAGTCGTTTTAAAAGTAGGTAGATACGTTCCATGCTGCATATCACGGTGAATAGGTTTAGTATATGCGCTGCGTTCAGCGCATATACTAAACGTATACGCACACTAAACGTATACTACTGAGCTAAGAAATACCTTGGATAATACAGGTTGGCTATAATATTGGTCAGCTGTGTGCTATAAATAACGCACGCCGTTTGAACACGACTTTATACACGCTTAATAAATTCCCATCTTTTACATAATGGCCAGCACTTATTTTTATAATCTGCCCTAGTTGCTGGCACATCTGACCAGCCTAGTCAATGTCATGTGACCGACAATAGCCCAGTATGACCTTGAAGTTAATCGCAATAACACAGACTTTCGAAACACTATGCAAATAGAACTGCTTCGATTGTTATCCATGAAAAGGCATGCATAATGAATATCTTCTATTTAAAAATGGTGCTTCAAAGAAAATCTAATTTGTGTTTGCATTTTACAACCATTTCTGCCAATAAGCATGCAGGGTTGTAGACTAGTTAGCTAGATACATATCGGCAAAGTCGTTAAGATGCCATCGCGTGTAATGCGCAGTTTATTATTCAAGTATGTACATGATTACTCCGTAACTGCTGACTCGATTTTGATGGGTTTTTTTTCACAATTGTGTAGGGGATGACTCCGAGGTGGTCCTTATATGAACTGAATTTATGTCAGATCAGTAGTTTTTCTATAACAATTAAAAAACAACATAATCAGTTGACTTCGAAACTTGCTGAAATATTTTTCATGGATGATTTTCTTTTCGGACCACTGAATGTATAGAAGTATTTGCATAACCTCCTGCGTTGGTTCCTACAAAACCAATGTCACCATCATACACTGACAGACATGTAATATATTGCGTACTTGCACTGCGATGCATTTACAGTGTATGCCCGAATGCACGCAATGTAAAGCTATATTATGCTATCTAGTAATTGGGCATCTGAATCTGTGGCGCGTCAACTCCGGCCACTTAGCCTTTCTAAGTACTTCTACGAGTAGGTTCTATGTTACCTGTAGTTCTGTGTTACCAACAAACGTCTAATGAAAGATGTAATTATTAATTATGAATGTGGTCAAACAGGTTACATGCATTAAAAAACATTATGTAAACAAAAAAAGGTTTTTTGCAATCAAACCCCTTGAGAGCCAACGAGCTTGCAAACTTAAACAAAAGAAACCATCAGCTTGAAGAGTTGCGTGCTGGGTTTTAGACACGCTACATTAATTCCTAGACCGCAGCTCAGTCTAAGAGCCTATGTCTCGAGCACTTGGATGACCTAAACGACATATGCACTTGCAAAACTCCATGCAATAATCCCCCTTACCATTGTTATTTTATGAACCAGAACAGTAAGAAGGGAGAACAAGGATGTTACATTCTAAGTCTCATGAGCTGCATTTAGGGCTTGGAAATTGAGAGTGGGATTGATTAAGTGAAAAATTGTAGGCAGTATGGCAAAAAAAGGACTTGGCATTATCTATTTGGGATTAGGTAGACTTTTCATTCAATTCAAACTTATATTTTCTTTTTACTGACCCCTCTGGCTGCAATAAGATAAAAGTTAAAAGCCTGTGGCTTATTGGTTTTTAGAGTTCCATACCTCATTTGGAAAAACGGAACCCTTATAGGATCACTTTGTTGTCCGTCTGTCTGTCTGTCCGTCTGTCAAGACCCTTTTTCTCAGAAACGGCTAAATGTATCAACATGTTATTTATACCACCTATTAAGGTCTGTGGGCTTATGGTGCCGTATAAAAATCAAAGCTCTAGCTTAATGCAGTAAAAAGATATGACAATGAATGTATAAATGGCAAAAATCAAAAACCTCTAGGGTACTTCCAGTTACCTCACAATTCTGAAATTTAGAATGGTAGGAGCTTTTGTAACACAAGTAAAGGGAAAAGTCTGAAATTGAGGAATTTCGACGTTTTTGAGGTAACAAAGTTATATTTGCGGTCAATGTCATACAATGACTACGTGAGCGACCGCGCAAATATAAATTAGTCAATTCCTACACTTAGAATTTTTATTCATTTTTATAAATCCATTGGTGCACGACCGGGATTCGAACCCACGACCAATGGTTCGGAAGCCCCAGGGCGCGAGTTCTCCCACTGGACCGTCTTTATTTTATATATAACCCATTTAATCTGATCTTGTATCTTGTACTGCAGTAGGCTTCATCTTTTTCATCATTTCACCCGAAGGACGTCCACTGCTGAGCATAGGGCTTCCCCAACAGAATTCCAGAGCAACATCTTATCATGTGGAGGTAATTTGCCCATACTCACCATGCTGGGCACGCGGGTTGGCGAACGCAGTTAGAGCTTTCGTTGTCTAATTCTAACAGGAGACGCTGCTGCCCATCTCCTAGCTTTTTTACCTCTGTCGCCTCTTACAACATCCACGGGTAGGTAGATATGGAGGGGCCTATTCTTCAGCAGGGGCCGCAACGGCAAGGTACCTACTACACAGTAAAATGCAAGTTTCTTTGATGAGTGCATTGCTAATGCTAATCCAACCGAGTAAAGATACTAAGAGTCGGTCTGCGGTTACTTTGAAATTGTGAAACTCAATCACCCTCCTTACGAAACAAGTTCCCAACTAGCTAGGGTGACAATGGTTTCACATCACGGCCGAAGGATCGAACCGGCTAGACACATACGTCACGATCGTGTGTCCATGAATTAATGCACATTTCTGCCCAAAATGCGTACCATAAAAGGCTGTCACAGCACTAATCGTTGGACCATTAACTTCGGTGAAATATTATGGACACCCCGTTTCATGGGTTATTAACAGGGTATGAATGCACCCCGCATTGCGTGTCTGCATTTTGTTTGTGACTTTTTAATAGGTATTTGAAGAGTAGATAGGTACGTGGTATTAAATTGGTTGGAAAGTTATTACCATGGTGTGTGGTGGGAAGTACATATCTGTCGTATAATTTTACACTATATTATTATTTTATTAAGTTCACCGTTTTCTATATTTCGTTTTGATGTTTCGTACTTGCCAAAGCGCCAAACCCCGAAAATGATCAATTATTAAAGCTTTTTGTCAAAAATATTCCAAAAACATTGCTTACAAAGAATTTGGCTAAGTTGCTAAAACACAACGTTTCACATTAAATTCACGAAATTAGAGCACTTGAGACAACGGGCATAGATATATGAATAGTAATGATGTTTTTAAGTTTTATCCCGACCGATAACGACACTTAATTAGTCACCATGCATCAATGGAAAACGCGAGCGCTAAGAATTCTTAAAACCAGAAAATAAGTCTTAGAAGCACCGCCGACAGGCAAATAATTTCAAGACCAACTAAGCCATCTTGAATTATAAGTACAGCGTAATAAAGCTTGTTTTACATTGACTGTAAGAACACAGTGAAACAGACCCGCACGAGGAAGGAATGCGAGCACAAAGGCAACTCAACGAAATTAGTCTCGACTCACTTCTAAACACTCTGAATTTTCACGCCTCCGTTTTTTCCACCTAAAAGACATTTACAGAGCAACAATTTAGGAGAGCTTTAAAGAGTAATTGGCCGTGTCATTCGTATATTCATCGACGCGACGGTGAACAATTATGAAAATTTTATGTATGGAAATCCCGTCGTTCTACTTACGTATTTTTTGCGAAACTAAACCTTATGCAGTTCGTTTTTTCCCTTTTTTGCATTTTGTTTACATCATGTCCTACTTATAGGTACTGTCTCTAGAATCCACATACACCAATAGGTACATCGCTTAGCTGGTGACTAGATACCTACTACTCAACAGAGTAGTGTGCCCCAAGCACGAATAATTTCATTATAGCGTTACGCTTACGATACGATAGCCATTGACATCGGCTATGCTTGCCATCGTATGGTAGTAAGCGTATCGCTATAGTGAATTATTCTTCGTGTTTGGGGAACAGACCACAGTTACTCAAATGGAAAACCAAGGAGCCTTTCCACTAAAAATACCTATGTACTTACTTCGGGATGAAATTCTTTAGCCCAGACTGAACTGAAATCGAATTGATTCAGTAACTGATTTACGGACATGTATTAATATTCTTAGCACTGACGTGTGCAATCAGATACCTGTCTAATGGATATATGTCTATTTAATTAAGACTATGGATGGTAAGTGTATAGTGGTCTAGTTATAAAGGTATTTTCATCCATGCCCTCCATATAAAAAATTAAAAAAAAAACTATGCCCTCGTAGTTCCTTAACGCTACGAGTAAAATATTATATTTCAAGGAAATCCTTGTTCTACTAAATTTTAGGTTCGGTCCGTTGTCCCCCAGTCCTGTATTCACCCGGTTCGTTCTCCCCCGATTTGGTTTAGGTACGATGAATTTTATCCGAAGCAATTTTATATGAAAAGTACTGGCAGGCACAAATGTGTTCTGCTTTAGTAACATAAAAAGTAAAATATTGGATGTTTGTTAATATGAATATTTAAGTAGATACAATCATTTTTTAAATTGAGGAATTTCTTGAAATTAGTAACTAAATAATATTACTTTTTTTTTTGTAATAATAATGATTGGTACATTGCTACAGTGTAAATAGGTACTGATTGTAAGTTGTAAATACATGCAAAATCGCAAAGTCCTCGTCACCTTATAAAACTTAGTTTTGGATTTAAAATCAAATAGTTACATAATTATATTAATAACTTATTCATAAGATTGATTAGATACACAAAAAATTGTCCCTTCTTACCTTACATAATCATAGTTCTTGTTTAATTGCACAATACAATTTTAAAATAATTTTAGAACTAGGTAATATGTGTAAGTACATGGGAAATCGTAATGTCCTAATCACTAAAAAAACATATAAGCTTTAGTAAATAATTTAAATAAGAATAAAATTCTAAGGCACTTTAGTTTTCGCCGGTACATAATGTAAATTAACGCAATTAATGCAACTGTAAATTAAGCAACAAAAAATTTATTTTAACTTTATTGAATCGGGTGAATACGGGACTGGGGGACGACGGACCGAACCCAATATTTTCTGGTAAATATCGATGGATGTCTGTTAGCGCACTTGAAATTGAATTTTGCCCATGCCTCGACTACTGATTGCTCTAAACTGAATCAGCTGTATTGGTCGATTCTCACTGTCTTGACCTCTTGTCACTTATTTTATTGGGTATGAAACTTTTCAGAGGTTTTAGCTACACTACGACACATTATAAAGGGTCAAACTTAAAATATATTTTAAGAATTATTCAATTTTATAGAAGCATTAGGTACATATTTCATCAAGTGTAGCGTGTGCTGCCCTTAGATCATTTGTTGAGGCTCACATTTGTCTTCTTTTTTTTCACATTTTTATAAGCTCTTATTTATTAGGGATTATAATTAGATAACTTTTCTTTTGAGCCTCACCTAGTTCGATCGGCACCACACTGAAGCTTTAAATTCCATTTTGTGAAAAAGGATCATCGAAAAAAATGATAGGCACCAAACCGTGTTTGTTGCCTGATTCTTCTAGGCTTGGTCGCGAGGAACAGGCATAGCTTCACCTAGTTTCTAAGACGTTTCAAAGTGATCCTAGTGATTTTATTGAAATAAATGCCTTTTGACTTTGACTTTGGTCTTCAGTAAACCATAGTCTTAAATACATGAGAAATGATGGACTATATTCTCAGATATATTGAGGATATTATTCGGTTTGTTTTTTTTACTTTAAAACATATTATTCGGTTTGTCGCAAAGGAGACAAATTCTTTAAAACTTATTTCCTTTAATTATATATAGGAGCCCACCCCTGAGGTTTGAATAATATCTCCTCATGAGCGAACCAATGTAAATTTTCAAAATAACTATGGGCTGATAGTGGCTACACTTGTACGGTATAACCAGATAAAAATAGCCTATGTTCCCCTGAGGACTTAGGCTATCTCCATACCATCATCAAGATCGTTCTTCCGAATCGTTTTTTTCCCCTGGAATACCTATTGTAAAATAGGCTTTTTTCATCCGGTTACTACGCGTGCGAAGCTCGCGGACGGAAGTTGGTTAGCATTACTTGATGATTTGTTGATCTACCTAAGATTTATTGTTCATGTGCAATATAAATCCAAAATGAAGCTGTTTGACTTAACTTATAAAAGCCCCATTGCTCCAACGGCAACGCGCCAAGCTATGCTACGAGCTCTTTGTAGGTAGTTATATAGTATATTCAGTCAAATAGCCATGTATTGTGGTCGATTGACCATATCAGAACCTTCATTTAGACTGTAACTACAAGAACACAAAGTTGGAAATAGCGTGCCTCTTCTTTATTTATCTATTTGTTAGAGTCACATGACACACACACATACAGACAAATGGCAAACTCGTTTGTTAGTTTGGTGTGTAACACAAACGCGTGCGCACGTTTCTGTGACAATTTGTTATTGTTCCGATTTACCAAGATTTTATTTCATTATTCGTACTAAGTTTGGTAAAATGGAATGGGGAATATCAGAATGTGGTAAGTGATATCCTTTATCTTGTCTGTAGGTGTTATTTTTGAGATACATTATCCGGCCTTTTTATCAGATAAACATGTAATTACCTATTACCTACGCAATGTCATGCAAACAGGTTGACCTTTTTTTTTTAGTTATTTGATATGATAAATACATATGGCTCGCAGAACCAACAACCGTTGCGGAATAAAGTTTCTCGAATGGCGTCAACAAACCGGTGACGCCGTGTTGGAAGGCACCCACCTGATGGACTAGTCATAGTCATATTATTTATTCACCTTTGGAACACTGGGAACACTTGGTTTTGTTAATTACATCAAGTTTTAGCGGCTGTACATAGGCCTTGTCAATATGTTGTAATATAATAATAATAATTGCCAATAAAACATGTCATTATAAATCAGTAGGTACAATCAAACAAATCAAACGAAAAATTAAAACATAAATCTAATAAAATGTCAAATAAGTATTGCCATGTCATAACTTAATGAAACTACCAAAAAAATCAATAAATGTAATGTTGCGGCTGTAATGGGGCCTTGTCACAAAAGATACATGGGTATATAAAAAACAATCATAAGCAGTGAGCCATGGTCAAAAACATTTGGAGATCTCAATTATTTAAACTAGATTCTGTTATTTTTCGCGCTTTTCCAGTGCAGAGACAGACAATAACCAAACATCCTTATCACTTGTGTAGTCACTATGTTTATAGTAAGCAGCCCTTGTTAAACCAATTTTGATGCATTTTTTGAATTGTCTTTCATTTAGATTGAGAATGTCATTAGGGATTTTATTGTAGACTGACGACATTGTGAAGGTTGTGGGAAGTCGGTGGATGGAAAAGGCTTAGCGTCCTTAGTCATGGAACTATTGCGGAGGTCTATGTCCAGCAGTGGACCCCTACAGGCTGATGATGATTTTTATTTATAAATAAAGATCTTGCAAGTTTGTCATTTTCAAGTTTGATTTATAACTAGTAGTGCACGCAACTTTCAACCATAAGACAAAGAAACTAATAACTTCTCAACGCGTCCCGTAATATCGGCCGTCATGAGACTGCTAGTACCTAACATAAAACTGATAATAACAAAACGAAACGTGTTCATAAGTTTATAACTTTCAGGAAAATACACAATAGAGTCGTTGACAGCTGCAACTGTTCCAGGTGCATTGAAAGTAAGTTTGCAAACTGTAAGCTTCTAGGTATAACTTTATGCACGCTGCATACCCGCACCTACATATTGAAAGAGACTGATAATTCACGATAACATTACAATTACGGTACGATATTAAATGTCAAATATTAGCCAATTAAATCGGCGGTGTATGAAATCTTTTAATTTTATATGGCCAGTATTTGAAAGGCGTTGTCCACTTTTTATATGGAGCTTGGTTTTTTATTCATCAATAAATCCAATCAACACAAATTGAATATATTCGGGTAGAGATCTCCAGATATTTAATTATCGCTATCGTATCGTAAGCGTAACTATAGTTAATAAGTATTCGTGCTCGGACCACTGATGTCGTCTTTTGTGGCGATAGATGATATTATCTGTATAGGTATATATATAAGAACAAGGCCTCAACGTGCGATCAACGCACAGCTCAAAGCGCTGAAGCTATAAAGCTGAAATTTGAACAGTAGCTGCCTTATATGCCAAACACATCCACAAAGGAGGGATTTTCAAAATATCAACTCCGAAGCGGGTGAAAAGGGGTTAAAACGTTAATATGAAAAATCGTATTCCTTGAACCTACAGATTTGAAACTAACTAAAAATAATTAATGATAGAAATAAGGAAAATCCGTATTTTTAGATTTTCAAAACTACCCCTTAAAAGGGTGTAATGAGATGTCAAAGTTTGTATGGGATAATCTTAACGTATCGAGAGATTTATCTTAAATTTGGTACAAATACTCATAAAGTCATATAATGATATAACGGACTTGAGGGTTTTTCAAAACTGCCCCTTTTTATCAGGATACCACGCGAGCAAAGCCGCGGGCGTTCGCTAGTAATTTGTTAAACTTCCAGGTAATAACAGACGCGTTCTTCCCCGATGAGACCGTCTGTATCGGCACAGAAGTAAACAAGAACCCGGCAGCAGGTGAAGAGTTGCTGGAGCTTTGTGCTGACGCTGCGCTGGACAGTGTCTCGCTAGTCGCTGTAGAGATCAGCACAGGAAAAGTGGTTTCCGCATGTTTTAATAAATTACAGGTAAATTACTTATTATGGTAAGAACTGATGCATTGAACTGTAAACTAAACCAACTCAAAATTTCAGCTGTTATGTAAACGACGGTAAAACTAAACGAATATAATTTTCGGTATATAAAATTAGTATAGTCTTATAAGTTCTTACGCTGGAAAATGTTTGAAATCAGAGTTTTACATGGTTTGTGACCTTAAATACAAACGATAGAGAAAAATAAGGAATAATAAGAGATCAGGTACGACAAAATCATTTCAGAACAAGTTCATACAGCCTTATAAAATCGATGGGTTTTAAATTGCTTATTTTTTTACATTACCACAACGTATACTCGTACCGACCTTCATAATGACGCGAGTTAATACAGTGTAGTACATTGTTATGTGAAAATGCAGTTTAGGTTAGGTTGTGGTCACGATGTTAATTCTCATTCATCTACTAATGTGTCTACATTTTTTTTTTACAACGACGCGTGTTTTGCTGACCGCTATTATATAGGTAATATCAAAAAGCTATAGGTATAACCACAAGCAGAAAAATAATTTTATATTTTGATCTGAGCTTAAACCTAGATACCTATAAGTCTGTTATTCATTATATTTTCAGCAAAGTTCAAATCAGACATTTATTTTTCAGTTAGCCAGTACAGATGCTAATGAGAAAACCTTCTTCGATGAATTCGTTGAAAAACGATGCAAGCAGTCTTCCTCTAAAGCCTTGATCAATTTCATGTCTGATGTAGACAGTCGATGTAACTTCTTTGAAAGGTAAGCAAGTCCTTTTCAAACTGCTGGGACGGGTTTCAAACATTCTAAGACGGATTCGTATGGGTTGGTGGCTGTTCCATCCATAGATCTTCAATATTCTTTAGATGCTTAGCTCTACGGCTGAAAAGATAATGATGATTCTTCAGCCTGGCCCACGATGGCCAATAATGATGCTGAAACAAGATGATTCATAACATGTCGAACGGGGGCTATTGTATCATAATCATCAACAACCTGTAGAAGTCCACTGGACATAGGCCTCCCCAAAAGAGTTCCACGACGAACGGTCTTGAGCCCTTTCCATCCACCGACTTCCCGCAATCTTTACAATGTCATCGGTCCATCGGGTGGGGGGCGACCACGAACCGCCCGGTTCGTGGTCGCCATTCGAGAACCTTTACTCCCCAAACGGTTATCGGTTCTGCAAGCTATATGGCCTGCCCACTGCCACTTCAACTTGCTAATTCTGAGAGCTATGTCGGTGACCTTGGTTCTTCTACGGATTTCCTGTATTGTATCAACAACAAAAAAATATGTATTAGTGAAAAAAAAAACAATATTTTCTTTTTTTACGTACAAGTTCAAGTCCAAGAAGTTCAAGAAAAAGAAAAAGTTCAAGAAGTTCGGAATCAAGATTTCTACTTAAAACAGCGGATTCATTGAGTTTGACCTGATTTGACCCCAGATTTTCGCGTAGTTTTTTCAATGAAAATATCGAATTTCCAAAAGTCGTAGAACAAACTGTATTACCTAAAGAATGAAAGCAGAGATTTAAGGTTGTAGAATTAGCCCATTTCGGGACGGCATACATATTATGAATCACCTTCTAGACCCAAGTTATAATTATGTCCTTTGTACAAAACAATATTGATCAAACTATTAACTATAATTGGTGCTCAACGATCATTACAGTCCCGTACATCCCAAGTACAAATTACCTTAACCCGAACACTCTGAAACACATATTATCTGTAACATTAACTAAATCTTGTTTGTAAATCATTACAGATTGCTGCCATTATCCAAACATGTACCCAATCGGCTATTATTATTATTGAGGGGCTTAATGTATCTTGTAAAGACCACTTTACAAGATACATTAAGCCCCTTCACACTTCTGGGTAGAACTTCACAAATTTGATTCAAAGATCAAATCTGGTTTATATGTAGGTAGAGTGTTGCTTGTGTTGTTCGCCTTAACACATAAACTCTGGTTTCTTTAATAGTTTGGTTGCAAAATCTTTAATCCTCTGGAAGATACACTAAGTAATGAAATTAGTAGCAAAGCGATAGAGCTCTGTGTGTCCTATGGAATTTCGCATGTTTGGTTCAATATACAAGTTTTTTGCTAAAAAATCTAATTTATTAAAATATCATCATCCATCATTTTAGCCGTAGGACTTCCTGAGCGAATTCCACGTGCTGGGCACGCGCGCGGGTTAGCAAGCACGGTTAGAACTATATTTGTGGAAATAGAGGACGCTGCTGGCCATCCCCTAGTTTTTCCCTTAATTGCCTCTTAAGACATCTATGGGTAATTATGGAGGAGCCTATTCTTCAGCCGGGCCACCATATTAATAACCAAATTAAATACACAAAACAGAAAAAAAATGTGTGGCAATGGGCGGCCTTATCGCTAAAGGCGATAGTAATACTTACTTACTGCTTTGTTCTAGGTATGGAGTAGACTGCAGTTTAGAAATAATGTTCATAGCAACACTGAAGGAACACAGGCAGAAAAAACTGGCCTATCTCCTCTGCAAGTATTCTTTAGACGTTGGCATAAGATTGAAGACTGGCCCTGTATCTCACATCACTCTTCAAGACTTGGGACCAAAGTATTCTTGCATGAAGCCCCGACAAGTTACGAAGAAGATCCCAAAGATCTGTCAAGCAATAGGAACGTGCATAGCAACGCAAAAAATTGGCGAAGCGTTGAATTTTACAGTTCATCTGAGGGTTCCGTTCACGCAATATGAGTACGATGGGAAGAACTATGCAGAAAGAAATGGGTTTGACCCGTACTGTGAAGGTATAGCACGGTCTCTTGAATAAATAATCATCATCATAACCTCGTATAACAGAAAACCGTTGGGTAATAATGTTTCTTGAATGGCGACGTGGAACGGGATGACGTAGTCTAAGAAGGCCTCCCCACCCGATGGACTGATGGCATTGTGAAGATCGCGGATTGAATGATCCACCGCCGATTAGCCATCCACATATTGACTGGCCTCATAGCTCAGTTGGTAGTAACTCTGCCTTCTGCGCTAGAGGTCGCGGGTTAGATTCCCGCACAGGACAAACATGTGTCTGATGAATACAGATGTTTGTTCTGTGTTTGGGTGTTAAATATATATCTATTATGTATATCAGTCTCTGGTACCCATAGTACAGGCTATGCCTAGTTTGGGATCAGTTGACCATGTGTGATATGTCCGGAATATTAAAAAAAAAAAAAAAAAAAAAATTCAAACTTATTCTGTTTTTATGAAACTGGGTTTAGGCGACATTATGTATGACATAAAGCAATTGTATGAAATAATACGTCACAAAACCAGGGTTTAGTCCTCGTCTGAACCCAGTTTTATAATAAACCGTATTGATGCGCGACTGTCGGATTGAAAGTCGGGTACCTCCGACTAGGCCAACACGGCTTTAGGTATTTTATAACTTAAGTAGTAACCCCCTAACAGTTAAGATGTAGGCTTAATTGGTAATCAAGTCACTGATTTTAATCCCAGTACCGCTGCTAACAAAATACCTATCAGCTAGTTATTAACGGCTGTCTTGTCCCGGCGGACTCTCTGATTGCATCGTCCAACTCCGAGAATTGCTTCTCGTTAATTAATTCAGATTCCAGTGCCGTGCTTATTCCATTATTCCTGATTGTTCCTCGATTATACCGATTTAAAGAGATAAATACGCAGAAAAATTTAGTTTTTATAAGTACTTAATTTTTCTACTCATATACCTAAAATTAAATAAAAATTGTTTATTTCAAACCTCATACAACAGGTGGAAAAATATCTTACTTCAAATACACAATAATTTATTTTATATGTAATTTTTATTTAATATCTCAATATTAGCTATTCTAGTGTAACATTTTGATATATTTTTCATAATAGGTGGTAAATACATTACAGGGAAAAAATAGGTGCTAAGTTCTCTGGAGTTAATTTTGCGTTATTTTCATAACATTTTTAATTTCACCGTGTCATCTCCTTAGGTAAGGTATTCAACAAGAATTGGTAACAGGACTAAACTAGTTCGTAAGTTTGAAGATAATGTTTTGATTGCTTGAAATATTACAGACATTTGAGGAGTCCTTTGTTAGAGAGGCAAAGAATAAATAATAGTTTCTTACGAAAGTTTCACAGTGACGATCGCGATGGTACAGAAGCCCTTGCTATGACGTACTAGTTGGCACCCGAGGCTTTGCTTGCCTAGATAAAAATAAGCGGATTATTTTAAGCTATTTTAGATATACAAGGTCATTCATTGATTGGCCTGATAGCTCAGTTAGTAGCAACTCTGCCTTCAGCGCTAGAGGTCACGGGTTCGATCCCCGCACTGGACAAACATTTGTGTGATAAACACAGATGTTTGTTCTGTGCCTGGGTGTTAAATATTTATCTATTATATATATCAGTCTCTGGTACCCATAGTACAGGCTATGCCTAGTTTGGGATCAGTTGACCGTGTGAATATGTCCGGAATAATTATTTATTTATTTTATTTTTATTTTTATTTTTATTCATAATAATGTATACTATCCCGAAAGGAGCTTATTCTATACCCAATCGGCAATAAATTTTGTTTTACGACTTTTGGAATTTCAATATTTTTCATTGAAAAAACACTTAGCCAAAATGTGCTGTTTTAGGGTAAAAACTGTGAAAACTCAATTATTATTAAATACATTGTAGAACTATATCTATAAAAGTTTGATCGGAATCGGTTAAGCCATTATGGCGTGATTGAAAATCAAAAATTCAAACATAAAAACATCTAAACATACTCAAAAATATTTGGCAATGTTAGTAAGATAGAGGCTCCATATTTCCAAAGTAAAATGAGGTTTTTTTTGAATACTTTTTTATCTACATACCTAAAGTTTGGTTTAAAAGGCGTACGATATGTGGTTTAAAATTTATTTCACAATGGTATAGTTAGTTTGTAGAATACATCAGTTTTTTACTACTGATCATAGTGCATTTTGAGTTTTAGGGATGTGTGATATCGTTCAGTTATGACTTATGACATATCGCACTGAAACCGACTTTATTCAATGAACCATTTTGAACAAAACTGATCGCACGCCCGCTCGCTCGACACACGACAACTATAGTTTTTTTTCCGAATGCTTGATCACCGATACCCTCGATTTTGAATATGGGCTAGTCTGAGTCTGGCAGTTCAATTTTCAACATGACTAAATTTTTAAATTTTAATTCTACAAACAATCTGTGCCTAAAGGATTCAGTGTCGTTTGTCATAGAGCTCATTTTCGATTGCAAGTCTGTTTAAAAGGCACAGGCATGTTGGGGCTGTCAGTAACTAACTAAACTAGTGATGCTATTATAATGGATCAAAGGCATCGAAATTCAATTACCCACCCACTCCTACAGAATACTCACCTAAATACAAATTCATGTAAAATTTATGTATTTCAGGAGCTTGTTTTTCGTGTTTATAGAATAGCATTAAGGTCAATAGAATAACATTAAGTTGCCTCATACTTAAAGCTTCTTAAAGTATAGTATATTATAATATATAGTATAGTATATTCTTTATTTATATAATAAAGTATAGTATATTCTTAAAGTATAGTAGTCTGTTCTTTGCTTGAATTATATATATTTTTTATACAACTAAGGTGGCAAACAAGCGTACGGCACACCTGTTGGTAAGCGGTTACCGTTACTTATAAGCGTTTGCAATACCAGAGGTATCACGCACGCGTTGCTGACCCCGAATCCCCTCCCCCCCCTAAAGAGCTCTGGCAACCTTACTCACTGCAGGGACACAACACTATTTGAAACAAATAATGTTATTTGGCTACGATCTTCTGTAAGGCGGAGGTACCTCCAGGCGGGCCTAAAAAAAATGTCTTATTATTATTATATTATTATAAATATACTTCATGCCTAATTCAAACATAACATTTGTATCATTGTATTGAGTTTCATGATATGGAAAATAAGTCAAAAGCTATTCTACACCTAAAGGGCGATAACGTTTGTTGTATGACTTTTGGAAATTCGACATCTTATTAAATAATACTATTGTTTTTTTTCTCCAATACTACCTATAGGTAGGAATATTATAGAAAAGCTTGTCTGGATAACGTACTCGTAACGGAACAGGTTGTACTTTATTTTTTACGTGTTTTATTTTTATTTTGATTAAAGTATAATATTTGAAAAATACTAATTACAAAACTTTAGAATTATAAAGGTCGCAGAACTGACAACCGTTGGAGAGTAATGGAGACTACGAACCGGGGACGCAGTGTTGGAAAGCCTCCCACCCGATGTGCCGCCGACATTGTGAAGGTTGCGGGAAGTCAGTGGATGGAGAAGGCTCAAGACCGTTCGTCGTGGAACTCTTTGGGGGAGGCCTGCGTCCAGACTTAAGGCTAATGATGATGATGATTAGAATTATTTATTCCAGTTTTAACCATTTTAAAAACCCTACCATTTTGAAAATGAAATCAGAATCACTGCTGGAATGAAAATGGAATCAAGAATGGAGCCGACCAATTATTTACCTATTCTTGGAATATTAATATTGTCCTCGCTGTGTTATACAAAACCCTACCATTTGTGCACAGAACCTATGTACTCAGGCGGTATAGTTGAATGCTCAAGAATCGAAGCCGATCTCCTCCAGTATCTGTAGTGCTGTTGAGTAATGATCAATTAGTGACTGAATTTGCATTGTGTTTTCTTTTGTGCTTACTCTAGTTTCTTCTTTCTTTATCTATTCAGTTTATTTAGATAATAGTGGAATCCAACTATTTGTGGGCAGATATTCTGACTAATAAATTTGCCCTCTGTCTGACTCATAAATAAATAACGCCAAAGAAAAATCAGGTATACATTTATAAAAGCTTTTTTACTTATTATAATAACATTATAAAAAGTAAGAGATCTTGCGACGATCTTAAAAAATGTGTAAAGATAAGACAAAAATAAATAGATTTTCGTGTAGGTTTTTGAATAAATGGTATAGTTTTTGAGACATAAGGGACTTACCAAATATCGGATCTTATATTTTTCTTATCTTTACAAATTTTAAATTTTATGAAGATTGTAACCATTCTAAACTTATCGTTGGACAAACATGGGTTAGGAGAGGTCGTGGATCTCTATCAATTCGCTATCTTCTATCCTAGAATGCCGCAATTTTATTTTAAAAGTAGTTGATGAAATTTATCAGCGCTAATGTGACGACACGTTACCTATATTTAATAGTATTATATTTCCAACTGTCAGTTCACAAATTATGCACAAAGTATTCAGAATGATACATTTGTAATGTAACATTTTAGATTCGATTTTTAGCATTACTTTATAATACTTTACTTTACTCTCTGACTGACGAGCATTCGCCTATAATGTAACATAGATTCGATGTTCAGCGGTGAGTTGTTTCTGAATATTACAGATTGTATCATGACAGGTTCCGCACTGTAATGCTCGGTTCTCCTCCCTCACTGATGTAATGTAACGTTACATTACAGGCGAATGCTCTCGGTGAGGATGCCCCTTAATGTTCAAAGTATTTCCCGCTTTTCAGATTTCATTATTTTCTACTAGCGTCATTATTTTCTACGCGGCTTCGCTCGCGTGGTAACTACATAAAAAGTAGCCTATATACTATTCCAGACTATAATCTATCTCTGTACCGAATTTCAACCAAATCGGTTCGGCCGTTTAGCCGTGATTGAACCACAAACATCCAAACATCCTCACAAACTTTCGCATTTATAATATTAGTAGGATGACCTAAGACTAGTCTTTGATTCTTTTCTTGAAATTTGCCCTGGAAATTCCACTCAGGACTAAGGATACGAGTCTTTCAATCACAATCCATAGCGACGCGCATCTAGATTTGACAATGAGATACTTACTCCAATTTCTCAATACCTTATTGAGACAACAACATCCATGTTTCGTAAGGCATATTAAAGCAATTTCAATGGGTTTGGACCGGATTCACTTTGCATAGCTCTTGAAATTCAAATGGTGCAGTTCATATCAGAGCCACCCCTTGTCTAAGTGCCTTCGTTGCTATGGCAACCTTGTCTGCAATATGCCTGGCATTTAACTCAATGGAGATACAATTTTGTTTTGAGTGCTCTTGAACATTTTTTGATCTGTGCGCGTCTGTGAATTGAGGCCCTTGGCACTTAATTGTATTTACATTTTTCTCAATTTTCTTCTCATTACCTCACTCTCAAGATGTTTGTGTTTACTTACTGACGTAAGATTGCCAATATAAACCTTCGTAGTGGACTCATAACGTTTTTGTAATAAACGTCATCAGGGTCTAATGATTCTCTGAGAAAATAAACTAAAATGAAGCCACATACTCAGAATTTTTTTGTTATATATTATTAGGTAGGTATTGCAAAATGTGTTCTTTGGTCATGTAGGTCTTACAATCAGGGCGTGTTGCTGTGTGTGTGTGCAGTGATGACATATTATTATAGTATTGAGACTGGGTCGCTAACTATAGGCCTCATACACAAGTCACGCAACGGGTTATGAAGAGCTATGCTGGGAGATAATAAAATCCGCGGAATTGAAGTGGCAGTGGGCAGGCCATATAGCTCGCAGAACCGATAACCGTTGAGGAGTAAAGGTTCTCGAATGGCGACCACGAACCGGGCGACGCAGTGTTGGAAGGCCCCCCACCCGATGGACCGATGACATTGTAAAGGTTGCGGGAAGTCGATGGATGGAAAGGGCTCAAGACCGTTCGTCGTGGAACTCTTTGGGGGAGGCCTATGTCCAGCAGTGTACTTCTACAGGTTGTTGATGAATAAAATCCGTAATGAGGAAATTCTCAGAAGAACCAAGGTCACTGAAAGAGTTCTTAGAATAAAGACATTCATTAATTCATTCATTCATAAGAATGAAGTGGCAGTGGCCAGGCCATATAGCTAGCGAAACTGACAACCGTTTCTATATGGTATAAAGGTTCTCGAGTGATCACCACAATTTGATGGAAGGCAGTGTTGGAAGGCCTCCCACCCGATGAACAGACGATATTATTAAAGTTGAGGGAATTTGGTGGATAGAAAAAGCTCAAGACCGTTCGTCATGGAGCGCTGGGGGAGGCCTATATCCAGCACTGGACTTCTACAGGCTGATGATAGTGTATTCCATTTTACTACAGGATTCCTACCAACAATAATTATTCTAAATTGCCACAATCCTCACGAGATTACTACAGCGCAGAATTCTTTTTATTCCATTATGAGCCACCTACTAAATCGTGACCTCACAAAATTATTCACTCCGTTTCCCTAAGGTATCTTAATAAAACGTAGCCGAATAAATAAAGTTAAAGAAGCCAAAGATAAGAATATAGCAATATTTTTAACGTTTTTAGGGTTCCGTAACTCTACAGAAAAAAACGGATCACTGTTGTCCATCTGCTCATCAAGCTTCTAATTCATTACAAAGCTATGGCAATGAATTTTAATTTTGGAAATTGCTAAAATTAAAAACCTCGAGCTTTCCGTACCATCACAATTCTAAAATGTGGAATATTAAGAGAGTTTGTGACACAAAAGAGAAAGGAGTCTAATTGTCTCTAATAATCTAACGACAATCGGCAAATAAAAAATCGGCGAGCAAAGACAAAATAATTATGTTACTCGTTCACTTGGGTTATCGATTTTCGTACGGGAGCCTCAGAGTGACTACTTCCCTTGACCGTCTTTTTTGACCTTGAACTTCTTATCAAAAATGTATTTTGTTTAGGTACTTGATAACTGAATTTTGGTGAGATAGGAATAAACAATGGTAAGAACCACCGACTATCAAATACAAGCATAGCAAGTATTGTGTCCACGAGAATAACCATTTTGAAAGGAATAAATATCCAATAATTTTTAGGATGCTTTTTCTCACTGTATTATTCGTGAGTAGCTTACGCCAGCGGCTTTGCTCGCGTTTTACCAAGATAAAATTCGAGGTAAAATACTCTGTATAATCCAAGATTCATTCAAATTGGTTGAGCCGTTACGGCGTGACAAACACATCACAAACTTTCGCATTAATACTGTTACTAGTTTTCACTCGCGGCTTCGCTTGCGTTGTACAGTCAGCATCAGAAGTTGATGATCAAATTTTGATTGTCAAAACTAGTGATTGAAGTTTGTATCAAAAAGTGATAGCATAACAAGGTAACCTTTAATAGGTGACTGTAAAATGTACCACAATTGAGATGATGACACTAACCTAATAAGATCATGATAATTTCTTAGTTCAAAAATACATGACTAGTATTATTTTCAAATATCCGTGCCTGATATGATATCTAAAAGTAGCTGATGTTGATAGTAACCAGATAAAAGTATCAATCTACCCTAAACCTGCCTTTTATTTTATTCTGAAATTGTTGGGCAAATAGTAGGTAATACAAGGTGATTCATGACATGTTACAAGGTGATTCATAACATGAATACCAATGCATCAGTTAATTGTGACCCACGACTTTATTTCGACAAATGTTAAAAAGTAAAGATATTCACGTATTTATGAAACAATTTTGCATCAGTTAATTTTGAGCCCACGACATTTTTTTGCCAAATGTTGAAAAGTAAAGATATTCACGTAATTATGAAACAATTTTGCGTCAGTTAATTTAAGCCCACGACTTTATTTCGCCAAATGTTGAAAAGTAAAGATATTCACGTATATAAGAAATAATTTAGCATCAGCTACTTCTGAAGCCGCGATTTCATTCGAACTTCATTTTATCATCAGTATGAAGATACATATGGAGTTTCAGATATTCATGAACTCAGAAAAGATGTTTTATCATTTACTTCTAGAAATAGTTAGATCAGAGACTTTGTGACACTTTTAAGTCATCACGTACTTTGGAATATTGGGAAGAAACTCCTAAAGTAAAATATTTTCAATCAGGAGTTTTGAGACATGTCTGATCATCAGTTACTTTTGATGCTGACTGTACCTACATCAGTAAAAAGTAGCCTATATTGTGCTATTCCAGACGATCTATCTCTGTGCTTTTCATCCAGATCCGTTCAGCCGTTCTAGCGCAATTGAGTAATAAACATTCATCCATTGAACTTTCGCATTTATAATATTAGTAACGATTTCAACAGCTCGCACGTAATTTATATTAGACATTAAATGGCCGTAGTAGAGTGTATTTTATACTGCAACCTTCTTTGAAGTGATGCACGTCCACTGAAGGGAATTAATACTTGTTTGTCATCACAACCAACGTTTTATTGCCTCCAAATGATCTCAGATCGCAAGATCCTTGTCGTAACCTCTTGCCCACTATAAACCCAGCAAAGTACCAAAACATGATAAAATTTTCCCTTTACGATGATCTCGTAAAGTGAAAAGCCTTAGCCTCATAGATTGTGGGCGGTGACCAGTATAAAAGAAGTGTGTGTACAAGCGAAGCTTGGTGTTCCAAAATATCTTACTAGGTACTCGGTGGAAGCTAGTAATATTATAAATGCGATAGTTTGGATGGATCGATGTTTGTTACTCAATTACGCCAGGCGGGCTGAAATAATCCGCATGAAATTGGGCATAGAGATAGATTATAGTCTGAAATAGTCCATAGGCTACTTTATATCCTTTATATATATATATTGTAAAATTACTATCGTATCGTAAGCGTAACGCTACCGTGGCTGGGCCACGGTGCACAACCGACGTTCCCCACCAAAATGTTTCTTTCTACTGTCCATCGAAAGTTTGCACTAGTAGAGTTACTCACAAAATGGACGCATTTACAAATTCCAAAGCTTTACATACTGTGTGGTCGGGCCCTTTGAACATATGTCCGTAAAGAAATCCCTGCTTATTAAAACACTTTATGGGCCTGTTTAGTTTTATCTCGGAATTTTAGACATGTACACGCATTGCAGATTACTTTGTGCGCACATTCTTCTATATCTACATAGGTATATCTTCTTTTAAATGTCATGAGAATTTCATGTAACGAGATGAGTGTTAGATATGAATGTAGATGGAAGCCTAGATCCATCCACATTCATATCTAACACTCATCTTGTCCATCTTTACTTTGGCCTACCTCTTCTCCTAAGAAGAGGTAGGCCAAAGAAAAGATGGATGGACTGTTTGAAAGTGGATACGGGTAAAAAGAGTGAGTGCTGATATGACGACTGATAGAGGGAAATGGAAGAAGAATTGTATGTTGTGCCGACTCCACATAATGCGGGATAAGGACAAGATGATAATGATGATTCGTCTATATCACAAAAACTAGAAAAACCCTTAGAGCTTATTGTAAGTGGCCTACGTGTAACCCTATTTTGAGTAGGAAAGTGGAGGTACAGCATTTGTTTTCAATACCAGCGGTTTTTGGAAATAACAAGAGCATTGCTCCTTTATAAAATGAAGATAAAACCCAATAAACAAAAGATCACTTTACCGCATTCAGGTTTCAAATAAGCCTCAATTTGGGCTTACTCCGACCCGAAAACAACGCAGTTTAATAAATAAAATCAAAGAGTAGTATGCAAACAAATGAACAGAGCAAAGACGATCCAAATTGTCAAATGATCATATTCCGATTTCGGACACAATACAATAATAATACGTCCTATGATTAGGGTTTATAGTAGGGAAAATAAACATGGAGATAGGAATAATTTTACTTAATATTGATCAAGGGCTTCAATATAGTAGATGTATGCTTGAAAGGTGTTGATATTATATATGATTGAGTGAGCGAACCGAGCGAAGATCTCTCAAACATCTTGGATAAATCAACGCTGTATGTTTGTATGTATATTTGTTAGAGTATAACTTCGAACCGTCAATCCGATTTGCATGGTATTTAGCAGGTTATACTATCAAAAGTTACCTACTGGTTAGAATATGAATTAAGTCGGCCAAGGACTAAGATATAGGCGTCTGCATGGCTGAACGGATCTTGATATAATTTGGCACAGAGATAAATCTATATCTGTGCCAAATTATAGACTTACACCGATTATTAATTCCAGACTTTATGTAATCACATAAAGTCTGGAATAGCACAAAGGCTACTTTTTATCCTCGTAGGTAACACGCGAGTGAAGTCGCAGTCGGAAGCTTGTACTACAATAAACAATGACTACGACCTATACATATGAAAGCCTTTAATGCCGTGCGCTTTGCAGTTCATATACAATGGTAATAAGCTATCACTCTACGTAGCTTTCTCTCAGAAAACAATACACATTCTCCCCCGTTGGCTAAATAAAAGAACGAAACTTTTTTCCAATAGGATGTAAATAACCAACCCATCAGGCAACCTCAAGGGTTTGAAAGCAATCTAAGGGTCATACTATTGGCTTATTCCCAACCTCACTCTAAAACTCCAAAGGGGTTAAACTTTAGGTAGCGAACTAAGTCCAGTGTTTAGTAGACTGACTTGCACCGAAACTAGTCTCAATTGACGATCGATTTTTAATTCTTTATTGAACTAGCCGGCTCAACTTGAATATCGTATGTATTCTCTGCGTTCCTTGAGTAATAAATAGGACTAGCGGAGAAGTAGTTTTACAAAAATCGTAAGCTATTCTACGACTCTATGAAACAATTGAATGTTACTGCTATTTATGTCAAATAATGTTGTTGAATGTAGGTAAATGTTTGTTTGATTCAAAGATGAAGTAGTTTCCCACACTAAATTGAAACGGTCTTCCACATGCGACGTTCCAAACTACGGTTGTTTTATGGATTCGCTTAGGAATAAACCTTTATTTTCCCTTTGATAGCAACAAAGCAATTGTGCTGGTTATTGCCATCGCGAAAAATAGGTGTCGCTTTTCTATAAGGTACACTCTCTGCGATATTGAACCGCAATTTTTTTCCTATTCACCCTCGGTGGCTGAAAATGCATAAAAAATTCTTGAGCCATTTCTTGTAAGGAGAAAGTTTAATAGAAAAGAACATTGTTTTGTTAATTCCACATATAGTCTCACTCCGGTGTCTGTCTTTCTGTTTGTCATAAATTTCTACTATTATTATCTTTGCTGTAATCCAACGCCTACCAGAATTAAACCAATCAAGCCAGACGGTGAAATTTTGGAAAAGTTAAACCTATCTTGTTATGATCCAATGGAAGAGTTCAGATATGAATCAAATATTCTTTTATTCTCATAAAAGGACATTATAATACACAATAATCGTAAAAAAGAATGAATGGAAAATTAAACTAAATTAATCCTAGAAATGTTTTCTACTTGTAGTCGATATTGTGTGTGTATGTGTTTTAAATTGATGTTTTGATTACTATTGTTAAATAAAGTCAGTATGACTTTATTTTCATAGTGATGTCAGTAGAAAAGCCCTGAATTACGCATTCGCGCTCATGATTTCCCATAAACACATTTACACGCTATAAAATATCCAAATGATCACATTGCCGCATTAACACAAGCTTCACGCATAATATAACACTAAATCTGCGCCCTTTCCAGAAAATAAAAACAAAATTCACCTCTCGATACGCTAAGCGCTTTTAACCCCGATCAGCTAATGCATTGCCGTCCATTTTTCTAGACAGGCTGGTCAATTTGGCTCAACATCCGTAAATCTCTATAAAATACCCTACATATGGGTACTTTGTTCAGTGTTGTTGCGGTAAGAGTGTAAGCGATTGGTGGCGATTTCTGCTTTCACCAAGTATGATGCTACTAGGCCGCGACTTCACTCGCGTGGTACCCGTTAAAAAATATCCTATGTAACTCCCCGACTCTATTTACTATATCCTTGTTAAAAATCACGTCGATTTGTTGCGTCATCTGAAATTTATTTCAAAATTATCTTTACATATATACCTACTGAATAAAGTCAATTTTGATTTTGATTTTTAGGGGCGATATCGTTGAGTTATATCACTACGCCCTTAACTGTGTTAAAAATTTACTTTCATCTGCAGTAATAATATGTGCATAGTAGTGTGCATAATATGTGTGTATATACATATTAGATAACATATCGCATGCCATTTGAACATAGCTTTAGTCAGGATGCTCATAGCTCAGTTGGTATTAGCTCTGCCTTCTGTGCTAGAGGTCGCGGGATCGATTCCCGCACTGGACAAACATTTGTAACTAATACAGATGTTTGTTCTGTGTCTGGGTGTTAAATATGTATCTATTATGTATATCAGTCTCTGGTACCCATAGTACAGGTTACGCCTAGTTTGGGATCAGCTGACCGTGTGTGATATGTGCGGAATATTTATTTATTTTATTTAACCCCTAATCATAAACGAAGCTAGTCTTCCTCCTTCACTGAAATTGGCGTCGTCGGTCATATTATACGTTTGTCGCGTTACCTGTACAGGCTGTTCTGTAATATGTATAGTCAGTCGAAACGGGTTTTTACAGACATTAGGCAATACTTTACTCCACGACTTTAGGCCCTTATTTACAACACTATAAAATGCTTACACAATGTTAAAGAAGCCTAAATGTATCACTAAATAAATAACACTCTACAGTACATAGTCCTGACGCTAAACTTAGATTCCTGTGTCGTGGGTATCAGAAACTAGGATTACCTTTATACCACAACACCCAAACCCGGAACAAATATTTGCAGATCATGCAAACATTTGTCCCGCACTGGTATCGAACCTGCAACCCTTGCGTTTCAGACGGGTAATCGTCCGCTGCGCCACTGATGTCAATGTTCTCCCGCTATCACTTACACCACAGCTCATCGTTACGTACTCTAGAAAAGATTGTTATTTATGTACAAAGGGTTTTTCAGGTGACTGGAAGTAGTAGTAAAGGGTGTACAATCACATAGCTATCAAGAGACCACTAATTTTTATTCAATTTATAATAACGTAATATTTCTGTTTGTTATATTTATAAAGGTTGTTGTATATGTATTTAAATATAATGTATATTACACATCTATAACACTTAACAAGCATGTTCCCAAAGAAATTTTGTTTCCAATAATTGGAAACAATAAATCTTGTTTTTTTTGGAAACAAAAATATTTTTATATATTTTATAAGCGTTCCCAAAAAAGTATCTATCAAATAAATTAAATAGCCTGAGGGATAAAGTAAATTTTGTTTCCTCCTTATGATATACTAGGTTGCGCACGCGGCTTCGCTGGCATGGTACCTAGATAAACAGTAGCAGTTAATGTACCTAGTTAATGTGGGTCATCATCATCAGCCTGTAAAAGTCCACTGCTGGACATAGGCCTCCCACAAAGAGTTCCACGACGAACGGTCTTGATCCTTTTCCATCCGCATGTAATTGATCGCTTTCTCTATCACAAGCTGGATATAAATATCCTGAATATTCTGTTAAGCTTCTTGAGGACATCAAAACTCATTAAATCGCACGTCCCATTGTGTTTTTATAGCTTATTTTTAGTTTACCGAGAAGGATCTGAAAGCCCACTTAATCAAGCCACACGAGACTCCAAGCATAATTTCAAATATTCATTGACGACCTTGAATGTCTTTTAGAGAAGAATTTCACGAGAAATGGAAGAAAAACGTTATTGAATATTAATAAAAAGGAAAAGCTGTTTAAGACGCGTGTCTGTCTTATCTTGACAAGGGTACTTTACCTTATTTATATTCAAATAGAAAACTTTTTAGGTCAGGCCGTGATCTGGTTGCCTATAGCTTGTATTGCTGACTGAAGTTAGCCATACCCATACTGAATTTACTTGGAAAGTTTTAAGCGAAATTGGTTTTCTTGGGGAAAAAAGTAAATGCGATAAGGATTTCTAATAAAATAATATGCAGATTTAGGACTTGCCTAAGTCACTAAAGTAAGTAACTTTGTTGTTGCGGCACTTTCTACCATTTTGCATAGAAAAAAAGGTATATATTGTGTAATATGAAATTGTTATTGTAAAGCACAACATCACTTTGGCAGTTTCCGCCACGCCACCCACGAGGAACGAGTTTTAGAAGTATCGCGAGTGTTAGAAGTAAGAGTACCTCATTATGTTTTACTAATTTTAATAGCTCTGAAACATCAACGTTATCTTCTTAAAAGCTACGAGACGATATGAAAATAAATTCGAGACCATTTATTCTAGATATAATTGTATATTTTTTCTTTAGTACCATGTCATGGAGAAAAAGAACATATTTTATGGAACAGTAGATACGTAGAGTACGTAGGCACAGATAACATAATACTATGCTAGACGTAGGTACCCAATTACCTAAGCAGAATTCGAATGTTTACAAATATATTGTTCCTGCCCATATTTAAAACTCCTTTTTGAACCTGGCAAGTGTTCTATTTCAATTGGTATTTATGTTGAGCATCACAATTTCAGTCTGGGCTTGTTTGTCGCAATAGTTTCAGAGAGCTCAAAGGAATTGCAGGTAACTAAGACCGGTACAAGTGGCACAACGCGCCGGAGCGCGCTTCGAAAATCATTGAAACAATTTTAGTTTATTCCTGAAATACAATTTCGTCACAGGTACTCTGTAGAACCGATATTTTTTTGGAAATAATTCATTAAGAAACTTATGTTGACTTATTAATTTTATGATAAATATGTACGCTCGCTGCCCCAACTTCATAAAAATTTAGATTATCTTAGATTAAGTTTCTATTTTAAGCAAACTTCCTGTAATTTCTTATGAGAAAATAAATATTCTTCAAACCGAACTCCAATGGCGACAACGAACTGGACGACGCAGTGCAGGAAGGCCCGATGGATCGATGACACCTCGAAGGTTTAGGATATTTTGAGTCCGTCAAGGTACCGGAGGCATATGTGAACTTCTGTAGGCTGATTAAGACGGTGATTTTTTTTAATTTAACCAAATGTTGTTCTAGATATATAATTATTATTAATTTTCCAGGCAAACTTATCAAAAGCAAGATAAGTGCACTAATATTCAAGATTATTATTGCTACAAATTTCAGCGATAAGCGTCATGAATCATTTTAGCACCACTCAGAATCCATTCAAACTCACAATATCTCCAATCAAGATACTCCAAATAGCTGACTATCAAAGGGGGAATCATATTGTGGGTTAGCCTAATGGCTCCAATTTTGCTATTTCAATCAAATGTAACATTATATGAAGCAAGTTTCAGTGGTGAACGGGAACCACGTAGCGTACCCATGCTACCACGCATGGGTATTTTATCTCCATCAGACAATCAACGTGGTATCACTAGCTATGTTTGGGAGCTAAGTTTAGATAGATAAGGCTGTATAGCAGAGTTAAGCCAAATTTTTAAACTCCAGGGTGATTCGCAATAAGCTTAGTTAAATTACGATTCCGTATTCCACAACTATCTGCTATAGATATCGCTAGAAGACCTTGGCGCAATGCTCAGAGACCGTCTCCCAACAGGTGGGTATTAAAATTTAAAGAATGGGTATTAAAAAATAACGACCAATGTCGGCACAGGTTGGGAACGATACCATTCAAGTTTTAGACCATTTGTCTATTTGAGTCTGGCGTTTCAACTAGGTAAGTCAACTTCGAAAAAGAGGGCAGCCGACGAATCCAATTCAGATGGGCAACGATTGGGAAACTTCGCCATATCTTTCCGTCACAGATACTGCAGAGCTTATAAAGATGAAAGTCTACAATCAGCGCGTGACGCCAATTATGACAAATGGCACTGAGACTTGGTCGCTTACTATTGGCATAATACACAAGCTCAAAGTCGCTTTAGGGGCTAGGAAGAAAGCTATTCTTGGAGTTCCACTACGTGATAAAATCTGAAATGTGGAAATTCGTAGAAGAACCAAGGTCACCAATATCCGAATAAGCAATTTGAAGTTGCAATGGGAATAAAGGTTCACGAGTGGCAACGGCAAACCGGGCGACGCAATGTTGGATGATCCCGCCACTCGATTATGGACTGACGACATCATGAAGGTTGCGGTGGACGGAAAAAGCACAAGACGATCGGTCTTGGTTCTCTTTGGGGTGGTCTATGTCCAGCAGTGGACTTCTATAGGCTGATGATTCCAGAACTACATGGCACTTGAAACCTCCTCTTTCTTTGAAGTCGGTTAAAAATAGAAACCTTGCACATTTGGATACACAATTTCCGTTTATCTCAAGTAACCTCAAAGCTAGAGTCTCGCATCCTGATCCACCGCGTTCCCTATGATCAACCCTTCTGTGGGGGAGGAGTGAATTATTCACGACGCTATTTTAAATAGGGCCCGATTATCTGTTTGTCCCCTTTAACGACAGATTTCTGTTTTGAATGCGGAAAACTGCTCTCGGGCCGTAAATTTCTTTATGGGCATGCATTTCACAATGTTAAAATTTTGTTTAAGGTGAGGGTTTAATTATTTTATGATTTTTGAATTGTTTTTTTTTCTATAACCGCAAATTTCTTGAGCATTTTATTTACGTAAATCCAAGACAGAAATGCGATAGGTAAAACTTTACTCAATAGATTTATTTTTTAAAGTTGGGTCCTCTGCAACAGTTTTTTCGAAAATACTCTGAGGCTATCTAACAAAAATAACTTTTTTTTAAATATTTTGTTAGACAATAGCATTGGGTACCTAAATCCAAGACGCTTTTAAAAAAAAATAGATAGTTTTTGAGATAATCGATATTTTCTTATATTTCGCTTACTTCGATTACTTTCGAGCGCCTTCTAACGCTTGCTATCTCTTTCCGCATTCAATTACAGTACATAGCGCTGTCACTTTCTTCACTCCGCCCACTCGACAATTTATTATGATTTTTGTATCCTCTTAACATAAAACAAAACAAAATAAATCTGGAAAGGTTATCGACGCCCAAGTGGTCATGTTATTTAAGGCGCCACTATAAGCACTAAGACGCAACGTTTCGCACCAAAAATATTAGAGCGAACCTATGCGAAATTAAAAAGTAATTACCTAGTTCCGTATTTTCTTCTAGCAATAGGATAAGCCTAGGTCCTTAATTAAGGAGTGCCATAACTTTGTGTTAGCCTACAGATTTTACCATAGTCTATTGTCCTAGTGCCGTGCCTCGATTTTCGATCCGAAGGTCGTGGGTTCGAACCCTTTCTTGCAAAAAATATTTTTTATCTGTTTGAAAAATGTAAGTGCTTTTTAACAAATGCTTTATACCGTGAAGGAAACATTCATTTATTTGCAACTAAAACACACACATTTGCACAACATTTTAAAGCCAAACAATTACATAACAGAAAACACGAGCAGGTAAAAAAAATGGTGTGATGTGTGCTGCAGCAGCAAAATGGCCTCGGCTCAGCTTTATTATTATTTTTTATTTATTTTTTATTTATTAGAGAAACCAACGGCGTAACAGGACGTGAGATTCTACTTTTGAGTTTATATAAAAGAAATTGTTTGGAACAAACTACATAAAAACTTAGTCACATGACTACCTACCATGATACTGTTAAAGCCTAGTAAGATACATTTTTTTTCAGAGATACTGTCTTCTTATTAAATGATACAATACAGCGATTTCAATTAAATTTGGCATCATCAGTTCCAGTCGGATGAGCAGTAAAACATATTTTAAGGAACTAGGTAATACCAGGGATACCATTGAGTGAGCGAAATAGGAACGCAGATCTCAACCCTGACGTCATTATGCCTACTGTGTTAACATCATGAGGAAACCGATAAGTATAAGCGGTGACGGGCTTGCATCTTGTCACGTATGGATTACTAACTACTGCAAAATGTGGGCATGTGCAAAAATTTATGGACGTGCCTCTGACTACCCCCCTCATATATATTCAAGATATGATCGCCTGGAGAACTGAGAGGTTGCTTACCATGCTTGGGGATAAAAGTCGGCGCATATATTTTTTATTTTTTCTTTCTGTCGTCATAGTCCACAGGCTTATAAAATCGTTCAAAAAGCGTGTGTAAGTCCTGTCTGTCCTATTGCTTATAGTACTTTGCCATCCAAATCCAAGCCAGTACGTAGGTACGTATGTACCTACTAGTTGAACGTAAATAAAACTGCTCCAAAATTGGGAGATTAAAAGATTCTATTCATACTTATGCAATACGAATCCTTTGATTTCTGGAATTCAATTCGACCTTTGAGTCTGCATTATAAAGGTTGGAATTTCAATCTGAAATCTTTTTGGTTTTATTAATTTTGAGATAAACTTCGAGGCTCAAGTTATTTAGGCTGCTATTCAGTGCTTTGTTGAATATAGAACGCGAAAGAAAGGTTCAAAGTTGCTTTATACACAGAATTGGCTTTTATGTTAATACATAATAGTAGATTATGCAACATGGGCTTAAAGTAGTGTATTATGTCAAGGGCGCTATATTGAACCCCGAGAACGAAGGATTCTATGGTTAACTCCTGAGCGGAGCGAGGGAGTTAAGGCAAGAATCCTGAGTACGAGGGGTTCAAGATCGCCCAAGACAAATACACATTTAAGCCCGCGATGCATACTCTACTTTTTATACTTTCTGCGAGGCAATTGAAAACAATGACTGTTAAGTAGACAGAAATGATTTTCCTGGAAGTAAGTTTCCAACTATACCAGAGGCTTCAGATTGTACGCATTCTGGAGTCGAATCAAAATCACTGTCGTCGTCACTTGACATTTTTTAGAAGTTTATTTGAATCGAAACTGAATTTCGGTGTAGATAACAGCACAGCAGTTTGAGCGCTTGGCGCCTTTTTTTTCTTTTTTTGTAGTCTATTCTGTAGTAGTCAGTTCGACATTCGAATAAATCCTTCTTCTTGCGCGGGTGAAAATGAATTTCGTAAAAAGTTTTCATGTTTTACTTTTTTTTAATTTGTAGGCAGGGCAAAGAAAATGTTAACATACAGCCTAATTAGAATAAAATCTCATTGCACCCAAACATTTTTGAATCCAACCTCGATCAAGCACGACTACATGGGTTGCATTCCAAATTCAAATCACATTATGTCCCATGGGAAATAATGAAATTCAGTACAACATTATGACCCGGCTAGACCGTAGGGCTGTAATGACTTACTTTAGGAAAGGTTTGCATGACACATAATATGCCATTGACGAGCAGGTAGTATAAAAATATATTTATTATGTTAATCCTCTATAAATTATCTATAAGTTATCTGTTAAGTCGGTAAATCTATTTTGTATACTTTGCTATTTATGATTTAAGTAAATTAATGTGTAAAAGTGGTTCGTTATCATACTCTGTATGTACACAAAAAAAACATTGAAATCGAGGAGCTTAGAATAAAAAAAATTAAGTAGTATTATAATTATATCTCTCACCACGAGTGTCCAAGAACCAATGACTTGACAAACGAACGAAATAATTATTAGAATAGCGTAAAAACTTCGACCGATCGTTAGTTTTAGCTAAAACGTAACTACAGCTGGATCGTTGTTGAATAACTGATGAATTTCTGCGTTCATCTACGAATCTACATCAGTCGAACGTCTGCAATTGATTGAAAAGTTTGTTAGTAGAAGTTGGCCCAGTTCATTATAACAAAATATCTTTCCTTTTCCCACCACAGCATTTCATACCATGACTGTATCCGTATCGGCCCATGCAAAATGTTCTGTGTATAAATTAATATGAAACAACGTCCACTACACACCGTTCCTTAGCGTGGCATAACCGGACCGACCGCGAATACCGGACGAGTACCTATATTATGATTATTCTAGTAGTAGGTAATATCTGTTATATTTTTCATGCCTGATTTGATCAATCATAGCACCTTCATAGTATTGTACGAATATTTGAATATAGAGAACAGCTTATTTGCAAATCGAATTCCGGAGTCGCCGCAGACACCTCTCCAATAATTGCTTCGCAACATAACCGTGACCGAAACGAGGGCCGTCTAACCTCATTACGGCCCTATGTTTTACGCCAATTTTCGTAACAACGCCCAAGGGCCAGGACCTTTTGACCGCATTTACATAGCATGTCTCTTTCATTGAAAACTGTAAAATCATTGCTTTATGTATGAGTTTACTTTGAGCTTTTTTTTTAAATCGTACTAGGGTAGTATACCTATGCTAGAAAAAGAAAGCCAAAGAAAGCCGCCACTCAAATAAAAAATAAATAATATGTGTGTTAAATACTTCTGCTGAGATCCTGGTAACAAGGTGATTCATAATTGTTCAGTGTATACTATCCCGAAAGTATCCTTTCAAGATAGTAAACATATTTATGAATCAATCACTTATTTATGAATACGCAAGCACCGATGATCTGTTTTTTACGTGAATACAGCCTCAGCCTATCTATTTACATAGCAACAGCATATTAATCATGGTAGTCATCTGAACTTACGGAAACAAATTTAATATTTTGTTATAAATAAAACATTTATTTCTGCGTTGTTTTTATTAATATTTCTATTCTATCCTACGTTCTATAAAAATCCCTAAGTATGGACTAAAGAATAATCAAATTCAAGCGAATCTGCCGAGTGTGGAACACCGTGCTGCGTTCATTGATCATTATTTCTGATTAGAGAGACGTTATTACAGATATTATGCTAAAATAAACACTACATGAAACTGAGCAAAATTGATATTTTCAATTCATTGTTTGGCCGAAACTCACGCAGAATAAAAAAGTGAGGCCTTATTACATCTTTTCTAGGTGATTTATAAAAAAATCAAAAGGCGTTTATTTCAATAAAATCATTGGGATCACTTTGAAACGTCTTAGAAACTAGGTGAAGCTACGCCTGTTCTTCGCGACCAAGCCTAGAAAAATCAGGCAACAAACACGGCTTGGTGCCTATAATTTTTTTCGATGATCCTTTTTCACAATATACAGCGTCAGGTGAAACCCTTTGCTCATTTACATGACGCTGTATTGCCTGGGACATATTTAGATGGAGAAAGCCCCTATACCATCCTCTCTGCCCAGTCGGCCTTATTCCCAGGAAAGACATGGTCAAAACGTGCGAAGCTGACTAAGCCGCGGATTTTCTCACGCTGTTTTCCTTCACCATTTTAAGTTCGTATATTTTTCGAACGCTAAAATCCTTTTTTTTATATTCTTACTGGTATATCAAATTTCACTTTTGCAAGTGAGATTTGGCCTAAGATGGAGCACGCTTTCCCAGATAGAACTTATGCATTTCCATTAGTGCACGACCCGGATTCAAACCTTCGGATCAAAAGTTGAGGTACCTTCCCACTAGTCCAACATAGCTTACGTAGATACGCATTAATTCCCACATGACCACATGGCTCTATAGTAATAAACAATTATATTAAATGACTGCGGAATTTCCACAAACAATATTCGTGTTCCGGGTACCATAAACAGGGCACAGTGGGCTGTTTGCTTTACGGGACCCATAAAGGGTTAACCGAATTTACAGTTACCTTCTATACAACAGTTGGACGTTTCAAACATTATACAGGAGTAATCATATTTAATATTACACAAAAGACGAAGGCTGTTTCAGACGCAAGTAAAATTTAGTTATAAACAACCTGAGTTGACGATAATTAAGTTTATGTTCTTAGTGTTAATATAACGTATTACCTAAAACTTCTACAGTGGTGCTATTGTGTCAGCAAAATGGGAATGAAGTTCGTAACTTTAGTGATCATTATAACAATCTTAGCAATGTCCAGAACGTTTCAAACTTGACATGGGAAATCTTCACGGTCTTACCTTCTTGCAAATTGAAACTTTAATCTTTTTATTTGGATTGGCTAATATTTGACGATTGCTAGCGTATGGCAAGCGTCATGTTGCCGTGAATTATTCGAGCTTGGGACACTGAATTAATTTCGTCTGTGATTTGCGTATTAATATTATTTCAATCCACACTTACTGACTGACAGATATTATTTTCATCAGTTGCCATCAAATTCAAGTAGGTATTTTTGTCTTAAATTGCCCTTGAATATTGTCTTTTTGATCCAAGAATACGAGTCTTAGTTCTGAACAAAATTAGACTGTCAGTAGACCCATCAACGAGTAGAAACAAAGTCTGAGTTTCAACAAGAATCCAAATGAACTCATTTCCGGGTAACTATTTCCGTTCAATTTTCAAGTCTCTCTTCACTTCCGCACTGAATGCGAGAATGTTCAAAAATATTTATGACGAAGATAAAAAAGCTCTTTTACGACATAAAAGTGCCAAGTTTGAGAGCATTCTACACCCTTGGTTTTTATGGTTTCTATTTATCTACTAGTTATATCTTATAAACTCTTATGTGATGGTTAGTAAAGCGCAAGACATTCTGATTCAGCGAGCGTAGAAGACCTAACTATGAAAATTTCACAAGTGGACTCAAGTTTCAATCTGAAATGCACTCAATCACGCAATCAATATATCCGTCGAGAGTTTCCACAAGTTTCAGTAGTATAAGGTACACGAAACAAGCCACTATGAGGCATACTATAATCCTTTCACGACACTGATTCTTTCACCGACGGTCACAGACCATTTTCAGGGCCACCATACCTCAACCTGGTCACTAACCTTATATAGGATGACCAAAAAAAAATCTGTGGCATGAAAAGCAAGTAAGCAAGAGCTTTTGTGTGGTATTTAGATGTACTTAGGTAAGTGACGCTTTTAAGTAGAGATGAGATTTGTTATTTTCGAACGTTAAAATGAACGTTGTTTTGACCGACGAAGCGTATAAGCAATTTATTTATCATCTGGAATTAATCATTACCTATTAATTGATCGAGCGAACGAAGATCTCTCCAACAACTTGAACGGTGTTGTATGTTGCATGCATATTTGTGAGGACATAAATTTCGAATCATCAATACGATCTGCGTGGAATTTAGTGCCAGCAGGTTGTACAATCAAGATTTGTTGGTAAAAATCCCTATTGGATAGGGAGTGTAACTTAATCGCATCTTTAGCAACCTTTTCAAAGTGCCTTGATTGTGCCTCTACAATCATCGAAGCACCAACTTTTACCAAACATCGCGAGATTCCAGCTCGGGGCGAATAACTAGTTAAAAATTAAAATACATGAGGAGGTTTACCTTAAACCGTTTCAATAATTTATGAAGCATCAGGTAGGCAAGAAATACCCTCATTACTTAGACGTGGTCTACAAGCATCATTTTCCGGACCAGCATAGTGGCTGTTTGCTCAGCGAACTAAGGAAGCCAATATTTTTAATAAATAAATATAAATATTCCGGACATATCCCACACGGTCAACTGATCCCAAACAAGGCATAGCCTGTACTATGGGTACCAGAGACTGATATACATAATATATATATATATATATATATATTTAACACCCAGACACAGAACAAACATCTGTGTTAGTCACAAATGTTTGTCCAGTGCGGGAATTGAACACGCGACCTCTAGCGCAGAAGGCAGAGTTACTACCACTGAGCTATGAGGCCAGTCAAGTATTTAAACGGTTATGCAATTATTATTATTATCATGAGAATATTTTAGCCCAGAGTACCTCCGAAAAATCGTATCTTGTGAACTGCATGCATTTTTATTATTAACCAACTTAAAAAATGACGAGGTTATTGATTCGTTTTTTTATTTACCTACTTCGTAACGGCTGCTGCGATTTTGATGGTTTGTTTTTTACTAGTGTTTATGGCATAACTTTGAGGCGGTACCATATTAATTTATTTCCCTGATTGCTATTTATCCGCAAAACGGAATCATCTTTTGGAAGCATAACTTAGCGAAACATTTTTTGTGGATGAATTTGTTATGTATTTTCGTTTTTTAATCGTGGGTGGCCATTGATTGGATCGATATGAGTCCGCATATGCGTTGAAACGCCCAATACGGTTGTGCTACGTAAGATGGATTCAGGGAGTTTTATCCTATTGACTCCATGTAAATAAATAAGTTTGCTGTCGCAGAACTATATATGCCCGGGAAAAATTCAGCTACTTATGGTCTTGTCCCTGAGAGGGGTGTGAGATCAGATAAGTCGAATCTAATCCCTTCTGAGTTTTGTTACGAATATTGTTAATTATTAATAAGCACATAACTGTGTTCTTCACTTCTCCCTTTGATGATTAAAAGGGGACAGTTAAGCCTGGAGTTAAGCCTCCGCCTAATTGAGATAGCTTACTTAATTCACAATTCAAGTTATGATAGGGGAAAAGAGAGAAGAAAACGCACGAGGGAATAATAAAATAAAAGATACATTATACAATCTTTTATGTTAATTTGTTTTTTTTTCATGAAACCCTTTTTTGTGTTTCTTTAGTTCGGTACCGGAAGGAATTTTGTGTGATACTGCGTATCTCATATCACTAAATTGTACTTTTACTAGGAAAACGCATTACTTAATAGCATCGTATCCGAAAGTATCAATTGTTTCATGTAACAAAAGGTCCCGAGTTCATAGAACTTACTTAATATTTATCAACTTAGTAAAAATCTTAACGTTTCCAAGTGATCCTAGTGATTTTATTGAAATAAAAACCTTTGTCTTTGACTTTGAATAAGAAGAACTTTGTATTCAAATCCATATGAAATACCTACAAGTATATTCTTACCGGGCGACACAGTGCTGGGGCCCAATTCTACTAATTCAATGGCTTCAAAATGGCAATGGTTCAATGGCAAAAATGGCCACTTTTGACACTTTTGGTATTCTGCTATCGCAGTCGTATATCAATGGCAGTCATTGTTCTACTAATGAACCAATGAAATCAAAGTAACGAAGGTGGCGACAATCGTAACTGACTGATAATGGTGCGATCATTATCATGTGGCAATCATTTTCAAGTCATCATCATCATCATTTCAGCCGTATGACGTTCACTGCTGAACATGGCCTCCACCACAGACAGAGAAAATTCCTTATCATGTTGAGGGGTTTTGCCCATACCCACCACGCTGGGCATGCGTGTTGGCGAGCGCAATTAGAGCTATCGTTTTTAAAATGAGGGACGCTGCTGCCCATCCCCTAGCTTTTTTCCCTTAGTCGCCTCATCACGACATCCGCGGATAGAGATATGGAGGGGCCTATTCTTTAGCCGGGGCCACCACGGCCAAAGAGAGAGTCATTAAAGTCATTTTTCAAGTCATAGAATTTGTATAATTGGGGGCCACGAAGGCCCCCCGACGGACCTGCGACATTGTGAAGGTTGCGGGAAGTCGGTGGATGGAAAAGGCTTATTCGTCGTCAAAGACGTTAGTCGTGGAACTATTTGTGGGAGGCCTATGTCCAGCAGTGGACTTCTACAGGCTCATGGTGATGATGATGATATTCTGTGAAAGACAGCAATTTCCCGATATTTTTGCAGAAAATAGTATCTGCGTTTTTCTAAGCCACTTTACTCAGTTCACATGCACTAAAATTCGATTTTACGATCAAGCCACACTTACATCTTTATTAGTCTTACAAAGTACCCGTAAAAACAGGAAATGACTCGTTTTACTGAAAACATTAAATGCCGGAAAAGGATGTATTTAAAATGGTAACATTTCACTTGTGTAATTCACTCTACCACATTAATGAAGAGATGGCTTTTAGAAAAGCTTTGGTTTTCAGAGACCATGGGCCTTATCGTGACGTCTTATTAAAATGCGAGCTATTTTACACGAATTTCAACAATTACGCCATCGCCTAAACAAAATCGCAAAGTACACCGTACCAATGATGGTACGGAGACATTACTCAATGCTCACGTGCGTAACAGCTGTAGATAGCAATCCAAAAAACTTGAAATGTTCAATCTTAAAAGAAGATATTTTAATTAGTTTACGTCACACACAGCAACCAATTATAAGAAAACCAAGAGTTTTCATCGAAAACTATCACAACCACCTTTTTTGAATTAGAAATTAGGTATTTAGGTACATTACTGGCAATATGTAGGTATGCATGTAACAAAAGAGGAAATTTGCACGTACTCTGTGCTCGTAGTTGTAGTTTTCATACAATCCTGTTTAATAATATTCAGGCACAGAAAAATTAAAATTGCTTTTCATACACAAGTTTAGTCCAATTTGACGAGTCACTGGTTGCTTAAAACAGGAAATTGCTTTACATGTTTACTGCGATGTAGGAGTTTTTAAAATGGTAACGTCGTGTGTGCTGCGGTGGTATCTCTAATGCAGGTGCATTAACGTCGCAAACAGCAAAGGGAATTCTTGAGAAGATATATTTGAATTAGGGTCTGTTTACACGATCAAGGAACAATTTCATCGCTTAATTGATCGGCTTACTGTCATTTATGTTTATGTATTTGTATGTTGCATGGAGTTTAACTGTGAAATAAATGACAGTAAGTTCATTAAGTAAATGAATTTGGCTAAGTATAAAAATAAAAATCGATTTTATCGGATTTGTTTCACCACGTGATAAAATCCGAAACCAGAAATCCGTAAAAGAGTTCACTAGTTCTCTGAATTAACAAGTTAAAAGGGCAGTAAGGAGGACATATATGTCGCAGAACTAACAACCGTTGGGGAATAAAAGTTCTCAAATGGCAACCACGAACCGGCTGAGGAAGGGACTGGGAAGACTTGACTGGCCTCATAGCTCAGTTGGTAGTAACCCTGCCTTCTGCGCTAGAGATCGCGGGTTCGATTCCCGCACTGGACAAACATTTGTGACAGATTTGTGTGTCCTGTGTCTGGGTGTTAAATATTTATCTATTATGTATATCAGTCTCTGGTACTTATAGTACAGGCTATGCCTACTATGGGATCAGTTGACTGTGTGTGATATGTCCAGAATATATTTAAATATTTAAAGCTCAGATCTTCTAAGAGAGGGTGATCTGAGAAGATGCATATTGAGCAATCCGAGTAATTTTTTCTAATTACTTTCGTAGTAAGTTATCAGTACTAAATAAAACCCGAAACAGCTACTCAAAGAGTCATAAACATGCTATGTTGCATGTATAAAGCTTATTCTGCGTTCGAGTTTCAGTCCCGAATATTTCTTGACTGTGTGGAATATGCTTTAGGACTTTTGGCACCGTCTCGTCTACTCAATTCGTTGGTTCGATTACTGCATAATCAAGTTAGATTACGTTCCGCTGAGCTTCGATGGAATTTCCTCATTTACACATTCCTAGGAGACGGTTAACGTGCTTGATTTCTACCTACACAGACAAAGCTCCCCAAAAACTACTTAAAACCTAGCTTACTGGTTGTTATTTTAGTATGTAAGAAGGTATTTTGTGATAACTCGAATCTTCATTATTTGTCTCTTAATATTTTTTTGTGTCAGGTGTCAATCCGTGAGGGTATTGTGAATAATGTTGGCACCATGAAAAAATTAACAAATTTAAGAACATATTCGTAAATTTCGAATTATTTTTTCTGTCTTTAGGATCAGAAACTAAGAGTTGTACCACAACAAATATTTGCAGATCATGCAAATATTAGCACGGCCGCCGCAGGGATTGAACCCGCTCCACTTGCGCTCCAGTCGGGAACATGTTTCTCCAAGCGTCTTCAATGAAGTACAAATAACTATGATAAGACCAGGTTTTATGTAACAACATGCTATGGGTATGGAAAATGTATGATATGTAACATAAGATCCGGGCAACACATTGCTGGAAGAACCCCTAAATGGACCGATGACATTATGAAGATTATGGGAAGTTGGTACATGGAACAGGCTCAACACCGTTCGTCACTACACTCTGGGAGAGGCCTTTGTCCAGTAGTGGACTTCAACAGGCTGATGATGATGATGATGATGACGAACAACCATTGGTAAACCCTGTTTACCAAATCTAAGGCTAAAGTCAAACAAAAAATTCAAACTGGACAGAACTTAAAATACTTCAACCATGAATACATAGACTTTTATATCTGGTTTTACATAAATTGCATACGAAATAGTTTCTAAAATTCGAGTGTCAACCAAAGTAGGAAATACGACAGCTGTTCGCAGCCCGAAACAAAACTAATGAAATCATTCCGCGTTTTTTCCTCCACTTATTTTGAAATCGTCGCCGTTTTCACGCTCCTAGGGATTTTAATTAAACTTTCGGCGCGATACGACCGGAAGCCATTTAAAAAATTCATTAAAACCCCTTTGCCGATTTTTTCGTAAACAACTAATTTATTTTACTTTGGTGTTCTTGCGTAACCTTGTTTGTGAAAATTGTGAATGAAGAATGGAAAGAAAATAATAGTATTTTTAAGGTGTTTTGCAGCAAAAAGCTTTTTATTTTGACCGCCGCTGTAACCCTTTGCTAATTGAACCAGTGTTTGATCCCTAATAAATGGTAGCTGGTACCCTCGATAGTTAACACCTATTACCCGTTACCCCAGATTAATGATGTCGTAAACTTCTACGTTGGCAGTCGAATGTGTTTTCAATAGCTATTCGAATTAAGTGTATACCCGCAAATTAAGTGTACTATAAACAAACTCTTCTCAGCTTATAGAGAGGGTAACGTTCGGGTAAGTTGGGTAATTTGGGGAACCTGGGGTAACTGCGGGGCAACTCATTACCATTTAGACCCAGTGAACAGGTCGAATATTAAACAGAGCCGGATGAAAGCATAGTACATCAAGGCTTTATAGACTACAACGTTTTGCTCTTCAAATCTCTACATATCCTCGTAAAACTATTGGTTCAGACCTCGTTAGTTCAAACGATATCTGAAAAAGTGTTCTAAAGTTATGTTAGATAAAATCGTTCCTTTGTGCTATCAAGACTAATTCATGCCCCAACATTGTGAACCACCAAATAAAATGCTATAGAACACAAAAACTCTTTCTGTTTTTACATTGATTGCAATGTTCGTAGGCAAGTACAAAAAGCTAGTGAAATTGAAATTGAAAAATAGGACGGGAATTGTTTTGAATATATAAGTTTTTACCCTACATTCATGTCAATGGAAAAGTTGTGATTTGAGAGTTAACTAATGTAACAGAATATTGCGCATTTCTTCTAGATTTCAAAAATTTTACTGCGCAGTCTAGCGTCCATAAATTTTGTATAAGGACGTATTAATTTCGCTTTTGATGTTTTTAATTTAAAAAGTCTTCTATCAGCTGTAAGTGAGTTCTGAATAAATTCATGATTTCATAACAGAACTCTAATTATTTCAGTTATACTAATTTTATTTTTTAAATATGCCTAAAAAAATATTCTAAGTGACTATTCACTCTTGAGCATAATATTGGCCTGGGTAAGGAAATCCAAAAAAATGAGAAAACATTTTTATATACAATCTGAAAAACAAATAACCAGATGAGAAGTTTTGGTGCCAGGATAGCCAATTAAATCCTCCAAGGGACGAAGCCTGAATCCTGATAACATATTATACCAGAACCTTACGAATATATTGGACAGATAATTAATGGCTAGCGATCATACAACCAACAATTGAGCTTTATCAAAGAAAATTGCTGTACCAAATTACAAATTTCAGCGAAAACCTTCACTTCTCACCATTCATCTTATTGTCTAAGTTAATATTTCACCGAGATCAAATTACGAAACTTGTAACATATTGCGAGACGGATGGCGGGTCCGAACTTATGTGAAACAAATGTCCGACGAATTGATAAGGTCACAATATTTTATTTATTCCGAAGACACTTTCGTCAATCCGATTGTTGTTGCCAATAAATAAGAGACACAACGTATTAAAAAAATAGTTCAAAAACGGTTTGACTGGCAACAATTAACAGGAAAGAGAAACATGATTATCATCAGCTTGTAGAAATCCACAGGCCTCCATCAAAAAGTTCCATGACAAATTAACAATGTCGTCGGTCCATCGAGTGGAGTGGAGCAACAACACTGCGTCGCACGGTTCGTGGTCGCCATTCGATAATTTTTATTCCGCAACGGTTTCCGATTCTGCGAACTATATGAAATGCCCACGGGCACTTCAACTTGCTAATTCTGAGAGCTATGTCGATGAACTCGGTTCTTCTACGGATTTCCTCATTTCGGATTTTATCATCAGTGAAAGAGACACCCTGTAAATATGATGGTATATTTTAAGGTTGTTTCAAATTATTAAATGTGAGTCAGTTATTTTAACTTCCTCTAAAAAACGCTTTCCAAAATTATCGAATTCCTTTTTGAGGACCATCTAAACATTTGTTTCCTAGTTTTGTTTGTAGTTCAACGCTCACGATGTTCCCATAATTTCTCTGCTAAGCATTCCACTTTGTAAATCGTTCAAGCAGCTGCAAGATACTGAAGTCTCATGGACTATATGGGCACATTTGCGAGAGTTATTTCCCTCCTAATGTTCGGATCACGGCCTTGATGGCGTAATTTCGCAGTTTACAGATCTACTGTTCTGCCCCTAACACTATTTTAAACGCGTAGCAAAATGTAGGGCAATTTATACAGAAGAGGCTTGTTGAACAATGGTTTAAGCCATTTCAGCTCATTTTCGTATAGAGGTTTGAATGTGTAAGACTTATTTTATTGCAAATGATATTCCATAATAAAATTATATGTATAAAGGAGTAGTCCACTCACTCACTCACTCACTGACAAACTCATCACGAGAGCTCGGAAACTACTGAGCCGAGGAGTCTGAAATTTGACACAGACATTCTTTAAAAGATGTTACCGTGCAATAAGAACGGATATTGGAAAATTCAACTCCTAAAGAGGGGAAATGGGGGTTAAACGATTGTATGAGAGTCCTATGTTTTTGAAGTTAGACACATCAAAATCGGTTATCAGGTAGATAGTTCAAAATAATTAAATACCTATATAATGTTTTTTTGAAAACCAACCCTCTGGGTGTGTAAATAGGGGATAAAAGTTTGTATGGGAAGTACAATGTTTCTGAAGTTAGGGACATCAAAATCGGTTATCAGGTAAATAGTTCAAAATAATAAATACCTACTTAAGTTTTTTTGAAAAACAACCCTCAGGGTATGTGCACAGGGGATGAAACTTCATAAGGGAATTTTCTATCTATTAAATTTGGCACAGAGGTTAAAGATAGAGAGAGATAGAGAGTAAAGATTTGCTAAGAAAGAATTTTACGAAAATTCACATCAAAGGGGATGAAATGGAAGTTGAAAGGTTCTTTGAAAGTCCTATTTTTTTGAAGTTACAGACATAAAAATCGGTATTCAGGTTAAGAGCTATAAGTAATAAGATATCCGTATATGAGTTTTATGCATAGCAGGCCTTGAGGGTTAATAATAATCATCATCATCAACCTGTATAAGGCCACTGCTGGACATAGGCCTCCCCAAAGAGTTCCACGACGAACGGTTTTGAGCCTTTTCCCTCCACCGACTTCCCGCAACCTTCACAATGTCGTTGGTCCATCGGGTGGGGAGATTTATGAGGGTTTTGATATAAATAAATAATTACATAACCCCATGCGTATATGTATGTAAACTTTGATTAAATATTTGTCTGGGTTCGATTCCCGCCGCGGGATTAATATTTAAATGTTCTAATATTTTGTTCCGGGTCTGGCTGTTGGTTCCATGGTACTAGTAGTAGTTTCTGATACCAACGACACAGAATTCTAGTGTGGAGCCAGGACTATGTATGTGACTGTTGGGTGTTATAAAAAAATGTTCACGAAACAGCAACTTTACTTTTAACCTAACTGGGTAGAAGAGGGGTGATATTTTTCACAGATCCACGGGTCACGCTAAATCTTTCTGCACTTTCATAACTCAATTTCGTTAGTTTCAGTGCGGCAACAAATAAAATGTATTACGGATCTTGTGTCGTGTTTTCTGTGTTATCTATTTGATTTCAAGCTGTTTGAAGACAGACAGGCAAACTTAGTTCGTGAATCAGATTGTCATACAAAAATTGCTTTTTTGATCGCTTTCTGAAAAGAAATAAGTTGGAAGATTCCAACATAACAGTAGGAACACAAACAATGGGATTGAAACAAATATTTTTCCCACGTGATTCTAAAATACTGGAGGAACACGTAACAGCGAACGTTGTCATTCCATAACTCTTAAAATAGACGTAGATATGGACTTATGTATTTTTAATTGCAACCCATACACACACATTCGCACAACATTTTACAATAAACATTGAAAGAAAATAAACACGTCAAAAAGTAATGGAAGTTAAAATGGTGTGATGTGTGCTGCAGTAGCAAAGTGGCCTTGGCTCAGCAATATGCCTAGGTACTGTTTTGCAGCAGACGCTGGTTTTCTGCCGTAACTATTACCAGCCATTCACCATGTGAGAACAGTATAATTTAGATAGTTTTAAAATATAACTTTTTTAAATTATATAAAAAATAGTATAATCCGATATCAATAAAATTTATAAGGGACCGCCACGAGACTATGATTTATATTATAACCATTGAAAACGGATTTCATTTGATCAGGCCAGAACGACTGAACGCATCTGGATGAAATTTGGAAAAGAGATAGATTATAGGATGGGTAGGTAATACTGGATATTATAAATGCGAAAGTTTGTATAGATGCGAGTATGTGGGATTTGAATATCTTTCACGCCGCAACGACTTTGGTAAATCATCATCATCATCATCAGCCTGATGACGGTCACTGCTGAACATAGGCCTCCCTCAAAGAGTGCCATGACGAACGGTCTTGAGCCTTCTTCTTTCTTTGGTAAATATCGATATCGTATCGTATAAGCGAAGCCGCGGTTGGAAACTAGTAATCCAATAATTTAGTTTGACCTGCTTAATTCAATTAGAGGTATATGCGTAATTGCAACGATAATTTTACTTGATAACATTATTGAATGAGGTTTGTACTAATGTCCAACATACTCGTACACAAATGACAATAATAATTGAATTCCATTTGATTAGGCCAAAATTATAAAATAGGTTTATCAAACTGGTCCAGATAAGTATCCTAACTTTCGCGATCTGTTTATAGCTATATAGCTTAGCTATGTGTTATATAGCATAATGAAATCAAACGGGTGTTTATCTATGTGTATTATATTTATTTATTTAATACTTTATTGCACGCACATAATACAGCTGCACAAAAGGAGGGCTTAATGCTACAAGCATTTTCTAACAGCCAACCTCAAAGGTAACAAGAAAAAAGGTCAGCGTGCTAGCTGAAAGTAGGGAACAAATATTGGAGAGCTGACAGTGAATAGAAAAATAACTCCTGATACCAATAAATACAACCTATACTATGTAGTACTACTGTATAAATACATATATATTTTTAAGCATAACCTTCATACATTCATGAAACAATATAAAAAACAATATAATAAAAAATATGGAAAAAGATGGGTTTTAAATAACGTGAATGATTGTTACCCACCAGATGAAGTTTCTTGCAGAAAGTGTTCATAGACCAATCGTTTGAAACTGGGTTTACTGGGCGCCTTTTTTATATTAATAGAGAGCAAATTCCATAATCCGCTGCCACCTCGAAGGAATTATATGTGTATAACCTTCCCGCGACTTTGATGACCTCTTCTGAGAGGGTTCGATTCCCGCTGCGGGACAAATGTTTGCATTATCTGCAAATATTTGTTCCGGGTCTGGGTGTTGCGGTACCATGGTAATCGTAGTTTCTGATACCCACCATACAGGGAATCCTAGTGTGGGGTCAGTGTGACTTTTGGATGTTATATTTATTATTTCGGGAATAAAATAAAAAAGGTTTAGCACCCGTTTGATTTCAATTATCTATAAAATGGCGAAGTTCAGTGCTAGAGATCAAATAGAGCAGCAAATGCAGAGACAAACTGCTTACATTAAACTGCTACACACGATCAAAGACTAAAATAATATTATACTACACGGTAGTCTACTTGACGGTACTATATTATATTATCCTTGCCACGGTACAGGGAATTCAAGTCTAGGCAATTATTAAACACCCGTTTTAGTATAAATCAGTAAAATATTTGTACAAAGTTATTGGTCGTAAATCTATTGTGGTATTAGCTACCTAGGTTCAATGTTAATCCTTTTTTTCTCGATACTATCACGAACAGGTTACGGGTATCCTTAATGTCTTGGACATTTCTGGACCCTCCTAAGCTACTTTCATTACCGTGAAAGCCTTAGAAAAATATAACAACCAACAACATAGCCAAGAAAGTATGAACTTTTGTACCTTTACGCTCTCGTAAAACAGACAAGACAAGACTTGGCCGATACGGTCAGTGACATAAGTTGATTAACAAATAGAATTTTTAAACCCCAAATAATCTGTACACAAGCAATGTCTGATTAAAAGTATAATGATTTAGATTAATTAGTTCCGCGATAAAATAGCTCTTAGGTCAACTACTTGCCAAGGTTAAAAAAAATTGAAAACCTTAAACACGGTTAGAAATTCTTACGTCGCTCACTGCAGTTTAGCCTGGTGCTAGTCGTAAATATTTTTTTAAACTACCTGCTCGTCAATGGCGTGTTATGTGTCATGCAAACCTTTCCTAAAGTAAGTCATTACAGCCCTACTGTCTAGCCGGGTCATAATGTTGTACTGAATTTCATTATTTCCCATGGGACATAATGTGATTTGAATTTGGAATGCAACCCATGTAGTCGTGCTTGATCGAGGTTGGTTTCAAAAATGTTTGGGTGCAATGAGATTTTATTCTAATTAGGCTGTATGTCAACATTTTCTTTGCACTGCCTACAAATTAAAAAAAAAGAAAAACAGGAAAACTCTTTATTCGAATGTCGAACTGACCACTACAGAATAGACTACAAAAAAAGAAAAAAAGGCGCCAAGCGCTCAAACTGCTGTACTGTTATCTATACCGAAATTCAGTTTCGATTCAAATAAACTTCTAAAAAATGTCGAGTGACGACGACAGTGATTTTGATTTAACTCCAGACTGCATACAATCTGAAGCCTCTGGTAAAGTTGAAAACTTACTTCCAGAAAAATCATTTCTGTCTACTTAACAGTCATTGTTTTCAATTGCCTCGCAGAAAGTATAAAAAGTAGAGTATGCATCGCGGGCTTAAATGTGTATTTGTCTTGGGCGATCTTGAACCCCTCGTACTCAGGATTCTTGCCTTAACTCCCTCGCTCCGCTCAGGAGTTAACCATAGAATCCCTCGTTCTCGGGGTTCAATATAGCGCCCTTGACATAATACACTACTTTAAGCCCTTGTTGCATAATCTACTATTTTATTTAACTCACACTGTCATTTTTTTCCAAATAACAGTCAAATAAATCTTCTGAAATTTCTCTTGAATTGAATATTGCTTGTTGTTAAATGAGTAATACGAGCCTTAGGATAAGATGATAGGTAAATATATCCAGCAAGAAATTAGCATAGTGCTATTGTTCATCCATCTTGAGTATTCTGACGGCATCGGTTCTTGACTCATACGAAAGTGGTTTGAAGTAGTTCAAACCTGAGTACTCTCGAGCTTATTGTGACTCTGTGAAGCAATCTCTATTTTAGCCTACTTCCATCGATTGACATAAAGATTAGAATTCGGGTCCACTATGGCCTATAAACCTTGGCTAATGGTCTTTTTAAGCCTTGGAAAGTATAATTAAGAAGGAATTGATGAAAAGTAATGCTGTTTCTTTAATCCAAATTACTTTTCTCAATCACTTTGTTGAAGTTGCAGCAGTTTTAGGGCTAGGTAATGTTTTGTCTCCTTTTTGTTATTCATATAGATAGCGTGAGATTTATGAATCTCACGCACTGGTGTTCACAATAAATAATTTCACCAAATAACTGTACGTGGTTTAGTACATTTCCGATTGCGCCCGGGTTTCGCAATTGAAGTATTTCCTGTAATTTGCTATGTACAGCCGCGATTGGTCTAGTTCAAAATATATCATTGCTATATCAAGCAGAATTCTAAATATTGTGACATAGTTGAATGATATGGAATACGTAGAACTGACAACTTTGATGGCATGGAAGCCTTCCATGCCATCATAGATAGTCGCGATGATTAGAAATAAATATAATTAGATTAGTATTGTCCTAATTAAAATTTATTTGTGCTATCATCCTAATAATAGGTATTATAAATGCGAAAGGTTGAGAGGATGTTTTGATGTTTGATAATCAATCACGGCTCAACCGATTTCGTTGAAACTTGGAATATATAGAGTTATATACCTGGAATAACTAATAAGCTTTTTGTAGTTCCTTTACTAAAAAAATCACCACAAACCTTATTAAATAATTCAGATGACAATATTCAGAATTTATGTGAGGTTTCAGTATGTAAAACCATGATTAGTCTGCCTTTGAGATCAATTATTGCTGCCACAATGCGCGACTGTGAATATGAAATTGCATTTACGCAGCCACAATTATTATTAGTTATAGATAAGCTCTGTTGGTAAGCCATGTGACTCCTAAGTGCCTAACTCTGCAATACAAATGATACATTTGATATTAACGATTTTCATGATAATTTCTAGAAAACAATATTAAATGTCCAAAAATTCTTGTTTTCTAAAAACTTTGGAGAATTCATAAAATACGGCACGTATTTTATGAATTCTGAAGCTGCGTTTGAAAAAAGAGTATATAAGACACTTGCGTTTGAACACAGCCCATAGGAACTCGAAAGGATAAATACATAAGCGCCTCGTGAAGGCTCCTTTCGGGCACATGTCACATGACATCGAATTTTTAGGCTCTAGAATATTTCGGCTTCCTCACTCTGCGCTGTTTTGAAAGCACTAGCCGTTTATTAGTTTATATCCACAACGCCCGTGGAGGCAAAATGCGAGTTGAAACAATAATAACATTGAAAAGTTGCTAATTCCACCGACGGAACTGCCCATGTGTTCCTGAAATTCACGTAATTAAATGTTAAATGTGTTCAGAACATTTCAGTCTGAAATTACGTTAATTATGAGCAATGTTACTGTAGTTTGTTTAATTGTGAGTGTCAGAGCTGCTGTTATGAGTAAATAGTATATTCCGAGTAAATATATGAATTGTTGGAAGTTTAATAAAGCACAGAGATTTATGTTAACCTTAACATTTACTCATAACAGCTACTAGTAATAAGAAGACTACTACACCAGTGCGTCAGTCTACAATCAGTGCGTGTTGCAGTCAGTATTAGCCTTATACACAAGCTCAAAGTCGAATTTGAATCGAACCCGCAACACGTCTCAAACGGGCAATCGCCCGCTGCGCCAACGAGGTCGTTAATGCATTGAAAATAATCAATCAAATGATTCATTTGATATCATTGAATAAAGATAAATCATAGGCATACCTACTAGTTTTATTTCCGAGAATGAAAGACATTCTTTCTGATCTCCAGTTGGTCCTTGTAAATATCTGAAGGGAATGAGAGGTATGTCCGAACATTCGGCATATGCCCACATTTTGCATATGCCTATACGTTACAGGTTTACAACCTGTAACGTATAGGCATATGCAAAAGCCCATCGCCGCTTTAAGATTACTTACTGGTTTCCTCACGATGTTTTTCTTCAAAGTTTTAAGCAAGTGTTAATGCGCGTTTTAAAAAGCCGGGGTGGCCTAGTTTATGTTATGTTTGATCCGAAAGTCGTGAGTTCGAAGCCGGTCAAAATTGAAATGATAAAGGAAATAAAGAAGGCATTTATTTGGAAATTATTTATTGCATTTATCTTTAATCTTGAAAATAATATCTGACTTCTATACAAAATACACTCATTATAATATTTTAGCTTCAAAGTCGAATTTATACCACATTTATCGATGTTATATTTTAATTTTAATGTGACATATAGCTACCTAGACTACAATAAAATGCTCTATACAACAACACTCTATACAATGTAATGTTTAGACTATACTAATCTACCTAAATTCTTACGTTATGTTTATAAAAATATTGGCACACAATTCTACTTTGTCGAGCAAAACATTTTAGTCTTCGGCTAACCAAATGTCTGAGGTGCAGTCACCACCCGGATATCTGGGAAATAATATGAGCAATATGAGGAATTGTGGAGCAACGTCGAATTTTATTGGAAAGTGATGTGGAAAAGCTAGACGAAAATAATATATTTCATTCTGTATAAATTCTCAAGATAGTATTAGGGAGATGGATTATTCATCTTTTACAGAAGTAGCCCATTTTTCTATAGTTCAAATGACTTTTTGGGACATTTCACTTATTTCTCTCATAATATCATAATCAGTGATCCGAGCACGAATAATTCACGATAGCGTTACGAAACGATAGCAAATGTCAAATATTAGCCAATCAAAATTAAGACTTCAACCATTTTCGCAAATTTCGCAATTTTTTAGCTTTTACTATTGTATCGTAAGCGTAACGTTATCATTAATTATTTATGCTTGGGGCATAGCTAGTCATGCTCAGTTCAATATGAAGCTTCGACCGTTCCTGAGAAAAATGGTCTTGAACAACAGACAGACAAGCGAACAACAAAGTAAAGGATTCTGCTTTTTCCTATTGAGGTATTGAACCTTAAAAATTAATCGTTCCTTTTTTGAAAGTTACCTCATTTCATGCGGCAGTGTGGGCCCATCTGGCTCGTCCCCGAAGTGAACCAGGAAGTCCGGGTCTAACTTCATGCCTTCTGTACCCACGTCCAACTTCACTACCCACCCGCCCTGTGGAGGTTAAGCGGAGTCTGGAGTTTTTCAACAAGGTGAAGAGTGCAAATGAAATAAATAAAACTGGATTACTGTTTAAACTGTCGTACTCTTTCATCTTTCTTCTTTTTATACTTACTAATCCAACAGGATGTTGTTCTATCTAAATTTCAATGAATTTGTTTGGGATCGTTTAGTGAAAATGAAATGAAATATGAGAAAAGAAAACTTAGGTTTTCTTAGTTAGTTAAGTAAATGGACATTTAGTTATATAAATTTCGAATTAGTACCAGCCATGGATGTCTTTTTTTATTTAATAGATCCATTCATCTTTAGCAGTTCTTCCAAAACCGTGATATTAATAAGGTTTTTACTACTTCACCCCCTGTTTGTATAACAAAAACAAACAACTTAATTTTTATGGATTTCAGGAAAATTACCTTCCCATTTTATTTTATACTCCCTGATATTATAGCTACTTTTCTTTGCAGACAGTCTGGTTCATTAAAATTCAGAAAGTATCGTCTCATAAACTTAGACCACCTTCTTACAAAAACAATTTAAAATTACACGGTCTCATACCTATTTGTTTTACAAAATATTCTTTGCTGCTTTTATAAATTATTCATAAAAAGCAGGTGACACAGGTCTCAGAAAAATAGCTTTATAAAGGTAAAGGTATAAAAAAGACAAAAGATTGTGATATAAGGCATAATGCCTGTTTATTGCGGTCTGTAAGCTACGGGACCGAGGTGGGTGTATCCAATAAAATACTTTGTCCACGGCCCTCACATTCTTGGGAACTATGTTATGCTTAATAAACTAGAGATCTGAATTTTTGGGCATCCCGTAGTTTACGAGTTATTGCTGGGATCTTTTGTTACAGTGTACTGTATCTGAAATGTTTATTTCAGGCTGATTTATGGGTACGAATAACGCTAGACACAAACTGATCCCACGTAAGCAACGTATGCAACACTGCTCATGATAACGTTGTTCCTAGTCGTACGAATTCAACGGGACAGATGTCATAATGCGTTACGTAAGTGTGTTCAGATTGTGTTTTCGTATTCACGATAGCGTTACGCTTAAGATACGAAATGTCAAATATTAAAATTAATAGCTCAGAAATTTCGTGGATTAGCAGAAATTGTGATGCCCCCTCACCGCGGGTTCCCGAAAATGACGCAATGAGCTTAGCGCGATCGCGTATATACCGTAGACAGACTCGCCACGATTAGTGAACCAATGAACTAACTCAATGATTATGATTCATTAGATCAGCTGTTCATTTTATTACATCACCGTACCGTGTCAGCACCCTAACTGTCAAAACGTGAATATGATTATTTGTTAGACTTTAGTGGGGTAGGCTATTTATTGAATGCGCGTAAACCTTTGAATTATATTTTTTTCAAAACGGGACGTACCTGTTTAACCATTTCGGGATAGAACTGCTTATCCCAAGGTGAATAGAGCGAAGATGAGACATACAGTCTTCTCCCATCCAAAGATAGCTGCAACATCTGAGGTCCACCGTACAATCTCTTGCCCTTCAAAATCACTGGTTCAGCTGGCTTCTAATCAGACAACAATGTTATAATTAAAATTAAGACCAAGTATTAATATGAAAGTTTTCTGTTAGTATACAAAATAGACATACCGAGAAGTAAGAAATAAAATTATTCATATGAATTTTATCCCCTCGCACGGTAGACAACTTCTCAAATATCCCTAAGGGGGTAGTCAGAGGCACGTCCAAACATTTCAGCACATGCCCACATTTTGCAGTCTTATTTACTCAATACCATACGTGACAGGTAAGAATACATAGGTACTGATTTCCTCATGATGTTTTCCTTCACCGATTGAAGTAGGTGTTAACGCGCACTTAAATTTTTAGTACCGAAAAACTTACTGGTGCACGACCGGGTTCGAACTAACTACCAGGCCAAAACAGCACGACTGCTAAAAAGTAGTGCTTAAAATTATCTAAGTAGGTACCTATCCACATTACGTAACTAATGAACTTGAGTTTTTCTACATCTGATTTAATTTCTATTCTGAATTGAAAACAAAAACATCAAACGGCTGAACAATAACAAATGGTAGAAACGAGAAAGCAATTTAGAAACGGCAAAAACTGAAATGAAAGGAATGACATTGCAAAAAGGTAATTGTGCAACTCATGAAGCTTTCATTTAACCCATTACAATCAGTATTGGGGGTTAGGAATATCTGTGGCATTGCGATGCATAGAAGCGGCAGTCACACGTAAGCTTGTAAAAGTTTTTTTTAAGCTGGTAACCAAACTTCGGTCTTACGTTCAAACGTAGTAGTGCGCTAGATGGGAGAATTGAACGTTTTTCTGCAATTTTTCTTACGCTAATTGGCTTTCGCTAATTGTAATTGGTCCTTGCGCTAATTGTGGTCGCACACAGCTTTTTTAGCCTCTCAGTTCGTGGATTGGTTTTTTGGTTGTAGTATACTACAAAATTACTGATCTATTCCATGTTTTCTATGCCATTTAGTTTTTTAGTGCAATACGTTTTCAGGTATTTTTTTATAATTAATCTTCTCGTTTCTATTTTAAAAGTTGATCATCATCATTTCATACGTAGGACTGCTGGAAATAGCCCTCCCCCACAGATTTTAAGAGCGACTTCCTATCATGCGGGGTAATTAGCCCATGCTCACCACGCTCTGGGCATATGGGTTGGCGAGTGCAGTGAGAGGGACGCTGCTGCCCATCTGCATCTTTTTCCCCTTAGTCGCCTCTAATAACATTCACGGGTAGTAGATATGGGGACTATTTTTCAGCCGAGGCCGAGGCCACCACGGTAAATTCAAACGTTACTTGAGCTTTATTTCTATAAACATAGCCTTGAATAAAATACATAGCACCGCTTTGTACAAATGTCTGCTTATCGCAAATTATAACCCAAGTTTCATATGTAGGTGCCTAACTTTGTGACAGGTATTACTAAACATACTGTTGTTATCAAACTTGTTTCTATGAAAGACAAATTACATAGATACCTATCAAATATTGTTATATAAGGATCCGAGTTTGTCTAGTAAGTTGTAGGTATCTCAACTTTCGAAAGCTTACGATTCGGTCACGCAGCAATTAAAATTTCAATCCTAAAAACTTCGTGTATCTTATTTGCGACGATATGATTGTAACCTTTCACATATGGAATACTGGCTACTGTAAATTTTCGGTATGTGCCAAATCTAATTCAGACGTGCCTCTGACTACCTCCCTGAGATATCATAGAGGATCTCAGTGCCTGGAGATCTGATATAGAAACTGGAAACTTTTAATTGACCACCATCATACATGTATCTTTAGTAGGGTTCATATAATTTAATCAGTTGTATATTTCTTAACCTAACAGTAACTTTTCCTTGTCTTAGGAAAAATAACATAAAATAAAAATGTCTAACGTGCTTGAGCATAACAGTCGTGGCCCTTTTTTTCTTACCTTCAATTCTTTATCTTCCAATACTTCTAGGTCGTAGTTAGAGATTTGTCCTCCTAGAAACACTTGGCTGACTAGTTTGGGGTGAGCCGGGTCTGATATATCATACTGCCTCACATCTCCATGAAGCCAGCACGAGAAATACATGAACTTGTCATCGAGTGATAGAAGTATATCTGAGATCAAACCTGCGAAAAAAATTTCGTTAGAAAGATGATGGAACTCTGTGGGTTCAAGCATGAGCAGCCAGAGATGGAATGCCTTATTTGAAAACGATGCACGATGGTAAGCGATAGTCATATTATAAATGCAGAAAGTTTTTGAGGATATTTGGATGTTAGTGGTTCAATCACGCCGTAACGACTCTACCGATTTCGATGAGACTTGAAATAGATAGAGTGCTTTGCTCGAATTAACCAGTTCAGTAAACGTAACAATCATCTCGAATTGATTTTTAGAGGAATATATTGCTCACAGTTTGTACTCGGCTTCATATCCAATACAGCTCTAATTAATTAAGTTACACCCTGCTGAAAATATGTTTTAGAGCAATAAAATGAAAACCCATGTTCTGATAGATACTCAAAACATCGAAACCCACACAAATGCTTATTAAATAACGACAAAGTAAACCTTCAGAAAAAACTTGAGTAGAAGAACTCTCGAAATAAATAGGAGAGCTCAAGCACCAAATACTAAAATCCATCGACTTCTAAGCATGTGAGGGTACGTTCCAGATTAACCGTACCGAAAAGTCTGCAATAAAGTTCACTAATAAAAGAAAAATAAAAGAAAACCGCATATACACATAAAACAGGTCCGAGCTCAAAATGCGAACTTTTGGAAATACTAATATTTATCGAGCTACGTACATTGCGCGTTGCGTGACAAGTGTCTTAATTTAATTTGTCACATGATAGACGGAGACTAAATTATATATATTTGCCGTAGATTGATAATGTACCTACCTAACCAGACAAAGATCCTACGCGCAAAATATCCTTATGACAACGTCACCGGCACGCTACATACTTCTTGCTCGAACTCGTAAATTCTAGCGTTTTGTGCGTGCCGTGCCGGTAGCGGACGATGTGCTGTAAGAATTCATACAAGGCAAACCAAAATACATTGCGTGCCTGCGTGTGGTGTGGCCAATCCACTATACCTTAAAGTTCGGTCAGTCACCGACCGAAATCTGTTCCAAGCGTGAAATTGGATGGAAAATAAAATAAAAACAAAGTAAAGTTACCGTTAAGCTTGGACTCAACGCCATCTTTGGCAACTTTTTTCGCAGGAACGTCGACGACTTTATCGGTTTTCCACGTTCCATCCGTAGTTTTGTAGAACCTAAACAAATAAAAAACTATAAATGTACGTGATTTTCCAACTTGATAGGTAATTAATTGGATATCCTCGGGTCAAATAATGATCTATTGCTTGCTTGGCTTGTGTCACTGGTAAATTTTTAGTCATCTTGCAATAAATAGGTCAGTGACCAAGTTGAAGTACAGTTTCCTTGAAAAGGGCTAATCACCCGATATTATCCTTCCACTATTAATGTTGTATTCCCAGCGACGATTATTTTTGGTCTTATCTCAAGATTTCTCTAGCTTTGTCTACGTCAAAATAAGCTCTATTTTAAACTAAACCATCTTGTGCTTCATGAAACAAATCCACCTTATCTCAAACGATCCCACCCCCATATTATTATGAAACTATGCCAGACGCGCGGCGAAAACGCGCTTCTGTGCTAAGGGAATATATTTCAAAAGAACAAAGAGAAAAATGAATGAACCGTGTCAATAACATACTACAATCACGATACTCGGACGGACAACGTTCAGTTCTGCAGTTGGGGCGTAGTAGTGTAAACGCAACTGCCGCTTGCAATATTATCGTCTATCGTTACGATAAACAACAGACGATAGAGGACACTTCGAACCGATTTCGTTAGACGACATGACACGCTAGTTGATTGTTGTGTTTGCGAATATTTCAGAATAAAGAGAAACAGATACTTACACACAGGTTGGGTTGCAAGACAAGCACGGGACACGGGATGGAGGGTCAGTTAGCTCGCTCACACACATATAGAAGTGCATTCGTATGGTGCTATAGTGTGTGACATGTGTCACAGGAACGCGCGTGAGCTATCGTGTGGCATTTATCGTGACGATAGACGTGGCGTAACGATTTATCTTGGTGTGAACCGCTCTTAGTAAATATGAGGGCAGATTTCATACTCATCCATCAAGACACGACTTCTCACATTATCCCAAATCCCTACAAATCTCTTACCTGTAAATGTTGGCTTCGACTGCGCACCCGACAAATCCTTGCGCGGATTTTGGATCATGAAGAAACCTGATCTCCAGGGGCGCGCTACCTTCCTGACCTAGATCGATGACTTGTTGAAGCTCGTGAGTTGACCATTTGTACACGTTGAGGTTGGTGCCGTAGCGCTCCTTGTTGGGGATGTCTTCGGCGTGAAATCCGCTGGAAGATAAGCGATGTTTCTTATCTGTCAGAAATATGTTGCGTGACAGTCAACCTACCTACAGTCTAGACCAGAAGTCCTAGGATAATGAAAGGAGGGAATTTTCTTTTAAACTGTAGGATTGCAGGGGTGGAAATTTGTATGAAAATAGGTTCAGCTCAAATTCTTTGACGGCAGTAAACTGATTGCTTTACTAAGTTTTTTTTTTATATATCCAGGTTGGCAAAAAGCTTAAGGCCCACCTGTTGGTAAGCGGTTAGCGTAGCCTGAGGTATGAGCGATTGCAAAACCTGAGGCATCACGCACGCGTTGCCGACCCCGAACCCCCTTCCCCCTCAAGAGCTCTGGCAACCTTACTCACTGCAGGAACACAACACTATTTGAAACAAATAATGTTATTTGGCTGCGATCTTCTGTAAGGCGGACTGCTCCGATTTACAAAATGAACTGACTTTTTTCCCCCCTTCAAAGGGAAGCAAAACTAGAGACGATTTAATTTTGTGAAAATCACGTGCGGAACATAAAATCCCAAAATCCTTGAATCAGACAACTTCACGTCCGATCGAGCAAAGGCAATTGAAACCAAAACGGATGACAATTAATCGGAAATAACTCACGACTTGAAGTGCTTCGGCGTTCCCCATTCCGATGCGATCATTACGTCATGGTAGGGCTGGTACCAGAAATCGTAACCGAATTTCGCCAATTTGCTCCCCTTCGTCCATGTTCCTGTAAACAATGAATGATGATAATATTTCTTGTGGGGGAAAATGTTGTGGACCAATGTTGGTGTGATTTTAACGACCGTGTTTAGCTAAACATATTATTTTTTAGATAAATTAAGTGTTGACTTTATGGTTTGTAACACGTCGAAATAGAGACTGATTCTAAATAGCTAATAATTACTAGGCACAGTACAATATTAAGACATTTTGTACTGTACTTCACGGTACTTAGTACAAAGAAGTTCTTGGCCCAATATGGTGACAAAGCTTATAGACCGCCTAACTACCTAGCTTTAATGGCTTTAAATCATAGCTAATTGCGACTAATCTCATCAACGCATCTCTCAATTGTAGTCCGCGCTGTATATTTATTAAGAACTAGCTTGCGCCCGCGGCTTCGCTCACGTGTTTTAAAATGTTGTACAAATGTGTGTGTTTTAGTTGCAAATAAATGAATGTCTATGTCTATGGTACCTAGATAGCCTATATGCTATTTTAGGTAAAGAACTTTATCTATTTCAAGTTTCATCGAAATCGGTTACGGCGTGATGAAGAGCCGTTACGGCGTGATTGAACAACAAACATCCAAAAATCTAAGCATCCAAACATCCTCACAAACTTTCACATTTATAATATTAGTAGGCTTATTTGTGTATGAAAATTAATAAATAAATAAAGTCTTAGCCAGGCCGGCATGAATAAATATTCTAATAATTTCCTCTTAGGAAAAAATGTAATCTTCCAAATCTCATAACAAAAATCATATTAGATTTCCCTTTACTTCCCACTCACATTCACCTGTCACTTTCGTATTCGCACAGATGAACACAAAATCCTCTACACATTGAGGAATTTATGATTGCTTCCATACGTCTAATTCGTTAGCCCTCAATCAGTATTCGCAGCAAAGAAAACCTTGTTATTCTTACGCTACTAATTGCAATGTTGCTTGCGTGATATCGGAATAAAAAATAGATATCAATTTATCAGGGCATCTCCTGCAGATGAAAGTTCTCCTCAAGACAAGTCCACAGAAAGTTTGCTCGACCTTCGAACGTTAGATAGACTTATACAGCTTTAAGCATTAGGTATATGGTTCAATGTCGAGCGCTTTGCATAGCATTTCTGCTGGGAGCTATTTCTCGATTTAACATGCTCGTCAACCATGTGTGCTCTTAGAAACACCTTTAGATAGCTTGCAAAATTAAACATATACGAGTTGGGAATAACTTTAAAACAGGTTATATTTAATTAAAAAGAACTTTCGACATTCTTCATTGAAAAAAACTCTATGCAAAAAACATCTGTTTCTGAGAATGATAAAATGATGATTACGGACATATTCACGGTCAACTGATCCCAAACTAGGCATAGCCTGTACTATGGGTACCAGAGACATACTACATAATAGATATGTATTTAACACCCAGACACAGAACAAACATCTGTGTTAGTAACAAATGTTTGTCCAGTGCGGGGATCGAACCCGCGACCTCTAGCGCAGAAGGCAGAGTTACTACCAACAGAGCTATGAGGCCGATGATGAACCAAAACTTATTTTACCAAATAAAATCACAAATATTACTCACCTGTCACTTTCAAAGTCTTCGCATCGATGAGCACGAAATCCCCCTTTCCATTTTCTTCCTTATCGCCCATAGTGGAAATCATGATTTCCCCTGTCGCTAGACAGTGGGCCGTGTGCGGGAAGCTGCAGTTGAATGACCTCATCTCCGACCCGTCGATTACCTGTCGACGTTTCGAAGATATGAAAAAGATAAGGTTTGGGAAAATGGGGTGTTTAGCAGTTTGGCCGAAATAGCGGGCATCAATTGTGTAAGGGAGATTTGATAACGGTAAAGGTCGTCAAGACTATAAGGTCTCTTTTGCATAAATTAAATACAGATGTCTAGCAGTGCACTTCTACAGGATGATGATGATGATGATAAATAAATAAATAAATAACACCGTAATATTATAACACCCAACATTCACATACATAGCCCTGACCCCACACTAAAGATTTATAGAGAGTTATAGTTTAAGAGAGTTATAGAGCCGATAAAGTTAGTGACTGATCATAATTAAGAGGTTCTGAAAATTCTATCAAACCAATTAGTAAGTGGGAAGAGCTTTTGATCAGGCAGTGAGACAACACACGATATACGTGTTGATAAAATAAAATAAATTCTACATTTCAAAATTGTTGAAAGTACGAAAATGGTAATACGCTTAAGGGCAAACATTGCCCGTAATCAAGATCACCCTTAAATTATGTTGAAAAACGTAAAACATTTAATCATTGGTTTTACAAAGAAGTTCAAAGTGCTCTAAGCAGTTAGAAGTTTAAGGAAAATTGAAAACAATGGGAATAAAGGAATCCTTAGAATAACATCAACTTTGAACTTTAACAATAAGCAGATAATGCACATCAAAGTGCTTATTCAATCCAAAAGATACAGTCCGCTTATTATGACAAGAGATAAGTTCGAGATTTTCATTAGCCTGGTCCAAGTTATCAAAAGATAGCGATCCATTATTTAACTTGTTCCAACTGTCCCGTGGTCAAAACTCACCTTGTGAATCTGTGGTTTCCTCGGATCGGTGCCGACGTCAACAGCGAAGATATTGCAGGACTGCAATGCTGGGAGTATTAGTAAATCCCTCTTGAGGGTTTTGTCATCGTGGCAACTGGAACAGACGTTCCAGCCGCTGTGGTGGAGCTCGTCCTTTGTGCTGCCAGTGTAAGTGCGGTGGATGACCTGTTGACACATAATTATTATTATTTCCCCATAAAAATAACTTCATTCACTGAAGCAGTCTTTCTCTGCATTTTTAGATATAAACATTCAATAAAAATAAATAAAAAAAAAAACTATCTTATTTTTTTTATAAATTATGTTTTTCGAATTCATTGCCCTCAAGTTCCGGTTTGGAGGAATGTTTCAAAGTATTTCAATTTATTTCATGATTCATGAAACTCCTGAAAGACCTCAATCCTTCTCTTAAATCCTCGCAGCAAATCCCTACGATATATTGCATTCCTCCTGTTAATTTAGCTTGGAACTAATACTTAATCTGCGACTCGACTGCAGTATACACCCGGTAACGTAAAGGTGAAAACAGGTTGCCGGTGCCGACGCTTAATGGAAGTTGACTTTGTCAAAAAAGTCATAATGTACGCAAGACTCACTTTAATGAGACTAATCCTAGTTACATAATATCCTATCCTATCTTCGATGGGCAACATTTGGGAAACTTCTTCCTTCATCTTCAAGACGAAGTCTACAATCAGTGCGTGTTGCCAGCGATGGCATATGTCACTGAGACTTGGTAGCTTACTATTGGCCTCACGCACAAGCTCAAAGTCGCGCAACGGGCTATGGGGGGAGGTATGGAGTTTTCACTACGTGATAAAATCTGAAACTGAGAAATCCCTAGAAGAACCAAGATTATCAACATACATAGCTCCAAGTTAAAGTGGCAGTGGGCAGGCCCTATAGCCCGCAGAACCGACAACCGTTGGGAATAAAAGTTCTTGAATGGCAACCACGAACCGGACAACGCAACGCAACGCAGCATTGAAAGACTACCAGAGGGTTTATTGCCAGGGTTAAGTCACATCGTTATAAAGTTCATTTTACGCCAGCTAGAGTCATACCAGGCTCAGATAGACAGTCGGCTACATTGTGAATGCACCCCTAGATCCCGGATTACCAGGAACGGCCATCCGACAGGACTAAACGGCTGTTACGTTTTATTTGCTAATACTAGTGCGTAATTGCACACATTCTGCCTGCGGATATTACTTTTTCAGGGTTCCGCTGCCAAAGAAACTTAATGTAAGCCGTATAAAATACATAAAAATTATCTAAATGTATAAAATACATCTTAGTGCAGGCGACTCTGGCAAAAAATAGACCAACATCGGTCATAAAAAACGTGGTTTTTGAATGCAAATACTGTGGCGAAATGTCATTGATCAATTCATTTTAATACAAGAAAGAAAAAAATCAGAAAGAAAATTAGGTACCACTAATACAAGTAGGATAATCAAAAAATACAAAAGAAGGAGTAGACCGTTGATTGAATTGATTTTAATTTCCGGTACATTGAAAAAAAAAAAGAAATAGGCTCAGGACTTTTACCCCCAATAATCGTAGATATCCTCTCAGATTTCCAGGCGATCAGATCCTTGAAGATACAGAGGTCAAGTCAAGTCACAGGCATGTCCGAACGTTTAGCACATGCCCACATTTTTTTCGGTACATTGATACCTGCTGAATCTTCTCACAAAAAGCCCAACGCACTCTTAGCTGAAATGATCTAGAAAGTTCATGTCTCTATTGTGCTATTATTTCCGTGATTACTGTCTTAGAGACGAAATTGCTCTGACTTCATATTTCGTGAGCTCTCGGCTAATGAACTATTATTTGAGACAGCGCAATCAAGCCTCGTTTCCTCCTAATTACCCCCTAGCTTCAGCCGTATTCATAAACGACACAAGGTGTTGCACGTAATACTAGTAGTATGACCAGCGGCGTAGCTGGATTCATCGTAATGTTGACTGGTTCCAAGTCTGTATTATGTGAGTCTTAGACGCAAGGGAAGTGGCAATCGAACCACTCGGTTCGATTCCCACTGCGGGACAAATGCTTGCATGATCTGCAAATATTTGTTCCGGGTCAGTGGTGTTCCGCTTGTGGTATCATGGTACTCGTAGTTGGGTATCAGCCCACGACACAGGGAATCTTAGTGTTGAGTATTAGGATTAGGAGGATTATTTATAAAAAAATGTTATTTATAAAAGAAAGACAGTCAAGTGCGAGAACTCGCGCCCTGAGGGTTCTATACCATTGGTCGTGGGTTCGAATCCCAGTCGTGCACCAGTGGTCATGATCAGAAAATAAAAATTCTAAGTGTAGGAATTGACAAACTTATATTTGCGGTCGCTCACGTAGTCATTGTATGACATTGACCGCAAATATAACATTGTTTCCTAAGAAACTTCGAAATTCCTCAATTTCAGACTTTTTCCTTTAATTGTGTTACAAAAGCTCCTAGCATTCCAAATTTCAGAATTGTGAGGTAGCTGGAAGTACTCTAGAGGTTTTTAATTTTAGCCATTTTCCATTTCATACAAAAATTATACATTCATTGCCATATCTTTTTGATGCATTAAGGCTTTGATTTTTATACAGCATCATAAACCCACAGACCTTAATGGGTGGTATAAATTTCAAGTTGATACAGACGGACAGACAGACAGACAGACGGACAACAAAGTGATCCTATAAGGGTTCCGTTTTTCCAAATGAGGTACAGAACCCTAAAAAGTAGTAATAACTTCCAAGTAGCTAGAGACCAACCAAGGTCGGTTTTTGTTGTCGATGCAATTCTTTGAGTTGTTTTATGAATTGTTTGTGAATATGAAAGTCAGCGCGGAGGTGTTACAATAGTGAGATAATTAGTGAGAAGAAGTATCCTAATTATGCGTTAATAAAACATTAAAATAACATTATGTTCGATTTTTACCCGACTGCCGAGAAGGAAGAAGGGTAATGTTTTTTAACGATGCTTTTGGCAATATCAATACACGGTATTTAAAGCCTTAATATGATTAATGCAAGAGTTGGCGGTTTGTATGTTGGTAGTTTAATCATGCCGTAACGGCTCATTTTACCTAGAATATAATATAGGCTCTTTTATAACTAGATGCCACACGAGCGCATTTGAAGGCACGAGGTAGTTAGTTTTCTCTAAACGTAAACGAACACAAATCATCATCACCATCATCACTGTCACTGTGAAGTCCACTGCTGAACATAGGCCTCCCCCAAAGAGTTCCATGACGAACGGTCTTGAGCCTTTTCCATCCATCGACTTCCCGCAACCTTAACAATGTCGTCGGTCCATCGGGTGGGGGGCCTTCCAACACTGCGTCGTCCGGTTCGTGGTCGCCACTCGAGAACCTTTGTTCCCCAACGGTTGTCGGTTCTGCGAGCTATATGGCCGGCCCACTGCCAATTCAACCTGCTAATTCTGAAAACTATGTCGGTAACCTTGGTTCACAAATAATTTACAAGAAAAACATTTTTTTGTTGCTTTGTAAAGATGGCTAAGATATCATAATTTTCAAAATGATTACATTATACTACGTCATGTCAAAATTCACACTCCAAAATATCAAAAACTATGTACCTAGCCATCAGCTAGTGCCAACTTTACTGTGTACCGAACATCTTCATCTGTATTGTGGCATCATTTTATGATCTCGCATCTCGTTGGCACAGCGGGCGAGCGCCCGTCTGAGACGCAAGGGGTTGGGGTTCGATCCCCTGTGCGGGACAAATGCATGATCTGCAAATATTTGTTCCGGGTATGGGTGTTGTGGTACCATGACATAGGGAATCGTAGTGTGGGGTCAGGAATATGACTGTTGGTGTTATTTTAAAAATTATGAAATGTATAGTTCTTAATGCAGGTGACTGTACAACGCAGTTGTACGAGTATAGTACGGTATAAGTACGGTGTCGTTGAACGCAGAATCTAAATATTTTTCCTCTTTTGTTGGTTGATAATGTTTTAGCAAAATAAGTTTGTTGCCATTGAGATAAATCTTATCAGTGTGACTGAAATAAATAAACATTGCCCGGTCATTCTTCAACGTGCAATTAGATTGTACAATGACATTTCATTACCATTTTGAGAATAACCGATAGACGCATCCGCTAACTGATTATTGTTTATTATGTATGAAAAATTAAAATGATGGTATACAAGGCAATTCATAATAATATATTGTATGCTATCCCGAAAGGCGCTTATTCTACACCCAATTGGCAATGAAGTTTGTTCGATAACTTTTGGAAATCGAACAATTTTCTTTGAAAAAACTCCATGCAAAAATCAGCTGTTTTGCGGTTAAATCAGTTCAAACTCAATTATTCGGCTGTTTAAGGTAGTAATCGTGATGTCAAACTACACGAGCATTTAATCATTACTTAAGATGATTAGAATAAAAGAAATACTTAAGATGTTTAGAAGATCAAAACAGCTAATTTGAAAAAGTTCGGAAAATCATCAGTTTTTTTATTTTTATTTGATGACGCGTTGAGCCGTAGATAGTGTGTAAAAGTTCTGCAGTGGCCTGCATATACAACTGGTTGACTGTACACTTTGAGGAACCTAGGAAAATAATGAATACTCATAAAATCTTCCTACTAAAATCAGGAAACGGACTTTTATTCAATCACTACTTAGGCCTCTCCTTCGAATCGTAAAAAAACATACCTGGCTATAAGTAGGAGACTCTGGGTTCACGTCTACGGTAGATAAGTAGTCTTGCTTCGTCTCATCTGGTTGCACGGTGACCACATAAAGAAGTTCCTCTCGTGGTCCGTTTCTAAATGCGTCCATAGGGGACGCGTAACCCGGGCCTTTACCTGTAAAAAAGGTTTTTTAAGCACATAACTACAGGAATAAATATTCCATGGCATTCCATTGGGAAAAGAAAGTAAACTCCACGATCGGTAAACAGAAACCTACGCGAATTACTCTTTTGTACCATTTATTTTTCAAACAATTTTGGCGTCTTTCTTATGTAATGATGAAATCATTTGATGAAGCCATTGAATAAAACAGAAAATAATAATAAAAACAAGATATTAAGCTTAAAAATTAAAACCAGACTATGCAAAAGCTTGAAATTTTAAGTTACCCAAAATTTTGGAACCAGCGCGACTCAAACCCGCATCTTCGCCTTGAATATGCAATGCGATACCAACTAAGCCACAGAATAAATGACGCTGGCACCGAAAATCTTGAGCAGATGCTATGTTTATCGGTTGTGAACGGCTAGCTATACCTACAGGAATTTCCATCATAAACATGCATATTTCTCAGTATATAAATTAGCTACAGATTGCGCACTTGCTATAATGTTTATTAAAATATAGTACGAAGATGCGGTTTAAATTCCAGTAGATTCAAAAAATTTGAGTAGCATTCTTAACTTTCAAATTGAGTAAAGAAAAAATTTTTGAATAAACTGATATTATATAGGTACCCTTAGCTTTCATTTTTATTAGATTCTCTTTCATTTGATACCAGACATCGCCAGCCTATGACACTCGGATTACAAAGACGCTTCATTTAATATCTGATTCATCAAAGTATAGACCAGTAGATAAAGAGGTACGAGGGCACAAATAGACATACATACATAACGGAGTGCAAAAGTTGGTAAATAGACAAACAATAGCCCATTGATAGGATTACCCCAAACAAAGGGGGTAATTTATATGCAAGCGTTACCTGAAGTGATTACTGAAAGAGCAGGGGTAGTCCCCTACTAGCGAACCCTCATTTGTGCAACGGGAAATAATGTTTTGATGCCTATCGACAATTTATTGAAGGTGACAGTTCCTTTTCGGGACGGGCCGCCGTGAAAATTGGACTTTTAAAATACCAGGAAAATTCTATTTGCTTCAGATTTATGGGGAATTAAATTATGTTTTTTTGCGATTGACGATTGTGTCTCACTTTATTAGACCCGGTTTTTATTTGCAAATTTCAGAATTATTGTGTAGTTCGTTGTTTATGAAAAGTTGTCTCAAAACATTGATAAATATCTACTTGTCAGTAAAATGTAGGTATTTACTTAATGTTTTTCGTTTACGTAACGTTTGGTGTTTATTAAAATGTATAGATCCTGCTACAGTAAATAAACAGTGGCAGATTTACCCATTTCCATAACGCCACCCTTATTTTTGTTTAACCATAGAATATTGAAGTTTGCGGTACTGTTAAATGTAGTTACTATAAAAGGGAGGACGGAAAATTATCTAGTTTTAGAGTTCTTTTAAACCATTTTGATTTCTGTAAGACATCTAAAATAAAATAGATCCCCAAGTTTGTCGCCCCTAAAATCTACTGCCTTAGGCTAAAACCTACTCAGCCTGATGGTAGATGCGCCACTAAATCCAAATCTATTACGATTTACTCTCTGAACATCTTTGAGGTGAGACAGTACATAAACAACTTCTTTATTGTAGGTAGCATGTAAAAAGAGGCAAGACAAAACAAAGATTCTTTATCGTTGTTGACCTGTATTTACCTTGTAGATAAACCAGGCAGATGCTTAAAATATCTACAGCGATTAATATTCCTCAAACTTCAGAGAATCTTCAAAAAGTTCTTTCTAAACAGCGAGATTAAAATCACTAGGGTTTGAGGAACCTCGTTTGCGGTTCTTTGAAGTTGAGCCACAGGGCACGAATCATAATCGCTCACCGCTTGATGTGTCTGACACTTTTTATCCACATTGTGATAATCGCCATGTTATATTCAACTTGCTGTTACCCGCGACTTCGTCTGCATTCATAATAACTTCAACCCTTTACTTTGCCCCCTTTACAAATGATTTTGAGAAAATGCTGAATCACGTATTTCTTTATATCTTTAGGAATTATGGTTTGCCCACACAAACTTTCAACCCCTACTTCAACCCTACTAGCTTCCGCCCACGGTTTCACTCGCATAGTACCTACATAAAAAGTAGCCTATATGCTATTCTAGGTAAAGAAGTTTATCCATTCCATGTTTCAACGAAATCAGTTAAGCCGTTACCGCGTGATAGAACGACAAAAATTCAAACATCTAAACATCCAGACATCCTCACAAACTTTCGTATTTTTAATATTTGTATGAATAGTACCTTTGACGGCTGCCTTATCTCGCTTATCAAGTTGCACGGTTAAGTTTCAAGGCGTGTTCAAACTGCGTGCGATATGTTATCCAAAATATGCTTAAAATGGCCTAAGATTGATTTCAGAATTATCCTTACATCCAATGATTGAAGTCAATTTTTAGATTCACTTTTGGGGGTGTGCAATATAGCTCAACGATGTCGCAAGCCCTTAAAAGTCAAAATTGACTTTAATTAGTAGGTGTAAGGATCATTTTGAAACGAATTTTAGATTGCATTTCGCAAGGCTTTTAAAAATTGACAACTTACTTGTGCGTGTATTACTTTAATGATCTTGGACATGATGGATCAACTATTGGAAGTGGCAGTAGGTATGACTTGTTATACATTTGTTAAAAATACTCACAGCAAGACATCGCAATTGCTTTTCCACAGATAAAACTAAACAAATCGACCACACTGACGAGCCGGCTTCTAGCCAATGTGTAAATAAAAACGGCTATACATACAACTGATAAGTGTGTATCTATGATAGCGCGAGAGCCAACCGCAATAATACTCGACTTAGTTGTTTTTAGCAAGTTGTGCTATTTATGCAGTTAAAACCCAAGGGTAGAAAAAAATTTAAATAGATTTTGAACAATTACCATAAATTTCTTGCTTAAAGTCCGATTCTGAAATATTAATCCATAAACGATAATATTTAGCTGATAGACGAACTTATAAATTATTTTCTTATTAATTATACAACCACCAAGTCTTAGATCAAATGACATTTGACATTATGGCAGTTTCTGTATCAGGTGCTTGGTACAGTCAGCTCTTGAGCTATGAGTATAGCTGTCTCGCTCTATCGAATATTGCTTGCTACGTGCATGCCGTTTAACCGGTATTGTAAGGTCAACAAAAGAACCATAATGTATGTTTAACTTTTCGCAATCATTAAAAAGTTTACATCTTATATCGCAACTGAATAAAATAAAGAAAGTGTCTACTTTATTAGTTCGAGGTATAATGGCAAAGTTCTTGAATGTGTCAACACTCGTGGGGACATTCATTTTAGGTGATCCGCAAGACCACATAACATTGCCTATACATTTGAATTGATCGAGTTAGCGAAGCGAACTAGGCCTACAAATTAAACTGGACTAATTGGCATTGTATGGAGAATATGTATATACGACCCTTCAAATCGTTAGTCCAATCAACATGAAATTTAAAATGTGTTGTGATAACACACATATATTTTATTTGTTGTGGGGGATTTTCTACAGCTTATGTAAAAATATCAATTTTCATGTTTTTTTTTCAATGTTAGTTGATCCTAATTGTAATTGAACATAAAGAACATACATAACTTTATGAAGGTCAAAAATAGCTGAATTAAAAAGATAGGAATATAATCAGAAAAAAAAAATGGTTTTATTCAAAGATTTATATATTTTCGAATTATTTTCGTTAAAACCCTCTTATCCAACTTCATGTGGGGTCGGCACAACATTTTTTTCTCTTCCACTCCCCTCTATCAGCCGTCATATCATTATTCATTCCTTTCTTACTCCAGTCCTCTTTCACACAATCTTTAAGCTTAGAGAAATGCATACAGGCTAATTATTCAAAGCACTTGTTTACTGACGTTACTGCACTATTTAATTTAAATATCTATAGATACAAGAAGTACTCAACGAAGTACAAACTCAAACCACGTTTTCTAAGGACTTACGAGTTTTATATTTTTATATAACCCTGGTAGACAACCTTCCAGATCTCCACGGATTAAGATCCTTAAAGATGTCTTAGGGGGTAATCAGAGGCACTCACCCACATTTTGCAGTAGTGAGTACTAGCATCCGCCCGCGGCTTTACTCGCGTGGTACCTACATAAAAAGTAGCCTATATGCTATTCTCGATTAACGAACAAACATCCAAACATCCTCACAAACATTCGCATTGATAATATTTGTAGGATTCCATAGGTGACATCAACGGTTGCAAGCCCATGGCTGCTTATTAGAATACTTTCTGGTTTCCTCACGATGTTTTCTCATTTAAGCAGGTGTTAATGCGTACTTAAATTTTTCAATCAAAAGCTCATTAATGCACGCCCGGATTCGAACCGACTTTCTTCGGCTCGAAAGTCGGGGTATCTCCAACTAGGCCAAAACGCCGTCTATTAGAAAATTAGGATACTTAAAAAGTGCATCAGTATATCATTACTATGAATAACAGTCAATTTAAAAGCATGAGCATCGTTAAAATCGACCATGGGAACCCAATAGTAAAACAGCTATTTATTAGACAGAAAGAAATGGTACATACGTGCTTGCGGTACCAACTTCATGCAGCCACATAAATACCACTTAAATACATTATCGTCAGTTCAGGATACAAAGTCTCACATACAAAACTACTTATAAACTAGTAACGAGTCTATCTTGAAAGAAAAACTTTTCTCCTCCGACTGTGTACGTGCGAGTGGCTATCTTGCATGATCCTTCTCAAACTCGCATGTTGGTGAAACTCATGCCTGATAGAAATATGCCTGCTTATATTCTTGAACAGAATATGCCACAACGCTTTGTCCTTGTTCTTCCATAATATATCCGCAGTCTTCTCTTTAATCCTGCGCATATTTTCCTCGAGTCGCCTTGCTTTTATTTCCATTTGTATGAGCGAGCGGGTCGTATTTGTCAAAAGCCTGTAGAGGTATTCTTTTCTTCTTTTGCGAGGTTCCGTGGCGTTTGCGTTCGCATTTGTCATAGACTCATATACAATGCTGTCCTCGAACTGTGCTTCATCGGCTTCAAGCGTATCCTCGTTTCGAAATCGCAAAAGAACGCCTGTGAGTATTACAGCGAGCGTAAAACTCAACAGCATGAGAAGTTTTGCGTGATTGTACAGGCGCTTTGCTATGAAATTCATGTCAGGTGCTTTTGACTGAACGGCATAATTCACTCACGTTGCGTCTGGCTGCATGTTTTGTTTACGGTAAGCGGTTCTGTTCAAGCAACAAGTCACGTGGTTTTACGGGCGGAGCGCGAGTGGCGCCCTCTCGCGTCGTTCGCGCAAACGGCACTGGCTGGAATGAAAACACGCCGGTGCGACGCACCCTACGAATTTCCCCAATGACTTTTCCTCTTGAATGTACGAAGGGCAAATAAATATTGATATGGCACTCGGACTAATAAAATATATTTTAATAAAATGAATCAAAAGTATTTTTTAAGAAACCAAATAGGTTGTAGTCTATAAAAAATGATAATTTATAGACGACGTCAAAAAACTGTTCAATCCGACATTATACAGAAACAAATCTACGTCCGTTTCTCGTAGAAGCACCGTAGAGGGTCTACAGATTTCCGCTTGCTACGAACATGGCCCTAATATAAGCTATTTTTAATTATTTTGCTGTATAAGATCTTTTAAATTAAAACTCCTTTATGATTGATAAAAAAATACCTCGTCCGCACATTTCATCCTCTATGTTACTGTAGGTGCGTAAGGGAGAGGAGATCCTCTAGACTAGATAGTCTGCCACCTTGCGTAAAGTCATTTACATTGTTAACTGGACAGCTTCCGTCCTTGGTCTGAAAGAAGGTTTCTCTTATTAAATTCCTAAAGTATATTTTACTCAAGGAATTAGTACCTATTATATATGTTTAGTAAACTTTCACTATAAAAGCCGTTTTAAAACATATCACGTATTTGATTCTCTTACATTTTTTTTGGCACTCGCACCCGTGCGCCCCACTAGACAAAACTTTTACAGTTGGTTACATCTAAAATATAAAGCGTTCAAAAACGCTTGGTTTACGGCAAATGCTGCCGACTTTTTTCGTCACTAAACAGCATCTCATATTTTGGTAAGTTTTTCGGTTTTCCGATGGTACAAATACCGGAAAAGATATGGACTCTGGTTTAATAATTGTTTGCACCACAGAATAAATAGTTCGCTGTAGCTGACACCATCTGTGGCTCGAGCGCGAATAAGTCGCGATAGAGTTACGCTTTCGATACAATAATTTAAGTCAAATATTAGCCAATGCTTGAAATCTTAATTGTGATTTGCTATTATTTGACATTTGCTATCGTATCGTCAGCATAACGCTATCGAGAATTATTCATGCTCGGGCCACAGTAGGTAATAACGTCGAATTCATTCAACTTTAAATTTCAAGCTTGACATTCTCGTTTAAAGCAAATAACGTAACAAAAGGCAATCTCAATATTACAAAAACGCTTTTATTATTACACGATAGATCCTGCCAGTCGGTCCATCGGCCCTGTTGTTTCAGCCCAGCTGCCAACGAAAGATATGGGACCCTTTCTTTTAACTCGCCTTGAATTGATTTTTAGACAGTAAGCCCATAAAATATTTAATAGCTTCTCTATAAAAGTATACAGGAGGTAACTGAGCAGAATATCGATTCGCGGTCTTTGATAGAAGTTTCACTCTCGTCCGTTAACATTGAGAATTTTTGTTTGTCAGTAGTTCTAATGAACTTCGAGTAAGTAAATGAAATATTTGTTTTAACTCAGATCTTATTCGTAAGTTTACGTTGACCTGGAAGAAACGAATGAGTTCTCTTAATTAATTAAGCGAATATCAATTTCAATACTTAGGTTTTTGCTTTGCCAAAACTGTTTTCACAAATATTTATCTTTCAACATTTTATGAGTAAAGTTGAATATTAACCCAACATACATTTATAATTCATTCTGACTATGCATTGAACATCAGGGATTCTGTTTGAATAAGGAAATATTATGATCTTCAACCACATTTTATAGGAATATTTGTTTAAACTACCCCCTGTGTTATATACTACAGAGTTCACTAGTTCGTTTTCACAACGAGGGTTGGTAATCGAGTATGTTTTGTCAATTAGGCGTCCTCTACGGGACTCTCAATTCCCATTTGCAAGACTTGTCTCTGATTATCCGTTTGGAAGGGGAGTGGTTGGAATTTATAGTTCTCTGGTTTAGTCCATTAGGGCAGCGAGTATATCTAGGTAAGTGTCTGGTTTATGAGAATCTATTGTTGATTGTGCTACTACTCGTATTTCGTTTTCTTTTCTGTGAAAGGTAAGGCTATTTATTTTGCTGGCGTGATGTTCTTGCTATACTTTCGATTAGACTAGCCCCTTACTATCAACTTGGCGATTTTGCTTATGCATCGACGTTAGTTGATAGTCTAAAAGTTGGAGGACTAGAGGAAATTCATCATCATCGATACTGAAAAAAAAGCTCTTAAGTTTCATGATAATAATCATCATCATCATCAGCCTGATGAAGTCCACTACTGAACATAGGCCTCCCCCAAAGAGTTCCATGACGAACGGTCTTGAGCCTTTTCCATCCACCGACTTCCCGCAACCTTAACAATGTCGTCAGTCCATCGGGTGGGGGGCCTTCCAACACTGCGTCGTCCGGTTCGTGGTCGCCACTCGAGAACCTTTGTTCCCCAACGGTTGTCGGTTCTGCGAGATAATAATAATGAGATGATAATAATAGTCACTCGAATTAAAATCTCAATTGAATGGTAGGTAATATTAAAAAATTGAAATAGTAAAGCTACAACATACTGCAACTTAATCATAAAATTAATACTTATTATATTTAATGCAAAAACACGCTGGATAATGTTCAATGGATTTATTGAACATACACAATGTAATTAGGGAGTGAAAGCGACTCTATACACACTGAATAGCTTATGGGATTACCTTAAGCTTTAGAAAAGATACCCTGTACAGAACATTATAGTCAAGAAAATGCAAATTTCAATCTAATACGAAAAGAGTAAGGTTACATTTTGTATCAATACAACATAAGAACAGGTCGATAAGATTTGTGCGATGTACGACTTTAATAACATTTCTTCAACTAGAACAAAATAATAATACTATGCAAATAATAATATAAATGTTTTGCAACTTTATACTCTGAATATCTATCTAGTGTAATGTGCAATTTATTTATGTACTGTATAACATTCTAATAAAGATATTACTTCGTAATTCACAAAAAACGTGTTTACACTCAACTGACTTTCGCTAGAATTCCCACTAGAAAGGGTACGAAAAGAATAACATGAGAATTATTCATGCGTGCCCCCAACTTACAGCCGAGGGTCTAACTGACCACAGCAGACGTGGGTTTGATTTATGCCGAATCACGCGTCAAGTGGGACTTTTGAACTTAGGTATTTTGGCTTGTTTGTGGGAGCGAAAATTCTGTTATAGAACTTTTTGCAAGTGAATTTAGAAAACAGGGTGAAGACTTTTTTAAACCCACTATAGTTAGTGAGATCTTGTAGCGTGGTAAAGGTAATAGTGGTACGGGTTGTCACCATCTTTTTTGCTCTCACATGAGTTTGACATTATTTTCATTGCAAATGCTATCAATATATTTTTATAGAACTTAGGTGGCAAGCATAGCGTACGGCCCAATTGTCGGTAAGTGGTTACTGTAGACTATGGACGCTTGCAATAACCAGAGAATCACGTGCATTGCCGATCCTAGAGACCCGAGTCCGGAGAACGGACCGGATGAATACGGGGCTGGGGGACAACTGACCGAACCCTAATTTTCGTGAGTTACTCACGTCACCGGTGAATAGTGAAATGTGACTCGCTACTGAAACATGCGTCAAAAATTACATGATAAATTTGATTTTTTTTTGTAATTACTCCTCAAAATTCTTCTCACGATGACTAAGAATAGGAGCCTCAAACTAGGTTGTTGCGTCATAACTTTCAAGTCAACAAGTAAAACAAAAGTAAAAGGACTAACGGCTATCTACCGTTTATCTACGAATTCTTTTGATATTTCAGAGAAACCGAGAAGAATAGAAAGACAAAAATCTTAGTCCATGGCCCGAAAACTCCATTCGCATTTTATGTTCAACAGAATAAACTTAACAAACTTTATCAAACCATTGCCAAAAGCTGTGCCAAAAGTTACGACCGACGCGGATGTTTCGGCCTAAAGTTTTCTGTAAATTATTTTATACTACCTCGGACTGGCCAAGACTTCACTCACGTACTGGGATAAAGAATAAAACAATCTTAACACGGGGCTTAGGAAATGGTTATTGCAAGGCGAGTGTACATGTGGCATGAATTCAACACACTTCCTGAGCTCTAGATATCAGATACTAGCTTACGTCCGCGGTTTTGATTGAGTCTGTGGCGACCGGTGCGGGCCAGTCGATGCGTACCACAATAGGTATACAATAAAACACCCAGACCCTGGATAAATATTTGCAGATCTCGCAAACCTTTGTCCCGCCGCGGGAATTGAACCCGCCCCCCTCGCGTCTCAGACGGGCACTCGCTCGCTACGCCACCGATTATAATCCCTTTGTGTCGCTGTTGTTTAAATATTTAGATTGAAAAGAAACATTTTTTATTGATTTTAGTTAAAAAATAATATTTTCCCTTTGTGTCGCTGTTGTTTAAATATTCAGATTGAATAGAAAAAAAAAATATTGAGCCATTTTAGTTAAAAAATAATCTTTTAAAATATTTTATAAATCTTAAAACACTATAATAAGCTTGAAGTTGTGTAAGTCAGTTTATATTTAGGTAGTTATAACAGGCCTTATTGTCGCAAAAACAAAGGACAGTAGTGGTAAATTGTCGTAGTAGGACCATAACAAGAAAAACACGGAACTTCGGTCATTACGTCTGTGTAGAGTGCAAAGTTTACTCCATCTGGCCCGGGACGCAGTAAATTGCGCCTTCCGACCGTTTCACTGTTATTTTACAATTCTTGATAATTTTGCTTTTGAATTGAAATCGACTGACATTGTTTACGTGTTATGTTGCGAGTTAAAATCATGATATTTGTTTCTCTGGCGTGAATCAAGCGGCAACCAAAAGCAAATTTTTAAAGCTATGTTACTATTCGAGAGCTGCCTTATATACCTACCCTGTATAACTGCGTTGATGAGGTTATTCATTGTATAATTTCCACATATCCTCTCATTCATATGCTTTAGTAATGGCTGCAGGCGTAAATTGAACACGTAAAAATATCCGTTTTATTTCAATGATTAAATAGGTAAATATATAAGTTTTTCATTAAGTAGCTGCATTTTGTAACGCAATCTAAGAACTTTTGCGAGGAGAATTAAATTAATAGAACTTGGTCTAAGCAGAGTCGATCTCGGCTCCGCGCTTCCATTCATTCTGAAGTTAGTTACCATCAATGCGAAGTGCTGATACCATGGAACTGTATTAGAGAGTTGGTAATACTGTAATTAGCACGGAGTTGAGAAAATGTATGTATCCACTTAACTTTGATTAGAAAATACTCTACAACTCGACTGCTCTCTTCCACATACCCCACACTGGCTAATTGGCATACGCCACGAGCACATTTTTCATAAACAATTTTTCTCGGTTTCGTGGTGGCCCCGGCAAAAAATAGGCCCCTCTCGTGTCCTGTGTGGTGAGTATGGGCAAACTCTTCCCGTATATGAGAAGTTGCTTTAGAAATCTGTGGAGTAGGCTACTTTCAGCAGTGGACATCCAAAAAAAGATTTCCGAGGCGCATAGCTTTTGTCGTAGGTTGTAAGTACTTAGACTACTTATTTAGCAAGCTCGTTGAGCCGTATGCGGAATCAGGGCCCAAATGATACTAAATTCCAAGTAATATATGAAACTACTTATTATTATGTACTATACAGGCATTTCACACAACATGGCACAAGACACAATGACACCAGACCATCAAACAAAGTGCATGAAAAAATATGCTTTCTTTTCACACTTTCCTGCATGAAAACGTTTTTCACCAATGTCATTTGCACCAAAAAATCTTGTTAGTACCAATACGTAGTAACAAGATTTTTTTTATGTCGTCAGTCGTCTGCCACTATCTTTGAGTGTGAAAGGCCATATGGAACTTTTGTCTGTCGTCTACGGTAAACAATCTATAAATGATAGTGTCGTGTGTCCAATTTCAATTGCGAGTACCACTCATAGAAATCTCAGAATAGTGGAGCATGGTCAGGTCAGTGAGATTAGTAGGTAATGTGAGTAGCACATATACTGATTGGTGATATTATACATTTTATACTACCAATTTAATAAGTATTCATTTGACACTACTTATTACACCTTATACTGTATATTATATAATAAAATGTATTGATTTTATACTAGCAAATCGATGACGTTTAGAATAAAGGCCAGGTCAAGAGTACTCTTAACCGACGAGCATGCATGAGGAATGTGATGTGAGTGAATGAAGCAAAAAAGGTATTTTAGGATCTAAGCAAGTGGGAAGCCGTGATATCTTCCTACCCCTCTGGGAAGCAGACGTTATTTTATGTATGTTTGTGTATGTATTTACTACCAATCAATCCTGTGAAACACCGCATAATCGTGGCATTCTCGTTTTAACCAATAAACGATAGGAATACTCAACTTCTTCCAAGTTCCTTGGTTATTGGAGACTGAGAGATTGCCTTGCCAAATAAGAAGCCAACATTCTTTTCCTTAAGCATTAACAGACGTCCCAATTTGATTGGAAGAATCTCATTGGCAGGCACATTTAGTTGGTCCAGCCAACTGTTAATGTTAATCAGCCTACACACTATGCAATATGGTTGTACGTGACGTCATATCGGTGGTTGGGTCAAGCCAAATTCTGTTACTGTTTTTAAAGCTTTTATTTTAGGAACGAAAAACTCGCGTAGTAATAATGCGGTGTAATGCGGTGGTATTCAATATGTAATTCTACCAAGATTTGAAGGAGTTTCAATAGGTCTGAATAAATTACACAAGAAGTATGCTCGTAAGTGTCGTAAGTATTCTTCTTTTCGTACTTTTTTTGGTCATCCTGCATTAGGTCCAAGTTCAGGTATGGTGGCCTGGAAAAGACCCTATAACCGTACCGAACAAGATCAGAACACTAGAAGCGGATCTTATTTCCTACATATATGAGTACCATCACCTCCAAGTCTCCATTATACATAGTTACAACTCACTTTACGTTACAACGTCTGGCCTCATAGCTCGGTTGGTAGTAACTCTGCCTTCTGCGCTAGAGGTCGCGGGTTCGATTCCCGCACTGGACAAACATTTGTGTGATGAACACAGATGTTTGTTCTGTGTTTGGGTGTTCAATATTTATCTATTATGTATATCAGTCACTGGTACCCATAGTACAGGCTATGCCTAGTTCGGGGTCAGTTGACTGTGCGTGCTATGTCTGAGAAAAATAATATAAAATAAAAAACTGTTGCTGTTGTGTCTACTGTAGCGGATTACTCTTTTTAGGTAATTTGATATCCAGTCGCTTATCTCAGGAGGATGTTGGTGTTTTTTGTAAATTTCTACAAAACACCGGCCAATTCAATCAACAACAACGCCTTTCAAAACTCTTTATCTTAAATCAATTTAGTTCTAAGCTCAACGGAGCATAAGCCCGCCATCAGAGAAATGCTTGTGGAAAATTGCAGCGTGGGTGTTGCGGACAATGACCGACAAGAATCAAGTTATACCTATGACTTTATTGAAACTATTCAGTTCAAAGATGCTTTTCTCGGCGGTTTTATTTGGAAAATTAAAAGATTGGTTAATAATATTTTTTTCGTTGGATGTGAAAGCGATTCAATTGCTATATTTTCGCTGCAAACCCTTAAAGCGCACGTGTTCAGATTTTCCCCAAATTCACGTTCAATCTCATAACACACGTTCAATTTGCACTACGCATTGTAGAACGAGCTATTTTAATTTCCAGAGAGATGCAACACCTACGTAGTACACCTTCAGTTCATCAACTATACTTACTCTGTATTCGGCGTAAACAGTGCCTACGAAATCACACTTCAATCTGCGCTCGTCATGAGCAGTCAATAGACTATAATGAAATTCCCAGGCACGTCAGGTATCGCAGATTGCGTCCAATACGCCCTGTAGGGATGTTCGAGGCACACACGGAAAGCACAACAAAACCAGCCTCGCAAGACCTCTCATTTTCTACCACACATAATTTACCCGCATACGCTGAAACTGGTAGTGAGGGTTCACGTAAGCTGGCTGGGTTATAGGACGTATTTCATGCAATTTCTTGCGCCTGAAGGCAGCGAAATGACATGCGGGATGTCTCGTGTTATATCGATGCCAATAATGTTAGCCCCTAAGCAAAATCGTAGAATGAATATAAAGAAGAAATACGGAACAATATTGATGCGAAATTCTTTATTTTCAGTGTTCCAAGTTTGGTAAAAACGAAACACTTATAGTATCACTCCGGTATGTTTGTCTGTCTCTCTCTCACCAAACAAGCTAGCGAGTTGAATTTTGGAGTAGTTAAAGATTGCTATGATCCGATGTGTGAGTTCAAATATAAATAAAATATTCTGATGTTTAGGGGCCATTTTGGGCGAGGTTAAGGTAGAGAAAGGAGAAAAGAAGACAGCTCAATTGATCTAAATTACTACCAGTTGGAAGAATTCCTTAAACGCTGTCTGCATTGCAAAGCTGGATGGCAATGCTGATCCGTTGATGAAAATGTAAACCTTACAACTAAATGGTTTGATTACCTTTGTTTGATACGAGTACGATCTCAGATGTAAAATAGGTAGGTAAACGTTCCTGTTCATGAACCGCGACATGATATTACACGTTAGTTTGAAGACAGTAGGTAATACCGTAAAGCAATCATTGTGCTATTTTCAGAAAATGGAATACCTAGGTAGTACTGTAAATATGATTCGTCGGATCAAACCCGTGGTACTTATCTGGTTACCTTTATCTTTGTTGTCAGACAGTGCAAAAAAAAAGTTCCGCAATTCATATCCAAGGAAGATTTGAGTACCTATTATGAAAACAACTTCAGTTGACTCTTGTTATTTTAATAATTGAGACCTACATCTGGAATCCCACCAACTGTGGACAAAAACTAAACCAAACTAAATAAATCTCTAAAGTAAAACTCACTTTACCCGACGCTACTTTAGACATCAAAGTTTTAGAGGACCGAGGATAAATACCTATAAACATCTTTCGTAGTAAATATTTAAAAGGTTTAGGTACTTTTGTTTGAACAAAGGACAAGATAATCCAATAAATCCATTAAAAAGTTTCAGGGTTTTTCTGCATGCTGAAATTTCAATGTGCCCTGTGGGACATATTATGGGTTTTAGCTACCTAGTGATTTGATTTCGTGAATTATAATAATTGTGTTAAAACGGTATTATTTGTTCTACGGTGAAAATAATATGTATCTATCATATTCTAGGAGTCTTCAAATCTAGAGTGAATAAGTTCATTCTGGTAAAGCGTGCTCCATCTTAGGCCACATCTCACTTGCAAAAGTGAGCTGGTGGTCAAACGCCTAACCATCTCCAATAAAAAAAAAATAACTTATTGTATTTTTTTCTGACGAATTATAAAGTTTTCAATGCTAATGTAATTTTCTATCATTAAATAATGCCAAACTTGTTCAAAGGATCTCATTACATTGTTATGACTGGACGTGGACCCCCACGTAAAGTTTCATTTTGAGTCATAACAAGTAAGAGGCAGCCTCATTAAGACTCATAATGATATGTCCTATGCAGATTGTCATCCTCCAGCATGAAGAAATTTAATATACAGTCCATCATACTGAGGGTCCTATGTAAAGAAAATCTGTAGAACCCTCTATCCACATCCTTTGCAGCAATCAAGCAAACGATAAGATAATGAAGAAACAAAAAAAAAGTTTCTTCATTATCTTAGTGACCATGTTGAGGTATGGTGGTAAAAAGGGCGCCTGGTAGAAGCACTTTTCGTACAATAAGTCCATTGAAAAAACCAGAATACCTTTCTGGAAATACACGTACAAGTTAAAATTACACACTTAACGAACCCACTTTCCCATTTTTGACGGCTTACTTGCTTATAATGCTCCTTCTTGTTTCCTTCTTGGCCACCCTGTTTTTAGTCAGTGTCTTTGTTGAGATATGGTGGCTCTGAAAAGGGTCATTGGAAGAACTAGCGTGGCGGAAGCATTAAAGGGTGCCTTGTAGAGGCATCTTTCGTACACCACATGTCACATGTCTTCGAATTTTTAGGTTATGGGATATGCCGGTTTGTTCATTGTTTTCCTATAAGACCCTTTAAGAGAATAGAAATCTAGAATCTTTGGCAAACTTAAAGCTTACAAATAGAAAACGCTTTTTTTCCTTTTTTTGTGTTTGAAAAGTATGAAGAATTTTGCTTCAAATTAAAATTCCCAGATTATGATACTGTTGCAATTTTTATTTGTCTTGCAGGCGTTGTACAGTTTCAATCTTGGCCGACTCTAGAACCCTTTTTTTACTCGCTTTAGTAAGAGCGTTGCATCTCCTGTCGGAGAGGTCGGCTTTATTTTTGCTGCTTCATGAATATTGTTTTTCTCTTGAGTTTTTAGATCGTTTTCATAACAAAATCTCAGCGCCCACAACTTTATTGAAATAGTTGACTTTATGCTTACGTAGTAACATTTTTTCGCAAGCAATATCTTGGAGTTTTAGAATACCGAATAGTGTACCGTGTCTGAAAATATTAAAGTAAGTGATAATAATGAAAAATGAAAGTGTTTTATAAAAACACTTTCTGAAAAAACATTAACCTGTTCTAAGTTTTTATTAATAACTTTGTAGGCGTCACTAGTAACTCTTAAGTGCATAAGTATGCACGAATTGCACAACACGGCTTAAACATTGCAAATAATTGGCTCCAAGGTCACCTACTAGCCCTAAATTCTGCGTCAACAAAATACCTACATCAATTTCACGATGCGAAAATCACAATCAGCATTTACTAACCCACATTATATTTGCACACCAATGCAATGGCCTCAATAATACTGGCCCACCATCTCAGTAACTAATTAGGTATATCAAGGACAATTATATTAGATAAAACTATCTTTCAACACCTTGAAGTTAAGAGCAATATTACAATACTATACAATAACTTTATTTCAGGCAACAATTGAATAAAAAACAGATGGATTTTTTCTTATCCTACGGCCCATATACATATATACCTTAAAAACTTACATACATAATAATATAAATAACACAATGAATTGCCACGTAGAAACTGTGACGTGAGGACGCGAATTGTCCGTGGCAGTAGGTATCCGCCCGCGGAAACGACGGAACACAACACCCTTCCGTCAGAGATCTTCTTTAAGGTAGTTCGAAAGTTGTTCGGTCGGTACCCTCACCACAAAGGAGTTGAAACTCTGTGGCGGGACTCCAACCGTTCAACCCTCAAGCTGATCTTGGTCTTCACGCGCAAGTACTCCGCCACATCCTCCGACTTGAATATTGACAACCTCGGTGGTACAGTGGGCGAGTGCCCTTCTGTGACGCAAGGGGTGCGGGTTGGATTCCCGCTGCGGCACAAATGTTTGCATGATCTGCAAATATTTGTTCCTGGTCTGGGTGTTGTGGTACCATGGTACTCGTAGTTACTGATACCCACGACACACGACATAGTGTGTGGTCAGGACTTTGTATGTGACTGTTGGGTGTTATTTATTTAAAATATAATAGGAAAATTGATGATTGATTGTCTTCAAGGAATTTAGTTTTATTGCAGATAGTGAATTATAATTATAATAAATCCTCTCATAATTTGTTTATTACATGTTAAATAGTTAGCCCTAAATAGCATTAATTATATTTATGTTATAGGTTTACAGTATTTAATTTTATTAATTTGAATATTCATAAGCACATACATATTTTAAGTTGTTATTTGTTAGCCTATTTTCCGCCTGAGACACTATATATATATATTCCTAGTTCGGGCATTGCGTAATTTTTTACTTTAATTCTGAATGTTAACCTTAGCGGTAAGGTTAACATTCCATGAATCAAGATTACTTCTCATTACCCTGCTAAATTTCAGCATGAAGGTCTGCGAGTAAAGCGGCTCTAGCTACAGACGAAGGACGGGCATGGCGAAACAATAAGGGCTCCTTCCAACTTCGGAATCCTAAAACCATATGTTAGCGGCTCTTTTATCTATGGTAGATACTTACGATACATTATCCTTTCCCATAGGTAAAGAATGCTTATAGTAGCCCATCTATTATTTTTCCTAGGTCTTCAAAGGAATATTTCTATCTTCCATTGGTTTTGTAACCCTACGATCCTTCACCAGGGTCGTTTAATACGAAATTCCCGTATCTAGCCTAGAGACATATTGGATATCCAATCGCGTCACAGTCGTAAAACGAATACGCGGTCTGTGATTGCATGCGAATTTGATTTCAATCCGATTTGAATTCCGAGAAAATACCAATTTTAGATACAAGATACTTTGAGGAATTTATTCTTTGGCTCGTGACTTTAATCGTTGTAAGTGACGTTTTGAGAGGAATTTTCGAAAGAATCGAATTTGTCAGCATTTTCTATGATAATGTCAGGTTGCTGTCAGAGTGAGTGAAAACATATTAACGATTAAGAATACCAGAGCCTTTACGAACTGAGAGAATTTCGGTGCGTACAATGTAAATCTTCATCTCAATTCGTGTCATGGCAACGGCTGCCATCAAACAGACGCGACGCGGTGCGAAATCGCAACCTATTTTCCTCTTAATTCACCGATTTATGCGATGCGTTTGATCTTTTTTGTCCTACAAAGCCAACTTTTGCTATGTGACTTTGCACCGCTTTGATGCATGTCGGATACTATTTTAAACACTTCAGGTATGCCCAAATATATTGTGTAGCCTGTTCAAAATTAACCACTTCATAGCTTTATAATTATTAAACGGATCTCTGTGTCGAAAACCTGAAAAGGAAGATTTCTTTTATTATTTATTTCGTTGGATAAAAGACCTATATATCCAACGACATCGAACATTTATGCAACGTTATGAAAGTTTAAAAAATTAACCCCTCCTCTCATATTCCGAGATGGTTCCATACAATGTCCGTCGTCTGTCTGTCCGTTTGTCAAGGCCCTTTTTTAAGAAACGGTTTAAGGTATCAATCTGATATCGATATCAGATATACTTCTCATACTGCTGTGAAAAAAATAAGTTTCTAATTTAACGCTATTGCATGTGGGGCCTTCGGTTGGTTCTCCGAGCTATATACCTCGCCCACTGTCACTTTTTATTAAATAAATAATAAAAAGAAATAAATAAGGCCTTTCAAAGTGTATTTTCATAATAAAATTCACCATCATGTAAACCTAATAGCTCCCACCCGCGGCTTCGCTCGCGCGGTACCCGGATAATAAGTAGACATGTCCATGCAAATCACGTGGATCTGCTGTTCCACCGCTGCGTTAAAGAAGGACAAACCAACAAACACTTTTGAATTTAGGTGTATAACATAGGTGTATAACATAGACCACTAGTTGTTATTATAGACCTATAAACTAGTTATGGATTGAGCTCCTCGTACTAACTAAGTAACAACTTGTATATAGAAAATTGAAATTAATTTGAAATATTTATTTATGAAGGGCAGGGAAATGATGCAGAGTTGTAGCCACTTATGTACGCTGTAGCTTAGCAAGGAATGATTGTTCGAAAAAAAGGGTGAATTCTTTTCCAATGCTTATAGAATAAGAAAAAAACTACCTGTTCTTTAGAAAGTGAAATGTCTGTTTTCTCTCAGTAACTACCATTAACTTATGCAACGCAAAGATGCTACGTCTTATCAGAAATCACAGTACTTATCCCAGGCTTACTTTACCCGAGCCTATCTATAGGTATCTACAACATCCAAATTTATTCCTAACGATACAGCTTTATTCAAAAAACTCTGGACGCGGTCACAACCAAGATAAAACCGTCAACGGGGTCTTTATTAACTTAGGGCGAAGATTTATATGAACCCTTTTTGTTGAAGTTATCTGTACAATAAATCCTATTTGAGTCTGCTAAGCGCTTTATCGGCCGGCCATTCTGCACGCAAATCAAATTAAACAGCGATTAGACTGTGAACGATGTGTGACCTAGATAGTGCAGTAGGGTCGCCTACAGCATAATATTTTTACTGCAGTCAATTTAAACTTTTTGCACTTTTGGAACGTGCTGAGCCAGCACCGATCAGCAACCTCGCGCCAGCAGCAGTTTTCTAGCGCGGCCTTCCACTGGTTTTCTTCCTCGGTTGGATTAATCCTTACAGAATTGCGGATCACACACACACCAACACTGAACATTTCACTGCAATCAGACAATCCATGACAGCTCCAAGCCAAGCTAGGCCCAGACTGCCTGGTGCGCACTAAGTGGTGATACACCACCGTCCCTAGTGCGTTGATAGACGTAGAAAACCATGGATTACAATCCACAGGAAAATTCACTTGCAGCTCGTTGAAAAACGTTCTCTAAAAAGGGATGAGTAGATTGCATGAGTTTAGACTATCAGCGACGTTAATTATTTCTAAACCTCATCATTCTTAAGCCTGTGGAGGTCCACTGCTGGACAAAGGACTACGAATAGTTCCATGACGACTTCCCGCGACACTAACAATGTCGTCGGTCCATCGGGTGAGATTGGTTCTCCGAGCTATTTACCTCGCCCACTGTCACTTTAACTAGCTAATCCTTCGGGCAATGTCGATTACTTTAGCTTGTCTACGAATCCCTCCATTTCTGATTCAATCTCGTAAAAAAATACCAAGCTTAGCCCTCTCCATAGCACCTTGAGTTTTCTTATTAAGCCCATTGAATAATGTATCTATGTCGTCATGGGGGTCGGTAGCTGGAACTCTGCCGGGAGATTCTTATTATATTTGCGAGTTCAATCATACATTGAACTACACAAGCGACAGCAAAACTAATGTTTGTCACTACGATATCGATTTTTCGATGTATCGTACCATTACACGGAAGCCCAGACGCTTCCGTGTAATGGTACGGAAGCCTCTCTGTAAGACTCACAAGTCTTACTTGCACTTGACCGTCTTATTATTGTTTGAGAAGTTTGACATCCCTATTCACGTACCTACTACTTACCACAATATATGGGACCATCGCGATGTAAATGGCTACTATATTGTCCCGTGTAGACATTTGATCTCAATATCATTGATTGATTAGGAGTTTCCCCCTAGTACTGTTGCTACTTAGAAATACATTTTATTAGTGTGATAACTCCAATAACATTTGAGATTGAGAATTACCTACCTAGATAATATAGGTATGGAGATACCTCTTTGCTTTATTCTATGCTTTAATTCTATTCAGAGATGTAATAAGCTTGCAGGAATCAAACACCTGCCAAAAAATTGAGAAGCTAACTAAGCTTTCGAAATAATGTTATAAATTCATTTTTAGGGTTCCATACCTCAATCGGAAAAACGGAACCCTGATAGGATCACTTTGTTGTCCGTCTGTCTGTCTGTCCGTCTGTCAAGACCCTTTATCAGAAACGGCTAAAGTTATCAACTTGAAATTTTTACCAACTATATAGGGGCTGAGCTTATGGTGCCGTATAAAAATCAAAGCTGTATGAAAATGGCAAAAATCAAAAACCTCTAGGGTACTTCCAGTAACCTCACAATTCTGAAATTTGGAATGCTAGGAGCTTTTGTGACACAGTTAAAGGGAAAAGTCTGAAATAGAGGAATTTCGAAGTTTTTTAGGAAACAAAGTTATTTTTGCGGTCAATGTCATACAATGACTACGTGAGCAACCGCAAATATAAGTTTGTCAATTCCTACACTTGAAATTTTGATTTTATGACCACGTGTACGGATTTTCCGACTGGTAAATTCATTGGACTGGCCTCATAGCTCAGTTGGTAGTAACTCTGCCTTCTGCGCTAGAGGTCGCGGGTTCGATTCCCGCACTGGACAAACATTTGTGACTAACACAGATGTTTGTTCTGTGTCTGGGTGTTAAATACATATCTATTATGTAGTATGTCTCTGGTACCCATAGTACAGGCTATGCCTAGTTTGGGATCAGTTGACGTTGTGAATATGTCCGGAATATTTATTTATTATTTATTTATTGGTGCACGACCGGGATTCGAACTTGCGACCAATGGTACGGAAGCCTCAGGGCGCGAGTTCTCGTACTTGACCTCGATTATTTTTGTTGTATGTAGAGGTCTTAATCAGTGGATAACATAACTAGACTTCTATGATGAGGTGTGGGGATGATGTCGTGAGATACTTATTGTAAAAAAATTGTTATTCCCATGAATGGTAGGAGTCAGAGGCACATCCGAATATTTGCCACATGCCTACATTTTGCAGTAGTTTCCATATGTGGCAGGTACCAAATAATTCATTCGTGCACGACCGGGATCTAGCACACGACCTTCGGATAGAAAGTCAGCAAATATCGGGCAGCATGCTTTTATTGCCCGCGGTCCGGTTCAGTTGTCCGGTTAACCGGACTACGGAATAAATATATTTATTGAATTAAAACATAAAATAATGCTTATGTTAATTAATCTGTGTTATTTTAGAGGGAAATTAGTTGTAGATCAATTTCAGCAATCAAATTCAATTTCAATTTCAGAACAAAAAAAATCGATTCTAAACCAGCGTTTTCTAAAAATAATCTTAAAGACTAAATAATTGCGGCTTGAAGTCCAAAGTTATCGCGGTTATAAAATATAACATTGTAGACACTGAGACCTTTGCATGTAGACCTTATAGTGACCTTTCTAATAAGAATAACAGTCGGGATCAGTCGAAAACACCGTGGCAGATTTAATCAAGACGTGATTCACTCACTCGTTTTGTTTTGCCGTTTTCATTTAAAAAATACCTAGCATTTTTTATGCACAAACAAATAAATTATGTAATAATAATAACTGATTATACTGCCCGTTTAACTTTACTTGTGTAAACTAATTTGGAGCATTTATAGGCAAGTAGAACCGATTAATTAAGTAAATAGTTTTGTAATTAAAATGTTGTAATTATAGGTTTACTCGTATCTAAACTTGTTTTTAAGATAAAGCCTCGTGCAGTGGAAACTTTTTGCTTTCTTACTATTATGACTATTATCACAATGTATACTCGAGGAATAGGATTATGCGCCCGTTGGTATCACAGTAATTTCGTTGCTTAATTATTGGAAAGTTCCTACAACCACATCATCATCATCATTTCAGCCGTAGAGTGTCCATTGTCCACGCTGAACATGGCCTTCCCCACAGATTCCAGAGCGAATTCCTATCATATGGGACGGGATTTATCCATACTCACCATGCTGGACACGCAGGTTGGCGAGCGCAGTCCTGCCAATCTTTCTGAAAATAGGGGACGCTGCTGCCCATCCCTTAGCTTTTTTTACCTTAGTCGCCTCTTACGACATCCACGGGTGGATATGGAGGGGCCCTATTTTCAGTTAACCACCACGGCCAATCATATACTTAATTCTTACTTTACGATACGTTACGTTACGGGCGAAGATCTCTAAAAGAACTTCGTCGAATCGGCGTTGTATGTTTGTATGTATATTTGTTAGAGCCATAACTTTCGAACCGTGTAGGTATTCTATCTGCGTGAAATTGAGTAAGTCAACTGGTTGTATCAAAATTTATTGAATATGAGTATAATCGGCCAAGGGGTTGCTAAAAAAGGTATAAATTTATAAGTTTTTTTTTAAACGGAAATACGTAAAGTGCGTAGTTACATGAAAGATTTTTATTTCCATACATTCGACGGGTATTTTTTAAATGAAAATTCCAAAGCGATTTTTATTCTAGGTCACATGATTATGAGATACAACGAAAATATCAAGTTTAGAAAACCAATATAACGTAAGCTCCTATTTGGTAAAGTTTCAATCCCTTCGTAGTTCAGGTAAGATTGGTTAAAAGTTAGAACATGCTAAAGGTGCGATTTTCAGAGTGTATCTTAATTTAGCCTGAACGATCGATGGTCGAACTTCTAAATTTTTCGGACATCGCGGGATCCCAGTTCGGGCAAGCCACTTTATAAGAAGTTAGTATAAGTATACCTACTGCTATTAGGTATACAAAAAATTGGAGTATAGTTAAAGGGTATAAAATCCGTTTCCTTAATTAATACCGATAAATCCGTCACCTCGATACTTAGAAGGATAAAACGACCTAGTTAAGTTTGTTCATAATTTTATAAGAGTAGGGTCGATGTTTGCAGCTCTTAAGGACCAAAGGTATGTTATTAATAAAAACAATTGTCAATACGATTATTAAATAATATATTATTATTATATTGTTGTTGTTAATTCTGCTAGGTATAATAAATAAGCACATTTTATAAACAAAGCTTGTATTTTTACAACAGATATGCAGACATCCTTGTGTCAAGACATGTTGTTTTGACGCAAAGTCACAATTTGTTAGATGACCTACTTTCGATTGTTATTTACAAATGAACTTCAGACGAGGTGATAGCAACATTTTGGTCTCATTTCGGTATATAACATTTATTTGTTGATCTCATTCGTAGGTAGTGCCTGATACCTTCACAACATAGGAAATCCTTCCATTCTTCTTTCTTCCATTCCATCCTTCCAGGATCCATAATAATAATAAAAATAATATCTTTATTTCACTACTTGACATATTACACAAACATGTGTAATATGTTGGTAACATAACGTTCAGTTCAACTTAGTCATGTAACATGACGCCTAAAAAAAACGTACCTTATACATTTTTAAGTATAATAAGGTCACTCTAGTCAGTCTAGGTAAATCTAACCTACTAAAATTAATGTAGGTATGATTTAATGAGGAGTTAATTATTTACAAATTCTTAACTTCTATTAAGAATTACTACGTTATGCTATAAAGTTTACATTGTAACCGAATGAATGTAGAATGCATAAATAAAAAAAGAACATTAAAACCCAAATATAAAGCTTGTAACAAAAACCCTGACGATTTTTAAAGGAAATTATAGAAATCAATTTAGAACTTTACGAAGAATGTGTAAATTTTGCTTCCTAAAAATACTTTTCACAGTATACAGGTTATTGACCTTAAATCAGATGCGAATCTTCGCTTCAGCTGATAAATTTGTAGCAAATTATGAATATTTTTACCAATTAATAAAATAAATATTAAATATGAAAGATCGGATTGAAGGAAACTGCACCAGTGCGCCAACAAGGTCTAAGTTTAAGAAAAAATAATAACAATAATTAAATAACATGGGAGATTTTTTCTAATTTTTCCTAAAAAATAATTTCGATACCTAATGGGTTATGTCCTTGAGGATAGGACAGGATAATTTTGGTACAGTAGCTACTCATTATTAAATTTTCAAGTAACTTATAAATTTAATTATGCAAAATATCCAAATCAAAACATTGAAACATTCAGATCCTTTGAATAATTTAATCAACACACCAAAACACACAAACAGAACTTTCAATTACTAAATTAAACAGTCATGAATTCGTTAACTTTATTTATACAAAACTAACATATTCAATCAATATTTACAGAGGTCTCTAAATGGACGGAAAGATAAATTCAGTCTAACAACAGCCACTTTATACCTTCGTAGAATTGATTTATCATACCATTTTCTATCGATTTTAATTGAAAATAACGAACTAAGTGGGATACGTTTAGAAAGATTAAATTCCCACAACAAACACTGAAATACAATACGACTTGCATAGAGCGATCACACTTCAAACGATCACACTTTAAACTAACGAACAGACACATCACTTTTCTTAGCCCATCAGATTCACCACCAGATGTTGTCATTTTTTTTCGTGCAGCAGCTTCAGATCAAACTCAGTCAATACCACTTTCATTTTATCGAAAGTGTCTGGCACGTGGACTCTTCACCACGTCTCCGGGCAGTATTGGATCAGGTCAGCCACAGAACATGGATGTAAACAGCATTCATCAGCCACTTGCCTCTTTACCCTATTCTGAATATCTCTTGCGAATAGCGCCGCTCTCTTCCCTCGAACTTTTGACAAACTTTCCACTGGTAGATCGCTGATAGGTACGTTTCCAGTACAGATTTGGAATATCAAAGTCGACAGGGATCTACTGCACATGTCTTGGATCGTTGAGCTGAGCGTCAGAGATTCCCCGTGTATGGAGTCTAGCAGGAACAGAGTGTATACTATCCAAAGGAATTTCGCACTTGTTCGTGACATTTTGCGGACGTATCTGATGACCGACGGGGAGTAACTGAAGCTTCCGTCTACAGTACCCTACAGTTGACGCCACAATAAATAGAGACGATAACCTGTGTCAACGGTGACAACAAAACAACATAAGTTCAAAACAGCAAGCAAGAGGGCCCCGAGTCAAGACGAGACTGTTACGATTTGATATTTATAGAATTTTGATAAGGAGACGGTTTTAGAGATTCTTTGGTTATGATTGTAGGTCGTTGTGGTCGTTTCTATTTATTGGGGCATGTTAATCATCATATAATTAGGGTTCACTTATATAATGCGTTATGGGAAGTACTTACAATAAATAAAGTTGTTAATGACACTACTCATTGTTTTTGTGTGGAATCAAAAACACAGGTACCCAAGTAGTTCCCGAATTGATAGACCCGTGTCCTTCTTTGAAGTCGTTTGAAAAGGACGGATTGATAGGGTAAATTCATGCTCTCTATCTCTCTGTTAATTACATAATTACATATACTTGTAGTAAGTAAAGCTATTCGCGAGGTTCTTGACCTGGCTCCCTTGCTGATCTGTTTTCGCCCTTGGCTCAAGGCAATGGTAACACGGAATTAAGTGCTTAAACTTGATCATCATCATCATCAGCCTGATGAAGTTCACTACTGAAAATAGGCCTACCCCAAACAGTGCAACGACGAAAGCTTTTAAGCCTTCGTTAAAAAATTGTTGCAGATTCTGAAAAATTGTTTCTTCTACGGATTTCCTCATTTTGGATTTTACGTGAAACTCGGATCATAGCTCTCTCAGTCCGTTGCGCGACTTCGAGCTTGTATATGAAAAAAAATTAGGAACTCGCAGGCAATGTTGGACAGTCTAGTCTTGATAGTCAATTAGTCGAGTATGATTGATGGATCCGAGAAACACACATTCGCTAAAAAATTCGAGGTTGGAGAGATCTCCAGTCCGTGAGAGTTTTGTCGTTCGATGTATGACCATGATTTTAGAGCATCATACATCAATTTTGTGCTCAAACACTACAGTGTAACCAAATTGTTTTGAATCCACCAAATTATACTGTGAGTAGAGAACACTCTACTCAAACTACAATTTGGTGGTTTCAATAAAAATCTCAAAAAACTCTTTGATTCATTGTTTGGTTACTATTTGTGTTAAAAATATACGTGCATGTACAAGTAAACATGTAAGTAATAAAAAATGTTATCGTCTGTTGTTTGTTTATCCAGTGGCCCAAAAATCTCAATGCTGGAAGAGGTCTTAACAACAACTGATAGTGTAATTAAAAATATTATTTCTTTATCTGTACTATATTCTGATAGCCTCATGCAAACAAGAATAACCATTCATAAAAGCCTATTTATAGTAATCAACGCTATAACTAGAAACTAATGACTAGAAATAGGGTACCATCGATTCCACTCTCTATTCTGTGTTCTGTGTATTCAAATTCAACATGTGCAGGTTGTAAACAACCTGCGCTGGTCTTCCGTTAAATCATCTCATCATCAACACATAATCTTCAGGAAGTCCACTGTTGGACATAGGCCTCCCCAAAGAATGCCACGACTAACGGTCTTGAGCCTTCTCCACCAACCTACCGCAACCTTTACAATGTCGTTGCTCCATCGGGTGAGAGGCTTTCCAGCACTGCATAGTCTGGTTCGTGGTCGCCATTCAAAAACCTTTATTCCCCAACGGTCGTCGTGCGAGCTATATGACATACCACTGCCACTTAAACTTGCTAATTCTGAGAGTTATATAGGTGACCTTGGTTCTTCTACGGATTTCTTAGTTTTTTGATAGGTGTCTCGATAGCCCGCTGCGCGACTTTGAGCTTGTGTACGAGGTTAATTAGTTAGCAACCAAGCGTCAGTTCCATATGTCATCGCTGGCATCAAGCTCTGATTGTAGATTTTCGTTATCGAAAATATGCCGGAGTTACCGAAATGCTGCCCATACGAGTTAGATTCATCGGTTGACCTCTGCTGCGTCGAAGTTGGACCCTGAATCGTCTGACCCAAATAGATATATTAGTCTACAACGTAAGTTAATATAAATCATCTAGAATAGATGTATCTTATATTTTATCTTATTAGTGATGTAGTAGTCTGATTGTGTGTGGACTACGGACTACTCGAGGTTAATTTTCCAATATACCTAACACAAATAATTGCAAATCTTTGTACTACAAATAGACTACAATCTAGTAGGTAGTCTTTACCGTCGCATTGTTAAGTCAAATCTTGAAATAAGTAAGCTTTTTGCGTGTAAGAAATGAGGTATACGATACGATCCCGGATAAAGAACCTCAGTTAGTGGAAGATTTTCCCTATTCATTGGTTACCATAGTTGCGACCCTGTCTACCTCTTTACATAAAACGGGTTGCTATAGACTCTTTTGTAATGAATCCATGCCCATATCATAAAGCCTTCATTGTGTTATATTCATGGAAAGGATTATTATTAACAAAACACAACCAATTACTGTATTCAGCTATTTTGAATAACAAAACTATTTTTATTTGAATCACCAAATTATACAAGATGGCTATATTTCGGGATGGCATACATAATATTTATACCATCACGAAAGGAGCATATTCTCTAAACAAATGGAAAGTAATTTTGCGGGAAAAACAATCAAAATATTAAATGTTATTCAGATTTATGCCGATCTTTTTAATAATAGCTGTATTTGGTCCTATTAAGTAATTACAAAATGTACGAGAAGTTTGACATCACGGTTACTAAATTAAACACATGATTAATTGAGCTTGAACTGATTTGACCCCAAAACAGCTGAGTTTTGCATAGAGTTTTTTTATGTTGAATTTATAATGGAATTTACAAACTTTATTGCCAATTGGGTGTAGAATAAGCCCCTTTCGGGATATCATACATATTACGAATAAACTTGTATAACGATATATTTGCCTAACAAAATGTGTCTGAGTCATGGCAGCGTATCTAGATGTAATAATAAAGCACGATCTGAAAGTGTGTCATGTGTCATAACAAATTTTCTGACGAATAAGTACAAAATGATAAATACTCGTACTAAACCCAGAAACAGTTATCATTGGATATTAAATATTACTAATTGAATAGGCAGTATTATATAATTTTGAAAGATGAATGTAGGTAGGTACTTAAATAAACATTTAGTTCCTAATTTCGATACAGTAAGTGTAGAAAATAAGCGGCGGCGCCGTCACGCGATAATGAATATTTAGAAGTAATTAATAGCTGTTACCTGCGACTTCGTCCATATTTATTAAAAGCTAGTACCTCATAGTTTGAACCCCCTACTTTGCCCCCTTTAAGATGATTTTTCAAAAATATTGAGACACGTATTTCTTTATTTCTTACCAAAAGCCTAAATATGCATTTCAGATTATTTTGAGAATTTGAGGTAAGTATTATGGATTGTCCATAAACTTTCAAACCCTAATTTCACACCCTTCAAGATATTTTTTAAGATAAAAAATAGCCTATAGCCTTTCCTAGGATATAATCTATCTCCTTGCCACATTTTATTACTATCCGTTCAGCCATTTCGTCATAAAAAGGTAATAAACATACAAAAAACTGTTATTAGTTTTCCCATTTAAAAATTATGGGTAGGTATATCAGACGTACAAGTACATATTATATCAGACGGAAGAGTAAATATAGATACCAGTAAATAGTTGAAATGAGGGTGGTTCATTGACTTGACTTTAAAAAGCAACTACCTAGCGCTCACAGCTTTGCTTGCGTGGTACTGTATCCCGTTGAGAAGAACCTTTGTGCGCCTTCCGAAATTATATTCAGACCATAGTCCTCATCTCACAAAATAAATATTTTATCTAATTTATTTTATGTTATCTAATGAAGGACTGATTATGGGTCGTAAAACACATTATTGTTTAACAGGTGACTACAATTGAATTTTGATGTTTTTTATATGTTATCTATGTCGATTCTCTGATTTATTATCTTATTCACGATATAAGGTCATAAAAGTTAATTAAATTGAATAGAGGCGAAAGCAGCTGCAACAATGCGTGATTAAAATAAATACTTAAGTGTTCTGCACAGTATGAGACTATCAATTAATATACCTATCTAAGAACCTAATTTGAGGTCGGACTAATGGTTTGACACTGAAGCTCTACATTCCATTTAGTAACAAAGGATCATAAAAAAATTAAAGGTACCGAGCCGTGTTTCTTCGAGGCTTGTACGCGAAAAAGAGGCGTAGCTTCGCCTAGTTTCTATGACATTACAAAGTATCTTATCCCAGTGATTTTTTTTGAATAAACTAACACTTCTTGACTTTGTTTACATAAATCTGCATCCATTTGATAAACACATTCTTTACTACCGTGCTGCATCCAAACGGCTGGATGTATTTAGATGTTTAATATGGTATAGGTAATTGTAATAATTTTGAGCCGGAATTGATTCTCTTAGTCAGGTTTATTAATATTTTTATTAATTGTAATTGTCTCCTAGCTGGATTCTTGGGAGAGGATCATAAATTGATAAAAATAATTAGTATGTATTGTACTTATATCATCGACCTACATGACTGAAATTGTCTATTGATGTTGGTAAACCTTATCATTTTCGGATTCTTTGATTTTTTATCAAATTCACGTTAATAAGAGGTCATAAAACATACATAATGGATGATTATAGATATTACTCGTAGACCTATAAATACATAATTTTGATTTTTATTCAGACACAAGCCTTCATCATGCATATTCGCGACAGTATTTCGTTTGTATTCTTTGTCATTAGTGTTTACCCGTCTATGGCAAGGCCAAACGATGGTGTTTGCGTTGAGTGTATCCAGTATAACTTTGAGACGGGCTTTGATAGTTTTTTCCCCGAAAGAGGAGTATGTGAAGGATTAAGCAACTGGACCAAAGGAAAATACTCATCTCTTGAAATAGAGCTACCGAATGAGTTGACTGAAAGTTTCATTACGCCTACCTTTAATTTGAGTTGTACCACTTCTTTTTCATTCACGATGTCAGGTGGTGGCACAATTGAAGTAAAAGTTTACATGGATTCAGCCGATGCTAATTATATGGACCAGGTTATTGTGTTGGCTGAACAGCTATCAGCTAATCATCAACCTACCCCTACAATGGGTTTAGTAATTCTCTCCTCAAGGGATTTAAATTTCGTGAACGGATGGCAAACGCTGAGTTTCACGCTGTTGGATACGTATACCTCAACATTCGAGGGGCAAGTAAGTAAAGGTCTTTTTATTCATTTATCTAATGTAACCAACAAACATAATATAATGCATGCCTTAATGTACAGGCATGCATTATAATATGATGTAGGTACTAAGAGAGCACTGGTGGTAGTGGCTCCACCTTCCGATCCACAGGTCGTGGTTTCAAACCCCAGTCGTGCAATGGAAAACCCATTGGTTTTCCATTCGGAAAATATATAGGTATACGCCATACAAATGCTTAGATTGCCGTCATGTCGTATAAGGAAGTAAAGGAGCTCGCATTGGAGAGATCAGAATGGAGGAAACTGCATCATTACACCGACAAGAGATAAGCTCTTAAATTTAATAATAAGTAATGCTCTCAAACGGTGAAGGAAAACATCGTGAGAAAACCGATATATACTAGAACCTAAAATGATGACCCGACGAGATGTGATGTTATATGGATTAATTTAGGCTACTTTTTAACTTAGCGTGTGAAACCTGGGGCAGCCCAAAGTTCAGTAATAAATTAAAAATCTAAATTTTAATCTAAATAAATCATAACAATTTCAAAACACAATTCAAATTTCAGTCTAAAACATCTATGGTTCCAATTAGTTCCAAATAGTGCTAAACGCTTGCTAAGCTAAGTGTCTCTATCGTGCAAGTTTGGGATGCAAATTAATCGCGCGATGAAAACATGTATGACAGTGCAAACTAATCGTGCGAGCTTTGATTAGGGCACTGAATAAAGACGAATATGTTTTATCGCGCATTCGTACAAGCAACATGCAATGATCGCGCAGTCTCCTTCTATAGGTTGACGCCTACGCACGCCCTCATCATCATTTTAGCCTGGTTAGTACAACCCATTGCTGGGTATAGGCCTCCTCTCACTCATACCAGTCCCCTCGATCCTGTACATCTGATCAAGGTCTTACCTGCACGCAACTCTTTTCCTCTTTTCTTATACAATATACTGTTGTATTATCTACTACTATTGTATTATCGACTAAAACCACCGAAGTTAAAACAAAACCTATTATTGTTTGTTATTATGACAGTTTTAATAATTTTTTCTTTTTTCAGTTAACTTTTATGGCGAGCGCAAATGTCTCTTCGACATTATTAGTGGATTCGTTCTGTTACAAGCCGCGTAACTATGTCGGAGACTGCTGGGAATACATTAGTACACCGGAACAAGAATCAACTACTAATGCAACAGACACAGAACCAACTACAGTAACGGAAGCTGATCCAACTACAGTAAAGGCCACTGAAGGAACTACAGTAAAGGAAACTGAACCAACTTCAGTAACAAGCACTGAACCAACTACAGTAACGGCCACTGAAGGGACTACAGTAAAGGACACTGAACGAACTACAGTAACGAATATTAAAACAACTACAGTAAGGGACACTGAACCAACTACAGTAACAGGCACTGAACCAACTAAAGTAACGGCCACTGAACGAACTACAGTCACAGACACTGAAGGAACTACAGTAACAGACACTGAACGAACTACAGTAACTGACATTAAAATAACTACATTAAAGGACACTGAATCATCAACAGTATCGCAAACTGGACCAACTAAAGTAACGGAAACTGAAACAGAACAAACATCAGTAACCGAAATAACATCTACTACTGCGATACCTACTATTATTGTGCCTAAGCCGACGCTTCCCACCGTACCTACCCCTGCTCCTGTTACTAACAAGTGTCCTGCAGATCCCTCTATTCATTGGCTCCTGCCCCATGAGTATGACTGCAATCTATTCTATTACTGCGTCTGGGGAGCGAAGGTTGAGCGCAATTGTGCCGCTGGCCTGCACTTCAACCCCATTCTTCAGGTATGTTTCACTTATTTTGAGTATGTTTTACGTAAACTTAAAAATGAATGAATCACTTAGGGTTTCAATTCAGCGAGCTATATGGCCTGCCCATTGCCACTTCAATTTGCTAATTGTAAGAGCTATATCGGTGAACCTGACTCTTCCCCTACGAATTTCCTCATTTCGGATTTTATGACACAGTGAAACTCCCAGCAAAGCTCTCTCCATAGCCCAATGCCCGACTTTGAGTTTGTGTATAGGGCCAATAGTTAGCGACCAAGTCTCAGTGTAGACTATCATCTTGAGGCTCTGAAGTCAATTTTATTTTTGTTTACCGTATTATTCTTCCAGGTTTGCGACTGGCCTTGGAGAGCTGGGTGCACTACTCAGTAAATCAACGCGTACACCATTTTTCACGCTTTGTGACCACAGAGATAGCTAGTTGAATACAACTAGCTATCTCTGTGGTCGGTGTTTCATAAAGATCGTGATCACGTCGTAGACGTCTTTGCTGTACTGGAGTGGACAGCTGTCTCCAGCCATCTATAGTGGCGGCCATCACCTCGTCATGTAACTTACTCTTTCCTTCTTTGAGCTAGCCAACACTTCTAGTTGGGGTTCTACCGCGGTAATCAACAAAAATGATCCCTAAAACGACGAGCGGTTAGAACACACGCTATTCGTAAATGTGCATGACTTTTAGATATTTTATTCAGAAATAAACATTACATTTTAACATATTCTATAATTAATCATTCAAATAATATAGGAGTTCATCTGTCATCAGTCATCACACACATCACTGTAGCCGAGTTAAAACGGCGTGCAATATGTCATCTAAAATTTATTTGAAAATAAACCTTTTCCCACTGAATAACGTTCTTTGTTTATATGCCTATCATGTCAGATATCTTTGGATAGGTTTTTCAAAAATATTAGGAGGTGTCATGATCCCTTCTTGGATGACTTTTGGATAATAGTTTAATTAAATATAAAGCTTTGAAGTCGTAATTTTTGTTAAAGTTATGTGTCCCTACCTACCGGCAAGCCACTATTTAAAATACTTTATTTAACAAAATAGTGTAGCCTAGACAAATTTAATTACAAAGAAATTATTCACAGCTAATTAGTGTAAGTGCAGTAACTTTGCTAGTTTGCGAGTTGTGGTCGGATTTATGATCAGTTCTTTAAAGCTCTATCCTAAATTCACTCGTTTTTGCAATCACCACTAGATGGCGTGTCATGTCTTATTAGAGCGGGTATAGCTAACATTTTAAGTCGTAGGTACCTACTGACTTCGGAAGCCTTTATTGTGCGTGATCTGACACGCGCTTGGCCAATTAATTATTTAATTCCCGACGATGTTTCGACTGTGATACAACAATCATTATCTACCTATAATTCATTAGATACGTTAGCTCTACATAATAATGAAATGAAAAAAAAACAACTGATAAGCAGGCACTCTTGTCAATTGACTTGAGGTAGAGCCAAAGTAGTCTTGTGGTAATGAACCATGTACTACTTGTTATGAATGTATTCCCACTACTGAACTAGAGCGAACTATTCCTAGAACGCGTTCTATTACTCCTAGTACTTCTATTACTCCTCCACATTCGTGGCGATTCTATCGATTCGCATCACCAGTGTCTGTCTCATCACTAGAGTGATTACGACGTCTGCAATGAATATCGCTATTGTTTTGCGGCAATTGACTGAGGACCTCCCTCACTTGAAAGAAAAATTTCGGGCCCAGCATTGACCTACACAGTATACAGCTAGCATATTAAACATGTTTCGTGGGGGGCCGTCTTATGCCGCGCTTTTAGGTGATTTCCACTCCACTCTCCTTTCTATCTCAACGGCCATCGGTCCAAGATATGTGCCCCACCTACTACCACTTCACCTGCTAATTCCTGTGCTATGTTGGTTACTTTAGTTTGGCCCTCAGTTCAACATTGAACTCGTTAGTAGCAAAGTATTTTTGGTATATCAGTTGTTCAGCAAACAAAAACATGTTATTGCTAAGCGCATTGCATTGTTTGATCAGGTACTGCCAGGAGACGGGACTTTGTCACGATTGTAGACAAACATTAAACACGTTCTTAATGCACTAGATTTATTTGTTATCCAACTTGACAAATACTTGCTTGACGTGTTACTGACTAAGAAGGAACCAGTTCCTTCTTAGTCATCCTGCATAAGGTTACTGACTAGGTTGAAGTATCATCATCATCATCATCATCAGCCTGATGAAGTTCACTGCTGAACATAGGCCTCCCCCAAAGAGTTCCATGACGAACGGTCTTGAGCCTTTTCCATCCACCGACTTCCCGCAACCTTAACAATGTCGTCGGTCCATCGGGTGGGGGGCCTTCCAACACTGCGTCGTCCGGTTCGTGGTCGCCACTCGAGAACCTTTGTTCCCCAACGGTTGTCGGTTCTGCGAGCTATATGGCCGGCCCACTGCCACTTCAACCTGCTAATTCTGAAAGCTATGTCGGTAACCTTGGTTCTTCTACGGATTTCCTCATTTCGGATTTTATCACGCAGCGAAACTCCGAGCATAGCTCTCTCCAAGGTTGAAGTATGGTCAGTCTAAAAAGGGCTAATGACCGTTGATTAAAAATCCAGTGTGAAAAAAAGGTTTAAAGTGCGCCTCTAAGGGGCTCCTTGGTGCACAATCCAGTCTTCGAGTTTTTAGCAATGAGATATAAATTGCTATGTAATGATTTGATTAACCTCTGAGGCTACCGTTTAAGCAGTAAATGATGGAGGTATTAAGTCAATTTTGTTAGTACCTACATATTATAAAAGTGGTTTAAACTTTACTACTAACTCAATAAGTTTTGTTGCAAAATAGATCACATCACATCTTTTCTGAATGTTGAAGCCTTTAATAAACAAAAACTTTCTAATAATTTCAACATAATTTTAAAAACAATGTTTTGTAATAGCCAATTTCTAAAATGGGAAACTTTCTAAACTACTTGAGAATGGAATCACAAAAGAACAAAAGCACGACCGAGTAGGTACGTAGCGGCTTCGACTCCTTTGAACTTTGTTTTCATACAAATTTGCAATTTCTCGTGAGCTCCAGTTAGTTATAATAGCTTGGAAAATGCTGTCTTTCTGAATAAAATTAACTTGACTTAAAGTTTTCGACGACGAACAAAATACAAATTTAAATATTAAGGTGAGTACAAGTTGCAAAAACCTACTAGACGTCATTCTCAAGTGGCTTCATTATGAAGTATAAAATCTCCATTATTATTGAGGTGGATTGCAATTTCGTGACAAAAACTCTGTCAAGCAAGTACCTGCCTAAGTAGCTTGGGGTATTTTTATGACGCCCCCTAGGAGTAGCATTTTAATGAGGGCTTTGGGAAGGACCCCAAACGATGAGTTATTGTCATCCCCAAAATCTCGTTGATCACTTCACGCCTCTCAGTTTGCCATTTCACTTTAAGTTTTAAAAAAATAGCAGTAGATATTAGATTAGGTATTATTGTATATTTTGTTGTATTTAGTTTACACTTCCGTTATCTATGTTCTTGTAAATTTAATATTTTCCAGGTTAGCCAACCTTAGGTTTAATTAAAATTATCGATTGTTAAAGTAAGTATTTTCACCGTTGTTAAAAATTGGTTACGTAACATAAGATCTACCTTTTGTTACAGGCCCGTATTTTTTCGAAATAATTATAACTTAGAATATATTTCAATAGACGGTTGATCTTAGTTATAAAAAAAACTTGTGGTTTCGAGTACCTAACGATAAAGGCGTATCAATAGAAATCAATTCACAGAGCACAATAAATGAAAACCATTTATCCCAACAAAATAAAATACGACCTATCAACCCTTATATTAATCAGGACTCAATACAGAGTGTCCGGCTATTTCTCATTGAAATGGCCGTCGAAATTAATTGAGATACAGATGTAGCAGCTGCTCGCCTTTATTTGATGACCTCCACTGATTTCAGAGGTGACCGGTATAAGTGGTCCATCATCTGTATAAGGGGCCTGATATAAAAAAAAACAAATACACTCACCGGTAAAAAAATGTGGCCCAAAACTAGATCTCCAGACGATGGGATCCTTAATGATGTCTATGTCAGAGGAGACTCCATAACCTGGTTAATTTAATAATCAGACATAGACATCATAAAATCATAAATAAGTTACTGAAATAAACATTTTGTTTTTCGTTGCCTTCCCTATAAACAACAAGTGCTCGCTAACCCGCAAGCCCAGCGTGACGAATATGGGCAAATCCTCCCAACTTACACCTACTTACAAGCATGTTCGATCAAAGTCCAGTTAGTCACATTTTTAATTATCGTCCTATTTAAACTTATTTTACTTCTCTTTGTTTCCTGGTTTTTACATACATTTTGGATACCTGGGATGCTTTTTAATAGCTTAGATGTGTGTGTATCACGTACGACCATAATTCTAGGTCCGAAAAATAACGAAAACACAAAATCTCTGGGATAGCTCTAGGTATACAAACTGTAACGTCCCATGAATCAATAGAATTTCAATGGATTCGTCGAACGTATCTGTTCGTGCCGAAGCGAATGTGTAAATTTTTTATACGTAGGTACGTACGTGCAAAAAAACTTTCCACGATGTATCGAAACGGTCGGGTTCATAAAATTGCTATGAAAAAGTGTCAATTTCCAACTGCTGATTTTATACTAGGAATTTACCTATATAAAAATCAGCTAACAATGTTGTACAGAATATTTTCATGCTAGTTTCACTCATAAACTTTTAAATCTTAGTGCTACTAAGAGCAGTAAAAATTATAATTTGGTATGCAAAAATAAGTTGCATACATTATCCGTGTTTCGAATCTCAAAGGTAGAGTCAAATGCTCTATAATGTCTACTAAATTACTTCATAGTGTTTTTATCTTATTGTTCAACCACATACATTTATTATGATATTATCTGCTGGTTTTTTGCATAGTTCCAAACGGCATTTTAGGGTTCTATAGTACGACTAGGAACACTTTTTAGATTTGCCATCGTTTATTTGTCCGACCATCCGTCAGTCTGTACAATTTTGTCAGCCATTTTACTCGCTGGCTATTAGTGCTATCATGAAGAAATTTCGAATAGTAAATACATAATAGTGTAATAACTAAGATATGAAATAAATACTTTGATAAAAAACATTTTCTATTTACCTCCCCTACATATTGGCAAGTAGGGTTGTTTTTTGCGCATGTGTTATACCTCACACACTGGAAAGGAAATCATAATAATAGCAATTAATTATACTGAATTTAAAAGGACAAATATCACTGCTTCGAAGACTTTACTTGTTCATGATAGCCGACTTTGTAATAGGTTCAAAAAAGCAAATTAAATTGAGTAAAAGGCGATACACATGAATAAGCGCAATTGACTTCGGAAGCTTACATTGTGCGCTGTCTGACACGCCCTTGGCCAATTTGGAAAATAGATCTCTTTCTTTTGTGTTTCTGCCTTGTTCAATTGATTATTACTAGGTATACAGTGACACCTAGTAATTGAGGATAAAGGTAGTATTCAGTGCAACTCATAGAGAGACAGATATTTTATTGTCGCTGGTGCTTAGTGCTTCATTTATTAAAATAAGTAGGTACCCAAGAATTTCTACGTAAACGTTTCTAGAGAAACGTTTCTAAAGAATTTCTAGGTACGGGCATGCTATGCTATCTCCAACATCTTAAAATGTTAATTGGTAAGCAAGTTCTATAAAATGTTACATTTTGTTGAATGAAAAGGTCAAGAATGATAAATAGGGTTTAATGTCAAGCTTTGCACCGTAGGCTACCATCATCATTAGCAGCATTATATCCACTGCTGGACATTGGCCTCCTCCAAAGAGTGCCATGACGATTGGTCTTGAGCCTTTATCATCGATCCATAATCTTACAATGTCGAATGTCTATCGAATGGCCTTTTCTAACGCTGCGTTACTCTATTTATGGTCACCATTCGAGAACCATTATTTCCCTGTCGGTTCTGCGAGCCATGTGGCCTGCCCACTGCCACTTCAACTTGCTGATTCTGAGAGCTATGTTGTTAACTATGGACGTCTTCTACGGATTTCCTCATTTCAAATTTAATCACCTTGTCAAACTCCGAGCATAGCTCTCTCCATAACCCATCGTACCGTAGGTATACAGTTAAATTTCTGATGTCAACATCTATACACCTGCTACGCAATTTCGATAATTACAGCAGACATAACAATAGAAGTTAATATTAGGTAGGTTTGGTTAGGTTCAAATGGCTATTTGCATTGTATCGTAAAATTATAATATCAATACGTACACCCAACAGCCATCTACATAGTGTTACAAGTTAGCGAATAGCGACAACGAACTAAATGACGCAATGTAGAAAGGTATCCCACACGATTGACCGTTGATGGAAAAGGCACAAGACGTTTATCGTGGCATTATTTGAGGGCATTATTTGAGGGCATTATTTGGCCGTGGTGGCCCCGGCTGAAGAATAGGCCCCTCCATATCTACCTATCCGCGGATGTCGTAAGAGGCGACTAAGGGAAAAAAGCTAAGGGATGGGCAGCAGCGTCCCTCATTTTAACAACGATAGCTCTAACTGCGCTCGCCAACCCGCATGCCCAGCGTGGTGAGTATGGCAAATCCCCCCACATGATAAGGAATTTGCTCTGTCTGTGGGGGAGGCCATGTTCAGCAGTGGACGTCGAGCGGCTGAAATGATGATGATGATTTGAGGGAGGCTTATTTCCAGCAATGATTTTTTTATGATCATCTTCATAATTTCAGCCGTGGGACGTCCACTGCTGAACATAGGCCTCCTATAAATTACCGATTGAACATTGTCAATCGGTAATCGAACAAGAAAGAACAACCGATCTCCTGCTGTCTACACCTCCACCTCTACTCCGAACAACCTGTACAAAGCCGTTCTGCGCTACACTTTCCGGTGCGTGGTTTCCACTGTAGAACCTTTCTGGTCCAACGGACGTCGGTGATCATGATGATGATGATGAAACCCATATCACATAATGCGACTCCAACAGTAATCACCCGATACTAATGATAATCATTTACGTAAATTCACTGCGGTATTCCGATAGCCTATCGCCGTATCTCGTTTGTTCAATACGCATTTTCAATAAGTAGGTGAATGAACAATAAGTTGCTTGTTGTTTGTTTTTCATTCAATAGTGTAAGGGTGTAATCGCTTTATCAACCAGACTATCATACAGTGTTGAATAAAATGACACCAGTGTGGTGAAAGGAATGTCCGCAAAGAGCTCCTATCTTTCACAATGCATGTAGTCTGGTACGATATCGTGATCACATGCTATATTTCGTTTTAGGTGGTAGTGGTTTAGGGCAAGAATTAAACAATTCTTTAGTTTATAATATTTCTTTATCATTGCAGCAGTACTAGTGATTGTCTATCCCCCAGCTCCAATTAGTTATCCCAAATTTTTGTGAAGTTGAAACTGGGGCTAATTTCTAAGTAATTCTACACGTCTGTAATAATCGCCTCAACACAAATGGAGCTACGTCCTGAAAGTCAAAGTAAGTCAGTATTTTATGCCAAGAAAAAGATTAGTTTAGAAATACCTAATTATGTAACATCAATGTTAGGTAATTGCTTTAATTACACTGGCCTTGATTATATTGATTTTAAGTCTGAAACATTAGACAGTCGCAATTATTACTGTAAATATAATAATGAGCTATCCGGTTGCCAAGCATTTTGTATTTTACCCGACTACGGCTCAGCAAAAGTAGGTATTATTATGATACTGGTAACAGTAGGTATATTTCTTCACGCTGTATTAACTTTTAGCTCTTCCAAGTTTGTTTTTGGACGACCTTAGCACGGGAGAGGGACGATTGGAGAGAGGAGGTAGGAATTGGCCCAGCAGTGGGACGTAGACGGTTGATAACATATATTATAAAACTCTTCTACAACTCACAGTTTAATGTAAACCGATCACAGGAGACCAACCAATGGTTTGCATAGATGAATGGAGGCATTGGACGCTATTGTGGTCGTTGTTGCTCCTGCTTACACATAGGTATAAGATCTGACTCAGTGTAATAGAAACACATAAGATCTGAATCAGTGCGGTGTGCGAATCTACCATCATCATTCCATTCATTTCTAATCAACCTCTGATAGAGTTTCCCTCATTTCTCTATTGCCAACCTCGTCAATCCTATGCATCTCTGACCCAGGTTTTCCCAGAACTCTCTCAATGTCATTGAGCCAAGGCACTGCCTATGCTGATTTCATTAGCCTGGCAGCAGTCACCACTCGATCAAGGCTCTCTCTCAGCGGCCATCACCACTGTCCTGTCCTATCACACGTCCAAGCTTTTCCATCTATCACCAGGTCGAACCTGTTTAATTTAGGTGTCCCACCCGCCTCCTCAGATCTGTCGCATGGTTTCTGACATGGGCAAACTCAGAAGCATAAGTATTTCTAAAATTTTTACCTACGTGTACATAAAATACCTACTTTTTAGCTTATATCGGGCCTCCACAATAAATTCACGTATTTCCGTAGGTACTTTTAGCTAATGAGGGCCTCTTTTTGGCAACAATACGAAGTCAGGAACTTTGTTAATAATGCCACAATGCGTGCGTCACAACTAACGAAGTATTTTATGAGCAGTAATGAAACCGCAGCGTATGTTTTTAACTAATTTGAAACTAGTCGCCCATCCGTAGATGTTCTGCTACTCCAAAATATCTACCTATATTCGTTGAATTTGCTGAGCATTAACTGTTTTGTTAGGGCTAAGATAATTGAATAACAGTTGCTTTCTTGCTTGTCGTGTCACTGATTCTTTCTTGGTCATCCTTTTTATATAAGTGACCAAGTTGAGGTATGGTGGCCCTGAAAAGGGCCTATGATCGTGAAAGAATCAGTGTGGTGAAAGTATTAAAGTACGCCTCTAAGAGGCTCCTTTCGTGCACATGTCACTCGACATCGAATTTTTAGGTTCTAGGACATGCCGGTTTCCTCACGATGTTTTTTTCAACGTTTTTAGAATAGCGCACATACATTTTCCGAATGGTAAACCCATTAGTGACAGGACGTTGATGGCTTCTTCTGCAAAAATTGTACACATCAAAGTTAATGATGATCACTGATAGTCCCAGCTTAAAAACATTCAAAAAAAATATATATATATATATACTAAGATTCTTAGAACGTGCAATAATAAAGCAAAAGGTATAGTATTCTAAAGGTGTTAGAAGTAGGAATGGCACTACGATGTTCTCACACCACCGTAAGCTCTTAGTTCGACATAGTGAGATAATCAAAATATACGAGGACCGTACCCGAACGCCCGCAAGCATGTCTGTATTTGTGTTACGATTTTGTTTTACGGTGTGTTTATACACGAAATTCAGAAATTTTAGTTGTTTTCACTCTTAAAACAATATTTAGAAAATACAAAAGAAACAGTTGAGCTATCATATTTCTTAAAGTAGTTACCTACCCAATATTTCTAATTATTAAAAGTTCCTAATGAACATTGTCGTTTCCAGCAAACAAAAGACCTGTTTCGCGTAAGTACAAATTACACATTGTAACATTATACGCGCTTATAACAATCAAGTCTCGCTAGCAAACACAACAAATATCACTACACTAAAACACCACGCCATACATATTTTCACCGTGCAGTTGCGAAGCAAACTGCTTACCGGTCAGCCGGCCCTTATGTCGACCTTGCAGCATAAATAGAAACTAACTACAATCCAATCTATGTATCGCTGTGTCGCCAAACTCGCCAACTACTAAAACTCAGTCTTATCACTGAAAATGCCTCGATTACGGTGTAATCACAAGGCACTCAATCGAATGCTAGCTAATATGTGTAAAAGTGTCGCAGTGTGAAGTGTTGTGATCTATTTGAGAATGTCGTCTGCGTCTTCGCCGGGTGGTAGAAAATGTATGTATATTTATAGTGCGATTCGTGATTTGTGTTGTTAGGTGCGTGGTAATGGAATTCAGTTTTTTTTCTGTTTGGTAATATTTTAGTTCAGTTCTCCAATATTATGAAGTATCTAACTTTTATATGCTCCGACGGCAATGAAAAAAGGAATTTCCTCAGTCAGTGTTTGTAATTTTAGAGTAACTGTCTATAAAAAAATCTTTTGAAAGAAAAGTCTTTAAAAATATAGTAAGATACTTAGAACGCCCACTAATTGGTAATTAGTAGGTATAATTACACTTTTGCAAAGCCTATTTCTAGTAGAAATAATTTAGAAACCCATTGTCTGCCTGTCTTTGATAGTAAAATTAATCTTATATAAATTACCGTCTATAAATGAGCTATTTTATTATAAATAGAGCGAATTAATTAAATAGACCAATACAATAGAGCAAGCTGACTCAACACCTGTTGTTGGCTAGTCCAAATGAACGTCCGCTTTAGGAGGCAACTATATTTGATGGCATGCTACAGCATCACGCCCAAACCTTCTATGTTGTTTGTCTTTCCATCTAGTGGGGTCTATCCTACACTGCGCTATCCAGTTCGTGGTCTCCACAATGGAACCTTTCTGTCCCAATGACCGTCAGTTCTGCGACCTATGTGTCATGACCATTGCCATTTCAACTTCCTAATCCTCTGGGCTATGTTCGTCTATGGATCTTTAAAACACCAATCACCCTCTCCATAGATCAGTAAGAGGCCAAATCCCTGTCCGTGTTTTTGTCTAGATTACCATGATCACATGCACTATGATGGTTCTAGGATAAAAGATAATTAAAACGCACTTCTAAGCTCTCTGTTATCTACGCTCACGTCAATCGCGTACTCAAACCGAGTAACTCGAGTAACTCGCGCGCCGCGGATATCGCGTACCGCAATGTAGCGCCGCCATAGCATCGGAGATCATTCAGCGTGCTGTGGACCCGACCATTTAAATCTACGTATCTAGACTAGATACTAATACGTCAGGGGAGGAGGTGCTCTGTTTTGAGAAGGAGAGGACTCGGTTTTGGAGCCGAGACCCGTTCACTATACAGCTTTATCTGCAACGCCTGGAGTCGTCCAGAGGGACGAACTTCAAGTCATACGTGCTGAAGGTGCCTGCGAAGCATCGTGACATGTTCCTCTCTTCCGACTTCTGGCCTGCAGGAATAGTTTACCGATGCTTTAGGGATGCGCCAAAGAACAATAAGCCCCAATATTATTTTTAAGTGTGAATATTATATGTATTTTTGTTTTAAGGTATATATATCTATAGGCCCTGTATTTGTACATATACTTTGCTGTTTTGCCTGAAATAAATGAATTATTATTATTATTATAGAATACAATTTAGATTAATACGGGTACTAGTATAGTATTATGTTATCTGTGCTACGGGTGACAGACTCTCCACGACCGATGACGTACTCGTAGATAGCGTAACCAAACCGTTCTGTACCGTAGTGCTGAAGTTTTCTTTAGTTTCGTTCCGCCTAGAACCCCACAGCTACAAACTAAATCGATAGACTTGGCTCTTTTGTTTGCACGAGAGAATCAATTACCTTAAAAAGATTAAAGAACGGTTAATACAGCCAATAACTCGTAATTATCAAGTTGAATTATCTAACCTACCAGAATAATGTAATTTTCGAGGGCGATTTCTATTAGCCTCGCTTCTACTACCGAGTTCGGTACTGAATTTTAGTCAAAAGTCATCATCAAATTGTAAAGTTTACCGATAAGTTTAGGGGAATCTAATTATCCAGTTGATTAGCAAATATTAAAGAAAAAAATTATATACCTACTTACCAAGAATTTCAATATCGACTTCAGAAAGCTTCTCTTACAAATTATGGGCATCCAATATTTACTTCTGTGAATCGATTCAACCCAATATTGCTCAAATTCAGAATAAAGAGAAATGCGCAATTCAATGGTTAAGTCAGACTTTATTACTATGGTGTAAAAATATCCTCAACAAATGGGTTTTTACCTGTGTCAATAATAATCATTTAATTTTGCAGCAATATAAGGCTACAGATAGACCATTATATCCAACATTATTTTGACTTTTCTGTGAAAAAGAGCTTTGACACACAGACAGACGGACCATTTTCCATTAGACTCAGAACCTCATCATTTGGCTGGCCTCATAGCTCAGTTGGTAGTAACTTTGCCTTCTGCGCTAGAGGTCGCGGGTTCGATTCCCGCACTGGACAAACATTTGTGACTAACACAGATGTTTGTTCTGTGTCTGGGTGTTAAATATATATCTATTATGTATATCAGTCTCTGGTACCCATAGTACAGGCTATGCCTAGTTTGGGATCAGTTGACCGTGTGTGATATGTCCGGAATATTTATTTTATTTTTATTTTTAACCCTAAAAAACCTAAACTCTGTAACGTTTCTTAAAAACTTGACTTCCAGTGGTTCTCAGCACGTTGTTAGAAACAGATCACTACGAGAGCCTGATCAAGGACCTAACATGCACAAAATGCAACAAATACATGAAGCCACCGATCCACTTGTGCGTGGATGGGCACAGCGTCTGCGGTCCCTGCTTCGAGAAGAGCTACCAGTGTCATGTTTGCAAGGCGAGTATATTATTTGATATGTTTTATTTCAACGTACGTATATTTTACCAAAATAAAAATTTCTTCTAAAAAAATATTTGTCTAATTATGTGTCCACCGTTCCTCTTTTTAACATACTTTTTCTTTGCCTTCCATTATTACCAACTTTCCTCATTTTTAACTGACTTTAAGGCACTCAAATGAGTTTTTTTTTTGTTTTACTCTATCCTCCCATTCTTTACCGATTATCATGATTTACTTGTCGAGTTAAATTTTAAAACGTTTCGTCTCTTGGGTTTTTTTGAAACTTGCTCAAACATTTTTTGTAAACGATTTTATTCATGGAATCACGGCAGTGATGACCGCTGAGGTGTCATTGAGGTCTTAAGAGAGCTGAGGACGATAATTATCAATACGCACGTATATCATACGACGTTTTTCAACACATTTCTGAATAAAATAAATGTAAAAATAACTGTAATTTCAACTTAACTAAGAACCTTATAATATTAGTGTGCCTAAACCAAACTAGATATCGCTAGTAAATCTGGGCCAGTTCTAGATCGCGCTGACGAAAACACACGGCTCGGAATGACTAGCGCAACAGTACTGTATCATTTTGAACGCAATATACTTACTTATACCTTGATATTCTTTTGCTTCCAACTAACTAACTCTAGCTAGGTAACTCACTTGTGAATAATAGCAACGAAAAAGTCACAGTTTGATTACAGGTATTAGATATGAGTCGTACTTGCTATTTCGCGTACCAGATCCGTAACGTATCGTATTTTACATGAACCAGGTTCTAAAACCAGGTACTAAATACTTGAAAGTATTACTTCGACCGTGCGAGTCCACTGCGCAAGTCCAATGCGCAAATCCATTGCGCAATTCCACAGCGCAAGTCCGCCGCGTACCCAAGGACGCGCCGCCCCGAGAGACGGAAGGTCGGGTTGCGACCGCGAGGCGCGCCGCGTCCTAGGGTGCGCGGTGGACTTGCGCGCCGCACCCGAGTATTTTTAATACGTCTAAGTATCGTGAAGTCGTACCAGTTACGTATAGTATGATGCGAGAACCTGGTTTAAAAACCTGGTTGCGTAAATACGAACCACCTCTAACAGGTATCATTATGTGCCTAATTGCGGTGAAATTAGAGCCACTTCACGAGCATATGTGTTGAAAAGATATTTATTCTATTGATTCTTCATTGGAAGTTAGGTTTAAAACATAAATCGGGTGGTTGTATGACATATTTTTGTAATTCCAGAAAGAGTTCTCTCCGATCCGGCCCGTGGTACTGGAATCTTTAGCCAATAAGATGTTGTTTCCGTGCACGAACACCGGCTGCCCGAAGCACGCCACGCTGCCGGTTCTGGAGAAGCACGCACCGCACTGCCAGTCCCGTATCATCAACTGTTTCATGGCTAGAGTTTACGGTTAGTATCAATAATAATAATAATCATCATCATCATCATGGTGGCCTCTTCATAATCCGATGTTGGATAGGACTGTACCCGTCTTCTCCATTCCTGGCGATTTTTTACCATCATCCAGTCATGGTTTCCGTGTCGTCTAATCTACCCAGCGGTTAGGCGGTCTTACGCGTACTTAATACTTTACGCTTACATAATAATACGTACTTAGGCTAGTGTTCACCAAAACATAAATAGAATAAATCAACCGTTCAACGACTTTGTAACTCAACCAGTTGTTTTTGAAACATTCTTTCATCCAATTCTCCGTAACCGCTCTCATCATAACCGATGTTTAACAGTAACCGCTTGTTTATGGTTTGGTGAACATTATACTTTGCCCTAGTACATAGAGCTCTAGCTCCCATACTAGTATTCCCTGTTGTGGGTAGCTAGATTCTTTAAATCAGTTCTTATCTTTGTGATAGTTTTTTATCTCTGCTATTGCTATCTAATATCTATCATTGAATAACCTTGTTGTTCACGAATGTCCCACACAAATGTGTCACACTCATTCGTTACTTAGCAGTAACGAATGAGTGTGACACATCATACAGAGGTAGCCCTCTGTCAATAAATGTCAATCTGTGTAACTTGAATCTACGTTGCCAACGTTACCTACGGCTCTTCATACAAGTCGTCTGAGATGTGATGGCGTAGGCGTGCGACATATTCACCCACGCAAACGTAGGTACTAGTAAGTAGCTGACAATAAAAGGTTTATTAAAAGTAACTATAGTACGTAAAAAACTCCATAAGTCTAGGTTTTTTCCAAGATTTTATTTCCATAACATTTTTCTAATAAATATGTATGTAGTGTACTCTACCGATGTTTTTATAAATCAAATTTACTAGCGGTGACTTACCGTATTGAGCTTAAAAAGTAGAGCCACTCGTGATTATGGAAGAATTAAAGTTTATTTTAGTTTTTTAAGCTTTTGCAATCGAAATATAAATCGCATACGTTGCCCCGTTTATAGGAATAAGATAATAGAGACAGAAATGAAGATTTATTAATTACAAAAAGAGGGAATATTTCCCAAAAATATTGTAAATTTACTTACGCTGCTAGCACTTACCATACCTTTGCGGTATATTTTATAAAGTGCCGGCAAAGCCGCGGCGGCGCTCTCGGCCAGTCGCGGCACTCGTTGATATGCGCCGGGGCAGGTGTTACTCGTCTCAGTTTGAGGTTTGAGGTCAATTATGTCGAACACGACATGTGGATGTACTTTTTTTTTTTTTTTTTTTTTTTTTATACAACTGAGATGGCAAACAAGCCTACGGCCCACCCGTTGGCAAGCGGTTACCACAGCCTATGAGCGCTTGCAATACCAGAGGCATCACGCACGCGTTGCCGACCCCGAACCCCCCTCCCCCTAAAGAGCTCTGGCAACCTTACTCACCGCAGGAACACAACACTATTTGAAACAAATAATGTTATTTGGCTGCGATCTTCTGTAAGGCGGAGGTACCTCCCAGGCGGGCTGCTCCAATTTAGAACGAGAAAATCTCGCTATGCCCTACCTCCTCCTAAAACTATCTATCTATCTACTTCTCAATTAATCTACTTTGAGTGGCCAAAGAGCTTCGATATGTCACCAGAGTTGGCTACTGACTCATATCGAACTTGTTTCCTAAAAGCTCGAAAGTTTATAAGCGTTTTCAGAGCCTCAATTAATTATTTTTTACTAAACAACAACGTACTTGCTTAATACCGCAACAGGCGCGCGAGGTCGATGACCTTGCCTCGCGCCAGCCGGCCTTCAGCTAACGCGCCCGGTCACAGCACCGCACCGGTAATACCCTGTTAAGTTATCCCATAGTTTAACCCAAATAACTAAAATTGAAGTGTAATTATTTTATTTTAATTTGTTTGAAAAGATTGCGTATTTTTGATCGCATTTCGATACTCAATACGCTCTTATCGATCAGACAGGGTTTTTGTTACATGCACAATGCATGCACATATCACAATAGCAATAATGAATAGGAAGTTTATTTCTATCTGTATTTACAGTGCTTGGCCTTTCAGCTTAAAATGACTGAAGGCTATGATTTCATTTTGATAAAAGCAAAGCATATTCGTCTTTTAAATTAAACATTGCAGTCGATTTGGCAAAGGTTTATCTCTACCGCAAAATCAGCCAAAACTTGCCACGCTTAATTAGATCTTATGCAATATGAACATAGCAACTATATTAAAATAACGTTACTGCTTCTTATAAAGTAAAGCTCTCACCAATGGAACCACTGTGCATGGAACATGATTAGGTAGGTACTATCGTTTATAAAGCTGCCAAAAACCCTTGAAAGAGGATGCGCTCAGGGATGCCACCTTCTAAAGATATCCACTCAAATACATATTATTAAAAGTAAACTATTATATTTGCAGGTGAATGCACCTGGGAGGGCAAGGCTGGCGAGTGGTTGGACCACTGCTTTGTGGAGCACAAACAGCGGGTCACTGACCTTCCGTTTATCACGGTCAAGGACAAGTGGGATGCAAAGAGAACCGAGCCGGTGCTCAACTATTTCCTGATTAGATGTTATGAGAGAGTGTTCAATGTGTATCAGATTTATGATAAGAGGGGAGGTGAGCATGTTTTTTTTTCTTTTTTAACCGATTTAAAAAAGGAGGTTGTTATGAACTAGGCGACTATGCATGTTTATTTTTGTATTTATTTACCTACAGTTTACACCGATTACTCTGTTAAGTCTAGTCAGATTTCAATAATTAACTTCCTGCAACCTTCAAAGCGTCATCGGTCCATCAGGCCCTTCTGCAATGTGGCTACCGTTTCGTGGTGGTCATTAGAAAATCTCAGTCACTTCTTCGAGTAATGCTATTGTCAGCGCATTGCCATTTCAACTTCCTTATTTTGAGAGCTATGTTGTTGACCATGGTTCTTCTACGGAATACCACATAATTTGTATTTTACCACTTACCTAGTGAAACTCCGAGCATAACCCCTTCCATTGTCCGTTTCCTGACTTTGAGATTGTAAATGAGGGCATTATTTAGCGACCAAATCTCAATGTACCTACATACCTATGACATCACTCTACACTTCAGTCATTGCGGTATTTGCGTTGATAAGATATGACGAAGTTTTCCGAACGCTGCCAATCCAAGTTGAATTCATCGATTGACCATTTCATCAGGTTATACTATTCACTTTTCATGGTTTCAGGCAGAATGATGTGGACGGTGCTAGTAAACGATGACCAAGCGGAACGGTACTACTTTGAAATCGATCTTTTCCTTCCAAACTTCCCTAGCAAACGGATTGTTTACAGGTTAGTAATATCTATGAGCCGTGGTGGCTACGACTAAAGAATATTCAATATAATAAGGGAAAAAAAACATTTTAATGATTTTAAAAGTACTGCCAGCTGATAGAAAAACGACAGTAAGACACTTTGGTAGACAATGGCCCTAAAATCACCCGCTTGTAAATGATACCATATCGCTTACAAAGTTTGTTGAAAATATTTATTTCCTCTGGGAGCATACCAATTTTATTGTGCAATTTGGGCAAAAAGTTTCGGTCGTTTTCGTTGTAAGTTTCTTTTGGTATGTTTGAATTTATGATTAGGTATCTAATAACGGAAGATTGACTAAGTAAAAAAAAGTAGTCACAGAAAAAACGGTTTTTTTTACGTATTAAACACTAGCTTCCGTCCGCGGCATCGCTTGCGTGGTTAATACGACGATAAGCCTATATGCTATTCCGGTCTATAATCTTTCTCCGTACCAAATTTCATGCATATCCGTTGGGCCATTTGGGCGTGATTCAACCACAAACATACAAACATCTAAACATCCTCACAAATTTTCGCATTTATAATATTACCTAGTAGGATATTCAATACTACTTGATTATTTCTAGAATTAGGAATTTCCCCGTCGGAAATTGAAATACTAAAGACTAAATTATTGCCATAGTTACCAACCTTTATTACAAAAGTAGGTACTTTAGAAGCAATTAGCGATAACTCTCCAACACCAGATTTTTTAAAGAAAATAAATTAATGTTTCGTAGAACCTCCTGAGTACCTACACTCAATATCAAGTAAATGATAATTGGACCAAATCTCAGAAGTGCTTTATGAATGCCACTAGCATTTTTAGGGTACCTTAATTGGAATGGGGATCTCTATTTTCCGAACCCGTGTAATTGGTACGGAAGCCTCATGGTGCGAGACATTTTCGCACTTGACCGGCCTTCTTTATTTTATGTTCCTTTACAAACTATGATATAATACTGCTGCTTAATACTCAAATTAAAAAGTAATATTGAGCCGCGTTCAAACGGATTGCAATGTGCCATCACAAATTCGTTACAATATTATCGTTTAAAACATTTTAAGTTTGGCGTTTAGGAGTGAGATATATAGCTCACAGATATCGCATGCCCATCAATGTCAAAAACAAAATTAAGTTTATTTAGACATTTTAAATAAATATCGCACGGCGTTTACGACTTTATGATGAAACACTATATTTAGTCCCAATAATAAACAATTTTGGAATGTCGATAAAGTCATCAAGTTCTGATGCTGGCTGTACCTACCTACTTATAATTCAGAGAACGTTTCTTTTTCAGGCGACCTTGTAAGTGTGAGAAGGACGCAGATTTTCTAGAGCACACACAGAACGTGTACATTCCTGTGGAAAATGTGTTTTCTATGCTGGACAGTACGGAATCTATGAACTTCATTGTTAGGATTGGTAAGGAGTTCATAGTTTATTTATTCGTAACAAAGTTATATCGGTTATTATTATTATCGCATTATCGGTAATAAACCTAGATGGGTTCATACATTAAAAGTAGGCACACAATTATCAACATAAAAATTAAATAATTTTAAATAAACATCATAACAATCATAGTGAAAAGTAATAAAAAAAGTCAATCGTGAATGAGTGTTTTTAGCTTTTAGTTTTTTAAACTTAATTTATTTTTAAGTTGGTACATAATAACAGCTTAGTTTTATCAAGATCCGACATGCACCTGAGATTTGAAATTTACCTTATCACAATAATCACATAACGCTATCACACATTTACATATTGTGAATACGAAAATAACTGTCTGTCTGTTTCAACGTTTTCCACTAAAGGCTGAAACATGCGGTAAGCTCAGTTTTAGTCAGGTACCGTGCGAGCAAAATCGTGGGCATCCACTAGTGAATAATAAATTAGACTTCGTGATGCTTTGGACATGGATTACGTATTTATGTATTTATGTAAGGAAATCTTTATTATAGTAACATAATGATAAAATAATAAATGGTAGGAAAAACGGTCTTAGCACAGGGTGATTTAAACAGAGCTAGTAGCACAGCAACCTGAAAAACCTAAGCAACCTAATAACAAATTGTTTTATATTTTCAGGTGAGATCGATAATCTTCCTCTCCTCGATACGCCTAGTGTGAGTGAGAGCCTAATTCTGCTGGCCAATAATGATCAACACAACGAACATTGAACTCAATTCTCTAAGAGATAAAGTTGAAAATGTTAGTGAAATTACCAATATTTATTCATGTTTTTGTATGTTAAACCAATAATGGAATAATAAACGCTAATTTATTTGTATGAATGGAGTTTTTAGACTACATACCAAAAAGGAAAGTCAAGCGCATGTCTGGCTACGTACAGTGAAGTCTTCCTAAATGGTTTATGCTGAGCAGTTCGATTGAGAAATTCTACCTCTGAACAAGTGATACTTTATTTTACCATATTCCATGGTTTAATTAAAAAGTAATACATCATAGCTCCATAGTTTTACAAAGCGGATCTCTTTATTGAAAAAGTCTTCATCATACCTACTCCTAATATTTCTGAAAACCGATTCAACCATATTTCATACAATGAGACTCAAACAAGTAAAAAAAGTACATGTAGTATAACGAAAACATTTTAATAAAATGTTTACTTCATAACTTGTTAGGTCTCATTATCGTACTTACTGTCTGTGAGTTAAACAGCTCTGACTACGGACGGACGGAAAGATATGGCGAAACTATAAGATTTCCTTGTCGTGTTTAGGAACCCTAAAAAGTTGAACCAACAAAACCTAGCTACGTTTGAAAAAATAGTTTCAGAAGCCCTAGCTCTCCAACTGGGGCACTAAACTTTATAGGTACCCTGTAGGTAAATAAAATATATTGGCGTTGCAATCGATCTCGAGCCGAGCCATTAAACTTCAACAGTACGGGAAAATCGGAAATAGAAAACGGGACAAAGCAAAATATTCCTTTGAATCTATTCTTTCTACGTTCGACTTCATTTGCGAATTTCTTTTTATTTGCAGTCTCTCCGTAATGTTCGATAAACACCTCTTTATAGAGACGTTTGCTTTGTGTCTATTTGACGATGATGGTTCTAAACCCTTTCTTTATCGAACAAATAGAGGGTGGTAGACCTAAGCATACAATATAAAACTACATTCTTCACAGCGTGGGTCGACTATGCATAAATGCTATGGAATATGAATATAATGTTTTAGGGAATATAATATTGATAGTGATATTTTTCTTATATTTTTTTTGTGAAAATGTAGAGTGAATGCCTTGTTGGCCTAGTGGGAAGTACCCCAGCTTTCGATGCAAAGGTGAATGCACCAATTAGATTTTCTGTATTAAAAATGTAAGTCCGCATTTGAAAAATTGGTTAGTTCGCAGTTTTTGTATTCGTAAATTATAAAAGCTATTTAAGTTATAGACCAGACATAAAATTTCATAAACACTCCATTAGGTTTTTTTTTTTTATACAACAGAGGTGGCAAACAAGCTTACGGCCCACCCGATGGTAAGCGGTTACCGTAGCTTATGAGCGCTTGCAATACCAGAGGCATCACGCACGCGTTGCCGACCCCGAACCCCCTTCCCCCCTAAAGAGCTCTGGCAACCTTACTCACCGCAGGAACACAACACTATTTGAAACAAATAATGTTATTTGGCTGCGATCTTCTGTAAGGTGGAGGTACCTCCCCAGGTGAGCTGCTCCAATTCAGAACGAGATAATCTCGCTGTGCCCTACCTCCACCTAAAAAAAAACAGAAGGTATACAGAAGTTCGGCTTTACAGTTTTGTTTTATAATTTTCACCCACGTTTAATTGGCATATTGTACAAAAACCATTTTGTGTCGCTGGATATAATGCTGTAAATCATGGAAGAGAATTATGAGAGCTCAAAATTTATTACGTTAGCGTCCGCTTGCAAAATTTCATCGCGGTATAATTCTGTACAAACATTACTGTGAAATTACGAATGTCGAGCCGCTTTTGAACGTGCCTTGTTTGTTTTACCGCAAACGCACTACCTCCCTATTTTATAAATATTATCATATTCATAATATTGTCATCTAATCATACAAAAGCGAATAAAGAATAGCGCGTGAGTATAATTTTATAAAAAAGCGACTCTACATTCTGATAGATAATTAGTAGGTATAGACCATAGGTACCTACTTATGAAGATTTTATTCCAAAATGATCATCATCAACCACCAGTAGAAGTCCACTGCTGGACATAGGCCTCCCTCAAAGAGTTCCACGACGAACGCTCTTGAGCCTTTTCCATCCACCGACTTCCCGCAACCTTTACAATGTCATCGGTCCATCGGGCCTTTCAACACTGTGTCGCCCGGTTCATGGTCGCCATTCGAGAACCTTTACTCCCCAACGGTTATCGGTTCTGCGAGCTATATGGCCTGCCCACTGCCACTTCAACTTGCTAATTCTGAGAGCTATGTCGGTGACCTTGGTTCTTCTTCGGATTTCCTCATTTCGGATCTTATCACGTAGTGAAACTCCGAGCATAGCTCTCTCCATCAAAATGATACTCAGTATCAATTCAAAGTACTTATGAGTAATATAATTGATAAAAAATATACACTTATACATACTATAAAATATAAATCAAATAATTACAAAATAAAATAGAAACGAATTAAACAAATAATAAAAAAATATATATTTAATATTAAAATATTTAATATTTATATTTAAATATTTAAAAAAAAATCTATACCGATATCTTTACCGATTTTTTTTTATAACAAAAGTTGATTTTTTTCTGCAATTTACAATTGAGAAAAGTTTGTGAAAAGTCTTTATTTTTTCCATGAAAAAAAACGAAAAAATTGTCCGTTATTTCTATGAGAAACTACACATCTCATCTGTTTTTCTAAAAAATCTAACTATTGTCTAGAAAAAGGGATAGTTAATGAATTCGATGTTATATTCTAGCTTTATTTTGATAAAGACGCTCGAAAACCACCCATCTATAGCGTCACAAAAAATTAGGTATCATAAAATTACTATTTACCACCTAAATGTGTTAGTGGCGCCACAGACGTGCTAAAAGTCTGCCACAAACTTGCCACAACAGCTCTTCCTCAAGTGTCTAATTTGATCGTACCCTTAACGTATGTATCTTCCCCAACGTTTACGAAGGCAGCTTTCATTCCGCCAGAATTAATTCTGTCGAAATTAATCCCGACTACCTTCACCTATAGGCAACAGTTTGTTCTTATTACAAAGCCGCAATTGTTATGGTCTGAGACAAAATTAAATCCACCTAGCTCGAACCTCTGCCACAGTCGTTAAAGAACAGCTGAGCTTATTATTTGAACGTTATTGAATTAAAAGTGTGTAAATTGCTTGTAGTGATTGTAAAAAGTGCGATAAAAGATTTGCGGTTATATACGACTCCGAAATTTTCGTTCTTTTTAATTTTTTTTTTATACAACTGAGTTGGCAAACAAGCATACGGCCCACCTGCTGGTAAGGCATCACGCACGCGTTGCCGACCCGTCCCCCCCTCGCCCCTGAAGAGCTCTGGCATCCTTACTCACCGCAAGAACGCAACACTATTTGAAACAAATAATGTTATTTGGCTGCGATTTTCTATAAGGCGGAGGTACTTCTCCAGGTAGGCTGCTCTATTTAGAACGAGAAAATCTCGCTGTGCCCTACCTCCTCCAAAAGGAGGAGATGCGCTTTCCCCATAATTATTCCATCACCGTATGAGAGCACTAGAAGGAGTTGCACACATTATTTCAGAATGGAAACACAAGAGGGCGAATCACTAGTTAGTATTAAAACAGCTTTTGGCTCTATTTGTCTGTGTCTCTCTGTAATATCTTAATTTCGTGCTAAGACCTGAGGTACGTTAATGACTAGCGCACATTAGACAGTGACTTCGTCTTAGCTCCTGCTACGTTCTGTCTTTTTGGTGGCAAAAATTCACAAAAAGCTCCATTCGAAGAAAACCTGTTCAATTTTACAGTCTTGAGCTTCAAGTCGTTTGTATATGCTTCGGTCACACAAAGCTTATCTTGCTTAAATTTGAGGACCTCAGTGGCGTAGCGGGTGACTGCCCGTCTGAGACGCAAGGGGTGCGGGTTCGATATTCTTTGCGGGACAAATATTTAAATTTAAATATTCCGGACATACATGATCTACAAATAGGTACTTCTGGGTCTATTACTGTCTGGGTGTTGTGGTATCCTTGTGTGGGGTCAGGACTATGGATGTGGCTTTTGGGTATTATTTATATAATTTAAAATCTGCGTGTGACAAGCAATCAGTGCCATTAGCACGAATAATTTATGTAGTATGATTTTAATTAATGTAGTGACTTTATCGTAAGTTACGCTTACGATAAAGTCAATATATTATCAACAGAATCTTTTAATTTTAATTGGCTAATATGTGACATTTGTTTGCGATCGCGAATTAGTACCACAGGAGGTAGGTTTTTCTCATCGCTAGTTGTTCTCGCTGCCTTTTTGACGATACCTAGGTACATGTGACCGTGGCTACAGTATTGGGCACAGGCAGGTACGTAAGTATTTTACTTTTTCCTTAGAACGAAACAATCAAATTTATTTGTTTTCTATAACGTGAAATGCCCCAGTCAAACTCTCTGTGAATTCGATATGAGGAGCGTTTCAGGACAATTTCCATAAAAAGCAGACGTGATACTAAGATACAGAATATATTTTGATAGCTATTTTGAAAAATCTCTAATGTACTGGTGTATATTTTTTGAAGTGTTATAGTTAGTGATTCTGTAGCGTATTTGCAACATCATTCATGATTAATGATGCTTCACACTGTATTATAAGCGAATAAAACGTTTTCATTGCAGTGTGAATCATGATTATTTTAGCCATAGGTCGTTCACTGCTGAACCTCGCCTCCCCCCCAGGACGCGAGCCCCCCAAAAATGTAGTATAGGTGTATGATAGAGGACCGACTCAACTTCCTAATTAAATAACACGATTCCCAAGGGAATGATCAATCGCATCCCACGAGATGATTATGAGCCTGAAGAAACCTTATAATTAACGAACCTCAGATAGCTTGAAATTAATTTACACTTTAGGGATAAGCGCTTCCGAAGTGTAACTTGAATAAAATTACTTCAAAAGAGTGATTAATTTTTTTTTGGCTTACGACTTGTCCGATGAATTTTTAAAAATCAAACTACTTATTTTTGACGTAGATAATCGATATCCGCGGCAGGACAATGTCTGTGCTTGCAAGATCTGCAAAATTTGGTCCGGGTAGGATATTGTGGTAACGTGGGTGAAACTCGGTTATTTCTGATACCCGCAACAAGAAATTAGTTTGCTGACTGAACTATGTATGAGATTGAGATTGAGTGATAAACATCATAGTGTTTACTTATAACACAAAGGATTTTCGGAGTAAAAATTGTGATCAGATCATTTTATACACAGGGTGGACGAAACTAATGCCCCCTGGAGGCAAAGCAACCGTTGACACGTTCCCTATGCAGCTAGGAATAAGTATTCGACCGTATAGGTACTTAAAGGTACCTACCTCAAAATGCCCCATATGGGGCATGCACAGATAACGTGATTCAACGTGATTAAACTGAATATTAAACAAAGCAAATTCAGCATAAATATAATAAAGCGTTAGGTTAGAACAGATGGGTTAGAATTGTCTTAATTTTATGTGCAACAATGTTTGTTCTTGTGTTATGAAAATAAACCTTTGTGGTGTGTTCGCAAATTGCTCATATTACTCCAACTTTATCATGCGAATAGCGAACAAAGTCCAAAGAGATAATAAAAATAATATTCACATAAAACTGTTTTCCGAGACAGACGCAAATGAAGGCTTCGCAAACAGAAGGAAGCCCATTACAGTTTGAATATGAAATGGAACTACGGTCCTTGTCAACACGAGAAACATTCTGTAACGTACAAATTGCTTTCTCTCTGGATTAAGGAGTATATCCACTATGATTAGTTTTGTGGAGTCATAAGAGTTCAATCATCAGCACAAGTGGACGGTTACGGTAACCGGCGGTATATTCTAAAGGCTTACTCAGATATAAATATATACAAGAGTGAGGTACGCGAATACCGCCTACCAAGGTGAATTCTGGTTTTGTGCCTGCAGCGAAACGTCATGTTTCATACTATGCCCGTAATCATATAGGCAGCATTAGAAGTTGATGACTTATTCTTAACAGGAATACAGAAATAAAATTTTGCAGGACCTGATTACAGTTTTGAATTAGTAAATTAATTCTAATTAGTTAATCTAAATAGTACTGATTTATAAGATATTTACATTATGATTTTTCGTGCCTATTTCGCTAACTCTGATTATCGCTACTTGGCGAGTAAAAATAGTTATTTCCATTTCTGTTTACATGTCATGGTAAGTATTTGAATAGGTACCTACTATGTATTGTGTCCACTAGACCATAGCGTCACCATCTCGTGCCACGACCGGGCATTCATTGCATGATGAACACAAATGGTCCTAGTACGGCCATGGTGAGGTTATGGATGGTCATATGTACGGTACGTTAGAGTTAAGTGGGCAGACTCCTTTATGATGTGGCAGGTAAAGTTGGGGACATACATAATGTTGTTAGTTTTGCAAGCTACAACGCTACAACTGCAATCAAGGACATACCAAAAACTATTGACTGTGACAATACAATAAATTTTGTAATGGCCAATTCTTTACTCATTGTAAAAACAAGACGGATACGAAATACTATTAAATCATCAAACTGCTGTGAATTATCCCCCAAAAGAGGCATCTCATACGATACAAAACACACTAAAGATTATTATCTATCAAAACATGTTGACCGTATCTGACAAGTTTCGTAGAATAATCTATTCATTTTTAGGTGCGTTTGGTAATCCAACGTTTTATACCTAACTTGTTAATTATTAACACAAGTAGAAATACATCAATCAATCAAATAGCCTTTATTAACAACCTTCCAAACTAGTTTTACAATATATAATGTTATATATCAATTAAAGATTGTTTTGCTTTTCAGCATAGGCCTCCCCCAGGCTCTAATATAGTTCCCGATCACAAGTTGACCTCCTCCATAGTACACCTGCCGTAGCTCTATGTAGTTTTTGATATCCTTGAATTTTCCCGCGTACCATTGATCTGTGTTGAAGTTGAACTGATTTACAACATGCACGTCCATAAATAGTTTGGGTTTATTTGTCGTATCTTCGTTTACTTAATCCCACTATGTCCCAGTACATCGATTGAAGTGCATGCTCTAAATTCGTACAGTGATTCTTGTGTTCTTGTCTATGTTTAGAAATACATAAATAGCATCAAATCTAAGATACACTGTAGCTGCAGAAACAAAGGTTAAAGTGGCCTTTATCGCGTGGTCCGCTTGATGGACGGTTAAATTACAACCAAAGTCAGCTTTAGAGGATAATCACTTATCTGCCATACCTACATGTTACAACGCCAATCAGTTCGGTCAGATCATTAATATTCATGTTCAAACTTGAGCTAAAGCTTAACAGCGTATTAAATAATTTGAATAACAATCGGATAAGCCAATGACATGATATCACGATCAAGTTATTAGAGCCTTAGTTCTAAGAAGCTTTGCCACACTACCAATTTCTTTCCTAGCCATAGATAGTTGTATAATAATACTATTTATGTATTTATTTTTGATATATAACTATAAATTAGTAAAAGGATACCTACGACGGGATGTTCCGTAACTAGTATACTAACCCGGGGCTTATACTATGAACAAAAAGAAAGAATATCAGCAAAAAAAAAGTATGTAAGCTTGTAATAACTGTATGTAAACTTGGAGTATACAACAGCCGTAGTAATGCAAAAATACGCAAAAGTCAACAGTAACTAGATTTCCAACAATCCGAACACGCCTCAACATCTGCTATCTTTGAGAAATAGAGGCAAGCGATTTCAATTACAACCAAACCAGAACAATAATCATAAGTCAGAACCGTGGCCCATGTACCGAACACATGACATTGGCATATCAGTGACCGGTTCCGTACATCAGCCGCAAAGATTTGAGGTTGAAATTGCTATAAATCAGCCCTTGAGACAGTGAATTTGTCATGTCAGGGACAGATGATTGATAAATTGACTAGAATTTATGACTTTACCATTTGAAACTTATGATACGCACGTAATTATACGTGGCATAACATAGTACGGAAACATTGGATTCGTAGACTCTACGTACAAATATGAATCGCCAAGTTAACGGCCACACATGGATGGATTCAAATCGGTGCCAACTACTCAAACGAAATGACCAAACCGTTGCTGCCCGACCAAAAGTATGTACTCGCAGCTAAAACAATGCCTCATGCATTATTCCAATGCAATACCTACTTACCTGCAGGCTTTAGCTCCGCCTACATTCTGCATTGTGACTATTGTGCAACAAGTCTGTGGAAACAGGGAAGTAGTGAAAACATTTAGTAGTACAAGTCTTGGAAGTGATGCTGGCTGCAATTCAGATATATTCGGCTACGACGACGACGTAGAAGTGGACTACTACGAAGCTACGATGACACAGAGGTGAAGTGCTACGACGTAGAGGATATATATTCACAACGCTACGAGAGCGTAGTGGTACAATTATACGATGTCCAACTATTGGTAAGGAAAATATCACAATGACTCTAAGGGAAGCTCTCAAATTTTCTTAAATTAATTGATTATGTATCAGGCTAGGTGACAACTACCAAGGGCTATTGATGGTTTTGAGAATATGGTTGGTATGTGCGTCCTCCAATGAAAAGGGAAGATCTTCGAGCAAGCGAACTTTGGCTCGAGATCCACGTGCCAACATAATATGTTGTAGTCGGTCAGTTGTAGTTAGAAGATATAAGAACTCGTAAGTGTATTTTCGTACTTATGTCCAGTCTCCAAAATAACTTGGTAAACGCGATTCATGATTTTTACTAGCTTGTTCGTTTTCAGTTCGCTAGATGTCGGTAGTACAGTTTTCTCTGTCGATAAGTCTGCCAGTAGAGACCAAGTAGATACTTCTGTAAGCGGTATAAATGGCGCTATAATTATTGTATTGAGAAAAAGCATGGCTAGCAAGCTATTATTAAAGTAAAAGTAGCACCTTACCTAACTATGGTAACAAAATAAACGTAACCAAAGTATTAAGTATTAATTACTGCATGCTTGAAGGTGGAATAACTGTATCACTCAGAATAGTTGTATCATCTAAATGCATGTAGTTGAAACACTGTATGTTACTCTACTAGATAACTATCCTGTGAAAACAGTTTATCGGAGCATACAACGTTAAACTCTGTATCTGTCTTGCACCGTAAAACAAAGTGGATACTACCGGTTTATGACTTTAGTACGAATTGTACGTGTTTTATTGTCCAAGTTACTTTACATTGCTTGAATTTCAGACTCCAAAACTCAACTGAACAGTTCAAATAACGGTATAAACTCAGAGGTGTGAACAATAACTATATGTAAGAGCACTGGTGGAGTGGTGGTACTAGTAGTAGGTTCGAACACCATTGGATTTTCTATTCGGAAAATTGATGTGCCCTAGACTAGTGCTCTTAAACGGTGGCATGACCTAGAACTTACAATTTTGAAAAAAAAAACAAGAAAGAATCAGTCACACGACAAGTAAGCAAGTACAAATGTTGGCTTCATCATCATCATCATCATTTCAGCCATTCGACGTCCACTGCTGATCATGGCCTCCCCCACAGACAGAAAATTCCTTATCATGTGGGAGGATTTGCCCATACTCACCACGCTGGGCATGCGGGTTGGCGAGCGCAGTTAGAGCTATCGTTGTTAAAATGAGGGACGCTGCTGCCCATCCCCTAGCTTTTTCCCTCAGTCGCCTCTTACGACATCCGCGGATAGGTAGATATGGAGGGGCCTATTCTTCAGCCGGGGCCACCACGGCCAATGTTGGCTTAGTACCAAATTATTAAACCTGAAACAGATGCAGCCTTTCATAGCTGCCTGGTTCAAAGCGACAAAGGAAAAGCAAACATTCGTTAGAGATCTGCGTGTCTCGTCTTTGTCAAACGTGACCGGGGTAGCACAGCCTACTGTTAATGTTGTCGACCCAACTTTTTGGAACTATTATTCACCCTATTACTGCATTGTGTAAGGTTCAATATAGCTTGGGGTCGACTTGTAGGTGATCTGTTTTCAACATCAAAGTAGGTTTGATAGAGACAATGAGAATTAGGGCTTATCAGATTTGTAAATAGAACGCACGCTCAATTTCAAATGGTTTCGTTTCAATCCTTGTTATTATTGTGGTTATATGTTAAGAATGTTTGAGTTTGAGTGTAGTAACCACTGGAGAATCCTAGAAAACTAAGCCCACATACATTTTCCGAATGGAAATTCCATTGGTACAAGACCGAGACCGCCACTCCATCAGTGCTCTATAATGTGTATTCAAAGCCTTCTCCATTCTTAAAGTCGGTTAATCAAATACTCATTTGGTTTCAACGCAACGGAAGATCAGCATTGGTGCCAACACAGCACAACAAATGCTGAGTTGTACTCCAATTTGTGACGAAACGAGGATTGGGTTCTAGGACACACATTCTTTTACATATAACTTTCCTTGCTCCTATTTTTTGTCAACATGTTCATGGGTAATCTATTTGCTGTGTATGTCCCTTATCTGTATTTAACGTCACAAATAAATATATTTTCTTTCATAACTGAGCCTGACTCTCCTACTTGGGTCTCCTGTGTCCTACCCGGGTACCATAGCAGAAGACGTTTGCAGAACGTAAAACATTTGTTCCGCAGAGGAAATCGATGTCTTGGCTGACCCATTGTATTCCACTAAAAATAGTGGAATACAATGGGTCAGCCAAGAGGTCAGTTTTGTATTATGTTCAATGTAGTAGGTAAAATAAAGGTTTTTATCTCAATCACAATGAAATTCTGAATTACAGAACAGCTGAATCAATGGTCTGGAGGTCTGGTAATATAACAGTTTCAAGAGCCTTTTTACAAAGCTTTGGAAAACTTGTGACGGGGGTAAGTGCTTACACACGCTTAGGGAATACATTTCATTTTTTTTTCTTAAGTAAAAAGTAGACTTCGCCAAGAGACCTTTAATTGAACAGGATTGATGGGTTACAATCACGCAAATTACGTTCTATGTTTTGTAATAATTCTAAGGTATTGTAAAAGTCCTTTGTTATCGACATAATACAGGAGCTAAGTTAGGGTTTCGATAGGATGGAAACCTTACCAGGACGGTATCTTCTATTATCCAAACTTTTACCATTGAAAAAACATTTTGTACAATAGCGCTCCCATTTTTGGCTATTCAAAAGTTGACAATACAAAAATTAAGTAGTCCGTATCTATTGATTTTGATACTAATTCCAAAATCCGTAAAGTATTTTATCGAAATCGAAGAGGTTTCATGGGCAATTTTTTTATTGAAATAGGAACGCGAATACGCAAAATTAAATAGGAATACCAAAATCAAGTTTAAATAAACCCAAGAGGTACATGCATATGCTTTCTTTATGCAAAAAACATTATTTGATGACGACCATCATGTGCACGAAAGGAGCCTCTAAGGCGCACTTTAATCCTTTCACTACACTGATTCTTTCATCGACGGTCATAGGCCCTTTTCAGGGCGACCATACCTCAACCTGGTCACTGACCTAATGCAGGATGACCATGAAAGAATCAGTGACACGACAAGCAAGCAAGCAATTGTCAACGATTTCTTACTCCTTTTATTTTCAGCAATTATTTTCATTTATTTTAGAGCCAGACTTTACAATTTCTTGTATGTTCATTAAATGCGATGGAATGTGAAGGGTGTAGGTTCCCGGACGCACATGCAGTATGAATGCGGTAATCACTATGCGTCATTATAACTAAAATGGATTTTCCATTCGAAAAATACTATATTTGCGCTATACTAGTGCTCTTAAACGGTATCAGACCAATAAGAAATAACACCCAACAGTCCTGATTTATCCGGGTTATAGTCATATATCAGAAACTACGAGTTCCATAGTATCACAACACCCAGACCCGAAACAAATATTTGCAGGCAAGCATTTGTCCCACAGTGGGAATCGAACACGCACCTCATGCGTCTCAGACGGGTGCTCACCCGTTAATCCACGTTGGTCGTCAATGACCATTGCTAAACCAGATCTAGACCCAGTGTACCAAAACCACGTTTCATATTAAGTAAAACCAAATCCTTGGTTAAACCTCAGTTTATCGAAAGTCTGGGACTAATGCTTGGTGTCGCAATAAGGCCGAAAGGGTATACTGCTCCCAAATGGAACTCTCGGAGCCTCGATTTTCGGGAAGCATTTAAATGGTGTGAATCGGGTTTTTAACTAATTGCCTTCCATTTAAAGGGATACGAAGTTTCTAAAGCTTAACAATCGATTACTTTGCGCAATTTGAAACGAAACTCTCCCAACGCACTCCCCCAAATGTCAAACTCAAAATTGACTTGATTCAGTAGAGGTAAGAATCACTTTGAAACGAATTTTCTATGATATATCAAGGACATGTCGTATGCCGTTCGAATTCGTTTTACTCGTAAAACGAATGGGAACCTTATTTTTTCCACATTTACCTCATTGAAAAACATCATCTGGGCTCTATTTTTCAGCACACTGCGAGCTCTTTCTAACAAAGGTAGCACTAAAAAAGCACTCGCAAGTAACAAATAACATTATTTTAATGCAAAAACTGGTATGACATCCAAACTAGTTTGATTAAAATAATATTATTATTTAAGAACAAACCTGGATTCTGGTAGGAACCAGCGACAATTATCATCGACGCAAATGAATACCTATTCGAGTACTAAAATGCATTCTACGTATAAGGTACGGTACAGCATGCCCCACAAGAACTTCAAGTCCTCATCAAAATGATCTTTACGTCACAGGCATAAAGTTAAAAGGACCAATGTCTGTGTGTTAGACTGTACGTTTCCGATTTCAGGCCAACTAAGCGTCTAGTGGCGCCGATTGATACATGATTCTGTTTTCGATGTACGATTTGTGGTGCTCTAGAGGTCTCCTGCTACACATTGATTTGTATCCTAGCCTAAATTCCAGGTGAAAAATTGCCTTGTCAAAATTTGGGGTTCACTTACTTTAGAACGGGAACATCGTCGTTTATTTTCTTTGAGGCATGATTGTGCCTACCGTTTCATGAAATTTTATGAAAGGCTCACATCGAAAATCTTCACTATTATCAGCAAAAAAATCTTAAATTCGTTGTGGCATAGTTGTGGCAATTTATTATTGTCTCGAGACAAGTTATACAATACAAGGTGTTTCATAATATGCATGGTTTGCTCATACTAAGTAAACTATAAGTACTGTATACTTTGTATGAGTTAGGGGTAGGGGCTTATTCTACACCCAATTGGCAATAAATATTGTTCTACGACATTGAAAAAACACTACAAAAATCAGCTATTTAGAGTCAAATAAGTTCAAACTCTTTTTTTCAATTCCTAATTTTCAGGTAGCAATATTGATACCTATACTATTTCTCGTAAGTATAATTATTTGTTATTAAGATGATTTAAAGACCATAAATGGCTTATTTCGAGATTGTCAATTTTGAAAAAAATATTTTTTTTTCACTTTTTGTTGATAGAATAACCCCCTTTCGACGTAGTATACATTTATGAATCACCTTTTCACATGCACAAATTATAATGTTCAACAGAGCTAAAATATTTTCACAGGAAACACAAAGTCAAATCAATGTAGGAAAAATGTATTCCAAAGCTTACCTGCAGACTGAATAAAACATACCACGCGTCTTAACGTATCCAGTACAAACACGATAATCTTGACATCGATGTCGCACGTGAACGTGATTCCTACAGGACGGAAACAAATCTCTGCATTCTAAAGGTTACCGCGCACATATTTGTCATGGTAATACCAGATCAGATCGCCTTAGCTCGAGTCGTTCAAAATTCTTTGTATGAAACTCCATACTTTAACGTATCATACCGCCTCGCCTCGGAACAAGCTAGTGAATGGCAGCTTTGTCTGAGTGAGGGGGTGCCGATCCGATGGCAAGCTGATATGTGTGCGATAGCCCTAAGGTTTTACGTGCACTTGCGACTTTTCCTTGTGTGATTAATTTGAGAAAAGAAAATTATTGCGAATTCAGAAAGTCTTCTACATAATAACTTCAGCAGACAAGTTCAAAAGCTTTACGTGAAAATTTCGTACGAGGGGTAAATATTTGTATAAAGACGAGCTTTATATAATAGCTAGCTTCTGCCTGCAGCTGCGCTAGCGTGATTCCGACATAAAAAGTAGCCCAGGCCTCTCCGGTTTTTATATCCATGTAAAAAACCACTTTCATCCGTTTCTCCGCAGTTTAATGAAAGAAGGATAAACCTACCAACAAACAAGAAAACATTCGCTTTCGTAATATTGGTTAAAGAAAGAAACAAAGAAAGAAAACAATTTATTTCACGTCACATAATATTGGTTAGAATAAGTTGAAATCCTTGGCGCTGAACTGGGTTTTTTTATTAATAATAATAATATAAATTTTATTTCAGGTAACTTAAGAATAGTACAGATGGTAAAAACTAATTCTAAGACCCATAGAAATATATACCTTAACCTAAAATATATAAATTTCATAAATGTAAAAGTTCTGTCGCCTGTTATCATTCGCAACAAAATAAAATTACTAGTTTCTGACGAATTTTCAACCTTATGTCACCACATAAGGTTGAAAGTTCTCTCAAGCCTGCTGTCAAAAGGCTAACTTTAGATTATTCTTAAGGGTTCTAGCTCAAATGTACGTTACTCAAGTCACTGGCCAATATTTACGACTGACTCGTTAGCAATTCAATGATGTCTGAAACTGGTGCAAGGCACTCTTCATTATATTAAACTGCATGCTGTAAAAACGCAATAAAAGTCGCAAGTATATGCTTCCCGGAACCAACCATGAAGTCGCAGCGTAAAGAAAGTATTGAAACGTGCTTAGAATTTTCCGAATCGCATTTCAAATACATTCGCTGGCTATGAAGCCTGAGTTATTCAATATGCTCAGTTACCTATTCAATGAAAACACCCGTGATTTTACAAGTTTCAAACATGCCTCAGGTGGGAAGTGAGAATAAATTTCCTCTGCGCCGGCGGGTTCAAATTGAACACCTTGCAGACTTGTGTTTGGCTTGTAATATAATGGTTGGATACTCTCCAATGAATACAATTTTTAATGAACTAGCAGCAGGAAGATTTGAAAATGAATATAGAGAAAAAAATTACCATGGGTGGCTAATCATTATTTGATAATTGAAATATGTGCAGGAGCCTCTAAGAGGCACACTTTAATCCTTTCACTACACTGATTCTTTCATCTAATCAAAGGCTCTTTTCAGAGCCACCATACCTCAACCTGGTCACTGACCTAATACAGGGTGACCAAGAAAGAATCAGTGACACGACAAGAAGAAGATTATTTGATGTGTTAGGTAAGATTTTTTTTTGGTAAGTAATTATATCGTCGTATAAGGTTGATACACTACCTAATTATAAAGACACCTCGTGAAAAAAAAACAAATATACGCTTCAGAAACAATAACCAATTGATAAAGAATTCATTTATTCACAAAGTTGCAACAAAAGCGTCTCGCGCTATTTGACTTTTGCGCCATCCTGCAAAACGCTTGTTGGTGTTAAAACCGCAGCATTGTGTCCGAAAAAAGTTCAACAGCCTATAAAGCAAGGCATTAACACAAGTACGTTTAATACCATAAAACGTAACTGGAACGGACACAAATAAACAGCACCACAGCGTGCCACAGACAGACAACACTCATAACGACGGCACTCCTGTTTTTGCCGGAACGGACCGAATAAAATATGGCACTGACTATTTATGTTGCTCGTAGTTCTGTGGAGTGGATGTACTGCTTTTTGCAACAGGAAACGTGTAGATACTGCTCTAGTTTCTAACATCGCTATGACATAATATTATGCTAATCTATTCGATGAAGCAGGATTCTTGCTGGCTTTATTAGGCTTAAAATATTCGCTTTAATATTAAAGTTTACGCTTAAAATATTCGCGTTTCTTTATTGAACTTATTACAAATACTTGCTGATTTCCTTAACTGTTTTAGGCATGTGTTATTAAAACGATGTGTTTGAAAACTAAGTGCCAACTAACCCAAGGACTTATGGCCAACGTTTCCAGAACCATCTTGGTTTAAAGGTCAACATCATCAGCCTGTAGAAGTCCACTGCTGGACATAGGCCTCCCCTAAAGAGTTCCACGACGAACGGTCTTGAGCCTTCTCCATCCACCGACTTCCCGCAACCTTCACAAGTTAAAAGGTAAAGGTAGGTAGGTTTAAAGGTGTTGTATTAAAATATAATACCTACGTGAAAAATATAAGTTAAACTAGACAACCGTCAAAGAGCCGAAAATGATCATGCCTTAAATGAATAAGCTGCACTCTTACTCACACATACTCGTTACACACACCATTATCCCTAGAAGTTAGCCGACACCAGATAACAATGTTATTCAAATCCCGCATTAGCAAAGTTCTGGAGCGGTGTATACTCTCGACCTCAAATCGAATAAAAAGTAACTACCTAGATGAATACATAATATATTTATGCCTCCAGAAGAAGCGCAACTGTCAGATACTCTACTCTGCAGGCTCACAACTTTTATCCCCAAGAATGGCAGGCATCCTCTCATATCTCCATGCACATGTCTAAGGGGGTAGTCAGAGGCATATCTGGACATTTGGCATAAGCCCACATTTTGCAGTTGTGAATATTCCGTACTTACTGGTTACATCACGGTGTTTACCGTCAATGTTTAAGCAAGTGTAAGATTTTTATGGCTAGTGACTCAACGGAACAAAGAACCTTAGCATGGGCGGATTTTTTGTGGGTGGGGGATGCAATCTTCATCTACTTAGTTTTATTAAAACATTGACTGGGTTAATAAAACAAAAAATTAAATAAATATAAACTTGGTTTGTTTAAGATCATGGGATTGCAAGTTCACTCCCTTGCACCCCCTACCCAGCGCTAATGACCCTTAAATATTGGTGAGCGGTCTAAGTAACTGCAAAAGATATAGCCTTACTAAAATAACTTTTATGAAAGTTCCTAGAGATCTTTACAGAGTGAAACGTTGAAATAGTATTTTATTACGAATGTTAAATTTTTACGTCGAGGTCTGTCGCCGTGAAAGTATCTTGTGGTTTACTGCTCCCGCGAGAATTGTGAATTTTTCAACCTTACTGTGTATAATTGCAGGATTTGGTGTGCACATGCACACAACCCTAGCCCTACCACTATCAGAACTTTGGATCCTAGAATAAGCAATTTTAATAAGCTATCAGCTGTGAACTACCTCGAAAGAATATACAAACAATAACTAAAAACACAGACTTAGGGTTAAAACAAATCCTCCTACATAACTGGTTACGAAACTTGATTGTGTATGCTTACTAAAGGCGTATTTCAACAGCTTCCGCTTCCCACTGTCAGGTGAGTGGACGGTCGACACGAGTATTAGAGTATTCAGTTCAGCTTCTAGCACAAGTATGGTGCTTTTAAGTTTCTAACCAGATATTGGCCAGACCAGTAATTACAATTTTAGAGTAGGCGATGACTCTTCTTCTGTGTAGATTCCTTCCTGGGATCTACTGCCATCTTGCCTTTAAATACTGCCACCAACCAGCAATGGTTGCAATGCTGATTCCGGTTTTAAGCCAGTAAAATTACAGGCACATGAGACTTCTACCAACGATCTCAACGTCACATACAATGCAATATCACATGGGCCGCATTTTACATAGCATTGCGTTTGTATTGGGCAGTGGTTACCATCTGATGGAACTTTTGCTAGTCCGTTACTGAATAACATAAAAAATCCAGTAAGTATGTTTTAGTTGTCCGTGGTGGCCCCGGCTGAAGAATAGGCTCCTCCATATCTACCTATCCGTGGATGTCGTAAGAGGCGACTAAGGGAAAAAAGCTAGGGGATGGGCAGCAGCGTCCCTCATTTTAACAACGATAGCTCTGACTGGCCTCATAGCTCAGTTGGTTGTAACTCTGCCTTCTGCGCTAGAGGTCGCGGGTTCGATTCCCGCACTGGACAAACATTTGTGACTAACACAGATGTTTGTTCTGTGTCTGGGTGTTAAATATATATCTATTATGTACCTATATCAGTCTCTGGTACCCATAGTACAGGCTATGCCTAGTTTGGGATCAGTTGACCGTGTGTGATAATGTCCGGAATATTTATTTATTTATTTATTTTAACTGTGCTCGCCAGCCCGCATGCCTAGCGTGGTGAGTATGGGCAAATCCCCCCACATGATAAGGAATTCGCTCTCTGTGGGGGAGGCCATGTTCAGCAGTGGACGTGGTACGGCTAAAATGATGATGATGATGTTTTAGTTTTGGGCGTATAGAAATACCATACCATGAAAAAAATTGGGACAGAGATCTGGAGCGGACTCAGTTACCTTTTTTTTTTGCTTCCGCGGTGTATGTAATCGAGTTCAAACGGTATACCTACTGAATTAAATGTGTTTTTAGTTTTACTATAAGGGGAGAGCGATATTGGTAAACTATAAATATTGTTCTGTCAAAATTAATCTTAACCCAGAGTATATAAGGATAATTTTGAAAACAAAATTAAATGGTTTGACTGAACTTGCAGCTTGCTAATATAATATGTACGTTTCAAATACACCTAACATGTAGGTACATTATGCAGCACTATACAACACAGGTTATTTTGTATATTTCGTGACGGACCCTAGCGATCCATAAAAATCCAAAAACTGGTGCTCAAGCCACACTCCTAAAGCTAGCCCAGCCTTCGTAGACAAGTGACAATTTTAACTACCATACATTTCCGCAGCAATTATTTTGCGATTCAGCTCGTAGATAGTCAAATATCTACAGTACGGCTAGCTATTGGTACCTAGCTATAGAGCTGTGTATAACTAGTTATAGAGTAGAGACTGTGATTTGCTTTGACGTATGTACAAAGGAACTGCTGTCGACAATTATACCTAGCTAAAGTTTCATTCGGGTAGCGTAGGTACCTAACTTTATTACAATTTGGGGCTTTGAGCACTTGGGAATTATTTATTAACAATGAAAATGACAAGCTCACGTAACAGACGGAAATTTAGCCTATCAGATCACACTTAAGTTATAAATATGAAAATAACTCTGTCTCTTTGTGTATTTGTTACCGCTTAGCGACTAAACGTCTCATCCGCTTTGATGAAATTTGGTAAAGAGATAGCTTGAACCCCGAGAAAGGACTTTTTAATATCCAAGTACCGCGTGGGAAAAGCCGCGGGCAGCCAGTATATAAAATTTCATCAATACCGTTCGATATTGAACAAATTATCTATAAAGGTATTTCAGTACTTTTCCCTTGCGTCTGGACCTTGGGTGTGATTCTCAGTTTGGTTGAAATATATTTAGAGATTAGGTACTTTCTGTGTACCTTCGAAAATATTAACTGTACCTCTTCCTATAAAAAGGTTGTTGAAAACAAAGTATACCTGATATCAGGTAGGCGGGTTTATACGCCAGCTGACTTTTGTCTAAATTTAGTGCATCAATATTTCGTACGGAACAGGTCAAGACGCAGGCATCTTTTATCCCTGAATGCACTTGAAACAGTAATTTTGTAGAGAATATAAAGACAATTCGAAAACTAATTCAATTGTCGGTTTTAGAAGTGGAAAAGCTATTATTAATTCGATTCTGTCGTGTCGATTAGGTCCTTAGCATCCAATGAAACGTGTTTGAATCGCCTGTTATAATTGGACGAACATTATGGTTTAATTATTCGATAGCCGTCGAACGTGATTAACAATATTAGAGTGGCTATTACCGAATGAAAATGGACTTGCAGTTGAATCTAAAATAACTAGCGAGGCCGCTAGGCCGTGAGAGCAGTGTTCTCCTTGTCCCCCAGTACTTGAAGGTTTCGTGGGTTCAATACCCGGTTGTACACCAATTCAATGTTATCTCGCACTAGGCCGATACGGCTAAAATCTAAAGGTCGTAGCTTCGGATCCCAGACTTGCAACAATGGATTTTTCTATTCGAATAAAATAATATGTGCGCATTAACACGTGCTAAATACGGTGAAGGAAAACATCGTGAGGAAACCCGCGGCTTAGTCAGCTCCACACGAATTGACTATGTATTTCCTGAGGGTAAGACCGACTAGACTATGGAGTTATAGGTGCTGGGCAAGCTTACTGTATCTAAACATATTTCAGGCCTTACAGAGTCCTGTAAGTGCATCAAAAGTTCCAGCTCGTTGTATAAATCGACGTAATAAGGCCTAAATTTTGTACACCAATAAATTTCCGATTCGACGAAATGTGCGCATCATAACGTTGCAGGAAACATAAGGAAACCCGCGGCTTATTCAGTTCCGCACGTATTGACCATTTCTTTCCTGCGGATAAGGCCGACTAAGCTGGGAGAATGGTACTGGTGCTGGGGAAGCCTACTCCATCCAAATAACATGTCTAAGGTGCTAATACGTCCCGCAGGTAGGTAAACAAATCACCAGGCGCTGTTTAAATCAAATAGAATAAATATTATGTAAAGGTCTTACTGATAGAGCAGGTTCTTAGTTTATCATAACTACAGATAGTCGCCCTGTTGAAAGTGTAGTATATTTAATTGGAGAACGGTAACTAACTAGTAGATGTCATTATTTTACTCTCATTCAGCGGCCAAACTGTTGCCTTACTCTCGCAGATAGAGATAACTTATAGAGACGGCAACCGTCAAACATCATGACACGGTGGAAACAGACTCTGTACAGATCAAGTATAATATCGTCTTTTTTTACGCTTTTATAAATGATGTGCGTCGTGTCGTGCGGGACAAGTTTGAGGCAGTCAGCAGCAACACGGATAGGTGTGCGAGCTTTTAAGCGGGTCTCCGTTTTCAGAATGAATGATATCGCCAAGTGATGCTTTCAAAACCAAGTTTTTGCACGCCGAAGAACCGCCTACTCTGTAATGGCATTTATCTTTGCTTGCTTCCTTGTCGTGCCACTGATTCTTTCTTGGTCATCCTGTATTATTGAGGATTACCAGATTGAGGTATGGTGTCCCTGGAAAGGGCCTATGAATGACGGTGAAAGAATCATTATAGTTAAAGGATTAAAGTGCGCCTCCTAGAGGCGCCTTTGTGTTCGTTTCTTTACTGAAATATCCTATTTTCACAAAGGGCGGACGATATACCTTCTATCTTCTTGTATCATTACAGAATAAGCCTACTTATAAATAGAACGTATTTAAACTACTACCCACTTTGTTCAACGAAGGACAGTACTCTCTGCGGTTGGTTCGGGTGAATAGGCTCTTTTAGTGGTCCACCGGGAGTCTTCAGTCTACGAATAAACAATGTTCTACGGTCTTGGCATTATTCCCTGTTAACTACTATCACAATAATGTTCTGCTAACAAACCTATTTTAAGCTACTGTCAAAGACTGTCGAGACCTAAGCCTTCGTGACAAATGTACGGCTGTTCTGTAGCCTACTTTTTACAGTGCACTGGAGTGGTGTAATTAGATTACTTTTCTTTTGAGCCTCACCTAGTTCGATCGGCACCACACTGAAGCTTTAAATTCCATTTTGTGAAAAAGGATCATCGAAAAAATTATAGGCACCAAGCCGTGTTTGTTGCCTGATTCTTCTAGGCTTGGTCGCGAGGAACAGGCATAGCTTCACCTAGTTTCTAAGACGTTTCAAAGTGATCCTAGTGATTTTATTGAAATAAATGCCTTTTGACTTTGACTTTGACTTTGGTGGTAGTAGCCCCGCATTCCGATCCATATACGACCAATAGATTTTCCATTTGGAAAATGTATATACGCTATACTAATACTCTCAAACGGTGAAGGAAAATATTGTAACGAAACCGGCATGTCCTAGAACCTAAAATTTGAAGGCACGTGACATGTGCACCGAGGATCCTCTAAGAGGCGCACATTAATCCTTTCTCTACACTGACTCTTTCACCCACGGTCATAGGTCCTATTCAAGGGCACCATACCTCAACCTGGCCACAGACCTAATACAGGTGACCACGAAAAAATCAGTGACACGACAAGCGAGCAGTAGTCTACTTAAATGATTTTGAAAATATGACTTACTCGATCGATAATAGAGATCGCTCTGAGCCATGAGACCGCCCATTTTACTTCGCTATCAATTTAATGTTTGTACCTGTGTATAATTTGTATGATGTCCTTGTGGTGTATGTCGGCGCAATGTCAGTATCATGACCCATGCTGGTCCATTTTCAGGACTTAGACCTGGTGGAATCTCCACAGGGTGGTTCTCGGAACCCATATTCAATTAAAACAACTGTATAGCGAGGTAGACTGATTTTTATTACGAGAGATGTTTACACTGCGAGCGCTCAACCAGTTGTGTCCCGGACGAGTGCCGGGGCGAGTATTTATACAGGTAGCGAACAAAGACCGGTAGTGACATTTGCGTTGAGCGACTATTTATTTCAAAATAAAGATCTTATATTAACAATAAATCATGGTAAAATTAATCCATTATTTATGAAATTCAATATTGATTTTTCTAGTTTATTTTACAGTATTTATATTTATTTCGGGTAAATATTGTTCAAAAACGTTATTAAAAGGCAACATAGCGGTTGCGATTACGTGGCGCCTACGTGAAAATACGTCATTACGTCATTTTCAGGATCTGGCGCCCACACGGCCATTCTGCAAAAAGCGCGTTCTCTGCGCTATAAAACACGGGTAATCATTGAAGTACTTTGAAGACTAAGATTTAATGTCTGGTTTTCGTACACAGTTAAGTTTATTTTAAGTATTTATATTTTCAGCGAATCTTGATATAATAAAATAGAATGGGGAGCTCTACCACCTGTTCGGAACGCGACCTTCACTGAGAAGAACAGGCAAGAAACTCAGGAGGGATGAAAAACACCTTCGATTGTAAGCAAGCATTCGTTACTGAACATGGACACGCCAAGTTCACCTCAGCTCTATCTCTCTCTAGATAGCTAGCTTAGTACCTCGTCTACCCGAATCTTTCGGGATAGCGATCATGTTTTCATTCGACTCTTTCGAAACAACAATTAGAACCATCCGACTCTTTCGGAACTTCTTCCAGGATAGGAAGAAACATTCCGACCACCCTCTCGGAAGAGCTTCAGGGATAGGAAGGAATCATTCGACCCTCTCGGAACTACTTCAAGGATAGGAAGGAACCATCCGACCCTCTCGGAACTGCTTCGGGGATAGGAAGGAATCATCCGACCCTTTCGGAACTACTTCAGGGATAGGAAAAAACCATCCGACCCTCTCGAAACTACTTCGAGGATAGAAAGGAACATTATAATCGGAATCACTACAGATATTTAGTGATTAAACATATGAAACAAGTCAATTTATGAAAATGTTTCATGAAACCATTAGAAGTTATTAATGAACTAAATGGAATAAACTCATTTACATAATGATTGAAGCTTAGTCTAACTTCAAACAACATATGAACTTATTTTTATTTTTAAGATATCATTATATCTATCTACCGCCCACATGGCGTCGTCCTTGTCCATGAAAGGATCAGTCTTTACTTTAAAACGGTTATAATATTTCCACCGGACCTTCAAAGTTAGGACAGAGTTTTACAGTACGTGCTTCGTGACGTGGCATCATAAGAAAAACTCTTCATAACTAGAAATAAAAAAAGTCGCTCGTCCATCCTTAATTTACACAAATATCTTATTGTATTAAAGGTTTTTGGGAGGTTCGTCTGGGCCAATTTGTAGAATTTCAATTTAGAAAGCAAAGCAATTCGGAAAGTAAGGTCAGTATCTAACTCTTTCTACGAGATGATAGCCAATTAAAATATTGAATTGAGTCTGGTCATCACCAACATCATATAATTCTAATTTGACGCAAACTTCGTCTATGTTGTGATACTATCCGAGGATGTTATAAAACTTATCCCCAAATTACCTATTCCCAAAAATCCAAAACCAGAATTAACAGAAACTCCTTTCATTTAACATATTAATTAGTAGGTAATTTATTAAACTTATTTATGTTAAGTATTTATTATCGGTAATTTACAACACCCATTCATATATATTTATTTTGATATTATATTGACGTACCACGTTGTCTCGCCCGCGTGATGTCACCCTGTTAGGTCCATTCTGAAAACCAGCGCTACTTCCCTATTATTTTCGGGAGTGGCATAAGCTGAGACTTGGACCTAGTTTGGCCGCACTTGCACAGTCGCACTAAGAAACATAATATTTAGCTTTGTTAACCTGCCTACTCATTTGTTATGTATGTGTCAAATAAATAAAATCTTATCTTATCTTATCTTTCCTGATAAGACAACAATCCGTGCCTGATAAGCATCCAAGCCAGGATCTAGACAACATAACAGGCATCACCCAAACTGGGATCTAGCCAATATACCAGCCAGCTTTTGCTCATTACGTCGAACAGAATGTTCGCAACGTCCAGACGTTTTTGGACATGAAGGCTTAAACTCGCGCTTAAAATAGGTCCAGGTTCGATCACAGGACACCCATTTGTTAAACCATACAAGAGTATCACCCTTCATCATTAGAGACACCCCATGAGGTTAGCAGGGGTCCACTTGTACCACAAGAGGCGATGGCAGCGGCGCTAAGAATCAGGTCTATGGAAAGGTAGTACCAAAACAACAAACCACTGCAAAATTCTGGATAAGGCTATCCACGCAATACCGGAGGCGCTAAATGGCACCGACAGAATAGCTACAACATATCTCACTTGCAAGAGGTATCAAGTCAAAAGTTATGAGAGAGTGGAGGAAACATCCTCGGCCTCAGACATTTTTGTCACACCTACCCTGATGGAGCCAATCAAAAACAGGAGCGGGTTGTGGCTTCCACTGTCCAGGAAACAGGCTCTCGTGGAGACAACCCCTTAGCAAATCAACGAGGTAGAACTTCTTGCAGGCAGACACCCTGGGCTCCTTCTGGCAGCAATAGCAATGTCTTCATCATTCGTTGTCTGTAACAGGTGCAGCCAATGCAAGCGCACAGGCTTTACTAACTTCCACAACAGACAGCGCAGCACTCGTCAATGCACTGGAAAGACCAGATCAGAATCCACAATGACATGCTGCTCTTCAAAGGTTGTCCGACAAATACATTAATAAAGTAAAATGGACAAAAAGTCATGGAATATGTCCATGGCAGACTTAACAACAAAAATAAGTGCAAAACACACCAACGCCATACGACATTCGGCAGACCCTCATCAACAGAGATTATAAACCGGTTAAAAATGAACTCCGAGAGCAACATCAGAAGCTATAGGAGCGCAGATTAGACTGCAAACACAAAGAATATGTTCCCAACACAAAACAAACACGTGACAACCACGCTACTGAAGATGAATTGCGAAGACCTAAGGCTGATGGTGAGCATCATCACGGGCCACTGTGTTCTCAACCACCATCTCCTTAAGATTGGAGCTACAGACAGCGGCCTCTGTCGCGGCTGTCTTCAGCACGAGGAAACAGTGGAGCATTTTGTTCTACATTGCACAGCCACAAATGAAGCTAGGCTCAAAACAGGAATGCAGGAGGTGATCGGATCCTACTCCTCTTCATCCACAACATTCACGGGGATTCTTGAACAATGTTGCCACCAACCCAGGGTCCTTCTCCGTTTTTTTAAGGAGTTGGGCTGGCTGGGGTGAGGTCAGCAGGGGGACAATGCACCACAATACACTCCAACGGGATGTCAGTGCAGAATATCTTATTCCCCTATTTAGAATTCGAAGTTAGCAGGGCCAGACAAAGGCCCAAATTCGACATCATCGTAATCACTCCATTTGTTCAGAGCGCGATCTACCTCAGCACATCTGGATATATAAAATAGCTGGTTTAGTCTTACCACTGTATTCATCAACAGGATCGCAACCACGATTCGATCGGTTATCGTAAGTTGCGCAGGCACATGGCAAACGTGCTGTGACACGCCAGCGCGCTATGGCACGCTGTCAGCGCACTCCTTTGGTACGCTGTGAGCGGGCTCCCATGGCACTCTTGTGAGCGGCGGCTCGCTGCGTGCAGAGCCCAGCCGTCTCAAGTGCAATCTCGATACTAAAACTCAAAAGCAAAAATCAGACAAATGAAAACAGCGCAGGTGATTTTATAGGCGTACCCCGCAATATAACCTAATCCTAGTAACCGGCGTAACCTCCCTTTCGTTGGTGGGATTTAACGAGAGCATCAGTTTTCCCGATCTCGTACCTGACCTAAATATTAGTCGCCTAAATACTCAATTTCAGTGACTAAAAACTAGAAGTCCACTGAAAGCTTATAAGGCGATGACTTATTAGAGTTGTCGAAATCAGTCTTATTTCCACGCTACGCGCGTTTACCGTGGAGGCGAGATAAATAATTCCGGAAACTCAAGAATAGTTTAACGGAGGACCAGCTCCAGGGTTTGTTTTCTAAAAAAAGGGTAACGTCAGCTAAGCTGCCATTATCATCATCATTATCACGATCACCATAATCATCATCACGATCATCATGATCACCATAATAATCATCATCATCACCATAATCATCACCATCATCGTCATTATCATCATCATCATCATCATCATCACCATCAGTAATATCTCTTAAGTCAAAGTCAAAAGGCATTTATTTCAATAATCACCTTGAAACGTCCAAGGAACCAGGCGAAGCCACGCCTCAAAATCAGGCAGCAAACACGGCTTGGTGCCTGATTGCCTAACCTTTTCACTTTCTATTTACTACTGCTAATATAAATATCAAAGATGAACAGGTGGACCCCGTGGATACCACTACGCTTCCACGGCACAAATATATAAAAACCCGCACAATATATAAAACCACCTCGTAACAAGTTCAAAGAAACAAATACAATGACTGTTCCTGAACGAATTTGAGAACGAATCTGAAATAAAACATTCGTTAATTTCTGGATCCCTGGTTAAATCAAATAGAAGCTGTGGTCATGATACTACAGTACACTGCTTCCCATTGCTGCGGTTACAGCACTTGATGCTGCTTCAGCAACTGCTGCAACAAAGCCCTTGTACCTGAAATGACTTAAATAAAAATCGGAGATAAGGCATCGAATCCCACCGCTGCTGTCGGCGCAATGTCGGTATCATGACTCATGCTGGTCCATTTTCAGGACCTAGACCTGGTGGAATCTCCACAGGGTGGTTCTCGGAACCCATATTAAATTAAAACAACTGTATAGCGAGGTAGACTGATTTTTATTACGAGAGATGTTTACACTGCGAGCGCTCAACCAGTTGTGTCCCGGACGAGGGCCGGGGCGAGTATTTATACAGGTAGCGAACAAAGACCGGTAGTGACATTTGCGTTGAGCGACTATTTATTTCAAAATAAAGATCTTATATTAACAATAAATCATGGTAAAATTAATCCATAATTTATGAAATTCAATATTGATTTTTCTAGTTTATTTTACAGTATTTATATTTATTTCGGGTAAATATTGTTCAAAAACGTTATTAAAAGGCAACATAGCGGTTGCGATTACGTGGCGCCTACGTGAAAATACGTCATTACGTCATTTTCAGGATCTGGCGCCCACATGTACCTACAATAAAGAGTTTTCTATTCTATTTCTATTCTATTCTTAGCTTATAGCTCAGTCGGTAGTAACTCTGTCTTCTGCGCTGGAGGTCGCGGGTTCGATTCCCGCACTGGACAAACATTTGTGACTAACACAGATGTTTGTTCTGTGTCTGGGTGTTAAATATATATCTATTATGTATATCAGTCTCTGGTACCATAGTACAGGCTATGCCTAGTTTGGGAGCAGGTGACCATGTGTGATATGTCCGGAATATTTATATTTATGAATTTATTTTATTTTACTCTTACTTTTGTTTATGTACTGAACTGTCCAAATCTGAGAGGACGATGAATTTTAAATCTGGGAACGCTTTCGGTCCCAGATTTAAAATTCATCGTCCACGATAAAGGCCACCGAGCAGCTTTGTCAAGTAAGTTTCCCTAGCTCAAACGGAATCACTCCACATTTATTCCGATAGCGATACCAAAAGTTCATAATGATTCAGTTGAAAAAGTGTACATAATTGATTGGCTTGGATAATATCATTAGTTTTGATTTCGCAAAGGAAAGTCAGTAAGGAAAACAACAAACAAAGGCTTTTCCGAGGAAACCCATTAATACAATGCCAACATTCCAGGCCTGACCTATATCGATATGAACATCGACAAACACTTAAGGGAGAATAAAAACTGAACGCTTTCAAACACTGTAAGCACTACAAAGGTAGGCACTGAGTGAAGGAGATATAACAATATCCCTAGAAATCGCTTTATTTGCCACGAAATTCAACCTTATCTCACCGACATTATGGCGACATGTAGGTGAGTATTCGACAACAAAGGTTGATTTTCCAAAGGCGTTGCTCGTTTCAAAGAAAATGTCATTGAGGGGCACGTCAACACTGTTTCTAGGAACGTTTACGTGAGTTGAACGGCTTCATTTACCCCCGTATCTTTAGTTGACTCTATTTTTTTATGATTTCACTCACACCGTTTTCGTATTTGGTTCTTTTTCCGAATGGAAAATCCATTGGTGCACGACAGGGGTCGAACCCACGACCAATAGCACGGAAGCCTCAGGGTTCAGGCGAGTTCTCGTACTTGACATTCTTAGGCAAAATATATAAATATAAATAAATATAGGTAAATAAAAAAATACCTATTTGTTTTGATATGCCTGGCATATGACGTTTGTTAAGTACTTATTAAACTTGAAACTCATATTACTCATATTATATTGAATTGCTTGGTGGTCCTAAGACGGGTCTGAAGAGATCAATGGAAAAAATACCAATTTTTGTTCGCACTTACCGTTGTAGGTACTTCAGGAAAATTTAAAACAGTAATTCCTAAAGACTCGGCTTAGCATGATAAGCAAGCACTAATCCACTGCGAATGTTTATGCACCTAATTTCAAAGGCAACAAAGCCTGATTCAGGTCACGAGCTTAGTGCGTGCTTTGTTTTCGTGCCGCTAATAAGTGACACTGTACAATTTTCACGTCATATGGTTGGGGTGAAGTTGCTCATTTGCGTATGGTTCAACGTATATAAACGCTTTTAACGAAATGTTTATCAATTTTACTGAACAGTAAATGGACTAATTTTTTTTTAAACTTTAATACGGTAGATATCTATGGGCAAATGATGAAGTGAGATAGAAAGGTACTAGTTTAGGTACCTATAGTTATTATGAAAAAAAAAAGACACTACCTTTTAACTAAATCGATGTAGATAGTTAGGTAAAAGTCTACAATCAGTGCGTGTTGCCAGTGATGACATATGGCACTGAGACTTGTTCGCTAACTGTAGGCCTATATAAAAGCTGAAAGCCGCGCACGGGCTATAGAGAGTGATATGCGCGGAGCTTCAGGAAGAACCAACGTCACCGACAGCTCTCAGAGTTAGCAAGATGAAGTGGCAGTGTGCAGGCTATATAGCTCGAAAAACCGAAACCCGTTATAAACCCGAAATAAAAGGTTCTCGAATGGCAATCACGTACCGGGCAATGCAGTGTTGGCAGGCCCCCCACCCAATGGACCGACGACTTTGTTAAAAGTGCGAAAAGTCGGTGGATGGAAAAGCTCGACCATTCACCGCGGAACTCTGTGGGGACGCCTATGTCCACCCGTGGACTAATAAAGGCTGATGATGAAGAGATAGCTAGGTAGCAAAGTTTTTAAAATATTCATATTTTTGAGTCCTACCGGGAAAAGCTTTCTAGGGGAAAATAATATTATTAATATTAATAGAACATGAAAGCTTGCTAAAGTGAAATCAAGGACGCGAAAGGGACTTTATGCGTGGCCGTGCATGGCGGTACTGGCAGCATCCTAAAGTGCACCAAGCGACGTCTAACGGAGGTAGACATTTAAGATTACAGGCCGGTTATCAGACAAATTAAAAGCGTCTGGGGGCTGAACGGTGTCAGACCTACATCAAGTAGTAATTACGATTTAGCACCTCCCCTGGACAACGAAACAAATCAACGTCGCTTTATGGCAGAGCTTATTTACTGACAAATTAACAACTGGGGAATGATAAGCAATATACACGCTAGTTTGACAATGAATTACAATGTTATTTCTGTTCTGTAAATGTTGTACATCAAAATCTTGGGCGAGGATGTCTCAAGACTTCGTTCAGCATTCACCTAGATAAAGAACGAAAATTTTACTGTCTTATTTTTACATAAGTGTTTAGAAAACATATAATAATGTACAACATATACAAATGTACTACAATATTATGACGTTACATTGTATAATAAGGTTAAAATATGATGGAAACGATTTTGAAATTTACATTTTCCGCCTTCAATTTGATTGCAATCGGTCGATTCTGCGCACCAAAGTGTAGTGAAGTGTATTCACCAGGCACATACTGTATACTAGATCAAACAACAATACACTGAATTTACGATACAAGCCGGCTGCTGACCAAATCCACACGGCGAAAACACATTGTTGCAGTTTTTCATAATTATTATTTATTTCATACAATTTCAGCAACACGGAGTTGCGCGCATTAATTAACTTAAAAAAAACATTTCTGTGCTATTTAATAAAATCTGGGGACATCTGCCGCAAAAAGTTGGCCATTACCATGGTGGGAACCAATTAGGAGCTACATCACTTTCAACTTACCGACCTGAAAAAAGCCGACAGCGGAAACACCAGAAGAGTTTTAACCTTTTGGCCGCCAAGCCATACAAAGCAATTTCGCTCCCAAGACACCAAGCTAAAAGTGTATTGAAAAATGTTGCACAAAATAAAGATGACCAAATTGTCCTGAACGAAAACGATATATTCCTTAACCACATCGAGCACAAGTGAGATTCCAACCCTCGACCGCACAAGTAAACCACAAGTAAAAAAGATCATCACAGCAAATGACCTCTGGCAATAGGTGGTAGGCAGAGTATTTTAGTGCCTACTGATAATACAAAAATAAGTCCCCGTTTCAGGCCTGGTTTGGAAACCTAGTATGTTTCTTTTATGTTTGACGAATGACATAGATGTATGGAGCTTGGTACTGCACTGTGTCGTCATCATCATTTCAGCCGTACGACGTCCACTGCTAAACATGGCCTCCTCCACAGACAGAGCGAATTCCTATCATATGGGGGGATTTGCCCATACTCACCACGCTGGGCATGCGGGTTGGCGAGCACAGTTAGAGCTATCGTTGTTAAAATAAGGGACGCTGCTGCCCATCCCCTAGCTTTTTAGGGTTCCGTACCTCATTTGGAAAAACAAAACCCTTATAGGATCACTTTGTTGTCCGTCTGTCTGTCTGTCCATCTATCAAGACCCTTTTTATCTGAAACGGCTAAAGGTACCAACTTGAAATTTACCACCTATTAAGGTCTTCTTATGGTGCCGTTTAAAAACCAAAGCACTAGCTTATTGCATTAAAAAGATATGGCAATGAATGTATAATTGTTGTATGTAAATGGCTAAAATGAAAAACCTCTAGGGTACTTCCTCATAATTCTGAAATTTGGAATGCTAGGAGCTTTTGAAACACAATTAAAAGGAAAAGTCTGAAAGAATTGAGGAATTTCGAAGTATTTTAGGAATCAAAGTTATATTTGCGGTCAATGTCATACAATGACTACGTGAGCGACTGCAAATATAAGTTTGTCAATTCCTACATTTAGAATTTTTATTTTCTGATCATGACCTCTGGTGCACGACCGGAATTCGAACCCACGACCATTGTACGGAACCCTCAGGGCGTGATTTCTCGCACTTGATCGTCTTTATTTCCCTTAGTCGCCTCTTAAGAAATCCGCGGATAGGTAGATATGGAGGGGCCTATTCTTTAGCCGGGGCCACCACGGCAATGACATAGATAAATATACTTAATTCTAGCTTATATATATACTTAAACTTATTAAGATAAATATACTTAAACTCGTTTACTCTGTTGAAGATTTTGGTGGCATACAAGTTTGCTCAGCCTCCTTTTTAACACGCGGAATAAAGTAAAATTGTATTCTCTTGTTCTTCAAAAAGTATTCAATTACCGAGTTAAGAGCGCTTTCAAAGATATTTATTGTACAATTCCGTGTTGATAGGGTTAAGCCGAGTAAACTGGGGTGAATTTTAATGGCTGTTTTGTTACTTTGATAATTTAAATATTTTCGCTTAATTAAAACTGTTTCTCGTATCTTTATTAAGCGTCTGGAGCAATCGCGAAACATCTCAGTGAGAAATTAGTTTATGTTTGAGTTTCCATTTCTCCAGTAACGACGCGACGACGCTTCGATCAAAACGTAAAATGAATAATTATTTTATTTCACAATGACATGAATTACCATTCAAAAACGTAGAGAATGATTATTAGATATTATTTATTATATTATTCCATTTTACTTATTCCATTAACCTAATTATACATAATTTCCCTGTCTTTAGAAAGATACTAGCCAAAATAATGAAGATAGATGTAAATACCTAATCATTTTTATAGCCTGTATAAAAATTAATTCTACTCAGTTTACTAGTTTCATAAGACTCAATTTTATCACTTTAATAACGTTTCTCTAAAATATTGCTTTAATTATGCTACAGACTCTTGTTTAGCCGAATAGCCCTATAAAATGTTTATCAACGTAATTTATATCCAGTTTAGTCTGATCTCAATTTAAGGTGGTGCTGCTCGTACACTGGGCTTAAGGAACCTAAGGTTTAAGTTTATTTTTATTTTTTATTAGTAGTGATTACTAATAATACACTCTGTCCCATGTACTATTATTTATTCATATTCAAATAAAATCAACTAATGAGCTGAGTTTTTTTCATTCATATTCATAATCCTATCCTATCCTAAACGCGAAAGATTGTTAGTATGGATGGATGGATGTTTGTTACTCTTTCACGTAAAAACTACTGAATGGATTTTAATGAAACTTTACAATAATATAGCTTATACATCAGAATAACACATAGGCTACAACTTATAAAGATATTGTGTGAATTGTAACGCCACGCTAATATAAGCTACTCGAAATACTAATACAGCTAGTATAAAATATGCATGGAAATCTGCGGGGGAGGCCATGTTCAGCAGTGGGCTTTCAACAGCTGGAATGGTGATACAGTTCCTGCTTACAACAAGCTTCCTGATTTTCTGCCGTCCTCCCTTTAAGTTTTAAGACAATGTTTACAAGGTATCAAATAACACTGCGATCTCTAAAATATTTATTACCCTTCAAGGAAAAGCCGTTAAGAAACTTAACACTTCCAAAGCTTTGTTTATCTTCTAACCTGGAGTTTGTTTTCTTGTGCTTGAGATTATTTATAAGTTAAAATAGGAACCCGTTTCACTGGTTAGAAAATTGTTTCACGGGGAAACATTTCAAACTTAATATTCAGTGTTTTGTGATGAAATGGAATAATCCCTGAAAATAATTTCAATAAAAGAAATAATAGCCGTGTTGGCCTAGTGGGAGGTACCCCTACTTTCGATTACGATTTGCTCGCAACCTGTCACGTATGAAATACTCACTATTGCTAAATGTTGGCATGTACCAATATGTTTAGACCTGCCTATGACTACCCTAACTGATAACTTTTAAAAGTTGTCAGTTTTTTAAGCTCTTCAATGCTGGAAAAGAATCGTTTTATTAATTGACTTATTTTTGTAACATTAAACAGCTTCATTGTTCTATATTTAGGTGATTGATTAATGGTTTTACATTCACAACACCATTATCAGAGATTGTTCTAAGGACTCGACCCACAAACCCGACATTTCAGTATGAAAAGGCGCATCCATCAGGCGGCGACGTCATCCATTTATCACCATCGAAAGGGTTGATTGAATACGAAGTGATCCCTCACGATGTCCTGTCGCGAACATTTTTACGTCGAATTAGGAAAATGCTATAAATATTCGGAGATTTTATCGTGAGAATCTATGAATATGCAAATTTTCAGGTACATAAGGGAGCATCCACATTTGCAAATACGTCGTGAATGCGCCGTCCGCAAATCAGAAAGATCCTTATCTCTAATTTATAAAGTCAATTTTGAATTTGACATTTGAGGGTGCGCCTTAAAGCTCCTAAAAGTCAAGTAAGGATCATATTAAAATAAATTTCAGATGACGTTGAATACGTCTTAATTATCTCTACTGCATTAATTCAATTTTGAGTTTTAATTTTAGTACTTGCAATGTCGTTAAACTATATAGTACGCCCTCAAATGTCAAACCTAAATCGACTTTCCTCAGTAAACTTTAGGATCATTTTGAAATAAATTTTAAACATAATAATAGATGAAATATTGCACGTCGTTTGAACACGACTTTATATGGCAGGACCATGCAGTACTAAATCGTGCGATGATATGCAACCTATCCAAACTTTGCTCCAACCGCCTCACTTACTTCCGACGAAATTCGAACTCTCAGGAACTTGCCAAGTTTAAAAATAAAATACAAAAAACTTTTGATCCTTTTTCGTAATCAAGTTTACGCTTGACCGTTCACAGAGTGCCAACAAGCATCAATCATGGTGTCATTTTCTGGCAGTAGACTTAGGAAAAATGGCTCCATCGACTTAACATCAACAGAATTTGAAAGTCATTAATCTTGCCAAGGGGATAATTTATATTGAGAAACTGTTCATTTTTGTGTGATATTTACACAATGGTGCGGTGACATTTCAAAAGCTCAGGACACAATGTACTAACTTCGGGAATGTACTTTATGTTTTCTAAAGAGGTCTATTAGATACTCATGTAGATTTCATATCAGTTAGTTCCATCAGTCTTGAATGACAAATTATCTCAAGATCGGACATTTGCGAAACTAGGTAGAACCATCGCGTAATATTTCACCTTAGATATATTTTTTTTATAAAAAGTCCAGTCTGGGCCTTGGCTGGCAGTCTTTTTTTATCAATAAATTACAATAGGTAATCAATTTAGCTATAACTATCCGATAATAATAAACGGCCGCATATTTGACTACGTAACTCTACATCTGCCTAAACCAGGCGCTCAGCAATCCATGCATTTTTGCAGATAAATTTTGTATGCACATCGAATGTAAAATTCAGCTGAATGTGAGCATTAGCGCGGTTTATCGCACCCATAACATATTTATCCGGTACAGTGGCGGAGGCTTGTAACATACCAACCTGTATTTGAAACGTGAGGAAATTTTCAATTCACCAATTTGTACACCACATTTTTTTTACATCGTAACCAACTTTTAGCTTCCATATCCATACTCACTTCTTAATGAGAAAGTAGCTCTGTTTGTTTATATGTTCGTTTGTTACCTTTTCACGACTAAACGGCTGCACGGATGGATATAAAATTTGGCAAGTAGTTAGATTGTATTCTGGGAAAGGACATAGGCTTTTTGTGTCAAAAAATAATCTTGAAGATGGTGAAATAGGAGTTGAATTTTGAATGGGCAATCAATAAAGAAGCTTTCGGTAAGAAATAAGGAAATACGAATTTCCACATTTTTGCAAAATCATCGCTAAAGGGTAAAAGAAAGCAAAGCAGGGGTTAAAATTATGAGGTTTAGCATAGAATAGAATGAAATATATAAATAGAATATAAATTCATGCTCTTGCTAGCATGTATATGATTCTACATTGTACTGCAATTTTACGAGTCTGCACCAGCCATACCCACGGCGGCTTTCATTTCGCGAGTAAATATTGCACTGTACCGAAATCATTGCAGAGCGATTTACCGACAATGCATTCTTCACAAACCATTGAATTTTTAGTGGACGACCAAAAAATAAAAGCCATGGGCTATGGGCGGATAAAACGCAATATTGCGTGAGTGAAACTGGCTTTTAGCCCCGTCTTTGCGCGTCATTTAGCACAAACGACTGCTAAGAATGTTCTCAAAATTTACACTCGCTTACACAAGAATACTTGGGCTTTTGTTGAGAAATCTTGATTAGAGTAAATACGACTTTCTTTCAGGTACATTCTTTAGCCAATTTAATAAACGGACTGGCATAATAACCTTGACAAAGCTTAGAATTAGCCAGTTGAATTGGCAGTGGGCAGGCCATAGCTCGCAGAACCGACTACCGTTTGCAAATAAAGGTTCACGAATAGAGATCATGAACCGGACGAAGCAGTGTTGGAAGGTCCCCTACCCGGCATTACATTACCATATTATAGGCATTATTGGACCTACGGCATTGTGAAGGTTGCGGGAAGTCGGTGGATAGAGAAGGCTCATGACCTTTGGTCGTGAAACTCTTTGGGGGAGGCCTATTTCCAGTAGTGGACTTCCCCAGGCTGGTGATGATGAATATTTTATCAATACTACTTAGATGCCTACAATTTGATTTGGTAGGTATAATGAAACCAATTGGTTTTATTTTAACATTTCGGTAAGTAGATTTATCCTAAAATTTGTAAAAAACGGTGTAAACGCTCATGAGGGTTCAAGTACCGCTGATTAGAATTATTGGATTATATTTAATAATTTAATGGCGTAAACATCTTACAACAACAATGATAAAGTTTATACATCGCGTTTTATTGAAGGAAATAATCCTAAATGAAGAAACTTTTTCTCACGACACATAATTCAAAGTCTTTCCACCCCAATTCCCCCTTCAATTCCCACGTGCCAGCACACGTTTAGGCCTACCTACCTGTGGCTAATAATTTAGGGATCACATAACTATCTGGCGGTAAACAGAGGGGCGTTGGAAGTAATAGCAGCAGAAAGAAGTAATCTGGCAGGACACGGTACGTCTCAGAATTTCCCAGGGGAGCTTCATTTTTAGGGTTCCGAAGTCCTATAAAGGAACTCTTATAGTTTCACCATGTCTGTTCGTTAGTCCTACGAATTCCGCGTTTTACTCGTGGACTTTTAGAAACATCGTACACAATGGTGACGATGACGCCTACAATATCGACTCGTAATCTCACCATAAATGAATTATAATTCACATTGCGGTGAGATTCCAACTTTACGACTCTTATGGTGAGGCCGGTCTTCTGCTTCAAGCACTCCACCACCTCCTCAGCCTTCACGGTTAAATGTGCGTGGCCAGACACGCGCTTAGCCAATTTATTTGTAGGTACTATAAGTTCTCGGTATTGGTATTAAAGTATGGCGTAAACGAAGAGGTACTTAACTGCGGTGTGCGAATCCTTCACTACGTTCTAAAGTTGCGAAAGTGGATTATATACTGGTTTTTTTTTTCTTAAATGAGCTGCAAAATACTGAAATTTTGTTTACGTTGATACAAGCACTATAGGTAAACACTATAGGTAAGTCTAAAGAAGATAATGAATTGTTTTTTTAAGTTTAAATTTAAATCATAAAATACCTATGTTCAGCAGTAGACGTCCTATGGCTGAATTGATGATGCTGATAAACCATTAATTTTTGAACCCAATTTTATCGTTTAGTAACAAAAATCTGTATCTTTATCCTCTTGAGACTAACAAATGAATTTCAACCGGAGAAGGTATTGTGGAAATTAAAACGAAACTCAATTCTAATTGGGACGAAAATAAATTCGCAATTGGCGCCGACCAGTAAACGAAATAATATAAGTCTGTTTTTGCGCTCTCACTTTACTGGAACCATTATCTTGAAATAATAATTTCGTGTCTCTCTCTTCCCCCCACGCACCGGATAGACCGATGACATTGTTCAAGTTGCGCGAAGTCGATGGATGGAAAAGGCTCAAGAACGTTCGACGTGAGGCCTCTTTGGGAGGCCTTTGTCCAGCAGGCGCGGCCGACCTTGTACGGCCTGCACCTAAACAAACATTTGGGGGGATTTGCCCATACTCACTTTCACCTACGCTGGGCGCTGTACCTACTTGTTTATAGGGAATGCTGCTGCCCATGTTCTAGCTTTTTCCCTTAGTCGCCTCTTACGACATCCACGGGTAGTAAGGAAGGGGCCTATTTTTTAGATAAAAATAAAAATATTATAAGAATTTGCTAGATAAGTATCGTAAGTAAAATTGGCTATGATACCTACAATAAAATTCTCGAGGATAGCTAGCTCTAATAGCTCATAAACTAGCCTCACAATAAAAACCTTTATTTTCCTCATGTCCGTAAAACATAATGTAAATGAAAACGTAAGTCCTGCTTTAGAGCTACAATATAAGCAATCAAAAAATGTTACAGTTTACGTTGTACGACTTTCCAAAGTACAATAAAATTGTGTTTGTCTTCCGTGATAACTATGAGGCTCGTATTATTTTACTACAGAAATAATAGATACTTAGTATTGCGATCACAATAGGCCAGTTGTGGCCGCAGTGATACCATAGCCACATAAAGTACCTAGTATTACTTTCAATGAATCCTACAATTTTACGTAGAGAGTTTATTGAAATAACCTTTATTTTTACCCGAGAGCCAAGAAGGAAGCAGTGTATTATATTTCGAGTGTATGATATAAATGTGTGGGTATATCCTTTGGGCTTGATGGATTTTGGTAAATGTGGTATTATTTATAAAATGTCTAAAAAACATTGGTTCTGGACTTTGGTTTTGTAAACTAAAATTCCAAAGCTTTTTTACCTCTTTTATTTCGCAGTCAGGTTTTTACTTTTAGATTTTAAATCATCACTAGGTCGCCAACTTTAATAATAATATGGAACCCATGTTCTAAGAACACTCAAAATGCAATAAGGCTGAAAGCTCCAAATCAAAAGTAATATGCGTGTGATATATCAAAGAAAGGCTTTTTGCTTAATGGCTAGCATATCATTTCGGGTTATAATTTCTTTTCTCTTACGTACATATTGTGTCAGAGTCAGAATGGAAAACCACGATCATAAGATTTTTTTTTAGACAACTGAGTTGGAAAACGAGCATACGGCCCACCTGTTGGTATGCGGTTACCGTAGCCTATGAGCGATAGCAATACCAGAGGCATCACGCACGTGTTGCCGACGCTATGTAGGTGTATTGCATTTTAAACTACCTACCTATTTAAGAATAAGAATAATTTTATTTACCATAAAATAAATTTTTAAAGGCTTAATATAAATACGACTTTACTTGGAGGTACTACATAAATACATTTTAGCATAAATACCGGCAAGTTCAAACTAAGTGCAAGGCGTGTATCTTGGTCTTCTAGAGTGCAGTTACCAGGAGGGGAGTACCTATGTCTGACGGAAGAAAAACGCATGGCTTACTATGAATTATATAAAAATAAAAGTAAATAAAAAGAAATGGAAAGTTAAACAGTTATAAACTGTTAGATAACAGACTGATAGAGGGAAATGGAAGAAGAATACATATTGCGCTGACCCCACATGATGTGGGATAAGGGCAGGAAGATGATGATGGAAATTTAAACAGTTAATAAATAGGCTGACTACAGAAGCAAATCAAATAGTGAATAATAGTAGTATCCTGCAAAAGAGTTGTGAGTTCTTTGTTTGTAAGTATGTGAGTATATGAGTGTGTAAGGGTGTGTGTGAATGAGTAATACTTTTAATTACTTTAATCGTTTTATATTTTAGGCATACATTTTAGGTGTTCTGAATCTTGCTGTCTATCTTGTTCTTAACTTTAGCCATCTTCAAAATAGAACATTAACTTTGATGAGTCAAAGTTATAGTTAAGAAGAGGCAAATAGTGCCCAAATAGCTTCTCCATACACCTAAATCGATAGTGACGTTGGACTGTCACTTCGCACATTTAGCAGCAGTTTCTATCGATACGATTCTATCGATCGACTCTTCACATAGGTTGAGGAGGTGGGCGTTTAGACTGCTAACATTTTATAAATTTTGCAGTTTCATTTTGTATAAAAAAAGGTTCTACGAAGATTGTCGCAAATGTCAATTTTACGTTTCAAAATGATCCATGCGATCTCAATGAATATATGAATAGTTAAGTGTGAAGTTTTGAAGTGCTCTGGAAGTCTTGGCTTTCGGTGAAGAATCTAGGATGAACAGCGCCAGCTAGACGCCCTTACCCACAAGAGTTGCTGATGACCCGATTGATTTATTGAAGTTTGAAGTTTGAGATTTGGAGCTTGAAGATGCAAGGATCATTTTGAAATAAATTTAAGATAATATATCACACGCCGTTTGTTATTATTTCAAACTTGATACTCTATAATGATTTAACAGCGTCAATAACTAGTGCTAAGGTCCTAAAGCCACCGCAATATCAGCTGAACGAAATGAAAACGACGGTAATGTATAATTACGGCTTGATAAGGGTCTGACAGCCGTATTTGGGACAGGAAGGCACCATCCTACTAGCAATTCCGAAGCGTGCACCTGAGATAAGCACAATAAAATAACGGTTTGGAAGCTGATCTTACTATTACGGTGCGGTTATGGTATGGCCCGTTCTTGTATGGCCGTGGATACAAGTTCAGGGGTAAAGGTAACAATGGATAGTCGCTTGAGCTTGCTGTCATTATAATAATAATTTTCACCAGACCTTGTATAAACTACTTACCTACTATTTAAAAGGTAAAAAAACTTATGCGCTACAGTTTTTTTTAATAATTTCAGATTTTCTAACAATTTTTAAAGCTTTTGACTTTTTATTACATTTTCAAGTGATTATAGAAGAAAGAGAGAGAGAAGAGAGATAACGAACTTAGGTTTGTATAACAATACCAATTTTAATCATATAAATAGTGTTAATTACAGATTTATTTGGGTTTTTAATATCAATTAGTTATGTTTGAGTCGCGGTCTTGAAATATGGCGTCATCAGTTTAGCCACTTATCGTAAATTTATGATTTGACTTAGGACTGAGATCTAAAGCAGACTAAAATAAAGAAAAATACAAAATAGAAGTCTAAAGGTTATTCAACGCGACGTCACTGACCGTACCATATTAAATCGTCTGACCAACCTAAATATTTCAAACTGTTTGACCTAGAAACTTGTAAATAATTCTCAATGTTACTGGATTATCATAGAAACTCTCATAAATAACAGCCTTTTAAAAAGTTTTCAAATTTATGGAATTTTACATTAAATCTCCGAAAATCTTTATCACTTTTCCAAAATAATTAGAACTACCCTGCAAGTATACCAATTCTTAATTATCAACAACAAATATAATTCAAATTATATTTCGGCAGGGACCACTACTGAGCCACAATAGAGAAGCTGGCGCCTTCCCACAACTTTTTCTTCTCCAGGATGGCTCGCGCGGCGGCAGCAGCAGTGGAAAGCCTCTAGAGGCGGAAATATTCGTCCCTTGGCGATGGATACATTTTTCTGCCTTTTGGGGTTCAGCATAGCAGGATCAGCAAGTTACGGTGTCAGCCTTTTGGGCTTGAACCCTGTTTTTTACTTGCAGTCGTAGAAAACAGAGTTAAATCCTAGAATTAATTAAGGCTAATTTGTTATTTTTTTTAATTATTGTGTTTATGTCCTATATAAAAAATTGAGAGGTAAATCATCAACTGCATGTCATAATATAAATAATTTTCTTCTTGTGTGGTTAATCATTTAAGATTAAATGTTATGAAATATTTATATTTCAATCAGAAAGTAATTTTATCCGTGACATGGTTTTGGAATGAGTAAAACAATATAATACAATTAATTCAGTAGGTAATTTTACTCCATGTCCTACTCTTCAAATCAATTTGGTAATGAGAAGCAGGCCGTTTTGTCGTGTCTCTCAAGTCACACCCAAAATTGCTTTTTTAAGTGCTTCTGAAATCAGGGGAGTGCGTCAAAATAGCACTTCATTTCAAGTCTAATACAAAGCAATCAATCATGTTCCGTCGATAAGTAACTTATATAACTTGAACTCTTACAATTTTTTTCTATAAACATATTTTTTGGCAAACAATAACTAGTACTTGTGACAATCGAAACCATTTATTATACGTTTGATTGTCAACATTAAATTATGAAAGTGCTTAGGTACAGGCTTACCTACTTCTAAGCCTGGTATTGTTAGGCGTCAAACAAACGAATTTGTGGAGGTATTTTTGAATTTATAAAGCTAAGCTAAAATTGCGATGCAAATAAAAAAAGTACTATGTCAGTTTAACTTTTTCTGATAAACTTATCCAAAGCCCAGATTTGGTGAGCCGAATCAATTTCATAAAATCCCCCATAACTGCAAAACGAATTTATTTATTCTTCAACACGTTTATTCGATTATACCATACTTTCGATACATAAGGCCTTGCCATACTGCAAACGATTTCGAGTCAAGTTCCAGGCCTTACAAAAATACCTACGTTAATGCAAGAAGCATTGAGAATTTGTATAAAAAAAAATTAAACACCTAGTAATTGTTTGCACTACTAAACCGTGTTCAAACGGCGTGCGATAAATCACCTGAAATTCGATCTATATGATCATCACGTCTACTAACTAAAGTCAATTTCGAGTTTGACATTTGAGGGCGTGCAATCAGATATCGCAAGCCCCTAAAAGTCAAACTCAAATTGACTTTATTCAGTAGACGTAAGAATCATTTGGAAATTAATTATAACCGAGAAATCATACGTCGCTTGAACACGGCTGCGTGAGTTTCTAAAAAATACTCGTAAAGTTTAGTATTCGTGACAGGTCTCGATTTCATAGCGCGAAATCGAAAGCCGTCACGAGTATCAAACTTTGTCCAGGGTAGAATAGGTAAAGCTTTTTCAATTTGGCTAGATAGTTATTTAAATGGCTAGGCGATTTAAGAAACATTCAAGCTGTATATGTGTGAATAACGTTCGTACGCTACGCTCTATTCTTTCGTTACGATGCAAAACATAGACGCGTGCTGCTTTTTACCATGTGTGATGCTTGTCTGAACGCTACTCGCTATCAGAAGCACAAACCCATAACCACAAAGCTTACTATTATTACATTCTCAGATCTGTAGAACCACTGGGTTGAGCACGACCCCGGCCACAATTGAAACTTTCTGCAACTCAAATATTGTACGACCTTTAGCTGTATTTGCTCGGATATTGATTCAATTGTAGATTAATCGGTGAATTAATTACGAAGCTGGAAGTGGTACCATTTTATGAGCGCCATAGTCTGAAACCTCTGTAAAAACATTTAGTTCGGCGAGCGATATGTCATTAAATTATTACAAAATTAGCCTTATGTCACTGAATAAAGTTGATTTTGAGTGTGCGGCATTGAACTAGAAAATATCGCACATTATTGCATAAAAAGAATATCAAAACCCAGTTTTAGATGAAATATTGAATGCCCTTCTATCGGCCTACTTATGAACATTAGATATAGCATTCAATAAACCAAAATGCAGTAAAATGTTATTACTATTTCATTTTTAAATAAAACGTCTAGAATGTTTTGTTTAAGCGCATCTTTTTGAATTGTTATCATCAAAGGGGCTAAAACGGTGTCTTGTTAAATGACTACGGAACCCTTTGCGAAGCGTGGCCTGACACGGACTTGTTTCGTTCTTTGTCATTATTACTGACAATGGAACTATTATGTCAGTGCTAAGTAATTGTTGTATTGGTGTTTCGGTAGAAATTTGGGTCAGCATAATTTCGATATTAATTATTCTATACAATATTTCCGTCTCTAATATCAAGAAATTACTCGCCTTCGGTCACTTTTTCAGAAGTTTTTAAAGCACTAGTTTCTCAAGTTAGCGAGTCAGTATTAAAGTTAGGTTGAAAATCGCTTTAATCGCTTTTTTAGAACCATCACGGAAGCCGCTTTTTAGAAAACCCAACATCGATATTGTTCTCATATTTTCGTCATAATTCACGATAATTATCTTCGTGTTCACCCGATATGAATCTCCGGCTTCCTTCAAAAGATTAGCTGTAACAATCTTGGGAAAATTTGGTGATTACAGTTTGGTTTCCTAAGAAAGGGTAATCATCTATTACGGCCAGAATATGTAGTGCAGTATTTTTCAGAACTTAGTATTGTAACACACATCCATTATTAACGAAAAATAAATTGACCTCCTTTTCCCAGTTATTCCCAACCTTTATCTCATCATCTATTATATATTTTAGAACCACATCTTATATCAAATTAAAACATACAAGGAAGGAGGAAATTAATGTCAGGCTGCTGCCAATGAGTGGAGTGAAAATATTTAACGACTAGAAATGCCAAGAATATTTAATAATATGGCCATTGTTTTTATTTATTTATTTTCTTTCGTTTTACTTTTAAAGAAGCAGTAATTATCGTCTGGCTCAACTCGCCACATTACGGTCATATTAAGATGAGTACTCCTTCTTATGAAACCGAAGCTTTTTTCGCAAGATTGTAATCTTGCCAAAATTTGGTACTTACCCGCCTACTGGGCTCCATTTCCTTACCGTAATCTCTTTAGGGTTAATGCTTATTTGGAAGGCAAAATACTTATTATTTTATTACGATTTTACTGGGCTATTGCCTTACCCTTAGACATTATTTTAGAATGGCTATGGCTATTTTTATTGACTTTACTTTGAAGATAATTTTGTCTTTTGTGAGTTCATGTTGAAAATGTTATTTTAAAAGCAGCGAGGATATTCAAAGCGGGTGCTATCAAAGTTCAATTCAAAGGTCACTGATTAATCTTAGCCGAACCTCCATAAAGACTAGGTACTCGTAATGATGGTTGCTGAGCGTTATCTTAGAACAAGTAAACAATTTTTTTCAGTCACGTGCTAGTAGTAGCTTTACATTGCGATGTGCAGCAAACGCTATGCAGTCGGCAAGTTAAATACCTTTGCACACGTTTATAACTAATGTTGCCTGAAATAAATGGTTATTATTATTATTATAATGCGCTTCGCGTTTGTAGCGATAGAAAAGCGTTGGGAAACCAATACGGATGTGGCATAAGCACGCGTCTATCACTGCTATCACTATTTATCACTGCGTTTCATCTGCCTTTGATATCGATGCAAAAGCGCAACGAAAGCGTTTTTGGAAAACACCGTGTGCATAGGCTCTAATATAAGCTCAATACATGGCTTGTTACTTTTATTACAAAACAGCTGAAAGGAACATTTTTAAAATTAATTAAACATTTTCTGCTAGACATAGTAAACTAAAGTCATGTTTAATGATCGCATACATCCGGAACCAATCGTCGTACAAGGCCACCCACTCGAAATTGTGCAGGAGTACGTTTACCTCGGGCAAATATTGCAAATGGGTAGACACAATTTCGAGAAGGAGGCTAAGAGAAGGATTCAGTTGGGCTGGGCAGCGTTCGGTAAGCTACGTCAAGTCTTCTCGTCGCCTATACAACAATGTCTGAAGACTAACGTCTTCAACCAGTGCGTCCTACCCGTGATGACTTACAGTGCCGAGACGTGGACACTCACAGTGGGGCTCATTCACCAGTTTAAGGTCGCACAGCGAGCTATGGAATGGGCTATGCTTGGAGTTTCTTTGAAGGATAAAATCCGCAACGAGATTATCCGACAGAGAACCAAAGTCATCGACATAGCCCAGAGAATTGGCAAGCTGAAGTGGCAGTGGGCTGGCCATATATGCCGAAGAACCGACAACCGTTGGGGTAAACGAGTTCTTGAGTGGAGACCACGTCTAGGCAAACGTAGTGTGGGGCGCCCCCCGGCTAGATGGAGCGATGACCTACGAAAGGCGGTGGGCAGTAAGTGGATGACAAGGGCCGAACACCGGGCTCAGTGGCGTGTATTGGGGGAGGCCTATGTCCAGCAGTGGACTAATGTGGGCTGATGATGATGATGATGATGATGAGACATAGTAAGTACCTACGATAAATATTTTATACACAATAAACATTCTTATAGCCATAACTTACTTGACATACCCCAGTCAATAATAGCTTTTTAAACGCTCAAAGCTTTCCAAAGAATTTGATGTGAGGCAAATTCAGAATGCCAGAAGCAGTCGTAACTTTAGCTGTATGTTCTATATATACTCGTATTTATACGTACGGCAAAGGGCCTTGTCCAAGTCCAAGAAATACCTCGACTTTAAGCTCTATCTAAACATGGCCCAGGCACTATGGCGTCCTGTAATTGAGTATAAAGATCCTCTTTTTATCCCGGCGCCACTTGAATTAAGCCGCAGTTTAATATAAATTTAATAATGTATTATTTGAGACAAATTCTATACGTACAATACGTACGTTCAGGTTTTTCCATTTCTAACCATTATTAGTCAGACACAAATTATTACCACGACCTCTATATTCGTAATTTCCTTTGAGCCAGGAGCCACTCATTTTGCAATCGCAGGGGAATGGTGGGAATGTGCAGGTGAGACTTTCTAATTATGTCAGTAAAACTTATAAATTTTCATTAAAAAGCCTTTATTTACAATTTTTCCTTGTTATAACAATTGTAAAACGATTCGATTATGAGTTTTGTACAGATAGCGATAGCAATGATAGCGATTGGATATAAATCTGGTATAGTTTCTGGTTTTTTTTTTACATTTCAATATTTTTTAAATGAACGTAAACTTTTAATAGGTATATTTGAACTTTTACGTAAACCTACAAAAAATAGTTGCCTATGTTCAGCAGTGGACACCCTACGGCTGGAATGATGAAGTATTAGAACAAACAAAAATAATATATTGAACACGTAGATATGAATTTTAACTAAATAATAATGTTTAGCCATGTGTCCTCGCTCGTTTGTTCTTAATCGACAATTTGTTAAATGAAATATGGGATAAAAACTGCTATGAGACACGTTATGATAAAATTATTTACCAGAAACTCGAACAAACAGCATTAAAATCATCTTTTTGAAATTTCCTATGTGATACAATATTGTCTTAGTCGATAATCTTTGTTGAACAGTATGTACATTTACGAGTTAATTATCTTTGTATTTACATAATAGAAACATTTACATGTATGCTTTTGTACAGTCAAGCTCATAATTACTGTCATACAACGCGTGTAAAAAGTTGCCTGCAGTGGTATAGCCGTTGCATAAACCCAAATAATTCAAATTATCAAGTTGAGCTGCCCTCTGTTAAAAATAAGCCCTCAGGTTTTCTAATCTGTCCTGTCCATCCAAAGGTTGCCTGGAAGAGATGCCGCTTTTAGCGATAAGGCCGCCCATTGTAACGCTTATGTGTAACTGATCTGATATTTAATGGTTTTTGTTTCTTGGTGTACAATAAAGATATAATCTATCTATCTATAATCCAGCTAATCCCAGATTTGCTTTTGAGAAAACGCCAAAAATCACGCGAATCGTTATTTAAAAAAACTATGAAAATACCTACAAAGTTTTTAAGTCTTTGAACATAAAATGGTTTTTAGGTACAATGATAAATAACTTTAAATTGTACCTACTACTTTCTATTAAAAGTCAAAAATCGATCATTTGAGGGTTCAGCCTTCTAGTTAACAGCGGGATGTTAGTTAAGCTGGACTCACATACACTTCAAAAAAATATGTTTAAGAATTGTCTTATGTTTAAAGGTTACCAAGGTTACCAAGTTAAACTCTACACCCAATAGCCTCTTAAAAATACCTCTGGTATTTTTAATGGAGTGTATGTTTCCCCTTACACTAATATTATTTTAATCGCAATTGATTCGATACGTTCCTGGTACTCCATTTATGAGCGTGACTGTACATGGCATTCATTTACAGTGTTCTCATACACATATAAAATATTTACAATATGGTAAAGTATGTTCTCAAAGTAATTAAAATTAGATTGGGAAAGAGTAACATCCTCATCTCCTTCAAATTTTCTGTTTTCATTACGAAACTCGAGATGAGGGCCTTGTGAAGTAAAATGACACACTTATTCGTTTTTAGACAGCTTTGAGTTGACGACAACGATAAGTAAATCTTATAAAGAAGGTAGAGTACAAAATGTAGATTCATTTCATTTCCAGTACTTAACAATACAAAAACACTCAATAAATTCATTGCTTTCATATGGTTAAAAGTTTTTACAGACAGTTACCACCTTAAGCCGTTTTCAAACGGCTTGCGATATGACATCTAAAATATGTCTGTAATTTTATGGAAAATTATCCTTACGGCTACTGTTTAAAGTCAATTTTAGGTTTGACATTTGAGGGCGATATATCTCTACGATATCTATCGCAAGCCCCTAAAAATCAAACTCAAAGTTTACTTTGTTCAGCAGATAGATAATTTAAAATAAATTTGAAATGGTACCAACGCATGCCGTTTGAACTCACCTTTATTCATAATCATTCACTAAATTTTTCGGCTTGATAAAAGTATACCCGTCTCTTGCTTTTAGTTACTGTTAGAAAAGGACAGTCTGAGAGGCTAGCGAGCCTATTGAGTTAGTGACTATTATGAATATATAGGTAAGTATTTAGGTAGTTTCTCATGTGATACAACCCGTATTAGAATATGGCAACAGGGTGACAGGCAAAAGGTGTAAGGAGGTATGCATGAAAGTACAGTCGCTTGCACTAACATGTATACGTACCTAAATTAATTTTTAAAATGATGAAACCTTACAGATGAAGATGGTACGCAGTAAAGTTGAAAATCGCACAAGTTGATGGCTAGTTTTTTAGTTTTTTCAGTACCTAGATATATTAATATTTAGTACTGTGACATCATTTTAAAAATTATTAAAGGAATACATTTAGTTTAACCGACTGTACGTATCCGTGTTGTAGGTTATAAAATGTCAGAAACTTTCATAATCCCTTTTAACTACATATTAAATTGTAAATCAAGATTACAACGGCCTCCTTAATGATAATTATTTTCATAAAAAGTTTGCTGAATCTGAATCCAAACCTAAAGTTTTAATGAATAACCCAGTTAATGAGTTGAATGAGATTAAAATTGTACAAGTATGTATAACACAAAAACATAATTCAGCTTATACTGTAATCTCTCTGTGTGTAATCTCGTTAACTGTCACTGTGACTGCAAAAAAAGTTCTTAAAGTCGTCAAAAATAAGCCTAATCTGTAACGGTGCTAAAAAAAAAAGTGGACAATTGGTTTCTCGATATTTAGCGTTTTTCAGTGCGTGTAATCTCGTGAAAGTAAGTCATAATGTCAGTAACTGTGACTGCAAAAAAAGATATAAACGCGCAAAAAATACGCTCAATTTGAAACGGCGCTAACAGAAAAAGTAGATAATTGTCTATGCGTGCTCCGCGATCATAGGCCATGACGTCCTATTGCCATTCAAATGCGAGCGTGCCAGTACAATTTTACAGGAATATGAACCATAAATCTTTGAGAATGTCAACTTACGTCATTGCCTAAATCAAATAGCAAAGTTAATGGTACGGGGCCATATCAAACAAAATAATCACATTACTCCGAATGTTAGCTCGCGTTGTCATCCCTACATTACAAATGGTCCCCTCACGTGTAATTCTCATGTTTATTGTTCCCAATCTAATATTAAACAACACAAACAACTTTATTTAATAAACGGCATGTTCGGAAGCACATCGGGCCTCCTCCTGTGATGCGTCCCATGGTGCCTCAAATGTATTAAGGCTTCTCTCATTTTTTGCTCCCTCAAAGACCGTATATATTCTTCATCGACCGTATTTCTATATTTTCCTTGTCGTTCCGGCTTATCACTCCGCTCGCCGTCCTTAAATAAGACACACCACAGAGACTTATCCTTGTTGTCCCATAACAACGACTTTGTGTACTCCTTTAATCGTCTGCTGTTCTCCTCCACGCGGCGCATCGCTATTTCTATTTTAATCAAGTCTTTATAGTGATCCGAGACAGGCTCCGTGCCGTTAACGTCCGTTTTAACGGCGCTTATATTAATTCTCGACAAGTAATAATTTTCATACTGTCCGGAGGTTGCTCGAGTTCGTAATAACCACACGACACTTGCGATGAATGTGCACGTCACTATGAAAGTTAATATGAGGAGAGTCAGCCGTGATACTAGCCTCGGGGATGCACAACTCATATCACTATTTGTTTGTATTTGCGGATGCACGTTTGTGGTTCGTACATACCGTGACGGCGCCGGCGTAGCACTCGTAGCGCGCGTTCGGGTACGCGACCGCCCGCCACGTTCTGTCGCTACGAACTGGCGTAGACCGGCTACGACGCAGCGCTGTTTATCTCGCTTGTAATTTGCAGTCCAAAGTTGTATCCAAGCTGCGGATGCTTTCAAATCTCTTTGTACGGCTTTCTTTGCACTTTTGTGCATTCATTGTGCTCGTTTTAAATTCGTCTACGGCCGTACTGGTTACTCGTAATTGCGGTGTATTCTGCATTGCTTTGGACGCAATTTTTTTATCTTTGTTTTGTTTCATCCGGACATCGTGCCCGTGTAGACTGATTGCGTCATTTGCAGGTTGTAAATGTGTGTTGATCTGCAGATAAGCGAAGTGGGTCGATGTTTCAAGGCTTAATTCAGTAATTTGGCTGTAAAGGCGTCGGCGATAACGATCGTGTCGCCGCAGCAATCATTGGCCAGGTTATGTGACAAAGGCTATATTTAAGTTGATTACAGATCAAATACGCCGAATCATTTTACCTACCTACCTCAATAGAAATGTAACACTAATACACGTCAATTGCGAAGTTTGATGTAATTAATTTTTCGAAATAATAACAGACGTACGTAGACCTCTAGCCCTTCCATACCTACATCATCATCATCATCATCATTTCAGCCGTACAACGTCCACTGCTGAACATGGCCTCCCCCACAGACAGCGAATTCCTATCATATGGGGGGATTTGCCCATACTCACCACGCTGGGCATGCGGATTGGCGAGCGCAGTTAGAGCTATCGTTGTTGAAATGAGGGACGCTGCTGCCCATCCCCTAGCTTTTTCCCTTAGTCGCCTCTTACGACATCCGCGGATAGGTAGATATGGAGGGGCCTATTCTTTAGCCGGGGCCACCACGGCCATACCTACATATAAGTGTCAAAAGATATTTATAGTTAGTTTTGGAAAATAATTTCAGATAACATATTGCACACCTTTTGAACACGGCTATAGGTCAATGCGTCTTTAATATTAACTTCAGACTAAATTACGCGCATTATTATCATAATATATCTAATTTTTGTAAAGACATCGTGCCAAAACGTTGCGATCATCATTTTGTAGGTATATTTTATCTGCTTGCTTGTCATGGCATTGATTCTTTCTTGGTCATCCTGTATCAGGTCAGTGATCAGGTTGAGGCATGGTGGTGGCCCTGAAAAGGGCATTAGACCGCCGGTGAAGGAATCAGTGTAGTGAAAGAATTAAAGTGTGCTTATTAGAGGCTCCTTTCGTGTGTCTTCGAATTTTTAGTATGCTGGTTTCCTCACAATGCGATGGACAATCAATTGGTGCACGACCGGGATTCAAACCGAGGATTTTCTATTCTGTGGATAAGAATGATCCACTACCACTCCACCAGTGCTCTCAAACCTTTTATCATAAAGATATTACATAATAGCGGTGAATATGACTCGACAAAGCCAGCTATGTATTTCCTCGGTTATACCTACAATCCATCATATTTGTTCCATAGAGCTCGGTAAGCCTCATTCATACATTCTCATTCGTAGCAAAACCTCCAGAATCCCATATTACGTCATTGCGAGAAGAGAAAAATGCACATACTCTTTTTACGTAGCATACCTACCCCACGTAATTCCATTTCCTTTATTCGTTTAACATAAGACCGCTTCTGTGCCACTAAAGTCTGGACTACATGTACGCGGAATATCATCGTAAAAAGTACTTTTACTTATAGGTACACGCGGCAACAGAGTTAAACTTTCTTTCAAAGAACAAATATTGACTCTATTTGTGTCAAAAAAGATGATACTATAGAACAAGACGGCAGAAACCGTCAGTTTGAGTAGGAGATGACAAGAGTAATTATGTACGATAGAAGTGAGTGCGGAGATGGATGACAGAAGAGAGTAGAAGAACAAAGCATGTTGTGCCGACCCCATAACGAGATGAGGAAGGTATGAGTTGAGAAAAATATGAGAAATTACTTGGAATACCGAAATGTCAGACCGTTTTACATAAAGTCATTTAATTTAAATGCTTATTAAAATTTCCGGATCCAACGAATTCAAACCCGCATCTTCGCCTAGAATCGGCATAGAAATGGGCAGCAGCGTCCCTCATTTTAACAACGATAGCTCTAACTGCGCTCGCCAGCCCGCTTGCCCAGCGTGGTGAGTATGGCCAAATCCCCCTACATGATAAGGAATTTGCTTTGTCTGTGGGGGAGGCCATGTTTAGCAGTGGACGTCGAACGGCCTAAATGATGATGATGATGACGAAGCGCCAAATTTGACCCTGCTAAAATCTACTAGTTACTGGCTACCGGCATCAGGCATCAGTCATCATAGAATGAACGACGACGGTTGATCAATACTAAATCGCAACACATTCGCGATGAGTGGAAATGTATGAAAATGTTTATTTATAATAATTCGCTATTTTGCTGTCCCGGCCGTTCGGGTTCCATGTGAAATTATATTTGCATTTCTTTCGGATAATGAATGTGAGGATGCCCTCTTGACCGACGTGTGGGTTCTTATTCATATTCAGGAAACTTTTTGAATGGGTTGCTTACGCTAATTCACATAAACCCATGCGAATTTCTAGGGTTGGGTATGGTTAACAAAACTGTTTTTTTTTATTTGTACCTTTTACTTAATCAATTATAACATGACGGGTAATCGAAGATGAGGCCAGGCTGTCCGCGGAAATAATATTCACGAAATTCCCCACTGCTACGTCGTAGCAGACTACGGCGAAGGTTGCGGGAAGTCAGTGGAAGGAAAAAGCTACAAGAACTCTCAATACAACTTAGGTGGCAAACAAGCTTACGGTCCACTTTTTGGCAAGCAGTTACCGTAGCCTGATAGCTAGTAATACCAGAGGCATCACGCACGCGTTGTCGACCCTAACCTCAGACTCAACCCAAAGAGCTCAGGCCTTACTCACCGCAGGAACTTAACACTATTTGAAACAAATTATGTTATTTGGCTGCGATCTTTTGAAAGGCGGAGGGCACGGCGAGAAAAACTCGCTGTGCCCTACCTCCCTAAAAAGGTCTTCTGGCTGATGATGATAATGGTTAAAGGCTATTCTACCAGTCAGACGTATCTATTTAAGCTGAAACTCTAGTCTGTATGCAAAGATAACCGCTGTCAATACGTCTCATAGCGAACGTGGTGGCTAGCTACTAAATATTCGAGTATCGAGTCGGCTTGTTGGACCGACCATCCAGCCGCTCAATTTCATTTAACTCATTTCACTCGTTTGATATAAAATAGAAAAAATAAATAGGATCACAACTTTTATCTCCAAGAATAGCAGACAACCTCTCAGATCAGGGGGTGTAGTCAGAGGCATGTCCGAACATTTGGCACATGCTCACATTTTTCCGGAGTGAGTATGCCTTACGTTACATGTTGCAAGCCTCACGATGTTTTCCTTCACCGTTCTAAGCACCTTTTGATGCGCACTTGTCGATCGACCTTCGGATCGAAAGTTAGGGGCTCGAACTAGGCCGAAACGGCTATAATTGTTCGTATAATTATATGAATCCTGAAAACTACAGGCATATAGGTAAAGACTCCCTTCGACGGTAACCCTGAGAGGGAATAGAAGGTTTGAAAGGAACTTCGTGTTTTGAAAAGGCATATAAATTTGATGTTCCATCTAATAAAAATACAACATGTGCCTTTTAACCTTATTTAAGGATCGTTATGACGTCACGACGTTCTGCTAAATATACCTGCGCTTCCCCAATACATCAATCTTCTTTCCATACATAGAATAAAATAGTAAATTCCAAAATACTTTAATAATATTTTTTTCTTCAAAAGCATATAATAAATAGCATGTGGCAAAGAAAAAATTATGGATCGGAAGACTTTGTCTGTCTGTCTATTTTTCTTTCTTTTCGTTTGGGCTAATCTCAGAAACTAGGTACCCAAGTGATTTTTTATTCTACAACATAGGCTACATCACGCTACATCCCCTTAAGGGGTTCGATGTGTGTATGAATAAAATATTTAATAAGTAACGAAAACTAACATTATGTAGACTGTTCATTGTCATAAATAGACAATCTAACCTACTCGTGACAACACTGTATGAAACTTACCCAACGTAGGTACCTGCCTATGACGCCATGCGAGTGAAACTGCGCGGGTACAGCTTGTTTTATTATAACTTCGTGCCAATACGAAGGGTAAAAGCTGACATTGGTCCAGAAATAGCTTCCTACTGAATAAAAATACTTCACCCTGATAATATAAGGGGGAAAATGAATGACTTTAAGTTTAAAAATCCCCTTTGAAGGCATTCTTAAAGGGGATTATGAGACTATCTAGGTTCAAAAGTCTGCCTCACTGGTGAAATAATTTTGTAAAAAACCCCACTGCTTTGTCTAATTATGGCTAGTGATAGATATTTAAAGATAATATATAATCCAAGGTAATCCGTAGATTTCTGTTAAAAAAAATATGTATGCATTAATACAATGACGTGTTAAAAATGGTGAAGGAAAACATCGTGAGGAAACCTGCAGCTATCAGCTCCGTGTGTACAATGGCTTTCTTGAGGATAAGGCCGACTAGGGTGAGAGGAAGGTGCTGGGCTAGCCTACTCAATCTAAAAATGTCACAGTCACTACAGCAGCGTCCTGTAAATGAGTAAAAAAATTAAGTTGAAGCTGTGCATCATCTAGAACAGATTTGATAAGGACTTTATTTTATATATTAACCGATTTTAAAAAATAATTTATGCAGCCCCAAAGACTACCAAGCCCCTGAAGTCGTATATTAGGTGCGTAGCAAATTATTCGTGACTCGGCAATCACGCCGAGATATGTATATTCATTACCAGATACAATCAAACATAGTTGTACAGTCACGTTCATTGCCGTCATAGCTCACGGGTCAAAATTATCTGCAGTGTATTGATTGCACAATCTAAGCTGAGTGAGTTAGTTTGAACATAAAACACCTCTTTCGGGATATTCTAAAGCAGTGTTCAAACGGCATGCGATATGACGGCTAAAATTCATTTCTAACTGATCCTTACCTCTATAAAGTCCTATACCTCTTGATTAAAGTCAATTTGAGTTTGAGAGCCCTGCCCTGGTAAGCTTCAGGGCAGGGCCTACCCGGGGCCTGAATGTTACCAAATTATTACTCAATTGTTTTTATTGTTCCACGAGTGCAACGAAAACGCAGGGCATCATTTTGAGGTCCCTGGTGATACTATAACCTCTACGACTACTCGTAACTATAGGGCTACGTCATGACTCTATTTATGAGGGTGACTGTACGTGCGAGTATTTAATGCATAGAATATTCAATAGCCACATTTCTTCCTATTTAGGTTTTTGGGTCGTCGGTCCGCTTTGTGCAGAAACACAAATAAGGAAACCCGCATCATTGTGACTCGTTCAAACGATTTATCATGTACAATTTAACTATAGCCAGATACTTCAGTGTATTTTGTAGAACCCTGCTATGCAAAATCGTATAGCAATTTAGAGTAGAAAGAAAATTCTTCTTTTGGAAAATCTGTGCATTCCACTGGTATTGTTCTGCATACATGCGAGTACCGTTGTGATAGATAGTTAAATGTTTTTAGGTAGTATCTGTGCATATTACACGAATACAAATTACTTGTCCTTATGTTATTGAATAAACCTTATTCTTAATGCATTTAATCACACGTTTTAAATCAACCGTCCATCGTAACTGCATGGGGTTTAGTAAGTCAATAGGTTGTACAATGAGAATTTATTGGTAAGAATAAGAGTTAAATCGGCCAAGGAATGGCTAAGATATAGGGGTCCAAAATGGGGATTTTCTAAAAAAGATATACTAAGACTCATAACAATACATGAAGTGGGGTGTCATATGAAAGAACTTTGTTTACTCATTCCAAAACGATTAGTTTTTTCTTAGGATTCGATATTACAAGTTAGAGCATGCTAAAGATGCGATTTTCAAAGTTTCTCTTAAATGTGCCTGAAAGATTATCGAAATACTAACTTTTTCTGCAAACCACGAGACCTCAGTTCGGGGTAAACCACTAGTTTTTCTAGTGGTTTATTTTTATATTTATATATTTTGATTTGGTACATTATATATTTGTCTACAAACATTCGTGTCAATAATGGTCCACAGTTTTAAAACTAAATTAAATACCTGACAATAAATATTTCAAAAGTTAGCGTGTTAAGTATTCATCAAAGTCACGAAGGTACCAACAGTGTGAAATACCTTTATTAAACTAACTAAATATGTGATAGTTGACAAGCTTTAAATAATAAATGCTCAGTGCATATTTTATATGCTAGCTTTTGTGAAGATGGAAGTATTCACATACCCGTTTATGCTTATTTAGCAGTGTTTTAAGGATTTACTTTATTTAAATTAAAACTATATACGCATTTACTAGAATGTGTACAGATTAATCATATTTATATCATCCCGAAAGAGGCTTATTCTATCAACAAAAAGAGAATTCGCGCGAAAAAAACAAAATATAAACCCGAAATTTTTCAAATTAGCTGTTTTTGCTTCCGCCCGCGGCTTCGCTCGCGTGGTACCTACAAAAAAAAGCCTATATGCTATTCTAGGCAAAGAACTCTTTATATTCCAAGTTCAACTAAATCGTTTAAGCCGTTACGGCGTGATTGAATAACAAACATCCAAACATAGGTAAAAACATCCTCACAATTATTTCGCATTTATAATATTAGTAGGATAACTAAACATACGAAAAGTTTGGCATCAAAATTACTACCTAAAACAGCTGAATAATTAAGTATGACCTGATTTTAACCCTGATTGATGAATTATGAATAGAGTTTTTTCAATAAAGTATGTAGAATTTCCAAATTTTGCAGACCAAACTTTATTGCCAGTACAATAGGCTCTTTTCGGGATAGCATACACATTATTATGAATCTTCTTGTAACAGTGAAATAACGAGTCTTCTAAAATTATGAAAAAAAAATTGAACGAGTGTACAACACTAAGATATTCTATTAGAAAAAAAAAGTTTATTTGAAAAAAAAAGATGAATGCGTCATCATCATTTTAGCCGTAGGATGTCCATTGCTGAACATAGGCCTCCACCAGAGATTTCCAGAGCGAATATCTTGTGATATTTTGCACATACTCATCATGCTGGGCACGCGAGGTGGCGAGCGCAGTTAGCGCTATCGTTGTTAAAATAGAGGATCCCTTAGTGGCCTCTTACGAAATCCACGGATAGGTAGATATAGAGGGTTCTATTCTTTAGCCAAGGCCACCACGGCCATTTTCTACCATACTATCGCTATAATAGGTATTGATTTGGACCGAGTACAGTAAACGCAGCTAGCCATTATTGGTTTCATATTAAAGCCTCATTAAACATTTACGAAATCAGGCTTTTTGATTGCGATTGAAAGTGGGTACGTGTGGGGCTATACCATGTCGTCTAATTGCCATTCAAACCGACCACCTTCGTGGCACAGCGGGTGAGTGTCCGTCTGAGACGCTTGGGGTTCAATTCCCGCTGCGGGACAAACGTTTGCATGATCGGTAAAAAAAAAACCGGGTCTGGTTGTTGTGGTACCATGGTACTCGTAATTTCTGATATCTACGCCACAAGGAATCCTAGTGTGGGGTCTGGACTATGTGACTGTTGGGTGTAAAAAAATCAGGATTGCACATTACACGAATTAGTACCTTTACGCCCGAACACTGAAACGTCTAGCGCGTCGTAGCTTGCGTTTAAGATTCTGAACGATAACGGTGACTCAAATAATTGAGACCATCTCAAATAGTTAAGTGACGTTTCAGTATTCGGGCGTTAATCTTTGAGACTTATCACCGCCTAAACAAAATCGCAAAGGATAACACGGGGATTGACCTTACATGAGGGCTTATTTCCATTCAAATACAAGCATGTCAGCACAATTTTACACGAATTTGAACCATATTTGACACGAAGTCGCAAAGACGATTCGGGGCTTGATCCTATAAAAACGTGTAACCTACATATAAACAAAGCTCTTCAAACAATTCACGCGAAATGTGACAAATGAACCAAAATCAACTCCCCAAGTGAAAACCGCCGATGGAAATCGAATTAATCGCTGATGAATATGCAAAACTGATCACTGTTCATCGCGTACCGTTTGTGCGATTAAGCTCTTATTGTATTCGATGCCTGATTATCGCTTTCAAATGGGTTATTCCATTGTTTGTTAATTTTCCTTATCAGACACTGTATATTAATTTCGGAACAGACTCGTGATGTTTATAGTTTGGCTACTCTGGAATACAACGCATCTCCCTTATCCCTTTTGTCCACTCGGTGGTTTATTATAAGTATCTATAGTAAGCCGAAAGAGGCGACACCATATATGCAATGACTTGTATAACATATGAGAGCCCGACTTTATTCTTATAAAACGAACACAAGCAAAAATCAGCTCTTTTGGGCTCAAATCAAATCGGTCAAACTTAAATAATGAGCGATGACATAATATTATTATGGCTGTCATACATAAGACCAAACTCTCGATAGCATGTGCGCGACATGCTATCGAGAGAAGTGGTCGGAGTTCCACTACGTGATTAACTTCGGTAAGAGGAAATCCGTAGAAGAATCGAGATCACCGTCGTAGCTCTCGAAATCAGCAAGTTGAAGTGGCAGTGCCGGGCAGGCCATATAGCTCGCAGAATCGACTACCGTTGGGTAATAAAGGTTCTCGAATGGTGACCACGAGGTGGACAACGCAGTGGTGGAAAGGCTCCCATCCTATGGACTGACGACATTGTAAAGGTTACTGGAAGTCGGCGGATGAAAAAGGCTCTGCTATGTCCAGCAGTGGACTTGTACAGGCTGATTATGATAATGAACATAGCATTTAGTGACAAGAGGATAGTTCTGATGTTCAAACTACACATTCAACGAACAAAGCGACGAAGTTTGCCAATTCATATCCTTGATTATAAAAGGAACCGTTTGTTATTCATTTCTCGATTTACGCAGGCGCAAAACACAATTTGTGGATGGAGGGATGAAATTGAAAAAGTTTCCAGTTATTTATTTGGACCGTTTTGCCGGCGGCTCTGCCATTGAATTTTATTTCACAAATCTCAAATCCTTTCATTAAACGAAATAAATATTTGTTTGTGTGCGCATAAAACACTTATTAGCTAAGGAATTTGAAAATAACTTTTATTGATGGTTCGTGATGCCGAGAAATATGCCACCAGAAATTCATTTCAGAATGATCCTTAAGTGAACTAAATAAAGCCGATATTGAGTTAGTCTTTTAGGGGCTTGCGATATCTTTGAGCTATATCGCACAACCGTAAGGATCATTTTAAAATAAATTCTAAACATATTTTGAATAACATATCGCAAGCCGTTTGAACAAGGCTTAGCTCACTAGCACCAGACTGACACTATTTTAACCGCAATTGCTGGATTCGATGTACCTATATTTGAAATTTATCTTTATGACGACTAAGAATTCAAACTACCTACTCTAGGTTTCCACATCATAAAGTTTTATTAAAATTGAAATCTACCATTACACAAGTCATTTAACTGTAACATTCCACTCAAAACTACAAGTTGTAATATAAGCTACAGTATCTCTCTAAGCATACATGGGAGAGTAGTTAATATACAAGCATCTGCATAAGTTGCCAACGAGTTAATATACATTTTAGCCTCTATTGTAAGTGTTACACGGTTGAGTATTACGCAGAGTTTTAGGCTGAGTGTGCTTTCTCATTACATGACAAACTGTAAGTAGGTGTTTAATTTCAAAAGGGAAATTACTAACATGCCAACCACTGAAGGAATGCTTTGTAGACATGCCTTTGCAAAGCTCCTCAATTAGTTAAAGCGAACCAAAGGAGACGAGGCCGACGAAAGGACTGGAATTCATTATACTAAAATGGGTATAAATGTATAGTCTAACAGTGTGATGAGTACCGTAGCCCTTTCTAGTTTCTTGACCGTCCAGTTGCCGTGTGTTTTTTATACTTATTAATATATATATATTGTAAATATGACCTCGGTGGCGAAGCGGGGGAGTCCCCGTCAGAGACGCCAGTGGTTCGATTCCCGCTGCGGGACAATTTTTTGCATGATCTGACACGACACAGGGAATCCTAGTGTGGTCTCAAGATTATGTATGTGACTGTTGGGTGTTATTTATTTCTATCATATCTGTCAGCTGGTGAGATCAAAGCCAAACTTTGAAGACTGTAAAAAATATAAACAGCAGTACATACCTAACTGTTTATTTAGGTAGGCTTTGTAAATATACATTCGAATCAATCAAACTCTTCTTTGCTCAATAAGTCTATCGTATTTTGTATTTTCGCAGTCAATTTCAATAAAAATTTCGATTTGTATCTCTTTTATTGTTATTTGCTAAACTTCCACAAAACTGGATAGAAGATTTTTTAATAGAACGTATAATTGAAATTCTTTTCCTTGCTTCTATTTTGTTTTCCATTTATTTTGTTTTAGAGCCGTAAGCCCACTCGTCGGAACCAGTGCGGTACTGGGCCGAAAGACCCGAACTCCTGTTTCAAAGCGGAGGTACCAACTACCCAGATCTACGTCTCACGCGTTCACTACTGCGTGGAGACCAAGGTTGTGGAGGAGTACCTCAAAATGAAGACCGGACTCTCGCTGCGGGTCGAGAAGCTGGTCTCTCGCCATAATGTGAGCTTCAATTCATTTATGGTGAGAGTTCCAACTGAACATCTATCGACCTACCTGAGCGCAGAGTTTTGGCCGAAGGGTGTCAAGTTCCGAAGGTTCACAGGCCGCCTGCAAGGGGACACCGCCTTGCACCGTCGTCAGCTGACACCCTGATTGCGACATCGACACGTCGCAGTAGTCACAATGTTTTAAGTTTTTATATTGTATGTATGTTAGTTTTAAGGTATATATTGATATGGACTGTAGAATAAGTTAAATAAGACCTGTAACTTTACTATAGTCTGAAATAAATGAATTAATAATAATAATAATTTCAATTAAAAATAAGTTCTATTAATATTCTTCGTAAGTTGTTTTCCAGATATAAATCTTGAATAAATCTTCGAATCGACTCAAAAGCTATAATTTATAACGAAGTTATTCATTATAATTCGCGATACAGAAGCTTAGATAGATGCTAATAATTTACCAGAGTCACGAATAGCTTGGCTGTTGTTTTATAGATTTCAGATCCAATTATATGTAAGGCATAATATTATTCAAGAAAAAATCTAATTGGTGACCTCAGAGGCGTAAAAAGCGAGTGACTAAGTGAGACGACAGACTTGCGGGTTTGATACCCGCGGCGGCGGAACAAATTTAGGTACCTATGTTATAATTACTCGTACTATCTTATACCCACGACACCGGGAATCGACTAGATCGACCAAGTGAGTAAAGGTTCTCGAATGGCGACCACGAACCGGGCGACGCAATGTTGGAAGGCCCCCCACCCGATGGACCGACGACATTGTGAAGGTTGCGGGAAGTCGGTGGATGGAGAAGGCTCAAGACCGTTCGTTGTGGAACTCTTTAGGGGAGGCCTATGTCCAGCAGTGGACTTCTACAGGCTGATGATGATGATGATGATAGTAGGTATGCATGTGCCTGTCAGGTATTTATTTATAACAATTTATTTAATTTTGCCTTACTGATAGGTGACAGCGATATGTAATGTAAAGCAAAGTTACGATCTCAAGTGTCAAGAGTTTTACTAATTTCCCTCGTACAGTCAGCGACGTGAATTAATTTGAAACTTTCTTCACATTACCTTAGAGAATTAAAGGGGAGGGTACCTATTGATTTCAAATATCATAAGTAATGATGTGTATCACCTTATTAAATAGAACAATTTATGTTTACTCAAGGGCTCAGGATTTATTTTCTATATTTGTAGTTAACGACTAGTTAGTTAAACGAATGCCCCGTGGTACATCACGAACTGTCAGCTGCATCACGACTTGGAAGTTCCAACAGTTAGAGAGGATATAACCAACAAAATAAAATCCTACGCCAAACGAATAGAACTTCATCCGAATGAACTCGCCAATGATCTAATGAATCCAACCACATCCTTCAAAAGAATAAAGAGGAGAGCTCCTCAAGACCAAATACATCTAATGATTTAGAGAAAAGTGAAAATATGGAAGCGCCACTGGGCTCTTTTCCATCCATGCCAATTACGCACCGAATCAAACACCAAACTCTAGCTCAATGCCCATCCGGGCAGATTGCAAGAAACAAAGGAGATTTAAACAAAATATATATATTTGTAGTTTGTATTTTCATTTCACTTTAAACTTTCCCGTGGCCAACCAGTTCATTTTTAATGAACCTCAATTCTCTCAGCGACCCGACAGCTAAACTCATGAGCACACATAATTAAAATGGGAGCAGCTAAATTACTTTGTTTCATAATTAACTTTAATTTTGTGTCACTGAAAACTACCCTCATAATAGCGGCCATGTTTAAAACGGCTAACTTGGTCCTGAAACTTAGAATTAGCTCCATTGTAGGAAATGGCTCAAGTCTTCAAAGTAAACACATCAATGTAATGAAGTTTGTATAATCACTGTTTTAAGGCTATTCACTAGAAGTGGGACGGTCACGACACGTAAGAGAAAATAACCTCTTTGTGCAACCTTCGTAAAATCGAGTTTAATTCATCAATATTGGTTAGTCCATTTTGGTAAGGTGCTTATTCAGATACTATACTCAATTATTAATCGTGAAAGAGATTTCAATGAAAAATTACATGATCAAAAAATCGACTAAGACGGGATTTGAAACCGCAACCTTCCCCTAGATACGGGGTTGCTCTAAGCAACTAAGCTACTGAGCCACTTCCCATCAGTGCGAAAATATTTGGGACTTCCAATCGGCATAAAGCGCCGTTATCAAAATGATTATTATTTCATTCAGATTATGCATATTTCGGCCGTGGTGGCCCCGGCAGAAGAATAGGCCCCTCCATTTCTACCTATCCGCGGATGTCGTAAGAGGCGACTAAGGGAAAAAAGCTAGGGGATGGGCAGCAGCGTCCCTCATTTAAACAACGATAGCTCTAACTGCGCTCGCCAACCCGCATGCCCAGCGTGGTGAGTATGGGCAAATCCCCCCACATGATAAAGAATTCGCTCTGTGTGTGGGGGAGGCCATGTTCAGCAGTGGACGTCGTACGGCTGAAATGATGATGATGATGATGATGATGATGCATATTTCACGGGTACAGTTTCAAAACCTGCGTCCTAAATAACAAGCATGCAGCGCAGAACCCTCAAATAAAATAGGATATTTACTATAGCTTTTCGTTGTTCGTAAAGCTTCCAGCAAAATACATTAGTCTCCGTCCCGTTCTCGTCCCTTTGTTTGTACATGGATAGATCCTAGTGAAATGGGACCTCTGTTAAACGTTATGGATCCATCTATTACTTTGTACAAAATAGATTACAGAACCGCCTAAAACTATATAACTAATTGCTTTTACCAAAAGCTTTCAGGCTTGCCGTATAGCAAAGTTTGTGCAAATAACGATCTATTTAGACGAGGAGATTTTATACTACCTTCAAGCATTGCTCAATTAGAAAAAATCGTACCTATTGCACTGGGATATAAAAAAATATTATGACTGTGGGTCACGTGCATTCTAAAAAATGAGATTTTTGAGTAAATCATCGAATGGAACGCGATAGCGACCCACTTCGTCTAAATCGCCCTAAGTGTAAACTGTATGAACATTTTAAGTTGTGTCCGCAATATTTTTCCTAGATTATCACGAAGAGGAAGTTTAATAGTGCACTCAGTGCAAAATTATCAGCAGCATCGCCATGTGCTTGAGAATAAATTCAATCTTGACGGCGGAAACATTTTTGTCTAGGATAACTTAAAATTATATAGAATCGAATAATCGAAATCTTACAACATAATAAACTTATGAATGAAATATGGTGGCCCCGGCTGAAGAATAGGCGACTAAGGGAAAAAAGCTAGGGGATGGGCAGCAGCGTCCCTCATTTTAACAATTATAGCTCTAACTGCGCTCGCCAACCCGCATGCCATACTCTATAATTCATCATCATCATCATCAGCCTGTAGAAGTCCACTGCTGGACATAGGCCTCCCCCAAAGAGTTCCATGACGAACGGTCTTGAGCCTTTTCCATCCACCAACTTCCCGCAACCTCTACTCAAACTACTACTCTACTTACTCTATAATTGATACTTATGAATTAAGTTTTCGTGTCCTATACCTACAAGGTAATTCATAATATGGACGCAATAATGTCTGTTCTATGAAAAAAATCACGAACGCAAAAATCTGCTGCTTTCGGATCAAATCAGTTCAAACTCAATTATTCAGTTTTTTATTATGATTATTATTATTAAACTAGTAATCTTGATGTCACGTACGTATAATAACTTCTCGTATATTGAATAATAACCTACCTGTAAAGATGATAAAAACACCAAAAATAGCTTATAATTATAATAAATCATAAATATTCCGGACATATACATAATAGATAAATATTTTACACAGAACAAACATCTGTGTTCATCACACAAATGCTTGTCCAGTGCGAGAATCGAACCCACGACCTCTAGCGCAGAAGGCAGAGTTACTACCGACTGAGCTAAGAGGCCAGTTGAATATGAAATAGTTTGGGAAAAAAATCTTTGTTGATAGTACCTATACATTTATAAAACACCTTGTCTACAGCATCTGTTAGTTATTTATGCTTAAGCATAAAAAATACAACTAGCAAATATGTAGAAACCTTGCACAGGTCCTACACCCTGATCTTGACAGGAGAACAAAAGGCAACTGACGAATTCTCGCATCTATCCTAACACTATGTTGATTGATTACAACCTAGTTTGTACACAAAAAAGGGCTGTTACCATTGTAGCTTCATTGTTAGAGTAACTAATTATGCTTATAGAAGATCGCATCCAAATAACATTATTTGTTTCAGATAGTGTTGTGTTCCTGCGGTGAGTAAGGTTGCCAGAGCTCTTTAGGGGTGGGGGGGTTCGGGATCGGCAACGCGTGCGTGATGCCTCTGGTATTGCAATCGCTCATAGGCTACGGGAACCGCTTACCAACAGGTGGGCCGCATGCTTGTTTGACAACTAGGTTGAATAAAAAAAAAGCACAGTAGAAATAACTGTAGTGTTCAATTATGTTGTTTTTGTGATATATATTTGTGAAATCGTTCCTACGTGTATACAAGCCCGTGCAACCCACATTTTGAATGTAAACATCAACAAAATGACGCAGTGAAATGTTAATTAATTTTCGTTTCGATATAATCAATCAAGAATTTACTGGATCAGAAACTTGAGGATGTTTGTAGTACGCAAGTTAGCATTTTCGGTCAATATTTTTTGAATATTTGATTGTAAATTAATTTAATTCCGTGAATTTAGTATTAAACACAGAAATAAACAGTCTTCCCTTAAACCTCTTATTTTCTGGGTAGTCAAACTTAGGGTGAGGAGTAATTTTTTTTGCACTGTTTTTTCTTATTATCCGAAAAACGCACAGTTTTGATTTTTCTCTCAGTCTGAGGCAGGAATTTCTAAAGCACCTACTCCACATAATGTATTTCTTACAATCCTTTGAGTATCACCATGAGAGACATTTGTTTTGGGGCGAGGCTATGGTGGTTTCGGGGTGATATGTGTGTGTCAATCTTTACCACGCGCGGTTCCCTTGTTCAGTAGATGCTGGGATGCAATTTTCAGGAAGGCTAAATTGTGAACTTTACCACTAATAGACGAGCTCCCTTTATTTATCTCTCTTTTAGCTTGAGGTTGCACGGCTGAAAACTGGGTGCCAAGATCTGCCCGCAGAAAGGTCTCGTACCGGTCCTTACCGGGACATTTTTTTACGCCTTTATACGAAACCTTGTTGGCATAGTGGGAGGTACCCCGACTTTCGATCCGAAGGTCGTCGAACCGAGTGGTGAACCAATGAGTGCTCACTAAAATGTCTTAAAATCTGAAGAAAACATCGTGAGGAAACCTGTAAGTATTCCTCCTCCTAGAGTATACCTCTCAGATCTCCAGGCGATTAGATCTTTGAAGACGACAAAGGGGGTAGTCAGAGGCATGTCCGAATATTAGCCACATGCCCACATTTTGCAGTAGTGAGTATTTCGTACGTGACAGGTTGCAGGCCCATCGCCGCTATAAGAATACCTTCGAACCTTAGGATCGAATGTAGGTGAATCACCCACTAGGCCAACACGGCTCTGGCTGGAAATCAGTAAGCCTGTTTATAGCAATATATATTATACAAGTAAGTATTATATAAGTAACAAGTCACTCATGCAATTGTGATACTAATGCGGCATGAATGACTAAGGGTACAGATTTCTATGTAAACGCGGCTAACGATAACTGCAAGTCCCACTCAGTCGCACTTCGAGTTCATAAATAATCCGAGGAACAGTATGCTCTAGGAAATTCATTAAGTCTAATGAATGTTGTAATAGTGATGGCTACTGAGCAACTGTATCGATTATTCGATGTCGATTATTCGTACCTAAGTAAATTGAAACGGTTATAATAATTATACCAACAGCCACCAATTTATCAGTGCCCAATCTAGGATTCCTTGTGTCGTGGGAATCAGAAACGATGAGTACCGTAGGACCACATTATTAGGTTTGATCACAGCACACAATTTTGAATTAAAACTTATTGATGAATAAAAAGTAGGTAGCTCCATAATATGCATTGATGTTTTATCAAGCTGGGTTCAAACGGTGTACGATATGTCAATTAATCCTTACGTTTATTGAATAAAGTCAATTTGAGGTTGACTTTTAGGGGCTTGCGATATCTTCGAGCTATATCGCACGCCATGAAATGTCAAACTCAAACTGGACTTTAACAAGCAAACCTAAAAGATCAGGATTTTGTATCGAATCGCTGGTGACATATCGCAGGCCGTTTGAACGCTAATTTTGCGATGAAGTAATAAATATAAACCAGTTGATGCGACGAAAATCAATCGAAAAACTATACCATAAAGATGCATTTTATCGATGTGCTGCGACCATCACTAGAACAGTTCTTAAGTGCGAGTTTTTAGCGAACTGCTGTAAGTTAATCGCACAAATCAATTTTAATCAATGGATCAAGAACTCGTCTAACTAGCGTAACTATTGTTAGCTCTAGTTCACTTTAAATAATGACGAATATTGCATGATGAGATTGGGCGAGTGAAAAAGAAAAAGGGCGTTTTTGATTATTTTTATAAACTCAAAGGCTAATTATAAAACTGAGCAATAATTGTTTAAAGTTAATATTTATTAAACATGGAGGCTGTTTTAGAAAATATTGAGAGTACAATATTTCTTGTTTTTTTCTCTCTGATACTAACTACCTATTGTTGAGTTTTGGTATGGTTTGTATGTTTATTTTCGAGATGTGTTATTTTTTACTGGTTTTTGTCACACTGTGCGAACCCATAAGTAGACGTAAGGATCAATTTGAAACGAATTTCAGATGATATATCGCACACCGTTTGAACACGGCTTTAACCTTTATGGTATTATCTCGTCGAATAATTTATTTTCCGAGAAAAGTAGCTAGCCGGTGGGTTCTACTTTTTTTATGCGTGTTACAGAGGGTTTATAAAATGTAGCGATGCTTTGTGTTGGCAACTTATTCTTTCTTAGCTTTAGAAAATAAAGGATTTTCATCTCACATTCAGGCTTGTATGTTTTGTCTAGAACTCGTGTTATTGTTGATAAGTAAAGTGCTAATATGACTCACTAGGCCAATCTTAGTTCTAAAAACTATATCATAGATAGATAGATAGATAACTCTTTATTGTAAGCCACATAAAAATTTAACACATCACAATTAATTCGACAAAATATAAGTAATAATAGTGGAATACAATGGGCGGTCTTATCACTAAGAGTGATCTCTTCCAGACAACTTTTGGATGCACTGGATTTTACGAGAACGATAGAGGACGGTGATGCTAAGGAAACAGAAAAATATGAACTTTTTTTTTTTTTTTTATGTTATACGGAGGCAAACAGGCTTACGGCCCACCTGATGGTAAGTGGTTACCGTCGCCTATTGACATCAGCAACACCTGGAGCATTGCTAATGCGTTGCCTGCCGAACCCCTCCCCCCCTAAAGAGCTCGGCAACCTTACTCACCGCAGGAACACAGCACTATTTGAAACAAATAATGTTACTTGGCTGCGATCTTCTGTAAGGCGGAGGTACCTCCCCAGTCGGGCTGCTCCAATTTAGAGCGAGAAAATCTCGCTGTGCCCTACCTCTCGTAACTTACAAAATAAATGTGCCCTAACTTACAAAATAAATATAATATATAAATATGAATACATAATATAATTATACATATCTACGCATATCATATGCGGTGATAGGTAAATGTGTATGTGTAGGAGGGCTTAGTTACGTCTTTCCTTACGAATTTTGCTTTTCTTGAACGTTGTATATGGTAGAGCGCCAAGAAGACCTCTTGGAAGCAAGAAGTATTGGATGTCAATGGGCTAGATGGGAGGGATAGGTGTTCTTATAATTTGATTTTAATAAAATGAAAGCCATATGCTTAAAACGATAAAACATCAAATAGATTTCCGCTGAAATTTTCTCTAGTAACAAATTGATCTCGTGAAACCGAGAAGGGAATTTCTAAGGCGCCTACTTCACTTTATGTATTTCTTACAATCCTTTGAGCTCAATTTGCTTTAGCGGAAACCCGACGAGTTCAAACTTCACGAATCGAATGTCAATTGTGGTTCAAATATTAAGCGTACGTTGTTGTACCCAACTTTATACTTAGGTATGCATGATCGGGAAAACATATATTATTATTTCGCTAATGTTCTTTTTTTTTGATTATTGTATAAGCAACTCGTATAATGCTTAGGTTCTGAATAATTAGGAAAAACATATGTTTTTTGCTAATCTTTCTTTTAGAGTAGTCTAAGCTTTTCGGGATAGTTTAAAAGTTACGGAATACATTATACAAACCACCATGTGTACGTTATACAAGTTACAAATACGTTACACTTTTAATAGTGAGGGAAATTATATATTTTTTCCGCTATTGTTCTTTCCGTTTGTTAATATTAGCTTTATGGTATACCTTGTATTTATTCTTACGGAATACTTTGTATAAACACCATGTGCAACTTTCAAATGGCGAGCGATAAGTCATCTAAAATTTATTTCAAAATGATCCTTACATCTTCTGAATAAAGTTAATTTTTAGTTTGAGCGTTTAAGAGCCTGTGATATCTGTCATCTGTGTCAGGTATAGGTAGTTGCGACTCTTCACACTCTTGTGACTTGAACTCTTGGTAATCTCTCAGAGTAGGGATACCGGCAAAAGCCAACCTGCCTAATCGATTTATAGCAGTGCTCAATTCAGAGGAAAATATATTTTATAATGAAACAAATATAACCCACTACCAATAATAGAGATAAGCGGGCGCCTTCTATTTTTTTAAATGTAATAAAATCAAAAATATTTGGAAATAAATAAATTTAAATTCTGATGCTTTTTGAACTGACTCAGTTTGTGCTTGAGGCAACAACAAAGTCAAAGTCAAAGTCAAAAGGCATTTATTTCAATAAAATCACTAGGATCACTTTGAAACGTCTTAGAAACTAGGTGAAGCTATGCCTGTTCCTCGCCACCAAGCCTAGAAGAATCAGGCAACAAACACGGCTTGGTGCCTATCATTTTTTTCGATGATCCATTTTCACAAACTGTCTTCAACCGATAAAAATCCTATCTTTTTTCGAAGAAAAATTACGGGTCCGATTCCCAAATCCTTTCCTGAATACTAATTTAGAAAGACTTTTTCTGAAAAACTATGTTTGCAATTTTTACTTTCTCTAAACTTGAAGACTTCCTTCGAACTAATTTATTAATCTCATAAAGTTTCAGATTTCCCCATAGGTATCAAACTTTGTTGGAGGATTACCTGAATACTATAAATGATTCCATAAAAGTGATGACACAAATTTACTGGTGCCAATAGTTCTAGTGAGCTTTTTATTGTTGAAAAACACAGACTATTATAGGTAAAGCGTACAAAATATAATTTGACTGACATTTTAGTTAAGATCTGATGTAAATAAGCACATCGTGTCTTAAACTGTTATTATGTTATTATATACATTTTAGATGCAAACTATACACATACACACTAAATATATTACATTATGTTGGTAACTTTGTCAACAATAGATACTTGCTACTGTAGTTTCGCACACATGAATATAGATAGTGCACGAACCAGCTTTTAGTGCGAGCAAACATTACTTAAATGTCATCCGGCTGTTGACTCCAGCCACATTAGGGCCCGTCCAAAAACAGACCATAATATATTTAGGTATACTATACTATAATATACTACAAATCTGACATCAATATTCCATTACTCGAGTTTCAGGTTAGAAATTAGTTAGTATAAATTCAGTTCTCATTCTAGAAAATTTTGAATACCTACAGTTGATCGATCGGATATTTTCTAAATTTTCATGAAAGGCATTCCACCTCCGAATAAAAATAATCTGATCTATAATCCTATGACGTCTTATTGTCAGTCAACTGCGAACATGTCAGCTCTATTTTACGCGCATTTCTTAAATCCTTGAGACTGTCAACTTACGTCACCGCCTACACAAAATCTCAAAATTGATGGTACGTTCTACCTTTTATCAATAAACAAATATCCATTCAAACTGAATAATAGCAACGCCGAGCCGCCGCCGCCGCCGCCATTCTACAATTGCTTAGAGTTCTTGTACAACGCCAGGGATCTGATGAACGTTTGTCTCCGCTGCGCTGGATGGATAGTCCATGCCTATTGTTAGGTATCTCAAATGCGACTGTGCATTTGCAATACCTTTGTTTCCGAATAGACTAATGATGTTGGCCTAGATACAGCGACACCGGATAGGCAATTGGCTAAAAGCTGTATTAGCCAGAATTGTGTTTCGGTGTTGATAGTAAATTAACGCACAACGCAATTTCAGCGTCCTATCTCTTCTGTAATTTCACTGGTTATTTCTTGGAAACTCTGTCAGAAATGAGGCCCTGAAAAGAACCTTTGCTGCCTGATTCTTCTAGGCTTGGTCGCGAGGAACAGGCATAGCTTCACCTAGTTTCTAAGACGTTTCAAAGTGATCCTAGTGATTTTATTGAAATAAATGCCTTTTGACCTTGACCTTGACCTTTGCTGTAAACTCTAATTTAGACTGATATTTTGTGGGAACACAATCAAATTCAATAGATTTTTATGAAGATCTTCCGCAGTGTTAAGTTCCATATGCTTGCTAAAGAGATTAAGCCTCAACAGACCCGCGTCAGGACATCTAGTAGACTTTGTTTTCAACATAACTTTTTAAAGAAGAGGAACTACAATTATTTTCAATGGTATCTAGGTATGCCTACCTAAATACAATTTATTCGAATCGGACAACCGCGGTACTGACGAAAGCAATTCCCCAGATATCAATAGATTGACAAAGTAATAACCTAGCTTCATTTATCAAGATCCACCTTCAGTGACTGCTAGCTTTAGTCTCTCCTGCCAAACGGGTGCATGCCCGTCAGAAGCAATACAGCACACGCATCGATTAAATTTAATCACTTTGCGAATTTGGACCGCCTCCAAGAGGAAGTTGGGTCAAACCAATATCTCTTTCAGTAATGTTTCATTTCCGATAACAAAAGCCTGGTACAGTGGAGGCAAAATTACTAGCCGATACCGAAGTGATAAATACTAGTTCACGTAAGCATTTATCAACCAATTGAGAAAACAAAGCTTGTTTAGTGGCTTTATATCTGGAAAGTAGATATTTTGTAATTGGACGTTTGAAGGTTTGGTTTCCTAAAAAGCGACCATTTTGTAACTGCGGGTGTGCGTTCAATTTTATTGTTTGGAAATTAATATATATATTACATAAGTTGGTGTCCGTATATTTGTTACCCAAACATATTTAGAAAACGTCGGAATATGTGATAGCGGCTTACTCTTCGAATTACTGACTTATTTTAAAGTTCATGAATCAAGTCATTTCTCTCACCATTGTGCAATTTGCGAACGCATTCTTCTACTTCCGTCTAATATAACAAAACCCGTAACACGTACGTATGCCCTCTCGTCATCCCTTCAACGCCAAATTGAGTTACCCAACAGAGTTAATAAAGAGCTCTCAACGTGATCAGAATCGCAAAACCACTGCGACTTAAGTACATGGTGCAAAAAGACAGATCGGGAAAACTGAAGACACAGTACCATATGCCATATGTTGAGAACAAAATTACTTCTTCCCGATGAATGCCAACTTAACTGTTTTTGTATCGAATCTGGTAAGCAAAAAATCTAAATTTCATCTGATTTTCACAAACTTAACAAAGATGACCTCAAATAAAAATGAAAATTGATAATAACTATTACTTTAAAATGTCGAAACATGGCTGAATTAAAACGTCGAATTGGTTTAATTCTTTCGGAGACAGGTATGAACTCACTTAATCGGGAAGCAGTCTTTTACACCCTGTAAAAAGCAAATATAATTTAGGAAGAATTAAATACTGGTTTTTTTCCATCGATGGTTATTAAATCCGTGATTTATGAGGGACAATCTTGAGCCCGGTGTAGCTGGCAGTGGTCGTAAGAGACCCACAGCATAAAAATCCGTTCGAAAAAAAAAAAAAAAGGACAATCTTGTATTCACTTTGAGCGATATTACGCAAAGTGGGTCGATGTTGGACTGAGACAGACATAAACGCGATGGAGCTAAGAAGAGGTCTATGCTTGGTATTTCTCTAAGAGATCGAATCAGAAATGAAGAATTCCGATCCAAACTAAAGTCAAACATTGCCAGATAGTTTAGCAATTTGAAGTGGAAGTGGGCGGGACACATATATCGGATAACCGATGGCCAATGAAGGTGGAAAGTTCTAGCTCCGCACACCGGCAAGCGTAACTTAGGCCACCCAGTAGATCAGATAGATAGGCGATAGGTTTCTGGGAGCTGTTGGGTGCAGGCCGCACAGATAAGTCGCTCTTGAAATCTATGAGGGAGACTTATGTTCAGCAGTAAAGTGATGATGAGTATAAGTAAACTGTGATCTACACTAATATTCTAGAGATTATATTTGTTTGTTTGTATGTAGGAGGTATAATCGCTGGAACTACTGATTCGATTTTCATAATAATGAAATACTAGCTTCCACCCACAGCTTCGCTCGCGTGGTAGGTACCTACATAAAATTTGATATTCTAGGCAAAGAATTTTATCTATTCCAAGTTTCAACGCAATCGGTTAAGCCGTTACGGCGTGATTGAACAACAAACATCCTTACAAACTTTCGCATTCATTATATTAGTAAGATTTCACCAATAGAAAGCTCTTCCCGAGTGACATAAGCTACTTTTTATTCGGCAAATGAAGCCGTCGGCGGAAGCTGGTACATTATAAAGGTAAAATATAGTAGTTCTGATACTGTCATGTTTCCCAACAAATGAGGACATGTTGCTTATTGCTCAACATCGTCGCGTAATGAATACGCTGATCATAGATGGGAAATATTGTGCAATTAACGATTAATTGGAAGTCTTGTTTAATCGCGAGTGAAATAGAAAGAGTTCAGATTGTATTTTGAATCTCGTTTTTAACACGATTTTGAATCTTTGTATGTTATGTTATGTGATGAATGTTACTTTAACAGTCAATTTAGTTTGTTTTTCAAACTTTCGCGGTCAATTCATACTTAACTAGTGGTTTGCCCTAAACTGATATCTAGCAATGTCTGATAAAAGTTATCTTCGATGATCGATTAAGATAGTCTTTGAAAATCGTATCTTTAGCATGTTCTAGCAAAATCCATCTTACCTGAACTTTAAAGTCATTGAAACTTTACCAAACGGGAGTTCATGTTATTTTGTATCCAATATTTACGTAAGTTTGTCACTTTCTGCACTTGGAATTTTGATTTTATGATCCCGCGTAATACGGAACAGGGCGCGAGTTCTCGCACATGCCCGTCTTTATTTTTTCTATTGGACCCCTTTTCTTATCAACCACTTTGCCGACTCATCGAATTAAAGGTTTGAAATCTCGAAATATACATACAAATATACAACGGTACCGCGCCGATTCGTCCAAGTTGTTTGAGAGACCATCGCTCACTTCGATCACTCGTTCTATATTTTTTTATACTTTGGAATAATTTATTTTATAATACTTCAGCGGCAATATTTCTATTGGTACAGTAATATAAATGCTTTTAAAAGTGTACTTGGCGCAAAAAAAATAGGTACCTAATAAGCCACGTCCAAAATGTAATAAAAACCTAGTTGAAAGACTTCATTCAATAATCCCTTCTCGTTGAGTGGACAATTTTCCATCCATGTCACGTCAACGAACTTTTTGTTGAGACCTTTATTTTTTTTACGCCGTGAGTACCTAAAGCTACACAGCTGTCGCATTGCTTTTTTTCTCGGTTAAATGGCCGTGAAATATTGACTTTTGTTAGGTAAAAATTTTGTTAAGTTGAAATAACTGGTAACGACGCTCATAAAAATCTCTAAAGAGGGTATTATGCCTGAAACGACCTCTTTTATGAATTAAGGTGAATTTGTAGAGCCTAGATATTGTACCCGTCGTAATAGTCTATTTTTTTGTTTTTTTTTGTTTAATATTTAAATAGGTTTACTGGTTTAACAGCACATAATAATAAAAACGTAATGGCACAATATAACTTGCAAAACTGAAAACCATTAGGGAATAAAAGTTTACGAATGACGATCACAAACCAAGCGAGCCAGTGTAGGAAGTGCCTCCCACTTGATGGACCGATGACGTTTTGGAAGTTGCAGGAAGTCGGTGGATGGAGTGAGCTGTGCTACTTTCGACTCTATCTAGCAGCGTACTTCTCAGGCTGATGATGATGAATGGAGCACAAATACCTGTTGTTATTTCTGATTATTAATAATCTTCTAATGAAACGCCTACGTTTCGGCTCAACCGATCCAAACCCTCGAACATTTTTTGATGACGAATTTATTATTATTTGAATGTAGGCCAGAAAACATCTTACAAATTGAGCTCAATAAGTACGAACAAATTATGTGTGTAGAATCACATCTTCAAATACACATTCTCGTAATAAGTAATTCTAGCACTCAATATTCTCGAAGCGATGCGAGATTACGTGATGTAAAAGTCTTTGATGATACGCGATTTAAGGCGAAGGTAGATCTTTGGGTATTCGTGGAATAAGTAAGTGGGTATTATCTTCACACAAGAATAATCCCATCGGAAAAATATGGCCCGATTTCACGGTTCATCGTATTTCGAAACAAATTCGTTTGAACTTTCGAATATAACTGAGGACTCTGAATATTATGAAACATTGATTCAATTTAAATTGCAAGACATTATTTGCTACAAATAATTCAGATAAAATTATTTGTGACAAACATTCAATTTCGCGGCATGTTGCATCGAAATTGTTGAATAAAATGGTTGAGTTTACTATTATCATTTATATCGAGTCATTACCTACTCAATTAAAATTGAGCAATGCAATCCTATTGGTGGACTTTTTCCTCGCTCACGCTCAGCTTCCTCGCACAGCTCAGGTGGAAAGCCACCTAAAAATATAAAGCCGCGTTTGCCTAGTGGGCGGCTGGGAGGTAGCTCGATTTACGATCCGAAGTTCATAGGTTTGAACCCGGTCGTGAATCAATGAACCAACACGTGTACTTAAAATGGTGAAAGAAACATCGTGAGGAAACCAACAATTATTCTTATAAGCGGCGGTGGCCTTGCAACCTATACATAACGTATACTCATTACTGCAAAATGTTGGCAAATTTTTTTGATGAAGAGTTAATGATGAAGAGTCAAGAAACTCAGCCATTTGTTGAAAACTGTTGATAATTAAAATCCCGTCTGTCTAGCGCAACTGCTTCCGATTCTCACTGCGACTATCTTGAAAGCCAGGCCCAGAGTAAGAATGTTTGGTAGTTTACATTATTCAAATGCACTTGACAATTTTCGAGAATATAATAAAACTACTTGTACCCCTGCTCCAGCCCTCCATATTCTCATTTTATTAATCTGCTAAATAAAACTTTCTTAGATGACACCCGTAATGTTGAAAATGTTTTTTTATACGACTTAAGTACTTAGCAAACAAGTTTACCACCTGTTGGTAAGTGGTTACCGTAGCCTATGAACCCTTGCAGTACCAGAGTTCAAAACGCCCTTTTTGAAGAACCCCATACTGTAGTCCCATCACCAAATGTTAAGTTGAACTACATACGGGTCTTTTGTAAGGTTAATCCTTTGGTCTGCGAGTACTTGCTTAATGGTTTTAGTTTGACAATGTTGAGGGTTGTAAAGGCTACCGAAAAGTGAACTGTGAGATGGATTAGATGGTCTATTTTTCAAACTTCATAGCGCGTCACTTGGGACCTTGCTAAAGAAGCGTACACATAGCTTTATTACTTCTTTAGTGAGGAGAATAAACATGGTATACTCTACCTAGATCGCATATAGGAACGAGTACTTACGTTGATTTAAAGTATATCATGATTGTGTACAGCAAAGTTCAACACGAGCAGAGCACGTGTCAAGCTGAACGTTCGGAGTATGATTGGCTTACCTTGCTATGGTGTGTGCCTTTTTTGACCCAAATCACGTCATCATTCTATACCGCCACCAAATCAAAATTAAAACATTAAAATTACTCTTCTCTTTTAATTTTTTTACTGAAAATGCCTTTGACCTCGCAAATAAGATAGGCTCAATGCCCAAGATTGTTTTCAATCAAGCTAAAATGAATGTCCAAAAACAGGAAAGTCACCTAAATTTATGTCCGGAGTTTGTTTCAAATTGTATTTTTCGTGTCAGTGAGCTCGCCAGATGGAGGGCCGAGCACAGAAGAAATGTTAGTTGCTGCTAACGCATAGAAGTTTCACTTAGACGTCACTAATGGTCAGTTACAAAGTCTATAATATAACGGGCTTCCGTTTTTACACGGGGTCGGAAAATCGAGGTTCCCTTGTGTAAAGTGACAAACTTATTTTTTCTCATATTTCATACATACATGCATAAAATCACGCCTATTTCCCAGAGGGGTAGGCAGAGACCACGAATTTCCACTTGCTGCGATCCTGACGTACCTCTTTTGCTTCATTCACTCTCATCACATTCATGCTCGTAGGTACATGCTCGTTTTTTATATTTCACTTTATTAATTTTATACATTTTTTTCGTAGCAGCTTCATCCTCCACACGTGATTTGAAATCAATCTCAGCTTGATTACGATATTTCGGTAGTCTTTTTCGAGTTTGGCCACTTCCTACTAACTTCGTCATCCCATTTCAAGGGTAAAAAGTCATAATTCATTGAGACCTTTTTCTTCATTTGTATCGCAAGGGCTCCTACCATGTAAAATTTCTGTAATATTAATTTCAAGCTACCTTTTCCTGTCCTCAGAAAAAGGACATGGACAGTGTGATCATGGGTTCACTTTTACTCAAATGAGGTAGGTACCCTAAAAATACACTCAAATAAAAATAAGGGGCCTATCTTAAATTCTATTACAAGTAATTTAGAAAGCGCAGTAGAATATTTTATTTATCATTGCAAGTCGATTTCGAGTGAATCATGCCTGGTTCGAGGACAGAGTAAATAATTTCCAGCAAGAAATCGGTGTTCATCTCGGACAGCGAAAATCCCAATTTTCCGAAGACTTAGGTCGCGTACAAGTCATTTGTTAGTTTTTGTACGAATACCTCTGTTGGACTGTTTTTTTACCAAAACGGTGGATGCATTTCCACCAGAGTCTTGGGACACTACCGACTGTTAGTGATCTGTATCAATTGAGCTATCTATAGATCGTTTGTAACGGTCTTTTGATAGCTCAACAGGTTCTTGTGTATTTTGTAAATATTTACTTGTATTCGTTTTAATTTTCTTTCTGTTAATAAAATTATTAAATTATCACTGGAAAAGTGTGAAGAAGATGTTCAATTGCCTCGATAGAGCCATTCAAAGTAGATTGATTACAAAATTATGATTTAAGCTTCATAGTTACTAAACTGTTCCCGAGTAAAAACATACCAAGCTTTCAGCCAAAACAAACAACCCTCTAAAACTCAACTCCCAGTTCACTCTGATGAAAACATTTACCAAACTATTTGGCAAAAACTATCGCTGACGTACAGAACAGGCTCCATTTACGTATAAAGCGGGATACACGGCAATTAAGATTCTTACTTCTACTCAGAGTATCACTATCTTAAAAATTACTCACTGTTGTATATATAGACATAATTTAATTAAAACGATTTATTTTAGTCGGTACGTACACACAGCTACTAGCAACAGTGAATAATGTTAGGGTATGCCTAGCTAAGCTAGCCTGAGGAAAACAATGCAGTTATCCTTTTAAAAAAACGATTGTTAAAACAATTGGCAAATAGTTAGTCCGTTACCCTGACTATTATTTTTAACCGAGCGAAGTGAGGTCTCTATGTCTACTTGAACAAATTGGCAATAGTATGTTTGTCCAATGATAACTTTCATAGGTAGGAGTACCTATAGGAAATAAAAATATAATTGTTGAAGTTAATTTATGAGCTAAATCGTTAGAGGAATATTTAATGTGGGTGTAATATTAAAGGAATATATAATTACTATCATCATCATCATCATTTCAGCCTTACGACGTCCACTGCTGAACATGGCCTCCCCCACAGATAAAGCGAATTCCATAACATGTTAAAATAAATAAATATAATAAAAATAAAAGGGCATCACTCACCAAGCACCACCAAGTTAATCACCAAGCATTCCTACATACAGTTATAAAGATACAATACATGATATAATTACAGAAAACCAAGTTTTGGTATGTAGGTAGACAGGTGAAATGGTCGTGGGCTCAGCTACGCTGCTTTTCAGCCTCGCCATGAAATGTCTGCTGTCGTCACAGCAGGTTTGATCCCCGCGAAGCCATCAGCCGCTATTAGGCGATGAAGAGAAGGGCACAGATCATTATTATAACCTATGTAGGTGGATAAGTATGTGGGGGGATTTGCCCATACTCACCACGCTGGGCATGCGGGTTGGCGAGCGCAGTTAGAGCTATCGTTGTTAAAATGAGGGACGCTGCTGCCCATCCCCTAGCATTTTTCCCGTAAACGCCTCTTACGACATCCGTGGATAGGTAGATATGGAGGGGCCTATTGTTCAGCCGGGGCCACCACAGCCACATTATTACTATAGCTATGTTTTATATAATTTAATTTTAGTTCCTTGTGTTTTTAAGTAATGAGAAAAAGCCAAGTGTAGACTGTGTAATCTGCTTTGTATCTAACTGTATGCCCTATAGGACAAGTTGAGCCAGGCGCCATATCAGGGCGGACATCCGCCGGATGGCAGGTTTGAGCGAAAATTTCAACCGACATGATGATAAGAAAATCAATGCTCTAGTTACATAAAAACATGTGAAAGCTACTAGTAACCTTGTGTGTGGGGAAAAATGCTGTTTATTTTTTATCACACTGACAATCATTTCTCATCATCATCAGCCTGAGGACAAAGGCGGCCCGTAAGAGTACCACGACAAACGATATTAAACCTTCTCAGGCAGCCCAAGAGGCCAAAAATTCACTACATTATTTAATTTGCAATCTGTACGCAATCGGTAGAAGATAAAACAATTCTGTTGATTGTCCTATGTTCAAATTATTGAGCCAGAGAGTAGAAAATATAAACACTATATTTTGTCCACAACTTTTTAGCCAAAAGGCCATTGCTCTCTTAGCTCTTGCACTCACACATGTGTTTAGTGTTCTCACATACTGTAGATAATCAAGAATGTTTTTCGTTTCGGCAAAAAGCTGAAACATGCGAAAGAAATAATGAGCTTTTGGTGCCAGCTGTGTGTGATAACATTTTAAATTGGCGCGAGCGAATCGATCGCATCAAAATAATTTAAGAGCGGATTCCGTAGAATGCAACGAAATGTTGCCAAATAGTGGGAGAGGTTAAGCTGGATTTACCTCAAAAATTTAAAAAGTACCTACCTAGAAACCCTGAGGAATATCTCAATGGAAAGCGTCACCCCGGTGTCCTTGGTCAAGGAAATAATGTTGCGTTCTTACAGTGGGTCAGGATCGGCAACGCGTGCGTGATGCCTCTCGTATTGCAAGCGTTCATAGACTACGGTAACCATTTACCAACAGGTGGGCCATATGCTAGTTTACCACCTTATTTGTATAAGAAAAAAAAAATCTCCTCAAAATTTAATAGTGAAATATGAGAAAAAAGATTCAAATTCGATGATGTTCATTAATTACACTATGATGTTAGTGTGAGGGGAGTGAAATAATTCATTCAGTAAGAATACGAGGACATGTCTCCTGAAAAGTAATAAACCGTTGTATAACTTCCATAATAAAAAAGACAGAAATGACATCAGTAGCTAATTATTTCGGCTATGCATATCCGAAACTCGGATTTGAATTCATAATCACTGTAGAGTCACATCAAAAATTGTCTAGATCTATCCAAATCCCGGCGTATTTGGCAACAATCGTGGAAAAAAATGTGATTTATCCACGGAGCGTGGCCCGTTCATTACGGGCTTTCGGAACCCGCTGCACTCTGGCGGAAAATAAAATGCCAACACGTGCCGACGTCTCCAATAAAGTTATTTCGATTAGAAAGCTCAAATGAACCATGTGATTCCGATAGATTGGGGTGCAATATTAGGAGCAGAAGGTGCTGGGGTACATCAATTTGTCACAAAGGATTTTCTCGAAAAAAGCTTGATTTTGTACAAGATTTGATTATGCTTAGCCTACACCATCTTAACATGTCCTAAGCACAACACAAGTATAAATCACCTGGAATTGATTTAAAAGCTTTAATAATTTGTATCAAACACCAAATTTAAAATGAAATTGAACTTTGTCGTCTTAAATTGGAAAGTTTGTGAGGATGTTTGATTGTTAAAACGGTAAAACGGCTAGACCGATTTGTATGAAAGTTGAAGTAGATTAAGATCGTAATTTGGAATAGCTAATAGATTACTTTTTATCGAGATACCAACGAAGGAAAAGCCGCGGGCGGAAGCGAGTAGATAAACAAAGAACTATTCAAAGTTGGAATAAGTGATTTGATAACTGAAAAATCCGCTCAAATCACCTTGCGCGTATTATAATAGTCACCAATCACGCAGTTTGAAGATAAACTTCGAATCAAATACAATTATTATAGCTCGCCGTATGAAGGCAAACGATGAAACTACGTTATTAAATTCAAATGCTCCAACGGGTGTAACTCGATAAAATAAGGTTCTAACATTTGCGCACACAGCGATAGCTTATTAGTATATCGGTAGTTTCATAATAAACGAGTGGAATACTAAACAATAATAACCACGTCATTTTATGCTTGTATGATGTGAATAAAATAATGAGTAACAAACAACTTAGGATACCAAGGTCAGATTCAAGCATTACTACATCAACGCCTTTTTACATAGTTTTACATTTGCATAGTGTGTTATTGTTACTGTTTCATCCAACTAAATGTACATAACCAGTACCTACGAGTAGATTAATAATATTATTTATGAAGTAAAATCAGCAACATAATTAGCTGGTCTTGTTCGAAGATTTTTTTCTTTATGATCACAGCGATAACTTAAAAAACTTCTCAATAATATAAAGCTACGCTTGCTTCCCACGGGCAAGCCTAATTCTACCTAACTCTTCTAGGCTTGTTAATAAGAATGAGGCAACATACACTGTTTGGTGCCATTATTTTTTTTCGATGAGGTCTCCCTTAATCCTTTTCGACGGCAACAAGACTCATCCGCACATATTTTATGAGCACATAGAATTTTATTCGAAACTCTTAGCATAATATCCACGGGCATAAGCTTTTAAGATGCGCAAAAAAGGAGAATTACAAACGTAAAGAGAGCGTCTCATAAATAATGCGGTCATCAAGTCCTTATAAGAGGTTACAAAATGTTACTCCTGCTTCCCCACCAATGTAATAAGTCCGCGAACAATTATGTAAATATACAGGGGGCTTACAAAATAAGGTACCGAGAAGATCAACAGCATAGAGATGTAATTGAAACAGGGGTTGCGACAACCTTTTAAATTTTCATACTGTTTACAATTTCTAAAGCTCAAATGAGTAGCTATCTCAATTTTTTTTTTGTGCTAAAGTTAACGGAACACTGTCCCCCGGGGAGGAAACGTCTCCCAAACCCGTTAAAAATTTTAAATCTGCCCGTTTCTGTACAGCTGGATAACAAAAGCATTTGGCTTTTTTGCAGCGTTCAATCTATGAAATTCCACACGAGGTAAGCAGTTGTTTGTCCATATACGAGTACATATATAAATTTGTTCTTGATTTATGATAGTAATTTCAGACTTACACAATAGCTACTTATGGCTTAGAAATTTGTGCTTGTCAAGTGTAACAATAGGATGGATGATAGACGATACTTCTTTTTTCGCAGGAAAATATCATCAAAATTCAACAGGGCCTGGAATTGGCTCTTTCAAAATATACAAAATAACAATCTCGTTGTAAAATTAAAAACGTTGATGTGTTGTAGCAAAGATACTAGGTATGTGGTTGTAGTTTAGTCCATCAGAGCCTTCCAATACTGCGTCGCCCGTTTCGTGGTTGCCATTCGGGAACCTTTTCTCCCAACGGTTGTCAGTTCTTCGAGCTGTATATCCTGCCCACTACCACTTACAATTGCTAATTCTGAGAGTCGGTGGTTATTCTACGGATTTCCTCATTTCGGATCATATCACGTAGTCAATCCCAAGCATAGCTCTCTCTATAGCCAGTCGCGCGACATTAAGCTTTTGTATGAGGCCCAAATAGTCGACCGAGTCTCAGTGCCAAATGTCATCAGTCATCAGGCAACACGCACTAATTGTAGACATTCGTCTTGAGGCTCTGCGGTATGTGCGACGAGAAGATATGATGGAGTTTCCCAAAAGCAACAAAAAAGTGATGAAAAGGTCAAAATACCAAATGTTACGGATGACAAATATTAAAGTTAACATCAACTTTACCCTTTTCAGGAAAATAAACCTTTTAAAAGAAACTATCCCAGATAGAACAACCAAGGAAGTTTACAGTCAATTCAATAAGTTCTTAGTGAATGTCTTCAGCAGATATCCGCCGTTAGGTGCAGAACCAATATGAGGTAGACGCCTTTGTCTGACCGCCAAGTAGCTACATTGTTGAGATAGTTTCACTGGAGTCATCGACCGCAGCAACTTAGAAACGAACCATTGTGAAATTGAACACCTCTATCCCACATGTCTTTCATTTTCTCATTGTAGTATTGCGAGACACATATAACTTAGTTAGGTATTAATTATTGGAAATTATATTTTACAATTACTCGTTTGGTAGTGTCATCATAACAGAAAATTGCGCACACCTTTCACAAATCTATGTTAAAACTTTTCACTCAAATTTGATGAAGAAATTGTTGATTTTATAATTAAATCTCTATTTCAAAAGTAAATCTCTGTATAGAATTTGAAACAGAAAATTAATTTATGAAGTTATAGCAAGGCGCTGCATGCTCTGATTGCTTACTTAGATTTTCAGAGCAAGCCAAGCATTTATCAAGAAAAGGCGTTTTCTTTATAAATTATTTTCAAGTGCTGGAATAATTTTTGCTTTAATTCGACCACGACTGCAATCCCCATGCAAAAGGTACACAATCTTTTAGACCTCTAGTTAGCTTCTTAAAATTCAATACAGTGATTAGTTGTTATAATAGTAAATATCGATTCACAGTATTATGTAGTATTATGTACTAGTAGGTACACCGAACGCCATCTTCAGCTCGTAGAGCCATTGTGCTACGAGTTCCTGAGTGCTACGAGTCTCGTAGCACAATGGTTATACGAGCGTTGCTAGTTTGTCACGACACGCACGTCTAAATTCTCATTTAAACCATTTCTAATCCAAGTGGCAACTTTCTCTCTACATTATCAATCAATTTTACAACTAAAGCAAATATAAAACCTTTTTTCTCGCACCTTCTGAAAAAATCTAACAATTTCGTTGCCTCTTTTTGCATCTATTCACAAAGGCTATACGTGGTCTATCCGATGCGGATAAGCTGAGCTCCATATAAAGGGCGCGGACAAAAACTCGGGCATTTTTAACCTCTTTTTAACCCCCGTCCGCGATGCGTCAATGATGTTTACCCTCCCTAAAAGCCTTCCCTGTGCCTGCGGATGTACTCGTATTTTGCATAGTAGAAAGGGATTTTCATGTAATAGTCTGATGTGATCAATGGGTAGATGTGAAAGCTAATGCATTCGCTGAGCGGTTTATGGTAGGGTGTCGTTTTTGGTGCATTTTGATCTGAATCATGCTGGCACTATAAAATTTTAATTACATTTTTAAAAATAAAAAAATGATAGCTCTAAATTGCGCACTAACCTAGGATAAGTAAGTGAAGTTGTTTGTACAACATGGCTAGCGTGTTCTTACTACTGTGACACAGATTTTCGACTAGTAAGAGCATGCTGATCACCACTTTATCTGTTAGTAAGATTAACCCTGGCATTCTATATTTGCACTCTCCCGCATACTACATCAGGCAGAAATAATTTTCATCGCAATACCTCTTAACCCGTGTTCAAACGGCGTGCGATATCATCCTATATTCAGTAGACGTAGGGATCACTTTAAAGTACATTTTAAATAACGCCGTTTGAACGCAGATTACAACATGTCATCATCATCATCATTTCAGCCGTACGACGTCCACTGCTGAACATGGCCTCCCCCACAGACAGAGCAAATTCCTTATCATGTGGGGGGATTTGCCCATACTCACCACCCTGGGCATGCGGGTTGGCGAGCGCAGTTAGAGCTATCATTGTTAAAATGAGGGACGCTGCTGCCCATCCCCTAGCTTTTTTCCCTTAGTCGCCTCTTACGACATCCGCGGATAGGTAGATATGGAGGGGCCTATTCTTCAGCCGGGGCCACCACGGCCTTTAAACATGTATTTTTTTCAAATTTCCAAATTATTATCTCGTCGATTAAGAATAAGAGGCTCAATGTTTGAAGATACGGCTTTTTTGTTGTTTACAGCCGGTGTATCGAAATGTGCTTTATTTATTAATTTTATTTATTATAATCTTACGAGTCTTTCAGACAATACAGACACTACCAAGACCAATTAGCTGAAAATGTATAACCCTGCAATCATTCCCAAATGGATCACGGGTTCATTTTTTACGTAATGGGTTTTTATCACGAATACTTAAAACTGGGGATAGTAACTTTTTCAATCTTTTGACGACTGTAGTCTTTTCTTTTCCCACTAGGTGGTGGCGTCAGTTTCATTAATGCAAAACAGTCGACCTGTCGCAGAAACGATATAGTAATGACATAGAGTCTTGTATTTATCACTGCACGACAGTTTATCGTGTCGTACGTTGACAACACTTCGATCGATACATATAAAACTCTTACTTTACTGTCTGACTTACTGATTAACAATCAACGCACAGCCAAGTCCTAGAAACTTAACTTTTGTAATGTGAAAGGAATGTCTAAAATTCAACACCTAAGAGGGTGCATGGGCATTGACGCTTTATGAAAATAGCTTCACATGAGCGAAGGGTTTAACTACACTAGTTTTAAATAAACAAGCCACGATACTTTTTTTTATTTCTGTCGTCCCGACACAATATTCACGTAATAGGTACTTTGATTGAATATAGGTTTCACATAAATTTAAAACGTATATTGAAAAGCGTGATAGGCTTTCATATGGAATTAACCTTTTATATTCAGTGAGAGAAACCTATACCTAAAGTTTATTTCCAAGTGAATATAAATGTGTACTTCCTAAATACTTAGTATGAATCCACAAGCTTACGACTTACCCACCTTATAAGCACTGGACAAGAGACCCAGGTCGCGACTTTAGTTGACACTATATACGAATACATTTTAAGACAGTTTTGCCTACACCATCCGCTGAATTATAAATCTTATGATTCACTGAGTTGTTCCGCGTATTGGGCTCGTTTTCGTTTCCGTCACGCATTTCTATTTGACTTTGCAATCAAAATAATATAAAATGTTAAATGCACTTAGTTTACACCTAAGTTGTTGCTATTTTGACTTAACCGGCATACAAATCACCTTCCGATTAAATAATACTTTTATTTTATTTTCGAACTTATGTCATGTTTTGCCCAAAAGCGTAATTTAATTTATCACGAACCACATCTCTGCCAACGGTCCTTATGACTGCAATGACCGCTGCTAATTCTGCTACTCACTTCCAATGATTTTATCTTCTATAGTTCGCGCTGCTTTCAAAAAAGTGTGACCGAAGTCTAGGCAAGCTTCACCATGAGCACTTCGAACGAAGGATTTAATAAATAACAAGTAAGCCAACAACAAAATTCAAATTGGCGAACTCCGTCCTCAAGTTGTCGCACCCAATAGTGACAGAACAGAGTAGGTACCTACTCGTGCACACGGGGTGAAAGTTTTGTCGAGTCTAACGCACAGACTCGTTTTGCATGTAAACTTGTAACTGAGACTCGAAACTTGTTTACTTAAAACTGTTAAAACTCCCTACAAGTTTGTAAGATTATTGGCACACAATGTCTCAAACGCCGTGACATGTCACCGTAATACCCAATACTCTAAGTAATTGCAACGCATTGCATTGCGCACTGCACCAAACTAAAGGTTTTGGTTGATTCAAATTCCATTGAGAGAAAGAAATAACAGAGTTTATCCGTCTATTTCTATAGACGTATAAACTCTGTTATTTCTTTCACCAGACCACCGTCGTTCCACCAGAATAAAAATGGTAGTTTTCCGTTCAATTACTTAAATTAGTAAAGTACATTGAAATGAAAATGTCGAATTTGCTTTTAAAACAATTATTTTATAATAGTACCTAATGTAATGCTAAACTCTCAAGCAAGCATATTAGGGTTAGAAGTTACTAAGATGTTTTACTTTTTGTCTAAGCAGAAAAAATCGAATCATAAATGAAATGAAATGAAATGAAATGAAATGAAATCAGTTTATTTGCTAAAACATGGTAGTCGAATATAATGCTGTTCTTATGCAGTAAGCGGGCGCACATGTTTTTGCTACACAAGCATGCAAATGTTTTATTTAGTATAGTAGGATTACAATAATTTAACAAAAAATATCAAAATTTTAAAATTAAAAAACAATGTCGTTATTATTAAAGAAACCAATATCGCAAATATTACGGCTTCATAGGCAGTGGTGTGTAAGAACCCAAAGTGAAATAAAGTGCTGGGACTGATTTACTCGTCCGTGTTAGCGAATCGTCTACGTAGTTATGAGAAAATTGAGTTTGTTTATGAAGATTAGTTTACGTTTATGTAAAAGCAAGCTTTTGCCGTTCATTCATTATTCTACTCTGCTCATCATTGTCTGTTTATAAGCTTTTTGTGAATAGAGTTACCTATGTTTATAAAGAATACGAAACTTGGAAATCTTAAGAAGAACCAAGGTCACTGACATAGCTACATACAAGTGTCAGGCACACACATGTGTGGGCAGGCCATATAGCAGAGCCGATATCTGTATATATAAAAGAACAAGGCCTCAACGTGCGATCAACGCACGGCCCGAACCGCTGTAGCTATAAAGCTGAAATTTGGACAGTAGCTGCCTTATATGCCAAACACATCAACTAAGGAGGGATTTTCAAAATATCAACCCCTAAGAGGGTGAAAAGGGATTAAAACGTTTGTATGAAAAGTCGTATTTCTTGAACATACAGATTTGAAACTATCTGAAAATAATGTGTGATAGAAATGAGGAAAAACAGTATTTTTAGATTTTCAAAACTACTCCTTAAAATGTTTTTCTCCTTAGATGTCAAAGTTTGTATGGGAGAATCTAAACGCGTGGAGAGATTTATCTGAAACTTGGTACAAATACTCATAAAGTCAAATAATGAAATACGGACTTTCAGGTTTTTCAAAACTGCCCCTTTTTATCAAGATACCACGCGAGCAACTAGCTAGACAACTAGCCCTACGCTAGTAATCAATAAAGGTTCTCGAATGTATGAAGAACGACGCAGTGTAGGAAAGCCCCTCTACACTGTGGTTCTGTATCTTTGTCTTGAGCTTTTTAGTAGATAGGTATAATAGTTTGTAGAAAATAAATATCAACATTTGCGGCTAATTTTAAAATACCGTGAATCAACAATAGAGACTTTTTTTCTCCTCAAACTTGCTTGTTTCACGACAAAAATACATGAAGTTTACAATAGACTCCAATGCATATATTTTCATCCATATAGCAATAAAATAACACGCAATTAAAACACAAGTTATCATGCCAAGATATAACAGAAACATTAAACGAAATTGCAAATACCTATCTAGCACTGCTTTTATCATGCTACTGTCATAGTGCATAACCGGTGGTGTTGGCTCGGTACCAAGCACAGCATGACTCAAAGTACTGTCACACCGAATGCGGACCGACCGCAACTACGGTTGCGATGTTTAGAGTCACTCAACACATCGTACCTAATCGCAGTCACAAAGACGCTTTCAGTCCGCATTCGGTGTGACATGAGTGTGTCATAGAACATTGTCTGTATGACTTGGAAACAAACTTCAATGGCAGACTTCACATTAGATTGCGTTCTGCTAGGACAATGCAATCTCTCAACTAAACTGTAGAACACCTTCCCTGCGCCTAGGTCAGTTAATTGAAATTCTAAATATGAATAAAATAATATGTGTTTAAAGAAAAAAAATATTAATATTAATTGATTAATCGAGATTAATAATAATTACCTACTTACTTTATAAATTAATTATATAAAATAAAATATAATAAAATTATTATTTGTTTCAAATAGTGTTGTGTTCCTGCGGTGAGTAAGGTTGCCAGAGCTCTTTAGGGGGAAGGGGGTTCGGGGTTGGCAACGCGTGCGTGATGCCTCTGGTATTGCAAGCGCTCATAGGCTACGGTAACCGCTTACCAAAAGGTGGGCCGTATGCTTGTTTGCCACCTCAGTTGTATAAAAAAAAAAAAAAAAAAAAAAAATTATCATAATGTAACATTCGACTTGTAAAATCTGCTTTTACTAATAAAATATTGTATCTTGTATCTCATAATTATAACATATATATAATAGCTTGGTATAATTATAAAATCAAAGTCATAGCTACGTACGGGTTCTACTATACAGAAAAATCTTTACTGTGCATCTTTAAAGGTATGCCAAAGTAAAAACTATGTAGTCATATGTGTCTCGCACATATTACAATTTACAACTCATTTTTTTATGTATCGCAATCCGGTATGCTGCCCGCTCGCGAAACCAACCGCATCGCGTAGTTACCGGACCGCTTTCGGCGTTAAAAAACAAACTGCTCTCTAATTTTTCAAAAAAAATATGGCTGCGCTCCAATATGAGTTACACAATACTCTGATAGTGAATACTTTTCTGGATGTATGACTGGTTGGTCTTTAGTTGAGGGATTTCTCTGCTTCTATGTTAAAAACACAGACCATAATTTATTTTCGACCAACTTTATCTGGCCTTTTTAAGGCCTTTAAGTTTATAATTCAAAGTCAAAAGGCATTTATTTCAATAAAATCACTAGGATCACTTTGAAACGTCTTAGAAACTAGGTGAAGCTATGCCTGTTCCTCGCGACCAAGCCTAGAAGAATCAGGCAACAAACACTTGGTGCCTGGCTTGGTGCCTATCATTTTTTTCGATGATCCTTTTTCACAAAATGGAATTTAAAGCTTCAGTGTGGTGCCGATCGAACTAGGTGAGGCTCAAAAGAAAAGTAATCTAATTATAATCCCTAATAAATAAGAGCTTATAAAAATGTGAAAAAAAAGAAGACAAATGTAAGCTTAAACAAATGATCTAAGGGCAGCACACGCTACACTTGATGAAATATGTACCTAATGCTTCTATAAAATTGAATAATTTTGTAGTGGGCCCAGTCGCCTGTATCCTCTACTTAAAATATGATGCAAGCAAAAACTGTAAAGACAATGCAAAATGGCATTTTAGCTGTCGAGGGGCAGAGCGACTTCAGGACATGCGGTTTTATCATTTATATAATCATTTAGTTTATAGTACGCTTTCTTAATAAGATTATTCTTTATGTACACTTTAAATCTTCTAATAGGATTTCGAAAGTGTATTTTTTGTCGGTTGGTTGGTTTGTCCTCCTTTCGCGCAGCAACAGATCGACGTGGACCATTTTTAGAATGGATAACTCCGGGCACCACGCAAGCGAAGCCGCGTGCGGAAGGTGGTGTAAAATAAAATTTGGTTAGCCATGGTACAATTCAAAGATGGGGATGACGTCATAATAATCTATTTAGTTTGAAAAGGTTCTACAGTGCCCCACTACTTGCTTATTGTACGTGTCCTTTCACTACTACGACTTTGATAATTTAATGCGTGTGCCAATTTCGACTAGGGCTTTATGTAATACCTCATATTTCACACAGTGTTTCATAAACAAAATTGTGATGGACCCGCTACAGAAAAATGTGAGGCAACATAGAGTGAAACTTAAGACTTGGGTCACACATAGCTGTTTTAAAAGCAGGTAGAAAAAGTTGCTGCTTCTCATCGCCGCTTGTTTGTCACACGCAGCTTTTTTACTAGCGATTTATCTACTAGCAGCTTAACCTGCAGCGTACTAACTGTATGTGATCGAAGTCTAGATAAGAAAGAAATAACAACATTATATTAGGTAATAGCAGCAGCTTACGTTTTTTTTTTTTTTTCTAAGTGATTCTTACGTCTGCTGTAACTACTCAAACTGGGAAATGCAAGTCTCGGAAGTGTTGACGTCAACTCGTTGAATGTCTGCTGCAGATGCCTCGATTCCGACTCAATAGTAGCAGGCTAAGAAGGAAAATATCATAGGGATGCCTATTCAACTTAAATTGAGAACTGCACATTACCACAAACAGTCGTAAGTACACGATTAATGAACAATGTAAAAGTTATTTATCATCCACATACATACACCTACACTAGTCACCTATCGACACCTATCGTGACGTCACCCGGACTCCCAGGTTTGCTCTGAAAACTAGCGCTGCGGCATATTATCATAACGTGTAGCGGCAATAAGCTGAGGCAATGTCTATTTTGGCTCACATAGCACGGGAGACTAGCTAGCACATAAATATTAAATAATGCTTGTTCAAGAGTACACTATCATACCACCATACCTAACAACTTTTGTGATTTTATATTTTTTATCGATAACCTTTGGGGAGTAAAGGGTCTCGAATGGCGACCACGAACCGGGCGACGCAGTGTTAGAAGGCCCCCCACCCGATGGACCGATGACATTGTTAAGATTGCGGGAAGTCGGTGGATGGAAAAGGCTCAAGACCGTCAACTGGATTAACCGACTATTTACTGGACGATACAGGTATCTTCCAGTAAACAATAGTCCTCTTGAAATAGACTTCATAATTATATTCTGTAGAATCGATAAACAATTTCTTATCCGTACCTCATCAATCAATTCGAATAAATTGCCCGAAACGAGTAAACATTCATCCCCTTAAAACCGTCAAAAGAGATTCCTAAAAGCATCCGATTCTAAAGTATACCTCGGGAGTCGAAATAACATTTTCTTGAATGACGTGACTTTTGATCTTAAACCACTTACACGGCAATCCATAGAAAATTATACTTGCCTTTTTCATTTCCCCACTGAAACGAACCTTTTGCGAAATATCCGGAGAGTAAAAGCTATAAAAGTCAAATTACTGTTTGAGTCATGCATCACGAAAGTTTTGGGTACGAGAGTTACAAATTGAATAAAATTAAGGCCTGAATTTCACCATACGAGTGGATACATACCTACATCTAACTCAAAGTAAACTATGTAGCTGGGTAAATGTTATCTTACCGCTACAGTCAGCATCAGAAGTTGATGGCTTTTACGGATTTTAGAAATTGTTTATCGCTGAGTCTAATTAAAGTTTCTTTGTGAGCTAAAAGAGTCTCTAAGGCGTACTTTAATCCTTTAACCACGCTGGGTCTTTCACCAACGTCATTAGCCTTTTTAGTGTTACAATACTTCAAGTTGCTCACTGACCTCAATGCATAGTGACCAAAAAGAACAAGTGACATGACAAGTAAGCAAGCAGTTTAAAGATTCTCATAGTACAGTTACATTTATTAAATTATTTTGAAAATTTTCCTATCGCTCTTTTTATATCTACAATATACTTTTGATATTGACTGTATAAAACATTAGATTAGCAATGGTATAGTTAATCTCGCGATGAGCTTTCTGGTAAACTTTAAACCATTGGTATAAGTTTCAAATTGCAATGATTCACGAGACTTCGTTAAAAGGAGTAACTAACTATACCTACCTACCCCAAATCGATAAATCAGTATAGGTACTTCGACGCGTGAATTATTATTTGCTAGCTTGCATCAATTAATATATATTTACAAGCTTTTGTCCGTGGCTTTAATCGCAAGGTACCTGGATAAATATTAGCTTATCTTACTATCCGGCTCTTTAACTATATTTATGTAAAAAATCCCGTCTTTCTGTTGCTGCGAAAGAAGGACAAACCAAATTACCAACCAATCAAGCACACTTGCGCATTTATAACATTATTAAGGACTAGCTTGTGCCCGCAGCTTTGCTCGTCTGCTACCTAGATAAAAAGTAGCCTTATATGCTAATAGCTTCCACCCGCGGTTTTGCTATTCCAGACTATAATCTATCTATGTGCCAAATTTCATCCAAAGCCGTTTGGGCGTGATTGAACCACAAACATCGAAACATCTAAAAATCCAAACATCCTACAAACTTTCGCATTTATAAATGCAAAAGTTTGTAGATGTTTGATGATTGTTGATGATAATCCTACTAATATTATAATATTAGTTGGTTTATTCTTGGTCCGGCCGGTTGAACCGTTACTGCATGATTGAACCAAAAATATCCAACCATCCTCACAAACTTTCACATTTATAATAATAGTAGAATTATTCTTGGTCCGGCCGGTTGAACCGTTACTGCATGATCGAACCAAAAACATCCAAACATCCTCACAAACTTTCACGTTTATAATATTAGTAGGATTAAGTTATTACAGAAAAATAAGTAAAGCTAATTTTTTTTTCCAAACCTAAAACATTCTTGATAACCAAAATAACTAAAGCAATATAAACCGAGTAGAATAAAAACTTATGAAGAGAAATTTACAAAACGTTTCCTCAGAAAACCATGAATAACAATAGCAAGAAAGAATACAAAATGTTTTTCTTGAAAACAGACAGCAGGTAATCCGCTTATTCTTGTGACAACAAATCTTCCCACAAACATAAGGACACATACGAACCTATAACATAATCTTGTAGGACTGAGTCCTGTCTATCTGTTTTCATAGAACTGAAGCTATGTTCCTCTCAGAGTGTTATATTCTCCTGTGACTACTAAATTCGCTTCAAATCTACACCTATCTAAAGCCGATTACACGGGAATTTCATTGCATTCTCGAAACATATTTGAGGAGCTCGGTACCGAACGATGCAGAGAATAACTCGATCTGAAGTTTATGTTCTCCTGGTAGATACAATCTTCCATGAAGTTATCTAGATTGGATTATTTTTATTAAGTTTTCTATACATAATCCACTCATTCAGCGGGAAAATAAAGTCACTGAATGGTTGAACGATATTGCATCTTCGATTCCAAATGATAATTTTATGTTGGGTGATTTTTATTTGCCTATTTACTATTGATTCGCCCCAAACTGAGATCTCGCTATGACAAACTTGGTTCTTCGATGATCGTTGAGGCACAACTTTGAAAATCGTACCCTTACCATGTTCTAGCAAATTACCAATCTAACCAGAACTACGGAGCCATTGAAACGTTACCAAATGGGAGCTCACATTATATCTCTTATAACTGTTTCCGTGTCAAAATCTCATTTGGCCTAGATTTAAAACAAAAATCGTTTTGTAATGTACGAACAGAGCTCTGTCATATGACACTCCACTACATTCATTTGCATTACTTTTTATTTTTAAACCGCGCTTTAGACTTCTATGTTTTACCAACCCCTTGGTTTTAATCTTTTGATAGTTTTCCTTTTGATCTGTGAAAAAAAACAATTTCCAAATATCATATGTTTATTATCACCGTGCGCAGTACTTTTTTGTTTCCAACCCCTTTTTATAAAGCTGTATGTTATACCTTTATTTATTTGTTGTTAAGATTATTAGTATTACAATCTTCTGTTAAAGAAATTCTGGATCCAAAACAGGATAGTGAAATTCAATTTCGCGGCCCATTATTAAACTAAACGCACCTCCCAAGTTTAGCCTGAGCTTTCACTTGTAGGTAACTTCGGCCTTATTAAAACCGCCTAGAACCTTGTCTTTTAACCAAGAGTTACGACACCCGGGAGACAAGAGAAAGTTAAGGTTGTTAGACCTATTTGAGACATGTGGGGTTGGGCTGGTCTAAATAGGTTTACGTATAGAGTTTCCCCGCATGTGTTGTATTGTTTTATTGGTAGTGGGTTTACCTTGTTATAAGCTATAGGTATATTGTTTTTAATGTCTGCTATGGGTTAGCTAAATACAAACTTTAGCAACATAGCAAAAGTTTCCTGAACAATTCATCTCATGAATGGGGGTAGCTAATTTTATCTATTGTAATCTACCTAACTACCAATTAATTAAATTTTGAAGAATTTTTTAACATTAATTAAAACTAAAATAGCTGTTGTTTAACCTAAAGATGTTTAATTTAATCATCGTGGAGAGCGATATGTGTTGAGATCAGCGTTGCCAGAAGGTTACTTTTGTAACCTTTTAGGTGATTTTGAACTCCTTCAGGTTACTTGAAGGTTACATGGCTCAAAAGGTTACTTTTTGGTGATTTTATTTTTACTGAAACTAACATGAAACGGAACGCAATATTGTGTGTGCTTGGACAAATTTTTGCATGATCTGCAAAAAATTTTTCCGGGTCTGGGTGTTGTGGCACCATTGAAGGTAGGTACTCATTGTTTCAGATACCCACGCACGACACAGGAAATCCTAGTGTAGGCTCAGGACTATGTACGTTATTTATTTATTGGGTGTTATTTATTTATTTTATTTATTGATGTATTTTTTTACAAAACATTTTAAATGAATTTTGCATGATTTTGTTCAATTTGTAGTTTGTTATTTATTTATGTCTGTCCTTATTATTTCACTTATCGTCCTTAATTCCAGGTTTTTAAAAAAAGTTGCACGCAATTGCAACTTAAAATGGAAAACATTTCTAAATCCGACTAATATTATAAATGCGAAAGTTTGTGAGGATGTTTGGATGTTTGTTATTCAATCACGCCGAAATGGCTCAACTGATTTTGATGAAACTTGAAATATAAAAATTTCTTTACCTAGAATAGCATATGCTTATACTTTTTTATGTAGGTTACCACGTGAGCGAAGTCATCCATATTTCTGTAAGTTTATACAACCAACTGTCTGTCAATTTTTAATCTTACTACAATACTGGGAAAAATATGAAGGCTTAGAAAGGTTACTTTTCACACAAAAAGGTTACTTTTTTATGCATTTTAGGTAGCTTTTGACAAGACCTGGCTGGCAACACTGGTTGAGATCTAATTCTTTAGTAGTGAAAGCCCCGCGATTTCGTTCCCGTGAAATTTTTTCTTACAAAATTCACCGTCGCTGCACTCCCCGCTGCAGCCCCCTGAATTTCAGGAATTCCTTTCTTATTCACCACTACGACTAAAAGAACCAAACTTTCCAAATTTTAAGTTTTCAGGACCAGCGGTTTATGCTCTGTCTGTCAGTTACTGTTTTATAACATACTGAGGCGCCAGCAACTTCGTCCGCGTGTTCAAGTATATTCCTACCTTCACTCTCGTCACTTCGTACACTTGAGATCTGGATTTTCCGACCCCGTGTTACGTGTGTACGGAAGCCTCATGGCACTCGCACTTGCCCATTTTTATCTCAAAATGGATTTTCTCTTCGTTAGAAAACTTAATTAATAATCTTATAATATTGAGTCCTCAATCCAAAACGACAAGTTTATCTCCTTTCAAAATATGTAAGTAAAGAGCCCGTGTTTCAATATAAAACTCGATGAATCTCATTTCATACATAATCGAGCAGTGTTTTGAGACTAAAGAAAGAGTCTCTGTTCAGAAAAGATTAAATTATAATTTCATGAAGCTCTTGATATTTTTAATATCGGAGCTTAGACACAACGGTACATATGACACAATTTGATTGGAATGTTTTTCTTTATTTTTAACCGACTTCAAAAATGAGGAGGTTCTCAAGTCGGCTGTATCTTTATTTTTTATGGAAGTATACACTGTTTATGTATATTTACATCGATACGGTAGTATAAATCAGAGGCGGATTGACCAGAAAAAAATCCCCTAAAATATGCCGCCCCAGGCTCAAGCCTGGCGGCAAATTCGGGAACTGATTTTTTGCCGTCTTACGGTTTTCTGATGTCTTGCATAAAGAAGTCTACAAGACATCTTTCCGATGTCTTTTCCCTCTTCTCTTTTATTGTATTTATATTCAATGATACCGAAAACTTCAATATTTTATGGTAATACTAAAATAAAAGCTGCCTCAATTTAACAGCCTATACTTACTTGGGAAATGAGAAAATTCGCCACTAGTATAAATCATAATAGTAATATCATCGTTCTTGATGATGCCGTTCGTAAACATTCAGACATCGATTTAGTACCTACAGTTTAGAATTGTACAAATATGCTGCAAAAATATTTGAATGAAACTTTATAAGTAACCTTGTTAAGAAAGTATTCGACTTCAGATTGAGCTTATAGTAAAACTTATCGACAGCCAACATACACGGCTTATGTACATTTTAAGCGAACCTCGGCTGTACACAAACCGTCTTATTTGAAATCAGTCACTAGTTTTATCGGGTCGATAACTCTCGCCCTGTTCTTTTCTAACAGTAAACCTATTTTGATTGATTTTGAATGAGGCGGACCTATTTTTTGAAGCCGATAAAGTTAGCGAGTCATTACTAATAAGGGTTAAGTTTTCGGCAGATTTATTGTGTACCTACGACAGCAAATGTCAAATAATGGTCAAAGATTTCGAGATGCGCCGATGACATTAGTACTTGATTTTTACTATCGTATCGTAAGCGATCGCTATCGTGAATTAATCGTGATTCGGGCATTGAATGGTAGCTCGGAAAGAGTTAACAAAAACTAAAAGAAATTCAGATTAAAAGGCCAAGTGGCAAACCAACTGGTTTATTTCTTAAAAATAAAATATCGGGTCCATCCAAATAATAAATATCCATGATAATACATTATTGATTAATTTCTAAAAGACAGCATTTCAAAACCCACGATACAATGAAACCAGAGTATACTTTAGCGTTGGTAATAACAAGCTTAGTACTTCACATCAAAGTTTATGACGTATTTGCAATAATAGGTTCTCGAGCACCCCAATGCTTTTAGTATTAGATCAATTTATCCCTTTTATGTTTTATCGCAGACCGTCTGGGTTTATTTTCGTGTTTATCGAATGTAGCTACTAACTTAAAAGTAATAAATAATGTATGAATCCTGAGGCATTTAAGATTTTGTATTTAAATAAGATTGACGTTAAATTAAGATATAAGCGAAAGCTGGAAAATCTGTAAAGTCACCCAAAATAATCGTACTAGCGGGATTCGAACCCGCATCTTCGCCTTTATTCGGCATACGATACAACGCCATGGTCCGAATGGTGCAGCCTAATAATTTTGGTTCGACGAAATGTCTTTTTACAGGTACTATCAAACTACATGAACAACCCTATACAGAGTAGAAAAACATAGATAAATAACTAGAAACTATTATCTATAATATTCCAACAGCTTTCATAGAAACTTTCCAACTATCCCATCTCTTTCCAAAGCGAAAGAGATGCACAAACTCATCTCCCTCTAAAGTAGAAGTTTGGAACAATAGTGTCAATTATAGCGCTGCAAATTTTCCGTCGCGTTTACTTGCTAATAATTTATTCTGTGACGCTGCGACGAATCACTGCCAACCCCGATTTACATAATTGTTATTGCAGACACGATTACCTACTGTTTTATGCGTGCCTGCATTACATGCATGTGTAGTATAGGTATTTAGAAACAGTATCGACAGAAAACCAACACATTTACAATCGGACCGTTTCCATGAGGCCCAAGCATGAATAATTGAGGAAGAATATTCGCCAATGACATCGTCGAAGTATGAAATATTTTAAATTTATTATTTTTAGCTAATAAAATCAACGGCTCTTTAAATAATTAAGATATCTTTTAGAATAGGCTTAAACTACAGAAACTATCAAATTATATACAAATTGAACCTTATCTATATAAACTGGACTAACTATCTATATTGACTGGCCTCATAGCTCAGTTGGTAGTAACTCTGCTTTCTGCGCTAAAGGTCGCGGGTTCAATTCCCGCACTGGACAAACATTTGTGACTAACACAGATGTTTGTTCTGTGTCTGGGTGTTAAATATATATATATCTATTATGTATATCAGTCTCTGGTACCCATAGTACAGGCTATGCCTAGTTTGGGATCAGTTGACCGTGTGTGATATGTCCGGAAAAAAAATGGAAAAAAAAACTATAAAGCTATGTGGTTGAAGATTAAGAGAAATTGCAATATATGTATGTATATCTATCATATATCGTATTATACAATATACATACAGGTATTATTTACTTATTAACTTTACCATACAGTCGACAGTCAATGAATGTAAGTACTTTCATCGACTGCCATTTGCCCTCAGGATATGTGCAGGCAATAAATGTACTAATCAGAGTTAAAATTCAGTAACGGTTTGTATGTTTGGTAAGTATGTACCTTGAGCTTTATTTGTGCATTTAAGGTCGTAGGCCTATCCCAGGTTTTCCATTCCTGGAGGTTGGTTGTCTTTATCATCCAGTAACAGCCCCCATACGCCTTTATATCGTCTACCCATCATCGCTTTGGCGGCCGGCCGCATGGTCTAGTGTTTGCACACGGAGTCCATTCAGTGATTTTGCCCTATAAACCCTAGTTCAAAACGAAAGTCCATGAGAACGAAACGAATCTCTCCCGTAAATTCTCCCAGGTTACCCACTGGCTAACCAGCCGTTAACAACCGCAAAATGGCTGCACGCCACTGAACGAGCCTTATTAGTCTAGGTAGTTTCGTAACTTGCCCAAATCGTTACTGGTTATAGGATACCGTGGATACATCAAAAAAAAACGGAAGCATTTAACTATACTAGCATTTTTTTTAGGAATTACTTCGATAAACATCTATCTATCTTTTCCTTCTAGAGATAACTTTCAGGGCTTCCATAACTTCCTCGATTAGGGTTACTGACGAGCGACAAAAACATAACTAGTGACTACATAAATACCATACATAAAATTACGCCTCTTACCCATAGGGGTAGGCAGAGACCACGGCTTTCCACTTAGCTACGGTCCTGATATACCTCTTTTGCTTCCCTCTCATCACATTCCTCATGCATCTTCGTCTGTTAAAAGTACTCTTGACCCGGCCTTTTTCCAAAACTAGTGACTCGATTAACGTGAAGGAAATATCTATTAGATACGGCATAATAGGGCCAGTTAGCAAAAAAAAATGTAAGAAACCTTATTTCGCGAGTCCGACTCGCACTTGTCATAATTATTTATCGTGCATGGCCCCATTCGGTACCATTGGTGCGTCAATTTTTAATTACAATAATGGTATACCTACGTAATAGTGAATTTCAGTTAGCGATAATTGGACTGTAATGATTATGGTTGAGGAAACGCTATAATGAGTAACGAAGTGGAATTAATAACATGCCAGTCCATAAAAATACATGCCATTATAAAAATTTATTGAATATATTTGGATGAATGAAGTTCATTACTCTCTTATTCTACTCTATTTTATAGAAAGAATAATATTAAGCATTGTTTATGAAGATAATCAAATAGGTACAGTAGGTATATAAAAAAATCTATTTATTGTTTCAGGGCAGGGAGATGATGATGAAAGTAGTACCCAACTACAGCCATTGATTTTTACTACAAATAGAGTTTATTTTACTTCACTCTACCGAAATACGAGTAGTGCATTTATCGTTTTTAGATCGGTCAATAAATTAATGAAAATTACTCGAAGTCAACCAACCCAACTTTTATTTAATTTTCCTATCTCTCATGTTTGCAGTTACGGAGACAATGACGACGAACTCTCAAAACACGCCCAATATAATAAAGGTACTAATCTCTTTCTTTCTTCAAATATTTTCAAATTCACTTCGATTCATAAAATGTTCAGTACCTACCTACGAATTTTTCAACTACGTCGTTCGCTTTTCCAAACGGTTGATTATTGTCAAAGTTAGTTCGTTTGGTTCGAATTCCGCGTGGCGAATACTAAACGGGGCCTCAAATTAAGGAAAAAACTAACGGAACTCCGGTCCTAAAGTCCCATTCAGTAGTTAAAAATATATCCAGCTAGCTAAGTTGGTTCAGATTCGATGGGTTGGTATTGATTGTAACTGATGCAGGTACATGTAAAAGTAATTAGGGTAGTTTAATTTTGTTAGTGTGCTATTTAAAATGAAACAATCCTTACGCTACTGATGAAAGTCAATTTTGAGTTTAAAATTTTAGGGCATACGATATAGCTCAGATATCGGATGCTACTAAAAGTAAAATTAAGAACTTTTTAACTGTGGTGGCCCCAGCCGAAGAATAAGCCCCTCCATATCTAGCTCCCGTAGATGTCGTAAGAGGCGACTAACGGAAAAACTAGGGGATGGGCAGCAGCGTCACACTTGAACACGCGGACGAAGTTAACAACTACTAAGCGATCCTTACCACCTCCTTAATACCACGTTTTTGGACTAGGATTAAATGTCAAGCGGTCGAGTCTTCGGAGACTCGGTCGTAGCGCACGTCTCACTAAATACCTCCAATCAAATACCATTCCGCACCGCTTCTGAATACAAAAGAGCCAAAAGTTTTTGGTTGGTTTTGGCTTACTCTTGTGTGGGACATAAGCCATGGATACCTTCCAACGAGTTTAAATAAGTATCGAACAACGAGTTTGGTGTTATCGGTACAACTGTGCCCCAGTTTAAATCACGCTGTGTTCGAAAAAAAACAGGGATTTAATATTTTACGGTTCAGACATCAGTTTAACACTTTTACGTCATTTCAGTATCTGTGAGCCTGTGCAGTTTCATGGCAAAACTTGTTTATGAAAGAAATGTTTTCAATATAAAGCGCATGGAGCTCAAAAACGATTGCATCGAGTATCCCATACAAAAAGTTGCAGACAGAGAGTAAAAAATCATTTGTTCCATTTACATATTTCACACTTAGTTAATTGACTTTGGACCGACGCATACAGTCTGGCGTCGCGCAGAGCATTCGCAGAAACGACCACCCGAATTGCCTTAATTCCGTTGATTTACAATTTTAAACCGTATATCTTACAACATACGGGTCACAAATCTCCCCATCACCGTCACGGGAATTTTTGTATCACAATACGTTTTTTGTTCGTTTTACTTTTCTTTACTTTGGTTATTACGTTTCTACGTTTACGTGCTATATAAAATGCTCTTTCTAGTATGAATTTTCCTTCCCAATTCAAACATTTTCTAATAGTGGATTATATACCTAACCAATGCAAATAAATTCGAAAAAGAAGACATATGAAATACAGTGAATCTCTAGTCTAAGGGTAGAGCCATATTTTATATAGATGTTTTATACGAGGTATGCGCAAGTATGGCGTCGCAATACTTGCAAGTCAAAACATCTTGAAAAGTTCCGCGCCGCTAGTGTATGAGTATGAGTTGAGCCGTTCTCACTTGAACACTCTTTAGCCATTTGACAGCGCGAAGGAAAATTAACAACCATATATGGTAACAAAGTAAATATTGCGGTCACAAAGTTCAGTTTTTTCTTCCGAAAACGATTCAACGGGTACTTGGCATACTTGTGCGGTTCCGCAGTACGGGGGAAGTGCGGTAGGTGCGCGAGTACTTTTACGCAAACGCGATTGTCTTTTTTTTTATCCTACTTATTACTATAAATAATAAGGTTTGGATGGATGGATGGATGTTTGTTACTCAATCACGCCTGAACGGCTGAACGGATCTGAATGAACTTTGGAACAGAAATTATAATCTGGAATAGCACATACTCGTAGATTACTTTTGATCTTCGTAGGTACCACGCAAGCGAAGCCGCTAGTTTTTTATATAGGATTAAATTCCAGTGCAATAAACCAGCCTCTTCCATGAGCCGGTTTGAGAGTGTTTTTGTTTAAATTCCTGGTTTTTGTAAGATTGTGGTGCTTTAGCCCTGGTAATTCAAATAGCAAGTACGACTCCCATCTCTAGATTTTACGTCTTCAGCCTGTTTCTTATTCATTATCACATTATTTGAAATCTTTATGCATACCATATGCCGCCCATAAAATTTACCATACTGTCAAAATTTCAAATCTCAGCGAGTTAATCTACATTACCGTAAAATTTAGGCAACAACATGGGCCGTAAACAAATATCGTAAAACCCCGAATAAATCTTTGATAAAAACGTGTGGTAAGCAAAATAATAAACTGCTGGCTGTAGAGAAGTTTCTTGATAAACAGCCAGTAAATATCGGTAGCCAGCACATTTACGCAGTTCAACAGACTTTGTGGACTTGCATATTATTAAATTTATATCTTATTTTATTTCTCGTCAGCTTGAGCGCGTCGTAAACATCGGTTTAAACAATATGCAAGAGTTGTTAGTAGGTTGTACTTGTTCATTAGGTAGGTAATAAGTAGGTATAGGAAGAACGATACGATATAGGAAGAACATAACTATCTATATAAATAAAAAAGTGCATAAAAGGAGCCTCTAAGAGGCGCACTTTAATCCTTTCACTTCACTGATTCTTTCACCGACGATGGTCAACGGCATTTTCAGAGCCACCATTCCTTAACCTTTTCATCGACCTAATACATGATGACCAAGAAAGAATCAGTGACACGACAAGCAAGCAATAAAAATCATTTGCCACGTGTATGACGGAGCATCACTTGAGAACGGCTCGATCGATTTAACAAATTTCTTTTTCATTATATTTTGTAATTGTCAGGACTTGTAGTACACAGGTTGTTATGAAAGTAAATCCACGGGAAAAAATATTGTTAACATATTGATCACGTGAAATGAGGTAGGTACTGTTTAAAAGTTCAGCTAAGTATCACATGATTACATAACAATAAAATGACGATGAGCATAACGATGACGGTGACTGTGATGGTGGCGGTGACGGTGACGGTGGAAGGTAATAAAGTACAAGGTAAATAGCTGCATATAAGTGTAACATTTTGGCAAGGCTAAAGGGAAATAGTCTGGGTTGGCAGAAACAAACATAAATACGTGGATGAAGTCGCGAGCGGGACAGCTAGTAAAATATAAAAGTATGCTCTGTGATTTACTAACAATCAATCAAAGAACTAACTAAAATCGAAATAAAATAAGACATAAGCTTACTCTATCTAAGCATCTAATCTCTCTTGTATCTAAGCAGTTTGTAAACAAAACACATGTTATTTTTTTCAGTTTTATTTCTACCCGCATTGGTTGCAAATTTTAATAAGACACTACTATACAAGGTGATTCATAACATGTATATCATCCCGAAAGAGGGTTATTCTATCAACAAAAAGAAATAATATTAGCGAAAAAAATCATCAATATTTTCATTTTTTCATTTTTTACAAACTTTCTCAAATTATCTGTTTTTGGTATTTTTAGCATCTTTGAAACTAATACCTAAACGTACAAGAAGCTCGGAATCAAGATTACTACCTTAAACAGGTGATTTATTGAGTTTGACCTGATTTGACCCCAAAACAGCTGATTTTCGCATAGAGATTTTTCAATGAAAAATGTCGAATATCCAAAAGTCGTAGAACAAACTTTATTGCCAACTGCTTGTAGAATAAGCCCCTTTCGGGATGGAATACATATTATGAATCACCTTGTATACCCAATTATGTAAGTATTCTTGTCATCATTGTAAGCTCAATAAATGACGTACTGCTGAAGTAATACCGGTAGTAAAAAGACAGTCGAAACCTGAAGCTATGCGTATGCACGTTATTCCATCCTATTTCGCTTTACGAGGCGCAGTGCCGGTCTATAAATCCCATGACGGTGAAATAGTACTTCCGTCTTCTCGTCCTATAACTGCTCTACGCAATAATAGCGATGCTTCCCACTGATAGTTACAAAACTGACTATAATTATGTAATTATTTCTTTACATAGACTTTATTCAGCCATTTTCACCCTTTTTTTCCAAATGCCAAAGCACTATTTATGGTGTTATTTTTGCTTTCGTTATAGTTTAGTTACAACAAATTGTACCATTTATTTGAAATAAACATTTACTATTTTATCTTCTTAATGTTTCAAAGGCTAGTCTTTGTAATCCCTGCCTTTTACACATCACGGCAATTTTTTTTTTTTTCATCCTCACAAATAATGATGAAACATTACGGACCTTTTATTATCGAGTTAGTACGGTTCTGTGAGTGTCCCTCCATCCTTTTGGGAGAGCCCGCACTGCGAAGGGCTATCTGGATTTTTCCGCAACAACGTGTGACATGTATTGCCTGAGACAAGTGTCAATAAAATGTGCCAGATGAATTGGGTGTGTTCATTACCAACCTTATACAAGGTGATTTATAATATGTATGCTATCCCGAAAAAGGCATATTCTACACCATTTTCTAATAAAATCTGTTTTATGACTTTTGGAAATTCAACTTATTTAAAATGGTTCAGTTAAAAGTCTAAAAAAATATATCAAAAATGTTGATATCTTTCCCACTTATATTTCTTCTTTTTGTTGGTAGAATAAGCCCCCTTCAGGATTGTATTTCAACATCATCATCATCAGCCTGTAGAAGTCCCAGCAGTGGGCATAGGCCTCCGCTAAGAAGTTCCACGACGAACGGTCTTGAGCCTTCTCCATCCACCGACTTCCCGCAACCTTCGCAATGTCATCGGTCCATCGGGTGGGGGGCCTTCCAACACTCCGTCGCCCGGTTCGTGGTCGTCATTCAAGAACCTTTACTCCCCAACTGTTATCGGTTCTGCGAGCTATATGGCCTGCCCACTGCCACCTCAACTTGCTAATTCTGAGATTATATTTGTATACATCAAATATAAAATCAATTTAAATTAAAAATCAAATTGTACCCACCTGGTGGAATGGAATGTATTTTCTTTTTTCTGAATTTCATAAACCCACTGGAACTGAATTGAACGGGTGAACTGATCACACCTGAATCTCTTCTCATCCAAGTTGAGATTCTCACCTGAGTGGGGAATTTGAAAATTCTCATTTCTAGGTTTTATTAACTTTAATAGAACGGTGCCTCTTTGCAGTGTGTGACGACCTAGGCACGGCTTTATTGAATTAGGATAATTTACTGTTTGTTTGATGTCCCCAAGGTTTTTTTGGAATCCTTGTGCTGAATTTTTCAACACGTACGGGGTTGAATATTTTATCATTAATTAACATGTTTGTTCTTACCCTCGTCGAGTGTTATTTAATTATCAATTTAACTTTGAAATGTCAAGTACAAAAGAGGCCCCTAAATAAACAGTTGACTCAAGTATAAATGCCAAAGCTAAATTATGTCTCTATAGACTATTTTACCGCTAATCAGCTTTGGCCGATGCATGATTGTTCCGTAATTGGCTAAAAAAATGCATAAAATAACATAGAACAATTTTACAATACTTTGTTAAATTGTTCTGTGTTATGTTATCAGAACTACATTGTAAGCCCTTCAAGAAAACCGCTGTTGACTGTACACCAAACTTTCTTTCGAGTGTCATTTCCCACAAATCATATAAAAACTGATCGTTTTAGCAGTTTATTTTATACCTAGCTTGTCCCAACAAAACCTTATATTAATACAACGCAAAATACTCCCCGCGATACAGCCATTTCACCTCTTTGGAATAAGTGCAAAGTAAGCTGCGAACAAACGACGCTCCATCGAGACCTCTCCAGTAGACTTAGCTGAAGAACATACTAAACATGCAAATGGTGCCTCCGATACCGCTACATACTTGAACCGCATGTCAGAGTAGGTAGAATTATGCCTAGGTCTCTAGAAGTGGGGTCTTCTTCTCCAAAAGAAATTCTCCAACAAAGTAACAAGTCCAACAAGTCGTGTGTCTAATGTCTCATTCATAATCTTGATATTTTATAAAATTATGATATGAAAATTGCTTTGTCAACTATTTATACGTGTGAAATAATATATTGATCTGATCTCGATTGAGCTGATCTCATAATTAAGGTGTAAAAGAACTGCTGTAACCATATTGTTTAAAAGCTATTAAAAGAATTAAACAATCGTCATAGTGCTCATTGATTTTTATTTAATACTAGCTTTCGGCCGTGACTTCACTCGCGTGGTGCCTACATAAAAAGTAGCCTATATGCTATTCCAGACTATAATCTATCTCTGTACATCCAAATCCGTTCGGCCGTCGAGCCGTAATTGAACCACGAACAGTCATAGCTTCACCTAGTTTCTAAGACGTTTCTAAGTGATCCTAGTGATTTTATAGAAATAAATGCCTTTTGACTTTGACTTTGACATCCAAACATCTAAACATCCTCACATACTTTCGCATTTATAATATTAGTAGCATTCATTAAACCTAAATATCGTTCAAATATTTAATATATTATGTTTTTCCTAGATAAATCAGAAATAAAACAGCTTCTGCAAAGAAAAGATGGATGAATTGTGTTAAAGATGACAATATGGGCAAGAAAGGAGTGAGTTCTGAGATGAAGGCTGATAGAGGGAAATGGAAGAAAAATATATATTGTGCCAAAGCGCATCTCTATCTTATCTGTTACAAATATTCGATGAAATTATATAATCTGAAACATTTTATCTCACACAAGCGTTTAATATTCCCGAATCGATAATGGTTTCCCATCTCTAGCCGGAAACTCTTACGAGGATTTACAAAAGTGGGGAGCTCCCATCGAATCTGGGGATAATGACTACAATCCGACACAGAATTTATTCTGATCCTAGTGTAGCGTCACCCTTAGAGGAGGACAGGAAAAGTCAGAAATAAATCAGTTTTGATAAATAATGTAAATGTGACAGCGGCTGGTATATGTAGAAATATTACTCTCCCATTGGGCAGTTGCGTGAAAAAAGAGTAACAAAAGTAGCAGTTTGTCATCAATGTACTGACATTTTCGACATGATGATTATGAAAGGAAATGATCAGGATGCCTTATGATTTTCCATATCGAATCAGAATTGGTTCTCTCTGTCTGTGCGTTTGTCTAGGCCCTTTTTCTCAGAAATATCTCGAGGTACCAAGTTGTTAGTCCATCTAATTTTTTGTTTAACGCAATAAAAAGTCCCTTCAAACCATATTTTCTTTCTGCAAGTACATTGACTGATGGTATTATAAAGCTACTCGTATATGGTGACCAATCATGCATCTTAGGGATCTATTGGCACAAGTGAAAGACTAATCTGAAAATCATTAATTTCAAATATCGTGTAGAATTATTACGACACAAACTTAAATTTGCGGTTAGTATTAAACACACGTGAGCGCCTGCAAAATACAAGTTGAACACTTTGGTGGTAGGTGGTCACTAAGGTACTGCGATTTTTCCAATGCCTTGCACGGAACCCTTTGATCGGAAACTTGATCGTCTTTTATTTCAGTCAGAATCACTACACTCACACACAACACACAGAAGCTCAGAATTCATCTACTACGGATCTACGGTGTAGCAGCTACGTAATGGACGCAAAGTTTAGGAGGATGTTTGGATGTTTCGATGTTTGCATGTTTGTTGTTTGTTATCATGCCGACAATCAACCGATTTCGATGAAACTTGAAATAGATAGATTTATTTACCTAGAACAGCATATAGGCTTCTTTTTATCAAGGTACCACGCAAGGGAAGTCGCGGCATTGTATAAATAACTAGCCATATTATTTGAAAATTAAATTGATCGGTACTCTCTCCCAAACTCGGTCAGTACTACTCCAGGTAGCAATAATTGTGGTGGGGGTACCTTCCATGAAATTTTAAACATGTTCGTACAATTAAGCTCGCTTACTATTTGACTAGTAAAGGGTTGAATGCCTTCCGTAGAAAACAAACTCACAAATTGAAAATGGAATAATCCTGTTAACGACTTTTGAATATTAAATACCCTATTTCCACTCGGTTACTTTAATTTTAATATTCTATTTGAAAGGGATGTTTAATGAAATGTTATTTTATTGGTATTTTGGGTCGCGCAATAAATGGTAAATGGACGGTATCTATTGTATGAATATAATTATCACAGGGTGAAATACATAGAACGGTAGTTGGTCATCTATATATTACACGAGTGGTATATGGCGGTTTCCTACGGTGTGTGATTTTACGAATAACGGCACGCCGTAAAACGATGAATGAAGCACATAAAAAGACAGGCCTCATAGCTCAGTTGGTAGTAACTCTGCCTTCTACGCTAGAGGTCGTGGGTTCGATTCCCGCACTGGACAAACATTTGTGTGACGAATACAGATGTTTGTTCTGTGTCTGGGTGTTAAATATATATCTATTATGTATATCAGTCTCTAGTACCCATAGTACAGGCTATGCCTAGTTTGGGATCAGCTGACCGTGTGATAGGTCGGGAATATTTTTAATTATAAATAAAACAATAAACAAAATGTGAATAACATAACGTAAGCGCAAATTATTCGTACTTGGGCTAGTAGCGCAGTAACGTTTGTAGCAGTACGTTGTCAGGATTCTGACGCTTGATAATATCAATGGTCTTGTTAAAAGAATATATTGTTTCCTACGAAGACAAGGTTTACCCATTTCAGTATTGTTTTTGGTTTATACCAATGGAATTAGTCTGATGTTTGGTTATCTGCCTTGTGTGATTCGGGTCGGAAAGGACCCGCATGGATTCCTTGATAAGATAGTGGTATAATCATTCCAGACAGTCGAATAGGAAAGATTTTGTTCGAATGAAGTAAATTAATCACGAGTAACCAGCATTGAAGTGACTAAATGATAAAAAAATATATAGACTAACAAATTTTATCTCCAAGCATGGTAGACAACCTCTCAGATCTCAAGGAAATTAGATCCTTGAAAATGTCAAAGGGGTTAATTAGAGGCACGTCTGAAGCTACCTCTGGGCTACGGAGAGAGCTATGCTTGGAGTTTCACTACGTGATAAGATCCGAAATGAGGAAATCCGTAGAAGAACTAAGGTCACCGACATAGCTCTCAGAATTAGCAAGTTGAAGTGGCAGTGGGCAGGCCATATAGCTCGCAGAACCGACAACCGTTGGGGAGTAAAGGTTCTCGAATGGCGACCACGAACCGGGCGACGCAGTGTTGGAAGGCCCCCCCCCACCCGATGGACCGACGACATTGTGAAGGTTGCGGGAAGTCGGTGGATGGAGAAGGCTCAAGACCGTTCGTCATGGAACTCTTTGGGGGAGGCCTATGTCCAGCAGTAGACTTCTACAGGCTGATGATGATGATGACGTCTGAACCTTTTTTGCACATGCCCACATTTTTCAGTAGTGATTATTTTATACGTGACTAGTTGCAAGCCAATTTCCGACAACTGCTTTCCTCAAGATGTTTTCCTTATCCTCTTTAGCACGTTTTAATGCACTCTCAAATTTTTCAAATAGAAAAACTAGTAGCGCTGGCGTTACGACGTGTGACGACACGATACTGCGCTGTGTGCAGGCTGCTTACTCAATTACTGAAAGAGATTAAATAACAAAACTGTATAACAAGCGTGGTACATTTTCCGCAAATAAACAAAAATACGTAATCCAATTATTCTATTCAATAACAATTACGCGTTGATGGAGAACGAATGTCCTTTTTCCGGTGTCCATACGATAGGAGGGTACAGTTTGTAAACAAACAGCTCAGTAACTCTACCTATAATCATGCATTTAGTCAGGTCCGCACGTAATGACCATATCCTTTCCTATGGATAAAGCTGACTTAGAGGATAGTATAAGTTGTCAGCCAGCCCTCTTGTCACGGGCGGCGTCTTTTAAGGTGGTTTTATTTTGAACTAATTCGATCCCAATAAAACTATTTTTTAATAGAATAACGGAAGCTTTTATGCAGCTTTTTAACCAACTTTAAAAAGGAGGAGGTTCTCAAATCGGCTGTTTTTTTTTTGTGTGTATGTTACTCGATGTCTCCGCCAATACTGAACCAGATTGATATTATTATCATTGGGGTTTAAAAAATAGTTGTTTTTAGTCATCATTTCAGCCGTTCGACGTCCACTGCTGAACATGGCCTCCCCCACAGACAGAGCGAATTCCTATCATGTGGGAGGATGTGCCCATACTCACCACGCTGGGCATGCGGGTTGGCGAGCGCAGTTAGAGCTATCGTTGTTAAAATGAGGGACGCTGCTGCCCATCCCCTAGCTTTTTTCCCTTAGTCGCCTCTTACGACATCCGCGGATAAATAGATATGGAGGGGCCTATTCTTTAGCCGGGGCCACCACGGCCCATGTTTTTAGTAGCGCAGCTGTTTCTCCTCACACTGCATACACATCGGTCGGCGGGGAGTGCGGACGGACGACGCGATAAGTCGATTTGATTGATGATAGTGATGTGGAACCGCAGAGTTCGCCTGAAATACGCCCAGAGCCATCAATATCACGCGAATAAATCTCTTTTCGAAATTATTAGCGGGAATGGGTTTGATAGACAGCGTAGTTGGAAGCTTTCACGCAGAAAAAATCTACAACTATTGGCTTTATTATACGATTTGGCTGTTTTGTTTTGTTTTAAAAGGTCTTTATTGAACATACGATTTGTACAGAAGTATTATATCTAAACACAGTTTAGTACGATACAGCTTATTTTTAAATAAATATAACTCGGCAGGCTTAGGCGCCTATAAGAGCTTTTTGAAAAAATAATAATATTTTGAATATTTGAACTTGGTAGATCATAAATTAATTGATAAATACTTAGTAATCTCTAGGACTAAGCGGTGAATAAATATGAGCACTTTGTATAGCGCGCATTTTTAAAGTGAAGAGTAATTTTTTTTTTTTTTGTTTTTTTTTACGGTTTATACGGTTTGGCTGAATATCGTTCGTGTGTGCGATACAGATGTTACGCCGTCTGAACATGGCTATAGTCATCTTGGTGATGAAATAATGGGACTTTCTGTCTCACAACGTAGTATGTCCTAGATTATCTTTTTATAGTAATTCATAATTTTAAATGCAATCTAGACGCGATCGAACAAATTAGTATTTTTAAAATTCTCGTATTTATATAAGTTTCTCGTATTTATATTATAAGCTAAAGCAAGCACTTGGAATAGGCTTGCTCAGCACCTATACCATCCTCTCAGCATAGTCGGCCTTATCCACAGGAAAGACCTGCTCAATACGGTTGGAGCTGACTAAGCCGCGGGTTTCCACACTATGTAACCCACCGTTTTGAGCACGTATTAACGCGCACATATTTTTTTCGAATGGAAAAATCCATTTGTCCACGGCCGGGATTCAAACTACGACCTTCAGATCGAGAGTCGAGGTATCTCCCACTTGGCCAACGCGGCACTATGAGCTAAAGCGCAATAATATAAATGAATTCTCCATTTCAGCACGAGACAAAATGACCCACAAAAACGTGACTCTCAACATCACTAATTGATTCTGTGCATGAGTCCAATTATAGAGTGGGAACGGAATAACTTCGTTGGCATATAATTAATGGACGTGACAATTTTCCTGAGACTTCATCTGGCATATTGTCTGTGCCGTACAAAAAAGGCGCTCGTAAAAGATACAATTTACCAAATTCAAAAGGCCGCTTCTTTTTAACCGACTTCAAAAAAAATGTTTTTGTTCGCATTCAGCTGTTTTTGTATTCATGTACATGACCTCAAATGCCTAACTAAAAATTGAATTTAAGGACTGTTTTTTTGTGTTTTTAAAACGTATCTTCTTAAAGACGGTTTATTGCTGAGTTTTTTATAAATTTTAAGAAAAAGTTATATGGATACCTTGTGTATTAACCATGTCACTATGTAATTTAATCTTAGATTATGTCATTTAATAATTTTTAATAAATCTGGTGATAATTTTATTTTTTTTCCGCTCTTTTTCAAATCTGCTCATTTTGGTCTAAAGGAATTATAATCGTACGAGAAGATTACAAAAAGTTTGCTACGATATTTGACCCGAAAATAGTATTTTTTGCATTTTCTGACCAACCAAAGAAAAATAAAAAGGGATGCATTATTTTCACTGCAAAATTCGCAGGTTTTTGCGTTCTCTGAATTACTCAAAGCACAATGGACGTTGGAAATTCATTAATCATTAAAATATTTCAGTGTCCTAGATTTCCGGGAGAGCAGATTTGCATTGCAGATGTAAACAGAATCCTTACTCTGAATATGACAACATTTCGTTTGACAATAAGATATTTTTTACAAAAACTAAAAACCGACCTCAAATTCCTGTATATTTACAAGATTAATATCAACCTCTTTTTTTTGTTATCAACCTCTTTGCGTTTTCCTTACCTACTGAGGACGAAACCTACACATTCGAATAAAAAATCCCAAAAAAAAAAATCGGCTAGTCGTGATTTCAAGAGATGATGACGTTTTTTTAAGTTTTACGGGTCAAGTAGCAATCCCTCAGGAATTAAATTAATATGGGACCACCCCAGGATCGGTAAAAAATAAACATTACTTGTCCTTCCTCCTTTTTGATAGATTTTTACAAGTACCTAAAACCATAAGTATCTACCGAAGTCGTATGCAGGTCCCGCCCGGTCGATGCTTCTTTTAGTGTCGTGTCACTGGTTTTGTCTTGGACGACAAGATAAAATCAGGTTCTTAAGCAGGTTATTGAACCTGCTTAAGAACCTATGAAGGCCCTAGTAAGTACCTACCCTGTGGAAAGCGGAAAAACCCCCGCCTCCTGATTTTGTCATCCCACAGGAGGAACTGCCCCCTGGACACGACCTGCTGTGGCCTATCTGGAAGTCGTTGAACAGACTTCGCACGCAGGTGGGCCACTGCAGATACAGTATGTGTCAATGGGGGTTTAGGGACTCGAGCCTAGCCCAGTGTGACTGTGGTGCTCCAGTTCAGTCCATGCCACACTTGCTGGAGTGTCCCCTGTGCCCAAATACCTGTACGAGAGAGGACCTCAACGCGGCCACGGATAGGGCGATTGAGGTGGCCGTCTACTACTCTAAATTAATTTAAAATGTGTGAAGCATCGACACGAAAAGAAGAAGAAGTACCTACCAATGTCCGGTTGAAGAACCAGCGTGAATAGATATTAAACCTAAAAAGCAATGCCTTGAAATTTTAAAACTAGCATGCACAGGAACCCCTATCTTTTATAGGCCATCTGACAATCCAAAGCGCAATATCGAAGCGGCATCGAAACGAGGTCACGCAAAGAATCCAGAATAGCTAAACAAGCTACAACTTTTCCAATTTTGCATTGCATCTCAGGGATAGTATTTTAACATTGTGTCACATTATTCTGCATGAAACTCCACTTTAGAAATAGTATTTGTAACGTCTATAAGCTCTTCTATAGATATAGCAAACTAGCTTCGCTTGCGTGGTACCAACATAAGAAGAAGCTATATGCTATTTCAGACTATAATCTATCTCCGTACCAAATTTCATCCAAATCCGTTCGGCCGTGATTGAACCACAAACATCCAAACATCCTCACAAACTTTCGCATTTTTATTATTAGTAGGATGTATTAGACAGTCGTGCAAGCCTCAGATAAGGAAACTAAATATTGAACATTATTATAGAAAATGTTAGTTTTTATTTACGTAGGAACCTGAGGGCCGCACCGCACGCACGGCATGCAACGCATTGAACGGAAATGCGAATGTCGGCGTTAGGTGCGCGGGTGGTGCTGATAGTAGACGCAGTGCTATACAAATACAAATACAAATATTTTTATTTCAGTAAACTTAATCTAGGTTACATTTCATGAGTTTGGGACCCTCTTTTAAGTATATATATACCTGTGTTAGAGAGTCTCGCTCTTCCGTAGTACATAATTGTTAGAATTAAGTAAGTAAAGAAATTAAAAGGATATTTATGTCTATAGTAAGTTAAGTTAAAGTTAGGATTTAGGAATACGTTTACACAGTTTGTATGTGTAGTGTGTGTGTGTAGTGTGTGTGTGTGTGTTTGTGTGTGTGTGACCACGCCTGATCACTAGTCTACTAAGAGAATGGGTATTTTGGAGTACATAGGTGCAAAGTGTGTGTTCATGTATGTGTGTGAGTGCTTCTGATCACCAGATCTCTTAAGAGCATGGGTATTTCAGCAGTACCCAAGGTGTGAGTAGATGAGTGTATGAATTGTGTGTGGATGTATCAGTATACGAATAGTATATATTAGTATCTATACGAATTTGTACAAAGCAAACCAAATCTTGTTGCGTGCAAGCGGAGCGGCCGGCCGGTGCGTTCAAATAAACGCGTTAACATGATGAATTATTATCATTCAGTCTGTATTAATTTAATTTACTCTCCTTCTAAAACAATGCATTATTCCCTAAATCATTTTTAGCTTCTGATAAGAACTTTGCACGAACAAGCAATTCAACAAAAGCTATTTTCAGAAGTTCTTTCTAGAAATAATGAGCTAACTTCTAAAAGCGGTCACCACTATTTTCCAATGCAAATAAGTTTTTCCGACTCGAAACTAAAAGCTCGTAAGGCATATTAAGTCCCAGTCCAATTTCAACAGCATTTCAAGAGGATCCCGGCGGAAGCCTTCAGCTCAACATATCTGATTACAGCATCTACGTTTTCTAGATGTTTTCCCAGATGCCATTATATTTCCGATATTGAAATGAACCCGCCAATTTATTGAGCACTTTAGCACAAATTTAGACCGCGTGCTTTGAATTTCTAAACGACCCGAATGTGGTTCGGTTATTTAAATTTCCGACGATTCAGTACTTTAGATGGCGTGAAAGTTTGGGTTATGAGTTTAAAGCAAATTACTTATAGGCGTATTTTTGGCCAATAGGTATAACATTTGTCAACACGCGCAATGTAGTGTGGTTAGAACAAAGAGTCACATAGATACGTGTTTTGAACCGAACGTTCATTAACGCACCAACATAACTACGATTTAAAAACTTAACTGTAAACTGAGTTTGGGTTTAAGGAGCTTTGTATATTATTCTTTACAATAAACAACTGAGAAAATCATCCAAAAAAATGTTTCAACAAACCCTTATTAAATTAAGTCTGTGTTTCCGAATACCTATAATTTGGGTGTCTTCAAGACCAGAGTGAATAGGTTTCTTCTAGGCAAACGTGCTACACCGTAGACCACATCTTTACTTAACATCAGGTGAGATTGTGGTCAAACGTTAGCCTATTTCGTATTAAAAAAAAAAAAAAAAAAAAGTGATGATGTAGTTTTTAAGTGTTATGGGCTAACTACATCATCATCAGCAACCTGTAGAAGTCCACTGCTGGACATAGGCCTCCCCCAAAGAGTTCCACGACGAACGGTCTTGAGCCCTTTCTATCCACCGACTTCCCGCAACCTTTACAATGTCATCGGTCCATCGGGTGGGGGGCCTTCCAACACTGCGTCGCCCGGTTCGTGGTCGCCATTCGAGAACCTTTACTCCCCAACCCTTGCTAGGTAATTCTGAGAGCTATGTCGGTGACCTTCGTTCTTCTACGGATTTCCTCATTTCGGATCTTATCACGTAGTGAAACTCCGACCATAGCTCTCTCCATAGCACATTGCGCGACTTTGAGCTTGTATATGAGGCCTATAGATAACGACCAAATCTCAGTGCCATAAGTCATCACTGGCAACACGCACTGATTGTAGACTTTCGTCTTGAGGCTCTGCGGTATCTGCGACGAGAAGATATGACGAAGTTTCCCAAACGCTGCCCATCCGAGTTGGATTCGTCGGTTGACCTCTTTGTGGAAGTTGGGATAACTACCATTTCACGTAAATCAAATTTGTACGACTGTCTAGAACATTTCTTTACAATATAGAAAAACCAATTGAAAGACCACAGCCATTACTGAATAGACGTGTAAGTAACAAAAAATACAAAGCTTGCAAATTGATAACATCGTCCGTTTTCAAAGCCGGGTAAAAGTAGCTTGCACTAGCATAATATTCAGTTATAGATTAAGCTATTCCCAGCTTATGTTAATATACTTTAATATTCAGTGCTGAGGGAAATGCAAATATTTTACAATAAAGGTTTCAAGTTTTACGAGGAGCGCAATTGCTAATTATTTCGTCCGTTTACGACGCGGCATGATGGCCTCTCAGTGCCAATAGCTTATATTTAATAAAAACAACGCTGTAATTTTCTTTATCGACCATCTGATATTATGTTAGCTAGTTATCGCTTCAGAGTAGGTACCTACTGTGTTTGGAACTCAGACGAATATGGCCCTTAGAAAATTATCATGTTGTTGTTGTTTCCTTTTCTCCTCTACTCGTTTTAGTTCTTCCTCATTCATAACTTTCTCCATCCATTAATACCATTAAATCCATTAATCTAACTCGGCAAAAAAGTATGTACACAGTTAACGCTGATTCATTTGAGTCATGCCTCACATTTAATAAACAGAAAGTAGGATGAATAGGTAGACGCAGTGGCTTAATCCACAAAAACGACATGAAAAGGGTTCTGAAATCCGTCTAAAATCTAGACATGGGTTACAGTCAGTCAGTTTCGGAAACTTGTATCAATCTGACTGATGATTGGCCAAAATTTTTTCGTGTTTTTTTTTATATAACTGAGGTGGCAAACAAGCTTACGGTCCACCTGTTGGTAAGCGGTTACCATAGCCGATGAGCGCTTGCAATACCAGAGGCATCACGCACGCGTTGCCGACCCCGAACCCACTCCCCCCTAAAGAGCTCTGGCAACCTTAATGACCTTACTACTTAGTGATTTATTCATACATAAATATCTATGAGGGGAATCATGGAATAACTAAACATATCTAAATTCAACAACAATGCGATTAATAAATAGATTATAACCACCCAACACTGATGTCAATGATATCAAAGCAATGATGACAGTACAAAGCGGCGTGATTGCAGATCATTTGCATGTTTCATTGACCGACAATTTAATTTTCAGACCCTTGCCGGGGACCGTTAATTTACGTTCATTTGTACTCTGACACATTTTCACAAAATACATTTTCGCGTTCGTTTTAATTCATAATTGGGAGAAACGGTGGCTTTGAATAAATCCGTACTGTGAATTAGGCTGATATTTTAATAATTGTGTAGCACAGCGGTATTTCGTCAAGAATTAAAAATAATTTTCTTTCTTTTTCTTAAATACATACATATATTCAGTCTATTTACACTATGTTATGTGGATAAAAGGCCTACGCCCGTTTCTTTAGATGCTTAAGATGGAGTAGGCACGTGTTAATGCGCTCATATTTATTTCGAATAGAAAAAACTATTTGTGCACGACGGGGATTTGAACCTGCAATCTCCGGATCGAAAGTCAAATACCTCCAGCTAGGCCAACACGGCTTACAAGTGTCAAATATACTAACTACATATATCAATATATATATATATGAACATAATATAATCTTTAATACTTTCACTTAACTGATTCGTTTTCCGACGGTCATAGGCATTTTTCAGGGCCCCCATACATCAACCTGCTCATTGACCTAATATAGGATGACCAAGAAATAATCAGTGACACAGCAAGCAAGCATATATAATATACTTTCGTAGTGTGTATGACCTTTGCATAAAAAAGCTGTGTTGTAGGAACGATATCAGGAAACATGTGTAATGGTCAAGATAATGTCCCATGCGTCCATTTTACCGGGAACATTAATATTTGTCAAAACGTCAACGTAACGGAAAAGTATTGTACAAATGGAGCACATGTCCGTTGTTTTTGGTGTTACAGCGTTTCATAGTGAATGGCTAGATAAAAATATTATGACTCCCTAAAATTCAAGAGAAAATGTTGTTATCTGGACATAAGCCATCCCCAAAAAATTACATGACGAAGGTTTTTGAGGTTTTGAGCCTTCTTCATCCACCGACTTCCCGCAACTTTAACAATGTCGTCGGTTCATCGGGTTGGATGCTAATCATGGTGATGGAAATCACTGCATCGCTCAGTTCGTGATCGCCACCGATACCTTTACTTTTTATGTCATTTGCTACGCCGTAGCATCTCGTAGCAACTCGTAGTCCCGTAGATATTAGCTACGCACGGATGCCAAAATAGCGCTACGACGTGTTTACGAGTACCGTCGCCTTATATTGAGCAGTTTAAATGAAACTGCTTCAATATAAACAAATTGTGTGTCTTTTATTGTGCAAGGCGAAATATCGAAATATTGTTACATATTCAGAATTCGACTGTTAGTCTTGAGCCTTTTCATGGCACTCTTTGGGGGAAGCCTATGTCCAGCAGTGGACTTCGACAGGCTGATGATGATGATGACGTATAAACATCATGTCACTCAGTTTAGATTGATAAAGGGCCTAACATTATGTGCGCGCGTGAGTTTTTGGTCACACGACTTGTAAGAAAGTTGACATTATTGTAAACAACGTCAAATCTACTACTGAAACAAGTACCTCTTAGTAATACCAAAACACCCATGAGAGGTTGCGGAGAAACGAAACCCACAAACATCTTACCCCTTTATTCATCAAACTCAACAAATATTTGTACTGGAATAAACTAGAAATAAACAGAGGCACGCCCGAGGCGAATTTACATTTCCCGCCGTACCTATAGCGTTACCGATGTCTTGCCGAGTCTTTGATATGAGGTATCGAAACAACTCTTCGTGTAATTTCAGGGAGTGAAGTAAATAATACATTTTTATACATTACTAGGAGAAATATAATAGAAATAAAGTTTTTCACCAAAAATTCAGAGTTGGTGATGTTTATTTTTACGCACTTTAATCCTTTCACAACACTGATTCTTTCATCGATGATCATAGGCCCTTTTCAGGGCCACCATACCTCAACCTGGTCACTGACCTAATACAGGATGACCGAGAAAGAATCAGTGACACGACAAGAAGAAGAAGAAGAATCAGCTGTCATCTCAGCACTCGCTCTTTTCTTACCCATATCCACTTTCACACAGTCCATCCATCTTGTCTAGTTTGGCCTATCCACATCCATCGTTCTCATCACATGACATTCTTCCCTGCTCGCGAAATGCCCATACAACATCATCATCATCATCAGCCTGTAGAAGTCCACTGCTGGACATAGGCCTCCCCTAAAGAGTTCCACGACGAACGGTCTTGAGCCTTCTCCATTCACCGACTTCTCGCAACCTTCACAATGTCGTCGGTCCATCGGGTGGGGGCCTTCCAACACTGCGTCGCCCGCTTCGTAATCGCCATTCGAGAACCTTTACTCCCAAACGGTTATCGGTTCTGCGAGCTATATGGCCTGCCCACTGCCATTTCAACTTGCTAATTCTGAGAGCTATGTCGTTGACCTTGGTTCTTCTACGAATTTCCTTATTTCGGATCTTATCACGTAGTGAAACTCCTAGCATAGAACATATAACACATAACTAACATATAACCATACAACATATTGCTTACCTAACATATTTGTTACTCTCAGCTTTTGCGCCACTTTCAAACTTCCTGTTACATACTCATTCCTCATCTTATCCAATCTCGTCACTCCACACATCCATCTTAAAAACAAGATCTCCTTCCTGAGACACAAGATCTTGACAGACAGGAGAGCAAAGTGATCCGATAAGGGTTCAGTTTTTTCAAAATCAGGTACGGAATCTTAAAAACACCAAACAGTCCACGCCACCAATATAAATAAAATAAATATAAATATTCCGGACATATTCACACGGTCAACTGATCCCAAACTAGGCATAGCCTGTACTATGAGTACCAGAGACTGATATACATAATAGATATATATTTAACACCCAGACACAGAACAAACATCTGTGTTCATCACACAAATGTTTGTCCAGTGCGGGGATCGAACCCGCGACCTCTAGCGCAGAAGGCAGATGTTACTACCAACTGATCTATGAGGCCAGTCGTCGCAATGCGTTAATGCAGGTTTTAAATTCATCACTTTCATTGCAATTCCTTTTTGATTTAGTGATTCTCAAAATTGTTTAATTGAAGACTATATACCTACCAGGGTAGGAGGCCCATGCTCAGCAGATGAATATTACATGATTTTGTCGATGAAAGCATGCCCATTGAAAATAACCCCGTGTATTTGGTAAAATATACTCTATGTATACCTTCAATTACTAAAGTTATCCCGACCTTTGCTAAAGCCGCTAAGGCTTTATACCCGTTCTTGTTTATTATATTTATTTAAGTCCTATCTTAAAGGTTCCTTTTACAAAATCAATTACGGGAAATCTTGTTACGGTCTCATTTATAGGATAAAAGAGCCAAGGGTTGATAATACAGCCAATTAACCTGTAAAGGATCCTGAAAGACTATTTACTTACTTCACCAATGAAAAAAAACTTCTTCGTCCTTTTTCAGACTCTTATGAAGAAAGAAACGTCAAAATATTTATTAATTTGTCTTTACTCAAATAACTTACACTACAGAATGTTTCTTCTGATGACCACTAGGTCGCCTACCTACATCCACTGCGCCCTTTGCTCAGTCAATAGGACGCGCGGTGAAATATCTCTCTTTTAGCCTTATCCCCCCTAGTGTTTGGGTTGCGACAGTGTAGATAACCTCAATTTGGTCGCTATCAACACCCCCTATCCGCCACCCGCAGTGAGATCGTGGGCTGGTCACTGACCTAGCGTAGGATAAAAATGTGATACAACGTAGGTACAGATCGTGTGTTTTTGATGTAAACATTCAATTAATCAACCGAAATTACTTCACCTTCTCTTCTCTAAGACGCACTTGATTTGAAGCCACTGGCCGTTAAACACGAAGGACCATTTTCTTCTGTACAAGACAGAAGAAAAAGTTTTTGGTATTTTATAGAAATACGTTTATTAATTAATTTTTAGTTACACACACGATAACATTGCATGATGGATGAGAACCAACCGGAAGTCCTACCATAGACCCTTCAGCTCTTCCCTAGACCAACGTTCGGATACACATTATTTACATTGTTGTTGGTATTGAACATATTGGGGGCCGGACTAAAAAAGTACATTTTGTGTCTATTTTAACCAAAGATATTATTAACTAATTATCTAAGCCACACAATCAATAATGACAATGTGAAAGAAAAAATGACTAGAATAATTATTCAAGAAAGTTTACAAAATGACCGTGTATTTTGGCAAAATCCTCGTTTCACCGTACGCCGTCACCGTCGGTAAATTGCTTAAACCGCAAACGATCTCCGCTGGGCAGGAGACCGTGAAGACTGCATACCTAATTAGAATCACTTCTAGCGGAGTTAACACAGAAAAGAAGCAAAACGGCCAGGGCTTCGGGCTAGTAAGTAATTGGACTAAGGAATATTTTTACGTAAGCTTATAGACTTTTATACAAAGGCTAAATTAAACAAGCTTCGTCGGTTTGAGATCTATAAAACTCACTATTTAAGAGTATTTCTTTACGGCGGCATTAAAATCGAGCTGTTTCAAAGAAAATCAACATAGTAGGTATAGGTCCGTTGATAATAGTGTTATTTTCTTCCAAATACCAGTTGAACTGAATTGTCACATCATCATCATTTCAGCCGTACGGCGGCCACTGCTGAACATGGCCTCCACAGAGCGAATTCCTTATCATTTGGGGGGATTGGTCCATACTCACCACGCTGGGCATGCGGATTGGCGAGCGCAGTTAGCTATCGTTCTTAAAATGAGGGACGCTGCTGGCCATCCCCTATCTTTCTTCCCTTAGTCGCCTCTTACGACATCCGCGGATAGGTAGATATAGAGGGGCATATTCTTCAGCCAGGGCCACCACGGCCAACTGAATTGTTTACCCAGACCGAATCCGAAGCGTTTTCGGAACTATTCACTGTCATCATAAATTGCAGACGTTAGCTAGCCCTAAGCTCCAATGTCCCATCAATAAGTACCCGCACACAACCGCTCCAATACAACCTATACACGAACCAACAAAGGCCTTATCCAGTACACGCTGAAATTAAACAGGTTCATCGCCTAAGGAGCCCTAAACCGTTGCATAGTTAACTGGCAGCACAGTCGCCGGAACATTTCCATACTTCCAGATACATTTACATAGCTTTGCCCTAGGGCTGGACAGTAAAATGCAGAAAACAGAACGCTTTTGCAATGCAGTGTTGGATCTAGTGGGCCAGGTAACAAGAAACTAACAAAACAAGCAGAAATCTTCGAAACAGTGAGATTTGAGCCCGCATCTTCGCTTAGAATCGGCAATGCGATACCAACTATGAAAATCTAGTGTAGCATTTAAATTTAAAGTTATGCTTATGTGTTGCTTTCCCAGCAACCAGCAAAATATACCTCTTGTCAATGATATACTGACTACCTACGAGTAGTTCACATTGAGCAGTAATGTTTCTGATTTCAACTCCCGCAGGTGGAACTAGTGGTATATTCAGCGCCAGCATCATTAATTCCATGGCGTAGTTGGTATCGTATTGCCGCCTAGACGAAGACACGCGTTTGAATTCCGCCAGTTAATTTTTTTAATACCATTGGTTAACTATGGAAACGTCACTGTCTGAATAAATCTAATTACAACTAAGACCCAAGCAGTCTTCCTCAAGTAGTTCACTGTGACCCAAGCTTTGGTCGCCGTCGTCCCCATATCGTATTTTTTCACTCAGGCCCAAACCCAACCCTGGATACCTCACTGAAAATATACATCTGCTATCATTCCTACTGTGGTTTCACCAGCTCGCCGTATAATTGAGAGTGCATTCTGTTAACGCTACTGTTATTCTTCGAGTTTTGCTGTTTTATTTATGAGTATGGAAAGCGTGCTCTGAGGAAACGTTTTACAAGTTTAATGTGAATGCTTACTCGTGTGTACTGGTGAGTATGTTTACAAGTGATCAAAATGCATGTTTTATGCGAGAACGCTTAGAATACGGATCAAACCACTGCAGTATACAGACACAGATATTAAATTAGTTAGCCAATAACGTAACTTGGTTGTAATCAATTTCAACCAGATTATATTTGATACCGAATTATTATGAGATATGGCGGGAAATATTTATCAGTTTTAAGTAGAAACTGGGATGCTATTGTATAAGCAAAATGGAAATGAATTCGCTACTCTGAGGATGATATCAACAATCGCCAATCAAATGTACGAGAGAAATCATCTTAGCCTCAATTTCTTTTCCTTCATGTTCTACACCTTTCAGATGTTACTAAGATTTTTAAAATCACCCTGGAAGATGCGAGTTTCATTCTAATTTTCCTTATACAATAGCTATGCTGATTGCAACGAAGTAACGTACTTGCCCCACTTGTGGGCCTCTCTGAAGTACTAGTACGCTTTAGGTGTTGTACACGTACATTATAAAACCACATTGATCCAGATGCATGCCCAGCGTGGTGAGTATGGGCAAATCCCCCCCATGATAAGGAATTCGCTCTGTCTGTGGGGGAGGCCATGTTCAGCAGTGGACGTCGTACGGCTGAAATGATGATGATGATTGATCCAGAAGTAAAACCATAGCGTCATTGAAGAAGACGGTCATTGGTAGAGGTTGAGTAGAGTTACCCAAGTATTCGTGCTCGTCTAAGCTGAGTAACATATTGTGCATGTATTTATATCGTGAATGCGCAATATGTGTGTGGAATAAAAGTTGAGCAACTGACCAAAGCAACTTATTTATAGGTACTTCTAAAACAAAGGCCGCTTTATGAAGCCTATATAAAGCCATGTTTGTTTCCCACAATCAGGCCAAAGCACTTGTTTGGTTTCGCGCTTGATCCGCACGATATACGAATTAATATGTACCAGCTATTTTTAAACACACGAATAGGTTTGAAAAGGATTTCGATATCATTTTGCGTAGCGGTCGTAGCGACCCGTAAATCGAAAAACAATATTTCATAGAAATGGTACTGGTAATAATGGATATGGAGTTCCGATACTTTTTCGTTTAGGTATTCGTCAAATTTATAACAATGTGTACTATTTCAATAAAATCACTTAGTTAGGTATACGTAAATTAACAAATAATCCAAAATATACTAACCTAATCTTCAAATGGAATCTCTATATTCTCTAATTCACAAAGACGGTCAATTTTACGAAAAACTTTAAAAAATTTTTTTTTTTAGGTTATTTAAATATATCTTCATAACAATTCATTAATCCCATCACTGGATCATTCTTGGACCCTCAACGTTATATAAGATTGAGGTGGTCGTTATAAAAGAATACTTAACCTATTATTCTAGATTTAACCCGGTAGGTGATACCAGTCAGTAACCAGAAAATAAGGAAATCATACTTGTAGGTACATACATGTTATTAATAACGCCAGAAAAATAAAAATAGAAGGTAATAGATATAAATTGACACGATATAAAATAAATACCCACGCAGTTGAAATAAATAAGTAGTAGGTATTTAGTGACCTCAAAAATTATACATAAGTGTACCTACTAAGTTATATAGAATACGCCATCGATGGTAAATTCGTGAATAAAAGCAAGTATGAGTAGTGTTGTTAGCGAACGTTTGCTTAGTAGAAAACTGCAGATGGGTCCAATATATATATATATATATAGCAGCTAGGGCTATGTTGTTGTAAACTGGGAGGCTATTGTATAAGCAAAATGGAAATGAATGCGCAACTGAGGATGTTATTAACAATCGCCAATCAAACGTACGAGAGAAATCATCTTAGCCTCAATTTATTTTCCTTCATTCCTGAGTAGTGTTGTTAGCGAACGTTTGCTTAGTAGAAAACTGCAGATGGGTCCAATATATATATATATTAGCTAGGGCTATGTTCGAGAAAGAAACGGATATTCAAAAATAGCTTTATTTTCCTCATTTAAAACATTTCCTACAAGTCTACTATTTAAGTTTCCATGGATGCCAATTGTCGTGTCGATGATTCATTCGAATTGTTATAGATTAATGTGTGACCAAGGATTGCAAAAATAAATATATGTCATCTAGCAGTAAGAAAAGTTGATGTTGCTGGGCAAAAAATGTTGCTTTCTTATGCTCTCCATAAAAAGAGAGCCTTTGCCCAGCACTAGCAAATATTAGCACATAGAAGCACAATCACTTGGGTAAGGCTCAAGTCCTATCTATTTATAGTCAAATAAAAACATATATCAGTGCGCAAACTAGCCCTAACTATTGCAGCGATATTGCAAACTTGGTCCAACACTGTTCACAGACCAAGGAGGTTCCCCGTGACGCTAAGATGGATGTGAAACCTAATGCCACATAAAATTAAGAGTAGGAGGAGGAAAATGTTGGTGGGTGGATCGCCAAAGCCTCGATTGTTGATCTGCAGAGTGTACCACGAGCCGGTGAGGTCGGTTTGAAATCCGAACGGTGTTATTTGGAATTCCTTACACCTTTAACCAGTCATTATACGTGTCTATGCTGATTTGATTAGCCCAGATTTAATGTTTCTAGTTTTACTTATACATTTATGAAAATGCTTAGATACCCCTATGGCTGATATCGACGCGTGTCGGCGACACACGACACTCGAACTCTGCCTAACTCAGATCGTACCGATGCCGCGGCTAATATGCAAACTGCGGAGAGTTCTCAGATTAACCAGTGGCAATCAAGTATGCTGAAACTATTTTTGGAATGTTAACTCACTGAGTTGTACCTACTACAATATTACCTGGTCGAGGAAATTAGACTTTATAGAGAGACATCAGAAAGAGGCGTCGCATTATGAAGTCCGAGCTATACATAAGTAGTTGAAGGTACTAATCGTTTGACGTGAACGTTGGTGGAGCTGCTTTACCTACTCATCGCCGTCGATGCTTCAACTGGTAAAACACTTAAAACCCTTAGATAAGAGTATGTAAAGGTAACATATCTTAGTAATAACTTATGAAAAAATATCTGTTTTGACATATTTGCAAAATCATCGCTAAAGGGGGCAAATAAGAGGGTTAAATTATGAGGTACATACTAGCACTCATATAGATGCGGACGAAGTCGCGGGTAGCAGCTAGAACATATACTTATACCGGTAAATCTCGCAAGTACCTACGAATATAACCCAAATCTCCATTACCAGCGACAGCACCATAGCAACTCCCGGTTCCGTCTCGAACTCAATATCCGAACTAACGCGCAGGAGTTATGACACAAGAAAGCTTTTATCTCAAACCGTGCAAAACGATATTGCAGATTTTCAGTTCGCGGAAAGTAGGAGTTCATGATATTACCTACTTTGGAAGTAGGTATCTACCTACCGATGAAAATGGATGAAAATTATGTTCACGCTCATAAATAAATAAGTAAGTACCTACTTATACTTACATAAAAGGAGGTGTACCTAAATAAAAAAACAGGCTCATGATTTTTATCCTCAAGAATGGTTAAATCCTCTCAGATCACTAGACAACGATCTGATCTTTGTAGATGTCTCAGGGGGGTAGTTAGAGGCATGTCCGAACATTTAGCACATGCCCACATTGTATATGTACCTAGTATAAAAGTACCATTTACGAAAACCGTAGGTATCTAGGTACCTACTGCAAAAATCTAAATGCTTACATTGCCATCTCACGGATGAGTACAGTTATTTATCCCGGCTAAGCCACGCTATGGAACCCTGGAAGCAATGAAAGTTTATTAGTATACTTTTAACATTGTTTGCGCGCCATCTATGTATAATTGCTGTAACTCTTGAGTCAGCTAACTCTGCAAAAAGTCCGTTGCTATAGAAGTACAAGAATATCATGCTAGATGGCGTTACGAAAACTATTTAGCATGTTTGGGTTTTTGGCTTAGAAATCTGGAGAGGTAATTTGACTAAAACACTTGTGCTACTTACCAGCTGATAGATGGAGTTAAATAACAATTATTTAATTCATTCGTAAATTCGCATCCTGCCTGATACTGCTGGCTGCCCACTTGAGACTATTTGTTCAGGACCGGAATAAAAGATTTCACTAAAGGCATTCGTATTGTAACAACTTTAAAAAAATAGGTCAATTTATACACACATTAAGTCAATTATTAGCCTAAAGTATGGCTAGATAGTAGCTAGATTGTAATATTATTGGGGCATAATAACATAATAAAAAAAATAAAAGTTATAGGCATTTCATACCTCTCTGGAATGACCAGCAGAATGCTGAACTAACTAAAGAAACCTAGCCTTGACCTATAGTCTCATGCATCTTGCAGAGCTACTATGTACCTATAGGTAGGTACATGTTCCCATTCCCACCGAACAAACACCGAGGTCATTTGAAATGGAAAACATTAACTAACGTTACAATGGACCCCATAACAGCTTAATTGTCCGTGGATTACACAATTACTTCGAATGAAACCGAATATGTTATCACGCACGCAATAAACTAGGTAGGTACCTAACTATCAATCAACATTTTGGGAACTATTCATTAGATACGTTACAAATATAAGTTGGTAAACTCGCAAATTGTGAAACAAATAGAAGAGTTCAAAATTTAGCCATGCATCTAGTGAATAAAGTCAATTTTGACTTAAAGGGGCTTGCGATCGTTGAGCTATATGTATTACATGCCTTCAAATGTCGAACTCAAATTGACGACGTTGTTCGCGTGATATTTTTAAGGAAATAAGTATATGAAATTCAAACTGTATTATTCACAGTCCAATTCATAGTGATTTTTGAATGAGCATACGTACCTACCTATACAAATTTAATCGCATTTGCAGAAAAGAAAAGGTAGGTACCTACTTAAGATGTAAGAAAATAGACTGGGTACTTAGATAAAAAAAGGCATAGGTGACCACGAAAAGTAACGAAGTGCTAAATCTGAGCAAGTAGGCGAAGACGAATTTAATTAGCAAGCAGGTGTCAATCGCTTAAATTATCCTTGGCAATAGGAACGAGAAGTTCATAACGTAACAAGGAGACAATTTTTCAAGCCAGACATCGTGTTCCGAACTTACATATACCTACTAAGTATTCCAATAGAATAATAATAATAATAGAATAATGGCCGTGGTGGTCCCGGCTGAAGAATAGGCCCCCCCATATCTACCTATGCGCGGATGTCGTAAGCGACATCCGCGGATAGGTAGATATGGGGATAGGAAAAAGCTAGGGGATGGGCAGCAGCGTCCCTCATTTTAACAACGATAGCTCTAACTGCGCTCGCCATCCCGCATGCCCAACGTGGTGAGTATGGGGCTATGGGCAAATCCCCCCACATGATAAGGAATTCGCTCTGTCTGTGGGGGAGGCCATGTTCAGCAGTGGACGTCGAACGGCTGAAATGATGATGATGATGATGATTCCAATAGAGTCTTTTTCTATAAGTAAACAAAATTAATGAATATTAGCGAAAAAATATCATAACTTTGTTTTTTCACGGTTTTAATTCAGAACTTTCTAAAATCAGCTGTGTTTGGTCTTCTATTTTAACGAGAAGATTGATATCAAAATTGATACCTAAAACAGCTAAATATTGCCTTAGAGCACCTGATTCGCATACAGCTAGCGTTTTGCAAAGAAATTAAACAAATTTCCATTAGTCGTAGAACAAAAGTTATGGCCTATTGGGTGAAGAATAAGCCCCATTATAGCTTAATATAAAATAATAGTGCTACATTTCCTCCTTTCCATAGTAAATGATGTTTCTTTAGGGCCCACGCTCAGTATTCAGCACACGTATTCGTGGGTACCGAACAAAGCTGCCCAAATTTTTCAGGACGGAGCCATTGATGGAAATCAATCGTAAAGCCAAAGGGGCTGTTTCTATATCTTGAATAAGACGAATAAAGTGCGTTCTCGTAGGCAACAAAAAAGGATAAACATTTAGAATTCTCAGAGCCATCAAAGGTACTTTTATCTCAAGATTGTGTTGGTAAAGATATTGAAATTCATGATGCAAATAAGGAACCAGCTTCAAAAGACCCTTCGACGCCATGAAGTCAAGCGGGTAAACACACATTAGATTGATTATTCCCAATAGGTCATAAACCTTGATATTAAAGTTGAAACAAGAACAGCTGACGCTTCGACCCATGTGATGTGCTGAAGGCGCTACCTACTAAGTACAAGTAGGCATAGTGTGATTTATAGGGTACCTTTATCGGCACCGGCTCTACATATCCAGACATTTATTTATAGATGTATTTGGGGGAAGCGCCAAATCATCGATCCAAATAATATTTAGCTATAATTGGGTGGGAGCTAAATAGCGATTCTCGTAAAGAAACTCATTCACATAATAATTTGACTGCTATAAATACTTCGGTAAGTGCCTATTATTATCATAGTGGGAGGTAAACTTCCCTCTTGGGCTCATCGAAAGCAAGGCTTTATTAGGTACATCTATTCTATGTAGATGATAAATACAGCATCAGTTGGCTGGAACTACAGGACGCTGCAATGCCTGGGACATATTTTAGATGGAGTAGGCTTATCAAATAAAGAATGCAAAACTATCATAAATGTACAAAACGTAAAAAGTGAATCCTACCAGCTATGACCAAGCTGTTATCTATTAGATACTTTTTTATAGCAGTAATCTGTCACAGATGGTGCTCGCAATTAGAATGCGCACGCGCTGATTTCCCGCATCACCGCCGCTGCCGCCGGTTGCTGCAGATAATTATTTAATTATAGACTAACACTCCACTTAACCCTACATTCTTTGAAAAACGATGAATTGCTGTGTTGGGTTATGGAACGCATGAATTGCAGATAATCAATATAATAATGAAAAAATCTCTACGACATATTTATAAACAACAAACAGCCTATACCGCTGGTCGTAGAGACTTTAAATTTGGAGGGTTTGTTGGTTTAGATGGGTATTGTTGCCTAACGTATCTATCACGCAGAATTTTACCAAACAAGCGTCTACAAAAAGGTTTGGAAGCGCTGATCTCGATACTTACTGGGGTAATGTCCGCTAGATACCCAGACGTCTTATGGAGTATCGACCTCAGGGTAGCCAACTAATAGATAAGGCTAGACTAAGGCATTAGATGCGTCATGATAAGAGAAAACAGAATATTCTAAATTATATCTGTTTGTCCTCTGCTGTACATAACCGGACAGATCGATCGTCATGAATGTTCAGTTTCAAATAAATACCTAAGTTTGAAAATTCTACAAAGATTTTAAATAATCCGAATGAACATGATGTCTGAATAAATATAATTTTTAATTTAATTTAATTTATTGTCATAATATTAATGAAAAAAAATAAAGGTCTGATGTTCGAAGTACTCATATGTAGGGCTCGAAAAGTTCGATCGGCATGTGGAACTTTATAAATAAAGAACAAAATAAGTTTGCATTTTGAGACGACCACCGGTTCTCCTGTTACCGGTTCCCTGAGTTTTGAGATACTTTACGGGTCGATATTTGCAGCTGCTAGGGCTAATTTACATTTTGGTCAGAGCATCTTTATGACAAAACTCGAAATTATGATCAAATATTAAGTAAATACTTAAAATAATATCACAGTTCATTCATACACCATGACCCCATATTTGTCTCAATCGTTTGAAACATTGGACTAAATAACCAAAAAAAATGAGGTTTAGAGAGCTAAAAAAGAGCCTCCTTTCGCTGTCTGAGACCTTACCCTCAGATTCAATAAAACTTTGTTCTAGGTATCCGACCTCGACCTTTAACCTCCCGACGTTATGCCCTACCCTACAACCTAACTCTCACTTAGAACTAGGCATAGCACAACAAAGTCTAGGACTTTTGCACTTGGAATCCATATTAAAGGATATTTTACTTAGTACTAGGCTTATTACAGGTATATCATTCATTAGTTTTCACCTTGATATTTTTACACAATAGTACATAGATTGAAAGGCAATGTCATAACTTGTCGTTTGGGGTGACCATTGGGGACGGGTATTGTAGAACATTGACTATACGCCAGACTTAACCTTACCTTTAAGGATGAGTTTAGAATTCGAAAGCCAATTGAAACTCAACCTTATTTACTGAAATCACAAAACAACAATGAGAGGCTCGTAACATCCAAATTACGGTAACACAGGTAGTCGTTAAGTCGACTTTTTGGTTGGCAAATAGGTCAGTTTGCCCCTCACGCGTCTTATAATCTTGAGAGTTGGAAATCCAAAATGATCATAAAGAAACATATAATATAATGTGCGGACCCCGCTTAGTGCTTTCAGTTTATCGAGGTCTGTCAATAGCCTATATAATAAGGCCGAGCCCTTTGAGGTGGACTATAATAGAGGCACCTACTTACCTTTTTAGTCCTTACCTATTCACAGATTAGGAACATTATGTTATCCATAGTAGGGTTTCGGCCGTCTCGCATAATCCTCTTTTTATCAAAAAATCATGATAGGCTCTGAGAGATTATATCTCGATGAGGATTACTAAATACGTTCCGTTGCGGTCCTGATTCAAGAACATGGCAGCAACGATCCTTCCAAAGTTTAGTGGAGGGGCGTTCGGTTTTGGATTAGATGATCCCCACAAGCCAGCCCAATTTTTAGCTCGTTCCGATCCTAAAAAGCATGATTTACCTAAGAGGGTTCCGTCACTATAGAGACAGGCTAACAACAAAGGGTTCCGAACACACCGGTGTTTAGGTTCAGAGGGGTACTACGGGGGGGTAGCTGTTCGTAGAAAACGACACGGTAATAAATGGCTTCGCAAACTTAAGCCCACTTTCACACTAGAGACTGATAATTACCTACCCCTTTTTATCCAGTAATACAGACATTATTTCAAAATGATTGATTTATTCTCCTAAAAATTAACTGTAAAACTACGGAAAATACATAGGTACTATTCATAATACTGTGGTAAAACCACGGGTTAAAGACTATAAGATAGTTACTTAGACTTAGAACCTCAGCCAAGCAGCGATTTTGCACCCGACTTGATTTACAAATATAGAGTTTTTGGAATAAAAAAATATTTTTATCAAAAAAAATACAGCCTATGTTACACAAGGATAGTGTAGCTTTCTATTAATTACAGATTTTTTAGAATCGGTTCATTAGCTTCTGAGATTACCCCATACATACTAACAAACAATTTTTACCTTTTTCAACATTAGTGATGATCAGTAGTCAAGCTACAAACGTTATAAAGCTAGTCACGGTGAGACCACCCAGGTGGATTCCTCACGATCATTATGCTACGTTAATCTTAGGATATTTCCTACGCCCATTACAAAAGTATACGCCACTGAGTTATGGTACAATTCGTATAGAATTTACTTGATAAGTTTCTTAGCACTATTGTAATCAATTATTCTTTAGTTTGTTCTGGAAAATAATAGCGGGACATAGTTTAATGATATTGATAGTGACCGGCATGATGCCGTCCTTTCATTGAACGTCTGCTGAAGCTCATCATATTTTGTAATTTTTCTCATTTTATAGGGTTTTATTTAATACCTGATTACTTTTCTTTAATGAGTCTCGCCTTGATCGTTCAGCTGCGGCACCACACTGAAGCTCTACATTCCATTTTGTGAAAAAGGATCGTCGAAAAAAATTATAGACACCAAGCCGTGTATCGTTGCCTGATTCTTCTAGGCTTGGTCGCGATGAACAGGCATAGCTTCACCTAGTTTCTAAGACGTTTCAAAGTGATTCTAGTGACTTTGACTTTATTTATATACCTACGCTCTCTTAAACTTCAATAACCTTGTCAATAATTTATTTACAATACACTGAAACGACAGGTGAACTACCCCCACGATGGTCATACGTTCCGGAAATTGCAGAATAAACAACAGTTACTATGGTAATGTAATGACGTAGTGGTATAGTTTCCCCTCCGTCATACATAAATGAAAATAATTCGAGGGCAAAAAGTGTTTGTCATCTACGTAAGAAGTAACTTTCATAATAGATGGGACTTTTATGTAAAGGTGATAGTTTAATCTGAGTGCTGGTAGTAATAAATATAATAAATAAAATAAAAAACTTTATCATCCTACTAATGTTATAAATGCGAATGTTTGTGAGGATGTTTAGATGTGTGGATGGTTTGTGGTTCAATCACGGCTAAACGGCCGAATGGATTTGGATGAAATTTGGTACAGAGGTAGATTATAGTCTGTTATAGCATAAAGGCTTTTTATGTAGGTACCACGCGAGCGAAGCCGCGTGTGGAAGCGTGTAATAAATAAATCTTCCTGTGCTATACCACAACAGCAAGACCCGAAAAACATATTTGTAGATATAACATGGATCAAACCAAAACCTCGCGTATCAGCCGGGCACTCAACCGCCACGCCACCGAGGTCCTCAAAAATAAAATGGCACGCTCCGTAACAGAGCAGAACTTTGAGTGGGCAGCCGTCACATTTTGGCTCTGCAATAGTTTCGTATGAATAAAGTTATATATAACATGATTTATCTTGGTTAATCAAGTGATGAGATGACAGCAGTGTAATGGACACCGCTGTCATCCATTGTGATCCATACCGTATTAGTGATGATATGTGGAAGTACATAAGGGGAGAGGTAGACCAAAGAAAAGATGGATAGATTGTGTGAAAGACGACATGAGTAAGAAAGGAGTGAATACTGATTTGACGGTTGATAGAGGGGAGTGGAAGAGAAAAACATGTTGTCCCACATGAAGTGGGATAAGGGCAGGGAGATGATGATGATGACCATATTAGTGATGAGCGATTATCCTATCCGGAGAGGGCTAAGTTTAGTGTTCCTCTATATCTCAATGTAGAGGAACACCAAATGTTCCTCTATATCTCTATCTCTCAATACCTAAAGTCACCGACACAGACCAGAGGCACAGCACATTAGCAATTTCAAGTGGCAGTGAGCAGAATCGACAACCGTTAGGGAATAAAAGTTCTCGAATGGCGTCCGCGAACCGGACGACGTAGTATAAGAGGCTCCCCCACCGATGGACCGACGACAATGATCAGGTTGCTGGACGGTGACGCGGTAATGGAGAAGGCTCAAGACCATTCGTCAGGCGGGTGATGATTATGATTTATAAATTACAAATACAATACAAATAAAAATGTTTTATTTCTTTAGCATAAGTAACATAGTTTTAACAGTAGTTGATACCTCCTTTTAAGTATAAAAATACCTGTATTAGGAGATATTGCTCTTCCATATCGTAGTTTAAGAATTACTTAGAGGAAATACTAAAACATTTAAATATTTATAAATGAGGTAAACACTTTAGTTTTGTTGTATGTGAGTATAAGGTTGGGAGGGTTTATAGTCAGGTATATTAGTTCCGAAATTCCATTAGCTTAGCGGTAAATTTGTTCTCGGGAAACTTTGTACGGTAACCCTTGAGCATAATGCATCAATGTCACTCGAGGCGGGATGTCGCTCCATTCCCATAGATAACGAAATGAATGTTCCCATTAGACACGGCTATTTTAGTGAGATCTTCAATCTTGACTTGAGTGCCATAGATTTTATTTGAAGACTTGGTTGTGGATACTAATGTCTCCCATACTTGCATAAATTGCTTCATGTGGTCATTAAAATCGATAAGGATGTTGACGACAATGAGGCAGGAAATACTTTATTTTATAATGGACTGACCTAAAAAAAAGTTGGTTATCGCATTGCCAATTCAAGGCGAAGATGCGGGTTCGAATACCGCTGGCTCGAAAATTTTGGATATCATTTAAATGTAATTTAGGCTGATACTTAAAACATATCACTTCAGAGAATACGGTTACAGACTCTACCGAGTTAGCTTTTGAAAAGCTCGTTGCTTCTTCTAAAAACTACTCTCACTCTAGAAAAGTTCTTGCTCTACCTGCAAGGCTGCAATGGCTCTAGGACGCAGAAGTTTTGTTTCTTTTCCGAGTAGGTAGGCAAAATGTAGAGTATTTTTCATGAAATTGGCGCAATTTTGTAGGGCTCGGTGTCCGACAAGCATTTGAAAACATTTTTGCATGCTAGTGGAATTACCGTTATTGTTGTGTCACCAGCTAAATACTGATAAACCGAGACACAAGCGTAAAGGGTATAGGTACAGATAACTCCATAGTCTAGCTGTTATTTATTAGTAGGATTAATAATAACTTAAAGCTGGTAGCCGAATGCCTCATCAGAATCTGTTTCCATATTGGAATCTTTCTATGTTACGATTATGGATAAAATGAAGATAGACTATATATATAGAAAAACTATTATTTAAAAATTACTAATAAAAATTATTAGATAAAAAGTAGCATATATGCTATTCTAGGTAAAGAACTCTATTATTTCAAGTGTTGAATTATTTGGCGCGATTGTACAACAAGCATCCACACAAACTTACACAATATTATTATGATGGGATGCTCCTAGGTTCAACGCGACTGCTACAGTGAGCAAGTGCATGATATGTAGGTACTACCTACATATCACCTACGTAACAATAATAATTGTCTTTCGCTGCTGCTGTAGTAACGGTATCACACTTTAATGCAAATCTTTTGCATTGTAAGCATGCGCAAGTAACCGAAATATTGTGGTTTCAAAATAAAAACACTCATCCCCAGTTACCTGCGCCCAGCCGACGTCGAATCACATGTGATCGAGCCGCGAGCGAGCGCATCCGAACGCAATCTAGGTACGAATATTACGCGCGCGCCAGTCCGGAGGTGACCGCGGGCGGGGCGGCACGTGCGGTGCGCGCCTCGCGACTTGCATTGTTTTCAACCAGTGTTTCTGTGTTCTACAATCAATACATTCGTGTTGCGATTGACGGCCAACCCGCATTTTTGAAAGTGTTACTGATCTTGAATTGAGTGATAATCAACGAGTATTGAGACTGTGTGGTCTATTGACAAGTGAAACTCTTTGTCGTTCTATACATCCTAGGCAGCAAAGTTGTTTGTTGGTATTTATTGTTGGACAACGTGCTAGTGATCTTTGAAAAGGAAGCTGTCAAATCAATCAGTGGAGTTATCACCTGGGAACTACCTACTGAGCTGTTTCCTGCATATTGATTTCGTTCTTTACAGGGATCACTGGAAATTTTCATCCTTCTATGGTGAGTAGTGCAGACATGCATAATCCAATGATTAAAATCACTGGGTTTTTTGACTTCGTTGCAGGTGAGCCAGTAACAAGATACAAATGAAGACGATACCATGAACTTTCAGATGGCAACACCGTCAATATTTCTGGTGCACGGATGCACAATTCATTGCACGTGACTCGAATCTACTATTAGCAACTGAAACAATATTTCAATTCATAAAGACTTTATCCATCTTTAGAAACGAAAAATTAATTACAATCATAGTACCGTAATATAAAGTTAGAGTCAATATAGGTAATAGAATAAAAGGAGATAAAGAAAAATGTGTGGAACCGATAACACACTATCACAAAGATAAGAAATCAAAGATTACCTCGCGTATATTGTCTACTGTAGGCTTACTTCCAAGTTACCACTTATCGATTCCTTTTGACAATCGTTAATAAAAAAGTAAACAAGGGACAGTTCCAAAGCAGGATGAAAAATACCCCGTATAACATGATAACATAATTAGGTATATTTTTAACAAAGGAATCAAATCTAATTTTGTTCTCATTCCACCTTAATAAAGGTTTTATAACATGGGCCCAAATTTAACAACATGCAAAGGTAAATTTAATCAAAAGAATAATGATAAATCGAAATATAAAAGAACATTCATAATACTTTGGGGACGGCCGCAAATATAAAGCTTTGTTTATTATTAGAAACTCTGACACAAAACATACATCAAGATGTTTTCAAAATAATCTCAAGTAGTACTACTAATACTAACGTATTCTAAGAAATTCTAAGAAATTCTTATGATGTAGGTCAAGTGATACTTGAGATGCTTGAAAACGCTGGCCGAGTGTCCAATTATCTCCTATTAGGAGAAATCGGATCAGCTCCTAATAAATCATGTGTAATGGGAGCCAATAGGCTATCCGGCTAATCCCCACACCATGGGATATTTGTAAGGGGTATTTGAATTGGTAATGAAACCGTTGCAACGACCTTTCTATACCATAGAGAACATGCTATGTATGATACGTTTCGTATTTTGATATCTTATTATCTCTTACGATAATGAGATGACAGACAGTCAATGAAATGTCGTCAACGTATAACTATCCTATCCTACTATAATATTATAAATGATGTTTGTTATTCAATCACGCCGTATCGGGTCAACCGATTTCGTTGAAACTTGGAATATAAAGAGTTCTTTACCTAGAATAGTATATAGGCTATTTATGTAGGTACCACGCGAGCGAAGCCGCGGGCAGAAGCTAGTCAAAAATAATTTAAAATACCGTAAGGCCTTTTAACGTCCTATTGTAGATTATTTATACCGCATCAGGTGTAAATTTTTACTCACCTACAGGATCCTGTAGCACCTGGAGTTGGATTGCACAGCACTTATGCCATCACTATGAGGATTCGTAGCTTTATAAAAAGATGCTTTGAACTAGTTGAATTGCCCAATGGCTTAATCCTTTTGTTGGAGTCTCATCTACCTGCAACCTCGTGTCCAATCTTAAGTTACATCTAACAATGGATTTTGGAACAAGAACTCAAAACAGATAGGTGGGACAATGCCCGAGATACTTATCATCCAGTTTTGCTGCTCTTATGAAACTTCATTGAACAAGCGGTGTATGCGATTGCAGAGTGTATCTCTTAGAAATAAACTCAACTATTTTTATTCATACAACAGCAATGATCATGCAGGCGAGTTAAAATCAGCTGTTTCCTGCCTCATAAATGTCTTTAGAGCCATTCAGTCCGTTGAAAGAGGTATTATTAACATATTGCAGAGGCCGAATGAATCTCGGAGCAGTTGCGGAGAACACCTGACCGCAACGAGAAGGGAAGGCAACCAGTTTCGCCACCTGGCCTGTACGCACACTGCCAAATCGCACCTTTAATAACTTGGAAAGAAAAAGTTCTGGTACCAAATATACAGCAACTCATCTATGACGAAATATTTACCGTTGATACATCATACAATACGAATAGAAAGCGCGATTCAATTACCAATCGATAATGTCGGCTTGCAATTACCGCTCTTACTTGCCACTCGTTTAATTTCTCAGTTCTTCACTTGGGAAATTATTATCGCCAATGATGCGTCTATTGTCTTTTTTTGCAGAAAGCTTGACATGACTTGTTGCACTTTCTACGGTATCGTAAAATAAGACTAAAGATTGCGATGATCCAATATCCGCTACGATCTTCGAAAGTTTAATGATTCAGACTTCTACTTTATTTCTATTTTTGAATCTCTAGTTAAATGTAGGAGACAGCAATAATTAATTATATCTTGAGAAACTTCGTTTTGGTACTTTTGTAATCTTTTCAAGGGAGAGAAATTAGCGTTCAAAATATGCGCGATCAACTTTTTTAATTACACCGCTGGCACAGTTTTCCTGATCACTGCTATTGTACTTCAACAAAAAGGTTGTTTAAACAAGTGCAGTCGGTTTTAAAAACGACGAGTTCTATCTTTTGTGTTACAATTTCACATGCAATGCAAGTGCACTTTAGATATGGAAAACTTTCCATAGTAGGTAATTTATTTTGTATAGTCATGTTCTGAATCACGGTATTGGTATTCAAAGGGTTATAAATTGTGGTAGACATTCCATAGCTTCCCGTGAATCATTATTGATTCTGTAGGCCCTTTATTTTTTTCTAGTACATAAGACGTTAAATTAATGTGTTTTCGTAATATGCAGCATAGATTGTAATATTCCTCAGCAGAGTAGTGTGATAAGGTACCTATTCTTAACTTAGTTTGACCTAGTGCACCCATTTCCTCCATATGAACTTGCAGGTCCTAACGATATTTTGTGCAAATAAAGGTGATCTCTAGTCTCTACTCCACAATGATATGCACATGACTCTCGCATTTACACTTTATTAGGTTGACTAGCCGTGGTGGCCCCAGATGAAGAATATGCCCCTCCATTTCTACCCGTGGATGTCGTAAGAGGCCACTAAAGGAAACAAAGCGAGGGGGTGGGCAGCAGCGTTCCCTATCAATAACAAGTGCTTACCAACCCGCATGTCTAGCGTGGCGAGTATGGGCAAATCCCCCCAAATGATTGTTTTTGGTAATCTATGGTGGAGGCTTTTGTTCAGTAGTAGACGTCCTACGACTGAAATGAAGATGATGACGATGCGGTTGACTTGCACAAATGCATTGCAGCCATAATTTTATGCATTGTATGACTGTGCCATTTTAAATACGGCGTTTATTTTTGTGATTAATTTTGTTCAACGTTATGTAACTTTTTATTTTAAGTAAATGTTATATTTCACCTCCTTCAGAAGGCCTCAAGGCCTCACGGTTTGTTCATTAATTCCGTTGGCTAGCGTGAAGTTATCTGTAGCCTTAATCTGAATACTTACCCTAGATTTATTCAAATGAAACAGTACACTCCCATTAGGAGATTTGAAAAACATATTCTTTTCTGGTATTTAATAAAGGAAGTGACCATTAGCCCGTTTGTATTAATCAGCAGGATCCCTCAATATCTACTTACCCGTGGATGTCGTAAGAGGAGACTAAGGGAAAAATGTCATAAGAGGAGACTTTTTCAATATGCTTTTTCAATTTTTAATCAGCTTTCTATTTGTTGAAATATCTTTTGATGTTTAATAATAATAATTGTTTTATTTGATCACACACTATACAATGTGTCTATTCTATTTAGCAACAAAATTGCTTGTTTTTTTTAACAAAATTTTGGGACCGTTTGTGATATGTCCGGAATATTTATTTATTTGTATCCAGCATAACTAATTCTGAGATTCTTTAAATTCTCAGTTCGGTTTAAAAGTGTGATAAGTAGCCTATAGCCATATAGTAAGATAGTTAGCCTTGTTTACAGTGCATGCTGTGTTTGCCTGTTATTGGTTTCTCATGTAGCTTTAGGCATTTTGTTTCCAATCATAACTATGAACTCATGTGTAAACTATTGGAAAACTTAATAAATAAAATAAAATAAATAAGTAAACCTACAATTGAATTAATTCAGTAATTCTTTCTGACCCTCGAAATAGTCTTAACGAGCCATAATTAGATTTTCATAGATCACGACGGTTTAAGGGTCTAAAACTTGACCTCCAGTAGTGTATTTATAATGAAAACATAATGAACTTTGTTTTCATCTTATTTGAACCGTGTTTCGTACGTTGACCTAGAGTTATCCATCTCTGAATTAAGAATATATTTATATCACTGAAGATAATGGATCTTTTTCACGTCGAACCGGATGAGTAACAATGACCACAATTGGGCTGTTTTCCCACGCAGTGCTAACGACCCACGCCGAGAACATTTGAATGTGGATGCTAAATGACACATTACAGGCGTTAAATTATGCCGACAATGAACTATTGAACAAATTACTATTCTGACTAGAGACGAATAATGTAGGCTTTTTAGGGCGAGACTCTAATAATGTAGCAAACAAGGTTATGCAGCTAAAAAAGATAGTTTCAAAATTTGGCGGTTTATTAGTAGGTGTTCAAGTATATAAGATACAAGAAATTGTTTCTTGAAAATAAAAACAAAATGTTACAGAAGCATAATAATTTAATATTTTTAGACAATTTAAATTGAAATCGCGGTGGTGTTGCAATTACATACAATATTAGCGCAAGTAGTTTTGTAGGGCAATCATTTGTTTCATGTATAATCAAGGCACGCCTTGGCTGAATTCTAAAATAATGACAAAGATTGATCAGTTTACATTATGTGCTAATTGTTTTACTTTCTGTGTGTTTCTAATAGCTGTAGGAGGTATTATTATTTTGTTTAGCTTCCAAGCCCATCAACTTTGCGATTTTGTTTAGGCAGTGGTGTTAGCTGACAGTCTCAAAGATTAATAATTTAAATTCGTGTAAAATAGTTTCGTCACGCTTGCTGTTGAATGGCAATAAGACGTCATAGCAGGGTCCTAAATCTACCTTTTGTTTTCGTGCGTATTTTTTTACATAGGTACATTTCTGCCCTACAAACTGTTTCATTTACGAGCCTATTTACTTAGTCTACCTATACGTTATCATCTATGTATGTATGTTCAACCACATATATTCTTTTGCAATTTTCTCGAACATCTCCCAAATCAATTTCCGAAACACAATTTCTCCAAGTTACACATCAGTGTAATGAAATTCCAGGTCGATAGCGTTGATCTCTTTTCTAAATAGTTCCATATTTCTTTTACGATATAAGACTGGGACACTTGGAGAATCTAATAATGATAAGAAGGCGTTCGTCCAGTTTATTTGTGTCGGTACGTGATGAAGGACAGTGGCCTACTTCGGCCCTTAGAAATATTCTTCCCCTACAAATATTTTAGTGGCACTTGTGCCTTAAGGGAAACATTTTTTAATCTTTTGAGCTGCGACCCTGAACGATGACGTGATCAATTTGAACTCTAACTGTTAATTTTAGAGTTGACTTTACATTGAGACTTTTTTGTAGGATCTAATTCTATGAAAGGAAAAAATATTGAAGCGGCATGTGTCTAATTTTGCGTAGACAGCATTTATTTTACAAAATTGTTGCAAAATGATTGTGCTTGCTTCGTTGCAAATGTAATAAGTTTAGATAACTTTCGTTATCATAAATTATTATGATTGAAAAACAAAGACAAACAGCTCATAAAATTTATGATTTAAATTCATAAAACAAATGAGGAAAAGTAAAAAAGCTTTCCTAAAAAAATCCTATCCTCCTACTAATATTATAAACGCGAAAGTTTGTAAGTATGGATGGAAGTGTGTGATAATATAGCTTAAACATCAGAATAACACATAGGCTACAATTTGTAAAGATATTGTGTGAATTGTCCCAAATATGACTACTAGCTACTCGAAATACTAATCCTGCGCAGACGATGTCGCGGGCACCAGCTAGTACTTAATACTTGATTAAAATACTGAACATTTACAATCGATTATATTTATTTATCTTATATAAATATAAATAAAATCCATCTTATCGCCATCATATTTTTTTCGGTAAAGAAAGAAAGATAATAATTTTATTTGTAACATAGGTAATACTTACATCAATTTTCAAAAACAACTAATTCAATACAAAAAAATACCTACTCATATGCCACAAACTGGCATCCAACGCAGCATGTTGTTGTTTTACCTAAAAAGTAGCACAACGCTGACCTTCCGTTGGAACGAAGTTAGCAAGCTTGTTAAACGTAACGGATCAAAACTGCATATCTTTACAACTATCGTTATGAAACACACCGTAATCTACATTGTGATTACTATATGATGAATAGCTGTTGCATAACCCATTGTACGAGTAGATATATCTTCTGGTGATTGGAGCGTTCTTTCTGCCTCCTGCATCGAATCCACAGCAGACGTCCACAAAGTGTCGCCGCAAACTCTCAATACTGTCAGCAGCGCTATGTTATCGCCGCGAACAATTTGTAGTGTGCAGCCATGTTCTTAGACAATAAGATAGACACCGCGCCACCTAACACCAAACTGAAGCCACGATTGGTCCACGTATGTAGCTTAGGTAATTTATAGACTGTTTGGCTAATAGGGCCGTCTTCTGCGAAAATTGAACCCCCTCAGAACTTGACTACTGGTCGGGTTGGTTTTGTTTTAGTGGGTGTTCATATTTCATAAACACTAAATTGTCTTGCGCCTGTGTTTATTTACTCTTGATATTGAAATTTGGGCATCCGTGAATTATGCTGGGAACGCGCAAACGTTTCCAGTTTCTCATTTCAAATAAGTCTTAGGAGGCGAATAAGACATTGACCTTCAGTTCAACGTCTCTGCTTAACCTTCTTGATATTAATTCCCAACAGGTGCTTAAAGGACATTTTATTTAGAAAGCTGATATCTAAATATAGTTACCGAAATCTGTCTTGTTAAATACTTTTTTGTCATTACGAAAAATACCTCATGTGGTGAGATAAGATAAGATAAGTATGTAGGTTATTTGCAATGCAAAATGTACCTATGAGTGTAAAAAAATACCTATATTGGTTTCAACAATCACGACTAAGCAGGCACTAACACGACATGAACCGATATTGATAAAATTTGGTATGAAGATAGTTTAAACACCGAGGAGGGACTACTTTTTATCTGGGCAATCTGCGTCCAGCCACTTGTATTTTATAAATGACCAAGAGAGAGAGAGATTAGTGAGGAAGAGGTAGGGCACAGCGAGATTTTCTCGTTCTGAATTGGAGCAGCCCGCCTGGGTACCTGGGTACCTCCGCCTTACAGAAGATCGCAACCCAATAACATTATTTGTTTCAAATAGGGTTGTGTTCCTGCGATGAGTAAGGTTGCCAGAGCTCTTTAGGGGTGGGGGGGTTCGGGGTCGGCAACGCCTGCGTGATGCCTCTGGTATTGCAATCGCTCATAGGCTACGCTAACCGCTTACCAACAGGTGGGCCGTAAGCTCGTTTTCCACCTCAGATGTAAAAAAAAAAAAAAGTGAACAATAGCACCATTACGCACTCAGCAACAGCAATCAGAAGGTAAAATCAATACTCAAAACGAAATCTACAAAACTTACGTAAGAACTCTCTATTCGAACGAAAAAACTAAACATCATCCACCACAGCTTATTTACTATTGTCTGGTATTTGGCAAGTCAGTCTGATCTTTATATTACCGAATTGAATCACAGTCTATGGCTTGTTTAGCAATTTTATCGGTAGTGTTATGAAGATTGATTAAGTAAATCTTTGTAAATTGCCTAACTTTAGGCCCTTGTTTAACTTCTCATCTTGTTGTTTAATTTGCCTAAGCAGCATGGGGGGAGGGAGTTATGGAGGGAAAATTCCTCTTAATACCTATAAAATTAACACAATTATGTAGAAAGAACAGGGCAGGTCGCTAACAAAATAAAAACAGTAGCCTGGCTTTCGTTTTTTTAGTAGATTTTGACCTCTGCTTCTCTGCTGTTGCATTTTTTGTTTACTATCTCCTACTAATATTATAAATGCGAAAGATTGTGAGGATGTTTGGATGATTAGATGTTTGGATGTTTGTGGTTCAATCATGCCGTAACGGCTCAGCCGATCCCAATGAAACTTGCAATAGATACATAAGAGTTCTTTACCTAGAATAGTATATAGGCTACTTTTTATCCAGGTACAGACAGAATCAACGGGCTTTTATTACAATTGAAATTGAGTTTGCAGACAATGTGTCAATCAGAATAAGGAAACTTGATCAATTAATGTAATATTTATTTAATTGTTCATTTGTAATAAAGTACCTAAATTTTTTTCGCTAATATCTTCTTATTGTAGATTGAATAAACTCTTTCGGGATAGCATACATGTTATGAACCAACTTGTATAATACAGGGTAAAAAAAACAAAAAACGATTATCTGCTGTAGACATTTTTCATTATGGGGCCCATAATCATATAATCATAAATGGTTGTCCAATTATTAGCAGTGTTTTTTTTTATAAATTATTGGACTCATGCCTTCTTTTGGAGATGGTGGATTAAAACCGAGTACGCGTGGGACTAGGAGCCGATTAAGTACGTGGGACAAGTTACTTTATACAAGGTGATCATAAAATGTCATACTATTTATATGGCACATCAATAAAACATGTTTGCCAAGATCGGTTTACCCTAGTTTTAGAAGCGTTTACATTTGCATAGCCATTTCCTGGATGACAAGCCTCCACGATGGACAATAATTTGCCATCAATATTTTACAAGTTTTTCGACATCAACAGCCGAGAAGTGTACTTAGGAGTAGCTGTAACTTTTTAATCTCATCGACCGGTAGGCCGGAATCGTAAAATTGTTATTCAGTTTGTGCTTAACTCCGGCAGTCACGTTCACACGGACAACGCGACTTGACTTAAATTCTCTATTCATTCATTATATTAGCCTTTAGAATACTGCTCTACGACTTATCTTGTCTGCTAGGTTCCAGATCAACAACCTAGGTAAAGCAACAATTAGTGCGGTCAACATTGTACAGTCATCATCATCATCATCATCATCAGCCTGTAGAAGTCCACTGCTGGACATAGGCCTCCCCCAAAGAGTTCCATGACGAACGGTCTTGAGCCTTCTCCATCCACCGACTTCCCGCAACCTTCACAATGTCGTCGGTCCATCGGGTGGGGGGCCTTCCAACACTGCGTCGCCCGGTTCGTGGTCGCCATTCGAGAACCTTTACTCCCCAACGGTTGTCGGTTCTGCGAGCTATATGGCCTGCCCACTGCCACTTCAACTTACTAATTCTGAGAGCTATGTCGGTGACCTTAGTTCTTCTACGGATTTCCTCATTTCGGATCTTATCACGCAGTGAAACTCCAAGCATAGCTCTCTCCATAGCCCGTTGCGCGACTTTGACTTTAATCGTTCGCAAAGACTACTTATAACTGCACATAGGTTACCGCAGGGTCAATGCGCCGTTACTGATAGCGTAAATTTTTAGCAAGTTGTCGTCATAAAGTGCGTTAACAAGCGTTTTCAGAATGAACATTCAGTTATGATGGAAGGATGAGCTGTCGATCCCAGATATACCAGTCGTTTAGCTACGACTGAGGCCTTTGGCCAATCATACTAACTTGTTTACCAGCTACCATAGATACATACCAGTTTTTATTCTTTATATATAGAAACTGGCCCGCCAATACTTCATTAAACTTCGCTCGCGTGCCCATAATACTTCAGAATAAGATACATAATAAGGTATATTTAGAGGTCTCTCATTTCGAACGAAGCAGGTCAATTTCGTGTTCATGCGTCATCCGGCAGTAAAAACCCGAAAGCAAATTACTTTGGACATTTCTAATTTGTCCCTTATCCCTCGAGTGGTCGAGCTCTGTAGAATAATTACTGCAGCCATTAACATTCCGACTGTAACGCTACTTTCTCGAGTGGGTGGTAAAGCCTTGGTTTTCTAAGAAGTCGTGGACATTGTATGGCGTCGGTAATATAGCAGCGAAAGTTTTTTTGTGTTTCTCCGCCATATCAAGGCGGCTATCAACCGTCCGTCAATAAACCTAATCAACCTATTCTTACTGGTTCTGCTCTCCTGGTAGGTAACTTACATCCTGCCTGTTTATAGGGGTTGTTCTGGGTACCAGTTGCCACCTATAACACACTATGACGGTTGCCGCTTTATAGAAAACGGAAGCTCATATTAGATTAGGATTTTAGGAGTCACGTTGTTGAGCTGAAGATTAAGATTTATGCAGCACGCTACGCAGAACATAACATGAATTATAAAGTTATGTAACACCGCATTGCTGCAAATTGCTAATGAGAGAGCCATTTTAAAATAAATTGAACAGCAGTTCTTTTTAGCTCGAAGACACCAAAACCAGTTGGTTGTTGGATTTTCAATATGAAGCAACCTCTCCGGAAAATTAGCTCATTGCAAAGCTATCAGGCCTACTGATACCTAAACTAAACACATAATTCGGCTATCTCACCGATTAATACGACAAAATAGGATTGTGTTATTTATTCTAATTCTTATTTGGACCTGTATTTTTGATGTTAAAGGTAAAGGTAGTGCTAATTCAGGATGCAGAAGCCGTCTAATTGGAGTCCCATTTGTTATTTGGAACTAGATATCACGTTATAGAAAAGCGATCGTTTGTCTCATTCACGCACCAGATTTCAAAGGCAGGAACAAAGCTGTAGAGAACATTGGGCTTTGAACTCAACCAGTTATTCTCACAAAATTAGGTGTCTATTCATGTGTCAACGGCTCACTCTCGAGCGGTTATCGATCTGAAATATAAAAGGTTTTACTCCATTGTCTCAAAGCGACGTTTCTACGATGAAACTGGCTAAACGTGCCTAAGCACCCGATTCGTTAAGTACTTGTAGCAACGTACGCTACACTTGCTCTGCGCTTGTCTACTTGGGATATTTCTGAACCCACATTGTTTTACAAACATCTTACTTTAATGCCATTCTGCACGAAAGGAGCCCCTTAAAGGCGCATTTTAATCCACTGATTCTTTCACCGACTGTCATAGGCCCTTTTCAGGGCCACCATTTCAACCAGGTCACTGAACTAATACAGGATGACCAAGAAATAATCAGTGACACGACAAGCAAGCATTGCCATTATATTATCACATTTATTTTATTTATTTATTTATTACACAAAAGGAGTACAAATGAATGGTAGTAAATGTCTTCAAACCTATGTTAGGTTTGTCTAGACATTAGGTTCTCGATATTAAATGTAAGAAAATTGTAAACAATCTTTACTTATTTTCTATGAAGAGCGAGTGCATGTAAAGATAACACCGTCTCAGAACAGCTAACAGTATGTACCTAGTGCATAGGCACAGCAAAAACAAAAACATCTTCAGGTATTCTCTGCATAGAGCGAGATTTTCCCGAATGCTTTGTAGAAGACTTTGTATGTACTACTAGCTTCTTAATGTATGTGTACCTACTTCAGCCAAATTCGATGTGAAAGGTTAGTAAACAAACCGCCCATACTTAACTTAAAATTCTTGATCGCCGTTAATTTTTGGACAGAATTTGCGATAGATAAATCAACTCCGCAAAAAATAAACGCCAAGCATTATAATGTTAGGTTAAGCTTATGCCGTTTGTTTACAATCATTTCACATTAAATATGAAGTATGCACAGTGTGACGACAACATTATGTTCTGGATTAAACCGGAACGTTCAGCGCAATATTTTGTCATGGGCCCGAATTGTGCTGGAACTTTAAAAATAACCCTGAGAATGCTGACATTGAGCGGCGAAATCCACTGAACGAGGGTGTTTATTTTTATTTTAACACCCACTACACAACGTTATGCCATACGGCGTCATGTAAAAAGAATTTTCTATTTAGGATCTGTACAATATAAACTATGAGTAAATTGACAAATAGCCAAAGCTTATATGATTATGGCGTACCGCCTGTTTCCCCCGACGGATAGGCAGAGGCGTCTAAGTATAACTTTGTTCCCACGATCCAAGTTCATATCAACGAGCAATCAAGCGTGATCATTATCATTACTACTTTGTGTGACGTAGATGGAACACGATGGAACACTCATTACTTATGGCAACACTCATAACCTTTTACCTTATCTGCTATTGTTAGGTGTTCATAAAATGGCTTTCACTTGTCGTAATTTTCCTCGACTCTGCAAATAGAACCGTCTAAAAACGGTTTCACACATCTCGAGAACGTATGCAAACTGTAGTTCAATGACATGACGAAACTGTGGATGCGGGTGACGACAATATTATAACTGCTTTGTTTAAAGAGAACGACGCTCCAAAATCTTTGTTATCTATAACAAAGATTTTGGAGCTTCGTTAGAATCACAATATACAAGGTGATTTATAATATGTATTCCATACCGAAAGGGGCTTATTCTACACCCAATTGGCAATAAAGTTTGTTCTACGACTTTTTGAAATTGGACATTTTTCATTGAAAAAACTCTATGCGAAAATCAGCTGTTTTGGGGTCAAATCAGGTCAAACTCAATGAATCAGCTGTTTTAGGTAGCAATTCAGAACTTCTTGTACGTTTAATTATTAGTTTTAAAGATGATAAAAATACCAAAAACAGCTAGTTTTAGAAAGTTTGTGAAACAAAAATTTATATGAATGATCTATTTGTTGATAGAATAAGCCCCTTTCGGGATGGTATACATGTTATGAATCACCTTGTATACGAGTAATATGCTATCGAACGACGATATGTTAGAACCAGATATAAATTTATTCGTCCGTAAAATAGGCAGCTTTTCCTTGTCATAATTACCTAATAAATTCCTACCTAAGTATTATATACTTATATTTAGACATGACCGAAACGTAGACGCAATCAAAGCTCCACCGTCACGGACCACACAGCAAGAGAAAGCAAACAGCAAATTTTCATTCCAGATTCTTTGCTGGAAATACATTTAAAATGTATGCCAAGCTGCCAACTCGCGGTATACTGTATCTGGACAAGGACCTTTGTTGTACCCCGGATAAAAAGCAAATTATGTATGGTATGTCTCTCTATATAGGGTCTTTAGAATTCGACAAATTATCTTATTCTTAAGATTCTTGATACTCGAAACTACTAAGCCGAAAGCTTACCAACTCAGTAAGGTATTGTACTGCAGATGGAAATAGATAACATATACCTAGATAGAATACAGAATAATTTTGACTGGCCTCATAGCTCAGTTGGTAGTAACTCTGCCTTCTGCTCTAGAGGTCGCGGGTTCGATTCCCGCACTGGACAAACATTTGTGACTAACGCAGATGTTTGTTCTGTATCTGGGTGTTAAATATATATATATATGTATTATGTATATCAGTCACTGGTACTCATAGTACAGGCTATGCCTAGTTTGGGATCAGTTGACCGTGTGTGATATGTCCGGCATATATATTTATTTATTTATAAAAAAAAAAAAAAATATAGATCTTGCATAAAATGTGTCATATAACAGATGTTTCTAATTTATGGTGACAAGATGATTACGTATGTGATGTAAAATAGCAATTTCACACCATCTGCGATATAATAAGGAAATTACTGTTAGCCAGTGTTTTACCGTGGCATCGCATTATAGCGTGGGATCGCATTATAGCGTACGCCATTCCAATAACGCAATGATTACTGAGAAGAATCTGCCGGCACGTGCGTTTGTCGTAATGATACGCTAGGATGGAATGTTCCACTCCTTACACAATAATAATCGGTTTATTAAATTCAAATGAACTGTGAGAAAGTCTTACATAATTTTTAATTCGTGATAAATAATAAGCTTCTTGTACGTAAGAAATCATAATTTTCTATGCTCCGGAACCTTTGTCTTTTTATACAAAAAAGCATACGACCCACCTAAGTAAGTGGCCTACCATAGCATATGTGGACGTTTGCAATACCAGCAGGCATCACGCACATGTTGCGAGTCCCCGTTATTATTTTTACCTTTTCCATTTACCTACAAGCGATGACTTAGGGATAAAAATCTTAAATAAATAGATTTGTCTCCCTTTATTTAATCCCATGTAGAGACCTAAAGGACAACCGACAACCGTTGGGGAGTAAAGGTTCTCGAATGGCTATCGCGAACCGGGCGACGCAGTGTTGAAAGGCCCCCCACCCGAAGGACCTACGACATTGTTAAGGTTGCGGGAAGTCGGTGGATGGAAAAGGCTCAAGACCGTTCGTCATGGAACTCTTTGGGAGAGGCCTATGTTCAGCAGTGGACTTCATCAGGCTGATGATGATGATGATGATGAGAGACCTAAAGGGCAACCGACAACCGTTGGGGAGTAAAGGTTCTCGAATGGCGACCACGAACCGGGCGACGCAGTGTTGGAAGGCCCCCCACCCGATGGACCGACGACATTGTGAAGGTTGCGGGAAGTCGGTGGATGGAGAAGGCTCAAGACCGTTCGTCATGGAATTCTTTGGGAGAGGCCTACGTCCAGCAGTGGACTTCTACAGACTGATGATGATGATGATGAGAGACCTAAAGATGCCCTGAATCGCAAAAATATTAATAAAGGATAGACTCACGTCCCAGGCCCGGGTCACGCGCGAGGCAAAGTTCCTGCCCTCGCAAGCACCACGCTTCCGAAAAAAAGGTTTGATATATCGTTCCGAAACTCCTCACAAAGGCGGTTCTCTGCAAACACTTCCCTGCCTTCGGAACATATTTGGAAGAAGAGTCGTATAAAAGATGCCTAGGTAATGTCTAAGGGTGCTATTTTTAGCTCGACTTCCTCACGCATCTCGTAAAAAGGCTATTTCAACTCTGAAACGTAATAAAACGTGTCCCGGATACAACGTTTTACCCCCCCCCCTGCCTATCTCGGCTTAGGGTTACTCTCTGGTTATTGCATTCACTCCTTGAACTCTAATAAACAGTCACAAGAGTCCTTTGGGAATGGTGGGATAATAGCACTTTCTGGAACCCTTAGCACGATACGACGCGATTCGATATAAACGTTTAAGATGTCTTTGAGGACTTTCGAAAAGTTATATCGCCAGTAAAAAGGACAAATACAAAGCACTTTTAATGTCTCGGAAGTATAATCTTCAAAAGCGTTATTTGAATCGTGCTATAAAGGTGTATATTTGGATTTGCTTTATAACTCTGTTTATCATGAAATCGTTTTTTTTTATTGGTTATATTGATCGAGCGAGCGAAGCAAATCTCTTAACAATTCGGCGAATCGGCGTTGTATGTTTTTACAATCATGCTGTTCAATGATTTTAATTTTCCTTCAACGATCATAAAACACTATCCACCAGATCACTATCCACCAGACATCGCCAGATCTCAATCGGGGCGAACCACTCTGTATCAACAAAATGCAGTCTGAAATAAAACCCTCATCGACATGTTACGTTGAATCTTGTATAAATATTTGAGCACGGTGCTACGCAATTTCTCAGTTGAATCGGTTTTATCCCTCGATGGCCTATTTTCGATATAAAAATCGACTCACATCTCGTGCCATTCATTTAGGTATCGATCCCGGTTTGGATCTAGAACACAAAATGGTAAACTATCTCAAATTATTCGATCATTAAAAAAAATAATGTACTACTAGACTATCTACCTACCTTCTTAGCTTATATTCAGGTTACCGCGAATGACCTACTTATTGAAAGTTTTAATACCGACTTATCAGTACCTTGCTTAAGTTATAACGCTTTTTCGAATGATTGCAAATGAACCTAATTTGGTCAAGTTCATTACCAAGCTTAAACCAGCTTGTTTAGCATTCCAAAACATTCACAGCAAGATGTGTCTGTAAACATGGCCTCTATCCAATATTTTATTTTCAGCTTTTAGGTATAAATGATGTAGGTTACGTACCTATTAGATAAAAGATTGCACACTAAATTACCCGTAGAAGTAATAACATAACATATAAATGCTATAATATTTTTATCGTTATAGAAAGGCGCTTGTGAATAATTTATATAGGTACAACAAAGCAAAACATCGCTTTATTATGGCCTATTTATATCCACAACGTCAGTTACAACTTGAAGAAGAGTGCCAACGTCCGTCGTGGTGACACAGAAAACAACAGCTAGGTACAGTTAGCGACAAAATTATAAAAACAATTTGAGTTTTCGAGTGCTCTCTAGCTAGTCTCGCACCAAGAAATGAACTGTTTTCACATGTACATAAGTACGAGTAGTGTAAGATCAAAGGTCTCATATTTTCGTGGATGTTATAAAAGGCGACTAAGGAAAAAAATCTAGGGGATGGGCAGCAGCGTCCCGTATTATATTTATAACAAGCTTATAGCGATAGCTTTAACTGCGCTTAACAACCCGCGTGCCCAGCGTAGTGAGTATGGGCAAGTTACCCCCATATGATAGCAAGTCGCTCTGGAAACCTGCGGCTGAAATGATGATTATGATGACATTACCACCTTTGTCACTGACCGTTCATTTTGACATTGAGAAATGAGTGCCGTAGAAAAGCTAACTTGCCTTGAACCAACAAAATCTTAATTAGAAGCCAAGTAAAATTCGTGGCGAAAGGAACTCTGGTAGGGTACATTGTATATGCAGGTCAGCGTGACCGAATCATTTTACTTAGCAATAGTTGGATCCACTATTTTTGTCGAGTCTCGGTGATCGATGGTTATAGTTGAAAAGCTATTTAGTCCCCGTCTGGAAGTCATCTTCGGATGTCTTCTGAAAACTTGTCGGCATAGTAACAAAGTCATGATCATTAATCTAGTCATGATGTTTTGCGTCTTATTATTTTAAAGTTGAACCGTCAATCCAAGTTATGTTGATACCTTTTCTCGATACAAAATGACAACATTGTAGGTGATACTATGTAGCTGGCAACAGATCTGAGATCATAAAAGACATAGGTAGATCAGGATGAACAAAGTATAAATCGATAAGTATCTGATAGACACACGCAGTAAAAAAATCACAGATAATGTCCAAAGAAATTAACCTAGGCCTAAATAGATATATCTACACTCTAAATACCTAAGTAATAAAAATAATCATATTTATTGGTGAAAGCAATTTCTTTGAAGCCAACTCACATAAAATGAGATTGGGCGTTTTACTGCCTAGCAACCATATAAAGCTAATTACAACTAGCGCCTTCAATCTAAAGTCGGTAGCTAAAATTACCAGTAGAAGAACCAGGACCAACTACTATTAGAAGTATTAATTCTCATATTTACGTATAATTTGTAAATCAATACAAAATCTGGAACAGCTTAGAGCATCTGTTTAAGCTCGTTTAATTAAAAACAGCTTTAAACCGGAATTTAACCGAACGTATCACAAAGGGTTTACACAAACAATGTAGACCGGAACAACGCCCCAATTACTGGAGCGAGGAGCTGTTTTAAACAGCAGCGACGACATTGGATTCAGATTCTAAATTAGAATTTCTCTAGGTACCTATACCTACTTACTTAAATATACAAGGTGATTATGCATACTAACCCGAACGGGGTTTATTTTTCACACCATACCAATACTAGTCATTGTGAACGGAATTCAAAAAAGAAAATTTTATGAATAACCAAATTTGAGAGCAAACCTATGAAAATAATGTCAGTATACCTACTTACTTAAATATACAAGGTGATTATGCATACTAACCCGAACGGGGCTTATTTTTTACACCATACCAATACTAGTCATTGTGAACGGAATTCAAAAAAGAAAATTTTATAAATAACCGAGAGCAAACCTATGAAAATAATGTCAGTGTAAGTAGAGTGATAACGACTTAGCGACTTCGAATTCCAGTGTTATTCTTGACAAATTTAGATTTCTAGGGCCTTCAAACAAGCGTTATGGGCTTTAGATTTGGAACTTCCTTACATGAAAGTTCACTGACAAACGCTCTGAGTTCAGCTATCCGAGTTCATTGAACTTCTAGACTGTTTCTAGGTTACAAAATGGTTTCAAAACCACATGCACACTGCTGCAACAGCGATAAAACTTCCAGGTTAAGTGGTAACAAATCGCTCTTTCGCCCATTATTTTAGTGAACTGTACCATAAGCCCCATAATAGCACCGCCACTGCATAGATGGTATCGGGTACTTCCGGCTCCGGTAGCAGTGCAATGAACGCCGGAAGTGACGGCGCGTGCGCTCATCACGCAATCCTACTCTACGTAACTCTATGGTAAGGGCTTCTGCGGCCCAAATTGTGGAAAGATTTATGATAAGATCGCTTTGGTTTGCAGGCAATAATACTAAAAATAGAAATACATTCATAGGATTATGTTTCAATCATAAAGGCGATCAAAAGGTGTTCAAACTGCTTGCAATATGACATGTAATCTTACGTCTTCTGAATGAATTTAATTTCGAGTTTGTCTTTTAGGAACTTAATATCGTTAAGCTATACCTATCGCACTCCCCCAAATGTCAAACTCAAAATTGACTTTGTTCAGTAGAGGCAAGGATCTTTTTAAAACTAAATTTTGCTGACTTAACGCATGCCGTTTCAACACGGTTCAAGGTTTTTGGTTTTGAAGCTATTGAAAGTTAAGTAGGTTGGTGCCTATTATGGTGGATGCCCCTCGGCATTTGCATCTAGTATCGACATGCTATAATTACCAACACGCTTACTTATCTAGTAAAAAGTGAAAGTACCTATCTAATAGCATAATATAGAAGCGTCGTAATTTGATACAATTACTTACATAATACAGAAGGCATTGCTCGAACGCAATTAGCAATGTGTCTAACTAATGACTTGTCAATTTCAGATACACGTATTTGGTATTTTCAATGAGTGTGATAGAATGCTAACAAATTGCTATGACATTGATTAGGTACTTTTAACAAGTTTTACCTATGTAAAAACATTGCAAAAATGCAGTTTGCCCGCGACCAACGCAGTCGAAACGTCAGGAATTAAATAATGAAGGTACGCAATAAAAACCTGTTTGTTGTATTTATACTGATGAAGAAAAATGTAAAAAAATAATTCTTATTGCAAATAAACATTACCCAAGGAAGGATACTTCTCGGCAGTCGGGTAAAAAAGATTTTAGTTTTCCACAAATGATCGAGTTGTGGCAAAAATACAACTTTGGAATAAGTAGGTACCTAAGCACCTCATACAGGACTCCTCCTTAGGACTTTGGCAGAAACCACACAACAACATCAACAAATCATTGACCTTTAATGACATCCTCCTATTGTCAACAAAGTGCATTCATGTTGTTCCAGCGAGTGGCTCGTTCATTGAACGCATTGACGGATACAATCAGTTAGGTAATTTACTGCAGTGCTGTATGGGGGATAAATAATGAGCATTCCCAGTTCAGAGCACTGATTTTGATAGAGACATTTGTGGTTTCGTTTGAACAGTCTCTACTTACCATTGGTTATTTGAAAAAAATATACGAACTGGATATCACTACATCCTAACTTCAAGGGCTCCGGAGCCTTATTGGGAAAACAAAATTCAGTGAGCTTTATAAAAGTTATTCCCTTTTCAGGGCCACCATATTTTGACCTGGTCACTGACCTAATACAGGATGACCAAGAAAGAATCAGTGACACGACAAGCAAGGGGTAGATTTTTATCTAATGAGCCTGTGGATTCTACTGCTGGACATAGGTCGTCACCAAAGACTACCACGAAGAACCGTCTTGAGCCTTTTCCATCCACCGACTTTCCGCAACCGTAACAATGTAGCCGGTCCATCGGATGGTAGCCTTCCTACTCTCACTACGTCCATACCAATTAAGGTCAATTCATTTAACTATCTCACAATTCTATTAAACATTTAAGAGCTTCGGGGCAACAGTCCCTCATACAAAGTTTGAGAGGTTGTTAAAACAAGAGCTACCTATATACAGTATCCTATGATGCGCCCCCGAGAAGCGCAAAACAATGGAAATTGTGGATGTGAGGACAACAATAATATTGTGGAATTGTGACATTGTTGCGTGGCCGGGAATCAATACCAGTGAAGTATACCCACTATATGTTTATGTAGGTAGATCCACAAACACATTTTGGTACACATAGATAACGCGGATTTGGCGAAGATTATCGTTGCTTGGGCGGGAGCACCAAATCAACTGAAAACCACATTTCATTTCGGCAAATGAACTCGGAAAACGTTAATTCCAATGTTCTTTATTAGGTATTTTTTAGTTTGTAACAACTTTTGTTGGAGACCCGTACCATTTATAACGGTGTTCATATTCCTAGGCAACCATAGCTCAGGTTTATTTGTTGTACAGGTACCTAAGGGTAATGTGACAGTCTAGCATACTTGATGTTCCTACTTCACCGTTTCGCCGACTGAAATAACGACAAGAATAAAAAAAAAAAGAAATACGCTCACGAATTTGGTAGGCCTCCTCCAGGCGATCAGATCCTTGAAGATACCAAGGGGGTAGTCAGAAGCATGTCCGATCACTTTGCACATGCCCACATTGCAGTAGTGAGTATTCCGTAGGTTGCAAGCCCATCGCCATAAAAATAGAACCTATCTAAAGTAGTCCATTCAGAGTAGTGTAAACTGTAAACTGTCTGTGAACATTTATCAACGTCTGCCGTCTGATTGATCTCGTTACAGTCCGGATAGATGTCGGATTCAATCCCTCAAAGGGTTACGGCTTTAGTAAATTCATCCTGACGGAAACACATTGCTGTGCTGTGAAGTGAAACACAGATACGTGGAACGTGGGCTCTTACTTCAGGCTTCACGCTGAAACGTAGCTCCGGCTGCAGAATAGATCCATTAGGTACTGATGATAATTGAACAAAGTCTCAAAAGCATTTTACGAATGAAAACTGTTAGTTGTTTCTTTAACAAACTATTATAGAAAAGTTAATAATCTGACTAGGAAGTTGTATTATGATGAAAAACTTAGACCCTACGATAAAACATTACGAAATTCCGAAAAAGTCTTAAACTTCTGATGCAGAATGTTATGTCACTTTAGTTTTGTTACCCAACAAGAGACAGGGAATCCTAGTTTAAGGGCTATGTGTGTGTTGGATGGATGCTTATTTATCATGATTACTCTATTATATAGGTACATATCTATACTTTAAAAAGTACGTTTTATAAATGTGTATTTTTCGTACACAACAAAAAAGTGACTCGAATGATTGATTACCTCTTGATTACCTACGAGAAAACGGTTGATGTAAGGTTTTTTTACTGCCAACTGTTAATGACATCATCATACACAACAATATCATGATGATGATAATATTTTGTGAACCTTAGGTATGTCAATTTGTAACTAGACAAACACCAGATAAAAGAATATTTAAAAAAAATTGGTAATATAACTTCCAGATAGGAGTATGAAATATTACCTACGATGGCTCTCAATTGATCCTAAGTATGGGAAGTAGTAAATTCAAATAAACAGACCGATAGAAGCACTTAACTTATTTAGTTGGAGGACTGCAGAGCCTCTAGCTTGAGTAAGGGGTCTATTGTCTACGTACTAATAAAATAAACAAGAGTCTTAAGTATCAATAACCGCAACGATTCGCGCTTTTTGTGCAACTCATTATACTGTTACGTACATTTAGGGTTCCGTACCACATTTGGAAAAACGGAACCCTTATAAGATCACTTTTTTGTCCGTCTGTCTGTCTGTCTGTCTGTCTGTCCGTCTGCCAAGACCAATTTTCTCAGAAACGGCTTATGATATCAAGCCTGTGGGCTTCTGGTGCCGTATAAAAATCAAAGCTCTAGCTTAATGCATTAAAAAGATATGGCAAAGAATGTATAATTTTTGTATGGAAATGGCAAAAATGAATTACCTCTAGGGTACTCCCAATTACCTCACAATTCTGAAATTCGGAATGCTAGGAGCTTTTATAACACAAGTAAAGGGAAAAGTCTGAAATTAAGGAATTATGAAGTTTTTTCGGAAACAAAGTTATATTTGCGGTCAATGTCATCCAATGACTACGTGAGCGACCGCAAGTATAAGTTTGTCAATTCCTACACTTACACACGACCAATGGTACGGAAGCCTCAGGGCGCGAGTTCTCGCACTTGACCGTCTTTATTTATAATTTAAACTACTCTTATTTTACACGAATAGGTACCGTACATTTGTTTCAAAAGTTCACCCTATTTCCTTAGACACGCAAACATAAACCATTGATCAACTAAAAGTAATACTTAAAAATGTTTTAAGAGCAAGTTTATGAATTACGAAGAGCATTATTCATTGATTTGTTCAACAATGCATGAACTAATGATTTGCAATTTAATAAATAAACGTTAGCACGACAAAAACAACGGAGGGAAGGCGTGTGGAATCACACCGATCAGTCTGCCGTAAAACTACATACCACTGAACCGTACGAAGTAATTACCCACTTACGCTTCGCTCAATATGTGGGGGAACCAATCACATGCTATACACATAACCTCTTACAAAAAGTATGGGAAATATAGTTAGCACTAGGTACCTAGTACAAACGTTTTCAGATGTCTAGCAAGTCGTAAAGGTGATCCTACTATCCTACTAATATTATAAATGTGAATGTTTGTAAGGATGTTTGCATTATGGATGTTTAAATGTTTGTTGTTCAATCACGCCGTAAGGGTTCAACCGATTTCGTTAAAACTTAGATTAGAATATATAGTTATTTACCTAGAATATCATATAGGCTACTTTTTATGTATACCACGTGAGCGAAGCCGCGGACGAAAGCTAGTAATATTATAAATGTGAAAGTTTATGAGGATGTTTGGATATATGGATGTTTAGATGTTTTTTGTTCAATCACGCCGTAAGGGCGTACTTTTTATGTAGATGCCACGTGAGTGAAGCCGCAGGCGGAAGCTAGTTTGAAATAACTTCGTTACTAGCACTTTAGTGATTACTAACCCTGATTCTTTTTGATTTCAGATAAGGAGTTATACGAGATAATAGCTGGTGAGTTTACTTATAATCATTGAACGAGCGAACGAAGATATTTAAACAAGTTGAACGAAACGGCGTTTGAAAAATGGCTTAAATAAAAAGCACATGTGGAGTGTGGGAACTTCCATCCCCATGATGTACCCATAGGGGATGCGAGACCACCGGGCGGAAATATGAGAATTTGAAGTATCCTGATCCAGTTTCAAGTAGAAATGTGGCTGCTGCTTTTAAAAGTACGAAGGGGTAATGAATAACTAACTGTTTAAGCTTGACAGTTATTAATTACCCCTTCGTACTTTTAAAATACATACCGCACCGTACATATTATGTTTGGTGCAGCTTTATGCTGAGACGGGACCCATTTGCCCCACACAACGCATACCTACTCAACCTATCTACCGCCTCACCTACCTACATGTTTTTGTTTTTCTTATTGTTTTTTTTTTGTATTACTAGGTTTAAGTTTTTTTTTTTTTTTTTTTTCTTTCGTTGTATCTTCCTACCTACCTACCTACTTACTGCGTTGTGGGTCAAATAAATAAATTTTCTTTCTTTTCTTTCTTTCTTTCTTGACAAAATTTTACAAAATTAGTAAGTAATGATAACAGCAAGAATGAGCCCAAGCATAACTAGTCTACTGCTATCAAGACACACTTTTGTACACCGTTGTACACTTTCCGTCTACTGAACAGAAGTGTTTTATTCCCGTGTTTGATAGAACGCACGAATCGAGACCAACTTGGTTGTTTGTAAAGTTGTCGACGCATGAATAGCAACGACACCCCGACAGAACGTAGGTATGTAAGAGGACCCTACCATGACGTCTTATCGCCATTCAAATGTGGTCACCGCCTAAACAAAATCGCAAAGTTGATGGTACGGGGCAATGTTGAAATAAAAATCAGTACGTAGGTAATACCGCACTTTGTTGGCTGTTAATGTCTTGTCTGTTTTCAAACTTAATCAGTGTAGCACAGCTGTGTTTGATCTTTGGCTTTCGACAATATTACACTTACGCACGGGAAATTGACTACAATCAACAACACGTGCAAACCACTTCCGGTTTCATCTTTATTTTCCTTTTTTTGCTAACATTTACCCTCTTATTCATAACCAGCCACTAACTTATCGGCTCGATAACTGACCTGTCCTTTTCCAGCAGTAAAGTGATGGACACACTTTTATCAAGTGAGTAATAGTGAATAATTAATATTTAATATTTTGAATAAATGTAGAGCATCGTTTCAAATAGCATGATTGATTATAATAAAAATTATCTATAGCATCAGAGAGAGCTACGCTCGGAGTTTCCCTATGTGATAAGATCCGAAATGAGGAAATCCGTAGAAGAACCAAGGTCACCGACATAGCTCTCAGAATTAGCAAGTTGAAGTGGCAGTGGGCAGGCCATATAGCTCGCAGAACCGATAATCGTTGGGAGTAAAGGTTCTCAAATGGCGACCACGAACCGGGCGACGCAGTGTTGGAAGGCCCCCCACCCGATGGATGGACATTGTAAAGGTTGCGTGGAGTCGGTGGATGGAAAGGGCTCAAGACCGTTCGTCGTGGAACTCTTTGGGGGAGGCCTATGTCCAGCAGTGGACTTCTACAGGTTGTTGATGATGATGATGATAGCATCAGAAGGGTATGAATGTACATTCAATAATTCTTATTTTACAAAATAATCTTGTAAAAATTGTATACCTACCATCAGACTTGTCATAAAAACGCATGGCCTGTCTGCTCGAATACTGAATAATGCATATTTCCCAGATCAATTACACCTAAATTATTTTAAAATATTCAAATAAGTAGGACTTATAATCCATAAATACTGATTTGAATAAAATTTAAGAAGAAGATAGCTTTAAATATAAATGATTCTTTGAAAGTTCCTACATCGGAACTACTAAAACAGCTACCGATATATATGGTGCCATTTTCACTTTTAAAAAACCGTTAAACAAAAACGATAAAAAAACATAATTTTAAACTCACCGACATCAAACAATAGACAAGGGCTCACAAAGTAGAGACAATACACGTTATTCTCTATTTATAATACTTTGTTGTGTAAAAAATACAGTGTTATATGACATCATGCTAACCGCAGCATATTTAGGATCAAACATGGCCATGACATCAGAATTGTGATAATACCTACGGCACTAGACATAGTAAAAAGTCCACAAACTGACTCGCGATGTCCGGTAATAGATGATTCTTCGATCATCGTCGAGGCACAATTAATTTCAAAGTTTATCTTAATTGTGCCTCAACGATCATCGAATGGGACCTCGTGACGTGAGCTCCCATTTTGTAAAATTATATTGTCTTTTTATATCACTATTTTCATTGTATCTCAAAAACCATAGGGCCTAGAATTATAACAAAAATCATTTTGGAATGTACGATTAAAAATATTTCATATGACACCCCACTTCATCTAAATATATTTTTAAATTCCCTTATGGACCCCATATCTTAGAAACCCCTTGGCCGATTTAACTCATATTCTTACCAGCAAATCTTGATGGTACAACCTGTTGACCTACTAATTCCATGCATATTGGATTGACGGTTCGAAAGTTATGCACTAACAAATAAACTTACGATGCCAATACGTCCAAGTTGAGAGATCTTCGCTCACTCGATCAAAAAGAACTTGCATCATGACCGATGAATAGCAATACAAGCTGAAGTTTAATCATTCTACCTCGGGGCTCTGACTTCTACCATTGACGACTTATTTTAATCTTGATCTTTTAGCTTGTGTATGAGGCCAATTAGCGACCGAGTCTCAGTACCATATGCCATCACTGGCAACACGCACAGGAGTGTAGACTTTAATCTTGAGGCTCTGCGGTGAGAAGATAATCAAATCAGAACTTTATTTGCTGTTTTGATATCGCTTAATAGTCTGTTTATACCAGCCAAGCCGTAAAAACTGATAGCATCAAAAAAATGGAGTCTTTATTTGAATGCCGTATGCCTGCGATCACCTTGACCTACAACTTCAGCCAAGCAATTTGATTGCTGACGTCTTTCCTTCCCATTAGATTTACGAATAAACCTCTTGGCTGCCCTACAGCGCATAGTTTATGTTACTACTATTTTAGGTTGTAATTTCAAGATTTACTGGTAAGAATATGATTTAAATCGGTTGCTAAGATATAAGATATAGGAGTCCAAAAGGTGTTTTTTTTTAGTTAATATTGGGTGTCTTATGAAAGAGCTTTGTTTATATTTTTTTTTAGTATAGGCCATATTGTTTTTGACATACAATTAAAATAGTAACCCTTGAAAACCAATGTCACGTGAACTCACATTTGATAGAGTTTTATTGACTTCGTATTTCTGTACTATTGGATAATAGTAAGAAAATGCTAATGTATAGCGGAACTCAAATGGAGTTGGGCAGGACACCTGGCAAGGCGTGGTGATGACAGGTGGAGTAAGGCGTTAACTGAATGGCGTCCAAGAACTGGATATTGGAACGTCGTCCAGCAGCGAGGTGGGCAGACGATATCGCAAGTATCGCGTGCCGCAACTGGATGAGGCTTCCACAGGATAGAAGAGAATGGCACAAAGGGAGGCCTATACCCTGCAGTGGGTGAAGTCAGGCTGTGGATGATGATGATGATGAAGAAAATGCTAAAGATGCGATTTTCAGTTTATCTTATTTGTGCCTCAACGATCATCGAACCAGCGAAATCTCAGTTCGGAGCGAACCACTAGTAATAATAACATAAAAAATATAGGTAAGCAAAAAAGATCATTAGTCTTATACGCAATCAATAAAAAACATTAAGATCTCATAGTTTATCCTCATAAAATAAGAAAAACGCTTGATAACCGTAGCCAGAATCAACAGTCTAATTCATCTAATTCACCCTTGGAACCGCTCTATACGCGGGTGTTCATATTGTTTCCAAATCGCTCCCCTAATGTTGATTAGGCAACTGCTCTTACTGGCAAAGTGATGGGTGGGAAAGTAGGTCGGATATTAGGGGACAGAAATGAGACCGGCCAACTAGGTCGCAGACTCATTGCTGGGGTAACCATTGATTTATCAGCGACAGGATTTCGTTTTCAATTCACTTTCCGTTTATGGGAGAAACGTTTTTCATGCCAACATTCTCAGATGAATGGACGCGGTTTTAATTTATCGGTAGTTGCTATGAAATAGGTATACTTTGATAGTCTGGCTTTGTTATGCTAAAAGCGTAGTGTAAAGTGTAGTATACAAGGTCATTCATAATCCGTATGTTATCCCGAAAGGAGCTTATTCGACATCCAAATAAAGTGTGTTGTACGACTTTTGTAAATTTGACTTTTTTACTTGAAATAATTCTGCAAAAATAAGCTGTTTTGGGGTAAAATCTGTTCAAACTCAATTATTTAGCGGTTTTAGCTGAGTAGCAGTAGGTATGACACCCCACATGTATTTGTATAACTTTTTTTTTAATCCCCCTTTTCGACTCCTGTATTTATATTATCAACCTCTTTGCCAATCTAACTCTATTCTTACCAGCAAATATTGATTGTACAATCACTTGACCTACTAAATTACATGCAGATCTGATAGACAGTTCGAAAGTTATGCTCTAACAAAATAAACATACAAAAATACAACTCCGATTCTTCTAAATTCTTCGAGAGATCTCCGCTCTCTTGACACTAAAAATAAAAAAAAAATAAAAAAAAATACAGCTGACTTGAGAACCTCCTCCTTTTTGAAGTCGGTTAAAATATAACAATAGGTATGTCATTTTACAGTATGTATGTCACTCATCATCATCATCTTCTTACCCTTATCCCACATGATGTGGGGTCTGCACAACGTGCTCTTCTTCCATTTCCCTCTATCAGTCGTCATCTCAGCACTCACTCCTTTTTTAACCATATCCACTTTCACACAGTCCATCCATCTTTTCTTTGGTCACTATACAACTAATTAGTTAGGTATTCGTTTTGAAGTACATATACGCATTTAAGTGCAAGAACTAACCTCCCATACTATTCCTACCCTACAACCTTCCCATTGCAGGGATGTGAGATCTTATGAGCAAGGTCAGTGATCCATCACCGCGATAAATTATTGATAAAAAACGGCACTAGATCTCCATTCACTGGCAGGATGGCATATCATCCTTAGGGCATAAAAAGTCTGCCTTGTAACGTTTTTTACGAGAACGCTCGAGGGATCATGTCTAGGCTTTAGGATTTATGTACGAGGTAATACTACTGGGGATATTACTTTCTTAGTTATACTAAAAATATACTATGACCTTATTTCATTGCGTTCAATTTTTTTTGAGCACGTTTAGCTTCAAGATGAAATGAACTGTGTGCAGTAATAAAGGTTTAAGTAGCCAGTGTCGCGTGGTCCCCGGGAACCATAGTCCGTCTGACGGGTGGGTTAATTATAATAATTAAAATCAGCCTTAAAAGTTAAATATTGAGGTATAAATAATATTAAAATTTACAGAAGCTGGCTCCCCAGAGGCCGTAAAACCCATTTTGCTATCCATTACCTACTACGTCCTACTAATATTATGAATGCGAAAGTTTGTAAGGATGTTTGGATGTTTGTATTTTTGTGGTTCAATCACGCCGTAACGGCTAAACCGATTTCGATGAATCTTGGAATAGATAGAGTTACTTGGTGTAGCAGCATATAAGCTACTTTTAATAAAGGTGTCGCTTGAGCAAAGCCGCGGACACAAACTAGTCAAAAACAGTGAAAACTCATATCCTAAGCTTATACCTAGTGTGAAACGTGTTAGTTCGTTGGTTCGTTCTTCAGAACAACGGATTTACGTAGGCAAAAAGTGGCCGGCTACCATTAGGTAATTAAAATACGAAAGAAATAACGAGAGGTACGAGCTGGTAATAACGATGCACGATGGTTCGTTTATTACCAGCCCGTAGAGCCTTACGTCTCGTAAGAGCTATAACGACGAAACCCTGAATCTGGATCACAGAAACTAGTCCAATACAATAAAATAAGTTGCTTATCCATCATATCTTTGCTACGACCGATGCCGAACGATCACGCCTATTCCGAACTGTAGTCGTAAAAACGCACAATAAAAGAAAGGCCTATTCCTTTTTCAGCAAATCGATCTTACCACATTCGTTTCGTAACAATCGTAAAACAAATCATATCGTATCACGGATATTTTTCCATTTTCTTATCTCTAGTATTCGTCAACGGTTTCGTCATACTCGCAAAGAGAGTAGAGTTGAATTACACATTACGAAGACGTAAAGAAAACTATTTTTTACTAGCTTTCGACCGTGGTTTCGCTCTCGTGGATAAAAAATAAACAAATAGGTATACATAGAACGTTCATACAGTACCTAATCATTTCAGCCTTAGGACGTCCACTGCTGAACATAGGCCTGCCCCACAGATTTCCAGAGCGACTTCCATTCATTTGGGGGGGAATTTGCCCATACTCACCACGCTGGGCATGCATGTTGGCGAGCGCAGTCATGGTCTGTCGTTAAAATAGGGGAAGCTGCTGCCCATCCCCTAGCTTTTTCCCTTAATCGCCTCTTACGACATCCACGGGTAGGAAGATATGGAAGGGCCTATTCTTCAGAGGGGTCACCACATTCACACAGAAGCGTTATAAAATGTTTGAAGTGTTGATTGACTTATTGATGTTATCTTTTGAGGAAATGGACTAAATAAATAACCGAGCAAGGTATGTCGTCAGCTAAGGTCGTCAGCTCCAACTGCATCTGTTAACCTTACGATAACATTTAGTGGCGCAGTTCACACACACACACAAACACACACAGAGACCTATTCACAAACTAATGTGACACGAATAGATAAGGAACTTATTATCTTTCTTGTTGGAGTTCATACATTGATTATTATTTGCCGCACTGTATGTATGAACAGTCGCCTGCACTAAGATGTATACATTTCAAAATGGCGGCACAATACAGATGAGGATGGAAAGTACACAGTTAAGTTAAAAATGGCAAAAGTTATGATGAGATGGTACATAATTTTTGAGGTTTTTCTGTGTACTTTCTTATTTTAAGTAGGTACTGTGGCATCATTTCGAAAATTATGATATTTATGCAGCTTAGTGCAGGCAGTACACATCATTGAAGGAAAGGAGAAGAAAAACGAGGAAAAGGTAGACCAGAATTAGTTACATGAGCCAGATAAAAGAGAAGACTGCCGTCATTTTGTATAAGGAAGTAAAGGAGCTCGCATTGGAAAGATCAGAATGGAGGAAATTGCATCATTACATCGACAAGAGAGCTAAGCTCATAAATCATAGAAGAAGAGTGCAGGCTATTATAGCAATATCCTACCAATATACCTATGTTTGAAGCTGATAAATCTATTCTAATAGTCTCACCGGCATAAAAGTTGATTGTAAACTGTACCAAAAGAAGTTACCTTCATTGTATGTTAGTAGAGTAGATTATGGTTATATTATTTGGTTAAAATTTGATAGAGAAAAAGCTTTATCTCAGTCTTGTCCCTAGGTGCGATAATGAACAGCCGGATACAGTGCTTCATACATAACTCCTAATTTTATTGGAGTGCTCATTATGCATTCTTAATGAACCCCTTCCCGCGATATCCTCTTAATTTATGAGCACCATTTAAGGAAATAAAAACTTCTATATCTTTCTATATTTGTTTCCTCAATTTGCATTCCTCTCTGCTAGAGCCTTTCTCCACAAAGCATCGATTATCTGTAACTTAGAAAGGCTGACGTGGTTTGAATTTTGTATGTTGAATTTAAATTCACTGACACACATAATTATGACCGTTGACCATGTTCCCATTGATGATTGACCTATTTGAACTCTATGGTCTTCTTTTTGTACGTTTTCTTTTTTTCATAGTCAGGCCCTAAGCCACTTCGAAGAAAATTTATCCACACTATTGATGCTTCTAACAAATAGGCAGGCTTAACACTCCGGTAGGTAAATCACAGACGAGAGGCAGAACTGGCAGGTGCCTTGAATATTTATGGTTTGACCTGAGATGCGATATTCCGGTTCGATGGTCCGTAATTCGGCGTATCTGTGCTGCAGATTGTCGTCAAGGTACGCTGCTTATAGTGTTGTATCAAGATTATCAAAGTTTCTATCGATGATTTGATACAACCAGAAAGCAAAACCTTAAACCTTACCTTTTGTAGCCTGAAATAAAGATTATTATTATTATTAAAACATGTACTGTCAAACAGTAGTCAGGTAGTATAATTTAAATTTTATTTTATTTCGGTTGTTCACCATAATTGTTAGTACATTTATCTACCTGTAAACTATGTTAGTAACCATAAAAACAGATTTCAAATTATTCATGTCACATTATTATCAGAATACATTCAAACATATTATTATTGCAAAAATAAATTAAATTTACTTAATATTGAAAATTCTCACTAGATTAATTTAAGCATGTAAATGTCACTATAATATTCAAAAATTCTAATTGTATAAGTAAAGTCAAGAAAATAAATAGTAGATTGATAATATTAGATTGATAATAGTAGATTGATAATTTAATTTAATTTTATTTTGCACAACGCATTGCAATTGCAAGGCAACACATGCGTCTCGATCCAGTGTCTGAGGATAGGGCCATCCACCCGTTCAGCCACCGTGACCAGGAGGCTGTTGGGGCTGGCGCGCACCCGCCGCATCAGGGAGGCGACACGCTTGCGCATGATGGCGTGGTAGTCATCCACTCGCGCCTTTGCGAACATACCTGATGCGCTGCAGTAGCGCGGCAGCCCCACCAGCATCCGGAACGCGTTGTTAATAATGAAGTAACTTACAAGCAAACGACACTACCAAATTACCTACAATAAGTGCGAATCTACAATCTAAAATAACTGCTTTGTAAGCGTTCATTTTTTATTCTATTCGCTTTTAGGCGTCATTTCAGTTCTTAAATATTTAGTTATAGTATTTTGTGGGATTACCTGAGGCTTAGTGCTAACCGCTTTAGTAGCACCAACTATACAAACGACGTGGATTACTTAGCTAAGAAAGTATCATAGGTTATTTACGATTATTAGCTCGATCGGTCAGCGGTGCCGACACTAATAGCCCGCGCGTACTGAAAGGTTCAAGGTTAATCGAATACGTATTTCCATCGACAGTTTCTATCGATTTCTAAGCAACACTGTAGGTACACACCTGCCTTCATCAAACTCTGTAATTACCGCACAATTGGAGGCCTTGGCTTCTTTAGATTATTCTGTAGTTTTAGCAAGGTCAAGATGGAGTGGTTCAGCGATAATCTGTTAATTGGAGAATTGACATTTACAAAAGACTTAATTGTACCTGACAATAGTGTCCATTTTGCCTAGTCGAACTATAGGTACCTAGCTACGTAGGTATTAATCAGAGATGAACTAGCCTTTACAGATATCTTAATCTGTTTATTGAGCCGACATCAGTCAAAGATCTAAACGTTCGTGCCCCGTAATTGGCGTCTATAAGGCAAGATATGAACTATAAGCAGTTAAATACTAGTAAAACGGCAGCCGCTAATTATGCAGAAATGCTCAAGGAAAAACCATCAGGCAATTCCTCGAGCCATTGACCGCGATCCCTAACGTCTTTTGCTCCGGTCAGATCAAGGTTGCATTAAAGTATCATGATTTTCTTATATTTTTTTCCGTACCGCATTTGGAAAAAACGGAACCCTTATAGGATCTTTGTTGTCCGTCTGTCTACCAAGAACCTTTTTCTCAGAAATTCCAAATTATAAAGTGAACTTATGGTGCCGTATATAAATCAAATTTCGAGCTCAATTTAAACGCATTAAAAGTTATTATAAGGCAATTAATGCCTAATTTTTGTATGGAAATGACAAAAATGAAAAACCAGGTCTAGGGTACTTCCAGTTACCCCACAATTCTGAAATTTGGAATACTAAATGCTTTTGTGACATAAAGGAAACAAAAATGAAAACGGACAAAAAGTCTAAAATTGAGAATTTTTTTTTAACCCCAAGACAAAGTTATATTTGCTGTCAATATCTTATCAATGAACTAAATGAGCGATCGCAAAATATAAGTTTGTTATTTGCTACACTTAGGTGCACAGGCACTCATAGGTTTAGTTGTGTGTGGGTAACAATAAAAAGTAACGGTGTAAGGCATGAAAAGTTTAATGAAACAGTTTAATAAACTAGAAAACGATGCTAAGCTGCAAAATTGCAGGTTTGTTGTACCAAATGGCAGGGTTAGGTACCCCACTTTCGACAGGGGAAAGCTTATAAAAGCAGATTTGATTATAGTTTGTTGAGAAATGAGCTAAAGAACTTTAGTGATTGGTTCACCGTGAACTCTCTTATTTTGCATTTTCCAATGAACAAGCACTTTCTACAACGTACCTACCTATAGGTAACTCAAGTCAAAGTTTTAAGATCAAAGACTACGGTTTCAGGCCTTCTAAGATTGGTCTGAACCTGATCAAATGTAATTATGGAAATCGACTTTGAAGTGTTAACCCCGTCCGTACAAAAGGTTTGGAGGAAAATAAACCTATTTTTAACCGACTTCAAAAAGGAGGAGGTTCTCAAGTTGAATGTTTTTTTTTTTTGTGTATGTTACTCGATATCTCCGCCAATACTAAACCGATTTTGATAATTCTTCTTCGCTGGTGTATAGAGTATGATCCCGGGGTGGTCCCATATTAATTTAATTCCTGAGGGATTGCTATTGCTACTTGTCCCGTAAAACTTAAAAAAATCTCTTGAAATCTCGACTTGCCGAATTTTTTATTTTGTCGACGTTGGTATGGTATGGTTATCTCCGTGACTTCGTTCGGTTGCTGCTATTTTTACATTATAAACTTAGGGGTTGTGTGTCGGGAATTCCTTTCTGTGCACCCATACGTTACAACAGGAAGCTACCCTGCAAATTTCTACTCTTAGGATTTTGGTTAGGTTTTCTCTGCGTTGATTTTCAAAGAGAATGGAACCACAACGTTTTATTGTCAGTCAGGCAACCGTAAGAGTTATTATTGATGATGAATGGATGTCATACTTTTGTTTTTATTCGAAAGTGTAGGTGGCCAGTGTCATCCTCAGTAGGTAAGCAAAACGCAAAGAGGTTGATAACAAAAAAAAAGGTTAATATTAATCTTGTAAATATTCAGGAATTTGAAGTCGGTTTTTAGTTTTTGTAAAAAATATCAAATTATTCCTTATCTCTTCATACGAGTATACCTATTATTATCTAGAAATGACATTACTTATTTGAATTGAAAGACCTTCAATATGCAGTAATAAATAACTTTGTTATGCACCTACCAATCTATTCAATGACAAAAAACATTGTGTAGTACCTATAGCTACGTAGACTGTGAAAAAGCTACAGAAATGGGTACGACCGTCGCTCGTAAGTCGTAACTCAAGCCGTATTATATTTACTCCGTCATTGGATACAATAGATAGCGCCTGTTCAAACGTATCCTTACATTTGATGTGTCGTATAAATCTCGTTGACGTCGCAATCACGACTCGAGATTGATGCCCGCAATATCAGCCATCACTAGGGCTGCCGTACATCAGGCAGGCCCTTTATTCGACTGTGCGGTTCCGTATGCAACGCTCGCGTCCCGTTTTTGTCCCGTATATTCTTTATATATTCCATGTTTCATCGAAATCTGTTGAGCCGTTGCGGCATCATTGAATAACAAACATACAAACATCCTCACAAACTTTCGCATTTATAATATTAGTAGGATATAGTAGAATATTTAAGTAGGATTCCCACAATATTATGACTCAGGTGCGAATCGAGCTCGCGATAAACGCTTACCACTGCGCCACCGAGTAAATTCTGGTCCAACTTAGTTGGATTCAAAAAAAATTTGCAATTTCTAAGCACCGTCAGCTAGTTCCAATGCGGACAGCTAACCTGTTGCAAAACAAGAACTTACAGACAAGTTTTGAACTTGAGTGATCGAAGGCTCTGTAGCCGCTATGTCGCCACGTGACCCACTGCTCTGATTACGCCTAGCATTGGACACCTGATTGGAACTTGACATGCGTTTATGATCCTGATCAAAACTCAGTTTATCGATGCTGCGATATCTAGCCATCAGCGTGACGTAGTTATTAGTGATGGTTTAGTTGCTGATAATTATGATTCAGTTATATTTGATCGAGCGAGTGAAAACAGCGAAGAAGAAAGATAACGTTGAAAGTGAGCATCTCAGCCTCATATACAAGGTGATTCATAACATGTATGCCATCCCGAAAGGGGCTTATTCTACACCCGATTGGCAATAAAGTTTGTTCTACGACTTTTGGAAATTGGACATTTTTCATTGAAAAAACTCTATGCGAATATCAGCTGTTTTGGGGTCAAGTCAGGTCAAACTCAATGAATCAGCTGTTTTCGGTAGCAATCCTGATTCCGAACTTCTTGTACGTTTAGTTATTAGTTCTAAAGATGATAAAAATACCAAAAACAGCTAATATGAGAAAGTTAGCTAAAATTATTTATTTTCGTTGATAGAATAACCCCCTTTCGGGATGGAATACATGTTATGAATCACCTTGTATAATAATATCTAGGTACCTAACTCTTTGAGACATCAGTTATTTTCAGAAACGCATCATTCAGATTGTGCATGGCCGTGGTGGCGCTGGCTGAAGAATAGGCCCTTTCATGTCCACCTACCCGTGGATGTTGTGAGTCGTAAGAGTCGACTAAGGGAAAAAAGCTAGGGGATGGGCAGCAGCGTCCTCAATTTTAACAACGGTAGCTCTAACTGCGCTCGCCAACCCGCGTACCCAGCGTGGTGAGTAAGGGTAAATTCCCCCCACGTGATAGGAAGTCGCTCTGGAGGCCTATGTTCAGCAGTGGACGTTCTGCTACTGAAATGATGATGATTATGCGTGAGGGCATGAAAGATAAAACTATCTATTGAAATCATGCAGAATTCAGATGCATATTTTTAATCCAGCTCTTTAAACGTTGAGACTGGATCAAGTAGAAAGCAAATTGGAAACTTGTGAGGCCTGCGGCTCGGCCCCAATCTGACCGTGGCCATAAAATAAATATAATACTGTGTAGAAGGGAAACACTTGTATGAAACAATAGGCTTTTGCAAGAATACCTATGGCATGCGAGGGCGGCTCACTTACCTACTGCTTCTACTCGCTCGACATGTGAGCGTTTTCACAGCACATAATATGGGGAGGCAAATGCATGAAAAATGCGCACTTAACTTTCCAGTAAAATGTTTCACGAATTGAATTTTGTAATTTTCTGCAAACCTAAATAGAAGGGTGCTGATCAGCATAATAATATTATGTTGATTTAGGTGGCTTAGTAATGAAAGAACTATAGGTTTCACTTCTAACAGCCAACATCTTGATTTTTGATTTCTGATACTTTATTTGTTATCTTTAATTAATGTTATTGGTCCGTAGGTAAATTGAAGATTAATCGTTAAACTATTCATTGAAGTAAATAAATAAATAAACAAATAAATAGTATAAGGTTGTACAAAGTTTCAAAATTGTTTTGTGAAGAAATATTCGCATTCTGAATAATAATATTATAATACTAACAAAGGGAATTTGAGATAAAAGTTCAATGATAGCTTAAAGTTAATAACTTCATAAGTAGGTACTTACTTTAATCTCTTGTTGAAAGATGACAACCAATTTTTTACAGATGAAATGAACGTCTTGTTCTAAATGATGTCGGCGCCGAGTGCCGACTTTCGTACTTTGCCTACTTTTGCAATATTCAATGTAAGTATTAGCGGAGTGCCGACTTTAAAAAAATCCTATACAACTAATCGCTTATCGACGACTTATTATAAAATTGCGTACTTTATGAGTACTTTGCCTTCTATTATAAACTTCGTTACTTCTGAAAGCACTATACCGACAGTGGTACAATTAAGTTCAAAAATGTTGGGGGTTCAAGTGGCGCGCACCCGTTACTTCAGTTTTATACTTCCATGGGCACGCTTGTGTTGTTTCTATTTAGAATGCATTGAGATTATATTTATTTCATAGATCAGACTATAACCTCTTTGTTATTTGATGCAATGTCAAAGATAAGGAATTGACTTACGTCAGTTAATTTTATTGCTCTCTTGTATGTATCCATTCATATACGGAGGTGATCTTGAAAATGAGTCAAGTTGTGTGTTAATATTAATATTAACACACAATATTAATAAGTTAATATTAATATTAATATTAACTATAATATTACAATATTATATTTTTTATTGCCTTAATTTTTACGTTTAATCTTCTTGACTGTACATAAATTTGACATACTGCGAAAATATACACGACTTAATTTAATAGTCTACAAAACGCTACTGATTGCATAAACATAACAAAAATCGGCACTACGCGAAAGTCGTCGATAAGCGATTAGTTGTATAGGATTTTTTTAAAGTCGGCACTACGCTAATACTTACATTGAATATTGCAAAAGTAGGCAAAGTACGAAAGTCGGCACTCGGCGCCGACATCTTCTAAATTAGGACATACAAGAAGATATAAACAGATAATGCACTCTTATAATTTTAATAATAGGTATCACCAAAAAAAAGTTACTTCACATACCTACATAGTCCTGACCCTACACTAGGATTCCCTATGTCTTGGGCTTAGATAATATACTAATCGAAGGTCGTGGGTATCACAAACTACGAGTACCATGGTACACAACACCCACACCCGGAACAAATACATATTTGCAGATCGTGCTGCGAGCTACACAAAAACATTCTACATTTGGCAATGCAAATATTCTTTATAATCTATGTAATGCAATTGCATTTGTTGCATTAACAACCAGATAATCAACAGGGCGTGCAAGAATATGGTTGGGTTTACGAGAGATATCTCTAAACTACTGAACCATTTTGCATTGTGCCATTGTTTGAATGTACCTATTCTCTCTTTTGTATTGTGCTTGTATCCATAGATCACTGAGTAGTAACTACTATGATACACCATACAGCAGCAGATATCTATTTTGTCTTAATTGGCTTTGATTTTTGTTAGAACTCTGATCATCCTACTAAAGCGAAAGTTTGTAAGTAGTAGTTTAGAATGGATTTTAATGAAACTTCACAATAATATAGCTTATACATCAGAATAACACATAGGCTACAATTTATAAAGATATTGTGTGAGTTGTCCAAAATATGACGATGAGTGTCAAGTAAGTATATATACTAATCCTGCGCAGACAAAGTCGCGGGCACCAGCTATTTTTATAATAAGGGAGTGATCACAAACCGATAACAAATGGAAATTCAGTCCAAAAATGAAAACCAAGCACGTAAGGTCTGTTGACAAACATGTCACATCAAATTTGGCTGAAATACAGATATAACCTAAGTCTTAATTCTCTACTATCAACCGACAGCTCTCTTCTTTGCTTATAACGGCCTAAAGGGCCATCATCGACCAAAGTGGAGCGGAACGGATGTAGTGAAATCAATTAAACGAGCCACCCCTGTACGAGTTGATGCCACGATTCTATACACCGCTCTGCTTTGATGGAGCTCTAAAACTAGAAAATATCAATCAAACTTTATCCTACCAATAGGTAGGATAATAATAATTAACTTTTTTTATTGCCTACTCATAATATGTATGCTATACCAAAAGGCGGTTATCGGCACCCAAATTGGCAAAAAAATAGTTCTACGGCTATTGGAAATACAACATTTTTGATTAAAAAAAAATTGTGCAAAAATCAGCTTTTTTGTCAAATCAGTTCAATCAAACTTATAGTTACCTACAAAGATAAAGGAGTAGATGATACTTACAAAGATAAAAGACCAAAATCATCTAATTTGAAAAAAACCGTGAAAACAATTTATTCTTTTTGTCTTTCCGATTAATTTTTTTTAAATACATATTATGCATCACCTATAAGATTACTGCTTTTTAGCAGGTTCTTTATTATGCGTAGTAAGTAACACAAAAAGCGGTAGGTAACTAGGCCAAGTCACGGAATATACAAACTCGACAAAAATCGTACCTCATGTCTATAATCACGATTGAGTTCAACGGTCTCCGATGTACAGTCGATGAAAAACGTCAGTGAAGAATAATAGACTCATCGCCAAATGCTGAAATAGAATTGACTTTTACATTTTTCCGCGAGAAGCCATTACTAAGATTCCCTTAATAATTAAATTTACTTGCCTAGCTAGACTAATCAATCCACCTGCCAATTAGACCAGCATTTCAGTATAATTCGCTATAGATCTTCTTTTCATCGTTTTTGTAATGTATACGCGGATATTTTTCGGTAGGTACTATGCAGATGATGGTCACAATTAATTGTACTAAGTATAACCAAAATATCCGCCTTAGATACCACCCTAAAGGTGTATTTTGCGTGCAGTGATCGTTGATCGACCTTTATAATATGTAATCATAAAATCTAACCCTTTTTAATCATAATCAGTCACTAAATTTATCGGCTTTTAACGGTTCAATAGCTCTCGCTCCTTTCGAACACTAAACAAAAGAAAGAGGCGGAGATACTTTTACCGAGATTTTTATAAAGTTAGTGAGTGTTTATGAATTTATATAATAGTATAGTTAGTATCTTTTTTGCCCATTAATGTTATTGTTGCTGTTGTTTTTGGTTGCAACTGAACACAGACTGGGTAATCAAAGCTTCCCCTTAAAAGGATTACAGTGAATAAAGAAGTGAGAGATAAGCTTACTTAGCCGTGTGAAAGCGAAAAATTTAATAACTGGTGAGCCTTATAGTTTGGTTATATAGAGAGTTTTGCACCGGTTCGTGTCTCCATGAATGTACACAAGCATTAGTAAACCCAGCCTACATTTGTTAGGTTTATGTAGGTGTATATACCTACTCCGGCAGTCATGATCTCATGTCGTGTTGTTACCAAAAGAAGACAGTTCACGCCTGTCGTTCAAAGGCATTGTTGGACTCATGCAAACATACACGATGGTAGGTAACTGTGACCGCGTTGAAACCTACTTTTTATCTGTACGACCACTGGAAATGTATGTTTTTGTTAACTTAATAATGTCCAAACCAGAAACCAGTTGTTTTAAACAATGGCCCGCGACCCCAAACATACCAATTTTACTCTTTTATGGAAACACTAAGATTTTCCAATACCTCCTCGATGGGCGAAGGCGATAGACTCGCAATCTGTCACGTTTGGAATAATAATAATGTTCGGACATGCCTCTGACTACCTCCCTTATACATCTTCAAGGATCTGATCGCCTGAAGATCTGAGAACCAGTTCTAACATTTTTTGGGTTGAAAGACGAGAGCTATTTTGATAAATATTAATTAGGAATCTACTGATTTAAAAAATATTAGTACAAAAACAGGTCACCATTGGTGCACCAAATTGGTTCACACCAGAACAGAGTCAAACACGTAAGCAAATGTTACGCATTTCCGTTTCAGTTCCTCAATCAAAAGGTCTATCAAATGTTGGCTGTGTGACTAGCATATTGCGGCTAAACTAGCGCAACTTTCCAAATTGACCTAATAGCTAGCTTTTGATGTTCCTGGCAATTACTCAGCCTTTACTCAGGAAACCAATCAAAAGTTTTACCTTCAGTTTAAAGTCAAAATCATAATTATAAATCGGATTAAATCTGATACCTAAGGAAATCCGATTAAGTTCATAGGAATAGCAAATTTAAAAGAAGATACTTCGGAGATTAATTAAATAGTGAAGGCGGGGGCTTTGGAAAAGCTCCAGGTATTTTTAAGATAAGACAACACATCTCTACATTCCATTTTGTGAAATTATCATCGAAAAATATTAAAGGTACTGAGCCGTGTTTGATTCCTCATTCTTCTAGGCTTTGTCGCGAGGAACAGGCGTAGGTAGCTTCACCTAGTTTCTTAGACGTTTCAAACTGATCATGGTGATATACACCTTTTGACTGTGAATCCAATGTAGGTTAGGTTAGGTTAGGAACCAGAGTACAGCAGGTATTTTAGAGTTTTGCTTTTCCGTTACACACTAAGGTTATTGATACATTCATTGATAAAATAATAGTTACAAATTATTTACTTAGAACGTAAGGTATTGATAAGTTATCAGTTCTATCGAAAATCCATGGATATGGGTTGCATTCAAATCACTTTAGGTTAACAGTCTTACTGTTCAAAGGTTGGTACAAGGTGTCTCACTCCCACGGAGATAATGCCATTTAACATTATAATCAGCATTAGCATACAATCCATATTTATCCAACGCCTCCATTGAATGGAGCAAAACGGTTACTTCCGTCTACGGTTATAGATTGTGAAACAATTATTGCTTTACTTCACGTTTATTGGCCGTGGTGGCGGCTTCGGCCGGCTGAAGAATAGGCCCCTTCATATCTGGCTACTCGTGGATGATGTAAGAGATGGCTACGGGAAATAAAGCTAGGGGATCGGCCGCAGTAAGATACGAGTACCTCTAACTGCGCTTACCAATCCGCGTGCCCAGCGTGGTGGATATGGGCAAATTCCCCCACAATGATAGGAATTCGCTCTGGAAATCAGTGGGGGAAGCAATGTTCAGCACTCACGCCAGTGGTCCTTATTTGAATCTTAGAATACATTTGAAAAAAGAGAAGGAATTTAATGCCTTTAGCTATAGTCGCGATCATAAATGTAGGTAAATTTTTCAAGTATGACACGATTCAGTGAAGATTTTTCATTGATTCTTGCACGATTTAAAAATTGAAGAAATCAAAAAAGACGAATTCGTGTCCAGATTGACTAAACGAGCGATACCGAGGTATGACTGCAATTATGAGCCTGGACTGTGCCTACACAAATCCACTTATTTTCGTTCCAAATCAAGGGCGTTTGAGAATATAAATCTGTTATTCAATCCCGCCCATTAAATATAGAGCAAGGTTACGCTTATTCACCGCATATTTAAAACTAACCAGACTTACAAATAAACAAAGTGTGCAGTCTCAATTAATAATTATACACAGACATACATTATGAGGAATATGGGGATACACATGTGAAGAAACATACCACGTAGGTGGCACTGCTGCTAGTTGAATTAAGTAGGATTGAATTCCTACAAAAGCATACATGCATCCTACAAAAGCAAAGGTAGTTTAAATTAATTGGTAGTTTATATTATATACTGTAGGTATTGGCTTTGTGTGCCAATAATACTGCAAAGTGGTTCAAGATTGGTTGATTAAGTATAATAACTACTCAAAAGTTGTTTTATTTAAGACGTGTCAATCACACTAATATTTTAAATGCGAAAGTAGCTCGGTCTGTATTGAAATGGCATTTGCTTGTGAGATGTCACTTGATGCAAAGTTTGTAGACTAAATCGTTGTCGGTATCGGACGTGAAAGGAAAGGAAAACGATGCGTGAGGATCTTGTCTAGACCCTCAGCTACCTTTTGTCTTCCTTCATACCGATAACACTATGTTTATAATCAGCTTCAGTTCAGCTGTCAGAACTTATGTCAGAAGTTTCGCTTTGTCTGACGATCCACTCCAGCAGGTATAGTTTAAGCTATTACGGTTTTTTGTACGTCTTCGTTTACATATACTTATAGGTAGGTACCTACTTAATCGAATTATAGCAACTGATCGTGTTTAATGTACCGTCTTCATTAGAAATCACCGATTGTAGAGTTCAATTTCGCATAAAATGTATGCCATAAAGAATGGCATATGAGGCTACCTACTCGGGTGTTGTATTTCTAGGCGTGCGATTAGTTACCTAGAAGCTCATATTACAATATCATGTTGCAAATATCGTATTGAAGAAAGAACTGATGCATGATAGCAATGTAGGTATTACTAACATTAGAGACCTAGGTACCCCCTAACATAAAAACACTATTTAAATTTAATCAATGCAAAATTATTATTATTTTTAACAAAGGTGGCAAACAAGCTTACGGCCCACCTAATGGTAAGCAGTTACCGTAGCCTATGAGCGCTTGCAATACCAGAGGCATCACGCACGCGTTGCCGACCCCGAACCCCCTTCCCCCCTTAAGAGCTCTGGCAACCTTACTCACCGCAGGAACACAACACTATTTGAAACAAATAATGTTATTTGGCTGCGATCTTCTGTAAGGCGGAGGTACCTCCCCAGGCGGGTTGCTCCAATTCAGAACGAGAAAATCTCGCTGTGCCCTACCTCCTCATAAATCCCTTTCACTGTATATCATTATGCATCATAGACCTTAACCATCTGGAGATGGTTGAGGTCTCTGGGAAAGTATTTTCGGAATAGTTATTAAATTTATTAGAAGATGATATGATTGTTTTCCGTTAAAATATTTTCTAATGAATGAAAGCGTACCTCAAGTGATTAAAAAAAGAATCGATGCGATTATTGGTCACGTAACTCATTACACAATTTCATTTGCGAATCATCCATTCACAAGCATGAGTCAGTCGTTTAAACTCGATTCACATAATGTTTGGTTTATAATTTGCATTCAAAAATTACAGAAGAAAGTTAAAGAGAGGATAAAATGTTACAGCAAAATAACCCGTCGAATATAAATGAACTAAAAAGGCGTCATCTGCTCTTACGGGCGACTCTACCAGTTTAGCTTTCTCTATTCCATAAAAAGATAAACATAATTTAAATAAATAAGTAATAACACCCATTAGAGTAGTCACATACATAGTCCTGCCTGACTCCACACTAGGCTTCCCTATGTCGTGGGTATCAGAAACTACGTGTACCTACCTACCATGGTACCACAACACCCAGACCCGGTACAAATTCATCATCTCAGACGGGCATCCGCCCTCTAAGCTAAGGAAAGCTCCGTTTCAAAAACAAGTATCCACTAATCCTCCTTTCAATCTACCAGTGGAACAGGATAGCAGATGCGGAGACGTTTCTTTCATTACAAGCGCGAGAGCGGAAGAACGGAAATTGCTATCCGCCACTATCCGTCTGACCCGCTCTTGCCCTTGATGAGAAACATCCTATTCTTACGGAAATAAGGGGTTGCTAGAGAGCTAGATCTCCTTGCTGATTACTTAAATCCAACGATCTTCATCACAATTACGCTTATAATGGAAACAAAAAACACGGAATCGCTCGACTTCCTCGAATTTATAAAAGCCAACGTTAATTTGTATTTTCGGTTGTTACAGAAACGATCATTTGAGACTGAAGTAATTGGGACTACGGAATCGAAGATTTTTTCTCTGGTAAGTGTCCATAATATTAACATGTTTACCTTGCTTTAAATAAATAAGAACAAAGCGAGTACTACTTTTCTTTTCTTGAATTCCTATACTTTCCTACTCTTTTATATACTAATAGCTTCTTAGGCTTTTTAGAGTTGTCTTTAGAAAGTATTTAACTAAATAATAATGAAATGGTAATTTAACTTACTAAGACGGAAGATCGAACATAGCAATTATTAATTGGAACCAGGTCAACATTTCCTGGTCTAATGATAGGAAATCTTAATACCTGAAAAGTTATACCTATGCTTATTAGCATGCGCACTTAGTACCCTACTGTCTCCCCAAGAGCATAGATAGATCCTGGTGAAAGTACTAATGTTTACAAACTAACTATATGTACTAACTGTATGCATACCTAAATATTTTAGCAAACTAGATTTTGTAAATCAAGTATTCGTAGAAGGTTAGGTACTCGTGTCGTGAGGTGACACAAGTAAAGCTAATGGGAACCACCAATGCAAGCGATAGAAAAGCGTAAAATCTCAATGCCATGCCAACTTCCCTCAATAGAACATCACGTCTGCGGTTTGCCCATTCGGAAAAAAAGTTAACAGAATTACGTATAGAACGAACAAATTAATTTCTATAGCGGAAGATCCGACGTGGTCATCGGAACCAGGGCAAGCTATAACGCGCGAGCTGCATATGGATGGACCTGTTGCAACGCATACCAGGTTGAATAGCGGAACCTAACTGGACTGGTCACATCTTGTAGAAGTTATTATGATAGCTCATTCGGGACACGTTGAAATTGGTTATCGTACTGTTAGAAAGGTGTTGGAGGTAGATGGTAGAGCTAAAGGTGAGATTGAATTATCCTCTGTTAGCATTAGTAGGTACAATTAATCAGTTTCATTGATTGATAAAGTTAGACTTTTTGTACAGGTTTATTGATGCTCATCAGTAATCACGAATTTGAAGATTCTATCTCAACGGCAACAGCAATAAATAGGCAGATATAATAGAAAAAAGTTAAGTTCCATCAGACGCTAGCGTCTTTTTTCTATTAGGCCTTATTTTAATACAATAAGGCCTTTTTACTACTACTTTTGTAGATAATTGCTAATTAATAGGAGAAAAGTAAAAAAAACTGTTTAATTATCTCCTAAATTGATATAGAATCATGCTGAGTGGAATTGAAATAAACTCCAGACAAGAAAAGTATAATGACCTCATCCCATTTACCGAGTTTATCAATCTTGTAGGGTATTGAACTCCGCTCCTAAGGTGCCCTACATTTGTCCCTAATGAAAGTGAATGTGTTGCAATGAACGCGAAAGAAAATCTTGTCTAAGTGAAGAAATAAACTATGAGAATTGCCTTTCAGATACACGAATTATGCTTTTGTTCCATTCTCAGGAGCAAAAGTGATAATAGATCATTTTTAATTATAATTTCTTCAGAGATAAGAAGATCTTTTAAGATTGATCAAGTAGCAATCATGGCTATTCCCAAGCAGAAAGGAAACTTACGTCTTTTAGGAATACCTTACTCCAGTAACATCCTGATTAATAAACGGGCATTAGCGAAAACCCTAGTAATCCGGTAAGTAAGTAGTTTGCAATGCTAAGGCGTGGCTCAAGCCAGAGAAAGTAAGGGCCAGCATTCGTCTCATACTTTCACTTGACTCTTTTAACCCTACAAAGTACGTGCAGACAGAATGTTTCCACTTACATATTCCCTTCAAGGGCTGTCTAGGTAATAGGATTTGTTTCCGTCTAGGTGAAATGAGATAAAGCGGATTGGGGTGAGAAGCTTCAGAGATAAGGATTTTGTGGCAGTTTTGCGATGGTTGATTTGATGAAATAAAGAACATTTTCTTCTTAGGTGTCAATTGAAGTCTAATCGACACAGTAACCTATGTTAGCCGCAAAGCGTGTCGGTTAAAAACAAAAGTTGCAATACTAGTTTTTCAAGATAGACGGGTCGAAGGCCTGCCAATGTTCAAGTCCCACTTGCCATCGACCTCGAAATTTTAAAAACACGAAACTTTCGTTGTCCTAATAATTGGAAAATAAACGCTTTCGATTCCGAATGCCTTGGTGGTTTTTATCAAAAAATCTTGTTGTGAAAATATCATTGAACTTTCTGATGTGATGTGATCTTACCAATAGAATTGCTCAAAGAGCCGCCAAAGCGTAGCAATAATATTTTGCTCGCATTCTTTATTCTTTATTGTACACAAGAAAACACAGATTACAGCAATAAAAAAGAAAGGTATGTACAAAGGCGAGCTTAACCCTAAAAAGAGTTATCTTCCAGCAAACCTTTGAGGCTAGAGAGAAGTGATTATAGAGGGTGGTTCGTGTACCTAAACAAATATGGTTAATAGTAAATAACATTAATTACAAAAATACTATTACCTATAAAAAACCTATAAATGAAGATAAACATACATACATTATAATACTAATGACTCGCACTGCTTATGATTTCTTTTTATTTCTCAGTATATACTTATTTCGTGTTCCGAAAGGTTTACCTATTGAAAAAACAGACTATCAAGTCTCTTCAAAATCGAATAAGTAACTCAATCAAAATTCAGCGGTAATTTACGATCGGTCGTTACTCCCGTATTGCAGAGACCAAATTGAAGTTACCGACTCAGGTACAAAACTGATTTATACTGCATAAAGCTTAGCAACTTTCATTGGTTCAAAAGTAAACCAATTTGAACTTTACGACCTCGAATTACGGGTCACAGAGAAGGCAGGTGCGTTGACCGTACTGTAACTTCGCATAGTTACCCGGGCAGCCGCGGCGCTGTGCAAAAAGTCGTCGACTCCGACAGTCTGCCGCGAATAATTATTAAAAGGGCACAGAAGCGATGGCGACATCTTGTCTCGTCTCAATGCGGCCCTTCTCTCGCTCGCTACCCACCTGTCCATACCGTTACAAGTTTTAGCTTACGTAGCACTGTAAAATATGTAAAGCGAAATGCAGTCAACTATTCAATGAAAGTTGAGCTGGTGTTTCTATTCGCAACTTTGTATCTCTAGATAACATTTGTATATCATGTGCGTCTATAAAGCCATAAAACATTTCCTATGAACGGTAGTTCGTTACCCTTACCATTAACTTTAGAATTTTAGCTGTGACGTAAGTTGACAGTCTCAAAGGTTTATGGTTCAAATTGGAACAAAATAAACGAAATGGCAAAGTTCATAGTACGGGGCCTAAACCAAATTATGATTGCGAAAGCTATCAAAATATCCCGCTACGAAAATTATTCGTAGCAATCTAAGAGAAAAATACTATTGGCCAAAGAGGTTTTGATAATTATACCTAAACACCGTGCGTTCTGTCAGTCAAGAGGAACGGCACGTGTTGTATGTAGGTATGTAGCTCGTGTAAATATGATTTATTTTGACGCCTCAGTGTATAATTCGGTGCCTTAGCGTAATGAGTGGATGAATGGGTCACATCACACTTCTTTTCACACCTATGCAAAGGAAACTTTTTCGTTCATTGTTAGAACAAACTTAATCAATCAAAGTATTACGAGATATTTTCAGTGATGCAACTGGCAAGCAAAACTCTGTTATATTACCCGCATTATTATAATTAACGACATGATCCCCGGCGTATTATTAGGAAAACGTTATTATCTCGCAAACATGTGGCGGAGCGCAGACGCGCACCAGAATAGAACAGTACTGAATGCTGCAATGTACATACTAACAAAATCCCTTTGAAGTCAATAAACAGGGTGGCCGACTTACCTGTACAAATATGCAAACTAACTAATAAATAATATCCCTTTGAATAGGATCCGAAGATATGTCTTGTAAAATTTATATTTTCTTTTATTACAGGTCTGAACAACAATTCATAATGTTTCGGTTCGATGACAGCGTGAGGTAGCCGCCAGGCGCCGCAGCATGGGTGCGAACATGGGCAAGAACTCGAGCTTGCTCGACGCTCTCCCCTCGGCGCAGGGCACGCTCCACGTTGTCATGCTCGGACTCGACTCCGCCGGCAAGACCACCGCGCTCTACCGGCTTAAGTTCGACCAGTACCTCAACACCGTCCCCACCATAGGATTCAACTGCGAAAAAGTTAAGGGCACCATCGGGAAATCCAAAGGTGTCAACTTCCTCGTGTGGGATGTGGGCGGACAAGAAAAGCTACGACCGCTCTGGAAGTCGTACACGAGATGTACCGACGGAATTATATTCGTCTTGGATTCCGTCGACGTAGAGAGGATGGAGGAGGCGAAGATGGAATTAATACGGACGGCGAAGTCGCCGGACAACAACGGCGTACCGATCCTCGTGCTCGCGAACAAGCAGGACCTGCCGGGCGCCAAGGAGCCGCGCGAGCTGGAGAAGCTGCTGGGGCTGCACGAGCTGGTGTCGTCGCCGCACGGCTCGCGCGACGCGCACGCCTGGCACGTGCAGCCCGCCTGCGCCATCACCGGCGAGGGCCTGCACGAGGGACTTGAAGCGCTATACGAAATGATCCTGAAGCGAAGAAAACTTGCTAAATTGCACAAAAAACGTGTCAGATAAGCGACACTGTTACGACAAAATTGGTTACGAATCGACTGTACGGTGAATTAAGTAGTGCGATTATTGCAAGTATTTTTAATGCTCATTGAATCGTACGGATGATTTTTGTAACGTCCGCTAAAACACCAAATATTGTTTTATGAATAGATGTGTAACGTCTTATGAATTATTCCATCATAATGTTGCTCAATTTATATTGAACATTTTGAAGGGAACGAATATGTATTTTGAAATTATTTTTAACTACTAGTCATTTTCTTTTTGAAAATAACTAGGTGGAAGATAAAATTAACAGAATTAGATAAATGTGATTGACGCGACAAACCTTTGCAATGACAAAGTTAGACGTTAGCTTGTGCAAGTGCTTGGATAGCAATTTATATTGCATCAGTCAAATCAGCCACAAGTATGCAAATCCCACGGTACGTTTCTCTATAGTTTTTCTTTGATTAAACACGTACTCAAATAGTACTCCGTGGGACCAGGTAGAGTTACTTAGAATATTATTAATGAGGAAGATTCATGAAATAGCTGTTGGGAAATAGCATGGGATACCTACAGCTTGAATAAATTTAGAAGGCATGTCTCTAGGGTTGAATACATAAATTCGTCATAATTACTAGGAAATGGCTCTATATCTCCATATAATTTATATCTCCATATAACTATAATGCTGTTCTAATCGAGCTAATCAAGTAATACCATGTGTATTTGAAAAACCTCTTAATGTGGTATCACCTGTACTGTACAAGTATCTATGTTACCTAAACGTGTGCCCTTCATATTTTCTGTATCAAATAAGAACTTGATTTTCACTTCTCCTCTATCTGAAACTTTATCTTCGACCTTAGAATTTTCTTTCATAAATCCATTGTTGTAATATTGTCTGTAGTAGCAAGTTATGAGTATTTAAAAGGAAGAGGCTTATCATCTTCGTAGACTGCTTCTCTTTGTAAATAATGTGTAAATATAACTATTACAAGCTCTTGAATATGCTGGAAAAACCATTTGACACTTCTGAAAAAGGATTGAACAGCTTTTAACAATGCAAATACCTACTACCCTACCAAATAAATGATGGTCACAGAATGAAATCAAAGGGACATCGTAAAGTTATTTCAAACCCCGTGAAACTATCTTATACATCGGTTATTCTTCATTATGAATATGCATAACTGCGACAAATATTTTTTTTAGACGATGTTCCAAGCCGTCACCAGAAAATCTGTAGTAGGTAGAGTACCCAATGACATTGTAAGTACGTGTCTTTCAATAGTGTTTTACTAAGTAAGTATTTATTTACTCATAAATAAATTAGTGTTATAAGTGTAATCCCCGACGCATTAAATTTATTTAAAGCTTTTACCTGTTTATTTACGTTACTCACTATGTAAATATGTAAATTCCAAGTAGTTATTTGTCAATACCATGAAACCAAACATTACATTATAATGTGAGTAGAATGTGTAAATTTTGTTACTAAAGTATTTGTTTAAATATCTATACTTTAATCATTACTCATTGTATTGTGTTGTATGGAAATACAATAGACTTTTTTAATGTCGACCCCGTAAATAAAGTCTGTTTTTCAATAAATACGGTGTTTTATTTGAATGTGTTAGGTTATTCCTCTTTATCAAAATGGATGTATTGAGCTGGATCCTCGTCGTTAGTCCAGTCGGTAAATAAGGACAAATATTCGATTTCAGTTTCAGTAAGCTCGTGTTGGTTAGGCTTTTGGACTATTGCTTTAGAAGAGAGACGAGTAGTCCTTCGCTTAGTAGGCTGACGGTCAACTTTAGCGGCTGCAGCTGATGTCAGGTTTCGAGAAGGGATTGGCGCGTGCGCACGAAGTAACGTTCGCTCCAGCCTCCCGAATAGGCGCAGTTCTCTAGCAGCTAATTTGGCCCGCTTCAGTTTCTTTTTTTGGAGCTCTATATACTGCGTCGTAGCTTGTTTGACTTTGTTGCTATGTACTTCATCCAATTTGTATGAATAATTCATGTAGGCTTCTTCTAATGCTTTCGCTGTTGCAAATATGGTCATTCCGGTAGGTTTGTCAATGTAGACTTTTTCATAACAAAACTCCAAATGAACCTGAAGCTTTAAAACTTCGGTAGCACCCACACTATCATAAAAAAATCCGTTTAGTACTTTGAAAAATTTTGATCTTAGCTGGACTTCCTGTTCTTCGGCAAATCCTAAATGCATTTTAAATTCCTTTATCATATCTAAAACTAATGCACTATCAGCAGCATTATGTTCTTTTAATTGCTTTATTAGTTCCTTTAGTTTCTTAGCATGTGGTGCTAGGTGGGTCACGTAGGTGAAGTGATGCAACTGTTGTTGTTCAAATGCTTCGAATATATCCACTAAATTATCAGGATCCGAGAAAAACAAAGGGGGTTTTATCAGTCCGGCAACACATTCATTATGCATCTTTTCAAATATTACATTGAATGTGTCCTCCTCACTGGACGTGCCAAAATCAAAACCTTTCGCTGCTATTTCAACAGAACGCGCAAATTCCCTGTTTTTGGATCGCCAACTTGGAGGTGATAGATAGTACAAAAATCTTCCGTATTTTTGCTGCAAGCCGTACATATATTCCAATCCGATCAATCTGGATATTATGGTGAACTTTTCAGTAGCCAGATTTTCAAGGTCCAATATTTTTGCGGTGACCTGTACTTTTAAATCTTCCCATTTCTTTAGGAACTCCATCGACTTTTTATAGTCTTCAGAAATAAACTTATCGAACAGTTTCACGTGATTCATGTATCTTTTTAAACTAATGTCATACATTTCTTTTTCTCTTCTGTAGTTTTCTTCTATATTGATAACACAATCACGTCGACAGCCCAACTCATGTTTCAAGCGTAGTTGTGTACTGAAAATACATTTTAATGTTTTGAAAACGGGAATATGTTCTGGCAACGGACGTCCGCTTAATGTCCGAAAGAATCCTTCATCAATATCAGTAACAGCGAATACATCATCAGCTGGATCTTCAACGTGCAGGCGATTACGCAGATCAGTATAAATAATTTTATATTTTTCGAGTATACCAATGGCCAATCGTTGCTTGTGTTTCAAACGGTTCTGTTGCTTAAAATACAATGTGTAAGAATAGAGCAAATCATCATTTTTCAGGGCATCTTCTTGTAAAAGCTTGGCGCCTTGTAGGGAATACTTTCTCAAAGAGGCCTCAGATGGTTTTCTGGCGACTTTTTCACCTCTTCTATTTTTCAAACTTGCTTTACGAACAGATGCTTTGGCACATATTCTTGGCTTTGGGATCGCGATAGTAACAGAGTCAGTATCGTGCTCATCCATAGTTAATACAACAAAAATAATAGCGATTAAAAATGTAAATGTCTTTGCAGATTTTATGGCAAAAAAAACTCACAGCCATCTAGATTTTGTTAGGTATTTAAGTTCAAGAACTAGGAAAAAGACGCGTTAATCAATTTTTTGCATAAATAATTAAAACAATAAAAATACTAACTAGTCGTTAATTTATCTATAAGGATAAAGTCATAATTAAAAAACAAAATAATTATTTTACAATCAAATCCAAATTAAAAAGTTAGGACATAATAGATTTACGTGGAACCCATTCAAATGCTGGTTTAACATAATCATAGTATTCTCTAAGATATGGCGCTGGGTTCATTCCGTCGCACCATTCAGTAAACAGCAGTAGGCCTTCTCGTTCTTCGGGCGATATCTTGTACTTCTTTGGCTTCATTCTCTGTCCGCTTAGCATTTGTGATTTCTTCTTCTCAGCGATCGCTAGACTAATCCGGCTCTTTTTGTCCAGAAACTTCTTCAACAAAGGTCGTGCAAACCTTGCTGGCGGTAAGAATGCTTTATTCATAGCATTAGTCATCTCCCTGAAAGCTCTCAGTTCACGCTGAGCTTTGTAAGCGTTCTGCATCATCTTCAGATCTTGAGCGAAGAAATCATTTCGCGCTTGATTCACGATCTTAAAATCAAGAGAGTCAAGTCTCAAGTTGTAATCTTCGTACATAACTTCAAGGATTTTCATTGGATCCTGCAAGCTTTGATGCCCTTCTTCACATTTTCCAAAAACTTGCTCGTAGACGTATTCTATACAAATTTTTAGCTTTAGTGTACTGGGACTGGCGACGCTGTCATAGAATGAATCGTTCAATATCCGGAAGAACTTATCCTGTAAATGAGCTTCATTATAAACTTCTCTTGATATCTCATTATTGATGCCGTCGATGTAATATTGGAAGTAGTCGAGCTCCTGTTTTGTAACCGCTTTTAATTGCTTGATACGTTCTTGAAGCAATCTGAAGGGAGCATCAGTTTTTGAAAGCTGAGTCAAATATTCTCTACTTTGTAGTTCCATCGTACGGAAAATATAAATCATTTGCTCTGGTTTCCTGAAATAGTTGCTGGCCGGCAAGGGATTTCTCAGTTCATTTTTGGCAACCTCGACCATTTTGTCAATATCTAAAGTTTCGACTAAATCATTATCAGTCGCAAACTCACCAGATTCAAATTGGATCGATTGGATCTTGCCTCTTAATGTCTCATCGTATTGCTGTCTCCATGATAGTGGGGCAATGAATATCAAATAAGTTCGATATATTTTGAGAACGCCTCGAATTGCATCCAATTTGAATAAAATGTTGTTCAAGATTGTTAGCTTAGAGACATAGCCAAGGAATTCGGAATTTTTGGCAACCAATTCTGCATATACTTTCTCAGTTTTGAATACTTTCGCACAAGCTTTTTTGTAGTCTTCAGTCAAAAACTTTTGAAAGTTTTTGATGTGCTGCTTTAATTCTACGACGATACGGTCGTGTTGAAGAGATTCTTCGACTACACTTTGTTCGATTTTCATGATCAAGTCTCGCCGATAACCTATTTGCTGGCGGTTCATGGCATAGCTGCGAATATTGTTGGTATACACTTTGATATCATCAAAGCAGCGTAGTGGTCGGCCTTCGATGACTGTGTAGAATTCAGGATGTATTTCTACAACCGCTCTGACATCATCAGATGGTTCTTCTAAGAAAAGTCGTTTCGATATATCTCTGGTAGCAGCTATTCTCAAGTTGTCTTTCTTGTGGAGAGGTTGTGCTAGTCTATCTCTTGATAATAACTTTTCTTTGCGATCACTGTACTTAATATAAGATATTAGCTTCTCAGATCGAGGTACACGAAAAGGTTTACCTGGTTTCTGTTTGGTCTTTTCTTTGGATATAGCATGTTTTCGATTGGCAAAGTAGAACTGGGTGTTGGGCACGTATCGGCGCCTAAAAATTATATCTAAAGTCTTGATAGGAACCATTGGCTTACGTTCCTTTTTAAGACAAGACGACATGATTCTGAATATTAAGTAAAATTAATCAAAACGGTAATAGTTAAATCTGAATAAACATGAACCAAAACTGATTTTATTGAATTGTCAAATAGACATTAATTTCTTCTACGACATCTGCTTCTGTTTCTGTCTGTCTACATCAATAAAAGTGTTGTTTATAACCGTGTATGTAAAGAGTTTTCCTCATAGTTTCTAATTATTCGTAAGTTTTTTTTCTTGATGGTTCGTAAGAGGATTTCAATCGCTTGCTCATCTTATCGACTTCCTTCAACATTTTAGCTGCCTCTTTGGCCTGTTTGATCTCCTTGGTTCCAGCATCGTACACTTCCTTTTCAATCTCTTTCACAAGTTCCAAATCATACGCAGAAATATCCATCATCAAGTTATCATATTCTCGTTCAAGACCTAACATCAATTCAACTGAATTAAGCTTTGTTTCGTTAGGAGCGATGAGATGCTCGTAGGAAAATTCGACGTAGTTCAACAATTGTAGCGCAGTCTCTGACGAAACGAGTTCACGTATTTTTTCTTCCAGTATTTTGAAGAACACTTCCTTGACTTCTACCTCCCGAATCTCATTTCGTGTTATCATTTCATCGGTTTCTTTGATCTGAAACCGAAAAGAAAATAATTATTATCTATGTATTTAGGGGCGGTGAAACAACTGTTTACCCCAACTTGTTAGACCGATGTTTTCATCAGTCATGCACGATAATAAATAATATTGGTGAATAATAATGATTATTAATTTTTCTAATGAACTATAACTAACTTAACCCACTGGAGGCTAGTTAAGGGGCTTGGGTATTTTGGTCTCCTAAGAACGTTCCGGCTGTTTTGTTGTAAAACCCACAGTAGATCGTTTATTGATTGGCTTTCAGCAAAACATTGAACGTCAAGTAAACTTCTAATATAAATTAAACATACCTTTTGCTGTGTGAAACTTAGTTCTTCATACAATTGCCTCTTCAACATGTCAAGTGCTTTTAAAAACTTATTTTTCTCTGAATTCAGCTCCTCCGTCACAAGTAAATAGTTCAAATTCTGCTTCTCTAACATTGAGAACACCGTCACCAACTGTTCTGGCTTGTCGAAGTACAGTTTCGCAGGAGGCAAGTTCGCCAATCGTTCCTTTATGGACTGAATGTCAATTTTTCTAAATAAATTCGAATCCACACAGAAGATTTCCGGGTGTTTTATATCCAAAGTTACGTTTTCTTTTTCCAGCCATAAAATAGGCGATGACTTATGAAGAAAGTTTTGAAACGACAATAAGATCAGCAGCGTTTCATCCGTATATTGCAGTTTGGATTTTATGTTCGCCATTTCGTAATTTGCTGATTTATGTTCTTCGGTAAGATTCAATAAGTCTTTAGCGAGGGTGTCTGACTTTTTCATTACTGCAATTGTTTTATTATTGTCGTCAGCGAGGAACTTGTCAAAGCTGTTTCTGTACCCGTCGAAATGATTCGAAGCTGTTTCAAAGATAGTTCTTTCGCTTTCCATCTCCTTTTCGATTCTCAGAATTTCATCGATTAAAAAGCCATGGAGTGTTCGCTTCAGAGCAACATCCTTTATGTTTTGTTTGTACAAATGTATGGAAGCGTTGGGTCTCACCGGTCGGCCTTCAATTATACTGTAGAACGACGGATCGACATCGACTATTGTTTTAACGTTTCCTTCGTTCCCCGGCTCTATTGGAGGGAGCTTGATACCGGCAATGGTTTTTCTTGACGTTCTTTTGTTTAACTTTTTCTTTCCTGTTCTCTCCATCGCTTATAAAATAAGCTTATTTGAAAAATTATATTCTGCGCATCCAGCGAGAAATCGATATCTCTATAGCAACTTTGAGTGGGACCGTAAACTTCGTTATCGCAGTACATACCAGTCTATAGACACGCAACTTCAGAGCTACCTACCTACACTATGTGAATGACGAACCTTGTTTGGTTAATAATAGTTCAACCGATTTCAATGAAACCTGTTGTTTGAGACTTGGAATATCCTGTTTGTAATAGAATATACTTACCTGAAAATAAAGTATATACTTAGGTAGTCTAGGTTTTCTGTCCTAACATAATAGACATTCAATTGCTGCCTTGGCATAAAGCTAAAGGTCCAAACAAATCCTGCTTCATAAAACGACGACATTCAGCAATATAATTTTATTCTCCACTCCATCGGAAATAATACAGTGATATACAGTGTACAAAAATGACTAGAAAACTACATTCTTTATCACATACTACTACACTTCATCTAATCGCTATCGGAGCTACCACTTTGCCTTTCTTGTTCCTCGTCCTCATTCACTTCCTTCTTGACCATCTCCCAGGGCATCACGGGTAGAGGCTCCACAAAAGAGTCGTCGATTTTCAGCTTGTACAGATGCCGCGGTGTGAAGTGTGTCGGTAGCGGCCATACGCTTTCTGTTCAATGATATAAAGATTTCAATGTATAACTGGGAAAGCTATCCAAAATGTCTCCGGAATCAGGTGTCAACTTACACAAGATTGCATAGAGTTAGCCTAATACAGAAATAAGCGGGTAACAGCTTACAGCTTGGTAGTTATAAGTTAGAACATGTGAAAGGTGCGATTTTCAAAGTTCATCTTATTTGTGTCTCAACGATCATTGAAGCACCAACTTTTAGCAGACATCGCGAGATCTCAGTTCTGGGCAACCCACTAGTTTTAAAAACGTTTGTTTCCATGTGCCCCACATATTCTATCAACGTATGGACTTACCGAAATAGAAACAGTAATCGTCGACTCTCCGATGCAAATACAAGGTATGACGTAGATCGAGGACATGCGGTGATTGCAACAAGAAATCCAGCAACGCCACTTCGGGGAGAGCGTCCATCTTGGGATCAGCTGCGCTCAGACCTTCGAAGGAAAGCTGAAATAATAAATAAATAATAATAACACCCAACAGTCACACATAGTCCTGACCCCACACTAGGATTCCATTTGTCGTGGGTATCAGAAACTACCGTACCTACAATAATCAGACCAACAAATATTTGCAGATCATGCAAACATTTGTCCCGCAGCGGGAATCGAACCCGAACCTCTTGCGTCTGAGACGGACACTCTCCCGCAGCGCCACACTACAAAGCATTGTAAAGTGTTCAGAGCTTTGGTAGCAAAATGGGAATGGTGATTTCGATATTCCGTCTTCAAAAAGACCTGTGATTTAAATGTCCGAAACATTTGATTCTAACAGTCACTATTAAGCCTACCACTGCCAATATAATATTAAGTCGAAAACAAACAATATTCAAATCAACTGGTTTTGCCAAAATTAAATCACCGTTGAACGGCCAGTTAATGTGTTGGTGAACACTAGCCTCGGAATAATAAAGAACAGTAATACTGCATCTGCATACTCTGCATAGCCCTCCAGTGAAATAAGTAAATGCCAATTTATGCCATGAATGATTCAGGAGGTATGTAAACGATTCGCGGTGCTGCATTGCAGTAAGCTAAGCAAAAACTTTGTTGGTATGTCTGTAATTCCACCGGCGATCGTGCATCAGTGCTGGTAGGTAATAGGTTAATTGCATTTTGAAGGCAGAACAATGCATATAATATTTAGCTTTAATCTAAGTGACGAGTGGACTAAGGTGCAGTATAATATTATAAAAGGTGATTCATAATATGTGTTCTTCATAATACTTATTATAAATCACCTTGTTGTGAGCATTATAAAAGTGATAATACATTCGAGCATCACACTATCCTACTAATATTATAATAATGCGAAAGTTTGTGAGCATGTTTGGATGTTTGTTATTCAATCATGCCGTAAGGGCTCAACCGATTTTAATGAAACTTGGAATATAAAGAGTTATTTACCTAGAATAGCATATAGGCTCTGTCTGTCTGTTTGTAACGTTTTCACGGCTAAACAACTGAACCATAGGTGATGTGACACATTTTTTGTAGTGGCTCTGGCTTAAGAATAGGCCCCTCCATATCTACCCACCCGTGGATGTCGTAAGAGGCGACTAAGGTTCAAAAGCTAGGAGATGGGCAGCAGCGTCCCCTATTTAAACAACGATAGTTGAATAAACGATAGTGCCCAGCGTGGTATGGACAAATTCCCCCAACATGAAAGGAAGTCTCACTGGAAATCTGAGGAGGCTGGACGTCCTACGAATGAAATGATGATGATAAGAACTTACATGGTCATCCTGTTTCGCCAGTCCGCAGAGCTTCGTGATCTTATCCAGTGCAATTCTTAGCTGCTCCATATGTTCTGATAGAGGACCGTGCGTGTCGAGTCGACCGACCAGCGATGGCGGCCGGGCGGTAACTGCGCGCCAGGTGTCGAATATCAGCTAAAAAGTTACTTCGTATGAGATAGACAAGCTAACGACTGAGTAGTTACAATGGCGGACGCTGGCCTCCATTATGGCTTTCATCATCATCATCATAAGCCTGTAGAAGTCCAATGCTGGACATAGACCTCGACCAAACAGTTCCATGACGAACGGTCGTGAGTCTTTTCCACCGACTTTCCGCAACTTTCACAATTTCGGCGGTCCATCGGGTGGCGGGCCTTCCGACACTGCGACGCCCGGTTCTTGTCGCCAAACTTTACTCACCATTTGATACCTACCCACTATTGGAAACCTTGGCTCTTCTACAAATTGGCGCATAATGGCTTTGCATACATAGGTAGGTAACTATTAAACGGGACCGACTGACAGCGAGAGGTAGGTAAATCTACCAACTAGCTTCCACCCGCGGCTTCGCACGCGTGGTACCTAAATAAAAAGTAGCCTATATGTTATTCCAGACTATAATCTATCTCTGTACCAAATTTCATCCAAATCCGTTCGGCTGTTTAGCCCTGATTGAACCACAAACATCCAAACATCCTCACAAACTTTCGCATTTATAATATTAGTAGGATTGGAGACCTGGTTCTTCTACGGATTGGCAGGTTATAGCTTTACATACATATTATTACACGGGACTGACTGACAAGCAAGGAAACACTTGTCTATAGCTGTCGCTCGCCCTCAAACTGTGTCGAACGTAGTACTAATAAGTATGATCATATGCGCCACCACCCTTACCTGGAGAGCATGAGCATGACTTAAAGGTAACAAGCAGTTGCCAATACCTGCATCAGATAAAACTATGCGTATTTTTGAAGATCAAACTACTGTAATCTTTAGATCCTCACCGTCTTTATAGAATGATAGACCATCAGCACCTTCAGCTTCTTGAACATTTTCCTCTCCTTCGGCGGTTCTTCCGCCGGTTCTACAAAAGGGACACCAGCTTCCTCCGCGGCCTCTTGCGCCGCTTTGATCGCAGCGAGTCGAGCCTCTTCGTCTTTCCTGAGCGTTTCTGCGATCCAGTCGATTTCGCGGGTGAATAGGAACCTGAGCTGCCTATGGACAGTGTCTTCTGAGCCCTAGAGAAAGCTCAAGTAACTCAAGCTCTGGTTGGTCAGTAAAGGGTCACCGCCGACGGATGAAGAGGCGGCGAAGCGACTAATTCGCTAAACAATTGAAACTCAACCTTATTTACTTTAGAATACCGCTGAAATCATCTGTTGGCGCTACTGGCATCTACTAAGATTCCATTTATGATGTGATTTATTTGTAAAATATTTTACAAATTATTTTATAAATTGTGTAGTAGATGCAGTGCGGGAAATCGGTGGATGGAGAAGGCTCAAGACCGTTCGTCATGGAACTCTTTGGGGGAGGCCTATGTCCAGCAGTGGACTTCTACAAACTGATGATGATGATTATGATGATGATGTACCTACTAACAGGTCTAACCCATGTGTCTGACTTACTGATAGCTGTTCAATACATAGGTATATTCACAAACCTCAAGAATATGTACAAAATAGCTATCATACACCAGCAGTAATCCATGGATGTTGATCTCGCAATAGCTGGAGTTAACATCTTGAACGGTCCTCCGAATTTGACTGATAAATTCGTCTTTTGGTAGCATGTGTTCCCCGGTGTAAATAATACGAAGTGCGTAAGCTTTCTGGAACAGACCGAATCGTCGAATTTCTTACTTTACCTACTTAAAGCCATCGAACACAGAGTTTGTTTGTGTTCGATGCTTAAAGCTTAGCGTGATTCAGTTGTTTGGCGCATCCCTATACGCAAACAACTGAATCACCGAATTGTTTGGGGCATTCAGGCGAACGCGTTAAAAATGATCACGAATTTCTTGTGGTAGGCTACGTACCAATATAATGTATCCAAGATGTGGCTATTGTGGAAAAACCCACAACACAGGTTTTTAACCTAGCGTGGTTTTTGATGCAACCTCAACTACAAAAGTTTTTATATGTTTTAGAGTACCTATAAAAGCGTATAAATGTAAAAAGAGTAAAAATGTAACACGTTTGGCATGAATAAAATTCTATTCTATTCTATTCTATTGTATAAAAGCAGAACGAAGTAATTCTATGCATCTCTAGTTAAAAAAAACTACTTTTTAAAACAAGCAGACTTACCAATCCCACATTTTGAAAGTTCTCCTCCACAACATTAAAAACTGATTTTAAATCAAGATCTGGTAATAATGCCATTTCTTGCCTAAATTATTATTAGAGTATTTATTTCATTGGACTTAATTTAAATTCAATTCATATCTTTTCACTTGCGAAAACACAAATACACGACGCCATCGAGTTCCATTGACAGTTGCTATAGAAACGTACCTTCATGGAAGTTTATTTTCGCATCGTTATCAATTCTACAGATTACCCAAAGTTTTCGGGTTTCGAAGAGATTACTAAAGATTGAATACATCTCTATTTCTTTAGAGGTTTTATTCTAATATTATGGGCACTTATGGGAAATAATAATCCACCTGCGGAGCGCGATTGTGGATCCATTGGAATAAAGCGCGTCACACACGGCAGCTATAATGTAAAAATGTATATTATAGCACGATACATCTCATTACATCTTTCCATAGAAACCGTCAGGAGACCACACACGGCAGCTATAATGTATCTTTTTACATCTTTGTAAAGATACAAAGATGTAAACTGACAGAAGACTATCAGTTTCTATGGAAAGATGTAATGAGATGTATCGTGCTATAATATACATGTTTACATTATAGCTGCCGTGTGTGAAAGGCTTGAATAAAATAACACATACATGGTCCTGACCCCACACTAGGATTCCCTGTGTCGTTGATTCGTGGATATCAGAAACTAAGATTACCTACCATGCGCTCATCATCCAGCCGTTCGACGTCCACTGCTGAACATGGCCTCCCCCACAGACAGAGCAAATTCCTTATCATGTGGGGGGATTGGCCTCATACACAAGCTCAAAGTTGCACAACGGGCTATGGAGAGAGCTATGCTAGGAGTTTCACTACGTGATAAGATCCGAAATGAGGAAATTCGTAGAAGAACCAAGGTTGCCGACATAGCTCTCAGAATTAGCAAGTTGAAGTGGCAGTGGGCAGGCCATATAGCTCGCAGAACCGATAACCGTTGGGGAGTAAAGGTTCTCGAATGGCGACCACGAACCGGGCGACGCAGTGTTGGAAGGCCCCCCACCCGATGGACCGACGACATTGTGAAGGTTGCGGGAAGTCGGTGGATGGAGAAGGCTCAAGACCGTTCGTCGTGGAACTCTTTAGGGGAGGCCTATGTCCAGCAGTGGACTTCTACAGGCTGATGATGATGATGATGATGATGTGGGGGGATTTGCCCATACTCACCACGCTGGCATGCGGGTTGGCGAGCGCAGTTAGAGCTATTGTTGTTAAAATGAGGGACGCTGCTGCCCATCTCCCAGCTTTTTTCCCTTAATCGCCTCTTACGACATCCGCGGATAGGTAGATATGGAGGGGCCTATTCTTCAGCCGGGGCCACCACGGCCACCATGCGCTAAATCACACTTATACCTATTATAAATGCGACAGTAACTCTCTTATATATTTGTTACGACTAAACTACTGAACGTATTACGATGTTGCTAAAAAGACGGACGTAGCCTACTTTTTAGTACCTATGTATCTATCCTACCTCCTAACCAGAAACTTTTACAAATCTTCTGGTTACAAATAAAGTGTTTGCTTTCATTCTTTCTTTTCTTTTCACCTGGGTACCGCGCGAGCAATAATAAATTAGAAAAATTTCTAACAATAATATAATATCATGTTATATTATTCTAACACAATACAATAAATTGATAAAGCTACTTCACTACTCACTAAAAATATTGATTTAGTATCTGTCATCGTCATCCCAATCCCGGGAACGACGACTGTTGCGATATCCTCCTCTATCATTGTTATCCCATCGTTGATTAGAATTTGAGTTCCGGTTTTGTGAATTTGAGTTGTAATTTTGTGAATTGGAATGCCAGTTCGGCCTTCTGTTGTTGGAGTAGTTGTTGAACTTCTTGAACTGCCTGTCCCTTGACTTCTCCGCGACAAACGAGCGTCCCAGATCCTCCAACTCTTGTGGTATTTCCTGAAATATATAAAAAAATCTATCAGTTTACCTTTCTTCGCTACGCACGAAAGGAGCCTCTAAGAGGTGCACTTTAATCCCTTTACTACACTGATTCTTTCAGACGGTCATAGGCCCTTTTTAGGATCACAATTTTTCAACCTGGTCTCTGACATAATACAGGATGACCAAGAAAGAATCAGGGACACAAAACTACTAAATAAAATCAATTTTGTGTGTTTGTGTTTATGTCGGTACCACGCGAGCGAAGCCGCGATCGTAAGCTAGTGTATTGATAAACGTGAAGTTTACAGTAAGTACAAACCTGGTTAGCTTCCTTCAGCACTGCAATAAGGTTCTTAGCTTGGCGGCCGTCCTCGTGCGTTAGAATGGTATGCGACACGCCTTTATTCTGTTGCCGGCCCGTGCGCCCGATCCGATGAATGTAGTCCTCAGTGGTGTTTGGGAAGTCATAGTTTATCACGTGAGTGATACCATCGACATCTAGAAAAGGAAAAATATAATAATAATAAGTATTTGTTGCAGACACAGAGATCATTAATATAACTTACAAACAATAAAAATAAAAACAGATACATAATTATTGCCCTCTAGGTAGCAATCTCTATCCAACGCATAGGCGTTAACTAGCTTCCCCCCGATCTTAAACACTAACCCGCTTTATTCATAACTAGCGTAAGCCCGCGGCTTTGTTCACGTGGTATCTTGATCAGTTACTACCTTAATCGGCCCGACAATTCTCGCCCTGTCCTGTTCTAACAGAATAAAAAAGATATAGACGAACATACTATTATCGAGCCGATAAAGTTAGTGCCCGTCTGAGGCGCAAGGTGTGCGGGTACGATTCCCGCCCGCTGCGGGACAAATGTTTGCATGTTCTGCAAATATTTTTTGCCGCCATGGTTGTTATGGTACCATGGTACTCGTAGCTTCTGATACCCTATGAATGTTATGTGTCTGGTGGGTGTTATTCATTTTAAGAGTTTAAGAATAAGGGGGTATGATAATCACGACGCGGACTTTAAAGAAGGTAGGACGTTTGCCTTTAAACCCGTAGCAAACTAGCAAGTAGGACGCTATAAAAACGCATACAACGAAACAGTTCCACACGTGCGGGGGCCCTGTAGGGGTACAAAAAGGGATACTATATCGGAAGATAAAACCGCACCTATGTGGAAGAGCCTTAATAATTTTGTTCTTACCTAGCCCTCTAGCTGCTACATCGGTGGCAACAAGAATGCTCTTAGTGGCACGTTTGAACTTCTGAATGATGTAGTCTCTTTGGTTCTGTGTTTTGTCTCCATGGATGCCCTGTGCCGGCCACCCATTGCCGCTGAGAGAACGAGCCAGGTTATCAACAAACCTCTTGGTGTTAGTGAACACTAATATCTTTCCAAATCCTTCTTCGGATATTTGATGCATAATATTTTTAAATCTGAAATAAAACACAGTAGGTGTTACAAACTAAATAAAGGAGAAAATACATAGAACCTGACACACTAAGATTCCCTGAGTTGTGGGTATCAGAAACCCACCCCTTGCATCACACAGACGGGCACAACTTGCCCACTACGCCACCAAAATAAAGATAACTACTGCAAAATACATCTTTTAGCACACCACCCGTGACAACTGGCTAATTAAACCAAGTTACCAAACACGTCATCCAGATGCTCCAATGAGGCAGCGTAAAAACAAGAAATGTGCTTAAAGAGTGGAGCACAAGTCAGACAATGCTCAACTCACAACACTATTACTTGTGGTCACAAGACTGATCGCAAATTGACAAGAAAATTGTGCAATATTATCATCATCAACCAGAAAAAGTGCACTACTAGACATAGGTCTCCCCGAAAGAGAGTTGAGCCTTCACCTTCCTCACAATCTCAAAGCTCCATCGTGTGAGGGGCACTGCAACATTGCATCATCTGGTTCATGGTTGCCATTTGGAAAACACAATATATTCTCCAACACTTGTCAGTTTTTATATGCTAACTATACAAATACATCATTAAAAAAATATATTTTTAAGGATACATACTTTAGCAATTTATCTTCTTGGTCACAAATATGAACAACTTGTTTGATGTTATGGTTCGCTGTAAGTTCTGTTGATCCAACATTTACTTGCACAAACTCTCCAAGATAATCTTTAGCCAAAGACTGCACTTCTGCCGGCCAAGTGGCTGAAAACATCAATATCTGCCTCTCAAGAGGAACTCCCTCCAGAGCTTGTCGTATCTGGGGCTCGAAGCCCATGTCTAACATTCTGTCAGCCTCATCCAACACCACATAAGTGCATCTAGATAATGTTGTAGTCTTACTCATAAGAAAATCGTTCAATCTGCCCGGAGTAGCAATAACTATATCAACACCAGACTGTAATAATCCAGCTTGTGGACCTTTGCCTGCTCCTCCATAAATACATGCACAGCGTATATTGAATTTTCTTTCAAATTGTTTGGCAACTTGCTCAATTTGGCGTGCTAGTTCTCTTGTGGGGGCAAGTACCAGTGCGACTGGACCACGGCCTCTACTCGCTTGCTTCTCCTTTAGGTGTATTACAGCAGGCAAAAGATATGCCAATGTTTTACCTGTACCAGTCTGTGCTATACCAACAAAGTTTTGTCCGCTCATTACAATTGGCCATGCTTGGGATTGTATCACGGTTGGTTTGGCAAATCCTTGACTTTTCAGGAATTCTTTGATGTAGGCAGGAAATTCACAATTTTCAATGTCAATATAAGGATTAGGAATGTCTTCACCGATTATTGTCACATTATGTTCAGAGCGATAATCATCAATCTCATCCTGATTTGTTTTTACAGAATATAATCTAATTCCTTCAAATTCTCTTGTGTAGGCATGATTAAGAAAGTACTGTTTTTGAAGAGTGGTATAAAAAACTCTTGCATTTTTGATGGAGTTAATGTATCCGTTTTCAGAAGTAAGATTTGCCGCTATCAGTTTAGAGCTTTGAGAAAACCTGAAAACGATAAAAAGCGTCTATGTATATACAGTTTAGGCATGACTGCGAATTGACCAGACTGAACCCATGTGTTGGGTTGGGTTGGGTACCTATTATAGAGTATTTATTCTGCTAATAGAATTATGTATACTTACACTGATGTTCGTTTCGCAAGTCTTGTTAAAGTATTTAGAGCCATTTCTTTCAATTCTTGCACATCAAGACTCGAGATTGTTTGAGTTAGGTTATTTTTAGGTTATTCCCATTTATTACACTTAGGCAGTTATGTAGAGTAGGAGAAGGTAAGTAGGTAGGCAAATGAAAACTGTAAGTAGTGTTTTTAGCTAAAATACGATGATTTAGTCAGACAAAACCATTTTTTTTTATTTCGTAAAGGTTGTTGTAAGTGGTTACCACAGACTAGGGAGGGAGGGAGATAGATAAGATACCACAGACTAATAGGATACTACGCATGCGAGCCAATATCCACAGATAAAACTACCAAGCATAGAGTACTTTTTATCTACCAAGCAACCACAGACCATAGGATGTACTACCAAGTACAAGTACGTACACGTACAAGTACCAAAAGAACGAAGTATCGTTGACCAAAATACCAAAAGTAGGTACTCTTTTTATTAGAGTCAGGACCCTAGGACCAAAAACATTTATGACATTACATGCTCGGAATATGCTCGTATTGAAAGTACAAATTCGCCACTGAAAACTTACTCAGGAACCAGCTTTAGTTCTTTCTTAGCTTACTGGTTTTAAAATTAGTATCGAAAATCATCACATAACCTCACTTTATTCTTTATTGTACACAAGAAAAATACAGATACAAAAATTAAAAAGAAAGGTATGTACAAAGGCGAGCTTAACCCTTAAAAGAGTTTTCTTCCAGCAAACCTTTGAGGCTAGAGACTTTTTTTTTAACTTTTTTCTCGTATCTAATGTAGTTACAAAAAAAAGCAAAGCAGTACAAATTCATATCAAAACAACAACAAACAAAATGATTAGCCTTTCGCAGATTCTCTACAGTCCTTGGTTAAGGAGATATGGACGGTCACAGGGACCTGGATTCTGGTTGTGATGTCATATAAAAATGCCTATAACTCTGAAACTATGGAAGTACAAATTGAATGAATAGCATTTCCTACAAGTACAAATTCGCCACTATTTTTTTTGGTTCAATACGAGCATATTCCGAGCATGTAATGTCATAATTGTCTGGTCCTAGGGTCGACTCTAATCTCTTTTTTCTGTATTCTGAGGTACTCCGTGAAACTAACCAAAGAGAGAATAAAACCGAGGGCGTGCGGTAGCAGAGTACTTTTGTATAATAAGTAGGTACGGTAGGTAGGTAAGCGTTATGGGCACCGAGCGATCGCTTTTTGCGATGCCTCGATAGCATCATTCATCTTATTTACTAATTATCATCATGACCTTACTACAAAGTACGCAAGGCCATCCATAGCCCAAACTGAACAATTGACAAAAAAAAACCACCCTAAGTTTAGTTTCATTAACTTTATTGAATTCCACAGAATCAGGACACGGGACAAGGAATTGGAATGACGGAACGAACATTTTCATACCCAAATTGAAATGGTAGTCTTCAAAACAATGAATTAGAAATAAATCTTACAAAAATAGTCACGAGTGCGTTGTTTACTCATACACAAACATGATATCAGCTAAATCCTCAATTAAAAAAAATATCACAGTATTCAACTAAATACAAGTCGTACAAAGTTTACAGGATATTCAGAAAGAGTCTACGACACATTTTAAAATAAATAAAATTAACTAGTGATCACTGTAATGCGTCGGCGTCGTCCTTGATGGCTAACGATTGTACAAGCTGAAAATGCTAATAAAATATTTTCTGTGCTCACACGACTTGCAAGCTCCAATTAGTTGTTTGATCGTGAGATCGTGCGTTGTGCGACGAACTCGCATCGTTAGCTCGTATGATCGTTAGCCAATAGGAAGCCTAATAATACCATACATCATTTATGTAACCAGTTTCTTTCAACACACACAACTTTCACACAAAAAGTACTCCTATGAGGATTTGCCACTACATTACCTACTAAACTATTAAAATAAGATTAATATTCATTGAATCGTTTGTGTCCCGGTCCTTTACCGCCGCCGAAGCTGCTGCCGCGTTTGAAGGAGCCACTTCCACCGCGGCCAGTTCCATATCGACTCCTGTTCCAGCCTCCGCCGCCGCCTCCAGAGCGCTCCGCCATTGTTTGCAACTGAGGGTTCACCACCTACAACCACAAAAATCCATATTATGTACCAGCAAAGTTATAGCAACCATAAGATATGACTGTTGGTAAAAGAACAAGTGTACTGAAAGGATTAAAGTGCAGGATCAATACTTTCATGCTCATATCTTCAAATTTTTAGGTTCCACGAGATGTTAGTTTCCTCACAATGTTTTCCATCACATATGAGAGCGCAAGCACTGCGCACATAAATTTTAGAGTAAAACAATCTTATGAACAGGGATTCAAACCCAGTCTTGTTATGACGAGTCAATCACATACGAATACTTTCAAGTGATTCTGGAAATGTGACAGCATCTGAGGATGGGATCCAGACAAAACATGTGTGAACACCGAAGGCATGTAGCTGTTATAATGTACCTCATACTTGCATTCATGTTACGCTATGGAAAAAACGTACCCATGCCAAAGGTATGAGGATAAGTAAATGGTGGAGGTTACAAATTTACATACCTGGTTGGCTTCTTGAAGCACAGATACAAGGTCTTTGGCTTGTCGGGAATTTGAAGGTGTGAAGAAGGCATAGGAAGTGCCTTTTGATTTAGACCTTCCAGTTCTGCCAATTCGGTGGATGTAGTCCTCAGATGAATTAGGATAATCAAAATTGATTACATATTTGATTCCATCCACATCTATAATTAGAATTCATGTTATTTTCATTCTTGTAGTAGTTTTGAAAAGCACGAGAATACACTGGATAATGCTCCAAGCTTTACTTAAACAAATTAATATAAATCAGGTTGTGGTTACTCATTGTATTACTTACATGAGTACGAGTTACACAGTATGATCAAATACAACATTCAATACATAGTTGCCTCTCACTCAGAACCCTGGAGTCTTATGAAGGGCATTGGATATATTCTGTTTACCAATGTTCAATCCTTAGTTTTGCCCTCTTCAAAGCTCCATAGTGGCCGAAACAGAAAACCCCTGACCTCTTGTCGCTCATCTCATCAATCACTGGTCAAGTTTTTCATGATGCACCATGGAGGAATCTTATCTCTTACGCAAATGTTTTCAAAACAAATATAGTGCATCACCAGGTTTTCCACTATCAAGTGTATCCGCATGTTTAACGGACATACCATCAAGCTTTCCGGCCTTGGGTCCCATCATAGTGAAAGGCACATGAGGCACCATAATAATGACGAGTTATTGCATTCTCAACTGCATCAGACAATGGGTCATCTATGTAATCCAGTGCAGTGGTAACATGCCTGCTAGTCTGAGGCAGTAATCAGATAGAACACAATAACTTTCCGCCAGTGCCTCTGAAAGTATACACAAAACAAAGTTATTATTCAATCCTTAAAGATTATTGATCATACAATGAACCTGAATAGATGACAAGATGGCAAACAGTACTCACCAAGTCCACGGGCTGCAACATCAGTTGCAACAAGGATGCTAGCTCTTCCCTGTTTGAATTGATATAATACTTCATCCCTCTCTTGTTGTGTCTTGTCACCATGCATGCACACTGCAGGCCATCCATACCGCCTGATATTTCTTGTGATATTTTCCACTTTTCTCTTAGTTTCAACAAATATGATAGTTTTCGCACCAGGCTCTTGACTTTGGCCAATTTCTTGCAGAAGCACATTTAGTCTGAAAAAGAGCACTTATGAAATAAACAAAAGAAGTGAAACAAGCAACAACTATTTACATTATAACTCAGATCTTCTTAGAGGAGTATTTGCATGTTCTAATCAAAAATTATTCATACTGATTAAATAACTCATCATAGTTGGGTGGCTGGTAGGGTGTGGGGGAATAACAGGATAATGAATAATACATACTTGTTTTCCTTCTCATGTTCCTGGCAAACATCAACTATTTGAAGGATATTATGGTTGGCAGAGAGCTGCATTGATCCTACATTGATCTGGACATAGTCTCCAAGATAATCTTCAGCTAACTTCCTGACTTCCTTAGGCCATGTGGCAGACCACATAACAGTCTGTCTATCAGGACGAATTTGCTCAATAATCTTCCTTATTTGGGGTTCAAAACCCATGTCCAACATGCGGTCAGCTTCATCAAGCACCAGATAGGTACAACGTTGGAGGTTTGTGGTTCCCTTCTCAAGGAAATCAATCAATCTACCTGGAGTAGCAATCACAATTTCCACTCCTCTCTCCAAGTCACGGGCTTGCTCCCTTTTTGGAGCACCTCCAAATATACAAGTGTTGCGTACATAGGCAGAGTTACCAAAGTCAGCTGCCACTTGTTGAATCTGTTGTGCCAGCTCCCTAGTGGGTGCAAGAACCAGAGCAATAGGGCCATCACCATTGCGTACTGGAGGCTGATTGTTGATGTGTACAATTGCAGGTAGAATGTAGGCCAGAGTTTTTCCTGAGCCAGTCTGAGCAATGCCAACCAAGTTCTTTCCAGACATGGCAATGGGCCAGCCTTGTGCTTGAATTGGAGTAGGTTCTTTGTATCCCATACCAGTGATGCTCTTGTTGACATAATCAGGGAAGTTTCCTTCATCAAAATGTTGAATGGCATTGGGAACATCAACTCCACTGATGGTTATCTCATGTGTATTTCTATATTCTTCTACATCATAAGGTGATCTGTTGAGGACCGAGGGATGTGGGTTATAAAAGTTTTTGTTGAAAGGTTGCAGTGACATAGAATCCCAGTTGGGGCGTCGCATGTTTTGGCCGCCAGAGAATTCCTTCTTGCCACCGCCGCCGTATCCACCGCCGCCACCGAACCGGCCTCCGCCGCCTCCCCCGCCCCCGTATCTGGAGCCTCCGCCACCTCCTCCAAACTTGGAACCACCGCTTCCACCACGGCTATTATTCCAACTTCCGGACCTGCAATAATACAACACAGTCAGTTTAGCATGTAATGTAAAACTTACAAGGGATTTCACGGGATATCAGTCAATCGCCACCATAGATGTAAATAGATCTAATGACAGTTTCAGACTACCTATATCGAGGATAAAAAATTTAGAAAAGAAAAACGTTTGAACCCATTACCTATGGGAAGAGGGCAGGGTTCAAGTAGCGTCGCGCCACGCATGCGTGAAATCATTGACTTGGCTGTAGGTAGGTATCTCCGTATTTAAAAAGTTACTCTATGGGTAGGTAGGTTATGTACAGTCAGCAGCGACAGCCAGTTGCTAAACAAAATTTATATGTCCAAACGTTTTTGGGCCTTTAAACTTTTACCGTCTTACTTAATCATGACAGTTATAAACAATAAGTCCCTTTTGTTAGATTTTCTAATTGATTTGTAAAGAAGTTGAACTTTAGTTCCCGTCACGAGTCATGAGTGTACCTGCGACAAAATGGCTTCCTCATCGCTGGCTGTTTCTATGCCTAGCTAGAAAGACATGCGCAGATTGACACGAGATCAATAAAACGCACGCAATGCAGTTAAGCAGATAGGCCTTCTAAGTTCTAACTAAATGCAAAAAAAAACACCAAACAAGGTACCTACAATTTGATTTCGTTTGATAGTACTACTGGCTACCTACCGAAAATGAATGAGGAATGTTATGTTTTATTGAATGACGTGTTGATTAAATGTAGAGAGATGATGAAAATGGTACATGAAATATCAAAATCAGAAAGAAAATTGATGGAATATCAAAATCAATAACGACAACTACAATTTACTATGAAAATAGCATACTCACATGTTAAAATATAAATTTAAAGCGGAGATGGTCCAGATATCGAAGGATTTAATTTAGATCTAATCTGAAGCAGGGTTCGTCTGTAAAAAAGAAACAGTTCGTGATGTGAATTTCCACTGATACACTTCTTTTCTTTACTGGCACATTGTTCACCATAAAATAATAGTTTAATTTGGTTAGATTTTCATCATTCTATAAAACAACTTATTGGAAAAAAAAAACACACCAACGCAACCTACCTCGACCACTGCTATGTGAGAAAGAATAATTTTTCAGAGCGAGTAGAGCAATGTGAAGTTTGCAAAATATTACCAATCGAGAATGAGTAGTATGAACAGGCTTGTGATTGGCGTAGGTTAAACCGCTAACTTCACATGTTTACGAAAAATAGCACCTACAGAAAGAGCAGCTTGATATCAAATTATACGAGAGAAAGCAAGTCAGACAATTCAGAGAGAAGCGCGATTGGTTGGAATTTGGTAGGGCGAAGCGTCGCGGCGGCGGCGGCGCGTTGGCATAGATAGAGTCCTTACAGTTCATTCATTGGACTTTGCTTTGCTTGCTCCGAGAGCGACTGAACTAGGGAACTAGGTCAAAATCAGTCAAGTACTCATCATAGATTAGGGGAACCGGAAACGTATTTAGGTAAATATTATGATAGCCAAAGGACTATCATAATATTTACCTAAATACTTGATCTTTGGTCAAAATTTTATTATAAGAAGTGTTTCTACCAAAGCAAAGATAGTATGGAGCTTCCACTGGAAAAATTTCCACTCTCCATTCCTAAAAAAATAAGAGTTTACTCACCCACCCGTACATAATTATTATTATTGTTACTACGCTATGGCCATAATATTGTTTTTACACTGGAAGTATTGATTATACTGTGATTGGCTTTACATTGTAGAACTTTATTAGAACTAGACCCTAAACTGTCTTAAAAACTAAACTGACTTCGGGAGTCTTCATCATACGTGGTGGACACGCGCTTAGCCAATATTTTTGAATAAGAATGCAGAATTTTTAGCGCCAACTTTATACCATATCCAACATCTGTGTTGGTCCTAGGACCCCGTGCCAAAATGTCGCTCGGTCTGCCCTTATCATTGGAGGACATTTTAATAATACCATGTTCTTCAAATTTTGGTTTAAAACTCTTGGAATAATTACAAATATTAGTAGGTACCTATTTAATTACTTCATATCAGAGACAGCTATTGTTCTTTATTTTCATTGATTGATATCTAGTAGCTCCATACTTGAATAACATTATTTATACTGGATTAGTAGAATTCGTTTAGCATCGAAAAAGGTGTTAGACAGGGATGCGTAGCGTCACCATGGCTGTTTAATCTATTCATGGACAGTTGTTTGCAAGATTTGAAAGATACTGAAAGTGGATTAAGAATGAACGAGTTACTCGTCAAGTGTCTCCTCTATGCTGATGACCAGGTTATACTTGCATCATCGGCGGAGGAGTTACAGGAGATGGTAACAATTATGCATGAATCTTTTGAAAGAAAAGGAATGAAAGTAAATGTAAATAAGACGAAAGTAATGGTTTTTGAAAGAGATGAATGCGTGACAGTTTGTAATATTCTGATTGGTGGAGAAAGAGTTGAACAAGTGAATGAGTTTGTATACCTGGGGACTTTGTTTACAAGAGATGGGAAGCATGAGAGTGATATTGAAAGGAGAGTGAATGCTGGAAATCAAGTGAATGGGGCATTACATGCCTTTATGAGCAGTCGAAAAGTGTCCAAAAAGGCACGACTGGCTGTGCATGGAGGAGTGTTAGTGCCGACACTAATGTTTGGAAGTGAAAGTTGGGTATGGCAGAAAAAGAATCAAAGTAGGATAAATGCAGTGGAAATGAGAGCTTTGCGAAGTATGTGTGGAGTAACTTTGAAAGATAGAGTGAGGAACTGTGTGATAAGAGAGCGTTGTGGGGTGAAAGAAGACGTAGTGATGAGGATTGAGAAAGGTATGCTGAGATGGTTTGGTCATGTAGAGAGAATGAATGAAAGAAGATTGACGAAACAGGTGTATAAGGCGAGTGTGAATGGGACCGTTGGAAGGGGAAGACCTAGGCGTACGTTTAGTGACCAAATCGGTGACGTTTTGGAAAAAGGCCAGGTCATGAGTACCCTAAACCGACGAGCATGTATGAGGAATGTGATGAGAGTGAATGAAGCAAAAGAGGTATGTCAGGATCGTAGCAAGTGGAAAACCGTGGTCTCTGCCTACCCCTCTGGGAAACAGGCGTGATTTTATGTATGTATGTAGTAGCATCCCTGAAATTCTCAAGGTGGCAGCACCACGGAAAGCCATACAAACGATCATTCATTCATGATTCTATTATTCATTCATTCATTCTTTATGTTCGTTCAGCTGTGGAAAGTTTGTGGTTCGTGCGCGCGGTGCGTGGTTAAAAATATTAATTTGTGAAATTAAGTGTTGGTAGTGAAGTTTATAGAAACAAATAAATCAGACTGTTAAGATGGCTCTGCAACCCCACAGCAAGAAAAGAGTCTGCTATTATTACGATAGTGAGTACCCAAAGTTTGTTACCCGCCAAACAGTTTTGGTAGTTCCCTTAAAATTTAACTCTTCACTAGTCACTATTGCTCACCTGTCCCATCTCTGTATTTGTTTCTAGGATATTTCGAAATATTGGCCCTAATTTGACATAAATTGGCTGAGTTTAACCGTCTTCATACTTTTACCGTAATGTGAATCAGGCCATTTCATGGCGTCTGTCAAGCGTTCAACGCTCCCATTGGCTACATGGTTCAAGTTCGCCTAGTGATAAGCATGGTACAGACGGATTGTGTCAAGATGTAAAATAACCTGAGTAACATGTTGGTATAGAACTGAAACTGGTAATCAATATTATTATTGTGGTATTTCAGGTGATATAGGTAACTATTACTATGGACAAGGACACCCCATGAAGCCCCATCGCATACGTATGACCCATAATTTGCTGTTAAACTATGGTTTATACAGAAAAATGGAAATATATGTGAGTCTTTGAATATATCTACAATGCTCAATTTAAAAAACAGTGTATTGATGTTGGTTTGTATCTATTTACATTTAATCTACTGTTACAGAGACCTCACAAAGCCACGGCTGATGAAATGACAAAATTCCATTCAGATGATTATATTAGGTTCCTTCGTTCGATCAGACCTGATAACATGTCGGAATACAACAAACAAATGCAGAGATGTAAGTAGTAGGAAACCTCAATGGATGATAATAAAACTCCAGTCTCCTCTTAATAATAAAGCTTTGGATTCACTAGGAAACAAATAGAGCAACATGCCATGGTACTTGTCCGGGGAAATTTACGTGACTGTCCTGAAAGCAATTTACCCTTACCATTTTGCTCAATTCACTGGGAAAGAAATAGAATAACATGCTGTTGGACTTGTTTAGGGACATCTACGTGACTGTCCTACAGCAATGTCCTTGATCATTTCGCTCACACAGTTGTGTACATGTCCCGCGTCACGTAAATATGCCGCGCTAACATTGTGGGGCTGTGCTTATAGGAGCACGTCACATATGACTAAGTAGCGCTTTCATATCTCATTCAACAAAAGCTAGGACAAATAAGGTGGTTACACTGATTTATCGTCTAACCTCATTATTAGAGATAACCCATCTTATTAGGTACTACTTACTTGAGAGTCTCAAGCCTGGAATTGTTCTCATAGATTTTAGATTTTTTGACAGTTTTTATTGAAAATTGTTGTGTCTGAATATTTACTTTCCGATTCAGACTATGTCTCAATACTAACGGCATCGAGAATAAAATATGGGCCTCAATCTAGCATCTTTGTAATTGCTTACTTTATATTAAGTCTCTTAGTCTTTGTACACTCTTACTTAATGAAGTAAATATATTTCAGTCAATGTTGGGGAGGATTGTCCAGTATTTGATGGTCTATATGAGTTCTGCCAACTCTCAGCTGGGGGATCCGTGGCTGCAGCAGTGAAATTGAATAAACAGGTAACTTTTATTTAAGGATACTAGAATCTCATATTAATCAAGCAGTTGCTAAAGTTTGAGAGCTCATAATATAATACTCTAGGTATTACTTATTTTTTTTTACTCTAACAGCCTGTGCAAGCGTTGGCTTCCAAACGCTCTGTAGGTAGACGCGCGTTGAACTCAAATATGACGCGCAGGAAACGACGCTGTCGCAAGTTGACCCTTTGCACAAGTTCATGTGACGCACTGTGGTTTAAAAACGCGCGACGAAATTGACAGCGCATTGGCACCTTCCTCAAAGAACCTTATTTTATTTGTGGTGCAACTAACTTTTTTTCTTTCTTAGAGATGTGTTTATTTTCAGGCATCAGAAATCTGCATAAACTGGGGTGGTGGACTTCACCATGCCAAAAAGTCAGAGGCATCAGGTTTCTGCTACGTCAACGACATTGTGCTCGGCATTCTCGAGCTGCTAAAGTACCATCAGAGAGTGCTATACATAGATATTGATGTGCATCACGGAGATGGTGTGGAGGAGGCTTTCTACACAACTGACAGGGTCATGACTGTATCTTTCCATAAGTATGGAGAGTACTTCCCTGGAACAGGTGTGTTTATTTTATATCTATAATAGGATATGTTTTGGGGTCTGTTTTCATAATAACGTAACTCTAAGACCAAGCCCTTGTTGTCTGTCTGTCGGCACTTTTTATCACAGATTTGACTTGCTCCATCATTTAGTATTCAGAAGCAATCAAGTAGTTTCACTTGTTTTAATGAATAAAAAAGTGTTAGACAATTCCCTCGCGTTCGCGTCTCACACGCGTTGAGTGTTAGAAGCGAACGTTCTCTAGACTAATCGAAATATTATCGGTGTTTTCATCAACATTACGTGAGTAAAGCCCGTACTTTTTTCAAAATATGTAGTAGTACAAGTCACGATAATTTTGTAAGTGAAATAAAAAGTGGTTTTGAATTAGGGCTTAATGCATTGCATATAACATCAATTATATTCTGTTTTATCATAGGCGATCTACGAGACATCGGCGCTGGCAAAGGAAAATACTATGCAGTGAACATACCTCTTCGAGATGGAATGGACGACGAGTCCTACGAGTCCATATTCGTACCCATCATCTCCAAAGTCATGGAGACATTCCAACCGAGCGCTGTTGTGTTGCAGTGCGGCGCTGATTCTCTTACAGGTATGCCTTGAACTTAAAACTATCATAGATCTGTAGAAAAATCGAGAGGTACTCAAGTTATCAGGCGTAGGATGTCCACCGCCGAACATAGACTTGACCAATGTGCGGTCTGCATCCAACGGCTCCAGCAACCTTTATTTGATTGTCTATGTAGTGGAATGAATTGACCGTTTACAAATTTCGTTTCAAAGTTTCTATGAAAGAGCACAAACTAAATTCCAGTAGAAACCTGTAAAAGTGGAACGAGTATGAAGTAGCTTTCCCATTTTATTACATGATTATATGCTCTGGAGAGATATGTTAGAGACTGCCATTAAAAATGAATACATGTGATTGTTATTTCCCCTGTGGAATATTGGGTGTACTGCAAGAACTATTTGTGTCAACATTTATCAATATTTTTGTTCAGGTGACAGGCTGGGTTGCTTTAACTTGACTGTCCGCGGCCACGGGCGTTGTGTCGAGTTAGTCAAGAGATTCGGTCTACCTTTCCTTCTCGTTGGCGGTGGAGGGTAAGTTTCTAACTTCTATTGCTCAATTTATAAATAATAACTGATTAATATTATAAATGCGAAAGTATGCTTGTTCAACGTGTTTTTTTGCATGGATATAGTTAAGAGACGGGCTGTGACAAAGGTTAATTTTTATTCGGGTATGACGCGACCGAAACCGCTGGCAGAAGCTAGTACAAAATAAGAAGCAAAATGTATAATTTTCAGCGACAACACTGCCCTCTCGTAATTTGTAGAATCGAATACTGAACGAATTAAAAAACTATTATGATATTTTAGGTACACAATTCGCAACGTGTCCCGTTGCTGGACTTACGAGACGTCTGTCGCGCTCGGCGTCGAGATCGCCAATGAGCTGCCTTACAATGACTACTTCGAATACTTCGGACCGGACTTCAAACTGCACATATCACCCAGTAACATGTCCAATCAGAACACGCCCGAATATTTGGAGAAGATCAAGAACAGGCTGTTTGAGAATCTGAGGATGCTGCCACACGCACCCGGTGTACAGGTAAAAAAACCGCACAAAGAAATACCTACTGAAAGAGTTCCAATTTATTTCTCATGAGCTCCGTAAAAATCCAAGATAGAATACTATCTGATGTAAATTCTTTCTTTTCTCAATAAATCTGTTTATTTTTAGGTCCAAGCAATTCCCGAAGATGCTGTCAATGACGAATCTGAAGATGAAGATAAAATCGACAAAGAGGAAAGAATGCCACAGAGTGAAAAGGTGAGCATCATAAATTCTAACTTTGCGTGCATCAGTTTCATCATAAATGTTCCTCTCTTGCCCTACAAAGTGCACAACCGAAGGCAGTTTACAATTAATCGGTTAATAATCGTTGTATACAATAGCAGACGACGCAAGAGAAGGACCATACACCTGTTGACAAACATAACTAAATGTTATTTTGTATTCCTAGGATAAACGCATCACAGGCGATGGCGAGCTTTCAGACTCGGAGGACGAGGGCGAGGGCCGCCGCGACAACCGCTCATACAGAAACCCACAGCCGCGCAAACGACCGCGCCTAGACAAGGACTCCTCGCAAATCAAGGACGACCTCAAACGTAGGTTATTCATCATAGCATTTTTTATCGTGTCTTTGTTTTTTTTTTTATTCTGTCTTGGTCACCTGTATAAGGTCAGTGACCAGGCTGAGGTATGGTGACCCTGAAAAGGGCCTATGACCGTCTCGTTGAAAGAGTCAGTATAGCGAAAGTATTAAAGTCCGCCTCTTAGAGGCTCGTTTCGTGCACATGTCACAATACATGTCTTCGAATTTTTAGGTTCCAGGACATGCCAGTTTGCTCAGGATGTTTTTCTACACACCGTTTGAAAGCACTAGTATAGTGTACGTAAATTTTCTGAATGTAAAATCCATTGGTTCCAATCCACAAGCGGGATTCCTAACTACGACCTTTAGATAGGATGCCCCGCCTTCCAATCCACTATGACCACTCCTGGTACACAAACCATAAAATAAGTGACCAGTCAAAAAAAGAAGAGATTTTCACCTGGAAAAGCATCCAAGAAACTTTTTCTCCATGTATGTACTATGCAAAGTGGATAGGACCTTGCTAGGAATAGTTGTTATTTGATATTTATCTTACAGCTGAAGACACAAAGGACGACGTAAAGAACATCAGCAGCGTGGAGGAACCAAAGAAAGACTTGGCGCCGAATCCCTGATGTTTCCGCTAGAACATCAACAGACCTGCCTCATGAAACGCGATGTGTGTTTGACAAAGTTGCTCGATCAAATACAGCGTAAAGCCGGATTAAAGCTGGCCAATGGAATGGCTTAGCTCGCTGGCTACTCGGACGTGTGCAAGCGATCTATACAAGTAACTGTCTTAAACACAGTTGTCGCGTAATGCGTGCTGATTTCAAAGTGAAAGGACACATTACCATGTGTATGTTTCCAAAATTTTATAACATTTTGGCCTTACGGATTTATAATTAAACAAGTTCCATAAAATCAAGAAGTGAGTAAATTTAATGAAAGTGTTTAGGGAGTTTTTGTTAACAGTATTTTTTTACAAGCATAGAGTCTCGAGATAAATCTATTGTTAGATTTACGTAAAAACATTTTAGTTAATAATTTAGTTAGGATTTCTCTCACCATTGTTAGGTAAAGTTGTGGGTAGCCTTTTGATATATTGTATACTACCCGCCTCTTATCTGCAACTTCAAGAGAGGAACCCATAGAAATACTAAAACAAATTTTTATTTCAAGTCTTAGGCTCGGTGCACAAGAGCCTCCCGCCATGGACACAAGTAGCCAATTGACTATACTTTTCATACAAAGCATGTGGCCGGTGGCGACCGTACGCGTGCGGCGAGTCCTTACAAAACGTACTAAAAGTATAGTCGGCTTGTAGCGTGGCTGTCGCCAGTGGCTCGTGTGTGAGTAGCCTTAGATTCTATAGTACAGCTTTATGGGATTACTATCTCACTCATTACAATATTCATCATTTGAATCCAGCAAAAGTGTCTTCAGTCTGTTGGCAATAGATTTAGTTTCAAAATTACGCGTTGTTGATGCTTGTTTGTTGCATTGTTGCAAGATGTTGGTGTTCTACGTGTGATTTACATTATATGTGTCACAGATTTCGATTTTCCTCATCCAGTGGGCGGTATTTTCTAATGGTTTAGATATATAAATATTCGCTAGAATGTTTCATTGTAAATGCAAAAATCCCAGACTAATTGGATTTTTGGTTTAACAGTTTTTTCTCGTTAGTATATCCAGTTTTGCTCAAATGTGAAACAATAATTATCGTTATGAATTGTTTATGTCTTCTACTATTATAATTTAACATCTTACATTCTCGAGTCATTTCATCATCTTCAGAGTAATCGCGAGGAAATGCAAGTAGGGTACTTTCCCGATTTACATAAACCGGGATTCATATTCGTAGACCATTAGAAGACTTAATTCAATCAGTCATGGATGACGAATCTGCGCTGGAATTATATCTGCATCGATATAATATTATCAATCGGACCAGGTGTACCATTGATGGTACAATTGGCACCGATTTTTACCAATAGTACCCCGACACAAAATAAAGTGTTACGCCCAGCTTCAGTCGTACTAATCACCACATTTTACGATAGGTTCGTTGTTAATTCCTTAAACCTTTCTGATTGAGTGTCTAAAGGACTCCATAGAATCTGTATATTGTACATTCGAAAAAATATAAATGTTAAAGTTAAAAATAAAAAGGTATCTATTATGTAGCATTTATTTTTGTATCAACTGACTGATTTTGTAACTTTTTATGTTTGATAGTGAAATCAAAGAAATCCAGCCGATTTCCTCTGCTACGAATTTCAATAACTATTTTGTTTTCATAACTACCGGTGCCGTAACGTCGTCCGCACAATTTGGAATGAAAACATCTCCTTTTGTAGTAAAGCAGAATTATCTTGTCACTAGGCGATTCTCTCGTCTCCACTTTTTACTACATACTACTACTTGTATGTGCCTATGTTCCCGAGGAATACAATCCACGATATTTATTATGTAAATGCGTTACTATATTATTGTATGTAAATCTCAACGATAAGTTATATATGCGAACTATTTTTTGGTAAGAATAAGGATATAATTTAGTGTGACTAGGGAGTGATAATGATATTTCAATTTTGTTCTCTGTAGAAAATAAGGTTGTAAATATATTTTTTATTGTTCAATATATCAAAAATGTGAGAAATAAATAATCGTTTTTATTTCTAAACCTAACATCCAAGGATATGAAATCCAAATTATCAGCAAAGGATTAATAAAAGTCTCGTCATACATTTCATCGCTTTAATACTGTATGTAATTAAAACAGATTATCACAACGCTCTAGACATACATTGCACCATAAAATAAAAGTACCTTAAAATCAGTCTGGTACCAAAAGGCTTAAAAAAAGTCAAACAATTGGAATGAATAATATAAAAATACTATGAAATAATTTAGCATTATACATCTACATTTTTAAACTTGTTTTTTTACATACATGAAATCCAATAAAAGACAGCCTTATGTACTGAGAGATAAAAGAATTGTAATGTATTTTTTTATAAATATTTACTCTAGTGAACACTTATTTCATACAGCGTTTTCTAAATATACAGAACTATCTTAAAATTGAACCTTACATCACTGCAATGCGTACTATTCTAAAATTCATTTCATGTTTTGAACTTCACTTTTAATCACACTTTTATGTTTTCAAAATCCTACGTAAAATTTATAAGGAATGTATTTATTGGAAGATAATCTGATGCAGTTGTTAATTACAGCGTTATAATTTGTGCGTGAAACATAGGCCTTTTATTTATGACTAGTTATGACCGATTGCATTTACCAACTACTTAAATATTTTACAAGGGTCTAGTTTTTTATCGAATCTACTTGAAAATATTGAAAATGCACTATAATTTAATCCCTCGCTGTATTAAATACACACGAATACTTCCTTAATGCGTTCAGCACAAGCATATATTTTACTTTATCACATGCCATGAATGCTTATTGCTTATTCATCTACATTTGTATGTAGTGATTGTTTCTAGTGGAATCTTTGGGTATTGGATACACTTTTTACTGCTAAGGGATGCTATAGCAAGCGTATAATTCACGTAAATAAATTCAAATCTAGGGATGGATGAAAGGTTGATGGTAGGGTAGGTATGGGATGGTAATCTTAGTACAGTCTCGTGTTAAACTTAATTGTCACGTTGATTTGACGTACTAACTATTTGCAATTTAATAATGACGTCAGTAACATGAGACAGCAGTGAGATTATATTAATATAACTTGGTGAATTGCCCAGGGCGCGATGAAGTCAACTTTTTAACTTGTCATATTTCATACATTTTGTTTTCAACGCGCCCCGGACGCACTCCCTGTACGCAATGTGTCCAAACCCATATCTTCCATAACTAACGGTGATTTTACGTTTCAAGTACAATTTGTTTATTTTGTTCTGTGATGGCAAGTTTGTATGGCAACACTAATTACATTACTTATTTAAATTATTTAGAGATTGGAGAAGACAAAATTGCATAGATAATAGATATTTAAGGCCTAATGTAACAGACATAATCCTAAGGAGCCTTTCTCCCTCAAAAACATAATAAAAAACTTCACTATCTTCTCGTACTCGTAGTAATAAGGCAATGCAACTTCTCTCGCTACAACACTTTATTTACAAAACAAGTTGTATACATGAAGATAGTGATAAGTTTTAATTCATAAAATGTAGAAGGGCCCAAGATAACATAAATGTTTAAATAATATAATGACTATGACCCAATAACGTATAATATAAAACTAAATCAATCACAGGAAATACAAATGGAATATAATTTATTACTAAGAGTATGTGACTTACTTGGTAATTTTATTATGACTGCTTTTATATTAATTATGTAAAATCCATAAGTTATTTTAATTCGTTCTGAAATGAAGAATTTGATTATAATTTATGAATACCTACTAGTCAGTAAGGTGTAGTTTACACCTGACGAGTGCTCGACCGAGTACCTACTTACCACGTGATATTCTAATCGTAGAACTCGTTCCTAACTCGTTTGGTGTAAGCTAGGCCTAGCTATTTAAAAGCCTAGGGGGTCTTCTACACAACATCTAGTGAGTAGCCGCTGGTAGCCATAAAAGAAACAGGCGATTGTCATCCCAAAGTACGGTAGATGTGCTCTGAGATCTTCTATAAAGTCAGGGGCACCTCCAAACATCATATTTGGCACATGCTCACATTTTGCACTAGTTGGAATTCCATACCTAAAAGCAAGCCAAGTAAAGGTAGAACATATTATTGAGGTATGATGTCATAACGCGCCACATCATGGGATCCATTGGTGCACATAAGTCGCAACACAAAACACATGTTACAAAGTTAAATACAGGTATCCAGTTGCGATCTGGCGCGTCACTTGTGCGTGGTGTGTCCTCAACAATATGCTTCTACATTTATAGACTATAGATAATGCAAAAAACATCTGTCAAAACCAAATCGACCAGCAACTACCACGATGATAGCAAAGACTAAAGTTTAAAATTCTATCTGGCACAGTAGTGAGCGTCCTAAAAGGATCCGTTGAGTACGAGTGGACATGGAACCCTGCTCATCTTATCACGTCGTGTTTGCTCCGAGCGCACGCGCGCGGCCGCCACCCGCTTTTCCCTTAGGTTTCTGTGCCCTCTGAAAGAGATAGAAGAACCAAGGTCACCGACATAGCTCTCAGAATTAGCAAGTTGAACTAAAGGTAAACCGATAGGAAATAAAGGTTCTCGAATGGCGACCACGAACCGGGCTACGCAGTGTTCGAAGGCAGCGCCCCCACCATATGGACCGATTACATTGTCAAAGTTGCGGGAAGTCGGTGAATGGAATAGGCTTAAGACCGTTCGTCATGGAACTCTTTGGGGGAGGCCTATGTCCAGCAGTGGACAGGTTGATGATGAAAGAGAAAATATAAAAACTTGCTCAATAGAAAAACAACTATTTCGACAGCAGCGACATACGAAATTGCGCCGAGCATAGGCCTTCCCCGTAGTATTTTTTTAAATGTTTATGGTTAAGCGTTTAGCCACCATCTCACTTTTCCAGGGCGACTTGTACGGCCTGCACCCAACGGCTCCTAGATACCGTTATTTGGTTGTCTTTCCATCTAGTGGGGACCTTCCTACGCTGCGCTTTCGGTTCGCGGTCTCCACTCAATAGTAACTATTTATGGGAAAGAAATGAGATGTGAGAAAATTTTAAAAGACAAGTGCCAATCGTAAAACGAAACAAGCTATGTGAAAATGCTATAAGAGCTGTAACGTTTCTCCCGTTTGATTTCCGTGTAGTGATGGGAACGCTTGTCTGAAATAGCAGAATCCCCATCATCTAGCTAGAGAGGACTTGATAAAAATAGTGTGTGCTGCTCACCTGGAGTTAACGGATGATCTCGCAACATTGAGCCTGGAAATAGTAAAAGCCAGCTTTAGATTTTTTTTCATGTGAACTATAATTATTATCTATTACATGGTAGGTAGGCCTGGCATGCATGTGTAAATAAATGATGTAAATATTTTGAATGGAAACATATTAACTGATTAACATTCATGCAGCAGAGTCTAAATCTAGCAACTTTAATAAGAATTCATCGATTTATTCAAGCACATATTATGTACATTGGTAGTGGTAGTGACCCCGTATCCTGAACTAAAGGTCGTGGGGGCGAATCCCAGTCGTGAACAAAATGGATTTTCCTGCTAATAGACTAGTGCTATCAAACGGTGAATGACATCGTGAGCAAACCGATATGTCCTAGAACTTAAAAAATCTAAGACACGTGCAAAAAGGTAGCCTATAAATTAATGCAGGATGACCAAGAAAAAACTTGTGTCACGACAAGCAAGCAAGCATGACAACATATAAACTAGGTAACTATTAAAATAATATTATTTTAAATATACACTGATACTCTATTTAATCTTATTACCTTTTTTCGCGCATTGGATGTTCATGTAGCTCCTTTATTATTTTCTAGATATATTTACATAACAAAATGGTAAACAACTAGGATTTCAAAACATGAATTGACCAACCGGCTAACTATTTGATTAGTTTGATAAGTGAAAAGGTTATAACAGTGAAACCATGTGAAACCAACCCAACCACCAACCAACCAAAATCACAAGCAGAAACACATAAGCAGCGAAGCTTTACCTATAGTACAGCGGCGGCACATTGACACTAGAATCAGTACAGTATAGCGTCAGAAAGTTGGTTACTAGTTAGTGCGGCGCCCGGCGTGATCCCTACGATGCTGCCGCCGACGCACGCCTCCACGCCTTCTGTAGACCACCACCAAACGGTTATACACTCACCCCAAGATGGGTTGCGAACTCAAGCGTCAATTTGTAGTTGAATATGTTATTCCGATAGTAAACTACTATACCAAAGAGAGCAAGATCAACCATTAAAATCGTGTCAATATGGCATCTCGTTTGATTAGTTGATTTTACTAGTGGACATAAAGCGACTTAATCAAATCTATGAAGATGCCGCTGCGTTTGACGATCGCTTATGGCATCTTCATAAACTTGATAACAGCTTTTCGTAATCGATATACATTTGTCTAGAAATAAGATCGTCTTTATAACGATAAAATGATCTAACAGTACAGTCGCTTGAGTTTGCATATTACTCACATGCTACACATTCAATGAAGATTTATGAAATGTTGAAGTAAATGCGATTATTAGATATTGTAAGTGATGGATTACGGCGAGTTATCTAAAATGGTGGCTAATTACTCGTACTATTACTGCATTTAACTTACTTTGGAAATTGTGAAATGGAATGACTAAACGCTTTTTCAAAAATGATTAGGTACATGATTTTCAAAGAAACTCAGAATAAAATATATTTATTGATTGAAACATTAATAAAGTAAATCCATTTCCATAGAAAATAACAAATAACATTCATCATCATATCTCTAAAACAAACGGACATTTGTTTTTTTTTATCTGAAAAATAACAAAAGTAAATTATTTATTGTAAAAGAAACTAAGGGGTGCTCCTGATTATTTTTTGAGAGCTTTAGCACAAAGGATCAAGTAATTTGTTACGAGTCGTCCTTGACTAACTGACCACGTGACAGCGATATTAGGTAAAGTATAGAAATCTTCATCCATACTTTCTATAGCGTTTTGCGTAAACGCTAACATATCACATGCTCAAATCTACGCTGAAGTTATAAAAAACATTTCCGTCTGTTTAGTTTCCATTCCAGGTGCAGTATGAATTACTGAGTAATTTTGAAAAGATTTAATTTGTGTTAACCAATAGAATAAAAAGAAGTTCGTGCAATTGTAAAGTAATCAAAAATAGGAAGGGTTGAACATTCAATAGTGTGAAATTTTGATCTTTAAGTTCTGTAGAGCCTACAACAAACTTGGACTGGCTTAAATTATGTATAAGCGAAATGATTTAACAATGTGATTGAACATAAAACTTAGGTTTGACCACTCTATACTACTTTTTGCGAAAAAGGTCTTCATCAAGAAAAAAAAAATGCAGGCACCAAGCCGTACGTACGGGTTGCCTGATTCTTCTAGGCTTCGACGCGCTAGTTTCTAAGACGTTTCTATGTGATCCTAGTGATTTTATTGAAATAAACTCCATTTGAATGTTATCTAGGCATCACGAGAGCGCAGCCGCGGACGCAAGCTAGTATTAAAATCAATTTAAGATGACATCGCAAATCGTTTGGACAGGGCTTACAGCGTATCTACAAGTATTCATGCAAGTATCTCACCGGTGGTGCAGGCCTCCGCGTTGACGCCGGCCACGGACCACGGGCGCGCCTTGCCGGGCGTGCGCGCGCACCCGTTACCTACGCACCCACACGTTACACTACACCAGCACGTTACACTACACCAACACGTTACACTACACTATTGTGCAAATTAATGAACCAGGTTTCCACCGCGTACGAACGGTTTTGATGTTTTCTTACTTAGTTATTTTATAGACTGGTTTAACACAAGTTTTCGTTAATATACTACTACTCCCCGAAATTGGTGTATTCTACAGCCAATTCGCAATAAAGTTTGTTCTCGAATCATCAAAAATCTGCTATTTTGGGGTCAAATTACAAACTCCATTATTCAGCTGTTTAAGGTAGTAATCTTGATGTCAAACCTCTCTTTCAATTTACTCTTACAATTAGTTATGAAGATGATAAAACACCAAAAAAAAACATGATTTGTAAAAGTTACGGGTCGAAATAGTATCTAATGAAAACAATTTTAGATTCACTAAGTATGAAATCTAATTACTAATAATATAATTTGTCTTTGTTTGCGGTGGTAATACAGAGTTGCAATTTTCCATGCATTTGAACTTAGTGAAAATTTTGTGAAAACCTTTTCATTATTTTGCACAACAACATTTTATTTAAGTAGCACTAAAACAAGGTTTATTTCTGTAAGAAATGTTATGTATGTGTATGAATCAGTATGAGTTGAGTAGATGATCAAACTAGTTTTTCCCATGAAATCATGAATTATTATACAGTTGGATGTGTTGGTAATGAAAACCCATTGATAGTTTAATCTTTTTAAGCTCTAGATTTTTCCTTCAGAGATTTAACACGTTATAACATAAGCTCAACATAAGCTCAGTAAGCTAATATGAACAAACGGTTCCACAAAAGCTAAACCACAAAGACACACTTACACAGTGCTTTCAAAGCTCCATGTGCTTTCACAAAACACATACAAAATAATTAGATTTTTGTCAGGTACGTAATTTAGATATTAAAATAAACATACCCATTGTGTTGACGTTATCAGAAGATCGAGACGGGGGCGGTGTGGTCGGGGCCCTAGTTCCTACGTTGTCAGAGGATTTGCAACGGGATACTTCTGTAAATGTTCATACTGAATGCATTAAAACAGGGCAAGTATAACAAAATTGAGATAAGGGATAGAGCTTACCGCATTCTAGTAATACAGGTGTGCTTTCGCCAGATGTAACGCTGTACCTGAAAAACAAAAGTATTGTATGATTGAGTTTTGATCATAAAAATCAACAACTAGGTCATAATGAGGTCATCACGAAGCGAAAAAAAATCGAACGTTCTTTTGCGTTTGTTTGGTACAAAACCAATATGTTGGGAGGCCCCCCTGATGGGACCGACGACAAAATTGTGGGAAGTCGGTGGATGGAGGAGGCTCAAGACCGTTTGGGGGAGGCATAGGCCCCCGAGGCCGTAGACTTTTACAGGCTGATGATGATGATGGCTTGTTAGTGCAGGCGATTGTACTGCCATTGTGTCGTCTCGCTGGAGTGTGGGCGAGTGGCGCAGCGGCGAGGGCGAGGCGAGCGAGGACAGCGAGTGCAGCGAGCGCGACGTGAGCGCAACATCGACGACGTACTCACATGGTGTCGTCTCGCTGGAGTGTGGGCGAGTGGCGCAGCGGCGAGGGCGAGGCGAGCGAGGACAGCGAGTGCAGCGAGCGCGACGTGAGCGCAACATCGACGACGTACTCACATGGTGTCGTCTCGCTGGAGTGTGGGCGAGTGGCGCAGCGGCGAGGGCGAGGCGAGCGAGGACAGCGAGTGCAGCGAGCGCGACGTGAGCGCAACATCGACGACGTACTCACATGGTGTCGTCTCGCTGGAGTGTGGGCGAGTGGCGCAGCGGCGAGGGCGAGGCGAGCGAGGACAGCGAGTGCAGCGAGCGCGACGTGAGCGCAACATCGACGACGTACTCACATGGTGTCGTCTCGCTGGAGTGTGGGCGAGTGGCGCAGCGGCGAGGGCGAGGCGAGCGAGGACAGCGAGTGCAGCGAGCGCGACGTGAGCGCAACATCGACGACGTACTCACATGGTGTCGTCTCGCTGGAGTGTGGGCGAGTGGCGCAGCGGCGAGGGCGAGGCGAGCGAGGACAGCGAGTGCAGCGAGCGCGACGTGAGCGGCGTGCGCGCCGACATCGACGACGCGTCCTCGCTGCCCGGGGGAGTGCGGCAAGTGCGCCAGAACTCTTCTAATCCTAGACAACAAAAGTTATCTATTTATTTATTTTCCCCCCTCCACTAGAGCTCTGGTAACATTAGTCACCACAGGAACACAACTTCAAACAAATAACTTTATTTGTCTGCGATCTTCTGTAGGGGGGTTGTTTAAATTAGAGCGAGAAAATCCTGCTGTGCCATAGGTACCTCGTAAAAATTAGTAAATATTTTTCAAACTTTTGTTATGCTTTCTTGCTTGTCGTGTCACTGATTCTTTCTCGGTCATCCTGTATTAGGTCAGTTACCAGATCGAGTTATGGTGCCCCTGAAAAAGGCCTATGACCGTCTGTGAAAGAATCAATCTAGTGAAAGGATTGGCTCCACAGTTCGAGGTTACTAATCACAAATGTGCTTCAGGCACATTTGTGATTAGTCTTTATTGATTGAATTCAAAAGAATCACATAATTTTTATCATCACAGTACACATACAATTTGATAAGTATAAGATGTTGATTTTACCTTCGTCAATATCTTGCGACTGATCTGTGATGGGTCGAGTTGGGGCTCTAGTTTTAGTCCTCCTTGGTCGTCCTGAAAACATAAAATTGTACGGTTAGTAAGAAACTGGTGCTACAGCAAGCCGTTACAGCAAAACGTTTATTGCTTCCAGTACAATTTTTAATATTCTTCACAAGCATCCACCCGCGGCTTTGCTCGCGTGGTACACGCAAAGAAGCCTAAATAAAAAACCTATACCTTTCATGAATATCCGTTCAGCGAAGCTGTAACCTAACTCGCTTGTTAGTGGTAACAAACAAACCTTCGCATTTATAATATAATAATAGGGGAGGACGTAGGATACCAGGATATACAAGGTTTCATTATATGTATACTATCCAGAAAGGTGGCTTATTTTGAACACGTTTGAAAATTCCAAATTTTTCATTAAAAACACTGTGCAAAAATCAGCTGGTGGTCTGTTTTAGTTTTGAATCAGTTTAAACACAATTATTCTGCTAGCAATATTGAAATAGAACAATGATAGCGAAAACAAAAAAAAGTTTTTTTTGATATAAAAAAAAAAAAAAACACCTTTTAGATGATAGAATTAGCCCCTTTCGTGATAGTATACCAGTTAAGGAACACGTTGAATTAGTAGGATTTATTGTTTATATTGTTATAACATGGTGCAATACGCGTTATATGGTCAACAACTGGCCACTCGTGTAAAGTTTACCTTTGACGAGGTGTCTCAATTTGTGCGCCGGCAAGTCCGCTAGGGCGTCAGCCGCCTCAGCGTGCAATGGCGGCAGGGAGAGCATCTCGTTGCTGCTGCACTGTTGTTCCGCCACGGACTTGGGACGGACGCGACGCCCGCCGCGCTCGCGACGCCGGCAACCGAGAGGCGTGGCCTGTTCATGGATTTTTTTTTATTATCTTTATACAAGGTGATTCATAATATGTATTCCATACCGAAAGGGGCTTATTCTACAAGCAATTAGCAATAAAGTTTGTTCTACGACTTTTGAAAATTCGTAAATTTTCATTGAAAAAACTCTATGCGAAAATTAGCTGTTTGGGGGAATCAAGCAATCTTGATTCCGAACTTCGTGTACGTTTAGGTATAAGTTTTAAAGATGATAAAAATACCAAAAACAGCAAATTTGAGAAAGTTTGTGAAAAAAAAAAAAAAAAAATGAAAATATTGATGTTTTTTTTCGCTAATATTATTTCTTTTTGTTGATAGAATAACCCCCCTTTCGGGATGGTATACATGTTATGAATCACCTTGTATACTACTTTTTTTATGATTTCCTACTGCGTTGTGTATTAGGTACCTATAAGTATTTTCTATGTACCCACCTACCTACTGTACCTACCTGCGTTGTGGGTCAAATAAATAAATTTTCTTTCTTTCTTTCTTTATATGACTACTAGCTTCCGCGTGGTACTTAAAAAGATGCCTATATGCTATTCTAGATAAAGCACTTTATCTATTCCAAGTTTCAATGAAATCGGTTCACCCGTTACGGCGTGATTGAACAACAAACATCCAAACATCCTCACAAACTTTCGCATTTATAATGTAAGTAGGATGGTGTCACAGCGGCCACAACTGGCCTATTGTGATCGCCACTTGTTCGTGGAGCTCTTGTACAGGGCCTTCAAAGTTCACCGCAAAGCCCAGCGCCCGTTAAGAACTGAAGGATTTTCCTTGGGGCGAGTTCCTTTAGCTACATTGGGCTGAGTATGTGCTTTTCCAGATTGATGCTACGTTTGAGAATAAGTGCTCCGCACTCACCTAGCAAGTGCAGAGACGTTTCGTCCGCCGTTTCATGGAACATACTCGTTATTTAGTGAATTGGAAATGAAATGAATTTAATAGCTTGAGCCCAAAATACTTGCTAATACCCTTCTACTATAGTTTACACAGGCCTCATAGCTCAGTTGGTAGTTACTCTGCCTTTTGCGCTAGAGGTTGCGGGTTCAATTCCCGCACTGGACAAACATTTGTGTGATGAACACAGATCACATGTGTGTTTCTTCTGTGTCTGAGTGTTAAATATTTATCTATTATGTATATCAGTCTTTGGTACCCATAGTACAGGCTATGCCTAGTTTGGGATCAGTTGACCGTGTGTGATATGTCCGGAATATTTAATTTAATATTTGATATTAGTTCGATAGTGATAAAGGTGATTTCTAAGTTTATCTCAGTTGTGCCTAAACATCAAATCACCAACTTTTACCGGGTATAAAATATCTTACCAAGTTCAGGTACTCCAGTTTCTTGCAGCATGAAAATATTTAACAAACTATTGAAAGCATTCACTTATGATACATTTTGAGTTTGTAGACATAGTTTTAAGTGATATTTTTCTAATATTTAAAGCACTTCTGATTGCTTTGCTTACCCCTGAATGCGACATGGGCGTCAGCAAATCGGGTATGTCTCCTTCCGAGCACGGGATCGGTTCGCTGTCCACATTGTCAACGTTCTCGCACGCCATTAGAGCTAGATTTTCCACAGCTTGACTGGAAATCAAAAAGTAATAAAATCGTAGCAGTTGTAAAATCGTTCAGTCAAAAAATCTGCTTAAATACAGCTATTGATCTATATTTGTATAGTCCAGTTAGACTATACGATTAGAAAAGTAAGTTAAGTTTGAATGCCGAGTTAAATAAGTAAAAACACTGATACCGAATTAAGTTAGTTTTAATAAGAATGTTATAAGTTAAAAGTTTGGGTAATAAAAGAGATAGATTGGCATTTCCGACGCGCGTTTTTCAATTGTCCGGTACTTAGTTAAGCACTGTCAAATATAATCGAGGCCGCGTAAAATGCTGACTCCGTCACTTACATAGAACTGTACATGACCGTACGATATTTCAGCCGACTTTTGAACTGAATATCTGCCATTTCATTTTGTAACTACAGCTTAGCGGCTCCTATATCTATGGTAAACACAGCGAAGTATATAGGCATTGACAAACTTACTTGAGCAAATCTTGTAAAGTAGTAGTGCACGGTGCCATTGCATCCCTGACGGCCTGCAGTGAAACTATTTCCCCGCCGACGCCGTTGCCTCCCATCGCGGCGAATACTTCGCTGCATCTCTGGAACAAGTTGTAATGAGTCAAAATCTATGGGTAACGCACGCTCCACCTATTTTATATTTGAGTTTTAGGAAAACTTACAGCTAGGTTATACAAGATGATTCAAATATGTATGCAATCCCGAAAGAGGCTTATTGTACACCCAATTGGCAATAAAGTTTGTTCTACGAATTTTGGAAATTGGACATTCTTCATTGAAAAAACTCTATGCGAAAATCAGCTGTTTTGGGGTCAAATAGACATAGACATAGACAAACATTTATTCACAAACTTGGCACACAATACACGTCACAATTAAAGCAAGACACAGAGAGCGAAAAAATGAAACAAAGACAGAGAGGTAACACACAAAAACTTATAAAAAAAACACGTGAAATGTTATTGTGCAAATCAGGTCAAACTCAATGAATCAGCTGTTTTCGGTAGCAATCTTGATTCCGATCTTCTAGTATGTTTAGTTATTAGTTCGAAAGATGATAAAAATACCAAAAACAGCTCTTAAAAAATAAAATAAAAAAAATATAAAAACTTTTGATGTTTTTTTTCACTAAAATTATTTATTTTCGTTGATAGAATAACCCCCTTTCGGGACGGTATATATGTTATTAATCACCTTGTAGAAGAAGAGAGAAGTTATATAAGAAATATATAACAGAAAATATACATGAATACTAGATACTAAAGATACATGTATGCTGAAAGTGAATTAAAAGATTCCACAGATTGTTATAATTAAATTATACAGAATAAAACACAGTAAAGTAGACGGAAAATAAATAAAAATTATTCTACACATCGTCATTATTTTTAGCCTGTATCGCCCTCTGCTGGGTAACCTAGAGGTTTTTAAATTTTATATTTCCATATCATTTTTTTTAATGCAGCTAGAAACTTGATTTTTACAGGACTATAAGCTCATATACCTTAATAGTTAGTATAAATTTCAAGTTGATACCTTTAGTCGATTCTGAGATAAAGGGTCTCGACAGACAGACAGACGGACAACAAAGTCATTCTATAAGGGTACCTTTTTATCTAAATGAGGCATGGAACCCTAAAAATTGTCCAATGCAAATTAACATTTAGCCTAGATTATTTGTTTCAAATAGTGTTGTGTTCCTGCGGTGAGTAAGGTTGCCAGAGCTCTTTAGGGGGGAGGGGGGAGGGGTCGCAACGCGTGCGTGATACCTCTGGCTATTGCAAGCGCTCATAGGCTACGGTAACCGCTTACCAACAGGTGGGCCGTATGCATGTTTGCCACCTCAGTTGTATAAAAAAAAAGACAGACGGACAACAAAGTGATTCTATAAGGGTCCCTTTTTATCTAAATGAGGCATGGAACCCTAAAAATTGTCAAACGCAAATTAACATTCATCATCATCAGCCTGATGAAGTGCATTGCTGAACATAGGCCTCCCCCAAAGAGTGCCACGACGAACGGTCTTGAACCTTCTCCATCCACCGACTTCCCGCAACCTTCACAATGTCGTCGGTCCATCTGGTCAAGTGAACATTTAGCCTAGATTATCCAGAGGTGATAGGGTACCTGCAGGTATTGGTGCAGCAAGTGATGCGCGGCGGAGGCGGCCCGCTCGTGCGCGGCGGGCAGCGGCGGCGGCGGCAGCGCGGCGGCCGCCTGCGCCGCCAGCGCCGCCGCCGCCTCGCCGCCCGCCCACGCGCGCTCCAGCGCCAGCGCACGCAGCGTGTGACTGTGACCCGGGTTGCTATTATTTGCCAGCCTGTTATAAATATAAATAAAATATCACACACGTTCAACTGATCCCAAACTAGGCATAGCCTGTAGTCTATGGGTTCCAGAGACTGATATACATAATAGATAAATATAAAAGGTGATTCATAATATGTATGCCATCCCGAAAGGGGCTTATTCTACAACCAATTGGCAATAAAGTTTGTTCTACGACTTTTGGAAATTCGTCATTTTTCATTGAAAAAACTCTATGCGAAAATCGGCTGTTTTGGGGTAAAATCAGGTCAAACTCAATGAATTAGCTGTTTTACGTAGCAATCTTGATTTCGAACTTCTTGTACATTTAGTTATTAGTTCTTAAGATGATAAATATACCAAAAACAGCTAATTTGAGAAAGTTTGTGAAAAATTATTAAACAAATAAAATGAAAATTTTGATGACTTTTTTCGCTAATATTATTCATATTCATATTCATTTATTTCACCCTTAGCGTTACATTGCATAACATAGGTATGTCCAATTACAGTTATTTTAATAAATTATCATGCAGATTATTAATTTAGTATTATTATTATTATTACAGATTATTAATGGATTAATAGATAGAATTACTTAATAGATAGATTAATTAATAGATATTACTTTTTGTTAATAGAATAACCCCCTTTTAGGATGGTACACATGTTATGAATCACCTTGTATAATACCCAGACACAGAACAAACATCTGTGTTAATCACAAATGTTTGTCCAGTGCGGGAATCGAACCCGCGACCTCTAGCGCAGAAGGAAGAGTTACTACCAACTGAGCTATGAGGTCAGTTATAAACACTTTTTTTTATTTCATTCTCGAGTACACAGAACATGATTAGCTCATAGTACTCAAACTAAGCGCAAGCTTGTTTTAATGTAATACAATTCAGACAGAATTTATGAAAAAAAACAAGGCCTTTTTCTAATACAGTTTGAGGCCCGAGTGCGTTACTAGTCACCGGTGAGCGGTGAAAAGTGAATCGCTTACCATTTTGGTATGCTGTGACAGCAGCTCACCGGTTACAATGAGTAACTAAAGTAGGTACATTACAGACTCGGAACTCAGTATATTACAACACACTGAGGCTCGTCCACGCCCCACCGACGATTTTCTTATTTGAATGCGGACTTATGCGGTTTAAAGTTTTGAAGAAAGCCGCCACCATTTTCTTCGGAGCGAGCTCAGTATATTACAACACGCTGAGGCTCGTCCACGCCCCACCGACGTCGTCGTCGTCCCCCCTTCCCCCGAGCGCTGTGTCTATGGTTTCGCATTTTTCCTTTCACTTTGCTTTTTTTATGTGGCTCGCTTCGCTCGACTCAAACTTTGCTCATAAATCCAAATAAAAGTGAACTTTAGAGCAGCGAGAACATAGGAATAGGACGATATAGTATGTTACCGTTCATGTAAATCCCTCCAGAGCAGCGCGACCCGCTCGCTGGCGCCGCGGCCGCCCGCCGCCGCGTCGCAGCCCGGGAACTCCACGCGTCGCACCGACACTGACCGACGTAACGCTGTCGCGATGTCTGTCAAACCTACCACAATAAACAACAATCTTTATTTTATTCTACATATCATCATTATCATCACAATCTATTTCTATTTAACTTTACTGTCCAACCAGTTCCGGCGGGGGCATAGATACGCCATCTTACAGGATCTCCTAGTTTGGGTACCTATGTTTTCCAACCAGGTCCAAAGATCACATTTAATACAAAACCTGATGTACATTAGCATAAGTGAAGTTTGTTACCGAAATAAATTTATCTTTATCTTTAGGTGATTTTCTTATTTGACTGCGGACTTATGCGGTTTAAAGTTTTGAAGAAAACCGCCACCATTTTCTTCGGAGCAAACTTGTCATTCTAATTACTTGACACTGGCAATATTGAAATTTTCAGCCAATTTTGTGCCGTTGTAACTTTAATTAAACTATTTCCAATAATATGTCGCTAGTTTTCATTGCCGCAAAAGCGATTGAAAAAAATACAACCAGGAGCCTTTAATGCACGATCTGTGACAAGAAAGAAGATGCGGATCTTTTCTACAAGGTGAACCTTAATTGGCAATAAAGTTTGTTCAACGACTTTCACTACACTGATTCTTTCATCGACGGTCATAGGCCCTTTTCAGGGCCACCATACCTCAACCTGGTCACTGATCAAAGACAGGATGACCAAGAAAAAACCAGTGACACGACAAGAAGAAGAACGACTTTTGGAAATTTGACACTTTTCAATGAAAAAATTCTATGCAAAAATCTGCCGTTTTGGATAGTAATCTATAAGTCGAACTTCTTGTACGTTGAATAAAGAGTTATAAAAATGATAAATGAGCAAAAACAGCGAATTTGATAAAGTTCATTTTTTTACGCCAATACCCCTTTTTTTACCCTAATTAATTAGGGAAAGGTTGCAGGTTCAAATCCTGTCGGAGTCAAAATTTTTGGGATAATATAAAAGTTTTGTTTTTTTCCCGATATTTGTTGAAAGATAAGCCCCTTTCAGGATGGCATACCTGTTATGAATCACCTTGTTAAAACTCACCTTGCAAACTGAACGCGTTCCGATCGATATACAACGTCTGCAAAGTGCAATTGCATTGCAGCGCTTTGGCCAGCAACCTCGCTCCTGCGTCGCCGGCTAGGTTTCCGCCGACGTCTAAAGAACGGAGTCTACGTGCGCCGCCTAGAGCGTTCAGTAGTCCGTATAAATCCGCCTGAAAGTAACATGGGATTTCACCAGTCAGGTTCACATGATCATGTTATTTAATGGTAATAAAGTACGCAACTTTGAGGACCAATCAAAGGAGGATAACAAAAGGTGTAATCTTTAGTAAATAAAAAATCAAAAATCTTAGCAAATCCAAAACGTTTAAAACTTAATAAGGGATTGCTCGACTTCAACTTATTCATTTTTATATTTGAAACAATTTAGATGTTATGATCATCATGATGATTGTTAAAATCATCATCAAAGTAACTGTAGAACTTCATTCCCATTTTACTTTTGGACTCGGTGGATTATCTGGGACGCAAGAAGTACGGGTTCGATTTCCGCTGCGCGACAGTTTGCATGATCAGCAAATATTTGACTCGGTGCGAAAAAATCTTTAGTATTTCACACTATACATTTAAAAACACATTTGGGCTTATTCGGCTCTATAAAAGTACGTCTGCCTCTTTCTTTTGTTTACTGTTAGACAAGGACAGGGCGAGAGTTTTGGAGCCGATAAAGTTAGTGAATAAGAGGGTATATCAATAACCTTACTACGCGCAGGATATCAAAAAGAGATAAGTGTATTGTATAGGTACCTTTAGTTTACATTCGCTTAGATCCAACGACGTTAGTGCTGTGTCTGGTTCTTGTAAAACGTGAACTAAGGCCTGAAAAAAAGAAAAATTCGCATAGAAAATTGTCCTTAAGTTATGAGATCTCTAAACAAACAAAGGAGTTTTACTTACTTGGATCATAGGCGGCGCGTACGATCTCTTACCCGAGAGTCGACTGAGGGATAGCCGCGTTATGGAATGATTCTTTCCTATCGCTCTCACTATACCAGACAGTTCAAATTCCATACCTGGAAAATAAAAATAATAATTTTAGCCAACATATTGATTTCAAGAACTTAGTTAACTGCTCTCAGAATTAGCAAGTTGAAGTGGCAGTGGGCAGGCCATATAGCTCGCAGAACGGAACCGAAAATTTATTGGTGTAGTTGTAAGACAAATTGACCAGCACCTGTCGATTAAGCCAAAGTTACCACACAAAACGATCGATTGTGTAGTAAGGTCACCCTTTGGGGCATCCAGCAGTGGATAAATTTATAGGTTTGGGAAGAATCAATAAGAAGGTTGCGGGAAGTCGGTGGATGAAGAAGGCTCATGGAACTCTTTGGGGAGGCCTATGTCCAGCAGTGGACTTCTACAGGCTGATGATGATGATGAAGAGCTTTCACCCGACTGCACAGGTGGGCAATGTTTTCATCTTGATTTTTTGGAGCCAAATGTTTTACAATTATTACAACCGAACACACACCAAACGAAAATAATCAAAAAATAAAATAAAAATAAATAAATATTCCGGACATTTATCCACTTATTATTACATTACATTTACATTATGTGCGTAGCCTGTACTATGGGTACCAGAGACTGATATACATAATAGATTACTATTTAACACCCAGACACAGAACAAACATATGTGTTAATCACAAATGTTTGTCCAGTGCGGGAATCGAACCCGCGACCTCTAGTGCAGAAGGCAGAGTTACTACCAACTGAGCTATGAGGCCTGTCAAATTGTCAATGGAGAGAAATCTCAATTTTGTCGAGGTCTACTTACTATTGTCAGATAGATCTAAGGTGCTGAGACACCGCACGCCGTGTATGCAGGACTCTAGGACATGCGCCGCCTGTGATGAAGCCAGCACACCCGACAGATTCAACTCTACGCCAGTCGCACTCTCGTTACATGCTAGGCCGAGAAGCAAGCTTCTGCAAAACAAAAAATATACAGGGAATTTAGGGACAAGGGTCTCAACTTTGCGGGACATATATTTGCATGATTTCTGGGTGTGGTGGTACCATGGTCACAATTCACGCCTTAATGTACCGTCTGTCATCTCAGACTTGTATAGAGGGGAATTTTGAGTCAAAAAATAGATCAAGTTAGATAGCAAATGGTTTGAAAATAATGACAGTGGAAGACTACGGCTCGTATTCAGAGACACGACTCAAGCATAGATTTAATCACAGATCAGCTGAACTCTATTTAAGTATTGAATCTCTTCTCAAACATAGCTTTTATTCAAGAACGGTACTTAAACTACTCTCAGCTGAATCGAGTCTCAAATCTGTACTCAAATGTTCTCGTTTACATTTTTATTTATTTATAATTTTCGATCCGTTTTACGCAGAAATTCAAACAGCCAGGGTGGAAATAGAATAGAACAATAAATTGAAGTATAAATATGCATCAAACTACGTGTAACGGAACGAAAATGTCATTTGATTATTGTCAAATCAAATCTAAACTCAAGCACGGATTTCGTCTGATTGACGTTTCAGAAAAAGCATTTACTCAGGTGAACTGTGATCATTGAATCTATACATAAATACTGTTCAAGAATTAGAATCTCGCCTCAAATCGAGATTTAAGTACAGATCAATGCTCGAGTCTTGTCTCTGAATACGAACCTAAAACTCAAACGGTGTTTATTTCAATAAAATCACTAGGATCACTTTGAACAGTCTTAGGCTCGTATTCAGAGACAAGACTCAAGCATTGATCTGTACTTAAATCTCGATTTGAGTCGAGATTCTAATTCTTGAACAGTATTTAAGTATAGATTCAATGATCACAGTTCACCTGAGTAAATGCTTATTCCGTAACGTCAATCAGACGAAATCGGTATTTAAATCTAGATTTGATTTGACATTATTCAAAGGAAAATGAGATCTACACTCAAGCGTGCTCCGGACCACACTTAAATATAGATTTTGTTGTATTTGGTGCAAAAAAAAGGAATAAAGAAGTAAATATTTGAAGATAATATGGATATTTTGTTAAGTTTATTGTGGTATACGAATAAAGAGTTATCTATTTTCAATGAAACGACGAAATCAAATCAGTTCAAAATCCAATGCGTAATATGGGACGCTGACGATCCCTTCGCATTGGAAGTAGTGAGTTTATGGAAAAGAACCAGATTCTCCAGAGGTGTCGTGAAAAATATAAACCAGCGCCAGCGCCCTATCAGCAGAGGGCTACCCGTAACGATGAACTGCAAGTTTTGGTGTGTTTGCGATATTACGCTACTGCATCGTTTCAGGTATGTTTACCAACCTACCTCACCTTACATAGGTACACCTACAACTAAGTAATAACAATGTTACTTTGTAATTTCAGCTGGTAATGGAGATCTACTTCACATTAATATCCTGGCCAACGAGGAAACGCCGGAAGACCACGATATTGAGCAATATCCCATCACACACGACCAGAGCCGTGATATATAGCGTAACAGATAGACACGAGTTATTCTCGCATTTTTAATACAAATAATAAAGTAGGTATTTAAATATAATATAACAATATAGACCAAGTTTACTAGGTATTTTATTAAAAAAAAATTAAATGTGTTACAGACAATCTTTTATTTCCTACTATTTAATAAGAATTCACAAAATCACGATTCCCGATATTATCATCCTGCGGGACAATGTTTGCATGATCTTCATACTTGTTCTGGGTCTGGGTGTTGTGGTACCATGGTACTCGTGGTTTATGTGATACCCACGACACAGGGAATCCTTGTTCGGGTATTATTTTTCAAATTAATCCAACCACCAAAACTATTCATAATTACACATGTTTTGTAAAATAAATTGAGAGCACAACATCACTTCGCAAGTTCCCGCCATAGATAATATAAGCACTGGTTCCCGCCAAAACGTTTGACTTTTTTTCTTTAAACAGCGTTCCGTTACACGTAATTTGATAATAATTATACTTCACTTTATTGGAAGCTCTATCATATTCCCAGCCTGGCTATTAAAATTTATGCGTAAAACGGATCGAAAATTATAAATAAATAAAAATGTAAACGAGAACAGGCTGAATCACATGAGTAAAAATTTAAAACTCGATTCAGCTGAGAGTAGTTTAAGTACCGTTCTTGAATAAAAGCAATGTTTGAGAAGAGATTCAATACTTAAATAGAGTTCAGCTGATCTGTGATTAAATCTATGCTTGAGTCGTGTCTCTGAATACGAGCCTTAGAAACTAGGTGGAGCTATGCCTGTTCCTCGCAACCAAGCCGAGGAGAATCAGGCAACAAACACGGCTTGGGTCAGAAGAGTAGCAAATACACCCGACTAAAAATCGGGTTTTGAAAATTGCATTTTGAAGAAATAACTTAAAACTAGCAGTTGCCCGTATTTTCCAGGATAAAATATAGCCTAATCTTTCCTCAAGGCTTAAGCTATCTTTATATCAGTTTTCATTAAATACAGTTAAGCCGTTTAGTCATGAAAAGGTCACAAACAGACAGACAGAGAGACAGAGTTCCATATTTTTGCATTTATAGTGATAATAATAATAATAGTAACACCCAACAGTCACATACATAGTCCTGACTCCACATTTCTCCACTGTTGTGGGTATCAGAAACTACGAGTACCATGGTACCACAACACCCGGACTCGGAACAAATATTTGCAGATCATGCAAACATTTGTCCAACAGCGGGAATCGAACCCGCACCCCTTGCGTTTCAGTCGGGCACTCGCCCGCTGCGCCATCGAGGTGATAGTGTGGTGACATGAATGTGTCTGGAACTGTGCTTACTTGAGAGCGTCGGGTGGCATCTTGCAGTAGGAAAAGTCGAGGTTGGTCAACGCCAGGCAGGCGGTGAAGAACTGCCGGAAGGATGGCGGCGGGTCCTTGGGCCGGCGCGAGCCCGTCCACGGGTTGCGGCCCACCAGCAGCGCCGCCAGCCGCGCCGCGCACCCGCGCAGCAACGCGCCCCACATCTGCAATTCATATTATTGTAGGCCAGGGTTTCTTAAAGTGGGGTCCACGGACCCCCAAGGGGTCCATAATAAGTGTGACAGGGGTCCGCAGTAGCTCAAAAGGCTTTCAGCTCTAGTGTCGATAAAAACAAAAAAAACAATAAAAGTGATTTTTTTATTAGTTTTTTTCCCACCATGTTATTAGCAAAAGGGGTCCGTGGCATTTTAAACATTCTGAAAGTGGTCCGTGGCTGCTCATAGTTTAAGAACGCATGTTGTAGGCTATACCGAAAAGGGCTTCACTCCATTTTGTGAAAAAGGATCATCGAAAAAAATTATAGGCACTAAGCCGTGTTTGTTGCCTGATTCTTCTCGGCTTGGTCGCGAGGAACAGGCGTAACTTCACCTAATTTTTAAGACGTTTCAAAGTGATCCTAGTGATTTTATTGAAATAAACGCCTTTTGACTTTGGCTTTGCTTTTTCTTCACTAATAACAAACTCAATGGCTGATAGTACAGCTGTTTTTGGGGTCAAATCAGTTCAAACGTAACTTTTCAGCCGTTTTAAGTAGCAATCTTGATGCCGAACTTCTTGTACGTTTAGTAATTATTTATGAAGATAATAAAAATGCCAAAAACAGTTTATTTGAGAAAGTTTGACAAAAGATGCTGGTACCAAAAATCATGGTCAGATTAAATATTTTTATAAACTCTTTGATGTCTAAACGCATAAAAATGTTGCCACATTCAGTCTGTCAGTGCTGTATCACTGATCAGATCAATAAATGTACTGTGACTTCATTATAGCCCTAAAATTATGTGGATTAGCAAAAATTGTAAAGTGATGATGCGTATACGTTTAAAAGGTTATTTACTTACATTTTCCAAGGTTGTTTCAGTATTCGTTAAATTCAAATGCGTGAGCACGTTGGGTTGCGCGAGGAAATTGTATAAATTCTGTAACAAAATATTTTCATTTTAATTACAACTCAAAAATATTTGTATTTACTCAAATACTTTAACAAATTACTTGTTGTCAGCCGTTGGATGTCCACTGCTGAACATGTGCCACCCCCACAGATTTCCAGAGCAAATTCCCATGTGGGAGGAATTTGCCCGTACTCACCACGCCGGGCACGCGGGTTGGCGAGTGCAGTTAGACCGTAATACATGACTTTAAAAGATATTGAGTTTTAATAAAAGTTACTTGCTTATTCAAACAACTGTTGGCAGAGTACAGTGATAGTGGAAATACTCTTGTTTCAAAAAGACTCAAGGTAAGTATTTTAAAAACTTACTTCTTTGAAATATCCCGGTTAATTATAAGTTTGTCAGTACTACCTAAAGAAGCCGACTACCTACTAATAATATACCAAATGACTTAAGTTAATATACCTACCTGAGGCACATCCTCCTACAGGAGATCCTCTAGGTAGCAGTTATAGTTTATTAGAGCACTACGTAAAATATACTTACATGAACATCGTCCTTCAGATTATTGTGCGAGAGATCCAAATGCGAGAGCGTGGAGAGATGGCTCGGATTGTCGTTCAACATCGCCGCGAGATGCGTTACCGTCTTCCCAGTGATCCCGCACTGAGATAGAGCGATGTGTCGTAAGCCGTCCTGATTGTTCGAAAGCCCGGTTAGAATACTAATAGCACCTGAAACAAAGAGGAACATTTGTAAAATAAATAATTTTCTTTTTAATTAAAAAAAAAACTGGAATCACAAGACTTAAAACTAGGCTTCTTTTAGGACGTAGAAAATTTTTACTGTAATATCTTTGGACGTAGGTAGATACTCGCGAACGGGGTAAAAAGTTTATCAGTGTTTGTACGAAAGCCATCTTTTGGTGTGTAGTGCGTCTGCCCTCTGCGTAAAACGGGGCAGAACTGGGTACGGGCAGATCTGGGTTCGAGCAAAACTGTGACGGGGCAGAACGGGGTACGGAGCAGAACTGGGTACATATTCTCACTACGGACCAAGATAGCGTTGTGTCACTTACCACTTGGTTCGTATAAGGAACACGCGGTTTTAATCATTTGTTCTTCAGCCTGAATATACGGTTTAACAGGCCACGGCCAAATCAGAATACAAATAATATTGCAGATTCTGTCACAGCTATTTTATAATAGTGTTTGTTGATCAAATTGAATCATTGTTGACAAACTGTACATAATTCAAAACAAACAGTTGTATGTATGTTGAGTTTCATATTATATCATCGCGGCAATTCGTTTCGTATTTCCGACGTTCCCGTATCGTCAAATGTTTTTTAAAGCATTCTTATTTCACTATCTCTCTCTTGACCATGGCTGCGAGTGTAATGTATATAAACAAAAATAAATGTGATTCATTGTATGTATGGTACCTATCTTTAAAGGGACTTAATCTGTACCTACCCAATTGTCAATAATGTTTGTTCTACGACTTATGGAAATTCGTCATTTATCATTGAAGTAAAAATCTGCTTTTCGGGGTAAAATCAGTTCAAACTCAATTATCCAGTTGTTTTAGGTAGTAATCTAGATGTCGAACTTCTCTTACGTTTATTAATTACTTACTTAGAAGGTTAGGCAGAGGCACGTACAACATTTTGGCACATGCCCACACTTTGCCATCGAATTGCCCATCGCCATAAGAATACTCACTGGTTTTCTCACGAAGCTTTCCTTCACCTTTTAAAGCACGTGTTGATGCGCACTTAAATTTCGATCCGAAAAAGTCATTGGTGCACGGGCGGGTTCGAACCCACGCCCTTCGGATCGATAGACAAGGCAGGCACCTCACACTAGGCCAACACGGCTTACTAGTAAGTTTCAAGTAAAGACAATATAGTAGAAGTTTATTTCTACTATATTGTCTTTGGTTTCAAGTGAGGTAGGGCATAGCGAGGTTTTCTCGTTCTTGATTAGAGCAGCCCGCCTGGGAGGTATGTCCGCCTTACAGAAGATCGCAGCCAAGTAATGTTGTGTTCCTGCGGTGAGTAAGGTTGCCAGAGCACTTCTTTAAATGCTAAAGGGGAGGGGGTTACGGGGTCTATAACGCTTGCAACCTCTGGTATTGCAATCGTTTATAGGCTACGGTAACCAATTACCAATAAATTTAGTTTTATTAAAAAAAATAGATAAAAAAACAGTCTTTTAAAAATCGCGGTGTAGCGGCTCGCTCACCTTTATCTTCGATATGGTTCTGTGTGAAGTCGAGCGTGTGCATAGCCGGCGTATGCTTGGCCTTCAGCAGCGCATGACCGAGCCGGGCCGCGTGGTCATGCCGCAGCTGCGCGGCGCGCCAGCTCAGCTTCTGCGGCGGCGGCTTCGCGAGCCGCACGGACCGACACACGCTCTCCCACGCCTCGCCGCTCGCGCGCACGCCGTCGCCGCACACGCCAAGGAACCACGTGTTGTGTTGCAACGCCATTATTAGTGGGATCAGGTCTCTGCGGATATTTGTTTATTTCATCATCATTTCAGCCATACGACATGGCCTCACCCACAGACAGAGCGTATTTCTTATCATGTGGGGGATTTTTTTATTTTATTTATTGGTGATGGTTAGGCGTTTGACCACCATCTCACTTTTGCAAGTGAGATGTTGCCTAAGATGGAACAAGATTTGCCATATATTTTCCCATACTCACCACGCTGGGCATGCGGGTTGGCGAGCGCAGTTAGAGCTATCGTTGTTAAAATGAGGGACGCTGCTGCCCATCCCCTAGGTTTTTTCCCTTAGTCGCCTCTAACGACATCCGCGGATAGTTAGATAAAGAGGGGCCTATTCTTCAGCCGGGACCACCACGGCCAATTTGTTTATTTATTTATTATTTATTTACAGACAGTATAACATCCAGGTTTTTTTTATCCCTGAGGCGATGCTATATGTTATTAGTAGGTAAACAGCAGGGTGAGTTTTTTTTCAGGGCCACTTAGGCGAAATCGGAAACCGTGAGAGTAATCGAAAAGTGATGTTAGGAGTCACGGGCTCAATTTTGAAAAAAATAAGATCTGCATAAAAAAAGGGGAGGTACTGGGTTGAGTTCCTGCGGTACGGGGCGGGGCGGGGGGAGGGTTTAAGGGGTCGGCAACGCGTGCGTGATGCCTCTGGTATAGCAAGCGCCCACTTACTCTTAGAGCTTTGTTTACCTTTACACTGTTTACAGATTAAAATCACCTAAGAATACTAATCTACACTCAATTAAATTTTAAAAGTTTTAAATAATAAACTAGGTAGTTACCTCTGATCTAAATGATCGAAATCCTTTAGATGCAGCATTCTCATATCGTGTGCCAGATATATCGTGTCGATATCCCATGCGACTTCAGCTCTGGAAAATAAAAATATTGTAAGTCAATCTGACTAAATATTATAAATCCTACTAATATTATAAATGCGAAAGTTTGTGAAGATGATTGAATGTTTGTTGCCCAATCACGCCGTAAAGGCTCAACCGATTCCGTTGAAGTTTCCTTAGAATAGATAAAGCTCTTTACCTAGAATATAATCATCATCATCATCTCCCTGCCCTTATCCCACTTCATGTGGGGTCGGCACATTACCTAGAATATCATATAGGGTACTTTTTATGTATGTACCACGCGGGCGAAGTCGCGGGCGGCCTATAGTGGCAACGTTACTAAGTATGCACGTCACTTCATTTTTCGGTTCTCATTCGGTATTTACGGAGGATCGCGGATTTGTATCCGCTTAAGACAGAAATGTTCGGGATAATACAAAAATATTAGTAAGAAAGACTACCGTTTAGACTCTTAACGGAACTCTTTCATACTACGGTTTTTGCTTTGGAGTAGAATATCTAAACTTTAGTTAGAGCATCAGTCTAGTTAAAATTACCTAAAGGGTGTTTGGCACAGGTCACACATGGCTGCATACTGGTTCGAAAAGTCGCCACAAGTCGAATGTTTTCTCGTGCCGCTCACTTGCGGCAACGGAAACGGTAAATTGACCTGAAATTAATCATTATTATATTATGTGTTTTATTTTTATCAGAGCCAATTTGGTTAATTTAGCTAATTGTACTGTCTGCGATATTAGTCATGGATAAGCGTAGCCAATTGTTGGCAACCTACTAATATTATAAATTGCAAGTGATTCAACTATGAAAGTCGGAGTAAGGCCGGGTCGGTCTCCTCCTAACTACTTCAATAAAATAATGTTGTGAGACAAAATTATCTCGTCATTTTGTTGATAAGCTCTTATTTGACTGGCCTCATAGCTCAGTTGGTAGTAACTCTGCCTTCTGCGCTAGAGGTCGCGGGTTCGATTCCAGCACTGGACAAACATTTGTGTGATTAACACAGATGTTTGTTGTGTGTCTGGATGTTAAATATTTATCTATTATGTATATCAGTCTCTGGTACCCATAGTACAGGCTATGCCTATTTTGGGATCATATTTTGCCCGTGTGCAATATGCCCGGAATATTTATTTTTTTGTAATTTTTAGCTCCTAAAGAAAATTACCAGCTGTAAATTATCATAGAGTTTCGACACACAGTACTTGTGCTTTGTGCACGAAAGGAGCCTCTAAGAGGCACGCTATAATCCTTTCACAACACTGATTCTTTTATCGACGGTCATAGGCCCTTTTCAGGGCCACCGTACCTCAACCTGGTCACTGACCTAATACAGGATGACCAAGAAAGGATCAGTGACACGACAAGAAAAAGACACACAGTTTGTATAAAGGTATTTCATTAAACTATATTATATTTATATGTATATTTGTGTATATTTCCTTGTATGATATACCTTTGATATAATGTCCTCCATGGCAACATTAGGAAATAAATCGTCGAACGCTGCACTCAGCGCGTGTAGAACGTTCAGAACGCCTTCCGACAAACCTTCTTCACCTGTAATATCAAACGTTTATGAGACGTTTTACAATGATTCGTGTGATTTGCAATGAATCCTATCCTAATAATATTATAAATGCGAAAGTTTGGATGGATGATGTTGTTACTCAATCACGCCAACAGCAGAACGGATCTGGGTGAAATTTGTCACAGAGGTAGATTATAGTCTGGAATAGCACATAGGCTTTTTATCTTCATAGGTACCACGCGAGCGAAGCCGTGGGCGGAAGCTAGTAAAGATATAAGTTGTGAAATCTGAAACTCAAGGTATTTTATTAAAACCTAACTATATTTTTTCCATATACCTATCTATATAACAAGGTAAGTAGGTAGATATAATTTAAGAGGAAAACAGACGCCCTTGAATCACAACCTCATTGCACGCAGCGGTAAAAACATTCTTCAAATGTCAGCACACAATAGTAAACTTACCTATAAGTATAGACAGCGGCTTGTGCTCATGAATAAGCGTAATCGACAAATGATTCGGCTTTTTGCTTTCCAACGCCTCTATTTCCATCAGGTGAAATCCATTGTCGATCTGTACAAAAAATAATCTTATTCATATTCTTTATTGTTTCGCGTGAATTGACTAATTAGTAATCTTTTAACAAAGCGACGTTAAGATAAATTACTTAATGGCTTATTATTTAAATTTGTATCCATCAAACTGATGGATGGCCAGCAATTCATCATCAATCAAGGTCATGTACCTAAATTATGTAAGTTATTTACCTATTAGACAATGGTGTTTATTGTGTTGTTAAACTTACTTTACTTGCACACACGCACACAGCACTACAATTGTAGCGTCCTTACTTTAGTTTAGTTAGTTTGCGAGAATGCAACAGCAGAATCGACACCATTATCTACCAGATAAAAAAATCCCAAGAAAGCCTGGAACCTCAGTCGTAGCGACAGTTATATCTGACATTCTCGAAGCATGCTTGCTTGTCGTGTCACTGATTCTTTCTTGGTCATCTTCATTGGTCAGTGGCCGTCGTGACCGTCGGTAAGAGAATCAGTATAGTGAAAGGATAAAAGTGCGCCTCATAGAGGCATCTTTCGTGTACATGTCGATTGATCTTTTATGAAGATCAAGAAAGTAAGTCGCAAGGCTATCCATTTGGCGTTAATGAGTCTCATTCTGGCCAATTACAGTCACAAATCAATTGTCATCATGACGCATTTACCTTCAAATACATACATACATACACAAAATCACGCCTATTTCCCAGAGGGGTAGGCAGAGACCACGGCCTTCCACTTGATATGATCCTGACATACCTCTTTTGCTTCATTCACTCTCATCACATTCCTCATACATGCTCATCGGTTTAGGGTACTCTTGACCTGACCTTTGTCCAAAACTTCACCGATTTGGTCGCTAAACCTTCAAATAAACCTACATAAATGCGGTTCAACGACGACAAACAATTTATTAAATACAAACAGTTATTTAAATTATTGCATTAAGTATTGCGAACCATCTTAACAAAGATGAATGATAACAATGGGCCTTACCATGACATCTTTTGCCATTCAAATGCAAGCGTGTCAACACTATTTTACACGAATTTGAACCATAAATCTTTGAGACTTACGTCACCGCCTAAACAAAATCGCAATGTTGATGGTAGCTTAATCTTCCTCTTTATGGATGTTAAAAAACATCACATTAAGTGTGTGCACCCTTGCTTGCTAGGTTGCAGTGGAATTAAATTATTCTAAGCACAATCGTCCCTCTTTCTATTTGAGTCATGTAAATTGATGTAACCACAATGGGTTTTTTGTGAATCATTGTTAGTAGGTTGACTTATACACACTAGCAATGCAGAAGGGCCAAGGAAGAAAGATAAGTACCAATTACTTAGAAGTAGGTATTCAAGTATATTATACTTGTAATATATATGATTCAACGAGGTAGGTTCAATTTTAACAACAAGGTCAACCAAGGAATCCATTTCGGACGGGCAGCGTTTGTGAAACTTCGTCATATCATCTCGTCACAAATACCACAAAGACGAAAATGTAGATTTTGCGTGTTGCTTGACTTGGTCTCTAACTATTGGTCTCATACACAAGCTCAAAGGCGCGCAACTGGCTACGGAGATCGCTATGCTCGGAGTTTCACTACCTGATAAAATCTGAAAAGAGGCAATCCGTAGAAGATTCAAGGTCACCGACATAGCTCTCAGAATAAACAAGTTGAAGTGGCAGTGGGCTGGCATTATAGCTTGTAAGATCTGATGCTGATTACTATCTTATTATTAGGTACATGATAGAATCAATATTGTTGATATGACCGTTAACCATTAAAACAAACTCCTGTCTGAAAGTATTATTCTTACAAAAGGGTGTTTGATTTTTGTTTGGTTGCTTTGTCCAACTTTCATGCAGCAAAGAAACATGAGATCAATATGATTCTTGCATTGACATTGTAAAAAAGCAACAGAATGAAAAAGGCTACCTAATTTTTGAACACACACGAAAACCCGCATAAAAAAATTATAGCTTTAAGAAACCTTACCTTTGGTGGTACTTTTGCTGTTGTGATGAACACTCTGTATGCTGTCACAACCTGTAAGATTAGTTTTTTAATTGACTTACAATCATTGTTTGTTATTGTTACATACTTTTTCTCCCAGAGGCCCTAGTCTGCAAATTCAGTGAGTTCCCACTTTTCATGATCAGCTTACTATTTTTGTCACCATATGGTGTCATGAAAAGGGTGCCTACAAAAACCAGTAATCTATTCACTTTTCAGGGTCGAAAAGTGAGGACTCACTGAGTTTGCAGACTAGGGCCTCTGTAGAGATTATACAATAATTGGCAGAATAATTTTAATTTTTAATATCAATTAATAGTGAGGTCATAGTCATTTGTTTACAGGTCAAGTAGTCTAGGGACAGTACCTACTTCTTATTTTGGATTAAATATGACCATTAAGGTGGCCATCAGAACTTAACTAATTAGCTTTGAAGGTGAAGGACTAATAAATTATATTATCAAAAATTTTGTGATTAGAATGTTTTTGATTTAGGTATGTTGATCAACCTCAGTATCATCATCTTACTGCATGTTACAGATGAATGAATAACAGTGGCACAGTCAATTGAATTGATTCTATTTTGGTCTATAATAGACCACAATATGACAACGTGGGTGTAGGTGCAGGGAGTACATACACACACACACACACGTCTGTAAAGGCCGGGCATTTGAGACACACCTAATGACTCATGTAATTGTAAGGAACCTTATCAATAACAATGGGCAATTTAGTGGTACTTACCAAAAATGCTGATAATAAAGAATAATGGAATAAGACTATACATCAGAACTACATAATGCATGCATGCTTTATTTACAAACTCATTGTGGTTTATTTTTTCAAAGCAAGTACTTTTTGGTAAATGAACAAGGATGTTCTGTCACCATCGCAATATAAGTTATGGTAGATTGACTCAAAATTTCTTCAACTTACCAGTACTCTGTTGTCCACTTTATCACCTCTTGATTCCATTCGAATAAGATTTTTGTAAAGAATTTTAACTTTCTTTCCAAGCACATTGCTAATGCCATCTGAAAAAGAAGTATGTAACTAAAAAACTAAACATTTTTTTTGTGTCACATTAACTAATGATAAGAATTATCACTGTTAATTGAAGGACATTATTGTATAGTGCAGTGTTTAATTAAAAAATTGGTACTTACCATTCAATTCAGTAGAAATATGCGACTTTATTGACATTTTTGCAATTTTCTTGAGTGTCATTACTACTCCAGTGTAATCTATAAAAGAACCAGACTTTCATGCTTTTAGCATGAAATGAGTATGACGCATATTGATGGGGACTTATTTATTATATTTGGCTTCTAAGATATCTAGATTAATAAATAAATATCAAAGAGAGCACAAAATCACAAAACAACACCAAATGACCAAATTAAACCACAGAATAAATAAAGACTAGTAGCTATCACAATGAATGAACGGCCGACGACGACAAAGAACTCTGTGGTGCTGCCATCACAGAATACTGCCATTTGCGTAGACAGAGTACACAGACTATTATGGAATACTATTGCTAAACTGCCATCCATCCATCCACCATATGTACCACACCACAGACTAATCACGCACGTACCTGTCTACGGTTATAATATGTTATACTCTGTCTACGCCGTAAACAGACTGTGTATGTTAACCGATAACCGTAAACAGAGACGATAACATACCGACATGGTATGTTGAAATAATATACAGTGGTGGTCATCTAATTAGAAACACCTACCTGGGTTTATATTTTTATTGCAAATTCCCTTTCGAACTAATTTTTAACGTATCATTGAGTGTTCCTACGTATTAAAATCGATGTATCGGATATTATATTGCATTGTTATACCATTTTAATAACAGAAAACAACGGTTGTTTTTATAAAACTGAAAGTTATATTAATAACAAAATAAAAAACGAGATTCAAACTGGACAACTAATTAGAAACACCAAAAAAATCATTACTTAAATCATTTTTAATTTGAACAAACCCCAATAGTTTTGAAAAATACTAAAAATACTACATCCTTAGACAATTAGTATTTGGTAGGGTAGCCTTTATTATCAATAACAGCTTTGCAGCGACGCGGCATTGATTCAATCAATTTATAACAAGTTTCTACAGGAATACTTCTCCAAGCGTCTTCAAATACACTGTTAAGTCCATGAATATTAGTAACGTGTTTCTGCGACAGGTTGGTCTTTATAGTGTGCCACAAATTTTCTATGGGATTTAAATCCGGACTATTGGCAGGCCACTCTAATACTGTCACGGATTGTTCTGTAAGAAACGCTTTAACGCTGCGTGCTGTGTGCTTTGGGTCGTTGTCATGCTGAAATATCCAAGTTACTGGCAAATTTTCCTCGGAATATGGAATCATTGTCTCTTCCAAGATCTTTTTGTATTGATATTGATCCATTTGCCCTTCAATCTTTCTCACGGGACCAATCCCGTACCCTGAGAAACATCCCCACACCATTACATTTCCACCACCGTGCTTAACTGTCTTTTTAGTGTACTTGTTATTCAAAGCCTCGTTTATTGGTCGTCGTACATATCGTTTTCCATCGGAATTAATCAAATTAATTTTAGTTTCATCTGAAAACAAAACTTTTTTCCATTGATGAATAGTCCAACTGCCATATTTGCGAGCGAATGCTAGACGATTTTCTCTATGTTGCTTGGTTAGTAGTGGTACTTTTCTAGCGATCCTTCCTAACAATTTTCCTTCAACCAACCGTCTACGAACTAGTTTAGTGGACACGTGTCGAGGATCGTCTTCTGAAAATACCTCTTTTCTTATAACATTGGATCCTTTAAAGGGGTCTGCCTTAGCTAATCGAAGCATAAGCCTGTCTTCTTGAACTGTAGTCTTCCTGGGCCGAAGTTTTCTTGGCACGTTATCTGATGTTCCGTGTAGTTTGAAATGTGCGAGGGCGTTTAATATCATCTTTACGGAACATTCCAAACAATCGGCGATCTTTCTGTAACTCCATTTTTGTTGCAAATGAAAATTCACTATAATTTTTCTCGTTGCTGCATCACAGCTCTTATTTTTACCCATTTTTAATAAAACAACAATAAATAGTAACTTTTCGTAATGAGTTAGAAATGGCGGCAATATTTACAATGTGATTGACAATTGTGAGAACTGTATTTCAGTTTAAAAAATCAAATTTTGAACCAAGTCATACAATGTTTCTAATTAGTTGTCCATTCTGCCAGTCCTAACGATATTGATACTTTTTGTTTCACTGATATTTATTTTTATTGTCGTCTTGGTTGTCAAATATTATTGCTTGTAATTAAACTAGAGATATTAAAGTACATTGTAAAGTAGTGAAAAAAAAATTACCTCCTATTAAATGCTATAATAATGTTAGTTACTTTATAAAAATGTCAGGTGACTAGGTGTTTCTAATTAGATGACCACCACTGTATGTATATGTATATATATATATATATATATATATGTATCTTCGCCACTGTCCGAGGAGGCGAAAGTGCTGGTGAAGCTTTATTCACGAGTTGCCTAAGTAATTAAATGTGACTTCGCCATCATTATTGTTTCGGATAGTGGCGAAGCCAAGAAGACAGTAATATTGTTTAGTGGCCTTACGGGAGTGACATGTCACTATGGGACAAAACCCCCAAATTAAGAAAATAAAGATTTAAAAAAAAAAATACCAACATGGCAAGCAACAGCCACAAGCTCTAGGTCATAGCTGTCACTGTCATACTACATAAAAAAAATAAACTTCCATTCAATCATAGACCGCATTCAATACTTCTTTATTCTGTACTGAAACTGAATTGACTAAATGGTCTGTGAATACATATTTTGTTTGTTTGTGGTTGGTTGTTGGTTTGTTCTACAAAAATATTAAAATTGAAAATATTTTTCTCGGTTCGGTTGTGTGGTTTAGCTAAGATTTTTTTATAGTAAATGTGTTCAGTCCTATTATATTAAACCATGAACAAAAACTACGAGAGGTGCACCCATTGCAATCGTCGTAAGTGGCTTGCTACAGGTTGCCTTCGCAAATGGATAAAACCCAATGCAATGGAATGTAAACATTTACAACGAATTAACGATAGCAAAAGAGATTTTGACGATACCGATTTTGTGAACGAGTTATTTTTGTCTGATCGTAAAGTTGCGGTAAACACCAGTAAGTTTGTGAAGTTTTGGAAGAATAAACTCTTTCTTACTGGTAGCGTCAGATCCCTTCAGAGATATTTTGGTCATAAAAATGGTGGTGGTGATTACATATGCAATCTCAATAAGGGCTGTGATCCCTCCACATCATCAGACAAAAGAATTTCTTCAAATATTGGTCATGACTTGAGGAAGGATGAATTGTTCAAGCAAGCAGCTAAATGTCAGCATTCAGATGGTCATTTAGTTCTGCGGGGTCATCACCATCATGCATCTGTTGAGACATGTGCCATCTACTGCCAACTATCAAAGTAAGAATCGATTACTACCTATTTTAATGAGCAGCTCTGTCCATGGTACTGGCAGTGGTGTTAAGAATGAACAAATGGTTTACCGACTGGCTGGTACTTTCTTTGAGTTATTCTAGAGTTTGACAGGTATTGAACTACATGTATCTCATCTCTACTTCTATCTTCACACTTATCATCATTGCTTTTATGTATTTGTATCTAATGATGTTTTACTTTTCAGACATGGTTGGTACTGGGGCAGTGTCACATCGAGCGAAGCTGAAGAATTGCTAGCTGGACAGCATGACAATGTATTCCTTGTGAGAGATTCAAATGACTCTCGCCACATACTCTGTGTCTCATTCAGATGTGTTGGACGCACATTACATGCACGACTGAGACATGCTAATGGTCTCTTCTCTCTGAACAATGAGACATTTGTGCCAGCTAACAGAATATCTGAGCATTGTTCTGCTGTGGATGTCAAATCACATCTTTTTGAGATGCCTGTTAAATTAGCTAGACCTCTAAACAGGTAGGATTTTCATTCTCCTTTTAGTTCCATTGTAAAAGATATATTAATTTTGTATCAACTGATCAGTTAAAATTCTCTCTTATCAAGGGAAGACATAACATTGAACACCTAACAGTGACTTCTCACTAGAATTCCCTGTGTTAGGGTTTTAGAAACTATGAGTACCATGGTACTACAACATCCAGATATAATGTTTTACTCTCTCAAACAGTCTTTTTGCACTTTTTAGATTTGCCAAACTGGATTCTTTACAAATGATCTGCAGATTTGTAATTCGCCAAACAGTATCTGCCAATGTATGGGACAAGCTGCCGCTCCCTCCGAACCTGATTAGATACTTAGAAATGGGCAGTGACTACATAGCGCCCTTGTAGCTGACTGAATTATTGTGCCTTCAATTATCTGCATTATCATTATTGTAAGTCCTATAACCTATTAAGATTTATTCATCTTACAATGAGACCGTGCCGTGTTTGTTGCCTGATTCTTCTAGGCTTGGTCGCGAGGAACAGGCATAGCTTCACCTAGTTTCTAAGACGTTTCTAAGTGATCCTAGTGATTTTATTGAAATAAATGCCTTTTGACTTTGACTTTGACTTTGAGACAGGCATCCATGAATCAGAAAGGAAAACTAAGTATATTGATTGAGTACACTAATTGAAATAAGTACCATTCTACAGTCAGTTTTATTGTAATGGGAATAGATCTTTACTGTTACCAATTATGTCTAAATGTATGTAAATTGTTTATAAATTTTATACTGAAACAAATATTTTAATAAAGATTAACTGTCCTGTAAACTGATTTTGAACTGTAATATAACACTCAAATTGTAACAGCTCAATCAAAAGTATGTTTGAAAGTATATTGAATCTATTAGTGTTAAGTATTATATTATGTAACACATTTCTAAATTATTATGAGGAATAGGCAGGCATTTTTACTAAGAAATAAAACTTTAATAATATTGCAACAACTATTTAATTAGCAGAAAGACAAGACTTACCAAAAAAATACTCTAATTTGTTTTATAATTTATTTACATTCTTCAATACTTTAATGTATTGACTCCAAGGATGTTTTTAGCCTGTGAAAAAAGGAAAAAATAAATAAGTATACCTCACAATAGGATCATACCTAATCATCTCAACATAGTAAACTTTAACTTTTATTTAGTCATAAAGTCTTATTTAGTCGCAAGGCAAGCTGATGAATAGAAAATAAAACATTTACAATGAAAGTAATAATTGCAGTTTAGAAAAATATTTAATTAAATGTACAAAAGTATGTAAACAATACCATTCATCAGAAATAAAGGCTAATATTATTATATAGTCAAGTCTAACATACCGTGACGAAAGCTGCACTCAGAGTGGATGGTGCTGCTGCAACTGGGTTCAGATTCAAGGCTGCTTGTATTAACTGAGCATCCCTTATCCTTGAAGACACAAAACTTCTTGTGCCACTGTTACCCTGGGTTCTGTCTGTGAGGTAAAATAGCTCTGCAGTCTTGTAAATACCAGCTAGTCCCACTCTTCTTACATACCAGTTGAACTGAAAAAAAAAATATTATAATTTACTTCTTGGCAATAATCCGAGATTTTTTAGGATTATTCTTTCTTTTGCATGAGCATTCAAAATTGATAATTTACTTACATCTACACTCCTGTCTCCAGAATGATAGCAGATATCATCCACAAGGGACAATAAAGTTGCTAAGCAATTTGGGACATTGTTTGGTAGGGTCTGAATAGCCATTGCTTTGGGCCAAGTGCTCCTAAAACAAAGTAAATAAATAATTAAATAATCTTAACTGAATTATTATACCACTTAGTTTGGGATCAGAAGTCAAAACAATTTTAACTCACTTAAATGGTTCAAGCATGAGTAATCTGGACATAATTGCATTTTCAATGAACTTAGCTGGTACTTTTGACTCCTTTAATTCTTCCTTTGGCCACTGCAATCAGAAACAAAAGAAATATTATCAGGTTATTGATTTCAACACAAAAGAGAATAGCAGTTTGTCTAAGCACTTACAGTTTTCATCTGTGACACCAACTCTTCATTACATCTAACATTAAAGTAGTGAACCAAATCTCCTCCTCCATTGGGAAAAAGTCCATGTGTGATAGTAGGATACCCAGCCGCCTTAGCTCCAGCACTCAGCGACTCAACTGACCATCCACTCTGTGGTACAAACTGTAGAGCTCTTTCCAATATTGTATTCTTTACATTCTCCTCATATTGATGCTCTTCACTTTCTACTGAAACAGCTGGCAACTTCACTTCCTTCTCTGTATTGCTTTGGCAGTAATGTCTGAATATTCTGTGAGTGTTATTGAAGGGAACGGCTGTTGCAAGTGGTAGATTGATTCTACGGGCAGCTCTCAATGCTGTTGACAAATGTAATTATTATTTTTCAATCTGCGAGAAATTAATTCTTGGTAACAATTTGAACAATAATTAATGGAAGTAATGGGTCTAGCAAGAAAAATCTTATAGGTTTGAATTGGATATATTCAAAATTTCAAAACATTTCATACAGTGAAATCATGTTATACATGCCAAGCTAAAAACTTAAAATTAATTCATGAATTCGGTAAGTCTAGCTACAAGATACTCAATCACATCAAAACCATTTAGTGCAGATTGTATAATTTCCTTCTTCTTTTCTGTGGGTATAGAGTCCAGGATATTCCCTCCAATATTGAGTTGAACACTTTCTTCAGGGAGATTTTTGCCTTCTTCTATTTCTGTAAGCTTAGCTAGGTAATGAGCTCTTGACATCTTTAGAGCAGTTCTCAGGATCTCTAAATACTCTGTTTCAATTTTTAGGAAATGGTCTCTAATACCTGTTAAGTTGTCCTTGTCTTTCAAAACTAGATATGTCAAGAAGTTCAGTACAGAAATTATTTGATCTGCTAGCTCCATCAAGTCAGATTCAATTCCATGGGGTAGATTACTTATCAATCTAATCATATTCAGCAGTTGTGTGCCAGTGAAACACTCATTGATAGCTGGCTCTTTATAAGACTCATGGAGAGCATCCTTATACTGTGTAATGGCATATCCAATCATGCCAGAATGGTTTGCACCTTGTATCAGATATTTAATAAGCATTACTTTTCCTTTGTAATCAAACTTTTGAATATAGCCTCCTATACAGTTCAGAGCAGCTAAGCGTAGAGATGGATAGCTGGAATAAATGGCAACATTTATCAAAATTTTGATTAAATGGAAATGGACTGAAGCAGAAAGGAGAGTGTGTGGTGTGTTATTTGGCAATTGGTTGGTGAGGGCTTTACAAGTGGCCAGTGCCTTCATCAATGGCCCATACTCTGTAAAATTTAGAAAGTGAGTGACTGCAAGCATCGCTGTGTTTACCACATATTCAATACTATACACTAGGGGTTGATCTGGAATATCAAAATGGCCAGAGTAAACTATGTAGAATAGGCCTGATAGTGTTGTCATGTTGATTTTTTCCCTGTGTTCATAAGGTGACAGTTCACTCTCATTAAAACTTTTGGGTTTCTCAGTTTCTTTTGAGCAGATCTCTAAGTGGCTCAAAAACTTCAGTAAATTATTTTCTAATTTATAGATATCTTGAATAATTTGAAGACAAACAAGCCTTGCTTCACTTCTTTCATTTGAGTTTGGATCCATATCAATGAATATCATAGGTTTGCCAAGAAGGCTGATAAGGAATGCTGCTATTATTTGCTTCGCCTGAAGATTTTGCTTTTCTGCTTCTAGTAGTTCATCAATGAAAGGACCATAAAATGATGGGAGCAATGAGTAAACTCTGAGTATCCTTCGCATGTTTGGGTCACTATCCATCAGCTTGCGTTCATCACCTTCCAGCTTATGTTCGGCTACTGGTATCTTTTCAATATAAGTAGATATAGAATTCAAAGACCACTCTAAAGATCTTCCTCGTTTTGAAGATAGCTTCTTCAAAAGCCTTTGCAATAGGGGCAGGACTAATCCAAACTGGGCATCATTCTTAGCAAGTTCAATGCGCTCAATAAACTCGAGGAGGGCTTCTTCAGCAGAGCACCTCTCTAGTATAATGGACAAAAGCTGCTCACAAGCACCATATAAGGATGGTTTGAGAATAATGGTATCATCTTGTATTTTTTCAATTACAATGGCTATCAAGTCCCAGCAGTTATCTTTGAAGCAGTTCTTCAGTTTTTCTTCATTTGGTATCGATAATGCTTCTTTAATTTTTCCAGCATCCAGTAATGTTGAAACTAAATCGACAACGTCGATTTGTTTTGCCATGGTGTAAAGTAAACACTCAAGAGTTCTGTAATCCAATGAACTCTGAAATTTAATTGTAATGTAAGATTGTCACCTGCTCATCGAATGCCGTATATCTCAAAGGAGAGAAACAAAACAGCCCGGTTTTTTCCAATATTGATTGGAATTGGAGTGGTTAACAACCACAATTTAATTTTACTTACAGTGAAGAATCCGTGGTAATTTGCTCATATTGAATTCTTTCTTACAGTATTTTGTTCTAGATGCAACAAGAAAATTATTCTTGAATAGATAGTAGAATAAATTGTTCGATTATTCGCTGAAATGCTGGAATGAAAATCAAATCAATGAGGATCTGTGATGAGGATTTATTTATGTCACTCACTACGACGAATGAGAATTGTCAAAGTCATTCAAAAAGGTTTTTGACACGTAACTGCCAGAACACGTCGTTCGATTCTTAGCCGCACCTCCTAAACCAAGATGGTAGAGTCGAGGTGTAATAACTCGTGCATGATGCTGATGTAACTTCCAACACCCTCATCTCAATGCTATAGCCCCGCTGCACACGCGGCCGCCAGACGTACGAAGATCTTGGCGACCCTTGCCTCTCTTGGGTGCACCGGATTTTACGAGAGAAGTTGTGGAAGCACACCCGTTCCACAACTTCTTGCCTACGTTAAATCCGAAACTCAAAGAACCATAGATGGTCGAACTCATATTATGGAGATCTCTGTGAAAGCCCCGTGATCTGGAAGTCTTGGCTTCCAGCGAAGGAGCTATGGTAAATAGCGCCAGCTAGAGGGCCTTACCCGCAGCTCTACGCAAGAGTTGCCGAGGGCTTTTTGGCAGAAAATTGCAACATGTCAAAGGCCAAGGATGCAATAGCCAGACAGACGAAACTTGACGAAAGGGAACAAATTAAATATAAAAAGCCAGGGAAGGGAAAGTGAAATGAAAACTAGGTTTTGTGATTCCTTTCTATTTTCTATAAATCTAAGATATAGGTAAGATAAATAACACAAATATGGCAGCAAAGCAGAAAAATATATTTACTAGAAGTAAGCCGTTGATGAAGATTTACAGTGGTGTAGATGACGAAGGAAAAGAGGTGAGACGAGTTGATCGCAAAACTTTGGTCATGGAACGTCGTCTTTGATAGGTTTTTAACAATTATATTATATATGTCTAGGTGGAAGTGCGTGAAGATGCAGAGCAGCTGGTGAAGTGGCACGAGATCTCTGATGCTCTGGTTGCCGCTGGGTACTACCGGGCGCAGTTACAAGGGCTTTCGGCGTTTGATAAAATTGTGGGCGGGCTCACTTGGTGCATCGAGCTATGTGATATTGATGTGGACGTTAGCTTGTTATTTGAAGAGAACCTTACCATTGGAAAGAAAATGTAAGGACTTGCACATCATTACATAAAAAAAAACTAAATTAGCTTATAGCATTGAGCACTCCTCTATGATTCACCTGTATTTTTCATTGTACCATCGAGGAGACTGATTGTTTGTGTCCCAATATGACTATACTCCGAACTTTTCTGTATACAAATATTGCTGACTTTGCTAAAAGTGAGGGGAAGTGTTATTAAAAAAAAATTGATTAGGTATGTGCCTAATTGAACTCTTTATGCTTGGTCCTAATCTTCTCAATCTCATATAATTACAATATTTGGCATTGTTTGGGGGAGGCCTATACCCAGCAGTGGATTTCTGCAGTATGATGAAGATGATGTTTACCTGCAGCTGAAATATTATTTTTTTGCAATTCACAGATCCCTAACTGAAAAGATTGTAAAGGTATTACCATCTATGAAATGTCCATACATTATAGAACCCCATCAGATCCAAGGGTTAGACTTCATAAACATATTCCCCCTGATCCAGTGGCTTATAAAGTACTCCAGTGAGTTCAGAGAGGCCAAGGAAGATGAGCTAAGGAAGTTTGCAGTCATGCAGTATGATAAAGGCCACATTTTTGAATCAGATAGAGAGAAGTTTGTACAAAGGGAAAAATTATTAAGGAATTTAGCTGCTGTGCAGGTAACTGTTTTAACTTTCAGATAATATTCTTATTCCTTTATAATATTTGTGGGATTGTCTCTAGTATTTAAGCCTAATTTATTTTGTTATGTGTGAGTGCAGATTTCAGTAAACAGATAAATCTCTATAATAATATTAAACCGTGTTGGCCTAGTGGGAGGTTCCCTGACTTGACTCCTTCATTTTTTAGACCTGAAGTAGAACAACGACTGATATGTTTACAGTCATACTTACCCTTTACAGAATTTATACAAACCATGCAGAGTCCGCAAGAGGAAAGGTGGGCTTCCCACAAATGAGCTGGAACAAGTAAACGCTACACTATCAGAGTATGATCAGAGGACATTGATGCATGTGTCTTCTAACAAGGATGACACTAGTAAAGATGAAGGGCTTGATTTCTTGGTGAGCATTGAAATGTTTTGGTAAAATAACCAAAACCCATCAAACATGTAAATGTGAAGATGGGAGCGTGGTTGTCGACATCGCCGACAAAATAATAGGGATCTAAATGGGTGCCAAGTTCTGCCTAGCTCAAGATTTGACTTGGCTAGTTTTTAAAATTTTCTTTGCAATTTCAATGAATACTAAGTTATTCTAACATGACATCCACATAATGTGATAAACAGCCATAATAGCTGCCAGCTTAGTGGTTCATGATTCATGTTCATGACAGCCATTGAGGCTGTCAAAAAACATGATCTGAATTGTTTTTTTTTTTACAAAATAGGCTTAAGTTTGGCCACAATCTCACCTGATGTTGATGTTATGTTTTGTTTCAGTATGATTATGAAAAAACACTGGCTGATCCATCCAAAATCACAACAGAAGTAAGTACATTTGCAAGTCTAGTTTTCTAGTTCATAACAAGACGACCTCGGTGGCGCAGTGGGCGTGTGTCCTTCTGAGACGCAAGGGGTGCGGGTGCGGTCCCGCTGCGGGATAAAAGTTTTGCTTGATCTGCCAATATTTGTTCTGGGTCTGGTTCTTGTGGTATGCGACAGGGAATCCTATTGTTGGGTCAGGACTATGTACGTGACTGTTGGGTGTTATTTATTTATTCACTGGATTCACCTTTTCAGACTGACAGATTTACAAAAGATGCAGATAGCAACACAAACATCGGTGACACCAAAATACACTATGCTGTGCTCCATTCTGAGCTGAACGGTGAAGTTTCCAAGGAACTGGAACAAAGTGAAAAGATAAAGTATTCTCAAGATGTGGACAAGCTCACGAAATCTGTAGACATGTTGGAAAAAGAGATATCATTATTGAAAGGGGACCATGAAGCTAGAATGGAAGTGGCAAAGAAACAATACACTGATGTTTTAGGAAAGTTGAAGAAAATTACTTATAAGTTGATGAAATCTGATGATTATAGGTATGCAATTTTCATCTTTGTTGTCAAACTACATATAATGTGAGAATATTTACAGTTGTACTAGCCAGAAATGAAAATGTAGTTTAATTATATTTTTCCAGTGACAAAAATGCAAAAGATTTTTACAACTCTTTGAAGGAGCTAGCAAGAGAAAGGAATGAGCTTCTCCTAGTGATCCAACGCAGAGAAAAGGAACACGAAAGACTTAGGAATGATTTGAAGTATGTATATTTTACCTCACTGGCCTCATAGCTCATCATCATCATCACCATCATCATCATTTCAGCCGTAAGACGTCCACTGCTGAACATGGCCTCCCCCACAGACAGAGCAAATTCCTTACCATGTGGGGGGATTTGCCCATATTCACCACGCTGGGCATGCGGGTTGGCGAGCGCAGTTAGAGCTATCGTTGTTAAAATTAGGGACGCTGCTGCCCATCCCCTGGCTTTTTTCCCTTAGTCGCCTCTTACGACATCCGCGGATAGAGATATGGAGGGGCCTATTCTTTAGCCGGGGCCACCACGGCCTCATAGCTCAGTTGGTAGTAACTCTGCCTTCTGCGCTAGAGGTCGCGGGTTCGATTCCCGCACTGGACAAACATTTGTGTGATGAACACAGATGTTTGTTCTGTAACTGGGTGTTAAATATTTATCTATTATGTATATCAGTCACTGGTACCCATAGTACAGGCTATGCCTGGTTTGGGATCAGTTGACAGTTGTAGCTCCAAAACGTCCAAACCGATTGCCGTTGGTTTTTTCGAAAGTTGGCATTTGGAAAGTAGTTCAATCTAATATCTTTTCCAAGATATTAGTACCTATACATAAACACTATACTATAAATTATTATTATTATAGTTCAATTTTCAAAATTTACTTATATTTCCAGAAGTGCACAAGATCCAAGCGCCTCTATAAACGAGGACCAGCCTCTCACCCCAGCTGAACAGAAGGAGTATGAAGAGAGAGAAGCGAAACTCAAATCTTTCATCACAAACATGAGGTTGGAGCTGGCTAAGCTCAACAGAGAAGTACTCAAGTATACCGTTGCTGTTGACGAGATACCGGGGACCGCTGAGCTTCTGCAGTATGAGAAGAGATTTATGGAACTTTATAACCAAGGTACTTATAAACCTATGGGGGGTTATTGCTGGGCTCAAGATAGCACCGGTGGAGGGGTTGTAGCGGCCCCGCCTTCCGATCCACAGGTCGTGAGTTCGAAACCTGTCGTGCACCAATGAATTTTCCATTCGGAATATTTATGTGCGCTATGCTAGTGCTCTCAAACGGTGAAGGAAAACATCGTGAGGAAACCGATATGTACTAAAACCTAAAGATTCGGAGACATGTGACATGTGCACGAAAGAAGCTTCTAAGAGGCGCACTTTAAACCTTTCACTACACTGATTCTTTCATGGACGGTCATAGGCTCTTTTCAGGGCCACCATACCTCAACTTGGTCACTGAAAATAAGTATATTGAGCCCAGCTTCTTCTTCAGTCCCTGATTTTTTCTTGGTCAACCTGTATTAGGATAGTGACCAGGTGTAGGTATAGTGTCCCTGAAAAGGGCCTATGAATGACCGTCGGTGAAAGAATCATCCTATAAAATCAATCGGCGTAAAGTTCCGAAACATTAATTATGATTAGACGATCTCTTTTCGCCCTACTTTGAGGACAAACGCAAATCTCTTAGTATCCATTTTTGGACTTTTCCGACGCAAGTCGAATAGGCATCGATGTTGGCAACATTAAATTATCTGTGTCCCAGTTGGTCATAAGATCATGAGAGATTTTTATATTTTTAAAATATCAATTTATCTTTTTGAATATTAAGGGCTGTGGGTTTCGACAAATAAAATAAATAAAAAAACGCGTTTCAACTTGCCGATCGAAACAGGATTTGAACTCTTGCAGTGCTGGCATCTTCTTCATCCTCCTATCATAAACTAGTGGCTGCCCGCGTCTTCGCTTGACGCTCGCCGATAAAAAGTATCCCATGTCCTTCCTCATTACATAAGCTATCTCCATACCAAATTTCAACAAAATCGCATCGGTCGTAAGAGATTACAAACACAAAGAGGCAGAGCTACTTTCACAGTTATAAATTTGTGTGATTATTTATTTTTGCAGTTGCCTCAAAGCACAAAGAAACTAAACAGTATTATATATTTTACAATACTCTATTGGAGGTGAAACTTTATACATCGAAGGAGCTGAGCTTGCTGAATTCCATTCTAGACAATTATGATGAGTAAGTGTATTGTTTACAACAAATGAAAACTTTTTTTGTATAGCAAATTTCATGATCATACTCGACGTAGTAAAGCAAACATCATGCGTTTGTCGAGATATCTTTACGTAACATAATCCTTCTTCAAATTGTGTGCGATATGTCATCTTAGATATGTTTTAAATAAACAAATTACAGCCAACAGTCACATACATAGTCCTGACCCCACACTAGAATTCCCTGTGTCGTGGATATCAGAAACTACGAGTACCATGGTACCACAAAACCCAGACCCGGGACAAATATTAGCAGATCATGAAAACATTTGTCCCGCAGCGGGACACAGCATGACAACACAGATGTTTGTGCTGTGTCTGGATGTTAGATAGTTATCTATTATGTATATCAGTCTCTGGAACCCATAGTACGGGCTATGCCTAGTTTGGGATCAGCTGACAGTGTGTGACATGTCCAGAATATTTATTTATTTATTTGATTAATTACAGGGCAATGTCGTCTCCGAGAAAACGCGAAGAATTCATGACGCAATTCGAGTCTATAGTCGAATGGGTGAACCAAACGGTCAAGAAAGTCGAAGATAAGTTCGTACATGAGAAATTACAGAAAACGGCGCTTTATGAGGAATACTCGCGGCTTATAGACGTACAGCGGCAGTACGCGGCAGCTCTGAAGAAATTAGCTGAGGAGAGGCAGAAAATCGGCACGAGATAAATACATCTACCCGTTGATTGGGATATGGATATCGATAGAGCCTCTACCCAGTTGGTAGATAGGAGAAACCGGTATAGCAGTTTTGTAGAGCATTTTCAGGGCCACCATACCACAATCTAGTCACTGACCTAATACAGGGTGACCAAGAAACAAGCAACACGACAAGCAAGCAAGAGCATTTTATGAGACACAGTGACGATAGTGACTTTCAGACAGTATGAGACCTTCAAGGGCTAATGCCCTTGCGATTCACAAGCTTTTTTGGTATCTTTAATATACGAGCATCCGTAGACTACGTTTATAAAATACCGAGCCATCCCGACTCTTATAAGTAGGTAACTTTTTTTTCAATCAGTTTCACTTGGTCGGCCGCATACTATTTCGAATTCCAAGATGTTCTAATTATTGTAATTGTTATGTTTTTGTATGGATTATGTGGAGTTTTTTGTCTCGTCCTAGATCGAAAAAATGACTTAGTAACTACATAGATACATAATATTAGGTAAAAGTACTTTTAAATAAAATATACTATAAGGTAACTTAAAACCACTTTAAACATTTTTAATCAAGTGCAATAATCTCGCCATTTAGCATTATCTAGTCTTATTTGCAGACGTACATTTCTACTTTTATATCTGATTCTGCATTCCATTTGATGCACTCCTGAATGAAGACTGAATTTTATATTATTCAACATGCACTTTGTAAGCTCTTGGAATAATATTAATATAAAAACAGATGTTGTTTTATTCGACGTTTTAATATCATAAATTTTAAGTACAAAATAATAAGTAGGTGTTCTCAATTATATTATAAGTTTTTAATCAAGCGAATATTTTTTACTAACATACAATAATACCGAGAATAATTTACTAATAACACTGTAGCCAGCTACATAACAATCGTTATAATGAAGTACTCTATCGCCGAGTAGAAAATGCGTGGTAATAAGTTTTTTATCGGATTGTTTACAAAAATGTTAAGTATATTATTATAGTAATAAAAATCTAGGCATCAAAGCGTGACCACGTTCCCCGACTTTTGTGTAACGGACGGCGATTGTTGCGGTGGTTTGTGGTTCTTGTATGCGCTGCCATGACTGTGGCTGTGGCCACTATGACTATGGCTGTGGCCATGCGAGCTAGGGCTCGATTTTTTGTACATCGAGAATGATACCAGCTCCCGATTCGCGTTCGTCATTGCCATTGAGTGGGAGATCACGTCGTATCCGAAAAGTCCGTGGAGACGATTTACCACGACTAAAGTCAGGCCTTTTTGAGTAACTCGGACTGTGCGCTCCTGGTCTGAAGCAGTGGCTATCGACATTCCAAAGTTTGAGTTGAGTTCCTGAAATTACATAAAACAATCAATTTATGACATCATGCAAAACCTTCGTATATTGTTCACAACTTCATCATCCAATCCTTTGGAAATCCACTGCTGGACATAGGCTTCCTCAAAGAGTGCTACGACGAACAGTCTTGAGCCTTCTCCATCCAGCGACTTCCCGCAACCTTTACAATGTCGTCAGTCCATGGGATGGGGGGGCCTTCCAATACTGCGTCGTCTGGTTCGTGAACGCCATTCGAGAAACTTAATTCCCCAACGGTTGTCGGTTCTTAGAGCTATATGGTCTGCACACTGCTACTTCAACTTGCTAATTTTTAGAGTTATGTCGGTGACACAAATTATCTAGGTATTCTAAATATCTTTTATGTTAAAATGACGAAAGCTTTAGCAATAACTAATTTACTTAGGTAGGTGGTATATTTACTAAACAATGTTTGGTAATGTTAGCGTTATGAATGTGGAAGTACCAATGTAACTACGCCATCGAAATGGTTACTAAAAAACCTACATTATATTTCTTTGGATGCAATCATTCCAGCCAGACCACGATGGATAGAATGATTCACAACCGTGTATTATATACTTATAATCTAACTCATCTCTTTTCAGTCACGTTTCATGATTTATTATGTACCTACTGCACCCTAAAGGTAACTAATAAAATATACATAGGTACATTACACGTATGACAACAATACCTACTATTTCAAACTTAATAAAACGAAAAATACCTATGTTTTGTGCATTTAGATCACAGCAGGGATTTTGATGATCTGTATTCGCCATGCTCCTTTAGGCTTAAGTTAGTTTCAATTGAATAAAGAATGTTAATATTTTTACCCTCACTAACGTAGATCGTTCCTCGCTCTTCAATCCATAGACCGTCGCTCCTTCATCCTTGGAAAGGTGCTGAGCGCTGAGGCTTCCCATCACCATGATGTAAGGCATCCTGATAGATTATAGTAAACAGTCACCGGGGATTCAAGTTCATCTTACGGGTGCGACCTCGGTGCACCGCGGACGGATTATGACTGACACCACGCGGCCGGCTTGCCGACTGGTTGCGCGTTTATGTGTGAGTGAACTCTGGGTCTACCTGCTATGTAGGTACTGCCCGCATACGTGGTCGGTTCACTTGCGTAGTTAACGCCCATGTATTGGTGAGACGTGACGTTGGCCGTCACATGGCCTTCACGGGTGCTTGACTGCGCGAGCGCAGGCTGTGACGCTTGTGCGCACCCATAAAACAATGAGATTGTTATTGAAACTGTATGTAATAAGAATCACAAACTTATTTTTTTGCATGCAACCTCTGAATAGAATAGCTAGCCAATGTTCTCTTGTTATTTTCATCAATGAGGTTTTATTGCAGTGTAGCAACGATCACAAAATCCATCAAAATCAAAGCGATAATCTGATGGATGTCACGATGTCACAAAATAAAAACAGCGCGAGGCCCGAGTTACAAATTGATTTGCTCCAAGTTATTTTGCTCCGTAAAGAACTTATAAGTAAATAAGACTGAAATATAACAGTTTTAATCATGAGTCATTCTATGAGCAGTCCGAGGAATATTCAATTGGGTAGGCATCTCAACATATTCCTAACTTTGTCATCTGAATTTTGTTTACACCCGGTAGCTAAGGTGTTCTGAGTTTGGTTCCTTCCATCCACTGGTCCTAGTTATTTTTGAAAGATTTTTCCTCAAATATCTTTTGCACTTTCTAGTATTCGATACGTACCAGAAAGATCGCCTAGTGTTTGTCCAGACGATGGCAGAGCTGGCCACGAGGGCAACCAACGTCAAATGTCTTGAGAGTGCTGGAGTTCTGGGTAAGCTAGCCTTCCACCTTTTTGTGGATTTATCTGGGTAATATCTACGTGCTAACATAACTCAATAGCACTGGAGTGATGTTGGTGACCCTGCCTTCAGATCTAAAGGTCGTGGGTTCGGTGCACCGCTACAGATTTTCAATTCATAATATTTACTCACACTATTAAGGCGCTATGAGAATCATAATAAACTGTCGAGTGGGCGGAGTGAAGAAAGTGACAGCGCTATGTTCTATAATTGAATGCGGAAAGAGATAGCAAGCGTTAGAAGGCACTCGAAAGTAATCGACGTAAGCGACATAAGAAAATATCGATTATCTTAAAAACGAAGTATTTTTTAAAAAAGTGTCTTGGATTTATGTACCCAATGCTATTGTCTAACACAATATTTTAAAAAAGTTATTTTTGTTAGATAGTCTCATTTCGAAAAAACAGTTGTGAGGTCCCAACTTTAAAAAATAAATCTATCGAGAAAAGTTTTACCAATCGCGTTTCTGTCTTGGATTTAGGTAAATAAAATGCTCAAGTTATCTTTGTCATAAAAATCAAAACTGTGCGTTTTGCGGATATTGAGAAAAAACAGTTCAAAAATCACAGTGCTCTCAAACGGTAAAGGAAAACATCGCGAGGAAGCAAGCAAACAAATTATGCATGTCGTAACCTTCAAAGAAGCAATTTTATTGTGCTTATTCACACAAGCGTTCTGAGTAGGGAGCTACCAGCTTACCAAGAATAGATAGGTAGGTAAGGTACCTATGTATTGTTTGTGTTTGTAGATTAGTGGGTGTGGGAAAAACAAGGAATGCGATATCTTAATATAAATCTTTTGTAATTGCGTTTACTTCTTTTTATATAAAAACCTAGTTGAAAACTAGCCTATGAGGGTTCTGTTTAAACCTCAACGAATGTGATGTGCCCCATGAAGATTGAATTTGTTTTTTTTCCTGCGCCCATGCGCTGCCTTGGTTTAAAACTTAGAAATTTCAAACTATCAGAAAGCCACCAGGCTCCAAACAAATTTCGTCCCATTCTTAGATTTTCTGCGTCCCCTTCTTTCTGACGCATGCAGCACCGTCCGACAATGTGCCGTCGTGGCAGCCGCAAGACTTGGGGAGCACGATGAGGGCGTGGCCCGGCAGCTGCTGAACTCAGAAATGATAAGCATTACTTTAGAAAACCTCAACAAATATAACGTGAGCAATTTATGTTTCGCTCACCATACTAGGTAATCCGAGAGTAGATATAGGTTCTGATAGAGCCTAGGGCTATTGATTGAATATTTAGTTATTTAAAAGCCTTTCTTGGATGAGGCTGGCTAAAGACCGTTGCGAGTGGCTGGAACAACATTGGGTGAGGTCTGGCTGCGGATTATGATATTTAAAAGCTCGTTTTACCATGGGTCACCTACCCAAAAGATGATTCTCGGTTAGGGGTTTTCTCTCTTCTTTCTATATGTTACAACAATGTCGAGGTGGCCCCGGCTGAAGGATAAGCTCTCCCACTACTACCCGTAGATCTCGTAAGAGGTGACTTAGGGAAAAAAGCTAGTCAGTATCGTTTTCTATGAACAATAGCTTTATCTGCGCTCACCAACCTTCATGCCCAGCGTGGGGAGTGTGGGCAAATCCCCCCAAATTATTGTTTGGGTGTAGTGTAGGCCGTACATGTTCGGTAGCGCTGTAAATCTATAGGGTAGGTCGATGTTCAGCTGTGGACGTCCTACGGCTGAAATTATGATGATGATATATGTATAACAGGGTTATCAGTCGACTTGCACTAAATACCGAGCAATCGTTTCTAGGCAACTATAATTCTCAAACTAAATTTTTCCCTTGAGCCATTCCACATGAGTAGGTATCTTACTCAAATGCCTCTCTCTAGTTCAGTATCTTATTGACGATCTGTGATCTAATTTTCCGCAGGTGTATTACAAGCGATCAGCGCTATATCTAATGCGTGCGGTGGCCAAGTAAGTATGTCATGGTTGTAAATGGATTGTAAGTGGACAACAAATTATCAATTCATTTTTATAAATAACCATACAGTGGTTACTTTAAAAATGCACAAACCCTAAAATCAATTTCAGTTGTGTAGTTTAGAAGAGATAGTATAATTTAAAATAGAAATCGGTCCAAATTAAAAAAGTTACTTAGAAAATGTACCTAAGTTTGTTAAAAATATTTACAGACTTGGCCAAAAAAGTAAAATTGAAAGATTTTAATAGAATTTTGGCCTCCCTCAGTGTTTTTCCCCCATTTCGGACTGAATCCACACTAGGTATATTCCTTTTTTCCTTCCTTATTATCTCCTAGATAATTTAACACATTGTTTGTGTTAAATCAATAATTTGCTTCAGTTGGGGTGTCCAAGTTTATGCGTATTTTACAAATAACCCTGTACCTGTATAAAAATTACTTTAGGTACCACCTACTGACTGAAAACCAACGCACAGCCTCAAACTTAAGTCCTAGCAGTATGTAGAGGGAAGAAATGTGTAGTGTAGGGGTGCTCAATCACTATTAAGGGTGCAGCAAGGGTTGAAGTCTGATGAAAATAACATCACGCGAATGAAATGTTCCCCTAGTTCATAATCATAATTGCAGGCATAATGAGGAATTGGCGTCGGCAATTGTGAGACTCGGAGCTTTGGAACACATTGTATCCTGTTTGGAAGACTTTGATACACAGGTACTTGATTATGTAACGTCAAATGCTGCCTGATAACTACTTTTATTCAGGTACCTACCAAGTAATTTGCTTGCGTGTAAGTAGATGTTTGATTGCTTACAGACAGACAATTCAGCCGGAATAATAATAAAGTAAAATTCATAATAATTCAAAAGTCTCCCCTCAAAATCTCTAGGTTAAAGAAAATGCGGCTTGGGCACTTGGATACATTGGCAAACATAGCGAGCAACTAGCAGGGTTGGTGGTTGATGCTGGGACTCTGCCGCTGTTGGTGCTCGCTTTCCAGGAGCCGGAGTTGAGTCTCAAACAGGTACTAACCTCCTACTATTCAGTTTCAAATTTTAAATGCTGCATAAAAAAGGTATATTCATATTCATTTATTTCACCCTTAGCGCAACGCCTGGTCTACCTTTGCTACGCTTTTAAAGATCTCAACGCGTGTGCTACGAACGCTACTCACTTTGAAGAGCTACGCTCTTTCTTGCGCGTGCTACGTTTTTGTAAAATACACCAACGGGCGTGCTACTAATCCTACTCTCTTTGAAGCGCTACGCTCTTTCTTGCGCTTGCTACGTTTTTGTAAATGACTTCAACGCGTGTGCTACAAACGCTATACTCTTTGAAGCGATATGCTTTTTCTTGCGCGTGCAACGCAAACGCTACTCTCATTGAAATGGTATGTAAAAGACATCAACGCGTGTGCTACGATCGCTACGGTTTTTTTGCTTGCTATGCCTTTGTTAAATATTAACGCGTGCTTACGCTTTTTCTTGCAAAAGCCTTCAACGCGTTTGCTTTGTCATTTATCCTTGCAAAGCTCTACTCACTGCGCTTGGTAAAATAGACTCGGTGTTCCAGATTTCGGCAGGAGCGCTTGTCGACTTAGCACAACACAAACCAGAGGCAGTCGTAGATGCCGGAGCGATATGCCATCTGGTGCACGGACTGGAAAATCAAGATCCTAAGCTGAAGGTACGTATTCTATTTTTGTAAATGTTGTAAAGCTACGTTACCTAGTTAGTAAAAGTTTCGCATGATACCTGGGTTGCCGAGACCGTTCAACGGTTGGTAACAGATACTTACATGAACTAGATATCCCCATAGCACCAAGTCTAATAATGTAAATGTTTCAGCGTAGCACATTGTGTGCCCTGGGCGCGGTGGCGGGCGCTCGCTCCGAGCTGGCCGAGGCGGTGGTGGCGGGCGGAGCACTGCCACCCGCGCTCTTGCACGCGGGTCACGACACGGCGCCCGTGCGACGAGCCGCCGCCGCACTCATAAGAGACATTGTAAAACATTCTGTCGATGTAAGTAAAACTACGTACTACATAGTTATAGTCTGTTTTCCCGGATGAGTACAATCTAGGAGTCTTCAAATCTAGAGTGAATAAGTTCCTTCTGGTAAAGCGTGCTCCATCTTTGGCCACATCTCACTTGCAAAAGTGAGATGTGACGGTGGTGGTCAAACGCCTAACCAACACCAATAAAAAAAAAGTTAAATTCCCAATGGGACAGTTTAAAGGGGATTTCTGGAATCATCATTATGCGCAATATTTTTGAGTTTTCATCATCAGCCGTAGGAATGCGCCATTGCTACCTAGATATAAGCTCCCCCTGCGAACGGTTTTAACCACCTTAATCTACTAACAAGTGCAGTCAACATCAAAAGTAAAAGATGATTGTAGGTACCTACTTTCAAAAAAAAATTATGAATGCATAACTAACTAGGATTTTCGTATGTCTGTCTACTACTCTATCAAACTACGATAAAGAAGTAAATACACTATTTAAAAAGTTGGTATTATAATGTAAAACCAATCGCCTATACCTACCCAACAAATTCTGAAATTCAAAAGTCATCAACTTCTTATGCTGACTGTACTGTCGCAGTGTCGTCGGCTAATCTCTTCGGGAACACACTTCTTCTGCGTTGCTCAAGACAATTTTTGCTGAGTTATAAAAAAAAACTACCTATTCATGAGCTGTCTGTACTAACCTAAGTACTGGGTAATTTTACAACGCATTTTGTTCTTCTCTTTCTTAGCTAGCTCAGTTGGTGGTGAACACCGGAGGCTGCGGGCCTCTAGTCGAGTTGCTGGCGGAATCGACGGGAGGCACGAGGGTTCCTGCTTGCATGGCGCTTGGCTTCATCGCTGGACAGTCTGATCAGCTAGCAATGGCTGTTATTGAGTCCAAGGTCAGTATTCTTAACTATTCTATATTGGTGATCCTTCATTTAAGAGTGTTTAGACAAACAAACAGGGGCAGAAATCCACTAATGGGCATTTTTATCCCCTGCGTCCGCGCCCGGAAGGCATCACTTAGCTGCCGATTTGACCAACAAACAACACACGTCCGTTATTCCTAGTCTATCTTTGCATAACTATTATAATTAAGGTGATTCATAACATGTTATGTTTCATAACATGTGTTAGAGGAGGTAGGGCACAGCGAGATATTCTCGTTCTAAATTGGAGCAGCTCGCCTGGGAGGTACCTCCGCCTTACAGAAGATCGCAGCCAAATAACATTATTTGTTTCAAATAGTGTTCCTGCGGTGAGTAAGGTTGCCAGAGCTCTTTAGGGGGAGGGGGGTTCGGGGTCGGCAACGCGTGCGTGATGCCTCTGGTATTGCAAGCGCTCATAGGCTACGGTAACCGCTTACCAACAGGTGGGCCGTATGCTCGTTTGCCACCTCAGTTGTATAAAAAAAAAAAAAATGTACCTATACCTACGCTCCCGAAACTTATTCTATTCCCAATCGACATTCAAGTTTCTTTTTTTTTTCTTAATCGGTTTAACATTATGTAAGTCGTTTTAGGTAACACTCTTAGATCCGTAGGTACCTACTTCCCGTACCTAAAACATCTGTTTTGAAAAAGTTCGGGAATAAAATATATTAAACAGACCCATAGACCCTTTTTCCGCTATTGTCCTTTTTTGTTGTTGATAAGATTAAGCCCATCTATAGTATACATATATTATGTATCGGCCTCCTCCAATATACGCCACTGAGCCCGGTGTTCGCTAGGCCCTTCTCATCTACTTACCTACTGCCTGCCGCCTTTCGTAGGTCATCGCTCCACCTAGCAGAGGGCCGCCCCACACTTTGTTTGCTTAGACGTGATCTCCACTCAAGGACTCGTTTATTTCGCAGGCTATTCCAGCACTTGTGGAGATCCTACAGAACACAGAGGCAGAGGACGCGGAGATCTGTGCCTGCGCGTGGACGCTCGGTCACGTGGCCAAGCACTCGCCGCAGCACAGCCTCGCGGTAGCGGTCGCTAACGCCTTCCCCAGGCTTCTGCAGGTACCTACCTAATCAACCTGAAGTCCACTGCTGGACATAAGCCTCCCGTAGAGTGCCACAACGATATCTTGAGCCATTTCCATCCACCGACTTCCCGCAATCTTCACTATGTCGTCAGTCCATGGGGCAGAGTGGCGGTGTCGTCCGGTTCGTGGTCGCCGATAACCTTTAGTTCCCAACGGTTGTCAGTTGCCGGTTCTGATATACTTATGGCCTGTCCACTACCACTTCAACTTGCTAATTCTGAGAGCAATGTTGGCGAACTTGGTTCTTCTAAGGATTTCCTCGTAGCAGTGCAGTGCAGCAATTGACAGTTTAAGCCGATTACAAATTATCAGCAGACTTAGGCTACGCAACGAGGGAGTTGCGCTGATCTTCAGTCCGAGATCATAGTAACGAGGTAGCGACAGCAGAAGCGAACTTCATCTTTCGACCGATTTGCATAGTTTCTCGCCTCGAATTCACGAAAAAGTCGAGTGCAATATGCGCAAGCGATGCGGGTGTTACATGGCGACATAGCCATAATTAAAATACAGTTCACTACTCCCTTTAAAATATTTAAGAATAGTAGGTATACATAAAGATGGTAGTGTAGTCTTTGTAGTTCTTTTCAGTTACCAACATCATCAATGATAAACTCCCACATGCATGAGACTAATGTGTAACCATTATGACATAATCAGTCCAGGAAACAGGAAAATAATCAGTCCATAAACTTAAAACAATTTGATGTGAGACGTTTGTAAACAAACAGCCCATACTTAATAACACTTTAATTCATCTTGTTGGAAAAACTCAACTCAAAAAAAATTAACAGCAAGGGAATTTCAAGTTAAGTATCGGCTGACAAACTTTAACATTGAATTTGGCTGAAGTACCTATAGACTTTTAATTCATCTTTGGCAGGGTCTTATTACTATCTATCAACCTACTGTTTGATGACGACATCATCATCAGCCTGTAGAAGTCCACTGTTGGACATAGATCTCCAGAGCCAGAGTCGAGCCTTGTTTTTAAAGTACTTACATGATGAAAATTCTTATATTTACAGTTATACACAAACCCCAAGTCATCAGGGGAGGTAAGGGCTCGTACATCATGTGCTCTGAAGCAATCCCTACAGTGTTGCCTGCATCGCCCTGCACTAGAGCCTCTCTTACATGCTGCACCAGCTTGCATTCTGAAATATGTGCTCGCACAATATGCTAAGGTAAGTTCACAAAAATATTGAGTTTTTTTAATATAGCCCTTATAATATATGTAGATGCAAAAGCAACTTTATCTCTCTGTCTGTTTGTAACATTTTCATGACTAAACAGCTGAACCAATGTTGATGTAGTACAGAGATAGCCTGAGCCTTGAGAAGGACATTTGGCTACTTTTTATCTAGGAACTGCATGAGCGAAGCTGCATGCAGCCACTAGTAATTTAATTAGACCTAAAAAACAGGAACATCATCAAGATTATCATCTTCCTCATCATAATCTTCACCATTATCAAAGTAATTGTTGGCGTAGTCGGTGCCATCATCCACCTCATCCTCCTGCTCATGTTCATCATCCAGATCCTCATCGTCATTGTCAGCTTTCTTCGCAGCACTCTCATCCTCGTTTGTCTCCATATTGTCTTCGCTCTCAAGCGTTTCCTTCTTCTCCAAAGTTTGCAGTCTTTTATTGATATCAGCCGAGTCTTCTAGCTTACGTTTCCGCGCTACACGGACCCTGCCGGCCTGGGGCTTCAGCTCTGTAGGCATGTGCGTCCAGTTGCAATCCAAGATCTTCCCCTTCCTTGTATCTTGAGCTAAAACCTTGTACTTATCCGAGTAACGCTCCACGCCGTCGGTGCGCGTTCTCGCTTTCACGTACGCCGGTGAGTCGTGCAAGTACTCTATGAACTGGTCCTTCACGATAAGCATGTAGTCTGTAGCAGCGTCACAGTTGAGCGGCAAGGGCTTGGCCATCAGTTTGGGGAACAGGGGAGGCGGTGCAGTTGGTGTAATGTATGTGTTATCTTGCCGTGTGATACCCAACAGTTGCAGTTGATCCGGTGTAAGCGACAACCCGGTGCCACGACCTCTGCCCCTTCCAGCCATGTTTGGGCTGATTATGCAACAATTTGTGGTTTACTCCAGCTTTCCATTGATAAATTCGTATAATAAAATCAATTGATTTGTTTTGTTGTTCAATTGACCGTTCTCATTCCGTAATTCTGTAAATCCTTCCTAAAGCCTACCATATGTTTTTGATAATGACGTTTTCTGAGTGACTGTGACATATATATTTTTTTTAACTTTTTAAGGATGAACTAGACTTTAGGGTTGTGCTTTAACCATTTTAAAGTTGCTTCATTGCATCGAGTCTGTGTTCGTTTCCCTTGCCCTATGGCCGGCCGGTTGCCCTATGGCCAAACGAACATAGATCTTCATAAAGAATCCTATCCTACTATACTATTAAAAATGCGAAAGTTTGTTGTGGATGTGTGTGGTTCAATCACGCCCAAACGGCCGTACGGATTTGGAGCACAGAGATATATTATATAGTAGAGTAGTAGAGATAGTCTGGAATAGCATAAAGGCTACTTTTTATCTTTATAGGTAACACGCGAGCGGAAGTTTTAGTACCTATAGATATAAATAAGTAAATATTTTTACATGATTTCCACTCACTGTAGGAAAACATGTACCTATTTGATTCCAGATATTACCAAATGATGCGAGAGCACGAAGACTATTTGTGACCACTGGTGCTCTGAAACGGGTTCAAGAGATTGACTCGGTTCCAGGCACATCGTTGAAAGAATACATCAATATAATAAACAGTTGTTTCCCTGAAGAAATTGTGAGGTAAAAAATACATATGCACGTTATTTATAAAAAAACACATTCATCTGTGCATGCTATTAGCTTAAGTTATTTTATTATGCTAGCTGATCGAAGTTTTGTCTTGGTTACAGATATTACACTCCTGGTTATTCAGATTCCCTACTTGATCGAGTTGAAGCATATACGCCGCAGGTATAATTTAATTTAAAATAATAATATCTCTCTCTAAATATTTTCTTGAGCACACACGACCGACGTCGACGCCCCATTTGGCATGGCTCCAATTGACTTATGTCAATAGCCAGAAGGCGTGAAGCCAACCCAAGGATTTTCAGTGCTTGCCATAATCCACGGCGCGCCACGATATTTGATTATCAATCAATTATTGTTACTACTTACTATGTAATATTTTTCCAGATTCCGGAGTTATTCACTGATCGAGTACCAAGTGACTGCCAGAGTGAGCTATCGGTGGAAAATGGAAATTAACAGCTAACGTTTTCGATGATTTATTTGTTTAGTAAAGGTATTATTTTACAGATATTGTTTTCTTAAATCCCACTGGACAGTGTCCATACAGTCTTTTGCACCTGGATAGCGCGACTGCCAATCGTTGATTTCTCTATCACCATTGATTGACTGCATACTCTGTAACTTTAAAATTAAAGCAATTATTTTCCCCTACCATAGATAGATAGAAAATTCTTTATTGCACAGGACAAAGAAAAGTAGGTACAAAATTATAATAAATAAGGTAGGGAAATAAATAAATTTATTTCCCTACCTAACATACTTAAATCAAGTAAGTTTTGTTGAAAAAGTTTAGTGTTTGTCTAGGTATGTATGTCTAAAATTTAAAACGAAATTATGATAAACTATATTTATTTAAATACCTACTAAATTTATTCTTGGTTGAGAGCCCCTCTTTGGATATAGGCCTAGTATCTACTAGGCAAAATGCTAATATGTATCTACATATTAGCATTTTCTTCCAGCTAACCTTTGAGTGGTGAGGAAAAAAGAAAGGTGCTGAGTAACAGAAAATTGAAAATTGGAATACCTAGACTTACATAAACTACTTAGATAGCAAAAAAAAAGTGCCATAGGTAGGTTCTATCACATAATGATAACTTTAGTTAATTGTGAATTTTCGTTAGCTAATAACAGTGGACATAATTACGTCACTAACTGTAGGTAAGTGTACGTAGACCATTGGCAATGAAAAAGGTAGTTTATCAAGTCCTGCACAGGCACAGGCACAGGCACAGGCAGGCAGACTATTTTATTTAGTTCTCTACATACCCGTAGCTCACGCCCGACAGAATATTTATCAGCCTGACTCCTTGAGTGTCTACCTCAAAGAAGTTTTCGTCCTGTTTATTTGAAGGCAGATTGAGGCTTTTTAACAAACTATCTAAACTTGAAACTTCTCTCGAAGGTAAACCCTAAACAAAAACAAAATAAACTTCAGTTTAAATCATAATGTGCGAATAATGATGAGGTACCTATTGTAAAGGCCCTTATCCATCGTCATCAGAATCACGCAGGTACGATCGATCGATGGTAGAATGGAACAGTCGACGTAGACTGTTCCACACTAATCGGTCAATCGTCGATCGATTGTTGTGGAACAGTTGGTAACACTCATCGACCTGTCGATCAGCCAAAGCTAAGACACAAATGGATCGATTGGTGTGGGTAAAACCCTAAAATGAATCCACGAGTGTTTTCTAAGAATAACAGTACCTACCTGAATTTTGCATGATGTAAATCCAACAGACTCCAATTCAATAACCAGTATGTAATGCATTTTGCGCAACTAACGAATAACTGCCTAGATTTATCTATCTTATTTTATTTATAACTGCTGTTTATCAATCTGGTCAGGATGTGGTTTGGAAAGATAAGTATTTCAATAAACATAAATTTAATGTAAATCATTTTATTTACATGAGTTGGTAGTCGGTATGTGTACCTACGATTGGATTTATATCTATCACTAAAAGACATCCATCTTATGTAGGTAGTCTCCCTGTTGAAATTGACACCACTCCAGTTCTGCAATAAAATAAATACAATGTTATTTTTTGTTTGATTTTAAGTACGATTGAGATGTGATAAATAAAATTAATCAGGTTTAGGTATCTTCAAAGTATTCTAGATATATGCTTGTCTTGAATTATCTTCATCATCTTATGAAATTAATACTGACTAAAAAATTCTAATATTTGTGAAAAAAAAAAAAACCTTTATGAAGACAGCCGCACCAACATCCAGCAGCAATATTCTGAAAACGGATAAGTATTTATAAATAAGTTGTTGATGGCTGCTGTACATTACAGAAATATAAGGTTTTATCAGAAATGTTTGTCTTCAAAAGGATCTAGATATATGCTTGTCAAATTATAATCATCATCTATTTTACACATTTAATAAAATAAATAAATAATAATAACAGTCATAAAAGTTAGTCCTGCCCCACACTTTGATTCCCTGTCATGTGTATTAGGAGCTACAAGTACGTACTATTGTACAACAACACCCATACCTGGAACAAATACTTGCAGATCATACAAATATTTGTCCCGCAGCGGGAATCGAACCCGCACCCCTTGCGACTGAGACGGGCACTCGCTCGCTAAGCCACCGAGGTCGTCAAATACATATAATATATATGAATAGTGTAGTAAAAATACCAACCTTCACATGTTGTGTCTTCAAACTGCAATAAGCTCCTATTTGAAGCGTTCTGCAAGGAAAACATAATTTCATTAGTATAAAGATTGAATGGTCATAAATTGCATTCTAACAACATTGGGTTCATTCAGTTTTTACCATACCATATTTTCCCCACGAATTAGTGAGCCAGGGATAACTTAGCAATTCATCATTTTAAGACTTAATAAAATAATAAAACATAAATATTAAGAACTTCGACACCAAATTTACTACTTAAAACACCTGCTGAGCTTGAACTGATTTGACCTGAAAACAGCTTTTTCAAAGAAAAACATTGAATTTCCAAGTACAACAGCCTTATTGCCAATTGGGTGTACACTGTAGATAGGCCCCTTTCGAGATAGCATACTTATTAAGAATCACCTTGTATTTATATTATAAATACGAAAATTTGTTTGATTTGATGAAAATTGGAATAGGTTAAGAGTCTATCCAGATACAACGCGAGCGAAGCCGCGGAGCATTCGCTAGTGCAAAAATATGTATTTTGAGTGTGGTTTGTTTGTTTGTGCTTCTTTCAGGATGTGATTTTTTGCATGGTATACTATAGAGCCTGAGAGTGATATGAGGCTACTTTTTATTCATCCACGGGTAGAAGCCAGTAAGAAGATTTACCTTTAAAAAGGTCAACAGCAGCAGACAACTGCCAGCAGCTGCATTACAGTGGAATCTGAAATAAACATCCAAATTGAGTAATTGTGCCTCAAAACCTATAGGTGCATGGCACATTGTAGTCTTCAGTTGTTACCATACCATAGTTGTCCCCACGGTTTAGTGAGCCAGGGATAACTAAGCATTTCATCATGTCAAGAAGTTACATTTGTGTTCATATTTGAGACAAAACCCGCGTGAACTTGCAATATTACAACCTTATTTCGGACATTTCATAGATTTATTTTAGCCTGTATTGTCATACTGCTGCTGGGCAAAGACTTTTCCGTTCGAACTCATCAAGATTGTCCTGCCAGCGCTTTCTCGGCAGACTCCTACGCTACTGTTTCTCATTTCATTAATTATAAAATGAATATTATAAATGCGATAGTTCGTGATGATGTTTGTTGTTTAATCACGACATAACATTTTCGATGAAACTTGGAATACATAAGAGTTCTTTACTTAGAATAGTATTTAGGCTACTTTTTATGGAGGTACCACGCGAGCAAAGCCACGTGCAGAAGCTAGTCCATTATAAAATGAATAAGCATACCTTTTCTCAACATGTCACTGGTTCCTTCTAGGTGACCCTTCTGAATAAAGTATGATAAGGTTCAGTGCACCTTGCTGGGAAGCTCCTGCAATTCAGGAACTGTCCTCAGTGGCATCTGCATAAATAAAAATGCATGTCAGTACAGGAATTATAATCTAAAGAAATATTTAAAACCAATTTACTGCTCAGATGTTACCATAACCATATTTTCTCCATGATTTAGTGAGACAGGGATAACGATTGTTCATCATTTATGATTTCTCTTACCAATTGCAATTTGTTAAAATTAATGTTTAATAATTACCTGTTTATTTATTATTGATGTCAATAGCTCAGGATCACAGCTGAAACAAGTAAATTCACGTCATTGTAAGTAATATCTACATTAAATGCAATAACGTATCTAGAATACTGTCAGAAGTTCAATACCAATTTTTCCCCATGATTTAGTGAGACAGGGATAACGATAATTCATCATTTTCATTACACAAATAGAGAGATAGTACATAATATGCGAAAAAACTTACTTCTTTAACATAATATAGTCTGTGAGGATTCCAAAATCAAGACTTTTTTCTTACAGAGTTCTGTGCAGAGAACAGGTGAAGGAGACCTTTCTGCAAAGTATTATTGGCTGTGCAGACATCTGTAATAAAACAAGATCTATTAGGAATTAAAAAAACAAAGTAGGTTTACGGAATTTGAAATATCAAAGTAATTCAGAAAAATCGATCAACATTCTTTTCGTTTCAGACTGGGGCGATATTAAAATCATCATTTTATTGTGACCTTTAAAATCGTTTTTAAGATAAAGTTGCTGTTTATGGTTCAATTCCAGAACTCACCTTTTCGCGGTGCAGGAAGGTCATAGCGCCATGTTAAGAGCATCTGTAAAATAAAAAGTATCAATTAAACTGCCAAATATCCAAAGTATTTTACAAACAAATTGAGTAGTGTCAGAAAAATCGATCAACATTCTTTTCGTTTCAGACTGGGGCGATATTAAAATCATCATTTTTATTGTTATTATTGACGGTTAACTCAACTATAAATTAATAAATAAATAATAAAAATAAATATTCTGGACATATCACACATTGTCAACTGATCCCAAACTAGGCATAGCCTGTACTATGGGTACCAGAGACTGATATACATAATAGATATATATTAATAACTTACCCTTCCCAGTTTTCATGACGTCATCTATTTTCTTGCAATTCAGTAAATATCTGTAAAAGAAAGAGAATATTACAAACTGCTTCCAGAGCAAACATTATGGTTATTTTAAAGTTTTGCTCAGAAAAATCGATCAACATTCTTTTCGTTTCAGACTGGGGCGATATTAAAATCATCATAAAAAGTTGTCTAAAATGTTCAATTTTATTCTTTTATTATGAGTTTGCCAATTGAACATTTAAACAAGCAACAATTTCATAGAATAAGAAAACTTACCATGATATAGTTTCCAAATTGTTACAGGGTTTTCCTTTTAGTTCATTTCAATATCTCTGCAACAATGAAATTAACATTTTTAATAATTTGTATAATAATGCAAAAACGAATTTAAATAGAGATTGAGATTGTTTAGGTTTGTCACACTCAACCCTTGGATGTAGAGCTATAGCAACTACACATCTTACACGGAGTGTGATAATGTTCCTAACCAGAGTCACGCATGACAGGTGTTTCTGTTCACACATCGGCTTTGGTAGGGTGACTGCAAATAATTCGAAGAGAAGAGTTTAAAGTCAAGAACAGCCTATAAATTCAGTCACCAAGCAGCAATGCTGTGTTCCTGTATGAAGGGTGGAGCATCCGGTGAAATCACATAATTTGCCAACATGTCTCAAGGTGATGCAAAGGTCCACCTGCATCCGCATGGGCTGTATCCTACATATTGCATCTGTATTAGGCAGAGGTTATCATCTATGAGGTCGGCCATCAGCTAGTCCATTAATTTATAACAAAATTAAATAAAGAACTTACCTATATTTCTTTTCCACTGGTCAATCTTAAATGTAGAATCACCTGTTTTCAGGTTATCCTGCAATTATGTTACATATTATGAAACTATCACTTTTGACAATGAAATGGGATGGATGATGTTTAGTTTAGGGCATGTCAGAAACTATCAATCAACAGGAGTTCAGATAGGGGCGATACTAAAAGTCATCATTTTGCAAATTAAGGTTATGTTTGAGGACTAAAAAAAAGATGCATGCAGTTTTATGAAATAATATTATAACCTATTAAACTTACTTTGTTTTTATGGAGCGCATTGCCATGTTTAAAGGTTGACCATGCTTGGCACTTCGTTGATATGCAGCATCTACAAATACAGAGAAGTTAATATTTTTATGTTTGCAAAGTATAACTTAAAAAATCTTAGCAGGTGTTTGTTTGTCACACTCAACCCTTGGATGTAAAGCTATGATAACCACACATCTTACACGGAGTGTGATAATGTTCCTATCCAGAGTCACGCATGACAGGTATTGCTGTTCACACATCGGCTTTGGTAGGGTAACTAAGTTCCTTGAAAACTTTCAGTATAAATTACAATTTGTGAGTTATGAATGGAAACTCACCTTTCTTAAATAATTGGAGTCTTAGAAGCAGAAACCCCTGAAATAATAAAAATAGCATTATTTTAGGTCACACCAAGCAAAACTATAAGTAACATAGGAAGGAATCAGTTAGGTGGTATGTTTGAAATCACTGATTTTCATACGAACGAGACTAATATAAAGTTCATCACATAAATTCGAGATCAATAGAGAAATATGTCATGGTAATCTCTCTAAGAAATATTTACCTGATTTATCCATGCTTTTGGAGACACTTTCTTGTTCTAGTTTCTCCGGCATGCATTAACTACTAGTTTTCTGATCCACAGGTCCTGAAACAAACAATAATAACTCCTGTTAGAGACTGTAAGCATTATTATGATTTCCATCTTGATAAAGAAAATTTTCAGCAAAGTGGTGAGTTTGGAATCAACAAAATTCATACGAACGAGACTATAAAACAAATTCATCATTGGAACAAGTGTGAAGCAGTGTTCAAACAGCCTTCAATATGACATCTAAAATATGCCTATATTTTATTTCTAAATAATCCTTACTTAATTGTAATCAATTTTGAGATTTATATTTTTAGCATATTTTATAGCATAACTCAAAATTTACTTTATTCAACAAAATAATGACATATTGCTAGCCATTTGAACAGAATTCAAAGTGTATAAAGCAAGTCTATGAATAAAGTTTACCTTTGATTTCCAGATGTTGTCCACTATTCTCCGCTGAAACATAAAACAAATTAAGTAAAGAAAAAACATCACATGTTCTACAAAACCAAATGAACTCACCATTCGACCACATTTAAGGAGTGGAGGATGCACAATAACAAAATGGCTTTTTAGCTTAGAGTAATTCTTTTTATTTATAAGTCTTTGAGTCACTTTTACTTAGACACAAAAGAATTACTTCTTCGCTGGTTTCTTGGCAGCGGGTTTCTTAGTGCGTGGCTTCTTGGGGTTGGTCTTGGGAATCCTCTTCTTGCCGAAGGTGCCTGAACGCGCCGCTTTGCTCTTTAGACTCTTGAACACAGCTGTTCTCGCGCGGTTCCTCTTGACGCGAGCCGACGTAAGCTTGAACCTGTCGTAGTCTGTCATCTGAGCGCGCTTCTCTTTGTTAGCGAGCTTCTGTGCCCATTGGCTGTCTGCCCATTTCTCGTTGAGCTTAGCTTCTGTCCACGCTTTCCTGACCACGCGTGTGGGCGCTGTGAACGGGTACTTCAAGAGGAACTTGGTCAGGTGCAGCTGGTTCAGGCGGATCTGTTGTCTAGAGACGCCACTGCAAGGTCCGTCGACGAGAGCGCGTGTTTGATCGATAACATCAACGACACTCACTAACTTTCCCTTCAAGGGACCCTCGGCGACCAGGGCGACGCGCCCCGGCTCCACGTACCTTTCGAATGGCATGACGTCCTGCAACAAACACGATCCTTTATAAATCTACACGTTGACGCGTTTTTGTGTACTTCAGTAATAACAAGTCCAAACAGCAAGTTTTTAGAACAGCGCCGACACTATCACAATTTCACTTTTGGAAATGAAATTCATGAAAAATACATTCAATCACTTAGAGATCTTGCTATAAATAAAACTGGGTATATGATAGAACTTGAGAAATTAGAACATTCACTGAGATTGAAATGGATAAAAATAATCTAACCTCTCAACGTCTCTTCACAAACAAATTACACACGTAAAAGAAGTTCCGGTTGTAGTTGTCAAACTGACATGGTTCCACAGGGTTGCCATATTCTGCAATACTGAAAAAAGATCGGTAGCAAAGAGTCTGAGTGAACGAGGTTTGATTGTTTTGACCGACATAGTCTAGTATAGTTTTTCCTTTTCTATTTTCTACCATTTCTACCAATGTGAACTCTATAGTTTATGGTGTAACTTCCTGTTGTAAAAATGGCGGGAGATTTGTTTTTCGGAACAAAGTTACCACCAAGAATCCACACTTAGAAGTTGCTAGGTAACGAGCAACTTAAAAGGACAACAAAACAAATTATTCTTTTTGCGATTGTAAAAACACTGCTTTGGAGGGAAAATGCGCCTAAAATATTCAAAAACTTTTATTGAAGCTCAGGTAAGCTTAAAATCTCATGATGTTGTACATTATTCACTCACTTTTGTTGCCGCTGAAATGCCAGCTTTTTTGTGATAAATTCTCATTATATAAAATAAATCCGTGTTGGCTAGTGGGAGGTACCCCGAATTTCGATCCGGAGGTCGTGTGTTCGAACACGGTCATGCACCAAGGAGTTTTTCTATTCATTATATTTAAGTTCGTATTTATACGTGCTTACAATGACGGTGAAGGAAAACATCGTAAGGAAACCAGTACCTAAGTATTCGTATAAGCGGCGATGGGCTTGTAGTCGCGTATGAAATATTTACCTACTCACTAGGTAGGTAGGTACTGCAAAATGTGAGCATATGCCAAAATGTTTGGACGTGCCACTGATTACCCCCCCCCCCCGAGACATCTTCAAGGATCTGATTTCGTGGAGATCTGAGAGATTGTCTACCATGCTTTGGGATAAATGTGACCCTATTATTTTTCATGGAGGAAATTGAGAGTCCTGTAGCCGATATCTGCTGGTCCCCCAACAATGTGAAACTCGCCGTTGCGACATGTGAACGTGTGCTGCTACTGTTCGACCGCGATGGCATGAGACGGGACAAGTTCTCTACGAAGCCAGCTGACTCCGCTGCGGGGAAGAAGTCCTATGTTATCACCAGTAAATTATTCAATATCTGACCATTTGCTATAATCTGCCCGTAATTGGTTGAGCAGGTGGAAAAATAGATAGGTACTTATAGTGTGGCGGTAGTGATCCCGCTTTCCGATCCAAGGATGGGTTCGAATCCCAGTTTGCACCATATGCTCGATACTGTGTTTTCAAACGATGAAGGAAAACATCATGAGGAAATCGGCGACCTAAAAATTTTAAGACATGTAACATGTACACGAAAGAAGCCTCTACGACTTACACCGTAATCCTTTCACCACATTGGTTCTTTCACTTACGGCCACTGGCCTTTTTCAGGGCCACCATACCTCAACCTGCTCACTGACCTTAATGCAGGATGACCAACAAAGAACCAGTGAGCAAGCGTCTTGATACTGTAGGTATCTAAAGATATTTTAAAACTTTTAAATTCAACGCAATTGGTTCCTTTTCTGAGGGTTCAAATAATTTAGTTTTAAAGCCAACCATTTCGATAGAGTTATTTTCAGTGGCAGATTTCACAAGGTTTTCTTTCTAGGTATTTCGTTCAGCGACAATTCTGAACTCTTGGGCGTGGCGCAAAGCGATAACATGGTGTTTGTTTACCGAGTGGGTGCCGACTGGAGTGGAAAGAAAGTTATTTGCAACAAGTTCCCGCTAACAGGCGCGCCTATGAAGCTATTACCGTCTGAAAACGGCTTCTTTACCGGAACCAGTGATGGAAAGATTAGGTAAAGTGGCACACACACACATACCTACACTCACACTCACACTACCTACGTTTTTTATGATCCGCTAAAAGCACTGTTCTGGATTCCACACAAGCGTATCACGCTCATATGTGCCACACACACAAACACACACACCACACACCACACAAACACAAACACTCTCTCTCTCTCTCTCACACACACGCACATAAACACAAACACACAGGCGTACACACCCGTGCTCACACCTACTCAAGGGAGAGCTCAGCCAAGGTACATTTTATAATTGATTAGAATCCTTGTATATCCTAGTCATAAAAAAATAGTAAGCCGGAAGCGGATCGCTTTAACCTCGCAATCCAGGCTCGTAAGAGACCTAGTGCGAGGGACAGAGCTCAGCCAAGGTAGGTACATTATAATGTCTTAGAATTTTGTATCTTCTTGAAATAATAACAGACTATGTACCATACAGCCTGTATAAGTTTAAATAAATAAAGGTCGTGGGCTCGTAACCGACCGTGCACTAATGAGCTTTTCTATTCGAAAAATGTATGTGCACAGTAACACTTAGGTACTTATAACGGTGAAGGAAAACATCGTGCGTGTGGAAACCAGTAAGTATTATAATTAGCGGCACTAGAGCGAGTCGGCAGGCTAGGTGGTCAGCCTTTGCCTGTTTGGGGGACTCCAGGAGAGTGCGCAAGTTCAATATTTTTTGTGCACGAAAGGAGCCTCTAAGAGGCGCACTCTAATCCTTTCACTACACTGATTCTATCATCGACGGTCATAGGCCCTTTTCAGGGCCACTATACCCCAACCTAATACAATCCCTGACCTAATACAGGATGACCAAGAAAGAATCAGTGACAAGACAAGAAGAAGAAGAACACAATCTCGCACCCTCTCACACAAACACACATAGCATACCAAGAACACAATCTCGCACTCTCTCACACAAACACACATAACATACCAAGAAACATTTTCTGAATATGCTAAGTGTCACCAGGAGCCTGGACTGCAAGAGCAATAAGAGCTCCAGCGTGTGGACGGCTGGAGCTTGCTGCGTGTCCCTGGCTCGCAGCAGCGAGGGCACGCTAGCGTCGGGCCATGTCGATGGCACTTTGTATGTGAGTGGGAGACTGCTGCTGCGATACGCTCTGCCGCCTTCTGCCCTCGCGTTGCTACCACCACATGTAAGTTTCAATGCCCCTCACATTTTGTTAAGGGTCTGTGTGGATCTGGCCTGTCCGGTAATATCCGTCCGGCCAAACCTCATCGTCTGTAGATAAAAACCTCGGTGGCGTAGCGGGCGAATGCCGTTTGTCATGGCACTCTTTGGGGAGTGGACCTCCTCAGGCTTGCTTGCTTGCTTAGCGTGTCACTGGTTCATTCTTGGTCATCTGTATTAGGTCAGTGACCAGGTTGAGGTATGGTGGCCCTGACAATGGCCGATGACCGTCGTTGAAAGAATCAGTGTAGTGAAAGGATTAAAGTGCGCCTCTTAGAGGCTCCTCAGGCTGATAATAAATGATCATTGGGTATCCAAAAGGCATGTCCTTCACTCTGTACTCTACCTTAAAATAACTACCTGAATTTTGGAACTTAAAACCCCAAAGCTCTTTCTTAATCTTTTCTCGTGTAATAATACCGTATAATGTACCTGTTGATGTGGACCAGCTTATCGTGGGTTCGTGTGACGGCCGAGTATCAGTGTACGAGATACAGCGCGGCGCTCTGCTTCGCAGCTTGGAACCATCTCTACCTCCCGATCGACGCGATCTGATCACTGCCACTCCCAGTCCATCGGGACAGGTATTTTTCATACATTACCTTTTTAGATTGGCAGTATCTTTAGCTAGAATCTTTTTCTTTTATCTTTTTTTACTTTTGCACGATTCAGCCTAATCATATAGAGGTTTTTCACAGTATTTTCGTGCTTTTAAATTTTCGACAGGCGAAGAATCGACTCTGTGTATGTTTAGATATTTGGATGTTTGTTATTCTATCACGCCGTAGCGGCTCAAATGATTTCGTTGAAACTTGGAATGGATAAAGTTCTATACCTAGAATAGCATATAGGCTACTTTTTATGTAGGCATCACGCTAGCGAAGACGCGGGCGGAAGCTAGTTTAAAATAATGTGAACACATTATCAGCAATACAGGTTGTTATTAGTATTATTGCCACGGACAATTTGCGTCCCACGTCGCAGTTTCTACGTGGCAATTAATTGTGTTATTTATATAAGTAAGTTTTTAAGGTATATACCTATTGTGTATATGGTCCGTAAGAATAACAAAAAAATCCATCTGTTTTTTATTCTATTGTTGCCTGAAATAAAGTTACAATAAAATTGTATTGTATTATTATTATTATTCACGTATATTTAATTAAAATCTCATTTATAAAATACATTTTTTACTACAAAAGTACATCTTAATTTCAAAAAAGAATATCAAAACAACTATTATAGTAAAAAATATATATAAAAATGGAGAACCACCGACCGCGAAGCTCGGCTCAAGCGGTCGGTGGCTAGGGCTGCAGAGAGAGGAACCTCCTGACTATGCGTGCCGAGTCCAGGAGTACCGCCCTCTGTATCTGGCCCTTCACCCAGCTGTCTAGCGAGAGCCTAGTATTATTATTATTATACTAACCTTCACAGCTTCACAATTTTCCCAGACGGTTGCATTCGGCGTGTTCGATGGCTGTCTCATCGGGGAGATGAAAGAGTCGGGAAGCTTAGAGTTATCTATGCTGAATATCCCGAATCTATACGCGGGGCGCGCCCTCGCCTGGAGCGGCGACGGCACCAAGTTAGCGGTAGCCTCGCAGACCGGGGCCGTTATACAACTAGAAGCTGTATTGAAGTAAGCTTTTTTATACAACTAAAGTCGCAAATAATCTTACGGCCGACCTGTTGGTAAGCGGTTACCGTAGCCTATGAACGCTTGCAATACAGAGGCATCGCATATGGCGACCTGGCCGCAGGAACACAACACTATTTGACACAAATAATGTTATTTGCCCGCGATCTTCTGTAAGGTGGAGGTAACTCCCAGGCGGGCTGCTCCAATTTAGAGCGCAATACCTCGCATAAAATTGCTGGCTACACACCCAGTGGCCAGGAATTTGATTTGGGAAGGGTTTGAATCTTGCTTGCTTGTTGTGTCACTGATTCTTTCTTGGTCACTGTATTAGGTCAGTAAGCAGGTTACCATACCTGGTAGCTCTGAAAAGGGCTTATAAGCGTCGGTGAAAGAATCAGTGTAGTAAAAGTATGGCTTGAGCATCCTAGCATGATCCGCTACTGTTACTGTATACACCTACGATAATGATGATGGTGATTGTACACGCCAATTTAAATTTTTATAAAACGGAAATACGACTTCCAGGCTGAGTTTTTTTTCAGGACCACTTAGGCGAAATCGGAAACTGTGAGAGTAATCGAAAAGTGATGTTAGGAGTTACGGGCTCGATTTTAAAAAATAAGATCTGCATTAAAAAAAGTTGAAATTTACTTATTTTTTCAGAAAATGTAGGTTTTTGGAATTTTTTTTTTTTGCTTTTTTGGGTTCTTTACCATTTTGACAGGCCTCATAGCTCAGTTGGTAGTAACACTTCTTCCTTCCGCGATAGAGGTCGTGGGTTCGATTCCCGCACTGGACAAACATTTGTGTGATGAATACAGATGTTTTTTCTGTGTCTGGGTGTTAAATATTTATCTATTAAGTATACCAGTCTCTGGTACCCATAGTACAGGCTATGCCTTGTTTGGGATCAGCTGACCGTGTGTGATATGTCCGGAATATTTATTTATTTTTATTTACCTAGTCTTTTTTGTCCAGACGATGGTTATGGCGAGATACGGTAGAAGTTCAGCACGTGAGTCCGAAGCAACTAGTGGTGACACGACTGGCCAACGACTCGCCGCCCCTGACTATCACGACTAAACATGCGTCCGATATCTTCAATGTACGGTTTATAGGTAAGATATGCTCAACATTTTTACTAAACAATTTGTTTATAGCAACAATTTGTTTATAGTTTAAGCTTGTTAGACTGCTGTCAATGTGATTGAAAAGATATTAACGACTAAGAATACGAGGGTTATGCACGTATATTTTTTAATCGTCTCGAGCGGATGTTTGAATATTATTTTTTGAGTGAAAGTGACACATGGATAGCAATCAATTTGAAATCCAACCAAAATTATCGAAGCTGTATTCGAACCCGTATCTTATCGGTGAATCGGCAATGCGACACCAACATCACCATGGTTCTAATGACGCTAGCTTCATCTGCCCAAGATTTTCAAAGTCAGCGTTATTCAAACTATGGCGTAGTTAGTATCGCATTGCCGATTCAAGACGTAGATTCGTGTTCCATAAAACAGGGATCATTTTAAATGTCTTTTTGTCTCATCAAATTCATCCAAGCCAATAAGTTTGACACAAAATGAAACATGTCATTTGGTCTATTTCTAGGTAACGACTGGTACGCTGTATGTCGCACGAGTAGTACACTGATATTATGTGACATTGCTCGTGGATTAACCAGTGAGGTGAGTGTACTACAATATGATTTATAATATTATGTATACTATCCTGAAAGGGGTATCATTTAATTTATAATTTAAAAAGCAAAAAAAAGCATTTTCCTAGACGGTTTATAAGTAAAAAACTGTTTGAAAGTTAAAAGTATTTTATTTGGTTTAGGATATTTTTTTTTTTTTTCGGACATATCACACATGGTCAACTGATCCCAAACTAGGCAAAACCTGTACTATGGGTACCAGAGACTGATATACATAATAGATATATATTTAACACCCAGACACAGAACAAACATCTGTGTTAGTCACAAATGTTTGTCCAGTGCGGGAATCGAACCCGCGAGCTCTAGCGCAGAAGGCAGAGTTACTACCAACTGAGCTATGAGGCCAGTCAAATAACCAGTCCTATAACTCAAAGTAATTTGTTGGTTTGTAGGTAACTGGTAATAAGCTAGTATTATACAATAAAAAAGTAACAACAGTGCGTAAAAATGCGGGTAGATTTGTTGCAGGCTGCCTCGTTCGTTCGCTTAGTACACAGATCAAGCGTAACTGGAAGTGGCACATTCACTGATTTGGGTTCTATTCAAAATATTTGAATGTTTTTTTGAATGTTGTTGTACTTTACGAGTCTTTAATATCTTCAGGTAATTTGTTATATATTTGAGCACCTTCGTATAAAATATTTTGTTTTCCGAAATTTGTATTCCACCTTTAGGTATGCCTCTGTCTAACAGTTAATAGGCATAGGATAATTGGGGATGTGTTTTGTAGATACCATGGTCAGGCGGTGGTGAACGAATCTATGCGGCAGTTGGTGGTGCCTGTCTGCTACACAGAGCGGGGGAATTGAGCCTCGTTGAATATGGACTCGATAGAGTGCTGCATACAGTAAGTGTGCATTTTTTGTGCTCTAGAGTCCTAGAGGCGCACTCAAATCCATTCACTACACTAATTCTTTCATCGACGATTAAAGGCCATTTTCAGGGCCACCATACCTCAACCTTTTTTCCATCGCACAAATGTATGCTTAAAGTCTCAATGGCTTGGTGGAGGGCATTGGCAATCCTAGTTTGTGTACCAATGTTGTCCAACCAGGAATATTAGTTTATTATGTTACTAATTACATAAAACTTAATATTGCATGTTATTGTTAAGTCCGTTGTTTATCAAAATACATTTCATTTCATTTTAACCTGGTCACTGACCAAAGACAGGATTACCAAGAAAGAGTCAGTGACGCGACAAGAAGAAGAAGTGTGTATTTTTTTACAGGTTAGGTAACTTGGTTAGAGTTGATTTGGTATATTCTCCATCTGAAAACATTCTAATGTGCAGAATGTTTTGCTCCCCATTCTGATGATAACTTGTAATCTAAATATTCAGCTGAGTATTAATAATAATAATAATGGATTTATTTCAGGCAACACAGCACATGTACAAATACAGGGCCCATATAGATATATATAACTTATAACAAAAATACATATAATATTCATATATAAAAAAAAAATCTTAGAATTTTAAGGTTCTAGGACAGAGGAATAAGTGCTAGATTTGATTATTCAGGTTCGAACTGAAAGAGTGAACCCTCACGTATTAAGCGTGCGGATTAATGAAGGCATCGGTGAGGGCAAGGAGCTTGAAGAGAGGAAACACCTCGCGTACTTACTCGACAGGCAGACTATTGCAGTTGTTGATCTTTCATCTGGTTAGTATCCTACTACTATTCGCATTTATGCGAAATTTTGGATGGATGTTTGTTACTCAATCACGCCAGAATGGCTAAACGGATCTGGATGAAAGCTGGCGCAGAGATAGATTGTAGTCTGGAATAGCATGGCTATGATACGGCACGGTTCATGTGAAAACTCTATATTTTTAAATCAAGTCGGATGAAAAGTCGCCGCTTGGTTTCATCATCATCATCATCATCAGCCTGTAGAAGTCCACTGCTGGACATAGGCCTCCCCCAAAGAGTTCCATGACGAACGGTCTTGAGCCTTCTCCATCCACCGACTTCCCGCAACCTTCACAATGTCGTCGGTCCATCGGGTGGGGGGCCTTCCAACACTGCGTCGCCCGGTTCGTTTAGGTGCTAAGTAACTATTTTCTTATCTGTGACTAATTATTCGGTGGCTAATTAATACTATTTAACGAGGTTTCAGAGTTAAATTTTAGGAGAAAATCCATTTTAAATAAAGACTGTCAAATCAGAGTAGGGCTCGCGCCCTGAGGCTTCCGTTCACACGTAACACGGGGTCGGGAAATCAAGATATCAAGTGTACGAAGTGACGAGAGTCAAGGTAGGAACATACTCGTAGTTGAACACGTGGACGAAGTTGCGGGCGGGTCAGCTAGTACAGTAATTAAAATTATTTAAAAATAAATTGTATAGAAAACGTTTATTTAACTCACACACTAAAACACAACAGGCATAGGAACAATACAAATAATAATAACACAAATAACAAAAAAGAACAAGCCGAATAGACACATACCCACCTATACATAGGTAGGCAGGCATCCGCCTCACAAGCAGAAACCAGCCAGTCTCGCTCTGTGTCGGGTGCAGCCATACAGGCCCTGACTCAGCTTTTTGCTGCTTTACATGTCAAAAGTGCCATGCAAAGCAGCGTTGGTTTTCAGGCAGGACCTTAAATAGGGTGAAGTCACATATAACTAATAAAATTAATAAAAAAAAACGTAAAAAAATGGGTTCCTTTCTATTCTTACGAGATAATTCAAAATAGGAGGTTCTCAGTTCAACTGAAAATACTATTATAAACCCAACAGGAGTACAATTAGGACAGTGGTGGCACGAAGCTCGCGTGGACTGGCTCGAGCTGAACGAAAGCGGCCAATTGCTTTTACTACGCGACACGCGAAGGCGACTTGCGTTGTTGCAACTACACACTGGTGATAAGGTACGCCCAATTTTCAACTCACAAAATGACAAAATTTTGTTAATAGCTTGGTGCTACGCCGTAGCACCGCACGTAGCGTTTAGTAACATCACGCGCGGGTGACTTGCGGCTGTATTTTGATATAAGTGCATGCAATTTTGATTTGTATCCGTGTGATATAAGTTTGAAAATGGCTTGGTTTAATTCTAATGCTAGTCAGCGTAGCGATAGTCTACATCGTAGCACTACGCGTAGCAGCTTAGTCTACGACTTCAGTTGCTTTGTTTGTTTCACAGGAGATCATTGCAAGCGGCGTGAGTTTCGTTCAGTGGATTGAAAATAGTGACGCTGTTTTAGCACAAACGCCGACTCACCTTCTTATTTGGTAAGAAAATAATTAGTATGTTGGTAGTTTTTTTATACGTCATAACTTGCATAGGCTTTCTCAGATTTTACGATATTGCCTATAAAAACTTAACATGCCCTGCGGGATACTGCATTAGGACAAATTTGATAGTCACATGTGTATTTAAATTTACCAGGTATCTACTGTTAGACAAATAAACTATCTTATCTGAATAACATCCAACAGTCACACACATAGTCCTGACCCCACACTAGGATTCCCTGTCTCTTAGGTATCACAAACTACTCGTACCATGGTATCACAACGCCCAGACCCGGAACAAATATTTACAGATCATGCAAACATTTGTCCTGCAGTGGGAATCAGAACCGCTACGCCACCGAGGTCGTCAAAGTCATACGGGTCTATAATTTCATCAGGTAAAATGAAATAAATAAATAATGAGGTACCTCACTTCAAATCAGAAAACAGCATTGCTATTTCAAATTCAACTTGATAGCTTAAGCCGTTTCTGAGAAAAAGGCAAACTTGACAGACAGACAAGACGGACAAACAAACAAACAGACGGACAACATAGTGATCCTATAAGGGTTCCGTTTTTCCATATGAGGTATTGAACCCTAAAAAGGTATGCGATAAACACCCGTATGATTTCATTATGGTTGCTTTATGGTTAGTATGTCAGTGTAAAGAGTTATTTTTGTCAGGTATCGTGCCTGGGACCCTACTAGTGTGGAAATGGCAGAATGTGGCGGCGGCGTTGTCGTTGAAGTGGCGGCGAATCGCGTCGTCCTAGAAGGTGGTCAGTTGCCGTATTTGCAGCTGGACGAACATCGCCTTGCTTTTAGTAAGATACATTATTTATTTATTTATTTGTAGGAAAACCAACAGCGGTAATAACTTCTGGATAACTTAGTGTAAACAGAAAGCTAGTTATAGGTTTTCACGTGTAGAAATAGCTTAATCAAACTAAAGTCCAAACACGTTGCCAACACGTCTTACGTCTTTTTTTTTTTTATTTACTTTTTGTGGCTATGGTGTCACTGCGGCCACAACTGGCCTATTGTGATCGCCACTTTATTTGTGGAGCCCCTTTACAGGGCCTTTAAAGTTCACCGCAAAGCGTCTTACGTCAACGTTACTTATAATAATAAATATACAACGTCTCCCGTAATAGTATGGTATCCTGAAAGGAGAATAATCGAGTTTAAATTGATAAGATTGCAAAACATTGTTTTTTTTTAAATAACCTTAGTTTAATAACCAATACTGATACTGAATAATTTGTGAAATTTTGCATGTCTTGATGATGCAGAATGTAATTTATGAATTCCTAGCGTGCGCCCGCGACTTCGTTCGCGTAGTATCTAGATAAAAAACAATAAATATGTTTTCTAGGAATCAGTTGAACCGTTTGGCCAAAATTTGTTGAACAAAAGTTGAACCGTTACGACGTGATTGAACAACAAACATCCAAACATCATCACAAACTTTCGCATTTTTAAATAAATATTCCGGACAAATCACACATGGTCAACTGATCCCAAACTAGGCATAGCCTGTACTATGGGTACCAGAGACTGATATACATAACATAATAGGATAAAGATATATTTAACACTCAGACACAGAACAAATGTTTGTCCAGTGCGGGAATCGAACCCGCGACCTCGCAGACTTACTACCAACTGAGCTATGAGGCCAGTTTATACTATTAGTAGGGATTGTACGTACCTACGAGTACAGTAATGCACATAAATAATCAGGAATTTAATATCAGATAATGCTTTACGCGACGGTGACTTGGCGGGCTGCGGCCGGTACTTGGGCGGAGTGAGCAGCGGCGCTGAAGTGGCGCCATTGTGGCGGCAACTGGCTGAACAGGCTTTGGCCAATCATGATATTCAAGTACGTTATTATGAATTTTCTGGTTATGATTAACAATTTTGATTTGTGACGGTATAAATAATTATTTGTTTCATAAATTGGTCTCATTATCATCACCATGACCATCTCCATAGTAATTATTACGTTAAAAAAAATCCATTACTTGTTTTTTTTCCACATACACTCTTTTTTGTTATCAACTTCTCCTAGCCTCTAACTATGTAGTTACATCAAGTTATTTTTTAAAGTTTTTTTTAAAGATTTTTTATCGCTTAATAATTTTAGGCTAAGCACGAATTGTTACAACAATCGTTGAAAAACCATATAAATAAATTATCATCATCATCTCTTTGCTCCGCCCTTATCCCACTTTTTTTGGGTTCAGCATACAATTGTTTCCCCTCCACTCACTTCTATATTAACTCCTAACCCTATCCATAATCACTCACTAACTTTATCGGCTCGATAGAAGTATGTCCGTCTCTTTCTTTTTACTTTCTTTTTATTTGTTTACAGTTGAAAAGGACAGGGCGAGAGTTATCTAGCCAATAAAGTGACTGATTATGAAAATCTATATTTTCTTTGGTTTAGCTCCTTAATCACATATCTCATGGTATAATTATGAGAATCAAATTGAAAAATGTATGATAAAAGCCTCGTTTAAATGGAAAGAGTTTCTCACGTCAAAGATGCGAGTATCGTAAATAGATAAACGTGTTCCTATATTTGCATTTCAAGTTTATATATTACTTTCATAGAGACTATTCTTGAATTAGTTTGATGTTTTCAGTTAGCGGCGAAATGCTACCGTGAAGTAAGTGATGACGCCCGCACGTTCTTTCTTGACAAAACGGTCGAGATGGCTTCTCACGAAGGCAATGGAGATATAGAAACTGGTAAACTACATCCGAATACTGAAACGTCACTTAAATATAAGTGGTGATGTAATTGATGTTTGAGTATACGATTGTGAACGATAACGGCGTCTCAAATAATTGAGACCTTCTCAAATAGTTAAGTGACGTTTCAGTATTCAGGCGTTACGAAATGTACGTTGCGTTACGTTTAAGTATCTTAACTATCTCTTCGTAATTTAAGTAGAAGATCTCGTGAGACTTCACGAGATCTTCTACTAAATAGATATGAAATAGTATCACGACTGTGATACTATTTCATTTTATTTATAAACTATGTATTGTCATACGGCACTTCTTCTTCTTTTCGTGTCACTGAATTTTTCTTGGTAACTCCACAACAAATCAAAAGCATCAGTATGAGATCTCTCCCTTAAAAGCTGGCAGGTAACAACTACAGTAGAAAACCGATGCGAAAATGTTGGTTGGTTTGCCCTAATTTCACGCAGGAACAGGGCAATGGAGATAAAGCCCACTAACCCGCACTGGACCAGTGTGGTGGGCTATGCTTCAACCCTCCCCCCCCCCCCCCGCGCTATTAAGGGTTAGGTAGACGGTAAACGTTTGTGTCTGATGCTGATTATGATGATGAAGTAGACAAAGAGCCCGAGTGACTTGGGCTTTTCATCCGTCCGAACGATGTCACGGGCGGAAGTAAGTTGCAAATAAACGTGTTTCAGGATTTACCAGTCCCCTTGTCCGGGCTCGCCTTGCCATATTCTCTGGCGATCTGAAAACAGCTGAGGAATGCTACGTGAAGAGAGCCAACAGACCCGCACTAGCTGTGGACATGTACAAACAGTTCAACAGATGGTCCGACGCTATAGCTCTCGCGGAGAAGACCGATAGAGCATCGGTGGGCGATCTAAAGCAACAGTATATGGACTATTTGATTTCTACAGGTAAGATATGTGGGCATGTTCCTTTATATTCAAACACACCTATTACCAGTTCTAAAGAGGCTCGCGCTTTATTAGTTTCCTCAATTTTAACACTTGCCCTGAATTAAAAAAAGTGCATTCTAATACATATTACAAATGCGAAAGTTTGCAGGATGTTTGGATGTTTGTGGTTCAATCACGCCGTAACGGTTCTAACCAATTTCGATGAAACTAGAGAGTAGCATATAGGCAAATTTTTATCTAGGTACCACGCGAGCGAATCGACGGGCACTTTATACAACTAATATGGCAAACAAGCTAACGGCCCACCTATTGGTAAGTTTGGTAAGTTGTTACCGTAGCAAAGACAACAATAAGTACCCAATTAGCTTACCAATACCTATTAGTTCAATCACGATTCACGATCATCGGTTGGTAGAAAGAGTACCTACCATCCGTACCTTCACCATTATACCATCTTGTTTATCAGGTCGGTACGGGGAAGCTGGGGCAGTGTTAGCGTCAACAGGCGACGTGCAAGGCGCAGTGAAGCTATGGCTGCGTGGCGGTCGCGCCAGGCGGGCCGCGGCTTTGATTCTACAACACCCGCACTTGCTGAGAGACAACGAGCTGGTGGAAGCTGTGCATTCTCAGCTTATAAAGGTTCAAATTTTTGGTCCGTATGATAAAGCTAAGAGATTGACGAGATCTCAGAATGACAAGATCTCAGGATGGCGATTTTTTAACAATGGTAGATCTTATGTCGATCTATTATGATTTGGCTAAATATGGAGCACGAAGGTCTAGTAATGACGATATCGCAGGACCATATCTCCTGATATCTCCTGACCATATCTCGAAATGACAAGATCTCAGAATGACGAGCTCTCGGAATAACGAAATCACAGGATGACTTGGTTGTAGAGTGATGAGATAATGATGATGATGATAATGACACCCTAATATATACAGAAAATTATCGATTTCAGAGAACTTATATCTACCCAGATAATAATAAAATGAGGGCCGGTAAATATAGATTCAATTGCTAAAGGTCTGATCTTGCTCGTGTGTAACTCAATCTCATTAACAAATGCCTAAGGGATCGTGGTATAAATGCTTATTACTAGCTAGCGCCCGCGGCTTTGACGCGTGGTACACAGATAAAAAGCTTTTGTGCTATAACACACTATAATCTATCACTGTGCCATTCCGTTCAGCCATTTTGGCGAGATTGAGTTACATATATCCATCCAGCCAAACTTTCGCATTTGTAATAGTGGTAAGATTTTTCTGATCTAATAGGAGGAATGGTGGGAGATGGCTGGAGAGATATCGGAGCGGAGAGGTGACAGTCGAACCGCAGTCGACTACTACGCTAAGGGCAATAACTACGCGCGAGCTGTACAACTCGCAAAGGAGGTAACGTTTCATTGGTTTTTTCCTTACCCAGAGATAATTTTGCCTCATCATCATCATCGTCAGTCTGTAGAAAAAAGAGGTAACACTCAATGTATTTTTTTACTTACCCTGAGAGACTGATGCCCCGTCATCATATCAGAAGTCAACTGCTGGACATAACATTGCATCGCCCCGTTCGCCATTCGAGAATTTTCATTACTACTCTGACCATTTGCCATTCTGACCATTAATTCAAGCGTGCTGACACGCTTTATTTTCTATTTTATTCTATTTATTTATATTTTACATGAATTTTAACCATAATTCTTTGAGACTGTCTACACAAAATCGCAAAGATTATGTGAAGGGGGAAACAATTCTGAATGGCTCGAGCTGAGGCGATGCTGACTTAGTGCCGGAGCGATATATCTGCAACAACCGTTAGTCGTTGCATAGTCGTTGCATTCTTATATTATTATTATTTTGCAGACATGTCCTGGTGAAGTGATAGAGTTGGAACGTTCATGGGGCCATTGGCTTGTAGGGCTTCGTCAAGCGGGGGCTGCCGTTCCGCATTTAATAGAGGCTGGGGACACTAGGGGAGCCCTAACCGCAGCTTTGAAAGCACACCACTATAACAAAGCGTTGCAGATTATTCAGGTAAAACTTGTCAAAACTATTATACGTCGTCATTGATTCCACAGTCTAAGACAGTCTAGAAACAGGACTGCTTCAAACTGCCCGTATGCTCAGATTGCTCAGCCTAAAAGAGACGTTTCATCAATATATGGAGCCTGGGCCTGCACTGTGTACACTACTCTAAAATATGGCTAAGCAATAAAGTAAACGTATTTAGTTGGTTATTTTATTTAAATTAACTTCGTTCTAAGGTACATTAAGATTTTCCTCGACAAAGAGAGCAACACACAGCGCTACAAAAATATGGCGGATGGACGTGCGTGAAATGTCATTTTGACAACCTACATTCATCTGACAAAACAAAAACATCAAATCAAATCAAACAACATGACATGAAAAATATGTCAATGTCATGTCAAACGCCAATTATAAACCAACATGGCGGCCTTCAAATAGTGTTCACATAGTAAAAAACTTACCAGAAGAACTATTCTTGTACCATCGCATTTGTCTTCAAATTCATTAAATTTTATTTTTCTTGAATTCTCCTATTTTTTCCTAATTTTTCTATGTAGTGTACTTGGACCAGGCCCAGAATGAAATGGCTCCTTTTGAATTAAAACTTATCTAATTAGGTACATTATTATTAATGAATAATGGTGTATGGATATATAGAAGGATTTCTAAAACACTGATATTGTTATATTTTACTTTAAAACTGGCAACCTTCAGGATTTAGACGTAGTATTAACTTAAATACCGTCATCTTATTTCCTCAGGCTATCGAGGACAAGGAGTCGATCAGGGAACAATGTGAGCAGTTAGGCGATCATTACATTGCTATTCAAGTAAGAATTCCTTTTTCATATAGATACATCATTTTTATTATACAAGTGGCCAAATAAAAAAAAAATAATGGCTTGCCGACTCGCGCCCGTGTCCAGCCTGGCTATAGGCAGAGTATAGGCAAATTCCCTATACTCTGCCTATAGCCTGCTGATTAAAGGCAAATTCCTCCCAAAATAATAGAAAGTCGCTTTGAAAATATATGGGGGAGGCCTATGTTCAGCAGTGGACATCCTACGGCTGAAATAATGAATGTATTATATCCTCAGGAATGGGAGACAGCAGAACGAGTACTTACCACATGTGGAATGGCGGAACGTTGTGTTCGTGCTTATAACACTGCCGGTCGCGTCTCAGACGGTCTCAGACTATCAGCGGCGCATCTTTCAGAAGAAGATACAAGGGATATTTACATGCCATTGGCCGAGCAGATGAGACAGGATGGTCAGTTGAGGAAAGCTGAGCAGATTTATATCGGTCTCGGGGAGCCGGATGAGGCAATTTCTATGTATAAAGTGAGTTTTTGAGTACTTTTGAAACAAATAAGGGCCTTATTGGGAGGCGTATTTGATGAACATCGGGCCATTATATATGTTTGAATTTCGTTAGTGCAATGGTCGTAACTATGAGGACAATTTTTAACAACCTTGGACCAAGTTTGCGCCACTATAATTATGCTTTTAAATAGCACTATAATAGGCAAGACTAAAACACATCCTGGTTCTCGGATTCGGCATAAAGCTGAGTTGTTTCCTTTTCAACATGCAGACAAATTACCCACCCCTCCCCCTTAGACATCTATCGCCCGCAGATCTAAGAGGATGTCTGTCTACCATTCTTAGGAATAAAATTCGTGAGCCTATTTTTTAATATTTTTTATACTACCTGCTCGTCAATGGCGTATTATGTGTCATGCAAACCTTTCCTAAAGTAAGTCATTACAGCCCTACGGTCTAGCCGGGTCATAATGTACTGAATTTCATTATTTCCCATGGGACATAATGTGATTTGAATTTGGAATGCAACCCATGTAGTCGTTCTTGATCGAGGTTGGTTTCAAAAATGTTTGGGTGCAATGAGATTTTATTCTAATTAGGCTAGGCTGCATTTTCTTTGCACTGCCTACAAATTAAAAAAAGAAAAACATGAAAACTTTTTACGAAATTCATTTTCACCTGCGCACGAAGAAGGATTTATTCGAATGTCGAACTGACCACTACAGAATAGACTACAAAAAAAGAAAAGGCGCCAAGCGCTCAAACTGCTGTGCTGTTATCTGAACCGAAATTCAGTTTCGATTCAAATAAACTTCTAAAAAATGTCAAGTGACGACGACAGTGATTTTGATTCGACTCCAGAATGAATACAATCTGAAGCCTCTGGTATATTTGGAAACTTACTTCCAGAAAAATCATTTCTTTCTACTTAACAGTCATTGTTTTCAATTGCCTCGCAGAAAGTATAAAAAGTAGAGTATGCATCGCGGGCTTAAATGTGTATTTGTCTTGGGCGATCTTGAACCCCTCGTACTCAGGATTCTTGCCTTAACTCCCTCGCTCCGCTCAGGAGTTAACCATAGAATCCCTCGTTCTTGGGGTTCAATATAGCGCCCTTGACATAATACACTACTTTAAGCCCTTGTTGCATAATCTACTATTATAAAGGCATACTGTCGTGATTGGTGTTTTCATAGGAAGCGACACAGTACGAAGCCATGCTACGTCTGGTGGGGGTCCACCGCGCGGAGTTGCTTGAAGCGACGCGCAGACACGTCGCTCAGGCTTTACACGCCCACGGCGACTTGCGAGCCGCTGAGAACTACTACATACAAGCCGGTTAGTACTTACTTGGTACTTGGTGTGTGGATTGGTGGTACAGTAGGCCGCTGGTAGGCCCTTTTTGCCAGACCCGCAAGAAGGACCCACCAGCGGCCTACTTGCGGAAACCAGTCCATCGGTCCTGTTAATATTTAATTAACGGATATGTCCCATCAAAATATGGAGTTCCACTAATTTTGATGTTAATATTATGGTATTTCGTCAGCGTCGAGACGGTGGAACCACAGCTTATCCATCGAAAACTTTATCTTCCACATTCAGCACGTAATTAGAAATAACGGCACAGACATAAAAAAAAGTTCGACCTAATTACCAGAGTTATACAACAACAAAACGTTTTGGAAAAAAGACAGGTCGAGAGTACCCTAAACAGACGAGCATGTATGAGGAATGTGATGAGAGTGAATGAAGCAAAAGAGGTATGTCAGGATCGTAACAAGTGAAAAGCCATGGTCTCTGCCTACCCCTCTGGGAAATAGGCGTGATTTTAGGTATGTGAATCAAAATCTCAAAATCCTATATTTGTTCTAGGCGACTGGAAGAGCGCCATACAAATGTACCGCACCGCTGGTCAATGGGAAGGTGCGGAGAGAGTGGCTCGAGCGCATGCGCCGACTAATGTGCAACAACAGGTTAGTTCAGAGTTATGCATCATCACCAGAGATAACTGAGTTATTATATTAGATTAATCTATGAGAAACTGGCAATTTTGTCTATTATGGGCGTTGAAACGGATGAACGGCACCCCGCTCGGTATAAACTAAACCTTATAATGTTAACTAGGAGCCGTTGGGTGCATACAGGCAGGATAAAATCAATTCGCTCTGAAAATTTAGGCGGGAAACCTACACTCACGAGCAGAAAATGTCGCCCCTTATCGCGAATTCGAAAAAGAAATAGTCTGGGTAGAATAGAAAGGTTTTAGTTTAATTTGTCAATAATTTTACGTTGTAATGAGTTTATAGCATAACCAGTAGAAGAGAAAATTCGGTATATCATTAAAATAAAATAAAAAACTTAGTTTTAGGCCACATTTTCTGCCGGTGAGTGTATCTTCAGCAGTGGACGTCCTACGGTTGATATGATGATGATGACCTGTAGGAACCAACAAAAGGGTACCTACGTTAACCGTTGGTCCCGTTAACTCAGTTAGAATGGCTTTTTAATAGAAGCTACATTCATAAACACTATTGCAGGTGGCTTTACAATGGGCGGCAGTGTTGGGCGGTGCGCCGGCAGCAAGGCTTTTGTCTGCAAGAGGACTGGCCGCTTTGGGAGCTCGTTGGGCGTTGCAGGCGCAGAGGTGAGATCTTTCAATAAAATATATTTGATTGTGGCGAAAAACATTTACAAATGGCTTGTGTCACCGGACGTGGCGCGGACGTCTTTCCACTCTATTCTCATTACATACAAAATTATATGGAAATGAGGCGACTTTAAGCATACTAAAGTGACATGGAGTGGGCGGCAGAATGGCGGCTAGTTGAACTAGTAGCTTAAATAAACTCAGCCTCTGTAAAGCGAATAGGATCATGCCCGTACCCAGTTTTTTAGTTTATCTAACTTTAACAGCCATTGTTCAAAGGAATTTGAATTCGGAATGGAGAATACAATGAATGAAATATTAAAATATCATTGAAACATTGATTGTACAGATGGGACATAGCCACGGAGCTAAGCGAGCTCGGCGGCGGTGTCTCCCGCCGCGAAGTCTCGCGTCACGAGGCGGCGGCGTTGGCCGAGGAGCATCCCGAAGAGGCAGAGGCAGCCTTTCTTCGAGCTTCTGCCCCTGAGGATGCCGTGAGGATGTGGCTGGCCAGGGGAAGCCATCAGCGAGCCTTGACGATGGCAGAAGAACATGCTACGCACATGGTAAAGTTACCAAATTGGTCAGTATGGTAGCAATGTATGACTGATTTTCTCTTCTAATTACAATATTAATTAATTATTTAATTCATTTTAAGGGTTTTATTTGGCGGAAAACGGAACCCTTATAGGTTCACTTTGTTGTTCGTCTGTCTGTCTGATCCTTTTTATACAAAGACATATTATATTTGCAAAGTTATATTTGCGGTCAGTATCATATAATGACCTATGTAAGAGACCGCAAAATATAAGTTTGTTACTACCTACACTTGGAATTTTGATTTTCTTACTCACACATGACCGTCTTTATTTTTTTCACCAGGTGGAAGAAGTATTGGTAGAGGGTGCCAGAGCGGCGGCGGAAAGCGGGGACCTGCCTCAGTTCGAAACTCTGATGATCCGCGCCAACAGGCCGAGAGAGGTCGTGCAACATTATAAGGATCTTGGTAAGAGAGAGTATGAAACGCCAATCGGTTACATGCGATCACGGGCACGCCTAAGTTGGTGGTAAGTTTAATGCTATGCTGGCACGATGCGTCTGCGATGAGTATTATAACTTATTTATATGCAGAGCTGTGGCAGTATAAACTGCGACAGCGTATAGAGATACGAGGAAAAATTTGAGGAGGCCTTTGCCAAAAGGCACATAGATGCGACAAAATATAAATGACCGAACATAGTATAAAATCTAAACTAGAATAATTTTAGATTATTTTTTTTGTCTGCCCGTTATCCAACTTGTATCTACCAGTGAAGACCTTTAAATGGCCTCAAGCTATATATTTAAGTTTCCAGAATGTTTTTCTCAGTGCCGATGGTTTTCCAAATATAAATAAATAAATAATCTGATACATAAAATACAAATACAATATGCAGAGTTGTGGGAGGAGGCGATGCGCGTGACGCGCGAGTACCTGCCGGAGAGTGGCGAGCCCGTGCCCGAGGGCGTGCCCGAGCTGCTGGCGCGCGCCGCCGCGCACGCCGAGAGCGGCGAGTGGGCGGCGGCCGTGCGCGCGCTCGCCGCCGCCAGCGCCGCCGCCGCCGCCGCCGCGCCGCGCCTCGCCGAGCGCGCCGCCCTGCGCGCCGCCCGCCTCGCGCGCGACCACCTGCACGCGGCGCAGCGCCACGCCGCCGCGCACATGCTGGCCGAGAGGTAACTGTACCCGCCGCCAGCGTCGCGCCGCGCCTCGCTGAGCGCGCCGCCTGCCTCGCGCGTGAGCACCTGCACGCGGCGCAGCGCCACGCCACCACGCACATGCTGGCCGAGAGGTAGCTGTACCCGCCGCCAGCGTCGCGCCGCGCCTCGCTGAGCGCGCCGCCTGCCTCGCGCGTGAGCACCTGCACGCGGCGCAGCGCCACGCCACCACGCACATGCTGGCCGAGAGGTAGCTGTACCCGCCGCCAGCGTCGCGCCGCGCCTCGCTGAGCGCGCCGCCTGCCTCGCGCGTGAGCACCTGCACGCGGCGCAGCGCCACGCCACCACGCACATGCTGGCCGAGAGGTAACTGTACCCGCCGCCAGCGTCGCGCCGCGCCTCGCTGAGCGCGCCGCCTGCCTCGCGCGTGAGCACCTGCACGCGGCGCAGCGCCACGCCACCACGCACATGCTGGCCGAGAGGTAGCTGTACCCGCCGCCAGCGTCGCGCCGCGCCTCGCTGAGCGCGCCGCCTGCCTCGCGCGTGAGCACCTGCACGCGGCGCAGCGCCACGCCACCACGCACATGCTGGCCGAGAGGTAACTGTACCCGCCGCCAGCGTCGCGCCGCGCCTCGCTGAGCGCGCCGCCTGCCTCGCGCGTGAGCACCTGCACGCGGCGCAGCGCCACGCTACCACGCACATGCTGGCCAAGAGGTAACTGTACCCACCGCCAGCGCCGCCACTGTCGCGCTGCGCCTCGCCGAGTGCGCCGGCCGCCTCGCGCGCGACCACCTGCACGCGCCGCCACCGCGCACATACTGGCTGAAAGGTAACTGCACCCGCCGCCGTGCACATGCTGGCTGAAAGGTAACTGTACCCACCGCCAGCGCCGCCACCGTCGCGCTGCGCCTCGCCAAGCGCGCCGGCCGCCTCGCGCGCGACCTCCTGCACGCGGCGCACATGCTGGCCGAGAGTTAACTGTACACGTCACACGTCGTAAACAGCACAGACAGCACAGAGATAAAAGAGGAACGACTGAGTGATTAGATCACCATAAGTGGTAGTAGGTAGGCAAAGGTTGTGTTACAATACTAGGTAGGTAGACCAGGTAACTATACTGCTGCTGCGCACATGGTCCCAGGCATATTGAGCGTTATTATTAAAGGTTTATATTATTAGGTGGGTTGTTCCTTTGTCCAGCAGTGGAGTTCTACAGGCTGATGATGATGATTAAAGATTTCCTTCGCTCACTCCTATAATCATCGCAATTCCATCGTTCCATCACTCACTGACAGGTTCGCCGCAATCGGTCAAACCGAAATTGGTGAGCAGCTCCGCGCAGCTCTTACCGAAGGCTACTCCGCCGCCGACGAGGAAGCGGCCGAAGCCTCTGGAGAGTACGAAGCAGAAGAAGAAAAGGCAGTGCAGGCCCACGAAGCAGACACGGAAGCAGAAGCGGAATCGGAAGCGTTGGAGCGGTTGGCTCGCGCAGGACACTGGGCGAGATGTCTGGCGCACGCGGGCCGGCACGCACCGCATTACGCGCTAAGATACGCCGCACACTTATTCAAAGCTCATCCTGTAAGTTATAACATTTATAAAGCTCTAATAGCAATCGAATCCCACCAAAAACAACTTATTTTAGATTTTTAAATTAATGCCAATGTGATCTCTAGTCAATAATGTCTGATTTTTACACATAATGGTCTATAGCAGGTAATAAGTTACTTGATCAGAGAAATTCTTTACATTCCACTTGATTTTTCATGCGAGAAATTAATGGTTCTTGAAATTTAACTTTTATTTCACAGCGCATGGAAAACATCGACATTGAGAGCGAAGAACCATCAGAAGCACTATCCCAAGCCTTGGAAGCACTTCGTCAGTACCTCTCTAATAATGCTTCAGAATCGATCTCCAGTAGCGACGCGCCCTTAGCTAAGGCTGTGTGCAGTGAAATTCTGGTGAGAGTATCTATGGCGCCCAAAGCGACCACGGCCTTAAAAGATGCAGCCGTGGTTATGACAGCGGCGGGGGCAGACGATAGAGCTATGCAGGTGTGTATATTACGTGGACGTGGTGTGACTTATCTCATCCTGGTATATATGTTTCTACTTCCTTAAGCTGACATTACTATCGTGGCAATTGCTGTCAGATTTTTTTTTGAAATAACATCGCAAAATTTAACTTACGACGTTCAAAGAATATAAGCTAATCAATCTCCAGTGTTGACATGCCCTTAGGATGCTAGCAGTGAAATTCTGGTGAAAAAAAAACAAACACAGCTTAGATAAATACTGCGGTGGTTAGCGGTGGCGACTATATCTCATGAGTTATGCAGCTGTGTCACATCCGACTATAATAGATCTCTCTTATAAGTTTGCGTTTAAGAATAAGATATGTCAGTAATAATTGGGAGGACTTTGTGTGTTTATGTTTCTAGATTTGTAACTCCATAGCTGATACCCCGATTACAATGCATTTTTTTTGTTAGAAAGTTCATGTTCTGAGATCTATAAGAACTCAGGCGGTTTTTAATTGCATATCATCATCATCATCATCAGCCTGATGAAGTCCACTGCTGAACATAGGCCTCCCCCAAAGAGTGCCACGACGAACAGTCTTGAGCCTTCTCCATCCACCGATTTCCCGCAACCCAATTGCATATTGAATTGTTTTAACTTATCTGATGATTGATCTCTAGCATCGATGTGCCTTTAACAAAGGTCGTCCGAGCTTATTTTACTTAGTTTTTTTTTGTGATGCCTTCAGTTCCTCATTCATTCAACTTCAAGATTTTATATGTTTAGGCATTGACGCTGCTGATGGCATTGCACGTGCCCCAAATAGCTGGTAAAGCCGCCCGAGCTCTTCCACGCTATTCGGATATCATAGTTGCTGATGTTGGTAAGAACTAACAGATAATTATAACTGATCAGAGTAAATTAAACTCTAACCCTTATTCATAATCACTCGCTAACTTAATGGACACGTTAAAAGTATATTCGCCTCTTTCTTTTGTTTACTGTTAGAAAAGGACGGAGCAAGAGTTATCGCGGCGATAAATTTAGTAACTGATTGTCAATATGAAGGTAAATATTTCAACAAGATCGCTATGTTTGCTACGAATGCGTAGCACTCATAGAGGATGCTACGTTCTGTTTTTATTTAATACTAGCTTCCGCCCGCGGCTTCCCTCGCGTGGTACCTGGATAAAAAGTAGCCTATATGCTATTCTAGGAAAAGAACTCTATCTATTCCATGTTTCATCGAAATTGTAGCTGTTACGGCGCGATTGAACCACAAACATCCAAACATCCTCACAAACTTTTGAGATTTTGGATTACACTACAACCAACCTAGACAAGTTTACAGGGTTTTACAGGTTTTTTTTTTCTAACATCCGTCCCGAGCTACGATACGACCCAGTGAGTGTGCTACGATCGAGCGGTCGTTTGCTAAGAATTCGTAGCACTCGTAGATGATAGTGCTACGCTCCATTATAATGTTGCATGAAAAAGACTTCAACGAGACCTATCAGTCTACGCGAGCGACTATTTTGTACTTCATACATTTCTACGTTCTTGTTTTTCTATTGACTGCAGCACTGAATGGCCACTTAGTTTTTTTGACCAGACTGCGTCGAATTTAAAAACAATATTATTATTTGTATTAGGGTTAAGCTCAAGGGTGGTTCCATACCTATAAATTTCATCGATACTTGATTAGTAGTTATTCCATAAAAGTAAAGAATAAAACCTAAATCGTCACTAGACATTTCAACCATTATTATTTTTTATTTTTGGGTGATATTTTGGACTTTATCGAACAGTTCTTTATTCTTTCTAATAAAGAACTCATCATAAAGACATCTCATCATCATATACCTGCAGGGTAGTTCCATTTCATTTCAGTAAAGATCTGATGAAGATATTTGGATATAAAGAACAAAACGTATTTATTATTTTTTAAAATATCCTTGGATGTTCTTTTCTAGCGTTTTACGTGTCTGGTATGACAATTCGTGGAGAAGGAAGTAACGGAGCCCGGGAAGCATTCGTTATGTTAAATCGATGCCTCGACCTCGTAGAAGCAGCTGATGATGAATCCGCTCATTTACTCGACTATGCTGATTTTGGTTAGTGCTTAAAAAAATTTAATGCATAAATTAACGTTGTTCTAAGCAACTGTTTTGTTTGTAGGCTGTTTTCGTTAGGCTGTTTTAAAATCCCTCCCATTGAAAACATTGCGATGAAATTGGAATGGTTGCGTGCGGTAGCCCGTTTTCGTGATACTCTTTTGGAGAAGGCGTTTGTTCAGCGATAGACTTTTTTAGGCTGATGATGATATTGAGGCATTTAGGGATGGTATCACCGAGTTTTCTGGAATTGGTTGCTCATGACTGGATTTAACTTTAAATGACTTATTATTATTTTATTTTCAGAATGTACAGATTGGTCCCACCAACCGCTTCTACTGGATAGTGGTTGTATTCGTGGTACGATTTTGGATGAAATAAGAGAATGGGTGCTCGCTGTGTCTATGGATCAGGCTGTGGAGCAGGTTAACACATTTACGTAATCATCATCAACATCATGATAACCTATAGTCGCATGCACTAATATGTAGACTTTTCATGACGTTCAAAATCAAGCTACAACACTAAAAATAAATATTTAATAAAATTTTAATAAAAAATGGCTCACAACTTTATCCCAGCAGATCAAATCCATGAAGATGTCTTAGGGGGGTAGTCAGAGGCATGTCCAAACATTTGGCAAATGATTGGACGGGACAGGTTGCCAGCCCATTGCCGCTTTAAAAATAATTTATTTATTTATTTATTTTGTGGATTGGAACTACCACCACCCCACCAGTGCTCTGTAATGTCATATGCCATAATACCAATGTGCTTATTTCGCAGACCCTGCCGGTGGATAGTCGCGGCTTATACAGCTCCTATGTAGGAGATTCAGATCCGTGCTGCGTCCTAACTGGGTATTCGCTTTCAGAAAGGCTGGTCACTTTTACTAATGGTAAATGTTTTGATGCTAATTTAGATCAGGAGGGCTCTTTGTTCAGGCCATCCGGAGAAGTACTATAATAAACCAACCAATAATTTGAATATTGTATGCGTGACGCGCTGATTATGGCTGATAGCGCTATAACTGTCACACCCATATTCCGAAATAAATAAATTGAATTACTTCTACTTTGGCCTGTACCATCAACTTTTAGGTTTTGTGTAGAAGGTGACGTAAGTTAAGTATTATCATCATCATCACCATTTCAGCCGTACGACGTCCAGTGCTGAACATGGCCTCCCCCTCAGACAGAGTAAATTCCTTATCATGTGCGGGGATTTGCCCATACTCACCACGCTGGACATGCGGGTTGGCGAGCGTAGTTAGAGCTATCGTTGTTAAATAATAAGGGACGCTGCTGCCCATCCCCTAGCTTTTTTCCCTTAGTCGCCTCTTACGACATCCGCGGATAGGTAGATACGGAGGGGCCTATTCTTCAGCCGGGGCCACCACGGCCGAAGTTAAGTATAAGTCCTGGCAATTCGGTTTAAGCCTGGATTTGAATGGCAATAATACGTCAAGTTAGTTCCTCTTATCTATAAATTCTGGCGCCAAGCGCTAACGCTTGTAATGCTGTGTTCCAGTTTGAAGGGTGAGGCAGTCGGAGGATGGAAAAGGCTCAAGACGGGAGGCCTATGTTGAGTCGTGAACTTCTTCAGGCTGATGATGATGAAGATATGATGATGGCAATTTTAGTAATGCTTAGAGGGACAGGCCAACCCGATAAGACACGATAAACGCAATCATTTTAATTCACTTCACTTGTGCGCTTTACTCAAACAATATTACGTAGAACACCACATTGCTAAAATGTCACTTCGCAGCTATAGTCGTAGATATTGGCAGGTCGGTGTGCAAATCGCGAGAATTGGTCTCGCGTGTCAAGCGCGGCCCGCAACGGCGGCGCGGCCGCATCTCTCCTACAGCACATCACGCATTGGTGCGGGCCGGCGGATTACGCACATGTTTAATGCCGCGTCTACATTATCGCAATAACGCGAATCTTCGCGCAGTCTCATCATAATGTGGACGGGTATCGCATATCGCGAAACATTCCAGCCACAACAATTGCCCATCGGGCCACTGCGACACAGTTCACTGCGTGTGTCTACAGTACGCGCAACTTCAGTTGTAGCTAAGAGTATTATAATCACCAAGTTGTAGCGCAGACTTCAAGGATCGTGCCTATGTCATTTCAGTAGGAGTGCAGTCGAGTAAATTGTAAAATAAATGTGTCCTACTTACCTTATTTTCCAAATTATTTTTTTCTCACTCCTTTGAAGCAATACTTCAACTTTAACTATTATACATCGATACTCATTTTTCTACACTCACAAAAAAGTAGGACAGCATTAAACTTCTCTAAATTCAAAAATATGTTGGATATTTTGAATAAATAAATAAATATTCTGGACATTTCACACGGTCAACTGATCCCAAACTAGGCATAGCCTGTACTATGGGTACCAGTGACTGATATGCATAATATAATAGATATATATTTAACATAATATAATTGATATATATATATATAAAAAGCATAAATGTCGCATGTATCGTCTGACACATTTGCGCAATAATGTAGAGACTGGTAGAGACTGTGGGTAGAGACTCGCTGTGCTTAGAACACGATTTTTTATCGCGATAGGTTGACACGAAGTTTCGGGCGACAATGTAAACGCAGCATTAGAAAGCACTAATTAACTAATGAGACTCATAGTGAAATCATAAAAATAATGATGTTAAGATGTTTGCCGTTTGAATGAGTAATTATAATTGTAAAATTATATAATTTTACAAAATAATGGTTTTTTGAATTGGCATTGCAATTCAATCTTGATTGGAAATAGGCATAAAATGAAACCATCAATTTTAGTTTATATCGCTATAATAAACTCATTTATTATCACATTTATTCAATAATATACTTTGACACAAATATTTTGTTACGTACTAGGATTTGTAGACACACTATGTACAATAGTTTGATTTATACTGAAAGTACAATTTTTTCAAGTATTCTTTCATTAAATGTTCTTTCGTTATATTTTAGATATTATTTCAGTATAAATCAAAAATTGTTGTGTAGAAATAATTTGTATCTAAGAAGAAACATTTATTTTCTAAAGAATTAGGTACGAGTATGATATCCGATACCATTTACGTTTAAATTTGCGAGAAGATACAATTTTTGCTGTCTTCAGTTAATTTATTTGTCAGTTTTATTTCTCTAGAATATATTTTTTTGTTTGTTGATCGTCGCATTTTCATATTATTATCAGTTTATTTTCACATCCTCACAAACTTTCGCATTTATAATATTAACAAACATTATGTAATTTTTTAAGATGGTATCGGGATTTCGAGGCACGTAATCATATTTGATTATCTCTTACACACTTATTATAGAATATTATTTTATTTATCTCACTAGTATATCAAGATAATAAGCGTAAGTTTTGATCGATTCCAACATTGTTAGAATAGATAGTTAAATATAATATTTAATAAATATTTGTATAGTACATTTACACTAGTTAAGCGGTCTATTTTGAAAATCAAATCACGATTTTTTTTTTAATTTATGTAACATCCACATAATCCTTGAAAAATACATAGTATAATATAGTATTCTATATGAAATTAAATCGGTATTTTCACAATAGACCACTTTTATTGGTAAGTAAGTATAGTAAAATAACTTTGTTAACAACAAAGACGACTATAAAAATTAAAGTGTAAAAAATATATGTACTACATGGTATATAATTTAGGCATTTGAATATTATTTTAGGAAGAATATTATAATATGTATTGTATAATTTTCTCTCTCTTAGGAAATGTACGATTGATATAAATTTTCACGTGAAAATATATGTTTCTCAATATATTGTTTCAAAAGTTGTATTGTTTGATAGGTACAGGTAAAAGCTCTACAAGATTTGCAAAATATGATGAGATATGTGAGTTAGCCACTTGAGTCAGCCAAGATTCCAAGTACAGAAAGAAAATAGTACTAAGCACGACTAATATTCGTATTGTAGAAAATTAATTGAAGTAATATTACTCCAAATGTTCAGTGCAAGCAAACGATAATACAACTCGACCTATTTTTCGGTGGGCACTGGGTAAAGATTAAAAATTCTGGGGCATCATAAGATTTCACATTTTAAAAATAGTTTTATAGTATTGAATTCTTAGTTTTTTACTTTGCGAGTTCACTTAAAAATGAGAAAAAAATATATTATTTACATTATTTGATTCTTTAGATAATAATTGAAGTACAAAAAGTTGCGAGATATCAGTTGGGGGTGAACTGCTAGAAAAATTTGATTTATCCACATTTATAATTCCAATTTTTAGTATCTTAAATACGAATCCTAAATATTGTCGTCGTACTATTTTCTATCTGATAAAAGTGAAATGATATTGTCAGGAGCTACGATAGTGATAGCACTAGAAGAACACATATTTCGATATAACAATACTACATCAAGTTGCACAGGATATGTAACGTATAATTTCTTTCTAACACTGATCAAATTTATTTAAAACCACAATAAATATTACACCTACAAGAACATTGTATGTGACTAACCAATGAGCTAGGCCGGTAGACCGCATTAGGATGTAACGGTTCTATTAGATTTTTCACTACAATAATACCAAAAAAGTCACACAGATTTGATTTAAAAATCTCATTAAGTGAAGTTATATAATCTCTTCTATAATTATAAACATGGATGTTATTTCACACTCACTTATAATTATTTACTTTATAACAAGACGAAGTATTTTTTTAGAAATGTGTTATATTCGATTGAGTCTAGACGTTACAAAAGATTTGACTTAGCTGCTATCACGAAGGAGTTGTGCGTAGTAGAACATTTTGAAAAATAAATAACGTATGTACAGTTTTGTAGAGAAATAGATTATTTAGGTACAAACAAATGAAGTTTCTTTACATTATTATGATAGACTCACGATGACTACAAAAACATTAAGGTATACATTGGAAATTTCACTAAAGCACAACCTTGGAAGAATAGTATCTAGACGCACTTACTCACTAGAATAACATTAGAAAAGTTAATCATATAAGGCAAAGTGTCGAAATTGGGGTTTCAATGACATTCATTTACAAGTTAGTGTTAGATTAAGAAAGTATCAGTTATTACTACATGGGACCACAATGCTTTCATAAAATTGGGTGACGTTACAACTTTGTGCATCCACGTCACTTATTAGTTATTACATAATTATTCCATTTGTATATCAAACAAATACTAATTAAACTGAACATAATATGTTACGGTGTAGGGTTGTAAACGTTATGAGAAGAATAGATACAATCATGATAAAGATAGTCTATATCAAATTGTTATACTTACACGGACATAGAAAATGTTTATTGACAGAGAAGTGAAGTGAGTTCGAAATCAAGTTAAAGGTACACTGAAACAATCACTACCAACATTCACAAGGTACGACTACTTTTAACCACATCAGAAAAACACTAAAACTTCATTATTATTCAGATGTTACATCTTTCTTTGCTTACAACAAAATGAGCGCGGTATTATATGTATTATTAATATGAAATGTGTTATTATACTAATAATTTAAATAATACATTTTTGACGTTTAAATAATATTAAAAGTTAAGTGGCACACTTCACTCCACTTTAGGTCCATAACAGCGTCTTAAGCTCTTTGTAAACTACCTACATCCTATAGTGATGGTGTTTTCAGTTTCAATTAAGGCCTGAAAACAGTATGGACTCAAACCAATACCATAAGCACCACACAGTCACAACAATCCAACCATATTTACATGCATTTGCGTTTACATTATTGGATGCTCATTCGGTTACATTAAAGCGTTATACTCAAAATGGACATCAATTAAGTACATAATTAAAACACTATTTCACACTGGCTGTTACACAATGAGACGCAAGGGCAAAAATTTGAGCGCGTACCAACTGCACGGCGTTGTAATGCTATACCGTGTGACGTTGGAACCAAGCGTGGAATACTCTGAATTAGAAAAAGTTTGATCTTAGATAAGGTTGATTAGGAACAGGAAATCTTATCTAACATGTTTCTCCGGATTAATATCTACATCGGACTTTTTAAATATGATTTAGATATATTACAGTAAAGCCAAACTGAGTTTTTTCTTTCAACATTAGAACTCAGATTTGTTTTACCGCTACGACTACAAAGAGATTTCAAAATGATTTATTGCCAATAACACTTTACAACTAGATACAATATAGATGCCGATTATCCTACAAAAACAGCACTCTGGGTTCCACACGCCACACAGTCGTAAAGGTAGCATTTGGATCTTGGCAGCCGCGACCTGGCAACGGTGACCGTGGTCACGACCCACCGCTCCCTACGGATTTGTATGCAGTGTTTTCCGATGTAAACGACTGTATCGCGCGACCGGGAGGCGCCGCTGAACCGAGCCAGGGGCAGTATGATCACGCGACATAACAACATGCAACCGTTTGTAGTCCGTCTACTGCTTGCGACTCTCGTCGCGGCTGCTGATATCCAAATGATCCCTGTCTCGCGGCAAGATAGCTGCGGAGGGTCGCGACTGCCAAGATCCGAATGCTACGTTAACCAATATCATCATGATAAGAAGCCGTCGTGGTCGCCACTAGTAGTCCTCGCGGCGTTCCGGCGACGGCTCTCTGGATCAGTCGGGGGACTCGTCGGCGCCGAGCGTGGTGGCGGGGAACAAAGGGTACCAGCCGTACGTGCGCTGTGGGAGCGTCAGCTTTTCCAAACAGATCTCGGCTCCACCCAGCGCGAGATTGTGCTCGAAGCCGCCGCATCGCTGCCACAGCATTACGACCAGCGTGCGACCGAGATATTCGGATGACTGGTCGAAAACAAATCTAGGTTTATTCATAGTACAACATTTTAAAGAAAAAAACTTATTAATTATTCAGGGATTTAGGACTGGTGTCAGAAAGCCATTCTGTTTTGATTAATGTAGGTAAACTGTGGTGTATTAGGTGACTTAGGGTGCATACCTGATATTTGAGAGTTTGCTTGAACTGCGGCTCGGTAGTACGGCGGACGACGCGCGTTTTCCGTTTGTGTAGCCATTTGTCTCCGTCGCGCAGATAGCACTTCACGTACGAGTCTGGTACTTCACCGTTCACTCCGTATACTCGACGTGCATGAGAAATCTGCATGCATGTATAATTATTTTTAAACAATTCCAAGAATAGGAAAAGGTTATCAACTCGGTTGCTATCTATTTTTAATGTATCTAGTGATTTTATTATTGACGGTGGATTTTATAGGCTTAGGCATTAGGTCTTGTCTTAGTTGAGCATAGGACATAATATGATGACTAAAGCAGGTATTTAGATTGAAAACTAGAAACTATCAGGGATCTACTATGTAACTAAGTGATGAAAACCTTGTAAGAATGTGTGCAAGAACGCAAGCTGACCTCTAGTTCTAACTGTCCCTTGACCATGATGATACTGATGTTGATCTCGGCGTGCAGCGGCGGCAGCATGGTGTTGCGCGGCGGCATCTGTCCCGGCCCCAGCGGCACGCTGTCGTCATCGTCACCCACGGCGTCGCAGGCCGCCGCCGCTGGCACCGCCGCCCACATGCTGCCCTTGCGCCCCGTCGCCGTGCCTGCCGTACCCGCACACGTCAACAAACGCCCGCGCACACTCGACCGAACGCTGTACGCGACAACATCCAACCGAGTGCTCCCCACCAACATACATTATTAACAGAGACCAAATTACGAAACGATATCAAAACCACTTAAATGGAACACTCAAAATTATCAAAAACATTACACGAAAATAAAGCACGTCAAACAGCTTCGTGCCGGTGTATACGGTTCTCGGCATACATTCAGTGACCCTAAACGTCTCCGACCTAAACATACAGATGGAAGAGAAAGCGACAAACGGTGCAGCCAAGAGTGGAGTCGAGATTCTAATAGTTCTCTTAAGCGATCTTTGACTTATTATGGTAAGCATTCCGTGTTATGAGCAGCCAAAGTTGAACGGTAGGAAAAATTGCGGTTCGTGGGAAGTTTCAGAGCTCATGCCGCGGCTTTGGCGAGCCACGGGAGCCGTCGATTCATGCGCGATCGCGACCTAATTTAACGTTAAAATTCATTCCCTAGCTCTTGAAGTCAAAACGACAAAATTGTATTTAAATCTTCTACGCCTACGGAGAGGACAATTTAATATTTATTTACAAGAAAACTAATAGAATGCGCTTCGAACAAACAATGAGTGAAACGTTTGCAGACAAGAGGTAATGAAATCCGAACATCTCAGGCGACACAATGCCATCGAGATGAACTTAGACAGCCGAACAGACGGTACACAGAAACGGATGAAGCGAGCGTGATCGCCCGCGGCCGGGCATGCGTCAGGACAGAACAGTACAGACATAGTGAAGTGATGAGAAGCGTCGGGCGCAGCCACATTCAACGGTGCGTGCGCGCGGCCGCCGCACAAGCGATGTATGACCATGCTACTACTGCCCCGCGAGCAGGCTGCGCCGGTCGCAAGCCGCCGGCAGGTCGCGCGGCGCCGGGCAGCGCGCGGGCTGCCGGCCGCCGGGCGACGCGGCGCAGCCGGCGCGCGGGGCGGCGGCCGACTCGGACGTCACAAGGGATCTCGTGTCCGACACCGTGCACGACACCCGGAAGGGCGCATGCGCCGGCACGGGCACCAGTCAACAGTCGCTTACCGAGGCGCTAACGGTCCGTCGCTGCTGACCAAACAAGCACAACACAGTACGATCAGTACTACCCTCATTGTTTGTATACTCTAGGGTTTTGATGAACAGTGTTAGGTAGGGGGGTCGATAGGGGAGTGGTCTCGGTGGGCTCATGTTTCGGTATGGGAAGTACACCTGAAATCCGGCAGTGTTGCTCCGTTATATGGGACCATAGGTCGTGATGGCAGAACATAAATTATGTAGGTAATAAAATAAAATAACTCAAGGATCAGAAGCACGAGAAATAGGTTATTTTGAAATTGTTTCTTATATTGGCTTAGACAATATTCAAATCATTTTCATCCATAATAGATAATATTTTTTGAAGTAAAATCTTTGCTACACTTACTATCTTCGCAATCAAAATGCCTATTTCAACTTTCCTCACGCATTTTAGTATTTTCAACTGCACATTATACAGACAGTACCTAGTTACTGCGATAGTAGCTTGATCGGAAGTGATGCAGAATTTTAAGCGATTCATGTAATTATTGTGCCAAACTGCAGCACGGAATGTAATGGGAACCGGATTAAAGCTGGCTGCAGTGAAACTTTTGAGGTGTTATCGGAACATTAATGACATCTTCCGACCAACCTATAGAAGAAGCACAATCAAAGCAATTTACAGATGCGGAACTTACGCCTGGCCGTGGATCCGGAGAGCGAGAGCGTGCGTCCCAACTCTCCTTTGACGGCGCGCAGCGAGCGCAGGATGTCGTCCGGGTCGCGTCGCACGCACGACGAGCGACGCCGCTCGTTGCGTCGCGGCACCGGCTCGGCACCCGCGCCGTCTATACACGTCATACTAATACGTACCCACCACTCACTGTCCTCTCTACTTCATTAATACTTGAGTAAGTAAAGGATGGGGTCAAAAATGAGGGCAGAAAATGATTATGGTAAGTGTCAGGAATTTAAAATTATTGAAGCAGGTGCTTTATGTATACGAATTCTAATTCAAGGGTTCTAATGTGTCGGTACTTATGATATGAAATTATATTACTTACATTATCGGTAACATGGTTACATTAACACAAACAAAAGCTCAGGGTATCATTAACGACTCGTAGATCAATATAACAAAACAAATGGGGTCAGAAAGGCAATCAGACATGTCATTGTTCATTTTTTATCGATTTTTTTAATGATAGTCATAATCTCTTTAATCAGATCATACCTACTAAATCCGTATTCCTCGATAAGTCACTCTGTTGTTGAATAAGAGATTAATAGTTTGGGTATAGAAACAATCTTTCTACTTTGTTTACAAGCATACTGGTGTCACTGTAATGGATTTTTCAATGTAGTGCCGTATGTTCGGTGTATTTACCCTTTTCCGCTTGCTGAAACGATGACCGCCGAGAGCCGGGAAGCGAGCGAGAGAAGTCCTTCCCCAGTTCGTAGACCTCCACCTCCAGGGTCTCGGACTGCGAGGAGCCCCGACGTGAGCCTCCGACCCACGCGTGGTCCGGGTGAAGAAGCGACGCGCATTCCCCGATCGAGTCCACGTCATCTGGAAGAGAACCGCGTCCTTTTACGCTTTTAATTATAAAACTGTATTAAAATGGGTTTCTGGAAAATAAAATATTAGTGGAACAAGTCTAAAACTAAACTGGAATGCTACGAAATATTTGCCATGCTAATCTAGGATCATAAATAACCTCACCAAAATCCAGTTAGCAATTCAGGCTATACAACGAAATTAGCACAGTCTAACATCATCAAAGAAAGTTGTTCATAAATATTCTTCAGCCATCTGAATAACGAGTATAAACGATTTGGGACGCGTGATATTCAAAACATTCTCTGATTTGAGCCCTAAAAGTCAGTATAAAAATAACGATTAATTTACTCTGAACATACATGATACGTCAGGTCTAGTAAATTTTGAAAAAGTTAACCCAAAAAGCAGAACAACACATAAAAATATAATGTGTTTTACCGGACACAGATCGTTGCGAAGCGAAGTCTCCACGGCGGAGGGCCCTGGCGCCGGTGAGGGAGCCCCGCGGTGATGTGTTAGCGGAGCGAACGCCGCGCTCTTCCAGGGTCCACCACACTGCACGCTCCTCTGCAAACGCCTTTTCAACTTCCATCTGAAGAAGACAGAATACAATTTCAATTGCATCAAAATCCTGCTACGCCGTATAGTCTGCGATGGTGTAGCGTACTACGTACGCCGTAAAGGGAAAGATCGAAAGCAGCTATACTAGTAGCAGGAGCTGGAAAACCAACAACCATACTACATATGACTACATATGACTGGCCTGTTGGAAGTAACTCTGCCTTCTGCGCTAGAGGTCACGGGTTCGATCCCCGCACTGGACAAACATTTCTGTAATTAACACAGATGATTGTTCTGTGTCTGTGTTAAATATTTATCTATTATGTATATCAGTCTCTGGGACCCATAGTACAGGCTATGCCTAGTTTGGATCAGTCACATGGTCACATGTGTGATATTTCCGGAATATTTATTATTATTATTTTATCTCTAGATATTAACAGAAGCTCAACTAACAGACCATATTGTAATAAGTATCAATACTTACAGTGCATTCGCCGAAAAGTAAAGGGTCGATGCCAGGGCAGGCGTCCCAAAGCGTCAGTTCAATGGCTCTGCCAACAAGAAGGTCCGCTGTTAGACCGCCAAAGCCTAGAGTTGCATTCCACACGGGGTTGCAAGATGCAGATGCTGGATCTGTCTCCACGGGTGGGCAGGTTTCACTGGAAACACAAAAGGCATATTAGACGAGTGTTTTTCCAGGATGCAAGACCAACTGTAACTTGACTTACAGAGATGGCAGAAGACGTATTCTGGCAAAGGCTTCTGGTTCATCACCATATCCTAGTGAGGGGTCCCGAGACGGCAAGTCATCGGCCGCGATCAGCACAACGACGAGCTTGCGCAGCTCGCTCTCGAACCAAACTTGTAGCTGAGCACGCGCAGGCGGACGCTGCTCACGGGCTCGCTCCGCGCGGTCTTGTTCCTTCACACACACGAATTTAGTTTAAATATACTGTAAAATAATTAAGCTGCCCCTATGTGACCTTTGGTAAACAATGAATCCTGACGATTCCTTGTTTTATAATATTCATTGAATTTTGAAATCAACCCCATCGGTCTCAAGGTGCAACTTTTATCACACACCGGCTAAGAAAACCAAATGTGGTTAGCACAAAATTTAAAGTAACAATTATTCCAAGACCCGAAATGCAAATTCTAATTCAGTCGTAAACTTTTGGAGAATGCATTGCATTATCGAGTAACATGCAGCAATCACCATCTAAGTATTATGTTAATCGTCCAGCAGTACTGTTTTCCACGTATTTATCATTCACTGTGTGCGTTAAATAGCTTGATTGCATAAATCATGTTGACCATTGAAATGTGATTATAATTGTATTGTCATGTCCATTTCAGTTGCAAATTTAATATAACATGCGTCGGGCTGAGGCTTTTCTAAAGTAATTAATAAAATCGGATATTGTCATCCGCCATGCAGTAAGCAGTATCATGCTGATACTTGTATCAAAAGCTGCATCTGCATGAACCTACACTCCTACATTTGAAAACCACTCTTTATGTAGGTAAGTTAGTTTAAAGGACACGTTATAGATATACCTGTAAATTAATGAACGTTTTGTCAAGTTTGATTGCCAAAAGCTGTTGAGGGACAAGGGACATCTATGTTCTCTAAATAACTCTACGTCAAATATCAGCGCAATGCTTAAAGGTGCTACGTTACTATAAATTGTATTGCCGCATGTATAGAACCTAACTAGCTAGATAAGACTTTAAAAGGGATTTTGCTAATATAATTCAAAGTAAATACAACGTGTTTCGTAACTAGTATACTATCTCGAAAAAAGGTTATTCGATAAACAAAAAGAAAAAATATTAGCAAAAAAAACTACAAAAAATAGTTATTTCCCGAAATTTTACAAATCTTTTTATCATCTTTAAATCAAATCATTAAACGAACGAGAAATTCTCAATATAAATGCTTCTTAAAAAAGCTGAACCACTAAGTTTAAACTGATTTGATCCCAAAACAGTATTGTGTTTTTCAATGAAAAATTTCTCAAAAGGTGCAACTTAATTGCCAATTCGGTATAAAATAACTCCCTGTCAGGAAATATACATTATTATGAATCACCTTGTATATACATGTACCTAGGAGGTAAACAAAATTAGCAAAATTTGTCCCGAAGCAGCAAACATTTTTATGCTAATGTTTACGTCACCTACTATTTGCTATTAAAAATTCTACCAATATTGACTTGGACTTACTTCACAGATATTTGAGAGAATAATGATTTATGAACATTTTGGCGATTGTGCTGTGTATGCCTATAGAAAATAATACTTTTCAGGCGCTCATTCACATCGATGACAACTGTATGTTAATAATAGATAGTAAAATGTTCAAAGCATTAAAATACATTCATGAGTTCATCACATTGACATGACAATCATAAACATTTCGAGATTGAGCAGAGCAGATCGTACGTAAAATATTGTCACCGCGCTAGAGGCGTTCCCAATATCAGTGCTGTCACTAGACCAATATGCACTTTATTGTGCACTACATGCATATCTCAATCTTCAGGTAATGAGTTTGTACGAGTAACAACGAACACTACTACTGATAGAGCAGAGCGGGTATGTACACGTGTCGTCGGGTGACGTCATCACATGACAGAAGCGTCGGTGCGCGCCTGTCGCTCAAGGTGTTCCAGTGCGGTGTACCGTGCTCCACCACTCCAAGCTCCTAAAGAGACCCATTGTGAGCGTCTCTCGATTGTGCCACATCACACTACCAGTACACTAACTTAACAGCAAGACTCGGTAACAGACACTTGATGCTCAATACAATGGTGGTACGAACGGATGCATGCGCGTCTCTCGAGTCCACTTCGTGGTGAGCCGTTGTGCAGATTCTTCCCTGCTCCATCACTTTGATCTTCTGTACCCTCTTCGTAGTCAAGTACAATGGAAACGATTCCGTTATATTCCTATTACCTATTGCTAATTTTCTTCGTCCGTGAAGAGTGCATTGGTTGTCTACATTGTTATAGTGTATCTAACGCGTTAGTGTTAATGTAAGTTTGTTATTTTAGCTAAGCTGAAAGCGGCGGCAGACTACCTTTACTACTTGTTTATTTTTACTGGCTGGAGACAACTCTAATCATCCACGGTATTGTATAGATGATGTTCAACATTGGGACCCTTCCCCTACAGACTCTACCATCGAACTCTAAGATTGTGGTTAGCGTTTCTAGGTACACTTACTTAAATCGCTATGCGATTCGTCTTTGTTTGACTGTTTGCCGTTTTTTCCCTAAGTTTGTCCGGCGCCAATGTCGGCGTTATGAATTTGGTTGGGTGATAGAAAAAATAAAAATCTGAAAATAAGTAGGTAGCATTTTTTCACACACTTCACTTATGATAATAAAAATACCATATAAACGATAATGTGTAACGGATATACTCGTAGGTAACAAAAAAAATACGAGGTACCTTAATAAATTGAGTAAACAAAGTATCCCTTTCTTTAAATAGTAAAGGTTAACAAAGTTAGAGTAACCCTACGATCGCAGGTAAATAGAAACACTAATTTCTTATAACTAGGCTAACGTGGAAGATGTTTAACAGATTAGTGCTACGTATCACAGCAGATTAACGGAGGCCAGTTTCTGCACTCGCATCGCCCCATCCATTTAGCAATAATACTCGAAGAATACGTTTTCAGATTGTAACGTTACAAAAAACTGCCTTGTGTCAGGCCTCAATGACGCGTTATGAAAGATTGAAGAAAATACCAAGCCTCTTCGCCACAGATTCAAATGAATCAACAGATCATCCTCGAACTATTCATTTGCAACATGTATATTATGCTCCAAGTAAACAGTTAATAGTCCGAAGGAGAGATAAATGACTTATTTAAATCTGTGTCCACTATTGTCTTCCACGTAAAATACTACGGAGTAATAAAGTATAGGTGTTTCAGTCACTGGATCATCTTAGGTAAGTAGTGAAACACACCACACAATGATAAGGAGCTTACACTAATCCTCTTATTCATAATCAGTCACTAAATTAATAGCCTCGATAACTCTCAGCCTGTGCTTTTCTAACAGTAAACAAAAGATAGCGACGCTCATACTTACATCGAGCTGTTAAAGTTAGTGAGTGATTATGAATCAGGGCGTAGGAATACTTAGAAAATTACAGAAATTACAGTGACCACGCGAATAAGCAAAATGTAAAGTTGATCCAGTTACTGGAGTTACAAAAGGAATCGTTGTAGAGCACGGATGTATAAATATGAATGATCCGAAAGCGCAGAGGATTAGGCACCGGGTGATAGTCTCTACTTATATGAAGGGCGAGCGTCACCGCTCAGTGTCTTATGGGTTCACAACACATAATGTTACAATTAAAGCCTATAGGTATTATACCGGGGTTTTCGGCAATTTCCGTCGGGTCGGCGACGATGGTGATTTGTCCGTATCCGGTTCTGCGAACCAAAATAATGTGCATTACACTACTACTTAGCCTACGCGACATTCGCGAAGATCGAGCTTACCTATATCATATCGTACGAACAGGTGTGTGAAAAGAATTACGAAGTACTATGAGAGGACGATCAGGAAGAAGTAGAAGAAGACTTGAAGATTTAAGTGCTAAAACAATGGTGCTGTACAAAACAAATGAAGATGAACCAATTTATAAACAGGAAAGGAAGCTGAAAGAGAAAAAAGATGTTAGAAAATAATGAATCATAAGTTTAGAGCATAAGGAGGAAAATTAGGGTGACTTGTTAGTGCTGGTAGTTATGTTTACAGTGACAAAGCAGAATTCATTATGTGGGTTTAGTAAGTATGGCTCGTAAAAGTAACAATCTAATATTTCGTAAAAAGATAAATAACTATGTAAGTAAGTATTCGTAAATGTTCGTTTCCGCTACATTTGTTTGCTTATATTCTTCTACCAGTATATCACAAAACCATAGCTATTAATAACAGCACATTTGACCTAAAAAGGTGCTAATTTCTAGCTCAAAACCTATATGACTTTAATAAGTACAGGTACCATGATATGAAGAAATAAACGGCTCACAATTATTATTGTGATCTGTAACCATGGTAGATAAACTGTCAGATCACAAGGCACTCGCTGACCATGGATTTAGAGAATTTAAGTACTGCTGTAGTACTACCTACTACGTAGGTTTGGATAGGAATGACACATTTTTATTTTGTTTTTTTGTGCGTTTGACCTCCATCTCACTTTTGCAAGTGAGATGTGGCCTAAGATTACGCTTAGATTTACGCTTTACCAGAAGGAACTTCAAATTACATGTTTTCCTAAGTCTTAGGAGTTATCCATAGCTTTTACTATGAATTTCAAAAATAATGAACCCTTCTCATAATAGTAAACTATTCACATGATCGATTCAGATGTGCTTTATAATCGATGATTTGTAATCGAAATCTTCACCAAACTTTATAATTTCCCAGTTCATGTCAAATGTGCTGTCAGTAAATTCCACAAGAGGAGATTGGCAATGAAGAACATACCATATAGTGCGTGATGGTGGTGCGAGGATTGCGTGGTGGCTGGCGGCGTATCGTCCATCTGCGGGGCCGGCTCCACCAGCAGCTCTACGCTATCTCCCCCACGCTCCAGCACCGCACACACTTCTTCAAAACTGCGCTCCGTGAGGGGAACGCCTCCCCATTCAAGCACCTACAGAATTTAGTAAATGTATATCTAATCTAATCTATGAGCCCGTTGGATCCCATTGCTGGGGTAAATGCCTCATTTTCTTTTTTAGGACTTCTGCTGGCCAGTTCGCAGAACGCGCGTCAAGTTCGTCCCTTCATCTTCGCCTGGGCCGACCACGCTGCCGTCTCACGCCTTGTGATTCTCTTAGCTCAGTGGTTATTTTATTAAAACCAGTGAAAGCCCCCGCAACTTCGTTTGCCTTTAGCGTTTCATACATAATTCAACCCCCGGTGCACCCTCATAGGGGTTGAATTTCAGGAATTCCTATATACAGGTGAGTTTTTTTTCAGGGCCACTTAGGCGAAATCGGAAACCGTGAGAGTAATCGAAAAGTGATGATAGGAGTTACGGGCTCGATTTAAAAAAAAAATAAGTGAAGTATTAAAAAAAGTTGAAATTTATTTACAGATCTTCAGAAAATTTGGATTTTTGAAAAAACATTTTTTTTTTACTCAAAAGGAACACACCTTCCAAATTTCATGTTAGGTTTTAGGACCAGCGGTTTGGGTCTGCGTTGTCTGTCAGTCAGTGTCAGTTACTACATATTACAGTACGTTTTATAATATATTTAGATTTAGATTAGGTACAATATTAAACTCAAGGAAAAGAAAACCTTTCATCAGTATGTCTAATGTAGGGTTATCGATGACAAAGGGTTACTGAATCGAGAGACCTCTAAAGGAAATGTAAAAAAATATATCGAAATAAAATGTCTGTGCCATCCTTACTTAGATTCCGCAAACCCGAAAGCGTTTATCGGAAAATTGCCATCCCTTAAAATGTTTGTTTTTGTTTGTTGGTACATTTGTCACGTACCTTATCGCCCTGAGAGAGGCCGGCCAGGTCCGCGGGACCGCCGGGCACCGTCCACACGATGACGGCTTCGCGGCGGCCGCTCGCGTCCGGCTTGCCCCCAACCACCCGCATTCCGAAACCGCGAGCTGTAATTAATTATTTTCACGGACCTACTGTACAAAGCCCCTTTATTACGACCCTTTGAATCACTCAGGATTTATAAAAAACATTAATAAGCCCTTTTGATGGCAAAAAGTTGAAGTACAGTGGTCTGATTTGGTAAATGTAATTAATTTGCTTTTGCGGTCTACGCTGATACGGTTTGATCACATGAAAATGAGAAATGAATACTTGGTAGATATACAATTTTCAATTAATTTTATGATGTGGAATTTGAATTCAGTAGGTACATACTTGATTAATTGAGTTGGTCCAAATTCGGTTTTTAAAAATAAAACATTTATTGTTCATCGTTATGCCGGCACAACAAATTTGGTTTCTAAGTATTATTTTAGGCTGGTCATATGACCGCACTTACACCGATGGCCTTTATCATTAGGGTCACGTCTCAGGGACACGCAGCGAGGCGAGCGGTCGTCCACATCATGTATTACGATCTTGATGGCCTCCGCGTCGACGGACATTTGTCGCGCGGCAGCGGCGGCGGCGGCGGCCGCGGCGGCGCTTGCGGCACTCGGCTGCTCGGAGGATGACATCGACCCTATCGCACTCAGTGCCCCTGTTCGCTGCTGAAGTGCTGCTATATCTGGCCTAGGAGTCAGTCAATAGGAAAATAAATATATATCTTATTATTATTATTAACTCATTTATTTCAGATAATACATCCATATCATCATACTATACTGTTTCAGAATAAATAAACATCACACTGTATGTGATACCTGTCATCTACCGATAGGCAAACCACAGTAAACATTACCAGCTACAATTTGTGTACCTCGTAAAACTTGTTTGTGTTATCACAATCAATAGAAGCGATATTAATTAATTATGTGTACTAGTTACAACTATATTAACGTAAAAGGATTACAATAAACAGAATAGCGTGTTTGACCCATTTTGCCTGAGCAATATCCGTGGCATAATCAAGAGGGTGCGGGTGGGCTACAAGCTAAAATCTATCACGCGGGTTCAGTGAGGATAATCTCTACATTTATTTGAATAGCGGGGCTACGTAAACCTGTTACGCGGGGTTCAATGAAAACATGCCACTCAAGGGCTCAACCTGTTAAGCAAGCCGGTCAATCTTCGAGCTACTGAAAAAATATAAGAGAGTAAAATAACAAAGATTTTAGTGTATTATTCCATTAAGCGTTGGATTTCAAGTTAGCTCTTACAGTTGGCTTCCTCGGCGTCTGATGGGTCGATCGTCATCTACTGCGAGTCCGGATATCTGCGGCGTGGAGTCCACGTCATCAGGAGGCCGGTACGAGCCGCGTCGTGACGTCGCGCCCGTCACTACGTCTACTGCTGACGCTCTGATAAAATAAGTGAGCGTAAATAAGGCGTAGGTCAGTATTAAGTATGTCAAGTTCATCATAATATTGACAAGTAACAGTCTGAAATCACGTTTTTCTAGTTTCTTAGCGTATTCCAAGATATATACTGTTTTATCATGTGCGCCTTGGTAAGAGTTACTACATGACAAAGTGACAATAGTAAACGCTTGTTTTATTAGCCTCCCGTTTTATTTTTAAATCTTCCGGGTATTTATGAAGGAAGTTTGCTTTTAGAGATCAATTGATTTTTATCAAGAAGATTATCTGACCTGCGGGACATGGGAGGCGGTGCGGCCAGCGCCGGCTGATGCCCTCCAGCAGCGGCCGGCGGCTGGTCCTCGTCGCAGGAGCGTTGGCGCGGCGTGCGCACGGACCGGCGCCGCGCCGGCCCCGCCGTGCTGGGCCGGCGGGACTCGTCCGGCGTCTTGCTGCCGCCACCCTTTAACTGCCGCAAGGGCAGCGTGGTTAAAACACTTACGGTTATGAACATTAACCTCCTTACTCTATGTTTACGATAAAAAACAATAATCAAATACTTAGATTTTAGAGTAAGGGGGTGTGCTAACGCTTAGATTAATGCTGGTGATATAGTGGATGCCGATAGTAAATATACCCGTAATACAACAAGGTTGATAAAATGTTCATGGCAATAAATAATGCTTCAACTCACAATGCTCTAAGCATTTGCACTGTTATTTTCTGGTCTCAAGTTCCGATAATTGTGATCCAATCCTTCAGAGCCTCAATAAAAAAAAGTCCATTGGGAACTGAAGTTGCCTTTTATACATTTTCACCAAAGTTTATTTTATGTGAACTCTGTAAATAAAGAAAGTATGACCTCTGAAATTTTCAACTACCGTGTGAAAACGTTAGCAATAATTTTCAGCTCAAAGCAAACCATCATAGTTTGTGCCAGCTTTTTTAAGCTGCCTGAAACGGCGAACGAATTCATGAATACTTATTTGGAGACTTGCATAAGTATACCTAAATTCCCGTGAGCGCTTTGATTTTAAATTGCTTATTTAAACCAGTAATAAAAGGTCCCAGCTGCAAATTTGGGATTATAATAAAACACTGCAGCACAATGATAATTATTGTTTATTAACATGTTCCAAATTTTAAAACTAAAAATAGCGACAAACATTACCTTTTCCAATTCCTTGAGCGAGGCAGGCGATACATCTGAATGCCTCCTCAGTTCGGGTGACCGGGGGGGAGCTAGGCCAGAGTTGCCCCCACCGCTGCCAAGCCTGGCCTCCGAGTGGCGACGCTGAAGTGCGTCCAGCATGGGAATGTCGAGGAGAGAGTCTGTGCTGTCTTGTGCCGCGGGAGGGAGCCGTGGGGCGGCTTTGCGTCGGCACACCGAACATTGCCATGAGTTCTATTAAAACATAGCGAATTTATTTTAAATGTACCTACATAGAAGAGACCACCTGTCCTTATTGTATACATATGAAAGTCTGCAGTGAATGAGCACAATGAGTCTTACGATATGCGACAGTCCATTAGCGAGCAGTGCCTTACGGAAAATTTATTTTAAGTTGTTAATGTTAGAATCAGCTCCTGTGTTTAGTTACCTAAGTACATGTTGTTTGACCTTTGTGTCTATAAGTGACCTTTTTTATTTTTTACCCTTACCTAAGCCTTTACCCTTACATCTTTTTTACCCTTTTAGCTAGGTATTTGATTTTAAATTAACTTTGACCTCTCTCATTCTTTTGACAGATTCATCGTGTATCTTACCGCTTCCTGTTCACTAGAGGGCTTGGAGTAAGATGAGCAGTCCTCGCAGACGCGATGTTGGCAGCCATTGCATGTGTGGTACACCTCCCCGGGCTTCAACGCTTTGAGGCATACGCGGCATGCGCCCACACGAGATGGAGCTTTGCCGGCCTCACTGCCAGATCAATTCAATACAGTAAATGAATATGATTTGTAATAAAGTTTTTATCGGATAGTATCATCTTGGACCTCAAAATTTGCTCTTCTTTTTCTTTGGATTGTAATGACGTCTTTCCGGTCCTATGAAAGGCGTGCAACACACGCATTAGTACATTATCGGGGCGTGCATTATCACCTGGCTATACAATATAGGACTATACATTATCTAGTTACTAAGAAAAAAATATAAGTAGGTAAGTACTTAGAATGTCAAAGACTAACCTTAAATAATATTATTAAAGAACAAATACACTGCAAGTAAATGCGTCAATAAATACTGCACTTATCCAGTGCGGAGCTATGTTTAGAGTTTCAAGTCTCTAGCTCATCGGTAAGTTACTGTTAAATCGATCACACAAAGTACGGAATAGCAGTGCAACAAACAGACAGAAGAAGCAAGTTAATAAAAATGTTTAAAAAAACCTACCGTTCAGTCTTAGCAGGTGCGGGTGGAGGTTGCGCCGGTGGTGGCGTCGGTGCCGGCTCAGGAGGCTCTTGGACTGCTTGTCTGGGACCTAGCTTTGTCACTGCAACAGAAATATATCATAGCAAATGCGACAGGGCGCTGCCACGCCCTTAGTTAATGAATGAAAGCTACATAATCAATAATAAAGATAGCTCTAGGAATGCGATTCGCATGCCTATAAATAGCATCGTCCCACACGGGTAGGTATCGTAGCAACGCCGTCTACGCGTAGGCGGCCGCTGTAGCTTGCCTACGGCGGCGTAGCAAGCCAAACGTTATTTGCGAAACATGGCATAAATGTCATCAAAATTTGTTGTATCGTGTTGTACCGATGAAACACAGGTAGGTTTTATCATGCTTGTGTAGATATGTGATAAGAAGCCCATTTAGACTGAAATTAAATTCTGCTCATTGTTATGAAATACTGAATTTGAATGAAATGATAGGAATTCAAATAAGTCCGCAGTTTGTGTCTACCTTTCAAGAAGGAATCTACTAACATTGCCTGCAGGGGCTTGCTCTCTCCTCCTCTAGAGCCGCGATATGCCGCTATGAGCATTGAGAAATAATAATAAATTCCATCGCGCACTCTCTTAGACGATGCCAAGTATTTTGCGAGTTTTTGTGTTATCTTTATAGCAGTAGATGTCTGAACAATTTTATAGGTGTAGTTATAAAATGAATGTGGTTTATATTATCGTTAACTTATCTTACTGAAAAATATGAGTAGGAACCTGGATAAATAACTAATTGATGAGAAACTCGATATCTTGCTTTGGGGAGCCCCAGAGTTTAAAACAGCTTCGCATAAACAAGCGCGAAACTTCATCGTAATCTCCAAACTCGTACGGATAGTTTGCTAGTTGGAGACTTGTTATTACGCAGTAGCAGTAGATATCGTACCAAATTATTTTACATACGAACCCAAAACTTCGGGCTATAGAGTGCCTTGCGAGATTTATACAGCTTTAGATATGTAAACCTACAATGATTACGAGAACAAAATGGTTACAGCTTTATAGCTGAAATCGTTTTATTCTCGTAATCATGACTACGTGATATTTTCCCTCTTTTATGATAAAAAGATTTTTATCCGGCCTGTGATGAATGGGTATTGTTCACGGCAAGAAAGGTGTGTAATGCGTAGATAGAGGTATGCGCTTTGGATCAAACGGCACGTACCACCACAATTTTGATTTTCCGGCGTGTGGATTGGAAATGCTCGTTTTATCAGGTTTTAGGTTTTGTCAGTCTTGGCTCTATGAAGTAATATGTAGCTGTAATGAAAGCTATCTTATGGGTCAACAACAGATGTGGTAAAGGTTGAAATTCCGCTCTAAAAGCACGTTAGTCCCTTACCCTTTGGTTTTACCGCGGTTTGCATTTACAAGTTGTTTTGGATTCTTCGTAAGTAGGTTCGGATGAGAGCATATCAATTTCACTTTGTAAATAATTATACTTAGGTATTGTATATAAGCAGTGTATAATATTTGCACTAGATTAAAAAAAAACAATTTTTAAACCATTTTCTAAAAGAAAGGATCTAATTATTGGAACACTAATTATTTGATACACTCCACCTCCATACTCCAGTTTAATTATTACACAACTTTGTAACCTCAGCTACGTAACTTATAAGAGACTTCAATTTATTTACCTCTGGCATTATTAGTGTTGTAAGAAGATAGCAACCTTAATGTGGCTTATAAACTTAGTTCTTAAAAGTAAACTTTCGCCTAATTAGGCTTAATTAAATAAGGCTTTGTTAATACTGAAAATATACTCAGAACAACGACCGAGTATTGTAATCGACGATAAAATACTCGACTACATCCAAGTAAGTAAGACTTTGAATATAAATTTCTAATAGATGAAGCTCGACATATATATATATATACCTACCCCTCTAATAATTCTCAGTGAGCTCAGAACGGAACTCTTAACTATATTGAATAAATTCCAGCAGAATATGTAGGTGGAGTCTGTGGAGGGCAACTGTAGCTTGATAAGAACGATTATACCTTTATCCTGTGCGGTGAGGAGAGAAGACGAGAGCGTCTGGCGCAGTTTGCCGAATGTGCCCGGCGCATCGGTCTGCCCCGACACCGAGCTCGCCTCCTCCGTCGCCACCATCTGCCCAGAACACCACACTTGTTAATAAAATAAAAAAATCCATGCCCACTTTTTGTAACTCTGAAATATCGCGAAAGATAACGAAGTGCGCGATAATAAAAAGGCATTGAATTAGCGATCGCAATAAAAACACTTGCCTTTGAAGAAAACTCATGTCGCGGAAAGTGACGCGCCAAGGCGATAAAACTCTTCATACAAAAATAACGACTCTGTAATACTGTCGTAAATTTTATGGAGAGCAACAGATGGAGAATGAAATACATCGGAGAAGGGAAAATCAATATATCCGCCTACGAATTCGACATTGGACGGTTTTACTGCGCCGCTTCTAAATCAACTAAGAGTTTCATCACGACCGATAGCAATTAAACAGTTATTAAGTGAACAAAGGATCTCTGCTCATCCGTAAATCGGAATCAGATATAAAATGTAAACACATTTGTTTGAATTTTAATCAAATAAAGTAATACCTATACCTATTAAAGTCGGTAGTATGTTAGGTAGAATCCCTAATTTGGAGAGATATCAACACACGACATTTGGCACCTAAAGCATTCTTATACAGCATCAGAAAAGTGATTAATGCTCATTTTCACATAGATAAATACATTTTGCCTAAGTGATATCTAAGGTACGTTTGAAAGCTTATTATTGATTTTATAAATAGCATTAGCTTCGAGGCTCAGAACGGCTGTTTTTATTGCTTTGTTAACGTTGACAAAGAACCCGTACGGACGTTTTTAAACGAGGCACGAGCGCTCTAAAATAGGATGGCTTGTGGGAAGAAGACTTGCCGTAATATATATTAAAACTCTACTGTGCGCTGTTTTGAAATTGTATATTTGTGTGACATAAGCACTCATACCTACTATTAATATTTACTTTTAATGCTAACTTACTTGAAGTTTTAAATGTTACATTCTGTAAGGTTTAAAGCACTGTTGAGAGCACTGGTGGAGTGGTGGAGGTGGCCCCGCATTCCGATCAACAGGTCGTGGTTCGAATCCCGTCGTGCACCAATGGAGTTTAATTCTCCAAGAGAGTGCAATATTCATATGCGCTACACTAGTGCTCTAAATCGGTGAAGGAAAACATAGTGAGGAAACCGGCATGTCCTAGAACCTAAAAGTACGAAGACTCGTGGCATGTGCATGAAAAGAACCTCCTTCACTAAACTGATTAGTATAATAATTGTATGACTCGATAGAAGGCAAACCCAGAATTAGTGCAACTATTCTCTAGTGAGACCATTATTGAGTCGTTGTTTTTGAGCTCTATTATATTTATCTTAATTATTTATAAAATATCAGATAATTAAATCAGAAATAGGTCACTTTCACAAATAGATGAACAATTTGTTCCGATTGGCGAGTTGTTTAGACGATACCCATGAATATTGAATGGCCGCACCCGCGCCATAGTGAATTCCTGAGAGATCACGTGTCAGACGGCGCCGCTATGTAGGAATGTACTCGTACCTAAGTAATAAATTGAGATAGATAGATTGAGTCTTAGATAATATAAGGATTGAGTATGGTTACCTAGCTACTGACATTCCGACATAAAAATATCTGGATTGTATGAAAACTACCACTTTAAATAGCGATAATGTGAGAATGTTCATAAGCAGCTATTGTTTCAATAAAAGCCTCAATTTAATGTGCATGAATATTAGATCGCAAGGTCCGCCCGCTGTGGTGGATTTCAGCAGGAATGCTGTACACATAATACCTACCTTACTAGCGTTCAACCGCATGCAAGACACTAAACAAGGAAAAAAACAATTGTCTCGACGCCGACATTCGCCGCGTGAATCTACTTACTGGACCGTGAAACGTATTGGAGAATAGCTTTTTGCTTTTACCTAGCATAGCTACCAAACATACCTTTTAATTACTACGATATTAGTGGAGGTTTCATGAAGCGCGTAATAGTCAGAGTGAGGAGAACTTTGAGTAGGAATAATAATAACGAACTTGACACCAATTGCGTTGAAAATAATGCCAGTCTGATAAATGTAAAAAATACACCACTTTAAAAATAAATAATAAATATTCCGGACATATTCACACGGTCAACTGATCCCAAACTAGGCACAGCCTGTACTATGAGTACCAGAGACTGATATACATAATAGATATATATTTAACACCCAGACACAGAACAAACATCTGTGTTCATCACACAAATGTTTATCCAGTGCGGGGATCGAACCCGCGACCTCTAGCGCAGAAGGCAGAGTTACTACCAACTGAGCTAGGAGGCCAGTCTAAAAAAAAAAAAAACGGGGCTTGTATCGATGTTGAGTACAGAATATAACCAAAAGGTTAAAAAATAAAAGGCCAATGGAACGAAAAATATTCACTCGTATTCAGTGATCCGTGTGAGCGGAGTTGTACATAGGATAAGTTACTAAATAAATATGTAACAGTCCCGAAGCCGCCATAGTTTCAGCTACAGAAGCGTTGGCCGACCCGACTGTTCCTGACGTTATTGGATTTGCGAGCAAAGCGACCGCGCTCGACCGCAAGCTTTCTGCTTAAATACGTTATGGACTTTGTGAGTTCTACTTTACTAGATAAGTAATGAATTTGCGGTTTAACGTTTCTATAGCTTAATTCGCATTTAATTTTGCCGTGTCTAAGAGACCCCGAACTAAGGTGATTTAAGAGTTACCTACAACATAGAAATACATAGGTACTGTTTAAGTAGAATATGATTGATTTTGATTAATTAATAAGTATGATAGGGTAAATAATGTCAAAGTTTAATTTATTAATCCGTATTTTTTAATGCGACTTTTATCCAACTTTTATAATCCGAAACTTGACAATTAAAAAGGGATCTTTTGAAATTGATCCCATCCACTTGACTAACCCTTGAACCACTTTGCAGCCGGCTACTCGTTTCAATGCTTGATGTCAACCACGGATGGTTTTTAAATATAAAAAAATACAAGCGTTTTCATACAAATGTTTAAATAAAATTAATATCCCGTGTGAGAGTGTTTTGCGTTACCAGAGTTAGGCCTTATCATAAAGCTCTCTATTATGAACTTATAAACGTAATCTATTTACCTATTTACTATGCTATTGGTCATGTACTTGTCTGTACCTAAGCATGATATAAATTTAATAGGTGCCTACAGCCTTATCTAAGGTAATAGAAACAAAGGCGTTTCATCTCGTAACTATTAGTAAATTGCTTGAATTTCATTTCCACCAGTCCATTATCGAGATGAACGTATCGATTGACTCGGTGCCTGTACAGATTTTTGAGATAAAATGGGTCATGAACGAGCGATGTTCATGACCCACTAGAGAGGTGCAAGGGGAGGGCTGCGGGGCACGGGGCCAGCGTTTGACCCACTTGTTGCCTTCTCCTCAGTGATTGTTATTTAATCTGTGCCCTCACCCGCTATTTACATTACAACTCTAATTGCTATTCGCTGGCAGGTGTAGGCCTTTACTTTATCACCACCTCGGGATCGACCTTCCTTAATTTGTTGTTGGCTCACGGTAAATCCGAGCTGTCAAGATTTTCATTTTGAAGTGTAAAGTGGTTTATCTTTTTCGAACTCGTTACTGTGGGATGAAAAAGAGGGCGATTTAGGGAATCATCCAATGGTAGGTATTCTTAGTCGTTCAAATGTTTTCTCTCCACTCACACTGATATCCACCTGACGTTAATTTCATAGAAAATGCTGTCAAATTTGATTCATGTTTTGGTATTTCCCTCACACTTCCAATCACAAATAAATATGAGACTTTTCTACTTTGTTGAAATTGGGTCGCTACTGACGAAAGGAATTTTTACTTTCAGTGGGCATCCAATATTACATTAACCATGTAGTATAATTACTTGGTTTTCGTCACTAAATAATAACAAAAACTTATTTGCTGTAACAAAAAAGTTTCTTTCCACCGATAGCGTTGATCAATTAATTAAACTTCAGAGCTCTCATTTCCCACCAGTCATCGATTTTTTCTTCTACAAAGGTCTCTAACAATAGCTGAAGTTTGTTCACGTGCTTGGACCCGCGGCTCGGTCGGGCACATTGCAGAGGCTCGAGGGCCGAGCAGGACACTACAAAGGAATGTAATTACGCGTCAAACACACAGCCAACCCGTTGCTCTTTATATCAAGCCTCCATTTAATATTTTACCAAGCTCATGTCTAGTTCCCTACATCTCTTTCTATAGAACTCAACTCTATGATTTTTTACACGATAGTTCTGTAACTAGACTAGCGGCCATACTAAGTTTGACAAAATGGGCACACATTTGAATGGGAAACGTTCATATAGGGTTTCGATACAACAAATTACATTGGATTTTCGGGCTTCAAACAACTCATATCCCAAAAATTATAAAAGTAGCAGTTTCCTCAAAAAATAACTGCGGGTGGGGTTAGTCCAGCCGGAACTAGCGACAATCGAATAAATCTAAATCAAAGTCAGACGGCATTCCGTCTCCGTTCCGTTCCGGACGGGATTCCACTGAATCCCCACCCAAATCTAATTTAGTGCTGTTTCATCATACCCAACCCGATTTGTTTTATAATAGAACAGATTGTCATTCGCAAGAGGTTGCAGCTTCGTTTGGAGCATGTAGAGCAAGTTTTTGGTAGTACGGAAATAAATCCTATGGCAAACGATAGACCAGATCGTAAGGAGGAACTTATTCTAACATATAACTACACATTTACACCCAAAAAATTCATCCCAGTAGAAAAAAGATATTACCGTTCCAATTTTCAATTTTTAATAATGTGATTTCAAATGTCCAAACCAGAGACGACTATGAAATATTAACATGGTCTAGAAATCATAAAATAATGAAATAAATCCCCAATCATTATCATCATCCCATAGTTAAGGCTAAGGTTCTCCTGGGGCCGATTTTAAATTTCATTTTTTTTAAGACAAAATTGGATTCCTTAAAAAAAATCGATTGGTAAGCCTAAAAAAAATGATCCTATAAGAAGCAAAACATTGTCAAATACTTTACATACCTACCTAATACAGCCTGTTGCTTGCGAATATAGGTTTAACTAGCTTGCGCCCTCGGCTACGCTCGCGTGGTACCTTGATAGAAAGTAGCCTATAGATATGCTATTCTAGGTAAAGAAGTTAGGTAGCCAAGTTTCATCGAAATCGGTTGAGCCGTTACGGCGTGATTGAACAACAAACATCCAAACATCCTCACAAACTTTCGGATAGTTGGATTAAGCGGTTGGGATCTAATATAGCCGTGATTGCGCAATCCCTCGCTTCGCATATTAGTATAACGGGTAGTATACATAAACTACACTTCCAACTCGCTATCATTACTTTGTGAGTCAGGTTCAAAATGTTAGTCTATATCATATTCCACTTTTTCTTTCCTACTATTCTTTATTCTTTTTAGGCCGTGGTGGCCCCGGCTAAAGAATAGGCCCCTCCATATCTTTATCCGCGGATGTCGTAATAGGCGACTAAGGGAAAAACCTAGGGGATGGGCAGCAGCGTCCCTCATTTTAACAACGATGCGCAGCGTGGTGAGTATGGGCAAATCCCCCCACATGATAAGGAATTTGCTCTGTCTGTGGGGGAGGCCATGTTCAGCAGTGGACATCGAACGGCTGAAATGATGATGATGATTCTTTATTAGTTTCTATGAAAGAGCCAAAAGTACCTAGCTGCAAATGAGATTGTGTTGAAGCAAGCAAGAATCCTACAGCATTAGAGTATAAGACTTCACGGCACTTCAAGCAGGATCGTCACGGGAACATAACCTCGGTAAGCCTTTTTATCTACGAGGTGGAACCAGCCCCTGGACTCAAGGCGCATAATACAACTCACGACTCGTAGGTTTTCACATATTCAATGGAATTCAGGCTTTATTGCAATGCATTTAGTAGGTATGCTAGGCAATGCGTTTAGATACGACGACACAAACTTCTCGGATCGACCTCCGTAATGAGTTACTTTAAGAACGTTGTCCACAAGAATGTACCTAAGCCCCGAAAATTTAGTGTATAATTAAATTTAAATATTTTCATTCAATTCAATTCATTTATTATTTCAATTGGGTACATTTTCAAACATTATTAAATAATAGATTGTAGTACACTTATGAACGTCAAACATAATAATATAACAAAAATAAAATAACACGGCATTAAACACAAATCTTAATCCATTATTTCATATAAATACGTTTTTTATTGAAGAAGAGGTTTCTAGCAGTAGGCATAGGTAGATCATGAACTATTTTAAAGATCAAAGAAATATCGAAATAAAATCAAAACATTTGATTACAAAGTAGCCTAGCTTATTGCTAGAGCCATTCATCATCAGCATTTCAGCCGTAGAGCGTCCACTGCTAACATTGCCTCCCCTATAGACTTCCAGAGCGAATCACCATAATGTGGGGGGAATTTGCTCACACACACCACATTGGGTAGGCGAGCGCAGTTAGTCTCTTTGTGAAAATAGGGGACACTTCTGTCTATCCTCTAGATTTTTTCCTTTAGTCTCCTCTTACGACATCCACGGGTAGGCAGATAAAAATCAAAATCAATAAACCAAAAATCTTTTTATTGTCATTACAAGATAAACAAATTATTTAGGGTGGGAACTCTTCTGTTAAGTTGTAATAACCTGTGTTAGAAGAGTCCCCTCTTTTCTGTGGTCTGTAAATAGCACTTGTACAATGAGCAATCTTATTAATTATTATATTCCCTGCTCTTATTATATCGAGGGGCCTATTCTTCAGCCGGGGCCATCACGGCCCTCGAGCGCCACGGGGGAACGTGTTGGCTTCATCATCCATCATCATTTCAGCCGTACGACGTCCACTGCTGAACATGGCCTCCCCCACAGACAGAGCAAATTCCTTATCATGTGGGGGGATTTGCCCATACTCACCACGCTGGGCATGCGGGTTGGCGAGCGCAGTTAGAGCTATCGTTGTTAAAAAGAGGGACGCTGCTGCCCATCCCCTAGCTTTTTTCCCTTAGTCGCCTCTTACGACATCCGCGGATAGGTAGATATGGAGGGGCCTATTCTTCAGCCGGGGCCACCACGGCCACGTGTTGGCTTAGTGGGAGATAAATCAGTGTTCAAATCCCATCGTGGCCCAATTTTACAATTTTCCAGGTAAAATAGAGTACATAGTAAGTGTACATAGTAATGTCGAGAGCGGTCAAAGGTTGCATAAATATTCGCAGCAACGAGCAAACATGCTATGTGCTGATGCAAATTGAAAAAGTTTAAGAGAGAAAAGGCTAAAGTTGTATGTACAGAATTAATTTCACACAGCGAGCTGATGGTCTCGCGGAAATTGCAAACTATTTAGAACGATAATTTGAGATGCACGCTCAACATTGCTTTGTCCCGAAAATGTGAATATTAATAAAAGTTCGAGTCATCAAAATATGACGTTCATTGTTGAACATGCAACACAATACAAGTCCAAGTATTTAGCATAATCGCCTTATAAAAATCGTAAAATAGCATGAAGTCATCTAATAGTCATATAACCGCCTTTTATTCAATATGTTGAGGAAAACTCGTGAAAAGCTTGTTCCACACAAAATGTGAGGAACAAATACTGTAAAACAATAGAATCCGCAAATATAGTCTCTGATACTGTCAGAGGTTCACGGAATAGCCGCTCCATAGTGCCATTTCTAGATGGTGGTACGGGTAGGGCCATAATAAAAAATAAAAAAATATGTGGTCGGAAAACGGACTCTTTTATATCTAACAGCTCGAGGAAGTATCGACACGTGGGTATCTCGAACCACTCGCTTTTCGAGTGTGAAATTAAAATAGGCTGAAATAATTTGCATGAAACCGACTAGACTCGAGAAGAAATCAATACTCAAAGCTCTACAAAGTGATTAATGTTAAGTATGCTATCCTATCTAACTGCGCTAGCCAACCCGCATGCCCAGCGTGGTGAGTATGGGCAAATCCCCCCACATGATAAGGAATTTGCTCAGTCTGTGGGGGAGGCCATGTTCAGCAGTGGACGTCGAACGGCTGAAATGATGATGATGATGCTATCCTGAAAGGGGCTTCTGAGGATATTTGGATGTTTGTGGTTCAATCACGCCGTAATGGCTGAACCGATTTCGATGAAACTTGGATCAGATATAGTTATTTACCTAGAATAGCATATAGGCTACTTTTTATCTAGGTAGGTACTATGCGAGCAAAGCAGCAGGTTCAAGCTAGTTGGCAATAAAGTTTGTTCCACGGCTTTTGGAAATTCAACATCTTTCATTGAAAAAACTATCTAAAAAACAGCTGTTTTGGGGTCAAATCAGTTCACACTCAATTATTCAGCTGTTTTAGGTAGTTATCTTGATGTTGATTTTATCGTACGTTTATTGATATTTTTTTCCCACTAATATTCTTTCATTTTGTTGATAGAATAAGCCCCTTTCGGGATGGTATACATGTTATGAATCACCTTGTATTCATATTTTGACTTTAATGTAGCGTCACGTCTATGGAAATTTAACAATGATAGTTCGGCAATATATCCACATTATCCACACGAATACCTGTTATAAATGTGAAAATTATACAATATAAAGGCTAATATCATTAAGTATCATATTAAGTCCAATAATCGTCCACATGACACCTCTACTAAACAGAAAAATATATATCGTAAATAAATATTTGAGCTTGTGTATGCTGGGAAATCGGGAGCTGGGTCCGATGAATAGAGCGTGCACGTAATGGCGACCCACTTCGACGACACGACTCTATTAGCACAGCGCTGCGCTGCATACAGCCAGCTTATCAAAGCGCGCATATTAAAGTGACCCTTTCAAACGAACGCTTTACTTTCAACATCATCATTATGTTAGCCGTAGGATGTCCACTGCTGAACATAGGCCTCTCCCACAGATTTCCAGAGTGACATCCTATCTTGACTTGTGGAGGAAATTCCCATACTCACCACGCTTGGCACGTATTTATTTTTTATTTGCAAAGGAAAGGTTTAAGAAAGGTTTAACAAGTTAGTGACCTAGAAAAACTTTTAAAATAAGCTTATATAGAAACAAAACAAAATACGTGCGTGAGAGTTCCTTGTCTAACAAAAACCTTGTGTAAAGCATAATGCTTAGTTAGAGCAAGTAATCATGTTCGATACATGATTACTCGCTCTAACTAAGCATTATGCTTGTATTTAGACGCGAGTGATCCGTTCTTCGGCTAGGACAACAAGAGATAGTGCTAAGACATTATGACATGACTACATATGGAGAGGCCTACTCTTCAGTCGGGGCCACCACGTCCTGTCACTTATGCACACACACTCAAAACTTATGAAGGCATTTGCCTGCTTCTTTATTTCCTAAAGCATAAGTCTAAAATTAGGAACCTATAGGGAACCGTAAAGCGGAATATTTGTATTGGATTGTTTTTTTGATATTTTTCTACTAAAAATATGTACTACGCACTCAATTATTCAATTCTAAACTAGTGATTTTTTTTGGAAATGCTGCCCGCATTTCCAAAAAAAAACTAGTGAAACTACTACGAACTACGAACTAAAATGACTTAATAATTTTACCATCACTAGGTTTAAATTGGGTGTAAAAGAAAGTCACAGAAATGCGAAATTACTAAATCCTATGATAAGATTTGAAGATACATGAATAAATAAATATTTGCATAAAAAACCTCCGAAAATATTTTTCTATCGCTTTCTGATACTTTCAAAAGCAATTACATTTCGTGCCTCGACCGACACTGAAGGAAAACAATGTTAAATGAGCGGAACACTTTTTAAATAAAGGTTACATTATCTTGCTATGTATATTTTCCTTTATAAATGCTAATTTCTTGGATGTGGAATGAACACGTAGGTGGATCAGGCTAATAAGAACAATTGCCTTTCAGTTATTCATATGCTCACTCGATTCATTACTGATCCTCATTGAACATGTACGAGTACGTATAAAAAATTAAACTTCGTGTTTAACAATAATAATAAACAGATTTATTTGTCTTCACAATCGTCTCAGCCATTGCAGCGCGATTGAACCACAAACTTTCGCATTTATAATATTAGTCGGATGACAAACAAACTAGATAATTTTTAAGTCGAGTTTGTTCTTCAAAGTTAAAGAACAAACACGACTTGTCTACACTTCAAAAGTTATCGTCAGTAAAGTAAAATACGTATATGTCGCCCAAATGCACAAAGGCACGTCTACTTCAAAGCGCATTGTAGTGTAGCTAGTGAACGAGCGCATGACGTGAAACCAGCGTTATATTGTAGGTGGTTATATTGTTTTGGAAGAAAGACGCTTCCGCTCGGTGGCGCGTTAATTCTCCGTTAATTCTCCTCACAGGAACTAGCGAGCTCACCTGCTCGTGAGATAACCAGCCGTTTGAATAGATACATAACTCAATTCTCTTCGCTTGTTATTCGAGGGAACTTGTTAGGAAAGATTACGGCTTGTCCTAGCTTTTGCTTTCTCATTGGGTTTTCTACTTTAAAACATGATCGCTAAAACTTTAAGTTACTCTATGATATTGAAAACTCTCCGTCACAGCCACCTAAATGCTTAGTAAAAAAATGAATTTGAATAATATAAGATCTCAATGAAACCTACATTGTTTCCGCAGAGAAAGATAGTTTATTATTCAGTGAAAACAAAAGAATCATTATGTAAAAAGTAATCTCAGTAAAAAGCCTACCTAAATACACTGGTTGACTTAAATATCATATTAAACTATGAGGACTTTAATTTAGTGTTTCCTCATAATGGTTGCTCTACTTCTATTCAATGTAGTACCAATAAAAAGAGGAGCACGTAGATATCTTCCGAAATGGGTCGTACGTAAGGGAACTAGTACGTAGAAGCGACTTGTAAGCGCCATAATTTCAGCTGGAGTGGCGAGTGGCGACGACAGCAAAGAATTTTAATGAAGACGTAGATACTTATATTAAAATCGAAAAAAGAATGGAGCCATGGACGTGCTCAAACGACATGCGATATGTCATATAAAATTCGTTTAAAAAAGAGCTCTACCTCTACTGAGAAGACTCAAGACCGACTCTCAGGCTGATGATGATGGTGACGCAAGTGAACGTACCTATATCTTGTAAAATATAAAAGTGATTGATTGCCAAACAAGTGCGTAGAGTACTTATTACAGAAAAGTCACGTTTTCAGACGCCACACGACCTACAAACATTATTTTAAGAGCGTGCCTATCATCAATCAAGCACCGAACCACTTACTTGGCTGTAAATAAGTAAGAGAGTTTACCTACATATAGACACAGAATTGATCAAAAATTTCACAGTGATTAGAGGGCTAAAAAATGAGCTGGAAATGGAGATGGAAACATTAACCTATTTCGGCTATCAAATTAACATGTTTTGAATCAACTTAACTTCTTATTTTAGGCTACTATGGCTACTGTCACCTTGAAATTGTAACTACTAATCGTTTTATTTGAGGAACGTAATGCAAAATGTGGGAATGTGCCGAATGTTTGGACGTGCCTCCGACTACCCCCTGAGACATATTCGAAGATCTGATCGCCTGGAGATGAGAGAATGTCTACCATTCTTGGGGATAAAAGTTGTGATCCTATATTTTATTTCCCTTACCTACTATCAGTTATCTAATAAATAAATGATGTCTATTAACTTGAATTGGGATTTATTTCTAAAAAGTTCTAAGGCAGTATTGAATACTTAGGTGAGAGCAGATATACACGCCTTTTATCTTTTATTCTAATTCAAACTTCATTAATTTTTTCTTAGATCTTTAAACATGGTTATTCAAAATTCGCTGACACCCGTATCTCATTATTTTTTGCAAAGTTTTAAATAAATATTTGCAAATAACATATTTTCATACAATCTTTATACTTCTTCTAAACAAAAAGAGGATTGTAAAAATGTTAAAGTTTAGACCATCAATAGCTTTCAAAATTTTCATAAAGATCCATAGTTTCTGAGATTAGAGATCCGATCCCATAGCCCGAACAGATTAAACAGACAGTCTTATCAAACCCATTTTTTCAATACTTATGTTAATCATGATCTCATGATGCAGACAAAAAAAAATTTTTTATTATTTCAGCAATGGTTTTAAATTTAAATTGACTTACCTTCTTCATAAAAGACATCACGTTCGTAGGCAGCATTGTGGCGGTTTGTTCTAGCAACGGCACTTCACTAATTTACAATCACATATCACATCACACTCCTAATTACCACACTGCATAAAATAGTCTAGGTAATACTTAGTCGGGTATAAGTACACTTCCACCGAAACACGACATTTTCCAAACAATTTTGACGGCACTGTTCTAATCCCGAATTCACCTGAAACAACAGCAAAAAAAGATTTATTATCAGTTTACAAAGACTATAAATTACACGCAAAAATGTAGATATCCCTTCGCGAAAATTTTCAGGTACCTAGTAACAAAATTCACAGAGCAATGAAATATTGAAATAGGCTTGCCTTGCTAGAGTATTGACTGAAACGTTCTGACTTCGCAGAGTCCCGACCGCCGCCGCGCCGGGAGAGCGGGGAAGGAATGAGGGCATGAGGGTAACCCGCTCGCATCGTCAGCTCTGAATTCAACAGGTCTCTACTTTGTTCGTCTTTCTTTAGGATAATAATAAGAAATAAGTAAGTACCTACCTAATGTAGAACTCGTAGCTAATTAATAGGTATACCATACGGATCATTAGTTACAACCAGGTAACATGGTGTCGGGGAAGTCAAACTACCTACTAGGTTTGAATGTTCTGAGGCATAAATAAGTATTGTAAATGAATTAAGAATAAATTAATTGAAATGGTACTAGAAAATAATTACGTAAGTAGAGATCATCTAGGTATCTAAACTAGGTACCTAACTATCATTATTAGGGTCAAAGTGTGGTAGGGTGCATATGTAAGCCTAGCAATTCTGCATCTAGTTTTAATCAAACTGTGACTAGGAAAATAAAAAAATCTGAATAAATATTTTCTTTGCATTTGTTCAAAGGGTGCAATGGGATGCAGTTGAACCCTATTGTAGCCTCCCGGCATCCAACTTATTTACACAATAAATACTTATAGCACAGGTAGGAACATTATTTATTTCTTCTTTGATTTGATTCTAGCTCCATTAGGTATATACGATTTATATTATCTACATTAATATTATAAAGAGGTAAAATTTGTTTGTTTTTATATGGGGGGAAAACTTTGGAATTACTGATCCCGATTTTAAAAATTCTTTCACTAATCGAAAGCAATTTTATTTTAATTAATAACTTTTCATTCCGTAAACTCAATATTTGCAAATCAAGTCGGAGTCGGAAAACTTCCTCTTGGCTTAGGTCATATTTATGTAACGTATAATCTGTAATAACTGAAGATAGGTTAAATAAATACAGCGTCCAATCAATCTTTGGAGACACGTCGTGTATAGGTACTTCAATTTGGTGTGCCTGTATAAAATTGTACACTCTTTGCTTGACTCGCCTGAATTACTGTCGCATATGTCCTTCAATATTAAATTTAGTGCGCGTAGATCTAATCAAACCAATGTTTTTGCTTTACTAACTTATAAAAATAATATTTCTTATTATAGCCCACTTACTAGAATGTCTCGGCGGCGGCAGTACAATGAAATAGTAAGGACGATTATTGAGCTAGATATTTTTAACTCTAAATGACTTTATTTACAGAAAGAAAATTAAAACGAATACAAGTTAATATTTACAAAATACACAAGAAACAGTTGAGCTATCTCAAGCCAGTTACAAACGATCTATAGGTAGCTCAATTGATCCAGATCACGTAAATCAATCTAAATTATATACATTTGGCGGTGTTCAGGTTTATAGGTAGGTACCTAATCTTAGATTTTTATGTTTGTTTCTTTTTTGTTCAGATTTGTTTTATATTATATTATTCTTGCTAAGTTAAGTTCTCGTAAATGCTTATTGTTCGCTTGATCCTTTTATACTATTTTAGCAGTACGCACGTAAGTTACGTTTCAAGCCAGATCAAAGTTAATAAGTATGTGCTTGTAATGTGTGTCCAAATAAATAAATAAACTGCGCGCAAATTTGGTCCGTGGCTGTACCACAAAATAATTCATAGTATTTAACCCAGGTTTTAGAGATCATTCTTATGAGAAAATCAATTTTGAAAGTGCGAGGAGGGCTCTCGCCCTGAGGCTTCCATACACACATATCTCGGGGACGGAAAATCAAGATCTCAAGTGTACGAAGTGATAAGAGTCAAGTTAGGAACATACTTGAACACGCGGACGAAGTTGCGGGCAGGTCAGCTAGTACCTTATAAGTAATTAGGTATGTTTTTCAGTCTTATTGGTACCTACAGGAATCACAGAAAATGCGAAAACCACTGATCTCTCCGTAGTACCTAAACCGATAGGTATTTCTTCTCTTAGAAAAATTCCAGCGTAAGGCAACAACAATCTGTAAAATGTGCGCGTTCGTTATCGGCTCACTTAAGCTAGAGCTATCTCGGTGAAGTATGCTATCCGAATCGAGTTTACCTTCGGATCCGGGGAAGATTGCATCGCCAGTAATCGATACTCGATATCTTAGTAGACATTCACCGGTTGGTTACGCAAACCGGATAAGCTTGAATAATTTCAGAATTCAGTTCCTATAGGTCCCTTCCAACCTGGGACGAAAAATCATGAACCATTGTGAAGGTTGGCCCGCAATTAATTAACTCTCTTATTCATATTCAGTCGCTAACTTTATCGGCTAAATAATTGTCGCCCCGTCTTTTTCTAACAGTAAACAAAAGAAAGAGGTGGATATCTAGGTATACTTTTAACGAGCCGATATTATTTATGAATACGGGGGTAAGATACTAGGGCACGCCGCCCCGGTTTCCTCGGGATATTTTCCTCCACCGTTTGAGAGCACTTGTACACAGTCCTATACATTTTCTGAATGAACGATCCACTTGATGTGCACCAGGCTTGTGCTTTGCACCGTCTCACCTTACATCAAGACCAATACCTTCGGAGAGCGGACCTTAAAGTTTCAGCAGTAGGTAAGTATTCGTTTGTCCGCCGAGAATTGATAAAGTCCGCCGAGGTATCCATGAGAGGCAGAATTTACGTATATATTTCGCTGGGACATTGTTATTAACTCGCGGGTAAGTCGATTACAGCGGCTATATCGCGCGGCTCGCTCGCTACGCGCCGGATTACCGTAGCCGTGATGAACTATTCAGTAATCTGTGTAGCTACGAGTAGGTAGGTACTTACCTACCTACTTTTTGTTCAATTCGTTTCTTTAATTTGGCCTCTTCAAAGAGACGAAATCTGAACAGCAAATGAAATAAAAATGCCGAATGAATAGGCCTACATTAAAGCTAAATCAGACTTCTATGGGCAAATCCCCCCGCATGATAAGGAATTCGCTCTGTCTGTGGGGGAGGCCATTTTCAGCAATGGACGTCGTACGGCTGAAATGATGATGATGATGATTTGGGACGAACCGTCTGAACACAAAATGAAATGAACCGTCTGAACATTCGATGTCATATTCCAAGTTATGACCAAAGAAGTTTAATAAGCCGGGCATACCTTTACGTGGTTATGACCGAGTGACATGCAAAATGCACTGTATCGAAGTAATAGGTACCTACTGAACAGCACATTCTTCTAAGTGCGACCACGGAATACCAGCGCGGCGCTCGGTATGAGCTCTGCCCTAGCACACGCTGAGTGGTGGCCGTTTTTGTTACCATTCAATTGAATTTTATTGTTATGTTTGTTTGTGTTTATGGTGATACAATAAACGTTTTCCTATTCTATTCAAAAATGGAACAAAAAAAGGCATCAGTCGAATGACAGTTCTCCCGAGTGACCCGTCTGATATCACCTTTGCAGAGGGAAAGGCTCGAACTACGGGCGGGCGTGGTCACAGAACAGCCAGCCGGGGCGGGGCGGCCGATGGCGGCGGCGGGCGGCTCGGCGTGGTTTGTAGCAGCCCGCTTGGAGGTACCTCCACCTTACAGAAAATCGCAGCCCAGTAACATTATTTGTTTTAAATAGTGTTGAGTTTCTGCGGTGAGTACCTAAGGTTGCCAGAGCTCTTTAAGGGGAGGGAGGGTTCGGGGTTGGCAACGCGTGCGCGACCCGTATCAAAGTTAAGGTACCCACAATTATACCTATATGTATATCAAAGTCTTTCTTTTTATAGCTTGCCCGCGGCTTTGCTCTCGTGCCATTCTATGTAAAGAGCTCTATGTATTCTGTTTCATCGGAACGAAGTTAACCTTCGTTCCGATGAAACAGAATACATAGAGCCCATAACGGCGTGATTGAACTACAAGCATCCCACAAACTTTCGCATTTATAATACTTATTAGTACATACATACCTACTTATGAAGTGACATCAGGTGGTGTTGAATGGAAACTATTAGGGCAAGTATTTATGATTTAAAATTATTTATTCACCAACCAGTTTCTAGTTATACGAACTAAAACAAACCATTATGAAACTTATGTAGGTACAATATGTACTTAATTACTATCTAGTTTTAATCTATGTGAGTACCTACTTCCTGTTATCTCTTCGAATAAAACAAGTAAGTATGCAAGTTAAGTACGGATCAGCACAATATAGTATAGTAACTGTTACTGATGATGATGATGTTTCAGGTAAATAAGGTACAGCTATTTAAAATAAAACATTTTTGCTGCCCGACAGTACTCAGGCAGGTAACATTTGAAATAGTAATAAATACCTATAAAATAAATACCTACTTAATTTGAAGCAAATTTTTAATACTACTTTAACTTAATACCAACTTACAGTAAGGCCCTAAGACATTCTATACTAGATGATTTACACAGCGTCGGGTGGAACTTTTAACTCTTAGGACGCTGTAGTGCCTGGGGCATACTTAGATGGAGTAGGTTTGCCCAGCACCTATACCATCGTCTCAGCCTAGTCGGACCAACGTACAAACATAAACAATTATATTAATGGGAGCAATTACATTTTGTGTTACATAAATAAAAACAATAATTAAAAAATAAACATTTAAGCATTTACAATATTTTTACTTTCAGGTAATTTTAGTAGATAGGTTTTTCAAATCATACAACAATATGTTTTTTAAATCTTTAACTATTCGCCTCATGATTGACGCACAATCATTCCACCACACGATCCTTGCGCACTAACAAAGCGAAAGGTTACCTACAGATTGATGTAAACATAGGTTCTAAAAGATTAGCTAAATTAAAAATTTGTAGATATTATGCATACCCCTGCCAAAAAATTCTACTTTAATTATCTTTCCCTCACCCTAAAAGCTGTCTCGCTAACATTACCATGGATGGACGTTTTGTCTATGTAGGTCCTGCATTGGGGATATCATTATTATTGTAAGTAGGTCAAAACCATCAGGATTCTAAAGTTACTTTTTTTCCCAATTGAGTTACCTTGTCAGTGGACTTATTGTAAGCCAGTGTGTACAAAACACCCTGTTTTGAAACAGACCTTCCTGATAACCTATAAAATTTTAATAAAATATAGAAACATACAACACAGACAGAGGATAAAAATTTAAGCTAAATGAATATACAAATTGTGTATGTACCACTTTTATTACTTGGCTATGGCACTTAATAGGTGAGGAGTGTACAATTTAAACTAGTAATCTAATTACCTTCAATATTTCTGATTACAATTTATTCTTCTTGTATAATTTCTAATAGGATTGTGTGTAATGTAAATTGAACATTGTAAAAAATTTCAAATGTCTGCTTGCGTACATAAAGTGAATGAAGAAGCACTAAATTACAAATTATTATAAAAATACAATTTAATAATGTAAGTTGCCCAACAAATGTAAGATCAGTCATCAAATCATCAGTGGATGATGAATGACCTTGTGGTATACGTTCATTAAACTATAAGTAGGACAATGAGTATCTACCCTGTATGCAGATTCTATAGCATCGTTGTAGATTTTTTGATCATACTACTTATAACATCACTTTTGTATGGAATAACAGCCGCACAGTACCTACTCAAGCATGTAACTAAATGGAGCCCAACCCTTAGTATCTAGTCATATCACAACATGCAAACAATGAACTAATATCATTTTAATGCATTAATAAGTTGAATAATATAATAATTATTGTAAAGCAGGAAAAGATTCTTACATTTATCAACTCCACAAACTATCAAAATACACTCAACACAAACATATGACGGTAGTAAATCATTATGTATAGTTTGAATAGAAACAAAGTCAGTTATTATTGCCTGAGAGAGAGATACTCAGAGATTTGAGATAACAGTAGCCAGTGTCTTTCATAGTTACATCCTAATGCTCAAGATATAAACAAGTTTACACCATCTATAAAAATACACAGCTCATACATCTGTACATGGGTAGAAATATCACCACTCTGCATCACCATTGGCCTTTTGGAATACATAATCTTTGCCGGCCAAGTTCATTATACCGTCTTTTAGGTAGAACTTCCACTTATTGCGACTGCGAGTTATTTTGTCATATTGGCAAACAACAACATTGTCAGTGTCGAACATGTCCCCTGGCTCCTCATCGGAGACATCATCGCTGGAGTTGAGCGGCTCCTCGTCGATGCCAGCGCTGTCGTCGCGCTCCTCCTCCTCCTCTTCGGCGCGCTCCTCCGCAGACTCCTCGTCGTCCTCCTCCTCGCCACCTGCCTCGTCCGAGCCCTCGCCTGCACCCGAGCCTTCCTCGTCCGACGAGTCCAGCGCACCATCTAGGGAGAAAGGCGCCCCGCCGCTACGCCCGCCCCCCCCACCACCATCCAACTCGTTATGCTGCTGCCCCGCTAGCGCTGAGTTTATATGTTGCTGCAGAAGTGTCGCTGCTAACGGCTGCGGCAGGCTGATGGTGGCATTGATGATCGGCCCTGTTAGCACTTGATGTAGTTTGTTCCCGTTTAGAGCCGATGCAGGAATTTGAATTGTGAAGGACCTTGGTTGCGAGCCGGGCACTCCGGGCTGAGCGGGCAGTGTCAGTTGTACCGGCACTTTGTTGTTGGGGTCTAGCACGTGATGCGGGTGAGCTCCGGCAATGTTGGAAGACGGCGCACCGTGGTCCGCACTTGAATTCTGATGGCTTGTACTCTGAGTTGTCACTTTGGGTATGATGTTTTTGGAATTTTGGTAATTCTGAAGCACAGGAGGAGGCGCCATCGCGGGCTCAGGCTGCGGCGGGTCCATGGCTCCGCTCGCCTGAAGCTTGGTCTTCCAAAGCTGCTTCAGCTCCTGCAACACTTGCTCGTCGACTCCATCGTCCAGGAAACAGTCTCTTACTCCGACAATAACGTCGTCGACCACTGCATTGTACAGTTTAAGTACTGAAAGTTGACTCATCGTCATTTTCGATGGGTTACAGATATGTAGGTACCGCTTGTAAACAATGGTAAGCCTTCAAATTATCAGTATAAAATCCTCATCTATAGTAATCGCAGTGACGAATGCGTATAAATTTCGTGTTTTACATCTCAACTACTCAATGTCAAGAAAGCACACAAGTAACAACCGAGGCCTACACGATCATCAGCGAAGTTACAACACTCGATGTATGTAATCGACCGGACTCTGTAGCACAGTATTTCACAGGGTATTTTATAAAGTATAGTTCACGTTCACTCCATTTCGGCGTTAATCACAATACTTTAGTAAAATTTTGACAATTCCTACTAAAATATAACCTACAAATAAAAAGATTTACAATTTTCGATGGATTTTCAGGACAGAATGAATGAATGTCTTACAATTCTGCTGTATGACAGTCTGACAGCCTGCCTGACGGCCTGACAGAGTTGACAGCAATTAATTGTTTATGGGTAGAATAGGATGAAAGTCGATGAATGAACGACGACGCCTGCTACAGATTAAAAAATTATCGCGCGTGCGTGACTTGCTTGACATGCGCAATACGCTGCCACGCCACGCCGCGCGCCGCGCCGCCGCCGCCGGCCGCACCGCACCAGTGAGTGATTGACCAGGATTTACCCGATTGAAGACTTGGTTGACTTGACTTGACTGACATGACACGTACGGCCTTTGTCAGTCTGGCCAGCGACACTTCACATGTCACAAGAAAACGGCGGCAATTTAAAAAATATTTAGCTGTCCCAACGAATCCTTTGCTGATTTGAATACGCCGCCGCCGTGGTGTGTGTTGTGTACTAACAATATAGTAGAAATTTCTACCCTATATTGTTTTTGGTGCTAATTATTGTACAAAATAATCAATAAATGTAAGCAAAATTCCAAGTAATAGGTAACTTTCAGCGTTAGTTATGTTATGAAGATATCTAGAAGGAAGGATTAAGGAAATGACTTTGCTAAAGATACCTCTTTAAATTCAGCTTTCTGTGTAGGTATCTATTCGCGCTCGAATTGAGGAGTGTTTACGTTAGGTAAGTACCTCCCTATATAACGTGGCGCCCGCCGCCGCCGGCGTTTCACACAACGATCATAATCTCGAGCCAATTTTAAAACAACCGTCCCTACCTAAGCTTTGATGAAGCAAGAAAATAAAATTGTTCGCGCCTGTTCCAGCATCATTGCATCATTGCACGAGGCATGGTGTGCTTCAAAATCATACCTATGTAATACAATTGAATAGAAGACCTTTAGAAGTGTCTGCCGGTATTAAGCTGTTACCCGCGACCTCATTTCGCGTGAATTTTTCAAAGCCTATAATTCATAATTCATTTATTGGTCGTGAGCCTAGGTACATTGATAGATGGTGAGGTTTAGAGTACAGATCACTAGATTCTGACATCGGTCATACAAACATTATAAATACAAAGATTTAAACCAATATTAATTAGATTACAAATTACATAATAAATAATAAATTACAAATTCAAACAAATATAAATTTATCATTAATGTCAATCTTATATAATATTAAATTATATTAAGTCTGTCATACAAAAAATCTTTTATACTATAATATGCTTTTTTAACTAAAATGTCATTTAATTTGAGCTTAAATTCACTAATAGACAACATTCGAACAGATTTTGGGATTTTATTAAATATTGTGGGTGCCATACAAAATACACTCATGCGTACTTTGCTTCTTCTATTTGACTGGCCTCACAGCTCAGTGGGTAGTAACTCTGCCTTCTGCGCTAGAGGTCGCGGGTTTGATTCCCGCACTGGACAAACATTTGTGACTAACACAGATGTTTGTTCTGTGTCTGGGTGTTAAATATATATATATTATGTATATCAGTCTCTGGTACCCATAGTACAGGCTATGCCTAGTTTGGGATCAGTTGACCGTGTGTAATATGTCCGGAATATTTATTTATTTATTTTATACTCATTTCATACGTCAATGCATCATGATTAACAATATTCCCTTTCTTTCTTAGAGATCGGTTCAGCCGGTTAGTAGTGACGGAGTTAGAATGGCATCTAAGATATTATTACCCCTATCACTCGCTAACTTTATCGGCTCGATTTAAGTATGTCCGCCTTTGTATTTTGTTTACTGTTAGTAAATGACAGGGCGAGAGTTATTCACTGAATAAGATTATGAGTTGCAAAAGCAGAAAGCGACCATAAAGTAGAAACATTATTCCGATAGAGGCAGAGGTAGAGCAAAATACAAACATGGCGCACGAGGTGAAGGAAATGAAAGGCTGAGCAGGTTAATTGCGTGCAATCGGTTGGGGTAATTGGTAATCTGTCGAGCGCGCGACACCCGGTGAATTCGCACGTGCCTCTGTGTAAGTAGGTAGGTACACCAAAATCGGGTAAATCGGAAGCCGTCGTATCGAGTCAAGTCACTCCCACGCTTTCTAGTAAATTGATAGAATGAGATTGGTTTAGCTTTTCGAAAATGGTGGCATTTAGGTACAGTCGCCTGCACTTAGACGATAAATTTTTTTATGGCATAATTTCGATAATTATAAAATGTAGGTAAACCTATACTATCTATACGTAGGTAATCAAATCAAATTGTTTATTGCACCTAAGTTGTTACAATGGGGTGTTCTGTATATTTTTGTTTCAATTTTGGTTTAGGACATAAAACACTGTCAGGGCAAAGCAATATAATATAAATACTGAAATAGTAATATTCTACTGATTTTAAATTTGCATGCCTAATAAATAGGTAAGACTGTATTGGGACTCGTATTTTAACTACCTACTTCACACCATTGTAACACCTACATTCCGACAAATAAATGAATAATAATATAATGCTTTATTGAGGACACAATGTAAGACTGATTATGATTAAGCGCGTCCGTCCACGACGCTACTTAAAAGGAACGCGTTTGAAACTGTAGTCACTTCTGAGTAGCCTGACTGTCGTAGCACTAGTATTTCAATGGCGTTTCGTCCACGACGCTACTCAAAAGGAACGCGTTCTCGTAACTAGTCACCTGGCGACTCGACATGCTAGTCGCGAGGCGACTGGTTTCGAGAAACTGTTGAAAAATGAACGAACAAAAAGTAATGCTATGTGATTTTGACGTCTATGTGACTGGAGAAGTAATAATTCCATTTCATCGCTTGAATTATCACTACTCATGTTAATTATTTTTGTTTTCAAAACTTTGTTTACTTACTTAAAATCGTGTACTGAGTGACTGAGTTTCAGGAAATTCCAGTAGCGTCGTGGACGAGTCAGAGTTTCCAATCAGTCCGCAACTCTAGTTTCTAATGAGTTCCGTCACTTCACACCGTCGTCGTGGACGGATGCGCCAAGGGGATGCAGCGGGGGTTTGTGTTTGTATGAAAATAACATCTCGCAAAAGTCGGGGCGGTTACTAGTGGGAACTACCTACAATATTTTTGTCATTAGTACCTATGTAAAGATACATAGAGGTCCAAAGATACATATTTGCTATCAAGGTTTCTAATCCTAAATATGTACCTATGGATTAATTACTTTATAACCGTCAGCCGTACCATTTATGAATTCAGAAACCATCTGATATTGATCCTGTCTCATATCTGTGTAAGATCCTTGATTTATATGAATTTATTACGTAGGAGGCGTACAAGATAAACGCATTACACGGGTAGCTGGAATACTAGATATTTCCATAGATGAGATCTACAATTTGAGAGAAATTAAATAAATTAATAACACCCAACAGTCAAATACATAGTCCTGTCCCCCCCACTAGGATTGCCTGTGTCATGGGGTTTATTCTGTATTCTGAGGTCGTGGGTAACAGAAACTACGAGTACCATGGTACCACAACACACAGATCCTGAACAAATATTTGCAGATCATGCAAACATTTGTCCCGCAGCAGGAATCAAACCCGCATCTCTTGCTCCACAGATGGGCACTCGCCCGCTACGCTACTGAGGTCGTCAATTGGAATTTTAGGCTACGAAATTGCATGATAAATCAGTTTAAACTCAATGTAGGCAAAGATAATCACTCCTTTCAACGCAATCGTCTATAGTACAAATTACAAGGCGAACATATCCTTGCAGATGTCTAAGGGGGGTAGTCAGAAACAAATATTTTCAAACATGCCCACATTTTGCAGTACGTATTCCATACGTGACAGGTTGCAAGGCCATCGCCGCATCTAGAATACCTTACGTGCGCACTTTCATATTTTCGAGCAGAAAAACTGATTGGTTCAGGACTGGGTTCGAACCCACAACCTTAGCTTAGGATCGTAAGTAGTGTTACCTCCAACTAGCCAGGCTTAGTAAATATAATACTTATTTTAATGAAAGGCTTATATCAACACAAAAACTAAATCACATCCTAAACTAACACCCAAATCAAAAATCCTATGATTTTAGCACGTGCTATAATGGAAATACAAAAGTAAAAATGGCATGATGTTTAAGAACAATTCTACTAGGACAATGACGAGTCAGTAATCAGCACGTAAATAAATCTAACGCCTAAGCAATCTAGAACCAATTTGCGAACGATCGATCTATCCATTTGGCTTGTACCATCATCCGTATATGCAGCCGCCGGTCGTCTCGGACATCAGAGGCCCGTGTAAAGTCAGTGATTTCTCATTTTTCACATTACGACCGTAAAAAGTGAATAGATTAGTTTTTGTAGACGCCCTTTTCGTGACAGCATACACAAATGGTAAGATATTCACTTTTCACGGTCAAAAAGTGAAATGTGAGAACTCACTGACTTTGCAGACTGGGGCCTCTGCTTCCGAAAAGTTGAGGTAGGTATCTACATGAAAAGCTATCTTTAAGTCTTTAGGTGAAACTTGACTCACACTAGAGAGAAAATAAATCGTTTTTAAAGATTTTGTCTGCCAGCAATATATTTATTATTTCTCATGTTTTTGTCGTCTTGACATTATTCATCTTCGTTCTTCCCTAGGATTTTATTTTACTATTTTAGTCAAAGTTTATTATGAGCTGTCATACAACCAGACCCGATTTATGATAAGCCCTAAGGGCCAATGTAGATGAAGCTATCCTATTGCTATTAGTTTTACGAATCCAGCTGTCATCAAAAAAAGTATATTCAACACGAGTAAAACTTTACCTACCTACACACCACCATGTATGCTAAAAGCTCAAAATATCTGCAAATATACAAAATACAGGTTACCAAAATCCTACAAGATACTCTCACCTTTGCATTTAATTTTCAAAGAAAGTACAATCCTGTTCGAATCTGTTTTAGTGTAGGAGATGTTCACTTTACCTCCGCCTTACAGAAGATTGTAGCCAAATAACATTATTTGTTACAAATAGTGTTGTGTTCCTGCGGTGAGTAAGGTTGCCAGAGCTCTTTAGGGGTGGAGGGGATTCGGGGTCAGCAACGCGTGCGTGATGCCTCTGGTATTGCAAGCGCTGATAGGCTACGGTAACCGCTTACCATCAGGTGGGCCGTAAGCTTGTTCGCCACCTCAGTTGTATAAAAAATAAATAAAAAAAACTTTAAAGTTGCTCACTAGAATTCCTAACAATATTATAGACTGATATTTACCTGAAGGAAATAAATGAAAAAATGTTGTTTGGTCTGTATACGAAAACATTTTTGTTTATTTGTTTCAAATAGCCCGAAAGCGGAAGCAAGAAAACAATCTAAGTAAATTTTTTGTGGCATGTTTATTGTACTTACCTGAATGCCGTCGCTTGTCACAGGCCGAGGCGTTACATGGAAATAGCATTTCCATAATAAAAATAGTCAAAACTTCTTTGAGCCACTGAGAACTTTGCCTCGTAGAAGACTAGAATTAGATTTGTTCCATTACGCAGACACAGAGGCGTGACGCGGTGAATAATTTCCGGACATCAGTGAAAGCACTCATAGCCGTAAATTACATAGAAAACTCACCAAGTCATCAGACTATAGTCGTAGCGTAGTCGTGACCGTGACATGACGTATTTAATAAAGTATATGGGCATGTTAGTGATGGCAGAGACCTTATATATTATTTGTGGTGATCTCCTATATGACATATCTATTTTCCACTATTCCATTCTCTATGAACATACCTTAATATAGAGCGCAGTAGTAATATATTGTGTGGTAATAAACACAATACGTGTTATCTATGATTCCACGACAATGATTTAATGGATCACTGCAACAGTGATAATGTGCTTCACGTATTTTCAGCCGATGATGTTGGTACCTACTAAGTACCAGGATATCTTATAAGGGATGTGTCTAAAGCCATTTTAACACAGGTAGGATGTAAAGAAAGTTAAAAGCGTGATGACAGTGCAAAATCGTGCAAAACGGAGCTCTTATTGGCCAGTATTCGCAAGTTTTCCGCAATAAATTTTGTCAGATTTACCCAGAAGGGTCGCCGTTGGCAGGTAAATTTCTCGGAAGTAGGTATATTCCCATTGTGTGAATGTAAATAAAGTAGTGTCAGTGGCGGTATAGAGAGTGAGGACACGTTGATATCGAGCGAGCCCGGCCCAACCCGTGCCCAACTATAAATACAACACCCCCGCTTCAAAAATGAATATTCTAATACATACATACAAAATACACACTATCAGTAACTCTTGATAGAATTAGCTGACCACCAAATACATATTTGCCAAATACATCAACGCACTGACAAATAATTTACAATTATTTCATTTTCTGACACCAATACTAGCTATTATTAATTATTTTTAGCCAACTTATAGCTATAAAACTTGGTGCTGTTTTAATAAGTTAATGTTTACGATTTGTGCCTTTCGACGCTATAATTGAATTCTGCGTGCTTGTTCACAATTTAGGTGACAAAGGGACTTGTAAATTTCCTCCAATCTAATTATATTGTAAGCCACAGAGGACTTGCAAGCTAACTTGTAGTTGTCGGTAACCGGGGAGGTGAATTGATTGACGTGCCGCGCGGCAGGCAAGTTAAACAAGTTAATTAAAGAACATCTGTCATGTAATGTAATAGTAATCCACGCGTCAGATGTGGATCGAGCAGAGATGAGGGTGACTCGGCATGACGCTGTGCTGACTGACAGATTCTACATCCGCACTCCAACACTGAATCGCCTCCAACTCGGAATATGTGAGTTACCTATGCGGTAGTGCACGGTGTCGCGACAGCGGCGCGGCGCGGCGGGGCGCATAGCGTGGAACCTAGTGCGACTAAAAAAAAACAGTACAATAAAGACGAAAAGATTATTAGATAAGTTGCGAAATGAAAAAAATATTAAGTACTTTTATTCCAAAAATGCACAAAGATCCATGCAACCTCGTCAAATGATATATTATAATCGTTGTTAGTTTGTAGTTATAGAAAAAAATTACGTAAGTAATCAGTGGTTCGTGCACCTGAAAGAAAAGTTAATATTATAAATATGCCTATAACGTAATATACGGCATCTGTGACACGTCCCCGTGTCGACGCTACAATGGATACGTTAACCCTTGTCATAGGTGATTTATATTCTTACGTCGCCTCTACATTCGTAATATTGTAGTCTTGCCACAGAACTCATAATATTTTATCAGGTACATATGAAATATGTACATATTGTAAGATATTAAATATCTTACAACATTTAAATTGACTCATCAAATCAGTTCAGTTATAATATTAATAATAATAATAATACATTTTTATTCATTACCTTAGTGCTAGGATTTACATGGCGGATTATTATCTAATTAAAGGTAAAAAAATACACTATGCCTGAACTAGGTAAACCTGTATCTCAGGCTGAAAAAAAGGCTAACATTAATAACTTAAGGTAGGTACTTATAAATATTCAAATTAATAAACTTAAAATTATTAAACTTAAAATCTGTATGATGAAATGAATATATTTTTTGCTGTTTAGGGCTAACTATTTAACGTGGGCAAGCACGAGACTAGGTCTTTATACAAACTTACATCAATCTTCGTATTATATTACTTAAGTACTTATATATTGTAAGTAAGTCTTGCCACAGAATAATATTTTAATATAAATATAAATAAATATAAATATAATGTCAAGACGACAAAAACATGAGAAATAATAAATAAATTGCGTGCAGACAAAATCTTGACAATATTTAAATTGACTCATTAAATGAGTTCAAGTTGTTTTGGTTGATTTGCTTTACAGAGTCATTCATGATAAAATTGCCTTCATCGATAAAAATCGCGCTTAGCCTAGTAAATAAAGGCTAGAATGTTTTATGGAGTAAATTACATGCGGAAGTTGCAGTAGAAATGGTTTCCTAATTGAAAGCTACGAGGGAGGATAGAAGCAATTATTTAATTAAAACATTGCCGTCGGAGCATTGAGATACATACCTTGTTAGTTGCGGTATCTACTCTTACGCCACAGAGTCTGGTGCTGGTTGTTTATTTGAAAGTTGGGGTCTCAGCTCAGAAAGGGAGTGCCCCTTGATATGAATAAAACATTATAGCATTGGCCAAAATTAAATAAACTCCTAACGGTCACAATACGGATGCTTTAGGGTCGTTTTTCCAAAATTCCTTATTTGGTACGCCTTTACGCACTAAGACAAATACCCTCCAAATTTTAAGTCTCTATGACGTTCCCTATCAGTAAGCTTTGCAGTCAGTCAGTCAGGACTTTAATTATTTATTTATACGAGTACATTAGGTAGATAGATAAATTGAAGCCATGATTGATATGCCATGACTCACTGACTAAAACGCTTCCTTTTATAGTTTAGAGGCGCACTTTTATATTTCCACCACACTGGTTATTTTACCACTGATAGTAGTCCAAGCCATGTACCTTGGACTATTATTACGTTTTTAAGTAAATATTAAATCCAAGCGGAGGAAGCAGAACGATAATTATTCAATCGTATTTTAGATCTCAGTTTACATAATCATAGTTACAGAACCGTGACGGTCTACATACAGCAAAGTCACGCTGACGAGGACCCTCGACTCTATACGCTCGTATCCAACGCTTAATTAAGACGAACCCAAGTGGGGTTATAATATAAACCTAATACAATAAGGGTCAGACATCACGCACGACAAATAATTCTCGAGAAGATGACTTGACGCTTATAGTTAATATTTATTAGATTTCCAGTAAATATCCGATTCTATGACTAGACTTGGGATCCTATTCTAAATAGCCATAAAGGGAATTCTAAAAAAAAACTCTCGAGTGGAATTGCGATGAATATAAGGTATACATAAGACTATGTCAGTGTGAGAGAACTGAAAAAATGAACTCCACTCAAGATAAGGAAATATATTGTTGAAATTAATTCAATAAATTAACGTTCTCTCGTAATATTAATTTAACGGTGCAAAAATGTTATTATATCAAAGCAGATTTAAAACTTTAAAGTCAGTCAGACCTTCCTTTGCTTACAATGTTCCCGGAGAGTTAGCTGTATCGAGATTTCGTAGCACTTCTGCTACGGAGCTACGACGACGATTCGTAGCATAGAAAAATTTACGGCTAGGGATGCACAAAAATGTTTTTGATTAGTTTGTTGTAAGCTACAAAAACTGCCAATTATAAACACTTCATTATAATTTTTCACTCTGACTTCATTAAATGCATTAATAAAATACAACGTGATTCATAATATGTATGCTCTTCCGAAAGGGGCTTATTGTAAACCCATTTAAGGATCACTTTGTCTAGGATTTTTGGAAATGCAATATTTTTCATTCAAAAGTCTCTATGCAAAGATCAGCTGTTTTAATTATTTATTAATTTATACTTAACTAGCTTCTGCCCGCGGCTTTGCTCGCGTGGTACCTACATTAATAGCCTATATGCTATTCTACGTAAAGAACTTTATCTATTTCAAGTTTCAACGACATCGGTTGAGCCATTACGTTGTGATTGAACAACAAACATCTAAACATCCTCACAAACTTTCGCATTTATAATATTAGTAGGATTGCACAAAATATAACATTTTATACAAAAAGCTTTTGGGATCAAAGCATTTTAAACTCTGTTTTGTGAATTCATCTTGATGTTGAACTTATAACGATGATAAAAAGACCTATATCTTCAATTATATAAAGGAGTAGTACATTCGCTCATTGACTTATCATAAAAGCTCGGAAACTACTGGGCCGAGGAGTTTTTTTTAATACAACCCGCAGGGTGTTTAAATAGAGGGATGAAAGTTTATATGGGATTTTTTCATCTTTTAAGACTATGCTATTGAAATTTGGCAACGAAAATTCACTCCAAAGGGGATGAACGGTTTGAAAGGATGTATGAAAGTTCCATGCTTTTCAAGTTAGAGACATGAAAATTGGGAGAATGAATTCTGGTCAAGAGTTTAAAATATTTTTTTTAATCATACCTTAGTCGTGTATAATAAGGGATGAAAGTTTGTATGGGCAAAGTTTATCTTTGAAGACCACATAATTGAAATTTGGAAGGTAGGTTTTACAGAGGGTGTAGACATCTGTTAGAAAAGGATTTCACGAAAACTCACCCTAGCTAAAGGGATGAAATGAGGTTTCTTTAAAAGTCCTATGGTTTTGAAGTTACAGACATCAAAATCGGTATTCAGGTTAAGAGTTTTAAGTAATAAGATATCCGTATGTGAGTTTTATGAAAAGCAGGCCTTGGAGGTATTGACCCTCAAGGCCTGCTTTTCACCGTCACGATCATGGTCAATAAGACGTGACCATGATGGTGACGGTGACGGTGATGGGATGGTGACGGGACGGTGACGGTGATGGTATGTAGAAGTAGGTAAATAGCTGCATAATAAGTGTTAGTACTTTGGTAAGGATAACGGAAACGTAGGTTTATACAAACGCGGATGAAGTCGCCAGCGGGACAGCTAGTATGATATAAAATAGATATATGACGGTAAAAATCTGTTTTTTTTATGTTATTTTTTCCGCTATCATTTTTTTTTTTTTTAGAATAAGCCCTTTTTGCTATGGTATACATATTATAACCTTATATTTCAACTCTATGTATAAATTCATTGCAGTGTATGGGAACTAACTACGGGAGTAAAGTGACACACGGTGACTGACACTTGACTGGTTTATTAAAACGCTTGCACACAGTAATGTAGGAGTAAGACGATTGGATATATATGTATAACTAGGTATACCACATTATCCCCTCCCATAACAGAAAACATTCAATGTTTGTCTCTTTCACAGGGAAGCAAATATTGTGACGTACCGTAAAACAAGATACAATGCAAAACTTAAAATATGTATGTAGTACCTACGATTCTACCCTCTACCCTTATTAAAATATCTAATTAGAAACTAAGAGATACAAAAAAAAATACAACAAAGATAAAAAAAAAAATACAATAAAACAACAATAGTTAGTTGACTATGAATATGACTGCACTATGAATACGACTTCTATAAATTATTAGCTGCATCTCGCTCGCTTTCAATCCGAATCAGAAGTGTAATGTCTTTGCCTGCTGCGCATGTTTACAAATTTATGCTCTTCTGGGCTAGACGCCAGCTCCTGGTACAAGTCACTCAAGCCCTCAGCCTCCTCATATGGAGGAGTGGATGTAGATGCCTTTTGTTGAGGCGTTGACGGCGGGGTGGGGGTCACTGACCTATCCGTGTATTCACGGGTATGCATATTAGGTGCAACCGACGCCGACATCCCCTCAGCATGAGGTACCTCAGTGTCACATTCATCAAATATAGGGTTATAGTCATTATTGATTATAGACTTTTCATCATCAGAAGGAATTTTAAATATTTGATCAATGTGACGCCTATGCTTTTCGTCATTAAACTGGATTTCATACATAATATTTCCTATCCTCCCTAATATTACACCTTTTTCCCAAACTTCCTTATTATTTTGCCACTTTTTAAACATAACTACGTCTCCTATAGATACGTCTCTCCGCTTGCCTCCGAACATTTTGATTTGCCTTGACTGTTTATCCCTAACAATATTTTCCGTGCACGGTCTTATTAAATCCAAGCAAGACCTTAATTTGCGCCCCATTAACATTTCACTTGGTGACTTCTGAGTCGTGCTCTGTACAGAATTGCGATAATTTAGTAAGAACCTACATAATGCAACGTCAACAGCGATTCCTTCATGCGCAGCCTTCTTTAAACATTTTTTTACTAGACCTACTGCATTTTCCGCTGCACCATTGCTTCTGGCATGTCTGGGCGAAATTAACCGATGGCATATACCATTTTTAAGCACGAAATCAGAAAATTTTTTAATTATAAATGCGGGACCATTGTCTGTGACGATTTCTTGAGGTAATCCAAACCGCGCAAAAATTTCTCGTAAATGTTTTATCGTCATTTCCGCATTCGTTGAAATGACCTGACATACCTCGATCCATTTGGAGTGCGAGTCAATTATTACCAAATAATAACTTTTTGCGAACGGACCCAAATGATCTAAATGTAATCTGTACCACGGTTTGGTAGGCCACGGCCAAGGTACCAAAGTACTTTTGACGGGATTGTCCCGCTCTTTTGCGCAAACTTCACACGATCCACATAACTGTTCAATATCTTTATCTATGTTAGGCCAATAAATGTATGTGCGTGCCAAGGACTTCATTTTAATGATACCTAAATGACTGCTGTGCAGTTCGTCCAACATCAAACCTTGCAATTTTTTAGGTATAATAACCCGATAACCGAACAATAAACAACCATGCTCTGACGTGATGTAATCTTTCCTGTTGTAAAAATCTTTACACTCATTATGCACATCTTTATATGCAGGCCAACCATGCAACACATAACCAAATATTTTATTTAACATCACATCATTTTTTGTTTGTTTAGCAATTTCTTTAAAGTTAATTGCCCTTGGAGCCGCAATAAAATTAATGATAGCCTCATCCTCTAGGTTCTCCCGGTTACTCTGACTCACATCTTTTAACTTTCCATCGACTTCAATTTTTGCCGCTCGCGACAAACAATCTGCTACACAATTGTCCTTTGACTTTACGCACTTGATCGTGTAATTATATTCGCTCAAAATTATAGACCACCGTTGTAACCTTCCAGCCATCATCAAAGGAATACCTGTTTTCGGTCCGAAAATGGAACATAAAGGCTTACAATCACTGACCAGAATAAAATGTCTGCCATACACATACTCATGAAAACGTTGTACTCCAAAAATGATGGCCAAACCTTCCCTACATATTTGACTGTAGTTCTGCTCGGCGGAGGAAAGTGTGCGGCCTGCATGCGCTATAGCGCGCACCCGTCCGTCCGGCATCTCGTGCCCGAGCCACGCGCCGACCCCGCGCGGAGACGCGTCGCATGATAACACCAAGGGGAGCTCGGGGTTAAAATGGATCAACACGTCGGAATTTTTTAGCAAATCTTTTATTTTCAAAAATCCCTTTTCACATTCATCAGACCACGTCCACGTTTTATTTTTCTTTAATAACGCATATAATGGTGCTATAATAGTACTGAAACTTTTAATAAACTTTGCATAATAGTTAATGAGGCCTAAAAACGCTCTAAGCTCGCCTACATTATTGGGTCGTTCTGCTGCCAACACTGCATCTACTTTCTTAGTTTCCGTGTGTAAACCTTCCGCATCAATGATATGGCCTAAATAAGACACCCGTTTTTTGAAAAAGCAGCATTTTTCTCGGCTTATCCGTAAGCCGCAATCATTTAAAATTTGAAACACTTTGTCTAAATTATGCATGTGCTCCTGCCTCGTTTCCCCTGTTACTATTAGGTCATCAACAAAAATGGTAACGTGGTTTAATTTAAACAAAGAATCCATTATTCTTTGGAATTTATTTGATGCTGTTTTTATTCCAAAAGGTAGTCTATTATAGACAAAGTTCCCCTTGTGAGTCACAATTGTACAAAGCTTCTTGGAATCCTCATCTAACAAAAATTGCTGATAGGCGCTTTTTAAGTCAATTTTACTAAATGTCTGTCCCCTTCTCAGAGCAGAAAACAAATCCTCAATCCGCGGAAGAGGATATTTATCATCACATAACACCGGATTTATCGTAACCTTGAAATCGCCACAGATCCTAATGCTACCCGACTGTTTTTTTACGGGCACAATGGGTGTTCCCCAACCACCCACGTCCTCTACGGGGCTGATGATGCCCTCGGCCTGCAGCCGCTCGAGCTCAGCGTCGACGGCAGGCCTCAGCGCGTGTGGCACTACGCGCGCGCGCCGCCACACTGGCACCGCGCCCTCACTAATTTGTAAGCTAATGGTGCCGCGATTAAATGTTCCTATACCGGATTCAAACACATTTTTATATTTACGCATTATTTCGTTAAGAACGCAATCGTTCTCATCGTCCGAAACGTGCGCGACGAGAGGCAAGTTTATTTGTAACTCACGCATCCATTTCCTTCCCAGAATTGGAGGGCAATTACCGTTATCAATTACATACAATTTGGAGGTAAACAACTGATCATTATTTATGACGTTGACCGGCATCGTACCTACTGGTTTGATTTTTTCGCCACTATATACGGTAAGGACTTTATCAGATTCGATCAGTGGTCTGCCTTTATACAATTTATTATAGGTATCTTTAGAGATTGCGCTTACCGAGGAACCGCTGTCAATTTGCATGTTTAAAATAACGCCTTCCACATTTAACTTACAATACCACGGTCCATCAGACTCTTCTGTCTCACTTAATCGATACAGCGTAGGAGATTCGATATCTCCTTCTGACTCACTTCCGTCCACTTGGAAAAGTCTAGATTGACCTCTCCTATTCCGACACATATGACTTATGTGGCCCGGTTTATTGCACTTATAGCATGTAGCACTTTTATAACCGCACTTATCGGACGAATGCTGCCGCGATCCACACCGATAGCACCGGTCGCCGCCGCCGCTGCCGCTGCCGCCGCCAGCGTTGGCGCCTGTCTGGCCGGTGCGCTGCGCGCCCGCTCTGCCGCCGCGCGCTCCTCCGACGCTGCCGCTGCCGGAATGTACTGCATACACTCCACCATGAGATGCCTCTTCGGCATGACCCTTGCTGCCTCCCAGCTTTGCTTCGAGCTCCGCCGCCTCTAACGACGTAGCTAATGTCACCGCTCTCGTGAAACTGAGCTCCCGCTCTGTTAGCAATCGTTGTCTGTACTTCTCGTTCCTTAATCCATAAGTGAATTGATCCCTTAGATTTTCTTCCAACGATTCCTGCCCCTTGAACTTACACGTCATCGCCAGCTTTTTTAATCTCAACAGGTATTCGCTAACCGTTTCACTGTGACTTTGTAAACACGCTCGTAGCTTCATGCGTTCTGCCATATCACTAGCTTTCGGGTTAACATGATTTTCCACTATGTTAACCAGCTCGTCGAACGATTTTTTCTCTGGTTCCTCGGGGCTGCACAACACTGTCATTAGGTCGTATGTTTCATTTCCCACTAATGTGATGAGAAACGATGTCTGGACATCCACTTTTATGTCGTTCACTAAAAAGAAAGCTCGCACTCTTTTGATACAACTATTCCACGTATCCGTATTCAAGTTAAACTCTTTTATATTTCCGATTGCACGCGTTTTGTCCGCCATTTTGAACCTCCTCTTCGCCAATATGCAGTGTATGGGAACTAACTACGGGAGTAAAGTGACACACGGTGACTGACACTTGACTGGTTTATTAAAACGCTTGCACACAGTAATGTAGGAGTAAGACGATTGGATATATATGTATAACTAGGTATACCACAGTCATTACATTTCTTGCATTTGAATTTTTTTTAATTAGATTATGACTGTGATTTCGTAGCTTACTTCTCGTCTCGTAGCCTTGTTTTATTTCGAGCATAGCGCTACAGCCTCGACCGCTTTTCGTGCTTCGGCTGTAAATAAATGTCAAAGGTTTTATAATCGCAATACGAAGTCATAAATTCGTTGTTTACGTTTACATAGGACACTGATTCTCATTATTAATATCGTGTTCATTTATTTTCAGAGTAGCTGATATTATCTCGCATATTTTGATAGAACTCGTACTTTGTAATTGACTTGTAATTAACTTAGTAATAAATAATTACATTAATGATAATAAAATTATAATTGTGTGTGTGTACAAGTTTCCGTCCACGGCTTCGCTAACGGGCTTTATAAAGCCTATGTTACTCTCGGGCTCTTTAACTACAAGGTGATTCATAACATGTATACTAGGCTTAATACACCCAAATGGCAATGAAATTTGTTCCACGACTTTTGGGAATTTTTAACCCAAAGAAAATGAATGCAATTTTTTTTTATTCCCGGGAAGTAAAATAAGTGGGAGTACTTCGAAGCTATTCCCTACATAATAGTAAAAAAACATCAATCTCGGACCAGCCGTATGCGTATCGACATAGCCGCTGAATGATGATAACCTCCTCCTTTTCTGCATTCGGTTAAAAACTATCCTAATCAAGTCAAGGCTGCTGCGTACATACGAGACAGTAGAATTAAGATTTTACGTTTCAGCTAATCCCTGGTACGTACAAAGCTTCAGGCAAGAATTCACCGGCATTGTGTGCGGCAGTTTATCGCTAAAACTCTGCGTAATCTCCCCGTAAGTAAGTCTCGCTTTACTGCAACATAAGACGCTGTTCCCCCTCAGATTAGCCGGAGTAGGTACCATCGTTTGCTACACATCACTGAGTTTTGTTACGCTCATGTTTATTAAGCGTGTCTGTTTATTAAACAAGGCAATAAGGGATGAAGTGGGAATGGGGGCTAAAGACCATCTAAAACCCTAAATGGTCCATCATTTCCGATGGTTGCAATTTAAATTGACGATTTCAGTTTAATTTTTTGCATGTGTTTTTATAATTATATAAAAAAAAAAATAAGATTCTATCAATAAAAAAAACCGGAAAAACCCTTACCCTTATAGGATCACTTTGTAGCCTGTCTGTCTGTCTGTCAAGACCGGCAAAATTTCCTTTTTCTCAGAAACGGCTAAAGGTATGAAATGTATACCAACTATTAGGGTCCGTGAGCTTATAGTGCCGTATAAAAATCAAGTTTCTAAAAAGTAATATCTAAATCCAATATAACGTGAGCTCCTATTTGGTAGATTCAATGACTTCCAGTATAAAATGTTTTGGTCTGAAAACTGAGTCCCAAATAATTAGAATTAGAATTCGGAGGCTGAAGACGGAGGCTAGGCGTCTTTTTATAATTCAAATGCTCATATTCAATTTATGATCTCATAAACTTCACCAAGGCCAGCCGCCGACCGCTTCTTAAGGGAACATTAATTATTTTGTCCAATGATTTGAATTACGTGTACAGAATAAATGTACAATTAAATGTTATTTACATAATAATAAACGTTTCTCGTCCTTTTTTTATAAATATAGCCGTTTTCGCCTAGCGGGAGGTAGGTTCCCCGACTTTTGACCCGAAAGCCGTGGGTTCGAACCCGGACATGCACCAATGAGTTTTCGAAAAATTTAATGCGCATCAACACGTGCTTCAAACGGTGAAAGATAGTGAGGAAACCAGTAATGATTCCTCTAAGTGGCGATGGGCTTGCAACCTGTCACGTATGGAATACTCACTACTGCAAAATGGGTCAAAATGATTGGACGTGCCTCTGACAACCACCCTTAGAAGATATCCAAGGATCTGAACGGCTGGAGATCTGAGAGGTGGTCTACCATGCTTGAGGAGAAAAGTCGTGAGTCTGGTTCCACTCTCTCCTTGTTTTGTCATTCTATAACAGATTTCGCAGCTGCTGGAAAATGTTTTAGCGCTGAATCACCTTTTAAAAAGTTTTAAATTATGCATTGCAGGTTTTTTCCTTTCTTAAAAGCGTTGCAACGACTTGCTTCGACTTCATTTTGCTAAAACGATGGCTGTATAGATTTAGCCAAAAGGCACTTGAGCGTGTTCCGTGAACTCTACATAATGCACATGTACACAATGCACCGAAATGTGGTTATCGAGTTTGTTTGGACGTACAAACTCGATAAACACATTCACAATCTGTACACCTCGATACAAAGCTCTTTTCAGGTCTTTTGAGACAAAATATTAAGGCTCTTAGATTTTCAGTCAGTAACATAAAGTTTAGTAAACTTATTAAGGTCATCAGTCTAGGTTCGCTTTTAGAATGTGAACGGAAATTGTTTAGTTTGTGCCGCCTGGTATCGGTGTATAATATCTCAATGTTGTTCCTGCAGCAATGGCCGCTATTTTCATTTTTGTTGCTCTTGTCAACATTGAATGCACTGGCAGCCAACAGACGACCAAAATGAACAAGTAACTAGCTTCTAACACTTATAGCTACTTGGAAAACCTCCAAAGATACGCGATAATAAAAATTTTGAAGAGTTTTAAAAGCGGGAACGTTTCTGCGGAACACTAATTAGTAGAATGGCCTTCGGTTAATTGCTTAAAGGGCCATCAGTAATAAAACCGCCCCAAATCGATTTAATAAAGCACAGACACACTAGCCGTATCACGAGCCGGAAAGATCGTAAAGTGTCAAATCATTAAACGGAATTAGTTTTCCAGTTGAACTATTGGTGGGATAAGGGCAGGAAGATGACGATTTGAATTATCTTTGGATTTACTCGGTATGACAGTGATAAGAACATGCCTTGTTGATCTGCGAAAGTTACTAGCTAATTTGCAAATTCTTAAGTGAAATCGAAGTTTGAGTCATTTATAAATCAGCGTATCCTACGGATGAATGCAATGCAAGATGAGCTTTCGCAAGTGAAGAGTCGAGCTATACCCATGTATCAGCTAGTGATTGAAAAATACTAACAATTTATATACTTTTATTAGATGGGACGCTATAAATGCATGGTTAATTTCCATACCTTCCAGTATTCTGTATTCAAAGCCTTTGTCAGTCGAACGGTATTAAGCGGAGTATTCACAGGATGCACAAAGGCACACACAGCCTATCTCGTTTACCTAGTTATATCTATGACTGTCGTACATAAATGTCCATTAACGCGGCCATTGTTCTGTCCGAATAATCGCATTAAGGGTAATATTGACGCTGGTCGTCCGTTTATTGATCAAATATTCACAATACACTAACTTTCTAGAGCAGGCTCTGTAGAGTACACGTGGAACTAAAAGCTTGGGAACTGATATCGGAAACTAAATTATATTTAGCATCCCACTAGGGAGTTACATTATTTGCCATGTTTTTCATTAATCGTGACTTAAATATCTTATATTTTTATTTTATAGTGATAAGGGAATACTATGATTTTTATAATATCCCAAAAACAGTGGCGGATTTGCCCTAAGGCACAGTAGGCCCGGGCCTAGGGCGGCCAGATATTAGGAGCGGCAAACCGTTACCAAAAAAATCACTGATGATAGCAGGTTGCGGGAAGTCAGTGGATGGAAAAGGCTAAAGACCGTTCGTTGTGGAACTCTTAAGGGGAGGCCTATGTCCAGCAGTGGACTTCTATAGGATGATGTTGATGGTTAAGATAAAGTTGGCAATAAAGTAAATTCATTATGTACCTAGTCTATATGATGGGTGTTGAGAAAGGGGCGGGCGGCACATGGCCTGGGGCCTAGGGCGGCCAAGACTGCAAATCCACCATTGCCCAAAAATAAATATCGCAGATCAACGTAATAATTTATAACTGTGGCAAAGTTGAAATCCATTTCTGAAACCGAATGAAAAGTTTATTTTCATGAAATAGCAGTGGGAAGAGTGTCTGAGTGAGAGCCGGGCGAGGTTTATAAATATCTGCCATTATGTGGGTCTGATGCCCTTTGAATCCGAGATGAGTGTCAATTAAGCAACATTCTCTGTTTATTTATAACCGCAACATACTGAGGCTGGCATGTTTTGATGACGGTGAATAGTAATAGGATATTCTAAACCTGATTCAAGGTCGGAATAGACTTCAGATTGATTGAAATGTTAATTATAATTCATACCAAATGGCTAACCGTGCTATTCAATTCATTATTGGCAAAGATAATGAATCTCGTAATTTAGGCACTCATCGAAATCCTTGGAAGAGAAGATAGGCCAATTCGAACCCATCGAAATTAAATGAATCTTCTCATTCATGGAATCCCATTTAAATACCGACCACCTTCACAGTTCAAATCGTATTGTCCAATGAAGTTTATTGGTTTCGAGGGTTTTGATTAACAAGCTTAGGTACCTACTAAGAGGAGCTCGTGAGAGCCTAACTATTTTATACCTAAGCCTCGTTCAAACGGCGAGCGATATGTCCTTGATATTTATTTATTTATTTACTAAAGAGAGATATGTCACATAAAATACGTTTCAAAACGATCTATTGAAAAAGGTCAAGTGCGATTTTGACGTTTGAAGGTATAAGATATAGCTCAACGATAACGCAAGCCCCTAAAGGTCAAACTAATAATTGACTTTATTCAGAAGATAAAAGGATCATTTTTAATACATTTTAGACGACATATCGCACGCCGTTTGAACATGGTTTTGGGCAATTTCACTCAAGATGACACATTTACTCTTAGTTTAGTTTTAATCTTGGACCAATTTAGTCAAAAAACAGACGAATTGAGAACCACGTTCGGTTTTTGAAGCCGGTTGATAAAAAAAAAACGTCGAAAGCTTCATGTGGTTTGAAGGGCGTTGCAAAATTTTACCGACTGTGCGCGGGCATGTGCTTTACTCGAACCCTGTAGCGCGACCCAAGCATAAGTAAATATACGTTCAAACTGACATGAAAAAGCACCTGTGTTAAGGCACACGGCACCAATTGTCGACGTTCTCAAACCTTTTCGCACGTTGTAGCTCGCAGCGCGCAGCGTTCGAAATCTTTGGTTGTCGAGTATTATAGATAGAATTAGGAAATTGCACTATGACTTATCACCTCGTAATCAGCGAACGGTTGCGCCGCCGGTTCGGTGCGGTCGTAGCAAAGATTTTATAAAAGTAGGAACACTAAAAAGCAAGTTAAACCGCATAAAACTTGACGGAACCCTAAACTGCGATCCCTTTTAAGTATGGCGGCAATGAATCAAAGTTACTGGCAGTTATTTTAAAACCGGCCCAAGGCGCTGGTTTTCCTCAGAAGTTAGTTTTACAAAATAAATCATTTCTTCTGGACCGTAAACGCAGGCTTTCTCGAGCGAAAATTTATTTCTTCATAATTGCGACTCACCATTAACTGATCACAGGAAACTTATCCTAACTTTGTATATAATGTGTGTCACTTATCAAATATATTTTTCTACAACTATATACCTACAAACTATACGTTTACATATACATGATGAAAAGCGGGATATGTGGGTCATGTTGCAACAGCTTACGACTGACTACAAAAATACTATGTACCTACTGGTACCTAAGCCTTCAGCGCCGTTTCTGAGCACTGATATCGGCAGAAAGTATCTGTCATCCATAACTTAACGTTTTCACATCAGCCAATGCGGCGCTACAGCACAGAGATGCGGTGCTTCTGTCGTACTACGCGTCTGCTGGATGTAACTTACGTGACTCACGGAAGACCATTTAATAGACACTATCTTCGTATGTAGTTCACCTTAAACTACCATCGCTGCTCGAGGATTTTAATTTTTGGACGGAGTTTTTAAATAATAGAGATGATTTTTGAGATAGATAAGGCCATATGGAGTGCATACGAAAGATCTTTTATTGCACACTTCAAAAATACGAACGACCCAAGAGAAAAATTTTGGGGTCCCATACCTACCCCATTTTATTTGAACCCATAAAATGTTTTCCAAGTGTGTTTATGTTTTTTTTCACTTACTGCTTTTTATAATGAACGGCTTGCTGCATTGTCTTTGTAAAGGCTTTTTTAACTGAATTAAACCTTTTATGTGGATATAATTCATAATGTTGGACATGACAAGTGTATTATATAGAGTCAAGATTATAATCCTGGGACTTAGAAACTTTTAATGAAATATAAAAAGGGTGTCGTAAATTAGACCGCAAAGCTGGGAAAGGCCTGGGACATCGGTGGAAGCCTCGTGCCGGCGGGCGTGAAGCGCAGCCGGCTCCGGGGACCGTAGCTAATTAGCTACCCCCTCTCCTCTTCAATATTATAGAGTAACTTTACCTTTGTCTATCCATACATTTGTTGAATCAATATTTGAACTTGCGGAGGCTTTAGACCTTTATAAGCACGTTCGTTAATGAACGCGTTTCTTTGGTCATTTTAATTAAATTAGAAAAACTCGGAAACCGTATTGGCAAAGTACTGACTGAAGTTTTGTCCTACTGCGAAAGTAAAGGAACCGACTGGGATATAGTAGCGTGTTTTATTTGGGGTAGTCTAAAACGCAAATGGTCTCGGTATAAAACTTGTATAAAAAACATCTAGAATTTGCAGCAAGTTAATAAAGTAATTTGCCTGCCGCGTCAGGGTTTTCAGGTAGCGACATAAGGTGGTCGTTTTTCTCACTTTCAATTAACTTATTGGTTCTACATCGTCCTCCGGGCAACAGAGAAAAAACAGGGATAAAAATTTCACAGTTAGTATATTATTTTCGACCTATTTAAAATTTTCTTAATATTTATTATCTCTATTTATTCTCTATTAGGCGGCCTCAGACAAGTATTCTGGTGCAATTCTTCAAAAAAATCTTATCTAGCTGTAACTGTCAACGTTCTGTTTTCAAATCTGGCCAATTTCATAGAGTTCCACATTACTACCGTGGTGCACCTACGCTACGTACTGTGTGTGAACCCTTTCAGGCTATTTTATAATAATAGCACTTTTATGCTATTCGTACCTTCTTTTGCTTACCTTAGTCACAGATAACATAATACTATACTCCTTAGTAAACAGAATAAAAGTATTTTTTTTTTCGACGAGATTTATCTTCCTAATTAATGACTTTCTGTTTACATAAATCTGTCTTAAATATTTCTGAATGCTCGTTGAATTTTTCAGTAGTCTAATACAGTCAGAAAATGTGGGTAAAGCCGACATAAAAACACTTCCAATCCCATTCGCCACCTCTGCTGCATAATATTTTATTTTTAGGCCAAAGTTTTGTTTCACGCTACATTTGCTATCACGTGCAAAATTCACAAGGCTAATTAGGCACCATCGCGGAAACTATTGGACCCTTTGACTGCACGCCAAACTTTTCCGTACGATAACAAAACTATGATTGACTAGTTGACCCGCTCGCGACTTCGTCCACGTTTGTTTATTTATACCAACCTAGACTATTTTTCCATTATCCTTGCCGCTATTTCCCTACTTCATACGACTTCTACCTACCATCACTGTCCCATCACTATCCAGTCACTGTCCCGTCACCGTCCCGTCACAGTCCCATCACCGTCCCGTCACCGTCCGGTCACCGTCCCGTTACCGTCACCATCAACATCACCGTTGCCGTCACCGTCATGGTCTTATTTTTTTTTGTTATTTATATGACATGAATACCGATTTTTATGTCTCTAACTTGAAAAACATAGGACTATCAATGAACCTTTCAACCCCTATTTCATCCCCTTCGGGGGTGATTTTTTGTAAGATGATTTCTTTACAAATGCTAACTCTCTATAAGGAACCTGCGTGCCAAATTTCAATTGTAATTCCCATACAAACTTTCATCCCCTATTTACACACCCTGAGGTTGTAATACAATAGGTCAGGTTTTCAAAAAACCTTACCTATTGTATTTTATTATTTTAAACTATTTACCTGATATAACCGATTTTGATATCTCTAACTTCAAAAACATAGGACTTTCATACAACCGTTCAACCCCACATTTCAACCCTTTAGGAATTGAATTTTCCAAAATCCGTTCTTATTGCACGGTAAAATCTTTTAAAGAATGTCTGTGTCAAATTTCAGAATCCTCGGCCCTGTAGTTTCCGAGCTTTCGTGATGAGTCTATCAGTACGTGAGTGAGTGGATTACTCCTTTATACATATAGATAGATTATAAAATCCACCAAACTTCGGTGACACCTAGTACACAATCCGTTCCCTCGAATGTGCTTATTTTATTATTTTCTGATTCTATCACAAAATGTGTATTGAAACATTGATTATTTCAATCAACATCAAAACCCTTTGGGTTACTAGTCAGACACGCATTTCGCTGGATTTATATTTTAAGATAATGACAGTCGATTGAAACAAAACGTAATTCATCAGAATCAAGCGATAAAGTCATGCAATGGAGATAAATGGCCTCGAATCATTCACTATTTACACCAGCCCTGTATTACCAACCAGAGGAGAGACAAAACGCTTCCATCAAAATTATGATGATAAATTCCTTTGTCAACGACTTTTATCCTATAAAATGTTATAAAGTACCATAGCTCTATTTCGTTCCGCTCTTTATTATTTTATAACCTTTCGTGGTCTTTAATCCGTATAATATGGCACAAAAATACTCAACGACTAAATGAATTGATTGAAAAGCAAACCTTGATGAATTATGCTACAGCTAAGCATAAATTATATATAGCAGGGTCCACTATCCTCAAACGATATTGTCTCATGTGATAGCTTCTAGGTGGTTGTAGGTACTAGGCCGGCTTATGGCATTCATCGATTGGGACTCTGGAGGGCGGGTTATTCACAGTTCATTAGAGATTTGAAAGCCAACTCAGCGCGATAAGATTGCAGAGAAAAAAACTTTCTTGATTGTGTGGATCGCTGCTGAATTGACTTTATGTCAGGGCACTCTATTGAGCAGCTAGGTATCTACTATGAGATGATGGTACCGTTCTCATTACTTGTTTTTTTACGTATAGCTTCTCATCTTACATAGTTTCATAGTTAAGGACTACGGATTGTAGGACAATACTATGTTATAACCCATAAGTATTCGTCCATAATTGTCGTCAATTTATAGAGTATATTTCTTTATTTTAACCAGGTAGGTAACAAGGTAAAAAATATACCAAAATTACCACCAAGTAGAATCACCGAAGAAAACGAAGAAACCCTTTTTTAATGTTTCATAAAGATAAAAATACTCGAGATGAAAAATAACAATCTGTTTGGTCAAGATTTCACAAAGAAAAAAAAATGGATGAACCTTCTTTAGTAGGTACGTTATACCTTTTGCTATACATATAACATCAATAGTCGATACACAATAAGTGGAGAGTCGAATATAGACCGGGATTAAGTTCGTTAGCATGTGTGCCCACGAAAGCAGAGATAGGCGGAGAGGTTCATTCAACTTCAACCTTCAATATTTATTTATTCATTGCAATCGCAATGATATTTTCAAAATACCTTGTTGGATTTAGGCCTGTGTTACGCAAGGCTAACGTAGGCAGGGCGCTCCGCTCGGCTTGACCTGCATAGATGCATCGGCCGGCACGAGGCGCATCGTCAGCGGAACGTGGTCGTCGATCGCCCTTCGAATATACTAGTTTTTAACCATTCTTCACTCTTGCATCGAGTGAGTCTCATCTCCTTATTTGAATTAAATTTAAATCTAAAATTAAAGTTATTTTTTTGAGAAGCTACCCTGAGCAGCGGCCTACGTATTTGGCGCAGCCTCGGATGCTTGATTTATCTTCATCTCACAAGATTCTAATCGCAAGTAAAAGAACCTACTAGTGTCGTTGCAAAGGGTGAATCCAGAAATTGATTCTGCTAAGTGGCTGACATCTCGACGTGAAATGCTGTAAGTCCTTGAATCTTTCAAGTCCTTGCTTATTCCTAACTTTAATCCTTCCTTTAGTGCATTTATACCTATATTTTTTTTGTTTTTTGTGTTCCTTTTTACGTGTGTGTTAGTTTTAAACTGCCAAGATTTTTCATCCTAGAGAATCGCGGAATATTAGGTTAGGTAGCAGTAGATTTAATAGTAGGCTCAGTGCAATTGACGAGCGTAGAGATTTAGAAGAAAGTATGACCGAATCTAACCCGATTGACGCGATTTACAAGTCCCTCAGACTTGTACCGGAATTCGATGGCAATCCGCACATTCTTACGAGATTTATTAATCTCTGTGACCAGCTTGTGCTGATTCACTTTTCAACACAGCCAGGCAAAGAGTTGGTTAATTTAGCTCTTATAAATGGGATCTTAAATAAAGTGTCGGGGTCCGCGGCTAGGTTGATTAATTCGAACGGGATACCAGAAACCTGGCAGGGTATTAGGAGCGCGTTAATAAATAATTTCGCAGACCATCGTGACGAGACCGCTCTTTACAGCGACTTATCCTTAGAGACCCAAGGGTCTAGTACCCCGCAGGAGTTTTACGAACGGTGCCAAAATTTATTCAGCACCATAATGACGTACGTCTCACTTCATGAGTCAGTAGGTACCACCATACAGGCAAAACGTATCCTGTACCAAAAATTGACCCTTCAGGCCTATTTACGAGGTCTCAAGGACCCGCTAGGAGCCAGGATACGTTGTATGCGGCCTGAGTCAATGGAGAAGGCCCTGCAATTTGTCCAGGAAGAGCTGAACACTCTTTACATGCAAGAGCGTAGTGGTGGTTCATCTAGTAGAAAGGATTGGCAGCGGCCAACCTCAGGCACACCGACGTTCAGTCTCCCTCTCAATAACTTTGCCCCTAGACTGACAAACGGGTTTGGACTTGCCCCAATGAGACCTCCAGTCTTTAACATGTCTGGTTCATCGAGGCCGAATCCCATGCAGGCTCAACCTAACCAAGGTTGGAGGCCTAACCCAGTGCTCCAATCTCAACCACCACGTGGACCGACTCGCACTCAGCAAATGTTCCGCGCCCCTCCACAAAGTTACAATCAACAGAATAACACGTTTAGGATGCCTTTTAGACCTCAGCCACAGCAACCACAGAACTTTGGCAATGCCCCGCGTCCTACTCCCATGAGTGGTGTAAGTCACTATGTAGAAAGAAGTTCACCGATGACAGGACATGACTGGCGAAAGCACGGAAATCCACCTCCGACTAACTATTTTAAGACACGTGAAATTAACTTCAACGATACTGACGGGTACGATAATTACCTTTATTACGGTGACGTTTTTGACGGATACCCTGAGTACTACCAGGACTACTATTCATGCGAACAGTATCCTGCTTACCAATGTGACCAGTACTCCTACCCTGAACCCCAAGCACCAGCTGTAGTAGAAGAGGTACCTGCTGATGAAAATTTTCAAGTGGTATCGAAATCCGAAAAGCCAAAATAGAAGTAAACTACCATATCCAAAGGCAACTAGGCTATATTCAGATAGCGAATCCACCTCTTAAGTTTTTAATCGATACAGGAGCTAATCAATCCTTTATTAGCCCTGATGTTATAGAAAAATATTTCAATCACATTCCTTTGAATTACGATCCTTTCGAAGTGACAAATGTGCACGCTACTACTAAAAACGATTATTCTATCACGTTGCCTTGTTTCCAGGAATTTAACGACCCAAATGACATAACTTTGTACGTTTATAAATTCCATAACTACTTTGACGGACTTTTAGGCTTTGATTTACTTGACGTATGGGACTCGAACATTGATTTGAAAAATAAGTTACTAATGACTCGTAATACGCAGATCCCCATTCAGATGTACGATTCAAGGAACGTAAATTTGTATGAGGAGATTATTCCAGCCAACTCTTCGAAGATAGTTAGATTGCCGATAAATACACAGGACGGTGAAGTTGTTATAGAGAACCAAACGATTTGCAACTGCCTTATTTCAGATTGCATAACGACGGTCCAGAATAACCGCGGCTGGGTTGAGATAACTAACCCAACATTTAATGATGTTATATTTTCTATGGATCGTCATGTTGTAGCCGAAATATTGAATATTGAATGTAACAGTACTGAAATTTTATTAGACCGCGCGAAAGATGTTTTATCTCGACTTCGGACCGATCATCTTAATACGGAAGAACTTGCTAATTTGCAGCGATTATGTACTAACTACGCGGACGTGTTCTATCTTGAAGGTGAACCACTTACATTCACTAACAAGATCAAACATACGATAAGGACCAATGATGAAATTCCAGTATATACTAAAAGCTATCGCTATCCTTACGTTCACAGACAAGAAGTCAGAGATCAGATAAATAAGATGCTTGACCAAAATATTATAAGACCATCAGAATCCGCGTGGAGCTCTCCGATTTGGATTGTACCCAAAAAGGCAGACGCTTCCGGTAAAGTCAAATGGCGTCTTGTCGTGGACTTCAGGAAAGTTAACGAGAAAACGATTGATGATAAATACCCCATCCCAAATATAACTGACGTACTAGACAAACTAGGTAAATGCCAATACTTCACGACCCTAGATCTGGCCAGTGGTTTTTACCAAGTAGAGATGGACCCCTCGGATGTTCATAAGACCGCATTTAATGTAGAAAACGGGCACTACGAGTTTTTGAGAATGCCAATGGGGCTTAAAAACTCTCCATCAACCTTCCAGAGAGTGATGGATAATGTCCTGAGAGGCCTACAGAATGAAATCTGTCTAGTGTATCTAGATGACATCATCGTTTTCAGTACTTCCCTTCAGGAACACATGATTAATTTGGATAAGGTTTTTAGCAGACTGAGAGAATCTAACTTCAAAATTCAAATGGATAAATCTGAATTTTTGAAGCTAGAAACCGAGTTTTTGGGCCATGTGATTTGCAAAGAGGGTGTTAAACCTAATCCTAACAAAATTGAAGCCATAGAAAATTATCCTATTCCTAAAACTACAACTGAAATCAAACGTTTTCTCGGATTACTTGGCTATTACAGGAAATTTATTCCCGATTTCGCTCGTATTACCAAGCCTCTGACTCAATGTTTGAAAAAGGGTTCTAAGATAAAGTTAGACCAAAACTACATCAACTGCTTCGAACACTGTAAGACGCTCTTAACCAATGACCCGATCTTGCAATACCCAGACTTTACACGAGAGTTCATCTTAACTACAGATGCGTCAAATGTAGCTATCGGTGCCGTACTATCTCAAGGTACAAAGAGTTCAAATAAACCTATCGCATACGCATCGCGAACACTCAACTCTAGTGAATTAAATTACAGTACGATCGAAAAGGAGCTTTTAGCTATTGTTTGGGCTACTAAATACTTTAGACCTTACCTCTACGGACGAAAGTTCCTTATCCTTACGGACCATAGGCCTTTACAATGGGTAGTAAATCTAAAAGATCCTAGCTCACGACTTACAAGATGGCGTCTGAAGCTTAGCGAGTATGATTATAGAGTCGAATATCTACAGGGAAAATGTAACACAAATGCGGATGCACTATCACGTATCGAAGTTAATAACGAAGAACTTTTATCGATTGCGGTAAATCCATCTGAGAATAGCCCCGCGTTAGATGAATCTCGAACTATAACAGCTACAGAAACTGCAGATGGTTCAAGAACCGCCACTGTTCATACGAATAACGAAAGCCCTATCTTAGAAGTCCCAATTTCAGATGATCCCTTAAATAGATTCACGAAACAGCTTATTTTAAATGTTGTAGGTGACATCAAAGGACGAACAGTAGTAACTAAGCCTTTTGAGACGCACACGCGAACCTCAGTCCAAATATCTGAATCTAATATAGAGGAACATGTTATCAATACGATTAAGGAGTACGTCCACCCTAAGATCAAAACTGGACTTCTGATAAATCCCTATTTGGCTATGTACACTATTATACCTATTATACAGAAAACCTTTAAAAATTCGGCTATGAATCTCACTCTAACTAAAACTGAATTAGAGAACGTCAGAGAATACTTAAAGCAACAGGAAATCATTAACAAATATCACGATGGTAAGACCAATCATCGTGGTATCAATGAATGTTACCTTGCGTTATCGAATAGGTATTACTGGCCTAAAATGAGAGAACAGATCACAAAATTTATAAATGAATGCACTATCTGTGGCCAAGCAAAGTACGATCGCAGCCCAATAAAACAACAGTTTAAAATCGTACCACCTGCTAGAAAGCCCTTTGAACTGGTCCATTTAGACCTCCTGACCATTCAAAGCGAAAAGTTCCTTACAATCGTAGATGCATTCTCTAAATATGCACAAGCATATCATCTGAAAGATGGTACCGCTGTAAGTGTAGTACAAGCCCTATTAAATTTCTGTACCCATCACGGAATACCTATCACTATAGTTACTGATAACGGAACCGAATTCACAAATCAGCTTGTTGCGGAGTTCGTGAAGATGCATAAGATCCAGCATCATAGAGTTGCTCCTCATTCACCTAACGAGAATGGTATAGTTGAGAGATTCCACTCAACTATACTAGAACATCTCCGTATTCTTAAATTGAGTCAGAAGGTAGAATCTGTAATTAATTTAATGGCTTACGCCCTTTTGGCGTACAATAGTAGTATTCATAGTTTTACTAGGTGCAAGCCAATAGAAGTAGTTACTGGACACTATGATCCTCGTGATCCTTTCGACGTAGATCTCTCCGCTCATTTATTACAACAGTACATGACTAACCATAAAGACAAGATGACTCAAGCCTATAACGCAATTCATGACATGTGTAGCGCGACTCGTAAAGACCTCACAGATAACCGAAATAAGGAACGAGAACCGGAGGCTGAATACTCTCCCGAGCAACAGATTTTCGTGAAAAATCCGTTCGCTTCCAGACAGAAATTAGCCCCTCGTTACACTCATGACGTCGTAATGGCAGACCTCCCTATTCATATTTATACTAAGAAAAAGAGAGGTCCCATTGCCAAATCTAGGTTAAAACGTCTCCCTAAAAGCACCCGATTGTTACAGGATCCTCCTGATATTTCACCTGCTCCTGGCACCAGCTCTAACACAGGAGATAAAACTTGAAAGTCTTGATGATGGGCCTGGCATTTTACCTTTTAAATTGGGCTCAGCTAAACTTGTTACCCACTACCATTCCTTCCTACAAAATATTAATTTCCAAGATCTACGAGATAAAGTAATTTCAGTAGATAACCAGATAGATAATTTTAGCCCTCAGCTACATAATGTTACTAATTCATTATTTGAACCACACATAGATTATTTGAAGAAAAGGCTTGCAAATGTACTAGATCAATTGGATACATTTGAGATAAGTCGTGTAAAAAGAGGACTCGTAGATGGTCTCGGATCGGTAGTTAAAAGTATCACGGGTAACCTCGATTATACAGATGCATTGCATTATAATAAGGTTATAAAATCTTTAGAAGATAACGAAGATAAATTGGTAAGCGAATTAAACAATCATGTCAGCTTATCTAAGAATTGGACTTCGCAATATTCAAAGATAATTGACAGTATTGTGGATAATCAGAAAAAGATTGAGACATTAGTGAATAAAATACAACAAGTCGATGCATCTAGAGACAATGACTTAATAAAATATGCGCATTTAGCTCAGATCCTTATGATCTTAACGGATAACGTAGACTCAATTTCTCAAGAATTAATTAAATTACAAAATGTCCTTGCTTTTATCAGAGCGTCCACAGCACATCATTCGGTCTTAAATATGCATACAATTCGCGATATTATACGCAAATTGAAATTGCTATATGGCAGTGAAAAGGTAGTAGATTTAGATGTTAGAGAATATTTTGATATAATTAGATTAGGTTCATATTATATAGGAAACGAGATAGTTATAGTATATAAATTTCCAATCGTGCTTCCATACACGTATGATATTTATAAATTATCTATCATCCCCAATAAAAATCACGAGATCCTCACCCCTCCGTTCCCATACCTAGCTATCCATGAGAAAGATTTCAAGTACATTGAGGCTGAATGCCCGAAGACCAGTAAATGGTACATCTGTGAGGAGAAGAAGAATCTGCAGACTCAATCACCAAATGACTGCATCCAGCATCTCATCTCCACGCAGCAGCGGGACAAGACATGCAGCCCCACCACCATCGCTTTAGCAAAACCAGCATACGAAGAACTTGACGAGAAACATTATAGTATCACTTTCCCTATCTCAACGAAAGTTCATATCTCCTGTGGTCAAGATCTCTACCAGACACTTCAAGGAAGCTATCTCGCCATAATTCCCCAAAGATGTTACCTAGAAACACCGGAATTCACAATCTGTAATACCAACAACCGTTTAAAAGGACAAGCATTGAAGATAATAGATCTACCTGAGAGCGACTTCGTGACCTCATCTTCAGCTCCAGCATTCAAATTGAACTCTATCAACTTAGACCACCTTCATGCCACTAACAAGAAAATCTCGCTTCAATCGCCACTGCACCTTGAGAAGGATATCGATTATAGTCTATACCACACTACAATCCCTCTGTACGCGATTATAACGGGTGCATGTGCACTAATTATTGGCCTACTATGTAAGAAATATGGGTTCAATCCGAACAAAAAATTGCACCAAGTTTCTGAAGGAAACCAAGCTGATCTACAAGAAGTCTACGCCCTTCCGACCAGAAAAAGAGATGACCCCAATCAACCCCCAGCTCAATTCACGACAAGCTTTAATACTCGCTGTTCTTCGGGGGGAGGTGTTACGCAAGGCTAACGTAGGCAGGGCGCTCCGCTCGGCTTGACCTGCATAGATGCATCGGCCGGCACGAGGCGCATCGTCAGCGGAACGTGGTCGTCGATCGCCCTTCGAATATACTAGTTTTTAACCATTCTTCACTCTTGCATCGAGTGAGTCTCATCTCCTTATTTGAATTAAATTTAAATCTAAAATTAAAGTTATTTTTTTGAGAAGCTACCCTGAGCAGCGGCCTACGTATTTCCTGTTCTTCAAGACCAAACCTAGAAGATACAGACAAGAAACCACACCTTGGTTATTTTTTTTAAATTTTATTGGTATTCGAGTTGGAGCATAGGTACTCATTCCCTAGCATGACCATTTTGAATACATTACTTTGATCTAAAGCAGGTAACTAGAGGATAGAAGAGTAGGTACTTCTTGGCCACGACCTAATCACTTTGATTGGACGACCCCGATACAGTTTCTTTTAGAAACTTCCATAACAAATATTAATTTATAATGATCTTAATTGGCTAGAATTTATGTTCCAACGTGCTCGACCGATCCTACCCTAATTATATGTGATGAGGAAAATCGATCCAATGGAAATTTGGGGGCTTCTGACAATTCTCTGGACATCGCAACGTAGAATGTGCCGATTTTTAATAATAGTTTGGATTTCTTCCACGGCTATATTTAAAAATTGTATTGTAGTCCTCGTAGTGAGCGTGAGTGAGTTGTTTGCAGAATTCATGTTATTTACTAAAACATTTTTAAGGTTGACTGCGGCTTTGAGCCCTAATGTCGTTTCTTCGCTTCGCATTGAGGTATCTTGACTCATTTTAATTATGTGGTTCCTTTGAACTGCCGTCGTCGTTTGCCGAACTAAGAACCCGAGTGGATAGGGTAAAAATGGGATTTTATATTCCTGAATATTGTAGGGTATCTATATAATGATGGTCTTATAGTTCGCTTGTGTGTTATAAAATTACCAGCACTGTATAAAAATATGAGTATAATAACATCATTATAAATATTCCAAATGAACGAATGAATATTTTATTATGATGGTTTCGGTGACAACAGGCACGAATTATGATGACTATCATTACGTCTACGTCGGCTCAAAAGCAAACTTCGATAACTCATAGCTTTTACCTGTATTGTTATACACTTAACAAATCAAAGAAGAACAGATTGATACGGATGTTCCATTTGAAATGTAAAGAAAATGTTCTCGCAATCATTGCACACTTTCCATAGCAAACGATACCATTTTGTTTTTGCACTCCTTCTCAAAGAGTACACACGCAGACACCGCTTTTTATGCAAAGAAGGAAAGTGGTCTGTAATCTTTGGTAAGTGCGCCCAGGTGCTACGTGAGTGCTACGAGTGTGCTACGAGTCTACGAGGCGCTACGCCACCGCCGTAATATCGACAATGCCACGATTCCCGGAATAAAGGCTTATAACTTCGTATACCGTATCAGTGTTCGCAACTAGGTAGGTACATGGCAGTTTATAAGAAGGCAAAACCGCCTACTCGCGTCTTTTTATCGACTTTGTACGGCCCGAGAATACAAATATGTTCTTGAGATTTTATAAAGGACGAAAAGATATTGCAGTGTACTTGGCAAAAGTAAGGGTAAATTGGTATATTCTTTTCTATTAAGTACATTTTTGTCTTTTTCATTTCTTGTTCTTTATCTTGTTCATTACTTTAATCGTTACTATTTGAATAGGTACCCCATAAAGATATATATTAATCTGTAGTCTTTTGGAGAAAGAGACAAAATTACAAAATGCTTTTTATTGACACAAAATATTAATTTAACAAGCAAATTAACTCATTGGCTCCCGAACTAGAATAAACTGTGTTTTAGAATCCTGAAAGCCAAACGCTAGAGAAATAAAGATTCAGGTGTTAAACTAATTGAATTGGCTCAGTTTCCAAATTCTCCTGCATGTGGGCTGCACGGTGATGAAGCCCGGCGACCGATCGATAGCGTATACCTATCATAAGTTATGCTGCATAGCTCAGAACTAGTGTTTTGAACGGATTCAATCCTTTCATAAATCCTTTCCTCGCATAAATAATAAAAGTGGTTAGTTTGATCTATAATGGGATATATAAAGCCAATAGTGAGACAGTTTAGGTATATATTTGCTTATCCGATTCATCAATGAGTCGAAGATGACCTCAAATAATTGACCTAATCAAAAAATGTATCTCTGATTCATTTTACTTAGAAAAATAAACTATAGTAATAAGTAATTCATGAATAAAGAGGTAGGTATTTTATTTAGTTTCCGGAACCAAAACGCCAAGAAAAAGATAGTAAATAATAAACGATCTTGCTCGTAACCTTTATCGAATCTGCCGCGTCCTACATCAAGTAAAAATATTTCCAGGGCACCAAATACTACTTGAATCTACCTACTTGGATTAATATGAATAGTTCTAGGTACTAATAATTTTTACTTACTTCTACTAGTGCGATTAAACGGTGAAGGAAAATATGGCGAGGAAATCGGCATATCCTATGACCTAAAAATTATAAGACATGTGTGTACATGAAAGTAGCATCTAAGGCTTTCACTACACTGATTCTTTCACCTACCTACCTATATATAGGATGACCAAGAAAAAACCAGTGACACGACGATCGACCAAGCAATATACTTCGATGATGTGCTACACTACATTTTATTTCGACTGTACTTTACTTACAAATTTCCATGCTAAAAAATACATTTTGTTAACAAAATGTATTTTTTCCAATAATCATTTAACACAAAGGACATTGGGCAAATTTGTATGGAGCCAGGGCCCCGATTTTTTTTAATCCTGCAATAATGAAACTTTCAGTTTTACATTGTGCTAATAGTGTAGATTTCAAATATATGCGGCTTTTATTGTAAAGCAGCCGGAGTAAAGAGATATAGGTCGTTAAAGTTTTGTATAATACCTGGTTGACAGTGTACGAAATGTAATTATTTTGAACATTACAATATTTATTTTCAATTCTATGTTGTTATTAGTTTAAAATACTGACAGATCTACGTGAAAAGGGAGGATATTACTGGATCCTGTACGCCTGGACCTCTTCAGGTCGGAGGATGTCTACCATGTAAAAGTATTTTCATATTCAATATCTACCTACCTATATTATGGTTATTAAATAGTACCAAGGATGATACTCTGATATTACCTATTAAACCTAAATAAAAAAAAATGAATAAACATACAATTTTTATTTCGATTAGCAGTAACCAATGGTATTTAATTAACTGTTATATTATTGATAAACTATGAAATTAAAAAAAATACTACTTGAATAATACACAAAAATCAATCTTTACAAAATATACCTACAGCATTTAACAACTTTTTCACTATCAATTTTTTTTTCATTCACTGTTGGAATTTGTTAACCATGATAGACTAGCCCCTTCTGGAGTGTTAATAACATGCGATCTTGCTCGTAAGACCTAAGAACCACATCCACGGCACACTCTTCGATGTTCAAACCGTCTAACGGCAGCTTGTTCCGCAGGAACGTTTTGCACCAATGTCATTTTTGAATATCTGTAAAAATAATAGTTATTGTCATTGTAGTTAGGTACCTCATATAAAATATACCTACTGATAAAAAAGTTACATTACTAGCAACCCCTTTCAGACTTTCGTACGACTAGTTATGCTCATTTTTGCGGCTGCCGAATTTTATATGATGCATCTTTAGGAGAATGCATGCACATGATGCACACCAAACAAGCAGAGACACGACAGGGCGTTGCGTTGCAATTTAACTTTTAAACAAATAGTGCTGCGCTCTTTTCCTCATCGTACCGCGTTCGATGTGTGGAGCTCCTGAGGCTTCATCATCAACAACCTGTAGGAGTCCACCGCTGGACATAGGCCTCCCCCAAAGAGTTCCACGACGAACGGTCTTGAGCCCTTTCCATCCACCGACTTCCCGCAACCTTTACAATGTATTGGTCCATCGGGTGGGGGGCCTTCCAACACTGCGTCGCCCGCTTCGTGGTCGCCATTCGAGAACCTTTACTCCCCAACGGTTATCGGTTCTGCGAGGTTTCATGAATCGTAAAATAATATTACTTAGGAAAATGTAGAAACTTACCTGATGTGGTTAACCAAGACGTGACAGTATTAAGGATTACCGGTGGCTGGTCTTGTACCAGGAATCGTCGAAATCTTGAGCCTCAAGCAATAGTGCAATTGGCAGTCACAAATGACAATGGTTTATTGTGACAGTCAAAAACAATTGATTGCGGGTAGGGTTTTGTTTCGTTGCACTATACCAATCGAAGAAAAGCGTTCGTAGTAAGAAGGTAGCATAAACATAACACGGAAATGACTATTTTCAGCGTTTAATATAACTCCACTGCTTTAGAGCTTTTCATGACTAAAACTACTACTTTAAATTAACAAAATGAATTAATTAACTCATCAAATAACTGCAGGTTGGGGCCCACGATTACCCATGTCCTTTACATGAGACTACTTTCAGTCACGCCTTATAAAAAAGAAATAAACCATTGAAATCGGACAGCCGTTACAGGGTGAACGGTGTAAATACATTTTTGGAGGAGGTAGGGCACAATGAGATTTTCTCGCTCTAAATTGGAGTAACCCGCCTGGGGGTACCTCCGCCTTACAGAAGATCGCGGACAATTTGTTAAAAAAATAGTGTTGTGTTCATATGGTGAGTAAGGCTACCAGAGCTCTTTAAGGGGAGGTGAGGGTTCGGGGTTGGCAACGCGTGCGTGATACCTCTAGTTTTGCAAGCGTTCATAGTCTACGGTACGTAGCGTGAGCTTGTTTGCCACCTCAGTTAAAAATAAACGAAAACTATATAAACACATAAGCAATCATATCTATAGTACATTCAAATGAAGATAACCGAACTTTTTAGGTGTATTAGATCTGTGACGTAGCTTAAATTATTTATGTCTTTGTATGCCCGGAATGTCGTACCTAACATAAATGTGCCCGAGGGTAAAAATTTCCTCCACGGCAGGCTCAGCTTTGTGCAGCACATCAAGAAGGGTACGTAGTTAAATTCGCATTAGGGGCCCGTAAGTTTTAAGGTACCTACTTACCTTAGAAGAATTTTACATGATGACGTGAAGCTCTTTAGGGGGGGAGGGGATTCGGGGTCGGCAACGCGCGTGTGATACCTCTGGTATTGCAAACGCTTATAGGCTACGGTAGCCGCTTACCAACAGGTGGGCCGTATGCTTGTTAGCCACCTTAGTTGTATAAAAAAAAAAAAAAAAAAAATGAATGAATAAATCGTCATGGAACGAGCATTCTGACTGTCTTGGAAAGGACCTTTAAGAATATAAATAATATTTAAAGACAAAGGATGAAAGGAGGCGTACTCTAATCCTTTAATTAAACACACTGGTCTTTCACCAACGGCCAATGGCTCTTTTCAGAATCACGATACATCAAACTGCTCACTGAACTTAATGCAAGACGACCAAGAAAGAACCAGTGGCACGACAAGCAATCAATGAGAAAGGTCATAGACAAGGAAAAGTTTTATTCGCGTATTTGAGCCGACTAAAGCTGTGTTCCAATGGCTTGCGATATGCCATCTAAAATAAATAAAAAATACCCAACAGTCACATACATCGACCTGACCCTATTAGTATAGGGTCAGGTCGATGTTTGTGAATCCTAGTGGATTCCCTGTATCGTGGGAATCAGAAACTACGAGTACCATGGTACCACAACACCCAGAACCAAATTCGACGGGAAAAGAACCCGCACCCCTTGCCTCTCAGGCGGGCAAAAGCCCGCTACGCCATCGAGGTCGTAAGTATTTTATTTCAAAATGTTCCTTATATCTACTGAATGAAGTCAGTTTCAATTTGACTTTTAGAGGCTTGCGATATCGTTGAGATATATCGCACGGCCTCAAATATCAAACTCAAAACGGTTTTTATTCACGAAAACAATTGACTTCGTGGCCATTGTATGCAATCAAACTAGGGATTGCCTTTAAGCATACACTATCTGTGAGCGAGTGCCCAAAAGCCCACATCTTCCCAGTTTATTGTCTTTCAAGCCCAAATATGAACAAGGCTGGATGACGTCATAGCCATGAGTCCGGCTACAGACCGGCCGAGAGTCCGGCTGAAAGAGTCCATAGTTTTCACGTTACATTTTCTTCAGGTTACACATACGCGCGTATTAGGTTTCCGGGCAGCCTATTAGTGCGAAGTTAAAATTACGTAGGAAGGTGGTTTATATCACACGCGCCAATTAGATAAAGCGTGGAGTTGCATTTTAATTAGCACTTATGAGGTGTGTAATGTTTGTTTTTAATTATAGTGCTTACCATAAACCATTGAATTAGTCCATTCAGGACAATTTCTATATTGTATGACATTTTTGTCATCTAATTGTATTGCTGGTCATAATACCACAAAGCTATGTATTTTTAATTTAAATGAAGTGGAAGTAACATTTTTTTGGTGTAGCAAGGTTATCCGTGGTAACAGGCAAGAAAATGAAAATGATTGCGAGAGGTTGGTACCTGGGCCTGGTTACTGAATATTGCAATGATTTAATGAACATCCTTACCTCGAAGCAGCTCCGCGTTCATCATTTATTCAGTATCGTGCGGGCAGCTAAAAATGTTCTCGCGTTATAAGGTTAAACTTTGTTGAGAATAATGTAACTAAGAGTTATTTTTTTGTAAATGAACATTTTATACTTATGCAGCGTTAGCAAATTCGTAACATTAGAATCTCTCTGAGAAAGTATAAAGAGGTATATTTTAGCTATAATGTGCTTCCAGAGCGCTGGAGCATGAACAATCTTTACAACCTCGGTGGTAAACGCATACGAGCCACCTGTTGGTTAAGTGGTTAGGTACCGTAGCTTGGACGCTTGCAAAACCTGTGCCTTTATGCGTTGCCAAAGCCTGAGACATGCGTTTGTAAGTCTCATGTACAGTGAAACAATTTGATTTAAGGGACCACTACTGCTACTATACTACTGCTCTATACTGCTGCATGGCGGCAGACCGAGGCAGTAATTCCCCGGAAAGATATGCAGGAGCCTCTTGCTCCAAAAATCGCGATATTACAAAAAGTTTATTTAGTAGCTATTGATAATCACCAACTCCACTCGGTATTTCCTTTGAGTATTATAAAATAAAAACGTTAGGTCATAAAGATGAATCTCGCGAGGAGCATCGCAGGCTCCGTGCGCCCGTAATGGCGGCCGCTCCTCGACATTTAGGACTAACTTTCTATTGAATATTTTATATCAGTTGCTTACATACTTTGTTATCTAATCATATTCGAGACTTGTTTGACTGAAATGTCGAAGTTTGAGACCTTTAAAGAAATAATAGATTCGTTTTCAGAATACCAAAACTTATAACTAAGTAAATTTTATTTTTATTTTAGTAAGAAATCATTTGTATAATGGAATTGCAATTGTTTGTGAAGATGATAAGACGATGTGATATGAGCAGTAGATAGATAGATTACTCGTTTTTGTAGGCGCCCTTTCGGGACTCCATACAAAAACGGTAATCTATACACTTTTCGCGGTCGAAAAGTGAAAAGCAAGAACTCAATGATTTCGCAGACTAGGGCCTCAGTGCTCCATCAGTGCTCGATAAACACAAAGATGAAAATAAATGCAGAGTGCAGGCCGCGCCCCGGTCAGCGCATATTCTAATAGCTGAAGCTGCCTACACTAAAGGAAGCGCGGCCCTGACCGACTTCTGTGACCGATATCCGTGCAGCGAGCTTACGTGGTGACACGCATCGCTCTGGATCCAAATTATCACTGTTTTGGGCATCGTTATTTGTGTATTAGCATGTGACATTGACCTGGCGTAGTGGGTGAGTGCCTGTCCTAAACGCAAGGGCTGTGGATTCGATTCCCGCTGCGGGATAAATGTTTGCGTGATCTGCAAATATCTGGGTCTCGGTGTTGTGGTACCAGGTACTCGTAGTTTCTGATACCCACGATACAGGGAATCCTAGTGTGAGGCCAGGACTATGTATGTATCTGCCTGGTGGGTGTTATTTATTGTTTAAAGTTTCAAATCAATATTTGCATTAAAAATATTTTTTTCATACAAACTTCCCCCTTCTTCTCTCTTCCCCCCCCCCTACCCCCTCTTCTCACGGGGGTGTAGCGCGATATAACTTATCCTATGTAACAATTTAAACCATAATCAATAACGTTGTAAAGTTTCATAAAGATCCGTCCAGTATTTTCTGAGATTATACAAATAAACAGACATTATTTAATTTTATGATCTGAAAAAAACATATGTCTGTTAGTTTGTTATATGTATAGATTAAACAGGTATGTACCGTTGTCGCTTTCATACCAATAACAAACAAATACAAATGCGAATGAGGCGAGCTTTGCGGCCACCCTTCACATGCACATGCAGTCCGCTAACCGCAAATGTCCCTTGTAGGCTCTATGTGCTACGCACAGTTCCGGCGATGGTCCATGGAGGACTAATAGGTACTTTAAATATTGAAGTTAGCAGTTTACCTTAATCGAGACTTCCCTTTTTAGTAGTTAAAAGTAGGTACCTAAGTAATACAGCATTCAAATATTTCAAAAAAGCTGAGACTCGAACCTTCTAAATGAGAAAATAATTAAATAATCTCATGATAATTTTCACTTCACTTGTTACTGGAACTGGAAAAATGATAAAAATTAACTGTATTTTATGGTACCGGTAAAGCGGTAAAGAGGAAAATGAACTTTTTTTTATATAACCGGTACTTTGTCTCCAAGAGGCATTGATTTGGTCCACCCTGTACATCGCAGCATCTAAGTACGTTAAATGTGTAGGTACTTGAGAGGCCGCGTTGCGTTGTAAGATAATATCAACACGTGGAAGCTTGAAGCGCCGTTTCGGCCTGTTTGGGTGTTGTTTTTTAAATTTTCATGTTTATTAACAGTATAAAAAATGGCTAGCCCGTCGGGTCAACAGCGCGTTAGATTTTAATGACGAGAGCACGTGTAGACTGCTTGTATTTGCATAATTTGTAAAGTCCCTCTCTAATTGAGCCGTGCCAAGCGACCGCACTGCTTCTGAAGCGCAGAATACATTAAAGTTTTTTCAAGGTTGTCTTACCTACCTGTATTACAGGATGTAGAAATAATGCTTCGTACACAAGCTAACTTTACAAATCCTATCCTACTAATATTATAAATGCGAAAGTTTGTGAGGATGTTTGGATGTTTGTTATTCAAGCACGCCGTAACGGCTCAACCGATTTCGTTGAAACTTGGAATATAAGAGTTATTTACCTAGAATAGCATATAGGCTACTTTTTATGTAGGTAAGACGCGAGTGGAGCCGCGGGCGGAAGCTAGTAAATAATAAATAAAATAAATAAGTAACACCCAATGTATGTGACACATAGTTCTGACCCCACACTAGGATTACCTGTGTCTTGTGTATCAGAAACTACGAGTACCATGGTACCACAGCACCCAGACCCGTAATAAATATTGACAGATCAAGCAGTCATTTTTCCCGCAACGGGAATCGAACCCTTGCGTCTCAGTCGGGCAATCGCACGCTGCTCCACCGAGGTCGTCAAAATCTCTTTCGTTGAGGACACACAGTTTTGCAGATACCTAAACTAAAAGTTTTGTGTGAGTTTTATTAATTTCGTAGATACCTACCACTTATTACAACGTAAAGGCAATGGACAGTAAAATTATAAGAAAAAATAATCACACGACTTTAAATCCCTAAGAATGGAATTCTTCCTCTTAGATCTCCAGGCTATCAGATCCTTGAAGATGTCTAACGGAGGTAGTCAGCGGCATGTTAAAAATATTGTTATCAAAACAAAATAGGAACTAAGCTACACAGCCCCAAAGCCCAAGTAGTCTTTTCCGCTAGCAAACATCTTTTGGATCTTTCTTCATCTTTCTTGCCACTCAAACAAAATAACAAGGTTTATTGGTATTATTGCAATTAGGTAAGTTAACATCGTATATCATTTATTTAATCTAGGTGTGAGATGAAAATGATTTTCTACCGAATAATATTTAATGGAAAAACTTTTAATGGGATTTGATGAGGGAACGCTTTTGGTACCAACAAACTAAAAGCAATTTTCTTTTCAGATTTCGCAATGTCTTTTGAATACTACCCTGGACGACACTCTCTAATTCCGTTATTTTAGAAGTGGTACTACTTTGTTTTTCTTAATTTTATGGCTACTGCTCTATCTCGGTCAATATTGCCAAGTAGTATATAAATTATATTGCTCAGTAACTAGATGCGACATGGACATAATAACAGATTGTTTCGAAGAAAATGGTGGCGGGTTTCAGCATTTTGTCGGCGGAAAATCACATAATATACTCTCGTTCTATTTACCTATGTGCTAAGATCCTAAGCTTTAATGGTTAAAATACCACCGAAATAACACACCAAAACTCAACAAAACACAAGAAAAGTATAAAACGGCAGAGCTAAGCTCCTATCCAAAACTGCTAAAAAAAAGTCCTACTGTTTACCTACTTTGGATCAAAATTCTCATAAAGCGACATGTACTTTTCTGTAATAGAGACATTCTGTGTACCTTTAGGTCTAAGTACCTACTAATTTGACAAGTTTTTCTTCAAAACAACTAACCATCAAGAAGTAGGTACGTAAACATTTGGCTAAGAAATAAAGTTGGTCCAAGAACGAAGACCGGGTGAAGTCAAGCCGACATAAATTAGGTAAGAATGGCGCAACTTGTGACTCTAATGGCACATTGAACATATTAATCGTCTGAGAAGGCTGCGATCACAGAAACAGATTATTTTTTTCATTCTCTAACAGTTCAGCGTTTTGCGGTAACGTTTTATTACAAGTTTATACTGGCCTAGTGTTTTTCTGTACGAAAAATTTAACGGTGAAGGAAAACATCGTGAGGAAACCACTTAGCATTCTTTTAAGCGGCGATGAGCTTGCAATCTTTCACGTATGGAATACTCACTACTGCAAAATGTGGGAATGTGCCTAAAATGATTGAACCTGCCTCTGACTAACTCCCTTAGAGTGATTATGAACTTACCTTTGATAGATTACGTCCTAACTACGACGAAGTGTACCTGCAAATAAAAATAATATGTTTCGTTACAATTTCGTTTATAATAAGTCAATAAAATCTCAATGCGGGGGCATGTTACTGCTTACCTCGTTTTTGTATAGTATAACATTACCTCTTTCTATTTATTTTATTGAAAATAAGGCCGAGACAGTCTAATAATTTCACCCAATTCAAGCAAGTTCCTACTTACAGCAGGAAATTAAATGTCTTTCGGCCTTCGCCTACTCGAAACATCCGTTTGTTGCCGCAGCTGCGCATAGACCTCTAGCTTTGTTTTATTTAAATCTCCTGTAGGTAAGAATATATAGATATACTAGTATAGTATCTAAGAGCTATACACATTCTATCGATTATAAACATCCGACCAAAAAAACATCCAAAATAAATGGAATAAATTAAAAAAGACGGACTTTTTTAATTTTTCTGATTTGGCGATTTTTGAAGATTTTGAAGAAATTGCTACTATCTATGAACTAAGAAAACATACCATTTTCTTAGACCTAATGAATGAAGCCTTTGGTTCAAACCGCACAAAATCGGTCGCTCTGGGGGTCCTAAGTTCAACAGTGGATGTTCTACAGCCGAAATGATGATTATGATGATGATACGTAATTACATTAAGCAAGTGTACAGAGGGTTGGGCTGAGGACTAAGAAATTTGCAATAAAGCGTCTCCCTTCAATCGCGGTATGTGTAGAGGATAGCAAACGTATGCGCCATAATAGATGGATTTAGTAGAATGGAATAAAGGATCAAGTTTTTCCATTCGAGGAAAGTCATTATGATACGATCATTAGGTCACAACGATATTGATCGACAATGATTTTACAGCAATGGTTTGACGTCTCTAATGGCCACAAACTACTGCCTGTATAACCATCATGTATTGTGTAGATTTTATTTTTAGCTAGTATCTGCCCACAGCTTCACCCGCAGTACCTGGATAGAAAATAGCCTATGTCTTTCCACAGGGTTCGGGCTATCTCCACACCAAATTTCACCACGATCGGCTAAGCCGTTTAGTCGTGAAAACGTAACAAAAAGACAGCCAAAGAGACAAAGTTACTTTCGCATATATAAGTGTACATTCTAGTTATAGCTAAGAAATTTTTCTTGTAACAAAATTTAGTATAAACTTTTCTTAACATATACACATAATTATCCCTACCGTATTTATAACCGTAGTCTCCTCCTATTCCTTAAACTCTTTAGTCCTTTGGCTAGCCCTTCTTTATGTCGTTTCAAATCTAAAAGAAATAGGTACATGAGCAAGGTAGCAAGCTTATACAAGGTGATTCATAATAGATATGCTATCCCTAAACAGGCTTTTTCTACACCCAGTTGGCAAAAAAGTTTGTTCTACGACTATTAGAAATTCAATATTTTACATTCAAAAACTCAATGAAATATCTGCTGTTTCGGAGTCAAATCAGTTGAAACTTAATTATTTAGCTGTTTTATGTAGTAATCTTGATGTCGAACTCCTCGTACCTACGTTTGATAATAACATATGATAAATAGACCAAAAACAGCTAATTACGTAAAATTTCGGGAAAAACAGTTATTTTTTACTTCTTTTTTTTTCCTGCTAATATTATTTCTTTTTGTTGTTTTAATAAGCCACAATTGGGATGGTATATATATTATGAATCACCTTACATTGTTCAATGTCTTCCTTTGAAAGCTCCAAGGCCTATCTTATTAAAAAGTCTCATACCGGTAAAGTAAGTAGATACCCAAATAAACAATAATTAAGGACCCTAGAGTAATTGAGTATTCTTCAATAGCTTATCTAAGTAGCTTTATTTGTAATTGCGAGTTCGCTTCATAGAATAAAATTGCTTTTTGGGGCTCCGCCATGCGGACCCGTAGGTCAAAATTATTGTGAAAATGCGATAATTTTTGTTTGGACGGTGGGGACGATGAATAGGTAGGTACATATATACGAAATAAAACCCCTACCCTTCAGAATAAACTTGTGAGTAAATTGGAAGCTTGATGACGTCACTGGGCTTAAGAGCCCTGGGGCTCTTGAAATGTGTCATTCGTTTTCGCTTCGCAGTCGAGTGACTTCAAGTTAAAAAGAAGAGAATATCTAGGTATGCCTACATTTAGGGAGATTATATTTTTAGTAGGTAGCTATCCTATCCGAATTATATTATAAATCCTACTATCCTATTTATATTATAATGCGAATGTCTGTGGTTCAATCACGCCGTAACGTAATGGCTAACCGATTTCGATGAAACTTGTATATTTAGAGTTCTTTACCTAAAATAGCATATAGCTAACGCGAAGAAAATAATCTGAGTGTGATTTGAGTGTAAAATCCCACTGAAAATACGAAGATTTATACTGTAAATGTTTTTTTTTCTTACCTACACCTATTTTATGGATCCGTTTATTGCCTTTATTACAGCTACCTAACGGTCCGCCAAAACATGACGACGAACCTAAAAACCTATTTATTATCTAATAAACACTCAACAAAACACTCAATAGTCCATCTTTTTTATGTGTTCAGTTATTGAGGAGCCAAAAACGACAGTTAGCCTGTTCGAGGGAACAGCTGCTTTCACCAATATTGCCTCGTTCCGCACGAAACGCTCAATGCTTACAAAGTAGATAGAACTATACCTACAGGGTGTAAAAACAGCTCTCGAAAACTGAAGGCAGTGTCACAGAAAAACAGCCTCTTCGAGTAATATCAGGTTGGGTATAGGCTCAGAAGGCGGAGGTGCCCTCAAAATTATATTAGTGGCCACAAGGACAAAAAACATTACTTTCATTCATGAATCGGGGTTTTGAAAAAATATGAGTCTTTAGTTTTGTTTCCTTACGGATAAAGCGTAACGAGTTAACGTTGATATAAACCTACAGTTTTTGTATTATATGCACGAAATTTTATGTAGGTACACACATAAAAAAAGTAGAAAGCCGAACTACCCCTTCTAATTCTAATTCTAATCGGGGGTGGTTAGACCTGCACTGACTTCCCGCTGTGGGGTGTTTTGTGCAACTACCCCTTCTATTTTTTAAGTCATTCATAATCGTTCAAAAGCCGTGGTCAAAACATCCCGTTTCAATTTTCTAGAGTACTTTTTACACACACCCTTTACACTATCCCGCGAATCGATACCTGCTCGCTAGCAACCATCATAGTTCTGCTATATTCACAGCATTGCATGGGTTATTCCAGTTAAGGATTGTCACGTTGTTGGTTATGTCGTCGGTCGCATTAAATGTACAGGTGGTCTACATCACAGCTAGTTGATGAATCTACTCTATAAAACGTGGTCCGTAACTAGTATACTATCCCGAAAGGGGCCTATTCTTTCAACAAAATAAGAGAAAATCAGGGGAAAAATACGAAATTTTTACTTTAAAAATATCAGTTTCTTTAACCGATATTTTGAAAAAATTAAGTAGTTGTTTTTATACATTAGGTCTTTTTACTATTTGTAAACCTACTATTAGTTCTACATCAAAATAAAATGTTCATTTAACGCGTATTACCATCATCATCATTATACATCTTTATGCAGGTAAAACTAAAATCAGACGTGTCGCATAAATTCAAAAATGGCTGACTAAACTGGATATAGCGAGACCCAGCAGAGTTTCAATTAAAAACATTATGATGTTCATCGCCATTATAATTGGCAGTTGAGTTTCACCCCCTGCGGGCCATCGCCCTTCATCTCCAGACCATTTCATTGTTCTTTATATTTTTTTGTAATTTATTTTTGTTAAGATTAAGGTAATGAACATATTAACTCTACCTACATAAGTAATGATTTGTATCATTACTTACTTACTACGTTGGTAGAGTTAATATGTTTTAGATAGATTATTCAAGGTATATAATATGTATGCTATCCCGAAGGGGGCTTGTTAAATCAAGAAAATAATTATATTAGCGGATAAAATCAGATTTTTACTTGAACTTTTTTAATTTTTTTGGTATTATTATCATCTTTACAAGTAAGAAGTTATTAGAAAATACATAACAATCCCACTATTATTACAAACGCGAAAATTTGTAAAGTCTTGAGCGGTTTGGAATGTAATTTGGCATGTATGTAATAAAATAGCATGGAATAGAACGACAAGTAGATACGGTAGACTAAAGGAATTAATCATTTCATCATCAAAGAATTCAACACAGAGGAATTCACTGTTTAAGCCTTTAGTATAGGAACTAATTATAATGTAAGTTTGAAAAAAGTGTTTCCACTTTAAAACGTCTACCGCCTAAAAAAAGTTTTATCACTAAGAAACTTATTAAAAAACTTTTGGATATGCCAATTCTCCTTTAATCTATCGGAAGCCCAACGAACTCTCATTTACATACATTTTGCAGACCCCACACAGATAAAACCCTTTTTATCGCACTGAAAGGATTTCTGAGGTTCAACAAAGAATTCTTTACTATTTAATAGAAATTGGGAGTTAGGTAGTTACACGGCCGACCATCCCGCGGGAACCGTCACATAAATTACTATCATTAGTTTAACACACACGGATAATACAAAAGCTAGCTTCCATTTATTTACGAAAACCTTTGCGTGTTAGCTTCATACTTACAGAAGTAAGGTTTCTTCTGTAGGTATAATTTCTAACTCAACTATTGGAAGAAAAACCAGGTACTTACCTACTTATCGACATGGTAAAATAAACCACTAAGAAAAAAAAATTTTTTGAATCATGGTTACGAACATAATTTTAACTTAAAACGGGATATTTACCACGATTTGTGAGTTTATTTAACCCCAATATTTCGGCATAGTTTAATGCGCCACGATCACGAGGTAAACTCATTCTATAGATGACCAGTAGAAAAAATAAGCTCACAAATTGTGGTAAATAACCGGTTTTGAGTGAAAATTAAATTAATACACTTCTAAAATTATAACAAAATTCTTAAGTTCGTACTCGAATCTCATCCTCAAGTTCGGATATGCATAATATTCTTTTGTTCGGGATTGTTGTACGCAAAAGAAATATTTGAGTTTTAAAAAGAAGTAGGAAGGTACTACGAGTCTACGAGCAATGACTACGAACGGAGTTACGGAAGTGATTTGCATGCTAAGTACTTATTGTAGGGCGAGCTACCCTGCCTGGTAGGTGACCCCTCAGTAGGACTGGCTTTCCTAACTAAGACGGTTGACTTATTCGGATTAAGCCCACCAAGATAAAGACGTCTGTAGATAAGTACCTACTACGGCTACTTTGAATTAAGGTCATGGCCATTTAATGGCGGGGTGCCTGGTTATGGCGCTTTAAAATCAAGCAAACTTGAAACGTTATTTAGCTCGCGGGCACAGTATAAATAATACTTAGATACTTAGTATTCCTGCTGCAGTTATCTTTTTTCGGTTTTTAAGGAATGATAATTTTAGTGGCTTATACCACCAAAGGCGCTCCATACATTTTTTTTTATGTTATACGGAGGCAAACAGTCTTACGGCCCTCCTGATGGTAAGTGGTTACCGTCGCCTATTGACATCAGCAACACCTGGAGCATTGCTAATGCGTTGCCTGCCGAACCCATCCCCCTTAAAGAGCTCTGGCAACCTTACTCACCGCAGGAACACAACACTATTTCAAACAAATAATGTTATTTGGCTGCGATCTTTTGTAAGGCGGAGGTATCTCCCCAAGCGGGCTGCTCCAATTTAGAGCGAGAAAATCTCGCTGTGCCCTACCTCCTCCAAAAAAACTACTACTAACTACTACTAAAAATCATTTTATAATAAATTTATCTTTAATCTTAGTTAGGTTAGTAGTGTTTATTTTTGTGTGGAAACAAAGCTTTTTTTTATTAATTTTAGGGCGTATCATTGAACTAAACTTTTCTATGAGCCTTTTCAATAAATTTCAGGAGCCATCTTGCTACGCCATGAATTGTTATAACGCTCATGCAGCTCACGCTCAGAGTTATAAACAGCCAAAAGTAATATGATATGCAGCTTTTCCATTAGAAATAAAAGCGATAAAAATGCGCTGAGCTTTGTCTGCGGGCACATCCGCTCACGAACGATGAGGCGTGCCGAACCAACCATTTACTTTCTATTGTTCTAACTTCAGCAAACATTTTTTTACCCCAATGCCGAATATTTTAAGGAAGAAAAAAATTCAAAGTTATAAATATTATAATTTTTGGCCGTGGTGGCCCCGGCTAAAGAATAGGCCCCTCCATATCTCTATCCGCGGATGTCGTAAGAGGCGACTAAGGGAAAAAAGCTAGGGGATGGGCAGCAGCGTCCCTCATATTAACAACGATAGCTTTAACTGCGCTCGCCAACCCGCATGCCCAGCGTGGTGAGTATGGGCAAATCCCCCCACATGATAAGGAATTTGCTCTGTCTGTGGGGGAGGCCATGTTCAGCAGTGGACATCGAACGGCTGAAATGATGATGAACCTGTACAAAACTGAGAAATTAATGTTAATCCGAAGAAAATAGGTACCTACAAATTCGGCTAATCAGAACAGTTTTAGTGCCATACATTCTAGGATTAGCCACTGTACTTTACAAGCACACAATTATTTAGTTAAAATCTCGCACTGCACCATCAAGATGTTTTATCTTTGGAACAAAAATTCATTTCTTGAAGATCCCTTAACACCGGATATTCTGCGAGCAATAGCTAAGCAAGAAAACACTTTATTAAATTCCACAGCATTCGAGCTTTTTATCATGGCAGCTAATTTAGATGCTCATAAAATATTCTTGGTTCAAACCTAATGAAAAAAACATGTATTCACGTTTAACAACTAAACAATGGCAGCTTTTGAAAATAAGGATCAGTTTATGAGGCAAAGACAAGTTTGGTTTAAGGAAAATATTTTACGAATAAGTACAGATTTTTATGATCCCCAATTCTGGCTATAAAAATGGCTACTGCAGAGCAACGAGTAACCCAAGCTTAGGTAAGGTATCCGTATCAGCAATTCTTTAGTAAAATAATACTCAAATCCTGAAATTAAATCAGATGACTTAGCTAAGGTTTAGTTGGCCTACAGTTATACAGTCGAGGGCAATCAAAAAAGCCCGGCACTTTGGTACCTACTTTAAGTTTTTAAATAAATCTGTCAAGTAGATACACGGTGTTCCGTTTCATGGCTTTAATGGCCAGGAACATACATTTGCTGCAAGATGTTTAATAGGTATTGGAAATAGAATTTATGTAGCGATTTTTTGCAAAAGATACCACTTCGAATGGTCAACTTTGGATAACTTAATCTTTGTAAATCTTTTCACATGACTGTACAAGAATCGGTTCAGGTGGAGTAGCTATAGCCCATTGTTACGATAAGCCCATTTTATTGTCTCCGTCGCTTGCCGGTCGCCCTTATCTTTTTATTGTCGGCGCGGACCGGCATTAACAATATGCTCCACAAGTTATGCTCTGAACGAAAACTGGAAGGCAGCAATTACTTTTTTACTATCACTTAGTTAGGATCCATTCAAGACGAAGTGTATTCATGTCGCCTAAAAACACTTGTACTTTTATGTAGGACACACTCTCATCATATTGTTAGAATTTACAGAGTAAACAAAAAAACAAGGAGTACAAGCTCCGTTGAAAACTTAGGGTCGGTAGCCTAACTATATATTCAGAGATATTTAGGATTTACCCTTTAGCCCTTTTCGAGTCAAATCCTATCGAAAGCTTGATGGGTATTTGAAATAGGTTTGTAGATATTTCCCTCAAAATGCATCTTAGCATGGTTTATGCCGAATATATATTCCGAAAGAGGCTTATTCTGCACCCAATTGACAATAAAGGAGATTGGGACAATGGTTTATTGTGACAGTCAAAAACAATTGATTGCGGGTAGCACGCTTCGCTGCACTATACCAATCGAAGAAAAGCGTTCGTAGTAAGAAGGTAGCATAAACATAACACGGAAATGACTATTTTCAGCGTTTAATATAACTCCACTGCTTTAGAGCTTTTCATGACTAAAACTACTACTTTAAATTAACAAAATGAATTAATTAACTCATCAAATAACTGCAGGCCCACGATTTCCCAAGTCCTTTGTTTTAAGACTTTTTGAAAATTCGAAATTGAATAACACTATGCAAAAATCCGCTGTTTTGAGGTCAACACAATTCAAACTTATTTATTCAGGTGTTAAGGTAGCAATCTTGATGTCGAACTTCTTATAGATTCAATAATTATGTAGTTGATAAAAAAACCGAAAAAACAGCTAATTTAAGAGTTCGCGAACAATTATGAAAACTGATGTTTCTTTTTTTTGGCTAATTTTCTCGTTTTTTGTTAATAGAATAAACCACTTTCGGGATGGTATACCTACTATGAATCACCTTTTACAAAAGGGTTCGCAATAATTTGCATTGATGACGGGGTATCCACATAACTTAGTCGGTAGGTAATCAGAATTGCTCTGTTCTAGTCCGTTAATCAAATCTCTTTGTGCATCTTCTATCTATATATATAAAGGAGTAGTCCACTCACTCACGTACACACTCACTGACAGACTCATCACGAAAGCTCGGAAACTACTGAGCAGAGGAGTCTGAAATTTGGATCAGGGATTCTTTAAAAGATTTTACCGTGCAATAAGAACGGATTTTGGAAAATTTAACTCCTAAAGGTAAAAGTTTTTTTGATAAACAACCCTCAACGTGCGTAAATGCAATGCAATGCAATTGCAATTTGGCACGCAGTTTCCTTATAGAGAGTAAACACTTGCTAAGTAAGTATTTTATGAAAATTCTCAAGGGAAAACTCCCAAAGGGATGAAATGGGGGTTGAAAGGTTCTTTAAAAGTCCTATGCTTTTTAAGTAACAGACATCAAAATCGGTATTCGGGTTAAGACTTTTAAGTATTAAGATATCCGTATATGAGTTTTATTAAAAGCAGGCCTTGGGGGTATTAACCCTCAAGGCCTGCTTTTCACCGCCACCATCATGGTCCCATCATCCCCAGGGGATATAAAAATGTATTGAAAAAAAAAATAAGACGTGACCATGATGGTGACGGTGACGGGACGGTGACGGTAACGGGACGGTGACGGTGATGGTATGTAGAAGTAAGTAAATAGCTGCATAATAAGTGTTTGTACTTTGGTAAGGATAATGGAAAATAGTCTAGGCAGGTAAACAAACGCGGACGAAGTCGCGAGCGGGACAGCTAGTTGCGTTATAAGACTCGTATTACCTACTTGAAAGGGAGGCTCGTTTCCAATTACAGCAGACGTTCACTAAGAATAAGATTCAATGTTATCTCAAAACAGTCTCGAAGGTGAGCTTGTAGATTGTAAATGTAGAGATTCAATGTTTTATATCTCAACTAACTATACCCGAAACCGGGCGGGTGCAGCTCGCGTACGTTAGATAGGTTTTTAGACCTGTTTTTACATATTGTTTATTACAGTTTTTGAAACAATTTACCTGTAAGACTACCTACTAATATCTACCTGTATTTTTTATGATCTCTCTTAGAAACTTCGCCTCCGCGTCGTTTTTTAACTGACTTCAAAAAAGGACTTCCATAATTCACTTACTATACCTATGATAATTTAATTAGGCTTCCAAACAAATGTAAAATTTTGACCAAAGTCAATAACTTTTTAAATTTTCATAAAGATTCGTTCATTCGTTTCTGAGATCAGTCCAAACGAACAGACATAATCTTCACATTCAAAATTTTTTTGTAACTTTTTACTAATGATCGCTTTAATAAAATTTTTAGATAGATAAATAGCTAATTAATAGATAAATAGTTTAATTTAAGTTAAAGATAATGTACTTTTTAGACGAAAAGAAGCTTTAAAAGCTCTTATTTCTTATATCGCTTGACTATGCGCAAAGAAAACGAAGGAAATGCTTTTGTTTGTTCAAAATAGCTGAGAATAAAGGACAAATGCCTGAGTTAAATGGATGTTTTTAGTTAATTATTTCAACTTATAGCCGCATGACAGCGTGAAATCGTAACAAAATTAAGGTTGGACTTGTCTAAATCGAGATTTAAGGTAACTTTTGGTTCAAATCATCCTTCTAAACTAAATGAGAAATGTAAAAGCCGTAAATTGAGATTTCGATTGTGATTTGAATGAACTCCACCGTCTGAACTTGGCAGAGTGGAAGTGGGGTAGAGGTAGAGAGAACGCACCAAACCTAATAGTCCCTACGTTCAGATATCTACTTCTCGCTCTTTACTTTAGCAACGAGAGAAAATCAAAGATACTACATAATGAACCTAAGGTAAATAAATAGTGGTTCTACAAAAACACCTAGCTAATCATGGTTCTATAGATTAGTCAAAAACGTACAACGAACATGAAAATTAGCAAGACGCCATTCCACGTTTCAGTCAAAGTCAAGTCTACCACAGTTCGGCTATACCACAGTCGAAACTACAAAGCAGCGTAGGTAATTAATCACGTTAGATTTATATTTCCTTTATTATACGGCGATGGTATTTATTAATTGTTTCGTCATGCATTCAACAGGTAAGGTAAGTAGGCAGGTACAGTAGAAAACATAAATATCTAATCCAGGTAGGTACTCCCAAAAGGTGAGAACGGGTACAGGGCACACTCTACCCGTCAGGGTCAGACTGACTCCAGAGTACGACGTCCAAAAGGGCTACGCGAGGCTACGACTCGTCCTTGAGCTACGGGGACGATCTACAGGTACCCAAGTAATTTATCGGTAAAGATTACTTACGCGGGTGCGCGATGATGAGGCGATCACGTCACGTGTTGTGGTGTGTGTGAGGCCGCGTGGCCGGGCTGCGGCAGACTGTTGCTCCCGGGTCCGCTTCACTTGTTACGTGCCGCCCGCCCTGCGCGGCAGAGGCACCCCCTGCGCGCCTCACCCCGGCCCCGTCCCTCGCAACCCTCCCCGACCTCGCCCCTCATCGGCCGCCACTCACCGATATCACGGGACCTTCAATTTGCAGCATCCTTGACAGAGGTGAGCGGATGAGCTATGCTACTGCAATCACAATACAAAAACAACACGAGATTTATTCGCTGCACACAGGCCAATTTCTTTTGATGCGGTTTTTCATTCCGTTCGTTCTGCTAATAACTTTTGTTCGATATCGGTAGAATAATTATTTACGCCATGCCTCATCCAGTCATCTTTAAATCCAGCCGCCTTCCAATGACTCCAAAAGTTGACAAAGTGATCCAAGTTAGTTTTAGATGCAAATGTTCTTTAACCTATACGTCCTTGTTTGTATAAGTAAAAGGTATGTTGGGCAACTAACTTTAGGTACCTGTCCGGTATCTAGGATAGTGATCGATAGTGGAGCCAGTAGTGGCGGGACAAGGAGCCGTGTGGCGGGAGCAGTTTCGCGATAATCCTCACAATTAGGCGGTGAGCACGTCGTCTCTGCACCACCAATACAGGAGCTTACTATTACCATCAATTAGATCAGATTAATAAATAGCGTAGGCCTTGACTTGATGAAACTACATATCTAGGTAGGTACTGCACTTTGAAAATATTGTATAATTCTATGTACCTACTAAAACTACCTACTTGATTCCTACGGAGGATTAAGGGCTGGATAGGATTTAGTGCCTTTGCTACAGTGATAGAACAGTTCACGCACCCGACTTCACCCACATCTGGGAATGTCTTCATTGCGCCTTCAATAGCTCTAGCTGCGCTTGCCAACCCATCAGCCCAGCTTAGCATGTATGGGCGAATTACCCCCACATCGTAGCAATTGCTCTCGGAAATTGAAATCTGTGGGGGAGGCAATGTTCAGAATGGGACGTAATTGGACGACCTGCGGCCGAAATTATGATGTCGTCTGCCCATCTAGCTGTCGGACGTTTTCCCGTACACTTCCTTACCTCCATTCAATTATCGTCTTACTCCACCTGTCATCAGTGTGTCCTGCCCAGCGCAATGTGTCCTGCGTAGCGCCATCTGAGCTCCATAATCCGGTTCCAAAGACGAAAGAGCCAAAATCTAAAAACACATTATCGACAAATAAATAACAATTTTTAGAGTATTTACCAAAACCTATGTCCCAGAATAAATAATACGAACAGTACCTACGTAGCATTTCACGTAGTAAAACGTTAAGCCGTAGACTCGTAGCGCTACGTCTCCGTCCGGTTATCGTAGACCCCTTCAGCTAGCAGCATGCTGTAATCCTTTCGAAGCGTGGATCTGATGAATCCATTACAAACCCGACTACTGATGCTCCTAGTAAAATCCCATAAGCATACAATGTTATTTCATTGTAATTAGAGTTCGGTACTATTTTGAACACAAAATGGATTCGCGAATAAATTTTTGTTAGTTTATGTCCCTAACACTAGTCTTGACTCACGCAAATAAACGCATCTCAGTATCGAAAATATTTTTGGAAGACCTAAAACAATCTTTGCTATTACCATCTATTACTATCGAACGATATCCCACACGATTTATGGATGGGCCGAATATACGTTTTATATCTTTTATACGGAATATTCTGTAGGTTTACCGAACATTCATATTCGGCTAAAGGTTCGGTAAAAATGCCTAACAACTAAACCTGATATCATCATCATCAGCCTGTAGATGTACACTGCTGGAAGTAGGCCTCCCCCAAATAATTCCACTACGAACGGTCTTGAGCCTTCTCCATCCACCGACTTCCCACAACCTTCTCAATGTCGTCGGTCCATCGGGTGGGGGCCTTCCAAAGCTGCGTCGCCCGTTGGTCGCCATTGGAGCCAAATAAATCACATAGTTGTTTTATGATATTTATCTCATTACCTCATTAGTGAGAAAAAACCATATATATAATAATGGATACCATATAGATACCACAGAGAAAATAGCAGACAATAAGGCAAGTTTTTCGTTTATTTAAGTTAACTATTTAAATTATTGTCAATTTATGCAACTTTCACAACAACAAACGCACACATGCCAGTGTTTTGCAACAAGATGTATAAACAAGTAAGCATTTGTTCCATCCAAGGCGCCAAATAATATCGAATATTCGGCTGACTATTCGGTTCGATAAACCTAGTTCGGCCCATCACTACACACGATGGGGTATGCAAATATAAGAAAATCAACCCCACTTTACGTTAAATACCTACTCTGCTTGTAAAACGAATCTGACAACGGACGGAAAGACGGACTTCGGAACTCCAAAAAGTGACGCAAATATACTGGATTTCCGAATCATGGGTTGATGAGTGTTATAAAACAATTTGTAGAGAACGAACGACCGACTTGTCGGTCGTAGCGCCTCGTGTTTCGGGTGCCCTAAACGCTCCCGCGGGTATAATAGTAGAGCCTCCGCCCTAGCTAGGGTATCACTTCATACAGACTTAGGTACCTATCGGATACTTTATTGAGTAGATTTTAGGCAATCTTCCAAATTGATACATCAGCTATTATCCATAGAAATCAAACTCCAATATGTATAGGTACGTACAAATTTAAAAATGAGTTCTAATTACTCGTACACAGATTCATATGTAGGCCTATATTTGTATGATGTCCATCATCCATAAGTTAAATGAATTCATTTCATTCCTGACCCTTCTACCTAAAGATGGGTCTGAAACGAAATGAACAAAGGTCAACAAAATCAAGGAAAACAAGGTAATAGTTATGAGTACTTTTAAGAGTTTACAGTGGTTTAGTAACTTTAAGTCCTAAGCCGTGAGGACAATCCCCCCAAAAGAAGCGTAAGGAGTAAACGTGTTTTTTCTTAACTAGTTGTGAAAAATGGTTGTGAAAGTGGACTAAACCAGGTTTTCTACCATATGTTGAGCTAAGTGCTACTAATATTAAAATGCAATAGTTTATGAGGATGTTTGGATGTTTGTTGTAAAATCACGACGTAACGGCTCAACCGATTTCGTTGAAACTTGGAACACTTACTTTTTAAGTTATTCACCTAGAATAGCATCTACTTTTTATATGCCTAGGTACAACGCGAGCGAAGCCGCGGGCAGAAGCTAGTAATAGATAAAATCCAAGCACTGTCATCTTTATTATGACCCAGTTTGATTTGAACTCGCCCTTTTCACACTATTATATAATTATTGGAAAAGTTTTCCTTGTGTCAAGAATAAGTGTCTTTTTATCTCGTTAGAGATGTCGATTGCTGGCTGATGTTTTATATGGTTTTTTTTTACTCACTGGAAGGTAGGTACCTCGCGGCTTCGCTCACGTGCGACCTACGAGGATAAAAAGTGCCTATGTGCTATTCCAGACTATAATCTATCTATGTGCCAAATGTCATTCCAGATCCGTTCAGCCGTTCTGGCGTGATTGAGTAACAAACATCCATCCATCCATCCTAACTTATGCATCCTACTAATATTATAAACGCGAAAGTTTGTGAGGATTTTTGGATGTTTGTTGTTCAATCGCCCCGTAACTGCTCAACCGATTTCGATGAAACTTGAAATAAGTTGATAGAGTTAGAATAGCGAATAGTTTGTTGGCGGTATGGTTGGGCTACATACACTCGAACTTAGACGTAAATCTGCTCTTATGACCCACTATTTCATGTTGCTTCGGAATGAGATTGACAATTCCACTGCGTTGTCTGAGTGCGCACTGTATGTGCCGGACCGGTACGTACGATGCGGGCGGGCGCGCGAGCGGCGTCTGTTCGTGCCGCCCGCCGCCCGCACCAACACTACGCTATATGCCCCAACGACGCACGCACTCTCATTGCTCAACGCAATGATAGCCCACGAACCAGACGTAGATGTATTCAATATGAAGTTTTATAATTTTTCTCTTTTGTGTATTCGTTTTCTTTCTTAATTTGTATTTTATTATTTTATGTTTTGATTGTGTAACTTTTCCTTGCTTTTATCTCACACAACGTTTTGGCCCATAGCTGTAAGTTTTGTGAGCATGTTTTATAAATAAATAGCATATACCTACCTAGGTTAGTTTTATCATCAAGGTAGCCGTTTACCCTGGAAGGCCCTTAAAACCTAGTTCAGCCCATCACTCTATATATTAATTAGACCATTTATTATTATAATTTAGCGCCTCAAAGTATGCACCAGTAGTTTTTTCCTACTCATCAATTCAATTAAATTTATTCCATAAAGGTATAGACGTTGGCACGCTTGGAAATGTCAAAGTTTACACTACAATAAATAAAAGATAAAGATAAGATAAAGTAAAGTACCTACGGTACAAATTTAAAACTAAAAAAAATAACCTATTCTTTATAATTCAAGATTCCACTATTTATTTACAAGGATTAGTAACCCAGGGTTATTAAATATGTAGTACTTACCTACAGTAAATTACTGAAATTTATAATACCTACGCTGGCCAGGATTCCAACCGCGGATGACTTGACTTCACTGTCAGGAATATTTGGTTTGCACCAACATTTTTAACGGGGCGTTCCGGAAAAAATAAAACAATAATTTCGCCATCGCATTCCATATATTGCATTGAAAACATAACAACATGTATAGGTAAAAACATTAAAACTCTGCACATAAATTGCAAATACATTAAGTGATGTACATTTTCATAACAACGAATGCGACCTATCCTCTAATTAAAGAATATGAAAGATGAAATTGGCGCCACCAATATTTTCTCTAGATGTTACTCTTAACTAATGATGAGAGAGATAATTGTAAACATGCTGCTCGAAACGATTTGCTTAGCCGAAATACAAACAATACTTATCTAAGTAACATAAAAACATATTGGTCTATCAAATAAAATGTAGAACTCCTTGAAACGCTTCTTTTGGGAAAAATCGCGTAGCGCTTGTAGATGCGCGGTTTAGAAAATAATCTGTCGCCGAAGCGGTGGCGGCGCTGCTATTTGATGAGGCCCTTGGCCTTGAAGAGGTCCCGCATGAGGCCCTTCAGGTAGCGGATCTCGCGCTGCAGGTCGCAGCACTTATCGCCGAGCTCCGAGTGCCGCTGCCGCAGCGTGGCCTCCTCGCCCAGCAGTACCTCGATCTCCGCCTTCTTCTTCTGGCGGTAGCGCGTCGCGGCGTTCTTGTTCTGCTCCTTCTTGCGCGAGCGGCGGTCGTCCGAGTGCCGCGCGTAGGGCTTCGGGCGCGCGGGCCCGGACCACTCCTCGTCCGTGCAAGAGGAGCGCGGCGAGGAGGGGGGCGAGGAGCGCGGGGAGCTGCTCCCCGACGCGAGCGGGGAGGGCAGCTGCGCCGCGCCTTGCCGGACGAGCTCGTCGACGGCGTCGTGCGCCCACGGGTACTCGGCGTGCGGGTGCGGCGGCGGGGGAGGGGGCACCTGCCACTGCTCCGCGAGCGGGGCGGCGGCGCTCTGGGCTTGTTGCGCGTAGCTGACGAGCAGCTGCGTGGCGGGTCCGGGTGGGCTCTGCGGCGGCGTCAGGTGCGTGAGCTCCACCACACCGTACACAGTTTCAAACTCCCGCAGCAGCTCCTCAGTGTGCCCGGCGACGGCAACGGGCAGAGTGTACAGCGGCGGCACCGACACGGGCGCGGGAGGCTCCACGCGCTCCACCGCTAGAGGAATGTTGTCGAAGATGGGCAGATCCACCTTCTCCTCCAACCAGTTGGGGAAGATGTTCTCTGTAAACAAAAAAAACGCATGTTAAAAACTGTTTCCTCTAACAAAAGATGAAAATCGTCTAGTCTTATCAAGTGTATGGGAATTGTTTAATAAATACTCAGTTTTGTTTGCCTGGCTAATTCTTTCTTCAAGTATTAAAATTTATAATTTAATATTATTTTAAATGTTAGATTGACCGGCTATTGTCCCCGGCCGGTATGTACCTACATGTTACTTAATGTAATTGATATTTTCTAAGCAATTTATGCATACAGATTATGTTTCCTCTAAGGTAAAACTACATTAGACTCAAGTTATTACTCCATAAATAATGAATGAATTAACGGCACGAGTTCTAGACCGATAAATTGATTACATATTCAAAGCACCGGTTTGTTGGGAAATTTCCTTGAGCTATTGAACAAATTTATACAAATTTATCTGTATTCCTTTGCAACAAAGCTATTCGCACCGCGGTGTTCCGAGGCGAGGTAGGTATCCTCCCTGAACTAAATAAACAATGTCTCATGTTGCACGCAAAGCAATGCAGGCGCCTAGTTGCTCGCTTCGGACTCGATAATGACTTAACTAACGTAGAGGCAAGTACTAGTATTCGACAGCCATGCGACAGTAACTTCTATGTTGTAGGCGGGTAGAATTCAATGTTGCGCAATCACTGCGGAACACTTCATAACACTTCCATTCACACCACTTTGCTCAACCGATACAAGTTGGTATCTAACTCCTCGTAGGCTGTGTGACAATGGTTAGATCGGATCAATTCGGTCGTAATCGTAAAGTGTGATTGACTGAAAGCGCTTGCAACAGGCAACAGTGAGAGTATTGTGGTGTGGGATGAGTATCCTTGTAGGATAATATTACAGACCGCAAATTATTACGCAGGAAACATTTTGACTAAGTACAGACCAAATCGTGATAAATTAATTTGAAATACAACAAATCTCATACGTACGTATAAGTTCAATGTGTATATTTTACTGAAAATTAATATTTATTTTATTTTCAACTGCACATTTTTTGTACATTCATGCTACATGTATAAATAGGTGAACACTTTGTGTATTGAAAAAAAGGATGTCTGCGCTTTTAAATCATTGTTTCAAACATAATCAAGATATCCATTTACATTTTCATTGTAAAACTTTTCAATAATTTTACTCATATTGCCATTTAATTGGTACAATGAAGATGAACTCGTGATATTTCTGATACATGAAAATGATAACATTATGATATGAATGACACTGAAGAGGTTAACCAAGGCGGCAGACGTGATCAACGATCAATTGAACGCTAAATTGGTAGGCCGATGTATCGGAGAAATTCTCTATAGGTCGGTATATTTATCAGTCGACCCTTGCCTCTGTTACAAAACTCAAAGACAATCGTATACTATATTCCATACAGTAGGACGTAGTAACTGAAATAAACTGAAGTACTGAATCTACATATTATGAAAACTCAATGTGAAAGCTGAACAGTTATAATTTTAAACGCTGTGGAGAACGACGAAAGACGAATTTAGTCCAATACGAAAAAAACTGTTATGAATCTATTATAAAAAGAAGATTTCTTTCTCAGTAGGTATATAAATAGATTAGCAACAAATATCTGTAAAGTGGCGCGATTGGCTGCAACACCCTGACCCCAGATAAACCTGCAATCAGAGTTTGGTTCGGAGCCGTTGTGCTTGCCCTCGATAGCAAATCGCCAGATAACTCAGTCGTCGCGTCGCGTCGCGTCCTCTTCTATTTTAATAAGCCGCTAGAGTCAACGACTTTGTGTAGGTAAATTCGGAAAATTCCACTTAAAAAGTTTTATCGGTGTTTATTAAGGCCATAACCCGAGCTGTAAGTTGGATGTTATCTTCTATTTAACAGAAAGATTTGGTATTCCGAAAAAATATAATAGTAATTATAGTTTAGTTTACACTTTATTTAACACATTCCGAAACTTATATATCTCTAATACCGAAACCACTGAAATTAATTGCTTTTAGAAAGCTGTTTTGAACGTAAAAACTTCATATCCTTCTAATCCGTTACTAGGATAAAGGGAGAACCCGCATTATATCGGTTATGAAGAACCTGTTTTTTATAAATCAATAAAAACTGCGTTTTTTGCGCTGCCGTCATAAACGCAAAGAAACTGATTAAAACTGTAATTAAATTGATTTAGAACACTGATATATGTACTTCCTACTATTCAGTGTTTGAATTAGCGACTAATTACTAAGGAAAGTTTTACAAACAAACAATTTTAGAGGCTAACGCCAGCGATCAGTTATCAAGGCTAGCGATTAAATAAGAAAACAAATCCAATAGCCCTGTTTATTCACGTGCATAAAGCGTGCTGAGTATTGGAAAGGATACCGGTAGGCTAAAATATTGGTATCAATACGTAGGAATTTAAACAAGTGGTCAATATGTCGCTTTGATTATTGGGCGAACAGCAAGCGAGGCCGCCTTGTCCACGAACTGGTTTATCAGAAGTAGCGACCAGAGTCATAGGAGAACCGCTCTTTAAAATTAAGTACTATGATGACTAATTGTAATTGTACTATATATTTACTATGTAATAGGTATCATCATTGAATAGTCAATCCAATATCTAATGGATGGTTTTAGACATTAGAAACAAAACTCGTGCTCTAGAACCACGAATATTTGTCTCTAAAATGCATCATTGAACGAAGAGCAGGGTTGAGTTGCCAAGGCGAGCTGTTTGAAATCAGTATGCATGTTTGTAAACATGATAGATAAGAGCGTGAAAATCGCACTAGTGAATACATTTGAACTTGAAGTTGGCGAATTGATGAAAACGCTTGATGCGATGGCTTGAACCACCGTCAAAGCATGGCATACTATATTATAAAACAAATCAATATGAATTCCATCAACACGAATGCCAATACGATAAATGATAAATAAGCTAAATTAATGCAACAGTGCTGTACGCATTGGAACGTGTCACATTCGTGCATCAAAATAGAACTAGGTCTTGTCAGCAAAGCCTGTTTGGTGTTGTTTTGTTTCAAATACACAGCATCAAAACATGATTTGTCTGGCTTATATCATCGAAACAGACCTTTATAATATTAACGACGTTGATTCTTCGCATTGGAACATTAAAATGTGTCGATATCAGGCAAGCAGCAAACAAGTTTCTTGCGCAGTTTAATTATCGCTCGAAATAATACCTAACTATGCGTCCAGTTCAGTTACTGACCTGATTGAGCGCTAAATCGACATAACCAATCTACCCAAACCTGTAAGCAAGTACATTTTTAAAGTCGTTAATATCCGAAGCAAGAAGTAGAGCACAGGGGCCTTGAGAGCCTTTCCGCCACGATGACTTTCAATAATTAACAAAACAAACAAAGTATTTTTGGAGGAAGGAATAGAAACGCAATCTAACGTACCCATGTACATATCCGCCAGAGCCATCACGTATCCCAACTCTTTTCGTCAAATCCTTCACGAACCGAAAAAAATGTCTTTTCGTCCTTACTGCTAAAATACAGTCTAATGCTATTTGAGATTATATGGGCGATGGTATATTCTTTTAAGTGGAATCCTCTTGGCGAGCGATGGTCGTCGTTGGGGGATCAGGGCAGGCTCCGTGCCTAACGTCTCTTAACAAGTTTCTGTGAGTTGAAAACTATTTCTTTATTCCAGATGCAACGATAGTGGCACTTCATTCTAACGGCGTCCAGGCGGGGCATCGACGATGGCGGCAGACATAGGCAGCGACGCGAGCGCAAGCGCCCGAAACGAACTTCTTGAATCGAATTTATTGTCACGGGTTAGGTCAAAACGCAGTCACAAGCAAATGCGACGCAACGCGACTTGATACTGAGGCGTGCGCGCACACCGCGCAGCGTCGCCGCCGCGCCGCCTGCGAGCCTTCCCCCCTTTACCGACCATTCCAACTCGATACACAGCTACTGACAGATACACACAAAAACGCAGAAAGTGCACGGTAACATTCACAATCCCACATTACCTAACATAACCACTGCGACAAATGTAGAGTATTTGAGTACATATTACGCTGCAAATTGTTATGTTCAATGACAGGATGTAGTTTCCCTAACGAACACCTGACCTGACACATCATTTTCCTGTTATTTGAATTGCCCTAGCAAATACATGCATCATCAAACACATTAAGGAAATTAAAAACAATAGCGACCTTCGAACTGCTCAACACTCAAGTCTAAAACAAAATAATAAGAAATAACTTAGTATTTTAGATACGGTACCCTTGTGTAATAGTTTTCCTTGAGACGAATCCACCACATTAATGACTAATACGTATATACATTTTACAAGAATTATATCGTAATTGGACACATTATGTTTGTTTCAATTCCCTCGTTTAATAACGTCCAGTGATTAAATTATGCCATTTTATGCTTCGAAGAATCTTTTCATGTCAGATAAATTACATATAACGAGACCTTGGCCTATCTCTCAATATACCTTCAAGTAAATAAACAAGGAAAATCCATTTGAATAATATTTCTGAATTGGAGATTGTGCCTAGCAAATTTGAAACATGAACAATGCTATAAAGAGTTTCTTTAGAATTTAGAAAAAAAAAATTGAAACTATTTTCTATTAGCTTCCGCCCGCGGCTTCGCTCGTGTGGTACCTATATAAAAAGTAGCCTATATGCTATTCCAGACTAAAATCTTCCTCTGTACCAAATTTCATCAAAATCCATTCGGCCGATGGGGCGTTATTGAACAACAAACATACAAACATCCTCACAAACTTTCGCATTTATAATATTAGTAGGATTTATATTAACAGATTTCTTTCTGGCATCACAGGCAGTAATTGGTAATATTGCTATAAAAAATCGATTATCTTAACTCATTTTTAACCGACTTCAAAAAGGAGGAGGTTCTCAAGTTGGCTGTTTTTTTTTTATTTGTGTATGGTACTCGATTTCTCCGCCAATACTAAACCGATTTTGATAATTGTTTCACTAGTATGTAGAGTATGATCCCAGGGTGGTCCCATATTAATTTAATTCCTGAAGGATTGCTACTTGTCCCGTAAAACTTGCAAAAACGTCATCATCTCTTGAAATCACGACTTGCCGAAATTTGTTTTTGTCGACTGTAGTATGGTATGGTTATCCCCGCGACTTCGTTCGGTTGATGTTATTTTTAAATAAACTTTAACCTTAGGGTTTGTGTGTCGGGAATTCCTTACTGTGCACCCATACGATACAACAGGAAGCTACCCTGCAAAATTCATACTCTTAGGATTTTGGTTAGGCTCTGCGTTGATTTTCAAAGAGAATAAAACCACTACGTTTGATTGTCAGACGGTCAGTCAGTACCGTAAGAGTTGATGATGCATGGATGTCATACCTACTTTTGTTTTTTATTTGAAACTGTAGGTGGCCAGTGTCATCCTCAGTAGGTAAGCAAAACGCAAAGAGGTTGAATAAAAATAAGAGGTTGATATTAATCTTGTAAATATTCAGGAATTTGAAGTCGGTTGTTAGTTTTTTGAAAAATATCTTATTGTATATTATCTTCGGTCCCGTGATGAGTTTATTTAAGAGCTCATGCAATATTCCAGCAACTTTTAATTAAAGGCTAAATATAGCTCTGTTTTTTGATAAATAATGGAAGAGTTTCTAGATATTATAAAAACTATGAAGTTCATGCAGTTTACATTATTATATAAACATAGCTAACATCTAGCTACAGACAAAACAAATAAGATAAAACAATACTTTCTAGAATAGTAGGTACCTAGTATTATAACTTAATTGGTTAAATATAACATAGGCAGATACCTCCTAACATAAAGCTTATCATTTTCATTACTAACATATAAATATATCTTAATTAGTTACTAATGATAAATACTATCACAAGTCACGCAGTGAAATAACGGAGGACATCACCGAGAGGTGTGTCGCGTCGTGATACATTGATACAAAATTTCGTGGACTTTATAATCACCATCATCCACTCAGTCCGGCCGGAATCACTGGATTCAGTTGGACTGACATTTTTATTTGCATTTTACGCAGAGGTGGGATACAAAAAATACGTTCGACGCACTGCCAGGCTTATAGAGAACTAGCTGTACCCGCGAGGATTCACTCGGTTGGAGTCACCGTAGGTACAGAGAAAGGAGTTCTAACTCAAGCTTCAATCACTTTTTTCACATCTTTTAACGTGGATATTTAAAAATCGCAGATTTTAGCAGGCAGATTGTAGTTCGAATCAGATGTGGAGATATTGTAGACAAATGAATGTTACCGACACTGCCCAGAGGATCATCAAGTGGAAGTAGCAGTGTACGGAGCACATAGCTCGGAGAACCGACTACCGTTAGGGCAGTGAGGTTCAAGAGTGGAATCCACGTATCGGAAAGGCAGCGAAAGATGACCTAATAAAGGTTGCTGGGAGCCGTAGGGTGTAGAACATACAAGATCGGTCGTTCTGGCAATCTATAAGGGAGGCCAATGTTCTGATTGTTTAGCAGTGGACGTGCTGCTAAACAATCAGAACATTATTGTAGAGAAAAGAGATTGCGGAAATAATGAACACTTGCATTTTGCAAGGCACATCCAAGGTTAGCCACCAACATTTAAGGTTTTTTTATACAACTAAGGTGGCAAACAAGCTTACGGCCCACCTGTTGGTAAGCGGTTACCGTAGCCTATGAACGCTTGCAATACAAGTGGCGTTGCGGACCCCGAACCCCCGTTTAAAGAGCTCTGCCGACCTTAACGCATGAACACAACTCTATTTGAAACAAATCATGTTATATGGCTGCGATCTTCTGTAAGGCGGAGCTACCTCCAGGCGGGCTGTTCCAATTTATAGCGAGAAATCTGGCTGTGCCCTTCGCCGCATAAATCGTTTTAAATCTATTCTGGATATAAATAGACTGAAAAGACGATTAACAACAAAGACTTCTTGCAACATAGGACCAATGTCACAACGGGGCGCTTTATAGTAATATATAGTTTTTTTGTAAGGTCCCCCAAAATTTATAACAAATTACCGTCTGACATAAGGAAATGTAATGACTATATGACACTTAAGACAAAACTATTTAATTACCTGATAGAAAATACATTTTATTAATTGCAAGAATTTTTGGACAGCAAACACTAATTAATTACATTCGACATTGAAATAATTTGCATGTATAATTTTAGAAGAAGAAACGAAGGTCACCGACATAGCTCTCAGAATTAGCAAGTTGAAGTGGCAGTGGGCAGGCCATATAGCTCGCAGAACCGATAACCGTTGGGGAGTAAAGGTTCTCGAATGGCGACCACGAACCGGGCGACGCAGTGTTGGAAGGCCCCCCACCCGATGGACCGATGACATTCTAAAGGTTGCGGGAAGTCGGTGGATGGAAAGGGCTCAAGACCGTTCGTCGTGGAACTCTTTGGGGGAGGCCTATGTCCAGCAGTGGACTTCTACAGGTTGTTGATGATGATGATGATAATTTTAATGACTAGCATGTTAGGTATTAAGGTATAACCTATGTTATAAGACTTAAACAACATTTGTACGCCTCGAGCAGATCACAGCGCACACAACTAAACTGTAACACTAACAACCTTCCTAACCTGTGTTTCACAAATAAAGAATTGAAATTGAAATTGATTATTATACGATTTCAGGCAAAGATTTATTCGTAGTTATACAGTTAACCGTTTACAGAAGTATGTTAATGGTTGGAGATAATTAAATGATGAATGACAAGACAATGTACATCGTCGAGTTACTAGCACAATAAATACGCGATTTCTATTTGTGACCTCGGACCCTATGTGCGTAAGACATGCGTTATCAACAAAACTTGAGCGTCACTGAGAAACGGCTACCTATTATGTTTCATTCTAGCGAATTATGTTGTAAGTAGAATTTGTTGTATTTGTTACATTTTCAATAATATTTTGAGCTTAGAATAAGTGCTAATATTTTTAGTTTGATTACACTTTTTTTTTTTTTTTTTTTTTTATTGATAATGGTAAGGCGTTTGGCCACCAACTCACTTTTGCAAGTTAGATGTGGCCAAAGATGGAGCACGCTTTCCCAGAGTGAACTTATTGACCCTAGATTTGAAGACTCCTAGATTGTACTCTTTCGGGAAAACAGACGCAGGCAGATCATTCCACTCTTTGGCAGTACTTATAATAAAAGTGGAGCAGAAACGTTTCGTTCGACACTGTGGTATGTCGACCAGGTAAGGGTGGTACTTAGTAGTAAATAAGGTTTAAACACTGGACTAAAACTGACTTTGAGAAATTTTGTGTCATATCGTTGGCCTTCATCAAAGCACTACCATAATGAAAAGAAATCCCCTGCAGGTATATTCTTTCCATTATACAACTCCTCGAATAAAACACTATCCAAAGCATGTTTCAACAAACTTTAAACTCAAGAGATGAAGTAGTTTCTAATTCTTTATGAAAAACTACTGATCCAAAATAGATGGAATTTATATAGGATAACCATTTGATTATTCCCTACACAATAGAGAAAAAACTATTAAAATCGGTGCAAAATACATATATTAGAAACAAAAACATACATAGTCACTGAATTGCTAACCTCCTTTTCATCCGGCTAAGGGGTATAATTTTGAAGTCGGTTAAAAATGACAACCTTACCTAATTCATTTTATAAATATGAAATAAAAAACTGCTTGTAATCCGTTCTTTAGAGGATGATATTTTTCTCCGAGCGTGTTTGAACAACTATCAAGATAGAAGTAAGCTAGTTTAGTAGTCGCTTAATGGCGTTGAAAACAACGGCGTTTTTTCGAAAGCTTTCGAGCTCAGCAAAACGAATATAATTGTGATCAGCGGGCGAGTGCCCGACTGAGACGCAAGGGGTGCAGGGTCGATTCCCGCTGTTTGCATGATCTGCAAATATTGGTTCCGGGTCTGGGTGTTTTTGTACCATGATACTCGTAGTTTCTGATACCCACGACGATACAGGGAATCCTAGTGTGGAGTCAGGTCTATGTATGTGACCGTTAGGTGGTATTATTAATCCATATATATAAAACAAAGTCGGGTTAGTTACACCGTTTATAACTCAGGAATAGCTGGACCGATTTCGATGAAACTTGGAATATGTAGAGTTATTTACCTAGAATAGCATTTAGCCGCGGACGCGTACTAATTATTATAAAAACAAAAAATGTCGTAATCTAATGGATCTGAGTGTTGGGGTACCAAAAAGGGACGGGTGAAAGAAGAGTGCATGCGGCGGAGATGCGAATGTTGAGATGGATGTGTTGAGTGACGAAAATGGACAAAATAAGAAATGAGTACATCAGAGGAAGTTTGAAAGTAGACGGTGACAGTGACGGAAAAGTTGAGAAGTAATAGGTTAGCATGGTATGGTCATGAGGAGGGATGAAATGTCACGAGAAGAGCGTTAGGTATGAATGTGGATGGATATATAATACTAGAGGAAGGCCAAAGAAAAGATGGAAGGACTGTATTAAAGATGACACGAGTAAGAAAGAAGTGAGTGCGGAGATGACGGCTAACAGAAGAGAGTGGAAGAAGAAAACATGTTGCGCCGACCCCACATAATGTGGGACAGGCAAGGCAAGGGCAGGAAGAACAAGATTATAAAAACAAAAAAATACCTTGTTTGAATTGGCTTTCTAGCTGCTGCAGAAGGTCGTTGGCGAGATCAGACGGCGTGGGCTTCGTGTCGAGCGGCGACGGCGGGTACAGGCTCGCCGAGCCCTCATCGTGGTGGTAGCCCACTTCGCTCTTCGCAGCGCTGGGGAAGTTCTTGAGCAGATCTATGGACGAAAAGTGAAATTTAGTTTGTTTTTGTTGGTTGGTTTGTTCCTCTTTCAATGGACAGCAATGGAGCAACTGATGGACGTTATTTTTGCATGGACTTAGTACAGGGCCGCAGAATGACTTAGCTTCAGTTTAACCTGCTTGGCTTTGTACAACGCAAGCGAAACAGCCGACGGATGCTCGTATAATAATATTAATAAAAAACCAACAGTTGCATTTAGAGTTCTGAAATTAGCTAACCTAACCCAAGATTCAGTGACCATGGTTACAACTCGAGTACAAACTTCGCGGATGTATGAGAGATAACTTTAAGATTACTTACATTAAAGATAATATAAATACCTAGTTCATTTATCTATGCTTATATATTATTAATCAAGCCCCTATGTATAAACAGATCTGCGGGTAAATACCTAAGATTACAATGATCAAGTCAAGAGAGCATGGTTACGCGACTTGTACTTACGACGAGGTTCAATTTATTTAAAGAAATAACTGATCACTCATTATATTTCAGTAAAGAATTACAAGAAATATAACCTAACGATGTCACTGCGCACTGAACCTAAGAAATATTGATTATATCATAGTAAAATATTTGGTAAAAAAAAAACAGTTCTTACTATGTAAAAGGGCCAACTGGAAATCTCTACACATGTCACACATGCCATTATTTTTATAACAACACATTTTCACACAATAAGCGTTAGCAAATATTACGGTAATAATTAATTAAAATAATAATCGCGATTCGTTAGAATATATCGGAGAAGCTTCAAGGTAAGGAGCTTAGATAAGTAATGGACAAAATACAGCGTTGAGCGTGGAGACGTCGATATTTATATGAACGATATCTGTCACACGATATTACGTCAAAGTAACGCCCAGATGCCGCATCTTATTTGATAATGTCACATCAATTATTTTCTTGTTGTTATAAAAATACAATAAACGCTATTAATAAAATACATATTAAAGTTTACGATTACTTTAGTGGAATATCAGAATGTAACGTAACAATACTTGGTGCCTGCCTACTTGTTTTGGCAGGCTTGTGTGCCTGACTATGTTTGGTGTTACTTAAAAATAATATTTCCGAAATCATCATTATCATTTCAGAACATAGACCTCCCCCATAGATTTCCAGACAACAACAACAATCATTTGGGGCGATTTGCCCATAGTCGCAAAGCTGAGTATGCGGGTTGGCGAGCTCATATAAAGCTGTTGTTGTTAATATGGAACGCTGCTGCCAATCCCCTAGCTTTTTTCCCTTAGTCGCCTCTTACGACATCCACAGGTAGAAATGGAGGGGCCTATTCTTCAGCCGGGGCCACCACGGAATAATGTCCAAAATAAAAGAAAATAATTATGAATTTATTTAGTTCACGGAACTTATAAGGGTTCCTTTTTGATTTGTCCGTCTGAGATGGAATTCGGAACATGCTCGACAATTTTCCCAGCATGTGCCGAGCACATCTTCGCACGCAACTTATACTAAAGTCAGGGTCAAACTTGTCTAAAGTAAAATTGAAAATTCAGTCAGTAACACGGGAAGCATGTAATTTTTTTAATTTGTTAGGTAGCCCGTGCATTTCATCGTTCGATATCACGTGACTACACAGGGGACGCAGACGGTTATAATACACTAGCTATCCATCCGTATGTCAAAGCCCCCTTTTACTATCAAACTATCAAAGTGTTGCTGGTTATAGTTGTATTGATAACCGCTAGAAATTGATGATATAAAATCTTGAAAATATATTTAATGGTGCCTCTCACCTACTTATAGTCTTGACTGGTATACTGCAATTGTGCATAAGCGTAAACCGAGTTTCAATCATATAATTATATAGACACATACATAGCTTTTAATTGTATCTAAATGGTTTAAGGATATCTCCTCAGTTTATGCAGCTGGGATAAACAAGATGTTTTAAAACGAAATGTCAAAACAGATCATATTTTCATTGGATACAAGATAAGTAGTGGAAAACAGCCAACAAGAGATATGCAATTGAAAACATGAGCAGAGGCCAGTAACTCGAAACAAATATGTTTTGAGAAGAACGTGTTGACGTCATCAGTAACGTGCCTAGCGACTATCATGATTCATGACACACCCACGTTTTCGGCATAGCAACCCTCACTTTATGCAAATAAAAGCTTGATAACACAATCTTATTATAATGAGAGATAGTTTTAGGAGGAGGTAGGGCACAGCGAGATTTTCTCGCTCTAAATCCCGCCTGGTGAAGTACCTCCGCCTTACAGAAGATCGCAGCCAAATAACATTATTTGTTTCAAATATTCTTGTGTTCCTGCGGTGAGTAAGGTTGCCAGAGCTCTTTAGGGGGGGAGGGGATCGGCAAGCAACGCATTAGCAATGCTCCAGGTGTTGCTGATGTCAATAGGCGACGGTAACCACTTACCATCAGGAGGGCCGTAAGCCTGTTTGCTTCCGTATAACATACAAATACTCCATCATACTCATATTTTAAAAATAAATACTCCATCTCACATTCCTTAATGAAATATCTGTTTTATCTAAACTATCAGACCGTTATCCTAAAACCGATGAAAAGGTACTCAAAGCTTCTTTTTTGGTAAAATGATAGAAACTGAGAATATCGTTATCTCCCATGCCCACTTCAAGTGGGGTCGGCACCACAACATGTTTTTCTCTACCACCTTATATAACCGCCGAGGATAAAAGGTTTCGGATGGTAAACCTACTTATAAAATAACAGGGTTAAGGTTGAACTTCAAATTATAGTCATACAATATTGGTAATTCTACTTATTTCGTGACTGAGAAATATATATAAAACAAAAATTGACTTCGCGAATGATAGACATTCTCTCAGATCTCCAGGCGATCAGATCCTTGGATGAAGGGACCTTGGATCAGAGGCATGTCCGAACTTTTGGCACATGCCCACAATTTGCAGGAGTGAGTATTCCATACGTGACAGGTTGCAAGCCCATCGCCGCTTTAAGAATACTTACTGGTTTCCTCGAGATGTTCTAAGCACGTGTGATTGTTAATGCGCACTTAATTTTTTTTAATAGAAAAACTCATTGTTGCATGTCCGGGTACGATTCATCGGATCGAAAGTCGAGAAACCTCCCACTATGCCAACACGGCTATCAACTGTGTAAATATGAGAAATAAACAATACGTTCATAGATATATGTATAGGCAAGAATGTGTACCTTCCCTGTCTAAAATTAGAAGATTATTTTGTTTAAATTTGATAACGTTTTGTAAAGCCTTTAAATATTTTCTTTGCATTGATATTTGCTTATGCCAAAATCAAGCTCCGTATGTAAATAGTGGAATGTTTAGCGAGGTTTAGAAGTGTCATTGAAGTAGTGGAAATAAACTCGAATGGGAATAGGATAAGGCCAATTAAAGACATGAGACCCAGCTGACCCAGTCGAGTTATCAGCGAGCATGAGTCGAGTCCGTGGGGGGTACGGCATATAACGCACGTTAAGATTATTTGTCAAGTGTCAAACAGTCAATGCTTATCGGCGTTGCGATGATTGCCTCTCGAATTTAAAACTATCGTTGCGCGCTGCATTTCTAATTATGACTGACTAGTGGGTGCCGGCGGCTTCGCTCGCATGGTACCCGGGTAAAAAGCCTATGTCCTTAGGATTCCAGCAATCTTCATATCAAATTTCATCAAAATGTAACAGCTAGAGAATCTACTTTCGCATTTATAGTTAACTTGTGGCAGCTTATGTCCTTCCTCTTTAAACTCCATTACTTTCCATACCAAATTTCATCAAAATCGGTTCAGCCGTTTAGGCATGAAAAGGTAACCGACAGAGTTACTTTCATATTATAATACTAGTATGGATTGGCGGCTGTCCACGGCTTCGCTCGCGCGGTACCCGGATAAAAAGTACCTATATCCTATAGCCATTTCCAAGCACCATCACGAATTTCATCAAAATCGGTTCTACTGTTTATTCGTGAAAATCTTACAAACTGACAGAGAGAGACAGAATAAACATTTGCAATTATAATATTATAAGTTATTGTGTTGTGATGATAAGATCTTTGCACAACAGTGTTGTGTCTCTTTGTTAGAGAAGTCCCCGCTATGTCGCCGCAATAACTGATAACTGCTCAAAAACAAAATCAAACGTCAACATCAGAGTGGTCAAAACAATTCCTCAAGGCATAAAGTTATATATAGTACAATAGATTCGTTTAAGAAGTAGGTAATAATAATACTAAATAACACCCAACAGTCACATACATAATCCTGACCCCATACTAGGATTCCCTGTGTCGTGGGTATCGATACTACGAGTACCATGGTACCACAACACCTAGACCCGGAACAAGTATTTGCAGATCATGCAAACATTTGTCCCGCAGCGAGAATCCAACCCGTAACCTTACGTCTCAGGCGGGAACTCGCTACGCCACCGAGGTCGTCAGAAATTTAAACGCCTGACGTAATTTATGAGCAACAGTTCTGATGCCAACCTTTTGACAAGTTGAAGACGAGCCCAGTCTCCTAATAAAATAATGTTAGCAATGAAGAGTCATATAGAATATTACTTAGTTAGTAGTAATCCTTCCTACTAATATTATAAATGCGAAAGTTTGTGAGGATGTTTGGACGTTTGTTGTTCAATCACGCCGTAACGGCTCAACCGAAGCGCTATCTAGCGGAAACCAACGGTATTGGCAGTATTGGTTTGTTAGTTGATTCCGCCGGAAATTCATTTAGATCTGGCTGCATGATTAGAAAGCACAGCAAGTGCCTTGCTGCATAGTTTATGGACATCACACGTGTCAGATTAGTTTCGATGGTCAAAAGGTATGGTGGTGTTCAATGAGTATATGGGATACCATTATGAGTCTATGGTGTGAGAAAATATTAGCCCCAAATATCGACGGTCGAAGGGCACGGGACGGCCAAGATCCGCGGGTCGCCTACAAGCCTAACTCTCGATCGTAAACAGAGCAGTCTTCATCAGCGGAAACATAATACGCGGCTAATCATCATGTACCCCAAATTCTACCGCCAAACAGCAATGCTCTATTCTGGACTGAAGGGTGAGGTAGCCAGTGAAATTATAAGCATATGACACTAAGCAACGTACGTCTTAGGGGTCAGCAACGAGTGCGTGATGCCTCTTGTATTGCAAGTGTCCCTAAGCTACGAACACCATTTACCGACTAGGTGAGCCGTATGACTCGTATGACACATGTGAAAAAATGTTTGACACAGTCACCATCATCAGCCTGATGAAGTCCACTGCTGAACATAGGCCTCCTCTTAAGAGTTCCATGACGAACTGTCTTGAGCCTTTTCCATCCACCGACTTCCCGCAACCTTAACAATGTCGTCGGTCCATCGGGTAGGGGGCCTTCGAACACTGCGTCGTCCGGTTCGTGGTCGCTACTCGAGAACCGTTGTTCCCCAACGGTTGTCGGTTCTGCGAGAGCTATATGGCCGGCCCACTGCCACTTCAACATGCTAATTCTGAAAGCTATGTCGGTAATCTTGGTTCTTCTACGGATTTCCTCATTTAGGATTTTATCACGCAGCGAAACTCCCGAGCATAGCTGACGCAGTAGTTGCATAAAATTCAATGTCCAGTTTTGGGTTCTATCTAGGATCTATAGGATGAAGCGAGCGATACAATGCTACATATGCCACGAAAGATACGAAAGCTATGGTGACAGTACCAATACATGACTTAGAAAAATCGATTATATTTTAGGCCATGGAAATGGACTGCCATAGAATATTCTCTATTCTGTTGTTTGTTTTCTTTCACAAATCTTCTAGATAAAAATATTATAGAGAAGAGTACACGTACCGTCGTCATTAAAGATGTCAATATCGAGCAGCTTGTCACACTCTTCATTAGTGAGAAGGCCGCCGGGCGAAGCCGGCAACCTGTCCAACCAACTTGCACTCATATTTGGAGAGTTGTTTACTCTGAAAATTTCACAATTACCATTATTAACAATGTATCTGTAAGTACAAAATTATCATTGTTCAAAACAAGAGAGTACGATCATTCTTCTTCAGTGATTTCAGGTGCCGCGCCGCTGAAACTTTCCTGAATTAGTCCTAGTTTGGCATGTATTATGAAATGCCATTCATCAATCTATGATCAAATATATAAAAATCATATATTGCTTACTGACTGACTGACAATCAACGCACAGCATAAACCATTATTCCTAGAAACCTAAAAGGAGGGCTGCTTTTTTAACACACTAAGGAATTACAGAAATGCTAGCCCAAATGGGGCGCTTCACGTTAATGAAGTCGCGGGTGTGTCCACTAATATCCTCAAATAATTCCGACTACCAATTCATTTCAAATGACTTGTGATTAACCTTTTCGGATTTCTATAAACGCAAGAAGAGAATACAGCTGTGTTTGCGGTTTTCATTTTTCTTATTTTAATTACCAGACGACCCGCCAGCTAGTCTTCCAACTAAATTACATACTAACTTACTCCAATAAAAAAACTTACAATATCAGCATGCATCATCATTATGTCATCATTTTGTTATTCAAGACTCAGAAGAGCTTGTAGCTCGTTGAGTAGGATATTTCCTACTATTCCTACTATAAATGTGTGCGTTCCCCCAGCAGAATGTTGTCGAATTTCGGGATTTAAAGTATGCAGGGAATTAGAGGATGGTTTCGTGTAATTGTGTCCGAAATTTCAAATTTGTGCGTCCACAGGAAAAAAAGTTATTCATGAAAAACACATTCTGCTGGGGGAACGTTTTAAACGTTCCTCCAGCAGAATGTCATCGAAATAATGGACGGAGCTAAAAACAAACTAGATGGTCGGATAGTTTGAATTTGTGCATAATTTGTGCACTAACAACGAAGTTTGTGCATCCAAGGACTACGGAGATATTCAAGGTTTTGCTGACTATGGCGAAACCTTCAAGGTCGTTTTACTCGCGTTCTAGACAATTGACAGTACTAGGAGTTAGAGCACACGAAACCATGCTCTAATTCCCTGTATACTTCAAATCCCGAAATTGGACATCATTCTGCTGGGGGAACGCACACATTATAAATGCAAAAGTTTGTGAGGATGTTTAGAAGTAGGTATGTTGTTCAATCGCGCCGTAACGGCTCATCCGATTTCGTTGAAGCTTGGAATAGATAAAGTTCTTTATCTAGAATAGCATATAGGCTACTTTTTATGTATGAACTACGCGAGCGAAGCCGCGGGCGGACGCTAGTTTGAACAATATAATACTAAAGATGTTCTCTTACCACAGATTGAAGTGCAAGTCCTAGGAAATCAGATGATGATGGCGATGATGATGTTTTTTGTTGGTGTCGAAGGACAAAGCTGTCCGTTGAGGGCGCCATGATGGCACTGAAATGGAAAATTACATTGTTTTAGAGGAATGCTATAGTAAAAAATCATATATTATGTTCTTATTTTGACACTATGCTACCTAAATTCGCTTCCTGATCAGAAAGCCTAACTCACAAAATGCCTAAGATTTAGAACACCTAAAATGTTAAGTACTCCGCTATCACGAAAATCTCCACAGAATGGCAGCCCACTACCAACGTGACGAAGGCGCAGAGGCAGGCTACGGAAACTTTGGCGCGACTCATTTCGCTACTCAATTAGGTAGAGATTGTCTAATCCAAAACTGAATGCCCCTCCACTAAATATTGGAGGGAGCATTGATGTTACAAGGAGTGTTCAGTAAAGACAATATCTACCTAAGTATGGATTTCTTTATGGCAGAAAGCCACTTGTGAGATCTTTAAAGCAAGTAATTATGTACTCTATCCTACATTATGTAGTAATCTCTGTTTTAATTACTACTCTCATTGTAAGGTGTCAGTAGATCACAAGATCAAGCTTAATCATTAGTCAATCAAATAAAATCATTTAATTCTTACTAAACAAAAGTGAGAATGCAAGAACATATTCTACAAGTATGAGAAGACACATTTTACATTCAAGGCATGGAAAGCCCTATATGCATATTTTACAATACTTCAGAAAAAATACACACCTTATCAGCTTTGTAGTAATATAATAATTGATTTTTGTTACAGTTAATGTAGGATTGCAAAATATGCATTGATATGCGACACTGGCTACTTGTTCAAATTAAGGCATGTGTATAAAATATGTACTTAATCAGCATGTTCTGGCTATGTCGCCATGTCCTAATCTACTTGTGTCTCAACTTAATTATACATTACTCAAGAGAGCAATACAAAATAGAAAGTTCATCTAACATAAGGTCAAATTCATTTTTTCATAATTGTTTATTTGTACCAAACAGTGCTGCACTTTCTGATTATAATTAGGGAATTTAAGGTATTTATATTTTTAGTGAACTATATGGTAAACCAAAACATTGACCCTTAAAAAACATAAATGTTAAAAAGTTAAAGCGTCAATTTTGTAGTGAGTGATGCATGTTTATTTTTTGTTCACTGAGGTGAACAAAAAATGTGACCCATCACATGGTTTTTTTTAGTTTAACAACAGTTAAAATTGTTATTAGTTTAGATGTTAATCTTTTAAATAATATACATTGTACAACCTCAAAATGTGCAACAAATTCAATCAATTTCCTTCGTACAGAAAGTTAATTGGTATTGAACTTTGCACATGACCATACCATGACTGCGTGAAAGGCAAGATCACATTGTTTATATTGGTTGGTTGGTCTACGCCGTGTCGCAACATAATTATAGGACTCCCACCAACAGACATGGTGAAAGCAGGTTACTCTCAAGTGCTATTTTTAGTTTTACTGTACATTTCTTGGAACAAAATGAACACTTAGGACAAATAACAGCGAATTATGGACCAGATAGAGTAATTCCAAACAACTATTGCAGGGAAATTACCAGCAATATGTAGAGACGCCAAACCACTATAGAACTAAGGAATTATGTAAATTTAAAGCTGTACTTACAACATTTTTGAATCGTGCGTACGGCACACGCAGGTGTGCAGTCTGGTTACTAGAAACCCATCATAAACGCAATAAAAGCACAAGAAAAACAAATACACGTCCTTTAACTAAGAGCCATTGATGAGTAATAGAACGGGGGCGAGGGAGGGAGTGAGGGGCATACGAGACGCGGGGAAAAGTGCGGCGCGGGAAACTGATGTTTAAAAAGTTGCCAAGATAAAAAAATCAGTAAAAGTTAGTTCAACGCCATCTGTCAGGAGAGTCTTAAATCTTGTAAGTTTGGGTGGTAAGAAGATAAAACCACTTATATTGAAACCATGGGCAAATATTTCTTCATCTCAATATTTTTATTTGTTCACCAACACAATACCGCAATTTTTTCGATATACCATTGTATGTTGTTAAAAATGAGTCTTTAACTTGCTTGCTTTTCGTTTCACTGGGTTTTCCTTGGTCATCCTGAAGTATGGTAGCCCTGAAAAGGGCCAATGACTGACGGTGAAAAAAAGTGTGATGAAGGGATTAAAGTGCACCTCGTAGAGGCTCATTTCCACTTTAACTATAAAATTACTTGTGTTTTAGCTTATGAAAATTTCATGCTGAAACACTCTAGGTTGGCTAAGTTGATGACTGCAACCGTCTGTGATTCACAGAAATCAGGAACACACACTAATCTCACTTGTTGACCATTCTCCCCTAAAACAAAAGAAAAATTTGATATGAAATACTTAATAAGATTATAAGAATTGTCATAAAGTAGAAAGATGTTTTAAATAAAATGGTGTATTATTATTTATTTATATGAGCATGATCTTTTTCCGACATCTTCAACAATCATCCTCATATTTCAGCCAATTTACACAAAACCTTAATTAATGATTAACTTAAACGTTTCTCTTGAATCACTCAATTTCTTGAATCACTCCGTCCATTGGTGAAAACCGTAGGTAGGAAAATTTGATTTTATTATGAGTTTATCGCGTTCGGACAGACGCGGCGGCGGCGCGACGGGGGGATTTTGTTTCATAATATGTATTGATATTAATGCTTCTGATAACTGACTTCAACACAGGTGTTAAGCTCAGAATACAGAACTCTGTATTGCAAACAACATACCTTTGTACAGTTCTGTAGCGAATTGCTCTGAGTTTCCAGTGAAGTAAATAGCTGGGCAGTTGTAAATAGTAAATGGATCAGTATCAAGGCATGGTGTACATGGAACGGTGTCAGGTAATGTTGGTCCAAGATGGCGCCATTCGAGGGTCTTCCTCATCACCTCCAGACTGCTATCTATCTTACTGTAGCGCATTATATCCTTGATTGGTTCTCCTGAACTTCCCAGGCAAAGAAAACCTAGAATGAAGTCATTCATTAGTTTATTTATCCAGCTTATTCATATACAGTGTGCATAAACAAGGATAATTATAGCAGACATCCAAGTAGAAAAAGTATGGCACTCTACATACACAAAATAAAAAAATAAAAAATCTTTTTATTGTCATTACTTTCTGTTAAGTTGTAATAACCTGCGTTAGAAGAGTCCCCTCTTTTCTGTGGTCTGTAAATTACTACAAACTTACTGAAACATTGGATATTTTTTGTAAACAATTTCTAGTAAAGCTGGAACTCTTACCTCCTATGTCACATTCATAAGGATTGGATACTCTATTGAATGATTTGTATTCTGTTGCTTTAGGAAACAAACCTGTAACAAAGAGGTCATTACGTCAGTAAGGACAATTCATCAGTTAATTTCTCATAACTTTGAAGAGCAGTGTAAGAGGGTTTTTTGTAGTAGCCCCCTGGGTTTGAATCTTGGTCTTGAAAATGTATGTATGCGAACAATAAAAGAAAAAATTGTGAGAAAATGAAAGGAGCCTCTAAGAGACGCTTTGTAATTCTTCTACCACACCGGCTTCTTCACCAAATGTTATTCTGGCCCTTGTCAGGGCCATTATTAGGTACCTAAACCTACTGACTAACGTTAATGCAAGATAACCAAGAAAGGTCCAGTGAGGCGACATGCAAGGTATGGTCTTTCAAAAATTACTTACAATAATGAAATGGCTTCTGGGGCAGCATAATTCCAGTTGGGTCCTTGCAGCCAGGCATGAGATCCAAAGGAGCAACAGCACTGATAGACTCTACAAAAGAATCCACTATCCCCGCTGATGCTATCACATCTGATTCATTCAGGACCTTCTCAGTTGAATGATTTGCAAATACACCGCCTGGGTCAAAAAGAGAATTACTAAGTGTTTTTTTTTATACAACTAAGGTGGCAAACAAGCTTATGCAACACCTGTTGGTTGGTTACGGTAGCCTATAAACGCTTGCAATACCAGAGGCATCACGCACGCGTTGCCGACCCCGAACCTCCCCTCCCCTTGATTTTTGATCCCCCTAAAGAGCTCTGGAAACCTTACTCACTGCAGGGTCACAACACTATTTGAAACAAAGTAATGGTATTTGGCTGCGATCTTCTGTAAGTTGGAGGTACCTCCCTCCCAGGCGGGCTGCTCCAATTTAGAGCGAGAAAACCTCTCTGTGCCCTACCTCGCATAATAAATAAAATTTATAAATATATACTCAGCAAAAATCATTTAGTTCTCATGCCTCCCTTTCTGGCCTATAAACCTTAGTAGAGCTTATTGAAATTAATAAAGTAGCAATATTACCTGCAACAATGACTCTAACAATATTGGAAATCTCTCCTTGATATTGAGATGTCCCAGCCAGTCCACTCAGCCACTCCATAAGGAGGTGCAGCGAAAATACATGCTCAGCTGACTTTGAAGACATATTTAGGCCTGACATGATCACTATAAACCTAGAAAAAATTACTTGAGAATAATTTGAAATCAAAAATACCTGTACTTCCTACATTTAGTCATGTGATATCAGGCAACCTTATTAGCAAATATTGCAACTAATATAATGCAAAATTGTTTGTTTGTTGGTTAGTTCATTGGTCCTTCTTTCACATAGCAACAGATCAATGTTATTTTTTGCATGGATATCATTATAGAAGGAGTGTTACATAGGCAACTTTTAATCCAAAACTCACAAGCTTAGCCCCAGGTCGAAGCTAATACCTACCAAATAATCAATAATCATTTCAGGAAGTTTATGGGCTATAAATAGTTGCACAAATGCATTGACATGAAAATGGTATTGTGAAAGAATATCCAAAACAAAGTTTAAGGTAACAAACCTATCTTCATTGAGTTCTGGGAGAGGCTTTTGTATGTTACAACCAGGCCAGCACACATCTTTGACAGTAAATATTCCATCCTCATCTTCAGACCCTGTAATAGTACAAGTGAGCAAGAGAATATATTGATGCAACGAACCATGCAGTTAAAAATGTTTGCAAATACACTTTAATCAAAAAAATCCAGCCACAGTTGCATTTTTCGCAAATGGTATGGAATTTGTGTTGGCCAAGTTGGAGATACCTCAACTCTCGATCTGAAGGTTTGAATCCCAACCAGGAACCAATGGATTTTTCTATTAAAAAAAATTATGTGCGCATTAACCCATGCTCATAACGGTGAAGGAAAAAAATGTGAGGAAACCCGCGGCTTAGTCAGCTGCACACGTATTGACTCTTGTCTTTCCTGTGGATAAGGCCGACTAGGCTGAGAATATGGTATTGGTGTTGGGCTAGCCTACTCCATCTAAAACATGTTCCAGGCACTACAGCGTCCTGTCAGTTAGTAAAAGTTCTACCCAACGCTGTATAAATTATCTAAAATAGATGTAATAAGGCCTTCTAATTCTAATTCTAATTCTAATCGGGGGTGGTTAGACCTGCACTGACTTCCCGCTGTGGGGTGTTTTGTGCATTGTCCCCCTATGCTAACCCTACCCCAGCCAGCCCAGCTCCTTAAAATAGCGAAGCAGGACTTTGGGTATAAGGCCTTGCTTATTGAGTGGCTTGCTTGGTTTATAGTTTATGGCAAGATTTTTATCCACATTTTCTCTATCTGATAAGTATAGCTTACCTAAGATGGCACAAACAACACCAGTTACCACTTGGTGGACATCAATGCAGTCTCCAACTAATTTGATTCTCTGGAGTTCATCTTCCAAGACTAGAGTGTCTGATTCATGGACAAAGTGAGTTCTGAAATGGAAACAGAACCAATGACTATGATATATGTAGTAGAGATTCATTCTTTAAAAACTAGCTCTTCTATTCTTAATCACTAGCTTTATTGGTACAATAACTCTCACCCTTTCCTTTTCTTAAGGCCGATTTACATCAGGTGTGCGAATGCTCATTCTATGCCCACTCTATAAATTAGTTTAGTGTGAACAGACATAAAGGGTTCTATCGTTGTATTGTTTGCGTTCACAAAGAAAGAAGGAATGAAAAAGCATGAGAAAGAAAGCTCTTGTTCTAAGCTCTAGCTCTATGTTCGTTTGGTCTAAGTACAGTCAACAGTACAGTCCTTTACAGTCAACAAAAGAGGCTAACATACTTAAGTATAGGGAAAGTAATTAAAAATAAATGGGTAAGTTTATTTACAAGACTAGGTTACCCACATTACCTTGATTGCTGGGGTATAATTTCTAATTTATCAGACAATTCTTTTAGAATGCTTGGTTTCAGCTCTTGGTGCTTGAAGATGGTACCAACAATGATGCAAGTGGTTGCCTTTTCCCGAAGTTCACAGAGTTTCAATATCTTGTAAGTATTTGACCATTTTTTCTTTATCACTGGAGCCAAGATATTTCTAAAAGTATTCAGTCTAGCAGAATAAATATGAGCGTATTGTTTAGAAAAATCTCTTGAAACTTGGTAGAAACGTTTTGAACAATCAGTGTAGGCTAAACTTTGTCTTTCCAATTCCACTGGTTGAAATTCATTTTCCAATTTGCTTGTGGATCCCGAATCGACTTTGAAAAGCATTTTCTTGCAGGAAACGAAGAAAGTTCAGTTAGATTTCTTTCTCAAACTTGAGCCAAAGAGATTCGAAACGAACGAGGCAAGCAACAAGCGATGAAATTAGAAAATTTAGAAAAATTCGCGCATTTTCGCGCGCTACCGATTATTATTCTTTTTTTTTTACGTCATGTGTCAATTTTTGTTTTAAATGTTTTTCCCTTTCAGATTGGCTATAGCATCTAGACCTGACCACCATGTCTTACGTATATTTTATTTTCTTATTAATGTTATTGGATATAATGATGGCTATTTGACTAAAACTTCCAAGGTACCTCCTTTACGCAAGCCAGGAAGGCATCAGGTGTTCTTGTACAGCCAACGGTATCCTTTGCCTGAATTCCGTCTCCGATATATCCTCGACGGGGTTCAAGTATTTTCAGAGGTTAGTCCGCATTTCTCTTACTGATCGTTTGTAGAGGTCCTTACATACTTTGTTTTGGAATAGCAACACTAGATTAGACCATAGATTTTTTTAGGAAATGACGTCACGGACGTTTGGGCGGGAAAAAATACATTCAATATTTCAAGTTTTCTTTGAAAAATGGCGGGAGTCCAGAAAGTTCGTCTAAATAATTTAAACCCAAACCTAAAAAATGGTCTCGTTGTAGGCATCGTTATAGCAAAGAATAGCCCTCGTGTAATAGGATCAAAAAAGAAAAATGGAGAATCGAGAGGAGTCACTTCATTTACATTGAGAGATTCTGATGTCGACACGATAAATGTTGATGTATGGGGATCCGAATACTTCGTGTTAACTTTTTATGAAAGGTTTCTTGTTGGTGATGTCGGTGCGTTACAGCTTCTGACATATTGTGATTGGTATGTTTGTAGCCTTTATGCAATAAATTAACTGCTCACATTTTTTCAGTTGACATTACATCTCCGAAGATTTGTGTAAAAAGTGGAACCAACGAAATGTTTAGGCCTCAGGTGAGAAGCAGGCATTACCTAGTTTAGTACTTAATATCAAGACAGGTTTAGTATTGACAAGGGTAGTAGGTAGTTACCTACCACTATACATAGACATGACTCATGACTATAAATAATTGTCATGGACGTACCTACTTGTCTTTTCAAACGTTGAAGGAAAACATCATAAGGAGACCGGCATGTCCTAGACCCTAAAAGTTCGAAGACATTTGACATGTGCACGAAAGGAGTCTCTATGAGTCGCACTATATTTCTTTCACCCACGGAAATTGCCCCTTTTCATGGCCGCCATACTGCAATCTGCTTACTGGCCATAATCAGGATGACCAAGAAGGAACCAGTGACCAACAAGCAAGCATGAGTCCATGACTCAAAATACCTATCTCTCATCTTTTCAAAGTAGGTACCACTTTATTCCAGTGGCGGATTTACACATTTCCCAAGTATGTAGGTCGTAGAGAGTATGCCTGGAAGAGATCGCTTTTAGCAATAAAGCCGTCTATTGTAACCCTTCGACCACGGCGCGACTCAAAAGGAACGCGACTGAAACTGTAGTCACTTATGAGTAGCCTGACTGCGATAGCACTAGTATTTCAATGCGCGTCCGTCCACGGCGCTACTCAAAAGGAACGCGTTTGTAACTAGTCTCCTGGCGACTCGACATGCTGGTCGCCAGGCGACTGGTTTCGAGAAACTGTTGAAAAATGAACGAATTAAAAGTAATTATATGTGATTCTGACGTCTATTTGACTGGAAAAGTAATAATTCCATGTCATCGCTCGAATTATCACTAGTCATGTTAATTATTTTCGTTTTTAAAACTTTATTTACATAAAATCGTATACTGAGTGACTGAGTTTCAGGAAATTCCAGTAGCGTCGTCCACGACGCTACTGGAATTTCCTGGAGTCAGAGTTTCCAATCTGTCCGCAACTCTAGTTTCTAATGAGTTCCGTCACTTTTGCGTAGCGTCATGGACGAAGGGGCTTATTGTAACTGATCTGAAATTTAATGTTTTTTGTCTATTTTCTTGGTGTACAACAAAGATAATAATCTATCTCTTCGTATAGGTTTCATCCCCCTTCTATCTATCACTGAACGAAGGATTTTCCGACGTGAGCATCCACAGCGGAGACGATTTCGGTTCATACTTGCCTCTACTGCACATCCCCACGAAGCTGTCCTCAGGATACCATGGGCTTGCAGAAGTACTTAAGTTGCCAGGTATTAATCAAACTTCACATTCAACGCCACACGGTTGAGTGTTTAAGACTGCAAGGTGATAGGTACATAAATTATGTAGGTATACCACCCAAAAGAGGCTTATTCTACACCCAATTGGCAAAAAAGTTCTTTTACCCGTCCTTTTTCAAATTTAGCTTGTATTTAGTCTTTTCCATTAGTTCTTAAAATATACAAGAAGTTCAATATTAATATTGCTGACTAAAACATCTGAATAATTTAGTTTGAACTGATTTGAACCCAAAACAACAGATTTTTGCATTTAGTATTTTTTCAATGAAAAAATGTTGATTTTCTTTATGTCGTAGAACAAACTTTATTGCCAATTGGGTGTAGAATAAGCCCCTTTCGGGGTATAACATATTATGAATCATCTTGTATACTGATATGTCAGATCAGTATACAAGATAATTAGTTATACCTATACAAGATTGGCAGTACTGTTTTTTGTTGTATTTACTGTTTTTATTTCCACAGAAAGCGCCAATTCATTTGTGGATTTGTTGGTAGTCGTTAAATCTGTGAAGCCGGCGAAAACTATCAAGACAAAAACTGGTAAGAAAGACTTACTAAAACTGAACTGCTAATTATATAATAAGCCAAGTAGGTATTTTCTAGTGGTTCGATCCGATCTGAGACTGAGCGTGTAGCATTCGCCGTTGTTTGGCAAAACTTCTATATAATATCCAATATTACCTGAACTACGAAGTCATTGAAACTTTACCAAATGGGTGTTCACGTTATTCTGGTCAAATCCTATTTTATTTTCGTTGTATCTCAGAAACCATTGGTACACAATCAAAATAAAATCGCTATTCAAAAACGCAATCGTTTTGGAATGTATAAACCTAGGTCTTTCATATGATACCCCATTTAATTATTTGTCAATCTTTTTTTAGGCCCCTTTTGTACCTCTCTTGGCCGATTTAACACATATTCTTAACAACAAATCTTGATTGTAAATCTCTATTACGTGTATGTAATATAATTAATAATGTTGGTTGAAGGTACAGATATGTCAGTCCGCACTGTAGAAATAATGGATAACACTTCCCCAGCCTCGCTCCAGCTGGACATGTTTGACATCGATACTATACAAAGGTAATTTTATTTACTTCAAAACCATGACCAAAAGCCTCTAGCATGCAAGTTACTATCCCATAAACTAAAACTAAACTCTTTCATCCTTCCTACCAATAATTCTTACCCCTAGGTACGTGTCATCATCAGCCCTATAATATAATATAATGTGCGTGTGTTGTGTAGGCTGAACACATGTTCACGAAATCTGGTATGAATTTGAACCCTAGGAAAGACCTAGGTAGCTTTTTATCCCGGTACCTGGTTTAGACGCGGGCGGCGCGGCGGTTGCTAGTAAAAAAGAAGAAGAAATAAGAAGCCTTTTACATTTCAATGGTACTATTTATTAGAATAACTTAGGTATGTACTTATTAGAATACCATTTATTTTACTAAAAAGATTATTTGATTTGGTTCGTGTTTCATGTTTGTTGGTTACTGCTACCAGTAGGTACGTTAGTAATTTAACAATTTAAGCTATATCCTAAACGTTTAAAACTTGACAAGGGAAAACTTTACGATCTTAACTTCCTTTCCATGTCTAAAACATTACGGATGTCGCTTGATAAAGTTATTCCCAAAATTGCCATTTCTGCTTTCATCCCCATTTCGCTTACGCAATAGCATTGCAGCTGTATTATATTTTGGAACAGAGCCGAGGACTGGCGCCCTCTAGAAAGCGTTCTGTTCATAGCAGACGCTAAAGTGAATTGGCGCGGGCTAGCGGTGAAGGTGCAAGTGAGCGCGCGCAGCGTTATCACGCATCAGCCGCACACAGCCGACGCGGAGGCATTGCGGCTCTATATGCGGAACCAGGCCAACACACGTAAAGTACCGTCAACTTATTTTGTTTCAGCAGGGATATTAATGTTCTACATATTTTGAGGACTCATAAATCACTCGAATATTATTCTCTGGAGGTTCGTAAATCCTATCATTCTACTAATATAATGAATGCGAAAGTTTGTGATGATGTTTGGATGTTTGCGGTTCAATCACGCCGTAACAGCTCCACCGATTCCATTGAAACTTGAACTAAGTGCCTACACAAAGTTCTTTACCTAGAATAGCATATAGGCTACTTTTTATCAAGGTACCATGCGAGCGATGCTGCGGTTGCAAGCTAGTAGCTCATCCTAATAATATTATAAATGCGAAAGTTTGTGAGGATGTTTGTGGTTCAATCACGCCCAAACGGCCGAACGGATTTGGATGAAAGGAGCCATTTCATTCTGGGCCTGGTCCATGTACACTACATAGAAAAATTAGGAAAAAATAGAAGATTCCAAGAAAAATACAATTTCATTAATTTGAAGACAAATGCGATGGTACAAGAATAGTTCTTCTGGTAAGTTTTTTACTATGTGAACACTATATGAAGGCCGCCATGTTGGTTTATAATTGGCGTTTGACATGACATTGATATATTTTTCATGTCATGTTGTTTGATTTGATGTTTTTGCATTGTCAGATAAATGTAGGTTGTCAAAATGACATTTCACGCACGTCCATCCGCCATATTTTTGTAGCGCTGTGTGTTGCTCTCTTTGTCGAAGAAAATCTTAATGTACCTAAGAACGAAGTCAATTTGAATAAAATAACCAATGAAATACGTTTACATTATTGCTTAGCCATATTTTGGAGTAGTGTACACAGTGCAGGCCCAGGCTCCATATATTGATGAAACGTCTCTTTTGCCACAGAGATAGATTATAGTCTTAAATATACAGGCATATAGGCTACTTTTTATCTTCTTAGGTACCACGCGAGCGAAGCCGCCGGTGGAAGTTAGTATGTCATAGTCCTAATATCACATTTTGTATGCAGCTGGAGGCGGCGAGGCGGCAGCGTGGGCGGCTTGGAGCGGGGAACGAGCTTGCGCTGCATCAGTGGCTCAGATCCGAGACAGGCTCGCCAGCGCTGTGCCCTTCTGCGCTTCCTTGCACGCGCTGCTGACGCACCTCGACTTGGAGGAGCTGGTTTCCTCACTGTATACCTAATTTGATCGCTTATACTTTACCACTTTTAATTATTGAGGATTTTTAGGGTTCCATACCTCATTATGCAAAAAACGGAACTCTTATGTCACCACTTTGTTGTTCGTATATCTGTGCGTGTTAGTCACACGGCCCTTTTTCTCAGACCCGGTTTGACGTAAAAAGTTCAAATGAATACCTATCGAATACTAAGGTCTATGACCCCATAGTTGACGACCTCGGTGGTGTAGCGGGCGAGTGCCCGTCTGAGAACCAAGGGTTGCGGATTCGATTCCCGCTGCGGGACAAATGTGTGCATGATCTGCAAATATTTGTTCCGGGTCTGGGTCTTGTGGTACCGTGTAATGGTACATAAACTTAGGGTGCGAGTCCTACTCGCACTTGACCGTTTTATTTTATGTTTTACTCTCACTTACTTATTTTTTGTAGATATGACAGCACTGATGAACTACGGGTGCGGTTCACGGATCATACAGGAGAGTTGAATGCCCGTCTACCAATCAACACTCTTGAGGGCATTTTGGGTTATTCCGTAAGAGCATATTCAATTACCGACCTACCAACAGCTTACATTGATTTTAAAAAGCCTTTAAAATCTTATTTTCACAGTTCGAGCAGTTAAAGATGATGTCGGCAGATGACAGAGCAGCAGTAAGGTGGAAAATACTTTTAGAGCAATGCACGGCTAAGCTAGCAGCTTCTGCTTCCCGTTTGATCGTGCTGACTTTGCGCCGTGCGTCGCCTGCTGATCCTATACCATTGTATTAAAATTTCCTGCCTTATAAAATGATTAAAGATTTTGAAAATAATTCAGATGATGCCTTATTTTCTCTACTAGAAAAGGAATTAGAATAGGTGTTTAGCGTTGCCGTGTCTATTGACGACGGCAAGGATAGGTAGCTTGTTACCCCTCGGTTTTATTGATCAAACAACTTCAACTTGCATGTTCCTTGCAAGCAAGCCATGGTAGATAAACCCGAAAAAACCGAACTAACATACGAATACACAAGACGTAGGAAATATTATGGGAAACAATTGTTATTTGAAGACCATGGGCCAGAAATTACAGTCAGTATTCCTTGCAACCCTTCTCTTTACAAAAACTATATTCTTCGGAATCCAGTGCATGTCGGCATACAGAATACGGGGACGATGTCCGAACATTGGGTGAATTCAGTCACGTAAGTTACAGAATTTAAGTACCTAATTGTTTGTTTGTTTGTGAATCTGACATGGTATCTTTCATGCCCTTTATCAGGGCCGAATACACATGTTCGGGCATTAACCACATCGAAGGTGGATGGCCAAAAGATATAAATCTGAGTGACCCCGAAGCCGCACAGAGATATCGACGTAAAATAGAGAAAGATGATGCTTATATTCACGCTGTTATGCACCTTGGACACGTAAGTTATTCAATCGCTTAAGACATTTTGACCGTATGTATTTGTGCTGCAGAAGAGAGCTGTTCGAGTAAATTATACATGGGCCCCACCCAGAGAATAACTTCGTAATAAGTTTAAAGAAATAGGTAAATATAATGAATGTCTTGCCAGAATATATATGAATATTTGATGTATGTTCGCAAAAACAAAGTTGCTCAAAAAGTAGTGATGATCATAATAAAGATAAAATTTGCTTGAACATAGTGTAAATAAGTAGGTACTCACCTCCTCAGGTGAGGTGAAACTTGTGGCAACAAAATACATAAATTTTTATCTTCAGAGTATGGAACACAACATATTGCAAAACAACGCGATAGACGTGTATCAAACATATTACACGGAACTGCCAACTATACCGCCAGTAGAACAGAGCAGCTGTCAAACAGTCAACGTATACCGTGAGCCAGGAGCGAAGAGGGCTGTGAGGTCGCTTTCTTGGCAATCAGATGGCGGAGCCAAACTAGCAGCGGCTCACGCTGACGTGGAGCTCATGAGAAACAATAGATGTCCACAGAATTCATACATTTGGGACATTGGTAAACAAAACACAAGTCGAATGAGTCTGTTTATCAAAGTTTCTTGAAGCCCAAAGGAATGTTTTTTCAACAGACAATGCAAACGCGCCCGAGCTTGTCATAAAACCGCCACAACCTTTACTGGACCTGCAGTACAATCCGCGAGACCAACACACTTTAGTAGGCGGAATGATGAATGGGCAGGTACGTTATTGCTATTTAGAACCCGCTTGTTTAATTCGGCTAACAATATACCTGAATATTTAAGGTGGGCTGGTGGGACATGCGAAAAGGCGGAGAGGCAGTAAGCATTTGCCCACCACATGTCGCACACCGAGATCTTGTACGCAACGTTCTCTTCATAAACTCGAAAATTGGGGCAGAGTTTATATCTGCTTCACCGGACGGCGTTGTAAAATGGTAAGTGGTAAAAACGCCATCCATCGATTAAAAATTAAAAACTCAAATAGGCCCTGAAGAATAGGCCCCTCCATATCTACCTACCAGTGAATGTGGTAAGAGGCGACTAAGGGAAAAACTAGGGTTGGGCAGCATCGTCCCCTATTTTCACAAAGATCGCAAACCCTCATGGTAGGAATTCGTTCTGGAAATCTATGGGTTGGCCATGTTCAGCAGTGGACGTGTTGCGGCTGAAATTAGGATGATGACGATGATGAAAAGCTGAACTTTTATTATTGCAGGTGGGACACACGAAACATGAACGAGCCGACCCATTTCATGATAATCGATATGGTGAAATTACCAACTGATACAGCGTCTATAGAAAACGCAATTGGAATCTCAGCCCTTGAATATGAGCCAACAATTCCGACAAGGTAAGTAAGGACCTCAATGGACAATATGGACATACTAATAAGCATTCGATATTTTCTAGTTTTAATGAAAACAGTCCTGATCCTTGTCTTATGATGACAGATTCATGGTCGGGACGGAAACTGGACTGGTAATTGGAGGCAATCGCAAAGGAAAAAATGCCGTAGAAAAGCTTCCTTCAAAGGTATCTGCAGTGTTTGTATTATGTAGCTAAATAGAACCACGGCCTCGGGCATGCGTGTGGGCTTGGGCGGCACGCCATACATATTGGTTTGAGAGCCACGGGCAAGGGTGGAAGTGTCGCTCGCTGCACCTAGCGCCTGTAGGTCTACCATGAGTTTACACAATCCATACTCGCTAGCGAGTGTAGTAAAAAATATGTATGAAAACTTTTAGGCAACAACAAAGCAACAAAATTGGCTCTTTTTACAGCCCCTCTAGCCGATAGTTGTGGTACTAAAATGCGCAGTATAAGTCATTGTAAAACTATCCTACGTCACTACGCTACAGGGACTGTAGTTTGGGCTTCTTTACCTTAGATTTTGGTACCATGAGTTACTTTGACAGGCGCCAAAGTAACGTTCTATTACTACAGTAGTTACTGTTGTCGAGCCTGTATCTGTATAGGTACTGTGGTATACGAGAACTACAGTATCAATCAATATATGACTGAATTTGAGTAGTTAGAGTTATTTTGTGTGATTTCAGTACGAAGCACATTATGGTCCAGTATATTCTTTGAAACGGAATCCGACTTTCCTAAAAAACTTCCTAACGGTCGGCGACTGGACGGCCAGGGTGTGGAGTGAAGATTGTAGAGAATCGTCTATCCTTTGGACTTATTCGCATCGAACAAAACTCACTGACGGCGCTTGGAATCCCGTCAGGTAAAACTATGAATGAAAGAGGAAAGGAAGAAAGAAAGAGCATTTATTTGTCCCAAAAAAAAAACATATAAAAAGTCAAAAGTATTGAAAAAAAGAGCAAATATACAAAATAAGTAAAAATAAAAAATATGAGATAAGTAACTGCCTAAGTTATTTTTGCTTGATGGAATGCGTAATTTTTTTGTAACTTTTGCAGATTCTCTGTGATACTAGTGACGCAATGGGACGGCTGTCTGTCAAGCTGGGATTTATTGCGGCGCCGGAGTGGGCCCATCGTCACAGCACAACTTTGTGATGAACCGTTACTGTGCTTACGACCTCACGAGGGAGTATGTTTGTAACTTAAAATTTACGAAGTAACTCATTTTTACATTTTCAAACATTTTGATTGATCCGGATGCGTTTGAAATAAATTTAATTCCCTTCTAGTGGGCGTATCCATTTGAAAGTATGCAAATGACAATACAATATTGTAGTGACAGCGAGATAATCTGATGATGGAGTCAGGAACTGTTCCACAAAACTCCTCTTCAAATTGACTGTTTTTGCTGAATCTTTGCATACTATCGAGTTTAGATAACAATACAATATTATGCAGACAGCGAGCTGATCTGATGATTGAGTCAAGAGCTGTTCCATGGAACTCCTCGCCTCGGAAAAATTCGTAAGGAAGGGATGTTAATGATTGTGGAGTAAATATATTTAATTTACAGGGTTTGCTAGTTGCCTGCGGCAGCAGCAGAGGAACAATCTACCTGGCCGAGCTTTCTACAAATCTCGGTACAGCTGATAAAAACGATAAACAGCTTTTAACACATGTTAGTATGTAAAAGTTAACCTTGTTGATTTAGTATTTTCCTAGATTTGTAAAGGTCATCATCATCAGCCTGTAGAAGTCCACTACCGGACATAATCCTCCCAAGAGAGTGCCATGACGATCGGTCATGAGCCTTTTCTTTCCGCCGACTTCCTGCAACCTTCACAATGTATTTCGGGGCCTTCTATCTAACACTACGGAGCTGTGGTCGCCATTCGGGAATCTTTATTCCTCAATGATTGTCGGTTCTGCGAGCTATATGGCCTGCCCACTGCCACTTCAACTTTCTAATTCTGAGAGCTATGTCCGTGACCTTAGTTCAGACTACGGATATCCTCATTTTATCACGTAGCGAGGATAGCTCTCTCCCGTTGCGCGACTTTAGGCTTGTGTGTGAGGCCAATAATCTTGAATGGCCTCATAGCTCAGTTGGTAGTAACTCTGTCTTCGGCGCTAGAGGTCGCGGGTTCGATTCCCGCACTGGACAAACATTTGTGACTAGCACAGATGTTTGTTCTGTGTCTGGGTGTTAAATATATATCTATTATGGATATCAGCCTCTGGTTCCCATCGTACAGGCTATGCCTAGTTTGGGATCAGTTGGCCGCGTGTGATATGTCCGGAATATTTATCTTTTTATTTATTTATTTAATAATAATTGTATAGACCCATCATAATTATGTCAACACTGGCAACGATTGTAGACTTTCATCTTTAAGATGAATTATTTATTTCAGATTTTGGATCGAGAAAATAAACGAGAACGTATATTAGAAGCTCGAATGCGTGAAATAAGACTGAAAATGCGACAGGATCGCGACGGCGGACCACAAGCTGCGGAGAGTGACACGGCAAACACCGACAAAGACTTGGAAGAGGCTACTGATGAATACATGCAAACAATAAAAGAGTTACAGGAGCAGCAAAAGGCCATTCAATAGAAATCTTCCATTGTTTTTTTACACGTCTACTTATATAATTAAAATGAAAGAAAGTAAACTTTAAAATGCTACATGTATATTATACTATCCCGAAAGAGGCTTATTCAGTCATTAAAAAGAAAGAATATTAGCGATTCTTTACCGAGCTCTTGCAAATCATCTGTTTTTGGTCTTTTTACTATCGTTATAACTAATTATTAAACGTACGAGAAGTTCGACACCAAGATTTTTGCAGTGTTGATGTTTTCAATGAAAAATTTCCAATTAGCTTTAGAATAAGCCCCTTTCGGATTACTATACATTTATTAAATTTTTATCCTACTCAAATTAATAATTCACTCAAACATTTTCCTGATCCAGTTACCTATGAAATGCAGTGAAAATATTAAAAGACATACAAATATTTAATAACTAAAGTAGTATATTTTAATTAAACTTACTGCATCACTTCTATTTCATGTACGTCAGTGATATGCTTAACGGTTTGATACGTGACGTGGCACGCTTACGTTTCCTATGCTAGGCGGTAGTCTCCTGCTTTATGAATGCTGCGAAGGACCATCGATGCTCAATATTGGCGCCGACGCCACTAGTTTTGCGTTCGAACACGTCCGTGTGCTTCTGTAGCACTTGATGGACTGACGCTTGCGAGACGCTTGGGAATAAGGCGCGGACGTAAGACACTACGTAGTCCAGACTGGCACCTTGCGGATGCACCTGTGAAGAGAATTTTAATAGGCGTTATTTGCTATGAAATTATGCACTGCAATATGGAAGCGAACTATTATCATGCCCAATGATAATATAGTGCTATGAAATTATGCCCTACTATAGTAACTGCCAACTATTTTCGTGCCCAATGATATAATAGACTAGCTTCCGCCCTCGGCTTCGCTCGAACATGAAGGGTAGTTATATACTCTACATCTCTAGTTATAAGATTTTGTTTTTAGGAAACATTAGGTCGATTTTGAAGAAAAATAGAACTGTTTGTTTGGATTTTCGAGTAGTACAGTCGCAGTAAGTAGTACAGTAAGTACAGTCAGCCTTAAAAGGGACTTTTGTCAAAAAATTACTGAGTACTCAATCGACTCTATTTCTCATTAGAAAAAAAACTCAAAAGTATCAAACCAAATCAATTAATTCTATAAAGTTCCCATTACATTCGATTGGAAGTTATGTAAGTGCGCGTTTTTCTTCTAAAATGTATGTTATGCTAACTAAAGGGTAATGTTTGTACCTGTAGGAATGCAGACATCACGCCTATAAGTTTGGCTTCACCACAGCCTGCATCAACATTTTCTTTCAAGTTTGTTTTAGAATCCGTATCTTCCGGCAGCGGCGGAGGTGGCGGCGGTTTCACCACTGGCTGCGGCAATGGCGGCTAGGATAAAAACAATAATCCGTACATAATATGTAAAATGAAGATCCAAATATACTTCCCTTATTCATAATCACTTTTATCGGCTGATAAGTATGTTCGCCTCATAATTTTAGTTATTGGTAGAAAAGGACAGGGCGAGAGTAATCGAGCCGATAAAGTTAGTAACTAATTATGTATAGGGTTAGTGTCTTCTTTATTATCTAGTGGAAAGATTATACGATATATTGGTGTCAATGCTGTTATGGCATTATACTACAAGGTGATTCATAATATGTATTCCATCCCGAAAGGGGCTTATTCTACACCCAATTGGCAATTAAATTTGTTCTACGACTTTTGGAAATTCGACATTTTTCATTGAAAAAACTCTATGCGAAAATCAGCTGTTTTGGGGTCAAATCAGGTCAAACTCAATGCATCAGCTGTTTTAGGTAGCAATCTTGATTCCGAACTTCTTGTATGTTTAGTTATAAGTTCTAAAGATGATAAAAATACAAAAAAAACCAGCTAATTTGAGAAAATTAACCCCCTTTCGGGATGGTATACATGTTATGAATCACCTTGTATACTAGCTTTATTACTAATAATTTGACAAACTTAAAATGTTGCCGTCTCTTCCTTATTGCTTCGTCAAGCAACAGCAACAGCAGAGTCAACACCATTGTATGACTTCATCATCATCATTTCAGCCGTAGGACGTCCACTGCTGAACATGGCATCCCCCACAGATTTCCAGAGCGAATTCCTATCATGTGGGGGATTTGCCCATACTCACCACGCTGGGCACGCGGGTGGCGAGCTATGTGAAAATAGGGGATGCTGCTGCCCATCCCCTAGCTTTTTACGAAATCAACGGGAGGTTATGGAGGGGCCTATTCTTCATCCGGGGCCACCACGGGTTTTTGTGTATGTTTTCATTTTATGACTTACATTTGTCTTATTATCCAGGGCTCCTTGCAAAGCTTGTCGAGCAATGAACTGAGCTTTGAACTTTTCCATTTCCTTCTTAGCATCGGATTTGATGACATCCACTTCATTCTTGTAAGCTTCGAGTTGGAACTGAAGACTCTCGTTCTCACGCTAAAAACATTTTTTTTTTATACAACTAAGGTAGCAAACAAAAACAAGCATCCAACAGGTGGGCTGTATAAGTGGTTACCGTAGCCTATGTACGCTTGCAATACCAGAGGCATCACGCACGCGTTGCCGACCCCTTAAAAAGTTCAAAATATCCTATCCTATATAATAATATAGGATGTTATATAATATGCTATGTTTTATAATATCCTAAAAAAATTGAATCAGGCGGGAAACGGACCTGCGATCCTCCTCGGTGGCGTAGCGGGCGAGTGCCAGTCTGAGACACAAGGCGTGCGGGCTCGATTCCCGCTGCGGGACAAATGTCGGCATGATCAGCAAATATTTGTTCTGAGTCTGAGTGTTATGGTACCATGGTACTCCTAGATTATGGTACCCACGACACCGGGAATTCTATTGTGCAGTCAGGCCTATGTATGTGACTGTTGGATGTTATTTATTTATTTTATTTACTTGTATATTGTGTGTATATTCAGGTGATCAGTATTTACACAGTATTATAACTGCAAAATTGCAGTTTGTATGCGGTTTTGATGCATATAATGCAAACGCAGTGCATGCGGTTGATATAATGCAGCTAGTCTGAATATACCCTTACAATTTCCCTTAGTTGTGGGTTAAAACTTTACAACAATAATTCTTATTACAAAAAAAATAACAAATCAAATTTGTAATATATTTGCCTGGAATAAGTTGTAATTACCGCTTACCTTCAGCTGCTGATACTCTTCACTAGTACTGCCTCCCATTTCCAAGGCCTTGTTGTTGTACCCATTGTTGTAAGCATTTGAATTTTCATTTTCCTCCGCAAAAAACTTCTCATTGAACTCTTCTTTCAATGTATTGAACTCCTGGAAAATTAAACTGATATAGTTTATAACTTGTCGGTTTTCTATTTGTGCGACATCGCACTGAACATTATTCTAGGTGAAATTATTCTTAAACTAAGCGTCTAGTCTATCGTACCTGTTTCTGCGATCTCCGGGGCATTCCGCTGTGTTTACACGACGACGGTAATCATAACTATGGCTCATTGAAATTAAATATGCACGAAATTAAAGAGAAGATAACTGTTCTTATTCTTAAAACAGTTCCAAACAACTACAAATAAAACTGTAATAAATGTGTGCTAGGCTGACCGCGCCGGCATGTGCTAACATCAATAGTAAGAATTATTCACGAGATACCTACACCAATTAGTTTCAAACGGAATAACTAATACCTGAGTCATTTTCTGCCAAGTCTCTATATTCTTCCTCTGTGGTTTAGTGAAGTGGTCCCAGGCTCGCTGGTGAGTCGCTGCAGTTAGCACTTTCGCCACCTGTTCGACTGAGGTTCACAAATAATCGTTATGAGAGGAAGCCATGTGACCGCACATACCGTCAAGCTGTACACTAACGCGGACGTCCCAGGTTCTCAAAATGTCGGCAGAGAGACCGTTTTGATGTTGCCACATCTACCCGTAATGCGTGTGTCCATGTCGATAGTGCTGCGTACAGTGAGAGCGAGTGGTGTCGTGAGACAGAGTGCGCGGGCGCACAGAGGGACCCGTAAGTGTTCGCCACCGGTTCCGGCGTACACTGGATTCCCGTGTTGGACTGCAAGGTGCACTATTTTAAGTATTCTTTTAAGTACACTTTTACTCTATGTAAGTAATCATAATTACGTTTGAAAAACTAATCGAAAATCGACTTCAAGTTAGAGAAAGGAGGCATTCCGTTGTTTTGAAAGCCCTATCAAAAAAAACCGGAAAACAAAAAATAATTACGTATGACATATTTTTTTCGATTAATTTCTATGGGAAAAATCTGAAACTGTTTAATAACGGAGTTCTGACTTAACAACAATAAAAAACAACTGAATTGAAAACCTCCACCTTTTTTTTTTAAGTCTGTTAAAAATAGCAGTTATTATGAGGGTGCATACATATTGACAAATTTTACTACCTGTATTTTTAACCCCGCAGCCATACTATGCTCCTCGCTTTGCTCCTTGCGCTGCCACGATGTTACTCTAGGAAGCCACACACTACTCGCGCTAATCATCGCCATACTCTGCATTCCTACGGTCCTTAACGGCTCGTGCTCATATTACCGGTCCTTTGACTGGCACACTAAAAACCCTCAAAATAGTGAGCATTATGTAACGTTGTCACTACACGTCTCTACCTCCTTGCCTCGCTTCTTCTCACTTCACTCTTCGAGTGGCAGCGGGGTTACCTATCTATCCCTTTAAGTGCCTTCAGCCCTGTGCCCATCTCCGGCAGAACTAGCGATGTCTGTATATAGTTGACACTCCGTTTGGGCCAACAGAGAACGCATTCTTGTACCGTTTGGTTCGAAGACCGTGGCTGGACTCGTAAAATAACTAATGGTTCTGGTTGGCTCCTTGTGTATTATGTATGCACCCTACGTACCTACTCAGTCCAATACGAGAAACCGTGGTTTAGGTGGCGAACACTTAGATTTATGTGACAATTTACCTTTATAATATCAATACCAATTATTTATTTCTAAACTTAGTCAATTTTGAATTGGGTCAATAACGCAAAGAAATAGAATAGAATTATAAAAGTAAAATTGTCAGGACACTTACTAACAGATATCTAATACCAAAAATATCCTGATTTTGGTACACCACTGGAGATTCAATTAGTTCTGTTATTTGGAGGCTCAGCTCAGCACTGGAGATCCATTATTGTAAGATGGGCAGACCAGAGATTATGCAATGAATTGTAATCATTACAAGTATGGAATTGGCTACTAGACGTATTTTGTTGCATTAATTATACCTTATTCATCTCGTTCAGACTAACTCTGCTCCCATAGACTTTGACATAAATACCTTACCTTTGAAAAATATTATTGAAACAGTAGATTTATTTCAGAGAGCGAGAGAGATAATTTGACTGAGACTTATGACTGAGAGAGTTAGAGCTGGTCCATTAGTTCATTAGAGTGATGATATCAAACAACTCACGCTGAACTAAAACATTCTGAATGTTGTTTTTAACTCGTTCCTTGCATTCTTGCAACTCATCTTCCGCTTGCATTTTTTCACTGAACAGACGGCGAATGTGTGAATTTGTAGCTTGTATCATTGAGTAGAATTGGTTGGCGTTCTTTTTTGAGCATTCACCACGTTCCAACCAGGCTAACAGGGTCTGTAAAAAAAATAAGCTTACAACTGCTATTTACACATAGTAGGCATCCTCTCAGAAATGAGAGGTAATCTGATCCTTGAAAGTGTCTAAGTAACTCTGACTACCCCAGTCAGAGTCGCGCCCAAACATTACATTTGGCACTGGCGACCCACAGAACACTTATATCCTAAGGCCAGGTGGCCGCCTCGCAGGATTCTACAATATTGTAACTGTGAATCGGTCACTAAATAAATTTAATGACCACTGCCGTGCGCGAGTTTTTTTGCTTCCACTAGCTTGTTTATGAAATAAAACAGTGAACACAAACAACAATATTTCGAACGTGACAGTGTGCAAGCCTTAGGGCCTGTAAAAAATCGCACTGTGTCTGTAACGTTTTCACGACTAAATCGGTCTTGATGATATTCGGTGTGATAATAGATTGAACCTTGGAGAAGAAGGAATATGCTACTTATTTCCGCGCATTGAATTTTCGCGAATCGAAAAAAAAACCTCGGGCATCCATTATTAATTTAACAAATTGGAATAAGTAAATTAATTAATTCGAATTTTACAACAATCTTACTGGAATAGAGGTGGCAAAATATTCTTCATTCTTTATTTTTTCAGCAAGCTGCATGATACCAGTGGTGGAGAACGGTTGAACTCTGAGGGGTGACGGGGAACGTCTGTACGAGGCACTCATACTGCGGCTTGCCATCTCCTGAGCGGTCAGCTGCTGCATTTGTTGCTGTTGAGCGCGCATTACTTGTCTTTGGCGTCTTTCATACTCATTCTGGTCATCTCGGCTCTGTAATTTATATATAAACATTAAAACTGATATAAAACATGGAAGTTAAGGATTGCCATGTTGGCTGGCCTAGTGGGAGGGAGGCACCACGACTTTCGATCCAAAGGTCGTGGTCGATTCATATGCCGGTTGCACTTGTGTTTTCTATTCTAAAAATTTAAGTGCCCATTTACTCATGAGGAAATCATTTAGTATAATAGGCAGCAATGGCCTTGAAACCAATTCCTTTTCTTTTATTCTAACTTAAGATAATAAAAAATAGGTAAGTGCCTTACAGCAGCATAGTCAACATGTAGCCATCCTGATGTTGAATGAGAAGAATCATCCTCCACAATACCATCTTTATCTTTAACATCAGTAAGGGTTATACGATAACCTGATATTGCCATGGCAGCATCAACACAACCTTCTTTATCAAAACGAATATGGCAGAAGTTCTTTTTGGACAGTCTAAGGGTATGGATACGACCATAGTTTTCAAATATGTCTCTGACAACAGATTCCCTGGTCTTGTCTGGCAGTCCACCCACAAAGATGGTGCGGCATCCAGGAGGACGGGTCCTCCGTGGCGGGTGAGGAGTGCCTGGCTCAGGAGGAGACAGCTTGCAGTGTTTAAGCACAATTTCTTTTTTTTCATGCACTGCCATCTCTCCACTGCCAATGCCAGGGTAAATTCCAATCATAGATGGATCCATTATCATTCCTCCCATCATGTTCATATCTATTGGGGTCCCTGATGAGGACTGTCCTCCAATTGACGATATTTCCATGGGCGGCTGGGATATCAAATCCATTCCAGTTGAAGAAGACATCATATCCATTCCAGCTGAAGGAATCATACCCCCTGGCATCATATGGCCAGACAACATCATATTTGAATACATGCCACCCATCATCATATTTCCTGAAAAAATAACAATTAATAATACCAATAACCTAAGACAAATTAAAAAAAATCCCAAACAGAACACAATTAAACAACAACACAACAAAATATCGTAGGTACCTACTGAGAGAAGACGTCACATTAAAATTGACTGACTGACAATGCGGACCTAGTGAGAAGACTCAAAAAAACGAAACCTTTTGAGTTAGTGTACCTGAATATCAGTTTAATGTAGTGTAGGTGCATTTCAGTAAAGCATCCCCTTGATTCAATCAATCAATCAATCATTAAATTACGTTTCTATTATTACTATTTAATGAGAGACAGTAATGGCAGCATTGCAAGCTTAGTTTACTCTAACAAATTTAGTCAATGTTAAATAACTCATTAGCCTTATTAAAAATTTTATTCAAAGCAAGAGGATTTTAGGTTCTTAGAGGATTTTAAGATTTTAGGTATGGTTGCTTTGATAGCAAACAATACAAATCGAATTAGGCCACAGTATAGATAAATTTATATTAATTTAATATTATGTATGCTTTATAAAAAACAAGATTTTCTGATTGATTTGTCTATAACATACCTTGACCATACATGTTTGACATCATCATTTGGTTCATTAGGTTCATATCTCCAGATATGCTTTTGCTCCCATCATGATTTTTGCTATCTCTTCTCCGACCAACATTATCCACCCTTACCGGAGACCTTGAACGATCTCTTCTACCTGCGAATAACAAATTACATTTTAAGAATGGACAACAGATGGAGCGTTAGAATACAATACTAGTGGCCTTTCCACCACTGGAGAAAAACCATTAAATAAGTGACTGGCAAAATGTGTGGTGTACTACATATCTGGACTTACTCAGTATGTGAAATAGTGACACAACCATTCATTGAAATTTATCAATAAGTAGGCATGTGGGAACCTACAGAAAATGCTGTCAACATATTCTACAACTTCCTCTATAAACTGTCCTGAATAACAAAGTAAGTTCATAAAAATGTGGAAACAAACAGCCTGAGACAGAGAAAGATGGCACGAGATGGAGGAGGCTTTAATGCAGCTAACTGCCCCTTTTCCTTTTTATATTGTCTCGGAGGTTTAGTTTTCCCATAATATTTATTAGTGCACATAATAACAATTAAATAGATAAACATACAACGGACCTATGGAATTAAAACTTTTAGCTATTATATCTATCTTAGGCATTTTAACTACCTATTTTATCATCCAACCAAAGTTCTGCAATAGAAGAATCTATACACAGTAGTTGTGTGATAGAAATAACTACGGAATAATATTCTCTTTGTACGGAATGATAGTCCAGTCCAGACTCATGGGCTAAGCTATAGATTTACAGTCTCAAGATTTGCACTGGGTAATAAGCTTGACAATTAACTGACCTTGCATGATTCTGCTGCAACAAGGGTTTCACAGACTACTAGGATGCTGAAGGGTTTCCAATGGTTTCCACTACCTAGGCAATGTGTATAGTGGCTTGGTGTACATAGTTGCGAGTCCAAGACAATGACTACACATTACACTACGGTCCAAGAGAAACACTACGGCTACGGAGTAACCAACCACCACATTTACTTGGAAACTATCTGCCCCAAAGATAATAAAACCTGCCCCTAGAAGATCTAAATATAATTTAAGATCAAAGCAAATCAAAGTACAAACGTACAAACAAACAAACGAGAATTTTAGAACCATAGAGTAATTTTGTATTGTTTAGAACTTAAACAAAATTACTCTATGACTTTTTTTTTTTTTAAGTTTTTTCCCTTTCGTGCTGGCTATGGCATCAAGGCCTTACCGCCAAGTCTTACGTTTATAGTTATTTTTATCTTTCTTCGTCATTGTACTTCGTAGTCATGGTCAAGTCACCGTCAAGTCAAGTAAAATTCAGTTTTAGTAAGATATGATGCTGGCTATTTTACTTAAACCTCAAGGGACCTTTTGGCGCCAACTCGAAAAATGACGATACACGCAATCATTTCATTTCACTTCACTTGTGCGGTTTACTCAAACAATATTACGCAAAACACCACCGTAATCACATAATATTATTCAATTTAACACTAGTTTTGTAAAATAAATTGAGAGCACATCACTTTCTCAAGTTCCCGCCAAAAAGTCTATGACTTCTAAATAATACTTTTTTGTTTTAAGTTTTTTCCTTTCGGGCTGGCAGTGGCTATGGAATCTTAGGCCTCAGCTAGTGCTTGTGCATAGTAAACCACACAAGTGAAGTTTACTTCACTTGTGTGGTTTACTCAAACAATATTACTTAAGCAAAACACCACCATAATTATTACACAGTATTATTCAATTGAACACTAGTTTTGTAAAACAAATTGAGAGCACAACATCACTACGCAAGTTCCCGCCACCATTATTTACAGAAAAAAAAAAAAGTCATTTCATGAGTGCTTTTGTGGACAGTTTGTGGTAGTCAACGCGTGCAGCGGTCTATGAGTCAACGTAGTGTGTCTTGTCTAGCTAGTCTGTCGTGTATGATGGTATAATTAGCCTGTGTTAGATCTGCATCCTACTCTGTGATCCTATTGGTCTTTGGTTAGAATCGTAGTCTGTGAGTCGTAGACCGTGTTTATGGGTAGAATGTAGAATACTTATCATAGTACTATAATCTGTAGTTGTGTGATATAAATAAATAAACACAAACACTAGCCACTAGATATGTACCAGAATTTATCATTTTTGTGAAAAGTATTTAATATAATTAGTCATGTTTGTTTTAGCTGAAATGAAAGACGTTATCCGTGTTACTCCAGAACATTTTCACCAAAGTTTAACGGACTCTATCACAGTTTTACTCAATAGGAAACTTGCCAATAAGGTTAGTAAACAAAAACATAACCTTCCTAATTTCGATAAATCTAATTTCGATTCTTTTTTGTGATGAATTTACCTCTAAACTTTTATTAGTATATTTGCAGGTGGTCCTGAACGTAGGTTTGTGCATAGCATTATACGATATTACGGATATTGGACACTCTTACATATTCCCTGGAGACGGTTCCTCACATACGGAAGTTAAGTTCAGATACACAGTATTCCGACCAGTGGTTGAAGAAATAGTGATTGGAAAAATCAAAAGTTGTAGCAGAGAAGGAGTTCACGGTAATCCTAAAAATAGTTTCTGCAGTGGCAGAAAATGTTTGCATGATCTCAAATATTTGTACCGGGCTCCGATCCATCATTCTCTTTAAATAACAACAAAGCTCAAATTCTACTCAATAGAATGGCTGACAAAAGCTGTCCATGTTTTTTAAATACGGTATCATCAGTTTTACGTTTCGGTGTCCCATGATCATGCATGAAACCTCGTAATCTTAAAGTACATGAGATGTATTAAATTATTTCTTAATTGCAGTAACACTAGGATTTTTTGATGATATTCTAATACCGGTTAATGCACTACAACATCCATCCAGATTTGATGAAACAGACCAAGCTTGGGTTTGGGAGTATCCAGTAGAAGATGGAGACAAACATGATTTGTTTATGGATTCAGGTGTGTATTAATAACTTGAAGCCATTTTATTTGTTAATAGGCAGTATATTATTTTTGATTATAAAATTGTTATGTTTGCTTGCTTGTTGTGTCTCTTATTTCTTCCTGGTCATCCTCCATGAGGTCCATGAGATGAGGTTGAGGTATAGTGGCCCTGAAAATCAATAAAACAATCAAGTGTAGTGAAAGGACTAAAGTGCACCTCTTAGAGCAGGGTTTCTTAAATTGGGGTCCATGGACTCCCAACGGGTCCGTAATGAGTGTGACAGGGGTCCGCAGTAGCTCAAATTAATTCTTAAAATAAAGGGTTTTCAGCTCTAGTGACAATTAAAAAAAAAAATCAATAAAGTGTTTTTTTTTTCATAATGTTATTTGCCAGAGGGGTCCTTGGCATTTTAAAAATGCTGAAAGTGGTCTGTGGCTGCACTTAGTTTAAGAACCCATGTCTTAGAGGCTCCTTTCATGCACATTTTTATTATACGTACCACACGCGGCTTCGTACGTGTGGTACAGGATACTTACTGGTTTCCTCACATTAATCTTCACCATTTTAAGCATGTGTTAATGCGCACCTAAAAACTCATTGGTACACGACCGGGTTCGAACCCACGACCTTCCGATCGAAAGCTGGGTTACCTCCCACTAGCCCAACATGGCTCTTATAATAATATAATATAACATAGTGAAGTTTATACCCATAGCTGTGTATAATAGAGATCCCATTATATCAATAAGTCCCAATTCCCAAGTAGAAAAGACCAGCTATTAAATGAATTAATTTGTTTCAGGAGAATCAATCAGATTTAGAGTGACAAGCGAAGCTTTTGAGGAAAGTCTACCAAGCGGTCCCCCTGGCACAGAGTGCAGTACGGTACAAACAGTGGCACCCTACAGAATAATCGGAGGCATCAATGAACCAGGGCTAGGGCTGCTGACGTGGTGGGAAGCACCACCGCAAGATGGTGATGATGATGACGATGAATAAAGGGATGTTTATATTATCAAGTATTTTTCTACATGCCACTTAGCGAGTGATGGTAGCGAGTCCTACTCTGAACTCTGAAGGCCTACTATGAATCCTTAGTTGCATGATTCCAACCAAGGGTCTTTTGCGTTGTATGAGGCACAGAGACAATATTCACAAGAAACTTAAAAAAGATCCAAACAATGAGGTGCTAAAATTGTCGTATAAAAGGTATCGAAATTTTTGTACTACTCAGTTAAAAAAGGCAAAGAAAACATACGAGAGTCAACAAATTGAGAGTTCTAAGGACAACGAGAAAAAGCTATGGGAGGTAATAAAAAATATCGGTGGTTTAAGTAAAGCAGTAGACCACTCAACAAACTTGGTTTCACCGGTCAACCAGTTGGAAAGCGTAAATGAGGTGAACAATTTTTTTTGCAACCATAGGTTGTAAACTTGCCGAGCAATCCCTTTCATCGCCAGATTTTCATGATAATTCAGACCGGGCGAACCGTCACGTAGAATCAACTACACCAGCTAACTCTTTAGTCCTGCTTCCTGTAGACGAAGATGAAATTCGCCTTCTCATTAATAACTTGAAAGAGAACTGTGCTGTTGGACTTGACCAAGTCCCTGGTAAAATTATCAAAAGATATTCCCTCTTTCTCACTTGTCCTATCACGCACATCTGCAATCTATCCCTCTCAACTGCAACCTTTCCTCGTGTGTTCAAGTCAGCGTTGATCAAACCTATTCATAAAGGGGGAGATAGAGACTGTGTCAACAACTTTAGACCGATTTCAATCCTTCCTGCCCTGTCAAAAATTTTAGAACGGGTATTGAACAATCGTTTGGTCAGGTACCTGGAGTCGAACAATCTTCTCTCGCCAAGTCAGTTCGGGTTCCGTTCAGGCAAGTCAACTAATGATGCTGTTGATATACTAGTAAACTCAATCGTGACAAATCTTGATCAAAGAAAGAAATGTTTGTCAATATTCCTCGATCTGGCTAAGGCTTTTGACACAGTCTCTATCCCACACCTAGTGCTTAAGTTAGAGAGACTTGGAGTCAGAGGCCTTCCCCTTGACCTCTTTCGAGACTACCTGTGTGGCAGAAAGCAGCGCGTGAAAATTGACCAATGGCTGAGTGACGAACACGACATCGGGTACGGAGTCCCCCAAGGGAGTATCCTCGGCCCCACGCTTTTTCTCGCCTATATAAACGACCTCTGTAACATGCGACTACACAAGGGTACAGTACTTACGTTCGCGGACGACACTGTCCTGTTTTTCAGTGGGGATACATGAGATGAAGTTTTTGATCTTGCGGAGCAGGGCTTGGGTGAGGTTTGCTTCTGGCTCAAGAACAACATCTTAACACTCAATGTATCAAAGACTAAGTACATTTCGTTTGCTCACAGATCTGACTTTCTTCCTTCTACTGCACTTACCATCACTGCCCACACCTGCAAACTGAGACCCAATACCTGTTCTTGTACCGTACTAGAGAGAGTTGAAAGCATAAAGTACTTAGGTGTCACCATTGACCAAACGCTAACCTTCAAACCTCATATTGATATTTTTGTCACCCGGCTTCGTAAACTCATTTACATATTCAAACTTCTGAAAAACGTAGCTGACCCTACAACAATAAAAATTGTCTATTTTGCCCTCTGCCAATCCATTATCGATTACTGCATTACCTCATGGGGCGGTGCAGCAAAAACACATTTAATCAACTTGGAGAGGGCACAAAGAGCCATCCTGAAGGTGGGTGCTGGTCTTCCCTGGCGCCACCCTACCACGGACGTATATTTGAAATGGGGTGTTCTAACAGTTAGACAATCATTCATACTTCAAGCCATTCTCAAGATGCACTCGGTTCTGGAATTTGATCAACTATTGCACTGGGAAAAGCGTAGAAGGGGAAATGTCTGTCGGTCTAACAAATATCGAACGAAGCTCACAAACAATTTTTTCTGCTTTTTTGGACCGTACCTGTACAACAAATTAAATAAATCGCTTTCTATCTACCCACTCACAAAAGCCAAATGTAAAAAAACTGTCAGTCAATGGCTTAAAACCCTGTCTTATGACCAAACCGAAAACCTACTTACCCCCTCTAAATAACCTGAAACAAATGCTTTTTATTTATTTTATTTTTAATCAATCTACAAGTTTTCGTTCAAAACCACAAATATGCATATTTACTTAATCACACTCTCTACATCTACTCACGTATGCGCTTCTGCGATACCGGGCTTTTAAGAGACCGATACCAGGAGAGCTCACAACACACCTTACCTCACACACACACACACACACATTACTATTTAATAATTACAAACCTACACAAACTTACATCCATATTCAACTTCCTGCCTATACCTACAAAACTTATCTACTTTACACTACAACACGTCCTAAATCTAAATTTATATAATTATAGGTACCTAGTCTAGCATAGTTAAGACATAATGTTAGTTATATTACACTGTTTGGTACCTAAGTTGACCAGCGGCATGGGGCCCGGTGTCCTGTAGCACAGGTTTTTTAAACCTATTTCAGGCATCGGTCTCTCACAAAACAGGTTAACTTGACTACATACAATACTTATATTCTGCTGTATCCCATCCATTACTGTTAACCTTTGTTGAGAGAAATAAATACATATTCTATTCTATTCTATTCGAAATGCAAGCAACTGTACCTACTACTATAAGTATGTTCAGTTGATAATTATAATAATAATAAATATTCCGGACATATCACACACGGTCAACTGATCCCAAACTAGGCATAGCCTGTACTATGGGTACCAGAGACTGATATACATAATATATCAATATTGAACACCCAGACACAAACATCTGTGTTAGTCACAAATGTTTGTCCAGCGCGGGAATCGAACCCGCGACCTCTAGCGTAGAAGGCAGGGTTACTACCAACTGAGCTATGAGGCCAGTCAAAGGTGATTATATAAGGTGATTCATAAGTTCATAACATTGGCCTCATAGCTCAGTTGGTAGTAACTCTGCCTTCTGCGCTAGAGGGAGCGGGTTCGATTCCCGCACTGGACAAACATTTGTGACTAACACAGCTGTTTGTTCTGTGTCTGGGTGTTAAATATATATCTATTATGTATATCAGTCTCTGGTACCCATAGTACAGGCTATGCCTAGTTTGGGATCAGTTGACCGTGTGTGATATTATGTCCGGAATGTCCGGAATTTCCAAAATAACACATAAAAAACAAACTATTTTTGAATAATAAACAATGTATATATTTTTTTTACTTTTTTGAATGCGCTATCAGAAAATACAACAATATAACATGAATACAATTGAATATTTAAGATACAATTTTACGAATTACTTACATATAGGTCTATTACAAGACCGTTTACCTCAAATCATACTAACACTGTAAAGTGCAAGTGACAAGTGATAAGGTATGGTTATTCCAATTCATCATGAATTGTCTGGTGACCTTCAGAGTCATTGATATAATAATTCATGATTCATGAGACTTCGTAAAATGGAATAACACTACCTACATCATTTGACAAAACAAAGTTTTTTTGTAACTAATTTAATTGTGCGCAACTAATTAGATTGTGTGGATTTACATCTATTCTAGATGATGTACATAGGTCGAATTTTTTTACTCACTTATTTTTTTTTAGATAGAGTAGAAAGTTGAGGTACCTCCCTCTAAGCCAACACGGCTCTCAGCTCACGGCAATCAGATAACAATAAAGGCAAAACTACATGTAATGATGTTTGAGGTAAACACTTACATAAATAAAATTATAATTCCTAAACTTTATTCCTCTTAATCATAATCACTCACTATTTAACTATATTAGAAAGCAATTATGAATAATGGGTATCACAATAAGGGCCGCATCAATAACATTGCTATACATCCTAATGTATATTTGGATGCTTCCAAATCGCGCCGGTCACACCAATCACGCCGTAACAGCTTAACCGATTTTTTACCTCTGTGTACCACGCGAGCTAAGCCGCGGGTACAAGATAGTCTATAGTAAATTATAAGTTTACATATCAAGTGAATTTAATGAGCATATCTATAAATCTGAAATCATTGTGGCAGATCTCACTGTCGTGGTAATGGAACCATGGTATCTACAGTACTAATCTTAGTTTTATATCAAAGAAATTCAAGGGAATTCTTGCATGTAAGTTAGGAATTAAGATGAAACCTACTTATTTTTGATACGGCCATGTGTTGTCCCTATAAATATTTACAAAAGCTAAGTACATAGCTATAAATTAAAATCACAAAAAAATCACAAAACAAATGATAATTCCTTTGGAATTCAGTGCACAGTCTTAAAATCTTCAAATTGTTATATACCTACATGATAATGATGATGGTAGTTTTTGTGTGGTAACTAACGGGAAGGTTTCAAGAATTTCAATGGTCCAGTCATATCATACCATCAGATATGACTGGACTAGGGGTTGCAGTTTCATAGATTTCTAAACTGACGTATGAAATTGGCCTCATGAGTTTCGAAGTTTCGGAATTTCGAAACTGGATGTATGATCGAAAAATTAAGAAAAATAAGACATTTTGTTCGATGAAGTGTATTTAAGTAAAAAAAAGTACATATCTCCAATAAAAAATCCTAAGTACCCGCCGGAAAAAGCACAATGAAGGCAACATTTTGTTTTAAATGTACTATTTAATAGATTTCACTTCATTTTCACTTTTATCTAGCAGTTTCGAAATTTCGAAACTGGAAGCGTCAATTTCGAAATTGCAGATCATGGCAAAATGGTGCACCCATGAGGCTGAACCATTGAAATTCTCGATTGAAAATTATGAACTAGATCAGAGAAAAACATAATGACAGCAACAGAAGTTATTAAATTATTAATAAACATTTTATATAGGTACAATAGATCTGTCTGTAACAAAAAAATGTATATAGGCACCTACATATTGTATGTACTATATCATTGAGGTAACGGATTGAGTACCCTTTTCCCCTACACGCCAAAGTTGTCTGTATAATATTCCAGTATTGACAGACTAAGAGCCCTATAGTGTGCTTGTTCTAATTTACCTATTAAACAACCAAATTCTGAAGGTACTCAATCCGTTTCTTCCAATATAGGTATAACTATAAAAACTAATCATTAGATAACAATATGTTGACTAGCAATGATAAAAAAAAGTTATCAGATAAAATCGTTCACAAAAAAAATGTTTCGGCAATAGTGATTCCACGAGAAAGTTTTACGGGAAAAGTAGTAATCCCTCAGGAATTTATAAGGGACCTTCCGGGATCATTCTCTATACATATACCAGCGAAAGAATCATTAAAATCGGTTAACAATTTGGCAGAGACAGAGTTCAGAGCTACAAAGTGATAAAAATAAGATAAAGCCGAATTAAACTCTTTCTTTTTCTTCTAGAATATACAATGTTTAAGAACCTTACTTGAGTAATTTCTTGTTCAAGAAACAATCTAAGGCCAAGTAAGCTTCAACAATTGATATTTTAGAAGATTATTGTTGATAAACCTTTCAGTGAAAATAACTCAAGTAATTAGAGAGCTAAAAACCTTCGACAACTGGCTGAGACATAATAAAATAGATAAATATTTGAGACACTACTAATAATTATGACTAACGCCCGGTCCCTGTATTGTACCGATCGGTTATGATGTTTACTACCTTACATTATCACTAGCGACAACGAGTCGGATTTTACGTTTTACAGGCTCATTTTGTATCTTCAATCTACGATACGTAAAAAACGTTGATAAATAAAATACTCCCGAATCGTTTCGTCATACAAGTTTATGTTACCGTCGAAATACAGATCGTTTTAACATAGAAACCGAGCAAATTAAGATCACTTTCCGTAGTTGAATTGTTACAATCAACCATTATCCTTACTATGTACTGAATTCTATTATTATAAAATTAAATACGAAAGATTAATCAATCGGACGAGCAATTAAACGAATTCTTCTCTCAAGAATTGAAACACACATGCAGTTATACTTACAAACAAGACATAAGTACAGTAAGGCCGGCGGATCAAGGCGATTGTGAAGTTAGCAGTTTGGACCCGCAGTTGAGTTTTTAGGAACTATACTCGACCGACGCAACTCAAACAGCTAACAACACGCTCGGGTGGATCCGTCACCTGAAACGTATTTAAAAACAAAACTGCCTTAAAAATGTAACTCTTTTCACTACGCCATCGTTTTGTCAGTTTGTCATTGACCTAATGATAGTGTGGATAGCGACTATAATTGAATATTCATAAGTCATGCATGACAAACATATTATAAGTATGAAAGGAGGTTGAAACTAAAAACATGTTGTGCCGACCCTACATGAAGTGGGATAAGGGCATGGAGATGATGATAATGATGATTCATGAGCTTTACTTATAAAAATCTGTCAAAACATAAACAATGCTTAAATTATTGACAATTACTATTACATAATGAGAAACAGTGACTGGGATAATTTAAACAATGCTTTTCATGTTTCATTCAAATCAATGTAGGTACGAGAATTTATAAACTATTCCATCAAATAACTTTAGCTTTATGGCTACCTCATTTTATAGATGATAATCACATTACATTATAAAGGTACATAATAAGCAACATTGATAAGATTATGTATAATAACTTTGATACTAAACATTCCAATATAGATTTATGCCGTAAACTTGATCAATCTTATTGATCAGTTTGCACTCAATTTATAAGGCTCGTTTACAATGAGCTTATTATTTGTGCCGTGTGTATAATCACTAAATCAGTTTCACCAAGCTACCATCAACGACATTCATTGCTCGAAAGACAATACTGAAAACGTTTCTAATGTATGGGAAACATCATATACATTAGAATTATGATGCTATGATAGAAAGATTTCAATCAGGGTCTATGTGAAGATGTAAAGAAGACCTAAAGAAGGAAGGTGTAGTAAAAGAGAGGTGAGTGGAGGAAGTGATGCTTGCAGTTGATGTGTTGAGTAAGGCGGCCGGTCAGTAGGTGCCTTCCATACTGCACCGCCTTCTAGTCTTTGGATCAGTCTGTAGTCTACTTGAAGGTATAGAGGAGAGGTGAGTTGAGGAAGTGATGCTTCCAGTTGATGTGTTGAATAAGACGGCCGGTCAGTAGGTGCCTTCCGTACTGCACCGCCTCCTCGTCCTTGGATATTTCTGTAGTCTACTTGAAGGTGTAGAGGAGAGGTGAGTTGAGGAAGTGATGCTTCCAGTTGATGTGTTGAATAAGACGGCCGGTCAGTAGGTGCCTTCCGTACTGCACCGCCTCCTCGTCCTTGGATATTTCTGTAGTCTACTTGAAGGTGTAGAGGAGAGGTGAGTTGAGGAAGTGATGCTTGCAGTTGATGTGTTGAATAAGGCGGCCAGTGAGTAGGTGCCTTCCGTACTGCACCGCCTCCTGCTCATCTTTGGCAAGGCCGCAACTCAGCAACCAGCGGACGAGGCACGAGCCACGGAATACGTTGCGGTATGTACGCATGCGCCATCTGCAACAACACACAGTATTATTATAAACTAGCTTCTGCCCGCGGCTTCGCTCGCGTGGTACCTATGAAGATAAAAAGTAGCCTATATGATATTCCAGACTCTAATCTATGTGTGTACCAAATTTCATCCAAATCCGTCCAACCGCTTGGGCGTGCTTGAACAACAAACATCCTCACAAACTTTTGAAATTATAATATTAGTAGGATGCGAAAGTAACTCTGTTGCCCTTTCAAAACTACAAGGAGGAAACCGATTTTAATGGAATCTGGTATGGAGATAGCATAAACCCTGAAGTAGGACATAAGTTTTTTTTATCCGGGTAAAAGCGAGCAAAGTCGCGTGCAGCCGCTAGAATTTTAACATTTTACGGACCGTGCAGCATAGGTATCAGCCCGCTGTGCTATTATGTCCAAACATTTAATATAATCAAGTGAGTATTAGTCTGGTGTGTTGTGATGTGAATAAAGAAAAAAAGAAAATATTTATAAATCCAAACCAATGTACGGATTCCATACCGATCTAATCTGCTCCATCATCGTGCTCACCATAAGTATCAAAATAAGATATAAATTGTATGCATGTGGTACCTGGTATCTTTGGCAATAGCTTCCTTGCACCGCTCCAAGTGATGCGTTATAAACTGATCACAGACATGCTTCGTCTCGAAGCTGAGGTCTTCAATTTCTGGTAAGATCACTGTGTCGCCACCATGCCTGTAAATTATTGCAAGAAATCATGTGAAGTGTTCATATTGCTCAAATTAGCTGTTTTTGTTTTTTTTTATTATATATATAATTTATTACTAAACGTATATCTTGATGCCGAACTAATAAGTTCGGCATCTAGACTACTACCTAAAACAGCTGATTCATTGTTAGAACAGATTGACCCCAAACCAGCAGATGTTTGAATAGAGTTTTCTTAATGAAAAATGACGAATCTACAAAAAATATCTACGCAATTTATTTAAAAAAGATTAAATATATTTTTTAACTAAAATTTTTTTTTGGGCTATAAGCCTCTTTCTGTATTGTCTACTAGTTACGGAAAATGGAGTATACTAATAAAAAAAACAAAATGGGTCCCCTTGCAATTTTCACAAAATAAACCCTGTTTACTTTGCCTTTCTTACTAGTACTAGGTTCAACTGTTGTTTTGGTGAAAACTTACTTCCCAATGACTCACCATTTTTGTTTGATATATCTGACAGCCGGCACCAGTATCTCCTCCGGATCCAAACCGAACAGTATCAGTATAACCAGTGCTTGTCCGTATGTCACTGCAATGTCCAAGAACTCAATCTCTATGAACAAGCCGCTCTCGTCTTTGGACATCATTCGCCAACCCGTGTAGGTAATGCCCTGAATAGAATACAATCAGATGAAATGATAAGGGGAATGACAAATTCAAAAGGTGTTTGCTTCAATAAATGACAAGGTTTTTATTTATTTTAACTTCAATAAAATCACTAGCATCGCTTTTAAACGTCTTAGAAACTAGGTGAAGCTACGCCTGTACCCCGAGACCAAGCCTAGAAGAATCAGGCAACAAACACGGCTTGGTGCCTATCATATTTTTCCATGATCCTTTTTCACAAAATGTAATGTACAGCTTCAGTGTGGTGCCGATCGAACTAGGTGAGGCTCGAAGGAAGTCGTTTCTGATATCCACAACAGAGAATCAGTGTGTGACCACGCAGCGGAAAGCGCATTACGGCCCCCCATTAGATAGCAATATGATCTAACAAAGGTTGCTAGAAATCTATGTTCCCCTCCCCCCCCCACATAGAGGGGGGGGGGGTTCAGCAGTAGACGTCCTACATGATGATGGTGAGTGTTACTTACAATAAACATGGACAAATTGTAGATTAAGATCAGCGCAGTGTGTTTGAGCAACTGTCCGCCGCGGCCGCGGGTTTGCTCGGGCGGCAACAGGCCGAGCTGGCTCGCGGCTCGTTCTAACTCGTTCAGGTACGTGCAAGCGCCCGGCTCGGTGCAACGGTGCTTCTGTGACGGTGGGCAGGCGCAGTCCCTGCAAATTTTCAAATAATCATCTTATTTCGCATTGTACTGTACTCGCCTGTGGAACTCTCTCCCAGTGTAAATCCACGAAGTCGCGTGTATCGGAATTTTCAAGTCTAAACTGTACCAACACTTACTTATTCTGCAGAATTGTCAACAAAATTGTGCTACCGTTTATATGTATTTATGTTATATATTTTTTACTATCTATGTAGTTTATTTATCTTAAGTTTGATTTCAATTTTCTGTTACTCAGGAAAAAAGAAAGGTAGTGACCTTCCTTTTTTCCTCACCACTCAAAGGTTAGCTGGAAGAAAATGCTAACTAGCATCAAGTTCGCCTATGTACTTGTCTTTGTCCTGTGCAATAAATACTTAATTTTCTATCATCTGAGCAGTGAGCATCCCGCTTACTATCAGGTGGAGCCACCTCCTATCAGTCCTCACTTTATAACATTCCTTTGACATAGCAGTTAGCAAGTAAGTAGGTACTCTTTCGTGACGCGCCCATGTTTCGGGCGGAAGATCAGCGTTGTAAATATTCCGGACATTGTGTTTGTGACGTCATCACGTGGATGGTACGAGCGACACCAACCCTTAAGAATTTATTTGTTCCTAGATTATGTACCTATGTTATTTTTTTCATCTAGTGTGTATAATAATGATTTTTTGTTTATAATCTGTGTGTCGCTTAGTTCTGTCCTAATGTGCCGTTACAAATAGAAACCTTTTCTTCCTTTCTTTCATTCATGCCGTGTAATAATGATTCCTGGTGATGTTTACCTTCACCGTTTACCGTAAACTTTGTTTTCAACCATACTTATCTCTAGATAAGCTTAGTTTGAACTCTTTGTTTATTTGAAGCTTACTTGATGTTGTGAGGAATGTCTTCGATATCATGAGACTGTGTGTTGACAAATCCACCCTCGCAGTTGGGGTCGTCGGAGCAGCAACCATTGGTGTTTTTGTTCGGCGACGGTGACGCAGTTATTGTTCTGTAGCCGCACGCTGAAACTAAAGTTATAAATTAAACTGATTGCTGGCTTGTCGTGTCACTGATTCTTTCTTGGTTATCCTGCATTAGGTCAGTGACCAGGTTGACGTATGGTGGCCCTGAAAAGGGCCTATGACCGTCCGTCGGTGAAAGAATCAGTGTAGTGAAAGGATTAAAGTGCGGCTCTTAGAGGCTTCTTCTGAGAGACAGAAGCAAGAGAGTGACAGTCGGCATCCTTTATACGGCCATCAAATCGCCCCAGATTGCCTAAGGAGCCGTAACAGGTTCCAGTGCACCACTCTAGCTACAAATGACCACTCGACAGCTACAAGATTGAAACTGTGGAAAGAGGCAAAACCCCCGCCGTTTGATTTTGTTATCCCACAGGAGCAACTGCCTTATGGACATGACTGACTTCTGGTATCTATCTGTGAAAGGGGGTTTAGGGCAGTGGTGCCAGCCGGGTCTTGTCAAAAGTTGCCAGAAATGCAAAAAAAGTAGCCTTTTAGTATGAAAAGTAACCTTTTATATTTTTTCGAGTAGTAAGATTAAAAATTGTCAGGAAATGAAATAAAAAGGACAGACATAAATAAATAAAACTACAGTTTCAAAAAAAAATACTTACTTACCTGATTAATTTAATATTTTGTAAAAAATATGTACATCAATAAATAAAATAACACCCAATAAATAAATCATATTCACACAGTCCTGAGCCCGCACTAGGAGTTCCTATGTCGTGGTTTGTTTTTTAGTAGTTGCACTGCCTTACGAAGTTTTGCGTTAGCCAATATTGCGTTTCGTTCCATATTAGTTTCATTATGAATAAAATCACCTAAAAGTAACCTTTCGAGTCATGTAACCTTGAAATAACCTGAAGGAGTTAAAAATCACCTAAAAGGTTACAAAAGTAACCTTCTGGCAAAACTGGTTTAGGGCCTCGAGCCTAACTAAATGTGATTGTGGTGATCCAATTCAGTCTGTATGTTCGCATCGCGTGTGAGAGTTCGTTCATATTAGATAGGTACTCGTATAAACACGCGCATCGCGTTTAGCTGGGTATCAGCGTAGCTATCATCTTAAATAGATGATTTCATAGACAGATATTTTTTTCGTATATAAATAATGGTGTAGATTCTGTTTGCAATAACATTGATTACACAATTTACTAACCTGGATCCTCTGAAGCAAATGGATGAAAAAATACCGTTTGTTAGTTATAGTTTTAATCTAATAAGAAAGAATAGAGTATATGGCAGACAGAGGTAGCCTGTTGTTATGTTGTTAATGATCAGTTCTAAGTAATAACAGCTGATTCGCGCGTCTTCGCTCGCGTTAAATTCGGGTTAAAGTTTTATCATCTTACAGGAACTAAATACATTTTTTCTACCTATCTAAACTCTACCGTAACTATATAACAAATGTCATGAAATTCCTTCCGTGGGTCAAATAAATAAATTTTCTTTCTTTCTTTCTTTCCTTTCAGCCGTTACGGAGCGAAGTATTTACAAACATACAAACACACACACTTTCGTATTTACAGTATTAATATACAAGCTTCCGCCCGCGGCTTCGATCGCGGGGTACCGGGATAAAAAGCCTGTATGTCCTATACCAGGACCAAAAGTATCTCTATTCCAATAGGAAAATCCGTTCGGCCGTTACGGAGCTGAGTGGTAACAAACACACACACACACCTTTCACATATTATTATTCACCTTTGTAATATTAGTTAGTAGGAAATAATCTTACCACCGTTATTGGAGATGGACTGTGTGTGTGAAATGGGGTCAGCGTTGTCCACAAGACTGGTGGTCTCATCAGGCGGGCTGGCCGCGAGGTCGGCCGACAGAGATGCGAATTGGGCGCTGCGTCGCCTGAACCGGATGTAAACAATGAGACAACCGGTTGTCACTGCAAAAAAATTGAGCCAAGTGTTAGAGAAGAAATTATAAATGATTAGAGAAAAGGTATATAATACAAGTAATAAAAAGTAGCCTATATGCTATTCCAGACTATAATCTATCTCTGTGCCAAATTTCGCCCGTTTGGGCGTGATTGAACCACAAACATCCTCAAACTTTCGCATTCATAATATTAGTAGGAACATTTAAGATCTCTACAAGTATGCATGTTTAAGAGTAAGTGTGTGTGCATGTGTGAGTGTGGATCTGTATAGATATGATGAGGGAAATTGGGGTTGTGATTATGTGTTTGGGTGATGTCCTCAAAACTCCAGCCTCGTAAGAGGCTGTGTTTCACAGTTGAAACCCACATGTGTATTTGTGTGTGGGTGGGTAGGTGTGGGTTTGTGTATGTGGGTGGGTAGGTGTGGGTTTGTGTATGTGTGTATTCGAGTGTGTGGATGTTAGTGTGTGTATATGTTTTTGTGGGGGGTTGGGTGTGTGTAAGAGTATGGGTGTGTGTGTAGGTTTGTGTGCGAGCAAGCACCGATACAGCCAGTTTCTAAAGAGTCTGGGTATACAGTGGTTTACTATACAACACGTGTCTGCGTAATTTGATAACTTTCAATAAGAATTAAGTTTCATCATAAGACAGCGATTGCAGCTAACAATTTGGTCTTGCATTTGTTCAAAGTGCATAGTTAGCTAGGTCTAATGTTATTGAATTGTTAGTATTTGCTTTCATTAATTGACTAGCTAACCACCTGACAACACAGTGTAACACGTTGCAACACGTTGCAAACGTTACTCCACGCGAGTGAAACCGTACAGCTAGTCTAATATAAAAAACCCGAAGTGCATTTTACTCACCAGTAAGACAAAACACGAGTAGACATAGCCGAATCGCGTCGATAGCCTTATTATCAAGTTCGGTGGTAGTCTTCGTGGCTAATAGCATTACGACCATAACAGCGGGGGCGCCCCACGCCACGAAACCGAGCACCGGCCATAGCGTCACCACAAAGCATGGACCACGACTCTGTAAAAAGCATAGGATTAGTCCAATTTCATCATTTCATCCATAGACCATAATGTTTTTTTTTTTCAAATGTACCTTACCACCTAAGACTTATAGCTCAAATAATCATTTTTTATCTTTTATCTTTTTTTTTATTGGACCCGGTGGCCAGTAACGGGGCGGCTGGGAACATAAGTTTAATCGGCCCCGGCGTTATCACCCGCTCGTCGGATGCCGGGGAGGATGGAAAAAAATTCACATCGTCCCCGGTGATATTAATACTAGGCTATGGTAACCATCCAGTATTTTACCCACGGAGGTTTTGCTATATCTATCATTGGTCCTTGGTCATCCTTATTTAGATCAAGGTGACCTTGAAAAGGGCTTTATATGTGGCCGATTTCGATTTATTTATCACTGGCTAAAAACTAAAAAAAAATTTGTTTCTCATAATATGAATACTCATTAGTTATAGCATTACATTCTCCAATATGCCTAGTTTTTCAGACAAAATAGTTTTCATTCACAAAATACTTTGGAAACATTGTTTTGTCCAATCACCATTTACCATTTTGATGTTGATTAATCTCTCGATCCCCGAAGGTGGTGCATACGAACCCGAATCGCGTACGAACGCACTACGCATACGAACCCGAAACCCGAATCGCGAAACAAAAAAATATAGATACCGGCGCGGCGGTATAACCGTTTCTAATAAGATTGCAACGTCACGCAAAGCGAATCGAATACATCATTTTGCGATCGAAGGGCAACTTATATTTATAAGAAGCCATACTCTAAATAAAATTAAAGGTTACATTTACATGGCACCGCCTCAGTGCATCAAACAGCTTATTATTATTACTAGTGGTTCGCCCCGTACTGAAATCTCGCGATCTATGGTAAAACTTGATGATTCGATGATCGTTGAGGCACGATTAAGATAAACTTTGAAAATCAGACCTTTATAATAACCACGCTTACTATAACTATGAATTCATTGAAGCTATACGAGTGTATGAACTCTTTGATATGACACCCCACTTCTTTTATTTATATTTTTTTTTTTCAAACCCCCTTTTGGCCTCTTATTTCTTAGCAACCCTTACATTATTAATGATAATAATAATTCATTTATCTCAGACTATAGTAAAATTACAGGTCTTATTTAACTCATTCTACAGTCCATATATCAATAAATAACATAAAACTAACATACATACAATATAAAAACTTAAAACATTATGACTACGGCGATTAATTCGCTTGATGGAAAGATGCTGCCGCAATAAGTCGGTATAACGGCATTTAAAATTTATTTGTAAGACCATTTTTATTACCAACGTGAAACAATAAAGAATATGCTTACCTCCAACATAAGAATCCCGACAGACAACATAGAAGTCCACAGCATGCAGGAAAACATGCTGAATGTGCAGAGAGATTGCTGCACGGTGGTATGCCAGGACGGAGTAATTTTGGTATCCGGTCCGCTCCATATCACACTGATTGCCAGAAGCACCTGAAAATACAGTTTCATCGAATATGATAACAAGAGCGGCTGCCAGTATGAAAACAACCTCAGAATTTAAACTATCTCTATACAATCAAACAACATCAATTCAATCAGTTCAAAATATGTATTGCCATAATTTTCACTAAAAACGGGATATTTACCATGATTTATGAGTTTATTTGTTCGAAATATCGGGGAACAAATAAACTACGTTCAAAACCATGATAGTTTCAAAAATGTATTGCCATGTTGCTCTATCTGCAAGATGGTTCGATGATATGTATTCCATCCCTTATTCTATCAAATAAATTTAAAAAAATATTTAAATAGGTATTCAGATATTTTAATATCAGATTTTTCCCGAACTTTTTCAATTTAGTTGTTTTTTTCTTTTTATTGAGAGGTTCGACAGAGAGACCTAAAACAGCTGGACAATTGAGTTTGAATTGATTTAAACAGCGGATTTTGGCTACTTTTCAATGAAAAATGTTGATTTTTCAAAAGTCGTTGAACAAACTTTATTGACAATTGGGTGTAGAATAAGCTCCTTTCGGCTATCATGCGTATTATGAATCATCCTGTACACTCTGACCCGTTTCTAGGTCTGTACGCGAAGAAAAGGCTTAACCTTTTGTTCATAATCAGTCACTAACTTTCGTTCGAGAGCTAGTGTTCTATAGTGCACATGTATTTTCCGAACATAAATTCCATTGGTGCACGACCGGGATTAAAACCTACCTTTACAACCTACCTTACCTTTACCTTTACAACTCTTTGTTGGACTTATCAACTCACCTGAGATACTATAAGACACAACGTCAATCTATGCGGCATCCGTTTATACTTCTTAGTGATAGTGAACACCAGTATCACCCATAGAGACGCAACGAGCGCCACTATAGATAAACCAAAGCTGAATCTCTTCAGCTGCTCCGCGTAATCATTGTTCAACGATATCACTTGTGCTGACATGAACATTATTGGCCCCGAGAGAAAGGTGCATATCACCATTGATGATGCCACCTGTAGAGAAACGCATAAAGTATGAACACGTGTTTCAACAGAGATACGTCATCTAAAGTTATTTAAAAATTAACCTTACATCTTTTGAATAAAGCTAATTTTGAGTCAGAGTTTTAGGAGCTTGCGATATCATTGAGCTATATCGCACACCCCCAAATGTCAAACTCAAAAATGACTTCACTTTGGCCACCTCAAAAAAGGATATCAAGGACATATCGATAAGACATATCAAGAACATATCGCGTGCCGTTTGAAGACGTCTTGAAAGTGAAGAGATAACACAGCCATAAACTATCATTAAAAAAAAAAAAAAAAAAAAAAAAAAACCATTAGTTGTTTGAAGTGGCCCTAAAAGAAAGTTTAGCGAGGATTTAGGGAGTGTAGGTACATTTTGATTTTGTAGTAGGTAGTGAGTACCTATACATGACAGGTTGCAAGCCCATCGCCGTTTTAAGTACGTGTTTATGCGCATTTAAATTTTTTGAATAGAAAAACTAATTTTAGCACGACCGGATTCGAAAACATGACCTACGGATCGTAAGTCGGGAAGCCTCCTACTAAGCCAATACTGCTCTTAGGGGCTACAAGAATTCTTACCAAATCAATCTCCAACTGGTATAAGTTCGAGAAGACGAATACAGCTGGCGCGGTCGGTATGGTTCCGTACAGGAAGGCATACGTCGACAATGATTCCGTTTCGGAGTCGTTAGCGCCGGCGTTGAGGGCGCTTACAGATTCCCGCATCACGACTGGTAGGACGATTCTGTGGATAAATAGGATCTAGAAGTTAAGTCCGAAACCAGAGTGGGATAAATTTAAATATCCACATCAGATGAATTTGGAAAAATATCAACTCCACACAAATCTCCGACAAATATAAGTAGGTACGAATAATAATAATAATAGCTAACTAGGATTCGAGTACCATGGTACCACAACACCCAGCAAACATTTGTCCCGCAGCGGGAACCCGCGTCTCAGACGGGCACTGGCCGCTGAGCGACTGAGGTCGTCATTAAATTGAGTAAATTAAATACATTTCATATAAACACTGTCTTTCGCTCATGGGTTCCCTTGGTGGTACTTCCCTTCACTTTATGCACACAGCAAACAGAAGCCCAAGCACGAAAAATTCATCATAGCGCATAGCGTTACGCTAACGATAGTTAGGTAGCACGATATCATTATATTATATTTATATCCTGAATTATTCGTGCTTGGGGCTCAGGTAAGTTCTCAAATGTCCATTCTCATTCATATTTTTTTCATTTTATCCTCTTTTCAGATTCTTTCAGTTAGATTTATAACATATAATAAGTTTGGTTTTCTATGTTTCGCAATCTGTGTGCCCTCTGGCAAAGGCCTCCTCCAAGCCCTTCCAAATATTTCTATTTTGTGCTGTCCTCGTCCATGCTCTTCCAGCAGTTAGCGCTATCTCGTCATCCCATCTTCGGAATGGCCTTCCTTGCTTTCTCTTCCCAGTTCGTGGGTACCATGTGGTTATGGTTTTGCTCCATTTTTCTTCTCCTCGAATAGTGTGGCCGGCCCACCTCCATTTAAGTTGTTTTATTTACAATGTTACATCTTGTACTTTTGTTTCTTTCCTGATTTTCCTTTTGTTTGTCATGCTTCTCTCCATACTGAGTTGGGTTGTTTGAGTGCCCATGTTTGGCAGCCATAGTTTAGAATTGGGAGTATGCAGGCGTTGAAAAGTTTCCCTTTCACAGCTGTACACATGTGTTTATCTTTCATGATTTCTTTGAAGGACCAGTATTGTTTCCAGGCTTTTCCTATTTTTGTTACTATCTCTGCTTGTTATGTTCTCTGTTGTTATCACTTGTCCAAGATAGACATATTCATCTGCATACTCTATTTGGCTATAGTTTTACATTAGGGTGTCTCTGTTTCTGTTGGTCATTGCTTTCGTTTTTAGGGTGTTCATATAAAGCCCAACTTTGTTGCTTTGTGTGTTTAGGCCCAGAAGCATTTCCTGAAGCTCTTGAGATGTTGTTGCAAATAGGATGATGTCATCTGCGAATCGTAGATTAGTGAGCTTTTCTCCGTTGATGTAAAGGCCATGGTGGTTCCATTCGATGTTGCGGAATACCTATTCTAGTAAAGCTCAAGAGTTTTGGGGATAAAGGATCTCCTTGGCGTACGATCTCCTTCTATTTTAATTTGGTCACCTTCTCTTTCCAATTTAATTGTTGCTGTACTGCCGACATAGACGTTTTTTATTATACTAATGTATTTACTTTCAACGTTTTGGTTTTTGAGAGCCTCCCATATTTTTACGTGTTCTAAAGAGTCAAAGGCTTTGCAATAGTCAACAAAGCAGCAGTAGAAGGGCAAGTTGTATTCTTCATATTTTTCTATGATTTGCTTAACCACATGGACATGGACTACTACCGAGTATTTGCTTCTGAATCCTGCCTGCTCCCTTGGTTGATTTTCGTCTAACACTTTAGTTATACGGCTGAGAATAATTTTGGCGAAGATTTTATACCTAAATATTGACATCAAGCAGATTGGTATGTAGTTGCCCACATCACTTTTATCGCCTTTAAAATTAAATTATGCGTCAGAAAAAAATGAGTGATGCAATAACAGTGGCAAAAGTAGGTTTCTGGCAAATGTGACAATGAAAACATAAAATCAGGCCTATTTCCCAGAGGGGGTAGGCAGATATCATGGCTTTCCACTTGCTACTATCCTGACATACCTCTTTTGGTTCATTCACTCTCATCACATTCCTCATACATGCTCATCAGTTTAGGGTATTCTTGACCTGGCCATTTACCAAACGTCACCGTCAATTTACTCACAATTTAACCATAATCAGTACACAAGGCAGCAAGAGTGCTGGCCCCCTTAGCCTGTGAATCTGCCCCACCATGCGAAGTCCCAGCAAGAAAAGTGCAGTTGCAGAGAAAGCTTGTCCAAACACCTGGAAGATTTATACAGATTTAAAGGAAACATTATTATTAAGTGCGCCACCGTCCTCTTTTACTTAGTATATCCTGTCCATCCAAAGGTTGTCTGGTAGAGTTCGCTTTCAGCGATAAGGCCGCCCATTTTCACACTATTTTTAAGTTATTTTTCCTGGATTGTGTATTTTTATTTTGGTGTACAATAAAGGTATATTCTATTCTACCATAAGAGTTAAAAAGAAAAAACTGTGGTTTAATATACATTTTATGACTTGTTAACCAAAAACCGACAAATATGTACTATGATGTTTGAATCTCTATTCTGTTAAGAGTGCCATATCAGAATATGGGCTTTAGGGTACTGATTGGAAACCAAAGGGTTTCAGGTATCTGCTCACAATTGTTATAAATTTAATTCAAAACTAGTTATAAAAGTTTCTTACCCCTAACAATCCTTCCAAGTAAATAGACAGCTGATGCTGAAAAACTCTGTTACCAGTTATTCCCAACACAGTCATAACCAGCACTGGGTTGAAAGCAATCCCTTTGGCAATCTGTTTCAGCAGTTTCACAGCACACAGGTTGATGGTCTGTTGGCTCGGACCAGTTATACCTTGCGACTGCTGCTTTTGCTTGTGTATTTCCATTAGTACAAAAGCAATTGGGTTCAATATAGCCAATGAAATTGGAGCCATCAGGTAGAGGTATAGTGCATACTTTGGGTATGTTTTATCGTAAAGTGCACTAACTGAAAACAAGTTTAAATTATAAAAACCATGAGTAATAGGCTTGTACAATGTTCTTCATTGTATAAATAGTAAATACAAGGTGATTCATAATACTCATGTGGTTAAAGATATTTATTTCTCAAGGAACAAAGTTCACTTACTATAGATAATACAACATTCAGCTATTTTATGTAAGTTGTACTGGTTTGGGTCCAGTGATGTAACAGTAACTGTTACAGGTATCTTAAATAAATAAATTGATACGTAGATAGAGAATGAAGTATTTTTTAGAATATGGTCTTTTATCTTTTTTGAATATGGATAGACTGGTGGCTTCTTTAATAATTCTATTCTATTTCCATTTTCAGCTATTTTTATTCCACTGCTGGGCAAAGGTCTCCCTCCATTCCCATGACACCTCGCAATCATGTGCTTGCTTCTTTAATAATATTAGGTAATTTATTATACAGTAAGTTTACTACTTCAAAAGTTATGTTTTTCTTCCCATTGTTTGTTCTTGGTCTTGTTAGTGTGTCATATGTTATATCCCCAAAGTGCATTATTCTATCAACAATAAAATCAATGCTCATGTCTTATTATAATATACACATCATGCCTTTTGCCTTGATACCCTACTTGGGTATACTTAAAAGAATATGAGAAGAAATTAAAAGCAAAAGTAACAATTTTTTTTGTTGAGTTTTTCATCATTTTTAAGTAGGTAGCTATACTTACTTATTGGGTATCCCAATGCAAAATCATTGCTCTGTGTGCAAAATATAGCAAAAATGCCAGCTCTACCCAAGTTCACAGGTTTAGACACCAGTACTGTGACTATTATGACTCCAAAGAATATGAGACCTTTGGCTAATAAAATGGCCAGTAGAAACATCCAGTTCACCACACTGAAGTCCAGCTTTGCCAAGGAGAGAAAAATGAGGGATGGCAGGGCAAATGTGCCCACAAATGTGGCAATGCCCTTGGATTCTGTGGATGTTACGACATTCAGACGGCCGGCTATGTACCTTAAAAGAGAATGCTTATAAATCATCCCGAAAATCAATGTCATCTTATTAAAACTCTTATTTTTGGTGGAGTTGCCACACTGGATGGCAATGCTAATCCGTTGGGCCAAATAGGAGCCCAATATTCTCTTAAACAAAATGAGCCATGAATAGATAAATAAACAATTTCAGAGCTATCTTTATGTGGACGAAGTTGCCGGCTTCCTGCTAGTCACACCCAATACTGATTGACAATCAACACACAGCCTAAACCAGAAGTCCTAGTAGTATGAAATTTGAAGGGTAGCTTCCTGTTGCAGTGCATGGCTGTATTACAAAAGAATTCCCGAAACTCATACCCAAAGAGGGTGCAGCAGGTGTTGAAGTTTGTATTAAAATAATATCACGTGAAAGAAGTCGCGGGGTACCTACTAGTATAATAAACAGATTGATTATTGCAACAGTTACCCCACTTACCCGCATAATATTATGGTAAAACATTGGAACAGAGCTGGATACAAATGATCCGCAGCAGTATCAGATAAATTGAGGATATCTGCACCCATAGTTACAGTGAAATTAATAAATCTAAAAAAAATACGGCACACAATAAATGTCGATGCGAACGAAGGTGAAACGAGAAAATTACTGATAAAGCGACAGTGTGAAAGGGTTTGTAAGTACTAATTCGGAATAAAAGTGTAGGAGCGTCGAGCACTGAAAGATCAAAAATGAAGAGTGATTTTCACTAAGGTTTTCTTTTCACATGGTTTTCACAGGTTTTCTTTCGCTTTTCACTCAAAACTACAACACAATACAATCACATCACATCACATCGCATCACATTGTTCACTTTTTTCCATATTTCCATCTGGTATGTATACAAAATTACTCTATGATTTCAATTGAATTGACATGACTTGATTGATGCAGATTGTATTGACACTGACTGACACTCACCGATGTTTTTTTTTTAAGTTTTTCCCCTTTCGTGATGGCTATGGCATCTAGGCTTTACCGCCAAGTCTTACGTGTATTTTATCTTGTTTAATTTGTTTATCTTCCTTAATTTTCTTACGTTAGTCATGGTCAAATCACCGTCTAGTCAAGTCAAGTTCAGTTTTAGTAAGATATGATGGTGGCTATTTTACTAAAACCTCGAGGGACCTCTAGGCGCCAAATCGAAAAATGACGATACACGCAATCATTCTATTTCACTTCACTTTTGCGGTTTACTCAAACAATATTACGCAAAACACCACCATAATCACACAGTATTATTCAATTTGACACTACTTTTGTAAAATAAATTGAGAGCACAACATCACTTCGCAAGTTCCCGCCAAAAAAGTCCGGATGGTTGCTTGACATATGGGAAATTACTTTGAGAAGCTTACCGCCCCCCCATGTAACCATGTACAGCAATATGAACTTTAAGCCTGCCCATTAGTCAAAAAAAACAATACCTTTCAGTAATATAAGTACTTTCTTGTGTAAATTAAAAGTATGTATGTAAATAAATATATAAAACATTTTCACATATTAGTCAAGAAACATTTGAGCTGCTTATATATTATTTAGAGACCGTTACCAAACGATGTTAAAACATAAATCCTACTAATATTTTAAATGCGAAAGTTTGTAAGGATGTTTGGATGTTTGGATGGCGCGGCGCCCGGCTCAACCGATTTAGTTGAAACTTGTAATTAAAGAGTTCTTTACCTAGAATAGCATATAGGCCACTTTTTAAGTAGGTACCACGCAAGCGAAGCCACGGGTGGAAGCTAGTTATATATAATGTACATATTTTAATAGGTAAATAAAACAGCTTGACCGTTTAAGTGGTCCCTTAATTGTTTATATCATGTTTGTCTATGGTTTATTCAGATTAAAATTCAGTCGTCACATCCGTCTCCGACTTCCGTTTTGTAGCAGAGCTGAACGCAGGGCAGGCGGCCATTTTTTTGCTATCAATTTGTTCTTTCGTCGCCGGTCTGTGAAAAGGTCGCTAGTGAATGAAAAATCTTCAAAATTTCTAAATTCTCTCTAACCGAGAGGTATGTTTGTAATGCTTTGTTCATTTTGTGTGTTTATTGCTAAACTTAATCTTTGCATACAAAATTCTAATTGTCTTGTGTTCCAGATACTCCATCATTAGCGACAACACCTTGCCAATCGATATCCCCACGTCCATCGGCAAAATGCAGTACAACGGATTTCACAACCAACATCCCATGTAAGTGTTTGGTGAATTTCTACTTTAAATTAACGTCCTAGTAGGTCTCGGGTCATGCTGCTAATACATTTCTATACTTTCCTACTATGCTGGCAGCGGCCATTTTGTGAAGTGCATTCTAATTCCACTCAGCTGAGCACCTGCTGGGTCGAACAACCTACTTAAAAATCAATACAACGGATTTGAACTATTGTCTTGTTGAATCTAGGTGTGTCCCGATGCTAATACCGTCGTAATATTGATGCCCGGAAAGCGTTGAAATTTTCCAAAACCGTAGATTTTATCGCATTAGGTAGAAACGTGATGTGATGCAAGGTCAACAATCGCAAACACCTAATCGCTTGTTAGTGATCCAAGGATCCATTATTGTATTTTGTAAGGTAGTAAACCTCTGATTTTCACCATCATTCAAGATAGTTGTTTACCTCCAAGGTCCTATGACCAAGTGAGATCCTCTTCAAGATCTTCAATTGTGGATCCAAGGTATTCTCGGTTAACCATTTTATTCTGTGTATCTGGACAAATTGTTATTGTTTTCACCAAAAGTTTAGGTTACCTAGTAGGTACATACCCAGTTTTATATCAATTTACCAAAATATTATTATTAGTTTCATGGGATTTTAATGATTAATTGGGGTATTTAGATATATGTAAAGGATATTTTCTTAAATAATTCCAGTTTCAGGCCCAGACCAGACCGGAACGAACAATTCGGTAAAATGCCATTCTTTAACGGTATGCCTGACTTTGGAGGCCCAAAAAACTTTGGCCCTAGAAACATGGGTAATAAGAATTTTCGCCCAAGAAATGATTTCAATGGTATAAGGAATGAATTCAAACAAAATGATGGCAACGCAACTGAATTTGGGGGACCAAAGGAATACAGGCCTAGAACTAATTACAACTCGCAACCCCAAAAGACTTATGGTGATAAACCAGCTGGAGGAAATGTGCAGTATTATAATGCCAAGAATGAATTTGGTGGGCCAAATCCGAATTACCAGAAGAATTACAACAACCCCAATGGTCAACAGAACTTCATGCAAAAGAAAATTTACAATCCCAATGGGCCTCAGCAACCACAGGATTTCAAGGGTCGCAAAATGCAGAGCATGAAAGCAAAACACCCTGGAGACAGCTTAGTGAAGCCGGTGTGGGATTTGGGTAATCTAGAGCCCATTGAAAAGGATTTCTATAAACCACATGCTGATGTAGAAGGTAGATCTGAAGAGGCAGTAGAGATGTTCCGTTCAACCAAGGAAATTACTGTCAGTGGGAACAATGTTCCTAGACCCAACCAAGTTTTTGATGAAGGTAATTTCCCTGACCATGTAATGAGCATTGTCAAGGAGCAGGGTTTCACTGAGCCTACAGGCATTCAAGCTCAGGGCTGGCCCATTGCACTGTCTGGCCGTGATATGGTGGGTATTGCTTCAACTGGATCTGGAAAGACTCTTGCATACATGTTGCCAGCTGCAGTTCACATTGTTCACCAGCAGCGCATCCAGAGAGGTGATGGTCCCATAGCGCTCATACTTGCCCCTACCAGAGAATTGGCACAACAGATTCAATCTGTAGCTCAGGCCTACAGTGCTCATGGCACAATTAGGAACACTTGCTTGTTTGGTGGCTCCCCTAAGGGACCCCAGGCCAGAGATCTGGAAAGAGGTGTGGAAATTGTCATTGCTACACCAGGCCGATTGATTGATTTCTTGGAACGTGGCACAACCAACTTGCGCAGATGCACTTACTTGGTATTGGATGAAGCTGATAGGATGTTGGACATGGGCTTTGAGCCTCAAATTCGTAAGATCATTGAACAGATTCGCCCTGACCGTCAAGTGCTGATGTGGTCTGCTACATGGCCCAAGGAAATCCAGGCTTTGGCAGAAGACTTCTTGACAGATTATGTCAAGGTCAACATTGGATCTCTAAACCTGTCTGCAAACAACAACATCAAGCAGATTATAGAAGTTTGTGAAGAGCATGAGAAAGAAGGAAAGCTGACTAACTTGCTGAAAGAAATTGCATCAGAGAGAGACAACAAAGTGATTGTATTTGTGGAAACTAAAAAGAAGGTTATCTTTATTTTATTTAGTCTTTATAATATGTAAAACCTTTCTTTGATTTCAACTTTACCTACTACTATCGTTATGTTTTAGGTTGATGACATCGCACGCGCTGTGCGCCGTATGGGACACAAAGCTCTCGCCATCCATGGCGACAAGTCTCAGCCCGAGCGTGACGCCGTCCTCACAGAGTTTAGAAACGGTGCCACCACTATTCTGATTGCCACTGACGTCGCTGCGCGCGGACTCGATGTAGAAGATGTCAAGTTTGTTGTCAACTTTGACTACCCCAACTCTTCTGAAGATTACATTCACAGAATTGGTAGGTTTTTTTTTTCAATGACAAATAAAAAAGCCAGTAGCTAAAAGACTTATCTTACTGAAACATTTCTTTAGGACGGACAGGTCGTTGCCAACAATCTGGGACTGCCTACACATACTTCACGCCTGGGGATTCTCGTCAGGCACGCGGGCTTCTGGCTGTTCTGCGGGAAACGGGTCAGAACCCTCCTGCAAAATTAGCTGATTTGGCGCGCAACTCTAACAACAGCACTGGTAAGAAACAGATGTTACAATGTCATGACGGTTTTACCAAACAAGCCTCAAGGTTTGCTCAATTAAACCACTGGTGTGAGCTTTGATACAATTTATTGTGTGTTGTACAGGTCGCAATCGCTGGCAGCAACGCAAAGAAAATAACAATAACAACAGTAACAGTGGGTCCAGCTCACCCCGTCAACAAAGCAACCAGTGGAACAACAAGATGGCCAATACCAGTGAAGAGAATATCAACACATACCAGAACCGTAATGGTCAAGCCCCTAGATTCAACAACCAAGGCAATCAGGGTTACAGGCCAAATAATTATCAGAAACCACAAGTACCTTTCCCAAGCCCCAATGTTTTTGAATCAATGGGCAACTATCAAGGCGGGTACAACAGTGGATACCAGAACAGCTACCAGAACCAGAATGGTTATGGTCAACGTCCATACAACAGTAAGTTACTGGAAAACAATTTCCATCCTCCTTCCTATCCTACAAATATAAAGGCGAATGTGTTATGATGTATTTTTGTTACTCAATCATGCAGTAACTACTTAACGGATTGGAACCAAATACGCCATGTATGTAAATAGCCTGGAATAAAATTATTTTTCCTTGACCTAGGTAACATCGTGGTTTCAGATTCGCGCAACATGGGTCAGCAATACCGCGGTAACAACACGAACGGCAACAAGGCCAGCGGCTCTGGCTCGTCTTACGGGTCGCCACCGCCTCACTTCGCCACCCCGCCGCACTACCCGCAGATGCATCCCCATCCACAGGACATGCTTGGTAATTATACTTTTCAACTCCCCACATACTTCATAACTCTGTTGTCCCACTGCTCCCTATTTGTCGGTTGTGCGCTAGTTAAATGACCGAAAATATGGACCGGATGAATAACATCGCAGCTGCGCGAGTAACTGAGTGAAGAGCATTGTGAGGAGCATAGTAAATAGAGCCTTATAAATGATTTGCCTTATTTCCTTGCCATCTTATTTTCTTAATTATTATGAGAAAGATTTTTTTTGTTGGTTGGTTTGGCCTTCTTTCACTCAAAAATGGATTGACGTGATTTTTTGATGGATATAGTTAGAGCCAGATAATCACATAGCTTAACCGGGTACTACGCGAGGCAAGCCGCGGGCAGAAGCTATTTTTTAAGCGCCTGTCAGTTCCGTTTAGTGATGTAAAGTGTGTTGTTTAGGAGGCAAGTACTATGGAGGTGGGGTTGGAGGCGGCGGCCCGTGCGGCTACCAGGCCGCCGTGGGCGCCGGCGTCGCCTACCCACATCTACCGCCTGGCCCGCTGCTCTACGCTGCCCCGGTTCAACAATAAGCTGTACCCACATCCAGCTCTAATAACATAATTCATGCATATTCCAAATATAAATGTGGATTTAGGTAAGGATGATTATTCACTATATTTGTTCTCTCAAAACAAGATTAATGTGAGCTCTAATTGTTGTATTTCATTAATGATGTTGGATGTAGAGATGATTCTTAGAATAATTGAGCAAGATTAGATTCATTGCTTGTGATTAGTTTAATTAACTATTTTTATTAGTATACAATGTTAGATCTGAATGAAAGCTTGCAAAATTAACCTTATGAGGGATATGGAAGAAATTACATACATACCAAGTGTATTTCTATTGGACTAATTTTGTTTTCAAGGCTGTCTTGCACTGCTTATATAGGTCGCGTCATGTAAAAAGAACGCTGGCGGTCAAGTTGCGCGATGGCGATTTATCGGTCTATTTGGTGGTATGAGGTGCGGAAAGCAAAGGTCGACTGACGACCCAATGGCGCACCATGCAGCGCGTGACCTGCCCGCCCCGCGCCGCACCTCATACCACCAAATAGACCGATAAATCGCCTAATGCGCAGCTTGACCGCCAGCGTTCTTTTTACATGACGCGACCTATACTTTTTGTAAATTCTCTTTCAGATCCAATTTTAATATTTAATGTGTGTTAGGTATAAGATATCAAATTGTGTTCTTTATTGGTCATTCCTGAAGTAAGAAGTTGAAATCTCATAATGTGTCCTGGTGATTACCAAAAAGAGCATAGTAAATCTCGTAAAATTATTAGAATTGCCCTTGCAAGGAGGCTTGTTAATGCACAAGTTGACATTGATAATAATTATTTATGTCATCTGATTGGAACTTGTATTGAATTAACTCTTTTGTTTGAACATGACCAGTGAAGAATACAATTTGTTTTAAAATTTTTGGTGGAACATGTTTTAATTCTTGAAGTTCCACAGTTAGATTTAATCATATATTTGTTAGAGTAGTTGGTGTCGGTACCCTTCTGTGTAATCCCGGGTGCCTTTCGTTTCTTTAAAATTTCTGTATAATGTACGAAATGCACGAAACATATAGAAGATGAGTGAAATTTTCGAGGGAGGTTGGATATTGCAGATTATTATAATTAAAATTTATTTTATGTTAACTATTGATCCAGTGGTATAATGGGACAACTTAGTATTAGAAAACAATACGTCTTATAAAACGCGTTAAATAAATGCTTTTGATATAATTCAAGTTAACAATCTGTATTGCCAGATAAAAATGTGAATATTTTTCTTATGTGATGTCAATGACATTTCAGTCACTGATTTTATTTTTTATAATAATAATAAAGATTAGATCTTATCTACTTGAACATAACGCCTAGAGGTTTTGGTCAGAGTCAAATAATGGCGCTATAAAAGTTAGGCTTCAAACTCATTTACTATTCTCAAAGTAGAGGGTATGTTTATAACATAAAACATGCATTTAAATGTAGGGAGATAGTATTCTGAACTTAATGCAGATATTCAAACACAAACGGTTACTTTTGTAGCTATTTACATGATTTTTATTTTATATCTTTTGTATGACATGATTATTTCAAATAATTCGCCTAGTTTCCAACTGGAATTTCTTTGTAAGTAAGCGGGTTTATAATGGTATTAACGGAAGGTCAATATATAGGTACAATTTATTCTGAACTTGTAATTTGTTGTTCAGACTCGAATCACCCGTTACTGTCCAAAGATTTGGAAAAATCTGTGATATATCATTACTATACATAGAGCCCGTCATTGTTTTGGTCAATTGTTAATACATAAGTACACTTCCTTCTATGAGGAGTGTGTTTTACTAGACAAAAAGATATATTTTTTGACTATTTGAACGAATTTCATATATATTTGTGACAACAAAGCTTTCAAGTCGTTCACAGATATTATAATAGTTATAAGGTTTAATAATTTATTGTTATTCAATTTAGTTTTCAGTTTACTGTTAGGTGACGAAATTGAACCAGTTCAAAAGGGACGTAAAAGTTATTATCTTTTTAAGAATACCGTTTCATGGAATGGTGTAATAGCAACAGGCTTTTAACGAATATAAGGGGTGAACAACGTGTATGAGTCTCGCGTAATATACTCATCAAACTGCGAGATTTGCTTTGTTATTGTGTACATTGTAAGAGAAAGACTGCCGTGAAAGGATGTGGATAAGTATGTGCATAACTCGTCTCAAAGATGATGTTTTATCCTAATATACTAGCCTGTCCGAAAGGATGATCAGTTAGGGTTTGCAATTGATTACTCAGATCAGAAGATGCAGGTCTAGTTTAGATTGTTATCTGGTGACGTTAGGACGGACGGGCTATTGGTGTGTGTTGTCGTATCGCATCGGCAAGAGTGTCGTGTCAGTATGATCGCGAGTTGCAGGTTACTCCTGTTTATTATGTACAAAGTACTACACCCACCTCTACTAAACAACTGTGATAATAACACTAAGTAGCGTAGCAGGCGATTTATATACTAGTTACGTCCAAGAGAAGGGATGACATCATATCTGACATATTGTATTGTGATAAAACTAATATCGAAGCGTGTTCTCCGCGTTTTGACGAAATGTTTTTTCTCTAAACAAGACTGATTATTTCTTATTAAATGAATATTTTATACTTGTTCCACTTCGACTGAATGAATTAAGACGTCTGTATTTGTATTTGATAGGATTTTATTATCTCTGCTGAGTTTTTCAAAAATATTTAGTCACTATGTTGGATATGTGTCAAAAAGCCTTTCCAAGCAGTCACCAAAATAACGATATTCTGTTTGTTTCGTTTTATTCATTGGTTTACTTTATTTATTGTGATGGAAAATGTTGTTGACAAATTATGTGGCAGCGACAGTAAACTAACTGTAGAGTATAATAATGTTGTTGATTTGCAAAATTTTATTTATTCCACCAATATCTCATAGGCACCTTCTTGCTTTACTATTTAAGAGTTTATTTTCAAAAGTAATTGTGAAAAATATACATAGATTTTTAAGTATGTGGCAATGCAGATCATCATACGTATTGATTAAAATATAACAAACAACTGTAAAGTTTGTATTTATTCAAAGTACATTATATATGGAGAGAGACTCCTTATTAATAAAAACTGTCCCAAAGGGAAGTCTTCTGAATGTTTCTGAAAAGTGCATTTCTTCTATGTAATACAGTATTAAATTCAGATTAATAAATGAATGTATAATTACTTCAATCTTTTATTTAGCAATAGGCTGGTCGGTAATAGAACATTACCAACGTTACACACTTATACCATAATGTACTATTATCCATCTCCCTCCGTCTTCTGTACCAAGGTCTAGGACCTAGACTCTAGGTAGTATAATCTAAAACACTACTCTAAGATAGATTCTAACTAGAATGTGTATAGATTGCTATATATATTTTTTTATCAATCACATTCTACTACAAGAGCTAAAAATACTTTGACTACAATAAGAAAAAAATCTCGAAAGAATATTTTCTAAATTGGCAGGAACTTGAGCAGGAGCATAGCTTGGCTCCAAAATCTTTTAAGCAGGTAACAAACCAGGAAAGGAAAACGTGAAAAACGAACCTCTCCATGGTGCCTGACTGCAAACTTTGTTAGAATAAATAGCGCCAATAGATGGCGTACAATTAAATTTACTTTAGTCAGCCAGTCGTGTCATGCATGCTCGATTTCTGGGTTGAATGGCTGATAGTGGTAATTTGACGTCCATTTTTTTTGGAAAAATCGGAAACTGTACGTAATACGTTTATACATTGGTGATTTCTCAATAGAAGTCTAGTGAATTTGTGAAAAACATGAGTGTGAGTTACATAAAATAGACAGTTTACGTGTTTGCTTTGAGATTTGTACTGAAACATCGAGGTCAAATTTTGCAATGGCTGAATTTGTGGTTGTTGGTAAGTGTTTTCCTCAATTTGTGGATGTTTTTGGGCAGTTTCGATTTTTCAGCATGGCTATGATAAGTAAGTACAGTTATTTGTGTTGAATGAACTGTGCAAAAAGCTCTTTCTAACCCAACTTTTTGCCACTCAACACTTCTAGCTATAACAAGTCGGCCTTGAATCTAATCTTGTCAAGTCAATGTCGTTGTTTATCAATCAATAGGTAAATCTAATTTTATTTTGTCCGTACCCATCTAATTAGATAATTGGTTTGTAATTTGAAGGCAGGTAAGTAGGTTAGTGCACTAGTTAGTAGCATAGTTTGGTAACATAGACATAATCAAACTACCTACCTACCTCCTTCGGTAGGTAGGTACTTAAGTAGGTAGCTGGACACTGACTGGAAACAGATGAGATCACGATTTTTCTCAGTTTTATTTTTGAAGATGTAGGTACCTACCCTACCTAATTTTATCGTAAGTTATTATCTACCTAGGTACCTATTGTTTTATTACATATCCGCTTTGAAGATTCCTGTGTGGCACACTCTCCTTGTTTGAAAAGGGCACAGGAGCACATAGCCGTCTAAAATAGGTACCGCAGTGTTATGTGTGAAATAAAGTAAAAGAAGAAGGGTGAGTGCGCCAATTCGCGACCGATTAGTGGACTTGTGGGAAGAAACTAATGTATATTGAACTAGGTACCTATTTAAAAAGACCACTGATTGCCGATTGTACCAGTTTCCGACCAGAAAATCTAGTTTCGACTACTGGTCGTATCCATTTCAAAGTCTGCAAAATGTTGTATGTAGTTCCGATGCTATTACAATATTTATTGAAAGTTAGCTGATCAGATGATGGAGTCAGAGCTGTTCCACCACGGAACTCCGCAACGAATTGTCCGATTGACCTGAAACTTTGCTTACCTGCCTGTCAAGTTCCGAAGCCAATACAATACCTATTATGGTGACAGCGAGCTGATCTCATGAGTCAGGAGAATGAATTTGTACGTTGCTATTTGCTGTAATATTTGTAATATTTGGGTGTATTATACCTACCTATTACCGTAGAACTGGGATTGATACAAAATCGTATAGCTCGCACAAAAGCAAAATATCAGTGGTGGCAAGTGCATCTTTCGTTTATTTTGGGGACCACGAAAGCTCTCAAGTACTGCCTTATCATCTTTGCCTCCATAATATTTGCTTGTTTGGTCATTAGCTATAGCCCTACATGTCAATTACGTCCGCTACGTACAAGAACCCAATGTCTCGCTTTACTTGCGCAGGAGGGTAAATACCTAATGTCTATGGAATAAGACTAACATTGAGCAAATGGGTTAATCCGTCAGTTTTCTTTAGTTGTTCGAGTGTGATCTTTACCAAATATCACAATTCTTGGCTCAACATTTTAATTCTGTCAAGGAATTGTCAGCACGCGGGCAGATGGGTGAACAAGGGCAACAGCAACTGGCTTAAGGCGCCATACGCCTAACCGGGTCGCCACTGCGGAACAACTGAGGTAGGTAAGTAAGAAACACAACCATGTATGGTATTGTAGCGACTGTTCTTAAAAATGTGTAGTAAACACTGATTCGTGTACCTATTTGTGCAGGTTACTTGACTTTCTATCTAGTTTAATTGCGTAACATATTTCGCTCCCGCGCGCCCTAGCAGAAGGCACGGTTCTTGTATTACGAGGTAGGGCTCCATAAAGTCTTACTACAATTCTGATATTTACTCAACACGTAAAAACTACCTAAACCAGAAATTCTATTGGATAGACAAGGGCAAGACATTAGTATTGGCATTGGGGTTTCCAACCGACTAAAGCATCAACTCATTATCAAGTCAAGAGATGGTCAAGACTCCGTTTCCTACTGCGCGTACCGCTGCAATACGGCATGTCCAGGCGTGCCGTGCATAACCTTCGGCAGTGTGTTTATAAACAAAACAACGCAACTTGACAATGGCTTTGTGAATGTCACACACCACATGCAGCAAAGCTGTCACTGGCATATAGGTACATGCTTGTAGCATGATGCATTCATTGTGAAAGCGCCCACTTGTAAAGAACTGTTTTTCTGCGCCAGTTACCTTGATCTTAACTGTTTTCAATATTATTTGTTACTGAGAAAAGGACATTAGTAGGCAGGCCATATAACATATTGTAGATGATTTAAAAAGCGTCAGGTCACCAGCTGGAACTTTTTACTCACTTACAGGACATTTTTAGATGGAGGAGCACTAATACCATCCTCTCAGAGACATGCAATACGTGCGGTGCTGATTAAGATGCGGGTTTCCTTACAATACTTTCCTTCATCGTTTTGCGCAAATACTTTTTTCGAATCTAAAAATCCATTGTTGCACGACCGGGATTCGAAAGTCGAAGTACCTCCCAGTAGGCCAACACGGCTATTTGAAAGGACATTGGCTGATGAATAACGTAATTTTCCGTGGTTTCCTGAATAGATGCCCGGATGACGTGCTACTTTCTAGGTTACGCAACAAAAATATTTGTTTGGTTTTGAATCAAATTGGTTTCGTAATGCGACAAAGGCTGTTTACAAACAACTCGTTTATAAACAAACAGCCGCCTGGCATTATACTGAAGGTCTTCAACGATGTTCTTTTGGGTGTGCCAACTGCGTTTCAAGTCTATTATCGTTGGCACAATAAAATTGCATTTAACCTCACCTCTTCCTGGTTACTTCTATGTATAGACTGGGTGGAAAATCGGACGTTCCGCTCCCCGTAGCTAAAGTAATTTTGCGGGGATTCGATGCAGAGCTTACAAGCTTATCCATGAAGATTTAGTTATTTTCGTAAAGTAAAATAAGTTGTAAAAGCCACAAAGTAAGTACAAAGTGCGACATCCCTCGGCCGCAGGAATGCGAGCGGTGGCGCAACTTGTTTTGACGGCGCGAAGCGCTCATTGCTTCATCACAATATTCACAAACAGCAGACTTAACTTTCCAGTCGAAACGTGCCTTTGATGTTTTGAATACGATAGAGTTACAAGCAATAGGTACAATCTACTTTGCTGGACAGTTATGAAAGCGTCTGAAATAATAATGTTTTGTGTTTTACTGGTGTTCTTCGGTGGAAACGTCTGAAAAACAGTATAATTGGTGGATTGTTCATTATTTTCAAAATTTTCGATTATTCATCGCGTACGCAACAACTTAAAACTTTTGCTGGTATTTTTCACCAAGCTCAATCTTCAAAGTAAATAGTAGGTAGGTAAGGTCGTAATTTTACGAGGAGTAATGTACGTAATTTTTAGTTCATAGGCACATACTCGAAGAAACTGTTCTTTTTAACGGAACTAGTGGCGGTGTACACAATTTGAATTGCCGGTCACGCAAGGCTAAAGACGCCTCATTTTACGAGCAAAAACATGAGAAAAGTAATTGAATAGAGCTTTGTCGAAGGTAATCTATTTGCGTTGATTTCTTTGAAAATGCTGTTGTTTTTCAAAATCTATCTACACAGACTGAATCAAAATCGTTATAGCAATAACGCTAATTATTCTCACCTACATCTGCACTAATATATAGAGGTAAAATTTGTTTGTTTGTCTAATCTAAAACCGAATAGTGTGTAATTGCGGTTAGGACTCGCGCCCTAAGGCGCCCTAAGGCGCGTACATGTAACACGGCCTCGGATTTTCCTTGGAAAATCGAGATCTTAAGTTTACGAAGTGTCAAGTCAAGGTAGGAACATACTTGAGCATGCGAGGTGGCGAGCGAGTCAGCTAGTTCTGACATATTTAGTAACATAAGTGGGTGTAATATGTGATGGTGGGTAACATACTGTAAACGTATCTACTCGTACATGCAACCAATCTTTGTGAGATCCGGCTCTTGGCGTTGGTGTCGACAGCCTTGCCAGAGGCGGTGTTTTTGCAAAACAAACACTGTTGCAACAACAAGACGTCGAATGACTCTCTCTTTCTGGCTATATTGCGAGAGCGAACCGCTCACTACTACAACTAAACCGGATAAGCGAGTGCGCGTACACTTATACATAACAAAGGTAACCTACAATAAATCGTTTGATTTATGAAATTTCTATTTTAATACGAGTATATTCGATTCCGGAATTAAGATTTAAAACAATTTTGTTTCTTTATTCTGCAGTTCTGCATAAATATCTGGAATCATTGAGTCGATATCCTTCAGTATAAGGATATCGTACCTTTGATAGCTTCCACACATGTCTTTTAATTAAAAACTTTATCTTCAAGTGAATCTTGAGACCTTTGCATAATAAATGGTGAACATGAATTTCTATTTAAAAAAAACTAATTTTAAGGACTTGTATTTTATTATATAATATAGCAGATATATCTCTAACCAGGGGGGTTAGAGATATTTCGCCACGAAGTGTATGCATATTGTAATATGTGGGAATGTAGTACCTACTTACATAATAATTTTACTAATTTAGGACTACGTATCGATAAATATAACATTATGTGTATCTGCTCACTCGATTGTAAACAAAATTTATTCAAGGTTGTTTGCCATGGCTGGCTTGGAGACGAAAATAAAAGTTGCCCTTAGGCCCATAGCCCCTCCGAAACTGTTCCGCAAGTTACATTGGACCTTGGGTGTATACAAGTGGTTCGCTACAATGTGTCCCGTTTCAAACGGTTTAAAAGAGAAGTGGAAGGCGATACAATAGATCTAGTTTCTGAACAAATGTGAACATAACACAAAGTCCTCTCGGCTCGAGTCAAATGACGGCGCGTCGGCAAGGTCGTCTGCGCAAACGCCGGCGCTGGCGCCGCCCCGCTGAGCTGTCTGTCACTCATGTCACGTGGCCCCGTTTTGCTTTATTACTGTATCATTATCAATCATATCATTATTTACATGAATGCATGACACCTACGATAAATGTTATCAGAATATAAACTTTAGATCTGCCGAACGAGCGAGCAGTTCTATTTAAGTAAGCACTCCATTTCCTTCTTATTAAAAGTACTTCATCTGAATGTAGAAGTACTGAGTTGGTAAAATTATTAAGATTTGAGTTAACCTTTTTTTAAAAAATTCAACTTAGTTTGGTGCTACGTATGACTTTAGATGCAGTTTTGTTTGCGTGTGATATTATAAAACCGTACTAAAAGTAAAAACTTATGCCCAAGATTACCAAAATGAGATTGTGAGATGCAAAATCTTGTTGAATTGTTGGCGGTAGGTAATAATAATGTAATGTAGGTAAAGTATTACGTGTACGGTATCAATACCGATCGGTATAACTGGGCATAGCCGTTTGTCGTAGTCTCTGCTCGTGTATTGAATTCAATATTTGCATGACATTCACATAATTATTAAAATAATTCTGTAGCCGTTGGTACTCCACCACAACACAGTGACAGCCTACACCGAGTGTGTCGAAATTGTGTCACCCACCACAGTTGTTGGCTGTCGCGGGGCTTCACGCGGCCGTCGAGTGGCCCCACTGCGTCGCGTGTCGCCGCCTCTTGGTCGCCGCAACTGGGCTAAGGTCGCTAACGTGCATTCTTCACTGCACATATTTTTATTTACAATCTACAGAGTATTTGTTTACATGCGTTCCAACAAAATCCATTAACACACGCATAGCTAGAGCTTCGGAGATCCTGTTCTGTGCACTTGAACAGAACTGGTGTGAATTTCTGCGAACCGGATTTAATTGGACTTTGCATATTTAGATTATACCAGGTAGGTACTTATTGATTGGTCGTAGATGTAAATCCTATTCTCGCCTCGCTCGATATTTGGGGCAGTCTCGTGATCGTAAGTTGGCAACGTCCAACTGCTGGTGCTAAATTACTATCGAGTTTAAAATAATTTGGCCGAGTTCAAAACTGCATTGAAATGAAAAATCAGCTACGCTTGGAATGTTTCTGGAATGCGAAGGGAAAGGAGAAGCAGAAGGTAGCGCTTTTAAAGCGTCGGCTACGGCTGTGCGCTGCGGCCACGCTACGAAACTGGGTCACACACACGGAATTATTTGATTTGTCCCTCCCTATCTGCAGAAAATCAATATTTTTGGTGTTCCTTCCCGGCCTAGCCGAGTTCCCTAGTTCCTTCCCTTCCCTAGTTTAGTTACGAAAACGTTAAATGGCCTAGGTATTCCTATTTATGAATCCCATTATTATGAACTCTGATGTTGAGGACGTTAATGCTTGCTTTGCTTCAGCTGCACTTATGTTCTTCATCAGCCTTTGTAGACCTGCTTAATTAATTGTTGGCCTCTGTCTCAAAAGCAATCAGTATTTCCCGTTATGTACTTAACCTTTGGGTTTTTCTGAAAAGGAGCTTGTTAATGGAAGTTGTTTCACTGGAAGGCACTGGTATTAAGGGCGAGCGTTGACTGGCGTCGGGCGGCGGCAGCGGCGTCGTCGGCGGCGCGCCAGCCTGCATGAATCATGCCCGTATCTCGGGCCCGACCGGCAGACGCATCCAATGTAGGTCACCTGCTCGCGATGGTTTGTTTGGGTCCCCCCGAATTAGAATGTGTTAATAATACGACAACCTTTGCTTACCGCTCCTCTCCACCCCCCTCTGTACACTTCTCTATTTTTATCACAAGTTTTGGACGCATAACAAGTCCGATGCATTCGAGAATGCTAAATCTTGACGATCTGTGGTATTATGTGTACGTTCTTATTTAAAAAGACAAATCTTTGCCCTGTCTGGCGGTTCGCGGGATTAGAAAATAACATATTGATTTTCCTGTTAGTTTGTTACAACTGGAAAAACGCTAGCTGGTAGAGTACAGTAATGCATCTAAGTTCTCGCTACGTTGAGGTAAACATAATTTAAGCGACAGTGCGCAATTTTTATATTTACCTTGTCAAATAGAAACTCAGAAAGAACCTAAAAAAATATCTGTGCAAACTGACTTTATTGAAGGGAAACAGAATGAAGATTGTTAAGAATGGAACGGCAGTATTTACCTTACGCAATTCTTGATTGCATTCAACGCCTAGGAACGCTTACTTTATGGCTCTCTATTATATTTTGACTCTGATAATGTCGTTTCCGTATGCTATCGATGCGATCTCTGAAAAAACTATTAAAAAACATAATGTCGTTTTCGATAGCATAGTTCCGCTTTCGGCTATGTGGGACAGTTTATCAGCAATTTCCTCAATTGAATCTTTGCGAGTTGCATTTCCTGGTGGAATTGCCGCCGGAGTGGCGTTGCATCCGGTGTCCTACTGGTGATAAATAGGTCAGCCGCTTACGTCAGTAGCTATCGCGTTTGTTTGGGTCCCGGTTATTGATCAAACTGTTCGCTGTGGTGCCGAAGCCTATGCGCACGCAGCTCGCTCTACTGGGTCATGAAGTTGATGCAGTCTTTGCACTCTATTGTTACGTACATTTTATGTAACATTTGTACTATATTTTGGTTGGCTGATGTATTTAGAATAGAATAGAAAAACGTTTATTTTGTCTCTTCCTTAGTACAACTTTGTATTGAATCGAGTGAAGACGCGGGCGCAAGCTAGTGTTATCATAAAACGACACACTTGGACTAATCGACTCATTGGTGATATCGCCTAAGACTCCCAACGTGGTACGTTGGACAATTACAATAAATATTATTTTCTATTCGCCAACTCGCCCGGCAGCTTTATTGCGGTTGGGCAATAAGTTTGTGGTCGTAAAATACACAATATTGCCTCGAAAGGGAAATAGGTTATTCATTTGTTGCCAAAAATGTCAAGGCAGCCGTTAGCTAGCTATGGTATAAAGTTGCGCTTACTACAGCTAATGCGTTCAGCGTAAAACCCAATATAGCTTGATAAAACCAGCTGATCGATAACTGGTATAAGCATTGCATGTTTATCTTCTTCTTGAAGTAGACTTTTGTGACCTCATGTAAGATTATCGAGAGAAATAATTATAAAAAAGAGCTGAGGCCCGCAGCTTTCCTCGCGTGGTACCTGAACAAAAAGCACCGGATGAATATACTATTCAAGGTCACGGACCATATCCCGTTGAGGAGTACCGTTGCGCGCCTTCCGACATCATAATCAAACCTTCGTCCTCTTTTCCTGTTAAGTATTTCATAAAAACAATTTAAATGAACCTAACTAATTACTAATCAGCCAACGCGACAATTCTGTTGCAAGTCGTTGGGTAGTTATCTTTCAACTCTTGCATTAGACCTGAACCACATTAATTGTACGGTTACCTGAACATCACAAGCAAACAGCATTTTTTATGATCTCTTAAACGACACCGTACTCAAGGTTGTTAAGAGGTTTCATTTGACCTTAGGGTCCTTAAAATATTTGACACTCAATTATAAACGTGTCAGCCGTTACTGCATCAAACAAAAAACATCGGGCTACGTAAAATGCTATATTTTTTGGCAATCATAGAGACTCTGTGCCATTGTCAGGATATCTTCTATTAATAAAACACTGAAACCCCTCTTTGATAACTTTATCTGCGAATTCTACGTGTGAAGTTTAAGGGGTGTATTACCTACGGTTATACCAAAAAGGTTATGTATTTTCAAAATATCAATTCCTAAGAGGGTGAAAAGAGGTTAAAAAAAAATTGTATTCCCTGAACCTAAAGATATGAATATAACACAATAATGAATGTTAGAAATAAGGAAAACTGTATTTTTAGATTTTCAAAACTTCCCCTTAAAAAGGTGTAATGAGCTGTCAAAGTTAGTATGGGAGAATCTTAGCGCAGGGAGAGATTTATCTGAAACTTGGTACAAATACTCATAAAGTCAAATAATGAAATACGGACTTTAGGATTTTTCTAAACGGCCCCTTTTTATCAAGATACCACGCGAGCAAAGCCGCGGGCGTATGCTAGTAGTACATAATTATGATACGGGTGTCATCTATATATTTTTCGTTGTATTAAACGAAAGAAGGTACCTGCGCTCAAACTTCTATAAAATAATTGTAAACGTCGAATGAGTGCAATCTAGTTCAAATTATCTAGCACGGCACGTGTAGTGCTAAAAGCGTCAAGTTATCGATTTCAACCCAGGTATTTATAGGCTCAAACTAAAACAACAAATTCACCTGGCATGCTTACTTTAATAATGTACCTACCTATATTGAAACATTTATGATAGGTGTATCTAATAAGTGATTCATAATATGTGTAGTATTCCAAAAGGGGCTTATTTAACACCAAATTGGCAGTAAAGTTTGTACTATGAGTTCTACGTATTATATTATTAATAATTACCAATAATATCTTTTTATAATAATATCAAAAGCAGCTTAAAAATATTCGGATATAATATGAAAATAAATAAATATTGAAAATTTTCGTTTTCTTTTTCGGTAATTATGTATTATTATTATAATTTTTAAAGAATAAGTCAGGTATAGGTCTATCTATCGTAACTAAACTTCGGACATAATTCAAATTTTGAACTGACCTTAAAGCGTGACAAATATAGACTCTTTATTTTATGCTAATAGAGTATATTAGCATAAAATTAAGAGTCTATATTTGTAGTAGAAAGAGTAACTTCGTATTCCGTGGCAGGCGTTCAAGTTTATAACTTAACTTTTTACTTCCTATTAAACATTGACACAAATACCTTCCAAGCTAGCGAAAACCAGATTTTTGCCCGACATGTAGGTACAATCGGTCTAATAGTTTAATTTAAGGCTTTTATACACCTAGGCCAACGGGCAGTTCGCCAGTTAATCGCCGCATTGTAATCGCGGTAACCCGGTGTCCTAGCTAGTGTATAGTGGGCCGCCACAGCCATGAAAGAAGTCTCCCAGACGCCGCGCTGCATTCGTCCAGAAGTTCCTCGCAGAACATAAGGTCAAAGGAGACCCACCCTACGAAGACTGGACCTTCTCACCAAACCAGTTCAGGGACCTTCTCACCAAACCAGGTCAGAAAAGCCATACTGCGAAGCAAGCCATGAATGGCCCGACCATATAACGAACGCGGCACTACGCGACCTGCCCCGTATATCAATGTACGCTGTGTCAAGACTTTTCAAAGGCATAGAGCGCAATGGCAGATTACCGGAGAAATTTAGCTAAAGTCATAAAGCTTCTAAAACCTGTAAGAAACATCCCGAGAGAGATAAGCTCAGAATATGCACACTGAGTGCTACGCCGTAGAACGTAGTAAGACAATAATTTGTCGTCGTAGACAATTTTTGTTCATAATGTGAATTCAATCAGTTACATTATATGTCACACCACCCGGCAATTTATAAAAGGTATTACGGTAATGCCTACTTAATAAGTTGAACTACCATAAAGAACCTAAACGCAGTTCAATTCTCTATCCGGTTTGGCTCACAATGGCGGATACGGACATCCGGCATATCACAAGCGACAGCGTAATGATTGCTGTAGCCTTGCCTTCGCAGGTAGCGGCGCCCGCGACCCACCCGCGCCGCCACAACTAGGCCAACCAGGCCACGGCTACGAGGTACTTGCCGTTCGTGATTCCCGCTCTTGTTACACCACCATTATTATTTACTCGCTTGTTTACAACGATATTTACATTTTACGATCAACCTACAAAGTTTATGGCTGTGCTTTTTGTAAAATGATTGCCTTACCGATTGTGATTTGTAAGTAAATCGCGCATGTACGTCGTAATGCATGTAATGGATAATGGTATAAAATTACAAGATACTATTTATTTACCGTTTGAAAGTTCGTTTAATTGTTGTATACAGTGTGTATGAATAAATGTCTTCTTATCTGCATACATACATAAAATGACGCCTATTTCCCAGAGGGGTAGGCAGAGACCACGACTTTCCACTTGCTACGATCCTGATATACCTCTTTTACTTCATTCACTCTCATCACATTCCTCATACATGCTCGCCGGTTTACGACCAACGGGAAGGCCTAGGCGAACGAAGAGAGCGAACGAGGACTTTGTTGTAGTCCGCGATGCGGACTTTGATCTATTTTATGTAGTTGGTGTTTAATTCTGTATGTTGTACCTATCTTCTGGGTAGGTCTTGCCTGTCGCATGTCTGAGAACTGTTGGCCAAAATGAACATTTGTGGAGCCTTGAGACAGCAGACGGCAACTTGGCAGACCCAAAATGATATGGCGTTTATGACGAGATTTAGCACCGTTGACAGAGGAGGTTTCAATGAGCATGCATTAAACCGTGGCACGTAGTGGCCTTTTCCGAGCCGTGGTGGGACTCAGCAGTCAAGTCATAAAGTACTTATTTTTTGCGTATACCGCTTACTGATAATATTATGCTAATTCAACATTTATCTATGATGCAAACAAATATTTTCGGCGCTTATTGATATCGCATTGCGTGTTCAGTTATCAGGCACTTTCAAGAATGTTCCTGAATCCTTAATTGAAAAACAACACATTAACTTTGTCGATACCACTAAGTCCGTCTGTAATGTATATGTGTGAGTTAGGTTAAAGGTTACTAGACTAGACAGGGGGGCGGATTAGCACCAAACCCACCGTCTTTCACTCTGAGAGGCCAGAAGCCGAATTCTCAAACAGTGATAAGTTTTCAAAGACAATTATTATTGGTTTAGTACTGGCAATTAACCTACCTACCGAAGAAGCTTCAATGAAGAAAATAAATAAATCGTAACTGCCTCAAACTAGTAGTAATCCATAACGAGGATGTTGTTGTAGTCCGCGATGCAGACTTTGATATAGCGTCTACAAAGTTATGCACGCTTGCGCCGCGTGGTCTGCCTTGAGTCCCGGCTGCCGCCTGCCATGCCACCCCATCCCCCTGTTCGATCGCGTTCTTGGAATGTACCTACCTACGTGAATCGTAATTCTAAGTAGGTCGGTGGCGGCGTGGATGCGCGCGCAACCTGCCTCCGCTACGACGTCATTATTGATCGTGCACGTGGCGCCGTAAGTGACGTAGCGTCCCGATAGTACGCCCACTCCCGTGTCCCACCACCACTCTCCGCCCGCGCCTCCCCCACGCGCCTTGTGTCGCCCGACTGACCCCACAGCGACCCGACCCTGCATACTGTAATTTCAAAACGTGGGTGCAACGCTCGATTCGAGCCATGGATAACTACATACTTACGGGAAACATTTAAATGAGTACTCATTCACCGTTTTCCAGTAACTTATGGATTGGAGTTCGTCGTTATTTCATAGAACCAATATAGCACTACGGTTGTGTCCACAGCTAGAAGTGTTTGCTGGAATTCAATTACGTGTGCGTAGTGCGTACTATTTGCATTGTTTGATTGTATTACGTAGAACTGATAAAATAGCGATAGAACGAACGTTGATTGCCTGTTATTTTTTTGTTTGCAAAAGCGACTGACGTCAGCATTTGTACTACGTGTTTGTATAGTGCACATGACACATGTAAATCATGTAATGCATTGATAATTCCAAGTAAGATCTTTGCGAGTTTAACCGGTGAAAATAGGTGGCATGGAAAAGATTTTCCTGAATTTTGCACTCACGTAAAATGACGTGCTAAATATTATATTTAATTCGCTAAGAGATAATCCTAAATATACTAAAATAATCTAAATAACTATTTAACTAACGACTAAGTACTAATAAAAATGCGACTGGTTTTTTTACGAGTAGGTGTCATAAAAAATCCAGTCGATCCCTGTCGCCACCAGATGGTAGCGTGCCCAAAATACTGGCAGCATTGCCACGTTGCATGGCAATGCTTATTCGCTGACCGAAGTAAAAGCCAGCATTTTGGTCACGCGTATACTCTAAAAGTCTCCCCGCCAGGTCCTTGTAAATTTTGTGTGCCCCTGATCCCCATGGGCCTAATGTCTCTACCCCAAACGGCTCGAACATATATCCTCTATCAAGAAGCATATATTTGCGCCGTTTGAGGGACTCCGCTGATGCTGCTGCGGAGCCAGCCCGTACTGATGTGCTGGGAAGATGTGACGGCGCTAGAGTATCAACGCAGGTAGCGTCCCATACTAGAGGCCGTCCCATCTTCCAGGGGATAAGTGTCATGCCATCTGGTCTTTTACCATCGTCTCGCATTAAACCGCTCGGTTCTAGAACAGCTGTAACATTGACGCTGGTAAAAGCCCGACGGATAATATAATTTAAAGAGTTATGTCGAGGCACACGTCCGGCACTGCGGGCACATGAAAGTGCGTGGTGACCGAAACAGTCAGCGGTCTCACCACATTGGCACCGATGTGCCACTTGGCAGGGAGAACCTAGGCGCAGAGAGGTTGCCACCCGGAAGGTATTGTTGTCTAAAAGAGTACCTAAATTTTTGGAAGGCAAAACATGTAGCCAAAGTCCTGACTCCCACTCCGAAACGGCGAAGAGACGAGAGCGCTCTGCTGGGCAGCTGGACGTTTCAATTAAATTTTTCCGTTCCAGCTCACAGAGCGGCTCATCCCACAGTCTCTGAGAGGATAGGACCTTTGGCATGTCGGTGTTGGGGCAGGCTATTTTCCAAGCTTCTTGGGCTTCACTGAAACAATTAATTTCGAAGTTTTGTAAACTTTTGCAAGTGTGATGTGGCCTATGATGGAGCGCGCTTACCCAGACAAAACTTATTGACCCTAAATTTGAAGATAATTGTAGTGAGACACTATTTGCTTTCTAGAAGTTGTAAGAGAGTCAATGATCTGTTTGTTTACCGACATAGTAGTATTTTTACGCGGGTTTTCCCGTTACTCTGACTAATACTTTCCTTATAAAAGGTGGTTCGGAATATTTATAGTAACACAAAAGATACATATTCCAATACAGGTTGTTCCAGAATATGTAATCTATCATAGTAGGTACAGGCTATGCCTAGTTTGGGATCAGTTAACCTTGTGTTATATGTCCGGAATATTTCATCATCATCATTTCAGCCGTTCGACGTCCACTGCTGAACATGGCCTCCCCCACAGACAGAGCAAATTCCTTATCATGTGGGGGGATTTGCCCATACTCACCACGCTGGGCATGCAGGTTGGCGAGCGCAGTTAGAGCTATCGTTGTTAAAATGGTACGCTGCTGCCCATCCCCTAGCTTTTTTCCCTTAGTCGCCTCTTACGACATCCGCGGATAGGTAGATATGGAGGGGCCTATTCTATTATATCTAATCTATCTAATATTTATTATTATATTATTATCTATATAATCGAAGTATGTGTGGAGTAACTTTGAAAGATAGAGTGAGGAACAGTAATAAGAGAACGTTGTGGAGTGAAAGAAGATGTAGTGATGAGGATTGAGAAAGGTATGTGAGATGGTTTGGTCCTGTAGAGAGATAGAACGAAAGAAGATTGACGAAACAGGTGTATATGGCGGCGAGTTTGAATGGAACCGTTGGAAGGGGAAGACCTAGGCGTACGTTTAGCGACCAAATCGGTGACGTTTTGTACAAAGGCCAGGTCAAGAGAACCCTAAACCGACGAGCATGTATGAGGAATGTGATGAGAGTGAATGAAGCAAAAGGGTATGTCAGGATCGTAGCAAGTGGAATGCCGTGGTCTCTGCCTACCCCTCTGGGAAATAGGCGTGATTTTATGTTTGTATGTATCTATATAATCGAAAAGAGGCTTATTCGACTCGTAAGCTGAATAATTGAGTGTGAAATGATTCACCTTCCAGACATCGTTCCTCTACCAACTGAGCTATGAGGCCTGACTGGCCTCATAACTCAGTTGGTAGTAACTCTGCCTTCTGCGCTAGAGGTCGCGGGTTCGATTCCCGCACTGGACAAACATTTGTGACTAACGCAGATGTTTGTTCTGTATCTGGGTGTTAAATATATATCTATTATGTATATCAGTCACTGGTACCCATAGTACAGGCTATGCCTAGTTTGAGATCAGTTGACCGTGTGTGATATGTCCAGAATATTTATTATTTATTTATCCTCTTCAGACCCGCCTAATCCTGCGTGGGCTAGGCTGTTTTACTTCCCACATACGGCAGCGTCATTACCGTTTCTTAATCTGTTTCTGAATCTGATTCTGTTCCGCACTCAAAGTTTATTTGGGAGAGGTTTATCTTGATCTAGTTTCTAGATTGTCGGCTCCACTGCTTGAAATGGTGCCGGCTCTGAAGGTATTGTTGCAGTAGCGCTTTGGTTGCGGGACGGTCTTGGCCGACGGCTCTTCTCCACGAGAGTGAAGCCATTCGCGTCGACCTGTTACTTTTTTGGTGCGAATCCCAGCATATGAATGTGTCAAGCTAGCTACCTACTACAGGTACTAGTTACGGGAAACGTTGTTATAGGTAGGTACATTTGAAGTACCTATTGTTTTTTCCATGCAGTCATCATCATTAGTTTATCTTTTTTTTTTTATGTTATACGGAGGCAAACAGGCTTACGGCCCACCTGATGGTAAGCGGTTACCGTCGCCTATTGACATCTGCAACACCTGGAGCATTGCTAATGCGTTGCCTGCCCTGGAGAAATCTTTTTGTATTTTTCTTAAAGCTCTTCATGTTATCTCTATCACTACTACTATCACTTGGATTTCCACCGGCGCGCGGCGCCAACATCAATAAGTTTAGAGCATCGGTATATTTAGAAATACCTAGTCATCGTTTTGTTTACTACGGGTTTTCTTATGACTAATGCTTAGAATAAAAAAAAAACAAACCGGAAGAGACAGACTATAATGGACAAACAAAATTGTTATCTATACTTACTGAACTGATCAGTTTCGATCCAGTATTGTAATTTGTATAGCTTGGACTGCCCAACTGGCTCAGATGAGCATACCTAGGTAGATGAAGCAGAAGATGTCGAAGCTATAAAATATGCCAGATACAGGCAGCCGTTGTTAGAGAAACCAAAAACTATGCTCCGTGCTATGTGAAAGCCAGCTTACACCGAGTGCACCGGCGCCGCGGCCACCGCTTAGCATCGAGGCGCCTAGACCTAGGCCATACCTAGATAGACGTACCTACACGTGTGTTCGCTTTATATTAATATGCGCGTAACCCTCGGCTTAGGCACACTTGGGCGTGCCCCACATACGCCCTTCGCTTACAATAGAATGCACCCAACGTTATTTACGTAATATTCACTTGTAGTGTAGCTTATGGGTAAACCATAGCTAAAAAAATCTATTTCCTCCAAAGCTATTGGCAGCGATAGTAATCGAGAATTTATTGGCTAAAATATATAAGTTTAAAGGAAAATTCGTCACAAAGCACAACGTTCAAAATGACTTAGACCAAATTACGTATCTAATGGTTACGAAGCAATAAGTCGAAAAATATCTATTTGGATTTATGTTTAACATTTTTTTACTGTAATTATTAAGGAACATTATGAACCTAATGCGTGGATTGCATGGGTTAATGCTGTCTTAAATTATTATTTGCCTATGCACTAATATCGCCATTGAAGAGGTCAGTTGTGTCTGATTACACATTTGCTTTTGAAATTTTATTAGAAATAGGCTCACGGCTTATCTCCAAGCATGGTAGACAATAGACATCTTCTCAGACTTCCAGACCATCAGATCCTGATAAATGTCTTATTCATTATTACATTTGCGACATGCCCACATTATGCAGTGGTAAATATTCCTATAAGTGACAGGTTGCAAACTCATCGCTACTTTATGTTGTGCGGTTACCATTTATAATATTATATTAGCTGCTGCGTATCTGGATTGCATTCCACTATGTTTTTAGTATAAAATTAGTAACTAAAATAAAATATATAAAAATTAATAAAAGGAAGTAGTGTTAAATTCTGGATAATCGTTCAGGTTAACTTCACAAAAGCAGAAATTGAAACGTCATGTTGGTTGCGCAATATTTATAGCGTCACTTTGCGTTGCCATAATCGTGTTATCTAAATAAACGTAAACATTTCATTCAATCGTGAAACAACTATTTAAACATGAAGTAGCGATAATGTATTTATACAAGTAATAGAAAATGAATTAGAGTCCTAAGGGGCCGGTCGAAACTGGCTACAATTATGATACTCGGTGCACCGGAAGAAAATGTGGCCCAAAACGAAAAGTTGTTATAAATTATATACCGAATTTCCTTTTTTACTGATTATGCTAATAAACTCACGTAACGTTAAAACATTTTAAGAAAACCGATGTTTATCTTATAAAATCATTCCGCTAAGTATTTGTAACCTTTCGTGTAGGAACCATGGCGACTTTAAAACTAAATTTAAAAAAAAATAGCTTTTACAAAATAATATGTTGTAAGGATGTATGTTAGTTATATTTATCGGTTTAGCCCCGAAAACCTTAAAAACAAAATGAACTTGTAGGAAGTAAAAGGATTGAGTAAGTACTCCTACTTGAAGCTAATGAAACATTGAGGTCAGTAGGTTATGCACTACGCAGCTGGGTAAGGGCTTGGCGGAGGTGGTACGTTGGAGTTGGCACGGGTTCCGCGGAGGCGATGCGATGGCGGCAGTGCGCCAGAATAGATAGGGCAAAGGTCGTGGTTTGGCTGCAGTGCAGTGAGGGAGGTTTCTTCAGGGTGGGTGGACGAGCGAGTAGGCGGCCGCGCAGCCCACGCGGCCTCGTTACGTAAGCCCACACTGTACTTACCGAGTTCCGCTAATGTCGAAGGTTGCTGCGCATAAGGTCGCCCGTCTGGGTCACACTGCTACGACACGATATAAAGTGAGGTGAATGTTTTTGTTACAGCTGAGTTAAAAGTTTGCACTGTGTGCTGTGTTAATATTTTTTTATAAAAGTCATATTGTAAATATATTGAAAAGAGAATTATATTTTTTTCAAGTTACACTCGACCACGGTGGATTAGCAGGCGATTGCTCGTCTGAGACGCCAAGGGGTGCGGGTTCGATTCCCGCTGCGGGGCAAATGTGTGCATGATCTGCAAATATTTCTTGCGGGTCTGGTGTTGCGGTACCATGGCACTCGTAGTTGCTGATGCTCACGGCACGGGGAATCCTGATGTGTGTCAGGACTGTTCCTATGTATCTGGTTATATAACAACTTTTAATATATTGGGAATCATTTACAATATTGCACTTCTCTGGATACTCTTAATTGTGTAAACTAGCATCCGCCCGCGATTTCACCCGTATGGTACCGGGATAAAAAACATACTATGTCCCAATCCAGGTCATATTCTATTAGCCATCAATCGTTTCAGCTATTTAGTCGTGAAATAATAACAAACATGTTACTTTCGCATTTATAATTAGTGTGGGTCACGCATTTAACTTTGAACCGCATACACAAACAAATAGGGCAGTTAATACCCATAACTTAATTACTATTGATAGCGACTTTTCCACATCACTTGCGCGTGAATGAGGTTATCAGTGCGTTAATTTATTTGTGATAAATATAATGTTAAGGACTGTTCCCTGCCAAGTGAAGTGTGAAGATAAGGCAAGTTCTGTGGTTTCATCCTTGTGATTTTATTGAAATAAACGCCTTTTGACTTTGACTTGACTTTTTGGTAATTTGATGATAAATAGAGCACGGGTGGAGTGGTGGTAGTGGCCCCGCCTTCCGATCCACAGGTCGGGCACCAATGGATTTTCCATTCGGAATATTTATGTGTGCTATACTAGTGCTCTCAAACGGTGAAGGAAAACATCGTGAGGAAACCGGCATGTTCTAGAACCTCGCGAAAACATTCAGTTCGAAAACATGTGACATGTGCATGAAAAGAGCCTCTATGAGGCGCACTTTAATCCTTTCTCTACACTGATTCTTTCACCGATGGTCATAGGCTATTTTCGGGGTCACCATCTGAACTTGGTTACTGACCTAATGCACAGAATGCCCAAAAACGAATCAGTGACACGACAAGCAAGAATTTGATAAATGTCTCGTTTGATTGGAGCGTACACCAACTCGCTCTTGACTCAATAATGATGACGAAAGCTGTTTTGCCAACTTAGTCACTACTTGTGTTTCGCAAGAATGGTGCCGTGTCCTCGTTTCACTTTGTAAATAAACATTGATTGTAGCCTTAGTAATTTTAACATGAAAATTTGTGGTTCTTTTGCAATTGAAAAATAAGTTAGATGAATAAGTTATATCAGAACTACATTTTATTTTACAGATTTGCTTATAATATAATATTAGCAAATTGAATACGTTATTAGGGTTCCATACGTCATAATGGAGTAAACAAACCTCATATTGCTGTGAAAAAAAACAGGGTTTTCTTTAACGCATTAAAAAGATACGGCCTTTCTAAGCGTTTTTGTACTGACATTTTTAATTACCACTGACTGATCATAAACCTATGGGGAACCTACTTGCCGGGGTGACCTACAATCCTGAAATTTGGTTAAATCGTGGTCTTTCGACACAAATGAAGGAAAATATCTAAAAATCCCTTGTTTGAACTATTACAAGACAAACTTATATTTGACGGTTAATATCATAACGTAAACTAAGCGAGCGACCGCTCAATCAGGTGTTTGTTACTTCGTATACTTTATCGATATCGATTACCGACCCCGTGTAATGGCACGGAAGCCTCACGACGAGAGTCCTACTCGCACTTGAGTGTTATTTAATTCTATAGGAATATCCTTTAGGTAAATAGGTATACCTATAGTGTGCGCATGTTGTTTTACATGGCGATGGGCTAGAAGTTACACCTTTGGACGAAATTTTCGTCCAAGGATGGTCCCAAGGAGTTTAACTCCTATTAACCATCATTGAAGTTGGTAATTGTTAAGTTTTTAAAACGTAATTATTTATTCATGCAGTTGTTCCATTCGGTTATTGAGCGGATGTTTTGTCCATTCAATGCACTGCTTATCGTCGATCGTGTTTTGTTATCTATTGTAAACAATGACGCCTACGCTTGCTTACGCCGGTCATCGTTCAGCCTACAAACATTTAGGTTTGGTGACATATTTTCATTTGATTCCAATTGCGTAGCATTACATTGTATATCATCCGGTCCACGGTCGATATTTGTTCCGATTGATTGTATGGTCATTTGTTTGGCGCTAATACTCCAGATTTTAAAATAAAATCTGTAAGTATACAATTGGGTACTTAACGGCATATAAACCTAAGTGGATGAAGAATAGGCCCCTCCATATCTCCTACCCTTGGATGTCGCTAGAGGCGACTTAGGGAAAAAAGTTAGGGGATGTTCAGCATCGCTAACTGCGCTCGCCAACCCGCGTGACCAGCGTGATGAACCACCACATGATAGAAAGGCGCTCTGGAAATATGTGGAGGAGTCCATGTTAAGCAGTGAACTTCCAACGGTTGGAATGATGATGATGAAACCTGTAAGTGTTTGGGTGAATAGCCGTTAAAATTGAGATCTTGTAACTTTCAAACATCTATATGTTAAGCACTCATAACAGTTTTAGTTTGTTACTGAAATACCTAAACTTAAGTCTACTTTTTAAGAATCTTGGAAAAACCACCAGTTTATAGAATTTTTGCGCTAATAATAAATTGTGTTTGTTTTCCTAGCTAATACATTAAAAACAATATTATATTTAGCTCGGAAAAAACCCGTTCATAATTCAATTGTTGTAGGTACAAGAAGAGGTTTTGGCCCTAATTACTAGGTATTATTAGTTCATTTGATAAACGCTTGTGGCGCATTTTCATTAATTTCACGAAGACAAGAAAAAATAAAATAGAAACTAAACCGAAGAGAAATGAGGAAGAGATTGTTGGTTTCGGGTCATTTGCTTATACCTAGACGAAACCTTTGTTACCTAAAAAGTACAAATGGCTAACTTAAATACATTCAATTTGGATTTGTTTGTTGTACGTATCTGCTATATAAGTAAACATTTACAGAAGATAGTTAGATATGTCCAGATTGAATTTTTAGAAGAATTCGTAGTTTGTTCCCAATATTTCAACACAAAGCTTGAGAATCATCAACCTTTACCAATTCAACTGATATCGTGTTAACGAACGTGCAAAAGGTTATCGATGTTTATTGGTTATCTCAATTGCGTTTTTAAAAAAAATATAATTTACGCAACATAAATAAATAAAACAAGTTTTCTTATCACTCGGTTATCATATCGTCGTTTAAATACAATAATAAGTTTTCGAAGGAAAGTTACCCACAACAACTTTTAAGACACCTAGTCTTAAAGTTGTAGTAGGTAACTAACCAAAAACATGACAGTATCAGTTTTATTCGTTTGATGTTAATTGCAAAGTTTATCATAGTTGTGCTTATAACGCTGTAAAAAAAGCATTATTTAGGTACTCAATGCATTACAAACAGGCAATGAATGTCTAATTTTTGTATGGAAATGGCAAAAATGAAAAACCTTTAGGGTCACGCAGTTATGGCTTTAATTATGGCTATGGTCATTCGGCGAGGGATCCGTACTGCCAAACTAACGTGAGCTTTGAAAAGGACGAGACGGTGTGTTGAAACATACTGCTAATCGCGTGTGTTTGTTAAAATAATGCAGACGTCTAGACAAAAGTTCTTCGATACCTAAATGTCGTTTTGTCTAGACGGGCTTACTGAACTACCACTACATTATTAATGCTCTCAAAGTATTTGTTTACTTTCAAAATGTAGTTTCCTTCCTTATATATGAAATGCAAATATATCTACTGTGTAGAAAGGCAGCGACTGCAAAATTACGTCATTGATTAATTGGCACTTTAGCCCAGTGAAAAACAAAACTGTTTGTTTTCCTGGATTTTTTAGGTTTCCGTACCTCTTTTGGAAAAAATCTAACCCTTAAGGGATCACTTTGTTTTCCGTCTGTCTGCCTAACTGTCTGTCAAGACACTTTTCAGGACCGGCTTCAGGTATCAACTTGAAATTTATACTTAATATTATGTCTTTGAACTTATAGAGCAGTGAAAAAGCATCATCGAAAAAAATGATTGGCCGTTTTTGTGGCATGATTCTTTTAGGCTTGGTCTAGGTCTTGGAATAGGCGTGGCTTCACCTAGTTTCTAAGACTTTTCAAAGTGATCCTAGTGATTTTAAAGGGAAAAAAAACACCTTTTTAATTTGAATAAAAGCTTCAAGCTCAATGTGTTACAATATATGACAGTGATTGTCTAATTTTTAGATGAAATGTTAAACCTCTAAAGAACTTCCATAAACCTCACAATTCTGGAATTTGAATACTGGGAGCCTTTATGACACAACGAAAAAGGCTAAAATACAATTAGAACTTTTCTGGACTTAAAATAGGATGGTGCAGTAGTTTATTGTAAAAAGTGGCTGAAACTCGAAAAGAGCTCTTAACAATTAGGAAATAACTTACGGATTGGACGTTTTGCGGTTAAACTAAGATTAATTTCAAATCAGTGGAGTTATTACGAAACAAACTTATATTTCCAGCCGACCGCAAAATTTAATTTTGTCACTTCGTACACTAGGGATCTCGATTTTCCAACCCCGTGTAGTACGGAAGCCTCAGGGCGCGGGTTCTTCTTACACTTGACCGTCTTTAATTAAGTTTCCTCATATAAATAACATGTTTACTATGTAAAACGATGTTTCTTTTGTATTTATAGGTAACTGCTGTTTTGAGTTCACTCGTAAGGTCACTGTTCAAACATAACATAACCTGCTGAACAGGGCACCTCTGACGCGCACCATACAAGCACTAAATCTGGTAGCGGCGACCTTTGTCGTATTCCACTGTTCGCAGAGCGAGTTCGTAAGGGCTATACTATGCAGTTTGTGCTATGGTCGATAATTATTTTGCTATTGTTTTGAATTATTTTGCTAATGGTTATTTTTGAATTATGTGTTGTTATTATGATGTTGACTACTCTATTGTATTAGGTCATACCTGTAAGAATAGATGTTATGTTTTAAATAAAAAAAATAAAAAAATAAGCGAGAGCTTATTTTAACCATCGATCGGTTATGAGGACAGCTAATGTATGCTTTGAGTGTCTATGAGTGTCACGCGGGGCGTCTTTACGTTGCAGTGTAATAATGGCAGCAGCACAGAACGCCTGTTTTCTGTGGGCTGAGTATGTTTTTCTGCTCTGGCTGACTTCAAACTGGATACGGTGGGAAATTGTCTACATTGAAGTCGTGTTATGAAACTGTTGTTCAAGTTTTCACATAATAAGATTCATTTGTACCTACTTGACTCTGTGTGAACGATTTCATGATAACAAGAGACATCCGCGACAGCGCATGTGATGAATGCTTTGATGTTATTTACATAGTTGCAGAATGTTGCTGAAAGCTGAGTAGGTATACGAAAGGTAGGTCTTTGAAATCGAATCTTCTGACGCAAGTGAAAGTATAGGTACACACAGAAATGTATCCTTCCTATAGTTTGTGTCAACTGGTGGAGCGGTGGTAGTGACCGCGCCTTCCGATCCAAAGGTCGTGGGTTCGATTCTCAGTCGTGTGAAAATGGATTTTCCATTCGGTATATTTATGTGCGCTATACTAGTGCTCTCAAAAGGTGGAGGAAATCGTGTGGAAACCGGCATGTCGTTGAACCTAAGAATTCGAAGACATCTGGCATATGTGCTATAAGCCTCTTAGAAGTACACTTTAATCGTTTCACCACACTGGTTCCTTTACCAACGGTCATATGCCCTTTTCAAACCACTATACCTCAACATGCATATATAGAAGTTTGGGCTTAACTGTTTGAAGGAAAGTAGGTACCGACTTTCAATTGCATCCTGAATAACGCCAGAGAAACAACCACAAACCAACAGTAACCAGTTGCGGTAGCCATGCTTGATCTAGCTGGCTCGTGGGAACACAGCACAAACGCAGGCATAGTTCTCACGTCTCATTGTCTCTAATCAAAACGATCAGCTCACGGCTGCTTTTGACACTTTCTTCATTATCGACCCACGTACATGTGAATATTATGTGAGTAGGGAACGGAAACAATGGGAGTTTTTTTACTACAACACTTAGGTGCCCCCAACACGATCCGTTGCAATTGATAGTGGTTATGAAAAGCGATGGCGACCACGTGGTCATCATGCCCCAACAAAATGATTTCCATTCGTATATTAATCTTTTGTTACGTAATTTATTTGCGTCGGTGTCGGCGCCAAGGTCGGGTTCGTTGAACTTATTTACGTCTTTCAGAAAGAGGCACCGCCGCCGCCGCCGCCGCCGCCGCCCCGCACCAATGCCCCGACATTGGTCTCTCCCTGATGTGCCTCGCACATAGAAATAAACTACATTATCATATCGGTCGCGATATCTACCTATATTTGTCTGTCTGTCTGTTTATTTATTCGGGCTAACTAGTCTCCAAAATGCTGAACGGTTCTTCATTGAAAAGAGACGTTTCATCAATATATGGAGCCTGGGCCTGCACAATGTACACTACTCTAAAATATGGCTAAGCAATAAAGTAAATGTATTTCATTGGTTATTTTATTTAAATTGACTTCGTTCTAAGGTACATTAAGATTTTCATCGACAAAGAGAGCAACACACAGCGCTACAAAAATATGGCGGATTGATGTGCGTGGAATGACATTTTGACATACATATATCTGACAAAACAAAAACATCAAATCAAACAACATGACATGAAAAATATGTCAATGTCATGTCAAACGCCAATTATAAACGAACATGGCGGCCTTCAAATAGTGTTCACATAGTAAAAAACTTACTATACTACTATACTTAGAACTATTCTTGTACCACCGCATTTGTCTTAAAATTAATGAAATTGTATTTTTCTTGTAATCTCCTATTTTTTCCTAATTTTTCTATGTAGTGTACATGGACCAGGCCCAGAATGAAATGGCTCCTTTACAAAGTTATTATTTATGGGCTATATTGTAACATGGATAACGTCACGCTCAATCCTCTTGAGTAGGAGATATTTTAGTTATATTAGAAAAATATTTTTATAGGTAACAATAATGAGATCGGTTTTCAGCGATTTCCAAATATCCGTATAAAAAACTTGTTTGAAATGATCTCCACTTGGTTCATCTGATCACTGCCTCGTCCGGACTCATGTCCAATGCGCTAAGCCCAGCCCACCTCGGCCAACACAATGGCGTCGGATGTGGCACTACAAGTCAGCAGATTGGGACGGACTGCGAGAATTCTATGCGTCCTACCCATGGAAGCAGCTTTGCTTCACGTCAGAAGATCCTGACTCCTGTACAGCCGCCGTCACAGAGGTGATTCTGTCGGGAATGGAATGCTTCATTCCTAACCCTTTGGTGGCTGCGGGAAACAAGAAGCGACCGTGGTTTAATCGGCCTTGCAGAGATGCTAGACGTCTCAAGCAAACTGCATATGAGGCCTGGACCACGGCCCGAGCTAACAAGGATCCTAATATCTCTGATATGAAGAAAGTGCTTAATGCTGCTTCGAGGGCCAGTAAGAAAATGATCACTAAGGCCAAATTCGATTTTGTCGGCAGATTTGGTGAGCGGCTGGCGCGCTACCCTTACGGGAGTCGTGCTTTCTGGTCGCTGGCCAAAGCTGCCGAAGGAAACTTTTGTCAGTCGTCCTTGCCACCGCTTCGAAAATCTGACGGTAACCTGGTCTATAGCGCTAAGGAGAAAGCCGATCTTTTGGGGAATCTCTTTGCCGCCAACTCGACATTGTGCGACGGAGGTGCCGTACCACCTACCATCCCGTGGTGCGGTATCTCAATGCCGGAGATCGTAATTACACAACGGGAAGTCCGTCGGGAGTTACTTTCTCTGGATGTTCATAAGTCGAGCGGACCAGACGGTATACCCGCTGTAGTACTGAAACGGTGTGCTCCTGAACTGTGTCCTGCTCTGACGCGCCTCTTCGAGCATTCGTACTCCACAAGACAGGTTCCATCTTCGTGGAAGACAGCTCACATCCACCCGGTGCCCAAAAAGGGTGATAGATCAGATCCATCCAACTACAGGCCTATTGCTATAACCTCCCTTCTCTCTAAGGTTATGGAACGCGTAATTAACACCCAACTCCTCAAATACCTAGAAGGAAACGATCTTATTAGCGACCGTCAATATGGTTTCCGCCATAGTCGCTCGACTGGTGACCTTCTAGTGTATCTCACGCAACGTTGGGCCCAGGCTATTGAGAGTCATGGGGAGGCTTTGGCTGTAGGTCTGGATATTTCAAAGGCCTTCGATCGAGTCTGGCACCGGGGTCTTCTGTCGAAACTGACTTCTTACGGACTGTCTGAGGGGTTATGCAAATGGGTCGCTAGCTTTTTGTCCAGCAGAAGCATAAGAGCCGTCGTTGACGGTAGTAGCTCTGATAGCATGGATATCAATGCTGGCGTCCCGCAAGGCTCCGTACTATCCCCAACGCTGTTTTTGCTGCATATTAATGATATGTTGTCTATCGATGACATTCATTGCTATGCGGACGACAGTACTGGTGACAATTTATACACGGGCCGTGCCAACACCCCTCGTCACATTGTGGAGGAATGCCGAGGACAACTTGTGTCTAGTGTTGAGAGTACCTTAGCCAGAGTCTCCGATTGGGGAGAGAAAAACCTGGTTCAGTTCAACTCGACTAAGACACAAGTTTGCGCGTTCACTGCTAAAAAAACCCCATTTACTGTAGCTCCACAATTCCAGAACACATCCCTTACTATCAACAAGAGCATTGGGATTCTAGGCGTTGACATCTCTAGTGACGTTCAGTTCCGTAGTCATTTAGTGGACAAGGTTAAACTGGCATCCAAAAAGCTCGGTGTGCTTAACAGAGCGAAGCTGTACTTCAGTGCGGGGCAAAGACTGCTTCTTTACAAGTCGCAAGTCCGGCCCCACATGGAGTACTGCTGTCACCTCTGGGCAGGAGCACCTGAGTACCAGCTGGGACCCTTTGACTCGGTTCAAAGACGCGCTATGAGAATTGTCGATGATCCCAAGCTAACAGGCGGTATTGAGCCCTTAACCCTAAGGAGGGACTTTGCCTCCTTATGTGTGTTCTACCGCCTGTATAACGGGTTGTGTTCTGAAGAATTGTTTGATATGATGCCTTCAGCTTCCTTTTATCATCGCACCTCTCGCCATAGGCAGGGGATCCATCCTCACACCCTGGAGCCGGGTTGGTCGCGTACCGTGCGGTTTCAGAGGAACTTCCTCCCGCGAACACTCAGGTTGTGGAATGATCTCCCTGCTGAGGTTTTCCCTAAGGACTACAGTATGGGGTTCTTCAAAAAGGGCGTTTTGAACTTTTTAAGGGGTCGGCAACGCGTGCGTGATGCCTCTGGTATTGCAAGCGTACATAGGCTACGGTGACCACTTACCAACAGGTGGGCCGTATGCTTGTTTGCTACCTTAGTTGTATTAAAAAAAAAAAAAAAAAATCTCCTCTCACCTATACATTATTTGCTTTAGGACTGTTTTATAAATAATTTTCAATATAATTAACTAGACACCTGTTTCTATGATATCTTACATTCAATGTTAAAATGGTAAAAACGGGGATCGAACGGTCAATGTTTGTAAAGTGAAATAATATGAAATACTCGTACAGGACGTATTAGTTTTATATATAGAGGCAGCAATTAATGTAATGAATACAAGTCTATGATGATTATCTTTAACTTGACATCGAGTATTGACATTGTAATTTCTTTTATTTTCATTTTTAGGTTATACATATATATACATACCTAAATACATAAAATCACGCCTATTTCCCAGAGGGGTAGGCAGAGACCACGGCTACTGACATACCTCTTTCGCTTCATTCACTCTCATCACATTCCTCATACATGCTCGTTTAGGGTACTCTTGACCTGGCCTCTTATAGGTTATATCAGTAATACACTTAAACACGTGACAACAATGTCTATGAAACTTACTCGATGTTGCAAACCGGCTTACTACCAATCGTACCTACCTACCTATGACTCCACACGAGTGGATCCGCGCGTGTACAGTTAGTATAGTATATTATCAAAACACTTGACTGCTTTATACCTTTTTTATCGTTGTATTTTCAGGGACGCTATTATTTCGTTGCAGTTAGGTACCTATAATAGTAATAATGCTTTATTGAGGACACAATGTAAGACATGTATAAACACAATATAAACACTATAGTCCTACAATCGCCGGTCTTATCGCAAGCAGCGATTTCTTCCAGACAACCTTATCTAACCTACAACTAATCTAATGTAGAAAAGCTATGCCTACAGTGACAAAGTCAATGGCATGAATATTCCCCATCTCCCGAACTAGCGTAGAGTTGTATCTCGGGGGGCTGGTGTCCATCCCTAACATTATCTCAGCCACCACAAGGTATAGCCTATATACTCTAACGTCTTTGACTGTAACTACTTCACTACAGATATAGACTTTTTTATTTAGTTATCTAATAAAACAAAGTACACACACACTACACAGGGAACAAGTTACAGTACAGATTGAATGTTGAGACTGCACAGTTTATAACAACTACAATAAGTATACTATTATAAGACTACTATTACTGTCACTACTACTATTACTGTAATAAAGACGGTCAAGTGCGAGAACTCGCGCCCTGAGGCTTCCGTACAATGGTACATAATGCATTAAAAAGATATGGCAATGAATGTATAATTTTTGTATGGAAATGGCAAAAATTATAAACCTCTAGGGTACTCTACTTCCAGTTACCTCACAAATCTGAAATTTGGAATGCTAGAAGCTTTTGTAACACAATTAAAGGGAAAAGTCTGAAATTGAGGAAGCTTTTTAGGAAACAAAGTTATATATTTATAGGTGAGTTATATTTTTATAAGTTTATATATTCTTTTTTGATTGGAAAATCCATTGGTGCACTTGACCGTCTTTATTATAAATAAAGCCATATATTGTTAATTTTCAAATAATAAAAGCACAAGCTGGCTAGACAATGCCGTTGTCGTCAATATTTGCGAAGACGTCTTTGCTGTATTCGGTCTCGTAAACATGCAAGACCAGACCTGATGATGGCTTTGACTCAATATGCGAACGGCATATAAACGGTGTAAAGCTGCGCTCAAACGGCGTGCGATATCTCATCAAAAACTTATTTCGGAGTGATCCTTACGTCTTCTAAATAAAGTCAATTTTGTGTTAGACTTTTAAGAGCTTGCGATATCGTTGAGCTATATCGCAAACCCTCAAATTTCGAACTCAAAATTGACTTTAATCTATAGAGGTAAGGTTCATTTAAAAATGAATTTTATGTGACCATATCAAGGACATATAGCATGCCATCTAAACACGGCTTTAGTCTTCTTCAAAAAACCAGAAATAAGTTAGGTACTACAGCGTCCTCTAAGTATAAGTAAAAGTTCCACGTAACGCTGTAAAAATCTAAAATAGATGTAATTAGGTTTACTACTTATAGGTAATGTTTTCAAGTTGAATTTGTTTATGCGCTCATGCTTTAGTTACGGTTATGGAGATAATCTCAAATGGAAATCCCATATTTCTTTCCTTATTTCGATATTGTTTTGGATTTTTAGGTACATATTTTTTCCTCATAATCGATATGAAATGTTTTACTACACTCACTTCTTCATCTATTCAATTTATATGGTAATTAACGACAGGGAATTGCTTCTACTAAATTTGCTTTTGAATTTGAATTGATACCTATCTAGTCTATCTAATATAGGTACAAGGTGATTTATAACATGTATACCATCCCGAAAGGAAGTTATTGTATCAACGAAAAGAAGTAATATTAGTGAAAAAAACATCAATATTTTCATTTAATTGTTTTGATTTTTTATCACAAGCTCTCTCAAATTAGCTGTTTTTGGTATTTTTATCATCTTTAAAACTAATAACTAAACGTACAAGAAGTTCGCAATCAAGATTGCTAACTAAAACAGCTGATTTATTGAGTTTGACCTGATTTGACCCCAAAACAGCTGATTTTCGCATTAAGTTTTTTCAATGAAAAATGTCGTATTACCAAAAGTTGTAGAACAAACTTTATTGCCAATTGGTTGTAGAATAAGCCCCTTTCGGGATGGAATACATTTTTTGTATGTTATTGGGTGGCTTACGGCCCACCTGATGGTAAGTGGTTACCGTCGCCTATTGACACCTGCAACACCTGAAGCATATTGCTAATGCGTTGCCTGCCCTGGAGAAATCTTTTGTTTTATTTTTTTGTATATTTTGTGTTATACATATTATGAATCACATTGTATATAAGGCATCTATATTAATTTCAATTTTCAATACCTAAAGCCGTTTCTGAGGAAAAGAGCCTGGACGGACCAACACACAGGCAGAGAACAAAGTTATCCCTTAATATAAAGTATAAGGGCCCCATTTTTCCCTAGTATTTTCTCGCACTAACGTATGTTAGATCTTTGTGTAGATAATAGGACCTGTCCCTGAAAGAAAGAAATGGATTCCGTTGGCTGATAACATGATCGAGTTATTCTTGTGCTATTCCTGTTCAGTACTCCTCGAAACAAGTTTGTATTGGATGACTTGAAAAACATATTCACACAGGCCTTGGATCCAGCTAACCGGTACGGTGACTGACCGTCGTCGGTTACTCACACCACGCGGCAGTTTTCGCAAAAAACTCAGGGTAAATACACTCCCTAGTACAATATCTATGTATTGTAATTTTTAGAGCAAATGGCTCTGAAAACTATAAATTACGTATTTTTGTGACAAGCATTGTGTTGTCTAATGCATACTTGTTATAGGTACAACTTGTTTATGAAAAGCTTGTAAAATTTCAGTTGCACTCAGTAGGAATATTCCTGCTAAATTCACTTTAATGAAAATTATCTAAAACGCTCTCTTTCTTAACGTGGTTAAACTGTTAAAAGTATGCAAAGGCATGCACCTTATTCTATTTTTAAACGGCACCACAATTCATACCTATCTAATAAATACATAATGGGTATTCCCTTATTTTGTTTTTGTTTACATTAGTTGATGAATATGAATTGTGATAGTTCTAATTCCTAGGAATACAAGCATAATCCAGCATGCGTCATTCAAGTTGAAAACGTGGGAATAATTTTCAATTCAATTCAATAACTTTATTTCAGGCAAACAATGGAATAACACAACATAATGAATAATAGAACAACAATAATGGGATCATCCAAAAAGTTTCCCGAACGCATCCACTTTTCTACGATTCCGAATAATGCATGAAGTTCCCAGAGGTATTCAGACATGCACATTACACTGTTGTCGTCGTAAAACGTATCAATGATCACGTCACGCGTGCCTGTATTTGTGGCGGTGCGGTGGTGGTGCAATCGGCTGGGTATTTCCGGTTCTACCATATTTGTGTCAGCCCGGAATCGGAGTCCAGTGGAATATTCTCAGAGATGTTTACATCGGTGCACCTTGTTTACTCTTTACCACACGACGATGTCCGCGAATGACCAAACAAAGTAACATATCTTCATAATATATCAAAGAATTGATTTTCTTAGAGTTCTGAAATGTAAAACTGAATTCTTATGGTGATACTTTGTTGGTTGCCCGTCTGTCCCAACTACCAGTTCTATCGACTTAAACCTGAAATTTGCGCAAATGTAGAACTGGGTGAATAACGTCAAATTAATAATAAATCAATAATTGCTAAATTATATTATTATTATTATCTATCGTATTACAAAATATATTGCATTGCAGATTTTAATATAATCGTCATCATGATCCTGAAAAAGTGGAAAAGTTCAAAATTGACCGTAAATATGTCTAATCAATCTTCGAAGTTATTAAAAAAAAGTTTATAGTTTAACGCGATACAACAGATACGGCTTCAAAGCGTATTTTCATACTAAATGTACCCGTCAAGTAAACCTAAAGGGAAGTTGCCGGTGACCTACAATCTTGAAATATAGCACAAAGGGAAGTGAAGAACTTTTGGCACAAATGATGGAAAAATATCAGTTTTTTTTTAAATTTCAAATTCTTATGGAATGATTACGAGACAAACATATATTTGTGGTCAATATCATGAAGTGAACCGCAATATATAAGTTTGACACTTCCACACTTGGTTTCCATGTTGATTTTCTGATCCTGCAATGGTACGGAAGCTTCAGAGTGCTTCTAGCTCTATGTCTTGTCTTGTATGACATGCCCAAGGTTTCACGTTAGCATATTCAACTTGATTTTAACGTAAACCATAGTTTCAAGTAAAATTCCATTAAAATTAAATTAATTAAAGGTGCCTTTCCTGTATGAAACTGAATATGACCTCTCGATATAAAATCATTTGAGCGTGAGTAAAATGTGGGAGCCATAGTGATATGTTTACAAACACGACCTTCCGATAATGGGTTATCAGTATCACAAACATACACCGATTCTTTATTATTAACCGGATGAATGAATGAATGTGTAGGAAAAGTATTTCAATACTTTAGTTCGTTTCTGTCGAGATGACGATACTGTTTTGCTGTGAGAAGAATTCTAAGAATGAAACACTATTAGTGTAAAATACCCACACAGCGGCGGCGGCGCGGCGTTCTATTCTTAGTGGATGATGAGATATTTTGATGGATGGATGACGCGGCCTCGCCGACGACGACGACGGCGACGTATCACGCACCGTCTTGTGCGTCTCTTGTTGCAATTCTGTGCTGCCAGTTTTGTCTTAAGAGGAAATAGTAATGTCCTAACTTTTATTACGACATTTTTTATTGTAAAAATCAGCTTGGGTAGCAATCTTGATTTGGAACTTCTTGTATGCTTAGATAGAATAAACCCCTTTCGGGGTAGTATACTAGTTACGGGACACGTTGTATAGATATTACAAAAGTAATATCATGTCAGATCCAACACCTGTGAAAGTAAACCGGCTAGTGTAACTTACATAGGTATCCCTGCATGAACTTAGGATCATATATTGTAAGTAGGAGCTGGAGGAAATTTATTTATTTTGGGAAATGCACCTTAGCTAACATATTAATCAGGTTTCTGCATAAGCGCCGGGCGTCGGCGTCGCCGCTTGCCCAACCTCCGCCCCGCATAATTAGAAATACGGCCCGAAACCACTAGGATCATCTCCAAGCTTCCTTCAAGCATAACTTTCGAACCGCAAATCCGATCTGCATCGAATTTAGTAGGTCGACAAGTTGCACTATCAATATTTATTGAGAAAAATATGAGTTAAATCGGCCAAGGGGTTGATAAGATATGTAGAGGTGGACCACTATCTTTTTGAAACTACCCGGTTTTTGCATACCCTTACTCGAGCCAAGAAGACAAACCACATGACATCTCATCGGAAGTGAGAACAATGCACATCGGGAATGCAAATAAATTTATAAATAGGGCTTTAAAACGTAAGTATCGAGTCATAGCAGCAGGACAGGACCGATTTGGTTACGGCGCGGCGCCGGCGGCAGTGAGTTCGCCTACGCACCTCGTGATTCATTCGTTTGGCCGAGCAACGGTAAACATTATCCTAATTACACTAGGCCACTGCAGTGAGATTCCACCTTGGACTAACCTGAGATCATTAAGTTACGTATTAACATTAAACTAGTGGTTCGCACCGAACTAATCTGGTGATGGCTGGTAAAACTTAATGATTTGATGATTGTTGAGACATAGGTAATTGAGATAAACTTTGAAAGTCTTTAGCATGTTCTAACTAATATCCAATCAACCTGCACTACGAAGTTAAAGAATAGCTCTTGTTATAAGTATTGGTTATGATGACATCCCACTGAAGATATTTGTATTACACTTTTTTTACCCACTTTTGAACTCCGACATTTTAAGATGCCCTTGGCCGGTTCGTCTCATATGCTTATCAGCAAATCGTAAAATTAGTATCGTAAGATATTAATCGTAAGTACAACCTGTCGACTTTCCAAATTTCATACAGATTGGATCAACAACGGTTTGAAAATTATGCTCGAACAAACATATATAAAAGTTCTTTGAGTGATCTTCGCTCGCTCGATTAATTACCACTGACAGTTTCTCTGTAAAGGTAGTGTCTCAAAGTAGATAAAATAGTAAGAAGTGTTCTCGAAGTACTTCATGCATGATGCCCTTCAATAAAATAAGGAAGTCAAGGCGGTCGGCTTTGAATAGATCACGGCGCATTTATCAACGCATATTGCAATCATTAGCGTCGACCCTTAAATTGTACCTAGTTAATTGTCGGTGCGTCAGACTGAACAATGGTGATGTAACTTTACATTCTTGGCGGGGTCGCGCAATGACGCAAGCTGAAATTTGTCGTGGAAGGAGTTGTTCCATTTCGTCATTGCTTATCGCAAATGCTTCTTTCTGATTACAGAATTCACATCCACTGCCCACGGCGATGACGTTCATAAAACTTATTGTTTACAAGACTTTACGTAACGTTTGGGAGTTCGTTACAAACCTTTTCAGCCGTATTTCACTGTTCGTGCATTCATAATGTTTTGTTCAGGGCCTGAAGATAGCCTGAAGAATCATAAATCTTGTACGATAATAACATAAAAACATGATGTGTTTGTTGACAAACATAGTCGATGTTTTCGTAACTACCTATGTTAGTCAACAAACTGTCCTCTAAAGTATACTTGTGACATTTTGTTTAATTATTTATTTTTGTAAAAAGGTATGTTGATTCAAATATAATTGATAACGATCAATCTTCCCGCGGGAAAACTTCGTTCATCGTTTGGTTCGTACCGTCGATTTGTCTTGCTTACAGCTTAGACGTGTTGCAGAAATCCCACGCTATTGCCTGCATTTATCGACTTAACTTTTGTCTTAATTCGTTGGGATGTAGAAATTACTAAAGCCCATCTCTGCCCATGCACCCCGCCAAAATAACACAGATCCTATTTCATTTACTAAAATAATAGGTTTATTTTTATTTTGGCTATTAATTTCGAAATATATTTAGATAATTATCTAAGATTAATAATATTTGCTCATTCTTTCATCACACTGGTTGTCACCTACAGTCAGTCATAACGATATGACGTCATAGCGATAAATTCCGGTTACCCGAATATTTCTCTACCGAAATCTACCGGTATGAAATACCGGTACCGTAGGGCATTAGCCCTACCGGTATAGCATAATGGTACCGAAATATTTTAACGGTACCAGTACCTATAACCTCTACTGCTTTCAGTCCATGCCTACAGTCATTGGTCCTTTACAGCGCCACCATACTTCAACCTGCTCACTGACCTTACTGCGGGATGGCCAAAAAAGAACTAATGACACGACAAGCAGGCAGTATACGGGTAGCCACCACGCGGGCGAAGGCGACGGCGGAACCTAGTAACAATATGAGAAACATCGCGTCTCCTAAATTAAAAAGAATTACGACGGACATGACTTTCACTAGTCTTTGTAGCTAATTTCAAACACAATGAACTGAAATGCGAAGATCGTTTTCCGGACATGCTAACAGACATGAACGTGATATCTCTTTGATATTTTTATAATTTTTTGCGTGTCTCTGAACATTATGTGTATCGGACAGATAGATGTCCCGTCGTTGCAGATAATGCTATATTTACTACTGTTTTATTTCTGCTTGCGCTTCAATGTTATTTGCTTGCATTTATATCTGCGTGCGCGAGACCGCATTTAGATGCAACATGAGCCGTCGTTGGAGCCGCTCTGTCGGAGTGCGGGCGCCGAGACGCATCACGCACCGCGCCGATGCATGCATCGCGCCAACAATAGGACGCAACTGTAATATTGTCTTTTTTCTACATTCCATTCCTACGGATACACTAATGTTACTAATAGTCGAGCCAACTCCTCTTCTCTACAGTATCACTATATTTTAATCTGCGCCAAAAGACTCGTGTATTCTGTGACTCCAGTGTGGTTTCAATTGTTCTGCGTCAAAAGACTAGTGTGGTTTTAATAATTGTACTTCAATATACAAAACATGTGTTAGGTATCAGTCAGTAATAAGACAGCTCCCGAATCCTAGCTTATAGCTTCTGGCTGAGACTAGACTTACACAGGAGAAGTCAGCCAGCCTTGCCCCGTCTCGTCAACTTTGAGCATTGTACCTATAGGCGGTGACGTAAGTTGACAGTCTGAAAGATTTATGGTTCAGATTTGTGTTAAATAGTGAATGGCAATGAAACGTCATGGTAGCCCATTGTCACTGAAAATTACCGTCAAAAGCAGGCTTTCAGGATAATGGTCTAAATGCACTGTTCCAGTTTCCGGGAGTTCGATTACATCCTGTATTTGTCTAGATTTATTATTAGCATGCAAATTATTATCATCCTCTCATATCTCCAGTCGCTTCAGATCCTTAAAATAATTAAGGAAGTTCCTGACGAAACATTACATAAGGCACACATGCCACCTTTTGCCATAGTTATCATACAAGTTGTATGCCTATCGCCACTAATAAGAATACTAAGTGTTTTCCTCTCGATGAAAAATTATGAAATTATGAAGTACGCCAACACGCCTCTAAGAAAAATAAGTTCGGTAAAAATAGATTTGCTGCTTTTGTCATACGTTACTGTTGTCTGTATCTGCCCACGACCGGTCCACAGACTGAATGAAAAATATACATAAATAACGTAGACGTCGCGCCCTGCTGATCTGTTTTCCATCCTATGATGTATGAACTGAAATAAATCATTTATAACGGTCACTACACCTTTGAAATCATAAGTAGGCTGGAACATTTCAGAATTGTTTGTACACTGCAGTTGAAATTCTATACAGATATTGTTTTTTTAAGTACCTACTTGCTTTTTGTGGCACTAATTACTTCTTGGTCATCCTGTACTGTATTAGGTTAGTGACCAGGCTGAGGTATGGTGGCCCTGAAAAAGGCCTATGACTGTCAGTGAAAGAATCAGTGTACTGGGAGGATTAAAGCTCTTAGAGGCTCATTTCGTGCAAATGTCACATGTCACTTTTACGTTCCAGGACATGTCGGTTTCCTCACGATGTGTTCCGTCGCAGCACTAGTATAATAGCGCACATGCATGAATGGAAAATCCATTGGGGATTCGTACTCACGACCTGTGGATAGGAAGGCTGGGCCACTACCACCACCCCACCAGTGCTCTCAGTACTGAAATAATTTTCATTTTTAACTGTGGTTCTACACACGTTAACAGTTTAGTTTTTTTTGCGTAGCTAAAAACATCTTTGCAGTTTTGTTGTTAAGCAGTGTTTAATATGTCATCTAATTAATACCTATATGTTTAAAATGTATTTCAAAATGTTTCCTATACCTACGTGTATTGATGAAAGTTAATTTTGAGTTTGACATTTGAGGGCTTAATTGACTTTAAAAAATTGACAAAAAATTGACTTTATTCGATAGAGACAATGATCATCTGATGACATATCGCACGCTGTTTGAACAAGGCTATACAAAACTATTTTATTTCATTCGTTCTTAAAGCAGGCCGTTTATGAGAACGAATGAAATAATTTCGTTCAACATCTTCCTGCCCTTATCCCACATCATGTGGGGTCAGCACATGTATTCACACATTATGTCTTCCATTTCCCTCTTCTTTCACACAGTTCATCCATCTTTTCTTTGGCATACCTCTACTCCTATATCCATCCACATTCATATCTAACACACTTCTTGTCACATGACATTCTTCACTCCTGATGACATGCCCATACCAAGCAAACCGATTACTCCTCAGCTTTTCCGTCACCGGCGCCACTTTCAAACTTCCTCTTACATACTTATTCCTTATCTTATAATTTCATCTTTTAAATTAAATAGTTTCGTTCGTTCTCATAAATTCGTCGTCAATAATCAAACCCTATTACATAATAACGGCGCCTGAAAATACACTGTTTATAGTACATAACTACTTACTTTGTCGATATCAGATAAGTGCGCATGTGTCCAGCGAGCGTTCTGCTCGGAGGTGACTGAATGACCCTTCGCCTTCCACGTGCCTCTGATCTACGTCGTGTTTGTTTTCATTGAATATAGGTAGCTTTGCATCGATAATGGAAAATTTCATTGGTTTTTCGTGCTCGCTCACCATTTATTGTTTCTTGTCGTTGATAAGCGGGTAATGTTGAAGAGTTCATTGTAGGTAGCGTTTGCAGCACTCCACGTGTAAGGTAGAGCTATAAGGAGTATTCTTAGGGTTCCATACTTAATAAACTGGCTAAATACAATCAGTTGATTTGTCAAAACTTCGAAGTTTTTAAACCTATCATGATAGGTTTAAAAACGTCAAGCTATAATCTACTCGACTGCGTCTAGAACAGAATAAGAAAAGAAAAAATAATACGATGGAACTTGAAACATATAAAGTTCTTTACCTATAATAAGATATAGTTTACTTTTTATCAAGCTACCACGCGAGCGAAGCCGCATGCTAGTTATATGTGTATTTATATATAAGGTGATTCATAATATGTGTTCTATACCAAAAGGGTTTTATTCTACACCAAATTGGCAATATGAAACAACTCTATGCATAAAGCAGCAGTTTTGGGGTCAAATCAACTCAATGAATCAGCAGATCTTGATGCCGATCTTCTTGTACGTTTAGTTATTAGTTGTAAAGATGAAAATTATATATAAGATTATTAAAATACCTAAAACTAATAGGTATTCTTTCTTTTTGTTGGTAGAATAACCCCCGGATACTAATCATGTTATGAATCACCTTGTATTTATTGCTAGCGACTGTCTGTGGTAAAATAAGGTTACAGAAGCCTTAAGGTACAAGTCCTACTCTCGGTTGCCCGCATTTATTTATAATCACCTAACAATACGATCCGCTAAAGGTGGTAGGTATTATATAATACAGATTAAATTTTATGGCCTTTACGAAACTGTAAATAATCGATAAATACATCTACGTACGAGTAATGCTTCTTATCGGTTACACGTGCTTCGCTTTACTATGCTTATTCTTACTACATTATACTCCTTGGTTCATCATCATCAGCCTGAGTAAGTCCACTGCTGGACGTAGGCCTCCTCCAGAGTGTCACGACGAAGCCTGAGCCCGTTCAATACCCCGACTTCCCGCAACCTTCATATTGTCGTCGGCAGGGGGGTCTCTCAATACTACGTCGTCACTTCGTGGTCGCCATTCGAGTGCCTTTATTCCCCAAAGGTTGTCGGTTCTGTGAGCTCTATTATGGCCACCTTGGTTACCACTACCTTCGAAATTCATTAAATGCGCTAGTTTGCATTTGTTTCACAATAATAGATGTACACATTTCCAAGCAGATTATTTGACTATTACTACGTGAACATGTTAAAATCATCAATCAAAATTCATAGAGTAGATATAACAATCGAATGCTGTGTTCTATTGTATCGTAAACATATTATTAAACATACACTCGAGAGCATAGAAATCGCACATAGCGGAATTTTCCTACATTTTAATTTCGACCCTTATTTTTTTTTAAATTAATGTGATGTTGCAAATATAACTTAAATTAAATTGAAGTACACACTGTTAGCTTCCTAAAAACACAAAATGTCTAGCCTTGACCTTCGAAATCATAACAGTGGCAACTAAACAATAGAATGGCCTAAATTAGCTCGTTTCAGGTAGCTCGGTTTGTGGGACTTTAAGCAGGTATAAAACGATAAGGGATGATTGAAATTACATCATTTGCATACCAACTCCCAGGCAGAAAGGTCCTTTAACGAATACGTCATCTCTCTAAACAAGAAAATGGATACCACACCAGAAGCAGCGTCTCAAGTGGTTGCACTTATCGAAGCTGGACAGAACCAAAGTCAAGTGGCTCGTCAATTAAATTTGAGCAGATATGCTGTTCGACGTGTATACCAGCGATATCAGCAAACTGGTGGCTATACCAGGCGACCAGGAACAGGCCGAAAACGTGCGACAACACAGCGCGATGACCGTTTCCTTGTGAATACATCACTACGAAATCGCCGGTTGAATGCAGTTCAACTCGGACAGCAGCTCCAGGAAGTTAGAGAAGTGGAAGTCAGTCGGTGGACCGTTAGAAGAAGACTAGCCGAAGGAGGTCTGACAGCGCACAGACCAGCAACTGGCCCAAAATTGACCCCAGCGCACAGACAAGCACGCCTTCAGTTTGCTCGAAATCACGTTAATTGGACTATGGATCAATGGCAGGCAGTCCTCTTCTCCGACGAGTGCAGGATGTGCCTTCATGGTAACGACGGACGAGGTAGAGTCTACCGAAGATCTGGTGAGCGTTTTGCTCAATGTTGCATCTCCGAACGGGTCGCATACGGCGGTGGTTCGTGTATGTTCTGGGGAGGCATTTCTCTGGAAGCGAAAACCGAACTTGTCTTCATCACAGGGCCCGATACCGACCGTCGATCGGGTGGATTGACTTCCCAACGTTACGTTGAGGAGATCCTGGAAGAACATGTTGTGCCCTTTTCTGGATTTATCGGCGAAAACTTCGTTTTTATGCAGGATAACGCTAGACCACACACCGCTGCTATAGTACGCCAGTACTTGGAGGAGGTTGAACTACTCGTTATGGCGTGGCCTGCTCGAAGCCCAGATCTCAATCCCATTGAGCACTTATGGGACGAACTAAAGAAACGAGTAAGAGCTAGAAACGCAGCGCCTACGAGTCTCAGAGAGCTCCAAACCGCGATCAAGGAAGAATGGGACAGCATACCGCAGGATTTCGTAAAAAAATTGATTTCTTCAATGAAACAGCGATTGGAAGCTGTTATTCAGGCTAGGGGAGGCAATACCTCGTATTAATAAATCGATACATTCACAAATTTATTGTTTTTTTAACCTTTTATACCTGCTCAAAGTCCCACAAACAGCGCTACTTGAAACGAGCTAATTTAGGCCATTCTATTGTTTAGTTGCCACTGTTATGATTTCGAAGGTCAAGGCTAGACATTTTGTGTTTTTAGGAAGCTAACAGTGTGTACTTCAATTTAATTTAAGTTATTTTTGCAACATCACATTAATTAAAAAAAAAATAAGCGTCGAAATTAAAATGTTGGAAAATTCCGCTATGTGCGATTTCTATGCTCTCGAGTGTAGTCCCGCCCGCCGCGTCTGTCTGTCTTTATGAACGTGATAAACTCAAAACTACTACTAATGAAAAGGATTTTCGTACGGTTTCAAAACATGCCGACTGGGAGCTTTACTGGCATGCACCAATTATACCAAGAGTTATAGGTATGCCCGTGTGAAGCCGTGGTAGGTCGCTAGTAGTTGATAATACAAAACAGCCAATAATGTGTCCATGTAAAAATCAATGGTTATTCTGTAGGAACAGGAAGTGAATGAGCTCCATTGATATTTATATCTGTATAATTATCCAATAATTGTGGCTACCCGCATTTAATGTTACAGCGGTGGCCCCCGTGGGAATATCTAAATTAAACAATTGGTACAATCTATCCAATTACTAGCAACGTATTCATCAGAAGAATTCCCTACGAAACTGGCACGACCGATGTAAAGTTTATAAATATTCGTAGTGAAAGTAAAAAAACTTGCACAGTCGAGAGAGATGTCGACATTTTACATTAATATATAAATATGAATATTTTTTAGATTCCGCCGGATGTTCTCTCTATTAGGGTTCACCCAAGGTGAGCAGACGGCGAGGCGACGAACGAGATGTACCTACTACGGCGACCTCTACACTCGACTTACTGGTTTCTGAATTAAATCGAGTCTTTGATAGTCTCTATGGAAATTCAATACCGTCTGGCTAACACAATAGATATCCACAAAAACGATTAAAATCCCAATATACCTACCTACATACCGCAAAAAACATCTACCGACAGAAAATGAATAGCTTGTCTGGCTTGGGCAGGCTTTCAACTTCCTCCGTGGTAAGTGTGGTGGGCGCAAGCTAGCAAGTTAATAAATGGCACTTGTTTTGTTGTAACTTGACGTTGATTGAATAAATGAATTTAATCCACACACAGGGTGCTAGTTTTTCAGGAATTAGATAAACGGCACGGATGTCATGTCCGCCAGGGGCAGAGGACATAATTGCTTCATGCCTTGACTTTTATTGCCGACTTGCGCTATTACACACCCCGTTATGATTTTATGCCAATGTTTATGGGGTTTATGTAGGTATTTATGGGCAGATTTTATACGTGTTATTGCTTCTTATAAATTGTTGGAAATTAACATAATCTACTTAATTGTGTGTGTTAATTGTACATTCGTAAACAAATAACAGATAACTTTTTTGAAACAATACTAGTCGGTGGTCTAAGATTAAATTAATGTTGTTAGTGTATGAATAATTAATCGTCTAAGAATAAATAAAAGTTCCAGACGGGAACGGAAACCTTCTACTCGAAACGACAGGACCTATTCAGATGAAGTTTTCGTCATTGTGTTTTATTGCATGGTCCCATATAAGTTTTGCCCAAATCGGATTAGTACCTAGTCTATACATCTATACTATACAATATCGTCTAAACAAATAAATAAAATTGAAGTGTCTGTCTGTTATTTCAAAATAACAGCTTTTGACTAAATGCTTAGGTAAGTATTTTTTTTTGTCTTAATGTCTGTTTGTTCCGGCTAATCACCAAAACGGCTGCACCGATATTGACGGGACTTTCACTCCTTAAATATTTCGGATATATATTCTTTATACGTAACTTAGGCTACTTTTATCCGGGAAAATGTTGGCGAAGCCGCAAGCAGCCGCTGGTTTTTCCATTAAATACAAAAAACGAATAATCACCTGGTATTACAATTAGTCGAAACTTTTTGCTGTTGTTTTAGTATGAAAAATGTAATTACATATATTTATGCTTGGAACTTCACATAAAATTACTTTGAAGTAGAATCATGTCTTTTATTTGTTTTAACAAGTTTACCCTTACGTTTGTTAGCAGCTGGTGCCGTAGACGGTCGCTCTCCTGTCTCGTCTGGGACGCAGACGAAAGAGGGGAAAGGACGATATAAAGTATTTAGCGAGTCGCGCTGAGGGTTGGCCGGGTAAGGGCGGGCGACGCACTACGTGGCTATGACCTGGGCCCTCGGGTTAATGTACTCCAAGACGCGCACCCTATGCGTTCTCTGTAGTGTGCGCAGCGTAGGACTCCGGACCCATCCAATATCGATGCATCAATATCTCGGAAATATAAAACAGCTGTACTGTACTCAAGTGACTTACAGACAAGTACCTACAGTAAATAAATAAATAACACCCAACAGTCACATACATAGTCCTGGCCGCACACTAGGATTCCCTGTGTCGTGGGTATCAGAAACTATGAGTACCCAGAAACAACGCCCAGACGCAGAACAAATATTTGCAGATTATGCAAACATTTGTCCCGCAGCGTGAATCGTATCCGTCGTCAATTACGTCACCGAGATCCTCAGTGCATTTTTTTACTAACTAAATTTTTACTAATTTAAATGTCTTTTTCGATTTATTTACCTACGAAACGGCGAAATATACTTCGGCTATTTATATGTAGGTGTGTAATCTAAAATCATGCAGTAATATATATTCTTTAATCTTATTGCATATTTGTGAACCCTAACTAAGGTGAGATAAACATCTATGGAGTAAATAAGTTTAATCATTCTGAGCAATAAGTATTTATAAAGTTATTGATCTTGACGTGAGGTTATTTTTAGGACACAGTGATACAAAAATACAATTTAATAAAGCTTGGAATGGAAATACGTCAGAAGATAAACGGCGAAAACATTTTTGGTAGACTGCTATAATATTCTAGAAAACTTTATAAATTGTGTGTAATATCATGTCATGAAGGGTGTGTGAATATCATGGTTACAGCGTTGGGTGCATCAATGACCGTCCGTTTGTAGATACAGAGAGGTAAATAAATCCTTATTCTAGATAGAGAAGATACTCATTTAACGCATGAAACGAAGTTTTTTTGAGCCAGAGCGTGATCAAACCATGATCTACAAACAAAGCGATTAACAAGAATAACTATTTTTTTAATTGATTGAAAATGTATACGACGTATACAACGTATACATTTTGTAAGGAGAGCCAAATAAATATTATTATTTTTTAATTTTTAGACCATTGTTGAAATGGTGTCATCTTTATACTGACAAAATAACACCGTGTAGAGAATAGAATAGAAAAATACTTTTTTACACACTAATAAGAGACCTAGATTTGCTTGCTGGCATTTGATAGGCCATCATTAGGTTAGGTTGTGTGTAGGTGCTCCTAACTGCAGCTTTATGCTCGATACCTTTCGCGGCGGTGGTCGCTGCATACGTGTATGCATGTAGGAGGAAGGCGCCATGCGCCACCCCGTCACGGTTCTGCGAAGTCCATACAGTAACCATGAGTTACAACCTTGAAGGACGGTCTCGACTCGGCTACCTAAAAACTCTTTGCAACCGGATCTAAAAACAAGGTATCATGTTTTACCTATACTACTTGTTATTAAAAAGATGGTTCGGTTTCGTAATCTATCGGGACGCATATTTGAATACTGTTTTGCTGAATCATAGGTAACTAATTAATTATCTTTCTTTTTTTAATTTCATCAATCATTAATATTTCAGCATAAATTAAAAACATTGAGTATTAGTAGTAGTAGTTAGAGTATTAGTAATTAAATAAGACAGAATAATAACTTTTCATTCAACATACTTTATGTAATAGGCTTGGTCGCGAGGAACAAGCATAGCTTCACCTAGTTTCTAAGACGTTTCAAAGTGATCCTAGTGATTTTAAAGATAAAGATAAATTTATTTGCTTGTAGTCCTAGTGATTTTATTGAAATAAATGCCTTTTGACTTTGACTTTGAAATATTTTTTAGAAAATGTATATAAAAGTCATAGAAGAGTGACGATTGGAGAAAATGAGAGAGGCCTTTGCCTAGCAGTGATAATAATAGCCGACTTAAGAATAGACCCCTCTATTTCTACCCGTGGATATCGTAAGACGCGACTAAGGCAAAAAAAGCTAGCAGCGTTCCTTATCAACAACGAGAGCTTTATCTGCGCTCGCAAATCCGCATGCCCAGCGTGGCGAGTATGGACAAATACGTGTCGGATTGTAAGAACGATTGTCTTAACATGATATGAACTTTGCTTAGGCTTGTGAGCTTTATTAAAACTAGAGGATTGAGGTCTCTGTAGAACAAAAATAATAATAGATAATATTTATTATTATATTATAAGTAATTAACAATGAGTTCCGAGTCCGAATCGTAGACTTCGTAACCTAAACCCTGACCCTGTACCTACTGTAGTCATGTTACCTAGGTAGTCATTAAATTTTTCGGGGTTACATTCTTCTGAACGAATTTGTTTATGTATCTCTGGTATCAAGGAGGAAAGCTACTCAGTGAACGAATAGAAAATTAGCGAACAGCCTAAAACACCACTTAGAAATAAATTTCTAAAACTTAACCCCCTTAGTGGGTGGTAACTTTGACGCAGAATAACTTCATGCGTAAATTGCGGGAATTCCACAGGTAGATCAATAAACATCTCGCATTCTCTTTGCCGTGTATCAGAAACCACGAGTACCATGCTTCCCTACCACAACACCCAGACCCGGAATAAATATTTGCAGATCATTTGTCCGAAATATTTTGGCATGGTGGTGACCCTAAGCTCGAAGTTCATGAATGAGCGCGGACAATGAGGGCCGCGGTAAGGCGTGCACCTCCGTTGTTGAGTGCACTGACTCACAGCACAGACCACCCACGCCACACAAGAAGCATTCAGTTCCGTTATCGGGATTCTAATAACATTTCACAATACAATCAGAGACTTACACGCTATCCATATCCATACTAATATTATTAATGCGAAAGTAGGTAACTTTGTTTGTTTATTTGCTTGTTTGTTACCTTTTCACGACTAAACGGCTGAACGGATCGTTATGAAATTCGGCAAGGAGATATAATATATTCTGAGGAAGAACATAGGTTATCTTTTGTCTCAAAAAATAATCTTGAAGAGGATGAAATAGGGCTTGAAAGTTTGTACGGGCAATCCATAATTCCTCATGTTAGCGATCTGAAAATTCATATTTAGGCTATTGGAAATACGTGTTTCAACGTTTTTGCAATATCATCAATAGAGGGGACAAATTAGAGGGTTAAAACATTGAGTACAGCTGTCATATAAATGCGGACATAGTTTTGGGTGTAAAAGCAAGTAAACAGTTTATTTCCGCGATTTGCCATAATGAGGTTCCTCATTGGAGCGGACAGCCTCATAATTAATAAATAAATAAATGATAAATAATACTCAACAATTACATACATAGTCCGGACCCCGCATTAGGATTCCCTTAGTCGTGGGTATCAGAAACTACGAGTACCATGGTACTTACCAGAACACCAGCTCCGGAACAAATATTTGCTGATCATATAAACATTTGTCTCGCATCGGGAATCGAACCTGCACCTCTTGCTTCTCAGACGGGTACTCGACCGCTACGCCATCGAGGTTGAATTTATTCTCCCTGAAGTTTTATACGATTGCCCCATGCATTGGTACTTACAACTATGTATTTGTCCTTTGGAGTGGAAATGGCTAAAAAAACTCCGTAACTTTAAAGTAGGATCTTAGCAAGTATCTTACAAGCATTTACTTTACTAGTTTTCGAGATGTAGTCGTGTTTGTTATCGGTTCTCCATACTAAATACATTAACTGTTGTTGCATTTTATAACTAGATGGTATGATGTCGCATGAAAAAGGAGATGATGGTTAAAGTTGAACGACTGGGAGTAATAACCTAGGCCCTTATCCCCCTTACAATGAATCATGCCATGTTAGTCCAGTTCGCCCCTCCCGCATTCTTGGATACATCCATCCATATATAGAACAAAGAACTTACGTCCGCAACATAAACATTCCATCAACTTTGAGTTTCTATGTTATTAATACTTCCGGCTGTTTTACTAAACGTTTGGTATCTTTCTACCGATTAGAAAAATATCGTAATAGATGAAATAGCGCTTATCCCAAAAAAAAATATTATTCTGTGCTGTATTCCGTTCGACCAACTCTAGTCGCGACGACCGATGATGGCGACGGCCAGACATTTTTATACATCCCAACAAAAGTTCTTAAACCATTCCGGCTCTGTATCCACTAGTACCCTTTGTTAATTTGTATGCATGGATTCATCTTCTTTATTTTAATTTTTCTGTTTTCTTCAGACTGACATATAGGTAATATAATTAAGGGTTATTTTTGATCCTTTTTTCTATAGGGTGAATTGTAGCTAATCTAGTTTTCTTTCGGTGTTTTTCGTGACCGCAAGACACCTGGTTTGCCAAAAACATCCGTATCATACATCCGAGCTGAATTCTACTAGAGATTCCATTATAAGGATACTCCTTGCTAAATGATAAAACATGAAACCCAGTAATGACAGTAATGAATGGTATGTACAGTACATAATTTAATGAACACCTGCCTGTATCGTATTTGTTGGATCTGAGACACTTTACAGAAACTAGTCAAAGATTTGCGAGAGAGATTGTGCAAAGATTTTGATTTGCGTTGACTGGCCTCATAGCTCAGTTTGTAGTAACTCTGCCTTCTGCGCTAGAGGTTGCGGGTTCGATCCCCGCACTGGACAAACATTTGTGTGATAAACTTCGATGTTGATGTTTGTTCTGTGTCTGGGTGTTATATAATGTCAGTCCCTGGTACCCATAGTTCAGGCCATGCCTAGTTTGGGATCAGTTGACCGTGTGAATATGTCTGGAATATTTGTTGATTTATTTAGATCATCTTCAAAAAAATATAATTGGTTTGCTTGCGACCTTTTAGCATAGACACAGGTGTTTGACAACCTGCCATTATTTATGTTTCGCTCGTACAATCCATTATTTATTATTGTTCTTTAGTCACCTTGCTTAGTCTTTAGGCATAATAAGGTTTGATTGAATGTTGTCTGCGTGACTGACTTAACCTTTCAGAGACTATAATTATATATTTGCTTGGACTTTACACTAAAGGTACACATAGCTTGGTAAGAGGCGAGGCAATGGTATGTTAAGAATGTGGCCGCAGTCGCGTCTTGCGAGCGTTGCAGCGGGTATGTAAGCGTTCACTAACAGACGCCGCCGCACCCTGACGGCGCCCAACGTTCCATCTATTTCATTCATATCCTATATCAAATCCCGCTGATAAACCAGTGGATTTTCTATTCGATGAAGTAATGTACTTAACTGATATCGGCAAAGGAAAACACCTGCACCTTTTAGGAGGAGGTAGGGATAGTGAGATTTTCTCGCTCTGAATTGGAGCAGCCCGTCTGGAAGGTACCTCCGCCTTACAGAAGATCGTAGCCAAATAACATTATTTGTTTCAAATAGTGTTGTGTTCCTGCGATGAGTAAGGTTGCCAGAGCTCTTTAGGCGGGGAGGGGGTTCGGGGTCGGTAACGCGTGCGTGTTGCCTCTGGTATTGCAAGCGCTCATAGGCTTCGGTAACCGCTTACCAACAGGTGGGCCGTCTGCTTGTTTGCCATCTCAGTAGTATACAAAAAAAAAAGCCTGCATGTTCATCAAATGGACGGAGCACTTCTATGTTTATCACCACAGTGGTTCTGAATATTAAATTGGTAATTGTTATAAAAGTTTATTTTCAAAGAATCCGTTTCTATGGATAATATAATGTCTGCAGCTGCACTGTCGTTTATTTCCCTGTATTTTATTAAGTGTTTTGTTTACACCGTCTTACAAGGAAAACATCGCCTACTTAATCGCGAACATTTTATCTTATGAGTAACATATTCTTCAGGAGTTAACATCTCGGGGCGTTGCTCTCATTTGGATTAGGGAAAATCATTCATTTGTACATGATTTCTTCTTTCAGTTAACAATAGATTTTTGACACAGTTCCCTCACTTTGCATAAGTCTGCACCTGACATATTCCGCTGAAAATACAATATTATGGTGACAACAAGCTGATCTGATGAAAGAGTCAGAAGCTGCTCCATGGTATTCCTCAGGGAATCTCGTAAAAGCTAAGGTTGAATATCGTACAGCAAACGTATACCTATAGGTACCTTAAGAGCTACTATTGTATCATGTAAGTTGGTAATGTTAGTATTGACCACGCGTTGTGAGCCCGACGAGACTAGGGAGACGACGATTACTCGTATCATAGAACTTTTCCGACCGAAATGTATGAACAACAGGCTCTCACTTGATACAGTGCGACCAACTTATCTGTAAAATGGGTAATAAAAATCCAAGAGTGGCTGTGTCTGTTTAATCGCAATTTTTTTTGAAAATTAAGACATATGTTGGTTGCACTGTATCCGACGTGACGACAACACTTCTATTTTGCAATATTATTGTTATTTCACTCTATAAGACATTTAAAAGTCTTTGTACAGTTTACATACGCATATTATAATATGCGTAATGCGTATGTATAGTAATTATTATTGGTATATTTATTATTATTGTAGATATTATTTCCACTGTATCTCCGACGCGACATCAACACTTCTATTTTGAAATATTATTGTTATTATTATCACGCACAGTTGATACGTTGTACAGTTTAAGACTTTAAAATGTCTTATAGAGTGAAATAACAATAATATTGCAAAATAGAAGTGTTGACGTCGCGTCGGAGATACAGTGCAAATAATACAATAATAATAAATATACCAATAATAATTAGTTTACATACGCATATTATATTGTGCGTATGTATACTAATTATTATTGGTTTGGAGCTTTCGACCTTATTGCATATGAGAGTTCTTAGAACTTATCTAGAAAATGGGTCCTACGTCCGTAAAAAAACTATATAATAAAATATCATAAGATTTTGTAATATTGTGTAATGATTACGAAGCGCGTAATAACTCTTTGTACTTTACTCTAAACGAACGTACTGGGTCATGGACCTCCAAAATTGAGGCGTAGTAGATTACTCAAAGGTTTTCAACGCTCCAAGGTTGCTGCGACCACTCACTCTTGAGTTTTCCACATTTTCGTAGAACATTCAAGGTGACAGGGTCATGATGGCGCATTCAGTATTGAGATTTCAGATCTTAAAAAGTGGATATTTAGAAAACGCTGACAGCAGTATACTATGTTTCTAATTAAAATATTCTTGAGAACTTTTAAATTAATATTTGCGTTTAAGGTATACATAATAAGTATTTTTTCATAATGAATTCGAACCCATTTAAATGTATATCTACCCATCAAGGTGGTGTAGTATGGATAGTACCTACCTATGAATGATGTAATCATATCCTTTTCAGCAATATGTATAAAGACCATTATGTATACAACTTACTCGTACATTAACTTTTATTCTATTTGAATTATCAGATCCGTACAGTAGCGCTAGAACAACATTAGGCTAGTATTTCTTTGGGTTTTTGCCTTCATCCGTAATAATTTAACCCACCACCAGGTAAACGAAGAAAACTTGATCGCCAGCAATTTTCAAATGCACCAGACATCAATAAGGTTTTATTGGTCGGAACATCACAAACGTTGCATGTTACAAATCAAGATCAGGAATGTGGATTCGCTGTTCCAGTTCAAAAACAGGGTCCACATTCACAGGTATTTGCCATCGTCTACGTATTAAAGCTTTTTGTCTCACGCTTCTGAGTTCAACGGCCAGACAATTCGGATCGTTGAATTTTACGCTTCAACGCCATTTCAACGCTTTACTTTATTCTTACTTATTGTTGTGGTATAAATAAAATGACTACTCCGGTTCTGGATTTGGAATGTTGGTAGTATTTCATAAACTTCCTTTGAATAATACTCATTTTACTTTTACTAGGGTGCATGGTCTTCGCATGCAATTTCAAATAAAACGGTTAGGGCGCGCAGTGCGGCGGCGCGGCGTTGTGAGCAATTCTGGCTAAGCAAAGTTTAACGTATCGGCAGGCATCTCATCCTTCGTGGAATTCGCACCCACACATTCTAAGGACTGCACATAATGCCCCGCAGCGGACGCCACCACCTCTGACTGCGTCGCTTTTGAACCAGTTTTTGATTTGTTTGTTAATTTCCAAGAAAACCAATTTTTGCAAGCGATGCGCTGTTTAACGTTTGTTATTATAAAAGGTAATGCTATCGATTCTGTTGTTGCATTATGCTAACTAAACTAATCTAATTTGACAGTGCTTAAAATTTTGCCGCCCCAAAATCCGATGCGCGATTTAATTTTAAAGCGCGCTTAAGATCCAATCAACAAGAAACTGCTGTAATATAAAATTAAGTTAGTTGCTGATAACTACAAACATAATCGACATCATTGTTTTGTCTTATATAAATATGAGGTATGTAGGTACCTATAAATTATATCCAACTTATATTAAAAAATTATTTGATGTAGCACTACACTACTTACTAGTTTCTCATCACTAAAAATAATATAATCTACTTATATTCAAGTCAAATAGTCCATAACTATAGTTCTTTATACTTTATATATTTTCGATTGTATAATTCTCGTAATACACGGCCACGTGCTCGTTGTGCCCGCCATCTTGGAATCGTTGGTTGTTTGTGGCTCAACATTTTGGCGCGAAACTGGCGTGTAGCGTGCGGCAGCGTGGGGAAGCTTTAGCAGTGACTAGATAGAGATGCGCGGGAAATATTGTCTACGGAAATACTAGGTAAGTAGGTACCTGTGTTAGTTTTAGGTGGGTATTCCTTTGCTATCAGTGGAAAATAGTGTTCAATTTTTTGTAAGTGCTTTTAGGTTATTGATGTATCATATCTTGTTTTATTCATAAAAGAACCGGGTAGTTCCCAAAACGCGGTATTTTCAGTCAAAGCTATGTGTTTCGCGCTTTTGTATCTATCTACAGCTGTTGCAACCAGCTGCAAAATAATCTGGCTTTCTAGCCAGATTGTTTTGAGTTTGATTTTCTAAACAAACTCGCAATGACACCAACAACATGACTTAAAATGTTTGTAGGTACTATTTTAAATATTCTGAGAGAGCAGGTCCTTACGCAAAAAAATAATACAAATTACTTAGATGTCCTCCACATTGTGTGACATATCTATAATACAATATACCTATCGAATAACGTTCGTGTTCTTCTATGTACTAGCAAAGATAATATACTAGTAGAAATGTCAGTAAATAAATATTTGAATTAAAATATATATATAAACTTTGAACCCCTGTACCTTATGTACCAATAAAGACCATAAACAATAACTTAGAAAATCCAACCGGTCCGTAGTTTCTCAGATTAGCCTGAACAAATAAACTTTCCAAAATATTGATTTGCAACTCATGTCATGACTCATGATCCCTAAACACGATTTTAAAGAAAAGCATGTGATTTTAGGTTTAATTTTAAAATTTACTGTTTTATTATATGTAAAGAAGATACCTGGGCCAAACTGCAGATATTAACGCCAAAACGTGGCGATGTACTTCCACATTAATGGCCGCCGTTCATTGCGCCCGTCTTGGGTGTATTGGCCGCTGCTCACCACGCGCATCCTGCCTACTACGATTCTTGTATCCTGCTCGCACTCGTCTCCTATAACTATAAACAAAAGGGACACCCTCTTCACGTGCAGCGATTTTGGTGCCATAGAAGGACGCAACGCGAGATCAATGCACTTTCCGAGGACAGCGAGCCCGTTTTTATTTATCGTTAGTGTACCACCACCTTCGAACCAATAGGGATCTTATGAGCCAGCCCTAAGAGTTGATTTGGCGGAATTAAGAATATGATATTTAGAGGTCGGTGTCTAGACGCGAGGGAAGTGATTAAAGTTGTGAGAGGGAAGCATCCCGCGTAGGGCTGCGCTTTGCTTGAATTCGGAACAATCCAACCATCGAACACAACGCGATAAAAAAAATCAATAATTATTATTCTGAGAAAAGCAATTTCCCTGTTATATAAGTGTAAGGAGATTAACCAATCTAGTTTACATTTTCTTCTGTTTTCATATTATCTCCTTTGACTTATTCTGCCCACTGCCCTTTGTTTTGTTTACTTTACGAATTCCAGTCTATTTTTAACTCGCGTAAAAGGTGAAATATAATCCATTTACATACCTACCTTGGTACTATATTCGTGACTCGTGTACGTGCATTGAGTTCTCTGTTTATTTATTTTGCTGCAAATTATAAAAAGTGGATTGCCATTGCCATTACTGAAAGTATGGTATTCTTTAGTTTAAATCACTTACTTTACAATAAAAATATCGCATAATATATATACCTCACGTCTTTCCTTGTCATGGGATTTCCCGATTCCCATTACATACTTAATATAACATCATACAATACATTGTCAGAATTTTTATCTTGTTTATTTCCCTGATTTCCTCATTACTCGTGTCGTGTGTTACAGCTACAGTTACAACATAACATGGCTTGACGCGTGCCTTACGAGTGCAACGATAATGTTATCTCTCATAAATTCTTGTACTTCGACCTGTTCCATAATAGTAGGCATTTGTACATTCAAATTGCGTGAGTGCACAAACAACTCATCATAACATATTAAAATGATCCACTTTAAGAGGCAGATTTGACGATACCGGAATACACCGGTATTCAACATACAGTTGTTTTTTGATCTGTGTGTTAAATTTTTAACCGTAGCAGATACAGGGAGTTTCCATGTATCTGCTGTCGTTACACTTAGGTCTACATTTTAGGCCAAGCGTGAGTTTTCCATAAAAAATATATTAGGTACGGCTAGTCTAGTAATAAGTATGTATAGTTATTTTACTGCTTAATTTTTTTTCTCGTGCTATCAAATAGACGTCCCTCTCTGGTTTTATCACATTATAATTGTGTTTATTTAACAAACTTCGTTATTCATATCGTACGCATTTCCAGTATTTATCTATATATATAAAGGAGTAGTCCACTTACTCACGTATACACCCACTGACAGACTCATCACGAAAGCTCGGAAACTACTGGGCCGAGGAGTCTGAAATTTGGAACAGGGATTCTTTAAAAGATGTAACCGTGCAATAAGAACGGATTTTGGAAAATTCTGCTCCTAATGGGGTGAAATGGGGGTTGAACGGTTGTATGAAAGTCCTATGTTTTTAAAGTTAGATACATCAAAATCGGTTATCAGGTAGATAGTTCCAAATAATAAACGATCTATATAAGGTTTAAAAACCATCCCTCAGGGTGTGTAAATAGGGGATGAAAGTTTGTATGGGAACTCCTATGTTTCTGAAGTAAGGGACATCAAAATTGGTTATTAGGTAAATAGTTCAAAATAATAAAATGCCTACTTAAGTTTTTTGGAAAAACAACCCTCAGGGTGTGTAAATAGGGGATGAAATTTTATAAGGGAATTTTCTATCTATTAAGCCTATACAATTGAAATTTGGCACAGAGGTTCCTTAAAGAGAGTAAAGATTTGCTAAGAAAGAATTTTACGAAAATTTACATCAAAGAGGATGAAATGGGGGTTGAAAGGTGTTTTGAAAGTCCTATGTTTTTGAAGTTACAGACATGAAAATCGGTATTGAGGTTAAGAGCTATAAGTAATACTAATAAGATATCCGTATATGAGTTTTATGAAAAGCAGGCCTTGAGGGTTCATAATCATCATCATCATCAACCTGTAGAAGTCCACTGCTGGATATAGGCCTCCCCAAAGAGTTCCACGACGAACGGTTTTGAGCCTTTTCCATCCACCGACTTCCCGCAACCTTCACAATGTCGTCGGTCCAACGGGCCTTTCGTGACCATGATAGTGACGGTGACGACGGTGGTGACGGGACGGTGAAGGTAACGGGACGGTGACAATGACGGTTACGCTTAACGTTACGGTTACGGTGACGGTGATGGTAGGCAGAAGTAGGTAAATATCTGCGTAATAGTGTTAGTACTTTGGTAAAAATAATGGAAAATAGTCTAGGTAGGTAAACAAACGCGGACGAAGTCACGAGCGGGACAACTAGTATTTTATATAATAATCAACAAAGCTCTTCACTAGTGGGCGGTGAACAGGACAGCAATTGCATGCCATTCACGTGACTTTTTATGAATCATTTAGAAAACAAAGCTTCCCTTTAGTCAAGCACATTGACACATCATGTTTGTTTATGTTGTTCTCGTGACTGCATTTAATTCTGTGAATTTAATGTAACGGACAAAAAAAATACTTTTATTAACATCAAATGCAATTGGCTTTTATTTTGGCTTATATTCGTTGGAGAAAAATCGAACATACTTCATAGTTTCATGAAATGCTATACACAGAAAAGAACTTTAGTTTACCTATTGATGCATCATTTTACCCAATCAAAATAAATTAATAGGTATAAATAATGGTGGGTTATTAGCTTGGTATAACGTTTTTTTAACGAAATTTGTCTTAAATACGAACGTCTTAATTTTTACACGCTAAAGTTCAAAATAGAGTTTCTATTTTATTTAAAACAATTTTCAAAAAACGTTCGTCATCAGCTCTATTTTCATCCAATGCTGGTCATAAGCCTCCCCCGAAGAGTTGCATTGCATGACGAACGGTCTTGAGCCTTTTCCATCCTGACTACCCGCAATCTTCACAATGTCGTCAGTCTATCAAGCCTTCCAACCTACGTCGTCAGATTGGTGGTCGCTATTCGAGGACCTTTATTCCCAATCCCAACGGATATCGGTTCTGCTAGCTATATGGCCTGCACACTGCCACTTAAACTTGCTAATTCTAAGACCCATGTCGGTAACCTCGGTTCTTCTACGGATTTCCTCGTTCTAGATTTTATCACGCTTTAGCTCCTAACATATGTCTCGCCATAGCCCGTTGCGCGACTGAGCATGTGTTTGACCTTCAACACGCACTGATTGGTAGACTTTCGTATTGAGGCTCTGTGGTACCTGCGACGAGAATATACGATGAAGTTTCCCAAACGCTGCCCCTTCCGAGTTGGATGCGCTGTACCTGAACGCATGTCTCAGGAGCCGGCAACGCGAGCGGGATGTTTCTGGTTATTTCAAATTTGCGAGCGACCATAGAACCATGTAAGCCATTACGCTAAATAAGCATTAAAATGGCACACAACACCACACCGTGAGGCCACAATTTGAAGGTTATCAGCAAAATAAGAGCCTGGCCCTTGAATCGTGTTATGTCGTTCGTCGAACCCAAGACACAAGTCACACCGCATGTCGCAAAATAATTATCTTGCTGAAAGACTGTTGAATAAAATTAATATCATTTGTTTAGATAAACACAAGTGGTTCAGGCCAAAGTCTGAACATGCGAGCTAACATGGCATACCGACATCAATTGATTGACAAATTATTCAACGGGTCTCGTTCCTAATTCGCATATTGATTTGAGGCCATTTTTATCATAATTTGCGTAGATTTGCTAAGTCAACCACATGTATTGCAATCGCTCATAGGCTACGGTAACCGCTTACCAACAGGTGGGCCGTACGATGTTTGCCACCTTAGTTGTATAAAAAAAAATGATTGTTACCGCCTGCGGGTTGTGGTACCTGGATATTAATTAGTCTTTGTGATTTTTATTTGTGCCAAGTTCAATTCAAATCGATGATAACCTTTTTGTCGTTTTTGAGTCGTAGACATATTTAATTTATAATATTAGTAGGTATAAGGATTTTTCCGTTCTTCCAATACGTTATCGATTACGTTAGTACTGAGGGGTCAATTTGTTGAATAAAATTGTTTTATATGATCTTTTTTCGTGCAGACCTACCTGGATTAACATATAGGTTACTTATTTTATTCAGGTAGGCATTATGCGAGCTAAACTGCAGAACTTAGCTAATTTAAGACAAGTATAAATGAAAATGGATCTGTATGAGATTTAATATTCATAAAGCAGAGTATTCCACTTCATGTATTATTTATAAGGTACTTTTAAAAGGTTGTCTATTTCTTGAGTAGGTACTTTCCTTAGGATAGTTTTCCAGTTTGAGATGACTAGTATTTATTGCGCACATACAAATTTCGGATTGCAAATTCTATTGGTTCATGATCAAAAAAATGAATTCAGAAGTCGGAGTCGACTACCACGCACCACGACCTTTAATAACACCGAACACCTGTGTCGTGGGTGTCAGAACAGAATCTACGACTACCATGGCATGGTACTCACAACATTCAGACGCAGATCTTAGAAGAAACTTCTACAACAACAGAAGCTTCTTATAGAAACTAGGCATTTTAATAGAGTCGACTAGAAGGTGTAATACAGCGCTATTGTCGTTGTGGGTGATGAACTGGCAGATGTTCTATAAGCAATGTGAACAATCCAATCACCTCTACTGCGCAGCTGAACATCTGGTGTGTTTTTGTATCAGTTATACTGTGTTGATACTATAGAAATGGCTTCTTACCTGTGGCTTAGGATGCCCCATATCAATTTCGAAAGTAAATATCTTTGGTCTTATTTAGTCGTGCTTGGTGCTGCGATGACCGAATTTTCTTTTTAAATAATAACCCTGTTGCAATTATTATAAATTTCTAAAAGTGATAACGAACGAATAGTTAAACTAGTTAAGGCTTCACTAATGTTTGATATACAATTATTGTATTATTGTATGTCAACAGGTGTGATAGATTCAATCATTTCAGAAAAAAAAACATTTTTAGGTTTCTGCTACCGAAAGATATAGTAAAGCAACCTTTTATAGTAAATAAATAAATAAATATTCCGGACATATCACACACGGTCAACTGATCGCAAACTAGGCATAGCCTGTACTATGGGTACCAGAGACTAATGTACATAATATATATATATTTAACACCCAGACACAGAACAAACATCTGTGTTTGTCACAAATGTTTGTCCAGTGCGGGAATCGAACCCGCGACCTCTAGCGCAGAAGGCAGAGTTACTACCAACTGAGCTTTGAGGCCAGTCAAAGACTAGACTCAAGTAAGACTTCGTTGTCTGTTCGTGCGTCCGCACTTGTTGTTCCTAAGGAATATATTACCTGCTAACGACTTAAATTTGGAACAAGTGTATTACTTTAATAACGTCAAGATAAATAAAATAATTTGTTTTACCAAAAGGGTTTGTGAATTTTTAAAGTGAAGTGATTAGGTTGTGTTGTATAGATTGATCAGCAAAAAATTATTAAATGTTGCCTTTATCTTTGGGGTTAACCAGTAAATTAAAACCTGATAAAAACTAAAGAATACTTATCAGGTAAATTAAAACAATGTCCCTGACATTACTTCGTAGTTTTCGGTATAGAACAATGAATTCTGTTTTTATTTTTCTCTGTCAGTTGTTCAGATTTCACAGTTTTCACAGGAAAAAATACCCTTACAACCTTACAAAACCCTTGGCGCATCAGTTTACTCACACTTGGTAAATTTATTTCACATTAAATACACAAAAAGTAATTAGGGGCCACATTGTACATTGAAAGTATTTTATTTAGTTTATAGTTAAATTATTATAAGTAAAATATATGTAAGTAGGTACTACATGAACAGTTGAGTTACTTGTATAAAAAAATAACTTAATCTTTTATTTTTGATTCGTGATTGCCCAGCAAGTTGAGTCCTACATGAGCGCATTGACCTCAGTTTTCGTAGTAAAAAACTTAATAATGGTCTTTAGATTTATGACTAGGTAGTGATAAGTTTATTGCGCATGTTGTGATCACGAACGTTTAAATATGCGAGGGGCTCTCGTGCAGGTGGTATGGAGTCGGCGGATGTTGCTTCCAATGTAGGGTCAAAGGACCAGCCAAGGCCGCGCCCGCGAGTCCGCGACATTCAGCGTCGATAACCTTTGCTAGGCGCCTCTGTTCTTACTATCTGCTTCGAACCGCACATGGCTCAAAATAACCGCACATCAATCGAACAAGAGATTACACAAACGATAAAACCTAATAACTACATCTAGATTATACTGAAATTACTTAGAAATCAATTACTACGTCATTAATCATTAACGAAGTCCTACGAAAGGTGACCGTGTAGCGCAAGCAGCGCAACTGAAATGGAGTTGGGCAGGACACCTTGTAAGGCATGGTGATGACAGGTGGAGTAAGGCATTAACTGAATAGCGTCCAAGAACTGGATATCGGAACGTCGGTCGTCCAGCAGAGAGGTGGGCAGACGATATCGCAAGCATCGCGTGTCGCAACTGGATGAGGCTTGCACAGGATCGAAGAGAATGACACAAACAAGGGAGGCCTATACCCAGTAGTACTTGAAGTCAAGCTGTTGATGATGATAAAATTAATCGTTTTTGATATTGCTACCTACCTACAATAACTATGTTACGATAATCCGGCTCCAACATCGGTGCACGAATAAACACCTGTTACCTTGTCTGCTCTGGCTGCACTGTCCCAAAACGTATGACATAAAGAAAAGCAGCTGAATCTAACAAGTTTTTTTTTTACAAGCATTTATTTATTTCCATGGGTCGTCTGTACAGTCTCGTAGGTGTCTCAAAAGAATAAAAACTGAACCTCTATTAGACCACTATTGCTTCTGTCGCGTTTTGTTTGAAAACGAAGAGACGCAGATATATTTGAAAGGGCGGCATTTAAGGATTCCGAAAATGTATTTTAAAAATGTTACGTCTATGCACAAAGTCATAGATTAGCTTGAATGAATTCAGTAGGAGATTCGATAATATTCTATCAGTCTAGTACTTATCTATTACCTCAGTATTTTTTTATGCTATAGGCCCCTGACGCCATATGGATATCATGGCATTACATAAAAACAGCCAGGTGGCGGGTTCAATGCACGAAGCAGCTTTTATTTTGTTTCAAAACGACAGGGGTTGGACTTGGAATAGTCAGCTTTAATCATTTGAAGACTGTTAAAAATAAACACCTGGCTTGACTCTCACAAGCGTACTATCAATGTAAACATAAATTTGTTAACAGTTTTTACCTCTTACTAATTAAACTTCCATTAACAGGTCAACCGAAGCTGACATAATAAGGAAAACATAACATTGCTAAGTACACATTTACCAAGTGACATATGAAGATAACAGTTTACAAAAAAAAATGTTATGCTAACGGTCGAATTGGTTGTGTTGAACTGAAGTTTGAATGGATTTCGTAAGTACCTGCTATTAAACAATGATTTGGGGATTTAAGTATTTTCGTAGAAGGACTCTTCATTGAAAATTAATTATTATTCAGCAGCTCAAAGTAACTAAAATAACAAAGTTTCTAGTTTATTTTATTTTAGCAATTACCGTTTTTCAGTCTGTTTTAATATTTTTGAATATTTATAAAAGTATGTTTTTACGCTTGGATGTGCTTTGTTACCCTTGTGCTAAGTTACCTTCATATATTCTACATTCAAAGTACACATGTGTGTGTGTCAGCCAGAAGGCACGGGCTACCATACCGAACACGTGCCTTCGGGTCGTCTCGTAACGTAACAGCTGCATCTCACTGCTTAGGTAGGTACGGTAACTTATAACTTATGTACCCACTCATACAGAATAGAAAATAACAAACTAATTTTTTCTTCGACAATGTATTTATGAAAGGGATTGAAGTAATAACACCTTATTATCTGTATGAAAAGTTTATTTCAAATAAGACCACAGATTCACAAAAACACGCTTCTAAAAACTAATTTTTTTAAATTCTTAGCAATCACTTGGGCTAGAGCGACAGACTTCCGTCTTACGACCTTCCTTGGTCACGTCCCTCGCCAGAATGCCCCCGTTCCGTCCACGTAGTGTCTTATATAGTCATTGCTCCCGTCTAGCCAAGTCACAACACGACTCGGCTTGACTCGGCTCGACTCGGCTCGACTCGGCACTACTCGGCACTCGGCTCGACTACGTTTCGACGGAAACCTCCCACTCTACCAACCGGATGAACTAAAATAAATGCTTAGAATAAAAGACCGGAAATCAAATTAAATAATCAATAAAAATAAAAGACAATATCCGGCTGATTCTAAACAGTATTTTGTTCATAAATTAATAAGAAAAATAAAATACAAAATGAAGCTAACATTCGGCCAATTCTGACAACAATGTATGCCCTCATACATCAACATAATTATGGTAAGATTATAAATCAGAAACATAAATCGCCAATTAGTTTATCACTGAATCTAGTATATTAACACCCTTTTTTTTTTTTTTTTTTATCTCACAACTTTCTCTTCTTTACTCATAAATCATATCATCATCATCTCATATCTTAATTTCAATAGCATTTTTTTTTCCTAAGCATTTCACAGCTCTAAACGCAACTTTTTTTGTTTTTTTTTTTTTTATTATTGCCCTATAACACCTCGCAGACAAAATCACATAACCCCACCCCTTTTTTTTTTTTTTTTTTGTTATGGGTCTTACATGTACTTTCCATTTGGGTCTTATGCTTGTATGTCGCCCAAATCCCATTTACTAGCTCGGCTTTAGTACTATAAAAATCAACTGTATGTAAATAAGTTCGTGCTTATATTACAAACAACATTCTAATCAAATATATACTTATTCTATTATTCAACAGTTACAATTTACTCCAAAATATTTAAAGGTCTTAAAGTAGAAAAATTACGTATCATCATCATTAATTTCATTTTCATTAAAGTCTTCCTCATCTTCATTATCGCAGTCGACAATGTTTTGTTCATTACCGCTAACACTTTGATTTACTTCTAGTGCAGCTACATGAACCCATGGCATCATTCTACTTGCAGAAATGGTGGTTTTCCGCTTATTCTTAGAACCCGTTAGTCCTGGAATCGCAGCGACCTCATACCGATCGTTTCCGAGGACAGAGACAACTCTGTATGGACCTACATATGGTGGAATAAGTTTTCTACTTCTCCCATCATTACTGAATGAAGTTCTTGTTAGTTTCACTAAATCTCCCTCACTATACATGCGGGCGGGTCGTCTATTTTGGTCATAATATTGTTTTTGCTTTTGTTGTGCTTCATCAATCCTATCCTTCACTTCACGTCTAATTTCAGAAACTTCAATGTCTAGGGGTTCCTGCCTAACTTCATTAAGAATCGGGTTTATATCGACACTCATACTAGTACCAAACATGATCTCGGATGGAGTGCGTCCAGTAGTCTTTTGAGAGGTATTATTGAGACCCCATTGAACTTTACCAACCTTGTCATCCCAGTCTTTTTCGTCAAACTTCATATTAAGTGCAGTCAAAGAGCTAAGAATGGTCCGATTATACCTCTCAACTTGACCGTTTGACTGAGGACTAGCAACGGCATTTAGTACGTGTTTGATTTTCCGGTTCATGCAGAATTTCTTAAACAGATTAGAGGTAAAACACGTACCTCTGTCGCTAATAAGACGGTCGGGGGTTCTAAAAGTGTCAAATATGTCTTCCAATATAGTGATCGCGCTTTTAGATTTTGTGTTTCTTACCGGTTTTATAAATACAAATTTTGTGAAAGCATCTACTACAACCAAAAGGTAAGAGTTACCTCTTTTAGACTTGACAAAGGGTCCTAGGTGGTCAATGTGTACAGTGTGAAAAGGAATTTCTATTTTAACGATTGGGTGTAAATGTCCTTCAGTATGAGATGTAGATTTCTTTGCATAAGCACATTCCAGACACGCTGAGACATACTTTTTTACAAACTTAGCCATTTTCGGAAACCAGTAATTGCGTTTGATTCTGTCCAAAGTCTTTTCTATACCAAGATGACCGATGTCATCATGGTTCATACGACATAATTGCCACCTAGCACCCTTTGGCACGACCCATTTTAAATTATTTTTGTCACCTTCAATACATTTATACAACTTATTGTCTTTCATTGTGAAGTTATCCCTAATATATTTAAGCTTATCAGTATCCACATCAGTGGTTAATATATCTCTGATCCTACGGAGTTCAGAGTCTCCTATCTGCAGGGTTTGTAACCAATCTTCGTTACTAATTATTGACATAATGGAAGGGTATTGGTCTAAATCATGGATTTCAAAATTATCTATCGGGTTACGAGACAACGCATCGACATGAGACATTTTGGTGCCTGGTCTGTACTCTATAGTACACTGAAATTCCTGCAATAGTAGCCACCATCGAGCTATTCTGGGAATTAGGTCTCTTTTTATGAATGTAGAACGCAATGCCGCACAATCAGTTATAATTTTGAAATCTCGCCCCAGTAGATAGACTCTGAATTTTTTTAAAGAACACACTACGGCTAAAGTCTCCAACTCGTAAGAATGAAAGTTTTTTTCTTCGGGAGAGGTTTGGCGACTGTAAAATGCTACAGGACGAAAAGCTTCTCTAGAATTGGAGCGTTGTAAGAGAATACCTCCTATTCCAATCTTACTGGCGTCAGTATGAACTTCGGTTTCAGCTAATGGATCGTAAACAGCTAACACTGGCCTATCTATCAGTTTTTCTTTCAGAGCAACAAAAGCTTTTTCTTGATCACCTGTCCACTGAAAACTAACGTCTTTTTTCAACAAACTGTTCAGTGGATGCGCGATTTGAGCAAAGTTTTGTATAAACTTCCTAAAATAACTAACAAGGCCTAGAAATTGCCGTACACAGTGCTGATTGGTCGGCCGGGGAAAATTCTGCACACATTGAATCTTTTTATCTCCAGGTCGAATGCCAATAGCACTGATTTCATAACCTAAGTAATCTATCCTGTCCGAAAGAAACTCACACTTTCCAAGATTCAAGGTTAAATTGGCACTTGAAATTAGCTGTAAAACGAATTTCAATTTTTCCAAACAATCATCCACATTCATTCCAAATATCAAGAGGTCATCTATATACGCCGTTGCTTTGCTAAAACGTGCAGAGCCTAAAACCTTATTCATCATACGTTGGAACACCGCTGGCGCATTAGCTAAGCCGAACGGCATACGGTTAAATTCATATTGGCCGTCCGGCGTTACAAATGAAGTCAGTGGCTTTGATTGTTCCGATATGGGCACCTGATAGTAGCCCGATGCCAAATCCAGAGTAATGAAACAAGCTTGTCCATTTAGACGCGCTATCTCATCCTCTATTATAGGCATCGGGTATCTTTCTTTTACTGTAATCGAATTAAGCATTCTATAGTCCACGCATAAGCGGGGTTTCCCATCTTTTTTTTCGAACCAAGATTATTGGACTGGCGTATTCGGAAACTGATTCCCTAATGATATCTGCATCTAACATTTCATCAATCATTCCTCTCACTTTTTCGCGTTCAGTATGTGCTAACCTATATGGACGGTAGACAACGGGTTTCTTACTATTCAGCTCTATATTCATTTCTGCCTTATCGGTACATCCTAACTCCTTAAGTGACGAGGCAAAACAATGCTTGTTTTCCCGCAATAAATCAATTAATCTATTTTTGTCTTCTACGCTAACGTTGTTTCCGATTCGGACCTGAGAAACGTCTATGTTACCGCGGGATATTTCACGAGTTTGCGTTGCAATCCTTCTAACTACTTCTACTCGGGTAGCACGACCGACGACCATTCCCTCGCGTAACATGCAAGACGAGGAAATGGGTGAAACGTAAATGTAAGTAGTGCTATTTGTTGTTGGATATACACCTCCATTGACTAAAAACGGCTGATCTGGTTTACCAATGACCTTACTATCTACTAATATATGCCCTTCTGAACTTGGTTCAATGTACACTTTGATTGATGCACTGCCATATAGGTGGAAATTATTTTTAGACAAAATTTTAACGTTATTGATATTATAGTCGTCAATTTCAGTGTCCGAAAAAGGCATATTATTTTTCGCGTTATAAAACTGTAACTGCTTTGAATCTTTGTACACCTCGATGTGTGGTTGCTCTGTGAACGTTTGCCCCACCAAAAGAGGAGAGTCCAAAAATTCATCAGCCACAACTCTACAATCAACCTGTGCTTGAACATTGTCAATTACCATATCGACGGTTACACTGCCTATTGACTGGACCAGTTCATTACCAAAACCTCTTAGAGGCAATGCACCGTTATCTAGTTTTAATCGTAGGCTAGATGCTAAGGACTCCCTTATTACAGTCACATCACTACCGAAGTCTATAAAAGCCTCTGCATTTTGACCATTGATTTTGACCTCTTTATAGTATTTTGAGCTAGAACTCGTGGAAAGAATGCGCATCGTTTTGGGTACGCTATCTTTCACTTGACTATTATTATTTATCCTAAATCGACAGGTTTCATACATGTGGCCAAACCTCAGGCATTTAGAGCATTTAACTAAAGGTTTAGTACAGTTGGCGTGATTATGACCCTTTTCTTTACAATTGTAACAAATTATATTTTCGTTTTTATTTTGATTCCTGAACATTGAGTTTGTTTGTGAAGTATCGCCTACTTTATGCCTAGTTTGAGATTTATCGAAAACCCCTTGACCTCCATCTTTGTTGCTCATCAGAAATTTTAACAGTTGATTAGGATGAGCACACTGTAATGCCAGGGCACTGGTTTTAGTTGTTCTGTCTGTGATACCATGGATTATGCAGTCAACTGCATGCTTGCCCACAATTTCACACTGGTTAAGAAGAGCAAGTTTTTCGTAAAAATATACCTCTAAAGGTTCATTGAACTTACTTTTACGTCTCAACATGTCTTCCAAGGATTGGCCATAGTTTCGTTCATGAGGGAAAGCATCCGTGAGCTGTTCCTGCCACTCTGGCCAGGAGAATAAAATAGAGTTTAAACTCTCATACCACGTCTTGGCCAACCCTTGGAGTTTTTGGAGAGCAAAATGAGTAGTTGACTTGTCATCCCAACCGTAAACAGTAGCGCATTCGTTAACTTTTTTGAGCCACACGTCAATACGTTGGTTTTTCGATGACGGGTCGAAATTGGGGATAATATTTTTAACGTCACTACTTTTACTGTTGGTTGATCCACCTGTTAACGGTTGTGACGACAAATTGTTAAATAGTTTTGCTACATCACTACTAGAATATTTGGGACTAGTTGGTATTTCTATTTCCATGTCATGGCAACGATTACTGTCATTTTGTCTAACCTTGCTACAGCTTCTCATTGCAGGACTCCTTCCGGGTGTCCCGCGGTGATGATGGTGATCCACTCGGCTTCTGCTCCCACTGTGCTCCAGATGTCCACGCTCCTCTCGTGTGGCACCTTCCAGTGCTAGAAGTCGCTCCCGTAGTTGGTGCAGTTCTCGTTCGCGGTCCTGCAGGCGCTCAACGCTCGCCCGTCGCGAGCGAACGCTGTGACGGCTGCGGTCACGGCTGTGGCTGCGGCTACGGTGACCACGGCTGCGGTCGCGGTCGCGGCCGTGGCTGCGGCCACGGTGACCACGGCTACGGCGACTGCGGCTACGGCTTGTCCTTTCCACGCTCTGAACTGCAGGGCTGACCAGTTGCCGCCGGTCGCTGTTCTCACGCTGCATGTCTGACCGCTCGAACAAAGAAAAACAATTGTTAATAATAAATCACACACCAGAATACAATAAAACACATTTCTAATTAACCTAATTGTTATTTAATTACTTAACAGTATGTACCTATCATAAAAATAGAAATCTCAGTAAATATAACGGCAAGGCACGACTATGATGAGAGGAGATATTTTTAATCCGATAACTGCTACGAATATATAAGACTTTTGTCATAAATCGCAGCTTTGCTCACAAGGTAACGGAATAAAAAGGTGATCTGTCTTCAAAATCTTTCATCGAAATTGGCAAAACTCAGATATTATAATCGCTCAGTTTTACCACAAAACTCACAAAATATGGGTAAATAACAAACAGTAAAGTGCAGGTAAAAGTGAAACATGGGCGTGTACTTACCACTTTCTGATCTGAAGTAATAACACCTTATTATCTGTATGAAAAGTTTATTTCAAATAAGACCACAGATTCACAAAAACACGCTTCTAAAAACTAATTTTTTTAAATTCTTAGCAATCACTTGGGCTAGAGCGACAGACTTCCGTCTTACGACCTTCCTTGGTCACGTCCCTCGCCAGAATGCCCCCGTTCCGTCCACGTAGTGTCTTATATAGTCATTGCTCCCGTCTAGCCAAGTCACGACACGACTCGGCTTGACTCGGCTCGACTCGGCTCGACTCGGCACTACTCGGCACTCGGCTCGACTACGTTTCGACGGAAACCTCCCACTCTACCAACCGGATGAACTAAAATAAATGCTTAGAATAAAAGACCGGAAATCAAATTAAATAATCAATAAAAATAAAAGACAATATCCGGCTGATTCTAAACAGTATTTTGTTCATAAATTAATAAGAAAAATAAAATACAAAATGAAGCTAACAGGATCATACATACGAGTAACATGTAGCAAATATTTTTTGAATCGGTTTAGTCTGTATTTCTGTTTATTTGTTCGGAGTAATCTCAGAAATTACTGAACGGAGTTTTATGAAAATTTCCAAAGTTATTGATTAATATCCATATTGTTACATATGGCATGTAACATAACGCTACAACGACCAGCTATCTTTTAGAAAATAAAAATGCAATATTCTTTGTGTATTGAATTACAACGGAAATAAAGACTGACTATGTCATTATGTTATGTAAATTTAAGGTGAAATCAGAATTCAGAACGTCATTTTCACTTGAGTACTATTTTATGAACTTATATAAATATATACTTTATAACTATAACGTAATTAATAAAACCACACGGCGTTTGAATTTTTCCAAAAATAAGAATTGTAAATAATAATAATATAATGTAATATAAATAATAATAATAATAATAAATATAATATAATGTAATATAAATAATAATAATAAATGCGAAAGTTTTTGAGGATGTTTGTTGTTCAATCACGGCGTAACGGCTCAACCGATTTAGTTAAAACTTGGAATAGATAAAGTTCTTTACTTAAAATAGCATAAAGACTACTTTGACTAGTAGACTAGACTTGACTAGACTTGTAGGTACCACGCGAGCGAAGCCGCGGGCGGAAGCCAGTTGTAAATATAATATTACGAAACCACGTGGCTGTCTAATCGGAACCGCCAACAGGAACAGTGCGTTTAGGGGCGCTACGCTCTGCTGCCGCTGCGCGCTGCGTAGCCTGCCTGCCTGTGCCTACACAAGTCGGCGGGAAATGCATATCCGGCTTGCTCCCAAACTATTCTGATTGCTGAACGGTACTAGAGTACCTACTACCTACTCTAGTCAGATCAGATATTACTATCGTGTTTTGTCATGCCGCCCCGCCGCCACGTGATCCCCTTTCACCCTCGCCAAAACCATGGTCGATTTTATCATACCACCCCATCGCATTTTAACGAAATAAAGCCCACGTGTTATTCACGTGCTCTTTGAAATGATTTGTTTTGTAGGTTCTTTTTCAGATCTGTTTCATACATTATTAGAGAGGTCCTTGATTTTAATAGTGAAAACGTGCGTGAAAAAATACACTGAGAGAAACTAACAAATGAGGTCATGCTACGCGCTACAATATTCGTACTTTAAGAGGGCTCGGTCGGAGGGTAGACAGGGGCAGGGTGGTATGGGGGTGAGGTAGGGGACTAAATTACTTGGAGTAGAGTCGAAGGGTTCGGCGCGCGGGGCGATGCGCGCGCGTGGCGCTTCACCCCCGTCCCCGCTCACCCCCACACGTACCGTGCAAAGAGCGCGATTATTCTGTCTAGCGAGCGGGGGACGCGTCGTACGTAGTAGTTGCTTTGCTTGCGCCCGTCAAGAACCTGCGTTGGATTGGTCGCTCGCTGTCACTTTAGTCCGCCACGCACCGTACATCAGGACGGTCGTACGCTTACTATCTCTAAACCTTTTGCGCTGTTTGTTTATATTTTATCAGTATTTCACATTCCTTTAAAAAACAATATCTTTTTGTTAAGACGTACATAGTAAATAATATCTAAAGTGTTATAATATTATTCAGTTGACAAAGTTCCATGAACTGTGATCGTGTTTTTGACCGTTTCGAACTTACAAATAAAACGGTAATATTCGAAGTGTGACGGGTCGAAATGAGTGGATTGACCACAAGAGTAAAAAGAGGATCGAGGGGCAGTGCCACTCTTCTGGAAGCAGCCAACAGAATTCTGAGAATACTTGGAGTCAGTTCAACAAAGCGCGGGAAACAACCCTCGCCCAAATCTAAGGTAAGGTCAATGACTCGGCGTGTCTGTTTTTGTAACCTTACTTGTCTTGTTTGTTTGTGTCTGTCTACGTTTCGCCATTTGAGTTCCAGTTGTTATATCTACTTTTTGACTATTATTTACTTTGGTTAATTCGACATGTCTGTATGTTATTAATGAAATATTTTAATGTTGAGAGATGTAATTATTTCAAAGTGAAAGTCTGTGAACAAAAATGAGTTCTCTATAATAGGGCTGCCGCTTGTCTATTATTATATTTCAATTATTAATTTGTTGCAAAAAAATAGGTTAATTATTTATTTTCTTGGTCATAAAAATTATATGCCCACATTACCCCGTATTACCCAAGACCCAATATTACCTACCCTTTCGTTTAGAATTTAGATGTCTGATGCATCATGCAGTCTGACTCCATTGAATGGCGTTGAATGAAACTAACTACCTACGTGGAAAGACGTCGATGTAGGCCATAGTTAATTAAAATGACGATAACCTTCGTAACATGACGCTAATAAACTTTCGCTGTAGTTATGTACTTGCCTTCATTACACGACCCGTAGTGAGTGATTGCGCACTTTCGCCGCGTTTTCTTGAGTGTCATTGAGTGGTTTCGTTTCGTTGATACAGTCGCGTAGTGTCGCCTTTGATGCAAACAAACATGCATGGCAGGTAAGTACTGTGTCTGAAAAGTGGAGCGTTGGCGGTGACTGCGAGCGGCACTTGTTTGTTGCAATCGTGTTGTCAGCGTGACCACCTTGTTTACCACTATACGGTCGATTCACGATATACGTCATTCGCCCGTAACGACATACCTAGGTACCTTACAATAACAAATACTGACGCGAGTAGGTACCTCGTACCCCCTTTTCAGGTTTCCGTGCCTTATTTGTAAAAACGGATCCTATAGTATAGAGGATACCTTTGTTGTCCGTCTGTCTGTCAGGACCCTTTTACTCAGAAACGGAAACGGCAAAGTTATCAACTTGTTTATACCAATTATTAGGGTCGTCCGTGAGCTTAAGGTGTCGTATAAAAATTTAGCTTCTAGCTCAATGCATTAAAAATATTTGGCAATGAATGTCTAAATTAAAAAATGTAAATGCCAAAAATTAAACCTCTAGGGTGCTTCCAGTTACTTCATAATTCTGAAATTTGGAATGCTATGAGCTTTGGTGACAAATAAAGGAAAAGTAAAAAATAGAGGAATTTTGATGTTATTACCCCTGAAATTGGATGATTACGAGACAAAGTTATATTTGCGGTCAATATCATACAGTGAACTACGTAATGGTACGGAAGCCTCAGGGCGAGAGCTCTCGCACATGACCGTGTTTATTTCTTTCATTGTAGATAGATACACACCCGATCTCTGTTTGCAAAACACTGCAGACTTGAACAAAACAATATCTAACCTACTAGTTTATCTGAGATGTAAGCAGGTAGAACATCTGTCTGACTGACCAATTAGGTGTTTACGTACATTTCAAATGGATGTGAAGTTAGTTCAATCCATACATCTTGTGTCTACCCACTTAGTAAGGCGGTTAAAGTATTGCCATATCCGCTTCGGTGTGTTCGGGACAAGGCCTCCTCGTAGTTAGGCCTACCGCACCAACCATTGCGATTCATTAGCTAAAGATAAGCTCACACTAGAGATACCTACCTTGAAATTAATTGAGGTAATTAATTATTACATACATACATAATTAAGATAAGTATGAATTAAGATTTACTACTTTAATTATTAATTATTTAATTAACTAAGCTGCATAGCCACAGTAGAAATGCAGGTACGTGAACTGCTGACTTAAATTAGAAAAAAAATCTTTGAAGACTTTGGCATCATAAGCTTTCACGTTCTCCATGCTGTAATAGTAAGGTCGCTGTCTGCTCGATTATAAAATCGGATGGAATTTAATGAATGCAGCGAAATGCATCAAGTGTGGGATTGAGGTCGGCTACGCTGCGAGTGCCCTATCGCTGAGTGCGGAATGCGCCGCTGTGTTGTGGGAATGCGCCACGGATACCGTTGCGTTGACGTCGTCGGTCGGCGCGGCGGAATGCGAGGCCCACTTGCGGCCCGCAACATTATTAGTGACTCATTCGAAACTTCAATGGACCTCACTCGATGCTCAGATCACACGGAATGTTAGATCATGCCGTTTATTCGCGCAAGGCCGTGAGTCTAGAAATCACTAAGTATAGTTTCTTATAAGGAAAATCCGTAACCTATAGGTAATTAGTCTAAAATAGTATAACAAGTAAGCATTTTATTAATTAAAAAAAATGCACAAATAAACAGACATTACATTTTATGTACCTATCTCAATGAAACCCTACTTATTGTATAGGTAACTAACTGTTATTATTTTGTGTAACCACCTACCTGCCAGTTATTTCGTTCGTAGTCGTTATCTGTCGAGATAATGTTTATCTCTCGTCACAAGTCCACGTAATTAGTTGTGACCTAGTGGTAATTATAGTTTGCATCCCACCACCTCACGTCCGTCGCGTCGTCGGTGGTGGCAGAATTGAGATGTTAGTTTTTTTCCACTGTCACACCTATCTTTACATCAGGTAATAATCTCAACCGATAAAAAATTCCATAATTTTTTACTCTATACAAATCCTGTTAGTACTCTCAGTGTAACTGTATACGCGATGTTGAAAGGTGCCTCACCTGCATACTTTCATTTAGCCAGACCTACTTACTTTCATAGTGTTTGTTTTGGCCATTTTACCGTTAGTCACGAACTAGCGAAATTGTAGGTGAATGTTTGCTGTCTGTCTATACTGTTGATAGAAAGAGAAAGATTTGCACACTCTGCCAGTCTATCCATCTTAACTCTCGTTATTGAATGGACAAACCATTTTTTGCCCGCCGAGACGAGACGCCTCTCGTAAAAAGGTGAACAAAAACACGAGCCAGTCGAGCCACGCACTCTGAAAATTGGATCATCGAACTTTTATGTGAGGCCACCGGCACTTGAGACTTTACGAAGCTAGCTTTGACGACCTATTTAATAGATGCTTTCATATAAACATCTCTCAGAGCTAAATTTTATAAAATCACATGCAAAACCGAATTACCTATGAGAATTTAACTTAAGGCACTAACCTACTTTATAATTAAATATGTAGTGATTCGACGCAAAAGGTAAAACACTGTTGATAAATCGATAGCCTGCGCCTCTTTAAAAGTCTGATAAAAATTAATAGCAAACATTCCAAAAGTTTATTTCCTTAAAAAAACAGGTACATACCTAGGTTTTTTGGTAGGTTAGGTATAAGATGATTTTATATATGTGATCTTACGGTCACCTGATTTCAATGTGTCTGGGCGTACAGACGTAGAGGGCGCGTTGCCCCTGGCCCCCACCGCGCATGACGCGCAGCACCATCACCGCCGCTCGCCGCCGACGGCCCATAACAAGTGCCCACTCTCGCGGCGTTACGACGCGTCACTCGCGATACTCTCACGACTCACGGCGCGGCACCGCAGGCGATCCGCAAGGCGGTCGGTCATTCATTCGTTATTGAGCCGCGTTTCCGTAAACAAACCTCGTTACAACAATAACTCAAAGACAATTTCCATTGTTACAGATTAACAGTCGCGCTCCGAGTGAGGTCCGCGCCCCTATTGCTGCTGCAGAAACGGTGGCTGAAACTCCGGTGAAAATGCAAGCACCACCGGCGACGGCCACGCCGACTCCTGCGCCGGCCTCGTCACCGGTGCCAAGCCAAGCAGTCCAGCCCGCCAAGCGAACACCTGCAGACTACATATTCGGCAAGCTGATTGGCGATGGCTGTTATAGTACTGTCTTCCTTGCCAAGGATATACACAGTGGAAAAGAAGTTGCAAGTGAGTGTGCAATCAATCTGTTAATTCAATTTTTATTAAAGAATTTAGGATGTTCATGAATGTGCTATAATGTTGTTTTACTCTTTCCAGTTAAAGTCTGCGACAAAAATCACATAATCCGGAGGAAAAAGAGGGAATACGTAAAACGAGAGAAAGATGCTCTAAACATGCTGTACAACCTACCGCATGGATTTATCAAACTGTATTGCACTTTCCAAGACGGTGACAGGCTATACTTCGTGCTCTCGTACGCTAAACATGGCGAACTATTGACCCACATTAATCGTGTTGGCTCGTTCCAGCTTAACGTAGCTAAACACTACGCCGCTGAGCTTTTAGTAGCACTGGAAAAAATGCACGCCAAAGGCATAATCCACCGTGATTTAAAACCGGAGAATATTTTATTGGACGAGAAAATGCATTTGAGGATTGCTGACTTTGGAACAGCGAAGCTTATGGATCCTGAAGATATACGTTCAACCCCAAGAAAAATCGACAACGAAGCACAAAATGAACGTTCCAGAAAGATCAGTTTTGTCGGTACTCCCCAATATGTAAGCCCGGAGTTACTTCATGATTGCGTAGACACCCGTGCCTCCGATCTTTGGGCATTTGGGTGCATTGTTTACCAGATGATCGCCGGCCTCCCACCATTCCGCGCCGCCACAGAGTTCCTAACGTTCCAAAAGGTACTTAAAATGGACTACGAGTTTCCGGAAGAGTTTCCGGCTGTTGCTAAGGATCTAGTTGAGAAGATTTTAGTTTTGGATCACTCTCAAAGACTCGGATCCGACGACAAGGGAGATACTTATGAAAGCATTCGCAATCATCCATTCTTTGACGGGATCGATTGGGATAACCTATATGAAGAAACTCCTCCTGTCATCTGCCCGTATCTGCCGTTTGGTGCCGCCGTTGAAGAGGAATATAACGTGCCAGACTACCTTGAACCAGGCTTGGGAAACGAGCAACTCAAGCGTCTCTGGGAAATGGATATTGGTACTTCTCAAGGTAATTTAATCTTTGAAACCTTCCTTCAGTACATTTAATGCAAGTTTCCTCCAGTCTACTTCATCGCTTCCCGCACAGCATTATTTTGTTCCATAAATGATTCAGTTAGCTGTTTCTGCGTATGTAGTTAATGTGGACAATTACAAAGTCTCGAGCAAGTGCAGTGAAGCGACTAGTAAGAGGCAACCGGTGCGTCCGTGACCCAAATTCTTGGCAAAACACTAGTCTTGTTTCATAACTGAGCAGTGATAAAATTGTTTTGCGACTCTGTAGCTTAAATAAACCATTCTAAAAGGCCTGCAGCATACTGTAATCGACTCCGTAGTCGGTACATATGTTGCATGGTACGTCATCGCATTCAGTGTATTCACATTCGAGGCGGATGTCCCCAGTACTTGGTGGTACAGTTGCATGACGTCAGGCTTCCGGCACGCGCCTAGAGCCCGCGTTCTCAGCCGCTTGCGCTGCCTCATGAATGAGTCTCATTGCATACCATATGTTGGCCTTATAATCAGCTGACAATGCGATGTAGTCATGATGTGGCGCTTCACATGGGACAATTACATGAATGACGGGCGAATTAAATACGATCTTTTTTTGTTGTACAGACATTTATTGTGAGTTGGCATAAGATAAGTACTTACTGCGTTTTCTATCTTTCTAGGACTTTTGAACATAAACCCCGAAGAGAAACGGCATCGCATCGATGTGCAATCACGCGAAAGTAAATGGCATCAGTTCGTAGAAGGAGAACTAATTTTGAAGCAAGGCTTGATCGATAAGCGGAAGGGTTTGTTCGCCCGAAGACGCATGTTGCTCCTCACCACCGGACCTCGCCTGTTCTACGTCGACCCAAACAACATGGTACTCAAAGGAGAGATCCCTTGGTCGCCGGAACTTAGCGTCGAAGTGAAGAACTTCAAAATATTTTTAGTTCACACGGTGAGTTAGTTATCAATAGAAATTATAATTTAATTAACTTTAAGCACACATAGGTACATAGTTAAAATAATAATGATAGGAATTCCAACAGAAATGAGGTCATAATGGTTTTTTAAAACAGAATTATCAAATTCAAGACCCTACACTACAATAAAGTAAAATAAATACCGTGTACAGCTCGTAAAAGAATAAAATAATGACAAACATGCTCAATCAGATTTTTGAATGATTTCATTGCTGACTTTGATGTATTAAGGCCATGGGCGTGCGTTTGTGGATAGCTAGCACCAGTTTCGTAAGAGTCTGGGCATCACATCATACGGGTACCCCAATAATATGTGGTGTGTGTGTGTGTGTGTATACTCGTTGCTGGAGAACCGACTTCACACAGATGAAGATTATAATTTAGCTTTGTTTTGTTACAGCCAAACCGTACATATTACTTGGAGGACCCGTCCGGGTTCGCCCTGGAGTGGAAGCGCGTGATCGACGAGGTGCGCATCGGCACATACGGGCGGGACACGACCTAGGCCAGCCCAGGTCCGCCCGCATCATATCGTAACGTATCGTATCGCAGGGCTGAATGCACACTTCTAGGATACTTTAAGTCTCGACTTGGAGCATGGCGACCATCCGGACAGAATGGTATCGCGACGACGGCGCGCGCCGCCGACGACCGTTTCACGAGACGACGACCGACCTATTGCTGCCGATCGATCACTGTGGATACATTGACTGATTCCTATTAATAGTAAATATCCCTTACTATCTTAAATTATTACTCTTATTAAGTTCCTTAGTTAATGTGAATAACCGCGATGTGTGTAAATATTTATCGTAAATTATTATAACCGCTCGCTTAATATAATGTTATGTAACCGGGAGTTACGGTTGCATCGTATTAAACTAAGCGATCGGTGGGCCTAGTTTTAAGAACGAACTTGTTATTCACCACCCGCGTGTTCACAAAGCCCATTCCTGTTGGTAACTAGGCAATTTATAGCTAAATTTAATATTATTTATTTAATTAAATTATTTGCCAACGGAATGTGACTGTACAGTAACCAATACGTTAGGAAATTTGTTTCTGGCGGTTCTATATTCTGTATTGAGACGTTGTTGGGGAAGATGCTGATATGTTAAAAACTAGTACGATTGTACTGTCATGCATCTCACCAGACAGAGTGAGAAGTATGGGGCCGCTGGTGAGGAGGATAGCTTCTTTGTTGCGCAGGCGCACTCCGACCGCTCTGCTGCATCGTAGAGGGCGCCACGCTTTGTGCATAATTTAGTTTTGCACTATAATTAATTAACTTAGCAAGGGTATACGGATAATGCCACCAAAGGTGTCAATTTTCAGCTATTGGATTGCTTATTTCAATTGAAGATTAATTTCTAAATTGTATGATTATAATATTTTTTTTTTGTTTAATTGATTTTTAAAAACTGAGATTGCATAATTGATGAGTAATTATAATCAAAGATGGTTAATTAATATCGTGCTGAGCAATCAGTAGGTACTTACTAACTTACTACTTACCTACATCAATGTCATGGGTGTTCATTCAATTATTCATTGTCCATTCAAAACACTCATTATTTTTTATTTGTTATCGATCTAACTATTAATCTTACGTTACATAGAATACAATATGTTTTTAATGCCTTAAACTTGCCTGTAATATTTCAATTTAGGGTTTAGTGTAATATGGGATGTAATGTATTCCATAGTTCAAAATAAAACCCACATTTAGCAAATTGTAGCTCATAGATTATCAACTTGTTGTGTGTAGTTAGGTATCAATGATTTCTGTAGGTACTTACTCGATTCCTTCTAAACCATACCTTGAGACAATTGTTCATTCATCTTAATTAGATATTTCCATGACATTGTTATAATATTACAACAAAACTGCATTTCAATTTAATAACTGTCTAATAATGTAATTTTATTATATTTTACATATGCGTAAATTTCAGTAACAAAATAAGAAATTGAATTGAATAAATTAAAGTTGATTTTTATGATAACTTTGGTTTTTATCTTATAAACTACGCTATGCCTACCTAGCCAGTCTCATCCCTTTTAAAATAACTGGCCGTGAAAGTACCAAAGAGCTCAAAAATACCTTTATAAAAATACTAGTGGTTGCCCGCGGCTTCACTCGCTTAGTACCCGGATAAAAAGTAGCCTATGTCTGTGTATGACATTTGTGAAAACGTTAGACAGAACAGAGCTCTCAGGCAGTTAGCAACTCTAGTCTAGTCTGTATCGTTTTCAAGGTTTTCAAGTTACAAAAGATAAAATTTCTCCGCATGTTAGCAGAAAAGTCTGCCAGCAAAACAGCTGACGGTCTGACAGACGGAAATAGCATAAGATGAAAGAAGAAGAAAAAGATCGATTCTAGTCGGACTTCGGAACCCTAGTACCAAAGACAATATAGTAGGTAGTTCATTTAACATTTTTTTTTTCAAATATTTATAGTTTTTGAGTTAGAAACTTTTTAACAAGTTTTCATTTTTCGAGATTCAAAAGTTCCGACGTTTTATAGCAACTAAACAAGCGAGCTTCACGGGAGTTCTTGTATTCGGCATGACCTGCTCTTCGGAATCCAGGACTAAAAGGAGCTTGACCGATTTGAGGTCGAAAAAAACACTGTGCGTCGTTACAAGTTTACGTCAGTATACTCGTGTCAAGTCGTGTCACTAAGGATGTTACCCAAAAAATTGAAAGATTTCATTCGATTTTTTGTTCGGGTCGATAAGTTGAATACATTGACTATGCTAAAGAGTTTATTTGTGCAAAAATAAAAGTTGCAAAAATCTTACATGACTTTGAACAAGTTGTGAATTGACAATATTGTTGAAAATGAATTCATAAATCTCTGAGTACCTACAGAGTAATGACGATGACAAAACGATTATTTCAACTGGATTAATGCAACTTATTTTGTTCAACTATGTACCTACCTACCTTCTTGTATTTTTTTTCTTAAAATGACTGTATAATTTAATAATGGGACAGGGATTCAATCAAATAAAGTTACTCTACATAAGCAATAAGTGATTTTTAAAGAATTGATTTTATTTAATTTTTTCATAATAACTACATTCGATTCACTGGTGTTTGAAAACCATATCGATTCATTCAGTTTATCGATAATTTTAAGCAGGCCACCTCACTATGAAGCTAATACTGACAGACATCAAATGTGGCTTTTTAATGTGGCCTTACTAAAGTAATTAAAATTAGGAGTCCGATTGTACGAAAGTTAAAGAAAAGTTAGAGTCATCTAGTGATATTGTTTGAAACTTCACTATGAACAGACTGACCAAAATAAGTTTCAAAAATATTTTTTATTGTCCTACGTAGTTAGTTCGGAAAAAGGATGCAAGAGAGGCTTAGGTATGCTTTGTCCAGGTGGTTAGGTACTCAGGCTAATGATGATGGTATTTCAGTTCTCTACCTAAGGACTCTTACACTTCTCCTCAAAAAAGTTATAGGACACGAGTGAGGGAAGACAAATTATCGGGGTAGGTAGGTAAGTATTGCGAACACGACTAAAACGAGCGTTTTTGCTTCTCTTTTTTCCTCCGAGTTTAGGTAAAGAAGAAACATTTGTTGGCAGCACTAGCCTCTTTATTTTTAAATAATGATGATTATATAATAATAATTAAATTATGGTGGTGTTTTACGGTTTAAAAAGTAAAACACACTAAGTAAAAGGTCTCTCAAAGTTTTGGTAAAATAAATAGTACCTAATAGTTTAATTTAGATCCGAAATGAGAAAATCCTTAGAAGAACCAAGGTCACCGATAGTTCTCAGAATTAGCAAGTTGAAGTGGCAGTAGGCAAGCCACATTTTGCTCGCAGAACCAACAACCGTTGGGGTGTAAAGGTTATCGAATGGCGACCTCGAACCGGGCGACACAGTATTGGAAATTCGGTGGTATACTAACCTAATGGTTAGGTTAGGTTAGGTTAGTTCAGGATCTTAGCACGAGTGTAGGCAAATAGAACGGGATGTATGATTTTCAATTTGACCAAAAATGCGGTTTGAAGTTTTGAAGAAAACCGCCACCAATTTCTTTGGAACAAACTGGTAGTCACGTCGCTTCTAGTTGCTAAGCAACATAATTTTTATATTTGATATTCATAATTACTTGACATTGGCAATATTGACTGTAGAATGTAATACAGCGGTAGCCAATAGCCAGCGGAGCGGAGTTCTTTCTTGACTTTTTGGCGGGAACTTGAGAAAGTGATGTTGTGCTCTCAATTTATTTTACAAAACTAGTGTTAAATTGAATAATATTATGTGATTATGGTGGTGTTTTGCGTAATATTGTTTGAGTAAACCGCACAAGTGAAGCGAAATGAAATGACTGCGTTTATCGTCATTTTTCGAGTTGACGCCTAGAGGTCCCTTGAGGTTTTAGTAAAATAGCCACCATCATATATTACTAAAACTGAATTAGACTTGACATGACGGTGACTTGACCATGACTAAGAAGTAAAATGAAGAAGAAAGATAAAAATAACTACGAAGAACATATAAACGTAAGACTTGGCGGTAAGGCCTAGATGCCATAGCCAGCCCGAAAGGGAAAAACAAAAAAAAAATAAGAAAAGGAGTTCTTTCTTTCTCGTAAACATTTTGTTTTTCAAATAAAACGTGTTTATTTAGATTTTTGCTCATTTCGTTTGAATATTGTAATTCATTATGAGTTCTACTGTAATAAAATACGTTGGGAGAACGACAGACTTCAAAGGAAAATCACTATGGGAAATTGTCGGGAGCCTAAAAAACTTCGGTGTTGGAAGAGTTATTGTGCGATCTGTCTTCCAAAGATATTCTGAACCTAGTTTCATGAAAATAGTGAAAGTAGAAACATGTCCAGACGAGGTCAGTTACCTTTGATTGTAAAAAAACTACATAGAACCCTTTTGAATCTTAAATAAAAATATCTTGACTAACCAAAAGTCAATGTTATTTTACAGGAACGCCGCAGGGTACGTGTTTGGGTTGAGAAAACATTTAGAGGTAGAAAACAGCCAGCTCTAACTGAAATTTATCGGACATCATACAAAACTGACTATCAGCTGATATCTAAGAAAGAGGAGGCTTTGTTACTAGCTGCAGTCAAAGAGCAAAATGCTACTGAAGAAATCCTACCCAACAAGGTTGAAATGCCACCACTTATGAAGAAGTTTATTGAACAGGAAAATGAAAGAAAAGGATTGCCGGTATGTATAGAACTTTGTGGGGGCCCCGGCTGAATAGATCCTTCCATTTCTACCCATGCATGTTGTAGGAGGCGCGTAAGGGGAAGACAGCTAGGGGGGTTTTTAGCAAGAAGCTAGGGGATAGACAGCAGCTTCCTCTATTATCAACAATAGCTTTATCTGCGCTTGCCTACCCCCATGCCAAGCATGGTGCGTTAGGGTAAATCCCCATAAATTATTGATTCTGGAAATGTATGGGGGAGGCCTATGTACTTTTTTTTAATTAGAAATTAGAATCCATCTGAATGCTTCTAGCTATGAACAGAGGCCCGAGTTTGTTACATTATCCGTGAGTTACTAAAATGACACCGGTAAGTGGTGTGAAGTGGATAGCTTACCGTTTTTGTATGTCACATATAGCGCCCCTACAAAAACTGGCAACTTCACTTTTCACCACTCATGAGACAAGTGAGTAACTTTCACATATTGCAGACTCAGGCCTCTGGTTCTGTCTCTTGGTCCACCAATCAAGTATACCTTGGTGGACAATTGCAAATTTTTTTTCCTTTAGTCCAAGTGGTACCTACATTATATTATGATCTTAGATCCACTGGCTATCACCATGGTCAAGGGTTTTGTCTAACCCCATTTAATAACATTGACTTAATTTATTTTTAAAAATATAAACTAAGTGTGATTTGTTAATAACAAATATGCATTGTTAAAACTAGTTTCAGTACCTATCTAGAATTATTGAGAAACCATTGTGTGATAAAAACATAAAAAAAAATTGTTCTGTTCTTGTTTTCAGGCATTGAAGGAGTACACAATGCGATTGAGCTATAACCATAGCCCAAACAGAGTAAAACGAGTGGCTCAAGACGGTGAACAGCCGACTGTTCATATCTCCATGGGGCTCGGTAAACCATGCAGCCCATCTCTTTATGAAGGAGTCCCTCTAAGTTAAACAAGTACAAGTATTTATTTAGTGTTGACTGTAGATTATTATTGCTCTTATTGAAATAGATGTTTTTATTGAACTTTAGGAAATTTATTGTTTTCTTCTGCATATACAGCCCAATGCCATTGGCATCTTGCAGGGTTAGGCATCTCTTGCGATAGTCTGTTTTATTAATCTTAAGTCCACAAAGTCCCTGAATGTGAAAAGGTATTTGCATAGTTTAAACACTTTAATTTTGTAATTTAATTAATTGAAATAGTATAAAAATCAAATTCATCAGAACTCAAATGAGAATTGTGTTGTTCATCAAGAACGGAATATTTCAATAGGGGAACAATTCACCATTTCTCAACATAAAGTCGCACACAAGTAAGCCTAGATATGTACTATAAAATTGAAAAAATGATATTATTGATTCTGTTTGTCGATTGCAAATCTTTTGGCCAAGAATGGATTAGTGTCAATCTCTGGGGCATGGCGTTCCACTTCCAGTTTCTGAAACCAAAGTTGCACTATTTTGGCAAAGAACAATGAATAAACTTGTTTGCTGGCAGTAATCTCACGCAGGTATACCTCATCTTCATCGAATGATCATTTGGCGAAAGTCTATACAGGACCATCTAAACTAAAACGGTGAAGGAAAACATCGTGAGAAAACCGGCATGTCCTAGAATCTCAAAATTCGAAGACATGTGACCGAAAGGAGCCTCTAAGAGGCGCACTTTAATCCTTTCACCGACGGTTATAGGCCCTTTTCAGTGCTATCATACCGTAACCGGGTCACTGACCTGATACCAAGACCAAGAAAAAATCTGTGAAACGACAAGCAAGCAAGTATCTTGTATCTTCGAGTTTCAGTACCTAGGTTTCCTAGGTTCCTAGGTGCTTACGGAACTATGTGCTCGCCTGATTTTGAACCTACGATCTTATGAGCGGAAAGCGGAGTCGCTCACCTTCAATCACTCTCGAAAACATGAACAAATGCATTACCTTCCAGAATTGACGCATTTCTTGCACTTCATCTTCTCTCTGCACGAAGTATTGGCGTACAGTTTTCTGTATCAACGTCGCTGCATAGTCCTCGGGCCATAGCCATGATTTTGGGTAGTAAGGACGAGGACTGAGATTAAGCAGGATATGTAAATGAAATCAAGAAAATATTCACTAAATAACCTGAAGCTAGCGAAATGTAGAGGCTCCTTACGTGCGTATGTCACGATTTTTTAGGTTCCAAGACATGCCGGTTTCCTTACGATGTTTTCCTTCCTTTCCTGTGGGTTCGAACCCACGACCTGTGGATCGGAAGGCAGGGGCCACTACGATCACTCCACCCGAGCTTTCAAAAATAATAATCATAATAATGGGCAAATTAAAATGTAGTCCTAATCAAAATTATTGCACAGCTTGTTTGAAAGTTAGGCAAACTCAGAAAGTTGGGAGTTGGGAGAGCACACACTTCAATAAGAGGAGGTATAGTAACATAATTCCCTACAGCAGTGGAATTCAGTGGATACCTAAGAGGTGCACTTCGGTTTGAAGAATATTTATTTTTAACCGACTTCCAAAAGGAGGTTCTCAAAGTCGGCTGTATTTTTTTTATTTTTTTGTGTGTATGTTACTCGATATCTCCGCCAATAGTAACCCGATTTTGATGATTCTTTCGCTGGTGTATAGAGTATAATCCCGGGGTGGTCCTATTTTAATTTAATTCCTGAGGGATTGCAACTTGTTCCGTAAAACTTAAAAAAAACGTCATCTTCTCTTGAAATCAGCACTTGCCGAATTTTTTGAAATTTAAACTTAGGGGATGTTTGTCGGGAATTTCTTTCTGTGCACCCATACGTTGCAACAGGAAATTTTGCAAATTTCATACTAATAGGCTCTGCGTTGATTTTCAAAGAGAATAAAACCACTACGTTTGATTGTCAGTCAGTCAGTCAGTACCGTAAGAGTTATTATTGATGATGAATGGATGTCATAGTTACTTTTGTTTTTTATTCGAAAGTGTAGGTGGCCAATGTCATCCTCAGTAGGTAGGCAAAACGCAAAGAGGTTGATAACAAAAAAAAGAGGTTGATATTAATCTTGTAAATATTCAGGAATTTGAAGTCGTATTTTAGTTTTTGTAAAAAATATCTTATATCTTAAGAAATTACAGGAATTTCGCTTATAAGAGAAACTTATCTAAGATAATATAAGAAGGTAGTAGTAGGTAGGTAAGTAACATGGTCGAGCGAAGCAGTGGATGTCTAAGAGGCGCGCTTTAATACTTTACTCTGATTCTATCACCGACAGTCGTATGCCTTTTCAGGGCCATAACTCAATCTGGTCACTGACCTAATACAAAGACAAGAAGCAAGCATCTTGTTTTCGAGTTTGTCTTCGAGTTTCTGCACCTAGGTTTTGCTCATGGTGTGGACACTGTAGCAGTGGACGTATGGATGGATAAATATATATAAAATTATCTAGAATGCGAAAAGGGCTACGTTTTTATGTATTTGTTTTCGTACTTTTCACTCAAATAGTTTCGTATCCACGGCATGTTGAACAAATGCAGTTTTTTTTCTTTGCGTTCAGGGTAACGTGGATTATTGTTCCATAATATCTACAAAATAAACCATTTTGTTTACTTGATTTATTCCTCGCTAAACAAGATAGGTACCCGGAATTATACATTCTACCTATTACCTGTACAATGTGGTCAATTCCATTGAAAAAGCACTTCTGCCTAGCAAGAGCTTCCCAAATCTTAGCTTTGTTCAGGGTTTCTTCCAACGCTGGTATAAGATGCACAAATACTTCGTTCCTTATGAAGTCGCATTCCGTTTCTGAAAAGAAGACCCTTCAGTCGGCTGTCTACGAGTTGAAACAGGATATTGAAGCAAAAACGTACTAAGAAAGGGTGGCTTAGGAACCTTCTCCTGTTTACTCTCCGCATAATCTACTACTTCACGGAACCTTTGATCGCTTTCCATAAGAATTTCTTGCCAATTGGCGGTGGTAGACTTCTTTATCAGTATAGGGAACTCTATTTCCGAGCATGGTAGACTGTCGGGTAGTGTGAACGTAGCCAAGTTGTCTGTTTGCTCGTTAGCGACCGATTTCGTGTCTTTGACCTTGCTCTTGCGATCGGTGTTCTTCCCCGCCATTACGCTGATTGGAACGAAGTCAAATCCCGTTTAATGTTCTTGCGTAAAACTTGTAAATAAAAATGGTATTATGTACTGTGTGTTTTACAAGTGTATTTCCCGAGGTGATTTCCCATCTGACAGCAAATTTTTGATTTCCCATCTGACTCTTGGACTGACACGTGAACCAATTTTGAAGGTTTTTTTTTCATAACACTTATTTTGAGTTTTTAATCTGGTTCTGGTTTCGGGACCAAGCTGAATGGAGGACGAAAAACCAGGGATAGAACGTAGGTAGGTAGTTTAAGCACTCAATGAGAGTCAATCTAATTTATAAAAAACGGTTTATTTTCATACAAAATCTGCATAAGCAATTACTGGGATTCTCTGGATATTACCATCCAAAGGTAAAAGTACCTAGGTACTTATATAATAAATTAAAGTAGTCTAAAGCCTAAAAATAAATTATGTTACAAGATTCAGTCCTTACGCCCTTAATATCACGGTTTATAAATGTTAATAAGGAGAGAACTTTCCGGTGATCTGCGAGATCCAGTCGAGATAATGTGCTACTTTGACGTAGACGCCAGGAACGCCGACCTCACCGCAGCCGATTCCCCAAGACACGACGCCGACGAGCTGCCAGGTGCCTCCACGCTCACATACTAAGGGACCACCGCCGTCACCTTTGCAAGCGTCCTTGCCTTCCTCCCCACCAGCGCAGATGAAACCAGGGTTCAGCTCATAGTTGTAGCCTAGTCTTGTCTGCCGCAACTGCTGCTGGCACTGTCCATGTCCGAACACTGGGACGTCGACTTCCTTCAGGATGTTTTGGTACTTTCCGCCTTGTCCGAAAGCGTCCTTGCCCCATCCGGTAGTCCAACATCTCTGACCGGCATACTCGGTATACTTGTCAGGCAGACAAGCGGGGCTGATATGAGGTGTCTTTGTCCAATCCACGGGGCGGTCCATCTTCAGGATTGCTAAATCGTTGTCTAAAGTTCCGGCGTAGTACATCGGGTGCACGTGAACAGAAACGATGTCCCTTTCGACGTAAGGGTAGAATTCCACGTCGCGGTTCACATCCCATTCACCTAGGCGTACTCTTAGATCAAAACCTTTGTGCCTGCAACAATCAAACAAAAAAATTATACAACGCACGACAATTATTATATTAGTTAGATCGACAGCAGATTTGTTTTCATGTTTTTACTTTACTTTTAAAATTACATAACTTGGATTCACTTACGATTTGATGCAGTGTGCTGCTGTCATGATATGCAAGCCGTCGATAAGGGTTCCTCCGCAAACGTATACAGCTTCCTTAGGATCCTTCTTCAAGATAGCCACTTGCCACGGGTATTCTCCGAATTCACTTTCGCCATCTACGTATTCAGGTGTCTTGATCCTGCCGTTGATTCCCTGGGAGTGCCTGATGCCGCACTGGCCTCGGTTGCCAGCTTGAGGAGTCAGAGGTCTACGGCAGCAAACTTGGTTGGGTCGGCATTGCTGCACGGAAGGACGGTTGAAATATCCTTGACGCTGTAACATAAAGTATTCAACAAATTAACCACATGTTAATGGGTGAATTCCAGACTTAGTCAGACTTAGGTAGATATTTTAGGCGCTACGAGTTGTGATTACCTCTTCTATAGTTTCGCTAGGGATTTCTACGTTAATTTCTCTCTTCCTTCGGTTGTCGGGGAATCGGATTGTTTGGCCTCCTCGGTTTGCCCCAGGTTTTGAAGGAAGGGTAAGGGAACGGGAGTATGCGTATCTGTTGGCGTAGCTACCCTGGTCGTTACCCTGTTCGTTGCCTGAGCTAGCGTTTGCTGATCTTTCGTAACCGTAACTATGGTGTCCACTGTGTGGATTGTAATAATCATTGTTATCATCAAAGTTATCACTGCCCTCATCATCGTAATAGTCGTCTGTTGGTGGATTTTCACGGACACGGTAAGGATTTACTTGAGGATATCCCGATTCATAATTTGTAAAGTGAGGAGAGTACACTGGTGGTCTAAAGTGTGGAAGTGTTGCTTGATGGTGGGGCGGTGGGTAGTGATGGATCGGTGGGTGTGATGGGTAATGGTGGATCGGTGGGTGAGATGGATAATGACCGTGGGTATGTTGGTATGGGTTGTGATGGTGGTAATGCTCATGCTTATTAAGCAAATAGAGCTTTTTCTCGTGGAACAAGTGACCAAGTTTGTTGACGACGTGCTCATTAGGTGTTACGTGTAAATTAACAAATGGTTTGACAACTTTTTCACCATAATCGTTTTTGGTGACTTGAACGGATAAGAGAGGATTTACTGAGAGTAGACCTAAATTAAGGCCGCCGCTATTAAGAGCTGGGCCGTAAGGATTTTGGATTGGGTTGGCACCGAAGGGATTAATGGGATAACCGGAATGGGATGGCTGGGGCAATCCAAAAGAGACACCAAACGTGGGCTGCACTTTTTTGTCGCCGCCATTGCCGCCGTAGCCGGACAATCCAATGAGGCGCTGCGTGACATTTATTGAAGTAAGTAATTTCATCTCTACCTTTATGATTGTGTTAGGTTTTGTCAGTGCCCATTGTTTAGTTCTACTCTTGGGAGCTGTTACAATTTGACTTCAGGCAAAACAGTACCTAATTATAATTTATTTTCATTAGTCAAATTCTAACAACGATGCCCCAGTCATAAGTGAAAATGGTTTCAATAGTAAGATGCTCAAAAATTTTAGGAGTATGTTTTTGTCATGGATATGTTAATGATGACGGTGCTGGTTGATAAAAGATTAAGCATATGCATTGCATTAATATTCATTAAAAACTTACCGGTTCTGCTTCTTTTGTCTCTTCAGGATCTTGATCTGCTTCTACCTCGCGCTTGCTGACTTTCTTTACTTCAGAATCGGTAGCATTTTGTTTTTCAGCGTTGGATATTTCGGTTTTGTTGAGGCTGTCTAGTTGTTCTTCAGTCAATGCTGTGATTTCGCTGCCCTTGTTACGAGGATCGATGGGTAAATACAGGTCATCTCTGCGCCCAATAATTTCTTGGGCGGGACACTGGTCGTAGTTTACGCAGACGCATTCAAAGCCTTGAGCCTTTCCAGAGTGATAATTTTCTTGATAAGCGTTCGATTGGCCGAATGTTGCGGGACCTTGGTTGTATACATTGTTTGACGATCCTTGATTGTAAATGCCAGAAGATCCCTGATTATAGAGACCTGAAGATCCAGAAGATCCTTTGTTGTACAAATTATTAGAACCTTGGTTATAGCTGTTTCCAGATCCCACGTGCAGTTCCTTCTTGTAGAACTCAGAATTTTGAGTGGCATAAGCACCTAAAGAGTTGCCATACTTTTGGTCTTCGAATGCATTATTTTGGTAAGGATTGGGTAACGATTGAGTCAATACGCTTGAGCCCCCTTTGTTAAAACTGTTGTGGCCATATTGGGATCCATATACGGTGTCTGGATCATAGATTGGGCCTGGAAGAGATCCAGTCATAGGTTTAAATCCACCGGAGCTTATGGAACTGAAATCTCCTCCCGAAGCAGTTATGATATCTGATGAGTGTTGGCCATTGAAGTTTTGTGAGGCAAGGTGTCCTACGGACCCAACGGGGATCGCTACTGGCTTGATGATTACTTTGGGGTCCTTATCAGCATCGCTGTGGACGTAATGATGGTGAACGTGTTGTTGGACGACGTCTGACTTGGTACCCGATGGTGATTTATTATGACTAGGTTTGGAGTTTTCATAGGCATAAGGCCCTTCGTTGGGGAATGTGGGCGGTTTGGTAACAAAGTTTCCTTCATAGCCACCGTAACCATTGCTGTTGCTGCTTTGAGAGAATTGGAAGTTGCTTCCTGCTACGCCATATTTCTCAGAGAATCCTGGGCGGGGATTGCCTCCGTATGGCCTCTTTGGTGGTCCTTTTATCGGGCGCGATGGGTAGTGCATAGGTTTAGGTGGGCCGTAGGCTCTGGGGGGGCCGCGGACTGCAATTGACGCAATAGGTTTTCCAATAGGTTTGATGTCGACGGGTTGAGCGTAGATAAGTTCATCGGGTGATAAGTATCTTTTTTCTTGCGTGTCTTCTTCTTCGCCTTCACACTGAAATAATGAAAATAAAGATTTATTTTTATAAAAAAGTTGGTACCAAGCTAACATTACGATAAATCCTAAAGTTTGTGAGGATGTTTGGATGTTTAGGTGTTTGGATGTTTGTTGTTCAATCAATTGAGATAGATTAAAGCCTGGAATAGCATATAGGCTACTTTTTATCTTCATAGGTACCACGCGAGCGAAGCCGCGGGCGGAAGCTAGTACTATATAAAAAGAATAAGGACATTGTTTTACTTTAGTGTAAGTAAACTTACTTGGATAAGTCCTAAGTTGCAGAGTCTTCCTTTGATTAAGTTCCTTGCTTCGGCGTCATCGCCAGCGTCCAAGGCATCTTTGATCGTAGGATCGCCGTATACGTCATCGAAATCGCCTCCTAAGCCTCCTAAGCTTCTGCCTTGTTTGCTGCTCACCAGCTCTTCAACAATGTCATCGACTGAAGAGCTTTTCGATTCAATATTCTTCTCTTGAGCTTCGGGCAAAGTTTCTCCCTGAAGAAGTTCTGTAGATTTTTCAGCAGCTTGCTCCTCCGGTTTGTCGTTTGCTTCAGAGCCCCATGACCAATCCGCTTTTGTACTCGCTATTATTAATGGTAGCAGTAAAAGTGTAATTTTAAGCCACCGCATGATCTGGGAAACAAAAGAAAAAAAATTCAGTAATCTGATATACAGATTTGATCCTTATTCAGTAACGCATGTCATTGTTTCGAAACCTGGCTGGCAGAGAATCACTTTTACTTTCGCGGACAAGTCGCTGTTACATAAGCTTCTACATCGTGTTCCGTAACTACTAGTATACTATCCGGAAAGGGGACTATTCTATAAAAAAAGAAAAAATACTATTAATTTACAATAAATTAAAAGAAACAGTTTTTGCTCGAATATTATAAAATCAGCCGTTTTTGGTATTTTTATCAACTTCATAACTAATTATGAAACGTACGAAAAGTTCGATATCAAGATTACTACCTAATTGAGTTAAATAAATGAAATGAAATGAAATTTTGAAATGAAATGAAATTGAAATGAAATGAAATTTATTTGATATACAACAGACTTAACAATAACATGCAATATTAAGTTTTATGTAATTAGTAACATAATGAACTATAATATTCCTGGTTGGACAACATTGGTACCCAAACTAGGATTGCCTGTGTTATGGCATACCAATGCCCTCCGCCAAGCCATTTGTGAAAAAAGTGAATAAATAAATATTCCGGACATATAAACACGGTCAACTGATCCCAAACTAGGCATAGCCTGTACTATGGATACCAGAGACTGATATTTACAATAGATAAATATTTAACACCCAGACACAGAACAAACATCTGTGTTTATCACACAAATGTTTGTCCAGTGCGGGGATCGAACCCGCGACCTCTAGCGCAGAAGGCAGAGTCACTACTAACTGAGCTATGAGGCCTGTCAATTATAATTGAGTTTAAACTGGTTTGACCCCAAACCTTCTTTCGCTAATAATTTTATTTTTGAGAGAGATTTGAGAGATAGCTTTGATAGATTGAGCTCCTTTCGGGATTGTATACATATTATGAATCAACCTGTATTGCTTCTGCCGGCAGTGTTTGGTGATGTAACTATTATACGGACTGTGGCTGCCGGCCGCGGCACATCGACCGCGAGCTTGACTGTGTAGGCAGGGAAAGCACGCTAGTTGTGTTCTTGGATATAATAATATTATCTACGTATTATGACATCATGTTATGATTTTAAACCAGAGTATGATGTAAACGAGCGAAAGCGTTTAAATTATTATGATGTTGAGTGTAGTATGGTTTGAAATTGGGGATTCATAAAACGCCTATGCATCTGCAAAAAAATTACAGTCTATCGAGGTCAGTCTTTGTTGTTATTGTGAAAGAAAGTGCCGAATCCATGTCAGTGTCGCGATGTTCGATCCATAACTAGCACACGCTCCATTGGTAGTCGCTGCGGTTTCTGGCCGATGTCTCATGAGTTCGGTAACAGCGTTATGCAACTTATGAAGTGGCTCCATCTTGTTTATGCCTTAACCAAACCGTCGATCGTAACGCTTATTAGCGACTCGTTTACTGTGCGTAGCAATCTATGGAAATTTCTCCTACCATTGTTTGTTATATCGAAAACGAGATCCAAAACAATCGTAAAGTAATTGTGGGAAATCTACACCGGATTCTGATATGGTTGGCTGCGTGTGATATAAAGTTAGTTATGAAAGCTTTCTCCATTCTGGTGTCGCGATGCAGCCAGGTGCTCCTAGATTGCACGCATAGTTATTCAATTATTTGATGCATTTCTATTTCAACAGTGTTATATCGATTATTAAGTTATCTGATTATTGAGGGAAAAAATATTCCTGCATTGACCTATTTCAAAAAGTGTACCTACTCGAGTCTGAGCTTAAGACATTGAAGCGTTTTACGTTGAGAGTGAAAGTATTCTGTCCGAGAGTAGCATGCAACTTCTTACATTTCTCCATATTTCAACGTGATTATGAGATAAGAGTATGCATATTTCAAATGAATTATATGATTGCTAAAAAGATTTATCATTTGACACATAATTTTGATAAGTAGGCGAGTATACCAAAACAAACATGAACACACTTATTTATAAGGCTAACTAATTGTGCTAACACATAATTAATTATTTATTCACAATCATGTAAACAGATCCGTATTTTGGTGACCACAAACACTTTTTATTGCACTAATTAGTAATCTTAAGAAAACTTACTTTTGTTTAAAAAGCTCTTGTTTATAAATAAAAATGACTTTTACAAAATCTAAATTTTCACTTCTTCACTGGCGCACTGTTTGCGTCTGAATGACTGCTACATCCACTACATCGACGCTTTATACTTCGACCAACTCAAAGATGCATGCGCTCCGATTTTGTAAGACGATTGACGCAGACTCCTACCACTGTATACGGATGTTTTACGATTACTCACTCGAAGTGCTCAGCTTTGCTCTTGACTAGCGATATATCTACTGTCGTATTGTGCCATTGGTACGGGGACATGACGTCTTCTAGATGTCATTGATCAACCCTTGCTCGTCTCATTCATGTTCTGAGTAGTGGTTTGGCAATATGGGTTTTATTGAGGTCGCATTTTACGGATCTATTTATGTTGTACTCTATGAATTTTAAAATCCGTTGTAATTATAGCTTGGAGTCATGTCAGCTCAGTGTCTGTAACCATGGGATCGAATTCGATGCCAGCGTACTGTAACGAGTGTACTGTTGATGCTCTAAGGGTCGATAGGTGTAGGTAAGGCCAATAGTAATAACTACGAAGAACTATACATATTCGATCAACTCAATAGATTCAGATATAGGGTGATAAAGATGGTATTACCGCACCTAGGTACTTAGTTATAACAGGACTGCCTGGTCTGTAGGTTCTAACAACAGTGCCTATGTTCTGCCTGCATATTTAGCGACTGGTGTGCCAATAGTTATACAACAGTAATGGGCGATTTGCGCCCACCAGCGTCAGAATACGGCCGTCCTGCCAAAACGGGCTCGTGGACCACTTTCCCAGGCACCTCTTCCTTCTTAGGATCCATTTTGCTAACTGGGCAACAGATTAAAACTGATTAGGTACAACAGTTTTTTATGAGAACCAAAATAATACCGAATCTTGCCCTATCTTATCTAGAGTTATGTCAATGTTGCTGGCTTGTGGTGATTTCTAGGTCATCTTGAATTAGTTCGGTGACCAGATTGAGATAAGGTGACCCTGACAAGAACCAAGAACGTCAGTGAAAGAACCAGTGTAGTGATGTCTTTAGAGTGCGCCTCGAATTTTTACTTTTAATAACTCAAACAATAAAAAAATTGGCTCACGACTTTTATCCCCAACATGGTAGACAAACTGAGAGGTTGATCTCAACTAATCAGATCGTAGAAGATGTCTCAGGGGGTAGTCTGAGGCACGTCCAAGCATTTGGTCCATGCTCACATATTGCAGTATTCGTGACAGATTGCTAGCCCTTGACGGTTTCCGCACAATGTTTTCCTTCACCATTTTAAGCAAGTGCGACCAACTAATTAAATGGCGGAATTGCCATCCAGCGTGGTAATTCCGCCAGCGTCTTGGGGACGCTTCCGACTGGTAGTGATCTGGATCAGTTGAGCTATGTATAGATCGTTTGTAACGGTCTTTAGATGGCTCAACTGTTTCTTGTGTATTTTGTAAATATTAACTTGTATTAGTTTTAAGTTTCTTTCTGTAAATAAAGACTAATCTTCATTTACTAATTTAATAATAAAAATATAATTTTCTCACTACGCGATACTTAAAGCATTTTCCCTATACAAAAGACATAAACGCGCTTGCGCACTATGTACAAAGTGTTATTTTTTATTAAAATAATATGTGAAGGCACTGCAGTTCTACACATTTTTGGTATGCATACCTATTAAAATAAGTATGTTATAAAATTATTTAACGTTCATTATATCTCGTACATAAGTATCGTCGTCGTGACAAACTAATAATTCGATATCTACAAACTTCAATATTTATTTGTTCATAGAAATCGTATGGATCATTTTGAAACATCATAAATCTAGTTGAATTTACGCCTGTTATTGGCGACCAAGCCTAGAAGGTACAGGCAACCATGTTATTTTTTTTTACAATTTTATTAATAATTAATAATCTAAATAGAACATACTCTGAGACACATACAAGGTACATAAACGCGCGTACGTGCTAAGAATAAATTGAACGTACAACAAAATTAGATAATCTAGTATCGATGATGAGTTATATCACTTATAGTGTAGATTATTATTACTCAGATCATTGAGCATTTCTAAATTGTCTTTGCCTCTGCTGCATACGCGTGTGCGAAATATCTTTGGACTTGTCCAAACACACATTGGACTTGTTACAGCTATCTTTGTGAAAATAGGGGACGCTGCTGCCATGTAGGTGTAGATATGGCGGAGCCTATTCTTTAGCCGGGGCCGCCACGTCTGAAATTATGATGATGATCGTATTCCAAACTTAATTCGGCTATTTCGGCAACAGGATCTGGTAGGCATTGCCACATAAAAGTCATAGAATACTAGTAGGATTGACTATTCAGTGGGAATTGCACGCTACGGCGCACCGGCTTGCACAAGGCGGGCTTTCCAGCCGGACCTGGCGCTGACGATGCGTTTGCGCAATAGTTCGCTGAACTACTATGATGCTAGCTTGAACTCGCCTGCGTTTGTTGATAAATAGATGTGTATAGAACAATTTGCTTGATACAGTTGTCGATCAACCAGGCCCCCAATTCTACTAATTCAATGACTTGAAAATGATAATCGCATGATAATGATCGTGACATTATCATTCAGTTACGATTGTCTCCAACTTGGTTTCTTTGCTTTGGTTTCACAATGACTGCCATTGATATAGAACTGTGATAGCAGAATACCAAAAGTGTCAAAAATGGCCATTTTGACATTGAAGCATTGTCATTAGAAGCCATTGAATTAGTAGAATTGGGAATATTATTGATTACAAAATACTGGGGAGTAGGGGCACTATGGTCATGAAAAGGACTCTACGACTCTCTTTTGTCGCTAATGGTCCTCCTAACCCTTTGTTAGGTCAATAAATAAAGTATGTGGGACCCTGAAAAAGGTCTGTGGTCATGTTGAAAGAACCAGTGTAGTGAGTTGGTGCGATACATCGCTGGTAAACTACAGTTTGGAAAAGGTTAGCTACGATATTATCTCACTGGAGGAACACATTGTATGCTAATAATGTCACTGTCGTTTTCGTTAGCAGATATAATGGTCGTGAGACCTACTTATCCGTAAAGGATTGTATAAAACTAGCTCGCATTTTGTTTACACACAATGTTTCAAAATAGTTGTCCAAAGTCCTCCAAATCTATTTGAAGGTATTTCTACGTGTTCCGTTACTAGTCCCGAAAAAACATATTCTATCAACACAAAGAAAAATTGTCAAAAAAAACTTTAGGTATATTTTTAACTTACAACTTTTGGAATCAGCTGTTTTTGGTTTTTTTATCATCTTTGTAACTAATTATTAAACCTATGAGAAGTCCGACTTCAAGATTGCTACCTGAAATAGATAGATAATTGAATTTGAACTAATTAGATCCCAAACCAGATGACTTTTGCATTGTTTTAAAAAAAAAAAACAATCGTCCTAGTATAAACTTTATTGCTTATTGGGTGGTTATATCCTATAGTTAGGACTAATTATAAACACAATGCATTTGTTTATAGAGCTTCTTGCTCTTTTAATTATCTAGTAAACGTAAACAGTGAGGTAGACTTATTTCACACCAGTACATACAAGTAAGCTCAGACGTTTACTTAGTGATAATTTTTTAAAGTGTAAAGCTAACTTCCTAAATAAATAACCTTTTTAATTTAATTTTTGTTGTTTTTCCACTATGCTTCTTTTAATTATGTTTATATTGTTTACAATAAGTTGTCAACTTACTTTGTATCATGTAATTTTAAGTATACCTATCTGCAGAAACTTGTAATTAGCCGTCAACAAACATGCCCTGGTCTTCCCAGGCATGTTCTATTATATATATTTTTTATCTGATGTTGTGTAAACCTAGCTGTAAGTTTCTCCTAAGATTACCTATTATTATTACCTGGTCGCCATACCACAGTGTCGAACCAAACGTTTCTGCTCCACCTTTATTATAAGCACTGGCAAAGAGTGGAACGATCTGCCAGCGTCTGTTTTCCCGGTTGAGTACAATCTAAGAGTCTTCAAATCTAGAGTGAATAAGTTCCTTCTGGTAAAGCGTGCTCCATCTTAGGCCACATCTCACTTGCAAAAGTGAGCTGGAGGTCAAACGCCATCTCCAATAAAAAAATATATATATATTTTGCAAATATAATAAAATTAATGAACACCTTTCAGGATACCTTTTATACATAATATGCATCATCTTTTATTATTCCTTATATAGTTTAAGTATTCGTAGTAAGTATGCATTCATATCATAACGGTAATGTATACCTATTACAATAACATACTCGTACCTGATATAATGAGGTAATTATAGGATACTGATTTATACCGGAACGTAGTGTGACCAACTTCTACCTTCTGGGAAAATGCATGTTACGTTTCGCTACACAACACAACACACGACGATTTTTTAAATTATTTATTTACGTAAGTAAAAGCCTACATGGGGACTACATGACGTCTAATTGCCATTCAAATGCAAGCGTGTCAGTACATTTTTACATGAATTGGAACCATAAAACTACGAGACTGTCAACTTACGTCACCTCAAAGTTGAGACGAGGCATGACATAGATTCATAACTACGTTTCCCATAGGGAACAATCTAGTCAAAGTCAAAGTCAAAAGGCATTTATTTCAATAAAATCACTAGGATCACTTTGAAACGTCTTAGAAACTAGGTGAAGCTATGCCTGTTCCTCGCGACCAAGCCTAGAAGAATCAGGCAACAAACACGGCTTGGTGCCTATCATTTGTTTCGATTATAATTTATCACAAAATAGAATTTAAAGCTTCAGTGTGGTGCCGATCGAACTAGGTGAGGCTCAAAAGTAAGGGGTAATCAAAGCGAAGTCCGAAATTATTAAGTCTTGACTGGCCTCATAGCTCAGTTGGTAGTAACTCTGCCTTCTGCGCTAGAGGTCGCGGGTTCGATTCCCGCGCTGGACAAACATTTGTATGATGAATACAGATGTTTTTTCTGTGTCTGGGTGTTAAATATTCATCTATTATGTATATCAGTCTCTGGTACCCATAGTACAGGCTATGCCTAGTTTGGGATCAGTTGACCGTGTTAATATGTCCGGAATATTTATTTATTTATTTATTTATTAACAAATTTAGCACTATTCCTTGTCTTTGTTGTTTTTTCACAAAGATAACTCTGCGCTCGCCAACCTGCGTGCCCAGTGTGGTGAGTATGGGCGAATCCCCCACATGATAGGAATTCGCTCTGGAAATCTGTAGTGGAGGCCATGTTCAGCAGTGGACGTCCTACGGCTGAAATGATGATGATGGGTTAGACACTTGCTTGTTATTCATTGTAAAGCGTAGAAGACTAGAAAATAAGCAATCGATAGTAATTTCGCAACTATTTATCTTCAGATATTCAACAGCTACAATAAACCATCAGTCAGTAACATTTACTATTGTAAATGTTTACAACTACTAGGTACTTCCTGGTCAGAAGTTTACTGACACCGACTTGCCATTAACTCTTTCATTGGCCAACAGTGCATCGAACTCCTCCCTTGTTGACCATTACAACGAGAAAACTTGCAATTAGTCAAATCTAAACTTTAGCCTGCTGTCATTGGAGCTAATTTAGAACATCCAGTAGTCTTCTCAGATGCCTACTGGTTTATCCGTCTTCCGAATGTTTACGGTTTTGCTAGATTCACGTTGATTGTGCACCTACGTATTGCGTAACAACTGGAGTTGTAGAGCAATGACTTAGGCAGTATATTGAGACCGTACAATACAAATCGTAATGTTGTCTAAAAAAATTGTCGTTACTGTTATTTTTATATGGATATCGCTGATCTATCCTACTTTAGGAAGTAGGATAGGTATGTAGTAGGCTATTATCTTACTTATATTATAAAATGCGAAAGTTTGTGAGGATGTTTCGATGTTCGTGGTTCAATCACGCCGTTAACGTCTCAGCCGATTTTGATGAAACTTGGAATATATAGAGCTATTTACCTAGAATAGCATATAGGCTACTTTTTATCTAGGTACGCGAGCGAAGCCGCGGGCGGAAGCTAGTTCTTAATAATCTCATAATTTTTCCATACACACTCGATTATCGCCCCAAAGCCATGGATCACATGGGAAATTGAAAGTTCGTTAGTTAACTATGTAGCCGTGTTCAAACGGCTAAAATTTGTTTAAAATCTATTTCAATGATCCTTAGGTCTACGAATTAAAGTAAATTTTGAGTTTGACGTTTAGGGGTTTGCGATATCGTTGAGCTATATCGTACGTCCTCAAATGTGATGGCGATCATTTTAATAATATTCTAATGACATATCGTCGGTCACACGAGGTCCAAAATGTCGACATCTTGAATGATAACATTTGTAATAGTAGATTATGCAACAAGGGCTTAAAGTAGTGTATTATGTCAAGGGCGCTATATTGAACCCCGAGAACGAGGGATTCCTTGGTTAACTCCTGAGCGGAGCGAGGGAGTTAAGGCAAGAATCCTGAGTACGAGGGGTTCAAGATCGCCCAAGACAAATACACATTTAAGCCCGCGATGCATACTCTACTTTTTATACTTTCTGCGAGGCATTTGAAAACAATGACTGTTAAGTAGACAGAAATGATTTTTCTGGAAGTAAGTTTCCAACTATACCAGAGGCTTCAGATTGTATGCATTCTGGAGTCGAATTAAAATCACTGTCGTCGTCACTTGACATATTTAAGAAGTTTATTTGAATCGAAATTGAATTTCGGTGTAGATAACAGCACAGCAGTTTGAGCGCTTGGCGCCTTTTTTTCTTTTTTTTGTAGTCTATTCTGTAATGGTCAGTTCGACATTCGAATAAATCCTTCTTTGTGCGCGGGTGAAAATTAATTTCGAAAAAAGTTTTCATGTTTTTCTTTTTTTTAATTTGTAGGCAGTGCAAAGAAAATGTTAACATACAGCCTAATTAGAATAAAATCTCATTGCACCCAAACTTTTTTGAAACCAACCTCGATCAAGCACGACTACATGGGTTGCATTCCAAATTCAAATCACATTATGTCCCATGGGAAATAATGAAATTCAGTACAACATTATGACCCGGCTAGACCGTAGGGCTGTAATGACTTGCTTTAAGAAAGGTTTGCATGACACATAATATGCCATTGACGAGCAGGTAGTATAAAAAATATTTAATTCGCTAAGAGTATATGTAAGTTTTAATTTTAGACAGTAGACACTTTGGTATCAGTTAAAACAGCAAGCTAAGCAAGTAAGCTTGCTGTTTTAACTGAAATAAATAATTCTAATTCTAATTGACACCCGGATTAATAACGGTCTATGTCACTCTGATGCACGTCGAGCCATTGCTCCGTTGCTGCGTGAAAGAACAAACTAACCAACGAACACACTTTCGCATTTTAGTTAGGATTAATAATATTTAGATACCATAAGTTAAGTCGTAATATTTAGATACCATAAGTTGATACAATACTAAGAAATTTTGTATTTTATTGCAAGATACCTAAAGACGGGTTTTCCGAATTGCGCCTATTGCAAGTTTGCAACGCGCGCGCGCAGAGGTCACGCACGCGAGCCTTGTTCACCGAACATGAAAAGTGTAGAGTAGCCGTAGTAACATTTAAACTTTTTTACGTGACGTGAAATGAAAATCTCTGGTTTTCACTCATTGAAAACCATGTTTCATCAACAGGAGGTTACTGTAACCAGCGGTTGAATTGGCAGCTTATGTCTTAAAATAATATTTAGCCTTTCCTAGTAGTGCGTCGTTAAACGGCACCGATGTCAGAGTATTTAGTTAATTAGCCTTATTTAACATGATTAATATAACTAGTGGTTCGCCCCGAACTGAGATCTCGTGATGTCTGGTAAAAGTTGGTGTTTCGATGATCGTTGAGGCACAAATAAGATAAACATTGAAAATCGAACCTTAACGTGTTCTTACTAATTTACAATGTTAAAGGAATTTCGAAGAAAAATTAAAAAATTGCCAAAATTGCAATTATATTCAAATGTTAATGTTTTAGTTGTATGTAAAAAACCATGTGGTCTAGAATAAAAAAAATCGGATTATATAAAAAAAGCTCTTTACAAAACACTGTATTTTATGCATTCGAATTTCGAATAACTTCTTTGAAAAACCTAATTTTTGATATCCTATAATCTTGGCCGATATAACTCATAATCTTGACACCAAGGCTAGTCAGTGTCCACCAAGGTATTAACCAGCCGTTCATTGAATTGTGCACGAAAGGAGCCCCTAAGAGGCGCACTTTAATCCTTTCACTACACTGATTCTTTCATCGACGGTCTTAGGCCACCATACCTCAACATGGTCACTTACATAATACTGGTACATGACAGAATCAGTGACACGACAGGAAAAGGAGCCGTTCATCGATTTTATAATTTATTTATTTTTTACATACATTATTATGTTTTCATACATTGTAATCATAACTGACGGTGACGGTAATGGTAACGGTACGGTAATGGACGGTAATGTGTTGGTGGACAGTGGCGCAGTTGGCACTTTGGCAAAAAAATTGAATGTGCCTTGTGAATGGAAAAAAATTAGTACTAATGCAGCTCGATTGATGTCTCTGTGCGATTGAAGGAATGGCCTACTTTGATGTACTGTGTTATTACTCATAGCTTGTTTCGTATCTTCGGGCTTCCCTAAGGTTCCTGCCAAGGACTCCCAAACCACTCGGCATTGCTACTGGGTTTTTACTTATTACAAAGCCTATAAAATATAAATTTACGCAACTTATTGCCGTAGGTAGGTTGTACAAAAATCAATAGAAATATGATGGCCTTATGGCTAACATGATTGGAAATTAAAGGCTTTTGGGGTAGTTACCATACCACCATAATTCGAATTTTAATTACAACGTCGTAAGTTATAGCAGTCATCATCATCATCAGCCTGATTAAGTCCACTGCTGAACATAGGCCACCCCCAAAAAGTGCCATGACGAACGGTCTTGACCCTTCTCCATCTATCGACTTCCCGCAACCTTCACAATATCGTCGGTCCATCGGATGGGGGGCTTTCCATCACTACGTTGTCCGGTTCGTGTTACCTATAGCAGTACGTAAGGAGTATTAGGGTCAGCGAAGACAGGCGGAGTGGCGCGAAGCAACTAATTCGCATTACAATTGAAACTCACACTTACTTATTTTAGTACCTACGCCTACGGTTGAAATCACAAAATCACACTTTTGAGGCTTGAAGCGCTGCATAGCGCGGTCGAGAGGCGCGCTATTTTATGCGATGACATGGTGCTGGCGATTTTATCCTGATGACCGCCAGACTATGTTTCCTTGACGTTTGGCTAAATATTACATTTTACCATAAACATAATGATCATTACATTTTATTCATGAGATGCAACTAAACATGTCTCAAGAGCCAAGCAGATAAACTAAAAGCTCGATGGGCCGATTTTTTAGAAATGTAGCGATGACTCTACTGGCTGACTAGGAATACAAGTGGAAAGCATAGCAAACGAAAAATGATGATGAAATTAAACAAAAGATATGGCTTTAATATTAGTAGGTATCAAGAAGAGAATATAAAAAGTGAAAACGTGGAAACAACTGAGGGGATAAACACTACGTTGGATTAAATAGTTGATACCATCTAGAGCGGGTTTTATATTTTGTTAAATGCGCGCTATCTAGCGTCTACAAGACGTACTTATTAGTCTCGTAGCGCTACGCGCATCGAAGTTCGTAGCACCGTAGCATTTGTTTGTGGTAAACGTACATAATGTTGATTGTAGTTCAGATAAATTTAAATAGGTAGCGCTGCACACCGAATCACTGATATTTGAAAAAAAATTTGTGTTATTTATTTAATTAATTGTGTTATTAGGTAGGTAGAAGTAACTACTGATTTTAATAGCGAGTTCTCAATCAATTCCTACTAATCAAGGTAATAAACTAAAACCACGCGACGCAAAAGCTAATTTATTTAAGGCTGATTAATTTTAGTATTAGCCTGGTATTTTAAGTCGTCACTAAACCAATTTTAGGTTCCAATTTTACGGCAAGTGCGATACAAATAATGTCATTTTAATGTTGTTAGAACACACAATGTTATGTTGTCTTTCTTCTATTGATCGAATAAGATCGACGCTTGATGCCCCGGATCCGCTTCTGATACTCCGATCCTGAACATAGGTTAGGCCATAGCAAACATATTTGCTGTTAAACACATAACCCTCTGTAGTCGGGTAAAACAGCAGAATGCGGCGGAAGTGTCCCTAATGACTAAAGATGTAGTAATGACTAAGTGTGTCTCTTTTTTACAATCATACAGGAAATAACATAAGTACCTAATTAATTATTTAAGAACTTATGTATCTACTAATAACGGGTTTAAAATGTATTTACATCAAATAGGTACATACATAAATACATATTACTACCAATTTTTCCACATGACGTAGGTAAATAAATACCATAGAATTTTAATCGACCAAAAAAGTTGTACAAAGTTTACAATGTTGTTTCTTTCTCATCTCATTAGGTACACGTATAATATCCTCTCGGATCTACTGGTGCTTTATAGCAAATAAACATCATAACTGTATCTATGTAATAGCGATAAATAATAAAGTTTTCAACACATTTGCTCATAAAGTGGCTCTTATTTCACCGCAATTAGGCACTGATACCTGTAATCAAACTGTGACTTTTTCGTTACTATTATTAACTAGTGAGTTACCTAGCTAGAGTTAGTTAGTTGGATGCAAACAAAACAAACAAATATCAAGGCATAAGTGAGTATAATATTGCGTTCAAAATGATACAGTACTGTTGCGCTAGTAATTCCGAGCCGAGTGTTTTCGTCAGCGCGATCAATGATTTGCCCAGATTTACTAGCGACATCTAGTTTGGTTTAGGCACACTAATATTATAAGGTTCTTAGTTTAGTTGAAATTACAGTTTTTTTAGTATTCTTTTATTCACAAATGTGTTGAAAAACGTCGTACACATGTGTATTGTATTGATGATTACCGTCCTCGGCTCTCTTAAGACCCTCGCCTAGCGGCTCAAGTATCAATGACGCCTCAGCGGTAATCACTAACGTTACACACTTGTACCACAATGTACTATTACTAACTTATGCAATCAAACGATTGGTATCTTAGGACATATCGTTAATTTACTGACCGCGGTGATTCCTAGTACATACTGCGTCGGAAGCTGTGCAGAATGCCCTGTAGCAAGGTTGCCTACTTTCACAATGACACTTGACATTGCTTTTTCACTACCTAATATCGTTCTGGCATGTTAAATAATAATAAAATAATTACTCATTTGGCTGCGCTCGGTATAAAAGCGCCGAATGAGATGTTAATTGTATCAGTCGGCCGATTTACGGTTTGAAGTGATCTTGTTCTTCGTCAAATAAACAACACAGACCACGTTAATAATGAATACGCTGGTGGTGTTGTTCGCAGTAGTGTCGGTGGCGTGTGGCTCCGTGGTGCAGCTGGCGCAGCCCGCGTACCACCCCGCGCTGGTGCTGGACCCGCACGGCCGCCCACTCGACACCGCCGAGGTGATCAACGCGCGCGCCCTGCACCTGCAGGCCAAGGCCCTGGAGCACCACGCACCGCTGTACGCGCACTCCGCTGTATACGCCGCTCCCCTCGCCCACGCGTACACCGTGCCCGCTGCCGTCTCTCACCAGTCCCGCTATGACGTACACACCTCGCACGGCCACCCCCTGCTGGCGCACTCTGCCCTGCATCTGCTGAAGAAGCGCTCGCTTGGACACCTGGCCTACGCCGCGCCGTCCGCCGTGTCGCACCAGTCTCGCGTGGACGTCATCTCCAGCCCCGCTCTGGTCAGCCACGCCGTGCACGCTCCCGTGCTCGCGCACGCCGTGCATGCTCCCGTGGTAGCCGTGGCGCCCGCCGCCGTCTCCCACCAGTCCCGCGTTGACGTCCGCACCAGCCCCGCCCTGGTCAGCCACGCATACGCTCCTCTTGCCCACAGCTACGTAGCTGCTCCCGTGCTCGCTCACGCCTCTCCCCTGTCCCACTCAGTGCTAGCTAGTCCTTACGCACACTCCTATCTTTCGCATGGACATTACCTGAAGAAGCGCTCGCTGGCGACCTTCTTGGGCTCCTGGTCGCACGCGGCGCCCGCTGCTGTGTCCCACCAGTCCCGTGTGGATGTCCACAGCAGTCCCGCTATCGTGAGCCACGCGATCGCCGCTCCCGTTGTGTCGCATGCTGTTGCTCCGGTTGTGGTAGCTCACGCTGCTCCCGCCGTGTACGCCGCTCCTGCCGCCGTCTCCCACCAGTCTCGCGTGGACGTCATCTCGTCGGCTGCGCATGTCAGTCCCCTGGCCCACAGTGCCGTCTGGACCGCCCCTATCTCACATCTGTCTCATGCGTCCCTCTGGTAAAGCGAAATATTTGACGATAACGAAAATAATTGTAGTTTTCGTTTTGATAGCTTAAAATTATTGAAATGAATAGACAAATAAATAATTTATAAAACAATTTATAAGTTTCATTTTTTATTAATTTTACTACATTTGGATCATCAACATCATTATCTATCTATAGCATATCGTTTTAAATGACCACGTAATCCATTATTCGGCATAATCATCATCATCATTACAGCCGTTGGTCTGCTGAACATAGGTTTTATAACATACCTTCGTGGAACGTAGTATATACCCATCTATTGGCTTATGTTTTGCAATTTTCTGAATAACAATAGCGCCTCTCAATGAATCTGGGCTCCTCAATTTTCGAGCATGAATACATCAGTGTGTATGATTTGCAGTTTATTTGGTAAAAGTATTACGCAAGTTTTAAAAACTAAACAAAGCCCAACTTCAGAGGTTATTGGATATGTGATCTACATCAGATCTTTAACAAAATTAAATTGAAATTTCTAAATTTCGTGTACTAGTTACCTCTACCCATACATAAGCAACAACAAACAAATTGTTGAAAAATATTGTGAAGCAAAAACGTGATGACGTAGATTTTTTTTGGTAAAACTGTTCTAACTTATATCATAATATGGAACCATCTCTGGATCATTCACTTTATAAAAGAAAAAAATAAATTAATAAATTGGATCAGCCAAGGAGTAACCGTTGTACAAACTAAAAAAACATAGGTACATACCTAGGTACATAGTCACTGAATTGACTATCTTGTCTCAACCTATACAAAGTCAGTTACTCTCCAAGTTACTCTCAACTTATACAAGTTTTGTGAATAAATGTTATTTACAGAAAGAAAATTGAAACTAATACAAGTACATATTTACAAAATACACAAGAAATAGTTGAGCTATCTAAAGACCGTTACAAACGATCTATCCAGATCACTACCAGTCGGAAGCGTCCCCAAGACGCTCGCGGAATTACCTCGCTGGATGGCAATGCTAATCCGTTGGGCCAAATAGGTGCCAGCTCTCGGGTCACGAGGCTTTGATCGGACGTATTGATATTGTTTTGAAAACCCGGAGAGCCCCGTTTCCCCACGGACCCAGGGTCCCTACCCCAAAAGGCTCAAATATGTAAGCCCTATCGAGACTAACATATTTGCGCCTTTAGAGATCCTCCTTTAGAGGCCGAATCTGCAGCCGCACCTTCCCTTACTGACGTCCCCGGAAGATATGAGCGCGCTAGTGTATCAACAAGTAGCGTCCCATAAAGGCCTACCCTTCTCAAGCGACTAAAGTCATACCGTCGGGCTGCTTACTATCATCACGTAGCAGACCATTCGGTTCGAGAATGACTGGGACGTTGATGCTAGTAAGAGCCCTGCGGGTTATGTCATTAAGGCTAGCATGGCGGGATATTCTTCCGGCAGCTCTAGTGCATGATAACCCGTGGTGACTGAGCTGATCGACCGCCGTACTGCACTGGCACTGATGAGGTTCACAGCACCGCGCAGTCACCCGAAGACAGGTTGCAACACGGAAAGTGACAGATCCATTAGATTACCAGTATTATGTTAAGGAAGTGTTTTCAGCCAAAGTCCTGACTCCCATACACATCCCATCACATGACCGTGTGTGATATGTCCGGAATATTTATTTATTTATATACAGACTCAGTTGCATAAATTTTTGAATCTCTTAGCATGCAACTACTACTAGAGTTTTTTTTGAGAATGAGTGCACTTTTATTATTATGTATATCAGACCCTGTTTTTATGAAGATATTTAATATAATTGGTAATATACATAATGTTTGTATACTTTCAACTAATAAATAAATAAATAAATAACCACCCTAGTGTCCCATCTCATTAATCTCCAGACCGAACAATTTAGAAAAATATTTCGTACCTACTACGGTTAAACTACGAACGTTGTTAACATAAATAAAGAGAGAGTTTCGTATTATTTATATTTTATTCAAACAATTTTTACTCTTTTTTTTTTAAATTCAGGTTTATGTACAATATTACTCTAGTTGTTTGTCAGGTTCACTATTCACCAGGCGTGGACGAGGGGAGATGAGTGTAGGAGTCCAGCGTGAGCGGAGTGCACAAGTCCGGAGTGAGCGTAGGGAGCAGCTACGTAGCCGTGGGCAAGAGGAGCGTATGCGTGGCTGAACAGGGCGGGTCTGGTGCGGACGTCAACGCGGGACTGGTGGGAGACGGCGGCGGGCGCCACGGCTACCACGGGAGCATGCACGGCGTGCGCGAGCACGGGAGCGTGCACTGCATGGCTGACCACGGCGGGGCTGGAGACGACATCCACGCGAGACTGGTGTGACACGGCGGAGGGCGCGGCGTAGGCCAGGTATCCAAGCGAGCGCTTCTTCAGCAGATGCAGGGCGGAGTGCGCCAGCAGGGGGTGGCCGTGCGAGGTGTGTACATCGTAGCGGGACTGGTGAGAGACGGCAGCGGGCGCGGCGTATGCGTGAGCGAGGGGAGCGGCGTATACAGCGGAGTGCGCGTACAGCGGTGCGTGGTGCTCCAGGGCCTTGGCCTGCAGGTGCAGGGCGCGCGCGTTAATCACCTCGGCGGTGTCGAGTGGGCGGCCGTGCGGGTCCAGCACCAGCGCGGGGTGGTACGCGGGCTGCGCCAGCTGCACCACGGAGCCACACGCCACCGACACTACTGCGAACAACACCACCAGCGTATTCATTATGTACGTGGTCTGTGTTGTTTATTTGACAAAGCACAAGATCACTTCAAACCGTACACGGCCGACTGATAAATTTGAATTGCCCTCTGCCATATTTATATGGACCGGACATAGGTAAGGCAATTTCAGTGGTGAATTAAAACAATGTCGATGTGGGTATGACCTCGGAGCTTGCGTGGCGGTCATACGAAGGAATTTCGTGGCCGGAGTTTGTAGTGCGCAACGATAATAGAAAAGTCCACGATTCCGATGTTGAATAATTTTTGCTGATAGTATAATTATTTTATAAATTAAATATTTTAGCTTAATTAGCCTAATTAGTAATAAAAAAATATTTTTGCTAATATTTTTTGAGGTCGATGTTAAGATTTGGACAAGCAAAAAAAAATGTGGCTACGTGAAATTATAGCGCAAGGTAAATAAATATAGAACTTGATTTGCGAACACTATCACTATCATAACCATTTTACTGCCTTTGTACCTATGTACCACGTTATTTGGAACCAATAACGGTCAGCGGTCATTTCCTTTTGGTGGACTAAAGTAACAGAAATTGAATCAGACTACACAATTTAAGGCAATAGAGATGAAACTGGAGCCACCACCAAAGTGAAACAGTCTCCAGTTTATACTGATATTTTCCCAGATTTGTTTGGACCTCAAATGCATCTTCTCCGACTGCATTTTTGTCATCGCTGAACATCATACACCAAGGTAACTCCTTCCGTATGCCCGGTGTAAGGGTATTTTTAATCAGAAGGAACGAATAAGGGCAAAATGCAAGCCGTTCTTATCCATTCGGTACCGCGAGCTTTCGCTAATACCACCTACAAATAAACAATGTTTTAATTATCACCCTTTTTAGCGAGACAATTGACGATAGGTGCCGTGGTAAAGACTGACTCATGACTTTCATCCCCAGGCATGGTAGAAATCCTCTCAGATCTCCAGGCGATCAGATCCTTGAAGATGTCTAAGGGGTGTTGTCAGACGCATGTCGGAACATTGTCAAAGCCCACATTTTACAGTAGTAGGTATTCCACACGTGAAAGGCAGTAAGCTAACTAGCTATTAATAAAATTGCTATAATATTAGTGAAGCTCCTCGTTGAGCCTCATTCCATCTTAATCCCCCCGACTACAAGGTACACGATAATAACATTATTTGTTTCAAATAGTGTTGTGTTCCTGCGGTGAGTAAGGTTTGCCAGAGCTCTTTAGGGCGGAGGAGGTTCGGGGTCGGCAACGCGTGCGTGATACCTCTGGTATTGCAAACGCTCATAGGCTGCGGTTACCAACAGGCGGGCCGTATGCTTGTTTGTCACTTCAGTTGTATAAAAAATAAAGACGGTCAAGTGCGAGATCTCGCGCCCTGAGGGTTCCTTACCATTGGTCGTGGGTTCGAATCCCGGTCGTGCACCAGTGGTCATAATCAGAAAATTAAAATTCTAAGTGTAGGAATTGACAAACTTATATTTGCGGTCGCTCAAGTAGTCATTGTATGACATTGACCGCAAATATAACTTTGTTTCCTAAAAAACTTCGAAATTCCACAATTTCAGACTTTTCCCTTTAATTGTGTTACAAAAGCTCCTAGCATTCCAAATTTCAGAATTATGAGGTAACTGGAAGTACCCTAGAGGTTTTTCATTTTTGCCATTTCCATACAAAAATTATACATTCATTGCCATATCTTTTTAATGCATTAAGCTAGAGCTCTGATTTTTATACGGCACCATAAGCCCACAGACTTTCATAAATGGTATAAATTTCAAATTGATACCTTTAGCCGTTTCTGAGAAAAAGGGTCTTGACTGCGGACAGACAGACAACAAAGTGATCCTATATGGGTTCCGTTTTTCCAAATGAGGTACGGAACCCTAAAAAATACACGGACACATGTACTCCATACACGGGGCATAATGGAACCGCGACTTTGAAAAGCTACGCGCTCACTCAACCGTGAAGTGTTCAATCAAGAGTTACTCGATTACTAATGGGTTCGGTGTTCTTTCTAGTTCCGTGTTCTTGCTATGTATATTTGAACATGCAATGTACACCCACCCACACCTTTCATTTTACTAAGATCATAAAATTGGTACCTACAACTAACATTGAGCTATAGTTTTAGATGTTTATTGTACCTACCTATAGGTGATGTTTTAAGAATAGGTACCTATTATTCTTAAAACATCACCAGCCTGTTTTGTCGTCGTTAATGTTAACTTTTGTGACTTGTAGGTATTATTTTACATCCGATAGGTACAATTATTAAAATAATACTAATTCCTGATATATTTAACGAGACCATAGATAAAAGGTAGGTATATACCTGTATAGGTGCGTATGTGTAAGTTCACAGTAGTTCACAGATTCAGAAAATACTATTTGTAATTAAAAAAATACTCGTAAACACTAGTCTTACCACTTTTATCCCCAAACATGGTTGATAGACATCCTCTCAGATCTTCAGGTGATCAGATCATTATAAGAGATCATAAGAGAGGTAGTCGCAGGCTCGTCCCAACATAATATTTTTCCGGAACTTGTAAAATATCTAATTGGTAAACGGGTTTAACTCGTTTTACGCTAATACGTCCTACTTCCTATATCCCACTTCCCATTAATATATGCAAAATTTTGTAAAGATGTGTTTGTTACTGTTTCAGGCAATCAATCCTTGAAGATGGCCTTATCGCGTTTAGCGATAAGGCCGCCGACCATTGTACTTAATATTATTTTTTAAATAATACCTTTATTTACAGAATGAAACTTAAATCTAATACAAGTTAATATTTACAAAATACACAAGAAACAGTTGAGCTATCTAAAGACGGTCTATAGATAGCTCAATTGATCCAGATCACTAACAGTCGGAAGCGTCCCCAAGACGCTGGCGGAATAGCCACGCTGGATGGGAATGTTAATTCGTTGGGCCAATTTTGTTGTTTCTCACTATGTTATTATTCTTTGTGTTACAATAAAGAGTTTATCTATGTATAAGTATATCTTTCACGCCGCAACCACTGAACGGCTACTTTTTATACGGGGCGAAGCCGCGGGCGGAAGCTAGATGTATGATAACGGATGCGAAAATCAAGGTATTTTATTAGAGATACCATTATACTGGTATATACCTACCGGCCACTGCGACATAGGTAATTTTTTGCTGAGTTATGTAATAAGGAAGTAATTTTTAATCATATTGATAATATACTACCCATATTGCATATATATAGTTATTGTAGGTATTTAAACGATTTTTTTTTTAACTATTTGGTATATCAAGCTGTACTATCAACTGCGATCTTGTTTACACTGTGACGTAAGTTGACAGACTCCAAGAATTCTATCTTCCACGAAGATAGCTCTAACTGCGCTTGTCAAACCGAGTGCCCAGCGTGGTAAGTATGGACAAATCTCCCCCATGATAGGAATTCACTCTGTAAATCTGTGGGGGAGGCCATGTTCAGCAGTGGACGTTCTACGGCTGAAATGATGATGATGAATAGAAAGAGATGGTAAAACGTAAGCATTGTTTATCTTTTGACATATATTCCTCTAGTCATCTATTCCTCAGTCAGGTGGGCCGTAAGCCTGATGCCACTTTAGCTGCGTAAAAAAATATAAATTAAACAATTATAAGTATAGCATATTAAGGTTCAAATTCGTGTAAAGTTGTGCTGACACGCTCGCATTTCAATGGCAATAAGACGTCATGGCCTACTTTGTGCGGACAAGGACCCCACCATGGGCTCTAGCTTATGGTAGAGCCCGTGATCCTTGGGCCGAACAAAGTTATATTGAGTTAGCTTTTACATATCCCTTTGCTCGTTTGATGGGTACTGGGCTAGACGAAGCGAAGGCGTATTGAATTAGAAAAATAATAAATGCGTTTATCTACATTGTTTTTCGAATTCATAGAGGGTCTTGTCACTACCGCCCTTAGAGGTTTCCTGGTTTAGTCAGATACAATCACACCAACTACTAAAAGCACGGCCTACGTGATACTGTACCACTCGCCTACTAGCGAATAATATCGTAATTTTCGTATTCCAACAGTAACAGTAGGTACCTAAATACAGACCTAAACACTGCTCTGAAATGCGAAATAATTGCGAAAAGCCGCATTCTAATCGTTAGCATTTTTGGGCTTGGTGATATTTAATAGGAAAAGACAGTAGGTATATAACAAGTACTTACTTAATATGTACTTAAGTTATACAAGGTAGTTCATAACATGTATTCTATCCGGAAAGGGGTTTATAAACTACATCCAACAGCCAATAACGTTTGTTCTACGACTTTTTAAAATTCGACATTTTTCATTGAGAGAACACAGCAAAATTCTCCTTTTTTAGGGTCGTTCATAGACACGCTAAAAAAATAAAAACAGCGGACTTGTTAAATTTCCGGGAAAAATCTGAAAATAATATTTACAATTCTGATATTTTATAACTTTGCACCTCTCGGGATAGCCGACATTATTATGTATACACAACATTCAAACACGTTAGTATTCCTCAAGCCAGAGCAGCAATACTTTTCAAGTTTTCATTTTGTTTGTGGTGAGCTAAGCAAGTGAAGTGTAGCAGATTCACAAAGTTCATATCCTTCGTCTTCTACAAGTTATAGCGAGGTCGTTGACTCTCCAGTTTATTGCAATTTATGATGGGGCTTTGTTAGATAAATAAAATAATGTCCGTATAATGTGTGGGCTCGGCAACTGGAGCGCTCGAGAGTGTTGGCCTCGATGTTTTCCGAAACATGTTTCTAAATATCAATGTAACTATGTATATGAAAAAAAAGAAGTTATTCACGAGAACCCTGAAACTTATGCGGCCTTGTTGGTAATTCTTGTAAATGACCTACAGACATCCCCAATAATCCCCTAAGTCCTATCAACTAAGGTCGATATGACGTCTGTAATGAGTTAAAAGCTGAGGTTAAAAGTTTTTCGGGCACCCTTTTTTATTGCTATAGTAAACCAGTTCGCGTACAGACGTTTGTATGTTTCTTGAGCGCAATCTTATTAGTAAAATCTTATCTTACTATCCTACTTATATTATAAAAACGAAATGTTTGGATGTTTGTTTTTCACGCCGCCCGTAACAGCTCAACCGATTTTGTTGAAACTTGGAATAGATATTTACCTAGAATAGCATATAGGCTACTTTATATCTAGTTACCACGCGAGACGAAGGCAGGAAGTCAGTATTATTATAAATGCGAAAGTTTGGATGGATGGATGTTTGTTTCTCAATCACGCCAGAACTGCTGAACGGATCTGGATTGAATTTGGCATAGTGATAGATTATAATCTGGGATAGCACATAGGTTATGTACTTTTTATCCTCGTAGGTACCACGCGAGCATAGCCGCGGGCGGAAGCTAGTAATCCCTATTCCAAAGTTTTGTCCACCCACGTATTTTCCACTTATTCTTATTCATGACCATTTACAAAAAATCCCTAAAAGGTAGTAATAAAAATACTCTAAAGTCATATCAGCGGACAATGACAATAAGACGTGACATTTTCTGCTGTTTTAAGTGCAGAAAAGGATTTATTTGAAGTTGTACCTGATGCAAGGCACAAAGACATTTCGTCAGCTAAGTTTGCGCAAGCCGATCTAATAGATAGCTTATCGTTTGCACAGTAGGTAAGTGTGCCTGTTAGAAAATAATTAAAAACTAAATGTCGGTGCTAAGCCATTGTAGTATTACATCTCGTTAAAGGTCTGTTCTTGCTACATCGTTACAGTAACCTAATGAGTGGTTTCCAGGTCGTTCCTTTTGTACTTCAAGCAAATTACTTATTATCTTTGGTCAAGCGTTGGACTACGATTTCGGATTTGGAACTTGAATTGACGAACTATTTATATGATCCTACTACGTAATTGACAGAGCAGTGATGGTGTGGTAAAAACTCTGCCTTCCTATGCAAAGGTCGGGTTCGAATCCCGGTCATGCACCAATGGATTTACCATTCGGAAAATTTATATGCGCTATACTAGTGCACTGAAACGGTGAAGGAAAACATCGTGATGAAACCGGCATGTTCTAGAGCTTTAAAAGTCGAAGACATTGTGTAGGCGCACTTTAATCAGTCATAGGCCCTTTTCAGGGCCACCATACCTCAACCTGGTCACTGACCGAATACAGGTGACCAAGAAAAATTCAGTGACACGACAAGCAAGCATGGATAAAAGTCGTGTGCTTATTTACTTATTTAATTTTATTAGTACAAAGATTCAGCTACAGTACACTGCCCACGTTGCAAGCGGATGTGAGTAGAACTTCAAGCGTGGGTGTACAGAACAATGTAACAGCCGTTGGTAGGTAAATGACGGACGGGCGCAATCTGATAAAGGCCGATGAAGGCAAGAATTGCCATTTCAATCCAACATAAACAGCTCAAGGCCTACAGTTACACCGTTTCGTAACGCTGATCCATGAAAGTTCCTACTGTTGGTACTTTGTACGTCTAAAGGGTACTTATTTGAACTGTAAAGTAAGGGCTGTAAGGCCTCCTTCATTAAACGTTGTAACTAGCGTTAAATGTTTTCAGTAGACCAAACCTGATTTTTATGATAATTTATTATTAGATGTTTGTTCTGTGTCTGGGTGTTAAATATTAATCTATTATGTATATCAGTATCTGGTACCCATAGTACAGGTTATGCCTAGTTTGGGATCAGTTGACCGTGTGTGATATGTCCAGAATATTTATTTACATATTTATTTAATTATAAAAAAAATGGCTCACGGCTTTTACCCCCAAGCATGGTAGACAATCTCTCAGATCTCCAGTCAATCAGGTCCTTGAATATGTCTATGGGGGCTAGTCAGAGGCAAGTCCAAACATTTTGGTACATGCCTAGGTACATTTTGCAGTAGGTAGTTAGTATTCCATACGTGACAGATTGTAAGTCTGTAAAATTTCCTCAAGATGTTTTCCTTCGCCGCTTTAAGCACGTGTTAAATTAATCGAAAAGAAAAACTCATTGGTGCATAACTGGCTCGAATCCACGATCTTCAGGTTGAAAGGGGTACCACCCACTAGGCCAGCACGGCTTTATTCATTATTATAATTAATTATTTATTCATGATTGGTGTGACATAGGGCCATCAACAGGCTTCCTAAAAGGAAGCAGGTAAGCAGGCGTTGTAGTGGAAAGGCATGTGACGCAGTCGCTGAAGTCATACAACATGACGTGACATTTAGCGTGTAAAGGGTAGAGGCACCTACTTTAACACACCTTAAGTTTAAAAAAATACACTAGGTATATCATACAATAGCCACACCCAAACAAATATTTGCAGAACATGCAAATATTTGTTCCGCCGCCCGCCATACGTCGCTGCGGGGAACGAATCCCAATTGCGACTCAGCTGGGCACTCACCCGTTACGCCGCTGAAGTCGTCTTGTAAATAACCGGCGCTGCGGGGATCAAAATCCTCTTACGTCTGTACTCCAGTAAATAATTATTTTATACATAATTTTACATATAAACAATACTCTTGGTTTTTATAATCTTAAGGCACTCGCGGCAGCTGGTTTTACTAGATCAAGGCAACCTACGGTTATATATACGGTCAGTAGCAAAGATCACTACCACTAAAATAAGAAATTAATAACATAAAATTAATTTCTTATTTTAGAGCTAATGTTAGTTTTTAATTCTTTTTGTGGCTAATCTATGTACAAGTTATTCATAATACTTATGTAGGTATAATATCCAGAAAGCGGCTTACTCTATGACCAATAAGAATAATAGCGAAGAATAACCAAAAAAATACTAAAACACTTTAAAAGCCCCTATCGGGATACTAGTATCATAGATATGATAAATCACCTTGCATATCATCACAATATCAAAATAAATATCGAAAAACAATTTTTATTCAGGCATAAAACACCTTTGAAACTATATTTTTTAGTGAACTAAGTAGGTACTTTTGATGTTGACTGTACAGGCTTAACATAATTCAAGACTACTTTGCTCTCGATTCTCGATTGTTGTCACAGAGTTACAGCCTTGCTGGTTTAAGTTTCAATTGCCGGTAGATTATGTGTAGGGTCTACGCAATAGTCATCATGAATTTCTACTGACAGCATGCAAGTTGTTTGAGATGTTTCGTCATTCATCATAATAGGTATCTTGTGATAGGTCAAGGCATCCTTAAACAAACAACCCTGTGTTCAAAAATAATAATCAAACTACTTTAAACTTCGGTGTTGAGGAATAAAGATTCTCGGATGGCGACCACGATCCGGACGACGCAGTGTCGGAAGACCTGATGGACCGACGAAAATGCGAAGGTTGCGGGAAGTAGATGGATGAAGGCTCAAGAGACTCGTCGTGGCACTCTCTAACGGAGGCCTATATCCAGCAGTAGCTTCCTCAGGATGATGATGATGATGATGAAACCGCTTGCGCTCGGCAAAGAAAACTAGTGTGACTAATTCCTATATTATTGAATTGGTCGATATCGAAGTTGTATCGGTTTAATTTTTAATCAGGAAGTCAAGTTTTTTTGTTCTGATAGTTTTATGATTTGTGCAGGTAGTTATGTTTTAATTGAGTAGATATATTGTGCCTATGTATATTTATAATTATACTTACTAGGGACCTGCAAGCATAATGTGACAAAGAATTAGTACCTACCAATAATGCGCCGACGCGGGCGCAATGGTGGCCGAAGCGACTAAGCCAGACACTAGGTTTTTGCGTCAGGTGGCCTAAAAGGAATAAAGGTAGCCGTGTTGGCCTGGTGGGAAGTTCCCCGACTTTCAATCCGATGGTCGTGGGTTTCCAGGTCGTGCACCAAAGGATTCAAAGGATTCCATTGAAAATAACACAATACCACGGAATAAAGATAAGTACAAAATACGGCTAAAAAACCTAACATCAGGCCTTCATGTAACCTAACTCCCAGCCTTAAATAATTGAAACTCAAACTAATTTACTTTTGGATAGATATGTAGCTGAAGTTACCTACACCGTGAGACTCGAAGCGCCGCGCCGCATAGTGCGGTTGATAGACGCGATTTTGTTATTTCTACCGTTTCCAACAGTAAAGGAGTTTGATTTTCAATTGTTTTAGCGAATTAGTCAGATCGTCACCAGTTTGACCGTCGCGTTGGAACTGACCCGTATTCGGTTCGTGGGCACGACAAAGGCGGACACTGGACATTGCCCTCACAGACAGATAAATAAATAAATATTCCGGACATATCACACACGGGCAACTGATCCCAAACTAGGCATGGGTACTATGGGTACCAGAGACTGATATACATAATAGGTACATATTTAACACCCAGACACAGAACAAACATCTAATCTTTTCAGTCCAGTCCATCCTAAGGTTGCCTGGCAGAGATCGCTCTTAGCGATAAGGCCGCCCATTGTATTGCCGTGTAAATTTGTTATTGTGATCTTATGTATTATTTCCGTATGGTGATCAATAAAGTGTTATCTATCTATCTATCTATCTGTGTTCATCACACAAATGTTTGTCCAGTGCGGGAATCTCTAGCGCAGAAGGCAGAGTTACTACCAACTGAGCTATGAGGCCTGATGATGATTAGGGTTCAACTTGCGATTTTTTTATTCACGCGATTATTATTCAAGATAAGTACTTACCTATTTTAGTTACTTTCATGACGAACCGAGAAGGGACATAGCATAATAGTTAAACCAATTATTTGTTCGTGTTCAATTTCGGTGAGTAGTTTGATTAAACCCTAAAGGGATTCTAAAGAATCATGTTTCTAAAGAAACATCCTTTGTTCAATTAGTAAAATAAATGAATCCAATCCTACCCTACTTCCTATCCTATCCTACTATCCTAATAATGCGGAAGTTTGTGAGGATGTTTGGATGTTTGTGGTTCAATCACGCCGTAACGGCTCAACCGGTTTCGATGTAACTTGGAATACTTAGATTATATAGGTACCTAGAATAACACATAGGTGATTTATCTATGTAGGTACCTACCACTCGAGAAAAGCCATGGGCGCAAGGTAGTACCTAGATATATATAGCATTCCAAAACTTATAACATGTGATTAGTTCGTTGTAATTTAGGCATTGCAACCAACTTCCGGTGTCGGAGTTTATAAGTTAGGTATCTAATTGATCAGCCGACGGACAGGGAATGCTTACTAAATTACCTAGTTATGAGTCTGAAGTGGCAATGTAGGTTAACATTATGTTAATTTGTTAGATAGTTGTAAATACAAGAATGTTATGGTAATTATAAATACCTACTGGTTAATATTGTTACTGACCAAGGACCTTGGTGGGTTCCTGTTTATACGCCGATAGTTCTAAGCTCTTTGTCTAAACGATAATCGACTTTTTAGCTGATGTTTCAGTGATTTATCGCTTGCATCACACGGCGCTGGCTGCTGGCTGTTCGTAATGAATTCAAAATGCGCAGGTAACCTTCCATGGCACCGCTTTGCGGTAGCTGTGCTGTGTGAACTAGAACATAAAGTACAGGGGCCTGGGTCTGGAATTGGTAAGGTATTCGTTACGTCCATTATTTCGATGACATTCTGCTCATTCAGCATTTTTTCGTTGATAACTTTTTTTCTGTGGACGTACAAATTTGAAATTTAATGCACAATTACACAAAACCATGATCTAATTCTCTGCATAGGTACTTCAAAACCCGAAATTCGTCAACATTCTGCTGCGGTAACGCACACAGCAAATAGTTCTTTTTTATTTTATTTTTTATACTACTGAAGTGGCAAACAAGCATACGGCCCACCTGTTGGTAGGCGGTTACCGTAGCCTATGAGCGCTTGCAATACCACAGGCATCACGCACGCGTTGCCGACCCCGAACCCCCTCCCCCCCTAAAGAGCTCTGGCAACCTTACTCATCGCAGGAACACAACACTATTTGAAACAAATAATGTTATTTGGCTGTGATCTTTTGTAAGGCGGAGGTACCTCCCAGGCGGGCTGCTCCAATTCAGAACGAGAAAATCTCGCAGTGCCCTACCTCCTCCTCCTAAATAGGATATTTAGTAACAAGCTTAGCGTAGTTGCCATCAAATTACTCTATGGTTGCCATGGTGATGTCAGTTACCATGGGAAACACAAAACTTTACGCTTTGCTCTTAGCGTTACAATCATAGACTCGCTGCCCAGTGGATTAAAAACTCCAAGCAAGAGATGGAGTCTGATTGTTTTCGATTGTAAAATGTATCTTATCAGGAATAACCAAAAAGCTTTTCAATTTCCATGTTTCTGTATGACTGTCGATTCCTGATACATCACAACGCTAACACAACAAAACATGAAATTAACTTCCTTAAACTAAACAAAGGCCTTATTGGTACAAACACCCGCATGTAAGAACTAGTTGCTGCCTTGCTATAGATTAGGTGTACAGCTACATGGCCACAAAATTAAGGTAGAGTATTTAGAGCCACAGATGAAGTCATAGTTGGTATCTTTCACAGTACATCGAGTGTAGGTGTGTCACTCACGACCGGTTATGTTAGTGTGCATAGGTACCTACATGTAAACAACTATCAATTCAAGTTCATGTACGATGTTTGGTGGTATGAATGTAAACTAATAGTAGGTAGCCATGTCGGTAAGTTAATCTAAACAAAAAAATCTAAATCTAAGTTACCTAAAAAATTAGGCAAAAACGTTGCCTAATTTACCGAAATTAGGCAAAAACTCGAATATATTTTTTAGGAGGAGGTAGGGCACATCGAGATTTTCTCGTTCTGAATTGAAGCAGACCGGCCAGAGGTACCTCCGCCTTACAGAAGATCGCAGCCAAACAACATTATTTGTTTAAAATAGTGTTGTGTTCCTGCGATGAGTAAGGTTGCCAGAGCTCTTTCGGGGTCGGCAACGCGTGCGTGATGCCTCTGGTATTGCAATCGCTCATAGGTTACCGTAACCGCTTACCAACAGGAGGGCCGTATGCTTGTTTGCCACCCCAGTTGTATAAAAAAAAAGAAATTCAGATTGATGATTTCAGTTAAATCTCATGTGCACTTAATTAGCTTACAAAAAATCCTTACTCGTATGAAAATTAGTTACCTAACATGTTCTCAAAACGGTGAAGGAAAACATCGTGAGGAATCCCGCGGCTTAGGCAGCGCCGCACGGATTGACCATGTGTTTCCTGTGAATACGGTCGAATAAGCTGAGAGGATGGTATAGGTTCTGAGCAAGCCTACTCCATTGAAAACATATCCCAGTCAATACAGTGTCCTGTATATGAGTAAAAAGTTCCACGGAATGCTCTATGAATCATAAATCAAATCAAATCAAAGTAATTTATTGCGTAATATGGGTTAAGTACAACTGTTACATAATGCAATACAAATTAGGAGCAGCCATATTCAGCGTTATACGCAATATACATATTTTCAAAAAAATTAAGTAGTTATGTCAGAGCTTTAAATTACAATTAAATAGTGCTATTACAAAAAATGTCATTAAAATAATCATGGATTGAATAGTGAGCCCTTTCCAATAGTAAATTTTTCAGTCTCACTTTGAATACTACAAGGCTTGAAGTATCAAGTAAAGGTTTAGGTAGGTGATTGTACACACGAACAGCCATACATAGCACACTCTTGTTTAACAACGCAGTTTTATTTCGGGGTAGTTTGAATCATTCATGTAAGGCCTTATAATGTTGTTATAATACCTTACATTACACTTTATAAAGGAAATATTCTTTACTTACATAGATTACGAAAATGAATTTGTACCTACTAGGGTAGTGGGTGCCAAAACTCGGAAAAAATATTTTTTTTTCCGTGTTTTTGCGATTTATTAATTGCAATGATTTAATTTGTTTTCGATAGCTTCGAATCTTTGCATGGATCTGAGTGTTGGGCAACCAAAGGGACGGATGAAAGAAGAGTGCATGCTGCGGAAATGAAAATGTTGATGTATGTGTGACTAGAATGGACAAGATACGGAATGAGTACATTAGAGGAAGTTTGAAAGTAGCGCCAGTGACTGAGAAGTTGAAGAGCAAAAGGTTAGCGCGGTATGGGCATGTCATGCGGAGGGAAGAATGCCATGTGACTAGAAGAGTGTTAAATATAAATGTGAAAGAATATAAGGGAAGAGGTAGACCAAAGAAAAGATGGATAGATTGTGTGAAAGACGACATGAGTAAGAAAGGAGTGAATACTGATTTGACGGCTGATAGAGGGAGGGGAGAGAGTGGAAGAGAAAAACATGTTGTGCCGACCCCACATGAAGTGGGATAAGGGCAGGGAGATGATGACCTATTTATTATAATGTACCTACTAATAACATATGGCATCGCCTTAGGGATAAAAAAAAACCTGTTATGATGTTATACTGTATTCTAAATAAAAAATAAATAAATAAATGATGAGTTTCGAATCTTTGCATGTACGTTTATTGATCCTGTGTAAACTGTAAGAATAGGTAGTGAAAGTCACTGACCCAAACTCGTTAAATATAGTTAAAGGTTACAAATGAAAATATAATTATCAAAATGGGTGCATTGAACCCACCCGAGAGAAAGGGAAGCTATTAAAAAGCCCTCTGTAAAATATGTCCCTTTTCAACTTAATTGCAATTAGAAAACCAACCGATGTCTGTTATAAGAAAAAAATATTCAATGGTGCCAGCAAATGGCTTTTTTTGTCACGGGTCATTCACGTTAGTATAACAACCTTACTAGCTGACGCTGACAGCTTTGCTCACGTGGTACAAAAAATGCAGCTAGTTAACACGACTGTTCTACCTTTACCCGTTCAGGAGAATTACTGTTGCACCTTCCGACAGCATCGTAAGACCAGTGATGCTAATGTGTAAGCAAAATTGTATTAATAAATAAACAAATATTCCGGACATATCACACACAGTCAACTCATCCCAAACTAGGCATTACCTAATAACAATAAAATTAGTCATTTATTTCAGATTTCAGGCAACACAGCAAAGTACATGTACAAATACAGGGTAATGGCGTTAGGAACTTTGAGGATGATTTTAATAATCTAGGTAAAACACAACGAGATTGTTTCGCTCTAAATTGGAGCAGCACGCCTGGGGAGGTACCTCCGCCTTACAGAAGATGGCAGCCAAAAAACAATATTTGTTTCAAATTGTGTTGTGTTCCTGCGGTGAGTAAGGTTGCCAGAGCTCTTTAGGGGGGGATGGGGTTCAGGGTCGGCAACGCGTGCGTGATGCCTCTGGCTATTGCAAGCGCTCATAGGCTACGTTAACCGCTTACCAACAGGTGGGCCTAGGCCTAAAAATCTAGGCAATATCCAAACTATTCCAAACCGTTTATAATGTACAAGACATCATTTCTTGATCTCGACTTTCTTCTATTCATATTTAAAACCTTTGAAATAACGCTAAGATTGTAAAAATCATCCACAATGTACGTCATTCGTATTTTGCTTAAAAAAAATCATGCAAACAAAAGAGCTATTGTAAGTCGTTGAAAGTTCTCTTTTTCCAGCTCCATCTTCAGACCTGATCCTCGTAAAGGTATCGTACACTTGTAACACATCACAAACAACAGCATTTCCTACAGCTATTTCCTACGACTTCTTTAACTAACCACACTTGAAGTATTTAAATTTAGAGGTCTCATTTTGGCCGTGGTCCTCAACTATAGTATTATTAATTTTAGTAAATACACTTTAATCTAACTAAAACGTAAAACGCTACATATTTTTTTCAATTATTTTACATTGTGGCTAATTTCAGGAAAGATAAAAAATATGCTGAAATATCGAAATAATGAACATTTTAGTTATTCACAAATGCTCCATTTTGACCGCCGCAGTAGCATGCGAATTTTCAATATTTATCAAAAACAAATCGACTTCGACCAGCGATTAGGCCGTGTTGTATAAATATCAGTCAGAATTAATATATATGGATTGATAACTGGATACCAATTCGTTTTTCAAGTCTTCGGTTTATTTGAATTACTTAAAAAAATATACTGTCTCTGTTAGCGACTGCGACTTATAGGACCAGTTATTTGTACTAAGTGCAGCTAATAGCAGCAACAGTTGCAACTATGGTGGTCGTTACTGCTTGCAGTGACAAGGATAGTGCTAGGTTTCTACAAGTCTAACACTATGAAACATGCTTGTGGTGTGCCTAATGCCTATGCTTACTGAAGTGAACGGCCCTTATCAAAATTTTCAAGGCAAACTGGGAAACAATCATTGATTCTAGGACCTATCCCCTTTGTATAGAGTTGAATTTGGTTACAGAATAAATAATGCGCCGGCCAGTGGTCCACCGACGCCCGCGCAGCCCCATGGCGCTTTTCTTTCTATTAGCGATAGCCAACGCCCTATTGCATATTTAGACTACGTCACAAAGGTATCTGGAATAGGTTCGCCAGCTAAATTGATTTGGTATAAAAGCTAACGCAAAATTGGCAAATGCATCATTCGTTCCTCGTTTAGAAAACAACACAGACCACAATGTTCAAGCTGGTGGTGTTGTCTTCCGTGCTCGCCCTAACGGCAGCCGCACCGAGCGGACTGGGTCTGCACGGGTGGGGTCTTGGGCTCGGCTGGGGCGGTGCACTCGCCGGTCACCTCGGATCTCCTCTAGCCGCCCCACTCGCAGCTCCGCTGGCGCGTGCTCACTGGGGTTCCTCCTGGGGTTCCCCCTGGGGTGCTGCTCCCGTAGCGCATGGACATGGAGGCATAGCCTCCGCGCCGGCGATCGCTGCTTACAACTACAGGGGTCCTCTATCCCTAGCTCCGGGTCAGCCCGCCAACATCCTGGCTCAAGACGGCAGGCCACTCGACACCATCAACGTGAACCTGGACCGCGTCGCGCACATCACCGCGAAAGCGCTGGACCCCGCTGGCGGTCACGGCGCCCACGGCCACCTCATCGGAAAGCGTTCAGCACCACTGCTGGGTGGCGCCTGGTCGCACTCCGCCAGACTCGACCTGCCCGCCGCTCCCCTGGCCATCTCCGCAGCTCCGGTCGGCATCCACGGCGGATATGGTCTCGGCCCTGTCGCGCCTCTGGGCTTAGGAGCCTGGGGTCATGGCGGCAACTGGGGTCATTGGGGTGGCTGGTAAAATTGTACAAACATATTAGACTGTAACAAACACTATGCCTACATACTATAGTTTTAATAAAGAGAGTTACCTATATATAAATATAGTTTATTATTCATCCTATACCTTTACGTTTCTACTTTGTAGCTTAGTTACCTAATAGCTTTTTAGCCTGCGATGCAGAAAGAGGAGTATTATAAGTTTAACGTGTGTATCTGAGTGTATGAACAAAGCTTATTCGTATCACAACCCATCTTAAAAAAAACCTTTTTTGTATACCTATATCTTAGCAACCCCTTGCCCGATTTAACTCATATTCTTACCAGCAAATCTTGATTCTACAACCTACCTACTAATTTCATGCAGATTGTAGGTACGAAAGTTATTCTTTAGCAAATATACAAACATACAACGCCTTTTCGTCCAAGTTGTTTGAGAGATAAGCGAATCCTATCCTACTTCCTACTAATATTATAAATGCGAAAGTTTGTGAGGATGTTTGGATGTTTGTTCATAGCTCAGTTGGTAGTAACTCTGCCTTCTGCGCTAGAGGTCGCGGGTTCGATTCCCGCTCTGGACAAACATTTGTGTGATGAACACAGATGTTTGTTCTGTGTCTGGGTGTTAAATATTAATCTATTATGTCTCGGGTACCCATAGCATAGGCTATGCCGTTTGGGATCAGTTGACCGTGTGTGATATGTCCGGAATATTTGTTTATCTTTTTTATTTTATTTTATTCAATCACGCCCAAACGGCCTAACGGATTTGAATGAAATTTGGATTGAATAAAAAAAAGAAAAAAAAAACTAGTAGCTACCACGCGAGCGAAGCCGCGGGCGGAAGCTAGTGATTTATAAATACGTAGGCACACATTCTTGTGCTACCACGTTCAGTGAACCTCTTGAATTTCTAAAAATACATTTGTCGATGGTTTTGGCCTGATAACCAAATAGTTATTGAATCACATTATACTCTGATACAATAAAGCCAACCTTTGTAGAAAATAATGTTATTCAAGTAACTTTATAGCTCATTTCCTATATGGTTGCCTAGCTAGGTATTTTATACAAGTTGATAAGAGATGTTGACATTGTTGAATGATTAAAATGTAGGCTTTCATGGTCGACGAGACGATGCGTTTCTAAGATACACTGTCAGGATGCGGGTATAAAAGCTGAGTGCAATCTTGGAACTGCATCAGTCGTCGCCGAGTTCATCAACACAGACCACTACATAATGTTGAAGCTGGTGGTGTTGTCTTGCGTGCTGGCCGCGGCCTCCGCTGTCGGGGTGTGGGGAGTAGCTCCCTACGCGTACACCGCACCTCTGAATAACTATAGAGGACCGTTGTCGCTGGCTCCAGGCCAGCCTGCCAACGTGCTTGGCTGGGACGGCAGGCCCTTGGATACCCTAGACGTGAACCTGGATCGCTCTGCGCATCTCATTGCGAAGGCTTACAGCGGCCATCTTCTCAAGAAGCGCTCGGTGGCTCCCCTGATCGCCCCCACTGTGCCGATTGGCTACGGCACTGCACAGATCTCTCCCTACTACGCTCCTTACACATCCATTGCCCACATTTCCCCCTACACCCGCTTCGCATCTCCCTTGATCTCCCACTGGTAAAAATCCTATGAATCCTTATTCTATAATTGGTCAATATGTAAATAAACAAAGATGAGTTACATACAAAATTCATTATTATTTGGTTAGGGACCGTGTACCTATTTATTCTTTTAGCACATTTTACATGCATTCGTCTACGGTTGTCGCGTAGGAACCTCCCATCCCGTAGGTACTTGCCATGCGTAAGCAGTAAGCAAGTTTGCCCACACAAGGTGATTAAAAATATGTATACTATCCCGAAAGATGATTATTCTATCATGATAAAGAAAGAATATTAGCGAAAAATAAATCATTTCCTTCCCTAGATTTTACCCGAGCTTTTTCAAATTAGCTGTAATTGGTCTTTTTTTTATGTTATACGGAGGCAAACAGGCTTACGGCCCTCCTGATGGTAAGTGGTTACCGACGCCTATTGACATCAGCAACACCTGGAGCATTGCTAATGCGTTGCCTGCCGAGCCCCTCCCCCCTAAAGAGCTCTAGCAACCTTACTCACCGCAGGAACACAACACTATTTGAAACAAATAATGTTATTTGCCTGCGATCTTCTGTTAGGCGGAGGTACCTCTCCAGATGGGCTGCTCCAATTTAGAGCGAGAAAATCTCGCTGTGCCCTACCTCCTCCTAAAATAATCCTCCTTTTATAAACTTTGTAACCATTTATCAAATGTACAAAAAGTTCGACATGAAAATTGCTACCTAAATAGCTAAATAATTGAGTTTTTTTTTATGTTATACGGAGGCAAACCGGCTTAAGGCCCACCTGATGGTAAGCGGTTACCGTCGCCTATTGACATCTGCAACACCAATTAATTGCATTATTTGGAGCATTGCTAATGCGTTGCCTGCCCTGGAGAAATCTTTTGTATTTTTCTTAAAGCTCTTCATGTTGTAGGTTAGCAGGAAACCTCGGAAGGAAGCTCATTCCACAATTTGCACGTATGGGATAGTTTGAGATGATTTAACCCCAAAACAGCTGACTTTTTTATAATGTTTTTCTAATGAAAATTTTCAAATTTCCAAAAGTCGTAGTAACAATGTAAGCGAATGTAATAGTTAAGTGTATAATTTAAATATGTAAGAAAACCAAAAAATTAAAAGTTCTACATTCAGTGCACATCACGTATTATTTATTGTTCAAATTTGATTTTGCTCTGTGCAATTAGCAAATGGGCCAATTGCATTCTTTGTGAAAATCTCAGCATTAAATATTTGTCTCTACTTACTCTACTTGTCCGACAACCGTTGGCGGAGAACCGACAACCGTTGGGGAGTAAAGGTTCTCGAATGGCGACCACGAACCGGGCGACGCAGTGTTGGAAGGCCCCCCACCCGATGGACCGACGACATTGTGAAGGTTGCGGGAAGTCGGTGGATGGAGAAGGCTCAAGACCGTTCGTCATGGAACTCTTTGGGGGAGGCCTATGTCCAGCAGTGGACTTCTACAGGCTGATGATGATGACTCTACTTGTCTCTTATCAGAACAGAATTCAGAAATCTATTATTTGACATTTGCTACGGTATGGCAAGCGTAACCCTAATCGTGAATAATTCGTGCTGATGCCACTGTTTACTAACGAATAACACCAAATCTTATTACAAAATTGATTCCTATGTAACTTTCCTGAAACAAACTGAGTAACGTCCTGATTGAACAATTTTAATTAAGCTCTAGGACTTTGTAAGACATAGAGTTTAACTTGTTTATAAGTAAGTAGGTATTATTCAACGTACCTCATACATTCAAAATTGCAAATGGAGTTATACAGATATAATTGTAATGTTATCAATATAATGTTTACATTTAGTATTATCTAATCACGTGAGTTGACTTTTAAGAGAAAATTAAAAACATAAGAATTAGGGAACTTTTTTTTATTAACATTTAGGTGTGTGTTAAAAATACCAGGGAAGGCCCGTATCTTTTATCGTAGTGAGGAGAATTTTGAGAGATATAATTTAATTTGACAGCATTTTCTAAAAATCATCTCATGGCAGTTTGAGGGGAGTAAAAAAAAATTACGACTAAGAATTAGGTTGACATCAGGGAGACACTAGTTACATAGAAGTCACCTACTATTCTTTATTTTTTTTATATTTTCCCTTCGAAATCCACTCACGACGATTAAAGATACCTACGAGCCTAAGAATTACCAGGGTAAATATAAAACTGGGAACAGATTCATTACTTTATTTACAGGGATGTTGGAAATCGTGCTTGGCATTAGTGTAGTTCATCTGTTCACCAGTATCTCAACACTGGAGCTCCAATGTGCGTGATGGGAGCAGCTGCGATACGCGCTATGGGCACAGCGGGGGTGATCAGTGGCGTGTAAGCGATATGGCTTCCGTATACTGGAGTGATGAGAGGAGCGGACCGCTTCTTCAGAATGTGGTATCCGCGGTCAATCGCCTTGGCAGTCAAGTGTGCAGAGCGATCCAAGTTCACCTCAAGAGTATCTAAAGGCCTACCGTCTGCGCCGAGGATGTTTGCGGACTGGCCAGGGGCGAGCGACAGAGGCCCTCTGTAGTTGTACGGCTGGACCAGGGGAGCACTGAATGAGTAGGCGATAGGAGCTAACAGAGAAAGAGGAGCGGAGCGCTTCTTCAATAGGTGGAAACCGCTGTTATCAACCGCCTTGGCGATGAGATGAGCAGAGCGGTCGAGGTTCACATCCAAGGTATCCAGGGGCCTTCCGTCCCAGCCGAGGACGTTGGCGGGCTGACCGGGCGCCAATGATAATGGTCCCCGGTAGTTGAATGGCGCCAGACCAAGAGGCACGCTGTAGGCAAGAGGCGAGAAGGGTGCAAGCACCCCGGAGGCGGAGGCAGCAGCCAGCACGCAGGACAACACCACCAGCTTCATCATTTTGTAGTGGTCTGTGTTGTTATCTCGACTCAAAGACGACTGATGCACTCCAACAATGGGATACGCTTTTATACTTACACTGCAATTATTATAAAGGGCGTCGTTGATAAATAGTTGGCATTGAAAGGACTACTTTTAAGAAAATAAAATCATTTTACTGGATCGCTTTTTTCATGTAGGTATTTTTTGTGGACATTAAATAAGGCAAGTTTTATGCATATATCTACAACTCATGCCAAGTTTTGACTTTGTTTATGAGCTTAACGGCACCTACCCTGCAAAAGAATGCCCGTGAAATGTAGAGATCATCCATTGTATGCTTATTTATTTTTTAATAAAGACATAAACTACAGTTTGCCCTTTGAAGCAGTTTCTTCGGAAGAATTCTTCTGGAGCCAATTTATAGACTTAAAATCATTATTAATTTTGTTGCTATGGATCTGATAAAGAATTATTATTGAATAGAAACTAAAACCGAGAACATTTTCCATACCGACACTGGAATTAGGTAAAATATTGTGAGCATTTTAGAAATACCGGGAATTTTCATCGTTGTGGGCAACCCAGATGGAGAGACACAAAGCAATTTTAATCAGATTACACATATTCCAAGCAATTGTTAGGGGTTTAATTTCGCACACGTTATTTGAATGTCCCTTTTCTGGCGTGGAAACAAGCTTCACTAACTTTCCTTACTCATAGCCATAACGATTACGGGGAGAGGAAGGTGTTTGTTACCAAGGCGTTGTGAATGAATATCCTAGGTTTAGTAGATGACATACCTTTGGAGAAAGTGGCTACTTAGAGACTTATTTGTCTATTATTTGCAATGACATTTCAACATTGGCAGTGAGTTATTGATGAACTGACTAGTTGGGGCGTCTGGGCGACCTCGGTTATCGTAAATATCAACTTCCTGGACGGCCTCCTTGCACCGGTTCGAGAAACGAGATCGCACTTTGCTCCTGTAATTACTTTCTATAAATACGACAATGCAGTTTGTTAAGCATCAAGCCGTGTTCAAACGGTTTGCGATAAGTTACCTAAAATATGTTTAAATTTTGATACTAACGTCTTTAAAATTAAAGTCAATTACGAGTTTTATATTTAAAGGCGTACGATATTACTCAACGATATCGCTAGCCCCTAACAGTCAAACTCAATATTGAATTTAGTCAGTACACGTAAGGATTATTTTAAAATTATTTTATAATGAATTTTAAACGATATCACAAGCCGTTTGAACACGGCTTTAGTTGTTCACCCAACGTAGACCACAATCTTAAAGCTGGTGGTATTGTGTATCCTCGCAGTGGCAGCAGCCGAGCAAAGTGCCCTGATTTACTCTCCCCTGACGTACTCTACTTTAGTGGCGCCAGCAATGACGACCGTTTCAAAGTCGGCCAGCAGTGTCGTCCATCCTTTACTGGTCTTCACCGCCTACGCTGCTCCCTTGATTTACAGCCACTTCATCAAGAATGATTCTTCTAGGCTTGGTCGCGAGGAACAGGCGTAGCTTCACCTAGTTTATATGACGTTTAAAAGTGATACTTAGTGACTCTATTGAAATAAAAAAAAGCGGTCTCCGCAGTACTACTGTTACTATACGCACAGCACTATACCTTAGTTTCCAGCGCGTCTCTTGCGTAGCTCGTAGCTGATCTCAACGCCTATTGTAACACAACCCTAGAATACATAATAAACCCTGCCCTACTCTGCTGCATTCCAATACTGGCCGCCACTTACTTCACCAAGATGTGTTCCGTACCGCTGTTACCGGCAGCAGGGGTGGCAGCTTGCGCTATCCCTCGCAGCTTGCTGCTCTGGGGTATTATAAATGCGGCTTTTATGTCTTACCAACTTAGGAAGGTACTAAATTAGAGGTATGTTTTATGATTTTGTCAATGCACGACTGAATTGTAACATTCATTCGAATGATTTGAGATGTTTATTTGAGCCTGGTGATTCTAATTACTGTTTATTATCAGTCCTTAGAATGATTCGAGTGAAACAATTGTTCAGTTTGTGCAAATTTATTGATCGCCTACAAATAATTCATTTTTTTTATATCTAACAGTCACATACATTGTCCTGGGCTCACACTAGGATTCCCTGTGTCGTGGGTATCAGAAACTACGAGTACCATGGTACCACAACACTCAGACCCGGAACAAATATTTGCAGATCGTCCCGCAGCAAGAATCGAACCCACACCCCTTGCGTCTCAGACGGCGCTCGCCCGCTGCGCCGCAGAGGTCGTCGTATTATCGTTATCTCTGAATCAAAAAGCTATATCAACTACAATATAAAATACAGGTTAAAAACCAACATACCTACTAACAAAACACTCTAAGATACAGATTTTCCAGTAAGAGGCTATTCAAACCGATCATGATTTGAGCTTTCATCGTGAACAACTGCTATTGTTTCATGTACTGGATCACTTTCTTTTTCATCGGGTTCCGTTACAACTACCTCATCCACATTATCGCGTCTTCCGTCTTCCGAGTCATCGACTTTTTCAATAATGACTGCTTTTAGTTTTTCAAGCACTAAAGCTTCTTCTTGTGCTTTTTCTATCGAGATTGGTCGTTCCAACGCTCTTGCCAGCGGTAGATTGTGGAAAAATGTTAGAGCCACCGGAGTCAAATAAGGTCCCGTTCTTACTACGGGAGGCAAAACAGATTCACTTTCCTTCACAGCCGAGTACGCTATTGGACTGTAAACAAATGGCGCTGATATAAATCCGGGGGTGTGTCTTATATCAATTCGCGATTGATGAGACACTGCACTTGGCGCCGCAAAGATCAGCGGAACGAGTTGACCTTGTGTTTTACATAACACACACACAAGGAAAAATATTCTAATCATCTTGTACGAGCGAGCTGTGACGTATGAAGTAAAGGCAGATGAGACCGTAGCTTATAAAGTGAGGTAACGGTTGTTGGTTGCGCGGGCGCAATGGGTTCAAGTTCTTGGCCGCTATTGGACGAGTTGTTGCGTCACTGCTCTCGGCTCGGGGGCACTGGCCGGATTGAGATGCACGCATGCATTAAAAGTCATCAATTACAAATCGTTGATTAATGTGTTTGCTAGTGTGCAATGATCTCGATTGCGTGTGTTTAGTTTACTTGGGTAGAGTATTTTATTATTCATGCGTACCTACATAGCTAAAGTAATTAGTAAGCTACTTCCTGATTTTTATAAACTGAATTGGGTATTTTCTTTGTTGCTAGGTACATACCTACTCTATTATTTGCACGAACACCAATCTATTTGTAATCATGCTGCAAAAAAGTAAATTTAGTCGTTTTTGTGAACACGTTCACGGGGCTCAATGGCGGTTTTATTATTAGATTTGGATCCTGTCGCTGTGATTCAGCGTTCATAGTATAAGAAGGTGCTGCGGTAAGATCTAAGCACCAGTCAGTTCGAAAAGTTCAAGATGTTCCGTGTCGTGGTTTTATTCACTTGCCTGGTAGCTTGCAGTGCTCATGCAGTGCTGCCATTGGTGCATACTGTGGCTCCCGCTGTTCCTTATGCTCACGGCTTAGGTGGCCTAGGTCTTAGTGGCCATGGGTACACTAGCGTGGGACATCTTGGATATGCCGGCCAAGGGTATATTGGACATGGATACGCCGGCCAAGGCCTCCTCGGTCATGGATACGGAGCTCATCACATCCTGAAGCGATCGCCACATTACGTTCCTGTGGGCCACTTGGGAGGACACGGTGCTTCAGTTGGTCACCTGGGTGGTTTGGGACACTTAGGTGCAGTTGGACATATTGGTGGTATAGGACATGTGGCTCCAGTTGCAGTTTCTCACCAATCTCGTCTAGATGTGCGTTCTTCACCAGCACTGGTGGCGCCAGTTTTACCAGTAGTAGCACCACTGATCCACGGTGCACCAGTACAACATGGGGCCTTAGAGCCTCTGCACTATGGAGGCGGTCACTACGGATCTGCTTACTCTCACTTGGGACATTACTAGGCTTCCATATAAGTCAAATGGACTATGCTAAATGAAAATGTATTAATGTATAGAAACTAGTTAGTACTTTTGTAGTGATGGCAATAAAGTTTTATTCTTAATTGAAATTACATGAGTAATATTTTTTGTGTTTAGCCCCCGGCGTTTACACCGCGTTGGCGTTGACGCCGCACTCGCCTGCCGTCATACTGGCTGTCGTGTATGCCTACTCCTCCCCAGTTTTCTCTGCAAACTCTTCCCCAATTGAGTTCTGTCAGCCTACTCTTCTCCCATCGTCTCTGCCAGTAGGCAGAGACGTAGGCAGAGACGATGGGAGAGAAGCATTAGAATAAAACAAAGAAAGCGACAAAAATGTAACAGTCTATACTTGGGAAATGTGTAAATTTGCCACTGGAAAACCTAAATAAAAAAATCCTAAGTTTGTAAATGAGGGCTAGAAGGCAGCTTCCATTTTGATGTATCACATTTTACGAATGATGTAAACGTTGACAAGATCATATAGCCTTCTGGAATTTGCTGAATTCACAGATAGCCTAATAAAATGATTGCTCAATTACGTGAGCAAAATTTGTATATCACACGAATGATCTCATTTCAAATGATCTGAAAAATGGTAATCACGGTGAAGGTTTCAGACGTGAGGAGGTCATCTCATGCTTCATGCCACAAACTGTGTTGAATAATGCAGATCTGATTTGTGTTGGGTTCAGGCAGGCCAGTAGGTATTACTTTTTTAAGGAATATGAACCGTCACATTATTATAACGACTGCCATTTCTTCGTGCTATTAACGGTATTTTTGACTACGATTACTCACTCATAAAAAACAGGACGATGATAAAATAAAAAATAATTACTCCATGAACTATTTTGGTCCAATTGTACAGGATATAATATTTTGAAAGAATGAAAATTATGAAAATCACTTGCTACCTACAGAAACTACTCTGCAGTATTTTTTTTATGTTTAGAATTCATGGTTCGAGAAAGTTCGAGAATGAATAAGGTTTTATTCATCAGTTTCTCCATTGTCGTTTATTTTTTTCGTTTAAAAATAAAAAGATAAGACGGGCTGATGCATAGAATAATGTGTCTACTGATGGTGTCTACAGGATAAAACTCTTTAGGCGATTAGAGCACTACTACACTACTTAAACGAATAAGGTACTTGGCGGTCCTACGCATGTGCAAACTCGCGTCATGTAGCACTGGCCACTCGGATAATCACTGGCCATCTACACTTTTTCAAATAAAAAACAATTTTTTAATGAAATGTTCCACGATGTTTCGTTCGTAATTTCACTAGTATAATGAGATGCCATTTTTAACCGACTTCAAAAAGGGGGAGGTTCTCAAGTCGGCTGTATTTTTCTAGTATGACGGGATAAGTAGTAAATACATTGGTGGTGCCATGTTAATTTTTCAAAATCAAAATTATTATGGCCACCTTGGAATAATTCTCTATACACCAGCAAAAGAGATATCAAAAACGGTTAACCTCCTCCTTTTTTTGGGACACATAAAGATCTTAATGTCTTAATCCAGTCCAGTTATATGGAGCTGTCGCTACTGGGATGTCTAAAAGATTATGACGGTCATCGTGATGCAGCAGGTCTAATGAATTATTTAACTGAAAAGCCTCGAAGGGCTACATATGAATAAGAAAATTTCGAAAATACCCCACAACATCAGTGTTTATTAAAAAAATTAAACATAATATAAACGCTAAGTGAGTTATTGCCCGTAACTCATGTGGCTGATTAGCATAGAGAAAGACTTAAACGAAATTTAAGTGACAGGCTGGAGAGAAAGAACCGGCTGGAGAAATTCACTTGATCGACCAGGCCATCCGCGGTTGTAGTGCCTTTGATGATGATGATGAAGTATTGTCTTATTTATATCTTTTGGGCACCAAGATAGATAGATAGATATCAAGCCTAGTCCTAACTCACAAAGAAAACGTTTGATTAGAAAGACCACTGGTTTTTCTGAAACAATTGAGCCTAGGGCGGCAGACTTTAGGGACCGTTTCTTTTCTGAAGGACGGTTTTCCGATGTCTCACAGAAAGAAGTCTACCGGACATTTTTTCGATGACTTTTCACTCTTTCATTTCATTGTATGTTCAATGGTACCGTAAACTCCTATATTGCATGGTAACACAAAAATTAGGGCGGCAAAAATTTTACAGCCTTTACCTACCTACTGGGAAATGTGTAGGTAACACTGCCACTGGCTCGAACAATAGTAAACTTAACAATAAGCTCTTCGCTCGCTCTATCAAAAATACCTACAGGGATAAAAATAATATTTCATGCCTAAAGACTTTCACACACATAATGTAAAAATTTATATTATAGCTAGATACATATAATTACATCTTTCCATAGAAACTGTCAGAAGATACGAAGATGTAAAAAGATACATTATAGCTGCCGTGTGTGGTCTCCTGACGGTTTCTATGGAAAGATGTAATGAGATGTATCGTCCTATAATATACATTTTTACATTATAGCTGCCGTGTGTGACGCGCTTTAAAAATAAAACCTAAAAACAATCACCGGCAAAGAAAATAAAGATTAAAAAATGTTGACATTTATTTATTTTGGCAGTGCATTTTAAGTTAATATAACAAAACATTTTTCATAAATCAGCAAGTAGGTAATGTTAGCGATATTGTTACCAGGGGTGGACACTGAGGGCTTTAGGAACCACACCATGGTATGTCACAGGAGACGAGTAGGCGGAAACGAGGGGAGAAGAGTAGGCAGAGACGACAGGAGATGAGTAGGCAGATACAGCAGGAGAAGAGTATGCAGAGACAATAGGGGTGGAATAGGCAGACACGACAGGAGCAGAGTAGGCAGAGATTACGGGGCTGGAATAGGCGAGGGGTGCGACGACGGAGCTGTAGTGCAGGGGAGCCGAGCGTTTCTTGAGGTGGTGTAAGTGCGTCAGCGCCTTAGCCTGGTAATGTGCAGCGCGTGCGACTACCACCTCCGGGGTGTCGAGCGGCACGCCCCTTGCGGCGTCCAGCACGACGGCAGGCGAGTGCGGTGCCTGCGCCAGCGCGGGGTACACGCCGGGGGTGGCATAGACCCCCGTGCTGTACACGGAGGGCGCCAAGTAGGGCGAGCCATGAACTACGCTGTTGCTGTATTGAGACAGAGAGCTCACGGCGCCGTAAGGCACCACGCCGCCGTACGCCAGCGCCACACTGGGTTTGGCGGCCACCATACTCGCAATACTCAGCAACACCACCAACTTGTACATCTTGGTCTGTGTTGCGGTCTTAGCGTGAAGGGGAATAAGGATCGACTGATGGCAAACAAATAGTCGCGGATGTTTTTATACTTTCCTCAACAAGGAGTAATTGCCGAAACAAATGCTAATAAACGACCTTCAAAGACCGCATTGAGTACATTGGTTGTTCATAATAATAATAAGTCTTGGCCGTTGTACCTCCAAAATGTTGGAACAATACTTTTTTTGCACTGAAGCTTCCGTGATTATTCCACTAATCCTACAGAATAATAATAAAATATTTTAAAAGCTAATTTTGGTTGTTTTATTTTGAGAATATTTGTGGTTAAATCACGCACCGAATGGATCTATATAGATGAAATTTGAGAAAGGAATAGATTATACCCTGGAATAATATTTATCCCGAAACCATCCCCAAAAACTAAATGAAATGAAATAAATTTATTCGACAAACACAGACAGAAGACACAAATAAATAAATAGGATAGGAATAACTCATAAAACCTTCTATGAATTTAACTAAGACAACAATCTGTTTGACAACAATTTGTAGACGAGAATTGTTGACAATTCTCGTTTACAAATTGATAGTTGTCTTCTAAATCATGTAAAAGCCGTCATTCTATGTATGTTTATATTTTTTTTGTGTAGGAAATGTACAAAACATTACCTACACAAAAAAATTAAAACAAAATTCTTATTAGGTTAGATTGGCATGTCATATTGTCCCTGCCAGTGCTGTCTTCGCCTATAATTAGTTAGTTTATCAGTCTTAGTCTACGTAGTTTAGTTCCTAGTGAATGTTTGAAAAATGTGCTGTCAGCGATCTTTTTTATCAAATAAATTAATAAACATTGCTTATCGACTAAATCGACTACCATACCATAATTAAAATTATAATGAACCACTAATCGTGGTAATCAGCATACCTAAACTAGAGTTAAAACACTCAAGACCGAGTTGCCTAAAAGATCTCTTCATGACGACCACTGCACTTGGTTTTTTAGGAGATTTTCCATAAAATATACCAAAAGCTTCGAGAAAAACACTTAAAGTAGGTACCCAATATAGTGCAATTCTAAGAAGGGAAACCGCCCAGCTTACCTAGACACACTCTCCGGGACCAATGATTCTGCAAACGACCCATTTCAAACCCTTCTTGGAATGTAGTATACCTACCTATGTACCGACCTAGAAATATACCTCTAAAGTACTGCTACTACACCTGTTACTACATCGACCAGGTTTCCAGGAAATAAAAAGGTTTTCAGGAAATAAAAAGCCTTTATTAGTGTGCGGTTATGGTTTTATGTTTAGTCCTGAATCTCTCCAAGTACAAAAACACTGTTTTATCCATCCACAGCTCAAAGAGATAAGTAAATACAGAACTAGCTGAATCACTAAGTACCTAGACCGCGAATGAAGGAGCTTTGTGCACGAAAGGAGCCTCTTAGAGGCGCACCTTAATCCTTTCACTACACTGATTCTTTCATCGACGGTCATAGGCCCTATAATAATAATAATAATATCTTAATTTCAGGCTACTTGACATATAACACAAACATGTGTAATATGCCATGGCCCATATTAATAAATACCTGACAGACTAACATACATATAATATTACAAACCACCATACCGCAACCTGGTCACTGTCCTAACACAGGATGACCAAGAAAGAATCAGTGACACGACAAGAAGAAGAAGAAGAAGAAGGAGCTTTATTAATCCACATCACGTGGAAATAAAACATGTAAAGCTAGCTAATCTAGCTATACTACTAAGTAGCGAGCGAGCGAAGCGAGCTCTGTCAATCTATAGCATGTGCATCTAAATAGAGATTAGTGAGCAATATTACAAAGATACCGGTAAATGTAGCGAGTGCTGTAAATGCACGTAACATTAAAATAAAACAAAAATACTACTAAGTAGTCAGTGAGCGAAGCGAGCTCATGACATGGACATAAACAAAGTTAGAGCTAAAAATACTTTAAAGTAAGTCTAAAGTACTGCCTTACCAAGCGAGTTCTATCAATGCTCGCACATTTTCTCGCAGTTAAGAAAGTGCATAATTAGTTATTGCTTAGTTGCCTAAGCTTGCTTGCTTGTCGTGTCACTGAGTCTTTCTTGGTCATGCTGTAATGGGTCAGTGACCAGTTTGAGGTATGGTGATGGTAAGCAATACTATCAATACGTTAAAAATCAAATGAGGTGCTTAAGAAAACTGATTGCTTTGCTTGCACTGTATCTTACTTCATAAATTGTGGAATGAAAGAGCTCGCTTCGCACGCCAGTCACCGCAGTAAGTTCTTCCATTAAAAAAAAATATTTTTACCCTAAACTTTGTTTTAAATACCTAAGTGTAGGTTTGCAATCATAACTTATTTATTACATACAATGAGTAGAAGAAATGTTATGTTGACAGCTCTTGGCTTATCTATCACAAGAGGTGTTTTGGTGAACAGACATTCCTCGCTACAAGATAATTGAAGCTCGCTTGTAATATTCTCGTAATAAGTACTACATGCAGACAACGACGCGGGTAGGCGCATCGGCGCTAGTTTATAAATGCGAAAGTTTATTAAGATGTACAGATGTTTGTTAGTCTTTCACGCCGCAACCACAGAACGGATTGGAATGAATTTTCGCATTTTTGTTGTAATTATATTATAACATTTATATCTTATAATTTAATAACAACGTGGTACCCGTATACAAAGTAGCATAAGCTACTTTTTATACGGGTACCACGCAGGCGAAGACTCGGGTGGAAGCTAGTTACAAATAATTTTGATACAAGCAGTAAGGCGGGCAGACTACTATACATTTATGTAAAGTATTCGATTTGACAGGTTATAATTTATTAACTACACGAAGCTATGAACTAATAATAGTTGTAAGGCAAAATAAAAGTAGCTAACAAAAATTTTCTACGAATGTGGGATAAAAGGATTAAATGAAATCCAATATCAGTTTATTTCTTTATTTACAAGTCGTTTTATTCAGCCGTTCAGCAGCCTGAACAGAGGATTACTCCTCGTTATCGTGGGCGTCGTTTACCAGGGGTGAATTCCGTATGCCTTGGTGATGATGGGGGTGTGGAAAGCCGTCGAGTAGGTAAGGGGCGCCGAGAAGATGGGAGTAGCAGCGTAGGTCGACACAACCGGTGCGGCGATGGCGTGGGACAGGATCGGAGCGGCGAGCACTGAGCGCTTGCGGATCAAGTGACCTTCTGCGAGAGCCTTAGCTTCAAAGTGGGCGGCACGAGCGGCAATCACCTCGGGAGTGTCGAGGGGCACAGCGGGAGCACCGATGGCAGCGGGCACGATGGCAGACTTGATCAAACCGGGAGCAGCAAAAGCGGTCCTCGCAAACGCAGGGGCAGCAAACGCAGTCTTCGCAAAGGCAGGAGCACCGAAGCTGGTCCTAAGGAAGGCGGGTGCAACTGCAGCGGTGGCAATGGGTGCGCTGTAGATCTGGGGGGTCGATACATAGGTGCTAGTGATAGCGGGAGATGACTTTATGTCAAGACGGGACTGAGAAGACAAGGCAGCTCCAGAGGTGTAGGCGACCGCTGGTGCAGCGTAGGCGGCCGGAGCAGCGTAGGCGGCGGGAGCAGCGTAGGCAGCTACAGGCGCAGCAATGGCAGCCGGAGCAGAGTAGGATGTTGACACTACAGCGGGAGAGCTTTTAATGTCCAGGCGGGACTGAGTGGAGACGGCAGATCCAGAGGTGTAGCCGACCGCGGGTGCAGAGTAGGCGACGGGCGCAGCGGCAATAGCGGGCGCAGCATAGGTGATAGGCGCAGCGATGGCTGCCGGAGCCGAGTAGGAGGTTGACACTACAGCTGGTGAGCTCTTGATGTCCAGGCGGGACTGAGAAGAGACGGCAGATCCAAGGCTGTAGCCAACCGCAGGTGCAGAGTAGGCGATGGGAGCAGAGTAAGCCACAGGTGTGGCGATAGCAGCTGGCGCGGAGTAGGCAATGGGGGCTGAGTAGGAGGTTGCCACTACAGCTGGAGAGCTCTTGATATCTAGCCGGGACTGTGAGGAGAGGGCGGCTGGAGCAGCTGCAAACACACCCGCCGAGTACGTCAGCGCACCACCATGCCCTACACCGCTGGGGACGGCCGCGCCCAACGCCACCACAGATAACAACACCACCAGCGAATTCATCGTGGTCTGTGTAAGTTCAGGTGCGAACGCTCGTCGTTGGAAAAGATAAACTGATGCTTTCTTTAGATCTCCGAGCGTATTTATACTGGCCGCGATGTATCGCGAATGAAAGTCAAGTTCGACGAGTCCTTCTTGTCCGACGTGAATAATAAATGTACTTACAGTATTAATTTAGATATGTGACATTTAAGCACTCGCAGTTCAGTGTAAAGTGATGCACTTAGCTAATCTAATTAAACAATCCTACTAATATTATAAGTGCGATTATAAATGTGAAAGTTTGATTAGCAATCATACCGTTAATGATAAACATTGATGTTTATGAAAATTGGAATAAATATAGTCCGTGAGCTGGAATAGCATTGTACATCTAGATACGAAGATGCATGGGATAAAAGTTAGTCAATAAAATAAATATTTTGTAACTAATGTCGGTTTTTGGCTTGGTCCTTGATGAAAAACACACCATAATAATATTTTCAAATATTCTATGAGTGGTATATTTAAATTTTCACCTACCTTATTTCTTTAGTATATTTTATTTCGCATTTGAATTGTTAAGGTACTACAACTACAGCAAGAACATTGCGTCAGCTGCGCCTACTCATATCCATGGCTTACTAACTAGAAAACACTGTGCGGTTTGCTTCCTACAAACTTTAACAACGCAGCATAACATAACATCCGTGTTAAGAGGTACCTATATCATTACCATCTAATGGAATTGACAGTTGTTGCTATAGATCAATGGACAAAAAACTGTCCTGATTTATAAGGGTGTGCCGTTCGCCGAAGCTTTATTGTTTTTTTCTTATTATTAACCAATACAAAGATTGCGCCCCGCATTCATATAAAAGCCTTGTTTGTATTACGTACCATCATTATAGGTAAGAAACTCTTTATAAGGGGCATAACATGACGAATTATTTTTCATGTATTTTCTGCCTTATTTTGCGAATCATGTTATGAATGCACTGTTTAAGATTTTGGTTGTAGTCTGAATACACCTGTCAGATTATAAATGTTCAGCGGTTCTCAGACTTGGCTCATGACTAGTATTATTTTACTAACTGATCTATGTTCATTCAAAACCGAACATGGTTTGATGGAATTTGAGATAAAATGTGAGAGTTAGGTTACATACATGGAGTTGTAATACAGCTGCCACGAATTATTTCGTCATTTAGACTCAAAAGCTCCGGAAGTGTGCCTACTTTTATGTACATGACTATGGTGTGTGACTTTATATATTTTATACTTATTTTGTTTTTAGGGTCAGGGAAGTACTAAGATTGTATTTATACTAAATTCAAATATTATTCTAACTATATTCAAAATACTGAATTTTCTACTCAATGTAGAATCGTAGATACCTAAATTATATTTACAATGTTTTATAATATGCCAAAAATGTTCAACTCCCCTCCCCTAGATATGGAGATGATCTAACTAAGCAGGCTTGGACAACTGCAACGTTTCGCCTGTAGGTAGAGCAGATAGGTAGGACAGAGTCAGAGATATTTGCTAGGCGAGTCGTGACCGTAGCTCAGTTGTTTAGAGTATCCCAGTAGGTATTTAATAATAATAATTCATTTATTTCAGACCACCATCCGATCCATACAAAATGTAATATAATTAAGAATTAAATTGAAATGTCTGTCTATTGCTGTGCTAAAGCCGGCCAGTGTCTCATTACACAGGAGCAGATGTTGCCTGCCACATTGGTCTGGAGGCTGTTGGTGCTCCCGCGGTTTTATGGGTGGATCACGGGTTTGAATCCTGTCTGAATCATTTTTTGGGATATTATATAATATTGTACATATAATTAAGGAATTTTCAAGTTTAGAGTGGAAAAATTAGAGTGTCAGAATCATTTTAAAAACACTTTGAAGAAATGTTCTCGAAAAAAAATACAAAATTTGTTCTACTTCCCCCACCTTCTTGGGGACGCTTCCAACTGGTGATCTGGATCAATTGAGCTATCTGTAGATCGTTTGTAACGGTCTTTAGATAGCTCAACTGTTTCTTGTGTATTTAGTAAATTAACCTGTATTCTTTTTAATTTGTTTTCTGTAAAGGGGGCAGGTAAGCTAGTAACTCGAACAGTGACCAGTTCTCGTTACTTTATCCATTATTTTTTGCGGATTGGATAAAGCGAAAATTAAATGTTAAGGTTGTTCGACCTTGTATCGGCTTTCATACAGAGCAACTGGGCGTAGGTTTAACCGTATCTTTGTATTAATATAGAGATGATACAATAAATAATTTCAAATTATAATTAGGGTCGTTGATGCTTGATTTGTCATGTTTAGCTTTAGAAGTATAGATGCGAAGGTATCATTGTCCTTTTCGTGAATTGGTTGAGGTTTTTTCCTATTTTTTTAGCTATAATTTCCACCCTCGATTTTTTTATTATACTAGAATAGGTAGTAACTATATCTCTTCAAAGTATCATCCAAATCAACTAAGCCATTCCTACTAAATTCATACTCAATGCAGACATCATGCATTTTTCTGTCCCCTAGATTAAAAAGACCGATGTAAATAATTACTTTTACATCGAACCGATCTACGCTTTGAATGAGAACTTCAATACATACACCAAGTTTTTTGTTTTATTTTCCTTTTTTTCGAACGGATTTTTATGCTGTGAGTCTCTTACGACCACTGCCAGCTACACCGGGCTAGGCGAGCGCAAGGGCACCACTTAGGTACGGACCTCGGCTTGGGCTGTTGCCAGAGGGAGGTTTTTTGAGGAGGCCATCACCCTGATCAGCGGGTGGAAACGCTGGGACGGGACGTCGTCGTCGACCCCGCCGACATACACCAAGTGATATTGTTCCATAATAGATATATGGACTCCTTTTAGCGTCATCGCTACTAGAATCGATAGTTTTTACTCTGTTTCTTTGCTCAGTTTTTACTCTGTTTCTCTGGCAGAGCAGCTTATACCAAACCAGCGCTTTGGTATGAGCTGCTCTGCCCTAGCATACGCTGAGAGGTGGCCGTTTTTGTTATTGAATTAAATTTTATTTCATATTGTGTTAAGTTTGATTGTGTTTTTTGGTAACAAAATAAACGTTTTTCTATTCCATTCTATTCTCAGCCTCTGTTCATTTCAAAGTGAAATCGGCGTACTAATAGTTATATCACACGGTATCAACAGCTACAGTATGATATGTATCAGCTTGTTGACATTATGCATATAAATACAGAGAGGTCGAGTGGTATGCGGAATTGATTATCCGTTTATAGTTTCTTTACCACTCACCAGTTCACCACTGCTGGTGTTTATCGAGTAATCCCTCGACAGACGATAAGTAATTGTTGGAACCGATTAACTTTTCAGTCAGTGGAAAATTATTATCGAACTCATTTGCAAATTCGTTTTCTTTTTAAAATAGACCATTTAATACTGAATGCTTCAAAAATAATTTAACAAGAATGGTGAAATACCTCGCATTTTTAAACGAATAGGGCCGAAGTAGGGCACAGCGAGATTTTCTCGCTCTAATTGGAGCAGCCCACCTGAGGTACCTCCGCCTTTCAGAAGATCGCAGTCAAATAACATTATTTGTTTCAAATAGTGTTGTTTTCCTGCGGTGAGTAAGGTTGCTAGAGCTCTTTAGGAATGAACGAATTTATCTTGTGTTTGTGAAAGTAGGATATGATTAAAAGTTAATGGTTCATTATTACGTGGCAGATCTACCCTGGTATTTTTAGTTGGTTGCTTCTTGTCACTGATTCTTTCTTGGTATTAGGTCAGTGATCAGGTAGAAGTATGGTTACCCCGAAAAAGACCTATGACCATTGGTGAAAGAATCAGTGTAGTGAAAGGATTAAAGTGCGCCTCTTAGAGGCTCCGTTCGTGAATATGTCACATGACTTCGAATTTTTATGTTCTAGGACATGCCGGTTTACTCACGATGCGATGTTGTCCTTCACCTTTTGAGAGCGCGCATAAATTTTCCAAATGAAAAATCCATTGGTGCACGACCGGGGTTGAACCCACGACCTGTCGATTGGAAGGCGGCGCAACTACCACCACTCCACCTGTGCTCTTATTAGGTATTTTTGTCGTTAATATGTTTTAATCCACTCCCACAACTTCCCGACATACATTTCATAGCATTCAAAGATTCCTATTTTTAAATGTCCCCTCTTTCCACTCACGACGATTAAAGATACGAGCCCTAGTGTGACGGACACCACTGGGAAACGTCTGAGGAAATGTCTGAGATTTAAATGTCACTATGCACTTATTACGCATTATAAAAAGAAAAACAATGAATAATTTATTGAACTTTATTCCAAACACAAATGGCACAACGTTCCATCTCGCTAGAGTGGATTCTCCAATGTCATTCCTAATGTACTAAAACTACACTTTATAAATAGGGGTTGACTGTTGCTCTTTTTGGACTAAGCCAGGTGTTGACGGCTGGTTGGCCACGGCTGGGCCTCGGGTGCTCACCACGCGTGGGCATAAGGAGAAGCGTATGCGGGAGCGGCGTAGGCAGAAGCGTAGGCAGGAGCGGCAATCACCGGGCCGTGCGCGGCTACCACGGCAGGGGAGGCGAACTGTAAAATGTTTAAAAGTTTTGAAGTGCATGCGTTTACCTTTCCAAAATTCAGACACAAGTAAAAACACAAATAAATATATATTTTTTTCGAAGAAAAATATATTTATTTGTTCTTGTTGGTGTCACTTCTGTGTCATAGCGCGAACTTAAAGATTACTAAGAAAAGACTTTAACGCGCTCAAAGACTAGTTTTGTTAGTATGTTTATTTTTGCAAGCTAGGAAAATAATGTTTTATCAAGGGTATAAAGTAAAAAGTAAAGGGTAAAAGGGTTTTTAAATTTAAATGGCATTCGTGCTATAATTGGGTTGTATTTTATTTTTGTAGTATAAACAAGCTACTTATCATAATTGTTGGTATTAGCTAAGTGCGTAAAACATTGTGATTGTGCGCATGGCCGGTTTTTAGATAGATTGTAGATCAAGATTATAGATAAAGTACCTACACAGCATAAGGATAATTATGTAGACTGACTACTGTAGACCTTGACGTGAAAACTTTGAAGGTTGGGAATGGTAACCGTCTGATTCTATGGGCCTTAAACACACAAGCAAAAAGCTATCCTTCAAAAACTAGATTACTAGACTAGCAAAATAGGTGCATATAGGCGTGTTCAAACGTCGTCTGAAATGTATTTCATAACGATCTCTAGTGAATAAAGTCAATTTTGAGATTGACTTTTATGGGCTTGCGATACCGTTAAGCTAGATATAGCTCAACGGTATCGCAATCAATTTTGAAAATTGACTTTCATCCAATGAGATTTAATGTTAAAAAAAATTAAGAGCGCATTACTTAATGCACGCATATCTATTTTCCGAATAGGAAAAACCAATATTGCATGGTCGAGATTTGAGCCGGATTGAAATACAGCCTAAGAACTTACTCTGACGGAATTGGAATAAGAAGTAGCGACGGGAGAGACAGTCTTGACTACAGGGGCGCCCAACAGAGGAGCTCCAACAACTCCATGGCCCCAGGGGGAGGCCAAAGGAGCAGCATAGCCGTAAGGAGAGCCGATGAGACCGGGGGCGGCGGCGGCGCAGGCCAGAAGAGCGGTGAATACGACCTGGAACATTTTTTAAGTAGAGAATTTTAATGAAACTATCTCATCCATCATCATCGTTATCATCATCATCGTTATTATCATCATCATTGTTATCATCATCATCATCATTAACATAATCAACCTATATCAGTCCACTACTGGACGTAGGTCTCTCCTAAGACGCGCTTTTCAAGAACTTTTAAAGGTATCCCCATATTTATAATAACTCACGTACTTTATCGGTTCCATAAAATTATGTCTGCCTTTTTCTTTTGATTAGTGTTAGAAAAGAAAAGGGCGCAAGTTATCGAGCCGATACAGTTAGTGACTGATTATGATGAATAAGAAGTTATGTTACCTGTTTCATTTATCTAGATTTTCTATTATATTATTCTATGATATCGGTATTCTGATGTCCTACTGAGAATATGACATTGATATAGCGAAGGTTCTAATTCCTAAGTCTGATATTGCGCTCTCTTTGCGATTTTGTTTAGACGATGACGACAGTTGACATTTTCATAGGTATTTATGGTTCAAATTTGTGTTAAATACTGCTGTCTCGCTCGTATTTAAATTACAATAAAACACCATGCTATGGATCATTGTAGGGCCCATTGAATTCTCTAGATTGCTTTATAAAATTATTTATCTAAGTGACTATTTCAATGTCAAAGACTTGTTTTTGCCATTGTGTACCGACAGAGTTATGTGCATTGCTATGGTTTACATTTAAGAACCGTTTAGTTTTTGTACACAAATCAATTATGACCATTTTATTCATACTGGCAAAAACTATTCTAAAGCAATGGTTCCCTAAAAATCTGCTACAGTCAATTATATGACGAACATAAAGTTCTGTTACCGCTATATCATCGCTTTTTAGGAGACCAAAGAGTTTCAATGATTTAAGTATTGAAATATTTTAGTACATTTTACAGCAATGCTTCCCTAAACATATGCTACAGTCAATTATGACGAACATAAAGTTCTGTTACCGCTATATCATCGCTTTTAAGGAGACCAAAGAGTTTCAATGATTTAAGTATTGAAATATTTTAGTACATCTTACGGCACCTTCAAAGCAAATTAATGAATCTTGGACTCGATAATTGTAACTCATAAATCTGTTGAGTAGTTTTAGTTCTAGTATTTTATGAGTTGGTTATCGAATAAAAAGCGTGAATTATCGGGTAGGTACCGGATGGCAACTCGAGACCTCGTCCGGGTCGTTGCCGCCAGAGAATGTCAGCACAAAAAGTAAAAAAAAAAGAGTTTACCTACTTGCGGTTTTTCTATAATTACGCCTATTTGAAACCCAACGTTTTATGATTATGTACAATGTTAAATAATAAAACAGGCATTTGTTCTTCGGAAAATGTTCTTTGATGATGTGTTCTTAGTCAATTTAGTCATCCTGCATTAAGGTCAGTGAAATGGTTTAAGTATTGTGGCTCTTAGAAGAACCAGTGACCGTTGGTTTATAAACCAGTGTGGCGAAATTAGAATTAGAATTATTTATTTCAGTTAAAACAGCAAGCTTACATTATATACCAAAGTGCCTACTGTCTAAAATTAAAACTTAAATATACTCTTAGTGAATTAAATATTATACAAATGTTATCATTAAAGATGTCGACATGTTGGACCTCGTGTACATAGGCATTTAGGGAAAGAAAGAAAGGATCAAAGGGCGCCTCTTAGGGCCGTATTTATATAATAGCTCTCAAATATGAGTGTGATCTTAAGTGTTCTAATTTTAAATTACCCATACAAAATTTAATTTGTTTTGTGCCCCAAGCACGAATAATTAAATAATTATTAATAATAATTCACGATACTAAGTGTCAAATATTATCCAATATCATCGGCGATGCTTCAAATCTTCTTATTTTGACCGTCTAATGTTTGATTTGCTATCTTATCGTTACCGTATCGCTATCGTGATTATTCGTGCTCGCAATCTAGACAAGACAATAGCAAATAGGTTACTTTTTAAATAGGTTCCACGCGAGCGAAGCCGCGGACGGAAGCTTGTTACTTATAAATAAATAAATAAATAAATAAATATTCCGGACATAACACACATTGTCAAGTGATCCCAAACTAGGCATAGCCTGTACTATGGGTACCAGAGACTGATACACATAATAGATATATATTTAACACCCAGACACAGAACAAACATCTGGGTTAGTCACAAATGTTTGTCCAGTGAGGGAATCGAACCCGCACTGGACAATTAGAATTAAAGATAATAAAATACCAAAAACAGCTGATTTGAAAAAGTTAGGGTAAATAATAGATATTTTTTTATCTTTTCACGACAGTATACATGTTATGAATCACCTTGTATAATGGTACATACTTTGATTTTGAGTAATGTTTCGGCAAAAGCTAAAGTTCTTTTTGCAAACTGTTTCAGGGCCACCATACCTCGGCCTGGTCACTGGCCTAATACAGGATGACCAAGAAAGAACCATTGACACGACAAGCAAGCAAGTGAAAAGAGAAGATTAGTCTTACCAGCTTGTACATTTTGGAGGGTGGTGGATGGATTTGTAAAATCGAATGAAGGATGTATGAGCGAATGTGCTGAGGGCTTGCTAGCTCTAGCTTTTATAGGCTTAGACACACAGCTGGGCCAAATCCGTTTAACCCTACCCCCGGCCTTAGCCTAGGTCACATGTAGGCTTCGTCAATATCTTGTATGGTTAGCAAAACCATATGTTAGGAAAATTTAGGAAATAAATCTTAAATGTACTAACAAACTATTAAAATCATTAGTAAAGCTAACAGATTTTCCCTAGAAAAGCTAATCTAAACGCGACCTATCACTAGGAACCACTAAAATACGAATTGGTGTAAATAACCTTATTTCAGTTTAAAGCTCATAAATAGTATAAATTGTTAAAGGACTTCTAGGTCTTGTGAAATAACAACATTCAACAGTGGGCAGTTCCTTAGTCATAATCTTGTTTATACATTCGCATTTATTTCTTTGTAATTTAAACCAATTATTACATCATTACTACGAGTCATCATCATCATGTCAGCCGTAGATCGCCCTTTCGTTACATAGGCATCCCCCATCCCATAGATTTTTGGAGCAAATTCCTATCATTTGAGGGGAATTTGCCCATACTCACCACGCTGGGCACGCGGGTTGCGAGCGCAGTCAGAGCTATCGCTGTTAATATAGGGGACACTGCTGCTTATTCTCTAGCTTTTTTTCCCTGAGTCACCTCTTACAATATCCACGGTAAATATGGAGGGGTCCATTCTTCAGCTGGGGCCACCACGGCCACAGATTATTAATATAATTAATATCCTACTATACTATTGTAAATGTGTAAGTTTAGATGGATGGATGGATGGATGTTTGTTACTCAATCACGCGCCGGAACGGCTGAACGGTTCTGGATGAAATTTGGCACAATGATAGATTATTGTCTGTAATAAGCACATAGGCTACTTTTTATCCAGCAAAAATGGCAAAAAATTTGCAAAAAAGAGGGCTAAGTTATGACTTAACTCTCTTTTTCTTTTTTTTAGTAATTCGAAATAATTAAAAAAAAATCACCACCCCTTGGTGTTTTTTTATTTTTTTTAAATTATTTCGAATCTGGTTCATTTATATACTGTTCTTACACTTTGAATCCCACAGTACATACTTTATTGTACTTCTGATATCCTGCACGCGTTCAAACATAACAATTATATTGGTTGTAATGGATTTGATACTTTGATTTATTTAGTTTTTATACAGGTTATTTGAAAATGCACAAACCAGGTCTAACCATATCATAAATTGTTGCCAGTTAAGAGCCTTAAAATAGGGCTATTGATACGATTTAATAACAATATTCGCAAAAATCAAGGATTTTTGTCCAATAAGTATATTATAAATTTTTAACAAGTATATATAGTTCTAATAATTGTAGTTCTAAGTTGAAAAATGAATTCATTCTAACTTATTCAACGATGGCCTTGCGCAGCTTCCGGCTTGGATTCTTCCCAAATAATAGATGTTAATGTATAAAAAAAAAGTTTAAAAAAAGTTTATTTATGTGTAACAAACGCAAATGAATTATTCACTAATTAATAGAAACTTACTTAACTAACTAACTAACAATAAAGTTGTGGAACGGTACAGTGTATTGTTATGATGATAGTTAATAGTGTTGAGGGTACTTACAATATAATTATTTGATTGTGCGCTAGCTCCCACCCTAGGAGAACCTGTGTTGTGGGTAGCTAGCCTCTTTCGAACTTTGTGACCATGTTGAATGAGATTGCGGTCTTACGCTTATTCAGAGTGCAACAGGTATCTAGTTCAGTAGCGAGCGACATGTTAACTAGATGTTATTGAATGACATAATTAAATAAACGAAATGTATGTAAGTGAAGAAGATAGTACGTAAGTAATTTTTTTTTTGGTATAATTATATATATTTTTTTTATAATAATTAGTATGTATAAAACATTTTGTATGTAGATGTAAAATATAGTGTAAGATATGATATGTGTACGGTATGTGTTTGTGTGTATTATATATTTATGTATGCGTTTAATGTTTAGATTAGATTACGTATGTATATTTGAATATTGATTTATGAAATATTTTTGAGAATAAAATAAATATACTTTGGTCATTTACACTTATAATGGCCAGTCATATCAATCAGGTGTTATTGAAATTAAATTGTGTTCAGTGGCTTTCGCTGCTGACTGTACTTTCCATTATACCAGAACGACTACACAATCGAAAACTTTTTTTTCTCGTTATGTTTTTCAACTAGAGTATCAAGAATAGTAAATCATTGCATCGCATTTTAAACAGTAAATCAATACTTACATTACAGGTTGACTAAAATAGATTTGTACGTAGATAAAAATTAATCGTTTATGCTCTGGTTTTCTGAGAAGCGGTAACCCTCATAAAATGGCCGTAATGAGGTTGAGCGTATTTTATAGCAATACAAATTAAACGATACTAAACACTGGTTTAATATGTATATTATCCCGGAAGGGTACAATAAAAAGAAAGAATAATAGCGCTTTTTTTTTTGAACAAATTTTTGACAAAAATTTACTCCAATTTTTCAAAGCTGTGTTTAACGCTTTATTGCCCTAGATATTACGGTCTCCTAGTCTTAGAAAAGCCCGGCTTTAGTGTTTGTAGCATAAGGAGGGCAGGGCGTTTTCAATGACACTATTCTATGTGGCCCACAGTCAGCTGACTGACACGTTATCATTTTATACCACTTAATTAGTACCTAGATGTAGGGTTCAGATATCAATAATATGTCTTAATATTGGGTTTGTGTACTTTTAACTTTGATGAATCATGACAGAAAAATTATTGCGAAAATATAATGCCAGTCGGTGAATGTGTATTCGCGAAAAAATCATTTAAAATGTAAAAAACAATGGTCTTACAAACTTTATCCCGAAGAATGGTAGATATCCTCTCAGATCTCCAGGCGATCAGATCTTTGAAGAGGTTAATGGGTTAGTCGGAGGCGAGTTTGAACATTTGGCACAATTTGAACATGCCTACATTTTGCAGTAGTAATTATATACAATAATACATACATACATATTTCGGACATATCACACACGGTCAACTGATCCCAAACTAGGCATAGCCTGTACTATGAGTACCAGAGACTGATATACTTAATAGATATATATTTAACACCCAGACACAGAACAAACATCTGTGTTAGTCACAAATGTTTGTCCAGTGCGGGAATCGAACCCGCTACCTCTAGCGCAGAAGGCAGAGTTACTACCAACTGAGCTATGAGTCAGTATATGTTTGGTCGATTTTTTTAAACCCTTGCATGCTAACACTTCCCAAGAATGCCATCCATTTCTAAATTCTACATAAGATTCTTGGGAATGCCCTGCATTTGCCAGAGAGTACTACTTTTTTTATATTCTCTAAGAGGCATATTATCTAAGAATTCCTAAGTGATTAGGCTTTTTAAATCGGATCAAACATATTTGATCTAGATATAACTTAAATTATTGCTAAAAATGGTGTGCAGCCTTGTCTAGGTAAGTTGGCATTCGGTTTAATTGAGCAACACGCCTTTAACTTGTCTCGTTCAATGGTAACAATTACGTAGTATTCTAAAGTCGTTAAAAACTAACTTCAAGTAAAGGACCATTTTCTTAAGATTTATTTATTTAAGATTTATTTATTTATGCTTCTAATGTATATTTAGCCTCCTTATTCATAATCACTCAATAACTCTATCGGCTCGATAGAGGTCCGCCTCTTTCTTTTGTTTACTGTTAGAAAAGGACAGGGCGAGAAATATGGAGCCGATAGTGGCTTGAATAAACTAGTACTTTTGTATTCACCTCGCTTCGATCTACCAGACTTTGCAATCACATAGATAATGTAGGGTCTAGCTCAACTCTAATTCAGAAGGCAGGACAACTTACATCACTGTCATGGCGAATTGAGTTCTAATAACGATTTGTATCGAATGGAAGTCATTACTCATTAATATTTTACCTAGATCGAGTTTCCTTGGCTCATAATTTATGTACGTTTACTAATATTATTTGCGAATGCATAGCCAGGATTTAAAATCGATGAAATTGAAAACAGTCAATATTGACGTATTGATTTGACGTTACGATACTGACAAATTGACGTATCAATTTTTCAGTATCGTTAATTGTAAATCATCAGTTAAAAATTTTAATGTACCTACCTAATCAAAATGACTGATTTTCTCGTTTCTGATATTTTAGATTTTACAATGCAAACGAACGTGTTCAGGTAAAGACAAAATTTCTAAACATCAGCTTTTTTGAGTGTATTATTTTTAACCAATAAATTAAATTATTAAAGTATCAAGTTGAATTGCGCCTCCAGTCGAAACCCACGTCACAGGAATCAGGATAAATAACACTTCAAGTGCAAAGGATGAGTATTGAGTAGGTAATGCTACCCAACGCTACCTCTCTCGCTTTCATACTAGTAGCAACAGAACTTACGGAATAAAGTTACATTAAGTTATTTACTTGATACTTTTGATATTTTCTCCAAACGTTCTCTGGTACACGTAGAAAACCTCACTAAAGTTTGTCGACGTAATCAAATTCACCCGATACATATACCTATCTCATACCTATCTATTTAACAGGCCTCATAGCTCAGTCGGTAGTAACTCTGCCTTCTGCGCTGGAGGTCGCGGGTTCGATTCCCGCACTGGACAAACATTTGTGACTAACACAGATGTTTGTTCTGTGTCTGGGTGTTAAATATATATCTATTATGTATATCAGTCTCTGGTACCCATAGTACAGGCTATGCCTAGTTGGGGATCAGTGGACCGTGTGTGATATGTCCGGAATATTTTTTTTATTTTTTTTTTTATTTGGACGTTAAGGAATGAAACTTCGAAATAGCATTTTACTACATTCTTTTAATATCACATTTTATTATACAGGTTGAGCAAGTCACTAGGTAATGATATCACCAAATTCGTTTATAGGTAGTAGGAGTACGGGGATGAAAGGTATCTGGCGGAGAGGACGGGAGCGGGCGCGGCTGCGACGTACGGAGCGGCTGGGGCAGCGATGTAGGGAGCGGCTGGGGCAGCGACGTAGGGAGCGGCTGCGACGTAAGGGGCGGCCACGGCGTGGTTCACAGCGTGCGCCGAGTAGGAGCTAGCGTAGGGCGCGATGTAAGCAGCGGGAGAGATGGCTGGGGCTGCGACCAGGGCCGCGGGGGCCACGACGCCGGCATTGGTTGCAGTGATAGCTAGGGTCAGGATAGCCTGTTGAAGAAAATAAAGGTAAAATGACTGAGAGAGATGCACTTAAATGTCGCTTTAATCAAAACTTACAACAAACTTGGCGATCATTTTGCTTGGACTTTAGTGACTGCTCACAGGTGGTTTACACTGAAAGATTCGTTGAACTGTGTCGTCTCCAGAGCATCGTCACGTTTTATACCCACTGTCGATTTTGTTGAGCAATGAGGACGGTCAACGCATGTGCCACTAAATAATGCGCAGGACATCGCAGTTGGCACTGCGATTTTTGACCCAGACTTGGTTTACGGGCAGCGCATTCTAATTTGAACCCTATGCTAGCCAATTTCACTGTGTATTATGTAATACCACTAAAAAAATAGTTCTCAAGCATATGGATATTTTTGCTAAAAGTAGATAATAATTTACCGAGCGACATAGAGTGCATAGAAAACCTATCTTTTAAATCTTATTTGTAAGTGACGAATGTGGGTCAGGGTTTGTTAGAGAAATCTTGTACTTGTATGGTGACAAACGTGTATAGTGACTAGAAGTAGAGCACAGTAGGCACATTGTACTAATAAAATACTTAAAAATGGTTAGTATTGACTGATTATATTTAACTCGACAACCTAACATTAGGAAAGACATCAGACTTTGAGCAGGTTTATCGAGATTTGTAGTTATTTTTATAAAGACTAGCTGTAGCTACATAATAGAAGCCAGGGTTTCAATGTTGGATAGAGAAACGAAACCACTGCAAATATTTATACATACAGTAGAAATCCTTTATCACTATGCAACGAAACGAAGCAACCTGAATCTTAATGATTATTGCAATCTGGTACGATGAAAATTTCACAACTAAAAAAACCGTTTCCTAATGTGATCCATTTCTCCGCGCACGCCTCTTCGAATCCCAAATGAACACTTGCAATACGTCAAATGCGTATTTTGTTGTACGTCTATTGAATTACAATAAACATGGTATAAAAGACGAATACTTTTTCTTGGTAGTCACACATCACATCTTCTTTTCACCAAGGAAGGTCCTCCAGCAAACCAGGCAAGATGTTCTCTTTCAAATCTGTAAGCATCATATCTTTATTCATAATATTCATTACATAGCTTCATATAAATTTTTATAAGTATTTAATTAACATAATTTTTTTTCACCAGATCGTACTTATCGTTGCGGCTTTCACCATCGGCGCTAAATCAAGTGCAGTCCCTGTGGCAGCTCCTCTGGTCGCTGCACCAGCCCAAATCGGATATGCCCATGCGGTGCCCCAGAACATTCCTCCATACGCCTCTCAGATCAGTGTGACTACTAAGAACTTTAGCCCTCTAATCGCCGCTCCAGCTATTGCTGCTCCTTTGGCACCTGCTCCATACCTCGCTGGACCTGCCCCGTACGTAGCTGGCCCTGCCCCGTACGCAGCTGGCCCTGCCCCGTACGTCGCTGGCCCTGCCCCGTTCATAGCTGGACCTGCCCCTTACGTCTCTGCACCTGCCCCGTACTTAGCTGGACCCTCCCCGTACTTAGCTGGACCTGCTTCCTACGTCGCTGGGCCTGCACCCTACGTCGCCGGTCCTGCTCCCTACGCTGCACCTTACCCGTACGGCGCACCGCTTGTCCGATCACCACTTGGCCTCGCCCCAGCATACGTTCGATAGACTGCTAGAGAACTCTAGACTGATGACCTTCCTAGTAACAAAGACTAATAAGATATTTTTATATGTTTTTATACAAAATAAAAAAGAAATACTCATAAGCTTCGTTTTGTATGTCTAATCATACCCTGCCTTGCCAACAACCTATAAAATGAACACTAGTTATTCATTCATTGTTAGACAATTTTATAATGACTGCTATTTTCTGTCGTGTAGATGAAGCAAACCATAGGAAAAAAACGTTAATTATCAGATGAGTTTATAACAGCTAGGTATTTCCTGTCGTGTGGATGAAGCATACCATAGGAAAATCATTAATATTTATCGGATGAGTTAATTCCACTTTTAAACATCTGGGCGATCATCTGTGGTATTCGGGAACCAATCTACATAGTTGTTTATTTATCTATTCTCCTTCCAATTACTTGAGCCTGGAATCTTTTTGTTTAGAAACCATACTGAGCTTTACATTTTGAATATACAACCTCTCCTGTTCGTCCTTCTAGGCGACTAGAAACGGGATATTTAACCCTTTCCCATAATTAGTAATTGTTTAGGAATGTTCAGATTGAGTTTACGTAAATAAAAATATTCTGTCCTAATGAACCTAGATACATAAGAGTATCATATAATTAGGTACAGAGCTATACTTATAATGTTTTTAAGAGATTACCAAAGTGCCTATTGAACTGTACTATGATTATTGATTGACTGAATGAGTAGGCAATATATACCTATGCTATGATATATTATAGTAGTATCAGGGGAACAAAACAACTATTATCTTTTTTAATTATAATTTATTTACAAAATCCGTAAAAAAACAATACTAACAAATTATGTACAACAAAACAACAATTGACTATTTATAAAAACTTTGATACTTCTAGTTATAAGTAAGACTTCACTTCCATGCTTGTCTGAGAATGGGCGCTGGTGCGTAAGGAATCTGAGGGGCGTATGCATGGATACCAAGTGGTAGTGCTTTAGCCACTGGGATGGGAGCCGGTGGTCCAAACACTGGAGTTGCTACTGGTGCTTCTGCTGGCCTTAGAATTGGTGAAAATGGAGCCACTTGTAGAGCGGGCACTGCACGAGCGTACAAAGCAGCTTGCGGTAAAGCTGGGACAAATGAGGCTATCCTAGGCAAAGAAGGTACGAATGGAGCTAGCTTGGGCAGACCGGGAGCAAAGTACGGAAATGCGCCTGATGAAATTGGAGCTGGTGGGGGAATACCCGCTGGGCCGATTACGGGCGCTGGGTACGCTGGAGCTGGGAATGCGGGCGCTGGTAGAAGTGGGGCAGGAGCGGGCACAAATGGTGCTGGGCCAGGTAATAGAGGTGCCGGTGCGGGAAAGAACGGCGCCGGCGCGGGTAGGAACGGCGCTGGGGCCGGTAGGAACGGCGCTGGAGCGGGTAGTATGGGCGCTGGCGCGGGTAGTAAAGGCGCTGGTACAGGAGCTGGAAATAATGGGGCGGGACGAGCGACTGCGTGAATAGACCTCGCTCCTGTCGGGAAGTTGAAGAACGGCGCGTATCGCACTATGGGGAATGATTTGACAGCTGGGTACAGATGGCCAATCCCACTAGCGTGGCAGCTAGCTATGATGGCGAGGACTGATGCAACCTGTAAAAGATAAAATAATTATTGAAGATTAGTATCTAATTATTTGAATTAGTTTTTCATGAAAATGTGACTTAAATACTTACTAATCTTTGGATTGACATTGTGATTCTGTCACGACTTGATTAGTCGAGTGTCAATTTAGAAGTGTGCCGACTAACGTGGCCCTTGTGGTTATATAGTTCATAACTGTTGCAAGTATTACGTCTATGTTGCTCGCATCGGTTTTCACTTTCCTTAGGCAGGACATGCGCATGCTTCATTGGGTGTCAACACGAACACCATTGACTACCGAATGTGTCATAGCTGCCATTGATAGTATTGTTATATAACTTTAAAAGCGTGTGGCTTCTGAGTGAATTACTGACGCAAGTTTTACTTTAAATATGATTATCGTCTACTTATAAAATATTTTGGTGATGTTTAAATATTCATCGACCGCAACGGAACACCATAGCTTAGAGTTTCGTTATGTTTGAACAAACATAACGAAAGTTAACAGACTACAGTATAATTCAAGTACTGTTTTCGAACGAAAACAGTACTTGAATTATACTGTAGTCTAACATAATATCATACGTTCTCGTTTTACATTTGAAATTTTGCAAATAATATGTAAGTAACATTTGTATTTGCCTGTATAAGCGTCACGTCATGATCTGCTAAGAGTAGCAACAGGACCTATGGTGTCAATCAGCCATTATGTTAATAGATCTACTGAATTGGTTCACCGATGAAGGACGCCCCAATATTATGCAGTGAGCTGAATAACCAAGTTTATACGGAATCCTAATTGAGGTATACGTCATACGGTATACACACTTGATATTCATGACGTCTGACCAACAATAGAGGTAACTACCTAAGTACATAGAAGTTGTACAGTCGCCTGCCTGCAAGCAATAAGATTTACCTATACATTTCATAATTTAATCTAAGAACTAAAGAACGGGGTAAAAGCTATGTTCGTACTTGCCTTTGCCTACAAATAACTGTATATAGTCCTACAGACCTAACTGTGTTAAATCCTACCTAACTACTAAGAAATTTTGTACAAAATTGTATGTTTCAATAAACGTTATTATTATTATTTAAAAAAAACTAAAATTTGAGGATTTCGATTTTCATCAAAAACGTGACTTTCATATAATAGGTGTTTCTATAGTCGATACATAGGTAGGTACATGATACATTTTGAAATGATCATAAAACAAAAACAATGGGTACATCATTGCACGAATACCTATCTAACAAACCTACTAACCTACTACATCAACAATTTCGAGTGCCTGAAATAAATTGATCCAGTCATCTTACAAAATTACCTCTAATTTATCAGTGCAGGTGTAAATACGATAATACTAATCATCATCATCATTAGTCCCCTAAAGAAGTCTACTGGTACCTCCTTCTCCGTCTACTGACTTTCCACGACCTTCAAAATGTCATCGTCAATTGGGTTTGGGGCCGTCCTACACTACGTCGTCCTGATCATGGACGCCATTCAAGAACCTTGATTCCACAATGTTTGTCGATTTTGGGAGTCACACACATGGCCTGGCCACTGTTACTTCTCATTCATATTCTGAGAGTTATGCGGGTAATAAAACTAATAACATGTTTGTACGAGAATTCCATACATATAGCTCCTCAAGTTTTTTTTTGTTTTACAATTTTTTTTAAAGGCTGTTTTTATGTTATATCGAAATAAAACTTTCATAATTAGGGTGTTTCAGAGAGTAATTTTGTAACAATCGCCAGGGCGATGGCGGCGCCCTACATAGTCGGCGTTGTTCTACAAAGATATGTCAGCCATGTGGAAACGAAAGTTTCGCTATTTTTCAAAGCAATCCTCTTGTGGAAAGTAGGTACTTTGTGTTCCAGATTTAGTTTCTTATTGTTGAAGAACCCTGATTACCTTTCGAGGTTGGTGAATAATACAATCTACCGTGCTAGAAACCTATATCATGGGAAATGGAAATAGAGCTTCTTTATAATTCTAAAACTTCAACTACTTAGGTTTATGTATTTTGTAGCAAAACAATCTGGCGACTGATTAGGTACCTACGTTGCCGAAATCGTATCGCAAACATGTGAGCAGAAATAAACCACCCTAATTTCAATTGTTCCCATTATTGTACGGCTTCTTTATGTAACCACGAGGCTTTGTTTGTATAATTACTTTTGCCAAGGCCTACAGGAAAACTTCCTTGGAACTTCAGTAGGTACTTTCTGTATCGACATGCTACTCACAATGTTTCAACGTAATTCTTTAGATGGTTAATAGTAGACTAGTAATAGAACTGCCTATTGTTTTCAGTGTCACGTTTCATCACACATTTCGGTAGGTAAAACAGTAAGAAAGTTCTAGTTAGAAATTATATTGAGTACAAAATAGTTCTAGATGTCAGTCTTCATGGTTCCTTCTCACTTGAGGGCGACTACTGGCGCAGGGGCTGCCAAGTAAGGTGATGCGTAGGGGGAAGCGTATCGAGCATATGAAGGTACGAAGGGGGCGGGGGCGGCGGCGACTAGAGGAGCGGCAGGAGCGGCGAATCTGGCCACTGCGTATGGGGATGCGACGTAAGGGGCAGGAGCAGCGACGTACGGGGCAGCTGCGGCGACATATGGCGCAGGTCCAGCAAAGTATGGGGCAGCAACGGGAGCTACAATCTTCGCAGCAGGAGCGTAGTATGGAGCGGCAACAAGAGGAGCGGCGGCAGGGTAGAGACCATTGAAGTTCCTGGCTACGTACTGGGAGCTTGATGCCGTCACGAACGGGGCTGGTGCGGCTATCAGAGGTGCTGGGGCTGCGAAGACTGCAGCACCTATGCTGGGCTTGGCAGCAGCTATGGCGATGGTAGCCAAGAAGAACACCTGAAATTAATTAAATAAAATTACTTTAGGATTTCAGATGAACAGCAGTTGACATATTTTTTAAACTTTTTTTTCTTACAATTTTGTACATATTTGTTTGTTTGGTGGTGTGTCTGTGGAACAGAAGATGCGTGTGTGATGTTCATAGTTTGGTGACAAAACCTTATATACGGCAGACGGGTAAGATTCACCTTGTATTGCGTTTCGTCACCATCATGCAATGTCTCGTTAGACTCAAAGCACGCAACGGGGGCAGCCCGCACGTCTTTCATTACGACAACTTGGGCTGGTCGGCGGTTAGCCCGATAATATTGTACTGGACCATATTTAGGCCTGCAAGTTTTGGACATAATCACCTCATTCAATCATGTTTTGAAGCTTATCAGAAGCTTAGAATGTGGTTGGTTTTGCAAGGTCTGTTTCGTTTCGCAAGCCGGCGCACTTATCCGCTAAGGTTAGTGTGCATTATTATAATAATAATAACAGTAAAGACGCATAAAAAAGCCACATTTGATGTCTGTCAGTCTTAGCTTCATAGTGAGGTGACCTGCTTAGAATTATCGATAAACTGAATGAATCGATATGGTTTTCAAACATCAGTGAATCGAATGCAGTTATTGTAAAAAAATAAAATGACATCAATTCTTTAAAAATCATTATGTGATTATTAAAGAAGTAGAAGCTTATGAAGAGTAACTTTATTTGATTGAATCCCATTACAATCCCTGTCCCATTATTAAATAATATCGTCATTTTAAGAAAAAAAAACAAGTACATAGTTGAACAAAATAAGTTGCATTTATCCAGTTGAAATAATCGTTTTGTCATCGTCATCACTCTGTAGGTACTCAGAGATTTATGAATTAATTTTCAACACTATTGTCAATTCACAACTTGTTCAAAGTCATGTAAGATTATTGTCTTTGTTTTCTCGACGACATTTCTCCAGTTTGTTGCAGTGCCAGGATTTTTACAGTGCTGAAGGGTAGCTCAGTATTGTTTCAATTTTTTGGGTAACATCCTTAGTGACACGACTTGACACGAGTATACTGACGTAAGCTTGTAACGACGTTCGATTTATATAGATTTTTTCTTTTTATAATTTTAAAAAGGTTTATTAGTTAAAAGAAAATCGTGAAATTAATGGATTTAGATATTCCTTTTTATTATTCTAATAAATATTGAGAAAATAAATAATATTGTGTGGCCGCCGTTAAAAGTTTATTTTGATGAAGTGTCAAATGCCCGTCAAAAGTGGCTTTTAAGCGTGGCCTCACTTTAGCTACTTTATTGTGTTAATATTCTTTTTTGTTTTTACTAGGTGAGCTGCATTTTAACAATAGCAAATGTGTCTTAGACATCTTCAAGGTTCGCTGGTTCAGTGTTAGTGTCAGAGTTTTACAATTACTTATATCAAGTCTAGATACATATTATTCCTTGAAAAACTCGCAAGAAGTTAGGCTTTCAGAATAACATAAATAAAAAAAGGTACTTATAGATTCTTAGTGAATAAATTACACAGGGTCTATTATGACAGCAAAATAAGAAGTAAATTGAAGGTACATGCACAGCTGCTCTACATAAAGGCACTTTTATTACATTTCATATATCCGGAATATTTATTTACTTCTTTATTTATTAGGTCAAAATGGTTTTATTTCTCAGTTTCTCAGTTTGACTGTTGCTTTATCGCTCTTGGTGTACGAAAAATCGAATTTACAGAAACGCTGGTGTTAATAATGTGGTAATAATCATCCAAACCAACATAAATACAGCTGAAAGAACGGTACTGTCATTCAGAAAACGAAATTTTGAAAAACGCTAACTTAATTTTTTATAATTATTGTAAACCAATGTTAGTATTTTTAAATAATAAATAATATAAATAATTTTTAAATTGAGAAGCACCGTCTAAACGTCCGGTTTTGGGGAGTAGTATTTTACACCCTCTAAAATAAGATATACATAGAAATAGTAAGTAGATATAAGATGATGCAAAATTATCCTCGCGATGTCATTGTATAAAGATATGAAAGAAGTTAGGATTTGAACAAGAGATGTTCCCAATTCCCGTAGCTGCGAAATGAGTCTAGAATTGTAATACCCAATTAGGTACGGTCTAAGTATCGAGAAGTATAGTGTAATAATCTTTGGCCTGAAATTCGTAGTTACCATATTACTAAAAGCTAATATGGTTACTTAAAGCTATTTTATACAAGGTGATTTATAATATGTATTCCATCCCGAAAGGGGCTGATTCTACAGACAATTGCTAATCAAGTTTGTTGAATGAAAATTCGTAATTTTTCATTAAAAAAACTGTATGCAAAAAGCAGCTGTTTTGGTGTCAAATCAGGTCAAACTCAATGAATCAGCTGTTTTAGGTAGCAATCTTGATTCCGAACTTCTTGTACGTTTAGTTATTAGTCCCAGAGATGATAAAATTAAAAAGATAGCTAAAATAAAAAAGTTTGTGAAAAAAAATATTCAAAAATAAAATGAAAATATTGATGTTTTTTTTTTCGCTAATACTATTTCTTTTTGTTGATAGAATAACCCCCTTTCGGGATGGTATACATGTTATGAATCACCTTGTATAGCTATATCATAAGTAGCTTTACATGTACCTTCAGTATTCGGGAGTAGTCTTATTACACCCTGTATGTTACACTTGACGATACGCCTTTGGCGTAACAATCCCTGGCTGGTTGCTCTGAGTTATCTAGTTTATGTAGTTGTTTACAAAGTTTAGGTAGTTACTCGTAAACTTTGTTTGTGTAACTTTATTGATTCGGGATATCCGATACTCTAGCCCAGAGCTATGTGTACTCTATTACTGTAAATATTCCAAAGGTTTAAACCTTTAAATATTTTATTTTAATATTTTTCTTTTTTAGGCGCTTAAGCGCCTAAGGTCCTATCTAAAAAATAGCTCGTTTGTAAAATGTTCTTTGATTAGGCGTTAGGCTGGTCAAGGTGATCGTTCCAGTAGGTACCGAATTACTGAGTGCACTGGTGGAGTGGTAGCAGTGGCCCTTCCTTCCGATAAACAGGCCGCGGGTTCACCGGCCGTGCACCAGTTTTCCGACTTTCCATTCGAAAATATTATGAATGTCTTTCGAACGGCATTTTTAAGCATCGCAGAAGTCATTGGCTAATTTGACATTGCTATCGTATCGTAAGCGTAATGCTACCATGAATAATTCGTGCTTGGGGCACAGATTGAATTATAAAATGCGCGACTCGCGCAGATTTTAGGGAAATTAAATTAAGTTAGGTTCCTATTTTTTGATGTGATGGAACTGTGGGATGCATCTACTAGGTAGTGCTATGTAATAGGTATTGGGCATTGGAAATCAGAAACAACTGTTGTTAAACGTAAAAAATATTTATGTACAATAGGCTTCAATTCATTACATCATTTAATGCGAGAAATACATGTTAAAGAGGTGTTATACTTAATTAATATGTGCTTACAATGTATTCTGCCGGCTCAGCGTGCAATTTTATAATTACAGTAGAAACAATAACAATATAAATTAACAATAGAAATTAAAATTGGATAAAAGAAACAAAAATGCATAAAATAAAATAAACTATGTACAAATCGAAAAAATAATAATAATGTCAACAGTAGAATAAGTCATATAGGTAATAACGAAAAAATAAAAAAAGGTCAGTTTAACTTAAGGAAAAAAAATAAAATTATCAGTCATAAATTACTAGTATAATAGCATTTACTAGTCAATAATGCTCTCAGCTTTCTCCGAAACAAACAACATTTAAATTGTAAATAATTTCTTATTTACGATTGCTTATCTATAACAAGTGGTATTGATTTATTTAACAATTTATACAGTAATTATCATTATAGCCTAGGTGGTTTGTTATTTGGTATAGGAAAGGGTCTGAAGGTTGTAGGTTCGATTTCTTTGGTATTGAAAGGCCTCGCGTTTTGGCTGCGAGGGGCGATGTTCCTCAACGGCAGAGGGGTAGGTGATTTGTATCCAGTGCTAGGTACCTTGTATCCAGTATTAGCTGTTATACTGCGGGTCTTCAGTACAGGTCTGATGATAAGCTTCGCTTTTGATGGTACAAATGAGTGAATATGCTTGACGACTTTGATTGCTTGGTGGTTGTGTTCAAAGTGGGGCAGAGGTGGAGGCGCGATATAGGCTAGCGGCACCCGCTGGACTTCCACCAAAGTCTTCAGCTTTAGTGGGTGAACGTGAAGGTGTTTGTGCGGGTGGTGGTGGTGATGATGATGGTGGTGCGGAATTGGTTGCGGCAAAGCCAAAGGCAGCTGGTGCTGGGGCCGCTGATACTGCGGAGTCAGATACTGCCTGTTCATATCCTCATTTGAAGGCAATGGAGCGAGAGTGGCATATTCTTTGAAGTTCACGTTTTGATTTGATGGCAGAGGGCCCAAGTACTGCCTGAAGTTCACTTGGCTCTGATCTTGGTTGGACGGTAGAGCCTGCACTGCATTATTGTCACTTGCATCCGGTACTTGCGTGGTTGCCTCTGGTTCTCCGTTCGTTTTAATGTCAACTTGCGTTGTAGGATTTTGAGTAGTTGTTACTTCTTTGGTTCTGTCATCATTCGGTTGTTCTTGAGGAATTAATCCGAAGGATGCTGGGAATCCGAAAGGGTATGGCGGAAGAAGGATGGTTGCGACTGGAGCTGCAGCATTGGCGGTTGCTATGGCTATTGCTACGTTTGGCTCTACGGGTTGAGGTGGCGCAGGTTCTAACGGCTGAGCTGGTTGCGAAGGTTGCACTGGTTGAATTGGTAACACTGATTGAAACGAAGGCACTGGTTGAAGATGTGTCACTGGTTGCACAGGAACTGGATGGATCGGTTGTACTGGAACAAACTGCTGTGGCCTTTGCTGCTCAATGAAAACCGGTGGTGCCACCAAGCGGTTGAAGGTTCTCTCGAAGTATTGAGAACTGGACGCAGTCACCACCGGTGCGTTAGCAATAGGCGCCGCGTGGTGGAGACCAGAGCTTCGCGCCACTCCGCATATCGTAGCTAACGTTAAAACCTGGAAAAAAGAATAATGAGTACATACATAAACGTCATATTTTCTTCTATTACATCGATGGTTGGATTTCACAATTTAGTTAATAAATTTACCGTTTCGAGCATTTTGAAGTCCCTCACAGCACTGCTTTAAAAATTATAATGCGGGTGTTAGAAAATGGAGCCTTTGCTTTTATATAGGTGTAACAAATTTTGCATCACGGTGTGGCAACGTAGCGGGTGTAGTGGAATACCTAATGGTCCAATATGTAAGGACGCGGACCTTGATGGACACAAAAATCGTATTGAAACGCCCAAAGAATAATAATAAACGATGGGCTATTTGGAAAGTACCATTCACAACTGGCAATTATCGATTTAACCTATAAACGCCCTTGCGACGGCATCTGAATGTTGTTTGAAATTTTCAGTTCAGATTACGTCGGTATTGGCTAATCCTAAGCTGATGAAAACTGATCTCACTATCAAAGACACCTTCTTAGAAGTGCTCGGAGTCTATCATACTCGACTCAGTTTATTAAAAATCAACAATAAAAATCTATTACGAAGTCTAGGAATCAGTTTTCATTACCACTTATACATATTTATGTAGTGACGTCATTCGGTTTCGAGGTAGAGAAGTAGAGACATGTAGCTACATATATTTAAGACAGCTAATAAGCTCGGGGAAAAACGGTACAGTACCTGCCTATCTTTTCTACAGTGTTTACCTCTCTACACAGCCCAGTCATAGCATTAAGGGCTATAATGATCTTGTTCTAAGATCCGTGACTGAAAATTGTATAAACGTTTCCGATAGTCCGTGATGATTTTTTGTAGTGTGGCTGTTGATATAATTTGGTACTACTTACGCCCAAAACATGATAGTCAATCTTTAGTCATCATCATCAGCCTGTAGAAGTCCACTGCAGGACAAAGGCCTACCCAATCTTGAGTGCGTCCGATTACATTTCCCATACAAATATTTATTTATTCTGTAGGTATCTTAAATCGTTCTCAGATTAGAGTGCGACTTAGACACGTATATTTGTGTAAAAGATAAGTAAATTTTCTGGATGTTTGGTATATAAGAACAAAAAAATCGGTTAGGTGTTTAATACTAACACAAATATTTAGTAAGTGCATCATATTGTAGTGTATATGGGCCTCTACATGGCAGTACAACATATCCACACCCCTTCCTGTTCCATCCGAGATTTTACTTTAACGTATGCGTTGAAATATCACCTAAACATGTAATACGAAACTAACTAAAAAATTAGGCTAGAAAAGGACAAATAATAAGAGGTTTGTTTTAAAAGCTAGGCCTTATAACATCTATTCTAGATGATTTATATGTACAGCGACATGTAAAACTGTTTACTCTAACATGACCCTGCTAACGCTGCCTGGGACATGTTTAGATAGATTCACCATCACCGCCTATAGAAGACCACTGCTGGAGATAGGCCTCCCCCAAAGAGTTCCATGACGAATGGTCTTGAGACACATCCATCTACCGACTTCCCGCAGCTTGAAAAATGTCGTCGGTCCATGGGGTCCATCAGCCTTCCAAGATTTTAGCAACGATTAACGGTGCTATAAATTTTATACGGAAAAACAGCTATACATTAAAGAAACAACGTTACTTACATAACAAGACGTAAGTACCTGTACGCTCTCCCAGGTAGGGTATTACCCTCTTACCGACCCACCATCGTGTCTACCATGTGATTCCAATAGTGCGTTGCAAGTGATAGTGACAACTTGTTAATGTAATATCTAACTCACAACATGTCATGAAAAATCATAATATTATTTTATCACAGGCCGCGTGATTTTACCTGATTTTCTTTGCGCCTTACATAATTGTCTTCCAAACTTATGTCTTGTTGTGTATTGTTGCTCAGATGTAGGTATCTAATCACTGAACGTAACAGTATGTGCACTATGCACATACTGCAGTTTCATATGCACTTTAGCACTGAGTGACTATACTATAGTCACTATAGTTAAAAATAAAGTTTGTACCTATGTTTGTTGGAGAGCTGTTGAGACTATGGCGCCAATGCATCACTAGCGTTACAGCGCCTAACTAATATAAGACATCAAGACTTCGTGCGTAAGTATATAATGAAACTGTAGGCAAATTTCATAGTTCCAACTAATAAAAATAAAACTGACCTTTATTTATCACTAATGTTTATATATATTTTACAGACATTATAATATTAAATCATTGATTATTCAACAATATTCATCGAATTAATATGTGTAGGTACTTAAAATGCAATTCTTATTATTTTATACATTTAGTCCTAACTAGTTTGGGGACGCTTCGGACTGGTAGTGATCTGGATCAGTTGAGCTATCTATAGATTGTTTGGTACGGTCTTTAGATGACTCAACTGTTTCTTGTGTATTTTGTAAATATTAACTTGTATTAGTTTTAAGTTTCTTTCTGTAAATAAAGACCCTTTTAGTCCTAACCGACATATTTTGCGCACGTATCGAAATACACAAATTGGGCAGAACCCACATTTGTTGGAAAGATCGCGAAAGAATACAAAAATAACAAACAAATGTAATTTTATTTTAATTTAGGCTGGAATGCGTTTTTCCTGATTTTTCTCTTGATCATACAGATTTTTGAATTGAGAACATCCAATTGTGCTATTTCCATCCCGGGAGCATAATTAACAAAACAAAATAGAATCAATCCAATATGTCGTTTCTCGTCACATAAGTTATGATCGAAAGTGCGTTATAATGTTTGCAGTTTGTCCGAATTTTTCAACATTCCTATGTAATCCCATAGAAAAATCAGTTTTTCTGTATCTTACAAATTTCCGTGCAAGTTACATTTTACTAATCTTTATAAAAACCTCATTCAGAAAAAAATTGCCAAATGCTCTAGTCTTTCTCGAGTGACTCGTTTACCAATGAACAGCTTTTAATTTTTATTTAGATATTAATGTAGTAATAACCTATTTGCTAAATCTTTCGAAAGAAGAACAAACAATTGCAAGTTAAATTCATTTATTCATAAGATCACATAGCTTTGATTTCTAGTACAATTTAATAGGCAACAAGAGGGGCAGGGGCTGCTGCGTATGGGCCTGCGGCGGCGACGTAAGAGGCAGGAGCAGCAACGTACGGGGAAGCGGCGGACACGTATGAGGCTGGAGCAGCGACGTACGGGGCAGCGGCGGCGACGTATGATGCAGGAGCAGCGACGTACGGGGCAGCAGGGGCGACGTAGGCAGCCGGTGCGGCGACGTAGGCAGCAGCTAATGAATTGTGATTGCGGTGGAAGTATTGCGAGCTGCTGGCGGTGACGATTGAGGCAGGAGCAGCAGCGATCAGGGGTGCACTGAGTAGACCAGGCTTTGCGGCAGATATGGCGACTAGGGCCGAGATAAGGACACACTGAAAATATAAAAAAAATTAACAAGTGTCTTCTACCAACAAGGCATAAATTAAATGATTAATTTTCACGATAAAACATATTTTTTTTATATCACACTAGCTTGCACCGTGGCTGCGCTCGCATGGTACCTGCTACTCAAGTAGATAACTCTACGTATTCCAAGTTTCATCGAAATCAGTTGAGCCATTACGACGTGATTGAACCACAAAAATCCAAACATCCTCACCAACTTTCGCATTTATGAAATTAGTAGGAAGATTAGTAGGATAGCAGGATGATAAACTTACGATCTTCATCATTTTGATGGTTGTTGATTGTACTGTTAGTAAGAACAGGACTGATGCTGACTGCAACTGATCCTTAACATTTTATAGTCATCACAGGGTGCCTGTCGCAACGATTCCATTCGCGGTGTCGTCTCTGGCATTGGCCTGCGCGTGATAAGAATTCAAGCACTGACCAACTCTGCATTATAAACTCACGTGTTAACGTGCGTGTGTTACAGTCAAATAAGGATGGACACACAAATTTCTTTCATGCGATAAATATCTCTGAGAACATTCTAAATTGTAATTATACAATCTATTATATAAAGGATTAGTACATTCACTCATTGACTCATCACGAAAGCTCGGAAACTACTGGACCGAGGAGTCTGAAATTTGGCATAGGCACTCAAAAAAGGGTGCAGGAGCCCGCTAAGAACGGATTTTGCAAAATTCAACTCATAAAGGGGTGAAATGGGGGTTGAAAGTTTGTATGCAAGTGCCATGTTTTTGAATGTTGTTGGAGACATCAAAATCGGGTTTTAGGTAAATTGACAAAAATAAAAAATGCTATTAAAGCCTTTTTTTGAAAAACAGCCCTTAGGGTGTGGTAATAGGGTATGAGAGTTTATATGGGAAGTCCTATGTTTTTGAAGTTATAGACATCAAAATCGGTTATCAATTAAATTATTCAAAATAATAAATATTTACATAAGTTTTTTTTTTAAACAACCCCCAAGGTGTGTAAATAGGGGATGAAAGTTTGTATGGGAATTCTTTATCTGTTAAGCCTTTACAATTGTAATTTGGCACGCAGGTTTCTTATAGAGAGTAAACATTTGTTAAGAAATATTTTTACGAAAATTCTCCCCTGAAGGGGATTATATGGGGGTTGAAAGGTTGTATGTAAGTCCTATATTTTTGAAGTTAGAGACATAAAAATCGGTATTCAGGTAAATAGATCAAAATAATAAAATACCAATACAAGTTTTTTTGATAAACAACTCTCAGGGTGCGTAAATAGGGGATGAAACTATGCAACCTACATAAACAGGAGTTTTTTATCTTTTAAGACTTTGTCGTGACGGTGACGTTGACGATGACGGTGACGGTGACGGTAACGGGATGGTGACGGTGATGGTATGTAGAAGTAGGTAAATAGCTGCATAATAAGTGTTAGTACTTTGGTAAGGATAGGTTTATACAAACGCGGACGAAGTCGCGAGCGGGACAGCTAGTCTGTACTATTTTGATACAACTTGTAACATCAAAGCGCAACACTTGTAGTAACTACCGTGTCGCGGAATTAAATGTTACATTACAGGCGAATGCTCGTCAATCAGGGAGGCAGTATTGAGGGAGAACCTTTATGTTTCCTTTAGTCTTAAAATAAACTTCGAATGAGTTAGTGGCCAGTTCTTGTGATGAAGTTTTTATGCCGACCGAAAGCCTCCGACATGGTAGTAACTATCTCATCGGCCAGTGGTCTCCCATCGCTTTAGCAACCGTGCTGAAGGCTTCTTATCTTAGCTGATCTACAACAGAGCAGTGGTTATACCACTTACTACCAGGTGAACTATCTGCCAGTCCGTAAAGCGGTGGTAAAAAGCGGCGCGCGATATGTAATTCAAAATTTATTTCAAACTGTTACTTACGTCAAACTTTCGCGATCAGTACATAACTAAAATAAGGTACGCGATAAACACCCGTTTGATTTCAATAAGTTATGTTACTTAGGTACGTCTATTTCTAGTTCGCTAATCAATTTCAATTCGGTCGGTCAATTTTTAGTTTGCACTAGAAAAAAAAATATAAAAAATATCTTATTCAAAATTGGCTATAATCGTTAGACGTAAGGATCATTTTGAAATATATTGAAACATATTTTAGACTAGCTTGCGATGGCGGCTTCGCTCGCTCGGTACCTACCAAGATAAAAAGTTATGCTAATCTAGGTATTGAACTCTATCTATTCCAAGTTTCATCGAAATCGAATTACAAACATCTAAACATCTTCAAAAACTTTCGCATTTATATTATTAGTAGTATAGGAAGTATAGGATAGTCGAATGGCATGTCAAACGTCGTTTGAAAATGGCTTTACATTAAAAAATAACAGTTAAAAATACCTACAAAAGTTATCATGCGTCTATCACTAAAATCACGTGCTTATTAAACCATTTTTCTTAATTTTCCTCGTGAAAATACAAACAGTACATAACATCGAAACTCCAACGAGGAATGTCACGTGAACTGTTTTTTGTTTCCAACTTTTGAACTTTGTTTTTTTGTTGTTTGTTTTAGGAGAATTTAAATTGATTTATTTGATTAATTATAGTATTGGCTTGGTTATGAATGACTAATTTTATTGATCGAGCGAGCGAAGATCTCTTAAGCAACTTCGACGAATTGGCGTTGTGACTGAGATATCAGTTCGGGGTGAACCAATGTTTACATCGTATTGTCATTATGTACTTTTCGTGAAGTATGAAGAATCAAAATAATTGACTAATTATTTATTTGGCCCAACGGATTAGCATTGCCAGCCATGCTGGCAAATCTGCCAGCAGCGTCTTGGGAACGCTTCCTACTGGTAGCGAACTGGATCAATTGAGCTATCTATAGATCGTTTATAACGGCTTTTAGATAGCTGTTTCTTGTATATTTGGTTAATATTTACTGGTATTGGTTTTAATTTACTTTCTGTAAAAATAATATAAGCTTTGTTCCGACGTGATAATAAATTATAACGCTGATTGTATATTGAATTGAACATTGTAGAGTAACATTGTTATTGAGTTTTCTTAACAAAGTATATCGCTGTAATTAGGAATATAATGTAGTTATAGTTTACACAAAAAAAAATTGAAAACAATAAAACTTCAGTTTATATAACTACACATAAAGCTATGTTAGCAGCTCCTTTATGTATCGTTTTCAAACTGTCTGACAATGCGAAAGTTATTGAGTTGAGACAATAAAAGCATTCTAATCATCACAATGGTCAAAACTCAATAAAGCACAAAGTATTCGGTAAGAGGTTACATATCCATATACGAGGACCCTTTGTCTGTAATAGTCTGTATGCTACTACAATCATTATTGGCTTTTGTGTAGATAAGTATAAAATATTTCTAGACGCGACATTCTATGAATTCATTCTATGAGTTCGTGAACGAACTTTACAAAAGAGGAGCTATACGTAACAAAACAATGTAGGCACACCGGGTACGGTTGATGCGTTCCAGGCACGTTGAAGGTATACCCACGTCATGAAATTGTAGACGTCACACAAAAATAAACATTTTTTGAAATTTTTGCTGATCATTCTTAAATTATGGCCCCATCCTACTTATCCCACTAATATTATAAATGCGAAAGTTTGTGAGGATGTTTGGATGTTTGTTATTCAATCACGCCGTAACGGCTCAACCGATTTCGCTGAAACTTGGAATATATAAAGTTCTTTCGTCATCATCATCATTAGCCTGTAGAAGTCCACTGCTGGACAAAGGTCTCCCCTAAAGAGTTCCACGACGAACGGTCTTGAGCCTTCTCCATCCACCGACTTCCCGCAACCTTCACAATTTCGTCGGTCCATCGGGTGAGGGGGCCTTCCAACACTGCGTCGCCCGGTTCATGGTCGCCATTCGAGAACCTTTACTCCCCAAGGTTATCGGTTCTGCGAGCTATATGGCCTAAAGTTCTTTACCTAGAATATTTAGCGACTGGTCTCATAGCTCAGTTGGTAGTAACTCTGCCTTCTGCGCTAGAGGTCGAGGGTTCGATTCCCGCACTGGATAAACATTTGTGACTAACACAGATGTTTGTTCTGTGTCTGGGTGTTAAATATATATCTATTATATGTATATCAGTCTCTGGTACCAATAGTACAGGCTATGCCTAGTTTGGGATCAGTTGACCGTGTGAATAAGTCCGGAATATTTTTTTTTTTTTTATTTTTTTATTGCTGGTACCACGCGAGCGAAGCCGCGGGCGGAAACTAGTTACTTATAAACGCGACATTTTAAGTATTGTTTAAAATTATCACTGACACTGTTTTTCATTATGTAATACTAGCTAGCATAAAAGTAGTAATAAGTCTATGGCATAAACCTTAAACAATCATTTTGTTTTCAAATAGTAGGTATTTTGTATCTTCATAAAAATGCTGAAGCGCTTTTTGGTAGCAAATACCTACTCTTCACCACCAAAAAGTGCCTGAGCTTATTTTTAGGAAGACCCATTGTTTCACAGTAAGTTAAAGTACTATGCCAACGCAAAGTTGGCGAAATTTCTATGTTGTTTGTTTCCCATACCATGAAGTATGATTTGGCTTTATAAAATAACAATAGGTTTGTACAAGAATGATACACGTGGCCTAATGCCGAGTCACATGCTTGAAGTAAACACGGAATTTTCAGATAAAATACTAGATGCGAAAAAAAATACAATCCGTCACTCAATCGTATGTTTTGCATTGAATTGTATTCGATAATACGGCGTATAATTGAAACTGAAAATAAGGTTCTCGTCAATTGCATAAAACCTGTTTAACATCTTTATCTTCATAAAAAAAATGTTACAGTTTTTTTTTAATATTCCTAGATTTTTGAGGATGTTTTTTATAAAGAGAAAAATTGGAAAAACATCCCGGAAAAACGTAAAACCCCACTTTTCTTTTTCGTCGTTCATTGTCTCCAAATACTATGCGAGCTAGATAACAATAAGATTTGGATTGCTTTGTTGATTTTTGGAGACGCCATACTGCTAATTTGTTTTAATTTTTGACAGTCGCAAATAAATACGGTCAAGTGTGTGTATGGCTCGTGTCCTGAGGCTTCTCTACACACGTAACACGGGGTTGAAAAATCAAGATCTCAAGTGTACGAAGTGACAAGAGTCAAGGTACCTACTGAACACGCGGATGAAGTTAAGCTGAGCTCATAGTAGTAGTGTTTAAATCGTTGAAAGATCTCATGATTTGCAATGGTCTACATGTCAGCCTTCAAATCCTTTTCCAGAGGTGGAAAGTTCTCAACAACAGTGTTGATTTCAGTCGAACAAAGGCGCAGTTGACGCAATAAGCAACTTCAAGGAGGCTCGTGTAAGGAAACTTTGAGACCTTATGTTTATAAGCTAGCTATTTAAAATGTTATTGATTTCCATGAATCTACGTCGCAATTTAGCCATGATTAAAATTAAGCTTTGGCAAACGCCTGCTAAATAATAGCACTATAGCTAATATTACTATCGCGTATCGGGTGAACTTTTGCAAAAGGACGAAGACGTTTCATGAATAAAGCTTTGATAAAAATTAATACTTACCTACAACAACAAAAAATAAACAATTTTCTGAGCATTTTTCCGAAATCTCGGAATGATAGTATTGTGAGATGAGAAGTAGCTGCTGCAAAGTTGGAAGACGAATGTCCGAAGAATCCGTTGTCTGATATACGCGTTAAACGAAAACGAAGCGTGAGAATCTTGTCTATTCCCTATGTTCACATATAAAAGACGGCATCGGCAACTTTCGACGGCGATTATTTAACGTTCTTTTACAATGATCAAACTGACGATAAGTAGTGGAAACGGAAAGAGAAGACAATCGTCAAATAACAAAAAAAAAGTGTCACGCAAAACACGGTGTGGGCAGCTCTAAGCAAAGTCCTTTTCACGTAAGAAGTCCCGTGACAATTAGTAGAAAGAAAATTTCGTTACATGAAGACTACAGCGTTTGCCCTGAGTGACTTATTTCGAGAAAAGGCCTCTAACAACTCAAATACAAGGTGATTTAAAACCGAAGGGGTTCTGTCAACAAAAAGAAATAATATTAGCGAAAATTTCGGGATGGAATACATATTATGAATCACCTTGTCTAACTACAAATTCCAACAAAGTATTTAAATACATCGGCAGCTGTTGCTTATACCGTCATGCAGCTTCCAATACTACTCTACTCCACCCTTTTATTTAATGCGCTGACCCAATATTTCTCAATTAGGATGACGCACTGTTTCTTTCCGATCCATACCTGCTAAGCCTTAGCAGGTATGGATCACCACACCCAGACCCTATATTACCTTAGCAGCTAAGGTAATATAGGAATATTTCCAGACTTCTTTGCAATTATGAGAAGTTGTATTGCGCCTTTTGGACTAGGTTGAGCCGCTCCAAGAATACCATACTGATGGCTGTCTTGGACTACATGTCCAATCCAATATTCAAAACCTGGATTTCCGTTCACTTGAACGAAAACAAAAAATGACGTAGGTATGCAATACCTTACGTGTATGTATTATTATTTTGTATTGTCTTAGTTTAGTTTATCTTTAATTTTATGTTTATGTGAATATGGGTCTGCTCTGTGCCTGAAATAAATGCCTTATTATTATTATTATTATTATAGGGTCTGGGTGTTGTGGTACCATAGTACTCGTAGTGTCTGATACCCACGACTCAGGGCATCCTAGTGTGGGATCAGGACTATGTATGTGACTGTCAGGAGCTATTTACTATTATCTAGTAGTATTTACTATGTCTTGATTCTATAACAAACTACGTATAGTAAGTATCTACTACCAAAATATTTTTCTGTCGTCTAAAAATATTGATTGACGAAATAAATTGAGAAAGTTCATCAGTTTCGTTTATCGAAAGAAAGAATGATGAAGATAAAACGATTCGTTATAAATGAGTAAAGTTTCTTTCAATTATTAGATCTTTTGAAGGTTAGGGAGCACCCACGTGAACTTCATCAACACTCGGTATTTACGAGTATTTCAATAAAATCACTTTGAACCGTCGAACTAGGTGAAACTCAGCCTGTTCCTTACGAACAAGTCTAGAAGAAAACGTCACGTGCCAAAGACTTTAAAGCTTATAGAATCAATCATTAAAAACTTTGCTAGCTTGCAATCGACTCAAAAGTTGGTCCATCGCAAGCATGTTAATGTATCAAGCTAGCGAAGCGAGCGAAGATATCTCAAACAAAAGAATAATCTTATTAAGAAAGCGTACTATAAACTAAATAAATGATTATATAAATGATAAAACCGAATGGCCTGAAGTCGGTCTGGCCCTCGATAGCTAAAATGCCTTCTTGCAGTGTTTTTACAGTATTAGCTTGCATCATATTTTAAGTATTATGCATTAGGTACATATTTCATCAAGTGTAGCGTGTGCTGCCCTTAGATCATTTGTTGAAGCTCACATTTGTCTTCATTTTTTTCACATTTTTATAAGCTCTTATTTATTAAGGATTATAATTAGATTACTTTTCTCTTGAGCCTCACCTAGTTCGATCGGCACCACACTGAAGCTTTAAATTCCATTTTGTGAAAAAGGAACATCGAAAAAAATGATAGGCACCAAGCCGTGTTTGTTGCCTGATTCTTCTAGGCTTGGTCGCGAGGAACAGGCATAGCTTCACCTAGTTTCTAAGACGTTTCAAAGTGATCCTAGTGATTTTATTGAAATAAATGCCTTTTGACTTTGACTTTGACTTTGACTTCCTAGTTCAGGTCTAAATATGCGATTTTCAAAGTTCTCTTTATTTTTGGTTCGATCTCGTACAGAAACACCCTTAGCCCTTTCGGTACTTCTGTCAAGTGTCAAATCAAGTCTGAAACTATAATAAACAAAGTGATTCATTATTAAGAAGAAGCCTACCTGTCAGAACAAGTGCGGTTCCGCACCGACAAGCCAGAATCTTCTGCTGCGATCGGAGGTGCCCAAGACGCAGCTCTACGTGTCTCGCGTGCATTATACCGTCAAGTCGGAGGATGTGGCGGAGTACTTGCGCGTGAAGACCATGATCAGTTTGAGGGTCGAACGGTTGGAGTCCCGCCACAGAGTTAGTTTCAACTCCTTTGTGGTGAGGGTACCGACCGAACATCTTTCGACCTACCTAAAAGAAGATCTCTGGCCGAAGGGTGTTGTGTTCCGTCGTTTCCGCGGGCGGATACCTACTGCCAAGGACAATTCGCGTCTCACGTCGCAGTTTCTACGTGGCAATTAATTGCGTTTTTTTAATATAATAATGTATGTTAGTCTTTAAGGTATACAGGGCGTCCCACGGATATGCCACATGGAGGGAAATTACCTTGAATATTGTAGATGGAACATTTTACTGATAGAAGACATTATTTCAATTTAAATAACAATTCAAACTGCATTCATAGATATTTAAATATGGTGGATATTTAGAATAATACGTCTAAGTTCTGCTTGTAGCTCGTGGACACTTTCATACTGGTTCCTATTAGTAATAGGTACTTATGTTATTGTCAGTTGTATGTCCTTACGGCAATGTCAGCTTTTCATTTTTCTGAACAAAACTTTCACATCAAATGTTAAAATTCATGGTCTTCCTTTTATTTGTGATACTATATTATAAAAATATTCCTTATGATGAAGCCTTTCGATCGGTATGATAAAGCTATAGGTGATTATTTTTTCTGGTGTAACGGATTCGATTTCCGGTTTAACCATGTAATTATTTAAATATCTATGAATGCAGTAAATTGATTTTTAAATTCAAATGTCTTTTTTTCAGTATAATGTTCCAACTACAATATTCAATGTACTTTCCCTCCATGTGGCATATCCGTGGGACGCCCTGTATGGGTCGTAGGATAAGAAAAATTCCATCTGTTTTTTATTCTATTGTTGCCAGAAATGACGTTATTGTATTGTATTGTATTATACATTTCGGTAATTTTTCATTGAAAAAAAAATTATCCGCTTCGATTCCGAGTCCCGACTATAATTTTATTATCAACAGGGTTCCTTCAAACAAATTTCTCTATCTCTTATGGTTTAAGACTTCTACATACTGACCCTTCTTGATGGATAACCCTGTAAATACCCGCATCTCGATAATAGTTCACTCACATGCGGCCTTCATAATACCTTCGTCTGACGTAAAGGGAGGTAACAATTACAAATATTGCCTACGCCTCTATTCAGACTCATTGGCCTATTATGCGGACTTCATTTATTAATGGCATAATACGAGAAATTTCAAAGACATAATTTGAAATTTGCAAAGGATCATTCAAAGCACTTACAGTACCTACCTAGTATTTTGTAAGTTCTGTAACGTTGCGTGCTTTGAACGAGGCTTTTGTCCCATTCATAAAGCATAACTTAATTATTTTAAAACCGAATAGGTCAACATTGTTTATTAAATAATACCTAATATTATGAAGTCAACCACTTTGCAAATCATCATTGTTATGAAATTTTCATATTATTGTTTAACGTCAATAGTTCAAACAAGTTAATAAGGTTCATAAAGGTGTTTGTCCTTTAAGGGCACTATATTTACAATGAAAATTTTAGGATAATGTGACTCTTTTGGCCATGTTTCTTGGTATGTAGGTATGGAACTACCTATACGGTATTTTATACCTATGCCTAATTGTCTAATGCACTTAGGTATTTGGCTAAGCTAAAGAATATTAATTTCGCCTAGCAGAAGAAATATAAAGAGGATTTCTTAGTTCTCATACTCAGGCAATCTCAGGGCTCGCTTTGAAATTATTTTCTACTCTTTTTATATAAGGTACTTGTAGGAACTTACCCATCTTTACCATATAGAAAATAAGATGTAAAAATAATACCGCTACTAATAGTTATGGTATTGATTTTTATAAAACAGTAAGTTTCGCATTTTACCGCTACTTTAGTTGTGCAAGAGCTATTTAATAAGATCTTATTTCATTAATTAATAAAGAGCTACAGAAGCAGTGCTAAGCTTTAGCATGTAGGGGCATTGTAACTTATTGTAATAGCATAATTCAAAATTTTCAAAAAGGTCATACAACACACATATTCTCAAAGTTCTATGACATTATTTCAGTATTATTTCACACTAAAGAAAATGCCAATACCATTGTTTATTGTATAATTTCAAGTCAATAACTTACGCTACAGTTCATCATTGTTATGAAATTTTAATAAGATTGTAATACCGACAATAATAGTTCATTAGGATGTAACACTTTCGCTAAGGTGTTTGTACTTTAAGGGCATAAAATGAATGACTACAATAGGTCAATGTTCCCTGGCTGTTTCATACGTTTGACTTTCTAAAGCTCTCGCTTACCCTATGAATGAGGTGCGTACATTATTATAGTTAACTGAAGTGTAATAATAGGTTCTATGATGTACTTATCTTTTTGTGTGCCTAGAAATGTGTTCAAACGGCGTGTTATATGTTATCTGATATTTATTTCAAAATGATCCTTTTATCAATCAAATAAAGACAATTATTATTATGAGTTTGACTGCAATATCGTCGAGCTATATCGTACGCCTTCAAATGTCTAACTCAAAATTGACGTTGATCAGTAGATAATGAACCATTTTTAAATAAATTTTAAAAATATATTTGTTGACACACCGTTTGAACATGGCTTAAAACATTATCGGAGTATTCGTAGGTTCAAATTTCAAAAAAGTAATGTCCAAGCAGAGACAATACGATTGTTAAAATCATCCTCAAAGGAGCCAACGTCATTCCCATTTTGTTTACACAATAGTACCCCAGGTCTTACATTGGATCTTTATCTACGTCAGCCTCCATTTAATCCTAATACCTACAGCAAAGTGGTTAGGATAATGAAGGTTTCATACAGAGGTTAAAATAAAAAATAAACAGTATTTTCAATCGAGTTCAGTTAAGTTTATTTGCTTGATAAACAGACATAAATCGGTGAGGTAATATTGCAAGCCTTGTCCAGTTTAAACAATAAAGGATCTTTTTTGTTTGTGTCATCAACGCACATAATAAGCATAAGGAGAGTACGCGCTATACGCTGAGTATGCGACAGGTGCAGTGTACGCACTGTACGCTGAGTACGCAACAGGTGCCGTGTAGGCTGCGGCATAGGGAGCAGTGTAGCCGACCGGATATTCCACTACTAGAGGCTTGGCTGCAGCCAAAGCCAGAAGAGTGGCGAATAGCAACTGGAAAAAAATATCTGTTAATATACAGGGGTATTTACATACGAGTATTATGCTTAAGACTAACCCTCAATCCCTTTAGAATGTTCAGTCAGATACATTAACACATTCTTCATTGGAAAGTGAGAGTTGAGATCAGTGCTTCTTGCATTTCGCAATATCAGTAGCCATAAGACCAGTCTCAAACCCATCGCCACTGAATGAACCATGAATGATGGTATAGAATACCAAAGGAGACCCACAATTTTCCATAGTTCTAGGACATTGAATGGATACTCTTCAAAATACATATGCGTCCGAATGTGTGAACTACATTTTATGATCATCGACTCTAGAAATGATCTAGAAAACAGATAGATATTAAGCCACCCTATCTGAAGCGTTGTTTAGTTTATTGTATTTGGTAAACAAAGGAATTGAACTCACGTATTTGAACATTTTGTTGTATTAATGCTGGCGGCGCGGTGCACTAGATGAGCTCAGGACTCGGAGTGTAGTGCTGACTCCTCTATTCCTCTTTTATATCACTGCAGTTCAAGTTAATGGAGTGGTAACCGGATAACTAGATGAATATCCTCTTGGAAAATTAGGTAGTGCAGTCACGTACGGCCTCGTCCCATGACACTGGTCAGATTAGTTCAAGGACATGGCATGTCCAAACGGATACCGTGCGACGAATTGGATGTTAGTACTTAAACTTCTCGAAAGATTTTTAGATGATGAAAATATTTTTTATAGAGCAATAATTATCGCTCTGTCTCTGTGTCTATTTAAAACCTTTTCATGACTAAACAGCAGAATGTATTTTGTTAGGAATGACATATGTTTTATATCCGGGTATCCGCGGGCAGTCGCTAGTTCAAATTTATAAAATCGTTACGCGACTGACTGACATACTAACTAACTGACTGAGAAGCTCTACCTGCGTACCCTTTTTTGTTTGTAGTAAGAAAGTACGATTTTACTCTCACGAACTTATATTGGATCCATTTCCTACATATGTTCTATGAACGAACGAATGAAAAGATGGATAGACTGTGTGAAAGATGACATGAGGAAGAAAGGAGTGAATACTGATATGACGGCCGATAGAGGGGAGTGGAAGAGAAAAACATGTTGTGCCGACCCCACATGAAGTGGGATAAGGGCAGGGAGATGATTGATGTTCTATGAACGAACACTCAATGCAATGAGGTAGAAGGTCCAAATTAATAGTAATTTGTGTATGAAGTTCTCTTTTTGCTTTATGGGCAAGCGTACATTATCATTTTATTCTCTTACGTACATGTACCCTTCCTTAAAAGACAATCATAATATAAAGCAAAATTTTCACTAAAATAAAACTTAAAATGATCAAATATGCTTGCAGCTAAGCGCGAACAATTAAGAGTTTAAATTATTCAGTTACACGAAACATCGCGGCAATTAATTCAAATTAAAAGTTCCTCACTGCACCTACCTATTAAGAGGTCCATTAGGCCGTGTTCAAACGGCTTGCGATATGTCATCTTAATATGTTTAAATTGTATTTCAAAATTATCATTCAATTTTGAGTCTCACGATGGAGGGTGTACGATATCGAAAGCTCCTAAAAGTCAAACTCAAAATTTTACTTTATTCGGTAGAGATAAGGATAATTTTGAAGTACATTTTAGATGACGTTACGTCGTATGAACACGGTTTAAAACAGAAGATCTACCGAAGACGTCACTTGCATTGGACGTGCCCTCGGGCCTCTTCGCGAACTCTGTCGTGTGTTTTGAGCTATTACTCTTCTTTGAAAATAAATAAATAAATATTCCGGACATATCACACACGGTCAACTGATCCCAAACTAACATCTGTGTTAGTCACAAATGTTTGTCCAGTGCGGGAATCGAACCCGCGACCTCTAGCGCAGAAGGCAGAGTTACTACCAACTGAGCTATGAGGCCAGTCAAATGAAAATGCCGATGTCAAATCTAAATACAGTTGACACACCCCCTTGGCAAATACTTACATAAATGCCTATGCTCCGTACATAGTGTACACTCCGATTAAAGTACCATCTCGAAGAACTACTGTATACCAATTACCTAAACAGATAAAGGTTGTACACGTAGGTATGTTTACAATCTAGTGGTTTGAAAGACAAAATTTCTTCATCAAGTACATTTATTTCATTGAATTATCTTAATGTACCTTATTGTGTTCACAATAGTCGTAGAATTCTGTTCTGCCCATGTGGTCTCGGAAACACTTTATTGGCACTGATCATAGGGCGCTTTCGTACATGGTAATGCCTTTTTCCTGATGATATGGCGAAGAAGCATGCTAGGAGCAACAGTACCCACTGGAATCAAAATAGGTAGGCATGCAATAAGTAAAAAAAACTTTGTAGTAGGTTTAGTTATATCACAGAACTAGGAACCTAGTCCTCATATTCTGTATATCGATGCAAATTAATGTCTCTATTTCGATTTTTCGAAGACCTGGCTGGAAGTGCTGGAAGTGCCTGTCTAAAACGCAAGAGATGCGGTTTCTTCCTCGCGGAAAGACAAATTTTTGTAGGATCTGTAAATATTTGTCCCGTATCTGGTGTTGTGGATGGTACTCAAAACACAGGTAATTCTAGTGCGCGGTTGGAACTACCGTACTGTTTGTCTGTTGGACTTTTTTATAGAGGTCGCGGGTTCGATTCCTGCTCTGGACAAACATTTGTGTGATGAACACAGATTGTTTGTTCTGTGGCTGGGTGTTAAATACTAATCTATTATGTATATCAGTCTCTGGTACCCATAGTAAAGGCTATGCCTAGTTTGGGATCAGTTGACCGTGTGTGATATGTCCGGAATATTTATTTATTTTTATTAATTCCTGTAAAGTCTTAAAGTTTTACATTTTACATGCATGTTTTTATAGAGGTAACCCACACTAAGAGCATAGGTAGGTATTTATCTATTTATTATCCTAAAAATCACGCGTTCGAGTCCCGTCTTGAGTCGAATATTTTTGGAATATACTTTCCACAAATCAAATCTTACAAAACATTTTTCGAAAATTAAACTCTTCAGTCTGATTAGTATTGAAAACATCAGACTGTAGAGGTGAGAGTGACATGACAAACGAAGTTAATCAAAAACACGAAAATGTGTTTCTGGCACGATGGCACTACCTATTAAAAACAAAAACAAAAAAATGAGGCTGCGTTCACACGCAGCAAACGACGTCAAACACATTGTTATAATGTATGGGGTGCCGCGGGTTCCTGGATACGGCAAACGCAATGCGTAACGTCGTATATTTTAATGTATTGAATCTGCGTTATTGCGTCTATGCATAGGTACGCATCAAGGAACCGCAAAAAAACTGTTTATCAACTTACTGATTTCAGAAGCATCTTTTTGGAATAACAGCCCAGATTTCCATCTTGCATTTCAACATCTGCTTTTATAGCTCTAATCAGAGATCTGAAGCGTGGATAAATAGTAATTCAATTAGGTAGTTCATTGAATGAGGTGAGTTGTTAATTAGTTTTAACGATTGATTAGTACCTACTCAGTGGTAGTAGGTAGGTACACACGTCTACTACAGTAACTAATGCCTCATGTAAAGCACTAGCAGTAGGTACATCATTATCATCATCAATTCTGCTGTAAGACATCCACTGCTGAACAAAGACCATAGATATCCAGAGCGTTTTAGTGGGACCTGCAATCTGCTGGGCCTCAGCAGATTCCATCTTGTGGGAGTCTTTCTACGCTTCCGATGCAGTGCGTTGCTTAGGTAGGTTCATAAGCTACCTATGCTAACGATATTATAATAAATCACGAATTTTAACAAATATTTAATACTTACCGATACCTAGTATGCGATGTGAGTGAAGTGATGCTATATATTTTATAATCATGCAGTCAATTTATAAAAATATAATCTAAGAATAAGAGCAGTTTATAAATAAAATAAAACTTAACAACATCCTGTTTCAACTCCGCCTACGCTCCGGGGCCTAAACTGCTCTGACAAAATTGCTCTTATTATAAATCATTTTGAACTGACAATATTATGGTACCTACTGTTCATTAAGTTTATTCATTCTATTGGCAGTCCGATTCATCCTATCCTACTATATTATTATTTAAGTTATTTAATTTTTTGTCTCCCGCACGGCGAGGGGTTTACGGTTTTTCGCGGGCTTTTGGCCAAACGAAAAAACGTTGACAATTTATTCGTTGAGGGATAAAAACTTTCGTACAATTCGGCAAGTGTTAAGGATTACTGCTTTTTGGAGTTGTATGAAAGTGAGCTTGTGGATATCAAGGGCCTGTAAGCTATTGTGTAAATTGTATGGGATGACACCAGTAGACGAGATAATTATAGGTATGGTTTTGACATTATCAACTCTCCACTGGGTTTTCAGCTCTATTGCCAAGTCTGTATATTTCGCAAGTTTCTTTTGTGTGTGTTTTTGCGAGATTATGGGTGTTGGGTACAGCAATATCAATTAGGTAAACAAGTTTGTTTCTTTTGTCGTGAAGAGTGATTATTATTATTATATTATAAATGCGAAAGTTTGTGAGGATGTTTGGATGTTTGTTGTTCAATCACGCCCAAACGGCCGAACGGATTTGAATGAAATTTGGTACAGAGATAGATTATAGTCTGGAATAGCATATAGGCTACTCTTTATGTATGTACCACGCGAGCGAAGCCACGGGTGAAAGCTAATTTAAAATATAATCGAAGCTATTAGGCGCAGAGTAGGACGTCCAGAGTAGGACCCACTAGATGAAAAGATGACTTAATAATGCTTGCTAGGAGCCGTCGGGTGCAGGCCGCACAAAATCGGTCGGTCTGGAAATCTATGTGGAGGCCTATGTTCTGCAGTGGACGTCCTACGGTTGAAATCGCAATGATGTATCCTTTCAATACTTTTCATTCCGTGCTGCCAAAATCTAAACTATTTATTCTGTGCCAAAATTAGGTACTTATATTATATTTTTGTAAGTTGCAAACATTCCTAACGTTTCATAGAGATTTCCTTGCTTACGCTTTTCTTGCATCAAGCCTATCAATGAATAGCTGAGGTAACACGTGAATAGCTGAGGGAGTTTGACCCAATGATTAAATATTCCAAACATGAACTTCGAAGAGTTCGAAGCAGTTTCTTCATCGTCTGATCCGTTTCAATAAAGGTATAAAACGTATTGTAGCATTCAACCGAGCATCACACAAACATCAGCGTTTGAGCTCATCAGTTCTTCTGATCTAAATACAAACAAACAATAAAAATGTTCAAGCTGGTGAGTCTTATAAACCTTCGATAGCCGAAAAATGGTCGATAAATCTATTGCCATCATTTTTTCATTGAAATGAAAGTGACAGAGACAAGAATATTTAAAAAGCCTGGATAAAATTACAGTTTTTTTTTTTCAAAATTTATTTTATTTATTTTATTTTCAAAATTTTAGGAAAACTTACAGCTAGGTCTTAGAATAGTTACTTAAATAAAACATGCCGGTACAGACCAGCGCATGAGTGCTGAGGGCCAATTAAAAGTTTCCGCAGATAATTACTTAAATAGAAACAAATGAACAGTAAGAGTAGACGACTTGAAAGGGGAAAAAAAAGGAAGTACGCAACACAAAGTTAAATTAAGTTAAGTTAATTAAAAAAGGAGGTTACTTGGGTTACTTATATTACTTGGGTTATTCAAAATTCATTTATTCAGAACAAAGTGCACAGAAACAGGTTTTGACGAATAAGGGTTTTTGTGTTTAAAAAATGTTACTATCAAAAATTAAAATTCCCTTTTTGTGATTTACAGTTCATCTTCGCTTGCTTCCTGGCCGTGGCTGCCGCCAAGCCCGGTATCCTGGCTGCGGCACCTGTGGCGTACACGGCACCCCTGGCAGCGGCGTACACGGCACCTGTGGCCGCGGCGTACACGGCACCCCTCGCATACTCGGCCTACTCTGCCTACCCCTACACTGCGCCCGTAGCTGCCTACTCTGCCTACCCCTACGCTTCACCCTACTCTGCTTACTACCTACGCCGCTGAACTAAGGCGTGATGGGCCCAACTGATATGATACGAATCGAAATGATAACAAAATAAACTATCTTGAAATTGTTTTTCATTCTTTTTTTTTACCTCGTCAATCACTTCCAATTCTCTCTAGCAAGGTATTTTAACATAGGCAATCAAACATATATATGTATAATAAAAGTTGCTGTAATCTCCATATAATAATCTTGTGACAGTCAATTTTCCCAATTCAACGAACACTAAAAAGTCTTGGAGACCATTTTTTACCTTTATGACATCGTGATATGTCCAATCATATCACGATGTCATAAAGGTAAAAAATGGTTTTGGATTTGACTGTATGAAATAAAAAAAAGTAGTCAGATGCAAGTTGTCAGATAACTTTTATTCATTAATTTCAATAACTGACCTAGTTTCTATGTAGCCATGACCAGGGTCTACCATTTTCACAGGCAGAGGATGGTATTGAGGCGATTCCAACAGCACAGGTTCTTCTTTTGTACGAACAAATTGAGCAGCATCCACTTGCATCATATCAGGGCCTTCCTCCGCACGCAGCCAATTTACGGGGCTCAAAGATTTTATTTTTCCCATATTACCGCTTATAGGTTTCAATGAACCCAGGTTGCCAATGGTATTGCTAAAGTATCCTCCACCATCCCGTGAAGGATTTACTGCCTCTTGATTTGTGTCTATAAATTGTGTATTTGAAATTTTGTCGTTAGTATTACTTACAAGCTCACTCTCTTTATTTTCAGCTCCTATATAAAATAAGTTACCGAAGGGAATTAATGGCTTTAGCGACTTGATAGTGTTACTCATGCCATTAACTAATCCACCGCCTAATGTCTGTATGAATGCATGATTCGTGGTGAGAAATGACATAAACATTATCTGAAATCAAACAAATACATAAAAATATTTAAATAAACACTACATAAGTATACACAACGAGGTAATTTTTAACCTCTCGAGTATTGCCCTATGACGTGCCCCATTAATTTGAAAATGAAGTATATTTCAGATTTTTTACAAAATTGGATTTTATTTACAGAAAGAAACTTAAAACTTAGCTGGGTCCTATTTGGCCCAACAGATTAGCATTGCCAGCGTGGCTATTGCGCCACCGTCTTGGGGACGCTTCCGACTGGTAGTGATCTGGATCAGTTGAGCTATCTATATATCGTTTGTAACGGTATTTACATAGCTCAACTGGTTCTTGTGTATTTTGTAAATATTAACTTGTATTAGTTTTAAGTTTCTTTCTGTAAATAAAGTATATTACTAGGGCAAACGACAATATTGAAAATTAATGATTTTGTTCTAATATAGGTATTGTGGTGACGACACAACACAAAGCAATTTTAATTCTTATGAATAGGTATAAGGTAAATAGGAATAACATAGGAAAGGCAATGCGTATTTTAGTTAATTTAAGTCCCTATATTTTTTTCTCATCCATTTTGATCGACAATAATGCCGTCCCGTCACGTCGGGCTGGCATATCTGAGAGCGTCATTTGCATTGGCAAAAAACTTTTATGATAAAATAGCTCTTGAGGTATTATACGTTTGCTGTACGATATTCAAACTTAAATGGGCCGCTAATTAAAGTTCGTGACTCTTCTGAAAATTATTTGAAAATAATACATACCAACGCACTTATTTTAGGCAAGATCATGGTTCTTAGTCGTTCCGATTAGAAGTGAGCTATTTGCAATGTTTTTATGAACGAATAAAGTAAATAATGATGTGCTTATAATAAATAGTTGTCCGCTGCTTATTGGAACCAATCATTCCGTCTCAGACATACTTGCTGCAAAAATTCTCTCTTATCCTCGAACCAGCCGTACCCGTGATACTGGCGATGCTAAGGCTCAGTATACACGAATATCCACGAGTGACGAGATGCCATTTTGATGGCGTTTACGGTTATTAGGTACTATCACAGTGACATGTAACCGTCGCTATGACTCACGATGTCGAGCGAAAACAAGCTACTCGTCAATAAATCATCTCCCTGCCCTTATCCCACTTCATGTGGGGTCGGCACAACATGTTTTTCTCTTCCACTCCCCTCTATCAGCCGTCATATCAGTATTCACTCCTTTCTTACTCATGTCGTCTTTCACACAGTCTATCAATATATCAATAAATCACCCCATATAGGTACAGATAAGGACACCTAATTCACAATCGAGGAAGTAATCGAGTTGAAATTGAAATTTGATTTGAGTGAAATAAACATCCAACAGGCAAATGTAAGGCAGGCATGAGTCCTGACTTCTAGGAACAACTACCTAACCATACTATCAACAAGAGCATTGGGATTCTAGGCGTTGACATCTCTAGTGACGTTCAGTTCCGTAGCCATTTAGAGGACAAGGTCAAACTGGCATTCAAAAAGCTCGGGGTTTTTAACAGAGCGAAGCTGTGCTTCAGTGCGGGGCAAAGACTGCTTCTTTACAAGTCGCAAGTCCGGCCCCACATGGAGTACTGCTGTCAACACCTGGGTACCAGCTTGGACCCTTTGACTCGGTTCAAAGACGCGCTATGAGAATTGTCGATGATCCCAAGCTAACAGGCAGTATTGAGCCCTTAACCCTAAGGAGGGACTTTGCCTCCTTATGTGTGTTCTACCGCCTGTATAACGGGTTGTGTTCTGAAGAATTGTTTGATATGATGCCTTCAGCTTCCTTTTATCATCGCACCTCTCGCCATAGGCAGGGGATCCATCCTCACACCCTGGAGCCGGGTTGATCGCGTACCGTGCGGTTTCAGAGGAACTTCCTCCCGCGAACACTCAGGTTGTGGAATGTCCTCCCTGCTGAGGTTGTCCCTAAGGACTACAGTATGGGGTTCTTCAAAAAGGGCGTTTTGAACTTTTTAAGGGGTCGGCAACGCGTGCGTGGTTCTTCTGGTATTGCAACCGTACATAGCTACGGTAACCACTTACCAACAGGTGGGCCGTATGCTTGTTTGCTACCATAGATGTATAAAAAAATGAAAAAAAAGAATATAATGACTTGTACCGAAAACATAGACCCGGAACATCGAGCGAATACGATCCGATAGTCTCCGATAGTCGTATAAAATCGTACGTGTAGATATTATTCCCGGTCATATGCCCAGAAAAGTACGATTAAATTGCATCATAATTTTTGAGAAAGATAAGCTTTTTCACTTCTGAAATAGACACTTTTTTTCTTAAAATATCTCCAAAAAAACATTTTTATTTAGTAGTTAACTAGTACAATTCCAGTGTGACAATTAGATCACAGACTATCAGAAGTCCTACGTATGAAATTTGGAGAGTAGCTTCCTGTAATAGTGTAGGGGTTCCTAAGAAAATAATTCCCGAAACTCAACCCATTATTGGGTGCAGCAGGGCTTGAATTTTGTATGAAAATAACACACGAGTTAGTAAAATTTATGAATGTACTGATCGTTTCAAAATTAAAATGGTAAATGTTTTTCCTATTAGCATTCCATCGGAGGCAAGCTCATCGGAATTCAAAGAACGTAGTTCGTATCAGAGTATTCTCATTGCAGGCATTGTCCTTCATACCTAAGTATAAAGTACAGTTCTGGAGCTGACTTGTTATCAGTAGCTCAGTGACCACTAACAAACCACCAACAAACCACCAACATGTTCAAACTGGTATGTTCCCATATAAAAATCATGGCAAAACTAATGTTTTGGTTCTTATAATCTATATTAAGTGTTTTTTTTTCAGTTCATCTTTGCTTGCTTCCTGGCCGTGGCTGCCGCCAAGCCCGGTATCCTGGCTGCGGCCCCCGTGGCGTACACGGCACCCCTGGCAGCGGCGTACACGGCACCTGTGGCCGCGGCGTACACAGCACCCCTCGCATACTCGGCCTACTCTGCCTACCCCTACACTGCGCCCGTTGCTGCCTACTCTGCCTACTCCTACGCCTCACCCTACTCTGCTTATTATCTGCGCCGTTGATTCATATTCATTGGAATTAGGAACATAATGCTGAAGTGTTGTGATATCTCTAAGGAAATAATATACGTACAGTTTTCTGATCTACAGGTTATAAATTTGATTTCTTTCCCCACATTCATCGTCATTGGTAGTTTGTACTATAACTACGTATTCAATAGCATGTTTTAATTTGGCAAGAACTAGGATATGTATCATACTATACAGACCAAAACCTACCTCTTGCTATGTGACTCAAGCCCAATAGGTAATTGAATGACAACTCCGTGTGGCTAGTATGCATTATTTTAATTATTGTGGTTACCTAATTATGTATACCATACTTCTAATGAGTATTTTAAATCATATAAATCGTCATTACCATCAGCCTGTTTTAGTCCACGGCTTACATAGGACATAGGACAAAGAGTGCCATGACGAAAAAAAAAAAAAAAACAATTATAACACTAGAAATAAGGAAAAACTAGATGTGCCACGAACAAGGCTTGTAAATACTTACAAACTAGGTATTTGCCTTAAACTTGCTATGTACAATAAATTGCCATTAAAAGTCCACAGTTACCCATCAAAAAATTTAAATATCAGGTCAGGAGATTTCTTGAGAGTCATCCATTTTACCATATTACCGAATATATGAATTGTTCATTCTCTGATATACATACGAGTAATATGTAGGACAGTATCTAATAATCCATTAATAATCTGTAATAATAATACTTAATTAATAATCTGCATGATAATTTATGAAAATAACTGTAATTGGACATACCTATGTTATGCAATGTAGCGCTAAGGGTGAAATAAATGAATATGAATGTGAATATGGTCCATCGGGTGGGGGACTTTCCAAAACTGCGTATTCCAACTTATATTCGCTATTCGAGAACCTCTATTCTCCAACGGTCTGCGAGCTATATGGCCTGCCAACTGCCACTTCAACTTGCTAATTCTGAGAGCTATGTCGGTGGCCTTGGTTCTTCTACGGGTCTCCTCCTTCCGGAATTTATCACGTGTAGTCAAACTACAAGTATAGCTCTCTCCATAGAAAGCCTCTTGCGGCTTGTGCAATGAAAAAACAATAAAATCATTTCATCATCATCATCATCAGCCTGTAGAAGTCCACTGCTGGACATAGGCCTCCCCCAAAGAGTTCCATGACGAACGGTCTTGAGCCTTCTCCATCCACCGACTTCCCGCAACCTTCACAATGTCGTCGGTCCATCGGGTGGGGGGCCTTCCAACACTGCGTCGCCCGGTTCGTGGTCGCCATTCGAGAACCTTTACTCCCCAACGGTTGTCGGTTCTGCGAGCTATATGGCCTGCCCACTGCATAAAATCATTTAAAAAATCATAAAGAAATAAAGGCAGCGAATGTAATCTGAGTAGGCTATTCAAATGTCTGGCTAAAAATAATTGAAGAAATGTGATGATGATTTAATTTTGCTAATCGATAAATCAAATTGGATAAAAGCAATATAGGTAGTATACATACGCCTCCGCTATTATTTGAATACCAGGATTCCAAATGTCAAAAACTAGATTATGTAGGTAGGTTCGGTACATAAGAGACACGACAGATAGAGACAACAATTGCCCATACTTCCAAAAACGAGAGTTTTGAAATGCCAATGAGGTTCTGCATTGAGTCTGTTTGTGCACACATTATAAAGCGATGGTTTCTTATGAAGCATTTAGTGTCATATGCCAGTGTGGTCCATTAACCACACGGCGCAGTAATAGCGGTACATAAGCACATCATTTATCTGAACTAGGTACTTATTTGTAGAAAATATAAGTTTTCATAAATAATTATTACTGCCGTCGCAAACCAATGGTTTGTGATTTTATTTGTAAAACCTGTTTGAAATGGTTTGGTTTGACTGTTTGGCTTAAGCTGATTTCTCTAGAGCAAACAAATGTCACATGATGGAAAGGTCATGTATCATTTTAAACCTATTGTAATATGGATTAATAGCTTTAGCATATAGATGATGCATAATTTATGATTTATTCCTTCAACTAAATAAATCTACCTACGGATAGTAAAATATATTAAATAATTCACGGATTTATCTAGATTGAGAATGTTTATTTTTATAACAAATCATCATCACCATCAGCATCAGCTGAGGAGTTACACCGCTGGAAATTGGCCGCCCACAAAGAGTGCTACGATGAACGATCTTTAGCTTTTCCATCCACCGACTTCCTGCAACCTTAAAAATGTCGTCCGTCCATCGGGGGGCCTTCCTACACTGGGTCGTCCTCGCTTGGTCGTCATCCGATAAACTTTCCCCAACGGTTGTCGATTATCGGTTCGGTCTACGAGCTATATGGCCTTCCGACTGCTAATTCTGAGACAAATAGGTACCTATGTGGTTATATAGGTATGGTTTGTGTTTGAACCACAACAATCCAAACTTCCTCACAAATTTTGGCATTTATAATATTATGGTAGGTGCTACTTATTACAGCTGAATAACTGATTTGACCCTCAACTTTAATTGAGCTAATTTTTGGATAGTTTTCATTTTTTTCAATGAAAATTGTTGGATTTCCTAAAGTCGTAAACAAACTTTATTGCTAATTCGGTGTAGAAAAAGCTTGTTATGAATTAACTTGTAGAGCAAAAAACGATCAAACCAAATAATTGAATTTGTTCCAGATAATTATACATTTTGTCGTCATTCGCCTACATTACCATGCTTAGATTAAAAGGTATCAAACTGTTTAAAATAATAGAATGATTTGATTCAAAGAAAATTGAAATTCGCCAAGGTTTAGAAAACAAATTCAAACATGTACATGTACCAACTCCATGCTAAGGGTAACTACTAGTTAATGTTATTGCAAAAATCGTTACGAATAAAAGTGGTTAGAGTTGATTTTGCTATGACGATTTTATAGGTCGGTAAAATATACGTATTATACCAGTAAATCACAAAACTCTGTACAAATTTTCGTACTCGTATTTTTTTTAACTTGTTTAAGAGTAGAACTTAAATAACATGTGACTTTTTGGATCGGAATTCTTTGTGTTTATTTGATAGGGCCAATCTCTACATCTCTCGTAACTACAGAGAGGATATTTTATAGAAGAATTTCTAGATTTTATATAATATATCGCGTTATTGGTCGCGAGGAACAGGCATAGCTTCACCTAGTTTCTAAGACGTTTCAAAGTGACCCTAGTGATTTTATTGAAATAAACGCCTTTTGACTTTGACTTTGACTTTGATCTCCCTTTTGACCAATATCCCTCCCCTTTGAAGCCAATCCTGGCTCCACCCATTCATTATTATGTTAGAATTATGAATGCTCGTTCAGGAGCTAGGATTTGACATATACAACCTGCCTTGCTACCTAGCTAGTTTTTTTTATGACTAATCCTCCCCTTGCTTCTCCGTAGTAGGGTACAAAATTAAGGTTTTTATGGGTAAAACTCATGTTCCTAGGTATAACTGGACGCGTTTTGGTATAGATGTCATACAGTTTAAGTCTGTCAAATAAAAAGTAGATTTTCATCGTAATAAAATATTTATTTCTATACTGTTCATCGTAGTTTAATGCTCGGCTGTTATGTTACAACTAACGCCGCAGGTAGTAAGAAGAGTATGGTGAAGCGTAGGGGTAGGCAGAGTAGGCAGCAACGGGCGCAGTGTAGGGGTAGGCAGAGTAGGCCGAGTATGCGAGGGGTGCCGTGTACGCCGCGGCCACAGGTGCCGTGTATGCCGCTGCCAGGGGTGCCGTGTACGCCACAGGTGCCGCAGCCAGGATACCGGGCTTGGCGGCAGCTACGGCCAGGAAGCGAAGATAAACTGCAATTTTAAAATAAATTTTAATATCTTATAGGTACCATAATACTATCAGAATTAATGTTTGACGCGCTAATATTTCTAGATGCTTACTAGTTTGAACATGTTGCAAATTGTTGGTTGTCGATTAAGCTACTGCTGAATGATATCTTTTTACCCTCTTGTACACACTTTATAGTAAACAATGAAGGACAAAAACGCAATACTGAGAGGCACGCCCCATCCGATGCTCCTTTGAATTTTTATTAGTCGCCTTCAAACAATGATTACTTACAAACAATTTCTACGGTGAGAGTAAGCTTTTTATGCTATTACTAAGATACTAGTGTCAGAAAATCTGAGTGCACCCAACAATAGTTAGGTACTTACTTAAGTTTTTGAACATTTATGAAGTCGGTAGCAAGGCAACTGCAGACTGATTTAAATGTTATAGTGAAAATCAACTATCATCTAGAAGCTAGAAAATTGTCTACCTTCCGTATGATTAGTCGCTGACATCAATAAATTATCATCGGAACTTATACTTGTCATACAAAGACACCTTTAAAATAAATATATAAATACCCTTTTCTTAGTACAAGACATAAGACTGACATTACCTACTATCATTTAATAGGTAGGTGCTCCACAAAGGTTTTAAATTGACCCATGTGTTCAGTTTCTTATTTTATATCATTATATAAAATTGGAAACCAAATGTTTTTCAAGAAGATTTTCTAAATATTTTATTGAACCCTTCCATTGAAACATGTTTGCGGCTCAATCATTATTCCGCGTAGTATCTATGTAATACTGTGCATCTACCTATCTATTTAATGTACCTTACATTTCGGCATTTGTCCTCCATAGAGTGTATAAGTAATGATGCTTAGGATAGAATCACTATCATTTGACTCAGTAGACTCAAAGAAAACCATCAACATGTTCAAACTGGTAATGGTTTTTTTTATATTTAATTAATATTAATCTATTATAAGTCTGGACTCTCTGGGTTGTGGTTTAATATTATTTACAGGTAAATTTAATGAGATAATTAATTAATGATAAATAATTTTCTGTCATCTATGTTCTGAAATAATTATTTTAGCCCAAGGGTAGTGAAATCTTGGCTCGAATGCGATAGAGTTTAATTCTTCTTCTACTTTAATTCATATCGATAAAGGCTCGGCGTTTGGAGGCCTTCTGTGATCTGTTTAATGTCTAATCTACTTATATTGTTTCTCTTTCAGTTTATCTTCGCTAGCTTCCTGGCCGTGGCAGCCGCCAAGCCCGGGATTCTGGCTGCGGCTCCAATTGCGTATACCGCACCAGTAGCTGCAGCGTATACTGCTACGGCTTACACGGCACCTTACTCATACTCCGCATACTCCTACCCATACACCGCCCCTGTTGCTGCCTACTCAGCTTACTCATACGCCTCACCCTACTCAGCTTATTACCTACGCCGTTGATAGCCAAAAATTTTCGAAATAAACCATTTGAATTACATTCTGATTTTTATATTTACCCATCCATCCCTTTATTTATACGAAGTTTTCCGTAACCAGTAGGTATCCCAAAAGGGATAACATCAACGAAAGCAAAGAATATTAGAGAAAAAGGGTAAAACTGAATTTCCTTTTTTAAATTCAGATTGCACTTACCGCAATTGCAGTTAAAATAGTGTGTATGTCTACAGCTTACACATAACGAATTTCTGAATTCTGAGTATGCAAATATTTAGTGCATAATTGGTGCAATCTGAAAATCCAATTCAAAATTTAGGTGCCAAAGAGGTTTCTGAGATATGAGCCAAAAACTATGTGTCAGCTGGAGACCCGGGTCTACAGCTTGCACATCCAGTACTGCCAAACGGCTGACGCGAGAGCTATGAAAACTAGCCAGATATTTAGTGCCAAATTTGTGCCAAAGGTACTAAAAATTTCAGGCCTGTAGCTTAAAAGGTTTCAGAGATATGAGCCAAAAACTATGTGTCAGCTGGAGACCCGGGTCTGCAGCTTGCACATCCAGTACTGCCAAACGGCTGACGCGAGAGCTATGAAAACTAGCCAGATATTTAGTGCCAAATAAGTGACTAAGGTACCAAAATTTTCAGGCCTGTAGCTAAAAAGGTTTCAGAGATATAAGCAAAAAACTATGTGTAAGCTGTAGACCCGGGTCCCCAGCTTACACATTTCGTTACGCCAAACCGCTGATCAGAGGGCAATAAACTTTAGGCAGGATTTTAGCTTATAATTAGTGCCTAAGGTACCAAAAATTTCAGGCCTGTAGCTGAAAAGGTTTCAGAGATATAAGCAAAAACAGTTTTCCCGCCAAAAAATTCAAATAAAGTTATTGAAATCGGCTCATTGCGACGTTGCCACTTCGCTTCAAAAAGATTGTCAAACGACTTTAAACTTTATTTACATGTCACGAAGATTGATTTTGGTATTTAATCATTAAAAGAGTTCATTTTTTTGTTTGAGTTTAGTCTAGGAGCTCGGAGGATAAAATAGTTTTCAGCCAAAATATACCCAGTGCTGCCATCGATGTACCTCGTGTGTCGTACCTCGAAAAAGAGAGATTTATCTTTTACTTCAGTGAACTACTGTATGTATACAAAATGTTCCGGAATTAGTATATACACATCAACGATAAGTTGAATGACCTCCCTTTTAGATACTTACCTATTAGAGGACATGTATCACAAAAATATTTTATCATTTTGCAGAAGTCCACTGCTGAACATAGGCCTCCCATAAAGAGTGCCACGACGAACAGTCTTGAGCCATTTCCATTCAGTGAATTACAGTAACCTTCGCAATGTCGTCGGTCCATAGGGTGCGGGGCCTTTCAACACTGCGTCATTCGGTGTGTGGTTGCCGTTCGTAACTTTTTAGTTCAAGCTGGCAACGCGCACTGACTGTAGGCTTTCGTCTTGAGGCTCTCTGTGGTAGGTATATTATATGCGACGAAGATGAAGTTTTCCAAACGCTGGCTATGGATAGAATTGGCTGGATATAGATAAAACAGAATCGAAACAATTATGTAGGAGGTATCTTTAACCTATTGAAGTCCACTGGACATACTGTACCTACCTCTAATGTAGGTAAGTTACTAACATTTGTTAGTTACTAGCATAATTTTTGTGATACCTACACATCTTCCTCTTAGGTAGTATCTTCATCTTCTGAATTTGTTGTACTTCTAACCTAGCCGTTATCTCATATGTAAGATAGGTGTCGATCGATCTAGATAAAATAAAAATATATTGTAAGTAATTGGTACTAAAAGGTACTAAACCTACCTACATAATTTGTTACTTCGGTTGAAGTTCCATAGATTTTCAATTTCGAAACTGACGTATGAAATTGGCCTCCATTGTAGCCATCATCATCATCAGCCCACACTAGTCCACTGCTGGACATAGGTCAACCCTAATACGCGCCACTGAGCCCTATGTCCGGCCATTCTCATACACTTTCTGCCCGCGCCACCGCCCCGCATTTCATAGATCATTGCTCCGCCTAGCCACACACTAAAACAGAAATAAAAGTCTGTCAGAAGAAGTCAGGTAAGGTATTTAGGTTAATCAAGATACCTTGGTAGGTAGGTAGGTAGCACATATGAAAGTTGGATATGCAGGTATCTATTAGGTACTACCGTGACGTATTTGCTCATTTTGTTCATATCTAAGTTGGCTAGTAAATTATAGATGGTAGTTACCTAGTACCTAGGTACTAGTTATTTACCTATCTATAGTTTTTTGACGTGTTTTATTACGCATTTAGGCTATTTAGTTCTACCTAAGTTTGGTTAGCTCTAGGTACTAGGAAGCCATCTATTACTTTCGTGACGTGTTTGCATAATATTATACAATCCTACGTACTTTATGTAAGGTACTTACTTATGTAGGTCTAGCTAGGTATAGGTACCAAGTATTTATTATACCTAGGTACTACGTACCTACACTTTGTACCTAGACCTACAAAACATAGGGAAGTAGGTAGGTACCTCACATAAGGTAGGTAGATATGAACCATTTATAAACCACGTCACGAAAGGAATAGATGAGTAGGTTCCTATGTGACATGATGAGTAGGTTCCTATGTGATATGATGAGATATATGACTCCGCCGTCTAAAGCTAGGTGGCTTCGTATTATTGGAAAAATTATTGCGATAAAATACTGTGAATGCGCACCCCAACGCGGGACGTCAGTGCAGATCTTATTCCCCCATTTAGAATTAGATGCTGTGAATATGGCTGGCTGTACATTATCAGAGTGTCCACGTCCTTACAGGTTGCCCGATATTGTACAGGCGCGTAACATTATCGTGTCATTCTTTCGTTCTTGAAGTTTGCATTTTTTTATGCTTTTCCCTTTCAGGCTGGCTGTGGCATCTTATTCCTGCCGCCAAGTCTTTTGCTCTCAAATCGAGAGGCTTATGTATGTTTAAAGTATATATCATGTAGGTTAAAGAAATCAGAAGCTTAGATAGGATAAGATGATGAAGTATCACTAAAATTATGCTGGTAACTAAAAAAGAAAAGGCGTCAAAATCTAAAAATAAACAAAAATTTTGAAGTTATAATATTATAATAATACCTACTATAGTTTTTATTTGGTACATCAAAGTTTCTAAGTGGTAGTGGTGGGTAACTCACTCAAAATACCTGAGCTGCAAATCAGCTCGCAGCACGCGCTCTTGAACCGCGCAAGTAGATCTATGAATGATTTCAGATGAATCAGGTAAAGTGAAGCAAACAATGCAATAAGGTACTAGCAATCAGTTCATCAAACGGGTCAGCTTTTCTAATATGGACTTAATAGTGTTGAAAATAATACAAATTGTTATCGTATGAAATCGTTTCTAATCAGGGTCAGGGTCGCATGAATCGCAGATGAAGTAGAACTACTTTGAGCCGTTGAGCTGCTTCAGCTGCTTGGGAGCGACGTGATCCATTTACCTGCGGCTCAGTACCCTGTGATTCGATCTGGATGCGTGTTCTGACTCGAGTTCATCATCATCATTCCAGCCGTTTGAAGTCCACTGCTGAACAGCGGCCTCCCCCACAGATTTCCGGAGTGACTTCCTGTCATGGAGGTGGGGGGAATTTGAAAATCTTTGTGAAAATAGGAGAAGCTGCTGCCCATCCCTTACTCACCTGCCTAGTACGACATCCACGGGTAGGAGGTTAGGAGGGGCCTATTCTTCAGCCGGGGCCGCCACGGTCACTGACTCGAGTTATCCACCTCTAATTAGTGGTAGGTACACTATGTACAGCAGTGGACTCAAATAGGTGATGATGATGATACTTACACAATGGTTTCGATTCTGTTTTATCTAATGGCCAGCGTTTGGAAAACTTCATCTTCATCCCTTAAAATATACCGCAGAGCGCCACAAGCAAAAATTTAGCGCGATCGGGGCCCAGATTTGTGGCATTGTATTGTTTCCTATTAACACGTAAGTACTCGTAGTGTGCGAGCTGACTAAACCTCTGGTTTCTTCATGATGTTTACCTTAAACCATTTTGGCGATCTACTCTCAAAAACTATAACAACTAAAATAACGAACGCGTCACAATATTATACGTTAGTGCCTCGTTATAATGACTAAATAAAAGTTTTTTATTAATAAGTCATATTGAACTAAAAAGCTAATGAGGGTGTGCAAAAAAGTGTAATGACGGTCGATTTTTTTATTACAACGATCTGCGACTCTTAAGAAATAGTTCTTTCAACCTCTACACTTATTTCGTCGCTGCAAGTAAAGTACCGCTGGCGTAGCGGTTGAGGCGGTGGACTCAATAATCGTCAGTAACGACGTGCCCTGGATCGTATCTCTTCATCCGACTTTTTGCGTTTTCTGATCGTTCCAGAATGCCCCAAACAAGAAACCAGGTTGCCGTAGAATTAGAAAATTGACCGCTGAAATACAAAAAGCACAAAACTTGAATTTGAAGCTTCTAAAGGAACAAGACGACTGCGCGAAGGATTATAAAAATCTCTTGGCGCAAAATGGGTCACTCAAAGTTGCATTTGCAGAACAAGTAATAAAATTACAAGAGACTGAAACGGAAAGAAATAAGCTAAAAGAGATGATTGAGCGACGAACTGCAGATCTCAATGAATATGAAGAAGCATTAAACGTAATACGTATGCACGAAAATAATGCAGCGCTGTTCGAACAACTACAAAAAACGCTCCAGTTGGAAACCAATGAGAACACCCAAATACTTAATGAAGAATTGGACAATTTAATAAGCCAAATAATTGAGCTCCAAAGTGAAAACATAAAATTAAAAAATTCTAGACACACCGTAGATATTAAAACTGCAGCAAAGACCAAGAACTTAAGTAAAAATAGAATAACATTGAATAAACAAGTGAAACATGATAAAGACTCACAGAATAGAAAGAAAAATACAAAAAAAATTAGTAGCGAAAAAAGGGAAGACAAAAACAAGACGGACTAAAACGAGTGAATCAATAGCAACAAAACAGGTCGTGACAATAAAGAATAAAGAAGACAACGGGATTACTACGAGAATAGGACTTCGATCCGTAGAGAAGCTAACGACAGAGGAGAACACTGGAAACCAAACGAATAACAGTACCCAAAACCATGAACCCAGACTTATAGCTGAGGATACCGCCGTAATTTCACAAAATAGACCTAAGAAAATGCTAATATTGTGCGATACATACGGAAAATCTCTTGGAGAATTTATACACTTACATAATAATTACTACCAATCTGTTCTATCCATTTGTAAGCCAGGTGCTCCTATCAGAGAGATTATAAATAACTTGCCGACACTGACAAAGAATTTGACTCAGGGCGATGATGTCGTCGTGATTGCCTCTGACTTCCATCATCAATCAAGACGTAAGTCTACGAGATACGATTACATCGAGCTGAAAACTATTTTATCCTCCGAGCTCCTAGACTAAACTCAACAAAACCAATGAACTTTTTTAATGATCAAATACCAAAATCAATCTTCGTGACATGTAAATAAAGTTTAAAGTCGTTTGACAATCTTTTTAAGCGAAGTGGCAACGTCGCAATGAGCCGATTTTCAATAACTTTATTTGAATTTTTTGGCGGGAAAACTGTTTTTGCTTATATCTCTGAAACCTTTTCAGCTACAGGCCTGAAATTTTTGGTACCTTAGGCACTAATTATAAGCTAAAATCCTGCCTAAAGTTTATTGCCCTCTGATCAGCGGTTTGGCGTAACGAAATGTGTAAGCTGGGGACCCGGGTCTACAGCTTACACATAGTTTTTTGCTTATATCTCTGAAACCTTTTTAGCTACAGGCCTGAAAATTTTGGTACCTTAGTCACTTATTTGGCACTAAATATCTGGCTAGTTTTCATAGCTCTCGCGTCAGCCGTTTGGCAGTACTGGATGTGCAAGCTGTAGACCCGGGTCTCCAGCTGACACATAGTTTTTGGCTCATATCTCTGAAACCTTTTAAGCTACAGGCCTGAAATTTTTAGTACCTTTGGCACAAATTTGGCACTAAATATCTGGCTAGTTTTCATAGCTCTCGCGTCAGCCGTTTGGCAGTACTGGATGTGCAAGCTGTAGACCCGGGTCTCCAGCTGACACATAGTTTTTGGCTCATATCTCAGAAACCTCTTTGGCACCTAAATTTTGAATTGGATTTTCAGATTGCACCAATTATGCACTAAATATTTGCATACTCAGAATTCAGAAATTCGTTATGTGTAAGCTGTAGACATACACACGTTAAAATAATCTCAGACATTGATGACAGTTTGAGGTGAGGAAACATATAATATTTGAATGACTCACCTTAGCTTGAAAGGTTTGAAATTATTTTCACATTGTTTATTATTGACTTTGTTTTTAATTCCACTCAAAGTAATTAAAGATGCGAGCCTGCGAGCGGCTTGAATGAAAGTTTAAGGGAAATTTCAAAAATAGAATAGTGGGGTAAATTAAATGACAGTCTGACATTAGGTTGAGGGGAGTTGAAATTGCACTCCACTAAAGTTCGGACATAAAGAATAGTGAAACGATTACAAATTCGCAGTAAGTAGGTGTTTTAGAGGGCCATACTTAGTTTAAAATTAAATCATCGAAACATAATTATTGGCATAACTGTGACATTTAAAATGGAACCACCTATTAAGGTATAATTAAAACCTATATTACATCAATAAAGTATCAAATGGGTCATTTATAAATTTTACCAAGCCATTTGCGTATCTGTGATTCTATAATCGGAGCAAGCAAGTCTAATTTTGCATGGGTACGAAGTACGAAGCATACGATGAAGGTTTGCATGTATAACGCAACCCTAAAGCCTTATTCAAACGGCATGCGATAATAATATTATGTCATCTATAAATAATTTTAAAATTATTCTTACATTTTCTGACAACGTTAGTGTTAAGTTTGACTTTTATGAGCTTGCGATATCGTTGAGCTATATCGTACACCCCCCAAATGTCTTACTCAAAATTTACTTTGTTTAGTAGACGTAAGGTTCATTTTGAAAATAATTTCATATGACATATGAAGGACATATCGCATGCCGTTTTAATTACACGGCTTTATGGTGGTTTATTGTACGAAACAAGCAGTAGTCAAATCATTATTTTGAACGACGAAGCATGAAGATAACACCAAAACTAGACCAAATGACAATTCAGTTGAAAAAGACACGGCTCGGCACTTCGTTATGGCAACCGTGACCTTTGCGACAACCATAACGCCATCATACTTTATCTGGATATCGTCCAGTTTAAATAGGCACATTGACCTTAGGGTTGCCGCAACAACCACCGCAGAAGATGTAACAGTGTGTACTACTTACCTTCCCATTGGGACTGTGGACACGCGCGTTCTGACCCCTGGCTGCTCTGACGCAACTATGTCGCGCATCCTGCATGCTGATTAAAAATGTTTATGCCATAAGGAGCCAACCTTATTATTTTATTTTCAAAATTTTTGAATGAGGCGAAGTGAGTGGTTATCATAATCTTAGGAAATGTCAAAGATGAGAGAAATGTATAAATAGTGGTAGGATGTGTAGACGTAATCTACGTGCGGAATTTTATCTCTGTTTTGCTGGTGGTCTTAGCCCCGACTGTATTTGAAAATTACGTAGTGGTTGTTAGCATTAGGTACGACATTTTTTTAAGTGTTATTAAAATGTGTTTATTTTGAAGACCTTGGTGGCGTAGCGGGCGTGTGCCCGTCTCAGATGTAAGGGGTGTGGGTTCAATTCCCGCTGCGGGACATGTTCGCATGATCTGCAAATATTTGTTCCGGGTCTGTGTGTTGTGGTACCATGGTACTCGTCGTTTCTGATACCCACGACACAGGGAATCCTATAGTAGGGTTAGGAGTATATACTTATGTGAGTGTATGGTGTTATTATTATTATTTATTTATTAAAATAACTTGAAGGTATAGGCGACATGACCTATATTAAGGAAGATTCAAGTTTAAAAGAAATGTCCACCTTTGATAGTCGTCATTCAATGTCATCTTAAAACAAGCTCGTAAAATGTGGACTATGTACCTACACTACTTGTCGGCGGCGTGTTATCACAGGCAAATTTATTTTGATTGGTCACTAAGCAATTAAATTGATATATAGATTGGTATGATTTACATGAAAACGCCGTATTAATTTACATACATAGATATTAAAATGATAAGGTGATTAGGTATTGAAAATCGCCTATAATGTCGCTTCATCTTTAGGGTTCCGAAGTCTGACAAGGAAGCCTTATGGTTTTGCCTCAACCGTATGTCTGTCCATAGTCAGAGCCGTTTTAACTACAGACTTATAGAACTTACATGCTGAATATTTGTACGGTACGAGTAAACACCTTCATAATGGTGGTGATGCCAACAATCAAAGATATATAATAATTATTTTATTACCTATCTTAATCTTTTTTAAGTTTTTCTGGGTCTTTCTGGCTCCTCTGCTCCTATTTCTATTTAGGATTCACATTTTTTTAAATGCGTACCCCCTCGTGCCAGATACAATATATTGTAAAAGATCTTCAAAAAAAAAATGTTTTCTTACCAGACTATTTGTTAAATTATCTATATATTTATGTAGGGGAGACTTGTACAAAACCGTAGGTATAACATGTTGTCAATTTGTATCAATTAAAATTTCTGGCGACCAAGCCGCTCACTGGCTTCTACCAATAAGAACGTTTTTCTAACAAACACGTTCGTTATTTAATTATTTTAATAAATTGTTTACATTTTAAGTATGTTATAAGAAAGAATGCCTGCCTCTTGCATGCCACCGTACGATGTTATCTGGAATTCGGAGCATTGTCAAGCATGCTACGTAAAGTTACCAAACCCTCGTACCTATAATCGCGAAATTCTCCTATGCATCAACGTAAACAACTATACTACTTCATAACGCAGATGCATCATTCGCTTCTTTTGTTAATCAAGAAAAAATAATTAAGCAACAACATGTCATCATCATCATCATTTCAGCCGTAGGACGTCCACTGCTGAACATAGGCCTGCCATAGTATTGTAAGGCCACACCATGGAACGACGACATTGTGAAGGTTGCGGGAAGTCGATGGAAAAGACTTAAGACCTTTCGTCATGGCACTCCTTGGTGGAGGCCTTCATCCAGCAGTGGACTTCTACAGGCTGATGATGATGATATTAATAATACTAATGACAAAAATGAGGTGTCTACTGTTGGTCTATTACTAAAAATATAAATACTGTGAATGATGATGATGTAGGTAGGTAAACCTAATCATCATCATCATTATCAACAGCCCGACATCATCCACTGTTGGGGATAGGGCTCCTTTTGTGCCATTCATCAAGATCCAGCGCTAGTGTTGTTCACCTTCATGCAAATAAATAAGTGGAGCGAAATCTTATACATTGATTAGGTAGTATAAAAATGTTTGCAGTGATCACGCGTTTCAACAATTTTTTTTATTAGCTCAAAAGGTCAATATTATTTTTAAACCAACTTGCAAATATATATTCATGCGCATTTCTTTCTATCTAGATAATACTCGCCGCCGTGATGGCTATTACCAACGCTAAGCACGAGCGTCTTCTAGCTGCGGCATACATCGCTCCGCTTGCTGCAGCCTTCACCGCTCCTATTGCCGTGGCGTACACCGCCCCGGTTGCCGCGGCGTACACCGCCCCGGTTGCCGCGGCGTACACCGCCCCGGTTGCCGCGGCGTACACCGCCCCAATTGCAGCAGCGTAACCTCTCTTTTTGCTGCCGCTTACTCAGCTCCTCTCCGCTATGCCCCGTACACCGCCCCCCTTTGCTGCCGCATCTATAACACTCACACTATAACATCTATAACACTCAACTCTGAATTTTCATGGGTTATCTATAAGTAACTAAACGATTATTGCGCAATTCTTGAGTTTGAAAAACATACACAATTGTTAAGTTGACTCGACCAAAGAATTTGCGAATGTACACCTAAGGTTTGGCAATGGCTTGTGTAGGTACTCTGGTGTATTCGCATTACGTCCGAATTCCATCACAGAAAGTGCGGATGTTACAATCAATACTTACCTACATAAGGCTTCATACGTTTGAAACTTCGACCTTGAAAATACGTACCATCTGGCGATACGACAGCATATTGCACATAATGAACTTTAGAACAGGACCAGTCTGTTTAATTGGTATTGAGATATACCGACATGGCAGGCTTGTGTCACTTAAAATGAATTCAAAACTTAATATGAGCTTTAACTTGTTGATATTAGACTTAAAACGCTTTACGCAAGAATTTCGAATCTCGAGATGATTCCAGAGTATACCTTCGTAAAGATTTTGTATCTATAAGCAAGCCGAACGGAGATTTATCGTTGAGTTGATCGTTAGGTTTGTGCCGGTGGGACAGTTTTAGAATTTACTATTCTACTTATCTATACATCTAAATGTCAACCTTCTCATTTGGAGGCTACCTCTTCCTTATATCATAGCTAGGTTTCAAATCTATAATTTGATTAATTATCATAATTGGTAAGATTTTGGGTAAATATATGTAATTATATTTTGACCGCGATCCAAAATAAAAGGATGGAGTCACTTAACATGACTTGTCCAAATCACCCTAATTGCTCGCTTTCTTTTCGAGTCTCTGGTGCTTTCTTTGTCATCCTGTGTTAGGTCAGTGACCAGGTTGAGGAATGCGTACCCTACTAACGCTATGTGAAAATGTTATCTGCGCAACGTAGAACCTTAAGCGGCTTAATTAAATGTCACTGTTTACTGTGTATAAAGATTATTAAAGACAGGTATATCATTTCTATATAGGTATGTATTGTTTATGTAGGTATGTACTTGTGTCGTATGTATATGGTAGTTTATTTTAGTTAATTTACAGTTGTATTTTTCACTTCATTTTTTCTTATATTGTTGTACACGATACATCTCCCTATATTATCAAATCTCTCTTTTTATGTAAATTACTTTTGAAATAACCTTATTATTTTTAATGTATCTGTGTGCAATAACGAATTACAGAATTACAGATTATTTTAGAATTACATATTAAAACATCCCTATGTTGTTCTTTATTTGTAATTTAAGCCGTGGTCAAACGGCGTGCTATATTTTATAGAAAATTTATGTCAAAATGATCCTTACAACTACTGAATAAAGGTTATTTTGAGTTTGACTTTTAGGGGCTCGCGATCTCTGCAGATCGCATGTACTCAATTGTCAAACTCTAAATAGACTTTATTTAGTAGAGGTAAATCCTTACCTCTACTAATACTTATATTTGACTTAGATACTTACATTTTGCAATAAATTTTAAACATACTCGTATATTAGATTAGTATCGTACCATGTTTGAACACGGCTTTAGACCGTGGCCTCTGATTCATCCATTCAGTAGGTATTGAGTGGGTGAATCGATGCCATTTACATAATTTGCAATCTTTGATTTATTAAAAAACGCTTGATGCTGCGATTTTTTGAGAAAACTTTGTAAAACAGCTTCCAATGACATAAAAATCAAGGTCCAAGAAAATGATCTCATTGGAGGAGTGGTTTACTTAAATCACTCAAAATGTTGGCCAGTATCAATAAATATTAAAGATCTAATAAAATTTTAACCTTTTTAACTCGTTCTCAATCAGTCACTTGAATGTTATGCTAATGTATGGCTCAGTTCTTATTATTATCTTCCAGTAGCGGTTCCAGGGGGTGGGCTAGGGGGCTCAAACCCCACACCGTAAAATAATCTGGATTCACCCCTGCAAAATCTCAAAATATTCTTTATATTATCTTACTTTCTTAGTACTATACTTCCTACAGTACAATTTCATCACTTATCCTAATTTAATCTATTTTAATGCCATGCTGATACATACACCGAGATAAAAGTATCTGGCAGACTTTTCTGCAGACTCTGTCTGTTGAACCGACAACCATTGGGGATTAAAGGCTCTCAAATGGCAACCACGTACCGGGCGACGCAGTGTTGGAAGGCGCCCAACCCGATGGATCGATGACATTGTAAATGTTAGCGGAAAGTCGGTCGATGGAAAAAGCTCAAGACTATTCGTCATGGAACTCTTTGGGGTATGCCTTTGTCCAGCAGTTGACTTCTACTGGCTGATGATGATGATGAGCTTACCCTGATGGTGATACCCTGAATAGGTCCAAGCTCCTTCTAAACCAAAATCCTGGATTCACCAATGTTATTTAGGTCAACAGACATTTTATCGCGAGACTGAAAAGCAGCGTATAGCCCTCGACCATTTCACTTGTCTACCTACTAATAACTTTGTTTTCTGTAATGTATTTTCATTATAGGTATTAATTTAACATTATATTAGTATTTTTAGTATTCAATATATGTACCTACTTAACTATGTGAAGGAAATCTAGGTGACTGAATAAATGTCCTTTTATTTATTTTATTTTATCTCTTATGGACTAAGTATTGATTGTTTGGTATTAAGTTACAGTTGTGATTTGATGTGCTTTAGCGTCGTTGATTACATAACTTTCTATCCAATCATTGGTATTTATACTTATTCTATCTCTACCCGCCCGGTTTTACCCTCGTGGATTCCTTGGTGCCTTTACGCAGGTTTGTAATTTTGATTGATTGATTTATTTATTATTTATTTATTTATTCCATTCTTGACAGTGAGCTGCAGCTTACACCAAAACGCTGAACTGTCTTAATTAATTGTACTTAACCTATTACTTATCCTAAACAAAAGTTTAACTTAAATATATTCTTAGATTATTATAAACAGAATTAAGACTATAATTAAATAAATCTACATGTTGGAACTCATATATAAAGGCATTCAAAAGATTCAGAGCCCGAAGGGTAGGTGCGTTGTTAGCGTGCTGAGTTCGCGCTATGTGGCAAGCAAACAACTGGTGTGGGTGACGACCGGAACGTATGTAGTTATTGGGCACATACAAAGTCAAACTACTCAACTTGATTAAGTTTCATACAGCGTTGTGACGTGTGTTTGATAGCCAATGTACGAAATGTTGTGGAACGATAGCCAATGTAACCATTAGCCATAATCAATAACTTTGTACATTTTCATAAAGATCCATTCAGTCATTTTTGGGATTACCCTGAACGAATAGACAGACAGACAGTCAAAGTCTTCCGATGCAAAAATATATTTTTTCTATGTGTTATTTATGATCTCGTTGTGTTTATTTATGACGTGTAGAAGAAAAAAACATATATATTAAATTTTGGGTTTTTCTGTTTTATTATGTTATGTTTAGATCACTAATGTTAATATATTTGTAATCATAATATCTAAACTTTAGATATTTAAAAAAATATTATTAAAACATGCAAAGTACCTAATATTTAAATCATGATTTATTACGTATCTATGTTGCATTATAATAAAAGAAAAATAACTCGGTGCCTAAAGATACTCATATTACAAGTTAGATTAATAATAATATTTTATGTTATCTATCTTAATTTATAATTTTCAAATTGTGAATGTATTTTGTTAAGTATAATAATTAATGCAATTGGTGGTGTAGCCGTGCTAATTATAGCATTATTCAATAAATAAATAAGATACTCGCAAGATTCGTATTAGATAATTCTTTTGGTATCTAATAATTTGAACCTACTAAGCATTTTCAAAATGTTATTTACAGGCGTGTGCATTGGATTGAGCTGTCTTAAAAATTATAATATTATCTACGCGTATTTCTGAAATAATTTAGTAAAAATCCTCTACAGCTTCCAGAATTCATATTATTATAATTTTCAAAAACATTTCCTACGACTGTAAGACGACCTATCAGATAATTAGACCTTGGCTTCCAAAATATCCGGTTTCTGACAGACAACCTATTTAAAATTTCTATTAGTAGGTTGTTTTAATATTTATGGCCACTTCATCAATATAATGAGTATACGTCTTGATAGTAAGAGCCAAATCGGGTTATCATGGTGACCTTGAACGCCTGTCCACATGCAAGGATGTACGAGTATGTTCGCTTCAAAGACTTGTAAGGTACGAATCGCATTACAATGATGTCCGATGCGACGACGCGTCGACGATGTTGCGATGATGTTTTTGTTAATACATGTGCTCTCTATATGCAGAGTTATCTAAGTTAGTTTTTTTTATTGTTTTACCAGGAAGCCTTGTATTTTCGCATAGAGTCTCACACGGAACTACGGCTCTTTCATCATCAAACAAAAAGAACCAAAGACTATTATTTTTATTGGCATAGTGAAAATACACTACTACGAATGCCAGGATTAGTATCATATGTTTCCAGATACATGTCTCAGACTTCAACATCAACATGATCAACCTGTAGAAACCCACAGCTGAACAAAGACCTTAACTTAGCACGACGAACGGCCTTGAGACTGTTCGATCCACCGACTTCCCGCAACCTTTGTCTTATCGTCGGTCCATCGGGTGGAGGGCTTTCCAGCACTGCGTCGCGTCGCCTGGTTCGTGGTCACCATTCGTGAACCTTTATTCCCCAACGATTATCGATTCTGCGAGCTATATGGCCTGCACACTGTCCCTTCAACTTGCTAATTCTGAAAGCTATGTCATAGCGGATTTCCTGATTTCGGATTTTATCACGTACCTAATCAAACTTTGAGCAGAGCTATCTCCATAGACCGTTTCGCGATTTTGAGCTTGTGTATGAGATCAATAGTTAGCGACCAAGTCTCAGTTTCACTCGGCACTCCCTGATTGTAGACTTCCGACTTAAGGTTCTACGGTATCTGCCGCAAGAAGATATGACGAAGTTTCCCAATCGCTACCCATCCGACGTGAGGTTGAAACATCTGACCCAAATAGAGATTGAAAATCCTTCGATAAACCGAACTCTACCTTAATGATGCTTCATCTAGCGTAGGATTCATTGATTATAATACCATCCTGTAGTTATAAGACTTCTATTATTCAAGTCACGTCATTCCTGATCGCGCACGCTCCAAGGTGCGTAAGCGCAGCCGATGCCAAAACAATAGAGGTCACTATCAGCTCCTATATAATAGTCAGGATAGGCTGTAACTTCATCAGTCAGTGCTTGACGGACTAACAAACAATCAAAATGTTCAAATACGTGAGTTATTTTTTATAAAATTACTATAGTGAAGTGTTTTATTAAGTCTTCATCGTTTTCTGTGTAAATTGAAATATATTTTCGAAACAATTATCTCGTCATTAAAAAAAATATTCCCCTTCTCTTTTTCTAAATTGACTGAATATTTTCATGTTAAATGAGGCACAAAAATGTACTGTCTGTATAATTTAAATTCTTCAAAATTGTCCATTGCCTTTGGCTGACCTAACCCAGAGTGACCAATAAATACCCAATTGATACGACGAATTAATGAATGTTTCTTATCATCCCGATTTCCAAGTTTCTAGCTTCTATAGTCATTCTAGTCTTGCTTTGCTAATGTTATAATTTTTTCACAGTTGATCTTCGCAGCGGTTCTGGGTTTCGCCTTGGCGAAGCCCCTGGTAGTGAGCTACGCCTCACCGTACACCGCAGCGTACACCGCGCCCGTAGCCGCAGCCTACACCGCGCCGTACTACTCTGCGTACTCTGCGTACACCGCACCAGTGGCGTACTCCGCGTACACCTATGCCTCCCCGTACTCTTACTACCTTTGAACGAAATCCCCCGCGAAATACCCGTACCCGCCATTTAGTGATACACTATTTATGATTGAATAAGTTATGCTCCAAATACAGTTATGACGCAAAAGACTTTGTTTTATTTTCATTGGGGTTTAATGACTCAAATACACAATTCTTTTACAATAAAACGGGTACCTTTATGATTAAGTGATTATAAAATATGGACACAGGTCACCTTTCAGCCAATTTAACGATTTATTCATATGGATTATTTGGAGTTGTTGTGTTGTAGGTAGTTAGGTAATTTTTTAGGAAGGAGTGAAAGTAGTTACTTCATAAGTCTGGTTTATTAGTGTTTTAAAAGTATTTTATTCCAGTAAATTTAAGACCTTACTTCTACGTAGCTGACTAGGCACTGCATTCCATAACTACCTACTGTTGCACAAAAATTGTACATGATACTACAGAGTAAATGATCTTTTCGTCCTCTAAATTGTCAAATGAGAACATCCTCAATACCGTTTGCATAATTATAAGAAGGCTATCTCTAGCTAGGTATAAAATATTTATTCTAATTTGCTTCCTAAAGACTTGAAACCATAAAAATGCATCAAAATGATATAAAGTTATTTATACCTACTAATTAAAATTTCATAAATAATAATATTTTGTCCAATGTTTAAAATTATCAGTCATTGAAAATTATTTGCCCACTTAACATGATTTTGCTAAGATAGAGGTACGTAACAGATGAATAATGTAAACCCATTTGACTTGTTTTTGTAGGGTTCCGTACTTCATATGGAAAAAAACAGAACCCTTATTTATAGGATCATTTTGTTGCCCGCCTGTCTGTCTCATAGTGCCGTAATACTCGTAAAATTAAGCTTTCTAATTCAATGCTTAACAAATATATGTCAAAGAATCGATATCTAGTTTTTGTACCTATAGAAATGGCAAAAATTGCAAACCCTCTGGTACTTCCAGTAACCTCACAATTCTTTCATTAAGAATTCTAAGAGCCTTTGTGACTAAAGTAATGGAAAAGTCTACATACCTTATTTCGTCTTTTTTAAAATGAGATGTGAAAGTTTGTAGGAAAATCGATTGCGAAATAATTTATGGATAATTCCAGTCAAGAAAATATGTAACTAGCTGAATTTCATTGAAAATCACGTCTGAACATGGCCTATGAGACAAACTTATATTTGCAGGTTGTCCGCAAAATATATGTTCGTCGCTTCTTGGGGTTTTCGATTTTCCGACCCAGTATGGAAGCCTACGGCGCGAGTTCAACTCGCACTTGATTTTTATAGGTAATCAAAATTAGATTCTGATGGTGATAAATAACCATAAAAATATATTTACAAGTGCGATAACATTGACAGCTATGAATTAAACCGGTCATAAGCAGTAACACAGCAATAGGTAGGTACAGTTCGGCCGACGGATCAAGACGAACTAAAGTTAAAAACTGGCCTACTGCCAGTGGTCTACCTATAGTACGGCCGGTAGGTAGTTATTATTAGCCGTGGTGGCCCCGGCTGAAGAATAGACCCCTCCATATCTACCTATCCGCGGATATCGTAAGAGGCGACTAAGGGAGAAAAGCTAGTGTATGGGCAGCAGCGTCCCTCATTTTAACAACGATAGCTCTAACTGCGCTCGCCAACTCACATGCCCAGCGTGGGGAGTATGGGCAAATCCCCCCACATGATAAGGAATTTGCTCTGTCTGTGGGGGAGGCCATGTTCAGCAGTGGACGTCGAACGGCTGAAATGATGATGATGAGTACCCACAGACAGGTATATTTGAAGGGTTGAATTATTTTTATAGGTAGACTTTACTACTAAATCGCTGCTTGCTATATGATCTTATGCGAGGTAGGGCACAGCGAGATTTTCTCTCTCGATCTAAATTGGAGCAACCCGCCTGGTAAGGTACCTCCACCTTACAGAAGATCGTAGTCAAATAACTTTAATTGTTTCAAAGTAAAGGGGGGGGGGGGGGGTTTAGGGCTGGCAAGGCGTGCGTAATGCCTCTGGTATTGCAAGTATACTTACGCTACGGTAACCTCTTACCAACAGGTGGGCCATAAGCTTATTAAGCTTATTTGTCACCTTAGTTTTTTTTTTTTTTTTTTTATAATCACACACGGTCAACTGATCCCAAACTAGGCATAGCCTGTACTATGGGTACCAGAGACTGATATACTTAATAGATATATATTTAACACCCAGACACAGAACAAACAACAGTGTTAGTCACAAATGTTTGTCCAGTGCGGGAATCGAACCCGCTACCTCTAGCGCAGAAGGCAGAGTTACTACCAACTGAGCTATGAGGCCAGTTGTATAAATGTTTCACATTGTGTCCTAAATAAAGAATTGTATTTCAAACACTTCATTTATTTATTACCTAATGTAAAAAGGTATCTAAATTAAATGCACAAAATTTTACTTTGTATCCTCAGTAATTTAGGTTAGGGTGATAACTCTCGCCCTTAGTAATGATCTAAGCTCTCGTCCTGTCCTTTTCTTGTAACAGTAAACAAAAGAAAGAGGCGTACATAATTTTATAGAGCCGATAAAATTAGAGAGTGATTATAAATAAGAGGGTAAATATTTAGAACTTGTTTCGACTAAAAATCACAAGAACTAATCCATACTAATATTGCGCCAAAATAACTCGATTTGTTTGTTTGTTGCCTTTTCACGACGAAACGGCTGAAGGGATTGAAATGAAATTTGGCAAGGAGATCAATTATATCCGAGGGAAGGACATAGGCTCTTTGTCTCAAATCTTGAAGGGGTGAAATAGGGGTAGAAAGTTTGGCCAATCCATTATTCCTCAATCTAGGGATCTGAAAATTCATATTTGGGCTTTTGGTAAGAAATAAGGACATACATGTTTCAACGTTTTTTCAATAATATAGGTATCTAAAGGAGGCAAAGTTGTATAAAAAAAATTACTTTATGAGGTAACTACTAGCTTTTATATAAATTCGGACGAAGTCGCGGGTAACAGCTAGTAGGTAATAAAACTAAAGTGATTACCACATAAATAAGATGGGACACGCTTTTGAGTGTAAGTAATCTAATTGTAGTTTTATCACTTTACAAATTTTCCGAAAAATACTGAATCAAAGTCAAAGTCAAAGTCAAAAGGCATTTATTTCAATAAAATCACTAGGATCACTTTGAAACGTCTTAGAAACTAGGTGAAGCTATGCCTGTTCCTCGCGACCAAGCCAATGAAGGAGAGTCTACTGATACTGTCTTATTTCAAAGCATAATATAGGTAATACCTTTATTATAAGAAACAATACACCTATTCAAAATATAGTAATTGTCTGTTAGTCTCATATGATAAATCTGTTTTCAAACGGCGTGCAATGTGTCATTCAAAAATATGTACATCTACTGAATAAAGAATGTCTTCTACTGAATTACAGTTTTTATCAGTTGTTCTCAGCCGCGAAAAGCTGCTTCCTCACCTACCTCAATTACTATACTTTTCGCACCTATCTTTATTCTACTTCACCTCGTAAATTGGACCCGTTTTAGTAAATAGCCTTGGCCAGTATCATCTAACAAAATTAATTTTTATTGTATTTCACGGTTCAGCCCATTGGTTTCAGATCAAATTGAATCTTATACGTTCCGCAGAAGTGTCAATTTAATAAATATGTATTAATAAACATAAGTACGAAATCCGGTTGTAAGATATTCGTATAAAATGGGTGAAGATGATCGACTAGACACATTCAGACCGAGACAGCCTGAAAACCACCTGCCAAAATGTACAAACTGGTAAGTTTCAACGATTTCTTTCGTATAAAATGTACTAGAAGATTAAAACTATATAAGTAATGTATAACATAACATTCTATTAGGAAGTATTTAGGACTTTAAGTGCGACCTTATAACCTGTACATAATTAAACAGGTAATTAGGTCAAATAAAACTATTCTTAACTACAGTTTGTAAGTTAAACGACAGTGGGCAAAACTGGCCCAAGAGCAGCCAAGATTGAAACATATGCCAAATAAATGGGTTTAATCTAGTCTTCAAGTATGGCATCAAAATCGGCACCGATGATTTCGAGTAATAGTCGAATGATTGTATTTTTTTTTGCTTCTTTTTCATAGTGTACGGCCAATGTACGGCCTTCCCAAGGCGCTATGTACATGGGCTGCTTTTTATCTGAGCGAACCATCCCCCCAGATAGGTTTTTTTTAATTAAGTGCCTTAGAACCGATTTCATTGTTACAGATTGTTGCCTTCGCCGCCGTGCTGGCTGTTGCAGCAGCTAAGCCCAGCCTGGGATATGCCTACGCGGCTCCCTACTCTTCCTACGTAGCCCCCGTTACCTCTTACTCCGCCTACTCTGCCCCCGCGTACTCTCAGGTGTACTCCGCCCCCGCATACTCCGCCCCCGCGTACTCCGCCCAGGTGTACTCCGCCCCCGCGTACTCCGCTCAGGTGTACTCCGCCCCCGCGTACTCTCAGGTGTACTCTGCTGCTCCGGCTGTTGTCGCTAAGACCTACGCCGCTACCACCGTAGCGCACGCGCCCGTCGCCACTGCCGTCGCCGCCCCCGTTGCCACCACCTACGCCGCCGCTGCCCCTGTGGCGGCTTACGCACCTGCCACTCCCGTAGCCACATACGCTCCCGCTGCCCCCGTCGTAGCTAAGACTTATGCTGCTGCCCCAGTCGCCACTTACGCCGCTGCCCCAGTCGCCACTTACGCAGCTGCCGCCCCCGTCGCCACCACCTACGCCGCTGCCGCTCCCGTCGCCACCACCTACGCCGCTGCTGCTCCCGTAGCCACCACCTACGCCGCTGCTGCTCCCGTCGCCGCCACCTACGCCGCTGCCCCCGTCTACGCCAAGGCTTACTCCGCCTACTCCGTCCCCACTTACGCTTACTCCGGCTACTCCGGCTACCCCTCCGTAGCTTACAGCAGCCAGTACCCCGTCGACTCTTTCCTGTGGAAGAAGAAGAAGTAAGAAGTTAAACGACTTGGAGTTCAAGAATAGTCACGATTAAGCTCGAATAAATAAATTGTTAACATGTAGTTAGTAATTTGCTGGGTTTTTTTCCAACACAGTCTAAATTCCAAAGTTTTATTCCTTTAAGTTAATAGAATAGTTTCCTCGCATCCTCACAACACATCTTCACATAGTCAAACATCTTTACAAACATACACATAAGAAAACATTTGTGGTATGATAGGTAGGTAAGTATGTAGTTACATCATATTCATAAGAATGAAGAAAAATAATTCAAGAACACTGAAAAAGGTTTACGTTTCCTATAGCAAACGCTATAGGAAACGTTAACGTAGCGCGCCGCGGTTATTTTACACTAGCTGGTGCCCGCGACTTCGTCTGCGCAGGATTAGTATTTCGAGCAGCTAGTAGTCATATTTTGGACAATTCACACAATATCTTTATAAATTGTAGCCTATGTGTCATTCTGATGTATAAGCTATATTATTGTGAAGTTTCATTAAAATGCATTCAGTAGTTTTTACGTGAACGAGTAACGAACATCCATCCAGTAGGGGTAGGATAGTAGGATAGCACGGAACACTACATAGAATAGATACGCAAGTAGGTCTTTTTGTTTGCTTTTTGTTATACTTTTTTTTAAGGAGTATAAAATGATTTATGGGCACTTAATTATACTATGTCGGTTTATTTTCTTTATTTTGAAGGGCTAATGATATTCTTTCTACCCCATCGGGTCGTAATGTGAGGTAAAAATCTAACTAATATAATCTCATATTTATTTTATTTATTTGAAAAATTACGTATACGATTTGAATTAAATAAACTTAATGTGTACAACAAAAATCTGATGTGCAGGATCCAAATCATGTGATTTTTTTGTAAGTAGAACGTGTATCATGCAGCTTTACGAAAGCAGAAATCAAATGAAAACTAATACTAATCGACTACCAGCCTAACGTGAACTGTGACGCCTTTTTAATAAGTACAAATTTGAGCTCATGTTGTTTAGTTATTGTTAAATGTGGAATGTCAAATGTAGCTACCTTAAAAAGCTGAATAATTTTGTTGAACTGAGTTGACCCCTATTTTTTTTCAAAGTGCTATTTCAATGAAAAATTTCGAATTTCCAGAAGTCTTAGAACAACCTTTAATGACGATTGGGTGTACAATAAGCCCCTTCAGGAATGGCATACGTATTATTAATCACCTTGTATCGACGGCCCAACTCATCTTGAGAGTATGTCTCATCGATATACGATGAGACATTAATGTTAAGGAAGTAGAGAAAAGTACGGCCTTATTATAAACTAGCTTCCGCCTACCTATGGTATCTATGAAGATAAAAATAAATAGCCTATAATGCTATTCTAGACTTTAATCTATCTCTGTGCCAAATATTATCCAAATCCGTTCGGCCGTTTGGGCGTGATTGAATCACCAACATCCAAACATCTAAACATCCAAACATCCAAACATCATCACAAACTTTCTTATTTATATAATTATAGTAGGATAGTAGGATGTATTATTGATTACTTACAAATAAATTTTACATCTATTCTAGATGATGTATTCAGGTGGAACTTTACGATCACTTACATAACGCTGTAGTGCCTTGGACACATTTAGATGTAGTAGGCGTGCGTGCTCAGCACCTACGAGAATACCATTCTCTTAACCTAGTCGGCCTTATCCACAGAAAAGACATGGTCAATACGTGCAGAGCTGATAAAGCCGCGAGCTTCCTCACGATGTTATCTTTTAATAGGTACCTACTTAGCGCGTGAAATTGAGCGAGTGACAGATGCTGGTAGAGTACGTTGCGTTCATAACTCAGAGTTGGAGTTTTAAAAAGGATGCACTAGACAAAATTGTTATATGTAACTACAGCCACATAAGCTATTAATAAAAGAAGGAAAAGCCTACCCGAAATAAACGTTGTCTCCGCAAATAGTGTACGGACACACGGTATCAGCTCTCAGTTTACAAATTGTTATGATGAAATTGAAGCAAAGTCTAGGCACAGAATCAGCAGAATCACGGAATCAGCCAGTTAAAGTGGCAGTGGGCAGGCCATAAAGCTCACAGAACCGACAACCGTTGGAGAGTACAGGTTCTCGATTGGCGACCGGGCGATGCATGTTAGAAGGTTCCCTACCGAGGATATCGTGAAGGTTGCGGGAAGTCGATGGATGGAAAAGGCTCAGGACTGTTCGTCTTGGAACTCATTGGAGAAGGCCTATCTATCTATGTCCAGCAGAGGAATTCTACAGGCTGATGATGATGACGTGTAGGCACGTACATTGCTCTTCAACAAATTATAACAAGTAAAATAGAGCTTCAAAATGGTATGTCATACAATAATTTCTATATAACAAAATTTGGTAGGTACCTATGCTTTTGCGGTTAACGGATATAGGCAGATAACATGACGAATGTCATTATAATAAAACAAAGTTATGTAACACAGCAATCTGAGAATTTATGATATTTTTTACAGTACAGCCTAAACTGATCGACTTGCAAATATTTTAGAAAGATTTAGCACCAATCCGGTTGTAGGAAGTTTGTATAAAATGGGTGAAGATGTACATACCACTATCATTCAGTCCAGGACAGTCTGAACATCAACTACCAAAATGTACAAGTTGGTAAGTTACTATCATAGCAAAAAAGGAGAAATTTCGCTCATTTGCAGGAATAAGCTACGACAAAATAAGATCAACCTAACATTATTTTCGTTGAAATTCCTGTCTTGTTTTTTTTATAATTTCCATCGAAATTCCCCTTATGACGATTAAAGATGAGCCTGGATATTTTATTATGATATATGCCGTTACTTAACAGTTCTTCCAATAAAAATTCTCTCGACAAAGTGGCTTTCTCCCTCCAGCACTAGACGTTCCCTAGACATATAGGACTTTTACCATAATGTAGCAGGAATGTATATCCTACTCAACATTAATGTTTCAGTGTGCTGCCTTAGTCGCCGTGCTGGCCGTGTCCACCGCTAAGCCACAGTTTGCTTACTCCGCCTTCCCTGCACCGTCGTACATCCCCCCTGCAGCGTCCTACGTAGCACCCGCTGCATCTTACGTAGAACCCGCCGTAGCCACAACTTACTCGGCTTACTCCGCATCGTTATACTCTGCTCCCGTCTACGCCTCAACTTACTCCTCATACCCTGTTGTGGCCAAGACCGTCGCTGCCCCAGTCTATGCTCCTGGTCCCGTTGCTGCTGTCCCCGTCGCCTACGCTCCTGCCGCTCCAGTCTTGACTAAGACCGTGGTTCAGACTTCAGTAGCCGCGGCCCCCATCGCCGCTGCACCCGTGGTCGCCAGTGCCGCTGTCCCCACTTATACTTACTCCGCTGTGTCCGAGCCTATCGCCTACGATAACACTCTCCCTACCTCCTTCGCCTGGAAGAAAAAGTAAATGACTGAATTTGTATACTTATTTAATGATTTTGGTCTACGACAATAAATAAATTATTTCTTACTCGTAACTTTGATTGTCTTTACAATTTTACAAGTTAGCACATATAAGTTGTCTCCTAAGCTATCATGATGGTCTAACTATAGCGGTGTACATAGTTTCCAATCTTACGCTTTATTTATTAAAGTCTGTATTCGTGATACGTATGTAGTCTATTCTTTACATAACCGCTAAACAAACAGGACACCACCCATATAAATAATATACAGTAGTAATAAGTCTATGACGTGATACGTAAATAATCGCCCATAAAGGGGCGAAGTTTAAAAAAATAAAGACTGTCATGTGCGTGATGAACTCGCTGTGTACTGTTAAACAATATGAGTTAAATCGGCCAAGGGGAGGCTAAGATACAGGAGTCCAAAATCGGGCTTAAAAAAAAAGTCACACAAAAAGTTTTTTTTGGTAGGTATATGAAATACATCACACATTCACACATCTCTAAATGATTTTTTTTATTCTATTCCACAATGATATGTGGCCACACTGGCATCGATACAACGAAAATACTCACTTAGCCAATCAAGCTTGAGCTCCCATTTGGTACAGTTTCAATGACTTCGTAGTTCAGAAGGTTTTTTTGAATGGCTGAACCGATCCAGATGAAATTTGGTATGAATATACAAGGTGATTCATAATATGTATGTCATCCCAAAAGGGGCTTATTCGTCAACCAATTGGCGATAAGTTTGTTCTACGACTTTTGGAAATTTATCATTTTTCATTGAAAAAACTCTATGCGAAAATCAGCTGTTTTGGGGTCAAATCAGGTAAAACTCAATGAATCTGCTGTTTTAGGTAGCAATTGATGCCGAACTTCTTGTTACCATAAGTTCTAAAGATGATAAAAACACCAAAATTAGCTAATTTGAGAAAGTTTGATAAAAAATTAAAAAAATATAATGAAAATATTGATGCTTTTTTTTCACTTATATTATTTCTTTTTGTTGATAGAATAACCCCCTTTCGGGATGGTTTACATGTTATGAATCACCTTGTAGTGTAAAAGTACATTGTATATTTTATGAGCTTATTTTATGATGGAGTCAGGAGCTTGTTCTACGAAACTCCTCAGCAAATTGCTTGTTTGAGCTGAAACTTTGCATACCTGTCGGTGTCTAACACAATGCAATAACTTTGACAATACAATATAATGGTAACAACGAGTTGATCTGATGATGCATTCAGGAGCTGTTTCATAGAACTGACAACATTTGTGTGACGAACACTGATGTTTGTTCTGTGTCTGGGTGTTAAATATATATCTATTATGTATATCAGTCTCTGGTACCCATAGTACAGGCTATGCCTAGTTTGGGAGCAGTTGACGTGTGTGATATGTCCGAAATATTTATTTATTTATAGAACACCTCAGAAAATTGTCTGATTGAGCTGAAACTTAACATACCTGTCGAAGTCCGATGGCAAAACAGTATCAAGATGACAGTGACATAATCTGATGACGGAGTCAGGAGTTGTGCCACAGAACTTAGCAAATTGTCTGAAGAACTTAGCAAATGCCGTGTATTCGGCCTGAATACACGGACATTTTCAGAAGTACATTATTATATCTTAGGTAAAATGTTTCATTGCTCTATTCATATACGGCACACAGCTTGCGCCGTAACTAAATGCGTAGCGGTCAATTCTTTTGTTCCTTAATATGAGAATAGTGTTATATGCAACAAAGTGACGCAGTTCACAAACGCGTCCCAGATTGGTCTTCGAACCCTATCTCACCGGGACGCCTTCGCAACGTCATCGTTGACGTATTCAAACAATGCATAATGATTGTATGGAGGCTATGTAACTCACTCGGGGAAGGTTTGGCAGAGGCGCCAATTTGTAAGCGTAGCCACTAAAACTGGCTCTCTATGCGGAGTCTGGAGATTTTGGCGTACTGGTACATGGCGTCGTAATGGCATCCCAATAGAGCTCTTAATCGACATTCCCGATCAAAATAATAATGTTAAAAAATAGGCTGCCGACTGTTATTCCCAAAGTACCCCACGGCCATAGGTTACCCATGGCCTTTTACAAAAATGCTTACTGATATCCTCACGATGATTTCTCATAAGTTGTTGAAATTTTAAAAATATTACATTATAAAATCAGTTTCCGTCAAATTAGGACCTAGGACCTCCAGACAGAAAATTAGGGTACCGTCCACTAGACCAACACGACTCTAAGCTAAATCCGCTATTATACCCGTGTTATAACAATAACTATTGCACTCAATACATTTTCAGGGTAATTATTGCTCAGGAAACCGCACACAAATTGCAGGTAGGTATATTAATAAGTAATATGAGCAATAGCTTTTCATACATACCTACTGTTTTTCTCTGTTTCCTAGATACTATTAAGTTTTTATTTTATAGGAATCATTATTTTTTACAGGTTTTATCAAAATCATATGAAAAAAGCGAAAAGCGCCTGCTTGTATCTATAGAACAAAATCTAGCGCTTACATGTTATATATTCGCCAGATAGAGTTTACGGTCTTTTTACGTCTACGTTGATGAATAGTTAGATGTTGAGTGTTTCAAGGTGTTTTGATATGCTGCTCGATACGGCCTAAATAATGAATAACATTACAGAAGAGTTAATTTATTAATTTTTGTAAATCCGGTTACGGAATCTTCTGTATAAAACGGCCGAAGTTTAGGAAACAATCGTCATTCAGTCAAAGCCAGCCTGAAAGCAACTACCAAAATGTACAAGATCGTAAGTGACTTAGTATATAATATTATTTTACAATATTACTTATTCAAGAACTATCTGTAATCTAGAATATAATGAATTAAGGTTCAATAAAAATAATACACATATGAACCTAAACTAGTTGTTCACCCCGAACTGAGATCTCGATATGTCCGGTAAAAGTTGGAGCTTCGAAGATCGTTGAGGCCCAATTAAAATAAACTTTGAAAATCGCACCTTTTGCTAACTAACCAATCTTACCTGAACTACGAAGTCACAAATGGGAGTTCACGTTATATTGGTGTTTTTAAGTTAGTATTCTTCTGTTGTGGCCGTGGTGGCCCCGGCTGAAGAATAGGCCCCTCCATATCTATCTATCCGCGGATGTCGTAAGAGGCGACTAAGGGAAAAAAGCTAGGGTATAGGCAGCAGCGTCCCTCATTTTAACAACGATAGCTCTAACTGCGCTCGCCAACCCGCATGCCCAGCGTGGTGAGTATGGGCAAATCCCCCCACATGATAAGGAATTCGCTCTGTCTGTGGGGGAGGCCATGTTCAGCAGTGGACGTCGTACGGCTGAAATGATGATGATGATGATGATTCTTGTGAAGTGCAGTCTTTCCTTGCAGATCTGATTGACGGTTTAGTTCACGGTTTGAAAGTTATGTTCTTACAAATAAGCATACAACGCCGATTCGTCCAAGTTGGTCACATCCACTGGTCTCATAATTTTCGGACTTTATTTATTCTTCATATTGAATACATAATACATATTGAATACATATTTTTTCGACTTTTTTCATCGCAATTGCTGTAAAATGTTTTTAATTAACAAAATATATTTTTTCCAGTGTCTCGCCCTTGTCGCCGTGCTGGCCGTCGCCGCGGCTAAGCCAAGCCTTGGTTACCCATACTCCTCGGCCTACTCCGTGCCTTCGGCCTATGGCATCGCCCCTCCCGTAGCTACGTCCTACTCGGCGGCCTATACCTCACCTGCAGTGTACCCCGCCGGCGCCGTCTACCCTAGGTCCTACCCCGTAGTTGCTAACACTTACGCTGCCCCAGGCCCCGTCGCTGCTGCCTATGCTGCCCCTTACGCTGCCCCCTACGCAGCCCCCTATGCGGACGCCTACGCTGCCCCCGTCGCTGCGTACGCCGCTGCCCCCGCCACCCAGGCCTATCCAGCTTACTCTGGCTACTTTGGGTACCCCGCTCCCTTGAACTACGGCTCGGCCTACAATGGACTCCCTCTCTGGAAGAAAAAGTGAATCATTGACTGACGATGGCATTTAGTTATAAGGTTATCGAAACAAATAAAATTTGTGTTAAAAAGTTATCGTTTAATTTATACTTGCTAAACACTAAGTCCGGCTACACACTTGTCGAAGTAACTCTATACATATAATACATCACCCTCACATCTCAACGATTATAATGTATTTCATCCAATAGAAAGGGAAGATCTTCCACCGACGACGGCCTTCAAGCCTACAGATGTTGTTCGGTGGAATAAGTAAAAGATGCTCCTAGGTACTACTCAGTCTCGCTTGCCTGTACAAACTTGTGTGAGAAAGGTTCACTAATTGGTGCATCAGTCTTCAGCCTATAGTCTAAGCCTCGCGAAGTTTAGCAGAACTAACAAGATAATAAGTTTAAAAACTAGAACTGATACATATTTTTTTTTTATAAGTGATTCGCCCCTGGCTGATTAGTAATCTAGTAATATGTAGTTGTTCCTTTGGCGATCCAAAGATCACCAAGAGGCACAAGTAATATAAACTATGAAAATCGAATCTTTCATGTGTTCACCTATTATCTAATCATACCCGAACTACGAACTCACTGAAACTTTACCAAATGAGAGTTCACGTTATATTGATTTCAAATGTGACTATTTTTGTTTTATCTCATATTATAAGGCTTAGAATAAAAATAAAAATCATTTTGGAAAGTAGGTATAAACAAAGCTCTTTTAAATGACACCCCGCTTCATGTGTTTGTACCTACCACTTTTTTTGAAATAGGTACCCCCTTTTGGACGCTTAGTCTTACCCCCCTTGGTCTTACCAGTGATTCTTGATAGTAGAACCTGTTGACCTTTTTCAGATTCCATGCAGATTGGATTGTCGGTTCGAAAGTTAAGCTCTAACAATTGAACATACAAATATACAACGCCGATTCGTCCAAGTTGTTTCAATAATAGCTTAGTCAACAATTTCCCATCTGTTTTCAGTATTATTGAATTAAGACGACGAATGACGTCATTAATCAATATTTTTTTTTTAAATGGCTTCATATGACATCCGGACCTTGAAGATGTATCATTTGACACTGCACTCGTAAAACCAACAGGCTTACCAACAGGTGGGCCGTATGCTTGTTTGGCACCTCAGTATATAAAAAAGCATGACTAGGAGCTAGGGGGGCAAAGATGACATAAGTACATTGTATACCTACATATACTGTTATACACATAACCCTGCTTGGTCGGGTAAAAATACTATGCAATGGCCAAATTCCGTAGCACACTGCCCCATGAATGCAATGCGCAGCAGTGCTTGACTTAGTGATCCAAAGTAAAAACATACTGAAATTATCAATCAATCAATATTATTTAGGTAAATACCTATAAGAATCAAAGTCCTGACTGACTCACTGACATATACCTAGACATCGGAGAGGCTAAACCGCCTAATTTGGGAGGATATGTTTGTATCAAAACAAACAGAAGCTCCAAATTTCAAGTCTTTACCTTTATGAGCATCAGACTTGAGTTGTGTTAGGGCTCGTATTTTTATCATGCTATGTTTGAAAGGAGGTAATGCCCATGGTCTGAAGGTTCTCCTCAACAGGAAACAGTAGGATGGTCATGTAAACTAGTTGATTTTATTAAGGTCCTACCAAAGTGATCGAAGCTGAGAGCTTTACACTAATAATGAAATCGAAATACTACTAATGGCGTTACTTGTAATTTATTCATTATCGGACATTATTTTATCGGTTCACTAGAAAACTGCGGTCATTTACTTCTTCTTCCAGAGGAAAGAAGTGGGGAACTGGCTGCTGTATTGGCTGTAGGCCAGAGGAGCGGCGTATCCAGAATAGCCGGAGTAGGCAGGCACGGCGTAGGAGGCGATAGGGGCGGCAGCGGCAGTGTAGGTAGTGGCAATGGGTGCGTGCGCTACGGTGGCGACAGGCGCGTGCGCTACAGCAGCGGTGGCAACTGGAGTATAGGCCTTAGCGACCACGGGGTAGGAGGCAGGGTAGACGGAAGGCGAATACACGGAGCTAGCGGCGGGGTACACAGCGGGTGCGGAAAAGGCTGAGTAAGTGGTCGCGACGGGGGCTACGTAAGACGCAGCTGCGGGCACCGGGTAGGAGTAGCCCAGGCTAGGTTTGGCTACGGCGACGGCCAGCACGGTGGCAAGGGCGATACACTGAAACAAAAACATTATTTGAAGCCATATGTAAGGGCCAATATATTTGACTGACCTCATAGCTCAGTTGGTAGTAACTCTGCCTTCTGCGCTAGAGTCGCGGGTTCGATTCCCGCACTGGACAAACATTTGTGACTAACACAGATGTTTGTTCTGTGTCTGAGTGTTAAATATATATCTATTATGTATGTCAGTCTCTGGTACCCATAGTACAGGCTATGCCTAGTTTGGGATCAGTTGACCGTGTGTGATATGTCCGGAATATTAATTTTATTTATTTATTTATTTTATGAGGACCTTTATCTTAACGACCCCTTCGAAGCACGGAAGGGCTCAATAGGTACCTTCTCATAACGCTACTCTATGACAAATAAATTATTAATAGTAAGGGGGACATTTTCTTTTGAAATAGAACAATGAAAGGCCGCTTACCTGCTTGAACATATTTGTGAAGGATTTTAGACGGCTTGTGACAGAATGACGAGGTATTGCTCCAATTCGATCGTTTTATATGATTCTCAACCGGACTTCATTCTAATAATCGTTATAAAAGTAATAAAACATCTTCAAAGACATTTTGTCGTAGGCTGCACCGGAAAAAAATCCAGTTTAAATAGGTAGCTTATAATGCTTTTAATAAGGGTCATCCGTGAATCAAGTGCATTTTGATTTTAAAGGTACAGTTCTTTATCTACTTACAGTTCAGTACAGTCAACATCAACAGTAAATGATGATCGGACAAAGTTTTTGTTTTCTTTATAAAATGTCACCGACATAGCTTTCAGAATTAGCAAATTGAAGTGGCAGTGGGTTGGCCATTCAGCTCGCCGAACCGACAACGGTTGGGGAATAAAGGTTATCAAATGGCGGCCACGAACCGGACGATGCAGTGTTGGAAGGCCCACTAGTGCACCGACGACATTGTGAAGGTTGCGGGAAGTCGGTGGATGGAGAATGCTAATGGCTGTTCGACATGGCACTCGGGTGAAGATGATGATGATGAACTCAAAAGTATTAAAATGAAAAACTATGACACACCACCAAACATCAAATTGTTCTTTTATGTTATACGGAAGCAAACAGGCTTACGGCCCACCTGATGGTAAGCGGTTACCGTCGCCTATTGACATCTGCAACACCTGGAGCATTGCTAATGCGTTGCCAGCCCTGGAGAAATCTTTTTGTATTTTAATGAGAAAAGTCATTTCTTCTGATGCTGGCAGTAACTATACTATTAAACCTGTAGGTACTTTGAAAGAGTCAAGTTCCGCATTATATTAGTCGTAGTCAATGACAAAAATATTGATTCCGATCTGTCGCTAAATAATTTATTGATAGCAAAGATGACGCCCAGTGACTAACCTCGAACTTTTTTAGTAGTGCAACCTACGAGTAGGTAGATATCTCTATTTTGTCAACATTATAATCAAATCCGGTTGTTAACTTTTGTATAAAATGGGTGAAATAGAGCACTTCTTTGTCATTCAGTCATAAGCAGTCTGAAATACTCTACCAAAATGTACAAGCTGGTAAGACCTCGGATTTGGCATCATAAAGTACATAAATATCAAGGAATTGCTTAAAATTTATACCTACTGCTTCGTAATTCACCGACTACAAACAATTCAGTTATAAGTTTTCTTGGGGTTAAAAGAGAAAAGAAGAAGAGAAGAGAGGAGAAAAGAAGTGAAAATGGAATCTTTTAATTTTTTTTCGAATTTGTTGCATACAAATACGAAAAAAATTTAAAAGATTCCATTAATCATTTTTTATGTTATTTCAAGCAGATTTACTCCTGTAATAAGCTGATTAGGATAAATAATGTCGTACAGTCATGACTAAAATGATGTTTTAGAACCTATATGTAACCTTAAGTAATTTTCAAAATGATACCACAATACCCTTAAAGGGTGATATAAATACTTTACGAGATTTACAGTTTACCTACGTACATCTATGTTTAGTAACTACCTACTGTGGCATCATTTTGAAAATCGTGTAAGACATACATCTTATTAGAGGTGATTATACCACCGTGTGCAGTCTGTAACTCACCCCATTTTATTCTATTAATTTCAGTTGGTTACCTTCGCCGCCGTGCTGGCTGTCAGCGCTGCTAAGCCCAGCCTGGGTTACAGCTATGGGTCCTACGTAGCTCCAGTGGCTTCCTACTCAACCTACTCCGCACCCGTCTACTCACCGTCCGTGTACTCTGCTCCCGTGTACTCGAGCTACGCTGCAGCCCCCGCCTATGCTGCTGCCCCCGCCTACGCTGCAGCCCCCGCCTATGCTGCTGCCCCCGCCTACGCTGCTGCCCCCGCCTATGCTGCTGCCCCAGCCTACGCTGCTGCCCCCGCCTATGCTGCTGCCCCAGTAGCTGCCGTCGCTGCCGCTCCCACTTACGCTGCAGCTCCCGTGGCCGCAGTCGCTGCTCCCGTAGCCACCACCTACACCGCTGCGTACCCCGCTTACTCCGGCTTCGCCTCCCCAGTAGCCTACACGAACGAAGTCTCCAGCCCTTTCCTTTTCAAAAAGAAGTAAGATAATCGAAAATTGAATGAAAAGAATATCTCGAAAATAAACGAATTTTAAGATCATAAAAACCCTTTTCTTTATTCTTTAGGGACTTCTCATTTAGAAAACAATCACTCAAACATCAAGCCTTACTTGGCTGTTTTCAAGCCTAGGTAAAGTAGGTAAGTACCGAATTACATGAATTTGGAGGTCAAATAAAGGAAATGCACAATTGTTAAACCACGGCCTAGAACACACAGGTATCTTAACGGTTTAAAAATACGTCACTAAAACAGTTAACTGACTACGGAAAACATATGATACTGAAAAGAATGAAACGAGGTAGAATTTCGTTTGGGGTAATATGGAAATTGCGTCTTCAAACAAAAACAAATAAACTTAAATATATTATAGATACATATAAAATAAACAAAACAGGTCCCTGACTGTGCAATGGATGAGAAGAAAATAATTATTGTGCAAATAGAAGGGTGCCCTGAAAGAAAGTATTTGTTACTATTAATCTAAACGTACAATCCTCTATTTTCTCTCTGATTTTCTTCTATAGATATTCTATAGAATTTATTTTATTCTCTAGAAGGGTTTGTTTATACAACAATTGAGTAGTTCTTTATAATTAACAAACTTTAGGTACTACACTTTTTCTGATAAGCGTTACACGAGTGTGGTTAGTCATTTGCACGCGAAAATTAAAAACTCATTCATCGCGATGACAGCTTTCTTTGTAACATGTCAGTAAATAAGGCCCTCTATCAGGAAATAATTTGTAGGAAATTAAAAAAAAACAGAATTTTATAAAATGTATGTATATAATTACGTCATATTGTTCTTGATCTAACAAAATGAACTTAAATAATCAAGTCGTATTAATTCAACAGATGAACGATAACTGTTGTATAACAGAGTTAAATCTACGGCTAGATTTACACAGTTAAATCTAGCACGGAGGGCACGGTTTTGTAACCACCTATGGGTAAAAAATATCCTTCTCCAGAATATACTTAATCCACTTGTGAGTATAAGGAGTTATTTTTTGCTTTTCATTATAGTTAAGTAACAAAGAAATTGTATCATTTAATTGAAATAAACATTTACTTTACTTAGGTACTTATTTTTAATTAGAGAATGTTGCATTCAGCAATTTTGGTATTTTTTATATAAGTCTTCACAGTGTTCTTTATTGCACGTTGTAGGTTGGATTGTAGGTGACGCTCGTCGCGGTGCACCGATCGCACAAGCGCCCACGCGATGCGAACGCGCGTCTAAACTATTACCACAATAAATGTCAGGAATTGTTCTTTGCAATCAGGGATTTTGTCAGGAACTCTTAGTTTTGGATCTGGTATGACACGAAAATAAGAATTACATCCATCGCACGTGTGGTCTCATATACCAAATATTATCCTTGGCAATACCTAATGCACGGCAATTTTAATTGAAATAACCAACTTATAAGTTTATACTTTCGAGTTTTCATTTTACAATGTCTGTACTGCTTGCCTTATATTTTAAGTATCCTACTAATATTATAGATGCGAAAGTTTGTGAGGATGTTTGTTGTTCAATCACGCCGTAACGGCTGAACCGATTTCGTTGAAACTTAAATGCTAAATCAGCGGCAAAAAAACGTTCTTATTTACAAAGTTAAAATAAAAAGTGACATAATATTGAAACTACTTCAATAGGTCAAAAAGAGTTATATTTACCTACAGACCTACTTATATTTACCTAGCGAAGTTTCGTCAGGAAAACCAATAGGTCAATACCTACATCCATATTCAATGTCTTAGATATTTCGTCAGGTCTGTTCTATCAGTAGACTAACTATCCATATTGGTTTGAAATGAACCTAGGTAAAGGTTTCCCATGTCCATTCGTCTAAATATGTTGTACTCCTAAGTAAGAAGATTTTGTTTGCGTGTTCTCGCGTCTTTATGGGTAACAATGCTTAACCCGAATAAAAATTACATTACCTGAGTATGTTTCGAATACAAATGTAGATCAAATGGGATTAGGAGCTATCTATTGCAAAAGTCCTTTAAGGATGTGTATGCATGATTTTAGCATAACCTGTATGACCCTCTTAGTTTTATTTATTGTAACCTATCACATCTGTTCCAAAATTATAAATTTTATCATCACTAGGACTCAATCCGGTTGTTCATTATTTGTATAAAATGGACTTTATTTGACGAAAGATCATCATTCAGTCCGAGACAGTCTTAAAATCATCATGTTCAAGCTCGTAAGTAAATTAATAAAGATTCGACTAATTAATTCCAAATAAGAATAATAGCATTTCATTTGGAAACAAGTTTAAAGTGCATTTCGATTCAAAGCTATTTAGATGATGCAGTTTTAAAAAATATATAAGCCGTCAACGGCGTGCGATATGTCATGTAAAATTTTAAATGATCTTTACGACATCTGAGTAAATTAATTTGAGTTTGACTTTTAGGTGCTTGCGATATCTTTGAGCCATCGCACACCACCAAAATAAAATGTCAAACTCAAAACTGACTTTTTTCAGTAAAGATCATTTTGTTACGAAAGCCGCGTTCAAACGGCATCCTTGATATAAAATCAAGGATGCCGTTTGAACGCGGCTTTACCGAATTCTATTTGACTTTTTGTACTAGTCTCATCCTACTTATGAATAAATGATACGTGGGTAGTAAAAATTTTTTCTGGTTTTTGTTATAGAGTTTTGCCCTTGCTGTGCTGGCCGTCGCCTCTGCTAAGCCAAGCCTTCCTTTCGCAGGCTACAACGCAGGCTACCCAGGCGCATCATACGTATCCCCCGTCGCCAGCTCCTACTCAGCTTACTCTGCGCCCTCAGTATACTCTACTCCTTCAGTATACTCTACTCCTTCAGTATACTCTACTCCTTCAGTATACTCTACTCCTTCAGTATACTCTGCGCCCTCGGTTTACTCAGCCTACTCTGCGCCTTCAGTGTACTCCGCCAGGCAAACCGTGTACCCTGCAGCCCAGTACCCTGCAACGCAGTCTGTGTACCCCGCGCCTTCAGTGTACCCCGCTTCGTACCCTACCAGACCCGTCTCATACGTTAAGAGCGTCGCAGCTCCCGTGTCCAACGCTCACTACACGGCCCCGGCTGTATCCTACGTGAAAAGCGCGGTCACTCCCGTGGCCACTGGACATTACACTGCCCCGGCCGTATCCTACAGTAGTGTAGCCACCCCCGTCAGCGCTGGTCACTACGGCGCCGCCCCTCTGACCACCGGTCACTACACCGCCCCCGTCGTTGTCAAGCCTTACGATGCCTACTCCGTCCAGCCTGCCTACTACCCAGGATACACAGGGTACTCTGGTTACACCGGCTACTCTACCCCCTTCGGCTATGGCAGCGGCAGCCCTCTGTGGAAGAAAAAGTAAACGACTGCTCGACTCTCGGATTGAAGATCAAAGATTTGCTCTATGATGGAAATAAAATGCTAAGCATATATTACGTTTTAGTTATTTTTTTCATACCCTAGGTGCATTTTTTACTTTTCTGCCTCCAGTGATATCTGAAGGATATATTTTCAGAAGCATGACAAAATGATAGGATCATGATGATGTAGTAGCAAAACTTTTTCCACTCGGAAAATTTCTCATGTTCGCAATGCTCTCTCAAACGCTGGAGAAAAACATCGTAAGGAAACCGGCATGTTCTAAATTCGAAGACGTGTTACATGAGTACGAAAGGAGCCTCTAAGATTTTATAAGCATACCTACTTTAAACTATTTTACGAGTAGTAAGTCGGGTTCTTAATCAGTTCCTATTAGCTCCAAACTTTGATTTGTTCTTATAATTAAAATTACATAGGTGACGCTAATAAAAATATTTAAGACTATTGTCCTTCACTTGAGGTAGTGCGTGGTCCGAAACTTTTTGGCCATTTTATTCAGAAGGCGGCTAAATGTGTGTAACAATGGATATTTTTTGAAAATGACTCATTTCATAGATATTTAGGTACATAGCCACCTAGTAATATTCACTCCACCTGTTGGTAATTACTAAGGACTTTCATAGTCGATTAGTTTAATTGTATTTCACTTCCTAGAAGCAACGACAGTGAATAATGAATTCGCCACAATTTTTGTTACGCGAACGCTTCTAACATTTGCAAGGTTGTTTGAAAAAACGCTCATTTTGGTTACCTACATAACTTAAGACACTTATCTGTGATTATACATTCTTTTGTTTCCCCACAACTATTCATCAAGGCCTTGACAATACTATTGAATCGATTATTCCATACAAATTTCCATTTTGCTTGTGCTTCTATTCTAAGCGGGCTAAAATATATAAATACTCATATTTTTCATGACATTCAGTGTGGTATAGAGTGCTCAGCAGAACAGGTTAACTAACTAGTCTTAAATTAACAAAATGGCCAAAGGATTCGTGGTAAGTGTTGACTATCTATGTTCCTAGAAACCGGTTACCGCGATTTCATAGGTTCGCACTTTTCCCAAAATCAAAAATGTGTAAGCCACCTTGTGTTGAGCAAAGATAATCCCAAATATTCGTTTCAGGTTTCTTTACCGAACGGTAAAACGGAACTCTCAATGATGACACTTCGTTGTCTGTCCATACTAGTGGTTCATAAGCAAGCAAAGTAAATTGGCCCACCCGGAGAACTAATAAATCATCAATTTCATGAAAAAAAAAAATAGTTGGGTTTATCAAAATGGGATTCAAAAGCAACCATGTAGTTTTTTTAGAATTCAAATTATATTTTTTTTATCAAGGTTTCTTATTATTATTAGAAATTTGGAATAAAATTGTTTCTTGTGAAAAAAGATAAATAACAAAGCATAAGTACAGTACCTACAGTGGGTTATTCTCGCTGGGTACATTCTATTGTTAGACAAATATTTAATTTTTATACACGCTCTACAGTACTATGATGAAAGTTATGCGCCTTAGAAATCTTGTTGCTCATATAAGCATCTCATTTTCGGAAGCTCACAAAACGACGATAAAAGATAAAACGAAGATTGCCAAGGCACATAACATTAACCGTAGCACTTACTGTATCTATATTATCTGGAAAAATAAATCTAAATTCCTGACTTCCGTTTTTTTTTATAATTTACTTCCGAATTCTTATGATTTTGAAAGCTGTGGCGACATCTTAGTTTTTGTATACTTAGATGTCGCCACAGGTTCCAAAAATGAAATCTGTTACTAATTGGTGGCGAAACCCTCAGCGCGTGAGCTTAACTCACACTTGCTTTCAGCGCTTTGACTTAGTCGACACCTCTTCCAGTTTGTATGTGGTAAAAATACGATGCTGAACCGACTTTCCCTCAACAGATAACTCTACTGGCGCTGCTATCTGCAGCCGCAGCCCGACCAGAACCACAGGTCTTATACGGCGGTTTACCGTACTACGGAACAGCTCTATCAGCTGCATACGCCGCTCCTGCCGCTCCCGTCGCACCAGTCGCCCCCGTCGCCCCTGTTGCTCCTGTTGTTCCCGCGGCCTTCCCCGTATCGGCCTATTCTGGCGTCTTCCCATCTGCAGTCTCTGCGTACTACGGATACCAAAGCACGTATGCAGAGGTTCCTGGCGTGAACCCTTGGTCCAATCAACTTTCACTGTACAACTCCGCTTACAGCAGCCTACCCTACACAAGCTTGCCGTACACTTACGCTCCAGCAGCAGCAACCTACCTACTATAACCACCTTACGTAGATTTAACCTACCTAAAAACGTGCATACACTGACGGAGGCTATTTGTTGTCTAATAAATATTGCAGTTTAAAGAATTATTGTTTCTCTCTAATACTTCTAAACGTTGCTCCATGAAACAAAATCAGTTACATTTGATTCAACGTACAACAGTTTGCAAAAAACTTTAAAAATAAAGCAGATAAATAGGTGAATTTTGGATTAAGTATTTAGATATTCAATTCTGTCAAACATAAAAATACGATTAATTATGTCAAATTTCCACTACAGCTAAAAATAATATTTTTTAGGCCAGTTCTGGCCGAATTGACACTATAGCCACATAACGAAAAATAAAGACGGTCAAGTGCGAGAACTCGCGCCCTGAGGGTTCCATACAATTGGTCGTGGGTTCGAATCCCGGTCGTGCACCAGTGGTCATGATCAGAAAATAAAAATTCTATGTGTAGCTCACCTAGTCACTGTATGACATTGACCGCAATTATAACTTTGTTTCCTAAGAAACTTCGAAATTCCTCAATTTCAGACTTTTCCCTTTAATTGTCTTACAAAAGCATTCCAAATTTCAGAATTGTGAGGTAACTGGAAGTACCCTAGAGGTTTTTCATTTTAGCCATTTCCATACAAAAATGATACATTCATTGCCATATCTTTTTAAGCTATTAAGCTAGAGCTTTGATTTTTATACGACATAAGCTACCATAAGCCCACAGACCTTAATAGGTGGTATAAATTTAAAGTTGATACCTTTAGCCGTTTCCGAGAAAAAGGGTCTTGACAGACGGTCGGACAGGTTCCGTTTTTCCAAATGAGGTAAGGAACCCTAAAAAGTGGTGGAACATAAGTCAATACAAACATACACACATAGACTGCTAAAAACATAGCCCTACTTTTTGGCTTTGCCGTAGTCCGGAAACAATAAGTAGTTGCACTAGCCATCTATCCGTTCTTTATATCTTGTCTCTATATCTATATCTAGTCAACCATCTGTTTATGTAGTGATAAACTCGCCTATCATCCTTCAATCAATTTCGCAAATATCATAAACATCTCGATCTTGAGAACTGGTTATGTATGCAGGTATATCTGCTCTATATAGTTGACATAATACACAGATGGCAACTGGTTAACTGAACTAGTTTTAAAGGCGTAGCCTCCCACACTCGTCCAAGGCCGTGGTCCTCGTTATGCACTCTGATTAAATAATGTATTCATCTCACTTATATTATAATATGCGAAAATTACTATGTGTGTATGTTATCTTTTCATAACTAAACGGCTGAAGCGATCGCGGTGAAATTTCGTAATGCATCTTTAAGAAGGTAAAAACATATATTTTTTTCGAAAAAGTTTTATGACACGAAACAATAATAAACGCAAACGAAGTTGCAGGCGGTTCAGCCAGTTCTAAGTATGTACCCTACTAATATCCTTCTTCCTACAAAATAAGAAATGCATTTAGAGATGTACGTTTGTTGCTCAAACACGCCTGAACAGTTTGATCTTGTACGTAGTAAATAGCTTGGAATAACATATTATAGGCTTTTATGAGGTTACTACGCGAGTAAAGCCGCGGATAGAAGCTAGTAGATAATAATTATTAGAACCGGAATATTTAATGACAAAACCTTTGAGACAAAATATCATATGTCACATAGAAAACAAATAAAAACGTCGATCAGGAATCTTTAATTATTCATTTAATGAAGCTATTTTATCTCTACTAATGTTTAATTAACTTATAACTGTTTTAAAAAGGACGATATTATCGTCCAAGAAACTTTATTTACAAAAGACAATATTTATTTACAGATTTTATAATGATAGAGTACCTAACGCTAATATTCTAAGTAGAATATTTCAATGGTTTTTTTTTGAAGAATATTTTATATGATAGGGTACTGACCTAATGCTCTTATTCAGTAGAAGCTAAAGTAACAGCTTAAGGTAAGTACTATATCATAATAAAAAGATTTATTACAAAATAACCTGTTGGATAATCAACCAGATCCGGCCAGGTGTTTGCTCTATTTTTTATTTATTCGATATTTAGGTACCTATATAAAACAGGCGACTATCACTGTGATAAAAAAATTATGTAATTATGAATTGTTAATTATGATTTTTATGCCATAAAACGCATTAAAAGTTTACAATATTACTTGGGACTCTTATAAGTAAGTCATCTTAGGCTTTTTATAAGTTTTAGTTTTCTGTTTCAGCATCGATAACAGTTTCAGATCGAGGACAGATATTTTGAATAAATGAAAGATTCAACTGATTTGTTGTTTTATTTGTCTCTGAACCAAATGTACTCCATACTTTTTTCCTTTGCAGTTTTTCTTCGAGAGCGACTGCCTTTACAACACAGTGGTCGGACACCGACAAAACAGTCTATTGGAGGCAGTCTCACCAAAGACAATATCTTTGGTCTCACCCAAGACAATGAACTGTACGAAACCCTCAGAGCGCGCGGTACCTATTAACACTAGATTGTTTTATAAATGAAGGAGGACCTTATTATTATATCAGACAGAACTTTTAGGTGTGAAATGCTATAGCATATTTATTTATTGCTCGACACGACTCGTGCATTATGTCAAATTTTCGTTTTAATTAGAATATTAATTTATACGGTCATTAAAATTTGATTGGTTTAAAACCATCCTCTTAGAGCTTCCTTATGTTCTGGTAGTTTTAGAATTATTGAACATAAATAACGACTCACAAAAAGTAACTTAACTACTTGGTGAAATGAGGCCTGAGAGCCTAGCTTAAAATTCACATAAATAACTGATTGACCGAATTGGCTCTACCCTATCCCTTGCTTGATTTGGTCTCAACTAAAAATGCTACTGAACTCATTCATATTGAACCCACGAAAAAATCACATTGCAAAAATTCACATTTCGCGGATATTTCAGCCATCGTTCTCAGGACGCTGTCCGCTACACCAAACAACCACTCACTAGTCTAAGGGGAATATTTACGAGAAATCTAAAAAACAAATAAAAAAGTACAATATTTTGTAAACATTCGCCTTATACAAAGCTTGCTATAAGTCGGAATAAAACAAAAAACGTAATGCACCAAACAGCTATATTAAATCATCAGGCAAATCAAAGTCCGTAATAAAACAGTAGTAGAAAGTAGTCTTTAACGAAGGTAGTAAGCTCCGGAGTAGGCATAGGGGTAGCCAGCTGTGTAGGTTGAAGCGTAAGTGAGGGGGGCGGGGTAGGCCGCGTAGCCATTATAACCAGCTGAGTACGCCAATCCGGAAGCGGGGTAGTTCAGGACCTGGGGCTTGGGGCTGGCTAAGCCAACAGCCAGAAGAGCGAAGAACGCAAACTGAAATGAAATATTTTATGAGTAAGAGCATGGTATGCGTTATGATAAATTTGACAAACGTGGCGTAGCGGTCCGAGACGCAAGGGGTACGGCAAATGATCGCGTGATCTGCAGGTATTTGTTCCGTGTCTGGGTGTTGTGGTACCTTGGTACTCGTAGTTTCTGATACCCACAACACAGGGAATCCTAGTGTAAAGTCAGGAATATGTATGAGACTGTTGGGTGATATTTATTTATTTATAGTTATGATGACTGAGGCATCCAAGTAAAAAAATAAATATTTAAAAATCTCTCATTTTGTCTCTTATAAAAAGCTCTTTGAAAAGTTTAAAGCTATAAGTCAATTATATATTTTACCCAAATTATTATCATTAGACCCACAATATAAACAGAATCGATAAATTGAATGGACCCAAATCAAACAAGACCAAAAATAAAACTTCTAGGAACACAAATATATAGAAACTTTACGCAAAATAACATCATTCCCAGACCATGGTTACAATAAATTGAAGGGTAATCTAAGTAATACACCGTAACAAGCTCATTGTCCGCCCTTATTATCCAGAGACAGAGGTCTATAGGGCGATACCTTCAATGTGAATTCAAGGGCGACGACTCCATAGAAAATCGACCTAATAAACATACACGTACATAGAAACGACTTTGCAATTTCTTCGTGCCGGTGAAATACGAAACCTACAGGTAAGGTACCTCCGCCTTAAAGAAGATCGCAGCCGAATAATATTATTTTGTTTAAAACAGAGGTGTGTTCCTGCGGTGAAGTACCTAAGGTTGCCAGAGCCCCCAGCGGGGGTTGGCAACGCGTGCGTGATGCCTCTATTATTGCAAGCGTTCATAGGCTACGCAAACAGGCTTTGCCGTATTCTTGTTTGCTACATTAGATGTTGGGATCCTCTCTATAAGCATATGTTATTTGTTAAAATAATATAAAAATAAGTGCTTCTTTTTTTTATACATCTCATGTGACAGCCTAGCTTACGAACGCGAATGTGTTCTTAATTTTGTAGTCCTGCTGCCCAGTTTCATATCTCTTTGTATTCTGATTGTTCGCGCACGTCTCGTCGCATGGGAACAGGATGGATAAGACCTCATTTTTTGAATTCATTTAAAAACGAAAAACATCACCTCATGTCATCAGAATTCACATATTGAAGGGCTTTTGTGAACGGCCTGGTAATCTACTTATTGAGCAAAAAAATTTTCAGAATATTTGATTGAGTAACAAACACGTATCTTCACAAATATACCTAAAAACATCTTCATTTACGTTACTACCTTCCAACCGCGGCTTTGCTCGCGTGGTACCCGGTACAAAAAGTAGTTTATACGTTATTCCAGGCTATTTACAACGTACATTCAAACTTCATCCCTATCCGTTTAGTGGTTACGGCGCTATTTAGTGAACAACATCTTTTCGAACTTTCACATTTTATATAATTTATTTTTATAAAATATATAAAAACACTGTTGGCGTTGCTGTACTTGTTGCTGTTAACCGCGACTTCATCCGTAATTTTATGAATGCTCATTATTTTAACACCCTACTTTGCCCCCTTTAGGGATGATTATGCAAAAATGCTGAAACGCGTATTTCTTTATTTCTTACCAAAGCCTAAATATGAATTATCAGAATCCTAACTTGAGGAATTATGGATTGTCCATACAAACTTCAACCCCTCTCAAGATTATATTTTGAAACAGAAGATAGCCCAAGAATATAATCTATTTCCTTGCCAAATTTCATTACGATCCATTCGGTTGTTTATTCGGGAAAAGGTAACAAACAAACAAACAGAGTTACTTTCGAATTTATAATATTAGTATGGATAATGTTCGTATGATAGGATAACATATTATCATCACATGCCGAATTACCTTACCTAACACAATATTTTTAATATTATATAATATCAAGTAGGTACCTATATTATAACTTGAGAGATTACAATGAGAGAACGATAGAAGTTCAAGCGGGAACATCACCTTCTAAATGGGGGAATAAGATCTGCACTGACGTCCCGCGTTGGGGTGTATTGTGCATGGTTGGGGTGTATTGTGCATTCATCACCTTATGCGAAAGACAAAACCTTGTTGGCCTAGTGGGAGGTTCCCCGAATTTCGTTCCGATCTTGGGTTCGAACCCGGTCGTCCACTAATGAGTTTTTCTATTTAATAAATTTAAATGCGCATTAACACGTGCTTTAATCAGTGAAGGAACGGTGACAACTCCATTGAAGGACTAATATCCTTCAATGGAGTTCGTTACTTTGAGGGTAAATTGAACAATCTTAGCAACATTCAAAACGTTCCAAACTTGACAAGGGAAAACTTCAAGACCTTAGCTTTTTCCTTTTCATGTTTGAAAAATTTCAGATGTCGTTAAAATTGATTCACCATCCTCATATGAACTTCATTACCATTCATTATATTTATTACGCTTACGCAATAGCACTCCAGATCCCTAAAGTCTAGTCAGAGGCATGTCCGATCATTGGCACATGCCCAAACTGTTCTGTGCTTCATTGCCATTACACTTACACAATTGCACCACTGAACGCCTGGAGATCTGAGAGGTACCATTTTTGGGGATAAAAGTCGTGAGCCTATTTATTTTTCTATCCCTAATATTATAAATACGAAAGTTTAAATGTAAAGATGTTAGAATGTGAAGATATTTGTTACTCTTTAACGCCGCAACCACTGACCGGATTTGAGTGAAATTTGGCAAGTACAATAGATAGCCTGGAATAACATTTAAGCTATTTTTTATCTGGGTGCCATGCGAGCGAAGGCGCCGGTGGAAGCTAGTCTCGAATATTTAAAGCACTTACCACTTTAGCGAACATTGTTGTATTGTAGGTACTTGGAGTTTCAAGTGATAATCCCAATGACAATGTCCAGGTTTATATACCTGCATATAAAAAACGACCACGCCTTGATTGGTTGTCTTGTCACAACAAAAACCGTCCTTGATCTTCAAAGTAATAGGTACATTCAATACTTAGGAAGGAGGTGCTTACATGACCACCGATGTGTATCAATGAGTAATGGATATCCGTGTTAAAGAGCCTATTGTTATTATTTGATTTTCTATTGTATAGCTTCATCATCATCATCAGCCTGTAGAAATCCACTGCTGGACATAGGCCTCCCCTAAAGAGATCCACGACGAACGGTCTTGAGCCTTCTCCATCCACCGACTTCCCGCAACCTTCACAATGTCGTCGGTCCATCGGGTGGGGGGCCTTCCAACACTGCGTCGCCCGGTTCGTGGTCGCCATTCGAGAACCTTTACTCCCCAACGGTTATCGGTTCTGCGAGCTATATGGCCTGCCCACTGCCACTTCAACTTGCTAATTCTGAGAGCTATGTCGGTGACCTTGGTTCTTCTACGAATTTCCTCATTTTGGATCTTATCACGTAGTGAAACTCCTAGCATAGCTGTCACCATAGCCCGTTGTGCAACTTTGAGCTTGTGTATGAGGCCAATAGTTAACGACCAAGTCTCAGTGCCATATGTCATCACTGGCAATACGCACTGATTGTAGACTTTCGTCTTGAGGCTCTGCGGTATCTCCGACGAGAAGATATGACGAAGTTTCCCAAACGCTGCCCATCTCTTTGTCGAAGTTGGACCTACCTAGTTGAATCGTCTGACCCAAATAGATATAGTGATCTACAACTTGAATGGTATCGTTCCCAACATTTACCGGTATGGGTGCGACATGAGCATTATTCATGATATTTAGCTAATAGCTAATAGCTTCATATAAATACATAAAATTATACTTTACGTGACTGGCTAACAATAAAAGCATCGGAATTTCTATAGGAGTATGATTGCAGTCTAGCTTTCGATTTTAATGCAGGGAAGCACTAAGATAGATTTTATTTACGGAATGCATGTTATAAATTACATAGAACTTGCTTCAGCATATTCTATTCTACCAGTAATTTAGACCTGTTGTGCAAAAAATATTTTCATTTGTATTCGAAGAAGAAAAGAAAAAGTTGAGAAGTAATAGGTTAGCATGGTATGGGCATGTCATGAGGAGGGATGAAAGTCATGTAACGAGAAGAGCGTTAGGTATGAATGTGGATGGATATAAGACTAGAGGAAGGCCGAAGAAAAGTTGGATGGATTGTATTAAAGATGACATGAATAAGAAAGAAGTGAGTGCGGAGATGACGGCTAACAGAAGAGAGTGGAAGAAGAAAACATGTTGTGCCGACCCCACATAATGTGGGACAAGGGCAGGAAGAAGAAGAAGATTCGAAGAAGAAAAGAAAAGTGGGTTTTTAGGGTTAAGCTCTTCATATCTTTCCTTCTAATTACTGTTATCTGTTTTTTCTTGTGTACAATAAAGAGTAAGGAAAGAAAAAATACGAGTTGTAGCAAAATAATTCCTCTTAATTTAAAAGAGCATTTTATTGCGGTTGCTATTCATGTCTACCGTAGATCAAAATAATGATCCAGCTTTAATTAAACTTGTAGGTATCGGTAGCTGAGCAATAATTCACATTTTATCAATCTTGTATCAAATTATACACTTTGATCAGCTACGGCGATAGCTAATTAGGATTTTTAGACAAAAAAATCTTGATGTTTTATGACAGGGTGTCCAAAAACAAAACCGGATCCTATTATCGTATCTATTTGAGGTTTTTTTATAGCCACTGACATTTTGTGTAACGAACGACAAACCAGCACGCGATAATTGAGTGAACTTTTATTAATTACTAGTTTATGTGTAACGAGTTATCGTAAATCATTCTTTTATTTGTACAGATTTTAATTTATTTGCCTGAGTAGGTATAAATTTTTCAGCTTAACGCTAATTCTACATGTTATCATCAAATCTTATGAGCATGTTGAGTTTTGAGTTAAACCTCTATAAATCAAACAAACAACGCGCTTGAAATGAAATATATTACAGTGTGCGGAAAAAACCAATACCAATATCTAACTCTACCAAAAAACAGTAATGTCCTATCGTAAATCAGTAGTATCCATATCCGTAGTTATAAGGTGATGCCCCATATGTTCCGTAGGAGCCATAGGAGGCGGGGCTTGAGTAGCCAGAGTATCCTCCGTAGTAGCCGGGGTATCCAGCCGAGTATCCGTTGTATCCATAGCCACTGTAGAGCTGAGGTCTGGCGAGGGCCACAGACACCAGCGCGAGGAAAAATACCTGGAATAGGGGATACATATGAGTTATTATTTGACCCCACAATATTTTGTAAAAGTCCACCCAGTTCGTTGAAGCATATATCGGAGCTTTTAGGGCAAATCAAACTCGACATTCAAGAAATTTTGTTTTGAATTGGTTTTGACCAAATTTAATAAAATTGTAGAAGGTAAAATGAGCATGATAGTTTGTCTCCCTGGTAGTTCTCACTGCTTCTTAAACTCACTCTTCTTATGTTTGACCGAAGCTTCGATAGTCTAGCTGAATCATCACACTCTTCTGAACAAGGTTTATTGTCTGCTACAGGCAGTTCCACTTATTACTATATATAGATAGCTAAACATATTTTGACAAAAAAATTAGGCACCTAAGTAATTTTTTATTCAACATAATATAATCTAATACAGTAAAGTATATTTTCTATTAATAGCGGTCTATTTATGATAAGGTGTTGGAATAAACATTTTTGGAATATGTTTGCCATTATACAAGTAGAAATGTAATCAAAGATTTCATAACTTGAAGCTTGTACGAGTAGGTATCACTAAACCAATTTCTCGAGATGCCTTGATAACGTAATCAAAACGTGACTGTCAAAGTAATTATTATTTGTGACGTGTATATCAAAATCACGTGATTGGAGGAATGAACACAACACATGAATTTGTACTTCGATAAGCGGAATTATTTAATCACTAGCTGTGCCCGCGCGGTTTCTCACGTGGAGTCACACACAGAAATCCACTGCTGGACATAGGCCTCCCCTAAAGAGATCCACGACGAACGGTCTTGAGCCTTCTCCATCCACCGACTTCCCGCAACCTTCACAATGTCGTCGGTCCATCGGGTGGGGGGCCTTCCAACACTGCGTCGCCCGGTTCGTGGTCGCCATTCGAGAACCTTTACTCCCCAACGGTTATCGGTTCTGCGAGCTATATGGCCTGCCCACTGCCACTTCAACTTGCTAATTCTGAGAGCTATGTCGGTGACCTTGGTTCTTCTACGAATTTCCTCATTTTGGATCTTATCACGTAGTGAAACTCCTAGCATAGCTGTCACCATAGCCCGTTGTGCAACTTTGAGCTTGTGTATGAGGCCAATAGTTAACGACCAAGTCTCAGTGCCATATGTCATCACTGGCAATACGCACTGATTGTAGACTTTCGTCTTGAGGCTCTGCGGTATCTCCGACGAGAAGATATGACGAAGTTTCCCAAACGCTGCCCATCTCTTTGTCGAAGTTGGACCTACCTAGTTGAATCGTCTGACCCAAATAGATATAGTGATCTACAACTTGAATGGTATCGTTCCCAACATTTACCGGTATGGGTGCGACATGAGCATTATTCATGATATTTAGCTAATAGCTAATAGCTTCATATAAATACATAAAATTATACTTTACGTGACTGGCTAACAATAAAAGCATCGGAATTTCTATAGGAGTATGATTGCAGTCTAGCTTTCGATTTTAATGCAGGGAAGCACTAAGATAGATTTTATTTACGGAATGCATGTTATAAATTACATAGAACTTGCTTCAGCATATTCTATTCTACCAGTAATTTAGACCTGTTGTGCAAAAAATATTTTCATTTGTATTCGAAGAAGAAAAGAAAAAGTTGAGAAGTAATAGGTTAGCATGGTATGGGCATGTCATGAGGAGGGATGAAAGTCATGTAACGAGAAGAGCGTTAGGTATGAATGTGGATGGATATAAGACTAGAGGAAGGCCGAAGAAAAGTTGGATGGATTGTATTAAAGATGACATGAATAAGAAAGAAGTGAGTGCGGAGATGACGGCTAACAGAAGAGAGTGGAAGAAGAAAACATGTTGTGCCGACCCCACATAATGTGGGACAAGGGCAGGAAGAAGAAGAAGATTCGAAGAAGAAAAGAAAAGTGGGTTTTTAGGGTTAAGCTCTTCATATCTTTCCTTCTAATTACTGTTATCTGTTTTTTCTTGTGTACAATAAAGAGTAAGGAAAGAAAAAATACGAGTTGTAGCAAAATAATTCCTCTTAATTTAAAAGAGCATTTTATTGCGGTTGCTATTCATGTCTACCGTAGATCAAAATAATGATCCAGCTTTAATTAAACTTGTAGGTATCGGTAGCTGAGCAATAATTCACATTTTATCAATCTTGTATCAAATTATACACTTTGATCAGCTACGGCGATAGCTAATTAGGATTTTTAGACAAAAAAATCTTGATGTTTTATGACAGGGTGTCCAAAAACAAAACCGGATCCTATTATCGTATCTATTTGAGGTTTTTTTATAGCCACTGACATTTTGTGTAACGAACGACAAACCAGCACGCGATAATTGAGTGAACTTTTATTAATTACTAGTTTATGTGTAACGAGTTATCGTAAATCATTCTTTTATTTGTACAGATTTTAATTTATTTGCCTGAGTAGGTATAAATTTTTCAGCTTAACGCTAATTCTACATGTTATCATCAAATCTTATGAGCATGTTGAGTTTTGAGTTAAACCTCTATAAATCAAACAAACAACGCGCTTGAAATGAAATATATTACAGTGTGCGGAAAAAACCAATACCAATATCTAACTCTACCAAAAAACAGTAATGTCCTATCGTAAATCAGTAGTATCCATATCCGTAGTTATAAGGTGATGCCCCATATGTTCCGTAGGAGCCATAGGAGGCGGGGCTTGAGTAGCCAGAGTATCCTCCGTAGTAGCCGGGGTATCCAGCCGAGTATCCGTTGTATCCATAGCCACTGTAGAGCTGAGGTCTGGCGAGGGCCACAGACACCAGCGCGAGGAAAAATACCTGGAATAGGGGATACATATGAGTTATTATTTGACCCCACAATATTTTGTAAAAGTCCACCCAGTTCGTTGAAGCATATATCGGAGCTTTTAGGGCAAATCAAACTCGACATTCAAGAAATTTTGTTTTGAATTGGTTTTGACCAAATTTAATAAAATTGTAGAAGGTAAAATGAGCATGATAGTTTGTCTCCCTGGTAGTTCTCACTGCTTCTTAAACTCACTCTTCTTATGTTTGACCGAAGCTTCGATAGTCTAGCTGAATCATCACACTCTTCTGAACAAGGTTTATTGTCTGCTACAGGCAGTTCCACTTATTACTATATATAGATAGCTAAACATATTTTGACAAAAAAATTAGGCACCTAAGTAATTTTTTATTCAACATAATATAATCTAATACAGTAAAGTATATTTTCTATTAATAGCGGTCTATTTATGATAAGGTGTTGGAATAAACATTTTTGGAATATGTTTGCCATTATACAAGTAGAAATGTAATCAAAGATTTCATAACTTGAAGCTTGTACGAGTAGGTATCACTAAACCAATTTCTCGAGATGCCTTGATAACGTAATCAAAACGTGACTGTCAAAGTAATTATTATTTGTGACGTGTATATCAAAATCACGTGATTGGAGGAATGAACACAACACATGAATTTGTACTTCGATAAGCGGAATTATTTAATCACTAGCTGTGCCCGCGCGGTTTCTCACGTGGAGTCACACACAGTGTCGAGCAAGGAAATACACGCCTTTCACATTTGTTTTATCTCTAACTTCAATAACTTATTTCTCATTTTTAAGCGTATAATTTTTTATAATGCATTCGTACCCCTCTATAAAAAAATATATATTTTTTTTGCGACATTTAATTTATGTTCTAAGAAAGGGTTTTGTTCTACTACTGGTTTTGTTTTTGAGAAAAAAACATATGTTCAGATTTCTATAATTTACTGTTTTATAATATGTATAGACTAGTGAAAGCTATGTGACGGGAAGAGGTAGAACAAAGAGAAGATGGATAGATTGTGTGAAAGACGACGTGAGTAAGAAAGGAATGAATACTGACTTCAATCAACCCTTTTTACACACCCTTTGGTTGGGTTGAATTTTGAGAATTCCTTTCTTAGTAGGTACAACACAACTAAAAGGGACACACCCTCCAAATTTCAAGTCTCTAGGACAACACCAAGCTCTGCGTTGCCTATCAGTCAGTCAGTTACTGTTTTATTATTTGATTATTTTAATGGATGGAATTTACATAAACGTCGTCATGAAACTCTTTGGGGGAGGCCTATGTTCAGCAGTGGACTTTATCAGGCTGATGATAATGACTAGTATTATATTAGGCTACTACTTTTGCTGTAGTAGAAGAAGGTACTTACCAATTTAGCAATCATTTTGTAAACCAATATTGTCCTGGTTCTCACTAAACTTTGCGGGCAAACTGTTCTAATTGTTTAGTATTTCAAACCTTTATAGGCTGAATATGTCCTTGAGACTATTCGAACAATAAAAACCTCCATATGAATCCTCAGTTGGGAATCAATGTAAATTATCAACTCAGACAGACATACTGAGGACGCGCTCTACATTATAATAAGGCTGCCTTTGTTTATTCCTTAAAAACTTTGCAAAAATAGCTTGGTATGAATACAGCACGTACCAGAGTATTTAACTTTATTACTCGCTGTGCATTAATGGTATTTTAGTCATTATTGCTTCCCAAACTATCTCACAAAGTCTCAATAACATGTAAGCTGAAAATAGCTGTGATGTGCAATGACAAAACGCATATAACGCGTGATAACATTCATATATTAAAATGGTTGTATTTTAATCGACTTAAAAAAAGAAGAAGGATCAATTCGGCCACTTCTTTTTCATGTATCAATTTTTTTTGCCCTCGTATAGGACATAGTCCCGAGATTGTCCCATAAAAATTGTATCGATACCTGATTATTAGTTCTTCCCTAAAAGTTAAAAGCACACCACAACTTGTGTAAAGATTTTTTCCGTTGAAGTAAGTATGAAACTCTGTATTACATGGGTTTGTTTGCGGAGTTATTTACGTACTAAAACAACTCTTAAAAAATAAATTTTTGAAAAGGATTTTTGTGTCTCCTATAAAATAGGTAACGTTGTATAAAAAAAAAGAAATATTCGACAATGGTTTTTTATAACATTAAAAATCTTGAATAGTGTACCGAACCTACAAGCTCAACCCATACAGGGCAGGATACGGAAGCTGCTTCGACACCGGGATCAACGTTCTCATCGCACGCTCTTGTTTGTGACATCCTAACAAAATAGATCATACAAAAAATCAAGGCTAGCAGTGTGGTATAAAAGCTCAGTGCACTGTAGTTTGGTATGATTCAGTACACTGTATCGCAAATCGCAATCAGCCAATATGTTCTCCAAAATTGTAAGTGCTATCAATCAACTTAATGTTTTGTGATAAATTGTTTTTAAAGTGTTAACCCGACGTGGCACTTCGAGCTGAGGAACATCCTGAAGATTTTCTACAGGGTTTTCTACTCGATGGCTTAATTAGTTCTATCCAATCTCCCTTTAGCATACCCGTATCTAGGGGAGGGTCGCGGGTTCGATTTTTTTTTTCCGGACATAGCACACCCGGTTACCTGATCCCAATCTAGGCATAGCCTGTACTATGGGTACCAGAGACTGACACCTATACATAATAGATAAATATTTAACACCCAGACACAGAACAAACATCTGTGTTCATCACACAAATGTTTGCCCAGCGCGGGAATCGAACCCGCGACCTCTAGCGCAGAAGGCAAAGTTACTACCTGAGCTATGAGACCAGTTATTACGTCAATTACGACTCGGAAAATTTTGGGATATTATTACAAGCTTATAGTGGTAGTGTCTATGTTTGTAAATTTACTCTTAGAATATACTCGTACTTATCTATAGGTAAATATAGGTGTAATAGGTGTCGTTTGTACACGAGCATTAAGAGCTTTCATTCCTTTTTCACTAAAATTACAGTTTTTACAAACGCAAATAATAGTTTATGTCGGTAACCTGCTATCGCTCGCGGCTTCGCTCGCAGTATCCAGACAAAAAGTTCTTCCTCTGGGTTTAATCTATCACCATACCAAATTTCATCAAAAGCCGTACCATATCGTGGAAAAGTAACAAACAAACAAAGAGCCAGAGTTACTTTTACATTTATTACAGTAGTGTGTTGATGGTTCATGTATATCGTTTAAATTATTTCACAGATTGCCCTCTTCGCCATCATTGCTGTAGCTTTCGCGGCTCCCAGCCCTAAGCCAGCCCCTGCGCCTGCACCACAGTACCTGACCTATTCCAACGGACTGGACTATGCCTACCCATCAGCCGCCTACGTCGCACCTGTCGTCTCACCGTACGCTGCGGCAGCGCCTCTTGCCTACTCTGCATACCCTGCCGTCAACTCTCTATACCCCTACTACTAAAAAATAAAACCAACCGGATATCGCGATAACAAACGACCAATATACAGATTAGAACCATTATCGCACCATACAGACCTCTAACTTGAGACAAATGTGTGCAAATGTTAACATTCAAAAATTTTATTGCAAATCAATAAAAATGCTTAACCCCAAACTACCCGTTTTATTTTTGACAACCCTTAAGTTTTTTTTTTTTTTTTTTATGTTATACGGAGGCAAACAGGCTTACGGCCCTCCTGATGGTAAGTGGTTACCGTCGCCTATTGACATTAGCAACACCTGGAGCATTGCTAATGCGTTGCCTGCCGAACCCCTCCCCCCCCCCTAAAGAGCTCTGGCAACCTTACTCACCGCAGGAACACAACACTATTTAAAACAAATAATGTTATTTGGCTGCGATATTCTGTAAGGCGGAGGTACCTCCCCAGGCGGTACCTCCGCCAGTAGGTAAATTATCAAAAGTTCTTTAAGGCTCAGAATATATCGAATAAACAATCAAGGCGGTGCCCCAAGCAAAATGCTGTTAGGTCTGTAACTTTTATACCCCAGAAGCCTTGTTCATACGACGTGCGATATGTCATCTAAAATGTATTCCAAAATATCTCTACTGGATAAAGTCTTTTTTGAGTTTGACTTTTAAGGAGCTTACGATATCGTACCTACGCTCTCAAAGTCAAACTCAAAATTGGATTCCCTGTGGGTAGGTATCAAAAACTACGAGTTGTTCTGCAGCGGAAATCCAACCCACACCCCTTGCGTGTCAGACGGGCACTCACCCGCTAAGCCACCGAGGTCGTCACCACAGGTAATAGTGATCACGAAGAAGTTTTCAGTGTAAAAAGTTAAGCAACACGGAACATTCACGAAAATATCGGTTATCAAGACGATATTCTGTTTATGTTAAAACGTTGCTTTGCTGCGGCCCGAAATTGCAAAAACTGCGTATTTTTACAATTTCGGGCCGCAGCAGAGCTCAAGACAATTTAAACTGTAATTCACCGATTTTTTAAAAATTTTTGCTCTATACCACTAAGGTAGTTACTTAAAATATAATAAATTCAATGAAAGAACTAATACGTAAAAAAATACCTATACACTTAGCTCATAGCATATTTCGTACAATACATAATTTCGTTGAATCGTTGGTTGATACAGACTCGTTTTGAATTCCAATTAACTAACATGGTATGTACGAGTAAGTAAGGTCCATACGTACCAAAGAGTATGTAATTCTATAGATTGGCAAAAAACACAACCAAATACAACCTATTATTTATCTGTGCCACAACGTGGGTAGATTATTTCAGATATCTTATAACACTGTCGTTTCAATTACCAGAATTTATCGTTTTTATTTGCTTATTGTAGAGCACCTGCCTGTGCGTCACAAAATGGTTACTGGAACTGCAAGTGCGTAGGGTGCCATTTTGTATTTTTAACACGTTGACTATCATGTGGGTCACGGTGAGCGGCACGTGTCCTGTATTTTGGCACCTCGTGGCTCACCATGGCACATGGCAGACTCATTTTAAACAATTTCTAATGGGTTGTAGGGATCATTTGACACTGTATTTTGTGTAGGCAAGTGACCGGAGTCGCGATGTAGACCATGCCTGCCGCGTGGTTCCTACTCCAGAAAATGGTAAAGAAATTCAAGGTAACCTTTGAATAATAATAATAATCAAACTTTATTTCAGACATATACATAATACATCACATACATTTAAGCGAGACTTATTAAGATGACATAACACAAAACAAAATTAAAAGTTACAACCGAATTTCCTGTAGTTTAAGTTGATGTTGTTGAGAAGGATAACTTAAAACATTTAATTTGAAAAATAATAATAATAACAATTGAAAATTAAGCTAAAATAATACTAGGAATGAACTCTGTTTTCTACGACTACGACTACAATTAGAAAACAGAGTTCAAATCACCAACCACAGGCAGCGTGCCCAAAAGGCTGGCGACGTTACCTCGTTGGATCGCTATACTGATCCTTTGTCCGAGGTACGCACCAGCCCTTCCGTCATTGGTCTCATCCACCAGCCTCCTAGATAAAGCATCGAACAGGAGCTACGTCCCTGGACCCCAAGGTCCTAGCGTCTCAACCCCAAAAGGCAGAAATATGTATCCATCGCCAAGGGATGAATATTTCCGCCTCTTTTAAGGCTCTCCGCCGCTGTTTCCGCCGCGCCAGCCGTCCTGGAGGTGGACGAAACGTGGGAAGGCGCCAAAACTTTAAACAAAAGGCTAACTTTAAAAATATGCAATTTTAGATATAGATTTTTACTAGACTAGTATTTTTGAGTTGTGTGCTATGTAGTTATGACTAAAAACATCAAAACCAGTATTCAAATTAAATGCTCCAATTTAGGCGAGGACAACACACCAAATCAATCTTATCAATAAAAAATATCTACAGAAAACAATGGAGTGTCCACACGGATACAGAAGACGTCGGAATGAATGATGAAAAAATATGTTACAGATAGTACCTACCAACAATCCGGAAGCGACTGGTTAAAATGTCACTTGTAAATGAGCTCATAGCATGGAAGAACGCGGCATTCCTTTGAAAGCTTCAACCAAGATATCAGATCGCAGCCAAATAACATTATTTGTTTCAAATAGTGTTGCGTTCCTGCGGTGAGGTAGTTTGCCAGAGCTCATTAAGAGGATGGGGTTCGGGGTCGGCAACGCGTGCTGATGCCTCTGGTATTGCAAGCGTTCATAGACTACGGTAACCACTTACCAACAGGTTGGCCGTAAGCTTGTTTTCCACCTTAGTAGGTATTATAAAAAAAACCATCTATTTAAATACGAGTAAAGCTGTCAAAGGGCGTGATATAAGTATACCTATAATAATTTATCATCACAAATCGATCCCTACTCTCCCAAAGCTTTATTTTTATTTTTTTTATTCATTTTATTGGTTCTCAAAACTGGGTGTTACACTATAATATTACATTAGTTAATAGAGAAGTAAATCATACATTAGTGTACGCCCTTCTAGGTGAGAACACAGCATGCTTATTATAAGTAGAAGACTCTCGAATGAAGTTATACAAATTTTTTTATATTAAAATACTCTTAAGTTAAAAGAAAAATGAATAATACTAATTAAGTTTCCTAACAAAACTCTATTTCTCTTCCATCAAGAGGCTAATGTCTATATCATGACAAATTTGATTATAAAATGAGCACATTCGGTATATTGGTGAGTGTTGAGCATAGTTTTTATGATAGAAAGGAAGATTAAACGTTATTCTATTACGGAGATGACTGGAGGGGCGAGGGACAGCTAATTGCAATTTAACCAACAAATTGGGGCTGTCCAATTAACCATTAACAATTTTATGAAGAAATACAATGTCCGCCAAATATCTTCTGCGTTTAAGAGAGTCCATTTGAAAGTAAGTGAGCCTAGAATCATAGGAATCTACGCTGCGACAGAGATTGTAGGCATAGGAGAGATGATATAAAAATTTATTTTGGAGTCTCTCTAGTCGATTAATGTGCACTTCATATGAGGGACTCCAAACGGGACTGCAGTATTCTAACAGGCTACGGACGTAACAGTTGAAGAAGATAGGGATATCATGATCTTTGAAAAATTAAGTTTTTCTTATTAGAAAACCTGCTCCCTTTTTGGTAATATGGTCGACATGTTCTCGGAAGTCCAACTTTTTGCAGTTGACGTACGGATCATTTTGTTTAAATAAATTATTAAATATCAAACGTAATTTTGACACGCACGCCAGACAAAATTACTACGCGAACGACCGAAAATATAGGTTAGTTACCTTCATTTATTTAGATAACAATTTTCAGACCCCGAGTCGTTAATTTCGAATTTTACCGTAAAACAAACTTCATTGCCAATGGGATGCAGAATAAGCCCATTAAGGCTTTGAATACATATTTTGAATCACCTTTTAATCACCGCAATATTACGCAAACTTCTAAGTCCCCTTATACCGCACCTCCCCAGTCCCCATAAGTTATCAAGTCAATATAGGTATACTCAACAATTTTGATATAAAACTTAATCGATCATTGACGTCATTCCCTTTTGTTGAAACTTCGTTACTTGTCGATTAATCTTTATATTGTACCATGGCTGACCGACTTTTATTTGCACCAGCTTCCGCACGCGGTTTCGCGCACGTGGTACTCTGATAATAAGCTACTTGATGACACTTTTCTTAACTATATCCGTGCAAAAAATCTGTCGATTCATTGTTCCGATGCTGCCTGAAAAAAGGATAAACCAACTAACCTACAAACAAACACTTTTTGTTTGCATTTAAAAATATAATTGTTAATAAATGAGCCGACATACCGTTTCATTAGGAGACTAGCTGCTAACCACGCGGTTTTACTCGCGTTGGTCATTCTGGTTTATAACTTCGAGTAAAATTCATACTGTGTGACAACACAGTGCAGATTATATAGCCAGAGAATGGAAGAAAATACAAACAATTCAATAACATTTTGACCTTTTTAAGGATATATCAATATTGAAAAGACAAAATTTAACAAAAATATTATTCATAAAAAAACCATCCAAATTTCCAACTTTTCCCGAGAATTTTCCATAAAAGCTCTTGCATACAAACCTTGGCCTACAATAACGAATACAAAGAAAAACAAATTAGCCGAATCGGTCGAGCCGGTTTCAATGCATCATCCTCTAATGGTAATTATTTTTTAATTATGTGGATTTCGTATTGCCTGTTATCCCACTTTGGCTGTAACATAACAATGTATGTGAGATGGGTCCATCAATATGCCACAGGCCCACTGACCGACTGTCTCGGCCAGTGGGCCAAGTATTGCGTACCACTTTGTAACAATTGAACGTGCTCCGCTCTGCGTACACCTTTCATATTATCATTTATTCAAATTCATTTACTAGCTAGGTTTGCAAATGCAAAATTTGGGTATGTCCCAAATGTTCGGGCGTGCACTGACTACTCCTTAGACTATGTCTTCAAGGATTTTGAGTGACTGGATATCAGAGGAATGTCTACCATACTTGGGGATTATAGTATTGTGCCTTATTCCATCACTCGATCCCGTCTTACCCGGGTGACCGGTCAGACCGGGTTTTATTTGTCGCGCGTTGTAAGTATATTATGTACCTAACTGGCAAAAAAATATTCATTATTATAAATTAGTTGGTTAGAGCATCCCCGTATTTGGGGAAGGTTGCGGGTTCAAATCCCGTCGGAGTCGAAATTTTTGGGATATTATAAAATATCAATTCTATTACCTATTAACATGCATAAATTTTGTTTATGTATTATTTATTTAAATAATTTTACTTGTTAACCTTAATGAATAATTTTATTTGTATATTTTTATCGTATACCTCAGCTTTTAAATCGGGACTCCCAACCGCAGCTATGTTTGGTACACACACAGTACAATTAAAAAAAAAACTATTTCGCATCTCAGCCGTGCAATCGCCCGCTACGCCACGTCATCATAGATTAAAGAGCCGCTACGCACGAAATAATGATAATGTTACTTACATCGCAGACACAATGAAACTTACATATCATTTATTAAACCAACGTCAGTATTGTCTATTTTGGGTTGCATTATTTCGTGACGTCCATTTGAAGTTGGACAAGCTAATCCGGACAGTTTAATTCTATTAGCATTCGGATAATGAACGGCTAATGAACTGATTATGCTATCCAGAGCTATTTCCTCCTAAACAATGAGTGAGTGAGTGAGTTCACAAATCCGAGGCACGCCGGACAGTTCTGTCTCATCAAAACAGAGTAAAAGAAATTGCTTGTCGTGTCACTGATATTTTTTTGGTCATTAGGTCAGTGACCAGGCTGAGGTACGGTGACTCTGAAAAGAGCCTATGACCGTCGGTAAAAGAATCAGTGAAAGGGTTGAAGTGCGCTCCTTAGAGGCTCCTTTCATGCACATTTCTTCGAATTTTTAGGTTCTAGGACATGCCGGTTTCCTCACGATGTTTTCCTTCACCGTTTAAGACCACAAGTATAGCGTATATAGAAACAGTTGAGCTATCTAAAGACCGTTACAAACGTTCTATAGATAGCTCAATTGATCCAGATCACTAACAGTCGGAAGCGTCCCCAAAACGCTGGCGGAATTGCCACGCTGGATGGCAATCCGTTGGCCATCATCATCATCATCATCATCAGCCTGTAGAAGTCCACTGCTGGATAATAATATTAATGAATTTTATTTAAGTATGTACCCTATATTGTAAGTCCCCAACTTTTTAATACCTAATTTTTATAAGTCTCTTTTATCGTCATCTTGATTAAGGTAGGTAGGAGTTATGTTATTATAATAATTACCATTTACTTCAGGCAAAATTAGTCTACTTATAGCCCGTGGCGTACCGTGAAGGCCTCATGACGTGACATGTCGTTTTGAAAAATATTGTTAAGACCAATTAATACATAGGTATTATGATTCACCTTGTACAGACTGTTAAACACATAACCCTCCTTAGAAGGGTAATAAAAACCACTGAAACTTCGTTGCGTGTGACAAACAATCATTAGCTACTTGACGACCTCTGATGTAGCCTGGAGGCATCCTGGACAAACATGTTTCTAAAAGCCATTAAGATGATGCCACTCATAAAAAAATAAATTAAATGATGAGAATACTAATTAATTAAACTTGTCACAACGTGTGAACTACTTAAGTTCAGTCAAGAACTTTACTATGGGGCCCAAGGTTGAATATCGTACAGCAAACCTAAACTTAAAGAGCTAAGCATAAAAGAGCTAAGTCATTAAAAAAGTTGGTAATGTTGGTGTTGACACTGACGAGTTGTCGCAGCCCGACGCAACGAGAGGAGAGATCGGAACAATTACCTAAATGTATTATGTGTACTGGCCGTGGTGGCCCCGGCTGAAGAATAGGCATATCTACCTATCCGCGGATGTCGTAAGAGGTTTTAACAACGATAGCTCTAACTGCGATCGCCGAGCCGCATGCCCAGCGTGGTGAGTATGGGCAATGATATAATAAGGAATTTACTCTGTCTGTGGGGGAGGCCATGTTCAGCAGTGGACGTCGTACGGCTGAAATGATGATGACGATTATATGCACTTAAACGACTGAAACGTATGGGCAAGACCGGGTGTCACTTGATATCTTCTACGTTCACAATTCTGACATATTATTTTGTGATTCGTATTTTAAAAAAAAATTGTATTAAAAAATATATAACTATATCTAATCTTTATTCCTTTAAAATCGCGTAAATCCACCGTTGAAGACGTTGGACCCAATTAATTGTTTACTTATTAGTATATTTTGACAGGCCTCATAGCTCAGTTGGTAGAAACTGCCTTCTGCGCTAGAGGTCGCGGGTTCGATTCCCGCACTGGACAAACATTTGTGTGACTAACACAGATGTTAGTTCTGTTTCTGGGTGTTAAATATTAATCTATAATGTATATCTGTCCCTGGTACCCATTGTAAGTACAGGCTATGCCTAGTTTGGGATCAGTTGACCGTGTGTGATATGTCCGGAATATATTTATTTATTTAGTACCTCTAATCAACAAAACACGATATTATCAGGAAATGATAATAAAACGGCCGAGTTAAGCTTAATTCCAAAATGGTTAAAAATCCTCATATGTCATCATCATAATTTCAGTCGTAGAACGTCCACATGAGTGTCCACGTGCTGAACATACGGCCACAGAGCGAATTCAATCATGTGGGAGAAATTTGTCCATACTCACGGAAAAACTATCGTTATTAAAATACCGCTGCCCTTACTTTTTTCCCATAGTCACCTCATACGACAACCACGGCAAGGTAGATATGGAGGGGCCTATTCTTCAGCCGGGGCCAACACGGCCGAGGCCTCTTATATCATCTTGTCAATATGATTTCTTATCTGACACTCAGTTCGTAAGAGAATAGAATTGTTAACTTTTATGTTAGCCTTTATGCAAAAAAGCGTAGTTTCATTCGATAAGACATTAATACATCTATGATACTAAAAATACTGTATTTACAGAATGAAACTTAAAACTAATACAAGTTAATATTTACAAAATACACAAGAAACAGTTGAGCCATCTAAAGACCGTTACAAACGATCTATAGATAGCTCAACTGATCCAGATATGATACTTATACGCATATTACCTACTATTGATTTAGAGCTGTTGGCCTTATTCCATTATGAGTGTTCTTAGTAGTATCTAGGAAATGGGTTCCATATAGCTCGTGAATTTACACATAAAACTAAAAATCGGGCTACTGTCTGTCTGTCTCTGATTCTTTTTTTTTCAATCAGTGCCAATACTGATCAAATGAATTAAATACACTTAGATCACCTACGTCATTAAAACAGGACGGTCGAAATACCTAGGTACAGAGAAATGTGGGTAATTGAGTGGAGCGAGCAGCCGACTCGCGTGAAGTATTGAAGACCGTTAAGTTCAATCAGAAATTAATTAGAACGCTCTCGTGTTTTATTCGTCACGTGGCAGAGGGCGGCTGGAACTACTCGGTGCGCAGGAGAAAACGTGTTGCACGACCTTTGCATTCGTTTAGATTAGAATACTTAACTAATACTTAAATCACTAAACGCAGACCACTCCCTGCGAGTTTCCGACCGTTCCCCATCCCACCACATCATCGCCCTGAACACCCGAAACACAATTTAACCTGTTAGTGTCCTATTTCGACCCGAACAACAATCTTGCATGCATGTAGGTATGTTTGTTTGTCTGACAATAAATCTCAAGGAGTTGTAATTTTGTTATTAATACCTACACATTTTAATAAATTTATATTGTGTGTTTTTAACTAAGTCCGCGTAACTTCTGTCACGCTACTACTTACTGTTTTCATACAAATAACTATTGAATACTTTTTAAATAATTGTTAGGTAACGGTCAGGTTTTGTGAATGTTTTTTGTTCCCGGTGTGAAGCAAAACCTCCAAATTCACGAACTATATTTAACTCACCTTAGTAATTTATTATTTTTCATGAGTCATTAGACTCCCACATAATATTAAAACACAAGGTGAATACTACAAAAAATTCGAGACAAACTGGCCCAATGAAAAATAAAGAAGAAACATGAGTCATTATTACGCTAGACTCACACTTTCCATATAAAAGTTTCCTATAATTATGTCCTCCCTGAATAATGGAACTAGAACTATATTTTTTGCAGATTCTGTCGATCGATTCACGCAATTACCTAGGTAATTATTTTGATTTAATTTTTTATTTGTATGAAAAAATCTAAATCTCAAGCGACTGACTCGGTTGTCTATCGGCGCCGGTTTCACATCGCCGTGACAAGTAAAAACCATACAATGACCTACCACAATGGCAACAGTGAACTTATTGTTAGGTTAAAATTGATACTGTCCATTATCATCGAGTTCATTAACTTTCACACCGAAAGTCACTAATAAGACGGTTAATGGTCACAAAAACCCATCATTAAGTTCAATGAAAGGATAAAACCTAAGAGCCTTCGATATTTCAATTACGATTATCTGTTCAGTTTGCTTTATTTAATCTAACAGGCGTTTAATTTGATTCTATTGGCACTGAAAGTCGCTACGAGCACGTCTCACGTGCTTCACGTGGCTTTAACAGTGAGCAGTTGTTTACTTTCATTGGAATGAAACCGATAGGTTTCGCTCTCTCGTATGCTGAGCTTTGCATACGGTAGTAGAATAGCGCATAGAAGAAATTCAGTAGGTAACCACTGAATATTTAAATTCCAATGTTTTTAATTCGAAAGAGATACCAAGACCTATATTTTTCAGTCCTTAAAAGAGAGGAGAGAAAAAATCTAGGGCTAGTAGCATTGGTCCTGTCTTTATCAATGACCGACATTTCATAGATTTCATAACTTCCTTCTCATAAAACCTTTCCTGTTGCTACTTATCATGATGCGCAAATATACCTAATAATAAACAAGGCACAAAGACCTTGTTATGGACCTCGGATTTTATTAAGAAAAATGTTGCAATTCAAGGAAACCAGGTAGGCCCTCACGCAACTGGGGAAGGACATCGGACAGGAGGCGGCGGGTGTGAAGTACGTGTGCCGCTACATGAACCGGCGGGAAATATTCTGCACATGCGCGAAAAAACCCTTATAAACCCTGCCGCCGTTCGGCCGCCAACAGTTCGCAACACCACCCCTTGTAGCGACCTATACTTTCTCAAACGACATAACACGCGATCAACCGAAAAGTTTGAAATAACTACAACACTCGCGATTCGCATTTTAACGTTATTCCGGTCTTGTAACGTTTAAAAAGCAGTGATAAGAAATACGGATGAAGAATAAGCTAGGAGTCAACCTTTTTACAAGTGAGAAGTTCGCTGGTGATTTTCCAGTCAACGATATGGGAGAGCACCGCACGTCGAAGCCAACAGCGCGCCGGGAATCCGTCGCACCGAAGATAGTGATTTGCCCCCCCATGGAGGATATGCCGGAGCCCGCCGCCCAGCCTCGGGGAGGTCGCCTTCTAAAAGCTCTCAGCAGGCGCCTCTCTCGACGTACTGTGGATTCCGATTCTGTCGCCTCAAACTCAAGTTCAAGCAGCAACGAGAGCGTATCTGTGGATCAGATACGTTCTGAGGATCGGTCTTCGTGTTCCGCCAGTGACTCAGGAAGTGACGGGTCCGAACGCCAGCGTCGTCATCGTTCCACTGTGTCTTTGCGGCGCGTATTCCAAAGCTTGAGCCTATCGAGTCGTTCCCAGTCGTGCTCGCCGACGGAACGCACCAGGCCACCCAAGAAGCAACAGCAGCCGCAACGCATCTTGCGCACTCCCGTCACGTACACGTATGTGCGAGGACTCTCCGGACTCCCGACTCAAAGAGTACCAAGACACACTGTCTGCTGCTCCACCCTTGGCCTCAACCGATAAAAAAACATGTGCATATTCACCATTTCGGACCGGACGGCTGAGATCAAGACTGGTTAAGTTTTATGAGTAGAATAAAAAAAAGCTAGTGAGAGGAGTTCTAATCATATCAGTAGAGGGTTGCTGGATTGAGAGCGGTAGTTGTTATAGCGTTATCCTCATCGAGGACCAAGAGTGAGGCAATGGAGAAGCGTGGCCTGTTGGAAGCGTCCCTCGCAGGGCCCGCGCCACTCACGTTGACGCTGGGCTGTGACTCGTTTAATTATTTTTAAGGGACGAAACAAAAGACTGTAAAAGATCGGGAGTTTGATATTCGATCAGTTAAATATTGTTTAAGTAACATCATAGTACGAGTATAATTATCTTCAAAATATTGCCATTCATTTACTAAAAGCACTAGGACAAAAGTTTTCAATAATGATAGTAGATTCAAAAAAGTATGTTTGTGTTATCACCAGTGTTTATAGTATTGTAATTATCTAAACGTACCTTAAATATATGGAATATTATGTTACGTTTATATAATTCACTAAAAAAATATTATGACTTAATTATAACTTAGAACACATTATTGTACACGACCTAATTGTAACTTTCGATAATTCAAGCATAGTGCCTTTACACATTTTGAATCTAAGTAGTTGTAGATAAAACGTACTATACTATTTGGTATGAAACTATGTACCTTGTACCTTACTATCATCTTTTAAAGCATTGCTTTTTGGAGTTAAAGTAACTTCTTTACATACCAATGTACATCATTTCATGATAAAAAATACACCAACACTTTAAAAACTTTCGAATTTAATATATATATCTAGACGAACCATTTGTTTACAATTTATGAGTAATATACCTAATATTGTTATTTAAAATTATCAACTGGATATTGCTGTACCCATGTAATGTAGATAGTCTAAATATTGATAAAGAACGTATAAGTTATTTATAATTATAAAAGGTTTTCTTAACAAATAAAAGACAAAATACAAAAAATTAAACAATTGATTATTATTTCGACCCCTTTTAAAATTTATAACTCCTAAAGTTTAGACCAATAATCATCATGTACCTAACGTTTAAAAAGGTAGAAGATAAAGTTAATCCACCATTTTGGAATCTTAGAGAAGATGAACGCTAGTTTCTTCTGTAGTCGAAGCAGGAAAAATTCACTGTAACGTTACGAAGCGTAAGTTTACGATTCGATTGAAATTGCCAAATATAGCCTACCACATCGGCGATGCTTGATTTTTTTTGTTGGATAATAGTGTCGTATTACCATGAATTATCCATGATCGGGATACTGAAGCCACATTATCGGAACGATTGACAAGCTTATTTAATAATTATCTTACAAAAAGACAAGTGCTTACAAAATAACCCAAACAGTCTCAAAGTGAGAGGATTATTCAACTTAAGAATTCAAAATTCAACAATACTTAGCAGCATTCTTATGATATAAAACACGATCAAAGTAAAACAAATCGTTTTACTGCAAAAATGATTACTAACTCTTTACAAGTAGGTAAATAATAATAAATGTATTAATGAATAGTAATAAAAACAGTATTTGACAAAGTACAGTATTCGAGAATTCATTTGAAATGAAAACGTTTAGGCGTAAATTAAGCTTAGGCTTAATTAACGTACGAATAGAATATAATAATTATTTATTTGCAACAAAACAATGATAATAACGTACAATGTAAAATAGATTACATAGGTATTAACTAAGAAAGAGAATAACATAAGGTGAACTATGAACTAAATCCTGCAAAACGGACCCTAACTCAGCATAATGCGGGTTGTAAGATTACAACCCACGCTGGCATTCCGTCAGGACCGATTCCATGTGGAATTTATAATGGTATTAAAATGATCTTGCATACTTTTATTGAAGGGAGATTTGGGAGATGCCTCGGTGGGGTTCGGATCCCAGCCGCAACCAATGGATTTGAACATTTTAATTTAATTGAATTTTGATTTAAAAGGTAAGTGCTGCTCAAGAGAGCACATGTTAACGTGCAATTACATTTTACGGTTGCGGAAAACATCAGTTGATCATGATATTTCTGATAATATGGAATCCAAACTGAGGTGGCATATTCCAACTGAGATCTTATCAAAGATTTGTATAGTAGTAAATATGATGCAGGTCTTTTAAAAGGGGTACAAGTTCTCATTACAAAACCATATAGCTTGAAGGCCGTATTCACAATATGATTTATATGGTCATCAAAGTGTAATTTAGAGTCCAATGTTATTCCTAAGTCTTTTATCAGTGAAACCTTTTCTAGGGGGTTGTCACAAAGAGAATATGTAAAGTTTATGTTGTAGATTTTCTTAGTAAAAGTTATTTTATTTATTTTATTTTATTTATTTAAGGTACAAAAACAGTTAATAAACTAATACATGGCCAAAAACAAACTTATTAGTAAAAGTTAAATTAAATATATTAACCCTAAAATTGTACACGACATTCAAAATAACGTTTGTTGCAAATAAAGTAAAAATTCACATGATCTAATTTCCAAAAGTATAAACAAAAGGCTTAATCTAATTCTAATTTAAGTTTCAACAAACTTGCTTTGAAACTCCTAATATTTTGATGAAAAATATCAAGCTCATTGGAAGATTTGTTATACAGTTGACACATACGATAAATTGGGTTATTTTGCGAGACATTATTACTGGATAGAGGAATAACAAACAGACGAGGATTACGCTGACCGCGCTTGGAGGTGGCAATATTCAATGTCAATAAAAGATCAGCACTAAGATCACCATTAGCTACTCTATGGAGCAAACAAAGATCTCTAATCTCTCTTCTATGTGATAGGCTGTCAAATTTGAAGTGGTTGAGACTTACACTTAGCTTAAGTGTAATTTATTTACCTTACAGTAGCTTGTTAGGCGGTTAAGGTCTTCTTGTAATCTGTGACAGTCATCTGAGCTAAGGATTTTACGATAGATTTTCAAGTCATCGGCATATAAGAGAAAATGAGTATGTCTAAAACAGTTACATATATCGTTAATGAAAATATGAATAAGCAGGGGGCCTAAAATTGACCCTTGGGCTACCCCTGAAGTGACTTTAATTATTTCCTCGGAAATGAATCCATTTATAGCGACACGTTGCGTCCTGTTCCTAACGTAGGAGGAGAACAATACCAACCGAAAGGGGCTTATTCTACAACCAATTGCCAATAAAGTTTGTTCTACGACTTTTGGAAATTCACACATTTTTTATTAAAAAACTCTATGCGTAAATCAGCTGTTTTGGGGTCAAGTCAAGTCAAACTCAATGAATCAGCTGTTTTAGATAGCAATCTTGATGCCGAACGTCTTGTACGTTTAGTTATGAGTTCTAAAGATGATAAAAATGCCAAAATCAGTTAATTTGAGAAAGTTTGAAAAATGTAAAAAAATAATATGAAAATATTGATGTTTTTTTTTCGCTAATATTATTTCATTTTATTGATAGAATAAGCCCATTTCGGGATGGTATACATGTTATGAATCACCTTGTAGAATAGATGCGATTGAGTCATATGAGTATACTTTAGTTTAATTTTATACAGGCACACAGCTTAAGGGGTTTATAAAAGTCATACTTGCTTGCATGTCGTGTCACTAATTCATTCTTGGTTATCCTGTATTAGGACAGTGACTAGGTTGAGGTATGGTGGCCTTGAAAATGGCCTATAACCAGTGAAAGTGAAAGAATCAGTGTAGTGAAAGGATTAAAGTGCTCCTCTAGAGGTTCCTTTCGTGCTCATGTCACATGTCTTCGAATTTTTAGGTTCTAGGACATGCCGGTTTTCTCACGATGTTTTCCTTCTCTAGAATAGCACTTTTGATAAATTAATGGACATATTGGTAAAAAAAACTCTTGTAGTGACCCGATTACGAATCTGGTATGTGCGCCAAGGGATTTTCATTCGGAAAATACGTACTAATGCTCTCGTAGATACCGAAACGGTAAGGTGCGGTAAGGAAATCGGCATTTCAGCAAGAATTTATCATGAGCACTAAGGGAGCCTCTTACAAGGCTCCTTTGACGACCTCGGTGGCGTAGCGGGCGAGTGCCCGTCAGAGATGGTTCGATGCCCGCGGCCGGACAAATGTTTGCATGATCTGCAAAGATTTTTTCCGGGTCTGGGTGTTGTGGTACTCGTTGTTTCTAATACCCACGACCCAGGGAATACTAGGTGGTTTTTACTTACATAACTATTCTTTACATTTTTTTAATACTTAATCATAAATGAAGGATATGAAAGATATAGAAAAAAGCAGAAAATATGTGGTGGGATGGATAGAAAACGAAAATCCGGTGAAATCCCTTCTACATCACGTGCATCCGTCACACAAGCGCCCACCTGTATAGTTAAGTCTTCATTTATTCACATAGGGCACCACTTATTAATTGTGTGCAAAACATAATTAGCTATACATATGATTTTGCTTTTAATCCGACTAATGAGGATTACGAGTAATGTGTTCAACATGCGGTCTTTGTATGTTCATTATGCCCTCGTAGTTCCTAAAATACTGGTTTAAACACTCTCATATTATATGTAAGTAAACTATTATTTTCTCTGTTTCCTTCTATTTACACTGGAAGTCCAGGTATGTAAAATATAATTTATTATCTGTTATTCATTCTGTCCGCAAAGCATCTAGGCTCTCGAAATACTGTGACACAATTTCGCCGCTGCATTGCAGAGCATTACATTTATAGTACAGTGGAATCTCGAGGCCGAGGTCTATTTAAGACTAAAGCTGGACTGGGAACGAGGGGGTGAATGACCCGAATGCACCTATTGATCTGGGCCTAGTGTTACCAACATTTGAAAAGATTACGCCTTGCCATAACTGGTGGAAAATAGGGTAGGTGCATACGCTTTCGATAGAACAGTATAAACTGTGATATTTTGATAGATAAACTCTTTGCACAAGGAAAAATAACTTAGGGAATATTAAGTAATAGGAAATAAGAAATATTAAGTAAAATAGGCGGCTTTATCGCTAAAAGCTAGGTATCTTTTCCAGACCTTTGGATGGACAGGATAAACAGATCAAAAAAGACGACGGTGTTCAAGAATTTAACCCAACATAAACTGCTTAAAAAAATTAAGTACCTATGTATAGCAAATAAATAATACTTCGATGGTTATTCATTCTCTCAACATTTTCACTTTTTACTAATACAATAAAAAAAACGTACTTTACATTCTCGTAGAGCTACGAGTAATGAAGTAATGCGAACTAAAGATGCGAGGTACACCTTTAGTTCGCATCACTTGCTTCAAAGATACTTGACTCGAACCATTTTCCACCAGAGCTAAGCTAAAGCTAGGAAAATAAAGCAATCCTATTGGTGGATTTTTTTCTCATTCACCGCTTAGCTACATTACACATCTCTTATAGGCAGCCTTAAGCTATGTTCATACGACATTCCTTGATATGTCATAGATTCGATTCAAAAAGAGTCTTACCTGTACTGAATAAAGTCATTTTTGAGTTTGACATTAGAGGGTGTGCGATATAGCTCAACGATATCGCAAGTTCATAAAAGTCAAACTCTAAATTAACTTGACTCAAGAGAGGGGAGGATCATTTTAAAATACATTTTAGATGGCATATCGCATGCCGTTTGAACTCGGCTTCCGTCGTCGACCCGTGATGACGGGTCTCGTCATCATCATCATCAGCCTGTAGAAGTCCACTGCTGGACATAGACAAAAACATAGCCCAATCCCTCCGGATCTCGTCATCTGCACGCAAATGTACCTTTTAGGTAATTCATTTCGATGTACGATTTGTTGAATTTCGTTTAAGTAGAAGGTGTTGTATGTAAATATGGAGATACTGCCGGTTCATTGACCAACCAAGGCGTTTTTCCTTTTCCATTACCTATCCTTTTTGTATTCATTTTCATGATACTTAATTCTTAGAAGATAGCCAATCTTTGGTAATCGTTTTGTAATAGAAAATGTTAGAATCGAAATTAATATTCAGCTCTACTAAATGCTGAGGTAGAAACCCCTTTGCTCTCTATTTCTTTTATAAATTAGGTTATTCATTTTAAACATAGAAATAAAGATAAACCTGCCAGTAAACGGAAAAATACGAACAGAATAATTGGTATTAATTAGTCCAATTAGCCTTCTGTTTCTGTAAGCTGATAGAAATAGGTTCTGTCTATTCCAGTGCCAATGAACAGAGCATTAAAATCACAATAAGCACACCCATAAAAATATAACGCGTTGGCTAATTATTATTGTAATAGGCAGGCACAGCAGGGGCTTTTTAAACCCACCTTTATGTTTAGGCACATGAGGACCTCATCATCAAGTGACTTATAGAAGTCCACTGCTGGACATAGGCCTCCCCCAAAGAGTTGCATGACGAACGGTCTTGAGCTATTTCCATCCACCGACTTCCCGCAATCTTTACAATGTCATCGGTCCATCGGGTGGGGGGGGGCCTTCCAACACTGCGTCGCCCGGTTCGTAGTCGCCATTCGAGAACCTTTACTCCCCAACGGTTATCGGTTCTGGGAGCTATATGGCCTGCCCACTGCCACTTCAACTTGCTCATTCTGAGAGCTATGTCGGTGACCTTGGTTCTTCTACGGATTTCCTCATTTCGGATCTTATCACATAGTGAAACTCCGAGCATAGCTCTCTCCATAGCCCGTTGCGCGACTTTGAGCTTGTGTATGAGGCCTATAGTTAACGACCAAGTCTGAGACATGAGGACCTAGAGAGGACATAAAGGATCTAGATAACTATTGGCTTCTCTCAGTAGCCAGGGTATACAGATAACTTAAACTAAATATGTAACATAATTTTATACTGGTTTCTGTAATAAAGTCACGAGTTAACGCTTCAAGAGCAAGCCTTGGTAAAATAAATAATAAATAAATAAATAAATATTCCGGACATATTCACACGGTCAACTGATCCCAAACTAGGCATAGCCTGTACTATGGGTACCAGAGACTGATATATATAATAGATAAATATTTAACACCCAGACACAGAACAAACATCTATGCTAATCACAAATGTTTGTCCAGTGCGGGAATCGAACCCGCATCCTCTAGCGCAGGAGGCAGAGTTACTACCAACTGAGCTATGAGGCCTGTCAATCAAATTGACATATACACTACCTCTTACTTTGATATTAAATCTCGGCCTGCCTTCCTGTTGCCATACCCTTATACAGAGTCCACGTGAAAAACCACATGACTATCTACTATCTGTAACCAACCATGTGAAAGTAATAAATGTATTGAGTATTGGTAATCTAAAGATGTGATTCAGCCTAATACGACTTTGAAAATAAGAACCTATAGATATAATGTTGTTGCCATGGCTTAGTTAGTCATTGCATTACCAATCCTAGGCGAAAATGCTATACCTAAATGCTTCTAGGCGAGATTATGGGCAGCATTTATTTTTAAATTTAAGTAGTTTGTTAGTTTGAATACATCCAGTTTAAACTAAATTTCATGTTCTATTTTAGGGGCAGCCTCGGCCTCAGAGACCTTTCTAATTTTAGATTTGATTTTGTGATATACAAGCCCAAGCTTTGCCTGTTATAGTCTATTTATATGAAGGCTACCACAAAGGCAGGCCTCACGGCCACACTGTTACCCTGACAGCCCGCACACAGCTCCAAGAGTGTGTACACCTGCTAGCGTGGTAGCTTCCATTGAAAACACAATATTGGATCCTCCAACAGCTTTTGCTCTCTGATCTATGCGTAGCCAGAGTACTCGCAACAGATATGCCAGCAGGGGTGTACTGCCTACGTCACTCGCAACCATTTTTGGGTCAGTAGGTCACGAGAAAGGACTGCAGTGGTAGTGCGATGCGCGGGGGGTAATTTTTAAGCGAACACCGTGACGTCATCATGCGAGCCTTGGACCCCCTTCCGCCCCTCCTGAATGATGAATGAAGAGGTCGATTGATGCTAACTAACGCTAATTAGGTCATAACACATCACAGTGACTCACAACTGTGGCGTATATTTTTTTAATTTGTTAGTGTTTAATTTAGTAAAGCCTTCTTGAGTAATTTTAACGAAACTTCTAACCAAAAAAAGGCCAGTACCTTGGCCAATTGGTTGTAGAATAAGCCCCTTTCGGGATGGGATACATATTATGAATCACCTTGTAGAAAACTCAAAGTAAGGCGTTAAAATTTTACTGGTTCTACGACATTCAATCATCAACATCAGTCCACTGCTGAACATAGAACTCCCGGAACCAACACAATTCGTCGGTCCAACGGGTGGGGGCCCGTGGTCACCATTCAAGAACCTTTATTCCCTAACGGTTATCGGTTGGGAGCTATATGGCCTGCCCACTGCCACTTTATTCAAATACAATTTTCAATAGGTACTATTTCCTTATTGGTAGGTACAAGTTCAGTTTTTTTCAAGAATTTAATCATTTGTGTGCTTATATCGTATTCTTAGGAGTGTCCTTCAGTTTATTGTGTTTACTTCGGAAATGGATGCCGATGCAGCTTGTTCCGTTACAAGTACAATAATATCCAGAAAAAATAAAATATATATATACACTATAAACTTTTTTTTAAATCCTGAACTTTTTAATATAATAGCTGTTTTTGTCATCTTTATAACTAATTATTAAATATACGAGAAGTTGCCATCAAGATGACTACTAAAACAGCTGAATAATTGAACTGATTTGGCCCCAACATTTTTGCATCTATGAAAATTTTCTACCTAATTTCCAAAAGTCGAAGTTCGCTCTGGTGATCAAAGTCAAAGTCAAAGTCAAAAGGCATTTATTTCAATAAAATCACTAGGATCACTTTGAAACGTCTTAGAAAAATAAGTAAAATATATATATAAGACTAGATACTAATGTGTATCTACTCCTCTCTGTGACCTGTAACCAATTCGTTGCCAATCAAATACTATGACTATGACTATGAAACTAGGTGAAGCTATGCCTGTTCCACGCGACCAAGCCTAGAAGAATCAGGCAACAAACACGGCTTGGTGCCTATCATAATACGATATACCTACATAACTAGCCTATATGCTATTCTAGGTAAAGAACTTTATATATTCCAAGTTTCAATGAAATCGTTTAAACCCTTACGGCGTGATTAAACAACAAACATCCAATCATCCAAACATCCAAACATCCTCACAAACTTTCACATTTATAATATTAGTAGGATGGGATTCGGAGTAGAACAAGCCCCTTTCGGGATCAAACACGTATTATGAATTACCCTGTAGAGGCGGAAGCTCCACCGGCATCCAGTTGCGGAGCAAGAGCTTATGTAGTACCTTTTTTTATTATAAGGGGGGAAAATGCCGTCGCATTTCCTATGGGATATGTGTGTGTTATATCGGGTATGTGGGGCTCGAACCCACTAAAAACCCCCCTGTGAGCAGTCCTCCGCCTGGTTGAGATGGGGTCGTGTTAGCATTAACCATCTCGCCTCAGCGGTAGGCCCGGATTTGCCTTAACCGGGCCACTACTTTAAGGTACAGCCAATATTAATGATAAGGCAATAACCTCTTGCATATCTAGCCCTTTAATATAAATAATTTTAAAAGCTTATGAGGTAGGTACTTTTATGATAAGACAACAACCTCTAGTATATCTAACCTTTTAATATAAATAATTTAAGAAGTTTATTAGGTACTTTTGTACCTAGGCTTTATATTTCCTGAAACATCTAATTGTGATATTGGATCAAAAATCCGGACGGAATATATAGTAACGGTATTTATGCAGCTATTCTTTACGTCGTAAAGTATAAGTACCTACCTATGTCAGGAACAAGGTACATAAGTTTATTAATTTGAATATTTATAAGTACCTACTTTAAGTTATTAATGTTAGCCTTTTTTCCGCCTGAGATACAGGTTTTCCTAGTTCAGGCAACATGTAATTTTTTTACCTTTAATTAGATTATAATCCGCAATGTAAATCTTAGCGCTAAGGTAATGAATAATAATAATAATTTATAATAATTATTCCGGACATCATATCACATATCACACTCGGTCAACTGATCCCAAACTAGGCAATAGCCTGTACTATGGGTACCAGAGACTGATATATATAATAGATAAATATTTAACACCCAGACACAGAACAAACATCTGTGCTTATCACACAAATGTTTGTCCAGTGCGGGGATCGAACCCGCGACCTCTAGCGCAAAAGGCAGAGTTACTACTAACTGAGCTATCAGGCCAGTCATGGATTTTGCAAGAATAAATATTTATTATTATTATTACATATTAATTTAAAAAACTGGTAAGATATTTAATGTTATTGTACTCCAAAAAAAAAAAGCCATGATCAAACGTCATGCAATGTGTCATTTGAAATTCGTTTCAAAATGATAGTTATCTTGTTAAATTGCTAAAGTCCATTTTGAGTTTGACATTTGAGGCCTCGATATAGCTCGAAAGAGAAGTCAAATTTAATAGACGTAAGGATCATTTTGACATAAATTATAATATGTAAATATACATAAATATGTTACTTCAAGCCGTCGTTTGTATTTTTTGCGTCGGCGAATCAAAGCAGTGAGAACCTGACATAGGTCGTATTTCAATGGTCTGGTCATCGATCACGTAATCATTGTCAATTGCCATTGGTCATCTCGGTGGCACATCATCTTTGCATCAGTAGCTATAGGTAGGTAGACCTTCTGATATATTGTTATCCCAAGTGCTTGTTAGTAAAGAACCCACGAAGTAAACTACCTACCCAGGTTCTTATAAATATTTGTTTAGGTACAAGTAGGTACATACGTTGAAGCAAACAACTTATTTCTGGAACAAATTTTCCAACTGGTTGAAAAGCATGGATTTTGCCAGAACACACAGAGTTTGTTGAGAAAAACGATTGCGTAAACAATTTTCTTTACGAAAAAAACAATCCTCCTCCAACATCACAATAAAGCATGTTTCTTAATCAATCCACAAGCTAGGGCTCGTGATCGGTCACGCTGCCGCCACAGAGCAACTAACAGTTTATATGAAAGCTGGTGCAGAATAACGTATAGTTACTATCGATAAAAACGACCTTCGCAGGCTTTCTTGTGACGCACAAAAAATTGTCACATTTTTATTTTTGGTTGGAGTTGAAAACTTTCAAGTGATCTTTAATACGCAAGCATTCATTGGTGTGGATTCGCGATTGTTTTGAATTAGCTATTTAAAAAACCCTGAGAAGGCCGGTACCTACTCTATTTCTGAAAATCAATAATAATATTAGTAACACCCAATGTTTACATTTGAAGGCGCACAACTTTATAATAAACTACCCGCAATCTTGAAAAATGTTAGCTCGTTTCACGTATTCAAAACCAAACTCGCCAAATTTATTATTGACAGTAACTGGAAACATAGTGAGATTGGTGAATGCGTGAGACGAGTACATACCAATTTGTGTAACGTCCCAGCTTAGCTTGTATTTTAACATTTTACCTACCTACTGTTTACCTACTTATTTTATTTTACCCTACACTTATAATAATATCTGCGTACGCGAACGACTAACTACTTATACTACTATTATCATTTATTACTATAAGCTAAATAATTATTCTCATGTAAGTGATTGTAATCTTTTTGAGAATACATTTCTTTAAACCTAACACCCAACAGTCGTATACATAGTCCTGACCCCACACTAGTATTTCCTGTGTCGTGAGTATCATAAACTACGAGTACCTACCATTGGTACCGACCCGGAACAAATATGCAAACATGCGTTTGAATTACCTTTCTGTAAATAAAGTAGCTAGATCTTGTAAAGTAGTGTTTAAGTTACCTATGGAACATTCAAATCTGTATCTGTACCAAGTAGGTACCAACATCAAATAAATAAATAAATTGCTTGGAAAACATGAAGGGACGGGATGGCCATCAAATGGGATGTCATGCTGCGTTCACGACCTAGAGAACATCTAACATATTGCCTTTTCAAATTATCTGCGGAACTTTTCCACGGTCAAGTTTCATTGCAACACTTATCCTTGGGCGTTGTTATCTATTACTTTCTTAATATAGACTTGCGTTTAATTTTCAAAATAGCGGTGGTAGAGTTCGTCTAACTTGGACGTCCGGCGTTGTATGTTTGTATCATAATAATATAGCTCAACAGATTGTACCAAAGACTATTACTACTATTATTCTTTAGAGGGTGAGGGGGTTCGGGGTCGGCAACGCGTGCGTGATGCCTCTGGCGAGCGCCTCTCTATTGCAAGCGATCAAAGGCTACGGTAACCGCTTACCAACAGGTGTGCCGTATGCAAGTACGGCCCACCTGTTGGTAAGTACTATAAAAAAAACTATATACTAACTATATTATCTTTGATTGTCAAGGTTTTCTGGTAAGAATATGAGTTAAATCGGTAAAAGGGCTGATAAGATATAGGAGCCCAAGAGGGAGCTTAAAAATAGTATATTCCAAAACGACTTTTATTATATGCCATCGGTATGGTCTTTGGGATACATTGAAAATAGTAATAATAAGAACCAATATAACATGAGCTCCCATTTGGTAAAGTTTCAATGACTTCAAGAATAACAATCTAAAGGTGCGGTTTTCAAAGTTTATCCTAATTATTGTGCCTCAACTATCATCGAAGCACCAACTATTACCGGACATCTCGAGATCCACTAGTTACTTATTTCAGCTACTCTACGAAAGATTGTTTTAAGCATGCACTGTTTTTTTACTAGGTAAATTATATCTATAACCACTTTCGTTTCTTTCATTTTTTTAGTAAATAAATATCTTTAATAACACCTTTGTTTCTTTCATAATTTTTTTAAGCATATTTTTAAGCTGTTGCTTTCTTCGATGCAGCAAATCGGACTATGGCGAGCGCAGAGGGCGCTGCGGGCGAGAAAAAGTAAGGTTGGGGCAACGAGCTCATAGGCACCACTTAGGTATGGACCTGAGAAGGTTTCCTGAAGAGGCAGGGCTGCATTTCCAGGAAATGCAGGGACGGGATGTCATCGTCGTCCCCATTGTCGTCCCCGGGATTGGTGTGATTTGTGAAGTGTATTTGTGTATTTTATGTGTGAGGATTTCATAAGGGGGTTCCCTGCGCGTTAGTGGAGTCAACATGTCATCCGGATCACCAAGAACATATCCTGGTCTACGGAGAGGTTATTTATTTCATAGATCCTGTGTATCCGTAGATATCTGAAGAGGGCGAAGGCGCTAATGTCCACGCGATAGATACCCTCCATGACGTCAGCAAATTATACCTAAACAAACAAACATTAAACGAAGATCTTTTGAAAATGTTTATTTAGTAGGTTATACCAATAACAAATTAGGACTTATAATTTTTTTCATTAGGTCCTAAATTAAGCTACGGCGCGTTCAAGAAATGAAGGGGCGTAGGTAATATCTAAATGGGAACTTGCTATTCAATATCAGAGCGTGGGTTCATTCCTTGCGATGATGTGGTCGTACAGCTACAATAGCAACAAATATATTCAATAGAAAATACAAAGTTTAGCGTAAAACGATCAATGAATATGGATTTGTAGGCCATATTCCCTGAAACATATTTTGGTAGTGCGTCATGCAACCTCTTTGATGATAGGTAACTACCTAAGATAACCTAAGGTAAATCACCGCGCTTGCTTGCTCGGTCGTAGGTATTTAGCTGGCCTCATAGCTTAGTTGGTAGTAACTCTGCCTTATGCGCTAGAGGTCGCGGGTTCGATTCCCGCACTGGACAAACATTTGTGACTAACACAGATGTTTGTTCTGTGTCTGGGTGTTAAATATATATCTATTATGTATATCAGTCTCTGGTACCCATAGTACAGGCTATGCCTAGTTTGGGATCAGTTGACAATGTGTGATATGTCCGGAATATTTATTGATTTATGAATATTTATTTATCACTGGTTCTTTCTGAGACATCATGCATTATGTCATCGACCAGGTTGAAAATTCGCTTGTAAGATTAAACTGCAAACATTTATACATTTATTCATTAAAATCGCATGGATTATTTTAGACCTTACAAATCTTGTTGAATTTACGCCTGTTATTCGTGACCAAGCCTAGAAGATACAGGCAAGAAACAACGATCTTTTTACACTAATTTATTAAACAATCTTAAAGACCAACACGTTTCTTTCACCACGCAGAAGTAAACGTGTTGAATAAAGCTTGTCTATTCTAAAAACGCAGTTACATAAAGATCTCCTGCGGTTTGTTCCGTCTCGGATGCGCTCGTTCCTCTCCACGAGGGAGCGAAGATTCGATCCGTGATCACCAGTGGCTCTTAAACATTGAAAAAAAACGACGCTTTTATATTCTTCTCGCTTTTGAATACAGCTTCACTCGCGTGTAGCCTATGTAACTCACCGACACATTATTTATATCCTTGCAAAAATCACGACGTTCCGTTTTTCCTTCGATTGCTGTGAAAGATATACCTACAAACAAACGCACTTTCGCCTCAAAATTGATGCCTCTGATAAAGCCGGTTTTTAATTAAATATTTTATTTGCCTTTATTTTCACAATTAGAGCCGTGATGGCATTGTGGGAGGTTCCCCGACTTTCAATCCGAAGACAGTGGGTTCGAATACGGTCGTGCACCATAGAGTTTTTATCGAGATTCACCTGGAGATCTCAGGTCTACCATTTATGAGAATAAAAATCGTGAGCCCTATATGTATTAGAGCTGTACCTGTATGTATTTGACCGGGCTGCTGACTACCCCCCTTAGATTTCTTCGAGAATCTGAGTATGTACGGTGATTTGAGGGTATTACAGTCGTGAGCTAATTCTTATTTTTTTTCAGATTTAATAGCTTGACCAAAAAACTCACACATCTAACAAATCCGTTCAAATTAATAATCCCACGCTATTTGCATGCCTGTGACAGATTTGAGTAGGCATTTCTATTTGTACAATTGTAATTGACATTCCCTATGAAACTAATTGGAGTATAAATAGGTCACATAAAATAATAAACTTACAAAATAAAGCCTTTCAATTAATAATCAGGCCAGGATGTGCATGCATGCAAATTACTCATAATAATTTGATAAGAGTGAATGAAAATAATAATCTACCTACCCCTCTGAGAAAGGGGCGTAATTTTATGTATGAAAACATCATTCCAGCCGTTTGAAGTTCACTGCTGAACATCGATATATGCAATAAAGTTCTTAAATAAATAGGGCTATTTTTAAAATTCGCAGAACCTGTACACATTTGTTGAAGTCGAAATAGCAATGATTTCTGTTTTGGTAATTTGAAAAAGCTTCTTTTTTTTTTCATTTTCTGTAATTTTTTTTTTTTTTGTGAAATGCCGTCTCAGACACAAAATAGTCAAAGTCAGATAGAAACAATTGCATCATAACTTTCGAACAACTAAGCATTTTTAACCTTTTCCGGCTGAAATAGACATGATTTCCATAACATCTTTTACGTTAACGATTTTTTTGTCTTAGTTCATTTAAATTCTATTTAAATCAATTTAGGGCCAGTTTTGGGTATTTTATTAATGCCGCGTATTTTGAAAACATCCCAAAAGATGTGTATATTCCTCGTGTTTACCAAATATTGGGAGAGTTGACCGGTGAAGTGTTGGATCTTCTAGTCCCTTTTCTAAAACTTATTTGCCGAAACTCCTATAACGTTATGCAAATTACGATGACAGTCAGGAAGTGTCCCTGAACTCTGGAGTACTCAAAGGTTAACAACCTATTCTTAATTCCTGTTGAAGGATCATGTAGAATTCTATTCTCCGATATAATATTTCAAAGATACTCGTTATTTGAGATGGATTATTAATTTTATTTGAGAATATTATTAATAATCTGGTTTATATACCAATACCAAAGCTTTATTACAGATCATAGATGAAATAAAATGAGGGTAAAATTTATGTTTTAGTATGTGCATAAATAGCTCGCAGAACCGAAAACCGTTGGGGAATAAAGGTTCTCGAATGGTGACCACGAAACGGGTGACGCAGTGTTAGAAGACCCCCCACCCGATGGACCGACGACATTGTTAAATCGCGGGAAGGAAAGGACTCGAGACTTTTCGTCATGGATCTTTTTAGGGAAGGCCTCTGTCAGTCTGTCCAGCAGTGGACTTTTACAGGCTGATGATGATCATGTGCTTTATCCTTGGACGAAACGATTACACTTGTTTAACGTAGGCGAAACTATTATATATATTTTTTTTTTTAATATTCCGAACACACCACACACGGTCCACTGATCCCAAACCAGGCATAGCCTGTACTATGGTTACCAGAGACTGATATCCATAATAGATAAATATTTAACACCCAGACACAGAAAAAACATCTGTGTTCATCACACAAATGTTTGTCCAGTGCGGGAATCGAACCCGCGACCTCTAGCGCAGAAGGCAGAGTTACTACCAACTGAGCTATGAGGCCAGTTATACTTATAAGGCTTTCTTGTCGGACTTGTGAACCCTAAAAAGAAAGATTGAGAGCCGCAGAACCACGTGGCGCAGATAAGAAGCAATAGCGGTCACGTGGAGTTGCACATTTTCCCATTGCTGGTCGCATGTTCTGTGGTATGGCAGGTGGGTGTCCAATCTTATTCATTATTAGCTGACCCACCCGCAACTTCGTCGTGTTCAAGTACGTTCCTAATTTGATTTTATTTTTATTTTATTTTATTTTATTTCAGTAATCTAGGATTCACAGTTTACTTATCGTATAATATAGGCTAGATGTATATATGTCGTACTTGAATCAATTTGAATCCACATTTTGTATTCCACTCGCTTAAAAGTAACATTGTGCGAGTATGCTACGTACCTAGGTTAACTTACTTTATATACTTACTTTATATATAAAATATAATATAATAAAATTGTTACTTAACATAGTATGTAACATTCGGCTTATAAAATCTGCTTTTACTAATAAAATCTTGACCTTTGTCACTTCGTACACGTTAGCTATTGATTTTCTGACCCCGTGTTACGTGTTTATGGAAGTCTGAGGGCGCGAGCTCTACTCGCACTTGACCATCTTTATTACACAATATATTTTGTCCTAAACATGTACTGTAAAACCTCGGTAAGTACTATTAATGTGATTAAGCCACGGACAAATTAGCGCGCAGTTTTCACAGATTAGACAAAAGTTACTTAGGACCTAAGCCAAGCGGTAATTTATCATCCAACTTAATTTACAAATATTGAGTTTTTGGAATGAAAAGTTATTTTTATCGAAAATATATATAAATAATTAACACGCAACAGTCACATACATGGTGCTGACCCCACAATAGGATCGTAATAGGCGATTAGGGGAAAAGCTAGGAAATGGGCAGCGGCGTAGCTGTACTAATTCCCCCACATGATAGAAATTCGCTCTGGAAATCTGTGGGACATGTTCAGCAGTGGACGTCCTACCGCTGAAACGTTGATGATGATGATGATGATGAGATTAGTCATAGATCTCTCAAGTTCCCAACGAACTATGGTGAGTATTTATCAAGTTCAAAAGTGACTGAACGTAGTGAACTTTCGAGATAATGAAGCCCTTGCACCGCTATTTTTAGAAGTGGATTGTGTTTCAGTTGTGGTGTTTTGTTATTATTTATTTTATTTTTCGATTCAATTTCTTATTACCTGTAAATGCAAAGGTAAGTGACTTATCATCATCATCAACCTGTAGAAGTCCATTGACATATGCCTCCCCCAAAAAGTCCATCACGAACGGTCTTGAGCCTTCTCCATCCACTGACTTCCCGCAACCTTCACAATGTCGTCGGTCCACTGGGTGGGGATCTTCAAAATGAACTTTGTTGTAAAGAACTAACGATCATTTTCAAATAAATAGATGACCTATCGCACGCAGTTTTATCCCGGCTTTAGTTTACATAAAAAATGTTCAGGAAAATGTGAAGCGTAGGTCGTTCTTTATTGAAGAAGCAATCTCCCATGTTCTTAGGAATGAAGTTTACCTCACCATTAAGTAGAGATATGAAGTGGTTTTATTACAAATCGGAAGTGGGGCTAGGTCGTGCCGTAACCTTAAGATGCGTCTTCAGTAGGGTGAAATTTAATGTTTGGTAGGATTAAGTATCTCGCACATGACCTAGATAGAATACGTGACTTGCAAAATAAAGAGGAGATTAACGAACCATGAAGCGCTCTTTTTTCCACAATGGGGGAATGGAAGATCTTTTGATAGTGATACTGTAATAGTTTTTTGATGATGACGCTATTTTATTTTTGGGATAGGTATAGCTTATTGTTGTAGTGTAGGGTACTTTAAGTTATAATTTATTAAAACCCAAACCCCTTATTAACCTAGCCCTACTTCCCCGACATTTATTTATTTGTTTATTTAGAATACAGTATAACATCATAACAGGTTTTTTTTTAACAAATAGGTACAATTAGATAGGTACTAATCAAAACATTTCGTTTCTATCACTACCTGTGAATACATACAATACATACATGGATTTATAATATTATTGCAGGGCGTTAAAGTTGGTATTTTAGAATAATTTCTCGCGAACGAAGTCGCACCTTCCCACTAGTAATTCATAGGCTTAAAAGAAGTTTGCCTGCATATCGAAACATTTAGAAGTTTTTATTCCTAATTTGTAGAGACCTTAATGGCATTTTATGAAGCCAATTCAATTCACCTTTCTTCCTGCAAACAAAAAATGACCATGCCATTTAGCCTTCTAAATTAATTATTTCTCCCGTCCTTGTATCGTTTGATTGTGTTTTAGAATTGACTGTAGCCTTTCAAAATCTTTTCCCGATATGAATTATTATAGATATACAGAAGTTCCACCAGAACACCGTCACTGCAATGAACGCTGTAGAATCTGTGGCACGCAAGCGAGCTATAGCAAAGACAAGTCTTTGGCTACAGATATCAAAACTCAAAATCAGTCAGGGGACAATTCTACTAATTTACAACATATAACATATAAGTTAACCATAGTTGGAACTGATTAGAACAATCAGTTCCAACTTTGGTTAACTTTAGTTGACCCACAGTTGAAATGCAGCTGCTAACATAATTATGCCTGCGTCAAAATTTTAGCGGTATAGTGTAGCTTTTAACGTTCGATTGAATTTGTAAAAAAACATTAGTTTTTCGTAAAAATAATCTATCAGTTCGTTGGCTTTAGCCAAGATGTAACTGCAGCTGGATCGTTGTTCAATAGCAGAATTCGAAAAACTAAAAAAAGGATGATAAGCTATCGTTCAGCTGCGTTCCAATTGCAAATGATGTAAAAGTTTATTAGAAGAATTGACCAATTCAAAATTCCTGTGTCGAGTCGCCGATTTAGAGTCATGTTCACGAAAGAAGTTCAGGGGGCTCTGTATTCTTTGTATATTAACGGCAACCATAGTATCTTTTTAGTACCACTAATTGCCGTTGAACTTCTTTCGTAAAAAGGACTCGCTACTATAAAAAGTACACGATCACTGGCCCTGTGTAAGCATATGTTAATCGCAATCAATGAAATCGCTGACGACCGTGGTGGTAGAGTACTTTATTCCAAATTGCATCATATTGGAATCATATTGAATCTTAAGACAGTGAGATAAAGCTTACTTTACACTGAGAGCCAATTCGGAGTAACACAGGTCGACGGTAGACCTTCGAACTTGCGCTCTCCTCTAGAGGGCACGACCCTCGATATCCGTGTCAAGGATACCTCTTAAAATAGATATTTTGAGTTTGTTAACATAGACTCATCATTATAAATTGGCTGGCTTGAATATCAAATCAAATCAAATAAAAAGGTTTTTATTTCATTAAAATCATTAGGATATCTTTGAAACGTCTAGTATAGAATAATTTTATTATTATTTTTAGACATCACAATATATACAAAACAGTAACTGCCTGACTGACAGACAATGCAGAGCCTAAACCGTTGGTCCTAGAGATGGCAGTGTCCTTTTGAGTGTGTCCCAACACACTACAAGGGACACTGCCTCTAAATTGTGTAGGTATCTGAAAAGGAATTCCTGAAATTCCTCCCGTAAAGGGTACAGCGGGGGCTCAGCTAGGGTTGAAGTTTATATGCAATAAAATCACGCATATTACGTCGCGGGGGCTTACACTAGTTATATAACTCTTCCTGCCTGACGCCTGCGTTCTTGTTTGTTATTCTATCTTATCATAGACAGAGGGGCCTACCAAGACTTCTTATTGCGATTCAAAAGCGAGCGTGTCAGCGCTATTTTACACAAATTTGAACCATAAATCTTTGAGTGTGTTAACATACGTCACCGCCTAAACAAAATCGTAAACTTGATGGTACGGGGTAAAGGGTTATCAAAACATAAAAATACCTACTTTTTTTAAGTATGTATATATTGAAAAAGGGATTATGACGAAAATATAGATAAAAATTGGTCAAACCACGCACAGTGAAGGCTTCTAAAGCCGGAAGGGTGTGAGGGGGGAAACTTGATTCTAAAGAAAATTACCACATTTATACTTTATGTTTACCTTTTAAATCGCTATATCGAATAAGTGTTCCTGAAACCTCGTAGTACCTTTTTACCTACTTTGGATATACCTATCCAGTGATATGCAACACAAGGTATATATATTATTATGCAAATAAAAACATTTAATGATTTATTACTTTGTTGGCTTCACTCTGTATTCTATATTATCGTGCAAAATTAGATCAAAAATTAGATGCAAAATCAGTATGTTAACAGTTTCATAATTTCGAAACTGGAAGTGTTAATTTCGATATTACAGAACATGATAAAATGGTCCGAAACATCGAAACTATGAAGCTTCGAAATTTCGGATTGCACCCCCTACAGTATGTACTAGCTACAGTAGTTACAAGTATTTTCTTAAACCTTCAGTAACTACGGAAAAAGCTATAGGTAACTTAGCTCAAGTCGCTGCATTGGCGCAATTTAATCGCCTTCTAGAGCTTTCCACGCCCGATAAAGCTACGAGTGTGGGTACCGCTATGATCTAGTTTTGAATGGGCTCGCGGAGGCTTGTCGTGACGTAAGGGAGGCGTATCTGTGACGTCAACGAAGAAACTAGGTCGCGCGGTCGAAGACCCGGTCCGCTGCAGTCGTGGCACATATTCGTCCTTGGAGGCGAGACGAAACGGTGCCAACTCTCTTTTTGAAAGAACTGAGTGTTTTTGTACCCACAGTCTGTTTCAACTGAAACAAATGTGATAGTGTGTTTCTTCTTGAATTCTTATCATTTTGAATCGTGTAATAAATTAAGTTATTTTTACTTTTATTGATTTTAAAGTAAAAAAAAACACTTATGGATACATAACATAGCGTAGTTGGTATCGAATTTATGTAAAATTATATATAATTGCATACGCTATAATGGCATGGTACCTAAAAATAATGAAGTAGGTTATGTTAATAGTAGAATACTTGACGACATTATTCTTAGAATAAACGTTTCAGATTACTGAGGGGAGACTCAATTTTTTTTTTCCACATGCTGATCATTATGGAAAAAGTGGTATGACAAACTATCGATGCTCAGATTATTTGCAATTATTGCAATTTATTAGTGCTCAGCTTAGAGTGTATTTTTGCACTTCCCTAACACTGACATCAGACATTATTTTCATCGGAATTGCTGTTAACCTTGAGCGTCAAACGAACTAAGTCTAAACTACAGTTTCTCCTTAATTTTTATACGATTTTGTCTTATAGCCCCCTTACCTGAGCCAGCAACCCATACCCTCGTTCCATTGAGGGAGCGAACTAGGTCAGTTGCTGCAGCCCCCGGAGCCTCCGATCGATGCGCCGGCGTCAATGAAAACAACCCCGATGCTTGAAATGCCAGCCTAAAAATAGAACTGAAGGTAATAGGTATAATGGGAAGGTACTCGAAAGGGTCCCGAGAGTCTTTTGATATCGAGAGTATGCGCTTATTAAAAAGGAGGTTGAGGAGTACATACAGCCTTCGAAAATTAATCAAGGATAGTCTTTTATATATCGTTGACCCTACAGTCGTGTTTAAATGGTGTACTATATGTCATTCAAAATATGCTTAGAATTTAATTTAAAATGATTCTTACGTCTAATAGTTAAAGTCAATTTTGAATTTGACGCTTGAGGGTGTGCTCAAAGATATCGAAAGCATCTAAAAGCCAAACTTAAAATGGACTTTATTCAATTGATGTAAGGATCAGACGTCATATCGCACGCCGTTTAAACACGGCCTTAGTCTCAATATTTCCCATACAGATATTGCGGGTTGTTATGTTAATGTGTTAACATGTTAATCATAAAGTAGATAAGTATCTTAATAGAATAAGATCACTGTTGATCACAAAATGCAAAGCAGTGAAAAGTTAACTAGAAACTTCTCCAGCACAAAGTGAACATCACGTATAACCCCTTAAGCTTATCTATAAGACAAGTACTACATGACATTTTGTATACATACGAGTAATATGTCAAGGCACTCCTAAATGGTCAATAATTTTCCAGCAACATGGAGCAATGTGATGAAGGCAGGCTCGTGTGGAGAGAGCAATGTTGAGCAATATAATTATTTATCATCATTTCAGCCGTAAGACGTCCACTGCTGAACATGGCCTCCCCCACAGACAGAGCAAATTCCTTACCATGTGGGGGGATTTGCCCATACTCACCACGCTAGGCATGCGGGTTGGCGAGCGCAGTTAGAGCTATCGTTGTTAAAATGAGGGACGCTGCTGCCCATCCCCTAGCTTTTTTCCCTTAGTCGCCTCTTACGACATCCGCGGATAGAGATATGGAGGGGCCTATTCTTTAGCCGGGGCCACCACGGCCCTATATAATTATTTATAGAAGGGATTTATCTAGATGGACATCAAGATGGCTACCTAGCCATCTTGATGTCGAACTTCTCGTACGTTTAATAATGAGTTACATAGATAATAAAAATATATATATATGTGATTTGAATAAGTTCGGGGATTTGTTGACAGAATAAGTCCCTTTCGGGGTAGTAACATTTATCACCTTGTGTTCTGTGATTTGTCTTAACAAAAACAAAATGTTTCACTAATTTAAACAACGTTGAACCTTAAATCTTTGAAACTATCAACTTACATCACAGCCTAAACAATATTGCTAAGTTGAACGGAAGTTGAAGTTGTACGGGGTAAGTACAAAGAGTTCAAATAGAGAACAAAAATCTTTTTGATTCGATTCTATTAAAACGCAGGTACTTTAACGCGGATGCTGTACTGTACAATATGTTTTCTTTTACAATACAATTCCAGCAATCATATCAATAATACTGTCTTCCACAATAACATCTACAACTTGAAGGTGTTATTGTGTTAGTTATATTAGATTATTAGTTCCGATGCCAACGACCGGTGAGTCAATTACCTTTTCGAAAAAGTGGGCCACCAAGCCCTGAAACGGAAGGATCTCAAGGGTACTTCTAAGGCATCATTAACGCTAGAATGTTATCGAAGTGCTAAACAAACAGCCACGACAACGAATTCAGGTGAAGCATTCACTGGTACTAAGATAATAATTAATGCAAACAATTGTTCAGTTTCCATGAATTTATGTTGAACCTGATTATTTACAAAGACAAAGAATGGCGACCATGAACCAGGCGACGTAGTGTTGGAAGGCTCCCCACCCAATGGACCGGCGACATTGTGAAGGTTGCAGGAAGTCGGTGGATGGAGAAGGCTAAAGACCGTTCGTCATGGAACTCTTTGGGGGAGGCATATGTCCAGCAGTGGACTTCTACAGGCTGATGATGATGATGATGATGATGAATTAGCCGTCTGTACAGTGTACAATAACCTTACACTTTTGAATTAATACATTTTAAAACATGATGGTTGCGTAACTATTATGCTACGTGCGTAGCAACACGTAGGCACGTCGCTACGCTCGTAGCTGGCGCTACGCTAACTCTTGCTTGGCCAGAATACGTTCCATCCAGTTCCATATTTGATTGTTTGTTACATTTTTTTTAAGACTTAACAGTCACATTCATGACCCCACACCAGGATTCCCTGTGTTGTGGTTATCAAAAACTACGAGTAGGTACCACTATCTTAAATTACCAAATCTTATCAGAATTTTATTTTCCTGTTTAGACTTTAGTTTAGACTTCGCATTTTCCTAAAATGGCATTATCTTAACTTCCAAACAGAAAGCCACATTGTTTGTTTAAGAGAACTGTAAATTTTGTGATGAAATAAATAAAATTTACCGTTGTATAGATTGTGGTCGAAAAATCTTTGTGTTGAATCGTATTTATTACAATGTCTATAAAATTCAAGCTCACATTATGCTGGTCAAAATACAAGCTCCAATAACTATGCATTTATTCATTGAAATCGCATGGATCGTTTTGAAACGTCAAATCTAGTAGAAATTCCCCCTTTTTTACGTAACCAATCCTAGAAAAACCACGGCTCGGTTATGCTTTTTTGAAATCAAAAGACATATATGAATCACTATATAAAAAGTGATTCATAACATGTATAGGTACAATCCCGAAAAGGGGTTACTCTAACAACAAAAAGAAATAATATAAGAGAAAAAAAAACATCAATACTTTCATTTAATTTTTTTACAAACTTTCTCAAATTAGCTGTTTTTGGTATTTTTATCATCTTAAGAACTAATAACTAATCGTACAAGAAGTTCGGAATCAAGATTGCTACCTAAAACAGCTGATTCATTGAGTTTGACCTAATTAGACCCCATACAGCTGATTTTCGCATAGTGTTTTTTCAATGAAAAATGTCCAATTTCCAAAAGTCGTAGAACAAACTTTGTTGCCAATTGGTTGTAGAATAAGCCCCTTTCGGGATGGCATACATATTATGAATCACCTTGTATAAACCAAAAACTTTCCTCCGCAAGTAAATCTATTTACAAACTAACAAGCATCGTTCTGTAACCGATAGAGAGAACGGGCTACCATTACTTAGACCGCAATTTATTGCTTTCCCATAGTCGAACAACTGAACAATATAAGAAAAACTTCGGGTTCAACGACCCCTAAACGTCTTCCCTGTACCAAGAATCTTCTGTATCGGTATTTCATTAAAGGATTTCCTTTAAGCCGTTCACTTCCATTCAAGCGATGAATGGATGCTTCCGGTAATTTATCATGTTCTTGCATTATGTTTGGCCATTGATGTCTTCTTTATTTAGCTTGTGTGATATCTTTTCGTACAATTTATTGGTGCGTAAAGCGCGCTCCACATTCCCGACGATAAGTCTCGCAGAGCATTTTGCCGAGACCGGACAAACACCACACGAATATGTATAGACCAGACTTACCGAATATGCCTTTAACAAATCGTTGGCGACATCATCATCATCATCAGCAAAAACATGTAGAGCGATAGGCACTATTTCACTGTCTTTTTGGGGTTCCGTTACCAAAAGCTAGACCGGGACCTTATATTTTCCATGAAAATTAAGACTTTGTAAGTGGCTATTTAAGGTTTTCGAAGAAAAGAGACGTCCGTCGCCACAGGTAATACATTGGTTACGAAACCCTCGACACAGGAGTCTAACTCACACTTGCCAAATTTATTTATTCCTTCTCGCACATTGCTACCTATAAGTGATAACATTGCAGCAATTTCATCTAACGATTAAGATCTAGAAAGAGACTCATAAGTCACTTTGGTCTAATTGTACAAAAATATAGGTAAAGATTCCTAGAAAGTCTCCTCAGTTAGCTACCGACAAGTCACTTAGCGCAGGTTACCTAGGACATTAGGTATAACAAAACATCTTGGAGCTGCTACGCTAATTATGCTGTCAATCATAATTTAGGATTTCATTCAGTAATAGCTGAAAAAATATAAATGCTATTGAATGTCTATGAAAAATAATTTGCAATAATAGAAGCTGAAGAAAGGCCGCGGTCAATGAACCCGCGGTATTCATAAAAATCCCAGTGGGAACTAAAACTTAATTCAAAACGGATGGCTTCTCCCTTTTAGTTTGTACCTTTGTAGGTAATATAACCTTAAAACCTCATATTTGGAACTATCATTCGGGTTGCCCATCTAGGGATTTACTAGGCTGATGAACCAACGGCCCTGTTACAATTATTTAACTAACGAAAACAATAATTTAATTAAAAGTTCATCAAACACACAGATTATGACAATGCTGTTATTTAATACCCTAGGTCGATTAGATACCTACAAATAATTATATTTAAAGTTAGTCAAAGATCTATTCCAGGTGATTTTATACACCGTCAAGCCTTGTTTATGTGATATGTCATCCTATTCTCCTTCAAAGAAATATAATAAATATAAATATTCCGGACATATCACACATTGTCAACTGATCCCAAACTAGGCATGTAAAATAGCCTGTACTATGGGTACCAGAGACTTATATACATAATAGATATATATTTAACACCCAGACACAGAACAAACATCTGTGTTAGTCACAAATGTTTGTCCAGTGCTGGAATCGAACCCGCGACCTCTAGCGCAGAAGGCAGAGTTACTACCAACTGAGCTATGAGGCCAGTCAATGGTCAATACATGCGGAGCTACGAATAAGCGGGTTTTCTCGCGATGTTTTGAATGAATGAAGGAATGAAAGATTAATTTTCCTTAAGACTTCTACACATAAATTAATATAAAAATAAAAATTACGTACTAAATGATAAAGATATTGTGCGCAGCAGAGCTCGTGGAAAATATGGTTTGATTATCTTAGGGTTATTTTGCAATAAATGCTATTAAAAGTCCTTTCTTTTATACATATTTACATTCAATACGGTTGGGTAATCGTTGTCGGTCAACTTATTCAAGATTCAAGTCACTAGTGCAAGTAAAGCTTAAAGCTTTAAACGTTGACGCATACATATCTACCCAGATCGGCATCATCGCCTCACCCCAAAACAAATGCCGTCTACTAAGTTAGTTAGTACTTAGCCCGAGGCAAGGCGATACCGATACGATATTGATTACTGTGCTGATTAAGATTCATACGGATTCTGAACAGCTCGAGCTGAGGCGATGCTGATCTGGTGTTGGTACGACATGACAGCGACAACCTTTATCGTTTATCTCAGTCACGACCCTCCTAATCTTGTTGTCCAACAAACAGGCATTGAACTGCCTTAGAAAAGAGTATATTGTCCCTTTAAGCACCAAAGTCAAGGCCACTGGGGTAATGTCATCGACCAGACGATCCCATCAAATAATTGCTAGTACGGTAGAAAAGAGAGTAGGTACCTAAGTAGTAATTAACAAATCACAAGAGTGTGACTATGACACTCTTCGAGTTAATAAAATGACATTTTATAAAACTCAGGATGACACAGGCCACCCTCACTCATTCGAATATAATACAAAAGTATAATAAAATAATCCACAAAATATGTCTCAACAAGTCGTGATTTCAAATAATATATTTGACAGTCAAATAATACGGTTATTATAATTAAAATAAAGTCAGATGTGAAATACAGTTAGGCTCGTATTCAGAGACACGACTCAAGCATAGATTTAATCACAGATCAGCTGAACTCTACTTAAGTATTGAATCTCTTCTCAAACATAGCTTTTATTCAAGAACGGTACTTAAACTACTCTCAGCTGAATCGATTCTCAAATCTGTACTCAAATGTTCTCGTTTACATTTTGATTTATTTATAATTTTCGCAGAAATTCAAACAGCCAGGGTGGAAATAGAACAGAACTATAAAGTAAAGTATAAATATGTATCAAAGTAAGTGTAATGGAACAAAACTGTCATTTGATTAATGTCTAATCAAATCTAAACTCAAGCTCCGATTTCGTCTGATTGACGTTTCAGAATAAGCATTTACTCAGGTGAACTGTGATCATTGAATCTATACATAAGTACTGTTCAAGAATTAGAATCTCGACTCAAAATTAGATTTAATCACAGATCAGCTGAACTCTATTTAAGTATTGAATCTCTTCTCAAACATTGCTTTTATTCAAGAACGGTACTTAAACTACTCTCAACTGAATCGAGTTTTAAATCTGTACTCATGTGATTCAGCCTGTTCTCGTTTACATTTTGATTTATTTTTAATTTTCGATCCGTTTTACGCATAAATTTTAATAGCCAGGCTGGGAATATGATAGAGCTTCCAATAAAGTGAAGTATAATTATTATCAAATTACGTGTAACGGAACGCTGTTTAAAGAAAATGTCAAAGTCAAACGTTTTGGCGGGAACCAGTGCTTATATTATCTATGGCGGGAACTTGCGAAGTGATGTTGTGCTCTCAATTTATTTTACAAAACTTGTGTAATTATGAATAGTTTTGGTGGTTGGATTAATTTGAAAAATAATACCCGAACAAGGATTCCCTGTGTCGTGGGTATCACATAAACCACGAGTACCATGGTACCACAACACCCAGACCCAGAACAAGTATGAAGATCATGCAAACATTGTCCCGCAGGATGATAATATCGGGAATCGTGATTTTGTGAATTCTTATTAAATAGTAGGAAATAAAAGATTGTCTGTAACACATTTAATTTTTTTTTCAATTAAATACCTAGTAAACTTGGTCTATATTGTTATATTATATTTAAATACCTACTTTATTATTTGTATTAAAAATGCGAGAATAACTCGTGTCTATCTGTTACGCTATATATCACGGCTCTGGTCGTGTGTGATGTGATATTGCTCAATATCGTGGTCTTCCGGCGTTTCCTCGTTAGCCAGGATATAAATGTGAAGTAGATCTCCATTACCAGCTGAAATTACAAAGTAACATTGTTATTACTTAGTTGTAGGTGTACCTATGTAAGGTGAGGTAGGTAGGTAAACATACCTGAAACGATGCAGTAGCGTAATATCGCAAACACACCAAAACTTGCAGTTCATCGTTACGGGTAGCCCTCTGCTGATAGGGCGTTGGCGCTGGTTTATATTTTTCACGACACCTCTGGAGAATCTGGTTCTTTTCCATAAACTCACTACTTCCAATGCGAAGGGATCGTCAGCGTCCCATATTACGCATTGGATTTTGAACTGATTTGATTTCGTCGTTTCATTGAAAATAGATAACTCTTTATTCGTATACCACATTAAACTTAACAAAATATCCATATTATCTTCAAATATTTACTTCTTTATTGCTTTTTTTTGCACCAAATACAACAAAATCTATATTTAAGTGTGGTCCGGAGCACGCTTGAGTGTAGATCTCATTTTCCTTTGAATAATGTCAAATCAAATCTAGATTTAAGTACCGATTTCGACTGATTGACGTTTCAGAATAAGCATTTACTCAGGTGAACTGTGATCATTGAATCTATACTTAAATACTGTTCAAGAATTAGAATCTCGACTCAAATCGAGATTTAAGTACAGATCAATGCTTGAGTCTTGTCTCTGAATACGAGCCTTAGAGTAAGAAATAGTGGAAATTGAAACAGCACTATGGCAAAATTATTACGCGTTTTGACATGAGAGAACGTCAAATCGTGAATCTAAATAATGGCTAGACAATAGGAAATTTTGTATCAACTTGTGAGATTTTTGACTCAACCGTGTATCAAAATCAAAATATTGTTTATTGTTCCAAACAAGGTGCTGTGTTACATGGTTTGGGAACTCTTCTTTTAAGTTGCAATAACCTGTGTTAGAAGAGTCCCCTCTTTTCTGTGGTCCGCATAGGAACACTTAAAAAATGGCAATCAATACCTAAATAGTAACTAGAATATATAATATAGTACATAGTAACTAGAATTCAATATGTAGTATGTTGCATTACATTAGGTAGGTACCTAGGTAGTATCTAAGCATAAACAATGTTATGTATAGGTAGGCTTAGTTCATTTATATAAGGGTGTAGGTACTTAGAACTACGTATAACATTTTTATTCTATCCTACCTCCTAAAAGTATTATAAAATATTATACGTATTATATAATAACCTACTAGTATTATATATGTGATCTTCCATGTTCCTCTGTATTTTATCATAAAATAAAAATAATTTACATCTTATTGCAGGCGACTGTACATCCCAAATTGAAGTGCTTCTGTCATTGAAATAGATTTACACCCTAGTCTAGATTAGTTTAGATTCATTTAAATATAAAAATAAGTAACAAATATCTCAGTAAAATTTAGACTAGATTTAATAAAAAAATATTATGTTTATTATAGTAAAGCATTTAGAATAAACTATGCAATACAATAAGCCCCTTTCGGGATAGCATTGTTTATTAGAGAGAAAATATATTAATTAAGATTTAATGGAGAAAAAATTAAAAATCTAAATTGGAATTTTAACGATTGGTAGTACGTATTAATCAGTGTATCTACATAAATGGTGCATAAAGAAACACATAATATAGATGATGACCCTACTTTAAGTTAGGTAAGTTTATACACACGACAAGTGCCCGAAGAAGTTTTATGACGCACGTGCCTATATTCTAGTTACCTGGATCGCCATCAATCAGGAATGAGGAAGGTCGTCTTACAATTTCGGTGTGTCAATGACCGTTTGCACCGGCCAATAGGTATTGAATTATTGATAGATAGATGATATACTGCTAGCTTCTGAACTTGCACGAGGCTTGTATTCTTAAACGCTGTGAGGGAAATTTTTAATGGACATCTCAAAATAAAGACGGTCATGACATAGGTACTTATATTTTGCATTTCTGGTCATGTTACACGGGATCAGAAAAGCAAAATATAAGTACCTACGTCACACACAGTGTTTCCACTTTTAGGGATTTCGCCCTTTTTTAGGGCGAATCTAGTTATTTCATGTAGGACTTAGGGATTTTCTTATTGCAATAGGGATTTAGGTACTCTTAGGGCAAAAATAACATGTGGTAATGCTGATTATTATATGCTCTATAGCGCTACCTATTAAGGGATTCCACAAATTAGTTACGTATTATTTACCAAAAGATGAATGAATGAATGAAAATACTTTATTGTACACCTTACAAATTTAGAAATATAAAATAAAACAGAAACTAAAACTAAAGACCATAAATGTACAATGGGTGGTCTTATCGCTAAAAAAGCGATTTCTTCCAGACAACCTTTGGATGGAGTGAATATAAAATTAGAGGAAGATTGGTCGGGGTGGACTTAAAAACATAAATAATGGAAACACTATAAACTATAAACAAACAGCATACATACAAATATATAATATATAAATATAAAGATATATACATATATATTTATTTATAGATAGTATATAATACATAAATGCAACCAAGACAAATGAACGACCTATGACAACTCTTCATTTAAATAGAAGTTTTTAACCCTAGTTTTAAAAGCAGCTAGTGAGGGGGATTTTCTTATGGAAAGCGGTAACGCGTTCCATAAGCGGACTGCTTGGACGGAAAAGGAATCAGCATAGAAACTAGTTCTATGCACTGGAGTTTTGAGTAGGAAGTTTTCTGAGGATCGAAGAGTACGGGAATGTGAACAATGAAGAAACTCAAATCGATCCTTCAGATAACGAGGAGTGGATGGATTACGGAGGATGTTGAAAAGGAGAGAGAGGATATGGGTATTCCGGCGAAGACGAATGGGGAGCCATTTAAGTTTAGCACGAAATTCAGAAATGTGATCATATTTTCGAAGTCAAAATATGAACCTTATGCAGAAATTTTGAAGACGTTCTAGTTTGCTTAGCTGTTCTTCCGTAAGGTCAAGATAACAGGTATCAGCATAGTCAAGAATTGGGAGAAGAAGAGATTGTGCAAGCGCAATTTTAGTAGCTGTTGGAAGAAAGTTCCGCAGTCTTCTTAGTGAACCAGCAGACGCAAATAATTTACGACTCACAGATTCAAGCTGTGAGCCCCATGACATACTACTATCCATGAACACACCTAAGTTTTTAACACATTTAGAAAAGGGCACTATAATGTTATCGAACTTTATTTGAGGAAGATGGTTTACCTTTTGTATATTACCTTATTACCTTTGTTCTACCTAGTAACACGACAAAAGCATTATTAATTTTCGTTTGTTAATTTTTATTTACTTGAATAAGGTACTAAGCCTGAAATACCATTGTAGCATTTTATACGAAAACCTCGAAGTTGAAAAAGGCTGTTATAACTAGGGGTTCCATCTTCAAACACTGAAGTTAAGAAAGGTTTTACAGCGTCCTAAAAATATTGACAAAAGAAACCCTCAACGGAGTAGGTAGGTACTCCACAAGAAGTTAGGAATGGTAGCGAACAACTGCTCAATTTTGGAACCTACTAGTTCCATGTTCAATGCCACGAAAACCTGCAAAAATAATGATGCGGCACCCGACTCTTTCAATTTATGTAAAGTAAAATTATCGCATTTTAACTTGCAAAAAAAGATTAGCTCTTTCATTTTTAATTATGCGCCCTAAAATAAGGAATTTCAAAAAATAAATAGGGATTTTTAGGGATATTTTCCAAAGAATTTAGGACATAACCAAAATCTTATGTGGATACACTGGTCACACATGACATGGGTGTAGGAAGTGACAAACTTATATTTTGCGGTCGCTCACGTCACGTATTGTACTTTATTGACCGCAAATATAACTTTGACTCCTAATAATTCTACAAGGATTTGAAATTAATCTGCAAGATATTTATTTCTTGACCGCAAAAACCAAAAATACGTAAACTATTTCGAAATAGTTAGAGCTCTTTTCGAGTTTCAGCCACATTTTCCTACAAACTTCGCAATTCAAAAGGGGTAAAAACATCGAAATTTCTCAATTTTAGACGGTTCCCTTTATTTGTCACAAAAGCTCTTAATTGAAAAATTCTGGAAGCAAGTACCCTAGAGGTTATTCATTTTTGCCATTTCCATACAAAAATTGGCAATTATTTTCATATCATTTAGCTAGAAACTTGATTTTTATATTGGAAGCTCACGGACCTTAATGTATAAGATAAGATAATTATTTATTTCACCTACCTTTAATAGTTGGTATAAAGTTCATACCTTTTGATACCTTTAGCTGTTTCTGAGGAAAAGGGTCTTGACAGACAGACAGAGACTGTAGATAAGGGATCAGTTTTTTTCCAAATGTGCGAAACCCTAAAAAGAAATAGTGTCAGTCTGATTCAGTGTGAGGGAAGTAGATTGCCCGTCTGTTCATTACCTTAATTCAGCTGCATCACGAACATGATGAATAAATTGATAATATCGAATTTTATCAAGATTATATGCTTACTCTTATCTGGAATTGATTTAAGGCACCGCAATCGATTATAAGTGATACCTACGTAATAAGATCATTTTTAGGTAGGTAGGTACATAATTAATTTTATGTACCTACTATTATCATTAACCTATAGAATACAAACCTTCAGCTACATATTTATGAGTTAAATGTAAGTATTTTTTGATATATTAATATTTAGCACAGTAGCCAACTGGTGAAATAAAGTGAATATGAAAATAAAACACTTAAGTTAACCTATTCGATTATCAAAGATTTAGCAAATTTCCGTAAAGCAATTTTGTGCTGCGGAAATTGCTACGAAAATTCGACAAAATTACTTTCTATCATCGTCTGTACTTCTCATTAGGTAATTTATACAAAAAAAAGTCGAACATTTGTACTAACTTATTAAATTCCCTGAATTAGCCCCTGTAACTGTAAATTGCTTATCCCAATTCACATAATCCATCAGATTTACGAAATTGACCTGATTATCTAACATCTATTCATGTTTGTCGGTGAATGCTCCGATATTCTGATAACACAAGTGTTACGTAAACGTCTATTTCATAATATAATTACTTACGTTTATTTTAGGTATATTCGGGTGTGACGAGACACCCCGCTGCCCCGTCAATAACACCAGTCAGAAACATAAGACCCGGGTATTTGTAGACACCCTTTAGTTTGTTGAAGTTATGTACACTAATGTATATTTAGGGAACGTAAAACGCCTACATTTTAACGAAAATAGTATCGAGATTAACTGCCAACTAACTAAATTCAGGAATATGACAAATTTTCATTCAGTAATGCCATGACAATGTAATGTCTTTCTGTAATGCCACTTGCTTACTTGTCGTGTCACTGATACTTTCTTGGTCATCTTGTTTTAAAAAGACGGTCAAGTGCGAGAACTCGCGCCCTGAGGGTTCCGTACCATTGGTCGTGGGTTCGAATCCCAGTCTTGCACCAGTGGTCATGGTCAGAAAATAAAAATTCTAGGTGTAGGAATTGACAAACTTATATTTGCGGTCGCTCACGTAGTCATTTGTATGACATTGAACGCAAATATAACTACGTTTCCTAAAAAACTTCGAAATTCCTCAATTTCAGACTTTTCCCTTTAATTGTGTATCAAAAGCTCCTAGTATTCCAAATTTTAGAGTTGTGAGGTAACTGAAAGTACCCTAGAGGTTTATGATTTTTGCCATTTCCATACAAAAATTATACATTCATTGCCATATCTTTTCTTTGACTGAAATGTCATCGTGAATCATTCATCTGTTTTGTATATTTGTATGTATGTACCTATATCTATTTACTTATTCATATAAATTATTTGTGTACCTATACTGTTTATGTAAATTTATAAATATTAATATATTTACTTTTATTATATATAGATGTGTAGGTATATGTGTATTTTACTATCTTATATAATTATATTATTCTTATCTTCTCTTAAATAATTTAAGTACATATTACGTTTACTTTGTAGTGCACTCCGACCAATCTTCCGTACAATTCAGACTCCTCTCCATCCAAAGGTTGTCTGGAAGAGATCGCATTCTTAGCGATAAGACCGCCCATTGTACATATAAATTTATTTAGTCTATAATCAATTGTAATTAGTTATTAAGGTGTGTGTACAATAAAGAATTTTCATTCATTCATTCATTCATTCTTTTTTATACTACCTGCTCGTCAATGGCATATTATGTGTCATGCAAACATTTCCTAAAGTAAGTCATTACAGCCCTACGGTCTAGCCGGGTCATAATGTTGTACTGAATTTCATTATTTCCCATGGGACATAATGTGATTTGAATTTGGAATGCAACCCATGTAGTCGTGCTTGATTGAGGTTGGTTTCAAAAATGTTTGGGTGCAATGGATTTTATTCTGATTAGGCTGTAGGTTAACATTTTCTTTGCACTGCCTACAAATAAAATAAAAAAAAACATGAAAACTTATTAAGAAATTCATTTTCACCCGCGCACGAAGAAGGATTTATTCGAATGTCGAACTGACCACTACAGAATAGACTACAAAAAAAGAAAAAACGCGCCAAGCGCTCAAACTGCTGTGCTGTTATCTACACCGAAATTCAGTTTAGATTCAAATAAACTTCTAAAAAATGTCAAGTGACGACGACGGTGATTTTGATTCGACTCCAGAATGCATACAATCTGAAGCCTCTGGTATAGTTGGAAACTTACTTCCAGAAAAATCTTTTCTTTCTACTTAACAGTCATTGTTTTCAATTGCCTCGCAGAAAGTATAAAAAGTAGAGTATGCATCGCGGGCTTAAATGTGTATTTGTCTTGGGCGATCTTGAACCCCTCGTACTCAGGATTCTTGCCTTAACTCCCTCGCTCCGCTCAGGAGTTAACCATAGAATCCCTCGTTCTCGGGGTTCAATATAGCGCCCTTGACATAATACACTACTTTAAGCCCTTGTTGCATAATCTACTATTTAATGCATTAGCGCTAACGCAGAAGGCAGAGTTACTACCAACTGAGCTATCAGGCCAGTCAATATTGCCTAGTGCTTGCATTGCAGTATTGCCAGTGATGACATACCTAATGGCACAGAGATTTGGTCGCCAACTATAATATTGGCCTCATACACAAGCTCAAAGTCGCATAACGAGCGATAGAGAGATAGCTCGGATTTTCACTACGTCATAAAATCCGAAACGAGGAAAACTGTAGAAGAACTAAGGTCACCGACACTATTTAGCTCGCAGGATTAGCAAGTTGAAGTGACAGTGGGCAGGCCACATGCTCATAGAACCGACAGAGCAGCCCTTGGGGACTTAAAGTTCTCGAATTTCGACCACGAACCGGACGACGCAGTTTTGGAAGCCGGATGGACCGACGACATTGAGGGTTGTGGGACGTCGATGAATGGAGAAGGCTCAAGACCGATCGTCGTGGCACTCTTTGGGAAAATCCTATTTCAAGCAGTGGACTTCTACAGGCTGATGAGGATGATGATGACTTACTTTATCTACCTATGATTTCAATTGTAACCAAGTAGGTACTCAGTCGAAAAAAAAAAAGATCAAGTGCGGTTTTTAGTTTTTTATTTCTAAAATTACTGTTTATTAATACATAAGTTTATTTATTTGTTAAGAACATGCTCACAAAACTTACAGCTATGGGCCAAAACGTTGTGTGAGATATAAATTTACAAAATAATTACATAGGTTAAGTGGATAGGACACCAAAAATATAAAAAAAAACAAGAAAGAAAACGAAAAAACAAAAAAGAAAATTGATAAAACTTCATGTGAATACATCTACGTCTGGTTCGTGTTATAAATTACCTACTTATGGGGAGTAATGCAGTTCAGGTAATATAATAAATATATTTGTGTTCAGCAACTTTCGGGGCTGACTGTACCACGCTCCACTTTAAGGTAACCTTATCATCCTCTATTATAATCAGCCCTGGTTATAATAGAGGGTGATAAGGTTACCTTAAAGTAGAGGTGGAGTAGGCTTAGGTAGACGCTGATAAAGTTAGTGGCTCAACTTTATCAGCGACTACCTAAGCCAGTGAAGTGCCTCTCGGCTCAAACAAATAGCACTGGTGGTAAGCACTGCCCAATACCCCTGTGAAGTGCGGCTCGTAGTTATATATCAGGTACTGGTTCTCTTCAGCAGCGCTGGCGAAGGCGTGAGTGCTCTTCCTGCATTCTCTCACGAAGAAATCCATGAAGTATCGATTTGCTTTGACTGCGTTCATAGAGTGAGGGTACGCTTTTGAGAGTTTCCACTCGAAGGAACTCTTTTCTGGGTGGAACTGGACTCCGAAGAATGGGTATCTGTAAATATTTTACTTTGAATATTTCATATATTATGATAATCTATTTTATTGTACATCCACTTATCCCCACTGCTACGTCGTAGCAGACTACGACGTAGCCAGCGTGGATTTCTGGAATTTTATTACACTAATCCCCACCAGTGGGGCAGCTTGGTGGGGATTTCTGGAATAATTATATACAAGATATGAGAGGTAGTCTACCATGCTTGGAGATAACAGTCAAAAGCCTATTATTTATTATTTTTAATCACTAAGGTACCTAGTGTGTTCAATGCTGGCGATGAATTGTACACCGTAGTCGTCGTCAGTGTATGATGTTACTTTCCAATTTTGAGTCAGGTTGTGAGATATCAGGTTCTGAGGAGAAAACAATAAGTGAGTGATCAATAATTAATCCTATATTGGGTCAGTGGCCAGGTTGAGGTAGGGTAGCCCTGAAAAGGGCCTATGACCGTCGATGAAAGAAACAGTGTAGTGAAAGAATTAAAGTGCGCCTCTTATGCACATGTGACAATATGTCTTCGATTTTTTAGGTTCTATGACATGGTGGTTTCCTCCGGGGAAGGTAGGTAGGCAGCGGTGGCCGCCTGCAAGGGGACACCGCCGTACACCGTCGTCAGCTGACACCCTGATTGCGACATCGACACGTCGCAGTAGTCACAATGTTTTAATTAATAGGTATTTTATATATTTTAGGTTAAGGTAGGTATATATTTCTATGGGTCCTAGAATTTAGTTGTTACCATCTGTACTATTCTTAAGTTACCTGAAATAAAATTTATATTATTCTTATCTAATATTATAAAAATATAATTCCAACATTTTTTACGTGTTGGACTTTCGATCCGCAGATCGTGGGTCCAAAAATTTACGTCTTTACACTTGCAGAAAAAGTGCCTTTGGTCCACCCAGGTGAACTGAGGTGAGCTACCAGGCAAGAAATAGCGCTCATGGTCCACTAAGGTGAACTGAGGTGAGCTACAAGGCAAGAAATAGCGCCCATGGTCCACTAAGGTGAACTGAGGTGAGCTACCAGACAAGAAATAGCGCCCATGGTCCACTAAGGTGAACTGAGGTGAGCTACCAGACAAGAAATAGCGCCCATGGTCCACTAAGGTGAACTGAGGTGAGCTACCAGACAAGAAATAGCGCCCATGGTCCACTAAGGTGAACTGAGGTGAGCTACCAGACAAGAAATAGCGCCCATGGTCCACTAAGGTGAACTGAGGTGAGCTACCAAACAAGAAATAGCGTCCATGGTAAGAAAAAGTGCCCCTGGTCCGCCCAGGTGAACTTAGGCAGGCTAACAGGCAAGAAAAAGTGCCCGTGGTCCACCGAGGTGAATTGAGCAGGTGGACCACGACCTACACCCGCTTACTGCAAATATTTTTACCTCATCCACAATGCAGAACTGGTGAGCATTCACAGTCACATCTTCATGTTCCAACAAATCGATGATATCGTTTGGTGCGTCATTGAACATTTTGCTGTCACGGAAATCTGCAAATAGAGAGTGTATATTGAAGATAGTCTCTAAAGCTACTGTGGTACCTACCGTCTTGTTCTGTATTCTGAGCTACCGTCATGATATACTCGTATCAATTTATCATCTAATTATTCAATGATTCATAGGTCAACTGAATAGAATAGAATAGAAAAACGTTTATTTTGTTACCAATACAAACAGACTTAACATAGCACAATACAAAAAATGCAATTCAACATGGTAACAAAAATGGCCACCACTCAGCATGTGCTAGGGCAGAGCAGATCATACCAAAGCGCTGGTCTTCCGTGGTCGTACTTGGATATGAGCGTGCAGTACTACTGCGATAGTGTCCTAAATTATTAACCTACTATCATCATCATCATCAGCCTGATGAAGTCCACTGCTGAACATAGGCCTCCCCCAAAGAGTTCCATGACGAACGGTCTTGAGCCTTTTCCATCCACCGACTTCCCGCAACCTTAACAATGTCGTCGGTCCATCGGGTGGGGGGCCTTCCAACACTGCGTCGTCCGGTTCATGGTCGCCTTTGTTCCCCAACGGTTGTCGGTTCTGCGAGCTATATGGCCGGCCCACTGCCACTTCAACCTGCTAATTCTGAAAGCTATGTCGGTAACCTTGGTTCTTCTACGGATTTCCTCATTTCGGATTTTATCACGCAGCGAAACTCCGAGCATAGCTCTCTCCATAGCCCGTTGGGCGACTTTGAGCTGGTGTATAAGGCCAATAGTTAGCGACCAAGTCTCAGTGCCATATGTCATCACTGGCAACACGCACTGATTGTAGACTTTCGTCTTGAGGCTCTGCGGTATCTCTAACCTACTATACACATTTCTATTAACTGTGCTTGCAAATCCGTATTTTACCAATAAATAACTATAAATGGTTCCTTTCTTTATAAATGGTTTGAAAACAAGGTATATTCACTTAAACTAGCTCAAAAGAGCTTAAGGCCTAGAACGACTGCTGTGATTGAATAAATTGTTTGTTTGTTTTTTTGTTTGACAGATTAATATTGTCAATACTATTACTCTTCTATTTATGAATATACATTAGGTAGCTAATTACCTAATAGGTACCTAGTAATTAGATAAAATCTACCATCGATAAAATCTGGCCATTATTAAAAATAAATAAGTGAGCAAAACTTGTAGGTACATAAAGATATATTTTATCAAACCCTAGGCTCGATATGGTTGATAATCTAAAGAACACACCCAATAAAGAACTGCTTGGGTATTTTATTTTAAAGTGATAGATAACCCACACTAAAGGAATACCATGCATTTTTATAATATAATAATTACCAACTAGCCAACCAGCGAGTACAAGTACCTCCCCGTGTCGGAGTTTGAGAAGAGTGTATACGTGTAGTATAGACGAGCACTCTACGAGAGGCTACGAACCGTCCGTTGTATCATCATCATCAGCCTGAGGAAGTCCACTGCTGGACATAAACCTCCAACGAGTGCCACGGCGAACGGTCTCCATTCCAGAACCTTTACTCCCCAACGGTTGTCGGTTCTGCGAGCTATGGTCTACCTTCCAACATGCTAATTGTAGAGCAATCGGTAACCTTGGTTCTTCTACGGTTCATCGTCGAGCATCATCGCTGAATTGGGTTGAGTCCATCATTCTGCAACTAGGGTTAAGTATATAATATATAGGGCATTACAGCATTTCAGCCGTAGGATGTCCACTGCTGAACATAGGCCACAGATCCTATCATGTGGGAGGAACTAGCCCATAGGTACTGACCACGCTGGACACGTGGGTTGGCGGATGCAGTTGGAGCAATTTTTGTTAAATATGGGACGCTGCTGCCCGTCCCTAGCACTTTTTCCTTAGTCGCCTTTAACGACTTTCACGGGATCCAATAAGGTATTTACCATCAGTAAAATCTAGCGGGTGGTTCCCATAACTGTAACAAGTTATTCTGTTCTCCTTCTCTCCCCTCCCTGCGTCTAGTATGATGAGCAACTCGAAGCCGAGACAGGTGCCGAAGATGGGGAAGTAATCTCCTTTGTCGTTCAGACTCTTGGCTATCTCGAAGATGTGCTGACCGGCGTCTGCGTAGCCGTTGGATTGGTTGAAGTATGTGGCGCCTCCGGGGATGAGGACCCTGAAAGTTTAATGAAGCTTTCAATACGCATAATTCACATGGAACCTACATGAATCTGGATAATGGATCTAACAGGTATCAATCGATCTAATGGATCCGGGCTCTGGACAACGGATCCAACGAAAATGATCCCTATTTCCTTACTAGCGGATTTTTATAGGTATTGATTGATCGAGTTGATGCATTCAAGACGGAACTTGATTTATGCGTATTTATATTCAGTTCCATAGCACTCAACATTGCCCATTGTACATTAATGGTCTTTAGTATTAGATTCTGTTTTTTTTTTTTTAATTTTTATTAGTGTACAATAAAGCATTTTCATTCATTCATTCATTCAACTCACCCATTTATTTTCCCCACAATTTCGTCATAATAAGAACGATCTTTGCCAATCCTGAAAACGAGAAACAAAAAAACATTAGGCAGGTTTAAATCTTTGGCGTTTAAACGCTTGCGCGTGATTTGCTCACTCGAAATAAAACTTTTTTCGGCAAGTCGTGATGACAAGAGATACAGGACAAGTAATAGCAATAGGTAGGTAGGTACTTCATGACTCAAAATATATGGTACCACATCATCGTGACCTCGTGATCACGATATTTGCAGATCATGCATACATTTGTCTCGCAGCGGGAATCGAAGCCGCATCCCTTGCGTCTCAGACGGCCACCAGCTACGCCACCGAGGCCGTTGACATTGAGAGCCTCCTCCTTTTTTTGAAATCGGTTCAAAAGAAACTAACAGCAATTGCGACGAAAATAACGTTAGTCTCATGTCAGTATCAGGGAAGTGAAATACATTTGAAAACATACATGATTGGCACGACCCTGGCTCCAGACGCCTCCACATCCTTAACATAGGAAGCTGCGATGTAGCTCGTATAGTTCTCCTCGGGGTATTTCCCGTGGAGGTATAAAGACTGCTCTTGCGACAACACGCCTATTATCGGCCGATCGTTCACGACCGGCGCCTCATCGACCCTGATGACCACCGCACCCTCGCAATGGACTAAATACACCAGCGTCACCAACAGCACACCTTTCATCATGACTAACCCGCTCCAACTGTCCATAAAACCACTACACCACCTAAAATATAAACACTTATCAGATAAATCTCACGCAATCATGCGATTCTGAAATCTAGAATGTTAACGCGAATGAATATTAGGTTATTTGCTTTGATTGCTGCCGATTTGTTATATTATTATTTGATCATAGATAGGAAAATGGCTAACCTCATGACGATTAAGTTAAGAACATCGTTTGCTATGCAGAGTAATATTTTATCTGCTATTCGGCTCGTGTGCATCGGATTTAATGAACGTCGTTCGTCTAAAAATAAAACATCAGCCGCTCTAAAATTGGCGCCTTAAAATTCATGCGTAATATGACTTGGAAACAAACTTGGCTTGGTAACTCCTAACTACTACAAATGTCAATGTTTATTTAATAATTCAGTAGCTCAGTTTATAAGTACCGACTTCTTTTGAATCAAATTATTCAAATACTTATCTTGTGCATTTAATTATAGAGATATGTCTAGGTACAAGAAAAAATAAAATACCTACCTAAAGACTGAATTGAAATTGTATTGAACGAAATCCGAAATTATGCTTTGTTTTGTTTCTTTGATAATGGTGAATGTTGTTTATCAGCGACAGGAAGTAAGTACTTGTTTACTAGGTAGGTAGATAGATAGGTTTTTTTTTGTAGCCCCAGTGGCCTACAATATGCAATGAGGATAATGCAGTCATTAGGTACCTATACTCATTTTAAATCGATAAATTACCAATATCGTATAATCTAAAACTGAACGCCCCTCCACTGAGTTTATGCTTGTGTAACGTCATAAATCCACTAGCTTAGTGGAGGGGCGTAGGTAGACACATACGTAGTATTCCCTATTAGTCTGTGGTAGATACACTTTAAGTAGTGCTAGAGTCATTGGAGAAAAATCAAAAAATATTTGCTCGGATTATAGTCATGATTTACTGTGAAGTTGGAGGCCTCTCTAGGAATGTTGCTCATGAATGTCACCTTTGTGCACGTACCTTCATAATTCATCCTGATATATTCGGCTCCACACATTATGAATTGAACTGTACACAGAATTATCTTGAAGAACGGTGCAGGTAACAGGCAATGTGCTCTTTGCAGGCGACACATTTTATTTTAGAACTTACGGGTTTCTGTTTTATACAGGTCATTCAAAAGTGCTCTACATGAGAGATAGTACGTAGATAGATAGGTAAGTAATGTTTTCAAGACTGAAAAACTAAATCAATAAATACACCAAGACCTGCCGGCGGCGCCAGCCTACTGAATTCGCATGCGCATCACGAACACTACAAAAGGAGCCCATGGTCTTCAATAACTATCAAAGATCGTATGTAACATTAGTGTTAAGTAGATAGGTAGGTACATAATAGCCATACCAATTAATAGCCTACTTATTTGGGTTTACCTTTAACTACCTACGAAATTATAGGAAGGATAAGTCAATATTGATACGAAGATATATTATTAGGTTTTAGCTAGATTATTTCCTCAGTGGTATAGTATTTACTAAAGTCACGGGGTCCCATACCGAGGAAAAAAATATTGTTTCAAACGAATGTCAATACAATATGTACTAGTATAGTATTATGTTATCTGTGCTAAAGTAAAGCAAGAGCAACATTGTTCACACGGTCGTATGTGTAATGAGTGTTCGAACGAATGTATTTTTTTGGCTTAATTATATATATACAGGTGAGTTTTTTTTCAGGGTCTCTTAGGCGAAATCGGCAACCGTGAGTGTAATCGAAAAGTGATGTTAGGAGTTACGGGCTCGATTTTGATAAAAATAAGAACTGCATTAAAAAATTTGAAATTTATTTTTAGTTTTTCAGAAAATGTAGGTTGTTGGAAAAAAATTTGGTTCTTTGTTTAATAATAAATAAAGAAATGTATAATAACTATGTGTTTAGGCCCCTCCATATCTCTATCCGCGGATGTCGTAAGAGGCGACTAAGGGAAAAAAGCTAGGAGATGGGCAGCAGCGCCCCCCCTGATAAGGAATTTGCTCTGTTTGTGGGGGAGGCCATGTTCAGCAGTGAACGTCGTACGGCTGAAATGATGATGTAATATGCAGTATAGGTTGTACATATTTATTCGTTTTATGGAGTTATTTTTATTAATTGTCAGCTCTCCAATATATTTTACCTACTTACAGCTAGCACGCTCACCTTTTTTTCTTGTCACCTTTGAGGTTGGCTGTTAGAAAATGCTTGCAGCATTAAGCTTTCCTTTTGTGCAACTGTAATAATTGTGTGCAATTAAGTATTAAATAAATAAATATGGCGCAAACCCCGTCCGGTAGTCGTTCAGACTATAGTATGGAAAAATCTGACGGGTATTCCCAGCCGAGATAGCCGCCATACAAAACTTACGTACCTATTTGGCCCAAGAGTGATCAATTTAGGTCCTAATAGTGTTGTCGCTTAAATTATACCTACCTACATGCTAAACTTGCCTACTCTACGCTTGGTCTAGCTAGAGTTGAGCTAGACTCAGTCCGCCCGCAGTCCGCACAAAGACTCCGAAAGGATTATGAGCGTATTAGCACAGATTACCTATATAATCGTGACGTCGGTCGTGAGTTCTAGCTATGTACCTACCAATTTAGTTCCTCAGCGCTAATCTCTTTTTTCGTGCGCAGATTAGTTTCTATGCTTCATCTATTTCAAAGTTAGAAACATCAATTTCTAAGCTCGCTGCACTTGCTTGACGTACGTTTGCGGAAAAATTTCCAATACACAAATCGGCACAAGTTTGGCACAATTCTGACACAACAACACCCACCGAGAAGAGTGACAGTGGATGTCACGGGCGGGAGATTTAAATTTTCTTGCATAAGAATTGTTTTTTTAAATGAATATCAGGGATCTTTGCCCTGACCATGATTATGGCCAAGATCTTTCTGGCGATTTATCAGGAAACAAAAATAAGTATGGGTCGAGCAGGGCGAGTTTGAAAAGCTGTGAAAGTATTATGATGTCAGACATGGAAGGAATGGAAGAAAGAAGAGCAAATAAAAGGAACAGAGTAGAGGAGGATGATACCTGGACTACTGTCGGTAGATCTGGTAAACGTGTAGCACGAGTAGAGGTGGAAGTTTCGCATGAAATATATGAAGTTTGTATTACTTGTCCATTGAAATTGCCTAGACAATTCAGACTAGCTAGATATCTAAAGGAGGAGGGCATTCAGGATGTAACAAAGGTGAAATATATAAATGAATACAAAGTTTTAATACAATTTAGTAATAACAAGAGCGCAGAGAAATTGATGAACAATTCGTTTTTTAATGAGAATGGCCTCAAATGCCAAAAAGCGTTAGAAATAAATAAGTCATATGGAGTTATAAGAAATATTGATGATGACCTCAATGAGGAGGAGATAATGCAGAACCTGAAGAGTGATATGGTAATATTGGAGGTAAAAAGACTAAAACGTAGGAATAGTTTCAATGGTGAATTGGAGGACTGTGAGTCAGTAAGAGTCTGTTTCCAAGGCTCAACATTGCCTACATATGTTTACATATTTGACCTAAAGGTTAGCATTAGCCCTTATATATACCCCGTGACGCAATGTTCCCAATGCTGGAGATATGGCCACACTATTAAGTTGTGCCCATCTAAAAGAGTAGTATGTCCAAAATGTGGAAAAAATCATGTCAACTGTGAAACAACTACCTTCACTTGCAACAACTGTGGGGGCAGGCATATGGCACTTGCCAAAATATGCCCTTTTTACAAGAGAGAAAGATATATTAGAGAACAGATGGCTACATCTAACTGCTCCTACAGGAGAGCACTTACCTTGCTTTCACCTACACCACCCCCTGCCCCACCCCTTGGTGAAAGAGAGTTTCCGGCATTACCTTCTAAAAAACGAGATTATGCAGCAGTAATATCTGAAAACGTGCAACAGGAAATAACAACGAATATTCAACATGATCAGATGCCCCCCAAAAAAAGAAAGAAAACAAAAAATAAAAAGAGGAATATCACGAATGATTTAAGAGTAGACGTCGATTCGGAGACGGCATCGGAATATAGTGTACCTGAGGAGAGGAAGAGAGAAAGACAAACCAATAGATCAACAACGGAAAGTTCTTCATGGGTTCTCCTGTTCTTGAAATTGAAAGAAAATTTTTTTGAAAACAATAACCTATCTTTAGGCGAAAAAATTCAACGTTGTTTAGATATTTTGATTAAAGAAATAATATGCATTGCTGTCAAATTTTGCGCTGAATTTCCCTTTTTAAGAATTTTTAATGGATCATAAGAAATATCATGTTAATATTCTTCAATGGAATTGCCAAAGCGTTCGACCAAAATCGACAGAACTAGAAGCTCTGCTAAATCAGGAGAAGATACATGTTGCAATACTTAGTGAAACCTGGCTAGATACAGATAGCAAATTTCGCATAAGTGGTTACGAAATATTTAGGAGAGACCGCGGGGATGGTCATGGAGGAGTAGCGATATTGACACATCGGTCAATAAAAGCACAAAGATGTGATTTCCGAAATATTAACGATTATATAGAAATAATCTATGTTAAAATCCTAAATTGCAATAATTTGAAAAATATAATCTCTGTCTACTGCCCCCCCAACATTAGCACTTCAGGAGGAGACTGGGACAATATATTCTCTCAGCTTAATCAGAAAACACTCATTGCTGGAGATTTTAATGGACATCATACAAACTGGTCAACTAAGACAGATATGAGAGGTACTCTAATATATGACTCGGCTCTTGATAGTAACTTTGTCTCTTTGAATGATGGAAGTCCAACTCGGATCAAGTTAGTGAACGGAGCTGTTCAGAAGACAGCACCCGATGTGACATTTGCATCATCTGATATTGCACTTGATTTACAATGGAAAACATTGAATGAATCGCTCGGCAGTGACCACATCATGCTGAAGATTAATTTCGGTACAACATCGTCTAATCATGATAAATCCCAGAGACAATATAAGAAGGCTGACTGGTCTAAGTACAAACATTTAATTGAATTAAATCTAGAAGGTTTAACTTTATCCCTCGAGAACCAAGCAGCTTATGACAACTTTATAAATATTATGGATTATGCTGCTATTGAATGTATACCAGTTAGTAAAATTAATACGAACCCCAGTAGACCATGTAAATTTAAACCGAAGCCCTATTGGACTCAAGAGTTGTCCAAACATGTTGCTGAAAGACGATTAGCTTTGACAAAATTCAGAAGAAACCCCACTCCTAATAATCATAATATTTTACAACAGAAAATTCGGGATGCGCAGGCAATGATCCGTAAAGCGAAGAATAAGTCCTGGCAAACTTTTTGTGAGAACATTGACAATGTGACCTCTTCGGGTGAGATGTGGGCTCGAATGCGATGGCTTAAAGGCTATAGATCATCTAAGATACATATAGATAAAGAAAAGGCGGAAGATTTTTTGTGTGGTTTGACACCAGATTATGTGTCTCCAATCAGTCCTTGTTTTGTCTCATACAACAACCACCTAAGTTCCTCGATTTCGGTACAGGAACTTGATAATTGCACTAAACGCTCAGACACTGCGCCTGGAGCGGATAGTATCTCTTATTCCATGATCCGCAATCTCCCAGATATAGGTAAAATTGCTCTAGTTTCATTATTTAACAGATTTTTAACTCATAGCTTTGTCCCTAGTCAATGGAAAGTAGCAACTATTATTCCTGTGCCGAAACCGGGAAGCGAAAATCAACCGTCACCAGGTATTAGACCTATTGCGTTACTATCGTGTACTTGTAAAGTGTTTCATACAATAATAGCTCGTAGACTTGATTGGTTTCTGGAAAAGAATGATCTCTTTTCTACGGAAACAATTGGATTTAGAAGAGGTCGATCTTGTCTAGATAACCTAACTAGAATAGTATCCCGGGTTCAAGTTGGATTCACAAAAGGGCTTTCTACGGTTGGCTGTTTTGTGGACATTGAAGGTGCTTATAATAATGTTAATTTATCTAGTCTTCTCTGTATTTTGGACAGTCTAGGAGTCGGTGCTTCTTTATGTAATTACTTGTGGGAATTTTTGCATGAAAGAACTCTTACTCTCAATTACTATTCTGAAAATAGGGTGGAGTCTTTTAGTCGAACTACAGGAATGGGCATAGCACAGGGAGACCCTCTATCCCCTCTTTTATTTAACGTAGCAACAATTAAGATATGTCATAATATTAATTATCCAGTGTTTGTCTCTCAGTATGCGGATGATTTTGTTCTTTATAGCTCTAGTAAAACTGTTACAGTTGCTTTATGCGACGTACAAAGTGCATTTAATAGATTTTGCAAACTGATTGAAGATCTAGGATTAAACATCTCTTACAGAAAATCTAAGGTATGTGTGTTCAGTAGGGGCAGGCGAAGCACTAATATAAATCTAATTGTAAATAACAATAACCTCATTGAACAGGTAGAAAGTGTAAAATACCTTGGCATGTGGCTTGACAGAGGCTTAAAATGGGGGCGGCACATCAATGAAATCTGTTCTAAAGTACACAAATTTATGAATGTTTTTAAAGTTTTAGCAGGGGGGAAATGGGGTATCCATCCTTCACACCTTAGACGCTTGTATATTTCAATTATACGGAGCAGACTAGATTATTGCAGCTTTTTGTATGATAGTAGTGCTAAAAGTCATTTAAAGAAACTGGACATTAAAAAACTGTACCGTTCTCCGAAGTCTAATATATATAGTGAGATATAGCTATAGCTTTCGCTTCCTTTTTGTCCCTTTTTTCTCCTAAGCTGTGTGTATCGCCTTCCTTTTTCGCACACCCTCACAACCACAGGCAGTCAAGTCTCGTGGAGAGGCTAGTCGATTTGGTTCCACATTGACGTTGTTGTTTTCGCTTCGAACGGATGTGCACTGGTAAGTGCTAGAATTTATTTGATCATTTCTATTTTCAAATTTAAACTTAGAATGATTTATATCAACAAGTTTTTATCGATCATTTCGGTTGCATTTCTTTGTTACAAGCGTCACTAAATTCCACACAAAAAGTTTATCTACATACCGTCATAGAGATTTTAATTTTCGAATGTTCTTTGTGTGCAAATAATTTGTCACGAATTTAGTGAAAATCATTTAATGTGTTGAACAGCAGCGCAGTAAGTGATTTTATTACCGTGCATGTTCAAGTTCGATTGTCCTAAGTTATTTTTCTCCACGAAAAGAAATGTAAAATTGATTTTATTTCGGCAATAACTTTGCCGATCGTACTTCGAAAATTTAACGGTGTTACCGTTCGTTAACTTTGATTTTATGATTTATGTGTGTTTTTGAGTTATTTCCTTTTTTGAGCTGAAATCTAGAAATTTTCTTCATCGTGTCCAATTTTTATTTTAATGCGGGTAGGTTATGCTTTTATAACCTTTTAACCATCATCAACAGGTTAACCTTTATTTTTAGATCCCAATTAAATATACGTCTTCGGATGAACGAAAAAGAAGTGGATTTAAGTAACGATAGTTTTATATTGGATCTGAGGCAAACAATGAGCGAGACCGATAAAGGAATTTCAAAAAAGAGAAAACTACCAAAGAATTTTCCTTCGTCTTCCTCGTCTGAAAGTGATGATTCTAGTAGTAGTTCGGATTTACATTCTTCTGCCAAACGTTCTCGCCGTCATCGACGCAAGAAACGTAGGCGTCATACGCATTCTCATCATAAATATGATAAACTAGATAAACTGATTGCTGACGTTAGTGAACTTAAATCAAGGCTTACCGGCGAACCATGCGAAAGCATTTCTAATACTGAAGGTGAACATTATCAGGCTTTTGATTGTATCGATGATGATGTTAGCGGGAACTTATACAATGACAACCACTCAGGTGAAGGCGAGGGTGAACCCCAGTTCTCCCTTTCTATTGGTACCAAGTTGAAGGAACCTGATGTCTTGAAAACTTCTTCATCTTACCTAGAGGCTTTGATAGGTATTCAAAGATTTAACGATGTCGAATGGCAGAATGTTAGGTATGCAGACGTTCAAAAAAATTACCGTCATACCCCCGGTTTTACTGAATTAGAACCTAACGAGGAAATTAAACGATATGATACATCCCGCACTACCGCCAATACTGATAAAGCGTTTGCTGCTATTAGCTATGCATTGATAAAACAAAAAGATCATCTTGAAAAAGAACTTCGCGACTTTTTATCCTGGACAAGGGCGACGCCTGACCTAAACTACGATGGGATCCATAAAAAGATCGAAGATATTTTTGTAACGGGTGAATTCTCAAAAATTTCTAATGACGCTCTTCAGTTGGTCTGCGGCCACAGAGCTGAGGTTATTCAACATAGAAGAGAAGCTATTTTGGCTTCCGTGAAAGATCCCATGCATAAAAGTATTTTACGGAAAATACCCCCTTCATGCAGCAATCTATTTAACGCTGAAAAATTCACCTCGACCTTAGAAAAAATGGGAGATTCTCGAAAAATTTTTTGGCCGAGAACAAAAGACCACGCTCCTGCTACGCAGACTGGTCCAAATACTGCTCAGACTGCGAGTACATCTAGCAGATTTCAATATCCGAATCAACCTACTTACCGAGGAAGCAATGCCAAACCTCGTGGCTCCTTGAATTCTAACAGGCCCTTTCGGGGTAGAGGGGGCACATCAAGAGGTCGAAGGACTAATGACCAATCTGCACCGCAGAGAGGTACACGTGACAGACACCATTCTCCCTCATCCCACCGGGATAGGAGAACTAACCGGAAATATTGACTCACCGAGTCCTTTCCGTGCCGGTCAAGTAAAGCATCATCGGCAAAGGTGGGAAGAACTGGGTGCGCCCAGTTATATTCTGAAAATTATTTCAGGTTACCGTATCCCTTTCTCGAATCTACCTCCTCTACATCTGCCAGATCTATACAACAGTCAACAAGTGACTTACGAAACCACAGAAATGTCGACAGTGATAGAGAAAATGAAGGTGGAACGCGTGCTAGTTCCAGTTCGTATATCCCAAAGCTTCCTGTCGCGCATGTTTCTCGTTCCCAAAACAGATGGGTCTATGCGGCCAATATTCGACCTGAGATCGTTAAACCGCTATGTTCTGACAACGCCGTTCAGATTGATAAATGTTCACAAAATCCCATCTTTCTTACAGCCAAACGATTGGCTTGCGAAAATAGATATCTCACAGGCGTATTTTCATATACCGATCAAGAAAACGCACAGACGATTTCTACGCCTGTTATATCGCCAAGAACTACTAGAAATGAGTTGTCTGCCTTTCGGGCTAAGCTCTACACCCAAGACCTTCGCTGCTGTAAGCAACTGGATTGCTCAGATACTCCGTCAAAAAAGGAATCAGACGTCTGGTGTATTTAGACGATTATCTAATAGCAAATACAAGTCCTATTGTACTAAGCGAGCACATTACCATCACTCTGAACATGCTAAAATATCTAGGCTGGAATGTAAGCTTCAAAAAATCCGTACTAAAACCAAGAAAGAACTTAGAATACCTAGGCATTGTATGGGATCCTTGGCTAAATCGCAAGTTTCTCCCCGAGACAAAATGCGAAAAGATAAGGACATCAATCTCAAAACTAGTAGAAAATCGAACTATGAAACTTGTCAACTTCCAAAGTCTTGTGGGCATGATGAATTTTGCAAGTTTCGTTATACCTCGGGGAAGACTCAATTATCGGCAGCTGCAGAAACTGACTATTGTTCATCACAGTCTCAATTCAAAAGTTGTCTCTCTGAACAACGAATCAGAAAAGGATTTGATTTGGTGGCTCGGTCACCTAAGAGGGTATTCCCGAATACACATCTCTTATCCCACACATTTCTTGGTAACAGACGCCTCGGGTATAGCTTGGGGTGCTCAGATGAACAGCACGACGTTGTCAGGGGTTTGGCTGTTTACGGAAAAGGATATGCATTCGAACATGAAGGAGCTCCTCGTAGTCTTGAAAGTCTTAAAAGAGCTAGGTCCGAGCCTACAATCAACTTCTATACACCTACAATCAGACAACAAAACAGCAGTTGCTTACCTTCGCAACGAAGGAGGGTCGAAATCGCAAGATCTGTTGGACTTGACCTACAAGATTTTTCAACTATTAGATATCTATCAAATAGATCTAGAAGCCTACCACATTCCTGGTGTATACAACACCGAGGCCGACCGTCTATCTCGCCGTCGGACAGTGCCAGAATGGCACCTCAACCAGAATGTTACCTCAAGCAACAACGCTTATATTTGCCAAATGGGGGACTCCGATCATAGATTTGTTTGCGACACGTATCACACGCGTAGTGCCCAGGTACTGCACCCTGGATTACAAGGACAAACAAGCGGAATTTCACGATGCCCTATCACGAAAATGGGATTACCCGCTGGCATGGGTGTTTCCCCCTCCGTTCTTGATACCAAAAGTCCTGCAACATCTACATCATTGTCACGGTGTATACCTCATAGTAGCACCAAGGTGGGAGAAAGTTTTTTGGCGCCCAGATCTACGAAGCCGGGCAATAGCAGCACCCTGGACCATTCGAGATCTTCATCAAGTCTTAGTGGATGTCTCAACGGGCAATCCTCCTCAGAACGTGCAGGAAATGGAGCTGGAAGTATGGAGATGTGGGGCTGGAGTGACCAATTGAAAGAGTGGACACCACAACAGAGAAATCTTCTCTTTAACAGCTGGCGCCCGTCGACCATAAGGACTTACAAGCCAGCGTGGAGCAGGTGGATCAAGTGGACAGAGCAAAATAATGTTGCGAGTTGTAAGCCCACCGGTTCAGCGCTAGCTCGGTTCTTAGCAGACTTATTTTACAAAGAGAAACTCTCGTATAACACAATTCTTGTCCACAAGTCTGTAGTTTCTACACTTTGTGACCCAGATCTTACCGAGCGGCTTAGTACTCACCCCTTTGTAAAACGAATCTTAAAGTCAATAGCCTTGAAAAATCCCATTCCGATTAAGCCCCCTGTATGGGATGTTGACCTAGTTGTAAAGTTGATGGCGCAGGTGGACTGTAATACTGATAATTTTTACCAAATATCAAAGCATACGGCCGCTATTTTACTTTTATTTTCTGGAAGAAGGGTACACGATTTGACCCTTCTTAGAGTAAATTCAGAGAATTGTATTTTTAATAGTGATTTTGTAATTTTATGGCCAGTTTTCGGATCAAAAACTGATTCTGTTAATTATCGCCAGTCTGGCTGGAGGCTTAATGCAAACCCTAATAATAAGAGTTTAGATCCAGTATATTGGATAAATCGGTTGATTACTAATGGCAAACAAAGAAGGGAATCAACAAACTGTACTAATCTTTTTATCACTACGTGTGGTCAGCCTAGACCAGCTTCTAGGTGTGTGATTTCTGGGTGGATTAAGAACTTATTGAAAGATGCTGGTATAGACGCATCATCTGGTAGCTTTAGAGCTGCAGTTGCATCTAAAAGCTGGATTGAAAATACACCCGTTGAAGATATACTTTCCAGAGGCAACTGGAGATCTAAAAATACTTTTAAAAAGTTCTATTGTAGACAGATAGTACAACCAAGTAAAGCGGTGAATGAAACACCAACCTTTCAGGCTATATAAATTAAAGAATTGAAGTATCTTGATAATGTTGATTTGAATTAAATCTTATAACTGTGGTGCCTATTTTTAAATAAAATAGCTTTTTGTATCGATAATCTTTCTATCAAGAAATAATATTTCCCCAATACGCAGTAGGTAATTTTGTCGCATAAAAGAATACTCATGATTTTATCTTATCATCACATAGATATTTTTGATGAAACATTAAGTCAAATGAATAGTGTAACTTACATTTTTCTTAGTCACATTGACGTTAACAACCACCACGGCGATAACAAACATCTCTCACTATATATATTAGACTTCGGAGAACGGTACAGTTTTTTAATGAAAGCGTTTTACCTAAAAATAAAACGTTTATTAAAATACTTACCTTATCCGAAGTCTAATATATTTTTAAATTCTGCCTGGTGATAACGCAAAAACAACAACCTTAATGTGGAACCAAATCGACTAGCCTCTCCACGAGACTTGACTGCCTGTGGTTGTGAGGGTGTGCGAAAAAGGAAGGCGATACACACAGCTTAGGAGAAAAAAGGGACAAAAAGGAAGCGAAAGCTATAGCTATATCTCACTATATATATTAGACTTCGGATAAGGTAAGTATTTTAATAAACGTTTTATTTTTAGGTAAAACGCTTTCATTTTACAGAATCAGGCCATGCGTGTTATAGGAGGATTTATTAAAAGCACTCCCATACATGTCATGGAAAGTGAGTTGAATCTCTCTCCCTTACAATTTCGCAGATATTACCTTGCTGGTAAATTCTGGTTAAGATCGAAATCTCTTGATAATAATGTTTCTGTTGAGGTAATAGAACAACTTAGTGAAATTTCTCATTTTATTTATTGGAGAAGAAAGAAATTGCCTATGCTGATTTCCCTTTATAAGGATTTCAAAGATTATTGTATTCAATCTACAGAAAAATTACAAATTTTCACTATGGATTCGTGGATTTCTGGATGGGATATATCTAAGAATATTAGAACTGATGTAAAGGGAGTTAATATATCTAAAAGATCAATTCATCCTCAAAACCTAAGACATATTTGTAGCCTGTTTATTGATCGGAAATATAATAATTTTTATAAAATTTTTACTGATGGTTCTAAAGATGAGTTGGGATCTGGAGCTGCATTCTTTGACCCCCAGGTAGATATACATACAAAATTTAAAATTGATGCAAATATTTCTATCATGCATACTGAACTAATAGCTATTTCAGAGTGCCTTAGGTATGTTTTATCCGTGGATTATGATAAATTTGTAATATTAACTGACTCGAAGAGTGCACTCTTACACCTTTCCCGGTTGACCTCGCGCATTCAAGGACTCCCGATAGCCTACTCCATTTTAGAAACCATCAATAGAATATGTGACTCTGACAAAACCATTATTATTCAGTGGGTTCCGTCTCATATCGGTATCATGGGTAATGAGGAGGCAGACCGAGCTGCACGGCAAGCTATAGAAGACGGTATTCTGTACAACTGTTCCCCAACACATAGTGAAGTTGTTTTCAAGGTCAAGGAGATATGTCGAAAAAATTGGAATGAATATTTTGATAGACGGTCACTATCCAAAGGAATTTGGTACAAAACAATACAATGTGAACCTCCTAATTACCCATGGTTCGACAAGACTATTTTGAAACGGAAGATTATTGTATATATGCTCAGACTTCGTTCTGGACATATTCCGTCAAACAAATTTAGATTTTTAATGGGAATTTCGGATTCCCCCAATTGCCCGGCATGTGACGTTCAAGAGGATGTACATCATGTATTGACGGAGTGTGTTCGGAACGAAGTGCAGCGGCTTGATATGAAATGTGTTTATAAATGGATTGATTTTAATCTAGGTAGTTATAATAGTGTCTTGGCTTCGCCACTGTCCGAGGAGGCGAAAGTGCTGGTGAAGCTTTATTCACGAGTTGCCTAAGTAATTAAATATATGTATGTGACTTCGCCAGCATTATTGTTTCGGATAGTGGCGAAGCCAAGAAGTTTAGTTTAGTTTAGAAGTCATATTGTTTAGTGGCCTTACGGGAGTGACATGTCACTATGTGACAAAACCCCCAATTTAAGAAAATAAAGATTTAAAAATAAAAAAAAAAACACCCACCGAGAAAAGAAGTTCAAAATTGTCTTTGGTATCATTATTTTTATCTGCGTCAGTTTTTTATTCAGTGTAGTAACACTTTATTTGGATTGTCAAAAGAAAAATGCCGCTGCCAAGACGAGACGTAATGATAAAGGTATTTTGATGATAAAATTCAGTTCCTTGCCCATTATTTGTTCGTTTTTCCGAAACTTTTCAATCGGCCAGTCTGAAATTCACCATAATGATGAAGTACCATGATTAATGTGATTGAGAAGAATTTAGTGCACTGAACAATTTGTTTTAGGTTGGATTTTTGCGTTGACAGTAAATTTCGCGTATTTTCTGTATTTGGCGAAAGAAAGGAGTTGAAAATGTTTGAGATGGTGAGTTCCACATAATATATTTATTTATTGCTAAAACTCGCTTGCTTCAATAACTTTAAAGTTATAATAAAGCGGCAGTAACCTATGCACTGAGCACTCTTTGTATTTCGTTTTTTCAGAATGCAGCGGAACCGATGCAGGTCGATGTTCCACCTGAGGATAATGAGAATAATGAAGCCGAGTGCTATGTGGTGGAAAACCCCTCCTTAGATTTAGAGACATATTCAGCTGCATACACTGGCTTTGCAAAGCTGTACAGGCTGATGTTTGTTGCTGATCATTGCCCATCTCTAAGGTTGGAAGCTCTAAAAATGGCCATAACCTATATCATGACAACATATAATGTAAGTCTCTACCAATCCCTTCACAAGAAGCTAGCAGAAGCAGTGGCTGCAGCTGGTCTGCCAGATGTGGCTGCGCAGATGGGCTCTCAAGATATACCTTCCATTGACACTTTATGGATAGAAAGTAAAACCAAAAAAGCTGCTATAAAGCTAGAAAAGCTTGATACAGATTTGAAGAATTACAAAACAAATTCAATAAAAGAAAGCATTAGAAGAGGCCATGATGACTTGGGTGACCACTATCTTGACTGTGGAGATTTGACCAGTGCATTAAAGTGCTATTCACGAGCAAGGGATTACTGTACAAGTGGTAAGCACATTATCATGATGTGCCTGAATGTTGTAAAAGTCTCAGTGTACCTGCAGAACTGGGCCCACGTTCTCAACTATGTGTCTAAAGCTGAGAGCACACCAGATTTCAATGAGGTCCCTGGAAAAGATTCCAATCAATCTATATTGACCCGCCTAAAATGTGCTGCGGGTCTGGCTGAGTTAGCAACAAAGAAATACAAATCTGCTGCCAAACACTTCCTTGCAGCCAGCATCGATCACTGCGACTACTCCGAGCTGCTGAGCAGCAACAATGTAGCCGTGTACGGTGGACTGTGCGCTCTAGCCACATTTGATCGTTCAGAGTTACAAAAGCAAGTCATAGTTAGCAGTTCTTTTAAATTATTCCTAGAACTAGAACCACAGTTACGAGACATCATTTTTAAGTTCTATGAATCAAAGTATGCTTCATGCTTACGGTTGTTGGATGAGATCAGGGATAATCTTATGCTGGATATGTATTTAGCTCCACACTTAAACTCCCTTTACATGCAGATAAGGAACAGAGCACTAATTCAGTACTTCAGTCCGTACTTGTCAGCTGATATGAGGCTGATGGCCTCAGCTTTCAACCGCACTGTGAATGCTTTGGAAGATGAGTTGATGCAGTTAATACTGGATGGGCAGATCCAGGCACGCATTGATTCACACAACAAGATATTGTATGCTAAGGATGTGGATCAGAGGAGCACCACTTTTGAAAGGAGTCTGACCATGGGGAAGGAATATCAGCGACGGACATCCATGCTCATTCTGCGTGCTGCAATGATCAAGAATCAAATTCATGTAAAGGTCAGTTACAGTGTGATTCAGATTTACTTTTGCGAATAAATAATTTCAACAAAATACTATCTGTAGCCAAAGTAACAAGTTTATGAATACTATTTATTTTATTCCAGAATGTTGGGCGTGAAGCTGGCCCACAGAGCGGCGAAGCTCCTGGATCCAGTACGAGTCTCACACCAAGAACCTTTGACACAGTGCCCCTGTGATACACTCCCCCAAGTGACTCGCGTGACAACATGTGAATCACTATCGCCCAGTTGTCGAAAGAAACAATCAGTATAAATATCCTTCTTATTTAGTTACTCACACAAAACTCATGTTTTCGACACAAAGCCCAAGCATTTCATGTCAATTTGAGCAGTGACATGATGTGCCTAATTCCTGGCACAGTTTCACAGTGCTAATGCGTATTGTACATTGTCATGTGAATATAGATCTTAACAAAATGAACTTATTTGTACTGAATAATATGTATCTGCTTTTGTTTAACGAGACTGCAAGAACAGACTGCAACTGATCAATAGGTTTGTTGCCGTTTCTTCTAGATGTTGTGTTAAGAAAATTTGTTTTATCAGAGGCCCGAGTCCGTATTGTTAGTGAGTTACTTGTAACCAGTGAGTGGTGAAAAGTGATTAGCTTACCGTTTTTGTCTGATGTCACATAAAACTCTCCTTCAAAAACCACCAGGCAATTCACATTTCACCTCTCACCGGTGACTAGTGAGACAGCTCATTTAAATGCAGACTCGCTACTCAGCACAGAAAGCTGGTGCAATGCATTTCTCAACATTGTTTATACTGAACTATTCTATGTATGTAACCACAAAAATATTGTCTTACGTAATTTTTGGATTAAAAATTAAAAGGCATCTGGAATGTTTTATTTAATTGATTTTTTTAAATCCTGCAGAATGTAAAATTACTAAAGTTCAAAATAAACTCACTACTGTTATAGCTATACTAATAAGAATACATTCTACTGCAATAAGCAGAAACAGCTTGTATATAGAAGGAAAGATTTATAAATAATTACGTTATGTATTATTTTCAATAAGCCTCAAGAGACCAGGGAAAGCTGTGCACCACCTTCTATTATACATATACCACCTACTGTGGTAGTACCTATTACTATATGTACCTTCTGTATATTGAATTAAAATTACAATTTTGATTGTTAGCATTTATTTTTTATAGATTTACCTACAACCATTCAAAAACATATCACAGTAGTTGCCTCAGAAATGATTATTATAATATCTACTGTTATATATTAAGAGATACGGTTTTTTTTTATCATAATGCAGCGCCATCTTGCAAACAGGATAAATTTTATATTTTTCTTCAACTATCCTTCTCGCTACATGCAATAGGTTCCAGGCAAGTAGGACATGCGCCGTTTGAGACACCGAAGGCAGGCGGTCGACCTCCGGAGCAAGCAACCAGCCACTGAAATAGAGAAATCCTTCATAATTTCAGTCCAGATAAGCCTCCCCCACAGATTTCCAGAGCGACTTGGGCGAATGTGGGAGGAACTTGACGACATCCACGGGTAGCTAGATACGGAGGGGCCTATTCATCAGCCGGGACGAACACGGCACTAGGGAGTGTTCTTACTATTGGATAATAAATATAATCTACTACAAGCTATCACAGTGGAGTTCCGCCAAAATGACAAGGCGGTCTACACGTCTAGCGCTATGACTGAACAATAGAATGGATGGATGGAAACTATCATCATCAGTAAGGCCTTATCACATCTATCCTTGATTGAAGATATAAACAGCGTCAGTTGGAACATTACTCGAATTCGTACGGAAAATACGTCGAATACACAGGACAATTAAATAATCCGCTCTACTATAATCCTGTCACTACACTTATTCTTTCACCGACGCCGACGGTCATAGGCCATTTCAGGGCCACCATACGTCAACCTGCTCACTGACCTAATGCAGGATGACAAAGAAAGAATCAATGACACGACAAGCAAGCAAGCATTAGTTCACGATCGAGAATTGAACCTACGGTCAAGTCTAAAGTCGAGGTATCTCCCACTAGGCCAACACGGCGCCTATCAACATCATCTTCATACCTTCTGCCTCCCGTTAGATTTCCACACAATTCTTGCGTATCCCGGGGCCGGGGATCGCCCACCACACCAAGTTGTCGAAATAAGTATCGCGATTTTGTTGCTTTGGCTATGGCGCTACGCCAATTGCACTATCATTCATGTTGGACTTTATTATGTTTTTGTGAGCTATATACCTGATAGTGGTAGTGATAACTATATTTTTGTTACACATAAATAAACTTTTATACTTTTTTTATATACTGGTAGTGATCTGGATCAGTTGAGCTATCTATAGATCGTTTGTAACGGTCTTTAGATGGCTCAACTGTTTCTTGTGTATTTTGTAAATATTAACTTGTATTAGTTTAAAGTTTCTTCCTGTAAATAAAGTATCATCGCCTATACCTGATATAAGCAGTTCCTATGAAAGTAAACTCCACAAGTAGGATTCTGGCAGATAGGGAGGGGTAGTCCTATGTCATCTGGCAGCTCATCACATAGACAGATGCCACATGTAGGTGATGCTTTTGTGGGAACATTGTCTACTGCATCATCTGTCGGCCTGTGTGAAGGTACAGGGAACTCAGTTATATCTGAAATGGATAAATTAATAATTAATTTCCCAATACAATAGGCTTTTAGCTTTGACTTAAATATTTCCTTGATTATTTTTTGCCAATTAATTCATCATCATCATCATGTCGGCCGTTGGATGTCCCCTGCTGAATATGGCCTCCTCCACAGATTTCAGAGAGCAAATTCTTATCATGTGAGAGAGAGATGTGTATCTGGTTGCCTGTTTCAGACGTCTGAGACAAGTGCATCACTGTAATCCATTTCTCGTTTTGAAGTCTATATTACTTGCAATCTTACCGAAAACTGACATGATGTTATCCACTATGTCCTTATCATGATCCCAGGATAGGAGACCTGATTGCAACTTATCATGCCACATGTCTGACTGGCCAACCAGATGGATATTAGTAGCTGAGCCTGCTGTTGTCACCTCCACATGGAGCCAGGTACGGTCATCTGAAACATTATTTATTTATTTGATTATAGATGAAAAGCTTCCACTGATGTGTCTACATCTCACAGTGTCGAAATTTGAAAGTCAATTGTCATGTCTGGTTCACTTTTTTTGGAGCACTGATTTGTTAATTCATAGCCAGTTGTCAAGCTTGTTTTTAAATGCATTGACAGATCTAGCAGAAACAACATCTTCCAGTAACATAATAAAGAACTAGTCTATCTATATTGCTGGACCATCTGCAAATGTTAAGGATCTCTCTTTGAGGACAAAAGGATCAACCTTTGCAGAAAGTATGACAATCTTTTAAAATAACAGCCATTAAGTATAATGATTTCATATGGGTAAGTACAGTCCAGCCGGTTTTGGAATAAAACTCTGAACTAAGCCACATGGGTGCAAAATTTACTTAATATCACCGCATAAGGTTCATAAGAGTTGTTGTGAAATCAGCTAAACTGTACAGTATCACAGATAACATATTACTATACAGAATGTAGAAGTAATGTGCCACAGAAATCTTTATTTTATGCACTTTCATTGCACTACTGTACTTGTGTGAAATAGTATTTCCAATTTTCAGGAATGAACAGTTTCTTACCTAGTAGTATTCTTCTATATTCATCTTTGAATGAAGGATTCAAGGGCTCCATCACAGAACAAAAACGATCAATGCGCTCCAACTCATAAAAAAAAGATGCTAAATCATTTATATAGTTTCGATAAGCAGTAACTATTTCATTGAGTGTATTGTACTCATTGTCTTGTATAGATGAGTATGGTAAGCTCACAGAAACTATTGTAATTTTCTTAGGACCTTTGTAAAATAAGAAAATTTCATGCTCTGTTTCACTGCTGGCATCTTTGATAACGCACTTTATATCTCTCAGCGTATTACCAAAATAAAGAGCTATACTCCCTTCGTGGACAATAGCTTGTATTTCGTCAAATAAATCTTTATCGACAAGATCTAATGATAACAAGCTTAGGGGTTGTATTTTAGGCCGAATTAGCGAGTGAAGCTTATCCAAGACAAGAGCATCAGGGTCTTCATGTAATTCTACCAGCAAATCTTGGAATTCAGACATTAGTTCAATTAGGTATCCACTACAAACAGCCCGTCCACGGCCACGATAATATACTAGTTATTTAGTTAATAATAGGGTATGTTAGTAAAATCTTGTATCTTCGTGTGTCCTATGTATTCTAATAAAGTGTTCTTTTTAGATATATGTTGGTTTATTTCACAGAATACCAAGGAAAATGCCATGAATGAATACATTGTTTACCGTCATCAAAACTAAGTCCACCCACGATTTTTCTTCTTTCATTATTTTTGGCTTCTGCTGTTATTACAGTCAATATGGTCAATGTCAAGTAATTATCAATGTCAAGTATATAAATTCTAGAATAGACTATCTCTAAAATAACTTTTTTTTAAATATTGTGTTAGACGATAATAATATAGCAACACTTTTTAAAAAAAATTACATAGTTTTTAAGTTATTCGATAATTTCATATAATTGTCGCTTACGTCGATTACTTTCGAGCGCCTTCTAACGCTTGCTATCTCTTTCCGCATCATATCTTTAAGCCGCCGAGTGCTAATTAGTATATACAAAATTACTCTATGGTGCTAATACCATTGTGATAGATGGGCTTGGTATGACATAAAATTATATGATTTTATTTAAATTAAACGACGATATTTCTTTTTCATATTATTTAATTATCATCATCACTTAATATTATTGTTTTCTTATGTTTACATTTTGATGTTTTCATCCCCTCTAACTTTCGTTTCATGGGATTGTTGGGTTCATGCTTGACTTCACTACATACAACAAAATCTGTTAGTGCTGGTGTTTGTAATTCAAAAGGTGAATATTTTCTGACCGGCATTGTTAGGGAAAAATCTGGATCTGATATTAAATCCATGTTTCCACTCTTCTTTAAGTAACTTATTGTTGAATAGGCAGTGAAGTGGAAATCTTCAACAATAAAGTTGTTTGTCATTAAATAAGCTATCACATCTTCTCCTATATTCCTTGAGAAATTCGGCTCCTTCCCTTTGTGTCTCAAAGGGACTGGGCCTTTCAGAAACCATGCATCAATTAATTTTTGTGCTGTTAACTTTGTGTCTTGCTTCTCAGCGTTTTCAATTATGGAATTTATTGTTTTACAGTGTGGTTGCAGATTTATTTCTTTTAAATTACTGTCTGGGTAACAACATACATCACACATCTTATTACAGTCAGTCTGCCCCCAGTCTTCATCAAAATGTTCAGCAATCAACTGCCTCCTGCAGTAAGTTCCGTTCAAGCAGTATTTGACCATACCATACAAATGGTCGAGACTCCCAGTAGAAGAGAAAACCATAGTGCTCACTTTAAAAATGTCTTGCATTCTATACATGGTGATGCACTCAGCTCTGAGACCATCTCTTCCTGCTCTTCCACTCTCTTGATAATAGTTTTCCATAGACTTGCTTATTGTGTAGTGAATAACAAATCTGACATCAGCCTTATCAATACCCATTCCAAAAGCCACAGTAGCTACAATAGCTTGGTAGCGTTTCTCATGCCACTTTAAATGAACGCTTGATCTTGCCTCTGCATCCAGATTAGCATGATAGCACCCAACTTTTAGTCCTCTCTTTCGTAGCCCTTGAGTTATATCTTCCGTATCCTTGATGCTGTTTGTGTAAATAATTCCAGTCTCATCTTTGTATCTATATTTTAACAGCTTCTCTAGTATTGAGATGCATTCATCCTGTGAAGTTGGCTTCTCTAATATTTTGTAAAACAAGTTTGGCCTGTTGAAAGTTGACTTGATCACCAAGCAGCCTGGAATGTTGAGTATTTTTTGCACATCAGTTAACACATGGGCTGTTGCAGTGGCTGTCAGCCCTAGAATGGGTATGTTCGGGAACATGTTGGACAAAATTCCCAGGTATTTATAATCGGGTCTAAAATCATGTCCCCACTGGGAGCAGCAGTGAACTTCATCTATTGCAATTCGCTGCAATCTGCCATCAGCGTAACATTTCTGTAAATTAGACATGAACCTTTTACTTTTGGCAAACCTTTCCGGTGTTACATACAACAACTTGACATCAGTGTTTTTGTCCTTTAGTAAGTTTAAAGCTGATGAGGTTTCATCCTTAGAACTTGAGCTGCTTATATACTTTGCTAAAATATTCTTCTTAGTCAAAGACCTTACTTGGTCTTCCATAAGTGATATCAACGGAGATACCACTATTGTGAGTCCTGGCTTTACTAAAGCTGGTAATTGATAGCACAGACTTTTTCCTGCCCCAGTGGGCATAACAACAATAGTGTGTTGATTGGAAAGTGTTGAATTAATTGCACTTAGTTGTTTGGGTCTGAAAGCTTTAATTTTGAATACATTATTTCGAACATTTTCTACTTCTTCAGACCATTCGTAATTAGTACCAGTCCAATCAATGCTTGCTACAGAGTCCGATTTCAGTTTATTTATCGAGTTTTTTATGGAAGTTTTTCTCTCCTGTAGTTTTCGTTGTCGAGTCCTTAATTTTGATATTTCTACTTCCACATTTTGCAATTCTTTGTCAACATTTATCAATTCTTTTTCTAGGTCTTCAGGAGTAGGCATAGTCTTTTTTTTTTCGAGTTTTTTATTTGTACTTTTGCAGTGCTACTGAGGAGCAGGCAGGCATGGAATACTGACTATTGACTATAATTATACTACTATATATTGATACAGCTTTGGTTAGATACAGCCGACCGTGAGGACGTTCGCTGTTGATGACCCTATTTTTATCAACACAGTTCACCACACCAATACCACAATCATTTGGGATACGTTTGGGATTCACTTCCATTCAAGATTTTCAGATTTTTCAGGCGAAACGAAATTGTCTTGACCACAGAACACTATTACCACAGAACACTATTACTCCCGAGGTCTTGACCATACAGGGCTGGATTCAGAGCATCAGAAAATTATTGTCTATGGAAATTAAAATTATACTATTTTTTCAAAATTATACTACGTTTCTTTATTTTGCGTTTTTATTTTGGATTGGAATAAAATGCGTTTATAAGTAGGTACTATTGTTTTATTCTACATAGGTACAAAAATATAAATCCACCAAGGAAAGGTAACAAAAAAGTAAGTAAAAGTAAGTAGGTACACAAAAAAAATAAGGGTACCTACCTACACAATTTTCAACTGGGAGTCAACTCAGTCAAATTGAGGCATTGCCTGATTTGGTATTGCCATAAACACAGAAATTCCTGATATTGTAGGGTAATTAATCTATTAAAAGTAAAAGGACAAGTCGGTCCAACATGATGATAAAATTATGGTATTTTCGCGTAGTATAGTGGCCTTACGATACTACATACTACACATTATAAAATAATGGTACAAATAGCATAATTATACTACGAAATAAATTTCTAAAACCGTAAAACCGTAAATCCAACACTGTGACCATATCTTGACTGTCTGCACTCTGCAGGCGGGTGACAGCTTGGTTCCAAAGTACTCCGTTTGGCGCTGCAATCGCTTCTTCTTCTTGTTCATTGTTTTGTGACACAGAGACTCCTTCTCTGTTATTTATAAACAAAGAGTAGTAATCTAGGATTAATTTTACTCCAAGTTTTAAGCCAGTATTACATAAATTCAGTATTAATAAATAAAGAGTAATGAGGAAGTAAGCTAAGTTGACACGGGGCTAGTCTTGGATTAACTAGTCTAAGAGTAGTTTCTTAATAAGCTACGAGTAGAGTTTTTTTATTAATAAGGCCCCTTGTGAATATTCTTGGACTATCTTCATGATTACGGTAACATGCTGTGTTGAAAAGTGTGATTCCACCACCGAAACTCTCCGGCTATTTCGTTTCCCCAAGACCGATAAGCTGTGAAAGTTATGGCCATCGTTTCTAGTGCAAAACAGTTCAATTTACCCAAGACGGAAAAAAGATTGCGCATAATAACCTATCCATGCTAATTTACAACGATGGGTAATTAAATAGATTAAAGTTTTGTTTTCCTTTTCAGATAATCTCTATACCTACCTACTCCACCCACTTGACACCCATGAAAGCACCTTGCGTAGTACATAATTGGTGCAATGCAATAAATAAAATAATGAAGATGATATTGGTGAAAAATGTGTCTCCTAAATTGATGAACCTCTAAAAATGGCTTGGGATAAATACTTAGATTCAGAAAAAGGAAAAAATGCTTGAATAAATAATATGTTCGTAATTGAAAATTATCTTTGCATTTTTATTGTTTCACCTGTAAATTATAAAAAAATCTAGGTAGGTAGGTACCTACTTTTCTCTAGTCGATAAAATAGGAACATCACTAGTTATCGATATCGATGAATAATATTATCTTGTAATCACTAGTACCAAAGAGTGAATGTAAGAATGTAAACCAGACTTTTTGGCGGGAACTTGAGAAAGTGATTTTGCGCTCTCAATTTATTTTACAAAACTAGTGTTAAATTGAATAATATTATGTGATTATGGTGGTGTTTTGCGTAATATCGTTTGAGTAAACCACACAAGTGAAGTGAAATGAAATGATTGCGTGTATCGTCATTTTTCGAGTTGGCGCCAAGAGAGCCCTTGAGGTTTAGTAAAATAGCCACCATCCTAACTTACTACTGTTGGGTTTTATAGGGAAATAAATACAAAAAACTTTTATATTATTGTCGTGACATTTTTATTCAAACCATCCGCCATCACGAGAGACAACTAAAACGTGTACGTCAACGCAGCAGGAACAGCGACATTAGCCAAGAGCTTCTGGACTCCTGACCATGCCATCATTTAGTGATGAATTTGTCATTTATTTGTACCTATTTGTCAGAATTTGTACCGCTGTAGTTTATGATATTTTGCGAATTAACAGTTTCCTGCTGGCTTGACGTCAACGCAGCAGGAACAATTCTGTCCCGGGTAAACCGCTGCACATTTGATTAAACTAAGTTTGCCATCATTTAGTGCCTAATTTGTCATGTCTACCTACCATTTGTCATCAATTTTGGTTCAGTAGAAGCGAAGATATCGCGACAATTAGTTTTGGCATTGCAGACCGGAAGTAAGTGATCTCTTCCGGTACAAGTATTTTCACTTGATTAATCGTTAGCCGTAGCTTATTTCCAAAACTGTGACAGATCAATGGATTGTGCATACACTATTCTTTCGGGTTGTAATCAAGTCTTATCGATTACAACTGTATTTCTCCCAATATACAGTTTGTTAGCAAAACGGACGCCATTTTGTAGTTCGTATTCAAGAAAACTTCATTTACCTTGACGCTTGACATGGAAGGTTTTCAATCAATTAGCTGGTCAATAAGCATAAGGGTAATAATTTTGATATTAGCTTTTAACCATAACGATGAAGAAACAATAATAATATTAACTCTTACTTCCTTTCCAAGAAATAATAACATTCTGTTAGATTACTTAGCTACTGCTTTAAACTTCACCTGTCGCACTCAAGACAAAATGTATGTATGTAGTGTAGGTAATTTGTGCATGGTATTACCAACTGGTCGGAAAAATGTGGACATAAAATTCCATTAATATCCTACTATTTTATCGGCTTTTTTACCCCCATGTTGCATGAAAAATTAAACAAGAATGGAAGTTTTGAAGTTTTAAAATGAATTATAAATTGTGGCAATGAATGTATAATATTCGGTGTGGTTTCGTTTGGAGCAGCGCCACCTAGCGCCTGCACTAGCATAAAATGAACTAGTTGATAGTTTTTTTTTTTCGAACGGATTTATTTGCTGTGGGTCTCTTACGACCACTGCCAGCTACACCGGGCTAGGCGAGCGCAGAGGGCGCTACTGCCGAAAAAAGGTTAGGTTTTGGCAACGAGCGCAAGGGCACCACTTAGGTACGGACCTCGGCTTGGGCTGTTGCCAGAGAGAGGTTTTTGAGGAGGCCATCACCCTGACGGGGTGGAAACGCAGGGACGGGACGTCGTCGTCGACCCCGCCGGCGGGGTTGGTGTGATGTATTGAGTGTTTTTATGTGTCGGAGTTCGATGAAGGGATCGCCTCCGCGTTAGCGGAGGTGATCCCGTCATCTGGATCTTCAAGAACATGTCTTGGCCTACGGAGGAATTTCTCACCGTTAAGTACGATGGGGTAGTCTGGGACGTTTGAAACGAGCGGGTTCGGCTGGTGAGGGGCCGAGTCATAATACCGCCTTGAGGCACTTTTCATGAACTGGGCTATGGTTTCGAGGTTGAGGTCTCGATGTAGGTCAACGTTACGAACGTACCATGGTGAACCAGTGGCTTTCCGCAAGAATTTATTTTGGATAATTTGAAGGGACTTTACGTGTTTGGAGTGAGCAAAAGCTACTGAGGCTTAAGTCATGACTGGTCTTATGCAAGCTTTGTAAAGCGTCAACTTATTTCTAAGAGACATTTTACTATTCTTGCATAAGAGGGCATGGAGCCGGCTAAGATAAAACTTGGCGTTGTTGCCAACTTTCTTAGTGTGCTCGCGGAAGGATAGACGACTGTCTAGGATGACCCCGAGGTAACGGGTAGAGAACTGGTTGATAGTTTTTTTTTTTTTTTCCGCTGCAATTTATTGCGATCTAGCAATGTTGCCAGATCGGCCCATGGAGGCTGATTTTCGGCCGTTTTGACATTTACATCCGCCGGCCTTTAAATATAATTTGCCCCTAATAATAAGTTCTCTGTTTTATAAGAGAATACCAGTGGCCTGATTCAAAAGTGGAGGGACTTTTGTTTGAGTGGAGGAGTTCGCATTTGAAATCTTGCTAAAAATTTGTTACAGTTGGTCCTTTTATTTTCAAACACACATTGTGTCAAACGGTTTTGAGTTTATATGGCGGTTCCAACTGTTCAGTGGCCAGAGAAACCGAAGTGAACCAAATTAACATGATTATATACAGATTCGACCCATGGTACGGTTAATGTAGTTCCTTTACAGAAAAATTTGCTAATGGCTTAAATAAATACCAAAAAATACCATAACATTGAAATCGATCAGTAATATAAAAAAATACAGATATTATTACATCTTATAATAACATAAAAATAATATGTTCTTATAGTAATAATTCAAAATAATTCGTAAATTTTACGATGGTCACTCGATATTTTCCGATCCAAGAAGCCTGCATCCGCAATAAGTGATTGTGGGTCACTAGTTATGCTATTTAGGAAGTTATTAGAAATGGGAGGGGTGACGGGGGTCTGGATCTTACCGAAACACTAAATGCGCAAGGTACGCGTCGTCATTTTGACGAATGGTTAGTGATCTAGGGTTACGAAAAAGTATGAAAAATGTGGTGGCATCAATATTTTGAGCCATTACGTGAAATGATTAACGTAAAAATTAGCAAAGTTATTTTTTTTTAAGTAGCCTTAATCGGCCGCTGCAAAATGGGGATTTGGCCTTTTTGGGTTCACGTGCTGGCATCACTGACTGCGGGTGAAGTGACATAGTGAAGGAGTGAGTTTCTAAAGTGAAAAAAACGTTACTTTTCGATCTAAGGAGATGAAAGGTGAGTCCTAGAGAATATATTTGATTAATAGGTACCTATTAATAGCGATTTGATGTTAATAACAATGTCACATGAAATCTACGTTGGATTTTGGAATAGGTAAAGCAAGTATGAACTTGCTTTACCTATTCTGATCTGGGAACCGAGTCTGGCGGCAAGATGTACATAGTTAGGAAAGAGCTAAGCTAAAAAAGCTAGTTACCTACTGGTCTTTTCGGCTAATTTGTAAAAGATCACTGCCCAGATACAGATCTAGTTGCCTTAAAATTAAAGGCTAGGAAGTGGTTACTCATTTATTGCAGCCCGTGGAGGCTAAAAAACATCTTTATTATTGGTTACAATAACGATGCCCCAAATTAAATTGTTTGTTTCACATTTCTCTTCGACAAAGAATCTTTAGCGAATATTTTCACACAAACGGGAAGTGACTCGGAAGTTTAGTTGCGCATCCGGTTGCGGGTTCAAATCTCGTCTGACTCGAACATTTTTCGGAAATTATAAAAAGTCATATTCCTTTAGAATATTTAGAGTAGGTAGTATTCCTTTAGTGTGGGTTATCACTATAAAATAAAAATAATCATTCTCTTTAACAGTTTCAGCCTTCAGTTACCAGTCCGATACACGTCCTTCACAGAAGACGGCTGTCCATAAGGATACCCAACATACAGACCTAACATGCATACCCAAGAGAAATCTCTTAAGTCTCCTGGTATGGCACCAAGAGCCCTTTCGATCTAATACCATGAAAAACAATTAGGTACGTAACTATAGGTACTGAAGCTCTCGAATTAGTTAGTTAATAAGGGGTCTTTTCAGGGCCACTATACCTCAACCTGGTCACTGACCTAATACAGGATGACCAAGAAAGAGTCAGTGACATGACAAGCAAGCAATAAGGGGTAGGTACCTGCTCTACTGAGGTGCGATTGAGCAGTAAGAAAAACCGATATCGCTCATTTCGGGCCGCCGGCGCCGCCGCACGCACTGGCGAGGCGTCGGCGTCGCAAAGGTTAGCCTCGAGCAGGGCACATCCTGACTGAGTGGCTATTTGCTTCGCGCGGTAGCCTCGCGAGGCTGCTCGCCCAGTCAGTACACGGCTAATGAATAATAGGTAAGCTTTACAAGAATATCTTACCAAACTTTTAATCCCAATAACTGGAATGGTGTAATGGGTATATTTAGACCACTTAAACGTTTGTTTATAATTCGTTAAATTACTTTCAGAGAGCAAACGTTGCACCAAACACCGAGATATACCTATGAAAAAGATGATCAAGGGAAGAAAACCTTCGGTACCACTGATTGACCAAAGAAATGTGTACACAAAATTCAAAGAAGTTTTTATAAAAGGAGTGCCGCCAGTCAGCGACGCAGTATACAAAAAAATTGAAGGTTTACTTGATTATAAAATGACTATAAGAGCAATACAATTTAGTATAAATAGACACTATAGTTACTTTTTTCGACGGGCAATTGAAGACATCAACAAATGCAACAATGAAGCTCGTTCAAAAATTTCATCAGAATCTGAGGTACCTTCACAGATTTTATCTGTAGAGTTACAAACTTCGTTACCATCATCCGATGTCAATCGCACTTCCAAAGAAAGTGTTTTTCATCAAGATAACAACAAATGCAACATTGACAATCGTTCGCAAACATCAGAATATGAAGCAACTTCACAATTATCTGAAGAGTTTCAGAGTACTTTACCAATAAACGATGTTAATGTAGCTTCTGACGATATGGATTTTCAAAAAGATTTAGATTTTACTTTTGAAATTGACAGGGTAGAGTGGCAAGACATGCAGCCAAAAAAATATTATTATAAGCGTGACCATAAAAACTCGTCTCAACGTTCGTATTCTAGCAGACTTAGGTTACAAAAAAATAAATGGACTAACATAATACAAGAACACTTATGGAAACATATAAAATCACGTTGCACTTGGTGCTTTAAATATAATTTTGCCATAAATAAATTCGAAACAAAATCTAAAGGCTATTGCAATCAGTGTCCAGCCATAATCAATATTACAACTGAATACAAATCTGAAAATTTTATAAGTGTAAATTGTAAAATCACACAGTTTAACAAAGCTGTTAAACATTACACACATGTAAAAAATAAATTATGAGTTCATAAAAGAGAAAAATTAAAAAGAATATTAAAGAACGATTATGCATCAGCCTATAGATACAAATTAGCAAATGAAATCATGACCGAAAATGATTTAGAACCATCCGTTCTTCCAAAGCTCGGCACATTACGACAAATCAAACATGAATCCAACATCTCGAGCCGACTACATTCAAACCCAATTCTATCATTGACTTGTATGGCAGTTACGCCACCTCATGACAAATTGATAAAAAATGTGTCGGCGTACCCATTCTACGTACACTACTGGACTGATGAGCAAGTAACTTACTATAAAACTTGCCAGCAGAAAATGAAATATGTTAGGGTATCTATAGACGCTACAGGATCGATTTTTACAAAAGATTTGAAACCTGTAGTTAACGAATACACAGCATTAGCGAATCAATCACAAGGACCACTATTCTTGTATGTTGTCGTGACAGACACTACTATTAAAAGCAGCGTTCCACTAGCCCAAATGATATCAGAAACCCACACAATGGCTAACATAGAGCATTGGTTGAAATCATGGATTGTAAATGGCAAAACCCCGAATGAAGTAGTAAGTGATGACTCAGCTGCAATACTAGGAGCAGCTGTGAAGGTTTTTAATGGAATTGAGTCTACAAGTGAATACATTAGTCAATGTTTTGCTCTCTTGAAAGACCCAAGCTGTAAAATACCCAAATGCTACGTAAGGCTTGACACAAGTCACTTTATAAAAACCTTATACAACCAAGAAGTATTTGAAAACATCGACTATAGAGTAAAACTTTTTTACATTCAGTGCGTTCAAGTAATTAAACAATGCACTTCGTATACGGATGTCTTAGAAATAATTAAGGACGTTAATACTATCGCAAATAGCAAATACCGCGGATGCTTGGAATCAGATGGTAGTGAAACAGAATGTGAAACGTCACTAAAAAGAGTACGACATCTTATAAGTAAAGGAAATTCGGCGTTGCAAGATTTTTCGTGTATTAACCATAGCAACAATGAAAAGCCCACAAAAATATGTGAGGTTTTCAAATCACTGAACGACGAAGATATAATAGAATCGTTTAATAAACGCAATCAGCAATACCTAGATATTCACAGAACAGATATGGAAAACCTATACTATTTCCCTAAAGTAGTACAGTTACTGCACAGATTATTTAAAAGATTACCGTTGTGGGGAAACATTATGAACCCATTTTTGAAAGCAAAAATGAACATCCCACTAGTTCAAATGTTGAAAGTTATTTCAAAAACATCAAAAAAATGTTTTTTAAAACAAATGATTGTAAGTATAGAGTAGATGAGTTTATAGCGATGCACGAACCATTTATCTCGGGTGCTATTAAGCTATGTAATAGTGATATAAGAGAAAAAGAAAATAACGAACAAATTACGAATCATGAAAATGACCCCTCATTCTATGAAAATTCCATATTTCAGGAAAATCCCATTAAAGTTTAAAATTGGAGGGGCCTCACTCAAAAAATCAAACCAAGAACCATAAATAAAAATACAGAACCATTAATTCTTCGCAATGGGACTACGCACCTTCGAAATGTCTCTCCGAAGGTAACAAATACATGTGGATTCGATGCGGTTGCTCAAAGTCTTGCAATTGCATACAAAGACAGACCAGAAAGTAGATCATTCATCACACGCGTTGATCATGAAATAGCTCACCTCATAAAAAGTATAGTAACATTCAAAGCAAAAGTTACTAACGCAAAAAAAAGCGAAAAGAATATGAAAGGAAGGTCTGCTTTGATTGAGATTTATTTAAAAAGGACAGAAATTTTATTAAAAATTTACGATCTGCATCAGGATAGTCTTGATTGTGCGAATAATGTTACGAAAGTAATAGATTACTTACCCTATTATAGCGCAGAACGCATTTTAAAGTGCACTACCACAAATTGCATAAAAAACCAAGAATCAAAAGTGGTAAAATGCAGCTGGCTTCCGCTAAATATTACTTTACTAAACAACCATGGGATTCAAATGCTACAAGATGCTGTCTTAGTAAATGATGCTAGAAGACCCTGCAAAGCTGCATCATGCAGCGGTTTTAACACATACGTTTATCAGTTATCGCACTTCGTATTCTTTGAATTAAATTCCACTAACAACGTTAAATTGTGTGAAATTCCAAAAACAATTACCATTAGCAGTGAAACATTTACTATTCTTTCACTCATTGATTTCACTGGTGGAGGCCCTAACGCCATTGGACATTATAAAGCCATGTGCTTTAGACATCTGAGTAAAACATGGGAATGCTACGATGACCTCAAAACTAATATGACTCTACATAATTCCCTGGATGCTACAGTAGTGCCACATTGTATTATTTACACAAAATCGTATGATTAACGTTAGAGAATCTTCCAACTTGTTCTCTCCGATATTCGGGCAAGCTTTTGACAACTAATAATTTTATCACGTAGACCACTGCTAGTAATTCGCTTGTAAGAAGTAATAAGTACTTAGATGTAAGAGATGACAACTATTGAGATAAATCTAAGAACTCAATTAATATAATAAATAAGTGCCTTACTGTGATTATTGTGAAGAGACGATTGAGATATATCTGAGAACTCAATTAATATAATAAATAAGTACCTTACTATGATTGTTGTGATACATACGAAGTCAAATATTTTTTAATTATAATGATTGTGATATAAATATATAAATTGATAACCAAGTATTGCCATACTATACTTTTAAGCAGGTAATTAAAAAAAAATCTAAAAATAATAATAAATACTTAGGGTGAGTTCTTTTGGAAGAAACTCGATTGAGTTTCATCGGTGAGGTCGATTTCAATAATATATTCTGTGATACGAACTAAAGAGATAAATATTTTTGTAATAATTGGTTTTTAAAATGTTATTTAATTACTAAAGTTATAATAAAAGTTTTAAAACCTGTAGTTGCGTAGGAAATCCGTAGAAGATCGATTTTTGACAACTATTAATTTGATCACGTAGATAACTGCTAGTAATTCGCTTGTAAGAAGTAATAAGTAATTAGATGTAAGAGATAACAAGAGACGATTGAAATAAATCTAAGAACTCAATTAATATACTAAATAAGTGCCTTACTATGATTGTTGTGATACGTACGAAGTCAAATATTTTTTAATTATAATGATTGTGATATATATATTTATAACCAAGTATTGCACATACAATAATTTAAAAAATATATATAAATACTTAGTACCTATATAATAGTTATTTTGGAAGGAACACGAACGGTGAAGTCGATTTCAATAATATATTCTGTGATATATACTATTTACAGAGATAAATATTTTTGTAAATAAATGGTTTTAAAATCTACTCATGTTATTTTATTACTAAAGTTATAATTAAAGTTTTAAAACCTGTAGTTCCGTAGGAAATCCGAAGAAGAATCAAGGTGACCGACATACCTCTCAGAATTAGCGCGTTGATGTGGCAGTGGCAGGCCAATAATTCGCAGAACCGACAACCTTTAGGGAGTAAAGGTTCTCGAATGGCGACACGACCGACGACATTGTGAAGGTTGCGGGAAGTTGGTGGATGGAAAAGGCTCAAGGCGTTCGTCATGGAACTCTTTGGGGGAGGCCTATGTCCAGCAGTGCACTTCTACAAGCTGATGATGATGATAGTGAAAGTTAAAATATTTCTTATATTTCTTAATATTTCTTTCTATTTGTAGTAGGTAGGGAAGTTATTAATTTAATTATTGGTGGACAATTCACACAGCACCTTTTAACCATAAACTAAGCGAAGTTTTTACTATGGTAATTACAAGGCTGATAAAATACTTAGTTAGGTACCTAAATACTTTAAAAGCTTGCGCCCGCGGCTTCACTCACGTGATAAAAGTAGGTATATGAGTTTCATCGAAATCGGTTACGTTATTCAGCTGATTAACCTTATAATTTAACTCTGCAGTTGCAACCTAACCTTATAATTTCGCCAACTCCATCCAACCATCCATCTCGTAGACAGAGCTGGTTAACTCTGCGACTACTTATTAGCTCAAAAATCTTCAAAACTTCCATTCTTGTTTATTTAGGAATTTTTCATGCAACATGGGGGTGAAAAAGCCTATAAAATAGTAGGATATTAATGGAATTTTATTTTTCCGACCAGTTGGTAATACCATGCACAAATTACCTACACTACATACATACATTTTGTCTTGAGTGCGACAGGTGAAGTTTAAAGCAGTAGCTAAGTAATCTAACAGAATGTTATTATTTCTTGGAAAGGAAGTAAGAGTTAATATTATTATTGTTTCTTCATCGTTATGGTTAAAAGCTAATATCAAAATTATTACCCTTATGCTTATTGACCAGCTAATTGATTGAAAACCTTCCATGTCAAGCGTCAAGGTAAATGAAGTTTTCTTGAATACGAACTACAAAATGGCGTCCGTTTTGCTAACAAACTGTATATTGGGAGAAATACAGTTGTAATCGATAAGACTTGATTACAACCCGAAAGAATAGTGTATGCACAATCCATTGATCTGTCACAGTTTTGGAAATAAGCTACGGCTAACGATTAATCAAGTGAAAATACTTGTACCGGAAGAGATCACTTACTTCCGGTCTGCAATGCCAAAACTAATTGTCGCGATATCTTCGCTTCTACTGAACCAATATTGATGACAAATGGTAGGTAGACATGACAAATTAGGCACTAAATGATGGCAAACTTAGTTTAATCAAATGTGCAGCGGTTTACCCGGGACAGAATTGTTCCTGCTGCGTTGACGTCAAGCCAGCAGGAAACTGTTAATTCGCAAAATATCATAAACTACAGCGGTACAAATTCTGACAAATAGGTACAAATAAATGACAAATTCATCACTAAATGATGGCATGGTCAGGAGTCCAGAAGCTCTTGGCTAATGTCGCTGTTCCTGCTGCGTTGACGTACACACTAAAACTGAATTAGACTTGACTTGACGGTGACTTGACCATGACTAAGAAGTAAAATGAAGAAGAAAGATAAAAATAACTACGAAAAAATGTGAACGTAAGACTTGGCGGTAAGGCCTAGATGCCATAGCCAGCCCGAAAGGGAAAAACGTAAAAAAAAGAAAAAAAATGTAAACCATGGTACTCGTTCCTAGAATCTGTGGAAATGGCGACTGCAGCGCCAAACGGAATATTTAATGTGTGTATTATGTCTACAGCTTACAAATAGAAATTAGCTATGTGTAAGCTGTAGACATACACACATAAAAATCCAAGTTTTGTTATGTAGGTAGACCAGTTCTGTGAGGTAGACAGGTGAAATGGTCGAGGGCTCAGCTACGCTGCTTTTCAGCCTCGCCATAAAATGTCTGCTGTCGTCTCAGCAGGTTTGATCCTCACTCGGAAGCCATCAGGCGATGAAGAGAAGGGCAAAGATCATTATTATAATAACTTATGTAGGTAGGTATTAGCAAGTATTAGTGGTAAACTTAATAAACTATTTTAATAATGATTTAGCTATATTTGGTAGGTACATAAGTAGGCCTAGTAATTAAGTGCTAGATTCTATTAGCAAAATATTAGGTAGTAATAAACTATTTTAATGACTAGTTGTCCGCGTTTGTTTACCTACCTAGACTATTATATTTAAATATTATATATATTTTCCATTATCCTTACCGAAGTACTAACACTTATTAAGCAGCTATTTACCTACTTCTCCCTACCGTCACCGTAACCGTAACGTTAACTGTAACCGTCACTGTCCCTTCACCGTCATGGTCACGGAAGGCCCCCCACCCGATGGGCCGACGACATTGTGAAGGTTGCGGGAAGTCATCATCATCATCATCAGCAGCCTTTAGAAGTACACTGCTGGACTCCTAAAGAGTTCCACGACGAACGGTCTTGAGCCTTCTCCATCCACCGACTTCCCGCAATGTCGTCGGTCCATCGGGTGGGGGGCCTTCCAACACTGCGTCGCCCGATTCGTGGTCACCATTCGAGAACCTTTACTCCCCAACGGTTATCGGTTCTGCGAGCTATATGGCCTGCCACTTCAACTTGCTAATTCTGAGAGCTATGTCGGTGACCTTGCTTCTTCTACGAATTTCCTCATTTCGGATCTTATCACGTAGTGAAACTCTTAGCATAGCTCTCTCCTTAGCCCGTTGTGCAACTTTGAGCTTGTGTATGAGGCCAATAGTTAACGACCAAGTCTCAGTGCCATATGTCATCACTGGCAACACGCACTGATTGTAGACTTTCGTCTTGAGGCTCTGCGGTATCTCCGACGAGAAGATATGACGAAGTTTCCCAAACGCTGCCCATCCGAGTTGGATTCGTCGGTTGACCTCTTTGTCGAAGTTGGACCTACTTAGTTGAATCGTCTGACCCAAATAGACATAGTGATCTACAACTTGAATGGTATCGTTCCCAACATTTACCGGTATGGGTGCGACATGAGCATTAGACATGATATTTGTCTTGCCCATGTTCATTTTAAGACCCTGTTGGGAGACGGTACTGAGGTCTCTGAGCATTGCACCAAGATCCTCCAGCGATTCTGCCATTATGACTATATCATCGGCGAATCGAAGGTAAGTGATGTATTCGCCATTGATGTTGATGCCATGTCCGACCCAGTGCAGAAGCTTGAAAACATCCTCCAATGCAGATGATCGGCAGGGTGTACCACGTGCCGGTGAGTTTGTCTTGGGTTCCGAAAGGTGTTGTTGAAAGGTTCAGTGTTATCTGGAACCCCTTACACCCCCTGCGCCAAGTCGGTGGATGGAAAAGGCTCAAAACCGTTCTTCATGGAACTCTTTGGGGAGGCCTATGTCCAGGAGTGGACTTCTACAGTTTGATGATGATGATTATTAACCCTCAAGGCGTGCTATTCTTAAAACTCATATATGGATATCTTATTACTTAAAGCTCTTAAAGAATGTCTGTGTCAAATTTCAGACTCCTCAGCCCAGTAGTTTACCAGCTTTCGTGATGAGTCTGTCAGTGAGTGAGTGGACTACACCTTTATATAGATTTAACCCAGCATAATTATTAGATTGTTCATCAAATAAGCTCATCTCTAGATTCTCTATCTAGGTAGAGATAAGCTAACTCCTTTAAACATTGGATGGAGCATTGACTTTACACAAGCAAGACTAGGTCAACGCTGTGGGAAGGCGTTCAGATTAGACCAGCTCTAAAATAGTTAACAATAGGTATAAAAAAAAACAATGTTTAAGATCTGTTTAATGTACAATTTATTCAAATGCATAAAAAACAACAAAACCAAGTAAAATCAAACTAAAAGAGGTACATTCCACCATAAGCTTAGAGCTTATAAATCGTAGTCTCTTTAGAATTCGTCTTATAAAAAAATCATTCTACTTTATTGGTAAAATCACAAAAAATATATTAAACATAACTTACACCGACTAAAGTGAATCTAATAAAAGTGTCATTCTAAAATAATAATATGTCATTCAGTAGAATTCCATTGATACTATAAAATGTCAATTTAACAATATGTACACAAAAATACCTCAATTTCCTTATAAAGTAGGTACAAATAATTGCGCCAAAAAATTCTACATAAGTCTAAAACATTGATTCTCACACTAAGCAAGATTAATACGTCAACAAGATAACTAGTATCTTTTCTACACACATCATTTTATGAGTAATAATAACATTATTGTAAAAATACAATTTTCCTAAAGTGTTGTTCCACTATTGGGGCCTGACAAGTTTGGTTTCAACCTTCACCATGTCATCAGCTTTATGTAAAAGCAATTGCAAGATAGAGAACACTTCGATCACCTGTTTGGTCTCTGGTAAATTGTCTTCCGCACGCCATGTTACTTCCATTTTGGACATCTTGATACTTCCGCATTCATGCTTGATACAGTTGAATTCCCCAGGGAAATCCTGAAAGTGCATAAAAAACAGTGATTCGTAGAAGAAAATAAACTAGAAAAACCGTTATAGGTAGGTACCTATAAAGGCCATTCCTAATAAAATGTATGTTATCACGAAAGGGGCGTACATCCAATTGGCAATAAAGTATGTTCTCTAATTAAATGGCAATGTGTATGCTTCTTTAACAAGGTCCCAAAGTCCCAAGCGGTGATGTGCTAAAGTTATCAATTAGCAAATGTAAAAAAAAATTAGCAAACTAACAAAAACTCTGTATTAAATAAATTATATTACAAAATATCCCACTATTTAGACGACAAAAAAGCTTGGGATAGAATATGTTCCCACACGATTATTAACAAAGATATAAAACTTACATAAAATAAACCCTTTCAGTGAATGAAAGATAAATTTCTATTGAAAATTTGACAATTTTCATTCAAAGAACAAAATGAAATAAAAAAGATATTACCTATGTATTATTAAAATTATAAAACCCTGCTACATAAAAGAGGAAATCAAGCTTTGGAATTTTGATTTTCATAGGCAGGTGAGGACATTAAATAATTGGTTACGTTACAGCTGTGAATTATCTGCACTTTTATTTATCCTACTATAATATTATAAATGCGAAAGTTTGTGAGGATGTTTGGATGTTTGTGGTTCAATCATGGCTAAACGGCCAAACGGATTTGGATGAAATTTGGTAGGTACAGAGATTGATTAGTCTTACTTTTTTTGTACCACGCGAGCGATGCCGCGTGTGGAAGCTAGTGTACAATAATAAATTGGCATTAAACGGACATTGCTTTACACAGGCGCGCCTGTTAAAATCAAAATTCCAAAGCTTGTGTAAATAGGTAACTTGTAACTAATATAATAGGTATGTAGAGTCGGGTTTTTTATTTTTAATAATTTTAATAGCAATATTTTTTGTTTATTGTAGGTAACGAGATAAGAAAAAACAACTTACTGGGTTGAAAAATATCCGTCGATTCAAGCCCATGGCCACAACTATAACATCAATGTATTTTTCTCTAACTTCAACAACAACTGCTTCTGATTGGATTGGCGAGTTCATTTCTATGTATTTCAACATGTATAGATCTGATGACATTTCTCCAGCCTTCTTGGCGTTGTACTTCTGTTTGTTGCATTGTGCTGCTATCGCGCGGACTTTGTCTACTTCCCATTTGGGATTCTCCCGAAACTTGAGGCTTGCTGCCAACAATCTGAAAATATTTCTTATTAATAAAGACCTGGCGAGACCTTTGCCTGGCAGTGGGACAATGCAGGTAATAATAATAATAATAATAGATGTATTTTATTAAAACCTTTTGAATTGTTAAAGATTCAAATTATTATAATTTAAAAATAAAATAAAATAAAATTGCCTTTATTTCTACTACCTACAATGAATTTTTACAGATTTGAAACAATTTTCGGTTTATACATTAGTTTCCATTTACAAATATATTTCTGCATGCAAAATACCTATAATTAGTTACTAGTAGTAGTTATTATAATTTACTAATTTTTAAATATTCATTTATAACAACATACCTATGAACCATGATGTCAGCATATCGTCGTATCGGACTGGTAAAGTGGGTGTAAATTGGAATATTTAGTGCATAATGTAGAAAGTCATCATCTTCACATGTGTCAGCACAAAAATATTTAGCTCTGGTCATTGGTTTGGCACATAACATGTTCAAAACCATAGCTCTGCCTTTGTCACATGTTGTAGGATCTGTATATGGCAATAAGGAACGGTGCAGAGCGCCAGCCGATGAGATATCTAGTTCGATACCCATTGGGTCCAGTGCTTTGGCAAGTTGCTTCAACATATAACCACTTGGCGGTGGGTGACATCTCAGAAAAGCCAATAGTGGATGGTCTTCATAAATTCGCCGAGCCACAGTCATATTAGCTAGCAACATGAACTCTTCAATCATTTGGTGGCTCTCTTTGATTTCATAGAAGGAATATGAATCTGGCAATCCATTTGCTGGACTCAAACGGAAAGCAACTTTTGGCTGGTCAATTCTTAACGCCCCATTTTCAAATCTGTTTTGTCTGAAAATCGCCGATATGCTTCCTATCACTTCAATCGATTTGCGTATATCTTCATATACGAAATTATTATATGTTTCTGGGAAGGAACTTTCAGAATATTCTTTCTTTTCAAGTATTGCCTGAGCATGCTCATATGCTAATTGAGAGCATGAATTAATAACTGTTTTTGCGAACCTATGGCTGAGCACTTTTCCGTCTTTCGTGATTTCCCAAAATACAGAGAAAGCAAGTTTATCAACTCCTGGGAAAAGAGAACAGAGCATGCATAGCTCGTCTGGAAGCATGTGGTATGCTCTTTCAACTAAATATATAGTTGTAGCTTTCTGTGCCACTTTCTCGTCCAATATTGTGTCTTCCAACAAATAATGGGCAACATCAGATATATGAACACCAATTTCATAATTACCATTGCTTAGTTGTATGCATGAAACAGCGTCATCAATATCACGGCAATTCGATGGATCTATGCTAAATATGCACAGATTGCGGCAATCTTCTCTTATTTTAATTTCCTCTTCCGGGATGGTATAGTCAAGTCGTGGAAAAAGATCTCTCACTTCAGGTCCGTAAGGAGTGATATCTAAATCATTTTCAGCAAGTATTGCCATAGTTTCTGTCTTCATATTTCCAGACTGACCTATGTTACACATTATTTTTCCTATTGCAAATCTTGTATCAGTCCATGAGAGTATTTTCGCTAGGAACAATGTGTTTTCATACTTTTTGGAATCTTGATAGAAATTGTCAGGCCAGCAAGTGAATGGTATATTGAGTCTGGGGACTCTGTGATCCCTTGGAATAAACAGAGCCCTTTGCCTGTTTTTGTCTGGCATCAACTTCAGATTTCCTATGCAAGTTCTTGTATGTACCTTTTCCTTTATGTAGACAACTTTTCCTCTCTTCTGATCTTTTATGTCTTTTTTTTTATCTCCGTTTTCATCGCTCAGCTCAGTTTTCTCCTCATTTGGATCAATATCTTCTTTTTGATCACTCTTATCCTCTGTCTGGTCATTTGCCTCCTTCTTTTGTCCACTTTTATCTTCTTCACTGTTAGTTTCAATGAGCATCACAACAACCACATCTCCTTCTAATGCCCGGTTTCGATTCCTGAGCCCATCAATAAATACATCCTGTTCATCCCGGTCTAATGTTGATATGTATGCATGCTGAAATTGTTTAGGATTGATCCTTAGAACACCTTCAAGCAGAATATTATTTTTCAATCCAGCTTCAACTTCTTCAGCTGACATGTAAACATCAAATCTTTTTTCATCACTTAGTGTGTCATTTTTTTTATTTTTCTTTTTGTGTTTTGGAGAAGATTTTAAGTCAGGCGTCTCTCGAACCTCCCTTACAGGAGTATTGATGCTTTGCACATTGGTGTTGTAATTGCTTTGAACATATGAATGACTGAACAAAGGATGTTGCATCATATTTTGAAAAAATCCTGTGTTGGGGGAATTTGGTATGCTACCAGTGGATGGCCTCTGATGCATAGCCAGAGGAGTGGTTGGGGCACTGGCCGGGTGTGGTCTATGATGGACATTATGCATTGCAGCAGTGTACATGGAATGTTGCCTTCCTACCGAGTGCCTTGTGTGTTGTACCGCAGCAGACTGAATTTTCTGCTGCATATGAGCAGACTGCACACTCTGTTGTAATACAGAAGCCTGCATGGTATGTGTACCAGCTTGAATTGTCTGTTGCATGGTGACAGCCTGCATAGTCTGTTGCATATTCATCTGGTTTTGTAAATTTGGGTGGTACTGAAACTGTGGATGGTATGTGAGGTTCTCTAAATACCTGGAATTGGTGTCGGCGTAGATCGGACTTGTATAATTTTGAAAAAAATCTCGAGCAGTTGCTCCGTTTTGTGTCATGTTATTCATTCCAGGAAATAATTGTGTTTGAACAGGATCAGGAGCTGTTTTTGCTGGTGGCATTTTCAATTGCTTACGTTTTCTTCGTGCATTTTTGCCCTTGGCGATTTGTCTAGTTTCAGTAATGTCGCATGTTTTTGCTTCATCACCCTCTTTGTTTGTTTTCATAGTAGCCATTAACTTTTTACATAGAAACTCTTCAACTTCTTCCTTGTTCGACGCCGAAGCTCGTGCTTGCTTAGGCGAATCATTGGTAACTTTATCGTCTACACTGCGGGAAAGTTGCGTTTGGCTTTGTGCTAGTTCTTCGCTTTGAGAAGTGTTCGTTAGTGAAATCTGTGAGGACGACGACGTGGTTATTTCATTTGAACGTAACCCACTTTTACTAACATCGCCCTCGGGCGATATTTCTTGAACACTGATCATACTAATTCGTGAACACTAACACTCAGTTGGAAATTCATTTGAAACAAATTAGATACACGAGTAATTTTTACAAAGTTCAATGCCCGACCATCCAAACTATTCCAAACCAAAGAGAATAAAACCACAATAAAAAAACTAACCAACCAAGACAACCAACCAAGCCAATCTAATAATTGGAAACCAATCTACAAAGGAATGAAAATGAAATGAAAAGAAAGAATGAATCATAGAGTAATGGAATGAATATGATGGATGACAGTGAGACAGGTTTTTTACCGAAAACGGAATTTGAATTACAGGGAACTTTCAAGCATAAACATAATGTTTATGCTATATTTTTTTAGTCTATGGTTCAGTAAAAATATCGATTTCATGTCTGTGATTAGAGTAGAATACATAGTACTAATCTGTGGATTAGAGTACTTTGAGTACTTTTGACTAGAGATGGGTCGTACTTGCTATTTCGCGTACCAGATCCATAACGTAACGTATCTTGAAAGAACCAGGTACTAAATACTAGCAAGTATTACTTAGACCACGCGAGTCCACTGCGCAAGTCTTCTTCGCAAGTCCACTGCGCAAATCCACAGCGCAAGTCCACCGCGCCATTCCACAGCGCAAGTACCCAAGGACGCGCCGCGCCGCGAGACGGACGGTCGGGTTGCGACCGCAAGGCGCGTCGCGTCCTAGGGTGCGCGGTGGACTTGCGCGCCGCACCCGAGTATTTTTATGTATGCCCCTTCGTCCATGACGCTACGCAAAAGTGACGGAACTCATTAGAAACTAGAGTTGCGGACTGATTGGAAACTCTGACTCGTCCACGACGCTACTGGAATTTCAACTCAGTCACTCAGTACACGATTTTATGTAAACAAAGTTTTGAAAACGAAAATAATTAACATGACTAGTGATAATTCGAGCGATGACATGGAATTATTACTTCTCCAGTCACATAGACGTCAGAATCACATATAATTACTTTTTATTCGTTAATTTTTCAACAGTTTCTCGAAACCAGTCGCCTGGCGACCAGCATGTCGAGTCGCCAGGAGACTAGTTACAAACGCGTTCCTTTTGAGTAGCGCCGTGGACGGACGCGCATTGAAATACTAGTGCTATCGCAGTCAGGCTACTCATAAGTGACTACAGTTTCAGTCGCGTTCCTTTTGAGTCGCGCCGTGGACGAAGGGGCTATGTGTCTATGTATCGTGAAGTCGTACTAGGTGCGTATAGTTTTATGCGAGAACCTGGTGGCGTAAATACGAACCACCTCTACTTTTGACGGAAAGTGTGGCGGTTGTTTTGGTAAATGATCTTTCTTTCTTTAGTGAGAAAAACATGTGAAAAATCATTGAAGTAGTACAATAAAATAACATAAACAACAGTGAAAATTATAGAAGACGCTCGTGCATTTAATTTTAAAATGAAATTAATAACCCACAACATGCTTACTTCTAAGTGCTTGAAGGGTGTCTTGACTGGATATCCACTTGCTATCAACGCTACAGATGTAAAGGTGACCGAGGTTGACTACAACCCAGAATTTATAACTCGAATAATTCCCAAATTGGATTGGGAAGTTCTGTGGACTGCAGCAGACAGTATTGGTCATAGTGAAGGTTTACCAAAAGTTATAGAGCCCAAATATGAAGAAAACGAAGAATTCTTGAAGATAGCTCATAAAGTATTACTAGAGGTAGAAGTTGAAGAAGGACATCTTACTTGCCCCGAGTCAGGGCGGCAGTTCCCTATATCAAAAGGCATACCAAATATGTTACTAACGGAAGCAGAAGTGCAATAAAGTAGTAAATAATTAAAAGTTGTACTTATTTCCAAAATTTATATTTTGTCTCAGCCACACCTTTGCACATGTGGTACCAGGCTAAAAATTAGCCTATATTACCCAGGAATAGTTTAGTTTTTTTTCTTAATGAAATAATTATTTGAATCCGTTCAGTAATTCCAGAAATTATCCATTTACAATCAAATTACCTTAGTGGCGCAGTGGGTGAGTGCCCATCTGAGATGCATCTTGATACTGGTTTGATTCTCGCTGCGGAACTGATGTTAACATGAGCTGCAAATATTTGATTCAGGTCTGGGTGTACCATGGTACTTTTAGTTTCTGATACCCACAATACAGGGAGTCCTAGAGTAAGCTCAGGACTGTTGAAATTTTACTACTTTAATTATTGTAGATAGGTATTCCAAAAAGAAAAGTTTAGGTACTGTGCTTGACCAGGACTCTTCTGTCTTCCCCAAGTAACCCTTGCAAGCTTGTCCTTGAAATTGCGCACTGTGGGAACGCACTTGTGTAGTACATGAACCATTGTTGTACATTTACAATAAAGACTTATCATCATCACTGAACTATTCCTAAAACGAGTTCCGTTCTAGAACTCTAGTAGGTATATTTATTTGTTCAGAAACAAAGAAAAATTTGAGCCCAGCATAGAATAAACATGTTCATTCCATATAGTGGTTTTATTCTTTCATATTGGTTTTTTGTAAATTTTTTATTAATTCAGTAGTACTAGTAGGCCAGCTTACCCGTGTCGTCTTTCGTAAAGTCCTTTATTTCATGAAGGAAAAATTAATTGAATAAGTAGTCAATGGAAACCGCGGTGAGTGAGTTGATTCACACTTGGTGGTGAATTTGTTTTGAATGTGTGAATAGTCTAATTAAAAAATATATTGTAACTGAAACTTTTATTTTATGTAGGTAATTGAACAATAAATAATAATCACACATCATCATACATATTACACTATCGGTATTGTTAATTTAAGTTTGTAAATTATCTCCAACTTATAGTTCATCTGCATAAGGTACAAATGCTAGGTTGCCTGCAGCTCCAATGGAAATCTTTGTCTTTGCAGCATTTGACAGGGCCTGGGAAATTAAAATATAAGTTAATACAAAAATAAAAATAGGAACTGCTTCAGAAATTTCATCACCAGCTTGATATAAAGAGAGTAATTTACCCCAATGGCCATGGAGTTTGTTCTACGAATTTCGGAAATGGCTCTATGTATCATTGAAAAAACACTGTTTTATAGATGATAAAAACATGTAAAACAGCTAATTTCAAAAAGTTCGGGATAATTTAAATTTCGTAATTTTTTCATAGAATTCTTCTTATTGTTGATTGTTAAGCCCCGTTTCAGGATGCTATACATATTATGATTGCATAGATTTTTATACAAACCTGGGCAATGTCGTTGCTGGTCAGTGAGTCAACCTCCCGAGCCAAATCTGTAGGAGACGTCACTTTGCCGGTGTACAGGCCTTGTGCGGCGAGTGACTCGGCCAGGGAAGCGCCGTCATCAGCCTCGCTCAGGATCTGAAGCTTCAGCTGGTTCTTGCCGGCCTTGATGGCATTCTCGCTGAATGCTGGGTTCTTGAGGAGTTGGCCAACACATTTCACGGCCTGAAAAAAAAAACTTTGTAAAGGACATGTTGGATAAACTTTAAATCACTGATTGTTTTGAGAGATTTGTTCTAACTCCACTCTTGTTGTCATTGATTTCAGCAAATGAAACACAACATACGGGCCAAATTGCACAGTATTTAATTTTAGTGGAAGAGGAAATATGTGCCGAGCCACATAACGTGGGACATGCAGGTAGATGATGATGTATTACCTATTAGCACTGAGGCCTGTGTTCATCAGTGGACGTCCTACGGCTGATATGATGATGATGATGATGAACGTCAAAAAAAAGACTTAGATCGCTGGATCGTCAACAAAGGTCGTAGTACAGATCAAACGTAGCTCTAAATAGCTATTCGCCATACAAAATGTATGGGAACTGACGCGTTTGGCTCATTGTGAATCTAAAGTAATATTTTATCAACTTTAATTTTGAGAAACTTCTGATCCGATCAAAGTCATTGGGCGGCTACTAAGCTGCGCGAGTGAGTTGTCACCACGCTGTCACTACATGGTGCTTTGCACCGCCCCCCCCCCCCTCCCCCTTACGCCGCCACTGTTTGTGACTCACGGTGTTAGCCTCGTCCTTGGGCACGGAGAGTACAACTCCGAACAGGCCGTTGTCGGTGTACGAGACGTTGAAACCTGCGGCAGCGAACGGACCGATGTTGCCCACTGCCTTCGCGAGCGGTGAGTTGTCGGAGCCCCATTTGGTGACGGGGCCGTTGCCCAAAACTGAGAAAGATGATTGATGAGATACAGTAACCATAACATCACACTATTATTATAAAGTAGCTTATGCCGCCGGCTTCGCTCGCGTGGAACCTTAGGAAGTAGGCTATTCTTGGTAAAGAACTTTATCTATTCCAAGTTTCATCGAAATCGGTTGAGTCGTTGCGGCCTGATTGAATCACAAACATTCAAACATCCTCACTTCATTTGAGCCATTTCATTCTGGGCCTGGTCCATGTACACTACATAGAAAAATTAGGAAAAAATAGGAGATTACAAGAAAAATACAATTTCATTAATTTGAAGACAAATGCGATGGTACAAGAATAGTTCTTCTGGTAAGTTTTTTGTGTGAACACTATTTGAAGGCCGCCATGTTGGTTTATAATTGGCGTTTGACATGACATTGACATATTTTTCATGTCATGTTGTTTGATTTGATGTTTTTTTTGTCAGATAAATGTAGGTTGTCAATGTGACATTTTACGCACGTCCATCCGCCATATTTTTGTAGCGCTGTGTGTTGCTCTCTTTATTGAAGGAAATCTTAATGTACCTTAGAACGAAGTCAATTTAATTAAAATAACCAATTAAATACGTTTACTTTATTGCTTAGCCATATTTTAGAGTAGTGTACACAGTGCAGGCCCAGGCTCCATATATTGATGAAACGTCTCTTTTTCGCATTTATAATATTTGTAGGAATTATGATGCCAAATTAAGTGTCAGTCTGTGTAGCAAACGCATCAGCCGAAATGGAGATGATGGCTTTCTGCTACTCTGGGGAGACCTTGAAAGAAGGTCTTACGGTTTACTCCTGATAAAAAACGATGTTCAAGTCTAGGCTAGCGGAACAGCAGTACCAATATATGCAGGTAACCTACCTTAGACTGCGACCAGCCTCGATGAGCTTCCTTTCCGATTGTCCATGAGCTGATGATGAAGGGAGGGAGTAGAAGGGTTCACAGTTCACACAGATGTAAATAATTAGAGATATCACACGCGAAAGTTCGATAGGTTTTGAAAGCTTTTGGCGGGCTTTCACGATATGGCGCGATGCGCGTGCGGTTCGATCGGCGGTCACGAAGCTTCTCTTTCCGGCTGTCACTCCAAGCTTTGACGTATAGATACAATGCATGACAGCCAAAAATATTGACGTCTCGATACTGCTGCATTTTGATAGACTAGATTTCAACATCGCTATGTTGAATTAGATAAATAAGCGTTTAGTTTTTGTGGTAACGAAACAGTCAGTTTGTAACGCTTTCAAGACCAAATGGCTGATCTCAACGAAATATGGTTATGGATTGATTGTAAGCCCTGAAGAAGGACTCGGGTAAATTTCTATCCGGGTACTGCGCGATGGGGCCGCGTGCAGCCACTAGTAATATTATAACTTTATCCAGTAGAGGATCATTTTGAAATACATTTAGATGACATATCGCATGCCGTATGAACACGGCTTAGCTCTTACTTTTAGCGGCAGCTGCTAGAGCCAGGGACTGGGTGGTGCCGGAGGGGGCGCCTTGCAGAGCGATGGCCACGTGAGCCAAGTCACCACCCATCTCCTTTCTGCAACAATGTTACATCTTGTAAGTAGGTACACTATAAAAGTTGCCTAGATGGTTTGTTGCGCTAGGTGCGAAATTAAAAAAAAACTACTATTCCTGTATCAGCGTTCTTTATGGAAAATGCCAAGCGAAGTAGTACTTTTGCGACATTAAAACTAAGTTTAAGATTTGTGTGTTTCTTGAGGACTGAAGTATGAATTAAAAATACAAAAGTCGCGCACCAATGTGTTTTTATATTCGGTAATTAAAGTGCGCATTATCACGTGCTTGAAACGGTGAAGGAAACCAGTTAATACCTATTCTTAAAAGCGGCGATGGGCTTGCAACCTGTCTCTTAAGGAATACTTACTACAAAATGTGGGCAACGTTCGGACATGACTCTGACTACCCCCCTTAGTCATCATCACCTGATCGCATGTAGATCTACGAGGATGTCTACCATGCTTGGAGATAAAAGTTGTGAGCCAGTTACATATTTTTTTTAAATATTATTATTATTAGCCGTATTTCCCTAGGGTATTTTATTTTTCTCATTTTTTTTTTTTTTTTAATTTAGTGGCTATCCATTGCTGGATAAAGGAGGCCTCCTCCATCTCGTGCCAGAAAAACCAACCTCAATTCCCCGCCGTAGTAGGTGGACGCCTCTCCCTTAGCATCGCCGCTTGGAAGCTGAAGAGTTTGTGCGATCAGGCTGGCCCTGTCCTGAAATCGGAAATTCGTTCCTGTCACATTACTGCTCTGTTTCACCTCAGGACACCACGCATCAGCCTGGCCCCCAATTCTACTAATTCAATGACTTGAAAATGATAATCGCATAGTAATGATAGCACCATTATGATTCAGTTACGATTGTCGCCACCTTCGTTTCTTTGATTTCATTGGTGCATTGGTTCAAAGTCAAAGTCAAAAGGCGTTTATTTCAATAAAATCACTAGGACCACTTTGAAACGTCTTAGAAACTAGGTCAAGCTATGCCTGTTCCTCGCGACCAAGCCTAAAAGAATCATTTTTTTCCATGATCCTTTTTCACAAAATGGAATTTAAAGCTTCAGTGTGGTTCAGTTCCACAATGACTGCCATTGATATACGTCTGTGATACCAGAATACCAAAAGTGGCCATTTTGCCATTGAACCATTGTCATTTTGAAGCCATTGAATTAGTAGAATTGGGGGCCTGGTCACTGATCTAACACATGATGACCAAGACTGAATCAGTGACACGAAAAGAAGGAGTCAAAATACCTGGCTGTCCCCAATAACGACGACGGCGCAACGTCCGGGCGAGAGCGTGTTGCTAGCAAAGTGCTGCAAGGACTCGGAGGAAACTTTGCCGATTCTCTTCGGCGAGATGAAGAGAGAGTTGCCGAGACCGCGGCGGAACGCGGCCTTGTGGAGAAGGTCGACGGCGCGGACCTGAAAATAGATCAATTTATTGCTTGTTTCTAGACTGATATTAGCTGAGCTGATCGAAGGACAGCCCTACTATATGGAAAGATGACCTGATAAGGGTTGCTGAGAGCTCTGGCAATTTATGATTTATTTATTTATTTTTATTTCTTAGGAAAACAAACAGTCATAATAACCTACTTATTAACCTTAAACTATAACGAAAGAAACTATAAAGAAAGAAATTTAAAATAATCCGCTGAGATAGATGATAGAGACTTATGTTCAGCAGTGGATGAGCAGTTGTGCATGCAATGTCGAGTTCCTTATTCTGTCTGTCAATGATCCAGATACAAAAAAATGTTACCTGTGGAGGCAGCGAGGCTAGGTCTTGCCTCAGTCGGGGCACATTGTCATCAAGTTCCCACGGTCTGAACTCCTGGTTGGAGACAATGTTGTTCAGCTGTTCCACTGCAGCCTGAAGGTTGTCTTGGGTGGTCTGCAATCAGGTACAAAACATTATTGACATAAGACATCATCATACAAATAGCAATGATAATAATACTTCATAAAAATAAGATGAGAAAATTAATAAATCAAAATAACAATAGCCGGGTCCACACCAGACGCTCCAAATTGGATCGGCGATCCTGCGATCCGCGATCCAAGATTGTGTTGCGTGGAGCGCCGTTCGCACTAAGCTGATCCCAGTTTGTTGAAATGCGATCCTGAAATACGCTCCAAGCGATCCGTGATTCAGTCGCACTCTTGCTGTCACACGTATCCATGTTGGCTGGATCGCGCGATCCACAACAAATTTTCCACACCGCACGCTTCACGCAACTGAGGCGCCTTTGAGGCAGATCAAAAAACCGACCGAAAATGGATCGCGCGCGGCACGTCCACACTGACCGCGTCTTTGGATCGCGCTCTTGCCGCAGGCGATTGGAGCGCGTTGGATCATCCGGTGTGGACCCAGCTAAGTACATTTATGGTTTATTATTTAAATCAGTTAGTTAGACTTTGGAGTATAGTTTTTCATCTTAATACTAAGTTCAATTTAAAAAAATATTTGTTTTTATTCATAAAACATGTTTGAAACTACAATCATCATTTACTTACGATGTTGACTGTACCTATCAAGATAGCATGCAATAGATAGTAAATAGGCAGACCTGTGCCCAGAAGTGTTCAGCAGGTCTCTAGATATGATCAAGTCAAGCTCACCTCAAGAGTGTACTACAATCATCATTTACTTACGATGTTGACTGTACCTATCAAGATGGCATGCAATAGTAAATAGGCAGACCTGTGCCCAAAAGTGTTCAGCAGGTCTCTGGATTAGATCAAGTCAAGCTCACCTCAAGAGTGTAGTAAACAAACTCGCGGTCACCGGAGGCACTGACTGCAGCCCCAACCTGAGCCAGCTTACGGGCAATGATGAAGCCGCTTGCACTCTTGGTTGTGATACCTGCAGCTGAGCGCAAGACGTGGGACACACCCAGATCCGTCTGAGGCTCATAACGAGAACCAGCTCTGAAAAATACTTTACAATTTTAGGCTGTGACAAAAGGTGTAAACAAAAGGTTTAACTTTTTTATAAAAAAGTTATATAACTAAGGTTGTACAAATATTTACGGCCCACCTGTTTGTAAGTGGTTATTGTAGCCTATGAATGCTTGCAATATGAATAAAATTGCTATGCTTTCGCTTGTTGTAGCTAGTTCCTTCTTGATCATACTGCATTATGTCAGTAACCAGGTTGTGTGAGAAAGGGCCTACAACCATTGGTAAAGTGCGCCTCATAGAGGCTCCTTTCATGCTCATGTCCCATGTTTTCTAATTTTTAGATTCTAGGACATGCTAGTAACCTCAAGATGTTATCCTTCACTGTTTGAGAGCACTAGAATAGTGCTTGTAAATTTTCCGAATAGCATCTCCATTGGCGCACGACCAAGATTTGAACCCACGACCTTTTGATCGAAGGATAAGATAAGATAATTATTTATTTCACTTAGGTACATTACACTTCCAAGTAGCCCTAATTACCAAACTAAGTATAAACTTGTATTTTGGCAAATAGTGCCTGCCCTTCATTTTATCATTTAAATTTTGTACGGACATTACATAGTCGGATACAAAAACTATAAATTAAGAATAAAAAATAAAAAACTGATGGTACCTACTGAGGGCAGGGTAAGTAGCACCATTCCATTTGTGCTCTCTAGTAGCATTGCTCTAGTGCTCTCTGTTTGTTAAATTTATTGATAGTAAGCCCTTGCAAGGTCGAATTTAAAACAGCTGATAGCTAACTTACTTGAAAGCAATGGTGACACGGGTGACAGGTGAACCATTGTCCAAAGCAGCCACTAATGTCTTGTTGGGTAGAACAGTCGACGTGATCCTAACATCTTTCTTAAAAGCTGGCGCCGCCTGGGCGTAACCCCTCGTCTACAAGAAAAAATAACGCATTATAAACGCAGGAACACGATACGAATACGATACAGGTTTACATAATCAGAGGTTTTGACAGAAGAAGAGCTTCATAATTGCTGAGTTCCTGAGGCAAAGCCCAGCGATCGTTGTATTTATTTACGACAGATGAACTAAACTTACCGCTACATGACGAACTAGCGGGCTAGCAAGAGCTTTCGATGCCATTTTTGAGGAAATTTTAATTCTTAGTCCTGCACCGCAAATTCACTCACAGGCAGGTACCAAAGAGAATAAAAAGAAACCACTTGACACTCTTGACAGAAAGGAACGTCAGACAGGTTGTCATGTCAGATACATGAAAACACAGATAGAATACAGATAGAAAAAAGTACTCTGTGTGTAATAGACGTCGAGCCGAACTCCGTGGTGTCTATGAGCACCGTAGTCTACGGTGAAAACAGACAAGACCGACTAGAATATTTTTTGGGATACTCTACTGATACACACCTACTGTACTGTACGGCAGTCTGATTACGTAAAAAAGAGCACAGCAACAGCAGTGCGACAGCAGACAAAGCACGATCGGTCGCTTATCGTCAAAAAAATCCGTATTACGTATGGCGGTTCCCGCCTACCGCACGCCTGTCTGAATAATATTGTGTGATTATGGTGGAGTTTTGGGTAATATTGTTTGAGTAAATCGCTCAAGTGAGGTGAAATAAAATTATTACATGTATCGTCATTTTTTGAGTTGAGAGAAGATAGAGAGAGAGAGAGAGAGATACCCAACCATCATATCTTACTAAAACTGAACTTGACAGTGACTTAAGAAGTAAAATGAAGAAGAAAGATGAAAAGAACAAAGAAAAAATATAAACGGAAGACATGGTGGTCAGGCCTAGATGCCATAGCCAGCACGAAAGGAAAAAAACTTAAAAAAAAAACGATTTTGACGTGCGTGACAGTCGGTGACAGACAGGATAGACGTGTTTGTTTTCGTTTTTAGCTAGAAAATGCCGCCAATTTTATTGTAATTATCTTTTCAGGTGTGTAATATCGTGTAAGAGAAAAAATTGCATAGATTTATCATGAAAACATCCTGGACCACACAATTATTGACGAAACTTTGTACGTACAGTGATAGATAGCTCAAGAATGCCAAGTGATAGGCATTTGACACAGTAGTACGATAAAGTGTCTTTTCTGCTTTTCAGTAAATTCCCACAATCAAAGTATCTACTACCTAAATTTTTTATTTGGTGCTTAGATACTAGCGCTTGTTATACACTACAGCGAAGATTGGTAGAAGTTCAGTTTCTATCGACGTAATTACTTATTTCAGGGAAGTTATGACCAGTCAGCCTGAGCAATTGTCTGAAGAAAATTCAACTATTACTAAGGACACAAATGATAATATAAGTTCTCACCGGTGCATGAATATTTTACGTTTGAAGGAGAAAAAAATAAGACCAAAATGCAATAAAGTTTTGAAGAGGAAGCTAAAAAAATACAAACTCAGGCAAGATGGACGAGAAGATCCAGATGTTTTAGATGTATCGGGCATATTAGAATCCTTATTGAATATATCAGTAGGTGAGGAAAAAACGAATGCTGAACTAGAGCTTGAACAGCTAAGACCCACTAACTACCTGTTTAAAATGGGTAGAAAGAAGCATGCTGATCATGATACAGTGAATTCTGTAAAAACTAAACCTGAAGTAAAGAATGTCAATGGTTTTGTACAATTATCTCCCACCACAGAGGAGAAGAAACAAACAAATGCATTCAAATTACTAATGGAGTCTAGAAATAAAAGCCTTGGCAGCAATTCACCTGGTAAAGAAAAACCTATTCATGAATCAGAAATGCAGGAAACACTGGAGAAAAAGAATAATAAGGCTAAGAGAAACTTGGCTCTTCAAAAGATGGCAGAATGTAAAGGATCACTAAAGAAAAAAGAAGTAGAAGAAAATCAGGAAAAATACATCAATAAGAAAATGGAGAAACGAGCTGAGAGATTGAAAAATATGATATCTAATATTGAACCTAAAGCACCAAAATTTGTAGCTGACAAAAGTGTTTCAAAATTACTAAATGGACGAAAACCACTAAACAGCTTGAAAACAGAGAAAAATGAAAAGAATTCTGATAAGCCAGTAAAAACATTGCAATTGGTAGACATGTTTACTGATGTTGAACATAAAATCAGCCCGGAAAAAAAGATTATATCTAAAGAGGATGAGGAGTTCCTGAATAAATTATCTCCTTCTCTCAAAAAGAAAGAGAGCATGCTGAGCTACTTCAAAAAAGTTGAGAAAGAGCCAGATAATGAAAATAATGTAGTTATCAAAGTCAAATTAGGAATTAAATCCAAAAAGAAAATCAAGAAGAAAAAGCTAAGCCTTAACAAAGGTTGTTCTAACATGGAGATACCCACACTTGAAGTGGAAACTATAAAAGTGGATCAAGAGACTAAAACCAAGGAATTTTCAGAACCGAAACCAAAAGAGACAGAAAGAGCAGAAACAGAAGGAATCAGTAGCAAGGAAAGAAGAAAAAGGAAACGCGAAATTAAAGTTCATTGTGATGATGGTGCAGTTTCCTCTTCCAATATTCTGGATTCAAAAGGTGATGTACGACCTAGGCGATCTGCAAAAAGACCTGTGAAATACAACGAAGATGCTGGCCTATCTAGTTCTGATGAAGATTTGCATATCTTCACCCCGAAAAAGAAAAAGCATTCTGATAGGAAAATCAATCTGAATCAGACTATAACAGTTGATATAAGCTCAGAGAATGAGGAAATACAAGAGCCATTTAAGAAACCTGTACCAGAGAAAAAAGAAAAAGCTAAAGCAACTGATAAGAAGCCAGTGAAATTAGCACCAATATTTTCTACAAAAACTCAACTTGACCCTGCAGCTATTGAAGCAAAGCAGAAGTTCCTGCAAAGTGGAGTTCCAGAAAAACTTAAGAAAATTATGTCAAAACAGGTTGACAAAAACACATGGAGTAATTGTTTCTTAAAAGTTGTTCACATCCAGCAACTTGATGTGTTGGATCAATCAGTATCACTTCAATTGAGTCTGAAAAACCACGATATTTCTATTGATGAGAAAGATTCACACTGTCAAGACCCATCTTTTAAATCTTTGCTGAATATAGCCACATCACAAGGTGCTTTCACATTGTCTTCAAAATATATGAACGCTCAAATGGTTCTACAAAACCTCAAAGAGAGATACCCAAGATATCCTGTCTATCGAACTTATCGGTTATTGAGGGGTAAAAAAAGGGGAGACTACAAAGTTGGAACAAATTACTTAGATTTAGACAATAGCATGGAGATATTGAATGGTTCCATTGACAATCAGAATGATAATCCAGAACAGCTAAGTTGGTCTGATAAATATAAACCCTTAGCAGCTAGCCAAATTATGGGCAATTTTGACAGTGTCAACGAACTGCGAAAGTGGCTGGTGTCTTGGACTGAAAATGACATGAAATCAAAAGCAACAAATGGGTCTGATTCATCAGACTTCTACCAATCAGATGCTGATAGCAGAGATAGTATGAAATCAAGTAATAATCTTCTTGTATTGTCAGGGCCTGTTGGCAGTGGGAAAACTTCAAGTGTTTATGCAATTGCTGCAGAACTCTCAATAAAAGTTATTGAGGTGAATGCAAGCAGCAAAAGAACTGGCAAAATAATGTTACAGGACTTACAGGAAGCTACCCAATCCCACAAAGTGAACAGACAAGCGAACAGTAATGAAAATTCACAGAACTCCCAGAAATCAGAAGTGATCGAAGCACCTATAGCCATTAGCACAAACAAAGTTAAAAAACGCGGGCGGCCTAAGACAATTTTGGAGACCACTACACCAAAAAAAACTGTTGTTAAACAAGCAATATCCAAAGAAAAATCTGAAAGTTCATCAGCCAGTCAAGATATTACCAGAACTTGTATGTCTCTTATTCTGATAGATGATGCAGACATAGTCTTTGATCAAGATGACGGGTTTTGCTCAGCAATTGTGCAGCTTGTGCACAGTTCCAAAAGGCCAGTTATACTGATAACATCATCATTATCATGTCCACACTTGCAGAGGTTCATACAGACTAGCAAGATACTGAAAATGAATCCTTTGTTACCAAACATACTTGGGACATGGTTGGATATAATGTGCTTGGCTGATAGTGGAATGTGTTGGCCAGGGGTTGGCTCAAATGTTCTGAACTTATTCAATGGAGATGTAAGAAAAACCATAAATTGCTTGCAGTTTTATGTATGCAGCCAGGAGCAAGCAGGCCAAGAAGAATGTTCACAGAGCACTGATTGCAGAGCCAATGTAGATGATGAGAATTCAAACATGTCATGGGCCGATCGTGATGGGGAAGATTGGAAGCAAGAAGAACCATTAGAGAAAAATGACCAATCTAAAAGTTTTATGCTCAAACAAATGCATTCCATGCAGTACAAAAGCCCAACTGACCTATTCAACATTTGGTGGGGAGTGCCCAACCTGCTAAGCGAACGAAGAAACCATACAGTAAAGCAGGAATCAGCAAACAAATCATCACTTCAATCTATAAGCCAAGTTTTGGATTCTATTTCTCTGAGTGATTCCTACAGCCTCAATTTCAAGAACATGGGAAATATGGCCTCTGACCCGTGGTTCTCTCAAGAGTCACATAGTGTGTCTGAACTCGAGAATTTTGATAGATACGACAGGCATTATGGAACAAGAGAGGATATTGCACATGAAATAACAAACAGTTCAATCAGTATTGCACGAGCTGAATTTGGTTGTGATGGAGAAACCCAATTAGATTTTCCTGGAATGGCACAGCAAAGGTAATTTTATTATGTATTTCTATGGGGTAGCATTGCCCATATTATTTGAGTGACGGTAGCCCAAATTCAATGACAATAAAAGCTTTATAAATGGAAATTGACTTGAAAGAATTTAACTCCAGTAGCTAACAAATACAGTTTGTTCCGTAACTAGTATGCTATCACGTAAGAGGCTTGTTCTATCAACAAAAAGAGAGAAAATGAGAGATGAATTTTTTTGAATAGTTTTTTTTTCAAATCAGCTGTTTTTGCTCTTGTTACCGACTTTAAAGTTAGTAACCAAACCAATAAATAAATTTAATTTATCAACTTACTAGAAGTTAGCACCAAGTGGGTCCTAAAACAGCTGAATAATTAAGGTTGAAATAATTTGACCCCAAAACAGCAGATTTATTTCAGTGAAATTGTGTAGTTACCAAATGTCATAGATTACAAGTTAATTATTATTATATTAGAAGTTATTAATTATAAGTAAATAAGCCCTTTTCGGCTTACTATACTGATTATTCACACTTATTGCCAGACTCAACCACGCTATAAGCGAGTGGCACCCGTGATAGCCTACTTTTAAAGTCAAGGGTCGCAGGTTCGCTACTCGCTAATGTGCTAACTTATCTCACTACCTCAATTCTGAAAGACATTTTTTTTTCATTGTACTTACGAATTGGAATCTCTCAGAGAAATTGGAACTGTATTTGTATGTAGACGCTCTGCCCGGGGCGCAAGGGGCGTTATGATGTACATAGAAATAATTTACCTTTGCCCGCGGTTTCACTTGCACGGCTCTCGGATAAAAAGTCTGTACAAGGTGATTCATAACTACTTAGAAAGATGATAAAAAGACCAAAAACAGTTTTTTTTTAATTGTTCTGGACAAAATCTGAAAAAAAAAACATGTATTTGCTCTTTTCCCGCTAATAAGTATTTTTTTTTGTTGGTAGAATAAATCCCTTTCGGAATGTTAAACCCAATATAAATCATCATGCCTTATCCTTCCTCATAAACTATCTCTATATCAAATATCACTAAAATCGGTGCAGTCCTTTAGTCATGAAAAGCTTACAAACACACAGACTGAGAGACAAGAGTAACTTTAACTTAGCATTAATATATCTAGTGTGATTATTTTGTTACAGGCAGAGAGACCGAATAGTATCTCGCCACAACAATCTGACTGGGTACTTGAGTCCACAGGCCGTTCTAGACAGAAAGGCGCTTGCTTTAGACTACTGGCCATCCTGTCGAACCATTTGCAGGATAGAGAAATCGAAGACTGACACCAATTCCAAAAGAAATAATCGTTTCTGTCACTACTTGAAGTCGCTGAGTGTTCTTTGTAAAAATGACTCTTTTGATAAACTAGCAAACAGTTTGTGCCCAAGTGAAATGAACAATGCTACAGCACTTTCATAGTTTATTGAATTACTTATTTGAATAATTGTGAATATCAAGTTAAATAAATTGTGTTATGAAGTTAATATAATATATCTAGAAGTAATTTAAGAATTTGTTTTTTTTCATTTTTTTTCTTTAGATAGTCGTTTCTGTTTGAATTAAAATCTAAATTTAACATAATTGTTTGTTTTTTACTGCTAATTAGGTGTGAGAAGATATATATCTCTTACGTACCTACACTTTGAACTCTTGTTTATTCCAACTTTGTTTAAAAATATTGTCACGTGTTGATAAAAATACAGAATTATGGTAAGTTTTTATCACCTACAAAATTTAACAATGATCTATCGATTGGAAAATGTATGTAAAATGTACTTTCTCATTTTCAGGAAAACTGAGGTCTACACTAAACTTAGTAATCTGCGGTGCGCAGCTCCCACCGTGTTGGCGGGTGACCATCTTCTGGCGCTTGTTGAGAAACAAAGGCACATGAAAATACATTGCGCCGCGTGATAAATGGCCCGCAGTATCGTTGGAATGGCTTCCGTGAAACGTAAGTAATGAATATTCTTTACCCACTTCATATATTTTACTTTTTTTGTAAAACCCCCTTTTTCTATTTTGGTAGTAGATATCTACAACCTGTTGACCGACATCCATGCAGATCGAACTGACTGACGCTGACGGTTAGAAAATTATGCTCGACAAATAAACTTACAAAGCCGATTCGCTCAAGTTGTTTGAGAGAGCTCCAATAATTGATAGAATTCAACACTCTCAATGAAACTACTACCAACGACGGTGCCGATTCAATCCTATTTTACTCTATACAGTTTTTATGCATGTTTATTTTTTTAAATGTATAAAATTATAAAGTTCATAAATCTGGAATATAATTTTGTATAGGTATCAAGGTATATATATAAAACATACTAAGTTCTTAGCTCCCTTTAGTCGATATTGCTGTGTAGAGCAGCTAGAGAAGCATTAAAGTTTTTCACTATCACTGTTTTTCTATGAAATCCAAAACAAGGCCTCTAGCGGATCATTCCCGCACCTCATTTTGTCCATACAAAAAGCCGAGTTCGCTCGAAGCGAACACTCTCACGAGTGATTCACAGGTTTTTGTAGATGCTCTGTTCGTCCCAGTATTGATAAGATGGGATTGAACTTTGAATGTTTTGAGTAGATTTTGACACTATTGCCGTTGCTAAGACTAATCAAGTTCCAATGATAGTACAAGGTGGCTGCGAGTATTGGTATCTATCTATCTAATGATGATGATATCAAAACCCACAACACAGGTTTTTATTTGATGCTACATCAACTACAAAAGTTTTTATATGTTTTAGAGTACCTATAACAGCATATAAATGTAAAAGTGTAAAATGTAACACGTTTTTTAATGATAATTTTTATTGCCAATTGGGTGTAGAATAAGTCGCTTTCGGGATAATATACATATTATGAATCACCTTTAGAGACTATTAAAAACGTTCTGTTACCTGTCAAATGTCGCACTGCCTTGTGAAGACGTCAGCGAGCTTCTATGGCTGTTCACTTATACAACAAAGTTAATAAATCGCAAAATATACACCCACTCTCAAATCGAGAAACTAAAAAGAAGATAAAGAATTGGCTACAATATTTAAATTATAATGAAACTGAACTATTGCTTGAATCTTTAAAATGAAAGTATCTCAACCACACAAAGACATAATATACATACATTAACCGATTCATACATATCACTCATACACCCACACAAAAACATACATTTACACACGTACTACATACACATACACATACACCCACACATACTTCATACACATACACCCACACAAATACATACGCTTACACACATACTATATACGCAACCACACAAATACATACACTTACACACATACCACATACACCTACACACATCCATTCATCACCACAAACACACACACATGCATACACAATAGCAACTTCTTTCTTGAATTGTCTCTAAATTCCGTAATTTCTGGTTGCTGTATGTATGTACCTTAGTCTAATTTAAAAATTAACTTTATCTACAAGTTAAATCTAACTGTTAACTACATACTGTACTTGTTTATGTCATAACTATAACCATTTTATGGGAGAAGACACTGACTTCTGTAACACAGGTTATCTTACCTAGCTCAGGAGTCAGGGAATTCACACAATGTCTGTACTTATTACTTTATGTCAATAAACAAAATATTAAAAAAGAGACGGACGGTGTATAATAGTTTAATAGTAGACTGACAGTTTTTGAACTAATTCTTATCAGCCTGCAGTTATTTTTAGGTACCATGAGCATTATTTTTACAAAAAAACATTCAGCCGAAAGATTTTTACAAAAAACATTCAGGAAATTACTCCATTCCCCAATTGCGTATTTGTTCATTACACAGATGGGTAATTTCACGTATGCGTCCTTTCACGTCTTGGTCCAAATGCTGATACGTCAATATGCGAATGCGTAATAACGCAAAATAATTGGTCGGTATGCGTCAGAACCGTTAGCATTAGGTGGGACCATACCACTAAGTAGATACGTAGATAGTACGTACTAGGTTCGGCTCTGTGGGCGCATACCTCGCGTGACACAAAATAACTTTTTATATAAGCTGAACATTGTACATTGAACAAATACCTACCTATCTATGGGTATGCTTGTCTTATTACTCGTTACCTACCGCTACAATATTCCTGTTTTGATTCGTTTCACTGAATCCGTCTTCATTATTCCAACCTGATTAGGTATCTTTATATGATAAGAAACACAAATTAACAACAAATTGACGAAGTTTCAATATTGTTTTGTCTAATTACATGGTAACAGAAGATTTATCCAAAAGTTATCAAAGTTGCTATCCGTGAATTTTATTTTTGTCTTTAATTGCAAAAATATACCCAATATCAGCTTGTTACGTAGGTAGAGTCTCTAAATATAGAAGTTTGATCTTTTTATTGTTTTTGTGACCCGTTGATTAGAATTCAATTTCTTCAAAATTCTTTTTATGAATTTATTCTCAAAATCTTTGCTCTATTATTAGATATGTCCGTCGAAAATATGGGGCATCTGTTGATGTACTTGGTACATGAAATCTGTTGAAATAAATATCATTTAAAAATCGGTTCAAAATAATGGCAGAGATCATACTTAGAAATTGAAGAAACTAGGTACGGTACTCTTTTTATTCTCTTTTAAGTCGTTAAATAAGATATTTTTTACAAAAACCGACTTCAAATTCCTGAATATTTACAAGATCAATATCAACCTCTTTGCGTTTTGCTTACCTACTGAGGATGACACTGGCCACCTAAACTTTCGGATAAAAAACAAAAGTAAGTATGACATACATTCATCACCAATAATATGTAATAACTCTTACGGTACTGACTGACTGACTGTCAATCACACGTAGTGGTTTTATTATCTTTGAAAATCAACGCAGAGTCTAACCAAAATCCTAAGAGAATGAAATTTGCAGGGTAGCGTAACGTATGGGTGCACAGAAAGGAATTCCCGACACACAACCCCTAAGTTTAAAGTTTATGTAAAAATAGCAGCAACCGAACAAGTCGAGGGAATTACCATACCATACCACAGTCGACAAAAAAAAAATTCGGCAAGTCGTGATTTCAAGAGATGATGACGTTTTTTTAAGTTTTACTGGACAGGTTGCTATCCCTCAGGAATTAAATTAAAATGGGCCCATCCCGGGATCATACTCTATATACCAGCGAAAGAATCATCAAAATCGGGTTACTATTGGCGGAGATATGGAGTAACAAACACAAAAAAAAATACAGCCGACTTGAGAACCTCCTCCTTTTGGAAGTCGTTTAAAAAGGAACCTGTAAGTAGATGTCAATTTGTTGTATAAAATTGTAACTTAACATTTTTTCCTTTTTATATTTTTAGCTTTGAATACAGAACAAACATTTTTAGTAAAGTTTATTACTTACCTACTTTGTCAATCTAAATGAGAGTAAATGAGCTCGCGTTTAGAAAAGTTGATAAGGCAGCTTGGTCATGGAGGTAGGCCATAATTATCTTAATGGAATTAAATTCTAAGAAATGGAAACGATGAACCGCTAATGACCTCTTATCAATTTTATTCGACGTTCAGCGTAATTTTGGGAAATTTCGAGTAATATTAGGTGCTGAAATACTAGGTATCTACTGTACCTTACCTGTCTACTGTCTTTCAGTATCTGTAGACCTACCTACCACACATTGGAAAAAACTATTCATTAAATACAAGGTGATTCATAATATGTATACTATCCTGAAAAGTGCCTATTCCACCAACAGAGAAAGAAGAATTTAAGAAAGCTTTTTTGAAACAACTAATTTGAAAAAGTTCGGGAATTTTTTCAAATTAGCTGTTTCTGGTATTTTTATCATATTAATTTACTAGCTTATTTTACCTATTAACTAGCTTCCGCCCGCGGCTTCGCTCACGTGGTACCTAGATAAAAAATAGCCTATATGCTATTCTAGGTAAAGAACTATAAAATCTATGCCAAGTTTCATCGAAACGGTTTGCGCTGTTATGGCGTGATTGAACCACAAACATCCAAACATCCTCACAAACTTTCGCATTTATATTTCTTGGTACATGATTATTAAAAAGATGCGCATCTTTGAGAAGAAGGGTACGTGACAGCCCGAACAGCATCGTGAACGCACTATCCGACAGATGGGATTGTCCGATAATCAACCACTGGATGCGCCTGCGGTTGACACAGTGGTTGATTAACAAAAAAAATCGCTTTTATTTTATTTTATTTGTAACCTCTTGTTCATACTAACATTAGTCTTAAGAACTTTTATAAATATGCTACTAACAAAATATGGACCAAGTCTGAAATATTTTTTTTATTATTATTATTGTTTGCTAGCTCTAATCTACTCGGTTTTTTATTAAAGACCGGGGATAACTGGGACGAACGGGCCTAGGCCAAGTTCGCCTCAGTAGAGGGTTGGACTTCACCAGGAAGTTCTGTTTGTAAAAACTTTCTCACTATTCTGCAGGTGTTCAAAATAACTGCTTTTTGTAGCAGAACATTATTAATATTATTATTACTAACCGCAAGAGAAGATCGGCTTCAAGATTGCTACCTTAACCAGCTGTTTCATTGAGTTTGAACTGATTTGACCCAAAAAACATCAAATTTTTGCTCAACTTTTTTAATTTCAATGAAAAATAACGTATTTCCAAAAGTCGTCAAAAAGAATAGAATAAGCCACTTGTAGGTATATACATTTCTTGTCGCTAAGCTCATGCTGGGTAGCATTTCTGACAAATCTAGATAGTCCGTCTAGGCCAGTGGTCATAATTATTTACAGACCTTATTAATAGCATTGAGTGGTTTGTTTACACCATGTCAGACCTTTATTTATAGCATTTAGTTGTTGACACCATATCGTCATTCAGATAAGGGCCACTTTATCAGGAAGCTTCTAGAACAACTGACCAGAATGCAATTTTGGCAGAGCTATGAAGGGTTCGGACTGGAGTCTGGAATCGTCATCAAACTAACCTTATCACAATTATCAGCTTGGTAAGTAAGTTCACTGGTTATTAAGTTAACGATCTGCGAACCCGCATACAAGGTGATTCATAATAATGTATGTGATGTAATAATGCCATCCCGAAAGGGGCTTATTCTACACCTAATTGGCAATATAGTTTGTTCTTTGACTTTTGGAAATTCATCATTTTTCATTGAAAAAACTCTATGCGAAAACAGCTGTTTTGGGGTCAAATCAGGCCAAACTCAATGAATCTGCTGTTTTTGGTAGCAATCTTGATTCCGAACTCCTTGCACGTTTAGTTATTAGTTCTAAAGATAAAGAAAGTTTGCTGAAAAAAAAAAATGGAAATATTGATGTTTTTTTTTCGCTAATGTTACTTCTTTTCGTTGATACAATAAACCCCTTTCGGGATGGTATAGGTACATGTTATGAATCACCTTGTATAGGTACTCGTAGGTAAGAGTGGACACAAAGGTAGTGAGACGAATCCCGGGCGTGCACCAATGAATTTTCCATTCAGAAAGTTTATGAGATAGATATTACCTACTTACTACTAGAGTAATTCTATGCTTCAGGCATTTAAAGGGGTCCCGCCATTATGCACCGTCAAGATGGCGGGACCACCATTTTGCTCGATAAACAAACGCGCATCAATCAATACACTGATACCACATAGATTTAGTACCTGAATTTACCAATTCCTCCGTAATACAAGTTATTATTAGTTCTACAGTAGTTTCAGAGATTATTTTATTTTAAATAATGACAATGAAACAGCCTATCACCTACCTATGATTATTATAGGTGACTAGCTTCCGCCCGCGGCTTCGCTCCCGTGGTACCTATGAATATAACAAGCAGCCTATATGCTATTCCAGACTATAATCTATCTCTGTGCCAAACTTCATCCAAATCCGTTCGGCCGTGATTGAAACACAAACATCCAAACATCCTGACAAACATTCGCATTTATAATATTAGTAGCATAGGTGATTATGAGCCAGTATGTTATAATACTGGCTGTTCATTGTGAAAAGTTTGCAACTCTATTTAGCAGCGGACCTCCAAAATCTTTGATTAAGGCAAACTTGGATTTTGAGATCAAATACATAAGCAAGGGTTAGAAGTTGAACGCGAATAGGCAATGATAATAATATTAACACGACGCATTAGTATTGCAATTCGATTACTAACGAGGTTGGTAAACTGGTAATTACCAGTTGAGGATCTAGAGCAATCGGACGTTATCGATGCAATGACATTTTGTACTGAAGTGGTTAGAAAATGATTTGATGGAAATATTTGGCAATACAATCTTCATATGCCGCGAGCTCTGAATTAAGCTATGCTTTGAGTCTAAGTTAGTGAGTGGCTGGTAGGTAGGGTCAAATCTGAAATCATCTTCAAACTCATTAGCCATGTAGGTAAACAATTAGTTGTTCTGCCCTAGTGCTACAGCATTTTTCCATACGAGTTTTCCTCAATTATTAATATGTTTGAATAAGACATTTGTTGTACCTAAAGATTGATTTTAAAATGGTAATTTCTCGGGTTTGTTACATAATTATAAGTATAATGTTTGTCCAGTGCGGGTTCGATTCCCGCACTGGACAAACATTTGTGACCAACACAGATGTTTGTTCTGTGTCTGGGTGCTAAATATATATCTATTCTGTATATCAGTCTCTGGTACCCATAGTACAGGCTATGCCTAGTTTGGGATCAGTTGACCGTGTGAATATGTCCGGAATATTTATTTATTTATTTTTAATTTTCTCGTCCCTTTATTTGGAGGAACTAAGGACTCTACAACAGTTCACCTACCTACACTGGCTGATGCTTTCATACGTGATATTGGTGTACCTAATCCGATTATTTATTGATGAACCCAAAGTACAAGACCATGGTATTTTTATCAAAATAATGAAAATAGGTAGGTACCTAATAACATCTGACTACTAGAAGTAGGTAATTATTATCGCTAGTGTTAAGTGAAATTAGCTATTCATTAATAGTTTTATAGCTTCGTATTTTTTTATTAGGGGCATAAAACATTATCACTTTTTGAGTAGGTAGTACTTACGGGAACATAAAGCATTCCTCATCACGACATGTCGTTAAAGTCGGCAATGTTGGCGCCGAGCGGGGGTTATCGCCAGGCGCGTGCGCGACGCCAACAGATCCCGGCTCGCATAAATAAATACCTAGCCGCGTGAATTTTCGCATCAGTTTCATCAGTGCGACAAGCTATACAACACCGACAACCAAATTTAAATTAATCAAAATGGTTAGGAGCGATCTTCGTGGAGAATCTTGCGGCTACTGCAGCGCGTGTGTGCGCGCACGTCTCAGCGCCGCCCGAGGCCGGAGCCCCGAGCCCCTGGAGTGCGCGTACAAACACATCTTGGAGTCTTACACGGGTGAGAAACAAGGAAAGCTGCCGGATTCACCCAAACCGGCGTGTGCCTCGTGTCGATGGACTTCCAACGCTCAGTTCCCGGAAACCCCTCCGCAATCTGCGAGCGACCTCAGCTTAGAATGGAGCTCCAGATCTTCCCAGCGGTCGCGTACCCGGCGACGCCAGAGGTAGACCGGCGCAGGAGACACGTCAGTCCTCGAAGACTGCTCATGAATATATTTCCTACAAAAGTGCTTGATGGCACTCAACTCATCGCTGTCTTGGTTGAAATGAAACAGTGTCTTGAAGTCAGCTGTGTGATACTGTGTCGGTCGCTAAATTTTGCGACGTAGATAATGCCCGGTAGATTTAAGTGATGCCTAGATTTTAAACATTTGTAGTTACTTAGTTGGCTTAGTTAATAAATGTTTCTATATATGTTAATAATTATTGTTTCTTTTTTATTCACATTATTAAGCAACGAATAGGTCCACAGTCCAAAAATATATCATGTATCTTTTCGATGATTATTGTAGGTTTATCTGCTACTAGGTTGGAAACAAGTTCAATATAACCTCACTGGATTATGAGAAAGGAATTATATTTGATTAGAATTATTATTGTGACACACGTACAGTCCTCTGCTAAACGTTGGTATGCCGCAAGGCTTGCTTCTGGGCCCGTAGGTAGATACTGCTAAACCTATCCCTAACCTTATACAGATCGCTAGGTATTCAGACTTTTAGGATGAATGTTATGCATTTTTACAACTTACAAAAATATTATAGCTTTATCCCAGTTTGCATCACATCACAAAATTAAATATACTACTAAAACCTCCGATTCCACCAATTTACCTCTAGAATTGCTTGCAATGCAAACCCAAGGGAAACAAACCTTATACATACAGTACCAATATTATTAGACAAAAAAACCTACGAGACTATTGAGATGCCTAGAACTATATTTAGTTACTAGCTGTCACCCGCGGCTTTGCTCACGTGGTACTTATATAAAAAGTAGCTAGTAAAGTAGTAACTACCTATTCCAACTTTCATCTCTACACTCCACCTATTCCAAGTTTCATCGAAGTCGGTTCAAAAATCATCTCAAACTTTCGAATTTTTATTATTAGAAGGATTACTACAACACGCGCATCTCTTACGTTTAAATTATTTCTTAGTCTAGAATCTAAACGTTAGATAATACTATCTATCCTATTATAGTGCATTTACATAGATATAATATCATCGTCATAATTATGAATGACAATGGCAGGCAACTGGAGCGCAGAATAGATACTTAATTATTAATAGTTAGTGCGACAGAAGCCGGTACAAATGTTACAAGAACAAATTATGGTACAATGCCCTCCGAACACGGAGCATGCACGAACATACGAGACTCGTAGAGATAAAGCGTTTGGTTGACGTAGAAACGTCGAGATAAGATCGCAGAGTATATTCGATCCTCTTTGTCACAGAAAAGTTACAAAGTTCACGTAACTCGTGCCGGATTAACACCATGTACATAAACAAACGTCACTTTCGTAGAGTGTCAATACAAATAAATTACCATCCAGTTAGGAAACATTGACCTATTATAGGATCGATGGGGTAACTCAAGGTTAACCTGTAGGCTCCAAACTTTATATTAACTAAACTATAACGATAGTGTATGGTATAATCTTACGTAAGGTTACTCCGACAGGGCCGCGGTTAAATCCGACCGGGGCCGGGGGGAAGAAAACATTTACATACACTCGCCGGCAGAAAATGTTGCCCAAACGCTTATCCCTAATTCGAAAAAAAAAACAGTTTAGGTAGAATAGAAAAAGGTTTTAAGCCTAATTTATCACCAATTTTACGTTAAAATGAGTTTATTAGCATAACCAGTAACACAGGAAATTCGGCATTTCATTTTTTTTTAATTAACAAATTTTAGTTTTGTGCCACATTTTCAAACTGGAAATTCGGTATTTCATTTTTTTTTTAATTAACAACTTTTGGTTTTGGGCCACATTTTCTGCCGGCGAGTGTAGTATGGGATCGATGGAGTAACTCAAGGCTCACCCGTAGGCTCCAAACTTTATAATCACTAAAATAAAACAGTGGTGTAGGTATTCTCTTAGGTTACCTACTTACCAAAATTATCCACTTGGCCAATTAGCACTAGTTAGTTTTATTATAAACATTTGTGACCTTTGCAATTTCGGTGTATTTTACGTCGATACGGTGTTGCTGGGATCTTCATGGTAGATACTAAAAATTTTACAACATTCGATTGCTGTATGTTATCGAGTTTGGAAAATGATAAGGCACGCTTATTACGCAATTTTCCGCGGGGTAGTAACGGGAATTACCTTTTCCAGAATAATAAAACCAGTGGTGTTGATAGTTAGCAGACCACTCCTCTCGTTTGTTCTATAGCTAGAGTTCCAAATGACAGCGCTAAAATTCGTCGGTCTTGTTAATTTCAGTTTTTTAGAAAAGATTGGTAATACTAGTCTTTTGCCTTTTGACCTCGAGCATGGAACCAATACCAAGCAACCTACCTACTTAGTGTCAAATATAGGAACCTTCCTACTACGCGAGTTTTGCTAGGACCAATAATACACTTACCCTCGTATAATCACTGACTTTATCGGCTCTATAATTCCCGCCCTATCCTTTTCTAAGAGTAAACAAAAGAAAGAGTCGAATATACTTTTATCAAGGCGATATAATTAGTGAGTTATTATGAATAAGGGGTATAATTATAGATATTGATACTCTTATGATTTATTTAATTACTCATGTTGTGCTACTTCTACCTACTATAAAACGGCCCTAAGTACTTATTCTAAATACAGTGTCGAATGACACAGTGAATGAAGTGAAACAGTGTTCTAAAGGAGCGCCTCAATTGCATCTTTAGCTGCGTTAGCATTCACGGACTTATTTATTTATTAACTTCAATGAATACGGATAAACCAATAACATTATATGGTGATATTAACAAAAAAAATTATCAGAGATCAATAGGAATATTTCAGTCAATTATAATAAAGTACAGTTAATAATAATAATGATTTTATAACGGGGTGAATCCACTGCTGCTGTTATTGCAAGGCGGTGAACACACACGACAGCGCTCGTAGGGCGCGTTCTCTGCGGATGTCGTCATCGGTCGTTTTTGATCAAACCGACGTTCGGTTCGGATTTAGGGTGGATTCGACCAAACTAGTATAAACCTTATCCATAGAATAAAATGACAAATTACTCTAGAGTAAGCCTGTTTTCCATATATATATATATATATAGTGTATCATATGTCCATATGATATAGTGGATCCAGTTATTTTGCTACAAAACTTAGACTATTGGTCATCGGCATACGCTGCGATGCAGACGATTACTTGAGGCGTACCTTTAGAAGTAATAAACGATTATGAAAAAAAATTGGATCCATTGAGATTTTATTTCTCCCAATCTTTTCAATATCACCATATAATCATTCTGGTTGCACATCAGAGTTAATTGGAGCCATCTTCACGGGGCAAACGCGGAACTACGTTGGTAAGGAGATGGCACCGACCAGCTCTGATTGACTAGCCAGGCAAATAGGTACCTGCTTAAATATTTTTTGTTGCTTATTTGTTACTTTCATTTAATTACAATAAAAGATGGAGGAACACTAGAATGAGAGATTCAGATATGTTATTAAAATTGATAAAATATATGTTAGTACATTGCATGATTATTTACAATTAATAACTAGGAATATAGTTCAACAGACTTCAAAGTTTGTAGAAAAGAGAAAGATTTTACATAAAAACATCAATTTTGTTGCACGATGTATATGTTTTTGTTGTGTACGAGTACCAGGTACTATCTACTCGTAGTTACTGATACCCACGACACAGGGAATCCTAGTGAGGGGTAGGACTATGTATGTGACTGTTATTTGTTTATTTAAATATTTTCATTTTTTTTTGTGTGAGGTCACATACTATAAATTACTGAGGTCCAGATTAATAGAAGAGACCCAAAATAACACATGTGAACTTTGGTTGTTTGATTGTTGGGTGTTATTTATTATTAAGAAATGCAAAAATCATTCATAGTCTTTCCTACAGTTCAGTCATCAGTCTCACTCAAGAGTTACAGTAATGACGGGTATTGCGTATTGGTGTCGATTCTGATGTTGCAGTAAATTTTACAGCTTACAGCGGAAAGAAAAAGGACGGCGATAATTTTAGAGCTGTAGTTTAGTTAGGATAATTATAGGATATCCTACTAATATTATAAATGCGAAAGTTTGTGAGGATGTTTGTGGATCCATTTATATTATTAGTAGAATATTACAAAAGTTAGGAATGTCAACAGTTAACCATTTTATTTTATTATCGTTAAATAAAGAGTTTTGAACGTATTGTTTAAAACTCTTTATATTAACCTTTCCTCTTCGGAAAGCTTATAATCCTCTTCCTCGTATAAAAACGTCATATCGTAATATCTGACAGATCTAGTGACAGATCGAACTATTGCGCGTTGCGCCGTAGATTTAGTGTGAAAAGATTCTACAGTGGCCTACAAATAAAATTGGCTGACTGTATATTGTTTTAAGAAATATCAAACAAATCAGTTGGCTATCAAAGTAATAACAACCTTAATACCTCTTCCGAAAGTCCACAATTCAATGCGAAGCCGCTAGCACAAAAGTGACATTCGGCGGCATAGTAGGGGGCGGTATAGTCGCGGGCGGCAACGTCTGGAGTACGAGCATAGGGTAAGTCTTGCAAGGATTCCCGGCCGGCTCCCCTAGCATGCTCAGTAGGAGATAGGAGACCAGAGATCCTGAGAGCAACCCTCCGTTGTAGGAGAGAGTCATCATGTTGCCTGGAAAGAGAAGGTTATGTTTAGTAGCCAATATTACGGTTATCGAAGCCACCACAAGCTTACTATCTTATGTTGTACCTATTCGTTAATAATAATAATAATCACAATTTATTGCGTGAAATAGATTGTGTTAAAGGTGTTTTAAATTTTATAGACGTAGCAATGTATTCTGCCTGTTTAGGCGTGCAATTTTGTAATAGCAGTAGTCAAATAAAAATATAAATCAACAATAGAAATCAGAATTAGATAATAAAGAACATGCAAAAAACAAAATAAACAACAAATAAAAAAAATATAAATTTATCACCTCCACTGACAACCTCGGTTGTGGGGACGAAAGCTTACATAATGCTACGAAAGCTCAGAGCTCATAATGGGGCATGGTGTGGCGAATAGCATAGCTTCATAGAAAACACATAGAAAACTTTTTAGAGTTTTTGCAAAATCTACGCTAGGATTTGGTAAGTTACATCGTGCATCGGGAAAAGTTTTCTGATGAGAAATAGTAACAATTGAGACTAAGTCCTTTTTTGTACAAATATCGCTTATAGGCTGACTGTTCTTTTGCAAAAATCTAAAAATGTTTATTTTTTCGAAATTTACCTCTTGTTTCATTAGAACAAAACCTTAAAAAAAATCCAATGTCAAAGAATGTATATAATATGCATTTGCACTACAAGCTGATAAAGTTGTAGTCATCATTCATCATTTCAGCCGTTCGACGTCCACTGCTGAACATGGCCTCCCCCACAGACAGAGCAAACTGCTTATCATGTGGGGGGATTTGCCCATACTCACCACGTTGGGCATGCGGGTTGGCGAGCGCAGTTAGAGCTATCGTTGTTAAAATGAGGGACGCTGCTGCCCATCCCCTAGCTTTTTCCCCTTAGTCGCCTCTTACGACATCCGCGGATAGGTAGATATGGAGGGGCCTATTCTTCAGCCGGGGCCACCACGGCCTTGTTGTAGCGGCAAAGTTGTAGTGCAAATGCATATTAGTGCTGCCATCTAGTGATAAACTACAAAGTCAACTTCTCATGCTTCGATCTATTGAAAATGCTTTATCGCACTCTCAAAGCAAAAACATTTATATACCAGCAATTTCGCGATGTTCGCGACTGACACGAGATGGCGCCATTATCATCGGCACCGATCCAAACACGCCATTTGTGAAGCCAAGGACTACGGAAAACATTATGGGATACACCTGAAAATATATAAAAAAAAGATTGATTTACTTTATTATTACATACTAAGTGAATTACGTTTTTTTCAATTACTTTTCTTTAACACAAGTCTACAAGCCACACCGCTACGCTTTTGAATTCACGTCGGGGTCATAAGTTATGGCTGATTCATCTTTCAGGAATAGCGAGGCAAGAATTTTGTATCACCATCAGCCTGTTGATGTCCACTGATAAGGCCTCTCCCCCCCACAGATATCCACTACGAACTGTCTTGAGCCTTTTCCATCCAACGACTTCCCGCAACCTTCACAATGTCGTCGGTCCATCGGGTAGGGAGCCTTCCAACACTGCGTCGCCCGGTTCGTAGTAGCCATTCGAGAACCTTTACTCCCCAACGGTTGTAGGTTCAGTTCACTGCCACTTCAACTTGCTAATGACGACATCGGTGGCACAGCGGGCGAGTGCCCGCCTGACATAAGGGGTGGGAGTTCGATTCTTGCATGATCTGCAAATATTTGTTTCGGGTCTGGGTGTTATGGTATCATGGTACTCGTAGTTTCTGATACCCACGACACAGGGAATCCTAGTGTGGGGTCAGGACTATGTATGTGAATGTTGGGTTTTATTAATTTATTTATTCATTCTGAGAGCTATGTCGGTGACCTTGGTTCTTCTACGGATTTCCTTTCGGATCTTATCACGTCGTGAAACTAAGAATATAGCTCTCATTATAAAATGTAGGAACTAAGGCTCGTATTCAGAGACACGACTCAAGCATAGATTTAATCACAGATCAGCTGAACTCTATTTAAGTATTGAATCTCATCTCAAACATAGCTTATATTCAAGAACTGTTCTTAAACTACTCTCAGCTGAATCGAGACTCAAATCCGTTTTATGCAGAAATTCAAACAGCCAGGGTGGAAATAGAATATCACAATAAAGTGAAGTATAAATACGCATCAAAGTACGTGTAACGGAACGTAAATGTCATTTGATTAATGCCAAATCAAATCTAAACTCAAGCACTGATTTCGTCTGAATGACGTTTCAGAATAAGCATTTACTCAGGTGAACTGTGATCATTGAATCTATACTTAAATACTGTTCACAAATTAGAATCTCGCCTCAAGTCGAGATTTAAGTACAGATCAATGCTTGATTCTTGTATCTGAATACGAGCCTAAAAGTGTAGTCCGCAGTGGCTGTCGCGAGTTACTTACGTCACCGACGATGTGTGGAGAATAGCGCGGCGCAGCGCACAGCAACAATAACGGCACCAACAGTAGCCGTAGTCCGCTCGCCATCAGCAGTTGGCTGCGACTCCACTCGTATGGCCAGGCTGCTGCTATCTGCAATAGGTAAGTTCATCATCATCATTCCAGCCGTTGGAAGTCCACTGCTGAACATCGGCAAATTTTATTGTGGCCGTTAAGATATAAAGTTATCTGACTGAGAGATGCTTAGCATCCTTATACAGGGACTCCGTAGGATATCGAAGCGGTTTCCCGTATGCTACTTTTAAGACAGCCCGTTGGGCTCTTTGCAGTCGGAGTAGATGTGATTTGTAGGCAGATCCCCATGCAGGCATACAGTATGTTAGCACCGACTGGCAAAGAGCTTGGTAAACGAGTCCTGTTGTTTTTATATCAGCACAAGATCTAAGTTGATTTAGTTTGTATAGAAGCTTTCTCATGTGGGAGGGTTTTGCCCATACTCAGTGAAAGGAGCCTCTAAGAGGCGCACTTTAATTCTTTCACTACACAGATTCTTTCACCGACGGTCATAAGCCCTTTTCAGGACCACCATACCTCAACCTGGTCACTGACCTAATACAAGATGACCAAGAATGAATCAGTGACACGACAAGCAAGCAACCATGCTGGGCACGCGGGTTGGCGCAGCTAGAGCTATCGTTGTTAAAATAGGGGACGCTGCTGCCCATCTCCTAGTTTTTTCCCTTAGTCGCCTCTTAAAACATCCACGTGTAAGAGATATGGATGGGCCTATTCTTCAGCCGGGGCCACCACGGCCAATAGGTAAGTTGGTGTGAACTAATGGTCAAGTTATGCCCGTAATGTAAAGCTATACAAGGTGTTTCATAATTTGTGCCGAAAGGTGATTATCCTATAACAAAAAGAAAGAATAGTAGTGAAAAGAAAAAGTTTTGAAAGGCCATTCTGAGTGTCATGTATCGTGACGATAGGTGACAATATCATGAAGGTGTGTAAATAATATTGATAAACACTAAACAGTCACACACATAGTCCTAACTCCTAGTCCCAGTGCCTCCCCCCCCCCCCCCCCCCCACTAGGTTTCCCTGTACCGTTGGTATCAGAAACTACGGGTAGACCCGGATGAAATATTTACAGATCATGCAAATATTGGTCCCGCTGAGGGGTACGAACCCGCAGCGGGACCATATTGCATTTACCATGCCAGCGAGGTTATCAAAAATGCTTACTTTGCCGATAAAATCGAAGAGGTTGAAGAAAGACATGAGTATGATGGGTGTCCAGGTGCCGAAGCGACACGAGGGCACCTCGGACGCGATGCCGGGGTAGAGCGCTAGTGTTGTGAAGTAGACCAGTCCTATTGATACCATGTACGGGTAGATTGCGCGCGCGACTGCCCAGCGGTCCAGGATGCCCCCTGGAAAACAGGAAAGGGTTAACATTTTCTACACAGGGTTTTCGTAATGGATTAGCCGAATGGGATTTATTTTAAAATTATAAATGCGAAAGTTTGTGAGGATGTTTTGATGTTTGCTGTTCAATCACGCCCAAACGGCCAAACGGATTTGGATTAAATTTGGCACAGAGATAGATTGTAGTCTGGAATAACATATATGCACTTTTATCATCCAGGTACCACGCGAGCGAAGCCGCGGGCGGAAGCTAGTAAGATATAATGTTCTATGCCTTTTTACTGTTTTGGGCCGAAATCTAGTCAAACTTCTCATCCATTCAATAATCGGTTATGAAATTGGTACCAAAAACAAGCCAAGAGGTACTACGAGACAAGATTTTGATGACCACTGTAATCTAGACCCTATAGCTACAGCAGTAAGTTCCACTTACGTTTGATTGCCCTCCAGGACGTATGTCTCTCAGGTGGTTCGAAGACGACATCCTCGACTTTGTACGAGGTGCGCGGGGAGGCGGCCGAGGGGGAGCCACTCGGCTCCGAGAGCGCGGGGGGGGAGGTCGCGTGGGGAGAGTACACCGGGTTCGCGAAACTGAACGTGTTGTCTGTTACAGCTGAAAATCAGGAATAACATGAAGAGCTTCAAGGAAAATAAAAAAAAAATCTCCAAGGCAGGCAACGCATTAGAAATGCTCCAGGTGTTGCTGATGTCAATAGGCGACGGTAACCGCTTACCATCAGGTGGGCCGTAAGCCTGTTTGCCTCCATCATCATCTTCTTGCCCTTATCCCACATCATGTGGGCTCGGCACAACAGGTATTCTTCTTCCATTTCCCTCTATCAGTCGTCATCTCAGCACTCACTCTTTTCTTTACCTTACCAACTTTCACACAGTCCATCCATCTTTTCTTTGGCCTACCTCCACTCCTACATCCATCCACATTCATATCTAACACTCTTCTTGTCACATGACATTCTTCCCTCCTCATGACATGCCCATACCAAGCTAACCGATTACTCCTCAGCTTTTCCTTCACTTGCGCCACTTTCAAACTTCCCCTTACATACTCATTCCTTATCTTATCCATTCTAGTCACTCGACACATCTATCTTAACATTCGCATCTCCGCTGCGTGCAATCTTCTTTCATCCGTCCCTTTGGCAGCCCAATACTCAGATCCATACAAGCCAGTAAGCCTGTTTGCCTCCGTATAGCAAAAACAAAATAAAGAAAGAAATAATGAAAAAAACATTTGTGACGTCAATACAACAATGAGACACACAGCAAATAATAAGAAAAAAAACATCAAAAAAAGAAAATAACAGAGGCAAAACAAAAAAAAAATGTTTTTGCTATTTGTTTCGTACACGGCTTTTCGTATAAAGATAAATAGGGATTACCTTGTGTAGATAAAGATGGGCTTTGTATCTGCAGCACTCCGTAACTCTGATCTCCTACTTCACTTTCCATCTGAAATAAGAACTTATATTATCATAATATCGAGCTTTCGAACACAGCGTTATTTGTACTACCGCCTAATTGGTAATTGCCGTTCAATACGAAGATACATTTTATTTATTATTTTACGATGTCTAAGGGGTTAGTCAGAGGCAAGTAGCAACCTTACTCACCGCAGGAACACAAAACAATTTGAAACAAATCATAATATTTGGCAGCGATATTCTGTAAGGCGGAGGTGCCTCCCAGGCGGCCTGTGTCCATCCTCAAATTAGGTACGAATAATTTCTTACTAGTTTCCGCCCGCGGCATCGCTCGTGTGTACCTACATAAAAAGTGTTATTGTAAAGAACTTTTATATTACAAGTTTCAAAGAAATCGGTTAAACCGCTACGGCGTGATTGAATAACAAGCATCCAAACATCCTATCAAACTTTCGCATATGAGTAGGATTTACGCTAAAATAATTCAAAGCAGAAAAGCACAAATAGGACACAATACTGTACTAACATAATTTTTAATTACCAATGTAGCATCTTCGTTCGGGTTCAGATGCAGTAGAATGCGACGCTTTTGTTTAGATTCCGTCGTCATCCTTATATAATGAAGGACTAGTGGATTTTTCATCGCCAAATGATGCAACATTGAGTGAAGAAGGAGAATCAGAATGGATATAACGAAGAACATAAAAGTGCTGCGCGTGGGTGTATGGAAGCAGAACTTGGTCGCTATCCGGTCGAAGGACACCACAAAACCGGCAGCGCCTGTCGGACAAGTAATAAAATTTAAAATTATAAACCACTAGCTGGTGCCCGCGACTTCGTCTGCGCAGGATTAGTATTTCGAGTAGCTAGTAGTCATATTTTGGACAATTCACACAATATCTTTATAAATTGTAGCCTATGTGTTATTCTGATGTATAAGCTATATTATTGTGAAGTTTCATTCTTTAGTTTTTTCGTGAAAGAGTAACAAACATCCATCCATACTTACAAACTTTCGCGTTTATAATATTAGTAGGATTATGTCTTCGCCACGGGAGACTAATTTAAGCGTTCTATTGTATTACCTAGTTTTGCATTGAAATGCATTTGACAAAATAATTTTCCCTATTCTCGAATCATAAACAAGGTGATTCATAATATGTCTAGATTGTTTAGTAGATACTATCCCGAAAGTATAAGTACTATTAAAAATCCTTTTTTATAAATTCTAAATAAAAAATATAATTTCAACTTCCATAATTTATTATTCAACAAATAATTGGGTTTACTCTAACACAGATAACATACCTAATACACTTAAACAACAATTTTTTTTTAATCTAGGTATTTGGCTAATTAAACGGAGGAGTGACCGTGGTGGCCCCGCCCCGGCTGAAGAATAGGGCCCTCCATATATCCTACACGTGGAAGTCGTATGAGCCGACTAAGGGAAAAAAGCTAGGGGATGGTTAGCAAAATTCTTGTTACAAACTTTATTACCAAATTGAGTGTAGAATAATCCCCATTCAGGATAACATGCGTATTATGAATCACCTTGCGCAGGTTAGATGTGCGGTTACGCTAAAGGTGCTAATTTTCAAGTTTATCTTAATTGCGCCACATAGATCATCTTTGTTTTATTTTTATTTAAGAGCTTAGCTCTTGTCTTTGTAATGATGCAATTTGCTCGATCATCAAAGCACCAACTTTTACCGGACATCGCGAGATCTAGTTCTAGGTGAACCACTAGTTTAAATTGACTTGGAGTGACATGAAGAGGAATATACTTACTCTCCCCAGCCATCACCGCTTGCGTATACCTCGGCGGGAGGCAACCAGTGAACCCGTAATACGAAGCTTGCTGCACCGTGCACCCAAACGCCACCACACCTATGGCGATCAGGTTGATGGTGTAGGAAACCTTTGAAGAAAATCCGTCCCAGCCAATATTGCAGACAGCAACGAACAGCATCGTTGAAAGAGAGACTAGAATGCCTGGAATTAAAAAAAATATGGGCATTTTTGTATTGTAAGTAGCCGAGTAGGCCCCCCGACTTTCGATCTGAAGGTCGTGGGTTCGGAACGGTCGTGCACCAATGAGTTTTTCTATTCCTAAAAATGTAACAATGCATTATTAACTAGTTTTTTTTTATACAACTGAGGTGGCAAAAAAGCATACGGACCACCTGATGCTAAGCGGTTACCGTAGCCTATGAGCGCTTGCAATACCAGAGGCATCACGCACGCGTTGCCGACCCAGAACCCCCTCTGCTCTGGCAACCTTACTCATCGCAGGAACACAACACTATTTGAAACAAATAATGTTATTTGGCTGCGATCTTCTGTAAGGCGGAGGTACCTCCTCAGACGGGCTGCTCCAATTCAGAACGAGAAAATCTCGCTGTGCCCTACCTCCTCCTAAAAGTGTAGTAGTGCTTATAACCCCTAAGGAAAACATCGTAAGGAAACCAGTAAGTATTCTTAAAGCGGCGATAGGCTTGCAACGTGTCACATAATGGAATACCATAAATGTCAATGCCTCTAACTACCCCCCTTAGAAATCTTCAAGGATCTGATCGCCTGGAGATCTAGTATGATGTCTGGCATTCTTATTTTTCACTTTTGTGTTGCGTACTGTTTTTGTTAGTGATCACTCTGGAACCATATTTTCACATTTTCACGAATAGGGACATACGCCAGAATGCCTGATCTCTAAACATATACATATGTATATCTCTACAGATATACATCATCTCGACATAGCTTTCAGAATTAGCAGGTTGAAGTGGCAGTGGGCCGGCCATATAGCTCGCAGAACCGACAACCGTTGGGAACAAAGGTTCTCCAGTGGCGCCCACGAACCGGACGACGCAGTGTTGGTAGGCCCCCCACCCGATGGGCCGACGACATTGTGAAGGTTGCGGGAAGTCGGTGGATGGAAAAGGCTCAAGACCGTTCGTCATGGCACTCTTTGAGGGAGGCCTATGTTCAGCAGTGGACTTGATGATGATGATACATCATCTGTGTGAAAATAACTGGGACTGGTTAGAGCATCCACGAATCCAGGCGAAGGTTCAGGGTATCCCATCCAAATACCGTCGGGAGTTGATTGTTTTTGGGATATTATAAAAAATCATAGCATTCCCATAGTGTGGGCACAGATAACATAATACTATACGGTGTGGGGATATCACTATAAAAATAAAATAATCAGATATAAATCAAACTGTAGATTATGAGAAAATCATATCAATATACATATTTTATGCATCAATACAAGGTGATTCATAACATGTTTACCATCCCGAAAGGGGGTTAGGCCTTTCACACACGGCAGCTATAATGTAAAAATGTATATTAGGTATAGCACGATACATCTCATTACATCTTTCCATAGAAACTGATAGAAGATACGAAGATGTAAAAAGATACATTATAGCTGCCGTGTGTGGTCTCCTGACGGTTTCTATGGAAAGATGTAATGAGATGTATCGTGCTATAATATACATTTTTACATTATAGCTGCCGTATGTGACGCGCTTTATTCTATCAACGAAAATAAATACTATTAGCGAAAAAAAACATCAATATTTTCATATTTTTTTTCTCAATCTTTCTCAAATTAGCTGTTTTTTGTACTTTTATCATCTTTAGAACTAATAACGAAACGTAAAAGAAGTTCGGAATCGAGATTGCTACCTAAAACAGCTGATTCATTGAGTTTGACCTGATTTGACCCCAAAACAGCTGAGTTTTTTCAATGAAAAATGACGAATTTCCAAAAGTCTTAGAACAAATTTTATTGCCAATTGGGTGTAGAATACCTAAGCCCGTTTCGGGATGGAATACATATTATAAATCACCTTGTAGAGATATGTAAATATCCTTTGCACATTATACTCTTGTTTATTGGATTTGACACTTTAGCTGAGAGCTTAAAATAAATAACAGGTTTAAATCTTTTTTTTTATGTCTGTGCATATTAGTTAAATATTTCCTCTGTATGCAATATATTGTTAGATAAAAATCTTAGAACTAGATTTTTGTTGTTCTACCTTCTATGAGATAAAGAAACATCCTACATTATCCACAGTTTGGCTTTCCGATCCGTTATCATGTTACAATAGCGACGTCTTGACTTTTGATTGGCTCACGAAGCTATGTCATTCAGTGAGAAGAAGAATAAAGCCGTGTTCAAACGGCGTGCGATATGCAACTTAAATTAAGTTTTAAAATGATCACTACGCCTTCTAATTAAAGTAGATTATGAGTTTGACTTTTAGGTTCTTGCGATATCGTTGAGCTATATGGCACACCCTGAAATGTCAAATTCAAAATTGACTTTATTCGGTAGAGTTAAGGATCATTTCGAAACGTATTTTATATGACATATCAAGGACATATAGTATTCCGTTTGAACACAGCTAAGAATGGAAACCATACGAACCAAAAATTCAAACTCAACTGTTAACTGTATGTAGGTACAGTCAACAAGTTTGATTAGTAGGCCAGTATAGAACTTTTTTAAACTAAATTTTTCATTGACGTCATTCCCTTTTTTTTGTTGAGACATCATCGTCTACTTATCCCTATGTAGTTACCCGACTTTTATTTTGCAGCAGCTTCCGCCCGCGCTTCGCTGGCGTGGTGGGATAAATAAAAAAGTTGCATAATGTAATGTTACCCTGCGGCACCTACCTATCTATATACATGCAAATAATTTCGTCGATCCGTTGCCCCGTCCGTGAAAAGAGAACAAACTAACCAGCCAACACACAACTGTTATAATAATAAGTTTATTTTATTTATCAAAATGTAGTGTACAATGACAACGAAAGCTTAGTCTAGGCCCTATTAAAGTAGGTACATTGCTTACAAGCTCTCACACTAGGATACCCTGAATTGTGAGAAGTTTGAGTTTGACAAGGGTTACATCGATTATATTTAATATACTCTAAGCGTTAAAGGTAGGTATGAGCCTAGTACCATTAGTTCAATAGTAGGTATGTTATTAGGTCTAAGAATAATAAGTACATGTTTATAATAATAATGTTTGTTTGTTGGCTGGTTGGTTTGTTCTCGTCAACGGTTTGACAATCTTTATTTGATTATCTTTACATAAGAGTTTTGAACATAGATATTGGTGAAAACTGTTTAGGTATGATCAGAAATCTGAATGCTCCTCGGACTCGTATTAAACGTCTTATCTTAATTATTTATCTGGAAGATCTAGTAGTAGATCAAGGAATGACGTGTTGCTCCTTAGATTTAACGTGAAAAGGTGGCCTGCAAATCAAACTGGTTGACTGTACTACTATAGGAACTTACCAAAAGTAATCCTCGTATTATAGGAGAAGACGTCCAATAGCATGTTGTTGATAACAACAGCGACACACGCCGATGCGATGTACACGGTTGACATGTCGAACATTATTGTGCTTTGCGGGTAGTGGAACTGGAAGTAGTCTACCGCCATTATGAAGCTGAAAGGAAACAGATAATTGTAATCCCTCCCTTTGATGTTCCAGCTAATTCTAATCACCAATTTCTTTAAATTCTCAATGAGTGTTTGAGGCCTTCCCTGACTTTTGTAACACTATGGGAGAATATAGAGAATAGTAGGTAATATGCAGGGGGTGTTTATCGTACATTGTTCCCGCTGTGCCAATCAGCGCAGCTCCTTAAAATAACAGAGTAGGACTTTGTTGTAGTACTGTTAAGGTAGTGTCATGAATGGATGGATACAGGAGTAGAGGTAGATCAAAGAAAATAAAGATGGACATTTTGAAATATAATATGGGTAAGATGTGCGTAGTGAGATGATAGATGGTAGAGGAGAATGTAAGAAAAAACACGCGCCGACCCACAAAGCGTTGGTATAGGGGCAGGAAGATGTTGATGACGATTTAGAGGTTCCATGCCATGATGTGAATTAGTAGTTAATTTAGTATAGATAAAATGGTAGTCTAGCTAGAGCATATAAAAATAATTTTACAAAAGAATACCTGTTGAAAGGCAGCAAGAAAGCTGCCCCGGCGCAGAACAGAGTCAGATAAACCATGTTGTATGTGTCCGGGGGTGGAGCGCTAGGGTTCGCCATGTTCGAGAGCGGTTCTCCTCGGGCCGTGCGAATAGCCTCGATCCGGGCGTACCCGCGGCCTAGGGTCTCGTTCATTTCTCCACTACTATCTCACATTTCAATGTTCATTCCACCAAGGACATGACACAACATCCTAAAGTTCCACTCGTTTTATTCACTATGAACAGTTCTGGGTCAATGGATGTTGAATATGGACAGGATACGGGGAGGGAAAAGTTTCTGTACTCTTATTCCGACAGATTTATTTATTACCAAAGATACTGGCAAACACAAACAAACGGGAAACAAACTTGAAAATAGCGTAGATTATATCACGGGGACGAAGACGTGGTGGTGGAGGTGGGGAAGAGGGAATCAGATAGGGGGTGTGGAGCGGACGAGACATAGGTGTTACTGAACGCGGGCACAGCCGCGAACCAGAGCCACAATAGTCCCTTCTCTAACGAGACACCATAAATATAATTTAAGTTGTTTGATCACCTTTGATTCTAAAACAATTTAGATTTGATGTTTCGCACTTCAGTTTCAAAACAATTCATTAATTTTCTATTTACGTAATGATGTCTGCTTACTATTTCAAGGTACTGAATTGGCACTCTTTTTCACATTACAAATTCTAAGGTCACGTTCCCAGGGCTAATAACAATGATAGCGGTCACGATACGGCTGCCGATGTAACAGTCGAAGGTTTTACGTGAGTTATTATCCTGGTATCTTACACTGTGTAATTTATTAGGATTTGATCATGTAAGAATCGGCCGGGCGGCGATGAGTTTTATCCAGCACGGAGTAGAAGGGCTACACTACGCATGCGTCCTCCCTCCGCATTGATTTTCAGTGAAGGGACAAAAACTTGGTTTAAAATGACATGTATTCCTGAAACTTTATTTATAGAATCACCTTTAACAACTTACCCAATTGGCTTTTTTAAAACAATTATCTATGAACCATATTATTCGCTAGCTGTGTGTGATGGATGAGTTGAACAAAATGGTTATCGTATCATCAGCTGATTATAGTACGGGACTTCCTTTATTCTAATAGTAAACAAGTTAAAGTAAGTCGAGCCAAGCAACTGCAAACTCTACGAAATACCTATCTAAAGTGACTTTTGCGAAAGGCGGGAAAGGTACACACTGATAAAAAATTTTATACAAGTATTTTACAGCTCATTGATAAATATTAATTGTGTTATGGCATGAAACTTATTTCGCTCTAATTTTAAATAATACAACCCATTAAACAAATAATGAATAACCACTACATTAAATTTAAACAATACCCAACATTTTCCAACCAGCGGCATTGGAGACCGCATCTTCGCCTTGAAATCGGCAATGCGATACCAACTAGGTACTACCACTACCTAATACCTCGGTTCAAAAATAACTCTAAACGGTTTGGCGGAAAGTGATAGTCCATCAATAGGTTCCGTAGATGGTAGGGGGTCACCTTCAGGTTTCCTCAGGTTGAATCTTTGAAGAAGATGCGTCAAGAACATGAATAGTTCTGACCTTGCCAAACCTTCGCCAATGCAGCGTCTCTTGCCTAGCAAAAAGAAAAAACAATGCCAAATTACCTTGGTAGTATGGAAGAATTATCAGACGCTATGGTAATACAGGAAACAATACACTTTATAACGATTGCGGAAGGTATGAAATTGGATAACTAGCTCCGTGATTGGATAAACTGCATCTAAACTATAGCGTTTCACGCCGACGAGTGTAGAATGCAAACTAACTTACCAGAACCGAAGGGCATCAACCATTCATCTTGGATCAGATTCCCTTCTTTAGTAAGAAAACGCTCCGGACGAAACACATTGGGGTCTTTCCAGTGATTACCATTGTGTAGGTCGTGCATAGCGAGCAATATTAATGTTCCCTAGAATAAAAAGTAGCGATCGTGTAGATAAACAATTGCATTTACAACCTACCAAAACGTCGGTTATGAGGTAGGTATACATACATAATAAGTTAACATTGGATGAACTTAACCCAGGATATCGATAAGTAGAGCTCAAGTACAAAGACCCAAAATCAGAACATATCGTCCATGTAAACGGATGCTTCAAGAAGAGGCACAGCTCCACCGATGGACCGACTACATTGTAAAATTTGCGGTAAGTCGGTGTGTGCGGATGGAAAAGGCTCAAGACCGTTCGTCATGGAACTGTTTGGGATAGACCTATGTCCAGCAGTGGACGTTGAATCATCAACCTCTCAAAAATATTAGCATCAGATGATTTATTGATTCGTTGGACCCCAGAAAATGAATCAATTTAAATAAGCAGTGAACTCATGAATCGATTATAATAAAACCTGATTCACTCTGATGAATTGTATTGCCTTAGCATTGCCATCAGTACCTTAACCTTTGAAAATACAAAACAGTTAAGATTAACCATTGCTTTAAGTATAATGTACTTACCTTCGGTATAATGTAGTTCCCAATTCGTGCTTCGTCAAGGGCCATGTGAGGGATGCCCACGGCAGCGACACTGGATATTCGTAGAGTTTCTAGTATCACAGCTTCTGTGTATACCATTCTATAGAAAACAAGTAATATAATGATAAGAATGACATGGCTGAGGAAGAAATATGTTGAGCTGAACGAGTACGAGATTGAAAAGCAAAAATTTTTCAAAGATGTAGAACAAACTTTATATTGTTTTTTTTTGTCGATAGTCCTAAAGTTGTTCTTAGAATTTCATCTGCCTAGGTAATTAGCCGGTTTTAACTAATACGTACACAATAACCCATCAATAAAAAAGTCAATATGGGATATTTTAAAAGTTGAACCGGTAATTCTAAGAGTGCTCTGGAAAAATACCTCGGTCGGTGACTGACAGAAGGAATTCGAGCGTGACTTATTACTTCGTCAATTTCCATCTGCAGCTTCCTCTGGACTTCTTGGTCTCGTACAAGGTGGAGGAGCATGAATACTGCTGTGTTTGAAACTGTTTCCATACCAGCTTCTAGTAAATCCAGGCATACTACGTAAAGGTCTTCCTTCGTAACTGAAGGGAAGACAAACTATTATAAGATACTGACGATATTTTCCGTAATTCATTGAAATACATGACCAATAAGTTAGTAAGTTTAGTTAGACTAACCAGGGAAATCGAGTAAAATCAAAAAACATCAAAAATAACTTTTTTTCGGGTTCGATCCCCGCACTGAACAAACATTTGTGTCATAAACAAAGATGATTGTTCTGTGTCTGGGTGTTAAATATTTATCTATTATGTATATCAGTCTCTGGTACCCATAGTACAGGCTATGCCTAGTTTGGGATCAGTTGACCGTGTGAATATGTCCGGAATATATATATATTTTAAATTAGTGGTTCGCCCCAAACTGTGATCTCGCGATATTTTAACAGATATCGCGAGATCACAGTTCGGGGATTTGTACTTCGATGATCGTTGAGTTTGAAAATCGGATTTTTAGTATGTTCTAACTAAAATTAAATCTTACCGGAACTACGAAATCATTGAAACTTTACCAAATGGAAATTCATGTAATTGGTTTTCAAATGTTGCTATTGTCGTTGCATTTCAAAAACCATATGGCATAGTATATTCTTACCAGTAAATCTAGATAGCACAACCTGTTGACCTACTAAATTCCATGCAGATTGGATTGACGGTTTGAAAGTTATGGTCTAACAAACAAACATACCACGCCGATTCGCCCACGTTGTTTGAGAGATCTCACTCGCTTCGCTTGCTCGATCAAATATAAATTTCGTAATGTTTAACTAACGCCAGCAAAATATCTAATCTTTAACAAATAACATCAATTAGGTACAGTGCGTCTCAATACGTACAGGGTTGGTCTTTCTGTTCCATCATTTCGATAAGAAATGCATCTATGACGTCTCTTGGATGCTCAATGTCAATATTTTGTTCATGTTCCTTTATAGTTTCCTGTAAATTTCATAAAGCTAAGAATATTATGCACTCTACTTGCACGTAGAATGTATTATTCAACAGCTAGTTAAAAAATAAAAATAAAAAAAAATACGTGGCAACTTCCAAGTATAAGGCACAGTCACGTGGGCAAAATGTACATGGGATATCGTTACAATATAGACTTTTCTGCAAAAGACGAGCCCCCGGACTGAAGTAATCTACGCTTATAGATAAAACTATAATAAATTATTTTATCTCCAGCGCGATTATAATGAAGCCAGTTTCAAAATATCAAATCACATACTCGTAGTTGACGACAATAAAATACCTATATGTAATTTTTTGATTACAAATATTGAGTTTTCGGAACGAAAAGTTATTTTTATCAATATAAAATTAAGCCTATGTTACACAAGGATAGTGTAGCTTTGTAATATTTTTTTGACTCGGTGGAGAAGTTCCAGAGATTTCCCTCTATATTGACTGGCCTCATAGCTCAGTTGGTAGTAACTCTGCCTTCTGAGCTAGAGATCGCGGGTTCGATTCCCGCACTGGACAAACATTTGTGTGATAAACACAGATGTTTGTTCTGTGTCTGGGTGTTAAATACTTATCTATTATGTATATCAGTCTCTGGTACCCATAGTACTAGTTTGGGATCAGTAGATCGTGTGTGATATGTCTGGAATATTTATTTATTTTATTTATATACAAACAAACAAATTTTACATCTTTATAATATCAATGTAGATATGTTAAACACAATGTAGTTAAATAAAATCACCTCAATAAATTCGTGAATCTGTTTGTGAATTGTCTGCAATTCCGTGTAACCAATCAGATCCGGCCCCACATGCCTCAGGAATGGCAGAAAGTTTAAAATGCCACCGGTCATATCAGCAGCTTTAAATAATCTCGTGATTAAATCGCAAAGATGTTTGAGATGATCGTCGTCTAGATCATATCTGCAAAATCAACTAACATTTCAATAAATAGGTACCAAATATTTCTGAATACACAAGGTGATTAATAACATGAATACCATACCGAAAGGGAGTTATTCTATCACAAGAAAGAATATTAGCGAAAATAAACATGTTTTTCCCTTACTTTCTCAAATAAGCAGTTTATGGTATTTTTATCATTACCTATAACTAACTTTCGTATTTTTATAATATTAGTAGAATAACTCAACGTACGAGAAGTTCGGTATCAAGATTGCTATTTAAAACAGCTGATTAATGAGTTTTAATTTTTCGTTTTTGAACTTTTGACTGGCCTCATAGCTCAGTTGGTAGTAACTCTGCCTTCTGCGCTAGAGGTTGCGGGTTCGATTGCCGCACAGGACAAACATTTGTGTGATGAATACAGATGTTTGTTGTGTTTGGGTGTTAAATATATATCTAATAAGTATATCAGTATCTGGTACCCATAGTACAGGCTATGCCTAGTTTGGGATCAGTTGACCGTGTGTGATATGTCCGGAATATTTATATTTTAAACTGGTTTTACATAAAGACAGCTGATTTTTGCATAGAGTTACCCTTTCAGGATAGCAAACAATTATACCTTGTATAAAAAGATAACAAATACCGCGCCATCGTAAATGTCATGGTGCAGCAGGGCCAGCAAGGTAGGTACTAGAACCGTTGTAGCTACAAAAAAGTTACAGCTACTTCTGCATTTACAATTATGAAACGAAATTACAGTCAATCAGGAAAGTGTTCATTTAACGTTTTTTTGCACATCATTGATTATCTTAGCTTAGCAAAAAAGGACAATAAATCAAGGGGCAATTTCTTAACATTTTTTTACACGCTTACCTTTCTCTGATAAAGTACTAATGTTGCCACGAGGTCAATTGATTCAATTGTCTCAGAACGGCAAATTGACACTGAATATAACTCTGCATACCTACTCGCAACTATCATCTTGCAGAGTTTATCAGGCTTGTGTGATGAAATGAAATATATACCTACTGACGAGTTTATGTTCAAGTTTCAACCGTATGTTCTAGTACCTACCGGAATTTTTACTACTATAGATACCTTTTGTCTTTGCTACCGGCAAAGATGGATGGATATATACTTTTTGTCTATGCTGCCAGTCAGTTTCAGATCAATAGGTAAACAGTTACGAAGCAAGTGTTGCTATTTGATTAAACTATACACTCACATTTTTATTTTTAAATTTTCACGTGAACTTTTGATGGGACCGGCGGCATCGCCTCAACTCAAGCGGTTCAGAATGCATTTTACGAATCATTGTTTATCGAAGCAAATTTACCTTTTACCAGCTACAAGTTGCCACATGATGTTTACAATAGATACATGAAACATTGAATTCACGGAAACTGGGCGACCGTCATCACGCATTCGTAGTTTTACCAGAGCTCTACATTCTTCTTCAATGTAATTTTCCATACATCGCGTGTTGTAGCCAAAGTTTTTGAGATATCTTAGAACGAATCTCCTTGTGGTGCTCCATTTGTGCCCGTCTGAGAAAACTATACCTAAAATAATTAATGGTATGATAATTTGACAACCCAAACTTTACTCTTATAAGGTTTTAATCTCAGCAACTCACCAATTTTTTTTCCGAATGATCTCATGGTATAAAAAAATCCATCAGGCCGCCCTTCGAAAACTTCTCTAGAAGACACCTCCTTGATGTAATCTCTTCCAAACACTATTACAACATTAACGGCGCCTAACCGCAATCCAAGGAGATCCCCATACTGCCGAGCCCATGACTGCCAAAGTTTATGATGATACTTTTCTTTCCACAACTTGATTATAACTGATAAAAGGTTTCCTACTAGCGGCAAAGGCGTAGGACCTAAAATTTAAATTCATACTGTGATATTGGATTGAATGATTGTTATGGGATAGAGTCATTTGAACATTAAACTGTTAAACCTGGGGGATAGTGCTTAGGGGGCTTCAAACTGCGTTCTAGAAAGTAAAATAATAAAAGTACACAGAAAATAAAGACCCACATAACGCCTGTCTACAACGAGGGTAAAAGAAGAATTGGTTCTAATCCTTCTAAGGAAGTCACTTATTCAGTGAGATGTAATCACTTACAAATCATGGCGGCTTGAATACTAATGCTATTCATTTTTTTCTGAAGATGTTATCATTAAACACTGAAATGTGAATTCAGGTACCTTCCGTTAATAATATAAGTAGTCTCGAAAAGGTGGGAAATAATTTTGAACTGGAAAAAAAAACGAGTTGTCGGACGGATCCTAAAGATAGGCACCAATTTTTTTTTCATAGAAATCACGTGGAGTTGTGCTAAACTTAATAGACAAAATAGACTATCTTCGTAAAGAAGGACATAGCATCAGTTCTGACAGATAAAAGGTAGTTGTAGATTTCATCAGCATTTCAGTCGTCAGCTGAACATAGGCCTCTCCCTTAGATTATCAAAGCGATTGATCTTGTGCGGTCTTCACCCAGCAACTTCAACTTCAACAGATCGGACTTCCATCCAGTTGGGGGTCGTCCTACGCTATGCTTTCCGCTGTGTGGTCTCGACTTTAGAACCACCTGTTCGATAACTATATCGAGGCCATAGCGCATTTTGCCTAGGTCCTCTGTCATTTTAATTGGGTTATGACGCCGAAGTTAAATAAATACCTAAACAGTTGTTTTATTGATTTATGGCGACCAAAAAAACTTCCGGTTAGTAACTACATTTGTGTTTACAATACACATTACAAATGAATAGTTCAGCGCTTAAGTACTTAAGAATAAAGCCGAACCTGATAACAGAATTTACAATTTTTTCTTATGTATTATTTATTCTTATTGTGTTTTATTATGTAAAAGTATGACCTGTGCTCTACAAAAACCGTACGCACCATCATCTCTGCAAGACATGTCATTATAGCGACCAGTCATGCAATAAAACAAAACAACGAAAACTACATACCTACGGTTCTCGTGAAACAACGCCGGAGTTATATTTTCTGCATTATGTTTTTTAACTAAGATATTTGTCGGAATGGAGTAATCACGCCACTTGTATAAGATTAATTGTAAACACATAATCATATCGTCCAGTCGATGAATCTATAAAACTGTCGGGGTATCTGTAAGGCCGCATTGTGTGCTCGGACATCGAACGCTGTACATCGCGTCTTAGGGACATTTTTTTAATATTTGGGGTTTATTTAGATTATTATAAAAGTGCAGTGATGGCCCCCGTTAACGCGAATATCATCAATGAAACAAAGCCCTTCGTGCCGGCTAAAAAGGCTCTGCCAGAAGTGGAAACGGAAAATGGAAAGAATAGTACCGGGTAAGTTGCAAACTTTAAAACACAGTCCCCGATTTACTCGTTACAAATAGCGTCCATTAACTAAGGGACAGACAGAACCACGCACTCTGCGTGGTCCGTTACAAATTATTATTTTGACAGGTTATATGTTTAGAATTTTTATCTCTAGTTAAAGGATGGTTGGCTAGTGACTAAATCTTATCATTTTACGAATAAGTTTATGATGTAATAATAAAGTGTTATTTTATACATTGATATGCTAAGGAAAATCTATTCCGCTCATGATTCTATCCAACTAATGGAATGTTAATAGGGGTCAATTGACCCAATATACCTTCATAACATATACGAACAGGCCCGTGCCAATCTGATCATCGGTGATGGCTAACTTTTTTATCCTTGAATTTTATCTTGGAACTATTTTAACCGTGTTTGCTCGAGTTTATATTATAAGAGTAGTTCTTCTGTAGTAAACTATTAGTGTAGTTCTTCTGTAGTAACTATTAGTGTTTGTTTATTTCTTCATTGTATTTTGCAAGGTTCAGATGTCTGCATCGTATCGTGCGAATATTTATGAGAATGCAGTTAGTCATCATTCCTGTCAACTTTTCGAGTCATTCACCTGATTTCCAACCAGTCTGATGTTTTGCGGAATACCTACAAGGTTTTGTAAAACTATAAAACACGGTGTGTACGAGGTACCGATTATGTAGGCTGATTATTAGTCAGGATATAAAATATGGTGATTTTCGCATTTATGGAATTTAGATAAGAAACAAGTTAAACCAGATGTTTTGGTCTTAAGCATGTTACCGTTCGACTTTTTAAGTTGATAAAAGATATTCTACTTTTACTAGAATAATTAATAGAATAGAAAGAATAATTTGAAGTCTCTAGAAGTAATAAATAGATTGATTGCTGAAACTTGCTCTAATATTAGTTTGACTTGGTGCAAAGATTCCACGGGGGAGTTATTCCATTGCTCCTTATACACCCTAAGTATTTCCAAACGTTGTACGGGACAAGAAAGAAAGTATAAATACTGTTTTTATCTATAAATTGATTTAGAGAATTACGTATGGACGTATTTTTCTTAAACGGACCTGATTAGCTTGCCGAGTGAAATTATTGATATCAAAAATGTATACACAAGTGCCGATAAGACTATCCATCTCATTTTACCTGAGTTAATGGAATTTTGTAGCATAAAATTTAGATGGAATTGCCTACAGCCTGATCTAAGTGACTTAAGAGGATACAAAAATCATAATAAATTGTCAAGTGGGCGGAGTGAAGAAAGTGACAGCGCTATGTACTGTAATTGAATGCGGAAAGAGATAGCAAGCGTTAGAAGGCGCTCGAAAGTAATCGACGTAAGCGAAATATAAGTAAATAACGATTATCTCAAAAAAAAAGTTATTTTTGTTAGATAGTCTCAGAGTATTTTCGAAAAAACTGTTGCAGAGGACCCAACTTTAAAAAATAAATCTATCGAGAAAAGTTTCACCAAACGCGTTTCTGTCTTGGATTTACGTAAATAAAATGCTCAAGTTATCTTTGTCATAAAAATCAAAACTGTGCGTTTTGCGGTTATTGAGAAAAAACAATTCAAAAATCATAAAATAATTAAACCCTCACCTTAATTAGGTTATTTAAAAAAATTAAGTCATACTCAGATAAAATTTAGTATGCGACGCAATGTCTACCTCCACGAGACAATTATGGCTGTTTTATTGAGCTTTGTGAAATTAATGAACAATTATAATTTCGAAGAACCGATAGCGTTTCGTTTTAAAGCTTAGGTATTTGTGAGTAATATGGACCAATATTTGTAAGGACCAATGGCGATAAAAGTCATTTGGTAAGGTTGGACTATACCTAAATTCATAGCTCAATTACTTAGCATTTTTTTTTGTTTCAGTGTTTTAATCTATTGTGTAATTGTAATTTGGAGGGGGTAGGGCACAGCGAGATTTTCTCGCTCTAAATTGGAGCAGCCCGCCTGGGGAGGTACCTCCGCCTTACAGAAGATCGCAGCCAAATAACATTATTTGTTTCAAATAGTGTTGTGTTCCTGCGGTGAGTAAGGTTGCCAGAGCTCTTTAGGGGGGTGGGAGGGGTTTGGAAGGCAACGCATTAGCAATGCTCCAGGTGTTGCTAATGTTAATAGGCGACGGTAACCACTTACCATCAGGAGGGCCGTAAGCCTGTTTGCCTCCGTATTACATAAAAAAAAAAAAAAAAACTATTTCAGGTATTCTTATGAGACTTTGGTGGAGGTGGCAGACTTCCTACTTTCCCGAATCCCAACAAAGCCTCACATCGGGATCATTTGCGGATCTGGGATGGGTTCGTATTGGAATGAGGGTACTTATTCAATCTTAGTATTTCATTTGCATGTTTATGCATGATGATGAATCAAAATATATTCAAGGATCATCGCTATGAGAAATATGTCAAACTTCAAAGCTGCTATGGATACCCCTTTGATAACGCTTATTATGATAGACAAACATTTGTGTGATAAACGCAGATGTTTGTTCTGTGTCTGGGTGTTAAATATTTATCTACTATACAATATATCAGTCTCTGGTACCCATAGTACAGGCTATGCCTAGTTTGTGAATATGTCCGGAATATTTATTTATTTATTTATTAAACATTTATGTTTGAACTCAAGATTTTTATTATATTGTCTGAAATCATTGTTTTAGTTTTCGGGCCTTATGACACCCTAATTAGTATAGAAGTATTATTAATAAAGTGGTTTACGTAAAACAATTAATAATACGCTTACAACTAGTCATAATGCATCGGTAGAATAAAGATCTCTGGTAACTCGGCCGATCCTTCCTAAAGAGAATATCTAGGGGTGTTGTCAAAAGCAACTGCCTACATTTCGAAGGTTAGATGCTACTAGTAAAATATATTGCCATACTTTTTATCTACTCTCTCTTGAATAAGATTTTCAGTAAAGAAATAACCAATTGATCTCTTATTTTACAGGACAATTGGCTGAAAACATAGAAGAACCAATTTGCATTCCGTACGAGGATATCCCCAACTTCCCAGTGAGCACAGTAGAGGGTCACCATGGCAAGTTGGTTTTTGGAAAACTGGAAGGGGTCACCGTTGTGGCGATGCAAGGAAGATTCCATTATTACGAAGGATACCCGCTATGGAAGGTCAGTTAGCGTAGTTCTGCTGATCTGTATTACTCTAAGCAAAGATAAAAGTCAGCCTTGTCTAAAAGATGGCAGTCTCTCTATTTCCGTCATAAGTAGGATAATATGTATTAGGTTGTTTGGCAAGAAGAAAATCCGAATTACCTGTATATACGAGGTGAATCAAAATATGTATATTAACAAATAGGTATACCATGCCAAAAGAGGCTTATTCTATCAATAAAAAAAATAATAAGCGGGAAATCAAAATATTCAAATATTTGTTCCCTAACTTTTTCAAATTAGCGTTATTTGGTCTTTTTATCTTTTTTATAATAAACCTACTTATTATATGTACAAACGTTCGTCATCAAGATTACAACTTTTAACAGCTGTATAATTGCGTTTGAAATGAGTTGACCCCAAAACAGCCATATTTCACCCACATATTTTTTTCAATTAAAAATGTTGAATTCCGAAAAGTCGTAGAACAAACTTTATTGCCAGTAGTAGAATATGCTCCTTTCGGGAAAACATAACTATTCTGAATCATCTTGTATCTTCAAACAAAAGGACTGACGTCAATAAAAAACGCCATTTAACAAATTCTGGACCTTTCCCGATAACTCTGACCAAGCATTGATTCAAAGTAAACAAATCCACAGAACTCGTACCATTGTTATCAGTTTGTAAATAAATGGAGTAAATAAATTTTATGACATCTTATGTACAGCAAAAACAATATGATGCAAGATTTTGAGATTTCCGTCATTCATTCAAATAGCGATAGTGTTTGAAGCTGTAGGTATGTCATCATCATCCACACTGTTGGGTGTGCTTGGACGCCATTCAGTTAACGCCTTACTTTATCTGTAGCCACCACGCTTTGTCAGATGTCCTGCCCAACTCCATTTTAGTGCCGTTACATAACCTCAAACGTCCTTGACCTTCGTACGACTTCGGATCTCAGCATCTATAAGCTTGATGCCGAGCATGGCACTCTCCATGGCTCTCTGTGCATTCTGAATATCCTGTACATCCTTTATGTGTGACCGTCCAGTATCTGCACGTAAGTTACGGAAGGCAGCACACTAGAGGCGAGTCTTCAGACTCGAATTTCGGCGGAGTTTAGGCGGTACTCAAAGCAAAACGCTGTTATTTGGAAGCTATCTTCTCTTTACTACAAAGACTTGGAATTGCGAAATAAATACTTATAGTAATTATCAGTTTTCGTAGTGTATTTTATACGTTTAAAACGTTGATTTCCTTACTCGACTTATAGAATTAATTGTTTTCGGGAAGCTATTTTGACCGTAAAAACTTCATCCCCGGGATACCCCTTATTAATGTCGTCCAAATGTAGTAATATGACACTACTGTAGGTAGGTGGTAGTTATGTATAATAAATGTACTCTTGGAAAGTTTTTATTTCACAGATAAGAGGGGAATTATGAGGCTGATGCAAAGAGAGCCTGACCCCCTAGCGTTGGGTTATCTACCGATATAATACGTACAATAGGGGGTAGAGGACAAGTTACGATAATTATTTGCTTACGGTCGCTATTGTGTTCATTAAACCAGTCTATATTTATTATCCTACTATAGTATTATAAATGCGAAAGTTGGTGAGAATATTGAGATGTTTGTGGTTCAATCACGCCGTAACAACCGATTTCGATGAAACTTGGAATAGATGGAGTTCTTAATCTAGAATAGGGCTATTTTTTATGTATTTTTTTTTTAGTGCGAAGTCGCGGGCACAAGCTGGTATTATATAGTTTATGAATTACGCTTTACGGACACGAACAATACTGTCACTGAAACGCGCCCAGAGTAGGTAGGTACGTCAAGGTATATCCTAATGGTCCAAGGTCAATCTTACAATTCCTACTTCAATCCCCGCGCTAGCTCATACAGGGTGTATGAGAGGAGCCATCTTATATTGTATACCAAAAAAATTATAATTGGTTTATGTATATTGTGGCTTGAAGTGTCAAGCCAGGACCCAGTGGGATTATCCTATTCTACTAATATCCTACTTCCTAAATATTATAAATGCGAAAGTTTGTATTGATGTTTAGATGATTGTTGTTCAATCACGCCGTAAAGACTCAACCGATTTCGTTGAAACTTGGAATATATAGAGTTATTTACTTAGAATAGCATATAGGCTTATTTTTTATGCCACGCGAGCGGGCGGAAGCTCGTAGGTTCTTATTGTGAATATTTTTGTGCACTATATAATAGAGCTGTAACAGAAAAACGCATCACTTTCTACAAAAATATCGAGCCTTTAAAATATCACCTTTTAAATGTGAAACTGACTAATTAATGGTCTTAGGCCACCATACCTCAACATGGTCACAAACATAATACAGGATAGGATGACCATGAAAGAATCAGTGGCACGACCAGAAGAAGAATAGATAGACAAGTCTTAAAAATAAGTTGCGCGCAAATTATGCGCAAGTCATCATAAAATTTACCATAAGAATTGATTCTAAGCGACTACTTAAGAAAAAAAAACATATTTTTATTATTCGGTTACAGTGCTGCCTGCCGGTACGAGTGATGAAACTTATCGGAGTAAAAACTCTGGTCGCGACCAACGCCGCTGGAGGTCTGAACCCTAACTACAAAATTGGAGACATCATGATCGTGAAGGACCACATCAACATGATGGGATTCGCTGGAAACAATCCCCTGCACGGGCCCAATGATGAGAGGTTCGGTCCTCGCTTTCCGCCGATGAACAAAGCTTACAAACTTGCGTTGAGAAAGATAGCTAAAGAGGTAAGCCTACGATAACATGTTTCGTACATAGATTCGTGGTCAAATTTACAACATTTAACGTTATACGGCCGCGGTGGCCCCTGCTGAAGAATAGGCCCATCCATTTCTACCTATCCGCGGATGTCGTAAGATGCAACTAAGGGTAAAAAGCTAGGGAATGGGCAGCAGCGTCCCCTATTTTAACAATGATAGCTCTAAATGCGCTCGCCAACGCGCTTGCCCAACGTGGTATGGGCAAATTCTCCCAATATGGTAAGAATTCGCTCTGGGCATTTGTAGGGGAGGTCATGTTCAGAAGTGGACATGCTACGGCTGAAGTGAACGTTCTATTCAGCTCCAACTATGGTTTAGTTCTGATCGCGGTTCGAATGTTATCCAAAAATTGAAAAAGTTGATCCGCAGCTAATATTGGTATGCATGTATCAAAATTTTTGCCGATAAGGAATGGGCGAACGTTTGGCGTTCGATTGAATTAGTAGAATGGCTTTCGTAAAACATTCGATCGATCGTTAGCTTTAACTGCAAGGTAATTGCAGCTGGATCGTTATTTAATACGAAAACTACTAAAAACAGATGAAAAGCTATCGTACAGCTGCGTTTCAATTGCAATATTTTTAAAAGTTTGTTAGCAGAATTTGAGCCCCTGGTTTATCGGTGAGCCAAAATGAATGAGTGCTTAACTACCTGCGCCCGTTCAATGTTTTTTTTTACTTTGAGCGAGCGAGGGATAACAGCACCCTCTGGATGTTATCGACTCCATTGTTGTTTACGAGATGTTTCATTAACATGTCAAGAGACAAGGTTATCGCGGGTCACGGCAACATTCATAACGAAGCAAACAGACTGATAGGATTGTAAAAATTCTGTGACTTCCTTATCATCTCATTTCCTGCATATTATAAACGTTAGACCGACTTTCAAGAATGTAGGTAACTGAAATGCTGCCAAGGATGATAAACTAAGAACGAATAAAACGAAACTTGGCTATAGTAAGCCAGGCTACTTTGTTACTTGATTATCTTTAATCGTACGTAACGCAAGGGTTTTGTGGCTTTAGATCGATATAGGTGCCTACTGCCTACCTACCTAGTTCTGCCTAGGTATAGGTTACCATCATCGCTCCAGAGTTCGAGCCGCAGACGGTTTAATATCACTAAAACACATGATTGGGCCTACCTCATTTCTTACAGGCCTCATAGCTCAGTTGGTAGTAACTCTGCCTTCTGCGCTAGAGGTCGCGGGTTCGATTCCCGCACTGGAAAACATTTGTGACTAACACAGATGTTTGTTCTGTGTCTGGGTGTTAAATATATATCTATTATGTATATCAGTCTCTGGTACCCATAGTACAGGCTATGCTTAGTTTGGCATCAGTTGACCGTGTGTGATATGTCCGGAATATTTTTTTTTTTATATTTATTTATTGCCATTTAAATGCAAACTGAACTGGTAGGACTATTTTACTCAATTTTGAACCAGAATTGTGACTGTCACTTACATCACCTAAACCCAATATTTGATGGTTCAGTCACACACATGCTGTTTAGTAACAGCCAACGCCGCCATAAGAACGCGGATAAAATCTCAACTTTTTTCCAACAGGTTGCAAAGGAAATCCACATCGATAACATAGTCAGAGAGGGCGTATACACGTGCCTCGGAGGGCCGAACTTCGAGACAGTTGCTGAACTCAACATGCTGAAAATGGTCGGAGTTGACGCTGTGGGCATGTCTACCGTGCATGAGGTTGGTACATATTTATTACACTTAGTACCTACAAATCTGTTAAAACTAACTAAACTTCCCGTTCTGCAAATCTGTGGGCTATGTTCAGCAGTGGACATCCTACGGCTGAAATGATGATGATGATCTTTGTATGAAGTGATCCCTAGACAAACTAAGGTCACTAACATCGCCCAGAAGATTAGCAAATTGAAGTGGCAATGGGCGGGCTATATAGCTCGGGACGGGTTCCTACAGGAAGGAGCCCGTCCCCAGAAAGATGGCCTAATAAAGGTTGCTGGGACCCATTGGGTTCAGGCCGCACAAGGTCGGTCGCTCTGGAAATCTTTAGAGGACAACAGGAGGCGACCTACGGATTAAATTATTATTTTTTCATTACAGGTGATCACAGCATGCCACTGCGACATGAACGTGTTTGCGCTATCGCTGATAACAAACGAGTGCGTCACCAGCGACGAGACAGACTCCGAAGCCAATCACGAAGAGGTACTGGACGTCGGAAGAATGCGCCAAGATATCCTTCGTCAATACGTGTCGAGGCTTGTCCAGCGATTCGGGGAGCTCGACAGATCCTCCCCATGAAAAAACTAGCCGGTTTAAAACGGCTTTTATAGGTAGTTGAGTTGGCAGTATTGCCATGTAAGATTGAGCTTACGGTAGTTAAATGAAATGCATGTTATAGTTTTGTTTTAGATAGGTATAGGATAAGCTAGAATGTTGTTTTTTTTACGAAAAACAGTATAGTTACTATTACTTGTTTATTTTTGTATAATTTACTATAAATAATTATAATTTAGGAGAAATATACATAGTAATATAGATACTTTTGTAAGTTTAGGTAGCCATTTTGATGACTTTATTTTATTAAAGTGAAACAACTTTATAAATAGTTAACAATAAATAATAATTTTAATTATCTAATAAGCTTCGTTATTTGTCACATTAGGAATAAATACATTTAGGTATGAAGAAGATCATGTTAATTCATTCAAATTAAATACATGAAACATTAAATTAAATAAATTTGAATATAGGTAGCAATAAAAGTAAACGATTTAAATATATTAACAGACATTTGACTTTTTTTCTACATTAAACAACAGCTTTAGTGTAAAATATTTACCTTTGGACTCCCATTTTAAATGCAAGCAATTTTTATATTCAGTTGCACAACTTTTTTAATCTTAAATTTACGTAAATTAGAATCCTACTTACCTAACGAGATCTTGAGTTACTTGAGGGGGTGTTTCTTGGGGCAAAGGTGGGCAAATTCTTTGCAGGCTTCATCAATTTCGCCATACTGATATTTGAATCCATATTCTAGGACCCTCTTGGGCACAACATACTGGCCTTTGGTCATTATCATGGCCCTTTCTGGGTTCAAAGCAAAGTTCAATATTTGTTCAGGAACAGGGAAGAATGCTGGCCGCTGCAACGCTTTCGCAAAGGACTGAAATTATACAAAACGGAAGGTGAATAAGTTGAATTTGAAACCATAAAAGCTGCGTTGACTTTTACAAATACATAAAGTCAAACTGAAAATTTAATACAGTAGATTTAATGTTAAAGAATCTACAATTTTTAACACATTTTAGATAGTATATCGCATACCGTTTTATCTCGGTTTGACACCGTAAGGGCCTTATTCATAATAACTGTCGTTTAATCGAGGCCTTATTATACAGGCTCAAAATAAGTCAATTTATTTATGGGCAATGAATAAATCGCTCAGTATCTTCGATAATATGGGATAGTATACTTAATTATTATGAATGACGTTATATTAGTAAGGATATGAGTAAATATCTAAGAAATAATATAGTTATTCTTACCTTAGTGAACTGCTCATTGGTAATGACCTGCGGGGCAACACCATTCAATATTCCAGTAACATTGTCATTTTCAATTGCAAACTGTATCAGTCTCGTAAGGTCATCTATATGAATCCAAGGTAGGTACTGCCTGCCATCACCGATTCGCCCGCCGAGACCAAAATAGAAAGGTAGGAACATGTTCTTTACCATGCCACCCCATCTGCCTAGGACTGCTCCAGAGCGTATAATTACCTAGAAAAATAAAACATCAAGACTTTTATTCCCAAGCACAGTAAACAAGCAATCAGATCTCCAGGCGATCAGAGCCTTGAAGATGTCTAAGGGGGGTAGTCAGAGGCACGTCCACACACGTTTACTATTTAAACAACCAAATGCTAATCAGTATTCCTAGGATTTTTTTTAGTACTCTATAATTTTAAAAGTCCAACAAAAACGAATACTAAGTTAACGTAAGTATTTTGTTGCTAGCGTACGGCACCAGTCGCTTCACGCGCGTGCTTGATTCCCAACAGTAGCCAATGACATCGGCGATGCTTGAAATCTTTCTATTTTGATTGGCTAATATTTGACTATTGCTATTGTATCGCAAGAGTAAAGTTTCCGTAAATATTGCAGCCGTGCGGCGTACAACTTTGAACTAAAGTTGGGAGTGCAACAGGCCTGCCTATACTTACAAGTCTAACAGGTGGGTCTACTTGAGCAGCCTTTTCCCATTCCCCAACCAATCTTGAGAAGAAATCAGCTCCAGTAGAAGCACTACTCTCATCATATTGGTTCGAGTTGGAAGGCTCATATGCTCCAACTCCAGTCAATAGTACAAACACCTTAGGCTTATCACTGCTCTCGTTTATAGCTTTGGTCAGTGCTCTTGTTGTGTACACTCTTGAGTTGTGGACATTCTGTTTGAATCTGTAACAGATTTTTTTAAATTATGAAGCAAAGATTGATGGGTTGTTTTAAATAAAAAGGTATTATTAAAGTATCTAGCTGTGTTGGCCTAGTGGGACCCCAAATTTTGATCCATAGGTCGTGGATTCAACTCCCGGAAAGGCATCTAGATTTTTCTATTCGTAAAATTTATATGCTCTACTCACTAACACATGATTCAAATGATGTAGGAAAGCATTTCAAGGAAACCAGTAAGTATTCTTATAACTGTCAATGGGCTTGTAACCTAATAATACTGTTGCAAAAAAAATTGGCCTATGCTAAATAAATTTGTCTTTCACGTTTGAGCATAGATCATGACTATATTTCTAACAAATTACTTGGAATATTATGTTTTGGAGCCTTACTTGGGTTACTATAAAATATTTAGACAAAAGTATCGACCAAAGTGGAGATAGGCAGAGAGATTAGTGTTCAGTTTTTTTTATTCATTTTAATAGATATGTCCAGTAAAGTAGTTATTATTACAACAAACAATGAATTAAATAAGAAGATTGCATCTTGCATGGCATATCCATGGTAAGATAATTAAAATCCCATAATCATACCCCATATCCCATACCCATAATTGTATACCCAAAATCTGATCCCTGATTATGAGACATCTCTCTTTTTGAACCATGACATGTCCACTGAAGTTAAGTAGAGAGATGTGAAAATAACAATATCTTTTTTGGTTATATTAAGACAAAATACATCACCTCCGCTTCGCCGCCAGTCTTAAATTAGGTGGATACCGGGCCTTACCCTGGAGTCCAGGACTTCGTAAAGTCCATAAATTGTTGACCAGCGCAGTTGACCACGGCGCATGTTCGCTGAGGCAGGCCTGACACCTCGAGAGCCGACCACGACATATTGTTAGCGCCCGGCATACGAGCTACGTTGCTCACACTGTATCCATTGGCTAGCAAGAACTCTCCTAGGTGACGACCGATGAAGCCTGTTCCACCTCCTGAAATTTAAAGGAAGTTTGAACAGGAGGAGCCTACTGGGTTAGGACTCGTGATAAGCCTTGTCCTGAAACATAAACAGAACTTGTTTATGATAAAGCCGGGTTCTGAAGACCGTTGCGAGTGAGAAGAACAAAGAGAGGACTGTATCCAGCAGTGGGTCCTTCGGGCTGCGGATGATGATGGAAGCCTCTAAAGACTATCATTGTTTTTACATTACCGATAAGAACTTTAGTTGCTGCCATAATTTTTGTAGTTATGTAACCACTTCAAACAGCTTTTGAGACGAATCGTCGTAACGTTTAAAATAGAACTTAAAAAAGGTAAATTGTTGTTTGTGTTTTAATATTTTTTCGTTAATTTTGTAATTCACGCCCAATTTCGTTTATAATTTTTTGAACTTTTTTTACTTTTTTTAAGTTTTTCCCCTTTCGGGATGGCTATGGCATCTAGGCCTTACCGCCAAGTCTAACGTGTATTTTATCTTGTTTATCTTCCTTAATTTTCTAACGTTAGTCATGGTCAAGTCACCGTCTAGTCAAGTCAAGTTCAGTTTTAGTAAGATATGATGGTGGCTATTTTACTAAAACCTCGAGGGACCTCTAGGCGCCAACTCGAAAAATGACGATACACGCAATCATTCTATTTCAATTCACTTGTGCGGTTTACTCAAACAATATTACGCAAAACACCACCATAATCACGCAATATTATTAAATTTAACAGTAGTTTTGTAAAATAAATTGAGAGCACAACATCACTTCGCAAGTTCCCGCCAAAAAGTCCACATTTTTTACTCGAGGCACAGATAACATAATACTATACTACTCGAGTTAATTTTTTTTTTTTTTTTTTTTTTATTCACAGACCTTCAGACCAATAGGATGGATGCTATGGTTTTATTGATTGAGTTCGTTCCACAGACCAATAGGATGTTAGCGTTCGTTCATGACAATTGACATGCATGACGGACATGACAGTGACATGAGTGACAAAATTTAAATGCTGCCCGCCCGCCAGAAAATGTCAGGCTCTAACGTGGAGACCGACCGACTTTTTGGCGGGAACTTGCGAAGTGATGTTGTGCTCTCAATTTGTTTTACAAAACTAGTGTCAAATTGAATAATATTGTGTAATTATGGTGGTATTTTGCGTAATATTGTTTGAGTAAACCGCACAAGTGAAGTGAAATGAAATAATTGCGTGTATCGTCATTTTTCGAGTTGGCGCCAAGAGGTCCCTCGAGGTTTTAGTAAAATAGCCACCATCATATCTTACTAAAACTGAACTTGACTTGACTTGACGGTGACTCGACGATCATAAACGAAAGAAAATGAAGAAAGATAAACAAATTAACAAGAAAAAATACACGTAAGACTTGGTAGTAAGGCCTAGATGCCATAGCCAGCCCGAAAGGGAAGAACATTAAAAAAAAAGAAAAAAGTGGAGACCGACCGAGGAGACATACAAAATCACTCTATGGAGGAGACTGTTTACGGGCTAAATCAGTTTTTCTCACAAACCGCAGACCGTTTCTGAGGGGTAAGTGAGAGTTGGTTACTCTCTCTTACAGTACTCTGTGAGTACTTTTGTTTATATATACGTTGGTTTGGTTGGAGTGGAGTGGTCAACACCAACACCATCCCTATTAGTCTCACAAAGTACTTTTGTATTGGACTACACCACGATTTCACAGACAAGGAAAAGGCTTGCTTGCTTGCAGAAAGTTATGATCCAGCCTGCGATTGATGGGGTGCTGGAGGACAAAGTAACTTTGGTGCTGCTGGACGGACGCTGCCTCTAGTGAACGCATGCATGTGGAGCTCTGAGGTGGAGCGTTGTCTGGCTGGATAATTTCATATTTATAATGTCTGAGACACTATCAGAACAGTCTGATACATTGATTCCCATATACCTCGACAAAGGAAGTCCGTTCGTGTGGAATGCTGTAGGTACTAAAATAAACCTCAGGCAAATTCAATGTGAAAGGTTTTTAAACAAACCGCCTTAAATTACTTAAAATTTGCATGCTTTATGGTTATTACAGACTATTTGCATCTGTTGTTGATTTGTGATATGTTACTCTTTCAATATCAATTGAGATTTATCAGTGCTGTATAAACAATGTCAAACAAAATAATTTTTGGTATGGGTAGTTTGTTTACAAACGGTTCACAACAAATTCGGCAGGAGTAAAGTCCTACCTTACTCCTAGAATTGTGCATTTGCGTACTTAAAATACCAGCCTTCGCTAAATCTCTACCTCCGTATATTGCTGAAGTAATTTTATGGCATTTTATTTGCAGATTGGCATACTCTACGCTCACAGCACAGGATATGTGGTGCATTAGTTGGCTCAATAGCTTCTTATCCAAGACAAAATGACTTTTTGGGTAAGCCCTACAGTTTATTTTCAATATCTTCTGGACCTTCCTTCAAGGTATAAGCATAGGTAATCATTTATTGATACTATTAAGTAGTGTGTATATTTTGGGGATGTTGCAGGATTACCGCTGGCTTTGATGCCAGAAGAAGCAGCATTATTGGTGGCAAAAGGATTTTGTGAATTATTAGAGTTACCAAACTTAGTGGAGAAGCCTTCAGAATTGCAGAAAAATACTGTGAGAAAACTAGAACAACAGTAAGTGTAGAACAGTATGTAGCTTAATCTAAACTTATTGAATTTAGTCAATCTAAACTAAGTAGAATTTATTATGTTTAGAATACTAGAGGAGCAAACTGAGACATTAAAGAAAAGGAAAATTGATCAGATGATGCAAAAAATAGATATTATTGTCGCAGGGAAGAAACAGAAGCTGCTAAAGCAAGGATTGACTGGTAAGAACCATACAAAATTATACATGAAAGGAGCCATTTCATTCTGGGCCTGGTCCATGTACACTACATAGAAAAATTAGGAAAAATAGGAGATTACAAGAAAAATACAATTTCATTAATTTTAAGACAAATACGATGGTACAAGAATAGTTCTTCTGTTAAGTTTTTTACCATGTATGAACACTATTTGAAGGCCGCCATGTTGGTTTATAATTGGCGTTTGACATGACATTGACTTATTTTTCTAGTCATGTTGTTTTATTTGATGTTTTTGTTTTGTCAGATAAATGTAGGTTGTCAAAATGACATTTCACGCACGTCCATCCGCCATATTTTTGTAGCGCTGTGTGTTGCTCTCTTTGTCGAAGAAAATCTTAATGTACCTTAGAACGAAGTCAATTTAAATAAAATAACCAATCAAATTAAACGGACGAAAATCAGCCCCCATGGGCCGATCTGGCAACATTGCTAGATCGCAATAAATTCCAGCGGAAAAAAATCTATCAACCAGTTCATTTTATGCTAGTGCAGGCGCTAGGTGGCGCTGCTCCAAATGAAACCACACCGAATATTATTACATTCATTGCCATGATTTATAATCCATTTAAAAACTTCAAAACTTCCATTCTTGTTTATTTAGGAATTTTTCATGCAACATGGTGGTGAAAGAGCCAATAAAGTAGTAGGATATTAATGGAATTTTATGTCCACATTTTTCCGACCAGTTGGTAATACCATGCACAAATTACCTACACTACATACATACATTTTATCTTGAGTGCGACAGGTGAAGTTTAAAGCAGTAGCTAAGTAATCTAACAGAATGTCATTATTTCTTGGAAAGGAAGTAAGAGGAACAAAGAGTTAATATTATTATTGTTTCTTCATCGTTTTGGTTAAAAGCTAATATCAAAATTATTACCCTTATGCTTATTGGCCAGCTTTTTGATAGAAAACCTACCATGTCAAGCGTCAAGGTAAATGAAGTTTTCTTGAATACGAACTTCAAAATGGCGTCCGTTTTGCTAACAAACTGTATATTGGGAGAAATACAGTTGTAATCGATAAGACTTGATTACTACCTGAAAGAATAGTTTATGCACAATCCATTGATCTGTCACAGTTTTGGAAATAAGCTACGGCTAACGATTAATCAAGTGAAAATACTTGTACCGGAAGAGATCACTTACTTCCGGTCTGCAATGCCAAAACTAATTGTCGCGATATCTTCAATTCTACTGAACCAAAATTGATGACAAATGGTAGGTAGACATTACAAATTAGGCACTAAATGATGGCAAACTTAGTTTAATCAAATGTGCAGCGGTTTACCCGGGACAGAATTGTTCCTGCTGCGTTGACGTCAAGCCAGCAGGAAACTGTTAATTCGCAAAATATCCTAAACTACAGCGGTACAAATTCTGACAAATAGGTACAAATAAATGACAAATTCATCACTAAATGATGGCATGGTCAGGAGCTCTTGGCTAATGTCGCTGTTCCTGCTGCGTTGACGTACACGATAAATGTAGGTTATCAAAATGACATTTCACGCACGTCCAACCGCCATATTTTTGTAGCGCTGTGTGTTGCTCTCTTTGTTGAAGAAAATCTTAATGTACCTTAGAACGAAGTCAATTTATATAAAATAACCAATTAAATACGTTTACTTTATTGCTTAGCCATATTTTAGAGTAGTGTACACAGTGCAGGCCCAGGCTCCATATATTGATGAAACGTCTCTTTTAAAGTTTTGATTAAATGATTTAGGCACTAGTATTAAAATAAATTTAAGAAAGCACTAAGCACTAGTATTAAAATAAATTAAATAAATTCAACCAAAGTATTTAATATTATTATCTATACTTTTAATGGCTTTCTAATTTTATTTAAGAAACCAGTTTGTATTCTCAAACAACCATAGGCTTGTAAACTGTCATGCATGTATGTATGTACAAACATTGGACATGTCTCTTACTGAGGGGGGTAAAGGTCAAAGATGTGCCTGGAGGTCTGAGAGGATGTCTCTGGTGGGGGATTACAGTTGTGAGCCTATAATTTTTCTTTCTATTTTTCAGGTGAAATAGACAAGGAAGCTTACATACAAGAAAAAATAAACCAGCTGCCAGGCTTGTCTCCAGCCCATGCACTAGTACACATACCTACTGAAGATTTTCTGGATACAGGTACCTATGTACTTGTTTGTAGGTAGGTACTTTAGTACTACTTTGTCTGTAATAGTAGGTACATCAATGCAGTTAGTGCTTTTCGGCATCTACTTCTTGCAAGGGCATAAGACGATCATAGAGTATTAAACGAAGATTGCCAAGGTGCATAATTTAATGGAAGTAATGTGATAGTGTTGATTCTGTTATTGCAATAGGTACATTACCTGCAACATGAAGCAGGAGATTGTAAATGACCTGAAAGATTAAAAGCAATAATTTTAGCACTGTCAAATTAAGTTACTCTTAAGATAATGCAACAGAATCAACACCATAAATATGAAATTGAGAATGAAGCTAAAAATATTTTAATCCTATTTTTTACAGACTTAAAAATAGTTACTCTAAACAAGTTGGAACCCAGTGTTGAGATGGGACAAAATGCATTAAAATATTCTGTTTTTACTGATCTTTGGGAAAAAGGATATTACATTACGAATGGATCAAAATTTGGGTGTGATTATCTTGTATACCCAGGTAGGTCATATATTATTTTCTTATGGGGTAATGTAACTATTTCTTCCAGCCTTAGCCCAAATATTTATTTTGGAAATGACAGCAGCTTAAAATATCCTGTCAGTCATGTCACTTTCCAACTCTTTACTCATTATGCTGCATGAAAAAAGTAAACAGCCAAATCAACCAACAAAGAAACACACTCACATTTTTAATTTATGTTATGATTAAACTTCAGAATACAGTATAAACAATAATATCTGTGAAGGTATGTACTTTCATATCACTATCCATGGGCCCATAGGTGACGTCTTATTCAAAAATTCAAGGGTGTCAAGGCACTATTACACAAATTTTTATCATAAATCTTTGAGACTGTCAAATAACATAACTGCCTAAACAAAATCACTTTGTTGATAATGGTTCGAGGCCATGTATAACTAATCTTATTCTATTTCTTTTAAAGGTGATCCAGTCAAATTTCATGCTTTGTACATGGTACGGTGTGTGAAAAAAGAAAAGTTGTTCAATCCAAGTGCCATTGTAGCATATGGACGGTTAGCAGTAGGAGTAAATAAGTTAGCAGTTTTTGCTTTCCTCAATGCAGAAGAGAAAGTAGAGTATCAGACTCTTCAGTGGCATGATAGTATTCATTGAGATGTTAATAAATAATAAAGAAGAAACTGAAGAAAGTAAATTGGTATGGTTTTATTATGCTGCCTTGATATTTGCCAAGTAGAGTAATCGGTAGGACTAGGAGGGTAAAAAGTAATGGAGTCCCTAGCCTGTAAAAGCCTCCTGTTTAAAGCTTAAGTTATGTAGTAGCAAAGTTAATATATTAATTTTTAGTCTATTGTCTTAACTATTAGATACTATATAGGTAGGTACGGACAGGTAGTTGTTTTCATCCGCGGCTTAGCTCGCGTGGTACCCGATAAAAATTAGACTAAGTTATTCCACACTACATTTTAAATGAGGTGATTGAGTTACAAAATTAAATAGACAAAACTTTCGCATGAACTAATAACATAGTAGGAAGTTCAAGTATTTTTTTTTTCTTTATTTAACAACTTAAGTTTCAAATTTTGGAGAGGATTTCTGAGTCCACGGTGCCTGCGGCCTCGCCTCCAGTCTTCCCTGGTGTCGTGGCCCGCGCGTTCCTGCACCGACAGGAGAGACCCATTCTAAAGTTTTTAAATTCAATTATTTAAATTAGCATCCAGGTATTTATATTTTATTTACTGGATGCAACCACAACAAAACCTTAGATTAGTGCTTAGAATTTTAATTAGAAATTTAAATAACTTAAATTATTACAACTAATCCAACTCTACGGAATAAATATCTCTCTCACTTAAATCGAACATCGGATTTCCATTTTAAAGTCCCCCTCCCTAGATTAAAAAGGTCACGTGCTAACCGACTACACCTATCCAGGAAAGTTTTCATTATTTTAAGTAGGCATCTGGCGCCCGAGATTTATTAGTTTTTTTATACGATGCCATACTTTGACATTTAATTTAAATTTGTTTAATTATTCAATATTCACATTATTAGACCCACTATCACAATTACACACTATTATAATTACAATTGTAGTTGTAATTGCAAGTACTTCTAGTCACCTTTAGTGCCTTGTTTCATTTTATGTCCCGTAAATAGTGCACTATCCGGGCACTAGTACCCAATTCTTAGTTTGATAGAAGCAGACTACTTGACCATAGATAACGACCGGGCTGTCAATATCAAATTTTACAGAAATGGCAAAGTCACATGGTATCATTGCATTGGCATCTTTCTCTGTTCCTCGTCTAAAAAAAAAAGCAATTTTGGTGCCTGGTGCATCATCTGCTTCGTAAAAATTCTAGATTATCATCAGCATCCTATTGATCTGTGATTATCATGGACGATCCAGATCTAGACAGAATTAGACAACAGCGCCTTGCTCAGCTTCAAAGCCAACATGGGGTGCGTACAGAACACAATAATATTATCGACCGGCTATCATTTCTGGATCGAGCCCGCTTAGGTTATAATTATCGACTTAATTAAGATTGTCCAAAACCAGCTTACTTTATTTCCAGGGTACTGGTGACCCAAACCAAGCTAAAGCGCAAAATGAGAGGCAGCAGGCGATGGAAGAGGCCAAACATACGATTCTTGCACAAGCACTCAGCCAGGATGCTAGAGCTAGATGTAAGTTTTATGGTTTGTCTGGAGCCTGGACTGACGAGTCTAGACTGCATACACTTCCCGAGGCATGATTATTAAAAAATACTTTTAACCAAACATCGGCAAAATATAATAAGATGGAAAAGCCCTAGCTAAAAATATATATTTTTAGAGTACTACTGGTTCACAATGACGCAAAATTAAAAATGTTTGTGGGTGCAATTCATTGTATTTTTGAAACCCAATTAACAAATAGTGGGAGGTACCCCTGCTTTTGTTCTGAAGGTCTTGGGTTCGAATCCCAGACGAGCACCAATGAATAGTAAAGTTCTGCTTATAATATTTTAGTGCCTATTAAATAATAGAAAAATAATACTTATTGGTATTATCTGGGATTCAAAACCCAGATAGAGATTAAAATGGTGAAGGGAAACCTTGTGAGAAAACCAGTAAGTATTCCTATTGGGCTTGCAACCTGACAGTTTTCTTACCTCTGCAATACTTACACAGAAGATCGCAGCCAAATAACAGTATTTGTTTCAAATAGTGTTGTGTTCCTGCAGTGAGTAAGGATGCCAGAGCTCTAGGGCTCTAGCTCTAGCAATGCTCCAGGTGTTGCTGATGTCAATAGGCTTCGGTAACTGCTTCCCATCAGGTGGGCCGTTAGCCTGTTTGGCTCCGTATAACATAAAAAAAAAATACCTCTTCAAAATGAAGACAAGTGAAAAATGTTACCACCATATCCATCTTCAAGGATCTGATAGCCTACAGATATGAGAGGATGTCCAATTGTCCACCATGTTAAGATATAAAAGTAATGATCCTATTTTCTGCTATTTTAAATTAGTTATTTATTTTTATTGCAGTGAACACCATAAAGATAAGCAAACCAGAGAAAGCTGCAATGGTGGAAAACATGATCTGCAGAATGGCCCAGACAGGACAAATTCAAAACAAAGTCACAGAACCGGAACTTATCCAACTGCTAGAGTCCCTGAACCAACAAATGCCTAAGCCAGCTAGTACTGTGAAGTTTGATAGACGTAGAGCTGCCCTGGACTCAGATGATGATGATTTTAGCATTTAATTCAACTAATTTTACTCTTAAACTTATATTAATACACAAATAACGCTTTACTAATGCCTTATAATTGAAATTTCAAACAAACTTGAAATGCACAGACCACAAATTTCTGATACTTGTTTATGAAAGATGTATCAGAGATTTGTCTGACATAGAAGGTATGCTAAGTTAAGATTTACATTTACATACTTAGGTCTCATCATTGAATATATTTTATAATAAGAGCTTGAAATAGTTGTTTTTATAAGGATCAGCACAGGAAGAAGTGGCAGGGAAGCGATCCTCAGTGTGATTTTGTGATGTCAGCCATATCCTCAAGCAACTGAGGTTGAATTTCAGTTGTTAAGCGAATCAGTCGCTTTGTCGCCACTCGGTCCGTCGGCGCTGATCCTAAGTTTCCCAACAAAGCGTGTGCCAGAGAGGAGCAAATTGTTAAAGGGGTTTACCGTTTAATTGAACGAAATTAATAAGTGTTTACCACATGCAGCTACTCTTGTACAACTCTTGTATTTTAACATAACGTGTGCGTACATTTTGCAATGTTGAGTAAAAGCAAAGATGTAGGTACCTACATATTATATTTTACCTGTAAAGGTGAATAAGTCTACTCTTAGTTTTTATGAACAAGTTACCTGTAATTTCGTAATGAATGCCATGTCATCCATAAAAACCTCATCAACTCGTGATAGGTATACCTGGTACGTACGAGGTAAAGTTATATAACAAACGAGATTGGTTGAATAGCATCACAAAGTTTTTATTGGACTCGATTCAATCCAACTTTCTCTCGGTTATGAAGGTATGTCTTCCTACAGCATGTATAAGGTCCTACATTCCTACTTACCTATAACAAAGCTCTAGTAGGTAGGTACTAGGTACCTATTTTATAAGGGACAGAATTTTGAACCCTTATAGTTTCGTTACCCTAACTATTGAATGCTAGTTGAATAATAGGTATATTGTGAACGACGACTTGGGCGCAGGGCCCGCTGCTGTTACGTATTGTTTTATCATTATTTAATCATTATTTTATGAAAATTAACAGGTAGGTAGGTTGCCGTGGTGGCCCCGGCTAAAGAATAGGCCCCTCCATATCTACCTATCCGCGGATGTCGTAAGAGGCGACTAAGGGAAAAAAGCTAGGGGATGGGCAGCAGCGTCCCTCATTTTAACAACGATAGCTCTAACTGCGCTCGCCAACCCGCATGCCCTGCGTGGTGAGTATGGGCAAATCCCCCGACATGATTGGAATTCGCTCTGTCTGTGGGGGAGGCCATGTTCAGCACTGGACGTCGTACGGCTGAAATGATGATGATGAACAGGTAGGTCGATTTTTTCTGGAAATCTACAAATGCAATATTTATTTTCTCTACTAGTTCCTTTGACCAATTTCCTGTAGACTTCTCCATACTGACCTTTCTTGATGGATCGCCCTGGAACTTGTAGGTATATAAATATGTAGCTTGGAAGACCATATTACGAGAACATCTATTCTTCTTAGATGATTTACAGGCAACGTCAGGCAGGATGCTGTAGTGCCTGGGACACGTTTAGATGGAGTATGCTTGCCCAGCACCTATACCTACCATCCTCTCAGCCTAGTCGGCCAATGTGCGGAGCTGACTAAGCCACGGGTTTCCTCACGATGTTACTTTCACCGTTTTGAGCATGTATTAATGTGCTTAGATAGATAAAAAAAATATTTGGCACCACAGACTCACAGACACACACAATTAACATAGTTAAGCAATTTCAAACAATATTACAAAAATTAAACAATAAAATTAAAATAATAAAAAATAATAATTTAATTTAATTTAATTAAAGTTTAATTAAATTAAACTTAAATAAACAAAAAAGCAATTCAAAAAAGTAAATAACAGTTGGTATTTAAGTTTGTGTGTGCTGCAGCACGATAAATAGGCTATGGCTCAGTGCATAAAAGCAAAAACACTGATCGAGAGCGAGCAGAACGAATACAAACGAACATTTTTACATTTTTTTATATAAATATCATAGGTCATAGGCCCTTTTCAGGGCCACCATACCTCAACCTAGTCACTGATCAAAGACAGGATGACCAAGAAAGAATCAGTGACACGACAAGAAGAAGAAGAATATATCATATCCATTGCACGGCCGGGATTCGAACCCATGGCCTTCAGATCTAAAGTCGAGGTATCTCCCACTTGGCCAGCACGGTTCTAATGAGTTTGATATACCTAGGTAGGTAGGTTATAATTTTGTGAGTGTTGAATCGCGTTTTTTGAGTTAATTACGCTGCATTCGGTTTCATATAATATTTCGGAATTTGGAATTTCTGTTAATTATCCTAGATTGCGCGACTCATGCCCAGCGTGGTGAGTATGGGCAAATCCGCCCATATGTTATGGAATTTGCTCTGTCTGTGGGGGAGGCCATGTTCAGCAGTGGACGTCGAACGGCTGAAATGATGATGATGATGGCGCAACTCACAACGCAAAAAACTACGTTCGTTTGGCCTCAGCCTTAAAAAACTTCATCTCTTGTTTATAAAAGTATTCTTGCAGCTAAACTAGAGTAATTTGTTAGTTTAGGTAGGTAGGTATCTCAAGTTTTAGAGAAGATCTGACGCTCACCGCGAAGAGGGAGAAACTTCGGATCGGGAGTCCGCGAATTAATTAACGAGCCGGATGTTTGGCGGATTGGTTTTGCTTTTGGATTCCAATTCGCGTTCGGAAATATCCGGTCTGAATCCTACTAATAGGTAATTATTATAAATGCAAAAGTTTGGATGGATGGATGTTACTCAATCACGTTGGGACGGCGGAACGGATCTGGATGAAATTTGGCACAGATATAGATTATAGTCTGGAATAGCTATAGGCTACTTTTTATCTTCATTGGTACCACGCGAGCGAAGCCGCGGGCGGAAGCTAGTTGTAATAATACTGAAATGACTTATCTACAGAGTACTTTTATAGTCTTACCTATCCAGGGTCTACAAACATCGAAGAAAAAGTCTGGGACACAGTGTTGCCAGTCGTGAAAGTACGAGCCACTATGAGTAGCCTTTTTTAGCTAAGAGAGGTCACTATTTCAAAAAACTTAAAAACTAAAAGTATATTTTATTGCTAGCAATACCAAGCAAAGTGACACAGTCAGCCATCCTGTCAATTTTAAAATTTTCAGAAATTAACTGTGAAAATGTCTGTCTTTTAAAAATGTGAATATTTCTATGCTTTTTCCACACTGCGTTTGTTGAGTTGATTTGATTATTCGCTCCTCCAAACCAGTGAGGAATCTTCGTCTTCGATTACTAATGATTTGTTTGAGATAGGACTCCTATGCATTGTGTGGTGTGTTTTAAACTTAAAGGAATCATGTCTTACTTGAAATGCTGTGTCCCTGGATGTTGGACTGGTGGATGAGACCAATGACCAAGGGGCTGGTGATTTCGGAAAAGGATCAGTATAACTATCCAACGAGGTAACGTGCCCAGTCTACTCAGTGGGCACACTGCCTGTTTTTGGTGCTCTGAACTCTCGTTTTCTAAGTAGAAAATAGAGTTCTTTCCTAGAATTAATTTAACTAATAGGTACCTAATTTGTCAATCTTTTATAAATTATTGTGTTCATACATCTCCTTTTATGTGAATAAATAAACATGAAAAAGTTGATAATTTTTCTATTCTTTAGGTTATTTTAGACATAATTCTAAGCACATAATTAGTTTATGAAGGGTAAATAGGTAAGCGCTATCAAGAGTACTCAGCAATAGCTATGTAGCATGTAAAAATGTCATGGAACTCTTAGAGGGAGGCCTATATTCAGCAGTGGACTTCTACAGGTTGATGATGATGATGATAAAGGAATGTTTTCAATATTTAATACAAGGCGGCGACACTGAGCTGCCCCCCCTACTGGGGGCAGAGATATACCTCTATTTCTAGTATATACAAAATTACTCTATGTACCTATCCAAAGAGAATAAAACCACCAAAAACCACGACATTCATAAATCAATCAAAATAAATCACTCATTGATCAGATTTCAATTTTTATCTTATCTTCTGGGTCAAATAAACATAGTCATATTGATAGTCATTGCTAACGGTTAAAGTTGTATGTACCACCTATTTATCAATTAATGTGCTCAAGTTCCCAAAAAGAAAATATTGTAACCATACATGGAGTGGAGTACAAAAAACACGTGATCTTGGCTGACGCTAACCTTCCTTACAAGTTCACAATAGATCATAACAGAAACAATTTATTTTTCTGTATAAATGCTGACGATTTTTCGGACCAAAGCTTCCATTCCGTGATACTGAACCTATCTAAAGGATCATCCACAATAGTACCTGGGATTCGCAACGGGTTCGCAAGTGCTGTAGACCAAACTACTGGTAATGTCTACTTGGGAGGCAGCGATGGCATATTCTCTTTTAACTATTACACAAATGATATCGATAAACCTGCCCTGATAAGTGGAATAGATGTATTTGACATGTATTTTCAAAAATACCTGTATTTCGTAGACACTGCTACGCAGTCTCTACAAGTGCTCAAGCACGGCATAAAAGAAATCCTCCCAAATCTTGAAGGGCGCCTGATACATCATTTTGTTGTAGACGAAGATCGCAATTTATACTTCGTGGACTCGACGGGGCTCTATGTGATGAAGAGTGGAAAAAACAGAGCAGAATTGTTGGATGATAGGATCTTACAATATCGTGGAGCTACTCTTGATATGTTAGGGGCGCCACACTTCATCGCACAGAACGGAATATACAAAATCGTTGCAGAGACAGGACAGCTAGAAATTATACTGCCAGTAGACAAGGGCTTTGGATTAGCATTTGATAGAAATAACAATATTGTTTACGGCAGTGAACGAGCAGTGATTGCATTGATTCGCTGTTAGATTAACATTTGCGTACCTACCTACCCAGGTTCCAGATAAAGTTTAGTTCATTAGAAGCGAGAATTATAACAGATTAAGATACAAAAGAAGAGATAGCGGTAGCCGCAGATAACCGATATCTTTTTTTTATAAACAAGAGCTTACCTGATGTTTGCATTATCTAAATGTTAATTAGGTACCTATAGATTTGAACATACAAATGTTTGTTTTTACGAATTCATTTTATTAAAATCTATTGTGACTTATAGGTATTACTTATACATATATTTAGTGAAATATAGGTATTACTTATACCTATATTTCACTGTGTGGTAAACAGGAAATGAGGAAATCCATAGAAGAACCAAGGTCACCGAAACCTCAAAGAATTAGCAAGTTGAAGTGGCAGTGGGCAGGCCACATAGAAATTCTTTTTCTCGAATGGCGACCAAGAACCGGGTCACGCAGTGATAGAAGGCCCTCCTCCCGATGTACCGACGACATTGTTAAAGTTGGAAAGTCGGTGGATGTAAAAGTCCGTCAAGACCGTTCGTCATGGAACTCATGGTTTACCTATGCCCAGCAGTGCAATTCTACAGGCTGATGATGAGTCATCCGATTGTCAAAAATCTATTGCTACGAAAATTGATCGTCTTAATTTACTACTTGGTACCTACTACTCTAATACTTTTTCTAAACCATTTCCACTGAGCTTTTCCACGGCAGCGCTGAATTTCCGCATCATAAGTTTTCATTGGGCGAGTCTAGGAATTTTGGTATCAAGATAGAACGAAGTTTTCGAAGGACATCTTTGGAATGCAAATTTTTCGCAGCCATTTGCAATGCTTGGCAAATGAGATCTTTTTTTGTTGAAAACGTAGAAAATAGAAGAGCACATTATAATTTAGTGAAAATGTAAGCATTCTCAAAGTGTTCAAATGGAATTTAATTTTTATGTTCTCTGTGATCTCAAGAGCGAATATAGGAAACGACAAAATGGAAATAAAATAGGTAATTGATTTGCTTAAATTTCCAAAAACTCTAATTTTAATTAGTTACTAGCTTCCGCCCGTGGCTTCAATTGCGTGGTACTCTGATAAAAAGTCTATTGCACGTCACGAACTATATTTATTCATCCAAATTAATAGGTGGCAGTATGTACTTCGCCGGACGGACTCTACCTAAAGAGCCCTTAGTTTATAAACCCTTCTCCAACAATCATCAGGCAACTTATACACCTTGGTAGGTACCTAAGTATCAAGATGATAGGTATGTAGGTATTTATAGGTACTAGTGGTATTGTTAGCGGGACACTTAGTATTTTTAATCGCCAAATTATCGGCTAAGAACCTTATCAAATCTGCGAGGAAGTTATAAAAGTCGAGGCTGCTAAATACGTCTTCAGGTGTGTTCGCATAACTCATGATGTGGTTGCCGGTACTCCTATTCGTGTGTTGTACTGCGATAGCGGCCAGGGGGTCGCCGCAGGGGGAGAATGTCAAGTATATGCTGAATGCCAGGGGAGCTCGGTATTCAGATAATATTCTCGAAGACACTTATCTTAATGTCGTAAGTAAGAGTCTTTTTTTAAACTTGCAACTATATAAACTCATAATCATCATTATTTCAGCCATTGGGCGTTCACTGCTGAACATAGCCTCCCCCACAGATTTACAGAGCGCCTATTAATACAGGTATAAAATACCTATGTAGGTAGGTACCTACATAGGTATTTTATACCTATTATATGTTATTTCATATGTTATTTCATAACAGGAGAGATATCATAGCTTTGTTTGGTAGGTACCAAACAAATCTTTGATATCTCTCCTGTTATGAAATAAGTGTTGGTACATAATACTTACAGAAGATCGCAGCCAAATAACATTATTTGTTTCAAATAGTGTTGTGTTCCTGCGGTGAGTAAGGTTGCCAGAGCTCTTTAGGGGCGGGGGGAGGGGATTCGGGGTCGGCAACGCGTGCGTGATACCTCTGGTATTGCAAACGCTTATAGGCTACGGTAACCGCTTACCAACAGGTGGACTGTATGCTTGTTTGCCACCTTAGTTGAATTAAAAAAAAAAAAACTTATACCACCAAGTTTCTAAAATGTAAATATCGGTAAATGAAAAGATCGTGAGGAAACCAGAAAGTTGGTATTCTTAAAGCGGCTATGGGTTTGCAACCTGTCAAGTGTAGGGAATACTCAACACTGCAATATGTGGCCATGTGCCAAATGTTCAGACATGCCTCTGACTACCCATACCTTTAAGGATCTGATTGCCTGGAGATCTGAGAGGTTGTCTGCCTTTTAAATCTGTTTTAATAAATACGTCGGCGAAGTCTGAGCATTGACTAAGGGATGCCATTGATTTTAGCCCGAGCTCATCAAGAAGTACCGCTATCCGATCGAGGTGCACCACGTTACGACTGAGGATGGCTATATCCTGGAGATGCACCGCATTCCCCACGGGCGCGATAACCACGTCACGCCTGGAAACAAACCTGTCGTCTTCGTAATGCACGGTCTACTGATGTCATCTGCTGACTGGGTGCTGATGGGCCCTGGGTCAGGACTGGGTATGATATTTTAATCATGTGTTAAACTTACATAGTCTTTCCCCATCAACAACGCGTTGGACGATCTTGAGCTGCCTTCTCTAATCTATGTTGTTTTCTAATGGGTATTTGACGCTACTTAACGTGGGTCTACAATGCAGTTTCATTAGCGACCTAAATGTATCTTTTTTGAATTCTCAGCCTATATCCTCATCGTATGCCCTCGTTTGAACGGGGGTCTACAATGCAACTTCCATTAGCGCCCTAAATGTCATCATCATCATCATCATCATCAGCCTGATGAAGTCCACTGCTGAACATAGGCCTCCCCCAAAGAGTGCCATGACGAACGGTCTTGAGCCTTTTCCATCCACCGACTTCCCGCAACCTTCACAATGTCGTCGGCCCATCGGGTGGGGGGCCTTCCAACACTGCGTCGCCCGGTTCGTGGTCGCCATTTGAGAACCTTTACTCCCCAACGGTTATCGGTTCCTAAATGTAACTTTTTTGAATTCTCAGCCTATATCCTCGCTGAGGAAGGTTTCGACGTGTGGATGGGCAATGCCCGCGGCAACTACTACTCCCGCCGTCACGTCTCCCTGAACCCTGACGGTATTCTCAACACTGACTTCTGGAAATTCTCCTGGGACGAAATCGGAAACATCGACCTGCCTACTATGATTGACTTCGCTCTGGAACGGTCTGGACAGACAAGGCTTCACTACATTGGACATTCGCAGGTATTTTCTATTGATGATGATTACATTTGATGTCTGCTTGTTACAGCAAAATAATATTTGCCTTTCTTTCAGGGCACAACAGCCTTCTTCGTCTTGGGTTCACTGCGACCGGCTTATAATGACAAAATAATTTCTATGCACGCGCTGGCGCCCGTGGCTTACATGGCGCACAACAGAAACCCACTTCTGTGGGTCATCTCTCCTTATGCTAACAACATTGAGGCAAGTTTTTTTGAGGTCCATTCTCTTACTATGACTAAAGTGGAAAAGCTAATGGATTTGATAACGGCGAAAATAGTACTTATTTAGACTATACTTATTTTTTAGAAACTTGCTGGGCTCATTGGGATCGGTGAATTCTTGCCCAACAATGCCATTATGACCTGGGCCGGTCAGGCCATGTGCAGGGACGAAGTGGTGTTCCAGCCAATCTGCAGCAACATCCTCTTCCTGATCGGAGGGTGGAACGAGAACCAGCATAATGCGGTAAGCTATTTAATTAGATTTTTACAACACAAATAGTATTTCGAATATCCAAAACACTTATCGCATGTTTATTAAGATTATGTCTATTTGGACAGGCCTTTGTCTAACCCCTAAACACTATACTTGCGACCACTTAAAAGCCGCAAAGTTGCGACTTTAGCAACTTATATTGCGGCTTTTAAGTGGTCGTAGAGCTTTCGTAGAGGCTGTAAAGATTCCGTAGAGGTTGTGTAGATATAGTTCGTAGAGATACCGTAGAGTGCGTAGAGGTTACCTACCTCAAATAAACTAAACGCTCCCACTAAATTAACCATGTGTTATGGTGCTTCTTGTAAGCACCTGTCAGTAAATGCAGTATTAATACCAATATTTTTGCAGACGATGATGCCAGTGATATTCGGGCACACTCCCGCTGGGGCGTCGGTCCGTCAGCTTGCTCACTACGGGCAAGGTATCGACAAGAAAGGCTTCCGTCGCTACGACCATGGTAGCTACCTGGCCAACAGAAGAGTCTACGGATCCATCAGGCCTCCAGACTACGACCTTTCTAAAGTAACAACACCTGTGTTCCTGCACTATTCTGACAGTGATCCCTTGGCACATGTCAACGATGTTGACAGGCTGTGGAAGGAACTTGGCCGGCCTATCGGTAAATTTCGTGTTCCTATGACCTCTTTCAGCCATATAGACTTCGTGTATGGCATCGATGCAAAGGAATTACTGTATACAAGAGTGATCAATCTTATTAAAACGATGGACGTCAATGGCTTAAACGACGATGTAATCTCGCTATCTAATCTATACTCCCAGCTATAGGTGCGCAGATTTGAACAACTGTAACAGTGGCAATAAATTATAATTTTCGATAAGGCATCTTATAATCCTCATAGCATCTTATCTTGTACGTAGTGTACTCAGATTTGATAATAAGTAGAAGAATAAGTTTTGAATAAGAAAACTATTGTGAAAACCTGTAAGCCTCCAAAATCTAAACCCCAAAAATAATGAACCATATATGAAATTTGTTCGCTTATCTCCAAATGAAATCGGCGGTGTACGTTGGTGGTCGGTTCCATGTCGTGGGAGGGACCGAGGCTCATTAGAATGCAGGGGTCGAAGTCGCGGTCGCGGTGCGCTCGGCTCTGGTGGAATGAAATGCAATACATGGCACGTCCGGTCGTAGGTAGTGATGTGCCCAGTCCCCACGAATAAAATAAGATTTAAATGAAATAGTAGAGAATAAACGTGCACGAAAGGAGCCTCTAGTTTTCACTTTAATATTTTATCAAGTACAAGTGTTTTACTCTAGAAGCGTATGATAAAATCCAGTCTAGTTGCCATGATTATGTGATTTTACCATGGTTAAACCGTTTTTACGCCGCGTATTAATCATGGCCATCCCATCACCATGACAACTAAGTAGATCTTTTAGGGTATTCTTAGAATAAGCACTCTCCTATAAACTGAAAATAACTGTTTTTCTTATACTACAGTTGTATAAAAAAACTAGTTGTATATAAAAATAATCCAACCTAATAGTTTTTAATGGATAAAATGGATATTTACATCACTAGTCCCGAACAACTAACACGATCGAATAACTCGAACTCTTGCGGCTGCATGGATGAAGAAGTAGGTATATTGGAATAAAGATGTTTTACAATAATAGGTAAATTACAATTAAAAAGTAGGTACTGTACATAACTGTTATGAATATGATAAAAATTACCACAATGGTTATTGCATACTGCAATATAACCTACCATAATACAATATTCTCTATTACAATAAGACGTATACCTACTAAGAATGTCATCTGTGAGTAAGGGGGTGAACAGATTCCGTATTGTCTATATACAACGTGTACCGTAACTATTGTACTATTCCGAAAAGGGCTTATTCTATCAAGAAAAAGAAATTGCAAAAAAAATACTTATCTATATCTTCAATTAAAAAAGAACAGTACCTACAGAAGTTCGACATCAAGATTGCTACCTAAAACAATTGAATAATTGAGTTTGAACTGATTTGACCCCAAAACAGCTGTTTAGTTTTTATTTCAATAAAAATTAGGAATTCCAAAACTCTTGGAACAAGCTATTGCCAATAGGGTGTAGTATAGTCCCTTTCGGGATAGCATAAATATTATGAATCCACGTGTAACAGCGACTTACGCCGATAAAAAAAGTAAGATGAGCATTTTATTGATAAGTATAATAATAATAAGCATAAGGCTAACAAAAGACACAAAGCTTGGTATGTGAACATCAGTGTCAAGTTTGGATATCCAAGAACGTGCCTAAAATAAGCCATGCGGGTGGCTGCTTTCACTTGATAAACCGCGAGGGATCACGCCTACGCACCTACATTTTCTCGTCTACTTCTAGTTGCATACCATGTCGTGGTTTATAAATACTGCATCGAGGTTCTACCATCGGACCTCGCGTCACCGGAATAAGGATCATCCACATCTCATCGACACGTGGGTATCTCGAACCACTCGCTTTACGAGATCCTTTCTCCCCCATACGTGCAAATTGTGGAATGAGCTTCCTTCCGAGGTTTTCCCGCTAACCTACAACATGAAGAGGTTTAAGAAAAATACAAAAAGATTTCTCTAGGGCAGGCAACGCATTAGCAATGCTCCAGGTGTTGCAGATCTCAACCGGCGACGGTAACCGCTTACCATCAGGTGGGCCGTAAGGCTGTTTGCCTCCGTATAAAATAAAATAAAAAGTAAACCAGAAAACAAACGGCTTGCGAAGTGTTATTAAAAAAAATATTACAAAATAATTCTTAGCCTAGGTAAAGCAGAGTTCAAACGGCTTGCGAAGTATTATAAAAAAAAATATACGTGTTTTTTCAGTTTGTCATTTGGGAGCTTGCGATATCCTTGAGCTACGAGCATCCCCTTAAATGTCAAACTCAAAATTGACTTTATTATGGAGTCGTAAGAATCATTTTGAAATAGATTTACAACATATTTTAGATGAGATATCTTACCAGTAGAACACGACTTATGAGTAATTTAAAAAATAACATCCTTAATCAGCCTACTCGTCGTCGCTCGGTGGAAACCGTTACGAAATCCAGCTATAATTTTTGTGATTATCCCGAACAAACATACAAAGATGACGGGGAACTTACTTGTACCAAAGACTATATAATATGTTAAAAGCTTTGAGTTAATCGAAAAAACACTCCACTCGTTTTTTTTAGCTACGAAAAGTGTTATATAACTACAATACACGGTGTTTCATAATAATTGTGTGGTAAGCCGAAAGTAGCAGCAGATACGGAAAAAGAAACTTATGCCAATACTGTCATTAGCTTAAAGCCAAGTAATCTGCATACAAATAGGCACTACTTACTTCGCCGACAAAGGCTTACGTGGCAACTACAAGTTCATCTGTGGTGCGGCAGACAGCCTCTGAAAGGGTTCAATAAGATAAGGTCACAGGATTTGATATTAAATATTTTAATTAAAATTATTTATGAGCATCCATTATCTCAGTGTCACTTGCAGGCTTCTCTTTAAATTACGAGTAGGTATCAGTGCTTTACAAACATGGGATGACTCACTTTAATTATAAAGGTTAGGTCACAGATAACATAATACTATACTAGTAGGTTTTGTTTATGTAGGTATCGCAGTACGTTCCAGCAGAGGCTGGACTAGTTGAACATATTTCAAAAGAATTAATCCTCAATATCACATAGCTAATAATAGATAATAGAGTGAATAGGTATCTTCTTGGCAAACGTGCAAAACCATAGACCACATCGTCACTTAACATCAAGGTGAGATTGTGATCAAACATTAGCCTATATTGTATAAAAAAAAAGCTCTTAAATGTCAAGCCTTCACCACCCAATATTTGATTCTGTATCAGGACACTTTTTTGATGTGGCAAAAGTCTGACTGTTGTTTTTTTAATTATTACCAGTCATAATAAAATTTATTCAAAAATCATAATTTCAAATTTTACTTAAGAAAGTAGGTAGTCATCCTACATATTATAAATGCGGAGGTTTGTGAGCATGTTTGGATGTTTGTGGTTCAATCACGCCGTAAAGTCTCGACCGATTTCGTTGAAACTTGTAATAGATAAAGTTCTATACCTAGAATAGCATGTAGGCTACTTTTTATGTAGGTAACACGCGAGCGAAGCCGCGGGCTGAAGCTAGTTATCTATAATAAAATAAAATAAAATAAAATAAGCCTTTATTTCTGTTTGTTTTACACTAGGTACTACTAAAATTATTGTCTACTACTAACTAGTTACATATTTAATTTGGAATTGTTTTTTTTTTAGTTGTTATTAATTAGTTATCGACAACCGGGTTTCTTCTGTTAACAGCTTGTCCTTCGACAAAGGCCTCCTCTAAAGATTTCCATTTTGTCCTGTCCTTTCGTTAGTTATCTATAAAGTGACACGAATCGTACTGCTCTTTACTATATTTCTAGCAAGCATTGAACTTTAGAAGTTAGTAATTTGTGTTAGCAAATCTTTCGCTCGCAAATGAGCTTACCTATAAATAGGCACTTAGGTACATCTTAAGTCCGTTCTTATATTTATCTTAGATACTTCTGTTATATTTCATTCAAGTAACATCATTTTACCTATTGCAATCAAGATATGAAGATAACAACAACACCTGTGGCATAAACTAGTTTCTTTTTCTAAAATGTTGTCTTTGCTTTGGTTACAATAGGTACATAAAGTTCTTTTTTCTTCAATTTATAAAAGGGTCTTTGTCGCTGTGCGACCGCATCGCCCCGACAATAATGAAGATCATGGGCGCCGGGAGGTGTGCAATGGCACCCACCCTGGTTTTGAAAAAATACAAAGTAACTTAATATTTATTTTTATTATCACTGTTTGAATTAAAAACTAGATTCAGAATTCACCCCCCTGAAAATAATCTTGCTGGCGCGCATGATGATGATTATGATGAAGCTAGTCACTGACCTAGCGCCGGGTGACCGAGCCAGTGACACGACCGACACGACGAACGAACTCACTCAAGAGTTCATATTGTGAAGAAATATTACATTCCCCAGAACATAATAGATTCTAATTTGAACTTGTCAGTCGTGCAAATACACGCCAAGAACTTTATCGATCCATTCAATTAATTATTGAAAATCGCTTTGACCTGCCACTTACATCAATGCAGTAGATTGTTTTTTGCACTGTTGGTAGATAGTTGCTATAGCAATGCATAATACCGATAATTTAATATCCACTAACCTCATCAAAGTCCAGAGGCTCTAACCAACCAAAGTAGAGTCTATCTAGACTACTATCTAGAAATACAATAACAGATGCTGAGCGCCTAGGCACGACCGCGACTAACTGTGTAACGATCACAAACCCGCATCATAACTAAATTGCCATTTGTATTATCAGTCTCTGGTACCCATAGTACAGGCTATGCCTAGTTTGGGATCAGTTGACCGTGTGTGATATGTCCGAAATTTTATTTATTTATTTCAGCAAAGGTTGGGTTAAGTTCTAGTATACTTATCTACTAAATGATGGATGATGAGAGGTTTCCGTCGCTCTGTGGATATGTTTTTGTACCTACTCTGTTCCGTACGTCCCCTTGGTACCTACAACCAGTTGAACATAGCGGTTTTATCTACCTTCTACAAGATGACCACACGTTATATCTGTTGTAGCGTCATGAGATAACCGGATGCGAGACGAAAAAACATTTAACTAACAACAATAACAACACACGGGACACTATCAATTATAAAAGGTGATTCATAATATAAAATACCTAAAATCTCGCAAAGGTCGATCAGCAAAAAAAAAAAAAGAAATAAAAAAAAATATATATATAACCCTACGAGAAGTTCGACGCCAAGATTTCTAACTAAAATAGCGGAATAATTGAGTTTAAACTGATTTGACTCCAAAACAGCAAATTTCAATTATAAATGTCGAATTTCCAAAGTCCTAGACTAACTTTATTGCCAATTGGGTTTCAAAAAAGCCCCTTTCGGGATACCATACATAAAAGGAATAACCTTGTATTGTTATACATAAACTTGCTATTCCCATGGATGTTGGCGGTATAGCGATATAATCTCGGATAGTAGAGTTATTCTTGGGATAGCACTTGGTAAAACGAAAACAGGCTTACTCGAGAGTACTTAGTCATTTTATTCTATGGATAAAGTTTGGTCGAATCCACCCATAGGTAGGTACCCTTATCTATTGATACATCCGTGCTCGCCGCGATAATAATCAGTTATTACGTATAGCAACTCTGCATATTTTATGTTAAGTATTAGATGAAATATCATTAGGTAATTATCGCTCCACCACTGCTACAATGTTAGTTTAATGATTGTGTCAACATACCCTTGAATTTGTGCAGGATGACTAAGAAATAACTAGTGACAACAGTAATATTAGTAGGTAGTATAATGATAGGGTAATGTGGTTGACTCACTTAATCACCGCAAACTCGCAAATCGAGCCAAATACTCATAGGATTTGGTCTCAAAAAGGAAGCCACCTCCCTAGAGAACCCTACACAACATACAAAATTACATTCGACTAGGTGAAATTAGTTAAGACGGCCAAACCAGTTTATTCCGGAGTGTGCGTATTCATACTGGGATATACCGGTTTGTAATTTATAGGCGAAACTGGTTGATCCTACTGCGCTTAGGACGAACTAATTCAGCTTAGGGAAACTATTTCATCCTATTGCGCTTAGGACGAATTAGTTCAGCCTAGGCAAAATTGGTTGATCCTATTGCGCTTAAAACGAACTAGTTTAGCCTAGGGAAAACTGGTTGATCCTATTGCGCTTTAGATGATCCCATTGCGCTCGTTGGGTGCCATAGAGAATATAAACCTAGAAAACAGAAATAATTCTCAATCACGTGTTCTTAGACGTCGTTGTAAGGGAAACATTGAGGGGAAATTACAAAAAAGACTTATATTTGATAGCTACTGTGATAAAAATAAAGTGAGTCTAATATATGAGTCTGAGTGAAAAAATATTAACAACTAAGAATACTGATTGTGTAGCAAACCAACGGATGTTGCAGTAAATTGAATCCAGTTCAGGACCGCACAAAGGCTACATTAAACTGGTTTCCCCCATCCTGCGCTGGTTTATTCTATTACCTGTCGTACCCTTAGTAATTTTACGTGGGGTAAATGAATTGCATGGAGTAAGGTAACCTAAGTGTAAATTGAAGCATTATTCATTGTGATTTATTAGTTGTATTGAATCAACGCGCCCTGCATTGCAAGGCAGGTGCCGGTGAAATAAAGGCATGGGATTTAAGCTACAGGAAACGCATAGCAATGCACAGGATAATTACCATAATATGCTGTCTGTCTCCGGTCGCATCACACGATAAACGCGAAAGTAACTCTGTATCTCTGGCTGTTTGTTGCTTGTCTTGTCAATTTTTTCTTGGCCATGCAAGTTGAGGCAGGTACCTATAGTGCCTCTGAAAAAGGCCAATGTCCATTGGTGAAAGAATCAGTGTGGCGAAAGTGCATGTGCTCCTTTCGTGCACATGCCACATATCTTTGAATTTTTAGGTTCTAGGGCATGCCGGTTTCCTAAAGATGTTTTCATTCACCGTTTGATTCACAAAACCATTTAAATTAATGTGGCTTAAGAGAGAGAATATATAGGCTATTTATTTGGGTACAGCGCAAGCGAAGCCGCGGGCAGTCTAGTTACAAAATCAGGGAAACGTTTCTACAAACCAAATGTGATGCAGACCATGCGACAAGAATAACCTACCAAAATATACCCCGTACCTACAATAACATCTGTAGATGTATAGTTTGCCGAGGACGCAGCTCTACGTGTCTCGCGTGCATGACACCGTCAAGTCGGAGGATGTGGCGGAGTACTTGCGCGTGAAGACCAAGATCAGTTTGAGGGTCGAACGGTTGGAGTCCCGCCACAGAGTCAGTTTCAACTCCTTTGTGGTGAGGGTACCGACCGAACATCTTTCGACCTACCTAAAAGAAGATCTCTGGCCGAAGGGTGTTGTGTTCCGTCGCTTCCGCGGGCGGATACTTACTGCCAATGACAATTCGCGTCCCACGTCGCAGTTTCTACGTGGCAATTAATTGTGTTTTATATTAATATGTATGTTAGTCTTTAAGGTACATATCTATATGGGCCGTAGTGTAAGAAAAATTCCATTTGTTTTTTATTCTATTGTTGCCTGAAATATTTTTTTTGTATTGTATTGTATAGTACATATTTATTCCTGATCTACCGCTTCTATGTAGTTTAAATATTAACTATTCGGGCATCTATGCTGAAGGCATAATTCAGGCTTACACGATCAACACGTGCTTAAGAGGGCAGTAAACACGTTCATTAGCGCAGCGGGAACCACAAACACTTCATTCAGCCAGGCAGGGTGCCTCTTGCTGCCACCCGATTGCACTTTACAAAGCTATAAAGCTATATTGCAAGGTAATTGATAATATATACTATTTCGAAAGGTATTACATCTAAATACTTTTCGGGATACACACACACACACAATTAACAATAGTTTGTTTTACCACTTTTGGAAATTTGTCATTTTTCATTGAAAATACTGCAAAAATCTGCTGTTTTAGGATCAAATCTGTTCAGTCAATTATTAATCTATTTTAGGTAGCAATCTTGATGTCGAACTTCTCGTTCATCTTATTATCATCATCATCATTTCAGCCGTTCGACGTCCACTGCTGAACATGGCCTCCCCCACAGACAGAGCAAATTCCTTATCATGTGGGGGGATTTGCCCATACCCGCTGGGCATGCGGGTTGGCGAGCGCAGTTAGAGCTATGGTTGTCAAAATGAGGGACGCTGCTGCCCATCCCCTAGGTTTTTTCCCTTAGTCGTCTCTTACGACATCCGCGGATAGGTAGATAGATATGAAGGGGGCTATTCTTCAGCCGGGGTCACAACGGCCTATTATATCGGCCTATCATCCTATTATAAATCCTACTAATATTATAATAATAATATAATATAAATTTTATTTCAGGTAACTTAAGAATAGTACAGATGGTAAAAACTAATTCTAAGACCCATAGAAATATATACCTTAACCTAAAATATATAAAATACCTATTAATTATTTAAAACATTCTGACTACTGCGACGTGTCGATGTTGCAGTCAGGGTGTCAGCTGACGACGGTACACGGCGGTGTCCCCTTGCAGGCGGCCAGTGAACCTTCGGAACTTGACACCCTTCGGCCAAAACTCTGCGCTTAGGTAGGTCGATAGATGTTCAGTTGGAACTCTCACCATAAATGAATTGAAGCTCACATTATGGCGAGAATCTAACTTCTCGACCCGCAGCGAAAGTCCGGTCTTCATTTTGAGGTACTCCTCCACAGCCTTGGTCTCCACGCAGTAGTGAACGCGTGAGACGTAGAGCTGGGTAGTTGGTACCTCCGCTTTAAAACAGGAGTTCGGGTCTTTCGGCCCAGTACCGCACTGGTTCCGACGACTGGGCTTACGGCTCTTGCGAACTACCACGGTGAATCCCTCCGCGTCACAGGGCCCCTTCCCAGGAGCTGGCGTATGCGGAGCACTACGTGATGGTTCACAGGGCAGCTTCTTTTTCCCCTTCCTTGTAGAGCGCACCGGACGCTGCGGGCGCGCAGCGGGCGCGGCGCGGCTCGCGGCGTCGGGTGCGGCGGTGGCGGCGATGACGGAGGCGTATATTATAAATGCGAAAGTTTGTGAGGATGTTTGGATGTTTGTTATTCAATCACGCGGCCGCGCGCCGTAACGGCTCCACCGATTTTGTTGAAAATTGGAATATATAGAGTTCTTTATCTTGAATACTATAGGCTACTTTTTATGTAGGCAGCACGCGAGCAAGCTGTGAGCGGAAGCTAGTTAGTTATAAAGTTGGAAAAAAGACATTTTGTTTAAAAAATCTAAAATTTCCAATTTCTTCTAAAATTATTTCTTTTTGTTTTTTGAATAAACCCCTTACGGATAGTTAGTATACTATAGTTACGTAATGCGACACGTTGTATTGCTAGCTTCTTGTTAACATAATAAGCACCTTTCGGGATATCTAGTTTACGACGAAACACGTAGGCTACTACTAGTAATTGATAGATGGCTATGAACCACTTAAACCACTTGTGATAAGTGTGATCAATTTGTCCATTATGAAGTGGGGCTAGTGCAGCTGGAAAAAATACGTATTTATTTCTGAAAAACATAAAATGATACAATGTTTCCGACTGATGATTAATTTGAAAGTTACTTCGAACTTTATAACTTATTTATGTAGCCACTTAATCAAAATCGTTGCCTTGCCTTGCCTGAAATATGAGGCATAGTAATCGTGGGTAAGTTAAGTATGATGAGGGTTTCTGCGTAGGTCTCATATCTACCTATGTAAATATTATTAAATGGCTTCAAATTATTAGAAAAGTAAAGGCGATATGGTTGACAGATGCTTTTATTTTACACTAATTACTATGTAGGAATCATTTGTGGCGTACAACTTGATTTACTTCAAATTTAGTTATTCACTTCTTGCATTGTAAATAATCTGCTTAGATAAGTGAGCATTTTAATGAAAATGCATTAAAAGGTTCAATCAGGAAGCATTGAAGTTTGCAATAGCTGCAGATCGGTGATAGCTTTCACAACGCAAAGTTCGCTAACAAGCAAACTAGGCAGCGCTTCATTGAGTGCCTCTATTGATTGAGTACCCATTGCCGCCAACATAATCTATATCCTGATGGACAGACATTTTATAATTTTTTAAATGATGCCGCAATGTATATGAAGATACATACACAGGATTAAAGTACACAGTAAAATTTAAAATGTAAGACTCGTAAGTTGATGGCTACGTATGAGTTATTGAGTTTTTAGGGAACCTACATCTTAATATTTAGATAGTACTGTGGCATCATTTTTAAAACAATGAAATATTGTTTCAACACACTTGCTCATAAAGTGGCTCTAATTTCACCGCAATTAGGCACATAATGATACCTGTAATCAAACTGTGACTTTTTCATTGCTATTATTCACAAACGTGAGTTATTTTATTTTATTGGTTGAGTTGCTTTGTTCTTAATAAAGTTTCGATACAAAAAATATCGTGCGCAAAAGTAAAAAAACAAACTCATTCTTTTAGTAAGATCGCCATTGTAAGATGCGCGCGCATAGAAAAACTGATTGCCCGCCATTGCGACAAAAAATTCACAACTCGTTTTTATTTACAGTTATTTTATTCTCAAGTGTGTTGAAAAACGTCGTATGATACACGTGTGTATTGATGATTAGATTACCGTCCTCAGCTCTCTTAAGACTCTCTCCTAACGGACCAACATACCAACATAACACACTTATAACATAATGTACTATTTTAGTACAGGCGACTACATCATGTTCTGTAACAAGAATATTACATAAATAGCTGCTATTTATCGGCATCGCTCGTGTGGTACCCGGATAGAAATTCATATGTCCTTCCTCCATACTAAATTTCATCATAATCAGTTAAACCGTTGAGTCATGAAATGATAAAGAATAGACAGTGAGACACAATTTCTTTCGCGTATGTTGTAGACAGAAGCGTAGCTGTTGTCTACGAAGGGCGTAGCAGTGTCTACGAGACATTATTCTTTGATAATAACTATTGGTATGAGGAGTGGTGGAAGATCGCCAAAGACTGGGATAAGAGGAAGATATTAGGAGAGACATTAGCCCAGTCGTGGCTCACAGTAGTTTAAAAAATAACTATTATTTTTAGATCATTGTTCTACTGTAACATTACTGCGTAGGATTTGCACGGAGAGGCTACGCACGTAAGCTGCGTCGGTCGGGTCATTTGTCAGGTTGCATGAATACCTTTCCACTGCAGCACACGCTGCACACAAATATTGATGTTCGGCTATGTACAACACGTGGCACGGACCTTAGGCTGTTGCCCAAAGAAGGTTCGACGCAAATAAAAATTCTACTCGCTGACACTATGAAGATACGGCTTTTTGTGCCGCGTGTATAGCGTGCCCAGCATACTAAAGCGTAATATGCGAACAGGCTACGCGTGTATGAACATCGTCCATCATCGACCACGTATTTGTTCGTACAATAGCGTGCTTGTGTAATGCAATGTTCTTAAATATACATTTCAATTCACAATAAGCAAATGGATTTGAAATTTCTACAAAATATCACATGACAATTCACACGATCCTTTATAATAAATATCCTGTGACATTGAAAAGGGAACATCGCCTTTACAATGACAATGTTTAGCAGATTTTACATCAAATAACGTCTTCTAACAAATTAATCCTCTACGAGGCGTAGCAGCTGTCTACGAATCGTAGCATTTAGCTTGGGTAATAATATACATTTCTGTACCTAATTCAAACTAAAGAAACATATCTTATTAGGAATTATAGACGGCTTATCTGTATTAAGACTATTAAGGTGAGGGTTAAATTGTTTTATGATGTTTGAATTGTTTTTTCTCAATAACCGCAAAACGCACAGTTTTGTTTTTTATACAAAGATAACTTGAGCATTTTATTTACCCAAATCCAAGACAAAAACGCGATTGGTAAAACTTTTCTCGATAGATTTATTTTTTAAAGTTGGGTCCTCTGCAACAGTTTTTTTGAAAATACTCTGAGACTATCTTACAAAAATAACGTTTTTTTAAATATTGTGTTAGACAATAGCATTGGGTACCTAAATCCAAAACACTTTAAAAAAAAATACATAGTTTTTAAGATAATCGATATTTTCCTTAATGTCGCTTACGTCGATTACTTTCAAGCGCCTTCTAACGCTTGCTATCTCTTTCCGCATTCAATTATTGTAAGCGCTGTCACTTTCTTCACTCCGCCCACTCGACATTTTATTATGATTTCTGTATCGCCTTAAAGCTAATATGTGTAGTGATCGTTACATAATATAACCCCTTAAAACGATGTTTTCAAAGTTGCAATCAATTAATCAGTGTTATTTTATAATAAATACTCGTAGGGTTCTCGTAGGGTTCCGTACCTCATTTGGAAAAACGGAACCCTTATAGGATCACTTTGGTGTCCGTCTGTATGTCTGTCTGTTTGTCCGTCTGTCAAGATCCTTTTTCTCAGAAACGGCTAAAGGTATCAACTTGAAATTTATACCACCTATTAAGGTCTGTGGGCTTATAGTGCCGTATAAAAATCAAAGCTCTAGCTTAATGCATTATAAAGATATGGCAATGAATGTATAATTTTTGTATGGAAATGGCTAAAATGAAAAACCTCTAGGGTACTTGCAGTTACCTCACAATTCTGAAATTTGTAATACTAGGAGCTTATGTAACAAAATTAAAAGGAAAAGTCTGAAATTGGGGAATTTCGAAGTTTCTTAGCAAACAAAGTTATTTTTGCGGTCAATGTCATACAATAACTACATGAGCCACCGCAATTATTAGTTTGTCAATTCCTACACTTAGAATTTTTATTTTCTGATCATGACCACTGGTGCACGACCGGGATTCGAACCCACGACCAATGGTACGGAAACCCTCAGGGCGCGAGTTCTCGCACTTGACCGTCTTTATTTTCATAATACTCGTAACATAGGTACTGGAACTTTCTAATTAACTCAAACTTTATTGGAACTCGGAATATAAAATAGGACACCAATAAATACGTAAAATTGGTATCGACAGTCGCAGCTCTTTGCAATGTTTTTTGATTCTTAATTTATTTGAAAAGTTGTTTCGGGAATTGCTATTCGTTATCTGAAATTAACATTTAAATGTTGTTGGCCAAAGTGAGGGATACACATAGGAATAATTATATCTTCAAGTTGTTACTTTAATAACGAGTACAAAAACAAGATAGTATTTTTAAAGGTTCTTTATTTAAAGCCAGGAACACAAGTTTCATGGTTACATACAGTTCGTTAACATAAATAAATAGCAATATAAATCAGATAAATAAATTCGGTTTTGAAATACGGGTAGGGCAACACAGTTTTTCGCTTAGTACTTTATTTTAAGATACGCAAAAATGCTTTAACACATATCCAATTAAAAGTTTTAGTACTGGTAACTTTTCATGTTCAAAAGTTTATATTGTTGAGGAAAACTGGGCTCTTATTATTACGCTCAAGTCCAACGGCAACCATCCAGGACTTATTGAACTTTAATCGGACGCTGTTCCAAAAGAAACGTTTGAAGTAAGTATATAAAATTTCTTATAAATTGATCTTTGGTAAAGTAATACTGCTTTAAAAATAATTTTCCAAAATATTTCTTTTGTTTCGAGTACATACATTATAATTTTGCATAATTAATTGACGATCGCATGGTCTGATTTTGTCAACATTGTAAGAACTTACATGATAAAAATTTTGATATAAAGTTTTATAAAAATACTCTAGAAATTTCAAGCGAGTCAGCGGAAAGATGAGTTTTCCAGAAAAACGATTTCCTGCAAATGAGAAAGGAGCATGCACGCTCTGATGGTTTGCTTCCGAGGCGACACTAAAATGCGCTCACTGTATAATTTAAAATGTCTTACGAAGGAGAAACTTCGACATGGGTACAACCAAGTATAACCTACATTTAAATGTTATTAATCTGACGTAATTCATGTACCTACCTTTCTGTATAATTTATGATCGCAACTGGTTACCAAGCTCAGGTGCGATAGCGGCTGGAACCGAACTATTCATGTTTCACGACACATAATTAATTAGCTGTGAAATGTAATATAAATTTATATGGAATAGAAATATTAAAACTTTTATAAACCTGCATCTGATTTGCATCACTCCCAATCGTATTTCCTATCATACTTATATGAAAAACAGATTGTAACTAGGGAACTTCAAATCTAAATAATACGGGATGTAATAAGACAGCTCCTGAAGTTGAAGCCGAAGCTACTTAAAACATAGCAGTACAAAATAGTAGCTTTAGCTTTATGACCAGAGAAAACAACGTATTTACAGCCAGCAATGTATGAACATTGCGGCAGTTAAAGGCAGGAGTGAGTTTCTATGTTCCTGTTATGAATTAGAAATTAGAAACTTTTTTGAAAAATGGGGCATAAAGTACCAATAAGGTATTGTTTCTATTTTTTTTCGGAATCGCCAGAGTAGTATGCTTACAATATGTTTAAAATTCTTCCGATCACCGCATGCCAACATTTTATAATTCGAAAAATCCAAAATTAGATAAGTATAATATCCTAAAAGTTGATATACACATGTATAAGTATAATAATATAATATACATTTTAAGACATCGATACATTTTTCTAATACTTGTATACACATGGAATATTTTATATTATATTTCTCAATATTATATTTTTTAATTCACACACTCTATTTTATATAATATCTTACGATGAAAATCAGTCGTCGAAGACTATTCAAGTATATTTATATTTTCCAAATGTTTACATCTAATATGAGACGGCTTATACAAAGCTCTTAATATGTTTATTTTTTTACACAATATACATAAAACATCAATAGGTTTCAAAGTACACATTACCGGAAAAAGCTTCTAAACCAGCAATAGGAACACAGATGATATCCTATAAATAAATATATCGGTTTGCTCTATAATATGCTGATAACAACATCCATGACAGTACTTTAGTCTTACAAAATGTTATCGAGTTGTGAGCAACCGTTATTTGCATAAGTACATCGCGTAAAAAGGAATAATTCAGTTAAGGGTACATATACTATTTTTAGGATTAGCAGATGATATGAAGGTTTATTAGTAAGAGTAGATATGAAATTGATAATGAGTCTTATAATATTTGGTCGGGAAATTCTAATAGAGACTAATAGCTAGGGACATAAGCTCTGAAGGGTGCGTACTACCTACACACATATAAACGCTTTGAAAATAAATATTACACTTAGCCAATATTCATGTATATTCTCTCTAAGATTAGAGGTACACAGTCTTGTATAATATAATATTTTACATTAATACTGATGTGTATTCGAAAAAACATGTATTTATTGAAATTTATCAATGTATAATAATTGTATACGTAATAAAACTATTCAGTTTTGGCTATTTCATATAATAAAACATAGGTAGGTTATTGAGGTTTTAAGTTCCTCTCATGAATATAAATGAAGAAAAAGGAGCATAACATACCAATAATCTTTTTCTTCTCTTTTTTTTTAATTGTTTTTTTTTTTCAAATCTGATTCTCGAATATTGTAATCAGGCAACAACAAAAATTTATTTTTAATTAAAATATAGTTTTGTTGCAAACTAACCTTTAAACACACTCTAGTAAAACTCTAATGCATATTGTCGTCATTGAAGTGGACATTGTGCGTCAATAGAAATAACTTAAAATAACTATATTTATGATTATACGAAAAAATACACCAAACTTAGATTAAGATATTTAGTTTTACTGTTCCGCAAAACGTAGTCTTTGCTTCTTGATGAATTCCTGTGCGAGCTTATCGTTGGTGCGCGACTCGCATATTTGCAAGATCGGGTGATCTGGAAATTGTGTTCTCGTTATATCGGGTTCTGATGGCAGCTACACGGTACAGGGCGTTATGAATCTGACCTAGCATTTATTTCGATTTGGGTTTATATTTAAAATATAAAGGGTTAAATATGACTCCATTCCGTAATGAGCGTTCGTATGTCAAGATTACAACTTAAAAAATGATGATAAAGCATCTTTAGATAATATGTAAATCAAAATAATGGAGTGACGACCATCTGAGCCCCCGGCACCCATGGAGTTCTGCGATGCTCGGTTTTTTGTTTTTTTTCTTTATGTGGCTATGGTGTCACTGCGGCCACAACTGGCCTAATGTGATCGCCACTTGTTATTTGCGGAGCCCCTTTACAGGGCCTTCAAAGTCCACCGTAAAGCCCAGCAGCTGTTAAGAATAATATGCTCGGTAAACTCACTGCGATCGTGCAGTTGCATCAGCGGCAGCTCCACGGGCCGCAGCGGGTCGGGCGGGCCGTTGATGTTGACGCCGGGCACGCGGCCGAGCGCCACGAACGCCTCGCCCGCGAAGTCGTCCGCCGTCAGCACGTCCTTGTCCCACACCGAGATGGATAGCACCGCGTCCCCGGAGCGCACCGAATCAATGCACACGTTGAACTCGAAGCACTCGTCCCAGACGGGGTTCAGCGTTTTCTGTTTGACGAAAACAATACAAATACAAATGTTTTACCCAACAAAAGTTTGGATGGATGGTTCTGGATGTTTGGCACAGAGATAGATGATATCTGAAATAGCACATAGGCTTTTAATCCTTGTAGGTACTAAGCGAGCGAAGTCGTGGGCGGAAGCTGGATTTTGTGGACCAAGATCCGCTTGACAGATAATCCGACCGAAATCCGCTTTAGTGGATTAGTTCCGATATTTATATTTTTTTAATATAGCAATAAAAATCATCATAAAAGGAAATTACTTATTGGCAGTACTTTTGTACTCACCTTTTGCACATTAGTAACTTGTTCATGTGTCTTCGGGAAGAGTCGTTTTGGGAAGAGTTCGAGCACGACGAACGGGTCACTCAGACCATTCGGGTCCAGCGGGATGACGTCACGAGCTGACAGCACTTCCACGCAGAGCGCGTCGTGGTTTATGTAAACCCTGGACAAATGTACCGGCCAAGGTCAAAGCGAAGTTTCTTCGAAATGGTTATGAGTAATGATGAGTTATCTAATCTATTAAGTACAAGGCTGGCTGGCGCTATCGAGCGAACGGCATTTGTTCGAGGGCAAAGTTTACTTCTTATCATCAGCCTGAAGAAGTTCGCTGCAGGACATAAGCCTCCCGCAAACAATTCATAGTCTTGAGCCTTCTCCATCTCCCGTATTCCCACAACCACTGATTTCCCGTCGTCGGTCCATCGGGTGGAGTACCTTCCTACACTGCGCCGTCCAGTATATGGTCACCATTCCTGTTGCACTTGCTAATTCTTGCTAACCTTGGCAAAATAATACACAGGGACACTTTCATTTTAGGTTGTCTAAAAGAAGAAAATCTGTAATCTGGAAATCTGTGGGGGAGGCCTGTGTTCAGCAGTGGATCCTTTAGCTAAAATGATGACATTTATCATATCCTGGTGTGCAGGTAATTAAACCTGCTCACTTATCTTAATGCAGGATGACCCAGAAAGAGCCAGTGTCAAGACAAGCAAGCAGAAGTCAGATCGATGAAAAAGCCCAGTGAACGTACTGACCTGACTAGAATTGACCCGTATGGCGACGGCAGATGAGCTCTAGCTTGTTCCTGCAGGCGGTCCGCGAACCAAAGCTCCATCAGTTGTTCAGTGGTGGCTTGGTGGTACTTCATCCTCTGCTCCAGTCGATTCCATTCCTGGTTGTGCACTTCTGTCATTGGGAGGCCTGTTGTGAAAGATTCTCATTAAGAAGTGGGATCCCTGATTCAAGGTTATTTTGTGCCAGTGAGTGTGTCCCCTTTATTCATAATCACTCACTAACTTTATCGTCTTGATGAAAGTATATCCGCCAAATTTTTTTACTGTTAAAAAAGACAGGGTAAGAATTATCGGGACTATATCAGCCCGATAATTCTTACCCTGTCTTTTTTATGTCTGTCTACTAACTATTTAGTGACTGATTATGAATAAGATGGCTATTGTAAAACACTAGGGCTGGCGTACTATCGATCGTGATTGTCATATAATAAACAACTAGGTAATATGAAGTAGTACCTTGCCCGCGGCTCGCTCGCACCGTGGCCGGACAAAAAATTCCCTTCTCAGCATTAAGCCTATCTCCATAACGTATATCATCAAGATTGGTTCAGCCGTTTAGTTGTGAAAACGACAAAAAAACAGACATAATGGTAGTGTCATTTAACCTTTCCCTTCGGCATGGAAGAACTCAGCAAGCAAATCCAGCGCTTCCTTCAGTCGGTCGTGATAGACCCTCGGTTTCTCAGCGCCCCCCGCGTCCGCCTGAGCCGACATTTCCTTGAGCACGGCGCTCCAGCAGCCGGCGAGGGCGCGGATGAACGCGCGGGACAGCAACCAGGTGTTCAGCGCTGATAGATGCTGGTCGAGAAACTCCAGCAGTGGTGTTATTGCCTGTGCAAATAAACGTAGCTGATACTTGTACTGTGCCCCAAGCACGAATAACTCATGGTAGCGTTACGCTTATATAATACTATAGTAAGTGTGTGGCGCCTCACGCCACAGGCGTTTTCGAGACGTGACTTTTGAAGTGTGTTCTGTCTGTCTTGAGTGAATTCGAGTTCGGATTCAAATTTTTACAGAATAGGTAAGCAGGATGCCAATGCAACCAATGTAAACAAGAGCTTGATAAATCAAATCAAAATGCGTAGGTATAAATTGCTAAAGCTAACGATACATTTGCGATACAAATGTCAGATTATTTCTTGCTCGCGTCACAAATTCCAAAATTGGCATTTGAGTTTGTAAATCAGTTTCAAACATTCTAGCAGTATTATGTTCTACCTAGTGATGAAAAATGAATGTCTCAACCAGGGGGGCAATCCATTTAAATAAACTTCAATCTAATCTCACTACAGTATCGTGTCACTGATGTAATAATACTTAAAATGCAAATATCGTACGTCAAGTCAACTGTGACAGTTCAGTTTGACACGAGACTGTGATGAGATTGAATTCTGACCTGTGGCGTAGGCAGCGTATCGGGAGACCAGGCGAGATGGAACACAGCCTTGCGCAGCGGAGGCCTAGCCCGGGCGGCCAACGGGGTCGCCGCGCGTGTGGACCGGGCGTCCAGCGTACCTAAGGCCCCTCGTACCAGTTGACGGGCATTCTCGTCTCTTTCGCTTCTGTAGATTTTTTATGTTATTTAACTTCTTGTGAGAGATTTCCCCACATGTCAAAGTTCAAGAAAGTTATAGTAGGTCCCTCAGGCATGTGAAAAGTTTGATATGTTTACAACGAGAAAATATCGGGATGATAGCGATTCATAAGAACTTAGGATTTGTGTTGTCTACATCGTCAAAAGTAATGCAATACAAAATCTCGCACGTAAAAGTCATACATTCTGCCATAAAATGCTGCACTAAAAAATAGTTGTCAGCACATAACTTCAAATAACCAGTTGCTCTGTAATCTTTATGACCTTCTAAAAACTTCTACATGCTTAGTACATGCTGTTTGACGATACTTTGAGATTCACAGTTAAAAATAAGTTACTTATTTTTTAATTTACAAGCTTCATGCCAGCATCTTACTTTGCTCGGGCAATAAGAAAAGCTTACTTTCTGTAAAAATCACAATTCCCTGTCGTGGGTGTCAGAAACTACGAGTACCTACCATGGTACCACAACACCCAGACCCGGAACAAATATTTGCAGATCAAGCAAACATTTGTCTAACCATGCTATGCCTAAAATCAAAGAGAATATAGTTTGCTAAAATGTAGCCACTTATCTCAAAAAACAATAAAAAATATACACCCAGATTTCCGACTCTATACTCTCGGCTAAACTTCACCTACCCACGCCTCGAAAACACGAATGAACTTTCCTCGTTCAGAATATCAAAGTTTCCGTATTAAATTGTCGAGTCAAGTTTATACTTAAACAGAACATATTCTGTAGCTAAATCCCTAGTCAATTTGTTGCTAAGGACTATTAAACTCTGGCCCAACTGCTGTGTTGTTCATAGAGTTCACCAGCATTCTCTTTTGAAACAATCTGTTTCGGTAATAATATTTATGTATTACATAAAACAATCTTCGAGAAGACAAAATACTTATGACAGCAAACTACGCACAAGCAAATACTCTTTTGTGTGTGTGAGCCACACAAACATAGGTAATGTTTGTTTGGCTCACACACTATTTTGATAAGTTACCTAGTTTAGACAAGTCGTTCGCCCCGAGCTGAGATCTCGCGATGTCTGGTAAAAGTTAGTCCTTCAATGATCGTTGAGGCACAATTAAGATAAACTTTGAAAATCGCATCTATGGCATGTTCTAACTAATATTCACTACGAAGTCATTGAAACTCTACCAAAGGGCTCACGTTGTATTGGATATGACCTAAGTTCTTCCATAAGACATCCCACTTCTTGTAATTTTATTAGGTACTTTATTATATCCCTTATTGGACCCCTATATCTTAGCAACCTCTAGGCCAATTTAACTCATATTCTTACATATCTTTCAGCAAATTTTAATATTAAAACCTGTTGACCTAATACATTTCATGCAGATCGGATTGACGACGCGACGAGACGGTTCAAAAAGTGTGGTCTAACAAATATACCAACAAACAATGTCGATTCGTCTTGTTGTTTGAGAGATCTTCGCTGCATGCGCTCGCTCGATTAATTAAAATCATAAGAAAGCTCTACTTATTAAAAGCAGTGATTTTATGATATTATGAGGAATAACATCGATGTGTAACAAGTGTTTCACATCCATCAATCGGAAAACAACAATTGTGTCCATTTTTGCCCGGATTCTGTATGTCGAAGGTGTAAGAGCTAGTTTCGTAAAAAGTGGCAAAGATGTAGAGAATGGCTGTAGGAGCGAAACTTTTACGGTCCAGAGATTAAGTTGCACTTACATGTGTTCATCGTCGTACTCAGCCAGCGAACGGCGAACATACTCCAGGTTATTCACGATCGTGCATATCTCTTCAGTTGTTTTGTTTTGACCTGCGATTAAACGGTATGAGTACTGAAAAAAGTTTGCAGCGTGAAGTAAACACAACTACTTGCCACTCAGTTTAGCCATTTTAGGATTTAATACTAGACCATCCTTAAGCATCGTCCTAATATAACGCGACTACGCGATCATCGCAAGTTCGCGCGATTTTCAATCGTACGAATCCGCGATCAAACATATTTTACTGAGTGTCCTAATCAAAAATCTCGCGATTAGTTCACGCGACAGCACATGTACATGTAGCACAGCACCATGTATGACAATACATGTTGACATCGCGCGATCAATTCGCATCGCAAATTCATGCGAATCGCGTTCTATTAGGACGAGGCCTTAGAGCTTAGCATTATTTCATTTCTCATTGTCCAATACTTTGTATTTGTTATTCTTGCAAGTAAAACGAAATGATAAAGAATTAATTAAACCGATTCTAGTAGAATTTCGTTAAAGTATCAAAGAAATAGGTACTAGTTTGTAAAATATTTTCAAAGAACTACTTGAAACATTCTACAACTGGCGATTTTATTTATGTCACGATAAAGGGTGACTAGGTATCCTTTCAAAAGCAATAAAAGCAGCTCGTTAATTTTGCTCGGCCTAACTGATAAGGAATTTTCTTTTTGCTCGCGCTCATTCTTTAATTTGATTGAAAATGCCGCTACAGTCGTACCTAAAACTATTATCTATAGACACAGCTATAAAAATATTGTAATGGAATTATAGTAGCCCATCTATAGTAGCCCATCACTAGTCTCTATGGTTTAAATCTCACCCAGATTTAAAACCATAGAGTTAGGAAAAGGTTTTTACAACTTCTTTGTTTCTTTGTTATGATGCCGTGTTGACCAAGTGGTACCACGACTTTCGTTCCGAAGGTCACGATTTCGAAACCGGTTGTGCACCAATGAGTTTTTCTGTTCGAAACAATTAAGCGCGCATTAACACGTGCTTCAAACGGTGAATGAAAACATCGTGAGGAAATTGGTAAGTATTCATAAAGCGGCGATGGGCTTGTCACGTATGACATACTTACTACTTCAAATGTGAGTATATGCAAATATTCGGACATGTCTCTGACTACTCCCCTCTTCAAGGGTCTGATCGCCTGTAGTTCTGAGAGGATGTCTTCCATGCTTGGGGATAAAAAACATGAACCTTTTTTTTTCGTTGTTTTATAATAAAATTTAAACTTAAAACCTTTGATAAAAGCCTTTTTCTGACTAATAAAATACTTAGTTTCTTACCATTGTTCTCATAGTATCCCTGGTCAGCGAGGGCACCATGGACGAGATCCGCGTAGTGCAGTGCAGTGGCACAAGCCGCTTCCAGGAGGCGCACTCCGCCGCCCATCGACCCTTCTTCGGCTCCTCCGATCGCGCGCCATACCAGTCGCATATGGTAGAGGCTGAGCAAACCATCATAAAGTTAACCTTAAGTTGTGGAAGCAGCGGGATTCAAACGAGCATCTTCATCGAAAAGCGGCGATGTGACACCATGGAACGAATACCATGGAATTAATGACGCTGGCGCCGGAATTCGTTCCACAGATTCGAAAATTATAATGTTATCCGAAAGTTTTGCCTCCACTATAAAATCAAGGATTCTTTTTATCAAGAATCAAGATACCTAATCTTGGGTTTTTCATATGGAAGTGCCAAATACTTGATACTACAATACACGGGAATATGATGAGAGAGTTATGAATATATATTTAAAGTAATATATAATATATTTTAACCGGGCGACGCAGAGTTGGAAGGCCCCCCACCCGATGGACCGACGACATTGTGAAGGTTGCGGGAAGTCGGTGGATGGAGAAGGCTCAAGATCGTTCTGAGTGTAAGAATGTAACTGGTTTTGTAATTTTTTGACGTCACATGATAATTTTCAAAAACAAACCCTGGCGGTTGGCTGTCAGTTTGTTCTTCGTTTCTGACGATTCGTAAAATTAAATATAAATTTAGCCAACTAACGCGGATGCTTTGTGAGCATTTCTCCTTTACAGCGCTCGAATGGCAAACATAAAGTGGCTTTGAGTTTGAGTTTGAGCGGTCATCGAAACACAGAGTTACTGGACCTTTGTAAAATTGTCCATGCATGGTTTAAACATATCGTTATTTAACTATTGTAATATTACATCATAGCAACACACATAGCTTACGACATAGCTCTCAGAATTAGCAAGTTGACGTGGCAGTGGGCAGGCCATATAGCTTGCAGAACCGACAACCGTTGGGGAGTAAAGGTTCTCGAATGGCGACCACGAACCGGGCGACGCAGTGTTGGAAGGCCCCCCACCCGATGGACCGACGACATTGTGAAGGTTGCGGGAAGTCGGTGGATGGAGAAGGCTCAAGACCGTTCGTCATGGAACTCTTTGGGGGAGGCCTATGTCCAGCAGTGGACTTCTACAGGCTGATGATGATAATGAATATTACATCATAACATCTTTAAAAATATACTTAGTTTTGCTGGGTTTTGAAATAATATAGTTTAAATGGGTGACAATCCAATTAGGTTCAGTCTGTTCTTTCCTTGGATGATCCCTGTAAACTTATTACATTTGTAAGTTCGTTGGTTCTACATGCTGTAGCCATGCTTACATCACTGATGTGCATGGTTTATAAATAAATACATCCCTACCTCTCGAGATCTTTCTATTTGTCCGCACTCAGTGACGCATTCCTTCGAGTTACGGTCTGAGCATTCTCCGAGTGTGAGAAGGTATTGCAAATATTTTTATTGTGTATTTGTGAAGTGGAACAGGCATTTTGTACGGTGGTGAGTCTACATGAATACACTGATAGTGGATTCTTTTCGATCTTATGTGTACCCATTATAAAGTAATTATTTAAAATGATTGTTTTACGGCCATAGATCTTATAATGAATCAATAGACTTTGGGAATTCACTATATAACGTAGTTACCGACGACCAATCGACGACCGCGGTAGCGGAGCGGGCGAGTGCCTGTTTGAGGCGCGGGTTCGATTCCCGCTGCGGGACAAATGTTTGCATGATCTGCAAATATTTGTTCCGGGTCCCGGTGTTGTGGGTACCATGGTACTCGTAGTTTCTGATACCCACGACACAGGGAATCCTACTGTTGGTTCAGGACAGGACTATGTATGTGACTGTTGGGCTTGGGTGTTATTATTATTATCTAAATATTATAGAAAAGAATCCACAATGAATGAAGTACTTATAATGTTGTAGAAAAACAAAATTAAACAGCGAAATATTAAGAGCTTACCATGCAGCTGTATCCACAGATGAGGTGCTATGTTTGACATAATGCTCTCCCTCCACTGGTTTGTCTGCAAATAATATTAAGTATCTTTGTGGGAGGACTGCAAATGTGCATGCGACCTAATAATACGAGTTGTTTTACATTTCGATATGGCAAATATGACCGTCGCATTATTATGGAGAAACTACCAGAGACAGCAACTACAGCGCTACGGTGAAAGTTTGTTATAGTTTAGTTAAAGTTTAGAGATAGGACCTAAAGTATTCGTTTAAGCATTTTCATACAAGTGGATGAATGAAAAGTGTCATGATACCTAAGTGCATCATTTACAGTTCATATTTTTTTATACACTGCCTGTTATATCCAAACAAAAGGTAAATACTTATTTTATTTGTCTTCGTCCAATGAAAGGTTTCGTGTTACGGCACAGTTAGATTTCGATGCCTATCTAAATGGCCGCCGCCCTAACTCGGGTGTGAACCTTCGCCTTTGGCCCTTTCGATAGCGTTAGTTCTAACGTCGAAAAATCACTGCTATGTACTCGAGATTAAGTCACAAATTCATTTGAAATTTGTAGCAAGATCGTTTAACAAAGATTTCCAGGCCGTATCCATCAGGTTCTTTGCATCGGCATTTTGTTTCGGAAATTGTAGGAGTAGTTCCAATGTTTGTCAGAAGTTTGGGTCACAATAAGTAAAGATTATTAAGTTTTGTGTAATATTAAATTAATCTTTTGTTACAGCTTATTTACGGTTTGAATAATGTAGACTACTAATATTATATTATGCGAAAGTTTGTGTTTGGATGTACTCTTACGTTGTTCAATAACGCCGTAACGGCTCAACCGATTTCGTTGAAACTTGGAATAAATCAATTTATTCACTTAGAATAGCATATAGGCTTCTTTTTATTCAGGCACCATGCGAGAGAAGCCGCGGGCTGAAGCTAGTGCAGAAATAAATGACTAGAGGAAACACGGTAGGATGTAGATGTTATACCTACCTACTTAATAATAAATAATAATAATAAATATTCCGGACATATCACACATGGTCAACTGATCCCAAACTAGGCATAGCCTGTACTATGGGTACCAGATAGGATATATTGGGAGGATATATTTCTTACCAAGTTCAACAGCGGCTCGCACACGCTGCAGGGCCATGGTTTTGGTGACGGCCAGCCACCTATCGATCAGCGGCTCGAACCACCTGCGCCCACATTAAGTAATTAATTATCGTAATGCAAACAATCTAGAGTGTTAACTACTTATACCTAATTCTGTAAATATTTCTGGATAAAGCTTACATAATTATGTATACGAAAATTATAGAAAATAGGTAAGTGCTAATATAAAGGTACGGGAATTCAATTTCACGAAGTCCGTTTGGCAATATATGTGGTAGAGCATTTACGTCAACATTGTTTAAGTGTGCGTAGGTACAAGAGCGCTTGGACTCTCTACGTACATGCACTACCACAAACATCATCAGCCTGTAGAAGTCCACTGCTGGACGGACATAGGTCTCCCCCAAAAGTTCCACGACGAACGGTCTTGCGCCTTTCCATCCACCAACTTCCCGCAACCTTCACAATGTCGTAGGTCCATCGGGTCACCGCAAACATAGCCACTCGGAATTCATGAAATAGAATATCTGTACCTAATTGGTGCTAGGCAGCCTCCACAACAGTCAATTTGTAATAAAATTATGATTTCCCGGAACAAGGCCTCTCTCACAATCAGGACGGTTCAGTTACTAAGCTCGCAATTAACAGATTATTAAGGGGAGACTTAAAGTCAACCGCTTAGGTTTGAAGGCCTTGTCAACGGAGAAAATAAAATTTTCAAAGAAATAATATTTTATATTATTATTATTAATATATTTATTTCAGGCTACTCGACACCATGTTAATAAATACCTTACAGACTAACATACATATAATATTAAACTTAAGTAACTACACCACATATTATCTAGAGTCAGGGACTTTCTTGAGCGTGTGCGCCTCCCTGTAGCGACGGTAGACCACTCCAGCTGACCAGAAGTCGGGCGCGAGGAACACCTCTTTGTACTTGGCAGTTACCTGGAGCACGTAGGACTTGAAGTGAGGCACCCTACTCGCTCCAGGCGTTTCCGGCCATGTACAAGAACCTCTGGAGCTGGACTGATCCGACAACGGGCTCTTTCTTCCACATACCGGAGAACACTCTCCCCGGTAGTATTAGGATCCAATCGAGAGATGTAGATCCCGATGGTCGGTTCTACGACCTCCAGTGAAAGCGGAGATCGAGGGGCGGTCCCACGTTGGTTGCGCGATGAATTTGGTCGACGCTTCTTCTCCACAAGGATGAAGCCGTCCTGGTCAACCTTCTGTGTTACCAACGGGCTTCTTAGGTTAGGTCCTTAGAAGCAGCAACCTCGTGACGTCGACGTGGTCGAAGGTTACGGGAGGTTGCTTGTTAAGCTCACGCGCTACGTAGGTGGGCACGTCATCCGGGTCAGTTTGTTTTTTGTTTGAAACACCTTAAAGATGTCCTGCAGGTCCTTTTTGCCGCGTCCATCCCTCTGCCTAGTGATAAGGCGGATGGTGGTCGCAGCTGTGTCAAGCACCTTTTTCGCCTCCAGGATCTGATCCTCGGTGAAGCTGCACACCAGGATCTGCTCCAGATAGACCTGGTCCATGACATCCAGTTTTTGCTGGACAAAGGCCAGGAATTCCTGCACCACGATGGTGTCGGAGCGCTTAGGTGATTGCGCCATTGCAAAATATTTTTGCAACTTCGCGGTAATTATGTGGGTCGATTTATGAGCAAGCTCTGCATAGCGACGCGAGTGCTCCGAACGGTGGCTACGACACGACTGATGATGACTGAAATATGTTATGCCTTGAAATTTTTTCTTAGTATTATTCTTAAGTTCAAAACATCCTAGGTGTTAATCAGCATGTAAAAAAATTTCAATGTGAACTTGTTTTTGACCAAAAATGTGAAACTAAACTATTGGATTCTAAGCGCTATTGGCGTTAGGAAAGTTTTTTCTCCAACATATGGGGAAAATATGATTGCCTTCAACGGGTTAGTTCAGATTTTTTATGCAATTCTAATTTTTACGCCCTTATCACAAAAAACCTGCGTTTTTCTCATATTTCGGATCGCGCAGTAAGTGACGCGACAGAGCGTTTTTCAATTTCAGCTATTAGTTTATCATTTTTATGAAATGTTTAAAAATGCACGCTTCGAGATCCTTATCTAGCATAATTATTCTCGCCTTAACGGCTTGTGTATAGAGTGCGTGCTTATAAACGTATCTTGAAGCACTTAAAAGTTTATTATGAGAAATTCACTCACTTCAAACGTATTGTAGTACTTTGGTTGGAGTTTTATTGTTGTTGCGAACGAGAGATATTTAAGGTTTGGTTTGATTGATTTATAAACTCGCTTTTGTTTTGCCATGACCCCTGTCCTGGCCACAAAAGCAAAAACATTATGCCCTACATATTATAAATCACCTCGTATTATATAATCAACAAGACTTCATTTGAATCGTGTAATCTATCCCAAGGGGAAAATTTTCCATATAATTATGGGTTCTGATTTAAGGTTTATATTTATAGCAGTCTCAATGAATTTTAATAAAGGTTAAGGTAAAACAAGGAAAATTCGGAGCTTTTTGTAAAGTACGAGGCTAAAATTACAGTTTGAAACAAAGAAACTATACTATTTTTCAAAGGACATTTTCTATATGGTGCTGTAGATATAAACAAGTGCCTAACTACATACATCTACCGAAAATTTCCTAGCTTATAGGTGCCTGGATCATCTACTATGTTCGCGCAGCAGCGATCACGCTACGCTACGAAAAATTGCGAGGATCAATTTTTCAAATAGGTATATAATAACTATTAACTAGGACCACTCTTTTTATTTATTTTTAAAACAAGAAACCTCGAATCGTGGACATTCAAATTTTCGCTTTAGCGTCTTAAATTAAACTGAAATCAGAACGCGCTCCTACGAACGTACGACGCTGACGGACAGCTGTAAGATCCCAAATTGGGAAAAGTGCAGATTAAAATAATATAAAACAAAATATTTTAATTTTTATGGGCACGCGGGTTGGCGAGCGCAGATAAAGCTATCTTTGTGAAAATAGAGGACGCTGCTGCCCATCCCCAAGCATTTTTCCCTTATTCGCCCCTTACGACATCCACGGGTAAGAGATATATGGGTATCAGTCGGGGCCACCACGGCCAGTAGGTATACTTACTTGTAAGCCACGAACATTTGCGGCGCTGCCTCATTCGGTGGGTGCGATTGCTTTGCGGGCGTGGCGGCGGCGCACAGCTCCCGGACCGCGCAGAGAACTTCGAATGGAAGCGTCTTCGCTGTGACCACGCAAGTCACTGTAGACAATTTATGGAGGCATTGGGTAAGGAACATAAATTTACAAGTAAAGAGGATAAAATCGGTTGATCATTTACAGCAATTGCGATGAAAATAATGTCAAATACGAAAAACTTTCAACAACGAACACTTTATATTTCTAAATGTTAAATATAAGAAACAACACAATTTATTTACGTTAGAGGTGGTTCATATTTACGCAACCAGGTTTTTAAACCAGGTTCTCGCATCAAACTTTACGCACCTAGTACGACTTCACGATACTTAGAAGTATTAAAAATACACGGATGCGGCGCGCAAGTCCATCGCGCACCCTAGGACGCGACGCGTCGCGCTGTCATAACCCCACCGTCCGTCTCGCGGCGCGTCTTGCGCAGTGGACTTGCGCAGTGGACTCGCGTTGTATAAGTAATACTTTCAAGTATTTAGTACCTGGTTTTTGAACCTGGTTCATGTAAAATACGATACGTTGTGTAATTGGTACGCGAATTAGCAAGTACGATCCATCTCTAATTTACGTTAACTTACGTACATACATAAGAACATTATAAACTTACTTATTCCTGTAGATTCATCATACATCTCTTCCTCTGCGACCCCGCACCATCCCTCGGCGACCCAGTGCTCCACGCATTGTCGCACATCCTCAGTCAGCTGATAACAATTTCCTACATTTTAAAAGTGCTGCTTAATGTAAGTTGAAAAATGTGTCATTAAAGCTATTATTTACTGGGAACGCTGCTGCCCATAAACTAGATTTTTTTCCCTTAGTCGCCTCATACGACATCCACGGGTATTAAATAGTAATGAGGGCCTTTTATTCAGTCGAGGCCACCGCGGCAAAAAATGCTTTGGGGTAATTTTGAAAACAATGTCCTTTTGTGTGAAATTTTGTTGCATCTTATTAAGTATATTAATTGTTTCGGTGACTGTGAAATTTCTCAGTATCTGGATTTATGAAGAATTAGATATTTGTTTTGGGTTCTGATGTTCTTACGTTTCCCAATTAATATCATAAATGCGAAAGTTTGCGAAGGAAGATGTGAAGATTTTTGTTACCCGCCGCAACCACTGAACAGATTGGAATGATATTTGGCATGTATGTAGTAAATATCTTGGAATAAAAATTATGCTACTTTTTACCCAGGCAGCGTGCGAGCGAAACCGCTAGTGGAAGCTAGTTTATCATGTAATAATTGTAATTTATGAGATTTGAAAGCTGTTATTTATGTATGATGAGAATCGCCACTTGGGAGCGATACTGCACTTGTCATAAACTATGTAGGTAAAAAAACTAGGTTGGCTCACTTATAATATTCTATTGATTTATTCAGCGAGTTATAATGCTAGTTTGCACTTCAAAAATTGAATAGGCTATGGCTGTAATCCCCAAGGATTGAAGATAACCTCCCAGATCCTCCTCCAGTCTAATGGGGGTAGATAGAGGCACATCCAAACATTACATTTGGCACCCACATTTTAGGGACTTGTGTCAAGCCTTTGCTTTTCTTCGTGTCATATAATTTAGTTATGGCTTTTCCTTATTTGTAATAGTAAATCTCAAAAAAAACATGATTTTGGAAATGAGATAAACAATACATACAGTATACATTTGGGATTCAGTTCAGTTATATAGAAGGAAATTGACTGAAACCTAAGTCTATAATCAAAGCAATATTCAATATTTTAAACAAGTTTATGAAAGCCGCAATGGAAAGTATTTACTATAAAAAAAAAACATTACCGACTTATTCTTTTTTATCACATCAAATCTAACAAATGTATTCAAAATCAATCTTCCACTTACCATTTTGTCTATTTGGAGGAAAACCACGTTGAAATACGTAACGTTGTTGGTCCTGAAACATTAAGGTTAACGTTATCCCTCTGACTTTTATTGAAACGGAAAAAAGTATCGGAAAATATATACATGTAGTGGCGAGGGACTCTGGGAATTTACGCTTTTTACTTCCGCGCCTTCTTGCGAAGAATGACTACGTTACACAATAACTCCCACTGAAAATATGATTTTTCGTGTCCGACGTCGAAAAGTTTCGTTATGTAACAGCTGGAACCAATATTTATTGGGTGTTAGGATTTTATTTTCTAGTTTTATATTTTGATGCGAATAGTTTCAAAGAAGCACGACATTTGCAGTTTTTACTTCTGAATATAAACTAGATAGTTTTCACTAACTATACAAGGTGATTCATAATGTGTATACTATCCCGATAAGGGCTCATTCTACAATAAGTTGGCATTCTAGTTTGTTTTACGACTTTTGGAAAAACGACATTTTCCAACTGCAAATAGCTGTTTTGGTGTCATCAAATAATCTAACACTCAATTACTAAGCTGTTTAATTATCTCGATGTCGAACTTCTCGTACGTTTAGTTATAAAGATGATAAAAATACCAAACAAAATGTTTTTTTTGATCGCTAATATTTTTTCATTTCGTTGTAAAAATAAGCCCCTTTGGGATAGTATACTAGTTACGGAACACGTAGAGTTGTTTGATATTTAGAAAATAATCCGGACTTATAAAAAACTCTCAGATGAAAAAACGCGACACGACGCGACGCCACGTAAAACGCGATGCTCTAGTTCGTGTATAGGTACCCTATAAACCCGTACCCGGAAAGTATTAAAAGAACTTGCTGTCAAATTGATAAAAATCTTACGATTTATGTAGTGATCTAATTTGATACCAACCAAGATATCCAGATATCCGGTTTTATTTGACCCATTAGTTAGATTGAGGCTGGTTCAAGAACTGATAAACAAAGCCCGAAATGTTGACGAATAATTAGACGATAAATGCACGTATCATCATCAGCCTGATGAAGTCCTCTGCTGAACATCAGCTTCCCCCAAAGAGTGCCATGACGAACGTTCTTAAGCCTTCTCCATCCACCGACTTCGCGTAACCTTCACAATGTCGTCGGTCCATCGGCTGGGAGGCCTTCAGACACTGCGTCACCCGGTTCATGGTCGCCATTAGAGAACCTTTATTCTCCAACAGTTATCGGTTCTACGAACTATAATACCGGCCTAATGCCACTACAACTTGCTAATTCTGAAAGCTACTCGTAAGTGGGTAACCTTGGTTGATCTACGTACGTCTTTCTATACGACAGCTTACTTGTGTTTAACTGTACACACAATACCATACCTTCGCATTTTTAAAAAATATTTGATATGATTTACCGTCTTTTCTTCAGATTACACTAAAACTGCTATTGGTGCAGTAGTCAATTAGATCAATATAAGTTTATTGAAATAACTCGGAACCTAAGCTAGGTATCAGCTCAGCTTAGGTACGGTGAGCGCAGTAGGAGTCTAAGTATTAGGAAAAAAGTGTAGATATTCCATATTTCCCTTTCCAACGAGGAGCTGAATAATTGAAATAATTCAACTCACGTGTCAAACAGAGGATGATAGTACGTCAGTCCTTGCTGTAGATCTATTTGAACCAGAGTGATCAGATTGACGAGATCTTCTCCACGTTCCGACTCTGTGTCTTGAGCGCACAGAGCATCGTACCACTCAGCTGTGCCTTTGCGAAGAGCTGTTATTATTTCAGTCCTATACAAGAAAACAAGCATGATAGATTGGCTTGTCAAATTGTCCCTACTAGTGCTGTGTTCGCCTGTAATTGACTATTGTGTAAGTCTTAGTCTACGAAGTTTAGATCCTAGGAATGTTTGATACATGTGCTGATGGCGATCCTTTTAATAAATAAATTAACAAGCATTATGTAGGTACCTAATATAGTTTCCTGCTCTCACTCCAGTTAAATTTGTCATCAGATAGCTGAACCCATGTGGTAAGTGGCGAGGTACCGAACTATTTTCAAACTCAGTTACAAATTCGAGTTTAGGCAAGTCACGATAAACTGTAGGCATGTGATTTAGGTTGTATTTTGTTTTAACATGAGTGGAGTAACACGGTTTAGTTAGGGTTTCATGAGCGTGACTTAGGGTAAACAAAAGTTGTTCTTATGATAATTCCTCAGGGTCCTTCGCGTTATACAAAACAAATTTTGGCCCTGTTTATATTAGCGGTAACATTTTCAGAGATTGGTGTAACCCATCTAGCTAGTTTACAAGGCTATTATTCTTCTCAAGTGTTTGCTTAACGAAGTGCCTTCACACTCGTAAACATGATTGTACATTCTACCCCAACGAAACGGTTAATTAACTTTGTCAAGAGTAAACCTAATATTTAGTTTGAACCTAAGCCGCGTTCACTTTGAGATGACGGATGACAGATTACGTATTTCGGTACCGCTATTTTAAAACGGTAAATTTATTTGGTAGTCTTTTTGGATCATTTTAACGGTACTGGTAGAGTAACCACTTTTAGCCCCTGGCTTATAACCACACACCTGATTTCCTTACTGAAGGGACAGCAACGCCAGAAAGATTTCATTTGAGACAACTGGCTCAAACAACGCAGCAAGTATTCCAATCTGCAAGTAAATTTCATTAGGTTAACTTCAGCGACCCGAGTCCGTAATGTTCGTGACTTACTCACTTGTCACAGGTGAGTGGTAAAATATTGAATAGCTTACCGTTTTTGTATTGTGTTACGTAAAGCGCCTCTACGAAAACAGGCAATCTATTCACTTCTCACCACTCACCGGTGACTAGTGAGACGGCCTTCCAACACTGCGTCCTCCAGTTCGTAGTCGCTATTCGAGTAACTTTATTCCCTAACAGTTGTCAGTTCTGTGAGCTTATTCTGAAAGCTATGTTGGTGTCCTTAGTTCTTCTACGGATTTCCTCACTCCGGATTTTATGAAACTGTGGAACTCCGAGCATAACTCTCTCCATAGCCCGTTGCGCGACTTATGAGACCAATAGTTAGTGACCAAGTCTCAGTGCCATAAACATAATTATGTAATCACTGGAAACATGCCCCGTATCCTTAGCCTGATGAATGTCTTATTTTGACCTTCTCGGGATGTTTTCGTATCGTATCCCTAAGTAGATACGACGAATTTCTAAGTGTGGTTTTGACATTTGGGGGCTGTTTTCATATAAATTGGCATAATGAAAGCTGACGCAACATCTGTTCTTGGACCAAAGTTCGGAAGTTTGAAATTACAAGCGTATTGGTTATTACGGCAAAACATTAAATTTTAGATTTGTTCTAATTTCACGCGAATATTGGTTTATGGGCATCTGATACCGACGAATTTGTACTTTTTTGGGTTCCTGTCCCAAAGGTAACTTCTAAGGGTCTTGTTGTTGAGACTAGGCTTTCCGTCCGTTCGTCGCGTCACAAACTTACTGTTTTAAAACAGTAAGTTTGTGACGCGACGAAATGTATATGTATATTAATATCTAAACGAGATAACGACTTAAAATGTTTAAAATTCTTACACGGTCAGCGGAGATATATTTTAAGGGTTCCATACCTCATTTGGAAAAAAAGGAACTCTTATAGGATCACTCTTTTGTCCGTCTGTCTGTCAAGACCCTTTTTCTCAGAAACGGCAGACAGACAGGTGATGTTATAAGGGTTCCGTTTTTCCAAATGAGGTAGGGAACCCAAAAATATGTTATCCAGACAAATACTCACCTGGTGAGACTATTTGCATGCAGCACAGGATACAAGTCCCGATGCAACTTCAGTTGGTGCAGACCTCGGTCCATGAACTCCGCGAAGCAGTCTGCCAGCCAGCGTTCCTCGTCGCGAGAGGCTCCCGCCCCGGAATCTCCACTTCCTCCTCCAGAGATAGCCTCACTTGCACACCAAGCCTTTTCCAATTCGGTCAGAAGCTTCGACATGTATCTGAGCGAACAATGACAGATAATGTTGACGGACATTTAAGCCACAACAATACAAATGGTACAACACGTCATAGTCACAAAGTCATTAATGTTATTCGGAGAGTCGGCACCTCTTTTTAACAGAACGGTCAATACGGAACGGACAAATAGTCTAAGTTAAGCTAAATTGCAATACACCCTCAAAAAACAAACGAACACTAAATAACGATTAGTTCGATATTTCATTTAACTGAAAAAATAACATGGTGAATGAAATACAATAATTCCGGTGCAAGGGATGTCAGATGAATTAGTCTCAAAAAATGGACTAATACATGCATGTATAACGAGTTTCCTCGTTGATGCATATCTACCCCTGTGCGCGCTACAGGTATGTGTAGGTATGCCGTGGCTTTTTAATTTTTGCATGTTGTGGGGGTTTCGCCCACAACAACAAAACAAATGCGTGGAACAAATTGAGGTTGACCGGAACACAATCAACATTGAAGCGGAAGGTATCTCGAACACGATCGAGATAGATACCTTCCGCTTCAATGTTTTGAATGAAATGTAAAATAGAGGGTCGGGTTAAAGTTAATTCAAGCGAGGTAACTGACTTGGGATCAAGCGGGGCTTCGCTGTTGAGTCTGCAAGAGGCGGCAAAGCGCGCGATGGAAGCTTGCAGTGCGCTTAAGTCGCCTTGTATCGCGTGCTGATGCAGCAATGTCTTCGCAGCTCCACAGAGCTCTCCTTCCCAGCCAGTTTCACCTCCTTCAGCGCCTCCACAAGCGTGGCTAGCAGCTGTTTCTACTTCGTGTGCGAGAAGGACTCCAAATAGACGTTCATGGTGACGAACCTATAGAAGTTAAAGTATTTTCGTATATTTTTAAAAATAACAGATCTTTTATTTGCATAATTAGGTATTGTTCCACAAATCGTGCAGGAAGTTTCTATTCGAACAAATATTGGTTAGTCTGGGTATCTTTTCATCGCCTGCGGCGTCGTCAGTGCAAGCTTCATGCACGGGTAAATAAAAAAAGGGCATTTGGACATTAAAGGCTGTATACTCGACTGGTGTTGCTGGAATTCCGATATTGAGTTACATTTACTTGATATACCTAAAAATATACTAAGATAAAAACGATAATTTTTCGCGTAATAAACACAAAAGAAGGTACCCATATGCCTTTTTTCTGTGGCACTTCTGAATATTTAATTAACGGGTAAGTCATGAGTAATAATATTACGATGTAAAACTGGTGAAGTAAAATAAGCCTGATCGCATTGAAAAGGACCTATGAAGAATGAATTGAATTGATCGTGTAATCGCAATTTCGCTTTACTTACTGGCTCACATGATTACGTAGGGCAAAATATTCTTTCACTGAATACGTTATCGAGATGCTCCGAGCCCCTTAGAGGGCGTGAGGCAGCTATTTGATCTATTATTGAATAAACCATATTTCAGAATCTTCAATAGGTATAATTTTGAAGCTTGAAGGCATGGTAATTATTGTAAAAAAATATAAAGAAATGTTTTTTGAAGTTACACTTCATGTAGTGACTAGTATTTAAGGATACCTGCATTCCTTAACTTATGCTGTCTCCGGGGGACAACTGACAGTGACAGATAACAGATGACACCTGAGATGGAGAGATGTATACATAGTCTCTAGGAGTGAGTCAGTCTGTGGTCAAGCCGGCACGAGCAGGCGCGCGGGAATCACTGCGAGATATTTTAGGTGATATAATAATAACGAGGGAGTTGTCCTGCTAGGAACCAGCGTGGTGTAAGGCATACACTACACTTCATAATTCTGCCCTGGGTAACCCATTCCGCTATTTCTATCTGGTAGTTTGTGCGTGTGGCAAAAATTGGTACATTTTACGTAAGTCTCACTGATTCAACATATAATTGCTCGAAAAAAAAATACATCAATTATTATAATGTTTTACCTACATGCAGTAAGGTTTCTAACATCAAGCTTGCCCAACGGTCGTAAACAAGGTTATTATAAGATTACCTTTGTAATAAACCGATGTTGATAAACATATTAGCACCGGGCATGGGCTGTTGAGCAAATAAAAGAGGCGAAACAACAACAAAGGCGATGGAGCACGACTAGCGGCTCGTCCCGTCAGATAGCGTTATATTCGCGCAACACAAAAGCCAACCCATCTATAGAGACTAATGGCTCGTTGCAAAAAGCCAATAAAATGTTTTATGTACGGTGCAGTGGCCCAACAGATTAGCAATAGCAATATTGATACCCTTACCCACATAACTCCTTTATTAAACGCATTAAAGCGTTATGGAGAAACATCGTCGGAAGCGGTCATTTCTCTATTATTAATATTTAAGGGATTGGTATAAAAATATATTAATAAATGTGGCGGAAAATCGGTTTATGTGAGCTCGTGGTTTTGTTTCGGCGAAGGCTTTCTTTATGTTCGATTTTCCATTTCATATTCGATACTTTAATGTGAAGTATTGCTGCTTACCTGCTGAAATAGATAGGTAACATGCTTTATTCGAAAAAAAAAATTAGTGGTATTTTTTTTCTATAAATAACTAAGGAGGCAAACAAGCATACGGCCTATCTGTTGGTAAGAGGTTACCGTAGCCTATGAGCGCTAATGCGCAAACGTAAATACTGCGTATACGTTTTTAAAGAGATTAAAACCAAAGAGGTTAAATGCCAAAAAAAAACTTTTTACACATAGTAAAAACATATGTAGGCAAGTTACGAAGGTCGTCAGTGAAAATCCAAAGAACTACGAGCACGTTATGTGTCTTATTTCTCTTTGGTCCGAGGGTCCTGACTCCAATAGCAAGATCGTCGAATTATAGCATAGAGGCAAGGTTGCGCTTCGCTGCATAAAGTTTGACTTCAAACCAGAGTGTGTGTTAATAAATTACAGTAGCAGTACATATGAAAACTTTTTGCAACCACTACTAAAAAGTTTTCATACTGCCTGACACAAAGACCGGAAAGACGATATATATCTCCCGCCATTTTTTTCAATCCGGTTTTAGTACACAAATGTCAAATCAAAACATAAGCTTTTGTTTAATTTCAAACCCGGCTCAAATAAAGATTTTTATGACTGAAAATACCACTTACCAATAACAATTCCAATTTATTAACACTGAAATAAACTGTCGATGGAGATTGGGGACTTGGAATGCCTCAAATCATATGCTACTGCTGGCAGCAATATATAGGTAAGTCACGTTTTCGACAAAAGTTGCCATTCATTTTAGTGAAAAACCTCCATGGAGACCTGAATTGGAAACAAAATATATTTACGCGAAGTCTGCGAGCTTACCTTCGTGTACAAAGGTTCCACATCACGTCCAGACAGAAAAACAAAGCCAGAGGGACCAAACCTCTTGTTTTCTACATAATAAAGTAGCATGCGAAGCGAAAAAACGTTTCGCGACTCGAAGACTGTTGCTTATAAATAAAGAAAAAACTTTTCTCTTTATTCGAACGCAACGTTGCCAGTTGACATAATCGTAATCACAACGCTTTGCAAAAGAAACCCTTCTAAAGAACTCCCTAAAGGAAGCCCTTCTAAAGATTATTATCAACGGAGTTCTCAGCATCTACGCCAGTCGATGGTAAATCTGGTTGCGGAATTCTCACACTCAGTTATGAAGGTCATCTATACATACATAGCTTACGCACTCTGGTTTGTAACAAACACAGAGCTGCACGATATGCTTAAGGTGAGGGTTTAATTGTTTTATGATTTTTGAATTGTTTTTTCTCAATGACCGCAAAACGCACAGTTTTGATTTTTATGACAAAGATAACTTAAGCATTTTATTTACGTAAATCCAAGACAGAAACGCGATTGGTAAAACTTTTCTCGATAGATTTATTTTTTAAAGTTGGGTCCTCTGCAGCAGTTTTTTCGAAAATACTCTGAGACTATCTAACAAAAATGACTTTTTTTAAAATATTGTGTTAGACAATAGCATTGGGTAACTAAATCCAAGACACTTTAAATAAAAAATAGATAGTTTTTAAGATAATCGATATTTTCTTATATTTCGCTTACGTCGATTACTCTCGAGCGCCTTCTAACGCTTGCTATCTCTTTCCGCATTCAATTATAGTACATAGCGCTGTCACTTTCTTCACTCCGCCCACTCGACATTTTATTATGATTTGTGTAGCGCCTTAAAGCTAACACAGTATCTGAAGAAGTCAAAATAACGGCTAAAGCACCAAGACTAACTAAAACACCATCCTAACCAACTAGCACAGCGATTCACATTACGCGCTGCCAGGAGAAAATATGTTATACAGCTCAATGGCTCAAAACAAAGAAGAGAGCCTACTATAGAGAAAGTGAGTAGAGGAATATTACTCCCGACACCAAACCCAAATCGAAACATTTACTCATAGTTTAACAACTCGTCGCAGAAAAAACTTACATAAAAAAAGATTTGATGGTCACACTTATGTACCTGTTGCCAGTTATCATCATCATGTCGTCCCGCCTCGCGAGCTGATAGCCACAGCCGCAGGCGGATTCTCCCTTGCACGGAAGACCGCTGCGAGCGGGCATCAAGGGTGTACCAAGCCTCTACGCCAGTCGATGGTATTTCCCGCAGCGGAATGTTCACGCATCCTGTTTAAAACCATAATATGTCAGTATAAAAACAAGGAACCTAAGAATGTGAATAAATTCATAAGTACTTAAGTACCCTTAAACAATATCAAGAGTGGGACCAATTATAAGAGCTCAATGGACGAAAAATATAGCGATTACAGTGTAATTTAACCCAGTAAAAGTTTTAGCTTTTGAGTGTCAAGAGGACCCCAAAATAAGACTCCTAAATTGGAAAACTTGTGTGTGGTGTCGTTTGAAAGGTCGTCGTCAAAAATGCTATTTGTTTGTTATGTTTAACGATGTCTGAAGGATGTCTGATGAGAACTTCTCAAGGACTTTCAATAGTCTTTAAAAGTCTTGTTTGGGTTCATTTAAATTGTTTACATGAAATGTTGAACGAGAGATTATGATGTTGCAAGAAGTCGTGGATCGACTTTGTCGGTCCGTCTGTTTATTTGTTCGGGCTAATCTCAGAAACAACTGAACGGATCTTTGTTATAATTTATAAAGATACCTACCTGTTTACGGTCTCTATTGTTTCATAAGCTACGCACGGGTTCAATGTTTGTATGAAAAAATATTTTAAATGCTAATATTTATTTTAAACTTTGCAATTTTATTTAAAATCTCATAAAACTAAAATTGAAGGCGTGTATTTTTCACGGATAATTATTGCTTTGGACTTTTCTTAAAAATAATTTCCAATATAAACTACATTAATATAGGTATGTATTATACTCAGTCCAATCTTCAATCCCGACCAATCTTCCTCTAATTTTATCTTCACTCCATCCAAATGTCTGGAAGAAATCGCTTTTTTAGCGATAAGACTGCCCATTGTATATTTATGGTCTTTAGTTTTAGTTTCTGTTTTATTTTGTATTTTTCAATTTGTAAGGTGTACAATAAAGCATTTTCATTCATTCATTCAGTTTCAATGATTTCCTACTTTCAATGTTTAAAAGGGTAAAAAGGGGGATCGAAATTTGTAAAGCATCAATAGACTTATAACGCTTATTTGATATATTGATTGCAATACAAGTTTCATATGCAGATAAACCTGCCACCAAGAACCTATGATGTCCACGCGAGTAAAACCGCGCGGAAACAGTTAGTACCTAAGTATTTATTGAATATGCGTTCAATATCGCCTATCAATTTTATTAAGTATATCCAATTTTTCGACACGAATTCCAATTTCATCCCATTGGCATTGCCGTGAAAGGATTTCAAAATGTCAGCGTTGTAAAACAGGCTTTTGGGGCGGAGATGGATTATTTCAGAGGAAGGGACACGGCGCAGGTCAGGCGTAACTTCAATAGGAATGTGCCGTTTGAGTAATTTCTAATTCACATGATACCCATATGCAAATAGAGGTATAATGTTATCTACATTATATTTGCTTTGTTAGTTCTATGGCGTGTCCTGAACGACTCTTAACTACGTCATCTCTGGCCGTTGACGTCATATTTCCTAGCAATTACACTCATCCAACAGGAAGGCGATGTGAGCTATAAACAGATTTTATGTAAATTGTGTGCACGAGCGGATACTTCACGCGTAATGCGATAAACAAAGTAGCAATAGGAAGGCGCGTACGGAAAACAGCAATTACCTATTTCTTTCATGAAATTTCATAAATAGCAGTCATCACTGTGAAACTCAATCGGTGCATGTTGCCAGGGATGAAATCGGAGTTTCATTACGAGATGAGATCCCAAATGAGGAAATCCGTAGAAGAACCAAGGTCACCGACATAGTTCTCAGAATAAGCAAGTTGAAGTGATAATGAACAGGTCATATAGCTCACAGAAGTAGCAACCGTTGGGGAGTAAAGGTTCTCGAATGGCGACCACGAACCGGGCGACGCAGTGTTGGAAGGCCGATGGACATTGTGAAAGTTGCGGGAATTAAGTGGATGGAGAAAGCTCAAGACCGTTCGTCATGGAACTTTTTGGGGGAGGCCCCCAAAAAGTTTTAAGCCTGTAGAAGTCCACTGCTGGACGTATCCAGCAGTAGACTTCAACAGGCTTATGATGATGATGGTGATGAATCACGTTGTTCTCTCGCTCGATTACGTAGAAACCCGATACCGATAATTTTAATTAAACACGAAAATGGCGTATTCTGTTGTCTAATTAGCCTTGTTGACAAATATCCATTTCAAACAGTTTGCTAACAAACTAATTTGAATGGAACCATCAAGAAAGATATACATTGAACAATGATTTGATATACAACGCGTTCCATAACTAGTATAGAATGGGCTTGATCTATCCACAAACAGAAAAAAAATACCGAAAGAAATATATAACTAAATCGTCAACACAAAAATACAGGTTTTTTCCTGAAGTTCTTGAATCAGCAGTTTTTGGTCTTTTATCATCATATTAACTAATTTTGAAACGAAGTTCGAAATCAAAATTGCTAAGGACATAAAAACAGCTGAATGTTTGAGTTTGGGCTGATTTCACTACAAAAAATTGTGATTTTTGAATATAATCATTATTCATTCAAAAAACAATTTCTAGGTTTCTCGGCATTTTTCAAAACTCAAATGACGAAATTCAAAATGTCGTAGAGCAAACTTTATTGCCAGGGCGTACAATAAGCCCCTTTCTAGATAGTACACATATTATGAATCACATTGTATTGAACCTATCTAAATTCGGAATTTGAGTAAGACGTCAATTATTTTCGTTTCCTCAAAAGCATAAAGTACGTTACCCAAAATATTCATATCTTGGTAACTTAATGAAACAACGCAATTTGTTTGTGAAAGCTGAAAATTGCCCACATTTGCAATTACCATTTCAATCTGCGTCTGTCCCGACTGAAGGCAATTGTTAGAAACGATTCACTGACAATGAAAATGATTACCAAGAATCCAAAATTGGATTAGATCATTGTCTGGTCATGTGTGACCATAAAGTTGGAAGCGTTGGTTTTTGCTAACTCATGATATCATCGGTACCATGATATTACCAAAATCATTAGGTACCTACTTATAATAGGTAAATAGTGGACAACCTCGTGAGTTCGTTTGCGTGATGTTATTTTCATACAAACTTCAACCCCCGCTGCATTAGAGGTTGAGTTTTGGGAATTTCTTTCTTCGAAGCTACTCTCCTAACATACTCCTAAAAACTTCTGGTTAAGGCTGTGCGTTGACTGTCAGTCAGTCAGCCAGTCAGTTAGTATAACTAAAAGTTTTAAATATATTGATTTGAACAACCATCAAAGCTTCGCTACAATAAACATGCATTTATACAGTTAGTTGTCTAGTTGTTTCCAGTTTTTAATGAAGCATTAATTAATTTCGCGTGTTTATGCAAGGGAGGTAGAAAAATAGATGTGTTTGAGTTGCTACAAAGCCCCCAAGGGAGCTCTTGGGAACGAACACATTGTGTTGTCATTTTTGTATTCGAACCCGTATCACCCAGAGCTGTCAGTGCAGAAAATTGAATAAATATCATCTTTCTACATTATACAGTTCTGCACTGGTGCTTTCACCAAAGGTCATTGGCCTTATTCAGGGCCACATGGCGAAAGAAGAACCAAGCAAGCAACTATCAAGTCGTAGGGCCGGCTGTAAAGCCCGCATGTACCTAAGGATTTCGTTAATACAATCTTAGAACGAAAAACTTGTATCTACTCATTTGACGCCCGCAAGAATTTATAGAGGACATTGTATGTATTGTGAACTTAATTACAGACCATTTGCGTGTCCATGTACAAAGCGTGACCACATCAACATCACATCGTACCTAAGTACGATGTGATGTTGTCGGCGTTGACACCACGAAATATGTTTTACTGAATCAAAAAATATCGAATTTATTTTAATCAGAAACCAGCCAAGCATTTTCGTTCAGAGCAAGTTTTTGTATGAGAAGTGAGTTTGAGTTTTCGTCTAGAAATGAAGAGGTAGGTCGCAATATTAAAAACATTTTAGAGTCATTTTTTCATATCTTTTTCTGGACGCATTTACTGAATAGAAAGATGTAATCATTTTTCCAAATTGAATTCTTTTCTATACCTTACCTTACTTACTCTTACTTGAACGAACTCACCCAAGAAGTCATCCTGGCTACCTTGGCGAGCGCTCTGGCAGACCTGCTTGAAGAACCTCCCGAGGCCTCGGACTCCACGCACTTCGTTCAGTCGGGAGACCGCGTCGAGGACTGAGCTCTCGTCGTCATGGTCCCAGATGTCCAGGTGCAGGACATCGGATGATATGTCGTCGATATCACTGCACAAAATAACGAGTTGATAGAACTCCTACAGGATTTTTGAGCGCTTACAGTAAATCATGTCACACGCTCGATGCGACCGGATGGCCAGCCACCAGAGGTTTTGATCATTTCACACAATAACTTATGTGTGACTCTTTGTCTTCGGTATTAGCAAACAAACACTTGTAGACCTTTAGAGATAAATATGAATATTTGAAGCTATAGCCGGAATAAATAACAAGTTTAATGCTTATTTCTGTGTTTATTTAAAAAAAGAAAAAAAAAATAGAGAAACTGCAAGGAGACTAGATGTAAACAAAGAAGTATCCTCTCAATATAGTGCGACTTGGCGATCTCTGCGTGCGTTACTATCGAACAATTTTAAGCCAATTTGGCTATCCTCATATTGACCTTTTTGCAAGTAGAATAAATAAGAAGTGCTCATAACATAAGTAATTGTGTGAAATGATCAAAACCTCTGGTGGCCGGCCATCCGGTCGCATCGAGAGGTCACGGGTGAGTGAATTTCGAGGGACCAATCGAGAAATGAAGTACTGACTTAAATATTTTTCGTATTGATATTAGGTATACAAGGTGATTCATGATATTATTATGTATGCTATCCCGAAAGGAGCTTATTCTACACCCAAATGGAAATAAAGTTTATTCTACGAATTTTAGAAATTGGACTGCGAATACGAAATCCTATAGGTATGCTATATTAGGTAAAGAACTTTATCTATTCCAAATTTTAACGAAATCGATAGAGCCGTTACGGCCTGATTGAACAACAAACATCCAAACATCCTTCCAAACTTTCGCATTTATTAGATTAGTAGGATAGCATAGTAGGAAGTAGAATAAACTTAATTATTATGGGGAACATGTCTGTCATAAATAATCCAGTTGATTCCACCAGAAGCCAAGAATACTGGCGGCATTGACACGTTGTTTGGCAACGCTTATTCGCCGGCCGAAATATAATCCAGCATTAACCTACGCTTTAAAAACCAATGAACCATGATATCAAATTATTTCTGTATTCAGAACGAACACAAAAGAGCCGAGTTGCAAAACGGTGTAACTTTACGGTGAATTTCTCGGGAACAGCTTAATACTCGTAAATTCAATAGATCCGCCGTAAACAATTAAACCGGATCCAACGCCCAACTTAAAGTTTACCTTTTCGTTAATAGCTATCTTCTATCTACGGAGCACCCCATTGCTTATTTAGTTGATTAGCAGTAACTTAATGAACATGGGTCAGACGCCTTATTGGCAGTTTCTGTGGAGATAAATATCTATACCTAGACAGTTTGTTGTATTGCCATTGCTGATTAAACTCAGAACCATTGACGTCATATACTCGTTACGCTTATATCTTCAGAACACATCAAGCTTGCGCCGACAGATACCAAAGATATTAGGTTCAAACCTATAAGTAGGTTGGTACTGGCCCCTATAGATAAAACGTGGAGTACCTAGGTATTCATCGATGGAATACATGGTAATTTTAAACCGTGTTTCAAGTATAATTTTCTGATCGAAATTTCAATTGTTCGCCATCAAAAATATGAGAATATACGAGTATCATCGCTGTTTCGTGTTGTTTGCAAGGGCTTCCTGTCAAAACCATACCTATTATAGGAAAAGTAAGCACTTAAAAGCTGAGCATAGCAATAGAATGTACGAGATGACGATAACCCGACCAAATTGGTGACGAAGTTTGTACCCGGAACGATTTTTTTTATTCAACTCTAAGGTGGCAAATAAGCCTAACGACCAACCTGTTGTTTCCGATTTCCGAAGCACGGAAGCGCACTAACGGTCAACCATAAATTTGTGGACCGCGCTGAAGGTTCCTTAGCTAAGCTGCGCCAAGAGCGGTTCATCATACAATTAACTTACAATTTAAAGGTCTCGTTCCATTTAGGCGAAAGTGTGTGTGGTCTGACACTGGTGGCACGGATAAAGCGGGCAGGCAATCGACCCAGACTGTCGCGTTGCTGCCTGCCTTCGCGACGTTTGAAGCTCAGCCTGAAGCTGCTGTGCTTGCGGCCTTCATCTTCGGAAGCACGAGGAGACGCCGGCAGTGACGCTGGTTGGATGCCCAACATACAGTATGGGTCGCTATATCCTGTGTAAGTAAGCGGTTAATTTAGCCAAAATTGTTCTTATTTTTTTTCTATTTATTGCTAATTTCTTGTAAAATATGTTGCTAGCTCATAAATACAATCTTCTACTAATAGGAAAGGCGAGCGAACCAAAAAAAAATCAACTACAACTTGGAAGAAACTTGTAGTAGGTAGGTACAAGTTTCTTCCAAAAAAAATGGAATGATCTGTGGTTAGGTAGGTACTTTATTTTTCTTGTTGATGTCAATCCCGATGTTTTGTCCCCATTCACTGCGTATTAGTATAGGTAAGTATTTTGTGCGATTTGCGTAGCTTGTAAGGACGTCTACACTTTTCGAGCAACTGTATTACAAAATAGGTTAATAGTTATATTACATACTTTACTGAGTATCTACTCAGTACAGTATGCCTCAATAACATGTTTTGTTAAACTTGCACAGCCAGCCATCATTGAAAACGAACAACTTTCCTAAACATTTGCTCGAATGTTGAAACAAAGTTTCGGTTAAATTGATATTTGATTTCAACTTTTCAATGCAGCGTTCACTCTACAGGAAATTTTCTTGTTTGTGCCTGGGAAAACATCAAAATGTGGAAATTCGGCTTAGTTTCGGAAGTTTCATTTGATAAGCAACGCCATTCAAACTTGGCGGGACGCGGTCGTGGTTACAAAGCTTGGTAAAAAATTATGAAGCCACTTTACCTAAGGCGCGACGCGACGATGCGAAAGCTCCTAAATGCTGACAAATAATTCCATTTCACCCCGCGTCGCTGACGCGTACCGGTGCGGCCGCGGCGTTGCGGAGTGCAAAACCTCCATTTTCGCAAAAACATTACTTAGCTACTTGCCTACAGTGTGGTAGGTACATACCGCTAGCTTGATCCCAATCGCCTTGAACGTGTTGGTCTGGCTAAAGCTTTATGCTACGTAACAGGGTTCTGGCGTTTGACTTATTGTAACGTAATGGATAAAGCTTTACAACATTTTTATTCCTCTTTTATAGATTATGTAACGTGCCCATATTAAAAGCCGGTTTTGCATGAAAGGGAATAATTTCAGTTATACTTGCCATCGTATTCAAGCTACAAGTTAGGTGATTATTGATAGGTTTTAAAACCTTTGCCTAGTGCCTATTGAAGCGGCCGGCGCACCTGAGCACCAACTAGTGATGAATCGCGGGATATGTTTGTTTTCCTGAAATAATTATGTAAACATATCTACTAATCGGGGATAAAAATATTTACATATCCCTCAAGAATCGAACGGAGTTTTTGTTAAGTTACATATTGTACTAACTAAAATGAATAAAATGATTTTTCCTTCACAAAATAATATTATAACTCTACATTCGCAGAATTATCAACCGAGAGAAGACAAAAGTCACCAGAGACTCGATCATTTATGATCTTAGGAAAGTAAGTATGTACGGGCACATAAAGACATGACACAAAGCAACCTCTTAGCTAGACGTTAGTATAGGTAATGGATTGGATGTTTTATAACCTACTGTTGTCTAACTGTTGTCGAAACTGTTCGTCTGCTGTCCGTCCTGCGCTCGTGTCGTAGCGCAAAATTCAGCGCGGTCACCAAATGGAGATGACGGTCCCGAATAAAAGTCGTTAAGCCACGGATGAGGCCTTCGGGCGGCCTTAAGACCCCGTCACCAGAGCTGAGACCGCAGGAATCTAGTATTTCAAAGAATCTGGAATACCCGGTCACTGATGTTTTACGGGCTGTTATTGGGAAACCAACACTTTAGGAAGACCCTCCTGATTAAAAAGCAACAGATAATACCAACGCCAACACATAATTTTACTGATTGAAAACATGTTATCAAAACAAAAAAAATGCTTTTCCGGTTTAGCTTGAAAACAAAAGAATTAACAAAATATTTTTACTTCTTTCAAGCCAGTAAAAATACTTAAAGAGGAATAAAGTACTGAGAATAGAGACCGCAACTCTTCTTGTGAAATCCTAACCATAGAATAAAGAGCCGCTACGCTCCAAAGTCCTAACAAATGCATCAAAGAGCTTGGAAGCCAATATAAAGACAGTCGATAAAAATCCAAAGAAAATTTAATGTAATAATATGCATAAGTGATAATATCGATTAACTCCAAAATTACTGACAAAAAAAGGCTTTTATTACATATAATATAACTGTATAACTCTAAAAAAGAGTAAACAAAAAGTTCATGTACCATTTTAAAAAATCTGTTCAATAATCTTTTTGCTTGGAAAGTTTTTGTGCTACAAAAACTTTCTATGCTAGGTGTAGCGAGCATAAATGTTATGTTATTTTTTTCATCTGGCTCAGTTTATGCATTATTACCCTTATTTTAATAATTATTTAAAATTATGGAAACGGGAAGAAAATATGATGGCTGGGGCAGGACAAGGAGTGCTTGGTATTTAAGTATCTATAGTTAGTTATATTAGAAAGGTACCTACTAAATGTAATTATTTTGCGGTAAGATCAAAGGTATTTACCATTTGCATCTTTAGCCTCAAGTCCATCTGCTTCTAGGACGCAGCAGCCCAGCACGACAGTGGGCGGCCGCTCGCTGCCCGCTGAGCGCATAGCACGAGCGTGCATATCGGGAGTCACGCGAAAGGCATGGCGGGCGTAATCGATGACCTCTTCTTTGTAAGCAGCGAACTGGCCGTCTGGGGCTGGAGCTCCTACTGTGTTCTCGATGCAGTACAGCACCTGAACAGACGGTGAGTTCTCGTTATAATTGCGAAAATGAATAGGTACACAAGACAGACACAACTTTGGTTAAGTATGTAGGTATAGATGAAGATTATGCCTTAAAGTACAATGTTATAGTGTAAGATTCTACCAAATAAAGCAAAATAAATAGAAAATTAGTAAATAAATACTGCGCTCTACGTTTTTGTAAAGTGCTTTTCCAATACCATCGGTCTTTGAACAAGCTCTTTCTTAAATTTCTCTCAAAGAAATTTAAGAAAGAGCCAGCCATCTGCACTAGGAATTTGAAGGTTTGTGATCGCTCAATTTTTCATACATTGTTTTGGACAGTTCCATTTCAGTGGCATTTTATTCTTTGCAGTCACCGTTGTACAAACTACAATTTCATGTGAAACACTTTTCATCATTTAGTAACAACAACCGCAGCAAGTTTATTATAGTAGCTGGCAAACAAAATTATATATTAAAAAAATATAGCATTTATTTAAGTACATGCGGCTAATGAGTACCTACCCAATTATTTTATAAACCACATCCGTACAAATATATATATTCTGTATCTATATATATACTGTATATATATTCTTCTATTATATATATAGGCATATTCCACCCTTAAAAAATAATAAAGTAGAAAGCCAAACGTGTGAAGGAATGTACGTATTTTAGGTAATGTAAGAAGGAAGACGGTTTTCGTGTTTGGTGACAAATATTCAATTTGCGTAGATTGTAAGTAATGACGTATCGTCTCGTGCTCGAACCTTTATCTACGTTAGTAGTTACAAAAATTAAATTGTCGGAACCTACTCAAAGCTAAAGATATGGACACGAGAAGAGAGATAGATATACACAGTTAAACCAATCAGCTAAAAAAAATTTTCAAAAGATCCAATAGATAAAATAAAATACCTAATTAAAAATAACCTAATTCGGAATGAGCAAGAATTGTACTAAAACAAGCCCAATTTGATGTATCTTGTTAAGAGAGTGAATGAAACCGAGCACGGATTTGGTTTCCGAGTGAGATTTCTTTTCATAGCGCTTGACAAACTCTGGGTTCTATTCTCTTTGGGCGCTGCCTTGGGTTTGTTTTCGTATGACAATAAAATTGTGCAAGCGTTCTACGCGTTGACTGAAACGCAATAATATGCAATAGCTGAAGCATAGAAAGAGCTGAATTACCTATGCAATGAAAACCAACGTTGTACGTCCGGTTCGGGCGAACTTGCTTGCATTTTATTGTAGCTTTCAGCTGGATGTATCACATCCTCATATTACGTAGTTCACATCACAATGTGGAATAATGCATAAAACGAGATTTCATTTTAGATATGCACTGCTTTACTACTGTGGTGTTGGCCCCGAAGTGGTTCGAACCGAGACCGCGCGATGTCTGGTAGAAGTTTGTGCTTCGATGATTAAATTAAATTCACATCCTTAGCATTATTATCCAATAGGTTCAATTGCGTTCCAGCTCAAATAATTTAGCGCGATCAGCCCTCTGAACTACGTGTCATTGAAAATTTACCAAATAGGAGCAAAAAATTAAATGCCCTTTTGGATCCCTATACCTTAGCAACCCCTTGGCTGATTCAACTTCATATCTTGATAGTACAACCTGTTGACCGACTGAAATTCCATGCAGATTGGATTGACGGTTCGAAACTTATGCTTGTACACAAACAAACAACGCCGATTCGTCCGTAAGTTGCTTGAGAGACCTTCGCACGCTCGATCAATTACATTTCAATACCTACACTCTTCTATGTACCAATATGTATGACATTATCACAATATGTATTCGTCATTGATGTAAATGGATAATAAAATGTATCTCTCCTTCTTTTATTATTTCTTGTAAATAATAGAGAGAAAACACTGAGCCAAACACTTCTTTCACAATTGATCCTGAGTTGTTTGAGGAACATTCATTTAGACACAATGATTCACCCCGAGTGAACAAGCACTTGGCGCAATGCCAAGTAGTAACCTTGCTGCCACCTGTTATGGCTGTGAGGTTCTTGAAGAACTAAACTAATGTAACTATAACAACAGGGAACAGAATATGGGATTCTAGAGATAACTTTTGTTTTTAAATTTTTTTGGAACAAATCAATATTTTTATTATCTTGCTTTGATAAACTTAGTATTAGTAGTGCCATTGGTAATGAGGTAATCCAGGGGAGATTTTATATTATGAGTTTAATCAGCCAATACGAATAGAAGTGTAACGGGAAAGTAAAATTTCCATTCATTATACTAGTAGTACCTAAGTAAAGAAAGGGATTGTTACGTGTTTAATCTAAAATGTTCTTGCTTGTGATCACTTCTTCAATATAAATTGAATTGATACCAGTAACAACACAACAATTTATGACGTATCATCATCATAATTTGTCGGCCACCACTAGAAGCCAATGTGTACACCTAATTTATCTTAAGTTTGTTTTAAATTTACCTACTAAGCACTAACTTCCTACCTCTTTTTTTTGTCTGTGCAATAAATATTTTTCTATCTACACCTTACCTCGGTATAGAGGTGCTCGTGATCTTTATGGGAGAGCTGAGCCGATACGCTGGGCAGGCCGAGGACTTGGGCGGCAGGTGGCGGGCGTTCGGCACGACCCTCAGCGAGGCGCAAGGCCGCCAGCCGCCTGTTTTCCTGACGCCATGACAGTGCCGTGAAGCTCTCGAAATATGAGCCGTCTGTTTCTTGCACCCTGGACCGGAAATTCAGAGACAGTATGAACATCGTCCTTTAAAAATAGAAATCTAAAGAAAAATAGGTACTATGGCAACGTGACATAGGTAGGTAGGTACCTATTCACTATTTTATATAGGTACCTACTCTATTTTGCATGATGGATCACATACACTATTTACTGTGTTTACTGTACGATTTTTGAGAAATTGAGTTTTTTTAGGTTATAATAATAAGAAAAAAAGCCCAAGAGCTCCCAAGAAACAGGTTTTCCAAGGTATTTTTATTTATATAAGTGTTTCCTTGTTGTTTGTTGGTATTTGTAACCTGTTCCGAGAAAGTTTCTAAGCTCCTCTCAAAACAACCTGAATATTTTTATCAACAATTTACATTCACGGTAATAAAACCTGGTAATGTTCCAAATAAAGATAAGATAAAGATAAAGATAAAAATGTTTATTTGAGCTAGTCTTAGGTGGTAGGTACAATTGAGAAAAAATAATATTAACAATATTATGGACTACGGACCTCCAAACTTAGTGTGTTAAAAATATAGTGGAACAATTTACCCGCTCACGCTTTACCATGGTAGCAATTTTTGCAATCTTCATGCATTATGCATTGTGGTGATTCCTTCGCGCTCTCTGAAGAAGCAAGTCGTTGTGAGCGCGTGCATGAACGCACACTTTCAAATAGAACCTACTACTCTGAGGTACAACTTTGTAAGGTTTTGTTTCATTCATTTGCTACAAGGGTTATCGTGGATACCTGCAAAGTGTAGAAAGGAAAACAAAAAGGGTAAATAATAATTGTTTGTTCAAAGATTTTTAATTAAGATTCAGCCACTTATTATGTATCCGAGGAGCACCCTAACTAAGCTTTTTTTTTGTCACCCACCAAAACGAAGAGAATGCACACTGTATTTTTTACTTCTTTTGATTTGATTACTAACTTTATTTAAAAAAAATATTATTAACTTTGTACCATTTTCACCTACGGCTGACAAGGTCGGACAGACGGACAAAGGCCATGATGAAACTATAAGGGTTCCTTGCCGGACTTCAGAACCCTAAAAAGAGCCTGTGTGTTGTGTAAGAATTCGTGATGAGTGAACAAAAGCTTCTGATTTATATTAATTAAACTGAGGTACTTAATTGTACATTAAAAATAATAGAATGGCTACAGCGATCCATGTTATGAAATTACTCCATGCTCATCATTCTCATACCGCGGTTATCTACCTACAGTAGATGATAAGAGCTACAGCAAAGATAATATAGTAGAAATTTCTACCTTATATTGCTTTTGCCTACAGTGACACAGTGAGACGTTAACAAGTAAAGTGATGGAGGATCTCGGATGACCGGAACGAGCGCATTTATCATCTCTACCTGCGAAGCTGCGAGCATAGATAACGTCGCGTGACACTTTATTTGAATAAAACCTCGTTTCAATGCATAGGCAGACTGCTGCCGTAGCTGTTTGTATTTCAACTCCTGAAAATATTTTGAGCCCGAATCCTATTTACAACCTACTTTAAACGTGTTATTTCAAAGTGGTCCTAGTGATTTTATTGAAATAAACACCTTTTTGACTTTGACTCACGTATGGAATACTCACTACTGCAAAATGTGGGCATGTGCCAAATGCTCGGACATGCCTTGGACTACCCCCTAAGAGGATCAAGGATCTATTATTCTTGGGGATAAAAATTGTGAGCCTATTTCCTATTTTTTTCCCTATCTAGGAAAACTAAGGTAGGGCTTATAAAGCTTTTATTTTCGGTCAATTAGGGACCCACCAAAATAAAAGGTGTGCAAACAGTTTCCTTCTACCTTAAGCACTAGTTTGTGCCGTAATAGAATCGCTAGAGAAAGTTTTCAGGCACATTTTGAAACAGTAGTTCGCACCTAAATGAGGTCTCCAACTGAGACTACAAAGCCATTGAAACTTGAAAAAACTAAATGGGAGGTAACGTTATATATTTTTATAGGTATTAATGTTTTTATTTTCGTTGTATTATAAAAACCATAAAAAATCTTTTTGATATGTATGAAAAAAGCTCTTTCATACATATGACACCACACTTCATGTACCTATTATCTTTACAACCCCATGCAGATCGAATATCACCAAAAATAAACACGAGCAGGAATATACACCAAACATATATAGGCCGATTCGTCAAAGTTCTTTCAGTGTTCTTCACTCGCTTCGCTCGCTCGATCAGTAATGGCCATTTGACATTTGCGAAGACCTTTCTATTAAGAAGGTACTTACTATGTAATAGCAGATAATATAAAGTAGGTTCTTGACATAATGAGGTACGAGTAGGTACTATTCAGGTCATAAATTGTATTGTACCGTAATAAGTAACACATTTTTATTAGAAAAGGTTGAAATGGTGTCAAGGTTAGGAGCCCGACCATGCTCCTATCTCACGTATGAATTTCCACCGCTCTTATGCGAAAGGATATTGAATAAAGTTACCACGTTCTGCGTTCCACGTTCTTGTATTTAAAGTGCCTAATGTAAGTAGGCATATTTACTTAAATATACCTATTTTGGTACCTACATACCTATCGAACTGTACCATTTTTCAACAATTTCCCTTTTATCAAGATTTGTTTTTGCAAGCGATACCTGTCAATTCGATAGGTAGCAAAAACGTATACAGGGTTATCTCTGTAAAATGCTCAAAGTCTCAGACACCTCAACTGATTTATACACACATTTGTATGTATACATACCTACATCAAATCACGCCTGGTTTCCAGTGGGGTAGGCAGAGACCACGGCTTTCCACTTGCTACGATCCTGTCATACCTCTTTTGCGTCATTCACTCTATCATCACATTCTTCATGAATGATCGTCGGTTTAGGTCTTTTTCCAAAACGTTACCGATTTGATCACTAAACGTAAGCCGAGGTCTTCCCTATCCAACGGTCCCATTCACACTCGCCTTATACCAACTGATTTATTAATTGAATTAACAAAAAAAACTGTTTTGTTATTAAACTTATGAGATACTACGGAAGTAAAGTGTCAGTGTCAGTCGCAATGAGGTACAAACACTTAGTTTTCGCCCACAGTTAAATGCAGTTCTACCCATCGCACTCATCGTCATAAGATTAAACATTTTTTGCTGTGCGATTCTACTTTCGATTCTGAACAAACTGTCTTTAGGGTATGCGCATTTTAACTTAATTTTAAAAATAACTCTGTATTATTATACCATACTTACATACACAACAAAATTAAAAGGAATGTATTGAAAGCAATAGCGAAAGTCTATTTAGTAGAGTGGAGAGTTTCACACTACTAAAAGACTTAGGTATATTATTTGCATTGCATTGCTGTCAAGTACTAAGATTGTTTTTTATATTTTACCGCTCGCGACTGCTAAAAAAATACGAGCCTAAGAGAATTCTGTCAAAAGCTATACAATCAAACACGGAGCCCGGCTGATAAATCCTTCATTAAAATGTTTCATGACACAACAAAACAGCAATAACAATGCATGACGAGGCGCGGTTTAATCACTAGGGGCAGGCACCGAACGCACAACCATGTTCTTTGTAATTACCTATCTATCTCACGTAGTATTACGCATAGTAAGTAGGTTTACCTTCCAAAACCATGTAGGTACTTTCTTATATCTAGCTAGTGGACTGGTGAGATCGCCGATCCAGGGATCAGGAGGAAGAGGCGATCTCACCAGTAAAGTGTTAGTGGTTTTTTTTTTAGTAGTGTAGGAGGTATCCATAGAGAGCGACTGCAAAATAAAAGTTCGTCACTTCGTCAGTTCATTTGTGGATCTCGTATAATGATACGGAAGCCTCAGATCGAGAGTTTCCCGCTTTTGATCGTATTTTTTATGTGAAGTTTTACTGGAAAGAATATAAATTCGTAAAATTTCCTAAATACAGAACGAAATCCCTGATATGTGAAGACGGTTATTTTGTTTTTAAATCGTACAAAAGGTTTGTAAATTGCTCAATATAAATACTGAAATGCTCGTAATCGGATATTTTTTCAAGCAAGATAATGAAACTTTGTAAGTAAGCGTACCTACCTATATTTTGTAGAGCGCTACTCGAAATGTAGCGAGTAAAAGATAAAAGTCGGTCCGAAACTCAGTTACATTCCGTTAGATTTTCGGAACTCCATAGTAAATTCACGAATGGCTCTGAAAATCAATACGTCCACTATATGCAGTCGTTAGTACCTATCTCTGGCTACTGATTGAAATGAATTGTGTGGCTATCGATTGAGGACGTTTAATGAATTAGATTTATTTGTTGTTTTCAACCGGTCCCCAGCAGAGTTGATCTCAGATGAATTCTGGTACTAATACCTATTACTTTATAATAAGTTCTGTAAAGTCATTTAATATTGCAATATAGTCAACCCATTGTACCGACCAAGCAACAATTATGTCTGCTGGAAGGCCTCTAAGAGGCGCACTTTAATCTTTTCACTACACTTATGATTTCACCGATTTCACCATACTTCAACCTGGTCACTGACCTAACACAGGATGACCAAGAAAGAATCAGTGACACGACAAAGACGAAAGACATAACATTCGCATACCCTCAAGCAAGCCCTAAGTTTGAAATTATGAGTCAGTTTACTTAGGCTCTTGTTTGTATGAGAAAATTATGGTCCATGATTTTATTTTGTTTTAACCATGACGCCGTGGATTATCTCATTGTAAACATCCGTTGGAAGGATACCACTGCAATAAAACAGTCATGTTTATGTAAGTGACGTCAAACTTATCAATCGATAGGCAATTAGGGATTAAGCGAACCCATCCAATCATAGCAATGACCTACCTTCACTCAATCATCCTGCGTAATTGATGTTAGGGGAAATATAGCGTTATTGTAAGTAGGTCATTAGGTGACCTGTTGCATATCCTTGCACGCTTATAGCTCAAAGCGCTGACACTCGCTTATAAAGTGCGTTATTATGTACGTACACAAGTACAAAGTGCTATTTTGAACCAACTTCAATAAAAAGAGGAGGTTCTCGATTTCGATTTGTTCCCGACGACCCGTTTTATTATGTTCGATACATCATAACTCCGACATTTAAAAAAACCGATTTAGAAATAAAAATTTTAAAGGTCAATACTTTCAGATTGGTCCAATAGAACATAGGTAAAATTATAAACAGTAGTAATAAACAGTAGTTTGGTTTTTAAATCAAAATAACTGGAAAACATAATATGTTTTAACATTAACATTTTTAAAAGTGTTTTTCAATCAAAAATGGCGAATTTTCAGAAGTCCTAGAATAAACTTTATTGCCACTTGGGTGTAGAATAAGCCTCTTTCGGGATAGCATACATATTATAAATCACCTTGTATAGGAAGGCCCCAAGGAGTTTAATTCTGTTCTTTAAGGAGCCTCTACAATAATTCAAAACATACTATTTTTGGCAATAGCTTGTTTCAATATGCTTACGTTTTCAGGAAACAAATTGAGTCGTAACATTTCCAACAATACACGGCGTTACTTCGAATTGATAGGTTTCGTAATAAACACGAAGTCGTAATTTTGGTCCGGATCGCTATAGACTCACCTCCCACCTTGAGGTAAACAAAAAAATTGATTACATTTGAAGTGGCAGAACAAATAAGAGGCAATAAGCACCCAGCGCGGGCGTTTTAATCAAATTTCCTATTAGACCAAATGGGACTCCCGCTGACAAATCGATTCGTCTAGCTATCGCTCGCTTTTTACGTCTCTCTCGCCTCTCGCTTTGTTTATGGAGACCATTAGGGAAATTAAAAGGTAATCCTTGCAGAGGACAGGATTGATCAAGCTGTTGCTTTAAAGTTTTCCACCGCAGTGTCGCCAAAAGAAGTTAATCTATGTCCATGACAGCAATAGGAAATTTCCGTTCGCTCAGAGTGCACGGGTCAGCGTTCATTTGCTCGCTGAGAGCGAAGTCAAAGAGTTCAGCCTATTAGATTATAAGGGTGCGCTCTTGGTATAATTTTACATATCATAATTGTATTAGCATTAAATGTTTCGCATTTAATAGGGTTTGTATTTATTGAGTTCTATTAAAAGGGCCGTAGGGATACCCATAACGAACACCTGAAATATATCTATATGAGATTGATATCAAGATGGCTCATAAAAAATATATAAACGAGGGTCGAAGCTTACAAACTTGTCAATATATTTTATTTCTCACACATGTTGATCCCAATCATAAAAACCCTTTGTAATATATTGGTTAAGACGTAGTTACATTTTTTTTTTTTTATAAATATTCACACACGTTCAACTGATCCCAAACTAGGCATAGCCTGTACTATGGGTACCAGAGACTGATATACATAATAGATATATATTTAACACCCAGACACAGAACAAACATCTGTGTTAGTCACAAATGTTTGTCCAGTGCGGGAATCGAACCCGCGACCTCTAGCGCAGAAGGCAGAGTTACTACCAACTGAGCTATGAGGCCAGTCATTAAACAGCTTTAGCTGTTATTTTATCTGCCGATTCGTACAATCATTTAGTGTGAGAATAGTTTTAGAATTATTCTGTTGGATGTTAGTTACACGAAAACTGCAGACACTATACGGAAGTGATTATCGGAAACGTCTCTGCCAACTCATCTCTATTCGTGACATGTTTGGAGTCACAAGGAGTTGGCACTAATTTGCAATTCCCTCTTCCGCGGAAACACGTTAATATCCTTCGAAGGCCTTGATTTCCCCAATATCGTTATTTACCTTGATGGCCTTTGTTCCGACAGTCTTAAAAGTTCCTAGTGGAGCCCCTATATTGTAAAATGTTGGAACCTTTATGTCATGAGCAGGGACTTGCATAAAGCCCTATGCTACTAATTAAAATCACCTTATTTATACCAAAGCAGGAGGCACGAAAGGAGCCTCCAAGAGGCGCACTATAATCCATTCACTACACTGATCCTTTCACCGACGGTCATATGCCCTTTGCAGGGCCACCATGCCTCAACCTGGTCACTGACCTAATACAGGATGACCAAAAAATAATCAGTGACACGACAAGAAGAAGTATCTCCCCCAGGCTTTTAGGTAATGCATAATACGTACTCATAAGAACATACGTTTTGTGAAAATCACGCTCATAAGCAAGTAGATATAGATAGTCGGTTCGCTAGTAGATATAAGTAGACTGATAATATAATGCTTACTATTACGAGCTCATACAGGCTCGTATGAAGTCACAGTAAAGGTGCTCCCTTACCGAGAGCATTCGCCTGTAATGTAACATTTTAGATTCGATCTTGAGCATTACGTTACAATACTCAAAATCGACTGACGGAAATTCGCCTGTAATGAAACATTTAGATTCGAATTTGAGCGGGGGAGCGATCCGCGTCCGCGACACGGTAGTACCTACAAGTGTTGCGCATTGATGTTACAAGTTGTATCATTATATCATTACAGGTTGCGCACTGTAATGCTTCTCCTTCCTCACTGATGTTATGTAATAACGTTACATTACAGGCGAATGCTCTCGGTGAGGGAGCACCTTATGAGGAATTTTGATTACAAAATTGAAAATCTGACAGCAATTGCGATGAGTATATATGTATGTCAGTGTTTATGACTGATTTTAGTATAAAGCTGTGTTCAAACGGCGAGCGATATATCATGTAAAAATTTTAAATTTAAATTATCTTTACGTCTTCTGAATAAAGTTAATTTTAAGGAGCTTGCAATATCGTTGACCTATATAGCAAACCCTCAAATGTCACACTCAAAATTGACTTTATTTAGTAGAGGTAAATATCGTTTTTAAACGAATTTTATATGACATATATCAAGGACATATCGCATGCCGTTTGTTTGAACACGGCTTAAGGCGAGTGAAAAAATTCACTCGACTAAAACACAGAGAGTGTCTCTGGGACCGTCTGACCTACTTTTAGTACGTAGGTATGTTACGTACGCAGCGATTCGAGATAATTTATGTTTATGGAATGAAATCTACTTACCCGGAGTTGACAGTGCTGTCAACCTCTGGCCAGGACAGGCGACGTTTGCAGAACGCCATGGTCGGCGGTTTCTCCGGAGTCGGGTTGCGGGCCACCCGCAGCGAGCCGCCTCGGCGCGGCGGCGGCGCGGGTGCAAGGCAATCCAGCGTACGACGACGCGCGCCAAGAGCTGAGGCGCCTTCCGTGGGCACAACACGAGGGAATCCTACAAATACAAATAAATTTATTCACCAAAATTAAACAAATAGCAATGAACTAGTTACTAGAGGTCTCCGCACTAGGACTAGCCTGTATCGCGGAAGGCCATGTACAAAAAATACGCTTAACATTTCACATGTAGAGTAAGGGTGAATGTGAGAGTGTGTGTGGCAATCAGGAAAAGTGTACGGGAGCGAGAGAAAGTGTGTGAGTGTATGTATGTAATGGGAGTGTAAATGCTAAATAAATAAATAAGATTTGTATCTTATTGACAATTCAAGTATGATTTTCATTTTGGGCATGTGACGAAAATGAAAAATCATACTTGAATTGCCAAAATACTCTCTGTTGCGTCATAATCAAGCGTAAGAAGCCAATTCCTTATCCTTTCCTTTACACCGTAAAGAGAACATGTCAGGTCGCAATGTATACTAGCGCAGCGATATATTAATGGAAAGGAAAAGTATTTGAAACGTCTCGCAAAAGTGGCCTTAACTGCAGGAACTTTAACTTTAAACCGCCGGCTATCCGAGGGAGATAAGAATTTTCGTTCACTGCATGTTGCAAACGACGTGCAACATGCAGTGAACGAAAATTCTTATCATATGCAAGAATCACACGCAGAAGGTAGAGCTGCCGAACACTAAGAGTATTAGTTTCCCTATACAGGGACACAGTGGGATATGGCTTACACACGTTTTTTGTTAACTTTTGGGAAAAAAGAATCTAAATGCTTATATTAAAACCTACCCGTGGTACCCGTGATAGATGCGAACAATGACGGTATAAGAAATTTCTATATTGTTTGTTTCTTATATTGTCTTTGATATAAGTCACTACGTGATGCGAATGTTTATGTGCCCACGTCATAACAAAAACCTTTGATAGGTAAGCTTATTGAAAATTTTCGCTAAATCATCACTCTTTTTTTAGCGGTCACTAAAATAATAAAGAAATGAAGTTTTCTGCATAAATCGGGCCTAACACGAGTTATGAAGTATTTAAAAGGTCATTATCCAAAAAGTTTTTCGAGACTCCACCACCTGCCCGCCACAGGGCGAGGGTTGTTCTGCCATTAACCCCGTATACAACACGCCGTATTTCTGTACGCATTTTTTCTATGAATAATGCAACAGCATTAAATTAAAATATAATTTGAGTTCGCTGTTGTAAAAATATAAATTTTATTTCTTTTAATTTCTCTTCACGTAGGGTACCTATACTCGCTTAATGACTCACCCCTCATGGTAGCCGTGGACGGTTTCGGCTTCTGCGCCTGCACATCCTCGGAGCGATGACGCGCGGGCGGCGGCGCGCGGCGCGGCGACAGCGCCAGGCCCGCCACGCTGTCGGCCACCCCCGCCACGTACTGACCGATCGACGAGAAGAAACTCATCTTGTCTCCCTTCACTACCTAATATCCCACTCACATTTGTTTTCCACTACACTTGATAAGCGTTATATTGTGTCCATTGTCACAAACACAAAGAAATTATGTAATTTCGATATGAATAAAAGAAACATTCACATAATGTCGGTTTTACGGTTTTACCTGAAAAGAAATAATGTTTTATTACAGACATTCTACCTTCGACATTCCGAGACTGACGGCTATTGAAAAGTTACGGACGAGAGATGGAATGGCCGCAATTTATTTTCTAATAATAATTCTAGAGCTATAAACCATTTTATGTCTGCCAGTGAATTTTTCTCAAAGACATCCTTTTGTTATCATTTTCGTTGAATGTGAAGCTTTGGGGCTGCAAAATAGATTTTAAAAAAGGTATGGCCTAGTGATTATCACATCAGAACGATTGATATTACATTAAATAGTCACCACCTTGGGCTACAATTAATTAATACTTGCCATCGGTCACTCACAACGCGAGGCCTGACTCGCGCTGAAATCTCTAATTATTTCTATTTATTTATTAAGCTCTTTAAAATCGACAGGCTATTCATTGGCATACCATCCCATTTCAGTTGTAAATTTTCCTAGTCACCTTAATTATTAACCAAATTGAAAATGTATTACGCTGGAGGATCATTGATTACAAAACATTTATAGAATACACAACAAACGCATCTTCGCAAACCCGTAGGCCTGGAATATATTAAGCTTCGAAGGTGTTCTACAATAATCTCCGCTTCTCTAGCAACAATATTGGGCCCGGCCAGTGTACTCTCACAACAAGGCATACGACTCTGTGATTAAATTAGGCTTTGTGTTACTCCAGTGCGGTTAAGCTATTGTCATTGCCCCCCCATGTTATGATTAAAATTGGATATTTGCTAGAACCTGCAGATATAACCTTCTAAATAACCCATGATACAGAAATCCATCTACTTAAAAGGTTAAAAAACAGCACGTTGTACTTATCTAGGGTCCATTTATGTTGAATCCTAATTTATAGAGGTAGTGCATGCCTTGCTCTACCAACCACTAAAGATCATACAACGCTGCAACATGCATGCAGCGGCTGCCAGCCTCAAACACAAATGACAAACTACATTTTACTTTATGATTTTGCTTGATCTTGATAATATACTCGTATTCATATTCTTTATTTTTTCACGTTGGTAATATAATATAAGTCATAAAAAAAATTTTTCCACAACATGAACCCCGCTTCAGGGAATTTTTATCGTACCTTTTTGTATTAATCTTGCGATATTTTAATCATAAGCCTGTGTTTTTTTATTAAACAAAGTAGCAGTTCCTGTAATAAACATTTGGTCTGCTTTGGTCGCATTATGTACTTGTAATTAATTTATATTTACCTTTGTACTTACCTACTTTATTTCGTGTTCTATATTTTTGATTAATAAATAATTTTAAATTTAATTTTAATTATCGCTGCTAAAGGGAGGCTCTACCGTCAAGAGAAGTTCTTGAATAGTTTAGGTAGGTATATACTATACTAGGTGATTCATAATATGTATTTCATCCCAAAGATAATAATATAGTAGAAAGATTGTCTTTGATCATCTATTAACAAAAAGAAAAAATAGTTAAAAATATCTGAAAAAAAAAGTTGACCATATTTTGGTTATAGCCCAAGTTGTTTGAGAAATCTTCACTCGCTTCGCTCACTCAAGCAATATACCAGAGAGAGGAGATTGATGAGGTTTGTAAAAAATTGTAGTCTCGGGCTGTGTATCAGAACGTATCAGTTGCTCAGAATTCGTACTGACATCAATTACGATCCTAAATTATTACCGTAAGTACCCTGTAGAGGCCAAAGTTCAGGAAAGATAAACTCAACCGGAAGGTTCCTACCCCGACCTCAAATCGTGATTTAGTGAATTTCTGTGGTTATTTAATTCTCTTCAATTTATTTTACTAAAGCCTGTCTCAATTCCGCATGCTTGATATGTCAGAGTTGTTAACCGACATCAAAAGAGGGATGATGTTATCAATAAGGATTTTAATGGTTTTGTAGAGATTTATCCCTAGGTGGTCTCATATGAATGTTGCATTTGTATGTCGAATGTGTAGTTAAGGCCTTTGTCCACTATTCAAATTTTAAGGACATCAAATTTTATATTTTTTTTATTGTGTAAACTGTATGCATTATGTAACGAATACAGTTACAGGACAGTTCCATTAAATATTAATCATCAAAATTTAAGTCTGTATAAGTATATTATGGTTTTTAAAACTTATTTTATTAGTCTTGGATCTGTCCTTGTCATCTGATATAAGGAACAAGTTAATTTTACAAAAATTAAAAACCCCCGCCTATTTTAAGGTTGGTTAATATTATTCTAATATAGTTATTAATATTCAGTCCGGCGAGCGGCGATGCTATAAAAGTAAATCTTTTCGCAAATGGGTGAACTCCCGATAAAGGGTTAATGAACAAGTGAACACCCCAGATGGCCGATGGCCCCGGCCCGCGGCCATCTACGATTCATCCTTATTAAATTTAATATTCGATTATCCGATTCTCAGGCTCTATCTCACTCTTAGTGAGTGGAATTTTCATCAGACATTATTTTCATAGCAAATTCCTGTCAAATTTGATTTCTTTATTGAATTTCCTCCTCAAAATTACCACCACTATTATTATTTATATAAATGCAAAAGCAATTTGTTGACTTAAAATATTGTAAATGAAATGAACCAAAAGGCTCCCGAACTAGTTATAATTGCGATTTAGTGACTTCTTTCTGATATTATTAAAATATTAATTATGTATTTCCAATTATGAACTATATATGTAAATAAAAAATCATTAAACGATTGCTAAGAATATGAGCCGAAAAAAATACAGCACCGAGCAGAGCTGCAACCGCCCAAATTGGATACTCGTAGCACGTGCTACGCGTGTAGCACCGTAGCACATAGGCACTTTGAGGTGCACAAAAGATGTATGATAGAATTATGTAAATAAATAAATATTCCGGACATATTCACACGGTCAACTGATCCCAAACTAGGCATAGCCTGTACTATGGGTACCAGAGACTGATATATATAAAATACATAAATATTTAACACACATACACAGAACAAATATCTGTGTTTATCACACAAATGTTTGTCCAGCGCGGGGATCGAACCCGCGACCTCTAGCGCAGAAGGCAGAGTTACTACTAACTGAGCTATGAGGCCAAATAGATTCCCAGTTTTTCCTCGCGTGTTATAATTTAAGATTTAAGGGTTTCCTTTCCCTTAAACGCTTTAACAGAACCCTTAAATCTCAATTAGAACATAGTTTATGGTTCTATGGAGCGTAGGAAGCGGTCCGCATATCTATGGTTGTATTTACGTGTTTAAATGGCAGATATCACATAATATGACATTAGTTTGAGTGAGTTAATGGTTAAAGGTGTTGAAATAGATAACTAAGGTGTTATTCATCAATTACTTCGTACAAGTACATTTTTGTTTAAAAAAGTTTAAAATTACAAAATATTTTATACACTCAGGACGACACGGGCCACATACCTACAATCTTACAAAATATATATATATATATATATATATTTCGTGATTTCAAGAGATGAGATGACGTTTTTAATTTTTACGGGACTATTACAACCATATTTTTTGAAATAATAATTTCATAATTTTTGTAGGACCACCAAATCGGTTAAAAATTATAAAGTTCCTCCTATAATCCAGCTTTGGTTGTAGAATGGAATAGTTGAAGCCTGTCTATTTATTTTAAAGCGAGTTCGAACACTGGGAATAATAATAATACTGCGAAACAATAACTAGGGTTCATTCAGTCGAGGAATACTAACTCCCGACGAAATTGAAGCCTCTTGTTGGATCTCGGAGGGAATAGCCAGTGGCTAAGCGATCACTCCGAGATTCGTTTAACATTACCTATCTTATAAGTTATCTTCGTACCCCCGTATCTACAAACGGTTGCCGTTTATTATCAACCTTTGTGTCTCATTTAATTTTATAGCCAAATCCAGTTTAGCGAAAACGTCCATTAAAATGTAAAAATCATAAAAGGTCTGTCGTTTAAAAGTATCCTTTGAACTTCATAAAACTCTGCCTAGAACCTAGTTATCAAGTAAATTTCGTATATCGCGTGCTACGTTACTTTACTAAAGTATCTTTTGACAGGCCTTTTCACGAAAGAAGTCCCTCAGGGACGGAGCCGTAGTCTTTGGTAACCACATATTACTGAATGTTATAATGAAATTAGGCCATATTTTAGCCATAGGACGTCCACATCCGAACATAGGCCTCCCCACAGATTTCCAGAGCGACTTTGATTTAACCATATTCACCACGCGGGTTTGTGCGCAGTATTTACTATTTTAAGTATTTAAGTAAGGCCGATAGTAGACAACTCGCTACTAAATCAAGTTGAATATAGTATGTCACTGATGATAATGAGATGTGTTCGTTATTTTTTTCATAAAACCCTGATCTTTTTATTCTCCATGAAACTTTATGACTTCGCTTTGTTTATATATCACTAGCTTGCGCCTGCGGCTTCACTCGCGTGGTAGAGTAGCTTATTACTTATTCTAGGCAAATAACTCCATCTATTCCAAGTTTCATCGTAATCCATTGAGCCGTTACGGCGTGACCACAAACATCCAAACAGCCTCCCAAACTTTTGCATTTTTAATATTAGTAGGCTTTTAAATTGAAATAATTTCCTCAAATTCGGTTTATAAAATAACCGCAAGGAAAAAAATATTCTATTCAACGGTTTAATGAAAGCAGTGAGTGATAAGGAATAAAATAACCTGATATAATCCGTAACATTTCCTGCTTAACGTCATACTTCGCGAAGAAGATTCCAAAGAGGATAATAAGGTAAACGAAGTATATATACACGGTATAGGTGTTTGGTAATGTACCTATATGTTCTGTGGTTAGATTGAGTTAGTCGCTATGCTTTATATTGTTTTTCAAAGGCATATATAAAGTTTTTTTTTTTGTTTTACAAAATAGGCTAACGTTTGACCACAATCTCACCTGATGTTAAGTAATGATGTTAAGATACTCATAACAGTATACCTGCTGACACCGCAACACCTCGAAGCGACACTGTTATGACTAACAGTCGGCCACGATATATCTGTGTCTTGTTGGTTAGTGAAAAAGCGTCCTAGGTCGTAATCAACCGATGCCGATACAGAATCATCGATAAGGGCACTGAAATTTTTGTGCTCCAAAATCGGCAAGACTATATCGGCAACGATTAAAATTATCTCTCTGTCTAGTCTAGTCTCATCTGTCACTGTTGCGTAGGTATTATTGTAATAGTAAGAGATGACAATACTTTTACAGTTTACAGTTTAAGATCATTTATTTCTCAAAAGATTTACAACATAAATTACCTGAGATACGAGTATTTATTTATACATTTAAATACAATGAGGGCTACTTAGTAAAATTTGAATGAAAAGGCGATAGAAAAATAGATTAAGTAGGTGTTAAATATGACAAAAAAAGAAAGGTAAATAATGACTGTCGTTATCGTGACGGCTGATGATAAAACGCCATTACCCACATTGAACGTGGAAATGATAATACTTACTTTTCGGTCAGTGATTGCTACACCACAATTCGTGTTTGTTTTTACGTTCCCCGACGAGCGTGTTTGACGTTTTCATTATTGCTTTGCCCCATGACGCTTTTTTACAAAGTTGACACACCAATCATTTTGTACGAGGAATTTCATTGTTTATCATATTGTGTCCTGTGGGATGCAAATCGTAGGTTACCATATTAAGTTATTTACAAATTGTCAAACATATTTTATAAATAATAAGTGTCTTCGTCAGTCACTCACCCTCATGAGAAACTATAACTACAAGAATTTAAACACTCAATTTCAACATGTAGCAACTATCTCAAAATTTCTACTGTTACTAAAGGACTCGTTGCCACGATCCGATGGCTTTCTATTCATTAACCACATATTCGGTTGAGATTTAATATAATCATTATTAACGGAAATTATAAAAAGCTGGTTTTTATTTCGTCGCTTCCAGTACAAATTAAAATTGTCTGCAGAGACCCTATTCAACTGCCATTTAAAGTTGCCATGTAATGATCTTGTTACAAGTTTATAATACCTTAAACTAAGTAGGCACATATTATGCATATGAGCCCCTAATCTGGGCACTGATAGTCCGAGCCTACGCGACGAGAGGCGTATGCGTTGCCAAATGAATATTATTACGTACGTAAATTTATAACAATGATCTAAAATACAAATAGAAACATTTTTGTTTATTTTTTTTTACAGTATATCTATTAAACATTCAGTAAGATATGAAGTATCTAGTCTAAGCTGATACAATAACCAATTGCAAGCGAGCACAACAGTGGTAGGGAACAATAAAATAAAAATATAAAAATTATATTAAATTATTATACTTATAGAACCAAAAACAAATCAAGAGAACTGATCAATAGTATTCAGTAAACATTCCAAACACATAAACTCTACTTAAAAAACTTACCTCACCTCTGGCGAGAGGCAAAGGGCCCCAAGAATCCTTTTTATGTATTTGCACTTATTTAACTCGAAAAACGCTTCAATATTAACACTTTATTTGAGTGAGGAATGCTAGGTGTCAATGATTCGAGGTGTTCAGGACGTCCTAATATGCTGGGAATCAAATTCGGAGCGGTTGAGCGTTTGTCAGTGAAGGGCGGAGGGCTCGCACTGGGCGGGTAGCGCGCAGGGCGGCTGGGCGGCGACTGGCTCCTCGCAGCCTGCTCCCTGCTCCTCAAACCTCGCCCGGATGCCTTCCTGTTGATCGTGTGTACGCGACAGGTGATGCAAAACCTTTTCATCACAAACAAACTTGCGCTTAGAAATCATTCACTGTAGTCAGTATCCAACATCATACATTATTATAAGTATTATTAGTATTGTTTTTACTAACACGTACCTCCTCAGCAAATTGAGCAATTGAGCCGAGACTGCATATCTACCAAGTGTGCATTGCAAGTTCCGCTGACAATTCAATACCATGGTGACAGCGCGCTTATCCGGCGATGTAGTCAGCAGATGTTCCACGAGCTCCTTACCTCAGCTACTAACATTAATAATTAACGAATGACTTTTTCTCAATCTATTTAAATTGTTTTCGATTGAGTTTGGTTCTTCCTAAAATCAAATCAGCAACTTTCCAGTAGAATTATACAATTACCCACTGTCTTTCTACATGCAAGGAACGTAAAAGTTTCCTCACTTCTGAAAGAAATTCTTTACGCCAAATATATTTTATACCTACAGAATTCCTTCAACTGTGTATAATATTAAATTTATCAAAGAAAATTGTAATAAAAGAACTCAGTTTTCATTAAAACCGGGACCTTTTCTTTACAGGCAAGGCATTTACTTCATCCCTTTTCTTTGTCTAATTTCAACTCGCGAGTCTAATAACTAAAGTTCAAGTTTTGATGAGCAAACTCTTAATTTATTTAAAGTGTGTCATATATTTTTCAAAAACTATGTCAAGTTTATAAAAAAATAAACGTTTTTTTAATCTAGGAGAGGAGAGGACTATTCTAAATTTTCGCTCTAATGTGTAACAAAAAGCAAAATTTGCCATAAACTTACCTATACGAAATCTATAAGCAAATATTACCTTTCGTATGATAACCCACTCGATGGAACCACATGTGCGGATAGAGAGGCAAACAGACAACGAAGTCTCACTCCCCCGTTGATTCCGTTATATCTTTTTTCAAAGGAATCCTAAAAATATATCGAAGGTACATACGCCAGTACCTGTTGTAGTACCTAGTCGAGCTTTTCTGTAGATGAGGAGAAAACTCAAGGAAAGATTGACATACGATATTAATTCATCAGTCAATCAATCAAACACCATAAACAGGATAGGTTCACCGTCACAGGTTAAACCTACCTAAGTCTGAATGAGTGACATATAGATCTCTACGATTTCTATACCTCAACCTGGTCACTCACCAAGAAAGAATTAATGACACGGCAAGCAAGCATGTTAATGCCGAACTTCTCGTACGTTTAATAATTTAGTTAAAATGATAACAATACCAAAAACAGCTAATTTGAAAAAGTTTGGAAAAAAATCTGAAACAACAAATTGAAAAAGTATGTTTTTTTAGGTAATATTCTTTCTTTTCGTTGATGGAATAACCCCCTATTGGGATTGTATAGGTACATATTATTGAATCACCTTGTATCATATTGTGCCAGCAGCCTGCGTGAGGCACTCAAAAGCAACGTACCTATGCTGATTCAGTCATTACGTTACAGGACAGCGTCGTGCGTCTAGGTCCTAGTGTCATAATTGCTTAAATGTTTAGCCAACGTGTGCACGGCCAGGCGCCTTACCTAGGTACTTGTTTCTTATGCGATAATGAACGCTGTAATTTATGTTACAAATGGCACTTCTAACCTAATTTATTACGTGCAGTGCTCAACGAGGCATTGCCGACAGAAGTAATTTTCGGAGATAAATTATTTGAAACTCGAATGTAAATTACGACCATCAATCTCTATCCCAAAAACAAAATTGTTATCCAAAACCAATAGTAACTGAATCGTAGACTTATTTAGTCAAATAATCAGTCCTCAAGCCCTGCATCATACTCTCGGATCGATTTCGGAATTTCGTGGACAGGGCAGGTCAAGTCGCGACTGAGTTTTAGTTTGTTTTCTTATTAAAAACATATTTTGAAGGTGGCGAAGGGCGTTTGAATGTTAACAACCTTAAAATTGGGATCATTATCGCGAGACGTCTCAGTTATTAACTTGTGTTTTAACGCCAACTGTTATCGGAGTTTATTATCTAGATCTAGAGAAAGCTCGAGTGCCACTATTTTTTTTTGCCTTCGACTTCTAAATTCAAACTAGGTACCTACGAACAATCTACGAGCTGGTATAGGAGAATTCTAGCAATGGAAGTTTTAAATAATGTTATCAGGGGCTCAAGAGCTAACAGTTAGGTTACGATACCGAATCTAGATAGCTTTACCGTTTTACTCCTCTTTAATTGTCTTGCACAGTCATTACATTAGGTGTGTTCCGAAGTAGTATTAATTGTACAAATTAACAACCATCATAAAACGCCCATTTTATATCATCACTTTTACTGTTTTCCAACGTCGAACGTAACGACATGAACGATTATTCTACGCAATAAATGTTAAGAAAGCCCATAAATAACACTCAAGTATATCATACAATAGCCGCTGCCCGCACCTTCGCACGCGCGCTTCCCGGATAACAGTATCCTACAGCTCCTGATCCTGATTTCATCATAAGATCAGGTCATTGTTACCATAGTATTGTATTGTTTTCGGATCTCGATAGGTATGCAAAGTTTCAGCTCAATCGGACCATTTGCTGAGGTGTTCCATTAAACAGCTCCTGACTCTATCAGCAGATCGGCTGACTGTCACCATGATATTGTATTGTCATCGGATCTTTACATTTATGCAAAGTTTCAGCTCAATCACTACGCATTAAAAAGTAACCTTACAAACCAACACCCTATCGCACTTCCTTTTAGGGGTGGTTTTTGAATTTTGTCTGATGTTTTTGTCTGCTATTCGTAGAGGTGACAAATCCAAAAAATCAAGAATCATAAAAATAGGTCCAGCCGATCTTGAATTAATGGTGTAACTAACCCGACTTTGTTTTATATTATAAAATATAGAGAGATCTATCTATCTGTATTTTATAATATAAAACAAAGTCGTAATATAAAAGTATAATATAAAACAATATCAGTTACATATTGAAGCATCTAAAGCAACTCCTGAAATAAACGACCGTTCTGTTTCTATGTATGACCATTAAACCACACCTATGACCAAAAGCTCTATCGGGTGGGAAACAACATTCGGCGATAAAAGCACTTATTGAATTTCATCAGTAATCAAACGAGCACGTCGTGATATGCGTAGATAAACATGTTTACACGATCGAAACAAGCCAGCAGTGTAGCCATTATTAAAATATAAAGTTATCACAAAAGGACTGAACAGTGACACAACTAGTGGTTCGCCTGGAACACAGATTTCTGGCCGTCCGGTAGTAAAAAGTTGGTGCTTCGAGGATCGTTGCTGCACAATTACATTAACTTTGAAATCGCGTCCTTCTTCACCATCATCAGTCTGATGCACTGCTAAACATAGGCCTCACCCAAAGAGTGCCAAGACGGTTAACGGTCTTGAGCCTTCTCCATTCACCGACTTCCCGCAACCGTCGGTCCACCGGTTGTGGAGCCATCCAACACTGCGTCGGACCAACTTGCCTGATTCCTGCCTGCTTCCAACGGGCTATGGAGAGAGCTCTGCTCTGCTCTGCTCGGAGTTTCGCTGCGTGATAAAATCATCATCATCATGCGAAAAGGGGAAATCCGTAGATAAACCAAGGTCACCGAGATAGCTTTCAGAATTATCAGGTTGAAGTGGCAGTGGGCCATATAGCTCGCAGAACCGACAACCGTTGGGGAACAAAGGTTCTCGAGTGGCCACCACGAACCAGACTAATTTCTAATTGATTGTCAATCGTACCTGAACTACAACGCAACGTCATCGAACTTTAACCAAATATTAGCTCACGTTATATTGGTAGTAAATGTTACTATTTTTGTTGTATGTATCTCAAAAACCTAAAATGAACCTAGAACATTTTTTTCTTGGAATTTATGAACAAAGCTCTTTCAGACAACCAACTTCATAAAAGCTTTTACGGCAAATGGCACAAAAGCATATGTCAGTGCACAATTGCACATCAATAGAGCCTACTATCGACAGTCCGGAAATTTACTGGCGAGACCCTAGTGCGGGAGCCAGTCATGTTTTTTTCATTTATATGTTAGAGCGACTGCCGAAGTATGCAGTGGATACTGATTCTACTGAGTCATGTCATGACTGATCTTGGTTAGACTATCTCTAAGTGGCTTTTAAGGGGAAAGAAGAGTCAGACCAGCTTTTTTTCCGTGAAAAGCAAAACGTATCGCTTCTATAAGGCCTTTGCACACCACAATAACACAAAAATAACTACTAAAAGTAGTAAAGTTTATTGTTTAAAAACCAAAGTTAAAATCTGTATAAGCCCTGGCTCCTGAACTAGCGTGAGCTGTATGTCAGGAGTCAGTTCCTTCCCATTACGAGGTACCTAATCACAATGGTCGTAAAGAAAAGTAACAAATACTACGAAACTAGTACTAAGTAAGTAGGTTCAAAATGTAAGTTTTTGTGTGGGTATGTGTGTGTGTGTGTGTGTGTATGTGTGAGTTTATATGTTAAGTTAGGGTTTGTTCATGAGCAAGGTGGTGGGGTTTTGTGGGTGTGTGTAAAAGCTATGTGCGAGCAGAGTTGTTATTGCAATATTGTAAATTCTTCTAGGCGCATAGGCTATCTCCGTATAACTCTAATTGTGTGTGTGTACGTGTGTGCCCGTGTGTGAGTGTGCTTGTGTGTGTGTATCGTGCGAAGCGTGCGTTATGTATAATTGTTGGTAAGTATCTGATAAGTGGTACAGTGTACATGCTTGTTTTTCAGTAGATGTACCTAATATATTATTTAGGAGGGGTTATCATGTATTTATGCCTAATCATAACCTTCATTTTAGTTATATTTTCAGCTGTACAGTAATGCGTTCGTACGTAGATACTAACTGCTACTGTACAATCGCTAACAGGTGCTCTGCGTCATTGTGTGTTAGTTTGCTTAACCATTCTTTAAGTTTAAGTTTTATTTTAAGGAAAGATAGATTTTTTTACTTGGTGCTTGATATGAAAATGTTTGTATAGTCTCGGCGCTTGAAAACAGTAATGTTGTTGCGCGAAAAAAATATCTATCTGTATATTGCAGAATACATAATTTTTCTGTTTCGTAACTAGAAGAACAGTTTTATCATACTTTGTAGTTGTATGACAGGCCTTATAGCTCAGTTGGTAGTAACTGTTGAATAATTGAACCTATTCCGTGAATAGTCATCCTAAGTACATCATCCAACATGACTTTCTGTGAATAGAAATAGATCTAGATTTAATTATAAATTATAGACTGTTTGTCAATGGTTTTCACTTGTCAAGGTCAACTCCAACGTTCAAGACTAACTTTCTCTCCGTTCTCTGTCTATGGATATTTGTGTGTGCAATAATGTGTCGTGTATTATATCGTGTATTATAATGTAATAGCATTTTTCACAATACAATAATAAATATTGTACTTCGTGATTCCTGATTTGATTTCGCCGCCTACACCCTCCTAACCCTAATAGGTTTAGGTAGACCCTTCCACTGACATGCTGGGAATCCATCCCAGCACTCTACTCAACAGTAACTCTGCCTTCTGCGCTAGAGGTCGCGGGTTCGATTCCCGCACTGGACAAACATTTGTGATTAACACAGATGTTTGTTCTGTGTCTGGGTGTTAAATATTTATCTATTATGTATATCAGTCTCTGGTACCCATTGTACAGGCTATGCCTATTACGGGATCAGTTGACCTTGTGTGATAAAGTCCGGGATATATATTTATTTATTTATAGTATACTAGCTTCCGCCCGCGGCTTCGCTCGCGTGGTAGGTACCTACGTTGCCACGGTTACTGGTTCATTTAAATTAGATTTTATGATTTTATCGTAAAACAATGTTCAAATTGGTTCAAATATACTTTGTTTACAAAATTTAGAATGACGCGAATTATCAAATGTTTATTATTGTCACAGTTTAATTCAAAATAGGTTTGATGAGTATTCCTGTAATCCCCTTACATCCTATTTGGGTTTTCTGGATGTTTTTCGGGATAAAAAGTAGCCTTTATGCTATTCCAGGGTATAATCTATAACTTTAGTAAATATCATCCAAATCCGTTCGGCCGTTTGGGCGTGATTGAACCACAAACATTCAAACATACAAACATCGAAACATCCTCACAAACTTTCACATTTATATTATTAGTAGGAAGTAGGATAGGATATTTCACCATGAAAGCACTAATATTCTGTGAGTAGAACGGCTGACAAGGTCGGGCAGACGAGACGGACAGAAGGATAGATAGATAGATAGATAAATTGTTTATTTGACACACACACAAATACAGCACAGACAGAGATAAAAGCAAACAGAAGAAACAACAGCAGGTAACAATCACACAAAATAAAATAAAGCTTAGTAGGTAGGCAGGTAAACAGTAAAAAAAGACTAATACAAGTAGCAATACAACATACACAAGAGAGACAGCTGAGCCATCTGAATACCGTTACAAGCGATCTATAGATAGCTCAACTGGTCCAGATCACTAACAGTAGACACATTTACAAGAGAGAAAAGCAGGCGCCTACCTCACCCATCAAGTGGGTGCCAACTGGTGGTTGATACCTACATTTCATGTGGTATCGTCTACGCTGCAGTGGCATGGGTCAAAAAGGTCCTATCTAAGCTTATTGCTGCTCCGACGAGGCGTAGCAGCGCTGGTTTTCAGATTGGAAGACCTGTGCGAATCGTTCTACTTAATACTGAAATCTGGTCACTTTAAAAAACGAGCACTGGTTCCGGGGCTAGTGTGTGGTGACTAGGTTACATTCTGCACGCTACTTTTGCAAACCTTTGCGTGTCTTCGGGCTTCGCTGTTCATTACCAAGCACTTAAGGGGTAAAGTTATACTTGGTGATAACAAAGTTTCCGAAGGAATAGAGCGAACGAGTACCTACTAAGGCAGGCTTATAGTAGGTATTAGGTACTTTATTTTCCTTGTAGAACTCTTTGTATGGCAAGTATGTCACTCTCATCTATGAGATCATTGCGGTGTCAATGGTTCATAGGTCTGCTATAACGCTTTCTTTAATATTTTTCCACTAAGTTTTTTTCCGTTACCATTACCTACGGCATATTGCTGCAAATGCAAGCGTGTCACAACTATTTCCCACGATTCCTACTAATATTATAAATGCGAAAAGTTTGTGAGGATGATTGGCTAAACCGACTTCGTTGAAACTTTGAGACTGTCAACTTACGTCACCGACTAAACAAAATCTCAAAGTTGATGGTGGCCTGGTCCCATATAAATGTTAGTTATGTGATATTATTAGTTTTTCCAATTTCCATGACACTTCTGGTTTAAGACATTTATTCTCATAAGAATTCACAATTCACTTAAATGAGAACTTATAGATAAACTAAGACTAACAATTATATAAACGTATCCGAGCGTGCTACTTAAATATGAGTAGAGACATTAAATAGGTACATGGGCAAAAAAAATGGTGTTAAATTGTTTATTTGATGTGGGTAGATTTGAAAAACTTACAAAATTGTGAACAGGACGAGTATGATTACACAGATCGGCGACAACTAGATGTGACAAAGGGCTTCAATTTCCGAGGTAAAAATATGATGAAGTATGTATCGTTTTATTTGTTTATGGTCTGGAGAAGTGCGTTTTAATTAATTTTTTGAATTTATGCATATTTTTAGTTTCTTTTATGACATCAGGTAGTTCGTCATAAATTTTCGCACTTTCAAAGGTAATATTCTTTTTGCCATAGTTTGTTCTTGGTGGTCGTAATATTAATTTATTTGAGTTTCTTAGTCGCCTCTTTTGGGGATGTTCATGTTTTGATCTGAAAGTAATGTTTGTATGTATTTCCTTATTTAGTATTTTTTGTATCAATAGGCATGTATAGTATTTGTAAGTTGTTATAACATTCATTAATTTTGTTTCTTTATATAGTTTTAGAGTAGGGGTCAAATAGTCATAATGAAAAAGTCTTTTAACAAGTAAAAAAACACAACACTTAAAAAACTACATCCATCATTTGACTTAACGATTTGCCGAGACATTTTTTTTTTGATGATTTTGTTGATTCTAACAAATATTTCATTGAAAGAATATACCTGCCTGCAGTGTAGTCGTAATTCCATTTCATTGAAGATTGAGATCTAATGGAGATAAGGACCAACATTTTTATAAGAAGCAGTCGGTTTTTGTTAAGTTTTTAAGACGTAATTTTACAAGGTCATCATCATCATCAGCCTGTAGAAGTCCACTGCTGGACATAGGCCTCCCCCAAAGAGTTCCATGACGAACGGTCTTGAGCCTTCTCCATCCACCGACTTCCCGCAACCTTCACAATGTCGTCGGTCCATCGGGTGGGGGGCCTTCCAACACTGCGTCGCCCGGTTCGTGGTCGCCATTCGAGAACCTTTACTCCCCAACGGTTGTCGGTTCTGCGAGCTATATGGCCTGCCCACTGCCACTTCAACTTACTTATTCTGAGAGCTATGTCGGCTAATGAGCTATGAGCTAATTTTACAAGGTACCTATGCTTTAAACCACAGATGTCACATAATAAATTCTACTCAACGCTACTCACCATCACACTATTAAATGTAGGTATCTCTAAGTGAAGTAGTAGAGGGCCTTATGGCAGTGTAAGAACCATTGCGATAAACAAAATAATGCAGCGTCTTACTTTCCTTTATTACCATAACCATGATTTACATAGTTTTGCAGTACCCGTCGTCGTCATTTGTATTTGTTTTGTTTAGTACGGAGTAAATGCGATACAGCAGGATCTAAAAGCTACTATGTTGAAAACCCTTCTTAGGGCTCTTTCAATTTATGCGTTTCGTATCGGACCGCTGCAGTGCCGAAGCGGTGCGTTTGTCGTTCGGCGCACGGCCGGTCGTTTGTTTTCATACAAAATGCACGGTGCGGCAACAGCGCGGCGTCCGTACCGCGAACGCTCGACAGACAGACAGACAGTTCAGTGCGTTCGTAGTGCGGTGACTAGACGTGAGGCTAATTTATTATTTATAAAATGGATGATATAAATGTGGAAGATTTTATAAATGAAATTGAAATACGTCCTGCTATATGGAACTCCAAAAGTGACAAGTAGTAGTAGTAGTCGTTCTTCAGCTGATATAGTATGTTTGAATATAGTTTCTTGTCGCTGAATTTTTCTTTTAACTAATTCCAGTAATTCGAAGAAACATTCTCTAGGCATTCTTAAGTAATTAAAAAAACTGATTGGGTCTTCTTTCCTAGGGTAAAGAGTATGGAAATCACCAAAATCACATGTTAACGAAAACATCGGTTATTTTTTTGTTTGATAATTTTCAACAAGAGCACTAACAGTATTGTTTCTTTGTCAGAGTCCATGGCTTAACTGGTGTCAAATAAATTTTAAACAGCATTAGCATACAAACGCACGGCAGTCAGATACGCTTTCAATTTAAGCGTTTGGTAACGGACTTCTACCGTACTGCAACGGCACGGCAGCGGGTTATAACTAGCAGCACGGAAAACGTGCGGCAGCGGTCCGATAGGAAACGCATAAATTGAAAGAGCCCATAATCGCTACATCACTACGTCACAACCGTTGTTGTCATCAAAATGTTTTTATTCTGTAAATTCAAAAGGCGGACCAGAAAAAAAGAGACAAAATTACGTTAAAAAAAATCACTATGGTAACGGATTGATTTACGGATTTCTCCAGACAATTCGAAATATTTTTAACCGATGCTAAAATAAAGGAGGTTATCATTCGGTGACTGTATTTTTTTTAATTTATCCATAACATTAGTCATCCCAACGTCAACATTTCCCAAGGTCTAATAACTACTCATAGTTGGTACCATTCTTCCCAAACCATATACCGAGCTACAGCAATTATCCTCAAGTAGGTAGGTAGGTACTCACGGTAAATAAAACTTGACCCATATTTTATCAATGTATTCTTGATCGCAGATTAATGTATTGATTCATTTATTTCGTATTACTAAAGATAATATAGCAGATTTTTTTGTATTACGCTCAGTTTTAATTCTTTTTGGAAGCGTGGTTGACTGAGAATAAAGAAAGATGACTGATGTGATGAGCAACGTGACTAAGCTTTTGCTCAAGTAATAGGTAAGCCATTGCGTCAGGTTGGCCACAAAAACCAACATGCTAGCGAATTACTCACATGAAGTGAATAATGAGAATAAATTACGCGCCGTCTTCGTTGGTCGTCACTTGCATCAGGGTATTCCACAAAACCACAAAATTATGGAGAACGGGTGTATTCACTATTTCGTCAGGGAGTATGTTAAGACCTAAGGTTTAAACGACGTGTTCTAAATTGTTTTTCTTTTTATTGTTGGAAATATTGCAGTATTTAACCGATAAAAATGTTTCATCTGACCAAGATTTTCGACGCCAGAGTCATTCGATTGATGGCGTAGTTGGTATCGCATTGCCGATTCTAGGCGAAAATGCGGGTTCGAATGCCACTAGCTCGAAATTTTTGTATCATTTAAATTTGTAGTAAATGTTGTTAAAGTAACATAGAGTAACTTCTTATTTTTTTTTACATACATGCCCAATGCCAATCATCAAATCAAATATAAATGGTTCATGGCGATTGCTGTCGGCGAATTGATCGATCATCATCATCATCAGCCTGTGGAAGTGCACTGCTGGACATAGGCCTCCCCCAAAGAGTTCCACGACGTATGGTCTTGAGCGTTTTCCATCTATCGACCTCCGCAACCTTCAAAATCGGTCCATCGGGTGGGGGAACTTACAACACTACGTCTCCCGTTTCGTGGTTGCCATTCGAGAACCGCAAGTCGGTTCTGCGAGGAACATGGCCCGCCCACTGCTACTTCAACTTGCTAATTCGGTGACCTTGGTTCTTAAATAAATAAATAAATATTCCGGACATATCACACACGGTCAACTGATCCCAAACTAGGCATAGCCTGTACTATGGGTACCAAAGACTGATATACATAATAGATATATATTTATCACCCAGACACAGAACAAACATCTGTGATAGTCACAAATGTTTGTCCAATGCGGGAATCGAACCCGCGACCTCTAGCGCAGAAGGCAGAGTTACTACCAACTGAGCTAAGAGGCCAGTCTTCTACGGATTTCCTCATTTTAGATCTTATCTCGTAGTGAAACTCTGAGCATAGCTCTTTCCATAGCCCGTTGCGCGGCTTTGAGCTTGTTTATGAGAGAACAATGTAATTATACTGATTAAACTGATAAATGTGGTTATAAAATAACGTCGATATCATTGCCAAATGTGGCAAATTTGTTTTTTTTTTTAATTTCTTCTCTCGACGATTAAAGATACCTACGAACCTGAGACTTGGTGGCGTTGATCGTCGCGTTTGGTTACAGCCCGCAGGATCACTTGGGTGTTTTGTGTCTTGGCTGATGACGTTTCAACCGCAAATTCCAATAAATTATTGTATCATTTACCAAGCTGTGATTAAAAAGTGAGTTGTTATTTCCCGTTTGTCATTGCGTGCGCGTTGTGAATACACTTCAACGACAGTCTGTCTGCTGGCTCTAATCCGAGGCACATGTCTGTTCCGCAATAAAACTTTTAATTAATACATTATTGCAGTAAATGCAAGTCGGTACAAACATATGTTTTCAAGATGACTACGGAAGTGATAGAAATGAGTGAATCTACAACGTACTCGTACGGCGAAGAGTTTTCGACGACAGTGCAAGATATAGTGCCTACAGAGATTGCTACAAATCCTGTATCTACACAAGCATCCTTGTTATCAGGAGATGATGAATTTTACGATGCAGCATTTGATGCTTTCAATATTTTAGAAATCGTAATGACATCCTTGGAACTAATGTTATGGATCGGAGCAGCTATCAAAATGCCTCGTTGGAGGAACAACTACAGAAACCAGATGCTTATGCAGTTAAGTGTTGCGCGTTTCATAAAAAGACTGATATTCACCTGCATGTATTTGCAAAAGGACAGGGACTTAACTAGTTGGACTCATCTCGTCACATTTCTAAATAGCTCCCAAATCTATATTGACTTCGTTATTGTGATATTAGTGTTTTTCTTTATCAAGCACATGTACGACAGTTTAATTATAGTGTTGGTGAAATGTAGGCAAAATAGTTTGTATAAAGTATCGATTTGTGCATGGCTGCTGCCGGCGCCTATCAGCGTTGTGTGGACGGTAGTAATAGTCTACAAAGCTCTCAATGAATACCTCGTCTACCTTTTAATCTGCTGTATATTCAGATGGCCATTGATTTTGCTGGGAACTGCAGTGTACATAACAATATTGGTCAAAGTGCTATCCGATAAGATCAGAAAGTTTGCGAGGAGTCTCACTGTTGTGACATTTTTAATGTGCTTGGTTATTAACTTTTATTTGGTAACCAAAGATGTGATAAAGCTGTGGTGTGTTCAATCGCTAAGCACGAAATTACTTGGCTATGTGTCCGGTTTTGTAATGAATTTCCTTATTCTAACTTTTTATATAATATTAATATCATTAGATCGTAAACATTGCAACCAATCTCCGAGGAACGTGCGCAAAATGAATAATTATGCACCAGATTACAGCTTAACTGAAGTACAAAATTTTAAAATATGAATTTAGGTGGGTTAGTTTATATTGACCACAAAGCTAACTTCGTAGGTATTTTGTCAATGTACCCACTAAGTAAGAGAAGGAGCTATCGGTATCATCAACATAATAACGGTTTTGAATAATCATCCAACTGCAGTGCAAAGGCTGAAATAATTAAGTCTTCAAAAACGTATTGCGTAGCAAAACGGTTAGCCTAGTATTAACAGAAAATAAAAGAAAAAGTTTATTTGCTAAATAGTTAATAATTAAAAACAATAGTCTAGTCTGAGAAGTAATCTCTAGTTTTAGGAAATCTAAGAAAGATGTAGTTAAATAATATTATATTCTAACTTAGCTATGAAAATTGTTGTTTTATTTGTATTGCCTATTACACTTTACCTATGACATTCAAAATTATTACAAGTTAGACAATAAAATCAACTTCTTATAATATTAGCTTCCGTCGCTCGCGTGGTATCTACATAAAAAGGAGCATATATGCTATTCTAGGTAAAGAATTATCTATTCAAGTTTCAACGAAATCGGTTGAGCCGTTACCGAATGATTGAACAACAAACATCCAAACATCCTCACAAACTTTCGGATTTATAATATTAATAGTAGCATAGGAAGTATGATAGTAGGATATCGGTATCGTAGAGTCGTACCTTTGTGACATTTCTAACGATAAAAGTATAAAACTAACGGCCTTTGCAATTTTTCGGTGGAAAATACAAATCATAGATTATTCGTCGTATACTATGGAACGTTTAGGATGCACGTGTAGGTGTGACTTATTTTCCTACATAATTGTATAAGCCAGAAAACCAGCTGGAATTCCCTTTGATGCCGTTCATTAATACCTCAATGTATCATTACAATTGTACCTACCTCCTATAGGAAAACTAGGTTCATTAATATAAGTTGGAATGAGAAAATCGTTCTGAATAAAGTAAAGCAAAGGTAATTAAAATAAATAACTAAAATAATTTATATTTAATCATTCTTTAGGCCGTGGTGGCCCCGGCTAAATAATAGGCCCCTCCATATCTCTATCCGCGGATGTCGTAAGAGGCGACTAAGGGAAAAAAGCTAGGGGATGGGTAGCAGCGTCCCTCATATTAACAACGATAGCTCTAACTGCGCTCACCAACCCGCATGCCCAGCGTGGTGAGTATGGGCAAATCCCCCCACATGATAAGGAATTTGCTCTGTCTGTGGGGGAGGTCATGTTCAGCAGTGGACATCGAACGGCTGAAATGATGATGATGATGATGAATCATTCAAAATATATTCTAAATTAATCAAAACTAAACACATCAATTTATGTGTTTCGAAAAAGGCCAACCCAAACTAAAACTCAATAAAAACTAGAGGAACTCTTCTTAATATGTACCTAGGTGTTATAACGTAGGTAGTACCTTAGTATAAAATGATTACCTAGGTACAGCTACGGCTCGTGCACATACAATCCTACACTTAGCTCAAGGTGTAGGATTGAACCGTATCAAGAAGGGAAGCTACGATACGACGATGATGTAAAGGTACCATCTGTACACTCTGTACAGTAGGCAGTATGCACCCGTAGGTATATTTAGTTTGTGTCGATGTATAGAGGCAGTCGGCGTCGGAATCTTCTTGATTTTACCTTATAATACACCTTATAATATCTTATAAGCTGCGGGCAGCTAGTGGAATAAAAATGAAACTATAGGTACGTTTAATAAAACTAATATTTAATTTAGGATCACAATGGAGGAATGTATGTTTTATTTCCTTTACAAATACCACTAAAGTGTTTAGTAACAATTCAGACGGCTCGATAGTAAGTGTTCAATATGAATCTAAAAGGAGATCATACAAACCCAATTTTTTGAACAGAACCGGAACGTGAAGATGATTTATGAAGATGGATAATGCATCGCCGCCTCTATCCTACTCAATAATTAGCATCACCTTTGCACCCACTAATCATAAATGCCCTAAAACTAACTCTAATTAATAAATTGCATTTTTGGGAATACTCATAATAAAATACCTCTGTTGGTAAACATGAAAACGACATATAAAAAATATTTATTAACAAACATACACAATAATTTCCCATAAATACAACCGACATTAATTACATACCTGAGGTAAGCAATTAAAAATGTTAAAGTTTATTTTATGTTTCAACAACTTTATTTACAAAAGTTTAAGAAGTTCTAGAAGTATGATTGCTGAAGGAAGTGTTTGGGATATGGACGGAGGGTAGCCGCTCTAGGGCGGCTGGGACACCACTGGGCCTAAGGAGCCGAGAGTGATGCCTACTTGCAGTTGCACGCGCAGCGTTTGATTCTCTTTTCACTGCTTGGGAACTCCACGCTGCGGACGGAGCGAGGCTGCATGTCTGCAAAAACAAAAAATAACGTTATTATTGTTGTAAGATTTGTATGATAGAGATTTTATTTAAATAACACCAAACAGGCACATTATCTCAAATCTAGTAGAATTACGCCTGATCTTCGCGACCAAGCCTAGAAGACACAGGCAAGAAACCACGGCTTGATTTTTATAATGATCCCTTTCCACTTCATTAATGATCGAGTTACTCAGTCCTAAACTTTTTGTCGTCTAAATAGTCTGATATTTTGTAATAAAGAAAAAACTCGATAGAATATTGTTTCCCAGCAGTTTCAGTTGAAACAATTTTAATTGGTAGTAAGATTTGACTTTAGCTTGTAAAACATCATCATCAAAATCAGGCTGTAGAAGTCCACTGCTGGACATAGGCCTCCCCCAAAGACGAACGAACCATGACGAACGGTCTTGAGCCTTCTCCATCCACCGACTTCCCGCAACCTTCACAATGTCGTCGGTCCATCGGGGGGGCCTTCCAACACTGCGTCGCCCGGTTCGTGGACGCCCTTCGAGAACCTATACTCCCCAACGGTTGTCGGTTCTGCGAGCTATATGGCCTGCCCACTGCCACGTCAACTTGCTAATTCTGAGACCTATGTCGGTGACCTTAGTTCTTCTACGGATTTATTCTGTGGTTTAAAACAAGGAGCAATAATTGACACAAAATTATTAAATTATTTCGGAAAACCACAAATTCAGATCAGAAATTAAGAAAGTCCAACAATAATTAACTTTTCTTATTAGAGGTGCTTTCACCAGACAATGCTATTAAAGGAACTAAGCCGACTTTCTCCGTCTAACAATACTCGCTAACGAAGTTGGCGGGTTGCAACCACAATCTCTGCTGCGAAGCGATCATAATTAGCTGCGGCAATACTACTTACGTTTCACTTAGATCTGATTTCCTAAAGTCCGGTTAGGTAACGTTAGCTAAGGCTTAGAAGAAGAGCATTCTTTCTCATTCTTTTTCATTCTTTCTTTCTTTGTGAACGGAGACAGAACAATGAAAGAATGATCTACGTCTGCTCACACTAAAAGAATTTGATATTCTGGGTATAGAATGAGCATTTGCTCATCTGATGTAAAAAAGTGACAACCGTCCTAGTGACCGTCGTAAGTACATATAGCAGCGACCTAAGTTTTCAATCGCAGAGCAGTCTTTTCGCGCTTCCGCAATAACAACTACGGCCACTTGCTTGCTTGTCGAGCCACTGTTTCTTTCTTGGTCATTTTGTATTAAGTCAGTGACTAGGCTGAGGTAAGGTGGCCCAGAAAAGGGCCTATGACCGTCGGTGAAAGAATAGGTAAGTGTAGTGAAAGGATTAAAGTACGCTTCTTAGAGACTCCTTTTGTGCACACTGAGGTTATTACCTCAACCTAGGTTTATTATGATTATTCCGTGCAGGGCCCTTTTATTTCTGTTTCTGAACGATAAAAAAGTACAAGAGTAATTGAAGGCGTTCTAGGAATAGTTCGTTCTAGTTCAGTGGTGGGAATACAGTCTTACTAGTACATAACTATATAATTTTGCGGTTTCGCAATCAACTATTCACGACTATCAACTAGACTTCATTGGAATAAAGTCAATAGAAGGTGATTCATTATGTGTTTAACATCCGAAAGGGGCTTATTTTACCCACAAAAAGAAAGAATATTAGCGGAAAAATGGATATATTCAAATATTATTAGTTTTAAGTTTCATTCTGTAAATAAAGTATATTTTACATCAAATATTATTTTCAGATTTTTTCACAAACTTTTTCTAATTAACTGTTTTTTGATCTCATTATCATCTATAAACGTCATACAAGAGGTTCGACATCACGATTGAAAATTAAATTAGCTGAATAATTGAGTTTGTACTGATTTGACCCCAAAACAGCACATTTTGGCTTGGATTTTTTTCAATGAAAAATGATGAATTTTAATAGACGTATAACAATTTTTTTTTACCAGTTGGGTGTAGAATAAGCCCCTTTTTGGATAGCATACATTTATGAATCAAATTGTAGGTATATATTTTCTGCTAAAAAGTCCACTTTACAATGACATAGTAAGTCTAAGTAGTAGGTAGGTACATCAAAAACAAAGATTCGTCTTAAGTAACTCCGAAACTTAATTAAATCTAAATTATGTAGGTTAAGGGAAGGGAGGGTTTGCCCTAATAAGAGTCTTGTCACAATATTCGCCTGATGTTAAGACTCTTGAGACACGATCAAGTCACTATCTAAGTACCTACCCGTACAATAAATATAATGAAAACGATTGCAATGTCAGGGCCATCTGTCGTATAATCTTACCGTACTCATTTATAGAGAAAGTTTGAGAAACTAACGTTGGTTTATGAATAGATAAGAGTGTATAGTAGGTATGACACGCGTGGGAGATATATTGGAAAAGTATGACATTAAGCTTACAGATATAACTTGTTTCCGAAACAGATAAATCTCATTTATCCCGGGGATTGAGCTTTGATGGAATCCAGAACGTTCGAGTTTTTGAAATGAAAACTTATTACGTTATAAATGAATTGATTCAACTGATCTGAGTTACTAGAAATCAAGACACTACTTAATACAAATATAAAGATGGTCAATTGCGAGTAGGACTCGTGGCCTTAAACGGGGTCGGAAAATCGAGATCCCAAAATGTAAAAAATGCAAACTAATATTTCGCGGTCGCTCACGTAGTTCGCTGTATGATATTGGCTGCAAATATAAGTTTGTCTCGTAATAATTCCAAACAAAATTTGATAATAATGATTTTCAGATTTTTTCGTTCACTTGTGGTAAAAGACCTCCCTGATATTAAGATTATAGTCAACGGCAAGTATCCTATAGGTTTATAAATAGGGGACTTTCAGTATGGGCCCCATACTGAAAGTATGTACCCCGTCGTACTATGGGGACGGGCAGACAGACAACGGACAACAATGTGATCCTTTCTTATAGGATCACTTCATCACCCTTAGGTTAGTAAGTAGAAGGATTTAGATTTTTTCAGAATGAGGTAGAGAACCCTAACAATGAACTTATTAAACGTTATAGAATACAATGAAATGATTTCGAGCAAGTCGTTTTTCAGTCAGAAATAAGTGATAAGTCAGAGTAAAGCAATAAGTTAATTTTAAGGATGTGTTCATTGATAATCGTTTGGGAAACAGGAGAATTTTTCTCAGCTCAATGTTACTTACAGTGAGGCCTCTTATCCAAGAAGTAAGGCGACTTTTAAGGATGTGTTTGTTGATAAGCTTTTGAGAAAAAGGGGTAAATGTTTTTCAGCTCAAGGCTACTTACAGTGTGGCCTCTCTTCCATGGGCATATCCTGGGGCAGGAGCAGAGTGCGGGGCGCGCGGGGAGACTGCGGCGCGGTCATCACCCCCTCGTGCTCCTCATGAGCCTGGCCCTCAGCCTGCGTCTGGGCCTCCTCGGCCTCCGCTGCGGCTGCCAGCGTGTTCACTATCGTCTTCATCTGAAATTCAATAGAAAATCTAACTTCACCACTAAGAAAGTTAAAGTTTTTTTTTTTATTTACTTTTTGTGGCTATTGTGTCACTGCGGCCACAACTGGCCTATTGTGAAGTTAAATTTTTGTCCTAATGATCTTGAACCTTGTCCATCCACCGACTTCCCATAACCTTCCTACACTGCGTCGTTTCGTAAACGCATAGGAGACCAAAACTTTTATATATAGACAGAAACGTTCGTATGTCCTTCTGATGGAGTATGAACAATGGTAGGTACTTTTCTGTAAATTAGACTACTGGTGCCCCACACATAATTATTTATTTGATAAATACTAACCGTGCACAATGACGCAAATTGTTATTATTTGTATCCTTATAAATGGTTCAATCATGGTTAGAATTAGCAGTTAAGTAAATACGCATGTTTATTAATAGATCAACCAATGAGGTGTCCCATCTACCAATGAGGTACTAGCCAAGTAAATAAATTTATATCAATAGCGTGCGTTTGGATGGCAGGTGTACCTCTCCGATTTGTCTGAAATGTTTACAGGGATTCGGTATCGCTTATGTAGCTCTGTGTCCCTTTGAAAAATATTGTGCCTCTTCTTTGAGGAACACGATATCTTGATGCACTAAATGTTCACAAATATATGCTGTATCTGTGATACTGATGCCAGGTCCGCGGCTGTACTTTTTTCGCATTAACTTTTTGGAAAGAGACATCAAATATTTTCAATTGTATAAAATCCTCATACACCTACATTTCAGATGAATCGGAGAGGTACGCCCTCCTTCTCACTACAATCTCTGGTCAAGTGAAGCTCAGCCTATTATTACCGTGAGCAAAAACTGGCGATGACTGCGCTTTTTACGTCAAAGATAATGAAGAACGTGTCTGTCGAGTGTTGGGAAGAATAACAAGCTTATTACTTAGTACGTAGGGTTATGTGTCTTACAATCTATTTAGGTGGATTTGTTTATCTATGCCCTCATAGCTCCTATTAAGCTACCTACTGGTCATCACTTGAATGGATGAGGTGTTAAATGATGTTAAATGGTCCCGTACCAAAAAAAAAATACGATTTTGTTTAGGTGGTGTCTTAATTCGACAGGCTCAAAGCTGCTCTGCCCTAGCTCACGCTGAGCGGTGGCCGTTTTTGTTACCATTAAATTGAATTAACTCAAACTTAACAAAACAGTTTGAGTTTTATTTCATTTGACAGCAAAAAGGGGCCAAACTCAGCATTTACATAGCAAGGTTAGGAACCCTACTATAAAGCTGGTCTTCCGTGACGCCAAGGAGCGTAGCGGCGCAGCTACTGCGACACACTATTAGATACAAATGACCGGTGGCCCCGGCTGAAGAATAGGCCCCTCCATATCTACTTATCCGCGGATGTCGTAAGAGGTGACTAAAGGAAAAAAGCTAGGGGATGGGCAGCAGCGTCCCTCATTTTAACAACGATAGTTCTAACTGCGCTCGCCAACCCGCATGCCCAGTGTGGTGAGTATGGAAAAATCCCCCCACATGATAAGGAATTTCCTCTGTCTGTGGGGGAGGTCATGTTCAGCAGTGGACGTCGTACGGCTGAAATGATGATGATGAAAGTTATAAGTTACTATGCTTGGAAACTAGACATCCATTTATAACAAAATAAATATAGAAGTAGTATAGTAGATATAAAGAGATACTGACAATTACCTCTTGCATGTCGTTGTCGATCTGCTGCTGGTTGCGTCGCTGCTGGCCGGCCTGCTCGGCGGTGCGGTGGATCGCGTGGAGCTCCTCGGGCGTCAGGCCCCATGGCAGGTTCATCTGCACCGGTGTGCCGTCCATCTGCACCTTTTGTACCTGAGGAAAGAGCTGGATAAAGGTACGCGTTTGTTGACCCGCACCCGCCGCAACGATCGCGCGGCTCGCTACGAATTGAACGGAATTGCTGGTGACATGTGTTCAGTGTATCTAATAGATACATCACTATCAGCCTGTACAAGTCCTCTGCTGGATATAGACCTACCCAAAGAGTTCCATAACCTAAGTACATATGATTGGTTGGTTACGTACATTGGTTGGACCCTATGGATGGAGGGGAAAAAGTTGGACCATAATCTATCGCCTTAGTCAAGTGCGGATTGGTGGGTGGAGCTCCAGAGCCTCGTTCATCGATCGGCAGGGTGTAAAAACTGCAGTTTTATCTGAGCTTCAGCTTCCGTGCTACATGTACACAGACACACGAACATACAATCAGACACACTAAGGCCCCAAACAACCCACTTTTTCCTCTTTTTATTGGTGCGTAAAAATATAAGGAAAGGCATAAATGAAAATAGGTTAATTACATGATAGGTATATGGTATTACTAGGAACGAGCGAAATCACGATTTACAATTGTAATTTTCGCTCAAGAACTGTAGCGTTCGATACAACGTGTTCCGTATCTAGTATACTATCCAGAAAGCAGCTTATTCTATAAACAAAATTAAAGAATATTAGCGTAACAAAAACAACATTAAAAAATACTGGCTTTTTTTCCCAAACCTTTATAAATCAGCTTTTGGTCATTTTCCATTTACATAGATAAAGTAATTATTGAACGTACGAGAAGTCCGAAATCAAGATATTATCATCTACACCTTGAATTTGAAAATTGAATTTGAACTGATTTGACCGCGAAACAGCAGATGTTTTAATAGTGCTTTTTCAATGAAAAATAACGAAATTCCAGAAATCGTAGAACCAACATTTGGGTATGGAATAAGTTCGCCTTTCGGGATATTATACATATTATGAATCATCATGTATATTAGTTAAGAGGAAAATGACGATGTAGGTACCTACCCTAAAAACAATGCTCTATTTTTATCTAAGGTTCATTCTATAAAGGTTTTCTTTAGTTACCTTTCTTTCGGAGAAAGTTGAAAAGATATAAACACTGCGTATCGAGCAGAGAAATCGAATGCAAATCTTATTTTCTCCGTTTTTAGTGAAAGCTACCTATATTAGATAAATCTTACTTCGGGTTGCTCTAATTCCTGGGTGGGCGCTGACTGAGGTATGAACTGATGGAGAATGGTAGATTGCTGGAAATAAAAAAACAAACGTTTATAGCTATTTCACATATAACATGACCATATTCGCCAACATCGGTTATTTTTTACCGAAAGCGTGGAGCATGTTTAGATTTGTTTCACTTCGCATAGGTATGTTATTGAGACAGTCAGTAGACAAATATAATTTAGCTCACGCTTAGACACAAAGAGTATTTTAGTAAGTAACATACTAGCTGTAATGGTGTGGAGTCACAGTATAGAGAAAGTAGATACACTTTTGTTCTAACCCAAACTTCAATTATTTTTTTCATATCTTTAAACGTGGATATTTAGAAATCGCTGACACCCGAATCTCATAAATCGTCATTAAAAATATGCTTGCAAACTTTCCAATCAATATTTGCATCTAAAATATTTATTCATACAAACGTTGAACCCCGTCAAAGGAGTGTAGTGCCAAATAACAATGTAACAATTAGACCCTTATCAATAACTTTGTAAAATTTCATAAAGATCCGAACAGTAGTTTATGGGATTACCCCGGATAAATAAACATGCAGACAGACAGACAAAGTCACCAAATATTCAAAAAAATCAAACATATTTTTTGCAACATGTTATTTACGATATAATAAACATAATTTTTGAACGAAAAACATATGTACCTACCTACTGAATTTACTGTTTCATTATATGTAAGTATAGATTACCTAACCTTTAAAAGACGCAATTGTAGACACATTAGTCACAGATGTTATACCCGTAGAGTTCTCTAACCTCATTTTAAAGACGCTTCAGTGAACTTGTATCTTTTTCGGTCTTTGTTTTTTTTTTCGTATACAATAAACGGTTTTGTGACTTGCTATTACCCGCGACTTCGTCCACATTCAAAATCATTTTCACCCCCTATTTTACCCCCTTTAGGGATGATTTTGCGAAAAGGCTGAAACACGTTTTTCTTTGTTTCTTACCAAAAACCTAAATATGTATTTTCAGATCCCTACTTGACGAATTATGGATTGCCCACACAAACTTTCAACCCCTATTTCACCACCATCAAGCATATATTTTGAGACAAAAGATCCATGGTCTTCCCCAGGATATAATCTATCTCCCTGCCAAATTTAACAAATACGATCCGTTCAGCCGTTTAGTCGTGATTTTATTTTATTTTATTTCAGTAATCTAGGATTTAAAGTTTTTCTTATGGTTAATTATAGGCTAGATATATACATAAATATGTCGTACTTGAACCAATTTTAATCCACATTTTGTATTCCGCTCGCTTAAAAGTAACATAGTGCGAGAACGCTACGTACTAATAAATGTATATAAAATACAGAAAGAAAATATAACTAATCTATTACGAACTTAACAAAAAATAATATAATCGCATAAATGTGCATGTGTGTGTAGTGTGTGTTTTTGTGGAGTGTGAGAACTGTACTTGAGGTTTCAGGCCTTAAAATATTATGAAAACGTTAATTTCTTATAGAGAATGCCATTGCAAAGTTATTAATAGCAGCTGAATAATTAACAAGTCGCCTGATGAGAATAATGACGACGAAGGTTGAATTTTTATTTATGACTATTTAGAATATATTAGTATTAAATAATTGTTGCGAATATTCACAAATACACAAACGGTGGTTACTGAAATCATGGTTATATTCACAAATTATTAAAAACATCAGGCCAAAAAGGTTAAGGTTAAAGGTAAACCTGATGTGTTGGTGAACTATCGTGTCAAAAACCTAACCTATTACCGTAAAATATAAGATCATTTATAAAAATCATAAGTTTGAGTTCGGTTTTAATCATTCGACAACATAATTTGGATAAGCAAAAACCAATCAGGCTAACCCTGAAAAGATTTCGTATACCAATAGGTACCAGTTCCACATATAGGTATTATTTTCAATGGTTAGTTCAAAACCATTTTGTTTATTACCTGCACTTACTTCCTTATAATATTATAAACATTCGTAATCGTTACCTACCGAACTTGTAGTCTGGTATTCATAAATTGAATTTTTTCTTGCGATATCACTAAGCGCTTACTTACTTGCCCACTGAAAAAGTATTTAGCGTACTTGTTACATTGCGTTACAGAACGTGGTATCAGTCTTTGATCCACGTTCAATCATCGGAACTTTTGGTATACTATATTAGGCTTACCTCATTCTGGTCATTCTGAGGCGGTGGTGGCGGGGGAGCGAAGGGTCCCATGGTCTCTGGCGGCGGGGGCATGTTCTGAGGGGGCATATTCTGCGGGGGCATATTGTGGGGTGCGGGGATGGCGATCACTCGCTGCACGTGGATGCGCATCTCGCGGGGTCCACCCATCTGCTCCTCGGACGAGTCCCATGGCATCTGGTCGAACCAAAAAATCTCAATAAGTGACCGCCAGTTTATTTGGACACCTAGCGGCATGTCAGTAACCCCTATGTTTGGTCAGGATAAATATCAAGTAACTGTTATAAAACCTATGTATGTATCATATACCTACAGTTCAAATGCCATTCCAGGATCGTCATTTAACAAATCCTTCTAAAGTTTATTTTTAAACGTAGGCTGAGCTTACATTATTAGTCGTTGTATTGACGGATGTAATCTCAGCTATTTTTTATAACAAGACAATGAAACGTTATCTAATAAATAACAACATAGCAATTTACAATAATTGAATTAGCATTGTCATATGAAATTATGTAGGACTGGAGAACAAAGGATAATGAAGGCTCGATCAGGTCGGATATGAATAATGCAGGCGCGCGTGTTGCGCAAACGCTGCGGGAGCGTCACCGAGATCCACCGACAGCGGCCGTCTCATCAGGAAGCAATGACCGCGGACACCCGAGGACAAGCACCCAACACGTTCGCGCATTAGCCCTCTCGACCCACACCAAACAAAACGAGACAACATTTATGCATCGCAAAAATATTCAGAAAGTGCAAGGAGCAAGTTTGTAAACTGGAATATTCAAACCTAGACTTCATTTTATCTTTGAAGGATCTTCAACTCATCAAAAAGACCTTGGATTGGTCGATGTAAATAGGTACCTTGATCGTTCACGAACACCTCCAACTAAACCGGTATCACACCGGCCTAATCGAACGAGTCTTCAAAATTTTTCATTTATAAAAAAGAACCAACAAAAACATGCTCATAAAAATAAACAAAGAAACCGATAAGTATTGACTTCGGTTAAAGAATATTAATATTCTAACTATGATGCTGCGAATGATGCGGAACCAAATAAAAACACGGAAGAGGCGACGCGTCTCGTAACTAACTACTCGAGTACCTACTCACATTGTCAATGCGCCCTTGGACAAAATATCGTTCAATTAGGTACCCATTTAGTGCGCTTCATACAGAAGTCATGCACAGAAACGACATAATACTTATGGCAAGATGGCGTGAAATACTTAGAACTGCCCCAACTACATTTTAATGACGAGTAGATAATTGAATTGATTACTTACGAATGTATACTAGTACGAATGTATATGATTCGATTTTCACACGCCTACTTGATGTTTTACATATGTACAGTCATCGTCAAATACCTACCTATACCAAAACGGATCGATTTATAGACGATTTATCTTTACTTATACGCCAATTGTGAGTAAAAGCTCCCGCTCCAAGGGTTCCTCAACCAATTGTTACGGAATTCACAAACTATCTAACTAAGAAGATGATGATGACGAGGTTAGTTCCAAGTTCAATTCAAAGTTAAACGGTTTAGAAAGAAAAGAAAATTTCAACACTACTTTTCCATGTTCAAACCAATATACATGAGAAAAATATTGGGTACGCTGTAACAGGCTGCCTGTCATAGCCAAGGACGAACTGGATAATCTATTTACAAAGGTTCCTTGTAGGAATTCGAAACACTTTGTACCGTAGAAGCGTGCCCTAAACATAAACAACCCAAAATGTAAATAATTGATTGCTGAATAATGCTCAACGGGAAGCAATAATGTGACATTGTCAAAATTCGGAAGGGAGTGAAACAACTCGAGCGAGGTTCTTCCAATCGATTCCTTACCTTGATTCTGTTATACTCAATTCACTTATCTACCTATATACCTACAGACTTACCCTGGCATTCTTAGTGCAGTTTATTTCTTCACTCCCCTCAAACTGACACTATGTATACATCGCAATTGCTGTAAAATTTGATTCTTTTTTCGAAACTCAATAATTCCCCACGACCCACGGCTAAGAAAAATACGAGACTCTATCTCAACTTAAATCAACCATAACGTACGATTATAGGTAGATATAATCTTTCCGACAAATTAATTTCCGTATTTATTACATACATCCGAAACTTTATTACAAACCAGTAGTGCTCATTTGCATAAAATGTCTAACTATAATAAATGTATCATTTATACATGATGTTACACACACAAAATCTTTTATTCTACGACTTTCGGAAATTTAACTTTATTCACTGATAAAAAACTATGCAAAAATCTGCTGATTTGTAGTACTTCTTCTTCGTTCGTTTAAAATTAGTAATAAAGTTAGTACCGAGAACAAAACAAATTCTGGTTTTAAATGGTCTTAAAAACTGAAAAAATATATGTCCAGAATTTTTATATTTTATTACGGTAATATTTTTTTCGGAATACCAATACTACCTATTTACGGAACAGTTTGTACTTATTCAATCGTAGACTACGGTTCCTTGCTTTATTTATTGATTATAGTGATAGTGTTATCGTATATCCGGCCAAGATCATTTTATTATTTACTTTTATGTTGAATAATGTACGACATAATAGATCAAATTAGAATAAAGATGAAGTGCTCCGACCACTTTCTTCTGTTGGTAGATATAAATTTTTAGATCATTTTATAACAGATGCAAGTAGGTAATATGTTTTTATTGATTGTAGTAATAATAGTTGCCTGCGTTTAGTCTGTGATCAACGAAGCAAGACAGTTATAAGAAGGCCGCCGACACTCAGCTTCCTGTGTTTTGGGTTTGTATGCTTTAATTTGATATGACCTCAAATGATTCCGGATTTCGGAACTTTCTATTTCACACTGTATTTGTATAAGTTTGTTTCACCAAAAAATATGTAGACATTGCATCATGGGTTGAATGCAATGAGTTTCCAAAAAAAAATTTGCAATAGAAGGCACATTATGTGAGTCTGCAAAAAATCTGAACATCAAAAATACGCGTGTATAAATAAGAATAGAAAACACAAACTTTTTAAACGAAACGAAAAACAATAATTCTTCCTTTCGTGATCGCCATGTGCGAGTTAAAACTCATGCGCCGAGGGATCCGTAACCAATAAGTTACGGAATCAAATGATTTGTTTCCTGTGGCGACCTCTATTTAATTGTGAAATCGGAACTAAATTACAAGCAGGAAAAATAAAGACGGATTTTAATGTTTAATAACTATAAATTTCAGGAACTTAGTTTTTATTTTCCTGGAAAATATACAAATTAATCTAGAAGCTTAATTTTTTCATGGATAAGTGTCGGAGAACGGTATATTATTTAAACATTTTCGATTAATTATCTGAAAGTGTGAAAATTAAATTAAAAACGAAACTACATACCTTTCACATGCTCTTTTGAACTTTATTTTTGATAAAACATTTTTTTAAGAAATTCAAGATAATTTCGTTCCTCATATTTCCTAACAGGTATATAGGTATATCATATCTGCACATAACAGTAAAAAAATAAAATGTACATTAAAATTTCAAGTCGTTAGTACTGGTTAGTTGACAACAAGTATGGCCAGAAAGACGGACAATGAAGTCTCACCATAATAGTCCGGTTATACCTATTGGTAACGCTACCCTTAAGATGACCATGATGTTTGTTGATAAACGGTAGATAAAGCTTACACTTAACTATGAATAAAAGCTTTTATAAAATTCCTACAAAATCTTGTCTTTTTTATATAGTGGATATTATGACGACTAAAGGTTCTGCTATATAATAAAAACAAACCTGAGTGAACTACGCCAAGTGTTGTAAATGTATAGTTAAACATTATCCTTGAACAAATCGTGATCTATGTCTTCAAATGCGCAATTTGCAGTGGTTATGCACTAAGTCCAATTTAAGTTTAAACCTACAATTTTAATATGGATACATAAGCAGTCAATGGATTATCAATTATAATATCTATTCAATAATTTAAACCTTAGTGATCACAATAAACTATTAAATGGTTTATTAACTCATATTTTTTACTACATTTTATTTTGTGAATTTTTCCGAATTTAGGTTTCCGTACCTCAACTGGAAAAAAACGAAACCCTTATAGACTCACTTTGCTATGTCCGTGTGTTTGAATGTCTGTCTGTCAAGACCCTTCTTCTCAGGAACGGCTAAAGGAATCAACTTGAAATTAATAAATAGATAGAAAGGTCTGTGAGCTTATAGTGCCGTTAAAAACCAGGCAGATAAATTTATGGCAACGAATATGTGATTTTTGTATGGAAATGGCAAAAAAACCAACTCTGGGGTGATGTTATAATTCTGAAATTAATAATGCTAGGAGCCTGAGTTGTTTCATAAAAGAACATGTTGAACAAAGAAAATGTAAAAATGAGGAATTTTGTCTCTTTTATCCTAAAAATGGGATGATAAAGTCCGAAGAAAAAGTGGCTGAAAATTTAAAAAGGTTCCAGCGATTTCGAAATTATTTTAGAAATAATGTACTGGAACTACTGGTCCTATTTTGATCATTTTTTCACAGATAGAAAGCTACACAAGGGAATCCTTGGGTGGAAGCTAGTCTTATATAAAAACCATTTCTAATCTTCTATATCTTAGATAATAAAAATACGTGCATATAAGTAAAGATTGCATGTAGTACATATAGCATTTTAGGTTACTTAATTACGAGCGAGATGTGATAATAACTAGCCACTCGTGCCATGGTCAGTCACCTTGTAGCATTGAGAATAACATCACTTACCTAGTAATTTAGTATCGGTTAATGTACCTAAGTGGAACAAGGTTCATGAGCGGTCGTATCCACCGGTGCATCAAACCAAATCATATCTTAGAATAATCAGAGGCATTGCACGGCCAGCCCGTTCAAACGGGCCCCATCTCCGCGGCATCGGCAGCGCGCGCCACTGGCATCTGGTATACCTATCTACACTACCAAGTTCAAGAGCGCCTCATACATAGCCAACACAGATATGGTGCTCAATTTGGGCACGTATGGTATCGATCGCTCGGATATATAAAAATGTGTGTTGGACGCGCGCGGCTCAAACAGTCGACACACACCGCAACATGCACGCGTATATTGCGCTCGCCTTCGCGCTAGCGGCGCCCGCGATTGCCGCCTCCCGGGACCGCCTCGGCTACGAGAGAGAAATAGACTCCACTAGTTACAATCAAGTACCGAAACTTCTCGATTACGTCTTAAGTGATGCCTATTTGGCTTCGCAAAAGAACAGGGGAAAGTTAGTGACCAAGCCCAGGCAGGATCAACCAGTAGCTGCAGACAATGTCATAGTGGAATCTAACGCGGTGAGAATAGTGCACCCTGGAAAGAGAGACGTGGAAAGTCAGCCACCCGAGCTAGTGAGACGACGACGCGGGTACAACCTGGAGAATGTGCGGGTTCCGGCGAGGTACCCGTACCTTCCTGTGGCAAACTTCAACCGCTTCCGCAGATGGGGCTAGTGGCCGCGCACCGCATCGTCGCGCCTCAAATGTCAAGGCTGCGCAGACGCTGCTCTAGCTATAAACATAGGGAGCAGCCTTGCGCCCGCGTCGCGCCTCGGGCGTCTCTCCCGTACATGTGCACGTTGGAAGACTGTACTTAGTTATTATTTTATTTATATGAGAATGTGAAGTGGCTGTGATCGAAAGCTCAAGTGGTGCCGTTAAATGGACGGTTGGTGGCAACGATTGACAGAAAATGAAAGAATAATAATAAATAAGTTTATAAATACAAGTTATCAGACAAATTAAAAGAAATATTTTAAAGATTTTTGCAAATTGTTATTTGTTTTTATTTAATTTATACTCTCTCGTTTCTCTAAACTAAATGCAAAGGATTCAAGTAAAGAGAACTTAGTAGTGACTGGTTCCGTATAGTAAATCGTCAAACGCAAACAAGATCTATGCTATCTATTGATTTCGCTCGGTACAGTTGTGGATTAAAGGGACTAACATAGTATATATAAGAAAATTCAACTGTCAGTGAAATAATAATCAAGTCATTGCGTGTAAGCACGAACGGACTGGTACTTAGAGACTATTACAGTAATTAGACCCTATCATGTTGTAATGGGAACAATGAAATATAATGTATGCGAGTTTAAAATGCAGTTGGCACAATTTCTGTCAGAGGAGCCAGTTATCGGGCAGTCTTTGAAGTCAGAATGCTCCGTGAGCTAGGCTAGCTAGGCTGAAGGCGCTTTGCTTGAATTGCCCAAACAAACCTTGAGTAACAAGTTAATGTGTGGCTTCGACAGCATGCGATTGATTATTATGCTTCCTTGCTAGTTGCATCGACAACGACGGCGGTAGAAATAGTGTGTCGACAACGATTTGCTAACTGTATGAAATTCAGTTCAACTACTTGTAGCTATGTGCATTTAGGTATTCATGAGACTTGCTACTTTTGTAGGTAAACGGCAAAACTATAATAAACATGCTTACATTAATAAACTAACAGAGTTCTGGTCTATCTGTATGAATTAAACATTGTTCTACAAAGTGTCGGACTGAACTTTGACAGACAGAACTTTTTATTTTATTTTAAGCAATTCTATACAAAAATTATAGACATTAGTTGCCATATTATTATCTTTGTAACGCATTGAGTTTAAAGCTTGATTGTTTTAAGGCACTGTAAGCTCACAGACCTTTTTATTTGGTATGAATTTCAAGTTCATAGCTTTCTTGAGAAAAACTTTTGACAATGTCTGATTGCGAAAGCAATTGATTTGATATTGGTGGGTAAAAAGGCTAACAAACCGATGACATTTGTATTCAAAGAATAATGTATCTGTAAAGGTGTTTAAAGCCTCTTAAATAAAAAAAGCAAACTTAATGGTTATGATACAACAAACAAACAGGTCTGGGCTTATGCATATTATAACCTATCGATACCGAACAAAGTATATATTAAACTTATTGGGCATGCATAATATTAGGCAAATATTAGGTTAACCGTTGTAAGCAAAATTTAGGTACCAAATGTTTTTGTTAAATTTAATTCTAATAACATTCAAAAACCTCATTTGAAGCAAACATTCAACTGTTATTATACTTATTCCCGTCAGTTTTTAGGGTCCCGAAGTCCGACAAGGATCCCCCATAGTATGATCATATCCCATCGTGTGGGTTCTCGTTGGATTAGTCTTTCAAAAATATTAAGAGATTCCATGAACACTTCCTAAGTTAAGAGTAGGACGGTAGGGAGGTGGGGCCTTAAGGCTAAAACATATCCCATCGTGTGGGTTCTCGTTGGATTAGTCTTCCAAAAATATTAAGAGATTCCATGAACACTTCCTAAGTTAAGAGTAGGGCGGTAGGGAGGTGGGGCCTTAAGGCTAAAACGCTTATTGGTATTACCTACTTAAAAAGTTATAATAATAGTAGCATACAAGAAAAATATTATAGCTAAGAAAGCTTTACTAGTTTACGAGTAGCAGGTACTCGGGTTTGTAATCGGTTCTAAAAAACCCCTGCTAACTACATGGCGTGTCATGAATGTCGTTAAAAGTGATATACTAAGCCGAACTGACTTCGGAAGCCTTCACTGTGCGTGGTCTGACACACACTTGGTCAATTTATTTATTCTATTTTAACATGATATGACATTATTCTAACGAACAGTGATGTTATTGCACGTCCTTTCACGCCCCAAAAGAGTGCGCTACTTTTGGTTTACTGTTAATTTTGTTGTCTTTTGGTTTTGATGTTTCGAAAATCGTAATACCTACCCTGGCTTGTAATAGGTACAATACAGAGCTTCATTGGATAATAAAAAAACTTGTAGTGATATTGAATAACGCGTGTCCAATTTTAGCTGTCGGAAAATAATGTTGTCGCACGTTGAGGACTGAGAGCTCTGTTGACAAGTTGACAGGACGTCGACAGACATGCAGCCTACAACCACACCTCTCCGCCCCCTCCCACTCCCGACATGGACCCTCGCGGCCGCTAACAGGGCCATTTACCCTCCGCCCTTCCAACTCCTACACAATTACTGTCAGATGCTGCCGCTCAAACGAACCTACTAAAACATCTTTGAAGTTTTGATGAAAGATTTTAACGTAAGGAAAGGATGAGATATTAAAATGGAACGTTTATTTGTGAATCAGATTACAATCTCATTATGAGAGTTACTGAGGACATTGCCAAGGAACATTTCGAGTGTTTGCAAGTGAAGTTACTATGATAAACGACGTAGTTATGGAAGCATGACAAAACATACAAGTGGCATGTGCAAAATTCGCAAAACCGACTCCTTCCGGACTGAGTGCGACTTCAAGATCACGTATGCAATACGTACTTTGAGGATGTATGTTTCATCATCATTTCAGCCAACATGGCCTCCCTCACAGACAGAGCGAATTCCTATCATATGGGGGGATTTGCCCATACTCACCACGCTGGGCATGCGGGTTGGCGAGCACAGTTAGAGCTAGCGTTGTTAAAATGAGGGACGCTGCTGCCCATCCCCTAGCTTTTTTCCCTTAGTCGCCTCTTACGACATCCGCGGATAGGTAGTTATGGAGGGGCCTATTCTTTAGCCGGGGCTACCACGGCTAAATATGTATGATTAAGTATATTAGCGGATGTATGTTTAAGTAAGTAATAAACATTCGAAATATTGAAGTTTCACTTAGTCAGGATGGGATCGGCTTTGCAAATTCCGGGCATGCTACTTTTTTATATGTCGATATAATTTAGTTATATAATAATAATCAAACATCAATAATACTTAATATTGAAACTATACAGAACGACACGACATTATATCGTGTTGTACACAGGTATTCAACAAAATTTAAATATGTTCTTCAAATCCTGAATATTATTTCCGAATGGAAGGTATGACGTATGAGTGCTTTCCAATCCAAGGTACCTACTTAAGAGAGTCATGAACCGAGAACACTCTACATCTACTTTCCAATTACTTTTTGTTCAGCTGTCAAATAAGAAAAGATTCACAGTACACGTACAGTTAGCTTTCTGTTTGAGATGAGTGGTTATTACTGCTGGCCCACTAACACCTAATTGTCTTCTGTACCCTCACGATCTTGTACCGCTATTTGCAAACTATAGTGTTTGTACACTCATCTGTTGGTGGAATGTAGGCGATTCAATTATACGAGTATCCAGGACACATTGACGGTTGTGCTTAAAGCTCATGGCACGTTCACAGCAAACAAATAAGCCTTTTTTTTAATTTAGGTGCTTGAAATGGTGAACATTAAAATCTCTACGGCACTTAGAACATAAATAAACAATGGATATATTAAAATCAAAGAATTTTCTTTAGAAATCGTGAAAAATCCGCGTAGTGGCTTAAAGTAGGTACCGATACGGGAACCTATAGAGCCTAGTATTTACATTTACACTAGCTGTAACCCGCGACTTCGTGTATGCATTTATATGAAAGCCACATCATTTTAACCCCCTACTTCGAATCCTTTAGGGATGATTTTGCAAAAATTTTGAAGTACATATTTCTTTATCTCTTAACTCTTTTCTTTAGCTATTATTCTCTTATCACAAGCCTGATTATGAATTTTCAAATCCCTAACTTGAGGAATTATGGATTGCCTATACAAACTTTCAACCCCTTTTCTCCCCTTTAAGACTATTTTTGAGACAAAACATAGCCTATTTCCTTCCCTAAAATATAACCTCCTTGCCAAATTTCATTACGATCCATTCAGACGTTTATTCGTGAAAAGGTAACAAACAAATGGAGTTACTTTCGCATTTATAATATTAGTATGGATGGATGATGGAAAATAAAGACTGTCAAGTGTAAGAACTCGCGCCCTGAGGCTTCCGTATTGGTCGTGCACCAGTCATGGTCGTGGTCAGAAAATAAAAAATTTAAGTGTAGGAATTGACAAACTTATATTTGCGGTCGCTCACGTAGTCATTGTATGACATTGACCGCAAATATATCTTTGTTTCCTAAAAAACGTCGAAATTCCTCAATTTCAGACTTAAGCTCCTAGCATTCCAAATTTCAGAATTGTGAGGTAACTGGAAGTACCCTAGAGGTTTTTCATTTTTGCCATTTCCATACAAAAATTATACATTCATTGCTATATCTTTTTAATGCATTAAGCTAGAGCTTTTATATGGCAACATAAGCCCATATACCTTAATAGGTGGTATTCATTTCAAGTTGATACCTTTAGCCGTTTCTGAGAAAAAAGGTCTTGACAGACGGACAGACAGACAGACGGACAACAAAGTGATCTTATAAGGGTTCCGTTTAATGCTCTCATCATTGCTTTACATCGAGATAGTATCTACACGACGCGAGGTGCTCGTAGTTAAAGCAGAGCCAACAAGCGATGAAAAAGACAAGAGTTTTTTTTTTGTTTTTCTTTCATTGAGCACTATTTAAGTTTATGTTTATTTTAAGAGTTTTTTTTTGAGAATGCTATAGTGCACTTTTATTTTTATGTATATCAGACCCTATTTTTATGAAGATATTTTATGTAATTGGTAATATACATAATGTTTGTGCACTTTCAACAAATAAATAAATAAGTAAATAAAAAAGACGGTCAAGAGCGATTAAGACCCGCGCCCTCTTAGTGTTCTGTACCATTCATTACAGGGAACGGAAAATCAGTATCCTAAGTTTACGAAGTGACCAAACTTTTATTTTGTAAGCGCTCGCACTGAATTCGAAATTAATGATTTTCGGATTTATTCCTTCACTAATGCCAAAACTCAAGATTATAGGTCACCGGCAAATAACCAGCTACGTTTATAAAGGCAGTAAGTGAGGGGGACTTTTGAATGAAAATACGCTTTGAAAACCTGTATATTTTTGTTGCGTTACTCAATTGAATCTCAATTGAAGGTTGCGGGAAGTCGGTGGATGAAGAAGGCTCAAGACCGTTCGTCATGGAACTCTTTGGGGGAGGCCTATGTCCAGCAGTGGACTTCTACAGGCTGATGATGATGATGATGACTCAATTGAATTATATACAGCAACTTAAATCTATATACCTTAGCATTCGATATTAATTTCAACTTGATACCTCAAGCCATTTTTGAGAAAAATGGATTAGACACACGGACAGACAACAAAGTAATCCAATAATAATCCAATGATTTTTCCACTTTGAGGTACAGAACCCTAAAAATATATCTGATGCCGAAATATCGTTGCACGGAATCTGTACGGATCTTGTTATGGGCGCGAGCCGATATTTGTTATTTATTTTTTACGACCTACGAAATCAACTGCGCAAAAATATACTTTATAAATAAATACATTACTGACGCATACGCAAAGTATGTAGTAGATTCGAGATTATTATATTGATGTCAACGATTGAGATTGGACCATACTTTGAACAAGAAAGAGAGTTATTATTAAGATATTTTTTACAAAAACTGAAAACCTACTTCAAATTCCTGAATATTTACAAGATTAATACCAACCTCTTATTTTGTTATCAACCTCCTTGCGTTTTGCTTACCTACTGAGGATGACACTGGCCACCTACACTTTCGAACAAAAAACCAATAGTGTTGTGTTCCTGCGGTGAGTAAGGTTGCCAGAGTTCTTAAGAGGCGAGGGGGTTCGGGGTCGCAACGCGTGCGTGATGCCTCCGGTATAGCAGGCGCTCATAGGCTACGGTAACCGCTTACCAACAGGTGGGCCGTATGCTTTTATGCCACCTCAGTTGTATAAAAAATAAGATAAAAAAAATACCTACTCTAGGATAGACAGAACAGCAATTAATCATCGAGCTTTCTTAAGGTTTAAAAGATGCGCAGCGCTCCAGTGCTCATTATTTTTCTGATTGTGTGGTGATCTTTATACTACATACTTGTCGGCAATAGGTCATGTTATCATCAGACACGTTATAAAACAAGTTTCATATTATTATTATGTCGTTGTTATTATTATTCGACAGAGTGCGGGCACAACTGGCACAAGACCGAGACTATTCGTACCTATATAGGAGTCGGAATAAGCATAACGTTTGCGGGAAGCTCGCAGATGTAGTTTTATAAGCGACTTCAAAAAAGGCGGACGTTATCAATTCGGTGGCGTGTATTTTTTACCATGTTTTAACCGTCTTCAAAAAAGAGGAGGTTCTCAAGTCGGCTGTATTTTTTTTTTGTGTGTGTATGTTACTCGATATCTCCGGCAATACTAAACCGATTTTGATAATTTATTCGCTGGTGTATAGAGTATAATTCCGCGACTTCGTTCGGTTGCTGCTATTTTTACATAAACTTTAACCTTAGGGGTTGTGGGTCGGGAATTCCTTTCTGTGCACCCATACGTTACAACAGGAAGCTACCCTGCAAATTTCATACCTACTCTTAGGACTTTTGGTTAGGCTTTGTCAAAGAGAATAAAACCACCACGTTTTATTGTCTGTCAGTCAGTCCGTACCATATGAGTTATTATTATTGATGAATGAATGTCATACTTAGGTACTTTGGTTTTTTGTTCGAAAGTGTAGGTGGCCACTGTCATCCTCAGTAGGTAAGCAAAACGCAAAGAGGTTTATTACAAAAAAAAAGAGTTTGGTATTAATCTTGTAAATATTCAGGAATTTGAAGTCGGTTTTCAGTTTTTGTAAAAAATATCTTATTTTTATTTATCTAGATATCAGGCAAGCGACATGCCGCTGCTGGCCTAATCTAGAAGGTACAGGAATATTTATAATATTAGAGTCGTCTTTTTAACATCAAAATAATTTTAATGTTAAAAATACATTTCTTTTTTTGCTTTTACCTCAAGTCATCGTTTAGAGTTTAAAAAATGTTTTATAATAAATGAAGGTATCGTTTAGAAATTAATTTAGAAAATTAAGATTATGTAGGTATAATATAGAATTCGGAAAATTGAGAATTGGGACTGAATCGCCGTCATCATGAGGTCGCAGTGGCAGCGGTCATGCCCCGAGCTCTCCAGAACCCGTTTGTTTGTTGCGATCGGGGACATTTACGTTTATTTACGTTTGCTCTCACCCTCCCTTGTCGAAACTTCGAAAGCCTTCAATTCTTCTTCCCCACACCGCACAGTCCCACCCACCCACCGCCACCCGCGTCACACGAGATCTATTGTTTACTGCAGACATAGCTCGAGTGACACACCCGTGTCTCGGCTCATCCATGAACAAGTGTCACGCCTCGAATCCTCGACATGCTTAGGCCATGTATTAAGTAAAAACACTAAGTAAAAATTGCGCGTGACGCTCAACATATCTGGCAAAGTTAATAAGTAGTTGCGCATCAAATTTTGGTGTGTGTGATGTTCGCGGTAATAAGGAACGTTCAACAGATGTAGGTAAGGTCCTGTAAGGAACCCTAACATCTGCTGATCTTGCGCTGATCAACCAACAGCCGCACTCACACACTGATGTTTGACGTCAAGTCACAATGAAGTGTTAATAGAATAGAATACCTATAATAAATCACCTTTTTTTTAAAGACAAGTCTGGCAACCTGTCTAACAGTTTGCGCTCCTCAGGCAACATTTATTGTTATCGACTGATTATGTAAGTCGATCAACGTTGGCAAACATGTTGAGCGTCACGCAAGTGTAGCGAGTCAGTATTGTTGCTTAGTGAATACATGGCTTAATGTACAAGATTCAATCATAATATTTATCGTTCTAATTTTATTATTGTCAGTTGTAATACAAAATCATAACAGACAAGCTTCTTTTCAGGCTCGGAAATAGAAACAGTTAAGCCCCTAAGTAATTGTTTGCTTAACTGTGCTCAGACAAAATTAATTTCATTTCAAAGGAAGAATCCGGCTTTTGTATCAAGTCGATGTAAGTAACGTAAACAAAATAAGTTACATTCTCTAAAATTGTTTTCTCTTCTGCATCACATTTTTATAGAGTGAAATAAACTGTCTTTATTTTGCTTTTCTCTGCTTTCATTTTATAAATCATTTGGTTGAGAATCTTATCTGCAATCATGCGAAACGTGAGCAAAAAAACGCATTCTCATACTTTTTCTACGTACAAAAAACACTCTGCATTTTTTACTCGTAATGCCCTAAAGTACGTATAAGTTTGTCGTCATGCCATCGTAGCTAGAAAATAAATTCAAAAAATATAATTTTCTTGATAAGGTCTTTTTACACAGCCGCACTTATTAGCAGTGTTAAAAACACAAAAATAACATTTTCTTATTCATGTGATGTTATCATAAACGACCGTTTCAGTAACCCGTTTTATGTATCGGTGAACGCTGGTTTAAAACTGTAATCGAGGTCCTTGCACTGGACGACGTTGAATAATGATAAATGGAAGGGCATTATAAGTACTTTATGAAAACCGGAATATTAGTGATTGCATAAGCACAAGCACAGTTGCAGGAGCCGACGACGACGGCGCGGCGGTGTCAACGACCGTCCGGCCCTCCATTTGCGAATTATTATGAGCTCATGTTTTTTGGCCATTCCTAGGAGAATTGAACCCAACATCAAAGTGTAGCGTGTGCTGCCCTTAGATCATTTGTTGAAGCTCACATTTGTTTTCTTTTTTTTTTCACATTTTTATAAGCTCTTATTCTTCTCGAATGGCGAGCACGAACCGGGCGACGCAGTGTTGGAAGGCCCCCCACCCGATGGACCGACGACATTGTGAAGGTTGCGGGAAGTCGGTGGATGGAGAAGGCTCAAGACCGTTCGTCATGGAACTCTTTGGGGGAGGCCTATGTCCAGCAGTGGACTTCTACAGGCTGATGATGATGATGATGATGATGATAAGCTCTTATTTATTAGGGATTATAATTAGATTACTTTTCTTTTGAGCCTCACCCAGTTCGATCGGCACCACACTGAAGCTTTAAATTCCATTTTGTAAAAAAGGATCATCGAAAAAAATGATAGGCACCAAGCCTGTTGTTGCCTGATTCTTCTAGGCTTGGTCGCGAGGAACAGGCATAGCTTCACCTAGTTTCTAAGACGTTTCAAAGTGATCCTAGTGATTTTATTGAAATAAATGCCTTTTGACTTTGACTTTGAAAGGTTTTCGTTTTCTTCCGCGCTACAAACTTTAGCTAAAGGTACACAAACTTTATACCGTACACGCCTTAGTACCTATTTACTTACTATAGAGTTACTATTGCGTATAAGTGTGAAAGTAGTTTGGTTTTTAGGGTTCTGTACCCTACTTGGAAAAACGGAACCCATAAAGGATCACTTTGTTATCCGTCTGTCTGTCTGTCTGTCCGTCTGTCAAGACCCTTTTTCTCAGAAACGGCTAAAGGTATCCACTTGATGAATTTATACCACCTATTAAGGTCTGTGGCCTTATGGTGCCGTATAAAAATCAAAGCTCTAGCATTAAAAAGATATGGCAATGAATGTATAATTTTTGTATGGAAATGGAAAAAATCAAAAAGCTCTAGTGTACTTCCAGCTACACCACAATTCTGAAATTTGGAATGTTAGGAGCTTTTGTAACACAAGTAAAGGGAAATGTCTGAAATTGAGGAATTTCGAAGTTTTTTAGGAAACAAAGTTATATTTGCGGTCCATGTGATACAATGACTACGTGAGCGACCGCAAATATAAGTTTGTCATTGCTTAGAATTTTTATTAACTTTTATAAATCAATTTGTGCACGACTGGGATTCGAACCCACGACCAATGGTACGGAAGCCTCAGGGCGCGAGTTCTCGCACATGACCGTCTTTATTTAATTCTGACATACAGGCTACATTTATCAGGCTACTACGGCCACGCGAGCATAGATGCGCGCGTTAGCTAGTTTACTAATAATATGTCCACGTTTCTGTTCACGAATGGCCGCTCCTATAATCCTACGTATTCTGCATTATACAGATCTAGATCACACATTCATATAATGTGACAGCAACATAAATTTTATGCACACATAAACCTTTTCATTCCACAGAGTTTAATGAAGGCCATAATCGCTAACAGCATGTCTGTAACATTTGCTCCCTAATTGCTTTTGATTGAGATAGGTACATCAATCATAATTTTCAGTCAGGTTTAGACAAAGAAAATAAACTACCCAACCAGTGGTTAGTATATTAGTATGAGATGCTCTCAGAGTAATCGTCAAACATCACTCACAGAACAATCACACTCCATCTATTTGAATTTATTTCGAGTTAGATAGGTATCAATATCTACTTCATAACATATGGTGGAAAACATCTGGAGCGGAAAAACATAGAACTGATTTACAGTTGATGCTGTCTCTATTCCAATCTAATAATGTTTTGGATTACAGAGCATTACAGAACGAAGGTCGTGGTAAGGTGATAGGTATGGCTCAAATAATCATTTGAAGACTTTTGAGTCCACACATATCTGATCGATTGAGCAAAGCGAACCAGTAGCTCTGGACGAATCGCCATTGTATGTCTCGTATATACAATGGCGATTCGTAAATATGATGTAGGTAAGGACTTACGTATGTATTATCTTACAATAACTTGCAAATGGTAAATCAGATCTTCATGAAATTTTAAATGAGATAGGAGAGATAAGACAAATAAAATTTTCTAAATTGTCTCGTGGGATTTTGAATAAGTGGTCCGTTTTGAGAGTGGCAGTGGAGTCATTATGAAAGGGTTTCGAAAATAATATGAAATATATATATAGTATATGTGAACTAAAAGGTCAATTTGATGTTTTAATTTTATACAATTATAATAGTCGATGCTGTTTTCTGTTAGGTTTTAAGGATTTCAAACCTTTGAAGCTATATATAAGTAGAAGGAGAATGCCAACTCTCAATTGGAGATTAAACAGTTAGTACCATGTTTTAGCCGAAATGCCCAACCTATTGTCATATGAATCGGATGCATTCAAAATAGCCGGTAAAAAATTATAGCAAAAACAACTGTATATCAAAAAAATATAAGTACCTGCTGTCTTTGGCAAGGAACCTACTTACATTAATAAAATACTTGTCAGGTTTTAGTAAAGAATTTACCAACCATCAACGTTGTTCAAATTCTAAAAGAGAGAGAACATCTTTTTTAACTATTTTTCGAACGAATACTGAGTGGTGAACCGGCAGATGTGATTCAATTCCTTTTTTCTCCAAAAAAAAAGTTTGCTCTACCGCAGTAGGCAGTGAGTGAGGTCTACATCATTCACTGCCTACTACGGTAGAGCTAGTTCTTATTATTAATATTTTGAATCTAGTCTTTTCCTAAAAATAAGATCACGTAAAATGCGATTCTTCCTTCACTAGATAAGTACATAATTATTTATCTAACTATACCATTACATGCGCAATTCGATTTAGTCATTTCAGAAGGCCATGTCGTGACGCAAAGATTACAAGTGATTAGGAGGGTCGTTAGATAGAATTACGAACTCGTAAGCAATCCATTCTTTGTACTTACTCGGTAATATAGTATTTTTTAATCTATATTTTGCACGGAATATATAAAAGCTGCAATAGTGATTATTATTTATAAAGCATTAGTTAGTCACATGTACTGTTATTGCCAATTCACAACATCTAGGTATTTTGAAAAGGTCATGAGATAATATGAAGACATTACCATAAAAACATTAGCTAAATCTTTTGAGACCCAGACTTTATAAGAGGGTTCTTATAAATGGGGCACTCGAATGCTATATTTGGCCACTCGAATCCGAGGGTAATCCCTCGATCCCTAATCAAGGCCTCACTTGACCCAGAGATCGGAATCCACCGCCGCTTATTGCTTTCCGCTTTGCCTTGGAAAAGTACAGGTATTATTGTTCAACGTCCTTTCTTTGCGCTTGGGCTATGGCTTAGCGGTGGAATCAACTTCAAAGCGAACGCATGAAGAGCTGTTCAGATGAGATGGTCTGAATGAAAAAGATCCTTAATTTTAAGTGACCACGTAACTTATTTAGCGAGGCTCATTCAAAGTAATGTATTTTATTGTCTTTTATTTCTATGGTGAATCAACATCATGACAATTGCCTACAAAATGTTCTTGGCTATTAATAAAAACCCGTAAAATAGGTAGCTGGTATACGTAATGAATGACGTAAGTAGTAGGCACACTAAAACTCTTCGTGCAGCCCAAAAACTATTTCACGCTTTCTATCTTACCACCATTGCTTATGTCTACATGCCATGCGATATCGTTTGCCATAATTTAGGATAAAAAATCGCCCGGTGTGAATTGAGAAAATTGAAAATCACGCACCGAGGGTTCGGTAACCAATTATTAGTTACGTAGTTTAATGAATTTTTTCAAATGGCGAAATTAAAATTAGTAAATTACAGGCAAATGAACTGAAAATGCCTAGACAGAAATGGAAAATGACTTTTTTATTTATCTTTTATTTCGAAAGCTGAAAATGCCAATTCTTCCCTTGCTAGCCTGCATGCAAGAGCGTGAATTGGCTACTTTTGTGAGGGTTTATGATCCTCAGGAGGTATGTTAATAATACATTCAGAGGCAGCGCACTAAAATCTTTCGTCAGTATTTAAACATTTAAGAGCTCTCTTTTTTTTTAAATAGTGACAAGACACTAAGCCTCGTATTGTATACAATTTTCTCGCCACAACGCGTTCAAGAAACCCTCTTCACGTAAAAACACAAGCCCGGCCGGATTAGATTGAAGTTGCATAAAAATAAGTAGGAACCCGACATTGGTGGATCGAAGTTGCACAAAAAAAACATTTTTATTTTGCGATCCCTATATTTATGGATCAAAGAGGAGAAATATTACCCATGGGTCTACCTGTGGAGCGTGACTGTGGGTCCAAGTGAACGGAGGCGTATATTTTCAATTATTTATTTAGGGCAACATCATAAATGTTTTACAAGCAAACTCCAATTACAAAGTTGTGACTGCCGCCGGTAACTCTACCAAAAAAGCTCTACACTAAGTATCAACAAAAGTAACTTCTTTGGTAAATTGTTTTAGTGAAATCATTTTAAAGCTCCGTCTTGTTTGTTAATGCTGCGAAACCCTTCTTCAAGCGATTTTATCTAATTAATTTTGAAACCACTTAGAAATGTAGACATAGCTAAGTTCTTCAATCGAGATTCCATTTTATGAAAGGAAAAATGGTGGTCTTGATTATTATCGAGGAGGCTTGCTCAGCGTCAGATTGTTTTTCGCTTTTTCTCATGATGCTCAAAACAAAGCTGATCATTCTGTATAATTAGTAATTATGCAAAGTCAAAGTCAATAACAGCAGACTATAAACCACAAGCACTAATGGCTTTCAGTATTCGAAGTCGTTTTTCCTCACCCCACTCTGACATCAGAGTTAGATCATTTTGTGTTTTTTTTTTCGCAAAATTGCCTGTTTGACGACCAGAAATACCAAGATTGGTACTTTTGTATTTATATACCTATACTTAGTGACAACCTGAAGGGAAAGGGGCAGTATTTGCTTTCAAAATGGTTTAAGACGTATGGGATGACAGCAAGCGATGCTTGCTTGTCGTGTCACTGATTCTTTCTTGGTCATCCTGTATTAGGTCAGTGACCAGGTTGAGGTATGGTGGCCCTGATTAGGGCCTATCACCGTCGGTGAAAGAATCAGTGTATTGAAAGGATTACAGTGCGCCTCTTAGAGGCTCCTTTCGTGCAATGTCACATATCTTAGAATTTTAAGTTTCGAGGACATGCCGGTCTCCTCGGGATATTTGTCTTCACCGTTTGAGAGCACTAGTAGCAGCAATAGATGCGAATAGGGCGTTCCTATTGGATGGGTGCGTTGCGGTAGCTCTTGTAGTCTTGTAAAGCAAACATTTTTTGCGCAGAACAGACGCAGACATAGGTATTTATATGTTGCAGTATTGATCATTGGTACTTACCGGCATCGGGAATGGCATTTGGTGTTTCGGCATGGAGGCGTGAGGAGCGAACGGGGGCATCCCATTTTCATAAGCGGGTGCGTTGCGCTGGTCCTGGTGAAGCAGAGAATGCAGATAGGTACATGGCTTAAGGCAGACTTTTTGAGACGTAGAGGATACATAAATATTTATAACCCGTATCATTCAGGCAGTTGTACTTTTTTTTTCTTCTTCAATCGCAATAGGCCACAACTGGCCTATTGCGATTGCCACTTGTTACTTGTGTAGCTCCTTTACAAATTTAGTTGTACCTACCGGCAGAGGGAAGGGCATGGGGCGGTGTTGTGGCATCGAGGCGAGGGGAGCGAATGGGGGCATCCTTGGTTCTTGCGATGGTCCGTTGCGCTCGGGCTGGGGGCGCAGGGGCAGGCGGACGGGGCCGGACAGCGGGAACGCAAACACTTGGGACTGCGGCTCGGGGAACATAGGTCTGCAACAAATAACGAAATAACGTTATACACAAAATCGAATAGAACTAAAGATTGCATTTTCCTGTTTTTTCGGACATCAAAATGATGTAAGAGATCTTCATTTAAATACCTAAGGTAGTTAGGTATTTTATTTTGACACATCTCTCCTTCGAGCAATTTTCTGGTTTTATGCCTATAGAATTAAACCCTAATACATCTGAATTGTATCACTCATGCTCTACCAATTCAAACGTTAACAGGGAGTGTAAAGGTAGGGATTCCTTGGTTCGTATGAAGGCAACACATACACGCAACGCACAGACGCTGAAGATGAATACAGTGCCGTGTGCTGCCTGTTGTATGGTGCGCGCAAACGCACTTTGTAACGAACGCCTATAACTCGATGTATTCAACTTCGGAGTGTATATGATGCGTTCGTACGCAACAAGAAACTCCTACCTTTATGTCGACTCAGTAAGAGTTACCGATTATCTTGGATCCAATTATCATAAGCGTATAAAGTTACACCCATGCGCGTTTACTTACACCCATCGCTGGCTCCCTTTGATCTAAATCAAACTTGAAATTCGAGGCGTGTTTTCAGACCTCACACCATTAAATACCTCATAGAGACAAGACGTGATCATTGTCTTGTAATCTGAATTTATACAATTTGAGATGCTTAGATCCATCGCGTATACTCGCTACGCTTATTTTTTATTAAAGCATTATTTATTTCAGTAACCTAGGATTACCAGTTTCTATACGTAGTAAATTATAGGCTAGTTATAAATGTGTCGTACTTGAACCAATTTGAGTCCACATCGCTACGAACGGCCGAGTATGCTGGGTACCTAGGTCAACTATAACGAGTAAGTTAAATGCTTAAAACAACTGCAGCTACCTACTTATCAAATCATTATTTCTTGAAACCCGATATTCAAATATCTTCTGTGTCTCTGGTAAATAAATTAAAAATTCTAATAAATAAAACCCGTTTGATAATGTACCGTAAATAAAAGCTCAATTTTATTTCGACCATTTTATGTAGTATGAAGGAAGGCATGAAAAAAAAATGGGCTTGGATAAAAGTAGGTAAGTACGTACCAACTACAACTTCAATTCAGCGCTTAAGAGCAAAAAGCTTCGGCATTGCCTTCAGCATCGGAGGTTGTTATGCACCAATAGGTCTAACAACATAATTTCACATTGCTTCACTTATTCAGTACAAGAAATTTAAAAGAAAATGGCTTGTAACGTTTTAAGATCTAAATAAAACCGAGTTCATGTTTGAGAAGGAGAACTACACTCAACAAGAGTGTAGTGGAGTGTACCACTACACTCTTCCAAATAAATGATTCGGTCGTGATTTGATGAGAAGAGATGTACCTAGTTTTCTAAGTATAAAGGACAAGTAATTCCTCAGGAATCAAATTTATACGGGACCACCGAGGAAGATTTTTTCTACAGAGGCGAAGATATCAACTAACATACATAGATGAATAAAAAACAGACGAATTGAGAACGTCCTCGTTTTTTGAAGATGTTTAAAAATATTTATAAAACTTATACTTTTAATAAACAAGTAAACATTAGGTCATGGTCTCACTTGGTTGGTTGGTTGCTAACTATTATTATACACAAGCTAAAAGTCGCAGGACGGGCTATAGAGAGCTATGCTTGGAGTTTCACTACGTGATGTAATCCGTAACGTTACCACTTTGTAACTTCTTAGAAACTAGGTGAAGCAATGTCTATTTCTCGCTACGAAGACTAGAAGAATCAGGCAACAAACACGGCTTGGTGCCTATAATTTTTGCAATGGTACTTTTCACAAAAGGGAATGTAGAGCTTCAGTGCGGTGCCGATCGAACAAGGTTGAATGATCTTCAGAAAAGAAAAATAATCAGATATTAGATAAAAGCCGAAAACCATTGGGGAATAATTCCCCCCCCCCATGGACTGATGACATTTTTAAAGTTTTGGGAAGTAGGTGGAAAGATAAGGTTCAAGACCGTTCGTAATGGAACTCTTTGGGGGAGGCCTATGTCCAGCAGTGGACTTCTTCAAGCAGGCGATGATGAAGATGGCAAAAGTGGCAACACGCCCTACACTTGATAAAATATCTACACAATTCTCAAATTAATAATGCTTAAAATATAAGGCAGTACAGACATAGCAAAATAACAACTTAGCTGTCTGCTAGGAACCATTCTTATGACACACATTGTTCTAACGTAGCCTCTAGATTTCAATAATGTCTAATTAAAAGAGCTCGGCTTGTGTTCAGTACTTACCTAGAGACATCTAACAAGACTCTAGTTACTACGAGTTTGTCACGTTCTCAAAGGACAGGCGCTGAATATGCATGAAAGACATTTCTACCGAACGACGGTTAGTTTTCGAGAGTTTTCCTATCATAGTAATAGCGAACGAGAGCTGATGTAAATGCACCATTACAACAGTTACATGTAAATTGCTTAGTTGCGCAAGAAAGTCGTTAACTTCCAGTGGCTTGGATTATTACTTCGTTAAACTTAACCATTCTCTTCTCTGAGGCTTCGTTTTCATAGCGATTTAAGTAGGTACATTTGCTTTCTCTTGGGGAATGGATAGTTACATAGGCGATGAATAGACGCAATAAATGTTTACAGCTTTATTTGAAAATTGGAGGCATAAAGGAGAGCCTATTCATAATTTTACTAAACGTTGAATAAATTTTTGTACGAGACGCTGAAGTGATCCATGGTCCAAATACTTTATGATGCAGGGAAAAAGTTACCTACATTAAATTATTTTTCTGTCGGTAATAATCAATCTTCTTTATATTTATATATATATATATATATATATATATATAAATCAATTGCCACATGGTTTACGGAGTTTCACTTGAGAAGTGCTCGACTTGGCCAATTTATTTTTCTTTGTGTCCGTAATTGTCAGGACAAGGTTTGTATGAATTTTTTTTTATAAAATCCACGTGAAAAATATATTTGGATGGTATTTTTATATGATAAAATCTATTAGCTAATACCATGAAGAGCATAGGCTACTTAATCCAGGTACATTGCGAGCGAAGCCGCGGGCAGCCACTAGTGATGGACAAATGAGAAAATATGAAATCAAAATTCTCTCACAATATGCAACCTATTTGCAAGTTTCTGCAAGAAAATCTGATCTTCAGTAAAAAACAGTTCTGTTTTATGAAATTCTGAGAATTTGTACATGGGTGAAATTTCGTAGGTACTGCGGTAGGTTCGAACTAACTCTTTTATTTTTTTCGTAAGTAAAGATCAAAATTACAAATTTTAATCGTCGTGAGGGGAAATTTATGGGTTAATTACAAAAATAATATCTAAATATTACGGCAATTGCGATAAACTTATGTTAGTCTGCTGTCAGCGTAAGGGGAGTGAAAAAGTACACTCAAAAAGAATATGAGGAATATAATCTTTAATACTTCGTCATGAGTGGTATTTTGAGACCAATTTTAAAAAAGAATTCAAATTTTACAGCAATTTCAATGAAAATAATGGCATGTTATGTGAATGGAGTGAAAATATGTTGAATAACTCTAGTTTCCTTGTGTTAATGTAATGTTTACACTCCACTCACACTTAGGTTTACAATTTCATAGAAAATGCTGTCAAATTTGTTTTTGCTTTTAAAATCCTCTCACGACAAGAAAAAATACGATCCTAAGACTTGATGAATATATACCAATTACTACCAAATGCTTAAAATATAATATCAGCAAATGAAATTTTCAATGTACTCGTATACCTAAACAACATTAATATTTACGTGTTGTGCCAAAATTGAGTGTGGTGTGGTATAAATGAGACTGACCTAGGCTCATCTCCACCGTGGCAGATGATGGCGATGCGCTCGGCCTGCGCGCTGCGGGGAGCGAACGCACCGAGGATGTTGAACGGGAATCGCCTCTCCATGGGCTCGTCGTGGCGCTTCTCAACCACACAGTTCATGCGCCCTCTGGAAATAACAATAATAAATAAACAACAGTAAACATAGCACACCTCTCATCATCATCATCATCATCATTTCAGCCGTAGGACGTCCAGAACATAGGCCTCAAAATAGATTTCAAGAGCAACCGATATTAGACGGCCTACAACCAACGGCTCCCAGCAACTCTTATTATGTCATCTTTCCATCTAGTGGGGGATCAACCAACGCTGCACTTTCCGATACGTGGTCTCCTAATTTAACCTTTCTGCCACAACGGCCGTCGGTTATCTAAGCTCTGTGCCCCGCCCGCTGCCACTTCAACTCCCTAATACTCTGTGCTATGTCAGTGACTTTGTTTGTCAACGAATCTCCTGATATCTGTAGCTCTCTCTATAGCTCGATTATCGCTCAAATTAACGAATTTACTAAATTCCGATTAAACCTGTTCTAAAGCAAAATCTAATATATTAATAAGTAAATTCAATTTACTGAAGAAATATTTCTCACGTAAGCCACTCGCATGATTTAAACATAGTTAGTAGATACGTATCCATATCGGTACTAGCATACTATTTTGAAAAATAAATCAATTCATTATTAAATTTACCCAACTGAATGAACTAAAAATCTTTTAAATTGAGATCTAATTGCTCTACTGAATTTTGTAGCCTATAGCAATGTCCGAGTCAAAACGGTATTATCAAAATCTATCAATGCTATTATGACTTTACCGTATATGCCATAGAAATAACACCCAAATAAATATCCTTCCTACTAATCTATTTTGATAAAGGAGTAGTCCACTCACTCACGTACACACTCACTGACAGACTCATCACGAAAGCTAGGATACTACTGGGCCGAGGAGTCTGAAATTTGGAACGGGGTTTCTTTAAAAGATGTTACCGTGCAATAAGAACGTATTTTGGAAAATTCAGCTCCTAAAGGGGTGAAATTGGGGTTGAACGTTTGTATGAAAGTCCTATGTTTCTGAAGTTGGAGAAATCAAAATCGGTTATCAGGTAGATAGTTCAAAATAATAAAATACCTACATACTATTTTTTTAAAAACAACCCTCAGTAGGGCCTTTGTACTACACAAGCCTACAAAATTCAAATTTGACAGGCAGGTTCCTTATTGGGTGTAGACGGCTGCTACGAACGTGACGGGTGACGGTGACGGGGACGGGTGACGGTGACGGGAGACGGTGACGGGTGACGGTGACGGGTGACGGTGACGGGTGACGGTGACGGTGACGGGTAACGGTGACGGGTGACGGTGACGGGTGATGGTGACGGGTGACGGTGACGGGAGACGGGTGACGGTGACGGTGAAGTAGGTAGAAGTACGTTAATAACTGCATAATAAGTGTTAGTACTTAGGCAAGTATACTGAAAAATAGTATATAAACAAACGCGGAGTAAGTCGCGAGCGGGACAGCTAGTATTACATATAAATGCGAAAGTTTGTGAGGATGTTTAGATGTTTGGATGTTTGTTATTCATTCACGTCGCAACGGCTCAACCGATTTCGTTGAAACTTGGAATACAAATAGTTCTTTACCTAGAATAGCATATTTTTATGTAGGTACCACGCGAGTGAAGCCGCGGGCGTAAGCTAGTATATAATAACACACAACAGTCAGATACATAGTCCTGACCCCACACTAGGATTCCCAGTATCGTGGGTCTCAGAGACTACGAATACCATAGTACCACAACACCCAGACCGGAAACAATATTTGCAGATTATACAAACATTTGTCCCGCAGCGGGAATCGAACCCGCACCCCTTGCGTCTCAGACGGGCGTAACCGAGGTCGTCCAAAATTAAATGAAGTTAGTCATAACAAGTAAAATTTGCTGATGCTGATAAACTATAAGGTCAGCAGAAAATTTTCTTTTTGCATGCGTCGTTGAATGCAGAAGAAATTCGTAACGTGCTACGAAATGCTACGAAAAATGTAGGAAAACTTAAAGGAGTTCCTTTTATTTCTGTTATTTAAATTAAATGTTATAATTTCCTACAATCGCGTGACATTTTTGGCTCGCTCCTGGATTATCCGAGATTTACGGTTCGGTGTCATCAATTACCTTGATGCGGGCTGCTGACTCGCATATTGTTATTCACAGCGTGAAGGGAGAGTAGTATTTTACCGAAACTAAGGTAAAACAATTTTCCTTCTTTTTTCTTGTTGTGCAATTTTTTACATTTATACATTTGTGTGTATAAGTATATTCTCGGTTGTAATCAGAAGAAAATCTTACTCATAAATGTGAAAGTTCGGATGGATGAATTTAATCCAATTACTCCTGAACGGCTGAACGGATCTAGATTAAATTTAGCACAGCGATAGATTATAGTCTGAAATAGCACATAAGCTACGTTTTATCTTCGTAGACCAGTAAGTAGTAATAAAATTTAGTATGGAAATGCATGTAGGTAATACAGTATTTGAAAGTGCTAATTGCAACGCTAAATTACTAGCTTTCACCCGCGGGTTCGATCGTATAGTACCCGGATAAAAAGAAGCATTAACGTGAAAGAAGAGAAAACAAACTAAAAAACTATTTTGGAAGTAGGAAGTTGGATAAGACGTTAGGCTTATTTGCGTGCACAGTTATAAATTCCAGGAATTTAAGTTTTTATTTCCTCATGAATAGTCAATTAAACGCGTTTGTAAGGCGTTTTCCGCGCATGCTTCAGGCATGAATGATCTCCCAAGCGGCGGGATCAAACCCTGTAGGAGAAACTCACAACGGCCTGCCTAAGTGGTTTACTGGATATCTTATACCCGCTTCCCGCTACAAACCCATTTGGGCCAATGGACACCACGCATATAAATAACAAAATGGTGTCGATTCTGTTGTTACTTTTTCCGAAAGCTAAAATTAGAGACATCCATTTAGATATATCGTTTCGATGTGATAAAAAAGAGACGGCAACATTTTTAGCCCTCTCAAACTAAGTTATTTTAGAAAACAACAGAATTGACGCCAATGTCCAACTATTTTGCTACGTGTAGGTAAAAGTTTTTCTCGCTGAACGTAAAGATAAAGATCTCATAAAGTATGTAGCGCATTTTTGCTGATGAAAACGTAGATAGTGCTTTTGTACTGTCAGTGATGTCTAATCCACAGCATGAAATCTACTTGTGGAAAAATACATGTCGTGTTTGATGGAAGAATCCAAATTAATTTCATTATATTTGCCGTTCCTTGCTCTAAAAATGTTCTAAAAATCCAAACATGTCAAACTTTCGCCTTTAAAATATTAGTAGGATGGTGGTTCAATCACGCCACAACCGCTGAACCGATTTAGATGCAACTTAGATTAGACTTTACTAGCATACGGGCCACTTTTTATCTGGGTACTAACCATGCGAAGCCGCGGGCGCATGCTAGTGTTACAAAAATTAAGTTTCAAGGCCAGAACTAAATGTATCGTAACAATCAGAGGTTAAATATACCTATGTTGGCAACTTACTTCTGGTTGTTAGCGAGGAAGGCACCCGCAAGGTCGTCCAGGTCGAAGTGGATGGGCACCTTGAACACAGGCTGAATGGCTTCCAAATCATCGTCTTCTTCCGCTGAGCTGTCAGATTCTGAGCTCTCATCGCTGTTGGGAGACTCGCTCTTCACATCATCGATTTTCTGAAAGCAATTGAAAAACATTCTTAATTGTTGCAAAGAGTGCATAAAGCAATGCTATTCAGATAACAGCCAAGTATTGATATTGACATGATATTTAACACCTTTAGTGTGACATTGGTCTCTCGTCATTTCAAATAGCTTCCAAATTAGCGCTTCAATCACTACTAGTGATTGAAGCGCTAATTTGGAATTGGCAAGTCATATTGCGTGCAAGTGCTATTACTGGGTGGCAATTTACCATACTTGTTCAGATTTTAGAAATCTAAGCCCATGTTTGTTGCTTGCGTCTCGCACAATGATGGTTAGGGAGACTTATTTTTCGATATGTACAATTTTACAATGTACGTATGTAAGAGCCGTTTTGGCGTATTGGGAAATTCCCCGACTCTTGATCCGAAGGTCGGGGGCTCGAACTACAAACCCGGTCATATACCAAGAGTTTTCTATTCGAAAAAAATTAAGTGCGCATTAACACGTGCTTTAAACGGTGAAGGAAAACAACGTGAGAAAACCAGTGGCGATGGGCATGCAACCTGTCAAGTGTGGAATACTCAATACTGCAAAATATGAACATATTTTCGGACATGCCTTGCAAACAAAGAATTATCTTTTGATCGTGTGCCAAAATATATTCTCAGATTCGTAACAAAAGCCATCTTTGTCTGAACATAACGAGGTGCACACAAAGTGCCACAATTAATAGTACAGTGCACGACAAAGTCATTCGTTTCGGTTCACCGTTTGACCCCAGAGCATCCGGAAGACTTGTACGGCCGGAGATCATGCGAAGATCATTCGTCTGCACTTTCGACATTTTGTGCCTACCTGCAGGCACCCGAGCGAAAGTGAACACTATCGTGAGAGATCACAGATCTAAGTTTGACTTTCGCCTGAGGACTGAGCTGAGATAATGACAAAATAAACTGCAATTCTAAGTAGTTACCTATATTTCGCTAAGTAAGTACTCTACTTAGTAATTTTGTAACTTTTTTGCAATTTCAGATTTTTTAATAAAGCTGAAGACTTTTTATTGCACAATATGAAAGCAATATCGCAGGGTAGCTATTTCAATAACCAAGAAAGCAGCCATTAACTTAGGTATTCTTTACTGCTCAGAGAGAATGAATTACGAAGGTTTCATCTATGTTTTAATGAAGATTTTATACCTTCGTCCCTAATTAATGAAAAACTGAAATAATTGGTACGGACGCTGGTCTGCACTCCATGAACACTGGGGAATGCAGTGCGAAACCAGAGCTATGGATCTCGTTCTGTGCTGTTTGCCGGCTACAATGGGCTCGAACATCCTGCCGAGACAATGCGCCCGCGCACCATTGTTCCAGCCCTCCATTTGTAAATATACCACCAGTCGATAGATACATCATTCATCGTTCAATCGAACTATCCATGCCAATTATCTCATTGATAAATATGCCGATGTCTTTCGAGTTATTCAAGCCGCAGGTTTTGCTTTTTCTTATATTACATAACGCTTCAAACTAGATTCACTGATTTCCGCCTCTTCTTCCTCCATTGAGAAGCAATTATTAAAACTGATTATAAGCAGGCTGATTTTTTGGTGATAGTACATATTATAGTATTTATATAGTACCTACATAATTCAGCCCCGTACCATCAATTTCACGGTTTTGTTTAGGCGGTGACGTAAACTTTCGGTATACGCAGTGAAAACATTACATACATTGTACGAAAATCTAAATTGTTTCTAACTTAATGTTAAACAATACCATTATTTATAAATAGTACCTCAAAATGGGGTGCATTTCGTGGGGGATGAAGCACTAACTTGCCGTAACATAGTATTTTTAACTAGCCCAGAAGTGAACGCCAACTAACACTACTACCTACTGTAAACATAAGAAGTCATAACTGGTGAAATTTTTGGCTAACATTGTGGAAATTGACTTTTCTTTAGATAGCTTTAACCAACAGTCTTTAAGATGTATGGTCCAATTCGTGTAAAATAGTGCTGACACGCTTCCATTTCAATGGCTATATGACGTTATGGTAGGGCCCAAGTACGCTTTGTTCCCTACAAATTTATTTCATGCGAACTAATCATTTTATCATTATTATCGCCAAGTCTTTATGTATTGATTGCCAATCTACCATGTATGACTCGTGTGCCTGGACAATTCATATAATAAAAGGCCGCTTTCTAGTGGTGCAACGGCCGAAGCGGTGCCGACATCCACTGCCGCTGTCGCGTAGGCGGGTGAAAGCTGCGTGACGTCACCGCTTGCATCGACTGACGAATGCACATAAAATTATTGGCACATATTGAATTGTCTTTTGATGTGATTTCGTAATGCACTGCTCGGTTTAGATAGTTTCGTGTTACACAATTCAAAAACTATGTTTATCGGGAGCCGCACTGCAGACGCTTTCAATTATTAAACCTAATAATAATCCCGATTATTATTGCCTGTTCAAGACCCCCAGTGTTATTGGTACTGCAATTTACAATATCATTGAAGTAACCAGAGTTACAGGTGCGTTTGATTGGCCCACACCGGCCGCATGGCACACATGGCACGCAACGGATCTAACGTTGGTATTGTTAGATGCGTTGTCGGAATTGCCTGTGGGATTCGCGTACTGTATTCGTATCATCTGGATTTCCTTATTTATGGTCGACTTGAGAAAATGCGTAAGAGAAGCAATTGCATTAATTTAAAATATCTTAAGAAAAGAATACTTACTTTAGAACTTTTTTTACTTTTTTTTTTTAGAACTACTCCCGCTTTCTATTTTAGACGGTGTCCCATTTCAACCGAAATTCCCTACTTCTCCTAAATTATATTTACTCACAAAAACCGTTGCTATTTTCATATTATGAAAATGAATTGAAACCCCAAAAAATATATCTTACATTAGCAATATCTAATAGAACATGCGATTACGAGAAACGAGACACACTTATCCCAGTTGACATTATTTATTTTTGGAAGTTTATTGAGTTTGTATACATTTTTAAACGACTTCAAAAAGGAGGAGGTTCTATTCGACAAATGTGAATTGCACTTCATAATAAATTTTACTATTTGATTACAACATTGACCGAAACAAATAATATTATTGAAAGTAGTTACTTTATAATAATAGCTCCGTGTAATTGATAAGTTACGGTCAAAGGCGTTAGATACCTTTCATCTATTACGCAGTTTCTGCGAGGTTTTCTATTCTTAACTAGTGAAAACTCCCGCTACTTCGTTCGCCTGATTATTGTTTTCATACAAACTTCAACCCCCGCTGCTCCCTCTTAGGAGTTGAGTTTTGGGAATTCTTTTCTCAGAGCACTTCTACAACAGGAAGCTACCCTCCACATTTCATTCTCCTAGAACTTCTGTTTTAGGCTGTGCGTTGATTTTATAAGTCAGTCAGTAACATAAGAATTTAGGTAATATCTAGCAGAGTCCCGCGACATGGTCCACGTAAAGTTAGCTCTAAAAATTTTATTTATTTATTCAGAAACAATTATCTACAACACCATAACAGCAGAGCCAAAGCGATGTTACAGAAAAGCACTTATACAAAATAATAAAAACTTTATTTTCTAAACAGTATCTACCAGCTCCATACCTTACTATTTACTAATGAGTTCAGACTTCAGATTCGTGTTTTACACGACATACAAAACGTTTACAGGAGAACGTCGTACAAGTTCTTAGAATTGCATTACTGATTTTAGGTGAAGATGCGGGTTCGAATTCCAGGTTCCAAATGCAGGTTTGACAGTTTTTAGGATTACCCCTACTGCTCTTATCACGTAAGAGCAGTAGAGCTCTTTGCGTAGTGTCCGTCCGGGGAAGCACCTACTGCCACCTTGCCTATATTATTATATTATATTAGTTGTTGTGTACAGTTTGTGTGAATAAATGATTTCTACTTCTACTACTTCTACTATATTCATACTGCCGTCAAGCAGCAATACTTGCATTGTTGTGATTTAAAGAGAGAGTTAGCAAATAGATGAAATTACAGGCACATGAGACTTGCTGACGCATTTCTTCGTCATTGCAAGCGTCCTTAAGATGCTAACCACTTATAAGTATACCAAAAGGACCGTATACTTACTAAAAAAAAGCAGTTTATTACCTGTAGTCTGTCCTCATCAATCTTGGACTCGGCGTGGTTGAGCGCATCGTCCTTGTCCTGGTGGATGGGCGCTGGCGCTGGCGGGCTCGGATGCGACACCACTGGGGGCGCCGCGTGGAGGGCGTGCGCATTGCCGATTGGCAACGGCTCATCCTGAAACAATTGAATAAACATCTAATTTCATAGCAGTTATGGTTATAGTACATATATTTAAAAATTCATTTCATTTTATAACTTATTATTATTACGGTTTCCTAAAAACTAGTGCATGCGGGTAGAGTATCCTGAAAGTCTAGAAAAGGCACGGAGGTAAATGAGAGTAGGTTATAAATAATAGCTATCGTGTATTTAGCAAGTATATATATATATTCTCAGAAACATTACGAAGCTCATCAGCTCGTCACAACTTTAATCAGAGACCAACTCATAAAGTACCGGCACGTAGTTTTCGCGTAATCACTTTTTGTGGGATGATTGCTCATTCGAAGTATCTCTCTGAGAACCTTTTCAACATAGATAGATATCTTGTCTACCTATTCCTCTGCAAACTACTTACTTAGCTAACCTAAAACATTACCGAGCTCGCCGCTCACTTTTGTCGCAAAAACCATCAAAGTGCTCATCGCAAGATGGCGGATGCCTTTTCATGTAGCATGTAGCCGGGGTTACGTAACCTATGTAAGTGGGCACTCGTACATACCTACACAAGCTATAAGTATGTAGGTAAATGTAACCTTCCAACACGGACAGCCGAAGCTCGTCATTGTTATTGTCAATTGCCGTATTCTCACTGAATAATCACAGGAGCTGGCTGCTTGCGCACTCATTCGAAGCGTTTAAAAAACATTAATAGGAAAAGTGCAAGGCTATTCGTGTTTGCCGGTACGAGGCGTCACTGATTGTAGGCTATTGTTGAATATTCTTAACTGCGTGATAAAGTCGCTATCATAATGACGATGTCATACTACTTGTTACCGAACGTGACCATACAAAGAACCTTATGTCTACAATATGGCCGACAGCCATTTTGTAATAACTATAATGCTTACGTTGGCAGATAGACATCCTATTGAACAAAAGCTAACCTAATCGTAAGCAGAAAAAGTATAAATTCTTATAAAATCTATTCTATAGTGCTTTTTACAAAGTCCCACGGCAAAAAGCGGAACTAAAAAGAAAGTTTTGCAATCCTTTACACTATTATTTAATCTGTGGTTACACGAAGACTACAACCGAGGAACTTCTTTCTTGAAAAGGACTCTAGATAGTTTATACAGCATCAGGTGGAACTTTTTACTCACTTACAAGGACGCTGTAAAAGTGCCAGGGACATGTTTACTCTGATAATTTTTTTAAACTAAAACTGATTAATATTAGTGCTTAAATAACCAGTATTTTGGTTGCATATGTGTCAAAAAACATGTCGGTTTACTTGAACCAACGCAAGTTCTTAGCATTTGTCATAATTATGTCGATCTGAGTATTCATTATGTACTTTATTCGAGCATTTTTATTTCTTTAAGTATCATGAAACTTTGTCCAATAATCATGTCATATCAAAAGTAAGAGAGTACAAAATAAAAGCTTACCTAATCAATGAAACTGATGTACTTACTACCTAACTTCCAAGTTCTAACTATGGAAGTGCTGTGTTGACAGCAAGTGATTTATGACTATATGAATTCTTAGTCGCTGTGAGGGGAAATCTCGAGGAGAAACAAGAATCTGACAGCGCGATAGAAATTATATCAAACTGATGATAAAGTGTAAGGTGAGTGAAAAAATATTAACGCTAGTAATACCAGAGTCAGGCTAATCCATCTTGCGCTACCTGGGTTACAATAACGCCGTGTTACAATGAATTTGCCTAAAAATACTTAATTATGCTAATCATGTTTGTGAGTCCTAGTGGGAGGTTCCCTGACTTTCGATCCGTAGGTCGGGGACCCGATCATGCACCAATGAGTTTTTCTAAGGTGAAAATGCGGCGATGGGCTTGCAACCTGTCATGTATGTAATACTCACCCTTGCAAAATGTGTGATTGATTGATTGATTTGATTTGATTGATCGTGGAATCAGGCCTTTTCTTTTTAGTGCCGAAATCATCTCTGAGAGGAAGTCTACCAAACTTTGACTGAGAGGATGTCTACAAAACTTTGACTTTGACTTGGGGATAAAAGTCGCGAGCCTTATATTCTATTTGTGTGAGGGTGTAAAAGTAAACTAGAATTTTATGTTTCGAAGTGTACAAAAGTGTGAACGTGGTACAGTCAGATAGGCAGAGATCAGCCGAGCGCGAAGTGTTCGCGACCGCAACTGATAGAAAACGACGATTACGTAGCAAACTATTGTCGCATTGTACCTACCAGTGCACTACGCCCACAACACTTTTACTGGTTTTACGAAACGTTTTAAACATTTTATAGGCATTGTTGCCTTATTTAAGCATCGGAACGTTGCGTGATAATAAGGAAATTGTCTATTTATTTTATTAAAGAAAACGCAATCATCTATAACTGCGTTTCAAAGAATCTATGTAAGCCTGTTTGCCCCGTAGGTAGTTTTTATAACATAAAAAAACATAGGATATTTCCTAGAAAAAATTCGAAGACATGTGACATGTGCACGAAAGGAGCCTCACTTCAATCCTTTCACTACAATGATTATTTCATTCACCGACGGTCATAGGCCCTTTTCAGGGCCACCACGCCATACCTCAATCTGGTCACTGACCAGACAGGATGACCAAGAAAGAATCAGTAACACGACAAGAAAGCAACTACAAAAAAAAACTTCTAGCCTTAGTTCCCTGAACGTTCTTGCAGTTAGGTAGGTTATTTAGATAAAAAATGTTAACCTCTGTTTTGTTTGAACAATAATTTGGAACGTTCCGAAACCTGAACGTGAAACTCCTGAATAGTTTATGAGCTTTGAATTCGAGAAATAGTTTTTTTTTTTAGGTAATTAGGATTTCTTATGTCGCGGGTACCAGAAACGACACCCGGACCCGAACAAATATTTGCAGATCAAAATTTCTACCACTCCGCGGGGATCGAATCCACACCTCTTGTATCTCAAACGGGCACTTGCCAGCCACGCCACCGAGGTTGTCGATTATATTTGCAGTCGCTATTTACATGGGACGGGCATCACTAGTGGATGAGGCACCCAGTACATGGCCACTGGTGGTGGACAGATAATAATTATTGAGAAGCGCGTGTGCGGAAAATCGACCGTTTCCGCTCCACGAGTGATATTCTCTCAGAAAACACGAATTATAACACGTGATGCATCAAAATGGATATTATAAATCTCTACATAAGTACCTGTAATAACACATGATGGGTATACGATGCAAAATACATACCTACATTTAAAAATGATTGAGAGCAATCTACCTACGAGTACCTACTCTCATATCAGGTAACTGACTGGACACAGCATGTTTTTTCATTACTAGGTTTTTTTTTTTTATACAACAGAGGTGGCAAACAAGCTTACGGCCCACCTGATGGTAAGCGGTTACCGTAGCCTATGAACGCTTGCAATACCACAGGCATCACGCACGCGTTGCCGACCCCTTCCCCCCTTCCCCCCAAAGAGCTCTGGCAACCTTACTCACCGCAGGAACACAACACTATTTGAAACAAATAATGTTATATGGCTGCGATCTTCTGTAAGGTTCATATTGAAGTATTATATATGTACAGTTGTGGTTAGAAGAGAGACCTTGTCTCAGAAAACCTGAGACTGGACCTCGCAACAATTAAATTAATTAACAGACTGCATCGGAAAGCTAATAGTATCGATGAAAGATTTCCATTGTAATGTTAACCGGGCCATGTACGACGGCCAAGTACGTGTTAATTTACAATAGAGGTAAGTATACAAGTATACATTCAGTCACGGGGTATGATTCAAGGACTCCGTGCCTTTTAAATGTTTGCATTCCGACCCGACGGAGATTTGACGAAAATATTATTGTACGGACCGACATCGACGCGCCCGCGCCGCTGTGAGGTAAAAATAATAGCTAAGTAGTTTTTGTGCACAAAATAATTGAGCGGAACATTAAAAAGTATCGGAAAATACCTAAATAGTAGGCATTCTGGTATTTTCCGACGCTTTTTCTAACATCAAATCTACAAGGTGATATGTACCTATACTATCCTGAAATGAGTTTATTCTACACCCAGTTAGCCATAAATTTTATTTTAAGACTTTTGGAAGTTCGGTATCATAATAAAATTTTCATTGAAAAAATAACTAATGTTATAAAAATTCGCTGTTTTGGGGTCTAATCAGTTGAACCTCAATTTGTCAGCATTTTCTTGATGTCTAACTTCTCGTACACACGTATTTTTTTATAACAATGATAATAAGACCAAAAATAGCTGATTTGAAAAAATGAGGCAAAAATCGAAAAAAAAATTACGCTATTAAGTATTATTTCGTTTTGTTAATCGATCAAGCCTCTTTCGGGATAGCATACATATTATGAATCACCTTCATATACTTAGATGCAAATTGTAAAGGAGCCATTTCATTCTGGGCCTGGTCCATGTACACTACATAGAAAAATTAGGAAAAAATAGGAGATTACAAGAAAAATACAATTTCATTAATTTAAAGACAAATTCGATGGTACAACAATAGTTTTTTACTATGTGAACACTATTTGAAGGCCGCCATGTTGGTTTATAATTGGCGTTTGACATTACATTTACATGTTTTTCATGTCATGTTGTTTTGATTTGATGTTTTTGTGTTAACAGATAAATGTAGGTTGTCAAAATGACATTTCACGCACGTCCATCCGCAATATTTTTGTAGCGCTGTGTGTTGCTCTCTTTGTCGAAGAAAATCTTAATGTACCTTAGAACGAAGTCAATTTAAATAAAATAACCAATTAAATACGTTTACTTTATTGCTTAGCCATATTTTAGAGTAGTGTACACAGTGCAGGCCCAGGCTTCATATATTGATGAAACGTCTCTTTTACTTGAATTTAAACTGCAAATTTAAACGTATGTATGTGTATAAAGAATAATCTTATTAAGAAAGCGTACTATAAACTAAATGATTATTTAAATGATAAAACCGCATGACCTGAAATTTTTATTTTTCTTTAAATTCCATTTTGTGAAAAAGGATCATCGAAAAAAATGATAGGCACCAAGCCGTGTTTGTTGCCTGATTCTTCTAGGCTTGGTCGCGAGGGACAGGCATAGCTTCACCTAGTTTCTAAGACGTTTCAAAGTGATCCTAGTGATTTTATTGAAATAAATGCCTTTTGACTTTAACTTTGACTTTGACTTATTACTTATTAAGAATGTGAATGTCAAACATTTTGCATAACAATTCATATTTGAACAAATTGAAAGGGGCATTGTGTCGCTTTAGCTAAAACTATTAGGAGCAAAGTTAGAAAAATTTAACAAAGAAAAAGAAAGTTTCGCCTTTGAAAGCTAAAACTGTTTTGGCTCTTTCTAGAAACTAGAGACGTCTAACGGTGAAATACTTGTATGTTCGGATCAAGCCATTTACCTACATCGTCGCTTTTGGCGTAGCGTAGGTATGTGACATCGCAAAGCTGTTTATATAAATTCATTCTGACTAGAATAAATAATTAGGTTTAAAGTTTGACATTAAGTTTTTTTACTATTTATTCCTCTCTACTTTAATAAGTTGGTAGGTAGGTACTTATAAAATATTGAGTTTGTTTTATTTAAACTTAGCAGTCCATGATTCTTTCAAAAACATACTATAAGTACCTTTATCAGTAACTGATACTTATCACAAGTTTTAAGGGCTTTCCTACTTATAGGTATTAAAAACTATTTAAATAAATTATAAAAATAAGAAATATTTATGTATATCCAAGAATTATGTTAAAAATAATAAACTGACAAGGTTATCTTTTACGCGATATAAAAATAACCAATGTTCTTTCAAATTTCCACCTGACCTATTGTACCTACCTTTATTATGTTTTGATTATGAGTCTACATTATAAACCTACCTATTATGTATCGGGTGAGTGCATCATTATGAAATGCGATGAAGTCTCTTGTGTCACAAAGAGATGCATCCGTGACGAGTTTATTGACCGGAGACAACTTTCGCTACAGTTAAATACATAATCGCCAGCACTTACCTAACTATTAGGTAAGTGCCTTCCTTAATACAGAACCTAGGTACCACAGTACGTTACAAATATTCATAAACCATGGCAGATGAATACAGCGTCGCTGACCTCTGACACCTGACTTGCATCGCAATGCCTATTGCTGGTTTAATATTGCACAAGAGATCTTATATTTACATCTGAGACAAATATTTCAAGGAGACGAGGCAAGCTTTTCGATTGCAACCGATTCCCTCATGTCTTTCAATCCACGGATGCCGAGGATGAAAGACACTTGCTAGACTGCTTTGTGAAGAATTCCAATGGTCTTATTTAGGTTCACTGTTAGTTGTTCAAGAAATGTATTGTCATGCAGCCGTAAAAATCAGACACGTATCGGTACACAATACTAACAAACAAGCCAACAGGTAGATACATAAAAATGCAAAAAGCGTCACTAGAACAAAGACTGTCTATGTTATGCCTATCTGTTATCAGGGATGTCAGAAAGACGAGGAAAATCCAGCTTTACTGTAGTGTAGAATGTAGATGGTCAGTTGATACGCAATGAGTTCGAAGCGCTCGTGACGTAAGAGCGATGTCACCAAATGGATGGGTGAACGCCAGTGTCCGTAATTTTCGTGAATTACATACCTGTCATAGGTGAGTACCGTTTTTGTATGGTGTGGCGAAAAGCGCCCCTACAAAAACCGGCAAGCCATGATAGAGTCTTTTAGGGGCCTAAAAACTTCTAAGTATACCAGAGTTTGGTCACTAGCTCATACGAATTGAAAACCCATACACACCCCCCTCCCCCTGCAAATCACAGGTAAATCACGGAAGGGCTACATCATCATCTAAACTTGGAGGTAAAAATGAGAGAAACCGGTTTTTTAGCAAAAGTGGCCCGATATTGCCTCTGCAGGGTATGTATAAGCTTTTGACAATTTACACGAATTTTAATTTAAACAATCGTTATTCACATACGGAAATAATAGCAGATACTTTACATCTGACTACTTTTGTACTTATATAGAGGTCATTTTTTAAAGAAACAAACCGATTTAACAAGCTCACTCTGCCAACCATGACTCTATCAAAGGCCTTCAACAGCGCAATAAATAAACACCTAGCCATTGACTTTATTATTCGTTTGCTTGTTTGCTTGTATGACAACGGTAGCTAATTCAAACTGTATTTGTCAAAAAGATTCTTGTGGAAGTATGTAAAAGCCAAGTTAGTTTTTACAATACGTTGGAAAGTTCAATTTAGTTGGGCTTCTGTGCCAATATCTTGCTGACACGGTCGAACTAATCCAATTGATTTCTGTTTCTGATCTAACCGTGTTGATGGACAGCACGGGGGTAAATAGCGTTAGATTATAACCGAAATCACAACACAGCTAGTCTGTTTTGTGTTGAGATTCAAGGTGAGCCGGTCCGGCGACGTGTCACGTCCTCAATGCGCTGAGACTCAACTAAGGACGCATTCACATCATTCATAAGTATTTTTACTTTGCAATAGTACCTATCTACCTATAAATAAGATATTTTTTACAAAAACTAAAAACCGACTTCGAATTCCTGAATATTTACAAGATTAATATCAACCTCTTTTTTTTATCAATCTCTTTGCGTTTTGCTTACCTACTGAGGATGACACTGGCCACCTACACTTTCGAATTAAAAACAAAAGTAAGTATGAAATTGTATCCATTCATCATCAATAACTCTTACGGTACTGACTGACAATCAAACGTTGTGGTTTTATTCTCTTTGAAAATCAACGCCTAACCAAAATCCTAAGAGTATGAAATTTGCAGGGTAGCGTAATGTATGGTTGCACAGAAAGGAATTCCCGACACACAACCCCCTAAGGTTAAAGTTTATGTAAAAATAGCAGCAACCGAACGAAGTCGCGGGAATTACCATACCATACCACCGTCGACAAAAATCAAGTCGTGATTTCAAGAGATGATGACGTTTTTTTAAGTTTTACGGGACAAGTAGCAATTCCTCAGGAATTAAATTAATATAGGACCACTCCGGGATCATATGTGGTTTCTTTCTCTTTCGCTGGTGTATACCAATCATCAAAATCGGGTTACTATTGGCGGAGATATCGAGTAACACACACAAAAAAAAAAAAATACTGCCGACTTAAGAATCCTCCTTTTGGAAGTCGGTTAAAAAGCTTAGACTCTCAAATTTTTCTACTACCCAAAACAGCAGATTTTTCCATACTTAGTTCTTTCAATGAAAACTGTTGAATTTCCAAAAATCATTGAACAAACTTTATTGCCAATTAGGTGTAGAATATGCTGATATCTGAATGGCATACATATGACCTATGAAAAACCTTGTATTCGCCAATATTTGTTGTATAAGACAGACTCGCTAGAGATTCGATAGCAGTATAACTCGTGCTATGAGTACTGCACAGATACTTTAAATAACGAGTCACGTCGATAAAGCTCAGATGTTGTAGCGATATGCATGTGTCACGAAGATCCTTTTAAAGCAATAGTTGCCTGACATGGATCCAAGAGTAGGCATGTGTACGCGATCTTATAGCTCCATACATAAGCATTATAGTTCTAGGTGTGTACACGGAACCACAACACATAAGATTAGATACATTCGTTATAATGTCGTTGCATACATAACATAATTATACAGGCAAACATTGTTTCTCTATTTATCTATACAATATTGTGAGATATGTAGGATGTTAATTAAGTTAGCAGTCAGACCATCGGGTTAGGCCAAATTTTCCTGCTTGAAATAAAAAACGGTTTCATGACATGCGCTCATAAATTTGAGCTACCTAAGTTGCCCAAATTGTATAGGTACTAAGTAAACTAACATTTTTTAATTATAATAGACTTTTGTATCGATTTTTTTAGTAATCATTCAAGGATTTTTTTCAACTCAACGCTGAATGTAATCACTAGGGAGGTCAGCCAAAATCCAATATTTTTCGGGATTTTATCGATTGCAGTGGTTTTTTTATATGCAGTGATATAATTAAACTTATGTAGTGATTCACAGGCGTAGTATGTGTCGCCCCTGCAAGCACTAATTTTTGATCCTTAGACAAGCCTTACCTTTTTGCCCATCATTCTCCTTTGATTAAATTAATCACAAAAAAAGCATCTGTAACTTAAGACCCTGCCTTATTACGTCAAACAAGGTAAAATACGACTAACGTATGGTTAGTCAGATTTTCTAACTAGATAACTAGACTAGACTCTACAAATAGTTTAATAAGTAGGTAGGTCCTATAGTAACTATGTAGGTTCTTACATCGCTACTTATTGTTGTGACCATTTGTATTACTTATTATTATGGTGTTACGTAAATCCTATACCTGAAATAATAAAGCTTCTGGTAAATTTTCGAACAAACCTCGAAAAAACGTACTAGGTAGGTAGGTACTTCATCGTCCCCGACTTTTAAGCTGTTCTTTGTGTTGTACCCCTTGGGCAAAGAGGATTGTTATAAGTTTCAATGTGATATTTATTTTTAAATGTATGTGCATTTAATAAGTAAGTTGAAAAGGTTCTGACGGCACGAACACAAAATACATATTTTTTTTATAACAAGATACTCACCGCTAACAACGCGTCGTTTCCGTAAGCTCTTCCTTCTAATGCTAGCTCTTTGTCGAGCATAGCGTCCAACTGCTCCAGTTGGTGGCACGAAGCGCGGGCTGCTACATAGCTGGATGCCAGTATGAAGGCGCCCAGGATGAATGAGGCAGCCACCACCGTCAGCGCCGCAATTCTCGCGATTTGCACCGAAGATGATACCCGTTGCCGATATGCCTGCATAATAAATTAAATATATTATTTATAAAGAGCAAATAATATGCACTACCTATGCAATTTTTGAAGCTGTTGGGAAGCAGTGTTGTAAGTACATCGTTGTAGATCATCATCATCATCATCATCAACCTGTAGAAGTCCACTGCTGGTCATAGGCCTCCCCCAAAGAGTTCCATGACGAACGGTCTTGAGCCTTCTCCATCCACCGACTTCCCGCAACCTTCACAATGTCGTCGGTCCATCGGGGGGCCTTCCAACACTGCGTCGCCCGGTTCGTGGTCGCCATTCGAGAACCTTTACTCCTCAACGGTTGTCGGTTCTGCGAGCTATATGGCCTGCCCACTGCCACTTCAACTTGCTAATTCGGAGAGCTGTCGTTATCGTTATAGATGCAGTGCAGTAATCTGTTTGGGCTCTGGGACTAACAGACAGACACCGCAGTCAAACTATACGTGTTCGTTTTTCCAAAACTTAGACAGCCCACTTAAAAGGATGAAGTTCTCAATTTGGCTGTATTAAAAAAACATACCTAATAACACTGTTGCGAGACGCATGGCATACCTAAGATTGTTTGTTAGTATGTACCTAATTGGCATATTCCCACATGCTAGTTTTTATTACACACCAAAAACCATTGCGACATACTCGTATGTACCTAGAGCAGAGCGCTTCGTCCTCAGTAAGCCAGAATACCTAGTGGTTTACCAATAGCAATCCGAGGTAGCAAACCAAATAATTACGTAAAACTTTAAGCGTACGGTTCCGTCGACAGCAGAGAAAGTGCCTCAACTCAACGATTGCACTCGAGAAATCCATTATCAAGAGGCCTTGTCGAAGTGCGAGAAATTAAAACAATTTCAGTTTTTACGATTTGTTTGGAACACCTTGATTAGTCCGAATCTAACGTAAAAGTAAAGTGTGATGTAATAACTAAAGTTTTCTTTAGAATTATACCTAACCTATGCAAATCACATCTCCGTTCCAGTTACACACCGATACCGGTAAGACCGGCAGGCATGTCATTTTGTAGCTCTTATGTACCTATTAGATGCTCATGCACATGATCATCTAGTTATTTAGAGCTGTTAGATACCAAGATGTCCAAGGATTTGTTAGATCAAAGGCACTTAAACTGGTAAAAATCCCGACTTGCTGAGGAGTACCTATCTGCTTAAAATAAAGCGGAGGAGTGCGAAACCAAATACCACTTTACGTTAAGTATAAGTAATGTGTGTTTTTTAACAACTGTAAAATATCCAAAGCAAATCAAAGAACTTCTATGAGAAGTTACAAGTATAGGTTAAAACAAGGTTTACCTACATTATACTTTCACTACTACAACATCATCATCTCCCTGCCCTTATCCCACTTCATGTGGGGTCGGCAAAACATGTTTTTCTCTTCCACTCCCCTTTATCAGCCGTCAAATTAGTATTCACTCCTTTCTTACTCATGTCGTCTTTCACACAATCTATCCATTATCTATTCACTACTACAACATCATTTACAAATTTCAACAGCATAAATGTTTGGACAAAATTAAATGTCGAGTGACGTTTTGTTTTTAAACTTCTTATGCTGCTTATTAGTACCAGGTAGGACGTTAGATATTGATAAATTTTTTATGTGACCTTAGATAATTATCTAAGTATGGGACCACCTCGGGATCTTGCCTAGCTAGGGGATAAAGAAAAACAATTGAAGTCAGACCAGCCGTTGCGCAGTAATGGATACACATTACATTCATGAAAAAAATATACATATGTAGTTGCTTGAGACCCTCCTCTTTTTTTAGGGTTCCGAAGGACAAGGAACTCAACCCTACTAAAAAAGACATTCAACAATGTCATCGATCCATCAGGCCTTCTTACACTACGCTGCCCAGTTCATAGCTACTGGTCGCCATAAATTGGAGAACCTTTATTCCACAAGGTCTGTCGGTTCAGCGTGATATGGCTTGCCGACTGCCACTTCAACTTGGTAATTCTATGACCTATGTCGGTCGGTGGCCTTGGTTCGTTAACGGATTTGCTCGTTTCGGATTTTATCAGATTATACATAATATTATTATGTAGGTAGTGAAACTTCGAACATAGCTCTCTCCCTTGATAATAGGTAGTAGTATATTATTTAAGCTCTCTCCATAGCCCGTTGTTCGACTTGGATCTTGCGTATGAGGCCAATAGTGACCACTGTGCAAGCGTAATGGCAATGCAGATCGTAACTTTGAGGGTAATTTTAACAATCTTATCAATATTCAAACCGTTCCAAACATGACAAGGGAAAACTTCAAGACCTTAGCTTCTTCATTTTCATGTTTTAAAAACTTCAGATGTCGCTAAAATTGATAAAATCATCCTTAAAATTGCGTACTTCATTACCATTTTGCTTACACGATAGCCTGGCAGTTTCAGTGCCATTATGTGTCATCGCTGACAACACGCAGTGATTGTAGACTTATTGTAAGACATCTATTTGCAAGTTCGCGTGCCGCTGACCGACTCGCTAGGATATGACGCAAGCTTATTGTGTCCACTTGTGTCTTGTCTTGGTCAACTAGCAAAATAACGATTTCACTCATTTGTGACGCTATTGTTTTATCTTGTGGAAAATGGCACCTGCCATTGTTTATTCAGTTACCCACGAGTTCTATGGGGTACCTACCTAGGGACTAATATTTAGCGTAGTATAACAAAACATTAATTTTTCGGGAATACCGTTTACAACCAGTATTTTGCAGACAGCCACTTGTTTCTCCCTAAATAAATAAATTACAAAACCATTGGGACTCGGGATTAGAACCTCCTTTGTTCCGATGTTGTAAAACTAACGCGAGGATAGGCTTCAGATGCGTCTCGAAGGTCCTAAAGCCTAGGTAGCTAGAGGTTCCTATGTGTTGTTTATAACAATGAATGAAAGTTGTTGCTATCTTCTGATACAGGCTCTAGGTAATATTGATTTGTCGTTCGTTAGTGGAATTTACGGGGAAATTTCCAAAAAATAATCGAATTCGAGACATGTACGGTACATGATAGCGTGCAGAGAAAATATATTAACGAAATAGTGCTTTTGTACTACGTATAAGTTGTGGAGTTGTTAGTACATTCAGCTAGTACCTGCCTGTCTTAGCTTGGAACTTAATTTCAGATAGGTCCATTAATGTACTTAAATAGATGATGTTGCGTGATAAAATGTGATAAGTAGTAATGACTATGATAATAGTTAACCACAAACAATAGAACAATGAATTTTCCCACCTATATACATATCACAGTTCTTGGAAAATATCATAGCTACCTACCTATCTGAACAGCTTCGTACCTGCCTCTGCATCATGTTTGACAAACACGAGTAGGTACTGAGTAGAGTCATTAGGGTTAAAATATGCGCAGTGGGTAAGGGACATTATCTCCGGAACACGAATTCGAGGGGGTACGCTTTGGTATTTTGGCAATATCTAAGCAATTAACTAGTCGCGATGTGACACTGGGAGGATCTCTTAAGAGCGTCACACACGGCAGCTATAATGTATCTTTTTACATCTTTGTATCTTCTGTCAGTTTCTATGGAAAGATGTAATGAGATGTATCGTGCTATAATATACATTTTATTTTTTATTTTATTAATGAAACAAAATCCACAGCTCTTAGATAATATGGTACAACTTTACTTAAAACCAATAAAGGATTTTTTTTTTTAGCTAATACATTTATTAATTACGAACGTCACTGATTTGACATAAAACTAATATTATATATATGTGTATGTGTGCGTGTATGTGTATATGCGTGTATATATGTGGTGTGTGTATGTGTGTGAATAAGTGTGTCTTCGAGAGAGTGAGTGTGTTTGTGTGGTGCTTGAGTGTGCATGTGTGTAATGGATGTGAATATGAATATAGCAATAGACTTTACAAACAACAACATGTTGGGTTGTTTCAACCTAATGAAGACTTAAGAGTGTTCAATGAACCCTCAATTAGTCCTCATTAAGCATCTTTAAAATTTCGCGTTTAAAGGTCAATTTACCACAATGGAAAATATCCGAGGACTTGAACTACAATGAAAACTAAACGACTTGACTACATTTTAACATTATAGCTGCCGTGTGTGAAAGGCTTTAGTCATAGGGACCTTATCCATAGGTAGTAAGATTAAATATTCACTGTTACCTTTTGGAGTTTTGTCTTTTGCTGTGGGTTCGAAACTTATGTAAGCGTGTTATGAAATGTGCCTTCTGCGCACTCCTAAGGAACAAGTTCATTTGGAACTTGGCTCTTAAATTGTCAAAACAAGCAATTTAGTTGGTGGTTGATTTGTTTGTTTGACCTTCCTACACGCAGCAACAACGGAGCAAGGAATCGGTCCACCAAGATATTGCGAAAGGATTTGGTATTCCCAAATAGCGGTTTAGAGAGCACTGGTGGAGAGGTGGTACTGGCCCCGCTTTCCGATCCACAAGTTCGATTCCCAGTCATGCATCAATGGATTCCCCTTTCGGATTTATTTGCGCTATACCTACTAAGTAGTTCTCTCATGTGTTGAAGGAAAACATTGTCTAGCCTATACTTATAGGGCGGGTCTTTTGGCTCTTAACAAAATTTACCACTTCAAGTAGGACCTAACGTATTAATTAAACGGATCTCTGTATCGGAAAAGTGTTCATGAAACCGTAATATTTTTGAAAGATATGATAGTGTACTAATAAGTAGGCAATCTGTGATAGCACAAATTAATAAGTCTGAGATTAAAAACAGCTCTAACTACAAAGGATAGAGTCCGACAAGGAACCCTATCCATATAGAGAGATCAATCAACCCACGCTTTTGAAGATAATCCACCTTTAAGCAATTCGAGCAGCTATGTGCAAAAAAGGCTATAAAGTACTTTATAGTGACAGTACCAAGGAAAAAGGCTACGTATCACGAATGAAACGACACACTTTCCAAACTGCTTTTAAAGGAACTTTAAATGATGAAGGTTATTTAACAGAAATGTTGGCCAACACTGTTATAAGGCGGTGTTTACAAACAATGCGCTTCGCGGCAGCGGGTAACGGCCTGACCTGGCTGCTCGGTATTAGGTCCAGGTTCCAACGGCTGCACGCGGCACCACACCGCTGCTGCACCGCTTCGACAGGCTAGCCCCAATGAGAGAAAGGCGCTTTCCCACAACTAGCTACTCGATGGATTAGGTAGGCACTCGTTTTATTTTATGATTGAACTAACCATAAGCATGCAAGTAGGTAAGTATCTACAATTAATGCATTTTTATGATGACACAAGTTGTTTTAATAATAAGTTACGGCCTTTACCTACACACTTTCTCAAATGTTTTTTTAAATAAACTGTATATGTAGGTATTGTATTAGGTGCGTACCTGTAAGTAAGTTAAGCACCTTTATGTTTCGAAGTTTTACTGAATATTTACCTACATTTATGCCAGTCATTATTTTTTAATTGTCGCTTGTCGATAAAGAATGTAAACTCATAGGTACCAGGTGTACGACTACATTATTGTAGGTACGACATCATAATAGTGATGACAACATAGGCAAGTAAGTAATTATAATCTTTCCCTAAAAATATTTTTAGGGGAGGCGATATCATATTGGGATCCGAAAACATATTATTTTTTTAATGAAATAGTTATGGACAGATAATATTATTTATCGAAGAGTGCCTCTCCAGTATGGAAGGATGGCAGTCATCCTCATAAAGATGTCTTTGTCTAGGGCCAGCCTAAACACTTGTTCCACTTTCTTGACTCCACACACACTATGAGGTCTCAGGAACTACTGAAATAATTCTTAATATTTTTACACTAATAGAAAGCTACACTATTCTTGAGTAGATAATAAAGGCTACATAGGTAGGTACTTATTGTCCTATTAACACGCGAGCGAAGCCTTGGGTGAAAGCTAGTTACCTAAATATAACTTTATAGAAACCGCATCTTAATGTTATTTATTTTTCAACACGTAGTAAATATGGGAAACTCTTTAATACGTAGGTGCACCTAGACACCATGGCTGTAGGTACGTCTTATATTTAGTAAATAAACTACATAATAGATGGCTATTTTAACTTTTACGTAGGTAAGTGGCTCAGCTCACCTACTTTTTGAAAGCTTCGGCAGTGTTGTGACAGAGAGCCGCACAATCTGTGCATATTAAAAGAAATACCTAACGGAATTCATACCGGTGGCGGTTCCGATGACGCGCTGTACTCGGATGGCGGGTACTCAGGTTTCATGGTGATGGTGGCCATGGAGTCTGGTTGGTGCTCCTTCTCCATCACAGGTTTAAATTTCTTCACGATTTAAAATGTTATTTAGATGGTTTGCGCGCGTTTTGTTGGACGTTCGAGGTAGTTATGCGCGCGAGTGTCGAGTGAGCGGTGGCGAGAGGCGTAGGCGCAGACGTAGTCGTGGTGGGGCCGAGCCGTGTCGACCGCGCTGTCATGTCAGCCTCTCGTCGGTCGTCGATCGAATTGCCGTGAACTCATACGGCACAAACAGGTGATTGAAAAACACTCTGTACTTATTCATCACACATCATTCTCTGGAATACCTATATTGTCAGCAAGCTCCAATGACAATACAGTAAGGCAAGGTAACAGCGAGCTGACCTGATAATGGAGACGAAAATAATGGTGGACAGCTTATCTCCGCGATGGAAACCAAAGCCCATGCTGCCCATGTCGAGGTAATGCTGAGAAGCATTACCTCGTTTAAGATTTTATAACGAGAGCCATGCCTAGGTCCCTGAGTAGGTAGGTACCGTTAATGAATTCGCCAAGAGCGTGTCGGTCCAAAACACTGTGTATTATTACAATATTGGAATAATATATTAATTATTGGAATCCTAAAACCTATATTGTCAGCAAGCTCCAATGACAATACAGTAAGGCAAGGTAACAGCGAGCTGACCTGATAATGGATACGAAAATAATGGTAGACAGCTTATCTCCGCGATGGAAACCAAAGCCCATGACATTTCTAAGCATTACCTTGTTTAGGATTTTATAACGAGAGCCATGCCTAGGTCCCTGTGTACCGTTAATGAATTGGCCAAGAGCGTGTCGGTCCAAAACACTGTATTATAAGGATTTTATATATATATTTGCAAGAAATATTAATGAATTTACTAGGGAGCTTCTAGAGGGCTTTTATGAACCGGTTACACAACCAAAATACCAACATACACCTTCGACCTACTATAAACTTAGCCTACTTAGCTGTGATGATTTTCCAAGAGGTGTTTGGTAATTAACATGACTATACTCACTGATTGTTATTTTATTAATGTGGTTATTCGGTATTAATAATAATAATATCTTTATTTCAGGCTACTTGACACATTACACAAAAATGTGTAACATGCCATGGCCCATATTATTAATACCTTACAGACTAACATACATATAATATTAAACTTAAATAGGTAACTACACCACATCTAGAGTCAGGGACTTTCTTGTATTAGGTATTAAAGCATATTTACTGTAATTTATTTTACCAAAATGCTAAAAAAGTACCAAATAAGGATACTTAATTCTAGTACAATAATAGCATTGGTCCGATTGATGCACGCCACTAATCTCACTCTTGAATCTTTGTAGACAAAGGCAGCACAAATTAGGCACTAAATGCTGGCTTATGCAAAACCATCTTAACGTCTTTAGTCATCAAGCATCATAAGCATAATAACAGTTTAACTAACTTATCTGTGAACAGTGGGAACTGAGTGGGGATATTTTTTAAACAAAACAGCGACTGCCAAAGACGAAAAGAGAACGAGAAAGAAAAAAAAGATAAACAAAACTGACAGCCACGCATAGATTTTTTTTCTAGCTTTGGCCACTTTACTTTCGCACTCTACTATTTTGTAGTTTTCGATTAATTCACCATGTGTGTTGTGTTATAAGAACATATCTTGGCAATGGGTCCCATATCTAAGTACGCGACCGTACAACGATTTTAGCTCTAGCCACCTCTGAGTGGTTAAGAACAAAAGTGGTTAAGAATAAAAGTTGGCATGGCTAATTGGCCAGGCGAGGTGAGCAGTCAGCGCTGAACTGTCAGGGGTCCTGCTGGATACGACCGCGACAGTGACATTAGTGATAACTGACAGACAAAATTGACAGTAACACTAAAACTAGAGTAAATAAAATTATTATTACCATTATTTCTCAACACCAGCGAATTAATCCAAATCCGTTTCTTTTCGTGTTGAAATACCAAATTTTACCAACAATTCAAAATTTTGCGATATAAATAACCAAGAGTAATGGCTGCTACTGGGAAGGGAACTTTTCAACCGGTAAACAGAGTTCTTATAATATTTTTAGGTTATACTTCTTTGAACACAATCTAATGAAGATCTTGCAGTTTTTGGTTCAGTATCTACTAAATTGTCCTTTATTCTCTTTCCATGTTGAGGGCACTGTCTTTAGGTACAGTATTTGCCTAGAAAAAAATATTGTTTTAGTCGTCTGAATTTCCAGATGTTCTACACTCGTCATGTTTGTAGCTAAAAGTGTCAGCAGGAAATTTGAACAAAAAATGGCATCTATTTGCTTTGCGGAATATCACACAAAGTTAGTGAATAGGCAGTGGATGAATACCTACTAGGAAATGATCACTGATCAGCGAATGGATGAAAATTGTGGAAATGTGACCCACAGATAAGTGCGGAAAAGTAATCATACATATTTTTATTTCAGGACTCTGATGTTCACATCTCATATGAAGATCAGCAAAAAATTAACAAATTTGCCCGACTAAATGCAAAAGTAGACGATTTTAAAGATGAACTGAAAGTAAAACAGAATGATGTGAAAAACTTAGAGGATGCAGTAGAGGAACTGAGCTTGACTGATGACACAGAAATGATTCCGTACCTTGTTGGAGAAGTGTTCATCTATCAGAGTTTGGAAGATACATTAGTAAGTTTAAAAATGAGTAGCATCCTACAACTTCGCTTTTGGTGGTACTGGAATAAAAAGTCTGTCCTTTCTCGGGGTTCAAGCTATCAATATATTGAATTTCATGAAATCTTGTTCAGCAGTTACAGAAAAAGCTTTTGCATTTATAAATTTATTAGTAGAGAGAGAGTGGGATTAGCTCCTGCCTGTAGCTTAGCAGGATAACCTCTATTTTTCCTGGCTACCTTTTTAACTCTATTAGCATTGCAGCCCTCAAAAATCCAATTATACTTGCACTTTTTTTAATTTCTTTGTATATACTCTCTAAAAATAGGTCTTTACTGATTCCAGAAATCCCTTGATGAAGCAAAAAGCAAGAAAGAAACTGAAATGAGTGAACTGCTAGGCAACATTGATGAATTGAAATCTCAAATGGGTACTCTAAAAGCACATCTATATGGAAAGTTTGGAAGCCACATTAATCTTGAAAATGAAGAAGAATAGAATAAAAAACAACCATGTATATTATTATATACACCAATTATATATTTATTTATGATTTTAATTATAACAGTTGTACGCAGTCATCAGTTAAGGGAACGTTCAACTGCCCCTTAATCAGTTATTGTTACATGTATTCATATACTTTAATAAATAAGTAATGCATAACTTTAAAGTTAATGTCCCTCTCAAGCGAGGCTGTTTTAGATTTTTTAAATGACAATTACAGACCATTTTCACTAACAATGGCACTAACACTGTAGAATTGGAATGGCTTTAAAAGCAAAAACAAGTCCATTCTGACTATAACTAATACTGATTATGTAAGTATGTTTATACCAAACAAAAATAGGAACAAAAGCCTTACTTGGTTCTACAAAACAATGCAGCAACTTAAAGCAAGAAGGCTGTATCCTTAGCAAAAATTTAAATCATAGATACCATAATTTCTTGTACGTACTATCACTCAAAGTTCCTTACCACTCTAACGGTGTTTGCATGAAGTGATCTGTTGCTGTATCTTGCAACAAAAAGTACAATTTATAAAATTTTCGTCCAACAATGGTTCTTATTGTTTTGGTTGCAACTAAAAAACAGATTGGGAATCAAATTTATAAAATGTTTTTTTCGCCTTCAAAGGTTCACAGTGAATAAAGAAAAGTAGTAAGGCGATTTTTTTGGTGATAGTACAAAGGTAATACATATTAGTTAAGATGACTCTGATAGTTCTGCCAGGGAATTTGGTTACTTATTTCATGGATAACTAGAAGTAATGCTCATTTATAAATCAATTTCCACTTACAACGCTTTATTTTATTTATACAATAAGATTTGTAAGCTTATGACTAAAATACTAATAAATAAAACATAATTCCTTAAAACAAACAACTGTATTTATTATTTTCCTTGTACTTTATCAAACAAAAAATGTATTGCCAAATTCTTATTGAATCTTTAGTATCAATTTGTAGAATGTGGAGAGAGGAATACTATGCCCCAAAATAGCCTTTTAAATAGAACATATTTATGAACTAGCTCCCGCCCGCGGCTTCGCTCGCGTGGTACCTACATAAAAAGCATAGCCTAAATGCTATATATTTCATTTATATTCCAGACTATCTATCTATCTATCGTTACCAAATTTCATCCAAATGCGTTCGGCCTAAAACTTTCGCATTTATAATATTAGTAGGATGTAGTAAATAAAAATATTCAACAATTCTGAATCACTAAGTACTAGAAGTACAAAATAAATGATCGAATTATTCGGTTTTTGCATTACACTTACTTATATAAAATTATTGTTAATTCGATTTATTATGAAAATTATGGCAATTCGATTTATTATGAAAATGATGGCAATCATTTATTGGATGATCTGATAAATTTCGTGCCAACCTAACCTAACCATTTGAATGAAATTTTGTTACGGAGTCGTAGAATGGTTTACAATATAAAACGACTTATCCACTAGCTATTTTTTGGGAACATTTAAAACATTAGAAGACATTTTTTTTTATTTCACATCCAAGCTTAACGAACCACCACAATTAATTTTTAGTGCTGACAAATTAGGAAAGTTTATGATAATACAAACAAAGAGGCTGAATGCAAAAAAAAATATTTATTATTATTTTTCGTATCATTTGATGTTTCTATTTTAGTGGATCTTTTTTTGCTTTCAGTTACTGTACTACCTGCCTACATATCTTAAATGTTCCGTAATAAGCTTAGAAAAACGAAACACGCCAAAAGTTTGCTCTAATAAAACCGAATTAAAGAAAATGTACTTATTTTCCGTCCAGGCCACGTTTTTTGCCACATTCTGCATCACATTTTATGTGATTTGTTAATAAAAACCTACAAATACATGCGTTTATAAAATATGTATAACAAAACAACATCATAATTTAGCTTATAAGATAATTTTGAATGTTACAGAATACCATTTGCATGTATATCTTTGGTGCGTATTAAATTAATGGACACATCATGCTAATTATTATTATTAAATTTAAGTAAGGCATGTCTGCAATCTCGAAAAATCATTTTAGTTTAATGTTTTTTGTTTCTATAATTTATTTCCAGTAGGTTCTTACTAAAACCATTAAAATCTTAAAAATACTATCACAAATACTGACTACTAAAATAATATTGTTTCACGAAATACAATACTTAAAACAATACAATTAGAAAATAAATACCTGCAACAGACTTAAAGGCATAATACAGTTTTTTATAAAAATTCGTTATGCTACAGAAAATTCACTATTAAAAATAAGTAGTCATACACCTCTTTGTAAGCTGGCGTGGGAATTGGAAAGAGATCCGGCTTGTAGACTCTCCTCGTCGTCAGTTTCTCTGTCGTTCGTTATCCTGATGGCTTGATACCACTGATTCGTGAGATCTGTCATCTGGCTCTTGCAATCTTTTAATTCCTGAAATAAGAGATTTAAATATTTTTGAACTATTATTGTGTACTCATGTAAGTGACACTATTGTCTTATATAAATAACCCCCAACAGTCACATCCATAGTCCTGGCCCCACACCAGGATTCTCTGTGTCGCGGGTATCAGAAACTACCGAACGAGATACCGAGTACCATGGTACCACAACACCCAGACCCGTAGAAATTATTTGCAGATCATGCAAATAATTGCTAAAATGATAATAAAGATTCTTGATCATTCAGACCAAATAATACTCTACAAAGCAATCCTACTAATATTAAAAATTCGAAAGTTTGTGAGGGTGTTTGTGGTTTAATCACGCCGTAACGGCTCAACTGATTTCGATGAAACTTGTAAAAGATATAGTTATTTACCTAGCTAGTTTAGCAGAAAGGCTACTATTTACCTAGGTACCACCGAGCAAAGCCGCGGGCGATAGCTAGTACACCATAACTACAAGGTGTACTATGATAACTCATGTGATAACTAACCTGATGCGTAAACCTTCTGGTGAAGAACGGAGTGAGGTACTTCATGTCGAGTCGGACGAATCCTTTGATGCGTGTCGCCAGCGAGTAATTTACCTGCACAAACATAACAATAGGTACAAATAAAGATTACGCTCGGATTCAGTAATTTAGATATAAATCTCATAGCAGAAATGACATGCATGAGATTTATGAACAAAAATAACGTTGATTTTTTTTTATAATATCCCAAAAATCCTCCTCCTTTATAATATCCTTAAGTGTGGGTTATCACTTTAAAATAAAATAGAAAAATAACGTTTAAAAAAAACGATTATAATTTTGAGGAATTTTGTTCCCTATCTCTGAAAATGTACAATCAACAAGTTTGTTTTGTTGACCCTTTTCAAACTATGACGTCATTGCCTTTTGTTAGGACATTATTTACTTGTTGATTTCGTTGAAACTTGGAATATATAAAGTTCTTTACTTAAAATAGCACATAGAAGTAGTCTATTTATTCAAGTAGGTGCCACGCGAACGAAGCCGTGATTGGAAGCTCTTCTTTTATGATTTAAGAGCTTAGCTCTTGTTGGTGTAATGATGCAATTTCCTCCATTCTGATCTTTCCAATGCGAGCTCCTTTACTTCCTTATACGACATGACGGCAGTCTTCTCTTTTATCTGGCTCATGTTCTTTCCTTCAATGATGTTCTTTAAGAAGCTGTCATGTCGTATAAAGCTAGGTTGGAAGCTAGTGTTTTATAATGATGGAATAATATAATAAATGATGGAATAGCAACATCATTGAGTGATTGCAGTGTTTGAAATTATTCCTAAATTTTAATTATAACTCTCATGAATACTACTAACATAGACTAAGAAAACTTTATGACTAACATATTATGGACCAAAATTGATTTTTTGCTGTCTGAAATAAATGAATTTTATTTATTTATTATTATTATATAAATTTCCTTACCTCTAGTTCTTCCTCAGTTATTTCTGACAGGTGTTCGGAATCTATCGCCTGGCCCCACTCTTTCGTCTTGGATAAGCTCACTTCTTTCTGCTTACGCAACGATCTAGATCGTTTTGTTTTCTTATTAGCCTGAAACAAACACTTTATTAATTTTCGTATTGGAGCTTGACTGATTTTGAATTGGTAAGAGATTTATTATATTAAAATACGTATAGTAAATACAATGTGTCAAAAATTTCAAACCATGCCAAGAAATATAATAAAATTCGTTTTGGAATAAATGAACAGGTATGAACAAAGCTCTTTCATATGACACTCCACTTCATGTATTATTTTATTACGTCTTTGAAGCCCCATTTTGGACCCTTATATCTTAGCGACCCCTTGGCCCATTTAACTCATATTCTTAACAGTAAAGGTAGAAAATACAACCTGTTGAAGTACTAAATTCCATGCAGATTAGATTAACAGTTCGATAGTTATGCTCTAAGAAATAACCATACAAACATAAAACGCCGATTCATCCAGGTTATTTGTGAGATCTTCGCTCGCTTGATCAATAAACGCTGAAAAACACACAATTAGTAGGAAGGTATGACTAAAAAAGAAATAGTTAAAACTTACCCTTAAAAATTTCAGTAGAGGCATTGTAGAACCTCCCAAGAACAGAGTGGTGAAAAGCACAATGATTAGTGTCGTCGTTATAATCACGTGCCTCGTTTCGTCGGAGAACCCGAGATGGAGTGACAGAGCGTAAGATATAGCACCTCTCAAGCCTGAAACATACATTCATTTTGTCATCCATGACACAAACAGCATGAAGCGGTGGCGGTGGCTTGTATCTTCAATCACGTCCGTGATTGAAGATACAAGCCACCAACATAGCTCTTAGAATAAGCAAGTTGATGTGGCTGTAGGCATATAGAACCGACAACCGTTGGGGATAGAAGTTCTTTCTCAAATGGCGACCACGGACCAGACGACGCAGTGTAAAAAGGCCCCCGTCCGATTTATTTGCTATAAAGTGGGCAAGCAGATTGCCCACTTGGTGGTAAGCAGTAACCACTGGCCAGTACAGTGCCAAAGACTTATGATGGTAATTCCTTATGATGGTCTCAACGAAAGGGAATGATGTCAGTTTGAAAAGGTTCTCTATTTGCCTACAAATCAAACGTGTTGACTGTACATGGTAGTTACGTGTTAGGTAGTAATTTTAGCTCTACATGTTAGTAAAGGAAGCATAACATAAATATTTTCATGGCAGCAAGCGTAACGGATGGCCAGCGTGGTGAGTATGGGCAAATCCCCCCCACATGATAAGGAATACGCTCTGTCTGTGGGGGAGGCCATGTTCAGCAGTGGACGTCGAACGGCTGACATGATGATGATGATGAAGCGTAACGGATAGCTGCGGAGATCGTTATAATGGTTTGATATGAAAGCTATTTTTATTAATAACTAGCTGTACCCGCGCGGTTTCACCGTACCGTACTGCAAATACTGTTTGTAACGTTTCGAGTAAATTTCATAGTGTTGTTAGATAGCCAGTGAATGTAAGAAAATACTAACAATTCAATAACATTTTGAACCCTTTTTTAAGAAAGCATGTAACAGCAGACCTCTCAAACTGTTCATCATAACACGTAATGACTATCAATATCAAAATTTAAATTAAACATTTTTTTCATATGAAATACCATCGTAATAATCGACTGTTCCCATTCAAATTTTAGAAAAAAATGTTAATTGCCTCATTTTTGATGTTGACCAAGCAGGAGAATATGGGCGATTTGTTTACAAGCATTTCACATCAAATTCGGCTGAAGTAATAGAAATAAAGAAATAAAGTTCTAATTACCGCTAAACCACATAATAAACATCATTTTCTTGGTGATCTTGTGTTCGCGGAACTTGTTGCAGAGCAGCGCCAACGGGAATATGTTGGCGGCCCTGCCGAGCAGGCACAGGATGATGCTCCACACCACCAGGGCAGGCTCCACGCGGTGTCGGAAACTACGACAACATTACTTACGTTTAAAAAATATATATTTATTTATTATTATATACTACTAATATTATAAATGCGAAAGTTTGTGAGGATGTTTGTGGTTCAACTTTTTTTTTTTTTTTAATCTCGTCTAAACGGCCGAACGGATTTGGATGAAAAGAGGCGTTTCATCAATATATGGAGCCTGGGCCTGCACTGTGTACACTACTCTAAAATATGGCTAAGCAATAAAGTAAACGTATTTAATTGGTTATTTTATATATATTGACTTTGTTCTAAGGTACATTATGATTTTCTTCGACAAAGAGAGCAACACACAGCGCTACAAAAATATGGCGGATGGACGTGCGTGAAATGTCTTTTTGACAACCTACTACAACCTACTTTTTATGTAGGTACCACGCGAGCGAAGCTGCGCGCGGAAGCTAGAAATTTATAATCGAAACAGACTAAGGAATTTTTGTTCTATAGAACAAAAATACACAAGGATTCCCTGTTTAGTAAGTCAGAAACTACGAGTACCATGGTACCACAACACAAAGATCTGGTACAAATCTGCAGATCATAAAAACATTTATCCAGGGTATTCAAACCCGTACATGTTGCGACTCAGCCAGGTATTTGCTCGCTGAGCCACCACCGAGGTTGAAGTTGTTTTAAAACCTATAAACACAACAGCCTTCTAGTTTGGGGAATTTGGTTATATTGCAAAGACCTTCATCAGGAATTCAGCAAAATAAAAAAATAACCAAAGAAATGTTCAGACTTTAAATGTCAAGTCACAATTTAGCTATAACTTTTATGGAAAAATTAGGTACTAATTACCACATGCCTCAATTATTACTTTCTCACAAAAAGTATACCATCTACATCAGGATCAGTAAACAGCTTACCTGAATATAGCTAGACCTAAGTAGGCAAACACACAGGTTTCAGCGATGAAGGCCAGTGTCCTCATGGTCTGCTGCATGGTCACCTGCGTCACAGTGGACAGGTTGAAGTGAGTGTAGTGAGACATGACAATACCACAAAACAATATAGCCATGATTCCTGAAATTAAAACCACTCTCATGTATACTGTTACAAAATTATTTAATAATGTTGGAGAACAAACAGAATACACTGTGACATTGTGAAAGTTGCGGGAAGTCGGTGGATGGAGAAGGGTCAACACCATTTGTCATGGAACTCTTTGGGGAAGGCCTATGTCCAGCAGTGGACTTCTGCAGGCTGATGATGATGACGATGAATCAACTATTTTGTATTGGCCTAGTGGGTACCCGACTTTCCATCTGTAGGTTGTGCATCCAAAACCTGTTCGCGTACCAATGGGTACCATTGCAAAAATTTGACAGTGCAATAACACATGCTAAGGAAAACATTGAGAGGAAACCAGTAGTATTCTTATAACTCTTATAAGTGACAATGTACTTTCAACCAGTCACCTAAACTCACTACTGTCAGATGCAATGGTTGATGTGCCTGCAACTACCCCCATAAGACACCTTCAATAGACAAGAGCTGTGAGCCTTTGTTTATCCAAAATGTGGTGAGCAACACTTTATATTATGTATCATAAGTAGGTAATCACCTGATAAATGTATTCCTTCTGCAAGCACATACGGAGCATATGTGAACACCAGCATCATTCCAAACTCAAGGGATGGATTCTTTCTGAGATCAACATGTTTCAGCAGCAATGCACTAACCAGCGCAAATAGAACCCCAATACCAGCTGAGGCGAAGAACATCAACCAGAACCGGTTTATAGCTGAGAGTATGGCTTCTCCAGTCGACATTATAGGGTCATTTGAATCCAGTACCGCAGTGGTCAGTACAATAGCCACAGCATCATTCAGGATGCTCTCCCCAAACACTAACATGTTCAGGACTGGATCTACATCCAGAGCGTGAAATATGGCTACAGTAGCCACAGGGTCCACTGCCGATATCAATGAACCAAAAGCAAATGACTCAACAAAGCTCAGCTTATACACAACTTGAGCCAAACCTAATAGGTATATACCAGCTCCAATCACAAATGCTGATATCGCTGTGCCAACTATGGCAAACAATAATATTGACCCAATATTTTGAAAGAAATTGCCTTTGTGTAAATTGTATCCAGATTCAAATATAATCGGTGGCAAGAGTACTAAAAAGAATGCAGTGGGTGAAAATGCTTCCTCCTTTCTCCAATTGGCTATATTTCTTATAGACATCAAGTTTATTATCATACCAATCAGAGCACCTAGGAAAACAATGACTACACTTTCAGGGAGGTATGAGAATCCTGTTTGCAGCATAAGGTGAATTAGTAGGATTCCTAGTGCTAATATACACAGGACGAAGAATATAGCCATTGAGCTGTTGTGCTCATCTTCAGCGGAGCTCTTTTCAGGCAGAGGTGCTGCATCCGAGGGGTTTACTACAGAAGCATTTGGTGATGCAGATGAAGACTGGTTTACTTGAGTGACAGACAATATGGCTTCATGTGAAGGTCCAATATCGTATACAACATTGGCGTTATTGGCACTTTCAGTGGAACTCTGAGTAGTCGGACTTGTTACACTTGTTTCACTTGAACTAGTTACATTCCCCTCACTGGACCGTTTTGACCTTGACTGTACTATTTGATAACTTTCGTGGATTTTACTCGGGTAAAAATTGGCATACCCGGTTTCCGTATTTTGGTTGATATCAGATTCTTCACTGGAATATACATTTTTATTCCTGTCTATAGATTGGCCGTAGGCAAAACATAGAGCACTGGATACAATAATGCATAGTACTGATTTCATAATTATAACCATTGTGATCATTTGGTGATTAGAGTTGCTTGAGTTGAGGGTTTGGTTTTTATTTTAGTTGAGCATTTGTTTCTCACAAATCACCCCATTTCCAGAAAATCCGCAAAATACAATTTAGCACTGCGCAACAACACCACATCAAAAAGTTACTCTAGGAACACACACATCCACAGGCCCACCAAAATTACTCTATGAGGCAGTGTTTCCACTTAAGATTTTGGTTATGCCCTGAATTCATTGGAAAATAGCCCTAAAAATCCCTATTTATTTTTTGAAATTCCCTAATTTAGTGCGCATAAATTATAAAAAAGAGAAAATCTTATTTTGCAAGTTTAAATGCGAAACTTTAACATAATATATAATTAATTGAAAGAGTCAGACACCGAATCATTGTTGTTGCAGGTTTTCGCGGCATTGAACATGGAACTAATAGGTTCCAAAATTGAGTAGTTGTTCGCTAGCATTCCTAACTTATTGTGGAGTACCTACTCCGTTGAGGGTTTCATTAGTCAGCCTGTTTCTTTTGTCAATATTTTTAGGACGCTGTGAAATCTTTCTTTTAATAATAATAATAATAATAATAAATATTTATTCATTACCTTAGTGCTAAGATTTACATTGCGTATTATAATAAAATTAAAGGTAAAAAAAAAAATCTCAGTTTTTGGTCCGTATTTAATTTCCCCTCTGTAGCAATCGAGCACACTTCACTAAGGCACTATTCAATGGTTGTCATCCAGTTCTGGATCTCCACCGTGGTCACAGTTTCAATGGTAGTTACTTGTTCCCTTGGCGGCGACGGCGGCGGCGCCGGCTCAGCGGCTGGGGTAGGCGGTGGACTGCGTTCCATTTTGCTACTTCGGCCAAAAGGGCTGTCCATTTTCCTTCCGTTATTTATAAATTGGGGCATACTCAAAAAACACACCCAATAAATGAACTAACTGCACTCATAACTTAAAGCATCTGCTGATTCAGCAGAACTAGGTCAATTTTATATTTGTTTATTAATCTGAGCAATTATTGGGCACGTCCGATCTCGACGAAGGGCACGTAGTATATAGTGTAGGCTATATTACATAGCGTAGGTATATTGCTTTTCTTCAGTGTTTGAAGATAGAACCCCAAGTTATAACAACCTTTTTCAACTTCGAGGTATTCTAAGGAAAAAAATGCTACGATGGTATTTCAACTTAGTACCTTACTCCAGTAAAAAAAATAACAAAAGCAAGATGAGCGAATAAGATGTCCTCTAGAACAAAGGTAATAGTACTATACAAAAGGTAAAGCAACTTTTGGTCGGGATACGTAACTAATTTGTGGAATCCCATAATAGATAGTGCTATAGAGCATAGAATAAACAGCATTACCAAATCAAGTTATTTTTGCCCTAAAATTCCCTAAATCCCTATTGCAATAAGAAACGCCCTAAGTAGTACATGAAATAACTAGTTTCGCCCTAAAAAAGGGCGAGATCCCTAAAAGTGGAAGCACTGCTATGAGGCCCACACACGACCCACAGCACAGACTACAGACGGCACAGACCACAGAACACTGCACAACAGACTAACCACCACCACGTATATACTACGTATAGACTAACTAATCGTAGACAGCGAGCGGTCTACGCCACAGAACACTATTACTCCCGAGGTCTACGCACTGCAAGCACAGCTTCTCTCTCTTTGAGGAGAAAAAGAAATAGACAACCACAGACCTAACTATGCTAACCGTTGCTAACGCATATGTTTGTATAAACGACGTCCATCCACTCCTCAGAACCCACTCATTCATTTCATTCACTAACTCACTCGCTCGCTGGCTTGCTTGATTGATTGCTAACTTTACTAAATCTTCCTTGTTATTTTTCTTGACCAGTGAAATCTATTTATTTTAGTAAAATAAGATGGATTCGTCTTTGCGTGAACAAGTTATGATAAATCAATTTGTACTAGCCGCTGGTTGTGCTCAAGAACAAGCTAGGCAGTTATTACAAGCTGCTCACTGGCAATTTGAGGTAAATATCGTAATTTATGTAAACAAACAGTAGGTAATCATGAAATGGCTGCTACTTATTTTGTTTTACAATAGTTTACAATAATAGCCTTCAAGTCTCGTTAGAGATAAGTTAACATGCATCGTACCTACGGTATATGGTTTATAAATACGTTAGCATCCTAGTAGTTTGAGGCAGCTTTTGATGTACCTACTCAGCTTCTTACGACTTGACTATTTTTATTTACCTCGTGCTGATTACGTTCTATGCTTATTTACGTACCTATAGCTATATGTTCATGGAATACGCATTATTATGTACCTACTTTACTACATTGTAACGAATCTTGAGCGTACCAATTGATAACAAAGTAGATGATAAACACAGCACACTCATTTAGATAGATAGATTAATCAAAATAAGGAAAATCAAATGGGTTAAAAATTAACAACGCTATTCATCAAAATATAACAGAACAATAATGTTTGAATGTTTTTTTTACATATGTACTTAATAATAAAGTACTCTATATATGAGTATACATGGGAGTCAATGTATACCTACAATACTCTGTACCTACTAATATAAAGTCTTGTAGAGTTGTATATTTTTGAGTTATAATAAGTATCTTCTCCAATATCATTTGCATATTCACTGCACTAATCATTAGTAGCCTTATAAGGTTACACACATAATGCCACTGGCTTCATTGAATTGAAAATGTTTACATTGACTAGTCTAACCATAACAATGCTATCACATGTGACCATGACTTTATGTTAGCTTACTTGTATGATTTGTGTTCAAAAGCTGTACAACTGTAATCCTTAGGCTTGATAGATATAGCTAGTATTTACGTAATATAAAAAAAAATTGTAGATTAAGACACATATTCATGCTCTTTATTGTTTCACATTGTTAATACAATATGGTCTTTAAAATGTGGCATTACAATATTTGCGATTCTAAATATAATTTGTAGGTATAGTATATAATTAGATTAGGTACTCAGTTCTGTTTCATGTAATTGGCGGTAGGTATACAGGTGAGTTTTTTTTTTCAGGGCCACTTAGGCGAAATCGGAAACCGTGAGAGTAATCGAAAAGTGATGTTAGAAGTCATGGGCTCGATTTTGAAAAAAACAAGATCAGCATTTAAAAAAGTTGTAATTTAACACCTTTTATGAATCCCATTCAAGGGCAATTCTTTAAAACTTTTAGTCTCATTTTCCCCTTTGAAGCTGCAAAATCAGTTAGAAGGGGATTTGGAAACTATTTGCCACTATGGCACACTTTTTTTCTACAATCACTGTCATATGTTTATTTACATGTAAAGTTATATTTGTTGAACTTGTTTTCATTTTCTGTTTTTACAGACAGCGCTATCAATATTTTTCCAAGAAGTGGCTCTTCCCAGTGGAGCCAATGGCATAGCCGCACCACATTATCGTCAGGTAAACTTAAGTTTAAAACACTGTCAATTCCAAAGATTTTTCTTAAAAGATGCTTATAGATCAGGGTGCCATACACTTACACTTTTATTGTATCTATCATTATTACACAAAAATCAATGTATTATGTAATCATCACCACATTCTACTGTTGAGTAGCAGTTTTTAAGATCTTGTACAAACAAGTGACTTCCCACTACTTTCTTACGAATTGCAACACAAATTATGAATATTATGTGACCTGAAACTTCTTTGTTATTAATAAAATACTATGAATAACTCAGTGGCATGACGGGCATCGCCCAGCTTAAACGTAATAGGTAACTTTTATCTGGCTGATTGTCTGCCAGGAAACTGCAAAAGTAGCTCCAATGATGGAAAAGTTGAGGAGTCATTCGTTAGTGTGATAAGTGTATGGGCATGGGCATGAAATTCATATGACAAGATGAGTGTTTGGTATGAGTGTAACTGCTAGATAGGCCAAAGAAAAGATGGATAGGTTGTATAAATCATGACATGAGTAACAAATAAGATATTTTTACAAAAACTAAAAACCAACTTAAAATTCCAGAATATTTACAAGATTAATATCAACCTCTTTTTTTTTTTTTTGTTATCAACCTCTTTGCGTTTTGCTTACCTACTGAGGATGACATTGGCCACCTACACTTTCGAATAAAAAACAAAAGTAACTACGACATCCATTCATCATCAATAATAACTCTTACGGTACTGACTAACTGACTGACAATCAAACGTAGTGATTTTATTCTCTTTGAAAATCAACGCAGAGCCTACTAAGAGTATGAAATTTGCAGGGTAGCTTCCTGTTGTAACGTATGGGTGCAAGTAAGAAATTCCCGACACACAACCCCTAAGTTTAAAGTTTATGTAAAAATAGCAGCAACCGAACGAAGTCGCGGGGATAACCATACTATACCACAGACGACAAAAAAAAAATCGGCAAGTGATTTCAAGAGAAGATGAAGTTTTTTTTAAGTTTTACGGGACAAGTAGCAATCCCTCAGGAATTAAATTAAAATGGGACCACCCCGGGATCATACTCTATACACCAGCGAAAGAGTCATCAAAACTGGGTAACCATTGACGGAGATATCGAGTAACATACACACAAAAAAAAAAAAAAAAAAACAGCCGACTTGAGAACCTCCTCCTTTTGGAAGTATGTTAAATAGTATCACTTTTTTCTTGACGACGAAGGGATGATGGCAGAAGGGAATTGATGAAGAAAAACATGTTCTGCCAACCCCATAATAATGTGGGCAAGAAGATGCTGATGGTCTGCCAGGAGATTTGCAGATAATAGCATTTTCTGTGTCGTAGGTATCAGAAACTACGAGTACCATGGTACCACAACACCCAGACCCGGAACAAATATTTGCAGAACATGCAAACATTTGTCCCCCAGCGGGAATCGAACCAGCACCCCTTGCGTCTCAGACGAGCACACGCCCGCTGCGCCACCGAGGTCGTCAAATGTTATGTTCCCGCTTTATCAATTCCAGCAACTGATGACGCCGTGCAACACGCCGGCCACACCCCCGAACTTCCCGGACGCGCTGGCGGCGTTCTCCCGCCTGTCGACCGGCAGCCCGGCGGCGGCGCACGCGGGCCCGTGCGCCCCGCCCGCCGCGCCGCCCGTCTCGCCGCTCGCCACCCATCCCCCGCACCCTCCGCCGCCGCACCAGATGAACATATTCCCCACCTCGCCCAACGCGCAGACGAATTACACTCCTCTCTCATGCTCAACTGCTGTAAGTAGCTTCGGACATTCACCGACGTGAGAACAGTTTGAATGATGGATCTTGGGCGCACGCAAGCCACCCAGAAAATCTGGCGCTGATGTGGCGCTGGCGTCTTGCTGTTCCATTAGCTTGCATTGCGAGCGTGAAGTTAGCTGTTTTAGCTTATCCAGGGCACAGATAACATAATACTATACTAATCCAGGGGATCTTAGTTCCAAACAGCTTCACATTGTATAATAAAAAACTTAAATCCGTCACCCGTAGGTAGACGGGTTTACTGACAACTTTTTTTTTATGACAGCACACACGGTCAACTTATCCCAAACCAGGCATAGCCTGTACTATGGGTACCAGTGACTGATACCCACAGCGCAGAACAAACATCTGTGTTCATCACACGACATCACGCGACCTCTAGCGCAGAAGGCAGAGTTACTACAAACTGAGCTATGCTATGAGGCCAGTCAACATACCCTCTAGCGTACAAAACCCGCGTCCACAGACTTAAGCTGCGTAGCGTGTTGCGCAGACAAAAGTCTGTGTGATTCGCACGATACAGCAAGTAGTACAGACATCATCGGAATGAACATCAGACTTAACGTCCACACGTCTCATTTTTCCAACGTCCAAGTTTTGTCTGCCCAAACACTGCGTGTGCTGGACCTGTAAAGGTCAACTCAGATCAAACTGCTAACATGCGCCGTATCATCTAACTAACTTTCGAGATTATTAAAAACACTTTAAAAATAATACAAATACTTTTTTTCAGATGTGCAGTGAAAACATGCCGAGATAAATGAATGGTATTAGTTTAGGAGCATCAATAATTTATTTTTCTAATGGTGCGCAATGTGAGCTGTGGAATTGTGTATGAAAATGTATAATTATTCTAGCAAATATCCCACTACAGCGTGATTTGCTGGACTTTATTTGGGTACTGTGTGTAGTCAATCATGTATTGCAAAACGTCGTATCTATTTCTTCCTTCAACGGTTTCGACTTATGCACAGAAATCCTATTAGATACCTGCATAATTGTTTAGAATATCGGGTAAGTAATCAAAATTTATAGTTGTGATTCTAAAGTTTTTGGTAAAAAGTTAAAGTTATCTAATAATAAACTAACCATGAATGTATGTATCTATGCTGAATAAATGAATTTTAGAGGGCAACTACCCTTACTGGGGTACAAAAATATCTCGTAGGCGAAAAAAATCTTTGATGCAAGATTTTTTATATCATAACTATCAGCTAATAAATCATAATTTTAGATAAGTAAAATAATAAATTGTTAAAATTGAAGCTTAAATCCACTAAGAATAGTTGCCTTCTTTTGTAGCTCTAGTAAAGTTGTACATCCATCTTTAAATCAATGTTGATATTAAATATTTTTATTTTAGTGTTATTTCAATATTGTCTTACTTTTTATAAGACATAAATTTTGCTTTTTTTTTGGCATATTGTAAGAATAAAAGAAATTGTATGAAATTATGCATTTTCAGTACCTATTTATAAACAATGTCGCTGGAAACAATACTTGGCAGTCTCTCCTTTATTAGGTATGTTTGTATAGCTAAAAAATAATTAAATTATTATGAGTTATGTATGACTTATGACGTAGGTAGATATGTAAAAACATTCTGTCATTCATTACATTGTATTGTAATGACCAGTCATCAATGAATAAATTACCATTAATACAACTTTGAACTTGAACAAGTGGGTTTTCATTAAAAGCAATCAAATTACGATGTTTAACATTTTTAATATAACTCATTTTCATCTTTAGGTAGTTTCTCTAGACTTTTTTCTTCAAACATGTCTATGTCTTCCATTGTATTTTGGATTCCATTTTCTTCCATGCATTCCATGCTTTGGACTGGACTCAAGACGTTAGAATGCTTACTATGTTTAAAAATAAGCTGAAAAGGAGTTAAAAATTGACAGATACTGTGTATTGAAGAACCAGCGTTAGGAAAAGAACTGCTGGTGTCACTACCTTTGTGGGTGATAGCAAAGATAATAGTGATATACACTGCTAAATAGAGCGCTTCTGGCTGGCCACAACTGACCTTCGGAATCGGTATCAGAATTTATTTGCTACTACCTTCTGTTTTTTAACCATGAAGTTATTTTTATCGCTTTTTGTACAATAGATGTCACTTTCGATTTAATGAAAGAAAAATACACATAAGTATAGCCACCTTATATAGACGTGCGGCCACGCTTAAAACCCATTTTTGACGGGCATTTGACACTTCATCAAAATAAACTTGTTACGGCGGCCACACAATATTATATAATTTATTTTTATTTTCGAAGGAATATCCATTAATTTCACGATTTACTTTTAATTATTAAACCTTTTTTAAATTATAAAAAGAAAAATTCGAAATAAACCGAACGTCGTTACAAGTTTACGTCAGTATACTCGTGTCAAGTCGGTTCATACCCAAAAAATTGAAAGATTTCTTTCGATTTTTTGTTCGGGTGACAAGTTGAATACATTGACTATGCTATCGAGTTTTTTGTGCACAAATAAAAGTTCATGCAGTGCATAATAATACTGAGCTACCCTTCAGCACTGGAAAAATGCTGGCACTGCAACAAACTGGAGAAAAGTCGTCGAGAAAACAGAAAATAATATTACATGACTTTGAACAAGATGTGAATTGACAATATTGTTGAAAATTAATTCATAAATCTCTGCGTACCTACACAGTGATGACGATGACAAAACGATTATTTCAACTGGATAAATGCAACTTATTTTGTTCAACTATGTACCTACCTACTTGTTTTTTTTTCTTAAAATGACGATATAATTTAATAATGGGACAGGGATTGTAATAGGATTCAATCAAATAAAGTTACTCTACATAAGCAATAAGTGATTTTTAAAGAATTGATGTTATTTTATTTTTTCACAATAACTGCATTCGATTCACTGATGTTTAAAAACCATATCGATTCATTAAGTTCATCGATAATTTTAAGCAGGTCACCTCACTATGAAGCTAAGACTGACAGACATCAAATGTGGCCTTTTAATGTGGCTTTACTATAGTGAGTTCATAACTACAATGTAGCAGACAGGAATGTTTCTGATTGAACTCTGTAGATAGGGCTACACAGAACTGATTGTATTTTTAGGGTTCCGTACCTCATTTGGAAAAACGGAACCATTATAGGATCACTTTGTTGTCCGTCTGTCAAGACCCTTTTTATCAGAAACGGCTATAGGTATCAACTTGAAAATACCACCTATTTAGGTCTGTGGGCTTATGATGACGTATAAAAATCAAAGCTCTAGCTTAATGCATTAAAAAGATATGGTAATTAATTTATAATTTTTGTATGGAAATGGTTAAAATGAAAAACCTCTCCTAAACCTCCAGTTACCTCACAATTCTGAAATTTGGTACGCTAGGAGCTTTTGTAACACAATTAAAGGGAAAAGTCTGAAATTGAATAATATCGGAGTTTTTTAGGAAACAAAGTTATATTTGCGATATATTTTTGAATGTCATACAATGACTACGTGAGCGACCGCAAATATAAGTTTGTCAATTCCTACAGTTAGAATTTTTATTTTCTGACCATGATCACTGGTGCACGACCGGGATTCGAACCCACGACCAATGAGTTCTCGCACTTGACCGTCTTTATTTCATCTGCCCTAGATTCAAAGCCCCATTCCACAATGGCGGAGTACTTGGTTATCATCGCCTCAAGCACGATTTTAGAGGCAAGGATGCGGGTTCTTACCCTATTCGCATAATAATAACTACTAACACAGCATTTTAAACGCTGACTAAGAAAATGTACCTAGATAGGTAGGTAGGTAATCCGTCTGTAGTGGTCTGTAGGTAGGTAGGAACCATCAAGTAGGTACAATCTAGTCAAAAAGTTACTCTATGATCTAGTCCCATTCCAGCTCACCTTATAAAATTGAGGTTTCTCGTACATCCACATCAAAATTAGGGACGATATCATTATTGATAGCGAGAAAATCAAATAGTTACTAGAGTATTTATACGCGTCTAGGAAAATGCCGTACCAGCATGTAACGGCAGATCCATCCATTTTTTTGAAAATAATCTCTCAAGTCATCATTGACAACACCTGTCTTTCTTGCACTTTGACGTTCTAGTCAAAAAGTGTATTAGATCCTCAACTTCCTCTTCTTCCAACATCTTGAGCAGCAAAGTCGGATTTTTACCATAGCTAAGTATGTACGACTCACAGAGTACTTTGTATAAATACCGGGTACGACTACTGCTTAGGTACTTGTCTAAGATGGCGTGTTTGTTTTTTTTTCGCTACGAACTTGCTGCACGTGGATTCGGCTGTTCTGTGATGCACGTGTAGGCCAAAAAACAAGTACTTGATGATAGTTTAAACCAGGTAGGCCTATGAGTAAATACCTCTGCGTAGGTCCTATTTATACAGGGTATTTAGATGGGGCATTATAGACAGCAGATACTAGAACCACTGCAGCGGCGCGTATATTCCTAAAATGTTACCAATATCTCAGACCACCCAAATAGGCATGTGTTGGCCTAGTGGAGGTACCCTGACTTTCGGACCCTGAAATCGGTGCGCATTAACACGTGCTTTAAACGGTGAAGGAAAACATCATGAGGAGAGATCAGTGTATATTCTTATAAGCGGCGATGGACTTGTATGGAATTCTCACTATGCAAAATGTGGGCATGTGCCAAATGTTCTGACTACCCCCTAATATCGCCTGGAGATCCGGCCCCCAATTCTACTAATTCAATGACTTGAAAATGATAATCGCATGATAATGGATTGTCGCCACCTTCGTTTCTTTTCTTTGATTTCGTTGGTTCCACAATGACTGCCATTGATATCGTGATAGCAGAATACAAAAAGTGGCCATTTTGCCATTGAATTAGTAGAATTGGGCCCCTGAGAGATTGCCCACCATACTTGGAGATAAAAGTTGTGAGGATATTTTGAAAAAAAAAAAAACAAAACTCTTCAATCAATGTGATCAGAAATCAGTAAATTTTTAATTTTATTTAAATTAAGTTTACTCCTGATAGGAAGTTTATTTCAAAAATTACAATTAGATTACATCACTTTCTATTAAACATACTGCTAACTCTTTAGGTACAGTTTTGGATAAAAATATAATCCTGATAGGAAGTTTACTTCAAAAATTACAATAACTACATACATAGAATACATAACTTTCTATATGTACCTACTTATTGCTAATTCTTTAGGTACGGTTTTGGATAAAAATAATGTTTACACTACAAAAATAAGTATTAGTAGGCAGGTAAATTACCACAAATCAGTAGAACCAATAACAGTAACAACAAGTAAGGACACAGATTCAATACATAAACAACACAAAGTATCTGTGTTTAAACATCACATGAAATAGTACCTAGCGAGGACATACATATTGAACTAAGGTGTTCCCACACCAATCGATCAATCGTCGATCGATTGGTGTGGAACAGTCAACGTCAACTGTTCCATTCCACCATCGATCGATCGACGATTAGTGTGGTAGTTCCTGTCGATCGACGTCGACTGTTTCATTCTTCCATCGATCGATGCTATCGATCAACGATTCATCGATTAGTGTGGAACAGTCGACGTCAACTGTTAGATAGTATCATTGATTGATGAGCAAGCGTCGTGACTTGCTACCACACGAGTGGTCGACTGTTTCATTCTACCATCGATCGACGATTGATTGATTGATGTTGGTTGATCACATATTGTTACACTTATTTATTAGGTACTGACTGATATGATACATAGCTTGCTTGGCAGCCACTATAAAGGTGGGGCAAAATAAAGGCCATCAAGAGTTTGTCCTTATGTAACATAATTCAAGGTCTTCTAGACCAGACAAGGGGAAATGAGATTCCTAGGTAAATTGTAAAGAAAAAAAGAACCATTTTTGTATTTTTGCAAAAAGTACAGCCAGGCTACAAAAAATAATATGGTAAAAAAAGTTGGTCATTTTCTTATCAGGAAAATTAAGCATATTACTACTATACTTAGTTGAAAACTTCAGAGAATGGTTTATTCAGAGATTGAAAATTCAAATGTGTCCCTCAATTATTATTGAAGTTAATATACATATTAGATAATCAAAAATGCAGTTATATTTTTCTACACAATAGACCTCATGTTTTCTTGAAAGTAACTATATAAGACGAGGTACCTATAATTATTCCATGTCACAAAGTCTCGTGAATCATTGTAATTTGAATCTTATATCAATGACTGAAAGGTTACCAGACAACTCATTGTGAGATGGAATAACTGTATACCTTACCTTTTTGTGTCCCATTATTTTGCCCTAGAGCTACTTTTCTACTAGAACCGCTGCAGCTACAGGAAAACCTTTTGAACCATTTTTCTTTCACACCATTAAATTCTGTTAATTGAAATTCAAGCAACGTGTATTAATTTACCATGATGTTTGTAATTCAATTTGCAGTTATAGCGAAAAAAATTAGAAAAATTATTGCCCATACAAATTAATAGGAAAATTGGTTTTCTAAGCCCCCTTCGTCCACGGAGCTACTCAAAAGGAACGCGATTGAAACTGTAGTCAATTATGTAGTAGCCTGACTGTCGTAGCACTAGTATTTCAATGGCGCTCCGTCCACGACGCTACTCAAAAGGAACACGTTTGTAACTAGTCACCTGGCGACTCGACATGCTGGTCGCGTGTCCAATCAGTCCGCAACTCTAGTTTCTAATGAGTTCCGCAACTTTTGCGTAGCGGCATGGACGAACGGGCTAAGACTTTTATTACCCTATCACTAAGATTGTCAAATAAGTAAATAGATCAAAATTTAGGGTTACTCTCATAACTTTTTCTATGTATCTGCAAAAATTCTAGGAGCTGCTCTCACTGCCCCATCTCAACCTTCCACCCTAAAGTTTCAATAAAATAAATCCATTAAGCATCCCAAACTAGTAAACAGTGCCATAAATTGTTTCTCTTAACTTGTTGCATGCTGAAGTGCAGATCGCGAATAAACACAATAGATTTTCTTCTTCTTCTATTGTCTGGAATCTCGATGAAGTTAAATATACATCATCTCAGCCATTGATGACATCTTTTTAGGTATGTGAACTAAAGTTTCAAAATAACTTGCTAATTCATCTATTGTGACATCACAGGGTGGATTAAGTGCTTGTTGAGAACAGGAACCAGTTTGCGTATGTTGCGTCAACTCTCTGTTTTCTCTTGCACGCGACGAGCTGCTGCCATCCTTCCACCATTTACTTTCATTGCTTGAAGTTGAAGCTATTTGTTCTTGAGTATCACTTGATATCTTTAATTTATTACAAGTTTTAACAAGGGTGCAAAGATTAAGAGAGTCTATGTTATAGTTTTGAGTAGAGCTGCATTCAGGATGACATTCTTCTTTATGGAGACTGCTGTTATTAACGCAGCTCTTTATAATTTGTAACACAGGTTCTTTTATTATTTTATTGGTCTTTTTTTTACTAACTCCAACATTTGTATTCTTTTTTTGGAAAGTGCAAGCACATGAACCATTTTGAATGCGGGGTCTCAACCGTGAACCACGTTTTGTTTGACCATTGAATGGGTTTTCATTAGACCTTTCCATAACTTTCATGGGCTCTATTTCTAATCTCCCCATCTCTTCTTGTAGCAATAAATCTTCTTTAGCCATTTTGAATTAAACTGCAAAAGAGTGATATTCAATTAATGTAGGTACACAAAACCTTCAACTTGAAAAGATTAGTTGGATTGATTTTTTAATCTATCCAACTAATCTTGGACTAACCAGGACATGGTGTTTTTACACCATGTCCTGGTCACGTCAACCAAAAATGTTTCAAAAGCTTGGCCTAAAACATTGCTTTTACTTATCCTCTAAACTACTATGTTTGTTAGTTAGTTTGAGTGCCTTAACATACTCAAACTTTTAGTAGTATCATTATCATTCAGCCTGGTACCACCCAATTCTGGGTATAGGCCTCCTGTTTCTTTTACTAGCCTCCTCGGCCTCCCGCGACTCTGGATTTCGTAGACCCAACGTGCCACCGGACGAACAGGATTTCTTACTGTCCTCGGCCACGCATTCAAGGCAGTTTTATATAATGAGTAGTAATTACTCTTTCAAAACGCTGGGTCCTTATCCATCGTCACAATGGCCCATTCATTTTCAACATACAGGCAGAACAACATATGATGGAAGAACCAGAACACGACGGAGGAATGTACGAGTGTTTGACGTATTTGTGGTAGACTTAATGATCGTTTATTGAATTTGATTATTACCAATTCCATTTTCAATTACTGTACAGCGCAAATACGATGAGAGCGACTGGTGAATTTGGTTCACGCTATGTGAAATCTCAGTTATATGAGGTGTTTAGAAAAACCGATTATTGGACTTACAACAAAATTACTTACCATTCGTTCTGCATGCATCAAGAGTATTTAAGATAGCAAGCAGGGTTTTTCGTCAAATTAAAGATCGCAATTCCACTCCACAACAAAATATTTTGTTTGCGTCATGCGTAAACAGAGTATAACACGGACACAGGCTACTAAGGATGAACACGGTCTACGGCGGCGTCATGCCATGCATGAATATATGAATTAGGTAGGCTTGTCTTGTGTGTTTTTACCGTAGACAGAGTATAACATGATAACATCTGTCTACGAGCCAGGCTAAGACTATTTTTGTATATACCAGACTGGACCTAAATAATCTGTCAGAAAAATTATATCAACCAATCAGTAAGGATGTACGGCGGTCCGGGAACATATTTGATTGGTTGATGTCATTTTGTCACCAAGGTTTTCTGATCATGTCGGCCGTGATCAGGCACAATATGCATGCATAGCACATTTGCACCATAGAGTAATTTTGTATATTGATTTGCACAAAACATTATGACAATTGACAGGGTCTAGAAATAGCTCTCTCGATTTTTTCCTTTTTCCCAATTTTCCTCAATTCCTCCTGTTATTTTTTTTGATAACTCCCTCATTCCTCATATTCCTCATCCTCCTCACCTCACTCACTCACTCACTCCTGTGGATGGAAACTAATACGTTGTATGCTCGGGAGTAATAGTGTTCTGTGGTTGTATGTATGTACGGTTGTATCACAGAGTACTTTTGTTTTTATAGGGTTGTAATTATTCCTCTAATCTGTGAGGGAAACTGTGAGGTGTTTTAACTAAAATTATTCTACTCTATCCAGTATGCGTTAGCATCCTATTGGTCTATGTATCCACGCAGCACGAACGAACTATATCTACCACCACATATTGGTCTGTGCCACCGTTCCACCACACGGAAATCACATGTACATGTACACTGTACACTACGTATTGTGGTGAGAATTGGATTGATTGTGTTGGTTGTGACATTACTTAAATATACGGTGTATAAACGTAGTACTCAGTAGTCTGTGTCATATATTATTGCCTGGACTTCGCTAAGTGGATTTATATACTTATTGATTTTCACTTATCACTTTACAATGGAACGTAATCCTGTAATTATTGCTGCCACCGCAAGACAAACTGCATCAGTAAGGAAAAATTACAATCAACTATAATTAATAAAAAAAAGCTACCTCCTAATAACGTATATTTACATTATTGCAGCTAATATTTCTTCACGGTCTTGGAGATACAGGGTGAGTTCATGACATATTATGTTTGGTTTAGTGATTAATCCATTTTTTACTGACTACACAGAAGAATTTGGTCTGAATTATGAACCCCATTGCATTTTTAGCCTAGCATGAATGAGAGTACCAAATATTATATAATTCAATTCAATTTAATGGTAACATAAACAGCCACTATTCAGCATGCTGAAGCACATGTGCTAGGGCAGAGCAGCTCATACCGAAGTGCTGGTCTTCCGTGTTCACACTTAGATGAGCATGCAGTATTACTGTGATACATTGTCTTATTATATATTTTACATATAAATGGTTTCTTTCTTGTAAAGTTAAGTCTTTTATATAAACTAGCTCAAAAACTTGTGAAACACTTGTGTTTTAGCCATGGTTGGGCAAGTACGATTGCGGCAATCCGTGGTCCACACGTTAAAGTGATCTGCCCTACTGCATCCACGATTCCTGTAACTCTAAATGCGGGGTTCCGCATGCCATCATGGTTTGACCTACGCACACTGGATGCTACTGCTCCTGAAGATGAAGAAGGAATAATGAGAGCTACATCTCTTGTCCATGGATTGATTGCTGATGAAATAAAAGTATGTAAAATAATTTAATTAATAAAATTAAGTGCTAAATAATTTAAGTGTACATTAACTCGTGCTTAAACGGTGAAGGAAATCATAGTGAGGAAACCAGTTAGCATTGTAATAGCGCTGATGGGTGATTTTATAAAATGTAAATCCGTTATTGCCTGTAAGAATTAGCATGTTTTTTTTTGTATATTAGTTTAAGGGTTGTGGGTATTGTCAATTAAATAAATGGGCTTGCTACTTGTCACTTAGGGAATACTAACTATTGCAAAAATGCCAAGTGTTATGTTTAGATATGCCTCTGACTACCCTGTTGTATGCCTGGAGATCTAACTGGATATCTAAAATACTTGGGGATAACAGTAAAGTTTTTTTTTAAAGCCTCGGTAAAAAAAAGTTCATGTCATTGTAGGTATATTACAAAAATCCGATAGGTAACATACCTGTAGGTATTTTAGTAATATAGGTGCCTACCTACAACATCTACAAATTAGATTACATAGTATTGTAAGGTTTATTTTCTTCACAGGGTGGCATTCCAGCAAATAGAATACTTCTGGGAGGATTCTCTCAAGGTGGGGCCTTGGCCTTGCACTCTGCCCTGACGTACCCTGAACCCCTGGCTGGAGTCATGTCCCTCTCATGCTGGCTGCCAAGACATGCTCATTTCCCTGATGCAGTGAAAGCTCCTTTGGAGTTGCCGGTGAGTATTGTTTTGTGTACAAACTGGACGACGACGCAGCATTGGTAGGCCCTGCACCAGATGGACCGTTGTCGGCATTGTGAAGGTTGAAGGAAGTCAGTAGATGGAAATGGCTTATAGCCGTTCATCGTGGCAATCTTTGGGGGAGGCTTGTGTTCAGCAGTGGACTCAGGCTTATGATGCTGATCATTATGTACGTCATAAGCGCTGTGGCATAGCGCAGGCCAATTTCAACTGGTATGATAGATATTTAAAATGTCCACACTGAGGTGCTAATTTTGATCGTGGAGTCGCTTAGGCGGTACTCCATGCAAAACCCTGGTATTTAAATGCTATTTTCTCTTTACCAGAAATACCCACCTGGAATTGCGAAATAAATATTTTTCGTACTTTTATATGTTTAATTTTTTTATTTTTTTAACTGTTGCTGCGCATACAAACTTCATTAAAGGTTATATAGAGAGGTTATTAAAATATTTTACATAAGTTTTTTCAAAAAAAATCTTATTAATATTGCCTTCTGACTGCATCATAAGACACCTCATCTCTAGCTAAACATTTCTTAAAGATACCACCATTCGAAGGTCTATTAAGTACCAACAGTTTCCTAAATAACATTTTTATTATTCACTAAAACTCCATTATTGACCCCCATTAGGATACGAATTTAAATCTTACTGGGATATTTACAACCTCTTAGAGGCGCACTTTAATCCTTTCACTACACTGATTCTTTCACCGATGGTCATAGGCCCTTTTCAGGGTCGCCATACCTCAACCTGGTCACTGACCTAATGCAGGATGACCAAGAAAGAATCTGTGACAGGACAAGCAAGCAACCTACCCTTAAAACATACACACCTTTCAAGTTTCAATGACCAGAGGTTTAGGCTGTGCTTTGTCTATAAGTCAGTCAGGACTTTGATTCTACTAACTAAACAGTATTGTACCCCACGGCCATGCTATATTACAAGGAGGACAAGTACTTTACTTAAATAATGAAGTAATTGAAGTAAGGAAGGCAATACTTTCCTTTATTTTTGACTAGCTTCTGCCCGTGGCTTCGCTCGCCACTTTACCCACAAAAAATATCCTACATGCTATTCTAGGTAAAACTCTAGTTTGATCTAAATCGGCTAAGCCGTTACGTGATTGAACCACAAACATCCTCAAAAACTTTCGCATTTCTAATATTAGTAGGATAGGAAGTACAGGTAAGCTAGAAATATGTAATTACTAGATTCCGTGGCTTCGATCGCATGTTATACAGGTGAGTTTTATTTCAGGGCCACTTAGGCGTAAACGGAGACCGTAGTAATCGAAAAGTGATGTTAGGAGTTACGGGCTCGATTTTGAAAAAAATAAGAACTGTATTAAAAAAAAAATATATATTTCTAGTTCTCCACAAAACAAAAATTGATAATTTTTTTTGCATTTCTGTGTTCTACGTTTGAAAATAAATAAATAAATGTATGATAACAATGTGTATAAAGTTGTTGGAACACCTTCAAAACTGCAAATTTATTAATTAAACAATATTTATTTATCGGAGGTTTATTATTTCGGTCGGACTATGTGCAAGAAAAGCAATTAATTAGTAAAAAATAACCTTCGGTAAATAAATATTGTTGAATTTATAAAATTATAATTTTGAAGGAGTTCCAACAATTTTAGACACATAGTTCTCATGCATTTATTTGTTTATTAACAAACAAAGACGCAAAAATTCAAAATTTTTTTTTTTCGAAAAACCTACATTTTCTGAAAAACTAAATAAATTTCAACTTTTTTTAATGCTGATTTTATTTTTTACAAAATCGAGCCCGTATCTCCTAGCATCACTTTTCGATTACTCTCACGGTTTCCGATTTCGCCTAAGTTGCCCTGAAAAAAAAACTCATGTCATGTATGTATTTATAAAATGTATATGAAATGTATGTAGTCTTTGTTTATTGCAGGCTATTTACACGCCAAATTTTATTCCAATCCGTTAAGTGGTTGTGATGTGAAAGAGTTTTTGAAAATGCACGTATCGAGGTATTCCGGCTGTTACAGTCCAATACTAAAGTTTATGTAGGTTATATTGTGACAGAAAAGCGCTTGCGCAACGAGAATAACAAAAGCAATTAAGTATTCATGTAAACTATGAAAATTAGATGTTTACGTAAAATACAAAAAAGGAAGGAAGTTAATTAGTAAGTCTCCTTGACTACAGGTATTTACATTATTAATTGTATAAAAAAAGGTCGCTAGTGTAGTTCAGAGGTGACTTGGTTTTATTTTATACTTACAATACGCTTTCCGTAATATGATGGATGAATAACATCCCCCTGCCACAAACTAAACTTTTTTTTTATTGACTACTGGCGTTTTCTTCTTTTGAATGCTACATTAAGTAAGACCAAAGATAGTATACTTAGCAGAAATGGTACGACATGCAGCACCGCTGCACCGCTACTTTTAGAACGAACCTGTAAAAAACTCCAAGCAAAAAAAGTCAAAAAATCGTGGGCATTCCACTAGCTCCAGATAAAATAATCATGTGGATAAATAATGTAAACTTCAGCACTATTCATATGAATGACTGTTTTAACTGACTGGTAGCAGTTTGAGGTTAATTAAAATAATAGTTTATGTATGTGCGTGCGCACTTTAAATATCTAATCAACATGGTTCACCTAGGCTTTGTCGACATATTATGTACATATTTTGGTATGTACTCGTATGTTTTCCTGATTACTTAAAACGTAATTTCAATTTCAGATATTCCAAGCTCACGGTGATTGCGATCCAGTAGTTCCATTCAAATGGGGTCAGATGACAGCTTCCTTTTTGAAGACTTTCATGAAGAACATCGAGTTCAACACGTACCAAGGTCTTACGCACAGCTCCTCAGAGGCTGAGCTCAAAGACATGAGGGTGTTCATAGAGAAAACTCTGCCGGCCGTCAAATAAATACCCATATGCAACTGCATCCAGGGAATCACCTAAAAGTACATTGAATTTCACTATAGAAATAATTTATTTTCAGTATATATAGATAATTGTTACTTATTATGATCTTCAGCTATGAATTGCAATTCAAGTAGGTAGGTATCACGATTAATCATCAAACTCAAAAATATCATAATCAATAAGTAGGTAGGTATGTGTTGGCAGCATGTTGATATCTAGACATTCCTTTAGACCACACTTCGTTTTTAAGTTACTTACCTCACTGAATATAGTTAAAATTACGTACATGCAAAGTATATTATCTAGAGTTTATGATGGTCTATGTAGGTACCTACTAACTGTAAGATTATTATTGACTATTAGTTATAAATAAATCCATTGCATTTCACAATATTCTACTTTTATTTAATACCTACCTGTGGACGTTTGTTATACCTACCAGAGGCATCACACACGCGTTGCCGACTCAGATGCATGCGTACCTAATAAGTCTCATTACATTATAATGTCACCGGCTACCTCACCTTCTAACTAAACACAACATTGCAAGCATTATTATGCTTGCCAGTGACTTATTATTACAAATTCGTACAACAGGTACCTACCAGACCTCGTAGATAACGAAAGCGTAGATGTAAAACAATGGAGGAAAGCCCCCCAACCCGATGGACCGACGTCATTGAAGGGTGCGGGAAGTTGGTGGATGAAAATTGCTCAAGACTTCATCGTGGCATTCTCTGGAGGGGGTCTATGTCCAGCAGTAGACTTGAAGAGGCTGGTAATTAAAATAATTAAAAATAGGCGTTCGTAAAGGTGTTATCTATTACTAGACTGCTGTATTTTTATAAATCACTAGCTTCCGCCCGCAGCTTCGCGCTCGTGGTACCTACATAAAAATTAGCCTATTATGCGTGTGTATGTCTACAGATTACACATAGCGAATTTCCGAATTCTGAGTATGCAAATATTTAGTGCATAATTGGTGCAATCTGAAAATCCAATTCACAATTTAGGTGCCAAAGAGGTTTCTAAGATATGGGCTAAAAACTGTGTCAGCTGGAGATCCGGGTCTACAGCTTGCACATCCAGTTCTGCCTAACGGCTGACGAGAGAGCTATGAAAAATAGCCAGATATTTAGTGCCAAATTAGTGCCTAAGGTACCAAAATTTTCAGACCTGTACCTAAAAAGGTTTCAGAGATATAAGCAAAAAACTATGTGTAAGCTGTAGACCCGGATCTACAGCTGACACATTTCGTTACGCCAAACCGCTGATCAGGGGGCAATAAACTTTAGGCAGGATTTTAGCTCATTATTAGTGCCTAAGGTACCAAAAATTTCAGGCCTGTAGCTGAAAAGGTTTCAGAGATATAAGCAAAAACAGTTTTCCCGCCAAAAATTCAAAAAAGTTATTGCAAATCAACTCAGTGCGTCGTTGCCGGTCCGCTTCAAGAAGACTATCAATCGACTTTAAACTTTATTAACATGATAAAAAGAGTGATTTTGGCATTTGATCATTAAAAAAGTTCATTTGTTGTCTCGTTCTTAAATTTTGCTTTGACTAGGAGCTCGGAGTATAAAATGTTTTCAGCCAAAACCTAGTGTTGTCATCGATGTACTCGACTAAGCTGTTAGATTACGCGCGCTATCTACCACCGAATAGCTAATATAACAATAACCCGATGGGCCTAAATCGATTGTCGCAAAAGTTCCGCTATCCGCCAGAAGACGGCACCACTAAACAGTCTCTATTTCGAAGAGTTGGGGAGTTATTTGGCGTGGCCGATAGGACTACCTTCTCAATATTAATTTCAGATCCTTGTGGAATTTAACTAGACAAAGTTATATTTGCGGTCAGTTTCATATAATGAACTACGTGAGCGACCGCAAATATAAGTGTGTCACTTAATATACTTGGAATTTTGCTTTCTGATAACTTGTAGGTAATGGTACGGAAGCATCAGGGCGCGAGTTCTTGCCTATGCATGACCCTCTTTATATCATATACAATATCTCTATGAAATATTTTTTTAGAAAGAGGCCATTTCATTCTGGCCCTGGTCCTGGTTCCCTACATAGAAAAATTAGGAAAAAATAGGAAATTACAAGAAAAATCACATTTTATTAATTTGAAGACAAATGCGATGGTACAAGAATAGTTCTTCTGGTAAGTTTTTTACTAAATGAACACTATTTTAAGGCCGCCATGTTGGTTTATAGTTGGCGTTTGACATGACATTGACATATTTTTCTGTCATGTTGTTTGATTTGATGTTTTTGTTTTGTCAGATGAATGTAGGTTGTCAAAATGACATTTCACGCACGTCCATCCGCCATATTTTTGTAGCGCTGTGTGTTGGTCTCTTTGTCGAAGAAAATCTTAATGTACCTTAGAACGAAGTCAATTTAAATAAAATAACCAATTAAATACGTTTACTTTATTGCTTAGCCATATTTGAGAGTAGTGTACACAGTGCAGGCCCAGGCTCCATATATTGATGAAACGTCTCTTTTCAAAGTGGTCTGCCTCCACTTTGAAACCGCTGTAGTCGCCCGCCAATTTTATTTTTAAGTAGCTTTAAGAGTATATTTTAACATATCAAAAATGCAGCTTTCCTAAAATTCTTTTTTTGTTGGTCAAATTTTAACACCTTTCACATCCGATTGCCGCTAAAGCTGCCATTTCAGCATGTTCTGTAGTTTCGAAATTGACAGACTCAGTTTCGAAATTTTGAAACTGTAGTACCTAAAAATTAAAAAAATCCAGAGCGTAAAAAACCGTTCTTTTCGTTGTCCCAATTACAAATAACGCTTATAATATCGTAAATTCCCGCCTGCAAACTGTTGTGCAAGATACGGTGTGTAAATTGCGAGCTCTGTGAGCTCTTGAGCCGCTCAAAAGATGCCATGCGCTCCCCACGCCCGGCGCTGTCCGGTAGACTTACGACTCCGAATCTTCTCACAGCTCGTTTATTGAGAGTTAACTTATCATGTTCTATAAATCTTTCTCCACTAAAGATGTTGGCATCGACGGAAAATCTTTTCAGATGCTGCAGTCTCTCTCTTCTAAATTTGCCCTTTGCTTGTCTAAAATCCTTGAAAACGTTGTCCTTATCAGCTTTCTCTTTTCTTAACTCAACATAGCCTGCTCAGTCCTCTCCAATCTGGTTTTAGACAGCACTGTTAGTGTTCTAAGAAAAGTGTCTTATGACACCCTCTTGGCTATGGATAACTAGTGCCTCACAGTATTAGTACTCCTTGACTTTAGCAGTGCAGTCAACTCAGTTTACTGCGAAATTCTTTTATCCAATTATTCCCTCCTTTAATTTGTCTCACCTAGTAATATCTTGGTTCAAATCTTATATTTCAGGTTTTGATCTTGGGTAACTCGTATAAGATCAATATGGTCAATCAATTTCATATTCCATCTGCGGTATTCGATGGTGTATTGATTGATACCTTACGCTAGCAAGGTTAAGAACCTTGGAGTGTTCTTCGACATTTATTTGTCTTCATCATCATCAGCCTGATTAAATCCACTGCTGAACATAGGCCTCCCCCAGATTGCCATGACGAACGGTCTTGAGCCTTCTCATGGAACTCTTTGGGGGAGGCCTATGTCCAGCAGTGGACTTCTACAGGCTGATGATGATGATGATTGTGATGTGTGTGATTTTCTTCACATTTCAAAATGTAAGTACTTCACATCGACCTATTGTGTTTACTTGTGTTATTACACCGACACGTGCAGGAATACATACAACCAACGAGTGTGGAGGTGAAACCTGGTTAATAACTTTGATTTTGATAACAAAAACATTAAAAAATAATAAAAACTTCAAGTTATATGTAAGTTTTTATGAAACTATGATAAATACCCTATCAAGTTAAAAAATTCAATCTAAATATTACCCTAAAAATCCCTCGCACAGTTTCGAAATTTCGAAGCTCACGAAGTCAAATTCATAGGCCGATTTCGAAACTGAGAATCTATGAAACTGATGACAACAGATTATTTTAGGAAATTATAGGCTTTCTTAAAATATGTGTTGTTTGCCGTTCACTGGCTCTCTAACTATAAGATGCCATAGCCAGCCCGAAAGGGAAAAACACGTAAACAGAGTATAACATAGGCTAGCTAGCGCGTATACCTGAGCAAGACGAAAGTTCGTATAATTCAGCCAATTAGAAATGGATATTTTTGTGCGTGGCTCTAGGCATGAGAATGACCATGAAATTAGTGCGGTTTATCATAAGTCATACATAACGAATGATAAAATTTAAAGATATGGTAATGATAAAAGCATTAGAAAACTAAATAAATAATAACGTGTTCAATTCTATAGCCAGATCCTTTTCTAGCATAAAGTTTTAATTGCAAATAGAAACAAAAACGGTACTTACCGGTGAAAGGTAGTATTTTCCACTTTCCTTAAACTATCTTTCGTGGAGCCTATAAAACTGCAACGTACCATGTTACCAGTTGAATTCTACACCTGCTTCACCAGACACACAAAAATATTAGTTAGTAAAAGTAATTACTGCACTTTTTCACACTAAGGATTGATCCAATGATTGGTGCACAACAAACTCAAAGTGCATACGCAGACAGTGATGAAAGATAACAGTTCTTTCTCCTTCGTTCATACGTCGTTCATATATTTATATCCTTTTCTTTCTTGATATTATTATTTAACGTGACGTCTATGTTATTCTTGGTCTACGGTTTTGAATGAATGAATGAAACTAAAAATCCCATGCCATGATCCCGTAGACCGAGGTTTACGCATGATCCTCACTCGTATCCATAGTACTAATCTGTGATCGTATCTTCCTTCCTAGTCTGTGCCTCACTACTCTCCTACACCTACCCTACCACGTGAAAATAAATAATGTTTTTTTTGAAGAATTCTGTATGAATAATTATTATTTCCCTAAAAATGAGTAAACAAAACGAGTCTACTGTGAAAAAAAGACGGATTTATTCTGAAGTTATTGAGAGTAAGTACTTACAAATATCATGCCATGCAAAGTTGTCTACCTACAGATTGATTTCCATGAATAATTACTCTATAAGATTCTGATAGTCCTAGTAGTACCTACTTGTTTTTTACAGGTCCCCAAATAATGGAAGAAAGTTATGTACATTCAGAGATACAAAAAAAACCTGTAAGAAAGCACAAAAAGCCACCACCTAAGTTTCGTTTGAAAACGTCTGGTTGTACAGCTTCCTTGGAGGCGCCAACGAATGAAAGAATACCTTTGATGCTCACAGATGTCCAACACTTACTGTTGCACTCTCTCCTGCATAATATAAACCTGACGGAGCCTCCACGCTGGTATGTACTGGAAAGAGGAGATAGAATCAAACAAACAAATTGCCTTATAGTAGAAGGTCTATCAATCAAACACTGGGAAATGTTCAAAGATGAATTTGAACACAGTTCAAAAATATTTAATGACTTTGTGGAAGTTCTGACACCTTCTCTATACAACGGCTCATTAGTTCAGGAACTTGCATTAGTCCCACTGTCTGAAGCAGAAAAAGACAACATAATTCAGAAATATGGAAGTATGAATCTAGCCCTGGAAGCAAGGAAGGACTTGATGGTAATGATGAAAGCTGTATTTCCTGTTGGAGAAGAAACTGTACCGGGTAACGAGAACTTAAGTGAAGATCAATTCCCAAGAACTCAACTTGTACTGTCTGCTTGGCAACTTGCTGAAGAAAACTATCCAATGCCTCTGAAGGGAAAGTTGAAGGATGCATATTCTGATTATGTGATGACAAAAGATGAATATACACCTGTAACTGCACAATCACCCTTATTTGGAGTAGATTGTGAAATGTGCATTACCAATGCTGGCTCAGAGCTGACCCGAGTCTCTGTAGTCAATGAGAAACATGAAATTGTTTACGAGTCATATGTGAAACCCTACAATGATATCACAGATTATCTCACAAGATATTCTGGAGTTACAAAGACCTCTCTAGAAAATGTGAATAAAAGGTTGGAAGATGTGCAGGATGACTTGCGTAAGCTTCTTCCCCCAGATGCAATATTGGTCGGCCAATCATTGAATGCAGATTTACATGCCCTAAAAATGATGCATCCTTATATCATTGATACAAGTTTAATTTACAATTTCACTGGTGAGAGGACACGTAAGCCGAAGCTTAAAACCTTAGCCAAAGAATTTCTTAATGAAGATATCCAATTAGGCAAAAAAGGACACTGCTCTGTAGAAGATTCCATTGCATCGATCAAGCTGGTTCAGTTGAAACTCCGCAAATCCATGGAGTATGGGGATGCTGTTCATACAAATAGGCAGAAGTACAAGGAAAAGTATTGCAAAATAACAACCGCTGAAGAATATGCTTTCCCCATATTCAATCATATGATAGAACAGAAAAAAACTTCTCTGATAGTTGGATGTGATGACATCACTGGAGATTATCATTCATATTTATCTCAAGCTAAAGAAAGTATGTCTACTCAGTTGAAGAAAGGCAAGCCAAAGAAGATCAAACTGAACACAGTTGATGACCATGATGAAGTGATTTCTAGTCTCACTCAGTCTGTGAATGACTACAATTTTACAATGGCCCACATCAAGCTAGATATCAATGAACAACATGCCATTGAAAAAGTAAAAACTGTTGATTCTTGGATTAAAAAAGTGTGGGACAACACACCTCAAAGTGCATTATGTGTTGTTGTATTTGGAGGGACTGAAAAAGACAATGGAATAGCAATGGCACAAGTAAAAACTTGATATCTAAGTTGTAAAGTACATTTGGATCATATTATTGATTCTGGTGTGTTATAATAAGCTAAAGACATTTTGTATCAATATTTGTTTTGATTATTATAATAATTTTATTAGCATAAAACTGTTTTTGTCGATTAAACAAGGCAGTTTTTAAACAAACTTGTGATGAACAAACACGTCGGGTAGTTTAGGTAGAGACTCCTTTCGTTTGTGCATGAAAGGAGCCTCTAAGAGGCGCACTTTAATCCTTTCACTACACTGATTCTTTCATCGGTCATAGGACCTTTACAGGGCCATACCTCAACCTGGTCACTGACCTAATCCAAGATGACCAAGAAAAAATCAGTGACAAGAAGAAGACGTTGGGTAAACTTTTATTTGGATAGTGAGTAAATCTGTCCAGTTAAAGGGTCGACGGCGAGTGAAGGCGGCAATTCCGCGGCGATGTCGGCGAGCGCCTCCCAGCGTGTGGCGCGACTGCTCTGTGACTGGCTCGGGCTTGCCTCTTCTGTCTCCTCTCTGCCAAAAAAACTGTGAGTTATAAAGTGCACTGGAATACTACTTTCTATGGAATAATCTTTTAAACCGACTTCAATAAAAAGTAGGAAGAAATCAATTTGGAGGCGATGACTGATCCCACTAGTATTATAAATACGAAAGTTTGTAAATATAAGATGTTTGTTCCCCTTTCACGCCACAACTGCTGAATGGATTGGAATGAAATTTGGCATGCATCTAATGAATTGCTTGGAATAACATATTGGCTACGTTTTATCTGGGTACCACACGAGTGAAGCCGTGGGCGGAAGCTAGTTACTACATAACAACTGGCTGGACAAATTGCAATGTTTTTTCTCTAGTGTGGGAAGGTAATGGCTCGTATGATGGTCAGATAAAAATTTCATTTAGGTGGATGTATCTATGTATGTTAATCTTAGCAGTAAAAAAACTATTTCATGATAGGTAGTCAAATCATTTTTTCTTTTCACTTAAAACGTTTCCTATTGGAAAGAATACAAGTTGATGCACAATAGATATGTATAACTACCATCCCGAAAGGGATATTTTTCCCGAACTTTTCCAAATTAGCTGTTCTACATCAGATTTTACCTAGACTCAAATTCCTCAAACTGGAAGTCTGTTTTTGTTTAGTTTTTGAAACGTATTATAATCAATATAGAATCAAGTCTAGACAACTTTGAGTGTGAACGCACTCAAAGTTGTCCTAGAGTTGATCGTAAATCGCGACTGACATTTTTTAAGGACGACCTCGGTGGGGCGTAGCGAGTCTAGCGAGCGAGTGCCATGCCGGTCTGAGACGCAAGGGGTTAGATAGATCAGGCTGATGCTGATGATTTTAACAACAGAATCGACACCATTAAGTATCTAATTCATGCCTATTGATGCAGCCCAATTGATGGTTTCGCTGTGCCATCACAATCACCACCAATTTTGCTTGTTTTCAATCGCATTACCAACAATTCTATAGAATAGATAGACATACATCTTCAATAATAATTATGGTAGACAAGCTTCCGCCCGCAGCTTCGCTCGCGTGTTACCCACAAAAAAGGAGCCTATATGCTATTCTAGGTCAAGAACTTTATCTATTCCAAGTTGCAACGAAATCGGTTGAGGCGTTACGGCGTGATTGAAAAACAAACATCCAAAGCTCTTCACAAATTTTCGCATTTAGGATGTAGGATGGTTGGTAGATGGTAATCCTTTACACCACTTTCGTAGAAACATTTGTGATCACTCCACCCTTCACTGAAACGTAGGTACATTAATTGGAAAGTCTTAGGGGCCTGTAATTTCACTGGAAACCCTGCCCTTTATATCGGAACGGAAAACAGCAATTACCAACCGCTCGATGGAGGTAGCTGGTATGGTACCAAATAGGTTGGTTATACTTTTATTGCAGAAATAACCCTATGTAGTTTTGATTGGAAAGCAGCTTAAAAATAAATCATGTACCTAGGTAGTGAGTGTTGTCTATCATAGTAAATTACTCACGTACCTACTTTTACTTTTACATACGGTCGATGGGTACTTACGAATTACATTCAGGTGGTGCTTCGCCATTTTCGTTTTCATTAGATTCCATCTTTGCGTCCGCTTCTTCATTATCTTTTCCCGTGGATTTGGCTGCTTCAGTGTTTGAGCCCTCGACATCTTTGAAATGACTCGGATCTTGAGTTATCTCGAAAAACTTTCCAACGACTTCCAATTTTAATTTAGACATTTTATCATCTTTCTCCTCTTCTTTCGGTTCTTTAGTCGTTTCACTAGTATCACTAGATTTATTTTCTACTATATGCCCATTCGTATTTAAGTCTGAAAGTTCAATAATTATTATCATTTACTTAATTGAATATCTATCGGAAATGTCGGGAACCTATATTCTACTAACTTCCGCCCGCGGCTTTGATCGCGTGTTACCTACATAAAAATTAGCTTATATGCTATTCTAGGTAATGAACTTTATCTATTCCAAGTTTCAACGAAATAGGTTGAGCTGTTACGGCGTGATTTTGAACAACAAACATCCAAACATCCTCACAAACTATCGAATTTATAATATTAGTCGGATTTCGTTGAATATAAATAAAGAATTATATTATTTTGTTAATAAATTCTGGTTAAACTGTACATAATTTTAGCTTTTTGCTTTTACTTAGTTATCCGTAAGTTACGACCGTTGTTGGTTTGCCCATAAATATCTCTATGTAAGTATTATTCGCAGTATGAAAACCAAACGACTTTATAACTTCTCTACTTGTGAAAATGGCAAACAATCTACATAAAGAAATACAAAAGTACTTTTTATTTACATCCGTTAGGTATCTATAACACAATAAGTCTACACACTCATATCGGACAACAGGTAACATGTCAACTTCCCAAGGTTCTCTAAACATGAAACTACGACCGGTAGTTTGTAGACATACCTAGGTACACTGCTTGCTTCCCCCCAAGATAGAATCACTTTACGTAATAGCTCTGATATAGTACTACTCCGGTATAAATAAATGTTGCTTACCTTTTTCAGGTTCTAAACTAGTCGTAGATTTGTAATTCCTAACTAATTGTACAGGTTCTGTGGTATCACTTGGCGGAAGCACTCTAATTTCAGTTCTTTTTTCACTTTCTGTGGTGATCGCTTCGACATGTTTTGAGTAAGTTTCGTCCGTGTTTTCTTCGAATTGTATACTTTTGTCTGAAAAGAAAACAAGAATCTGTCTTCCATCATCATTCTCCATTTCTCATCGAGCATTAAAGTTCTTTTTTTTTTTTATACAACTGAGTTGGCAAACAGACATACGGCCCACCTGTTGGTAAGCGGTTACCGTAGCCTATGAGCGCTTGCAATACCAGAGGCGTCACACACGCGTTGCCGACCCCGAACCCCCTTCCCCTTAAAGAGCTCTGGCAACCTTACTCACCGCAGGAACACAACACTATTTGAAACAAATAATGTTATTTGGCTGCGATATTCTGTAAGGCGGAGGTACCTCCCCAGGCGGGCTGCTCCAATTTAGTTCTGCTTAAACCTATTCTAGCTACCTATCGTGGGTCACACAATTAATTTATGACAACAGCTGACTCTTTTTGGGTGAAATCTGTTATTTAGTGAGCCGTTATCTACTTCGATCACACAAGTAACAATTTCTTTTGGGATATTTGACTTCCTTCTGGACGAAAACTCTTCAACATTTGACCCAAACATTCTTATTGAGTTCGAAGATAGCAGTCAAGGCGGGCAGAATCACAAAAACGAATACAGTCCTTGTTCAATTAGCAAGAAAAAAATCGTGGTGGCTTATTCGCCGATTCTAGCATCGTGTGTGTCCTCTAGGCAATTGTGTGAATCTGGTACAAACAGGAACAATGCTTTCGGAGCATGATTCTGAGAAATACAGTTGAAAATTCAGGATTAGTTCCAAATTATGCTCATAGGCGTGTGTTACACATGCCTATGAGAATATTTATCAATAATATACAAATTATTCAAAAAAAGTTGGAAATGGTAATCTTCAACTAAAGGTGATTTCTTATCAAGCACAAACAGTTTCTCGTCCTAAGTATTGCAAGGTGACGTACCTTCTTTGCTTGCGTTTGCCGAGAGCGTGTTTGGAGCGCTGCTTGTACAACCCATGATGCATGGAGCACTAGGCCTAGGCTGGAGTCATGTGATGAGTTCGCGCGTAAAGTTTGAGCGGGGGACCGGCAGAGCGCGCCAGCTGACAGCTGACCAGTTGACCACCCCGCCTCGGGCACTCAGCTCGACTGCCCGCTCGCCGCTAGCCGAGATCGTATCGTATCGTAACTACCTAATAAGGAAGGTGGGTGCCCACTAAACTGACCTCGCACCCCTATCGCGTTTTTCCAATTAAACCAACGTAACACATTCTTTTACTTTGACGCGCAAGTGTTTAGTGAAAAACCTTACTTCCGCTCACTTGGACCTAACCTGGATCCTACGTCAGAGCAGAGGCCATGAGTATTTATTTAGTCCTGAAAATGCCGGAAAATTAGTAACGTTGTTATAAACTTCCGCCCGTTTGACCTATAAATTTACCTGTAGGACTCTATATCTTAAAAAATCTAACATAACCTACATCGTTAACGTAGCAAGGAGTTTATTATGATAAACCCTGGTAAAGCGCATGTGAGCCGTTGCAAATTTGCTTACAACTCCCATAAACTTTTTTTTATAACCCATTAGCACGAATCTCAAGGGAAAGAACGATAACATGCAACTGCATGCGGAACTGCTCTTCAAGAATCTCAAAAATGGAAATCCTATTTCATTTTTTGCAATACATTTAAATATGTGAAGGTCTCTTGAACACACGCACGCCTTGTAGGTAGGCATGTGGTGTGTTGACTGTGGTTGTAATAGATGATTATTATGGGTATTACGGTACCTACCTATATGAGTTTGGTACCTACAAGAGCTATGAATAGAACGGCTAGTAGGTGAATGACCAAAAAAATGCTGTCATAAACCATACACGGAAAATTTGAAGTCGCTAATCAATCACGAATTTTGTTATTATAGTGGCTAATGTAGTTAATACATACATACATAAAATCACGCCTGTTTCTCAGAGGGGTAGGCAGAGACCACGGTTTTCCACTTGCTACGATCCTGACATACCTCTTTTGCTTCATTCACTCTCATCACATTCCTCATACATGCTCGTCGGTTTAGGGTACTCATGACCTGGCCTTTTTCCAAAACGTCACCGATTTGGTCACTAAACGTACGCCTAGGTCTTCCCCTTCCAACGGTCCCATTCACACTCGCCTTATACACCTGTTTCGTCAATCTTCTTTCGGTCATCCTCTCTACATGACCAAACCATCTCAGCATACCTTTCTTAATGCTCATCACTACGTCTTCTTTCACCCCACAACGCTCTTTTATCACACTGTTCCTCACTCTATCTTTCAAAGTTACTCCAAACGTACTTCGCAAAGCTTTCATATAGTTAATATCAATCTCTCATGTAGTTAATATAAGTAGCTAATATTAGTAAGCATAAGATGGAAGCTTCGAAGCTTCTATCTTATGCTTACGAAACATGGCATGCATGATCATGCATGCCATGTCTCGTCACTCTACTCAGGCAATCTGCATAAAAGTCTAGACAACATTAAACTCAAGGCGAGTTTATTATCCCTCAGGTCACGAAGAATTTTTAACATCTTGAAGGCAACACAATTATACATTCATCACAATATGAACCTGGCAAAATTATTTTTATAACTTCTTATAAAGCGGCCTGCTAAAAGGATAATAAAGGCACACTTGAAGCAGGCCACGCCAACATAACTTATGAAAAAACCAACGCTAAATTCGTGTCCACACAATTAATAATCTTGGTCGGCAAGTTTCTAACAAAAGCTTTGTTCTTAAATACAGCTCACGCAATAGCTCGCTAGCTGTACTCGCATCGCTTATAAATTATACAGTCCACGCCCAGGCCGCCCAGGCCGCCCAGCCGCGCACTTAGGCGGGCGGCATACTTTACCGGCAGGCAGCTGTTTTTATCCACCTTTTTCATGACCAACCCTAGAGGTCACTTTTAAAAATAGTATCTTATAATAGATTTGAATAACAAACACATTACCTACAAGGTATAATTAAGTGGAGCCGGAATTAACTACCCACCCAACCCGTCCGCCTTGTGGAAATGTAGAGTTTAAATTTAATTTAATTAGTTACCATACGGGAATATTTCTCCTTTCTAGCTACCTTAATTCTTTTGGCATAAATTCTTTGTGTGGAATGAGTGATGGATCTAACCTTACCCGCTCAGACCTTCGTCAGTTTCTACCTGTAGCGGAGTTTCGAATCCTATAGCGAAGTTGTTCGAGCTAGAAGAACACAGAAGACAACGAACCCGCTCGACTGGTAATATTAGATTTGGATCTGGGTAGAACTCTTTAACTCTAACTCTCTCTCTTTATCTTTAACTTTTTTTAACTCTTTTAAGGGTTAAGCTCGCCTTTGTACATACCTTTCTTTTTAATTTTTGTATCTGTTTTTTTCTTGTGTACAATAAAGAATTGGAACCTGGCAAAAGCGACCGACAAGCTTTGTCATTTATTTCCCGTACAACATCTATAAAGTCGTTTTCGTAACCGCTAACCAAATAAATGACCCGTTAGCTATCTAAGTGGTTATAATTCCTTAATGACGAGTAGTAGCTTGGTTAATCAGTCAGTACAGTACTAATCAATAGTTTTATTTGATTCTAGCTTCCGCCCGCGGCTTCGCTCGAGTGGTACCTATGAAGATAAAAAGCCTACGCTATTTCAGACTAGTCTTTTTTTTTTTTATTTGCCATGGAGATAGTTTATAATCTATCTCCATGCCAAATTTCATCCAAATTACCATCAGCGGTTTGGGCGTGATTGAACCACACACATCCAAACATACAAACTGTCACATTAATAATATTAGTAGGATGTGGCAAAAGCAACTTTTTACTTACCTAATAGGAAAGGACTTACCTACACGAGTAGTTACAAATAATTTGGCATGACTTGAGTAACAAAGCATTGCGTTCGCTTCATGAAGGTCAGTCTACTTTTATCCTAAACTTAATCTGACCTTTCAGGTTTTAAAAGTATCATCGCTCAAGCACCTACTTATACATTTAGGTACTTACAAAAGTACTTACCTACGTATGTACCTCCTACTGACTAATTCGTTGAAAGGGTACGGTACGGACCGACTTCCGGTCGTAGGCCCTAAGTTCAAGTCCTGATGTGTTTTCCACTTCGTTATTTAGAATTAGAAGTGAAGCAATTATGATTTAGTAAATCAAAAATGCAATAATATAAGTTTGTTATGTACGGTCTATTTATTGCAAGTGGTATTTCGTGATACCTACTGTACGTACTTTATCGTTAGCAAAACAAAAATTAACTAATTGACCAAAAAAACGCGATCTGGGCACCGGAAAATAAAAGGGGTCTTTATGTTATGTATGACAAAAAAAGGATTTTACCAGTTTAGTGAACTCAATTTTTTTATGAACACTATAAATGTGGATTTAAATATAGGAAAGCTGAAATTTAGTGCTTGGGTCCTTTAGCGTGTTAAGCTTGGGCCATGCCTCGATAGGCTAGGTGCGTGCACACGGGCAAGGCCCAGCCTCGGCCACGACCAGGTCCCCACTCAGGGCTATCGCCTCGATCTCGACGGCCGCGTCCAGCGGCAGCTTGGCCACCTGGTACGCGGCACGCGCTGGGTAGTCCTTATGAAAATCTGAAATAAAAACAAGATTCCGAATAAAGGGCCTAAAAGCCTTTTTATTGTTAAAAGAGGCAAAATGACGTAACGCCCGTTACACAATAAGTAGAATTTATTGAGGAAATCTGATGAAGAATATTGAGAGATTTTAAGGAAATTATGAATTGGGACCATTTATATAATATATTTTTTTAAAGATCATTGATAAAATACAACTTAAATGTGTAGGTACGACCTAGGTTAGATACTAATGGAATGACATGGAAATGACCCAAAAGATATTTTTCCGAACATGACTATTGAGTTCATATTTAGTTTTAATGTTAATTGTATGTATACAATAACATTAAAACTAAATATGAACTCAATAGTTATTCGCAGAGGAGTTCCGTGGAACAGAACAGTGGTGCAATTGCCTAAGCGTAATGGCAATGAAGTTCGTAATTTTGAGGGTAATTTTAACAATCTTAGCCACATTCAAAACGTTCCAAACTTGACAAGGGAAAACTTCAAGACCTTAGCTTCCTTCCTTTTTTTGTTTGAATAACTTCAGATGTCGCTATAATTGATAAAATCATCCTTAAAATTGCGATCTTCATTACCATTTCGCTTACGCAATAGCCTGGCAGCTCCCGACTTTGAAAAATTTCGAATTTACTGAAGTCGTAGAGCAAAGTTTATTGCCAATTGGGTGTAGAATAAACCCTTTTCAGGTTAGCATATAATTATGAATCCCCTTGTATAACAACTATTGGATACCTACACTCAGCATAAACCTGGTTGACCACTTGAAAGTCGTTCATGTTGGAAAGTAAGACGGTGGTCTTGACGACAGACTCCAGCGATGCGCCTCCCGCTTCCAAGACGTGACGGAGGTTCTCGAGGGCCTGCTTCGTCTGCGCCTCCACGCCACCGCAGACTAGCTGCGCTTGGTGGTCCATGCCCAGAACTCCGGACACATAAAGAGTCTTATCAGCTAGAATAGCTTGGCTGAAATAGTACAATTGAATAGTAATTTTTAATTGAACAGTTTACTGACGAATACCTCGAGTATGAAATGAACTTAAGGTGAGGGATAAATTGTTTTATGATTTTTGAATTGTTTTTCTCAATAACCGCAAAACGCTAAGTTTTGATTTGTATGACAAAGATAACTTGAGCATTTTGTTTATCTAAATCCAAGACAGAAACGCGATTGGTAAAACTTTTCTCAATAGATTTATTTTTTAAAGTTACCTCTGCAACAGTTTTTTCGAAAATACTCTGAGACTATCCAACAAAAATAACTTTTTTTTAAATATTGTGTTATAAATTAGCATTGGGTACATAAATCCAAGACACATTTTTTAAAGAATACATAGTTTTTAAGATAATCGATATTTTCTCATTCGCTTACGTAGATTACTTTCGAGCGCCTTCTAACGCTTGCTATCACTTTCCGCATTCGATTATAATACATAGCGCTGTCACTTTCTTCACTCCGCCCACTCGACAGTTTATTTTGATTTCTTTATCGCCTTAAATACGGCTCGCTCAGGTCATCCCGACACGACGTCAGTTTATCGCGATTACGCAGTAACCTTCGATGCCCTCCGTTCTGTCTTGATAAAGTTACAAACTCACAAGTTAGGTAGGTACCTATATTCTATTCTGACGACCTTGGTGGTCCAGGCGATGACGATACGGTGCCACAATTAAGCACCGCCACCAGCGCGGCCGGGGGCGCGCCGGCCAGGCATAACGGAGGAGTGTCCAACGAAGACACTGTCCTGGTTTCTGACAACCACGACACAGACTAAACAAGGTATAGTCCCGACCACTGAGATTGCAAAAACGATGAAAGCAAGATTTATGATATTTTAGCGTAGGTAGGTACCTACTTACCTATATGGTCCAACAGGCTTGTAAATATTCGGAGAAGAAACTATCGTCTTCGTGACTCTGTGGGTGTTCGTTTTATTCGTCTCATTATTTTTCGACATATTAGCTTTGGATATCACGTCGGTCTTGTTCTTGCAAGCAATTGCGTCTGAACTCATTATCAGTATGTAAGTAGATAGGTACTTATTTAGTGAATTCGACGCGTTGTCGGCGCCCCGGGGTCAATAGTTCATTCACATGCCAGGTGGTTGGTTTTTAAGCTCGTATCGCTAGGTACCTATGTGTGGGCAACATAGATCGCTCATAAAATCGTTCCTACCTATACACTACTTAGGTACAGGAGGAAGTTAATACAATTTGATAAATAAATAATTGTATTAAAGCCGTTGAAGGTAGTTAGAAGGCACATAACTACATATCGATAAAAGTTAAAATTAGTGAATTTACATTTTTGAAAAAACTAAGCATTGGTACATTGACTTTTGATTTTGACAAAATGAACAAAACCACAGACTACTAAGGAATAACATAACTGTTATCCAATCAGCTAAGAGCTAGCACGATTTTGAACCAAATCACCTCATTCATACCTTAAAGTTTGTTTACACGCGATATTTCCCTACACAAGGATTTCAAAGATTATTGTATTCAATCTACAGAAAAATTACAAATTTTCACTATTGATTCGTGGATTTCTGGATGGGATATATCTAAGAATATTAGAACTGATGTAAAGGGAGTTAATATATCTAAAAGATCGATTCATCCTCAAAACCTAAGACATATTTGTAGCCTGTTTATTGATCGGGAATATAATATTTTTTATAAAATTTTTACTGATGTTTCTAAAGATGAGTTGGGATCTGGAGCGTACAAAATTTAAAATTGATACTGACTGACTCAAAGAGTGCACTCTTACACCTTTTCCGGTTGACCGGACTCCCGATAGCCTACTCCATTTTAGAAACCATCAATAGAATATGTGACTCTGACAAAACCATTATTATTCAGTGGGTTCCGTCTCATATCGGTATCATGGGTAATGAGGAGGTAGACCGAGCTGCACGGCAAGCTGTAGAAGACGGTATTCCGTACAACTGTTCCCCAACACATAGTGAAATTGTTTTCAAGGTCAAGGAGATATGTCGAAAAAATTGGAATGAATATTTTGATAGACGACCACTATCCAAAGGAATTTGGTACAAAACAATATAATGTGAACCTTAATTACCCATGGTTCGACAAGACTATTTTGAAACGGAAGATTATTGTATATATGCTCAGACTTCGTTCTGGACATATTCCGTCAAACAAATTTAGATTTTTAATGGGAATTTCGGATTCCCCCAATTGCCCGGCATATGTCGTTCAAGCGGATGTACATCATGTATTGACGGAGTGTGTTCGGAACGGGGTGCAGCGGCTTGATATGAAATGTTTTTATAAATGGATTGATTTTAATCTAGTTATAATAGTGACTTGGCTTTGCCACTGTCCGAGGAGGCGAAAGTGCTGGTGAAGCTTTATTCACGAGTTGCCTAAGTAATTAAATGTGACTTCGCCAGCATTATTGTTTCGGATAGTGGCGAAGCCAAGAAGACAGTCATATTGTTTAGTGGCCTTACGGGAGTGACATGTCACTATGTGACAAAAGCCCCAAATTAAGAAAATAAAGATTAAAAAACCTATAACACAGAATAAAAAATATTTTACCGGCATGAAGTTTTTGTTTTGTTTTTCCCTTTCGGGCTGGCTATGGCATCTTAGGGCTTACCACCAAATCTAACGTGTATTTTGTGCGCCCCCAAATTGTATTAAAGTTCTGTGATGAGTAGCGCCGCCGTGGACGAACCACCATTGAAATAAGTGCTATGCTATAGTGGCGAAGCCAAGAAGGCAGTAAAATTGTTTAGTGGCCTTACGGGAGTGACATAGTCACTCTGTGACAAAACCCCCAAATAAAGAGAGAAAATATAGTTTAAAAAAAATGATATGACAGTGACTCATAATCATAAGTGACTACAGTTTGTAACTAGTTTCATTTTGAGTAGCGCCGTGCATGCACTAACGTTCCGTCACTTTTGATAGTAGCATGGATGAAGGCCTAAGCGCACAAGTCAAGTGAAATAAATTGACTGTGATACAGCGAAATCCATAAAATTATTTACTAGAATTGAAATTGATGGTGACTTGACCTTAAATAAAAAAAAAATGATGAAGAGATAGTGATGGCAGGAAGATGATGAAGGAATGACAGACAGACTGAGTAGTTTGCGTCTGCCGTAGACCGAAAATCTGTTTACGGCACAGACCAATAGGATGCTAACGCATGTTTACGGTTAACGGTGTAGACCGAGCTGTTTACGGTTAACGCCGTCTGCAAATAGTGTTCTGTAAAAAATGAAATGAAATAAATGTATGCGTCTGTCTGTGCATAGCGTAGACCGAGAATAACATAGACGTCACATTTAATAATAATACCAAGAAAGATAAGGATAGAAATATATGAAACGACGTATGAATAAAGGAGAAAGAACTGTTCCATCACTATCTGCGTATGCGCTTTGGTGCACAACAAAGTCAATGGTTGGTTAGTGTGAAAAAGTGCAGTCATTACTAATTTACGTAACATGGTACGTTGCAGTATTATAAGGTCCAAAAGCGATTGTTGAAGGAAATTTGAAAATATTACCTTTCACCGGTAAGTACCGTTTTTGTTTCTAATTGCAATTAAAACATTATGCTGTAAAAGAATCTGACTATTTAATTGAACACGTTATTATTTATTTAGTTTTCTAATAAAAATAAATTTTAAAATTTGTCATTGGTTATGATAAACCGCACTTATTCACTTATTGCATGGTCATTCTCATGCCTAGAGCCACGCACAAAACTATCCATTTCTAATTGGCTGGATTATACGATCTTTCGTCTTGCTCGGGTATACGCGCTAGCGGTCTGTGTTATACTCTGTTTACGGTGCATAGAGTAACTTTTTTGTGTCTGTGGACAGACTTGATTGAATGAATCACTTTTTATTTGGTTAAATAAAGTTAGGTTAAAATCCTACGCCAGACTAGGCGGTATGGACTCGGACTTTAGCCTGCCCGTCAGGGCGAAAAAAAAAAAAAAAAGTTAGGTTAATTAGTTTATTTGTAGGCAGGCAGTAGATCCCCGAAAACTGTTTTGTTTGTTATTTTGAAAGAAAGGAGACTAAATCGACAAAATAATATTCCTGCTACGACCGACGAACACGATCCTGTGCTGTGTTAACAAGACAGGTTCTCTCTCATATTTTCACGGCTTAATTCATTCTGAAATTCTATGGTTTTGTTGCGTTTTCTAAACCTATTTCCATTTTCAGGAACAATGCAAAGAATACTGTCTCTCGCAAGGACATTCACGTCATTGATTAATTTACAAAGCAAACTGCGTGTACAGCAATCACTGTTTAGCACATTGCAAAATCCTGCAGTGAATGAGAGGCTGCTGGCACCATTTAGCCCTTTGATAAATTCTTGTTGCGGATTTAAAGTGAAAGGACACGTTCGGAGACGTTGCAAATCTTGCTACATAGTAGTAAGAGATGAAAGAGTTTATAATATCTGCCCAAAGTTCCCTCGGCATAAGCAAATGTCCATGAAGCCTAAGCCACACAATACCTGGATTCTGACCCACGCAACCCAGAGCAAAGTAAGGCCATGGTAAAATTAATAATACAAAAAGTTTATGTAATGTTAGATTGTTTATTAAATCAATAGAATAATGTAATGCTTTTGAATTTTCTTCTGTACAACATGATCATAATAAATTGAGTACATTTTAGCTGATGCAGATGATAACTAGCATTTTAATAGCAGGATAAACACTATGGGTTGGATTATTTTGGTTTATTATACACAATAATTAATTGACTAAACAGCAAAATGTATGTTTCAACTGAGATTTGAATTTTCAATTTCTGAACACTATTCTATTCTAACTCTATAAATTAAAAATTTCCAACCTATTCCTTTGAGCTGTTAAGCTTTAATTGAAAACAAACATTTAAGAGATTTTGTAAAGTGAATTAACAAAATATCAGCCTTTAATTATACTCAAAACATGAATAAAAAGTAGTTTGAATGTCATTGAGATTACTCATTCCCAAAATTATTAGGTATAGTAGAGATGCTTCAGATTAGTAAACATACAGGTGAGTTTTTTTCAGGGCCACTTAGGCGAAATCGGAAACCGTGAGAGTAATCGAAAAGTGATGTTAGGAGTTACGGGCTCGATTTAAAAAAAATAATAGTGCATTAAAAAAAAAATGTTTTTTTTTTTTATTCTGTTTGATAATTTTTAGGTTAATTTGAAGGTTTATTATTAATACGTGGTCAGACTATGTGTAAGCAAAGCAATTAATTAGTAAAAAATAACCTTTGGTAAATAAATATTGTTGAATTAAAAAAAATATAATTTTGAAGGTGTTCCAACAACTTTAGACACATAGTTATCACACATTTATTTATTTATTATCAAACAAAGAACCCAAAAAAGCAAAAAAAAAAATGATTTCCAAAAACCTACATTTTCAGAAAAACTGTAAATAAACTTCAACTTTTTTTTATGCTGATCTTATTTTTTTCAAAATCGTGCCCGTAACTCCTAACATCACTTTTCGATTACTCTCACGGTTTCCGATTACGCCTAAGTGGCCCTGAAAAAAACTCACCCTGTATATAATACTCAATCAAGGTTCAAACCTACAATACTTTTACAACTTCTACTAAATGCCTGCATAATCAGAAATTGAAAATGCAAATCTTATGTAAAGTACCTATATTGTTTCTAGAGAATATAAAATTACTAGCAACTTCACTTGTCTATCAGCCTAAATGCTATTCCAGGACAATCAAGCTTCTAATCCAAATGGTTCAACTGTAACAATGTAATTGAACAGTAAACGTATTGAGCATATTATTATTGCATCTTATGCAAAATATGCCTGTTAAATTAATATAAATAATAATTATCTTTCTGATAATGATAGCTATACCTACTTAATTTCCCATTAGTACCTACCTAAATTAGTAATTTAATTAGATTGATTTACAAAACCTCCAATAATTGTGTTTGTGTAACAAACATAATTTAAACAATTTACATTCAAGGTACATAATATTGTAAATCCCCCAATTAAGTAATTTGGTATGACGTTACATAAATGACGCACTTCAGTTTATGCATGAAAGTAGTGGGGGGCTAGTTACAATAATAGCCAATTATACAGGGACAATAAACCAATGGGGGAAAGTAACGTAAATTTCAAAAGGATCGGTTCAGCCATTCAAAAAATCCTTCTAAACTACAAAGTCATTGAAACTGTACCAAATGGAAGCTCATATTTTTTGGTTTTCTTTCGTTTGTAATTTTCAAAAACCATTTTGTAGCCTAGAATAAAAATCGTTTTGGAATGTATGAACAAAGCTCTTTCATATACCCCACTTCATATATTCATATGACTTTTATGAAAAACCCCTTTATGACCCCTTTATCTTAGCAACCCCTTGGCCGATTTAACTCATAATGTAACCCATACATTTAGATAGTACAACCTGTGGACCTATTAAATTCCAAGTAGATCGGATTAACGGTTCGAAAGTTATGCTCGAATAAATAAACGTACAATACTGATTCGCCCAAGTTGTTTGAGAGATCTTCGCTCACTGCTAGCACAAGCTGTAATAACTAATAACAATAATAAACTCATCAATCGCCCATCAGCATTATAATCATGCATCTCCAATTGAAGGCTCAGGATCTTGATAGATTATGCTGAAACAATATGTAAAATGGTTACTTGTAATGTTGTAATTATACCTACCTGCCACTGAAGATAAATGAGTCAAAGATGCAAGAAATTAACATGTATTTTATGTTACTGTTTAGTGACCCGCCCCGGCTTTGTATGGGTAGCAGAGCATAATTATATGCCAGTCCGGTGGCCTTCGTCCACGGAGCGGCTAAAAAGGAACGCGACTGAAATTGTAGTCACTTATGAGTTGACTGCGATAGCACTAGTAATTCAATGGCGGCTCGTCCACGACGCTACTCAAAAGGAACGCGTTTGTAACTACGACATGCGCCTGGCGACTCGACATGCTGGTCGCCAGGCGACTGGTTTCGAGAAACTGTTGAAAAATGAACGAATAAAAAGTAATTTTAAGTGATTCTGACGTCTATATGACTGGAGAAGTAATAATTCCATGTCATCGCTCGAATTATCACGTCTAGTCATGTTAATTATTTTCGTTTTCAAAACTTTGTTTACATAGAATTTTGTACTGACTGAGTTTCAGGAAATTCCAGTAGCGTCGTGGACGAGTCAGAGTTTCCAATCAGTCCGCAACTCTAGTTTCTAATGAGTTCCGTCACTTTTGCGTAGCGTCATGGACGAAGGGCCTAAAGCTCCACGAACCGAGCGACGCAGTGTTGGGAGGCCCGCCACCCGATGGACCGACGACATCGTAAAGGTTGCGGGAAGTCGGTGGATTGAAAAGGGTCAAGACCATTCATTGTGGAACTCTTTGGGGGAGGCTTATGTCCAGCAGTGGACTTCTACAGGCTGATGATGATGTTATTGAATGATTTTTTCCGACTTCTTCAACAATCATCATGATATTTTAGTCAATTCACACAAACTTATAGAATGACTATATTCATTTGTGAAAACCGTATGATAACCCATAAAGTAGTTATTGAGTTTATCGCATTTATACACAGAAAGACGTGGCGGGGGTCCTGTTTTATAATATGTAGTGATTTAATCATAGAGCAAGTACTATAAGCTACACAGAATTAACAACTAACCTTAGCCTATCAAATTCCTCACTAACATCATCAATTTGTATAACAACAGGTTCCACTGAAACAATCTGGACATCGGCATCACTGTCACCATCTACATCTATAACATCTTCAGATTGATTCCGATTATTATTTGAACTTATATCATCATCTCTCTTTGCTGACTGCGGGTTGCTATTTTCAGTCTTAATTCCGGCTATGCCTGTAAGATAAAGGAAATAAAAGGGCTTTATGACTTGCTTACAATGAACCTGTACAATTTTGAATATTAAGGTCATCTTTTTAAGTGACATGAACAGTTTTTTAATTAGGTTTCATTCAACCTACCAATATTATTTTAGTCACTGTTTAAATAAATCTATTTTTCCCTGAAAATAATTTGCAGCCCATGGCTCTGGCATGGCTCGTGGCTATTGGATTGCTTACATGAGTTATTGGATTAAAATGCAAGGTGTTATTTAGTATCTTACCTTTGGCTGGAAACAATGGTGTATCACGTCGTACTCGCCTGCGCCTTGTTCGGTCATTGCATTTCACTTGTGTCATGTTCTCAAAGTCTATGCAGTATAGAGCTCCAGCTAGCAACAGCTTACATTCACCCCCACTGCTGTTGAATGCAGTTTCTAAGTCAGTGTTACTTCGCTCATCATATTTCCACCATCCTGTAAAACCAAAGTATAGCTCATGGAGGGCACTGATACAACAAGAACTGAAATGCAATTCAATAACTGAGTAATCATTATCATATGCATACTTACTTATTCTCATACTATAGGTAAGGGTTCATCAAATTACGGGATCCCAAACCATGTCAGGCATATTTTTTATTTTAAATGCCAAACGCTTAAAAGATTTAGAGAAAATGAATTACTATAGACTATTTAGGGCAAATGTTTAATGGTAGGTTGTCAGTTTTTCATATTAAATTTGCAGTGTTTAAGTTTAAAAGTAAATTACCATTGCGCCCTTCATAATACCATTGGTATTCAACTTGGGTATTATCTACATCCACTTGTGGTGACTGCTTTTCCAACAAAATAGGATGGTCCAGATAATCTAGTGGGATCTCAGCACGGCACATTGCACATTTTCTATTCTGAATTGCAACACCCTGTGAAGAGAGTAAGGGTCTAAAATATGAGCACTGTAAACAAGTTTTCTGTTTTTAATGAAGCACTAAAAATACACAAACCTTTACACAGAGAAAACAGAAAATATGTCCACAAGGTAGCTGAGTCGGATGGTGGCACTTTTGTAAGCATACTGCACAGTCTCGTTCTGCAAAGTTATTACACAATAATGATGCCGCTTCCTAGTGAATATTGTTCTGCGCAAAGTTACTGCTCCGAATAGCAGTAGAAACTCCTCTGTGTTTTGGAGTATAGCAAGATATATCTTGCATTGCTTACCTTGCAAATCATCGCTCATTTTGTAAGTACGTACTGTACTTATTTATTGTTAGGTATCTGCGTCGTAGGTACGTAAGTACAATCGGATTCAATAGCTAAACTAAAAGTAACATGTACTGCATAGAGTAATTTTGTATATACCAGATGTACTGTAAATCACATTCATGAACCAAACAAGACAAAAAGGAAAGGAAAGGAAGGCGCGTTCATAAAAAGTTACTCTATGGACGCGCTGTTTGTTTTCATTTCGCTTTGCAACTTACCTACCATTATAACTTATGGTCTGTGCGACTTACGTAGGGATATTCGATATACATCGATGCATCGAATCCACTCGATGTTTTAATACGATACATCGAAACGATCCGATGTTTTGAAAAGCTATTGATTTACTCGATGTATCAATGTAATTTCATAAAACATCGAATCAATGATAACCATAGTGTTTCTGTTTCAGTAGCTCTGATTTAGAACAATTTAGAAGTTAAAATTATTGACCATACCATAATATTGTTTTTTCGTTTTTTTTTTGTTGCTGGCCCTAGTTGACTGATATTGGCATTGGCAACACTACGTCTGGAGTCAGACAAAAAAAATCGATGTTTCTAACCGATGCAATAGCATCGAAAAAAAACATCGATGTATTTTCTAAATGGACACCCTAGACTTACGTATTTTTTTTATTCAGATGCTATTTCCTACTTTAAAATGGCGGGCGGATCACAGAAGAATTGAGAGAGATCGTAAACAGAGCGAGGTGAACCAACTTCTCAAGCGGCTCTTTATTCTATGACTCAAGCAACGACTAGAGATTTGTTTGACAACCGTGTTTAAACGACGCGCGATGTCATCAAATGAGAAAAGAATGTATTTCAAAATGATCCGTAGCTGTACTGGATAAAGTCAATTTTGAAGGAACCGTAAACGGAAGGAACATACATACACTCTAAAAACATTACCTCCCTTCCTTCTCGGCAGTCGGGTAAAAAGCGATTCACTGTTTCCAACTCTCTTGCGTAGACCAATCTCGCTCCCTTGTAAAATCGCCGTTGGCGACTTTTTCTCCTGCCGAGTTGCCACCAACAAAATATCCCTCAATCATAGTACATTTTGTTTATCCAGCAAGATGGAAATTTATGATGGTTCGTAATTTTCGTGAGTTACTTTACTTGTCACTGTGAGACAGGAATAGCTTACCATTTTTGTATGGTTTACTAGAAGCGCTCATACAGAAACCTTATGCTATTCAGTTTGCTTGAGTGATTAAATCACTCACGAACATTAAAGACTCAGGCCTCTGGGCTCCATCCAGTGTAGCTACATAAGCTAGAAATGAAACGATAGGTACTAACTGTAGAAGTGACCATTTAATCATCATATTATAAAACTTTAATACACCGAGTAATATGGAATGAAGTACCAAAGAAAATTTTTGCTTTTTATTTTCATCTTACACTATGAAATTGAATTACGTAGAGATATAACCATCAGTTTACTTGTCTCTTACTTTGAGAAGATCATTGAGATCTAGTGCTACACATATTTCCTTGGAATCAGTGCGTGGATTCCGGTCCAAGATTTCTGTTATTGGGTAGTAATTTTCACGGTTGTCAACATTCCACCCAGAATACTGCAAATAAACAACAATGCTTAAACAAGTTAAAAGTTAGCTTCAGTCCATTGCAAATAAAGTTTATACATTAAAATTGCCTGCTTGGTTCAAATGTAAAAGAATAATTGAGATTTCAGAATATTACACCTAAGATGTAAATGTGTTTTTGTTTAGATATTTTTAGCTTTATCTTTGCTATATCTTGAGATATGCCTATTTTGCAAACCTCGGGACTATTGAAAAACCTCGGAAAATGAGCAAACAATAAATTTAAACAGTGTGACCCTAGACTGTTGACGTGACCTAGATTTATGTGGGTTCTTAAAAAAATTGGATCAATTTAATAAATAGGATTCATAACAACTGTGCATTAATACTATTATTTTATGTTATACAGAAAGCAAAAAGCTCGACGAAAACCAACCACGTGAACAAGCTGGCTTCAGACAAAATTTTTCCACCCTAGACCATATACATACTGTTAAACAAATAATGGAAAAATTCAAGGAATATAACAAAAACCTATATATGGCATTCATTGACTATTCCAAAGCATTTGACAGTATAAACCACAAAGCCATATGGGAGAGCCTGGGACAGCAAGGGGTTCCTTCAAAATACATTGAAATAATCAAGAACATCTATTCAAACAGCGAAGCGAGGATGCAACTAGAAACCCTAGGAAAAAAGTTCAAGATCGAGAGGGGCCTGAGACAGGGGGACCCCCTATCACCGAAATTATTCACGGCTGTACTGGAGAGTATATTCCGCAAACTAGACTGGAACGGCCTCGGTATCAATGTACATGGTGTGAAACTGAACCATTTAAGATTTGCGGATGATATAATCCTCTTCGAAGAAAATCCGACACAACTCGAAGAAATGATAAAATCACTAAATGAGCAAAGTATGAAAGTAGGTCTAAGTATGAACAGGGAAAAAACGAAACTGCTTACAAACTCCAATCCAATAGCTATAGAAATTGACAGCCTGCCAATTGAATATGTGCAAGAATACATCTACCTAGGACAGATAATCTCTCACGAAGACCAAACTACTAAGGAAATTAATAGAAGAATAGCAAACGGGTGGAAGAAGTACTGGTCATTGAAGGAAGTCTTTAAATCCAAGGAACTAGGTCTGTCAATAAAAAGAAAAGCCTTCGACACCTGTATACTTCCAGTCATTACTTACGGATGCGAAACTTGGTCACTCACCAAACATCACAGAGAAAAGTTGGAACGCTGCCAGAGAGCCATGGAGAGAAGCATGACAGGAACAAAGAAACAAGATAAAGTGAGAAGTAGCGAAATAAGAGAAAAAACGAAAGTAGCCGACATACTTACACGAATAGACCAACAGAAGTGGAGATGGACCGGTCACATGATCAGAGACACACAGGCAAAGTGGAGCACAACTGTCTCTGACTGGTACCCCATAGATGGCAAACGCAAAAGAGGACGCCAACAAACGAGATGGGAGGATGACTTAAAACTCACAGCTGGACATCATTGGAGAAGGGTAGCGCGAGACAGAACCCAGTGGAAAACGTTAGAGGAGGCCTATGCCATGAGGCACGCCGAATTACGGGATATTTTATAGATAAACCAAAACACACATAACTTGTAACCTTGTAATTCCGAATAAAGGGCTTTTATTATTATTATTATTATTATGTTATACAGAGGCAAAGAGGCCTATGGCCCTCTTGATGGGAACCTTAAGTGATGATTCATGAATGCACAATGTCAGAATAATAGATTTTGTTACTTACCACACATGTGCATTTGTGCAGCACTTTTCCATTTGATTCCATTGGTATGAACTTCTGCAGTAATGCTTTCCCATCAATTTTCCACAAATTGATTTCATCCAATTTGGATACAACAGTATCCCCATCCCATTTCACATCAGATTTCAGCAAAACAAAGTTTCCAGACTGTAATAAAGCATTTGAAGAAACTTAAGAAGGTGACATCTCAAGACAATGGACAGAACAGATTTTCTCAATACAATGTGACATGTAATGTACAGTAGGTTCTCCGGTTAAAGTTATGCTCCTTTATCTTCATCTTTGAGCACTTTTGAGAATGAGATACCGATATGAAAAACAAGATTTCTGAAGTGCTTAACTTTTATCATAGTTATATAGGTATAATGGTTACAGATGGATCTGGTTAATTCATTGCAGGGATAAGATTAGTTAACCCGAGATCCTAGGTTACCTGGTCTAGCTGCAACCAGGTACAGCTCAGCCCCAATTTTGAGGATCTCTATTAAAACACAAATGGCCCAACAAGATGTTTATAGTTCATCTGCATAATATTTTAAGTTCATGCTTATCTCTGTCATGCAGCAATGTCAGTTTATAAGGAATACTCATTCATCATGAACTTTGGTGTGGAGGGGAATTATTGTTCTAGCTATATCAACATTTACAGTTAGAACTGACTTGAATACTTATTGTTATCTTAAATTGCAGCTTTCACTGCAAGCACTGCAGACTGTGTAGAGTCTATAGTCCATATAACTCACAACAATGCACTTCTATTAAGTTTACCATTTAACTTCATATAATTACATTGTTGCGAGTTAAAAGGACTTTGAATGGAGTCCAATCTGCTTGCAGTGAAAGCCATGCTTCACACTAGGTACTTACATGAAAATGCTTTGGTACATCTTTAGACTGGCTTGAATCAGACTTGTTTCCATCTGATCCATTTTTCTCATCATCGGAACCCTCCTCCTCATCTAGATCCCCTTCCTCATCCTCCACATCTTCATCATCTTCACCCTCTCCTTCACTCTCTTCAGATGAGTCATCTTTCTTCTTCTTTTTGGAATTGTTTAGAGCTGGTTTAGAAGCTCGCTTGCGACCAGCTGGGCGGGCAGCTGGCTCAGCCTAAATATATAAAAATTTAATCATCATATTTGCTAAACGATAATAGAATAGAATCAGTAGGATTTAGTCATGAGCTTAGACAGTTCATTGAGTAAAATAAGAAACACATTTATAAAAAAGCATGCCTAAAATGAAAAAACCACTTGGCTGTTGCTGGAAAACGCGAATTAAAGGGTAATGGAATGAAAAACCGAAGCGACTAACATAACCTATAACTTATTTTTTGGCCTTGGATGGAAAAGCACAAAAATCGATTGAGTTTTATACAGGGTACTGATACGTCGAAAGTAGTATTTTATTCAAAAGATACGAATGATTATGATACTTGAGCGATGAGCTTACAAATGGTACTTACAGGATCGGCATCCGGCGTCCAATCTTCACCGGAGTCCTGGAACTCCTCTGGCTCACCGGCATGTTCAGAGCCTTCGGATTCATCACCTTTCTTTACAGACTTCCTTTTACGCATTATTTTAAAGTTTTATAGTATTTGTATTGTCTGAAAGTAAAAGAAAGCCTTTAAAATCACTTTTTAGTCGACCCACGCCAAAACCAAAGCCAAAGACCACAGAGGCACAGACTCACACACAGACTGATAGATATATAGGTTAAAATTATTTTTTTATTATACGAAGACCGCGGTCTACTCATGAATATGATTCACTATGCCTATCGTTCAAAGTTTAATGCGGCCCCATAATCTATGGAATTCATTGACATTGACAGCACTGACCAGTGTTCAGTCCAGCCAGTCAGTATGTCAGTTAGGTCACAGAGTATAATAGTCGTAGACCGTAGACCAAGAATAATATAGACCTCGCTAGCGCGTATACCCGAGCAAGACGGCGCGATAAGGTAGATGCAATTTCGGGGCTGCCACATCTTACAAATTTTACCCTGTTTCATATCATTAGCTTCGGCCCGCAGCTGGGCCCACAAATCCATGAATGAACAAAACAAATTGGGATTCCATACCGGGCTTTGGTAAAACTTTAATAAACTATGAACCTACCTTAGACGAGCCTACGCTATATGAGCTGGTTTTTATTTGATAACCGCAAAATATATGATGGTTTCTTGCTTGTCGTGTCACTGGTTCTTTCTTGGTCACTGACTTAATACAGGATTAAGTCAGTAACCAGTGGTTGAGGTGTGGTGGCTTTGAAAAGGTTGTGGGAATTCCGTGGATGGAAAAGGCTAAAGACCGTTGGTCGTGAGACTTTTTGGGAGAGGCCTTAGTCCAGCAGTGGACTTTTGTAGGTTGATGATGATGATGATGATTTATGATGATGAAGTAGTTATCTTACTGATGAATTTTTGGCGACCGACCAGTGGCTTTAACCAAGCAAATCAATATTTGGGTATATTTGGAGAATCTGTAAAATAAAATTAAAACAACTCGCTTCGCTATGATGACATAGTAATGGCATCGAATGAGAACAAATACAAATCAAGAAGCCAAGGCAAGACAACCAATTTCAAAAAGATTAATCAGATAAAAAAAAACATGGAAACTATGCGTTTACGTGCTACGCCATCTGGTGTTTACACTAATTATACTAAGTAGACAGAAATGAAAAATTAAATCTACAGCTCATATAAGACAGAACCAAAGTAAAACTAGCTATATGGTTACCTACTTTCTGATCTGAGAAATACTTACCTTTGATTTTTTTATCAACTGTTTGGGGAAAAGTTCGTATAATCCAGCCAAATACAAATGGATATTTTTGTGCGTGGCTCTAGGCATGAGAGTGACCATGCAATTAGTGCGGTTTATCATAACTAATGTAATATAAATTTTAAAATTTAAAGAAATAATGATTTAAGCATTAAATCACACTAAATTAATAATAACGTGTTCAATTATACAGGCAGATCCTTTTCCAGCATAAAGTTTTAATTGCAAATAGAAACAAAAACAGTACGTACTGGTGAAATATAATATTTTCCACTTTCCTTAAATTATTCCTCGTGGAGCCTATAAAACTGCAACGTACCATGTTACCAGTTGAATTATACACCTGCTACACAAGGCACACAAAAATATTAGTCAGTAAATTAGTAATTACTGCACTTTTTCACACTACCCATTGACTTTGTTGTACACCAAAAGTGCATACGCAGCAGTGATGGAAGATAACAGTTCTTTCTCCTATACTCATACGTCGTTTCATATATTTCTATCTTGGTATTATTATTATTTAACGTGACGTCTATGTTATTCTCGGTCTACGACAATAGTACAAAATAGTGTCCATAGACCGAGAACGCATCCAACTGGTCTGTGCCGAGAACTGTCTACGGGTCAGTCATGCCCTATTGGTCTGTGGGTCAGTCAGTCCAAATCACTCAGTCAGTCAGCTGATTGCGTCATTGGATTTTTTGTTGATCAAGCAAGGTAGACAAGTCAGAGAAGTCAATCAAATAACGCAAAAACAAAAAACAAGTCGTAGTAGATCGGAAATTGAGAACATATTGTGATATTTGCCAAATCGTTTTTTGATTCTAATCTCAACATGAAATTCCAATACAAAGAAGAACATTCCTTCGAGAAGAGGAAGACTGAAGGCGAGAAAATACGCAGGAAGTACCCCGATCGTGTACCAGTCATTGTGGAGAAAGCTCCGAAGGCTAGGCTCGGGGACCTCGACAAAAAGAAGTACTTGGTGCCATCTGATCTCACCGTTGGCCAGTTCTACTTCTTGATCAGGAAGCGCATCCATTTGCGACCGGAGGATGCTTTGTTCTTCTTCGTCAACAATGTGATACCTCCTACGTCGGCAACAATGGGCTCTCTCTACCAGGAACATCATGATGAAGACTTCTTTCTCTATATTGCATTCTCTGATGAAAATGTTTATGGAAATTAACTTCATCCATTCTTTATCAATTCATAAAGTATACTAATGTTGAAATATCTGATGTTATGGTAAACTTATTATTTAAGGCTTAGCTTATAATAATTGATGTATTATGTTATATGTATGGTTTTTATTAATTTTTATTGGCAATTTCACCTTGAGTTATAATAATAGGTATCACTGAATTTGCAGATAATGTTACAACATCCATTGTTTTCATTTCTTTGTTTGGTTTAGGCGACTATGTGTATCAAAACAATAAATAAAAAACCAACCTCTGTTTTTTATTTAATTTCCTTTGTTTACACTTTTTAGATATATTATACACAGATATAGCTTTCAGAATTAGCAGGTTGAAGTGGCAGTGGGCCGGCCATATAGCTCGCGGAACCGATAACCGTTGGGGAACAAAGGTTCTCGAGTGGCGACCACGAACCGGACGACGCAGTGTTGGAAGGCCCCCCACCCGATGGACCGACGACATTGTGAGGGTTGCGGGAAGTCAGTGGATGGAGAAGGCTCAAGACCGTTCGTCGTGGCACTCTTTGGGGGAGGCCTATGTTCAGCAGTGGACTTCATCAGGCTGATGATGATGATGACACTTTTTAGGTAAATAGCTTACTTTAACAGCTAACAGGATAAATAGGAAATATTTTAGGTATGAATTTGGCTAGGAATCACAGACCAATAGGATGCTATGCTTGTTTAAAAGGAACAGTCAAGTGTAATTAAATCTTTTGTAGTATTTTGGACTGGACAGGAACCACCGATTATTATTTCAACAACATTATGGGATAGTTAGTGCAGATCTCAGATGAATGATCACAGTGCTCCTAAAGTAACTTTGTATAGGTACTGTGCATAGTCAAAATACGGAAAAAACTGTATTCTGAGTGTGCTTGCTCAGTTATTAAAATATTTACCTAAGATATGTACATACATACTTTAGAAATTATATTTTTGGTTTTTTTTTTTTTTTTGGATTTCCCTGCTGAATTATGAACTGTTTTTGAGCTTAAACGTTGTGTGTAGCATAATATGTAATGGTAATAAATAAACTTTTCAATTTGTAATTCTGTTTATTCAATATAATTATAGATAGGATGATGGAAATGTTTTCAACAAACCTACTTCAATGTCACCTCAATTATGAGAACCTACATAATCAAAAAAATTAAATACAAATTCAAAATGTAACTAGATAAGTATGATACTTCCAATAATAATAGTCCAAAACTAGCAACTTGTATGCTATCAATCATTTCTAGAATATTTTATTTTTGGAAGGAGATATACAACTCTTTCCTCCTATAACTAATATAAATTGCTATATTGACCAGCTAAGTAAAAGTTATTGAAAAACTTGCTTGCTCGGTTACTCTACTATATTGACGTACAAAAAATGTATTAATTATAACTACTGATCTGGTTGATGAAGAATAGAATAGTTTTTTTAAATGAAATGTTTTACAATAACATTTCATGTTAAAAAATCTAGGCCGATTTAAACTAAACAAACATAGAGCTAGAACAAGAGCATTCGTTCTCGATCTTTTAGTGTAATGAATGAGCATTCGCTCGTCTGATGTAAATCGGCCTTAAGAAAGCCTTCCGCACATTCGTCAAGAAATATTCACTTAAAATAATATTATCACATAAAAAAAATATGGTTAATTGTATACTGAGTTAATTATATTGCATTTTTGCATGTGTTGAATTACTATGGGAATATTAATGAAGCCTAATTAAATACTTAACTGTGTTTGCAAGTACATAAGCTTAATGAGTTCAGCTGCTATACCAACACCTTCCCCTTATCAAAGGAATTTAACCTGTTTATGGTATATGTAAGATAATTATTCATACTACGTACTGTTATTAACATACATTCACAACAAGATAAGAAATTTTGTCTGTATTTAATCAACTTATTAAATATCAATCACAAACAAGATATAGAAAGTGAATAACCGACTATCTGAGCTAATCTAACAAAGTGAAAATATAAAAAAATAAACCTTCTACTAAACAACTTTTTACAATCGCAACCTGCAGTAGTACACTCATACATCTTGGAGCGTTTACAGTTTAGTCAAGGCTACGATATCTCCTGAAAATACTGAGTAAATAGAACTGATGATAGAATATCAATTGATTCTCGTTGTGCCCCAGCTGAAGAATAGGCCCCTCCCGACCCCTCGGCGACTAAGGGAAAAAAGGTAGGGGATGGGCAGCAGCGTTCTCTATCAGCATTAGCTTTATCTGCGCTCGCCAACCCGCTTGCCCAGCGTGGCGAGTGTTGGCAAATCTCCCCAAACGATTGTTTGGGTGCAGGCCGTACAAAGTCAGCCACGCTGGAAATGTATGGGGGAGGCTATGTTCAGTGATGGACGTCCTACGGCGGAAATGACGTTGAAAATTGATAGTTTACATAGAACAACTTCTTAGCAACTTGAGCTTACAAATAAATGGAAATGTTATCATGGTATAAAAATTGGAATAGAGTTGTAAAGAGCAGCTTAACCCTAGAACCTCATGTAGTTAACACTGAACCTCATGTAGTTAACACTAGAACCTAATGTAGTTAACACTAGAACCTCACGTAGTTGACACTAGAACTTAATGTAGTTAACACTAGAACCTCATGTAGTTGTGAGTTCTCCTCGACGGGCGACCTCGACGCATGCCGCGGCCTCGCATGCCGCTTTCGCTGTCTGGAAATAATGAGTTTTATTTATTCAGTTCATTGGAAGCAAATCGATAGTTCAACAAAAATAGCCAAAGTTGGACGGAAAATTTGTATAAAATGAACCTTTTTATGTTAATTAAATTGTGCTCTATCTCTTAAGATTGTCGGTTGGTAAGAATGTTTTTTAGAGAATGCTTACACCTTACACATTATCATCAATAAATTTATATAAAACTCTTCGTTACTAACTGATTGTCTGACAATCAACGCACAGCCTAAATCAGAAGAATGAAATTTGATGGAGGGTAGCTTCCCTCTAAATTTCATACTCCTTTATAGTTTAGGGTGCTAAGAAAATAATTCCCAAAACTCAACCTCTAAGGGGGTGCAACGGGGGTTGCTTCTTGGGGTGCAAGTCTGTATGAAAATGACATCACGTAAAAGTTATTAACAGTAGTTTATTATAAATGCGAAAGTGTATTTGTTCGTTGGTTTGTCCTTCTTTCAAGCAGCAAAGGATGTGATGTTTTTGTATGGATATAGTTAGCACCAGAGAGTGACATAGAGATCTTTAGACGCACGCGGAATCTGCAAGGCTATTGTGTAAGCAAAATAGTAATGAAGATCGCAATTATAAGGATGATTTTATCAATTTTAGTTAAATCTGAAGTTTTTCAAACATGAAAAGGAAGAACCTAAGGCCTTGAAGTTTGCTTTGTCAAGTTTGGAACGTTTTGCATGTTCCTAAGATTGTTAAAACTACGAAACCCTCAAAGTTACGATCTTCATTGCCATTACGCTTACACAATTGCACCACTGGTTGATAATACGTTGTTTATTTATTGCGCGCCTAGTGGGTTATCTTATCATTTATCATGGGATTGGCTTGCGTGCAATTTCACGCTGCAAATACTAGCTTCAGTTTTTGTGAGTATTCTCGCTAATCCTGCGTGCGTGAGCAAATCAGCATGATACTAAATATTACCAAATCACTTCTTCGTATTGTGTGGTGCAGTGTACGGTAGGCTAAGAAAGTGGTGTTTCAGTTTTGATTTAGTCTTGATAAAAGTATGAGTAAGTTTTGAATCATTGAAAGATATGGATGAAATCATGGCGTAATTGATCTATGTACGTATAGATGCATGCAATTTTAATCTTTATATCAAAGCATTTGACATTATGTGCACTCTACTTTAGAAATTAATACAACCTCTATCGATAGAGAGGAAATTAATAATTCTTTGAACAAGAAAACTGACAATGGACACTTTTGACAAACAATTTTCCAGTTCAAGCTTGATTTGAAGATATTTGAGCTCCGCTCATTATTTATTTGGATTTTAACCGACGACGCCATAAAAGGGAAGTTTATCAATTCGGTGACTACGTTCTTATTACCCCGACTTTCGATCCGAAGGTAGTGGCTTCGAAACCGGTTGTGCATGAATGAGATTTTCTGTTCGAAAATGTTCATGTTTCTACCATGCGAATGGCGACCCCGAACGCAGCCCACCTGATGGACCGACGACATTGGGAAGTCGGTAGATGGTAAAGGTTCAAGACCGTTCTTTATGGCTCAAGACCGTTTATGTATTTGCATGCCTGAATTATGGTGGAACATAATTGAACTGACAACTTAGTTAAGATCTGATTGTACATAATAATAATCTTATCTTATGAATGTATATGTCTAAACAAGCAGACGCACAGGTAAATGCCACCCTTACCTGTCTGTTTTCCCGAAAGAGCATGATCAATGAGTTTTCAAATTTAGAAACAATAAGTTCTTTCTGGGAAAGCCTGCTCCATCTTAGGCCACATCTCACTTGCAAAAGTGAGATGGTGGTCAAACGCTTAACCATATTCAATAAAAAAAAAATAATTTGTGTGTGAGGGTACCTGCAGCGCGCATCCACCGCTGGTTCTGCGAGTGCGGGGAGTGCGGGTGCGGGGAGTGCGGGTGCGGGTGCGGGCGCCGCGCGGGCTGGCTCGCCGCGGCGGCGGCCGGCGCGCTCGCCTCCGCCTCGCGCCCTTCCTCCGCCATCTGGACAACACACACTACTATTACCTATTACACACCAGTGGTGGTGCCGTGGATTACTTTCAGTTCAGGGCTGCAGTGACGATTTGGTAACTAAAATAAACATGCGAATATATAATAAGATAACAATATATACTAAGAGTTCTACAAAAATAATCAGAAGGAAAATAAATACATAATACCTAATGAAATTGCCATTCGAATGGCGACCACGAACCGGGCGACGCAGTGTTGGTAGGCCCCCCACCCAATGGAGCGACGACATTGTGAAGGTTGCGGGAAGGCGGTGAATGGAAAAGGCTCAAGACCGTTCGTCGTGGAACTCTTTGGCTTAGGACTCAGGAAGCGGTTTTCACCCACGCCCGCCGCGGTGGCGCAATGGAGTTTTATTCTCAAAACTCACTAGACCCGAGTTTTGTGCGCTGTTACGCAGCCGTCGCGGTTGGGATTATCGCTCGCAAACTTGGCGGTTGATTATCGCAAGACGGGCGCCCCCCGCTGCCCACTGCGGTCGCCCGCCAACCGTTCACAGAGCGGCTGCGGGACTGGGACCCGCGCCCGCCGGTGCAGCGGGACCCGCAAACAATCGCACACGCCGCGGGCGTAAAACGCGTCGTGAAATGTGCTTTAATTTTTTACATAAATATCTGTATTCTACAAAGGCTGCGGGCCCGCAACCGCGGCGGGCGCGGGTGAAAACCACTTCGTGAGTCCTTAGCTGATGGGGGAGGCATATGTCCAGCAGTGGACTTCTACAGGTTGATGATGATGATGACCTAATGAAGTAGATTTTAAGTAAGTTAAGAGCACTGGTGGAGGGGTCGTAGTGGGCCCGCCCTCGCGGCCACAGGTCGTGGGTTCGAAACCTGTCGTGCACCAATGGATTTTCCATTCGGAAAATGGAAATTTATGTGCGCTATGCTAGTGCTCTCAAACGGTGAAGGAAAACATAGTGAGGAAACCAGTAAGTAATCTTAAAGCGATAGGCTTGCAACCTGTGACGTGAATACACCACATTAGGTATGATGATAATATTATAATGACTATGTAATACATTTTTGGAAGATAAATAAATTTAAAAAAACAAAAAAAAGGTACTGCAAAATGTGAGCATGAGCAAAATGTTCGGATATGCCTCTGATTACCCCCCCCCCCCCCCCCATTAATCATCATCAAGGATACTTTAAGGATCTGGTCACCTGGAGATCCGAGAGGTGTCTATCAATCTTGGGGATAAAATAAAAGTCGTGAGTCTATTTCGCACATACCTGGTGCGGCGAGGAAGGCTCGCTGCCCTGTGAGCTGACAGCAGCTGCTTCCTCCTCGGCTCGCGATTCCTCCCAGTCTCGGGGTTCACCGACCTCAGCACCTGTATTTAATGATTATCTTTGTCACTTTCATTATATAAATAATTAAAATTATTCAAACCCATGTGGGAAACTTAAGATAAATGGTTTTAAAGCATGTGTTAGCCACGCATTTATAACGAACGAGATAGTGAGACCTTACTAACAGTAGGTAATTGCTCGATCGCCGTTATACTTGGTTGTTCAATATCTTTCAGTGTTGTCTGGCTACAGCAGGGCATAACATGAAGTCTGACTTATTGCCATTGAAACACCACACCCACAAACATAGATAGATAGATAACACTTTATTGATCACCACACGGAAATAATACATAAGATCACAATTAAAAATTTACACGGCAATACAATGAACGGCCTTATCGCTAAGAGCGATCTCTGCCAGGCAACCTTAGGATGGACTGGACTGAAAAGATTAGAGAAGGGGCAAGATGGTGTATCTTAAATTATGAAGAAAATTATTAACTATAAACAGAATAAAGTAGGTATATTAAATAAATAAATCAAGATAATCATATATATATATATATATAATACATATAGTGACATTTATATAAACACATACAGATACTACATAGTATATAATTATAATAGGTACACAGAATTTAAGAATAATAATAATATACAATAAACTTGTGCTTCACAAAGAGCAGCATGCCAGATAATGAGTGATGACCATGTTTTTGAAGATAGCAAGAGACTTGGCTTTCCTGATATTTACAGGCAATGCGTTCCACAAGCGAACAGCCTGGACTGTAAACGACTTCTCATAGAAGGTGGAAGAGTGAACTGGGACTTTAAGTTGATTGGTGTCAGTGGATCGTAGGTTGCGTGAATGGGATAAGTGCAAAAACTGGAACCGTTCCTTAACAACATACATACACACCCAACAGTCAAATATGTACATATTCCTGACCCCACACTAGAATTCCCTGATTCTTAGGTATGCTAAGAGTACCATGGTACCCCAACACCCAGACTCGAAACAAATATTTGCACAAATATACTAGCGGAAAAAAGCAATATAGCTGAACGATATCGCAAGCTCCAAATAGTCAAAATTAACTTTATTGAGAAGACGTAAGGATCACTTTGGCATACAAAGACGCACATGGCTTGAGACGTGTAAAAATTGTTTGACCCCTTATAGTAAAGTGGAACCTTTACAAAACGATCAAAAGACCTGTCGTTCCTGTACGGATCTGAGTGTTGGGCAACCTAAGGGACGGATGAAAGAAGAGTGCATGCTGCGGAAATTAATTTGTGGTGTCTGTGGAGTGATATAGATTGGACAAGAGCTAGTCTACTTTGAGGCTTGCGCCTTTAGTCACCTGCGGCCTAGCCGAATTGCCATTTAGTCAGTCGATTTTTGCCGTGCGGCGGAAATAGTGTGGCTTTAGTCACCTGTGTAAGCCCCACATTATGGTTAACTAGCGTACGCCCGCGGCTTTGCTCGCGTGGTATCTTGATAAAAAGGGGCAGTTTTGAAAAACCCTCAAATACGTATTTTATTATTTGACTTTATGAGTATTTGTACAAAGTTTCAGATAAATCTCTCTCCATGCGTTAAGATTCTCCCATACAAACTTTGACATCTCATTACACCCTTTCAAGAGGTTATTTTGAAAATCTAAAAATACAGTTTTTCCTTATTTCTATCATTTATTATTTTTAGTTAGTTTCAAATCTGTAGGTTCAAGGAATACGATTTTTCATACAAACGTTTTAACCCCTTCTCACCCTCTTACGAGTTGATATTTTGAAAATCCCTCCTTAGTGGATGTGTTTGGCATATAAGGTAGCTACTGTCAAAATTTCAGCTTTATAGCTTCAACGGTTTGGGCCTTGTTCTTTTATATATATATATATATATATTTATGTTATACGGAGGCAAACAGACTTACGGCCCACCTGATGGTAAGCGGTTACCGTCGCCTATTGACATCTGCAACACCTGGAGCATTGCTAATGCGTTATATATACAGATTACTAACGTGAGTCAGTGTGCGGCGGCGGCGGCGGCAGCGCGGCGGCCAGGTCCGCGTGCGTGTCGTGGTGCGCGTGCAGCGGCGCCGCGCCCGCCTCCGCGAACGTGAACCGCGCGCCGCTCGCGCCCGCGCCTCCCAGCGGCGACACCACCGCTTCGCCGAACCTGCGCCCAATGCAATGTGCACACTGAAGTCTAACAAATACTATCCTACTAATATTATAAACGCGAAAGTTTGTAAGTATGGATGGATGGATGTTTGTTACTCTTTCACGTAAACACTACTGAATGGATTTTAATGAAACTTTACAATAATATGGCTTATACATCAGAATAACACATAGGCTACAATTTATAAAGATATTGTGTGAATTGTAAAATATTGATGTTGTAAATTGTATTGTAAATATAAGCTACTCGAAATACTAATCCTGCGCAGACGAAGTCGCGGACCAGCTAGTAATTTATATTCACGATTTGAGAGAATTGACTTATAATAATTATTATCAATAAATTACTATTATGACTATTATTATTATGAGAGTTCTCTAATGACAAAACGCGTTATAATGTTGCCATATTCAGACCGTTAGTGCTGTAACAGATCAGATCAATACATGATCTGCGAATTATTCAGTCTTTTTGAACTTCATTAAAGACCCAAAATTAAGTGGATTAACACAAAATGTGATGCCCATCTGATATGTACGTATAACCGTAGACAGACTCCACTTGTGACTCGCGACGATAAGTGAACGAATGATTTGACTCAATGATTTAGATCCATCAGATCAGTTGTTCTGTTTTATTACGTGCTACACCGTCACGTCAAACGTTAGTCAATTTTGTACAAAAATAAAGATTGAAGTCTTGTTCAAACGGCGTGCGATTTTGTTTTCCGCGCAGTACAGTCAGTCAGCATGTATAATATAAGTAGGGTTTCGTAGTCACTAGAAACAGCAATATTAAAATCAATAAATATTGCAGTAATTACCCGTCATTGCGCCTAGGAACGTAGAGTGTAGGAGTAGAGGGAACTATGCTGTCGTCGGCGTCATCACCTCCGCTGCCTGCCAATGAAAGGGTTCCGCTAGCTGTAAGACAAGATTGGTTACTTACATTTTCATTCAAATGACAAGGAAAGGAAACAAAATTAAATAATTATATTTTAAAAGTTGTTGATCGAGTGAGCAGAGAGCTCTCAAACTACTTCGATGAATCGGCGTTGTATGTTTATTTGTTAGAGTATAACTTTCGTCTTGTTTCTTGTAATATCAAGATTTGTTGGTAAGGATATGAGTTTAATTTTTATTCTAGGCTATATGGTTTTTATGATTTAACGAAAAAAGTAACCGCATCCAAATCGGTTCAGTCATGTTTGAATCGGTTTCAGTCATGTTTCAGTCATTTTGACTGGCCTCTTAGCTGAGTTAGTAGTAACTCTGCCTTCTGCGCTAGAGGTCACGGGTTTGATTCCCGCACTGGACAAACATTTGTGACTAACACATATGTTTGTTCTGTGTCTGGGTGTTAAATATATCTATTATGTATATCAGTTTCTGGCACCCATAGTACAGGCTATGCCTAGTTTGGGATCAGTTGACCGTGTGTGATATGTCCGGAATATTTATGTAAGAGCTACACAGTGCCACAGACAGCCACACATAGCGGTCAAACTTATAACACCCCTCTTTTTGAGACGGGGGGGTTATTTATTATTTATTTTATTAGTATTACTATATAGTAAAGGGGGGGGGTATTGTTGACTCACGCTCGGTACCGCTGCTGATGGCCTCTATCTGCGGGTGCGGCGGCGGCTCGCTGTCGGGCTCGGCGGCTGCGGCCGCGCCCTCCGGCTCGCTGCCCTCGCCCTCCTCCGCCTCTTCGCCCTCCTCGCCACCCGCCTCCGGAGATTGAGCCGGTGAATCCTGCACAAGCATTATATCAACACTAGCTTCCGCCCGCGGCTTAGCTCGCGTGGCACCTACATAAAAAGTAGCCTATATGCTATTCTAGGTATAGAACTTTATCCATTCCATGTTTCAACGAAATCGGTTGAGCCGTTAGGGCGTGATTGAACAGCAAACATCGAATCACATAATCCGAATTGATGCACATATATTATTAACTAAGTTTAACACCTCTTTAACATGTATTTCTCGCAATAAATGATGCAATGAAATGAAACAAACATCCTTAAAAACATTCACATTCATAATATAAATAGGATCGTCATTTCAGCCGTAGGACGTGGACTGCTGAACGTAAGCCTCCGACATGGGGTACCAGAAACTATAATTTGGGGGAATTTGCCCATACTCACCACGCTGGGCTTGCGGGTTGGCGAGCGCAGATAAAGCTCTTGTTATTGATAGGGAACACTGCTGGGATGAGCCCTTAACTTTGTTTCACTTAGGCCACCACGGCATATAAACATTCTGTTCTCCATTTGTTCGTTCTTTCACGATCATCCTATATTAAGGTCAGTGCCCAGGTTGAAGTAGAATTTATGACGGTCGATGAAAGAATCAGTGTAGTGAAAGGATTAAAGTGCGCCTCGTAGGCTCCTTTCGTGAACATGTCACATGTCTTCGAATTTTTAATTTCTAGGACATGCACTGTTTGTGTGCACTTGTATAGCGCATATAAATTTGAGACAGTCGCCACGCTAAGAAATGTGAGTACAGTTACATGATAATTGGAAACTGGCAAATGAAATGACTACCTGGCGGGTTGAATTTTCTCCCTCTTCACCTTCAACCTCTTCCTCTTCCCCAGCCTCGACTTCCTGTTCCTCTTCCATGTCCTCTTCATCTTCTTCGCCTTCCTGTATTCATAAAAGATACATTTTATAATAAATACAACAAGGGCCCAGTTTTAAATACATATTTGCAGATAAATAAAAAATAAAATAATGAAAACATTTTTCCCTCAGCGAGATTCAAATCCCCACCTTTTGCGTCTCAGCCGGGAACTAGCCCGCCACGCCACCACTGATTTAAAATGATGCAACAATACGGATGAAGGCACACAGTAAAGTAGAAAATAGTACAAGTTGATGGTTAGGTACAATTTTTTTACTGTGGCATTGTTTTGAAAATTATGAAATGTATACATTTCAGTGCAGGCGACTGTACAATGTATTTGTTGCGAAATCATTCTTTAATTCAGCAAGAGCGTTGGTTGCAAATACTCACCCTGTACATAGTTCCAGTGCATCTCTCATCGTCCTCCTCGGAGTCGACCACGATGACGCCCTCGTCGTCTTGGTCGCAACGCGATGACGTCGGCACTTGATATTCAACATCCACGGATCTTTCGAATCCCTATAATCAATTGTTGTGTTTTATTTATCACTCGTTGAGTTTTTGACAATATGAACGATATAACGACCAACCTATTGCTTTTAAATATCTAACGACATCGGTGACGACTGAGATGCAAGGGGTGCGGGTTCGATTTCCGCTGCGGGACAAAGGCAATCCTAGTATGGAATCAGGACTATTACTGTACGTGACTGTTGGGTGTTATTACTTTATCTAAAGCTGCACGAAAGGAGCCTCTAAGGGGCGCACTTTAATCCTTTCACTTACACTGATTCTTTCACCGACTGTCATAGGCCCTTTCCAGGGCTAACATAGCTCAACCTGGTCACTGACCTAATACAGGTGACCAAGAAAGAATCAGTGACACGACAAGCAAGCAACATCTAAAAGCCTCTATAAACCTCGCTGCAGAGAAATTATCGTGACCATTGTTACCAACTCGACTGAAGCAAACGTTTTTCTCTCTGAGAGAACTCAGAGAGAAAAACGCACTTTCTTTAAAGAGATGGTAAATCTTGTTGGCAGCATTAGCTACGACAACTGGTTAAGTTGTAAAGGTTTAATGGTTTATGATTTTAGATACATTTATAATCCTCTATGTTACATTTATAATCCTCTATGCATCTTCAAGAGACTTAACTATTCTATACGACAAGACTATTCTTTACCGTCATTTCAAAAAGAAGTTATAAATAAACTTCAAAGAAAGGAATGTTTTAATGATGACTCACTTGCACTCGTGTCCTCTTAGCGGTGACGGGCCGCGCTTGCAGACGTCGCTTGGCGGGTCGCGCTTCCGGTGGCGGATGCGACGTGCTGACGCCGGGAGGCGGGTGAGACGTGCTGACACCTGCCGGCGGGTGGGAGGTACTGACGCCAGCGGGCGGGTGGGAAGTACTCACTCCAGCGGGAGGTTGTGAGGTGCTGACGCCGGCGGGCGGGTGGGTCGTGCTAACGCCGGCAGGCGGGTGGGAGGTGCTAACACCAGCGGGAGGGTGGGAAGTGCTAACACCAGCGGGAGGGTGAGAGGTGCTAACGCCAGCGGGAGGGTGGGAGGTGCTAACGCCAGCGGGAGGGTGGGAGGTACTGACGCCGGCTGGAGCGTGCGACGTGCTAACGCTTGAGGATGTCTGAGAGCTAGCGACTGAAGTTGGCGCTGCGGTTCCTATTCACAAAGAGATCTTGGTGAGTCAACAAGTTATTTCAATGTGTCTAGATTGAGAGTATTTTTCCGAGTACCTTAAGCTGAATGCTATTCCAAATTTTGCTGCAAAGTACGTGTATACGAGATGATTCAATTTTAAAATTATCGCGACAACTGACTAATTTTTGAAATACTTTTAAAGTCCAAAGAACCATGAAGCATTTATAAGATTTACAGCGAAATGAAGGTAATAATAATGGCGGACCGATGTAAGATGGATGTTTTGGCACAGTAAATAACGCAAATTCGTTGTTTGTTAACGTTCGTTGTTGTAACACTACTTTGGTAAAGTACCTTGTGACACAGATAATGTGGTAATTATTGTACTGTGTGCATACCTGAAGCGGGCGGGGCGTGCGCGGCGGGCGAGGAGGCGCTGGGCGCGGCGGCGGCAGAGCCGGCTGATGCTGAGCTAGCACCGCTGGGCTGCTCGATGCGCGGCATCACCATCGCTACGGCCTGAGAAAAGCACTTCAAATTGATGGATTAGTTTTCACACTGAAACTTACAAATTGCATAAAAATAATAAAAATCAAACATAAGATCATCATCAGCCAGAGGAAGTCCACAGCTGGACATAGGCCTCCCCCAAGGAGCCACAACATAGAAAATCTTCGAAACTAAATAAATAATAATTTGAAGTTGTATTTCAATTTTGTGAAAGAAATCCGTACCATGGCGGGGATTTCTGGCACAATCATACTATCCATGATTCAACAACTTAGATGATAGAATGCTTCAAAATGCGTGTGGGGTGCTAAGATTTTGTTGAGCTTGATGTCTTGGCCTTTTCTGACAGATTCTCTTAAAGTCTTGACAACAAGTACTTAAATTATTAAAATCTGTACCTGTTGCGGAGCTTGTGAGTGGTTTGATGGCTGTGTGCTGCTGTCACTGGCACCCGAGCTGCCAAGCCCGGCTTCACTCGTATCCATATCCTACACAGAAATGTGTCGTAAGATATGGAAATCGATGTTAGGCCATTTATTTTGTCATGTCAGCGTTGCAGCGAGGGTTTACGAACCTGAGTGGACTCCGGCGGCGGCGCAGTCGAGGCGGCCACGGAGGCGCGCGGCAGCGGCCGTGAGGAAGACGCGGGCATGTACTCGGTAGTGTGAGCGTCGTGCGGCGCCGTCGGGCCCACTTGAGCCATGGGTCGGATCGACGCGAGTGGCGTCTCGCCACCGCGTCGGCTCGCGCTTACACTTTGTTGAGCCACACCTGGAATACGCAATTCACTGTAAAGACTCAGTTGTGGACAAGAAATTAAGTGAAAGTTTACAGAATGTAACTCACCAGCCATTGGTTTGATGTTTGCTGTAGGAGGATCAGATGTAGTCTTTTCCGTGGTAGCTTGCTGCTTTGACGCAGACGCTTGACTAGCTAGTTGCCGTTGTAACATATTTACTTTTTGAAGAAGGGATTCCACTTCTCGCGTTTTCTCAGCCTGCGCTTCGCTACGTTCCTTCTCCAATCGAGAGAGACGACCTTCATATTGAGATTTTATAAGAGCTAATCTAACATCTTGCTCATCACGTGTGCTCTGTTCGATTGACCCGATTTTAGAGCGTGATTCCTCTAATTCACGACTCAAAGAATTTTTCTGCTCGGTCAGTTGAACAATTTTACTTTTGGCTTGTTTGAGGACTTGTTTAGCTTTTTCTTCTTTGTCCAATACGGCAGTTCTTAATGTTTCGAGTTCTTGTTTCAGCTTGTCATTGTTTTCTTTTTCGACATTACAACTAGTTTGGAGTTCATTTATCAGCTCTTCATGTTTCTTAGAAGTCTCCACTAGTTCAGCATCAGCAGCAGCTGCCTGACCTTCATTAGTCTTCTTTTCTTCTTCCACTGATTTGACAAGTTCCTCGTATTGAGCTTTGTATTTCTTAGCAATTTTCCTGATTTGCAATTCTTTGCCTCGAATATCAATGAGTGAAGCATCTTTGCTTGCAATTTCTTCAGACAATTTAGTATTGGTGTCCAGAGCAGTGGACAATTTGTCTTTGAGTTTAGTGACTTCCTCTGTAAGTCGTGCCATATCATTTTTAAGCACTTGTTGCAACTCATCATTAAGTTTTTTGTTTTCTTCCGCCAAAACGTTTAATTGCCTGGATGTAATTGTATACTGTTCTTCAATTTTAATATTATCAACCTTAATCGCACCAAGTTCTTCATTAAGCTTCTTCACACTTTCTTTTTCAGTTGTCAACATCTTGGCCAAAGTTTCTCTTTCGTTTTGAAGTCTCTTCCAATCCTCGGGGCTAGTTTTATTGGCACGTTCAACCAGAGCATTTACTCTGGTTCTCCATCGAGCACAATCAGCTTTCAAGGCAGTATTTTCTGATTGCAATGATTCAGTTCTAGACGTGTAATCACTTATCTTTTCTTGTAATGGAATTAATTGTTCTTCCATTGCTTTTGTAGCAGCAGTAAGTTCCTCAACGCGTGCAGACAAAGAGTTGCGTTCTTCTCTCAGGATTCTATTACTGTCAGTCAAAGCATTCAAAGTTTCGACTTTTCTCAAAATATCGGACTGTTTATTAACAGTCACCATGCTTACTTCCGACCTTTCTCTTTCAGTAGCCAAAGTAAGTTTAGTATCGTCGAGTTGTTTCTCCGCTATTTCCAGTTGAGATTTCAGTCTCATTGTTTCAGCTTGCAGTATATCAAACTTAGCCATAGCAATGTCTTTTTCTTTTCTTAAATATTTGACGATTTGGAATAGCTGTTCTGACGATTTAATATCTTCTTCATTTATAGAGACATTAATGTTAGAATCATTGGCAGATTCATTCATGCTTTCCGACTGGGATCTAGATGCATGAGAGACTGATAACTGCGTACCAAGAGCTTGAACTTGATCATGCAACAGAGAATTCTGGTCATTCAAATCTTTCAAACGTTGCTTTAGTTGTTCGTTTTCAGTGTTAAGCATTTTTTGTCGGTCTAACCATGACGATTTCTCATTTTCTAGTTTTTGTTCAGCATTATTTTTAAGTGCAACCAACTCATTTAATTGATTTTGTGCTCTTGACAATTCTTCCTTTGCTTGCGATAACGCCTGAATATCAGTAGAATGCAGTATCATTTCGTGTGTGTACTTTTCTTCGGCTTTTTGAACGGCTTCAGATAGTTTCGCGATTTCAGAGCGTATGTTTTGGATTTCGACGCGATAACTGTCATTGTTTGCTAGCGCTTCTTTTAAGTCAGTCTTAGCTTTTATTAATTCATCTCGCAGGTGTGTATTACTAGCAGCGTGCTCTCCGTTGGTATGTAATGACAACTCTGCTTCTAGTTCCGCGCATTTATCTTCAAGGAATTGCATCTTAGTGGCATACTCACTTAGTTTAGATTCTGTTTCTTGTTTATATGTTTCGTATTCAGTATGGAGTTTTTTAAGTTCCTTTTCAGCTCCTTCTGAGATGTCACAATACTGTTTAATGTGTTCTTTTGCAACATCGAGTTGTTCTTGAAGAGACTTCAATTCCGCTTCTTTATCGGCTAGTTTATTTTCCAGTTCCCGTATTTTTTTTACTGTATCAAACGACCCATCCATGTTTGGTGCAAGAGCCATTTTCAGTTTTTTTGCTAATTCTTCATGGGATTTATTTTTATTGGACAGATCTTGCCTCAGCTCAGTCACGTCTTTTCGTAGTACATCTGCAGCGTCTTTTTCTTCTTGCATTCTGGCTTTAGCGGTTTCTGTTTGTCGTTCTAAATGAGCAGCCAACTCTCTGAATCTATCCTGCTCCTCTTGAAGTCTTCTTCTCAGAGCAGAACATTCCCGAGTCGCTTCATCTAACCTTGACTCTATTTTAGCACGATTTTCTGCTTCAACGCGTTCTAAACTAGCTTTAATCAATTCCAAATTTTTGAGCAGTAAAGATTGCCCTTGTCTTTCTCTATTCATCATTTCTTTTTCAGTCTGAAGGCGTAACTCAGTATCTTTTATTAATTTACATTCTAATTTGAGGTTTTCCATTTGAATTTCGGCGGCTGAAAGTTTGCTCTGTGCATTCAAAGCTTCATCTCTCAAGTGCTGTAAAGATACTTCATGTTTGGCAATAGTAGCACTATACGCCTTATTCTTCTCTTCAAGAGATGTAATTTGTTTTTTGTATGTTGTAATATTTGTCTGAAGAATTTTTAGACGATCGTTATTATATTCAGAAGTTGACGCGCATTTACTGTTGGCTGCAGTAAGTTTAGTTATTTCTTGTCGCATACTATCAATTTGATCAAATAACATTCTTTCATTGGTTACTTTCTCTTCTTTATAAGTTTTAAACTCTTCTTTCAGCAGTTCTAAATGCTTTTCAGTTTCCTTGCATTTAATTTCAAAAGATGATGGTTCGGCGGCTGGCTGTTTGGAAACATTTTCAGAGGAGATTTCCATAGTAAATGATCCACTTTTGTCAAACTCTACGGCTTCAGCAACCGACACTTCATGGCGTTTTCCTTTCATGAGATCATGATACAACTTTTTGAACATGTCGCGCTGTCGTATAAGACCGTTTACCATTTTTGTTTGACGCTCTTGTGCTTCAGTTAGTTCTGACACTCTGTTCTTCAAACTTTCTACTTTCGATTGCATTTCGCCACTTTCGAATTCTTCTTTATGCTTTTCAAGTTCTTCATGCTTATCAGTTAGCTCACGAACCAATCTAAGAAGCTTTTGATTATTCGCTTGAAGCTCTTGAATATCAGTGAATGTCACAAGCGTCTTGGAGATGACTCTTGAAGAGTTTAGATCAGAGTTTGTAGTATTAGATGTATCATGGTCACCATTTGGAAGAAGTCCTCCACGGTTGTGTTCAATTTCTTTCAGTAGGAAGCAGACTTGCCTGCCTAAGTCAGCTAACTCACCTTTCAACTTTGTGTTTTCCCGAGTGAAATGGTTAGCAATTTTAGATGCCTCACTGTATTCATCTCTTAATCTGTTGCATTCCATTAGAATTGATTCAAGTTGCTGGGCCATTGCAGTGTTAGCCTCAACGGCTTCATCATGTTCTGCCTTTTGCCTTTGCAACAAAGGAGCCTTTTCTTCCAATTCTTGAACAATGGAGTTGAGTGTTATTGTTAGGCGCCGCTTAGATTCCTTTTCCATTGTTAGCTCTTCTGAAACGTTGACTAACTGCGAATATATTTGCGTCAGTGACATTCCTGACTTAAGTAGTTTACTTGCTGTAGCAGCAGATGGAGCCAGATCACTCAGAGCCGCATCGAGATTCTGAGCATCACTCGTTTTTAATGCTTGATTAACGTTACGCAATTCAGTTTTCAGATTTTCTATTTCATCGTTTTTCTTTTCGATTATTTCTTCATGATCCATTTCAGCCTGTTTGAATTTAGTCTCTAACTCACCATACTTCTCTGTCGCTTCATTTAATAATTTTTGTAGCTCACCTATGCCTTCAGTGAGCTCTAAAGTTTTAGCTTCAGCATCATCAAGCATATTTTTGAATAAATCGGCCAGTTTGGTTTTTGCCTCTAATTCTTTTTTATAATTTTCAGTCATTTTGTTTTCTATTTCTCTTTGTTCCATTAAACGTTGGTTCAGATTTTCAGCGCGGCTATTAAGGTTCTTTTTAAGCTCATTTAATTGGGCTATTGTTTCATTTGCAGCATTCAGTTCCTCTACTTTCTCAGCTAACTGAGTTTCCAAGTTAACCAATCTGCTGGTATTATTCAACCTGACTGTTTGCAATTCTGAAGTCAATCTGTTAACTTCTTCAGTAAGGCCGGCTATCTGAGAGTTGAGTAAGGTTCTTTCTTGTTCAATACGTTTCTCACGATATTGCAGAGCCAGTTCTTTACTTTGAATTTCATCATTCTGCGCCAGAGCTTCGCACTTTGTGTCGATGGCAGCACGCAATTGTTGGGATAGAGCCGCCTCGCTTGCGGTCAACCTTTCTATTTCAGTATCACGCCTCTGTAAGATACGAGTCAAGTCGTTTCTTTCATCAACGGCTGCATCTCGGGAGCTTTTGATAGAAATTATTTCATTTTCCAAGCGACAAATCTTGTCACGAGCTTTTTCAAGATCAGCGTTGTAAGATTCAACTTGCTTTCCCAATTCTGTGACGGTCTCGTCTGCAGTAGAAAGTTTTGACGCAACATCCTCATATTTTGCAGTTGTTTCAAGTAATGCAGCTTCAAGCTCAGCAATTTTATTACCTAGAATGAATAAAAACGATTTCGTTGTATTTTAACCTTGGTTTAAATAAATGTAGTGACAAAATGTTAATTGTTATGTAAAGAAAGAAAGAAAGAGCATTTATTTGTCCCCAAAAACAACAGATAAAAAGACAAAAGTATTAAAAATAAAGACAGCAAATATACAAAATAAGTAAAAATATAAAGAAAAATAAAAACATGATGATAACAGATAAAATTAAATTATAGTAACAATATAAGAGGTGGCTGTTGCATGGGGCCAAAAAGGTCCGTATCTCAGCCCTATGTAAAACAAATTCCTTATTGCAAGTTACTAATTGGCTAATAACGTGTAATTCAGACGTCGCTTGGAGTCGCAAGTCGGATTCAGTCTCACATTATCAAAACACATTTTGTGATATAATAATAATCGTTAGTAATCTGGAATCAAAATGAGAGAAAGGAGTCGAGGAGTATTTTTTTTTCAGTTCATGTTTAGGTTTCTAAGTCCTTATAGTTTTGTGTAGTCCTGATTGGTATGCAGACTTGTTCTTGTGAATATTACGCAAAAATTTTGTAGATTTGTTTTTAGACATGGGGCTTGTAACTGTGGTTTAGCACCCATTAGGCAGTTACTTGCTCACTGCGTCACTCATTAAGTTCTGGTTACGAACCAGTGGTTAAGTTATGGTGGCCCTGAAAAGACCGTTGGTGAAAGGGTTATAAAGCGCCTTTTACAGAATCCATTCGCACACAACCCAAAGTCCTGTTTCGCTATTTTAAGGAGCTGGGCTGGCTGGTGGGGTAAGGTTAGCATAGGGGGACAATGCACAAAACCCCCCACAGCGGGAATTCAATGCAGCTAACCACCCCCGATTAGAATTTGAATTAGAATCCATTTGCACACATGTGAAATTTCTTCAGTTAGGCAGTAATTTATTATTATGAAATTACAAATTATAGATGCTTGGTTGCATATCCCTACAGGCAAAATCATACATCCATAAAATCACGCCTGTTTCCCAGAGGGGTCGGCAGAGACCATGGTTTTCCACTTGCTATGATCCTGACATTCCTCTTATGCTTCATTCACTCTCATCACATTCCTCATACATGCTCGTCGGTTTAGGGTACTCATGACCTGGCCTTTTTCCAAAACGTCACCGATTTGGTCACTAAACGTACGCCTAGGTCTTCCCCTTCCAACGGTTCCATTCACACTCGCCTTATACACCTGTTTCGTCAATCTTCTTTCGTACATTCTCTCTACATGACCAAACCATCTTAGCATACCTTTCTCAATCCTCATCACTACGTCTTCTTTCACCCCACAACGCTCTTTTATCACACTGTTCCTCACTCTATCTTTCAAAGTTACTCCACACATACTTCGCAAAGCTCTCATTTCCACTGCATTTATCCTACTTTGATTCTTTTACAGGCAAAATCAGTTTGCAAAATTTGAAAAGTCCAACAAATAAAATCCTGAGGTCAGAGTAATTTGAAAACTGCATATGCATTGAAAACTGGTAATGGATTACCAGGAGGAACAAATCAGCTTTGACATCAGAAATACAGGAGGAGGCACCCTGGTGTATGCTGTTCGCCGACGACATTGTTCTAGTCGGAGAAGATGCAACTGAGGTCCAGAGCAGGCTGGGAAAAAGGCAGGAGAAATTGGAGAGTGTCAGACTGAAGATCAGCAGTACCAAAACAGAGCATCTGTTTTGTGACTTCGGTGGTCCCTCCAATTTCATAACGATTGCCTTAGATGGTGTATTCCCTACCAGTCTGCTCCGATTTTAGGTACCTCGGTTCAGTAGTACAGAATGATGGTGAGATTGACAGGGATGTGAGGAACAGAATAAATGCAGGATGGATGAAATGGCGTCAGGTCACCGCAACCACATGTGATCGGTGAATACCCCTTAAACTTAAGGGGAAAATTTACAAAACGGTTATAAGACCTGTCGTATAGATATGAATGTGGACGGATGTAGGAGTAGAGGTAGGCCAAAGAAAAGATGGATGGACTGTGAAAGTGGATATGGTGAAGAAAGGAGTGAGTGCTGAGATGACGACTGCTAGAGGGAAATGGAAGAAGAATATATGTTGTGCCGACCCCACATGATGTGGAATAATGGCAGGAAGATGATGATGACCTGTACACTACATACCATGTTAACTCACAGCAAAAAAATAAATCTAAATCTTTTCAATAAAGCTATTAGTTAAAGCTGGCTCTTGAAATACAGTTTATTACTAGTTCAGGAGCCTATGGATACAATTTTGCTTTTGCTTTACTATTGTTTAGCTAAATAAAACGATATAAGATTTCAGAGATAATGAAATAACATCACAACTGCTACCGGATGTGGAAGTTCAGAAACTCCAACAACAAATAACAAACATGCTGCTGAAATACAACAATGGTTGGATAAAAACAAGTGAAGAACACACAATTATGTTTTAAAACACAAAATTGTGTTTTAAACATCTTTCCCAAACTCAAACTGTGTTTTATTTGCATAAAATCACTAGGATTACTTTTAAATAACTAGGTGAAGCAATGCCTCCCAAGTCTTCAACCCAAATCCAGAGAAAGCAATAGATGAAATACTGGATTAACCATTCCAATTAGATCCTCATTCTTCAACAAAGAAAACAATTTAAAAATCAAATCACCAATAGCATAAGGCACTGTAGAGTTGAGACAATTCTTCATCAAAATCAATCCAGCAGTTTAGGTGCAACATAGTATTATAGAGATGCTGGTCTCAATGTTTAGTGTATCATTAGAATTATCTTGACCCAAACAGTACCATTTGCTACAAATAATATCAATCAATTCAGTACACATCATTTTAATAATTAGATAATTTCTAGTTATTTTTTTTAACTACTCTTTAAACTAGATGTTCTTAGCTTTGAAAAGATCTATATAGAGTATTATGGCTGTGTGACAAGCTTTGGTGCTAGCGATGCAATGCTAGCAAGTAGCATGCACTTGCCAGACCACATGAGTGTTAGCTATTGGCATGTATTGTTGTTCTGCAAGGTATTACAATGCCTGTACCAAGCATGCTAGCAGACCGACAGCCTGCTAAATTCTTACCTAAATTTTTACCTCATACAGTAAAGAGGAGGGGAGGCAACTCGCACAATATGATAATTCACAGTGCGTTCCTTCAAACTGGCTTGCCAGCTACAGGCACTTATGTGTCACAGCCATACAAAGAAAAAGTAATTTAGAGAAAGACTTTTATTCCAGGTTATAAATGTATGTGTAAAGTACACAATAGAATCACATCCCTACCTTCAATTTCTGTCGGGAGTTTATTAATCTAAACGGTTTTATGAAAGAGCAATAAAATCGGTTAATATAAAGCTGTCTACGATTACAGCACGGTAAAGTAATTTGCATCCTAGACAAGATCGTTTGTAAACTGTAATTCGGAAAGCGTCGTGCACCGGGCTTACCAATCTGCGATTTGTTGGTTTCATGAAGAGCCTTGGAAGTCAAATATTCTTCAAATTTTGTATCAATAAAGACATTGATCTTAGTCGCCACATGGTTTGGCAACCCAGAAATCTCTGACTCTGATAGAACATCTTGTAAATGATTTTTAACACCGGTTTCAGTTTCCGCGGCTTCCATTTTCGCCACAAAATGACACGGACGACGATCATGACATGACATGACAGCAGGCAGAGCAAAAAGGAACGAACCACAGACTATGGAACGAACCAATCACAGATGAACCACTAGTAGAGTGAACGAATAGTATAGGGGCCTAGGATTGTGGCTTCGGATATTAGTGTTCTGTGGTGGCTTCCTAGTCTGTGGATTGTGGTAGGATCCATAGACAACAGCACAGATAACATAATACTATACTAGTACAACAGGTAGGATCATTGGGCAACGATATTCGATCTCAGCCGATCTCAGAGCTAAAGGACCGGATAATGACACTCAATACAGAAAGTTATATCATTACAAGGTAAGAAAAAATGTAGGAAAGTAATAAACAATAGAATAGATACTCCTAGAAGAATACATAGTACTAACTAATCTGTCTGTGGTGCTTCCTAATCTGTGGACAGAAGTCCTGTGCAAAACACGTCAAACAAAAAAAAGTATTTAGAAAGAAATTGATTGAGTTGAATGGATTGAAATTAATTTCGTGAAATCCGGCAGGACAGAGAAATCAGTAATATTTTTTTAGTTACAGTGTTATGTTGAATTTGTGTAATACAAAAAAGATTCTGGCCATTCTCATTACATGAAGCCTAAACTGGCGTTTGTGTCTGGAGAAATGGAAGAAGAGCAATGTTTACTTGAATGTGAAAATTACATACAAAGCCACGGTATTCCTTCCATTATCAAAGGATGCATAGTACAACTATGTGTAAATAAACCCGAGAATCCAGTAACTTTTCTGAGACAATATTTTCAAAAGTTGGAAAGGGTAAGTTCTATACCTATATAAAATACCTATCTTCAACCTCTAAATGCTTTTCATGAGATTCCCTGTACCTTGGTGCCTATCAGAAACAATGAGTTCCAAGGGAATTGAACCAGCACCTCTAGCGTCTCAGCCCAGCACTTGCTTGCCAGCTAACAAGGTCATTGATCACCAAATATGCTCATTAATAAGCCCTGAGGTAAGTGTGAGACTTCTACCATTGTGGTTTGGTTTCACATACACTGAGTATATTCTAAGCTTGGTCACTAAGATTTAGCTTATTTTTTTTTAAAATGTTATACGGAGGCAAACTGGCTTACGGCCCACCTGATGGTAAGTGGTTACTGACGCCTATTGACATCTGCAACACCTAGAGCATTGCTAATGCTTTGCCTGCCCTGGAGAAATCTTTATGAATTTAACTAGATAAAAATGTTTCAGAATAACTTTTGTGATTTCAATTAATTTTTAATACCTATATCGAAGACCTATATAAATGAAAACTAATTAAATAAACCATTGATTGAACCAGAGATTGTTCATTACATTATTATAGTAAAGTAAGTAAGGCCTATAACATCTTTTGTAGATGATTTATATGGTGTCAGGTGAAAAGAAAGAAAATACATTTATTTTGGACACACAAGCACAGCACAAACTAATTAGATAAGACACTACAGGTAGAAGGAACTTTTTACTACAATGACAACATAACTAAAAATAGGTGAATAACTAAGGCCTGATTCTGAGATGTCAGTGAGTTCTCACATTTCACTTTCAGACTGTGAAATGTTACTTAGTAACTTACCGTTTTTATATGTTGTCATGAAAAGTGCACCTATGAAAACCAGTAATCTATTCACTTTTCACGGTCAAAGATTAGAAGTGTGGTAGTCAGAGGAAAAATCAAACATTACTTTTAGCACATGCCCAGAATGTGGTTGCAAGCTGCTGCTTAAAAGAATACTATCTGATTACCTCATAATGTTTAAGAGCTGTGTTTATGAGCACATCTTCCAATCAAATATGTGCAGAAATCTTTGGTGCATGCTAAAATTGATCTACCTTCCTTTAACTTTAGTGTAGTGTTGACACTACACTAAAGTTTAATCTAGCATTAGTCAACAGGATTTGAGGAATCCATAATCCATCTTTAGTTGTAAAAGTAAAGGAAAACATGTGTATACACACATCATGTACTCTGTTTGTTGGCAGGTATTATAATTTATCGTTGTGTATTTCCTCCTACTATCAGGGTGGGAATGGTACCTCAGCCTTTTGTTTGAGTTAGTCTATTACTGCTCTGTAGTTAAAGTGGTGCACTATTGCGTTTTAACACTCTTAATCTCTATTATCCTTTTGGTATGGATATGGAATGGGAGGTAAATAACAGTACAGTACATTCGGCAGATCTAGGCAAACAAGAAAGTTTCAGTGAGCAGAGGCAATTTTAGTTCCTGTAAAAATATATATTGTGCAAAGTAAATTTACTAGATACCCAAGCTTACTAAAAAATAGACATCCTTTCAGATCAGAAATAAATGAATAATTTTAAATAAATCCATTATCTTCAATGATCAACAGGTCGTGTGGACCTGAGTCTGTCATCAGAGATAGTTTCCTAAATGATTGTACAAAACATATGAATAAAAAAAATGTCTCGATTCAATATTAAGTCTAATTCATTGTTCAGGATCAAGTGAAAGCAGCAGCAGCGGCGGCGGCGGCGTCCGAAGGCGAGTGCGACGGTGAGCTGTCACCACTGCCGCTGCCGGGCGGACAGCTGCCGCGGCGCCGCGGCGGCATCAGCGCAGAGCCCGTCACCGAGGAAGATGCTACTAGCTATGTTAAAAAGGTAATTCCACTTTTTTTTGTGTCACTCACTTCATTTTACTTATTCATAGATCATCATAAATGCATTAGAAAGGTCAGTTGACCAGAGGTCTTACTGTGTAACCTGAGCTTCTTTTTCTTTCTTTCTTTCTTTTTTTTTTTTTTTTTTTTAAGACACACGGTCAACTGATCCCAAACTAGGCATAGCCTGTACTATGGGTACCAGAGACTGATATACATAATAGATATATATTTAACACCCAGACACAGAACAAACATCTGTGTTAGTCACAAATGTTTGTCCAGTGCGGGAATCGAACCCGCGACCTCCAGCGCAGAAGGCAGAGTTACTACCGACTGAGCTATGAGGCCTGTCAGCTGAGCTATTAATCATAATCGGCATCAGAGCTTTTTATAGAGGGAGGGACTCGGCAGGCAACGCATTAGCAATGCTCCATGTGTTGCTGATGTCAATAGGCGACGGTAACCACTTACCATCAGGAGGGCCGTAAGCCTGTTTGCCTGCGTATAACATAAAAAAAGAAAAAAAAACTATGAAATTATCATGGTGTTATAACAGTCAATGAAGCTGATTACGAAGGCCGCAGGTTCAGGTCAGGTATGGTTGGCCTGAAAATTTGCGATTGAAGTACGCGTAAATAAAATACCTACCTTTCACTACGACAACCTCGGTGGCATGACGGGCGAGTGCTCGCCGGTGACGCAAAAGGCTCTGGTTCGGTTCCCACTTGGAACACTTTGGTCCATTATTATTACATACCATACATTGCATACCAATATAGCCATACATATCAATGTATAGTAATATATGAAGAAGCTCGCTCATCCTCTCTACATGTCCAAACCATCTAAGCATACCTTTCTCAATCTCCACAACGCTATCTTATCACACTGTTCCTGACTCTATCTTTCAATGTTACTCCATACATTAAGTATGAAGTAAAGCTCTCATTTCCTAACTATAATTTCAGGTAGTGCCAAAAGATTACAAAACGATGGGTGCTCTATCCCGCGCTATCGCTTCAAACGTTCTGTTCACTCACCTGGACGAGTCGGAGCGTGAGGACATGTTCGACGCGATGTTCGCAGTGCAGTGTCTGCCGGGCGAGACCGTCATCCGACAGGGCGATGAGGGCGACAACTTCTACATCATAGACTCGGGTGATGTTGAGGTAACTTATTATACAACGTGATCCGTAATTAGTAGGTATACATTCCCAATTCGGCAATGCGTGAGTGATGCCTCTGGTATTGCAAGCGATCATAGGCTACAGTAACCACTTACCAACAGTTGGGCCTTGTTTTTTCGCTCGTCATGAGCACAATAATGTTTAAGCGAAGTTCTTGGTGTATAACAACTTTTAAATTGGCGCGTGTTAGTGCTATTTTTTTTACGATACCGATAACAGAATATCGTCGCTGAAACAAAGGAGCGACACCGATATTAGAACATGTCGGGCCGATAATATCATAAACGTGACGGCCAATGAAAAACTTCACTGTCACTTTCCGCACCAATGAGAATATAAAGTAACGTGTAACTTTTGATTCGTGAAGAAACCGGCATGTCCTGGGACCTAAAACTTCGAAAACATGTGACATATGCACGAAAGGAGCCTCTAAGTGCCGCACTTTAATCCTTTCACTACACTGATTCTTTCACCGACGGTCATACGCCCTTTTCAGGGCTACCATACCTCAATCTGGTCACTGACCAAGAAAGAATCAGTGACACGACAAGGCTTCAGGCAGAAACCTCGTAGGCTAGGGTTTAAACATTTCTTTTTAATTTATTTATTAAGATGTTTCATTTCTTTGCCACACACCACCCCCTCCTGTAGCCAACACTGGCTTTCATGACGATTAGCGATTGACTGACATACTACCACCAAATATCCACCTTACCTATTTTGAAACTGTTTCGCTTGTACACGGCTTAGTAAGCCTGTCCGGCCCATTTCTTTATTCACTGTGATCCTTTGAGGGTGAACCATTCATTTTATGACTTTGATTACCCGATCTGTTGTTCAGTTGTCGCTAACTATTGGCCTCATACACAAGCTCAAAGGCGCTCAACTGGCTATGGAGAGAGGTATGCTCGGAGTTTCACTGCGTGATTAAATCCGAAATGAGGAAATCCGTAGAAGAACCAAGGTTACCGACATAGCTTCCAGAATTAGCAGGTTGAAGTGGCAGTGGGCCGGCCATATAGCTCGCAGAACCGACAACCGTTGGGGAACAAAGGTTCTCGAGTGGCGACCACGAACCGGACGACGCAGTGTTCGAAGGCCCCCTTACCACCTTACCCCCACCCGATGGACCGACGACATTGTTAAGGTTGCGAGAAGTCGGTGGATGGAAAAGGCTCAAGACCGTTCGTCATGGAACACTTTGGAGGAGGCCTATGTTCAGCAGTGGACTTCATCAGGCAGGTGATGATGATGATGAAGCAAGGCACAGATCATCATCATCATTTCAGCCGTTCGACGTCCACTGTTGAACATGGCCTCCCCCACAGACAGAGCAAATTCCTTATCATGTGGGGGGATTTGCCCATACTCACCACGCTGGGCACGCGGGTTGGCGAGCGCAGTTAGAGCTATCGATGTTAAAATGAGGGACGCTGCTGCCCATCCCCTAGCTTTTTTCCCTTAGTCGCCTCTTACGACATCCGCGGATAAGTAGATATGGAGGGGCCTATTCTTCAGCCGGGGCCACCACGGCTCAGATCACTTCAAGCAAAATACACCCGGTGGTAAGGCGCAATTTTGGTGATAGTACATAATTTTTTATCATCAGGTGCTAGTAAACGGTGAGACAGTAACTACAATAGGAGAAGGCGGCAGTTTCGGAGAGCTTGCTCTGATATACGGAACGCCGAGGGCGGCGACCGTGCGCGCGCGCACCTCGCTCAAGCTGTGGGGGCTCGACCGGGACTCGTACCGGCGCATTCTCATGGGCTCCACTATCAGGAAGCGGCGAATGTATGACGAGTTCCTGTCCAGAGTTTCTATATTAGGTAAGGCACAGAATATAACATAAAAAAATCATATACAAATTCAAAAAATATAAAAAAACACTTCCATGCTCTATCACACAGATGTTTGTTGTGTGCCTGGGTGTTAAATATATATATAATATATATTTAACACCCACCCATTTATATATAATATATATATATATATATATATTATGTATATCAGTCTCTGTTACCCATAGTACAGCCTATGCCTAGTTTGGGATCAGTTGACCGTGTGTGATATGTCCAGAATATTTAATATTTATTAATTTATATACGACACTGTAAATGTTACGTACAATATGTAAATACATCGAATTGCTAATTATTGTATTTTCTGTAACTATGTACAACAAGAAGTAGGGTAAAGTATGCAGTACCTGACCACTTGCAGTAATTGGCCATGTTCTCATAAAAACGTCAAAAAATGAGAAACTGGTGTTACATGTGATGTTTCAAAACTGTTTAGGTGCATAATTACCTAAGTTGCAGTGTCTGCTACTTATCCTACAAAACTAAATCCATAAATATTTATGGATATAACGATTGTATTGAATTTTTTGGTTAAATCAACTATTTTATTATTCCATAGGCATAATATTCGCAGTAGAAAATGTTGAATGATTAACGCCTAGAAAATGCAATGCATTCGCTAGATATGTGGACTAAATTCGTATAATTTTATTGTTTCAGAGAGTTTGGAAAAATGGGAACGACTGACAGTTGCCGACGCCCTAGAACCCGTATCCTTCACCGACGGCGAGACCATCGTCCGCCAAGGAGAACCCGGAAACGACTTTTACATTATTGTTGAAGGTAGCACAATCTTTTTTGGAAAACCTGTTGAACAGACCTAATGGTACAAGTAGAAAAGGATAACTCTGTTAAGAAATTTTTAAATAAATAGCGGCTCTCTCAACGACGCAATAAAATGCAATTTACACCTAAAGCGCGTCGCTTTCACATTTTCATTATAATATGAGAAAAGATTCCAGTTTTCCCTCCATAATTCATAATTTGAGCAAAATATTAAATTATAAAAAAAACAATAATTGTACAATATGTACTTACTAGTGAACTTAGTTCTTTGAGTAATAAATATATTTAATCACCAATAAAAACTTCAAGAAAAGCCTGCGGATCCTACATCCTACTAATATTATGAATTGGAAAGTTTGTGAGGAGGTTTGGATGTTTAAGTTTTAATCACGCCATACCGGCTCAACCGATTTCGATTAAACTGTTCTTTACCTACAATAGCATATAGGCTACTTTTTATCTAAGTACCGCGCGAGCGCAATCTAGTCTATATGTAAATGTTGCTGTTGGTTGTCCAGGCACAGCGGTAGTGCTGCAACAGCGCGGGGGCGCGGGCGGCGAGGCGGGGGGCGAGGCAGAGCGCGCCGCGGTGGAGGTGGGCCGACTCGGGCCCTCGGACTACTTCGGCGAGATAGCGCTGCTGCTGGACCGGCCGCGCGCCGCCACCGTGCGCGCCGCCGGCTCGCTCAAATGCGTCAAACTCGACCGCGCCAGGTAATCCTACTTATAATATAAACTAGCTTCAGCCCGTGGCTTTGCTCGCGTGTCACTGATTCTCTCTTGGTCATCCTATCTTTGGTCAGCGACCAGGCTGAGGTATGGTGGCCCTGAAAAGGGCCTATGACCGTCGATTATTTAATCAGTGTAGTGAAAGGCTTAAAGTGCGCCTCGTAGAGGCTCTTTTGTGCTTGCGTGTACAACCCCTACATACAAACAAAAAAATATCATACCTGTTAGAGCTTATAATATTAGAATAGACTAACTTCCGCCCGCGGCTTGGCTCGCGTAAATACATAAAAAGAATAGCATAAAATATGCTATTCTATAGTCGTATTTTTAATTAGACGAAGCCAACTGACGTTTACTGTGTTGTCAGTTTTTGATGAAATATAAATAGTGTTGTGACAAAGTGAATAATTGAAAAAACTCCTGAATTGCCTCCTCCTCGATTGTATAGTGAATAGTTAGTCTGCCGAACTGCCGACATCGGGTACGGGGTTCGAATTTTAGTCGTGCTTTGTACATACCAACGAGTTTTCGACGACTATGGTCCTATAGTATCTACCTATACTGAATACCGAGTGTTTTAAACATTAAGGAAAACATTGCGAGGAAACTTGTAAGACTGTCCTATTTTCAATAGCAGTTGAAACTATAGATAATAAAATAAACCAATTGTAGGTAGGTAATGAAACTAAAAAACATCGCATAATACATACCTAATTTGTTTTTATTCATCATCAGATAAAAAATCATCACTATCGCTTTCGGTGACATTAATTATAAATCTATCTGAAACATTGTCGATCATGTGGTCGAGACCATGCATTTTGTCTTCTTTAATTATATGAGACACGCATCCTGTTCATTCATCTGATTGAATGAGAACTGAACGCATCACTATTACTTTAAATATGGCAACATTATTTTACAAAGTGACATTAGCAACTGTCAGTTGGCTTCGTCTAATTAAAAATACGACTATAGGTATCGAACTTTATCTATTCCAAGTTTCAACGAAATCGGTTGAGCCGTAACTGCGTGATTGAACAACAAACATCCAAACATCCTCACAAACTTTCGCATTCATAATATTAGTAGATGTGAAAGTTTGTGATGTTGTGTTGTTGATGTTTGTGTGTGTGTGTACTTAATTTGTATGCTTACATTTATTGTGTTTTCAGATTCGAGAGAGTGCTGGGCTTGTGTGCCGATATCTTGAAACGCAATATAGCGCAATACAACAGTTTTGTGTCACTCTCAGTCTAATATAGTAGGTATCTAGTTGTTAATTTTATGCTTGTTATTTTTTAAGAATATCCCTACATAGTAAATTTTAAAGCCATAAAGAATAAAATAGGTTATATGGATGGATGCTAATAATATCAATTTAAAATAGTGATAACAATTTGACTAAACTTTGTACTTACTGTAAATATGAGAAAAATATTTAAAGTGTAAATTATTTGTGTATCCTTGCAATATTTAATTATACTTTTTTTACTTATTAAATACGCGGATGATTGTTTATTATTCAGTCACGCCATATAGGCTAAACAAATTTTGTTGAAAATTGTCAGTGAAGAGAGTTGCACAGACTTTTTTCCGGGTACCATACGAGCAAAACCGCGGGCGGATGCTAGTAAGTATATAAGTAAAAGCAAACAAGTTTTATTTCTTCTCTTACTAAAATGTGTTTAAAAAAAAAGGGAAAACGTAGTTGGCAACACTAGCTCCGATAATCGCAGGGAGATGCGTAGAGTCTAGCAAAACGTAAGGTTGTAATTTTTGTTAATAGTAGGTATTTGCTTTTTGTATCAGTGATACTAACCAAGATAATTTATTTCTAAACTTAATAAAAAGTTTCTTTGTCAATTAACCAAGAAGTAGTTTTATTTAGAGTTAGAGTTTCTTCATGATTTATTTCACCAAAACCTTTTACAACGCATTTTGTAATAAAGATATATAAGATAGATTACTTAGATTAGACTGTTACTCTTTGGCCTCCGTGAGGATATGTTTTCGCAGCAAGCAGCAGCTGGCAATCGAACGATACTGGCTGGCTTAAAATAAATGAACTAGCTTCGATTGTCCTTTTTTTTTTTTATTTGTACAACAGAGATTGCAAACAAGCTTTCGGCCCACCTGATGGTAAGCGGTTACCGTAGCCTATGAGCGCTTGCAATACCAGAGGCATCACGCACGCGTTGCCGACCCCGAACCCCCTTTCCCCCTAACAAGCTCTGGCAACCTTACTCGCCGCAGGAACACAACACTATTTGAAACAAATAATGTTATTTGGCTGCGATCTTCTGTAAGGCGGAGGTACCTCTCCAGGCAGGCTGCTCCAATTCATAACGAGAAAATCTCGCTGTGCCCTACCTCCTCCTAAACAACTACTACTCTACTGTACAACTACGATTAGATGATTGTACGGGATTCAAAAAAGCGTGCTATGACGTGAATGGAATTTGAAACAGTACTCTAGCGGACCAATCCGGTAACTCATTTTATCCTTACAAAAAACATTACCCTCCTCGTCGGCAGTCTGGTTAAAACATCTGAGCAGGCCTCTGACCACAGACCACTAGGATGCATCTCTGAGCCTATATTTTTAGACAAGGTTTTATTCACCGAGATTCACGATTGACCTTGTATTACAGTAGGTATGTATGGCTACTAGTATAGTATTATGTTATCTGTGGTATGGCGCTCTGACGGTGCAGCGGTGAATGAAAAAATGCTCCACAATTTTTATTAGATGGTAACATCATTTGGGGCTATGGAAACCTAGATAATCCCGAAAAATTGATTTTTGAGACCCTTGACCTGGAATAACTAACGAACGATGCAGACCACTAGATTTTTGAGGCAACTTTTAGAACGCCAAAATGCAGGTGTAAGGTACCTATATGAGTTTCCTCTCATTCCGAGGTGAAACCCCGACTGGATTTTAAATAGGGCGAATGCGTGGCTGCGCGTTGCAAAATAATGTGCTTTTCACGAAAGAAGTCCCGCGGCAAATAGCGTTCCAAAAATAAAGTATGACTTTCTGTTATCCGTATTATTGGATCCAAAATCTTTAGCTAAAAGTCCGTCCCTAGCCATTGGACACGATTGCAAATGGTGGGTGAGTGACTCTGGAAGTCTTGACTCATGTCATTACATTACTGACATGAGAACATTTGATTTGACATTGAAAATTGAATGCATGCATGACTGTCTACGTCTGCAAAGTACTATGATGCATGACATTTATTTTGGCGCGTAATCACCGCCCCGCGACCCCTCGCGGGGCGCTCGCTTTGTGTCGGTCGGTGCGGTGGTCGTACGTATTATGTTGTTCAGTAATCACTTGTGTTAATTGTTTGTCTTTTGATAGAAATCTTACATTGCATTGCATTGTGCAAGTGGTTAGGAGCCCAAGACGTAGGTGTTCCATGACCTGACAACCAAGGAAATGAAGGAGCCTACCGATCCTCAGGCCCTCAGAAACAAACAAAAGTGCTCGCCCTAAATTCACTTAAATTGCATTGCCACTCCACGTGCCTCTCTTGGAGTTGGATGGGACTCGATGGAAGAATGTAAATAATATATTTATTTGCTTAGTTTATTTTTAGTGAAAAACAAACATTTAGTAACCAACGGTTTTTGGTTATTTCTATTATGGATCTCATCGAGTCAATAAAGAAGGATAAAGCTTATCTCAAATGTAAACTAATAGTGAAAACATGGGAAAAAGACTTTAAAGGTAAACATTCCCGTATACCATCAAAGTTTGACATCAAAGAAGCACCAGCAAAGATAAAATATGCCTACAAGAAGTATTTTCAACTGAAAAGTTCAGCTTTAGAAAACTCACTGTCCTTATGCGATTTTGACGAGGAACAAACAAGTGATGAGAAGTTACTTCCACTGGAACCTGCTATTAGTGAGCCGAGTTTAGAGAATAGCCATTTTGAGGTGCTAAGTCCATCTTCTGACCATCTGCTCTCTGTCCTGCCCAGTGGTCAAGAACTTGAAAAGTTGCTCTCCAATCCAAAACCTCTAGACACATCCATAACACAGACATTACATCCATTTACTGAAAATCTTTCTAAGAAATTATTTCAAAACCGTAAGTTTTCTTTAAGAAATCCTCGAAAGCTATCCTTACCAAGAACTCAGTCTGCAGTTGATGATAGAATCGATAACTCTAGCATACAAGATAATAGTGAAAATTACTTTAGTTGCTTTGCTAAAGACAAAAGTGATGATCCAAATTATTGCTCAGAATCAGATCTCAACTCAACATTTGATTTGTCATTTCCTCTACCAAACTCAGTTGGTGGTACTAGATCACCATCAGTGAGACAGTTGAATGCAGCATGGCTCGCCCGTGCCACAGGCTCACAAGCTGATGAAATACCTAATCCTACCAATGCTGCTGAAAAATTTGGTATAAGAAATATAAATATACCAACCATAGAATGTGAAGTGACTAAAGGATGTGATTATGTTGAAAACAGTGAGTCAGAAGCAGAAGAAATTGATAAAATCAAACCTGCATTGAAGAAAAGAAAACTTAATGCCATCCCACCAGAGAGTTTAAAGATGATTAATGATGTAATTCAAGAAAAATCAGGCACCTCTAAACAAAATCAAAAATTAGGAAAATCCCAAGATGAAAATCTGAAAAGTAATAGAACAAACAGTCGAAAAAGGAAAAACAAAGCAGTAAAACCAGATGAGTTGGCTGGTGAACATGTGCCTCCTGATATAAAGGAATATATGCCTTTTGGTTTAGAAGAAGTCACACCACGTCATTCACAAGTCTCGAATATTTTAAAATCTATTAGTTCCCTGGACTCTACTCAAGTCAATGACAGTATAGACTCTCATGCTGCTGATAAACTGTATAATAAAATCAAGAGCGGAACCATAAATGAAAATTTTGTGAAAATTAACATTGAGAAAAAAGTATTTGTGAGAGGAAAAAAGAATATAAATTTTTCAAAGTACAAGAAACAGCAATGGAAAAATAAAAAAGCCTTGCATGCAGGTATGGAATTCCCTGAATCTGGTAAGATAGCATGTTTCAAATGTGGAGAAACTGGTCACATGGCAAGATATTGTAAAGCACACAAAGGGGAGACACTATTGCCATTAGAGGATTGCAAGGAAGAAGACATGCCAACTTTAGAAGATATGCAGAATTTTGTTTCACAAGGAACTAGTGAAGCAAAATCTGTGACTGAACAATTATGTGATGTAGTATTTGAATCCAGCAAAATACCTGATTCTTTCATGAGACTATTAGGTGAAGCTGGTGAATCTGGTGATTTAATGCCAGTTTATACAAGCTATGAAGATGTGAATTCAAAAGATTTATATGAAGCCCTTCAGATGTTTGGACATGAATCTTTTCGCCCTGGTCAAGAAGATGCCATAAAACGCATTTTATGTGGCAAGTCAACTCTACTGATATTATCAACAGGTGGAGGCAAATCATTGTGCTACCAACTACCTGCATACCTGTATAGCAAACACCGCAAATGTTTAACATTAGTAATTTCACCATTAGTGTCTCTTATGGAAGATCAAGTTTTAAACATGCCAGAATTTCTGAAAGCAGGATGTTTACATACAAACCAGCCTCCAACACAACGTCGCAAGATACTGCAGTGTCTAAAAAATGGTGAGATCAATATCCTGCTTATCTCACCAGAGGCTTTAATATCTGGTGATAACTCAAATGGCTTTGCTGGATTGTTCAAATCCCTACCACCAGTAGCTTTCGTATGTATTGATGAAGCGCACTGTGTATCTCATTGGAGTCATAATTTTAGACCAAGCTATCTAATGATCTGTCGTGTACTGCGTGAAAAGCTAAATGTCAAATGCATACTGGGACTCACTGCTACTGCAAGCCAGACAACAATCAAAAGTATTATCAATCATATTGATATTCCTGATGGAATCAATGGTGTCATAACAAATCCAACACTTCCAGATAATTTACATCTATCTGTTTCATTTGAGAGAGACAAGGACAGAGCTTTGATATCCTATTTATCATCAGATAAAATATGTGAATATAATTCAATAATTGTATACTGTATTCGAAGAGATGAATGCGAAAGAGTTGCAGCAGTGGTTAGGTCATGCCTTCAGGAAACTGGTAAAGTCACTATGGAGCAGCCAAAACTGAAAAGAAAAAGAATGTCCTATATAGCTGAGGCTTACCATGCTGGCATGTCTGCTGCACAAAGAAAGAAAATTCAAAAACATTTTATGGATGGTACCTTAAGAATCATAGTTGCCACTGTAGCTTTTGGAATGGGCATAAATAAATCAGATATACGATGTATCATACATTACAACATGCCAAGCAGTTTTGAATCTTATGTTCAAGAAGTTGGAAGGGCTGGAAGAGATAATAAGCCTGCTAACTGCCATGTATTCATCAACAACAGCACTAGTGATGTAGACGAACTTTTGAAGCACATCTTTTCTAATTCCATTGATAGGCCAATTATAAGAAAACTGCTTCAAAAAGTGTTCATACCATGTGATTGTTCTAAATCTCAGAATAACTCAACATCTCAACACCATTGCAAAGGCCATGAAGTTGGAATACCAATAGATGCAACAGTTGAAGAATTAGACCTGCCTTCTGAAAACATAGCAACTTTATTATGCTATGTAGAACTTCACCCAAAGAAGTACATAAAAGTGCTCAACAATGCTTACACTATGTGTAAAATTTCATCTTATGGAGGACCACAAAAAATTCTGGAAGCAGCAAAAACTTGTAGTCCTTTAGCAATGGCTTACCTATTAGAAAGTAAAAAAGATTCAGAAATTCTGAAACAAAGTGTCCTGGAGTTTAATGTCATTGAAGTTGCTGCTGCAGTTGGATGGGAGAGTGGAATGACTAAATATCATTTGAAAAATTTAGAATGGAAATCAGAAGGAGGCTCTTCCAAAAGATCTCACCTCAAAGTGGAATTCAGTTCACTGGGTTTTAGAATAAAAGCCAGAGGAGATTTGACACCATCTGAACTTGACACCATACTAGATGACCTTCATGAATCTGTTGTTTTCCAAGAAAAGGCTAGATTGTACCAATTGGAAGAATGTAGTAGAGCTTTTAAAACTTTGGGAAATTATTCATTAGAAAATATCAGTTTACGTGACGATATATTGGTAGAAAAGTCCAATGAGTTAAAAAGAACAATAAGAAGCTATTTTCAGAGAGAAAATTGTTTACCCGATGATATGGAACTGGAAAAACGACCATTAGATGTAGAGCGAATTGTAAATGACGTAAGAGCTCTAATAGCTTCATACAAAGATTGTTCATTTACAGGACGCAGTATTGCAAAAATATTTCAAGGTATTTCTTCCCCGAACTTTCAAGCCATAGTGTGGGGTAGATGTAAATTCTGGAGGTCACACATACACGAAGATTTTAATGGAATAATCAAAATAGCGACCCAACAATTAATTCAAATGAAAGTGTGACAAAAATAAATTATTTTTAAAGCTAAGTTATGAGTTTTCTTATCTTACTTTGACAGGAGTGGCAATTCATTGTCTTCGGTAGTAGGTCCTGCTATCTGCGTGTTTAAAAACAGTGTAATGGTTGAGTACCTATCTAAGTCTATTGTCACTAGTTACCTAATTGGGGCTTCAAAGCACGAGGAGTAGTTTCAAACACAATTCTACTAATATTAAGAATTCGAAAGATGTGGATGGCGATGTTTGTGGGTCAGTCACGCCGCAAAAGCTCAACCGATTTCGATTTGACTTGAAATAGAGTAGAATAGCATATAGGCTACTTTTTATCTAGGTACACCACGCGAGCGAAGCCCCGGGTGCAAGCTAGTACCTACTGTAATAGAAGGGTCTCAGGGCGCATCACTAAAACTAAATATATGTTTACAAAAATATATTGCCTTAAAATATGTAACATATTAGTGCTTATAGGATAACAAAGGTACAATATCAGCAGTGAGTAGCCATCTTTATCTATGCAAGGTGATTCATAATATGTATACCTAGTATCCTGAAAGAGGTTTGTTCTACGATTTTTATAATTCTCAATGAAAAAACACTGTTTTGGGGTCAAATCAGGAAAACATTAAAAGTAGATATTCAACATTTTGATTTATTTTAGATAATGTTTCTTTTTATTGATAGATTATGCCTCTTTCGCGATAGTATACTAGTTACGGAACACGTAGATTTATAGGTATTATTACAAAATTAATCGGCCGCGGCCGCCGTGGCGCTAGACATAGTAGACATGCAGACTTTGAGAAAACTTTTGACTAGTAGGTACCTTTGTGGGTAGGCGAAGATAGCATAGCGCATCACGTCCGTCCTACTAATAAACTATGGGTGTGCCCGTCCGCTGTACCTACACATAAAATATACGAGAACGCGCCCAATATTTATTAGAGTGCGGGTCGTGCATCTTCTTTCTAATCGCACCCACAACTAGCGCCGAGCGCCTCGATTCTCAAAGCGACTAAGTATAGCAGACCACTCGGGCAACAATTAACAATATTTTTAACAGTCTTTTGTTTTGTTATATTCTGTCTAATCGACCGGTGTCTTTATTAAGTCTACCTACTTGTCCTTTTTGATCAAGGGATAAAGAACTCCATTGTGTTGATTCACAAATATCAAATTGATGATTACCACATTCAAATTTATCTTGCAAATTACTACTTCTGGTAACACATAATCCCAATACATTATAGAAGTCAATTGTAAGTCCGTCCACCCACTCTCTAAGGTCTAGATGAATTCTTTTACCATTTGAAGTTGAAAGTTTTTGCAACCTTCTACTTTCATCTTCAGTTGGAGTAAAATTATTATGCCCAAAATAAGAATATTTTTTATATGAAGATTGAGATCCACCGTGTAAGATACTGGATTCTTGATGAGTCAGTTCATTTCCCGAAAAATACTCTAGTGGAGTAATAAGAAATTTCGTTGACACTATTAAATTATTTTGTTCCAATAATCCTACCTTCCAAACGCCTGGTAATAATGGTGCTTTTAAGCTTGGTTTTATAAAATTAGTTAGGTTGTTCTCGTCGACATGTATACCATTTATATCAGCAGTCACTCCTGCTGGATCTAACCATATTACAGTAAAGTTTTCAGTTTTCTTATCAGCTATGGGTGCAAACTGATATAATAACACTGGTTCCGACATAGGTCCTAATATATTAGCAAAATTTCTAAAAGTCATCTCCTTTTGATCATAATCAGAACTTACTCTAAATATTTTAATGTTTTCTCTAAATGAACTCTCATAGTTCCAATCAACATACTTCTTTGGTTTATACCATGTTTCTATAGTTACTTCTATTTCATTTTGAAGTATGGCTTTATGCAAAATCAAGTTTCCTTTATAAACATCTGCATGATTATACAGATTTATTTCAATAATTTGTTGAGGCACCACTTTACATTCTTCTGCCAACAAAATCTTGGCATTGTGGCGAGAAATACTTTCTGCATGTGTTAATAACGTGTCGTCTGTACTGGACGTTAAATCATTAATGTTATAGATACTCTGCCAATAGGCTTCCAAATTATTTAATAAATGGTGGTCTTTGGATCCAATGTATTTTTCAACTCTGTTTATAATTTCTTGGTTAATAATTGGTTCAAATTTCCTAGCAAAAAATAATTGTCTGTCTTGAGTATTTTGAATTCTGGGCCAGTCTTCTGGTTTAAAATCATTGGGAGAACATCCGCACCAGTCCACCACATGCTTGTATTGACATTTGCATCCCAATTTTCTTTTCCAGTTTGTAACATGCAAATTATTGTCAACATAAGTATTGCAAAATCGCGAATTCCTTAGGACTGTGTGAAAGTAGGATTCTGCAGGTAATAGAGTATGTTGAAATATGATATCCAACCCTTTTAATAATTCATCATCCTTCCTTACAACATACTCAACAAGCTGAGCGGACAGCGCGAGCCAGTCGCTGCCGCCGTCAATGACGATGCCTCTCGGGAGCTTCCTCTCGCCCGTGCGCCACATGTGCGTTTCACATTCCACAAAGGTTTTATCCAAGCCTTGTTTCTTTATAAATCTTTGAACTTCACGGCCATGTGATTTGACAAAATTGAGCCCCTTGTTCGCTGTTAGAAATTGTTCTAAGCTTTCCAGAGACTTGATTGGGAAATCACTTTCACTTAGGTTGATAACAAAATCCCATTTCCATCCAAGTGCAAGGATATCTTTCATTGATGTCAAAAGCATTGTCAGCAAGGATGCACCACCCCATATTGTGGAAAACCTGCTAGTAGCTAATTTTATGTTTGGGAATTGTTTTTCTAGCTCAGATAGTTTTCTGTGCAGATAATCTTGTCTCTGAAAAATAAAAAAACATGGCAGGTAGGTAAGTATTACTACCTATAAAAGCTAGGTGAATAGGTAAGTACCTACCTTAAATTCAAATACATACTACCTAAAATTATCATTATATTTTGGGTATCATTTAAAATTAAGTTATTCTTTATACTCCTTATTAATGATAGGCCTACCTACAAACAATAGGTAGGTAGGCCTATCATTAATAAGGAGGGTATATCAAAGTGTATTTCCAGTTACAATCAGAAAATAGGTACTGTGTAGGAACGACATATGTTAAAGACAGAAGATGAACAGGTATGTACTTACAACATCAACATGTATGTAGAAGTAATGATTGCTTCTGTATAGAGCATTGATCAGACGGTGAACTTGTCTCAATGCTCTTCCATTCAATGTCAGCAGGAAAACAATCCTGACTTCCGTTCCTTGAGTGCTCTTTGCTATTGCTGGAGTTCTTGGCTCAAACTCTGTAAAAAACAGGTTTTTTTTAAATTGAATGAACTCATAGCTCAATTGGTAGTAACTCTGCCTTCTGCGCTAGAGGTCGCGGGTTTGATTCCCGCACTGGACAAACATTTGTGTGATTATCACAGATGTTTGTTCTGTGTCTGGGTGTTAAATATTTACCTTTTATGTATATCAGTCTCTGGTACCCATAGTACAGGCTATGCCTAGTTTGGGCTCAGTTGACTGTGTGTGTGTGATATGTCCAGAATATGTATTATTTATTTATTTATTTACATGATGGTTAGGAGCCAATTGAGTGTAGTTACCCTGCATTTTTCAGTGTAGGCCCCTAGACCCCAAAGAATACAAACATTGAAAATTTTAAGTTCATTGAACTTGTGGTTTAGGCTTGGAGTTAAATCACAATGAATTTGTAGATCTATTTCCATTATATAGCCGCGATGGGCTTGCAACTTGACACATTTATAATTTCTACTGCTGGACATATGCCTCTCCCTAAGATTTCCAGAGTGACTGATCTTCTCAAATAGAATAAGTAGTTAACCAATAATCAAATGTAATTTATGGCTGTGCCTTTGACATCTTCAAGTGAGCTGAGCACCTGGAGATTTGAGAGGATGTCTACCATGCTGGGGGATCACAGTTACGGGCCTTTTATTAGGTTCAAGTTGTTGGAGCATGGATAAGATGCCCTATATCTAACATGCATTTAGCAGACAAATTTAAATTACCTATTATAATTATAAGTTAATTAAAGAGCACTGGCGGAGTGGTGGAAGCGGCCCCGCCTTCCGATCCACAGGTCATAAGTTAGAACCCAGTAGTGCACAGATGGAAAATGTATGTGCGCTATACTAGTGCATAAAACGGTGAAGGAAAACATCGCGAGGAAACATCCTAAAAATTCGAAGACATGTGACATGGAACGAAAGGAGCCTCTAAGTGGCGAACTTCAATCCTTTCACTACAGTGATTCTTTCACCAACAGCCATAAGCCCTTTTCAGGGCCACCATACATCAACCTGCTCAGTGACCTAATACAGGATGACAACAAAGAATCAGTGGGATGACAAGCAAGCCAGCAATTATTAATTTAAATATTGTACCCATAAAATATTTAAACATTTTCTTGTTACAGTGATAACTTAATATACCTGGTCTAGCTTGTAATCAAGTGGGTGACATCAATAACATTGGCTGATAACCAAAAATATAAATGGTTTATTTCTTCAAAACTATCCGATAATAATATAGATAAGAGAGGATGACTTACTTGTTACACCAGTTTCCATCACATTCATAGTAAAGTATCCTCCACATGTTTCTGCGGTATGAGCTGGGCATTTCATGTCACACAAATCATCAGAAACCTTTGATGTTGCAGTTGGAAAACTTTCACCGCAAAAGCATTCTGTCCTGAAATACCAATTAAAAAAGGGTAAAGAATTTGAATGACTTTTATCTAACTAATGTCGCCGCTTTAAACATAGTCCAATATTGGTGTTGATTCTGTTGTTTAAATTTTATAAACTAAGATAACATCCTTGTTTTTTCTATTTATTAGAAAGGGCAGCAACATTTTTAGAGCTGTCAAATTGTTATTTTACCATAATGCAACAACAGATTCAACACCAGTATTTCTACTTTTTTTTCAATCGCTTTTCATTTTTGTATTTCATTCTGCTCCAGTGGGCCTTTTAGAGGTTTCTTTTGTGCACTGATTTGTGTAACATACAACAACAGATCAACACCAATAACTAATGCAACTGAGCAAACAAACATTTTTGGGCAATCTGTACATCTCAATCATTTCTTTTTAATCTTTAACTGATCAGCATTTACTAGTCAGGTATTTGATAGTTTAGTTAGATGAACCTTAAAGCAAATCAAGATAACTTTCCAAGTACTTACGCATATTGTACACCGGCATAGAGAAATCCACCTTGAACACAGATGTCCAAGCAAGCAGTGCGTGAATTTGTATTAGCATAGTTACCATAGAAGCCTGACAGAAGTCTTAGCTTTTTCTCATCTACATAGCATCCCAAATAGTTACCATAAGTAGCTGCATTATGAGGGCAATAGTTGGGTAGCTTCTCAGGATAGAAATGGCCTTCTTGTATAAGGCATGTCTTATTTACAATCTGTTGTTTACATTTCTGGGTTTTCGCGCGATGAATGGCTGATATTGCTTCTCGACTATGTATCTCGCATGCAGGCTTAAAATCCAGCTCCTCTACTCTCAGCAAGGTTACAGGTTTTTGCTGTCTGTTTGAGGGTAAATCTTCATCGTCACTCAATCCAAAACTATTTTTCCTAGCAGATACTTCAGCGGCTTCATGCCTTGCTATTGATACATAACCATTTTTATTCAGTAAATTATCATTTACAGACGGAAAGAAGCTGACTGCGACCAATATTTGAGCAAAGAAAGCAATAACAACTGATGCTATTACACATTTGGTGTATTTATAACATACTCGCCGCAAAATAATCGCCATTTCATCAGCAATTCATTTTTTACGATGCTTGTAATGGTAAACATCGCATTTTATTTTGTATTAATAATTATATAGTCCTAAAAAATAATTAGTAGGTGGTATGCGAAGCGTAGAATTTTTTAATTTTATAACCTCTTTATTTCACAGCACAGCACAGATTTCGAATCAGCTGTTTGATTGAATTGATTGACTGACACTGACAGCAATGGATATTTAGAGTGAACCTAGCATGAATAAAATTATTCCGCTGCTGTTTACGTTCCGCTGTAAACTATTTTATATTTTATTATAATATTAACGCTGTAAACTGTATAGTCAATGATGCACATGTAGCACTCTTATGAATGCCAGATAATGGTAAATGCGAGCAACTGGCACGTGTACTGCACGGTTCATAGAATAACGAGATGCCTAGCTCGTAATTAATTAACTTGGGTGTATGAAACGTAGTGTAGTAGGTATTCTTTTAGTCTGTGGGTGTAGGTAGAGTAGAGCCAGGTAGAGTGTAGGTAAAGTAGACACTATAAATACCTAGTCACTTTATGATAGATTCTTATTTGTTATAGTATCAAATCAACCAACCTACTCGTCGTCCGTCAGTCTGCCGTGTGTGGTCACTGTGGTATACCGTAGGTTTAGGTACCCACCCACCTCTAATACGACAGTACTACTTATCTTTATTCTGCGCTCATCATATCATCTGTTTGGCCGGGTGAGTGGTATTAGGTTGGGTATAGATAACTTGCTTGCTGTTCAAGATTACTTGTGTATTGTAAGTGTACATAGATAGGTGCCTCTATAAAGTCATAAGTAGCCTAAATACTTTGTTCTTACGTCTTATGGTATTACCTATACCTACAATGATCCGAAATATCACTTTTTTAAAGAGAGTCACCATGTCAAAAGTTTTTTCTAACTTTGTCCGTGGACACCACATTGATGAGAGACTCAGGGGGAAAGTGGCTATTATAACAGCTTCTACAGAAGGGTGAGTAGAAAAAAATAAATACGTAAAGCTACATAAGTAGGTGAGTATAGATATACCTCATCTTGTTGTTTCTCCGGGGATCGCTTGTTTTCATCGTTTAAACCACCAGGGCAAAGGTCAAACAAATTGTCCTGAGCAAAAAACAAATACTTGTCTTATTTATGCTATAATAGTACAGCTACCTCTACCTCTGCTATCGTGGTGCATGACAGTCTACCAAGTTAACAATCAACCAGACAAAGACTATAAATGACACGTAGTGTATTATAAACTACGTGTCATTTTAAACGTAGGGAAGAGGTACCTACCCACTACTGCAAAATGTGGGCATGGGTCAAATGTTCGGACATGCCTCTGACTACTCCTCTTATTTTATTTTTATTATTTTATTTATTTGGGTAAACAAACAGTGACACAATAAAACATAAGCTGTAACTTAAATGGTAAATGAACAGATAATTGTGACACCAACACAATTATCTGTTCATTTACCATTTAAGTTGCCTCTTAGACATCTTCCTGGAGATCTAAGACGATGTTTTGTTTACCAGTCTTGGGAATAAAAGTCGTGAACCTATGCCATATTTTTTTACATTTTTGATTTACTTATCGCTTTCGACTCAGGCGGGATTCGAACCCGCGAACCCCCTTGAACACGGGGATTCACTAACCACTATGCCTTCGAGTTAATCCCTCAACCGTTTGTTATTCTGGGATGTTAATTTGTTGAAACGTTGCAGTAACCCAAATGGTTATTTGTTAACCTACACCTAATCTAAAAATGTTCGACTCAGGCGGGAATCGAACCCGCGGCGATGTTCCCTTAAATACGGGGATGCGCTAACAATAATTGCCCCACTTGATCCAAGTGCCCACCCCTACCCCACCGTGGGCAACGGCAATCGCCCATGTAATTAGGGGCCTATATATTTTGTCAAGTAGGTACTTACCTACCTATGTACCTACTCAGGTAGTTTACCTCATTATCATCATCATGTAGTTATCTACTGCTGGACATAGGCCTCCCCCAAAGAGTTCCATACCCAAAGAACATAATCAAACACAATAATAGAAAAATAATAATAGATAACAATTAAAAATTAAGCTAAATTAATTCTAGGAATGAACTCTTTTTCTACGACTACAAGTACAAAAGAGTTCAGATCACCAACCACAGGCAGTGTGCCCAAAAGGCTGGCGACGTTTTACCTCGTTGGATCGTTATATTGATTGATCCTTTGTCCTAGGAAACATACCTAGGTACATAAATTAAAGTAACCATGTTGTACCATTTTAGAATTGGCTATGCGATAGCTCAGCGCCTTGGCAGCGAAGGTGCTGCCGTCGTTATTTGCAGCAGAAAAGAGGCAAACGTTGAGAAAGCGGTGAAGAGCTTGAGAAGTGAGGGCATCCCTGTTGAAGGAGTTGTGTGCCATGTGTCTAATCCTGAACACAGAAAGAAATTGTTTGAAGTTGTAAGTTTCAAATTTACCTATCTAAGCTTACGTCCGCGACATATTATAGCGGAATAGTAATCTTATACTCTCCAGCTCTCACAATCACGCCAATGCCGTGGCTCCGCTACTTGCTGCATGAACCTACCTAACTATATTACCTACTAATAAGGTAGCAAGAAAGAAAAAGCAAAGTAGGCTAGTACACTCAACTCGAAAAAGATTCAGTGTATAGTTTTATGTTATCTGTGGTGGTAGTTTCAGCACCACTTGTCTTGATTTAGGTAGGTAACCTAACAGCTACTTACTTAAATTATGTTTCCTAATTTGCCCTTTTTTTCAGGCAACCCAAAAATTTGGCGGTCTAGATATCCTTGTTTCGAATGCTGCTGTCAATCCATCTGTATCACCAATTCTAGAGGTAGGTAAGTGGGCTTTGGTACTTACCTACTGGTGTGGCGATTCGATTGAAACCGCATCACTAGTTTTATGCACATCACGTCGGTCGGGGTCACCAATGAGGGAGATTTCTACGCTCCCGAGTAGTGATGATCTGTATTGATCAGCATCATCGGACTGATGAGACTAAAAAGTCCGATCATAGTACTAAATCATCGGACTACTGATACTAGCCCATCTCCCTCACTTATTTCAGTTCCGTCCGGTCTATTAGCTTGTGCTTTTTGACAATGTAGTTTTTTACAGACAGACGAGAAAGTATGGGATAAAATATTTGAAACAAACGTAAAGAGCTCCTGGTTGCTTGCAAAAGAGGCATATCCTGAACTTATGAAACGAGGAGGTGGAAGTATCGTGTTCATTGCGTCCATCGCTGGTTACCAACCGATGGAAGTAAGTCCTACTAGCAGTTATTTACTACAAGTTACTACTCCTTTTCACGAAAGAAGTCCCTTAGAGGGGGTGCTGTAGTCTTAGTGTAACGGAATTTTGCCACTTTATCCTTTAAGTTCCCGCGGAACTTCTTTAGTGAAAAGCACTCATTGTGAACTCATGAGGCAGCAGCATTTCATATAGTTTCTCAAGCGGGCCGTCTATTGCCAATTCATTTGTAGTATCATGGACCTAACAAACGATGAGAAGTGGCACAACACCTTTTATCAGGGAATAGAGGAATCCCCGATAAAAGGTTTTTTGACACTCCTCATCGTTTAGGCTAACCAGAGATTAGTTATTTGCATTTGTTTAAGTAGTGTTGGGTACTGATTGGGAAAAAGCTAACAAGCAGTTTTAGTACTAATAATTGCGTTATCCGAGGTATAGTCACACACATGCAAGAGTGCGTAGGTACCTCTATCTAAATTCTGAGCAAGTAACATTGTAATTTTTACAGCCTCTAGGTGCCTACAGTGTGAGCAAGACAACACTGTTGGGGCTAACAAGAGCCATCGCAAATGAAGTCACTAGCGACAACATACGAGTTAACTGCGTAGCCCCCGGAATCGTCGCAACTAAGTTTGCATCTGCTGTAAGTAAACGTTTCACAATACATCCTAAGGAATAGGTAATTGCTTGCTTGTCACCGATTCCTTTTTGGTCACATGTATTAGGTCAGTGACCAGGTTGAAATATGGTGGCCCTGATAAAAGAATCAGATGTCACATGTCTTCGATTTTTTAGGAATAGGTAGGTTCTGACTGACTGTACCTACCTACCTGCATATTTAGTTTAATGAGGATATACCAGGTAACCTACCTAGCTAATCAAACTTTTGTTATAGATAACGGAATCTGAAGCAGGAAAAGAAAAAAGCTTATCGATAGTGCCAATGAAGAGGTTCGGAAAACCATTAGAAATTGCTAGCGCGGTCGCGTTCTTAGCCTCAGAAGACGCGAGTTACATAACAGGAGAAACAATCGTTGTAGCTGGAGGAGCTTATGCTCATCTTTAGCCTGTGAGTGGCTCTTCTAGCCTGGTGAAGGACAGTACTTCTATTTTACTCAATAGGTAAAAACTCCTAAGGAAATCATGATGAAGGAACTGGCGAAGATTTTGGTGGTGTTCTGAAAAGCTGATTGTATACACTTAAAACACATTAACTTCTGGATAATTTTGAATTGTTAACAAGCAAGCCTATAAAATACTCATTTGCATTTACAGAATACTGCACTAATATTATGGCTATGGTTATGAAAAATATTTAACTATCTGAATATGTTTTTAAGGTTACAACTTGATGAACTTATCATCAACATATCTTATTTTTTTATGGTTTTCTTCTTTTTCTTAGCTGGATGGTCTGCCTTGTGATTAGGTGAACAGTGGCCTGAGAAAAGGCATACTTTACTTATACTTACTAAGTTTAATTAAAATAAAGGGTGTAGGTATTTATCCTGGATTTTATTTAGTCATCATCAGAATCCAAGAAATCTGTTTTCCTACAACCTAAGGTAGTCATCAAGTTACTAGAAGGTCCAGATGAAGCTTGCTCCTCTCTCATGCTTGATATCATATTTTGCAATATGTTATTTTTATCCTTGAGATTTTCATCTCTGCCTTGAAGTTTGGTTTTCAATTCTTGCTCTAATTCATCATCCTCGGATCCAGACCCACCTTCATCACTGCAGTCAGAGTCAATTTCTTGTTCTTCACCATTAGACAACAGTTTCAACATTTTTTCTATACAGTTCACAAACTGTTCTGACTCAAACTCAATTTCATCATTAGATTGTTCTTTTTCAACTGGTTCTATTCCTTCATAATCAGATGTTTTTTTTAGAAAGTCTGTTAATTGTGTTGATATATTTTGTGGTGTGATAATGTCATTGTTTTCAAATGTTGTTTTTTTGCCGTAACGTGAGTTAAGCAGTTTGTTAAGTTGATCAGGGTGTATTTTCAACCAATCTTCATCATCCTCCAGTAGATGTGTGGAAGTTGAACTTTGAACGGACTCTATGGCTTTCAAGTATTTATCAGAAACTTTTATTTCCTTCATTTTATTGGCAACATTTGATAATATTGGACATTCTACTGAAGAGAAAAAACTCTTGGCTTCTTTTAACAGTTTTTGGTACTCTTGTGAACCTTCAATACTACCTCTGAAGTACCCAGTATTTGTTAAGCTTTTAAGAAATTTGTGATATTCTTTTGAGGAGTAGATGTCCGATGACCTGTTCATGATCATTTTGTATCCACTAGCGATCTTCTTACCTAAAATAATATTCTTGTTTCTTTCAGAAGAATTCATTAGATGCTTGATAGTTTTGGAGTGCAAGAGCATTGCATAAAGGCATTTTGTGAATTTGACTGTTACAGTAACACTGTTTTGGTAATCAAGAGTTTTAAATGCTTTAACATCAATGACATCATGATGGCAATATGTGTCCACAATAGGTGCTATAAATTTTGGTTGCAAATTGAGTAAAGCTGCAATTTCAAGAGGTAATACAACAATTGCATTGTGTATATTTTCCTTATGTTTTTCTGGGTAATTACCGATTCTGTTTAAAATTGCCTCTTGTACCTCAGGAGCTGCTAGAGTTTGACCTTGACTTTCTGCTACACACATCAAGGCATCACTGAGCTTCAAGTATTCATCAACCCTTGATAGATTTGGTGGGATCAAGTGAATGTGATTTTGGTAAATGAAAACCTAAAACAAAATTATACTTTCAAAAATGGAAAATTTTAGTGAACTAGTTTTCTGAAATATAAATTTTGAAATATTGTAATAACTTCTGCATGTGGCTTTATTCGCATCATACTACCTGGATACAAAGTAGCAAATGTTACTCTCTGGCTTATAACTATACCCATGCATTAAATCATGTTGATCCATAGCTTCACTGCTGCATGAAGTAATATACTTACAACCAACCAACAAACAAACACACTTTCATTAGGATATACTATTTAAGAGTTAGGATTGCTTACCCTATTTTCTGTGCTATCAGGGTTGGCCCACTTTGGCAGGTAATCAGCAGCTTCTATTAGAAGAAAATCACCATCATTGTCTTTAACTTGGACAATTAAATCAGTGAATTGTTTTGTCAGTTCCAAAATAATGTGGATAATGTACCATTCATCTTCTATGTTATCGCCAAAACATGTGCTGCTAAGAAGGTGGGCAGGAAACTCTAAAAAATAAAATTCACATTACAAATGCTAGCATGTCATAACATACAAAAATTTGACCCATAGATCTTTAGAGAATTTGACAGTCTACAAAATCGCTAAGTTGATGGTAAGTATTGGGATGTTTGAATTAATATAACTTCATAGCAATATTATTATAGCAAGTGATAATATTGCTTATAAATAATAATTGGCATATTTAAAAGGGAGGTCCACTGCTGGACATAATCTCCCCTAAAGAGTGCCACAGTCCACAACCTTAACTGATCGCCATCCACTGATTTCCCGACACCGTCACAATGTCGTCAGTCCATCAGGTTGGGGGCCTTCCAAAGCTGAGTTGTACTGTTCGTAGTCACCATTCGAGAATCTTAATTTCCCAATCGTGGCGATTCTGCGAGTTATATTGCGATAGTGATCCGTTGGGCCAAGAGCCGTTCTCGTCGAGAACTGGCTATTTATTTGGCCCCATCTATTTATTTCCTACAAGAATTTCTCGAGTCAGACATAATATAGAAGTTAGTTTTCAAAACTCGGAGGGCCTAACTTCTCCATACATCAGGGTCTCAACCACAAAAGGCTCAAAAATTTAGAAAAGCCGTAAGCACTACTAAACTTACAATCCTTAGAAGATCTGATAGGTTAAGTCAAATACCTTCGTTATTTTTATCCAGTATGGGTATGTAAACTTTGAACTCGTCTCTGTGCCATATGTAATCTTCTGCTAGAGCTGCTATTCTGGTGTTTATCTTCTCACAAAGCTGTTCTGATGATTCTTGGTCAGATATAGCCGAGGAGAAAAAGAAGCACTGTATGGTATCTTCACTACTAGGCTCAAATTTGTGGTTTTTATTGAGCGGCATTGTTGTTTTATTCAAAGAGAATTGTTTTATTCAACTACTACGCTAAAGTTATAATTAATCTAGCAAAAACCACGCAAAAACTTGCGAGCACGTAGTATTCCATATTCACAGACAGAACACTGTTTTTTTTTTTTTTTAATGTTCTTCCCTTTCGGGCTGGCTATGGCATCTAGGCCTTACCGCCAAGTCTTACGTGTATTTTTCATGTTAATTTGTTTATCTCTCTTCATTTTCTTTCGTTTATCATCGTCAAGTAACCGTCAAGTCAAGTCAAGTTCAGTTTTAGTAAGATATGATGGTGGCTATTTTACTAAAACCTCGAAGGACTTCTTGGCGCCAACTCGAAAAATGACGATACACGCAATCATTCTATTTCACTTCACTTGTGCGGTTTACTCAAACAATATTACGTAAAACACTATAATTACACAATATTATTCAATTTAACACTAGTTTTGTAAAATAAATTGAGAGCACAACATCACTTCGCAAGTTCCCGCCAAAAAGTCTTCACAGAACACTATCTCTGGTATATAGAAAAATTACTCTATGGACTAGGAAGGTCTGTGCCATAGAGTAAGCCCCTTCGCCCCTTCGTCCACGACGCTACTCAAAAGGAACGCGTTTGTAACTAGTCTCCTGGCGACTCGACATGCTGGTCGCCAGGCGACTGGTTTCGAGAAACTGTTGAAAAATGAACGAATAAAAAGTAATTATTAGTGATACTGACGTATGTGTGACTGGAGAAGTAATAATTCCATGTCATCGCTTGAATTATCACTAGTCATGTTAATTATTTTCGTTTTCAAAACTTTGTTTACATAAAATCGTGTACTGAGTGACTTTCTTTTTATATACGGGTCTGTGCCACAGAGTACTTTTGTATATATTGTGCTTGCGAGCAAATGAATGATGACGTAGACCGAGAATAACGATGATCACTCGAAACCACAGAACAATATTACTCTGCTCCACAGACTAGAAAGAGAAACTTTTTTTTTTAATTTATTTAATAGTTTAAAAAAAGCTTTGTCGCTGAGGTATGGTCGACACCGCCCAATTGAAACTTAAAACTAAACTTCCACAAACAAAATGAAAAAACTTAAAACAAAAGAAAAGTGAAAAATGAAACACCAAAATAAAAAAAAAAATCGCATTCGTAGCTGGGCTGGCGAAAGCAGTTACAAACGACTACGACGACGAGTGTACGACAGGTCAGCAGGAACACCGACATTAGACGGGAGCTTCTGGACTTCTGACCATGCGATCATTTAGTGATGAATTTGTCATTTATTTGTACCTATTTGTCAGAATTTGTACCGCTGTAGTTTATGATATTTTGCGAATTAACAGTTTCCTGCTGGCTTGACGTCAACGCAGCAGGAACAATTCTGTCCCGGGTAAACCGCTGCACATTTGATTAAATGAAGTTTTCTTGAATACGAACTACAAAATGGCGTCCGTTTTGCTAACAAACTGTATATTGGATGAAATAAAGTTGTAATCGATAAGACTTGATTACTACCCGAAAGAATAGTTTATGCACAATCCGTTGATCTGTCACAGTTTGGGAAATAAGCTACGTCTAACGATGATTCAAGTGAAAATACTTGTACCGGAAGAGATCACTTACTTCCGGTCCGCAATGCCAAAACGAATTATCGCGATATCTTCGCTTATACTGAACCAAAATTGATGACAAATGGTAGGTAGACATGACAAATTAGGCACTAAATGATGGCATACTTAGTTTAATCAAATGTGCAGCGGTTTACCCGGGACAGAATTGTTCCTGCTGCGTTGACGTCAAGCCAGCAGGAAACTGTTAATTCGCAAAATATCATAAACTACAGCGGTACAAATTCTGACAAATAGGTACATATAAATGACAAATTCATCACTAAATGATAGCATGGTCGGAAGTCCAGAAGCTCCCGTCTAATGTCGTTGTTCCTGCTGACCTTACGTACATTAAATAACTACGAAGAATTGTAAACGTAAGACTTGGTGGTAAGGCCTAGATGCCATAGCCAGCCCGAAAAGGGGAAAACTTAAAAAAAAAAACATTACCATCTTAGTGGTCTGTCTCGGTTCTGTGTTCTGTGGTTCTGTCTGTGTTTGCTTTGGAGAAAAGTGGGAAAGTGGTGGTGTGGTTTGCTTGCGCTGTGAATAAACAAACAGCGATAGACAGTGATTGTGATCTATTTAAGTGTTCTAATGTCTGGCCTATCTTTTATTTGTGAATACAACTCTGATTCCGAATCAGACAACGAATTTGAAGTTAACAAAAGGTGTAGATTTCATTGACCTTCCGTTAATAACAGTGTATCGAGCATTGTTTTTGATGTGTGTAAACAAATGTCCTAAGTAATCCTATTTTTTCAGGCCCAAACTGCCAGCTCCCGACCTGAGCAAGGTATCTGTTGTTGCCTCTGAAACACATGTAGACAACCCTCTACAGCACGGTGGCCGCAGCCGTTCATTTCCTCATGTGAGAGGTAACTGGGCCACATTTGTCTTTATAAAATGTGAGTAAAAGCAAAGATTATGTAGTAGTTTTTTTTTGTAATTGTTTGTACTTAAACTAATACAATTACAATATTCAATTAATTTTGATAATTTATTGTGTAAAATTTGGGGGGTATTATGTAGGGACCCTGTAAGTGTGAATGATACTTGAGCCATTAGTTTTGGTTGGAAGCGAGAAGTATGAACGTTAGTTACTAAGCGACCTCGAACGAGTGTGTATGTATCCTAAAAATAGAATAATCTTTTATATCAAACTTATGTGGTATTAGTAACTCCCAGTGCAAACTTAGAACTTTAATATAAGTAGGATCATAGAACTTATATAATTATTGTTTTTAGATACATAAAATAGACAAAAAATAGTTTCTATGTGGTTTTAAACTTAAATGAATATTTACAGATTCTAATGAAGACTATCTGTTCAAGCTTATTGAGAAACTAGAGAAAGTTGTTTTAACACAAAGTGGATCTTGGCAAAGGTGTAGTGATATTCACATTAGTCTTTCAAAAACATTTACAATATCATACCATTTGATTACACCATTTACTACTAATTTGCAGAAAGCAGTGAATGATATAGAATGGTAAGTGGTCCTGATGGTTATTTATAAATGAGTCAGATCTATGATGAATTGTACAATAATAAAGAAGAAATATGAGGAACTGCGATTATTGGTGGGCATTGTCACAGTTCACTGTAACCTAAACAATGGCCTGAACAAGACAGGGGCTATTGTCAGCGGATTATGTAGTTGGGGCTGTCTGCAGGGAGAAGACAGTAGAGCACTTAATTTTGCACTGTACAGCTACGGAAGAGGCCAGGGCCACATTCGGTCTGTGGATCATGCTCGTAAGCGACTCCCAGACACCGCTGCATACAGAGATACTGAGAAAATGGTAACCAACAACCCAAACTGAATAAAAATTTGCCTTAACTAGCCCATTAGCATAATAACCAAAGATTTTAAAATAGTGATTGGATATATTCTTTCTTTTTTTCAGCTTTGAATTGGAGTTCAGTGGCGTAAAAGTTTATTGCAATGAGGAAAACACAAGGACATTTATAGCATTGTCAGTGGATAATTTTTGTCACAGATACCTGTTAAAACTCACACTTAAAGTGGATGAAATATTAAGTGACTATAAATTACCAAAGTTTTATGAGGTAAGTTATAAATCCTACTAATATTATAAATGCGAAAGTTTGTGAGGATGTTTGTTGTTTGATCACGCCGTAACGGCTCAACCAACGTCATTGAAACTTGGATGGAATAGAGATCTTTACCTAGAAAAGCATTATAGGCTTCTTTTTATGTAGGTACCACGCGAGCGAAGCCGCGGGCGGAAGCTAGTCCGTAATAAATGAGTTAATATTGTGCATCTAGACCAAACCATTTAAGTTATTAACTTGTTTCAGGACCCATCGTTTCATATGAGTATATTTTGGATTAATGGTGATAAAAGATCAGAGGTAGTGAATATTTTGAATGAATTAAACAATATTATAAGTGATACTGAAGATCAAAACACTGATTTAGTTGACAAAGTTTGCTGCAAAAGTGGTAACAAGTTCTTTCAATACTGTCTGTTATAAAATGGCTGACCATTACGTTTATTACAATCAAAAATCAGATAGAAAATCTAATAGGGTTTACATTAACCCTAACTTCAATAGGTCAGATAATATCCCTTCTTCATCAAGCAACATGTATTTCAATCCTAACTTTTCACATGTTGCACCTAACTTGTATCAACATAGTATGCAAGAACAAAAAGAGCAAGTTGGCAAAGCAAGAATTCATGTAAACCCAAATTTTATTAGAAATGCAAATATGAATAATGCAGTAAGTACAAAAATTCCAAAACAACCAATTAGCATACCTACTTCTTCAAACTACTCTACTTCTAAAGAACACAAACAAGAGGCAAAAATTCAGAGTCAAGTACCATCATTACATGTCTCTAAGTCACGATATTGTTTAGTGAGACAAAAAGAAAATGCGTTATCTCAAACTCCCATCTCAAGACCAGTTACAACTACTGTGAGAGTAAACAAATATAAATCAGTTTCACTAAATGTTGTGAAGAACAATCTTGCAATTAACAGCACACCACATTCTTCATTTTCACTGAATGAAAAGTATCAAACAAGTTGTAAACCAATAGTAGCTCCCAACAATAATACAAGATTTAAATTTATAAAACCTACCACTGCCCCTGCCCTGAAACAGTCTCAGACAAAGCCTGTTGCCGTCAGAAGATACTCTTTTCTTAATAGAAGCATACTTAAAACAGCATCCAGAAAGATAAACAATAAGCTTGTTTTGAATAAAAATAATATACCTTGTCCTTTGTTTAAAAAATATGGCAAGTGCTTAAGGAAAGTACGAGGGAACTGTGAATATTTGCATGATAAAAAACATGTGTCCATCTGTCGTAAATTCCTGACCGGCATTTGCCATGATGAGGGATGCCTGCTTTCACACGATCTAACTGACAAGAAAATGCCGACTTGTTATTTTTATCTACAAGGTGCATGCACCAAAGACAGTTGCCCTTATCTGCATGTGAAACTTAACGAAAAAACCAAAACCTGTCAAGACTTTCTCCGTGGTTACTGTGAGAAAGGCGACAAATGCTTATTTCGCCATATAAATGTATGTCGGGACATGGCTATGAAGAAAGTATCCTTGAAGAAGCAGTTGACTGACTCACCTGCAAGTAAAATAAATCCTGCATTAAAATTGAAAAGCCGAAAGAAATCGCTAGTAATGCTAAGCCAACACAAGAATACTGTAAAGAAGATTAAAAATCACCCTGCTGAGGAACAAAGATATTTCAAAGAATCAGTTGAAGACAAACATTCAGGTGAGAAGTGTGATATGATAAAACCAAGTAGAATTAAGTTAGGTATCCTACCATCCTTCATTCAAATATAATTTATCCTATACTTGACATGGTTTTGTTTCCATCCTGTGGTGTGGTCGATCGTATCACACTAGAATCTTTAGCTGTTTCTATGTAGGTAATTAGGTTGGTATTTAAGTACAGCAACATTTTACCTTACCCTTAATAAAATTATTAGAATAGTCATAATTATGAACTTTGTGTATTTTGTAATAAAAATAAAAACTTATAATTTAAAAAATGTGTTTATTGTCTAATAATTAAACCAATCGTTTTTTAATGCTTTTACAACAAATATTAATAATCGCGAAATCTATTTGTTTACAAATAAGTTGAGTTTGCAAAGTATAATAATATATTTCATGTTTTTGGAGTTAATTAATTAGTGTTGCTTGAGAGAGCTATTATTTGAACCACTTTGGCACTTTACTGATTTTCGATGTAGATGGTCCACTTATTTTTTGTGAATGGTCTGTATCATCCAGTTTTCGGCGGCTTGGAGCTCTGAAACCGAATTTCGTACTTGAATTCAAGTTATTCAAGTTTGTTCATCATATTATTTAGACACTGTCACAGACTGATACTAACCTATATTTTGATGCTAAAATTCTGGCAGCTTCACTTGATGTTTTTCTTGTGTAAATATCTTCTTTAAGAAATGAAGATATTCCTTCTTCTGCCCATTTAAAATGCATATGGACACAAGGTACAAATTTTGCTTGTAATAGTGTTGTTTTTGGTTCAAGTGTCTCTTTCAGTGGTGTTATGACTGTAACCAAATAATTACTAATGCATAATCTGCTCTGGCCGTGGTGGCCCCTGCTGAAGAATAGGCCCCTCCATGTCGTCTTACCGTGGATGTTGTAAGAGGCGACTTAGGGAAAAAAGCTAGGGGATGGGCTACAGTATCCTGTATTTTAACAACAACAGCTGTAACTGAGCTTGCCAACCCGCGTAGGAAATATCTCTGGAAATCTATGGAGGCCTATGTTCAGCAGTGGATGTCCTACGGCTTAAATGATGAATCTGTTTAATGATATTAGTAAATTGATTTAAAGCATCAAGGGCTTACTTACATATTAGAAACTGTTCATCAGGAGTTTTTAAATGTTCTCTTACAAAGTTGTTAATGTCTTGAATGGTATTTGTTGGTTTGAAAACCCCCTGTAGTATCATATTATCAGGAAACTGTATTCTTACAACAACATTTTTGTAAACATTGAGTTTCTGTTCTGATGTCTGAAACACACAAGCATTTAACAGAATTAAGAGTCAGCATAAATAGATGATAAAAATTTACAGTTTCACTTAGTTATGTTATAATTTTGAATCCTGTGCAGTTTGTACAATAAAATCAAAAAGATGATGGTTTAGAGCCTTATCAAATTACTACTAAGTTACCTAATAACATTAAGATAGACAATCAAGTATTTGCTTACTTGTTGTCTCACCGGTTCTTTCTTGGTCATCCTGCATTAGGGTCAGAGCAGGTAAAGACAGGGTGGCCTTAAAAAGGCCATGACCGTTGGTGAAAGAACCCGTGTAGTGAAAGGATTAAGCCTTTTAGATGCTCCTTATGTGCACAATATGTTACTGTTGTTGAGCATACAGTTTACCTGCTTTTCAAGTTCTTCCTTTTTGGTGGATGTTATCAATGGTGTATTTTCTAGCTCTGTTCGTTGTTGTTGCAAATCATGGTACAATCTTCGTACTTCCTCTATGGACAACTCATAGAACTCATCAGGAAGATCTTCTAATTCCTCTTGCACTTCATCAGGTTGCATAAATGCTATGGCCTTTTGTGAACCCAACTAAAAATAAAGAAATGTTTTTTATTCTCTTGTCATATAAGCTAGATACCTAGTTAGAATTGAAATACATACAAATGTAACTTCTTCTTCGATGTTGAGGCGTCTCTCTAAGTTTTCTTCCGTCAGTTTTATTTTCTCTACTTTCAAATTTGCCTGTCTACTCCGCTCTGTGTCTGCTTCTATTTTACTCCATTTATCATCAACTCTTTCTGGACTATCATTTTTTTCTGTTGAAGGACCAGGCTCATCCTTGATTTCAAATTTGGGTTTATTTTTTTCATGTTTCACCAGAGCTACAGGATCAAAGATTTTATGTGATGGGCCTGGTAGAGCTTCTGGTTTGCTTGCCGTAACAACATCACTGTTTGGTGCTAAACTTTCTGAAACTGGTCTTCTGTAAACCGCTGATACATTTGCTTGCCTGGAATTTTTCAAAACATTAATTATTGTATTTGTTTAAAATTCTTGACAAATTATTTTCATATCCTTTATACACACTTACTTTGCTTCTTCAGCTTTATTCAACAATCGAAGAATAGCTCTGCCTTTGATTAATCCTAGTTGTCGTAGGGTTTTATCCCTCAGAGCAGATAGACCAGTGACTTCTTGGCGCATGTATAATATTGAAGGATTTTGTATGGAACTGAGTTCTGATGGAGCTAGTGATTTCACTAGATCAAACAAAGCTGTGTTAGGTGGGAAATCTGCAGTTCTTCTTTCACCTGAAATTTAATTTGCTGGTTGAACTTTTGGACTTCAGTAAATAATTTAAATGTTTGCAGGTATCCTTACCATCTTCCAATAACAATCCAACTGTGACATTACTTTCTTCCCGCTTTTTGTCAGCTTCAACCATTTCCACCATTGCTTTGTTAGGCAAGTTAGAAAATCTAATTGTCGTAGTCAAATCCAGGATACGGTTGTGATGTTTCAAGTCATAATCAGAGGGCTGAAATCCTTGTTTATGACAGGTATCTTCCAAAATCTAAAGTATTTAAAAGGCTTAGATTAGTAGCAAATAGTAACACTACAGTCAGATGAGGTCAAAAAGAAATACTAAGACGTTGCCGAGGATAACCTGATGATGACATTGCAAATCGAAACACATAACAAATCACATGAGTGTATCACCTGTAAAATGCTGGTGTCGGGCGTGCAGCGAACTGTTTGTCGTCTACCATTAGGAGTGAGCACTATAATATCTTTAGACATTTTAAAGCTGTAAATAATCACTTGTCGCACACTATTATCAATTTAAATGAAGTGAAGAAAGAAAACTTTAGGTTCCTTTTCAAAAGACGGGTTTCCTGGAGTGTACGTGAGCGCAGCAGGAACACCGACATTAGGCATTGTCATTTATTTGTACCTAATTGTCAGAATTGGTACCGCTGTAGTTTAAGATTTCTTGCGAATATACAGATTCCTGCTGGCTTGACGCTTGACGCAGCAGGAACAATTCTGTACCGGGTAAACCGCTGCACTTTTGATTCAGTAGATCGTCAATTTTGGTTCAGTAGAAGCGATGATATCGCGATAATTAGTTTTGGCATTGCGGACCGGAAGTAAGTGATCTCTTCGGGTACAAGTATTTTCACTTGAATCATCGTTCATCATTATCATTCCAGCCGTAGGAAGTCCACTGCTGAATATGGCCTCCCCCACAGACAGAGCGAATTCCTTATCATGTGGGGGGATTTGCCCATACTCACCACGCTGGGCATGCGGGTTGGCGAGCGCAGTTAGAGCTATCGTTGTTAAAATGAGGGACGCTGCTGCCCATCCCCTAGCTTTTTTCCCTTAGTCGCCTCTTACGACATCCGCGGAAAGGTAGATATGGAGGGGCCTATTCTTCAGCCGGGGCCACCACGGCCCATACATTTATATTTGCCAGCTATTTGATTGAAAACCTTCTATGTCAAGCGTCATGGTAAATGATTTTTTCTGGGATATGAACTACAAAATGGCGTCCGTTTTGCTAACAAACTGCAGATTGTGTATATTGGGAGGAATAAAGTTGTAATCGTTATGACTTGATTACTACCCGAAATAATAGTTTCTGCATAAACCGTTGATCTGTCACAGTTTGGGAAATATGCTACGGCTAACGATGATTCAAGTGAAAATACTTGTACCCGAAGGGATCACTTACTTCCGGTCCGCAATGCCAAAACTAATTACCGCGATATCATCGCTTCTACTGAACCAAAATTGATGACAAATGGTAGGTAGTCATGACAAATTAGGCACTAAATGATGGTATACTTAGTTTAATCAAAAGTGCAGCGGTTTACCCGGTACAGAATTGTTCCTGCTGCGTCAAGCGTCAAACCAGCAGGAAACTGTATGTTCGCAAAATATCTTAAACTACAGCGGTACAAATTCTGACAAATAGGTACAAATAAATGACAAATTCATCACTAAATGATGGCATGGTCAGGAGTCCAGGCAGAAGCTCTTGCCTAATGTCGGTGTTCCTGCTGCGCTGACGTACACTACCTGAATCAAAAGACCGGCCGACCGACGACGTTTTTTGATTTAAAAGCTGCTGAGTGAGTGAGACATACCCATAAGATAAACTCTGTTTACGATTTATCTATTCTCATTGTCACCCTAACATCAGTCAGAGATAATTTTTAAATAGTTTTTTCCCTTTCGGACTGGCTGTGGCATCTTAGGCCTTACCACCAAATCTTAAGTTTATTTTTTCTTGTTAATTTGTTTATCTTCATAAACCTTACTTATTGCAAAACGATCTATGAAATAAAATAAAAAAATGACTACTTGTTCACGGCAACAAATCAACCTAGAGTTGTTATGGGTTCTATAGAAGTTAGATCTTGTTTCTGTTATTTCGTTCGTCCCTATCACGCTTGGAATATCATAGCGTGGAAAGGGTCAGCCCTTTTATATTATAAACCAACTGTTAAAAATACTTACTTGACTCATTATAAAAAAAACGCCTAACATTGTCCAAAAAATATATTTTATTGTAGTAGACAACACAAGGGCGTGCGCCTGGCGCCCAGCCTGTGCCGTGCGCACGTCCAAAACAACTCTTCGCTATCTACGTCCAGCTCTCTTGTTTTAATAATTGGAATAGTTTATTTAATAATTACATCTCTTCTTTTATCTGTCCGTATTTTTAACATTAGGTATAACTACTTCGTCTTGTATAACTTGGTGTAAGAACAGCCTTCAGGAATTGAATTAGGGTGGCGCAAAATACGCCTCACAGCACTGTTTCCATTTCTACTCGTGTCCGCTCTCTGTAACAAAACAATGATAATGTAATTAGCTTCTCGCCAGCTAGGTAGGTACCACTACATACCTCATCAACCTATTCGCAAAATATCTATCGAACAATCGAACATTGGAAAATAATAGGCTCACGACTGTAATATCCATTGTAGACAGAAGATCCTCCTCTTCTGCTCTGAGAATTTATATGGGGTACGCAGTACGTACGTCCACATTTTGCATTAGTTTCCGTAGGTACATTCCATAGATGACAAGGTCGTTAGCCCATCGCCGTTTTTAAAATAACTGGATTCTTCATGTTTTTTTGATGTTATAGATAGGTACTTCAGTAGTTTTCACACAAAAATAGCCTTTGCTGTGACAAATGTAGTAGGTCGTAGTGTAGTAGGTCGTACCTCGCGCGTAGATCGCCGCAAGAGAGCGGACGGTCGAGGTCGGGCAGTAGGTCGGCGGGAGGGCGCAGCGTGCGCGGGCGCGTGGCGTCGTGCGCGCCGCCCGCCAGCAGCGCCGCGGCGGAGGCGAGCCGGCGCGGCGGCGCGGCCAGCCCGTGTGCCGCCAGCGCCGCCGCCAGCTGCCGCGCGCGCGCCATTGCCGCGTCCCGCTCGTGACGCGCTCGCCATACCTAAGGTATAATACAAAGAGTTATTTTTTCCATAATCACCTCTAAATAACCTAAAGTCATGCAGACATCCAAGCTTCGCGTACCAGGCGAAGGCAGTGGACATTGTTTTATTCGTGGATCTGTTGAATTATTAATTTTACCTGTGCAGCACAAACGGCTGATCGGCAGTGCCCTCGTCCACCGGCTCCGAAACCTCTGGTTGCCGCCTCCACCACGGCCCCGTGGAAAGTGAGAGATTGCCCTGAAAATAAATTAGAAAATTAGTTCTGGTAGGTACATATACCTAATATGTAGGTCAGTTAACAGATTTTGGAGTAGGTAGATAACTGCTAGATTACCTTTTAATAATCCCGTCAGACCAACTATCATGCAATTTAAATCCAAGGTACAATGCCAAATATCATACGTATTCACAAGCAGAATATGGATGGATGAATCGAAGTGTTAGGAAATATCTATCTTTTGGTACCTTAGCATTTCATAATTAGTATATAAGCTTAGCTTACCCATGGATAAAGAAACCAGGGCACAGCACGGGCCCGCGCTGGAGGCGGCGAGGTGCGAACGCATATATCTGAAGTAAACGTGCTCCAGACCCAGTAGAATCGCTGCGAGCAGTATTCCAGCCATCAGCAATAAAAATGCCGACAAAAACTGCTCGAGCGCCAGTGGGTCTGATGACTTGTGCTCTTGCTTGTTAGGCTTACAAGTCCCCGTCATCCAATACCTGGAATGTTAGACAAATATATACTGAAACTAATCGTTTAAGTAGAACCTATTTATGAAACCTCCAACCCATGGCAGTCTATTTATCATAGTGTTGAAGTTATTTAATTTTGTGCATCACAAAAATTCATTACCTGCGTAATCGCTCGAGGTCCCCATTGGATCGTAAGTCGAGTAATCTTTTATTGAACATACTGAGGTATTTTGAATTCCGTGTAAATGCCAATCCGTAGCCGGACATTGCATACCACGAACCTACAGTTAAAAGTCGACAGTCTTCGTCCTAAAAGGAAAACATAATAATATTATGCAAATGTTCCAAAACAGCATGAAACAATAGACAAAATATTTCGACTAGTGAACTTACTTGCGATACTAAGTAGTCCAAGACTGTACCATCGTATATGAAAGCGTCCAACTCTGCTGTAAGTACGCTTGTGACACCCGCACTAACTGTGCTTCGGTTGAATCTGGAAATAAACTTATTATTTTAATGGTCCTTTGCTAAATAATTCTTCATCCTAATCATTCATCAATAACTAAGATCAATGTCCATGGTTAGTGTGAAATTGGAAAAATTAAACAACTTTACAAGGGGCTGCTTACTGTGACATATATAAATGTGGATCAGTGAAGTATTTGGATAAAGTCGCATCTGTGTGTGACCATGGCACTGTCCCGAACTTAAGCGCCGGCCTGTACGATAAAGGCCTAGCTATCCGCGGGTCATCCAGCCCACTCAGCTCATGAAACTCTTCCCGCGTAATCATGAACGCAGCCAAGTTTGCAGTGTAGATAGCGAGGAAAACCACGGCAAACATGGCCCACATATTAGTCATGAAGCGGGAAGTGAAGCCTCTGGGCGAATCCACATGAACGGAGGCCTGTTGAAACAAAATATACATTAAGTGATTACCAATTTACGACTTGGTTTGATTTAATTTGAAGCCATCGTACATAGTTACCTGGAAAAGGACAGCCCAAACGAGCCAGTAAGTCCTACAAAGAGAAAACCGGTTCTGTGGAACTCGCTTTGATTCTTGACCCGTAGAACAATCGAATCCGCTGGGTGACATCCATTCGAAGAAGAATATCATGAAAGTGGCAGCTTGAATAGCCACTGCGCCTACTAGCATCCATGATGCAGTATCGAAAGGTTCTAGAAACGCGGTAGGTGATATGATACCAGTTCGTTTCGCCACTACTATTGCTACACCAGTCTCCATGAAAGGTACGCTGAAATCCACAACAGCTTCTCGGTCCGAATTAATGATTAGAGATGTTAGTACCTGAGGAAAACGATAAAAAACGTTTGTTTAAAGTTTTAATAGAATAGAAGACTAACTGACAACGCAGCCTAAACGGCTTGATGGATTTTGATAAATGAGGTGTCATTGGATTCGCCTGTCTCACGCTCACGCGAGTGTCTACATAGTATAAATAAAACTAAAATTGTCGTGTCACTGATTCTTTCTTGGTCACCGGTATATGGAGCCTAGCGAGCGTTGAACAACCTATGTCTGTAATACATACCTAGGTTGTTAAAATATCGGGGTTCAAAAGGGGCTAAAAAAAGTATTACAAATATATTAATGGGGTGTCATGTGAAAGATATTTGTTCATACCATCGAATTATTATTTTATGCTAAACTATTTTTATTCGAGGCCTTACATATAGTTTTGAAGATACGACGAAAATAGTACATACCTAGGTAGTTTGGAAAACCAATATAAGCTCCCATTTGTAAGAGTTTCAATGACTTCGTAGTTCATTTAGTTAAAATTGGAATAGTTAGAACGTGCTAAAGATATAAAAAATAAAGTTTATCGCAATTTTATTTCCATGATCTTCAAAGCATCAATTTTACCATCGATTTATGTGCTATATATTTTTTTGTTTGATATTGATGTTTAAGATTATAAAAGTTACCACAATCGGTTCCAAATTAGGTATACTAAAAACTGTCGGTATAGTATCTCTATCAAGGAATTTTACGCGGTCTTCATCATCGTCAGCAGAAGGTAGGTACAGATAGTTCATGCAAAGTTTGTTAACAATTGGCTTACATATTTTCTAAAAGTTAAAAATCACGTTCAATATCATTTTAATTGAACTTACCATATCAGTTTTTTTATTAACTAAGTCTGATATTAGGCCGTTCCATTTGCCGTTGTGCAGTGTACCCCAGCGTCCGTCTTCCACGCGGACGAGCTCGTACGTAAACCCTAACTGCTCTGCTAGTTGTTGTAATAAATCTATGCAGAAACCACTACAGCACTGATACAGTGAACTGTTTCCGTGGGCTGCCCCGGCTTCCAGCCTGAAAATAGTGAAATAGATACCTTTTAATAATGTTTTTTGAAGAAGGTTCAAAAAAGAAGAGGACCAGAAGAAATCATTACTAACCCTGCGACTTCGGTCTCTGGGGCAATGCGACAAATGATTCCTCTATCTAAAGAACATCGCCCGCTCACAGGATCTGGTGGTGCGAGATTTATGTAAGGTGGTTCTTCCAAGAACGTTATCCGCATGTGAAACTTTTCTGGCACGCCTTGGGGCGGAGTATGCAATCCGCCAGGCCATACAATATCTTTTATTATGAGTCGCTCCTTGGGGTAAGAATTCCATGTACCTATTTCCTCCCACACCAACTGAGAAACAAGACATTCACGGATTTTTTATTTTTTCAAAGCAGAGTATTAGAATCAATAAGCGCTGGAAACTCACGTGAACGAACACAATAGCTCTTCCTCGTAGAGACTATCACTTTTACTGTACCTACACCATATTTTTAACAATTTGTATTTACCTGTTCTCCAATCGACGGCCTCAGATTCATGATTTTTAACTCAGCAGCACGTAGCTCGCCGTCAGGAGTGAACTCTATGCTGGGCCTTCCCGGCTCGTTGTCGACGCTGACGTTGCGCAGATGGCGGTAGAACCGTTCGCCTGTAGACCACCGCGCCTCGCCAGCGCCCGCTCCACTGCAACTCAAACGAGTGCCGAGTGGATGACGAATGTTTTCTGCCTCTGACACGTATGACTCCACGCCATACGCGAATACCTTTACCGCCGTTGCAATTTCGGCGATAAGCGATGAGCTTGACGTATCGAAGTGTACACCTGGAAGAAGATATATTTTTAAGAGAAATACATTCGGCTAAGTGTGAGAATCGTTTCGGGTTTAATTCGATTCAGATCTGTTCCTTACCCAGCATACCGACAGGAAACTTGTTCGGCTGCTGCATAGACCCTAACACGCTCTGCGTCACGATCCAGACAAAGTTTTCGCCGGTGAGGTGGAGGTCGCCAGCAGCGGACAGGATATCTGCGGCTTCCTCGCGCGTCGCGTACAGAAGCATAACGCGCGCTTCACTCGTCACCAGCTCACTTAGGTCTGATGGCCTCTTCACTACTATGGCGTTAAGTATTGTAAATTTGAAACGATCCTGCAAAAGAAGAAAGTCATGTCTTTCGTACCAGATAACTCTATACTCACAAAAAGAAATCAGCCTAGTTTTTTTTGGGACCTTTTATTATAATATACGTACTTGGAGCGCTGTGACTCTTTCCCGAACAGCTTGTATAAAATCGTCGTGACCAGCAATAGCTGAAGTAACGACACTAAACTGGTGCCACTTATACCGCTCTAATATAGAGAGCATGGCGGCTGTCTGATGTTCTATGGACGGGGCCAGCTGAAGACGCAAGGACGCGTGTGAAGCTCGCTTCTCGAGGCCACTGTTATCTGCGTTCCACGCAATCACCTGCACCAATATAATAATTCATTGAATTAGCAGACGGATTATATCCAGATTATAACGAGGGATGTTACATTTTTGAGACCAAGGTTCATAACGGATGCTTCGAATTCCGATTGGTAAAAAATGAACTAAGGTCAGAATGTTTTATTTTTCAAAAAATAATCATTAAGAACTTAGGTAGGTAGGTACTATGTAATATAATTAGGTAGGTTTTGAAAGAGTGTTTTATTGAATGAAGTCAAATAAATGCATAGAGAGAAAAAGCATTTACCGGTATGCCGAGATACCCGGCGAGTTGTAGAAAATACTGTGCAGAGGCAGTAGAACGCCCGTATTGTTCATGATTCATAAGATAAAGGATAGCAGACACGTTGACTGCTAGAAATTCTTTACATAGCGAGTCCAGGATAGCTGAAAGCGTATAAAAATAGTCAGTAGACTCTAGAGCATTCAGAAGTATCATAATTGCGTTTTCTGACGTACTACTTATACGAACACATAGGACACTTACACATAGGACTAGGCGTCAGGCCCTGAGTCGATAGCGTTATATTGAGGCGCACGTGCGAGAAGAGTTTGAGTTTACGAGGCAGCTTGGCGAGTGCTGCTTTCTCGGCTTTAGTGTAGTCGCGGGTGCCGAAGGCTTTATGAGGCACTACGAGCGCTGCGGTGATGACAGATGGAGCGCGCGGCGGGGGCGGCGCAGGAGAGGTGCGCGCTCGTCGAATGCCGTCTCCCCCGATTCGCACGCCGCCGCCACGGCCACCGTCACGTGCGCCGCCGCCGATCCCGCCGCCTCCACCAATTTTTATCCCGCCGCCGCGCTCTGCCGCAATTGCCGCCGCCGCCGCTACCAGCGCTCCCAATACCGCCAGCAACATCACTGTTGCGCGCGTTTGCATCTTCATCTTCGATGCTGAAAAAAGTTATACATACTTAGAAAGCGTAATGCAGCGAATAACGCATCCCCGAATCTAGGGATAGGTTCTAGACCCTTTTGCGTCAATTTTTTTTTTAATTAACTTTTCTTCGTTTTCGCTGTGTTAATTTTATTTTCAACAACTATATGTCGCTACAACATAATTATTAGATTTAGATAGGAACATAATTCAGTGACTAACCAACGGAATCTTCAGGGCGTGAGATTGATACTTGGCGAATTTATTTATTTTATAAATTATGTGGACTTCAGTATCAAAGATTAATATTCATAGTTCCCAAATGTTTCCAACATATAGATACAATGACCACAGAAGAAATACCTATTAGGTAGGTAAGTACTAGGTTGGGCTGATCTGTGATTATTCCCCCTTATTCACGTAGCTTAGGTACCTACCTAGGCAGTTTCTATTTTTAGTTTTTCATTGTGAAACCAATCGCGTAACAAGTACCTAGGTAATAATTTTCATATAGGTAGCATGTGTTAGACATACTATCTATTACCACGTTGTCACTTCTACTTTGAGATCATAAAGGGCTGTTCTGTCGTAGTACAGTCAACTTCAAAAAGATCTAGCGGGCAATCTTAAAACAAATCACCTCTGCAAAAGTTCGAACGTTTAAACCCTACGCTGCGCTGGGAGGGAACGCAAATATTATTGTTTTTCAAGTCCTAAATACCTACCTAGGCACAGTTGACATAACTGGGGTTGCATAGGTATTGTACTCCTAGGTAGTAACTTAGGATTACTAGTTAAGTAGGTTTAAGATATTACAGGTGTAGGTAGTTATGGTGTGAGTAGGAGCTTAGCTTACCTACTATTAAATCACACCATCTTGATGTAGGTAGGTTTACCCACCCTTGTATAAGCAACCTATTTGTAGGTAGGGTGGGTTACGGTAGCACAAAATAAATGATAGTACGATAAGGTAGGTAGGTTCTACGGAAAAATTGCAAGATTAGGTGTAAGTAATCGATTACAATAAAATCTAAATTCGTATTAATGTACATAAATAGCCTCTAATAAATAGCTCTCTTCCTTAGAAAAAAATGGCTGTGTATTCAGTAAGCAGGAGGTACCCACCTATAAGCGCAATAATCGGCGGTGGTGGCGGCAATGGCAGCGGCGTCGCGACGCGACGCTTGCTGCTTTCCACATAAACTCAGGTGGCGGCGCGGGCCAACATGGGGTCGTTCTAGGACGGACGTTGGCGCGGCTCCGCGCCGCCTTTAACGCGAGTTGTGTGTCGCGCGTGTTTATGTAAGCGCCACGCCCCGGAGCCACGCTCCGGCTGTTTGGGGCGCGGCGCGAAGTGCAAAGCACCTCCAGACGCGCCGCTGAGCGTCGACTGACGCGCCCTCACCTCACCCCCAGCGTCCTTGTGCTATCGCGCTTGCGTCGACTACTACTTCTACCTATCTACCATAATTTACTAACTAGGTAGGTGCTTAGATCACCATTCCGATGTTAGCCTCGCCTGGAGCCTTACTTACCTAAAAAATAACGGCGAGAAAATAAATGTGCAAATTAGTCACTTCCACAAAGATTTATCTTTTGGTCTACATCGGTCATTCATTACCTACTTTTGATGTTGACTGTACACTGTTTATCTCGTAATAATTCCATACGGAATTTGAAATACTATATTAGCATCATCATTCCAGCAGTTTGAGTTCCACTACTGAACATCGGCCTCCCCTAGATTTCCGGAGCGACTTCCTATATTGTGGGCTCGAATTTGCCCATACTCACCACGCTGGGCGAGCTGGTTGGCGAGCGCAGAGCTATCATTGTTATAAAAAGTAGGTAGGGGACGCTGCTGCTGCCCATCCCCTAGACCGGGTTATAACCTATGGACCTACAGCTACGAATCGCAAGTCGAGGTACCTCCCACTAGGCCAACACGGCTCTGTTTACCCATAATATTTAGGTACCTGGCAGTGTTGCCACTTTAGGTATTTCGCCTATTTCGGGCCAAAAATATGTATGTGCATATTTGTGCGCCAAAAACCAACTTTGTGCGTCGAAGAACTTCGGAGATATTCAAGGTTTTGCTGACTATGGAGAAAACTTCAAGGTCATTTTACGCGCGTTCTAGACAATTGACATTACTAGGAATTAGAACACAAATTCGAGCGTCGTGCTATCTAACAATTTTGAAAGTTTCAACGAAAAATATTCAGTAGTTTTGGAAATATCATGAAAAAATACGAAACAAGTATAATCCGACCGGTATCGAAAGACAGTTAAAAAGCGGCGCTACAGTACATGATGGCGATCGTCTTACATTGTCCGCATTATAATGAAGGAACTACTATTTTCCGTAGTATTGGTTACTCACTTCCATAGTAGTGCAACGTTTCTCACCTTTTCAGCCACGGACGACTTTTAAATAAAATCGTTATATTCATCACTAGCTGCCCTGCGCGCGACTTCGCCTGTAGAACAATATCGTGAGTACATACCTATTTTCTTCCTACCTAAACTCACCATCATTCCTGCAAGAGTTGGTCGAGTGTGAGTAGGCCTCATGCCTTCCGTACCATTACCCAGAATAGGAACTATTATTTTATCTTTGCCCAAGTGTACAACGTTACAAAATTATATGTTGCGATCAGTCGCATAGTTCTGTATCTGTATATTATTGACCGCAAATATAAGTTCGTAATATTTACACACAGCATTATTTTCCTTGTGTACAATTTGAAGTGGCAGTGGGCATGCTATATAGATCGCAGAATTGACAACCGTTGGGGAGTCAAGGTTCTTAAATAGCGACCACGAACCGGGCGACATAGTGTTGGAAGCAAGATAAAAGGTTTTGCGTTTTTGTTTAACCCTCGGTCAGTCGCGCATGTTTTGCTAACGCGGTTCGTCACGTGGGGTCCCAGAAGACCCCAAATAAAAATAGCCCAAAAAATACCTTTTTAAATGGTTTTTCCTATATTTTGAAACAGCTTATTGAAAATTAACTAATTAACAATAAATTACAACAAGCCACTGAAAAATAATTGTTTTTAATAGCTTAAACTTTGAACCCAAAAATAGGAGCATACATTGTTCTCTTTGAGGTAGGTATCACAAAAAAACTATTTTTTTCAAACTTAACTATTGAACTATTATATCTTTAAAATATTTTTGAGATCACACTAGAAAAGTAAACAATGTTACATAAAGTTTGGGCCGAACCAACAAAAAAATGTATAAACTTTTACCAAACGAAGTCGGACAAATTTTCACCTTGAAAACACAGTCAGTGCATACAGATTTAGTAGAAGATACGTGTTGTTCTGTAGATTCATCTTCAAATTCTTGTTTTCAATTTGTGTTATGCTTATTTCTTTCATCCGAGTATATACCGCCTTCATCTTCTTCATCCTCACCACCATAAACATAGCTGCATTCGTCCTGTAACCAGCACAACATACATCATTGTTGTTTTTCGTCCATTTTACAAGTAAATATTGGTCTACACACGTGACAACAAAACAAATTATATTAAATAATTAATAAATTTTTACTTACGTAATAAGTCGCGTGGGGTCTTTCAGAGCCCGCACGCACAAAAAATGTCTGTATCTCACTGCACCCGCGCGCGAACGTAAATTGGGCGCGATGCACGCCAAATATAATCCAATTTCGGAGGGTACCTAAAGTACTAAATCGCTAGGATAGTTTTAATTGTATGAATTTTACATATCTGTAACACTGGGCTTTCAAAGACCCCATGCGACCAACGGAGGGTTAAGTGGTGGCTCACCGAGAATATGCAGTTATGGAGGATTTTGTGAAGATTTGTTGAGATAGGACCACGGTGTGGGAAAGTGTCTATCTAAGTACTCTCTTGACATTTAGCCATCCTTCCTTGCACTACGTGTCCAAACAACTTATTGTAGGAATCCTATCTATCTCTATATCTTAATGTTATCCTATAACTGAGAAATAGGTAGGTACTATCTACCTACTTATTTACAGTTTCTGAGGATTTTTATTGTTCAATCACGCAATAACGGCTAGACTGATTTTGATTTTTTTGTAATAAACCGCCTTGCCTACCTTTGAAGCTATGAGTAGGTATTTTCTTTATAATCTATTCAGTTAGCGCTTACCTTTCAATATTCTTTCAGCGGAGCGCACAAACAGCAAAACCTTTATCTTTATTATAGATAGATAACCAACAGACAGACAACAGTAGGTAACAAAAAATTAAATAAAAATATTAGGTAGGTACTTAATTAGTAGGTAGGTAGGTAATAAAAGAAAAAAGAATCTGCTGATTGCAGACATTCTGCTGGAGGAACGTTTAAAACGTTCCCTCAGCAGAATGTGTTTTTCATGAATAACTTTTTTTCCTGTGGACGCACAAATTTGAAATTTCGTGCACAATTACACGAAACCATGCTCTAATTCCATACATACTTTAAATCCCGAAATTCGACAACATTCTGCTAGGGGAACGCACACACTGAAACTGTAGAGTAGCCTGACTGCGATAGCACTAGTATTTCAATGGCGGCTCGTCCACGACGCTACTCAAAAGGAACGCGTTTGTAACTAGATAAAAACAAGAATCCATGCTCTAATTCCCTGCATACTTCAAATCCCGAAAGTCGACAACATTCTGCTGGGGGAACGCACACGTAGGCAATTTATATTCAAACAAGTCTACAATTCGATTCCGTGATGGTACTTATGCATTTAAGTACTCGCAGCAGTGTTTAGATGCTACATTAAGCAATATTTAAACTTAGTGTACCTAGTTCAGTAGTGATTGACCATGAGAACATTTGTCTAACCGCACAGATCGAACCCGCCATTGTGGCGACTCAGCCAGCTAGTCGCCTGTTGCTGCACACAAATCACCTACGGTACCTTGTTTAGTTCGCCAACACTCTAAACAGGGTAGGCAGGAAGGTTTCAAGTGAAAACTATGGTGCAATTTGCAGACTAGATGCTCTGAATGTGAGTAATGTACGACATAATGCAGGCATATGGTTCCTAACAGAAGAATTGTGTACCTAATCATTATTTATACAATTATAATAGAGTGAAGTAATACTGTTTATCAGAATAAATTGTTGTTCAAAGTTTCTACTCTATAATTCGTAGGTATTCTTTGCAATATCTTTGGTCCGCTTAAGCTAGAAATTGTAAAAAAAATATCACAGATATCACATCCTCAAAATACGAGGTGCACATTAACTATGACAACGTCTGTTTATCTTCCCACACATATCATAGATTTGTAAATAGTATATTAAATCAGGAGTTTTATTATCACTGTTCCTACACACATAGGGTCAATACCCTGTAAACAATTCCTTCATACCAGCAAATATACAGCACTGTTAAAGCTGTATAGTCCAAACTGATCCCCCTAAAGCAACTTTATTGAAAAATGTCTTTCAAATAGTCCAGAAATAGTTCATCACCACACACACATTTTATTCAAGAAAGTTCAAAGTTTATGCACATACTTTTATTTTTCATTAATCATTATCAATACAACAACAGTCACATTATTTAATGGCGATCACGGTATGACCTATGTGAATCACGTTCACGGCTGCGTGCTCTGGAGCGTTCTGAAGTGCGCCATAGAAACTCATCCACAGATCGTTCATATGATCTTTTATCGTAAACAAGCACTGGTCTGGGGTACTCCGGGACTTCATAATATCTCGGTGGAGGGGGTGGAGGAGGCGGTGGCAGTCCATCATAGCTGGAGAGGGTCCCACTGTACCCCGGTGGTGGGTAAGGCAAAGGTGGCAGTTGATGGTGCATTGAACGCATATACTCAGCCACATAGGCCTCAGCGGCTGAGCTTGTTCCATAACTATCTCTGCTCCGAGTGAACCAAGCTGGTAAGCGGTCTCGCATATTGTAAGGTGATGGGGATCTTCGTTTAAATGTATTGGATGGTAGTCTACTTCTGTTAAATGGGAAAGGCTTGCGCCTGCTTCTTGATGTTGAGTTTAAGCGGTTCCTAAAGGCAGAACCCCTTGATGACATTGGAGCACGGTAAGTTCTATAATTGCCACCACTTTTCATGTATGATTTTTTGGAAGCCTCTTTAGATTTCCGTAAAATAGGTGTCATTTCAATTCCTTCATCTTCAGCAAACAGCCTGCACAGTTCTTCGGCTACTTTAGGCTCTATTTCTTGACCATCTCTACCAATTTTTACTGGTTTTCCTTCATTCCATGGATTGTACAAATGAAGCGTGCTGCTAAAAGGTAAATCTTTTCGACATATCCAATCTACCTTGAATACACCATCCAAGACTTTAGCAGATAACCCTGGTGGCAGGACCCATGACACTGAAGGAACGTCGCGACGAGACTCACTGCCAAGTCTGGCAAACCCGGCAAATTTACCACTTTCCTTAACAGAAAATATCAGCAATACATTTCTTGATTCTCTATAAGCTTGATTAAGATTTGCTTCATTTTGGGGTAAAGTTGACCAGACGCCCTTCGCTTTCGACAGTGTTATATTTTCTGCATTATTAGACTTGATGAGGAAAAAACGTGTGTCCCGAAATAAATAGTTCAGTTTAGTCATGTAGTCGTATGTCTTTATCTTATTATTACTGGTGTCAACGCGCCTTCGCTTCTTGTGTGAAGGAGATTGACTTTCGGATTTGATACGCTTGCGATTTCCATTGCCGCGTCTGTCCTTTGATTTTGTGCTGACTGAACTAATACTCGGATTAGTTGATTCGCTGGATGTGGAACTGGACACTTCGCTACGCGTATCAAAATCTTTCCCCTCTTCCAATTGTTTTAGCTCTTCGCCGATTTCTGCTTCTACTTCACCAACACCAAGATTCACGGCGTCGGTGTTGTTTGAGGACTCCATTTTTTGTTCACTTCACTCTACTACAAAATGGTAAGTCCATGTGGTCGATGCTCAATGTTCAACCGACATGTTGATATACGTTCGTTCTGGTTTTATTTTTCATAAATTTTGTTAGTTTCCAAGTTCCATTCCATAATTCCAACGAAATCACAAAACAAACAAAACGTTTCACCAGAATTACTTTATTAATGAACGAACGAAGGTACTAAACGAATTCTAAAGATCGGTTTACTTTGATTGTTTGATTGAATGAGTTAGTAAATGAGATGAACGAGGACGATAAACGTAAAACTATGCTGCTTGCCACATGGGATTTTAAAATTTCCCAATATCTGTTTTTTTCCCCCAAAATATACTATTGGTATCAATTTTTTCCCCAAAAATACTTTATTTTTAACCAGATTTTTTTGCTGTATTATACGCTTATTCTAAGGTCAAAGTCAATATATTTTTATTAAAAAAAAACAAAAAGTTCATTTTGAATCATTTTAAAAACCAGTAGTGCAATTGTGTAAGCGTAGTGGCAATGAATTTCGTAACTTTTAGGGCAATTTTAACAATCTTAGCAACATTCAAAACGTTCCAAACTTGACAAGGTATAACTTTAAAATCTTAGCTATTTCCTTTTTATGTTTGATACAGACTGAAAAACTGCAGATGTCGCTAAAATTTATAAAATCATCCTCAAAGTTACGAAATTAAATACCATTACGCTTTCGCAATTGCACTACAGGTGAGGTTTTCCAATAAGCTATTATACGAAAAGGTAAGTAGATTCTTTAACCGAAGTGTATGAATCTACTAATTTACAGCAATTTTTCTCATTAAATAACTAAAACTGCTTGTCAATGTTCAACTCCAACTTTTTAAGCTAATTATATTAACTATAGTATAAATTGTTTGTAACGGTCTTTATATAGCTCTAATGTTTCTTAATTTATGTATTTTGTAAATATTTACACTTGTATAAGTAGTTTCAAGTTTCTTTCTGTAAATAAAATTATAAGCTAGTTCTAATTGTTTCGTATAAAGGTCCACCTCTGTATGGCAACTAGGTCATATGAACTTATGTAGGTACTTATTTGAATACCCCTCGCCCTTGTCGTAGTCTTCGAAAATACTCACCCAACAATAAATTCACGCAAATTACCCGAAAATCAGAGAAATTTCCCGCTCATTGGCAACGCTAGTGTCTACGCCCGAGCCGAGTTACGCAAGGCAGGCAACCGTAAGGTTATGAACCATAGATTATCGAGCCGCAACGCCGTATGATACAGTATATATAGTCGCGACACAGTTACGAAAACTTTCGAGGGTAATATATCTTTTTTTCATTTTCAATTTCATTAATTTATGTTAAAATGTAAAGATCTTTGGGCATCACCTACTTATAAAGAGAGAAGCAAAAAAAATATTCTCTCGTATTTAGTTAGACTTCTACCTTTCTTTGAACCTTTATAATCTCCTGACTATCAATTATTATTGCAGATCCTTGATAAGCACTGATAAAATATGTCAACTGTGAGTGCAGTTCATGACGTAGGTCATGGTGAAGTGAAACCTCAAGTAATTTTTTCTATAAATAACTTGATTATTTTTTGTTAAAACTACATAATTTTACTACCTATAGTTTGTTCCTGTCATAGCTACTTATCGGTAAAATAACTGTGAACTGTATACACTCTTAAACGAGTCCATCCGTCCATCTATCAAACTCAATTAATTATTGACTTCTACTGACAACCCTGCAGTAAAATATTGATCGTTCACGTTCACATTTTATCAGTTTGGCCACAGCTTACTCTTTGTGTAATGCAATCATATAAGTTTTTGTTGGTCAGCTGATTTTGTTTTCGTTAGGTTGGTACTTGTTTTATTTGTGTTGAAAAACCGCGGGTTTGGTCAAAAAAAGATCCGGTTTTGTTTCGATGGATTTCTTGTTGTAAATAATTTTAGATTAGTGGTAGCTAAGTAGTAAACATTAATAAATTTAAAAATGTACTATGTACAGAAATATTTGGAAAAACTGCCAACAATCAAAGCGCAAGTGCCCCAAGCAACAAGTGTAAAAACAACAAACATTTCTCTTTACTGCAATTACTACAGCTTCTATTCCCAAAAGGTATGTTTTTTTAGGATGCAAGTTCTTAACTATTCTATAGTTTAAAGGTTACGCATCTCATATATCTGTGGGCTCATCAAAAGATTTATTTAAGACTTTTTATCATAATGACGACCTCGGTGGCGTAGCGAGCGAGTGCCCATCTGAGACGCAAGGGGTGCGGGTTTGATCCCCGCTGCGGGACAAATGTTGTATGTACCATGGTACTAGTAGTATCTGATACCCTCGTCACAGGGAATTGTAGTGTGGGACCAGGACTATGTATGTGACAGTTGGTTGCTATTCATTTAATGATAATGGAAAAGTAAACTCATTTAGAATTCACATCATTTACCTACTTGCCTCTTCTTTTTATTCCTTTTCAGGTGTTGATGGCACTGTATGAAAAACATGTTGATTTTGAGCCACTGACTGTTGATATCATTCAAGGAGAACAATATTCATCATGGTTTCTTGAAATTAATCCAAGAGGAGAAATTCCAGTTCTCAAAGTAAAAGATGAGACCATACCCGACTCTACCAGAATTTTAGATTACTTGGAGTTTTACTTAGATCCAGGTTTGACTTTAATATTTTAATAGAAGTTGGTGTAATTGATCTGTCTCTTAGATCAAGTGCTGCATGATGCAAGTTACTGTTAGCCGGCATCATCCCATTGTTGGGCAAAGGCCTCACCATCTTTTCCATTTACTTCGATCCCCATATGCATTTAATACCTAAATAAAATATGCATAAATTAATTCTGTGGGTAATAGTAGGTTTACTAAAAACAATTTTGCTGTCTACATTACCTATGGATTGTAAGTTAGTAGGGGGTATTGTCAGAACTACTGCACCGATTCTAAGTTTTTTTACACTAAAAGCAACCTACAGTATCCCTCTTGTAATAGACCACTTCTTATCCATGTACTATCCCTTGAGTCAAAGCTAGATAAGGATTTTAGTAGGAACACATTCAGTTAGTTTCAACTATACGTGAAAATAATGTCGTACATATTAGTTTAATATATCTACCTAATTAATTTGATTGAATTACAACATTTTATTACAGAGCTGACTCCATTATTAAATGTTTCAAACGACAGCAAAGTAATCCGGAACATTAATAAGTTCAGAGAGCTTGTGGAAGCATTGCCAGCTGGTGTGATCACGGTCGGCTCATTCTTCCATCCTCATCTATGTGGAAGGCCCAAATTGCCTTTTGTATTACCTGTCCGAGAAGTTTTAAAAAGTAAGAACATAGATACTTAAAGTCCTTTTTAATAGGTAGTACATAAAAATTGTGAAATACCTTTAAAATAATTGGTACCTACCGTTCACGTCCCACCCTGTATTATAATGTACCTATTTCCTTCTTTGACCTTGTCTTTACTTTTACGATGCACAGATCTGGTGTTATCAGCAAAACAGATACCTATGTACTTTGCATTGCGTCATCTCTAAAGTAGGTACCAATATACCTACTAAGCATCGTTTTGTTGAATATTAGTACACATGTTTGATAGCGAATTGTCTCCGTCTGACTTCCTTTATATCCAGTAGATGTAATTATTTTCTCTTAGGTGACACAAATCGCTATGTTAGGGTTAACTAGAAGTACCTGCCTACCCTACCTTAGATACCTTCACGTTTGTGCTTCCTTCAGGTGGAGATTTGAGCAGCTCCAGAAACTTGAGGAAACTGGCTGAGGATAATCCAAATGCTAAGAGCGTGCTGCTGTACAAAGCAGAGATCCAAGACCGGAAGCATGAAATACTGTCTAATGAGGAAGAGTACCTGAAGATTTTGAACGTCGTGGATCAAGTTATGACGCAAATTGAAGAGCAATTGAAAACTCAGCAAGAAGGTATGTGGATTGGGTGACTATACTTACCCTATCAGGTTTAAATGAAATTATTTTTATAAATAAGTACCTAGGTATCTTAGTAGTTAAAAACATCATCGATGCGGAAGGTGACGGGGTAGGCCTATGGGAGTGGGAGAGTAAGTACCTATGGGCAAATGAAGATAGGTAGCCTACCTTCTATAAGTCAAAGGCATTTATTTCAATAAAATCCATAGGATCACTTTGAATACAAATAAGGTATTACACAGCGTTGTCCATTATTTCGATGACATTCTGCTGGAGGAACGTTTAAAACGTTCCCCAGCAGAATGAGTTTTTCATGAATAATTTTTTTCCTGTGGACGCACAAATTTGAAATTTCGTGCACAACTACACGAAACCATGCTCTAACCACGCCTGCATACTTTAAATCCCGAAATTCGATAACATTCTGCTGGGGGAACGCACACCTAGAGCTCAACTAAAGATAAGGGAAAATAAAAAACGATTCAAATTTAAATTCTGTACCGGGCGCCAACAGGTCTATATTTATCCTAGGATATAATTTTCATTGTAATTGTGTCAATGTTTACAGGGAGCTGGTTATGCTGTGAGAACTTCAGCATTGCCGATATTAATCTAGCCGTACTACTGCAGCGGCTGTGGGAGCTCGGCCTCGAAGACAGATACTGGAGTAACGGAAAACGTCCTTTGCTAGAGGACTATTTCAACCGCGTCAGACAACGCGAATCTTTCAAGTTAACCATTCCTAACTTACCGTATCACGTTAAAATGATTATCATGTCGCAACCTCCCGCATACCTCGGAGCGGCGGGCGCCGCTTCACTTGCGGTTGTATTGGCAGTAACCTATGTTTTCAAAAAGTTATTTATTAGGTTCTGAAAACCTACCTCGATCATAGAGCAAGTAATAAAATCTGTGACCTAAGCAGTTATTAACTAAGATGAACTGGTAGAAGGTATCTATTATCAGCAAAGTTTTACTCAAAGATCTCTATCCCTCCTATTCATAATCACTCACTAACTTTATTGTCTCGATAAAAGTATGTTTCTTTTGTTTGCTGTTAGAAAAAGACAGGGCGAGAGTTAACAAGCGGATAAAGTTAGAGAGTGATTATGAACATGAAGGTAGGTATGTCTACATATAAGCTAAAAAATTGTGAAATAGAATTCCTTAGGACTATGTTTTATAGGCAAGCCCCTTGTTAATGCAATTCAACCTGAATTGCATTAACAAGGGCAAAGCAATTTTAATATGCCATTAAAATCTGCATAATATTTTAGGTATGTAGTTGAAAACCTATCTCCTCACCTGTCACAACCAATGTGAGGAAACTGGTGTCACACATCTACCTACACAGCTACTAGCACACAGTTTAGTTAGTAGATTTGAATATTATTGGCAGTTAAATTAAAATTTTGAACTAAGATTGTAGCAAATAGGTAGGTACTGAAGCATGGCTAAATAGTTTTTCAGTTGACGGACACATTTCATAACCAACCAAGTTTTAGTAAATGTTCTCAAATAATTGAACCTCCAGTATTTCTCTAAATAATTATGTATGTTCTTAACCTATGTATTGTTTAGTAAGTAATTAATGTACTAAGATAATAACCTTACTGCTTGCATAAATATTTTTAAGAATGAACAGTATTATCTAGAAATAAAATAGAACTTATGAGGAAGTGCATTGGTCTACTCAAATAAATAAAATACCTACAATAACTTGGGTTATTTGAAACCTTTCTGCATCCTGCCTGTTGTTGTGAGGTTTATTATGATTTATGGAATATTTTTGTGTCCACTGCCACATAATGCTGTAAGTAGATACCTACATACCAACCTAAAGCAAGCAACCAACCTTTTGAAAAGTGGCAGCAAAAAAGTTAGTTTTTCCCTTATGAAACTTAAATTAGTTTTTAATTAATCAAGAGAACACAATAGTCCATCATGAACATAATCTTTAATTTACTAACTAAAATAAAAAAAAAACATTACTTATTATTTACACAGCACCTTTTTGTTTAGTAAATGACATCTAACAAAGGTAAAAAAAGAACCATTTTCCAAATAAAAATATAAAAACCAGCAACAACTTAATATGTACATATATAAATAAATATTTTTCTTATCTTGCATCTTCAGCAGGTTCAATGTTCTCTTGGCTTTTGTTGATGGGCATCCCCATGAAATGCTTACTTCCATTAGAAGAACTCATTCTCTTCTTGTATACAGGCGTAGTCTGCACTGGTTTGTCCTTATTATACTTAAATAACCCATCTCCTGGCAAACCGGGCAAAATATTCGGAATTGTATACCAAACTCTATAGGTAACAAACCATGTAAATATTGCTATTACTCCACTTATAAACTTTTCAACCATTATGTGATAGTATATTATTGTTGACACAAGCATTACATCCCACAGGAGTTGAAGAAAGGCAATGGCTATCAATAATGCCCGTACATAGGGAGTATAATTCTCATAAGACAATTTTAAAATATTTAGCTCTTCCATCTTTATATTCTTGAGGGGATTTGTTCTCAATGATTTGTCATTCACACTGCGAGCATATTTCTCATCTCTTATAAAATCTTTAATGCGCTCCCATCCATTTATAGCTCGGGCTTCTTCTATTAGAACCAAGCTTGAATATATGAGTATAAAACAGTGTCCAGATATATCAAAACCATTCCAAAAGTGCCCATTTTTGAGACATGTTATTTTATCATTGATCATTTTTTGGTTGCAGCGACCATAGTTAGTTTCCACAACATTGAAAAGTGTTGTCCATGTGTACCAGAAGAATGTAGCAATCAAAAGCCTTAAAAGGTGTGATGTAAGTAACAATCGCTTATTGCCACAACATGTTGTGTACGCTGTCAATACAACATAGGGCACTGAAAGGAAGAGTGTCCAAAACCAACCTATTTTAACGAAATATTGGTTAAATACGTTGTCGCTTCTAGAAAAATATGATTTTGGAAATGTCAAAACATCCGCTATTAGCGAAAGCAGGAAGAGAGCTCCCAGATAGACAGCTATTTTTAAATTGGTGTCAAAGAAAAGTATCTTCTTACAAATGTGCACAATCATCAAGGCAAATATTTCAAGAACTGAAGAAGCTTCCCGAGTAGGTTTTGTACCTTTTCCTTCTGGTTCATTTTGTATTTTATAATTCATTCTATTTTTATTATTGAAACTGGGTCTGCTCGTCATGATTTTCAATTAGGAATTCCACTGTGTAATGTGTACTAGAAACAAAAGTACTCTGTGACCATCAGATCCTAGCACAGACTAGGAAGATACCTAGTGGTCTATCTGTCTGACTCTGTGTTGTATGTGTGTGTGTTTGACCGACCGACTATTAGATGTTTTGTTTTGTCAGATAAATGTAGGTTGTCAAAATGACATTTCACCCATATTTTTGTAGCGCTGTGTGTTGCTCTCTTTGTCAAATAAAATCTTAATGTACCTTAGAACGAAGTCAATTTAAATAAAATAACCAATTAAATACGTTTACTTTATTGCTTAGCCATATTTTAGAGTAGTGTACACAGTGCAGGCCCAGGCTCTATTTATTGATGAAACGTCTCTTTTCATCGTACGTCATTTCTGTCTTTTTTTCTGTATTCTGAGTGTACACAATAGTTTCAATGGTGTCGGTCACGTAGTATTCCCTATTAGTCTGTGGTGTCGTTGGAATGTTCACCGATTTGACATTTGTTTAAAAGTGATATAATTAAGTTTATACATATATTCGAGGAAAAGATAAAGTCGAGGTGCTAACTAAGCATCTAACAAGCCGTGAACGAGTAGCAAATCATATAATCGATCGATTGTAGTTTATCGACTCAAGAATCTGTTCTTATTTGAGTCGGTTTGGAGGCAGGGGTACCTATCCCAACCCTAACGACGCGCACCATAGAGTAAATTTTTTGACGCGCACCTTTGCAAGCCAACCAGGCAATTTCCCTCCTTTTGCCCAAAAATAAAAATTATTTGGCACACCAAACAATAATCATCATGAGAAAAATATCTAAAAGCCGTGCAGATGACGATGTGATATCTTCCGCAAACGGATCGATGGTTAACGATGAATCAGGAGCTCCTACTGCTAAAGTGGACGACGACGATGCGAGGGCCGATTCTGATGCTAACGAGAACAACGAAGAAAATGATCGGGAATCGGATGTTTCCTATGCCGAAGGTACACCGAAGAAAACCAAGTCTAAAAAAAAAAGCAAGAAAAGAAAGTCTGGAAAAGGAAAAGCCGCGGCAGAAGAGTACGAAGTAGGTGTATGGATGGATGTGGCGCGAAATATCAAATGAGGCACGCTCCTATTAAAGCTGGAATATGAAATAAATTTTATCGTCCTTAAATTCTAGGTGGAGAAAATTATCGATGCAAAGAAAATTAAAGGTAAATTGCATTATTTGATCCGCTGGAAAGGATACAATGCGGACAATGATACTTGGGAACCAGAAAAAACTGTGTCATGCCCCGATTTGATCACAAAATACAAAGAAGAGGTATGTATGAAGTGCACATAAAATAAATATAATTCTAGAAATAAAAGATGTTAGGTGTGTAAGTACCTACTATAATAATTTTATCTGAGTACCACATGAGATGGCACAAGGCTGGGTGCAGCTAGTTTTAAATAAATAGTATTACATACTTATACATTTTCTACCTTCCTACAAACAATTGAAGTTTATATTTTATTTTATAGTGATAATCCTAAGGCAATACTATGATATTATAAAATATCCCATAAATCTCGACTGGGATTCTTAAAAAATATCAATCAAAGTTCAGCAATAAAAAGGGAAGCCAATGAGGCTCTAGAAATAAAGCATACCTTTAAAGTGCATAGATGGAGTAGTAGCTTGGGTGCCTTTCCCATGAACTGAGTGTGGGTAACTGAGGTGCTCATAAAAATATTGTATTTTACAGAAAGAAAACGCTCGTAAGAATAAAGCAGAGGAGAAGAAAAAAACTGAAAAGAAAAGCAAGAAAAGAAAATCTAAGGACAGCAACAAATCACCTGCTAAGAGACCAAAGACTGATTGGGATAGCTCAAAAGATGATGAGAATGCTGAGTATGAGGTAATATAATTGATACCTCTAAAAATAAAAATTACCTCTTCCTTTATCCTCTAGACTGCAAGTGATCAAAGTCATAGTCAAAAGGCATTTATTTCAATAAAATCACTAGGATCACTTTGAAACGTCTAAGGAACTAGGTGAAGCTATGCCTGTTCCTCGCGACCAAGCCTATAAGAATCAGGCAACAAACACGGCTTTCTGAATATCACTTTTTTCGATGATCCTTTTTCACAAAATGGAATTTACAGCTTCAGTGTGGTGCCGATTGAACTAGGTGAGGCTCAAAAGAAAAGTAATCTAATTATAATCCCTAATTAATAAGAGCTTATAAAAATGTGAAAAAAGAAACCAAATGTGAGCTTCAACAAATAATCTAAGGGCAGCACACGCTAAACTTGATGAAATATGTACCTAATGCTATATAAAATTAATAATACTTAAAATATGATGCAAGCAAAAACTGTAAAGATACTGCAAAATGGCATTTTAGCTGTTGAGGGGCAGAGCGACTTCAGGCCATGCGGTTTTATCATTTATTTAATCTTTTAGTTTATAGTACGCTTTCTTAATAAAATTATTCTTTGTGACTCTTCATTTAATACAATGTTAGTGGGACTATTGTGTACTACATTAGGCACTTCGCCTAATGTAGTACACAATTACACAATTGTAGTACAGAATTGGATACATTTCGTTTTCTTTGAATTTAGCAAGAGATTCTTTACAGAGACACAATTAAGGTCTAGCGACAAGAATGCGTGGGTTATTCCACCTAGTTATACCAGTATACCTAAACGGATTCGATTATTTTGGATTGGGCTCGTCCATTTAGTTATATTCGTAAATACACAACCGCCTAATGAAATTTATGGGTATTATACGTTATTACAAAAAAAAAAAAGATATTAACATCAAGAATTTACGTACAGAGCCACTTTACTGGAAACATTGCGATAGTAATATTCTTACTAATCCTATTAGACTGTATGTAAATTCTTGATGTTAATATCTTTATATATTTTTTTTGTAATACGTTTAGTTATATTGCTTAGTATGACTTTTCGGATTTTTTTTGTTCATTTTGTTATATCGTATAACTAGGTGGACTAACCTGGATGCGTTTACGAAATCGTTATTTGTTTTGGATCTGTCGACTTTGAACACTAGCGAGGTGTCGTCAGCAAATATAACATAAGAAGGGAGGTCATTAACGTAAACTAGGAACAAGAAAGGGCCTAGAATCGAACCCTGTGGCACACCCATGTCAATAGTTGATCCAGAAGACCTTTCACCACCCACGTCAACTTTTTGGACTCTATTGGATAAGTAAGATTGTACAAGGTCAATTGCACGGTTTTGGATGCCGTAATGTTTTAGCTTTGAGATTAATGTTTGATTCTAGACACAATAGAAAATCTATTATGGATGTCCAGATCTAGATGTGTTTACACAAAAGTACACTTTGACAAAGTTTATTGATGACTACATGATGCTACAGATTGCTGATGTTCAAGTAAGCTTTTGATCACTGTTGCCACCATTCATGAAGCACCCAAGTAGCTATCAAAATGCATTCTGTCGAAGTGGAAATTATCTTGTCAAGGTGGCTTTAAGCAGACAACGGGTTAAACAGAACTTAATAATAATAATAATAAAGTCATTTATTTTCTCTCACAAAAAGTTCTTAAGTAGAGTTAGAGTCAACAACTTAGGTTACACACTTATCTGTCTGGTTTTGGGAAGATACATTCTTGACTCATTAAAAGGAAACATACCAAATACTGTGCGTTTTTAAAATTAAAAAAAAGTTGACTTACATATCAGCCGAATTGTATGTTGAAGTTGTAAAAAGTGGGCTTTGGCATGTGAAACAAAGGACTTGACCATGCATGCAGTTGTGACTAAAACGCCTATTTTTTTCGTAGGTTGAGCGTATTATGGAAGTTCATCACAAAAAGGATGGGTCGCGCGAATTTCTCATCCATTGGAAAGGGTGGTCTAACAAATTCGACTCGTGGGAGCCCGAGAGCAATTTGAACTGTTCAGACTTAATCAAGAGGTTCATGGACAAGGTACGGTAAATTCAACTCTTTCCCAAAATTGACTATGTAGGTTTCTTTTTATGTCCTTAATATTTTCTGCAGGTATCGGATGCGCGTAAGACTCAGTCGCGGAGCTTGAGAGTTGCTCCAGAGTCTACGAACCGGTTTACTTTGCAAGATCCGACTTCCGGTCGCAGGCTAAGCAAGAGACGCGGCCAGCGCCAAAGGTAATATTGACATACTTCTATGGTACAATAATGCGTGTCGTGTGCGAATACCTGCCAAGGAGTGCCTAGGCCACCATAGTGTTAGTGTACAATTATATGTAGATTATCCCCTTTACCTCACGATATTTAAATTACGAAATGCTTAAATTGATCACTGTCAGTGTTTGTCATTATGTATTTATTTTTATTTATTAAACTCAACCCCATTGATACTTAAAAAAAACTCATTATTTTAGTCTATGGCCGATCGCCATTGTAAGATGCGCGCGCACAGGAAAACTGAGGTATTTTTCCCGTCAGCGCCATTGCGAAAAAAAATTCACAACTCGTTTTTACAGTTATTTTTAGTATTATTTTATTCTCAAGTGTGTTGAAAAACGTCGTATGATACACGTGGGTATTGATGATTACCGTCCTCGGCTCTCTAAGACTAGACCCTCGCCTAACGCCTCAGCGGTAATCACCAACATAACACACATATGCCATAATGTACTTTTCTTTTGATTTCAGAGTTCGTTACGATAATGCTGAATAGTGTTTTTTTTGGATTGGTAATTGATACCACAAAGTATAAGGTTGCATATTTTAGAAGTACAGTAAAACACGCAACATACTACTACTACGGAGGATGGAGAAAGTTTGCAATTATCATTTTTTACTATGAACAAGACTATAAAACTCGGTCTTTAAATTTATTATGTATAGCCTCTTTGTCCTATTTTCTAAACCCTGTTTTACTGGTAAGATCAAGGATGCATAATTAAAAAAAATGTGAATTAGCGAGTATAATATGTAACTCTGCATTGTGCTCTTGCAGATTTAGCCAAAGGCATTCATGGTACCGTCAATCCTGTGCATGCACTAAATCTATCAGCGCTTATATGTGAATGCAAGTACTTTACCTTGAGAAAACGCCTATTTATACCATTTAAAATTGATATTATTTACGAAAGAAAGCTGAGACATGGCACAAATAAGATATTATGTACAACTCGTACTTTTTGTTTAGGGTAATAATTATATATATTTATGTTACATCATTTATTTAGATTTTTGAGTGTCAGTTCAACATTATTTTATGTCGGGTTTTGTAGCTAATTTGACCTGGATTATGTTTAAATTTTATTAACAGTAAGTAAGTACTATAAGCATGTACCTACCTTATCGTTTCATATAACATATTCTAGTTAATATAAGCTAGTAATTGGGATAAAACGTAAATAAATAGCACTTGGATATTTCACAATACATATAATTTTCCATGATTTTGTTTTACTTTAATTATTGTCAAGTTGTTGTAACACATGAATCTACAAAATTTAAACTATGGACTTGTTTGCAATTTTACTGCAAATTGTGTAGTACGTATACAAACTTTTTGGGGTGAAGTATGTTATAAAACTCTGTTTAATCTATCTAGATGCATGTACGAGTACTTTCACGTGTTAAAAAAGTTTATGTATGTAGTTATAATTTTATTAATTCAGCATTTGTTTGTTGGAAATTAGTTAAATACAAGGAGGACGAACCAATATATATTATAAAAAATGTTTATACAAAGTGTTACGTCCCCTTAGATTTCTATTTTAAATTTACATTATGTATTTTAAAGACATGCCCACTATTTACAAAATAGTATAGATTGGTAGCCCTGAGAGATTTGTGGCGATCACAATGGGCCAGTTGTGGCCGCAGTGACACTATAGCCACATGAAGAAAATAAAAAAACAGCCCTGAGTAGACATATTTTTTTTTTGTAGTGTACGATGTTCCCATTTTGTCCTTGACAATTGAGCTCCTAGTACATACAAAAATTATCCGTGAGTACTACCGCAATGCCCTAGACATAATATTACATTTTGGTTGGTATCAATGTGGTACCATTCTATTTCTTAGTTGGTGTGTTTTGTTATGTATGTACTCGTATGTAGGTAAGTAATAAACTAAACTTATCGTAGGTAATACGTCTTATCCATTGTTTTATTTGCACTCTATAAACCATTAAAACCTCCCTGCCTCGGATCGTTCACCATTAGCAAAGACAACACCTACCTATAGTAGATTTTTTTATTTATATTCATTAGAAAATGTGACTGAAAATCGAAAGGGCTCGAGCCCGTTCGAAACTCTAGCCCGAGCCCGTTAGACTCGGGGCGCGAGTTCACGCACATGACCGTCTTTTATTTTTAGAATGGGTGATGATACGCTAATCAAATTTTTAAAGGTACGTATCTACTCTGCTCGTGTCAAAAATAATTATTTTACATTTTCTCAAAAAATATTGACGAACGCCTATCAAGCAGCAGAGTCTTAAGGCCGATTTACCTACATAAGACGAGCGAATGCTCATATCCCCACTTTAAAATTATTTTAGTATGGACAGATGTCGAGCATTCTTTCGTTGCGTTCACAAAGAAAGCATGAAAAGCATGAGAAGGAATGCTCTTGTAAGTTAAGCTAAGCTCTAGCCATAATATGTTCGTTTGGTTTAAACCGGCCATTAGATATCGTTCTCCACCGAAATCTACGCTTGCCCAGTCCACTTAGAAGTGTTATATGATATGAACACATAACACCTACCTATAAGTAACTACTCATAACATGCGCACTCGAATATACTCACCCTCGCGGTCTCTGGGTACCTACAAGAATAGACTGGGCAATTTATGTACGAGAATTCCCTGGAAGACCTGACCACTCCTGAAGAGGTGGATGCTGCGTCCTACCTTATGGACCAGGGACTGAAAGCGGTAGAGGTTATAGGAACTGGTACCGTTAAAACATTTCGGTACCATTATGCTATACCGGTAGGGCATTACGGTACCGTTATATTTCATACCGGTAGATTTCGGTACCGACATTTTTAGCCGCGGCTAGTTCGCTAGGACAGTCGCGCCGCGGTTGGTGGCGCACAGTGGTTCGTCTGTATGGGAGAGGTCGGACATAGGTGACTTAAAATCTCGAAGACGAACCACTGTGTGGCGGGGTGGCGGCGTTTCATCAAATAAAACCTTTATTTATTTCGGTTATAGGTACCGGTAGCGAAATAAACCGAAATGAACTGCGAAGCCAGATTTTCCGGTACCGTTATATTCATCGGTAGAGAAATATTCGGGTAACCGGAATTTATCGGTATGACGTCATATCGTTATTTAAAGGTACCTTTATATTCCGGATATTCAGTCCCTGTTATGGACAAACTAGTTCAAGCATGTAGCAAGTCCTGGGGCCCGATTCTACTAATTCAATGGCTTCAAAATGGCCTGGCCTCTAAACCAGTCGCCCAAAAATCCTGACGAACTCCCAGCATAGATTTGGGAGAAAATTCGAAGGAGAAATGGCGCTTTTGGCCCCGAAAAATATGACAATTAATTAAAGCACAACCGAACAAACTGGCTCAAGAGATCTCGACGGCAGTGGAGGCCGCGAGGCGCATCATGGGATCAACGAATTGACCAGGCTGCTGATGTAACCGACCACCACACTATTGACGAAGCTACAGTTGTGGAGTTTCTGTACAGCCAAAATGGAGCACAATGGTGGTACAAAATTATGTTTTTAAAATTAGAAGTCACTGAAAATTCCTAGTAATAATAAAAACAATCTTAACATCAAAAATATATTTTTGAGAGTAGCTGCGTTGACACGATCAGAGTATACTATAACAAAGTACTAGTAGGTACTAAACTTATATTAAAACCCGGATACCTGACGGAATCAGTTTTCTATGACCTAGAAGAATACTTAGAGCTACCGCTCTTATAATGTATATTTTTATATAAATTATTAATAATTAATTAATATAATAAAATTTTTGTTAATGACATGTTACATTATGGTGTAATAAATAAATTCTGTATTCTGCGCCGTCCCGGTGTGCGTAGGGCTTTACCTTCTCACTTTCACCGTACCGTGAATAGCTTACCGTTTTTGGATGGTGTCACGAAAAGCGCCCCTATAATTATCATCAAGCTATTCACGTCTCGCGGTGACAAGCGAGTTACTCACGAACATTACGGACTCGGGCCGCTGTTCCCTTGTATGAGTAGTGATGAGTGAGAAAAATTAAAAAACCACAGGTTGTCTAAAAACTTTTTTTTATAAAACTTATTTCTGACTTAGGTTCTCCACTTGTGAGTTATTTATACAAGATCATCATCTTCGGATAGACTAGTAGGTTAAAATCTGAAAGATTATTTTAACCAAAATCGAGTCCATGACTCTTAAGAATATGTCATAATTCCAGCCATTCAGGTATGAGCCTCACAGTCCCTTTCAAAAAACTGATGCGGTGCTTGATTTCTTACGAATAAAATCGTTTCTAAAAATCATTTTTTTGTCGTAAAAAATAGAAAGCACACGGCTGAAGGATATCCATCAACATTCACTTGGTGAGCTGAAAGGTTCCTTTGTTTCATACTTTGTTACATCATTTGAATAACCAAATACAATGGCGGAAGTCTAATAATAAATATGGTAAATAATCTGATGGCATAGGAATCACACAAGACCTTCGAGGTCGGGTCTCGGCGGCGCAACCAGCGCGAGATCGAAGTCCTGCGGTGGAGCTTCCGCGCGGCGCATGCGCGGCGGCAGCGGTACCGCGCTCTCCGGCACGCGCCGCCCGCACACCCCGCACGCCCCGCAGCCCGCCTCCACCGCGCAGCCCGCGTGCAGCGCGCGCGCGCAGTGCACCGTGCGCACCGCCACCGCCGCGCCCAGCGCGCGCCCGCACCGCACGCACGCGCCGCGCACCGCCAGCGCGCGCCCCGCCGCGCCCAGCGCGCGCGCCAGCCCCAAGTGCGCCTCGCGCCGCGCCACCGCCACCGCGTGCGCCCACAGCCGCGCGCCGCGCACCGCCGTCTCGCCCAGAGCCAGCGCCACGTCGCGCGACACGCACGCGCGCTCCAGCGCCTCCTCCGCCGGCAGGTACGCGAGCGCCTCCAGCAGGAGCGCGGGGGGCGGGGCCGAGCCCGCGCCGCGCACCAGCCGCGCCCACATGTCAGCGGCGAGCCCCGGCGGCGCAGTGGGAGCCACGCGCGCGCACAGCTCGCCCGCCTCCACGACCGCGCGCAGCCGCAGCAACGCGTCAAGCGCGGCCGAGGGGTCGCCCGCCGCCTCCAGGCAAGCCGGCTCGGCGTCCGCTGGGCCAGCCGCGCGCACGATCGCGAGCGCCTCCTCGGGACGCACGCGGCCCGCCTCCTCCGAGAGGAAAGCGCGCACGTCGGCGGGCCGCTGCGCGCACAGCAGGCGCAGATGCTGCGCGGCCGCCTCACCGCGCAGCGCGCCCTCCGCGCGCAGGCCCTCGCCGAAGTCGAGCGCGCGCTCGGGGCGGGCAGAGCGAAGCGCGGCGGCGGCGGCGGCCGGGCAGCGCGCGGCCGGCAGTGAGGCGGCGGCCCGCGGTCGCATCTCCGCCAGCGCGGCGAGGTGCGGCGCGAGCTCGTCGGGCGGCGCGTGCGCGCGCATGCGCTCGAACAGCTCGTCGAGGTCCGCGTCCGAAGGCCGCTCGATCTCCCGGAAGCGGTCGAGCGCGGCGGCCGGACTTGCCTCGAGGCGCCACAGCAGGCGCGCGCGCGGAGGCGGCGGCGGCGCGCGGGCCCCAGCGCGCGCCTGCAGCGCGAGCCAGACGCGGTCGGCGCGCTCGCCGCGCGCGCTCGAGGCGAGCTCGAACATCTCGGCCAGGAGCGTCTGCTCGGGCGGCAGCGCGCCGGTCTGCAGCTGCCCGACGAGGAACTCTAGGATCTCGACGCGATCGCGCTCCTCCTGGAACGGAGTCGCGCCGCTGCAGACGGGCGCAGGCGGGGGACCGGCGATGCGGTGCGCGCTGGTGTCGGTACTGACGGCGGGTGCGGCGGCGAGCAGCGCGCGTGCCACGCGCAGTCGGTTGTGCTTGGCGAGCGGGCCGGCGAAGGGTGGCTCGTGCGCGCACTGCTCCAGCAGTCGCAGCGCCGCGGCCGTCTCGTGCGCCACCAGCGCGCGCAGCGGGGACACGCCGCTCGCGCCCTGAAAACACCGCTCGAGTTGAGTTACCATCGAGTCAGTGGCGTGCGAACATCGCTAGCTAGGTTGAACAGTGTACCGGGTCGAGCAGCGCGTGCAGGGCGTCGTGCCTGGCGGAGGGGCGGCGGTGCGGCGGCAGCACGCGGCCGCCGGCGGCGCGGCCCGCCAGCGCGTCGGCCGCCGCCAGCACCAGCGCCGAGCCCGCGCACGCGCATTCGCCGCCGCGCGACACTTCGCACGTCGCCGACACGTGCGACGTTAGCTCGCGAAGTGCGTCGCTCCAACCACCTACAACACGCAAACCGTCTCAATATCTCTCCATCACCAATGCACCGATACAAACGTCTTCTTTCAAGTTGTTGAGATGTACAATTGAGTTGGTACTTTGCATGGTTATCGAGATGAACCCATGAAATGGGACAAATGGCAAATTCAACTAGCAGGCTGGATGATTAATGCGAGTAAATGATACCCGTGAAACGTTCAGTAGCTATAGCTGAAATAATGTACAATTGAGATGAGAAATGAATACAAAAAGTCTGTCAAAACGAATTTATTAGTGCTAAAATGTTGATGTTACGGAACGCATAAAAAATGGCGTCGATGGCGGCTGCAATAATAGTCAACCAATAATCAGAAAGCCCAAACAAACGTAATCGCTGAAGCCGGGACCAAGAGTTTTACCCCTTTCAATGGATATGGCCATCGCATCCAGATTAGTTTAATTCCTTCCAATGGGTTTTGATGATGTTGGTTCTTACCAATTGCTGCAGCGATGGCGCCGACGCCGCGCCACAGTTTCTTCTCGCGAGTGAAGACACTGGCCCGATGTGGGTCCAATGACGTTAGCGGCAGTGATGCCACAACTCTCTCTACTAGAGTTGGCTCAAATTCTGCCAGACGCTCGATCAAAGCCTAGAAAACAGAAAAAAAGAAATTAGTGGTTTACTACGAACTTCCGAGCCAATGGGCATGGGATTCAAATCCCGTGCACCAATAGATTTTCCATTCGCATAATATATGTGCGCTATACTCCTACTCGGAAACGGCGAAGGAAAACATCGTGAATAATCGTGAATACCAGTGTGGAGATCTTTAAATGGCCTCAAGCTTTATATTTAAGATTCCATTTTGTTTTTCTCTGTGTCGAAGGTTTCCAAAAAATAAACAAATAAATAACCAAATGTCCTAGAATCTAAAAATTCGAAGCATGTCGCACATGTGCACAAGTTACTTTGCAGCCGGGGCCACCACAGCCTATTATTACCTGAGTAGAATCTGGTGACGGCGGTATATTTGTCAGCTCGCCGCGAACCGCAGCGTCGCCCAATGCCTCCACAAAGGACCTCACACAGGAGCACTGCTCCCACAGCATAGTCCATAGCTCATCACTGGAACATTATGAAAGAATGTTGATGAAAGAATCAGTGTGATGATAGGATTCAATTGTGCCTCGAAAGGGCTCCTTTCGTGCACATAGTAACATAAGTGCCTTTAATCCTTTGAATGCACTGATTCTTTCATCGTCGGTCATACACCCTTTTCAGGGCCACCATACCATAGCCTGGTCAGTCCTAATACAGGATGACCAAGAAAGAATCAGTGACACGACAAGCAAGCAAGTGCCTTTAAGGCTCTGACGTTAGTAATAGATAGGCTAACAAGCAACCTTCAGCGTCAGTAGCGGATTTACCAGTAGGCATTCAGCTTCGCGACTCAGGCTTTAGTCTAGGGCGGCAGAAATAAGGGGTGGCAAATTTGGTGACTGATATTTTTTAGCCATCTTACATTACTGTACCTAAGATGGACCTACCTAAGGTCGTATTTGATGCACAATCTCACAACTTGCTCAGCAACATTCTTGTTACTCAAAATGTGCGGGCGCTCCGAGATGTTTTCTATGAGCCTTACAGCCAACGCTTTAGCGTCGTTTCCGCGTGTAGAAGCGAGTAGCCTTAGCGCTTGCAAATGGCGGCCTGCGGCGAAGAACGCCTGAGCGCGAGTGAGGAGGTCCCTCGGCCGCACGCGGAGCACCCCGCGGCGTCCCAGGAGCGCTAGGGCTCCGTCCGTGACGCACGCGCCCGCCAGCGCGCTGCCGCCCGCTACGCACATCGCGCGGGACACGCGCCCGTCCGTCCAATGCCCCTGTTTGATCATACAATATTGTCAAGTGAGGCGATATGGCTAAGTAGGAAAGTAGAAAGAAAATACATTTATTTTGGACACACACAAGAAAAGAACAAACTAAACAGAGTAAACAGACACTACTTATAGGATACAAAGAGGTAAGAAATTAGGTACAAAAACAAACAAAAGTAGATAAGAGTACCTACTCAATAACTCCTCGTGCGTGTGTGCTGAGGTGAGCTCATTTCATTAGAGATCTTTTATTCTAAAACTGCATGCCCCTTCAATTAAAAGTTTTTAGACGCAATACTCGCAACCTGGTCAATGTCGGACGAGTCAGAGTTTACAGTAAAATCTTAGACTGAAAGATCTAGGTATCCATATGGGATTTAATAGAATGTCTATCGTGCTTGGGGATAAAAGTCGTGAGCTTATTACTTTTTTTATATGTACTATAAATTATAAAAGTTTTCTTTTAACCTTGAAAAAAGCTGATGCGTAAACTGGTTCAATATCCGATAGTTCCAACGGTTTGTCATAGTCATCACCCCACAGCCGTAAATTCTCATCCCGATCGAAAATCGCCAAAGAGCCTCCAAGCCAGCCCATCCAAAGTGGAATAGTTTTCAGCTCTACTCGTTGCATCAGCCTGATCGATATAGAAGACCCTGTGATGTTCAATAGCAGCCATTGCAGTGTTGTTGCGCGTGCGCAAACTAGTACTCTTTCGTCGGTTTCACTCCACTCGAGCAATGGCAGGGTCTCGGGCGGGCCGGTGAGGCGCAGGCCGGCCGCGCGGCCGCCCGCCACTACGATGACCCTTGAGAGCGTCGCCAGCGCCAACACGCGAGCGCACCGCGCGGACATCGTGACCACTTCGCCGCGAGCTCCAGAGAACAGGCAGGAGGTTCTAGCCGACCGCACTCCGAGAGGCCGCGAAAATTTTATCAACCAAACCGAGCCGCCAGTGTCCAGTGCCAGCCCTGAGGTCGCTGCCCATGTTACACGTAATATTCCCCACATTTCTCCACCTAGCGTGATGCGCCTCAGTATTGTACCCTGTGTGCTTTCATACTGGCATATAAGCCCTCTGGCGAAGCCAGCTAGAAGTCTTGATGCATCTTTATTGTATGCCAATGATGCAATGGCGCCACTAGAGTCAATGTTGGAATTGCACACCCATTTTAGTGTTTGGTCATGGAATGACAGGAGTTGTCCTTGAGCAGTGCCCACGGTGATTTTTCCATTGGTGCCCACACCCAATGCTGTGGCAGCCCCAGCAGATGATCTCTCCTGAAAGCATACAAAAATGTGCATTGTTTACAACATACTAATAGTTTAAATGCAAAAGTAACTCTTATCTCTCTGTCTGTCAGTTTGTTATGTTTTCAGGGCTGCACCGATCTTGATAACCTTAAGTATAAGTAGAGACAGCCTAAGCCTAGGGTAGGACATTAGGTACTTTTCATCAAGGCACCGCGCGAGCAAAACTGCTGGCAACAACTATAGTACATTATATCAAATCAAGCATGTTCCCTAAAGGGGTAGGTAGAGACCACTGCTTTCCAATTTCTATCCTGACATATATTATTTGCTAAATTCACTCCTTATCACATTCTCTTATCAACATTTCATAGAAATTGCAGAAAGTCAGTCATAGCCACCTTAGACTTCAATGTTGGCTGCTTGTTGTGCTTTCATGTTGTTTTATGATTTCATTAACTAAGTCATAAACTGATAAGCAAGATTCTTGAGTAGCGAGTCTGCATTCAAATGGGCCATCTCACTAGTCACCTTTTACTTTTCAATTGTACAAGTAACTCATAAACATTACAGAGACTTCGGCTTTAGAAGTAAAATTACCTGTGCTTGTTTAATCTGCTGGGACACAGCTAGCAGGAAATCCACTTGAAGTGCAGAACAAGTGCCCGGCTCTTCTTCACATTTAACTTGTTCATTTTCTATTCCCTCTTCTTCTGTAGATAACACTTCATCTAATGTGGGTGCCTCACTTGCAGGCAGTGCATATTCAAGTTCATCTAACTACAAAATAAATATAAATACTTAGTAAAACTTGCCTTCATCAAAATTATCACACATTTACTATTGCCAGCACAAAGGGGCGTTTCTCACCTCTTCAATATCAAGATAATGAAGACTACTGACAGACTCCAAGTCAGAGTCCAATAAGGATTGCACAGATGGAGTTTTAACTATATCCATTCTGTAGTAGAAGCGTCAGTCTTTCTGCTGGTTTCTGAGATAGGAGTAGGTGTTCTGATGTTTACAGGCACACGCAATAAAACAATAATTTCATCACACTGGGTCATAGGATGTCAAAGTTGGGGATGGATTTTCTTTCAAAATAAATAGATCTTGATGGACCAGGCTTCACTTCATTTTGTGGAGTAGGCAGCCCAAGAGAATTTATATAACTTATATAGATTTTATGATCAAATCTTTGAGCAGTCTCGAGTTTCGACTGACTTAGTGATTTATTTAATCCTAGACGATATAAAAGGGCTGAAAGTAAATGCTCTGTAATTTTGTAACAAACACTTTGGTTTTTGTCCCCAAACCAAATAGACGGTGTCCAACACTTTATTTTTGTAATTAACAGCCAAGAGATCAAAAACCGAATACAAACACCAATACAATACACTCTGTTTTCCAGAATTTCCAGCTGCTAAATCCAGTTAATTTATAAATACAAAAGTACTCTGTGATCCAGCTTTTGAAATTCACAGTCTGTGACACAGACCGACCAATGAGGATTTATGACGTAGACACTAGACAGAATATATCATGTTTTACTCCGTAGACCGCGTCGTACACCGAAGAAGAATACATAGTTCAGACGTAGTATTACCTATTAGTCTGTGCATAGTACTAATCTGTGGTCTGTCTGTGCCATAGAGTAACTTTTTATATAGTCTGTGCTGCTGACTGGTGTGCGCTGCGACTTGAAGAAAAGAAAGTGATTTAATTGAGTTGATTTACGAAGGTGCGCCATTTTTCTGAACTTTCAAAGCAAACCTGATTTGATTACATACTGCGTGCGTTGACTACTAACTTACCTGCCGTGATACCTGTGTTAATTAGTGCCAGACTTCAAGTAGTGTAAGTTCGCAAATGTCGACTATGCTCTTAGATTAGGTAGCCATCTTGTTGTAAGAAACTTTTAAGGTCATCGTAATCGTCATCGTATTGGTATGTCTGAGAGCAATTCAAAGGATCCTCCATTACAAACAATGAACGGCATGCCGCCAAATCACAACCCATGGATGTATGGCATGTACAACCCATACAATGGTTATCATGGTGTTTATCCACCGCAATATAACCACTACTTCAATCACATGGGCAATGCAGGATTTTCAAACGGTCTTCATCAATTTCAACAAGACCATGGGCATCCCCAATTTTCAAAGCCTCCTCCCCCAAGTCCCCTACTGGGAATGTCTCCTCTAGATACCAACCGTCCCTTTTTTAACCAAGCACCGATTAGATTTAATCTAAACAGTGCCAAAAAAAATTCTCCCTTGCTAAATGAAAATCCACTCAACAGCAACAATTCTAAAAAGAAGCGCAAAAAAAATAATAACAATAACCAACAAAATGATGGACATGCATCATTTTCGAATGAAGTTGATCCCCCTCTGCCTGCTCAACCCCCGCCACTGCCACCCCTGCCTCCCCCAGACGTCCCCCAGCCTCCTCCACCACCACCACCTCTTGAAGTCCCACTACCTCCACCGATAGCTACTGAAGACATCCCAGAACCACCAGCAGAGCCCTCTAATAATTGTGATCAACAAAGAGACACAGATGCTGATGGCAACAAGAGTCATCATCTAAACATTCTGAACTCTCAATTTACAAACTCAGCTGGCTTATGGCCCGATAGCCTGGAAAGGTACATCAAAAGATGCTATGTAAAATGCAAGTCAAGTTTTGATCGTGACCAAATTGATATATGTTTGAGGGGACGTATTACAGCGGCAAGTGCTAAGGATGAATTATGGACCAGGAATTGGGATAATGAGCCAATACCTAGTGTTCATAGTGAGCGTAATAACTTGACTGTAAAGCCTAATAACTTGAGTGTTAAGCCTGTTCGTGGTACTTTGAGTTTATATCAAAAATGTGAGAATATCGCTGAGTCAACTAAGGGCAGACCGGGTAGGAATTTCAATGGACACAAAAATTCTCCACAAAGGAGACGCCGGCCATATTCAAGGAGTAGATCCAGGAGTCCTCCCAGGAAAAGGCTAAGGTAACAAAATCACTAATGTCTCACATACTAAAATATCAGTATGCTAACTATCCTCCGATGTTTGCAAATTTCTTTCAAGTTTCATATGTTCTCAGTTTCATATTGCTTAATGTTATTTTGCATTGCAGTCACTCTTCTACATCAGGAGATGAGATTGAAGATAGGAAACCATCCAAAGGCAAGGGCCGACTGAAGGTAAAAGACAGGCTTTCTTTGGATCAAAAGAAACCAGATAAGTATAACAACAAAAATGCTAAGAAAAAGCAGTACAATCAGTTCATTGTGGAGGATATCCAGGGAAATGCTGAAAGACTCCAGAAAAGGGCTGAGAGATTTAATGGTTCTCCTAATGTTCCCACCATAGCAAGCTCTGTTCAAGGGGGCAATAAGCGGGCAGAAGTATCTGTGCGGAAACCTATAGTTCAAGATGCTGATGGAGATTATGAATTGAATAACATGCATATTGTCGGCACATGCTTAGACTTGGAGAAATCTTTTCTGAGGTTAACAAAAGCACCTGAAGCATGTGAAGTGAGACCAGTCCATGTGCTTATGAATTCACTCAAAAATGTCAAAGAAAAGTGGATTGAGAAGCAGGACTACAGATATGCATGCGATCAATTGAAATCAATAAGACAGGATTTAACGGTAGAGTATTGTAAAAATGAAGAAAAATTGCTTGCAGGACTAAATGGTCATTAAAGTAAATAATTACTTTTGTTTTTTGCAGGTGCAAGGTATAAGAGATAATTTTACTGTTGTGGTGTATGAAACACATGCACGAATTGCTCTAGAGAAGGGAGACCATGAAGAGTTCAATCAATGTCAAACTCAACTGAAGATGTTGTACAGTGAATTACCAGAGAGCCGTTCAAATGCTGCAGAGTTCACTGCATATAGAATTTTGTACTATATTTTCACAAAAAATACATTAGGTGAGTTTTAAATGGGATTAATTTAAGATTTGCAGTGATTCACATCCACACTTCATGGATTGTAAATAAATATACAAATTATTGACTTGGTGCTGTTGAGAAAAAAACGATATACATTATGATGTTTAACTATCTCCTGGAAGGTCTTGTTTATTGTTATTTTTTAAAACCAAGTCTAAACTATTTAATGCCAATTTAGGATTAGCTTATTTTAATGATTGTTTTTTTCTTGCAGATTTATCAACCATATTTCAATTTTTATCTAAAGAGGACAGGGAACATGAATGCATAAAACATGCACTTGAGACAAGGTGTGCCTGGGCGACTGGAAACCTGCATAAATTTTTCTTATTGTACAAGACTGCTCCACTCATGGCTGCCTACCTCATGGATTGGTTTGTGGAGAGAGAAAGAAAGCTCTACCTCAAGTACATCATTAAGTCGTACGTCTTTCTACTATTTTTATATCTCTATAGTGTTTTTAGGGTTCAGTACCTCAGTATGGGAAAAGGAACCCATATGTTTTATGTCTGTCTGTCCACATGTCAAGACCCTTTTTTCCCAGAAACAGCTTGAGGTATCAAGTTCAAATTTATATTACTATGTTCTATGGCTTCATACTGCCAGAAAAGAAAAAACATTTATTTTACGTCCATAAAGTTCCCCAACGACTGATCATATAAACCTAAAGGATACTCGCCAATGATCTACAATCTTGAAATTTGGCATGGCCAGTGAAGAAAAAAATTCGAAAACCATTAATTTCAAATTCCGTTACCTGCTGATCTTTTTGATCTTCACATATTATACTGTGATACACTCGACTATTCCCAATTGCCACTTTGTCACCATTAGTGGTTAGACATTGGAGAATTCTCCAGTTGCACCACACAATGGTAGTGGCAATTGGAAATAGCTATTTGTTCAGTGAATCCCTGTCCCAGGCTGTGCTTCTGTCACACCAATAAAGTCTTTTTGTTTATAATATATCTATTTTATCAAAACATTAAAATGGGTTAAGCTGATACGGCTCGATTGATTTAGATGTGTACATTACTAAAGGATCTGAATGAAGTTGCATATTTATTTTAGGTTGTGTTTTATTAACATGTTTTTCTATGTACAGCTACAGACAGAATGTGCCCGTGGACTTCATCATTCGAGAATTGGCGTTCGAGTCGAGTTCTAAGGCCATTGAATTCTTAAATAAATTTCCTCTGTCTTATACTGGCGGCGATCAAACTCAGATCAATTGCAAGGCCAGTACTCCAGCTTTAGTGAATATTTAACATTTTCTGTTATGCTGTCATCCTGTTACAGTAGCTTATTCCTGTGCTGTGATGTGATCATCACACACAACAGGATGTACCACATTAGCGGAGCCGTGTCGTTGCATCTCGTCTTGTTCTCACCCCATTCTAATCAGCTTTACTAAGAATAAGTTAGCGGAACAAAGCTTTGCTGATGAAGTTTTGCTGCAGAGGAAGAAGAAGACCTTAATCGCATCAAGAGGAATTTACACGACTGATGTTAAGCTGGGAATATTAGTTACTAGTGTAGTGCAGAATGAACTGTTATAAGGACTTAAAGTGGAAAAAGACTTTTGTTGATGGTTTTAGTTTAAAAGTAACTATAAACAAGTTGTATATACTATTGTATAAACTCATTACAAATTCAATAAGTAAATCATAACAATTGTACATACATTATTAAATTAAAAATAACTTATTATTTTTATTTATTATTTATTCTTCTTTCCTGATTCTACTATGAGATCGGAACTTGATTTTCGATTCAAGAGGCTACACTGGTTGATTGGGTCAAAATATTGCTCGTTCGTTAATAAGCGGTTTGTACCTATACAACAGTATTACAAAACCAGTGGTGAAGAATATCGAAGAAATTCCGTGTTTTGCTAAATTAGAGTTTTAGTAGGTAGGTATTCATAAATTAAATTCGAAAGATATTGGATGGAGTAGGAGGTACATAAATAGGTAGGTATGTAGTTCATATCCATCGCGCACATCCTTATTTTTTCGTAACTCGAACTATTGTGTAAGCAAAATGGGAATGACGTTCGCAACTTTGAGGATGAGTTTTAACACAATGTATGCAATATGCAAAACGTGTGCGTTCCCCCAGCAGAATGTGTTTTTCATGAATAACTTTTTTCCTGTGGACGCACAAATTTGAAATTTCGGGCACAATTACACGAAACCATGCTCTAATTCCCTTTTCCTGTATACTTCAAATCCCGAAATTCGACAACATTCTGCTGGGGGAACGCACACAAAACGTTTATGAAAATACACTTCTCACAAGAGAAATCTTCTCCACCTCAACTTTAATCGCTTCTTGCGAACGTCATTCCCATTTTTCTTCTCCATACTATAGCGCTACCAGTTTACCACCTACACGCTCTCTATATTTTTATAGGTACCTACCTATTATGTTTCTAAATGCTTAAGTCTGATTTTGCTATCTTGGCCAGATAAAGCCTTTGCCCAGCAGTGGGACATGAAGGGCTTATTGTATTTGCTTTTTATGGCTTGGCGACCAAAAGGTGTAGGTACCACCTACCTAATAAAAGCATTTGCCCAGCAGTGGGACATGGAGGGCTTATTGCAAGTACCTACCTACCTACTTGTTTAATTATGTGGGTAGGTAGTAGATAGGTTAAGTGACAATCAATAAAACAAATGACCTACGTTATAATAATGTAATTTTAAACCATTCTTTCAATGCATACCTTTTAAGATTTACCTATTTTAGAAATGGGGGAGACAAACCTTTCCAGCAAACAGCTCTGAAATAACAGTGATCCACAGTGACAGTACAAAGAGAATGTAAGATATTCCAACTTGGTGGCTGTTTGGTAGCTGATAGGGCTGCCCTCCAATTTCATCCACATGGAAGCCCATGGGGAAAATCACTGCAGCAAGGCAAAACACCACCACTGCAAATAAAAAGAAAGATAAATTGCTTCCACATCACTGATTCTTCAAAGATTATTGCTTCCATGTTGTAGGTCTGTCATTCTGGTTTTAATGGTAAGTGATCAGGATGGGGTATGGTCACCATGAAAAGGGCCAGTGATCGTTCTTGATAGAACCAGAAAGGAGACTGGCGAAAACAGCTTAAATCTTTTAGTAATCCTTTCATTCCACTCCACTGGATCAGTGCTCTCTCACTATTGCAAGCTAATCATATTGTAAGTAGGTAGTAAGTATGCTGATCTTAAATACTTTTACCTTTTGGCTGCCAACCCATACATGGCAAAAGACAATTGATTGAAGTGGTGTTGATTTTGTGTTTTACTAACTAAACTAAATTAATGTGACAACTCTAAAAATTTGCTTTCCCTTTTTATAAAAATAAGAAAAACAAGGATGGGGATAATTTTAGGACCATTGCATTAAGTTAATTTAGTTTAATGCATTGACACCAGTAATGAAGTAAACTTACTTGCAGCAAATCCCACCCATCGTGCATATGGTATAACATTTCGATCAAAATGACTTGATGCCAGCAGAATTACAGTTGTAGTGATGCATATGCATCCTATGAAAATAAATATTGATGCAAGAAGCCATTCCGGTTGCAAATCTGGAGTGAAACAGACTTGAGGTCGGTTATATAGTGTTATGCAGGACCACATAAGACCCAGACGAGTATCACCTGAAATGTAAACCACATATTAACAACCATGACATTGCCAGTCCCTTTATAATAAATAAATCTAAACTCATGTGTAATCTCTGGAACTACTGAACCAATTCAAAAAAATTCTGCCCATTCGGCAGGCAGCAGCTGACTATTTAGCTAATATAGTGGACAGTGATTCCTTAGAACTGCTAATAATTACCTCCTACATCTGTGATGATCCAATCAGGCATTGCAAGGCTCACTATGGCAAAGACATCTGCGGCCATGAACAAAGTTCCTGAGATCACTGTTAGCTTATCCATTTTTACTTTTTCACAAATACGGTTCAGTTCATGTTACAGGGCGATCTTCCGGCAACGGTAAATGGAAGCAGTAGGTAGGTTATTTAATGCACACAAACAATCGACGTTCTGCATGGATTTATTCCATTGTTTATTTTTCTATCTTTGTTTTCATTTTTCATTGCTAAAGATTAGAGTCAACCACAGATTAACCAAAGAATAAGGAATACTTTACTACGTATAAGTTAACACAAACGTGCTATTACTAGACTCTGTCAGTCATGGCTATCCACAGACCGATAGGATGCTAGCTAATGGCTGTCAGATCGTTGTTGTGTTGTGCAATAAAGAGATGGCGCTGGCGTAACAAAATTGTACCAAATCCTGAATCGCGCCGACCGACGAAAACGCAATTCGAATCATCATTCAAAGACTATTTATTACACTACGTGCAATATTAAACACCTTGAATCATCTTATACACGTTTTTGAGGAATTTATTTGTTATTTGTGTTAGAATTTCAATTGTTGATATCTTTAAATAGTAATCGGCTATCAAATTATGAACATCCTCCTGAACAAAGATTATCTACAATGCAAGTACCAATCGTTCGCGCGTTCGTACGCTACGTTAGGTCTTAAGCTGAGCGACCATTTGAGGCGGGTCGGACCTATCTATAAATAAAAATTGACACACTTACACTAAATCTACATGCGTACTAGTGTCCGCTATAAACAAGTATATAGGTACTACAATTAAAATAAAAAGTAGGCAAAATGGACATGAAGTAAAATAAATAAAGCATGAAAGCTCATGAAAGTATATTTTTTTCTGGAAACATTACGATACGCTGGAATCGAACCCGCTAAAGTAGTGGTCGCAAGGAATTAATGTTGCTTTGATTAAACCCTGTTTCTACAAAAAAAAAATAAAGTAGGTAGTTCCGAAGGAAGTTATGCTAGGGTTAGTATGCCAATTAATTTAGGATAAAAATAAATAATAAACACATAATTTTTCATATCATTATTATTTAGGATTGCTTTACATAAAGGTAATATATTTATTCTAAATGCATACAATACCGAATTACCTACTAGTAGCTTACTAGTAGGTACTTCATTGCCATTATTCATGCGTAGTCGTCGTTTATCAATCAAGCCGATTAATGTAAAAACTAAAAATAAAGTTATTTTAGGTATTTATGGTAGGTAGGTACATACATTTGATTAAAATATGTACCTACCTACCTACGAAGTATCGCTAAGTTAGGTAAGTAATTAAAACGTATTCACTGCGCTCGCACGCTGAGGGCCTAGTACGAGATTTGCGCGATGTTCCGTGAACCACGCGTAGATATTTTGTTCCATTCAAAACAAAATGGCGCAGAATTGGGCCCCAAGTGCCACATGGGTCCCAATTCTACTTATTCAATGGCTTCAAAATGAAAATGGTTCAATCGCAAAATGGCCACTTCTGACACTTTTGGTATTCTGCTATCACAGTCGTATAATTAATGACAGCCATTGTGAAACCAATGAACCAATGAAATCAATGAAACGAAAGTGGCAACAATCCTAACTGAATGATAATTGTGCGATCATTATCATGCGATTATCATTTTGAAGTCATTGAATTAGTAGAATTGGGGGCTTGTAGGTATCTAAGCTGGAGCAGTCGGCGCAGCGCTACTGTTGACGGTGTTGTTTGTCGCGGTAGAGCTGTTGTCATCGGGCTCGTCTATTTGAAGCCATGGCATGCGTTTTTGGAGTTCTTGTCTGGAAATAAAGGGGAGACGAGTCAATGACGACGGTATATGAAATATTGATGGTTCGTTGGGTCCCAAGGAATGGTCGCATGACAAAATTTACCTAGGGTTATTTTTAAAATTTTTGCATATGTTAAGTATGTAGACTATGGTACTAGTGGTTATTTTAATTGTAGTTCAAAAATGGACTTAATAAAAATTGGGTAATCAGAGTACCTAGCGTGTCTTGATGTTCGTGAGTTACTCACTTGTCACCGGTGATTGGTGAAAAGTGAAAAGCTTACCGTTTTTTTGTATGGTGTCACCGAAAGCGCCCCTACAAAATCTGCCAAGCTTTTCACGTTTCACCACTCATCGGTGACTAGTGAGGCTCGCTACTCAGGAATTGAGAACAAGACACTACAAAACTAAGTATCTAGGTACCTAGGTAAGTACCTGTATTTTGGATGACTAATCGCGTAAACCCACGGGTCTATACACGCCACCGCCTTGCAAGCTACCGCTGGAATCATTGTTACCTGAAAACATTATTATTATTAGCATAGATATACCTCATACCTACATTGTAGGTAAGGCCTTTTAACATCTTTTCTAGAGTAGCTGTACCGGCTCACGTTCGCACGCTACGATTTTTCGTAAGTAATATGGAAAACATAGACTCGTTGCTCCAGGGCTCTTTGATTTCTAGTCTATAGCGATGGAAATATGAACAGCGTCATGGGGTCTGTGGGGTGTTTGCAGGTATCTAATAAATAATAGTTAGCGTTCTTTGCTTTAGCCATCCCTACGTGTACGGTTCACTTACACCGGGAGTGAGAAGTTGCTGGTCTCCGAAGGCTCCTATGAGCGCCATCACGCCGTACGGTGTCCACGATGCCACGAAGAGGAAGCATACAGTAAGTGCCGCTTTAGCTATCCTGATTTCAGCGGACTCTGCGCCCGCTTGTTGGTTAGCGCGCAGTGACTCTACATTCATCTTTTTCGCTTGCTCTCTGTAAGTAAATGTTCCATTGTTTTTTATTTGTCCAGCCCAAATATTTTGCTTGTTCGAGGTCCAGCTGTAGCCTAGGTAAACTAATAAGAAATTCGTGAGAATAATCTTTTTAGGGTTCCGTACCTCATTTGGAAAAACGGAACCCTTATAGGATCACTTTGTTGTCCGTCTGTCTGTCAAGACCCTTTTTCTCAGAAACGGTTACAGGTATCTTGAAATTTATACCACCTATTAAGGTCTGTGGGGTTATGGTGCCGTATACAAATCAAAGCTCTAGCTTAATGCATTAAAAAGATATGGCAATGAATGTATAATTTTTGTATGGAAATGGCAAAAATCAAAAACCTCTAGGGTAATTCCAGTCACCTCACAGTTCTGAAATTTGGAATGCTAAGAGCTTTTGTAACACAAGTAAAGGGAAAAGTCTGAAATTGAGGAATTTCGAAGTTTTTTAGTAAACAAAGTTATATTTGCGGTCAATGTCATACAATGACTACGTGAGCGACCGCAAATAGAAGTTTGTCAATTCCTACACTTGATTTTTATTAATTTTTATAAATCCATTGGTACACGACCGGGATTCGAACCCACGACCAATGGTACGGAAGCCTCAGGGCGCGAGTTCTCGCACTTGACCGTCTTTATTTATGATAGAAGTTCCTTGGGGAGGCCCTATAGGCCTTGATGCCAGCGCCACTTGAGTTTAGTATGTATACTCATACTGTCAATATCCATCACCTTAATTCTGCAGTGCTATTGCGAAAGCGAAATGGGAATGAAATTGCCAAATTTATAGATGATTTTTCCTACCTTAGCGGCATCCGAAAGCTTTCAATAATTAAGAGGAAGAAGTTAAGGTCGTGAATTATCTTGTAAAGTTTGAAAGGTTTTGGATATTGCTAAGATTGTTAAAAAGATCCTCAAAGTCACGAAATTAATTGCCATTTCGCTTACACAATAGCAGCACTGGGTCGGATTTCCGTATAAGCAGAGTAAAAACGTAACAACTTACCTTAGAGCAGCCTCGTGAGCGAACACCTGCTTCACGATACCGCTGTAGAAGTAAATGATCATAGACATGGGGAATACGTAGCTGCAGGAGAATATGCACGCCACGAACAGTTTTGTATCGAACGTGTTGGTCAGGTAGTCGAACGAACATGATGTTAGGTATCCCTCTGAAAAAAAGCACGTGGTAAAAATATCTACGAGCCAAATAGACCCATAAAATATTTTGTAGCAGGTGTTAGTGTATTTATTTAAGTATACTTTATTGCACAAAATATAACATTTTATACCAAAGGGCTTAGTGTCAGGTAATTTTCTACCAGCCGACCTATGAGGTACCTATAGATATGGTAGTTGGCGTGCGACATAATAATTAGAACATACTTATAAAACAAAAGGACTTTAAATCTTGTTGTTACACTGATAACAGAATATCATTATTTTTAGTCTTTTTTGAAATTCCGCTCACGACGAAGATGTCCGCACTATATGCCTTAGTGTCAGTAGTACCATTGATTTGTACCATTGATGGTACAAGTGACAAAACTTTGTATCCTTAGTACCATTATAGAAAAGTAAAGATATTCCACGTAATTTCATTTTTGACATGCATTTATTTTGTATTGTCACAAAGATATAAAATGAAAAAATAAAACCAAAACTTCTAAACGCAAATAAAATAAAGTTACACAGCTACTGGTTAAATTTTTCTAGAAATAGTGGCACATTATTTTCTCCATTAATGAGCTACATTTGAACATGCTGTCTAAATTCACTTCGCTCAATTACGGGTTTTGACTGTTTACAATATTACAATATTAATCGATAGGTACATCAATATTTATGATGGTACTACTGATCCTAAAAAATTGTCACTAGTACCATTAATAGTACAAATAAATGGTACTACTGACTCAAAGGCCACTATATTACTTATATCAACCGTTCCCGTTTTCGTGTGGCGGAATTTCATAATCTTGCCTAAGTTCCTCAAACCGCGGGATTTTATCTTGGTGCCGGTTCTTGCTAACTTGGCTCTAGTGTTCATGAAAAATATAGAGCTGGCTTTTTACCTGGAACATATCGGCCCCAGATTTTGAAGAGTGGCAGCAGAGCCCAGGGCGTTGCGTAAATCCATGTGAAGGCAATCATAAGAAGAACTTTTCCTCTTGATAGTCTACCGTCCAGAGGTCTCGTTATTGTAGAATGTCTGATAAAGAAATGACAAGGTAGGGCTCAAAATATTATATTTTCTAAATATCGGTTTTAAAAAGAAGTGAATTCCTATCTAGGCGTTGAGTCGTCGCTACTTTTATACTTCTGAAAATCACCTTCGGATTATCGTTCCGGGAGTTAAATAATAAATAATAAATAAATATTCCGGACATATCACACATTGTCAAGTGATCCCAAACTAGACATAGCCTGTACTATGGGTACCAGAGACTGATATACATAATAGATATATATTTAACACCCAGACACAGAACAAACATCTGTGTTAGTCACAAATGTTTGTCCAGTGCGGGAATCGAACCCGCGACCTCTAGCGCAGAAGGCAGAGTTACTACCAACTGAGCTATAAGGCCAGTCAAAAAGGCCAGTTCCGTTTTCTTACTTAGCTGATTTTCACATTAGATTTATATAACTGTGTGGGTGCTACATTACAATAATAATCACATACTATACATACACACGTAGTACTATTTAGTTGTTTAAATACACCAACCTGTCGTATGCTATGCACGCGTTGGTCATGCCAGCCCCAATGCCACTGTACGCACCCATCAGTGCAAAGACTTGGCAGCCGACATTTCCTAATGCAAAGCCTTTCATAGCACTGTTGTAGATGAATATGGGCGCTTTTGCCATCATTATAAAGTCTAGAATTGCTAGTTGAAGGATTAGGAGATTACTTGACGTTCGTAAGCTTTGCGTCCTGCAATAAAATTAAGCTTTAGTTTTTTTTGATTCCGCAACCAAAAGCCACTGCTATATATTGCAAAATTTGATGCAGTAAGATCTTTAATAGTAGATTATGCAACAAGGGCTTAAAGTAGTGTATTATGTCAAGGGCGCTATATTGAACCCCGAGAACGAGGGATTCTATGGTTAACTCCTGAGCGGAGCGAGGGAGTTAAGGCAAGAATCCTGAGTATGAGGGGTTCAAGATCGCCCAAGACAAATACACATTTAAGCCCGCGATGCATACTCTACTTTTTATACTTTCTGCGAGGCAATTGAAAACAATGACTGTTAAGTAGACAGAAATGATTTTTCTGGAAGAAAGTTTCCAACTATACCAGAGGCTTCAGATTGTATGCATTCTGGAGTCGAATCAAAATCACTGTCATCGTCACTTGACATTTTTTAGAAGTTTATTTGAATCGAAACTGAATTTCGGTGTAGATAACAGCACAGTTTGAGCGCTTGGTGCCTTTTTTTCTTTTTTTGTAGTCTATTTTGTAGTTGTCAGTTCGACATTCGAATAAATCCTTCTTCGTGCGCGGGTGAAAATGAATTTCGTAAAAAGTTTTGTGTGTGTTATTCTTTTTTTTTGTTTGTAGGCAATGCAAAGAAAATGATAACATACAGCCTAATTAGAATAAAATCTCATTGCACCCAAACATTTTTGAAACCAACCTCGATTAAACACGACTACATGGGTTGCATTCCAATTTCAAATCACATTATGTCCCATGGGAAATAATGAAATTCAGTACATTATGACCCGGCTAGACCGTAGGGCTGTAATGACTTACTTTAGGAAAGGTTTGCATGATACATAATATGCCATTGACGAGCAGGTAGTATAAAAAAAATATTACTTACGTGGAAAATATAAAAATGACCAGTCCATTTCCGACGAGTGCAGCAGCCGTGAAGAATATGTAAAGGAGCGCGAGCGCCGTGTGTGCGGAGGCGGGCGGCGCCGGGTACGAGAGCCAGTGCTCTGGTACCGCAGCCAGATCGTCGCCAGTGAGGCCTTCACCCAGCAACTCCACGTCACCAGCCCCGCCCGACCTGTGCATACAACATCCTCACAGTTATAGGTACTAACTCTACCAACAACGGTCTGTTCATAGCAACCTGTCAGTAGTCTTAAAAGATATATAAAAATATTTGGAGGAGGTAGGGCACAGTGAGATTTTCTCGTTCTTAATTGGAGCAGCCCGGCTGGGGTGGTACCTCCGCCTTACAGAAGATCGCAGCAAAATAACATTATTTGTTTCAAATAATTTTGTGTTCCTGCGGTGAGCAAGGTTGCCAGAGCTCTTTAGGGGTGGGGGGGTTCGGGGGCAACGCGTGCGTGTTGCCTCTGGTATTGCAATCGCTCATAGGCTTACCACAGGTGAGCCGTATGCTTGTTTGCCACCTTAGTTGTATAAAAAAATATATATATATTAATGTTTTATAAAAATTCTAGTACTTACTTTAGTGCTGAGAAATGAGCGCCATAGTAGTAATCTTCTGAATGATTTCCCATTGTAGATTGGTTGTGAGCAGTCCTCGGCGGTAGTGCGTCCACTCCCCTGACTGACTGCTAGCTTAAGCTCGTGGCTCTTCTGTTTTATATCAGTTATTTACTAACGAGATTCCACGGATAATCCCACCTGACACCCTTTATAGGATTAGCCGAGGTTTTGGCTCGCACACTGACACAGATTTATGTTTATTGAGGCACTATTCCATGCAACCATATCACGTAGACGTACTTAGGATAGGTGCCTACCGTAGCGTTTGGGAAACCATACAATCAGATAAGTTTCTTTAATTCTCGTATGATATGGACTAAAGACTAGGTCAGTACTTTTATTTATTTTGAGCAAAAAGGCACCTGTACAATAAAAGTATAATTTTGAAAAGGTCTAAAATATTTCGACTATTTCAGTTAATGTACAACGTGATTCATTATATTGATGTATTTATATATTACCTTTCCAAAAGGGGCATATTCTTTATACAAAAAGAAAGCATAATATTAGGTATAAATATATATATTCAAATAACTTTTTATCAGATTTTTTCCGAACTTTTTGGGTTTTTTATCATCTTTATAAGCGCACGAGAAGTAGATACGACGGCAAGATTACTAATTAAAACAGGTGAATAGCTAAGATTGATCTTATTGGACCTCAAAATAAGAAGGGTGTAGAATTTGTCCCTTTCGGGATTTTTTTTTTTTTTTTTAATTTACTTTTTGTGGCTATGGTGTCACTGCGGCCACAACTGGCCTATTGTGATCGCCACTTTATTTGTGGAGCCCCTTTAAAGGGCCTTTAAAGTTCACCGCAAAGCCCAGCAGCTGTTAAAAACTGAAGGATTTTCTTTGGGGTGAGTTGCTTTAGCTCCATTGGGCTGAGGATGTGCTTTCCCAAATGGATGCTACGTTTGAGCATAAGTGCTCCGCACTCACCTAGCAGGTGTAGAGGCGTTTCGTCCGCCTCCTTGCATAGCCTGCAGGTTTGTGTTTCGCATAGCCTTATTAGCCCTTTCGGGATAGTATATATTTTATGAATCACCTTGTATAGTAGATAGGTATAATAAATAGTGCTCGTTTATATTCAACAAATTTTAATAGACATCACAACAACCATTTTTGGATTGATACACATTGCTAGTTACAAAATTACTCCTAGAGGGTGGCTTATATTACGATAGAGAAAAGAAAACAGTTCTGTTTACATCTTTCCTGTTTTAAACATGCCTCAAAAGTTGCTCTATTGAAAATAATACTAAATATGTAAGTATTAAGATACCTTTGGTGATCTGAACTCTGTTTTCTACTTGTAGTCGTAGAAAACAGAGTTAATTCTTTGAATTAATTTGGCTGTAATTCTTTTTTTTGTTTGATAATGTCCTTTTATGTGAATAAATAAAATTCTCCCAGTTACCTATGGACTTATAATAAAAAACTCAAAACAAAACCAACTTTCAATTCGAGGAATCCGATTTCCACTAATCTGAATGAAAAACATTAATATAAAAATCTTTTGATAAGCAGTGACGATTCAATTTTTTTGGAAAAATTACTAATCCGATAGTGGGCCCATCCCTTGGGGTAAACCCTCTAATGAATCCACAACTGGCGGATATATCACAAAACATACATAAAAATAATTAAACAATGGAGGTGAATTGAGACCTCCTCTCTTTGAAGTCTTTTTTTATATATTACGGACTTATTAAGTATTAATTAGCCATTTTAGCACTTTCAAGGATATCTATAAGGATTTTACACGATTAGGCCGTGCTCATTTATGATATTCTTACAATAATTGGGTATCTTAAATAAGATTCATACAAAACGTTTTTAAAAATTGTACGATGCATAAGTGGAGTAATTTTTCTTTCTTTTAATATATAAATAATAAATATATGGGTAAATCAAAAACATATAAAGTTGTTAAAATAATTTTAGCAAATATATACTCGTATATTATTATATTTTTATATATTTTACTTCAAAATAACTCTAAAATAAGATCATTATAGATGGTAATTATAAAAATAGAAGGAATAAAATAAAATAAATAAAGTATTAAAAAAAAATCAAAAATGGCAATAAAAATGGTCTGTTGGCAAATCATTATAAGTATGTAGTAGTAGTATGTAGTCTCCACCGCCCCAAAATCGGCTCAGCCTTTACGGCATGTTGATATAAATTCCTTTAGCATTATTTATTTTAGTAGGATAATATAGAAGGAATACTATACTTTATTCACTTCCATCCATCGACTAAAGTGTCTTATACAATTAGCTAGCAGCTACTAGTAGTTAAAACAATCGATTAAAAATAAGATTTATGTGGCTATTTAATTTTTCTTGTAAATGCTTCCACCCGGGGCCTCGCTCGCGTCAATCCAGACATATAAAAAGTAGCCTAGTTATATGTTTATTTACTACATACATTCCACATTTCAATCCGTTCAATGGTTGCGTCGTGAAAGAGTAACAAACATACATCTTCACATCTTTCCTATAAACTTTCGCATATGGGATTTACCGCGTTTTATCTAGTTTATATCAATATTTTATTGTTTTATTTGTCATTTAAGAATTATGATGTTTTATTAAAATTCGCTTTATTCAGTCTTTTTAAAATACTAAATGATGAAAGTACATATTGTTTTTATTGCGATGTTAATTCGAATAATTTAAAAATATTCATAAATATCACACTCTTCAGATTTTTTTTGAGTGATGTAGTGTTATTTGTTACCTTCTAGGTTCATTGAAATTGGGAAAATAATTGTAAGATAACAGAATGAAACATCGGTAACTACGCGTATATAAACTACCAACCAGGCAACGACGCGTAACTGGGGCTTACAAACGAGAGTGCGAAGTTCAAAGTTGCGATAATTGTTAGCGTGAACACTTTGATCTGATGTCACAATTATGGGATACTTCTTTACTGCGATGTACTTTTAGCTCAATGTAACGATTATTTCTTTTAACAAACAGACAATCGCACACTCGTTCTCGAATTAAAAAGCTATAAGTGCAAATGTTCTTAAAAACATCAATTGTCGCACAATCATTGCATTGAGCTGAATTAAATCGCACCTGTAAAGGATCATCGTGAAATTCTGACCTCATGAGATTAACAATTATCGCGCAATCGACCGTCGCACTCTCATAGGTCCTGTAACACGTAACTGACATAGCCATGATGAGCAACTTTACCATAGAAGTATTTGTACCGCCAAAACAATTTGGCGCTCACAGCTCCTACACGGGGTTTCTGGAATGATATTTATAATGTGAATTATACCAAAATCACTACCACTAACTAACGCACATTTATATATCACCTAACTATTATAATTTTTATAACAGTGATTCTAAAAAATAGTTAAGTATAACAAACTGTCGTCGTTTTTACAAAGACACATCGAAAAGTTCACAAGTGAGTATATACCAAATACTTATTCACCTAATATAATGTAAACTGTAACAAGACATTGTAAATTTGTACAAAAATCAACAAGAGTAGGTCGCCTCGCCAGAACGAGACATAAGCTACTCTCACACGTCGGGAATAAATATCACGGAATCCGTTTGTCTTTTTGTTGTTTCTTCATATTGTGTCTCGATTGCTTCTTCACAATGTCCCTCTATCGCTCCTTCAGATTGTTTCTCACTCGCATCTTTAGATTGTCTTTCTGGTACTTCTCCAGATCGTCTCTCTGCCACTTCTCTAGATCGTTTATCTGTTTCAACATATCGTATCCGCATAGCTTCTTCAAATTGTCTACCGGTCGCTTCTCCATATTGTTTTCCTATAACTTCTTCAAATCGACTTTCCGTTGCTTGTCCATATTTTCTTCCCATCGCGTCTTTTAATCGCTCTGCTTCTTGTTCCGTATGCATATTATTAGTATTTCTATCTGTAAGGTGTTCATGACGGAGGGCTAAACGTGAAACAATGTCTAAATCTAATTCTTCTTGGAACTTTTCTAAGGTGAATTCCTCTATTGTATTTAAATCAAAAAGTGGTGGAGATCCTATTACTTCTTCACTGACACGTCTATCAAGGGCCCTGGCATTGTCTTCCTCATCGTCAGTGATTGTTTCATCGTGCCCATCCACTACTTCGGCATTGTCATCGCCTGCGCTATCTTCGTCTTCCATTTGACTGTTTTCGACTTGTGCTATTGCTACCATTATTTGTAACTCAATTTGTCTCTCCATTTCCTCTTCAGCCATTCTGTCTATATTCTCATGTAGTATTTCTACGTCCATGTCTAGTACAACTTCTCTCGGTAAAACGGCTATCTCTTCTTCTATTTTACCTCTCAATGCATCAGTTTGTCGTTCCATTTCTTGCTTGTTTGGTGTCTCTATCTGTTGTTCTATGATGATTCGAGTGTCTGTGTTTTCAGGCTGGAGTGCGGTGATGATGGTGAGTGTGGGTGACGAGAGGGGGGAAGGCAGTGCTGATTCGTGCGTAGGGGGAGGGGCGCTGCTGGCTCGCAATTCACTTTCCACTGAGAGGCGTGTTGTATCTATTATAGCATTGTGTTCCTCACCAGGCGTTCTGTAAATAAAATGTATATAACTTACTATTCATGACATTAATCATATTAATAAAAACAGTAAAATTAATGAATATCACAATGTAATAAACAAAACTTACTTCGCAATTTCCTCATTGTTTATGTTGGCTGTGCTGCCCCTAGGGGTAGCTGAAATATTATCAGAATTGTTGGATGTAAAAGTAACATTATATGTATAGTTTAAACATGATAAATAGATATTAAATAAACTAAAGCCCTTCCAAAATCTAGACACGTTCGTATGCCATACTAGCCTACCATTTCTATATTTCTTTCAGTGGGGGTTCAGTGGGGGGATTTGCCCATACTCACCACGCTGGGCATGCGGGTTGGCGAGCGCAGTTAGAGCTTTCGTTGTTAAAATGAAAACGCTGGAACGCTGCCGCCCATCCCCTAGCTTGAATAATTTAATTCTATTAAGGATACTAGGGAAGGGACATTTACTCACCCAGCAGTGAGTCGTCGCGCAGGCGCTGCTGGCGCGCGAGCGGGCGGCGCCGCGTGTTGTCCCGCACGCGCAGCGTCACTCCCGCGCAGGCGCCGCTCGCGTGCAGGTCCATTGCCAGGGAAGACTGCGATCCGCAGTCTGATTCCGCTGCGCTTGCGCTGCATGCAATGAAACTATATGATCAGCCACAACAAGATTGAACTGTCGATGTTTTCGAATATTTCTGTGATTTTAAAACAACTAGCATTACTAAAGACTGTAAATGACGCATTGGTATTAAACTTTTTTTTTTTTGTTAATTTTTTTTTATACTACTGAGGTGGCAAACAGGCATACGGCCCACCTGTTGGTAAGCGGTTACCGTAGCCTATGAGCGCTTGCAATACCAGAGGCATCACGCACGCGTTGCCGACCCCGAATCCCCTCCCCCCTAAAGAGCTCTGGCAACCTTACTCATCGCAGGAACACAACACTATTTGAAACAAATAATGTTATTTGGCTGCGATCTTCTGTAAGGCGGAGGTACTTCCCCAGGCGGGCTGCTCCAATTCAGAAAGAGAAAATCTCGCTGTGCCCTTCCTCCTCTAACAAAAACTACAAAAACTGCACAACTTTAACCAACCATTGCTTCATTCATTTAAGTACCTATTATATCTGGAATATACGAAGTCCATGATTCCAACTTCACCTCTATCATTGCAGTTCTTTTGGACTAGCTTCTAAAATAATATACTAAACTTTTTAACTAAAAACTGACATTTTATCTTCTATAATAATATTCTATAAAAATAATTAGAATGAAATATCTAAACACGAAAGGGGTCTATCACAAACAAAACAAAAGGAGAGAAAACCACCGACAGAACAAGTAATCTATTGCGAAGGAGCATCAAGCAAGTGAACAGGAAAATGTGTGATCCTGTACCTTACTGCCGACTGAGGTGGCTCGTCTACGGAGAGAGCGTAGCGTCGTAGCGGGCGGCGTAGCGCTGCTACGGGCTGCGTAGCACGGCCGCTGCCGCTACGCAAGTCAGGTGCCGAGCCGAAGCGAGCTTTCCCCCTCACCCTCTCTTCAGTATTTCTGTGCCAGATACACTCACAGCCCTATGCTTCAAGAAGCCTGCGATTCACGAATTACAGACTACTTGGCTTGTCTCCACCGAGGCTGATGTCGTATTTGGAAGCATGAGATTATGAGATGGTAACTGTTCTACTGGGGAAGCAGTTACGATGCATGATGGATTTACACTGCATATGGTTCTGATATCTACAGGGATATTACATTTATTTTAAAATACCTCATAAGTACTAAAATATAAACGGATAATTTTCAGTTTTAGTGTGTTGAAACTTCTTTTTAAAGGGCGTTAAGCGTTAGTGAATTAAAAGCAGCAGTGAAAAGCATTATCGTCATTTTGTGCATTGTATTCTCCTGTTTTGACGTCCGCGCCATGTCATCGCCAGACTTCATTTCTGTGTTATTGTGATTTACACTCATAGCTCTCGCATGCCCAGCGTGGCGAGTATGGGCAAATACCCCCGATTTTTTTCTGGAAATATATTATGGGGTAGGCCTTTGTTCAGCAGTGGACGCCCTGCGGCTGGAATGATGATGACTCATAGCTCGTTTTGCGTGTGATGCGCTCACCTGAGTTGCGCCGGCCGGTGCCTGTGCATAGGCACGAGCGGCAGGGAATGCGGCAGTGGCAGCACGTGCGGCAGGCGGTACACGCCGAGCTGGTCGAGCCGCGCCGGCGCGCAGGGGGGCCCGCGCCGCGGCAGGGGGCGGGGGAGCGCGGTGGGCCGCGCCGGCGTCACCTTGGCGGCGCTGTCGCGGGCCTCGAACGTCATCACGCATGCTGCTACTACTATGAAACCTGGAAATGATGCCGGACTTATATCAGAAAGCATGGAAATGCAGGTAGCTACTTTACAACACAGTCCTTAACGTATTATGGTTGAATCCCTGGTAAAGTTTAAGATTATAAACTCATATTAAATCATTTTTTCTTTACTCAAAAATTCTTCTTTTCGGGAATTGCACAAGGAGGCTGGCTTAAATTCACCAATTCTAAAATTAAATAGCACCCAACAGACATTTACATAGTCCTGACCTCATACTATGATTTCCTGTAACGTGGGTATCAGAACTACAAGTACCTATCACGGCACCACAACACCCAGACCCGTAAAAAATATTTGCAGATCATACCAACATTTGTCCCGCAGCGGGTATCAAACCCGCTAATTACGCTACGGTACGCTACGCTCTCTCCGTAGACGAGCCACCTCAGTCGGCAGTAAGGTACAGAATCCCACCCTTTGCGTCCCAGACAGGCACTCTGGTATTGCAAGCGTCCTTAGGCTACGGTACATAGCAACAGGTGGGCAACTGGGCATACATAAGCTTGTTTACTGCCTAGTTTTATATAAAAAAAAGTAATTACCTCCAAATCCCATGACGATAGGTCCAACATACGACAGGTTGTTGAGGTGGAACCCCCGCGCCTCGTCCTTCACGGAGACCGTGGCGTTGCCGCGAATCTCCTGGTCCACAGACAGGAAATCCGCGTAGTAGCCTGGAATAAACAACAGTAACATAGACATAAGTATGTAAATTGAAAAAAAAATATCTCGTATGATCTTTACCAAAGTTACCCGAATAGGTATTCTTTTCCATGTTATTCTGTGTTTTTCACTACATCCGACATCAGATTTAAATTACTTGTTTAAAAGATTTTAAATAAATTGAAATTTATAAAGCAAATAATGGTCGTGGTGGCCCCGGCGAATAATAGGCCCCTCCATATCTACCTATACGCGGATGTCGTAAGAGGCGACTAAGGGATAAGATATTTTTTACAAAAATGTAAAAGACCATGTACCTATATATACTATACTTCATGCAAATAAAAAGCCATTCATTCATTCATTCATTCAAAAACTAAAAACCGACTTCAAATTCCTGAATATTTACAAGATTAATATCAACCTCTTTTTTTTTGTTATCAACCTCTTTGCCTTTAGCTTACCTACTGAGGATGACACTGGCCACCTACACTTTCGAATACAAAAACAAAAGTAAGTATGACATCCATTTATCGTCATTAATAACTCTTACGGTACTGACTGACTGACTGACAATCAAACGTAGTGGTTTTATTCTCTTTGAAAATCAACGCAGAGCCTAACCAAAATCCTAAGAGTTACGAAATTTGCAGGGTAGGTTCCAGGTATGGGTGCACAGAAAGGAATTCTCGACACACAACCCCAAAATTTGGGCAAGTCGTGATTTCAAGAGAGTATTTTTTAGTTTACGGGACAAGTAGCAATCCCTCAGGAATTAAATTAATATAGGACCACCCCGGGATCATACTCTATACACCAGCGGAAGAGTTATCAAAATCGGTTTGGTATTGGCGGAGATATCGAGTAACATACACACAAAAAAAAAATACTGCCGACTTGAGAACCTCCTCCTTTTCGAAGTCAAAAAGGAGGAGTATGGGAGGTTAGTATGGGCAAATCCCCCCACATGATAGGAATTCGCTCTGTCTGTGGGGGAGGCCATGATTAGCAGTGGACGTCTTTCGGCTGAAATCATGATGATGAAAGCAAATAAATAATGTACATTCTATTTTTGAAATTTCTACTCAAAATTCCACTTACGATGAGCCTTTCTCATTATATCTCAAGCTAACTCAAAGAAACTGAATGAATTTTGGATACAATACAATCGCGATGAAAATTACTGAACTATTTTAATTTGTGTAACAAATTTGATGTGCTATGAGTCAATGACTTGATGTCAATGACAATGACATGTAACTGGTCGTCGTCCTTCTAAGAAAACCAAAGCGTAAAAAAAAAATGCAAAAAGCTTTATTCAATACCTTCACATAGGAATAAAAATCAATCCTACTGGCATAGCTCGCAGCACAAAGGCCCTTCAGAATGTAGCATGCGAGCACAGTTCGGTGAGCACGGCCGGAGGCTTATCCGGAAGTGTCAACGCCGGAACACTCGCTCCCAAACCGGAAACGCCGTGAGCCAGGAACAACGTAGATGGACGTTGCATCGAATTTTCCGATGGGCTCACAATTACGGGCGGAGATTATTTTAGAATAACGTAAAAGTATTGTTATCATGGGAATTGTTTTTTTTGTGTTGTCAACCCGTGAACTATATTCCTTCGCTGTTGTCAACCTGTGGGATTTTTATGGGAGTAATCTGGAAATCCCCCACCAGCGTGTCCCCCACGTGGGGGTTTCAGGATTTTTTCCTGTTTTCCCTAAATCAAATCGACCGGCCTCGTGGGGAATTTCAGGAAAACAGATCTATTCTAGGTAAAGAACTCTATCCATTTCATAATTCATTAGTGGGATGTACGTGCGATTAGATATCCTATTCGTCTGTTGCATCACCGAACTACTAGAAATCATTTCTTACCGATAACAGCCATTGCAGCCCCCAACAGCATTAGCAGCAGGCCGGCAGAGAGCGCTCGACACGCGTGCCAAAGACATTGCGAGCTCATCTTCCCCCGAACCACCTGAAATTATATACAAGGTGATTCAATTGCCAATAAAGTTGGTTCTACGAATTTTGGGAAGTCGACTATTTTCATTGAAAAAACACTTTGCAGCTGTTTTGGGTCAAATCCGTTCAAACTTAATCATTTAGCCGTTTAATGTAGCAATCTTGATGTTAATTCGCTTGTACATTGAATAATTCGTTAAAAAGATGATAAATAAACCCAAAATAGTCGAACAAGACAAAGAACAGTTAATGCTAGTCTAATAGGTAACATTCTTTTGTTGTTGATGTAATAAAGACATTGAAAAAGTAAATCCTAGAACATACAAACCGTACATAATCTAATAAAAACAGTTAGCTATAGTTAATAAAAGTAAAATAATAATGGTACCAGTCCTTCGACTGGACAAAATGGTTGTTCCAATTCAATTGCTTCTCGAGTCTGTTCTATCTTATTACTCTCCCAGATACGTTAGTTTTAATGTATTCAAGGATTGTAGTCATTCATGCAACAAGTCTTTAGGCATCTGTTGAATTTTTGCTTACTTTAATAGCAATATTTTCCTTACCTTTATCAAAATACTCCTCGCAATAATATCTATTTCATCATAACTTACCCAAGACACTTGTATTTTATGCTTAGCCATTCAAATCTTTGAAATAATTATCCAAATAAACCAACATTCAGAAATATAAGTACCTATCGTTTAAAACGTAAGTAGGTAATTAAGTATTTCAATGTAATTTTATTATGTATTTCTAATAATATTTAATATCAATTTCATCTTAAAAATTGTACAATAAAACAAAATGGACCCCAAAATATTAGCAACGCATCCAATGCACATCATCGATTGTTATCGTGTTGTAATGAATTCAAGTTTTGATTTGGATATTCAATTGGACTGATATGTTGTGTGTTTTGATTAAGAGCGAGGAGTGGATAGTGTACCTGGACGTTCCAGGTAGCCCCGGAGGCGGGGTGCGCGCGCCGCAGCGGGCCGCTGACGCTCCTGGCTCGCCGCATGCTACTACCGCTCACCACCAGAGCACCAGACTCCAGCTGCTCACGCATGCGCACCGCGCGCGCAGCTTCCCCCGGCTACACTAGCCACCTGTGTCTTAAATCTGTTAACATTATTGTGGAGCTTGAACTATTAATTCATGTATGCCAGTTAAAAAATATGAGTCCATTCTCTGTATCTCAATTAGAGACTCGGGGTATTTTGAGTAGTGGCTGCTCCAGGCTTCGCTGGCGTGGTACCCGGATAATAAGTAGCCTATGTCCTTCCTCAGGGGCTAGGCTATCTCCATAACAAATTTAATACGGTTAACTCATTTATTTTCTCAAAAGAATTTATAAATTCACTTATAGAGAAAATACAGTTTGTCTTAAAATAATAGCATATTGCCAAGCGTAGTTTTAAACAGTTTTAAACAATTAAACTTTTAAAATTAAAATTAAAAATTACAATAATCAAAATCATTTTAGCCGTTTCGTCAGATAACAACAAAATAAACAGACCTCTGTCTGAGAGCCAGAGTTACTTTCGCATATTAATAGTGTGAAAAATGTTCGTTGCAAATAGTAGGTACCTACACATGTATGTACATACAAGCAAGCAGGTAGTATGTCTACTTGAGTTATTTTCGTAGCACATACCTTTAATTGGTACCTACCACGACTGTTTTAATAAATCTACAAGCAAAAATATATGCATTAGTTTAATTTTTGTTGTTGTATTAGTTTATGTATTAGTTTACTCAACACATAGGTACATTCTGACAAATAAATAAATGAGTATGATTATGAAAATAAAAAATTTAACTATAGCGTCTGTAAATGCTGAAAGAAATTGATAATTCTTCTTCAAGTAAATACGTTTATGTGCATAAAGTCATAAAGTTATCAGCAAGCTCATCAGTTAGCAAAATAAATAGTGTGGGTTTATTGTTTGCAAAGTAGAGTAACCGTAGCACAGCTCTCGCATTTAACTTGGAAACTGCGCGCCTGCCTCCCTAACCTCATCCGCATAATGTAACATTTTCGATAGGTACATAAGCTAGATAATAAATAAATAAATAAATAGACAATGCTGTAAATTCTGCTGTTGCATGATTCTATACTAAGCAGGTTGCCGTCCCTTTTTTATACTTAATATTAGTAGTAATTATTTTAGACTTTTGCAACAGCAAAATCGACGTAGATGTTAAAGGCCCTCAATATTATCACAGAAATTAGAAAACAATTACGCCGTGTTCATACGACGCGCGATACGTCATCTAAATATAAGTATTTCAAAATGATCCTTATCTCTACGGGATAAAGTCAATTTCGGGCTTGCGATATCGTACGTCCTCAAATGTCAAACTCAAATTGACTTTATTCAGTACAGATACCTAATGATCATTTTGAAATACATTTTAGATGACATATCGCATGTCGTATGAACACAACTTTAAACTAAGAGAAGTAACCAGTTGGTGACGCATAATGTGATATACTTAGTCGTTACAGTAACGTACCTTATACAAGGTGATTCATAACATGTATACCATCCCGAAAGGGGGTTATTCTATCAACAAAAAGAAATAATATTAGCGAAAAAATACATCAATATTTACATTGAATTTTTTTAATTTTTTTTTCACAAACTTTCTCGCTGTTTTTGGTATTTTTATCATCTTTAAAACTAATACCTAAACGTACAAGTAGTTCGAAATCAAGATTGCTTCCTAAAACAGCTGATTTATTGAGTTTGACCCGATTTGACCCCAAAACAGCTGATTTTCGCATAGAGGTTTTTCAATGAAAGATGTCGAATTTTCAAAAGTCGTAGAACAAACTTTCTTGCTAATTGCTCGTAGAATAAGCCCCTTTCGGGATGGAATACATATTATGAATCACCTTGTATTGGAAGTATTATGTTAATCTTTGATATTGGTAAAGTGTGTAAGTAAATTAAATAACTCATTTCAAAACACGAACTTATTATCTTTTGGGGTCCGTCATGCGAAATTGGCTAATGTCCTTCTAGTTGAACAATCGGAGCGAATTAAGAGGAGCAACTGAGCGATGAGTGGGTCTTTTTAGGGGTTAGTTTGACTTTTAAGGGGGCTTGCGATATCGTATGCCCTGAAATGTCAAATTCAAAATTGACCAGTAGAGATAAGTAATATGTAACCGATCAAAAAGGTAGGTTCTTAATCGGGGAGGCAGTTGTAGGCCAACGATTGTGCATCTGAAAGATGTGTCCGGCGACAGCGGGCGAGTCGAGTGGAGCGCGCGGGGGAGGCTGTCGCGGTGAGGCTGGGCGGCGAGGGGGGAGGTGGACCCACGTGAGCTCGGGGCGCCGGCGCGGCCGGGTCGCCCGGGCTGGAGCCAGCGGCCCGGGCGAACCACGCGCGGCATTCCCCAGCCGGCTGCTTCGCGATGCACGCCGCCACGCGACAACCCGCGCGCGCCGCGGCTCGCTGCTCCCCGGCCGCGGTCCGGCCTCGTCTCGAGGGCCGCATCGGCGGCGCCGAGCCGCGCTAACAGACGATTTTTATGGTGGAGCGAACCGGGCGGAGTACGGGGAGGCAGGTGGCGTCGCGCAGGTGCGGCCCGCGCCCGGCCCGGGGCCGAATACGGAGGCGCGGGCACGCCGCAGCGCGCGCCCGCCCGCCTCGTCGCGCCTATGGAGCCGCCGTGGGAGCTCGAGCTCGAGCTGCGGCGGCACATCGAGACTTGCGCCTGCACCTGCGATCACATGGGCTTCGGGAATTATATGGACTATCAGGTGGCGCCCGCGGCGCACGCCTGCATGTGCCGCGCGATCACCTCGCCGCACGCCCACGTATGTTCCTCGAATGTCGCCCGCCCTCACTGCAGTTCGCCGCACCGGTCCCATCTCCGCATGACCCCTCACTGTCACCGCCGCACCGCTGCCTGGCCCGATAGGGGCTCCTCACGCTGACTTGTTGTTACTGTTCGTGTCACTTCATCTATTTACATGTGATGTTTTCAATTGTGTATTTTACATTCGTTAAGCCTGTAAGCTTTGTTTTCGAGCATTTTCGTGGTTTTCAATATTATGTTACCAGAATTGTTTTTTATTTAATATTTTCGGGATTATTTCAAGCGTCAGGCTCTTATAAAATCCGTAAAAGCGTACGTCTATTGTATAACTTAACATCAAAAATCACATGCGGCCGTCTCATAACGGCCACAGTTTTAGGAAACCAAAGCTTTCGGTCATACGGGACTACCAACAAGTAGGTTAATATAACATCTCACTCCATGCATGATTCAGACGTTTTCATATACTTGAAGCTAGAATATCATAACTTTTGCTACTGTAATCGTGCGTGTTTCTGAGCGGCATCTGCCCACCGAATTGATAACCCTCTATTCGTTATATATATATATATACATCCATTAGTTGAAACAACAATAAATTCTACCTTTCTCTTTTGAGGTAGCTTTTTCGTTTACTACAGGGTAGATTTATTACCTGCCTCTTACTTCCTCGTAATCGGCCGGCCTTAAACAGTCGGAACTATCAGCGACTAAATCCATAATCTAAGCTTTTTGCATTGACGCAACCTAAACACATTCTGAAATAAAGACGGTCAAGTGCGAGAACTCGCGCCCTGAGGCTTCCGTACCATTGGTCGTGGGTTTGAATCGCGGTCGCGCACCAATGGATTTACCAGTCGAAAAATCCGTACACGAGGTCAGAAAATCAAAATTGCAAGTTTAGGAATTGACAAACAATGTCATACAATGACTACGTGAGCGAACGCAGATATAACTCTGTTTCCTAAAAAAATATCCAAATTCCTCAATTTCAGACTTTTCCCATTAACTGTGTCACAAAAGCTCCTAGCATCCCAAATTTCAGAATTGTGCGGTAACTGGAAGTACCCTAGAGGTTTTTGATTTTTGCCATTTCCATACAAAAATTATACATGCATTGCCATATCTTTTTAATGCATTAAGCAAGAGCTTTGATTTTTATACGGCACCATAAACCATAAGCCCACAGACCTTAATAGATGGTATAAATTTCAATTTGATACCTTTAGCCGTTTCTGAGAAAAAGGGTCTTGACAGACGGACAGACGGACAACAAAGTGATCCTATAAGGGTTCCGTTTTTTCCAAATTGTACCTCATTTGAACCCTATATAATGATAAAGTTATCAATAATTAATTCATCTTACGGAGAATGAATAGGAAATGTCTCTCAAATCTAAGATAATTCATCATAATTGGTGGTGCAGGTATTTCGTTAGTTTAACCCGTGTGAAGCCAGGGCGGGACGGCCAGTATAAATGAAATTAATAATTCTGTTAACCTTAATATTTATGGACAAAGAAAACGAATGAGTGGTAACGGAGCCTTAAATCGTCTACAGATCCTGTAGAAACACTTGTACACTTTACATTATCAGCCTGAAGAACATTGCTGGACATAGGCCTCCCCCAAAGACTGCCATGAAGACCGGTCTTGAGTCTTCTTCATACACCGATTTCAAGCAATCTTCAAAATGTCCATCGAGTGAGCGCTGTTCCATAATCTTGAAATCTTGATCTTTTTAACCGACTTCAAAAAGGAGGAGGTTCAGAAGTCTGCTGTATTTTTTTTTGTGTGTAAGTTACTCGATATCTCCGCCAATACTAAACCGATTTTGACAATTATTTCGCTGGTGTATAGAGTATGATCCCGGGGTGGTCCCATATTGATTTAATTCCTGAGGGATTGCTACTTGTCCCGTAAAACTTAAAAAAACGTCATCATCTCTTGAAATCACGACTAACCGTAAATTTGTTTTGTTTGTGGTATGGTATAGTTGTCCCCGCGACTTCGTTCGGTTGCTGCTATTTTTACATAAACATTAACCTTAGGGGTTGTGTGTCGGGAATTCCTTTCTGTGCGATACGCTACCCTGCAAATTTCATACTCTTAGGATTTAGGTTAGGCTCTGCGTTGATTTTCAAAGAGAATAAAACCACTACGTTTGATTGACAGTCAGTCAGTCAGTACCGTCAGAGTTATTACATAATATTGATGATGAATGGATGTCATACTTACTCTTGTTTTTTATTAGAAAGTGTAGGTGGCCAGTGTCATCCTCAGTAGGTAAGCAAAACGCAAAGAGGTTGATAACAAAAAAAAGAGGTTGATATTGATCTTATAAATATTCAGGAATTTGAAGTCGGTTTTTAGTTTTTGTAAAAAATATCTTATTGATATTCTCCTTAAAATTCCCATCACGATGATTAATCATAATTTAATTTGAAATTGCTACTAAAGAACAAATAAATACACAGCGATTTTTTACATATGTACGTAATTTCGTATATTTTGAGGTGAAACCAAACTTCAGTAGGTACAGTCGCCAGCACTAAGATGAAGGCAATTCATCACATCCAAAATTAATATGTTCACAACAATAACAAAAAAAAACTTTGAACTGAGCTCTACCAACCTCACCTATACTGCGGGATCGTTTAGAAAATTATTGATTATATCTTAGTGCAGGTGACTGTACTAGGTAATATACCTACTGGAATCAAGCACCATTTCTCCGAGCATTGCCTCTGCCCACTCAACTGAAAACCCTTTATTCATTATCTTAGGTACGCACGCAACCATTAGTAAAATCAACGATAAATTTTACTTTTCTTCCCTAACTTCGTTAGAATGATCTCTCAACCTGGATCTTTAATTATTTATTAGGTAGATACTTTCCTCAAGTGAGAGTCAGTATCACCCTAAGGTCTCACCATTTTAATGTAATTTTACAACGTATTTGGTGTCAAAATACAAGACCCATGAGGAAGTACTAAAGTGGCCAAGAAACGTTGACCGAAATATGATTGCCGTAACATCGCCGAAGCTCGTCATAAGTAACTTGTTCCTTTGTCGCATGGATGAAAATCCCGTTCTCCGTAGTATTACGACCATCACCTTTTAGGAACAAAAGCCAAAACAATATGACATGCATACATATCATCAAAAATTGAAAATCGCGCACCTTTAGCATGTTCTACTTCTAACAATTAAATAATCTTACCTGAACTACGAAGTCATTGAAACTTTACCAAATGGGAGCTCACGTTATATTAGTTTTAATATAATACTATTTTCGTTCTATTGCAATTATGATTTAGGCCGGAATAAAAATAAAAGTAGTTTTAAACTTTGCGGTAGGTCAAAACAAGTATGACATTCTGTAACTCAACGTCGGTGATCCCGCTGTATTTACTAGCTGTTATCCTTCGTCTTCTACGACTTCGTCCGCAATTATATATTATGAAAGGAGGCAAAATAGGGGGTTAAAGTACTTTATAATTTTAACCCTCTACTTTGCCTCCTTTAGGGATGTCCATACAAACTTTCAACCCCTATTTCAGCCACCGACAAGATTAGTTTTTGGTAAAAAAAGATAGTCTGTCCTTTCCCAGAATAAAATCTATCTCTTTGCCAAATTTTATTACGACCCGTTCAGCCGTTAAGTCGTGTATAGGTAAAAAACAAAGAGAGTTACTTTCGCATTTATAATATTAGTAAGTATCCCATTTATCCGCATCAAAAAAAAAAAGCTGCAGCTATGCTAACCACATTCGTTGCTTAAAGGCCGAAAAAGTGGCGGCCTGGAAGTCAATTAAGCAAAGTTGGTGCGGACAGCTAAAAGCGTGTCGAGAGCTGCGTTGTGGTTTTCATCAAGCACTACTAACTAGTTGTTTTACCTTTCTCTTTCCTCGGAGCGTATATTCTGTGGTATACACGTGTATATACACACGTGTATACCACAGAATATAAGCTTATTTGGTTGGCCGGAGGAAACGAGGGTCAGAGGCCTCTCGACTCATGGGAGTAATCTGGTAACGTACACCGCGAGTTCGCCGCAAACTCTCCCAGGGGTTCTGTAATTACTATTAATTTAGAAGGTAATACATTAAACATCTCGTGCTGTTATTTAGAAAAGGAATGTACACGACATAGCATAAACATAAACATCGCTAGTAAAAATGGGTTTAAAATCAAAATATGCTTTTCTGAAGTGGATTTAAATAAATAATCATCATAATAATAAAACATTTATTGAGTAAACCAGTGTACAAAACAAAATGAAGCCCTGACTCCTAAACTAGGGTTACCTGTATGTCAGGAGTCAGTTCCTTCCCAAAAATGGTACTAAACTAAAATGGTTAACGTAGACAATAATGTGTTGAGTAGGTACGAACCTACTATTTACACAAATAAAAGAGTTTAAACACAAATATAGCCACTGCTTATTATAGGTGCATGATTTTTAACAAATTTTGTGATTATATGTGAAAGTGTGCGTGTCAATTTACCACTAGAAATAAAGCTTCGGTCTCACTGTAGTGTATAATCAAATAACATAACACCAAACAGTTACATACATTACATAGTCCAGACTCCACACTTAAATCCCCTGTGTCGTGGGTATGAGAAGAAGGTACCATGGTACCGCAATAACCAGACCTGGAACAAATAAGTATTATAAATATAATAATTTGAATATATTAAGAGAGACCTTAAATTGGCGGGTTAATTATGTAACATTGTTTATAACATACTCCTATTGGTCTTCTCAGTAAATAAATAAAAAAAAGGTCGATCTTTTGTCTGAAATCTGAATATTTTCCGTTTTACTCATGTGAAAAATAGGGAAACATTTCCGGCCATGTGTCAGATGCTCGCTCAGTCATAATGATTCCTGTATGAAAACTTGTCAACCAGATGAACTTTTTTAAAGGGTCGGCAACGCGCGCTTTATGTCTCTGGTATGGAAGCGTCCATAGGCTACGGTAACTTTTACCAACAGGTGGGCCGTATGCTTGTTTGCCACATTAGTAGTGTTAAATAAACCAAATTTATATTTGGTTATGAAAATGTTTATATGAATGAGATGCCGTTATCGGCATCTCATTCATATAAACATTTTCTCTTCAGTTGTTTGCTCTCTATTTGTTTTTTTTTTAATTTCTGCTGTGGCCTTCGTGCATATTATGCCTGTATTTCCAAAATGTATTTATTAAGTAGGATGAAAAGTAAAGGTTTCCTAAAGTTTATTTGGCTGTACACTAAGGTAAGCCACGACTTTCGGAAATTTGACTTACGTATTTCCATTTAAAAACACTACTTTAGCGTAAATCTGCTATGTTTAGGTTTCAAATCAATTCAAACTCCTGTGAAAGTTCTCGTATATCAACAAAAATCATAACCACTTTTTCTTTTATAACAGTAAGTTTAATCTCTCAAGCAACTTTGACGAATCGGCAATAAATGTTTATTTGTTATAGCATAATAGCTTTCGAACCGTCAACCAGATTTGCATTTATTTTATCTAAATCAAAATGTCAAAAGGGGTTCTTAAAAAAAAGTAAAACAAATACATGAGTTAGGAGGAGGTAGGGCACAGCGAGATTTTAACGTTCTGAAATTCTGAATTAGAGCAGCCCGCTTAGGGAGGTACCTCCGCCTTACAGAAGATCGCAGCCAAATAACATTATTTGTTTCAAATAGTGTTGTGTTCCTGCGATGAGTAAGGTTGCCAGAGGTCTTTAGGGGGGGAGGGGGTTCGGGGTCGGCAACGCGTGCGTGATGCCTCTGGTATTGCAAGCGCTCATAAGCTACGGTAACCGCTTACCAACAGGTGGGCTGCATGCTTGTTTGCCAACTCAGTTGTATAACAAAAAAAAAAAACTTGAATCATGAAAGAGCTTTGTTCATACAGTCCAAAATTATTTTTGTTCCCAACCCTTGTGTAGTATAAAAATATTTCTTTCTTTCCTTAATAGGTACAGAACAAGCCCCTTTCGGCATCCCATATTAGTTACGGTACACAATGCTTAACCTTGTGTCATACAAATAAATTATTCCTTATTTATATTTTTATTTTATTTTTTATAATTTTAGGAAAACTTACGGCTAATATGATATTAATGAAAACAATGAGTACTTAAAGGCTAATTACAAGTTTCCACATATAGGTGAAAGTAACTAAATTAAAACGAAACAGTATAAATGTAGACGGCACCGCACGTACCACAAAGAGAAAAAAATATATATATATATATATAGTTAAAAAAAAAAACAAAGCTACCTACTAATTAAAAAATAAGTCACACATCAAACGTTTCATACGCTTGATAGTAGTGTTAAAAATGCCGACTTCAATATTGTCAACACCACTAGCCACTAATGCGTTAAAACATCTGCTTGCTCTGTTTATGTGCCATCACATGTCATCATCTCATGTCATTGTGCTAGTCATATAACGGTCGCCTCTTTTCTGAAAATAAATGCTTCACAGGACGCAGGTGATACAATGTTTAAAAGGAAGGAACATTTTATGTATCTATTCCTTAATCATGGCGCGTGAAAAGCATTCCATGCTTGCCTTTTTAAAAATATTTTGAGGTAACTTTTCAGTAACAAAGCCCGGTAGCAGGTGTAGGCGATTAACGCACCACTTTCTGTTACGAGTGTTTGGCACTTCATTGACTTGGTGCTTTCAGAATAGAAGTGTGGGTTTTGCGCCCGACTACGTAGAAGGACGTTTTTACCACATTTTTTAAATGGCACGATCAGATTGGCAATTTGACCATATAGAATAATTAAGCATCTTTAAGCATCGCAGTGATTCGGCCTTATTTATTTGATTACATAAGTATATAAAAACCAAAATCCCACACGAAATGTGTTTTCAAATAGGTACATTATATGATACGGAAAAAAATTGAGACTCACAGTATGTGGCAAATATTCTCTTAGATATCCAGGTGGTCAGATCCTTCTAAATGCATCATAATTATCATTATAACCCCGTAGAAGTCCACTGTTGGATATAGGCCTCTTTCAAAGAATGCCACGATGAACGGTCATGAGCTTTCTCCATCCACCAACTTCCCGCAACCTTCACAATGTCGTCGGTCTAAAGGCCTTCCAACACTGCATCGTCCGGTTCATGGTTACCATTCGAGAACCTTTATTCCCAACAGTTGTCGGTTCTGCGAGCTATGTTGGTGACCTTGTTTCTTCGACGGATATCATCATCATAATTCATAATCAAGTTTTAAGGATTATTTTGTATAATTAATAATACAGTAAAAGGGACACACCCTCCAAATTTCAAGGCTCTAGGACCAACGGCTTAGGCTATGTGTTGTTGGTCAGTCAGTCAGTTTATTATTAGGTATATATATTGATGTATTCAATTGTGTATGTTTGTTCTGTGTCTGGGTGTAAATATTTATCTATATTATATATGTCAGTATCTGGTACCCATAGTGCAGGCAATGCCTAGTTTGGGATCAGTTGACCGTGTGAATATGTCCGGAATATTTATATGAAAACAGTGAATTAATTTCTGATTAAAAGAAACAGTGATTTCTGAAATAATAAACAAACAATGGTCAGTAACTTGCACCATTTTATTGAACGATCGTAAATTGCTAAATAGAACGACTCGTATGCCACTTTGAGGGCCATCGATCAGCTTTATTTGTGGAACTTACGTAGAACCATCTGTGAGCGTGTGAGTGAGCCCATTTGTGCCAGCATTAGCCCAATATTTATAGGGCTACATGCCCCTGGAATGTCGAGAATATTTTTTTCTCACCTCACACCGGCATCAGTCTCAAAATATTATCTGAATGCAGCAAAATTTAAAATTTTAAAGCTTTTGTTTAACTTCAATTCTTAGTTTGTTGTTTGAAGTCAGCAAATTATCTTCATATGTAGGGGAAGTAACACGAAAAACTTTTATCTCAACATTTTGACTTGTACTTAAAGAAAGAAAGAAACTAGTCGGACTAGTCGCACTTCAGAACCATAATACACAAATGAAATGAAATAATGAAATATATTTTATTTGACACAACAAGTAGGTACAATACCGGGAGCTATATAATTATTTCTTTAAGCACTATGTAGTATAGAAATAACAGAGGTTTAGATAATTATAATAACAGTAGGTACTGATGCACCTTACAAATAAAAGATGCGCTATGAGCCGGACTAGAATATCTGTGCCCCGGTTCATAGCGAAATAAACCGAAATTAAAAACATAATTATTGCTAGTTTTCGGTTTAAAGAGTTTATTCTCATAAGAACAAATTACAGTTCACTTAAAATGAGAATTAATTATAGATACATTCTTACGTAAGTAAGTAGGTAATAAGATTATTTTAGGCTAGTGGCGAAGCATGCATAACTTAAAAAACTTAATAAACTTTTAGGTTGTTCAAATTATCTGATATAAATTATAATAAAACTTATCAGAAACTCAAACTACTTGAACGTAATTTAGTAGGTAGTTCATGAAATTTATTACCAAGCGTATCTATCACTACCTTCGCTTTACTCCCTTTTTTTAGCAGTGTGAGTGAGCAGTTGAAGACTGCAATAGTATGCAGAATGCAAGGCTATGTGTGTGTGCTGTGCGTGAACGCTGTCATGTGATTTTGTGATGTTTCTTCGTTTTGTGCGTAAGGTCGTCATAGTCTGAGAGATAGCATCAGTTTAAGAAGTTTTGTTTTATTATTAAATCTTATTCATAAAAATCTTATTAATTTACACATAACCTGAGGGAAAAACATAAATTTCCACCATGACGGTGTTTTGAAATGTACATGAATGCGTTACGCGTCCGATTACCACTCGGTCCAAGAGGCTTCGACCTGAGTAGGTACTATTACCCATTCTGTGCGGGTCCGAGTATAAAAGCGGTAAGTGCGCTCCGCTAGCTCCCGTAGGTAAGGTAACAATGGGAGCGCAAATTTTACGCAACATTATGTCGACGGGCGGAGGGCTGTGGCCTGTGAACCATGAACCAGCCCGGTGTCGATGAGCCCGTTGGTTAACAATGAATAATATAACACTTATTTATGGAAAAGGCGAGAAAACAAAAACAGTATATTCTTGGAAATGTGTATGTATAAGGCCTTTAGGTCTTCAAGTATAACAATTTTCAAGAGTTTAATTCAGCTTCAGCACGCTTCACTGACCCGTAACTTACAGCCCAGTAAATAGATAACAGCCTGTCTAATAAATACTATTTTGATCGTTATATTTTTGTACCCCCGTGGAATAGCACCAGTATAAAAGAAATAAACGCGCACCACGCGTAGCGTGTAGCACGGTCATCGTAGACATTTTCGTAGCATGTCGTAGACTCTTCGTAGCATTTCGTAGACAATAATTATATGTATTGTGGGTACATGTGTATTGTGCGTATACATGCACTTGTGCTAAGCGTGTTAGCCCCTTCGTCCACGGAGGGACTCAAAAGGAACGCGACTGAAACTGTAGTCACTTATGAGTAGCCTGACTGCGATATCACTAGTATTTCAATGCGCGTCCGTCCACGACGCTACTCAAAAGGAACGCGTTTGTAACTAGTCACCTGGCAACTCGACATGCTGGTCGCCAGGCGACTGGTTTCGAGAAACTGTGTGAAAAATTAACGAATAAACAGTAATTATAAGTGATTCTGACGTCTATGTGACTGGAGAAGTAATAATTCGCTCGAATTATCACTATTCATGTTAATTATTTTCGTTTTCAAAACTTTGTTTACTTAAAATCGAGTGACTGAGTTTCAGGAAATTCCAGTAGCGTCGTGGACGAGTCACAGTTTCCAATCAGTCCGCAACTCTAGTTTCTAATAAGTTCCGTCACTTTTGCGTAGCGTCATGGACGAAGGGGCTTACAGTTAGTAGTTAGTAGTGACTTTGTGTAGCACGTTGTAGGCATTTTTGTAGGGGCACGTCGTCGTAGACCTTTTCGTAGGCATATCCTAGACCAGATTTTATATATATTTACTCATAGCTAATGTGTAAAGAATAAGAATAAGAGTTTATTTATTTGACACACACACACACACAGTAGAAAAATAGTATAAGAACAAACAAAAATTACATAAAGAACAAACAAATACACAAGCAAAAAGAGAGAGATAAAGTAGGTAAGAGGAGGAAGGGCACAGCGAGATTTTCTCGTTCTGAATTGGAGCAGCCCGCCTGGGAGGTACCTCCGCCTTACAGAAGATCGCAGCCAAATAACATTATTTGTTTTCAAATAGTGTTGTGTTCCTGCGATGAGTAAGGTTGCCAGAGCTCTTTAGGGGGAGGGGGGTACGGGGTCGGCAACGCGTGCGTGATGCCTCTGGTATTGCAAGCGCTCATAGGCTACGGTAACCGCTTACCAACAGGTGGGCCGTATGCCTGTTTGCCAACTCAGTAGTATAAAAAAAAAAAAAGGTTAGTCACTATCCTTTTCAGTGCGGCCAAACCAGGTCCATGTCTCAGCATTTGCCACTCCCGAACAAAGTAGGGAAAAAAGGTCTATGTTAGTCATCATATGTGGCCCTGAAAAGGACTTATGACCGTCAATGAGAGAATTAGTGTAGTAAAGTGCGCTTCTTAGAGGCTCCTTTCGTGTAGGTATATCGTAGGAAATAATTTGTCGTAATAACCTTTGAATAAGCACGTTGTTTTCGACTTTCGTAGGCATATCGTAGACCAGATTATACATGTGTGTAGTATAGTTGTTAGTCATACATCGTAGCATGTCGTAGGCATGTTGTAGGTAAGTCTAGGCCTGTAAGCCCCTTCGTCCACGGCGCGACTCAAAAGGAACGCGACTGAAACTGTAGTCACTTATGAGTAGCCTGACTGCGATAGCACTAGTATTTCAATGCGCGTCCGTCCACGGTGCTACTCAAAAGGAACGCGTTTGTAACTAGTCTCCTGGCGACTCAACATGCTGGTCGCCAGGCGACTGGTTTCGAGAAACTGTTGAAAAATGAACGAATAAAAAGTAATTATAAGTGATTCTGACGTCTATGTAACTGGAGAAGTAATAATTCCATGTTTTCGTTTTCAAATCTTTGTTTACATAAAATCGTGTACTGATTGACTGAGTTTCAGGAAATTCCAGTAGCGTCGTGGACGAGTCAGAGTTTTCAATCAGTCCGCAACTCTAGTTTCTAATGAGTTCCGTCACTTTTGCGTAGCGTCATGGACGAAGGGGCTTAAGATCACTCTCAAACTGATCTTAAGATCCAGAAATTTATGGTATGAAATTTGAAATAGGAACGCACTCAAAATCGCTTTAGGTTTGAGTGAGATTTATTCATATGCGTAGGCACTTCGGTCGTAGACTTCTTCGAAGGCACCGAAGACCAGATTTTTTCTCGTAAGCATTGTTAATCAAAATAACTGACAAATCCAACTCGGATAGGCAGCGTTTGGGAAACTTCGTCATATCTTCTCGTCACAGATACCGCAGAGCCTCAAGACGAAAGTCTACAATCAGTGCGTGTTGCCAGTGATGACATATGGCACTGAGACTTGGTCGCTAACTATTGGCCTCATACACAAGCTCAAAGTCGCTCAACGGGCTATGGAGAGAGCTATGCTCGGAGTTTCGCTGCGTGATAGAATCCGAAATGAGGAAATCCGTAGAAGACCCAAGGTCACCGATATAGCTTTCAGAATTAGCAGGTTGAAGTGGCAGTGGGCTGGCCATATAGCTCCCAGAACCGATAACCGTTGGGGAACAAAGGTTCTCGAGTGGCGACCACGAACCGGACGACGCAGTGTTGGAAGGCCCCCCACCCGATGGACCGACGACATTGTGAGGGTTGCGGGAAGTCGGTGGATGGAGAAGGCTCAAGACCGTTCGTCGTGGCACTCTTTGGGGGAGGCCTATGTTCAGCAGTGGACTTCAACAGGCTGATGATGATGATGATGATGATTGTTAATCTTTGTTAAATCATCCGTCGTAGACCTTTTCGTAGCATGTCTTAGACTTTTTCGTAGGCATTTCGTAGGCGTTATCGTAGGTCAGTCGTAGACCTTTGCTTAGGCATGTCTAGAACAGTTTTCGATCCCATTGGCAGTGCATAGCGTGATGAGTGTTGAATCTAGAGTGGTGTTGTTTTACATATTTAGCAGATTAAAGTTGGCAAATCTTAAAACAAACGATATCCGTCCTTTATTGGATTACATGAAGTTTAATAAACGTATTGTCCAAGTTGCCTATTCCGTCTACAATGAAAATCCCAACACTATATTGTGAGCCATTTAACTCAGACCACTCCTGCAATGTTAACAGGGGCGCAGGAAAACGGACGATGTTCATACATACCCTGCGCAACCTGCCTAAAAATCGTAGAGTAGTCTGAAAGTTTCAGACTACTCTCCGAGTTTTGAAACTGAGTTAGAGTCCTTTCACAAAAGGCGTTCCAGAACTAATTAAATATTGCAGTAGGTAACTGATTATAGTCTGGAATTTATTTCAGAAGCACTCTCTTAGATATTCTAAACTCTATCCACCATATTCATAATATCTTAATTATAATTTAGAATAAGGCCCTTAGATTATAAGTAACACAACAATGTAAAAAGCTAGTTTTCTTTCATAAAACATTCTGAAATTTATTTGGTTTGATAATCATTTGCTTTTGATATTGAATGTACAGCGCGCTCCAACAAGCACCAAATCATGTCATCACAGCGCGTCGAGAACAATGTCATTAGGTATAGATTGTATTTGAATTTGGAACGCTGAAGTTTGAATTTGGAATGCTAATGATTGATTGTTATGTATCGCGGGAACCAGCTTCGGGTCCGGAGCCGCCGTGCAATCTATGCAGCTTCGCTCTGCATTATGTACCACGCGCAAATGACTTATATCCTTATTGCAACGCGCGACAAACATTGAGAGTAGAGAACCAATCATACCATAACCATCGAGGTGAGGACTATGAATGAGACTGTTGGGTGTTATTATAATTATTCTAATTATTAAGAGGAAACGCAGGCATCAAGAAATTTGTTAAATTGAATGAATTAAAAATATGAATGATCTATCAATGTGTGAGTGAGTGAGATAACTGCAGCTCGGACTGATTTTACCTATTTAAAATATACGAAATTGGTACTCGGATTTCATATTCCCCTGTTTACTCCTCCAAAACAGGATCGGTTTTAATATTTTTTTCACGAATATAAGGGCTTTGGCTTTCCAACACTCCGTCGCCCGGTTCGTGGTCATACTTCGAGAACCTTTATTCCCAACGGTTGTCGGTTCTGCGAGCTATATGGCCTGCGTACTGCCACTTCAACTTGAGAATTCTGTAAAGTCTGAAAGTTTTATAGAAATAAAAAATCACCTTCCTCTATGTAATTTACAGAAAGAGTTGTCTACTCATTATTTTTCGTAAAGAATGAGCTAGTCATATCTCTGAGCGGCTCTTTTATTTGAGAACCCAAAAGTTAACTTGGTTATGATTGTATTACTTACATTAATTAACTTTCCGTGTCGGTTCTGTTTGACGGGGAATTTCAGTAAAAGCGAGGGTTCCCGTCGGAGTCCCCTGAAGTTTTGTATTCACGCCTTGAACTCTGTTGGGCGCTAGGGCAACTGTCATCATGGCTTCCTGATGTCGCCTATAGGTACTTATCTGCATCAGTTCGCGTTTTAACGATCGTTAGGTGCTATCTAAGTTTTTACTTATCTAATCTTCGACAACGCAAGACGCACGTTATCTTTGACGTCTAATCAATTAAGAATTAATTACGGCCTAAGCCGTGATCAATTGGCGTGTGATATGTGATCTAAGGCTCGTATTCAGAGACACGACTCAAGCATAGATTTAATCACAGATCAGCTGAACTCTATTTAAGTATTGAATCTCTTCTCAAACATAACTTCTATTCAAGAACGGTACTTAAACTACTCTCCGCTGAATCGAGTCTCAAATCTGTACTCAAATGTTCTCGTTTACATTTTGATTTATTTATAATTTTCGATCCGTTTTGCGCAGAAATTCAAATAGCCAGGGTGGAAATAGAACAGAACAATAAAGTGAAGTTTAAATATGCATCAAAGTACGTGTAACGGAACGAAAATGTCATTTGATTAATGTCTAATCAAATCTAAACTCAAGCACCGATTTCGTCTGATTGACGTTTCAGAATAAGCATTTACTCAGGTGAACTGTGATCATTGAATCTATACATATGTACTGTTCAAGAATTAGAATCTCGACTCAAATCGAGATTTAAGTACAGATCAATGCTTGAGTCTTGTCTCTGAATACGAGCCTAAAATTCATAAATTACCGTAAGGGTCTTATGGATAAAGTAAATTTTGAGTTTGACTTTTAATCATCCCCAGCGGGCGGAGATGCGTAAATGCATTTCAACACGTAAAAGTGCCACAACAAACGGTATTGAGCCTTCTCGTACGGGGCCTGCCTACACTGTGTCCGGTTCGTGATCGCCATTCGAGAAACTATTCCCAAATGGTTGTCAATTTCCCAATCGAAGAATACCTACATTACTCGTACATTAGGTTATCAAAGCATCAGTAATTTTCCAAGCATCGAGTTACCCAACGTTGTCTCTCCCTCTCAGTACATAGAGCCTCACGGGCCACGGCGTTATCCCGATGACAATAAAATAACCTAATAACCTTGACCTGATACTGCAGTCAGGCGCGCCGTTACATAGCGGGATTTATCTGCAGATTTGTTATAAAACAAAGAACAATGACATTTGCCTTTACGAATACTAAGCTACTTTTAGTTAACTGATATTCTATTTTATCAAACTTAATAAATACTACTACGAATACCAAGCTGCTACAAATAAATAGGTAGGTACACCTGCAGAGCTAATGCGTCTCACACGACCTTTATTGCAACATTTATTCACATTAGTTAGATTAGAACAAATGAGTTTGAAAATATGAGCAACGTAATTTGAACGAAGGTTTTTAGCCGAGACTAAAATCCCGGCGACGGCGACTGGAGGCCTCCGCGCCAGTTCCCTGTAAATGGGTCAGAGGCTATTCAGCCTCCCCGTTCCCCACCCCCACCTAACAGTGTGTGCCCCTTGCATAATTGAACACGCGGCAAATTATTGTCGCGTCTGAATCACCACATTACTAACTTTGCAACCCTTGCATTCTATCACCTCGTATTCAGATGATAATTCAGTTATTTTTACCGATTTACATTCGAATATGTCTGTTATGGGCGATTAGTGGGCATGGTTCCTTCAGTTTATTATCATCCTTTTTAATTCTTGAACTGTCTAACTGATCCCTCCTGATTGATAACCCTATAACACTATAGGTAGGTAGGTACCTAATGGGTCGACGACAAACAAGCGCGATCAGTTTTGTTCGATATTTTGGTTTCTTATTTTGTTTGGAACGAAAGATTATTCTGCTACTGTGCATGCCGTACCAACCCTTGTCATAAATTAATGAAAATGATCTACCTATGTCACTAAAACGGGCATGCCTAACGGTCTAGAATATCCATTAAATTTTGTAACAAAAACTTACCCGGGCCAGCTAAAATCAAGTCAAGCCAGGCTTCAGTTTATTAGAGTTCACTGTACTCGTGAAGTTAGCTTTACATCGTGTCTTTGTTTCAGGCTGCAGTGCCGGAGGGCATGACATTTCCTGGGCCGCTCCCGGACGTGGCGGAGCGGTGCGGGCGCTGGGCACCCGACTCGCTGTCGGCCTCTGCGTCGGGCAGCTCGGACGAGAAGCCGACGCCGCGGCGGCCGCGCTGGCGCATCGCCCTGGCGGGCCTGCTCGTCCTGACCGCTCTCGGCGCCGCGCTCGCACTGCCCCTCGCGCTCGGTGGAGGTGGCCGAGCCACTCCTGAGCAGAGACTCACAACCATAAGGCGTATGTTACGCGATTCGCCACTCGTCGACGGCCATAACGATTTAGCATGGAACGTAAGAAAGTTTCTACACAACAAAATCGGCGAGTTCAATCTGAGCGCCAGCCTCAACGGACTCGAGCCGTGGGTGCATTCGCGCTGGTCGCAAACAGACATCCCGCGGATGAGGGTAGGTCTAGTTGGCGCTCAGTTTTGGTCTGCGTATGTTCCGTGCGGGGCGCAGGATCGAGACGCGGTTCAACTCGCCCTTGAGCAAATAGACGTCATCCAAAGGATAGTGGATATGAACGCAGCACACCTGGTTTTGGTAACGGATGCTGCGGAACTTCTGGAAGCGCATCGTGACGGTCAAATAGCTTCGTTGATCGGTGTCGAAGGCGGTCACGCTCTCGGAGACTCGCTGGCAGTACTACGAGCGTTCTATCAGCTGGGGGCGCGCTACCTGACCGTCACACACACGTGCGACAACCGGTGGGCGCGCACGGCCGGCACTCCCGGGGGACTCACCGAGTTCGGTAAAGCGGTCGTGCGGGAGATGAATCGACTCGGGATGATCGTAGATCTATCGCACGCCAGCGAAGAAACCGTGCGTGACGCATTGGAAACTTCTCAGGCGCCGGTCATCTTCTCGCATTCGGGGGCGGCGGCGGTGTGTAACGCCACTAGGAACGTTCCGGACGATTTACTTCGCATGGTGGCCTCGAAGGGCGGCGTATTTATGATAAATTTTTACGCAAAATTAGTAGCATGCAGCGACAGTGCGACTATGGAGGATGTGGTGGCGCACATAAAGCACGTGCGGCGGGTGGCGGGCGTGGAGCACGTGGGGCTAGGCGCTGGGTACGACGGCATCGACAAGCCGCCCGTCGGGCTCGAGGATGTGTCGCGGTACCCGCACCTGCTGGCCGAGCTGCTGCGCGACCCCGACTGGAGCGAGGAGGATGTGCGCAAGCTGGCCGGTATGAACGTGGTGCGCGTGCTGCAGCAGGTGGAGCGCGTGCGCGACCAGTGGCGGCGCGCCGCCGTGCTGCCGGGCGAGGAGTCAGCGGGCGCGCGCCGCGGAGACTGCGTCTACCCCGCCGCGTGACCATGGCCTGGCGCTGCGCCCGCCCAAGCCCACTCTCGTACTGCTCAATATTGACACTTGTTGAAAGTAGTTATACATGTATATTAGTGTCCAAATGTGATTTAGAATTTAAAAGTAACCTCTATGAATATAGCACGAACATTTTATGAAGGAAAGCGCGCTGGGCGCTTCGTCTCGAGCCACGGCTGGCGTCGGCGACGCGGGCGCGTGGCGCGGCGCGTGTCGGCTGAACTATTCTCCATCCATGCACTCGACTTCGTTGACGAAAGCCATGTGATTTACAATGTACAGTCAGCGACAAAATGTTATGACGCACAAACACTAATTTATTTGTAATTAGGTAGATACCTAGTAGGTAGGTAATAACGGCCAATATTTCGAATGCTGATAAATAAAAAAATAAATTAATCATTTTATCTATTTTAGTATGTATATAACTACCAATTATTTTAGTATGTATCTGTAGGTAGAGATCGTCTAACTAATCTAAAACTGAAGCCCATATAATACTGTTTACACTTGTGTAACGTCAGCGCCACCTCCAATGTTTAGTGAATGGGCGTTTAGTTTAGTTTGACATTAGACAATCTCTACCTACTTATTAATTAGCAAAACTATTAAAAGATCTTGACCTTAACCAGCTGGGTTCTGGATTAGTCAAAGCGTGTCAAACGTGTGCCAAATAAATATTAGGTCAGTTTTTTTTTATCTTGAGAAAGAAATGTTGTTTCTATAAGAAATAAATAAACGTTTTGGTAACTAAATAAGATTTTTTCGGATTCTGATGTAAAGAATTAAAAACGATACCCTCATAATTTTGATATATTATGCCCATGCTTAGATAATATTATCTGAGTGTCCATGTGCCCGGTTAGGTAACTGCAACCTTAGATAACTAGGAAGATCATGTACTTTAGTGCATATGCATAGGTAGGTACGTGTACGTAAAATTCAAATGATTTCATTATCTATAGGTACCAATATCATACGTATCTATGGTATCACATAAAAAGGAAAAAAAAAACAATAAGTTGCGCTTTTGTTAGAATGCCGAAGAACTCTTAGATCTAGTTCAGAAAGGGCGAATTCACCGCGAAACGTTTTGCGCGAATTCATTCGCGCGTTAGTGAGATACTAGATACCAATACATCGCGTCCACAAGCATCGCGCGAATTCGCGCTTGATTCGCGCGTATTGCGCGCGAGTCGAGATGCTAGGGACGCCTTGTTTGTTGAGTCCAGTTAACGCGCAAACTCTAGAGCGAGTGCACGTATTTCGTACTGAATTCCTCCCTAAATGCTCGCGCGTTAGTACGCACCTTGTGGACGCAACGGTCGCGCGTAATACACGCGAGAGAATCGTGGCGAATTCGTCCTTTCTGGACAAGCTCTTTACCAAATTAATTTCCATACAGTTCCATATGTTCTACCATTTTGGTTCTGTTACGAAGCTTGACTATGTTTGACGAGGGATTGTTTTAGTTTGATCTTGTCCTTATACTTAATATCGACCGAAGAACCGATAAAAAATCTGCTGATTGCCCATTTTCGTTTGGTAAGGCAATAGCCGCTTGATTTTTGTATAAATAAAAATCAAAAGTAGTAGAGAAGTAGGTACTACAAGGAAGTACCTACTAGGTATAAGTAAAGTTTTTGTCTCTGACTGTACCAAATTTGTGGCGCAATTATTATGAAAAAAATGTCAAGAGAAAATAACATAAATTCTTTATTTATACATTATTGAATTTTATTCATATTCTTGCTTGTAAGTGATTTTTATGTTTATCACATGAGTGAACAAAAGTGTAGATAAGTACCTACCTACTACAGTACCTTTTCAATAAAAAAGATTTTCTGATTGTGCCTGTTTCATTCATTTCCGAACTAGAATGAATTGCTTATGCTATCCAGCGAGCCCAGCCCATGGCTGCGGCAGGGTCACTCACACCACCCCGCATCTAGGTGGCGCAGGCCGCAGACCCCCCTTCTGATCGGAAGTCACGGGTTTGAATCCCGGTAAACCGTGCACCAAAGCATTTCTATTTTTTTTATTAGGCATGTAGAACCAAATAATTCATTATGTTACCTATGCCTAGGTAAATGCGGTTTAGCCGGTAGTTAGGGGGTGAGAACATATTGTCTAACAAAAATAACCAAACCAAAAATAATTTAGCCACGAATTTTGATTATAACAACTTTTCATCTGGAAAACTCAATACTTTTAAATCAAGTCCCATTAAAAATTAAAAAATTTCTAATCTTTGACAAATGCGCGCTAATTTATACCACCACACCACAGAATAATAAAATGAAAACTTGGTATTTATTTACCGTGAGAGAGTTGACGACTTTGTGGCGTAGCGGGCGAGTGCCCGTCTGAGATACAAGGGTTCGATTTCCGCTGCGGGACAAACGTTTACATTTTTTTATGGAATACGGAGATTTCTAGTTCTTTTCTTATAATTTCATTATAAACGTCTCACTATTCTAGCAAAACGTAATTTTGTAGGCTAGCTAGATTCGTCACCTTTTTTTTTTGTCACACCTCATCTAAAATATTTAGGTACTTATCGAGCGGGCCATTCCGCCATCTCATTTTGTCCAATAATACGAAATCCGTCACCTAGCAAGGCTGAATACTTTAGTGTATGTGCGACACGACCTACACTACATGTACTTATGTAGGTCCGTATGCTTTGTAGGTATAAAAGTCACTCATTACATTATTCTAAGAAGTCACTGTATCACTTTGTCCACCGGGGATGACGATTTTACGTGACGCCCTGTTTACAATATGGTACGGAATCCTCGGCGCGAGTTATACTCGCCTCGCATTTGACCGTTTTCAACTAAGTATATACTTACTATTTTAAAAACACATCTAAGTTTCACGCTAGGGCAGCTGAATAAATATTTTTGGCTGATGCTATTTGTAGACCTTTATCTTGGTAGGCAAAGGTGCGTGTAAATTATGAGGATCATCACTGTAATCAGAATCACCGCAGACTCTGATAAACTCTGAATACATACATAATAATATGCTTATTCAGATTCAGATTCAATGAATTTTCATGTAAGTTTATAGTCACGGTGCGTTTGAATGTACCTGTGCTGTGGTATGGTATGTTTAGTATGCTACATATTTTTTTGGCCTCAGCGGGAGGGAGCCTACCGCTAAGGCTACGACCCCTGCTGCTTGTTTATCTGTGCTGTCATGTCAATGTCATTATGTGTTGTCAGTATCATTTCCCTTACCACTGTTTTTGTCATAGTGAGTGTCGAAATAGCAAGAAATCAAGACATTTTGTGAAATAAAATAAATAAAAATGAGTGTTCTTTCAAGATTTTATTAAAATTTGGTGTAATTTTTTTTGGTGTGCGATAATTTTCAAAAGATTTATTTTTGTAATTCGTTCTAAAGAAGAATACTTAGAGATATCTACATTTATCAACATCAATAAGGTAAGCAAATCCGAAATTTTCCATGTAGAATCTCTATTATTGTATTTGTGACTGCTATGACGATGTTACTGTCTGTTCAACAATCACTACAGTATATTGTTTCCGAGGTTTATTATATTGCACGCTCATAATATCATGTTAACCTTTGGTATTGCATGCAGCATTACCTTGAAGTGGAGATGGATCCCTCACAAGGTTGGTTTCACCAACACACGTTACACAGGAGATCAGCTAGTATCCTAAAGCACGATTTTCTTGACATCAACAACTTGTAACCGATGATGAATGATAAATAAAAAATAGTAACACCCAACAGATACATACATAGTCCTGACCCCACACTAGGATTCACTTTGTCGTGGGTATCAGAAACTACAAGTACTATGGCACCACAACACCCAGACCCGGAAAAAAGATTTGCAGATCATGCAAACATTAGTCCCGTAGCAGGAATCAAATCTGCACTCCAAGATTGTTGAACAATGCTACATGTCCCAAACTTTTTCAAATTAGCTGTTTTTGGTCTTTTATCATCTTTGGAAGTAATTAATAAGCATAGGAGAAGTTCAACATCAAGATTACTACCTAAATCAGCTCAATAACACAACCTGAGAAATGGTTATGCAGGTATAGAAACAAACCTACATAAGATCTCTATTTACCACACATTCACTATAATTATGTAGTGCTGGTACTTTCTGTAGTGTGACTGTCTTACCGATTACATATGTAGATAACATTTAAATGTGTTCTTTCAATAGTTTTTATGATTCACAATTTATTTTCTGTTCAATTTATGGTTTAAATTAACTGAGACTTTGCTTTATCAGTTTGTTAGTAATACTATTTATCATTAATTTAATTAGCTTTAAATGATATTTATGTAAGTTTATTTACCTACTCACTGCTAATTGAACACTGTTTTAGCATTGCACTTTGAGTAATCAGCTTAGGTTGCTACTTCATGTTAATGAATGCTTTTTATAAATTTTAATCCTCAGATCCCTTTACCGATTCAGTGTCATCAATCTTGGAACGGAAAGTCAGAGGTTGGCTTTTTGGTGTCATTGACGATATGCGACGCAGCAGCCCTGTGCAGCAATGGCTGGACTCTCTTCCTAGCCATGCACAGCCGGAGCCAAGCGAAACTGAACCCCCAGAGGAGGACACAGAGACTAAAGTAGAAGTTAAATCTGATGATAGCAAAGCAGAGGAAACTCTCACTGGAAATACCATCATTGAACCATGTAAAGAAGAAACAGAAGTCCTGGAGCCAACAAAGGAAGTGGAAGTACTAGAAGTTCCTACTAGGGATCTGTGGAAGCGCAAGTCATTGGAGAGTGGAGTCCTGCCCAGTATGCCTCAGAGAACTCACAACAAAAGACTGCAGAGAGACCATTCTTTTCAATCTGAAGGTTATACACCAAAATTCAAGAGTCCTCTGTTCAGAGATCATTCTCTTCAGGTAATCCTTTGCTTGTAATGAAAATACTGCATCTGTTTTGATAGGTTTTTATAATCTGGTTAGTTGTATAATCAATGTTAATTATATGAAAATAATGTTTCAGTCTGATGCCAGTGGCTCCAGTGGCAGTTCAGTCCTAAATGTGCTTGGAGCGAGAAAGGTGGATGCAGAATCTGTTCTTATTGCTCTAGGGTTTGGACCCAGTGAGAAGCAGCAGAAGTTGCAAAGGATACCAGACCGCTTCTTAGCCCCTTCAAAGGTAGGTATCATAGCCTACCAATTGCATTACCATGATCAAATACTGCCCTATTCCAGTTCAGTATAGACTACCATACCTAGGTGGCCAATACATACACCTCTCGCATCCGCGCCGTATGCAATCTAATATCAACACAATTATGTCAAACTAAAAAAAAATCTTTGCTGTTTTTTATACTTTTACCTCACAAGTGCCTCTATGTTGGTAAAGAACCTGAGATTTCATTGGATTTAATTAGCAATTAATGTAAAATGCGGCCTTATTGTGTTAATATATTTTTTATTTATTTGAACATTTGTATTCTCGTAGGTTTTTAAAACGTAATTATTTCACTTATAACAGTTGAAAGGCATCAGTACTGAGAAGTTTATCAAAGATGAACAACATTCAATGCGCATGCATGATTGCGGCGTGTTTGGCTACCGAGGCTTAACAGGTCAGTAGAATCATTTAGAGAAAAATGACATGTTCTGCGAAATTAATTTTAACCTTTAACCTCTAATATTTTGCTTCCTAGGCCACTGTTCAGCAATACCACAACTTACTAATACTTAGAGGAAAGAGGAGAAACGACCTTTGCACAATGTTGATAAAAATTTAAAATAATAATTATTGGTCTAGTGCCATTAAATTGGGAGGTAATAGGAGGGTTCATTTTTTTCTTTATAGTTACTATGGTAGGTATACTTACAGTAACAGTGGCCTAAAAAGCCTTGTTTTTAACAGGGAGTTAGTTTCCATTTATCCTCAAATTAGTGATAGTCATTTCATATTTGATTACGAAAGTTTGGTGTTTATTAAAATAACTAAATGGTTTGCGGCCTAAATAAAATAGTGACATTTATTAATTACCTAACTCTTTCTAATATTCCAACTAATCAAAACATCTGTTTTAAATAGCTTCAGCTATTAGTGGTCAGCGTCTACGGGCGGAGTGGCGAGTAATAGACTAATTCGCTAAACAGTTGAAACTCAAACTTATTTCCTTTGGAACACAGTTCATATCACTATGATTAGTATGTATGTACATATGTATAGTTCGAAACCTGGAACCACAGTACCATTTGATAAAACCAATTTAAAGTAATAAATACCTTATTAGTATAAATTGGTTTTATCAAATGGTCTAAATCGTTTTTACGTTTTAGATCATGCTTTTATAATATGTGGTTTTATTTATAATTATACAAGGTGATTCATAACATGTAAACTATTCCTAAAGAGGCCTATTCTAAACCCAATAGGCAATAAAGTATGTTCTAAGACTTCTGAAAATTTGTAATTCTTCTAAAACACTACCTACTTTCAAATCAATTCAAACTCGGTTATTCAGCTGTAGGTACATATAATATGATATCAATCGATATGTAGGTATATTGAACTTCTCTAGTTATAAAGATTGTAAAAGTACCATAAAAATATGAATTGTTCGGGAAAAAATTATGAAGATAAATATTTTTTCTCTAATATTCGTTATTTTTGTTGATAGAATAAGCCCCTTTCGGGATAGTAAACATATTATGAATCACTTTATTTGGTGTATGCACGTATCGTAAATATGTACTAATAAAAGGCTTTTATTTTAATGCTGCTAAAACGCGTTGGACTAACAGACCACTGCACGCCCGTGTGCCGCTTTATGAAAGCAGTCTCGCCGAGTTGTCGTAGGTCGTACCAGGTTCCAGAGATAGCAGTGCAGTAAGTACCTACTTACTTTTTATACCTAACATTACATATTTAAAACCCTCCGGACCACTTGTACCATCAAACAGTACCCACTACTTACCAACTTATTGTACCTAACTACAACTGGCACTGATTTAACCATTGTATGATTAACACAATTATTAATAAAATTAACTGAATAACACACTAAACTGATTAACATAGGTACTTACTATTTACTGTTTCTGATGCTAATACATGTTTACACGTCACCATCAAGCGATATTTTGGTAATATTATGTAGTTTGACATAACGGTCGTTTTAATTATTATTTTCTATGAAGTAACTGTACAAAATGATGCATTACAGGGAATCCCCATGTTCCACCGTCGACAATTGTAGCTAAGATCATGGATTGTATACTCCAAGACGATGCCAGCCGCGAAGAGGCGCTGATGAAAGCAAGGCACTCTATCGCAGACATGCGCAGCCAGTCCAATGTCTATGCCGCCATTTTAGCCTCCAGACTACGCAATCTCTAAGCCAAAAGAAGAATTAAAAAAAATAGCATAATACACAAGGATAGTTAAGTTATTTTTAGCGTGGTATTGAAAAAAGAGACAAATGTGCCAATTTTTAATGCGACTTCTCGAGTAGGTAGGTTTTGATAGTTTTATTACACTTGGCAGGAGTTAAGTGGCTGTATGAGTCACATAAATCCAACAAGTGTATGTGGACCACCATAACTCGACTAGATGTAGAAAACTGATCTAGATAAATTATTTTTCTTATAATATATTAGGGGGGTAGTATAAAAAGCCTGAAAAAACTAGAGGAGCAGTGAAATTTACTATTTTTCCTATAGCACAATAATTATAAGATTGATTCACAAACTGTTTTATGTACTTTTTAATTATTTTATTTTATAGTATGTTACTATCAGAACAGAGGACAAAAAGTTCGCGCAATGAGCACTTTGCAGTGTGAAATTAAACCCAACATTATTTTTAATGTATTAAAAATAATGTTGGGTCTTCATGTTTGATTTTATCTTCGTGACTTGTTTGATTGACGATATCTAACGGGTAACGGGTTTTGTCTATTGCTATAAATGCGAAAGTTTGGATGGATGGTTTGTTACTCAATCACGCAAGAACGGCTGAACGGATCGGGATGAAATTTGGCACTGAGATAGATTATATTCTGGAATAGCACATAGGCTACTTAATATCCTCGTAGCGAGCGAAGCCGCGGGCGGAAGCTAGTGTCTAATAAGACTCAATTAGGGCAAAATTTATAACGCGAACTTTTTGACTCACTATCTGTACTATTACGCTCAATAAATCCTTCATATTATTATCGACTTAAATATTGTTAGATGGTGTTGTTTTTATTGTTCTAAAGTTTATTGCCTTAAAAATATTAATTTTAATAAATATTAAATAGGTTTAAGGAAAGTTTCATAATAATTCTTTATCACTATTATTATAGTCAATGACTTAAGAATTCTCATTATGTGAAATAGATTGGATCTGTCTGTTACATTTTTGGTATATTTGCTAATGTTATAAATGTTATAATAAAATAATGTTTATGTGTTTCATCTTTACATCTTTTAATAATATCTACTTCTTAAATATTTTTAAATGAATAATTTTATCTGCATTTTCAATAGCTATCATTCCTTAATATGTATTTGCTTAAATTATTGTTATGTATAGATGGTAAGGAACTGAGAGTCATATTCGTAAGACCACTACAGTCACGAGCAACAATATGTACCTACCTTACCGTTCATAAAATTATTTCTTAGCATTCTATCGTGCACAATCTTTTAAGGATAGCTTATAGGCTATAGAATAGCATATAGCAGCGGTGCCCATACTTTTTTTTAAGGAGATCGACCTAGCAAAAATTTATGACTACGAGATACGACTGATATGTATCAAGAAAAAAAAATTGCATATGTAAGTAAAACTACATAGGGTGCAAAGGGTCAAATCTGTATTAAATTTTTTAATCATCCAATATTACAAAAAAAAATTCAAATATTAACTGTGGTACAATATTTAAAAATGAAAAATTATGAAAAATTCCGCAGTCTTCCTTTTTTAAAACTTTGTTTCTGTACGTCGCTATTTTCTTTAGCAAAAAGTTTTAAGGTCGATCACTGATAATTGTATCTATCCTCGGCGATCGACCTTAAAACCTCTCGCGATCGATCGGTCGATCGCGATCGACCGTATGGGCACCTCTGGCATATAGGCTACTTTTTATGTAGGTACCACGCGAGCGAAGCCGCGGGCGGAAGCTTGTAAGTACCTAATATTTATTTAATACATATTAATGCTTGTGACTAAATCTAGATCCGGTTCAGCAGCTAAGCTAAGCTCTTATTGTGAATACCTTCATAAGTACCAAAGTAAGTATATTTGATTTATTTGTGCCTTGATAACCTCTTAACTCAAATTAATTACTATTCTTCTTATATTTATGATTATTTAGAAATATGACTCTTATGTCGTCGGTCGTGAAAGATATTTAATAAATTTCATAATTAGAATCAACTGAGATGAGACTAATGTCAGTCTAATATCAGTGTGAGGGGAGTGAAACAAAAAACCAAAATACGGGGTTAGGCTACTTTCTAACTTAAAACATACATATCTATTTAATTTAAAAAAAAATGTGATCATAAACGAATTATTTACATGTGAATGTTCAAAACTAATTATTCATAGAACTATTTTAAATTGTACCTTCACTACACTAGAAACAATATTTATATTTTTTAGATCTGTAAGGGAACAAATTGTAAATCGTGAGTAAAAGTCTTTAATTCAAGAGCAAACGTTTTATTTTAACCCTATAGCCTTACCTTTTCATGGCATAATTCTTTCTTATTCAATAATAGGTACGTTTATTATACCATCCTTGAAATGACTCTCTCCTTATACAGCGCTTGCGAAATTCGTCGAATCCGAGCATCAAAGCCGAAAATGGTAGAGCTAGAAACCACCTGTCAGCCAACCGAACATTTAAATCTACTACCAACCGAACATTTAAATCAACTACCAACCGAACATTTAAATCTACTACCAATCGAACATTTAAATCGGCAACCAACCAAACATTTAAATCGACAACCAACCGAAAGTTAAAATCTACTAACTACTAGTAAAAATCGTGGGCCGTGGATGATGATATGTTTACTCATGTCTGTGGTTCATTCAAACCATGATGACGGAGTTCCCTCACTGCTACAATGGTACTAGTCGGTGACCTACATTCTTGAAATTTGGCATGAAGAGTTATGTATTTTAGAACTAATGAGAATTATTATTATGCATAAGAAAATAGACATCATACCATCTCGGACGCAAGGGATACGTTTGAAAGAAGGTGTTCACCCCAGGAACATAACAAACAATCATCGAAAGAATTATCTCGAACATCAATCCCATATTCAGAACTTTATTTTTCATTCCTGAAAAAAAAACACTTTGGCCATCCCATTGATTTATGCGAATGTTTGTGAGTTTGTTTGGCTGTTTGTTGTTCAATCACGCTGTAACGGCTCAACCGATTTCGATGAAACTTGATATAGATAGAGTTCTTTACGTACCTCACAAACTTTTGCATTTATAATATTAAGTAGGATTTTTAATGCCGGCCGTACCCACCTGAGTGCGATACATACCGACAGGTAGGTACAGAAAATTCAAAGGTTATGTTTTTTGGGTTTCAAGTGGTTTGGGTTTTCGGAAAATCTGTAACGACTTACCAACATGAAATAGGGAGTTATATCTCGTCTTGCAAATGAGACCGTTCATCATTTGCGTGACCACCACGGCTATGAAGTACGCAGCTTGGCTAGCCCGCTCTACTTCCTTGCGCTCAGCAAACGTCCACTCCTGGCCGAAGGAGTCTTGCACATCACTGATCGCCTCGTTGTCCCATCGATGCCTTATACCTTGAAGGGGAACACCGAAAATCGACAACACTAATGTTATAAAGAGGTATTTGTTTGTTTGTATGTAGGGGATAATCTCTGGAATTACTGAACCGAATTTAAAAATTCGTTCACTAATAGAAAGCTACACTATCCCTGTGTAACATAAGCTATGTTGTATCGATAAAAATACATTTTCATTCCTCAAAAATAATATTTGTAAATCAAGTCGGATGTAAATCCCAGGTCCTAAGTAAACTATTTTCTCATTTGTGACAACTGCGCGAATTTAGTGCGTGGCTTTACCCCAATAATTAATAGTCTTTAAAGAGGTTTAGGAATATTTTTAAAAAGAAACCCATTTTGAAATAAAGACGGCCAAGTGCGAGTAGCAATCGCGTCCTGAGGCTTCCGTACACACGTAACACGGGTTCTGAAAGTCAAGATCTCAAGTGTTAGAAGTGACAAGAGTCATGGTAGGAATACTTGAACGCACTAAGTTGCGGGCGGGTCGTACAGTTTTTTATAGAGAAAGTCGGGGTGTTCTTAAGCAATAGTAACATAGCAATATTAACCAAAGAGTATGGCAGGATAGAATCCGTGTTCAGCCATGACGATAAAGTAAGCGAACATTCCAGCAGCGAATTCTATCAGACCAAGGTGTCCATACACAAGTGTTATCATCTTCGTGGAAACCAGCGGTTCAGAGGTGCGCGGAGGGCGGGCCATGACGTCTGATTCAGCGCCCTCGTACGCGAGGGCTACTGCTGGCCACATGTCAGTGCCGAGATCCACGCATAAAATTGTCATCACTCCTAAAAAACAGAAATCATCTTCACCAATTTGTTCTTATCCACTCGATGGGCTTGTACTATAATTCTTGTTAACCCATAAATATCAGAATAATTTATTCTTTTTATATAAACACTCATAATAGATCATAACAATCTTGAACTAGGTATTCCAAAATTCATCAATCTAGCCTGTTTAGTTTTGCTCTGGGAGGCTGTCATTGACAGATAGATAGACATACAGACTCTAGAGTGAGACTGTATGTGTTAAGTTTTTCCAAAACTTGGATAAGACACTATACTTCGGAGAATCGCAAGAAATTAAATGATTTATTTTGCTAGAAGCATGGTTGTAACAATTAAGTAAATTAACAATAAGCTGTTTCACATACTTCACCGTTAATACGGCGTGCAAATAACAATAGTATTCATTAATTTATCTAGTCAAACAAAATAAAATTAAAATAAGACATACATTTTTAAGAATCTATAGTGTTATAATGGCTTAATATACTTAAAAGGTCAGTAAGAATGGCGTTATCTTTGGTCATGCATGACTCAAGAAGTCTGACACAGTATAAAATGATGAAAGCAGCGCAAGAGTGTAATGTAAGTAGTAGCATACATTAGTTTACACTCAAAAAGTATTTTAGTTGCCTCTACGATACTAAAAGAACGAACGAAATAGTTTACCTAGTGGTAGAGGTATGGAAAACAGGATAAACATAAACACAGGAAGAACTTCAGGCACGTTTGAGATGAGGATGTAGCAAACGGATTTCTTCAGATTATCGAAAATCTTTCTGCCTTCTTCAATGCCAATCACGATGGTAGCAAAATTGTCGTCCATCAATATTATATCTGCAGTTTGTTTTGATACCTATGGAAGATATAATATATCCAAGGTGCGTAAGTAAGTACTGACCTGTTGTAAATAACAAGGGACCGTTATTAGAACATGAACACCAAAACATAAACTGAAGTAAACTTATCGCTGATAGGCAAGAAAGAAGTAAAAAATTCATGGAACATCTTTGTTAGAGTCTTACTTGAGAGCCAGTAATGCCCATAGAAATGCCGATATCAGCTCTACGAAGAGCCGGGGCGTCGTTGACTCCATCTCCTGTAACAGCCACCACATCTCCTCGGCGTTGGCAAGCTTCCACTATTTGAAGCTTTTGTGTTGGAGATGTCCGCGCAAAAACTAGAAATTTGCTCACTATTAGGAAGTTCGTTTTACTTTTGCCTTCTATACCTACAAAGTAAGTATACAAAACTACCGTGATCACCGGCTGGAATAGTTATATATATTTTTTTTTAATAAATATATATATAGCAGGCCATATATATAGCTGCAGAACCGACAACCGTTGGGGAGTAAAGGTTTTCGAATGGCGACCAAGAACCGGGTGACGCAGTGTTAGAAGGCCCCCCACCCTATGGACCGACGATACTGTGAAAATTGCGGGAATTCGGTGGATGGAAGAGCGTTCCTCAAGACCGTTCGTCGTGGATCTCGTTGGGGGAGGCCTATGTCCAGCAGTGGACTTCTACAGGCTGATAATGGTGATGATGATGATTGTTTTCAGGTTAGACGGCTCTAACACCATATGGAAATGTATCCTTACCGATTTCGTGATGCCTATCCAGCATCCAATTCAACAAGTCAGGTGTCATGTTTCTTAGTTCAGAGCCGGTGATGACGTGGCATTTCGGAGTGGTGGCTATGCCGACGTCCAGAGCTATCGCCCGGGCGGTCGCGGGGTGGTCGCCAGTCACCATCATTACTCGGACACCTGCTTCGCGGACACGGTGTATTGCTGAACGTACCTGTATTTTTATTATGACCTTCAAATTGTGGCTATCCTATAGGTAGCTAAAATAAAACATCTTTCAAAATATGGGACTTGACTTGTATGTAAATCGCTCTCTACTCCAGTACATTTATATAGACACTAGCTTAGCCCGCGGCTTCGCTCACGTGGTACATAAAAGGTAGCTTATATGCTATTCTTGGTAAAGAACTTTATCTATTCCAAGTTTCAACGAAATCGGTTGAGCCGTCGTGATTGAACAACAAACATCCAAACATCCTCACAAACTTTCGCATTTATAATATTAGTAGGATAGGATATTAGTATGATAGGCTCACGACATATATCCCCAATAATGGTAGACATCCTCTCCGATCTCAGGGCGATCAGATATGGCTTAAGGGGGCTAGCCAGAGGCATGCCCGAACATCAACTACATAGACATACTCCACTAGGTACATTATCTTGCTTACTCTTCGAAATAGTGATGGTTGTTCTTCAGCCATTCAAAAATACAATAAAAATTACATTACTAACCTCGCCTCTAGGTGGATCAATAATTCCCATTACGCCAAGCATTCGTAACCCGTCTATTGGAAAGTTTATATCGTTTGCGTCAAACGGGAAATCCGGAGGAAACATCGTAGGATTCAAGAGCAAATCAGCGAACGCCATAATTCTTTCACCTTCATGAAAGATAAAAAATATGATTTATTGAAATTGTGCATTCAAGATTAAATTCGATTCACCATTGTTCGAGATATGCACTTTCATTCAATTGACTATTAGCGCATTTTTGGGTCACATTTCCACACATCCTGTATTAGATCAGTGACCAGGTATGGTGGCCGTAAAAAGGGCCTATGGATCCGGTGAATTAATTAAATTAAAGTGCGCCACTTATAGGCTCCTTTCCATTAAAAAAAGGAGAGAATGGATCTTTCATTTTTTTGACCGCAGTACGTTTTCAAATGTTTAGCATGTGGTCTGTCATAATACTTATAGTTGATAGTTGACAGCCTACGTGCTAAACATTTGAAAACGTACTGCGGTAAAAAAATATGAAAGATTCTTTCTTTCCTTTTTTTAATGGAAAGGAGCCTCATCATTGATGACATCTGACGTGTACCAACATACAATAACTAGCGTAAAATTAAACTTATACTTAACTTATACTAAAATATAACACGAATTGATTTACCGGTACTGGCTAAGGTTTCAGTAGCTTTTTCAGCGGCATCTTTTATTTCTTTAGTCAGATTCACAGTTTTATTTTCCTGAGCAATTGCAGAGCAGCGCTGGATAATGCACTCCGGCGCACCTTTCATGACAACGAAGTATTGAGACGATGACAGGTCTTGGTGGACACTGACCTGTAATTAGTAGTGCTGATTTCGACGTAAGAACATTTTTTTTTTGTTCAACTTCTCGTCATACCTATCTGAATATTAAATTGCGAACATTTATAGACATTATTCATTGATACCATAATAAATATAAATATTCCGGACATATTCACACGGTCTACTGATCCCAAACTAGGCATAGCCTGTACTATGAGTACCAGAGACTGATATACATAATAGATATATATTTAACACCCAGACACAGAACAAACATCTGTGTTCATCACACAAATGTTTGTCCAGTGCGGGGATCGAACCCGCGACCTCTAGCGCAGAAGGCAGAGTTACTACCAACTGTATGAGGCCAGTCAAATAATCAAAGTACTATGTTCGTCGCAAGCAGAAGATTACTAGAAAAACCTACCCATTTATTGTGTCTTAGTCTAGTTATCAACGTAATTAATGATGCTTCAACTGCATTACATTTACATCACACCTGATACTTATTGACGGAGTTGAATGGTATTTCTGCAACTTTGGGAAAATTCGATCTGATGGCAATCGGATCGTCATGTTTAAAGATAAACCCCAGAATAGCCGATTCAGAGGCGTCTCCGATAATACCACCCCCGGGCATCACACTCGCGTTGCTGCATACAGCCCCACAAATCTTTAAAGCTGAAAGACGGAAAGGTTTTTTTTGGAAGTTTCAAAACCCACTTCAAAGTAATCGAAATGACCCCAAAACTCTTATCAGTCTTCTGTTATTCATCGAAGAGTTCTGTTCAAGGATCACTTCCTATCTCGTTAAGTAGCACATATTTTGTGCGCTGTGCAAACATACCTTGGTTATTTAGAAGCATAGCTGAAAAGAAAGACCACCATAGGCAATTATTATACTTATCACCACTCAACTCAGAACCCTGAAGTAGAACCAACCAAAAACCAACGGGTTAGTTGAATTACGTTGGTAGTTACCTAATCGAATAATACCTACAAATTAATATAAATTAGACTTGTAAATGAATAGGTATTGTTGTTAATGTTGGGAAAAATTATAATTCTTAAGACCATAAAATACCAACGTGAAACAATAAATATTATGAATACTTATTGTAGGTACTATGCTAAATCCTAAATCTATGTAGGTACCTAGTACGACTGCTATAATCTTACTTGATAATTCCGGGTCATGTACAGAATATATCTTATTGTAGATCCAAATATGTTGGACTGACATTTTGTTTTCAGTCAGAGTTCCTGTTTTGTCCGAGCAAATTGTAGTGCAAGCGCCTAAGGCTTCGATAGCATCCAAGTTTTTCACCAGACAATGCTTTTTGACCATGTTTTGTGCGGTAAGCGTTAATGATGCTGTTACGGTTGGTTGCAAACCTGACGAAAGAAGGGATCTCTTAAAATCACAACCAATATTGTGGGCACAGATCCTATTATTTTTGGCACAGAATAAATATAGTAGGTTAGGTAGGTAGGTTTTGGGAGGAGCTCTCAGAAAATGTGGTCTAGAGAAGTTACCTTCAGGAATGTTTGCAACGATAATCCCAATAACAAAAATAGAGGTCTGCATGAACGGGTATCCAAGAGAAAGCGCGGCGCCGGCTATGAAGATGCCCAGTCCCAAAGCCCAGAACGACATGTATCGCATGAAGCGATTCAATTCACGGGAGAGCGGCGAAGGAGCTGGTTGGAGGCGAGCAGCCAAGCCTGCCACTCGACCTAGGGCAGTCAAATCGCCAGAGCAAAGAACTATACCTTGAAGTAGAGAAGACAGTATGTCAGTACCAACCTAGTAACTTTTTTCATACCATGAAAAACCCATTTTTTTTATATCGATGGTTGTTGAAGACGCATAACACAACTAGATGTCGCCACAGGAAAAGTTAGCACGCGCCATCGGTTCAGTCAGTGATAAATATCGCTTTTTATTTCTGAATACTCAACAGCACGATACCTATTGCCCAGCCCTCGACACACTGTGTAGAAAAGAAAGCTACATTGGGCGATTCCAGTATATTCGCCGTTCCATCAGTATTAGATCGTGGAACTGCTACCGATTCTCCCGTCAGTGAGGAGTTATCGACCTGCAAATAAATAATTCGAGTTGATCTTCTGACTGACTGAATAACAACGTATTGTAGAAGAAATCTATAGGTTTTAGGTAGATACTTTGAATCCTTTACTATCGATAATCCGTATGTCTGCCGGTACCACGTCTCCTGCCTTCACGTGAACGATATCACCTTTCACGATGTTGCTGACTGGTGTTTCGCGGTTAAGGACACCGTCTCGTATGCAGCTCGTATTGTTCGGTATCATGCTGTTAAATATCTTCATTATCTGCAATAACAAAACTCGGTTTCTTTACGAAGAGCTTGAACGGAAATTCAGGCCTTCATTTTAATGCTTAGGTAGGTTAGGTACAAGGTAGATGTTTCTGGGTACTTTTATCATTAGTTTTCAATAGGATAGGAAAATAATGCGTAGGCATAGACCTTGGAGCTCTTGAAGTTCTGGTAAAAACTAAAAAGACCGCAAATGACGTCCACAGCAATGAGCACACATCCAAGGTATAGGTTGTCACGGGAGGGGTTTGCTTTTGTTGACGATTCTATCAGGTATGCTACTATGCATAGGACAGCTCCAAACCAAATCAGTATGGAAAAACCTGAAAAAGACGGAGTACGGTAGGCACCTACTGAAACTTAGGTAGGTATTAGGTAGAAGCTATCATAGCTATGCGCGCATAAACACTGTCGTCGCGTGTCGTCGCGATAAGTTATCGCTGGTATCACGATAATTTATATCTATCGCTTTATATCAACGCATCAGTTTATATAAAGCGTAACTATATCCCAGGATTACTTTTCAAATCAGCTGTTTTTGGTATCGTCTTTATAGCGCGAAATTCGACATCGATATTGCTATGTTCAACAGCTGAATAATTGAGATTGAACTTTGAACTGATTTTGTGTGTATGTCTACAGCTTACACATAGCGAATTTCTGAGTAGGTATGCAAATATTTAGTGCATAATTGGAGCAATCTGAAAATCCAATTCAAAATTTAGGTGCCAGAGGTTTCTGAGATATGAGCTAAAAACTATGTGTCAGCTGGAGACCCGGGTCTACAGCTTGCACATCTAGTTCTGCCAAACGGCTCACGAGGGAGCTATGAAAGTAGCCAGATATTTATGTGTAAGCTGTAGACATTCACACCTGATTTTACTCCCAAACAGCTGCTTTTTGCATAGTGTTCAATGGGAAAATGTCGAATTTCGAAAAGCCGTAGAACAAACATTAGTGCTTATTGGGTGTGGAGAGTATCATCATCAGCCTATAGAACTCCACTGCTGGACATAGGCCTCCCCCAAAGAGTTTCATACAATATATGGGTATTATCAAAGATAATATATCTAGTAGAAAGGGTTTGTATTATACATAATTATGAATCACTTTGTATTAAGGGCAGGTTAAATTACCTTCTCTTTAGCCCATACTAAGAATGTACCTGTGCAAAGCGATTTAAATAGTATTATAGGCCATCCAAACTGCGTCGTTGGCGTAAGAGTATTGTATCCATAGTAGTCTAGTAGCTCATTGGCCCTTTGTTTAGTCAGGCCTTTTACTGGATCAGTTCCGAGCTGCTCGCATAACTCTTCTATAACATTGAAACACTATTTTCGTCTACCATTTGCTTTCAGATCGTATATGAATGGGGCGAGGGGAAGTTATTGGAATAGAAACGACTGCTCGCGATTGAGTACCTTTAATTACTAATTGATCATAAGATTACAATAATAGACTAAGCGTCTATATGCCCTACCTACTACACCAATAAAAATAGTAGATTACATTTCTTTTTTTCTATATAAAATTATGTTATTAATGGTTTTGTTCTATTTTTATGGATTACATAGTCTTTATTATTTTTTAATATTTTTACGTTAACAAAATAGGGGCCCTGATGACTAATGAACCTGCTTTTAGCCGAATGTGGGTTTGACTATAGGTGCTGCAAAATGAAGGTGAAGGCTAGCTATCAAGATGGAAGGTAGGTACTAGCTAAAGGGTGACCGGCTAATTAGCTTCACTCTCTCTATTTTTAAGGTGGGTAGAACTCCGACACAATCGCTTGGACAATTTCCACTAGTCCGTTGTTAATCTCGTCCACTGTATCGCATTCAGCCAAGTTGTTTTAAATGTTTAAGTAGCTAGTGTGTTATTTATAGCTACTAATACATTCAGTCTAGGTAGCTAGAATTAACATTAGCTCGTTCGGTGTAAATCGACCTTGACAGCTTACTCTAAGTAGGTACCTGAGATCTTACTCCGTAATGTTCACGAGTTCACTTGTCATCATGAGACGTGAATAGATTAGCAGTTTTTGTAGGGGCGCTTTGGTGACCCCATACAAAAACGTTTAGCTATTCACGTGGCACGGTGACAAGTGAGTAACTCACGAACATTACTGACTTAGGCCTCTGTTCTTAGTCAGAAGTAGGCAATTCCTACTAGGTTGCTATTTTTTTTTTTTTTATGTTATACGGAGGCAAACAGGCTTACGGCCCTCCTGATGGTAAGTGGTTACCGTCGCCTATTGACATTAGCAACACCTGGAGCATTGCTAATGCGTTGCCTGCCGAACCCCTCCCCCCCCCTAAAGAGCTCTGGCAACCTTACACACCGCAGGAACACAACACTATTTGAAACAAATAATGTTATTTGGCTGCGATCTTCTGTAAGGCGGAGGTACCTCCCCAGGCGGGCTGCTCCAATTTAGAACGAGAAAATCTCGATGTGCCCTACCTCCTCCTAAAACTAGTGAACTTACAAGATTAGGTAGGCATTCTACTTACTGAGTGGAATAAGGTGTGTGTCTGTCTGTATCTCCTGCTTCAGTAGGTTCAATCGAGTATTGCTTAGGTCTCTAGACCTGAGACCTTTGGGTTTACTAGGGCGGAACAGTTCCGATATCGAGGTGGTACTGGAACTACGAGAATGCATTTTTTATCGATATTTGTTTAGGAATTCTACTGTTTGCTGACTCTGCCTAAACGGGTTGGTCATGGAGTTCAATTGACATAAAGGCACTTAATATTTAGCTTAGAATCGTACCTAGTAGGTACAATAGGTAGGTACTAATTCTAATTCGGAGTGGTTAGACCTGCACTGACTTCCCGCTGTGGGGTGTTTTGTGCATTGTCCCCCTATGCTAACCCTACCCCAGCCAGCCCAGCTGGTAGGTAGGTACTACCTACCTAACATTTTGATTTTAGCAAAAAGTTTGGAAACAATTAAAAATTCAAATGGATAAAAAAACAAACAGATTTCTTGCATGGAATTACAATATTATTTTTTTAAAGAAGGCTCTTATTCCTGTTTAGTTATTTAGTAGGCCTGCAAAACTAAAGTAGGTACTTTAGTAAAAATCAGATAAAAAAGTTAACAACCAAATAACCAATAACCAACACTTATAGACTTAGTAATATTTGAAGGAATGCTCTTCAATAAAGGTACATACATAATGCTCATAGTTTACTCCTGCCACGTTTAGATTCTTCCAGTCCAGCGGACCAGATTTCAGTTAAGCCATTTATTTCTGCTTTATTTGCATTCATCAATTCATCTTGCCATACTCCTTTTAATAATTTCTTTGAAAGGGATAGAGAATGTTTAGGTAATTTTGATACTTCAATAATTTTATCCCATACTTTGCTTTGAATTTCCTCTGGTTTATACAAATAGTCGACGAACCCCCAATCTAAAGCTTCTTTTGCAGTCATTTTGTGGTTGAACAGTAACATTTCCGCTGCCTGAAATAACAAAATACTATCAAAATCTAAGGCATAATTTAAAATTTTAAGAATGTTTTGAAATGTCTTTTATAGTGAAGCTATGCCTGTTCCTATGTTTACCTACACAATTTTGTTAGGGTAATCATCAAATTCAATGAGTGACAATACAAAAGTCCTATTCTACTTTTGTATTTTAATGTTGTCTTTGAACTATTCTTGAATGTAACTAAATTTAACATAAAAAACCTTTACCTTTCTCTCTCCAATCAATCTGGGAAATGTGAATGTTGAACAGCCTTCTGCTACTATGCCCAATTTCGTAAAAGGTGTATAGAAATATGACTGAAATGAAACAAACTATTAATATCTAAGAGCTTTCTTAGACCATCTGATTTAACTGATTAGCATAGAGTAGTTTTGTATATACCAGCTGATCAGGTTGTAATGTTTGTATCAGGGATGTGTGGCTGAACAACGGAAATGCGATGAACGAAAAGTCAGTTACCTTTACTTAACCTTTTTACTAAAGGTGACTGTCCCAATATAGTAGGAGGGATGGCAGCCATAATTTAAATGCATGTTGAAACCCAACTTACATTTTCTGATGCAAACACCAAATCACACATTGCTAAAGTTGTCGCAGCTATTCCAATAGCAGGTCCATTCACAATGGCAACCAGCAGTTTAGGGAATGTTATAAAAGCTTTGATGAAATCATGTAATACAGTTGAGAGGTCGCTCTCTAATGGAGATTTCATTGCCGCACCACTAAAGTCATTACCACTACTGTAGAAGTCTCCTGACCCCGTCAAAACAGTCACAGTTATACTGTCATCGGTAGCAGCACTATTCAGGATATTCATCACCCTTACATACATGTCTTTATCTATGGCATTTTTGCGGCTTGGTTTGTTGTATTTCAGTACTTTAATACTTCCTTGCCGAGTTTCGAGAATTTTTTCATTAGCCATAGCTTCCTCCTGTGCTGCTGATACTACTACTGCTGGCCTTGAGCAGATGGGAATTGTAGAATCCGTAGGTAAATGAGCTCGTCTAAACCGTAGTAAGTTCGATGAAATTGGCAGTTTCGCTGCGCTACTCGCTTTATTTAATAGTTCTTCCGAAAACCGGCTCAACAAAACAATGGTTAGGTTCTTTGCTCACTCAACCACACCACACAGACTATTGGAATTTGGAATACTACGCTCAACCACAATCAATCAAAGAGAATAAAACTTTTCAGATAAATACGCTAAGAAAATAATAATAATAATATTCCGGACATTTGCCTACACTCGTGCTAAGGTCCTAAGCTTTAATGGTTAAAATACCACCGAGAGAAGTGTAGTATCATGTTATCTGTGACCGAGATTACACACTAAAACTCGACACGAAAAAAAGAAATATCGGCAAAGCTTTACAATTTTCGAAAATAACTTCACGTTCACGATTTGACACTTGACAGTTCGTTCTGCAATAGCAATATGTTGAGTAGGAAACAACGCCAAAAATGAAATGAAGTAGTCACGAATTATCAGTTTGTGCTTTATTGGGTAAATAATTTATAAGTGGAAATTGCTAAGCTGTGCAATAGCGGATCTACATGCGCGCGGATGTTGACATTTCTGACATTAACTGTCAAATATGACCTTCATCCTCTGTTGTCAAACTTGTCAATAGTCCATGGCAATGGCCATTGGTCCTACACAAATGGTTGATAGGCTTTGAAATTATAGGGTTAAGGGATGAATAAATTAGTTCCTCGTTTATACAGATACAGCAGTTTACAAGTGTTAGGCAGACCCGCCAATTCATCTAACAATATAGTGTTCCATAATTTAGCAAATCAGTTTACAAGCAAAATGTTCAAGTCCACTGTAACCAATCTTCAGGAAGCTACTGCAGATCAAGTTCAGGAGTTCCTGAATTCTTTTGACACTGTTCTAACAGATTGCGATGGTAAGAGGATATTAATTAGCCGATAAACAATGCTTATACCATTTTATGAACTTACGGCAATAAATAAAAACCAAGTTCAGACACGATAGAGGATAGACCTTGGTTATATCAAATAATAGATCATAGACCTAATGTATCAAGCTTGTCATATTACATCTATCCTAAGCCATGTAGTCCACAATAGATGTCTAATCTATCAATTTATAACATTCACTTTTTTGCCTCATATCTACTTATTGATAAAACTTTTAATAGTTTAATATACATGCATGTAAACTTCCAGGTGTCCTCTGGATAGACAATAATTCCATTCCTGGGGCAGCTGATGCCATGAACTATTTTCGGAAAATAGGAAAGAAGATATTTTATGTGACGAACAACTCTACTAAAATCCGCAGTGACTTTGCCAGTAAGGCACAGCAACTAGGTTTCATCGCCAATCAGGTAACTGTAACTTTTATAAATATTTAAGTACTAGCATCACACACTGCTGCGCTTGCTGCTGAGTGAAGCCACGGGCAGAAGCTAGTAATACTTAAAGAAATAACTCAACTTATTACTTTTAAGTTAGGTAAAAGTATTAAAATTTGTGTATGTTTAACCTCTAAGATTATTATTATATATAACGTTTGACTGGCCTCATAGCTCAGTTGGTAGTAACTCTGCCTTCTGCGCTAGAGGTCGCGGGTTCGATTCCCGCACTGGACAAACATTTGTGACTAACACAGATGTTTGTTCTGTGTCTGGGTGTTAAATATATATCTATTATGTATATCAGTCTCTGGTACCCATAGTACAGGCTATGCCTAGTTTGGGATCAGTTGACCGTGTGAATATGTTCGGAATATTTATTATTATTTATAAGAGCTTAGCTCTTGTCAGTTTAGTGATGCAATGACCTCATAAGATTTTTTTGCAAATATTTACTTTCAATTTCCTAAAATTAAAATAGTCCTAAAATTATAGCATTCCGACTTTGCATAGCATGTTTATGTTCAAATTTTTTTTGGGTTTTTTTTTTTCAGGATGAGATTCTGTCTACAGCTTATTTGGTAGCACATTATCTAAAGGGAATTGGATTTACGAAAAAAGTATATTTGCTTGGCTCAAATGGCATTGCTGAGGAGTTGAAAGCTGTGGGCATCAGGCATTCAGGGGTTGGAGTAAGTGAATCTGGTGTTAAATTGAGTTAATTCAGGATAATGCAACAAGGGGTGCTAGGTCGGATAACCTCCTCGTGGTGCACCCTGGTAACATCATGAAACAGTTCTGCTGAGTTTGGCAGAAATGTTTCATGATGGCCAATAATCCGACACGGTGGGCCTCTCCGCGCGCTATGATTTGCATAGGGCGCAGGATGAGGTGGAGTTAGGCGCATGGGCGCCCGAGGTGGTCTGGAGTCCACAAGTGGACTGAGGACGGACTGGCGAGAGCCAGTGGTTGGCGGACTGGGCGGTACTAACACTATCGTTCAGTTGCGTCGAGAGGAGTCTAGCTAACTTCTCTGCCGGTCTGTATTACTTGCTTCAGAGACCCCCGTTGTAGCGTAAGGGGGTATGTCGCAGTAATACGGGCCGAAGGGCGGTTGCCTTAATTGGCCGTCGCTAGAGGTAGGATCCTTGATACAAAAAACCGGTGAAGGAAAACACGTTAACACCCTGGGAGAACCGGGCGCAACTCCTTAGTATATAGCCTTACCCGGGTACAGGGGGCACTGCTCGGGTGGACTTTTTATTTCCCCCATACTCGTGGGATTTATTATGAAATCTTTTAATAATGAAAAACAAATCGAAGAGGGCCGCAAGGCCGTAGTTATGTTGGAGCGCGTGGAAGCAGTGGCTTTGCGCGAGGAGGAAGAACTGCGTAAGCAGGTCCTCGAGAGTGGCGCACCTGGTGCGTGTGAGAGTGAGGAGAGGCCTCGATCTCGGCTGAGACAAAGGGTGTCGGAGTCGGAGTGCTCTGACGTCAGCGTTCGGGACCGCTCGGACTCCGACGTCAGTGTGAGGTCGGCGTCGCCGAGTTCTTCGAAAGGACTGTGGCGAAAACGTCCCAGCAGCATGGAGGCAGACATGGAGGGTGCGTCGGCATCCAAAGTGGCTCCAAGGGGACGTCGTGGGCGTGGTGGGCGTGGTCGCCCTGTTACGACAGGAGATTACGCTGGGCTAGCCGAGGCTCAGGCTGCTCTCAATGCGGCCAAAGCCGAAGACATTCGGCTCCAGGCGGAGCAGGAGCTGGCTGAGGAGAACAGGCGGAAGATGGAGGCGGTACGGAACACTTTCCGCAAGTTCCCTACCGTCCCGGTTATGAGTGAAGAACTGGCTGCAGACCTTGAGAGGCACGTGTCGGATTCTTTGGCGACAATCCAGAAAGTCGCCAAGGGATCCGGAAATCTTAAGGGGACCTTTGTTAAGGGTCTCAACGACGCGGCGGAGACCATAAGGGTCTCTTTCGCGGAGCTGCGGTCCCGATCAGCGAACGAGGAGGTGTTGCGGCTTGAGGCTGCCAACAGGAGGCTCTCAGCTGAGCTGCAGGACCTCCGAAGGGAGGTGGCAGAACTGAGGGCCGCCGTCCCGGCCCCGGCTCCGGCCCCGGCCCCGTCTACGGCCCTGGCCCCAGCTTCAGCCCCGGCCCCGGAACTTGAGGTGGTTTTGAGGGAGATCATGGTGCACGTGGGTACCATGATTAACGCCCGTTTTGAAGGCCTGGAATCGAGGCTCCTGCCGGAGGAGCGCATCCGACCGACGCTTGCTGCCGACAGGCGCAATGCAGAGAAGACAGCGAAGGGCGCCAGGGTGGAGGCTGCTCCTCCCGTGGCTGCCCCTAGCAAAGCCCCAAAGGGTCCCAAGGGCCCTGCCGCCCCAGTGGCTGGTCCAGCTGCACCACCGCCACCTCCACCTTCGCAGGAGCCGTGGAATACGGTGACTAGGCGGGGGAAGAAGAAGGCGCGAGAGGCCCCTCCAGCACGGGAGGCCCCACCAGCGAGACCTGCCGCATCAAAGGCAGCACCTAAGCCTGCACCGGGACAGAAAACTGGGGCCAATAAACTACGACCCCCCCGTACAGCAGCCGTGGTAATCACGCTACTGCCGGGAGCGGAGGAGAAGGGCTTGTCCTACGCCAAGGTCTTGGCGGAGGCAAAGAGCCGCATTAGCCTTGGGGCTCTGGGGGTGCCACCCCTTAGGATGAGGACTGCGGCCACCGGGGCTCGCATATTAGAGATCTCCGGGGCCGAAAAGGATACGAAGGCTGACTCTTTAGCGGCAAAGCTGAGCGAGGTCTTTGAGGTGGCGGCAGAGTCTGTCCGAATATCGAGGCCGAGTATGACCTGCGATCTGCGGGTCAGCGGCCTCGACGACTCCGTCACCACCTCGGAGTTGGTGGAAGAGCTCGCCAAGGCTGGAGGATGCAATTCGTCGGACATAAAGTCCGGCGAAATTCGTAAGGGTGCGGCGGGAATGGGCACGGTGTTTGTGCGGTGCCCACTAACGGCAGCCAAAAAGGTGGTGGCAAGTGGTGGTCGGTTGCTGGTGGGATGGGTGGCAGCGCAGGTCCAACTATTGGATGCGCGCCCCCGCCGCTGTTTCCGCTGCCTTGCGCTGGGTCATGTTCGGGCCCAGTGTAAGTCGGAGGTGGATCGCAGCGATGAATGCCATCGCTGCGGAAATAAGGGCCACAAGGCCAACGTCTGTTCAGGCGCCCCGCACTGCACTCTCTGTGCGGCAGCGGGAAAAGCGGCTGACCACCTCTCCGGGGGCAAGGCATGTGCCAAGCCCCCGACCAAGACAGGGGCGAGAAGGAGAAAGACTGGGACTGAGGCGAAGGCCAAGTCCAAGCCAACTCGCCCTGCAAAGGAGTCGGCGATGAACATGGAGGAAAGTTAGTATGTCCCTAACTTTCCTCCAGGCGAACATTAACCACTCCGCCAGGGCCCAGGATCTTTTACTCCAGACCCTGGCGGAGCGGTTGATAAAGGTCGCAGTGGTTGGCGAACCTTATCGGGTCCCGTCCAGGATTGACTGGGTTGGAGATCTGGACGGCTTAGTGGCGATCACCACGCAGTCGCCTGCCCATTCTCCTCCATTCGAAGGAGTAGTTAGGGGGAGGGGATTGGTGGCTGTGCAGGTTGGTGAGGTGGTAGTCGTGGGGGTGTATTTCTCTCCGAACCGCGTCCTCGCTGAGTTCGAGACGTTTCTTGACGAAGTGGGGGCCCTGGTTGGACAGAGTCGACCCCGGCCAGTGCTCGTTGTCGGAGATCTCAACGCTAAATCACTGGCGTGGGGATCTTCGAGGACAGATGCAAGGGGAGAAGCCGTAGGAGAGTGGCTGGTGGGGGCGGGCCTGTGCATTGTAAATAGGGGGTCAACGGACACGTGTGTGCGACGGAGTGGCGGATCAGTAATCGATGTCACACTCGCCACTCCCGAGATCGCACCGCGTGTTCGGGACTGGGAGGTTCTGGTGGACGAGGAGACGCTGTCCGACCACAGATATATTCGGTTTAGCCTCTCCCCGTCCTCGACGGTCACACGGGCCCTCCCGCCTTTGGCGAACGGTCCACGGTGGGTGCTCGGCCGGCTCGAGAGAGAAGTGCTGAGGGAGGCGGCCATAGTCCAGTCGTGGAATGCCCCTTCATCGGAGCCGGTGGACCTGGACGTGGACGCCGATAACCTGTGCAGGGCCATGACACATGTCTGCGACGCCGCCATGCCCCGTGCGGGGGCGCCGCATCGCCGCCGCCAAGTCTACTGGTGGTCGGACCAAATTGCCGAGCTGAGACGCCGCTGTGTAGCCAAACGTAGGGTTTACCAGCGGTACAGAAGGAGGAGGCACCAGGAGGAGGCCGAAGCGGACACCCTTTATGTCTCGTACAGAGAGGCGTCCAAGGCCCTCCGCATAGCCATAACTGAGGCAAAGGCGGGGGCCTGGCTGCTGCTGCTGGAGTCCCTGGAGCGGGACCCATGGGGAAGGCCATATAGGCTAGCGAGGCAGAAACTTCGCCCCTGGGCTCCCCCCATCACAAGCACTTTACGGCCTCCGGTTCTTCGGAGGGTGATCGAGGGACTGTTCCCAGGTAGCCCGGGAGCTGATTTTGTCCCTCTTACCATGGTGCCGCCTCAAGGGGCGTTGGAGGAGGATGAGGTGCCTGAGACCTCCGAAGCGGAGTTGGGTGCCGCGGTCCTGCGGATGAGGGCCAAGAACACGGCGCCGGGACCCGATGGGATTCCGGGTCGCGCGTGGGCACTGGCCCAGGACGCCCTTGCGCCCCGCATCCGGGACCTCTTCGACCGCTGTATGCGGGAGGGGAGGTTCCCGGTGCGATGGAAGGCCGGTCGGCTCGTCCTGCTCCGGAAGGAGGGACGCCCGGTCAACGAGCCCGGGGGCTATCGCCCAATTGTGCTGCTTGATGAGGCGGGCAAGCTCCTCGAGAGAGTTGTAGCTGCCCGCCTTGTCAAACACCTGGAGCAGGTGGGACCTGACCTGGCTGACGCCCAGTTCGGATTCCGGAGAGGTCGCTCGACGGTGGATGCAATTTCCTACGTCCGCGACCTCTCCGAGGAGGCGTGCTCCAGTGGCGGGGTGTTGCTGGCGGTGTCACTCGACATCGCCAATGCATTTAACACTCTCCCGTGGAACACGATTTTAGAGGCGCTGAGGTACCACAGGGTACCCCAGTACCTTCAGAGCCTCATCGGGGACTACCTCTCAGATAGGGAGGTAGTCTACCCGACGGAAGATGGAGTGGGCCGGAGCCCGGTTGCACGAGGGGTTCCGCAGGGGTCTGTAATGGGCCCCCTGCTATGGAACATAGGATACGACTGGGTGCTTAGGGCCGCTAACCTCGATGGCGTCGACGTAGTCTGCTACGCCGACGACACTTTGGTTACCGCCCGGGGAACGAGCTACAGAGAGGCGTCCCTGCTGGCCACCGCTGGGGTGGCTGCGGTCGTGGCTAGGATCCGGCGGCTCGGCCTGGAGGTCGCGCTTAGCAAATCCGAGGCCATCTGCTTTTATGGTCCTCGGAAGGCGCCACCTGCAGGCTCCATCATTGTGGTGGGGGGAGTCTCCATAGCTGTGCGAACGACGCTAAAATATCTTGGCGTCTTACTGCACAGCAAGTGGAGATTCGGGCCCCACCTTGAAGAGTTGGCTCCGAGGCTCGTAAGGACGGCCGCCTCTTTAGGCCGCCTCCTTCCGAACCTCGGAGGTGGAGGAGGGAGCTGCCGCCGCCTTTATATGGCGGTGGTACGCTCAATGGCCCTCTACGGGGCTCCTGTGTGGGCGGGCAAACTCAACTCGAGGGAGACCGCCGTCTTAAATAGGGCCCAGAGGGTCATGGCGGTGAGAGTGTGTCGGGGATACCGCACTCTCTCGCATGAGGTGGCCTGCGTACTTGCAGGCTCACTTCCCTGGGAAATGGAGGCCGAGGTTCTGTCCTCGGTCTATTGGCGCAGGAGGCGGGCCCGCGAGGAGGACCTTCGGCCTGTGGCGCGGGAGGTTTTGCAGTGGCGTATGGATGCCAGGGAAGAAGCCCTGGCGTCCTGGAGTAGGCGGCTGGCCCTCGCCAACCCTCGTCGGGGTGCTGGGGCCAGCCGGCTGATAGAAGCGGTTCAGCCCATTTTGTTGGAGTGGGTGAATCGGGAGCACGGGGCGCTTACCTTCCGGATGACGCAGGTCCTCACGGGGCATGGATGCTTTGGGAGGTACCTGTGCAACGTTGCCCGAAGGGAAGCTTCCCCGGTATGCCACCAGTGCGGCTGCTTGGAGGAGACGGCGCAGCACGTTCTGGAGGCATGCTCCGGGGCGGAGGGACCGCGGCAAACTCTAGTCGCGGTCGTGGGGGCGGACCTCTCGTTGCCGACCATCTTACTCAATATGGTCCAAGACGAGGGGTCCTGGGAGGCGGTGGTCTCTTTCTGCGAGGTGGTGATGGCGCAGAGGGAGACGGAAGAGCGCGAAAGGGAGAGAGATTCTCTCGCTCTCCCGCTCCGGAGGGCGCGGACACGGAGGCGAGCTAGTCGAGCTCGCACTCCGTCTCCGCTTGGAGGGCCTGGGGCGATGGATGTGGGGCCATCCGTCGCTCCCTAGAGTAAAGGTCCTCCGTGAGTGGGGTGACGCGCTGGATGTCCCGGTGCGTCGCCGGAGCCGAATGGGGGGGTCCTCCCCTCCCGAGGCGGGTTCGCCCTATTGTTGTAAGGGTGGACGTCGGTGGATTGGGCTGCGCGGAGTGTGAAAACGGACCCGCGGCCTCATCTACAATCGTGGAAGAGGGACATCGTGAGGTTTTAGTCGGTAGTGCCGGTTTTTTTTTTAGGCGAGCCCGACATACCCCGCCCGCTTCCCCAGCGGGCGGGGATGCGTAAATGCATTTCCTCACGTTAAAAAAAAAAAAAAAATAAAAAAAAAAAAAAAAATAAAAAAAAAAATAAAAAAAAAAAAAAAAAGGTTTCGTCCTCGACGGTCACACGGGCCCCCCCGCCTTTGGCGAATGGTCCACGGTGGGTGCTCGGCAGGCTCGAGCGAGAAGTGCTGAGGGAGGCGGCCATAGTCCAGTCGTGGAATTCCCCTTCCTCGGAGCCGGTGGACCTGGACGTGGATGCCGATGACCTGTGCAGGGCCATGGCACACGTCTGTGATGCCGCCATGCCCCGTGCTGGGGCGCCGCATGTCCGCCGCCAGGTCTACTGGTGGTCGGAGCAAATTGCTGAGCTGCGACGCCGCTGTGTAGCCAAGCGTAGGAGCTACCAGCGGTACAGAAGGAGGAGGCGCCAGGAGGAGGTCGAAGCGGACGCCCTCTATGTCTTGTATAGAGAGGCGTCCAAGGCCCTCCGCATAGCAATAACAGAGGCGAAGGCGGGGGCCTGGCTGCTGCTGCTGGAGTCTCTCGAGCGGGATCCATGGGGTAGGCCATACAGGCTGGCGAGGCAGAAACTTCGCCCCTGGGCCCCCCCCATCACAAGTACATTAAAGCCTCCGGTCCTCCGGAGGGTGATCGAGGGACTGTTCCCGGGTAGCCCGGGAACCGATTTCGTCCCTCCCGCCATGGTGGTGCCTCAAGGGGCTTTAGAGGAGGAAGAGGTACCCGAGACCTCTGAAGCAGAGTTGGGTGCCGCGGTCCTGCGGATGAGGGCCAAGAACACAGCGCCGGGACCCGATGGAATTCCCGGTCGCGCGTGGGCACTGGCCCAGGACGCCCTTGCGCCCCGCATCCGGGACCTCTTCGACCGCTGTATGCGGGAGGGGAGGTTCCCGGTGCGATGGAAGGCCGGCCGGCTCGTCCTGCTCCGGAAGGAGGGACGCCCGGTCGATGCGCCCGGGGGCTATCGCCCAATTGTGCTGCTTGATGAGGCGGGCAAGCTCCTCGAAAGAGTGGTAGCTGCCCGCCTTGTCAAACACCTGGAGCAGGTGGGACCTGACTTGGCCGATGCCCAGTTTGGATTCCGGAGAGGTCGCTCGACGGTGGATGCAATTTCCTACGTCCACGACCTCTCCGAGGAGGCGTGCTCCAGTGGCGGGGTGTTGCTGGCGGTGTCACTCGACATCGCCAATGCATTCAACACCCTGCCGTGGAGCACGATTTTAGCGGCGCTGAGGTACCACAGGGTGCCCCAGTACCTCCAACGTCTCATCGGGGACTACCTCTCAAATAGGGAGGTTGTCTACCCAACGGAGGAAGGAGAGGGCCGGAGCCCGGTTGCACGTGGTGTTCCGCAGGGGTCAGTAATGGGCCCCCTGCTATGGAACATAGGGTATGACTGGGTGCTTAGGGCTGCTAACCTCGATGGCGTCAACGTAGTTTGTTACGCTGACGACACCTTGGTTACCGCCCGGGGGATGAATTATAGAGAGGCGTCCCTGCTGGCCACCGCTGGAGTGGCTGCGGTGGTGGCTAGGATCCGGCGGCTGGGTCTGGAGGTCGCGCTTAGCAAATCCGAGGCCATCTGCTTTTATGGTCCTCGGAGGGCGCCACCTGCAGGCTCCATCATTATGGTGGGGGGAGTCTCCATAGCTGTGCGATCGACGCTAAAATATCTTGGCGTCTTACTGCACAGCAAGTGGAGATTCGGGCCCCACCTTGAAGAGTTAGCTCCGAGGCTCGTAAGGACGGCCGCCTCATTAGGCCGCCTCCATCCGAACCTCGGAGGTGGAGGTGCGAGCTGCCGCCGTCTTTATATGGCGGTGGTACGCTCAATGGCCCTATATGGTGCTCCTGTGTGGGCGGGCACTCTAAACAAGAGGGAGACCGCCGTCCTAAATAGGGCCCAGAGGGTCATGGCGGTGAGAGTAAGTCGGGGTTACCGCACTCTTTCGCACGAGGTGGCCTGCGTTCTTGCAGGCTCACTTCCGTGGGAATTGGAGGCCGAGGTTCTGTCCTCGGTCTATTGGCGCAGAAGGCGGGCACGTGAGGAGGACCTTCGGCCTGTGGCGCGGGAGGTCCTGCAGTGGCGGATGGATGCCAGGGAAGAGGCCCTGGCGTCCTGGAGTAGGCGACTGGCCCTCGCCAACCCTCGTCGGGGTGCTGGGGCCAGCCGGCTGATAGAGGCGGTTGAGCCCATTTTGTTAGAGTGGGTGAACCGGGAACACGGGGCGCTTACTTTCCGGCTGACGCAGGTCCTCACGGGGCATGGATGCTTCGGGAGGTACCTGTGCAACGTTGCCCGAAGGGAAGCTTCCCCGGTATGCCACCAATGCGGCTGCTTGGAGGAGACAGCGCAGCACGTTCTGGAGGCATGCCCCGGGGCGGAGGGACCGCGGCAAACTCTAGTCGCGGTCGTGGGGGCGGACCTCTCGTTGCCGACCATCTTACTCAATATGGTCCAAGACGAGGGGTCCTGGGAGGCGGTGGTCTCTTTCTGCGAGGTGGTGATGGCGCAGAGGGAGACGGAAGAGCGCGAAAGGGAGAGAGATTCTCTCGCTCTCCCGCTCCGGAGGGCGCGGACACGGAGGCGAGCTAGTCGAGCTCGCACTCCGTCTCCGCTTGGAGGGCCTGGGGCGATGGATGTGGGGCCATCCGTCGCTCCCTAGAGTAAAGGTCCTCCGTGAGTGGGGTGCCGCGCTGGATGTCCCGGTGCGTCGCCGGAGCCGAATGGGTGGGTCCTCCCCTCCCGAGGCGGGTTCGCCCTGTTGTTGTAAGGGCGGACGTCGGTGGATGGGGCTGCGCGGAGTGTGAAAACGGACCCGCGGCCTCATCTACAATCGTGGAAGAGGGACATCGTGAGGTTTTAGTCGGTAGTGCCGTTTTTTTTAGGCGAGCCCGACATACCCCGTCCGCTTCCCCAGTGGGCGGGAATGCGTAAATGCATTTCCTTACGTTAAAAAAAAAAAAAAAAAAGGATAATGCAACAACAAAATCTCCACCAAGATTGATACAGCTTAGACACAATTTCATTTGGCTTCTTTATTCAAGTAAAGTACCTACCTATATGACTTCATCATCCTTTCATTGTGTTTACAGCCCGACCCTGTGAAGCCAGATTTCAAGTCAATGAAGCCTTCAGAGTTAGACCCAGAAGTGGGTGCAGTTGTAGTGGGTTTCGATGAGCATGTCAGCTACCCAAAATTCATGAAAGCAGCGTCTTACCTGGCCTCAGAAGAATGTCTCTTCATTGCTACCAACACTGACGAAAGATTCCCCAGAGGTGGATCTATTGTTGTTCCTGGAACTGGTACTTTAGTAAGGGCTGTTGAGACATGCTCAGAAAGGAAGGCTCTGGTTTTGGGCAAGCCTCATGCTTATGTCAGGAAGTTTTTGGAGTCATGTGGCTTGAATCCTGCTAGAACTTTGATGATTGGAGACAGGTGAGAAAATTTGATTGTATATATTTCTTCTTTGATGCTATGCTTGTTACTTAATGATTCTATTGGTGTTTTTATCGAGGAGGCTTATAGTCAACAGTGGGTGGATTATCAATAATCATCATCATAATTATTTTCAATCTGTGTGCACCCACTTTTTGGTGTAAGTCTCTACATAAAAACATAATTATAAGGGGGTTCTTCTAGTACTAGTAGGTACTAGATGAATCTACTGTTCAGTAGATTAAGAGTCGGTACGCGTATCGTACTAATTCGTGTTGGAAATGAGGACGCAAATAAGTAGCAAATACTTTTTATACGTCTATGCTATTGCTCTATGTTCTCTAGATACGAGTTCCATGTCACTACATCGATGTTATATTTTATCTAAAATAAATTGTTGTACAAGTCTTATACAAAATATCTCGTGTTATTTCATCAGGTTATGGGCCCATTTTGAAGTGTTTTTTGCCCTCAGATGCAACACTGATATAGAGTTGGGCGTTCGTTGCGGTTTCCAGACCCTGCTTGTTCTGTCTGGGGTTACCTCGGTCAAAGAATTGGAGAAAATCCGTCACGAGAAGAAACCGCCGCTGCCTGACGTTGTCTTGCCAAAGTTAGGGGACTTGCTCTCTCTAGTACCCGCGTCATAGTACTATTTATAGTCTATGAATACGCGCTTGCGCATATAGGTCAATTTTAGTCAGAATTCACAAGCGAAGCAGATATATTTCTGACAAAATAATAGGATGTGTTTTCAGCTAGGGGTTTTTTGTAAATTATATTCCCGAGCAATAAAATACTATCTTTAACTTATGTAAAATTATAAGAACACTAGCAAAAACACATCACATTATTTCAGATTTATGTATTCCCGTTGTTAAAAGTAGATGGCATTTTATTGTCAATTATATATCCACTACAATTTTCAATTTATAACAGTATTTCATGTAGTTATTTTTAGATGACACAAAATGATTCTACATTATATTTTTTCATGTTAACTATTTCTATTAGGTGCTTTATGTACTAAAATCATCGAAATTAGATTTTATATAAAGTTACATTTGCTAATTTATTGTTGTTTCGAGTTACTAGTTAGAGCTTTCATCGATAGTCAAATGGCCAACATAGTTGTGTACGTACATGAAATGTACAAGTTTTTTTTTTTATTTGTCTGTGATCTGTTAAAAGGTCTGTAAATATTTTATGACCTGGGTTTATTACTTTAATAGGCCAATAATCGCTGTAGGGTTGGAGAATGCTACTACGGAAATAAGTGCATCTGTAAACAGGACCATTCAAGGTTTTGGAAACAAATAAACCTCGAATCGCGACTAGTAAAAGTTTCGTGACATGAATTAGTGAATATCGGTGGGCAATTTAAAAATCATCGCAAGCGTAAGAAGTCCTTGCATGCTGGTCGTGTCACTGATTCTTTCTTGGCCATCCTGTATTAGGTCAGTGACCATGTTGAGGTATGGTGGGCCTGAAAAGGGCGACCATACCTCAACATGGTTTCCTCACGATCGATGTTTTCCTTGACCGTTTGAGAGCACTAGTTATAGCAAACATACATTTTTCGAAAGGAAAATCCACTGGTGCACAACTGGGATTCGAACCTACGAGCTGTGGATCGAAAGATCCCCTCCCACCACTACACCGGTGCAGTAATCCGAACTTCATAGCGTATTTTACGTAGTGTGTTGCTACAAGAGTTAATGACATTAAATGATTGCTAAATACTTGCTATGGATTTGTTTGATGTTATTGTTCAATACTCATAGGAGGTAAAAATGTTAACTTAAGAGCTTTAATGGGAACATAATCGACTAATAAGTAATAGGTATTCTCAATAAGTTAGAAATAGAATTGAAGTACAAAATATAGATAACTTACTTTAATTTAATCCCTTGGCAATGAATTGTCAAATCCCATTTATTTGCCCATATTGTGATATTACTATATTCCCCTGTTGAAGTGGTGTAATGGAGTTATCTGTTTTTTACTCCCTATGATGTATGTCTTCAGTTTCCTTCACTGTTCATTTGATAAATAGGTTGTATGCTTAGTAACGAAGTGTTATCGCTTTTTTATACCGTACAAACTACAATAACTAGAATACAATAAAATGCTTTTATAGAATCTTTGAGGACTTTTTTTATTCATGTACGTACCTAATTAAATTATGCCCAACAGTCACATTATTTCTGAATTCTGACCCCACATTAGAATTCCGTTTCGTGGCCCACGACACGTGGGTACAAGAAACTACGAGAGCCTCATAGTTTTGAACCATTCCATTGGAAGGAGGAGGTAGGGCACAGTGAGATTTTCTCGTTCTGAATTGGAGCAGCCCGCCTGGGGAGGTACCTCCGCCTTACAGAAGATCGCAGCCAAATAACATTATTTGTTTCAAATAGTGTTGTGTTCCTGCGATGAGTAAGGTTGCCAGAGCTCTTTAGGGGGGGAGGGGGTTCGGGGTCGGCAACGCGTGCGTGATGCCTCTGGTATTGCAAGCGCTCATAGGCTACGGTAACCGCTTACCAACAGGTGGGCTGTATGCTTGTTTGCCACCTCAGTGGTATAAAAAAAAAACCCAGCACAACACCCAGACCCGGAACAAAACAAATATTTGCAGATCTTGCTTAATATTATTTGTCCCGCAGCGGGAATCGAACACGCACCCCTTTCTTCTCACAATGGCACTCGCCTGATACGAAACTGAGGTACGCCCGAATTTTGCTTGTTATCTGAGTATTTCTAGAGAACATTCGTTGAACTAAAGTCTTACTACATAGTCTGTGTCCTACTGAACTGACTGGGTTCGTCTAGTTTGGTACTGAACAAATCTACTGTTCAGTGGGATAAGAATACCTAGATGTTGTTGAAAAAAACTAAAATTATTGTACATGATGTAGGTATCCTGTCCGCTACGTTCCGTAGCGCATAATTTAGAAAGCCTTATACGAAAACACTAATACCTAAAACTAAGTAAATATTATAGTATTATTGTGCATGTTTATTTTTAATTATACTCCACCAGCCCTTATCGTACTCAATTTTTCCAGTCCATCCAAAGGTTGCCTGGAAGAAATCGCTTAAAGTGATAAGACCGCCCATTGTACCATCACAATTATTTCTAGTTTTAATTATTTTTTAAGATACTTTTGTTTACTGTATGTAGTGCAATAAAGAGTTTTCTATTTATCTAAATCCCAACAACTGTACACCTACCTTCATTCACCTAACACCTACATTCATAGTTTTTTTTACTTCAATAGGTAATTATTTAATTTTCATGAATACATTAGATAACTCACTTACACGTATCAACTCGTAAGAAACTTAATCACCTTAGGTACTCGAGGTTAAAAACCTACCGTACCTACCTATGACTCCAAGCGAGCGAAACCGCATGGTTACAGCTAGTACGAAAATAAAATGTCGGTCAGTCGATTCGGTACGATTGGAATTATGAATGAAACGCGTCATAGTTTATTATTACCATACAAAAGCATATCCTATGATTTAAGTTTTAGGAATCTGTAGTTTAGTTAAGTGTAGGTAATCAAGTAGGCCTAGACACTCGAGGAATAATCATTGGAGTGATCCATATCCTACAAATATTATAAATTCGAAAGTGTACGTATGTCTGTGATTTAATTACGTCATAGTTGCTGAACCGATTTCGTTGTAACGCGTAGTATTTATGTCGTTTGTGAAGACTAGCTTATTTGACAGACAGACTAAGTACTTGGCAATAAACTTTTTTTATATACGATCTGTTTTTTTGATATTGTTTTTTTTATTACTTTTTAACTATATTTTTATTACCTTTTAACCGAGTTAAAAAAGGAGGAAGTTCCCAAGACGGCTGTTTTTTTTTGTGTGTGTCTGTTACTCGGTATCTCCGCCAATACTAAACCGATTTTGATAATTATTTCGCTGGTGTATAGAGTATGATCCCAGGGTGGTCCCATATTAATTTAATTCTTGAGGGATTGCTACTGTCCCGTAAAACTTAAAAAAACGTCATCATCTCTTGAAATCACGACTTGCCGAATTTTTTTTTGTCGACTGTGGTATGTTATGGTAATCGCGACTTCGTTCGGTTGCTGTTATTTTACATAAACTTTAACCTTAGGGGCTGTGTGTCGGGAATTCTTTTCTGTGCACGCATACGTTACGCTACCCTGCAAATTTCATACTCTTAGGATTTTGATTAGGCTTTGCGTGGATTTTCAAAGGGAATAAAACCACTACGTTTGATTGTCAGTCAGTTAGTCAGTACCGTAAGGGTTATTATTGATGATAAATGGATGTCATACTTGTAGTGTATGCCTTACACCACGCTGGTTCCTAGCAGGACAACTCCCTCGTTATTATTATATCACTTATAATCTCTCACAGTGATTCCCGCGCGCCTGCTCGTGCCGGCTTTACCACAGACTGACTCACTCCTAGAGACTGTATACATCTCTCCATCTCAGGTGTCATCTGTTATCTGTCACTGTCAGTTGTCCCCCGGAGACAGCATAAGTTAAGGAATGCAGGTATCCTTAAATACTAGTCACTACATCCCTTCCTTGTTAAAATAATTTTAATGAATCTATTTTCGACCACCATCACTTTCGCTAGAAGTAATGCTTTGGCGAGTAGACAGATTCTACCGACCCTCACTACCGTTCTTAGCTTCTACTATACAATTCAACTACCACTGAAATAAGGCGTGTTATTTCAAGTAACTCAGCCGCGTGATACCCACCCCACATTGGGGGTATTGCTTGATAATTCGATGACACACGAGTCGGTAACTGAACGCAGCCCGTTCGTTAGTTCGTTTACTTCAGATGCCGGTAGCAGGTCAATATGACTGAGCTATCGTATCACTACGATGCTGAAAGCAAGGGAAATAATAATAATAATAATCTAGCGCATTATCCCTTTCGAGAAGAAACCTGTAATGAAAGCCCGGTTACCCGATGTATACCCGATAGCCAGATCATTTTAATCACTAGTAGGTACATTTGAACATCCATACCCTGATCATAACTTAGAACCTACTACGCCACCTACCTCTCTCCCTCCTTTTTCTTATTTTTTTTAAATGAAAATGACGGTTATTCTAATTGGCCTACCGGATTCTTGTAGTTTAATAGGAACAACCACTTACAGAACATCGAAGTCACAGCAGTCTTGACCTAACGCCAGTATCTCATGTGCCGTCAGGTATTAAGAATTAGATATCAGTTCGTTATAATATACTAAAATCTCGTAAACCATTTAAAACTGAACATAATTGGTCACTAAATTTGCTACTCAAACATGGTTAACTCCTTGGTCCACCGCTAATCAACTTGTTGGTGTGCCTTTAAGCAAGGGCTATTTAACCCCTTTGGTCCACACTTTGCATCCAATTTAGTGGAATACCTCCCACAACCAATTGAATGGCAAGCCCTTTGGTTCACACTTTGCATTCAATTTAATAGAACACCTTCCCCAGCAATTTAATGCTGGACGTCTGACCAGCAACCTTGCAACCAATTTAATAGTACGGCTTAGTCAGACTGCCGCCAATCCAATGACACGCCGTGCCACCAATTTAATGGTACGCCTTCCCATCAGCACATGTGCAACCAATTTAACGGTAAGCCTGCGCTCGACAGCATTCAACCAATTTAATGGTAAGCCTGTGTGACCAATACTTGCAACCAATTAAATGGCAAGCTTGTGTGACCAATACTTGCAATGCAACCAACAAATGGGCAAGCCTGTGTAACCAATACGTTTGCGACCAATTAAATAGCAAACTTGAGTGACCAAATCGATTATCTTGAACGTTAAGCTACCTTTTCTTCCAAAAGTTGCAGTTTATTTGAGAAATGCTGACTATTTATTGTGCTCTTGAATATGATGAGTAGTAGTTTATTTAGATTACCCTTTATTTAAACAGGATTCATAATGAGGCCCACATGACTCATGACATGGTATTAAGCGTTCATATCTCTATGGTCTCGTTATGTACGTATTTCGATATTTGTTACTATTATCGAGTCGTAGAAAGAAGCTTTAACAAATTATCTTTCAAATCAACATTTAGGCATATCGAATTTCCAATTCTCATGCATGACAGTAGGCAGGCATTCGATTTGATGAATGTTCACTAGGGCTTGCAAATATTCGAAACTGTAGTATTCGAGCATTCCTTTGGTGGTATTCGAATATTCGATTGCATGTTTTAGTTCACTAAAACTCGCACTAGTGTTGGTCGAGTATGAATGAACACACCCTAAACAACAACAACCCCGAAACAGTTTTCATGAAACCACGTTTAGTGTTTGCCCGGCTGACTGTCTTCTCGAGAGTTCGGAATTGTTAGTAAAACGCCCACAAACACTAGACTTTTAATTGGACATACAAATACACTTTTAACACAAAATAACTAAATATAAATAAATATTACGGACACATCACACACGGTCAACCGATCCCAAACCAGGCACAGCCTGCACTACGGGTACCTGTATCTGTGATAGTCACAAATGCCCGTCCAGTGCGGGAACCGAACCCGCGACCTCTAGCGCAAACTAACCGAAAACATTTAAACACGTAAAACTAAGGAAAGTTCTCGAGCCGAATCTTCAATCGCGGAATCGCGCGGGCCGCCTTGTTCTTCATCACTCGCCGCGCGATGGTGCTAGTCGTGTAGGAACCGTGGCGCGTAGAGAGACGGAAATGTCGTCGTCGCCGTCGGCGCGGCATGGTGCATTCGAATTCAAATAAGTAGGCTGATTAGAACCGCGCACTATACACGTTACAGGTTTTGTAAAACACATGTGTGGTTGGGCAGTACTTTTGTTTTGCCGCTGATTCTGAAGATTTATCTCTAAGATTGATTTCTTGTACCAATCACCTAGCTATTACGACGCTGCTGCGTCGCCGCCGCCACTCTGCGCCACTCTGCGCCGCGCTGCCAACACGCCGATGACACGACGCCAGCGCCGCCGTCTCGTCGTCCGACTTCTATATTTTGTCTTCCTTCATCCAAAGTATGGGTTTATGGTTAATAGGTACTTCTTTGTGATCTTATCTCAACTTAGCACGTTCCTCCGTTGACGTAATACATAAGAATATCCACTGTTACTAAACCATATTGTTTTCTGAAGTTACTTCCATCAATTATCATTCTTCACACATTTTCCAGGTTGATGTCCAGATGAAATTTCACCTCTTCATTTCTCGGGAGTCCTTACTTCAGTTTATGCTATTTGTCCATCCACTACCTCTTCGTCAAATAAGTACGTAGATCATCAGAACTGCCATCGTACCTACTTACATGAGTTATACCTACTTATAGTATCTATCTATGGCCTCTTGATGCCGCTACTTATGTATGTGTGGACTACCCTAGTACTGCCTCGTCGCGTCACCAGATCTAGTAGTTTAATAAGTTGTATACTCATGTATAAAATCTCTAAACATTTCCATTCTTAACTTAACACACGAAAATTTGAGTTTAATTTTTTCTTCCATTTTCAAAACTTTACGCAAGGTTTATAGTTTTATTTTGGTTTTGCTAATACCTAAGTACTAACAAAATGATTCCTCAACCATGCAATTATAATTAGGCACTTATCTTCCTCTCCTTTATTGTGAACCTGGCGACAGTTTATATATCGCCATTGACCTCTAGATCGCCACCATCTCGGACACAATAGAAAATCTATTGTGTCTCGTGTAAATCTGTGTTTATGCAGACAAGGTTTTAATTACAAAGGACATAAACTTATACCTATCATGTAAATTACAGGTGAAGCACATAGAATACATTGCATACATAGAATGAGCTCTTATAATGGTGGAAAGTCATTTACCATTTGTCATGTGTTGGGTAACTTATCTTTCAATTAGAATGTTTAGCTCTGATAATGATATTAAGAGGCCAGGATAACAATATGAGAGGAAGTTCGTGCTATTTTATTTCTACATTCTATTTGCACTCTTAATCACTAATTGTCGCTAGGTAATTGAATTCTAGCATGTTTGAAATTCGACCACAAACAGTACAATTTGCATAGACAGAGAGCTATTGAGAACCCATGATTCAAGGCAACTAAACTGTTACCTATGTTAGCTGTCCATACATGGTCAATATACCTACTAACTTACTAAGATTACTCTCTAGCTACCTAGAGGATCTCCTGATGTGCCTCAGGTAGGTATGTTAACTTACCTAGTTATCTGGTATATTATCAGTAGGTAGTTAGCTTCTTTAGGTACCTACTGACTTATAATTAACCGGGATATTTCAAAGAAGTAAGTTCTTTAAAATACTTACCTTGAGTCTTTTTTGAACAAGAGTATTTCCACTATCACTGAACTCTGCCAACAGTCATTAGAATAAAAAAGTAACTAAATGTTAACATGTTTTTTCTTTCAAATAATCCATTCTCAACACAGGAAAATTTGGGTTTTATTTACCTTTTATTTTCAAACGTATTGGGAAGGTATTGGTACTTTAGTACTTACCTATTCAAATAATTTGTAAACATACTAGGTAAAAATACTTTGAGAGTAGGTATTATCTTGTAGGTAAGTAAGTTCCAATCATCATCCAGGTATATTACCAGAATTCTTACATTACCTACCAATCTTTTCATTTAACGCCTACATTCTTTTTTTTTTTGAAATTACCATTAGTTCCATGATTGTTTCTGCAGTTTGTTTTACACGCATCACTTTCAAGTCACACCCATGATAACAACTAACCCCCATACTTTTAAACGAAACGCAAGCAATGCTTAAAATTATCCCCGTCTGTATTATCACTGCTTGTCACCATGCTTGTCAATAGCAAGAGATGGCAATACCTTAGCTCAGCTCCCATATCTATGACCCCTAGCATTGTCCATCCCTTATCAGAAGTTTATAATTAAGGCATCAGATTTTATGCTCCTAAGTTTGTTTAACCCAGCATGATATTACTTTCAATAACAGTTCTACATTAACCTTAATTCCCATACCTTTTTATAATTTTTTGGAAGAAAAAAAAAATATTTTTCATTTCTACAAGGATCTTTGGTAGAATACACCAACCGTCTCGTGCCAAAATGTTTGGCAAAGAAAAGATAAAAAAAACAATGCTTTATTTTTGCCTTTTCTATCAGAAACACACAAAATATAGATTCCTGAATCCTTGTAGCATAATAATGACCTAGATAACCAACATAGGATATCACAGTAGGTATAATTTGCAATAAATTAGCCTACCAGGATGGTGGGCAACTTTTTGTGAAATTGTTTGTTTGACCGATTCGTACTTATGTTCTCTAGATTATACATAAATACCTCGTTATCCTCATCGCCATTTGTAGTGTATGCCTTACACCACGCTGGTTCCTAGCAGGACAACTCCCTCGTTATTATTATATCACTTATAATCTCTCACAGTGATTCCCGCGCGCCTGCTCGTGCCGGCTTTACCACAGACTGACTCACTCCTAGAGACTGTATACATCTCTCCATCTCAGGTGTCATCTGTTATCTGTCACTGTCAGTTGTCCCCCGGAGACAGCATAAGTTAAGGAATGCAGGTATCCTTAAATACTAGTCACTACATCACTTACTTTTGTTTTTTATTCGAAAGTGTAGGTGGCCAGTGTCATCCTCAGTAGTTAAGTAAAACGCAAAGAGGTTGATAACAAAAAAAGAGGTTGATAATAATCTTGTAAATATTCAGGAATTTGAAGTCGGTTTTTAGTTTTTGAAAAAAAAATTCTTGATAGAATAAGCCCCTATCGGGAGGGTAGGTATACATATTATTATGAATCACCTTGTGTAAGAAAATTGGTACCTACTAACACTAAAATAACATTTTGTTTCATTGTTTTTGTTGATCGTGCACATTACACGATCTACAAAAAAATAGACGGAATGTTTCGTGTGGAGAGTGGAACGCATGCGTCGTGGTACCGTATCCCTGTCCTAGGGCTTGGTCTGGCATGTCAACATTTTGGGCGCGCGGTGCGTTCAGCGCTGGCATCGCATTTTCGCGCGCGTCTCGCGCGCCAGTGTCTGAGCAACCACGACTAGCGCGCGACGTGAAAACAGTTTTCCCAAACAGCCTATGTGATCTCATTTCCTTACTCAAGCGATAATTAACGTGAGTTCTAATTTAATCTTAGTTTTAACTACTCTCTTAGCTTTTTTGTGGTGCATCTACGTTCTGAAAATCCGTAGCGCTTCGTAGCACCATTTCATCGTAGAGTTAACACAAATAATTTATGTTTTCACTTTTATTTGTTTGATATAGATTTTAATATAATATAAATGATCATATTCTGTAGGTTTACATATAAAAAAGGCTGTAATAATCACCTGGATGGTATATACCTAGTAACCGCGTAGTTCATCTCATTTTGTTTGACTAACGAAAACAAAAGGGATGCTCTACCGACCGGGCGCGGCGGCGACCGAGAGCGACGGGGCGCCAACATTCCCCGCAAATGGTGTGTATGTCTACAGCTTACACATAACGAATTTCTGAATTCTGAGTATGCAAATATTTAGTGCATAATTGGTGCAATCTGAAAATCCAATTCAAAATTTAGGTGCCAAAGAGGTTTCTGAGATATGAGCCAAAAACTATGTGTCAGCTGGAGACCCGGGTCTACAGCTTGCACATCCAGTACTGCCAAACGGCTGACGCGAGAGCTATGAAAACTAGCCAGATATTTAGTGCCAAATTAGTGCCAAAGGTACTAAAAATTTCAGGCCTGTAGCTTAAAAGGTTTCAGAGATATGAGCCAAAAACTATGTGTCAGCTGGAGACCCGGGTCTACAGCTTGCACATCCAGTACTGCCAAACGGCTGACGCGAGAGCTATGAAAACTAGCCAGATATTTAGTGCCAAATTAGTGACTAAGGTACCAAAATTTTCAGGCCTGTAGCTAAAAAGGTTTCAGAGATATAAGCAAAAAACTATGTGTAAGCTGTAGACCCGGGTCCCCAGCTGACACATTTCGTTACGCCAAACCGCTGATCAGAGGGCAATAAACTTTAGGCAGGATTTTAGCTTATAATTAGTGCCTAAGGTACCAAAAATTTCAGGCCTGTAGCTGACAAGGTTTCAGAGATATAAGCAAAAACAGTTTTCCCGCCAAAAAATTCAAATAAAGTTATTGAAAATCGCCTCATTGCGACGTTGCCACTTCGCTTAAAAAGATTGTCAAACGACTTTAAACTTTATTTACATGTCACGAAGATTGATTTTGGTATTTGATCATTAAAAAAGTTAATTTGGTTTGTTGAGTTTAGTCTAGGAGCTCGGAGGATAAAATAGTTTTCAGCCAAAACATACCGTGTTGCCATCGATGTAATCGTATCTCGTAGACTTACGTCTTGATTGATGATGGAAGTCAGAGGCAATCACGACGACATCATCGCCCTGAGTCAAATTCTTTGTCAGTGTCGGCAAGTTATTTATAATCTCTCTGATAGGAGCACCTGGCTTACAAATGGATAGAACAGATTGGTAGTCATTATTATGTAAGTGTATAAATTCTCCAAGAGATTTTCCGTATGTATCGCACAATATTAGCATTTTCTTAGGTCTATTTTGTGAAATTACGGCGGTATCCTCAGCTATAAGTCTGGGTTCATGGTTTTGGGTACTGTTATTCGTTTGGTTTCCAGTGTTCTCCTCTGTCGTTAGCTTCTCTACGGATCGAAGTCCTATTCTCGTAGTAATCCCGTTGTCTTCTTTATTCTTTATTGTCACGACCTGTTTTGTTGCTATTGATTCACTCGTTTTAATTGTTTTTGTCTTCTCTTTTTTCGCTACTAATTTTTTTTGTATTTTTCTTTCTATTCTGTTAGTCTTTATCATGTTTCACTTGTTTATTCAATGTTATAATATTTTTACTTAAGTTCTTGGTCTTTGCTGCAGTTTTAATATCTACGGTGTGTCTAGAATTTTTTAATTTTATGTTTTCACTTTGGAGCTCAATTATTTGGCTTATTAAATTGTCCAATTCTTCATTAAGTATTTGGGTGTTCTCATTGGTTTCCAACTGGAGCGTTTTTTGTAGTGGTTCGAACAGCGCTGCATTATTTTCGTGCATACGTATTACGTTTAATGCTTCTTCATATTCATTGAGATCTGCAGTTCGTCGCTCAATCATCTCTTTTAGCTTATTTCTTTCCGTTTCAGTCTCTTGTAATTTTATTACTTGTTCTGCAAATGCTACTTTGAGTGACCCATTTTGCGCCAAGAGATTTTATAATCCTTCGCGCAGTCGTCTTGTTCCTTTAGAAGCTTCAAATTCAAGTTTTGTGCTTTTTGTATTTCAGCGGTCAATTTTCTAATTCTACGGCAACATGGTTTCTTGTTTGGGGCATTCTGGAACGATCAGAAAACGCAAAAAGTCGATTCGGATGAAGAGATTCGATCCAGGGCACGTCGTTACTGACGATTATTGAGTCCACCGCCTCGACCGCTATGCCAGCGGTACTTTACTTGCAGCGACGAAATAAGTGTAGAGGTTGAAAGAACTATTTCTTAGAGTCGCAGATCGTTGTAATAAAAAAATCGACCGTCATTACACTTTTTTGCACACCCTCATTAGCTTTTTAGTTCAATATGACTTATTGATAAAAAACTTTTATTTAGTCATTATAACGAGGCACTTACGTATAATATTGTGACGCGTTCGTTATTTTGGTTGTTATAATTTTTGAGAGTAGATCGCCAAAATGGTTTAAGGTAAACATCATGAAGAAACCAGAGGTATAGTCAGATCGCACACTACGAGTACTTACGTGTTAATAGGAAACAATACAATGCCACAAATCTGGGCCCCGATCGCGCTAAATTTTTGCTTGTGGCGCTCTGCGGTATATTTTAAGGGATGAAGATGAAGTTTTCCAAACGCTGGCCATTAGATAAAACAGAATCGAAACCATTGTGTAAGTATCATCATCATCACCTATTTGAGTCCACTGCTGTACATAGTGTACCTACCACTAATTAGAGGTGGATAACTCGAGTCAGTGACCGTGGCGGCCCCGGCTGAAGAATAGGCCCCGCCTAACCTCCTACCCGTGGATGTCGTACTAGGCAGGCGAGTAAGGGATGGGCAGCAGCTTCTCCTATTTTCAAAAAGATTTTCAAATTCCCCCCACCCCCATGACAGGAAGTCACTCCGGAAATCTGTGGGGGAGGCCGCTGTTCAGCAGTGGACTTCAAACGGCTGGAATGATGATGATGAACTCGAGTCAGAACACGCATCCAGATCGAATCACAGGGTACTGAGCCGCAGGTAAATGGATCACGTCGCTCCCAAGCAGCTGAAGCAGCTCAACGGCTCAAAGTAGTTCTACTTCATCTGCGATTCATGCGACCCTGACCCTGATTAGAAACGATTTCATACGATAACAATTTGTATTATTTTCAACACTATTAAGTCCATATTAGAAAAGCTGACCCGTTTGATGAACTGATTGCTAGTACCTTATTGCATTGTTTGCTTCACTTTACCTGATTCATCTGAAATCATTCATAGATCTACTTGCGCGGTTCAAGAGCGCATGCTGCGAGCTGATTTGCAGCTCAGGTATTTTGAGTGAGTTACCCACCACTACCACTTAGAAACTTTGATGTACCAAATAAAAACTATAGTAGGTATTATTATAATATTATAACTACAAAATTTTTGTTTATTTTTAGATTATGACGCCTTTTCTTTTTTAGTTACCAGCATAATTTTAGTGATACTTCATCATCTTATCCTATCTAAGCTTCTGAATTCTTTAACCTACATGATATATACTTTAAACATACATAAGCCTCTCGATTTGAGAGCAAAAGACTTGGCGGCAGGAATAAGATGCCACAGCCAGCCCGAAAGGGAAAAGCATAAAAAAATGCAAACTTCAAGAACGAAAGAATGACACGATAATGTTACGCGCCTGTACAATATCGGGCAGCCTGTAAGGACGTGGACACTCTGATAATGTACAGCCAGCCATATTCACAGCATCTAATTCTAAATGGGGGAATAAGATCTGCACTGACTTCCCGCGTTGGGGTGCGCATTCACAGCATTTTATTGCAATAATTTTTCCAATAATACGAAGCCACCTAGCTTTAGACGGCGGAGTCATATATCTCATCATGTCACATAGGAACCAACTCATCATGTCACATAGGAACCTACTCATCTATTCCTTTCGTGACGTGGTTTATAAGTGGTTCACATCTACCTACCTTATGTGAGGTACCTACCTACTTCCCTATGTTTTGTAGGTCTAGGTACAAAGTGTAGGTACGTAGTACCTAGGTATAATAAATACTTGGTACCTAGTAACCTATACCTAGGTAGACCTACATAAGTAAGTACCTTACATAAAGTACGTAGGATTGTATAATATTATGCAAACACGTCACGAAAGTAATAGATGGCTTCCTAGTACCTAGAGCTAACCAAACTTAGGTAGAACTAAATTGCCTAAATGCGTAATAAAACACTTCAAAAAACTATAAATAGGTAAATAACTAGTACCTAGGTACTAGGTAACTACCATCTATAATTTACTAGCCAACTTAGATATGAACAAAATGAGCAAATACGTCACGGTAGTACCTAATAGATACCTGCATATCCAACTTTCATATGTGCTCCCTACCTACCTACCAAGGTATCTTGATTAACCTAAATACCTTACCTGACTTCTTCTGACAGACTTTTATTTCTGTTTTAGTGTGTGGCTAGGCGGAGCAATGATCTATGAAATGCGGGGCGGTGGCGCGGGCAGAAAGTGTATGAGAATGGCCGGACATAGGGCTCAGTGGCGCGTATTAGGGTTGACCTATGTCCAGCAGTGGACTAGTGTGGGCTGATGATGATGATGGCTACAATGGAGGCCAATTTCATACGTCAGTTTCGAAATTGAAAATCTATGGAACTTCAACCGAAGTAACAAATTATGTAGGTAGGTACTAACCAATTACTTACAATATATTTTTATTTTATCTAGATCGATCGACACCTATCTTACATATGAGATAACGGCTAGGTTAGAAGTACAACAAATTCAGAAGATGAAGATACTACCTAATAAGAAGCTGTGTAGGTATCACAAAAATTATGCTAGTAACTAACAAATGTTAGTAACTTACCTACATTAGAGGTAGGTACAGTATGTCCAGTGGACTTCAATAGGTTAAAGATACCTCCTACATAATAGTTTCGATTCTGTTTTATCTATATCCAGCCAATTCTATCCATAGCCAGCGTTTGGAAAACTTCATCTTCGTCGCATATTATATACCTACCACAGAGACCCTCAAGACGAAAGCCTACAGTCAGTGCGCGTTGCCAGCACCAAAAAGTTACGAACGGCGACCACACACCGAATGACGCAGTGTTGAAAGGCCCCGCACCCTATGGACCGACGACATTGCGAAGGTTACTGTAATTCACTGAATGGAAATGGCTCAAGACCGTTCGTCGTGGCACTCTTTATGGGAGGCCTATGTTCAGCAGTGGACTTCTGCAAAATGAAAAAATATTTTTGTGATACATGTCCTCTAATAGGTAAGTATCCAAAAGGGAGGTCATTCAACTTATCGTTGATGTGTATATACTAATTCCGGAACATTTTGTATACATACACTAGTTCACTGAAGTAAAAGATAAATCTCTCTTTTTCGAGGTACGACACACAAGGTACATCGATGGCAGCACTGGGTATGTTTTGGCTGAAAACTATTTTATCCTCCGAGCTCCTAGACTAAACTCAACAAACCAAATTAACTTTTTTAATGATCAAATACCAAAATCAATCTTCGTGACATGTAAATAAAGTTTAAAGTCGTTTGACAATCTTTTTAAGCGAAGTGGCAACGTCGCAATGAGGCGATTTTCAATAACTTTATTTGAATTTTTTGGCGGGAAAACTGTTTTTGCTTATATCTCTGAAACCTTTTCAGCTACAGGCCTGAAATTTTTGGTACCTTAGGCACTAATTATAAGCTAAAATCCTGCCTAAAGTTTATTGCCCTCTGATCAGCGGTTTGGCGTAACGAAATGTGTCAGCTGGGGACCCGGGTCTACAGCTTACACATAGTTTTTTGCTTATATCTCTGAAACCTTTTTAGCTACAGGCCTGAAAATTTTGGTACCTTAGTCACTAATTTGGCACTAAATATCTGGCTAGTTTTCATAGCTCTCGCGTCAGCCGTTTGGCAGTACTGGATGTGCAAGCTGTAGACCCGGGTCTCCAGCTGACACATAGTTTTTGGCTCATATCTCTGAAACCTTTTAAGCTACAGGCCTGAAATTTTTAGTACCTTTGGCACTAATTTGGCACTAAATATCTGGCTAGTTTTCATAGCTCTCGCGTCAGCCGTTTGGCAGTACTGGATGTGCAAGCTGTAGACCCGGGTCTCCAGCTGACACATAGTTTTTGGCTCATATCTCAGAAACCTCTTTGGCACCTAAATTTTGAATTGGATTTTCAGATTGCACCAATTATGCACTAAATATTTGCATACTCAGAATTCAGAAATTCGTTATGTGTAAGCTGTAGACATACACACCCGCAAATGGCACTCCCCTATTTATTTTTATGGAGGAAACAAGTCGAAACGTCTGGCGTAACTTTATTATGATCTGTTTATGTTGGAGGCATGATTCCTATGTTTTTTCCGTGCTGCGTATTTATACTTAGTTGTCTTTGCAAGTATTTTCTTAGTTTTCTATCAGTAAAGTTTTTTGTTTGTTTGACCATGAAAATAACGTGACATTCAGCGTTGTTTCTAAATACGTATAACAAACAATAGCAATAAGTGATTACATGTAGGTAGGTTAGTAATATTAAAAGTTTCCTGGCGATAAAACGTTATCTGGAGTAGGTTGGTGCTAATTATGTTTTACCGCACTCCAAATTTCATCGCAGTTTACGCTTACAGCTGATTAAAGGTCTTATATGCATAATTACGACTGGCAGTACAAATTATGGGTTGATTTCTATTTACAAAATATTATATGTACTTCATTTGGCCACAATCTCACCTGTAGGTGACAATGTGGATATAAGTACCTACCTATAATATAGTACTATAGTTGTGACCACGCGGTTTCACTCTCGTGGAGTTTATAAGTAGGTTTGCAACGTCGTCGAGTAAGTTTATTACGTCACGTGTAGGCTAGATAGGCAAGGTAAGAAAATGAAAAAAAAAAAAATAGGTATGTACTAACAATTCAAGAACATTTGGACTCAAGATAAGGCTCAATAACTAAGACGCCCATAAAGGTTTGTAGGTCCTTAGTATCTGTTGTACCTACATACCTAGTTGGTAGTAAAGATTTTAGTTAGGTATGTAGATAAGGTAATATGTACCACCACTACCTGTCAAAAAGTTATTAAAAGTGACGTAAATTCACTCAGTAATGGTGTTCATATTGGTATAGGTAGGTATTTTAAAACACAGATTTTATAAAACATATTTTAAATTCAAAACATATTGAATTTACCTATCAATCAATTGCGAATTGTTGAATTGTTGAAAGGTTGGCATTGAAATTCTGTTTTTATTCAAAGCGATGCTTGGGTATATTTTAGTGTGATATCATGAACCAGTGAATAGCTGACATCATCAGAATAAATTTGGATAAGTGCAAGTCAACATCACAAACCAACGGGGTAAATTATATGTAAATAGAATTTCCTCATCAAGATCCATTACCATTAATTTTTCCAATCCATTACCATTAATTATCCAAAAATCATAAGTATTTTATCCTTCTTTACCAAAAATGTACAAATCCATAAATATATTTCGTAATTATTATAAGTATAAACCAAAACGAAGTCTTCAGATGTTCTATATAGGTACTATTTACAAGAATTTACTAAGTAAGTAATTTCAAAGGACACCAGGACACATGCAAATTCAATGTCTTCCGCTCAGGAAGTTAATGTCCATTGTGATTTTTCCTTTTCATAACATAAGTTGGTACTAAGGTAAATTCATGCGACAGCGACTTTGCCGTAGGTTTTTGACTATTTATCTATCCAAAACATTCAATGATAAAAGCGCAAGGGAAGGGAGCCCAACGCGGGCACCCGCCGCCCATTTCTTCAATATGATATTTTTTAACAGTTTTTGTTGCAATTTCTCTTAGAGTGCTTGCTTAGGGCCCCCTAATCCATTAAGCAAGTTATTGATGAAAGCTTAGCGTGTTTAGTGTGCTTAGTGTACAGTCGCCTGAACTAAGATTTAAGTTAAATTTAAAATTAAGTTTTAATTTTCAAATTGATTCTACAGTAATAAATATTAAGGCGTAAGTACACTGCAAAACTCTAAAACGATGTACATAGTCATCAACTTGTATCATTTTCAACTTTATACTGTTTTTATCTGCCTGTATTGTGGCATCAATTAAAAAATTACGAGTATGATATGTAGGTAAGTATACATCTGAGTGCCGGCGACTGTACATAGGCAGCAAGACATAGATAGCCAAATGCCATTGCCATCAGGGAAAGTCTGTAGTTACCAGAACCGTAAGCTATAAACTCTGTTATAGAAACTAGCAAGGCCGTTCACATCTATCAAGTTTTTCGCACGCCACCTCGCTTTCCAGATTTCCCTCCATTTGTAGGTAGTTGGTCCGTCGTAATCGGTCGTTATTTTTTCCTTTCGCTTTTCATTGCAAAGTTCAGGCTTATCAAGCAAACTTGATGTCATTCAACCACGCGATGATAATAAAATAATTGTCATTTATTAAAAATGTCTATATCCACTAATTTTGCCAGACGTTAAAAAAGCCGTGTTGGCCTAGTGGGAGATACCCACCCGACTTCGATCCGAAGTCGTGAGTTTGAACCCGGACCTGCATCGTAATATTTCATTTTATTAAAATACTTATCACGTTCATGGTTAGCTCATCAGCTATTGTACCATTTTTGTACAACATAAGTACCTTAGTTTGACATGCATAATGTAGTACGTACTGTAGGTATATTTATGAGTAGCTCGTACATCGTAGCCTAAAATGTACCTATTCTCTCAAATAATTTAATGTCAACAGATACGTAGTAACATTAGTTGTAGTTACACTTATAAATTTTTGGCATTTGGCATGCATGGGGCAGTAAGTAACATTGACTAGGATATGCACCATTGAATGCTTAGGTACCTATTATCTAAGCCCGTAGGAGAACTAGGTTATATCTATGCTAAGATAACTTAGATCTCCCAAGACCTAGGTATATTCGACATTATTAGTAAACGTACGGACTCCTTACCACCTTATAGGTATGTAGATGTCGGTACCTATTCCATTATTATCATGGGATAGGTGACTCATTGATTAACCCATCATAAGTAGACCAAGTTATGCCAAGCCATAGCCCAATTACGTCATGCGTGTCAAAATTGCCACTATGACGTTATAGGTATAATAAATAGGTCAATTTCTACCACCCTTTTATTATAGCATCTAGCATAGAGAAATTAAATTTCATGATTCGTTGTGCTTTTGCTAAAGCATAGGTTGTGTAGGATGAGATGAAGACTGTTGGTCTAACTAAGTGGTCTTCCTAATTAGTGTATCGCCCGGACGGAATTTAACTATTTTCGTTGTATCTCAAAGACCATATTACTAAGGCCTAGAATAAACCAAATAATCGTTTTGGAATGTATAACAAAGCTCTTTCATACCATCCGGCACCCTGGCTAATTTAACTCATATTCTTAACACCAAATCTTGATAGTACAACATGACCTACTAAATTCCATACCATTGACGGTTCAAAAACAAATCTAACATCATCTAACAAATATTTAAACTTCTTATTTGGTCATTTTTCAGTATCTTTGCCAACCTTACCTTTAAGAATAGGTAGGTACTAAATGCATTTGACGATATCATAGATAAGATATGCATTTATTTTAACACTAGGATTATTGATAACAAAATTATCAAAACATTTATTTGAAAAATTCGAAGATGCATAGCATTGTTTAAAATCGACGTAGTGAATGAATATTCGATTTTGATATGATATGACGAAGTAGAGCACAGGTTTAGTTGTCGGAACTGTGGCACAGAATAAAGTAGGTTGTACATAACTGGACAGTCGGAATTGTTTGACTCGGAGCTCGGAGTAGGGAACTAGGTTGGGAGTTGGCTGACTGACCTAACATAAGCTTGTTATACCTACTACCTACCCAGCTAAGGTTAGGTCTACTAGTTTATAGTAGAAACTGCACAGGATTCGTAAATCGCGCTGAGTTCATTTTGTTATTTAAACTATTGCAAAAGAAAAAATAGGTGCTATAGGATTGCCCCAGCCTATTGACTTCATTAAATAACGTTTATTTAACTAACATTTTTTTTTAATTTTCCTGATAGCTTAGAGCATGGGTTTTTAAACTATGTGCAGCCACGGACCACTTTCAGAATTTGTATAATGCCACGGACCCTCTGTGGAAAAAAAACTAATTAAAAAAATAACTTTTATTCATGTTTTATCGACACTAGAGCTGAAAGCCCTTTATCTTAAGAATTTATTTGAGCACCTGCGGACCCCTGTCACACTTATTACGGACCCCACTTTAAGAAACCCTGGCTTAGAGATATGACAGGATGTTTACCATCCTTGGAAACAAAAGTTGTGAGCTTATTGTGAACCTATTTCTAATTTTTTTCACTGGGACATGAATAATCATGTAGCTTCCCCTGACGATTTCAGCTACCTATTTATAGCTTTGTCGTAGCCATAAAATACGCGCAAGGTGTTTGTTTGCCTAGCAGCGGGTCTTTTAGCCTTTATTATTACAGACACCTTGAAACGTCCTTGTCGAATGTTTCTTTAGACGCCCTTGAACACCATAATTTGCAAAGTGTAAAACGAAATAGACTAGGTACCTCATCACATCAATGTTATGTTTAGAAACTCTATAAAAGTCTTGTTGTTTTGTTGCCTTGGTTGTAAATTACTGACGCTATTCCTGAATAGAGAGTCCGCATTTAAATGAGTGCCTCCCAAGTCACCGGTGACTGGTGAAAAGTGAAAAGCTTGACGGTTTTTGTAGGGGCGCTTGTCGTTACACCATCATTCCTTCGCAGGTGACACCATACAAAAATGGTAAGCTATTCACTTTTCACCACTCACCGGTGACAGGTGAGTAGCTCATGAACATTACAGACACGGGGCTCGCTCTGATATAAGGACGAGGGAGTCCACCTTGATCTGATAGGTCAGATCGTTTAGTCTAGGTCGAATGCGTAATTGCTAGCACCCACAGCTTGATACCAGCGGAGGCGTAATACATTGTTCCTGGAGCCCCCGCAACAATATCAGGATAATTGGCAAATCTAGCAGTTTTTTAAATAAGCTTACAAGGCCAGCGGTTTCCTGAGCAATGTCTATAATTCCCCATTTATTGATCGAGCTAGCGAAGATCTCTCAAAACTAGGGCGAATCGGCGTTGTATGCTTGATGTTTGTTTGTTAGAGCATAACTTTCGAACCGACAATCCGATCTGCATGGAATTTAGTAGGTCAACAGATGAAGTTAGAAAAATATGAGTGATATCGGCCACGGGGTTGAGAACTGGGAGAATTAGAAGACATTAGGGTCAAAATAGGGGGTTAAAAAAAAAAGACAATACAAAATCTCAGTTTGGGGCGTACCACCTGGTAACAAAAGTTTAACGATTTCGGTGTTGCATAGATTGCGTATCGCATAGCTGCTATCGCATTGCCGATGCTAGACAAAGAAAATCTTGCGATATCGGTGCGCTATATCGTACGCACTCAAATATAAAACTCTAAATTGACTTTAATTATGTTGTAGAGGTAGGTAAGGATCATCTTGAAATAATTTCTGGTGGAATTTCGCACGCCTTAAAATACATAAAATACTTATTCTTATTCCATAGGATGTAATGCTAAACTACAACATGAGGAGCTTTAAGAAAAATACAAAAAGATTTCTCCAGGGCAGGCAACGCATTAGCAATGCTCCAGGTGTTGCAGATGTCAATAGACGACGGTAACCGCTTACCATCAGGTGGGCCGTAAGCCTGTTTGCCTCCGTATAACATAAAAAAAACATTAATAACGTGAGCCAATTTTTGCGATTTTCAGCCCCCTCTCTCCCCTTGGTAAGATGTCGTGAGATTTTGCTCGAGACCCTCCCCCCCATCCCTAATCTCACGTGAGATTTTTCAAAATACATATTTTTTATGTAAACAAGTTAATCTGTGTAATTTTTGAATATTTTCAAAATGTGTAAATCTAGTAAGTAGGTACTAGGGATTGGTCCCGGGAATTCCCGGTCCCGAAATACCCGGGAATTCCCGTTTTTTTTTGCCAATTAACCGGGAAATCATAAATCGTTTCCCGGTTCTTTCGGGAATTTTCGGCTAAAAATATTTTACGTCTAGGCGAAAGGTTTAAAGTTAAACTGTCATAGCTTAATATTAACCAACCGCACATACTTTTGCATGTCGCAGGTTCTGATCAAAAGGCTATCCTTTTGATTATTCTATAATAAAGCTATATCACTGTTGATCCGTTTAATAATTTAAGCATGTAAGGTAAGGATATTGTTGATTTTTATGCAAGACAAACAATGTAAAATTTCATAATTTCGAAATACCCGGGAATTCCCGGTTCCCTATGTGAAGCTTCCCGGTATTCCCGGTTCCTTAAAAACTACCCGATTCTGCAATCCCTAGTAGGTACCTATTTTTCTATTTTTTTAGTGCATTTCTCAACTAACAGAACATTCGAGTACAAAACCTTACTTTACCTATACCTGGGTAAAGTAAGGTTTTGTATGTTACTTATTTCGTATTGCATGTTTAGAAAGTAAACGCTGGAAAGCTACGAGTATGATTAATGAACTAAACGCTATCCTACCTTAGACTTACTTGCACTAGTGACCTAAAACCACTGGTTGTTAGCGTCAATGTGCCAATATAGCATGGTGCACGATACAATGCAAAGCACAAGATTTGAATCTCAGAGCTGTTTACAGGTTTGCAGCAAAACGTTACGGCGTCAAGGTTGATGATGTAATTGCTGTTTTTAGCGTTCAAACGTGAACCGCTACGAATCATCTATCTATCTAGTTTATGTGCGAATTAGTGATGTGTCTGCGAAAAGCTAAATCTATCGGATACGGAATTCCTATAATTCAAACTCTAGGCATGTCTTTTAATGACAGATAATACGCAGTCCTGGCCCCACACTAGGATTAACCTGTGTCGCGACACACGTAGTTTCGTATCAGAAACTATGAGTACCTACCATGGTACTACCACAACACCCAGAGTCCAGACCCGGAGCAAATATTTGTAGATCATGCAAACATTTGTCCCGCAGCAGGAATCGAACCCGCACTACTTGCATCTTAGACGGACACTCGCTCGCTACGCCACCGAGGTGCAAATCGACAAAATTGCTGATTTCTAAATTATGAATCTAATAAGAACAACTAACCTTACGGTGCCGTGTCGATGTGCTTGTTTGTGAATTTATTTAGTTTTTATCATCACTTTCTTTGGTAAAACAGGAAAAAAAATAATATCATTTCAAAACTATGAAGTTAAAAACTCAGGAAGGAGCTCATAAATGTCAATCGGAAGCAGAGAAGTAGGTAGTATACATACCTATAGGTATTGTCGCGTGCTTATGGCCCATTCGAATTAACCCCCTTAGATTGTAAATTAAATCTCTTTCTTTAGTAAAATCGTAAAACATGCATGGGGTTCGGTGCGTCTAATTTCCATATTCCACTTAAATTACAAATGCGAAAGTTTCGGTGTTTGAGACAGGTAATCTATTTATTTATTTATTTGTATGAAAACCAACAGCGGTAATAGCTATTTAGCTATTATAGATATTTTAATCTGTATCCACACGAGTGAGGTCTCTGTTTTCCATAATAAACCAATAATTATGAAAGACTAGCGCGACGTCGCTCGCGTAATACCTAGATAAAAAGTAGCTTATATGCTATTCTAGGTAAAGAACTGTATGTACACCAAGTTTCATCGAAATTGCTTGAGCCGTTACGGCGTGATTGGACCACAAACATCCAAAAACCCTACAAACTTCCGGAATTTTTAATATTAGTAGGACTGGTATAGATATTCTACTCAGATGCGGATCTCGGGCGCATCACTACGAATATGTCTACAAACACATCTGTGTGTGTGTAGGTACCCTGTATTTGGTTATTTTGTGCATGACATCACCATGTCCCTGGCGTTCGTTTGCAATATTTTATTGACGAGGTAATGGATTACTTAACGTGCACGCACAATGCCATCCTAGGAAATATTAGTTAAACAATTTTCTGTATTGAATGCAGTCTTTGCTTTTTTAATAACTTACAATAGAAATTTTACTTAGGTACATTATATAGATAAACTCTTTATTGTTCACAAAGAAACATAACTAAGGGAGACACAACAAAATTACTTACAATGGGCGGCCTTATCTCTTAAAGCGATCTCTAACAGACAACCTTTGGATGGACAGGATAAACAATTAAATAGAGCTGCGTCTCAATATGAAAATATCATCATCATCAGTCTGTAGAACTCCACTGCTGGACATAGGTCAACTCCAAAAAGGCCTCCATGACGACCGGTATTGAGCCTTTTTGATCCACCGACTTCCCGCAAAAACAATGTAAAGATGTTGTGAATGTTTTAAGGTCGCAGCCAAATAACATTATTTGTTTCAAATAGTGTTGTGTTCCTGCGGTGAGTAAGGTTGCCAGAGCTCTTTAGGGGGGAAGGGGGTTCGGGGTCGGCATCGCGTGCGTGTTGCCTCTGGTGTTGCAAGCGCTCATAGGCTACGGTAACCGCTTACCATCAGGTGGGCCGTAAGCTTGTTTGCCACCTCTGTTGTATAAAAAAAAAAAAAATGTGTTCCAATGAGTATATGTATAAGACACTAATGTCTTCGGCCTCCTTATATACAAAGTTACTTTATGGTCTTCGGTCCAGCGCCATACTGCGTCGCTAGAATGAAAATATAGGAAAATTCCTAATAAACAAAAAACACGTTTTAATTCATTGCTACGAAGGACCTAACCTTTTCGTAGCATCGTAGCCCACTAGTTCGATTCCCAACTACATTCAGATTTTCCAAAGCATTTTTAAATTTTCAGTGAATCCAACCGAAGATGTCTGCTGAGAACGGAGCGGATGTGGAGCAAGTGACGCAGGAGGTGAAGGACATCAAGCTGGAAAACGGCAGCGCGCCGGGCGCGACCAACGGAACGCCCAAGGAGGACAATGCGATACCCTTCAAGGTACTTTAGATACCGACGAACCAAGGTAGAACCTATATCATCATCAGCCTGTAGAAGTCCTCTGCTGGACATAGGCCTCCCCCAAAACTCCAAAAAACTCCACGACGAAAGGTGTTGAGCCTTTTCCATCCACCGACTTCCCGCAACCTTCACAATGTCCTAGAACTTACATGCTTACAGTGAAATCTATAGGTAGGTAAGTAGATAGAATAGAAAAGAAAATGTTTATTTGACACACGAAAAACAGAACGGACATAGGACGGAACACACAAAGAGTACCTAAGAGCACAAATTATATAACAAAGAATAAACGAAAAGGTAGGTTGGTGTCTACTAGGTTTGTTCTTGTATCCACCAAACCTTAATCTCGCTAATCAATCTCGCGTAGATGCTTGCATAACATACAGAGTTTTATAGATTAGCTCATCTTATTCAAGAATCAAAATAAGTGTAGTTATTTTTCTCTTTTCTCAAGGGAGAAGATAGAACCGATAGAACGCAAAATGGAAGCTATAGGCTAACCTAGTGCCTACCTATCGTAATTATGTTATGGGAGTTGGATTGATGCGCGCACAAATGAGACAAAAATACCAAATATGAATAAAGAACCTGTGGTGCAATTGCGTAAGCGTAATGGCAATTAAGTTCGTAACTTTGAGGGTGATTTTAACAATCTTAGCAACATTCAAAACGTTCCAAACTAACAAGGGAAATCTTCAAGACCTGAGCTTCTTCTATTTCATGTTTGAAAAACTTCAGATGTCGCTAAAATTGATAAAATCATCTTCATTACCATTTCACTTACGCAATAGCCTGGCTGAAGAAAACAAACTATGAATTCTCTTTCAAATTCCAGGACGCTTTCAAAGCATTCTCCAAATTCGGCGATATCAAATCAGACGGAAAACTGATCACACTCTCACAGAGCGACAAATGGATGAAACAGGCCAAAGTTATCGACGGCAAGAAGATTACAACTACAGACACAGCGATCAACTTTAAGAAACTCAAGTCGCTGAAGGTTGGCATGGAAGATTACCTGAAGTTTTTGGAGGAGCTTGCGAAGAGCAAAAAGATGGAGCTCGATGATATCAAGAAGAAGCTCACTAGTTGTGGACAGCCCGGTATTTCGTCACATGTAAGTTTACCTAGTCTATAATGTGGTGAAGTGGTAAGATAGTGTATATATATATATATATATATATATGTATATATGTTTTCGGAGGAGGTAGGGCACAGCGAGATTTTCTCGCTCTAAATTGGAGCAGCCCGCCTGGAGAGGTACCTCCGCCTTACAGAAGATCGCAGCCAAATAACATTATTTGTTTCAAATAGTGTTGTGTTCCTGCGGTGAGTAAGGTTGCCAGAGCTCTTTAGGGGGGGAGCGGTTCGGCAGGCAACGCATTAGCAATGCTCCAGGTGTTGCTAATGTCAATAGGCGACGGTAACCACTTACCATCAGGAGGGCCGTAAGCCTGTTTGCCTCCGTATAACATAAAAAATAAATAAAAATAAAAATGTATACTCTTCACTTGGTATAACAACCTGTGAAGTTCACCTATGAAGTGACTCTACTACATAACTACACTTGCCACTGACATCATCATCTCATTGCTTATTTATCGCGATTTTTCTGTCACCTTCAGGGGGTAAAGTAGATACCTGGATACGCGTATGACCTCACTGAAAGTGTTGAGATTGTAAATTATAAATATTACTTTGTGTATGTAGGTATGTAATATTGTTTATCTATAGGTTTATAAACAACTAGTTCGCGCCCGCGACTTCGCTGGCGTGATACGTAGATAAAAAGTAGCCAATAAGAACTCTATCTATTCCAAGTTTCATCGAAATCGGTAGAACAAACTTCATTGCCAATTGCATGTAGCTGTAAAATAAGCCCCATTCGGGAAAGCATAAATATTATGAATCACCTTGTAGGTATAATGTAATAGCCTACAAATAAAACATATTGGCTGTTCTTACCTTCATGAACTAACTGAAGGTACTAACAAGTGGGAATATATCAATGTGTAGTCTAAGGTGCAGTTAGGTCACGTTTCATTGTCAATTAAAGATGTTGATGACTCATAAATCTATTCTTATATTTTTATAACTCAGTAGGTAAGTACATGAGCGATAGAGACCTAACTGGCTGTCCAATTTATGTACCTGTTTTACAGCGTTGCTTCTAAAAAACCTTATTAGTATTCACAAGTGGTTAGACAACTATTATGTATCGATTTTTTTTGACAGGTACTTTTAGGTCATCATTACATAGAATGCGCTTAAGAATACTTTAGAGCTATATACCTACAAAGAGATTGATAAATGTATAACTATCCCGAAAGAAGCTGATTCTAAAATCCAATCGGCAATAAACTTTATTCAACGAGTTTTGGAAATACGACATTTTTCATTGAAAAAATACTATATAAAAATCTGCTGTTTTGGGGTTAAATCAGTTTTAACTCAAGTATTCAGCTGTTTTAAGTAGCGATCTTGGTGTTGAACTTTTCGTACGTTTAATTATTAGTCATAATCATGATATGAGACCAAAAACAAATAATTTCAAATGCTCGGGAAACAAAAACTAAAAAAAAGAGCTGATGTCCTTTCCTTTCTGTGACAGAATAAACCCCTTTGGGGATAGTAAGCATGAATCACCTTGTAGTAACTAAAAGCTGGTCGTGGTTGCCCCGGCTGAATAGGCCCCTCCATATCTACCTATCCGCGGATGTCGTAAGAGGCCATTAAGGGTAAAAAGCTAGGGGATGGGCACCGGCGTCCCTCATTTTAACAACGATAGCTCTTACTGCGCTCGCCAACCCGCATGCCCAGCGTGGTGAGTATAGGCAAATACCCCCACATCATAAGGAATTCGCTCTGCCTGTGGGGAGGCCATGTTCAGCAGTGGACGTCGTACGGCTTAAATGATGATGATGAACTAAAAGCTAATGTAAGATAACATCTGCAGTAACACTCTAAAAGAGGTTCAAGTTTCAAGGTCAATTGGTCAAGGTCCCTCTTATCAGTTTCAGCTTGTGGCTTCACCCCATCAGTTTTTCAATGGGATTTATCTATTCTTCTGATAAACAGTAGTTGTAGCTCAACGCTACACAGCTTTTTCATTGAACTGCCGATAAGCCTGTTTATACAACAGCCTTGAAACATGAAAGGATTCGAGAAAAATAAAAGATCGCTCAAGGGTAGGCTACGCATCAGCAATGGTCCAGATTGCAGATGCAGATCTCAAGCAGATCTCGGTAACCGCTTATCAGGTGGGCCCTAAGCCTGTTTGCTTCTGTATAACTTAAAAAAAAAGTGTGGCTGCATTTTCAGGTGACGAAATCACCAGCGGCGGCCGCAGCCGTGGATCGACTGACGGACACCAGCAAGTACACAGGCTCACACCGACAGCGGTTTGACGACACCGGCAAAGGCAAGGGCATCGCGGGCAGGAAGGACCTCGTCGACGGCTCGGGGTACGTCTCCGGGTACCAGCATAAGGACACGTACAACAAGGGGCATTAGGAGGCGACAGACGGAATGTAAGACGGTGATCGGAGATGAAGAATATTTCAATATCATTGATTTGAAAAATACCAGCTTTTTCCACAACACGACACTTTATATAAGACATTTCCAAGACCTATATAAGGTGATTCATAATATTTATGCTATCCCGAATGCGGCTCATTCTACACCTGATTAGCAATAAAGTTTGTTCTACGATTTAACGAAATCAAGATCTTTCATTGAAAAAACTCTATGCAATAATCAGCTGTTTTGGGGTCAAAGTTCAAACTCAATGAATCAGCTGTTTTAAGTTAAGGAAAGGTTTTTCTCTCTTATATTCTTTCTTTTTGGTGAAAGAATAACCTCTTTTCGGGATGGTATACATACATGTTATTAATTACCTTGTATGGCTTAGATAACTTTAAAGCCTATCCATCATCACAGTCAGCCGATAGACTTAGGTATAGGCAGCTGCGTTGCAAAGACCGGGTCAAAGACGAGATGTTAAATTCTGAATAGGAGAATTTTTCAAACAACATCGTGCTCTGAATTTAACAATACATTTAGAATCCATCCAAAGGGTAGATATAAGAATAACGAACTATAAAACCCATCCAAAGTTTAGGGTTCGTTCGTGTGTAAGAGCATGATTAAGCTTCCATTTCATAAGCACGATCAATAGCAAGAACCTACCTATTTGAATTGACGTTGAAAACGTCCTCATCAGCTTTGATAGGCAATATTTACTTCTACGATGAGAATAGCAGTCTTTAATAATCTTCACCATTCTAGCGCTATTCATCTTTCGGTCTAGAAAGAATATTTATATTTTCCAAGTTAGTATACTTACCTAATAAATTAATAATAATAATAATAATGTATTGTAATTCTTAGCAATAAGGAGCATTCGCCGTAAAAATTAACGTAACCTACGTGAAATTAAAGTACCTACCATGTTAAAGTAAAAGCTATGAAATGCAAAACCAGATTTTATACACACGATAGGTTCCTTCCTATTTATAAATGGGTTTATAAGTAATAATATTGTAATAACGAACATACATTCCTTTAACAAACTTGCATTTTGCAATACATTTTCAATAACTACAGAGTAGTATGTAATTATAATAAGCAAATTAATATCTAGTCGTGTTAAAGCTCTACCTTTGTAGTTCTTTTACTTCTTCTGTAGCTCATAAAAAATGTACGTTATACGAGTACTAGGCATGTAAATTATCGCACTCAAAACTATTTATTATTCACTTTTCTGATATGACTATGGTAGAAAGGTTTTTGTGGGAATTATGTTGTTCAATAGCCTATTCTTGGTCTGCCATTTATCAAGTAAAAGAATAATCGTGATAATTTGACAGGTGTACGTTTTGCTACGCTAATATCAGTGAATTGGGCATTGCTTCTAACACGTGTCATAATTAATTATTACATATTATACTATTGTGATTTCAAAGTAGGTACCTTTCAATAAAAATATTTTCACTCAGTACCTAAAGCTGTTAGCTAACAGATAAGTGATACGAAAGATCTACTACATAAGCATTTTAAATATTTCCGTAATCTATTTTTTTTATAAAATTAAACATTATTTTAAAAATTAATAAAAAATATTCAAAAAAAAATTACTTTTAATTTTAGAACCTTTGTAAAATCGAAGTTTGTGAAGAAGGTGGTTTAAAAATAAATCAAATACAAGGGTGAGTTATAATAGGTACAATTTATTTGACTTAAAAACTACAAATACATGTATGTGTATAGCACTAACATTTTTATGAATTTATATTACTTACTAAGCGATTGATATACGCGCATATAAATGGAATGCAATATTCGAAATAAACAAAACGAAGTCATATTCAATTTATCGAATGGTTCAAGTAACAACTCTATCATAAACATAAACAATACTTAGTAAATAAAGCACATTATTCTAGCGTACCCTACCGTTAGTAGGTAAATTTCCGAAAATAACCAGCTAGTTACATACTTAACTGTCAAACCATTTATTTCATAGTAATGTATGTACACAAGAAGATTCATAACATGTATACTATCCCGTAGGGATTGCAGAATCGGGTAGTTTTTAAGGAACCGGGAATACCGGGAAACTTCACATAGGGAACCGGGAATTCCCGGGTATTTCGGGAAATTTCGGGAAAAATATTTTACGTCTAGGCGAAAGGTTTAAAGTTAAACTGTCATAGCTTAATATTAACCAACCGCACATACTTTTGCATGTCGCAGGTTCTGATCAAAAGGATAGAATAAAGCTATATCACTGTTGATCTGTTTAATAATTTAGGCATGTAAGGTAAGGATATTGTTGATTTTTATGCAAGAAAAATAATGTAAAGGAGCCGTTTCTTCAGTCTATGGAGCCTGAGCCTGCACTGTGTACACTACTCTAAAATATTGCTAAGCAATAAAGTAAACGTATTTGATTGGTTATTTTATTTAAATTGACTTCGTTCCAAGGTACATTATGATTTTCTTCGACAAAGAGAGCAACACACAGCGCTACAAAAATATGGCGGATGGACGTGCGTGAAATGTCATTTTGACAACCTACATTTATCTGTTGACATGTTTTTGTTTAGCTTCGTTGTTTTGTCTAAATACTGTGTTGTTTAACATCTATTCATCTAACGCATCTTTACACTCCACAAAGCGAAGTGTAATGTAAAATACTTAGTTGCGTTAGTTTAAGTTATTTTCTGAAATATCTACATCTGATCGTACGTCATATAAGAACTACAGAAGACTCGTAACTACAGAAGATTTAGCTTGATCGTGACGGCGCCGCGCCGGCGCCAGCGGCGTCATCACATCTATCATCACTGAAGGAAGATACTCGATGCCCTGACGTACACACAAAAACATCAAATCAAACAACATGACATTAAAAATATGCCAATGTCATGTCAAACGTCAATTATAAACCAACATGGCGGCCTTCAAATAGTGTTCACATAGTCAAAAACTTACCAGAAGAACATGTCTTGTACCATCGCATTTGTCTTCAAATTAATGAAACTGTATTTTTCTTGTAATCTCCTATTTTTTCCGAATTTTCTTATGTAGTGTACATGGACCAGGCCCAGAATGAAACGACTCCTTTCATTAAAAAAACTGCATTTGTGTTCGATTGAGTAGGTATAAAAAGAGGGGAAATGAATGAAAAATAAATAAGTATCAATTGAAATGTTTTTATTAAAGACAATTTTTAAAATATAGAAAAATACTTTGAAACGAACATAAATGCAGTTTTTTTTATGAAATTTTACATTGTTTTTCTTGCATAAAAATCAACAATATCCTTACCTTACATGCTTAAATTATTAAACAGATCAACAGTGATATAGCTTTATTCTATCCTTTTGATCAGAACCTGCGACATGCAAAAGTATGTGCGGTTGGTTAATATTAAGCTATGACAGTTTAAACCTTTCGCCTAGACGTAAAATATTTTTCCCGAAATTTCCCGAAAGAACCGGGAAACGATTTATGATTTCCCGGTTCCTAAATTGGCAAAAAAAAACGGGAATTCCCGGGTATTTCGGGACCGGGAATTCCCGGGACCAAACCCTACTATCCCGAAAGGGGGTTATTCTATCAACAAAAAGAAAACAATTTCATCAAGAATCACAATTTACACCTGCTTTACGAAGATTTGCTGATGGCCAACTTCATGAAGCGAAACTCAATTTACTAGGCTTCCAATGAACTTCGTCCTACAGTGTTGTTTTAGTTCTAGTGATATTTAAGGCTTAAGGCTTTAAAACGAAAAAACATCCAAAGGAAAAACAAAAATCCCAAAAACTCGAATTAGCTGTATTTGTTATTTTAATCATCTTTTTAACTAACTACTAAACGTACGAAATCAAGATTGCTACATAAAACAGCTGATTCGTTGAGTGTGTGTGAACTGATTTGACCCCTAAAACAACTGATTTTTGCATAGAGTTTTTTTTTCCAAAAGAAGTAGAACAAACTTTATTGCCAATTGGGTGTAGAATAAGCCCCGTTTAGGGATAGCATACGAGTTCATATTACGAATCACCTTGTATAATGCTGAATGAAACCATTTCAAAATAGACAAGACTAGGCATGAAATCATAATCATGTGATAAACATATATTGCAGACAATAAAACCAGCATGCCGTTGTAATGGGATTAACATACGTTTTAAAGTATGTTATATTTTGGTACAGCAGCCGTCGAACCAACACAGATCTCGTCCTATGTCTTACGTAACTCAATTTAAACATTGCAAGTTGCGAAACTAGACAGCCTATAGGTAGCTATACCGTGTGTGGAAGCAGCGACCATGGTTTTCTTTGTGAATACTACTCTCAAATTAATATTATTTGAATGACGCAGGCCAGTTTAATTGAACAGTGCTATTGCGTAATCGAAATCGGAATGAAGATCGCAAATTTGAGGATGATTTTATTAATAATCTGTAAGGTTTCAAATATGAAAATGAAGATTTTAAGATCGTGAAGTTATCCCTTGTAAAGTATTAAAAGTTTTGGATGTCGCTAAGATTGTTAAAATAATCCTCAAAGTTACAAACTTCATTGCCATTTTTCTTACGCAATAGAACCCCAGATAGGTAGTATGTTTTAATGTTCTACTACGCACGGGTGTTTTGTGGAAAGTATTATTTTTAAATCAGCTCACAGTTTGAAATTCATATATTTCTTTCAAAGTTATTTTAAAGCAATTTAGACAACCATATAGGTAGTTCATCATTTACAATTGAACCGTGGTACATATTAGATCAGAATTATCCTTGTGGTTGTTATTATTAATAAAATATCTATATATAATCACATTGATTCATAATACGTATACCACACCGAAGGCTTATTCTATCAACAAAAAGAAAGAACATTAGCGGGGAAAAACCAAAACATTCAATTTCTTACTTTTTCAAATTAGCTTATTAAGTATTCGCTAAATGTACGCGAAGTCCAACATCGACATCGATTATTACTACATAAAAAAGCTGAATAATTGAGTTTGAACTGATTTGACCCCAAAACAGCTGATTTTTGCATAGTTTTTCAATTAAAAATGTAGTACCTAGTGTATAAAAGTCGTGGAACAAACTTTATTGTCAACTGGGTGTAGAATAAGCCTCTCCCGGATAGCATACAATTATGACCATTATCACTTTTTGTATTCGTAAAAGTATTTATACAAATATGAAATATATTTATATATACATAGTGTCCAACAAAGTGGTTTTTTTTATTTTGATTGGTGTTGATTCTGTGTGGCCAAGCTAAAGAAGACTCAATTTTTTTTGCCATAGTATTATCAACTAACTGTTACCCGCAACTTCGTCCGCATTTATATACTAGTAGGTACCTCATAATTTTAACCCCTACTTTACCCCTTTAGGGATGATTTTGCACAAATTTTGAAACACGTATATCTTTATTTCTTACTAAAAGCCTAATATACATTATTAGGTGTCTAACTTGAGGAATTATGGTTTGTCCATACAAACTTTCAAGCCCTATTTCACCCCCTTCATGATTATTTTTTTGAGCCAAAAGATTGCCTGTCCTTCCCCACGATATTATCTATCTACTTGCCAAATTTCATTACGATCCGTTCAGTCGTGAAAAGGTAACAAACAAACAAATAAATTAACAGAGTTACTTTGGCATTTATATTATAATAATAGTATGTCTGATTGTAAAATATCCACGATATTTTATCACTGTAAAATTTCGTTAACTGTGGAGTTTTGCACATAATCGACACCATTGTTTAGACATTTTTGCTATTATGAAGGTTAAATAATTATTGTCTTATTTGAGTATTATTTTAATTTGTGTAGATAGAGTTACATTATTTATCAAACATTTTCATGAACTTGAGACATTATTTAATATTATTATTATGTAAGATGGTGTTATTTTGCCAATAATAAAATAATACTTATAGAAACTAAAATTTAACACCCTGTAATTTTTTATAGAAAATAGCAGTTTTAGCAATATATAAAGACGGTTAAGTGCAAGAGCTCGCGTACCATTGGTCGTGGGTTCGAATCCCGGTCGTGCACCTGTGGTCATGGTCAGAAAATAAAAATTCTAGGAAGCTGTAGGAATTGACAAACTTATATTTGCGGTCGCTCACGTAGTCACTGTATGACATTGACCATTGTTTCCTATTAAACTTCGAAATTCCTCAATTTCAGACTTTTCCCTTTAGTTGTGTTACAAAAGCTCCTAGCATTCCAAATTTCAGAATTGTGAGGTATCTGGAAGTAGGTACGCTAGAGGTTTTTAATATTAGCCATTTCCATACAAAAATTATAGGTTCATTCATTGTCATATCTTTTAATGCTTTAAGCTAGAGCTTTGGTTTTTGTACGGCACCATAAGCCCACAGAGCTTAATAAGGTGGTATAAATTTCAAGTTGATACCTTTAGGCGTTTCTGAGAAAAGGGTCTTGAGAGACGGACAGACAGACGGACAACAAAGTGATCCTATAAGGGTTCCGTTTTTCCAAATGAGGTACGGAACCCTATAACCTACACGAAAAATTATAATCTCTCATTATTAAAGTAATAGTAAAAAATTCTAACTCAGCAGTACAAAATCTTGACTAAACCCGAAATTGGGTAGTTTTCATTTTATGGTAACTTGCATTGTCGCCATAGGTATGACTCATGGACGATAGTTTAATTGACTTATTTGTTTTACAAGAACGTTCCAACGATAGTTTACAAAATGAAATCCTCTAAAATTTTGACAAAATCAATACTTTTCCACTCTTGCGGAACTAACAATAACGGGGTCTCTTTAATCTTGTCTTTATGACGTGACTTGAAAAGTTGAGAGGCACGCAATAGGTTAGCATGGAATGGGCATGTCATGCTGATGGAAGAATGGCATGTGACTAGAAAAGTGGTAATTATGAAAGTGGAAGGATATAAGGGAAGAGGTAGGCCAAAGAAAAGATGGATAGATTGTGTCAAAGACGACATGAGTAAGAAAGGAGTTAATACTGACATGGCGGCTGATAGGGGTGAGTGGAGATAAAAAAATATTGTACCGACCCCACATGAAATGGGATAAGGGAAGGGAGATGAAGATTTTAAAGGATTTGTTTTTCAGTTGGCCACGGCAATCGGAGACTTCTGCTATGTACTATGTACGCATATTAATAGCGGTGTGGGGGCGCACCCTACGTTACATTATTAATTTTTAACTTCAGATGCGATTATTTTTCTGTGTTGTGTGGTAGCATTATCATTTTTATGACGAACCGCATGTTATTTATAACGTCACCGACTAAGCCTTTTTAATAAGCTGTTGCGGCTATCATCCATTACCCTTCGGTACTTCTGATAACAATAGGTACAGTCGCCTGCACAGATATATATAGAGAATACATTTCATAATTTTAAAATGACGCCATAATGCAGAAGAAGATGGTAGGTACACAGTAAAGTTGAAAATGACATAAGTTGATGGCTAGGTTTAGTTATTGAGTTTGTGCCTCTTAAGATTTAGTACTGTGGCAACATTTTGAAAATTATGAGAAGTGCAGATATCTTCCTGCAGATAAGTAATCTTTCCAAGTTAGGCCAAGATTTTGTTCCGGCGAGTTAAGTTTTAATAGGTACGACAAAATGGCATTTTACAGAGGCCCTATACAAGACTTTTGCATAACTAGGTAGGTACTGTTAAATGAAGTAGATTTTGTTTGGACAAAATGAGTCACTGAAACAGTTAGAACCATGCAAAAATCAGACTAGGATCCTAGTAAATTTATAAAAAGTATGGCATCTCCAAGCATTCATAAAATATCGACGCTCCATTTTAGTTTTATTGAATAAAGGTGATATTTTTAGTTTAAACAGAACCATTAATTAGATTGTTCGCTGGCGAGGTCGGTATCAGGCATTAAACCGCCTCAGTTAATATTGTGTCCTTGGCTGCTAATTAGATAAACATACATAAAACTGGAAGTTTATGTATGGACTTGCTCGACCAGACACTATAAGACAGTCGCGTTTTTGAGATTCGTATGAAAATAAGGTAACTACGTGTATATAAAAAAAAATCAATTTCGCAAAATATTTTTTTTTTGTATCATTTTAAGGTACCTACTTAATAACACATTATATAAATAGTAATGTTCTCACGAAATTATTTAGTTTTAACATTTATTAGAGCGACAATATGTTTTTAATTAAATATACAATGTATTGATTAGATTAAAATATTAAAATCATCCCCGAATTCGCTACATAACAAGCATACAGGTCTTTCAGTGCCAGTACAGTTTTTACTATCAAATAGAACAGTCAGGCTCTATATTGTGATAGTTAATATCAAACATAGTACAAAACCAACACTTCACACAAAACCATTTCTACATTTATATGGAATCATGAATTTTCTATATACATACTTTATAGTCATAAACATATCACAAAATAGGTGGTATTATCAACTCTTACATAGGGCCTTCAATTCTACTATGTTTCATAGCAAAGTAATAGACAGCCCGGCTGCCCAGAAGGAAAGCCACCAAGAACGCTCCAATGTATGCCACATAGATCCCACCTCCGTGGCTCTTAGCTGCTGACAATGTTCCGAGAGTGACACCGAGGGCAATCGCAAAAAAAATAAGCGCTAGGACAGCGAAAATGGTACCTCTCACCATTGCCATGCGTGCGCCCACCGAAGATACTTTGCGGCAGTGTGGGCACCTCACGGGGGCATTTTTCATAATCTGATACTGGAAACACAACAATAAAATATATTAAACACTAGCTTGCGCCAGCGGCTTTACTCGCGTGGTACCTAAATAAAAGCCTATGTGCTATTCTGGGTAAAGTACTCTATCTATTCCAAGTTTCATAGATATTGGTTGAGCTGTTACAGAGTTATTGAACCACAAACACCCTCACATACTTTCGCATTTATAATATTAGTTCCTACTACTGGAACAAACAATGAGGAGGACATTGCTTGCTAACTTGTAAATAATAGATAAAATAGTAAAATGATAAGAAAACAATTTCTACATTTTTAGAAACATTAAATGCACATTGCTCATACTTTGAACTATTCTAGCATACTAACTGTGATAATACTGATAACTTAATGGTACTCAGTGACTCATCTATGAATTGATAAGTCATGAATGAAAGTAAACATTTTATGCTTCAATATCATTTTAACATGTAAATATTATTAAACTTTAACATGGTGTTTTTAGTACAGTAGATCAATTGATATTAAATGTTGATAGATTGAAATGAGCATATCTTCAACTTCCTAATATCATTTTAATTATCTACAAAGGTAATACTATGTATGATAAAATGTGTTTGCAATTAATGATACGTTCATAGAGATTGTATTATGTCATTGACCTTTATAGAATGTAAAGGTGAACCAAAAATAACCAGACATCAATACTAAACCCATAATACTAAAATAAACAATAATTTCCATATTTTTTGTTTTTGATCTAAACAAATTAATATTTGCAGCAGGTCAATGACCTGTGCACCCAGCTATCAGAATATTGAGCTTACCAAAAATGTATCCTGGCAATGGGCACAGATGACCCTGCACATCCCAGGTAGTGTCGGAACCGGTGGGGTAACAGGAGATGGAGCAAGGTTGATGATCCTCTTACAGTCAGCCCGGGGGCAAGCAATGCGTTGAGATGATGATTTGCAGATCAACAGGCAGTTACATGGGCAACGCACATATTTCTTACCTGGCGGAGCATTTCTTATAGGCTGAAATATGAAAAAACATTTACTCTTTAAATTCCTGTCTCAAATTTATTATACAACAAAATTTCTCTCAATTTTTTTTTTATCTTAACAAGCATACTAGTTCCTACTATCCAACTTTTTCTACAAATATGACTAACTAAGGGAAAGTTTGTAAATATGTATGTGAAGATGTTTGGTACTTAATCACACAGTAACCACTGAACAGATTGGAATTAAATTTGGCATGGAGGCAGTACAAACCTTGGACATAGGCTTGTAGGGACAAAATCAGTACCTATTAAAAAATACTATAATAAGTTTTTTTTCTTTTTCAATCCTGCTTCTTGGCAATCTGTTTTAAAAACAATAATCCATTCTGCTGTTTGATCTATCTGTTTTGATGACTTGTCGAGAGTGATGCGTCCAGTAAGACATCTCTCAATCAATCACTGCGAATCTATCTACCAGGATTTGGATGCCATGTCGTTTTATTCTTAAGAATTGAAGGCTGCCTCTATGTATACTATAATAAGTGAAATAATATCACAAGTTTTTTTTTGGATTCAGTATAAAAAAAAATCTAAATGCAGATTAAGTAGTATACATACAGTATGCTATTGATGCGAACTGGCTACTTCTATTTGGGGTAAGCTAGTTATGTGCTAAGATGGGAAAACACTGGATGGCACTTTTATGGCATGAGAGGATAGTGAGTGATCTTACCGTTGCTTCATTGCATTCTGAACATTTTACGACATGTTGTTCCCGCTTTCCTGATATGTCGATCATGGCCTGGCACACTCGACATGTTACCATTGGCATTCCAGCTTGCTGGTAAGGTGGAGGCAGCTCGTCCGGCCCAATTGGCGATATTGTGCTGACATTTACCTCTTCTGCCATACAAAAACAACAATTTAGAGGGCTGTACGCGAACCTACTTTATGTGATGCGTAACAGATCATGTAACATCATGACTAGATTGCAGACCCTACTGGCTATCGTAATACAATGTTTAGCAACACACAGCGTACCTACTGGGCTGAATCATCGACTGCCAAAACAAAGACACCATTTAGTATCTTACCATCTCTAAGTAAAGGTTGGTTTTCACTTTGACCGTCGCCCATCGTGGATTGTGTGGTTTATGAACGTTTTATGCTAATTTTTGGAGCTAAAACACGAATTCTCTCGACGAAAAAAAGGTATTAGTCCCGAAATGACGAAATTCGGAATTCTGACGTTTAAATACAAAAGTACTCTATCTGATTCTGACGGATCGGCTAGTGTTTTTTTTAATCGATTTGCCACAGATAAGATAACACAGACTAATTATTACGTATTAATTAGAGAAAGAGAACGGAAAGACAGAACTAACTTCTAGGAAAAGGAGTATCCAATCCACAGATACTGTGGCAATTTACTTCAAAATCGAAGTTTAAATGCAGTCAGTGTCAACTCTCATGGGAGCGGATCTGTTATTTCGTTCGATAATTAACGTTCCGGGAGATTATAACGTACACTGATAATAATACGCCTGATAATGTACGACCCGATTATGTACAGCCCAATAATACGAAGACTGTGACGCGGATTATTGGCTGTAAATAGTAACAAACACATGTTTATATAGCTTGATAGATAATGCACAACAATTGGAAGCCAACGTTAGGTTTATTTATTTTTCCCACACGGGGTGGCAGAAACGAAGTGGTCTCTAAATAACAGGTAGTGCATTTTCGGTGATGGCGATTTCACGTCTGGCTGTATAATATAATATCAAATAAAAAATTTAAGAAGCGAAATAACATCCAGTTATTGGATCGCGAATTATCGGGCTGTACATTGTAGGAACGTTTAGTTCTAACGAACCACCTCTAGTAGTTCTATCTAACCATAGAGTAATTTTATTTTGTATATATACCAGGTTCTAACCTACAAAAAGGCTATTGCATGTGTTTTGTTGTTACAAACAATAAAATTTATTTAAATTCCCAAAAATGAGTAAAGTTCATAGATTAAGATGTTACAATCCCAAGCCGCAACCAATAAATTGCGCATCACTCAACAAAACATCCAACCTATTGGCCATTGCACGGTATAATTGAAAATTATGATTGTTTACTTCTCAAACAAGATTATTTTATCTTGTAATTTGTTGATTATGTTGTAATTTTTCAGTGGTGATGCTTCTATTGAGATATGGGACGTGAAGTTTGCCCCGTATCCTATAAAGTTCATTCCGGGCGTCGAAAACGGTTCAGTGGAGGCTATTAGCTGGGTGCAGGAAAGGTTGCTGTCTACCGGCCTTGGTGGTGCATTGGTCGAGTGGGATCTTGAGACTCTCGCTCTGAAAACAACCACGTTGCTGACAGGCTACGCTGCGTGGTGTCTCGACGTCACTCCGGACAATACACTTGCAGCTGTGGGCACTGAGCAAGGCTACATCAACTTATTCAATGTTGAAAATGATGATATTGTTTACCAAAAGATATTCGATAAGCAAGAGGGTAGAATATTGTGCTGCAAATTCAATAGCACAGGAAATGTGCTAGCTACAGGTAAATATTTTCTAAACATTATTAGTGTGTGCGGCTACATTTTCTTTAATAACTTAGTTGACATACAAGCATACAGCCAATCGGTTGGTAAGTAGTCTCTACTAAGTAGGCTACTGTAGTCTATAGATCTTGCAGTAGTATCACACACCCATTGCCAACTGCTGTGACATACTTTGTCAAGTCTCATGTGCCTGTATTTTTACTCTTTACCTCACCCTATCAAATTGAAACAGCATTGGTAGCATTACTGCTTATTGGCTGAATTTATAGGCAATGTGGCTTTAGGTACTTCCTTGGATGGAGTGCACAAAGAGCCCTCCTGCTCATTAGTGCTTGCTGTATGTAAAAACCCCTTTCTAGGACTTCCAGGTCTCTCTGATCAGATTTTGCTTTTACAGGTTCCGTAAATTCAATCAGGGTTTGGAATGTAAAGACTGGGCAAGCCACATGCCGCTTGTCAGTCAGTAAGCGAGGTGAGGAAGTCATTGTTTGGTGCCTTGCTTTCCTATCTGACGATACTATTGTCTCGGGAGACAGTCTTGGCAGACTCTCATTTTGGGATAGTACTTTTGGTGATCAGGTAATTTTGTTACTTTTAATAAAGAAGAGTAATAATAATATAATAACACCCAACAGTCACATACATAGTCCTAACCCTACACTAAGATTCCTTGTGTCATGGATATCAGAAACTACAAGTACCATGGTACCATAACACTGAGACCCAGACATCAGATTCCCTCAGCGGGAATCAAATCCTCTTGCGTATCAGATGGACACGCGCCTGCTACGCCACCAAGATCGTCATACAAGAATGTTTGTTATTCAGCCATTTTCAAGTTTTTTTTCCAAATTTCATAGGAAATTGTAGTCAAATATATGGGGAGCCCAAAGTTATTTATCTCATTATGATAGAAATCAGTTGGATTAATTTAGGTTTGTGGAAACAACAAAGTTTTCACTTGCACACCCTTTGCTACACTCTGAACAGAATATCCTTCTGGTCAGAGTGGAAGGAAATATGGTAAAAGGGAAAAGAAAAGATAGTAGGAAGGATTAATATAATTCATCATTTCCAGATTGAAACATTCACAACTCACAAAGCTGACATAACAGCTCTAGCAGTCTCAGACGACGAACTGAATCTGTACTGTAGTGGTGTAGATCCCACCATTGTACACTTTGTCAAAGTTGAGAATAGTCAGGACAAGAATGCATCAATAACAGATAAGGTGGATAAAGTTGAGGGGGGAACAACAGGCTCGCTGTGGGCAAAGAATGTACAGAAGCATATTCACGAACATGATGTCAGGTATTGTGCCTTTTCTAGAGCCACAAGTTTTCTATTGTGTAAGCTAAATGTCATTGAAGTTCTGAACTTTGAGGATTATTCTAGCAATCTTAGCAATATTCATAGATCTTAATAAATATAACACCCAACAGTTACATAGTGCACAATACATAGTCCTGACCCTACACTATGATTCCTTGTGTTGTGTTTATCAGAAACTAAGAGTACCATGGTACTCAACACCATACCTGGAACAAATATTTGCAGATCATGCAAACATTTGAACCGCAGTGGGAATCGAACCCACAGTCTCCCGCGTCTCAGACGAGCACTCGCCCGATACGCCACTGAGGTCGTCATCTAATAAACATAGGAAATAATATGTAATTTGTTACATTAAATAACACATACCTACTTATGTTACGTGTAACAATTTTATCTTATTGAATTAGAAGTAATAGTAAGATATTGCAACTCTCAAAATAGGTAACCTTTACACATAGAATACGCATATCGAATGATAACAAAATGTTTTCAGAGTTATCATCACACATGGTAACCAGCAGATATCAGCAGGCATCAGTGGTTACCTAGTATTTACGAGTTACCCTCCGTTATGGACCATGAGGATCCCGCCTATGATAACACCACCGAGGACTGCTGTCAGTGTCAGCAAACGACTGTTGCTTTTGAGGTTTATAACTTTACAAGTGTATTCCAACGTTGGAAAGCATATTTGGCGTAATTCCAATACCGAAAAACCCTCTTTGTCCCAACAAAACAAATGATTGTACGATTGATTAAATATAAAAACGTCAAACGGCCATCAAAGTATCAAAAGTTGCAATTTTCTCAACTCAAAACAGTTATTAAAACTTTCTAACTTTAGAGCTAAATCATCAAAAAATTGCATGATCTAAGTCTGGATTTCAGTAATTCAACATCCGAAAATCTGGAATTTCTATCGAGTGCTTTCCGAGGTGCAATTATCCTACTAATATTAGGTATAAATGCGAAAGTTTGTGAGGATGTTTGGTTTGTCTGTGGTTCAATCACGCCCAAACGGACTGATTTGGATGAAATTTGGCACATACATAGGTTATAATCTGGAATAGCATATAGGCCACTTTTATCTTCATAAGTAAGACAGGCCTCATAGCTCAGTTGGTAGTAACTCTGCCTGCGCTAGAGGTCGTGGGTTCGATTCCCGCACTGGACAAACATTTGTGTGATGAATACAGATGTTTGTTCTGTGTCTGGGTGTTAACATTTACATTTAACATTTAATAATAAACTTTATGGGATACATTTACAGAACATTATACCTATTATTCATTATCTTACAAGAACAAACATTGTTCAATTGAATAAAATCGTAATCACAGTACCAACTTCATAAAAGGTAGGCGAAAGGTAATGCACTATTTTCAACGTTTTATAAATAAATATTCCGGACATATCACACATTGTCAACTGATCCCAAACCAAGCATAGCCTTTACTATGGGTACCAGAGCCTGATATACATAATAGATATATAATTAACACCCAGACACAGAACAAACATCTGTGCTAGTCACAAATGTTTGTCCAGTGCGGGAATCGAACCCGCGACCTCTAGCGCAGAAGGCAGAGTTACTACCAACTGAGCTATGAGGCTAGTCAATTAAAGAAGGCAGATGTAGATTTTAACTTAAACATAGCAATGGAAATTGTTTTCATAAAATTAACTTGCATCCATTCTGAATAATAGTAAAATAAGTAACGGAATAGATAGACGAACGAACATATTTTTGGAAACAGACTCATTGATAGAAATATTTTCTTTTTATACAATGTAAGTGGTTACCGTAACCTATGAAAGCTTGCATTACCAGAGGCATCACGCGTTGCTTACTAAAATATATATCTATTATGTATATCAGTCTCTGGTACCCATAGCACAGGCTATACCTAGTTTGGGATCAGCTGACCGTGTGATAGGTCCGAAATAATTAAATTAAAATTAAAAAATTAAAAGTACCACGCAAGCGAAGCCGCGGGTGGAAGCTATTTCTAAATATGTAGATTATTGTCTCTCCCGAAAAGTGCCATTTTCGAGATTCGCCAAATACGCTTTCAACAACCTAATTATGTTTTAGTTACCTTTTAATAATAATGCCTGATTTTACCAACAATAGTATTCATAGACATAGACATAGACATAGACAAACATTTATTCACAAACTTGGCACACAATACACGTCACAATAAAAGCAAGACATAGAGAGCGAAAAAATGAAACAAAGACAGAGAGGTAACACACAAAAACTTATAAAAAAGAACACGTGAAATGTTATTGTGCGCCACAGCAGCAAAAAGGTCTCGGCTCAGCATAAATGCCTTACCACTGAGGAGTAGTTAGGCGCTGGTATTCTGCCGAAACCGTTATTTATAGTCACTTGACCTTGTGAGACTACTTCTAATTTGTGGAGTGTTATAAATAAATTGTTGTGGATAATATATATTGTTATGTATTATAAAAACATAATATATGACTTATACATACATTATTATTATTAAATATTTTAAGAAGGATTATTATTATTCAAGATTCAAGATGTTTATTTGCAGAAATAAGTGTACATAAATTATGTAACATAAATTGGCAAATATTGAATAAAAACTAAACAAATATAAAAATACAATATTATTATAGGTTACCATACTAACAGGCAAAAGGTGCACTATCGCTGTTTGCTCCAGACAACCCTGTTTTTTGTACTTCCATTATAAATACTCTAAGACGCTTACTAAATGTGTACTTTGATTTCAACAGTCGAAGTGGCGGAGGGATTCACAGATTCCCGTTGCTCACTCGTCCGAAGTTTCCCCTAAATCTTTTCTCGTAGTGCTAAGTCAAGTATTATTTCATAATATCTATTGTAGTGTGAAACCTCGACTTTCGATCTGAAGGTCATGGGTTCGTGCACCAGTGGATTTTCCTATTTTAAAAATGTATGTGTAGGTACATCTATACGGTGAAGGAAAACATCGTGATGAAACCCGTGACTAAGTCGGCTCCGCGCGTATTGACCTGTGGATAAGGCCGACGACGCCGACGACACGGTGAGAATGGTTAGGCGCCGGCAAGCTCACTCCTAACACTAAACATCTCCCAGGCACTATAGCGTCCTGTAAGTGAGTAACAAGTTCCACCTTACGCTGTACATATCAATTGAAATAGATGTAATAAGGGCTTTCTTAATTACTATTGTTGGTACATTGAAGAAAATCTTAGCAATGATTTTAGACTATACGAGTCGCATCTTTTTTCAGGTACAGCAATTATTTAGAAGTTTGGAAACTTGGCTCTTACGCGGTTGACGGAACCGGCAACGCTATCCCGAGTGTGGTCAACCCGGGCGATGAGGAAATGAAAAAGAACAAGAAAGCAAATCAAACCAACGAAATCCAGATCGAGCAGGACACAACGGACGATATTTACAAGCACGCCATTCCAAAAAAGCAAAGGAGTCAAGTACTGGACATAACTGAAAAACCGACCAAGCTACTCAAAATTCACACAAAGCACAAGAGACAGATCCGCTGCTGTGAGCTATCTCCGACGGGCGAATTTATAATTATCGCCTCGGACGGTCACTTGAGAATGCTTAAAATGGAATTGGAAACTGAAGAAGATGAAGATGTAAGTGCGATATTTTTTAATGATATTTAAAACTAGGTTCCGGCTGCGGCTCGCGTGGTACTTACATAGCCTATATGCTATTCTAGGTAAAGAACTCTATCTTTTCCAATTTTCAACGAAATCGGTTGAGCTGTTACGGCGTGATTGAACAACAAACATCCAAACTTCTAAACATCCTCACAAACTTTCGCATATTTACAATATGTATTAGTAGGATAGGATAGGATGGGGGGGGGGTTCCTTCTAACATTGCGTCGTCCGGTTCGAGATGACATTTGTCGGTTGTGCGCTGAATGGCCTGCCCACTGCCACTTCAACTTGCTAATTTTGAGAGCTATGTCTGTGTTATGTCCTATTTGTTACCTGCGGCCAAACAACCGGGTCACTAGTTAGAAAGCCTAAGTGGGCGGTGGAGACACGCCACTGATAATAAGAGTGACCGTCGCGTGAAAGAATCAGTGTAGTGCGCCTCATAGAGGCTCCTTTCGTGCACATTTACATTACATTACTTTACTTTCGTGCTTTACATTACGGTTTTACAAAAAAGCTCTTTAGGGGGGGAGGGTGTTCGGAATCGACAACGCGTGCGTGATGCCTCTGGTATTGCAAGCGCTCATAGACTACGGTAACCGCTTACCAGCAGGTGGGCCGTATGCTTGTTTGCCTCCTCAGTTGTATAGAAAAAAGCCCCGAATTCTTACGTTTTGTGCATTTTAACTTTTTTTTTTGTTTTGTTTCCTCCCTACCTCTTGTATTGTAACCTGTACCTTGTGTCTTTTTATAATTTATTTTATTAGTTTGTGCTGTGCTTGTGTGTCCAAAATAAATGTTTTTTCTTTCTTTCTTTCTTTCTTTACAGGGAGACCAGCAAAGGATATTCCTGTCAAAGATGACAGTGCACGGCATTAAGACGTGTGATCGCGTCGCGTTCACTGAGGACGCGCGGACGATGGTAGCGCACTCGCCTGGCGCACTGCACGTGCTCCAAGTCGACCCTGATGCTGGTGCGACGCTCGTACACACCATTAATACAGACAAATGTGAGAAGAATATGTGTATATGAGCCGTGTTGGCCTAGTGGGAGTGGGAGTTACCTCGACTTTCGAACCGTAGGTCGTTGGATCAAATCCCGGTTGTGCGTCAGTGGATTTTTATATTCGAAATCCAATTGGGTCAAGTCAAAGTCAAAAGGCATTTATTTCAATAAAATCACTAGGATCACTTTGAAACGTCTTAGAAACTAGGTGAAGCTATGCCTGTTCCTCGCGATCAAACCTAGAAGAATCACAGGCAACAAACACGGCTTGTGGCAACAAGCATGGCTTGTGTGGAATGCCTCTTCGGGGTAGTATCATCATCATCATCATCCATCCATAGCAGGTAGGCCATATAGCTCGCAGAACCGACAACCGTTGGAGAGTAAAGGTTCTCGAATGGCGACCACGAACCGGGCGAAGCAGTGTTGGAAGGCCCCCCACCCGATGGACCGACGGCATTGTGAAGGTTGCGGGAAGTCGGTGGATGGAGAAGGCTCAAGACCGTTCGTCATGGAACTCTTTGGGGGAGGCCTATGTCCAGCAGTGGACTTCTACAGGCGGCGTTATAATAATAATAATTTAAGTCATTTATTCAGGCAATAAAGGTCCAAAGGGGTTAGTAATACCCGTGTAGTATTATATAGTCTTTGGTAATACCTACTTAATAACCACTAGGTACTAGGTTAGTAAAGATGATGACTCACCGGGTATAAATCATCTAGAATTGATATAATAAGGCGTCCACAATTCGTAACGCAGTTCTATGTACACTATGGTTTGTGAACGTCTAATATGCACTGGCTTTATTGTCTATATTTCGGAAATCTGTACCTTCTGAGCGTATATTTCAAAATCTGATGACCTCGGTGACAACGTAGCGGGTGATGCGATGATGATGGTGCGCTATGTGTTGTTTACCATCAAAACACTTGTAAATTTCAGATTTCAGCACAAAAACGATACTGCACTTGGTAATATCGAAGAAAACGCCCAGCGGCGCGTCGTACCTTGTGGCGGCTGATACAAAGTGCGGCATCGCGGTTTGGCTGCTCAACGGAAAGAAGTTCGAGCACTACGTGACCCTGCCGACCTACCAGTGCATACCGTCCGCGCTGTCTGTCGCCAGCGAGCATGACGTCTTGCATGTCACTTATGTTGATCAAAAGGTACGAAATTTTCACAAAAAACTGGTTATTTACCAAAGTCAAAGGGCATTTATTTCAATCAAATCACTAGGATCACTTTGAAACTTTTTTTTTTTTTTTTATTGGAGATGGTTAGGCGTTTGACCACCAGCTCGCTTTTGCAAGTGAGATGTGGCCTAAGATGGAGCACGCTTTAAAACTATGTGAAACTATGCCTGTTCCTCGCGACCAAGCCTAGAAGAATCATTAACCATGGTTTATGAGTTTAATTGTTCTCCGATATTTCGGCAAAGATACATGCGCTATTGTCACGGAGTAAACTGAAGTCCTTGCGAAAATAAAATATTATAAAATGTACGAACTATTATCATTTCCATCATTTTCCGTCTAGAATGTGGAGCGAGCTTTACAGGCCCTGTCCGCAAAGTCTGCAAAGTCAGTGAGTTCTACTTTTCAATTTTCGACCGTGAAAATTGTATAGTTTACAGAGCACTGGTGGAATGGTGGTAGTGGCCCCGGCTGCCGATCCAAAGGGCGTGGGTTCAAATCCCGATCGTGCACCAATGGATTTTCCATTCGCAGAGTTTATGTGCGCTATACTAATGCTCTCAAACGGTGAGGACATGTGATCACTAATCTAATACAAGATGACTAAGAAAGAATTAGTGAAACAACAAGCAGCAGTGTGTGTCATTGTATGGTGTCACGAAAAGTGAGCCTACAAAAACCAGTAATCTATTCACTTTTCACGGTCAAAAAGAGAGAATTCACTGACTACGCAGACTACGGTCTCAGCTGCGGTCCCATTTCCAAACTTATCATTATCATGAATGAATGAATGAATGAAACTAGGTGAAGCTACGCCTGTTCCTCGCAAACAAGCCTACAAGAATCTGGCCACGAACACGGCTTGGTGCCTATAAAGGGAGCCTGGAAAATTATTTATTATTAATTTATTGCAGATTGTAGAATTCGAATTACCTTCAAAGACGTTCTTGGAGTGGCCTGATCTAGTATTACCAAAGCAATGGTTCGCGCGCACCTCAGCTATACAAAGTGTCACGAAGCATCCTGAACGGAAAGCAGTCGCCTTTCAAGATCAGAACTCAATCTGGGTTATTGAAAAGGTAAATTAATTACAAAAATAGAGCTTTGATCCTATAATGTCTATGGCCCAGCTAGATCATGTTGCGTTTTGCATGTGGCGCAGCCAGTAGGCTCAGAAGTCGAAATTTCGAATTAAATAAGATGTTTTGTCATTGATTTTATGCCTATAGTTGTACTATCTTTTATTTTAATAATATTAGGTTCGCAATTATATAATTTACAAATTTTTTTCAGAATTACAAAACATCGAACCCTCAAAATACAAAGCTGCCATACAAAATAATACCTGTGAAGGTAAGTTTGTAACTCGTTTTTATGATTTTCTAGCATAAGATTCTCCTCATTCCTTGACTTAAAAATTGTGTTGTGTTTATCTATATAGGAAATACTCTTGTGTTACAGTATCTGGCGGGATTCCACTGGCTCGACAAAGGTGAGGCGGTGACGATAGAGGTGCTACCTGGGAACATTGTCTCACAACTACCGGCCATGGTTGCCACGAAGAAGCACTAGTGATAAGTACTAACTGTTAATAAATACTAAGCCAGTTATTGTAGATTTTTATTGAGAACCATCACAATCGTATAACTAATAGTTAAACTCTACTGCTATTAGTAAAATTCAGTTAGAGATCAATAGTTCTAAAAGATATGTAATAAATACATGTTTTAAACTTAATTTAACTTCTTGAGGCCATCCTTTACAGAATACGTACTATCCCAAAAGGGGCTTATTCTACACCCAATTGGCAATAAAGTTTATTCTAAGATGTAAAACATATCTTAATTTATCATTGAGAAAGCACTATGCAAAAATCGGCAGTTTTAGGGTCAAATCAGTTCAAACTCAATTATCATTAGGTAATGAAAAATGACGGGTCGTAGAACTTCATTGTCAATTGGGTGTAGAATAAGCCCCTTTCGGGATGGCAAACATAATATAAATCACTTTGCCTTTACAAGGTTACAATACAAGTAGAATAGGGCTTTTGAATGGCATCGTATACAGTTACAACTGAACTCTTATCGATTTTAAAGATTAGTTAGTAGTTATTCAACCAAAATCCAACACAAATTCACAGCTAGGTATTGTTCGTTTGTACTCGTTCTGCTCGCTCTCGATCAGGTTTTGGCTGAAAATCAGTGTTTTTGCTTTTAAGCAAATTTTTCACTGAGCCATAGCCTATTTGTCGTACTGCAGCACACGCAAACTTGACTACTCTAAGATACCTACTTTTTAAAAATTGCTCTTTTGATTATTTATACCTACCTTTTGTATGTACTTTAGTTTAAAATTGTTTATCTATGTTAATTGTGTGTCTGTAGTGCTAAATATGTTTTTTATCTATCTATCTATCAACGAAAGAATTGTAGCAAATCGTAGCAATACCATGAACAAATTAAGGGTTTTCGAAGTCTTATCAATGCACTAAATAATACCTCTAATAATGTATCTACTCTTACAGCTTCCCTCAGCACAGGAAATAAAGATTCCACCCTACGAACCCTAGTCTAAGTTATTCATAAAGTCGAAGGGGGTGATGCTTAGTTGTTTCGGCTGGGCCAACATCTCGTCAGTCACTTCGCACCGAGAGATAGGCAGTTTGTATGAAATAGGGTCTCCATCGACGCTTCTGTAAATAAAAAGCGGCCATAAAAGACGGATTAGGTTATCTACTCGAGCATATCTTACTGATTAATAAATCTTCTTCATCTGATACAGAGTGCTGAGTCTAGGATTTGTAACACCAAAACTGTACCTATAGATAGAGAAGTATAGTGTGACGTTACCAACATAGTGATGTGAAGTAACCGGAATAAATAATCACTCGAGCCCTGTTCTGCACAGTAAGTATAATAAAGTTATAGATATGGGTTTGGTTTAACAATGCTGTACTCAGCACTCTGTATTTCTAACACACCAATAACAGGAAAAATATCAAAATCTTTGAATTTTGTTATTATTGAAAGTTTGTACGGCCATTGAAAAATACAACTTTGTATTCCATTTGGGTTAAAACGTTTGTTTAAATTGTGGCTTTTGTAGTTTTCTCGAACTGTCTTTTCAGTGTCAGTGGTGTAAAATTCAGGTTGGGATACGGAAAACTTACCCCAAGAATATCAATGTCTGCTTGTAAGGGTCGTAAATCTGTCCCGGCTTCAGAGGCGGGCGGGTCGGGTAGTCTCGGTCGGTTTTCACTAGCCTGCCGTAGCGCTCAAGCGGGCAAAGGGCTCGGCGACCGACTATCGCTGCAAGTTAGGAACGAATATTATAGTTGGGACACACTTATCGCCCCAACACACCAGCATTGTCTCACTTCAGAATGATGAATGATAAAACTCTACAAGGTGATTCATGATATGTATTACATCCCGAAAGGGGCTTATTCTACACCCAATTGGCAATAAAGTTTGTTCTGCGACTTTTGGAAATACGACATTTTTCATTGAAAAAACTCTATGCGAAAATCAGCTGATTTGGGGTCAAATCAGGTCAAAATCAAAGAATCAGCTGTTTTACGTCTTATGTTAGCAATCTTGATTCCGAACTTCTTGTACGTTTAGTTATTAGTTCTAACGATGATAAAAATACCAAAAACAGATAATTTGAGAATGTTTGGTAAAAAAATTTTTTAAAAAAAATGATAATATTATTTCATTTTGTTGACAGAATAACCCCTTTTGGGATGATATACATGTTATGAATCACCTTGTATAATACTGCAATGCACACTAATCAACCTCGTAACGGTATCGCCTCGCCTCGGGAAATATTATAGTAGACTTCATGTGCTATTTTTTTTCAGGGCGAGCCGACGCTGATGCGGTAATGAGGAAATAATTGCGTTTTAACTAAAAAATTTTCAATCCAGAACAGAAAGTTCATTTCATATTGTGGTTAACTACCAGGCTTGGATACCTAGGTACGCAGTGATAGTAGTGCAGAAATTGCAGAGATTTCGAAGTTCATGAAACTATTTCTTGCAAAAATGTATTATTAAATAAAATCTGCCAATTCATAGAGCGGACGTAACCTTTAAAAATAGTAAAATCTTCTATATGCTTGTACCTAAATATAAAAAATATCAGGCCTGTATCTATTATCCCTAGTAGACATCATCAGATATCTAGGTACCTACCAAATATATTTTATTTAACATTTTCCCAAAACTCTTCGGTAGAGACGCCGACTTTGCAGTATTCCACTTCAAGTAATCCATCACATAGTCTGTAACAGATATTTGCCCGAAATATCTTGGATACGTAGTAGGCCTCTCCCAAATCCAATTTTGAGTATGTTTGTGAGTTCCATTACGCGAATTGCGCTATTACGGCTTTGTGATTAGACAAATTGAAAGCAGGTGCGGTAAAGTGCTTTGTACTAATGTTACTGATGTGTTTGTGTATCTCCTACGCTTATTGGATATCACATGATCTACTTTAGGTATAAATAATTACTATACGTGTTCCGTAACTAGTTTACTATCCCGAAAAACGCTCATTCTATCAACGAAAATAATATTAGCGTAAAACCATCCATCCATCGGATTATTTCCAAATCTATTCAAATTCTCAAAATCTATTCAATTATTAAACCAACGTGACATCAAGATTGCTACTTATAACAGCTGAATAATTTAGTTTATTTATTTATTTGTTGAAAAGTGGACAAACATTATGTATATTAACAGTTTATTACTGCTTTAGTTTGAACTGATTTGGCCCTAAAACAGATTATTTCAATGAAAAATGTCGAATTTTCATAAGTCCTAGAACATACCAAATTGCATATAGGGATAAGCCCAATTCGAGATAGAATACATATTATGAATCACCTTGTATTAGAAGGATTATGCAAAGTTACCAAATTTGCTTGTATGAGGTTTTCCCCAGGGACTGAAAGCGGTAGAGGTTATAGGTACTGGTACGGTTAAACCATTTCGGTACCATTATGCTATACCGGTATGGCATTACGGTACCGTTATTTCATACCGGTAGATTTCGGTACCGAAATTTTGAGCCGCGGCTAGTTCGCTAGGACAGTCGCGCCACGGTGGCGGGGTAGCGGCGTTTCATCAAAGAAAACCTTTATAAACCTTTATTTATATATAAACCGAAATGAACTGCGAAGCCAGATTTTCCGGTACCGTTATATTTATCGGTAGATAAATATTCGGGTAACTGGAATTTATCGGTATGACGTCATATCGTTATTTAAAGGTACCTTTATATTCCGGTTATTCTGTCCCTGGTTTTCCCTTTAGACAGAACAGTATAGGTAGTGTAAGTAAGTAGGGTACTCAATAATTATCTCGCTGATTCATCTTAGCTTTATACATCCAGCCTCCCTTTAGATCTGCCCACACTGGTATAAACCATAACACCAAAATCCATATATTATTACTGTTTGACATAAGCTCGAACAAAACACACAGAGACAGCGGCTTAAGACTTACCTACCTAGGTTTATTCATAATATGTATGCTATCCCGAAAGGGACTTATTCTTCACCCAATTGGCAATAAAGTTTGATCTAAGGCTTTTATAAATTCAAGTAAAAAGTAAAAATCTGCGGTTTTAGGGTCAAATCAGTTCAAACTCAATTATTCAGCTGTTTTAGGTTATAATATTGAGTCGAACTTCTTGTACGTTTAATCTAAGTAAAATTAGGAAGATAAATCATGATAAAAGACCTGAAGAACGATTTTGTTGTCACCTGTATTGTAGGGCAGATACCTAATAGGTACTGAAACTTTTGTCCATTATGTCTATGCGTCATAAATAAGTGCCAGCTTACCGGCTGATGTAGGAGGGAGTGGAGTTGGTGAAGGGTCTACCACCACGGGATACTGTTTTGGCGCCAGATGACAACTCACAGAACGCACTGCGTGTCTGTATTCTTCTGGGGTGAATCCTGAAAAAAACAAGCTCATCAGCTATGTTTTAAATCTTTCCCATAATAATTGCTTGCTTGCTTTTCGTGCCACTGATTCTTTCTTGGGCATCCTGTATTAGGTCAGTGAGGTATGGTGGCCCTGAAAAGGTCCTATGGCCGTCAGTGTAGTAAAAGCATTAAAGTGCGCTTCTTAGAGGCTCTTCTTTCCATAATAATTAAATACCGCATACCCGACCACGCTTCGTTAGATATCAAAAATAGGCGTAGCAAAATACGGTCACCGAAATCAAAGTCAAAAGGTGCAATATCAATAAAAACACGAGGATACAGGCGACTGGGCCCATACATAACTAGGACCGCGGTCCCAGTTACCTGATCACATTTTTGAATCGGTCGACTGGGACCATATACCTAATTTGCTTTAATGTACAGTTAACAGAAAAATCAAGTTACATAACTCAGGATTTATTTTATGTAGTACTAGCTTTTACCCGCTACTTCGTTAGCGTATAGAATCTACTCAACACTTTCATATATGTATATATAGTATATGCATAGATTTTTTTTTATTTTCTTAATCGATGCTTTTATTTATTATATTTTTTGCACAATAAGACAATAAGACATAATGCCAACTGTACTTTAAACATTAGATTTGTGGTTAAAATTACGAGTGGTCCCACTCGCCCAACGAAATAAACAAGAAAAAACTATTCAGGTAACTGGGACCGCGGTCCCAGTTTTGTAGTGGGCCCAGTCGCCTGTATCCTTAAAAACACTACGATCACTTTGAAACGTCTTAGAAACTAGGGGAAGCTACGCCTGTTCCTCGCGACCAAGCTAAAAGGATAGTTACCAAGTTTTTGAGCTTCTTCCTCTTGAATCTCGCGTATTTTACTGAGAAATCCCCACGTGGGCTCCCAGAGTTTCGCTGCATGTTTTTCTTTCTTCGTCACTGAAGTCCTGGGAACAATAAAGAAGCCGCACGTTAATAATTCTCCAGATATTTTGTCAGATAAAATAATAATTTTCCTGTAAGAAAATGAAAACGTAGGACGTCTGGCAGGGAGGTAAATTAGACTAGCGCAAGATCGTGATAAATGGCGCAAACTATTAAATCACAAAGATGGCGATAATGGACATGAGATATTACAGAATGCCCTGTGCTTTGACGGGATCAATGGATGGCTCTCGACGGCCACCGGCTGGCCCACCCGGCGGCGGCGCTGGTGCTGCGTTTTCCATCTAAGCACAAACTGAAAACTAGCGATACCTATTTACAGAGAACACAACACATCAAAATATTGAGCTTATTATTAGTTGTTCCGGGCAACCGAAGCGACTCGTAACCAAGGGGTGGCTGCAATCGATCAAACTTGCCGAAGCCGGGAATGTGACTTTCCTTTGCGTTAGTAAATAGATTTAAGTTCCCAAAAAGTCCAAGGTAGAGATAATAAAAACCTCACATTTGTGAGGCTAAATTTTTACTTGCCTTTCTATGAACCTGCTGGGACTAATTAAGAACAAAATAACAAGGCTTGACTCGGTCCACGTATCTAGCTGTAGGCTAGATGAGGTAGTTATATCGCATTAGGTACATCAAACTGTTACCTACCATTTTATAATAAAAATACCCTTTTTACCTACGAGATACGAATAAGATGAATTATTATTAAGAATATATTATGTGGATGATGAAATTCTGTTAATAAAGGTCTTAGCTTTATTCAATACGCAAAGAAATCACAATCATACTAACTAAACAAACAACCCGTATTATTAAAGTTATAAAACTGTCTGGAGGCGTAAGTCCTCATAGTGTGCTTCTCAGGCATAATTGAATTGTAGGCACAGTCTCGTCGGAGGTAGGGTTGTACGTCAATTACAAATTCCCAGTTTTGTTAGGGACGCGTCCGCCTCGAGTCTCAGACAAGCGATGAAGGCGGAGACGTCTAGACCAGGCGGCCTATAAAGTTTCTCAAGCATATTACTTTTATTTTTAGCGTTACGTGAATGGCAAAGCTTGCATAGCTCAGCAAAGGCCTGACGGCACAGAATATAGATAGTTGTATGGCAATAGTATTGAAGGGGTGATGGATTTAGTTTTATGTAGAGCTACCGGCATCGAATAGATATAGTTGTATGTACAGTTTTCAAGGGGTGATCGATTTAGTTTTATGCCTACGATGCGCACTATCAAAGATCAGATAATATACAGCACAGTCAAGTGCTATTGCTATGAAAGTAACGCTATTTTACTGACGAATCTACAAACATGAGAGGGCGAGTCAATATGCCACCCAGTGGCGGATTTGCAGTCTTGGCCGCTCTAGGCCCCAGGCCATGTGCCGCCCCTTTCTCAGCACCCATCATTAGACTAGGTACATAATGAATTTACTTTATTGCCAACTTTATCTAAATCGAAATCAGAAATTTAATTAACTCTATAATAGCTACTAATTTGTAAATATATTCCGAGATGATGAGATTTTTTACGATAATTTTTACAACATTTGGTCACGATTTGCCGCCCCTAATATCTGGCCGCCCTAGGCCCGGGCCTACTGGGTCTTAGGGCAAATCCGCCTCTGATGCCACCCACTCCCCTCATGTAATCGATGACTGAATCTGCCCTCCATGCTCGCGCAAAAATACAATATGTAATGCGGAAGTGCAACAGACAGATGCCTATCAAAATGATCTCTATATATGACTGGCCTCATAGCTCAGTTAGTAGTAACTCTGCCTTCTCCTTATGGCGAGGCTGAAAAGCAGCGTAGCTGAGCCCTCGACCATTTCACCTGTCTATCTACATACATACCAAAACTTGTAAATTACCAATTGTATTTTTATAGCTGTGTGTAGGATTCTTGGTGAATAAATGCCCTTTTATTTTTTTTATTTCTGCGCTAGAGGTCGCGAGTTCCATCCCTGCGCTGGACAAACATTTGTGTGATAAACACAGATGTTTGTTCTGTGTCTGGGTGTTAAAATATTTATCTATTATATATGTATATCAGTCTCTGGTACCCATAGTACAGGCTATGCCTAGTTTGGGATCAGTTGACCGTGTGTGATATGTCCGGAATATGTATTTATTTTATTTTATTATATTATTTAGTACCTACCAATTTATGTACACTAAGTAACTGTGTACCTACTAGTTTTTCTACTTACTATATTTTCTTTGCTACCAGTTAAAGCCCCCGCGTCTTCGTTCGCGTGACGTTTTACTAAAAAGAACACACTTTCCAAATTTCAAGTTTGCTCTGCGTGGCCTGTCAGTCAGTGTGTTAGTTACTGTTTTATAATAGGTAGGTACCTATACTTAGATGTATGATGTATTTGGTATACATACTTATAAATTGGTTGAAACAGTTATGAATTTTATTGTCAGCCGTGCAAATAAATCAGGATAAAGAAGCATAATATGTAATTCATTGGTCCCTTCTATAATCTGCGTCCTTCTTATAGGAAAGTATCTAGATCTGAATAAATTTCTAATCTTACAACGGATTGATTGGTAGGTATAACCCTCGGGTTCCGCAAATAAAAAGGCGCATTGAATTTGCTTCATCGAGCCGTAAATGTTGGGCTTGATTGAAGTGTATTCAGCTGCCTATTCAGAAAGGAAAAAAAATAGGTTCTGTTGTAGAATCGGCTACTGCGTTGTATTTTCGAGTATTACGGTGCCTGGATTATTTACCGTGATGAAACTTTGTAAAGGTAGCCTATGTTGAAGAGTGTGTTTAGGTATGGCTAAATGTATAGTAGGTACTTACTAGGCAGTAAATTGCTTACATGAGAATGAGTGCTGAGTCCAAGTTTTGAACTTAGCTTACTCAACTACACTACACTCAACTTACATAATTTGCGTAATCTCCGCAGAAAGTTCTAGGAAGCTCCTGAAATTCAAGTGTTAATTAAGTCACCCTCATACAAGTCGCATAAATAACTCAAGGGTAAAACTTATACTCCCTGAAACCTCGACCTTGTCAAAGTGAAGACATTCTTCAGAAATTGATTGCGTGATAATATCTGAAAAGCGGTTTTAGTGGTCCGTAAAGTGGATCACGCTCGTAAATCAAGAATCTATTCAAAACTTCAACTCAGTCAAAGTAAGGGCATATTTCAAACTTGATTGCGTGATAATAGTACTTAATATCCACTAAATTATTCTGTTTAGATTTTGAAAAGGTCCAGTCGCAGTGATATTGGAAGGCTCAGTCGTAGGTACGCATAAAGTTCCTAGCATAAAGGCCGATTTGCTTGTAGAGAATAAAATTAAGAGATGTCCAACTTGGTCAAATTTTACCCGATGCCGGCCACTGCTGAACATATTATACTTATTTAAACCTTTATTTATTGTATTAATAAGAAAATAATTAAAAAAATGTATTAACTTTATTTACAGAAAGAAATTTTAAACTAATACAAGTTAATATTTACAAAATACACAGGAAACAGTTGAGCCATCTAAAGACCGTTACAAACGATCTATAGATAGCTCAACTGATCCAGATCACTACCAGAACTAACTATAATTTTATAACCCAGCTACGAATAGGGTTTTGTGTATCTTATCTCATTTGGAAACCAGGTTATTAAATTATCATATTTATTTATTGGCATAAATATTTAGTAAGTTTTCTAGCCGAATGGTATAGCCATTGGGCTAAATAGACAATGTCACATTTTAGCCTACATTTATCCTATATTTTCTATTCCTCCTTTAGTATTATCATAGGTCACTGACCACCTAACATTAGAGACAAAGGCCTTGTCGACTCCAGTAATATAGTTTTGTGCTAGGTCATGAATTATATGGGTAAATAAATAATGTGGGTTTCTTCAGCTTATCTCTATTTACTCATATGCTGTACCCATTTATCTCAAAGCACTTTGTGTTTACGTACACATTAGCTGATGAATAAATTTATGCAAAACCCAGACAGAGGGCATATTTTAAAATTGATTGCGTGATAGCGAAGGCTCCTGTCCGCCAGGTTGCAATATAACGTGCGTACCTACGTTAACACCTCGCCTAGAAGGCGCGTAGACAGACGGACGCAGCAAAGGGCGACGGAAGGGCAGACAGGTTGCACTCAAGACGTTACGGTTTATTCACAAGTGGCTTTGACTTTGTAGTTTAACTCGTGTCAATTATCAATGTCGGTATACTTAGTTGCTACAACTGTTAATGAAATGAGTACTGCATTTTTGGCTTGCGTCTCATCAACAAGTCGTGTCTACAGCAGACGCAGTGAATGACGACAGAAGGGCATTATCATTCCTAGCCACCGAAGGACTGTGGCGTAATTATCACTTTGGAGAATATAAACATAGTCACTCGTTTGAATTTGTAATCATAAGTACTACCTAATAATGTTCAGTTTTGCCCAGCACAGCGGTTGGAAAGTGTAGGTCAGCAAGCATATTTATTTTTGTAATCAGATAATTTGGGACAATGTCTTATTGTGGCTAAATAAAATACACACTTATTTCCTTACAGCTACACAACTAACACCATGATTTAATTATAGTTAACTGACAACCATAAAAAGTTAATTAAGCATTTCGCAGCGGTAATAAATAGGGAAAATGCAAAATCAATTCACGGTATAAAGACCGTTGAATAGTAATTAGAATGGGGATTTAAGTTGTGATTTATATTTACTATATATATATTCTATATATATATATTCCGGACATATCACACATTGTCAACTGATCTCAAACTAGGCATAGCCTGTACTATGGGTACCAGAGACTGATATACATAATAGATATATATTTAACACCCAGACACAGAACAAACATCTGTGTTAGTCACAAATGTTTGTCCAGTGCGGGAATCGAACCCGCGACCGCTAGCGCAGAAGGCAGAGTTACTACCAACTGAGCTATGAGGCCAGTCGAACTATCCTAGTATATTACTATCCTAGTCATAAGTACTTATGACTTACTACTTACTAAGTACTTATGTACTTATGTTGCGAAATTTTGTAAAGAGATATATGAAGATATATGATAGTTACTAAATCAATCACGCCGTCCGTCGTGTAACGTAACGTAACCACTGACGTAACGAATTGGAATGAAATTTGGAGCTGGAATAACATAAAAGGCTCCTTATCTGTGTACCACCTTTCGTAACCCAGCTACGAATAAGGGTTTGTGTATCATATCTTATTTGGAAACCAGGTTATTAAACAAGAATTGTTTAGTAACCTGTTTATTTGCTATAATGTCTTTATCAAATAAAGACATTATAGCAAATACGGGTTATAACTCGCCACTCCACTAAACTGTCTCGCGCGGACACTTATATTGTACTAATTATGCTGATAAAGCTTTATTTTCACAAAGAAACTTAAAACTAATACAAGTTAATATTTACAAAATACACAAGAAACAGTTGAGCCATCTAAAGACCGTTACAAACGATCTATAGATAGCTCAACTGATCCAGATCACTACCAGTCGGAAGCATCCCCAAGACGCTGGCGGAATTGCCACGCTGGATGATGAATTGATGAATTATGCTGATTGCAATAAAATCAATGTACGTTACCTACCGTACAGATGTCATAAGTCGGAACTTACGGAAAAAGCTAGGGGATGGGCAGATGCGTCCGCTATTTTAACAACGATAGCTCTAACTGCGCTCATCAGCCCGCGCGCCCATACTCGTATGGCAGTTTACGTACGTCGCGTACATGTTCAGCAGTGGACACCCTGCGGCTGAAATTATGAACGAAGAAAATTTTAAAAAAATAGTAGATTATGCAACATGGGCTTAAAGTAGTGTATTATGTCAAGGGCGCTATATTGAACGGTCGGGTTCAAGATCGCCCAAGACAAATACACATTTAAGCCCGCGATGCATACTCTACTTTTTATACTTTCTGCGAGGCAATTGAAAACAATGACTGTTAAGTAGACAGAAATGATTTTTCTGGAAGTAAGTTTCCAACTATACCAGAGGCTTCAGATTGTACGCATTCTGGAGTCGAATCAAAATCACTGTCGTCGTCACTTGACATTTTTTAGAAGTTTATTTGAATCGAAACTGAATTTCGGTGTAGATAACAGCACAGCAGTTTGAGCGCTTGGCGCCTTTTTTTCTTTTATTGTAGTCTATTCTGTTGTAGTCAGTTCGACATTCGAATAAATCCTTCTTCGTGCGCGGGTGAAAATGAATTTCGTAAAAAGTTTTCATGTTTTTTTTTTTATTTGTAGGCAGTGCAAATAAAATGTTAACATACAGCCTAATTAGAATAAAATCTCATTGCACCCAAACATTTTTGAAACCAACCTCGATCAAGCACGACTACATGGGTTGCATTCCAAATTCAAATCTCATTATGTCCCATGGGAAATAATGAAATTCAGTACAACATTATGACCCGGCTAGACCGTAGGGCTGTAATGACTTACTTTAGGAAAGGTTTGCATGACACATAATATGCCATTGACGAGCAGGTAGTATAAAAAATGTATTTGTGTATGATAGGTAGGCAAGTATTTACCAATGCTTATTCACATTCACCAGCGCCCCAGCAATTTTATAGAATGGACGCGATTAGGTGGAGATTAATATCCTACCTTTCTAAATCACTTAGGGGTCGTCCATTAATCCTTTAACTTATAACTGGTAGGTACCTATATTTTTTTTAAATCGTTGCCTGGCAACGGCGAGTAAAGTCACGCGCCGCTTTTCTGTTAAAAAAAAGGGCGTTCGACGAACAAATAAATACACGTGATATCTCAACCAGTTTGTGATTTTTCGTGATTCACACAAGATTAATGGACGACCCCTTACCTACATAATGAAAAGCAAACAGGTATCTACCCTAGAGACATTGAAAAATAACATACGTCTGAAAACTCAAAGTATCTGAACGGTTCGCAGGTCTCAACACGAGATATTAATAGTGTCTAGACTTCGTTTAGCAGTGGATTGTAAAGCAGTGACTGTAGGCAATGTAGAGGTCGGCGGGGTCGGACCTTGTAATAGTTGTAATATGTAATTCACCTAAATAGCAATGGAAAAGTATAATTTAAAAATAAAAATTGATATTTTACCAATGCTGTGTTCGCCTGTTATTGGCTATTGTATCAGTCCTTAGTCTACATAGCTTAATATTGTTGAATGTTTGATACATGTGCTGTTGGCGATCCTATTTAATAAATAAATAAATAAATATTTCGTAATGAGTACCCACGATCTACTAATGTTTGTCCAATGTATACAAGGTGGTTCATAATATGTATGCTATCCCGAAAGCGGCTTATTCAACACCCTATTGTAAATAAAGTTAGTTCTACGACTTTTGGAAATTCGAAATTTCTAAAAAAATCTCTGTTTTGGGATCAAATCAGACGACCCATTGTACAGTTTTGGGCTTTTTTTTAAATCGATATATCCTTATTTGGGACAATAACAAAATGAAAAACGACGATACTCGCAGAAGTAAAATACTGTGTCGCTTTAGTTTAGCTAAGTACCTACTGTGTTTGTTGGAATCTATATATATAAAGGAGTATTCCACTCACTCACGTACTCACTGACAGACTCATCACGAAAGCTCGGAAACTACTGAGCCGAGGAGTCTGAAATTTGACACAGACATTCTTTAAAAGATGTTACCGTGCAATAAGATCGGATTTTGGAAAATTCAACTCCTAAAGGGGTGAAATGGGGGGTTGAACCGTTGTATGAAAGTCCTATGTTTTTGAAGCCGGATGGTATAGCCCAATGAATCCCAAAATAGACAATGTCACATTTTAGCCTACATTTGTCCTATTTTCTATTCATCCTTTAGTATTATCATAGGTCACTGACCACCAAACATTAGAGACAAAGGCCTTGTCGACTTCAGTAATATAGTTTTGTGCTAGGTCATGAATTATTTGGGTAAATAAATAATGTGGGTTTCTTCAGCTTATCTCTATTTACTCATATGTTGTACACCATTTATCTCAAAGCACTATGTGTTTACGTACACATTAGCTGATGAATAAATTTATGCATAACCCAGACAGAGGGCATATTTTAAAATTGATTGCGTGATAGCGAAGGCTCCTGTCCGCCAGGTTGCAATATAACGTGCGTACCTACGTTAACACCTCGCCTAGAAGGCGCGTAGACAGACGGACGCAGCAAAGGGCGACGGAAGGGCAGACAGGTTGCACTCAAGACGTTACGGTTTATTCACAAGTGGCTTTGACTTTGTAGTTTAACTCGTGTCAATTATTAATGTCGGTATACTTAGTTGCTACAACTGTTAATGAAATGAGTACTGCATTTTTGGCTTGCGTCTCATCAACAAGTCGTGTCTACAGCAGACGCAGTGAATGACGACAGAAGGGCATTATCATTCCTAGCCACCGAAGGACTGTGGCGTAATTATCACTTTGGAGAATATAAACATAATCACTCGTTTGAATTTGTAATCATAAGTACTACCTAATAATGTTCAGTTTTGCCTAGCACAGCGGTTGGAAAGTGTAGGTAAGCAAGCATATTTATTTTTGTAATAAGATAATTTGGGACAATGTCTTATTGTGGCTAAATAAAATACACACTTATTTCCTTTCAGCTTACACAACTAACACCATGATTTAATTATAGTTAACTGACAACCATAAAAAGTTAATTAAGCATTTCGCAGCGGTAGTAAATAGGGAAAATGCAAAATCAATTCACGGTATAAAGACCGTTGAATAGTAATAAGAATGGGGATTTAAGTTGTGATTTATATTTTCTATCCTAGTCATAATACTTATTGTTACGGAATTTTGTAAAGAAATATATGATGATATATGATTGTTACCAAATCAATCACGCCGTCCGTCGTGTAACGTAACGTAATCACTGACGTAACGAATTGGAATGAAATTTGGAGCTGGAATAACATAAAAGGCTCCTTATCTGTGTACCACGTTTCGTAACCCAGCTACGAATAGGGTTTTGTGTATCATATCTTATTTGGAAACCAGGTTATTAAACAAGAATAGTTTAGTAACCTCTTTATTTGCTATAATGTCTTTATCAAATAAAGACATTATAGCAAATACCGGGTTATAACTCGCCACTCCACTAAACTGTCTCGCGCGGACACTTATATTGTACTAATTATGCTGATAAAGCTTTATTTTCACAAAGAAACTTAAAACTAATACAAGTTAATATTTACAAAATACACAAGAAACAGTTGAGCCATCTAAAGACCGTTACAAACGATCTATAGATAGCTCAACTGATCCAGATCACTACCAGTCGGAAGCGTCCCCAAGACGCTGGCGGAATTGCCACGCTGGATGATGAATTGATGAATTATGCTGATTGCAATAAAATCAATGTACGTTACCTACCGTACAGATGTCATAAGTCGGAACTTACGGAAAAAGCTAGGGGATGGGCAGATGCGTCCGCTATTTTAACAACGATAGCTCTAACTGCGCTCATCAGCCCGCGCTCCCATACTCGTATGGCAGTTTACGTACGTCGCGTACATGTTCAGCAGTGGACACCCTGCGGCTGAAATTATGAACGAAGAAAATTTAAAAAAAAAATGTATTTGTGTATGATAGGTAGGCAAGTATTTACCAATGCTTATTCACATTCACCAGCGCCCCAGCAATTTTATAGAATGGACGCGATTAGGTGGAGATTAATATCCTACCTTTCTAAATCACTTAGGGGTCGTCCATTAATCCTTTAACTTATAACTGGTAGGTACCTATATTTTTTTTAAATCGTTGCCTGGCAACGGCGAGTAAAGTCACGCGCCGCTTTTCTGTTAAAAAAACGCGCGTTCGACGAACAAATAAATACACGTGATATCTCAACCAGCTTGTGATTTTTCGTGATTCACACAAGATTAATGGACGACCCCTTACCTATATAATGAAAAGCAAACAGGTATCTACCCTAGAGACATTGAAAAATAACATACGTCTTTAAACTCAAAGTATCTGAACGGTTCGCAGGTCTCAACACGTGATATTAATAGTGTCTAGACTTCGTTTAGCAGTGGATTGTAAAGCAGTGACTGTAGGCATTGTAGAGGTCGGCGGGGTCGGACCTTGTAATAGTTGTAATATGTAATTCACCTAAATAGCAATGGAAAAGTATAATTTAAAAATAAAAATTGATATTTTACCAATGCTGTGTTCGCCTGTTATTGGCTATTGTATCAGTCCTTAGTCTACATAGCTTAATATTGTTGAATGTTTGATACATGTGCTGTTGGCGATCCTATTTAATAAATAAATAAATAAATATTTCGTCATTACGAAATTCGTGGGTACTCATTAGTACCCACGATCTACTCATGTTTGTCCAATGTATACAAGGTGGTTCATAATATGTATGCTATCCCGAAAGAGGCTTATTCAACACCCTATTGTAAATAAAGTTAGTTCTACGACTTTTGGAAAATCGAAATTTCTAAAAAAATCTCTGTTTTGGGATCAAATCAGACGACCCATTATACAGTTTTGGGCAATAACAAAAAGAAAAACGACGATACTCGCAGAAGTAAAATACTGTGTCGCTTTAGTTTAGCTAAGTACCTACTGTGTTTGTTGGAATCTATATATATAAAGGAGTATTCCACTCACTCACGTACTCACTGACAGACTCATCACGAAAGCTCGGAAACTACTGAGCCGAGGAGTCTGAAATTTGACACAGACATTCTTTAAAAGATGTTACCGTGCAATAAGATCGGATTATGGAAAATTCAACTCCTAAAGGGGTGAAATGGGGGGTTGAACCGTTGTATGAAAGTCCTATGTTTTTGAAGTTAGAGACATCAAAATCGGTTATCAGGTAGATAGTTCAAAATAATAAAACACCAATATAATTTTTTTTTAAAACAACCCTCAGGGTGTTTAAATAGGGGATGAAAGTTTGTATGGGAAGTCCTATGTTTTTGATGTTAGAGACATCAAAATCGGTTATCAGGTAAATAGTTCAAAATTATAAAAAACCGATAGAACTTTTTTTTTAAAAACAACCCTCAGGGTGTTTAAATAGGGGATGAAAGTTTGTATAGGATTTTTGAATCTATTAATTGAAATTTGGCACGGAGGTTCCTTATAAAGAGAGAAAACATTTGATAAGAAAATTCACCCCCGAAGGGGATGAAATGGGGGGTTGAAACGTTCTTTGATAGTCCTATTTTTTCAAGTTAGAGACATAAAAGTCGGTACCTATTCATGTCACATAACGGCACGGGACGGCGACGGGACGGTGATGGGTTGGTGACGGGATGGTGATGGTAGGTAGAAGCCCTATGAAGTAGCGGGACAAATAGTTTATTTATATTTGGTGTACCTACAATAAACCATTTTCATTCATTTAACCATTAATTTATTAGTTTTTTCATGACCCTTAGGTAGGTTTTTAAAACTTATTTTAATGAACATAAAATGCTATACAAAATGTACGTTGCCTTTAGCTTGGCTACGCTATAGATGCTGGTTTAGGATGTAGAGTTGTCCGTTGAAATACCGTTTCTATTGCTGCGGCATAGGGTTGAGATTGAAAGCATCTGACAGATGCTGAGCTTAGGTGCTCGGTTTCAGTGCACTCGGATTTTCTCCATAGGAAGTGCATAAAATTTTAAGCGGAAGCTATGTCTGCTTCGCTGCTGATGCCAGATAGGTATCGTTAGTTTCTCGAACGTAGCTGTTTGAGCAGTGTTTGCCGGGAAATAAATACAAAAACTTTGGATGTTAGGGAAAATATTTAATTTTAACTATTTTAATTTTCAATTTTTTAATTTTAATATTTAGGATCCTGCTGAATGTATGTTTAGTTTTTTTTATTTGTAACAAAATCTAAGAATTCAAATTTCTACATTACCTACTAGTTGTCGCCAATTGAAACTTTAGAAATAAATGTTATTCCGATCGCAGTACGATATTATGGTGAAAACGAGCTGATCAGATGATGAACTCAGGAGCTGTTCCATGGAACTCTTCAAATATTTTCAAGTTTTGCTGTAATTTGCATACTAGTCAAGTTCTGATGACAATACAATATTATGGCGACAACGATCTGATTTAAAGATGGATTAAAAGGCGCTGTTCCACAGAACGTCGCGAAAAGCGCCCCTACAAAAACCGTCAAGCTATTCACGTTTCACATCTCACGGTGACAAGTGATTAAACTCGCAAACATTATCTACAAACTCTGGCCTTAGATGCGTCGGAGGTTTTTTGTCCCTTCTGATTGAAAACTAAGCCATTTTAGCTAGATTTGGATTGATAACCATTTCACCCGCCCATGTTTCCTCTCTATTTTCAGTTTTTTTTGCAACATAAAATCTTCTTGCGGCAATAGAATGTGCTAGTGTGCGTGGCCCAATTGCGTGGGTAGCGGCATTGAGGCTGAAGGGTCGTGGAAGGAAAGGGCTCGCACTACGCCTTAATCTGTGCCTGCCTATACCTTCCCAACCTTCCGCACGCGCCGCCGCCCCCGCGTCTAGACTCTAGCCTAACATAAACTTACATAATTCGCCACTCCCGCCTGCACGCACCAAATATTCCAAATATTAGGTTAACCATTCGACTTTGCTAGTTATGATTTACGGGTACAGTCGGTAGCTTTGAGGTCGAAAATTCATATTTAGTTAACCTACACATTTAATAATTAGTTCACAGAGTATTTTAAGTAGGTAGGCATTTGTAACTTGGTCAGTGTTGGATAGCAAGTAGCACGTCATCGTATTTACCATCTGTACATTAAATTTATATTATTATTATTATAGCATCTTTGTTTCATCGGTTCAACTTCATCATCATAGGACGTCCACTGCTCAACATTGCGTCCCCCAAAGATTTCCAAAGCTAATTCCTATCATGTGGGGAAACTTGCCCATACTCACCATGCTTGGCACGCAGGTTGACGAGCGCAGTTAGAGCTATCTTTGTGAAAAAGGGGACGCTGATGCCCTTCCCCTAGCTTCTTTCCCTTAGTTACCTCTTACGACAGCCACGGGTAGGTAGATATGAAGGGGCCGATTCTTCAGCCGGGGTGCACCACGGTACCTTCGTTGTTTATCGCTATGTAATTTATGATAAGTTATTTGGCTACTTGGTTCTTCTAACTTGTAATGTACCTGCACGTATATTTTAAACATCTACGAGAAATTTTCTCAAGATAAATATTCATAAAAATCGGTATGTTGATTACGAGCTCGAAAGCCTACCAAGGCTTTACTAAATTGCTAGAGCAAAAAAATCTTAATCCAACCTTATAAAGGTCATGGCGCTATTATACCTACCTATTACATTTTAATATTAAGTCTGAGATTGTTTCATCTCACAGGCGCTGGTATTCAAAATAAGTAAGCATTAGGTAGACTGAGCAGTGAACAAAGGCAATAGCTTTCTTGAAACGGCTGAGTTTCTTCAATAAACTGCTGCACTTGCTGACGAGTTGGTAGGTAGGTACTAGTAATAGATACTACAGAATGATATCTTCTGAAGTCCCAGACTATTTATTGAATCATTGGATATCTTCATCAATAATAATATAACAAATTCTTGTTTCTCTGAAAGGTGATTCATAACATGTATAGGTACTAAAGCATACCGAATGGGGGTTAGTCTGTCAACTAAAAGAAAAAAACATCCATTTTTTTCTCAAATTAGCTGTTTTTGGTATTTTTTGTCTTTTTAGCTAATTACTAAACGTACGAAAAGTTCGGCATCAAGATTACTACCTAAAACAGCTGATTCATTTATTTTAAACTGATTTGACGTCTACAGTACCATGAAAAAATCCCGTTGTACCGTATGCACCATTGACTTGCACCATCAATGGTGCAGATGCAACCAATTCGTTTTATTTGCACCATTAATGGTGCAGATGCAACCAATTCGTTTTGTTTGCAAAACGTCGCGTCGTAGAACAAACTTTATTGGCGATTGGGTGTAGAATAGGTAAGCCCTTTCGGGATAGCATACATATTATTATGAATCACCTTGTAGAAACGTATATTTAATAATAACGGAGAAATAAAAGTACATGAAATGTAATATGTTGTCTTACATAAACTTGCTCCTAATTCTCCCGGGCGGTTAACGCATGTTCCGAGTCTGAAATGGAACGAGATCTCGGATTCGTTTTCTCTGCTTGGCTATCAAATCAATTATCGCTTTTTCTTGTTTGATCAGATACAAAGTTGTACAGGACTGCTTAATTTCTATGCAAATAATTCTGCAGTTCTTAGTGCAGTTCATGAGCTGCACTAAGAGCTCAGCTCGATAAAGTAAGCCAGCTGCAATCGTTATGAGCTTTACTAAAGGGGTGCGTTGCTGTGCACGTAGGTAGCAGGGCCGCGGGTGACTGGCTAGGGTGTAGGCTGTCTAGACTGCGCCCCTACACGACACTAATTAATATTACTGTCCATCTGTCTGTTATACGTCTCTGCACGGAGCGCCAGCACGGTCTCTGCAACAGCACGTTCTAATTGCCTCCTGTAACTTTGACATTTTATTCAAAAGGAAAATAATGCGGAAACAGTATATTCGTCAGCTGAGGCAACCCTGAACACTCGTGTCGCGATCAAGCTCTGATTTATAAAGATTAAATTGTTAATTGTGTTTTAATTAGATTTCGACGCTTAAATAATTTAATCTTCGAAAATGAGTCATATTAGGTACTGATTTATTTGTATAACAGCAAAAACGATTTAATGATCTTTCAAATAAATTCGTCTTTAATAACAGTATAGTTCAAATCTAGAGCTGATCTGATCTGTCACGATGTTCTGGAACAATTTAATCTGATCAATGAAATGGTAAATAGTCCTAAGCCATCGCAGACAGTGTCCGACAGACGCTAACAACGTTTGCTTAGATATAGGCACTATACAGCTAAATGTGGAATAAAAGTTGGACAGTCGGCATCGGCGCGGCGGCGGCGCGGCGCGTCGTCGGCGGCCTAGAATGCATTTGATCGTAAAGTGAGCCTTCGGGTAACCTCCAGACAGTCTGTCCTCCGATCTCCGTCACTTGTTTGCTATATCTACCGTCTAGACTAGACAAGACAAACACTATTGATTTGACGTCATCTAATGTACCAACTTATATTTTAGATTAACCTGCAAAAAAAGCACTTTGCTGATCACAAATGCAGTAAAGTGTATTATAATGGCTGGCTGGAGTGAGGTTTAAAAATATTTACAGTTGAAAGGCCGGTCAAAGGCGTTTGTAGCTTTAAAATACCATGCTAATCTGAAATTGTCTTATTATATAGCCAATAACAAATACTTTCAAAGGTCAAAGTTGGTGATTCACCGACCTATAAAATTGATGATTCACCTCTTCAAATCGTGGTTTTACAGGAAGTATAGGGAAAATGTAGTTACCCTTCCTATTATTTTATTGGGATATAAGTGTGACGCGCCCGACTTTGACTGAAGCACGTAGATACCGTAGGTAGCTGTTACTGTGAGTAAATGAATCACGTATTTAGGCACTTGTATTGTGATTCGTACTGAATGATCTATTCAGGGTTACAGAACAGAGCCCATTGTGACGTGCCCGTCTGTCAATCTACCTAAGTATATGTTTTTTTAGCACTCAATAGTCACATACATAGTCCTGGCCCCACACTTGGATTCCGTGTGTCGGTCGTGGGAATCAGAGACTACCGCATCAACAACCAGACCAGGAACAAATATTAGCAGATCATGCAAATATTTGTCCCTTAGCGGGAATCGAACCCTTGCATCACAAACGGGCTCTCGCCCGCTACGCCACCTTGGTCTTCATATCGCAACATCCAAGTTGATTAGGAGAGCTTGCTACGTTCGCCCTAAAGTTTAAAAGAAGGTTAACTTTGTAGGTTAAACATATTAGATAGTTGTGTCATAGAAGGGCATCAGAGTCTGTCGATTCGTCTGGGTCGACATCGATATGTGCAGACTGCATTACGTCTCCATTCACCTCTAGACGGCGGCTCTCCGGTCGCGCGCGCTCACAAGCGCACTTTGTCTAGTCTAGACGAACTGCATTATGGAAATTTATACCTAGACGCCTATTTATACTAACTGAAAGTTTGTTTGTTCTTACTATAAAATTCTGTTTAGTTTTTAGTTAGCATTTTATGAACTAATAAGTGTTTGGCTGGCTGAGACAGAAGACAAGTGTTCGTCTAGACTGTTCATGAACTTTTAAACGTACATTTTGGTATTTCTTTTAGATAATGACATCGATAATAAAATTAGCTTATAAATAGTAATGTACCTACCTAATTGCTTCAATATTGTGAGCGCGATAACTTCGTCTGGGACTTTTGTCGTAAAACTGGTTGGTTCTTATTCTATTATTGCACCAATAACATGCGTGATCTATTAGCGTGGTCTATTGCTGTACAGCTAATGCATGTTTTGTCGTTCATAATAGCACTGCTATTCTTTTGTTTCATAGAAAAAATGTAGATACACATTACACACCGCACATCTACCATTGTTCTAAACCTTTAATTCGAAGAAAAGTTATTATTGTTATACACGTACATTTATTTAAAAAATACATTAAAGACTTAAACCATCCTAATAAAAACAATATCAAAACAACTACTATAGTAAAAAAAGTTATTTTTATTCTGGATCAATTGATATACCTATAGATCATTTGCAACGGTATTTAGATAGCTCAACTTATGTTAATGTTAAGTTATTTATTAGTCTGCCATATGGCTAGATTGTAATTTATTTAGTAAGTACATTATTTAGTATTTTTACTACTATATTGTATTTGGTATTATGTAGGTGCTTTATTAAATAAATATGTAAATAACACCCAACAGTCACATACATAGTCCTGACCCCACACGAGGATTCCCTGTCTCGTGCGTGTCAGATACTATGAGTACCATGATGGTACCATAACACTCAGACCAGGAACAAATATTTGCAGATAATCCAAACATTTGTCACGGGAACCGAACCCGCACCCTTGCTTCTCAGACGGGCACTACCCGCTACGCCACCGAGATCGTCATTATTTAAGAGGTACTTATACCTTTCAACTGGATAAAATCATCATTATCAACACTCAGACCAGGAACAAATATTTGCAGATAATACAAACATTTGTCCCGGGAACCGAACCGGCACCCCTTGCTTTTCAGACGGCACTACCCGCTACGCCACCGAGATCGTCATTATTTATTACTTATGACTTTCAACTGGATAAAATCATCATTATTATTCAGCGTCTTGGGGACGTTTCCGGGTTGTTCCCGGTCCGTACACTCTATTGTTATGCAAATATTTCATTTTTTATCGACTGGTAGTGATCTCGTTCATGTGATTTGATTGATGTTATCTGACACTATTGTCGGTAGGTAGATACTCAAGATGGCATTATAAGTGGAAATATCATTGAGGGCCACGATTGCCGCAAACTGCGCATCATCGGCGCTCAAATTTACTGACGTGCGTGTCGCCCCCCTTGCCCCCAATTCTACTAATTCAATGACATGAAAATGATAATCGCATGACAATGATCACACCATTATCATTGGGTTACGATTGTCGACACCTTCGTTTCTTTGATTTCATTGGTTCATTTGGTTCACAATGACTGCCCTTAATATACGACTGTGATAGCAGAATAACAAAAGTGTCAAAAGTGGCCATTTTGCCATTGAACCATTATCATTTCGAAACCATTGAATTAGTAGAATTGGGCCACTGGATGCGTGTAGCGAGATTCGGGCCATACTTCTTAATGGTGTGGAGTCAGCTCGAACAAGGAGGGAGCGACCCCATGCATCGCCCATCGTCCTATTTTCTGCCGCGTTGTTGTTACTACAAAAAATACACTAGGTAATCAATGATTAATCTACAGACTTGATTTTTATCCATGGATCGATCATGATCATGTGTACTATGTGACAATGCATTCAGAATTTGAGACCATGGTTCTAAACTAAATGTATTGATATCGTAAGGAAGAAAATACATTATTCGAAAATAAATGTATTTTCTTTCTTGTTTCTTTTCTTTAAACATAGGTTAAATAAAAAATAGGCCCACGATTTTTAGACCCAATAATGATAGGCATCCTCTCAGATCCCCAAGCGATAAGATCCTTGAAAATATCTAAGGAGGTAGTCAGAGGCGTGTCCGAACATTTGGTGCATGCCCACATTTTGCAGTATATTCCATATGTGACAGGCTGCAAGCCAGTGTACTGCGCGCTTAATTTTTAAGAATTGAAGAATACATTGGTGCACGGCCAGGATTCGAACCTACGACCTTCAGATCGAGAGTCGAGGTATCTCCCACTTGGCAACGGCTCTGGCCATGATCGTCTTGTTGTTAGGACACTACGTTGTGATTATGATAAACCCATCATGATAATTTCCAGAAATCACGTGTGAGTGGCGATTTCTTGTGCGACTCGATACTGTAACACTACACGACACGACACTGATGTTTTTCTAATCTCTGACTACGCCATCGAGCGTGAAACATGACAATTTGGGCAAAGAGTAGTTCTATCACAGCTTGCCTTAATCATTCGCAGACGGCGGCGGCGGCGGCGCGCCAACCGTGAGTTATGGCCGCTCCACTTTAAACCTCATCCATTCTAATTTAGCAAAAGTGCCGGTCGATAACGCGGAGGAAGAACTCATATCCGCCAGTTGACGGGAACACGAGTCCTGGAATCCGGTTAAGTCTCTCGTGCCCGTTTGCACAAACCAATAGGTGGTAATAAGCATGCGGGCTATCAAGTATGTACCTAGTTCAAAACAGATTTATCTAAAGAGCCATTAAATAGCATCAGCTAGACGCCCGCAGCTCTACTCATGGAAGAGTTTTTGATGACCCAATTGTTTTTTTTTTAATTTTTCTCCTTGTTTTCATAATCCCTTACTGCCACATCCCTATCTTACGAGTATTTTTATTACATTTTTTACATTTCAGTTTTGTGTTATTAAAAAACGAATGAATTTTCCAATTTTATTTTAATTTATTAAGGAAAATTGATGAGCTCTATGTATACCTACTAGTAGGTGTAGGATAATACAGACAATCAGTCATAGCCTTTTCAGGGCGACCATATCTCAACCTGGTCACTGACCTAATGCAGAATGACCAAGAACGAATCAGTAACACTACAAGCAAGTAAGCAACAGCTTCATCTTCTAAATACGAACAAAACCCATTAGATCAGTATTAGAGAGATAAGTTTGTGGTTCAATCAGGCCTTAGCAGCTCAATCAATTTCTATGCAACTTGGAATTTAAAGATGTATTTACCTAGAATAGCATATAGTCTACTTTTTATCAAGGTACGCGAGCGAACCAGCTATAAAAAATATTGTCGTCAAATGATTTAATAACAATTGAAAGTACCCTAGGCTAACCGCATCCAATGACATCTCATTTATCAAAATCCATTTAAACCGTTTCATGTTTCATCGGAAACCGAATAGTAATCCTCTGGCAGGGTACTAAAACTGCCCTAAATACAAAAGTTGTCAGCCTATTTCATATTTGATTATTTCGTAGAAATAAACGTTTTCAGTTTCAATTCAATACCAATCCTTTAGAAAATTGATTTTACTAGATTGAAGGAACGGACAAGGATTGGCTCCCTCAACTTTGAATTCGATTGAAGCATCGATTCGAGAGGACTTAACGATCAGCTTAACTAACAATGGCAGCTCCTCTTTCCATTATCAACTGAACTATTAATATATTCGATTGTAGTCTGCGTACCTAATCTCAATCGGGGTCTTCAAAACTCGGCTCTATTGTCTGTTAAAACAATACCTACATTTACTGAAGTACCTGCGAGGTCTAGGTACCTACTTGTGCGGAGTGGAGTGACGCGCAGACAGACAGACAATGCATCGGCTAGTCATATGTGTAATTGTTATTGGATGCGTGCTTACATAATGGCTGGTGTCGTGTGGCGCGACATTACGCTATAATACCGTTTCCCTTTACACGAGGTGACGTCACTTAATAGCATTTCGTCTGAGACGTCGGACAGTCTGCCCGAGCCAAACTACCGGTGTCGGTTTCCCGGCTGATTTCCGAAGACAATCGGTCTCCTACCTCCTTATTGCGCTACGTAAATGCGCGTAAGAGGGAAAGGGACAGAGCTTACACCCACTGTTCTGTAACAAGGCGGATGTTTGAGCCGCCCACCGCGCCGCCCGCCCTTTAAGCTTTATTCATAGTTCGCTCCGCTCGCAGCTAGACCGCTTTTATTATTTTAGCTTTGCGTTATGAATAACTAATTAGCACTAAAACAAGGTCAATAAAGGTTAATCTATTTAAGAGCTTATTGCAAGCTTAGCACCAGATTAGCACCTAGACTCATGCATTATCAAAGACTCAGTTTAGCGTCGTTAATTTAAAATTGAAATCAGAATGCGTTCCTAAGTCGACACGGCTGCACGTATTTTTGTCGTATTGCTTGTTAACTACAATATCATAAAAAAGGTTACATTAGGAACCTGAAATAGTTATTTCCTATACTTATCAAAGAAAAAGTCAACTCAATATACCATAGAGCTGCCTGCAGATCCATTTTCAAATCGTGTTTAATAGTTTGGATCAAGCAAAAAAAAATAACTCTAAGCTCACGAGCATAATAGAAGCGATACGTTAGCTGCTGAACGATTTCGCTGAAAGGTTCACCTCAAATATCTAAATTCTTAAATTAAACTTGCATTGTTTGTCTGGGTTAGGTTATAAAGGAAAATATATTGGTTACAGTTTTAAAAATGCAACACTGTCTATGATTTTGATTAGGTAATCAAGTAGATGGAATTGAAATAAACATTTTTATACATCTTTTTAGATATTTTGTTATTGCTGATCATTTTTAATGGGTAACGAATAATGAGATACGCGAGTGTCTCATTAGTCGTGTTAAGCATATTATACCTAAATTATTTTGATGTAACATAGCCTATGTAACAATTTGGACCATAAACATTGAAAGTTTTTTTTAATCTGTTCATAAGCTTCTGACATTAGCTCGAACAAATAAACAAGTAGACAGACAAAGTTTTCAGATTAACTTTTTTATTTGCTACACTTTATTTAAAATCTCATTGAACGTTTCTGAAATAAAAAGATAGGGATAGAGAAACTGAATTTTGGTATTTGCTGTTGTAGATATTAGGTAGGTATATTTACACAATAGATAAACATCTTTATGATTTCGTATTATCCAAGTTTAGATCCACAAAACTTATTAGAAATGTAATTTTGCGTTGCATTGCTGACTTTAATCTTTTTACAAATGTAATTTTCCGTTGCATTGCTGTCTTTAATATGTCTCGCTGAATTAAAACCGTGATACGGTGGCAATCTGTCTGCACTTTGTAGGGGTAGGGCTCTGCTTAAGATCTGACTAGGTGCGTGTCGGGAGTGGGGGTGGCCTTAACCTTGAACGCCGCCGTCTGACCTCAGCCGGCGTCATCGCAACCCCCTCGTAACCCCCTCGCAAATCCGCCCTCCCTCGACCCTCCAGACCCCTTCCTTTCCCGTCTCGACTCACCCGATAAATGAGCCTGAAAGTCGTGTTAAATATACGCAATAAACGTCTAAACCTAAGTTGGATGGACGCAGATAATTAATTCTGTCTCAGTCGATTCTGCCCAGAATTCTGATCAAATTGTCACGGCATTTAAACATAAATTTAACTGTTTTGAATTGCTTTCAATAAATTAGTGATTCGCCCCGAACTGAGATCTCGCGATGTCCGCATCATAGCTGTGATGGTCTTCAAATTTTACTAAATTCGTCGTGTCTTATAAACTAAATAGCCCAGAATATTATTTTTTTGGAATTTGTGAACAAAGCTCTTTCACAATACAACTTTTTGTATTTGTTTTACTTTTATTTTATTGATCCCCCTTGACCGATAATCATATCACTTAACAGCAAATCTTGATAGGACGGTATAGCGGTTCGAAAGTTATGCTCAGTCAAATATACCTACCATACAACGATAAGTCCAAGTTGATTTAGAAATCAAAGCTCGCTTCGCTCGTTCGCTCAAAAAATGGCACTAGTATTAACTATATACTGATTACCATGTACCATGCACCATATGCAGTGATCCCGGTATAAGCAATATTTTAATTAAATCCTAGTGTAGTTATCTTACCTACGCCAGTGGAATAATTTATGTTGATGTGTTCTGATGAATAAAATATGAGATCAAACTTGAAAGTTGTCTCTTAGAACAATAGGTCAATAAAAATATCACGTTTCAAAGAGTCTACGAATGTAGAGTAGTGAATGATACTGTTAGAACTTCGCTAGAACTAAGCATTTTCCGGTAAAGCAAATCATTTTGAGTTGTTATAATATTAATGTCGTTGGTTATAATCATGTTGTGCCGACCCCACATGAAGTGGGATAAGGGCATGAAGATGATGATGGTTATAATCATTGAAAACAACTATGAAACGCTTTTGTCACTTATGCATTTTCTTCAAAAATTCTATCGTGAGTAGTTGATGAGAATGATGATGATTCGGGATAGCATACAGTCTAATGTATTATTAGTTGTTATACCTATGTGGGTGTGAGTTCTCGTCTCAGACGCATGAGGTGCGTTATTATTAACATAATTGCAGATCATGCAAACATTTGTCCCGCAGCGGGATTCGAACCCGCACCTCATGCGTCTGAGACGAGAACTCACACCCACATAGGTATAACAACTAATAATACATTAGACTGTATGCTATCCCGAATCATCATCATTCTCATCATATTACCTTGCATTACTTTGAACTACATATTATTTGTGCATAACTACCAAACCTGTGTTTTACTGTACCAAATAAATACTTTTGAATTGAAAAAAAAAAAAAGTAAACCTTTTGTTTCAAAAATTACCCCACCATAAGTGATTAAAGGTATTCTAAGTTTGCACAATGAAAATAGGTATCATTAATCACTGAGAAAACTTAAAAGCAATTAAGTAAATTAACTGATCGTGCTGTGAAACTGCAAGTTAGCAGTGATGTAGATTAACGGGCGCGGTGCCCGGGCGCCCTCTAGACGGCATGGTGTCCATGCGAGGACGCAGACACCTTACACCTTGTCCAATCGAGACAGCCAAGTACACGTTGTGTGCACTACGGCGTGACTTAGTTGGGCCCGATAAGTATAAGTTCTAAATAACTAGTGGTTCGCCTCGAACGGAGATCTCGCGGAGATATCTGCTGAAAGTTGGTGCTTCAATGATCTTTGAGACACAAATAAAATATACTTTGACCACCTAGCTATTACTCGCTTGCTTCTGTATCACGCTCTTATTTCTGTAGCTGTTGCTCGGTTCGCTCGCTCGATCAACAATAGCACCCTGCCACATACTTAGTTTTTTTTTTATACTACTGATGTGGCAAACAAACATGCGGACCGCCTGTTGGCAAGCGGTTACCGTAGCCTATGAGCGCTTGCAATACCAGAGGCATCACGCACGCGTTGCCGACCCCGGACCCTCTCCCCCCCTTAAGAGCTCTGGCAACCTTACTCATCGCAGGAACACAACACTTTTTAAAACAAATAATAGTCCTGAGCCCACACTAGGATTCCATGTGTAGTGGGTATAAGAAACTACGAGTACCATGGTACTAGAGCACCCAGACGCGTAACAAATATTTGCAGATCATGCAAATATTTGTCCCGCAGCGGGAATCGAACCCGCACCCCCTGCGTCTCAGACGGGCACTCGCTTGCTACGCCACCGAGATGGTCAAGAAGGCTTTGTAGTTTAATTGAGGCTTTCATGGCAGCAGAAGCAACTTTATGAACAGAATGTCCATTCGGTCACGAAAATATGAGAATACTGGCTTGCGCCCGGGACTTCACGCGCGTGGTAGGTACCTACGAGTTCCTATATAAAAAGTAGTCTTAAGCTATTCAAGGTAAAGCTCTATTTATTTCAAGTTTCATCGAAATCGTTTGAACCGTTACGGGGCGTGATTGAACCACAAACACCCATACAAACTCGCATTCATAGTTATGAGTAGTAGATAGTAGGATTATGTTCAATTTCTTGCAAACATTTTTTGTTGTTCAATATTTTTATCGCAAAAAGTGTGTAGTGGAGAATTCTACAGGAATTTGGTATGCCGATAAATTTATATTGTTATCAACACTAGGTAAGTATGTACTTAATTACAGTTTCATAAAGCACGTGAAAGAATAACGCATAGTAAATGTATGGCTATTAACTTAACTAGAAATAATTGGAATACTTATTCGACAAGCTGTACCTTAGTATATAAGGTAACGAGGTTAGTGAAACAGGATTCATTTATTTCATGTTTGTTTTCATTCAATCATGAAGTCTAATTTACAAACACTTATCGTTCTGCTAAATATTGTTTTTGTTATTTGTAAAGTATCACCGCTCGATTTCTATTGGTTTTCTCGTCAAGATAACCATGCACAGCCTTTATCACTAGACACCAGTAGAGAAGAACAACCTACTGATTCGACAAAAGCTCCAACTTTTGAAGAAAATGCTGAAGAAATTAGTGCTGTCCAACATGTTCCTGATAACAGTGGTGAAACAACAACTGAAGATCCAGGAAAAAACAACGAAACAACGACCGCAAACACTATAGAGACAACACCTAAAGATGGTAAGTGTCATATTTATGACCCTTTTAAATTTAAATACATACATTAAATCACGCCTATTTACCAGAGGTGTAGGGAGAGACAACGGCTTTCCACTTGCTTCAAATGATAAATACAAATTTGTATAATTCCCCAAGGTAAATGAGGGTGATAAGGTCTGCAAATCACCAGAATGAATTAAGTTTACGAAGTGTACTTAACTCACTCAGTTGATAAAAATGAGCGCCTATTGAAAGCATCGTGAGTTTCCTCACGGTGCTTACGATAGGCGCTCATGATCACCAGGATGCCCTAAAAGCTAAACATTCGAAGACATGCGACATGTGCACGAGAGGTGACTCTAAGATACGCCCTTTAATCCTTTCACTACACTGATCGTTTCACAGATAGTCATAGGCCTTTTCAGGGCCACCATACCTGGTCACTGACATAGTTCAGGATTACCAAGAAAGAATCAGTGACATGACAAGAAAGCAAGTGCCTCCTTTGATCCCTTAGCATTGGAGACATCTTGATAGATCTTCCAGGCAGATGTCTAAGTCATTATCATCACTACTTACAATTTACATTTAGGTACTAAGTATTGATGTTGTACAAATTATAAGATTTATATATTTTTATTTTTCTGATTCAGGTGTGAAATATTGTCCTAAAGGTCAGAGCTCTTTTACGAAGCACGATTTGATTGCAATAATAAACTACTATTCTGATGGACAATTTAATATCCTGCCGAACATAAGTGATGCTTACCACGATACCGCAATTCAAGCTCGCGATGAACTTTTACAAGAGTTCAATGAATTTAAAAGGCGATTTGAGGATCGTCCAAACCATTTAATTCACGTTCTGGAAGACATGGCGGACACACGACAGATTAAGATAGTTCCTCTAGTCAAAATAGCTGCTGAGACATTGCAAGAGTTCCCTGCGGTGGAAGATGATTTCAATAGACTTAATAAAAAAACATTGAAAATGCTGGATAATCTAGAGAAATACAAAACAATATGTGAATTAAATAATTGCAATCCTCAATTACTGCGTAGTAAGTATATTATGATTACTATTTACCTTTTAAGTTACAGCGAGTGTTATAAAAAATATGTAAAACGATTATTACAGGTTCTTTTCCTTTGGGATCAAATGGTCAAACTGTTGTATCGGAAGATGAAGAAAATAATTTGTGCTCTACTATAGAAAATGTGCATACAACTATTAGCGAGCGACTTTTGTCATTTGAACAAGAAGAAATAGAAAGGTTAAAAAAATATGTTACTGACAACGAAGAGGTTTTAGAAAAAGCAATTGATATTTTGAAGGTTCGTTTGAGAGAGGCAGCCGTAAGTGAATTCGGAATAACTATGTATGAAATACTTAATCTGTATGATGACCATTTTCACTTTATGAATTCATTAATAGATTTTAACCGAAATTCACCCACAAATACACTCAAGAAAAGAAACATGAACATAGAATTTAAGCTTCTGGATTTGGACAGCAATATTCAGCGCTACAGAAAGTACTGCTTAAATTGCGGTCAAGTTCAACGCCGACGAAGTAAGTAACTTATCGACTTTATGTTTATCTCATAAAGACCTTTGTAAAATTATGATTAAAATGAATAAAGCCTGTTGAGTTAAGGATGATGACACATGTAGTAGATGCTAAGGTATGTAAGTACCTTAGTACTCGTAATTTATCATTTGTAACATTTAACTCACAAATATAATTATTTTCAGGGCTTGCCACATTAAAAATGGACGAAGAAAACACTGAAAACGTTTCAGATAATAATGAAACGAATATTTTAGATCAGTTAATTAACGATAAAATTGTTGAAATTGGGAAAATTGTTCAGGCAAATGTCGATGACATATTCAAAGTGCTCAATGATACTGTAAACGATAATGAATTAGTTGAGAAGACTGTTGCTTTATTGAAACCAATTCAGGAAAGTGTAAGTAATCGAACAGTAGTGGAGAAAAAGGCGTTAGATTCACTGATGAAGTCTGTTTCAAAGGAAAAACGTGAACACGCGAACGACGTGAAGCTTAATGCTGCAGCTTTAATTGATTCCATAAACAAAGCTCTTGTTTTTTTCCCAAAAAAAAATACGAAGTAATTTTTACATTAAATATAATTATACACTTGTAGTTAGTGTTTATCGACATTATATCATTACCTACATTTCGTAGTTACATAATATTAACTTAATCTGACTTCTTTAAAAAATTACAAATTATATTTCATTCATAATAAAATGTAGTTTCTAACCAGAATAAACATATTTACTGGTACTTTTAAAATACACGCCACTAAAATACATTGTCTTTTAATAACATTGAGTAGGTACCTACTTAGGAACATTTATATTCATTGAGGAAATCCTCTATTTTATAGAAGGCTTTCTCCACGAGCCAGTGTTTCAGTAGTGTTTTAAATGAATGTGGACTATCTATAGAGGTAATGGAATCGGGCAGGCGATTATACACTGCTGGGCCCATGATGTGTGTGACCCTGTCAGATTTTACTAGTTTACGGGAAATAACAGTGAGCTTGTTCGCCCTACGGGTGCTGTACTTGTGGCAATCTCCTCGCTTGGCGTAGTCTTTCATTATAGTTAGTATATATATATATATATTATAAACGTTTCATTATCCGTTGCCGTAGGGTCGCAGGGTTATTGTCAGGGTATTTTAATTTAACTAGACATTATTTTATGCAACATTAATATTTCTGGCGCTTCAGTGGCCGCAGCCGGACACTCGCTACGCTCGTTCTTCCGTACGCGTTGTTTAAAAACAACATAAACATAACCTAACTGATTTCGATCTGGGCACATTGATGAATTTTCTATAATATCAATCAGAATCTTATAAAAAGCTAGTGAAATTGTATACAATTGAGACTATTAACTCACAAGATAAATATAATATCACGGCTTTGATAATTGCCCTGAGATTTATATATCTTGTTCATTCAAATAAATAACCGGTCCTCAAAGAATATTTTTTATATGATTTATTTTTTGGCAATGCATCGCTCGTAAAATGAAGGGTGACCGACCGGACAGATAGCCGATTACTGATTCAGCGCTCAATAAATCTGAATAGGTATTGTGCGCGGGCGCATACAAAAGTGTTTGTAGAATTCAATTCGTGACGGTTCAAGGAGGCGTTGACATCGATTTGCAGGACGTGTCGTGTTTGCTGCTCTTCGTATTCGTATGCATCGTACCACCTGTAAGCTGCTCTGTGGCATCGAGTACAGCACGTGCGAACCTAAGTTATACACGAAGGCGTTTTATAGTCATATCGACAAATAAGAAAGCTTTTGATGAGCTTTTTGCTTTAGAAAACGCAGCTTATTTTAGTCATTGCCTAACAAAAAACGAAGAACTTCCTCGAAATTTCTGTAATCTGGTTAGCAACTTTCACCACACTACTTTACTCAGGTGCTATAAACTAAACTTCGTGCTTTCTCCACTATACTTGATGCTGAGATAATGTCGAAATATCTTGTGCTGTTTTGTTTTGTTTACACCCCCACAAATCCCACAATTAAATCTACAATCCCCATTTATTGAAAAAACCCTACGAAAATAAAATTAAATTTGTTTTATATTTACATATTTCATGGAGATCGGCTAACCAATTCAGCAGTTATCATTGGACATACTTTTGAATTGGAGATCGCACTCGCTTTGTACGCTCGATCAAAAATTTTTTTTAAAACAGTTCATGTTGTAGGTTTTTGATGTACCTACTAGTGCTTCATTGCCCGTTATCACAGTTCATTGTTTGTTATGCTCACTTCTTGCACAGCGCCTTGACTAGTCCAGAGATTTGAAGGAATGTCTACATATACTAGGCAGACATTAGGATTAGGTTCTTACAGTTGCGAGCCTATTTATTTTCTTTCTTTATACCTACACCTAGTTGGTGTATGCGCGCTGTTTGGGGTGGTTGCACCGTTCGCAAGGGCAAGGGGACGCATGGGCGCTGCACCGCCCGTGGCGCCGCGACCCTCTGCGCATAGGACACAGCACATCGCTACTTAAAACCTATTTGTAACTGTCAATACAATACGTAATATTAACGCGCGTACTTGACGAAACACACAGTGGGCATGCACGAGACGGTAGAGAAATACAAGATGATGCATAATATGAACCATCCCGGAAGGGGCTTATTATATCAACAAAAAGAAAGAATATTCGTTGGGGAAAAAAATCCTTCAGAATTTTCCCTAACTTTTTCAAATTAGCAGATTTTGGTCTTTTCATCATCTTTGTAAGTAATTATTAAACTTACGAGAAGTTTGACATCAAGATTAGGTACTACCTAAACCAAAATTATATTACATCATAGTTTTCAGAATTGTTTAAAAAATAGTAACTACCTACAAAATAATTTAATAAGTTATTACTTAATTAGTAATAAGATACAAAAGAAGTAAAAATAATTGACAAAAACTTATTATTTAATAGACGCTGCGGCCACAATTATTATTTTTACTGCGGAAAGTTTCATAATTACAAGAGGCCTATTACGAGAGAGACCACTCAGGTCAATTAGTAGCCTAATCTAAAGTTTCATGTGTCGTTCATGTAATCCGAGGCCGTGGTGGTGTCATAACATTGCCATTGCCTTTGTAATGTCATCTAAAGGACGGTTGGCTACGTCAGCGTCACCGGCATGACCACAAGCGAAACATTAAAAAACATTTATTTTGCGGTACAGACTGAGCAGATAGGTACCTACGTACAGTCAGCAAACTTGATTTGTAGGCCACTAGAACTTATTCAATGTAAATTGTTCAATGATGTCATTCCCTTTTGTTGAGACATCGTTTAAGCAGGTACTTGACTTAGTAATCATTAAATTGTATCATAGCTAACCGATTTATCTTTTGGACCAGCTTCCGCCTGCGGGTTAGCTCACGTGGTACCCGTATAAAAATTGCATATTGTCACTGTTTGCCTTAACTATATACATGATTTAAACACATCGAGTGCTGCTCCGGTGCTTTGTGAAAGGAGGACAAACCAACAAACAAATACACTTTCACATTTATAATATTATCAAAGATTTTATAAAAGTTAGGATTGTAAACAGTTTGACAAATTTAATTTTTATTGCTACATACATAAATAATTTTTATTGGTACGTATGGGTTAAATCTCTTAAGAAAATCCTATTGTTGTGATCGGAAAGCTTATCACCTCTAACTCATATTTACAAGTCACAACCGAATAATTAATCTTGCAGATCCAGCGTGTTTGGATGACGCGATGTGATGTAGATTTAGTATGAATGCCACTATACCTTACAGTGGCCTACAAATCAAACTGGTTGACTGTACATACTAATATATTATTTACTTAATTATTCTAAAACCTTTCAAAATAAAACCTTTAAGTTAAGAATCAGCTCTTAATGTCAGACGTTCGTTTAGAGGAGACGTTTGTTTTTGTTAAAAGTATAGACAAGTACTCGTACTTAGGCACTTACGAGACATTTGGTATCATTAACCTTATAAAATATACGATTTAACATTTTCAGTAGAATGAGCTCTTTAATTCGTAAAACTTGGAAATTAATTAACAAACCAAATCGAACAATACCTACCACAGCATTGACTGATGGACATCAACCTTCTTTTTAGCTTTTTACAGAATATTGTTGGTAGAGAGATACGCATAAATCAAACGTTATATGCATTTGTCATCAGAATATTCGCAAAAGGTTCATTGTCAGCGGATACCCTCTTTAACATTTCAAAGTCGTGAGCACTTACCTGATATGTAACTGAATTAAAAAATAATAAAAATCTCAAAAGGTTAGCCTGACATCCATCAATGTATCTGGTTACATTTATAATCCTTAAATCATAAATATGGTTGAGTCACTGGCCAGGACGAATGAAGGTGGACCAAGGGCACTCTTGCATACGACTGCGGCTAGGCGCGGATTTTTAGCTGGTTTTTAGAAATCTACGGATGATTTCACGTTTTCGGGAGCAATTTCAATGTAGCTGCATTTGTCTCTCTATTGATTTCTTTGAATAACTGCTTCCTCCGAGGATCCTACCCGTATATTAACGAAGATGTCTGAATAAACTTGAAGTGACTTGAATCTATACAAGTAGATTCATAATACATATACTAACCCGAAATAGGGAAAAAGTAATAATTTTACTACATATTTATTAAGCGAAGAAAAAACAAACATTTTCAATGTTGTTGTTGGCTGTTGTTAGCTGTTTTTGTTATTTTTATCATCTTTTTAATTAATTACTAAACGTACGAGAAATTCAGTATCAAGATTGCTAACTGGAACAATTAAATTTGAACTGATTTGACTTTTGCATAGATAATGTTTTGTAATAAAAAAAGACGAATTTCTAAAAACCGTAGAACAAACTTATTGCTAATTGGGTCTATAATAAGCCCTTTTTGGGAAGGATACATAATATTATGAACCTAAATTAACGACGATGCGACATGCCACGTAGCTTCTGTTTAGTTTGCAAAGTACCTTAGATTGATCGAGCACGGGATCACAATGGCAGTGACTTGCAACTGCAAGGTGGCAGCTGTTTTAATTTTCTTATTTTTGCTTATGAATAGGCATCAAATGAGTTGCATTCGGTTAAAGGCATGTGGAATGATCTTTTCGCAACCTCTGACGATGCAACTTTACTGAATTTATGTTCAGTAGGTATACGGCACATTTTATAATTATGGTGTGTTATTGGTTCGTTCGAAGGTTAAGCACAAACTTATTCGTACCCTTATGAGGTAAAGACCACCCTTCAGGTCTTTTGTATAAATAAACCATTACACAGGGTCGGAAAATCGAGATCTCCAAGTGTAGAAAGTGATAAAGTTCACTGTATGATTTCTTAAATATATGTTTATCTTGTAACATTCCACACGGGAATTGAAATGATGATTTTCGTATTTTTCCTTTGCTTGTGCCAGAAGAACCCTCTTCAAGCCTTTCATTCAAGATCTCACACACAGGTAGCAAGTAGCCAACAATACGTTTTGAAGGGCATTAACTTTGTATAGAATCAATCGAAGAATAGGCCCCTCCATATCTACCTATCCGCAGATGTCGTATGAGGCGACTAAGCGAAAAAAGCTAGGGGATGGGCAGCAGCGTCCCTCATTTCGTCGCCAACCCGCATGCCCAGCGTGGTGAGTATGGGCAAATCCCCCCACATGATAAGGAATTCGCTCTGTCTGTGGGGGAGGCCATGTTCAGCAGTGGACGTCGAGCTGCTGAAATGATGATGATGATGAGGTATACGGCACATTTTATAATTATGGTGTGTTATTGGTTCGTGATGGTTAAGCATAAACTTATTCGTACCCTTATGAGTATGAAGGGTGGTCTTTTGTATAAATAAACCATTACACAGGGTCAGAAAATCGAGATCTCCGAGTGAAAATTAGGAAGTGATATAGTTCATTGTATGATTTCTCAAATATATGTTTATCTTGTAATCATTCCACACGGGAATTTAAATCATGATTTTCGAATTTTTCCTTTGCTTGTGCCAGAAGACCCCTCTTCAAGCCTTTCAAGATTGCAGGTCACCGGCACGTAGCCCAAGAACACGCTTTAAAGGGCCTTAACTTTGCATTGCGGATTGACAGATCGTCATCGTCAGACCGACAGACCGACAGGCCGACAGACAGACCGACAGATCGAAAAACCGACGATCGAGAAATTCCTCTCCATTAAAGAATAATAATACCAGGGTTAGAGTACCCAAACTAACTAACTTTGAAAGATAGAGTGAGGAACAGTGTGATAAGAGAGCGTTGTGGGGTGAAAGAAGACGTAGTGATGAGGATTGAGAAAGGTATGCTGAGATGGTTTGGTCATGTAGAGAGAATGAACGAAAGAAGATTGACGAAACAGGTGTACAAGGCGAGTGTGAATGGGACCGTTGGAAGGGGAAGACCTAGGCGTACGTTTAGTGACCAAATCGGTGACGTTTTGGAAAAAGGCCAGGTCATGAGTACCCTAAACCGACGAGCATGTATGAGGAATGTGATGAGAGTGAATGAAGCAAAAGAGGTATGTCAGGATCGTAGCAAGTGGAAAACCGTGGTCTCTGCCTACCCCTCTGGGAAACAGGCGTGATTCTATGTATGTATGTATGTATGTAGAGTACCTAGCAGGCCGAAACGAAGCCAGGCTACACGCAGTAGGTTGACCTAACACGGCCGGTGTTTTAGCCCGCATCCGGCCGCTTTCGCCACATTTTCACGCGCAGTGCCCAAACAGGACTTCCATCTTACCGCTTCGTCGGCGCAATTTATTTGACATTTTATTGCTTCTCGCTTTTTCAACTCCTTTGTTTAGCGAGGAAGTCAATTAGTGGAACATGCATAGGTACATTATTTTATTCACACGTTATGGGCCCGTGTATTGCTTGAAGGTCCTTTTTCGAGACTTTCTCCTCTTTTTAATAAGACAATGATCTGAATAAAATGCATGTTATATGTTATACTGTAATTATTCGTGCTGGTTAGGTGGTTCCTATGTCCGTTCATTTGATACGAGAATTACTTTTGAACCGTCAATCCTATCTGCATGGAACAATAGGTTGTACTATAGTACTATCAAGATTTGCTAATGAGTATATGAGTCAAATCTGCTAAGAGTTTGCTAAGATATAGGGCTCCAAAAGGAGGGTTAAAAAAAGTAATTCAAATACATGGAGTGAGAAGTTGTATGAAAAAGCTTTGTTCATACATTACAAAACGATTTTTATTTTTATTCTAGGGCACATGGTTTTGTGGTACAACGCAAATACTTGTGTCAGACCATAATACGCAGGAGTGGTATTCTTATATGGTTTAAAATGCACACGCTAAGGCATTAGACATGAGTCTAGGCATGGCGGAACTTGGATCCAATTCAGAATTGGTTCTACCTGAGTAAAGCCACGATCGCGATCTAGTCTTCAACAACTTACAATTCCGAATAGCAATACCTTATTAGCTATCAAAGAACGATCCAACAGCATGCAAATCCACATCTAGGTACACTGCAGAATACGAAATGTGAACACAGTTCATAACACAGAATGCACTTTAACCTTTGTGAACATGCACAAAATGTATTAAACCACTGAAAACCCGTCAGAGAGGTTGCTGAACTCGGATTTGTCCACTGCATTCACTGTTGAAGTGAGGATATTACTCGTTCATTCTCTCGTTGCAGAGTAAAGTAAGTTTTTACTGGTACCTACCTAATTCATTTAGGTATGTATTATTTTATACGACATGCACACATTGCACACATAATACTAGACAATCTACCTATTCATAACAATTCAAAGCCCTTAGATAAATTGGATCTTTTACGTAAGATATACAAGGTTATTCATAATATGTGAAGTATCCCGAAAGAGGCCTATTCTACACAAAATTGACAATTTTCAATAAACAAAATTTGTTCAGCGCATTTTGGAAATTCATCATTAAAAACACTATGCAAAAATCAGCTATTTGGGGTATTATCAGTATAAACACAATTATTCATCTATAGCAATGTTGTGGAACTTCTTGTATGTTTAATAAAAATTATCCTTGATTATTACCGACCGGGTTGAAATTTCTGAATAAAATGTTTACATAACTACTCAGCTTTTAGGTAGGTTGGTATTGGAATCCGCCTGCAGTGCAGACAAATCGAATTATGCGCCTCTGCTGTTGCCAAGCAAAACATAAGAAGCATTTTCATGTCTTCTTTAAAATATGCAGGAACTTACATCCTCGCATGCAGTCATCGACCCACCTAAAACTGTTTTCAGGTAAAAATATTCGTCATGATTTGTCTAAGGTCGGAACATTGATCATGATCATCAGCCTGAGGAAGTCCATTGCTGGACATAGGCCCTTCAGAATGTCGCCGTTCCATCGGGCTCTAATCATTCTAGCATCAGTATAAATACTTACAACTTTATCGGCTCGATAAAAGTACTCGTATGTCTGCCTCTTTCTTTTTACTGTTACAAAAAGACAGGGCGAGTGTTAGGAGCCGTTTAAGTTTGCGAATGATTATATAGGTGAAAGGTTTAGTTTTATTTCCAATTGGTACCTGTTTTTTAACCAAGGACAGTTTGCCTTAGATTTGTTAGATCATAGATGGACCACAGACGGATCAAGTACCTGAGTATTCCAAAGCTTAAAAACTATCCCCTGACTGACCCCCGTAACACTAGTGGGGTGATGATATGTACCTACTAGTTACTAGTAGGTATAAGTATAAAGCGTTACATAATAATGTCATAAACTCTGGTGAAATCGGAGGCAATGGCCGGCGGTGGAGGCGAGTGACGGGTGCCCGGGTGCATCGAACACAGTGCATCGATGCATCGTACATCGCACTCCCCCTACTCTCAGCACCCAGCACCCCAACGGCTAGGGATGTACCTACTGTACCTGACATAGCAGTAGTTTGAAATCAATAATCAGTTTAATCTGTATAAAGTTCTGCCTGACTGACTGACAGCCCACGCTGGAAATTTGACACGCTGGCGCTGGAAAGTTGTGTTTAGTTTGTATGCACTTAGAAAGGAATTTTGAAAATTCATATCCTAGGGGTCACAAAATGAAGGTTTCTCTTGATTTTTCCCCTAAATAAAATGATCAAATACCCATTGATGGGGAGGTTAGTGGGGTGGTTGGGAATATACCCATATTTAAGCATTTATCAAAAAAAAAGGTAGAGTCACTTTGATGCAAATAAATACATAAAACATTTTAGCCCTATTATTAATTTAGACGCAGTAAAATAGGCTTTACTTCAAATTTTGAATGTTTTATAGACACTATAAGTTCAAAGTGAGACTTAACAAAATCTTGAATGTAGTATGATTTCAATGTTGATGTTTTTCTCCACAACCTGCCGAAACTCATTCATATAGCACAAATGGTTTTGGAAAAAATGGAGTAGGTAAAAATAAAATATTATGTTTAAATTTATGTTTAGATTTTAAGTGCATTTATATTCCTTGCTTATAACATCGCTTTGGCTTTGTTGTTATGGTGTTATAATTATAAATAAATAAATAAAATAAATAAAGTGTCGGAGAAAATGCTGTTATGCGTTATGCTATTAAGTGCCTTTATTACGATGGGGTCTGATGACTGAGTTGGTAAAAGAGAACTGTTTAAAGCCTTGCAATTGCTTATTTGAGTTTTTCTTAATTTGTTTTCATTCAATATTTAACGGGAGTCGAGAACCATGGTGGGTCTATTATGTATATCAGTCTCTGGTACCCATAGTACAGGCTATGCCTAGTTGACCACGTGTGATACGTCCGGAATATTTAAAAAAAATTAAATGGTATGATGATGAATTCAGAAAGGCGAGCATCCAATAATTCCTAATTTTCATCATGACCAAAATTTTTAGGGTAGGTAATTTTACACTTTGAATACCATAATATTTGCTTATTATAGGTAGGAGGCGTGCAAAGCCAGTGGCTTTAGCTAGTTGGTTCTAAGTTCAATAAAATCATTTCAAAGATTTATTCCCAAATAAATTCCCAAAATGCAAGAGAAGCGAAGAGTCTCATTATGGCTCTACATATTTCAGAAGGATGATCAATCATGACAACGCTGAATATAGACGATTTATCCATTTTGTTTTAATAAAAGCTGTGAAGTAGGTAACTTTGATTCTACCGTATGTATTAGAATACTTATTAACTGGCCTCATAGCTCAGTTGTTGGTAGTAACTCTGCCTTCTGCGCTAGAGATCGCGGGTTCGATCCCCGCACTGGACAAACATTTGTGTGATGAACACAGATGTTTGTTCTGTGTCTGGGTGTTAAATATATATCTATTATGTATATCAGTCTCTGGTACTCATAGTACAGGCTATGCCTAGTTTGGGATCAGTTGACCGTGTGAATATGTCCGGAATATATATTTATTTATTTATTTACTTATGGACCTGAAAAAGGCCTATGTAGCTTAAGATTTAGATCTCATTACAAACTTAAGGAGTATAATAGTGTATAATGAGTGAGAACTCTATAAAATCGATTCGTCACATTTATACTATGCATCCCTACTCGGAACTTCAATTCACTCTTCTCGAATAATCCGTGCATTGACGTCGCTGCACCCATAACCCCGAAGTTTGCACTCAAAGCACACCCATTTGCAATATGCATGTGTCAAGCGAACGTTGTCCACCTTATTTGAAAACTTTTATGATCTCTAACTAAAGGATGAATAAATATATAAATCTGACGTGTCGGATATGGAATTTGTGTCCATTTATCGATATGATCAATATGATGTTTGCTTGTCGTGTCACTGGTACTTTCTTGGTCATCCAGCATTAACCTTTATGCAGGATGACTACTTGTTCTTTGGCTTTACGCTTAAAAGTACTTCTTTTAAGCGTAAAGCTAGTAAAACATCACTCTATTCCTGTACTCGTGATGTGTATACCAGTTTGTTTTATTTATTTTTTTGCTTTTCCTTGTTGTCTCCACGTATCTACTACTTTTGTCAGCTTCCAGCAAACTTTTGAGCAAAGAGTCCTCAAAGGTTTGCTGGAAGATAACTCTTTTAAGCTCACTTTTGCACAATGACTCTTCAAATGTGCTTTAACCGTATGTTTTCTGTCTAAACGATTAAGTTCAGTGAGCAGGTTGAGGTATGGTGGCACTGTAAAGGTGTAAGACCGTCGGTGAAAGAAACAATGTCGTGGAAGGATTAAAGCGCGCCCCCTAGAGGCTCTTTCCATTCCATGCACTTGTTACTGGTCTTCGGTTTTTTAAGGTTCTAGGACATGCCGGTTTCCTCAGGATGTTTTCCTTCACCGTACGAGAGCCATCCATTCGCATTGCATGACTAGCATTGCACACATACATTTTTCGAATGGCAAATCCAATAGTGCAAGGCCGGGATTCGAATGACTTATGGGTCGAAAGGTGGTGTTACTACCACCACTCCATATAGCTCTCAACTGACTATTTTGATGATATGAGCCAAACAGCGGTAGAGTTGCAAGAACGAATAAATGCTACTTAAATAATTCTAGCTCTACCATCAAGGATGCGAAATCGGTTTTATATGTCGGAATTTTGAATGTTTGGCTGCAAACATACAATTTCTTTAGCTACGAACCAAAAGACATTAACGGGCTGCGACATATAACATTTAACATTTTTTTTTTTCATTTTTTACGAACATGATGGTTGGGACTTCTTGGCCACGGGATGGTTTACATGTTATGAATGAATATATTGTATAAGTAGGTAGGTACAGTTTTCCAAATAGGTACTAAAAAAACTATATGTTCTCATTGCCATTCAATCAGTTCCTAGACTACAATAACTGTTGAAAATGTGATGTATTAGAGAATAGTGTCATTGTTCTATTGTGCGGTTACGGTCTAAGTCTGTTGGCTTATACTTACTCAAACACTGCAGCATTATATAGTTCAGCTTGACCACTTTTCAAATAAACTAAACTTGTGACAGTCCGATGCTAGGCAAGATTCTTGCCAAACTCAAACATCAATGATTACATACCTCCACATTCAATATTTATTAGTAATCTGCAATATAATGCCGTGGTGGCCTGGGCTGAAGAATAGGCTCCTCGGTATCTACCTACCCGTGCATGTCGTAGGAGGAGACTAAATGCTGGGGTATGGGCAACAGCGTCTACTCTTTTAACAACAATAGCTCTATCTGCACCCTTCATCCCGCGTGGTGAGTATGGGCAATTTCTTCCCATATCATGTTCAGCAGTGGACATACTATGGCTGAAATTATGATGATGATGAGTACTATGCTGTAGTAGATAAGGTAATAATGCCACTTATTTGATACAATTTAAAGCATAATACCTAATGGCAATACGGCCCACCTGATCGAAAGCGGTTACCTATAACACTTGCAATACCAGACGTCGCGTTCTCGACCCCTGAGACATGCGTTGATAAGTCTCATGTGCCATAATTTCACCATTTACCTCCTTTCAAACTGGAACACAGCATTACTCGCATTGCTCTTGACGCAGAATTTATAGGTAATGTGGCTGAACGTCCTTAAGAAGAAGAAAGAAAGAAAAGACATTTATTTTGGACTCAAGTATCCTGAATGGACTGCACAAAGAGCCCTCCTGCTTTATCTAACAAAATTTAGCATGCGTGTGAAAGAAGTGAGTGAGCTGGTGATGTTCGCCTGTGCTGTGAGTAACAGCAATCAGTGCGTAAACTTGCGTGGATTGCGCAATTTTTGTAGTAGCCGATGTAGGAAGTGAGCTAGCTGGTGATGTTCGCCTGTGCTGTGAGTAACAGCAATCAGCGCGTAAACTTGCGTGGATTGCGTAATTTGTGTAGTACTAATAGCGCGTATGCACTTTCACAGTAATCCGGAGCTGAATGCTCGTTTGCCGTGGCATGCCAGGCATAGGATGCAACGAACCGAAAAATCTTTCGAGAATGTAGGAACCTACCAGTCAACCAGGTACATAATTTTCAAAATGCTGCCTCAGTACTAAATATAAAGAAGAACACAGCAAAAAATACAAATTATAAATAAATAAATATTCCGGACATATCGCACACGGTCAACTGATCCCAAACTAGGTATAGCCTGTACTATGGGTCCCAGAGACTGATATACATAATAGATATTTAACACCCAGACACAGAACAAACATCTGTATAAGTCACAAATGTTTGTCCAGTGCGGGAATCGAACCCGCACTGGACAAACATTATGTAGGTACTTAACCATCAACTTGTGCCATTTTCAACTTTACTGTGTACCTACCATCTTCCTCTGTATTGTGGCGTCATTTTGAAATGTACTTATACTTACATCTTTGTGTAGACGACTGTATAATAAAAATGCATCTCTAATTGACGAAACTGATGATACAAGCATAAATCACTACACAATCAACATAGTAAAGTAAGTATAATAAAGCTCATTTTCCGTTTTCATAAAAATTGCTGTCTTAACCGGTCAACAGGTCACTTGAAAGCTTTCATAGTTTAGCTTAGGATCTAAAACATTGTCACTGTTGATGTGTGCAAAAGAAGAAAATCGTTGGTGGCTGTTTTATTTCAATAAAACTCCATAAACCGGCTTCTGTAGGAAGCCACAAAGTTTCAGAAATTGTGGTCCCGACAACAACTTCCAGTCGCCTTCAGACTGCCTTATAGAACCGTAGGTACAATAGAAGTTTTTTAATGCAAGGAACATAAGTAAGTAGCTATATTTATACAAGGAGTAATCAATATTAAGCCATAAAGGTTCTATACGCTACATGATTTTAACAGGTCGCGGGTTCGATTCCCGCACTGGACAAACATTTGTGACTAACACAGATGTTTGTTCTGTGTCTGGGTGTTAAATATATATCTATTAGGTATATCAACTCTCTCTGGAACCCATAGCATAGTACAGTACAGGCTATGCCTAGTTTGGAATCAGTTGACCGTATGTAATATGTTCGGAATATTTATTTTATTTATAAAAGTTCAATGAATGACAATTAGAATTGCGATTCATTAAATTTTTCTCTTTATGTCTGTTTGTAACGTTTTTACGGCCTGACTGAAATGATTTAGATAGGCTAAACCTTGAGGAAGGCCATTAGCTACTTTTTATCAGGGTACCGAGCGAAGCCACGGGCAGCCACTAGTGTTGAATACATTTTCCGATTCGAGTCAGAACAGTGCTAGCATAGCCTACGAGTAACGGGCATTTTTGAAATCGACGTGAAAATTACCCTAAAAACAGCAGATTTTTGCAAAGTGTTTTTTCAATTAAAAACGACGAATTTCCAAAAGTCGTAGACCAAACTTTATTATCAATTGGGTGAAGTTGTGTGTTTAATAAGCCGCTTTTGGGATAATAGGTACACATATGATTAATCACCTTGTAGAAGTGCGATTTGGCTATCCAAATCGCACTTCTACAAGGTGATTAATAATCCCAAACCTTATCCTATGATAAGGGTTTGACCTTTTATAATCGATAAGATAGTTATGATAGTAAGGATTATCCTGAAGTTAAATTCAATTGAAATGCGTCATTCTATAGCGCGCAGGCATGTGATCAGATTAGCTATAGTTGAGTCAACAATTAGTAACTACAGCGGCCTTCCTGTGGAGTTGTGTCGAGCTAGAGCCTTCAGTGCGCCGCGTCGACCTGTCTAGACGTCTGGCGCCTACCACATGTCGCAATAAAGTATCAGAGGCAGACTGTAAGAGACTGGTTTCTCAAATTGTTTTAATAACTTTAAATGTCATCATGATATTTAAAATGGTATCTTTCGAAAGCCAACACGGACGTATTTTGGGTATCAATTCGTGAAATGCCAAGCCGAATTATAATAAAGGGGCATAAGCTATGAAAGAATAGTAGAAAAAAAGAATTATTTTTTTTATAAAAAAATTCTCAATATTTTACCAACTTTTTTAATTCAGCTTTTTATAATCTCTATTCACCATTATTAAAGAAGAGTGAAAGATTTCAGCCCTATACCTGAGTTTCAAGTTTCAACTGATTCGACTCCGAAACAGCAGATTTTTGCTAGTGTTTTTTTAATGAAAAATGTCGTATTTCCAAAAACTTTATTGCCGATTGGCTGTAGAATAAAAGATTACATATTACTAAAGTAGTACTCAGAAAGAACTTAACCCCTTGTCTATCTTGGATCCGTTACTGTATCGAAAATCCCAGGTTATGTAGGTAAACTTGAGAACCTAATCAGCCAGATGATTGAAGTAAAGGATTGCTGACAATAAAGCCGCATCGCTTAATTTAACTGTATCACCTACTCGTATTAAACCAACCATAAAAACCGCATCGCAGCTACCGCAATTTCATAAGGTTTGAGTATATTATACTCATAGCAGTCAATAGTTCATAGCTATCCGTTAGACAAGAGCCCGAACAAGCGTTAGTGAAACACATACCGCCAGAAATTAAAATAAGAGCCATCATTGACTAACATTTTATGATGTTTGCAAATCTATTTAGTAGAGAGTGTATGGGAAAGGTTGTTTTTGAATAAAACCTTATGATTTGAACAAACGCGCTTTATTAGCCAAAAATATTATTTTTTTTTTTCAAAAATATTTAATATTCATAACTACAACAACAAAGGTACCCTTGATGCCCCGTTATTTTGCCCCATTAGCTATACAGTGAGCTATTAGACATAGACATTTATTTAATTGCCACCAAAACACACACATTTGCACATTATTTTACAATAAACATTAGGTACTTATAATAAAAGAAAAAAGAGAAAAAGTTATGAAAGTAAAAATGGTGTGATGTGTGGCAGCAGCAAAATGGCTTCGGCTCAGCATTATGCCTACTGTTTTGCAGCAGACGCTGGTATTCTGCCGAAACCATCACCTACACAGTCATTCAACCCTGTGAGAATAGTCTAATTAAGATTATGTTAGAATAGTCAGGGAATAGATTTATAAATATAAAAATTAATAAAGGTGGAAAAGAATAATAATGTAAAACTGCAAAGTGTAATAATGATAAAAATAAAATTAAAATGATATATGTGCATAACAACCCTAAAAAGTCAGCACGTGAAGGGTGCACTGTAGCTATTCGTACCAGACAACCCAGTTTTTTGTTGCTCTATCAACATAATTTTAAAATGTTGTATTTTGAATACGCTACGTGATAAATCTTTGAGGATCGCTTGTTTATAGGAGTAAATAAGCCGCTATTCGAATTGGTTCCGGTGCGCTAACCCGCACGTAACTCGCAGACAGAGGTGCGTAGAAATACGTAGTAGCTATTGTATTCCATCCCGAAAGGGGGTTATTCTATCAACGAAAAGTAATAATATTACCTAAAAAAACCTCAATTTTTTTTCACAAACTTTCTCAAATTAGCTGCTTTTGTTATTTTTATCATCTTTATAACTAAATACTAAACGTACGAGAAGTTCAGAATCAATATTGCTACCTAAAACAGCTGATTCATTGACTTTGACCTGATTTGACCCCAAAACAGCTAATTTTAGCGAAGAGTTTTTCAATGAAAAATGTCGAATATCCAAAAGTCGTAGAACAAACTTTATTGCAAATTGGGTGTAGAATAAGCCCCTTTCGGGATTCTGTGACACAAGATAATAGTTATATTAATTCTACACACTACTGTATTAGGGATAACGTGTAATGGTAGCTGTAAATTGACATAAATAAATAAGTAGGTACTTTCTAAAATCAGTGTATCTAATATCGCGAATCAGAAAAAAACATGTACATTATATCAGGTTTGAGTTACCAAAGCAGTATCGTATCTGTTCTCGGTGAGTGGTTGTTCTTTATCTATGTCGGTGACGCATCAATAAATCCGCGCCGAGACAAGGTCGGGGCGAGGGCGCGGGCCTAGTTCGCGCTCGCACCGTCCAGCGAACAATGCCGCTAATGACATGGCGTGGCAGACAGCGCGTGACTCAAGTTGCCGGCTGTCACCTTTCTACCTATGTGTCACGGGCCTTATACCTATCTTACGCATATCGAATGAAAACGCGTTGTTTGGAAGAGTCCGCGCTGAAATACGCCTAAAGCTGTCCACATACCATCTGAAATTTCTGTCAGAAAAATGAAATCAACCAATCAGTGAGGACATACGATCCGGCGACAATCTTACTCAGTAAGGACTCTAAGGACCGTACGTTCTCTGATTGGGTAATATTTCTGATGGTGTCACCGCACACAAATTCACCACCACATACATCACACATCAGATTTATTTTCATATCTTTGCTGGTGATGAACAGTTAATCAAAACGAATAAAATTTTGGTACAGCTAGCTTTTATTTATTTGTCCTGCCTCTATGACAGTAGTGGGTCCAGGGGATGAGCTAAGGGGCTCTAACATGGTTGTTAGAGCCATGTTGAATGTTGTTGTTTGGTAACAACAAGACAAATCTCAAATTAATCCTTATATTAGTAACTCTCTCTCTTAATAACTACCTCAAGTACACTTTTAATGACATACACTTACTTAATCAATTTTAATGCCATGTACTCGTATACTTACAACCGAGATAAAAGTATCCGGCAGACACCTGTCGAAATCATTGAATAATGTGCATCATTTCAGCATCATTTTTTAAAATGTATCCAAGCAGACTCGCTATGCGGTAAATGAGCAAAACCTTGTTGAGCAAATACTCTTTATTACCAAAATTCCAGGATCCGCCACTGCTCTATGTAATACCAATGTAGGCATGTTAGTACTAACTTTGTCCCCATAAAAGGTTATGGCCTCAGACATAAATTATTTGTAATCAGTAAAACAGCTTTCTTCAGGCCAGACACACTTTATCGTCAATCTGTACGCAAGGTCGACAGAGCAGACTTTCCTTCCTCCTCGCCTTTCAAAGAGTTGTGTCTACATTTGAACTCCCTTTTGTTTTGGCGAGATAATAACACAGACATAAACATGAGACCGTGGCCGTGGTGGCCCCGGCTGAAGAATAGGCCTCTACTTATCTACCTATTCGTGGATGTCGTAAGAGGCGACTAAGGGAAAAAAGCTAGGGGATGGGCAGCAGCGTCCCTCATTTTAACACATATAGCTCTAACTGCGCTCGCCAACCCGCATGCCCAGCGTGGTGAGTATGGGAAAATCCCCCCACATGATAAGGCATTTGCTCTGTCTGTGGGGGAGGCCATGTTCAGCAGTGGACGTCGAACGGCTGAAATGATGGTGATGAAACACGAGATAGTTCTGCCATCATACATTATTATGTGCTTGTGATTGGTTCGCTTACACAGGAAATAGTTCAGGCAATACAAAATCATATTTGATTCTCGTAGATGTCTCGTTCCCTATTATTGTATCGTTACAGAAGTCACATGAGAGATTCGACACTCCCTCTTTGCAACATTGGAAAAACACGTAACGCGTAATGCCACTTTTAAACTAGTAGCGTTGATGCAGCTCAGATTAGCCAATGAAGAGTGAATGAATCAATGGACTCATCCAATGAGTAATTCTGTAACGGTCCACCTTCGTGTCTCCTTACATTCACAAATAAAGATTACTAATAATCGATTTTACTAATAAGATTCGCATTAGAAACTAGTAATTAATCGATACTACAGCGCATTTTGAATTTAGCGCAATTATTGATTGAACATCTAGATCCGTTCAAGACATTGACTAAATTAGTCAACACAATAGAAATATATCGATTAAACTTTAAAACAAGTAATATGAAACCTAAATTAAAAATATGTCTTGTAATATCAAATCATAATACTATTTCAATAAACTCCATTAATAAGAATAGTAAAATTCAGTATATTTATTGAACATCAATGTTGATTCATTCAATCAAATAATTGCTGGAAATAATAAAACTTAAATGTTTTATCAAAATGAACCTTAACGTTGTAGTATTAGGAGCCACATATTTGCGTGGGAAGGTAGATGGCGCTGCTAGTAGAACAATTGCAGGTTGGCGGCAAAAACTAAGGTGAATTAAGAAAATATTTATGATCTGTGCTAAAATGTTCAAACCCTCCGCGCATGCGCAGTGGGAAAATAAATTACGTCATAGGAATAAGGTTTGAATTCGAGCAAATATTTCAAATTCATCAAGATCTCGTCAAATTTCGATCAATTTTTCGTTTTCTCGCACTGTACTTCTGCTAAAGGGAAAAACATATTATGTCAATGGAATAAGGTATGAAACTGAGCAAATATTTTATTCCTCAAAATTCCTTCAGTCTTCCAAGTAGGATCTTTTGAATCCAGAATTTGAATTTGGAATGAGTCAAGAATGCCAAGGGAGAAGAAGATTTACATCATAGAAAATAGGAAAGGATTTTGAACTAACCTGAATTCGTAGAAATTTCTAGAACAATCAGGCTATATAAGCCTCGTCAGGATTAAGATCATGATCATTCGATTTCGAGATTTCCTTTCAGAGGGCGAAGCTCTGCCGGTTTGATTTCAGAACGTAACTTTGGGGTTGGAATTTTCTAAGTTCTTATTAGTACTTTTGGATGGGATTGGATTGTGTGTAGTATTGTTTGAGTGATCGCCGTCTGAAGGAAATTATTAGGAGCTAGGGCATTCCCGTAACTAAACCCAGTCCGGACACTGGTCGCAAGCAGAGTTGCTACCTTGCGGTGTTATACCCAGCTTGTGTCCTCATATTAGCTAGGAAGGTGATAATCTTTGTAGCGGACCACCAATCGATTTTGGCCATTAACTTGGCGTCGATATGCTACCTGGAAAGTGCGTCCTTTGAACTCTAAACAGGAGGGCACCGTCGAAGTGGAGCCCGCGCCTGTATGGGCACCTGAGCTTAGGATTCTTAGTCCGCTTGTCCAGTCTTATTTATATATTTATTTGTACACAAGTTTATCCCCTGTTAGGCTGAGATCTGCCCCCCAGTCCAATAGCGGATCTTGGCAAGCACACGGTTATAGGGCAGGACAAAGTCGGGATTTACCACCCGCACTCATTCAATTAGTTAGTTAGGTGACTGACATTGCACTCCGTCAGTCTACTCACACAATTACAAGTAAATGTGGAGTCGGTCTCCTAGTTTGAATGGTAGAATCTAGCTAGAATAGGGCCTCTTAGGTACTCATATATTCAATTAGTTTCAAATAGGATGCTGGGTTCTAAAGGTTGATGAAGGAAAGGATACTAAACTACTATAATTAAAACTCAAAAACTAAATAAACAAGAAACTTAGTTTAATCTAAATCAATTCATCATAGGAGTGGCGTTGTAATTGAGGAATAACATTAATTTCATTAATATCTGGTTGGAAGGTTGAGTTATTATCATCAGTTATTCCTAACCTAACCAAATATATTACAAAAGAGACAAAACTATAAAATAGCAATTTATAATACAGTAAAGTACGCAATTGGGTTGTAAACTCTGCTGGCATTCATACAACATTGAATATTTACTTGAATAAATTAAAAGTTTTATTTATGGCTTTATTGAGACTAAACTTTAATTGAGCAAAGGTCTATACTGATTTACTTAGTCTGATTCAGGACCGGTAGGGTCCTTAGCTACCTCTGTAACGGAAATCACAGAGAGGACTATAAGGGTCCTAAGCTTTCCCCTGAACTGAAAATAAAAGTCAGAGTGGGCCGAAAGTGCCCTAAGCTTCAGCCATTACATAAAGTTCCTACCTACATGTACGACTTTAAGATATTACTTTAAGATATTTATGTGAATGCTTGTTTTTTTGAATAAAAATTATTCTATTCTATTATTCTATTCTATTCTCTGTAAATAACTGTGAACAGAGAGGCTATCTACAGAATTAAGACTATGCAAATCATGTTTGTTACCTAAGTAACTTATACTTGAAAGATTGAAATCTTTAATCACAACCTTTGGCCGAATGTGCCTATAACAGTTGTTTCATGCAAAATAAATGCAGGTGGAATAACTTCTTCACTAATTGGTTGAAGATATCAATTTACTTGGCAGTAGTCCATGTAGCTTGGAAATAAAGCTTTAAATAGAATTCCAAAGGAATTGTACTAAATTGTACCTTTAGCTATGATGCTAGCAGAGTTAATATACTCTTTAGAATACTGATCAAAATAGACTGATCTATGGCTATGAGAGCTATGTTAAGTATTCATTCACGCGAAACCAGGTGAATATGCTAATTGCATAATATAGAGTATATATACTCTTTAGAATACTGATCAAAATAGACTGATCTATGGCTATGAGAGCTATGTTAAGTATTCATTCACGCGAAACCAGGTGAATATGCTAATTGCATAATATAGAGTTAATATACTCTCCATAATACTGATTATATTAGTCAGATTGATGGCCATATGAGCTATGTTTTCCTTCACGCAAATCCAGGGGAAGAGGAAGTTCACAGAATTATAAATTAAATAAATTAAACTACAAATAAATGACAATAGCTACTTTAGGAACTATTAGGTTTTCTTAGGTAGCGGTCCGCAGCGGAAGTTAGGGATTCTTGGGTACCGAAGTATTCGGTAGCTTGGAGTTCCGCATGATAACTAGATATGATGGATGAGTATGAAAGTTTTGCTTTGCAAAGAAAAGTAAAGTAGAGATTCCTTGAATGGTTTGACAATGGACAAACATACAAATACTAACTACTTAGCTTTCCTCATAATCTTTTGATGAACAAGGACTGACAAACATACAGATATAAAATCTAGTAAATGTAAAGAACAGCATTCCCTATAAGTGAATTAAATAATCACTTATTTCAACGCTGGAAAGAAGTCCAAGTATTGTGATGTTTCTTACAGTCCGCGTGCGGAGGAGGGGCCCGGACCTTTGGCGTTATAATCCCTTTGCTACTTAAATTCAGTATAACCTTTATATTTAAGTATTTCCTAATATGAAATAATTATATTGATTCCCAACCATATGTCCTCTCATGCCATTCTACAGTTCCAGATTAGAATTAGACTTTAGAATTATACATCTCATATATTAAATTTAGAGTCGGAATGAGTCAAAGTTAAATATAAGTTAGATTCGGAAAGGGTAAAGAATTTAGATGTAGGTTAGTTAGTTAAGTTGAATTGTCTATAAAGTCTTTAAAGGATTTGAGTTACTACATTAGTTCACATCTTAGGGTCCTACCACTACAACTAGACGATCACTTGGCCATACTACTATCATGACAATACTATACTTCATACGATGCTGAGTTAGGATAGGCAATAGCATCTCACTAGGGGGGGGTCGTTACAATTCATTAGTTCACCACTTTGAATCCGCTATTTTTTTTAGCTCAAAAAGTGGCAGCTTCTCTTATTTCGCGTGTCTAATAATTTGTTAGTCGCTCTCTCTGATAAAGTCGCTCTGGAAATCTGTGGGGACGTCTGTGTTCAGCAGTGGACATCCTTCTGAAATTATGAATGATGATGAGATGAAAATAGCCGGAAACAATAACCAATATAAGAGTGTAATATGCAATAAGCCGGACTGGATTTCCATCAAAACAAGCATTAGGTGCACATGACGTGAAGTGTTCTCCGATATATAGAGAAACTAGCTTCCGCCCACGGCTTCGCTCGCGTGGTAGCTACATAAAAAGTAGCCTATATGCTATTCTAGGTAAATAACTTATTCTATTTCTAAATTCAACGAAATCGGTTGAGCCGTTACGGCGTAATTGATCAACAAACATCCAAACATCCTCACAAACTTTCGCATTTATAATATTAGTATGAAGTATGAAAGTAGGATTCGCATAATCCCTAACCTGAGGTTAGTAGGATTATTGTGATTAGCTATACAGTATCTAAATGGAGAGATTTACAGGTAGTTACATAATATGGGTTGTGTTGTCGGCTGATAGGATATCAGGCACGCCACGGCGCGGCCGCCCCGGCAGGACGTTATCTGTAGAGGCGATAGCATTTGATACGGTTCGCTTGCACACTGTTTCAACTTGTCTGGGCAAATGTTTATTTAGTTATGTTATTGTCTGTCTGGCCCGCTAATGAGGTTATTTCTACTTGATAGGCACGTTCATGGAAAAATCTGTCATGGAATTTATATTACAAGCACGCAGTGCGTCATAAAACTTCTTTGATGCTATGATATCGCCATTGACAAATTGTCGTGGGTTCAAATCCCGGTTGTTCAACAATGGATTTTCCATTCGTTAAATTTATGTACGCTAATAATAATAATTTTTGGCTGTGGTGGCCCCGTTTGAAGAATAGGCCCCTCCATATCTACCTATCCGCGGATGTCGTAAGAGGCGACTAAGGGAAAAAAGCTAGGGGATGGGCAGCAGCGTCCCTCATTTTAACAACGATAGCTCTAACTGCGCTCGCCAACCCACATGCCCAGCGTGGTGAGTATGGGCAAATCCCCCCACATGATAAGGAATTTGCTCTGTCTGTGGGGAGGCCATGTTCAACATTGGAAGTAGAACGGCTGAAATGATGAATGATGATGTGCGCTACTGCTAGTGTTACTAGTGCTCTCAAACATAAACTTTACTTATTCAAAACATAATCTTTGAAGTTGTTTGAATTTTTTGATGTGAAGTATATGTATCAAGTTGTCTGGGTTTACGCCGTCACAGAACGATGTCAGTGTCTTATGAGATCATGTCTTCAGGTCTTCAGTAGAATACGCGATAGAGTCGCAAGGTGCGGGTGGGGTTGGCCTTCCTGGAGAGCCTTCAGGTGGCGCGCGGCGGCGGCGGCCTGTCTAGACGTCTGGCGCCTACCATGTGTCGCAACCAGATCGCACTCAAGTGACTCGATCTTTCGAGAGTACCTACCACTGTTGAATGTAAAATTGCCTTTTTAATTAATGCCAGTAAAATGTAATATGGAAGGTAAACAGATCTGAGAATGAATTGTTTATTAATAATTTTGTAAATTACAAAACTAATAGCACAAAAGAAGATACTAGGTGGGTATACAAGGTGGTTCATAATAGGTACATATTATAAATACCATCCCGAAATTATTCTAAAAATATGTGTTTATTTTTAATTTTTTTTCACGAATGTTTACTAATTAACTGTTTGGTCTTAGAACAAACTTGATTGCCGATTGGGTGTAGTGTAGAATAAGCCCTTTCGGCATAGCATAGGTACATATTATGAATCACCTTGTTAAAGTCTTCGGTGTGCGCAAGTTTGCCTACGTTCTAATCATTTAGCTTGTTTACTTCTTCTTGTCGTGTCACTGATTATTTCTTGGTCATCCTGCATTAGGTCAGTGACTAGGTTGAGTTATGGTAGCTTATGACCGTCGGTGAAAGAATCAGTGTAGTGAAAGGATTAAAGTGCGCCTCTCAGAGGCTCCTTTCGTGCACATGTCACATTTCTTCGAATTTATAAGTTCTAGCTAGTTTACTGAGAATTATGTTGCCGAATTGGAAACATTTCCATTTCAATTCTTTGCAAGATTATGCGATGATAATTTCAAACAGACAGATAATTTCATAAACACACATTTCATTTCCGGCGGGATGGTAGAACCACAATCCCCGCCGTAATTTCTTTCTTAACATCGGCATCATCTTGATTCAATGACAATTTTTTGTTCTTATACTGTATTTCCGATATAGTGTGCTGGTAATACTCTGATTTCATAAATATTCTCAAAGTTACGTGTAAGAAACTTATTTGGTTGTCTGTCAATGCGGTATAATTTATATTTCGTTCATAATTTAGGGGCATCCTTCGACAGTAAATCTTGTTAAACAAAAAGATTCCTTTTACATTTTAAGTTTATCCTACTCTAGGCAACATATGAATACTGGTTCGATATCATAACTAAAGAATAGTCATAAATCAACGAGAATAAAATTAAATGTTATAAATAACAGAAGTTGTATCTGTGTGAAATATTTAAATGTATCTTGGGAGGAATTTATTGCCGGTCAAGTTAAACTAGGCAAAGATTTTATAGCAAAGATAACATCCGAAAAGGAAACGAATGTTTTTGTACCGCAGATAAATAAAAAACCACGATTGCTGTTACTTTTGACACAAATCATCACGTATTTAAACGTGAATGACCTGTCGGAACGCGCAATGTATAAGTTTCCACGGTTTATTGCTAACGCGATCTAATTTATTGAATATTGATATGTCTACTCCGGGAAAAACATTTTTCTCAGGCACCGAGGCGTGTCGCATATCTAAGCATCATACGAACACCGGCACCGCCCGGGGCGAAAGCGGATGCTTCGCTGGGTATTCTAGCTCGTGGATTGCGGAAGGTAACCTATCTGCGGGTACTCGTAGTGAAGGCGGGAACACCGACGGAAGGCGTCGTAAATTACAAGCAACGCTAGACTACTTTTATTCCTTCCACAATAGGAACACAACTGCCCGCAAACATTGTAGGTATCTAGTGTTCTCTCCTGAGGGAGATGTCCTGAGGGACATTCATGAGATTTTTCGACTAGTTTCCAAAGTTTTATTAGGAAACCGTGAATTTTCCATTAATTATTTAAGATAAAAATACAGTTTTCTGGTCAAGCAGATCATCATCATCTGCCTGTCTTTGTCCCTTATTATGTGGGGCCGGCACAACATGTTTTCTTTTTCCACTCTCTTCTGTTAGCCAGCAATTCTTTCTTACTTATATCTTTTTTTTATGGTTTACGGAGGCAAACAGGCTTACGGCCCACCTGATGGTAAGAGGTTACCGTGGCCTATTGACATCTGCAACACCTGGAGCATTGCTAATGCGTTGCCTGCCCTGAAGAAATCTTTTTGTATTTTTCTTAAAGCTCTTCATGTTGTATGTCTCTGAATAAGTAGATATGAACATATTCAACTTACCCTATTTTATCCTGACTAAACTGATTTCAGAACACTGTAGTATGTAGCTATGGAAGTGCCTAAAGTGGTACAAACACCTAAAACTATTGGGGCACGAACGTAATGTGAACTTGCGCTATTCCAAGTTAGAGATATAAAGTCACGAGACTTCGTGAAATAACTTTATGTGCTCTAACGGTGAAGGAAAACGTCGCGTCGCGAGGTAAACAGCGCATGTCCTAGACCCAAAAGTTCAACATTGTGACATGTGCATGAAAGGAATATCCTTGCGAGACAAAATTAATCCTTTCAACATCGGTCACCACAAGGTGGCTTAACCAAGAAAGAACCAAAGACTGACATTGATAGGTCGAGATAGCGAGCTGAAGGTGGACCTCTTAGTACTAAATATGCAAAGCGCGGTTTAGGTAGATTAGACAAGCCAAGGTCATTTCTATATGTATTACCATCCCGAAAGGCGCAACAAAATGAAAGAATATTTTTGGGAAAAAAAACAATTATTTACCTTTAGAATATTTATTTTCTTTATAAGTAGTTATGAAATATACGAGGAGTTCGACATAAAACAGCCAAATAATTGAGTTTGAACTGATTTGACTTTAATACAGCAGATTTTTGTCAATGAAAAATGTTGAATTTTCAAAAGTCCTAGAACAAGGTTTATTGCCAATACCTACATTCCGAATAACCTTGTAGATTCTCCAAATTCGGTCTTGGAAACCTGTAAACAAATTCATTCAGGAACTGGTGTAGCCAAATAAATTGTGCAAGCATGTCGGTCATGGTTCTTTAATGTGCCCTTCTCCAACCAAAACTGGTAGTGCACTTATGGCATGTTGTGGTGAGACGTACAAAGCACTGCTTATTAGAAGAGTGAATGTGCAATGAATGAATGAACGTGCGTAACTTTAACTCGGCCATGGCCGGAACCTGACTGTTTGCGATGGCATTTGGCTATTCGACCGTGACATTCGATTTGGTAAGCGGATCGTCTTTAAAACGCCGACCATAATTCACCGCAATTACAGCGTGGCTAGTCCACTTCTAGCCGTGCTCGGGACTGAATAACCGGAATATAAAGGTACCTTTAAGTAACGATATGACGTCATACCGATAAATTCCGGTTACCCGAATATTTCTCTACCAATAAATATAACGGTACCGGAAAATCTGGCTTCGCAGTTCATTTCGGTTTATTTCGCTACCGGTACCTATAACCGAAATAAATAAAGGTTTATAAAGGTTTTCTTTGATGAAACGCCGCCACCCCACCACCGCGGCGCGACTATCCTAGCGAACTAGCCGCGGCTAAAAATTTCGGTACCGAAATCTACCGGTATGAAATAACGGTAGCGTAATGCCCTACCGGTACCCTGCATAATGGTACCGAAATGTTTTACGGTGTTTAACGGTACCAGTACCTATAACCTCTACCAGTTTCAGTCCCAGGTTTCCTCACGATGTTTTCCTTCACTTTGATGATCACGTGTTAATGGGCAAATAATTTTTTCGAATAGAAACCATGGATGCCCGACAGGAATTCGAACCTATGATATTCAGATAGAGAGTCAAGGAATCTCTGACTTGGCGAGCAGCCTGCTCGCTCTGATCGTGAGGAAACCCGCGGCTTAGTCAACTCCATACGTACTGACTCTGCCTTTCCTGTGGATAAGGCCGACTAGGCTGAGAGGATGGTATAGATGCTGGGCAAGCCAACTCCATCTAAAACATGTCCCAGGCACTACAGCATCGTCCTGTAAGTGAGTAAAAAGTTCCACTCGACGGTGTATATAATTATCGTCTAGAATAAATGTAATAAGTCCTTGTTGTACTCCTACGCATATTTCTACATCAAACGATTTCTTGAAATTTAAACTAGGTTGATGGCCGTTACAATCTTTAGGTTATTTATTTATAACTTCTAAATGCAGGCGTGCATTTTAATGTTCAGCCTTGTTCATTATCTGTTTTATAGCTGAGGCGGTGCGTCTAGACAGGTGTGTCTGTTTTCTTCAGACACGTCTGTTGCGAACGTGAATGTTAAATTGACCACGACAATAAAAAGTTGCTTGTAATGACATTTGATGACCACAATTTATTGGTTTACCTAGCCTGTTTGTGGTAAAAGCCACGTTTTAAATAAGAATTCATTTAGTTGTTAGGTACCTACTAAAATAGCATTATAATGTATGCAATTCATTATGAAAAATATTAGCTACTTCCATAGTGTAATGTCCTATGGTATCTTTCTCTGGGGGAATGCAGCAGATATCCAAGTCATATTTGTTTTACAAAAACGAGCAATACGTGCCATTTATAAAATGAAGTCAAGGGACTCCTTGAGGGAACTTTTTAAAGAAATTAACATTTTAACTGTAACTTCACAATATATTTACGAAAACTTATTGTACACACATAAGCACATGGCTAGCTTTAAGAAAAAAAGTGATGTGCATAGTATTAACACAAGAAACAAAAATAAATTGTGCATTCCAAAATTTAGATTACAAAAAGTAAATGGGTCTTTTATGGGGAATATGGTAAGATTTTATAATAAACTTCCGGTAAACGCGACGCAACTTCCTATTAGAAGATTTAAAGTGTACATAAAGAATAATCTTATTAAGAAAGCGTACTATAAACTAAATGATTATTTAAATGATAAAACCGCATGGCCTGAAGTCGCTCTGCCCCTCGACAGCTAAAATGCCATTTTGCAGTGTCTTTACAGTTTTTGCTTGCATCATATTTTAAGTATTATTTAATTATATAAGCATTAGGTACATATTTCATCAAGTGTAGCGTGTGCTGCCCTTAGATCATTTGTTGAAGCTCACATTTGTCTTCATTTTTTTCACATTTTTATAAGCCTTATTTATTAAGGATTATAATTAGATTACTTTTCTCTTGAGCCTCACCTAGTTCGATCGGCACCACACTGAAGCTTTAAATTCCATTTTGTGAAAAAGGATCATCGAAAAAAATGATAGGCACCAAGCCGTGTTTGTTGCCTGATTCTTCTAGGCTTGGTCGCGAGGAACAGGCATAGCTTCACCTAGTTTCTAAGACGTTTCAAAGTGATCCTAGTGATTTTATTGAAATAAATGCCTTTTGACTTTGACTTTGATATGCATTTTAAAAGCAATTTGGGAGATAGGTATCCAAATAATTTTAATTAAAATCTAACCGCAATGTTTTGTCTAACAGGTGTAAATACAGAGTTATTTGTTTGACTGCGCGTGTTTGTGCAGAGCAGCGTTTGTGAATCGACTGTTTATTATGGAACGAACCCTGGTCTGAGTAAACAAAATGCTTTGCATAGCATTACTGAAATTCCCAAACAGGATATTGCATTGGGTTTACTACAAAATCTACAAATGATTCAATGTAAGCAAATCTTTTGCGATTTATTCAGTATGTATAGTATTTAAGCAGTAGGTACTAGCATGCGCGCGCGGCTCCGCTCGCGTGGTACCTAGATAAAAGGAGCTGATTGAGTGTCGACTTAGAATACCAGGGCTATTTTTCTATGTTTTCCTACTGGGGCTACCGATAAATACAAATTGCTTTTGCAGGTCGAGCTATAGTCAGGGCGAGACTGGTCAACATCCGGTATCGAGAGCACGGGATGTGGCCGCGGGGTGACTCCGGGCCGACGCCGGCCGCCGGCCGCCGCCGGTGCCGGGTGCCATATTCGGTCAGTGCACATTGTTGTTTACCGGCGGTATCGCGAGGCCGCGTGACGTAGCGTCTAGACGCGCCCGCCCCGCGCCCGCGCCTCTCGCTGGCCCCCGCTACGCCTGCCACCCGACGACCATGCACTGTTTCGATCACCAGCTTATCTTTACCGTAATGCTGCACTGTTCCGGTGCACTCGGAGTAACATGAAACAGACTTTCAATACCGATTAGCACGCCGCGAGTCGACGCCCGAATGGCGGCTGCCTCGTTACGGAAGCTATTTGCGTTCATAATAACTTGTTTTCTATCGATGATCGATCAATAAAACCGGGGTATCGATTTGTTACTATGATGATTGCGGAAAGAACCTTTTTTTACTTTTATACCCTACCTTTTCCTCGCTACTGCAGGTTTACGGCTATTTAAATAGAATTTCATATAATATAGGTCTAACCTTATCAGCCTCTATCATGCTCTTTTTGCTATCATAGAGTGTTAGATTACCTGAGTACCTAAGTACTTGTGAGTGCCTGAGAGAAGTACGTAGATGTCAACTTTTATTGGGCATAACAGTCGCATCCATACTTCTTAATTTTAACAAGTAAATTAAAGGAATGCACTAGGAAATTCTCCACAACACTTGAACAGCCTGGTGGCAGATTAGGTTCACCTAGTACAGTCGTCTGCACTAAGATGTTACTATACTGATTCCAAAATGTTCTAAATTGTGTCATAGTGCTCAAAATTATGTACGCAACCACTTGTATTACGCAACAACTTGTGCGATTTTTAACTTCCCTACAATTTTTATGAGCACTGTGGCATCATTTTATTGCAAGTGACTGTACATAGGTATAGATCGATCTCCAGTCAAGAAACCAATTTCTAATTGAAAATTTACACAAAACTAAATAAACTCAATGAAATGCAAGTTTTTAATAAAACAAATGCAAAGGTTGTGAGGAAATTGCAAAACATTTCAAGATGCATTTTGCATGGTTGGTGAAAAAAGTTGTTCGTATCATGTGAAATGTCACAGCCACTTCTTTGTACCTACCTGCATAGTTTGGTATGTTCATAGAATAAATGCACATGTACTGCATTAGTCATGCGCAAAGTCGTTCAGCAACTAGAGCGACAATAATTATCGGTTGTCTTGTAGAAGTAATTGCTATAAAAACCAGTCTATAGACCAGGGACCAAGGCTCGTTTCTTTAATCGTCATGAGTGGAATTCTGAGGAGAAATATTAATACATTTTAACAGCTATGCCACATTTGGATGGACTCTACTAAAGATCTTCATCGGCCTGAGGAAGTCAACTGCTGGACATAAGCCTCCACTAAGTGGGGAATGGGAGGGGTTGGACCATAACCCACCACGCTGCGGGTTGCTGAGTGGAGCGCCAGCGCCTAGATCCCCATCGGTGTTGTTAGAAATGTAAGAAAAGAAAAGGCATTTATTTGTCCCCAACAACAATAAAATAAAATATTACAAAAAGTAAGATGGTTTTGTACTTTACTTTGGTAATATGGAAAGTAATGTCGTTCAGGTAGTATTCAAATGTGAATGTTCAGCGACTTTCGTTGCTACCTGTACATAATAACTAGCAACATCATAATATGAAATCGTATGACGTACTGTCTCGATGGGGCAGTGACACAGTGGGTGATAATTGACCAGCAGGAAAACTCTACATCCGCTCCACCATACTAAATAATAGTGAATGGTTTATTATACCTAGATTAATGTGATAGGACAGAGTTATATGAAGAGGCTATAGATTGCTTACTCTACATAATAGTTTGACAATCAAAATTTAATATAAGGTCATTAGGTTTGTCATCATCGTCTTGAGCCGGATAGTGTTATAGGCTACAAAATAAACTTGCGACACCAATTCGTTTGATACCGGTATAGTGATACATAATAGATGATAGATATTGATCTTTTACTTGGTCTTTCTAAAATAAATTAATATAAGATAAATTATAACAAACCAAATAATAGCTTCGGTAAATAAATTGCCTACTGCATAAAAAAACGATATTTTCCGTATCATTATGTACTAATAGCAATAGCTATACCCACTAAATTAGTATCTAGTATGATTTTTGGGATACTATTAAAAAAAATCATGGTATTCCTTAAGTGTGGGTTATCACTTTTAAAATAATCACAATTAAAATAATCTAGTAGGTAGATATAGCTTGCTTTTTATTACTCCATAGCAGCAACCGACAACAAATGACCTAGACAGAGTTATCACGGCTGTCTGGCGCATAATTGTCTGGCAGGCAATTAAACTCTAGCGAAACTGCACAAACTAACTATCTTGAAAGTTCCCGGCGCTACGTCGCAAGTCCAGACTGGGGATTTCCACTGATTCACAAATAGAATATCCCGCCGATCGCGAGAAAACCATCCGAAATCAATATGTAGCAATATTCAGAACCAACTATGTTTAAAAGTCTGAAAAAACGGCAAGAGACGGTACCTTTATAATTCTCTGCCTAAATGTTCCAATGCACGATGCGTTAAGTTCAGTTATAATAATAATTTATGAATGCAACGTCTGAAGCAGATAACTATAATCAATCAATACCTACCTTGTAACCTGGCGTTTATCAGTACTTATAGCACCACTAGCTTCCGCCTGCGGCGTCCATCGCTAGATAGTAAGTAGCGTTGGCCTTCCCTAAGGTTTAAGCTATCTCCATACCACAAAAATAACATGAAAACCCTGCTGTTTTGCTGCTTGGAGCTGTTTTGGAGTTGAATATAAATATAGGTAGACACAACTCTCCCTTATTAATATTATACAAGATGATTCATAATATGAATGATATTCCGATAATGGCTTATTCCACACCGATTTAGCAATAAAATTGAAGCATTATTTTAATTTTTTTTATACAACTAAGGTGGGGAACATCATACGGCCCACCTGTTGGTAAGCGGTTACCGTAGCCTATGAGCGATTGCAATACCAGAGGCATCACGCACGCGTTGCCGACCACGAACCCCCCCACCCCTAAAGAGCTCTGGCAACCTTACTCACCGCAGGAACACAACATTATTTGAAACAAATAATGTTATTTGGCTGCGATCTTCTGTAAGGCGGAGGTACTTCACCAGGCGGGCTACTCCAATTTAGAACGAGAAAATTTCGCTGTGCCCTACCTCCGCCAAGAAATTCTCACAAGGATAATATGTTATATCTTTATGAGAATATATAAGGCTAGAGGAGTTTACCATCACTTTAACCGGCCGTTCAGCGACTTTGTAACTTAACTGGTTGTTTTGGCAGCAGTTTTCATTTTTATTTTATTTATTTACCTTTCATAACCGACGGTTACAGTAACCGCTTGTTTATGAGCCGGTGATCAATGGCCCTAGTATCTTATAAAAATCCGATCCATACACGTTTATTTTGATCTCAATCTGTCTCATCAATCACAAGTGTCTAGACATAAATTATAGATACTACGAGAGCCTTCCGGTGATGCTATAGATACTTACGTAACGTAGCTCTTTGCAAGATAAGCAGTGCTTTGCGGGATGATGGCGGAAAATATTCCTTGTTGAATAAATAGCGGCTCAGCCGGTAGGTACACTTGACTAATAAAATGACCACTCAACAAAAGTGTTCATGAAACCTCAATACATTCTTAAGATTCAACGATATCCCACACGATGGGACGGGACACCATGGACATGACAATTCCTAAGTATATGCTCATTTTCCACTTCTTGGTAATGAGCTGGAAATAGCTGAGCGAAGCGACCTTGATCTTCCACTACTAGTGATAATGAAATTCAACCCCTAAGAGGTTGCAGAGGGGTTTGAAATGTGTATGGAAAAACTTCACAACATTATTTGTTTCAAATAGTGTTGTGTTCCTGTGGTGAGAAAGGTTGCCAGAGCTCTTTAGGGGGAGGAGTTCAGGGTCGGCAACGCGTGCGTGATGCCTCTGGTATTGCAAGCTCTCATAGGCTACGGTAACCAAGTGGTTACCGTAGCCTTTGGTAAGTACCAACAGGTGAGCCGTATGCTTGTTTGCCACTTTAGTTGTATAAAAAATAACGAGATTGAATCAGAAATTAGGAAATTCGACTAAGATCACTGGCATTGCCCAGAGGATTAGCAAGTTGAAGTGGCAATGGGCGGGATACATAGCTCGGAGCACCGACAGCCGATGGGGCAGAATGGTTCTGTGGTGACGACCACGCAATGGAAAGAGCAGCGAAGGAAAGCCCCCACTAGATGATGAGAGATGATCACGTGATCATTCCACACAGAGTCCAAATTGGACAGGAATTTCAGGTCATACTTAACATGCCCCTCCACGCACAGCGCGACTGGTATCAGCTACCCTTCAGGAGCACGATGTCATGGTTTTGGGCTGGCCTGCAGTCTTAACACGCTTGAGACATGTTGCAGCGAAGAGCGAAGAAGACGGTTTTGGAGGAGGTAGGGCATAGCGAGTTTTTCTCGTTCTAAATTGGAGCAGCCCGCCTGGGAGGTACCTCCGCCTTACAGAAGATCGCAGCCAAATAACATTATTTGTTTCAAATAGTGTTGTGTTCCTGCGGTGAGTAAGGTTGCCAGAGCTCTTTAGGGAGAGGGGGGTTCGGGGTCGGCAACGCGTGCGTGATGCCTCTGGTATTGCAAGCGCTCATAGGCCACGGTAACCTCTGTAACGACCCCCCCCTAAAGATATGATATTGCCTATCCTAACAGCATTATATGAAGTATAGTATTGTCATGATAGTAGTATGGCCAAGTGATCGTCTAGTTGTAGTGGTACGACCCTAAGATGTGAACTAATGTAGTAACTCAAATCCTTTATAGTAGATTATGCAACAAGGGCTTAAAGTAGTGTATTATGTCAAGGGCGCTATATTGAACCCCGAGAACGAGGGATTCTATGGTTAACTCCTGAGCGGAGCGAGGGAGTTAAGGCAAGAATCCTGAGTACGAGGGGTTCAAGATCGCCCAAGACAAATACACATTTAAGCCCGCGATGCATACTCTACTTTTTATACTTTCTGCGAGGCAATTGAAAACAATGACTGTTAAGTAGAAAGAAATGATTTTTCTGGAAGTAAGTTTCCAAATATACCAGAGGCTTCAGATTGTATGCATTCTGGAGTCGAATCAAAATCACTATCGTCGTCACTTGACATTTTTTAGAAGTTTATTTGAATCGAAACTGAATTTCGGTGTAGATAACAGCACAGCAGTTTGAGCGCTTGGCGCCTTTTTTTCTTTTTTTGTAGTCTATTCTGTAGTGGTCAGTTCGACATTCGAATAAATCCTTCTTCGTGCGCGGGTGAAAATGAATGTCGTAAAAAGTTTTCATTTTTTTTAATTTGTAGGCAGTGCAAAGAAAATGTTAACATACAGCCTAATGAGAATAAAATCTCATTGCACCCAAACATTTTTGAAACCAACCTCGATCAAGAACAACTACATGGGTTGCATTCCAAATTCAAATCACATTATGTCCCATGGGAAATAATGAAATTCAGTACAACATTATGACCCGGCTAGACCGTAGGGCTATTATGACTTACTTTAGGAAAGGTTTGCATGACACATAATATGGCATTGACGAGCAGGTAGTATAAAAAAGACTTTATAGACAATTCAACTTAACTAACTAACCTATATCTGAATTCTTAACCCTTTCCGAATCTAACTTATATTTAACTTTGACTCGATCCGACTCTAAATTTAATAAATGAGATTAATAATTCTAAACTCTAATTCTAATCTGGTACTGTAGAATGGCATGAGAGGACATATGGTTGGGAATCAATATCATTATTTCATATTAGGAAATACTTCAATCTAAAGGTTATACTGAATTTAAGTAGCAAAGGGATTATAACGCCAAAGGTCCGGGCCCCTCCTCCGCACGCGGACTGTAAGAAACATCACAATACTTGGACTTCTTTCCAGCGTTGTAATAAGTGATTTCTTGAACAGATCTTGATGTTCAATCAATAATTGCGCTAAATTCAAAATGCGCTGCTTCTCGATTAATTACTAGTTTCTTATGCGAATCTTATTAGTAAAATCGATTATTAGTAATCTTTATTTGTGAATGTAAGGAGACACGAAGGTGGACCGTTACACCTCTCACCAACAGGTGGGCCGTATGCTTGGTTGCCACCTCAGTTGTATAAAAAAAAAAAAATCTGCAATTTCCTGTCAAATTTTACCATGTACTGTTGCATTTTATTATTATTATTAAACAGCATAGGTATATTAAGAATTTTTACTATTCGCTAGATTTATGAAAGAATGAAAATGAAAAATAATTTATTTAGCAACAAAAGACACCTTTACATTTGTAAGTATTATAAACTTAAGGTAATTAGATAGGTTGGTTAGTACAAAATGAAGGTGCAAAATGTTGAGAGGGCTTATGACGTAGAAAGCAATTAAACAGCGGTCTTCACACTAGGCCAAGCCTGTATCGTGAAGGCCTTTAAATCCTGTAGGCCTGTATCGTGAAAATTATAGATAGTTTTCTGAAAATCAAAAAAATGCTGAATATAATAGAATAGAAAACTTTTATTTTGTTACCAACACAATCAGTCTTAAAATAACACAATACAAAAAATGAAATTCAACCTCATGGTAACAAAAATGGCCACCACTCAGCATGTGCTAGGGCAGAGCAGATCATACCAAAGCGCTGGTCTTCCGTGGTCGCACTTGGATATGAGCGTGCAGTACTACTGCGATACATACATACATACATAAAATCACGCCTATTTCCCAGAGGGGTAGGCAGAGACCACGGCCTTTCACTTGCTACGATCCTGACATACCTCTTTCGCTTCATTCACTCTCATCACATTCCTCATACATGCTCGTTGGTTTAGGGTACTCTTGACATGGCCTTTGTCCAAAACGTCACCGATTTGGTCGCTAAACGTACGCCTAGGTCTTCCTCTTCCAACGGTTCCATTCACACTCGCCTGATACACCTTTTTCGTCAATCTTCTTTCGTTCATCCTCTCTACATGACCAAACCATCTCAGCATACCTTACTACTGCGATAGTGTCCTAAAATTATTAACCTACTATACACATATAATATATATAATCGTAGACAACCTAATATCCGTAGACAATGTTGATGTGTAGGTATACTGGTCAGAATTTATTATTTAACGTTTGGTTGTACATAACTATTGTACGGCGGCGCCGGCGCTGATTATTGACGCAACACTTGATTAAACACTATCATGCACGGTCCTTGAAATTATCAGTCTGCCAAATTAATTTAGGCAACCACAACGGGCTTGTTAAAATAGTTATAGTTGTGATTAAGCTATCATATTTTATTTTTAATTCTGTGCCGGTGTCTTGCTCTACAAGGTGATTCATAATATGTATACTTACTACTTATACTTGCGCTAGAGGTCGCGGGTTCGAGTCCCGCACTGGACAAACATTTGTGTGTGACACAGATGTTTGTTCTGTGTCTGGGTGTTAAATAGTTTTCTATTATGTATATCAGTCTCTGGTACCCATAGTACAGGCTATGCCTAGTTTGGGGTCAGCTGACCGTGTGTGATATGTGCGGAATATTTATTTTATTATTTATTGATTATACTTGAAGGGCATTATTCTACACTTAATTGACACTATAGTTTGTTCTACGACTTTCGGGATTCCTTTATAACTAGGTACTATGTTAAAATCCGCTGTGTTTGGGGTCCAATCAGTTCAAACTCCATTATTCAGCTGTTTTAAATAGCAATCGAACTTCTCTTACATATAATGATTAGTTATAACAGTGATAAAAATGCTAAAAACTTTTTTAAGCATTTGAATTTTGAAAAGATTGGTAAAAAAAATAAAAATAATATTAACTTTTTGCTAACAATTTTTCTTTTTGTAACCTATTTATCTGATTAGTAAATTGAGGATTGATTTAGTTATTTTTTCTTTAGTTTTTTAAACGTAATTTTGATTAGTAACTAATAGCAAAGACATTATAGAAGAAAAATTCTGTCTTTGCTAATAGGCAAGCCGAAAAATCAAAAGCAATTTTATATATTATTAGCAAAGTTACTTTATAAATTGTTAGTGAATACTTCAAACGGGTTCCAGACCCAGCGAGCTGCGATTCTTTTTAAAATTCGAAGAATTGCCGCCAATAGGTAGACAGGCCATAAGTCGAGTCTCTCCTCTAGCTAGCCGACCGTGGCTTGAACAATAGATTAACAAGCAAGCTAAACTAACATGCATATTTTATTTGAGGTTCAAAAGCTAAGCGGACGGTTCATTAAGAGTTCAAGGATTTCTAATGACGCCTAAATTTAAGAGTGTATGTAAGACTTGAAATACTTGGGCTAAATGCGAGTCAGACAGACTTACAACTCAAGGGTTTCGCTGTTGGTGAATCAAAAAAATTGATATACTTACCTAGTAAATTTTATTAAAGTTGAGAACTATTGGTCACCCCGACTCTCAAAGCTATTTACTTACCCCTTTTTTCTTTTACCCCTTTAACGCTATAAACGCGTTATGAATTTATGAATTGCTTAAAATTATCCCTGTCACTGCTTGTCATTATGTCATTGTAAGAAATGGCAATACTTTAATCATTGCTTAGCTTTTGACAGATTTTTATAACAAAGGCCGCTAATTATTTTAATAAGATCAAGTAAGTCATCTTTTAGGGTCAATTTAACATGGGCTATAGTAGAAAAAGCTTGCAATTGAATGTGTTACCATCAATACATTGCCAAAAAAAAAAACAATGAGTATTATGTGACATGCATGATCGAACGTGACGAATAGTCTGAATTAATAGGTGCTGCGCACGCGTGCCGATTACATACAGCCGAATTGCGATTGCGCCCCGGCCGCCAACAGGAGAGATCGCGCCAGACGGCTACCGAAATTTGGGTTAGGCGCTTTTTGCTCGGCGCGGGCGCCGGTGGACACACGAGCGAGCCGTAAGGTCGATGAGCCCCAAGCCTACCCCCTCCCGCTACCTTCGCGACCAGTTCCACCACAAGGTGCAGCGGCTGCAGCGACCATCCAACCCTACATATCTACCACCTGCCAGACACTAAGCGAGTATACCTAACATAATGAACCAGCCTCGCCTTCGACACGGCCGGTGTTGACTTTCGAGATGAACAGGATAATGCAACGAGACCAATAAACTTTGTGCATGATAATTCTACAACGAAATGAACATTTATGACTGGCCTCATAGCTCAGTTAGTAGTAACTCTGCCTTGTGCGCTAGAGGTCGCGGGTTCGATCCCCGCACTGGACAAACATTTGTTTGATAAACACAGATGTTTGTTCTGTTTTTGGGTGTTAAATATGTATCTATTATGTATATCAGTCTCTGGTACCCATAGTACAGGCTATGCCTAGTTTGGAATCAGTAGACCGCGTGAATATGTCCGGAATATTTATTATTTATTTATTATTATTATTTAGTAATGCAGAAACGTATAAGTAAGTTTTCGCCAACACGCCGGCGGAAAACCGGGGCCATAGGATTCAAAATAAATTCTATCCAAAATAACCCATAAGGGGCCGAAGTTGAGTGGCCGTTTGGAATAAACCATATTTTCGGCTATTAGACAAGGATATTTGATCAATCGAGCAAAGCGAGGAAGATCTCCAGAATGTGTCTCCAACGGCAATTTCCAAATTGTTAAACCGTTCTTCACGAAATTTAAAAATACTTATCGGTTTAATTTCAGTATTTGAGTATATCTCTCTCAGTGTATCTGAGTACTACATAGTTCAGCCTCTGCAATCGCATCATCTTCGTTAGTTTATGCACTTACCGAGTACTTAGTTTAGCAAATCTGACAGCCGAGTGTCGTGCATTCGGACCAAGACTGGTTTCCAGTTTCGTGCCAAAAGTCTGCGTTCGACTTTTGCTGCATTAGCTTTTGGGAAACCGTTATTTTTAAGTGCTTGCTCACAAATAACGGATTCCCAGATAATCATCACATCCTGAAACTTAAGGCTGCTTTACATAGACATTTTACTTCATAACCTACAAGATATGTGAATGCTCGAGTCTCCTCCAAAATAAAAAAATGCTGCAGTCTGAAGCCGTGTTCAAACGGCGTGCTATATGTTATCTAATATAGGTATGCTTTCTATTTTCAAATGATCCTCACGTTAACTGATGAAAGTCAAATTTGAGATTTGATCGAGTATCTACCTACGATATAGTTTAACGATATCGCAAGCCCCTAAAAGTCTAACTCAAAACCGACTTTATTGTGTGTAGGTACACTAAGGATCATTTTCAAATACATTTCAGATGACATATCGCACGCCGATTGAACACGGCTTGAAACATGTTTAGTTTGCAGCATTTTTTTTGCCGTCAGCGATCGTATGTCACTAAGTACATATCTACGGGTCTTATACGGGTATATACAATAGCTGTTTTTAATTGGCAGCTCAGTTTTTATGCAGCTCCTTCGCGTCTGTTGCATTTTTTGCGAACACCTTTCGAGATCGGTCTGTAGATAGACGCGTATGAATGGCTTGTCTAGACGTGCCATCCGTCGCAGCTTAGGCACATATGCGCCCGTTGTTTGCCCACCACAGAATGTGACCAGCCAAATGTGCACTGAATAATATAAGTTAGATTTCATTGCTAGAGCAAATTTTTTGCAGCATGTCTTTGACTTTTTTTATCGTTCGTCACTATGTGATGCTATGAATAAGATTAAGTCGAATCATGTCTGGAGATTCATATCAGGCACAAGCCTTAGCGATTTAGAATTACTTAAATGGGGTTTTATAAGATTCATGCAAGAATTTAAAATAAAGTCAAAGCTGGTAAGTCGAAAAACATTTTAGAAGGAAACAAAGGAGTGAAAAAGTAGCAGAACGAAAAAGACTTGAAATATTTCGCACAGTAGGTATAAAATGGTCTTAGTAAACAAGAGCTACGAAAGCTCATAATACCGTAGTACGTGACGCAAATTAAGATATGAGGAAATTGAACGAACGCAGAATACTATGTATTGTAAATCAAAAACGCAGGCTTTCTTTTTTTGAGCTCAGAATAACCGTTATGAACTTATGAGTACGGAAAATATTAGAAGTAAGGAATATTTGTCTTTTATTATGTGGTTAAAAAAAATACACATTTATTCATACCATCTATAGATCGTTTGTAACGGTCTTTAGATGGCTCAACTATTTCTTGTGTATTTTGTAAATATTAACTTGTATTAGTTTTAAGTTTATTTCTGTAAATAAATAAAATAAATAAATAAATATTCCGGACATATCACACACGGTCAACTGATCCCAAACTAGGCATAGCCTGTACTATGGGTACCAGAGACCGACATACATAATAGATATATATTTAACACCCAGACACAGAACAAACATCTGTGTTAGTCACAAATGTTTGTCCAGTGCGGGAATCGAACCCGCGACCTCTAGCGCAGAAGGCAGAGTTACTACCAAATGAGCTATGAGGTCAGTCAAATAAAGTATTTACCTATATTATGCGCAATAAAGAACACCTTGCTAACTTGTTGTTTTTGACACTCACGCGTCGAGGGTTCATACTCTTATAATATATATCCGACACCTCCTTCTAAAATCCGCACAATGCACTCGGCATGCATGCAAGATTGATTAATATTATTTTTTCTGAGCTTGTGGTGCAAACAGCATGCACCTACAAACCCTCTATAATTATGAAGATGAGGCTCTATAAATTACATGCTTTTTAGAACTGCATGATGAAGAAATAAGTGTTGATTTTAATGGTGCGTAATATGTTCCATGCACAAATTACTTTATAATTTAGTTTCTAAGGTTTCCCTTTAGGGTCTCGATACTTAAAAAGCGTACGGCGATCCCACTCACACAAGACAAATTAATAAAATCTACAATATACAACACTCAGCCTGAGGCCCGAGTCCGCAATGTGCGTTAGTAACTCACTTGTCACCGGTGAGTAGTGTAAGTTTAAATCTTCTTTTTTTATATTTTTAAAAACGAAAACATACACAAGAAACAGTTGAGCCATCTAAAGACCGTTACAAACGATCTATAGATATCTCAACTAATCCAGATCACTACCAGTCGGAAGCGTCCCCAAGATTAATTAACGAAAAAAAAAAGTTTATAATAAAGAAAATAAATTCGAGTTTCATTACTCTGTATCAAAGGGCTCAAAGTTGGTAGTGTGGACGGGAAATTTCATTACAACTTCACTTTGCTGACAGCAGCGCCAGCTTAAAGTATGTAGTTGGTATACCATTCACTGCTAGACTTTGGATAAAGAGATTACATAGGTAGGTATTATATTATGCTTCAGACAATGTTGTTGCAACTTGCAACGGGAATGCTCGCCTTCGTTGTCTCACCGTGATTTGTATAAAAATTTAATTAAAGAGCCTTTTCTTTGTCAAATGTTTCGTAGATAATCGGTTAAGTGGGTAAGAAATAATCATAATCATCATCAGCAGCATTTCAGGCGTAGGACGTTCTCTGTTGAACATAGGCTTCCCCATAGCTTTCCAGAAACAAGCACATACTCGTCACGCTGAACATGCGGGTTGGCGAGCGCAGATAAAGCTATTGTTGTTAATAGGGAACGCTGCTGCCTATTTCCTAACTTTTTTCCTTAAGTATTGCCTCTTAAGAAATCCACGGGTAGAAATGGGGGGATCTATTCTAACACGGTACGACGACGTCGCGGCAGGCCGAGGTGCAGATGGATTGATGACCTCATCAAATTCCGTGCAGACTGGACCACCTTGGAACAGGAGATGGACCTGGGGGGAAGGCCTTTATCTAGCTTTGGGACACAAAGGGCTGATAATACAAATAATAATTGTTCAACTCAAAATTATATGACTTTAAACATATTTTTATTTATCTGAAAATGTATAAAATCTTTACTTAAATTTTTTGGTCATATTTGATGATCAATCTAAAAGTAAAACTTTAACAAAAAAATATTCTTTTACCCCATCCCCCATGGTTCCATTTTTTTAATCAAAATTGACATTATTTTACTTGTGTAACATTTAGTGCCAGACTTTTAAGGCACTGGCAGTTGCTGGGACATAGACAGACAAACAAGTCTCACCATAAGGATTCCGTTTTACCTGTTGATGACAAAGCCCTAAAAATATTATAGCAACTTACATAGATTTAATCAAAATAGCATGGCCTATATAATATAATAGAAAAATACCGAATTGGCCTAGGTGATAAGCAAAATAATTATGTTTGTGCAGTAATTGTGCGTCTAGACAGGCGGCAGACGACTTTTCAACGTCTGGCTCTGCCTATAAGGTGCTATGAGGTCAATAAAGCCGGATCAGCGGAGGCATTACATTGAAAAGGCAGGACCGCGCTGTCAATTTCGGTTCTTAAAAATAAACCTAGGAACATACCTACCTTTGTTTCATCATCATCATCATCATTTCAGTTCGACGTCCACTGCTGAACATGGCGTCCCCCACAGACAGAACAAATTCCTGCAAATTCATGTGGGGGGATTTGCCCATACTCACCATGCTGGGCATGCGGGTTGTTGAGCGCAGTTAGAGCTATCGTTGTTAAAATGAGGGACGCTGCTGCCCATCCCCTAGCTTTTTTCCCTTAGTCGCCTCTTACGACATCCGCGGATGGGTAGATATGGAGGGGTCTATTCTTCAGCAGGGGCAACCACGGCCAACATAAAAACTACTTTTGTTTGATTACTTACAATAGCCTAAAATAAGTATGAAAGGAATGTAAAATCAACATACCTACTTATTCAAAACAGGAACAAAATGCCGATTCCACACAAACGATTTAAAGAGGACGTACGATGCAGTTAGTAGTTCTGTCTGTCAAGGTCGTGATAAGGTACGTCTGGAGGACAATCATTAAACTCGCACCGCCACTGTTCAGCACACCAAAAACAAAAAGTTTATCACCGCTAACAATAAACATGACACCCGTAGAGTTATGGACCGTGACGATCCTTACGAACGGAGAGATTACTTTTGCACATGAAACTAAGACCTAAATGTAATGCTATGTGCAAATGCGTTTATTTTTGGCGAGTTATCGCAATTCGTACAGTTAAGTACAGTTTTATAGTTTCAGCATTTTATGCAGATGTAAACATTATCTACAGCTAGACACGGCGCATAGCAACTTGTACTGTTTAGCTAGATGATGCGTCAATGTCTTGATATTTGGCAGAGATGTTAACGCCCTCGCGCAAGTCTAGTCTAGACTCAGACTCTATTAGGGGGGTCATCGTCAGTCTGACCATCGGGCGCGGCGCAATTCGCTAGAATAATGACTGGTTGTTTGGCGTGGTGTTGCTTGCTTCTTCTTCTGTCGTGTCAGGGGGACTAAATCTTTTTGGACCAGTAGGTACTCCGCCACAGCTACGGCATTGTCAGTGGCTTCGTAGAGGTCCTTCAGTGTGCAGGTATGAGGGCACACTGCCACTGCGTCTCATTTGAGTATCCCCACTTGCTCAAATTGTACCTGCAGTGGCCAACCTGACTCCGCAATCGGTTAAGCGATTTCCAGGTTCACCAAGGTAGAAGTTTGCCCGCTGGGAGCTTTTCTGCAGGCGCAATGTATTCGGGAGAAGGGGGATGTTTCTCCTGCCACAGCCTATATCGAGCCGGTATTGAAAAGTGGGTGTTGCTATGTGGTGTGTGGTTGCTTGCTGCAACGCAATGACGCACTCGACTGATGATCAGCTCTTGTGGGCGCGGGGGAAAGCCCGCCTATTTACCAGTCGCGAATCTAGACTATGAGTATGTGTCTAGACGTCTGTTCCAGGAGGTCGTGAGCCGTCGCTTTCACATATTTATTCAGACAGGCCAAAACGAGGCTCCCGACACAATCGACTATTACGTGACGTAATTTAGAATTAATAGTCTGTAACTATTTTCAATAAAACGTCTGAGTTTCTGTGTATAGCATACCTATGTAAAAAACATAGGTACATAAATTCTGTGAGATTTCAGAAGAATTTATTCTATCCACTACTAAGAGAAAGCCCTTGCAATTTCGAAGTTTGGTCATACAAACTTCAACCTCCGCTGCACCTCCGAACCACCACCTCCAGGGGCTTAGTTTTTGGAACTCCTTCCTGAGTACACCCCTACGCACTAAAATAAACATTAGTAAACTATATATAACATTTGCAAACTATCTAGAGGTAGGCCCAAGTAGGCCACGATTTCTTAGTTCTGTACTTATCTAGTACGTTATTTGTTTTTCTATAGTTTAGATTATTGTATGTAGGTAAATTTTTATGAATATTATATAATGCTTAAATGTGAGGCTCTGTAGGTTTAATATGTAAATAGGCACAATAAGTCTATTTGAAATAAGTAAGTCATATCTGAGTTTCGTTTATTTATCATGTGTTTGCGAGCCCAGGGTCCGGAATATTTATTTATTTATTTATTATTTTACTTACTATGTTTTAGTGTAAGATTAAATTTATAAATCCTTAAATTTATAATTGGTATGTACTACCTACATATTATTTATTTTGTTTTATGTAAGATCATTTAAGATTAAGCCGTTTTTCCTCAATTATAAAGTCAATGATAATTGCAGCAATGTATTAAATATCTACCTATTTTATTAAATCCAGTAGGTATAACTTCGCACTAGCATTAAAGTGAGCAATTAAAAAAATATCATTGTGGCAGTGCCTACAAATCCTTTCGAAACACTGCAGCATATTGTTCCTAGTCCTACATAAAGATAATGTCTGCCGCATACACTGTTGCTGTATACTGCAATACCGTCAACCATCGGTTGTCGTTTACCCATTGTACACATCCAAGCTTATTTATGAAACCAGAGGCTGCGCCCCGAAGCCTCGTCCACGACTAATCTCACATTCTCTGCCTCACTTCAATCTTTTTGCCTGTCTGCGGCTGCGATGCCTGCAAAACTTGAATATTAAGCGTCTACTACACGATCAGTAGCAGTTCAGTGACTACAATATTTGTTAATATTAATATAGTATTGTTAGCTTTACTGTTACTAGACTGAATTCTCGTCTTACGACCGCGAGTAATTTTTCAATTACTAACTGTCTGCGGAAGACAATACTAGCAAAAGTCGATCGTATAGACATCTTTAAAACCCGCATTATAACTAAAATTTGTCTATTAGAATAATCTACCAAGATGTAGGTATTATTAAACATATATTAGTCCATTGCCATAATCATCGCGTCTCGACGAAACCAAAAAATTCTCCTCTATCTCCAAACCAGGATTGATGAAAATTAGACTGAACGTGTTTACCTTTTGGATTTAATACAAGGCTGATTTATGTAAATGAATAAAAACGAATCAGACAATACCTACTTTGATCGCCGCACGACTATGTCAAGGATTTTTAATAATCTGGAAAACACTGACATTTTAAAAACGATTCTACACTGTTGCTTAATCTTGTTACTTTGCTCGCATATGTATTTTCTTTTATCAAGATCAGTTTATTTTTAGTTTTATTGAATAATCGACCTCATAAAAGGTGTTCCATAACTAGCATAAAAACGCAAAAGGGGCTTAATTCTATATCGAATATGCACAAAAATTATGTAGGTACCGAAAACAACTTATTTCAAATCATCATCATCATCCACAGCCTGACTTCACCCACTGCAGGCTATAGGCCTCCCTTTGTATGTACCATTCTCCTCTATCCTGTGCAAGCCTCATCCAGTTGCGGCCCGCGATGAAAATAAATAAATAATAATAATAAATCATATTTCCACAGAAAGGGCATATCAAAGGGAAACTCACTGTTTATTATTAAAATCCAAGCTAAACCACAACGCCTTTTTGCCAAACCGCAGACAGTGTAACGCGATATTTACAAATATAGTGATACCTACTTGATGTATTGACGAATATCGTAAAGTACCTAATAGAGACTGAAATAAGTAAATGTTTCAGTCTATATTTGCCTAAAAACGAACCATCAAACATACATATGGATACATACAAGGTTACTACAAATATAAGGTTGCCAGTAATCGGAAAACCCACTGTAGAGCAAAATGAAGAGTTTCTTAAAAAAATCTTGAATGGGTTTTAGCGTTACGTAGCCCGATAGGAACCATAACATGACCTCCCAGTCCACCTATATGATAATTCCTCAGGCAGTCCGGCACGCACTTGGAAGGTTTCACAACATTATATCGAGATTTGAATGAAAACCCAAAACAGAAAACGTGACGTGTCATTTTCGGAAACCCGTAGCCAATTTTATAACCAATTTTATATTTTATAATATATAAATAAAGGATATATAAGGTAGGTACCGTCCACTAAATATACGTAAGCAGGTAGTCAGCCATGATCGCAAAAAGTTCAAGAAGAAGGAAAAACCCCCTCAAAAACATATCAAGTATCGTGAGTGTGGTGTTATTTCCAAATAAGCGTTTTTACCTTGACTTGAATTAGTTTCGTCAATTTAGCAAGCAAATAGATTTTTTTTATAATTAATTACTTACAAAGGTATCTGTATGGTAAAATGATTGAGTGGAACTTAAATTATCTAATTCGTTTTGTTGTTACTCAAACAGATAAGAGAGTAGAGTATTTACATAAATGTTGCATGAAATTATAAATCAACCGCAAAGCCTTGTTTTTTTTCGCCAAGTGATACCTACCTGCTACCAAATAGGATTGCAAGAGTAGCAAGTAACCACAGGCTGCGGGGCAGGGGCAGGGTGTCTAGACAGGCCGCAGACGCGGGAGGCTGCGCCGATCACGCACACAGCCGCGCGGTGCATCGCCCGATTTCTCTGTAGCACAGCACTGGACAGCATACAATCAAGCGATGCAGTCTGCGTTGTGACCTTTAGCGGGCGTCGGTTTACTTGGACATTCGAATATAGCATAAAAAAGTTAAATTCAAATAAAGAATCGGGAATATACGAAGACAGGAAAGTCAGACGGCAATAACAAAATATGGTAGCACACCAAGATAGATGTACCTATGGGAAAATACAAAAAGATTTCTCCAGGGCAGGCAACGCATTAGCAATGCTCCAGGTGTTGCAGATGTCAATAGGCGACGGTAACCACTTACCATCAGGTGGGCCGTAAGCCTGTTTGCCTCCGTATAACATAAAAAAAAAAAACAATCCCTCAAACCCCCTACCAAAATAATGAGTAATTTTAAGAGTAACATCCATGAACTCGGTAACTACTGACATAAGTTGCTGACAAAATGAATTATTTTGTTACATTCTGACTGTAGGAAAAGTTTATTTGTATTTGAAAATGTCCCTTCTTTGCAACTGCTATATATACTCGTATATATGTGCACAATTTTGTGTCATGTCTGTCACCCGAAAGTAGGTAAGCACATCGATGACTTCGGTGGCGAGTGCCCGTCTGAGACGCAAGGGCACCCCTTGCTCGCATGCTGGTTTGATTCCAGTTGCGGAACAAATGTTCGCATGGTCTGCAAATATTTGTTCTGGGTCTGGGTGTTAGTACCACTCGTTGTTTCTGATACCCAAGACACAGGGAATCCTAGTGAAGGGTCAGGACTATGTATTTATAAAGAAAAGAACCATTTATAGTTTATATTTATTTATTGGTAAAATACAGATTGGCAAGTCCAGTTTATAGGAATGTGTATAGGTTAATAATTTTAGGACACTATCGCAATAGTACCTACTGCACGCTCATATTCAAGTGCGACCACGGAAGACTAGCGCTTTGGTACGGAAGACCAACTGAGTGGTGGCCATTTTTGTTACCATGAGGTTGAATTTCATTTTCTGTATTGTGTTATGTTAAGTCTGATTCTGTTGGTAACTAAATAAACGTTTTTTCTATTCTATTCTGTTCCGTTCCGTTCCGTTCCGTTGCGTTCCGTTTCGTTCCATTCCATTCCATTCCATGCTATTCTATTCTATGTTTGGTATCGCTATAGGTAAAAGTTTAATAACAATATTAGATACCTAGTACCTACGCAAAACAATATATTTCAACCGCGGTCATACAAGTAGTGAAGTAGTCATTTACACCCGTGACTAACGAGGTTGGATAGCGGATCCGCAAAAAAGTGAGCGACTACCAAATTACATGGTGTAGCTAGTTTTTATGATTTTGTTGGAAATACTTCTCAGTATCGAGCTATGATTTTTAACTACGTGCGGAAGTAATCGGCTAACCACCTATCTCTATCACCTTAAAGCTGTGTTCAAACAGCATGCATCAAAATGATCCTTACCTCTACATAAAAATTACAATTTCGAGTTCGGCATTTTAGGTCGTGCGTGCTGAACGATAACGCAAGCTCCTAAAAGTCAAACTTAAAATTATCTTTATTCAGAAGACGTAATGATCATCTAAAAATAAATTTTAGATGCCATATCGCACACCGTTTGAACACGTCTGAATACTTTAAATTAAATAACTAACACTGCAACTTACAGTGTTGCAGGATGTGCATGTTTTTAACATACGATCATCTGAGTTGAAGCAGGAAGGAGCTTTACTTTTTTGTTATTTTTAAGAACTGGCTTGGGTTGCAAGTTTCAAGTACCATGGCGTCAAGACACAAGATACAACATTGTCTTTCACTACTTAAAAATAAATACCTACGACCACAGGCCACTTAATCCTGTATAAAACCTGAATGGTGGCCTAGGGGAGTCAGACGGATGGTGTCGGCATTATACAATATCTAGAATAGGCATTATAGAATATCACTTAGTTGATCGAGCTAGTAAAGCGAGCGAAGATCTCTTTTAGGTGCGACGCCGTGCGACGCGGCGCCACGGAAACATACCTCTCGAACAACTTGGACGAAACGGCGTTGTATGTTTGTATGTATATTTGTTAAAGTATACGTCACGTATGATTCGATGATATTCACTATAATAGTTGCGTAGTACTCACTAGCATACGTTTTTGCAACGATAACGATGATGCACGTTCTTGCCACAGCAAAATTATACCCCAGGTATACATTTTTCTACGAGCCTTTGAGGACGAACTTAAATACAGTGTAGGTGCGTGGTTCACACGGGAGCCTTTGGGGAACGACGGCAATTATGATCAATAATTTGATGTCTGGGCCCTGGGCTGCCTGAATTATGTAGGTACCTATTATGGTACTATGGACTATCAGACTCTGGCCTACCACGATGGCCAGAGTCTGATAGGCTGATGATTCGAATTGATCGCTAACTGAGAGGGGTCTTCGCCTTAGCCTGGGAAAGGCCCAAAAAGAGCATATAATTTGATTTCAAAGTATCTTGGTAGTGTTTGAATGAGCATATCTTTTAAACAGGGTGTTCCGGAGTATGTGAAGTAAGCCGAAGAGGATTCTATACACAACAGGCAATATTTCTTGTTCTACGACTTTTGGAAACTCCGATTATTTCCATAATCTATAAGCTGAACTAACTGAAAATACTTACTTAATTGAATTGAATAAATAAAAAACGTTCATATAAGTTCAAACTCTACTAATATGCCGTTTTAGGTAGAGATTTTGATTTCAAACTTCTTATACGTTTAATATTAAGTTATAAGGAAGACAAAAAGTACCACAAAAACAAATGATTAGGGAAAATTGCCAAAAAAAAAACATCGATTTAAACTGAAAGCAATCAGGATTAGCAAGTTGAAGTGGCGGTGGGCCATACAGCTCGCAGAACCGAAAACCGTTGGGAAATAAAGGTTCTCGAATGGCGATCACAAGCCGGGCGACGGAAGCAGTGTTGGAAGGCTCCCCGTACGATGGACCGACGACATTGTTAAAGTTACGAAAAGTTGGTGGCCATCCCCGTATATACATATAAGGGTCAAGAACATTCGTGATGGCACTCTTTGGGGTGGTCTATGCCCAGCAATGGACTTCTACAGGCTTATGATGATGATAAACAAAATATGAAAGCAAAACTATGGATAACATAAAAAAATGCTATCCAAAATTTTCCATCCAACTATCTTCATCTTCATGCATCACATAAATATAGCAAGAGCGCCACCTCTCGTCAATTTATACACTGACTAGTATATATTGAGCAGGGAATGTTTCCGTTTGCAACTTCTGTAGGTGGAGCTAGCGGTGCTGAACCGATATTTAGTCTCTGCTCAAGATTTTCGATACCAGAGTCATTCGCTCCATGGCGGAGTTGGTATCGCATTGTCGATTCTAGGCGAAGGCGCTAGTTCCGACCGAGAGTGCCCGATTGAGACTCAATGGGTGCGGGTTCGAATCCCGCTGCGGTACAAATGTTTGCATGATTTGTCCCGGATCTGGTATTACCATGATACTCCTAGTTTCTGATACCCACGACACAGGTTATCCTAGTGCGGGGTCAGAACCTATATATGTGACTGTTGGGTGTTATATATTTTATTTATTTAGGTACTTGCAATTAATGTACCTATGTGTACGAGTACATTTGAATACTAGAAGGAAAAAGTAATATAACAAAGTAAGTTTTATAAATGCCTATAGGTACCTAAAAGGCTAGAAGGGCTCCATAGTGTTTTGCCCATATCCTTTTGTACTAATTTTCACACCCACCATGATTAGGTACAAAGGCTCACGTCTTACGAAGTCAGATGTTTCTTATCGCCTTGTCTACAGTAAAATATGACATTGATAACGACGTCTGCTGCTAAAAACTCTAATCTTATCCCACGATTTTTATCCTACATAAGTAAGTATTATCAAAAATCATGACAAAGAAATAAAAAATGTCATAACATTCAGCTTAGTGAAACAGAGATACCCATTAGGTAGTTATGTATAATCTTTGCTATGGGCTAAAATTAAGTTTAAATCGAAGAAATTAGCATTTCAAGCGATGAAATGATTCAATTTATCAGTATGTGGCCATAATTTTCTAGTTATCTTAGTAATGCTTGTGAATGTAATTTGCGTTATTTACTTAGAACATTATTTACCGGAGAGTCGAGAACAAAGCGGAACACCGGGTGCAGAGCTGGCGATAAGAGGCGACGTTAGCAGGGCTGCCATCAAATATATGCACTAATTAAATAATTAATTAATAGGTATTTTATATATTTTAGGTTAAGGTATATAATTCTATGGGTCCTAGAATTTAGTTCTTACCATCTGTATTATTCTTAAGTTACCTGAAATATAATTTATATTATGATTCAAATATATTAAAATCTCATTTATAAAATACATTTTTTACTACAAAAGTACATCTTAATATCAAAAAAGAATATCAAAATAACTATTATAGTAAAACATATATATAAAAATGGAGAACCACGGACCGCGAAGCTCGGCTCAAGCGGTCGGTGGCTAGGGCTGCAGAGAGAGGAACCTCCTGACTATGCGTGCCGAGTCCAAGAGTACCGCCCTCTGTATCTGGCCCTTCACCCAGCTGTCTAGCGAGAGCCTCTTAAGGTATTGATCGAGGCTCTTCGCTATCAATCCCTTCACTGACACCACTATCGGGACGATAATCGTTGAATCCACCTCCCACATGGCGGTAATCTCGAAGGCCAAGTCAAGGTACTTATATTATTATTATTATTAAATCAAATGAGGTGCACTTATTATGATCATCATTTTTATAAATGTAAATTCGGTAAATGATTGCGAACACAGAAGATATCGTATCCAATCAAATAAGTACATACCTACCTACGTAGTTCAACATCGACTTGCGTTTTGCTGCGTTTCAGCTGAAATTTATTTGAAAAATCGGAATTTAATTACCTACAAGTAGGGACAAATAAAAACGGAATTACCTGTTTAAATCTCGAAAACTAAATGTCAGGAAGTTAGGTTTTATTTTCCTAGGAAATATAATAAATCCTCAGATGATTAATATGAAAATTTGTTGACTAGTTAGAGCATGAATTGTATGATCAATCTGAAATTATGATCTTTAAATTAAGATTCTTTAATTACCACATAAGATACACATCAAAATGGGAAACTGTAACTTCACATCACCATGGCAACTACACTACTCTTTACGATACGCTTTTAGCACTAGGTACAAAGCTATGACCCTATAAAGCTAAAGTTAGAGACTGTTCAAGACTGACCGCGTAACATCAACTTTGCTATTTTGTGTAGGCGGTGACGTAAATTCAGTCTCAAAGATTTATGGTTCAAATTCGTATAAAACTGTGCTAAAATTTTTGCATGATCTGCAAATATTTGTTCCGGGTCTGGGTGTTGTGGTACCATGGTAGGTACTCGTAGTATCTGACACTCACGACACAGGTAATCCTAGTGTGGGCTCGGGCAGGACTATGTATGTAACTGTTGGGTTTTATTTATTTCTTGGTTTGTCAACCCTAGGGCGGCGACTGCGCGACGAGGCGCACAGGCAAGCGCGGCGCGCGGGGTCGACGCTCGGCACGTAAACAGATAACTCCGATTGATTACACGACACTGCCCACTCTGAGAACGAGACTCGATACAGCTCACAAAAGGAAAATATACTGGGTCAAGCACTTCAATATTTCTCGCGAACTCTTTTAATACTCCTGGAAAAATTACTTTTAGCGATTCGGCAGCCCATCGTACTATAAGCTAGACCTAGATTTATATACAAAATATCCGACTGACATGACAAAAAAGCTTGGACCTAAGTATACTCCAACTCAATTATTAATAAAGTTGTAAAAGGACGTTAAAAATAACCAAACCGTATTTCTTGCGTGTATCTTTGAGGCTTGGTCGCGAAAAAAAGGCGTAAATTTAACTCGATTTAAGATGGACCGGGTATGATCCATGCGATTTCAATGAATAAATTAATATTGAAGTTTAATTAAACGGCTGCCTTTGTGGCAAGGCAAGCTTAAAATTTGACTAAAAATGCAGGCGCCTCGCCTAGACTATACTGCCACAGTTATGCAAATTAATTACCTATTTATAAATTTTGTTAAAATATTCCTATTAGCATTAGAATTGTCTGTCATACGAAGAAGAATAGTATTTCGCTTGCTAGACGGCGCGGCGTACGGTCTATGTACTCGGACTCGGTGCCGCCCACAGGTTCGGGTGTTCTGTGGTATTCAATCAAGAAAACGCAACATACCAAGTGAGTGGAATTTCAGGGGAATTTTTAAAAATAAGCAATTTCTTTGAAAATATGTCAGTTTGCTGTCAGTCTGACTTGAGTGAAAAATATAAACGTAGGTATATAGTACATGGTTAAGATTATAATAGTATACCTAATAATAACAACACTAAAAAACCTTTAGTTGTTAATACATTTATTGTGTCTTCGGAAAACAAAGCAGAAAGTGAACTTCAGAGTCTTAGTAGCCTATTCTTCAATTATTATTTATTTTTATTAAACGTAATATTTTCTTAATGAATATTACCGTACATTACGAGTATCGCACAAAATATTTGAAATATAAATAATTAATTCAGCATAACCCATACAAAAGACATAAACGCGCGCGAAATAAAAGCCCAAGAGCCAAGAGTACCTACACGGTACTAGGTAGGCATCACTGTTGTAACGAGTACCTCCTAGCTTGCCCGCTACTCGAACATATAAGTATCTACTTATTCCAATAATTTCAGAAGTAAAGTTCCGACTACAGTGCCTTAAACCTGGTGTGAACGAGAAGGCAGCGCTACACACTGTAATTTGTAGAACATTTACACTCGATCCACGATGCATTTACGAAATTTGCTGTTTTCAGTTAAAAGCACTGATCAAACGGTGTGCGATATGCCATCTTAAATTTATTTGAAAATGATCCTTACGACTACTGATTAAGTCAATTTTGAGTTTGTCAAATTTGAGGGCGTACGATATACCTCAAACCCAGAATACAATATCGCAAGCCCCTTAAAGTCAAAGTCAAAATTTACTTGATTCACTAGACGCTCAAAATACACTAGACGTAAGGATCATTTTGTAATACATTTTGAATGATCGCATGCGTTTTGAACAAGGCTCCGATCATCATGCAATTAAAGCTACAACCGGGAGCAGTACCATCGTTAAACGAATGTACAGAAGATCCAAAAGTACATAAGACAATTTTTAAATTACAAAATGCAATTGCAGATGCCTGCGGCGGCGGGTGGCTGCCGCTGCCCAGCGGAGTGCAGTGCTAATGAAAATTTAAAGCAACCGGTGTGAGCACATCCCTGGCTCAATTCAGGAGCTTATAAACAATTCGTGGATTACTTTCAGTAAAGCCCCTCTTTTTTTGTGGGCAAAATTATATAAATAAATATTCAAGACATATCACACACGGTCAACTGATCCCAAACTAGAAACTACATTATGTTTTTTTCTTCAAAAACTTGTTTCAAAGATCATAAATAACAAGTTGCAAAAAAAAACGAATCAAAAGACTTTGGTCTCTCAGATCTCTCAGAGAAGAGTCTGTCTGTCTGTTTATTTGTCCGGGCTAATCTCAGACACTACTGGACGGATCTTTATGAAAAGTAATTGATTATGGTCTCAATTGCTACATAGGCTATGTTATATAGCGCTGAAACTTCTCGAGGATAGAGCGGTTCGAAGGGGGTGTGTAAAAAATAATTGAAGTTTGAGTTACAACAAAAATTAAATGCGTCTCTATATACTGTTACTCCACGCGAGTGAACTACAGCTAGTTAATCAATAAATAACGCATCATAAATAAGTGAAGCAGTAGGTACTTAAGATATGTAAAAGGGGGTCTAAATTTTACATTCATTGAAAGAGATCATCTTGATTTTGACAGTTTACATATTTTCCAACTCTCAAATTCGCAATTCTTTCTATATAGCCTTCTGTTAACGCGTGTTAAATACGATGGTTTTTATTATGTTTTTTTACATCTTTTAGTGATTCGTGCGACGTTAGAATGGAATTACTTCAGCACGGAGTAAACATACACCGATCTCTGGTCCTGAAGAAGTATAGCAAAGATAGTCATAGCATTAATATACCTTTGAAGGCTCCACCTGTCCAAAGGTCTGTAAAAACCCTTCGCTCATCTCCTGTAACTCAAAATGAAGGCTCCAGCGGGTGAGGCGAGGTGAGGGGCAGGTGGAGGGGGGTGGGCAGATGCTCCGATGCATCGCGACCTCAGTGCAGTGACCCGCCCTCGTCCACCCGCGCCGCCCGCTTGCAGCCACCAAGTCCGTTGTCAACCACTCAAAGGGTATTTTCGCAATGCGCATTGGATTCTTTATCTAATCAGTCGCTGCTAAACGTTCGATTTACCATCCCTATTCTGTGGTGGCAAAGCGGGCGAGTGCCCGTCTGAGACGCAAAGGGTGGGGGTTCTATTCCCGCTGCGGGACAAACGTTTGCATAATCTGCAAATATTTGTTTCAGGTGTTATAATAATAACAAAAAAACAAATATTCCGGACAATGGAATATGGAATTATGGAACCATGTTACTCGTAGTTTCTGTTACCCGGAGCTAAGACACAGGAAAGCCTAGTGTTGGTTCAGGACTATGCGACTTGCGTTTAATTTTTTTATTTATTTTATGAACATTCCGACTGCTTGTTCTTTTTATGTCTAGCACATACGAATTGAATTTTTCAGGTAAACACCTTACTCTCGTCATAAGTCAAGACTGGCCTCATAGCTCAGTTGGTAGTAAATCTGCCTTCTGCACTAGAGGTTGCAGTTTCAATTCCCGCACAGAACAAACATTTGTGTGATTAATACAGATGTTTGTTCTGTCTATTAAGTATATCAGTCTCTGGTACCCATAGTAGAGGCTATGCCTAGTTTGGGATCAGTTGAGTGTAACATGTCAGGATAAAAAAAAAAAAAAAGAAGTTATCGTAATTGTGGTCGATAAGATAAAGAGTATGAGATCGATTCTTCGGTCTTTGTTGGTTTCTCAAACGTCCTACCTACATAATTCGTTTCCAGCTAATTATAAAATCCTATCAACCTACCTATAATAAACAACACTGACATGCGTCTTCATGGCCAGATTATTTTCCCCTACGCAGGTCGACCAAGAAATAACGAGGGATACGACGATCTACCTTACGATACGACGGCAAGTATTTCAACTGACCTTTGCGAACAAGTCAGGTCAGAAAACGACTGCAGAATCACTTGACTATCAATATAAATAAACAAGAGAATAAGTATGAAAAACCACCACATAAGGTTGATATTTCATCAAGTGTAGCGTGTGCTCACCATTTGTAATTTTTTCACATTTTGTGCCTTATTCCGGTGATGCGAGGTTCGATTTTATATAAACTTTCATTACGATTAGATATGCAACGCGTTAACCAGCAGTTAACGTAACCATCGGTTATGATGACAACTGACTTGAGAGAACTAGTAGAGTGGTAGTAGTGACCCCGCCATCCGATCCGAAGTTCTTGGGTTCGAATCCCGGTCGTGCATTAATGGATTTTCCATTCGGAAATGGTGCGCTATAGGTACCTACGAGAGTACTATAACATCGTGGCGAAACCAGCAAGTCCTAGAACCTAAAAATTGCGAATAAACGGGACATGTGCACGAAAAGAGCCTCTAAGAGGGGCACTTTGAGCCTTTCCCTACACTGGTTCTTTCTTTCACAAAAAGTCATTGGCCCTTTTCAGGGCCACCTAACCTCAACCCACTCACTGACCTTAATGCAGTATGACCAAAAAAGAACTAGTGAGCAAGCAAGCAATCATAATGACAAATAATGCATGAAACATCAATCAGATAGTGGGTTGGGTTATAATAATAAATAAATAAATAATAAATATTTATTAATTTGTGTACTCATTAAAATAACTTTATTTACAGAAAGAAACTTAAAACTAATACAAGTTAATATTTACAAAATACACAAGAAACAGTTGAGCCATCTAAAGACCGTTACAAACGATCTATAGATAGCTCAACTGATCCAGATCACTACCAGTCGGAAGCGTCCCCAAGACGCTGGCGGAATTGCCACGCTGGATGGCAATGCTAATGCGCTGGGCCAAATAGGAGCCAGCTCTCGGGTCACGCGTCGCTTCGATCAGACGTCCTGATTACCTTAGCGCTAAGGTTGACCCTGGGTCAGACCCTGAGTTGTGGGTTTCCAGAAAATACGAGTGCCTACCTATCAGCAGCACCTAGAGTCCTTTTCATGAAAGTTGTCCCTCAGGGGGGGCGCGGTAGTCTTCGTGAAACGGAATTTTGCAATAGTAACAATTTAGTTCCGCTAATTACCGTAGGACCTCTTTCGTGAAAATGACTATACTACACAATAGTTTGCAAAGTGTGTTTAGTGATGCAAATGTGTATTCAGCAGTGAGTTCGCGAGTCCTACGCACTAGCACTAGCCTGTCAGGAAATAAATGACGATGCATTTCATTACTCAATAACCACTAGTCTAGTTTCCGTCACGACTAGATGATAAATATTTAACAAAGTTCCACCCAGTATTAGAGAACAACCAATAAATGTTTTTGTAAAAAAGTTAAAGAAATGGCTAACAGAAAAATCATTTTATACTGTGTCAGACTTTTTGAGCATGACGCCATTCTTACTTAAGCCATCATGACCTTATATGTATATTAAGCCATTATGACATTATAGATTCCTAAAAATGTAACGTGTAAATGTACGACTTAATTTTTTAATTCTTAATTTTAATTTTGTAGATAAATTTATAAAAACTACATTGTTATTTGCACGCCGTATTAACGGTGAAGTATGTGAAACAGCTTATTGTTAAGACCTATGTACAACCATACTTCTAGCAAAATAAATCATTTCATTTCATTTCATTTCATGAAAGTAGGTAAAATATTGCAAGAAAAATTAAGTACCTATTTACTTTGCAGCATATCTGCTTCTGTGGCCCAGAATATTTATACAGGTGGAGCTTCCCGACGTATGAGAGTTCAACGTAATGTCAAACACCTATCTATATCAGAAATAATTTTCCGGCTAAATATAACCCGTGCATAAGAATTCACAACACAGAGAGCGCGAGACAGTGAGATAGTGCGAGTCTCTGTTTCCTTGCCAATAGCTGCGACATTGTATCTATTGACACGGGACAGCAGCACGTTCGCCGCCGCCTATTTTGAGGAGACAAATGGCACACGTGTTCCGCTATACAGCCACTCTCCTGATCCTTCTGAATCCATAAAGCAGGCATGGGCCGAGCGCGGACGCTGTGATGCTGATGCCGGTGCAGGTGGCGGTGGCGGTACATATCGCATCACCGCCCGCCCGCAATTTCGCGTAAAATTGGCAGCGTGCGGCGGGCGGGCGGCGGTGGCGGCGCGGAGCGTCGCTCCCGAAATAGTGTTCGGGCGCGGTCGTACGCTCTCGGGAGAGGCGCTCCAGTCGCCGTGTGGCCGCGCGCGCGCACCCGCGTCGCTTGCTAGCCGTCCCGACGCCGCCGCACGAATACCCGGGTGACAGGGCAAGCTCTTCGGTTCACGAACCGACCGAACGGTGCGCGTATTTCGGTCGCGAGAGGGCCCCGGGCCGCGTCGGGCGCGCTGCCCGCGCGCTGGCCGCCGTGCTCTGGTGGTGGTGCGTGGCGCTGCTGCGGCTGGTCGTGCTCTGCGCGCCTCCCCCCGGCCCGTCCGCCGCGCCGCCCTCCGCCCGCGCCGCGGAAGATGCGGTCGCATGCGCGAGTGCGCCCTCCAACACCACCGAGTCGACGCCGCCGCCGCCGCCGCTTGCGGCGCCCGACCCACCCGCGCACACCGGTCAGTACGCTCGCTGCCCTGCTGCCTCGGCCACACGTCGCCAACTCATGCCGGCTGCCAACCTGAAGACATGCTTCGCTAAATCTGCATATAACCTAAATATGTAGATGCATAAACGTACTCCCAGTGGACAGTCCCCGAATTCTACATAATGTACGCGGGAATACAATCGGGGGAAATTATCAATTGCTTTTGATCGACAACCCCGACAGTAGGAGCATATACGTAGCACTTTCTAAAATTATAAACCCAATTATAAACGAAGATAAGTCTTTGAAAATGCCGCTATTTGCGATATCTACATAATAGCCCCGTGCCAAAGGTTGTATTAGCGTGGAGCATAGGTGCGGTGATAGGGGGACTACTAACAGGCTCGGTCCGAATGTTGATAAACAATGATACTTATGTAAATACTATAAATGCAACCTAAAATTTTACTCATAAGCTCATGATGTTAAAACACAGTCAGTAAAATAAATAAATAATAAATAAATAAATATTCTGGACATATCACACACAATCAACTGATCTCAAACTAGGCATAGCCTGTACTATGGGTACCAGAGACTGATATACATAATAGATAAATATTTAACACCCAGACACATAACAAACACCTGTGTTAGTCACAAATGTTTGTCCAGTGCGGGAATCGAACCCGCGACCTCTAGCGCAGAAGGCAGAGTTACTACCAACTGAGCTATGTGGCCTCATAGCTCAGTAATGAAGTGCTATATATAATGAAGTGCTATATAATACGTAAGTACATAGCGGTGACAAGAGCTATCAAATAATAATTACACACAATGCGGGCAAAACGTGCTCTGAATGAGTCACAAAAAGTAAATAAATAAACAAATATCACCCAATCGTCATAGACATAGTCCTGACCCCACACTAGGATTCCCTGCGTCGGGGGTACAGAAACTACGAATAGGTACCATGGTACCACAACACCCCGAACAAATATTTGCAGAAACATTTGTCCCGCAGCGGGAATCGAACCCGCGCCCCTTGCGTCTCGAACATTGAATCTTTTAATAACGTACCGCATGTGCCCATAGCGCCTGCCTAGTACTAACACCCCGGAAAATCAATACAGAGCACAAACATTCAGAGCCATCGCTTTTTTCTAAGAAAAAGAGGCCAATAACTCTCTTTAAAACACTACTGTAGATACCGGCTATCTCATAAAAACTTAGAGTAGATTTGAAGTCTTGTTAAAATCGAGAGGCACGTTTCACGCAAAGTACGTTGTTGTTGCATAAACGTACTTTAGCGCTAAAGTTTGCTCCAACCTTACACTATCTCGATGCTAAGTTAGAGAAAACAGGACCCTTCTTTAGCAGTGCTCTATCTATGGCCTGTTATGCACCGAAGGTAAAAATGTATAGTAGGTAGGTAGGTAGCGAACGACGAGGCGCTGGCGCTGTATGTGGGTTATCAGGGCGAAGGTTCCGCCGACATCCCTTGCCCTCAATCGCATAGCCTCCCCTCCGTAACGCCAAACGCAGAATTTTCAACACGCACTGCGCAATTTTAACTTGTTTTTCTTTTTTTCACATCATTTGAAAAGTTGTATTTTTATTTTAAAAAATTACTGAAAACTCAACCAAATATAAGATAATATATAGTGAACACGTCTGTCTTGTTTCTCAAATTGTATTTGAATTCAAGAATATCCTTTGTCTAACGTAAATTACAATTAACTAATGCCTCGGGGTGATTACTGACTGGTTCTGATTCTTTCTACGATTATCTTCACTGACTAATAAGTAAACCTGACTAAAGACTACGACAAAGATGTTTTATTAGAGCTGCTGATTAGTGAGACTCATAATATTTCAAAATACACGGTTATTACGGAATAATTGGTAGCGACACATTTTTTCTCAGGGTTTAATAAATTAACGCGTTTATTAATTCGATATTCTAAGTTCAGTTGGACTAAAACACATTTCTGCCACATACACAACACAAATTAACCAATCGTACCCAACCAAGCAACGCTATCAAAGTAGCGAAGACAAAACATTTTGTATACCGTTTCTCGGAATCACAGCAGTGGGTAATATCTACAGACAGGTCAAAGGTAGAGCAGCACTGATAAGCGACTAACATAATATAGGTAGGTACCTACCAATTCGCATACGCTTAATAGGCATATTGTTGTGTGATTCAATTTGCTAATTGGGCCGCTCGCTAATTAAACGCAGTGTCATACTGTGGTCGATAATATTATCAATTTAATTGAGACGGAATAACATCTCAATATGGTCCACTCAAACGAATATTTATTTTGATATTTTTTTTATTAATTACTGCGCGGTGACGTCATCAGAATCGCGTTGCCTGCACCATACGCGTCGCCGCACCTAAATGATAATACAACTTGACATCACCTCAATCATCCGTATTGGGTGAGAGGCGGTTGGTAGGACACAGGTTCTCATTTTTCTCGCACATGTAAGAACCGTTTGAATTTCATTGAATTTATATTTTGTGAACGCAGGTGTCTCTCATGAAAGCGCCCCACGATTTAGATTCATCAAGTCATCGGTGCTGCTCAATTTACAATTTCTGTTCCAGCTGCATTTATTTTACTTACTGAATTTCTGAATACTTACACGATTTAGGTAGCGACGCGGTATCGAATAGACGTACTTACGCAGTGGGTCTTTTAGTCAATTGATTCTGCTCCCGAATCCAGATCACCTTCGTAGGCATTAAACAAATTTCCTGAATCCCTTTCTGTCTATCTTACTAAATATTACAAGACACGACGATAATGTATGCCACAGTACGCCCTCAACCTCAACTACCTTCTTACTGATGTAATTTGCGTTCCCTGTTCCAGGAAATTAGTGCCAATATTACTACTATAATACAGTTTTACTACAATATCACTAAAATACAGAAGTAAATAGCGAAATCACACGCCAGGGACTCTGTTCCTCGTCAGAACGCTATATTTTATTCGGGATATTTTTCGTCTTTCTCTTCGAAATATTTCCTAGTGGGTAGGTATTAAGGATTTAGGAATGTTGCGTGAAGAGTAGGTAGGTAGGTTTAAGAAGCAGGCTCGGTTCTGTAGGCTAGGCGAGGGTGTGGGGCGGGAGAGGTTTGTTATGGCGGCGGCAGGAAGCGCCCGGTGGCACGTGTAAGAGCGGCCTTGAGACGGCAGGTCGTCGAACGCGGCGCGCCGCCGCCTCCGCCGCCGCCGCGCCTGTATCCTCGGTCGCCGACGCCCTCTCCGAGACACCATAGCCGCCTGCTGCCTGTCGAATCCACCTTATTTACCATTAATGATGCCATCCGATACGCACTCGACGCCGCAGACTTCCCCATCGATTTCTCGATCACCCTATAGCCATCTATAAGTAGGTACCTAGGCAGTATCACCCTTACACGAGCGGCACCTCCGATCGTGTCATATGATTTCCAATTCGTATAAGGTCAACGGAGCTGCACTGTTACCTGTTGTTATCGGTCGCTCATGTGTGAATTATGCATTCTGAATATGGTTTGAATTTGAAAAGGCAAGTCAGGTTTTTTATGAGGTGCTAAATAAATCTTGATTCGTTTGCTATGATCGATCCCGTCCTGCCCCCTGCAGTCCGGCCGCGGCCAGTTCAACAAAACGCTATTACAGAAATTCACAATCACTACAATAAAGTTTTTTATGCGTATACCAATTCAGATCCTTGGTGATCGGCATCACAGAATTGCATGGTGTAGGTAATTTTCTTGTGAAGTCATCGTTATCGCTGGCGGCCCACTATGCACCCACCCTCCTAACCTACCAGCAAAGGGCTCTACATCTTAGGCCTTAAATGAACGGAGAGATAATGTGTCAAATCGGTCAAGACAAATGTCACATTTTTCCATGTTTCAAAATCAAAAGATTTCAAGTTGCATAAAAAATAATACAACCCGTTTCAAAAATAGGCACAAGAACCTAGTTTTTAAAGGTAATTGAGGGCAATTTGATTTTGCTCGGGAACGAGGCTTATGTGGTTCGGTATCGTATAGAACTTTGGACAAGTAGGCACCAACTGACTAATTGTAGGTAGGCTTAATCAATGAAACTCGTATATTAAAAGTTTGTTTTTAATTAGGTACCTAAGTGCTTGTGCACCGAGTTAACTACAAAGTGCGTCACGTCGAGAATGGCTGTGCCGGAATAGCGCCGACTTCACATTATCAGTCTGATAAAGGAGCTATGAGGGGGAAGAGAGTTCGTAGGGGGGTGCGGGGTGGGAAGTGGGTCGCGGGGCCGTCGCCCGAGCGCGGCCTCAGCCGATGACCTACGACTTCTCTACCCCTGAGCAATTTCAAACCAGGATATACTCGTAGTAGGCACTAAAATACGAATTTCTTTAGGATGAGATTTCTGGAGCAGCGTCTGGCTTTCTCCTCGTATTATAACGTGATGTACCTTAATACCAAGGCTGCTAGGTATTTCAGAAAAAACATTTTATTGCCTTAAGTACTAAATATCGTATACCAGAGTTAGCGTTCTTTTGTTTGGGTTCCGTACCTCAGAAGTAAAAACGGAAAAATCATAAGATCACTCTTGCGTCTGTCTATCCCATTATCTTCTGATGTGTGCGTGGTGTAGTTGTTTATTATCAATAGTATTTTAGTCTGAAAGTATTTTAAATATGGGTCAATAGCATTATATGTTTTGTAATGTTATAATAAAAGCGGTGGAGGCCCCTCAAAAAAAAATTATGTGTCGCGATGGTCATTTGAAAAGGCTACTTATAAATTCCAAAACTATTATTATTGATCTCAAAGTTATAGCGCAAAAATACCACCCCCTCACCCTTATTATTCATTTGACGTCTACCTACTTACTCACTCACTCGTATGCCTGGCCAATGTACCTACCTACTGACCTGTACTGCACTACCTTGGATAATCAATAACACAGCTTTGTTCTGTGCATGGTATCTAGTGATCACAATACAATAGCGTCCTATTTCCAGAGGCATACAACCAAACGTACGGGATGTTTGACATCAAGACAAGAAGCTTCCTAAAACAGATGAATAATTGAGATTGAACTGACAAAACAGCTGATTTTTCCAAGATTTATTTTTTCAATTAAAAATGACTAATTCACAGTAGTCATAGAAAAAACTTTATTGCCAACAACAATTATACCAATTGGGTGTAGAATATGCACCTTTCGGGATCGTATAGGTACATACTATTCTAAAGCCAGCGTTTCCTATGACAGTGGAGTGCGTCGTAAGTGATGTTAATTATTTCATTGACGTAAGTAAAGTTACCTACCGGACGTCAGACCCAAACATAATTGTCAGCACTACTTTACCCGAGTGACAATCAATTTACGTCACCGCCTAAACAAAACTTTAGTTGATGGTACAGGGTACCCTTAATCACGGTGTACTGAAAACGGTCGCCGGAATCGAACTGACCAGACTAGAAAAAGAAAGATCTCTAAAGTAAAGCTTCCTTTATTTCATGAGATCAAGCGTACTAAAGCCAAGCCTCGCGTCTTGTATGATTTATTTTCTCTTCTTAGTGATCAAAGCTCTATCTGTCTTTACGTTCTTTTACATAACCATTTTTAACCAAGTGAACTACTCGTTAACTACTCGTTATCTATAGGCCTCACAAGCTCATAGTCGCGCAACGGGCTATGGAGAGAGCTATGCTTGGAGTTTCACTACCTACGTGATAAGATCCGAAATGAGGAAATCCGTAGAAGAACTAAGGTCACCGACATAGCTCTCAGAATTAGCAAGTTGAAGTGGCAGTGGGCAGGCCATATAGCTCGCAGAACCGACAACCGTTGGGGAGTAAAGGTTCTCGAATGGCGACCACGAACCAGGCGACGCAGTGTTGGAATGCCCCCCACCCGATGGACTTCTACAGGCTGATGATGATATTGATATTAAAGAAGAATTTCTGGTCGAAGCGACGCGTAACCCGAGAGTTGGCTCTTCTTTGGCCCAACGCATCAGCATTGCCATTCAGCGTGGCAATTCCACCAGCGTCTTGGGGACGCTTCCGACTGGTAGTATGCTGGATCAGTTGAGATATTTTCACTTTTTTACACACACATAAAAGATGTTATAAGGTGAGCCTGTTTGTCCGTTTCGGATGAACAATAATTTTATGGCCTTATTGCCATTTAAAAGCCAGTGTGTCAGCTCTGTTTACACGAACTTGAACCTTATATTAACTTGTAAATTACCAATTGTATCTTTATAACAGTAACTGTGTGTAGGAATTCTTGGTGAATAAATGCCCTTTTTTTATATCTTTGAGAAGGCCAAATATTAGAGGTAAGGCCAAAAGATGGACTAGATGGATGGATGGACTATTAAAGATGTCATGAGTTAAGAAAGAAGACTATTAAGAAAGAAGTTAGTGCGGAGATGACGGCTAACAGAAGAGAGTGGAAGAGGAAAACATGTTGTGCCGACCCCACGTAATGTGTGACAAGAAGATGATGGTTTGAGAATGTCAATATACGTCATCACCCAATGAAAATCGCAATGTTTATGGTAAGGGGCCATAGCTATGAACCCACAATATCTTATCTATCTCCAACTTTAGTATAGTATAAATTCAGGAGGTGAAACAGCATTCATATCATAACTACAGCAGCTCTTGTTTATCGCTTTAGGTATTTTACTAAAGCAAGATTATCGAGAACGTGACTTGTGTTTTTCAAGAATGTCGCAGGTACATTATATTTACACGTGCAAATTAAGTAAGTAGACACTTAGATCTTTGTTTTGTACATACCTATCCAGCAGATTCCAGCAACAAGAACAAAAACTTTACCCTGTTAATGAAACTGCGTTTCGCATTAAAAGGGCCCTGTTAATGCGAACCTGCGACATTCTTGAAAAACACAACTCACGTTCTAACTAACTAACCAGGGTTACCCTACAGGGTAACCCTGGTTTTCTGACGTATCATTTTATACATTTGACATTATGACATAAAGCAACTGTATGAAATGACACGTCAGCAAACAAGGGTTTAGTTAGTCCTCGTCTAAACCCAGTTTCATTATAACAGGGTTAACCCTGTAGGAGGAACGTTGCATTTCAATTACTCGTGGTGGCGGCAATCTTACTTATTATAAAAACGAAGTCCCCCGCCGCGTCTGTCGGTCTGTCTGAACGCGATAAACTCAACAAGGACTGAATGTTTTTTCAGACAGCTTTCACCTAGGACGAAGCGTTGGAGGAAGATTTAGATGTACCTATAATTCTTTCTCTGGTACCCGTGCGAAGCCGGGGCGGGTCGCTAGTGGTTTTTTATTGTAAAGTCGTGTTGGTTTTACCCGCACAGTCTTGGATTATAGATGGATTCAAAAGTTTTCGCTTTGCCACGGCTAAGTTTGATTAGATTAGGCTCGTGAGCTGAATTCAAAAAATTCTCGAATTTGACTGCGATGGATATAAGGTCAGTCTGGTGTCAGCGCAAAGTGATTGAAAATAATACACTTGTAAAAAAAACGGAGGTACCTACAATTAGCTAGGTAGTGAGTACGTACTATGTAGTCACTTCGTATTAGAAATAACGTTACATACCAAGTTCATTGATCTTGTCATAGAAGACCTATCAAATTGGAACGGCAGTAGGTAAGTTGTGTTAAGTTGTGTTCATATATCGAAGAGTTGTTAGTGGTTTGTGGACAGTGTGATGCGCACGATTGTACCACAGGCAGGCACGGCGGCGGCCGCACGCGCCCGAAATAACCCGCGTAACACGACGAAAACAATCGCGACCGCGCCTGCGCCCTCACGCGCATCCAAAAATGACAGAAAATATGCACAAGAGTTTGCTACGCGACACATCTATATTGATTTAAATTCACACATCTATTCTGTACGTAACAGACTTTAATCCTTTGGATATCCATATCTATGGAAGTAGACGATCATTTATGCAGCCCCTATAACAAGGGAATGAATGAAATCAGAAACTCCCTATAAAAAGGGAGTGAAAGAGGATGCGAGGATGCGGTGATATGTAGATGCAGGGATTTGAAGATGTTTGTTTCTCAATACAACCGTAACCACGGAACAGATTGAAATGGGCACGTAGTAAATACCTATATAGCCTGTGTAGTGTATGCCTTACACCACGCTGGTTCCTAGCAGGACAACTCCCTCGTTATTATTATATCACTTATAATATCTCAGTGATTCCCGCGCGCCTGCTCGTGCCGGCTTGACCACAGACTGCCTGACTCCCAGAGAGTATGCATCCATCTCTCTATCTCAGGTGTCATCTGTTATCTGTCACTGTCAGTTGTCCCCCGGAGACAGCATAAGTTAAGGAATGCAGGTATCCTTAAATACTAGTCACTACATCCCTTCCTTGTTAAAATAATTTTATTGAATCTATTTTCGATCACCATCACTTTCGCTAGAAGTAATGCTTTGGCGAGTAGACAGATTCTACCGACCCTTACTACCGTTCTTAGCTTCTATTAGACAATTCAACTACCACTGAAATAAGGCGTGTTATTTCAAGTAACTCAGCCGCGTGATACCCTACCCACAGTGGGGTATTGCTTGTTAATTCGATGACACACGAGTCGGTAACTGAACGCAGCCCGTTCGTTAGTTCGTTTACTTCAGATGCCGGTAGCAGGTCAATATGACTGAGCTATCGTATCACTACGATGCTGAAAGTAAGGGAAATAATAATAATATATTTCTAGCGCATTATCCCTTTCGAGAAGAAGCCTGTAATGAAAGCCCGGTTACCCGATGTATACCCGATAGCCAGATCATTTTAATCACTAGTAGGTACATTTGGACATCCATACCCTAATCATAACTTAGAACCTACTACGCCTCTACCTCTTTCCCTCCTTTTTCTTGTTTTTTTTTCTACTTCTTTTTTTTTTTTTAATGAATTGACGGATTTACTAATTGGCCCACCGGATTTTTGTAGTTTAATAGGAACAACCACTTACAGAACATCGAAGTCACAGCAGTCTTGACCTAACGCCAGTTTCTCCTGTGCCGTCAGGTATTAAGAAGCAGATATCAGTTCGTTATAATATACTAAAATCTCGTAAACCATTTAAAACTGAACATAATTAGTCACTAAATTTGCTACTCAAACATGGCTAACTCCTTGGTCCACCGCTAATCAATTTGTTGATGTGCCTTTAAGCAAGGGCTATTTAACCCCTTTGGTCCACACTTTGCATCCAATTTAGTGGAATACCTCCCACAACCAATTGAATGGCAAGCCCTTTGGTTCACACTTTGCATTCAATTTAATAGAACACCTTCCCCAGCAATTTAATACTGGACGTCTGACCAGCAACCTTGCAACCAATTTAATAGTACGGCTCAGTCAGACTGCCGCCAATCCAATGACACGCCGTGCCACCAATTTAATGGTACGCCTTCCCATCAGCACATGTGCAACCAATTTAACGGTAAGCCTGCGCTCGACAGCATTCAACCAATTTAATGGTAAGCCTGTGTGACCAATACTTGCAACCAATTAAATGGCAAGCTTGTGTGACCAATACTTGCAATGCAACCAACAAATGGGCAAGCCTGTGTAACCAATACGTTTGCGACCAATTAAATAGCAAACTTGAGTGACCAAATCGATTATCTTGAACGTTAAGCTACCTTTTCTTCCAAAAGTTGCAGTTTATTTGAGAAATGCTGACTATTTATTGTGCTCTTGAATATGATGAGTAGTAGTTTATTTAGATTACCCTTTATTTAAACAGGATTCATAATGAGGCCCACATGATTCTAACATGGCACAAGCGTTCATACCTCTAAGGTCTCGTTTTGTACGTATTTCGATATTTGTTACTATTAACGAGTCGTGGAAAGATGCTTTTACGAATTATGTTCCAAATCAAAATTTAGGCATATCGAATTTCCAATTCTCATGACAGTAGGCATTCGATTTGATGAATGTTCACTAGGGCTTGCAAATATTCGAAACTGTAGTATTCGACCATTCCTTTGGTGGTATTCGAATATTCGATTGCATGTTTTAGTTCACTAAAACTCGCACTAGTGTCGGTCGAGAATGAACACACCCTAAACAACAACAATCCCGAAACAGTTTTCATGAAACCACGTTTAGTGTTTGCCCGGCTGGTTGTCTTCTCGGGAGTTCGGAATTGTTAGGAAAACGCCCACAAACACTAGACTTTTAATTGGACATACAAATACACTTTTAACACAAAATAACTAAATATAAATAAATATTACGGACACATCACACACGGTCAACCAATCCCAAACCAGGCACAGCCTGCACTATGGGTACCTGTATCTGTTTTAGTCACAATTGCCTGTCCAGTGCGGGAATCGAACCCGCGACCTCTAGCGCAAATTAACCGAAAACAATTAAACACGTAAAACTAAGGAAAGTTTCGAGCCGAATCTTTAATCGCGGAATCGCGCGGGCCGCCTTGTTCTTCCTCACTCGCCGCGCGATGGTGCTAGTCGTGTAGGAACCGTGGCGCGTAGGAGAGACGGAAATGTCGTCATCGCCGTCGGCGCGGCATGGTGCATTCGAATTCAAATAAGTAGGCTGATTAGAACCGCGCACTATACACGTTACAGGTTTTGTGAAACACATGTGTGGTTGGGCAGTACTTTTGTTTTGCCGCTGATTCTGAAGATTTATCTCTAAGATTGATTTCTTGTACCAATCACCTAGCTATTACGACGCTGCTGCGTCGCCGCCGCCACTCTGCGCCGCGCTGCCAACACGCCGATGACACGACGCCAGCGCCGCCGTCTCGTCGTCCGACTTCTATATTTTGTCTTCCTTCATCCAAAGTATGGGTTTATAGTTAATAGGTACTTCTTTGTGATCTTATCTCAACTTAGCACGTTCCTCCGTTGACGTAATACATAAGAATATCCACTGTTACTAAACCATATTGTTTTCTGAAGTTACTTCCATCAATTATCATTCTTCACACGTTTTCCAGGTTGATGTCCAGATGAAATTTCACCTCTTCATTTTTCGGGAGTCCTTACTTCAGTTTATGCTATTTGTCCATCCACTACCTCTTCGTCAAATAAGTACGTAGATCATCAGAACTGCCATCGTACCTACTTACATGAGTTATACCTACTTATAGTATCTATCTATGGCCTCTTGATGCCGCTACTTATGTATGTGTGGACTACCCTAGTACTGCCTCGTCGCGTCACCAGATCTAGTAGTTTAATAAGTTGTATACTCATGTATAAAATCTCTAAACATTTCCATTCTTGACTTAACACACGAAAATTTGAGTTTAATTTTTTCTTCCATTTTCAAAACTTTACGCAAGGTTTATAGTTTTATTTTGGTTTTGCTAATACCTAAGTACTAACAAAATGATTCCTCAACCATGCAATTATAATTAGGCACTTATCTTCCTCTCCTTTATTGTGAACCTGGCGACAGTTTATATATCGCCATTGACCTCTAGACCGCCACCATCTCGGACACAATAGGAAATCTATTGTGTCTCGTGTAAATCTGTGTTTATGCAGACAAGGTGTTAATTACAAAGCACATAAACTTATACCTATCATGTAAATTACAGGTGAAGCACATAGAATACATTGCATACATAGAATGAGCTCTTATAATGGTGGAAAGTCATTTACCATTTGTCATGTGTTGGGTAACTTATCTTTCAATTAGAATGTTTAGCTCTGATAATGATATTAAGAGGCCAGGATAACAATATGAGAGGAAGTTCGTGCTATTTTGTTTCTACATTCTATTTGCACTCTTAATCACTAATTGTCGCTAGGTAATTGAATTCTAGCATGTTTGAAATTCGACCACAAACAGTACAATTTGCATAGACAGAGAGCTATTGAGAACCCATGATTCAAGGCAACTAAACTGTTACCTATGTTAGCTGTCCATACATGGTCAATATACCTACTAATTTACTAAGATTACTCTCTAGCTACCTAGAGGATCTCCTGATGTGCCTCAGGTAGGTATGTTAACTTACCTAGTTATCTGGTATATTATTACTAGGTAGTTAGCTTCTTTAAGTACCTACTGACTTATAATTAACCGGGATATTTCAAAGAAGTAAGTTCTTTAAAATACTTACCTTGAGTCTTTTTTGAACAAGAGTATTTCCACTATCACTGAACTCTGCCAACAGTCGTTAGAATAAACAAGTAACTAAATGTTAACATGTTTTTTCTTTCAAATAATCCATTCTCAACACAGGAAAATTTGGGTTTAATTTACCTTTTATTTTCAAACGTATTGGGAAGGTATTGGTACTTTAGTACTTACCTATTCAAATAATTTGTAAACACACTAGGTAAAAATACTTTGAGAGTAGGTATTATCTTGTAGGCAAGTAAGTTCCAATCATCATCCAGGTATATTACCAGAAATCTTACATTACCTACCAATCCTTCATTTAACGCCTACATTCTTTTTTTTTGAAATGGTAAATTAGTTCCATGATTGTTTCTGCAGTTTGTTTTACACGCATCACTTTCAAGTCGCACCCAAGATAACAACTAATCCCCATACTTTTAAACGAAACGCAAGCAATGCTTAAAATTATCCCCGTCTGTATTATCACTGCTTGTCACCATGCTTGTCAATAGCAAGAGATGGCAATACCTTAGCTCAGCTCCCATATGTATGACCCCTAGCATTGTCCATCCCTTATCAGAAGTTTATAATTAAGGCATCAGATTTTATGCTCCTAAGTTTGTTTAACCCAGCATGATAATACCCATACCTTTTTATAATTTTTTGGAAGAAAAAAAAATATTTTTCATTTCTACAAGGATCTTTGGTAGAATACACCAACCATCTCGTGCCAAAATGTTTGGCAAAGAAAAGATAAAAAAAACAATGCTTTATTTTTGCCTTTTCTATCAGAAACACACAAAATATAGATTCCTGAATCCTTGTAGCATAATAATGACCTAGATAACCAACATAGGATATCACAGTAGGTATAATTTGCAATAAATTAGCCTACACAGGATGGTGGGCAACTTTTTGTGAAATTGTTTGTTTGACCGATTCGTACTTATGTTCTCTAGATTATACATAAATACCTCGTTATCCTCATCGCCATTTGTAGTGTATGCCTTACACCACGCTGGTTCCTAGCAGGACAACTCCCTCGTTATTATTATATCACTTATAATATCTCAGTGATTCCCGCGCGCCTGCTCGTGCCGGCTTGACCACAGACTGCCTGACTCCCAGAGAGTATGCATCCATCTCTCTATCTCAGGTGTCATCTGTTATCTGTCACTGTCAGTTGTCCCCCGGAGACAGCATAAGTTAAGGAATGCAGGTATCCTTAAATACTAGTCACTACAGCCTGGTTAACATATAGGCTGCCTTTTATTCGGGTATCTCGCATGCGGTAGTATTAACAGCTGAACAGATTTCGAATACATTTGTTATAAAGATAGCTTACACCCTGAGGACATGGGCTACTTTTTAGCCGGGTACCGCGTGAGTGAAGATGCGGGCAGGCGCTAGTATATTATAGAATAGAATAGAATATTTATTTATTTTCTCTCAACAAAGGTTAACAGTAATGGATGGGATACAGCAGAATATAAGTATTGTAGGTAAATAAGTTAACCTGTTTTGTGAGAGACCGGTGCCTGAAATAGGTTTAAAAAACCTGTGCTACAGGACACCGGACTCCATGCCGCTAGTCAACTTAGGTTAGGTTAGGTTAAAGGTTAACTAAGACACAATATGTCTTAACTTAACTGTGCTAGGCTAGGATAATTATTTAAATTTAGGACGTGTTCAGTATAGTAGTGTATAGTAGTTTAGATAAGTTTTGTAGGTATAGGCAACAAGAAAGCCAAAATAACAATCGGTATTGAAGTCTCCAGGTACGAGTTTCGCGCAACATCTCATTTACCTATTTATTTGCCGTACGATATAACCGCGCTACTGTCACAGCTTTACTGTTTCTCTTTTAATGGGATTTTTGATCGTAAAATGGGAAAACGCCAACCCTTTTGCAATTACAGGGAAACAGTTTCGGAAGCTGTTTTTCAGGATACCTACTGGCTAATAAAACAAGAACAGCTATAATATACGTTTCGTCACAGCTGAATTTTAAAGGTTCGAATAAACTCATCCATGTAACGAGAAGAGCGTTAGGTATGAATGTGGATGGATATAAGACTAGAGGAAGGCCGAAGAAAAGATGGATGGACTTTATGAGTAAGAAAGTGTGGAGATGACGGCTAACAGAAGAGAGTGGAAGAAGAAAACATGTTGTGCCGGCCCCAAATAATGTGGGACAAGGGCAGGAAAAAGAAGAAGAAGAAGAGAATAAACTCATTCATCATCGTCATCATTTCAGCCGCAAGACGTCCACTGCTGAACACAGGCCTCCCCCAAAGATTTACAGAAAAAAAACATTTGGTGGGACATGCCACGCTTGGCATGCGGGTTGGCGAGCGCAGATAAAGCTATAGTCGCTACTGTCCACTAGCTATTTTCCATTAGTCGACTCTTTATGAGATCCAGGGGTAGAAATGGAGGGGCCCATAAAAGACATAAGTTTAACCTCATTAGTTAAAACGTGGCAAAGTTTTAAAACCCTCTTTACTCCATTTGCTTGTATGGTAAGGTAAATACCTACTGATGGGGATGAATTCCGAATGAGGTCCGAACATAGATATATGAGTCTATGGGTCCGAGAATTGTTCGCAACGTTTTTGAGTAGCTACGCCATCCACTACGGCGCCCTGCGCCCCCCGCCCTCTCCCCCGCCTACCGCGCATTGCTCTGCGTCTCTCCGCTCAATCGATAGTGCAACTCAACCCCATACATTCTTTGTGAAAAACTATGGTAAATACCAACGCTGAATGCGGAAGTACGCCCGGTTCAAAGGCGTGCGATATGTCATCATCTAATTTTATATAGGAAAAATTATTAGATTTATTTCAAAATGATCCTTATATCTAATGATGAAAGTCAATTTTTAGTTTGACATTGGGGGCGTATGATGTAGCTCAACGTTATCGCAAGCCCCTAAAAGTCCAATTCAAAATTGACTACTACTACTGACCAACATACAAACAAACAATCCAATTTGACTTCTTTATAATATTAGTGTAGATAGTGAAGTTGTAGACTACGTTCGCTCGCTTATCGTAGAGGTTCTTCACAAAACGTTTCTAAATACTGACAAACATCCGACAGCTGCGTGCATTGGATGGCTACCATTGAACATTGATTGTAATAAGTTCCGACAAGTGATCGGCGTACAAGCGTCCAACAATGTTGTCCTAGCTAGAGGATGTTTTGTTGGAGGGCCGCCGCGGCCGATCGAAATAACCAGTTATTTATCGTCGAGAGTGTCTCGCTATTTGCACGTCTCAGAGCTAGCTTCCAACTTCCAAGATAACTTAAAATAATGAGACTCAATATTTAATGAACCTTATTATTTTTTAATTATAGGTTGAAATGCTCTAGAATAAATTATAGGTACAAATGATGTTTTGACTATCCCTTGCTTACCTCAGGTACCTTTATGTTTATAATTATTTTTAATAAATATCAAGATGTCGGTACGTATGTATATCTATATGGTATACAAGGTATAGGGCCAGTTAACAAAAATAAAAAATATTAGCGATAAAAAATATCAACATTTTGATATATTTTGTTGATTTTTTCCCGAGATTGCTGTCTAAAACAGCTGAATATTTGAGTTTGATTTGACCCCAAAACGGCTGATTTTTACATAGTGTTTTTTCAATGAATAATGTCGAATTTCCGAAAGTCGTAGAACAAACTTTATTGCCAATTATCAGAGGAAGTTTGAAAGTAGCGCCAGTGACTGAGATGTTGAAGAGCAAAAGGTTAGCGTGGTATGGGCATGTCATGCGGAAGGAAGAATGCCATGTGACTAGAAGAGTGTTAAATATGAATGTGGAAGGATATAAGGGGAGAGGTAGACCAAAGAAAATGGATAGAATGTGTGAAAGACGACATGAGTAAGAAAGGCGTGAATACTGATTTGACGGCTGATAGAGGTGAGTGGAAGAGAAAAACATGTTGTGCCCCACATGAAGTGGGATAAGGGCAGGGTGATGATGGGTGTAGAATAAGCCTCTTTCGGATAGCATACATTTACGATATATCATCCTACAAGGGTATACATATTTTTTTTATTGCCAATTTATTTATATATGTTTGAAACTCGCATAAAAAAAGGAAATGTACAAAAGATGAAAACCCAAACCCAATTGGTTGTAGGTACAATAATTACAAATACCTAGTATATGTTATGGATCACCATATATATGGTAGGCTAGTATGTACCTACATTCCAATGGGTACAGATAATAAAGGTACTTTAGATACGTATACCGGTCTACATACGCACAATATAGGTCTGCGGCAGACGGACAGACAATGAATATGGATTTAACGTTGCATGTTCCAGCACACACAGACTTTCATCAACACACACATTTTAAATAGAGTCAATGTTATTTTTACTTTAAATTTGCATGTTAGGTTTCCTGTCTAATCACTATTATTTATGTCCAAATTGTGTACCACGCTTCACGCAAATAAATTATTTCATTTCATTTCATTTCAACAATCTGTTTTCATGTCGGAACTACCCTTTTACCCGACTTAGGTAGGTACTTATAAAGAGAGTACGCAATGTTTTGTGTGTGTTTCTGCAATCACGCGAACGAAGCCTCTAGTAAATAGTCTACACTTAATATTATAAAGTTTGTTTGTTTGACAACTGACAAACAACTTGTGCACTGGAGAAACACATCTATTACCTACTCGGTGACAAATCAGATATAGCGACCTTCAACTGGTGTCATTCGCGTTGCGACACTGATGCGTCCTGTCCTCCTACCCGGATGCCACCGACCGCCTCGGTTCACCGCACCACAATAACGCTATGATCTTATTTGGACTGATATTTTACTTTGTATCTTGCAGAATCCTACTAACCTACTTATTTTGAAATAAGTCTTTGTTGAAATAATATAGGTACCTTTTACCTCTCCGTATTCGATTATGGAACTCTTTACCTCTCCGTATTCGATCTGCTAAATCCCTAAATATTTTTAAAACTATGGTGTATGATCACTACTTGTTCTTGTCTTTGAACTATCAGTAGGTATAATCTTATCTCTCTCTATATTATATATTTACAAATAGTTAGGTAATATTTAGGTTTTATGTATTAGTATATTATTATTATTTTTATAGTATGTATTGTAGTGTTAAACTTTTTGTACACCTCCGTCTTATTTGATCTGTTTATCCTGTCCATCCAAAGGTTGTCTGGAAGAGATCGCTTTTAGCGATAAGGCCGCCCATTGTACGTAATATTTTTATTTTGTTTCTCCCTTTTGTTAATATCTATCTCTGTGTACAATAAAGAGTTTATCTATCTATCTATCTACCTTTTTCACAATTAGTTTTTTTTTTTTTTTTTTATCATATTTACCGACTTTTACTGTAATTATAAATATACCTACATGGTGCTTCATTTATTTAATGCTGTCCCAAAAGGGGCTAATTCTACACCCACACACACGTAATAAAGTTTGTCTAAAACTTCAGAAAATACATCTTTCATTAAAAAAAACCCTATGCAAAATTCTGCTGTTTTGCTGTCAAATCAGTCCAAATTCCAAAGTCAATTATTCAGCTATTTCATGCAGTTATTTAATAATTCGTTGATGATAAAAAGACCAAGATGATAAACATCCAAAAACAGGTAGGTAATTTTAAAAAGTTCTGAAAAAAATCTGGTATATAAAATAATGATATTTTTTTTCCACTAATATTCTTTCTTTTTATTGATAGAATAAGCGCCTATCGGGATGGTATACATGTTATGACTCACCGTGTATATGAACCTTGAAACTAATTAAAACTAGCCCAAACACGATTATTTACTGTTTTCGCTGAGGAGTTCCGTGGAATAGCTCGTGATTCTACATCAGTTCAGCTTGCTGTCGCCAAAACATTGTATTGTCGTCGGAACTTGAGACGTCTCGATGCAAAGTTTCGAATCAAACGACTCAACGGGAACTGGTTCAAAATAGTCTTGCAAGATTTCTCCAAAATACATATAGGTGTACAAATGTACTAACGAACTAAAATATGGTAAAAAATAAGTTATATTTTATGAACATATGCCTAGATTTTTAGAAAACATAACAACAAACCATAACCAAACATAATAAATATTCGAAAAAGCTCCCTCTGTATGTCAAAATATAACACCCATAATCAGGAGTAGAATTTTTCAATTCTACCCTTAAGGGAAAGAAAGGGGATGAAAAGTCGTACCCGCAATTTAAAACCTTAACATTCAAAATCATGCCATGTGCACGAAAGAAGCCTCTAAGAGCCACACTTTATTCCTTTTACCACACTGGTTCTTACCTTAACCAACGGCCATTGGTCCTTTTCATAGCCACAATACCTCAACCTGCTCACTGAACTCAATGCAAGCTGACCAAGAATTAACCAGTGACACGTCGAGCAAGCAACTATTAATTATAATGTGACGCAAGTAGGGCGCCTAGGCCGTCCTTCCGCCGCTTGCTGCCTACGCGCTCACCTTCCTAATTACAGTTAGTCTAGACGTCCCGCCAGCCTCCTCCCCAACCCCTACCACCCCCTTACCAAATACAGCTTACAATGAACCAAATACATGCCTCCATTTCGTAGCATTAGCACCTCGCAAAATTGCGCTCAAAACTTTTAGGACGCTTCTATTCCATCGTAATAAAGTATTCAAACCTCGTTGCCAAATATTTGCAGAGGCATAAGCCTGTATGTATTTTAGGTACATAAAAGATAATACAGGATAATAAGTTGAAAACCTTAACCTGACTCTCACATTTTATTTTTAAAAAGTTATTATTTATAGTCGTAAAGAAAGTTATGGTATTTCAATTTATATTTGTAGAATGTACTCATCAAACCCTATCGTCTATATATTTACCTAATCAATTTTTAATAGGTCAGAAATTGGCGTCTTAATAAACGACGAGTGACTTCATATTACCTATGACACCCGCACCATGTAGACGCAACAAACATATAGATAACCAACATATATCAAACAAATAACCCTCCGTAGTCGGTTAAAAAAATGTAGCCTATGTCACCCGGACAATAATAACGAATCGATTGACACCCCATTTATCAAAATCGGATGAGTATGTAGTTTAGGCGCTACAGTGGAATATACGTAAATACAAATATACGTAAATACAAATATACATACATACATAGACTGCTAAAAATATAAATAAATAAATATTCCGGATATATCACATACGGTCAACTGATCCCAAACTAGGCATACCCTGTACTATGGGTACCAGAGACTAGATAACCAAACATCTGTGTTCATCACACAAATGTTTGTCCAGTGCGGGAATCAAACCCGCTACCCTAGCGCAGAAGGCAGAGCTACTACCAACGGAGCTATGCTATCTAGCAACTCAGCTTTATAAAGTAGTATCTTTCCTAGGTGTGCTGAAACTTTCACCACATTGCTTCTTTAATCATCGGTCATAAGCCTCTACTCAGAACCGTCACGCCTTATACCTGTCGCAGGCTTTTATCAGTGACCAAGTTGAATGGTACCTTCCAGGTCTTATAGTGGTTCGTTATAGAAGGCAACAAAAGAACTTCGAGAGAATATTGCAAACAGTAGTTACGTAGGACTTATACAAAAGATCGCAGCCAAATAACATTATTTGTTTCAAATAGTGTTGTGTTCCTGCGATGAGTAAGGTTGCCAGAGCTCTTTAGGGGGGGAGAGGGTTCGGGGTCGGCAACGCGTGCGTGATGCCTCTGGTATTGCAAGCGCTCATAGGCTACGGTAACCGCTTACCAACAGGTGGGCCGTATGCAAGTTTGCCACTTCAGTAGTATAAAAAAAAAAAAAAAAAGGGGCTTATTTCACACCAAATTGGCAATAAAGTTTGTTCTACAACTTTAGTCTTCTTCTTGTCGTGTCACTGATTCTTTCATGGTCATCCTGTATTATGTTAGTGACCATGTTGAGGTATGGTGGCCTAAGACCGTCGATGAAAGAATCAGTGTTGTGAAAGGATTAAAGTGCGCCTCTTAAGGCTCCTTTCGTGCACAAAAAAGTGTTAAAATGAAAAAAAAAGTGTTGTGTAGTGGTTAGTAGAAGAAGATAGCCCCGCCGGCCGGCTGTCTGCTGTAGCCAGGGTTGGTCTGCGAGGAGTGTACTCCAGAGTTCATCAGCTTCACGCTGAACGGGGATTTACAACTTTAGTGAATTCGACATTCCTCACCGAAATACTCTATGCAAAAATCAGCTCGTCAAGGTTTTTATTTCAATGAAATCACTAGGATCACTTTGAAACGTCTTAGAAACTAGTCACCTAGTTTCTAAGACGTTTCAAAGCGATCCTAGCTATGCCTGTTCCTCGCTGTTTTGGGGTCGAATCAGTTCAAACTCAGCATGCACTCATGAATCAGCTGTTTTAGGTAGTAATCTTGATGCCGTCCTTCTCGTTCGATTAGTAATCCTACTAATATTATAAATACGAATGTTTGCGAGGATGTTTGGATGTTTGTTGTTCAATCACGTCGTAACGGCTCAATCGATTTCGATGAAACTTGAAATAGTTATTTATTTACCTAGAATAGCATATAGGTTACATTTTATTAAGGTACCACGCGAGCGAAACTGCAGCCGCAAGCTAGTCAGTTATAAAAATACAAAAAACAGCAAAAATGAGACAGCATGGGTAATTTTTTTTTTTTAAATATTCATGTTTTTTTCGCCAATATTCCTTCTTTTTTTGATTGATTAACCCCCTTTCGGGATGTTATACAATCATGTTATCAATCACCGTAGAAGCGATTCTCGTTGTATTTTATTTGCAATTATTTTCTGTCTAGACGTTTTTATGATGCACTGGTAGTCATAACAACTTAACTGTTACGTACAGCAAATTATCGTTGTTCTCTATAAATGACCAATAGATTACTAATTAGTCTTGGACTCTCCAAAATACTCTACCAAAACTGCGCGCACTAATTTCACTCAGAGAGATTAATTTGGTTTTGGTTGTTTATACTTATTGTTCTTGTTACTTGTTTGCGATCTAATTAAAGATATATCAATGACTGTATCTTTAATTAGGGTACCTACATAAAATAAATTTGCCAATTGTGACTTAAACTCACCTGCCTGAGGGTCCTGAAGATTTCGTAACCAAATTTAGTTGTGAAATCGGAACTAAATTACGGATTGGGAAAAATAAAAATGGAATTTATTGTTTATCTTGAAAATTATAAATGGCTGGAGGAACTATGTTTCAATTTACGGGAATAAAATATTGGGTCGACGACGGAATAACTTTATAGGAATTTCGATGAGGTCTCAAGAATATTTCCGCATTCGGGAACCTGAATGATGGCTCTGGTAATATTTTCCTATGCTTAAGATGATACGTATTATCTTTTGCGAATATGTAATGACTTGAAAATAAGTAAGTAGGTAATTCACAGATAAAGGTCGAGTCATCGCATGATAGTCGCGTGATTACCACGTTGTAAGTGGTTTTCTATCGATATACTGTACCATTGCTTCTGACTATCAAAGCTGATCGTGATCCCGGATCACATCTTTAGGCAGGTTCAGCTAGGTTCATCTTGGTTCAGCTGGCTTTATTAAATTAAGGTTTATAACCCCCGACCGAAAAGAGGAGTGCCATAAGTTTGAGACCTAAATATGTAGGTATGTGTGCTGTCTGTGATCTTAATACAGTTACGATTTCAATCCAAGATCCGGGATGGTTTTAACTATTTATGGTATAAATCGGTGCAGTTTATTAAAATAACTTTTATTTGTAACGGTAGTTCCCAAATTGTGACAGATAACGAACACTGTGCACAGTAAAGATATGATTTTTCGAAACACTGCTTATGCTACAAACTATATCGTACGGAAAATCGCAGGTATTATGAAATACAAAGTGCAGCAGTTGTGTAGTCATGTATAATGTATCTTTAGAACACATTGTGATTGTCTGGTGTCAGGGCAGTAATGCCGGCGCTGAGGGCAAGGCAGGAGCCTCCGCGGAGATCACGCCACGTGGCCAGGTATCGCCAGCTGGAGACGCTATTTCGGTGATCGGCGGCAGGCCCCGGCAGACCGACACCAGACGTCGCCGCCGCCCCCGCGCTCCTCGCCAACTCTATAAATAACCGCACTGTGCATTCTTGGGCGAACGATGTCGAATTTTTGTCGAGTACGCGCGAACACACGCCGTTTGTTTTGGCCTAAACACTATGCGCTTTAGTGGGCTTTGTTCTGCCCTACGTAACTCGAGCGCATCCCGATCGCAAAATGGGCACCTACTTGTACGACTGCGCCGTACTCACCTATGCCTATAATTACGCGCGGCTTGGCGATCTACACTGGCAACTCTACATTTACACTAGCGGTATATTTTCTCCGATTTCTCTTCATGCTATTTTGGTTAATCAAATCATTCATGAAAACTGTTGTTACCTTAGCTTGAATATAATAATTTGACTTCTTTCCGCACCCAAAGCTGCAAGACAATGAAACCTAACCGTCAACGATTTAAGAATATTGTATAATGCAATAAAATGTGTATCGAAGTGAATAAACGTATAATTACTTATAGGCAAAACAGGGGTCCTTCGGACCTATATGAGGAATATCAAGTAGTATGCGATACTAGTGAATATCTCTGCTCCGGAGATGCAAGCGGAATGGACCAAATGCCACGGTAACATGCAACATGCGTGCAGCTCTCGTCGAACCAATACGTTCGGCTTCGGACAGTTTCATTGTTACTTTATACGTGGGAATTGGTACAGAGCTGATAATACATTTTATTTCATTCTTTTCTGACGACCTACAAACTATTTTTTCATCGAGTTGAGTCATCTGGGAGGTATCCGCTGGTGTCCGCAAGAATGCCATGATCTTGCGCCACGCACCGCGTTGTTCTCGTTTGTAAACTGAACGTCCATGACCTTTGCTAGTCCTTGCTGTTTAATTCAGTTCAACTGCGATGGAAACAATAAAAGAGTAGACAGGAATATGACCATAACTTACCTACTTACGTTTTACCACAAAAAGTCAACCTTTACCTAAGTACCTGTGTCAAACTAAGAGGCATCGGGTATAAATAAAACCATTCCCGTGGAAGTAAGAATCTCAATTTATTAAATCACAAGGCTGGTGACACTGATTTCCCGAAACGCAACGATAGCGCGATCTAGGATTTGTCAACATTTAGCAGCGCCATCTAGTTATGAAACGCATCAACTTATTACTATTGGACATACCGCCCACCAAGGACATAATTAACATATTATGCCCTTCACAATTAAATTTCCGCCCACCATGAGGTTAGAGCGTATCTTAAACAAATCAACTTCGACAGCGCGCAGCGCTCTACTTGAACAATGGACTGTATAAACTATTAATAAACTTCAGTGACTTCTACATTGAAATGATACAAACTCTTATACCTAAATAATATAGCTCCTTAATAATAACCTTTTTTGCTAAAACTACAACTTGGACATTTTATTTTTCTAATCAGACACAGGTAAAATACACAATTTTGACACAGGACGTTTAATTGACGAACCGTTACATTTGAGCGAAACCACGCGACATATTTTGTCCAAACCAGGATGCTTCTCGGTGACTTTTCCCAAAAGCCATCGAGCTGGAGGCAAATTGTCCTCCTTTACCAGAACAACGTCACCAATATTTGGTTCAGGAATTTGCTTATTCCATTTATATCGTTGCAGTAAGTGCACTAAATATTCCTGCGACCATTTCCGCCAAAATTCCTGTAACATTCGTTGCGTCACCTGCCATCGTTTCAGACTCCCCATATTAAAATCCTCAAAATTACGATCAGGTACTGTTACCAGGGGTTCCCCGATTAAAAAATGACCCGGTGTTAGAGGTATTGGATCGTTTAAACCATCTGGCATCATCGATAACGGTCGAGAGTTAAGGCATGCTTCCACCTGAGATAGGACTGTGGATAACTCCTCATATGTGAGTGTTGATGTACCGATCACTCGCTTCAAGTGGAACTTCGTTGACTTGACGCCAGCTTCCCATAGGCCCCCAAAGTTAGGTGCGTGGGGTGGAATAAAATGCCAGGAGATGCTATTATTGCCTAACCATTCTTGAATTTCAGTAGCTACTGACGATCTTTCCACATCAACAAGATGGCGGAGTTCCTTAGAGGCACCTACGAAATTCGTACCATTGTCGCTCCAGACGTCGGTAACACTTCCTCTTCGGGAAACGAATCTCTTAACCCCTGCTATGAAGCCTTGCGAAGAGAGATCACTTATAGCTTCTAAGTGAATCGCCTTGGACACCATGCAAATAAATAAGCAAATATACCCTTTGTAGGATTGATGACCACGGCCTTTAGAAGTACGGATGCTAATCGGTCCTGCGAAATCAACACCGCTGTGTCGAAACGCTCTTGCTGGAGTCACTCTACTGGCTGGCAGCTGGCCCATCAACTGGGTTTGAGTAGCTGCAGCATATCTCTTGCATTTGACACATTGGCGTACGTACTTCTTCACGAGAGTTTTGGCCGATATGATCCAAAACTTTCTACGCAAATGGTGCAACATTAAAGTGGGACCTCCATGCAATGTTGCGTTGTGGGCTTCCGCTATCAAAAGATTTGTGAAATGGTTGCTGTGCGGCAGGATGATGGGGTGTTTGAGGTTTTCATCCAATTCCGCGTTTTCGAGACGACCACTTACGCGCAATATCCCATCATCGTCTATTATCGGACAAAGGGATTTCAACTTTCCTCTAGTCTTTGCTCTTCCTGTCTTTCTGATTTCTTCTATTTCTTCACTGAACTCTTGCTTCTGGACATGTTTTATGCAAACCTTTGTTGCATCTGCTATTTCTTCCCTTGTCAGATATACGTCGTATCGTTTTATACCATCTCCTCTAGTCCTCCATTTCAAAACTCTTCTGCAATAGGCAACCACTCGAACTAATTTTTGTAACGAAGAAAATCTTGACCATAAGGCATCTTCTTTTGTTTCTTCGGTACCCACATGAGCCTTGATACTTCGTTGCTCCACGCTTGTGGCAATCGATTTCGGTCTCGTGTAATCGATTGTTTCGTTTCGCAGCCACAGTGGTCCTTGTGCCCACAAATCACTGCAGGCCAGCTCTTGTGGAGTCACTCCTCTGGACGCTATGTCTGCGGGGTTGTGAGCCGATTGGACATGAGCCCAATGCGAATTGTCTAATTGAGTGAGAATGGTGGAAACTCTATTTCCGACAAAGGTAGACCAGCGGCTTGGATGGCTGCTGAGCCAAGCCAAGACCACTGTTGAATCGGTCCAGGCATGAATATGAACTTGTTGAATTCTCATGACTTCAGCTACTTCTGTTATTAACTCTGATAACAACACTGCTCCCATCAACTCGAGCCTGGGGATAGATTGTTGTTTCACTGGGGAAACCTTTGTGCGAGACGTGATGAGGCTAGTTTTGATTGTTTCCTGTACGTCTACAACTCTGATATACACGACCGCAGCATAGGCAGCTTCTGATGCGTCACAGAACCCGTGCAATTCAACTAACGCATCATCAGCCCTTGTATTGACCCATCTTGGTATGCTAAATTGACTCGTCTCTAAAAGGTTTGTCCTGTAGGTGTGCCATTCAGTAGACAGTTCTGGCGTTAACTCGTCGTCCCATTCTAATCCTGACAGCCACAACCTTTGAATGAAGATTTTTGAAGTTACAACACAAGGAGCTGCCCAACCTAGAGGATCAAATAGGCGGGAAATGTCTGATATGACCCGTCTCTTCGTGATTGGAGTCTGCTGTGGTGGAAGTGTTACAGAATACGTGAATTCATCCTCTTCTCGATCCCAGCTAATTCCCAATATTTTCATTACCTCATCCATCTTGATGTCCTTCTTTCCTTGTCCCTCGTTACCTTTCTCTCCCACATTCTTTGTCCTATCTGAAATTTCCCTATCTAACTCCTTGCAACTACTTACCCACTTTTGCAGTTGAAAGCCTCCCTTGGTAAGTACCGTTTCTATGTTTTTATGCAACTTTAACCCTTCTTCCATTGTTTGACAACCTGTCATTAGGTCATCCACATAAAAATTGTTTTTTATGTTTTCAGATACTTCCGGGTACTGCTTGCCTTCGTCGACTGCGATCTGCTGCAGGGACTTGACTGCAAGGTAAGGAGCTGAAGCTGTGCCAAAGGTAACTCTTAGTAATCTATACTCTTCTATTTCAGATGCGGGTTCATCGCGCCACACTACCCTCTGGAAATCAACGTGTGCCGGAGAAATCTTCACCTGCCTGTACATCTTGACAACGTCGGCACATAGACTGATTGGATGCAATCTCCATCGCATTATGATATGACGTAATGGTGGCTGCAACGTAGGACCTACCATTAGATCATCATTTAATGATACTCCATTTTTACCCTTCATAGATGCATCGAATACTATTCGGACCTTGGTTGTCGTTTTATCATTGCGTATGACCGCGTGATGTGGTAGGTAAACTGATGATGATTTGCCCAACTCGTCCGCGGGTACGCGCTCCATATGACCAAGGTTCAAATAGTCATGAAATACTTCAGAGTATTGCTTCTTGATTTCAGGTTCCCTTTCAAACTTTCGTTCAAGATGATGGAATCTTCTTATCGCGAGCTCCCTTGAACCACCTTGTTGACATGTTGGATGTTCAGTTCGGAATGGAAGATCGACTACATATCGGCCACATTCATCTCTGATCGTGGTTTGCGTGTAAATTTCCTCGCAACGCTGCTCTTCAGACGTAAGGATTTTCTTTTCAGGAAGTACGGACTCGATCTCCCAAAATCTTTTCAAGAGTGCGTTGTCATCAGTTTGAGCGTGCATGCTCACGATGACACTATGATGACACTGTGGCGAAGAATTCTGATTATCATCTGTTTGATGTGTGGGACCGGAAATGATCCATCCCAAAGCTGTACATTGCGCCGTGGGCATGCCTTTGGGACCCTTAATCAGACCTTCTCTTATCAACTGGCCATATACATCTGCTCCGAGCAAAATGTCTATTTTGCTCGGCGTGTGAAATTGAGGATCGGCGAGGGTGATCTCAGCCAATTCTGGCCATTCCACATGACTGATCTTCTCTGACGGCAAAAGACTAGTTATAGAACTAAGAATGTGCGCGCGCACCTGGATTTCGAAGTTGGGATCATGACGCGATTGGATTTTTATCATTATGACGTACTTCGAAGCTAGGGTGCCTATGTCGCCGCCTAATCCAGAAATTGTACTCTTACTAGGAATCTTCTTCAAACCCAGTAACTGTGCCGCTGACTCCGTGACGAAGGATGCTTCGGAGCCTTGATCCAACAGAGCTCGCAAAGTGTATGCATTTCCGTCTCTTGCTTTAGCCTCCACGAGCGCAGTAGCCAGTAGTATTTGCCTCGAAGAAGTCCTTTTTGAAAAGTGTGCTGTAACCTTTGATGTGGACTCAGGATTTTCCAATGAAGCCTTAACATTCGAAACCGTTTCATTGACCTGCACCTCTAAATCTGACTTGACCGAATCGGACGTACTAGATTCCGATGGTTTCGGGTGAAGCAATGAGTGATGCCTTCTGCGACAAATCCGACATCTAACTGGGGATCTGCAAATGTTGGCGGAGTGGTTGCTGCCTAAACAATTAAAGCACAGCTTACTAGTTTGGACAAAATCGTGTCGCGTCTCATAACCTAGACCGGAAAATTGCTTACAGTTCGATAATCTATGTTCCCCCTTGCAATACAAACATTTCACTGTTGGAGCATTGGAACTGGTTGCTGTAGCGTGCAATACATGTTTCTTTTGAGTTGGAACATTTGGCTTTGAAACCTTTTTTGTATCTACAAATTCGAGGGATCGGAATCGAGTTTCCAAGAATTCCCTAAGTTGTTTCAAAGTAGGTAGCTCATCTGATGATCCGATTTTTGATTCCCAAGATTTACGTGTCTCAGCATCCAACTTTGAACTAACTATATAAATTACAATCGTGTCCCAAGAACCCACTTCTATGCCCAAATTTTTCAACCCTTGCAACGTATCATTAGTCACATCCAATAAATTTTTCAAAGCACTACTTGACTCAGTTCCAAGGCTCGGTTGGTTCACAAAACGCTTGAGTAAACAATTGGCTAGGTATTTTTTATTGTTGTACCTATTATTGAGAGTTGACCATGATTCCTGATAATTAGCCGCTGTGATAGGAACATGTCTCAAGAGCTGTTCGGCCTCACCCGATAGATGGCCCTTCAAATAATGCATTTTTTGAACGTCATCTATTGAAGAGTTATTGTGAACCAACGATTCATACAAATCTTTGAACGTTGTCCATTCGGCATATGACCCAGTAAAGGTAGGGATTGATATTTTAGGCAATTTAACATTACAATGTTCAACCTTTGAGGGAGCAATCGAAGTTGAGCTGCCTGCGCTACTTGACTTTAATTTCGATAAGCATTCCCTTATTTCTGCCTTACATTCTATGTACACTTCTTCAACACACTCGTACATGTTTTCGGTAATGTACGGAGTTACCGCTAATTCCTCAGTAGGAATTTCGGATATTAATTTCATGTGAGTATTTGAAAAAACCTTCCATTTTTCTTCTAAAGCTTCTATTCTCGTAACTAAATGTGACTCTTTGAGTAGCCTTTCTTTAGGAGATTTTTTAAAATTCGCGTATACCCTTTCAATTAAAGACTTATAGCCTAACTGAGTCTTTAACATCGATGTTAAAGACATAGTGATAAATTCCAAGGCGAGCTTCAACCGATACTACTAATAATTGTAAGTTCCAAACACACGTTTACTTATTTCTTTGAATCTAAATTAACTGAATTTGCTAAGTCCAAACAAAATTTCTAAAAATTTTACAAGTGTTTGAAACCTATTACAATCGGATCAAAATCGGGCATAGGTTCCCCGTCGGTTCACTTTTGGAAGAATTATTCTAAGTCTACAAACTAACATAAAAAATGAAAATTTTACAAGTCCAAATACTACACGAAATTTTACTAAGTTGAAACTGAACTGCACTGCACAATTAAAAGCTCAATGTACTCACGATTTCACTTGTATACCACTTGCCGATGATTTCACCTCCGAAGAATGTTTCCTCCACGTCACTGTTGTGACGTCGGTAGCGCGGCGTAAGCGTCACTCCTTGTGACCACCGTTGCTTGCTCAATCTCCGTAGGACAGTGCTGGGCCAGCACTGATCAGCAACCTCGCGCCAGCAACAGATTGCTAGCGCGGCCTTCCACTGGTTTTCTTCCTTGGTTGGATTAATCCTTGCAGACGTATGTTGATGCACACAGACACCAACAAACACTGAACACTCCACTGCAATCCAACAACCCGTGACAGCTCCAAGCCAAGCTAGGCCGAGACTGCCCGGTGCGCACTGAGTGGCGATCCACCACCTTCCCTAGTGCGTTGATAGATGAAAAAAACCGTGGATTACTATCCACAGGAAAATTCACTTCCGGCTCGTTAGGACCATGTCAAACTAAGAGGCATCGGGTATAAATAAAACCATTCCCGTGGAAGTAAGAATCTCAATTTATTAAATCACAAGGCTGGTGACACTGATTTCCCGAAACGCAACGATAGCGCGATCTAGGATTTGTCAACATTTAGCAGCGCCATCTAGTTATGAAACGCATCAACTTATTACTATTGGACAACCTGTGTGTTTACCTATGTGTAAACCAGTATCTTTCAATCGATTTATTTTTAATTTTTACTAATTAAAAAAATACTCCTTCAATATTGAGGATTTTTAATCAATATTTCTGAAAATCTTTATCAGATCATCAGGCGTATTATTTACATAATTTTCAGTAAAAACGGTATATTAACCACGATTTGTGAGTTTATTTGTTCCCCGATATTCATATCACTAAAAACGGGATATATAACATATATATTCCGTTTTTAATGAAAATTATGTTCATCACCATAATAGTTTCAAAAATTATATCCTTACCAATACATAATAAAAAAATTATCAACAAAAAGGTGTTACAAATTGGGTAAAATGACGACGTAGTTTTATGAAAAGTCTGAATCGATATAAATGGAAATATGGGACCATTTCGGGATTATATCAAATCAACATTCCCCCATATAGAGAAAAACCATTAAAATCGGATTAGCTATGACGGAATAATCGATGCAGGTACATGCATTAAAAATAAAGTGCGCCAAGTGTGGGTTAAATAAACCAAAGACAATATATAGGGTTACGAAACAAAATCATAGTGTGAAATCAGAACTAAATTACCAGCTGAGACAAACTGATATTTATTGTTAATCTCGAGAACTAATAAATATATAAAAAATAGTTTTGATTTTCATGGAAAATAAACAAAACCCTCTAATAGCTCGATTTTTTTTTTCTTGAATGCCTCATAGCTCAGTTAGTAGTAACTCTGCCTTCTGCGCTAGAGGTTGAAATTCCATTCCCGGACAGGACAACATTTGTGTGATGAATTCAGATGTTTGTTCTGTGTCTGGGTGTTAAATATTTATCTATTATGTATATCAGTCTCTGGTACCCATAGTCTGGAATCAGTTGACCGTGTGTGATAATTATGTCCGGTTTTTTTTTAACTTTTTAAGCTCCCAGTTTCGACTCTTGGTTAAGTAAGGTACCTTACTACTTTCTTCTCCACGTTTATAGCTATGCAAATGTATCCTCAAACCAACTAAGTTATTAGAACATGCGTTCGCTTTTACATTGGTCGTTCGTCGAGAGAGATATTCTGATTAAGGTTTGCTAAATTTAGTTCAACCACGCAAACAAACTCCCCGCAAAAATAGAACGGTACGTAAGGCACAATAATTGCACAAGGCATCAGGCATTTGACGGGACTTGCTTGGGTGAGCTGGGTGATAAATATCTCACGGCCAGCCGAATCGTGGCGATCTCTGTCAATGTATGGTCAACAAAATATGTATGTTGTACCTACGCTACGGTTTTGCATAGTTTTGTTATGTTTATTTATATTTTGTATGGGCTTGTTTAAAAAGAAAGGGATTCAAGAGTTGAGTTTTTATGATGAAGTCGTTTTACATCAATCATAGTTTTTTTCCTATTCTCAATAAAAATGAAAATAATCTTTGTATGAATAATAATATGTGGTACCTACCTACGGAGATTCATAAATTATGTTTACTATCCTGAAAGGAACCCAATTAAAGTTTGTTCTAAGCACATGCTGAGCTCAGGGATTTTCGTTTACATACTCTCCATTTGCTCCATTGCCACCGTTCTCTTCTACTTTGTATATCCTGTCCATCCAAAGGTTGCCTGGTAGAGATCGCTTTTAGCGATAAGGCCGCCCATTGTCACACTATTTTTATGTTATTTTTATTTCCTTGATTGTGTATTTTCTTTTGGTGTACAATAAAGCTATATTCTATTCTATTCTACTATACATTGGCAGCGCTCTCCACGCATATACCTACACCATGTTTTCTTTCTTTCTGTCCACTGCTATGGTTTTTGTATTAGTGTGTGTCTTGCTTTTGTTCTTCTAAGACTTTTATAAATTCAACATTTTTCATTGAAAAAACTCTACGCAAAGATATGCTTTTTTGGGGTCAAATCAGTTCAAACTCAATAATTCAGATGTTTTAGATAGTAATCTTGATGTCAAACTTCCCGTAAGTTATATAGACGATAAAAAGCCCAAAAACAGCTAATTCTAAAAAGTTTGGGCAAAAATCTGCTGCTCTCTTTGTTGATAGAGATTCGGGATGGTATTATGAATCACCTTGTATATTTATATGAAATAGGTCTTTGTAACGTTTATAATGCATGATGTTTGTGCACATAATTAAATAAATTAAAAAAATTCTATTAAACTACTACCCATCAAGCTCGTAGTCGTGTGTAGTCAACAAACGATTAAGAGCTTGGTACATGTAACCATATACAGAGGAAATAAGCTTAGGTAGCACAGTACTAGATATAACGCACGGAAGAACATGCGTTTCGGCATCGGCATGGCATTTAGTCGTCTATGGCCGCTACGAGCGATCTACGAAAGTGCTACGTGCTTGCTACGAATTAAATATTATAAGCCCCAAAAGTAGTTTTTAACAGCCTTTAGAAAAAGAAGGATCTGGTTAACAATTCCACAGTTATGTTATTTAATGTATTAAACGATTACTCCACACGGCTGGTCTGATTTCAGTAGTTTTTAAGTCGTTTCTTGACTGCACACGATTACGAGCTTGAAAGGTACATGTTACTATTTTACAGAGAAAATAAACGTAGGTAGCACCTAAGTACTAGATATATCGCACGGAAGAACATGCGTTTCGGCATGGGAATTTGGTCGTCAATGGTCGCTACGAGCGGTCTACGAAAGTGCTACGTGCTTGCTACGAATTAAATCATATTTTCCCCAAAAGTAGTATTTAGCAGACTTCAGAAAAAGGAGGAGTTGGTTAATAATTTAGCACGTATGTTCTTTATGTAGGTTAGTACACAATTACCCCATACGGCTGATCTGATTTCCGTAGTTTTTAGGGTTCCGTACCTTATAATAGAAATAACGGAACCCTCTTAGAAGCGGCTTGATTCCGCAAGTTGAAAATTAAGGTAGAGGTTCGTATTTCATATAGCCTCATTGTGCTGTAAAAAAGGGGGCTGTTTAAGAAAGTTGCTTTTCATTCAATAAAAAAAAATTGGTGTTTCAGAGTGGTGGTGGGCGGGCGCATGCGTGGGCGGAGCAGTGTTGCTGTGCGCGGCCGGCGCACTGGCCCGCCCGCACCTGCGCCGCCGCGCAGCCGATGCAGCCGCCGCCGCCGACCCCGTGAGTCATTGTAAATCACAATTGTTAACTATGTTATGCCTATACGATAATACCTGTTCTACTTCGCGTTGGCCCACACTTTTTCCCTCCTAAAATATGGTAATAGCCTAGTAGACTTCTACTAACTGCCACTGCCACATCACTCCCTCCCTGTAGGTGTAGTCCTACCTATAGCTCTAGTCAGAAAAAGAGGTTCCGCAACAATTGGCAGAACCGCAAAATTCCGCCGCTCTCGAAAACTATAGGACCCTCTACCTATAGGTACTTAGTCTTGGGGGGGTAGGTACTGGGCCATATAGTTACTAGGTAATCGGTAAGACAAGCTTTTCGGATACCCGGTCCATTCCATTCCCGTTTTGGTAGGCACCAGGCCGTGTTTGTTGCCTGATTCTTCTATGCTTGGTCGCGAGGAAAAGGCATAACTTCACCTAGTTTCTAAGACGTTTCAAAGTGATCTTTGTGATTTTATTGAAATAAACTCCTTTTGATTCTATTTTATAAACCTGAGTAGGTACCCGACCATTTTATGCTATACTTACTTATTATGTAGGTACCTAGTTATTTTATATTCTATTCTCTATTTAGGCTGAAAAGGAAGAAACCTCACTTGAGTTTTATCCACTGTCGTAGCAAGTGTCATAAATTCTCTTTGCCCACGGTGTTGGCACAATCATTTCTCATAACTCTAAGTAGTATACCTAAACGAAGCTACCTACCTACTCGTAGATGTGACATTTCACTTAGGTACCTTATTATTTTATTTTACACTCAAGTTTAGGAGTGGGAATACTTATATTACTTAAGCATAGATATACGATAGTTAATTTGCAATAAGTAGGTGGGTTTATTACATATAAACCGACCTATTTCAAAATGTGACATGTCATTGGTGTGATAGTTATTTTGCAGTACTAAAATGACATAGGTACATGGTGTTTTACAGACAGACAGTGGTAAGACAGACTTGGTGGCCCCAGCTGAAAAACTGAAGTTTGACTTTAACGAGACTGTAATGAGATATATATATATATAAATGTACTCTGTGAATGAGATTAGATTGAATTTATTTAGGTACATGGATTGGCCCCTAGAACAACACAGCAAAGCACAGCAGTTTGACCAGAATGGGAAATTTTATGTTTATCCAGCAAGTGCAGTGCACCGAGTGCACGTGCACGGCACGTTCCAAGAAAATATAGGCACGGCACGTTAACAAGAGTTTTGTTAGGTAGCCTAACGAAATATTTATATTTAAAATGTAGGTAACATAGGTAGGTACCCTACCTATGTCAGTACCTACTCACCATAATATTCGTTTAATTCATGCTATGCACCTACTCGCCACCGATCGCCAACAGCCAACAGCAGCGGCAGCGGTTTACAAACCACAACACGTGCATATCCACATTAGAATTCTTTTATTAATTTCCATTCCTATTCACAAATATTATTATTAAAAAAAAAATATGTATGTACCTTTAAGTACTAAATACATGTATTTAATTATAAAGGTAAATACTTATCTACACAAATTACACAAAACAAGTCGTGCGTGCCAAAAAGAAAAAATAACGTCGATTTCAATTTGTCAATGTCAAAAAATACAAAATTCCATTAACAAAATAGTGATGCGCACAATCTTTAGTTTAATCGATTTATTGCATAAGCCTAAATGCAGGGGCCCAATTCTAATAATTCAATGGCTTCAAAATGACAATGGCAAAATGGCCACTTTTGACACTTTTGGTATTCTGTTATCACAGTCGTATATCAGTGGCAGTCATTGTGTAACCTATGAACCATTGAAATCAAAGAAACGAAGGTGACGACAAGATACGAAGGTTTCAAATTTCATTGAATTAGTAGAGTTAGGGGCCAGATCTATTACCCACACCCATAAACGCAATTTAAGAAATCTTGAAGAGTTAAGATGGACGGCGTTTATTCCAAACGTATGTTCCTATTTTCTCCCTGGAAAAAAAAGACTAAGGGAAACATTTTTTAACGATACTGTCTAAGTATAACAACCACCCTTGCCATGTTTCTATATTTTGCTTTAAACGAGATGATGATATCGTTAATTTTTGATAGCTGCTACATTATGATTATTCAAATGTCTTGGCGCTCGTGGATCCTCATAAGAGCTTTAGGCTTTTGTCTGGGTTATTAGTTCCAATGATTATTTACAAGGGTTTTCCGTAGATCTCGTTATCATATAGAGCGAAGTAGGCTTTTATCATGTTAGCTAATTAAAACAATTCAAAGAAAACCTTGAAATAATTTTTATGAACTCAATAAAATTACCGTCTGACGTGGAAAAAACACTTACAAATGAAAAGGGATCAACTTGGATTAAAATACCGAGGACTCTCCTGGCTACTTGGGAGAAATTCGAAACTGTCTGTAGATAACAAGCTACTCATATACAACACTGTATTGAAGCCAATTTGGACTTACGGCATCCAACTATGGGGTACAGCTTGTAACTCCAACATAAACTTCATTCAACGTTTTCAAAATGGCCTGCTGAAAAACATATCTAACGCCCCGTGGTTCATAAGAAACACAGAGCTGCATGATATACTTAAAGTTAACACAGTATCTGAAGAAGTCAAAATAACTGCCAAAGCATACCAAGACAAGCTAAAAAGCCATCCTAATCAACTAGCACAACGACTCACAACACCCGCATATACACACCGGCTCAGGAGAAAAGATGTCATTCAGCTCAATGACTGAAAGCAAAGAAGAGTGCTTACTGTAGAGAGTGCAGGAGAGTTACTCTGCCCGACACCATACCCAAATCAAAACATTTGCTCATAGTTAAAAAACTGATCGCAGATAAAACTTACAAAAAAAAAAAAAAAAAAAATTACAAATCGAGGTCCCATGTATAAATTTTATATTATAATCTATAAATATAATATATATCAGTGCTGTGTTCGCCTATAAATGGCTAATGTATAATGTCTTAGTCTACATAGTATAGTTCTTATTGAATGTTTGATACAAGTGCTGTTGGCGATCCTATTTAATATATATATATATATATATATATATATATATATATATATATATATATATATATATATATATATATCAATACATATATTATATCCATACATAAGTTATTCAAATAGCAAAAGAATCAAAGTCCCGACTGGTTGACTGACTTAATCACAACTAGCAGCCTATGCCACTGGTCCTTATTATATAATATTTTAAAGTAGGTGCATAAATTAACACTGTGGAATAAGTTAAATAAGACCTGTAACTTTACTTTACTGTCTGAAATAAATGTATTATTATTATTATAAATTAATAACTCATGATTGCTTGTATTTTCAGTTGACATTTTGTGCAGCTACCTAAGTACTTACTTATCGAACTAACGCAAAATCATTTGAAGTTTTGCGCATCTGCAAAATGCAGGTGCTTTCTTCAAAGAGGAGCTTGCAAGCCATACTAGTTCTTGACGTTATTCTAAGCTAAAATATATATATATATATATAGAATAGGCTTGAATTATCACAATATTTAAATCTTAACCTATCTTTAAATAGGTACCTAAACCTACATTTAATGATGATTGGTTACGCATCACTATGACAACAACTCGATCATTGAGCAATGCCAACCGTCTCGTCTCGCTCAACACAAGCCGACAACGCGTCATCGCGAGCTATGTGTAATACAGTTAGAAGTAGTACATAGGTATATTGACAACGTCGACGCGACCGACCGACGACGACGGTAGCAGCAATCGAGCTCTTGTTCTAGATGTGTGCGATCTCATGTGTACACATACACACGATACCCGCACTGTAATCTACTAACTACTCACACTTACTAACACAATGTACGTCGTCGTATCATCGCACATAACCAATCCAAGTACTCAAAGAGCACACAAAGTTAGCTAGACAGATCGTTTCACTGTGAGCGTGTCGGTGCTTTACACCAAACGTGCTAGTGTGTAGCAACATCGGGGCAGCCGGTGCACCACCCGCTCGCCTGTTCTCCCCGCTACGCGACTGCGAACACCGCGCCGCGCCGCGTCCGTCCGCGTCATTTAACAACAAGACTCGCTCGATGGCAGGCGTCTTCCTGCCAATATGAAAAAAAGAGTAGAGAAACTCTGTCACCAAAAACGCGATATTGAAAATTATATTTATTTTTATTTAACAAACTACATAATATTATTTTTATAGTGATAGATAATGCATTGAAAGCTATATTTTTTATTTATTAGTGAATGATAGTTAATTATTGTAACCGCGCTTATATTGTGCTCTGTGATTGTTGTGCTGCAATTTGTTGAATAAGTTCTAAATCAGATTCAGAAAATGCCAGTGACTGTGGGGTGCATTAAAATAAAAAGTGTTAAATGCAATCGATTCTTATGCTGATAGTGATTCGATTCCGGAATCATCGCAATTGGATACCAGAGCACATCACTAACTGTCAAAAATAGGTGGAAAACCTACAAAATTTGTGGACGACACTGATTCAAATAGTAAGTAGAGATCTATGAGCCAAATTCCTAAAAAGTGTGTGTAATAATATTAATTACAAGACTCTTGTTGCCTAAAACATCACCAAATATTACAGTAAAAGTTGCATTGTGAAATAATGAACAGAATAATGTAAAATTGTGAATAGATGTGAGTGGAAGAATGTTTGTACTGGAGACGATCGCGATTGAGGCCCGAGGCGAGTCGTACGGCCGCGGCCGCGAGACGGCCGGAGCGTGCCAAGTGATAAGAGGCGCGCCGATAGCGACGTCACACCCAGACGTTGTTTGTGTGAATTTAAATAAATTTTCATGACAGACAGTTCCGTAATCACCTCTCGCCATATCATAGTCGTGACATGCTAACTCGATATGTGCACATCTTGTGGATATGCTCCTCAAAAATAGTGGGTATACTTACATCATATTCTTTAGTGATTATAGCCACTACTGAGTGGTATTTTTGTGAACAGTTGAAAGAATAATTGCTAAAAAGACCAACGTACCCACTAGCTAAAAATTACTTAGATTTTCTCTTCACACACCTAACCAAACAACAACAATGAGAAATACATTATTGCAAACTTAATTCCAAGCCAATAATGTACAAAACAGCCAGAATTGCCATCTGTATTATGAGCATATCTTGACATTATGGATGGAGAGAGATATTGTGAGAAATACTTACATAATATGAATAAATTAATAAATACCTAGATTCATTCAATGCTACCAGAATTTTAACCACACTTGCTTACAACAAAATGGACCTTTGAATAATGTGTAATGTAAAATATATTGTGTATGATATTATTGTGATCAACTTATATACCTAGTTTTTTGTACGTACTTTTATTTTTTTATTTTTCATTCATGGCAGACCAAAATATTTTTTATAATACGGCAAAAAATACAACTCCAATGGCACTCTCAGCGGCTTAGTTTTAACATATTTTGTATCCAAAAATATTAAAATTAAAATGTAAAAAGGTACACCTATAATTGTAGCAGTGAATGTCTAAGTATATACTTATTGATCGAGAAAAAAGGTCTAACTAATTGGTTTCCTTGAATTTAGGATTGTGAGTTTAGAAATAGAAAAAGGTTATTCAATCAGAAAGCTAAAATAAACTTCCGCTAACCTGTCAATGCATTTGTCTATGTGCTTTCAATGTAGATTAAATCTTAGTACAAGGGTGAATTTGCAAAACAGGATTTCTTGAACTATGAGTTGCTTGTTGATGCTAGTAGCCTAGGTAGCTTCCAAACCTGATCTCTAGCTCCAATGCAATGGCCAAAGCTGGGTGTTGACTTGACAATCACTCACCTTGACTAAATAAAGAGCACTAGTTCACAGCAGTTACAAATGCATTAGCCTTCTACAATTTTTGAGAATAATATAGTATTAACAATATTATAGTATCCTCCTCTGAAAAGAAATAGAAATAATGGAAATATTAATGTTCAGCACTGGTTTGCGCACGAAAGGAGCCTCTAAGAGGCGCACTTTAATCCTTTCACTACACTGATTCTTTCACCAACCGCCATAGGCCCTTTTCAGGGCCACTATACCTCAACCTGGTCACTGATCTAATACAGAATGGTTATTATGAGGTGTTGTACCCTTGTTACCCTATTCGAAAGTATCTGGAATTTCGATCCAAAGGTTGTGGGTTTGTATCATGGTTGTGCACCCTAACACATGCTCAAAACCGTGAATGAAAACATTGTGAGGAAACCCACAGCTTAGTCAGCTTCACACATATTGAGCATGTATTTTCTGCGGATAAGCCCGACTAGGCTGAGAAGATGATATAGGTGCTGGGCAAGCCTCCATCTAAACATGTCCCAGGCACTACAGCATCCTGTAAGTGATCAAAGAGTTCAAAACCTGACTTATAAATCATCTAGAATAAATAGGCTTAAGGCTACATATTTGTAATATATTAGCCGTGGTGGCCCCGGCTGAAGAATAGGCCCCTCCATATCAACCTATCTGCGGATGTCGTAAGAGGCGACTAAGGGAAAAAAGCTAGGGAATAGGCAGCAGGGCAGGCACCACCACTCCACTTAATAAAGGTTTCTGAGTATTCAAAGTATCTTTTTAAGGTTTTCTATGGGTGTATGCCACACAATATCTTGTCTCTGAGTGATCTGAGTTTATTCGTTCCAGTGTATGTCTGTTGGGTTTTTATTTTCACAAAATGTTAAAGTTTAACATCATTGTCTTTAAACATAGATTTTTTCATTTGTAGGCTGTTGTGGAGCTTATTTTAGTTTATTTATATGTATAATCTATTCAGGCCATGTTAAGCAGTGGACGTCGTACGGCTGAAATGATGATGATGATATATCTATTGGAAAACCAACAGCGGTAGTAACTTACACATAACTTAGTAAGCAGAAAGCTAATTACGTTATTAACAAGTTTTTCACATCTACAAAAGTCTTAACAAAGTGTGAACAGTTTTACATGGCCAACACTCTTGAAAGTAAAACCAGAACTTAAAACACAAAATAAAGCAAGTAATCCACCTTACCAACACAGGACTCAGATCACTCGCTGTTGTTATTGTAGAAGGGGTAGGGTGAGTAATGATAATCAGGATGACCACATAAGTGAGAGCAGTGTGTTGTGATTTGCAGATGCTATCGGTGCAGGTCCCGGGGTGCGCGGGCATGGAGCGGCTGGGCGCGGGGGGGGGACCGCGCTTGCGGCACGATCACAGGCACCACCACTCCACATTGTAAGTACAACTCTGCTATCTATTTCTAATTCTAAACGGGGGTGGTTAGACCTGCACTGACTTCTCGCTGTGGGCTGTTTTGTGCATTGTCCCCCTATGCTAACCCTACCCCAGCCAGCCCAGCTCCTGCAGTATTTCAGTTTGTCTTGATAAGCTTGGGATGCATCCCAATCAACTATCACAGCGACTCACACATGTGCCAGCTTAAGAAAAGGTGTTATGCAGCTCTATGGCTGAAAGCAAAGAGAAGTGCCTTCTGCAAAGACAGCAGGAGAGTTACTCTACCTGACACACATTCAAAACATTCATAGTTTAATAATAGATTGCAGAAAAAACTAAAAAAAAAAACTGCTGCCATATCCTTTAGTTAATTATTCCTGGCATTCTTAGTAGTGTTTTTTTTCATTACACTCATACTGACATCAGACCGACTGGTTTTATATTTACTCTCAAAATAACGCTTATTAATTGCTTATAATATTATTCACGTAAAAGTTTGTGAAGATGTTTCTATGTTTGGGCGCTTGTGGTTCAATCACGTTGTAATAGCTCAACCGATTTCGATGAAACTTGGAATAGAGATACTTCTTTACCGCGAATAGCATATTGTATCCTTTTATATCGTTAACAAGCGAGCGAAGCCGCGGGCGCGAGCTTGTCGCATATAGAAGCCATGTTTAAGAACACCACTGCAAAAATGTAGGCATGTGCCAATTGTAATTTAATATGTATCTCTATATGCAGGCCTCATAGCTCAGTTAGTAGTAACTCTACCTTCTGCGCTAGAGGTAGCGGGTTCGATTCCCGCACTGGATAAACATTTGTGACTAACACAGATTTTTGTTCTGTGTCTGGGTGTTAAATATATATCAGGCTATGCCTAGTTTGGGATCAGTTGACCGTGTGTGATATGTTCGGAATATTTAATATTAATATTTAATATGACTACCCGTCTATCCCCTGGCAATTTTTTAAAGCTCTTGAGAACATAGATATTAGATTATTTGATATAGCTAGACAGACTGGCTCAGTAATGAAAATTGAAGACATCTTCATTGTTCCGTTATTAGTCATAATTTTAACCAACAGTTGGTCACCAACCCATTTAAGTTAAACAGTCATCTGAGTGGGAGTACACTTAGGCTTTGTAAATGAGATCCTTTACCTTTCTTGCCGTCAGATTTCATTACAATAACATGGACCACCGAACTTATTTCGAATATCTCCAAGACATTCTTATCCAAGTTTAAACAGGCCTTATGAGCATCTTGCAGACTATGTTTGTATTACCTACATGTAATAACTCTTCATTTACCAGAGATTTACTTTGTTAGGTAAATATATTTGGCACTTATTTGCATTCATCAGTGGCAAAACATTCAAAATACAGTCTGTCTACATTCGTTTGTTGTCCAAATATTGAAATTAGCAGCTTGGTTGGTAAGGCCACCTTGTTGTGTACGTTTTATTCTAATACACTAGCGACCCGCCCCGTCTTCGCACGGATAGCAGAGCGTATACGCCAGTAAAGCCAGTCGGCATGGTTTTTTACGACAACTTCAGCAATCATCGTCATATTTCAGCCAATTTACACAAAATGAATTACACCAAAACCTTCCTAATGAATCACTCTGTCCATTGTTTCACGTTGGTAATATTTGACTTCCGTACCTCCTTATTCTCTCATTGTTGAGGATCTTGACGTTTTGTAAGTACAGCATCAATGGTTTTCCTTCACCTTACACGATTATCGGCATGGCAGAGTGCTATGTTCACTTGCATTCCTCAATTTTTTGGCACCTCAGACCTAGGTCACCTAAGTCGTTTGCCCTCTACTTTGCTAGTAACTATTCAATGTTATCAGAGTTTATATGTGCGGTGTGAGAGAAGTATTGTAGCAAGTATTGGCAAATAGTGGACAGGGATGGTAGGCACGGACTTCAGTACATATCTAATGATAGCACGTGACGTTTTCAGGGAATGGGAGAAGCAGCAGAGGCTGCAGGCGATGGTGGGCCGCTTACAGGAGATGGTGGAGCAGGAGACGCGTGCGCGCTCCGCTGCGGCCGCCGAGCGACTGGGCCTGCCGCCCAGCATACAGCTGCCCGACGGCGAGTACGGCCAAGACGCACATCTGCAGCTGCGAGTCCCTTATCAGGTAAAACTTCACGAACATCTGCGCAAACGCTCTTTAAGGGCTAGATAATCATCGTGAGGAGACATGTCCTGCTAGCATATCATCGTGAGGAAGCCAGCATGTCCTAGAACCTAATAATAAAGATAGAGCCTCTACGGAGGCGCACCTTAATCCATTCACTAATGGTCATTAGGGCCTTTTCAGGACCACCAATCACCTCGACCTGGTAACTGACCAAACAGGATGCCTAAGAACAAACCAGTGGCAATATATGCAAGAAGCAAGCAAGGTACCTAACTACTGGAGCTACAATGCGAAATGGATGCTTAATAAGTTTTCTAGGAACTGTCTGTCAGACTAAACCCTGACATAGTTGCATCTAAAACATGTAGGCGTCTCAGAACCGTTAGTTGTGGCTTTTGACCAGCAGTGAACATATATTACGGCTGAAGATGATGTGGAATGTGGAATTCAGGTGTCAGGTCTATGGTGTTATGGTACGAGTAAGGTGTTTACTTTTCTGTCCAGGCAAATAGCCAACATATAGCCAGCAAAGCTGCCTCTCCTTTGTTGTGTCTCAATAGCGATTGTGAACGAGCCGTCATGTGAGACTGCATTTTTAGTTCTGAAACGAATGCAACTGATGCTCACAATGCGCAATAAAAGGATTTAGAACGATGAAGGACGAACGAACAATGATTCAAATTCGCTTTCTGTATCGTAATAATCCAAGATAAGTCTGATCGAAAACGCACGACGTTATCTGTCGATTGTCACGTATTGCACTAATAAGACAGATCTTCAATGATTAATTCTTGGGCCCTGAATTCTGTAAAGCAATTTCCTTCCACTTTAAAAATAATTATAATTAATTTATTTCAGACTATAGAAAAGTTACAGATCTTATTTAACTTATTCTACGGTCCATTGCAATATATACCTTACTTTTCGACCGAACGCAACTCTAACTTGGTCTCCCGCGTGGTCCACTCGTTTATGAAGTGGACCACATATCAGAGTATCCAACTGATTGTGTTTGTATGCGATTCCAGCAAGCCGAGCTGACGAGGAGCAGCTTCCAGCCTCCACCGAACAAGTGCGTGAGCGACGTGCCCGAGTGGGCGGGCGGCGGGTGCGCGGAGGCGGGCGGCGCGCGGGGCGGCGGGGGCGGGGTCGGCGGCAAGAAGGACGGGCTGCTGCAGAAGGCGACGCGCTGGTGGGTGCGCATCGGCGCGCGGCCGGCGCCGGCGTTCCTGCCGGCCGCGGCGCCGCCGCCGTGCGTGATGGTGCCGCGCCGCGCCGCGCCCTCGCCGCCGCCGCCGCCGCCCGACGCGTGACGCCGCCCTCTCCCATATCACGCTTACATTCCATTATCGGGACGATCGGACTCGCCGGAGCGCCCGCGCGTCCCGAAGTATTATAGACTCGGTATTTATTTATCTGGGACGCGGGGCGGCGCGCCCGTGCCTTGTGGGTGTGTGTGCCGTGGCGTGGTGTGCGTCCGTGTTCCTTGCGCCGTCGCCGAGTCGAGCGATAACTAAGACTGAAATAAAATAAAAACGTTATATGCGTTATAAAGTCTACGTTGAGGTATGTTGTCTTAGGTAAAATTAATTCAAATAGAAACAATTAAAGATATATAATATTTAATGAATCTTTGGATTGTAACCTCCGATTATATAGTATATTATGAGGAGGTTGATCAATAGTGAGCTGAATCTTGCAGTGTACGGTTCCTTATGTAAGTGACCTATTTAATTTTTATCCATCAGCTGTAACTCTGTGTTTAAACAACTTTTATATTTATTTATATTTAAGTGTAAAAAAATGCATATCAGTACAGTAAATGCAAGGAATATTAATTTACGACGCATAGTTACTATATTATTGTAAATATTGTCACTAATTCAACATTAGAATAACTATGGCCAATGCCGAAATCCGAGGGTCTTTTCAATTGAGTGTTTGCTACATTCCATATTTATGTTGAAATATTCTGTTTATTACTGTGTTAGCTGGTCGCAGCTTTCTGTCTGCTTGTACACCTCGTCTTGAGCTCCGTTCGTGGCGCTCGCCAGTCCATGTACCTCACTCTGAATGCTGTGTCGTTCACATTCATTACTAACATCGCATCGTCATGCCGACAATAAAACTTAAATTGACTAGTGACTGATATTTTAAATACAGATTAATAGAAATCTCATTAATTAGATAATGAAAAAAATATGTAAATGATGCATATTGTTGTTAGGTTTAATTAGCTATTTATTAACTATATTGTAAGTTCGGCGGCGCATATCCCGCACGAGGCAACAATTCGAGTCATATTTCATAGTCAAATCCTGTGCTGGATATGCGCAGCCGAAGCGTATTGTCCTATAAAGTGTAATGACGTAAGCTATGTCAACAACACTTGCCCGTATCATTGATAGGTTATCGTGTTTATCGCGTGTTGTCTTTGGTCCTACATCTCTCTTTACATTATTTGAATGACACGCGCAAAAAACATACTTTCAACGTTGATAGTGCTTTGTGAAGATGGGGACGGCTTTAGCCTCCTATCTTGCGTTGTTTAGAAGGTTATAGGAAAGTTTTATTCCTGTTTGACTGAATAAAACATTTAACTAGTAGACTGCTATTACGGGTCTAGCTTAGTCGCGAGTTATAAGGTTGACAGGCACGACATTATCGCATATTTACATAGATTATGCACAACTTATAAATAAATTATATTAAAAATTATATCAAAATGTCGTGCTAGAAATCTACACATCTTGCTGTCGCTTTTATGCTCAACAGTACTGAAAACACCATACAAATGTTCAAATATTACACAACAAAATTATTTTTAAATATTATTGAGACAAAATGATATTTTTGGTGTTTTTCTTTAGTATTTATAATAAGACAAATAACCTGGGGCAAAATTGAAGAACCCACATAAGTCTTAATTTAAAAAGATATTGAAAAATAATTAAAACTTACTGATAAAGTTTTATTTATTTTCATAATAATTTAGGAAAATTGGCAGCATGTAAGTAATAAAAATTGTAACTAATTAAATTATCTGTTTGGATTCCTAGAAAAAAATTCGATGTTGCCGCTTTTATGTAACAATTGATTAGTGTAATGGGACCTATGATACGCGCCGTAACGAGAACTTGTCGTAACGGATACAACTCTTCTAGCAACATAACAAAGCATCCAAATCAATAGGTATCAACTTTGTAGGGTGACAGCCCCCTTACTCATAAAAATGTTTATCATTTACATGTCTATACGCTATCGTAACAACCATACCTTTAACCTACCCTTTGAATATAGCTTATAAGATTTCAATAAATATTTATATAAAATTCATGTAATAAATAGAAATATTTCCAAAGTAATTAAGATAAGTAATTGTTGGCGTTAAAATATTTTCCTGAGTAAGAGGGCCTTTTGTATATAATGCATACCACTTGGTCTGTCAGTTAGAAATTTCACTTAACGACTTTTTTAAAGCAAAGTTCCCACAGCATATGCTTAAATTTAAAATGGGAATTATGTTTTATTACCATAAGAACAAAACTTAAAATAGACAAAATCAATTTTAAAAATAATAGTGCATAGTTTATTATCTGTACAAATGCTGGTAAAATATAAAAGTTGTTTAAAATAGTTTCACAGAATAGAATATGTAACCTAGTTATCAAACAATATTCCATTGTCATACTATTAAGTAAACGCAGATGCAAATGTTTAATGAAAAAAAAAACAGCATTAAATTATGACCTACCAATAATAAAAAGGATTTTTTATTGGAACAACTCCTATGGGCATTACATGAACGAACACAGGCTCGAACTACAATACATAAAAATTTAATGCGCGCTAGTTAGCGTTTATATAGGTACTCTAAACAAACAATTATCATAACGTTAACGTTGGGATTATTCGTGCTTGCTACGTTGCCGCTGTCGCCTGGCGGTACACCGTTTGCAGCGCTCACAGACTGAGGCACCTCTGCGTGATTGTGGTCTGCCTGTCGCAATATGGTAAAATTCCGTCCCACGAAGACGAGAGTAGACACACTAGTGGCGAGTCTCCACGAGTACGAGCACCGAGCGAAAGGGAGCAGCGGCATACGTTGAGTAGGTATGTAAAGGAAAAGTCCGCATCACGAAGGCAGTTAGTCCCCCAGCAGATGATGCAGCGCTGCAGTGAGTGTGGCTGTAATCTACGTTTAAAATCGCCACAGGATTTTACTGGGGTAGAAAGGACGTAGACTTAGGTAGGGAGTATTAGTCCTCTTAGGTATATAGGTACCTACTTAAGGGGATTGGTACGATTTCGAAACAACCCGATACAATTAATGCGACTACCTCGGTGCGGGTGGCGCAATGGTTCGATTCCCGTTGCGGGATTTGCAGATGATCATGCAAATGTTTGCATGATCATATTTGCAAATATTTGTTCCCGGTCTTTGTGTTGTGGTATGGTACCATAATAATCGTAGTTTATGATACCTACCCTTCTTCTGTGTCGTGGTATACACCCAACATTCACTTACAATATAGATATTGTAAGTGACTGTTGGGTGTTTTTATTTTAATATGAATTACCTACCTACTTCATTTGTCGTGTCACTGATTCTTTCTTGGTCATTCTGTATGTAGGAACCTACTAGGTTAGTGACCAGGTTGAGGCATGGTGGCCTTCAAAAGGGCCCATGACCGTCGGTGAAAGAATCAGTGTAATGAAGTGACGAAAAAATACATAGGTAGGTAGGTACCGCAGTATTCCCTACCTAGTGATTGTATTAGTGCTTCCCAGCCATGGGATGGATGCTTAATTGTGCTTATACATAGAGAGCAGGAGAAAAAACATGGATAATAGGTAGGTACATAGTTGGTCTGCGAATGTTACTTTTAAAATTAGCAACATTAGGTACATCATTTATTAAATACCAGTAATCAAACTCGTTTTATTTACCTACCTATTTTTGGCAGCATATCTTTGTTCATAACATCGATAATAAAATTGGTAATCGAAATATTGCGTTGCAGCGTGTTGCAGCAATCACTAGTCCGTCTGTCAAAAAGTAATTATAGGTTAACGCTTGCTACTACCATGAAAATTATTAAAGTATACCAACGTCAAAATTAAATATAGTAGAATTAAATCATCTATCATACCAAATAGAATGCAGATTTATATGGACTGGTGAGTAACAATATATTCTATATATTAATATGTATTACCTAGTTTAGTTTGTTGAAAAAATGTAAAGAACAATGCAATGAGCCTGAAATGTAGAATGTGTGGTTATTCATACCTACATTACAGCCATAACGCGATGTGAAATGTTTGTAAACAAACCGTCAATGCATAACCTAACTTGGTTCGCTGGGCTGACTGACGCCCGCATGATGGTTTATATTTTGTCTAACGGTGATGCAGGCAGGCAAATTGAATACCTATTGTATTATACTATGTGGTTCTGCTAAGCTGATGCACGCCATTCGTAGGGAAGGAGCACAAATTCGGCACTAAATGCTGTTTTTGCTATTTTAAATCGTGCAGTGGAATTTTAACTTTTTTTATGAACTGTCACTGGTCCTGTTCGGCTGATTTTCACAACACACAATGTGCTGTACTATTTAATGCAGTGTTTTGTCTGTGAGTATAGTATTATGTTATCTGTGGTCTGTGGTTGCTGGTGGTTTTATTCTCTTTGAATTGGATCAAAACAAAATCAGCTGTGTTTATTTGGTGATTTTGGTGTTACAAAGTACTCTCTCTGTTTTGTGCTTGGTGTTTACTCGGAGATATATTTTAAAGTTACTGTATGCTCGGAATCGGCCAAGTCCACAGCACAGAGTAAAGTCTTTCTTTTAGTATCACACACCTGCTTAGATTCTTAAAGATTTTGAGGTCAGAGCCATATAATTTATGACATGATAAAGATCTTGGATTCGGAGTCAGCCAAATAAGCAAGTGTTTATAGTTAGTTTCGTACCACAAGTACAAACCCGGCACAGCAGACTTCCAACAGCACCATTTTGCCTTTGAACTATATAACCATTTTGCATTTTATCTGGTAGGTATCTGAAACATTCATAAAAAGGTAACTCTACCTACATAGAGGTACTTGCTTTATTTTGGTGCATACTTTGTGTTATTTTTCTTTTCTCTACGGACACTATTGGTGAGTGCTATGTTTGTTTCGCTACATGTAATTGAGTAGGTAGGTAAACTTTATTTCTCATAAAAACTTGTAGTAAACTTAAAATTGTATAAAAATACATTATAATAGGTTCTAATGAATATGATTATCTTATTATTATTTTGCTCTGTGAAATGAAGAACACAGTTGAAGTGTATAGATCCTATTTATTGATCCATGTGAAACAAATTGCAGTGCTTGTTATAAGTAATATGTTATTAATGTATTCTATGAATATATTTCAGGATTATTACATTTAGAAAAGAATTCTGTTGACTGGAGTTGTTTGTAAAGAAATACTTACATAAGGTATAAAATAAACTTCAAATGGGACCACCAAAGAAATTCAAGAAATATGATTCTAAATCTAGTAGTGATCGGTCAGGTATGTATTCTATAGAATAAACTAATTTTTAACACTCGACATGCACTTAGTTGTGATACTCACTTATTCCCTGTGTTGTGAGCATCAAAATCAACAAGGACCATTGGTACAACAAAACCTGGACCGGGGACAAATATTTGCAAATTTTACAAAAATCCCCTTGCGCAGATCTAACTGGCACATCCAGGTGTCAGGGTTATTTTAAATTTCACCAAAAATTGACAGGTACACTTGGATTGCTAAAATATAACTTTTCACGTTTTATCCTGATTACAGTGTAGTTTAACCCACTTTCGTTCTTAAGTATTGAATATCTTGACATCCCAAGACCAAAATAAGAGCCTTAATGGAAAAACCTGAGCATGGTGATGTTTAAAAAGGTTTTAAAATGCTGTTATGTTTAAATATACCTTTACGGACGGAGCATAAGCATATCTCTTGGATTGCACAATCTTAATTAACTTTTTGTGGCAATGTTCTGTTCACCTTATTTCAGGCAAAAAAAAGAAAGTAGAAGAAGATATGACCATAGACCTGGTTGATGATGAAAACACGGAAAATGTTGGAGTGCCTGGAGCGGCTATGGCAGATGCTGAGAAGAATGATCAGGTCCCAGAGGATGAATTTGGTGCCAAAGATTACAGGTAAAAAGTCCCTACTGTCCCTGTTTTAGTTAAAGTCCCACATTGCCATTATTTGGACTTACCTCAGTCTACTCCTACCACAAAACCCTCATGGATCCTCATGGTTGTTAAAATAGGGAGTGCTGTGCCCGTCCCCTAGCTTTTTTCTCTTAGTTGTCTTTTAAAACATCCACGGGTATGTAGATATGGAGGGGCCTCTTCAGCCAGGCCACCACGGCCAGACACATTACCAGTTTAAAAACAAATCACCCGAATGAACTCGCCAAAGATCTAATGAATCCAACCACATCCTTCAAAAGAATAAAGAGGAGAGCTCCTCAAGACCTAATACAGCTCTAATGAGTTAAGGAAAAGTGAAAATATGGAAGCGCCACTGGGCTCTTTTCCATCCATGCCAATTACCTACCGAAGCAAACACCAAACTCTAGCTCAATGCCAATTCGGGCAGATTGCAAGAAACAAAGGAGATTTAAAAAAAATTATATTTACCAAATAATTAACTAATTTAATTTAAAATAATTAAAAAATTTGACAGGCCTCATAGCTCAGTTGGTAGTAACTCTGCCTTCTGCGCTAGAGGTCGTGGGTTCGATTCCCGCACTGGACAAACATTTGTGTGATGAATACAGATGTTTGTTCTGTGTCTGGGTGTTAAATATATATCTATTATGTATATCAGCCTCTGGTACCCATAGCACAGGCTATGCCTAGTTTGGGATCAGCTGACCGTGTGATAGGTCCGGAATATTTATTTATTTATTTTTAATTTGATTTCAGGAGCCAAATGGCGCTGAAGCCGGACAGCGCGAGTCGTCCGCTGTGGGTTGCTCCTAATGGTCACATATTCCTGGAGGCGTTCTCTCCGGTGTACAAACATGCGCATGATTTCCTTATTGCAATAGCTGAACCTGTATGCAGGTATGTTTTCACTAACTGGGTAGGTAGGTGTTAATATTTTTGTGATAGAATTATCCAAATATCGAATTTTTCAATCTTCTTCTTGTCGTGTCATTGATTCTTTCTTGGTCATCCTGTCCAGTGACCAGGTTTAGGTATGGTGGCCCTGAAAAGGGCCTATGAGCGTCGATGAAAGAATCTGTGTAGTGAAAGGATTAAAGTGCGCCTCTTAGAGTCTCCTTTCGTGTACATTTTTCAATGAAAATTTTTAACGATTCTTCTGTAGGTTAACCGATAAAAATATTTCATCTGCCCAAGGTTTTCGGCACCAGCGTCGTTCGTTCCATTGCATAGTTGGTATCGCATTGCCGATTCAAGGCGAAGATGGGGGTTCAAAAATTTAGGGTATCAATTAAAACATGTTTAAATTACAGACCTCAACACATACATGAGTACAAGCTAACAGCGTATAGTCTATACGCTGCTGTCTCTGTGGGCCTGCAGACCGGGGACATCATAGAGTACCTGCAGAGGCTCAGCAAATGCGCAGTGCCCGCCGGCATCGTGGAGTTCATACAACTTTGCACACTGTCCTATGGGAAGGTCAAATTGGTGCTCAAACATAACAGGTAATTGAACACGTGATTGATGAATTTAACGCCCAGCTGAAACGCCATTTAACTATTTGAGATGGTCTCAATTATTTAAGACGCCGTTATCGTTCAGAATTGTATGCACAAACATCAATTAGATACCACTTAAATTTTAAGCGTGCCAGAGAAGGTCCACTCAAACGACCACTTAACATCAAAACGGAATACAGAACGCTGATTAGCGTTTGACAGGTATACAAGGTGATTCATAATATGTATTCCATCCCGAAAGGGGCTTATTCTACACCCAATTGGCAATTCAGTTTGTTCTACGACTTTTGGAAATTGGACATTTTACATTGAAAAAACTCTATGCGAAAATCTTCTGTTTTGGGGTCAAATCAGGTCAAACTCAATGAATCAGCTGTTTTCGGTAGCAATCTTGATTCCGAACTTCTAGTACGTTTAGTTATTAGTTCTAAAGATGATAAAAATACCAATAACAACAAATTTATATATATTTAATTTTTTTTAAATTATTTATTATCATTGATAGAATAACCCCCTTTCGGGATGGAATACATGTTATGAATCACCTTGTATAACTAGGTACTAGTACCTAACAGTTGTAAAACTATGGTTTAATTTTAATGTAAATTACAATTTTTATGTGCCAAATAAATAAACATATTATTATTAAAAAAAAACATTAACGCTCCTGCAATTTGCTGGTTTGCTAAAAGTCTGTTAATTTCCGCAGGTATCTAGTGGAGAGCAAGCATGTAGAAGTGCTGCAGAAGCTACTGAAAGACCCAATTATCCAGCAATGCCGACTGCGGCGCGACGGCGAGGAAGACTTGCTTGCAAATGCATTGCCCGACAAGCCCACATCTACAGCTAAACCTGGTACGGTACTATTTTTTTATATATTTATAATTATAACAGCAAAGCCAAAGCGATGTTATAAGCACTTAAAATCTAAACATATAAAAGATACGTTTCATCAATATATGGAGCCTGGGCCTGCACTGTGTACACTACTCTAAAATATGGCTCAGCAATAAAGTAAACGTATTTAATTGGTTATTTTATTTAAATTGACTTCGTTCTAAGGCACATTAAGATTTTCTTCGACAAAGAGAACAACACACCGCGCTACAAAAATATGGCGGATGGACGTGCGTGAAATGTCATTTTGACAACCTACATTTATCTGACAAAACAAAAACATCAAATCAAACTACATTACATGAAAAATATGTCAATGTCATGTCAAACGCACATTATAAACTAACATGGTGGCCTTCAAATAGTGTTCACATAGTAAAAAACTTACCAGAAGAACTATTCTTGTACCATCGCATTTGTCTTCAAATTAATGAAATTGTATGTTTCTTGTAATGTCCTATTTTTTTCAATTTTTTCTATGTAGTGTACATGGACCAGGCCCAGAATGAAATGGCTCCTTTAAATATAATTTATTTCTACTCCATATTTTCCAAAACCGCCTGTGCTAACTGCATGAGTCTCTGCAGGTTGTGGAAAAAAACATCTTAAAGAAAGAAAGAACATTAACTAACCGGATGGCTCGTGACACTATTCAATTCAATAGCTTTATTTCAGGCAAACAATACAATAACTAGATGGAATTTTACTTATTCTACGACCCATCCTACTAATATTATAAATGCGAAAGTTTGTGAGGATGTTTGTTATTCAATCACGCCGTAACGGCTGAAGCGATTTCGTTGAAACTTGGAATAGATAGAGGTCTTTACCTAGAATAGCATATAGGCTACTTTTTATGTAGGTGTGCCACGCGAGCGAAGCCGCGGTCGGAAGCTAGTTTATCTATAACATACATATCTATATCGACTGGCCTCATAGCACAGTTGGTAGTAACTCTGTCTTCTGCGCTAGAAGTCGCGGGTTGTTCTGTGTCTGGGTGTTAAATATGTTAAAATATTTATCTACTAGCTGGTGCCCGCGACTTCGTCTGAGCAGGATTAGTATTTCGAGTAGCTTATATTAGCGTGGCGTTACGATTCACACAATATCTTTATAAACTGTAGCTTATGTGTTATTCTGATGTATAAGCTATATTATTGTAAAATAATTCATTAAAATCCATTCAGTAGTTTTTACGTGAAAGAGTAACAAACGTCCATCCATCAATACTTACAAACTTTCGCGTTTATAATATTAGTAGGATTATGTATATCAGTCTCTGGTACCCATAGTACAGGCTATGCCTAGTTTGGGATCAGTTGAACGTGTGTGCTATGTCCGGAATATTTATACAAGTTGATTCATAACATGTCTACCACCTCGAAAGGGAGTTATTCTATCAACAAGAAGGAATAATATTATCGAAAAAAAACATCAATATTTCCATTTTTTTTCCAAAACTCAAACTTAAACTTACTCAAATTAGCTGTTTTTGGTATTTTAACATCTTTATGGCTAATACCCGAACGTACGAGAAGTTCGGCATCAAGATTACTACCTCAAACAGCTGATTCATTGAGTTTGAACTGATTTGACCCCAAAACAGCTGATTTTTGCATAAATGAAAAATGAAATGAAATAAGTTTTTTTTGACGAACACAGACAGACGACAGAAAGAAACAAAAAAATAGGTTAAAAATAGGGAAACAAAAGACACGACCGGCAACATAGAGTTTTATCTATGAAAAATGGCGAATTTCCAAAAGTCGTAGAACAAACTTTATTGCCTATTGGATGTAGAATAAGCCCCTTTCGGGATAGCATACATATTATAAATCACCTTGTATAAAATTATATAATGACCCGCTCGGCTTCGCTCCATTTTGCAGGCGAAGATAAGCCGCCGGCAGCGAACGGCGCTGTCCCAGAAGACATCAGCCAGTTCTACCAGCAGCTCGACAAGGACGACGAGGAGGATGAGACGACGGAGATCGCGACCAACACAGCTGTGGCCTTCGAAGTCGACCCTGATAAAATTGAGGTACCTACTTGATGAGTGGACTAGTTTTTAGGGTTCCGTACCTCATTCGGAAATACGGAACCCTTATAGGATAACTTTGTTGTCCGTCTGTATGTCTGTCTGTCTGTCCGTTCTTTTATGGAAATGGCAAAAATCAAAAACCTCAAGGCTACTGCCAGTTACCTCACAATTCAGAAAGGACATTGGGCAAATTTGTATGGAGCCAGGGCCCCGATTTTTTTTAATCCTGCAATAATGAAACTTTCAGTTTTACATTGTGCTAGTCGTGTAGATTTCAAATATGTGCGGCTTTTATTGTAAAGCAGCCGGAGTAAAGAGATATAGGTCGTTAAAGTTTTTTATAATATCTGGTTGACAGTGTACGAAATGTAATTATTTTGAACATTACAATATTTATTTTCAATTCTATGTTGTTATTAGTTTAAAATACTGACAGATCTACGTGAAAAGAGAGGATATTACTGGATCCTGTACACCTGGATCTCTTCAGGTCGGAGGATGTCTACCATGTAAAAGTATTTTCATATTCAATATCTACCTACCTATATTATGGTTATTAAATAGTACCAAGGATGATATTATCTATTAAACCTAAATAAAAAAAAATGAATAAACATACAATTTTTATTTCAGATTAGCAGTAACCAATGGTATTTAATTAACTGTTATATTATTGATAAACTATGAAATAAAAAAAAATACTACTTGAATAATACACAAAAATCAATCTTTACAAAATATACCTACAGCATTTAACAACTTTTTCACTATCAATTTTTTTTCATTCACTGTTGGAATTTGATAACCATGATGATAACTAGCCCCTTCTGGATTGTTAATAACATGCGATCTTGCTCGTAAGACCTAAGAACCACATCCACGGCACACACTTCGATGTTCAAACCGTCTAACGGCAGCTTGTTCCGCAGGAACGTTTTGCACCAATGTCATTTTTTAATATCTGTAAAAATAATAGTTATTGTCATTGTAGTTAGGTACCTCATTTAAAATATACCTACTGATAAAAAAGTTACATTATATACTAGCAACCCCTTTCAGACTTTCGTACGACTAGTTATGCTCATTTTTGCGGCTGCCGAATTTTATATGATGCATCTTTAGGAGAATGCATGCACATGATGCACACCAAACAAGCAGAGACACGGCAGGGCGTTGCGTTGCAATTTAACTTTTAAACAAATAGCGCTGCGCTCTTTTCCTCATCGTACCGCGTTCGATGTGTGGATCTCCTGAGGCTTCATCATCAACAACCTGTAGGAGTCCACCGCTGGACATAGGCCTCCCCCAAAGAGTTCCACGACGAACGGTCTTGAGCCCTTTCCATCCACCGACTTCCCGCAACCTTTACAATGTCATCGGTCATCGGGTGGGGGGCCTTCCAACACTGCGTCGCCCGGTTCGTGGTCGCCATTCGGGAACCTTTACTCCCCAACGGTTATCGGTTCTGCGAGGTTTCATGAATCGTAAAATAATATTACTTAGGAAAATGCAGAAACTTACCTGATGTGGTTAACCAAGACATGACAGTATTAAGGATTACCGGTGGCTGGTCTTGTACCAGGAATCGTCGAAATCTTGAGCCTCAAGCAATAGTGCAATTGGCAATTAAGAATTTCCATTTTTTACTCAAAAACTAAAAACCGGTATATATACAAAAGTACTCTGTGCTAAAAACCGAAACGGAATCTGCAAGTCACAAATGACAATGGTTTATTGTGACAGTCAAAAACAATTGATTGCGGGTAGGGTTTTGTTTCGCTGCACTATACCAATCGAAGAAAAGCGTTCGTAGTAAGAAGGTAGCATAAACATAACACGGAAATGACTATTTTCAGCGTTTAATATAACTCCACTGCTTTAGAGCTTTTCATGACTAAAACTACTACTTTAAATTAACAAAATGAATTAATTAACTCATCAAATAACTGCAGGTTGGGGCCCACGATTGCCCATGTCCTTTGGAATGCTAGGAGCTTTTGTAGCACAATTAAAGGGAAAAGTCTGAAATTGAGGAATTTCGAAGTATTTTAGGGAACAAAGTTATATTTGCGGTCAATGTGATACAATGACTACGTGGGCGACCGCAAATATAAGTTTGTTAATTCCTACACTTAGAATTTTTATTTTCTGACCCCGTGTTTGGTTTTTCTGACTGGTGCACGACCGGGATTCGAACCTACGACCAATGGTACGGAAGCCTCAGGGCGCGAGTTCTCTTACTTGACCGTCTTTATTTATATGTTTTTTCTGTGTACAATAAAGAATAAAGAACTGAAAAGATAGATGTGGGTCGGTGTCACAATGTCAAAAATAAATGAAACATTCGCAGGTGATACAAAAGCGGTGTATTGAGTTGGAGCACCCGTTGCTGGCGGAGTATGACTTCCGCAACGACACCGTGAACCCCGACATCAACATGGACCTGAAGCCGACGGCGGTGCTGCGACCCTATCAGGAGAAAAGCTTGCGCAAAATGTTCGGAAACGGACGAGCGAGGTAAATAATTTTTCAACACACTTGCTCATAAAGTGGCTCTAATTTCACCGCAATTAGGCACATAAAGATAGCTGTTTTTAAACTGTGACTTTTTCATTGCTATTATTCACAAACGTGAGTAATTTTTCGTTATTATTAAAAAAAGTTTCGATAAAAAAAAAGATCGTGCGCAATAGTACAAAAAAATTCCATTGTTAGATAGCCATTGGCCGATTGCCATTGTTAGATGCGCGCGCATAGGAAAACTGACAATTTTTTCCCGCAATAGCGAAAAAAATATTCAGAACTCGTTTTTACAGTTATTGTATTATTTTTTTCACAAGTGTGTTGAAAAACGTTGTATGATACACGTGTGTATACTGTGTATTGATGATTACCGTCCTCGGCTCTCTTAGGACCCTCACCTTACGGCTCGGGTCGGTAATCACCAACATTGCACACTTGTACCATAATGTACTATTATTCCAGGTCTGGCGTTATTGTGCTTCCATGCGGCGCGGGCAAGTCCCTTGTCGGCGTGACGGCCGTGTGCACCGTGCGCAAGCGCGCGCTGGTGCTGTGCAACTCCGGCGTCTCCGTGGAGCAGTGGAAGCAGCAGTTCAAGTGCTGGTCCACGGCCGACGACAGCGTCATCTGCAGGTAACAACCTCACTCGTAACATGAACTTTTTTTAGAATCATCATCATCATCAGCCTTATGAAGTCCACTGCTGAACATAGGCCTCCCCCAAAGAGTGCCGCGACGAACGGTCTTGAGCCTTCTCCGTTTACCGACTTCCGAATTAATTTCTTGTTTTAAAATACAATAGTTTATTTTGTTCATGTTGTACAGAAGAGATCCTATTTATATATTATTTATAGCTTCAACATGAGCCCTGATAGGGCACGACAATTTAGTGGTAGTAATCGCTAGGTGACAATTTTGGTAACATAGGTACAGAAAAAATTAAGAAGTCAATGTCAAAAGGCTTTTATTTCAATAAAATCACTAGGATCACTTTGAAACTTCTTAAAAACTAGGTGAAGCTATGCCTGTTCCTCCTATGATTTTTAATAGTAAATAACTATGAACATCTAGGAAGGTACTTACTTACTTTTTGTATCAAGCAATTCATCATCATTTATGGCTGAAAAAACCGGCTACAATAGAAATCTGTTTATGTTCATCATTCATAATTTCAGCCTTAATAAACGCCCACTGCTGATCATAGACCTCCCCCATATACCATCAGTCCAATGGAGCTAAAGGAACTCACCCCAAAGAAAATTGTTCAGTTCTTAACAGCTGCTGGGCTTTGCGGTGAACTTTGAAGGCCATGTAAAAGGGGCTCCACAAGAAACAGGTGGCGATCACAATAGGCCAGTTGGGGCCGCAGTGACACCATAACCACATAAAGAAAAAAAAATACTAATACCAGTCTTCTTTTCTTCTAAACGCCTAAAAACATTCCAGATTCACATCGGAAGCGAAGGACAAGCCGATGGGCGCTGGGATTCTCATCACAACATACTCGATGATAACGCACGGCCAGCGGCGCTCGTGGGAGGCGGAGCAGACGATGAAGTGGCTGCAGGCGCAGGAGTGGGGGCTGGTGGTGCTGGACGAGGTGCACACCATCCCCGCCAAGATGTTCCGCCGCGTGCTGACCATCGTGCACTCGCACGCCAAACTCGGTGAGACTAATGTTATACGCACGCCAAGTTCGGTGAGGCTAATGTTTTACGCATGCCAAGCTCGGTGAGTTAAATGTTATACGCACGTCAAGCTCGGTGAGACTAATGTTATTCCGCACGCCAAACTCGGTGAGACTAATGTTATACGCACACCAAACTTGGTGAGACTATGTTATACGCACACTAAACTTGGTGAGACTAATGTTATATGCATGCCAAGCCTGGTGAGACTAATGCTATACGCATGCCAAGCGCGGTGAGGCTAATGTTATACGTATGCCATGCTCGGTGAGACTAATGTTATACGCACACTTAACTTGGTGAGACTAATGTTATACGCAAGGCAAAATGGGTAAGTAAGTACTGTACTCCACAAGTACTATAATCTTTTCACCAACGGCCATTGACCCTTTTCAATGCTACCATGCTTCAACCTGGTCACTGACCAAGAAAGAACCAGTGACGCGACAGCGTAGTAATTGTTAAGTGTGTTCCCCAGGGCTGACGGCGACGCTGCTGCGCGAGGACGATAAGATCGCGGACCTGAACTTCCTGATCGGTCCGAAGTTGTACGAGGCGAACTGGCTGGAGCTGCAGGCGAGCGGGTACATCGCGCGCGTGCAGTGCGCCGAGGTCTGGTGCCCGATGACGCCCGAGTTCTACAGAGAATACCTTATACAGAAGTTAGTTGTTCCCCTATTTTTTGGAGGGGGTAGGGCGCAGCGAAATTTTCTCGCTCTAAATTGGAGCAGCCCGCCTGGTACCTCCGCCTTACAAAAGTTCGCAGCCAAATAACATTATTTGTTTCAAACAGTGTTCTGTTCCTGCGGTCAGTAAGATGCGGCCAGAGCTCTAAGGAAAGAAAGAAAGAAAATTTATTTATTTGACCCACAACGCAGTAAGTAGGTAGGTAGGTAGGAAAGAAAAAAATACTTAAACCTAGTAATACAAAAACACAATAAGAAAACAAAAACAAGTAGGTAGGTGAGGCGGTAGGTAGGTGAGGGGAGGGAGAATTCGTGGTCAGCAACGCGTGCGTGATGCCTCTGGTATTGCAAGCGTTCATAGGCTTCGGTAACCACTTACCAACAGGTGGGCCGTATGCTTGTCTGCCAATGCCCATCTTCTAGTTTTTTCGCTTAGTCGCCTTATATGACATCCACGGGTAGAAGATATCGAGGGGCCTATTCTTCAGCTGTTTCCACCACGGCCACACTTAACCTAGAATTCTCTTACTTGGTGTTGATTTTTGGACAGTTTCTCAACGAATTATTTGTAAACGAAAATTACGTCCATCCGGGCCAGTTGTACCATCGGTAATTATGGTACAACTGGCACCCATTTGTCCCACTAGTACCATTTATACTGGTGCCATTATTATATATAGTATTTTTTTGTAATATCTGTAAGCTTAGAGTTTTATTTATTAGCAACTTTTTACACAATGTATAATTTCTTATTTTTATTATTTAATAATAATAATATATATTTTATTTCAGGTAACTTAAGAATAGTACAGATGGTAAAAACTAAATTCTAGGACCCATAGAAATATAAACCTTAACCGAAAATATATAAAAACCTATTAATTAAAACATTGTGACTACTGCGACGTGTCGATGTCGCAATCATTAATGTGACATGTACAAAAATTGTATAAAATAAATGAATATGTTTCCATTTTTCCTTCACTTCACGTATCTTTCCATCTTTCAGAATAAACAAGAAAATGCTACTCTACGTCATGAACCCATCCAAATTCCGCGCCTGCCAGTTCCTAGTGAAATACCACGAACGCCGCGGTGACAAAACCATCGTGTTCTCGGACAACGTGTTCGCGCTGCGGCACTACGCCGTCAAAATGAACAAGCCCTACATCTACGGGCCGACCTCGCAGAGCGAGAGGATACAGATCCTGCAGAACTTCAAGTTCAATCAGAAAGTGAACACGATATTCGTCAGTAAAGTTGCGGATACTAGTTTCGACTTGCCGGAAGCCAATGTGCTGATTCAGATCTCATCGCACGGTGGCTCTCGGCGGCAGGAAGCTCAGAGATTAGGTAATATTATTTTATATAACACGCATACTGCATTTTTCATGTTATATTTGTTTATAGTCTACTTAAGACTAGACTGTAGAATAGTTAAATAAATAGTAAGTATGCATGGTGCAAGGAGGCGGACGAAACGCCTCTAAACCTTTTAGGTGAGTGCGGAGCACTTATGCTCAAACGTAGCATCCATTTGGGAAAGTACATCCTCAGCCCAATGGAGCTAAAGCAACTCACCCCAAAGAAAATCCTTCAGTTTTTAACAGCTGCTGGGCTTTGCGGTGAACTTTAAAGGCCCTGTAAAGGGGCTCCACAAATAAAGTGGCGATCACAATAGGCCAGTAGTGGCCACAGTGACACCATAGCCACAAAAAAGTAAAAAAAAAAAAAAGTATGTATGGTGATTCATAACATGTATATTACATATTTAACTTAGAAAAAAACATCAATATTTTTTTTTTGTTTTTTTTTTTCACAAACTTTCTTTGTATTTTTATAATCTTTAAAACTAATAACTAAACGTACAAGAAGTTCGGAATCAAGATTGCTACCTAAAACAGCTGATTTATTGAGTTTGACCTGATTTGACCCCAAAACAGCAGATTTTCGCATAGAGTTATTTCAATGAAAAATGATGAATTTCCAAAAGTCGTAGAACAAACTTTATTGCTAATTGCTTGTAGAATAAGCCCAGTTGGGATTGAATACATATTATGAATCACCTTGTATTATGTGAAAAAAAAACAAAATGGAAAAAAATACGCGCTTTCTTGCATATTGGATAGGATAGTATAGAATAATTTCCGGAGCAATGTCCAAGTTTTATCAAAATCTATTTAGCCCTTATTAGACCAGACAAACATCCAAACTTTCGCATTTATAATAGGAGTTACTCGATTAATAATCACTCGCTAACTTTATCGGCTTTATCGGCTCAAACCTCTTATATCTCAGTTTTAAAATTGCAACATTGTAAAGGTTGCGGGAAGTCGCAGGATGAAGAACGCTCAAGACCGTTCATCGTGGCAATCTTTCGGGGAGGCCGAAGTTCAGCAGTGGAATTCCTCTAGCTGATGATGAAGTTGTAACGAACACATTGTTTCAGGTCGAATTTTGAGAGCGAAGAAAGGAGCGTTGGCTGAAGAATATAATGCGTTCTTCTACACACTAGTATCACAGGACACATTAGAAATGGCGTACAGTAGAAAGAGACAAAGGTTTTTAGTAAATCAAGGCTACAGTTACAAGGTAGGTACAGTACTAATATATTCTTCTTCTTGTCGTGACCAGGTTGAGGTATGGTGGCCCTCAAAAGGGCCTATAACTGTCGGTGAAAGAATCAGTGCGATGTTCTAGTACATGCCGGTTTCCTGACGATGTTTTCCTTCACCGATTGAGAGCACTAAGATAGCGCACATAAATTTTCCGAAGGGAAAATCCTTTGGTGCACGACCAGGATTTGAACCCACGACCTGTGGATCAGAAGGCGGGGCTACAAACACCACTCCACCAGTGGTATACTAATATTTACGACATCCTACTAATATTATAAATACGAAAGTTTGTGAGGATGTTTGTGGTTCAATCACGCGGTAACGGCTCAACCAATTTCAATGAAACTTGGAATAGGTAGAGTTCTTTGCCTAGAATAGGATATAAGCTACTACTTTTTTATCTAGGTACCACGCGTGTGAATCCTCGGGCGAAAGCTAGTAACTTATAAAGGCATTCATTAAATGAAAGAATGAAATAATTAGTATGTTCATATTACAGGTGATCACTGAATTGAAAGGAATGGATACAGAGCCTGACATGTTTTACACAACACGTGAAGAACAGGGACTGCTGTTACAACAGGTTTGTCCTCGTCTTTGGCACGTACCAAACTAGTTGGCCGGCCCCGGCTCCGCATGGGTTTAACTTACATAGAAATTGTTCTAATTTGAGGTTTATCTTTGACACCCCTTTCCACATGAAAAAAGAAAGAAAAAGAAAACGTTTATTTTGCACTTGGTTAAAAAATAAACAATATAACAGGAATAGCACAAACTAAGAATAGGATAAAAAAGAGAGTTAGGGAAAAAAACAAATAAATGGCACTTGACCAACAAGGGTGTTCATTAGTCCGTGACAGTGAGTGCGTGAGCCAAAAAAGGTCCCATTTCAGCTTTAGGTATTACCGTGCCGCTTCACATCAGGATGTGAATTCACAATAATAGCTAATCTGAATTAGTCAACAATAAACTTTTATCTCAATTTTCAAGTTGTCACTATGTCTATTTGGGTCAGACGATTCAACTAGGTAGGTCCGACTTCGACAAAGAGGTCAACCGACGAATCCAACTCGGATGGGCAGCGTTTGCGAAACTTCGTATCTTCTAGTCGCAGATACCGCAGAGCCTCAAGACGAAAGTCTACAATCAGTGCGTGTTGCCAGTGATGACTTATGGCACTGAGACTTGGTCGTTAACTATAGGCCTCATATACGAGCTCAAAGTCGCGCAACGGGCTATGGAGAGAGCTATGCTCGGAGTTTCACTACGTGATAAGATCCGAAATGAGGAAATCCGTAGAAGAACCAAGGTCACCGACATAGCTCTCAGAATTAGCAAGTTGAAGTGGCAGTGGGCAGGCCATATAGCTCGCAGAACCGACAACCGTTGGGGAACAAAGGTTCTCGAATGGCGACCACGAACCGGGCAACGCAGTGTTGGAAGGCCCCCTACCGGACCGATGACATTGTAAAGGTTGCGGGAAGTCGGTGGATGGAAAGGGCTCAAGACCGTTCGTCGTGGAACTCTTTGGGGGAGGCCTACGTCTAGCAGTGGACTTTTACAGGTTGTTGATGATGAAACTTTATCTTCTTAAACTTAAGGTTTGAAATGGGGTGGGCCACTAAATTAGTTACTCAACTGAAATAGTGACGAATAATGACGTAATCTTAAATCGACCTTTTTGTTTAGATGTTAAAGGTTTTAAGTAACGGGACGGCTAGATTATTCACTTATTAGAGATTATGTTTGCTATCCCTCTCAAACGTACAACAAAGTATGTATGTAGAAGTGGAATGGTCGCTACTGATTAGGTGAAAAATGTTGAATGACTTTGAAATTCGAATGATTTCATTAGTTCGTGCGTTCGTGACTTGGATGTAAATTGTGAAAATCTGTAATTGTTTGCAGGTGCTGGCGGCGTCGGAGACGGAGTGCGAGGAGGAGCGCGAGGGCGGCGTGGGCGGCGCGGGCGTGGCGCGGCGCGGCGGCGCGCTCTCCTCGTTCGCGGGCGCAGACGACGCGCTCTACATGGAGCACCGCCGCAACGCGCACCACAACAAGCATCCACTCTTCAAGAAGTTCCGATGCTAGCTGTACAAGTAAGCCCCTCCTCTCTAGCTCTAGCGCTACTCGAGTCGTCACTTCAAACTTCGGAAAGAAGCTAGTCTATACAATGTGACTCATAACATGTATACCATCCCGAAAGAGGGTTATTCTATCAACGAAAAACATCAATACATATTTTCATTTTTTTTATATATTTCTTCACAAACTTTCTCAAATTAGCTGTCATCTGTAGAAAAAAACAACTAAACGTACAAGAAGTCCGGTATCATGATTGCTAGCTAAAACAGCTGATTCATTGTGTTTGACCTGATTTGACCCTAAAACAGCTGATTTTCGCATAGTTTTTTCAATGAAAAATGACGAATTTCCATTGGGTGTAGAATAAGCACCTTTCGAGATGGCATATACATTATAAATCACCTTGTTTACTACAAGTCTATATACCTACGTAAAAATATAATAAAGTCTTGCAATATTTTGTTTATATTCTCCACACAAAGCAGTCGCGTAATTGGTATTTTTAAACTAAAAATGTTTATTGTATTTTTTATTGTGTGTTGGTTTACCCACCACCGGCTGCGCCATGTGGCACACCATGTAATTATGTCATTTTTTTTTATTTCAGGCAAAAAAGTTTTTTTTAAGAGGCGCGCAGTAATCACACAATGACAATCGCCGTAATCGCACAAACGCGGATCAACGACTCAATCTGTTTTTGGAAGTCAAAAACAATCTACCGGGATAAATACACAATCATCTAAAACCAAACCTTATTTTATTTACACACTCTTCCTCTTTGCTGTTTTAGGTTCAAATCAGTTCTAATAACTGCAGTTTAAGTTAGCGAGACGAAATAGGAATAAAACTGAACATAACTTTTTTTTCTTTAAACCCTTTTCGGGTTCATATTTAGTTACGGAACGAGTTTTGTCAATAAGATTGATAAAATAGTAAAAAACTTCTATTGCAGTAAAACCGAGACTGAAGCTGGTGTTCCAGAATGGGCGATCGTTGAGCTTCAAGGACTCATCCAAATGAAGAAAGAGGCCGGCGGACCGATTGTGGGCGGCGACCTTCACTTCTACAACAGAAACCGCCATCCAGTACTAGTGCTCGGACACCACGTCCTCAATGGCAAAGAAACTAAACTGGAACAACCAATGGCTGTCATCGAGAAAGTAGCTCTCGGTGACACAACCACATACATAGTAAAAGCTGTTGTTAAAAAGAAATTGATATTCAAATCTAGACCTAAACCGATTATTTCCAATGTTGCTGAAAGAGTATAATTCAATAATTATGCAATAAACGTGTAAAAATATTTATTGTTGTTTAATTTCTGTTATGTGCATGTGACACTCTAGATTGTTCCGTAGGGACAGCGCCAATGGCCGGAGTATAAACGCATAGCGAATCATTCGCATACCTATTGAAACTCGCGATCTTGACCGCGCTATGCCGTGTAATCAGCCCATCGGCGCTAACTCAGGCTGATGAACAACATTACTAGGACCAAAGACAATATAGGGTAGAAAATTTCTGCTATATTATCTTTGCTAGGACTTAACAAATAATTAGTAGAATAAAGGAGGGGCGAGTTACCACCTAAGTGGGTGTTTTCGGGTTGTCCTGAGTCCTTCAGATAATGAAATAAAAGAATTATTATACTTAATAATATAATTTCCATATTCACAATGTGAGATATGACATAATTCTGTAAGTTTTATTATTATCGTCGTACATTACCCAATAATAACTAATGCACTACATCTACCTTATAGTAACATACACAGAAGTACGAATTATATAAAATAACAAACTAAAACACCCCAGTGAAATAATTGTAAAATTTGAAGTTTGATTTGCAAGAATTTAAATACCTAATAAAACAATCGCTCTACATATTAACAAAATGTTTACTTAAATAATGCGTTATTTACCAGACACTAAGGTATAGATTCCCTTCAAAGTATTCCTTACTGAACCGACTGAAAAGCACAACAGAAATAATATTTCATTCAATTTTCTCAAAATACTAACTCCACACAACAGAAAGTTTTACAACGTGGTGTGTGTAACAATTTAATAATATTTGCATTGCACAGTCTCAGATACACAAACATTTTCAATAACCCTTGTGTTAGTATGTATCTAAACAGCTATGGAGCTAACATTGCAGTGTAGTGTAAGTAAAAACATTAAGTGGTGACCTTTTCCATCACAAGATCGTCGATGTAAGATAAACTGCTTTTATGGGGTTTCATAGTTTGTTTTTAACATTACGGAAACTATTTTTCAGCAAAATAAACGTCTTAGAATATCTGATACAATCTTTAAGATGTACTAATAGAATACTTTTTTACGAAAGGCACTTTATTTAAAACGAAAGGGTTTATTCTATTCTTAGATAACATGCTAAAGTACCTATCTATCTATTTTATGTAAATTTATTGATAGAGAAGAAAATAAAAGATAAGAGGAATGAATAATAGTAGATATTAAAGTAAACAAAATGTATCGCTTTACATAGGCTGTTAGGATAAATAAAATAACAATCTGTTTCCTTCTGAATGACAGTAGAAATGTAATGTTATATAAACAGAGCCTTTAACTCAAACTTTGGCTGTGAACAAAAATATTAATTTCACTAAAACTAATAAACTCTAAAAAAACAATGTTACAAACAATATTATCCATCAACGTTATGAATAATCTACAAGTTAAATGTAATAATCGAAATAATAATGTGCATTTCACAGACAACGCACAAAATCACTCTAATAAAATCATGATGCTACCTCCATCAAGTCCAGTCTTTTTTGTAAAACTCTCTAACTCCATCAAAATCAATCAATTTGGACGCTTACATTATGCACGTTTATTAAAAATACGACGCTTCCAGCTTAGTATGGCGAATGATTGATACAATGGTTCAGTTCATAAATTAGTACTTAAAGAAGCTTTTGATATTGAGAACTTGTTATGCAGAAGGTAATGCTACGTTCCGGTGTGATTTTAATCACTTTAATTGTCCTACTGTAAGAAACTGAACACTATTTTACAAATTTCATAAAAATAATTTTCCTAATTGGTCGAAATCGTAGGAGACATACCAGTCATTCGTGTGATAACTATCAGTCATTTTGCTAGGCAGCATCGAGATTGGCGCGCAGTAGCCGCAAGCCCTCGGAAGACGTCCAGTAGTTCACTAGAAGGTCTTGTTCTTTCTCGAGACACGTCTGGAATGTGGAGGCAGATCCCGATTTCTTCAAACCGAGAAGTTGCTTCTTCATCTTTATATTCTGTTAATAGAAATAACTTCATAAGTATTTAAAAATTTTATTAACGATTCATAATATGTATACAATCCCGAAAGGATATTAACGAAAAAAAAAACCTAATTATGTTTTTTTTTTCGCGAACATTTTCAAATATGATGATTTTGTCGAGAATCACACACGGTCAACTGATCCCAAACTAGGCATAGCCAGTCTCTGGTACTATAGGTACAGATTGGTACCAGAGTCTGAGAAAAATATTTAACACCCAGACACAAATGTTTGTCCAGTGCGGGAATTGAACCCGCGACCTCTAGCGCAGAAGGCAGAGTTTTAGCATTGAATTGAATTGAGTATACGTTAAGCCCCTTTCTGAAAATAATACATATTATGAATCACCTTGTATATCTTGATTAGACTAATTGATATTTGGTTGGTTGGTTCTATAGGTATTGGTGTAAGTTTTTATAATAACACAGGATATCTTGTAAACAAAATATTTTATAGCTATAAGCACTCGAAAGGTTATCTTATCTCAACGTTTGCGGAGTGACCTACTAAGTATAGTTTAATAGTCAAATACAGCATTCAAGTACAGAAGATCGGAACTAATGTTGGTGATTAAAATACTATTACTTAGTGCTCTTTATGCATCTGCAAGATCGAGTAAAAGCGAGGAACCTGTTCTGTATTACTATGGCTCAGTGAGTACGTTTGTGATCATATGAAATCGGGTGAATTGACTTATTTCGCTAATGTTAGCCCGTACCTACGAGTACATAACTCTTGAACGCAATTCCGAGCAAGCGGAATTATAATTTTGAAATAGATAGTATTTTGATCACCATACAATGATATAATAAACCAAAATTATACACACAATGGTCGCACAATTGGCCGTGATGGCCCAGCTGAAGAATAGGCCCCTCCATATCTACCTATCCGCGGATGTCGTAAGAGGCGACTAAGGGAAAAAAGCTAGGGGATGGGTAGCAGCGTCCCTCATTTTAACAACGATAGCTCTAACTGCGCTCGCCAACCCGCATGCCCAGCGTGGTGAGTATGGGCAAATCCCCCCCATATGATAAGAAATTTGCTGTCTGTGGGGGAGGCCATGTTTAGCAGTGGACGTCGTCGTACGGCTGAAAAGATGATGATGATGATACACACAATACAATGGTCGGTCTTATCGCTAAAAGCTATCTATACCAGGTAACCTTAGGATGGACTGCAGAATTACTAATGAGTGAAAACCTAGCGCCATCTTAATTCCAGTATTGTGTAGAGATTGAGATAGCTAACGGCGATTGGGATTGAATTGTTACGGTTAACTCATTTATTTTCTCAAAAGAATTTATAAATTCACTTATAGAGAAAATACAGTTTGTCTTAAAATAATAGCATATTGCCAAGCGTAGTTTTAAACAATGAAACTTTTAAAATTTAAAATTACAACTTATTATTAATTTCGGCACTTTGTGGGTAGTTTTGGCGCACTTCGAGTAAGCCGGTGCATAGTAACTGCAAGTGATGCATTTATCACGGCACAAGGAATTGTAAGGCCCATTACACGCTGTGAGTAAAAGGTTGTTGAGAATTGTTCAATCTGAAAATCGATTTAGCGTCCTTTGATAGCCACTTGACATATGCTATCTAAATAGTTTGCAAGAGCAGGTACACTAACATTGTAATGAAGTTTTATCGAAACTAGGATTGCTGTTTTTGGGTTCAATAGAACCCTCAGGACTATGTATGCAACTGTTTACAACTAGGAGGAGAACGAACGTAGCCTGCCGATGTGCTCGGAGCAGCAGGCATGCTCGGCGCTCCTGCAGCGGTACTGGCGGCCGCTAGCCTTGGTGCGGCTGTGCCGCTGCGGCCTCCGGCGGCGCTGCGACGAGCCCGCCGGCCTTGAACGACTGCTCGAGCTTAACAACCGTGCTCACATGCAGGTACTTCTTTAAACATTCTTATGCCTGCGGCGCACAGTTGCGGTCACAAGCTATGACGCTTTTATACGATGGGTTAGTTTATAATCCCTTATTTCGAAAAAACTTTAATTAAAACAACAGATATTCATCAGTTGAATGCTACTAGGCAACAAAAAATCAATATCATGAAAGAGACTTTCAAGGCACCGTGCGGTGTGTATGAATTTTAAACTGCAAATAACTTTATAACAAGCCAACAGATCTTGTGTTTTTGCCCAGTGTGGCTACTTATCGAAACAGTTCGGTTTGTCTAACCGCAAAACCACACTAGTTAATTCTCTGCGGGTAATTGTATTCCTAAAGAAAAACTCTTATATTTTTCGTTTGCAGTTTTGTCAGCCGACCACAAATTGGCACCAGTGTACAATAGAGGAACAGCCGCTCACAGTTATCACTTCTTACGACCGAATGAATCCAGACGAGTTAGAGAAACAACACCACGAAAACATAGAGCTCGTACCGCCAAAGATCACTGTCAGTTGCAGATGCCGGAGCCCTTACTACTGGAAGCTGAACTCGACTGTAAACGATGTACGAACATATCAATGCGCTTCCATGCCTGTGTGTCACACAGGAGAGTTCTGTGGGAATGTCAGCTACGACCTGAACGCGTTGTACCAGTCTTGTTTGTGCCCGAAGCATCACATATGCGTGCACAACGGAGGTGTCACGCGTATGCAAATATCGGAGTTGCTGTATAGAGGCAGGGGTTGGAAAGCTTATTGTCAGCGAATCGAAACAGACAGTGATTATAGCTATGATGATTATTAACAGTTATATGACCGTATTTATAAGCACACAAGAATAGTCAATTTATATTTGGGTCCAGAATAAAGCGACGCGACGGCGTAGACTTCAGCAAGTTTTTAAGACAGAAAACGAGGGAAATGTCGAGATTAAATAAATAGCATCCAACAGTCACAAACATAATCCTGACTCCACACTAGGATTCCCTGTGTTGTGGGTATCAGAAACTAATAGTACCATGGTACCGCAACACCCAGACCGGAACAAATATTCGCAGATTATGCAAACATTTGTCCTGCAGCGGGATCAAACCCGCACCCCTTGCGTCTCAGACGGGCACTCGCTCGCTGCGCCACCGAGGTCGTGAGATTAATCATCAGATTGTTTAATTCATTCTTGCCATCGCCATGCTTTAGCTATACAGTAGATAAAACGTATTCTTGGGTGCTACCCATGCTACCAGGCCTGCTTAGCAGATAACCCCCTTTCGGGATTGTGTACATGAATCACCTTGTACTCAGAACCGGAGAGTGACTGACTACTTTATATTAGGTTACCACGCGAACGAAGCCGCGGGCCGAGGCTAGCCTACTTTAGTCGTTAGTGTTGCCTAATGTAGATTTGTAGTCCATATCTCTATCCGCGGAATGAGAGGTACCATGTCGTAAGAGGCGACTAAGGGAAAAAAGCTAGGGGATGGGCAGCAGCGTCCCTCATTTTATAACGATAGCTCTAACGATAGCGCTCGCCAACCCGCATGCCCAGCGTGGTGAGTATGGGCAAAACCCCCTCACATGATAAGGAATTTGCTCTGTCTGTGGGGGAGGCCATGTTTAGCTGTGAACGTCGTACGGCTGAAATGATGATGATGAATGTAGTTTTAGCACTTATCAATAGTAGGAGGTACTTACTTCAAATGGTTGTGTAGCGATGTCGGTCGCGATGGCGCGGACTTGCTCGTGAAACCTCTCCGGCCAGATGACGCGGCTGACGAGCCCGCCTTGTAAAGCCTCGGAAACCGACAGCTCCTTTCCAAACACAATCAGGTCGTTCAGCTGGAAACAAAAGATGTTTCTTTAGTTCTACGTTTTTTTATAAACCCAGATAAAGAGGTTTATTTTTAGTGACCATGTTTTGGTCTGTGCACGAACGGAACCTGTAAGAGGCGCACTTTAATCCTTGCACTACACCGATTCTTTCATCAAAAGACATAGGCTCTTTTCAGGGTCACCATATGTATACCTGGTCACTGACCTAATACAGTATGACCAAGAAAGAATCATTGACACGACAAGCAAGCAAGTCTATAAATGTTGCAATTATGAGTTTATTTTCCCTATCCTATGGCACAAATTACATTTGCAGATCATGCAATAATTTGTCCCGGCGCTGGGATCGACCCCGCACCCCTGCTTTTCAGCCGGCCACTCACGCGCTACACCACCATGGTATGCAAAAAATAAACTATGTACTGCCAGTAACGTTAAGACATTGTTTCATTTTACGCAAACAATCTCAAGTAAAAGTAGAAATACATACATACCTATAGCTTATGCACTCAGGAATGGAATATGGAATATTTTCATAACTAATACCAGCAACTTACCAGATTCTGCGGTAGAGCTCTATAAGTGAGGACTGCCGCGCCCGGATTCAACATAGCATTGTTGCGTTCAGAGAGAGCAAAGCTGGAGTTTTCACTCGCCAACAGCACGTCGCATAGGCCTGCTAACGCCAGACTGAAGCCCTGGGTCTTGCCTTCCACACCAACTATCAGCAGTTTGCTGTGCCTCTCCAATGCGCGCATAAGTGACCTAAGGGAAATATTTACTGTTAGAGCCAAAGGTTAGCGTGGTATGGGCATGTTATACGGAGGGAAGAAAATCATGTGACTAGAAAAGTAGTAAATATTAATGTGGCAGGATATAAGGGAAGGATACACCAAAGAAAAGATGGATAGATTGTGTGAAAGACGACATGAGTAAGAAAGGAGTAAATACTGACATGATAGAGGGGAATGGAGGAGAAAAACATGTGCTGACTTCACATTAAGTGGGATAAGGGCAGGGAGATGATGATGATGACTGTGAGCCTGATCCCATTGTTGGGCCTACCCGTATCTTCAACTCTCGATTGGTTCACTCATTCAAAACTCGGTTGGTTCATTAAACTCGTAAAGTGGTGCGCAAATTCCTCATTACAAAAGTTCATCAAAATAGATTCAGCTGTTTAGTCGTAAAAAAGTAACAAACAGCAGAGAGACAAGAGTTTTGCATAGTGTTTATTTATTTACCTTGCATGACCAGCAATTTCTCGAGCATTTTTTACATCTTCAAGAATTGGTTTCAAATCCAACCCTGAGCATATAGTCCCACACGCTGATGTTATCAAAGTTATGGTTATGTCATTATTTGAGTCCACTAGGGTAAGAATATTTTCCAATACCTTCATTATCTGCAAAATAAACAAATATTTTCTTAAGATTAGTGTTGCAGATGATAAAATTGCAAATCCTACTAATATCATAAATGCGAAAGTTTGTGAGGATGTTTGGATTTTTGTTGTTCAATCATGCCGTAATGGCTGAACCTATTTCATTGTAACTTGGAATAGATAAAGTTATTTTCCTAGAATAGCATATAGTCTGTTTTTTATGTAGAAACCACGCGAGCGAAGCCGCGAGCGGAAGCTAATAAATAATGCTAATATTACAGAAATATATTTGGACAGTATAGAATATTACTCACATGAATGCTGAACAAAGACCCTGTTTTATGAATGCATATTTCTGCTATATTCTGATTAAAATTAACTGTGACATCAGTGTTGACTGTCACTTCCTCTGTCTGAATAACTTTCTTCACTTTGGAAGGTTTTTCAGACTTCAAACTCGGGAGTTTTCTTTTATTCAATGCCTGAGAGAGTTTAGAGTTTAGTTTCTCCTTGATTGACAAACAATCACTCTTATTCATAATGTCTCTTCTGGAAGTACTAGTCTTTTCCTCCATGAAGACCTCTGTATGCCGATTGGCTGGAGCCACAACATCCTGGCTCTCCCGCTGCGGTACCTGGCTTGCAGTTCCCTCGACATCACTCAGTCTCCGCGGACTCATACATGAACTTGAGTAAGAGCTTGAAGAGTGTCTGCGGTAGATAATAGAATCATCTGCACTGTGGTTTTCAAAATCCTCACTCACTGATGGAGATTTGACTGAGCTGCTCAAGGAGAGCCTTTGTTTATCACTTCCAAGCTTTTTAGTATCACCTTCAGACTTCAACTTATTTTTTCGTTCACGGAATTTCATTTCTTTTGTGTCTGGGGTGTTGCTCTGAATGTTTTTGATAAATTCTGCTTTGCTTTTCATGTTCTTATTGCCTTTTGGAGCTTCTGGGGTCAACTGACAAATCATGTTAACTGCACCTTCATCCATCAGCAGTCTGTCAATTTCTGTAAGTCTTCTGGTTGATTGCTTGCTGTTCTTAGGTTGAGGCTTCTTCCATTGCATTTTGGAAACTGGGGATTTTGTTTTAGGAACCTGGGGTTGGTCTGTCTTCACTTTTTTAGGTGTTGATTGTACTGTTTGGTCTTTATCTGGTAATGAATCTTTTTCTTTTTTTATATGGACCTTGGTTTTAGTAAATGTATCTGGATTATCAGGATCATAAATAACTTTCTTTTTTATTACTCTTCCTAATCTCCTCTGTGGTTGTGTTTCATCACCACTCTTACTGGTTGGAGTTGTTTCATCACTTATTGAAGCATCTGCATTTTTTTCTGTACTGTCATTTTCTTCACATTCATTTTGTATGTTAACATCTTGAATGCCAGATTCCTGTAACTTAGCAAGTTCTTCAGTACTTTGCAGTAAAGCTTCACTTTCCTCCATGAGTGGGTTTGATTCATCTGGTTCCATGTTTTCATCATCACTCCAGTCTTGCACTAAAGCTTTAACAATGCTTTCTTTTTTCGGGTTTTCATCTACTTTTGATTTTGTTTTTGGAATATTCTGTGACTTATTTTTATCATTACCTTTTGCTTCTTTAGGTGCATTATTTGAGCTAGCGGTATCATCTACTTTTTCTTTTGCTTCTTGAACATTGTTTGAGCTAACTGTATCATCAAATGTTTCTTTAGGGCCATTACTCGAGCTGGGTGTCTCACCAACTTTCTCTTTTGTTTCTTTGGATGTTGTATTTAGATCATCTATTTTTCCCCTTGCTTCTTTAAGAGCTATCTTTGAAACAGCTGCATCCTCTAATTGTGTCTTTGCATCTTTAGGAGCAATCTTTGTGCTAGCTGTACCTACTATTTTTCCTTTTGATTCTTTAGGAGAAATCTTTAAGCATGCTGTATCCTCCCCTTTTCCTTCTTTAGGATAAATCTTTGTGCTAGCAGTTTCATCTACTTTTGCTTTAGTTTCTTTTGGAACATAATGAGAGCTACTTCTTTTAGGTTGCTTTTTTTCTGGTTTCTTAGGTGAATACCGATTCTTTTTCCTGGAATCATTACACTTCAGTCTATTCAGCTGCTGCAATGCCAAGTGTTCTTCTAATTTCTTACTATCAGCATGGAAGTGCTCTGAAACCATCTTCCGGGACTGTTCAACATCATTCCCTTCCAATATATCCAACAACTCCTCTTTGTTAAACACTTCTTGTTCACAATTGTTATTTTCAACAGATTCAGAAACATCTGATGATCGTAGAACATCACTCAGTTCAATATTTTGGCCAAGTTCATTCAAAATATTGCTACTGTCAGGTTCATCACATGTAGCTGTTCCATCATCAAGTTCAGCATCATTGTTTTCTATAAATATCTCAGTTTCAAATGTAATATTACCAGCACTGTTGTCAACAATACCATCGAGTTCAACAATAGACTCTTCAACTACTTCCGTTTCTAAAACAATATTACCATCTACGTTTTCTACTTCTGACGATTCTGCTTCTTGGATTTCAATAGCTGTTTCAGTTTCCATAACCTCATTTCCATACACAGGGATGTCTGTTTCAGCTGATGATACCTCGGCTTCCATAGCATCATTCACACCTTCGTAATCTTCTTCAAATTTAGTAACCAGTTCCACCGTATCGTCAGATACTGTTGTTTCGACAACTGGTTCGGTGTCATGTTCGTTCTTCAACTCGACAACATCAACAGAGTGTACGATGCCGTTTGATGTGTGACATGTATCCATTTCCATTTCTACTAACGCCTCAACGTTCACATTTACCTCATCACTAGCATTAGCTTTAACTTCCGGAGCATTCGATAGCGGAGGCTCTAAAGCTTCCATGTTTATACAGAAACCGTAAGTGAATTAGAAGAGCCAACAGAACTGACTCCCAAGGATAACCTAATTTAAATGGTGAGAAACTATTTCATTTTCACACAAAACTAACCGTATCAATACAACTTGTTCTATTTTCTTTTACAAAGAATGAAATGGGTTTCTACACGCAAAACTAAAAGTTTTTTGCAAAGTAAACTCCTCAATTTCTTTACGCTGCGTCGGATGGTCTATTTTGTCTATGGGTGTCATGGAGTACGTGACAATTGTGTCAAAGTTTGTGAAAAAAAAACTGTCCATGGTTTTAGGAAAACTACAAACGAAGACAGTAAAGCCCGACTTAAAAATGGTTCTTTAATGATGCTTTATTGATTTGCATCTCAATCATTCAATCAATCGGGTCATCTGCAAGCTCTTTTCAGAGCTGCGGGTAAGGGCCTCTGGCTTGCGCTATTTGCCCTAGCTTCAACTCTATATGCAACTACTTCTAGGTCTCGTGGCTTCGTTGAGATGTCTCTTCCATGTTCAGCGGCTCATCTCAGCGTTGTTTGTTTTTCCTATAATACTTCCGAGGAGGATTCCTCGAGTACACTTAAGATCTCTCGGGGCAGGGGGCCTCCAGGGTGAGCGCTAGGAGGCTAGAGCATTGAGGTGGATGTAGTAGCTATTGTCGGCACGGTCGTACATGCGGCGCGCCAACCTCACGAATTCCCTGATGCTAGGGATCTGCACATCGCGGGCGATGACATCGTTTCGGACGTAGCGCCCCGGCCCTGTGCACATTTGTAGCTAGATGTTTTGCTGCGCCTGCAGACGTCCTTTGTTAGTGGCAGAGCAAGAAGCGTACCAGCCGCATAGGTAAGTGGCGAGCGGAGCGGTTATAAGTATTTTATAAACCATTTCTAGTCAAGTTCTAAGCCGCAGGCTCGAAGGGTCGCGTCGGCGCGCGTCTGTGGGCCAGATCTGTCGATCTGACGATCTGTCTGGGGATTCATCGTCAGCGACTTGTCGATGAGGACTCCTAGGTATCGGACTGAGGTCTCCCACTCAACATCCTGGCTTCGTAATTTGAGTGGCAGCAGCACGGTGCGACGGCGGCGGCGGGTGACTAGTAGCGCAGACGTCTCGCCAACGTTAACGGCCATGCGTCACTTATCTAACCACAACGCTAGCAGGGCGAGAAGGCGTTGCATTTGGCGCGCGGCGATAACAGGACTATGGGAGGAAGCAAAGTATGTGCTGTCGTCTGCGAAGAGCGCAAGGGTCACGTCGGGCTTCCCGTCCTGAAGTTGACCGTTTAGGGTTGGGATATCATCAGTGTAGAGGGCATATAGTGCGGGTGAGAGGCAGTGTCCTTGGGGGACTCCTGCGGTAATCGGGCAGTGTTGCGACTCCGCTTGTTCTACCGATTCTCAGACATTGATCTGATCTGTTACAGCACTAACAGACTGAATGTGGCAGCACTATTTTTTTTTTTTTTAGTTTTTTCCCTTTCGGGCTGGCTATGGCATCTAGGCCTTACCGCCAAGTCTTATGTTTATATTTCTTCGTAGTTATTTTTATCTTTCTTCTTAGTCATGGTCAAGTCACCGTCAAGTCGAGTCAAATTCAGTTTTAGTAAGATATGATGGTGGCTATTTTACTAAAACCTTAAGGGACCTTTAGGCGCCAACTCGAAAAATGACGATACACGCAATCATTTCATTTCACTTCACTCGTGCGGTTTACTCAAACAATATTACGCAAAACACCACCATAATCCCATAATATTATTCAATTTAACACTAGTTTTGTAAAATAAATTGAGAGCACAACATCACTTTCTCAAGTTCCCGCCAAAAAACGTGGCAGCACTAAGCGTTTGACAAGTGAAGTGAACTCTTGACTGAAAGGTTAAAAAAAAAACTGAAATGTCAAACGTAGTCTGTGTCACAGTCAGTCACAGATTAGTACTATGAATGTCTGTGTGTCAAATCGTGTATCGTGCGCGGCTGCGTTACAATTTTCATTTTTATTCTACTAGAATTTTATTTATAATATTTAAAGCAAAGAGAATAAATTAACCTACGTTGATTAAAGTATAATATCGAGGAAATTGGACCATGAATATTCTTCCGAAGAAAAGATGGCATGTAAGGACCAAAGAAAATATAGCCAGAGTGAGAAAAGATGAAGCAGAAGCAGCCGAGAAAGAAAGACAAGAGAATTTGCGAATTGAAAACGCCGACAGAGAAGCTCGTCTTAGTGTGTTGAAGACGAAGAGTAAACAAAAACTACTGGAGGCTGGTGTGACCGAGCCGACAGCAGCAGAGCCAGCAAGTGAACACATCAACTTATTTGCAGACTATGATAGTGCTCTAACGAACACAAACAAAGCACATGATAGTGAATTAAAAGAAAAAAATGAAGCTTATGAAAAGAAAATTGGCTACCTGACATACCTAGGACAAGATACAAATGAATCACTTAAAAAAAAGAACTGGTATGAAGTAGCTCCGGAGTCCTCCAGGTTCTCCAGATCTGATGCTATAAAGGAAACATATAATAAACTTGTACTAAAAGATGAAGATGGCAAACCCAGATCCAGTAAACTAGACGTTAAAAATGGTGAGATTGAATTTAAATCAAAACAGTCATTAGATCCATTCCAAGCATTTAAAAAATTATGTCACAATAAAACAAAAACAAGTAATGTTTCTTCGAAAGACAAAGAAAGAAGCAAGAAAGAAACTTCCAATGAGAAGAAGAATAAAGATGAAAAGAAAGACAAACTTTTGAAATTGAGAGAAGCACGACTAAAGCGTGAAAGAGAAGAGAAATATAAAACAGAAATGTTTCTAACCAAACTGAATAGAACAGCTGATAATACTTCAACAAGTTGCAAAGAACCCGAACCCACAAAAGTCAAAGCAAAATACAATTCTCAATTTAATCCTGAACTTGCAAGACAAAATTTTAGATAAATAGTAATGGAATATACAGTAGCCATGGTGGCCCTGGCTGAAGAATAGGCACCCCAATATCTCTCTACCCATGTATGTTGTAAGAAGCAAATAACGGGAATAAGCTGGGGGATGGGCAGCAGAATCCCTTAGTTAACAAACTGTGCTTGCGAATCGGCATGCCCAGCATACTGAGTATGGGCAAATTCCCTACACATGATAGGAAGGCACTCAGGAAATGTTTTGGGCAGGCTTATATTCAGCAGTGGACATCCTAAGGCTGAAATGAATCATGATGATGATACAGTCACACTCAGTAGAGTCCTAATAGTAAGAGATGACTTGCTTCCTCACACAACTGCGCATGTGGTAGGAATAGTGTAACTTTCTTATAGGTAAAGAGTTATCAAAATCATATCAGATGTTCCAGAGATTACCCCCAGCATACAAACAAACTTTTACATTTTATAATATTATGAATGTATGGTAGATGTAAATTGTGTTTAGACTTTTTAAGTTAGGACAGCTCTTGAGAGGTTTGCAATATGTAAGTAGTAAGTAAAATTAAGTAACTTAAAAAATACTGTGTCTGGATCAACTCAACTGAGCCACACCAAACACTGGATGGCAATTTTGACGGTTTGCGAGCCATGCCTGTAGTTATATGCCCGTACTGTACATAATATACTTTTATCATAATTTAATAGTATGTTATCTATCAGACATATTAAATAACATATCGCACGTTGAAAACAAGAGTGGCATTAAACGAAATTTGGCGATATTGAGTTAGGGCGACATCTGAAATCTACGGACAAAACTACGTCGTCTCCATTGATCCGTTTTCTCATAGGTCACTTAAAAACTCGCTAGATGTCACAAGTGTCACTTCATGCTTCGAGGTTTTGTGCTTACTAGTTAAATCAAAACCGACACTAAATCAGTTCGAGTCCGGACGCCGGCGACAATTGTTCATGGGGTAAGTGAAAAAGTGACATATTTTGTTTAGTGCCAGTTATATCGTAACTATAAATGAAATAATTATAAAAAGGTGATTTCAACAGTGACACATTTTGTATAGTGCCACTTATTGCGTAAGATAATTAACAAAATTGTGTGAGGTTATACCAATAAACGGCACAATGTGTTTAATGCCATTATTGTACTAAAATATTATGAGTAATTTTTGATTGTCTTCATAACCTACACGGCACATTGTGTTTAGTGTCACTTTCTTAATTAAGAAACATTTAAAGAAAAAAATTATTTTGTTTCATGCCTCTTTTCTTCATTTTTTTTGGGGCTATTCAACGGAATTTCTCAGTAAATAATATTCAAGTACTAGTGCTTAGGTTCATTTTAATAAGCTCGCGGTTAGGTATTTGTAAGGTACAACAAACTTATCTATGTGTAGGTACTTAGCTCTTGTCTATTTTTTGTTAAAGGTACCTAAAGGTAGTTAATTGAAATCATTATGAATCCATCCAGAAGTAGAGGAAGAATATTACAACTAGCTATTCAGAAAAATAATTAGGAACAAAAAACAATCCAACATCCACCACCCCTAGTGAACAATGCGATGATGATGGAGACTTTTCTCCCGCCTCAGACGATGATAGGACGTACGTATCCCTAAAAAAGAAACGGAGCACGTTCCTCTAGCACATCTTCCAGTTCATCCTCAAGTACGCCTTCGTCTTGTTCGTCAACTTCGTCGTCTTCTACCTGAGTGAAATGGAGATTCTAACAACGTTGCTCCAACCGACGATGTTGATTTTGGGGAAACTGTTGTGGACTACTACTCTAAAACACTGCTGGCTGAATATAACTTTGAACAAAGTTATGAAAATACACAAGTACTCCTACTGAAATCCCAAATGCAGTTCCGATAGTTGCGATTGACCAGAATGTTCAAACTTCAAATGAAAACAACGAAATAGTGGTGATAGAAACTCAGTCAGACTCTGTGATCACAGATAAATCGAAGAAGAAAAAGAAGATGAAGAAAAAGAGTGCTGTGACAAAACAATTCAGAAATTCTGGTAAAATATACGTCTCAACCTCAGGTTTTTCCGGCCAGAATTCTCAAACCAACTTATGGATACAGCTGTAAGCTAAAATGCTCAGAAAAAGTATCAGAAGATTGTAGACAAAAACTGTTTGAAAGTTACTGGGGCATGGCTTCAATTGAAAGACAAAGATAATACATTGCTCGTTATATTCAAAACATAACACCCAATATCAATACAAAAAAAATAATTCAAATAGTAAACCATAAAAATGCTTTTTACCTTGAAATCAACAGCACCAAAACAAGATTTGTCTGCAAAAAATTCTTCAGTAATACTTTGGATATTACTGACAGATGTATCAGGACTGTTTTGCAAAAGGTATGCGGCGTAACTGGTGTATTAGAAGGAGAAAAGAGAGGACAGCATAAAAAAATGTTTGATTATTTGATTGAAGGAGTTAAAAGTCATATAAACAGTATTTCACGTATTAAAAGTCCCTACTTGCGTTAGCAAACTACCAGAGAATTAATAGATGAAGGAAAAAATGTGGTGGACCTGTATAAAGACTATAAAAATGATTGCGAAAAGAATGGGTTACCTTGGGTTATGGAGCATGCTTATAGCTAAATTGTTAATGAAAATTTCAATATCAGTTTCTTTGTGTCTAAGAAATACCAATGCGAGCAATGTACAATATACAAATTGGCTGTAAGTCCTGAAAGGGAAGCACTGAAGGAAGATTATGAGAGGCATATAAAAGAGAAAGTGCGAAGCCGAGTAGAAAAGGTAAGCGATAAAGAAAAAGTGTCAAACAGTTTTATCGTAGCACGCTATGACTTGCAAGCAGTAATGACAGTCCCAAAAGGTGAAGTATCGACTTTATTTTACAAGTCAAAAATGAACTGCTTGACTTTTACCATCTCAGAACTAAATTCTGACAAAACAGAATGCTACTTTTGGTATGAATCTTAAGGAAATCGTGGAGCAAACGAAATAGGGAGCTGTGTTTTGAAGTATTTGCAAAAAATATTCATCTGCTAGTGAAGATCTAGACATAATTTTCTATTCAGATAACTGCTGTGGTCAGCCAAAAAACCAATTATCATTGCCATGTACACCTATGCAGTATCAAATTAAAAAATACGATCAAGAGGCCACACGCAGAATTGTTGTGGCCACGTTGTATTTTCGTGATAGTTTCATGATTGAACTGATTAAGATTATGCTTAATAAATAGTTTTTGATAATATTTCTATGATTTTTACTAATTATAATGAATGAGATAGATTATTATTTATAAGTCATTTAGGGCTCTAAGCAAAAAACTTTTTGACCATTTGAAACAAAAATGGCACTATATTGAACTTTTTTTTAAATAAAAGGCACTAAACAAAAAAATACTTGACTATGTGAAAACAAAAGTGGCATAATGCTGAACTTTTTTTTAAATTAACTTTTTATGTCATATCTACCTAAAAAAACTAAATAATATCAACAATATTCTTAGAGAATAATACCTGAACTATTATTTAAAAAAAACAAATGTAAATCTATTTCAATACGTAGTAGAGTTATTGGCTTCATAAAAATTACAAAAACTTTAAATGGCCATACTGAAAAATTGAGTTTTTCGTTTAGTGCCACTGTTGTTTTCAACGTGCGATATGTAAGGTTGAACCTAAATTATGGCAATAAATTATTTTTTTTGTTGTACACTAATTTATTTACTTACTTAAAATAATAATTTGTTTACATTACTAACATGATTATATTAAGCTATATTTTTTTCAAGTTATATACATTTGAGTTTGATTCTAAGATGATCCCCTGTTTTGCAAAGTGTGTGTAAATAGCATCATTGGAAGTTTGTTTTCCAACTTTTTAAATGAGTAATGGAAAGTTTCACAGAACAGCTCAAGAATTCTTACGTAGTAAGATCCTTCAGTTGGAGACTCTGCATAAATCAATCTGAAAATTTAATTGTTAGATGAATCAAGATGTAGGTACGAGTAATACTAATTCAAGTTTCATCGAAATCGGTTGAGCCGTTACCGCGTGATAGAACAACGAACATCCTTACCAAGTCTTATTTATAATTTTACTAGCTTGCGCCCGCGGCTTAGATCGCTATCCTAGGTAAAGAACTTTATCTATTCCAAGTTTCAACGAAATCGGTTGAGCCGTTACGGCGTTATTGAACAATAAACATACAAAAATCCTCACAAACTTTCGAATTTATAATATTAGTAGGATAGGAGTAGGATGTGTTTTATTAATTTATTGCAGCATGTCTTTTATTATACAGCATGGCGCTACAATGGCGACACTTAATTAACCTACGTAACACAATTTTTTTTATTATCATCTGGGAGCAACCTGTACGCAAAAAACTGTAGCGCAGAGGTCATCTGCCGGGGTCACGGATCATAACACCGTATGAAGAGCAAAGAAAGTACTGTTAGAATGAGACACTGAAATTGCGACGCTGCCAAATTGTTCTCGAACCAATAAGCGGGGGCGGCCCAGCTGTGCGGCGCGCGGCGCGGCGTTGCCGTTCAGTACCGTAGGTACGTAGCGCTCACATAAAGAATGATTTAAATTTTGGTCCTGTATGTATCATTTAGTTTGTTTGAAAATACCGAAAATTCAATTATGGACTTTTATTATCAGATATATATTTTTATGATTACTGATAGTAGCTCTACCCGTGTGTTAATTTAATGTCGCCATTGTAGCGCCAGGCTGTATAGTGGCGATGAGCATCATCATCTCTCACTATGCGGGTGGAGTGATTTAACCTCTGAAGACCCGCGGACTGTAAAGAATCAGGAACAATAGAATAGTATGTGGAATCTCGAGTGGGGCAAAATTAATAGTTTCGAAAAGAAGAGCTCTTACTTGGTATAGTTGCATATGAAATCAACAAACACGTCGACATTTACTGTCTTGGTCTGATGTAATAGACTGTAAATTCCAACAATCAGTGGATATCCATCAATATTCTCTCCTGGCTTTCGTGATATGAGATCACCTGGAATTTAAAGGAGTTATTGGGTTAGGTAGGGTATACTAGTACAGTCATTATCAAAAGTATCTAAATGATGATCAAAAACAATGTTATTTTTTAGCCTAGTGATAGAGGTACCTCGTCTTACGATCCTTAGAGTTGTAATGGGTTAGAATCCCGTTAGTGGCATGGCTACTCCATCTAAACACCTACCAGTAGTGCCAAGCGGTAGTGCCTAAGAAAAGAAAGGGTACCAGGTACTAGCGTCCTGCAGGTAAAAAGTTCCTGCCTAACTCTGTTTATACATATAATGTAGAATAGATATACATATATATGGCTTTAGATACTGAAAATAATTAACTGCATCAAACTTATATCTATAACAATGGATAGTAGTATGTTCAAAAGGAAAAATGTACACCAACGTTTATCGAGCCGATAAAGTTAGTGATGATGACTAAGAGAATTCTGGAACAGCTGGTCCAGGCAATCAATGGTGGTCATAGGAAAGTTAGCACGAAATGAGCCACTAGAGGTGCACTCTTATCCGTTCATTACACTGATTCTTTCACCGACGGTCATAGGCCCTATTCAGAGTCACCATACCTCAACCTGCTCACTGAAAAGTGAATCAGAAAAGTTAAAGTTATACCTGTCGTAAAGCACATCTGCAGTTTAGGCAATTGTGAAATCAGAACGATGGCAAGGATCCGTCCCATATCGACTTGTAGAAACTCTTGAATGTTCTTCACGTATATCTTATCATACGGCTCATATATTCCAGATCGTAGGAGATAGTCCTCTAGGTGTTGCAGGAGCTCGGGCGGAACCTTCTGGTTTGTAATATCTTGTTTAGCTCTTTTCAGCTCAAGTATAATAGCACTGAAAACATATACAATAGATTCATAACATAATTTCATCATCTTCCTGCCCTTATCCCACATCATGTGGGGTCGGCACAGCTCAAATTATTCTGCCATTTCCCTCTATCAATCGCGTCATCTCGGCACTCACTCCTTTCTTACCCACATAGTGGATGATTCACGCAGTCCATCCATCTTTTCTTAAACCTACTCCTACATCCATCCACATTCATATCTATTTCATACTATTACTACTACCTCGTCAGATGACATTCATGCATGATCAAGACATTTCCAAAAGAGACGTTTCATCAATATATGGAGCCTGGGCCTGCACTGTGTAGACTACGCTAAAATATGGCTAACCAATAAAGTAAACGTATTTAATTGGTATTTAATTTTATTTAAATTGACTTCGTTCTAAGGTACATTATGATTTTCTTCGACAAAGAGAGCAACACACAGCAACACACAGCGCTACAAAAATATGGCGGATGGACGTGCGTGAAATGTCATTTTGACAACCTTTATTTATCTGACAAAACAAAAACATCAAATCAAACAACATGACATGAAAAATATGTCAATGTCATGTCAAACGCCAATTAAAAACCAATATGGCGGCCTTCAAATAGTGTTCACATAGTAAAAAACTTACCAGAAGAACTATTCTTGTACCATCGCATTTGTCTTCAAATTAATGAAATTGTATTTTTCTTGTAATCTCCTATTTTTTCCTAATTTTTTTATGTAGTGTATATGGACCAGGCCCAGAATGAAATGGCTCCTTTAAAAAATTCGATTAAGTTAATGAGTTATTGGTTGATGAGTAACTAACATAGAAGATACCTAAACCAACATCCATCATGACGGGTATTAGGCCAACCTGATTCTAATTTATGAGCCTACTAGTTTCCGCCCGCGGCCTTGCTCGCGTGGTACCTACATAAAAAGTAGCCTATATGCTATTCCAGACTATAATCTATTTGTACCAAATTTTATCCAAATCCGTTCGGCCGTTTAGCCACAAACATTCAAACATCCTCACAAACTTCCGCATTTATAATATTAGTAGGATATTCAGATTGATATACTTCTGACGAGACCTAGGTATTTCCAGCAGTCGACTTCTATAAGCTGATGATGAATGGCTAAGACTTGCTAAGACGAAACCTGAAGAAATAACAAGCTGATGGAAAAATACTTACTCATTCAACGTTCGCAGTGACGCCTCCAGATGGGCGGAATCGAATTTGCAACTTGTGTTCAGCTGATACGCAATATGTTTCCTTAATATCTGCAACGTTCCGATCAATACTAGAACGTCGGCTAGATGCTGAGTTAGTTTATTAGTCTTCATTATAATCGATTCAATATCTCCTATAGAGCTGATTGGCCCTATGAAGATCTTTTCCTGGTTTGCTCTGACTATATCCTGAATATTCAATAACTGGTTTTTGATCATGAAAGCGTAGAGCATGTCCAGACCGTGCAGCCCAACGACACCAATGGCTCCGTTTAGTTTAGAGAATGTTTTCGTATTTACGATTTCGTGTTGCGTTTTAACATCGAACCAAGCTGTGCACACGCTAATGTAGGTGCAAATCCTGAAAAAGAATAGTAATATAAAGATTATAGGGTACCATGGTACTCGTAGTTTTTGATAACCACGTCACAGGGAATCCTAGTGTGGGGTCAGGAATGTATGTGACTTTTGCGTGTCATTTAATTTAATATTCATCTAGGTAGGTTGGTTCGTCATGTCATTGGTTCTTTCTTAGTTGAATAATGATAGTGCCTGGAAGGACCTTGTGACCGAATGTGAGAGGAAGGAAGTGAAAGGATTTAGTTACACCTCATAAAAACCCACGGGTGCACAAGCGAGATTCGAACCCACAACTGATTTGTTCATCTCATTTCAGATTCTTTTATAAATCTGGGTAGGTAAGTATAATAATGATTAATGAAATTGTTTCTTGACATAAAAGTAATTTTATGAATTCCCTGACATATGAGGCACTCACGTCGCCATAGTTATTACTTTCACTAGTGTTTTACAACAAAATGATTTGCTATAATTGTCCGCTAGGGGCAATCTTTCGAATTCCAAACAAAAACACACGCTCACGAGTGATATCAGTGACTTTTACCTCATTGAGTGATTTAGGTATAAAGTGCGGATAGTTTTTTTATAAAAAAGAAACATTCATATTGATAATGGGTGGAAAATAATACCTTGCATCCACGAGCTGCACTATCTGCCTCGCCAGACTTCCCATGAAACCAGCGGACGGGCTGTATAGCGTGACGCCTTTGCGCAAGCTGATCTCTTTCGCGACACTGTCTTTTATGATGGCCGTTACCTAAAAAATAACCAAGTTATGAAATGGTGTTAGCCTAGTAGGGCATATAGTAGGTACCTTAATTTATGACTAGTGGAAGCTCCCGCGACTTTTTAGCGAGAATTCATTTCATTTCTAGGCTATAAAAGGAAGTTTCATCCAAATTTCGTAATGCGTTGATTGTTAATCACTCAGTCAATCTCGTAACGCAACAGTTTTATATATTTACTAGTGAAAGCCCCAACGACATCGTTCGGGTAATTTTTTTTCTCACAAACTTCAAACCTCGCTGCACCCTCTTGAATTTCGGAAAATCCCTTCTTAGTACACCCATATGTACCAAGACAAATACGCCCTCCAAATTTCGAGTCTACAGAGGCACTATAAAGAGGCAGCGTTTAGATTCCCTGGTGCAGATTTCCTACCTGTATTTGCCAGATTCGTAATCCATGAATATTTATGTAATCTTGAATGTATTCCAATGACCTCTTGTAACCGTCCATGCTTTCGGATAGTTTTTGCAGTCTAGCTAGCAAATTGTTTGCATTCGGTAAAGCTTTCTTTCCTTGGGGCTCTATAAACTCCTCGAACTTTTTGCTGACGTGTCTCTCTAACTCTTTTAACAAGCCATCTTCAAGCAGCTCAGCGGGATCTACTCTTATGACGCCAACTAAAGTAGATCTCATATCCAAGATGCCTTAAAACATGAATGAAATGTTAGTAATAATAGATTGGATAAATAAGGGATTTAAAACATGTGCATCGAATTTTCGGTGAATACCTGTGGTGAAAGTAGATGCTGAATGGGTCAATCTAGCCACTTCCATTCTGTGATCCAATTGAGCGAAATCTCTCAGTCTATCCTTCTCTAGCCTTGTAGGGATTTCTTTTATTGTCCAAGTTTGAAGATCAATTATCTTTTCAACAATGTTAAACACCATTTCTGGAATTATTTGTAGTACTTTTTGAATGTATTTGATCAATTCATTGCTGTAGTATTGAGATACGGATACCAGGTCATCACTGTGTGCTTGGTTTATCCTGAGCAGTGGTATTTCCATAGCACTCGCCAGTTTGAGGAATAATGACCGCAGTCTACTTGTGACTGAGGGATCTTCTTTGATGCTGTTCTGCATATATTTCGTGTAAAGATCTATGGTACACCACGCATAACTGACGTCAGCTACCGTTTCCAATGTGACTAATGAGTCTTCTTTCAACGAAGCTGTCCTCAACAGATATTTTAATGCATCTCTACTATCACAAAGAAATTGTACAATGGTTGACGTTGTTTTTATTCCATGGAACTCCTCCACCTCCTCTAAAGCTTGTAACAGTTGAGTAACTTTCTTTACTGATTTAGAAGAAGTGGGTTCACCAAGAGATGCCACTTGCTTCGCAATACTTTCAAACCATAGTTTGAGCTGTTCATTTTCCGGTATTTTCGCAATAGGCTTTGCTCCAGAAAAGAGTTCTGCTAAGCTATTCAGTGACTCCACAGCGTCTGATTTGTTTTTGTTCCATGCTTCAATTCTGTTATCGAGTAGCCTCTTTAGAACTTCTCTAACTTTCAACTCCAGCTCTGCTGTGCTTATTAGAAGTTCCAACAACTTCAATGGATCGTAATGTGATTCTTTCAGGACAACATCTCTTAACTGTTTACTCCTTTTGTTTGAATCGTAAAATATGACATCACAGTTGTGAAGCAAAAGCCATCTTACAACAAGATTTGAATTCAATAGAACGTTAATTATCTTGTTTATGTTATCCAGTACGAAATCATCGGTTAATATCCCTTCTTTCAGTAACTGATGTGTTTTATTTACCAATGTTTGTACTGAACTGCCCCTTTTAGCAGATAATTCTTTGACCATTTTGGCGTTCAATGTGTTGGTAAGTGCTGATTTTGCTGCTTTAAAGTTTTCCCAAGACTCTATTAGGTTCAGTGTTACCCCCATGTAGACTGGTACAACCCAGTTGCTCGGGAAGAATTTGTCAGCGATTTCGCGCATTTTGGAAGTATCAGTGTGTAAGTAGTGCGGCGCGAAATATAAGCAGACCACAAGCATGCTAGCTTGAGTAGCTAATGCAGAAGCCTGATCTTCCGGCATGGTATACACTGCTAATTGATTGTAAATGTCTTCAGATCTCAGCTTTCCGATTACCTTTTCAACAAATTCCGGGCGAATGCTGACACGACTAAAATTTCAAACAATTTTACAATATTAGGAAATAGATCGCTCACGTGACATAAGGCGTGACGTGACAAACAAACATACTTTCCCATTTATAATAACTATTAAGTTAGGATTTTACGTAAGTACCTGAAATATTCCACAGGATAATCTGTAGGCTTTTTCCCGTTTTGTTGATCATAGCCTGTGTCCCTCAGGAGTTTGCATACATCGTCTATGTTTGTCTGAGACTGGCTGGTGCTGTAGCGGTAGAACGCCACTAGCAGTCTCTCCCGCAACATGCCCGGAATAAACAAGTCGCATAGTAGCAGCATTGCGCCATATAGGTACAAAGACTCGCACTAAAACAGGAATGTTAGTCGTTAAGCCGGCTACAGTCGATAAGTCGGCTATAATGATAGTTGATACACCGGCTATGATAGTCGCTAAGCCGCATATGATAGTCGTTAAGTCGACTATGATAGTCGATAAGCCGGCTATGGGTGGATTCGACCAAACGCTATGTTATGCCAGAGTAACAATCCCTGGATAACTCCCTGAAAAACAAGCTTACTCTAGAGTAATTAGTCATTTTATTCTATGGATAAGACTTATACTAGTTTGGTCGAATCCACCCTATGATAGTCGTTAAACCGAATAAGATAGTCGTTAAACCGACTAAGATAATCATTAAGCCGGCTAAGATAGTCGATCAGCCAGCTATGATCGTCGTTAAGCCACTATCTGCGGAATTTTTTTTGACATTCCTTTTGCAGTTTTGTTTTTCTTTAAAATTGACCTATGTTTCCTAAGAACAAAACCTTCCTATTGTAAATGAAGAGGTACATACCCTTCATAGGTACTACTCTCATGTTTTTGCTCTACCCTGTATAATTAATGAACATATTTCGATAATACTTGTGGATATGTTGAATCATTCCATGTGAAGTCAGCGGTGCAGCTAGTATATTGTAAAAGGTGTATATTTAGAGACAAATATCACCCACCAGAAGTTGTTTCCCTTCAACATCTTTCATAGCTGTCTCCATATTCTGCTGAATGAATGCATTGTCATTCAACTGTTCCAGAAATAAGTTCAGATCAACAATGTATTGGTAAATATTCTCAAACAGTAAATAGAATCTAGTTATCAGTTCTAAATATTTTTCTTTTAGCTCATCATCTAAATCTTGAAGTTTCTGAAAGATAGAATAAACAAGAGTTATATTCATAAACATAAACCTGTCCACATAAATTATAAATGTTTGCCTTATATCTTACCACATTCAAAGATATTTTCTTTTCTTGAGCATCGGATATTTTAAAATAACTGAAGTCCAATATGACATCCTGATACTTTTGCTGTGTTTCCCTTGTTTCCAATCTGAAATTAAGTATCAAACAATATGTATTGAGGCAGACTTTTAGTCCATTGTTCAGTTAAAATTGTAAAAACAGTACTGAATTTCTGTACTCAATTGGTGCAGGATTGGAAAGAATAGGATGCTTAATAGGCCTATACTCAGCCGTGGGTAGATATGGGCTGATTAGATGGAGATAGATAGGTTAACAATCACAATATCCTACCCATTACCTATAATACATTCACTGAACAGATTGGCAATATATAAGCTATACTATGTAATCAAGATAAACAAATTATGGTACTTACAAATAGATCAATGGGACATGATCCTTTAATCTTAATATCTCAGCAATAATGGCATTACCGTGTGAAACCAACTTCAATAGATTTTGAGCGCAGATATTATCCTCAGACATGAATTCCTTCATTATTTATGTCTAATATTCTTCGAAACTAAAAATAAAGAAAAAAAACATCCTTTCACAACCCCAAGCCGCAGTTTAGTTTGGACAAACTGGACAGTAATAATAACATGGTATTCAGTAATTTTACAATCTTGTAATCAATTCAATTTCTATCAACTATACTTGAAAATAAAAATTCAAACAAAGACATTGATTGGTTGAATGATCCAAGATCCATCCATTCATTCAAAAGTAGAGAGAGAGAGCAGTCTCCGACTCTCCGTATATCATAGATCCACTTTTACTCTACTGACTCTACTGAGTGAGCAATAAAAGTGGAAATTGGAATACAGTATTCCCTTCCCTGTTAGTCTGTGGCACAGAGTACTTTGCTTATTTCGTAGACCGAGAACGGTCTACGGTTTATTTCCATTGGTCTGTCTACTGCCTGTGGCGTAGACCAAGAATAATACTGGCTTCCTTCATAATCTGTGATTTCGCAGGCGCGACCGGCGACGGACGGGTGTGGTTTTTCCTCGTCACAGTCAATTATTTTTTGTTGTGGAGTTTATGATGGAGTGTGTAGACTGTTAGTTATTCTAGTCGGTCTACGGCGTAGACGCTATAAATACGTAGTCTTTTCTTTAATATACATAGTTAATTCAACGTAGTTGTCTACCTGTGTGTTGTTCAGGGTTGAGTCAATCATTCATAAAAAAATACTTTCTTGGGGTGGATTATGCATCTCCTCTAAGTACTTTTAGTAGGTACTTATTACAGTACAGTACATTACATTACAGTAAATAAAATGGCATCCTTGTTTAGTTATGAAACGCTGGTACATGCAGTTGCTGGCGCGACGGTACGTTTTTTACTAGCCCTCATCACAATAAATAATATCCAGATTGTCGTATGCTACCCCTAAGATTGCTGCTCTAAAATCATAACAATGTTTTCATCACTAATCAGAAAACACATACATTAGTAGCTTCATTTACTGGCTTCAATGCATACCAATGTATTCACTGGCTAAGCAATATTAGCCAGTGAACTTTGAACCTACAAATAGTACAGGCACCTGCAATGATTTCCTATGTTTCAAAATGCACAGTACTCTTACTGATGATAGGTACATAGACAGCAAAGTTGAAAATGGCACAGGTTGATGATAAGATTATAATTTTAGCATGGCAATAAGAACTCATGGTAGGGCTTCATATTGTAAGAATACTTGGTTAGTCAATTTAATTATGTATTTTAAGGTTAAACAATAGAATGAAAGTTTTAAAACCCAAAATAAAACTGTTACTTTATGTCATAGTGATTTTATTCCCTTTGATTGTTGCATCATTATCTAAATTGACTTTTGGTTTCAGGGCAGCATAGTGGGTATGGCAGTATTTTATCCTTTGGACACTTTGCGTTCAAGACTACAAGGTAAGAGTGCTGGGGAACAGTAGGCTTTTATGTGGACCTACTATCTCGGTATTAATTATTTATTTTTGTCAACAGTTGAAGACTCAAAGAAGCTTGAAGGCTCATCATGGGAAGTACTCTTGAAATTGGCTAGTGATGAAGGAATTGATGCATTATATAGGGGCCTGACTCCAGTCTTGCAATCACTTTCTGTCTCTAACTTTGTGTATTTCTACACATTTCATGCTTTAAGACGGACCGCTGTGAAGTCATCAGCAATTCAAGATTTGATGTTTGGCATTGTTGCTGGTAGCATCAATGTTATTCTTACATCCCCTCTCTGGGTTGTAAACACTAGAATGAAGTTTGATAAGAACCGCTACAGTAGCCTGCTAGGGGGTCTGGTGGAAGTTGCCAGGAAAGAAGGTGCTAAAGGCCTATGGTCAGGAACCATTCCCTCTTTGCTGCTTGTGTCAAACCCTGCTATTCAATTCATGGTTTATGAATCTATAAAAAGAAATCTAATTGCTAAAGGTACTTTTGACACATACACGGCATTTTTAACTGGCGCCCTGGCGAAGGCAGTAGCAACCACACTGACATATCCAATACAGCTGATACAGGCCAGGCTGCGTGCTGGGACCAGCATGAAACCTTTGTTGAAGGATGTGAAAACAAACCCATTAATCATGTTCCGAGGTTTAGAGGCTAAATTATTGCAGACTGTCATGACTGCCGCTTTAATGTTTATAATTTACGAGAAAATTGTTCGCTTAGTATTAACTATTATGAGAGTAAGGGCTGCCAGGCGATAATTATAAAAATCTCCCGAAATTGTAATAGTTACTTACATTTACCAAAAATAGCTTAACCATGACACTAGTGAATTTGATTACAATTACATATTATTAAGCCACAAAAGATGCGTGTACTAAAGCTATTCAAAGTCTATTGTAAGTTTGTTATAATTTAGCAAATGACAGTTGACCTATTTGGATGCAACTTAAGGAACAGAAACCTATAATAAAAAAAACAAGTATGCAGAGTATCTTCCATAACATACTCTGGCTGGATAAATGACTTAATGTTGTTTTTATTGGTTTTCGTAATATCAGATATTGTGTCAACTGGTTAATTATTATAACCTACTGATTAAGCTCTTGCAACTCTTTGTGACTATTTAATTGTTATGTAAATGATCACGTCATTGTGTATTAAAGATGTCTGTGACCTTGCATATGAACATCTACCTAATTCACACATTGAAGTTTAATGGCGTAAATGGTTAATGTTTAGTCAACTATTTAAATATTGATCTACAGATCAAGGTAAGATTGTAGTCTTTTCCAGAAATAACTATGTAACTTGGCTAAATCTTAGCATAATGTGCCATGATACATGCGTCGGCATTAACAACATGTTCTGTAACCAGTATGGTATCCCAAAGGGGGCTTCCTGTACTCCAAAAGGAACAATATTACTGAATATCATAATTTTTGATAAATTTATTATAATTTACCTACAACCCACCTTAGTGAGTAGTAGTATTTTTCCACTAAGGCGTATTTCCAAAAGTCCTATAACTAAACTTATTGGATTTAGGTACAATTAAGCCCCTTTCGGCTTTCTATACATATAATTCATATCTGTGATCTTTAAGAATAGCCCTTAGCTACATTACATATTATCTCATACCTGTTATTTTAAAAGTCGGTTTTCCGTTTTATCCTTTACTTATGGTTATTTCCTTTTAGGAAAACAAGGAAAAACTACCAACCCGCTTTGTATTAACAGGAAAAAGTATAGTAGATTATCTACCTAACCTACGAATTAAATTAATAGGTACGCATTTTGTAAAAATGTTAACACACCGTTGGTAAGTATCCTTGTTATTATGTGGGATTCTAGTAATTTAGGTACCAGCAGTGAGTTTTTGTGATACAGTTTATTTTATTGCTCTATTTAGTGTATTATGTGATGATACTGGTATTTGGGAAATGGTGATGGATAAGGTGACAAGTGTATAAACTTTGTGATATTGTCGTTATAATTAATTTTATTTTAAGCTTCATTGTTTTGTTTTTGTTAGAAATATTTTGTTGATTTTTCATGACAATTTGTTTATATCATATTTGTGACGCTAGTATTCACAAAGAGCAGTGTTGTAGGAAATAATAAAAATGCAATGATCATATTGATGTAGGTAGTAGCTATTGCGCTTGGGTATTTTAATCTGGTGTATAAAGTGAATTAAATAAAATGATTACTTACTGAAAACATTTTCTATTTATTCCATTTCAATTTACAGTTACATTGTGAGCTAATTTCATATCTTCCGATGTTCTAATGACGATTTCAGTGTATTTTTCAACGAGTTCATTTAATTCGTCGTAAATCTGAAACAAATTAAAACATGAATCTTCTCAATTCATTTGTGTACGCGATATATAAGAAGAGCCTATACTAGGTATCAAATGAGGTGTGGTGGCAAACAAGCATACGGCCCACCTGTTGGTAAGCAGTTACCGTAGCCTATGAGCGCTTGCAATAACAGAGGCATCACGCACGCGTCGGCGACCCCGAACCCCCTCCCCCCAAAGACATCTGCTCCGATTTAGAATGTAGGGACACATATTAGTGCTATGTATGAAATATTGTAAGACGCTGCCTCCCCTCGCTCCCCTCGCTCCCCTCACGGGAAAGCAGTTATTCGTGTACTGGGTCTGATACGCAGCCCACATGTTATACCTACCTACTCGTAGGAAATAAATGCGGTTAAATATTCGTGCCAGACTATCCAGTGGTTTTCACTGACACTTCTCAAAGTAAAGTATGTGTCATCATCATCAGCCTGTAGAAGTCCACTGCTGGACATAGGCCACCCCAAAGAGTTCCATGACGAACGGTCTTGAGCCTTCTCCATCCACCGACTTCCCGCAACCTTCACAATGTCGTCGGTCCATCGGGTCGGGGGCCTTCCAACACTGCGTCGCCCAGTTCGTGGTCGCCATTCGAGAACCTTTACTCCCCAACCTAAGTGTAGGAAGGACTTAGGTACTTACACCTAGTTCGTACAAGAACAAGAAAATCTCGCTGTGCCGTAGCGCCTCCTAAAAGTAGAGTTTACCTGCTTGACGTAGGGGTGTTGCGTGTGGTGGGCGAGCTCGGCCAGCAGCAGGTCGGCGAGCGCGAGCGGCGCGGCGCGCGGCGCGGCGGGGCAGTGCGGCAGCAGCGTGCGCTGCGCGACCCGCAGCGCGGCGCAGCACGCGGCGCCCGCCTCGCACGCGCGCCCGCCGCCCAGCAGCGCGCGGATGCAGCCGGCGCCATCCGCCTCCTGACAAACGGTACAAATCAATTCAATTTCTTATTTTTGGCTATGCAACTCGTGAATAAAGCTTCACCACCACATATGTGACAAAACCCCCAATTAAATTAAATAGAGGTGGGTAACTCGAGTCAGATTCATGCATCCAGATCGAATCGCAGGTAAATGGCTCACGCCGCTCCCAAGCGGTTCAACGGCTCAAAACAGGTATACTTTATCTGCGAGTCATGCGACCCGCGAGACCCAGCAAGATCGTTTTGTATTTTATTTTTAAGGTGTTAAGGTCTATATTAGTAAGCCTGACCTGGTTGCTGATTCGAACCGATTTCATACGACAACAATTTGTGTTTTATTTTCAACCCCCTAGAGTCCATATTAGAAAAGCTACCAGTTTGATGGACTGATTTCTAGTACCCATAACATTGTTTGCATCACTTTACCTGAATTCATTCATAGATCTACTTGAGCGGCAAAGAAAGTTTGAGCTGTTGACCTGCGAATCAGGTCTGGTTAAAGAGCGTGAGCTGAGAGCTGATTTCCAGCTCAGGTTTTTTGCCTGAGTTACCCAACTCTAAAATTAAATAGAGATTTAAAAAAAAATGTTGGCTACTGTCACAATTCTGCCAATGTCCGTTTCATGCTAGTCATAAATCTAATATATATTCCGGATATTCCCGCCATGCTAAAGATGTACCTTATCGATTCGACGACCGTTGCACCGGGAACACAATTGAAATTTGATTTTTTTTACATGTATCTTTTGACACAAATAATCATTACACTTTTTTATTGAAGATGAACAGAATATCTTTATTTATCTAAACCCAGGAGCTTCCCGTATACCACTAATACAAATAGAAGCGCCAGGGACTTAACATCGGACATAATTATTAGGCCAGTCATACAAATAATAATTATTATATAGTAGGATAGGATGTAGATACTTATTTACGTCCGGGCGAAGGTTTTTAAGTTTTAATTTAAGTCCGTAATGTTCGTGACTTACACACTTGACACCGTGCGACGCGAAAAGTGAATGGCTAACCGTTTTTGTATGGTTCACAGAAATTGCCCCTAGGAAATCGGCAAACTTACATTACTGACTAGGACCTCTGAGATACATTAGTTCCGCACTGCTACGAATGCGGCGTCGATCCAGCGATCTCTTTCTTTCTTGAGACGTTGGAGGAGACTTATCCACGAGAGAGAGAGATAGAGACACGTTTCTGTTTGGAGATAAAAAACGAAAGCATATAGCATACCATGTATCTCTGCAAGAACCAGTGGGGCAGAAACTGTCCAGTACTTATAGCTCTTTTTGTGACCGCCAGCAATGTCTCCGGATCCGCATCTTTCAAGCTTTCATAGAGACTATCGAAGTCAATGTTTTCACTCTCTGGAATCAAACAAAATTAGAAAATGTATAGAGTTGCTTGAATACTTAGAAGTTTATTACAACCTTGTGGTACCATGATACTCGTAGTTTCTGATACCCACGTCTCAGGGAATCCTAGTGTGGGGTCAGGACTATGTATGTGACTGTTGGGTGTTATTTATTTATTTATTGTAGTTTCCCTAGTTACTAAGTACACGCAGGAAATACAAGAATTAAAAAAAAGGCTTCCTCTTTTGTCATTATCCATGCCAGATTGGAAGAAAAACACATTGTAATTGAATAAACCGTTATTCAGTTTGAATAATGGTTAATTAATAAATTAATGATATACTTACTAAGTAGTGCTTGCTGTACTGGATCCATGGAGTCAGGGTCTTCGGCGCGAAGTTCAGCCGCCAGTTCTTCCGGTCCAATAACCTGCTCAAAGGAATTTCAAATCAGAATTTGAATCAATGGTTTGGTACGTTTGGATGTTACTGGTAATTTTATTATCGCTGTCACACCATACTGTTGTTCAATCACGCCGTAACGGCTCAACCCATTTCGTTGAAACTTGGAATAGATAAAGTTCTTTACCTAGAATAGCATATAGGCAACTTTTTATGTAGGTACCACGCGAGCGAAGCCGCGGGCGGAAGCTAGTAGGTGATATACGTGACCGCAGAAAACCAGCGCCGCAGCAGCTCCACTGTGCTATGCGGTACCAGCTTATTCATATAAGTACACAACGAAAACAAGATAATTAATTGTAACGGTTTATGTACGTACTACGTATACTGAAAAAAAAAAAACCTATTACAATACGAAAACAATGCAAGTGTTTGTGACAACAGAGGTGCTATTGGAATAGCAACTTTAGGCCCATAGTAATAGTGTCTTACCGAGTGCAGCGCGCACAGCGTCCGTCCGTCTGCTGGGTGCCATTAGAATACCGCCTTTAGGGTTATAGTTATAGAGTGTCTTACCGAGTGTAGTGAGAAGTGTGGCAGCGCCGCAGCAGCTCCACTGTGCTATGCGGCACCAGCTGTTTGGTGACCGTTTTTGTGTCTAGTTTTTAATGTTGTATATGTTCCAATATTTGTTTTCTTTGTGACGCAAAATAAATATTTTTCTATTTGTACTGTACCTGCAGGTCACGTGACTCGGCGGAGCACGCGGGCCGCGCGAGGAAGGCGTGCTCGGGCTTCGCGAGCCGCAGGCACGTGAGCGCGGCCGCCAGCCACCCGCGCCGCGCCTCGCGCGCGCCCGCGCCCGCGCCCGCACTCACGCCCGCGCACCGAGCGGCTCTCTCGTACATTACTGCCGCCGCTGGAACAACAATACTTTTAGTATTATTAGATATCTTGAAATACAATGGTGCCCCGATATCAAAAAATACCGCTTCAATCGAATTCTATTTGTGTTACATCCACATTATTCGAATTTCATGAAGATCGGGAACCCCTTTGAAAGTTATCGTCGGACACACCTTACCCGCAGCTCTACACATGAGATTCTGATGACCCGATTATTAGTTAGAGAGAGGGAGATGCCGATACGAAAGACGAAATTTCCAAGGCGCATAACTTTCACATTCAATGCTGATTCGTCCAACTTGATTCAGAGATTTTGTTCGCTTCGCTCACTCGATCAATGCTTATGAGTCACAGCGTCAACGGACAGAGTTCGCCGGTAAACAATTGAAACTCAAACTTATTTACCTACGGCGAAATCACAAAATCCTCGATCGGAAGACCAAGCGCAATCACCGTTGGTGGCTGGCATCCAATACTGCGTCTCATCGCTAGATTAGGCGTCACCCAAACTCACCCTTCCTATAGTGGTGCCGGTGGATATGCAGCGCGTATAGGAAGTCGTAGTAGGGGTTGTGCGTGTGTGGTTCGTGCAGTTTCGCGCGCTGAGCCGCCGCGCGCTCCGCCTCGCCCGACAGCGCACCGCACGACACCAACGCCTCCAGCTCTCCGCGGGAACCTGCCAGACAAATGTAGACTGTGTTACCGGGTACTTAAGTGTTTTGTTATCAACGGGGAAATATTTTATGTTTCTATAGTAGAGTCCCAAGTTAAGATGAGAAGACACTTATTCATATAAGTACACAACGAAAACAAGATAATTCATTGAAATGGTTTATATACGTATACTGAAAAAAAAAAACTATTACAATAGACGAAAACAAAGCAAGTGTTTGTGCATGGAGGTGCTATTGGAATATCAACTTTAGGCCCATAGTAATAGTGTCTTACCGAGTGCAGCGCGCAGAGCGTCCGACCGTCTGCTGGGTGCCATTCGAATATCGCCTTTAGTATTATAGTTATAGAGTGTCTTACCGAGTGTAGTGAGAAGTGTGGCAGCGGCGGCGGCGCGGGCATGCGGTGCAGGGTTTGCGGCGGCGGCACTTAGCGCACGCTGCGTCCGTCCGCCTGCTAGGTGCCATTTGAACACCAGCCATTGAAACATTGCCTGAACAAACACAAAGCTTAATAACAAAGTCAGTTCACAGCAGATTCTTCGGACGTGAAGGGATGGTGATTCTATTCTAGCCAACTTTTAAACTTTTTTTTAGGAGGAGGTTGGGCACATCGAGATTTTCTCGCTCTTAATTGGAGCAGCCCGCTTGGGGAGGTACCTCCGCCTTACAGAAGATCGCAGCCAAATAACATTATTTGTTACAATACAAATAGTGTTGTGTTCCTGCAGTGAGTAAGGTTGCCAGAGCTCTTTAGGGGGGGAGAGGTTCGGCAGGCAACGCATTAGCAATACTCCAGGTATTGCTGATGTCAATAGCCGACGGTAACCACTTACCATCAGGAGGGCCGTAAGCCTGTTTGCCTCAGTATAACATAAAAAAAAAAAAAACTTTTAGAAAGAAAAACGGACAAATAAATGCATTAGCCCTGCATCTAAAAGTTCGGTTATTGGGTTTGTTTTAATATACTTAACTGAATTAGAAAGCTGACATTTCCTATGAATATCTACAAATTATACATTAACTGTTTCAACGCATAAAAGTACGCGTTTATTTTACAAAATAAACATACCAAATTGGGATCCTCTTTGTCAGCTATGCTTATAGCGGTTTCAGCAAGTCGCACAACGCAGGCGCCTGCGTCGTGAATTTCAAACAGCTTTATAACCTGAAAAAATCAATTCGATATAAATATCGAAGAAAAAGTCATATTATCATAATAATATCCTACTAATAATATAAATGCGAAAGTTTGGATGTTTGTGGTTCAATCAGGGCCGTAACGGCTCAACCGGTTTCAATGAGACTTGGAATAGATAGTAGCATGATTTAGTTACCTTCATGTAGTAAAGCACAAGTGCTTGATGCTGCGTGAGTCTCTCCTCGGGCGGAGCCACCATTTGCCGCAAGAAAGGTTCCGTGCTCACTCCCTTAGCCGCTTTGCAGAACGCGGTGTACGCGTTTTCTGAGTCTTCCAGATCTAGTAGTGCCAACCCTAGGATGAACTGGCCTGTGGAAAAAAGAAATACATAAGTCAAAGAGTTTTTATTTCCATAAGATCAGAACATTCACTTTGAAACGTCTCAAAAACAATGTGAAGCTAACGCCTATGCCCCGCGGTCAAGCCTAGAAACCTTATAGTAGAAAAACTTTAGGCGATTAAATACGTGCCTTGAGTACGTATAGCGAGAGTCGAGATAACAGCGGCAGCTACGTCACAAGTGCTTTAATACAGGTAGTAAAGACTTACGTGAGCAGGAGTTCCATTCGCACCAGGGCTCCAGGATGACGACGTAGCTCTGAACGAGTCTAGGCTGATTGATGCTCGCTAGCCACCAGCCGAACTCAAAACCACCGGTCACCGCCCATCTGGTCTTATAAATAGGATCTTATTGTATTCAATTGACTGTGATATGGATAACTGGTATAAAATATGGGGTTCACTATTTATTCGACGACCTCGGTGGCGTGGTGGGCGAGAAACAACTCTGAGATTACTCTGAGATTTTGGTCACTTTTTACAACACTAGCCATGCAGCCTGTTTGGTAAGTAAGTGGTTATCGTAGCCTACAAACGCTTGCAGTATCGGAGGTTCACGCACGCGTTGCCAAGCCCGAATCCCCCCTCCCCTTATAGAGCTCAGGCAACCTTACTCACCGCAGGATTACAACACAATTTGAAACAAATAATGTTATTTGGCTGCGATCTTCCGTAAGGCCGAGGTAGGTAGGTACCTCTAAATTGGAGCAGCTTTGCACGGGCACGGAGAGATTATCTCGCTCTAAATTGGAGCAGCCCGCCTGGGGGAATTGGAGCAGCCCCCAATTTAGAGCGAGATAATCTCTCCGTGCCCTACCTCGCATAAAAACTCACTTCGCTCACTCTATCAATAAACTATTATGATCTCGTTCTCATAAAAGGATACAGTTGATGCGAGAGATGGTAAGTCAACAGCGGCAGCGCCTGATGCCACAGGGTCGGCGCCCGTGCGTAGGCGAGCTGCAGGCGGGCGCGCTTCCCCCCCGCACTCCGCGCGTACCCCTGCACCACGCCCTCGGAGCCCGCATACACCGAGCCGGGACTTGCATTCGCGCCCAGCGCTGCTAGCTTCAGGCGGAACGCCTCCGCTTTGCCGGTTGTGCTGTAATACGATGAGCAAATGAGGTACTGCGCGTAACGTCACGATACTGTGTGTGACGTCACGCCTCGCCGAGCCTTGATAGCTTCAGGCGGAACGCCTCCGCTTTGCCGGTTGTGCTGTAATACGATGAGCAAATGAAGTACTGCGCGTGACGTCACGATACTGCGCGTGACGTCACGCTGCAAGCTACAGGCGGAACGCCTCAGCCGAGACATTTGTGATGTAATACGATGAACAGTTGAGGTACTGCGAGTGACGTCACGCCGCGCTGAGCGCTGCTGATTGCTACAGGCGGAACGCCTCAGCTGAGCCGGTTGTGCTTTTACAGGATGAGTAAATGAGATACTGCACGTGACGTCACGCTGCAAGCTACAGGCGGAACGCCTCAACTTTGCTGCTTATGCTGTAATAGGATGAGCAAATGAGGTACTGCGAGTGACGTCACGCTGCAAGCTACAGGCGGAACGCCTCAACTGAGCCGGTTGTGCTGTTATAGGACGAACAAATGAGGAACGGCTTGTGACGTCACGCCACACGCGCATATCTATAGCACCAATAAATAAAAAAAAACTATTTTGGCTGATTATGTAGTAGCGGCTGGGTCATAGATTTGATGCCTACCAAAATTATGACCTAGCCGTACGCGTAGTTTTGATACCCACGACACATAATTCTAGCGTGGGTTTAGGATTAGTACATTTAATTAACCAATTATCTATGACTACATAAGCTTATTCTAATAGAAATTCCTAAAATGAATTACACCAAAAGTCAGCCCATCTCTAATAAGCACAATACTCACGGGCGTTGCAGTAATGCCGCCCTCAGCCACAGTAGCGCCCGGTACGCCTGCCAGTGCACGGCGCAGTGGCCCGCGCCCGGCACCCCGCCCGCGCCGCGCCACACGCCCAGCGCCGCCAGGGCGCCGCGGACGACGCGACACCTGCAAATAACAACAAAACCTATGCCAAAAGTTGGTCCAGCCAGAGACTAGTGCCTGACCATCAAACTCTCTGGCGTAACACCCCGAGCACTCCTGGAGTCAACGAAGGATGAGTGACGAAAAGGCTAATAATAATAATAATATCACTTATTTCAGGCATTGAATAATTGTAAACAAAAACATTGGCCCATAGATAAACATAGATAGACAAAAATACCTTAATGACTACCATACGTATCCTACTAATATAATAAATGCGAAAGTTTGTGGGGATGTTTGGATGTTTGTGGACGGATTTGGATGAAATTTGGCCCAGAGATAGATTATAGTCTGGAATAGCATATAGGCTTTTTTATCTTCATAGGTACCACGCTAGCGAAGCCGCTGGCGGAAGCTAATAAAACATATACCTAACAATATTTTATTGCACACGTAGAGGCGCAAACGTGTGATATAACTGCCCGCCGGCGCCTCCCCGGTGTCTAGTGGCAGGCGTCCGATGAACTTCCTGATTCGACACCCATAGGCTACATCTCTCCACTCATGAAAATCGAAAAACGATCAACTCTTTAACTTACGTTACTCTCATAAAGGATTACTACCATATACTACTATAAGATACTAACAGAAGGATAAACTACAAAAGGATTTAATATTCACATTATAGCGAGACACCAACTTCTCGACCCTTATGGTGAGACTCATGGGGATGCTCTAATCGACTAAGCTACGGAGCCACTTCTCGTCCGTGCGGAAATCTAGGGAAGTTTGAGGGTCCAAATCCCGACCGAAATTTTATTTTCGTTGTGGGCGGATGCCGTTTATGTTTCGTGAATTTTATAAGGATTTTGATGAATTACCTCATTTCAGCCATTTGGCGTATCGATTCAGTGATGACGGCGACTCCCAGATCACTAGCGAACAAACTTTCGTATTCGTCCATCAAACCGGCATCGTTTTCTTCATCTTCCTCTAAAAAACAAAGCAAAACTTTAGTAACAAATTACTTTAATTAGTTTAATTTCAAGACACTAGTAGTGTGATGTCAGAACCATAGATAAAAATAAGCTGATCACATCTATGTATGTTTTTTTTTTGGTTGTATTTTTTTAAACAGGAGTTCTTACTTGTTCTCTTTGGTAACTCCGGAACATCCAATCTGAGCGCGTCATTCAATTCTAGAACAGCGTTTTGCAGGTCTTTGATTGGTTCCAGGATTGATTTGAGCTCATCTATCTGCTGAGGAGATAACGTCTGAAAAAAAAACAAAGAAACTTCAAGCGACAGAACCATCTGCAAAAACTGAATACCGATCTGAATAATATAGAAATCGGACATAATTATGTACCTGGACCACTAATGGAGTGGTGGTAGTTAGTGGCCCTGCCTTCCGATCCACAAGCCGTGGGTTCGAATCCGTGCAAAAAGGATGACATTCGGAAAATTTGTGTGCGCTATACTAGTGCTCTCAAAGGGTGAAGGAAAACATCGTGAGGAAACCGTCATGTTAGAACATAAAAAATCGAAGACGTGACACGTGCACGAAAGGAGAGGCTAATGAGCGCACTTTAATTCTTTCCCTACACTGCTTCTTTCACGACCTCGGTGGCGTAGTGGGCGAGTCAGAGCCGCAAGGGGTGCGGATTCTACTCCTGCTGCAGGGCAAATGATCTTCAAATATTTGCCCCGGTTCTGGGTGTTGTGGTACCTACCCTGGTACTAGTTATAGGTACATAGTTTCTGATACCTGAAACACAGGGAATCCTATTGTGGCATCAGGATTATGTATGTGACTGTTGGGTCAAAAATAAAGAAAGAAATAGGTTCATTTCAGTGCCACCATACCTCAACCCGGTCACTGACATAATACAGGATAACCAATAAAGAATCAGTGCCGCAAAAGGAGCTGTGTGTGAGGAGCCTTTAAGGTGAGGGTTTAATTATTTTATGATTTTTGAATTGTTTTTTCTCAATAACCGCAAAACGCACCGTTTTGATTTTTATGACAAAGATAACTTGAGCATTTTATTTACGTAAATCCAAGACAGAAACGCGATTGATAAAACTTTTCCTAATAGATTTATTTTTTAAAGTTGGGTCCTCTGCAACAGTTTTTTCTAAAATATTCTGAGACTATCTAACAAAAATAACTTTTTTTTAAATATTTTGTTAGACAATAACATTGGTTACCTAAATCCACTTTAAAAAAAAAAAAATAGTTTTTGAGATAATCGATATTTTCTTATATTTCGCTTATGTCGATTACTTTCGAGCGCCTTCTAACGCTTGCTATCTCTTTCCGCATTAAATTACAGTACATAGCGCTGTCACTTTCTTCACTCCGCCCACTCGACAATTTATTATGATTTTTGTATCCTCTTAAGAGGCGCACTTTAATCCTTTCACTTCACTGATTCTTTCACCGACGGTCATAGGCCCTTTTCAGGGTAAACATACCTCAACCTGGTCATTGACCTAATACAGGATGACCGAGAACGAATCAGTGGCACGACAAGCAAGCAGTGCCGCGACAAGCAAGCAAAGTACGTACCGGTTGTTGCGGCGGCGGCGCCTGCAGCAGGTGCAGGAGGCGCGGCAGCAGGCGGTGCTGCGGCGCGGCGCACGCGAACAGACGCCGCTCGAGCTCGGCCGCGCCGGCCGCGCCGCACGCGCGCTCCCACCGCGCGCCCGCCACCACCACGCGCACCGCCGCCGGCGACAGCTCGCCCGTTTCACCACCACCTGGAAACAATAATGACGGTCATGTAAACTCGCGCCATGAAGCTTCCGTACCATTACCAGGGACTGAAAGCGGTAGAGGTTATAGGTACTGGTACCGTTAAAACATTTCGGTACCATTATGCTATACCGGTAGGGCATTACGGTACCGTTATTTCATACCGGTAGATTTCGGTACCGAAATTTTGAGCCGCGGCTAGATCGCTAGGACAGTCGCGCCGCGGTGGCGGCGTTTCATCAAAGAAAACCTTTATTTATTTCGGTTATAGGTACCGGTAGCGAAATAAACCGAAATGAACTGCGAAGCCAGATTTTCCGGTACCGTTATATTTATCGGTAGAGAAATATTCGGGTAACCGGAATTTATCGGTATGACGCCATATCGGTACCTTTATATTCCGGTTATTCAGTCCCTGGTCATTACACTGGATCAGAAAAGCAAAATTCACACTCCATTCACAAAAGCGGGATCAGGAAAGCAAAATTGCAAGTGTAGGAAGTGACAAACTTATATTTATCGGTCGCTCACGTAGTTCATTATATGATATTGACCGCAAATTTAACTTGGTCTCGTAATAATTCCGTAAGGATTTGAAATTAATCTGCAAGATATATATTTCATGACCGCAAAAAGGTTTTAGAGTTTCAGCCACATTTTCCTATAAACTTTGCAATCCACGTCAGTCACAAGAGCTCATAGCATTTCAAATTTCAGAATTATGAGGTCTAGAAACTAGAAACTTGATTTTTATACGGCACTATAAGCTCAAGGACCGTAATAGTGTGTATACATTTCAAGTTGATATCTGAAAAAACGGTCTTGAGACAGATGGACAACAAAGTGATCTATAAGGGTTCCGTTTTTTCCAAATGAGGTACGGAACCCTAAAAACTAACAATTCAGAAAAAAATAGAATCTTGTTTCTTTCATTGTAAAATATTAATTTACTTGATTAAACTTGATTTTTTATATATTTTCAAAAATTTCACTTTTTGATTGCTTTATAAATTGACAAGCTGTTCGAGACAGTGTGGTCTAAAATTATGAATGAGGCGTTAGGTTTACCTATACCAGAGTCCAATAAGGTTAGATCAGGAGAGAGCATCATTCGTTCCAGCGGTTCCAATTCAGCGATCAGAGAGATCCCAGCGCGGCGAACCACCGCGCACCACCATCCGTTTTCTGCATCACATCCCTACACAAAAAATATTGTTTTTACCTCTGTATGACATTAATGTTACTAAACATAACAATGAAATGACTACGCGTTGTATGTGTACTGCTAAGGTTCTGTAATGGTAAGGAATGTATGTTACCTCTTTGGAGACCATAAGACCTAGTGGTTTCTGGAGAGTTTCCATGTATTGCATACACCAACTGTACAATTCAGACCAGCATCTACACAAGGAACAACATTTTGTTATTAATCAATCAAAATTTCTGCAAAATCAGAAGACAATATCCTAAATCCACTATCCCACTTTATCACCATCATATACATGGTCACCCATCACAAGGATCAGTCTGGAGACGTCTGACACGGTTCGGTTCAGTTTGACTGGTTGATATTTTAAGTTGCACAGCAGGCGACTGGTCCACTGAGTGCCGTATAAGGAAAAAATATTTGTTCCGGCAGGGGCATTCTGTAAATACAATTCGAACCTAAAAGAGCGGAATCCGCGGTGACTTACAAATTTCGTATACTGTAGAACTCGAAAGCGCCTGTGGCGCATCAGTGACGTGGCTTTCGGAGTGAGTTCTGTCACTTGAGTGCATTCGAGTTCCAAATTTTACAAAAAGATTAGGTCCTAATTTCCCCATTAGCGCGTCTACAAGGAACAGACAACAAGGTGGGTAATACTTTTGGGTGTTTAGTTACATACTTGTGCATAAGATGAGCTTGGTCCGGCGACGCCGTGCGAGCCGTCAGCTGCCTTAGACGAGCTTGGACTGCATTCATTGCTGAGTCTCCGAGATCCATCTCCATGTTCAATTCGTTGCTGCCCCATGTGCGGTTATAAATCTGAATCAGGTATTGTAAAAAATATTTGGTACGATCAATTCAAAATATAATTTAATTTTTCACTTTAAAAAGCTTAGGTCCCGTCAGATAACAAAAAAAAGCGTTGTAAAAAGAAGCTTACCTAACAAAAGAAGTAGATGAAAAGAGACTTTATAAAACGCACTAGGTACACGGACATTTTGATCGCATGGGCCTTGACACACGGGCAGATATGCACATGCAGATGGTCAGCTAAGTGATAACATAGGGGTTTATTCCAATAAGAGGTACATAATTTCACTCTTAAACATCGGTTGATTCGTATTATGTCCTTGAGTAGCGCGAGAAGTGTGTGGCTGAGGGATTAGATACTTACCGCAAGAGCTTTCCGTATGACAGCAGGTGGGAATAAAGCCGGCGCCAGCAGCCTATCGCGGTACTGCTGGTGGTTGCTGAGCTGAGGCAGGGCTGGTGCACCTTCTCGGCTAGCTACCGCTCGCCACATCGCTTCAGCGCCTACTACGCTACCTACAATAGGATATTACATTTCTCAACAGATTCTTGGTGGTAACAAAAGATTTCCACCCTCCATATAACTGGGCGGACGAGTCATTGGAAGGCAGACTAGCCAGAATATAAATAAGTAATGAGAATGGGCTTCTGCGTTTGTTTAGTACAAAACCATTGTCACAATGACTCATTTAGTGACACGTAATACATTGCTTACTTGTGCTGCCGTGCGTTTACAGGGTAAGCTATGGGTCTTAGAATAAGTTTTTAACATCTGTACTATTCTTAAGTTATCTTTAATAAAGTTTATATTATTGTTATTATTTAATGCCCGTAATGTAAAGCTGTATGTCAAAGCAGATGCCTGATCTTATTATCGGTGGCAGGTCTACCACGCCCACACTGTTCTGTGAGTCAGACTGCCGGACGGAACCAGCGTTACATATGACAAAGCTAGAGGTAACTTTGCGATTCTTCAGCCATTAATTATGAAAAGATTGGTATCATTCTTACTTGTTATAATAGTATCACCATCAGGTTGGCTCCACAACGCCCATATAACATTATTGCCATCTCCATATCCAATAGTGTAATCCAGAAGGTCAAGCTAAAAAAACAAAAGTAACTGTCAGTCAATCATCTATCAGTCTGTACCTATGTAGTATTTTATTCCAAATAAATCCATGGAATTAATCAATAACCTATTTGTATATTTCAATGTTCAATTTATTTAAAGCAATATTTTTTACCTGTGGTCCAAAAATGCGGCTGATATGCGAGAATTTCACTGTACCGGCACCGCCATCATGCATTCTGATGACTATGAATTCACATTCATTTGGGAAGGAGAGGTATGCCACCAATATGACGCTTCCATCTGCTCCTGTCGTCTTCTGAAGCATGTGTCCATGAGCTGCAAACAAGCATTTCTGACTAAACCACTACTTTCGACTACAAGGTGATTCGCAATATGTATACTTTCCCCAAAGGGGATTATTCTATTCACAAAAAGACAGAATATTAACAGAAAAAAAGATATTATATATTTTTTTCGATACTTTTTTAGATTAGTTTTTTTTTGTAGTTTTATCATATTTATAACCAATTCAGACACCTGAATAATAGAGTTTCTTAACATACACATCAAGGGGGCTACATAGAAATCAAGTGGCGATCACAATAGGCCAGTTATGGCTGTAGTGCATTAATATAGAAATATAAAAAAAATAACCTGGTTTCATTAAAACTTACGAGGTGGTCTGGGCCTCACAATAGTTTGTGAGAGAGGTGTGGACACGGCAACGGGCGCTCCTCCCTCATCGAGACTCCATGCGCGGAGACAGGTATCCCCGCATACCGCTATCGCCAGCCCGTTCGATAGAACAACGCCGTAGGTTTCTATGCCGTCGGCGCTTTTTCCTCTGTAGATGTTACCACATCACGTTTATAAGTGCTATAGTTACTTTGGTTAACGATTGAACCGATCTTCATGAAATTTGGTATACATGTTAAAGACGATATTTTATCCGGGTAACGCGCGAGCGAATCCGTGGGCAGCCTATGTATATAAATAAAAATCAATCCCACATATGTGCACTTGTGCAGAGCATTACTTGAGAAGGGCTCGTGATTTCGGCTTCTGTAATTTTACAAATAATATAAAGTATGTACAAATTGTTCAAATAAATTTGCATAAATGTGGCAAATTTATTGGAACAATTTGTACATACTTTATATTATTTTTAAATTACTAGGTACTGTTCATGTGCTATAAAGTAACAATTACTATAATATATAGGTCAATCACCTCAGTGCCCCAGTGATTCCAGATAAGAACCTAGGCACAGTGGATTCTCTCTTCAGCAGTGTAGTAACAGCAGATCCTGCTACAGGTAGCTTCACTAACAGCACACCTCCTTCTCCGCTGTGGCCGAATGCAAGAGCAAAGACAGCTTCACCATTATCTCGTAAAAGGGATGCGCATGTGTGGGCAACACCTGCATCTGTGAATATAAACAATATAGGAATAGAATGGAATAACTCAGAACTCAGATCAGATCTCAAGGTAATCTTGATGTTTCCTTCACTAGTTTGAGCATGTACCATTTTATTTAATAAACAAATGATACTTTGTATTATTAATATATTTACACTAAAGAATGTGATCTGATCAGAATATCTTCCTGGGACCTTTTGGTCAAACTAATGGGTCTAAACTTAATTGAGCAGATGGGGCAGTTATGGTAGTCGCTTGCGGCGGAACCATTGCAGCTACTCAAAAATTTTGAAAAAAATAAATTGAAGAATAAAATGTTGGGCAAATCATTTTGTCTAGGTTTAGTCTCATTTGAATGTTTTATTGTAAATACCGTCTAGCTTTCCTTTTAATAACAAATATTACAAACTTAACTTACTGGCATTTGAATACTGATTGAGAATGAAATAGTTGTTGGGATTGTTCACAGAACTGGTATCTTGGAATACTGATGCTGATGTGCTACTGAGTGATCCAAATGTTGACTGGAATAGTACAAAATTCAATGTATTTTTTATGCAAAATAATATAACATTAGAAATATTTGCATGCCAACAAACATTGCAGAAATCTTAAAAAAATTAGGTAATTAAAAAAATATTATATACATGAGTATTTGTAAAATATGCAATACCATTTTGTAACATTCTAAGTTTTTAGTATCTAAGTTTTTCAATTAAAAAAAAAATAACAGTGCTAAATCAATTCTACTTACAATATTGAACAAAATATTTTGATTATTTGCACATTTGCTGATAAGTTGTGTCAAATTTCTGCATTTACCTTTTTATCCAATGTAGATGGATGAGGGAAAACTAGTCTGTGTACAGAAGAGACAGTTGCTGCTAATACCACCACATGTTGGGAAACATTTCTTTCATAAATAGTAATATTATTCAGAGGAGGTGTGCCAGGAGCAACCTTGCATCTCAAATTTGATCCTGACAGGTTCAGATCCAGTGACGCTTCAGATAGTTCTATACCATCTGAAGTAGTTTGCCTGCAATAATATGAATTCATTTGAACTTAATTTGATAAATGATGCGAGTGCAGTAGCAGCTTTGATTGCAAACTTAAAGTTAATAGCAGGCATTATTTTGCAACTTGATTTACATCAAGTATGGCTACCACAGTGATAAATCTATTTGCTTTTAGTATAGACCATATTGTCCAAGCATGGTTTACAGTACACTCTGAATGCTAGTACCAATTATAGTACTGCTATAGCTGAATCATTCATTATGGTACTTCCTATTCCTTCCTTCTAAATCACTACAGTTGTGTAATGCCTCAGTATTATGATTTTGTATGAAAATTTTCAATGAACATAGCTCCACACCTGTACATACTAAAGCGCAGCTTCAATTACAAGCAGAGCGCACTGTGTAATAACAATGATTAAAACGAAGCTCTGTTTTTCTACTAAGTTCAACAGCAAATTTAATAAAAGTCAATCATTGAGAGTTACACAGACTCAGTAGAGTCTGCTCCGCTCGCACTAAAGGCCGCGCGTAAGCGTGTAATATTTACCAATAGATGAATCGATTTCTTGTGTATGTTTTCTTATAATCTTTATACCAGTATCCACCGGCTTTTGGTGGAAGCTTGATGTCCTGCAAAGTACTGTGGGTACCACCTGAAAACATTACAAGAGAAGAATGTAACTCCATTCGTATCGAACAGCGTGATCGCTTTATTATTAACGGTACAATTAACATTATTTACCTGTATTCAATACAATTTCTTTCCATTTTTCTGGAATGTTATGATTCGGAGCAATTTCCTTGAAGGTTACTGGCATGGCATCGAGAAACTCCATAATTCTTTGAACTACACAACCACGAAAATTGAATTAGATGCTAGATTATTGATTCAATTGTGTTTCAAAGCGCTAAATAAAAGCAATCCGTATTTCGTAAACAAAAGCAGCAGCAGTTATTTTGATTTGATTGACAGTTTAGTTTAGAGGTTATGTTTCATTCGGACAAATGCAATCTCAATCTGGCAGATTGAATCCACAGAGCACTATTACTCCACTATTACGGACTTTTTGGCGGGAACTTGCGAAGTAATGTTGTGCTCTCAATTTATTTTACAAAACTAGTGTCAAATTGAATAATATTGTGTAATTATGGTGGTATTTTGCGTAATATTGTTTGAGTAAACCGCACAAGTGAAGTGAAATGAAATGATTGCATGTATCGTCATTTTTCGAGTTGGCGCCTAGAGGTCCCATCACTTCGCAAGTTCCCGCTTAAAAGTCCCCACTATTACTGATTGAATCTGCTCAATCTGCTGCACAGAACACTAATATCCTTAGATCTGCTGTCTTTGACAAAAATAAAGTCAACCATAGATAACTAGGGACGCTTTGTCGTATCCAAAATCGTAGACCGAGTATAAAGTCTGTTGACAGAGTATAACAGAGTTTTAAACTTTGTCTACGGCTAGTCAGCTACGTCCAAAACAAACAACTTCGTCGTTAGTAAGTATCATCCACGTTAGCCACGGCTCAATCAATCCACAGCTAACCAGGATTGACGATCATTCATTCAGTTTGAATTTCAAACGTTTGGCGTTGACTTTGCTAACAAATCCTTTTAATGAGCGAATGGAATCTGCATGTTTTATCTGTAGTTTTGTCATAACAATCAATGACGTCAATGGTCAATGAAAGGTTCATTCATGCTAAGCTAGAAAACAATAGTCTGTGGGTAATTTTTTTTAAGTTCGATAGTGTGCGAGATTTCGCATACTATATTTTTCGTATTTTTATATTTTTTTTCTATTACAAGACGAGATAACACCAATTTCTTTACGCGAATGTATTGCGAAGTAATTCAAGTGAATAAACAGCACGAACACGTAATATGATATTGTGTTAATTTGTGATAAAAAATATCTAAAAGGTACGACCAAAGATGCATCGATTTTATGTTTATTTTCACAGAGCGAAACATTGCTAAATTCTTTTAGTTCGTTGTATTAGTTATTTCGTTTATGTTTTACACATTATTAAACAATAATAAATTTTATTCAGATCATCTATGTTCAGTAAACCACACCATCTGTTTTGTGAACAATAATTTTTAAATTTTCAATGACCAACCAGTATAAAAATAAATATAAATACACATTAATTACGTAGATTGGACAATAAATTCCGCTTTTTAACTTGCTCATTTTTCTAATAGGTATTTTTTGCACTAGCAAAATCACAGACAGATACTATTTATTGTTATTTCATAGGTGGTTACCTACAAAGTAGTTACCTATCTAAAATAGAAAAATATCAACTAAGACTACTAGTTCTCATACACTTTCAATATTTTGGTTGAATATTAACTGATTAGAAAGGTTTTTCTACCTACTGTTATGTAATAAACCATGAAATCTATTTTAATTGTATTGCTATTTTGTGGTTAGGTTTATTAGTGTATTTAGGCTATTTATAAGCCCAGCCTGAATTTAAGAGGGTAGAATTAATGAGGGTATTAGATACTTGACCAGTTCCTTTAAGAAGAAAGCTTAAAGCAATTGTATTGTTTACATCGATAATGTTCAAGGGTTCATAGTCTACTATACATGCATTACTAAATAATTAACATATACCTAGAAGTAGATGAGATAATCAAACAAGCTATTTTAAGTTGCAGAATAATTTTTTATCCGCTACACACTAGGCTGGGCTATTCAAGTTTTTGTTGCTTTTTGTTTTAGTAGACATCTTTTTATACATCTGTTTTATGCAACACACATACATTATGTTGTATTTGCTTAAAGACAGAATACAGACCTAAATCCTACTGATCTAAATAGCCTACTGGTTCTCACTGCTAGGTATGAGGTCTCCCTTAGGTTTATGCTAGAATTGCACATCACTGGATGCCCTTGATATAATTATATAGCCCTTCCACTCTAGTTTCCTCAATCATCATCAAAACCAGAAGCATCTTCTGCTGTGTAAGTTCATACAGACTGGCCCAACGAATGCCAGCAATCATTATGGCGTTTGCTGGTAATCCACAGTGTGGCAATAACATCAAAGGAATCAAACCTTTTGACCGGCCATACAAAACCAACAAAGCCCATTTGTTGACGTTCATTGTGCCGGTAAGTACGCAGGGTTGGATTTGGTTTACGTTATGTTGACACTGCACTGAACATCCCTCGTATTTAGAGGGACGTCCAGTAAGGTTGCCATTCGTTTTTAATGCCCGCTGCACACAAAATATGGTTGTTATTTGATTGGTGTGGTCAGCGCGGTGGCGGGCTGCGAGCACGGAGCGGGCGCGGCCGGGTCGGGCGGCGCGCGGCCGGCGGACACCATTCGGCGCGTCAAGGTCAAGATGTCATCGGTCTCGGCGCAGGGCGTCGTGGAGCGCGCCTCGGCGGAGCTCTCCCGCCGGATCACAGGCACGAAACTCTCTTTTTATCTATACTATATCGTATTATAGGGTCACCGCAAACGGACACGAACAATTGAAACTCAACCACATTTTGTTCATAATTGAAATTTTGGTTGAAAAAATTGGGTTGAAATCACAAACCTTCCTCACCATTCGCCTCGTTAAGGTGAAGATGTCCTCCGTCTGTTTCTGCGGAGGGTGTCGTCGAACGCGCCTCCTGGCGTATACCAGGCGCGAAATTTCACCGGTGGTCATAAGCTCTTTTTAGAGCCACCATAACTCAACCTCGTTACACCAATAATTAATGACCAAGAAGAATCAGTCAAATGACAAGCAAGCAAACAAGCATGCATGCTCTAACAATAATCAAAGTGTAGGTAGGTGGGTACATCTTTTCCGTGTTTCCAGGCCTTGGTCTCCGCGGACGGAAGCGGTCCCCCGGCGTGGTGGAACGCGTCGCCAATGCGCTGTGCGGCCCCGGGGCCGCCGCCGCCGCCCCCCGCGTGCCTCGCAGAAGACGACCCTCGCCGCGCCCCCTCGTCTGGACACAATTCATCCTCGAAGAACGATTCCTAGAAAAGTTCTTCCTATACTTCAACGCGAACGATCGGCGGTCTCTCGCACAAGTCTGCACGCGATGGCGGGATATATTGTACTCCTCGCCTCGGTGGTGGAATGGCCTGATCGGCGTCGTGGATTGCAGAGAAATGCGATCCACTTCTGGCTGCTGTGTGCAGAGATTCTACAACTCTATGATAAGGAGAGGTATCCGCGGCATTGCGCTGGTCTCGGGCTCTGATGATGATATAAATGAATTCATTCGACAGTTCCCTTTGTCGGCGCACCACCTTCACGCTATTGGATTGAAAGGTTGCACTATAACTGATCGAGGACTGGAAGCTATCCTTGATCATTTACAGGTACAGACACTTACTAATCTTATTCAATGCCATTTCATAATAACTTTTCTTGCTTAACATCTAATTCCTCATTATAGGTGCTGTTTGAGCTAGAACTAACCGGATGCAATGAAATAACCGAGGCAGGTCTATGGGCATGTCTAACTCCACGAATTGTCTCACTCACGCTTACTGACTGCATTAACATTGCTGATGAAGCTGTAAGTATAAAAGTTTATTCCTATTAGGAAGTTATTTTATAAATGTTAAAGTTTGTGTGTGTATGTATGTTTGGTACCGACTGAACATATTTTCATGTTTGGTGGTATGCTTTAAATAAATTGGTTAAACTTCAGATCCCGAAATAAGAAATTTGAAATATGAATGTGTTAATTAATAAATGTTAGTAACTTAAGACGGCACTTACATTAAAATATGTTCAGCCGGTACCAAACATACATACACACACACACAAACTTTAACATTGATTCTTTTTTTTGCCATATTCAACTTTCATTACCAAACATTAGTGTTGTCGTCAAACGATCGTCCAACGTATAGGTTATCTGTTTCTCATAAAGGTGGGCGCAGTAGCTCAATTGCTGCCTTCCCTATACGAGTTCTCCCTGCAAGCGTACCACGTGACCGACGCAGCTCTCGGCTACTTCTCTCCGAAGCAGAGCTCGTCGCTCAGCGTGCTTCGGTTGCACAGCTGTTGGGAGCTCACCAACCATGGCGTCGTCAATATTGGTAATATTATCCACTTATTAGACGTGTTGACGTGGCCCCTCCATTTCTACCCGTGGATATCGTAAGAGGCAACTAAGGGAAACAAAGCTAGTGTTGTGCTTCTTTCTTTCCTTGATCCTTGTATATATCATAGCTTGGCTGCATTTATAAACATGAATAATATTAATATTTAATTTTAGTTAAATGTACATGAATACAGAGATACATTTTATCTCTGTATTTTTGTACTATTTTAGTTATTTTTACTTGTATGTATTTTTTTATAAATTTATAAAAAAAAAAACTAAATAAATTAAAATGGCAAATGCACAAGTAGTGCGAGCCACCAAAAAAAAAAAAACAAAGCTAGGGTATGAGTAGCAGCGTTCATTATCAACAGAGCTTTATCTGCGCTCGCCAACCCGCATGCCCAGCGTGGCGAGTATGGGTAAATCCCCCCAAATTATTGTTTCTGGTAATCTATGGGGAGCTTATGTTCAGCAGTGGACATCCTATGGCTTTATGATCCACTTATTTTGTTTTCCATGGTTTTTTTATCCAACTAAGGTGGCAAACATGCTTACGGCCCACCTGTTGGTAAGTAGTTACTGTAGCCTATGAACGCTTGAAATACCAGAGGCATCATGCACGCGTTGCCGACCCCGAACCCCTCCACCACAGGAACTCAAGACAATTTGAACAGCTCCTGACTCTATCATCAGATCAGCTCGCAAACGCCTATGTCCTTCATCATCGTGTATCTTGATTAAATTTGGTATATCCATACCAAATTTCATCAAAATAGGTTCAGTCGATTTAGCGCGAAAACAAACAGGGACAGACAGACAGTTACTTTCGCAATTATAATATTAGTGTGGATTACTTTGAGGCATTTTTTCATAATTTCCGTGTTTGGAGTTTAAATCATATGAACGATAAAGTTGGTAGGCAAAGTAAAACTAGTTCTAAGTGCCAATTAACTCAGGCATTCCTATTTCCCGCATTTCACTATTAAGGTCAAGAGTGTGCTCTACATACCCTTGCCTGGTCAAAGTGAGTATCAAACGTTTTATATGGAGCTCTATAAAAACTAGCATCCTAACTTTTTTTTTGAACACTGAACAATGAAGAACGTCGTCTTATGCGTAATAAAATCCCACGATTTCATTTATAATAATTAGGGTTTGGTCCCGGGAATTCCCGGTCCCGAAATACCCGGGAATTCCCGTTTTTTTTGCCTATTTAGGAACCGGGAAATCATAAATCGTTTCCCGGTTCTTTCGGGAAATTTCGGGAAAAATATTTTACGTCTAGGCGAAAGGTTTAAACTGTCATAGCTTAATATTAACCAACCGCACATACTTTTGCATGTCGCAGGTTCTGATCAAAAGGATAGAATAAAGCTATATCACTGTTGATCTGTTTAATAATTTAAGCATGTAAGGTAAGGATATTGTTGATTTTTATGCAAGAAAAAGAATGTAAAATTTCATTTCAACAAACTGCATTTATGTTCGTTTCAAAGTATTTTTCTATATTTTAAAAATTGTCTTTAATAAAAACATTTCAATTGATACTTATTTATTTTTCATTCATTTCCCCTCTTTTTATACCTACTCAATCGAACACAAATGCAGTTTTTTTATGAAAATTTACATTGTTTTTCTTGCATAAAAATCAACAATATCCTTACCTTACATGCTTAAATTATTAAACAGATCAACAGTGATATAGCTTTATTCTATCCTTTTGATCAGAACCTTCTTCTTCTTGTGGTGGCTCTCCACTACTGGAGGTTAGCTGTCAGCTCAGCGAATTTATCTCTGTCTTGCGCCAAGCGAAATAGATGTTCGACGCTGGCGATGTTTGTCCACTCCCGGATGTTCCTCAACCATGATTTCCTTCTCCTTCCAACGCGTCGTTTGCCCCTTACTTTGCCCATCATGATCAGTTGAAGCAGTTGGTATCTTTCTTTTACACGTGACCAAGATACCCAACTTTCCTGCGTTTGATGGTCTGCAACAATTCACGAGTTTTCCCGACGCGTTGGAGAACCTTCACATTGGAAACTTTTTGTGTCCAGCTAATGCGTAACATCCTACGGTAGCACCACATCTCGAAGGCTTCGAGACGCTTCTGAGTGTAAGCTTTTAAGGTCCAAGCCTCGCTACCGTACAACACTACAGGCCAAACGTAACAATGGAGCATCCTCACTCTGAGCTTCGTAGATAGTTTGCGGCTGCACAAAACTTTCTCCATTTTCTTAAATGTTGATCAGAACCTGCGACATGCAAAAGTATGTGCGGTTGGTTAATATTAAGCTATGACAGTTTAACTTCAAACCTTTCGCCTAGACGTAAAATATTTTTCCCGAAATTTCCCGAAATACCCGGGAATTCCCGGTTCCCTATGTGAAGCTTCCCGGTATTCCCGGTTCCTTAAAAACTACCCGATTCTGCAATCCCTAATAATAATAAAACGCAAAATGCGTACATGTGCCAAATCTAATGTTTGGTTAGACGTGCCTCTGACTATCCCATTAGACATCTTCAAGTCTCTGATGTTGTTTATCTTTCCAGTGCACTCCCTGCCGAACCTGACAGTATTATCTCTAAGCGGCTGCAGCAAGGTGACCGACGAAGGCGTGGAGCTCCTGGCTGAGAACCTGCCGCGGCTGCGGAGCCTGGACCTGAGCTGGTGTCCGCGCGTCACGGATAACGCGCTCGAGTATATTGCGTGCGATCTGAACCATCTCGAGGAGTTGACTCTCGATAGGTATACTATTACCCGCCACAGAGGCAGTTTCAACTCCTTTGTGGCGAGGGTACCGACCGAACATCTTTCGACCTACCTAAAAGAAGATCTTTGGCCGAAGGGTGTTGTGTTCCGTCGCTTCCGCGGGCGGATACCTACTGCCAATGACAATTCGCGTCCCACGTCGCAGTTTCTACGTGGCAATTAATTGTGTTTATTATTATGTATGTTAGTCTTTAAGGTATATATCTATATGGGCCGTAGTATAAGAAAAATTCCATCTGTTTTTTATTCTATTGTTGCCTGAAATAAAGTTATTGTATTGTATTGTATTAGCTTCCGCCCGCGGCTTCGCTCGCGTGGTACATACCAATAATAATCATAATCATTTGACTGGCCTCATAGCTCAGTTAGTAGTAACTCTGCCTTCTGCGCTAGAGGTCGCGGGTTCGATCCCCGCACTGGACAAACATTTGTGTGATAAACACAGATGTTTGTTCTGTATCTGGGTGTTAAATATTTATCTATTATATATATCAGTCTCTGGTACCCATAGTACAGGCTATGCCTAGTTTGGGATCAGTTGATCATGTGAATATGTCCGGAATATTTATTTATTTTAATTTATACATAAAAAGTAGGCTAATTTATGCTATTCTAGGTAAAGAACTTTGTCTATTTCAAATTTCAACAAAATCGGTTGAGCCGTTACGGCGTGATTGAACAATAAACATTTAAACGTCCAAACCTACTCACAAACTTCCGCATTTATAATATTAGTAGGATAGTATTATGGAATGACCTAGCTCATACAATATTTTGATTTCAGATGCGTGCACATAACAGATATCGGGGTCGGCTACATCAGCACAATGCAATCGCTGGTCGCTCTGTTCCTGCGGTGGTGTTCACAGCTCCGTGATTTCGGCGTGCAACATTTGTGCGGGATGCGTTCACTACAATTGTTGTCTTTAGCTGGTTAGTATTTATTATTTACCTGTAATACGAATACGGGGAAGAAAAATATTGCTACACCAATTAAAACTAACATAATTACAGAGTATCTCTGAACTCCAGATGGTGTGTACAGCTCTGTATCATGTAGCTGCGAATACTATACGTGATATAGAGCTGTCAATTCCACTTACTTTACACTTAAGTAAGGGTATTCACAGCTCTTTGTGTAATTTGAAAACTGTTCTCCTAAATACCGGTGGTTTGCAGGATGCCCTCTTCTAACCTCTGGCGGTCTCTCCAGCCTCATTCAACTGAGGCAACTGCGTGAACTCGAGTTGACCAACTGTCCCGGCGCCTCGCCTGAGCTCTTCGACTATTTGCACGAACACTTACCGAGATGCCTCATTATAGAATAAGGTATTACAATCTTTGTATCTGCTCTATGACGATCTACCCAGCGCCTTTATTTTTGAGTTAGAAAGCAAATTCGGTGCAGCCGTAATTATATGACAAGCGTTTGTGTTGGCAGTTCAACTAGATCATTTGATACGGTCCTATTGCGATGCTCAAAATAAACGATTTAATCGCTGCTCCGAATTCGCGACTGACTTATTCAATTATACCGAAAACTTTTAATACTAATAGAACCGCAGCCAATTCCGTCCAACAGCGGTTTCCTTCTTTAAAAAAAATATGGGTAGAGTTCGTCCTGTGTAAACTCTCAATTTTCGTACTTTATTCTGCGGTAATATGTACCAAGAAGATTTTATTTCAGTTCCCTTTTAACGAGACCTATTTTCGTCTCGAAATTTTGAAAGACTATTTTTGGGACGGCGGCGTAAACATCAAGGCAAAGCGTTATCATTATGAACTCTAAAGTGAGATAGATGTGATTGAAAATGTAAACCAAGATTCAGATATTTATAATGAACTTTTTCTGTAAATAATAGAAAACGCCGTACTATACGGCGCCGTCTCTATAGCGTGTGATTTCTAACTGAATTGGCAAGTGAGAAAGTATGGTTAAAAGAGAGTGGAAGGTATCTATACAATAAGATCGCCTTCCTAGTAAGTATTTAAAGAGTTTTTACTTCAACACTGTTCTTTAAAAATATATTCAAAATTATACTTAAATGAGAATGTTATTTTGCTTCTAGTCTTAGCTTCTAGAAACTTTTAAAAAGTACTGTTCAAGTAGTTGTAAAATGTAATCCTGAATTTCCACCAAATTTCACTTCTGTGTTTTAATATAGTAATGTTAAAGTGTACCCATCATTCCTCGAGTTTTATGTACTAGGTAACAGTTTAATGTGATTTGTGTCGTAAGCATTTCCTGTCTTATTTGTGAAGTGTTTGGTATTTAGCTAAGTATTTGTGTGTAGATATTATTTATTCATCAAATTTGCTCAAATTAAATCATGTTGTGTCGGGAACAGTGTTTATGGTTCAAAATTAGGTACATGCTAAATCAATTTGAAAATTGTTTTTCCGTGTCCCAGCTACATAGTAAAATAAACAATAATGAATAACCTAGAATACATTTTTGGCAATTTAAATGAAAGCCTTTTTGGCATTTAACCCAATAAGTACCTACTTAAATATTATTCTAAACTTATTAAATTGAAATTAACCTAAAATAAATAAAGCTTCATTACTACAACTCGTTTCATATAAATAATGTTTATTATGTAGCTGGACAAAATATAAGAACACCTATAGCTACGTATGTACTCATAGAAATACAAATATGCCCTATTTACTAGCTTTTATTCGAGTATCTTATCTTGTCCCTACATTTTTGTCCTACCAGTAAAGGCAAGACAAAATACCTTCTATTCGAGTCGGTAGCGATTTCAAGGCGAGACGCTTATAGTTTGTAAGATATAGTTAGTACGTACATGTATCTATGATTATAGTTCATTACATCCTGTAAATGATGAGTCATCATATACAAAGAGCTGATTCAAGTGATTTATGTCAATATAAAAGTGGCAACGTATTGTAAGCCCACAGTTATTTCATCAATTATGAAAACCAAATTCGTCACTTTGGCTTTCATTTTACAAATATGCCTCTCGCTCGATGACTCTCTATAACCAACATTGCTGCTCCCTGAGCAATTTTATTTTTTCTGTCATAACGCCATGGTATTCATTTTTAAATCATGTAAGTAAGTCTACTATCTCCTAATAATATTTCTCCACAATTCTAAATCTTTCAGGTAAAGTGGAGATAACACACAAATAACAATGTTTTGAATGGGGAACAATAAGCAATGTGTTTTAGCCTATGTTTACTTATCTATTATAGGTAATTATTACCTACTGGGTATGTTAATGAATCTCGTTTTGTTTTGTTCATTTTATTATAACTTTTATATATTTTTTTACGTGTTCGTAGGTAATTTATAACCTCTAGTCATTTTATTTACCTGTCAAGACTTTTTATACCTATACGTTTACTTAATTTATGTATCCTACTTTATTTGTGAAAATGTTTTTCTAGTCAATTGTTTAGTTATAAGTCCGATACAATAATGATACTAGTACGTAAGTATTTAAAGGTTTTGCATTTTGAACTTATAAATGTACTTTTTTCTTACAAACACCTATTACTTGACAAGGGTAACTTTTTGGTCTTCTCTTTAAAGGGGATTATGGGACTTTTCGTTTCATAATACACTTCAATTTTTTTAAATCCCTTTTGAATGAGTTTTACAATGTTTCTTTCACTAAAAAAATTTGTCGTATTTTGGTTTATATCCAAAAAAAACCTTCAAATCAAAATGCACTGTAGTTTAGGCACCAATCGTTATCATAATAATGTACAGTATACATGATTCTTCTATTTAATATTGTCATACCGTCCGTAAAAAACGCGCGATCTACATGATTAACTTTTACGAAATATGAATTAGCGCATTTGTAGACGTGCCTGTACTGTACAAGCAAACGTAATGTAGAGCACGTAGGAACAATCGTTTACGTTGTATTCAGGCCACGCCCAATGTGCGGCCGAAGTTCTCGATCTAGAGTAGGAAGTAGTCAGTAGACACGAAACAGAAGTCGAAATTGTATGGAACCTTAATATAGATCGCTAGGTCTGTAGCGCCCACATAATCTCGTAGAAGTGAATTCAAAGAAAAGTATTACTTTTTTTTCATAGCTTTAAAACCTCGGGTGACCACTAGTCAATTGCAATAAAGTACATAAATACGAGTAAGTAATCATTATTAATTAATCTCTGTTTAGAATCTCCAAAATTGTACATCAAGTATTAAACTATCTCATTATTGAACATTTATGTATAATAAAACAGTAAATTAAATTCTGTACATGTTTCTTTTCTTCAAAAACATGTTCAGTAATAACATTTTTTTGGGTTGGAGTACATGCTGTCTTTCTGTTTATTTGTTTGGCCTAATCTCAGAAACTACTGAACGGATTTTTATCATTTACAATGTTATTGTTTAAAGTCTTTATTGTTAAATGGGCTATCATCGCGCTATCCTTGATGGCTGGAGGGTGTTTGAAGTTTTTTTTATGCAAAATATTATTTGAAACCTCCAAAAATATTGTTAATAACAAATAATGAGACGAGCGTTTTCTAAATATCCACGTTTAATAATGTAACAACAAACAATTTCCAAAATGTTAGCATCTGTTTCAGTAATTTCAGCAATGTTTAGAAGGGGATCGTAGTTTGTAAAGTATCAATATACTAAAAGGGTCATTCCATGTAACAAGTTTTACAGGCCGTACACATTTACGTTGCTTTTGAACAATGTTTTTAAAAGAAAGCATATTTGCCCAACCACCCCTTACTCCACAGTTCCTTAATATCGATCTTAATTTCAAATATTCTTCACCGGATTTCCTAAATTCTACTCTAAGTGTGTGTAACAAGTGTTACGTTTGACATGGAATGACCCAAAAGCTAATTTGATAGACTAGCTAAGCAATAGACTGGCCCTATCATAATCAGTCACTAACTTTTTCGGCTCGATAACTCCTGTCCTTTTTCTAACATTACTGATTCAAAAGATCGAGGTGGATATAACGTTTATCGAGCAGATGAAGTTTTTGAATCATTATAAGGGCGGTTATCTGATCAAAGCTATACCTGAATGGTAGATACCTATGATATCCAAGCGAGTGAAACGGCGCGGGTACAGCTAGTTTCATCTCTTCAAATTATTCAGAGTTTAGCTTTTGCGGTACTAATGAAGTAGCAGAAAGACAAAGGGTTTTGCAATGGTTCTTGTATAAGCTGCCTTTACTCCTCCATATCAACTCTACCCCCTAATACAAAACAAACAAAATATTAAGAATATTTTGTGCGTGTTTTAGAAACAGCTATGCTTTTTGTAAGCGACAGTTTTTTTTTTACAAAGGACTACACTACAGTCGTTTGTAGTAACTATTAGCTGTATTAGGCAATTGCACACACCAAACTTATGTGGCAACTGTGTATCTCCCAATAGTTTCACAAAGTACCTACTACATAATTAACTGTTAGCAAACTAAAAATATTTGGGCAAAATAAGTGAAGCGCGATTGTAAGTATTATTTAGATACATTTTAGTACAACTCTTTAATTCTAACTAGGTACTTACCTATATAGTTTAATTTTTGTGACCTCGACTGTTAATTTTCAAATGGGTGGTTGTATTAAAATTTTGGACTATGCCAGTACTCACCTACCATCTCATTTGCGATTTTGTTTGAGCTGGGACGTAAGTTGACAGTATCAAGTATCAAAGATGTAAGGTTCAAATTCGTGTAAAATAGTGCTGACACGCTAGCATTTGAATGGCAATAACACGTAATGGTAGGTTTATAAAAGCAATAGAAATAAGACTTGTAATCTCTAACTTTGGAGGTTGTATTTATAAATTTCTGGTATCTATAATGTATTCAAGGGCAATAGTATTACCTATCATTTTATTTTTCAGACGCGTCTCTCTGCTTACTTTATTCTCAATTTCATATTTTTACGCAATTGGTGTTTTATGTTTTTCTAACAAAAACCACACAATTCACACAAATTCTCGGTTATTATTGCAATTAATACACATTTGAACGAAGTACCAAATACAGTAATATATATAAATAAATCATTAAATCGATGTGACAAGCGCGCAAGTTTTAGAGTTTTTTTCTTTAAACCTAACATTGATGATTTTAGTGTATAATCTATCTGTGTAAATAAGTTTTTTGTGTGATAAATGCACCGCTAGAGAAATATTTTTGATTGGCATCACCATATGTTTGTAATTTAGTATAGTCCAATTAAATGTCACTACTTGTACAATACTAAGTGAGATGTTATAGTGCAATATAGATGTACTGTTTTATGTAGTCTTTTATTTAGTACCTACTTATTTATTCCTTTGTTTTTTTAATTCCCTACTACAAGCAAGATAGAAAAACAAAATAATACCTAAAGACAGAACAGTTAGTACCTAATACTAGTCCCCCACACTAGCATTCCCTATCGTAGTATAGGCAGGTATTAGTAGTTACTAATACCGAGTATCAAGGTACCGGAACAAATACTTTCAGATAAAAATTAGCCTATATGCTATTCTAGATAATTCCAAGTTTCAACGAAATCGGTTGAGCCGTTACGGCGTGATTGAACAACAAACATACAAACATCCTCACAAACTTTCGCATTTATAAAATTAGTAGGATTATAATTCCATGAGAGATTCTTCAAGTTCCGAGGTTCTGAATTTTCGCTACGCTTATTTTAGTTCAAAAGTACCGACCACAGGGTACCCCTTGGTAGCCAATCCTATTCAAGTAAACAATTTTTTTCTGTTTGTACGATTTATTGCAATAACCGATAACAGTCTTACAAAAGAAAATACGTTTGATGACAATATAGCATGAGACACTAATGGTAACTTCTAAATTATTTTATAGCTCACAAAAATCACAAAATTTTGACTAAACTCAAAAACTACTCAATCAAAATAAATATCAAACATTGAACTTTAAAATGCAAGTATTATAATAGCTTTGAAAGCGTTACATAGTGTCTGTTAGTTATTACTCAGTTGTTCCTTGATGTTTAAAACAAAAATATGCACTCAGCACCAAAATAAAACACCAACATTTAATATAAATTAAAATAAATATATACACATTTACAAAGTTTGTATCAATAGGCCTTTATATGGCTTATGGCAGTTGTTTTTATGAACACGCCACAAGAGGTATGTATCTATCTAATCATTATTCAACTTCTCTACTCTTTTAATTAACTTTCTATGACTATGCGGATCGCACTTTTAGTTTTTATCTATCTAATTTTATATTACTCAGTTGCCACGTACCATGCATGTATACATTTACGTTTTATGCAAATGGAGCTAGGCATTTCGTAAAAAAAGCATATTTATAACAGTGTAAATATCGGAAAAGTGCCTCCCGAAAAATGCATTAAATAATCTTAAATGCATAAGCTTGGAATCAGCAGTTTTTGAATGGATAAACAGGTTTGATATTTTGTAAGAGGTAACCTAAACAAATACATTACTGACTGGTAAAATATAGAGTTGAGTGAGCAGAGCATAAAAAGTGATGAAATAAACAACTTATCTTGAATGTCACTTCAAATAAATAAAATTATAAAAGATCTGATTAGATCCACGTAGATCGTCATCTCAATTGAAACGTAACTGCAGAAATCGTTGTAGTTTCAGTCTTGATTTATTTGGTCCTGAAAATAAGACACAAAATGAAAATGCGTTGATGTGATACTGTTATTATCTTCTAGGTTTGTTTCAGCGACTAAAATCAGTTACACTACGTTCACACAGCGGTCCAATAGAGGACCGTTTTTACGGTTCCGTCGCTATGTTATGTTCACACAGCACAATCTGTTAGGTTCCGTTTACGACAGCAATTATTGTCTGATTTAAAATATGAATCGAGGAAATCCGTTGAAGAACTGACATAGCTGTCAGAATTAGCAGGTTGAAGTGGCAGCGGGCAGACCATATACCTAGTAGAACCGAAAACCGTTGGAGGTAAAATGTACGACGCAATGTTGGAAGGCCCTCAACCCGATGAACCTACGATATTGAAGGTTGCGGAAAGTCAGTGGATGGAGAACTTTCAAGACCATTCGTCGTGGCACTCTTTGGGGGAGGCTAATGATGCAAGGATGTGGTTAGAGGTTTTACATACCAATCAGTGGTAACCTTGCAGGTAATGGCACTTTTTGGGGGAGTCCTATGTCCAGCAGTAAACTTCCTCAGGCTCATCATGCAAGGTAAACGTACCAATCAGTGGTAGCCCTGCAGGTAGGCAGTGGTGGAGGCGAGGTCGCGTCGCAGCCAGGCGGCGTTCAGGCGGACCGTCTCCAGCGCCTGCTGCACCGAGCGCTCCGTGCCCGGCGACACGTGAGTGCGGAAGAACTCTTCTATCTCCAGCGCGGCCGGCTCCGACGCGAAGTTCTCCGTCGTTGACTTCACTAGGCGCGCTAGAAGGAAACCTCCCTGGAAAAAACAAGGAAATTCAATCTATATTATATGTGTATAAAAATCAATTGCCACAAGTATGACGAAGCATAACATGAGAACAGCTCGACCGATTTAGCTAATTTCTTTTTGGTTTGTATATTGGAAAATTGGCAGGACAATCCAGTGGAAAATCCACGGGAAAAATCGGAAATTCGGATGGTATTTTTTTTCTGTAATTAATTTGTTTAGACATGATATGATACTGTGCTCTAATAATATTACTATCTAGCCATACTGTAGGCTAATAAGTAATTGAATATTGACCTATTTTTTTAAAAGTAATAAGTAATAACGTCACTATTCTTGCTTGAGATAACTGCTGTCAAATGTTTGAAAAAAAATAAAAATTGAGCTGCCTAATTTTTTCTCAATGTATGTGTTGTAAGTGCAAATACCAACCTGGTATCTATCCATGAATTCTTGCCAATGGTCTTTGAAGAACTCCCAGGCCAAGTCTCGACCGTGTCTGCTGATTGCCACCGATACTATGACGAAAACTGTGTCCTGAGCACGCACCTCGTCCTAAGACAAAAACAAAATCTTTGTTAGACTAGAATCAGTGACAAAGATTGTCTTTATTCACGATATTTTTGCAGCATAAGTTCGCAACCTCCCGAAGCGATAATGACTTTTTCATTGATAGTGGTCAAACGACTAACCATCACAAAAAAATAAAAAAATAAAAAAACTATCTAAACCGACCGAGATAGCGAAGTCGAGCACACGCTTGAGCAGCGCCGGGTCCCGGACGGCGCCGAGCGCGCGGCTGATGCGGTCCTTCTCCTCGTGCAGGTCGGCGGCGCGGTACAGCTCCAAGAACCGCTCGAAGGTCTGCTCGTCGGCGCCGCTCAGCTCCGCGCGGTAGCACGCCGAGCGCAGGTCCGCCGCCAGCGCGCCCTTCCCGGATAAATGCCGGTCGAATCTACGCAAACCAGAATATAAATAAATAATTAAATATCCCGGACATATATAGGAGGAGGTAGGGCACAGCGAGATTTTCTCGTTCTGAATTGGAGCAGCCCGCCTGGGGAGGTACCTCCGCCTTACAGAAGATCGCAGCCAAATAACATTATTTGTTTCAAATAGTGTTGTGTTCCTGCGATGAGTAAGGTTGCCAGAGCTCTTTAGGGGGGGAGGGGGTTCGGGGTCGGCAACGCGTGCGTGTTGCCTCTGGTATTGCAAGCGCTCATAGGCAATAGTAACCGCTTACCACCAGGTGGGCTGTATGCTTGTTTAACACCTCAGTGGTATAAAAAAAAAAATATATATTACACAATGTCAACCGATCCCAAACTAGGCATAGCATACTATCCCTGATGCGCAGAGTGCGTGATAGCCCCAATATCATCCTTCAAACGATTGCTGGCAGGATCACCTCTCCCACGTGGCACTGCTTCGTGAGGAGAGTGATCTATTGAAATGTTTAGGATTATTTAGCATTAAGTACTAACCCTAATTATAAGTTCTTTTATATAATTTTAGTAACAAATTATGGATCCAAGTTGTCCGAAATAAAATATTTTTATTTTATTTTTATTTTATAGCCTGTACTATGGGCACCAGAGACTGATATACATAATAGATATATATTTAACACCCAGACACAGAACAAACATCTGTGAATCACACAAATGTTTGTCCAGTGCGGGAATCGAACCCGCGACCTCTAGCGCAGAAGGCAGAGTTACTACCAACTGAGCTATGAGGCCAGTAATATCATAAGAATGGCTCATGGAGTTTCAAGCTTTACTGCCGCACGGACGGAAAGAGTTTGCAAACTTGTGTCAAATATACAACGTATAATTCAATCGTTATTCTTTTTATTTTCGATTTTATGTTTTCAACGGTTCCCTCTCCTGTGCACTACCTTCACATCTTCTGTCCACAAACACAAAGTTAATCTGGAAGAAAATGCTTTTTAGCATTAAATTCGCCTTTGTACTATTTATATGAGCAAAAAATAATTTTCTATCTATCTTTATTTAATAAAATCAGCACTTTTTAAAATTATCTGTTTTCTTTTATTTTTATCATCTAAAAATAACTAAATATTAAACGAAGAAGAAGTTCAACATCAAAATGATTAACTAATACAACTGAATAATTTAGGTTGAACGGAACAGCAGATTTTTGCGTAGTGTTTTTATCAAATTTCGAAAAGTAGTGGAACAATCTTTATTGCCTGTTGGGTGTAGAATCATCATCATCATCATGATGATGATGATGATGAGTGGAACAATCTTTATTGCCTGTTGGGTGTAGAATAAGCTCCTTTCGGGATAGGATACATATTATGAATCACCTTGTATATGCTTTACAAAAATGGACCTTTTCATTAATTAGTTAAGGTTTCATTTAACTTGTCAAGGAGTCGATGTATGTTTTTCCAGAACTCACCGAGTTTTAGCCTCCTTGATTGTAGCGGGATCTTCGAAGCTGATCATTTTGTTCAGCACTAGACTCCTGAGCAAAGTATCGAGGTGGCTCTCCTTCTCTTCAGCGTCCCATCCGAGCTTCTTGGTAACACTGGAGTATAGTTTCCGTCCGAAGTTCTTTAGTGGCTTGTCGAGAGGCGTGTGAGACAGCAGCGCGCTTAGCTTCGACATGCAGTTGGAAATCGACGACCAAACTGTGAAGTTTGTTTCGTTACTAAATGCTTCCATGATCTTTAGGCACTGTAAAAAAGAACACCTTTAGAAAACTATTTACATATTTCTTGTAAATAAGTCTTCTTGTCAAAGGTTTATTTCAATAAAATCACTAGGATCACTTTGTAGCTTGTGTACATAAGGCCTAGAACTTGTCTTAATTTTATAGTAACACTAACTTCCGCCCGCGGCTTCACGCGCGTGAGGTACAAAAATGTAGGTACAAAAATAAGCTTATATGCTCGAACTAGAATAGTTAAAGAACTTTGTCTATTCCGAATTAAAAAAGAAATCGGTTGAGAATCGGTGCATAACAAACATTCTCACAAACTTAGGCATTTATAATATTAGTAGTTCCGCAATCAATATATATATCTATCACTCACAATGAGCTTCCCTTTGTGGGTGATATTTTTTAGATTTTTTTTTTTTTACATATCACACACGGTCAACTTATCCCAAACTAGGCATAGCCTGTACGATGGGTACCAGAGACTGATATAAATAATAGATATATATTTAACACCCAGACACAGAACAAACATCTGTGTTAGTCACAAATGTTTGTCCCGTGCGGGAATCGAACCCGCGCCCTCTAGCGCAGAAGGCAGAGTTACTACCAACTGAGCTATGAGGCCAGTCAATATATGAGGAGGAGGAAGAGTAGGAGATATCGACATAATATGTTTCCGTCTGCCAAAATGTGCTCAGCAATACTCACATCGGCAGTAGGCGTATGCCCCGCTTGCACCAGCGCGAAGCAGTCATCGAGCAGCCCGAGGCGGTCGAGCGGGGGCAGGGTCCCGTCGCGGATAGCCGGCACTAGCTGCGCCAGCATAGACGCTGGGTAGCGAGTGCGGTAGTATCCAACCTATGAAGTGTAATTACGTTTAAAAAAACAATAACCTACTTCTAGTTTTCGATAGTTTGTTCTCCATCTGAAGATCGATAGCAAAAATTCACAAAAATTTTATGGAAAGAACTACCCTGCCAGCGATATCCATTTGAATAAGCAACTACTGGAATCGACATAATCATCCAAAGAAATCTGTCTTCAGCCTTTCTAGACCTACATATTCTGAGAGCTATGTAGATGACCTTGGTCCTTCTACGGATTTCCTCGATTGAAAGGTTTTTAACACGTAACGTACATCCAATCAGACAATCATAGCTGTCGTAAAAACGGAACCCAACAGGTTGTGCTGTGTGAACATAATATTATAGCGACGGAACCTTTAAAACGGTCCTATACTGGACCACTGTCTACTGTTCAACTTGCTTATTCTGAGAGCTATATCGGTTCCCTTGGTTCTTCTACGGATTTCCTCATTTCAGATCTTATCACGTAGTGAAACTCCGCTCATACTTCTCTCCATAGCCCGCTGCGCGACATTGGCAACACACACTAATTGTAGACTTTAACCAAATTAGTACAACTGGAAAACTCACTTTTATACTGCAATGGTGCAAATACATTATCCTATGTACTTACAAACCAAGCCAAGGTTAACCAGTTACTTAAATCAAGGCAGTAAAGGAAATAGACTTGAACCTATTGCATGCATTTATATCGCTATAAATTAATTGAACAACTTCATAGAACATTATTCATATGTGTATTTCATATGTAGTAGATCTATATGTAAAAAACTATTCACTTACTGTGCCAGGATTCAGTTTAACCCATGATGTCTCAGCAACATTCTTCAACACAACTTCCTGTGTCTTCTTCTCTAGTACCGTAGATAATGCAATCTAAAAAAGATAATTTAATTAATCTCTCCACTAAATAATAATATCTTTATTTCAGGCTACTTGACACATTACACAAGAATGTGTAACATGCCATGGCCCATATTAATAAATACCTTACAGACTAACATACATATAATATTATGTATGCCATAGCTGTTTTCCTAATGGTAGATATATTAATATTCCTATACCTCGTCTTTCCATCCATAGGTCGTTCTAATCCCGGTCGTGCACCAAAGGATGCGCTTTAAAACGCGCTCAGAACAGTGAAGGAAAACTTCTTGAGGAATCCCACGGTTTGGTCGGCTCCATACATATTGACCATGTGTAAGGATAAGGTAGCGGTGAAGGAAAACTTCTTGAGGAATCCCACGGATTGGTCAGCTCCATACATATTGACCAAGGATAAGGATAAGGTAGGTGGTGACTAGGCTTAGAGGATGTTAAAGGTGCTGGGCAAGCTTTCTCCACCTAAATAATGTCCTAGGCCCTACAGCGTCCTGCAAGTGAGTAAACAAAATACCACATGATGTACAAACCATCTAGAATAGATGTAATAAGAACTTACTTACATATTATGTATTTTACATAGGTTATATTATGATTCAATATAACCTACAACAAAATTGTTATCTACTCATGAGTAATACAACAAATGTATGATAGGTAAAACTTATTTACATTTCATGTTCATTGAATAGGTACTCAATAGGAATGATAACTGAATGATGAACTAAAAAGTACATAATAAATTAATTTATAGTACAAATAGAATTACATTTTCATTATTTTCACTTAGATGCTTGAGTGAATCCTTTTTGATATCACATTCACAACTATCTTCAGTGCTTTGTTCTGATATCTGTGAGTGAAAGACTAATAAATAAAAGAATTATATGGCACACAAAAGCAAGAAATCTTATCTAATAATCAAATTCGGAAAGACTGGCCATGAAATTAAACAATCTGAAAATAAGGTCAATTGATTAAACAGATAAGACATCATAATATATCAAATCAATAATCATTACAGATAACTTTATCATTGTTCCTGACCTTACAAAACAAAGAATCTGTCGACTTTAAAAATATAATACTTAAAAATGTTTATTTACCTTTGAAGGTTCCTCTTGTGTAGAGACAGTGATTGGTACCATCCAAAGGTTGTCATCCCCTGGGCTGCCATCAGCACAGAACTTGCTTTGAGTTAGTGTTAGGACACGATCTGGCCCCTTTTGTTCTGAGCTCACCTGTAATTAAAGTTACCTGATGACTTGATGAGTGATGGTAAACCTATACTTCAGCCAAATTGGATGTGAAATCTTCGTAAACAAACCACCCATATCTAATCTAAAATTTTATAGAACTGCTTTAATACAAGTGGTTTGAGTCCAATTTGGCTGAAGTTTATGTTGCATGTGTGTACTTACAATACAAGGTGATTCATAATAATGTATGCTATCCTGAAAGGGGCTTATTGTACACTTAATTGGCGATAAAGTTTGTTCTACTTTTGGAAATTCCTCATTTTTCATTGGAAAAAAATGTGTAAAAATCAGTTGTTTGGGGTCAAATCAGTTCAAACTCAATGAATCAACTGTTTTAGTTCGTTTTCCTCATTTAGTGGAAAAATAATTTTAAAAAGTTTGCTAAATATTGATGTTTTTTTTTCGCTATAGTTTTTTTTTTTTGGTAGAATAACCTACAATCGGGATGGTATACATGTTATGAATCACCTTATATAACATGCTATAGTTATCATGTATAATATGTTGTTACTGTGTAGGTAAGGTAACTACTTGAGTAAAGATATGAAATACATGCAAATATTTGTAATACTGTTGAGATAAAACAAACCTCAACCACTGGAAATCCCATCTGCTTAGTCCATGTTGACATAACAGCACCAACTGGCTTGTTGGAAGCCTCTTCTAAAGCTGCCCATAGGTCCTCAGTGAATGTGTTCTTGTACTGGAAAGTTCAATTATAATTAGGGAAACCAGCAGTGACTTTAACTTAAAAACCTAAAAATTACATAGAACCTAAAAATTCAAAGACATGTGACATTTCATGAAAGGATCCTCTAAGAGGTGCACTTTAATCCTTTCACTATACTGATTCTTTCATCCATGGTCATAGGCCTTTTTCAGGGCCACCATTTCTCACCTTGTCACTGACCTTATACAGGATGACCAAGAAGGAATCAGTGACATGACAAGCAAGCAACTGAAAAATCTATTTTTAAGGTTTCAAGACGTTTGCCAAACACTTACAGAGAAGCAGAATTTTCTCAATGCTACAAGATTATTAAAGAATGATACTGCATTTATCAACAGTAACATACAATCTTGGGAATATGCCAATTAATATTTAATTTCAAAATTTACTTTGGACAATAGTGAAAATAGTGCATATTTTTGCAGTCTTTTGCTAAAAGGCTAGCATAAACAGAAAGATAAAATTTAAAATTCCAACATGTGTCACTATGTAATTGTCACTGGTAGGTACTATGGGTACTATGGTAGGTAGGCACAACAGATAAAAACACGATTTATTAATAAATTAACTTGTGTAAAAATGTTTAACACACTTCATTTTTCTGCGTTCGTGATCAAAATGCAATATATTGTACCTGATGCCTTGTAAGGTATATGTTCATGCCTTTGCGGAAATCATCATCCCCAATGTACTTGTGCAACATGCGAATGACTGATGCCCCCTTGTTGTATGAGATGTCATCAAATATCTCATCTATCTCAGAGGGATGTCCCACAGGCACCTCAATAGGATGGGAATTCTTCAAGCAGTCCAGTTCTAGTGCCCTTTAATGTATTGTAGAAATAGTAAACATTAGTATGCAGCTCATGAAATAAAATGCTCATTGTTCATTGTTGTTAAACAGTTCAGTGACTTAACAGTTTGTTTCTTGGCACAAGGCCAAGTGCAATGATACGGACTGAATAACATTTGTGGTAAAATCTGAATTAGTATGCATACCTGATATAGTTCTCTGTGACAAATTGTGTCCATATGTCGTATTCAGGGAACAGGTGATTCACGCAGAGAAATTCAACAAATGATGCATAGCCCTCATTCAGCCACAGATGAGTCCACCACTCCATGGTGACAAGGTTTCCAAACCATTGATGTGCTAGCTCATGGCCCACCACGAGAGCTATCCACTGCCTTCTCACAGCTGAAGTATGCTCTTCATCAACAAGTAGGCACGTCTCTCTATATGTCACCAAGCCCCAGTTCTCCATGGCACCAGCAGAGAAATCGGCTATCGCTATCAGGTCAATCTTAGGCAATGGATAAGCTATGTCAAAATACTCTTTGTAGTAAGGAAGAACTCTAGCCGCAACTTCTAGGGCAAACATCCCCTGTTTACTCTTACCCACAGGTGTGTACACACGCACTAGGACACCATCGCGAGATTTCCTCTCCACATAATCATATTCACCCACCACAACAGCCACCAGGTAGGTGGACATTATGGGAGTTGTATCAAATTGTAGGATTTTCTTATCAGCCACCACCTTCTCGTGTTTGACAGGCATGTTAGAGAGAGCAACTCGATCGGAGGGCACCTCCAGCATGATATCAAAGGTGGCTTTTATGGCGGGCTCATCCCAGCAGGGGAAGCAACGGCGCGCGTCCGTTGCCTCGAACTGCGTGACGGCCGCGTAGCGCTCCTCGCCAGCCGGCGTAAGGTACTTGCTGCGGTAGAGCCCCTTCATCTTGTCGTTGATCTCGCCCGTGAACTCGCAGTAGAGCGTGGCCTCGCCAGCACGCAGCGGCTCCGCGAACGAGATCGTGGCGGTCTCCTCGGCCGCGTGCAGCTTCACCTCCGACGGCAGGCGGCCGGAGTCCGGGCTTCCGCCCTCGTAATCCAGTTTAACATTGCTAAGTTCCAAATCCAGACAGTTCAATACGATATCGTTTGTTGAATTCGCGATCTGAAACACAACACGTAGCGGTGTTACGCGTCACTTAGAAGCGAATAATTTGCTAGCAACGGCGATGATGAAATAACTCCTTACCGATACTTTCACTGCTGTTTTTCCCTTGAATGTTAATTTTTCTAAATTGGGCACCAATTCTAAATTGTAATGCTTAGGAATTACATGCTTGGGGAGGCGCTGAAACGGTTTGTTTTCGGACATTGTCACTTTTTCTTTCAAGATCGTAAATGTGGGACGCGCTGTACAGAAATACCGTAATGACCGAGTGACAGAGTGAACTCGCGCTCCAACGGCGCTGCTGATACGGACCCCCCTCACCCGCCTCGTACCCCACTCCGAATAACGGTATTCGCTACGTAAGAAACTACAATGGCGAACAGAATACGAACGGTGTTGGATATGAATTGCAAATGAATTACGTATTGCATGTATTAGTTGCAGCGTCATGGAAAACGGTTACTGACGCTACGGATAAGTGAAAGTTATAGCTTTCCATGCAGAAGCAATTTCAAGAATGCACAATCAATCAAACAAGCAAGCCTCAAATTCGAAATTTTGAGGTTATTTTTTTATGACATCGACAGCTCCTAATATATGACAGTGACGGGAGCATAGATAACAAATAAAGCGTGTGACCTTATGCAAGTAAGCAAGCACCTCAGAGCACTATATCAGCACTAAATTCAGACGATTCATTCATTCGCTTTCAATTTCAATGACAATAGAGCGTAAACAGAGTATGTTATTCTCGGTCTACGCTATAGAGCAAGCATTGATAATTGTCAAAGTCAAACAAAAAAAATCTCTAACCTTTTCTTCTTTTCTCTCTGAAGTGTAAAATTGTAGAACTATTGGAATTTGTAACTTTAAACAAATACTGGATTGCATTTAGTCAGATTAATAATTCTGACCAAGTTTTTTTATTGCCTAGATGCTTGCTTGATATACTTTGTCTGATTAATTCTACAGAGGTAGTGCGCGCCGGGGAAACTGATCATGGCGAATCCGTCATCAGGCGTTGGTAAGATTATTTTCAACAAAAAGAAACCTTAATTTCGATTGTTATTTTTATTGATTTCCATGTTTGGAGTTCAAATAAACCACCCACAAATTATAATTAATACTTATGTTTTTATATCGGACTAGTGGTTCCTCGAAACTTTCGTCTGCTAGAAGAACTTGAGCAAGGCCAAAAAGGAGTGGGCGATGGAACCATTTCCTGGGGACTGGAGAGCGATGATGACATGACTCTCACCCACTGGACTGGCATGATTATTGGACCCCCTAGGGTAAATATTGCTTATTATGAAATAACATCTTAACCAACTGAAGAGTTTTATTCAATAGATGTGGCAAACGCAACACTTTACTGATTAACTTTCTGTGATTGGTAGATGTAAGATGTATTTACGTTATTTGTATTCTATAGCAATTACAAAATTACTTTGTGAATGTTTAATCAGAACTTCACCAGACGTTGTTCAAGCTGTAAAATATGCAAGCTACTATACTATGTTTTACACAAATTATTATTTGTTGGTTTTCAGACTCCATATGAAAACAGGATGTATTCACTCAAAGTGGAGTGCGGCACACGATACCCTGATGAGCCTCCAACTGCTCGATTCATCTCTAGGATCAACATGAACTGTGTGAACAGTCAGACTGGACTTGTAAGTATGGAAAACACAAATAATGAGAGAAGCCATCTATAAAAATAAATTTAAAAAATGAAGTGTCCGTTTGTAATGTTTAAATATCAGCTTTTTACTAAATGCATCTAAAAGTTTAAAAAATGTCTGTTCTATCTAATCTCCATGATGGCTGGACCAATTTTGACAGGACTTTCACTGGCAGACAGCTGATGTTAAAAGGACTAACTTTTATTTTAGAAAAAGCCAATGTTTTTTTTTTTAAATACCAGGCTAGTTTGAAATATGCATAACTTGTTTGTATAAGTCTACAAAAATACCCAAGTCAATATTGGAAACCAACATAGCCATGTTATCTAGCACTAAATTTCACTGCTGTTATTCTAAGGCCTTGACATACAGTTGAAAGTGAAGGTCATAAAGTTGGATATATATTTTATACCTACTATCTTACATAATTGTATTATGTAGGTACTTACCCAATTTCTGTTATTCTGTTGCTAGTTAAATTTATTTTTAACCAACTTCCAAAAGGAGGAGGTTCTTAAGTAGGCTGTATTTTTTATTTTTTTGTGTGTATGTTACTCGATATCTCCGCCAATAGTAACCCGATTTTAATGATTCTTTCGCTGGTGTATAGAGTATGATCCTGGGGTGGTCCCATTTTAATTTCATTCCTGAGGGATTGCAACTTGTCCCATAAAACTTAAAAAAACGTCATCTTCTCTTGAAATCACCACATGCCGAAATTTTTTTTTGTCGATTTTGGTATAGTATGTTTATCCCCGCGACTTCGTTCGGTTGCTGCTATTTTTACTACTACTTTAAAATTAGGGGTTGTGTGTCGGGAATTTCTTTCCATGCACCCATACGTTACAACAGGAAGCTACTCTGCAAATTTCATACTCTTAGTAGGCTCTGCGTTGATTTTCAAAGAGAATAAAACCACTATGTTTGATTGTCTGTCAGTACCATAAGAATTATTATTGATGATGAATGGATGTCATAGTTACTTTTGTTTTTTATTCGAAAGTGTAGGTGGCCAATGTCATCCTCAATAGGTAAGAGGTTGATAACAAAAAAGAGGTTGATATTAATCTTGTGAATATTCAGGAATTTGAAGTCGGTTTTTAGTTTTTGTAAAAAATATCTTATAATCAAATAGATTTCATGGCATCTTTCTTAGGGTGGACCATAAGAATGTGGCAAAATGTTGAGTTTAGGAATAGGTCATTCATCTTCATCACATTTCCAGTTTGCTTTTGCATCCTAACTGAAATGTGTTCCTTGTAGTGGAGCTAAAAAGTTCTTTAATGTATTGTACTGAGCCTTAATAAAACTCACAATGTGTTGATAGGGTGTTATAAGTTTTGCAAAGTGAAGATGACAATGAGTATTCCACACTGTTTTTAAGTTATATTTTTTATTTTAGGTGGATAATAGACAAGTCCCGATTCTTGCGAGATGGCAGCGCGACTACACTATCAAGACAGTCTTGCAGGAGCTGAGACGTCTCATGACACTCAAGGAGAACATGAAGTTATCGCAGCCTCCCGAAGGAAGCACTTTCTAGTTCCTCTCTCAGTTTCATATGTCTCAATAGACCCAATCTACTCTGCCTTTCAATCTACCTTATTTTTATATGTGTAAAAGACAGTTATTCATTTTTTCACATGTATTTTACTTTAAGTAATGCTTTGCTAGTGTGTATCGTTAGATTTGAATAATGCATTTATTACACTTTGAATCTTATCTCTCTGCTGATTGCAGGATGAAGCCGTAGATTGGGCATAAGTATGATTCCTTTTAAAATGGCTCTATCATTACCCACTTTAGGGGGTAAACTCCATTTACTTCATACTACCTAAATTATTGTGGCCTTTGATGAAAGTTTAACTTGCTTTTGGTATCGATAAGGCTAGTTCTTTACTGATGTCTTGGTTGTAGGTGAGTGATCCTTATCCTTATTCTCTTAAAAAATGGAGGGCACTTTAACTCGTAAGTAATCAAAATTTTACCATTATGATTTCTTCACTTGTTTAAGTATGGGTCACACATCTATACTATTTTAATATTATCTCAACCCTTGCTGAATGGTTAAACTCTTGTTTCTTTAAAATTAATATGGTGATAATTTGATGTGAAAGGAAATAGCTTTTTTTCTTTATCGAGTGTATCATAATGTAGAATGTTAATATTTCTTAGTAACTTAAGATAAAGTACTCTGGATTCTTTGAAAGCTTTGCATCAGGCTTTATTTTACTGAAACAAGCATTGCATTTAATGCAACATCACGGTATGCTCCATTCAAATGCATAACTAGAACCATTGATTTATTGCTCCTATGCAACTATTAAGCGTGATTTTATTCATTAAAAACCAAATGCTAAGTCAAATTTTTTCATAGCATTAAATATTTTTACCTATGTATAACTAAAAAAGGTAAATAAATCAAATAACACTGTCGTAATTACGTGTTTCATTCCAAAACTAGAATTTACGTAAAGAATGCCTTAATTTCAGTTGAAATAACTCGCAAGCCAATATCTAAATACAGAGGTACGGAACGGAATAGGTAAAGGAAGTGCATTTTCGGATTTAAAAAAAAAGGACATAAAGTCTAAAAATAATAGAATTTGTCAAACTTACAAAGTTTTCTGGGATCTGTTGGCTGCAGGCCACACAAGATCGGTCGCTCTGGAAAGCGATGATCGACGAACCGTATGCAAGTATGATAAATGGTGTGTATGTCTACAGCTTACACATAGCGAATTTCTGAATATGCAAATATTTAGTACAATCTGAAAATCCAATTCAAAATTATGGTGCCAAAGGGGTTTCTGAGATATGAGCCAAAAACTATGTGTCAGTTGGAGATCCAGGTTTACAGCTTGCACATCCAGTTCTGCCAAACGGCTGACGAGGGAGCTATGAAAAATAGCCAGATATTTAGTGCCTAAGGTACCAAAATTTTCAGGCCTTTAACTCAAAAGGTTTCACGAGATTTATAGCAAAAAACTATGTGCAAGCTGTAGACCCGGGTCTACAGCTGACACATTTCTTTAGAAAAGGTTTCAGAGATATAAGCAAAAACAGTTTTCTCGCCAAAAAAATAAAAAAAGTTATTGAAAATCAGCTCAGTGCGGCGTTGCCGCTCCTCTTCAACAAGGCTATCAATCGACTTTATTGACATTACACGAAGAACTATTTTGGCATTTGATCATTAAAAAAGTTCATTTGTTTTCGCGTTCTTAAATTTTGCTTAGACTAGGAGCTGGGTGTGTGAAATAGTTTTCAGCCAAATGATATATACTATATATATATTATATTCAGACAAATGGCAAAACCCAAGATGCACACAAGAAAGTAACTTCTTACATTATAAAATTCTATGCCAGTAACAAATTACACACACATTAGTTTCCGCCAGCGGCTTCACTCGCGCGGTACTAGGAGGAATATTCTGACTATATTATTAATGTATTAGGTAGGTACCTACTTCTATGCAAAAAAATATTTTCTTTATTCTAAGTATACTATTTCTTACGTGCAGTGAGAGGGTAGTTAGGTACTCCTACTTTTCTTAGCCTACATCTTAACTTCAAGGCAAGCAAGAATTTAATTTCATAATTATGGAATTGAAAAGGTGCAAAATAATACAAGGTTTTTCCGAAAGAAAGCCAAATATTAGTGAAAAACATTTTGTTTGGACACTACCATACATTAATACAGATTTTTAAAACACGTCATCTCAATACATACATTACATTAAAAAACTGTACCGTTCTCCGAAGTCTAATATATATAGTGAGATATAGCTATAGCTTTCGCTTCCTTTTTGTCCCTTTTTTCTCCTAAGCTGTGTGTATCGCCTTCCTTTTTCGCACACCCTCACAACCACAGGCAGTCAAGTCTCGTGGAGAGGCTAGTCGATTTGGTTCCACATTGACGTTGTTGTTTTCGCTTCGAACGGATGTGCACTGGTAAGTGCTAGAATTTATTTGATCATTTCTATTTTCAAATTTAAACTTAGAATGATTTATATCAACAAGTTTTTATCGATCATTTCGGTTGCATTTCTTTGTTACAAGCGTCACTAAATTCCACACAAAAAGTTTATCTACATACCGTCATAGAGATTTTAATTTTCGAATGTTCTTTGTGTGCAAATAATTTGTCACGAATTTAGTGAAAATCATTTAATGTGTTGAACAGCAGCGCAGTAAGTGATTTTATTACCGTGCATGTTCAAGTTCGATTGTCCTAAGTTATTTTTCTCCACGAAAAGAAATGTAAAATTGATTTTATTTCGGCAATAACTTTGCCGATCGTACTTCGAAAATTTAACGGTGTTACCGTTCGTTAACTTTGATTTTATGATTTATATGTGTTTTTTGAGTTATTTCCTTTTTTGAGCTGAAATCTAGAAATTTTCTTCATCGTGTCCAATTTTTATTTTAATGCGGGTAGGTTATGCTTTTATAACCTTTTAACCATCATCAACAGGTTAACCTTTATTTTTAGATCCCAATTAAATATACGTCTACGGATGAACGAAAAAGAAGTGGATTTAAGTAACGATAGTTTTATATTGGATCTGAGGCAAACAATGAGCGAGACCGATAAAGGAATTTCAAAAAAGAGAAAACTACCAAAGAATTTTCCTTCGTCTTCCTCGTCTGAAAGTGATGATTCTAGTAGTAGTTCGGATTTACATTGTTCTGCCAAACGTTCTCGCCGTCATCGACGCAAGAAACGTAGGCGTCATACGCATTCTCATCATAAATATGATAAACTAGATAAACTGATTGCTGACGTTAGTGAACTTAAATCAAGGCTTACCGGCGAACCATGCGAAAGCATTTCTAATACTGAAGGTGAACATTATCAGGCTTTTGATTGTATCGATGATGATGTTAGCGGGAACTTATACAATGACAACCACTCAGGTGAAGGCGAGGGTGAACCCCAGTTCTCCCTTTCTATTGGTACCAAGTTGAAGGAACCTGATGTCTTGAAAACTTCTTCATCTTACCTAGAGGCTTTGATAGGTATTCAAAGATTTAACGATGTCGAATGGCAGAATGTTAGGTATGCAGACGTTCAAAAAAATTACCGTCATACCCCCGGTTTTACTGAACTAGAACCTAACGAGGAAATTAAACGATATGATACATCCCGCACTACCGCCAATACTGATAAAGCGTTTGCTGCTATTAGCTATGCATTGATAAAACAAAAAGATCATCTTGAAAAAGAACTTCGCGACTTTTTATCCTGGACAAGGGCGACGCCTGACCTAAACTACGATGGGATCCATAAAAAGATCGAAGATATTTTTGTAACGGGTGAATTCTCAAAAATTTCTAATGACGCTCTTCAGTTGGTCTGCGGCCACAGAGCTGAGGTTATTCAACATAGAAGAGAAGCTATATTGGCTTCCGTGAAAGATCCCATGCATAAAAGTATTTTACGGAAAATACCCCCTTCATGCAGCAATCTATTTAACGCTGAAAAATTCACCTCGACCTTAGAAAAAATGGGAGATTCTCGAAAAATTTTTTGGCCGAGAACAAAAGACCACGCTCCTGCTACGCAGACTGGTCCAAATACTGCTCAGACTGCGAGTACATCTAGCAGATTTCAATATCCGAATCAACCTACTTACCGAGGAAGCAATGCCAAACCTCGTGGCTCCTTGAATTCTAACAGGCCCTTTCGGGGTAGAGGGGGCACATCAAGAGGTCGAAGAACTAATGACCAATCTGCACCGCAGAGAGGTACACGTGACAGACACCATTCTCCCTCATCCCACCGGGATAGGAGAACTAACCGGAAATATTGACTCACCGAGTCCTTTCCGTGCCGGTCAAGTAAAGCATCATCGGCAAAGGTGGGAAGAACTGGGTGCGCCCAGTTATATTCTGAAAATTATTTCAGGTTACCGTATCCCTTTCTCGAATCTACCTCCTCTACATCTGCCAGATCTATACAACAGTCAACAAGTGACTTACGAAACCACAGAAATGTCGACAGTGATAGAGAAAATGAAGGTGGAACGCGTGCTAGTTCCAGTTCGTATATCCCAAAGCTTCCTGTCGCGCATGTTTCTCGTTCCCAAAACAGATGGGTCTATGCGGCCAATATTCGACCTGAGATTGTTAAACCGCTATGTTCTGACAACGCCGTTCAGATTGATAAATGTTCACAAAATCCCATCTTTCTTACAGCCAAACGATTGGCTTGCGAAAATAGATATCTCACAGGCGTATTTTCATATACCGATCAAGAAAACGCACAGACGATTTCTACGCCTGTTATATCGCCAAGAACTACTAGAAATGAGTTGTCTGCCTTTCGGGCTAAGCTCTGCTCCCAAGACCTTCGCTGCTGTAAGCAACTGGATTGCTCAGATACTCCGTCAAAAAGGAATCAGACTTCTGGTGTATTTAGACGATTATCTAATAGCAAATACAAGTCCTATTGTACTAAGCGAGCACATTACCATCACTCTGAACATGCTAAAATATCTAGGCTGGAATGTAAACTTCAAAAAATCCGTACTAAAACCAAGAAAGAACTTAGAATACCTAGGCATTATATGGGATCCTTGGCTAAATCGCAAGTTTCTCCCCGAGACAAAATGCGAAAAGATAAGGATATCAATCTCAAAACTAGTAGAAAATCGAACTATGAAACTTGTCAACTTCCAAAGTCTTGTGGGCATGATGAATTTTGCAAGTTTCGTTATACCTCGGGGAAGACTCAATTATCGGCAGCTGCAGAAACTGACTATTGTTCATCACAGTCTCAATTCAAAAGTTGTCTCTCTGAACAACGAATCAGAAAAGGATTTGATTTGGTGGCTCGGTCACCTAAGAGGGTATTCCCGAATACACATCTCTTATCCCACACATTTCTTGGTAACAGACGCCTCGGGTATAGCTTGGGGTGCTCAGATGAACAGCACGACGTTGTCAGGGGATTGGCTGTTTACGGAAAAGGATATGCATTCGAACATGAAGGAGCTCCTCGTAGTCTTGAAAGTCTTAAAAGAGCTAGGTCCGAGCCTACAATCAACTTCTATACACCTACAATCAGACAACAAAACAGCAGTTGCTTACCTTCGCAACGAAGGAGGGTCGAAATCGCAAGATCTGTTGGACTTGACCTACAAGATTTTTCAACTATTAGATATCTATCAAATAGATCTAGAAGCCTACCACATTCCTGGTGTATACAACACCGAGGCCGACCGTCTATCTCGCCGTCGGACAGTGCCAGAATGGCACCTGTTACCTCAAGCAACAACGCTTATATTTGCCAAATGGGGGACTCCGATCATAGATTTGTTTGCGACACGTATCACACGCGTAGTGCCCAGGTACTGCACCCTAGATTACAAGGACAAACAAGCGGAATTTCACGATGCCCTATCACGAAAATGGGATTACCCGCTGGCATGGGTGTTTCCCCCTCCGTTCTTGATACCAAAAGTCCTGCAACATCTACATCATTGTCACGGTGTATACCTCATAGTAGCACCAAGGTGGGAGAAAGTTTTTTGGCGCCCAGATCTACGAAGCCGGGCAATAGCAGCACCCTGGACCATTCGAGATCTTCATCAAGTCTTAGTGGATGTCTCAACGGGCAATCCTCCTCAGAACGTGCAGGAAATGGAGCTGGAAGTATGGAGATGTGGGGCTGGAGTGACCAATTGAAAGAGTGGACACCACAACAGAGAAATCTTCTCTTTAACAGCTGGCGCCCGTCGACCATAAGGACTTACAAGCCAGCGTGGAGCAGGTGGATCAAGTGGACAGAGCAAAATAATGTTGCGAGTTGTAAGCCCACCGGTTCAACGCTAGCTCGGTTCTTAGCAGACTTATTTTACAAAGAGAAACTCTCGTATAACACAATTCTTGTCCACAAGTCTGTAGTTTCTACACTTTGTGACCCAGATCTTACCGAGCGGCTTAGTACTCACCCCTTTGTAAAACGAATCTTAAAGTCAATAGCCTTGAAAAATCCCATTCCGATTAAGCCCCCTGTATGGGATGTTGACCTAGTTGTAAAGTTGATGGCGCAGGTGGACTGTAATACTGATAATTTTTACCAAATATCAAAGCATACGGCCGCTATTTTACTTTTATTTTCTGGAAGAAGGGTACACGATTTGACTCTTCTTAGAGTAAATTCAGAGAATTGTATTTTTAATAGTGATTTTGTAATTTTATGGCCAGTTTTCGGATCAAAAACTGATTCTGTTAATTATCGCCAGTCTGGCTGGAGGCTTAATGCAAACCCTAATAATAAGAGTTTAGATCCAGTGTATTGGATAAATCGGTTGATTACTAATGGCAAACAAAGAAGGGAATCAACAAACTGTACTAATCTTTTTATCACTACGTGTGGTCAGCCTAGACCAGCTTCTAGGTGTGTGATTTCTGGGTGGATTAAGAACTTATTGAAAGATGCTGGTATAGACGCATCATCTGGTAGCTTTAGAGCTGCAGTTGCATCTAAAAGCTGGATTGAAAATACACCCGTTGAAGATATACTTTCCAGAGGCAACTGGAGATCTAAAAATACTTTTAAAAAGTTCTATTGTAGACAGATAGTACAACCAAGTACAGCGGTGAATGAAACACCAACCTTTCAGGCTATATAAATTAAAGAATTGAAGTATCTTGATAATGTTGATTTGAATTAAATCTTATAACTGTGGTGCCTATTTTTAAATAAAATAGCTTTTTGTATCGATAATATTTCTATCAAGAAATAATATTTCCCCAATACGCAGTAGGTAATTTTGTCGCATAAAAGAATACTCATGATTTTATCTTATCATCACATAGATATTTTTGATGAAACATTAAGTCAAATGAATAGTGTAACTTACATTTTTCTTAGTCACATTGACGTTAACAACCACCACGGCGATAACAAACATCTCTCACTATATATATTAGACTTCGGAGAACGGTACAGTTTTTTAATGAAAGCGTTTTACCTAAAAATAAAACGTTTATTAAAATACTTACCTTATCCGAAGTCTAATATATTTTTAAATTCTGCCTGGTGATAACGCAAAAACAACAACCTTAATGTGGAACCAAATCGACTAGCCTCTCCACGAGACTTGACTGCCTGTGGTTGTGAGGGTGTGCGAAAAAGGAAGGCGATACACACAGCTTAGGAGAAAAAAGGGACAAAAAGGAAGCGAAAGCTATAGCTATATCTCACTATATATATTAGACTTCGGATAAGGTAAGTATTTTAATAAACGTTTTATTTTTAGGTAAAACGCTTTCATTATTATAACAATTAAATTGTAGATAAATGAAAAATATTTTCACAAATTATATGAAGTCTCGTACAAACACCATGACATGTTTCACTACCCTAACAAAACAAGGTAAAACGATTTTGTTTAACAATATTTTCTATGGGTAAGTAGGTAAGTATGCAGTTTATTGCAGTTAAATTAACAGATAGATATTTGGGTAGATTTCGCAAGATAGTGAAACAGGCATTTAATCTCAAAGATCAATAAAATATAAAGCACCTTATAAACGTCCATGAACCCATACATAACAAATTTGCTCGCTTACGTTGGCACCATACAGCATAAGGTGTGACAGGAAATGCATACATACATCATTAAATCTTTGGTCTGGTATATTATTGCAGAATCAGCGAACCAACCGCCGCTACACGTAATCAATCTTCGTTTATAGACAGGTCAAAATCATTAACTTTAACAACATTGTCAACCTGATAACCATTGTATAATGAATGACGTAAGTTAACATGTTTAAGTTACCGGCAATCTGTATAATCTGGGATTTAATAGCCGAATTTGCTCTCAGCAATGTGTAAAATAAGGAAGAAAAAAAACTATAATGGTAGTAGTGGTTTATCCCCAAGAATAGTAGACATCATCTCAGATCTGAAGGCGATCAAATCCTTGAAGATGACTAAGGGTAGTCAGAGACCAGGTATGTCCGACCATTTGGCATATGCCCACATTTCGCAGTACTAAATATTCTTATACGTGACAGGTTGCAAGCCCAGCGCCACTTTAAGAATACTTGCTGGTTTCCTTACGATGTTTTGCTTCACCGTTATTAGCAAGTGTTATTTCGCACTTAAATTTTTGTATACTCATTGGTGCACGTCTGAATTCGAACCCACTATCTTTGGATCGATAGCCGGGAAACCTCCCACTATGCTAACACGGCTAAAAAACGGCAAAAATAGCCAAATCAACTATCTTAAAACGACATCTCGGTTCGTTTAATCTTCTTCGTGCGTCCGTGCTTTTAGTTAAATTATGTATCTAACATTTCAAGTCGAGCTTTTTATCAGCATAAACTTTACCGGAGAGTCTAAAATGGCCACTTTCGCGGATTCATAATATGATTTGCGTAGATTCATATTGAACATTTAGCAGCATTTCTTATGCTTCAAACAACAAATAAATCTGTTGAACAGGTCATACGCAAATCATTTTATAAATCCTCAAAAGTAGCCATTTTAGACTCCTATAAGGATCCTACATATTTCCTAGGCATTATAAACATTACCAAGGCAAAGTGTCTACTTTATATTTATAATACTATAGTTGGAAAGAAGGCGATACAGAACAGTAACTATATTTACATAAAAGTGTGTTAATAAGTTGTTTTTAGCTATAAGTCAAAATATGTAATGTAATTTAGATTTAAGATAGTAGTAGAAATAAAGTCTCATTTTATTAGTTGGAAAGAAACATTATAATACACATTGCCTAAGCGCGCCAAGCAACCTACAGAATGCCAGAATTATACACATTTAAATAACCGGTAACATAATATACATTGGCTAAAAATCAAAATTCTTAACTTTAAACAGTATTTGAGATGATAAACTATTTATTTACAACAATTTGAATATGTACATAAGATTTTGATACCCAATATTAAGTTACTTATAAATTATCATAATGTATAATAAAAACTAGAACACAAAAATAAACTAATCCGTAACTAAGATGAAATGCTTCAAATAAACGGAACAATTATACAAATCTGTAACGTTACGATTTCAAGTGCAATGTTGGCAAAATTTTATCAAAATGGCGTTTTAGTTCAAGCACCTGTTTTATGAAGAAGAATATCGAATGTATAAAATAACCAAAATATCGGTGAATTTAACATAAATTTCCTATTATTATTAAAAACATTCAACAATACATAATGTCATAAATAGTCATAATAAATCAACATCCCGCATATAAAAATATTATTTTTTAAACTGATATTATTTTTAATACGTTCTATTTTTATGTACCTTTTGTTCATTTTTTTTTACTGTATTTCAAATTATATGCTGTCGAGTCACGTCATTACCTATTTATGAAGAACTAATACACGGAAGAGCAGGAATTGTGTCATCGTCATCCGCGACCATTTTTACCCCAGCCAGTGTATGCCTCTGCATTGTCTTTGAACTTATTTATTTCATTCATAAGTACTTTTATCTGGTGTGCTTCGACAATACAATGGAAACACATCAATGAATATGGTCGTGCATACGCGTAAAGAGACTTATATAATAAGCAGATACATAAAAATTATGTGGACGCACCTTTATGGCAATATCGATTATACTACAAACGATATCTATCAGGCAATAACTATGTAATTATTACTTTTCATATATTTTTAAAACACAACCTAAGTAAGCCTACCATGCTTATAAAAAATATAAATTAGTCACTAATACCAAAGACAATTTAGTACCATACTAATACGCAGGTAATTAAATTTTCAATCAACTGGATAACAACGGAACAGATTTTAGAACTACATACAAGTACTTGTTTTGGTTTCCTTCGTAGCGCCTGTAAGATACAATTAGATGAAGTGTCAGAGATTATGACAAGATATATATAAATATAAAAGATTATTATAATATAATAAATATCGCCGGCTGCAGAATAGGCCCCTCCATTAATACCGGGATGTTGTAAGAGGCGACTAAGAGAAAAAATTTAGGGGATGGGCAGCAGCGTTCCCTATCAAAAATGGCTTTATCTGCGCTCGCCCGCATGCCCAGTTGGGGCAGTATGGGCAAACCCCCAAATCGTTTTTTGGGTGCAGGCAGTACAAGGTCGGTCGCGCTGGAAATCTAGGGATGATGATATACAAAATATTATTTCTGGGTGCCAGTTTGTGTCAATCTGCCATAAAAATAACTTGTCACTGAGTTTGTACTCCCGACCAGACGACAGATGTATAGGAATTATGGTGATAATGAATCAGTCAAAGTCGCTATACCGATCTATCTTACGAAGAATGTCATCAAGTTACAAACAACAAGACTCCAAATTTATGAACAGAAACGTTGTAGAAACCCTGTTTACCTATTGTAATACGATTGTTTATCGTTTTAACATCGCAAAATCAGCTCGAAACGTTTCAGCGTGAGGTACCTTGTTAATAAGAGAAAAGCTGCAATGGCCCCGATATAAATTAATACATGAGACATATAATTTTATTTGAGTTTGGCAGCACTTTAGACATACATACTTCAAAATCGAAATATATTTACTAACTTGAAGGTATAAAATAATGAAAACAAGATGAATTATGTACCAAGATGGCCAAAGTTCGTTAGAAAAGATAATTATTACACCGTTTATCAGTTTATATAATTGAATAAAAATCATATTCTCATATTCTTGTAAATCTAGCGTTATATTTAAGCATTTAACCCTATATAATTTATCCATTATCTAATTGTACGATAAGTGATCGAAAACAAATAAATTGGGCAACTCTATTTTCGAGATAATTAGACAATTTTAATTTACTCTAACACCTAATAAATCTTCCATTACCTATGTAGAGCAGTGAAATAATTTTACAGTGTAGTGTTACATCTCTTTAATTTACAGGGAGCTTATAAACCAACAGAAGATAAAAAAAAGATCAACTGTTTTGCTATTTCATGGATAAACGATTTATAAATTTAAATTATACTATTCACCAAAACAGGCGGCTCTATTGTAAGCTAAGTATGAAAAAACTGTAAAAATGAATTGGCTAGGCTAAACCGTTACTGAACGGCCGGTTTATACGTTGGTGACACTAATCTCGTAAAGGACATAGACAAGGAATGGACAATTCGGATATGCGAGATTAAGATTAAGATTCAATAGGTAATTTACTTGGGGCAACGTACATAGTATCGCAGGGTTGCTATGCGGTAGATATTTGCCAACCAAGATCTTTAGTCCATCGGGATATTTTTCGAAGGAGCGGTGAATGAAATACCTATTTTTACTTGTTTTTCGTATAAAAACTAAATAAGGCTGCCATTTAGTCATCACGATTAAAGCGTGCGGCCTAGCCTAGCTAGCGCCTAAACAGTAATATTTATCATATATCAGACATAGCACAAATGAACTAGTAAAAAAAGCAAGACACTGAGTTTTATACTAGGTGGAGTAGCGGATTAGTGCCCGTCTGACACGCAAAGGGTGCGGGTTCGATTCCCGCTGCGGGACAAATATTTGTTCCAGGTCTGGGTGTTGTGGTACCATGGTACTCGTATTTTTTGATGCCCACGACACAGGGAATCCTAGTATGGGGTCAGGACTACGTATGTCACTGTTGTGTATTATTATATATTTTTTTATTTGTCTCACTAGGTATTACTTATTGCTTTTTTGCGTTATAAAGTTGATTAATCGATAGCGCTACGTTAAAGTTAGATTCAACGCTCCATGAGCTAGTGGTTGTATGTATGTATGTTTATAGACTGTGCGCGCTAAGCATCTTAGCATGAACAACACTATACCACGCGCCAAGAGCAGGTAGTTGATGCTAGTTCATAATTAATGCAGTTAAGTGGAAGTTACCACGAGCCAATTGTGAATACGGCTAGCGCAGGTTCGATGCATTGAATGTATGCATCCTTTGTCGAGTTGATGGTCACAGGGCCTGCCCGGGCCGTTTCTGGTGCATAAGTGGTGGGTGCATTGAATAGGCTGGATGTAGGCCAGGCTAGCATGGTTTGGGGGAGGCTGAAACCGGTTGGATACCACTAAAGCAGGTCGGTTGTGGCTTTCACATACCAGTCGCTTCCAACACGGTGTAGGCCACCGCTAGCATGTTGTAGAAGCTAGCAGAGTGGTTGCATCTAATATGGTGTGATTGCCACTTGCACAGGTGGGTAATGGGTACGGCTAGCACGGGTTCGGATAGTGCTAGCCCAATATGGACTGCAACAGGGGTCGGATGCGGCAAGCCCGGACCGGTCGCATGTAACACGGTGTGCCACTTGCACAGGTGGGTGGGTACGGCTAGTGCTAGCCCATTATGGACTGCAGAGTTCGGTTACGGCGAGCCCGGACCGGTTGCAAGTAGCGCGGTGTGAGTGCCACTTGCACAGGTTGGTAAGGCTAAGTACAACACAGTTATGGACTGCAACAGAGGTCGGTTGCGGTAAGCCCGGACCGGTCGTATCTAACGCGGTGTGAGTGCCACTTGCACAGGTGGGTGGGTACGGCTAGCACGGGTTCGGCGGGCGCTAGCACAGGCCGTGCAGACGGCGGGCTTGCGGCGAGGGCCGCGCGGCCGCCAGTAGCCGCAGCAGCGGACGTCCGCATAACGCCACGAAGCCACCGCCGCCCCAGCGCGCGCCGCTCGCTTCCTCCACCTAACAAAACACAAAAAAAAATAACTAGAAGCTTCGAAGAAAGCTGTTCTAAGCCGGACGAGGCAGTGTCGGAAGGCCCTCCACCAGATGACTTTATGTTGCGGGAAGTCGGTGGATGACAAGGCGCAAGACCGTTCGCCGTAGCACTCTTTTGGGGGAGACCTATATTCAGCAGTGAACTTCTCATGCTGATGATGGTGATGAAGATTCTAAAAATACCAATATCACTTGTGATTCGTTCTTGGTCCTTCTACGAAAGTATACATTATGATTTATGTGTCCAAAATTCGGTTTATACTTTTGAGTTCCTTGGTATTTTAAATTCAAACATATATAAATAAACCTACTAATATTATAAATGCGAAAGTTTGTGAGGATGTTTGGATGTTTGTTGTTCAATCACGCCGGAACGCCTCAATCGATTTCGTTGAAACTTGGAATAGATAAAGCTGTTAACCTAGAATAGCATAATTATAGGCTACTTTTTACGTAGGTATCACGTGGCCGTGGTGGCCCCGGCTGAAGAATAGGCCCCTCAAATCTACCTATCCGCGGATGTCGTCGTAAGAGGCGACTAAGGGAATAAATCTAGGGGATGGACAACAGCGTCTCCTATTTTAACAACGATAGCTCTAACTGCGCTCACCAACCCGCATGCCCAGCGTGGTGAGTATGGGCAAATCCCCCAACATGATAAGGAATTCGCTCTGTCTGTGGGGGAGGCCATGTTCAGCAGTGGATGTCGTACGGCTGAAATGATGATGATGATGATCACGCGAGCGAAACCGCGGGCGGAAGCTAGTTAGTCATTTGAGTGTATTTTTTTTTTTTTTCTTTTTCAGTCCCTTTCTTGGCAATCTGTTTCAAAAACAATAATCCATTCTGCTGTTTGATCTATCTGTTTTGATGACATGTCGAGAAAGATGGGTCCAGTGAGACATCTTTCAATCAATCGCTGCGAATCTCTCCGCTAGGTTTTGGATGCCGTGTCGTTTTAGTCTGGAAAATTGAAGGCTGCCTTCCCCCCGTAACTGGGACGCTAGTTCGTTACGATGATTATCGAGGCTTGATTGATAGTTTCTGCTGTAGGATTCTATTTCTTGTTTTATGGTTTTTAACTTGATGTCCATGTACATGTATTTGTTGCTTATATGATAAGGGATTTTTAGGCTCTTATTCAGAGACAAGACTCAAGCATTGATCTGTACTTAAATCTCGATTTGAGTCAAGATTCTAATTCTTGAACGGTGCTTAAGTATAGATTCAATGATCACAGTTCACCTGAGTAAATGCTTATTCTGAAACGTCAATCAGACGAAATCGGTGCTTGAGTTTAGATTTGATTTGACATTAATCAAATGACATTTTCGTTCCGTTACACGTACTTTGATGCATATTTATACTTCACTTTATTGTTCTATTCTATTTCCACCCTGGATGTTTGAATTTCTGCGTAAAACGGATCGAAAATTATAAATAAATCAAAATGTAAACGAGAACATTTGAGACTCGATTCAGCTGAGAATAGTTTAAATACCGTTCTTGAATAAAAGCTATGTTTGAGAAGAGATTCAATACTTAAGTAGAGTTCAGCTGATCTGTGATTAAATCTGTGCTTGAGTCGTGTCTCTGAATACGAGCCTTAGCATTGTGAGTGTAGTAGTGTAGACAAACATACCTCGGCGATGCGGTTGAGAGAGCGCGACTCCCTCAGGCGGCTCTCCTTGCGAGGCGCGCGTCGCCGCCGGCCGCCCGCCGCGCCCGTCGCCGGCGGCGCGCGCCCGTCCCCGCCGCCCCCCGCGCCGGCACTCTCCGCGCCTGGCGCTCCTGCAACCGAATTACACTTGTCTACAACCTGATTGAATCGCAACGCTAGTATTTTTCAAACTTTCGCGATCATTATACGGGTGTTTATCGCGTACCTTTTTTTTAATTCCCGACGTTTCGACTGTGTTACAACAATAAATATTTAAAAAAGTCGTAACACTGTTGCAGCCAGGAAACCTATTCATAAAGGTTACCGTTGTAACGGTTTTGTAGGGTCAAACAGTGAAAACTCAATAATTCAGCTGTTTTTTAGGTAGTAATCTTGATGTCGAACTTCTCGTACCTACATAAATTATAATTGCGAAAGTTTGTGAGCATGTTTTGATGATTGGATGTTTGTTGTTCAATTACAATTAAATTCGGGTTTGGCTGAAAATCTGTGTTTTTGCTTTTAACCAAAAAAATTCACTGTGCCATGACCAATTTGTCGTGTTGCAGCACACACAAACTTACTACCTACCTGGAATGTGCCTACCGCTCTCACGAGTGGGAATAAGTTAAAACATTACAGCGAGGTGCCTAGTTAACTTCTGCGTGTTGTACTACTAATCAGCTTGTATAATTGTGAGTTACCTGTGGCAGAAGGTCTGGATGCGCCCCTGGCGCCCCCCGCCGTCCCCGCGCCCGCCCCCCTCTCCTGGCTATCGCTGGAGTCGTCATGCGAGTCGCGCCTCGCTCGATCGGGCGGCGCATCAGCGCGTTCCGCGGCCCTCTTCTTCTTCTCGGAGTCGTCGTCGCTGAGGTCCGAGGAGGAGCAGGAGCCGGCGCGGGGGCGGCGGCGGCGGCACTCGATGCGGGCGCGGCGCGCGGGCGGCGGCGCGGGAGGGGGGCCGCGCGCGGCCGGCGCCGCCTCCACCGTACCCCCTTCGTCGTCGAGGTTCACCTGGAACGCAAACAATAATGGTCAGCCTAAATATCAGAATTCATAAATAAATATAAATAAATAAATATTCCGGACATATCACACACGGTCAACTGATCCCAAACTAGGCATAACCTGTACAATGGGTACCAGAGACTGATATACATAATATATTAATATTTAACACCCAGACACAGAACAAACATCTGTGTTAATCACAGAAATGGTTATCCAGTGCGGGGATCGAACCCGCGACCAGACAACGCAGAAGGCAGAGTTATTAAATCATCCATTAAATCCATTGAGTTATTTTTAAAGCCGCAATTGGATGAGGCTTGCACAGGATAGAGGAGAATGGCACATACAAAGGGAGGCCTATACCCTGCAGTGGGTGAAGTCAGGCTGTGGATGATGATGAACTAAAAACGGTTTTTCTTTTCAAGTTCGATTATTATAATTTCACACTTTACACATTTTTGTTTAGTGTTTTAATACATACATACAAACATTAAATCACGCCTATTTCCCAGAGGGGTAGAGTCCACGGCTTTCCACTTGCTAAGATCCTGACATAACTCTTTTGCTTCATTAACTCTCATCACATTCCTCATACATGCCCGTCGATTTAGGGCATGTATTAAGGCTGTAATAATAACTCATATGGATTTACGCATTCTGATAAGTAGCCCGACGATTATTACCCTTGTGGATTTATGTTAACTATAGAAGGAACGCTAAGCACTTCAAGACACGACTGGATGGGATGTATTAATATTAGTAATTAAATTGATTAATTCAATTAATTTATCAGAATTAGCAGGTTGAAATGGCAGTGATGATGCTGATGAGGATCAGCTGTTCTGTTGTTGTAACTCACCCGCGTGAGGTTCTCGGCGAGGTGCGGGTGCGCGGGGTGCGCGGGGTGCGCGGGCGGTGCGGGCGGTGCGGGGGGCGGCGGCGGGGCGCGGTGCGGGCGCGCCGCGAGGTGCAGGCGGCCCTCGGAGCGCGAGCCGCGGCGCGCGTCGGCGGCGGGCCGCGCGGCCGGCACCGCGCCCTCCTCGTCGTCCTCCTCCTCGCGCACTATGCTGCACTTACGCGATCTCTGTAACACACGTTCATTTTTTTATTGTTGTTAGGTACTTGCGACTAAGGTTAGCGTGGTATGGGCATGTTATGCGGAGGGAAGAATGTCATGTGACTAGAAGAGCGTTAAATATGAATGTGGAAAGATATAAGGGAAGAGGTAGACCAAAGAAAAGATGGATCGACTGTGTGAAAGATGACATGAGTAAGAAAGGAGTGAATACTGATATTACGGCTGATAGAGAAAAAAACATGTTGTGCCGACACCATATGAAGTGGGATAAGGGCAGGGAGATGATGAGGTACTTGCGACTAAGTCCGCATTTATATGTATGTAAGCTTATCCCACTAATTTTCCTTCTTCCTTTGTTTTCTTGAATGTTATCTTTTTTTTTTTTTTTTTAATTCTATTTTTTTATTTAGGGACTTTGAGTTGCGCAGCAACTATGTCAGTCCCATAGAGATCTCATTTAAACAATAAGTACACTATACATCCTGCAGCAACCTGAACGCAGATTTGTAGAGCGCAATAGCGGCAACAGAAGACTGCGCCGCTAACACGCTCTGAAACAAACCCACATCAAGACGGTTTACATTTATTGAGTTGGCCAACTCCTCCCTCATAGGTCTACTCCGGGGACATTCCACCAAAAAGTGATATGTATCTTCAATAACACCACATGTGTCACACATTGGGCTATTCACCTTTTTCATAAGATACTTAAAGTTATTGAGTAGCATGTGCCCAGAGCGCATCCTATGGGCAACAACAATATATTTCCTGCATAATTTTCTAGGTAGGTTGGCAAACCAGGGAATGAGAGGGGGCTCGCTCTGCATAGTTCTATACCAGATGCCCTTCTCCCGAGAAGCAACATCAAAGTACTCTTTCCACTTGTCAACAACAATTCTCTTATATTTGTGCAGTACTTCAGAGTGCTCCGGTTTTAAATACACCTCGGTACCAATTGATATTGCTTCTCGGGCCAGCACATCTGCCACCTCATTTCCTCGAATACCAACATGTGAAGGAATCCATTGGATCATCAGAGACGTTCCCGCAGCTACCAGCACTTGGGCTTTATTTAAAATGGAGTAGGCAATCGATGCACCTCTGTGGCCAGAGGCGCATCGAGCCACGTGCTGTAAGGCGCTTCTGCTGTCTGACAGAATAACCACCTTTCTGAGCCCTGTACTAATAGCATGCGACAAAGCCTCCGAAATCGCAAAGAGTTCCAATGACATTATACAGTTGTGCTCGTTTACAATTTTGAAACTTTCTTTTACATTGTTTTTGGGATCGAAATATGCTGCACCACTCCCATCCTTTGTTTGAGACCCATCAGTATATATATTGTACCAGCCCTGATATTTATTATTCAACATATGTAGAGTGTTGTACTTCAAAATTCTATTGTCGTATCTATTTTTTGGTTCTAATATATCTTCAACTTTAGTATTAATAAAATTCATATCTATGTTTGAGACCCAAGTATCCAACTTAAACATACACAATGGGTTACACGAGTTAATTACTTCTAATTTTGTATGGTCATGTACAGAGGCCAACAGCGAATGCTTATTCCTACGGAAATATACAGATTGTGATAGGTTAGCTAGATCTTTTAAAATATCAATAGTTATATTAGATGACCATGACTGGGATTTAAAACAATACTTAGTTGCTAGATACTCCCTTCTCAAGTGTAATGGAGGTAAGCACAACTCCGACTCCATCACGTGGATAGGTGTGGTTTTGATGAAACCTCCTATCACACGTAACGCTACATTTTGAACTCTGTCTAGTTTGAGAAGATGAGTTTTTGCGGCATTATCATATATAAAACTAGAGTAATCTATTCTGCTTCTAATAAGAGAAATGTAGATTCTTCTGAGATGCTGAGGGTGTATTCCCCAGGATGCTCCCGCTAATATTTTAAGGATGTTATTGAGCTTCATTGTTTTTTGCTGAGTTTCTTTTATATGCCTGCTCCATCGGAGCGACCTATCCATCCAAACACCTAGATATCTAATGCAGTCTACGACAGGCACAGAATGACTATCTATAACTACATGAACCCGATCTCTTCTCCATCCTCTGTTGAACAAGCACATCTGAGTTTTGGATAAAGATATTTCCAAACCGATTTCCCTCAAGCGAATAGAGGTACTAGCAATACAACTCTGTATTTCCGCCACACTATTAGATATATCTTTATTTTGTACATAAAAAACAAAATCATCTGCGTATTGTAGAGACGAGACTCTATATATTGATTGGCTTATTTTATGTGTAATTATGTTGAAAAGAAGAGGAGAGATCGGGTCTCCTTGAGCAAGGCCTCTACTAGTACATCTTATTAAGGTATTATCTTCATTTTCTCCTTTAATTTTAAGATATCTTCTATTCAAAAAGCTATACAAGTAGTTGCACATTTTTGCGCCTATTTTTAACTTGTCCAACACTTGTACCAACTGTTCAACCAAAACACCATTATATGCGCCGTCAATATCTAGAAAACATGCTAGAGTAGGCGTGTTCCTAGCAAATCCGATTTGAATTTGTGATGTCAATCTAACTATGCAATCAACACTAGACTGACCTCTCCTAAAGCCAGATGTAGTTGGTCCTAAAATTTTAGATTTCTCTACGTACCATTCAAGGCGTCTACTTAACATTGTATGAAAAACTTTACATAAGCATGAAATTAAAGAAATCGGTCTTAATTTAGCAGCTGGGTCATTACTAGAGTTAGGTTTAGGGATCGGTATTACTTGTATATGGCGCCATTGTTCAGGTATAGTTGAATTCATAAAGATAGAATTATATATTTTGAGTAAAAACATTTTACCTTCTGAAGGCAGGTTGTACATCATAGAGTAAGTGATGTTATCTTCACCTGGCGATGTGTCTTTTTTTTTCAAACAGTTGTAAAGTTCCTGAGCGGTAAACTCACTTTCTAACTGAATGTTTCTTGATGTAAATATGGGCGATGGAGGTAGAACGTAATCAGGCGCTAGTGATCGTAAAAGCTGCTCTTTCTTATCAACAGGGGCAAAGAAACTATTTTGTCTTAAACCTTTCATCCAGCGCATTTTTTTCCACATTTCGCTAGAGCTAGTTTCTGCATCTATTCCTCCACAGAAATTCTTCCAACTGTTTGATTTAGCCTGTCTTATAGCCTTTTGAGCCTCAGAGATGCATCTATTCAAAATTTCTAAATTATTTGGTGTAGGGTTCCTTCTAAAATCTTTTAAAGCTAATCGGCGTTTTGCCACAGTTTGTGATAATGACGGACACCAATAGTGTTTTGGCTTAAACTTTTGGAGTGGGCTTGTACATATCTTTCGGTAAGGTATACTTTTTTCAGCTGAGCTATTCAATGTTTCTATGAAAAAATTATACATAGCTTGAGTATTTTGGTCCAGATTTAACATAGAATGATTAGAGAAACTACTCAGACAAGTATCGTGGTAGACCTGCCAATCGGCTAATTTAAAGTTACGACGTTTTACAAAAGAGGGCATTTCATTATACTCTAAGAAGTATTTAATAAAAAGATGATCACTTCCCAAGTTTTCCTTCGTGACCAACCAAGTTTTGAAGTAGATTGCTATATCTGTGGTCACAAAAGTTACATCAGGGGCGCTTTCTTGAAGGACGCCATCCACTAACTTAATCCTCGTTAAATCGCCATTGTTTAAAGATACAAAATTAGAATCTAAACTGGACTCTATAATTTCTAAGCCTCTCCTATTAATTTTGTTAGACCAATTAGAATAGTGACCGTTAAAGTCACCAGCTACAATAGATTTTTCATGGAATTTAGAAAAAACTTCATCCCAGTCATATTGTGTTGTTACGATGGAACCTGGACAGTAAATTGATGCAATGTATTTAATATATTTACAGTTTAGAATTTCTACACATATGATCTGGATTCCATTGTTTCTAATACAGATAGGATATATTTGAGACTTAATAGAATTATGTATTACAATAGCCACACCGCCATATCCATCATCTCGATCATTTCTATAGATAGTGTAGCCATTTATTCTTAGGTTAACTTCACAATCAAGCCATGTCTCACTAAGCAAACAAATACTTATTTTCTCCTGATTCAGCAATAGCTCAAACTCTTGTTTTTTAGGCGTTAGGCTCTGGGAGTTCCACTGCCCAATACGTATGCATTGGACAGTGCACCTCCCGGAGCCCAGCGGAACGCGGTTTCTACTTAAATCACTGTTATCCATAATAGAGACCCATTAGTTTCCTAATAAGGTCTCCACTACTAACAGCCTTAATGAAGTAGTCCATTGCTTCTTCTATAATAAAGTTCAAAGCTAGTTTTACTTTTTCTTCGAAGCTACACTTAGCGAAAAATATTTCTTTTAAGCCTCTTAATATACTTCTAAACTTATCTGTATCTGATTCTTGATTCTCCGTTGTTCCTCTCTTCTTCTCCTTCTGAACCTCTTCTTTCTGGAAGTGATTTTCTTTTTCTTTCTTCTCTGGTGGCAGAATGTCATGCTCACTAGTAACTCTTCTCCTCTTTGATTTCCTTTTTTTTCCCCGGGTAGATCCTGTATTAGATTCATCTTCACTGTTTCTAGTGTCATCACTTTCTACTTGGTGATCACACTCAGTTTCTCTGTCATCTTCATGGTGTTTCTCTGTTGTGGTAAAAATGGGTTCTGATGGTGTTGGTTCTGTAGATTCCCATCTTCTCGCTGTATATCTTGGTATATATGATGTACCATAGCCACCTACCGTATTTTGCCTCTCATTTTGTACATTGGACTTCTTATGTTCTAGATATCTCGCCAATGCCACCTTATAGGTGCAGTTTTCTTTACACATAATATGCCTGACTTCCTTCTCTTTCAGAAAAACTGGACATTTTTTATTAAATGCCATATGATTTCCCTTGCAGTTTATGCATTTGAATTTGCACTCATTGATTTCACAATTTGGATGCTCTCCGCTACACTTGGGACATTTTATTCTTCTTGATGGACATAAACGTGCCGCATGGCCATATTTCCAGCACACAGAGCATTGTGTAACTGGGAATGTATAAGGTTCCACTTGGAAACGACAATCATATCCATAAACAAATGAGGGTAAGGTAGGACTCTTGAAACAAAAACGCACTGTCTCGCTGTCACACCAAGTACCCGAATCGTTCATGCGTTTTAATCTTTTAGCTGACGCAATTTCCACTACACTTGTAAAAGATTTCATCAACTCTTCTTCATTTATCTCTAGTTCAATATATTTCACTACTCCATAACTGAGGTTCACTTCATTAGTAAGTCGGCATCTAAAGCCTAATTCCATAAGTTTTTTGTTGTTAGCTAGCTGGATTGCATCACCTCTGCTTTCAAACTTCATGTAAACTTTGTAGGGAGTTTTATATTTTATTTCGTAGATGTTTGGGATATTCTCAGCTTTCAATAGTTTAGCCATGCCAATCTGCTTCGGCAGTGCCTTATCTGAAGAAACGCACACTTCAACCATATTCGCCTTCATTTTACTTCTCAAATTCTCCACTCCACCCCCATGATAACTATTGATATTTTCTTGATTTATCGATTCCTTTGTCTTCTTAGATCGTCTCTGCACCAAAGTAAAACCTTCATCATCATTAATTTCTTCTCCATCATGTTCATCACTTGATCCTCGGCATCTTTTCTCTGGTCTCGCACGATTAATGCATCCTTGTGCTGACATCTCGTGTTCTTCAAACTGTTGTAAATCACACTCCAAACTGTTCACTATCACTTCCTCCTCACTCATATCGCTCCCGATCGCCGCGATGGAGCAAGGTCCAGGGACCTCATCCATTTTCGGCCAACCGCAAAATGAGGGTACTTAATAAAAAAGTTTGTTGCGAAAATAAGGCCTCTCGCTATACGTGCGCTCACTGCGAACAAGCTCGCGCCACTGGAATGTTATCTTATTATAGGAACAAATTTTTGTATGAAAATGGCAGAAATGAAAATCCTCTAGGCTACCTTACAGTTCTGAAACTTGGAACGCTAAGAGCTTTTGAAACATACCTAAATAAAGGAAAAGTAGATGTATGGTTGCATCCTCGCGTACATTTGCTTGTTAACTAGTTCTTATTGGGTAAGTCTAATGATCCACTGGTCTTAAATAAAGTCAGGACTTAGAAAATGATCAAATGAGGTTGTTTTGTTTTTTTCGATTGGAATAGTTCCGTGTTGTAAAATTTTGTGTTTTTTTTTAATACAACTAAGTTATCTAACAAGCATACGGCACACCTGTTGGTAAGTGGTTACCGTAGCCTATGTACGCTTGCAATACCAGAGGCATCACGCACGCGTTGCCGACCCCTTAAAAAGTTCAAAACGCCCTTTTTGAAGAACCCCATACTGTAGTCCTTAGGGAAAACCTCAGCAGGGAGATCATTCCACAACCTGAGTGTTCGCGGGAGGTGTTATGCAAGAACATGGTTGGAATATCGCATTATATCTCCTACTTACCGGTGGTACGTCCTGCGGCGTCCGCGGCGCGGCCGACAGAGTGGGCGGGGCCAGCAGTGAGCGTCCCCCCGCACCCTTGCCTCCCGTCGCAGCCCCGCCCCCGCCTTGTGGGACGCTGAGGGCCTCGGGACGACGCACGCGACTGCTTTCTTGTTTACGTAGCACGTCCGTTCTAGAACAAAAAGTGTGTTATAGTATAATACATCAATACTTTCAACACTTGTGGGTAATAATACCTATAATTTACGTTTTATATAAAACTTGCGCTATGCGCTATATTAATCATAAAAGTTTTACAGAAAAAAAGAGCGACTCCATAGTTTTTATGGATTCTTGTCGCATCCATCCATTCTTCTCTTTTTGACTTAGCGAATGAGAAAAAAAATACGTACAGGCACACTATTAGAACTGTTGTCCTTATTTCATCGTAACCTTTTAAAAACAAAATATACTTAGGTCGCTAAATCTTTTTTTATTCAATGCTAAGATTGTAAACCGATTTTCCTCAATCAATAAACATAATTACAGCTTCAGAGTTTATCTTTATGTGATGTAAGAAATGTAGTCAATCATCATTAGTACATAATGTTATGTTGTACATAATTACCTTTTAGCCTTCAATTTTCTCTCAGCCAACAGATAATAAGTGGCAGTTATATGATTGTAGTCATTTGTTTCAAGAGATTCCAGAATTTGCTCTTTGCTGGCAATAGAACCGTTAACCATTTTTTGGACAATGGCTGATCGGTCTTCCTCAGATAGCTGTTCTTTGGCCACTAATGGAGTGTCAAAGTCTTCCACAGCGAGCCCTTCACCAGCCGTCACCCACGGATCTGTCGCTATTTCCGACAATGTCGCTCTTTTTTCAGGTTCCCTAACTAACATTCTTCCTATAAGCCTGAAAACAATTTGGAATAAGAAAGTTTTTACAGAAAAAGAAATAGGCTCACGACTTTTATCCCTATGCATGGTAGTCAACCTCTCAGAAAATCATATCCTTGAAGATGTCTATGGGGGTAGTCAGAGGCAAGTCAGAAAATTTTTGGCACATGCCCCGCATTTTGCATTGGTGTTCCATACGTGACTTACTACTTACTGGTTTCCTCACGATGTTGTCTTTTGCCGTTTTAAGCACATGTGCGCACTTAAGTTTTTCGAACAGAAAAACTCATAGGTGCACGTCCGGGCTCAAACCCACGATCTGCAGATCGTTAGTCGGGGTACCTACCACTAGGCCAACACGGCCTAGTTTTTACTGATACCTTATTTTTATAAATTTTGATGCAGATTCTTACCTTTTACATGAATTCGTTATATGAGATGGTATAGTGTATTTGCAGTCCATAATCATAGTTAATGTTTCACTATCATTAGCTTCTTGGAACGGAGCATTTCCACAGACCAACATGTAAAGAATAACACCAAGAGACCAAACGTCCACAGCGGGCGCGTCGTAAGAGTCGCCGAGCAGTATTTCCGGCGCGGAGTAAGCAAGCGAACCACATGAAGTCTCGAGTTTTTGACCCGGACAGAATTTATTGCTAAACCCAAAATCGGTTAATTTTACTACACCTAACTTTTCAAAAAATACTACATTTTCAGGTTTTAAATCTCGGTGGACAACATGCAATCTGAAAAATTAAAGTAGGTGAATTATTCCGAATAATATATTAAACTTGTATTTGAGGACTTGTAGGCAAATTAAGTACCTGTGACAGTAAGAGATTGCACGAACAATTTGGCGGAAATAATCACGAGCCAGACTTTCAGATAATCCGGTTTCATGACGCATTATATAGTCATACAAGTCACCACCATCACCTAATTCTAATATCAGATACAGCTTTGTTTGTGTGTCAATTACTTCATAGAGTCGTACTACATTGGGATGTTGCACCAGTTTCATACATCGAACCTGAAATTAAAGACAGCAGCTAAGAAAAGCTCAAGTGAGTGGATATGGGCAAGAGAAAGGACTTAGAACTGAGATGACGACTGATAGAGGGAAATAGAAGATGAATACATGTTGTGCCGCACCCACATGATGCAGGATAAGGGCAGGAATATGATGATAAAGAAAAGCTCAAATGATTTGCATCAATACTAAAAGTGCGCTTCTTAGATGTAACATGGTTATATAAATATAAACCACTAGCTTCCGCCCGCGGCTTCGTTCGCGTGGTACCTACATAAAAAGTAGCCTATATGCTATTCTAGGTAAATAACTCTTTATATTCCATGTTACATCGAAATCTGTTGAGACGTTAGGGCGTGATTGAATAACAAACATCCAAACACCCTCAAACTTTCGCATTTATAATATTAGTAGGGTAGTAGGATTTAACAGTTTCCATATATTAAAACTACAAGGTGATTCATAAACATATTCTATCCCGAAAGGGGCTTATTCTATCATAGGTAAACAACTTAACTCAAACCATCAATTTCTTTTCCGCCCATTCCTTGAATTCCATTTATTGACATCATGGATTATTTTGAAACATCTTAAATCTAGTTGGATTCACATTAGTTTATTTTAAGCAAGTTTTACATCTTTATTAATAATCAAGTTGGAGCATATTCAATCCCAAGCTTTTTTGTGATGTGCAAGATCCCAAAGCATCCTGAATTCAGGAGTCAAAAAAGTTTTCAAACAATTCAAACTTAACCTTATTTACTTTCCAATACAGGTGAAATCACAAGATACCACCACACCTGTCAACCATGCACAATGTGTGCATGGTGGTGGCTAAGCCACCACACATTTGTTGGCACTGACCGTAATAAATAAAATTACCTCTTGGAACAAATGTGACTTAGAGACTTCATCCAATTTGCTTTTGTCAATTACTTTAACGGCCACTTTTTCTCCAGTAAACACATGCCGTGCAAGCTTCACTACGGCAAAATGACCAGAACCTAGTGTGTCAAGCAAATCATAAAGTCCAGCTATTTTGGTGTCGTAAGGTCCTACTCCAGCTCCCATATTTCCAACATTACTACAATTATTATTCATGATGTTGTTCTGAAAAAAAAAACATATAATGTCATTTACTTTGAATTTAACTAACAAAAGCAAACATTAAAAGCGTTTATCTAACATCTTAAATGAAAAAATATATATTATAGCTGCAGGCAACCACCCTGGTGCTGAGATGACCCAGATTTAGATAATATCTAGTGGAGGCAGTCAATTGGTATCAAGAGGAGGTAGTGATTTATTTTACATTACAAACAACAAAGACCTTATTTTAATTTTGACAGAAACCTAAAGTTTTAGACTTGCTTAAGAAGAATAACACTAACAAACCTGTAAGACCGATTATCGGCAAGGAATTTCAGTAGGAAGCACAATTGGATATTTCAGGTACTACAAGTGATTCAAAATTCCACACACATTTTAACAGCGACAACTTTGCCTGTCTTTTATAACAAAGAATAAAAGTACATCCTTATTTTATAAATAGTGAATTAAATTGTAAAATAAATTGATCCACAAGAATCACAAAATCGCCATTTCACAAAAATCCATTTCGTTTCGTTCTATCTGACTTGACTGAAGGGGAGACTGAAACTGACATTTCAATTTTCAATCAATCAACAGTTATGGTCATAGATTAAGGATCGACTACGCTCCACACACATTCATCGTAGGTGTTTCTGTCTACGGTCTGTCTTTAGGCTCCATAATCTATGGTTGAAATCGTCATTTACATCATTACCATCAGTGTCAATGTCACCCGATTGATTGTTTGACGACATTGATTGGCTACAAAGTTACTCTATGGCTGGCTGCTGCTCCGAAAACCCCAACCTCTTTGTGACAGTAGCCACAGTAATAGTGTTCTGTGGCCACAGTAGCCAAAACTAAAGTAAGAAATTAAATTGAATCCCAACTTCTAACTTCACTACGATTTCAATTTTCAACAATTTTACTCATACTAATAGTGTTCTGTGATTTTACTTTTCTGTGGAAGCAACCGCCGCATTACACTCTTTGCCGGTAGTATTGTTTACGTATTCTCTTCGGAACAGCGACCGAAAATAGATTAACCAAGCGAGTTTTCATTACCTATTTCTCAGCCGCAGTAATTCTCAATCACAACCAAAAAAACTCCTTCAAACGGCTCCATCGATAACCTCGTAGATATAATCAATCATGGTGTTAGGTCATGATATGCTTACCAGTGAAAGAACTCAAGATATCAAAATAGCAGAAGATGTTTCGTTCGATTCAATGCTATTGACTCCAAATACACTGACAGGATTAAAAACTTCAGGGTTTTATGTCCCATCACCAATACAACTACATGGAATACCTTTGGGAAAGTGTGGATTCGGTAAGCGCATATTAAATCTGATGATAACTCTTCCTCGAAGCTTCAGTGGAGATATTGTATTAAATAAAGCTATCTGTGATTTACTTTATAATTTTCAGATCTCCTTTTGGAAGCAAAGTCTGGAACTGGAAAAACTGCTGTGTTTTCAGTGATAGCTTTAGAAAAACTAAATTTAGACAAAGGCGTGCAAACCTTGGTACTTGCACCTACAAGAGAAATAGCCTCGCAAATATGTGATGTTATCAAAGCAATTGGTGCTAATTTTGAAGGTATGTACCTACCTATACTATAAGGTGAATTACCTGTTGTCTGCTTAAGCACAGATCTGGTCGAGACACAATCAATTTGCTATTGTCTGGAATCACCACAATCTGATCACATGCTTGTTGAATTTGCCAATAAAACATAATGTGTTTTTTCAGGTCTATCTGTCGAGGTTGTAATGGGTGGCTTATCGTTTGCAGAAGATGTAGAAAAATTCAAAAAGAAAGTGCACATTGTTGTTGGTAGCCCTGGAAGATTACACCACTTGATTAAGGACAAACACATTGATGTTTCATCTGTCAGGCTTATGGTGCTAGATGAAGCTGATAAACTGGTTGAAAAAAGCTTTTTACCAGATATAAATTACATATTTTCTCTACTGCCTAGCCAAAAACAGATTATTATGAGCAGTGCCACATATCCTGAAAATATTAAGACCATAATGAGTAATTATGTTCACAATGCACATCATATCTGCCCTGATAGCAGTAGTGTACTGCTTGGCATTGAACAGAATGTCATAATAGTCCCTAGTCATGTCAATATTGTGAAACAAACTAAAAACAGATATGAGGAACTGAACCGAATACTATCAAAGAAAAAATTTAAACAATGCTTAGTTTTTTGCAACTATCAAGTAAGGGTTGGAGAAGTACACAAAATGCTCAATAAAGATAAATGGCCAGCTGACAAACTCTATGGTCAGCAACAGCAAACTGACAGGTTGGAAGCACTGAAAATATTACAGGAATACCAATGCAGGATATTGGTCACCACTGATTTGGCCGCGAGAGGCATTGATGCATCAAATGTTGATCTAGTTATTAACTTTGAAATTCCATATAATTGGCAAACATATTTGCATAGGATAGGAAGAGCTGGACGATTTGGCTCCTATGGGAGTGCTATAACTATTCTTTGTGAAGGAGATGAAGAAAAAAGGTTCAAAACAATGCTAAGCTCTATAAATATCCCGTTTGATTTGAAATACCTATGGAGCAAAGAACCATTTTTACTAGATAGCCTTAACAAGGGCGAAGAAATTTGTCCCAGGAAAGAAATTGAGTCACAACCTGAAATAAAAGAATCAGAAAAGAAACTGGGTACAAAAGAGGCTTCTGAACAGTTGTGGAAAGTGTTATCAGTTGAATTAATTGAACCAAAAAAGGAAATGTGTGATATCCCAACATTTGAGAGCTTGTGTGTTTCTTTTGAACAGGCAAATAAGGACTCAAGTATAGATAATATTGAAAGTTTTTCAGATTTATTGTCTTCATTTCAAAATCATGAGATCAAAAGCAATGAAAAATCTAATTACAATCCTGTGGAAGTAAATCAACTTTTAATCCCATGCAACATATTCAACAGTAATGTAATTCTGCAAACCTTTCAAAAACATAAAAGTGACTTATCATTATCACACAACAACAAAAAAGAGAATTTAATTCAAGTTGGGAAAGTAGATGGTCCAAATCTTGTTCACAATGAAATAAAATCAAAAAACTTTTACAGTCTAAGCAAACCCAAACATGAAATAAGTAAAAATTTGGACAGTAAACAAGGAAATTCAGAAAATGATGATACATACAATGACAGTCCCTCAACAAAACCCAAACATGAGCTTATTAAAAATGCTGTCCGAAAATCAGGAAATACAGACTGTGGGAATGCATTGAGTGAAAATGATGAACAGGAAAGCTCAAAGCTTAATGGCAACGCCAAAGGAAACCAATTGAAAAATAATGATAATATATATTTACCAACTGCTTCTGGTAGTTCAGAATATAATTCTCACACTAAATCAAAAACAGACAGCAAACCTAGAAGAAATGAATACAGTAATAATCAAAGTAAAAGATTTGGTAAAGTTCAAATGTGGAAACCAGTATCTCCTAAAACTTATGTCAATGATGACCATCATTATCTTGATGAGTCAGATTCTATCTCACAGAAATCAGATTATAATGCTAATGCAAGCATCTTACATGATGATGAGAATGCTTTGCTTTCAGCAAATCTCCCAACTGCTTTTGGCAAATCCAAACAATGGAAAAATTATAAATCAGAAAAAAACTGTGGTTACTATAAAAATAAAAGAAACAGTGAATATCAGGTTGCACAATCAAAAACCAGACCTGAAACCAAAACCTATGCCAAGCAAAGAGCTGAACCTATTTATGAATCATCTGGTGGTGAAAGAACAGAAGATGAGTCTGTTATTTACTCCTACAGATCACTTGGTGCTAAATCTTCTAAAAGTTGCAGACCCCATTCCAAATCCAGTAAACCTTTCAGAAACAATGGAACACATAGCAATGGTTATACATACAATATGAGCAATAATGTGATAGAAGAAAGGCAGCATCAATTTGATCTTTGGTACAAGCAGTTACAAACGCAAATGCTGCTGATCGAAAGATCTGTTTATATTGCAGAAATGAGTAGCCCTTATTAGTAGTCATGATTATCATATTCAGAAATAAATTCAATTTTATCAAATTTTTATTGTAGGCACTTTACAAAATTGTTCATTGCACTTATTACCTTAATTGTAATAATATTCTGTCTATGCATAGCATAGGCATGAAATTTGTTTCTAGAATAGAGTATGGTAATGAATTTAAAACAGTCTAAAAAGCATTTTCTATTTGTTTTATATTTTAAAATGTTTGTATCAACATTCCATAATTGTAACTAGTCATACATACATAAAATCACGCCTGTTTCTCAGAGCGGTAGGCAGAGACCATGGCTATTCACTTTCTTAACAATCCTTATGCATGCTCTCGTCGAGCACTCACGCTTTAGGGTACTCTTAATCAGGACTTTTTCCAAAATTACTGAAACATATTGACTTATATGCTCATTGATTACTGATTTGTTCCATAAACGTACGCCGAGGTCTTCCTCTGACAATTCGTTTATTTTATAGGAGTGCCTTCTGCTATTTTAATATGGGAATGTACTATTTAATAATAAATGCCTTTATTCAACTCTCATAATTATCTTTTATTTATTTACTATGTAAGTATGTACTATTATGAAAAATCTGTAAATAATTTTTATAATAGATTTCTATAATTTAAAATTTCAATGAATAAAAAAGTCAATAAATAAGTGGGCTTAGGAAATAAATAATAGTATATCAGATTAAGTCTACGCTAGGCCATGGTCAAGTTATAATATACAACCAGAACCACGCACCACATGTAACGTGCGCATGCGCAAATGCAGACATAGAGAGCTATAAGGATAAGATGAATACCACATGAACACATTACACAGCCAGGAAAACTTGAAGCAGATTTAAATAAAGTCAGTCAAAGTTGATATCATAAACCATAAAATAAGTGCACTCTCATTTACACGCAACATATAAAATTCACCTAATTAATATTAAGTACATTAGAAATACTTTTAATATTATGCATTCTTTGGGTTTCATTTTGCAAAACTGATTGGTATTATAATTTTCAAGTCTTTGCAGAGTCGCTGCACTGTCCCTGATCAAGTCCTGTACTAAACAGTCACAGGACAGTCTAGCTTTGGCACACAGTAGATGAGGGGAGTTCACTGTTATACACAGGTGACATTTCTGATTGGCATTCAATCAGAAATGTCACTTATTGTCATTTAGCAAAGCCAGTTTTTAGATTACGCGTATGACTGTGTCACATCCTACTAAAATTATAAATGCGAAAGTTTGTGGTTCAATCACGCCTTAACGGCTCAACCGACTTCGATGATACTTTATCTAGAATAGCATATAGGCTTATTTTTATCTAGGAACCACGCGAGCGAAGCCGCAGGCGCAAGCTAGTATCTCATGTAACACTGGATCTACCTGAGCTGAGGTAGCAAGAGTTGAAGAGTTAAAATTTTGTATATTTGTAGTTCGACCTTTCGCGCCTCTGTGTGTGCAAAAGCCAAACAATACCATGTTGGAAGTTGGAAAATATTTTTGGATTACAAGAAGAGAAGACATCAGGTTACCACAGGACTTCTTGGGTAGGTACTAATCCTTCTTCTCATGAGTTTCTGAAACAGAAAACAATGTTTAACTATAAGATGCTTTAAGATAGCAACACACTATGCGAGGTATTTGCACAAAAGGAGCCTCTAAGAGGCGCACTTCAATCCTTTCACTACACTGATTCTTTCATCGACGGTCAAAGGCTCTTTTCAGGGCCATCATACCTCAATCTGGTCACTGACCTAATACAGGATGACCAAGAATCAAGTGACAGGTAAGCTATTGACGTCTCATGTTGAGAATCATAAATCATACTTTTTATTGCCTGAAATACATGTGTTATAGATGTTATACATTTTATAAAAGTAGCAATGTATTCTGCCTGTTCAGGCGTGCAATTTTGAAATAACGTGTAAGAAGTGAGTGAGTACTTCATGTAAATCTCGGAATCGGGCCATTGCATAATCTGTGACAGCTGCCATCTGTGATTACCAGGTGTCTCCTCCTCATCAGCGTCGAGTATGTCAGCGCAGCAGACCGAGTAACAGATGAGCGAGAGGAAGCCGAGCGGTAGGCCGAACACGAGTGCCGTCAGCACGGGGTTGCCGCGCCACATGTTACTCAGCATGGAACGCGCCTCGAAGAACCCACGGTAGAAGCGAACTGGCCAGTGGTTCCCGCCGTATGTCTGAAACAAATATAGGGCGTGGTTTATCAAACCACCAATAGGTGACTACGAACGACGCATGCAGTTCGTACTGCGGGAGCGAGTGAGAGGATTGAAGCTTCCAGTTGCGAGAGCGACAGGGACGCCACTAGCTTACGAGAGAAGTACCTACGCACTAGGAGGGACATCCGTTCCGGGCGACGAGCAAACGCGGCTTGTAGAAGAAAGAAAGGGTGGAAAAGCGCCCGTATGAACGAACTCATAAGCCTGCCCTTGTAATAGTAGATTTTATCATATGGGAGCATAATAATATTTTTACGGCGAGGGCGCTTTTTTGAATCCAGAGCGAAGTGAGGGATTCTAGAGTAGTAGTAGTATTTCTTTAGTAGAATCCTGAACGTAGCGAGGGAGTCAAAGTACGTCGCCCGAGCCAAAAATATATTTTGCGCCCGAGTGATACACTCTACTTTTCATCACCCACTATGAGAAAATAAAAGGGGCCTACAGCTGGCGGCGGCGCGACTATGGGCCGTTTTACCAGCCAGTCTTAAGAATATTTAATTTTGCGTTCGATTTCTTTGCCGCTGAAAACTAAGATGTTCCAAATTCAAAAAGTGCGCGTAAAAGAACATTGCGGCGCACTTATAAAGAGGAGCGGGCTGGAAAACTCATTCCCGCCCGCTAAAAGTTTCATAAAGAAAACACCACCTTTGGGTGCACTTAAAGGTAAGTTAACTTCTAAGTTATATTACTTACGGGAGCAAGCTGGAGATGTATCTGATCAAGGAACAGCGAAACCGCCTCCGGCGTCATAAGTACTGGGTCGTCATCAGGTATGTGGTGGTGACTGGTTGTCGAATTTAATACTAGCAGGTTTGGTACTGTCAGTTCCGACATGGCAATGGAGTTGGCTAGCTCCGGGGTGCCCATCCAACCAAATTGGTAGAGGTGGTGAAGTTCTCTTTTTCTTTTTCTAAAAATATAAAATGGTGATCAATGCACACTATAATCAGAGTGAATGCGTTAGGGCGCGGGCGCAATAGAAATTTATATATTTCTTCAGTGGTACATATTTCTACATTTGAAAAGTCACGCCCACGTCGGCGTCGCCGTCGTCGTCGTCTCATTGCCGCTGTCGTAAATGTATTTTTTTTAAAAACCTACTATGTTTGACCACACTCTAAACCTGTATGTGAAAAAGATTGAGATTAGTTCTAGTACCTATATGTATTTTAGTTCTCGATTTGTAAACTTTCTTGGTGGTAGAAAAAGTCAGAAACCAAAGCTGATATTAGTATTGCTAATAAAAATACTTTTGACAGTCATAGTTAATTACCTTATAATTCCTTCAACCATATCCTTGAAATCTCGTTCAGTTTGGGTAATTTCATTTAGTTTGTTCTCTGATACAATAGCGATTACAATATATTTTTCAGTGTCCATCAAGTGGTTTATGTTTGCCCTTGTTATTTTAGGGAAGAACCCAAATCTTTCGGCATTTATCCACTTGTCTAATGTATTATTTAACGTATCTTTGTCTTGAAGAACTGTTGGATTAGCTGCAAAGAAAATATAGGCATTGCAGATAATCTAAATGTACTGACCTATAATTATTTCAAAAAAAAATAATTACAAGATGACGAGATCTTATGATCAAAACAAAAATTTCTGCAATAAGAACCTGTTTTTGAAGAAAAAAACTAATGTTCAGAAACATTACATATTGAAATCACAAGGATCATTTTGAAACGTCTTATTTCTTGAATTAACGCCCATACTTCACTATACTAGGATAAGTGGGAATATATAATGAAAGAACCATCTTTTAGCACATTCTTACATAAAATTCGGCGGATCTAGGCATGGTTCAAGTTAGTTGTTTAGCGTGCGAGCTGATTTTAGCGTAATAATAAAAATAAATAAAAACTCAGTACTAAACTGCACAGTGCCCGTCCAAATGGCTTACTTCATGTTTGCCTAGATCAACCAGCCATATTGTAATTGCTAGTTATTTCTATTAAAATTGCTTGCTTACTTGTTCCTTCTTGGTCATCCTATGAATGGTGAATCAGACTGAAGTTGTTGGCTATGAAAAGGGCTTTGGTAAGAGAAATAGTGTGGCATATTGTAATAGGTTACGTTACTAAATTACCTTCAAAGAAGAAAATCTCATCATCTTTATGAACAAACACTGCAGTATCGTCATCAGGCAGTGTAACTTCATGCTGGATCACATCAGGTGACATGGCATAGAACCATGAGTGGGGCTGATACTTTTCTGCATTCAATGTAAATGTTTCCTGTAAGTAAATCACTTCTCTTATAATGTGTCTTGTCTCTTCTATTGTGTGGGACCTACACAATAGAGGTGTTGGGCGCAAGCGCCTTGCGTGTGCGGCGCTATAGATATATATATATAGATGTATTAGAGATATAGATATGGACCTACACAATAGAGGTGTTGGGCGCAAGCGCCTTGCGTGTTTTTCGGCGCTATAGATATCTATATAGATGTATTAGAGATATATATATATGGACCTACACAATAGAGGTGTTGGGCGCAAGCGCCTTGCGTGTGCGGCGCTATAGACATCTACAGTGGTGGTCATCTAATTAGAAACACCTACCTGGGTTTATATTTTTATTGCAAATTCCCTTTTGAACTAATTTTTAACGTATCATTGAGTGTTCCTACGTATTAAAATCGATGTATCGGATATTATATTGCATTGTTATACCATTTTAATAACAGAAAACAACGGTTGTTTTTCTAAAACTGAAAGTTATATTAATAACAAAATAAAAAACGAGATACAAACCGGACAACTAATTAGAAACACCAAAAAAATCATTACTTAAATCATTTTTAATTTGAACAAAACCCCAATAGTTTTGAAAAATACTAAAAATACTACATCCTTAGACAATTAGTATTTGGTAGGGTAGCCTTTATTATCAATAACAGCTTTGCAGCGACGCGGCATTGATTCAATCAATTTATAACAAGTTTGTACAGGAATACTTCTCCAAGCGTCTTCAAATGCACTGTTAAGTCCATGAATATTAGTAACGTGTTTCTGCGACAGGTTGGTCTTTATAGTGTGCCACAAATTTTCTATGGGATTTAAATCCGGACTATTGGCAGGCCACTCTAATACTGTCACGGATTGTTCTGTAAGAAACGCTTTAACGCTGCGTGCTGTGTGCTTTGGGTCGTTGTCATGCTGAAATATCCAAGTTACTGGCAAATTTTCCTCGGAATATGGAATCATTGTCTCTTCCAAGATCTTTTTGTATTGATATTGATCCATTTGCCCTTCAATCTTTCTCACGGGACCAATCCCGTACCCTGAGAAACATCCCCACACCATTACATTTCCACCACCGTGCTTAACTGTCTTTTTAGTGTAAATGTTATTCAAAGCCTCGTTTATTGGTCGTCGTACATATCGTTTTCCATCGGAATTAATCAAATTAATTTTAGTTTCATCTGAAAACAAAACTTTTTTCCATTGATGAATAGTCCAACTGCCATATTTGCGAGCGAATGCTAGACGATTTTCTCTATGTTGCCTGGTTAGTAGTGGTACTTTTCTAGCGATCCTTCCTAACAATTTTCCTTCAACCAACCGTCTACGAACTAGTTTAGTGGACACGTGTCGAGGATCGTCTTCTGAAAATACCTCTTTTCTTATAACATTGGATCCTTTAAAGGGGTCCGCCTTAGCTAATCGAAGCATAAGCCTGTCTTCTTGAACTGTAGTCTTCCTGGGCCGAAGTTTTCTTGGCACGTTATCTGATGTTCCGTGTAGTTTGAAATGTGCGAGGGCGTTAAATATCATCTTTACGGAACATTCCAAATAATCGGCGATCTTTCTGTAACTCCATTTTTGTTTTAAATGAAAATTCACTATAATTTTTCTCGTTGCTGCATCACAGCTCTTATTTTTACCCATTTTTAATAAAACAATAATAAATAGTAACTTTTCGTAATGAGTTAGAAATGGCGGCAATATTTACAATGTGATTGACAATTGTGAGAACTGTATTTCAGTTTAAAAAATCAAATTTTGAACCAAGTCATACAATGTTTCTAATTAGTTGTCCATTCTGCCAGTCCTAACGATATTGATACTTTTTGTTTCACTGATATTTATTTTTATTGTCGTCTTGGTTGTCAAATATTATTGCTTGTAATTAAACTAGAGATATTAAAGTACATTGTAAAGTAGTGAAAAAAAAAATTACCTCCTATTAAATGCTATAATAATGTTAGTTACTTTATAAAAATGTCAGGTGACTAGGTGTTTCTAATTAGATGACCACCACTGTATATAGATGTATTAGAGATATAGATATAGAACAAGTAGGTAGATATCTATATATGTAGATGTAGAAGATAGATATCAGTTACAGAGAAAACCAGTTTTTAGTTAAAACACATTTTCTCATCGTGAGGTTGACTAAGCATGTATTCTTCTTCCACTCTTTTCAGTTAGCTCTCATCTCTGCAGATATACAGTGGTGGTCATCTAATTAGAAACACCTACCTGGGTTTATATTTTTATTGCAAATTCCCTTTCGAACTAATTTTTAACGTATCATTGAGTGTTCCTACGTATTAAAATCGATGTATCGGATATTATATTGCATTGTTATACCATTTTAATAACAGAAAACAACGGTTGTTTTTCTAAAACTGAAAGTTATATTAATAACAAAATAAAAAACGAGATACAAACCGGACAACTAATTAGAAACACCAAAAAAATCATTACTTAAATCATTTTTAATTTGAACAAAACCCCAATAGTTTTGAAAAATACTAAAAATACTACATCCTTAGACAATTAGTATTTGGTAGGGTAGCCTTTATTATCAATAACAGCTTTGCAGCGACGCGGCATTGATTCATTCAATTTATAACAAGTTTCTACAGGAATACTTCTCCAAGCGTCTTCAAATGCACTGTTAAGTCCATGATATTAGTAACGTGTTTCTGCGGCAGGTTGGTCTTTATAGTGTGCCACAAATTTTCTATGGGATTTAAATCCGGACTATTGGCAGGCCACTCTAATACTGTCACGGATTGTTCTGTAAGAAACGCTTTAACGGTGCGTGCTGTGTGCTTTGGGTCGTTGTCATGCTGAAATATCCAAGTTACTGGCAAATTTTCCTCGGAATATGGAATCATTGTCTCTTCCAAGATCTTTTTGTATTGATATTGATCCATTTGCCCTTCAATCTTTCTCACGGGACCAATCCCGTACCCTGAGAAACATCCCCACACCATTACATTTCCACCACCGTGCCTAACTGTCTTTTTAGTGTTCTTGTTATTCAAAGCCTCGTTTATTGGTCGTCGTACATATCGTTTTCCAACGGAATTAATCAAATTAATTTTAGTTTCATCTGAAAACAAAACTTTTTTCCATTGATGAATAGTCCAACTGCCATATTTGCGAGCGAATGCTAGACGATTTTCTCTATGTTGCCTGGTTAGTAGTGGTACTTTTCTAGCGATCCTTCCTAACAATTTTCCTTCAACCAACCGTCTACGAACTAGTTTAGTGGACACGTGTCGAGGATCGTCTTCTGAAAATACCTCTTTTCTTATAACATTGGATCCTTTAAAGGGGTCCGCCTTAGCTAATCGAAGCATAAGCCTGTCTTCTTGAACTGTAGTCTTCCTGGGCCGAAGTTTTCTTGGCACGTTATCTGATGTTCTGTGTAGTTTGAAATGTGCGAGGGCGTTAAATATCATCTTTACGGAACATTCCAAATAATCGGCGATCTTTCTGTAACTTCATTTTTGTTTTAAATGAAAATTCACTATAATTTTTCTCGTTGCTGATTCACAGCTCTTATTTTTACCCATTTTTAATAAAACAACAATAAATAGTAACTTTTCGTAATGAGTTAGAAGTGGCGGCAATATTTACAATGTGATTGACAATTGTGAGAAAAGTCATACAATGTTTCTAATTAGTTGTCCATTCTGCCAGTCCTAACGATATTGATACTTTTTGTTTCACTGATATTTATTTTTATTGTCGTCTTGGTTGTCAAATATTATTGCTTGTAATTAAACTAGAGATATTAAAGTACATTGTAAAGTAGTGAAAAAAAAATTACCTCCTATTAAATGCTATAATAATGTTAGTTACTTTATAAAAATGTCAGGTGACTAGGTGTTTCTAATTAGATGACCACCACTGTATATATACTGGTTTTTATGGTAGGCATATTATATAATATATTCTTTAGGTAGGTAGGTAAAATTTATTTTATGGTTGTGTGCACAACATTATATCAAAATGTATTATAGTTAAGTACATCTGATTTACCCCTTATTAATCATATCCAGTCCACCCCATCCAAAGGTTGTCTGGTAGAGATCGCTACTTCAGCGATAAGGCCGCCCATTGTTCATCAAATAGTTTAGTTTTTATTGTTTTTTGTTAATGTTTGTACTTTTATGGTGTGCAATAAAGCATTTTCTATCTATCTATCTACTGGTTTCCAAACATGGATTGGTAATACTATGTAGGTACCTAAGGTAGTAGGTATTGATATTTGTTTACCCATAGATGCCCCTGTTGCTTTCCAACAAAGCCAAAGAAGACAGGATGAGTCTCTTTGAGATAGCCAATGCTTTCAGCCTGTGATATCCTCTGCACGGCCGGCTGAGACATGCGCGTGGCATAGTTCACCATGTCATCTTTCTGCCGGTCTCCCACATATTCATAATGATTGGTGCCTTTGATGCTGGAAAAATTTATAAAACTAAATAAGCTATATTAATTGTTTGAAAGACAATATGCAGACGCTAATTTTTACCTACCACTCCTCCTCCACCTCCACCTCTTGCCCCTGCGGCATCCTATGGCATGTACGGAACAACATGCCATAGGATAAGAGAAACCCATATTGATATATAGGGATATAGCTCAAATTAGTTGTGATAATACCATCATGCATTTATATGTACCTTCCACTCACTTTTAGGTGTGTGTAATACTAATAACAAACATGATGAATTAATTTTTTACAATTTGAACAAAGGAGCCATTTCATTCTGGGCCTGGTCCATGTACAATACATAGAAAAATTAGGAAAAAATAGGAGATTACAAGAAAAATACAATTTAATTAATTTGAAGATAAATGCGATGGTACAAGAATAGTTCTTCTGGTAAGTTTTTACTATGTGAACACTATTTGAAAGCAGCCATGTTGGTTTATAATTGGTGTTTGACATGACATTGACATATTTTTCATGTCATGTTGTTTGATTTGATGTTTTTGTTTTGTCAGATAAATGTAGGTTGTCAAAATGACATTTCACGCCCGTCCATCCGCCATATTTTTGTAGCGCTGTGTGTTGCTCTCTTTGTCGAAGAAAATCTTAATGTACCTTAGAACGAAGTCAATTTAAATAAAATAACCAATTAAATACGTTTACTTTATTGCTTAGCCATATTTTAGAGTAGTGTACACAGTGCAGGCCCTGGCTCCATATATTGATGAAACGTCTCTTTTGTATGTAAGTTTTGTTGTATATATGTATAGCAGAATGAGAACGTTTACTTACAAGAGTATTGTAGGGTAGCCACGAATTTTGTATTGTGATGCAAAGGCAGGGAACCGAGTGCAGTCTACTTTGGCTACTTTGATGGGAGTATTGTAAAGGGACTGGGCCACATGCGCCCACACCGGCTCCAGGCGACGACAGTGCGCACACCACGGCGCATAGAACTTCACAAACCACATTCCCTCATGGCTTATTTCCATAAATTTGTCGCTCAGTTCAAACACTCTAGATGCCGAACTCACAGACACCGCTGTAAATTATAAAATGTACATTATTTACTGTTCAAACCCATGGTTCTGAACTATTTGCAGAGTAAACAAAACCGAAATAGTTAAGTAGACGTCGAAGGAAAATCACCTGATAATATTAGGATACAGAATTCCACTGAAAATTTCATTGTTGCGATTATTAAAAAGTATTCATTAATTTATTTCATGGTTTTTCTAGTGCTGTTCAACACAAAATTCAAAATATATTCTTTCTACAAACAAAAGCAAAAGTGGCCGACTTCAGCTGAAAATGAAAATCCACAGATTAGTACTAAGTTTTCTAAGAAAATCGATAGACAACACCACAGACTACTAAGGAATACTACACCACAGACTACTAAGGAATACTACGTAATCCACAGATTAGTACTATGTATTCTAAGAAAATCGATAGCAGACTACTAAGCCCCTTCGTCCATGACGCTACGCAAAAGTGACGGAACTCATTAGAAACTACAGTTGCGGACTGATTGGAAACTCTGACTCGTCCACGACGCTACTGGAATTTCCTGAAACTCAGTCACTCAGTACACGATTTTATGTAACATGACTAGTGATAATTCGAGCGATGACATGGAATTATTATTAATTTTATATTAAAAGGCAAAGACGTATGTCTATTGTTTCACCATTTTATTTGCAGAGCCCAGAACACAGATCATAAACAGTCACAGAGAGTTATACCAAGAAAACAGATTATCTCAACACAGCCCCTCAATTTGTAGAGGTTTATACCTATATATTTTATACAAATTGAATCTAAGATAATATGAAAATTGTTGACACAGAAATTGTAAGACTACATATTTTAATAAACTTATTAAGACTCTACCTAACTATTTCAATGTAGAATAGCATGTAGACATAGCTGCAGTTAACTCTAAGATAGAATAAAATGAATGTTTACAAACAAAATAAGTTTTTTCTACCTTTAAACATAAAAACATATAACAATAATAACGGATAGTGTTTCTATTTAGCCCTTCAAATAGCAACATCAAGTTAATAAACCACTAAATAAAAACATTACAATCATAATATATTAGCAAGAGAGATACCCATCTAAGGTAGTTAACCTAATACACATTTAATCTTTCACGGAAATATACATGCTTTCTTGCAGGCAATGCCTTTGTGAAAATATCAGATATATTTTCCTCTGTAGGTACATATCGCACGTTGAAAACAAGAGTGGCATTAAACGAAATTTGGCGATATTGAGTTAGGGCGACATCTGAAATCTACGGACAAAACTACGTCATCTCCATTGATCCGTTTTCTGATAGGTCACTTAAAAACTCGCTAGATGTCACAAGTGTCACTTCATGCTTCGAGGTTTTGTGCTTACTAGTTAAATCAAAACCGACACTAAATCAGTTCGAGTCCGGACGCCGGCGACAATTGTTCATGGGGTAAGTGAAAAAGTGACATATTTTGTTTAGTGCCACTTATATCGTAACTATAAATGAAATAATTATAAAAAGGTGATTTCAACAGTGACACATTTTGTATAGTGCCACTTATTGCGTAAGATAATTAACAAAATTGTGTGAGGTTATATCAATAAATGGCACAATGTGTTTAATGCCATTATTATAATAAAATATTACGAGTAATTTTGCATTGTCTTCATAACCTAAACGGCACATTGTGTTTAGTGTCACTTTCTTAATTAAGAAACATTTAAAGAAAAAAAATTATTTTGTTTCATGCCTCTTTTCTTCATTTTTTTGGGGCTATTCAACGGAATTTCTCAGTGAATAATATTCAAGTACTATTGCTTAGGTTCATTTTAATAAGCTCGCGGTTAGGTATTAGTAAGGCACAACAAACTCATCTATGTGTAGGTACTTAGTCTATTTTTTGTTAAAGGAACCTACTTAGTTCATTGAAATCATTATGGATCTATCCAGAAGTAGAGGAAGAAGAATATTACAACTAGCTATTCAGAAAAATAATGAGGAACAAAAAACAATCCAACATCCACCACCCCTAGTGAACAATGCGATGATGATGGAGACTTTTCTCCCGCCTCAGACGATGATAGGACGTACGTACCCCTAAAAAGGAAACGGATCACGTCTAGCTCTAGCTCATCTTCCAGTTCATCCTCAAGTACGCCTTCGTCTTGTTCGTCAACTTCGTCGTCTTCTACCTGAGCGAAATGGAGATACTAACAACGTTGCTCTAACCGACGATGTTGATTTTGGGGAAACTGTTGTGGATTACTACTCTAAAACACTGCTGGCTGAATATAACTTTGAACAAAGTTATGAAAATACACAAGTAGTTGAAAGCTGCTACTGAAATCCCAAATCCAGTTCCGATAGTTCCGATTGACCAGAATGTTCAAGCTTCAAATGAAAACAACGAAATAGTCGTGATAGAAACTCAGTCAGACTCTGCAGTCACAGAGAAATCGAAGAAGAAAAAGAAGATGAAGAAAAAGAGTGCTGTGACAAAACAATTCAGAAATTCTGGTAAAATATACGTCTCAACCTCAGGTACAAAAAAGGTTTTTCCGGCAAGAATTCTCAAACCAACTTATGGATATAAGCTAAAATGCTCAGAAAAAGTATCAGTAGATAAAAACTGTTTGAAAGTTACTGGGACATGGCTTCAATTGAAAGACAAAGATAATACATTGCTCGTTATATTCAAAACATAACACCCAAATATCAATACAAAAAAAAATCATTCAAATAGAAAATAAAAAAAAAGTTTTTTACCTTGAAATCAATAGCACCAAAACAAGATTTGTCTGCAAAAAATTCTTCAGAAATACTTTGGATATTACTGGCAGATGTATCAGGACTGTTTTGCAAAAGATATGCGGCGTAACTGGTGAATTAGAAGGAGAAAAGAGAGGAAAGCATAAAAAATTGTTTGATTATTTGATTGAAGGAGTTACAAGTCATATAAACAGTATTTCACGTATTAAAAGTCCCTACTTGCGTTAGCAAACTACCAGAGAATTTATAGATGAAGGAAAAAATGTGGTAGACCTGTATAAAGACTATAAAAATGATTGCGAAAAGAATGGGTTACCTTGGGTTATGGAGCATGCTTATCGCTAAATTGTTAATGAAAATTTCAATATCAGTTTCTTTGTGTCTAAGAAAGACAAATGCGAGCAATGTTCAATTTACAAATTGGCTGTAAGTCCTTAAAGGGAAGCACTAAATAAATATTATGAGAGGCATATAAAAGAGAAAGAGCGAAGCCGAGAAGAAAAGGTAAGCGAAAAAGAAAAAGTGTCAAACAGTTTTATCGTAGCACGCTATGACTTGCAAGCAGTAATGACAGCCCCAAAAGATGAAGTATCGACTTTATTTTACAAGTCAAAAATGAACTGCTTGACTTTTACCATCTCAGAACTTAATTCTGACAAAACAGAATGCTACTTTTGGTATGAATCTCAAGGAAATCGTGGAGCAAACGAAATAAGGAGCTGTGTTTTGAAGTATTTGCAAAAAAACCTTCATCTGCTAGTGAAGATCTTGACATAATTTTCTATCCAGATAACTGCTGTGGTCAGCCAAAAAACCAATTATCATTGCCATGTACATCTATGCAGTATCAAATTAAAAAATAACGATCAAGAGGCCACACGCAGAATTGTTGTGGCCACGTTGTATTTTCGTGATAGTTTCATGATTGAACTGATTAAGATTATGCTTAGTAAATAGTTTTTGATAATTTTATATCAATTTGTTTAATTTCTATGATTTTTACTTATTATAATGAATGAGATAGATTATTATTTATAAGTCATTAAGGGCTCTAAGCAAAAAACTTTTTGACCATTTGAAACAAGAATGGCACTATATTGAACTTTTTTTTAAATAAAAGGCACTAAACAAAAAAATACTTGACTATGTGAAAACAAAAGTGGCATAATGCTGAACTTTTTTTTTAACTAACTTTTTTTGTCATATCTACCTAAAACTCTAAATAATATCAACAATATTCTTAGAGAATAATACCTGAACTATTATTTAAAAAAACAAATGTAAATCTATTTCAATACGTAGTAGAGTTATTGGCTTCATAAAAATTACAAAAACTTTAAATGGCCATACTGAAAAATTGAGTTTTTCGTTTAGTGCCACTGTTGTTTTCAACGTGCGATATGATACAGACACAATTCTCTTATTTATTACATCTTTTGTGTAATGATATTTAATGTCTATGTGCTTTGAGGCTTTAGTATTTATTTGGTTTTGAATCAATTTAATTGTACTTTGGTTATCAATGTAGATGTGAGCTGACACTGTTTTACTATTAAGAAATTCAGAGAGTAGGCCCTTTATGTGTACGAGTTCACTTACTGCATGTGCTCCTGCTATGTACTCTGCCTCAGCTGTTGACAAAGCTGTACATGTCTGCTTTCTGGAAAACCATGATATCAAATTGTTACCTTGATAGATAGCACATCCACTGGTACTTTTCCTGTCAACCTTGTCAGCTGCCCAGTCTGCATCTGAATAAGCCTCTAATTGAGTATGATTACCTGTATTGTTATATAGCAGCCCCTGAAACTGAGTTTCCTTGAGGTATCGTAAGATCCTTTTACCTGCTGTCCATAATTCTTGTGTTGGTTTATCTAGAAATCTACTCAAGTATGATACTGCATAAGTTATATCCGGTCTAGTATTCATTGAGATGTAGAGTAGACATCCCACTAGTTCTTTAAATGGCACTTCAATTATGTTTGAGGATGTTTCTGCATATAAATTTGTTTCCATTGGAGTTTTATTTCCTTTACAGTCTTGCATTTGAAATCTTTCTAAAAGCTTTGTTATCATCTCTGTTTGTTTTATTTCCATTTCATTTTGATTTCTATTTACCTCCAATCCTAGATAGTTCTTAACTTCTCCCAGATCCTTCAGTTTAAATTCCTTTTCCAGCTTCTTTATTATTATATCTTCTTTTCCTAAATATAAAATGTCATCGACATACAATAGTAACCAATTTGGTCCTTTCCCATATAGGCATGAATCATGTTTTGATCGTGTAAATCCTTCTTTTATAATAAACTCATGAAATCGTTTATTCCAACATCTTGGTGCCTCTTTTAATCCATATAAAGCCTTTTTCAATTTAAGCACTTTTCCTTGACTGATGTTTAATCCTTTTGGGCATTTCAGAAAAACATCTACATCCAGATATCCATTCAAAAATGCAGTAGGCACATCAAACTGTTTCAATGGCAAATTTTGTTGTACTGCTAGACTTAGCATCAGCCTTATTGTAGATATTCTGGCTACTGGGGCATAGTTATTCACTGAACTGTTTTGCTGGAAACCTTTTGCAACTAAGCGTGCTTTCTTTGTACCATCTTGTTTTGTTCTAAAGATCCATTTAGTATCTATAGCTTTCATTCCTTTAGGTAAATCTGTTATTTCCCATGTTTCTAATTTTTCAAGGGCATTTAATTCCTTATTAATCTCATTACTCCAACCTTTGCTCATTGCCTCCTCATAATCTTGAGGATCTCCCGATATTAAACAATATGCTGTATATAGCTCATAATCCTCTTGAAATCTACTTGGCTTTTGTATGATTCTTCCTGATCTTGTCTTTTGTTCTGGTATTTCTTCTTCTGTATCCTCATAATCATCACTGTCATTTTCAATTTCTATATTTTCATTTGCTGGTTTCTTTCTGCTATTTTCATCTTCATAGTATATCTGATCACTTTCCTTAGTTTTCTTTTCTGTATATTGTATTTGACTTTCATCAAATCTCACATCTCTTGACACAATAATATTGTTGTTTTCAGGATCCCATAGGCGATATCCATTTTGTTGATATCCCACAAATCTCATTTCTTTTGCTCTTTCTTGAAATTTGTCTTGTTTTGGTAATATATGAACCCACACTTTAGATCCAAAAACTCGAAGTCTTGACAAATTCTTGTTTCCAAACATCTTCTCCGCTGGGGTTTGAAAGTTTATTGCTGAGGATGGGCAGCGGTTGATTTGATAGACTGCACATCTAACTGCTTCACCCCACAAAAATTTTGGCAAGCCTGTCTCTATTAACAATGTTCTTGCTCTGTTGTATATAGTTCTATTCATTCGTTCAGCTACACCGTTGGAGCTTGGACTGTATGGATTTGTATACTGTATTATTATTCCTTTTTCCTTGCAAAAATTCTGTATTTTTTCATTTTTGAATTCACCTCCATTATCTGATCTAATCTTCTTCACTTTATTACCTGTTTGCGTTTCTACCCTTTTTATGTATTCTATCAACCTATCAGTTGCTTCATATTTTCTCTTCAATAAGTAAACCTCACAAAAATGAGTAAAATCATCAATGATTGTATGATAGTAAATCTCGCCTGTAGAGTTGGGTGTGGACATTGGTCCAGATATATCAGTATGAATGAGTTCACCAATGCAATGAGAACGTGGTTTCTGAGTAGGATAAAATGGTAATCTAGTTGACTTACCTTTCATGCATGGTTCACACGGAATCTCACTGTACGGCAGTTGCAGTAACCTTAGCTGTTTCCTATTAGCATGACCCAATCTCTGATGCCACAAATCTTTTGAAATCAAACTTACTTCATTATTGAGTTTCATGTCTATAACATATAACCTGCCTTTCAACCTGCCAATAACTTCATTTACTGAGTTACTTATCGATACACTATCATTGTAAAATTGAACATGAAGTCCCTTCTCTAATAATTTTCTCACTGATAATAAATTGTGTGACAACTTAGGAACAATTAATCCCTCAATATCTATTGATAGACTACTATTATATTCTAATGTTAGTTTACCTCTTTTGTAACATGTTAGATATTGTCCGTTCGCTACATAAATCTTCATCTCTCTGTCCAGTTCTTCAACCTGAGTCATATAAGGTTCGTAATTAGCCATAATCAAATGTTCTGTGGCCCCTGAGTCCACTATTAGTTGAACATCACTATCACTAACACAACTGTTATTACATAATGCACTTGCACTACTCGCTGTAAATGACATTTCGTTTTTCCTTGAAGAAGAGGTCTCTTCATCTGCCTGCGCCGCTTGACCTGTCTGCCATGGTGACCTATAGGAGCTTGCACCTCGTCCTCTGTTTGAGTTGCTGTTGCCTCTGGATTGACCACGTTGTCCTCTCATTGAAGTCCGACCTCTGTAGTGGCCTCTCACTTGTTGTCCCGTTCTGCACTGGAAGGATTTGTGCCCATTTTTGCCGCATCTGTAGCAGGTCATAAACGTGTGCGTATCTGTTGCTGTGGTTTCATTACCTTTAATCTTCAGTTCAGCATCTAGCAATCTGGATTTGACAAAGTCAACATTCAGTTCTCTATCAATTGTTTCTAATGTTGTGATAACAGTGTCATACTCGGTCGGCAGCGTTAGAAGTAGGTGGCACACCTTATCTGCTTCCTTCAGCGTTGCACCAGTTGACTCTAGTTGTGCTATTAAGTTATCATACTTTAAAAAATGATCTTGTAATTTTTCATCTATACTGGTTTTCATTGATAACATTTTCTTTCTCAGATACAGCTGATTAAATATACTTTTTCTCTCTAGTACCTCTTCCAGGCATTCAAACATTTTTGCTGCCGTTGGGCATTTCTTTATTAATTCGACGAATTTATCGGAGACACATTGGGCAATTATGCTCCGTGCCTTGGCATCTTTCTCTTTATCTATTTGTTCAGTTTTCATAAGAGTGGACTCCAATCCTCTTTCCTCCAAAATTAATTTCATACGAAATTTCCAAACACTGAAATTTGTTCCATCTACCAGCTTTGGTAAATTTGTAACCGAAGTCATCGCCATCCTTAGAATTTTATATTGCTCTTGTTGTTTTCTTCTCTAGAAATACTCCATGTATTTTTTCTCATATTCTTCGGCTTATATTTTTCATGTTGGCGCAGTGGAAGCGTATTAATTTTATATTAAAAGGCAAAGACGTATGTCTATTGTTTCACCATTTTATTTGCAGAGCCCAGAACACAGATCATAAACAGTCACAGAGAGTTATACCAAGAAAACAGATTATCTCAACAATTATTACTTCTCCAGTCACATAGAGGTCAGAATCACATATAATTACTTTTTATTCGTTCATTTTTCAACAGTTTCTCGAAACCAGTCGCCTGGAGACCAGCATGTCGAGTCGCCAGGAGACTAGTTACAAACGCGTTCCTTTTGAGTACCGTCGTGGACGGACGCGCATTGAAATACTAGTGCTATCGCATTCAGGCTACTCATAAGTGACTACAGTTTCAGTCGCGTTCCTTTTGAGTCGCGCCGTGGACGAAGGGGCTAAGAGTTTCAGAAAATTCCAGTAGCGTCGTGGACGAGTCAGAGTTTCCAATCAGTCCGCAACTCTAGTTTCTAATGAGTTCCGTCACTTTTGCGTAGCGTCATGGACGAAGGGGCTAAGGAGTACTACCATAGAGTAATTTTGTTGAGTACCTACACAGACTAATAGGGTTTTTTTATATTTAAATTTTTATTTTCTTTTTGGGGGTTTTGTCACAGAGTTGCTATGTTACCCCCGTAAGGCCACTAAACAATATTACTGCCTTCTTGGCTTCGCCACTATCCGAAACAATAATGCTGGCGAAGTCACATTTAATTAAAAGTAATTAAAAGTCACATTTAATTATAAGTAATTAAATGTGACTTCGCTAGCATTTATTGTTTGATTATTGTTTGGCAACTCGTGAATAAAACTTCACCAGCACTTTCGCCTCCTCGGACAATGGCGAGGCCAAGACACTATTATAACTACCTATATTAAAATCAATCCATTTATAAACACATTTCATATCAAGCCGTTGCACCTCGTTCCGAACACACTCCGTCAGTAGATGATGTACATCCTCTTGATGAACGTCACATGCCGGGCAATTGGGGGAATCCGAAACTCCCATTAAAAATCTGAATTTGTTTGACGGAATATCTCCAGAACGAAGTCTTAGCATATATACAATAATCTTCCGATTCATAATAGTCTTGTCGAACCATGGGTAATTTGTGTTGTGTTTCTGCGATGAGTAAAGTTGCCAGAGCTCTTTAGGGGGAGGGGGGAGGGGTCAGCAACGCGTGCGTGATGCCTCTGGTATTGCAAGCGCTCATAGGCTACGGTAACCGCTTACCCACAGGTGGGCCGTATGGTTGTTTGTAAACAGTGTTATTCTCGGTCTACGAGCGAGCCGCTCTACGCCAAAACTTTTTACTTGAATGAACCTAACGCGATGACATTTCACTCTATTCCTCTTCATAATAAAGTGTTGTGCTTATAAGTTCTATTATCCTACTTATATTAAAGTTCTAAGTTTGCACTGGGAGTTACTAAATACCACATAAATTTGATATAAAAGTTTATTCTATTTTTAGGATACGTACACACTTGTTCGAGGTCGCTTAGTAACTGAAGTTCATACTTCTCGCTTCCATCCAAAACTCATAGCTCAAGTATCATTCACACTTACAGGGTCCCTACATAACACCCCCCAAATTTTACACAATAAATTTTCAAAAAATTAAAAATGTCTTATCCTAGAAACACAAAAATATGGTCACAATAACATTCATAAACTTATTCAATAGAAATACAAAAGTCACAATACACTTAAGATACCATAAACAAATAAAATATATTTTCGTCACCTACTTCACTTGAGAACAAAGAGTCACACATTTCAATAAACACTTGGTTCAAGTTGCTCTTAGCTAGCTTAGATGAAGTGTGGATTGAAATACCGCCTCACTTTTCATTATTATCGGACTATTTGTAACATAAATATTTAGAGAGCTGATCCTATTACGGATACGATAACGATAATAATCAATCCTTAGAAATGTGATCGATACTGATTTCGCTCTTGAAATACAAAAATAGAATGGAATAAGTTAACAATTAACTAAACAAAAATATTTTTCTGAAATAATTCGTGTTTAATGCATTGCTTACAGTTTGACGAACTTTAATTAATAATTTTAACAATTAAATCTTACTGGTAATCTTATTTTACGACCTTTTTTTGTTACTTTTTCAACATCATTTTTTGTTTTTTCTTCACTAATATTAGTAGACTTAGATTCAACAATACACTTTTTAGCTATATTACTACAATTATCCTCTGCTTGCTCACTACTCTGCTCATTTAAAATAAATGCAGGTTTAAGCCTATCTATGGATATATTCACTGTTCTATTGGGTAACTGGATTGTAAATACTTTATTTTTCCTTTTAATGACACGATAAGGACCATCATACGGTGATGTCAATGGTCTGCGTACTGCATCATTCCTGATAAAAACATTTTCACATTTATCCAACTCACTATGTACGAATAATGTGCGTGAATCCCGTAATTTTCGCGAAACTGGTTTCAAATTATTTATATGATTTCTTAACTGATCTAAAAATACATGTTCTCCAACGCTTCGATTATCTGAGATATCATAAAAATCACCAGGTAAACGAAGAGTTGTACCGTAAACATATTCTGAGGGACTTACGCCATTATCGCTTCTACCTACCGCACGTAAACCAAGTAGGACTGTAGGTAATTCGTCACTCCATGATGTATTGTTCATAAGTCGCGCTGTTAAAGCCTGTTTCATGCTCCTATGCCAACGTTCGACTATTCCGTTACTCTGTGGTCGATAAGGACTACTCCTACTCTTTTTTATACCTATTCTCTTTAAAAGTTCACAATACAAATTGCTTTCAAATTGCCGACCTTGGTCACTAGTTAAACGTTCGGGAATGCCAAATCGTGTAACCCAATTTTCATAAAATACCTTTGCGACAATTTCCGCTGTTATTTCGCTAACAGGAATAGCTTCTGGCCATCGTGTAAATCTGTCTATCATTGTTATTAGATATCTATAATTTTCCTTCGTGGGTGGTAGCGGTCCTACAATATCAATGTGAACATGTGACAATCGCTTAGCTTCAGGATACTGCTGTAATTCAGATACAGTGTGTCTTCCTACTTTCGATTTCTGGCATTGTATACATGTTTTTGCCCACTGATTAACATCGCGATTCATACCTGACCAAAAGAATCGTTGCGCTATCATTTTTCGCGTTGCTCTAATACCTGGATGACTAGATTCATGAACTGATTTGAATGCTAATTTTCTGTAACTTTCAGGTAAATACGGTCTACATACACTAGTTGAATTTTCGCAGTATATCATTCTATCGTTACCGGGAATGAAAATTTTCTTTAGAGAAATATTATCATTCTTTTCACTTAATAATTTTGACAATTCCAAATCGCATTCCTGAGCTGATGCTAATTCTGTGTAATCAATGGACGTAGGATAGCATATTGTTTCAACTCTCGATAACGCGTCAGCTACGTTGTTGCTTTCGGCCTTTATGTACCTTATATCCGTTGTAAATTCGCTTATGAATAATAGCTGTCTTGTACGTCTGGGTGTTTCGCTGTTACTTTCCACCTTTTTCATTGCATATGTCAATGGCTTATGGTCCGTGAAAATGATTAATTCACGACCTTCGAAAAGAAATCGAAAATGTTTAACTGCCATAAAAATTGCTGTTAATTCTCTATCATACGTAGAATACTTTTGTTGAGCGTTTGTAAACTTCTTTGAAAAATATCCTAATGGTAACCATGCATTTTCTACCCATTGTTGTAAAACTCCCCCTGCACATTTATCAGACGCGTCCGTCATCAGAGATAACGGCACATTGGGCACGGGATGAGATATAATTACTGCGTTTTTAAGGCTCACTTTACACTGTTCAAATGCTTCCATCGCTTTGTCCGTCCATACAATTTTTGTCTTATCATTTTTCTTCGAATTTTTTAAATATTCGTTCAAAATGATTTGATAATTAGTAGCTTTGGGTATGTTTGCTCTATAAAAATTGATCATTCCTAAAAATCGTCTTAATTGTTCAATAGTTTCCGGTCGAGGAAATTCTACTATGGCCTTGACCTTATGGTCCAGGGGTCGAATTCCGTTGATTGAAACTTCATAACCCAAAAATTCAATTTTGGACTTACCAAACTCACACTTTTCTTGATTTATAGTAATACCGAATTTCTGAAATCGTTCAAATACCTTTCGTAAATGCATTTTATGTTGTTCAATGTCGTCACTAGCAATTATTACATCATCAATAAAATTGAATAAAAAATCTAATCCTTTTAGCACATCGTTATTCATAAATCTCTGGAATGTCTGACTAGCATTTTTGAGCCCAAAATTCATACGAATATACTCCATCAATCCGAATGGCGTGATTACGGCTGTTTTCGCAATATCCTCAGGTGCTACCTTCACGTAATGATAAGCTCTATTTATGTCAATTTTTGTAAAAATCTTTTTACCTGCCAGAATGTAAGTAAAATCATGAAGTCTCGGTACAGGGTATCGGTCCGGCTTGGTTATAGCGTTTAAACGTCTATAATCACCTACTGGTCGAATATTTCCATTTTTTTTAGTTACTATGTGCAGTGGACTGGCCCACTCACTCTTAGACGGTCTGCATATTCCCATTTCCTGCATTAACCTAAATTCCTCTTTTACCTTGTGGTATCTATCCGGCGGAAGAGGTCGCGCGCGTGCGTACACGGGTTTGCCTGTCGTTTCGATGTGATGATATACATCGTTGCTAGATATTCGGTCTAAATCATTAAATGACACAGGCTTAGTGATATCAGAAAATTCAGACAATAAATCTAGAAATGGATGATTAATGTCTACTGTGCTAACAGAGTAATCATTCGTTTCTACAATTTTTCCAAAAGTTTTCAAATTAGTCGTCTTATCAATTAGTTTACGCGCTCTTAAATCTACTAACAAATTATGATGTTCCAAAAAATCAGCACCTAGTATAGCTTGATTTACATCCGCAATAATAAATGTCCAACGGTAAGGACGACGCAATCTTAAATTTAAGTTAAAAGTCTTAGTACCGTAGGTTTTAATCTCACTACTGTTGGCTGCATATAGTTTATAGTTAGTGCACTCACCCGATAGTTTTTGCTTCACCGACACTGGAATGACAGATACGTTTGCACCCGTATCTACTAAAAATTGTATACCCCTTTCCCTATCAAAAACACTTAGGCGATGGTTTTTTCCTGGTACAAAATCTCCCATCGCGACAGACTGTACCTCCATTAGTTTTCCGCTGGCGATATCCAAGCGCAAGGCTTTTCGCACTCCCTTGCCTTGTTTCTATATCTATAATGCCATTTGCATAACCAGTTCGGGTCATCCCTTGTCCTTGACTTGGATCTTGGTCTTGAATTGCTCCTAAAATCGCCACGACCACGATTATTTCCTCGTCGAAAAGAACTGCGACGATGTTGTTGTACTTCCTCACGAAGAGATGCCACTTCCATATTGAGTTTGTGCATCTGCGCTAGAACTTCCGCTATAGGAAACTGGCTGCTGCTGGTAGAGTTGGTACTAACTTCAGCTATCTCACTTCCACGAATATTTTCTATAATCTTGTCCGCTATTCTAGCTAAATTTTCTAAGTCCTGGTCTTGACTTACAGTAAGTACCGCTCGAACATTCGCTGGAAGTCGCGCAAGCCATAAACTATGCAGAGTTTGATCTGACGCCTTTGCATTTCTGCCCAAATCTCGCATACGTCGTAGTAATTGGGATGGCTTTTGAGATCCCAATTCTATCTCACCTACTAATCTTTGGAATTGCATTTCAGCGCTCTCTTCATAGACTTGTAGTAGCCGCTCTTTCAAAACTTGGTACTTGTGGTTTTCGGGTGGAGATATGAGAATATCACTTACTTGTTGAAGTGCTTCGCGTCCCATTTTCGCAACGACCAGATTGTATTTGGTCTCATCACTTTGTTTTTGCGACGCTAGAATACTCTCAACCTGAGCGAACCACAATCTAGGCATTTCGCTCCAAAAGTCTGGTATGCGGGAAGAAACTGTGATTGCAGCTAATTGAGACATATTTTCAGTTGTCCCGTCACTTTGCAGTACCTTGTCACTGCTCTCAAAAAATATCGGTTGGTCATTCATTTTTCACTTTATTTACTTACACTTTTATAAAAACTGTCTATGAAACCAATGCAAACTTTATTTCACTTTATTGTTCAAATTGTTCACGGAGTCACCAATTATAAGTTCTATTATCCTACTTATATTAAAGTTCTAAGTTTGCACTGGGAGTTACTAAATACCACATAAATTTGATATAAAAGTTTATTCTATTTTTAGGATACGTACACACTTGTTCGAGGTCGCTTAGTAACTGAAGTTCATACTTCTCGCTTCCATCCAAAACTCATAGCTCAAGTATCATTCACACTTACAGGGTCCCTACATGCTTATTCTTCCCTAGATCATTTTATGACAAGCGCGAGCAGGCAAGTGCCCGTCTGAAACCCAAGGGCGTTCGATTCCCGCTGCAGGACAAATGTTTGCATGATCTGCAAATATTTGTTCCGTGACTGGGTTTTGTGGTACCCTGTTAGAGGTAGTTTCTGATACCCACGACACAGGGAATCCTAGTGAGGGGTCAAGACTTGCTTGGCTGCATTTATAGCATTATATGATGCATTTATATGAATAGTGTAAAAAAATCATCATCATTATGAGCCTTTATATGTCCATTTTAGGACGTAGGCCTCTCCCAGCCATTTCCATGCCTGGCGGTTGTCCAGTCACGGCCTTCTTCTTCATCATTAATTCGTTCAGATCGTAGAATTAATCTATGGATTCTGTGGCATGGCAATTGGCGAATTTGGCAATATTCTGTGGTTCGGAATTCGGATCATTTCGTTCGTTCGTTTCGTGGTGTGCTATTTGCTTTCGTTTACATGGTGGGTTTTATTTCTGCAGGAAATACACACGTTTACGGTATTTAGGAAAAGTAGTGTTTATGTTTGACCCGTGCACTGTTTATGAAACCTCCTATCAGATAATGTATCGTGCTGTGATTTGATTCCGTGATAGTGCAGTTTTGGAGGTAAAATGCCCGCATCCATTTGCGACCCAGTAACAAACGCCTTGCGTTTATCTCTCGCTCCAGACGAATCACAAAACTCATCTCTGCTGGATAGCAGATTGTATTCTTCTGCCAAAAATGTTCTTTTGTCAAAGATCGAGTTTGAAGAGTCAGGTGATTACCAAAGTAATGTTCTAGATGGATTGAAGTCGAAGTACGTGGTGATCCGACCTAAAAAGCCTATGCTTGATAATAAACTACTAAAAAAGGACTGCATTTCTTCATCTCAAACGACAGGTACGCATATTGAAAATATTGAGACAAATCTAACTTATAGGTTTGTTGTCTTATCTACGATAAGAATTATTTATAGGTTAGATTTCTGAACAGTGTCAGATCATTTTGTTGTGTGGTTTATCGCACTTTCGTATCGTAAATCAGTGGTCTTGTTTCCATTTGATTCATGTTAGTTGGATAAAGGTTGATGTGCATCCATACATACACAACTATTAAGGATGGCTAATAATTTTCATTAATGTCTTTATAACCCTAAAACCTGTGACCAAAATTATCCAATACAGTAAAGACAATCAATTTATTATACATTGAAAAACTGTATGTAAGACTTTCAACTTTATTGATCATATTTAATACACAATTACAGATATAAATTACAGAATATGCACACATATTCTGTAATATAAAAAAAAATCATTTTATCTACAGTACTGTAATCTGATAGATAATGAATGAAATGATAATAATGTGTTTTCATCAACTACTTCCTAGAATTCCATTGAACAATTTTTTCTATTGACTCATGCAATATGTACTACTACTGATAACTACCATAAAATACCAACAAACAGTTTTTTCTTTTTCATTTCATTCATAATCCCCTTAAATTCGTTTCAGAAGGCAGTAAAACCATTGAAGATGGAATACCAAAGCCGAAAAGAGTTCTTTTCCCTGTGGAGAAGGTTCATCTCGGCTGGCAAAGTGCTTGGTCAGCGGGGGCCGGCATGCAGAATGTGGGCAACACCTGCTACCTGAACTCTACTCTTCAGGCTCTGTTCCACGTCCCAGCACTTGCTAACTGGCTTGTATCAGAAAGTGCACACACTGAAAAATGTAATCAGCAAGGTAAGTTTTCCTTAATTCCCTTTGGACATCTTACTAATAGGTATTATAAATGTGAAAGTTGGTGAGGATGTGTGGACGTTTGTTGTTCAATCACATTGTAATGGCTCATCCGATTTCATTGACACTTAGAATTTAAAAAGTCTTTATCTAGAATAGTGTATATGCTATTTTGCATGTATGTACCAAAGAAGCTAGTATGTTATATCTGGAAACTGGGTCAATAAAAATTGCTTGCTTGTTGTGTCACTGGTTTTTTCTTGGTCATTCTGCATGCAGGTCAGTGAGCAGGTTGATGTATTGTATGGTGACCCTGAAAAGGCCTAATGACTGTTGGTGAAAGGATTAAAGTGCAACAATTAAAGTGAAAGAGAAATTCTTGGATATTTCGATTTCCACACATTGTTTTCCTTCACCTATTAGAACTCATATAGTGCAGTTAAATTTGCCAAAAAAACTGATGCACAACCGTGATTTGTACCCACATCATTTGGATTAGTATTCAGGTCACTGCCACCACTCCACCAGTGCTCTAATAGTGAATGATGTAATTTGTCTATCCATCTTACTGGTCCCAAGTAAGACTTAGTTCAGCAGTGGGAACAGAAAATAATTATAGTTTTTAGCTTTTATTAGTAGAAAAGACAGTTGACTACTCACTCACTCTAAGGCACTCATCATTACAGAAGCATGTGTGATATGTGGCATGCGGGCTTCATTGATGGCTACACAGAAGAGTGGTGGTGCACCCATCAAACCATGGCAGGTGTACTCAAAACTACGCCTCATCTGTAGACACCTGACTCCTGGGAGGCAGGAGGATGCTCATGAGTTCCTCAGGTTAGATTTACTCTCATTATATCTCATAAACTATGTTGTCAGACTCTTGAATAATGTCAATTCTGGACTTTGAATTTATCTGATATATCTGCAATGCAGAATCATATACATATAGGTACTATAACTATCTTATTATAATTTTGTTTTAAAACCAAATGATGCATTTTCAGGTATCTTGTGGAAGCTATGGAGAAATGTTACTTACAGAGGTTCACAAACTCTGATAAGTTGGACCAGTACAGTAAAGAGACCACTCCAATGAACCAAATATTGGGTGGTTACCTCCGCTCTACTGTCCGGTGTCTTGCCTGCCACCACCTCTCCACAACTTACCAGCATTTCCAGGTATCAAAAATATTAATGCTTTAGAAATATTATTTCTAAAAGATTTTTCTTTTTAAATTTATTTATGTATTTTTCTTTTTCAGGACTTGCTGCTAGATATAAGAAAACATTCAATTCTGGATGAAGCATTAGATTCTTTTTTCTCAAGAGAGAGATTGGAAGATTTAGGATACAAGTGTGAAGCTTGCAATAAAAAAGTACCTCCTGAATATCATTCACAATGTGTGATTTTCGTATTTACTAGATCTTGAGTCTAATTATATTTTTCTTTCTTCAGGTGTCTGCAACTAAACAGTTCTTCATAGAAAGAGCCCCCATGGTTCTGTGTATTGCTCTCAAAAGGTTCTCGCTTGCAGGAGGCAAGCTCTCAAAACATGTGCAATTCCGGAAGAAGATATCCCTCACTAAATACAGCTTTAACAAGAACAACCATCAACAGCTGGTAAGATGCGAGTTTTTTTTAAATTAATAATATAAGTATTTAAAAATATATATCAAAATGTCGTGTCTTCATTTCAGTCTTACAAGTTGGTGAGTTTAGTGACTCATCTAGGGCCATCACAAAACTGCGGCCACTACACAGCTATTGGGCAAGCACCAAACAGTAACTACTATCAGTTTGATGACAGTTGTGTCCGACCACTTCCTCTGTCTGCTGTTCTGGGCACCAATGCTTACATCATGTTCTTTGAAAGGGACAACTCCATGGAAGAAGCCTCATCTTCAACAGCTTCTACTTCCAGTGCAGTCTACGGACCACAGCTGCCCGATAACATCCTTAATAGAGACAAAAGTCCACTCAAATTAACCTTCTACAGAAATGAAGAGAGAAAGCCTATCATCCTGAATAATACATCAGAAACACCCAAACCAGAAGTGAAACCTATAATTTTAAACAGTACTCTCAGCAAATCAACTGAAACAAGCACTGCAAACCCTGAACCCTGGGTTGTAAAACAAAATGGTGAAGTAGAAAAAGTAGTCCAGCCAAAGATTCTAAATGGCACAGACAAGACACACATCAAACTGGACGATGACAAGAAAATTAGTTTTATCATAAAAAGACAAAATGGTGATGATGTCCATGCGAAACCTAAACTCTCCAAAAGTGATTCTGATCTCAGACTAGTAGCTAATGGAACGAAAACCTTTGAGAAACCAGCTGTAGGCAGTAGTAAACTTGTCAGGCCTGCCAAATCTCCATTAGAGAAGTTGGAAGAGCAAATGAATAAGAGTGACTCCTCATCAAACCATTTCCAAAAGAATGGAAATGGTACCTCCAGGCTTGTTCCTTACGATTCCGAATCGAGTGGCGACGAGCGCAATGAGAGACTGAATGATGATGGACTTAAAAAGCCAGAGATTCGGAAGCCGAAGCCTAGTCGTTGCCAATCGCCTAAAGGGCTGATTGTCACAACAAAAAGCATGCACCATGCGTGGACTGTGTCTAATGAGAATAGTGGGCCACTACTCAGCCCTAGCCTTAACGGCAATACTATAAAGAAGTGAGTATTATGTCTGATTGAAACAATTTATTCTATAAACTTTACGCCTGCATCAGATGTAAGTCTTATTTTCTAATTTTAATCATGAATGAATTATGTATAGGTGCTTTTTTTTTTTAAATACCGTTCTAATTTATAACAATATTTCCGTGCTGTCAAAGATGATATTTTTAGTAAAGTCATATTTTTTCCAGAGTAAAAGATGAGCGACGAGAAAACGAGCAGAGTCCTAACACTAGCGTAAGCAGTATGTCTCCCTTGAGCGACCGAAGCGAGCCCTCGACATCCGCGGTTGCATCCGAGCCCGTCGCACCCAACCCGCCGCAAGCCGCGGCTACGGAGACGCCTCACCAGGCCACTGTGCCGTTTGAGACGATGCGACACTTACAAACAGTCTCGCATAGGGGATATGGCGCGCCAGTGTCAACGTGGAACGGAAATCACAGTACTATGTCGCGACAGGTAAGTGCTCAAAGCCCCGAATCTGATCATGAAATTAGAAATGAAGAGATGACGTTGGGGTTTGCCTGATTCAGATTTCGAAAATTAGCTTATCACTATTATTCCAGGTATTTGAGGAAAGACGAGACGAGCGAAAACGCGCGCTCGAAGCCGCTGATGAGATGGACCGAGGTCGAGTCAAGAAAGTTAAGAAATTCCACCAATTCAATCGTTTCAACAACAATAGGAACTCATACAATCCCTTCCAGGTAAATCGATATAATATAAAGGAGAGGCGATTTCTTTCACTCATGACGAAATCTTTAAAACCACATGACCTAAAACTTAGAAATTTGGCATAGGCACTTCTTTTATGCACTTTCTTCTTGTGCCCGCGATGGAACAATTTTTGAGAATTGAGACCCTTAGGTCAGCTCACACTGAAACAGGACGCAACGTGTAGAAATACAGTTCGTCCTTATCGCGTACGCTCTTGTGCTCTAACTGAAATGTCTTGGTATGAACTGTGAATGGTCCCTTGATGAAAAAAAATAATCTGTATTTATAATAAATTATGCTTTTCCTTGAGTGAACAAAGAAAAAATTTGTTATGTATAAATTGGAATTATTTATTTAGTAATTGGTTTCTTCCACAGGAAAAGCAGAACAAACCGCACTGGGGTGGTAATTTCAAGTACAGAGGTGAACGGCGCCCTAATAACAACTTCAATAAACATAACCATAACAAGTACAAGAGATTCAATAACAGGTAAATGAATAGCCTACAACAAAGCAAAAAAAAATTAGATCAACAGTGCTAATATTATAAATGCGAGAGTTTGTATGTTTGCGGTTCAAAAGCGCCGTAATTCGCCGTAGTCCGCGATAATTTAGCGGCTAAAAAAAATTATATCCCTGACCACAGTTAACATCTTTAACATAAGTCAATATTTCGTATCACACTCATAATTTATACAGTAATTTTGATAATGGGCTTGTACAAATTAAAAGTTTTTTTTTGCAGATACAGTAACAATAATGGTCACCACTACCCAAGGCACCATTGACCCCAAGCAGCCTGTGTTCCCACAGCAGTGTATATAGATAGCATATATAACATTATGGACTACATTATTAGTTGACGATGCAATAAGCCTGTTTTGGTAGATATACGTCATACTCGATATTTTACGTCATGCTGCCGCCGCGACGCGCCGATTGCCCAGCCGTTAATATAGTTTAGTATATTGTGTTTGTAGGTAATTGTTGAAGATATTGAACAGAATTTTACTGCCAGTGTCAGCCTTTATTACAATGAATAAGCGGAGACCTCCTAAACCTGTAAGACATTATGTAATTATAGGTATAGTTTTTAATGGTTTTAATTATAATAACCATTTCAATGAGAGATATTTATTTCAGTTGTTTTGTACCATGGCTTAATATCAATGTCATGATAGTTATACATGACTATTATATTTACTCAGCTAGCAATTTTATTGTATCAATATGGCGTGCTATACTTCTAGCATGTAGAAGCACTAAAATTTATCTGTGCTTCCTAAAAAAATTAGATAATAATATTGATTTTGTCATAAAATAAATTCAAGGCTATGACTTTACGAACAATTTTGTGTGTTGCAATGCACTACTAATATTATTTTTCCAGCAGTCATTGAGCTTACAATTCTAGTAACATACAAACTAAAGCCAGTTGATTTATTTTAGAAAGGTGGAGATGGTTTTTGTTAGAGCTTGAAAATGACTGAAAGCAATATTAGTTGGGACTGGTAACGTTAATTTATGTACTGTTGCAGACTCAAGGAGTCTGTTACTTTTGTATACGTATCTACAAATTATGGGTCAGCACTGAACAGGCGGAGAATTGCGCCAGCATTTTCCCACAGATTAATAAACATTGTCCTTACCAAATAGAGATATAAAAAAAAATAACCAAGCTGTGGTTTCTTGCCTGTGTCATTGGTCGCAAAGAACGGGCTTAAATTCAACTAGATTTTACACTTTCAAAATGATCCATGCGATTTCAATCAATAAATGAATACTGAAGTTGAAGTGTTGCTTTGTTAAGCAAATGAACACTTTAATTGCATGTATCGTCACATCCATTGTAATAGGATTGACGATATTTATTAATCAGTGGGAAATTTCTTGAGCAGTTCTCCGCCTGTTAAACGCTGACCCTTAGTAATTGGAATGAGTTACTTCTCCCCAAAAGCCTCACCGTAACTATGCATTTTAGAATAAATATTTGAATAAATAATTTATTCTTTATTTTGTAAGTTTTAGTACACAAAATGTATGCATTATTATGGCGCACAGCCATGAAATGGTGTTATTTTGTTGCTGATTATACTATTATTTTGACGTAAGGCTGGTAGACCTTCGTCGATGAAGTCAAGAAATGATAGTGTGTAATTTGATCACAGTTAAAGTCTAGTATACCCTACAATCCTGCGTCTCTTTCATACATAAAAAAAACATACATTGAAGTATGTTTTACCTTTGAACTCGTGGGAAGATAAAATTCAGCACGCTCGTAGTTTAGTAACTAGATTTTTTCCATGGACAGATTATTGGGTAGCATTTAGTTTTATAAACTGTTATTATTTCCCCCAGCCTTCATAGTTGAAGACCTTAACAATTTATTACGTTGTTCAAGTCCTGTTAATCCAAAATGTATGAGCAATTATGTTGTATAAAATAATGTGATTTCGGTTAACAAAACTTACATTTAATGCTATTTAGATTTTGGCAAGAAAAATATTACAGTGACATAATTTGTGAGTTGATAAAACGAAAGTTTACCATCAAAACTTCTTTGTTTTATTTACCATCAAAACTTCTTTGATTATTTTGAAACCATTTTTTTGGATTTCTTCTTTTTCTTTAGGAAATCAATGCATTACCATTGACTAGTAAGTAAAAGCGAAAAATAACTTTATAAATGTTTATTGGAGTACATTTATACACTATCTAATAACTATCTATGTATGCTGTAGACTTCAGGAATGTAGGCGCCGTTCTCAGAATACAGGCGCCGTTATAAATTGCCTAGACTACAATATAGGTGTTATACAAGGTGATTCATAACATGTTTACCATCGCGAAAGGGGGTTATTCCATCAACAAAGAAATAATATTAGTGAAAAAAACATAAAATTTTGTTTGTTAAATTAGCTGGTTTTTGTATTTTTATCATCTTTATAACCGATTTCTAAACATACGAAAAGTTTGGAATCAAGATTGCTACTGAAACAACTGATTCATTGTGTTGGAGCTGATTTGACCCCAAAACAGCTGATTTTGCATAGAGTTTTTTCAGTGAAGAATGTCGAATTTCCAAAAGTCGTAGAACAAACTTTATTGCCAATAAGTTGTAGAATAAGCCCCTTTTGGGATGGCATACATATTATGAATCACCTTGTATATACCTTAACAAAACAGGTCAATTCGTACTTCATTATTTTGGTTTTTCATTTCTCGAAAAACTTAAAAATAAATCTTTAACTGCTTCAATCAATGTTCACAAAATGAAATTGCAATTTTATTTTGCAAGTTGATCAATAACTCATGGGCGAGTTTGTTTAGCTTTCAGTTAGGTAGCTTCCCACTAGTTAACCATATAAAGCATCATAGTGATTGATTTACATTTTATTCTAATATTGAACTAGCATCCGCCCGCAGCTTCGCTCGAGTGTTAGCGGGATAAAAAGAATCCAGATTATTTATTCAACCTGCGTTCCAAATTTCATCGAAAGCGATCTGTCGTTTAGGCTTAAAAGGTAACAAACAGTTACTTTTGCATCTATGCAAAAATTCACCACAAGCTCTGTGAAAAACAGAGCTACTTGTACTATTGCAAACTATAATCCATCTCTGCCAAATTTCATCCAAACGTCCGCATTTATAATATTAGTAAGCAACTACTCATACAAACTGCAGCCGCACTCTAGTTCTTACTCACTTACGTTTCTAACTGTAGTTCTTACTCTTAATATTAACGCAGTAGACGTAGGACCGTGGACATAGTAAATTGATTGACGGTTTAATAAATGTATTGAAATTTCCTTTGATTTCCACTAAATATTATATGAACTGTATATTATGTAGGTTGGGTGAAATAGGAGGAAGCTACCTCAAATCGACATTAACATGCAGTGAAGCTATAATCAGTCTTTACAACGCTTGGATATTATAACTATTACTCATACACCAGAAGGTAACATGTCATGTACTCGGTGCTACATACAAATTAAAAAAACGTAATTTAGGTATACTAAGATTGAATGTAGTGTAATATCTAGATCACATAAAAGTTGATTCAGTGCCACCAAAAACATATTCGGTGACATGGGATTTTATGTTATTTGCTTGTAATGTATTTTAGTATGTCGTCGTGGGGCATCGCTGCCGCGGTTATCGGTTGGCACATTTTGTTCGGAAGTACCCTGTACATGTTTCTTCGTTGCGCATCCTCGACTAGAGTTCGCCATTGGTGATTTTTCTGAAACAATATTATACAAGATTAGTAATGGCATCATATTCATGCGATCCGCGTCATGAAGCCGACGCCTGACGCTGACATCCACTTGTAGGCTTTTTTTTTTTTTTTTTTTTTTTTTTTTTTATTATACTACTGAAGTGGCAAACAAGCATACGGCCCACCTGTTGGTAAGCGGTTACCGTAGGTAGCCTATGAGCGCTTGCAATACCAGAGGCATCACGCACGCGTTGCCGACCCCGAACCCCCTCCCCCCCTGAAGAGCTCTGGCAACCTTACTCATCGCAGGAACACAACACTATTTGAAACAAATAATGTTATTTGGCTGCAATCTTTTGTAAGGCGGAGGTACCTCCCCAGGCGGGCTGCTCCAATTCAGAACGAGAAAATCTCGCTGTGCCCTACCTCCTCCTAAGGCTAGAGCGGTACTCACCAGCATGGCGTGTGGGTTGAGACAGATGAGCAGGGCGTGTTTGGCGCGCGTCAGCATCACATTCATGCGACCCGCGTCAGTTAGGAAGCCAACGCCTTGACTACGCGCTAACGAAACCACCACCACATCACGTTCTTGGCCTTGGAAACTATCCACTGTGTTCACTTCTATTGGAGGCTCGGATCTGCAAATGGATTTTGAAAAGTAATGAGTTGATTGAATAGAGTTTAATTTCGGACACCAGTCCTCAATAAAATAAAATCGTGAGAATCGATAATGAATATCGACAGGCCTCGTAGATCAGTTGGTAGTAACTCTGCCTTCTGCGCTAAACGTCGCGGGCTCGATTCCCGCACTGGACAAACATTTGTGATTAACACAGATGTTTGTTCAGTGTCTGGGTGTTAAATAGTTATCTATTATGTATATCAGTATCTGGTACCCATAGTACAGGCTATGCCTAGTTTGGGATCAGTTGACCGTGTGTGATATATCCGAAATATTTATTTATTTAATATGCAAGGGTGACCATGAAATTCTTAGATTGATTAGGCTACAGATTAGGAGACTTTTACTATGGCATTCCTTCGCTGACGTCGGTCGCGTACATCAGAGTAGCTTATCTCTGTCTGTTGTTGTTTCTATCGTCTGTTTTCCCGAAAGAGTACAATCTGGGAGTCTTCAAATTTAGGGTCAATAAGTTCTTAAAGCGTTAAAGCGTGCTCTATCTTAGGCCACATCTCACTTGCAAAAGTGAGATGGTGGCTAAAAGCTTAACCTTAAATCCAATTTAAAAAAAAAAAAGTTAGACTTACGGATCTTGCAGCGTCCGCAAGTGTTTCTTGATAAGTTCCTTGTGCGCGTTGTAGGGCGTGATGACGGCGAGGTTCAGCGAGCGCGCTCGTAAAGTTACGTTGAGCGCTGTCACAAGCCGCGACACTCCCCATGCTTCCATCTCGTTGGCTCCTGATGACCCTGGAAATACATTTTCAAAGTCAAAGTCAAAAGGCATTTATTTCAATAAAATCACTAGGATCACTTTGAAACGTCTTAGAAACTAGGTGAAGCTATGCCTGTTCCTCGCGACCAAGCCTAGAAGAATCAGGCAACAAACACGGCTTATCATTTTTTTCGATGATCCTTTTTCACAAAATGGAATTTAAAGCTTCAGTGTGGTGCCGATCGAACTAGGTGAGGCTCAAAAGAAAAGTTATCTAATTATAATCCCTAATAAATAAGAGCTTATAAAAATGTGAAAAAAAAGAAGACAAATGTGAGCTTCAACAAATGATCTAAGGGCACGCTTTAGTTGATTCTAACATTTTACGTAAGGTTGTGATGATGATGTATCTAAGCTACGAAAATAAATAAAAAACTAAAATGTCTTTTGTTATAATTTTGTCTTAAAACGGGATATCCTACTACAATATTATAAATGCGAAAGTTTGTGAGGATGTTTGGATGTTTGTGGTTCAATCACGCCCAAACGGAAGCTGAACGGATTTGGATGAAATTGGGCACAGAGGTAGATTATAGTCTCAAATAGCATATTTTTATCTTCAAAGGTAACACGCGATCGAAGCCGCGGGCGGATGCTAGTTAATAAAATATCTTTACAATGTAGACACGAGAAACGTTTTACACAGTTATATAAACACAAAAATAGAAAACAAATTCAAATCTAAATTAAGTTGAATTATCTTGTGTAAGTTCAGATAACTCATATAATTGAAATGCTAATTGCACCCAGCGTAATATTAATATCATACAAATTGTGATAAATAAATATCCCGTTTTTAGTGATATACCTAATTATGTTCATAACAATGATATTTTTATTATATAATATTATTTTCCATATATTTTTGATTTAGGCGGCAATCAAACACGCAGGCGTCATTCCCCTAGCGGGTTATGTCGCGGGGTCTCTCTTAGGGGATGTATCGTTTTTTTAGGATATGACAAAATATTATTATTGTCAATATCTGTGCATCCCGTGTAACTTGGCCTGCTTGCTTTGAAGAATAAAACGCGTCTGTTGTCTGTAAGTAACACGAATGATGCTTACCTTGTCCCTTATCACCGCTAGAGATGCTGAGAATAGCGTACGGCGGCATAACCAGATTGGGCGGTCGCTGCGGCGCGGTAGAATGCACTTGGCCGCCGTAAAACGCCCGGTTCGGATAGTCCGCTATGTCTGGATGCATTCTGTATTGCTGGTTTAGCAATATAACGGGACTGCCATCCGGCCATTGCTCGGTCGATGACGTCAGCCGGGAGAATAGACTCTCGCCGAGGCCGTGTCTCTTGGCGCGCTGTGAGAAATTCAAGATTGTTTGAAAAACATATCATGCTATCCCGAATGGTGCTTATTCTATACCCAATTAGCAGTAAAAGTCGTACTTTTGGAAATAAAACATTTTTAATTGAAAAAAAAAAAAAAAACGGCTCTAACTACCTGTTTTGGGGTCAAATCAGTTCAAACTCAATTATTCAGTTTAGGGAGTAACCTCGATATCGAATGTTGTACGTCTAATAATTATTTATAGCTAGACGATATAAAAATACCAAACAGAACTAATTTGAAAAAGTACGGTATTTTTTTTTACTAATATTTTTCCTTTGGAAGAATAAGCCCCTTTCGAGATGGTACACACATATTATCAATCATCTTTTATTGTTCGAGAACTAATGCTCAAGTAAACCTGTTTCACTAGAACCAACAAAGAGGTAGCACTAGTTTCTGTTTGCACAAACTTGGAGCGGAGGAGTACCTGCGAGCAGATGTATCCGGGCAGCTGCTGCGGGTCGCCGATGAGCGTGAGCCGCGTCACGTCGAGCGTGAGCGGGATCAGGGTCTCCGGCTCGATCGCCTGCCCCGCCTCGTCGATTATGCACAGCGCTATGCGACGCTTCAGACTGTAAAGGTACACCTATGTTTATGTTTGTAATTATATACATAAAAATAAATAAAATAAATATTCCTTAATAGCCTTTAATTATGCTATTCTAAGTTAAGAGCTTTATCTATTCTAAGTTTCAACGAAATCGATTGAGGCGTTCCGGCGTGATTGAACAACAAACATCCAAACATCCTCACAAACTTTCGCATTTATAATATTAGTAGGAATATTTATATATGTTTGAATTTAAAATACCAAAAAAATAAATAAATAAATATTCCGGACATATTCACACGGTCAACTGATCCCAAACTAGGCATAGCCTGTACTATGAGTACCAGAGACTGATATACATAATAGATATATATTTAACATCTAGACACAGAACAAACATCTGTGTTCATCACACAAATGTTTGTCCAGTGCGGGGATCGAACCCGCGACCTCTAGCGCAGAAGGCAGAGTTACTACCAACTGAGCTATAAGGCCAGTCTATACATACATACCTTTCACTTGCTTATATGTAATGGAATTATATATAAACATATATATTTTCGTTTATTTTATTTTTGTCTGTGACACCGACCCATATAGTTCTATTCAGTTCCTGTCCATCCAAAGGTTGTCTGGAGATCGCTTTTAGCGATAAGACCGCCCATTGTACTTCGCTAATAATTGAATGTTTGTACCTGTGTGTAATTTGTAAGATGTCCTTGTGGTGTACATAAAGAGTTTTCTATTCTATGTTAACGCCTGGCTTCAAATCCCTCTCTAACGCTAGCTACGCCCATATATTGAGCAATAAAAATAAACAAAGTTGGTGAGTTCGATGAAGGGACTGGGATAATTAAGATACCTTTATAAATCGGTATGACATCATGCCGAAAATTTCTGGTTACCTGAATATTTCCTCAAAAAAATGCGGAAGCGCTAAGCTGGGGTTTGAAATGCGAAACAGTATAGGTATTTCGGTATTGGTACCTTAAACTAAATGAAAAAAGTTTTCTTTGATGATCTTCCGCGCTCGTTACCCAGTGATTCGCTATGTAATGTAGTAGATTGCCCGCCCTGGCATAGCTATTTTTAAATCTGTGGTCCCGGCCTGGCTATTTTATAAAGATTAAATAACGGCCATACCTTTATGGGATATACGTTGTCATTTCAACGTAAAATTATTGACAAATTAAACTAAAACCCTTTCCATTCTACCTAAACTATTTCGAATTCGCGTTAAAGCGTTTGGGTAAAATTTTCTGCCGGTGAGTGTATGATTCTGTAAAAAAAACAACGGACCCTTTCATCTTATGGTTATGTGCGCTCGCTAGCGTGGTGACGACGATATCAGCGCCCTCTATGATTCTCCTCTCGGCTGCTACAAGCTGATCTGGCCTCAGTTCTTCGCCCCCACCGCCTCCGCCTGACTTCACCTATGGATACAGATTTACTAAATAGTGAATGATTGTTAAGTCAAAGTCAAAGTCAAAAGGCATTTATTTCAATAAAATCACTAGGATCACTTTGAAACGTCTTAGAAACTAGGTGAAGCTATGCCTGTTCCTCGCGACCAAGCCTAGAAGAATATTGTTAGTTATGTTTAGGGTTACCCAGGTGTCATCACTGGTAGAAAATACTATATTATCTTTGCCGGTAGGTATGTTATGATCACAGAGAAACTGCTATTCCCAACAGAGTCCATCAGAACAGATAATAACATTTCTTTTGTTTTAAGTTAAGTATGTGTCACCGTATTTGATTATTGCACACCCACAACACCTCAGATAATGAAGTCTAGTGGAAAGGTTATTCCTACTTTAGTATTATAAATGCGAATGGTTGTGGTACAATCAAGCCGTAACTGCCTGACCGATTGCGATGAAACTTGGAATAGATAGAGTTCTTTACCTAGAATAGCATACCAATAAAATATTTACAATTTTTTATTGGTATGCATATGTATTTATTATGGTATATTTATGTATTGAACTTATTTATTTTTAAACTAGTATGTATTAAAAATCCAATTTCTCTCAAAATTTTAGTAAGTAATTAGCATCATAATTTATAGGTAGATAAATGTACTAACAATTATGGTGAACAACCGAAATAAAAATAAATTGAAATTGAAATAATTCCTTTTATTTTCGTTTTTATGATCTCAATTGTTCCCTCTCCTGTGCACTACCTTCACATCTTCTGTCCACAAACACAAAGGTTATCTGGAAGATAATGCTTTTTAGCATTAAGTTCGCCTTTGTACTATTTTTATGTTCAATAAAGAATTTTCTATCTATCTATCTAATAGCTTAGAGGCTACTTTTTATAGCTAGGGCACAAGCTAGTTTTAAAGGAAATAAATAGTCTCACCAGTGTTATCCGTTTGACGAGATCGCTGATGCGTCCCTGGCAGTACGCCACTCGCACTGGATCCTTGGCGTCTTGTGCTGCGGTTTTCCACATGTTTATCTTTGCTTCTAAATGTGAGATCTGGAAACCAAAACAATACATAAATAGATGTTCGATGGAAAAGTACAAGCGAAGCGAGATTGAACAAAAAATTTGTAAAGGTTTGCTGATCCCTAAAATGCATTGTATCAAGGCAAGGTCTGCTAGGTACTGATTACATTATCACCTCTTGCCTCACGCAAATAATGTGGGACCGCTCTACCGCGCACATTATCACCTCTTGCGTCACGCAAACTAAGCGGGGACCGCTCCTCTACCGCACACATCACCTCTTGCCTCACGCAAACTATGCGGGACCGCTCTACCGCGCACATTATCACCTCTTGCGTCACGCAAACTAAGCGGGGACCGCTCCTCTACCGCACACATCACCTCATGCGTCACGCAAACTATGCTGGATCGCTCTGCCGCGCAAATTATCACCTCTTGCCTCACGCAAACTATGCGGGACCGCTCTACCGCGCACATTATCACCTCTTGCCTCACGCAAACTATGCGGGACCGCTCTACCGCGCACATTATCACCTCTTGCCTCACGCAAACTATGAGATCGCTCCACTTCCGCAATCATTACCTCCTCTTTGAGGGCGGCATGCGGCGCGGGTTCCGCCTGCGCGCGCACCGCATCCCTCTGCGCCAGCTGCTGCGAGCTGACGTCACGCGCGCGGCTGTGCATCGCCTCCGCCCGCCCCACGCGCACCATGCGGAACCTCTCCGCTGCGAACACAAAAACGCAACATAACTAAATCTGAAAAAGTGTTTTCACTACCAGTAGGTAGTGGCTACAAATTTGAAAGGAAAAGAAAGAAAGAAAATAATTTATTAATCGCCACATAATGTAGAAAATAAAAATCTAAAGGCGTAGTAATCCGCTTTTCGGGCTTTGACGCGGGCCCTTTTTAGGGTCACTGACTAACTGACACGACGGAAGAACGAACGAACCGCAGCTATTTGAAAATAAGCAACTGTGATAATACAAATACAAAAGATTTTATTCAGTAATAAAAGTTTCTTTTAACCATAGTTGAAACACCTATTAAGTATTTAGTCGACTGGCCTCATAGCTCAGTTGGTAGTAACTCTGCCTTCTGTGCTAGAGGTAGCGGGTTCGAATCCCGCACTGGACAAACATTTGTGACTAGCACAGATGTTTGTTCTGTGTCTGGGTGTTAAATATTTATCTATTATGTATGCCTATGCCTAGTTTGGGATCAGTTGACCGTGTGTAATATGTCCGGAATATTTATTTATTTAGGGAATACTTGTGATAGGCATTTTCACTCGTCCAGATTTTTTGTTAAAATAAATCTAGTCGTTTTTTAGTATTTTCAAAATGTTTTATAGAAAATGTTAATTTTGAAGATACCAATTTCGTAAGAGTCTGGTCGATAGAAGTCACCCAATGTATGTAAACGGTGTAATAATGTGTGTGTTGTGTGTTACTCTCCTGAGGCACCAACCCTTAACAGTCTGGGTAATACTGTATGTACTAGTTCTCCCAATGCAAATTGATGTTTGGGCACTCACTTTTTGGTAGACTCTGCCTTATGTTCAAAAGCCTTATGACGAGTTCATCAACGGCCGCATTGCTCGTCGCACAGATGAGCACTTTCCCGCGGTTCTGTTGCCTTCTGCCCTGCTCGTCGTAGAAGTACGTCATCACCATAGCGCAGATAACACTCGACTTTCCTGCAAAACGTTACACGAGTAAGCGTTTGTTAGCACTTGCGAGTATCTGTTATGACAATAAACTAGAACTTGATTTGCTCAAATAAGTTGGTGTTTTTTTCCAACTGTTCCTACTGACACTCCACTATGTGAATAGTGAAGATGAAGTGAGATTTATTACAAAAACGTCAGTGGGGTCTTTGGGAATAAAAATTCCCAACGTCCCCACTGACTTGAGGAGTGGGGTGGTTGGGAATTTTTAATCCCAACCACCCAATTAATGGGGAGGTTAGTGGGGTGGTTATATGTAACAATGGAATATATCATGTTTACGGCACAAATAAATATTGTTTTTTTGTCTTTTGCGTCAGCTATTAGCTATGCTATTTGTGAAACTAAATAGTTACCAGTGCCAGGAGGGCCTTGGACCATCTGTATGCTCGGCCGGTCGCCCAGGGCGGCGCTAACAGAACTCGTTACTGCTATTTGCTGACTCGGATTCAAAGTCTTTGTCCACTGCAAAAAAAAGGTAGTTAACAATTTATTAAGTTATTTATTTGCGTCAATGTTTCTCCAGTGTAACCTGATAGTAGAAAGTAGTAAATCCAAAACTAGGAAATCCTTAGGAGAACCAAACGACAGCTTTCAGAATTAGCAAGTTGAAGTGGCATTGGGCAGGCCATATAGCTCGCAGAACCGACAACCGTCACCTCGTTCGTGGTAGCCATTCGGAATGGCGACCAAGAACCGGGCGACGCTGTGTTTGAAGGCTCCCGACCCAATGGATCGACGACATTGTTAAGGTTGCGGGAAGTTGGTGGATGAAAAAGGCTCAAGACCGTTCGTTGTGGAACTCTTTGGGGGAGGCCTATGTACAGCAGTGGAATTCTACAGGCTGATGATGATGAACCTGATAGTTTTTTATTAGTAAGTATGCACGCATATTCACAACAGCTATTCCTAGTTTGATGTCTTTTGCGGTAAACAATGAATCATGGCGATGGTTCTACGAAAACATATTTTTATTACCTGAGATTTTATTTCATTTCCAGGAATATAATTCTTCTGAAAATGTCTTGGTTCAGGCCTCAATATAGCTTCGCTGAGGGGAGACCCGGCCAAGTATTCCATCGCCTCAAACAGATTCAACTCCTTGTTTATGTACGCTAGGCTGACTCCTACCATCATTTCCCCTTGTCTCAGTGTTCTCATCTTATCAGTAAATGTGGCGTGCAGTGATATACTATAGAATGAGTGGATATTATCTGAAAAAAAATATGCAATGATCATGAAAAATTAGCACTAGTCGAGATACAGACATTTTTAGAGGATATTTCATTTATTTCATTTCAAGCACACACATAAAGTATACAGTACAATACTAGAGGTGACTTATAGAATGATGGCTTGTTTATAATTCAAATTAGTTTAAACAGAACCTACACTAAGTCATAGACTTGTGTTGTAGGTCCTGCTATCCTTCCCATGGTCTCTAAAGTCGTAGCCAACTGTTTCTCGTGTATATGGTATTAGTTTTAATTTTCTTTCTGTAAATAATGATTCAAATCTTACCTATTATGTTATTAGATTTTTATATGATATTATTTTTATATGATTATATTTACAATTTTGAATTTATACATTGAGTTATCGACTATTTTAGTGTGTGAATATTAAAAATGTGTGTGCGTGCATGTATGTGTGTGTGTGTGTTTGCATGTGTGGTGTTAGAAAGAATGTTTATTTCAATGTTTTAAGTAGCTCTTCTGTTTCCTCATAACTTAATGACAGCAACCAATTTCTCAAAGCTCTCATACACTCAGTAGCTCTTCTGTTTCCTCATAACTTAATGACAGCAACTAATTTCTCAAAGCTCTCTTACACTCATTTTTATTTAAATTTACTAAGTCCTGAATGTGTTTGTTTGCCCTATTGTAAAGGAATGGCCCTAGGAAGAATTGTTGACGCTGTGCTGACGTTGTGCTACATTTTGGAGCTTGTATGATTCTGTCCTTTCTCCTTCTTCTTACAGACAAATTGTTAAGAATGTCAACGTTTTTGTGTTGAGCTAAGATAACGTTGAAGATATATAGTTGCCTGACGGAGAGGACTTCACATTCGTTAAAAAGATCTGCGGTTGGATATCTGAATGGTTTGAAAGTAGCTACTTTTAGTACGGCCCGTTGTGCTCGTTCTAGTTGTGTTGCTGCAGGCACCACCCCAAGTAGTATTGCAATAAGCAAGAATTGATCTACAAAGAGCATTATAAATATTTATTATTAGCTTATGGTCTGCCACTTCCCTCAGGTATTTAAATAAATATATAAATTTACGAACTCGCTTAGTCAGGGCCTCAATGTGTTTTCGCCAGGTTATTTTGTCATCTATGGTCAGTCCTAAGTATTTTATATTGCCTACTCTCTCTAGGGCTTGGCAATTACAATGTACAGATGAGCAGTCGATATTATGAGCTTTTATTGAAATATCCGGGCTTTTGACGCAGATGTTTCTGAAAGTCATATATTTAGATTTCTCAATGTTTAGTGATAGTAAATTGTGTTGCAGCCACTTGGTCACGGTTCTTAGGCCTTCTTCCGCGTGTAGCCTAGCTTCGTCCCAAGTTTTGCCCTCAAAAATAATAGCTGTGTCGTCAGCGTATGAAAATATTTTGCCATTTGTCAGTTTTAGATTACACAAGTCATTAACGTACACAAGAAAAAGAGTTGGACCTAATATGCTTCCTTGGGGGACTCCGTAGCTAACTGTCTCGTCCCGGCTTAGTATATCACCAATTTTCGTTTTTTGAGTCCTGTTTGCTAAGTAATCTTTGAAAAGATCTAGAGATGTATCACGAATGCCAATCAGTTCCAGTTTCTTTACAAGGATAGGTATGGAGACAGTGTCGAAAGCTTTTGCTAGATCGAGAAAAATGCCAATAACTTTCTTCTTGCGATCTATCTTAGAGATAACGTGATCTATTAGGCCTGATACTGCATTTTCGGTGGATCTGGCTGCACGGAATCCGAATTGGTTTGGGGATAATAGATCAAACTTTTCGAGGTAGGAACTCAGTCTTTTGTTAATTATTTTTTCTAGGATCTTTGAGAGAGCTGTAAGTACAGAAATTGGTCTGTAATTACAGACACTGTCTCCTTTGCCTCCCTTGTAAACAGGATTAATTATTGCAGCTTTGAATGTTTGTGGGAAAGTACCGGTAACAAGACTAGTGTTTAGGATGTGAGTAATTACCGGTAGCAGTGTGGGGCTGGCAAGTTTGAGTATTTTCGTCGGTATTCCATCATTTCCCACGGCACAATCGATTTTAAGAGTCCCGAGTATACTGAGAACTTTCTTCTCGTCAGTAGCCATCAAACAAATTGAGTTGACTTGTGATGGAAGGCTATCGCATATTTGCGGTCCAGCATGATCTATGTTGGTAACATGAGATTGGATTTTGGTCGCCAAAGCTTTACCTACATTTGCAAAGTAATCATTTACATAGTCTACAGATGATTGAGGATTAGTTTTTATATAAAGTAATGCATCACTATTTTAGATTTCGCTGTATAAGTTATTTGTCTGATAGTTTGCCAAGATTTTTTAATATTGTGTTTGTGTTTTTCTAGTTCTGATTTTTCGTAATTAATTTTGACCTTCCTAAGTAGTTTATTGCAAAAGTTCCTATAGCGTGTGTAAGTTATCTTAATAGTATCATTGGCTGGGTTTTGCTTTAGATGGATGTGCATTTGATCTCGCGTGCAAATACATCGAAGAAGCCCTGGAGTAATCCAGGGCTTGATGATGCGCTGGGAATGTGGTACATTAAATATTCGTGTATTAATTTTAATTATTTGCATAAGTTTATTAATTAGAAGGTCAGCTGCGTAGTTAGCATCATCACAATTTAGTATTTCTGAAAAGTCCACTAGAGCTAGCTATATTTTGTTACCTAAATAGCTTAAGCCATATGTAAAAAAAAACTAAAATACTTACTAGGAGGAGATGGAAGTAATCTTACATTATGTACAAAGAAAAACCTTTGGGTTTTTGCGTTTTCAGGCCCAAAAGTAACAAGAAGTATTTCACCTACTCTTGGTACATTATGTTTTGGTCCATTTGATGGCAAAGAAACTGAAACAATACAACATAGATCATAGAATACCTTTTTCTTTAAATCTTTTATGTAGTTATCATAGATGTCTAACTTTTATGTGCACAAAATGATGAAGGAAAATGAAGGAACGCTGCGGCTTAATCAGCTCCACCAGGCAAGCATTCGTGCCCACACAAACCTTATGCAGTTGATAGGGCACAAAATTAAAATTGTAACCATATATATTGTTTTATAAGTGTTGAATGCATCAATAAATAAAATAAATCGAGATATAGATAAAATAGAGAGAGAGAGAGGTCCGGTAGCGGCTTGCGCTGTTATAAATTTGAGTTATGCTTTATGTAGATTCTAGCGCCTCGGACATTTTATGGATGAAGTACTAGATAAAATACTAACTATTAACACTGAGGCTAAACAGCTCATAGCAGCGTTCTTGTGTGGGGGCAGGTGGTAAGGAACCTATCCTCATTTGCAAGCCGATGCTTTGGTTCCGGATTTTCAGATACGCCATTGATAGACATTCCCAGATTTCCATAAGAAGTAAGTCTCCAACGAATCTGAAAGTTTGAATTTATTTAACAAAACTTCATAGCTTAGCCATAATTAATTGACATTGTTGTTTATTGTTATTTACTTACTGTACATACTGATGGTGGTTAACATAAGAGTGTAAAGTGCTCATTGCTGGATTGTTGTGTCCTAATATCGGAGGTGGGTCATTGTTATTGATTTGTTCCTCCAACCAATGGGGGTTCCACCGTAATATCTTCATCAAAGTTATCTTTTCTAGTGAGAACACTGGCATTTGTCTAGTGTCTAAAAGTGACATTTTCACTAAGCTTGTTTTCTTCATTTTGTTGCCAGGTTCAATCTCAAATATGTGAACCTCAGGACTAGCATCGGAGAAACGCACTGTCTTCTTAACTTTCGTTGGAGGCAATGGCTCTACTTTGGAGAATGGTTTTCCCGAATAAGTTTCGCTTTCTGTGAGTGGTTTGACACTCTTTAAAGGTGGTCTGCTTTCCTGAGATTTGGAGGACTCATGTGAATTATTATCACTTAGTTTAGTTTTTGATGATTCATCTCTTTCTGTTTCTGGTTTGAGGCTCATCAAAGGAACCCTGACTTCATTCCTTTTCGAGGACTCATGAGGTTTAATATGATTTTCGGAAGAGTTGTGCTTGCTTTTGGTTTTAGATGTCTTGTGTTTATCCTTGCTACTTATTTCTGATTGTTTTTTTCTGTTCTCAACATCTGCAGCAGAAATTGTGTCTTCTTCTATGTTATTAGATACCAGATTAGGAGAGCTTGCACTGCTTTTGTGTTTAGTTTTATGTTCTTTAGCCTCTTCTTTTCTTGAAACAGGTTTAACAACTTGTACAGTATCAGTCAAAAATTCCCCTCGGTTTGAACTGGTTATTTTACTTATATTTGTTGCAGAAATCTTAGCACTGTTTGATGAATTCTTCTCTTTGGGATCAAAGTCCTTTTCTTTTGTTGCTATTTCCCTTAACCTTTTCCTCCTTTCCTCTTTTTGTGAATTTGAAATATGCCTTCTATTTGAATGTTTTTTCACTTTGCTGTGTTTTGATGAAGAACTTTTAGATTTTTCTGAAACAAACAAAGTTAGTTGCATGAACTACATACATACATGCATACTGCTATGGAAATTAAGAGTTTTTAACACTTACTTTCCTCTGCTTCATATTTTGTTCTTGATTTATGACTCTGGTTGTGGGGTTCAATCATCTGTATCTTTTTGACAAAAGCATTCTGAGGTTCAGACATGGGTATTTCTGTAATCTTCTCAACCTCTTTAGTTACTTGATCTGAAGTGAATTTATCAACTTCATCTCTATCAATAATACTCTCAACAATTGGTTCTGCAGTTGGCAATATGTTTGCATTTAAAGATATAATATCATCAAAATCTTCTTCATCAGATTTATTTTTATTATCTTGTGGAGTTTGCTCGGGTGGTTCAGGTGGTATGGTTATTAGATCATCTAAATAATCTACTTCTTCATTTTCCTCATAACTGATATAATCATCATCCATTTGGCTGTATGAACTGTCCTCTTGTTTGGTATCCACTCTTTCTTGCGACTTTCTTATGAATGGTTTACCCGGGGAACTTTGGGATAGACGCAGATACCAGTGCTCTGATTCACTATCACTGTCACTATCAACTTTGATAGGTTCATCATCATACCCAAGGTATTCCTGTTTCACATCAAATGCGTCATATTCAATGTAATCATTTTCACATTTAATTTTATCTTTCATGCTACGTGGTTCCTCGCATATTGGCTCTAATTTTATATTATTCACAATACAATCTGATTGTATCTTTTGGAATTCATTGTCACTGTCGGACAATAAATAAACTATATCATCATCATTTGTCTGTATTCTACATTTTTTCTCTTCCTTGATTTCTACTTTATTTTCATTAATTTCCTTGACCATATCCACTTTCCTTTTCAATGACAACTTATGGCTTAATGCAGGAGACTGTTTAATATAGGAAATATCTTGATCACAGTGCAGTGCAGCTACATGCTCTTCAATATCATCCATTTCATTTTCACTCTGGAATTTGATTCGGTTCGATATTGATGTTGGGCCATTCTCTTTGCAAAGTTTAAAAACAAACTTTTCTTCATTGTTTATGTCTGCTAGTGGTGCACCTGCTATCCAGCCTATTCCAACTATATCAGAGTCTCTCAGAGTATAAGGCTTATTTTGAGGTATTTTTGCAAGACCAACATACACACCATTTGAGCTCTAAAAGAAACATTACTTGCTGTATATCCAAATATACCAAGGCAAATGAAAGTCACAGTACCAGGAAAATAAAAACAGTAACAAGGTGGGGCATACCAATTTATGGCTGAATCGATTTCAATGAAACTTGGAATAGATATAGTTCATTACCTACAAAAGCATATAGGCTTCTTTTGAAAAATGTGCCCATACCCATATTGCCCGTTTGCTTCTCGTGCACTCTTAGTGCGTTAGTAGGTAGGCACATTAAAAGTTTTAATTTAAAACCTCATTGGCGCATACATGTGATGCATGGCGAAGAACGAAACCGCGAAGTATACCTGTAAATAAGAAAATTCCATACCTTTAGGTCTGTAATCAAGACTTTATTCTTTTGCACCGTCAAAACACAATGATTTCTGGATATAACAAAGCTGGAGAGAGTAATGTTGTTGGTGAGAGATCTTCCAATCGTCACCTCATCTCCTTCGGTAAGCGTGAACTCTTCACTCCCATAACTTTGACGACATAATTTCCATTTCGTCATTTCGGAGATTCTACCACAATTTGTGGCATCAATTACACATTTCCGTCCTAAAGTTGAAATTCCAAAAGTTGTAATTTCTATTGAAAAAATAAAATAACGAACATCTCGGAACACATTTTTGCCGCAAATAACACAACAAACAAAAGTCAAGTGACAGACAAGACAGCGTCAGTGTCAAATGTTACGTAGGCTCGATAATCTATGGTATACACAGCTGATTTTCCTAGGCCCTAGCATGAATTCGATTTTTGGCAAACAATAGGCACTCCGATCAGCGTTGCCAGAAGGTTCCTTTTGTTTTGTTTTAGGTGATTTTTAACTCCTTCAGGTTACTTGTATGACTCGAAAGGTTGCTTATTTTTATTTCAGCTGTTTATAAAAAGTTGCTCGCAATTGCAACTTGAAATGGCAAACATTACTAAATCATCCATATTTCTGTAAGCTAATACAACCAACATACTCTGTCAATTTATAATCCTACCTACTACTGAAAAAAAAGAAAGGTTATTTTTCACACTAAAAGGTTACTTTTCATAAGCATTTCAGGTAGCTTTTGACAAGACCCGGCTGGCAGCACTGCTCTGATTGTTTGTTGTCCGACCGTGAACATGTTTGATAAACTCTGTCTACGATAAATTATAAACCTCATTAGTCCGAGTTGCCGTAATCTCACGAGTGAGATGAAAACGCTCGTAAAAGTTGAAAACGCTCGATGGTATCCACAGAGTACCAAAGACTATATAATATACTACAGAGTACCTACTTTGATGGTATCAACTAACTTAACAATAAACATAGTGCATAATTCTCTTTGGTATCAACATGTATAACAACCACCAAAGTTATTTTATAATAGAATTTACAACCACCAAACCTAGTGTCTTAATACTCATTGCCTGTGTCAACCAACTCCCACTCACCGGTGACGATTCTGCTGTTGCACACTATACTTTTAATTTGAACGATAGAGAAATGAGTTAAGCATCCCGCCCCAGCTTGGGGAAAGGCGCTCGGGTTGTCGCACAGTGGTTCCATTTCCAAAAACGGTGGACATAGGGTCGCAAGTCGGAATTTCGATCTAATATATTTTAAAAGAGACGTTTCATCAATATATGGAGCCTGGGCCTGCACTGTGTACACTACTCTGAAACATAGCTAAGCAATAAAGTAAACGTATTTAATTGGTTATTTTATTTAAATTGACTTCGTTCTAAGGTACATTAAGATTTTCTTCGACAAAGAGGAAAACACACAGCGCCACAAAAATATGGCGGATGGACGTGCGTGAAATGTCATTTTAACAACCTACATTTATCTGACAAAAACAAAAACATCAAATCAAACAACATGACATAAAAAATATGTCAATGTCATTTCAAACGCCAATTATAAACCAACATGGCGGCCTTCAAATAGTGTTCACATAGTAAAAAACATACCAGAAGAACTATTCTTTTACCATCGCATTTGTCTTCAAATTAATGAAATGGTATTTTTCTTGTAATCTCCTATTTATTCCTAATTTTTCTATGTAGTGTACATGGACCAGGCCCTGAATGAAATGGCTCCTTTTACCAGTTTAAGGTCGCACAGCGAGCTATGGAATGGGCTAGCAAGCAGAATTAGTGGCAGTGGGCTGGCCATATATGCCGAAGAACCGACAACCGTTGGGGTAAACGAGTTCTTGAGTGGAGACCACATCTAGGCAAACGTAGTGTGGGGCGCCCCCCGGCTAAGTGGAGTGATGACCTACGAAATGCGGCGGGCAGTAAGTGGATGAGAAAGGCCGAACACCGGGCTCAGTGGCGTGTATTGGGGAAGGCCTATGTCCCGCAGTGGACTAATGTGGGCTGATGATGATGATGATATTTCACTGCGTAGCTATCCTGACAACTTTTACTCTATGAAGAAAAACAGAAATATGTGTAGTTTCCGAGAAAAAAATACTCAAATAATTTTTGTAAGGAGAAAATTGTTTCGTAACGCGCTACCTTCAGCGTTACCTTCAGCTTTAGCGTCAACGTGATTCCCATTCCCATTATTAACCTTGAACGAAACCTGATTATTAACTTTGATTTTAATAACAAAATCAATAAAACATAATTAAATTTCAAGTTATTTGTAATTTTTATGAAACTACGATAAATACCCTTTTAATCAACAGTCTCTGGTACCCATAGTACAGGCTATGCCTAGTTTGGGATCAGTTGACAATGTGTGATATGTAAAAAAAAAAAAAAAACAAGTCAAAAATTTAAATCTAATATGCTAAAATTCCCTCGCAGGGTCTAGGTCAATTTCATACCTAGTCCAATTTCGAAACTGATAATCTATGAAACTGCATGCAACCCCTGCTTACCTATCCTACCTAACTGCATTATTTCGGCATCAATCGACATCAATCAGCTTCCTTCCTTTGTACCTTAGTAGAAGTAGTTTGATAGGCGCTTTGACCAGGAGATGGAAACGCATAGGTATGGGTACCTACCTGCGTTGCTCTGAAACCGCAAAAGTATTAGGATACAGGTGAAAAAAGAAATGTTGCGTTGCGTTGCGCAGAGAAAGCTCTGGGCAGCCAACGCGGGGGTGGGCGGCGAGCGGGCGCAAATAGCGGCAGCGCGCGTCGGGCGGGCACCGGCCGAGAGAGCAGTACGCGCCCGCGCGTCCCACCGCCTGTCGTCACCTCCATCGCTGTGCCGCGAGCGATCGCGCGACCCTCGCGAGCCCGACCTGCCTCTCCACCATTTTCAATCTCACGAAAAATACGGGCCGCGCTGACCCCATCCAATTTTATCCGTCCTGTTCCGAAACTGCCGTGTCATTGTTCTACTGCACCGCTACCGATCCTCTACATCATTCTGGCCGCATCAGATCTGCCAGCAGGCTCAAGGCTCGTGACTCCAGAATTGAAATCAGAGTCTGCCCCACGTCGTTTTCGCGTTTCGAAGGTCACAGGGCGAGGTAAACATTGAAACCTTTCATTAATAATTACATAAATCATTCTAACTATGAATGGAAACAGCATAATGAACAATATTATTATCCACGCGGATTTAATTGCAATTTACAAAGCATACCTACCTGCCCAGTCGTGACACCGCAGCGCCTGAACGCTGAAAGCTCTCTTTGCGAGCAGTTATCAATCAACAGAATAATGGCTTCAGTGTAAAAATAATGTGGGAGTGAAATTGGCACACAAAGATACCTTCTCGTTAAAAACGTAGGTATTTCAAGTGACTTTCCATCGACTTGTGTTTACATTACTGCATCACATCCATCCAGTGACCCATTTTCGCAACTTCGGCATTCGGCAAGTCAACTACGGTTGGCAATAGTAAGGTGGGACAGTTTTCTTTCATTGCAGTCTTTGAAGATATTTTGGGAAAGTGTATCACACGGCGCGGTAAGTAATGCACTAAAAAAAAATTGCAATGGATGGATATCCAGTGCTAGAAACATGAACAATTAAAATGCCTACGCATAAGATACTGTAATGCTTTTATGGTCTATCTCCGTGAATAAGTCTGGAATAGAAATAAATAAGCTTAGATCAGATTATATTATCTAAGTAAATAAGTAACATTTTTTTAACAAACTTAATGTATTACTAGCTTCCGCCCTCGGTTTCGTTCGCGTATTACCTACTTATAAAGTAGCATTATATGCTATTCTAGGTAAAGAACTCTTTATATTCCACGTTTCAACTAAATCGGTTGAGCCGTTACGGCGTGATTGAATATCAAACATCCAAACATCCACAAACTTTATTATATGATTATATAATTATATAATCATATAATAAAGTTCTCTAGATATGTAAATCAAAATTCCAAATCTTGTTACCTCATATCAGATTTTTTTGCAGTCGTTTATGTGTACAGTAAATTTTTAGTTTGTAGGAATGCAACCTCGCGAACGTTTAGTTTTAAACGTGAATACCTACTTTACTCGAAAGGTGTTTATAGTTTTTTGTTATTGAAAATCGAAGCCATCTTATTATTAAAATGTGTAAAAAATCCAGTATGGTGGCCAATATTTTTCGGTCGGGTATAGTTCACCGCGGCGGCATCGGCATGGGGCACCGTAGGGATTTTATGGTAGAAAAAATTTAGGCTGGTAGTGGTATGTACCTTAACTGATTCAAACAAAAGTCAATCGTTAGGAACAGCGAGATCTGCTGAATATTGTTTATGACTTGAATGCTTTTGCAGTACATTTGTCTGCCAAATTGAGAACTTTGTCTAAAACTTTGGAAGTTTTATGATTACTGCTTGGCATTGGTTTGCGGCTCACTCCAAATAAATACCTACCTATTCTACTGCTACTTTATAATGTTAGTAAACACGGGTAGGTTCACTTTCCTACAAATCAAAATGCAGATCAGATAGAGATAAATATCTTCATTTTCACCTACTTAGTTATTATTGTGGTACCTACAAAAGTATCTACTCATTTCATAGACAGGGGGCTTTACCATGATGTCTTATTGGCATTCAAGAGCAAGTGTGTCAGCACTATTTCACACAAATTCGAGCCGATAAAGTTAGTGACTAATTATGAAAGCTTGGCAGAAAAGTGTAGGTACTACGGAAATTACATATTACTACATGCATTTTCATAAAAATGAATCGATTTCTCACAAAGACAATGGCGGCGCTTCAATTTTTTGCTACCCTTTTTTGCCAAACTGTAGGTAATAACGAAGCTTCCAACCACCACCACGTAGCGTAGCGTAGGCGGCCATTGTTAAGAGACCGAAGAGTTGCAAAAGCTATGTATTAGTACAGATACTTACCTACCTACATAATTAACAATAATACCTACTGAGGGTAGAGTTTCAAGATATTCTGCTTACAATGACTATCTACGTCAGTGGACCCCAAACTCTTTTGCCTCGTAGACTCCTAGGTTTGTTTTTCGGTTTGGCGTAGACCCCTACCTAAATTCACAAAAATGTAATATTAGCTTTAGGTTATTTTTGCGAATTGATCAACTATTTTTTCTGACTGACTTCTAACTATATTGTAAGATCCACTATCGAGGATCTCGTTGCATCTCGTAGACCCTAATTTGCATCTCATAGACCCCCTCACTGAATGCGTGAGCAGCTGATGAATAGCTGATGATGAGGATTTCAGGAAATCTGACTCAAAGCTTCTTACCTTAAATAATATATGTATTATCTAAGCTTCTTACATTACCTATGTTGTTATCTTAGATAATTATGTAAGGTTGTTATCGAGAAAAAAGAAATGACTTAATTTTTTCAAAAGGTACAGAATCAATAATAGTACCTACCTACAAGGAATGGGTAGTTAACGAACGATAGATATAAATAAGGTCATTACGTCTCCCACTAAATATAAGTACCTACTCTTGTAGGCAATTCTACTTTTTTCACGTGTTCGTTTGATCTAGCTACCATGGATACCATTATCTTTGACCTAGATAACTAGGAGACGGTCGGTATTCTTGTACAAAATATTCTAGAGGTAGGTACCTACCATTTACCGTGGCTAGCTTACTCGGAACTCGGAAGTATTTATCAGAGGGAGTAGCGCCATTGTGAGTGCCTGATCGATCAACAAATACGCTCAACAAATAACTTCTACCTACCCGCCTCCCCTATTGTTTTGTTTGCCCTACGTCTGACGGTGGCGTGCACGACACTAAGTGTTTTTGTCTACTTGCTCATTGTAGTACATTTTATGGCTGATCAATATTTATAAAACTCTTACGTTATAACTGACTAAACTAGAATTCCTATCTGTAGCACTCCGTGACTTAAATTGTGTTAATGCTATTATCAAACAAACTTCAAGTCCCACTGCACCTCCTTTGTAGTTAAGTTCCGGGAATTTATTTCTTAGTGCATACACTAGGTAGGTACCTACAACAAGAATGAGGAATAGAGGGTAGAGGAAAGAGGATATAGGTAACCTAATCTATCTTCTTGCCAAATTTCATTAGGATCCGTTCAGTCGCTTAGTCGTGAAAAGGTAACAAACAAACAAGCAAATACTCAGCATTTATGTTTGTGTAATATGTCAAGTAGCCTGAAATAAATTGTGTTCGTAAATTATCTTCTACTTTCTTAGTCGGTAGAGCAAGATAAAGCCTAAAGTAAATTCAGCCATATAAAAGTCTAAAATTCAAGCGTTGTGGAGAAACATGATTATTTTTGGAAACAAAAGATAATCTTTGCCAAGTTGTTTTAGTTTATTCTAAGAATCTTCCGGGCTTATTTTTCAGGACTGAATAAGTAATATAGTTAAATATGGCTTCAATGGTTCTTCATTGCCCTACTATTTATTCTACTTGCTTCCGCCCGCGACTTCCCTACGAGGATAAAAAGAAGCCTGTGTGCTATTCTAGATTATAATCTATCTCTGTGCCAAATTCCACCCAGATCCGTTAAAAGTTCAGGCGGGTTTGAGTAAAAAACATCCACATTTCATCTTACTTCCTATCCTACTAATATTATAAACGCGAAAGTTTGTAAGTATGGATGGATGTCTGTTACTCTTTCACATAAAAACTACTGAATGGATTTTAATGAAACTTCACAATAATATAGCTTAGGCAATTTATACAGATATTGTGTGAATTGTCAAAAATATGACTACTAGCTACTCGAAATACTAATCCTGCGCACACGAAGTCACGGGCACCAGCTAGTTTATAATATTACTTAGAAGGAATACGGATAACGAGCAACATTTACTAAATAGAAGATAATTTATACACACTTCAGCGTTATTTGTCCTCAGTTCGTTCGACACCCTCACGAAGCTAAAAGGATTAATAAAACATGTGACTGGACTAACAAAGTCAATTTGTCGGTACTTACATTTAATCTTGGAAGCTTTTACGCTATGGTGGGATTATAAGCGAGCTTATTATTTATTGTCTTTGTAATTTATTAAACTAATTAAGTAAGTAGACCTACTTAGACAGTTTTTCTTTTACACATTTCATTTTCTTCCTGTTTAGGCTTAGTTAGTATTATCTAAGTGTTTAGGTTACGGGTGTTCCAAGTTATTCTAGTCGCGCCTTTCTTCTATTCAAAACCATTATCTACGCCCGCCACTGCCCCCCTATTTATTAGGATAATTATACAAAACATTATGTTCTCAACCAAAAATATTTATTACGACTCAAAAAAAATAACACCTACACTTTTTTTAGATTAAACCATAAATTCCCAGAACTTTTTCTAAGTATAATGTCTTGCCTGCTCTATATTTTCTAAATATCTAACAAATTCATAAATTACTACAACTACATGCCTAGGTTACACCCACTAAGTTGCATAACTAGCTTCTTAGAAAGTGGACCATTACACTAGCCCGTGGCCACATTGGTGCAAGTTCCAATATTGATCCAATGTCTCACGGCGCCCATGCCGGGCTATTTATTATTGATCACCCTGATTAACTACGACTAGACTGGGCACCTGCACCTACCCACTTGTGATGTACATTTTTCATGAAAATAACGGTGTCCGGTTAAGGGTAGGTCAACTTACTGCGGAGGATACCTAGTGCGCCTATACCGCATTTGCTAGAAAAGTACCTCTACCTATCTATAAATACTAAAAGCTTTTCTGCAGGACTCCATACTTCTCAAATTCTTAACCAATCTGACTGACGGCTGACGCTAACCGCAGGGTGTCTATGAATGCAGTAAGAAGGTAGCACAAGAACTATTGAAGTGAACGCACATAATATAGGTATAATATTTGAATACCTACAGAATGCAGCAATTCTACAAACAGATCTTACGAAACGGCATGTGCACATAATATTGATAGGGAGGAAGGTTTTAGTTGGCAACAGTCCAACAGCAACCGTGCGCGAACCACCCGGCTTGGCAGCAGGCTATATGTTTCAGAAAATTTGTAGGCCATATACCTAATGTATCTTAGATTACATAAAGGGAGAAAAAACATGGCCAAACAAATGGATGAGCAGCGTATTCCGACGTAAATCCCGTTTTGGCGAAGGACTTCCGCTGACGGAGCCAACTTGCAATTTTCTGAAAGGTCAGGTATACCCATCACCATGAGTTTTGGATAGGTACTTACCTACCTACTTTTATAGCCATTATATTGGCTGCTAAACATTGAATACGTAATTTTATTTCCTAAACACATTTTGGCACTCAAATCTAGCTATACCTATTATGTAAGTAGACCTCTAGGTACATTGTTTTGTTCAACCCCTTCATTTTTGGCAAACTGCCCATCACCCTGACCCTCGAATAAATTTATGTCACTAGGTTACTAGGCCCTTCGACAGGGCGCCCACCCCGTGGCACTCAGAATTAGCATATCGCGGAACAAAGAAACGACTTCCCACTTAAAATTAGTAGGATGAATTATTGTACCTACAGGTGGAATCGGGAGGCAAGTTGAATAATTTATCTCCTCTGGGACTTACAGAAATGTGACCCGAAGTTCATCGTCCAAATCTACTTTTTGTGATTCTGTTTTCTGTTTCAAGCACACGGCTATAAATTCTCATTTAGACCCTTCGTCCATGACGCTACGCAAAAGTGACGGAACTCATTAGAAACTAGAGTTGCGGACTGATTGGAAACTCTGACTCGTCCACGACGCTGTTGCAGTCCGTGCAGTTACCTACCTGAGCCTATCCTGGTACACCATCCCGAAAGGGGCTTATTTGATCAACAAAATGAAAGATTAGTAGCGAAATATATCAAATACCTATTCAAAATATTATTTTTTTCAGATTTTTGTCCTAACTTATTCAGATTAGCTGTTTTTGGTCTATCGTCTTTAATGAGTTGAACAAGAAGTTTGACTTCAAGAGTTCTACTTAAAACAGCTGAATAATTGAGTTTGAGCTAATTTGACCCCAAAACTGCTGATATTTGCAGAGTTTTTTCAATGAAAAATGTTGAGTTTCCAAAAGTCAACTCTCCGCAAACTCTTTATTATGTACGCCTAGATGCGTTAGCATCATAATGGTCTGTGGCGCCTAGCGCAAGGAAGGTGTAAAAGGATTGCCCAGAAGGACGGTAACGTTTTTCGGTTATACATTATGTACCCTTTGTACGTCGATCAGCCTAAACGGCTTTTTGATAAATGAGGTGATATTGACAAAGTGACATATGTATATAAAGTGTCAAAAATCCAATATGGATATGGGGTGCTATACTTACCTACTCGATATGTAACGAACGAAAGTTATGGGTTAGGCATAAATATGTAATTCGTCTTGAAAGTGATATTGAATGAACTTGTGAAGTTACAATAAATACCTACCTACAATATGGCGGATTTATTTTCGGATGACACAAAAAAAACGACTAAAATACTTGGATAAACTAGGAATGCAAACTACGAAATATTTTCATGTACTTATTTACGGATGGCGTCCAATGAAACTACCCTGAAAATATTCCGTAAACATAATAAAATTTACGATATGTGATTTAATAGGAAACACTATTTAGAATGAAGTGCTCTAATACAAAGTAAAGCTATAAAGTCGATTGCCAATAATTTACGATCAGTAGGTATACAATACAAACAGACAAACCAGATTACCTACCTACAAGCCAGTCGGACAAATCTTTGAGGGAAATTATTAATATCGGAAGCAACATCTGTAGGTATTATTACCTACTATTTTATGGTAAAGTAGAGGTCAGACCTACCTCACAATGTAACAATCCTTGCTTCAACCTTGCATCCTAAACATGCCAAATAACTCATATAGAATGATGTCAAGTTGACTCTATTCAAATCGCCAGGCTATAAATGACTTCATCAGCCTAATATTTAATTGTCGATGAGAGCGACTAGATTCCTCGTTAACATTCCAGATAAAGATAGCTGCCAACTCCCAAATGTTTACACGGAACTATCAAGGTTGGATATTTAACTGCACAATAATCAGGAAGTCAATAATTTTATTTACCTACTTACATATCTATTTTATTTAAATTAAAGGTATTTGCTGTGCGGGTTATGAATAAGTATTGCATTGTTATTTTAAATTAGGTATAGGTATAAGGTGATTATATATATATATTTTATGTTTATTATCAACAAAAAGAAACAAACATAGAAAAAAAAACAAAGATGTCAAAAAAGGTTAGGGTTTTTTCCGAACTTTTTCAGATCATCTCTTTTTGGTCTATATTTATTTTATTTATTTATTTATTTCATTCAGGACAGTGAGCTCACAGTTTACACCAAAACGCTGAACTGTCTTAATTAATTATACTTAACCTATACTTATCCTAAACAAAAGTTAACTTAAATATATTCTTAGATTATTATAAATAGAATTAAGACTATCGTTAAATAAATCTACATGTTGGAACTCATATATAAATGCATTCGAATATATAACACTATAAAACATGTTTATAACTTTTTTTTTGAAACTATGTATCATGGTTTAGACCATAATTTTCACTATAAACGGGAAGACCATGATTTGTGAGTTTATTTGTTCCCCGATATTTCGGCACAGTTTCATGCGCCATAATCACGAAGTAAACAAATAAACTCGCAAATCATGGTAAATATCCCGTTTGTAGTGAAAAATATCTTTATAACTTACTAGCTTCCGCCCGCGGCTTCGCTCGCGTGGTACCTACATAAAAAGTAGCCTATATGCTATTCCAGTTAAAGAACTTTATCTATTCCAAGTTTCAACAAAATCAGTTGAGCCGTTACGGCGTGATTGAATAACAAACATCCAAACATCCTCACAAACTTTCGCATATAATATTAGAATGGGAAATTTGACATCAAGATTGTACCTGAAAGAGCTGAATAATCGAGAATGGCGAATTTCCAAAAGTTTTAAAACAAACTATATATATTATGGCCCATTGGATGTAGATTAAGCCCATTTCGGGATAGTTTAATGTATATTATGAACTACCTTTTTTTCTTATTAATAAAAGACATAGCTTCTACAATAACAGGCCTCATAGCTCAGTTGGTAGTAACTCTGCCTTCTGCGCTAGAGGTCGCGGGTTCGATTCCCGCACTGGACAAACATTTGTGACTAACACAGATGTTTGTTCCGTGTCTGGGTGTTAAATATATATCTAATATGTATATCAGTCTCTGGTACCCATAGTTCAGGATATGCCTAGTTTGGGATCAGTTGACAATGTGTGATATCTGTATTCTCTGTTTTTTTTTTTTTTAATGGTTTTCCGTAAAACTTCGGCATTGATCTTTTCGGTATGTTTTGTTATTTGATAGACGTTTCTCGCATGCCTTACCTACAAACATGAAACAAAAAGATGCCATCGTAAATACCATCACAAGAGAAAACATATAACCCTTCCTATAATACTAATCTATTTAATCAGCACTTGTAACCTTTCCAAACGGTAAGTTAAATATACACAGAGTACCTAGGCTCTAAAATTAAACTCGCGTCGAATCTAAATTTAAATCAAAGCAACACGTAGTTTCGAGCTGATCTTATTATTGACTATAGCTAATAAACAAGGTAACTAGGTGAGTATAATCATCAGCCTGAGGAAGTCCACTGCTGGACATGGGCTTTCCCCTAAAGAGTGCCACGACGAACCGTCTTGAGCCTTCGCCATCCACAAACTTTTTTTTTTAATGTTGTACGGAGGCAAATAGCCTTTCGGCCCTCCTGATGGTAAGTGGTTACCGTCGCCTATTGACATCAGCAACACCTGGAGCATTGCTAATGCGTTGCCTGCCGATCCCCTCCCCCTAAAGAGCTCTAGCAACCTTACTCACCGTAGGAACACAACACTATTTGAAACAAATAATGTTATATGGCTGCGATCTTATGTAAAAACTTCCCGCTACCTTATCAATTTCGTCGGTCCATCCTGTGGTGCTACGTTCGATTCGTGGTCGACATTCGAGAACCTTTATACCCCAACAGTTGTCGTTTCTGCGAGCTATATGGCCTGCTTCAACTTGATAATTCTAAGAGCTTATGTCCGTGACCTTGGTTATTCTTTACCAGAACCTTAAAATCGAAGACTTGTCCACGAAAGGAGACTCTAAAACGCGCAATTTAATCCTTTCACTATACTGATTCTGTCACCGACAGACATAGGCACTTTTCAGGGCTACCATAACAACCCTGGTCACTGACCTATACAGGATGACCAAGAAAGAATCAGTGACAAGCCTAGAAAGCAAGTAATAGCTCGAACCTACTCATGTAACTAAAACACAATGGCTAAATAAATAGGTGTAGAGACTAATCATCGCATAAAAGTCAATAGGTGCTTTATAGTTTTGAAGAGAATTAAAGTTTCGATTGATAGATTGGTTTTCAGATAAAAGCTTCGTTCGTGATTTTAACACTCTAATGCGGCTCTTGCTAGACTCTACCAGTGCGGCGAGTCGGGATTGTTACGATAAACTGCATCGAGATTCGTGCAGTTACCGTGGCAATGTGAAGTTACCATGGGTACTATGGCTATTATATATTATATTATATACCAAAGTAGGTACCCATGGTAACCCTCTGCTGTTAATAAGAGTACTATTCATTGTATATTGAAGAAAATTATATTTTAGATCGTATACTTTTTGAAACATATGTTGCTCTACAGTCGTAACCGATGTGACGATTTGTTGAAGGTAGCACAATCGAAATGTATTAGAAATTATAACAGCGTATGAGGCAATATAAATGCGATTTATACTCGTTATGAAATATCAGTTATATCTATCTATATCTACTATATTTTTAGTCATTGGCACAGGTATGCATGAATGTTGCTGTTGCTGAAGAAGTGGTGATGTAATCGTGGATTGGTAGGATCACAAAAGTACCTAGATATATCAATATAAATACCTAATACCGGCAAAGCACTTGACTGAAACCGCAAATCAGCAACGTGAAACATAAATCAATTCGTAATCCTCAATAAACAAACGTTGTTACCTAGTTGTATTGAAGGTAGTAACTGACCGAATACAGGGGATGATCAAGAAAGAATCAGTGACACTACAAACAAACAATTGCAGGTAGGGACTCTAGGGACTTACCTATAAGCAGAATAGTTGGAGGTTACCTAGGTAGTAATGAACTAAAGCGTAAAAAATAGCTTGTAAAGCCGTGTTCAAACGACGTGCGATATGTCATCTGAAATTTGTTTGAAAATGTTCCTTACATCTACTTCTTCTTGTCGTGTCACTGATTCTTTCATGGTCATCCTTACATCTACTGAATAAAGTCAATTATGGGTTTGACTTTTATGGGCTTGCGATATCAAATCAAAATTCAAACTCGAAATTGACTTTGAACAGTAGACGTAAGGATCATTTTAAAATACATTTCAAACAAACAAACGCTTCCGACTGGTAGTGATCTGGATCAGTTGAGCTATCGCTATAGATCGTTTGTAACGGTCTTTAGATGGCTCAACTGTTTCTTGTGTATTTTCTAAATATTAACTTGTTAGTTTTAAGTTTCTTTCTGTAAATAAAGTTCATTTGTCAACAAACATTAGATGACATATCTTTTGAACACGGCATAAAAGACGTAGCCCCGAGCCCGATGCAGTCCGGTAAAAAAGTTACCACGTAAAAGTATTCCGTTTTCTCGGAAGTAAAGGCTAACAATGACGCAGAATGGCTATCTCTTTTTCATTATTATGAAAGCGGTAGTTACACAGTTGTGATAACGTCGGCTTCAGTACAAACCGCTATTATCAGAATATTAATGATGATAGCTAATCGTATCGGAGTAATATTAATCGAGAACACAGCTAAAACCTAATTAATCAATGGTACATATTCAAGTCTCGATCATGATTTAACGGTTATGGATAGTTTATTTGTTTCCCGCAACCAACAGTCACAATGATAATGGCGTTTAAATTGCCTTCGCATAAAATAATCGTATCTTTTACGACGCATTCAATTGGAATAACAAAGGAACTCATGAAAGTGAAATATTTATTGTAATTTTATAGCTTTCTGAGATAAAATACCCACGACTAATGCGAGAAAAATGGTGCTAATCTATGGACAGGAAATCACAATTTCATAGCTACATCAATCGATTCGGAAAGCATGTGTCATGTTTCAGAAATCCAAACATAAATATTTTGTTCGACATTCAGTAAGTAAGTGAGCCAATAAAGACTCCGTGCTGAAATATAAACAAGAACGATGATTTTTTTAAATTGCTAGAAATATTTGAGTCAATACCAGAGTTAATAAAAAAGGGTTCTTTATCGTTTGACGCAGTGCGTTACATCTTCGTAATTAGTAAAGTTCTGGCGTTCTCAGCTTAATAGGGTTGGAGCATTGAAGCTGGTTTGAATCGCCTGCTAACGATATGTTTGGAATTACCAATGCATTTGTGTTCGCCGGTGCCAGCCCTGACTGACCTATTTCCGAACGAAGGCCTGATGTTTCACTTTAGACACGGCCCAAGTCAGCCAATATTTATACCTTTTACGCTACGAGCATGTAATAGGTAATAGGTAAGGTACCAGGTTGTTACAAGCTTTCCAGAATATGAAATATTTTCCTGGTCATCACTCAACTCAACTCAACTCTTTGTACATATTTGCACCTTCGTATGTTAGATTTTTGTATCTGAGTAGGTGTATACCAACTTTTGTACATATAAATAATTATGTATTTCAAGTCGGTACTTAGGCATTAAAAGGTACCCTCTAGTACCCTCTATTAAATACCCTATATTATATATTGCTTTGAAAGTAAAACATGAGTTGGTAATTAATAATTAGTATGATTCAATAACGTACGAGCCTATAGCGGGGTGGTAAAATGCATCTGCGTAGCAATGGCGTAGGCCGTAACTTGCTGACGTCTACGAAAGCTTAAGACCCATGCTACGCTACTGCTACACAGATTCGTTCACATAGCACGCTTTTTACTTTGACAAAGTACCAGGCCATCAGGTCAAGAGAGCCCCATGCCCCAGAGTCACGCTACGTCAGCGGTCGGTTGCCAATGATCTATAGTTGTCGGCTCCCCGGTGTATTTCAGTTGTACACGTCACCTGCACAGCCGGTCATGATGCGTATGTTGCGTTACTAACTTTCGTTTGGCAAGATGCGTTTAGTTGCGTCACCTTTCGGTGACTCGGTCGTGTGGTGGGTAGATGTCATCTTTTAAATATTTATTCATTGTTCTGAGTAGGTACATACCTACGATGATTACAATACGAGGTGAAGTAGGTCGAGTTGAAATTACTAGAGTTAGATAGGACAGTCGCGTAAATTGTGATACAGAGCAATAAGAGAGGTATGAAGTAGATACCTATATACCTACCTACCTAGTTTGCTTTGCCTATCTACTTTTCGCAACAAATTTGTAAACACAGAGAACAATGCCAACACGAAATCATGAACTCGCGAGACGAATTCTTGTCGAAAAATAAAACTGGTAAGGTAACAGCAAATTAGCTCCGTAGAATGGAGAGGTTCATAAACTGGAATGAATCATTGAACTTAAATTTGGCATAAGAATAACGATGTAAATTGCAAACATTCAGTGCAGCGAATGTCGAGTGGAGGATGAACTAAATAGCGTGATGTGGGGGCCAGCATCCACTTTATTTTACTTTTGAAATGGGTTTCAGAGCTGCGGCGAAGGCTGCGGTTTATGAAGGGTAATTCCTTTCCCCGGACGCGACGGACATAGTTGGAGAGCCGCGATGGGTCGCAATGAGCTGAGCCGGGCAGCGACTCGGGCGAGAACCATCCGGCCGCCTCTTCGAACAAAGAGTCCGTCTTTTACAAGCCCTTTGTTCTCAAACTCTCAAGAATGGGGACGTAAAGATGCACACAAAGGCGGGTTAGTGCAAGCGTTTGGAATCATTTCGAAGTATGTTTCTTAGCTATTCCAGTTAGATTTCAAGAACCCAATCCTTTTGAGAATTTTCTCTTTCCTTCGTCCAGTAAATGGAAGTTCGGTGCATGTCTAAGAAACGCTTTTGGTACACGCATTGCAAACAAAGCATTGAATCATGTGTTTGTGACGGACGTGTACTGAAGCAAAATGTTTTCAGAACACGGCAAGCTAGAATTTAGTGTAGCTAGTTTGGATTGAACCGATTTTTAGAATGTAGCCGATTATGAAGTACTTATTACCCAGAGTTTTTGGGATTCATGTCGTTGATAGTACCTAGTAGAGAGATAACGAAAACAAACATGGTATAGTGGAACTAAGTTGAAGAATAATTGCTTGTTGTAGATATGTAGAGTTCCCGGTTTCATAAAATGCAATCGTAACAAATTGTTCAGTTTCGTATTGGATTAGGTACATTCTGTGACAGGGACATCGATGAGGCTGGCCGGCTGCCAAGTGCCAGTACAGCAGCGCACTTCCGACGTTACTACTTTCCAATGTATATTTCTTTCTGGGTCTAGTTTAGTAACGACTATTTGCGGAGATTAAACTTAATAATTCAGGAACAGAGTTAAGAGAGGGAAAGGTTGGGAAAGCATGTTGATAACTCCGAGCAGCATCATCAGGACCGTCTTATTAGTGTAATGCTAACTTGGAGACTTGAAATTTTAAGTACTTATGAATAATAGTTAATATTTAATAACAACTTCACATATAAATTAAATAGCTGTTACCCCAGGACACAACCTAACACCTTGTCAATTTTAATTACGATCCGTTAAGCCGTTTATCCGTGAAAACGTAACAAACAAACAGAGTTACTTTCGTATGACATATCGTAAGCCGTTCGAACACTGCTTTAAGCATTTTCATGTGAAAACATCGCTGATTGTTACGGTCGTTACTCATTTAGTAGCACTCTGTGCAAAATGAAACAACCTGTTGCCAATCTACTCGCGATTAATTAAACTTAATTGTGCAATTATAATTGATGGACTCAGTGCAACTATTTAAGTTTATTTATATTATGTATGCTATCCCGAAATGGGCTAATCTTATTAATATAAAATTATTAGCGATTAAAAAATTCAAATAACTTTATTTACAGAAAGAAACTTAAAACTAATACAAGTTAATATTTACAAAATACACAAGAAACAGTTGAGCCATCTAAAGACCGTTATAAACGATCTATAGATAGCTCTACTGATCCAGATCACTACCAGTCGGAAGCGTCCCCAAGACGCTGGCGGAATTGCCACGCTGGATGGCAATGCTAATTCGCTGGGCCAAATAAGAGCCAGCTCTCGGGTCACGCGTCGCTTCGATCAGACGTCCTGATATCTTTTTGAAAACCCGGAGGGCCCCGTTTCCCCACGGACCCAGGGTCTCAACCCCAAAAGGCTCAAATATGTAAGCCCTATCAAGACTAACATATTTGCGCCTTTTGAGATCCTCGGCCGAATCTGCCGCCGCACCCGCTCTAACTGATGTCGATTAAAAATGAAAAATGTTCAATCAAAAAATAGATATTTTTTCCTGAACTACAAATCAGCTGATGTTGGTATTTTTATCATCTTTCTAACTAATTATTTTATAGACGAAAAGTTTAACATCACAATTGCTTCCTAAAACATCTGAATAATGAAGTTTGAATTGATTTGACCTCGAAACTCCAGATTTTTGCAGTTTTTTTTCAACAAAAAATGACGAATTTCCAATGTCGTAGAACAAACTTTATTGCCTATTTGGTGTAGAATAAGCCTCTTTCGGGATGGTATGTATAATATGTACATATTATGAATCATGTTGTATAATAGCGTAGACATCTGTAGCAAACACATGGTACGTAATAAATACCTACTTACGTCTCTAGAAACTAGTAAATTACACTCTAGACTACGTAGAAAGTTAATTCTAAAACACATAAGTAGTTACTTAATTGAATTTACATTTAGCGCAAATGTTGCTGTTTTCTTGACAAGAAACATAAATATAGATGCCATTAACACTGCCCATCGTAAGAATGATAAATATTTATCTATTTCAAGGTCGCCTCGGCTCTATTAGCTCTGGATTACCGTGAGGCGGTAATGAACGGAACCACCCAAACGCATTCACGAGAAAACACGTCTCTAACCGTTCTGGGATGCCGATGTTGTATACAAACAAAGCTCGAATGATCGATCCACTTTGATCTCTAGAGAGTGTAGAGCACTTTATCGACTAAAGAGAGAGAGATAATTTTTTATAGGCCACACTACTCAGTACGTGAGCAAGCAACATGTCCCGCGTCAAGTAAAAGGTTGGGAGCATATTGCGGGACACTGTGCAGCGTTGCATCGTCACGTAGATTGAGTGTTGCGCGTCATGTTGTGGGACAAAATGTAGTGTATCCGAAGTCCTAGTGTGTGAAGGATTCAAGTTTCTTATTTTACCGGGGCCACTCGAACTAGCAAGTAGGAACAAATTCTTGAAAGCTGTCATAACTTTAAATCATCTTTATTTTTGTACCTTGACAGTGTTTTCTTATCGTTATTTAGCTAAGGTTAGCATTGAAATAAAACATTTTTACTACTGCTTGATTCATGGGATTATCCCGGATACGTATGTCTAAATAATCATGGAAAAATCAGTTTCATAAATGACGGAGAGCATTACGTCAGTGACAGATTAGTTGGCGTTTATCGCTATATATAAATTTGCCAAGTGTGTGTTAAACTCACGGGTTCAGGGTTCTGTAACAAATTCCAAGCTACAATTTTTTTGTTTTTACTGTCGACATTTATTTAGCTAAGAGCTAAATTGGTTTCATGCAGGAACTGTCACCTCTATCTTTTTATAATTTAGATCACCTTTAACTATGGCACTGTGGCGTTGAAATCTATTGCATTAAAAAACTGAACGGCAAAACATTTATCGGTCAAATCATACATTTCTCACATAAATAAACAACACGAATTTTTTTGAATTTGTTTTACCTACAAGCCTAAAATATGCATATCCTTCCTACTAATATTATAAATGCGAAAGTTTGCGAGGATATATGGATGTTTGAGGTTCATGCCGTAACGGCTCAGCTGATTTTGATGAAATTTGGAATAGATAGATTTCTAGACGGATCTCTAGACGGATTGAAATTTGGCATTGATGTAGTACATAGCCTGGAATAACATATCATTTTTTATCATGCGGGTATGCGTGCCATGCGCGTCATACCGCGGGTTGAAACTAGTGATGGATAAAATGTCAACAAATACCTAAAATATGTATTTTTTCGAAAATTTACATTTATTCGATGGTGAGTTAATGAGAAGATAGCCTTCAAGCAGTTGGCTCTCGTTCTCTCCATTACAACGAAACCAATCACAAATTTTGTCAAAATTCTTGGTACAATTGAGCACACTGAACCGGCTGCTTGCCAATATGTCGGAAATTGGTAGAATGGCTCGTAAAACGGCCATTATTAAAAGCCATTAAATCGTTGGGTTGAGGCTCGCACGGTGACGACGGCAGCTATGGACCGTGTCACAAAAAATTGCCTGGTGAACTACACTCACTAGAAACAATGCATCGAATTTTACAATTATACACTTTAAAGACGGCAATTGAATACTCTTGCTCATCAGACATAGGTGTACCTATACATAATATCTGCGGGTATGAAGCTAAAAATAAACGTGATGTACCAACTAAAGTATAGCACCAAATACAAATAGGTATACAAGGTTTGTTTTTGGGACCATTCTTAGCTTTGATACGGTACGGGGCGCATACATTACTCATTCCACTTTGGTTCACAAATCCACCACAGTAATATAAGTATTAATATTTACTGATGTTATGCTGCATAAATAAAACACAAGAAATGTCCCAACATTATTTTAACTGAGCCCTTATCAGAATTCCATTCGGGTACAGAGGAAGGAAGAGCCAAGTCTGCGACTCATGGCCATCGAAAAACGACATTCTCATACAAATATGTATTTAGGTATTTGACGCAATGCTGATTATGTATTTTATTACAAATTGCAAACTGAAAGAAGAGACTTTCAGTGATTTGAAGTGAATATTTTATTTCAGTGTGTTAAATATTTATCTATAATGTATATCGGTCTCTGGTACCCATAGTACAGGCTATGCCTAGTTTGGGATCAGTTGACCGTGTGTGATATGTCCGGAATATTTATATTTATTTATTTATTTATATTTAAGCGCTTTTGTTAGGTAAAACTGTAAATATAATTTAAAATTGGAAAACTTTGTATTTAGGGGACAATGTTACCTAGTTATGCGATGTATAATTTTAATTACGGTCAAATTAACTGCACCAAATATTTATGACCGGACGACGTAAAATCTATTTAACAGAGCGAGTTATATAAACATGAATATGCCGCTTATTGGACTCATGAGGAGATGTTTATAAAATGGGTAGTACATCAGGTTTCTCTATTAATATTTCTACTAAAACCTAAAGCACTTAAACATTAACTTTATAAATACCTACCTATTCTAAAAACTAAGCTTCATCTAAACAGGGTTATTTTTAAAATGTGCAAACCCTGAAAACACTTTGTACAGAATCAAAAGTAGGAGTCATTAAGCTGTAAAAAAAAAGCAATATTCTGACAGACTGAAAAAGTTAGGTAGGTACATGTAAATTACTTGTAACTTTTTCAGTTTGTCTAATTATGAAGCGTAAAAAAGATGCGATGGAAATGATATCATATTTATTTTCCAGAAAACGAAGCATTTTGACCTCATTTGCGGCGGAAATCGACATTTTACTTCCTTTAGATCCCTTACATTTTTATAATCGAATACATTTTTATGTGTATTCAGTTCTCAATTTAATTTAGAAAAATCGGTTTTGGGTTTTTTAAACCCTGCATAATTTGTATCTAATTAAAATAAACGTAGCTTTTCATATTGATGAAATAATAATCTGAAAATAATATACTAACTAAAACTATGAAGTTTCACCGAAACCATCTATTTAGCTACCTTTTGTGAAACTACATGGATTAGAAGTCCGAGATTGTAAGAACTTTCTGTTATTAGTCTGTTCTCAACATTATTTCAAGTAGTTACCAAAATGTTTGTTAGTGCATGTGTAGAATATGTTCAATATGCATGTAGGTATGCCAATGAAGCCGCGGTCGCATCCGACAGCTGCTTGGGCAAAAATATCTCCTCGTTTAAATTACGTTAGCTATAGGTATGCACCTACTCGTATAGGTAGCATATAAATAGTGATACTACTCGGACAAATAGATAGGTCAATGTCTCGAGCTGAATACAGCGGGGCGTTCATTCTTATTATTTTGAATTGAGAACACTTGTGCTTTTTAAATTTTATCCTGCTATCTAATAGGCTACGTCAGTGTTTTAATTATGTATATTGTGATATAAATATTTGTTGGCTCGCGCGTCGTTGGCACATTAGCAGTGTTTCATAATTTTTAACGTGTAGATACTTTGCATAATCTCGGCCCCAAATTATGCAAAAACTCACGTAACCCGGTTACGGTAAAAATATAGGGTTTCGATTTCGCAATTCTTTCTGGTTCAAGTAGCGAACTCTCAAGTCTTTGTGCCACCAACGCGTACGAATGTTGTAGATCTCAAAGTCTGGAATTTGTTATAGGGATTCGTAAATCGGAAGGCACGTACTAAACATATGACGGAATAGTTCATATTAACCGGCGTATCATAATATGCGGTAGCCCTGTACCTACCAAGGCGAGGCCGAAAATACTCGACTTGACCTACGTCGGCGGCGGCGCCACCGTACCCGCGTTATTTCCGAGACGAGATCTGTGTCGTAAAGCGGTCGTGTCGATGGCCTTATTAATTGTCATTGTTACATTTAGAACGTGAACCAGGAAATGTACCTATCATAAGATCTTCTTCTTCTTCTTCCTGCCCTTGTCCCACATTATGTGGGGTCGGCACAACATGTTTTCTTCTTCCACTCTCTTCTGTTAGCCGTCATCTCCGCACTCATTTCTTTCTTTCTCATGTCATCTTTAATACAATCCATCCATCTTTTCTTCTGCCTTCCTCTAGTCTTATATCCATCCACATTCATACCTAACACTCTTCTCGTTACTTGACTTTCATCCCTCCTCATGACATGCCCATAACATGCTAACCTATTACTTCTCAACTTTTCCGTCACTGGCGCTACTTTCAAACTTCCTCTGATGTACTCATTACTTATTTTGACCATTCTCGTCACTCCACACATCCATCTCAGCATTCGCATCTCCGCCGCATGCACTCTATCATAAGATAATAGTAATTATGTCGATACTGGAACTCATTAATTCTATGCAAGATAATGAAAAACTCATAGAATATTATTCTAAGGAAAAAATCTGCGCATAGTGGACTGTATCTGTGTACATATCTTTAGTCAGTAGTAGTAGAGTCGTCGTCCTTCACCAAATAACTATAGACAGTAGATTTTATAAACTTAAAACTATCATACAATATTTCATAGTAATAATCGAAGAAGCGTATAATGAGCTTCTTCTGATCTCGAATAGCGTTACAAATCACTGTACATTGCAAAGAACAACGTTTTCCGGACATGGCAAGCCGCGTAAGTCGTAAATATAAAACTAATATTAATCTGATAAAACTTCCCGTCTAATTTGACTGCGGTTTCGAGAATGGCCTGACGTAGCTTGAATCAACAGTAAAATTACGTAAAATGTTGGTTGCTATTTTTACAAGTAAAGTAAACGTACCTATTAGCTTTTTACTGTACTTCCGGCGAAAATATAAAACACTAGTGGCTGCTCGCGGCTTCGCTCGCGCGATACACAGATAAGAAGTAGCCTATGTCCTTTCTCAGGGCTTTGGTTATTTCCATACACAATTTCATCACGATCGGTTCAGCCGTTCATTCGTATATATATTTTTTGAATAGTTAAAGCTTTTTATAATCCAGTTGTGGGCAATTGATCATAAGAAGCTGGAAAAGTTTGGATTAGTTAAATTCCAAAATTTGACTCTCTAGCTTGTTTGGTTTAGCTATTAGCGGTGACAGACAGACAGCGGAGTGAGTGTTCTTGGTCGGAACACTAAAAAGTTTGCATCGTAGTGCTAACCTAAGTGTTATTATCGCCTTAGGTGAAATTACGCTTCAGTAAATTCGCTCCATTGACATCTTATTTTCGTGAGTCGGAGCTTCGAGTGGTTCTCTGTTTATGTATGACACTTCTAGCGCAAAGATCGATCTACGACATTAAAATCTATTAAACTCCTTTTTAAGGCCCAAATGCTAAAATCTCATCTCAAAAACGAAGCAACCTACGCGCTCTACTTTGAGTTCGAACCCGCTCGAGCCGCGAGGTTCTGAAACAAAAGGTTCCCGTCATGCACACGCAACGTTACCGTCGCTTAATTTCCCCTAGGGACGGTACCCTTTTTGTGGTAGCCCTTACTCGCTTTATAAACGCCATTTCTTTAAAGCTACAATTTAAAAACCATCAATTATGGTACTGTATCCAGGCTTTGTTTTGTGACAATTATCTGTACAAGAACATGCTACTAAATGAATTTCCTTTTGATTCTTTGTTTCTCTAGCAAGGCAACGTTTCACGCTCTTCAAATGAGCACAAAATTTTCCGAAAGATGAAAGTATGTCACATACAAGCAGCGTATAAACGTGTCTTTGAGTCATCCGCCAAAACGGTCAAAATATTTAAAGTCAGTTTCGCATAAATCACTCGTTAGACAGCAGAAGAGCGGTGAAACGTAAATTGTGAAGTCTGAAAGTGAATCATCTGCCTATCCTGTCGTAGTGGCTGGCATGATGATGTCCCGATGATTGTTGTGCTGTCTGAGCGTAGGTACTGCGTTAACTGCGTATCAGCGTACGCAAGGTATTGTGCCGGAGTCGGGGATACAAGTGGGAGAATTCCGTCCGCTGCTAAAAACACTTCTCGTGCTAAATGCGGACCGCCACGTCACTGCAACTCGCGAACTGTCACACCGAGGATGCTTCTTCCATAATTTCATAATTACATGTATATTTATCTTGGCGGGCTGGGACAATGTGCTTACGAGATTTACAGCGGCCGCCTCCAATCAAAAGCTGGCAAGTCACTGCTACCATTGCCCTTTGTGAAACAAAATAACTAATATTTTATTTGGAAAAGTTCGCCGCAAATAACCTTGGACAAAAGTCGTGATCAAGTTTCGTCGGAAAATTTTTAGTTTACAAATTATTGACAGCCCTTACAGACATATAATTACCTACCTATACAATACACGTGATCTTCTTAGTGCAATCTTCAGCAAAAGCAACTTTGTAGTTTTAGTGAATGAGTTTTTGGCAGTAAATCGCCAATAATGAACGACATGTTTATTGTTTATAATGCTTCACGAAACGTAAACTTTTAGTTCGTTATGATATTCGATATTTAAAGTGGGGCTCGAATAGTAAACATGTGGCAGTTCCCACGCGATGTTTTTGTGAATGTGCTGCTTATTGAAGGTACTCTTTTATCGATTATTCATAATTCATTCTTAATACGCATTACAAGCAATACGTGTAAAATGGAGGCTCCACTAGATTCATCGAGGTTTTACTAGTGTTTTTTCCTAATGGTATAGGGTTCAGAGGCGATTCTGATATTATGTCAGTGAGTTCTCACTTCTGACTTTTCAACGGTGAAAAGTGTAGATTACTTGTTTTCGTAGGCACACTTTTCATGATTATTTTACTCTTATTTAAAAAAACATTCTTGGAACGTGGTGTGATGGTTTTCCTATTTTTTTCTCGTACAGCAACTTAATTAGCGTAGTAATATCAAGCCTTGAAAAACGTATTTCAAGAGTATAAGTGGCCGTTATTTACTTTTACAAAACGATAAAACGTGTAATGTTAATCGCATTTTAACTCGGGTCGAGTTGTCCTATACGACAGAGTTGAAATGAGAAAAAGTTCTTATATAGGAAGTAAGATACAAACTGCAATGCTCGTAAGTACCTATCAGCAAAACTTGACATAAGATACGCGTCCACATTTCCGGTTTCTCAGTGAAGTCACATCTGTTATAAGTTGAGCCAGTTATATTTAACTTTACCTACGTACAGTCGCTAGCAAAGGTGTCTTTATTCACAGCGCACTCAAAAACATAACTTCCAAACTATGACAATTCACTAGTTTTGTAAAACAGTATTTAGTAACTGTGACTTATAAATTTCTGTAGGCGGGCTTACCTACAAGCCCGCCTATTAGAAATTTACAAGTGAGTTTTCCCTACGCAGTACTATATTTCATCTGTGGATGGTTAATTGGTGAAATTAAGTCACCCGGCGAGATGATTCGAATCAATTTAATGTACTAGAAAATTTATACAATTGCCAAGAATGCATCGCTAATTTTTTGCCCTTGATTTTATACATCTTTAAAGTTTTACAAAGTGAATTGTGAAAAACGGATTCGGCAGTAGGTTAAGTGGCAAAGGAATAAAGCAAATCGCGAACTCTTCATTAGTAGTTTCGTAATGCGAGCTAAAGCTCAGACAGCCTCACTTATTATAAAATAACGAAACGATCCAAAGTCTGGCTGGTAGGCGTTGTTCAAGTTTTGTAGGGTAACCACCCTGAAAAAACTAATAAAAGGACCACTTAAAAATAAATAAATAAATATTCCGGACATATCACACATTGTCAACTGATCCCAAACTAGGCATAGCCTGTACTATGGGTACCAGAGACTGATATACATAATATATATATATTTAACACCCAGACACAGAACAAACATCTGTGTTAGTCACAAATGTTTGTCCAGTGCGGGAATCGAACCCGCGACCTCTAGCGCAGAAGGCAGAGTTACTACCAACTGAGCTATGAGGCCAGGCAACTTCAACTTCAAAGCTCTATATTTACAATACGGATCTCTGTATCGTAAGAGTGTTCATGAAACGTCTTATCATTTTTGAAAGACTATCTAAGGATATCCCACACGATGGGACATGCAAACAATAACTCCCCTTAAGTGTATATTTCTATAATGTGTTCTGTTTTTTTCCTCGTGTTTTTATTTATTATCTCTGTTCCCGGAAAAAAATAGGCATGATAGTACTATACTAATACTCTGCAAGTAAAAGGTGAAACTATAAAGGTGGTAAACAGACAGACATGGTGAAACTATAAAGGTTTCTTATTGGATTTTGGGACCTTACAAATCTAACTTGACAACCTAGGACAACTAGGACAAACTTAAACCTCAGTAAGATCATAATTGCAGGGAGTGTGTGACGGCTATTTAATAGGATCGATTTATAGCCTGAAAAACGATCTCGATAATTGGCACTCGATTGGAACTCATTAGCTTCCAATTATTTTATCGAGTAATTTAATAGCTCATTCGCTGTACCCTTTTAAGCAAAATGATTGGCTGCAATTTTATCCTGCGCAAATTATGCATCGTTCATTGTAGAGTGACACAAATGTACTGTACCTATATATATATTTGACTGGCCTCATAGCTCAGTTGGTAGTAACTCTGCCTTCTGCGCTAGAGGTCGCGGGTTCGATTCCCGCACTGGACAAACATTTGTGACTAACACAGATGTTTGTTCTGTGTCTGGGTGTTAAATATATATTTATACATACATACATACATAAAATCACGCCTGTTTCCCAGAGGGGTAGGCAGAGACCACGGTTTTCCACTTGCTACGATCCTGACATACCTCTTTTGCTTCATTCACTCTCATCACATTCCTCATACATGCTCGTCGGTTTAGGGTACTCATGACCTGGCCTTTTTCCAAAACGTCACCGATTTGGTCACTAAACGTACGCCTAGGTCTTCCCCTTCCAACAGTCCCATTCACACTCGCCTTGTACACCTGTTTCGTCAATCTTCTTTCGTTCATTCTCTCTACATGACCAAACCATCTCAGCATACCTTTCTCAATCCTGATCACTACGTCTTCTTTCACCCCACAACGCTCTCTTATCACACTGTTCCTCACTCTATCTTTCAAAGTTACTCCACACATACTTCGCAAAGCTCTCATTTCCACTGCATTTATCCTACTTTGATTCTTTTTCTGCCATACCCAACTTTCACTTCCAAACATTATTGTCGGCACTAACACTCCTCCATGCACAGCCAGTCGTGCCTTTTTGGACACTTTCCGACTGCTCATAAAGGCATGTAATGCCCCATTCACTTTATTTCCAGCATTCATTCTCCTTTCAATATCACTCTCATGCTTCCCATCTCTTGTAAACAAAGTTCCCAGGTATACAAACTCATTCATTTGTTCAACTCTTTCTCCACCAATCAGAATATTACAAACTGTCAGGCATTCATCTCTTTCAAAAACCATTACTTTCGTCTTATTTACATTTACTTTCATTCCTTTTCTTTCAAAAGATTCATGCATAATTGTTACCATCTCCTGTAACTCCTCCGCCAATGATGCAATATATATTTATAAATAAAAATAAATATTCCGGACATATCACACACGGTCAACTGATCCCAAACTAGGCATAGCCTGTACTATGGGTACCAGAGACTGATATACATAATAGATATATATTTAACACCCAGACACAGAACAAACATGTGTGTTAGTCACAAATATTTGTCCAGTGCGGGAATCGAACCCGCGACCTCTAGCGCAGAAGGCAGAGTTACTACCAACTGAGCTATGAGGCTAGTCATCTATTATGTATATCAGTCTCTGGTACCCATAGTACAGGCTATGCCTAGTTTGGGATCAGTTGACCGTGTGAATATGTCCGGAATATTTATTATTATTATTATTTATAAGACACGCGTAATCGCAGTCGTAAAACTCGACGATATTCTGTCGTATTTTTCAGCGACAAAAAGTATATTTTTCGGTATTAGCGGTCGTGAGCAGGTTTTATGGCTACAGGCATCGCTGAAAGGTTAGTGCTGATATTGTTTATTCATGCACACGTGCTCCAGATTCAATTACGAAGCTCGGCTACAGGGGAGCCTTAGCGGCACAACGGGAGCGGAACGCGCTACGCTGAAAGGTCAGAGGTTAGAGCGAGCGTAGCTGATCGCTACGAACAGGTACCGCACTAAGAGCTACGTGAGCTCTACGCGTCGTAGCACAACCTTTATGTAGATCAACTACGATTCGCTTCGGGTATATCATTCTTTTCCATATTCTGTCCGTAAAAAAATAGCAGTACACAAAAATAAAGGAGTTATTAATAGCCCAGAGCCGTAGGATTGTAAGGTGGCGGCGGCGGCGGTCACTTCCTACAATACCACCAGCATTTTTGCTCGAAGATTTTTGTAGGTCCGGGCTTCTTGCTCATTCATTATTTATGCTGCGGTGACACAAAAATGACAACAAAGTTTCCCGCATAGCTTTTTATTGCCAGCGCGTCTTTTCAGCCCTCGGTCGGCTGTCACGTCCATAACTTGGGATCAATACGGGGATGGTCTGTATCTGCACCCTACTCCAAAATAAAGTAGCCGAATCTATCCCACTAGATCGCTATATACGCCACTCTATCGCTCTGCCCCTCGACAGCTAAAATGCCATTTTGCAGTGTCTTTACAGTTTTTGCTTGCATCATATTTTAAGTATTATTTAATTATATAAGCATTAGGTACATATTTCATCAAGTGTAGCGTGTGCTGCTCTTAGATCATTTGTTGAAGCTCACATTTGTCTTCATTTTTTTCACATTTTTATAAGCTCTTATTTATTAAGGATTATAATTAGATTACTTTTCTCTTGAGCCTCACCTAGTTCGATCGGCACCACACTGAAGCTTTAAATTCCATTTTGTGAAAAAGGATCATCGAAAAAAATGATAGGCACCAAGCCGTGTTTGTTGCCTGATTCTTCTAGGCTTGGTCGCGAGGAACAGGCATAGCTTCACCTAGTTTCTAAGACGTTTCTAAGTGATCCTAGTGATTTTATTGAAATAAATGCCTTTTGACTTTGACTTTGACTTTTTAGAGTATGTAAATTTGACTTATTCTGGTGAAATTGGCTATCGGCTGAATCTAAATAAGCTATGAGAATTGTATAATGAGGTGTATAATTTGGAATTAGAATTGTCGCGGGGGAGGGGAGGGGGAGGGGAGTATCGAAGGGCAGACAGAGTGGCGCCGACGAATAGCTGGCTACGGATGTAAGGAGCTCGTGACCCATAATCAAAGTCAAGTCAAGTCAAAAGGCATTTATTTCAATAAAATCACTAGGATCACTTTGAAATACCTGGTACTATCACCAAAAATTCCGCCTAACCACCCTAAGGGAGTATTTTGCGTAAAGTGATCTTGTGCCTTGCTTGCGTAAATGCGTAATCGTAATAAGTACCTTTATGTCTAACAATATGTTCGTATTGTTTTGGTTGCAACTGAACAACAGACTGGGTAATCAAAATCATAAAATGAATGGTTCACCCTCAACGGATCACAATAAATAAAGAGATGGGCCGGACAGGCTTACTTAGCCGTGTACAAGCGAAATAGTTACAAAATTGGTGATTAAATAGTTGAGTTTGAGTTTTTTAAGGCCGCCCGAAGGCCTTCCTCATTTCCAACCATCAACAAAGGACGGAAGCTCAGCTGTTAATGCCACTAGCGGTCACGCATCCATTTGGTGACCGCGATGAAAGCTTAACTTAGCCGATCCATTACGAACGACTGGGCAATCTACACCGCGAGCGCTTTAAATGTACGGAATACGTAGAATTTATTTTCTTGTTAGAATCCAATATTAACACAAAATTCCTTCGCGCTATAATAACTACTCGTGGGTGGCAGATATGTTAATTATAACATTTTTACAAAACAATTTCAATACCTAGTGTACTGTGTGATAATTAATGTTAGTAATGTCGACTGGTGTTTCATGACGCTGATATTTTTTTATAATCTATATATATAGATATATAAAGAAAAGATGGATAGATTGTGTGAAAGATGACATGAGTAAGAAAGGAGTGAATACTGATATGACGGCTGATAGAGGGGAGTGGAAGAGGAAAACATGTTGTGCCGACCCCACATGAAGTGGGATAAGGGCAGGGAGATGATGATAATATATAAAGGAGTAGTCCACTCACTCACTGAAGCTCGGAAGACTTATCACGAAAGCTCGGAAACTACTGGGCCGAGGAGTCTGAAATTTGGAACAGGGATTCTTTAAAAGATGTTACCGTGCAATAAGCACGGATTTTGGAAAATTCAGCGCCTAAAGGGGTGAAATTGGGGTTGAACGTTTGTATGAAAGTCCTATGTTTTTGAAGTTCATCAAAACCGGTTATCAGGTAGATAGTTCAAAATAATAAAATACCTATATAAGGTTTTTTGATACCCAACCCTCAGGGGGTGTAAATAGGGGATGAAAGTTTGTATGGGAATTCTTTATCGGTTAAGCCTATACAATTGAAATTTGGCACACAGGTTCCTTATAGAGAGTTAACATTTGTTAAGAAATAATTTTACGAAAATTCACCCCCGAAGGGTATGAAATGGGGGTTGAAAGGTTCTTTGAAAGTCCTTTGTTTTTCAAGTAAGAGACATCAAAATCGGTATTCAGGTTAAGAGCTTTAAGTAATAAGATATCAGTATATGAGTTTTATGAAAAGCAGGCCCTGAGGGTTTATAATCATCATCATCAACCTGTAGAAGTCCACTGCTGGACATAGGCCTCCCCAAAGAGTTCCACGACGAACAGGTTTGAGCCTTTTCCATCCACCGACTTCCCGCAACCTTCACAATGTCATCGGTCCATCGGGTGGGGGGCCTTCCGTGACCATGATGTTGACGGTGACGAAGGTGGTGACGGGACGGGGACGGTAACAGTGACGGTTACGGGACGGTGACGGTTAGGGTTAACGTTACGGTTACGGTGACGGTAGGTAGAAGAAGGTAAATAGCTGCATAATATGTGTTAGTACTTCGGTAAGGATAATGGAAAATAGTCTAGGTAGGTAAACAAACGCGGACGAAGTCGGGAGTGGGACAACTAGTATTTGATAAAGTATTTCTTCTGTTACTGGAAAAGTAAGCAGTATTGAATTGACTCCTGATATCGTTGATTTGCTGCCGAAAATGGAATATTGTGTCTATTATTAGATAAGGTCGATCCTATCAGAGGTTGAAAAGCTTGGGTCGCGAAACTACGTCATTGGATACGTTATAACATGTTTTGTGTAGACATTTTAAACGTTGAACATGTCGAAGCTTTGATCAATATTATATAATATATTATTTAATTAAATGTATGGTGTTTTTTTTGTAAATGCGATAGAGTTTTTATTTAAAGCTTGCTTGCTTGTTATTTCACTGGTTCGTTTTGTACATATACATTAGCTCAGTGATCAAGTGGAGATTTGGTGACCCCGAAAATTTGGTGAAAGAACCAATGTAGTGTAAGGATTAAGAGCACTTCATATAAACTCTTTTCCAATTACATAAAATGCTAAATACCTACCCATAAATTATTAAAAAAAATCTAATTAAGTAGGTACCTACAATTTCATGTTTCTTTCATGGAAGGGTCGATGCCGCACAGAAGAATTGTGTAATGGGAACTTAGGTAAAAAATATTTGGTAGCTTTAAAAAAGCTTGTACTGAAATGGGTTTATGGTAATCATCATCATCAGCCCGAGGAAGTCCACTGCTGGAAATAGGCCTTGAGCCTTCTCCATAGTGCCTTAATTTCAATTAGTTATTTTTATTAAGTAATTTAGATACCTATTTAAAATATAAAAGCATTTTAGAGTTTTCATTGACTATTTGAAATTGCATGACTTTTTATACTAATCTTAAATTAAATTTTTATTATTGATTTATCAACATGTTATTATTTGCGTGCCGTATTAATGGTGAAGAATGTGCAACAAATAATATTAAATTGTAAGACCTATGTACAATCCGAAATGAGGAAATCCGTAGAAGAACGAAGGTCACCGACATAGCTCTCAGAATTAGCAAGTTGAAGTGGCAGTGTGCAGGCCATATAGCTCGCAGAACCGATAACCGTTGGGGAGTTAAGGTTCTCGAATGGCGACCACGGCAACCGGGCGACGCAGTGTTGGAAGGCCCCCCACCCGATGGACCGATGACATTGTAAAGGTTGCGGGAAGTCGGTGGATGGAAAGGGCTCAAGACCGTTCGTCGTGGAACTCTTTGGGGGAGGCCTATGTCCAGCACTGGACTTCTACAGGTTGTTGATGATGATGATGATGTACAACCATGCTTCTAGCAAAATAAATTCATAAATCCATTAATGATAAGCCGATCCTATTCCATACAAAATGTAGTTATAATAAAACAAAGTATGATGTGAATGGGCACGACAGGTGCTGTAGTTGTCGAGTGCAGAACGTTGAGTCTATTATTAGATTAGGGTCGATCCGCACAGAGGTTGATAAGCTTGGGTCGCAGGGCGCGCCACGCGAATTCACGCGATCCACTAATCGATTACCACCTCCCACTCGCTCTTATGCTTCAACTCTCTCGAACACCCTTCCTTCTTCTTTGTGTGTCCCCAGCTACTGTCAGATTTCATTCACTGGATAATATAACAGAAAGTTTGCTTTTGTTCACAACTTTCATAATGGAAAGATATTTTCTTCAAAAGCAAGCGTACACACGCGGCACTAGGTAACTAAAATGTAAGCTATATATTAAGTTAATAATCAGTTAGTTTTACCTTCATAAGTATCAAAACTATTGTTGATCCTGAGCTGGTCATCATCAGAATATGTAGCCCTAACTCGGTTCTTTATTGCAGGAACAGGATATATATATATATATATATATATAGCTCTAGAAGTATTCTGAGAGAATACTTATAGAACTATAAATAGGAGAAGTATTCCCTGGAATATGGACCCTAGTTTGTTGAATCTGATTGCTTTGAGATGAAGCAAATGTTTCAAACTGCAATTATACCCGAGATCCCGTTATTGGGTTCAGAGCGATGCACTTATTTATTAATTACACAAAAGGAATACAAATGAATGGTAGTAAATGTCTTTAAACCTATGTTAGGTTTGTCTAGACATTAGGTCTCGATGTTTAATATAAGAAAAATTATAAACAATCTTTACTTATTTTCTATGAAGAGCGAGCGCATGCAAAGATAACACCGTCACAGAACAACTTGTTCTGATAGTATTCATCACTATCAGAACAAGGAAACGGCGAAAACGATTTCTACCAAAAATTGCTAAGAACATCCAAGAATCATCAGATTTCTACGACACGCCACAAACAAAGACATACTTGGGCCTCAAAACAACACCACTCTATTTAGTTGGTGTGTAAAGAATATATATTTTTCTCGTCTTCCTTCCTTATTTTCAAGGTAAAACAATCCGGATCTGATAAATAATTATAGAACTTCAAAAAGGAACAATGTATTTGGGCCGTTATAAAGGTTGCGTAAATTATGAGCCAGTTGTAAACCCGAACTTTGAGGAAAAGTGAGTATTAGATCCACGTTATCTCGCGGCTTTTATTGAATAATTTAGAATAATATACAAGAAATTTTGGCTTGTAGAGTAAGTAAAATGACGCACAAGAGCTCAGTAAAGTGATGGTAAATCGATAGGGGTGAATGAATGGGTACTCAAAAACATATCCATTGATTTACCATTAAGTTCGTACTTGTGGTAAATAAAAGCTTTTGTGTGAGTGTTACTGCTCTATTTTATGGCAGGTGTCTATCAGGCTTAGGTCAGTAGAATGTGTGGAAAGCCTATATGCAATTGAATAAGTGACGTCACCATCAGGACAAGAGAGACGTAAAACAGGAGTCAAATGGTATCCGGTCTAACCTAGTTACGGAAACTTTTAAAAGAAACTTACCGCGGTCCAGGCCGATGTTAGCAATTCAATTCCGATACTGAGTAGGTTAATATATTACCACGACTCTTTTTCAGTTCAGTTGTCAGTCAGAACAGTGTTATTCCATTTTTACTTGTTGATAGCCGAGATTATTAGGCGCCCTTTTTAATATAAATACAGGAATGCCAAGCCTGGTGCCTAAATTTCCATAGAATTACAAAATAATCTGAATGAATAATGCTCGGGAAAGCCTACAGAACCTAAGTACCAGGAATATCGATCAAAATTTGTTGCCTTCTGCGATACCTACTCGTATATATTATTTACAAAACTCTGTAGTGGCCGCCGACCGCTCTGGTTACAAAATAACCTGGCTTATCGATTTCTCGGTAGACACGAGATACAGAATTTTGTACTTCTACGTAACTCATGGAAATTGAAAAGGCAAGTACCTATTTTTACGTTTTATGAATACCTGCCTGTAGGTAACTGTAACGTAATCTTGAAAATGTACTGTGACAGGTTTCCGATTGTGTGGGTGTCGCCGTAGTGTTCGCTCGTTCTCAAAATAGCTCCTCTAAAAATAGAAAAATATATTGTAGAATGTATTCCTCGATGCCCTTTGAGTTTTAACCTTGAGGAGCCATCTGCCAATTCTTTATTGAGCTATAAAAAGTCAAAAAATATTTTATTATAATAAAACATGAATTTTTATTGCATGATATACACGTGTCTACTTGAATAAACATGAGATAGGTCAGAAAATGTAGCTTTTATTACGCTGAAATCAACTTGTACCTACAGCGAGCACTCGTACTTATATACTACTATACTCGTCCTATATACTCTTTGCAATAGGTGTAAGTTGAATACTTTTTGTTTTATTAGTTTTTGCATGGTAAAAGAATACATATTATAGGCCTCGAAGTATCACACATTACCGCAGGTAGGTACTTGCTGTAGGTATTAATTTATTTGTTGAAAGTGCACAAACATTATGTATATTACCAATTACATAAAATATCTTCATAAAAACAGGGTCTGATATACATAAAAATAAAAGTGCACTATAGCATTCGCAAAAACAAATTCTTAAAATAAATATAAACTTAAATAGTGCTCAATGAAAGAAAAACAAAAAAAAAACTCTTGACTCTAACTAAGCTAAACTCTTGAAATATAAACGAAAATAATGTCTTTTATTATGATAAATTTGAAGTAAAAATTAAAGGTAGAGTATCTTAGTAAGTTAGGTATCATAGGTATCTAAGATTACAGGTAGAAATCCGCACGCAAACCGCCAAGCCTGTTTGAATATCTGCAGCGTATAGATAAGATAGAAGCAAACCTAGTAATGAGGTTTCTACCACCCTTACCTGGTCGACATACCAGTGTCGAACCAAACGTTTCTGCTCCACCTTTATTATAAGCACTGGCAAAGAGTGGAACGATCTGCCAGCGTCTCTTTTCCCGGATGAGTACAATCTAGGAGTCTTCAAATCTAGAGTGAATAAGTTCCTTCTGGTAAAGCGTGCTCCATCTTAGGCCACATCTCACTTGGAAAAGTGAGATGGTGGTCAAACGCCTAACCATCTCCAATAAAAAAAAAAGAGGGACTGAACATGGGGGTCGAGCTGGGTTCAGGCGGGTCAGGTCCAGTAAATTGGAACCGGATGCCACTCACTGCGACACAGATTACTACGAATAGTTGGAATGGTTCGGACCGCCATTTGCATAACAAAGGCTTTATGATAAGCTTGCTTTCACCAGCGGGTTTATCTGCGTGAAATTAGGAATGGAATCACCAGTGGGTGATATTTCAGAATGAAACATATTTTTTTATTCTTTAAGGATCTAACTTGACTATTAGTAACTTTAGACTATTTATAGTGGCTATGTTCCTAACCGGTTGTATTTGAACTTGTAATATTTCAGTAAAAACATCGGTAGACAACACAAAAGTGCTTTCACCTTAAAAATATTACATTTAATTTGAAGGACGCTTTCGCTCTCGTGCTACGCCGTAGCTTGTGGTTACGAAACTTGTCGCGTGCGCCACGAAAAAGCGGGCATGCATGCTACAAGCGCACGTAACTCCACGTAGAATGATTCATGTGTTTTTGTATTATTAAAATTTTCGTGCGCGTTATGTTTTGATTTTTGTCTAATTTATTTCATCGGATTTCAAATTAATTATTATTCAGCAGTCTCACTTTACTACTGAAAATACATATCATGGTTATGGACATTATTTCAGTAAAAGGAGATACAAATAATTCCCATAATTTAATCATGTTAAATATTCAGTTATTAGTGATGTTTCAAGTTAGATTAATATCCTGACCCAACCATAGATGGCATATCTTACGTCAGTCTCCAAACGAAGCACAGGTTTTGAATACTAATGATTTAGGAATCAGGCTTTCAATAATCCAACATGAAGAGCTTTAAGAAAAATACAAAAAGATTTCTCCAGGGCAGGCAACGCATTAGCAATGCTCCAGGTGTTGCAGATGTCAATAGGCGACGGTAACCGCTTACCATCAGGTGGGCCGTAAGACTGTTTGACTTCGTAAAACATAAAAAAAAAACAAATACCTAACAACGCATACCTACTCAACCTATCTACCGCCTCACCTACCTACATGTTTTTGTTTTTCTTATTGTGTTTTTTTTTGTATTACTAGATTTAAGTATTTTTTTTTCTTTCGTTGTATCTTCCTACCTACCTACCTACTTACTGCGTTGTGGGTCAAATAAATAAATTTTCTTTCTTTCTTTCAAATCATCATCATCATCATCATTTCAGCCGTACGACGTCCACTGCTGAACATGGCCTCCCCCACAGACAGAGCGAATTCCTATCTTGTGGGGGGATTTGCCCATACTCACCACGCAGGGCATGCGGGTTGGCGAGCGCAGTTAGAGCTATCGTTGTTAAAATGAGAGACGCTGCTGCCCATCCCCTAGCTTTTTTCCCTTAGTCGCCTCTTACGACATCCGCGGATAGGTAGATATGGAGGGGCCTATTCTTTAGCCGGGGCCACCACGGCATCTTTCAAATGATGTCCTTTATTTGCAGGCGTGTCGCCGGCTGTGGGATGGAGTCGGCGGGGTCTTGCCAATGAGGCGGCGGCGGCCGGCACGATGAGCTAGCAGCATGGGGGGCGAGGGGGCGGGCCGCGGCCCCGCGCGCTCGCACGGGGGCGCCTCGCCCCCGCGCGCGCACATGGGCTTCGCGGCGCCCGCACCCGCGCACGACGCGCTGCTGGAGCGAGCCGCGCCGCAGCCCGCGCCGCTGCCCGCGCCCATGCTGCCCACTGCCGCCGTGCTGCAGGGGACGCACTCCAGGTATGCGCTACGCATAGCAGGAACGTGGGGAATCGCCTGATATTATTTTTTTTTTTTTTTTGTTTATTGTTTATTTAAAACTTATACAGGCAGTTTGGTACATAGTCTGTTATTATTTCTAGAAGATACAAAAGATTCAAGACATTATATTATTTTACAAGTTGGCTGAATAATGACTATAGTCAAAGGTTGTCTGGAAGAAATCGCTTTTTTAGCGATAAGACCGCCCATTGTACATTTATGGTCTTTAGTTTTAGTTTCTGTTTTATTTTATATTTTTAAATTTGTAAGGTGTACAATAAAGTATTTTCATTTCATTTCATTTCATAGTCTTGGGGGTCAGACTGTACCAACATGGGGCACCTGCCCCCACATTCCTCCGCTGAAAATCCCCATTGTACATTTATGGTCTTTAGTTTTTGTTTTATTTTATATTTTTAAATTTGTAAGGTGTACAATAAAGTATTTTCATTTCATTTCATTTCATAGTCTTGGGGGTCAGACGGTACCAACATGGGGCACCTGCCCCCACATTCCTCCGCTGAAAATCCCAAGGGCGGATGTATGCTCTGTCTTATAAACCCCAATTATAAGACAGAATATTTACTACTTACAACGCGATTTCTTTCACCAAAAAAAATAAGCTGGAGCAGCTGAAGGGCGAGTAGCGGTTACTAATAAAATAGCTACGGATCTGATTTCCGCATTCAAGTGTTTGCAGGATCTGTGGTTTGTGTTGAACTTCATAGATCCTGATAACCACTAGGAGTTCCGTGTATAGTCAGATTTATGATCTTATGTTATTTATTTATAAAAACGGCTTTAAATGCTGTTTCAATTTTTAGTAAACCACTTCAGTAGAGTAGATAGCCGCTTTTGCTTTACGACATTAGCAACCATTGAATCACGTTTTATCGAAGTTTGGCTTTTAGTGCGTAGGAAGTGGATTATTGAAATTCACTGGGATGATAATTTAGCTGACTCACAACATCTGTTCATTTATTTAAAGCTCTTATGGATTAGTTTTTCCCATAAAGATAGTTTCATCTTCAGCGTACATTAACCGACGTAGATCCTCCATCTATCCCCGAAATAGAAAAGAGGATGACGAAGCATTTTTATCGAGGATCATTTTAGTTATTAGTTTCCTATACTGTTTCAGATCAATGTCGTCCCTACCGCCGGAGCCGTTCATGCTGCTCCGCGCCAAGGCACTGAGCAAGCGCGTCATCATCAACGTGGGCGGCGTGCGGCACGAGGTGCTGTGGCGGACGCTTGAGCGCCTCCCGCACACGCGGCTGGGCCGGCTGCGCGACTGCAACACGCACGAGGCCATCACGGAACTGTGTGACGACTACTCGCTACAAGACAACGAGTACTTCTTCGACAGGTTAATAATAATAATAACACATCACACACGGTCAACTGATCCCAAACTGAGCATAGCCTGTACTATGGGTACCGGAGGCAACAACATAACATGGCCTCCCCCACAGACAGAGAAAATTCCTTATCATGTGGGGGGATTTTCCCATACCCACCACGCTGGGCATGCGGGTTGGCGAGCGCAGTTAGAGCTATCGTTGTTAAAATAAGGGACACTGCTGCCCATCCCCTAGCTTTTTTCCTTTAGTCGCCACTTACGACATCCGCGGATAGGTAGATATGGAGGGGCCTATTCTTGCGTAGTCTCTGATATACATAATAGATAAATATTTAACACCCAGACACAGAACAAACATCTGTGTTAATCATACAAATGTTTGTCCAGTGCGGGAAACGAACCCGCGACCTCTAGCGCAGGAGGCAGAGTTACTACAAACTGAGCTATGTGGCAGGTTAGTGCCCTTATATAGCCAAAGTCAAAGTTGGACATGAGCACTGAGATGAGGAATGATAGGGGAGAATGGAAAATAGGAACATGTTGTATCGACCATACTTAGTCGGATGTCGCGATGAGACTGACCCTGGTATTCTTAGTGGTTAACAAGTCCCGCATATTCACTGCACTTCCACTGACAGCAGCCTGACATAAATTTTATAGAAAAAGCTAAGATAACAGGTTATTTTTTTGAAATTGATAACAACTATGATAACAACCCCTTAATTTACAAATCACGAAGATTAAAGATAGGTACAGTCAACTCTCAAGATGATAGGTACACAGTAAAGTTCAAAATGGCACGATTTGAATAGATTATTATTAGAGGAGGAAGGGCACAGCGAGATTTTCTCGTTCTGAATTGGAGCAGCCCGCCTGGAGAGGTACCTCCGCCTTACAGAAGATCGCAGCCAAATAACATTATTTGTTTTCAAATAGTGTTGTGTTCCTGCGATGAGTAAGGTTGCCAGAGCTCTTTAGGGGGAGTCGTTCGTCAACTCACACCATGAATCTTGTCCCAACTGGTGTGAGTTGACGAATCGTAAAAAAGCTATACTCCTCGTTCTGCAACTCACACCATTTTTACTTTGGGTGAATTTTAGTACAGTCAACCAAAAAAGTGTTAGTAAAATAATATACAAAAGGCATACTTATTAGAAACTTTTATTTGGCTTTGGCACTTTAATTAAAACTACACGTATCAGCTAAAAAAAAATACAAAATGACTATACAACAATATAAAATAATCAACAATGGTATTTACATAATTATTTTAAAGTCACATAAAAAAGCTTTTACAACAAAATTAGACTCACATAACATAACATAAGAAACATTTTAAAACAAGTACCTACACTTAAACAGTAAAATGCCACGCAAAATCAGTTTAAAAAAAATCAACATATCGTATTAAACGTAATTATTTTAAGGTTAACAACAATAAAATCAAAATATTTCCGTAAGTGGGTAATCACAATAATAATAATAAAAAACCTTTGCTACAATAAAATCAGTCTTAACACAACAAATATTTTAAATTAAACTTAAACATCTAATGTAAAATATAATATATAAAGTACAACATACATATAAAACTAATGGTTGTTTAAGAGGTAGGTAATTGAAAAACACAAAAGTTTAAATCATAACTGATTAATACAGAGTAACAAGTACGGAGTTCAATGTGTGGTATATTACGTGGAACCTTTTTATCAGTTAAGAAAATAATAAAATATATTAAAGTTACATTCATTTTAAATTGTTTTGAATACAAAACATACAATTAGAATGTGTGAAGGTATATACATACTTAGTAACGTTGCTATTTATTTAATTAAATTATGTACCTTCTAATTTCGAGTGGTCATCCAAAATCATTTATATTTATTTTAAATAGCACTTATGCAGATCGTAAACACTGTATTTCAGAGTTTTTTACTATGTTACTCACACATTTAAATTAAAGATTCTACGCACAAGTCAACCGATATTACTTTATTTGTAAAATCTGATAAGATGCTTTCGATATATGCGTCCATTTCTATGGTTTCTTGTTTTTTTTCATAGATAGAGCCCTTTTGAATCAAAACTTCAAAATAATTTGATTCCTTTTGCAGAAGTGTTAAAAAATGTGCTATGCTTTGAGGTTTCCTAATGATTTTCTTATTAATTGTGGAGTGCCAATTTTCGACCATATTTGTTGTTCGGTGAAGCCGATTGTATGTATATCTATGAACTTGTTTTTAGGGTATCTTAAAGCTTGATAGTTATTGGTCTTGGTTCCTGCTTAAGTACATACATACATGATAACTAAACGTAATGTACAAAGGTCTAAAGCGAAACATTGCACTTACCAAAACAGTTGATTGAATCCAATATGAATGTGGGTAGTAATATCACCCTATACTTCTACACACACACACGGCACACACAAGAGTCCATAAGAAAATAATCTTTCAAAGTATGCAAATCGCGGAGCTCCTTACTGGATACAAGTAAACAGCAAAGTAATAGTTTTTAAAATATCATTCTGGATACTACTGGCTTTGCTTAACCTACCTGACCCATTTCCATTGTTTTAAGGGTCGTAAAAATATGTGCAAAATAGATTAGATCAAAAGAAAAGGCGTCGGGTAATCCTTTGAAGGTACCTTACATTGTTTTAAAGTGTGTTGTTAACTACCTTTTTACCGCCACATCTATTGTAAAATTAAAACCAATAGATTATACTTACCAGTTAAGTTAAAGGATTATAAATAAATCTTGCGTCTGACATGCGGTAGTAGTCTGTTTTTTTATTTTCAACTTATGGATCTCAAATGAAACAAAGAAGTTTACAAACAATGGTGGTAAAAGAGCAATAAAAATTATTTGTTCTTAGAATCCGCTTTTTTCGGTGACTGTACTCGTCGCACAAATTCAATGGAAACAAAGGGTGGTGTGAGTTGCAGAACGAAAATAATATTTTTTTTACGATTCGTCAACTCACACCAGTTGGGACAAGATTCATGGTGTGAGTTGACGAATGACTCTTTAGGGGGAGGGGGGTTCGGGGTCGGCAACGCGTGCGTGATGCCTCTGGTATTGCAAGCGGTCATAGGCTACGGTAACCGCTTACCAACAGGTGGGCCGTATGCCTGTTTGCCACCTCAGTAGTATAAAAAAAAAGAAGATATATTTAAAATATTAGAGATTTTGCTGTATACAGCTTTATGTTTAGTACCTACTGTTGTGGCATCATTGGAAATCATGAAAAGTATTTTAATTTACCAGAGGTGACTGCATGAGCCTTATTTAAAGCGCCATACCACTACACAAAATACAATAAAATATAGACTCGCGTGATGGTCTACTCAGATACCTAGATGGTTCCTCAAGGATGTTTAAGGGGGCTGTCAGAAGCAAGTCCAACCTTATATGTATTTGACATATAACGTTTTCAATATATATTTCCTAAATAATTAAAAAACAAATTTTGTTTTCTTTCAGACATCCAAAAAGCTTCAGCTCAATTCTGAATTTTTATCGGACTGGAAAGTTACATTTAGTAGACGAAATGTGTGTATTGGCGTTCAGTGATGATCTCGAATATTGGGGGGTGGACGAACTTTATCTGGAGTCGTGTTGCCAACATAAATACCACCAGCGAAAGGAACATGTTCACGAAGAAATGAGGAAAGAGGCGGAGAGTTTACGACAACGAGAAGAGGAAGAGTTTGGCCAAGGGACTTGCGCTCAGTACCAAAAGTGGTTATGGGACCTACTCGAGAAGCCAACGACGAGTATAGCAGCGAGGGTAAAGTATTGTTTAACCTTTTGTCAGACTCCAGTTTTCCTTTCAATTAATTATGAATCTATGGTAAAGCAATCCAGGAAAGTTAAACCTAAAGGTACCTTTTCATATATCTTTACCTTAATCTTTGGTTCTAGTAGAAAGTGCTTCTGTTCTGTTCTGATTGTGATTAGATTTTGAATCAAATACTGCACAGAATTGTTCTTTTTTTGTGTTTCCAATTGTGTTTCCAGACCTAATATCTCACACATAGATCAGACTCATAGTTACACAGATCTCAAGCCAGTAGAGAGCACTATTTGCAAAACAAGTAATTTATACTTCCGAAGCGGTTTCTCGTAACTGTTGCTATAACATTACCAACACTCGAAATACACTTTTCCTTGTAACGACAATTTAAGACACCTAGTTTGAACATGTACACGTACGTATGTATATGTACGTTATACAATTTGTACACAATGTAAAAAGCAAGCTTGTTTCGTACTGAACAAAACCATACTTTTTCAATTACGCCACTTTCTATACATGTTTTTTTTTACGAAACTTTTCACTATACACTTTTTTGAAAGCTACATGAGCACTGAGAAAACTGTTTGGAACAAGCTTCATTTATGTGCAAGAATGTTTTATATTGTTGTTGTGTATGTGGTGCATGAATAACATCTATTGCTGCATTTTACTGGGTGTTGTCGGTCCGTTTGTTATGTTGTGGAATGTGGTGTTGTGTCTTACGTACATTGACTTGGCCATGACATGATATCGCTTTTGTCGAACCCTGAACCGTAGAGCTTATTTTCATATCTTTTACGTATTGTTAGAACTTTACTTATGATTTTTTCGACAACAGCGATTCAACTGATTATGTAAGTAGCAACTAACAGATAATTTATTGGTAAAAAAACATTTTACTAATCATTTATTTATGTTAGGTATATGTGTATTATATATTTTATATGTTTTTATTTGAATAGTAAAGAGAATCTATTTTTCTTAGGTAGAAATAACAAATCTGGGATAAAGTAGATAGTGACAATGAGTCATATTAGCTCGAGTTGAATTTCTACTCGTACCATATTCCTATTTAATTCTATATGAGAGAAATGCAAGTTAAAATAAGGGTTTTGATTAAGCACTACTGTTGAATGTGAATGCACTAATTTTGCCTCTCCTAAACTTAATATTTCTCTAAAGTAGTATAATATAGTAGTACCTACCTACAATATCACAATTCGAGTTGGCAATCTTGAGAGGAACACGGCGCACTTGATAAAGCACCGGTATAGCTGAGGGGTTAACATTTTTTTCGTTGGAAAATATTTAACAAATATCTTTGTAATTTTTGTCAATGTTCACAGCCGCGTCGATCGTTCTCTGTTGAGAACTATACAAAACAAAGCTTAATTGTTGTCGCAAATATTGCAAATATGGGATGGGCTTACGCGATGTGACCAGTCGCCGCAGGGTGGCGCTCTGGGACCCGCGTGCGTTGTGGCACGGGACGGATCGCGCGCCCCCGGCACCGCGTGCCGTGTGCGCGTCCCGCTCCCGCGCCGCTCCCCACTACGGTTGAGCGCCACTGCGCCGCGTCCCGCCTCTCTCCTCTCCTCCCACCTTCCATCCAACTCCTACCTCGAGCCACCAGCGCTTCCGCTTCGTGGTTCTGAACCGACTAACCGAGCGACGCGATGAACGGACGCGCGTCCGCTGCCAGCGCCGGCGCCGACGCGACCGTTCCGTCGAAACACACCCGTACGCACGTCCGTTCACCAAAATTATTTTATTAATCTACATGTTTACACCCCACACAACACTACTAACATAATTCACACGAATAGATGTTATTTTTACACCAAAATTTTTATCACTAATATTACCTACTGTTTCTTATCACGTTTAATATAATTGGCTTTATTCTGTAAATACTTACATAGATACATATACATATACCTACCTACGACTACATCCTTGTTTAACATTGTACAAACGTTTAAAATATTAGATCTGTATAAACACTGTCATATACTTACTATACTGAGGCGACACTGTGACATATGTAATCCTCTAACACTACCCGCGAAGCTGACGTGCTCAGTGCGCGTGCGTGCGCGGCGCGGGTGCGGTGCGGGCGCTCACCGATGCGTGCTTGCAGGTGATCGCGGTGATCTCGATTCTGTTCATCGTGCTGTCCACGATAGGGCTTACGCTCAACACGATTCCGTCGATGCAAGTGTACGATGACAAGGGCGCGCCCATGGACAACCCGCAGCTGGCCATGGTCGAGGCCGTCTGCATCACCTGGTTCACGCTCGAGTACGTGCTTAGATTCAGTGCCTCGCCGGATAAGTGGAAATTCTTCAAAGGTGGACTGAACGTTATAGACTTATTGGCCATCTTGCCATATTTTGTGTCACTGTTTCTGCTCGAAACGAATAAGAATGCCACGGATCAGTTTCAAGATGTACGTCGCGTGGTACAGATCTTCCGCATAATGCGCATCTTGCGTATCCTGAAACTCGCGCGGCACTCGACCGGGCTGCAGTCGCTCGGCTTCACACTCCGCAACTCGTACAAGGAGCTGGGTCTGCTCATGTTGTTCCTCGCGATGGGGGTGCTTATATTCTCCTCGTTGGCCTACTTCGCCGAGAAGGAGGAGCCGGGGACTAAATTCATTTCCATTCCGGAAACCTTCTGGTGGGCCGGCATCACAATGACTACAGTTGGATACGGTGACATTTACCCCACGACTCCGTTGGGCAAGGTCATCGGCTCGGTATGCTGTATTTGCGGCGTATTGGTAATTGCGTTGCCCATTCCCATTATCGTCAACAATTTCGCCGAGTTTTACAAGAACCAGATGCGGCGCGAGAAAGCTCTCAAGCGGCGGGAGGCACTCGAGCGCGCCAAACGCGAGGGCTCCATCGTCTCCTTCCACCACATCAACCTGCGCGACGCCTTCGCCAAGAGCATGGACCTTATCGACGTCATTGTGGACACAGGTCAGTACCTACTCTCTCCTGTTTCATCCGTACCGCTTTGCCATGTCATGTGTCTTCTGCATTGTAACGTTCCTAATCAACTATCTATTCACTGTGCACGCATGCTTCCCCCGCTAAAACGCATCTGTGTATTGAATGCCATTATGGGTGTGGAATGTGTGCACGTCGCATCGTTAGCTCTCCGGAACCGCAGACATCTCTGAATCAACAACCAGTTCACGATACATCGCAGACAGCTATGATCATCCGTGCGATGCGATGAGGCGCACTCAAGAGTGTTTTATTCCTTGTCTTCAGGTGACAAGTGCGTCCTCATTGAGGCGAGAGACGACGCCAGATGAGCAACTTGCTACTATCGCACGATCGTCACACTCGACCCTTATTGTTAGTCTGTTACTGGGTCGGGCTCGCGTCGTGTGTAGCTAGCGATGTGCGACGAAGACACTATATTATAAGGTTGATTACGTTCTCAGCGTAAGCCTAACGCTTTATAGAACTAACAAATAAAATAAAATAATTCTTTAATGTGGACTGTGTGTATCCGGAGGACGCTGGATTTCATATACTGTTCGTGTGGAATGTGTGTTGTGTAGTTCACGCTGCTATTATTGCCATCTGTTGTGACTGTACTTTCCTTCGTTTACGTTCAACTTGTCAATATTGCGAATCGGGGTTGTACGAGGGAGGTCGTGGAAGCCTCGCTACTTAATGGTGTGTGTCTCCAGGACACAACCTGTCGCAGGCGGACGCCACTAGCCTGGAGGGCGAGGCCCCGGCCATCACAGGGTGCTACAAACAGTACGAGCACTCCATCGCTAGTAAGAATCCGGAGAGTACTGACCTCGATCAGGTAAGCATGCCCCGAACTGCCCCGGTGCTAACAACTTAATCAAAGTCAATTTAATCTTCAGCAGTCTGAATACCATATACTTACGACTTACAACTATTCAGATAGCAAATTCAGCAATGAGACTATGATTCTGACTGGAATATGCACTAGCCAATGCCATCACGTACCTACTTATGAGCATGCGTTGCGTACATTACATAAATACGCAACACAGGCACAGCCTTTAGTCAGATATCGAAATCATAAAATCTGTTAGATATCATTCATGCCGATTTCTGGAGACACCCTATACAAGGTTATTCATAATATGTATGCTATCCCGAAATGGGCCATTATGAATCATCTTGTATATATTATATTTGTATGCTCCAGGCGCTCAAGCCAATCGTGATAGTTTCAGAGCTCCCCAAACAAAGAACGCCGATACTCGAATGAAGGCCCCGACACGCCAGAAAAACGCTTGCTCATAAACCCCGAATCAACACCAGTAAGCCAACAAATTCTACTTTCACTAAAACCGCGATGTCAGACCAACTCTTCTTACTAACACTTTCTCAAACGTCCGTTTTATGTGAGTACAGAACAACACTGAATTAATACTCTACAAATCGTTGGCGATGTTTTCTCGATGTAGGCATATTCAAGTTAATATAATTTTTCGATAAAGATATTATTAAAATAGCCTTATCTAAAAAATTATAAATGTATATTCGTGGCCGACACGTAGTGAGTTTTATAGCATCATCAATGGTTTGACGTCACCTCGAGAATGACCATAAAATTATGGGACCATGGTGACTTAGTAACCACTAATAATTTCTCTTTTTCTAGGAAAAGAAGATGGCTGAAAAACAGCTTGACTTGGATCAGCTGCCTTCTGAGTTTGAATGTTGTTTTTGCACGTTCAAGGTACTAAGATATTAACACTACACCGTTACACTTCCTATACTTTTTTATTTAAAAGCTATTGAAATTTTAACCGTCTAGGTTTATGTTTGTTGCGTAATTAGGTAATGTGTGAAAAAAAGATATATTTTAGTTACTTAAACTAGACCTTTTTGAGCATTATATTTGGTTTTTGATTCAAATTAATTTTGATTTATTAATTTTACACATGGAGCAGATTTTACCCAACAAACATTACACATATTGGAATGCTTTAACCGTTGCTCTATCTAGGATGACTGTGAGTATCTTTGATGTTTTTAGATTCATATAAATTTACTCATGATTAGAAGCCACTCCCCCCAAATCGAGAAGGAAATCATATAAATCAATTACCTACTTCAAACGGCGCGACTTGATGAATATCTTTATCCCGCTTAATTATAAATAAATAAATAGGTAAACGTGGTTCATAATAGGTATACTATCCGGAACACGTTGTATATAAACGCTTTATTCACTGTACTCAAAACCAACAGATCAGGCGCGAACGATGACAAAAGCTTTCGTTCGGTAGGGTTACAAGGAGTTCATAGACGCCGAGCAGCTGATGCCCATGGCCACGTCAGACCTTCGGCAGCCCGTGTGCGTGGAACTTGCTTGTTTGCAGCGGCATCCAGCGCCGAAAGCGCAACCTGAAGCGACGCCGAACAGCTTGGATAGCCCAGGTGAATATCTCATTGCGAGTTCCACCGAACAGATGCAAACAAAACGACTACACTTCTACTTTCAATCTTTACAGTACGACTCAGTAAACAGTGCAGTTTTGTCTTTTGTTTACATGTGGTCGGAACCGAAATATATTTTTTTAGTCTGGGTGATGTTTTATTATAATTTTTTCATCATCAGAACTTGTAAGTAGTTCCCAATAGTCAAGTAGAACCTCGATTAATTCCAATCTTGCACTTCATCCTCTTGTCTCTACGGCACATTATCCGTATCGTATATTCGTATGCATGGTGTGCGCACACAGTTTTCGAGTGTGTGCAGCTCCATGTGCGTGTATGTCTTACGTTGCAGATACATTTGCATCATGCCTTACGCACCCTTTTCCTTCAGAGGGCGACATCGCATGCGACAACGACTCCTCAAACTTGTATGTGAACCCTCTGGACGGTAGCGGCGGAGGCGGCGCGGGGGGAAGCACCGTGTCCGCAGATTATAGCGGGGTGCGAAAGAGCGCGTCCGGGGATGGAAGCGTGTTGTGTGCGAAAGGTTCGCAGGGTGAGGGGTCGCCGCGCGGGTCGCGGGCGAGCCTGGCGGCGGCGGGGCCGGGCGTGCCGCCGTCCGTGGGCGCGGGTGCGCCGCGCTCCATCGACGCGTCGCGCACCAGCCTGCCCCAGACCATCGAAGAGACCGCCGACACGCCCGGCCTCACGCGTGACGACTCCAAGCCCAAACACAGGAAGGCCCGATTCCAACAGGCAAGTCTACCGACGATCCGGCTACTGAGACCAAAAACTACTAATGATTCTTTATTTTCCAAAAGCAAGACAAAATGGCATTGACAAATCCTATCCGCATTTCGCTGTTGTCTTTGATGTTTGCACGATGACGCTTGAAACTGTGTCTCAATGTCTTGCATGTTTCCGAAAATCTTATATCCGCGTTTCTAGTAGTAATTGGTACTCCATGTTTTCAGGACTGGTCGGAGGAAGAGAGGAAGCCGCCGAGAGGGATAGCAACGAGGATTATCAATCATCACATTCTCTTCGGTATGAATACGTATGTTTCAAAATCAAATAATTTAATTGTCTTGAATAGTTAACAAAGACATGTATCTGTTCAGGTAAAAACGGCAGTAAGCGTGAAGGCGACTCTCGCGCCCGGTCCATTCTGAAGAATAAGGAATCACGCGGCACAGACAGTGAGCTGCTCCTACAGGAGACTACTTCTCTCGGCGCTAATGTAAGTAGCCCCAAACTTATAAACTTATATCGTCAGTTAAAACAACATAATCATTCCCTTCACAACGAACTTCTTTTACAAGTTTCTGAACGGTGCTCTTTGAATCGAGCATACTAGCCGAGTCAGATTTTTTGATTGAATGTTTGTAGAGTGTTCTCTACGCCGAGTCTAGCTTACCTGAGACTCTTAGCCTCCAGCGGGTGGTATATAGATCGATCCCTTCTGGCTGAAGGACGCTGGGCAAAATGTGTACTATAATGCGTTGCTAGTTTGCTTATGAAAGTCCATCTTCATCAAAGATTATTTTCGACTGGTCAGGTTTTCTTCAATATCCAATACTTGTCGTTTTTCAGGGTGACTCGGGTAGCGAGTCTTCGCCGATCCGACTGAAGGACTTCAAGGGGCAAAACCACAAAGGAGGCGTCCCGGAGAGGGACAATCTCATGACGTAACATGCACGTTTCTTGACGTGACTACCTCGTGACGTAACGCGTCCACGCTTCGCTTCCGACGCGATGTGATCTCGCTCGCTGATGTTAGACTAGGTCACGCCTCGCGATCACGACGGTACCTATGTACCAGCGCAATAAAAAATTCAAATAATTTGAACATATCATTGGGCGATTGTGACTGCTTGTTGATAGATTTTCATTTGTAGGGTTATAAATATTGTAAAAATATATTTATTATTATAATAATTGTTCATTCCAATCGAAAAGTTGAAGATACCTATTTGTTAAGTTTTTTACGTGCAATTATTAATTGCTAATTGTAATGTAAGCAAAGTAGTTTGTACAGCATAGTTGGTGAAAAAAAGCAATTATTAAAATTAAAGATTACTGAAACTCAACCTCGTTTTACGATTATAACCCCTCAACGCTAAGACTCACTTAAACTAATTAAAATAAAAGTCAATATTAATCAACAGTTATATTTATTTGGATGCGAACCTCCGCAGTTCAACGTGAATACAACACAAAAATTATCTTGGAAAGTGCTTGTGTAAATAAAGGACTAATTTTAATAAAATTCAAAAGTTTTCTAAAAATACAGTTACCTTAAAAGGTAGAAAATAACTACATTATAAATAAATTTGGAGTTCAATGTGTACTTACATAAAATTTTAACTTAATTTACATACAACGATGACTGGAATCACAAACAATAATGGTCCAAAAATAATACTCATTGTCAATTAAATAAACAAAATTACTATTAGTTAATACTTAAATAAAAACATAAATGATCTGGATGGGTTTTAACAAACTGAATACATACAATACTTTGGTTTTCAGAGGATAACAAAAATACTACAAACTGGGTCTAGTATCTCTCTATTCAAGGTTCTTCATTTGAATCATAAATTTAAATTAGTGTGCCCACAGGTGTGCTTTTAAGAAAAATATAGGGAGAAATTAAAAGTATCAGAGCGACTTGCACTTGAAATACCTGACCATCGCCCGAATACTGAAACGTCACTTAAAATAAGTGGTGATCTTATTGATGTTTGAGTATAAAATTCTGAACGATAACGGCGTCTCAAATAATTGAGACTATCTGAAATAGTTAAGTGACGTTTCAGTATTCGGGCGTAAGCTCACACCAAAAGTTTAATCACGAGTCAAGTTTAAACATATTTTTTTAAACGAAGTTGTAAATAGAACAGCCCATTGTGAGTGGACATGCATAATGTAGGGTTCCGTAGGCGATTCATGTTGCCGTAGGTATTCAGTTTTATTTTAAAAGTTTTTTAGCGTATGTTCGAATAATTTTACCAGAAAGTTTCCATTCCACCATGGTTCATTGAAGTTGTTGGTATTGTTTCGAAGTAAAGCGTTAATTGGTTTTATAGTAACGCGGGCTTTTAGTCTGATAAAACAGGCCAGGGAATCTTCAGTAAGAAGTCAAATAGGATGAACTCAGAATTCCCCACTAATGTAATGTTACTTCTTTTAAATTACTTTTGGAAGCACTTACTATACTAAGTTAAAGTAGGCATGAAGTTTTATTTGCCTAAAATAAAGATTTATATTGCAAACTACTTTCAGGGCTTCTTGTTGGACTACGGAACCCTAAATTTATAAGCGTTTATTTATTTGGATCATTTTCCCTCAGTCATAACTGGCAAAAATAGCGTCTGTAGCTATAATTTATTTAATATCACTTTTTAATATCACGTAGTCCTGACCCCACACTAGGATTCTCTGTGTCGTGTGGGTATCAGAAACTAAGAGTAATTCTATATAATATTAAATGTAACGATCAATAACCTATTTTATATGACAGTTTTATTTACATGACAAATGCCGCTTGGCCGAGAATGTGCAAGCCGCTCAATGAATTTTAGTGGGTAAAATAAGTAAGTAAAATATACCTTATTTATATTAATGTTTCGCCAAAACTATCTTTACAATATTGAACACAGCACACAGGCACCTTACTTTATCTCTTGGCAGTTCAACATGGCACGCATTTTATACACTGATCTCGACGTTCTCTTTCCCCTTATAAAAACTATTTTGCTAAATATATTTCAATCTATTTGTTATTTAATAGAAAAAATAGTGTAATGTGCTTAATAATAAAAAAGCTTGAATACTAAAATTTATCACAAATAACTTTGTTGTAGTTTAAACCAAATTGGCACTAGTATGATATGAAATCAAGTTTTATACAACCAAGGCACTACAGCGTCCTGTATGTGTGTTAAATAGGAGTTGCAGTTTCATAGATTCTCAATTTCGAAACTGACGTATGAAATTGGCCTCATGAGTTTTGAAGTTTCGGAATTTCGAAACTAAATTTAGGATCGAAAAATTAATAAATATAAGACTTTTTGTTCGATGTGGAAGTGTATTTAAGTAAAAAGGTACATATTTCCAAAAAAAAATCTTAGTACCCGCCGGAAAACGCACAAAGAAGGCAAAATTTTGTTTTAAATGTACCATTTAATAGATTTCACTTCATTTTCACTCTTACCTAGCAGTTTCGAAATTTCGAAACTGGAAGCGTCAATTTCAAAATTGCAGAACATGGCAAAATGGTCCGAAATTTCGAAACTATGAAACTTCGAAATTTCGGAATGCACCCCCTAGTGTTAAAGTCCCGCCTGACGCTGTTTATCTCATCTAGAATAGTTAAGCTCGAATATTAAATAAATTATTACATAGGTACATAAAGCGCAGGTGTTCGGATCGATTCTACTAAAACCGAAGACAACTGTCAATGTCTATAGATACCGCAACTTTCATTTCGCGTTCGGTGTAGCTTGCCTAGTCGTTCATAATACCACCACCAACACGATGGGTGACCACTAGCGATCACAGCTACATCATCTTGCGTTACAACTAAGCGTTTCCATGCTGCGGAGGGCACGTGAAGATTTCGGTCCTAGTAAATTACTTATTTAATATTAAATCGTTGTAATATGATATCATATTAGTATGCCAATTTAAAGAGTACATTAAATTGAATGTGACGGTACTTTATCATGATCCTAAAAGCCCTAAAAATCGAAGGTGTACATAATTTGTTCGATAAGTATACAACAAAATAGGAGCTGTTTGCTTGTATCAGTTTGGTTTTGCAATAATGATAAAAATGACATTTCAGTGCGTAATTTTAAACTAATAGCATCTTGTCACTGCTCAATAACGGCACCTCTATAATTTTTGTGGGTTTTTCTGAAATATCAAAACCGTAATACTTTGTAATGCCAATGTAATAAAGAGAAGTTGATGCGATACGAGTAGGTATGTCAAAGAACTTGGAAGGCCTAAAATCCAACAAATTTTAAAAGTTTTATAGTCAAGCCGTCGGCAAGTAGGCATCTTTGAAAATATTCGCTCCAGACGTTGGGTTCCAATTATTATAAATTTTAGTCGTATTAAATTAAACGGTACAAATGCAAGGTGAGTTATTATGCATACTAATTCCAAAATGGAAAAAAAAAATTCTACGCCTAATGGTGTAAAGGCAATAATTTTTGTTCAACTTTTGGAAATTCGACTTTCATTCAAAAAAACACTATGCAAACATCAGCTGATTTATTTTTTAAAGTTGGGTCCACTGCTACGGTTTTTTCGAAAATACTCTAGAGACTATCAAACAAAAATAACTTTTTTTAAATATTGTGTTAGACAAAAGCATTGGGTATCTAAATCCAAGACACTTTAAAAATAAATACATACCTAGTTTTTAAGATAATCGATATTATCTATTACGTCGATTACTTTCGAGCGCCTTCTAACGCTTGCTAACTCTTTCCGCATTCAATTATAGTATATAGCGCTGTCACTTTCTTCACTCCGCCCACTCGACAGTTTATTTCGATTTCTGTATCGCCTTATTAGATTAATAGACCCCTTTCGGGATAATCACGGAACACGTTCTATGGAGGGATAATTTATGTACCTTTTACTGACTCATATCGTGTCAACTTCTCATTAGATGCATTTTTATAACATAGTCAAATTACATAGAAAACTGTTAAAAATAACCAAATAATTAAACTTAAAACTAACACAATGGAGATGATTTTAAGTTTAGGTATCATCTTCATTATGAGTTAGGTTCATAATAAATTTAACAAAATACACGAAAACAACGGTGTTAGTTATTTGTTCATTTTTCTAATTAGTTAGTAACATCAAACAATGAATTGTAAATTAAATCACATGAGAAATTCTAAGTATATAAATTCCTTTGGAAATAATTTCTCATCTCGTCTATTACTAATTTAATTTACTTTATAACTATTCGACACTATGTGTTGATTAATGTCCTTCCATGATGAATTTGTCCACTCAGCTCTAAAATGATAGCATTCGTGATTATTTACAAACTTAATGACTCACAAAATGTTATAAAAATATATGTATCTAGCTGACCCGCCCGCAATTTCGTTCGCGTTTTCAAGTATGTTCCTACCTTGACTTTTGTCGCTTCGTACACTTGAGATCTTATTTTCCGACCCCGTGTACGGAAGCCTCAGAGCGCGAGCCTTACTCGCACTTGCCGTCATTATTTCAAAATGGATTTTCTCCTAAAAATGAACTCTGAAACATCTACTAATTCTCTCTACTCTAACCTCTACTATTCTGTGGTAAAGCCACGGGCAAATTAGCGCGCAGTTGACATAGATTAGAAAATAGTTACTTAGGACCTAAGCCAAGTAGCTGTTTTTCATACGACTTGATTTACAAATATAGAGTTTACGGAATGAAAAAGTATTTTTATCAAAATAAAATATAGCCAATGTTAGGACAGGGATAATGTAGCTTTCTTTTAGTAAAAGGTTTAGAATCGGTTCAGTAGTTCCAGAGATTACCCCCTACATACAAACAAACAAATTTTAATATTATAGTGTAGACTCTTTTGACTATGATGTGAGTATTTTCAAAACCTTTCGCTTTCGAAAGCGAACACTCAACCTTTTTGGACACAACGTTGTAAGCGTAGGTAATTAAACTAATTAATTAAATCGAATGGGTAATATCCTGGTTATCACATCTATAATCTTAGTCAGCAATCAACCAGTGAAATAGTTTTGTTAGATAAGCCGTGCTAACCAAACCTCCACTCTTTTGGAACGAATGCTCTCAAAGTTCATTCTTATAATATCTTCGACGACCTTAGTGGCATAGCGGGCGAGTGCCCGTCTGAGATGCAAGGGGTTCGAGTTCGATTCCCGCTGCGGGACAAATGTTTGCATGATCTGCAGATATTTGTTCCGGGTGGGTGTTGTGGTAGTAGTGGTAGTAGTTTCTGATATCCACGACACAGGGCATCTAAGTGTGGGGTCAGGACTATGTAGGTATGTGGCTGTTAGGTGTTTTTTATATAAATATCTTCAAAAGGGTTCAATTCAACATTCACACCTATCGACTTTGCATAACCATATCCATTCAAACGCAAAACCATCTTTCGTCTTCGTCTTTTATACTGTTGCGTGTACAGAATTGATTGCATCCTAGCTTGTTTTAATATAAAGAGCATGATGGATATTTTTTTAAATCCAAGTGTTTTGTCAAATATTGGTTTGCGAAATAACACGCAGAGGGTAACCAATTCGAGCACGCAATTGTATCCAATGTACGGCGTCATTCAATATCATGAGGATAAACAAGCACACGGGCATCAGTTGTAGTAAACGGCATTTTATATAGCACGCAAGAAAAAATGCCACTTCAATTATTCAAGGTGATTCATATATACTATACCAAAAGGGGCTTATTCTACACTTAACAGGCAATAATAAAGTTTGTTCTACGACTTTTGGAATCTCATAATTTTCAATGTTAAAACACTATGCAAAAATTTGCTGTTTTAGGTAGCAATCTTTATGTTGTACTACTCGAACGTTTAAGTTAGTTATTTGAATAAGTTTGGGATAAAAACCCTGAAGAAAAGTAAATGAAAAGTTTTTTCGCTAATTTTCTTTCTTTTTATGGGCAGAATAAGACCTTTTCGGGATAATATACATAATATAAAGCACCAATAATGCCAAGTCCATGTTGTATGGATAAATTATTGAAATGGGCCAGCCAGTTACGCGAGCAAAGCTTCGACTCCCGTTATGACAATTTATTTCTATGTATTATACAAATTACCGCTTACAGCATAGTTATCCTGTTCCGAGACACAGTTCTACCGATATAACCAGGTAAACTGGAAGTACCCGTTTGGATGCGGAAATTTATAAAAAAACTATTGCGTAGCTTTTCGTCTTACGTCTGTGGCTTATATCAGCAGAATTGTCCATTCAACCACTCCTTAACCAGGTTAACGATATAGCACAAACAACAAAAATAATGAGTTTAGACTACCTGTGCCACGCGATAGTGAGCGCCGTCCGCAGCTTAGCCCAGAGCCAGGGGTATAGCCCGCCGCCGCTCCACGCCGCCTGCGCCACGTATTTCACATAGTCGTACAGCCCCCACGGCGCGTGGCCTCCGTTCACGTAGTACACGTACGTGAAGCCGTCTTTACACGTGCCTTTTATTGAGTAGTAGTAAGGCAAGAACGAGTGCAGGTGGAACCTGGAATTACACGGAATTAATAAGATTTTTGAATTCATCAGACAATGGAGAGAGCATATATACAAGGTAATTAATAATATGTATACTATTCCAAGTCGCGCAAAGGGCTATGAAGTTTCAGGGCGTGTCTGAAATGAAGAAATCACGAAAAGAACCAAAGTCACCGACATAGCTTTCAGAATTAGCAGCTTAAGTTGAAGTGGCAGTGGGCCTGCCATATAGCTCAACAAAAAACCTTGGGTGGAATACTAGTTTGCTTAGTTGTAAAAAAATGAGATGAAGGCAATTTAAACGATGAAGTTGAAATTAGTACATTTTATGTAGTTACTTTGTGGTGCTAATTCTTCCGTTAGGCGATATGATTGATCACCGGATCAGCGCAGAACAGACATAGAACTTAATATCATCCTTATACAATACAAATAGAGTTAAATTAAAAGTATGTAGAAGATCATTTGCTCTGGCATTATTTACGCTGACCTTAGATACCTAGTACTACCGTTGCTATAACAACCAACGTGAGAAACTCAAAAGTAGAGATTTATGTCCAACCAAAGGGACTGACTTAAAATTCATTTCGATACAGTTGTAGTTGTAATTATGTTAGTCTGAAGTAAATCTCTCCAAACAATAGCCCATAACATGGTCTGGAGGAACTCGATACCAATTCACGGGTATACCTACTTACGTACATGTGACTTATTGCGATGTTATCAGTAGCATGTGTGGAGAAGTCAGATACCTTATACCTATTGCCAGAGACTATCTATTATATCATTCTTGCTATTGCTTTGGAATATCTAGAAATAATGTCGTTGTGTTACTGAAGGACAGAAAATAACGCACAGCCTAAACTTTAAATCCTTGAAATCTGTTAGGAGCGATCTTTCATTTTTGGGAACTCTTAGAAAGATATTTCCGAAATTCAATCCATATAGGGATGCAGCGAGCGGGGATCTGAAGTTTGTAAGGAAATAACTCCACGGGAGCGAAGTCGCAGCCTTTTCAGTAGTGTAAACTTTACCATTATGATTTTAATACGTTATTCGTTCAGAATTCATTCGCTGTAGAACCAAATTAGCAACTGAACTACTGAGCGTTATCAGAACGCGAGAAGTTTCGCGGCAGCGTTGATGACTACTCGGATTGAGCAAATAGGTATTTCTGTACACAAATTTACGTCAAGGCGTTTCATACCTACCTTTACGGAGGTCAAGGCTAGGAATGAGAATGAGGTACCTAAGTAACAATAAATTATGTTTTAAAAACCTAAGTATATTTAAAGATAAGATGCCTGATGATATAGTCTGATTACATTGAAGAGTACTTCATATGAGAAATAAAAATTTAGATAACGAGGTGATAATGAAGTTATATTTCGTACGGTAGACTTGCCTTGCAAAACAAGTAGGTACCTATTAGCGAAATGAGGCACACCTTTAACCTGATAAATTGAATCAGGCATTAAGTGAATTAAATTACAATGGAAGAAGGATTCTATGAACAAACGTTTTATTAAATGTAAAGTTTGTAAAGGAACACTTGTAGTAAAGGAACAAAACAAACCTCTTATGCTCATAGAACAGTATAGCCTCTGAGTTGGTGGTGAGCACGTGTAGGAATATCGCTTTGACGCGGTGGTCGTGCGGCGGCTGCGGCACCGGCCCCGCCAGGTGGTTCATCAGCACGTCCAGCAACATCGTCGCTATGCCCGACCGCCGGTACGAGCGGGCCACGCCTGCAAATGTTTACAACGGAATAAGCTAAGCGATGCCACAAATGAAGCTAGGCTCAAAACAGGAATGCAGAAGGTGATCGGATCCTGCTCCTCTTCATCCACAACATCAACGGGGATTCTCGAACAATGTTGCCACCAACCCAGGGTCCTTCTCTGTTACTTTAAGGAGTTAGGCTGGCTGGGGTGAGGTCAGCAGGGGGACAATGCACAGTACACCCCAACGCGGGACGTCAGTGCAGATCTTATTCCCCCATTTAGAATTAGAACGTAATAAGTTTGTCGGGTACCTAATACTAATTGGGGGTGCTTAGACCTGCACTGACTTTACACTGTTTTGTGCATTGTCCCGTTGTCCCCCTGCGCTAACAGTACAGTACCCAGCCGTACAGTACCAAAGTACAGCTCCTTAAAATAATGGAGCAGGACTACGGATCGTTGGTAATATTTTCTCAGTATGCAGCGGCGTCTGCCGGTTCTGCAAGCCCCGCATACCCATTGTGGTCCTGTCTGCTTCTGTAGCTACATAGAGTAAGATTTTCTTCTTCCTGCCCAGACAAAGGCCCCAGTCAGTAGCCCCTGCCTTAGGTGGTTTAGGTTGCAGTGATCTGTGATGGATGCCCACCACATAAGTTGTAGGTTTTCATGTTTCATCATCAGTATTTGAAAACTTCTTGTCAGGGCATGACTTTTGTGTTCTTACAGTCTTTTCAGTTCTCCAAGAGCTTCTAGTGCTCTTCTTCAGAACCATGAGTTATAAAACAAAAGTGAATAATAATGAGAAAACTTATAGAAATAGAAATATTAGTACTTACCTAGAGATAATATGTATGCCACTAGAGTTTCCTTGGATGCAAACCATCTTGATAATATACCTCTGTCCTCAGCATTCAGTTTCAAATAAGGCTTTATTTCCGCCACTATAAGGCCTATAATCTGTGATTTGTGCAGAGCAGCAAGTGCAAAGAATCTATCCGATGATGTGATATCTTCATACCATGATTGGGGATACTCTATGGGGAACCAGTCTCGGCATAGAGTTCTTACCTGAAATATTTTTTTTAGATTTCTTTAGTTACACATTAGAATTGAAAATCTTTGCTATTACCTACCTACTTATGTATTACATTTTCATCAAAAATTGATTCCCTCTTAGTAAACATTACAAAAGGTGATAGTTAAAAAATTGGCACATTATAACTGATTTGGGTATAGGTAGGCAAGTAAATAGGTTCTATCCAGTAAGGAATCAGATAATTTTCTATTATAGTACATTAAAACTTACTTCTTCTAGGTCCTCGGGGACCAGGAAGCGCAGCTGTATATCTTTTAGAGAACATTTTGCCTCTTCTGTTTTCTCTATTAACACTTGCAATCCTTCAGAAAGGTACCTAAAATTATATTTTGGCTGTACTTATATTTTTTTAACTGAAAAAGGTTGGTTATAAACCTAAATACACATAGGTATTTTATGCAATTTACCTAATTGCATAAAATACCTATGTGCATTAAATATATCAAATTCTCACTGTTGAGTGATAGTCTCCCAATGAACTAGAATGAACTATTCTTAGAATATTACTTGCGTACCATTATATTACTCTAGTGAGTATGTTTTATCATTCAGAAACAGAAAGAACAATTTGAGCCATACATGTAATAATCATGAAAAACATAACATAGTTGTTCTTTTGTTTTGTTGATTGGTCTGTCCAATGAATTTGGAGCCAACCTATGCTTGTCTGTCAGAATAAATATTGTTCCTATAACTGAGACCAAATAATGAGCTGTTATATACACTCTTTGATATAGGAATGATCAACTGAGAACAATGATCTAGTATCTTACACGTTCAAAGTGATCCTAGTGATTTTATTGAAATAAACATTTTAGACTTTGTCTTTGATCAAGAGATCCACAGTAATGAACGAGATGGAAACTTCGTATTTTTGTCTGACTCATTCGGACTTGTAGTAATAGTCGATGTCCGAACAAGTACACTTTCTTGTACGATTAAGCTACCTACCTAGTTCGGAGCGATCTCTCTACTGATTGAGCAAGAACATGCTCATTCAATGATTAATCAGGAGTATCACAACTGGTAAAAACGTGGACTGCGCAATCAATTGGACAATTCCAGCCAATTAACGAGTTCAAGACAAAACCAACAAGTGCAGTTTTAATGGTTTATTGCATGATGATGTTTTTATAAACAAAATGAAATTGATCTTACCAGCTGAACCCAGCCATTCGGTGATCTGGCCATTAAATATAATTAGTGAAAAATATACACTTTGACAAGTTGCTTGATATCATTTCATTATATATTATCAAAGCGATATCAACAGCTTTTCAATTTCAAAAAGCAAAACTCACAAGCTAGCTAGCGTAGCTCACTCAATTCAATCACAAATCACAATTCAATGAATTCAATAACAATTTTGGCAATGCTGTCAGACAGAGTGTCAAATAGTGTCAATAAAATCAAATTGACATTTGTTTGTTTGACATCGCTACAAGAAAATGTCAAATGTCAATTTTGACAAACAGTTATTTTATAACCATAGATTATGGAGCAGCTGCGCTCCATTTTTAACCAAGGAAAATGACGCACTGCTGGATGTAGGTAGGTAGGGGGTCTGAGTCCTCTTTCTCAGTTAAAGTGAGGCCACGCTTATAAGCCACTTTTGACGGGCATTTGACACTTCATCAAAATAAACTTGTTACGGCGGCCACACAATATTATTTATTTTCTCATTAGTATAACGGCACAATTATACGAATTTTCTCAGATATGAAATATAATATTTATTAGAATATTAAGAAGGAATATCTAAATCCATTAATTTCACGATTTTCTTTTACCTAATAAACCTTTTTAAAATTATAAAAAGAATAATTCTAAATAAACCGAACGTCGTTATAAGTTTATGTCAGTATACTCGTGTCAAGTCGTGCGTGTCACTAAGGATGTTACCCAAAAAATTGAAACACTTCATTCGATTTTTTGTTCGGGTCGACAAGTTGACTATGGTATCGAGTTTATTTATGCACAAATAAAAGTTCACGCAGTGCATATCAATACTGAGCTACCCTTCAGCACTGGGATAATGCTGGCACTGCAACAAACTGATATGATGACAAAACGATTATTTCAACTGGATAGTTGAAATAATCATAAATTCTTTAAAAATCACTTATTGCATATATAATGCAATAAGTGATTTTTAAAGAATTTATGTTATTTTATTTTTTCACAATAACTGCATTCGATTTCGATTTACTGATGTTTGAAAACCATTCATATTTGATATGAATGAATATTCATATCGATAATTTTAAGCAGGTCACCTCACTATGAAGCTAAGACTGACAGACATCAATGACTTCGAATAAAAATACAAAGACAGTGAACGATAGGAGCCTGTAATAAGCGCACTTTAATCCTTTTAACACACTGGTTCTTTCACCAACGATCAGTGGCCCCTTTCAAGGATAGGTACCATTCCTCAGCCTGCTCGATGACCTTGACGAAAGATGACCAAGAAAGAACCAGTGACACGATAAGTCAGCAAGCAGTGCATAGTAGGTATAACCTACTTACTAGGAAAGTTTTTATTGAAACATTAAAAATGAATGAAGATCGTGTATTCTTTAATAATCTTTATTATTCCACGTAGGTATGTATAGGTACATGTAGGTACTTGTTGTGCCGACCGACCCCACATAATGTGGGACAGGGGGCAGGAAGAAGAAGAAGATTCCACGAATGTACATAATTTAGATGTTTTTGTTACATTACCGACGTAGGTATGTATTGAAAAACTGAAAACCTCTGGGCCTATCACGTTATCTTGGGAATAAAGCTTTGTGATATTTGACATTGGAACCTGAAGATTATAACATACCTAAACGGCTAAAATTCAAAACTCATCTATATTTCTTCACGAATACAATGCGTTTCCGGTAGATATGAATAGTTACGGGCATAAATTCACCGCACATGCCATAGCAGGCCGCAGTTTATTTATTTCAAACGTTGTAGAGAAAATTGAAATTCTTCACAAAAGTTTCAAGACATAGGTAGGTAACACGTAGATATGAGTAGGTATTGTACCCACTTACATGTAGATAGGTAGAACCGTAGGCCTGAAACGGATCTGATTGAATCATTCCACACATGTTGAGCTCGGGCTTGATCTCGCGATGCTCACCAGACACCGTGGTATCGTCTTACTCAGCCGATGTTCACACGAGGCCTGTCGCTGGCGTTAATTCCACTTGAGACAGATTCAATGAGTGATACGTTCTGCTTCCACCGCACTAGCCTTAGTAACCACGGTCATTGTCCTTCCATTGGGAATCTTGACATTTTCACTAGATTATAAAAATAACACCCAACAGTATAGATAGTCTTAACCCCACCCTAGGATAGTAAGTACCTTGTGTCGATGGTATCAGAAACTACACTTACCATGGTACCATACACAACACCCAGTCCCGAAAAAAATTTGACAGAACAGATCATGCAAACATCCTTTCCGCAGCGGGAATCGAAACTGCACTCCTTGCGTCTCAGACGGGTACTCACCTGCTACGCCATCGAGAGGTCGTCAGTTGGTAGGTAGTTCACCTTTAATAAGATATACCTTTTGTAATTTTCATAATGATGCCATAACAGTAAAGTTCAAAATGGCACGAGCTGATGGTATAATTATACTTTTTGGGATTTTGCTGTGTACGATTTTACGTTTGTAGAGTAGGTACTGTGGCATGTGAAAATTTTGAAAGGTATACTTACATCATAATAAAGGTGGCTGTACCTACTAAGTATTTTCAGTAGAGAGTTATGTATTTTTAGACGGAAGCGCCCGCCATGTTTAAAAATTCACACCCTAACCACCCTAACAGGGTGAAAAGGGTAAGATATAAATCTTAACTACTTAGGTCAGGCTTGTATGAAAAATCTTAATTAATCGCGTACCCACACGGCCACGTACTTACCGCAGCTACATGTTTCTTGAAAAGTTGAGCCCGTGTGGTGCCGCCGCCGCCGGCCGGGGCGGGCGGGCCAGTAAGTAAACCTATACATAAGTACTTACCTACCTAAGAACTCTAAACAGGAGTAAAGCTTGCTAGTACATGTGCCGCAAAATTAAGTGGGCTCTCCGCCCAAGTAATTAATATCTCATGTGTTAGCACAAAAAATGCTGCAAGGGTATCATGGTATAGAATATTCCATTCAGAGTCGGCCCTTTTCAGTCACAGTATACGTACGGTATCATGGCCTACTCTACGCTACAGCTACTCTATACCGGCATATGTGAAACATGAGCCGCCGCCCTGCGCACGCGCCTCGCGCATCATTTGCACTCAATCTTAATATTGCAGTTCAGGATGCACCATTTAAAAATTATAGCAGCCTCTTTTCGTCGCTTTTCTGTTTGAGCGAAGTCCGGGAATTGAGATGTCACCTAATTGCGAGCTCCTGAAGTGATAAAAAGCTTCTCCAATCTAAGTTTCTGTTTTTAATTTGCGTTGCTAAAATCGAGGGCATCTAGCTACCAGTCACGCCGTAACGGCTCAACCGATTTTGATGAAACTTGGATTAGAACGATATTGGTGTCGATTCTGTTGTCGCATTACCTATCCTAGACGACCCTTATCTGACAGCTCTCAAATTATCGTCGTTCTTGATAATTGCTATAAGAATGGGACGGCAACATTTATAGTTTAAGAAAATTCAAAAACAGAATCCACATCATTGATTTCACTAACGAATTGAATAGATACTATTGGTAGATAGGTATTAGAGGTAATCAGTAAAAAACATAGATATGAGAGCCGCTTAAACCGATAAATCATGAATAAATTCTCATAAGTAGCGTAATTAGATCTGGCGATACGTGTATTGGGATCATTAGCGTTTGTCGCGAATGTGAGAGTGATAAGATAGGGGTGAGCCATCAAACAAAGAGGGTTTGTGCGCGCCGGAAACTACGGGTCGAGGATAACGCTTCCAAGAACTTTCAAGAGGCCTGCAGATTGGAGATACGCGTCCGCTGCCAACATTATCAAATTTTAACAAACCTATTTACTTACCTAAGTTTTATTCATTCGCAAAGTTAGAATTTCATTCATACTCATTGATACTCTTATTTAGACTTCAGTATAGGGCACGCAATAAGAATTCCAAAGCTTCAAAATTAATTTTATGGATGCGAATAGGTACCTACACGGTAATAAAAATTAATAATATTTATTTGATATTTATTGTACACACTGGTCTGTAACAGAATCACAGTAGGTATCTATATTATGTATTAGGTACCTACCTATCATATTAGATTGTATTCTAATATCACCCTACTTTGAACCGTACGAACAAATATGAAGACTTTAATAAGTAAAAAATATATTTATTTTTATTAATCACAACAACTTAAATGTTTAAACATTAGACTATAATTATATCTTATTTTAAGTAAAAAACTAATCATTTAAATAAATCTAAACAACAGACTAACTATGATTCCTAACTTACTAAACTCGTAAATATATGTAACCGTAAACTAACTTTGGAAAATGTAATGGTTTGTAGATAAAGTATTTTTTAATAATATTTTTTCTATTAATTATGAAAAAGATTTAGGTGTCTTTTGATTACAAATAAATTCACTTTAGTTTACACACCGTGGCTTTGTTTGCCATTATTAGTAGATAACAATTAACTTATGCAATTGTGACAATACTAGAACAAAACCAGTTTTTAGCTTTCGGGTAACAAAACCTAAAAATAATATAATAATATATGCATGGAGGAAACCTGAAATCCCGTATAAAAATCAACCCATCAAAATAACATGGATACCGCAATTACTCTCCATAACAAAATAATTACCTACCTATACATTTTAAATATCTATTCGCGTAACCTAATATTTGCCATGTTAATCAAACGCACGTGCGGACCAAAGACAGCCGCAGTACCTACCTACAAGATTATGAAGTCTAGAGATACGTGTATATTTACAGTATGTGACCTATTTAAGTAGAAAAATATGGAGCGATAAGCTATCGGCCAAGAATAGTAACACATGAACTAGGGATGATGGGAGTAGTGTTGCCAGTCGGCACAGGAGGTGTGGAGATGTGGCGGCACCGGCGCATATAGCGGCGGTGCCGGATGGTGTGCAAGGGTATGGGCGTACCTAGGCTGGAGTTCATGGTAATCCATGGGTCCCACTGGTAGGTACTGATCCAGCTCTGTGCTTTCGGGCGGGCCGTCTGGTAGTAGCGCTGGGGACAGCTCAGGCATGCCAGAGAAGTCTATCTGATCCCGGTCGGGAGACGGCTCCCGTTTGAGCCTGGCTGTGGTGGCTGGCGGGGGCTTGCGCCGTCGCGGCTGGTACTTATAGTCGGGGTACTCCTTCTTGTGTTGGGTGCGCAGTTTGTCCGCTTCCTTGATGAAGGGCAGCTTCTCTTGTTCGCTCAGGCTCCTGAAAAGATGCCATGAGCTCAGTTACAAAACGGGTTATCAAACAAAGTCTCGCAAAGACCATTTTTTCGAAGCGTCAGTTACGGACCATGGTGTGGTGTAGTTGGTTATTGCTTTGCCGATTCTAAGCGAAGATGCGGGTTCGATCGAATACCTCTTGTTCAATGATTTTGGGTTACCTTATAAACCGGACAGTTAGCAACTTTAAATAGCATTTTTCTATTGAGGGTTTTTAGCTTTTATTATTTTTAGTTTTTATTTTTTATATTAGAGGGGTTATTAGCTAAAAATCTTCAAGGATCTTGTGTGCTTGCTAGAGCTTCAAGAAAATGTCTGCCATGTGTCAGTGATGTCAGTGTAATGCGGTTAGGACTAGGTACGTGTATTGTATGTTGGGTGATTATCAGTAGCGGATTTTTTAGCAGGCTGAGTAGGCTTAAGCCTAGGGAGGGCGGCAGACTTTAGGGGTGGCAAATTGGGGACCGATTTTTTTTAAGAAGATCTTTTAATATTCTGCTGAAAGGAGACTACAAGACATCTTTCCAATAACTTTTCCCTCTTCCCTATTATTGTACCTACATTCTACGGTACCGCAAACTTCTGTAAGTATTCTATGGTAAAACGTAAACAAGGGCAGCAATTTAACATCTAGCCTTTTATAGGTACTTGGGAAATGTGTTGTACATGGTTGGAGCTCCTAAAGTGTAATATTTTCTAAAAGTTTTAGAAAAAGAAGCTCAAATGAGCTTTATAGGAGCATTTTTTTTCAAACCATGACTATAGCATCTACGTTAAAACTTAAGTGCAATATTTGGAGTTATTTTCAAAACAAACAATGACCAATAATTGATAGATAGGTAATTATCATAGCGGACTTTATGTGCTGAATCACGGTGCAGTTTTTGTGAAGTGACTCGTGTCGATGGTATCACAACTGTTCCCAGATGCCGCTGAACAGTTCAACATGCTGCGACTAGTTCGAGCATTCCATGAGCACTTTTTGGTGAATTTTAACTTTTTTATTAGTTTTCAGACACTTCCAATGAGAAACGATTTTTGAAGCATGCCTGGCTTTTGACATTCGATAGAATTTGCATGCTATCTTTGCATCACCACCCGCCGACTAAAGTTCGTTCTCGGTATAGAGTTTTTAGTTTTCTTATCCTTGGGACTAAACCTTAAACCCGTGTTCAAAAGGCTTACGTTATTTTTAATCTTATCTATACTTAATAAAAACTCAAAATTGACTTTCATCAGTAGACGTAACGGCTTGGCAGGGACGTTACAGGCAGATTAATTCGTTTTATCTGTTTTAAAATTTCACATTGGTTTTCTTTAATTATGGGTGGCGCAAAGCAAGTTGCGAATTAGATTAATAATATAAATTTTATTTGAGGTAACTTAAGAATAGTAACTTTAGATTATGATCGATAACGATGAATTGAGTATTGGATTTACGAATCCAATACCCAATTCGTAATATTCATAAGTATTCATATTCTCTGTTCTTCTCTATTCATGTATCACGTGGGTAATAAATAACAAACATTGTAGGTACACGAACCTCCCTCTATAATCACGTCTCTCTAGCCTCAAAGGTTTGCTGGAAGAAAACTCTTTTTAAGGTTAAGCTCGCCTTTGTACATAACTTTCTTTATTTATTTATTTATACTTTCACACTTAAACTTAGTGTAAGGAGGACTTAATGCTAAAGCATTTTCTACCAGTCATCCTGGGCGTGCAAAAAAGATGGTGAGGCGTGACAATTAAACTAAACTTAGAAATATATTTCTTTCTAATTTATGTATCTGTTTTTTCTTTTGTACATTATAGAATAATAAATAAATGGTCTTACAATAATTAAAAAGTATTTTCTCAAATTCTCAACATGTATCTATCTACCTATAAACCTTTTGACCCGCTAATCTTTGATCGAGATCTGCGATGACAAAGTAAGAGCCGATCACAACACAGCAATCAGATTCACTTCACGACTGTTTTCTTTGATGATTGTAGAGTTTGCTCTACGTCAGTGCTATAGTCAGTATAATAATAGCTGTCTCATTTAGCTGGCCCTTGGATCGCGGGTGGCCGTCACTAGAACTGCGCAGACTTATAAAGTTTGATGTAAATATGGGGGAGGTTATCACACTTTTTACATTTGTACGCTGTTCAAGTATCATCTCGCATGATTTTTATTTTATTTTATTTGGGAAACAAACAGTACAATATTCCACTTAAACCAAAAACTTATAAAAATACACTAATCAGTAAAGTTTCCTCTATAAGATAAACAATAAAAGCAAGTGAAGTGACTTAAAAAAATAACAAAATATTAACAAATATAAAAAATAACATAATAAAAAATAAAAAAAACAAACATACAATTTAACCTAAATAAAATTAATTAATTAAGGTTTCTCAATAATGGGCAATGCTTTGCATAACTTGACTGCGATACTTGGGAAGAGTAATGTTAAAAATATCAATATCTGGCTATCTATGATGGCAAAGAGACATCGCAGATATCTTTTATTGCGGGCGGGGCGGGAGGTGCTCTCGTCTGCACTTTTTTGAGCTTATGAAGAATAAGTAGATAAGCGGATTAGTACTAGATATTTGTATCTTAGAATGGACTTCCGCAAAGTCCCGGCCGATTCAATTAACTATCTGGGAGCCCCTACGCTAGAAAGTCATCAAAAGTAGCGAATCCGTTCGCGTTTGGTTATCAGTCAAACCATTCGTATCATTATAATTTCATTAATTCCACAAGTTTTCTATCAATCTACAAAATCACAAAGTAAACTTCTAAAGAAATTCAACGATCAACGGTACATCGATATAACTTTTTCTTAAAATCTGATGATGCAAATCCATGGCACAATTTTCTATTTGAACGAGCCGAAACAGTTAGAGATGTTATCGGTGCAGTTAGCGGCGATACCATTTTAATGAGTAAACAATCGATGCACGCCGCGCCGCTGGGCGCCGCACGCCTACCTTGCAGCGAAGAATAAAAGACGAAAATTCATTTTGAGATTCTTTTAAAGTATTTTGGCGTTACACGTAGCATAACCTAGTTTCTAAAACGTTTCAAAGTGTTCCTAGATATTTTATTGCAATAGACACCTTTTGATTTGATTTGATAGTACTTTGTGTGATGGCGAATCTCAAGCGATGTGCTAAAGTTATCAAGAACAAAGTTTAAAAAAATAATTGTACGAAAACTCTGTTAAAATCTTATTACAAAATATCCGAATATTTAGATGACAAAAAAGCTTGGGACTGTAATTCAGAGACATTAGTTGCTGAACAATATTTTATAATTAAGACTGACATGATTTTTTGCAAGTGATTTGTAAAGAACTTAGCTGAAGATTTGTATCGTGATACTAATTTCAATCGTATTTATAACTGCTAGATATAGATTTACTAAATAATAGCTGCCTAAAGGCCCCCATGTACTTTGCGGAAAGTGATTGCCTATTACCTATGATGGCCTATTGGCCGTGGTTGCCTCGGCTGAAGAATAAGCCCCTCCCTCCATATCTTCTACCCGTGGATGTCGTAAGAGGCGACTATGGGAAAAAAGCTAGGAGATGGGCAGCAGTTTCCCCAATTTTAACAACGATAGCTCTAACTGCGCTCGCGAATCCGCGTGTCCAGCGTGGTGAGTATGGGTAATTCCACCCACATGATAGGAAGTCGGTCTGGAAATCCGTGGGGGAGGCCGATGTGCAGCACCGACATGTGACCGATGGAAGTCCAATCGGCAGGGATGATGATGATGGTGACGAATACCTATAATGACGAATGGCTACTCACTTCCACATGGATCCCAGCGACTTGCTGAGCTCAGCGTTGTGCAGCGACGGCCGCTGCTCTGACAGGCGCCTGCGCATCGCCTGCGCGAACACCATGAACGCATTCATTGGCCGCTTCACGTGAGCCCGCCGCATGCAACCGCCTCCCCTGGTGACAACAAAAATACAGACTGAAATCAGACTACCAATTACTACCTAAATCAGTGCATTCAGATGAAAATAACTAGGGTGAAAAAATTAATGGTCATAAATAGGTTTGATAATATGGGGACTTATAAAGGTCTACACCGAATAGGCAATAAAGTTTGCTCTACGACTTTTGGAAATTCATCATAATTATTTCATTGAAAAAACTCTATATAAAAACCAGCTGTTTTGGGGTCAACTCAGTTCAAACTCAATGAATCAGCTGTTTTAGGGAGCAATAATAATGCCGAACTTCTAGTATATACGTTTACTGATCCAGCCTATAATATTGCAATAATATAGAAAATATTGCATTAAAAACACTAAACGTTATACAATGAACGGACGGTATACCTAGAACCCTTTGAACAAAGCTTTAAAACTATAGCCGTAAAGTAATCGTATACTTTTGTATCAATATTATTTCAAACAAATCTGACACAAGTGTTTTGTTAGCTAACACTGCTATAAATAGTTTAGACCCGAAACCGAACAAAAAGCTCAAATGTTGACATAAACAATATTAAATGCGCACTTGAGCGCGGCGCGGCGGCGCGCAGGCAGGCGCGGGCGCACTACGCTATCCAAATTGGTTTAGCTTTCGGCGCGCGCCCGATAATTACTAGCCAAGCAAAGCCATCAAGTGAGTTACAATAAAGAAAATAAATTACGAGCTACCCTTTATGCAGAGCTACGTGCTGTAAACAGTTAGAGCCGCGCGCATGTAAAATTTGTAAACAGGCAAAGTGGCTCGCCCCACGTCATTTTACGCTCGTAAACCTCTCTTATTTTATTACTTTTTTATTTTCTAATGCCGCGTTCGGGTTTCCTTGCGATCTGAATGCGGACAATAAATTATGTTTTTTTCTTCAAACACTGACACGCCACTAAAAGTCGATCGATTTCTAACGGATTACTCAAAGCAATATGAGGAGAAATAATTACCAACTGGTTCGGCGAACTAGCCCGGTTTCCTTATTTAATAGTCGGAATGAGTTCTCGTAACGAATTCATGTTATATTACAAACCAAAATACTATGAAATTATTTCATGGACTTCTATATCTAACTTTCTTTACTTCAGATCTTCTGATGCAACAACTGTTATTTTTAATTCTTATTTATGTTTCCAAGATTACAAACTAACAAATTAATCTACTAATTAGACGCAACAGTTACAATTTCTATAAGTATGTAATTATTAGCAAATCTTCATAAATATACTTAATGATAGTATTACAATTTTAAATCACTAGACCATTTTTTGCTTTACAAGGAAGACCCTCCACAGCAGGCGCCATCTGGTCAGTAACTCGTCTGACAATCACAGATAGTAGCTCAAAAGTGCTTTAATTGGTTCATGTAACCACGTACTTTGGGGTAGAGTACGTTTATGGTATTAGTAGTTTGAGATTTATGGCTTTTATTAGACACGTCGCAATTTTTCCTCCTCCTAAAAGTTTAATATCTACGACATAATGGTGACATCTTGAGTATGTTCTGGTTATAGAAGTAAAAATGTTGATCGTGGTCACAAAATGTCCCTTGATTACTTATATACTACAGTAATAAAGTTTTTTATCGAGCAAACGAAGCGAGCACCAATAACTTGGGCGAATCGGTGTTGTATGTTTATTTGTAAGAGCATAATTTTTGAATCGTCAATATGCGAACTGATCTGCCGATCTGCATAGAAACAACAATGTACCGTTAGGTCAACAGGTTTCACCTGCTAACAAGCTTGATTTGCTGGTAAGACTATAAGTTAAGCCGGCCAAGGAGTTGCTAGGATATAGGGATTGTGATTGTGATCATCGCAGCACCAAACTTTACCGGACATCGCGAGATCTCAGTTCGGGGCGAACCACTAGTAATAGCCAGTTTCGTTAGTAGTTTAATTTTAAAGTCATAATTGAACAGCGCAGTGACAAAAAGTTTATAGTCGTGCACAGAATGATTTATTGCCAGATTTCACAGCCGTAGCCGTCTCGACAGACATGTGTAACTTTAAATCGATGTTCTTTACAACATGGTTTATTGTCAGCTGCTGTATTGTCCTATAGCTTAGTCTAGGTAAGTAGGCCTCTTGCTTCGGAATTATGGAATGAGAGAGGTAGGTCCCTCTAAGTAACATTTTATTTTATTTATTTATTTCGACGCACAAACACATTACAACCAAAAGTAAAAATAATAATTATAAAACACAGATTAGAACTAGTTAGTAACATAAATAATTATGTGCGTACAACAAAAGTATTAACAGTAAACAAAAGTGAGTGACATGTTTCCTAACGAACATCTAGTGTTTTAGGATACAAGATATCCTTAACATTAACCGTAACAGATTTAAATTAAAAAAAAAAATTGTCTCTGATGTTGTACTTGATATATTCTGGGACAACTTTTGGTTGCTTCTAAACCTGCATTAGGTTGACCAGATTGAGGTGTGGTGGTACGGGGTAGAGGGTCATCATTTGCTATTAATTACTATAGGTACTAAGATTGCTATGTTCTTGCTATTTTTATTACTGGACTACGGTAAAGCCGACCCAGCACTTTGGTTTGGCTGCACCCAACACAGAGCGAGACTGGCTGGTTTCTGCTTGTGAGGCGGATGCCTGCCTACCTATGTATCCGTGGGTATGTGTCTATTCAACTTGTTCTTTTTTGTTATTTGTGTTATTATTATTTGTATAGTTCCTATGCCCGTTCTGTGTTTTTAGTGTGTAAGTCAAATAAACGTTTTCTATTCAATTCTGTTCTATAAGAAAAAGAAACAAAAGACGCCGACTTGTCCATAACTTCAATCAACACTCGTGATTACTATTCTTTATAGGACCGCAATAAGTGCCATAAGTTTAGTGTGCTATAGGTACCTAACCATAGCTACTAGTCGAGCTTACAAGTGGTTTAATAATAAATAACTCAAAAGGCATTGGGGGCACGTGTTTATTACGTTCCTTGTTGCGTGCGTTGTTTTTGTACAGATTTTAATTTAAGTAAGTCAAATTAGAGGCTAGTAATTTTATGGAAAAAAATATGTATTACTAGTTTCCGCCCGCGGCTTCGATCGTCTGGTACCTATACAAAAAGTAGCCTATATGCTATTCTAGGTAAAGAGCTTTATCTATACCAAGTTTCAACGAAATCGGTTGAGCCGTTATGGCGTGATTGAAGAACAAACATCGAAACATCCTCATAAAACTTCGCATTTATAATATTAGTAGGATTGTATCATTTACTTAATTCAAGTTTTACTAATAGTTACTAATAAGGGAACCTGTAGACGAACCCTACCTCTATAACCACCTATCTGGCCTCATAGCTCAGTTGGTAGTAACTCTGCCTTCTGCGCTAGAGGTCGCGGGTTCGATTCCCGCACTGGACAAACATTTGTGACTGACACAGATGTTTGTTCTGTGTCTGGGTGTTAAATATATATATATATATATATATTATGTATATCAGTCTCTGGTACCCATAGTACAGGCTATGCCTAGTTTGGGATCAGTTGACCGTGTTAATATGTCCGGAATATTTATTATTATTATTATCTCTAGCCTGAAAGGTTTACTGGAAGAAAACTCTTTTTAGATTAAGCTCGCTTTTGTACATGTCCTTTCATTTAGTTTGTTTTTTGTATGTGTTTTCTGTGTACAATAAATATGAGTTTGTCACTTCCTACACTTAGATCTCAATTCTCCGCTCCCGTGTAAATAGTACCGAAGAATCCTACTCGCTCTTGACCGTCTTTATTCAGACTAGGTAGTCTATGATATACCATTAAATACTAAAACGCCAGTAGGAGAAATCTCAAACATCGAGATCAACACAAAAAATAGAACTTGAAGGTCAAAGTACCTACTTTATGTAGCACGTGGAACATAATTCTTTCTTATGCCTAACTCAGCGTTGTACGTGATTCGGGCTACTGTTTAGCTAAGCTCAGCTAACAATGTGCCAAGTTCTATGATTGATGGTTCCAAATAAAGTTCGGGTTGCAAGTTGGCCTACTTTATAACAAAAATACTAGCTACCGTAAGGTCTGATTATTCGTAAGGTAGGTAATACAATTTAGAACAAAATTAATCAGTTACTAATCAGACATGACGTCAAGTTTAATTAATCAGTACATTTGAAGTCCTTTCCTACTTATTATATAATTAATCTACATAAAACATTTACAAACATTGGTATCAGTATCAGTAAAGAAACCTTTTTTTTTGAACTCTGCCAAATTATCTGCTTTTTGTCTTTTTATCATCTTTGTAATTAATTATTAAACGTACGAGAAGTGTGACACAAAGACTGAATAATTAAATTTAAACTGATTTGACCCCAAAACAGCTGCTTTTTGCATAGAGATTTTTCAGTGGAAAAATTAGATTTTCCAATAGTCGTAAAACAAACTTCATTGCCGATCGGGTAAAGAATAAGCCCCTTTCGATGCATAATTATAATGAATCACCGAATCATCAAGATTTTATGTAAGCTCGTTTCAAACCGAATAGTATCTGCTCAATATGCAGGATGATAATTGTATATGATAGAGCTAGGTGCAGCCAACGATACAATTAAAAATACCTATGCCTGGACATGAGAATAAATTACCAATAGTTTGAAAGATGAGGACATTGGCTGAGGAAGTCGTAAACTGAAGATAGCTGTCATCTGTAACGCGGCCGCCCACTCTATTTCTGCCCCTCAGAGTTGCGCCGACGCAGCCGCCCACCAAACTACTACTGCGCATAAATTTGCAAAACTAACATCCATTTGACAGTTTGTTGCTATGAATGCATTGGTTTAGGTATTTAAGCACGTTCAGTTTAGTTAGGACTGCGTAGCTTCGAAAATGGTTTACGCGTCATGATATTCAGCTTATACTATGTAGAGTAGTAGGATTCTTGCACCACCAATTCATTTCCAGATCCAGATTCTTTATGTTCCTAGGGCCACACCTGTACAACAAACTTAATCGAAAATTAGGCATCTACACCATGAACTATACAAATTGTAAAAAAACCTTTAACACGGCCCTAAGAAATTTCTCTTATGACGAAACCGAGGAATTATTGAATAAGGTAATATAATTAAAGCAAATTATTTATGTCCTAGTCTAATACTTGCCCATGTATTTAAGTTAGCCCTAAATAGCATTTAAATTTAGCTTATAGGCTACAGATTTTAAGTAAATTAATTTGAATATTCATAAGTACCAACTTTAGTTATTAATTTTAGCCTTTTACCGCCTGAGACACAGGTTTTCCTAGTTCAGGCATCGTTTAATTTGTTACCCTTAATTAGATATTAATTCTCAATGTTATTCGTAGCACTAAGGTAATGAATAAAGATTTATTTATTATTATTTATTTGTATCTATTTTCGCTTTATATAATGCTTTTCTTATTATATCTTCATCATCAGCCTAAAGAAGTCCACTGCTGGACATAGGCCTCCTCAAAGTGTTCCACGACCAACGGTCCAGACTTCCCGCAACCTTCACAATGTCATCGGTCCATCGGGGGGAGGGCCTTCGAACACTGCGTCTCGCCCGGTTCGTGGTCGCCATTTAAGAACCTTTACTCCACAAAAGTTATCGGTTCTAGGAGTTATATGGCCTGCCCACTGCCACTTCAACCTGATAATTCTGCGAGGTATGTCGGTGACCTTAGTTCTTCTACGGATTTCCTTATTTCGGATCTTATAACGGAGTGAAACTCCGAGCATAGCTCTCTACATAGCCCGTTGCGCGACTTTGTATTTTAAATTAACTTTAAAGTACGCTAGGAATAAAAGTAGTATGTGTGGAAAATACCAATTCTTCAGAAATTCATCAGTATTCATGCATGTTACTAAATGTCTGTACTCAAACGACAGGCAATGAGCAAGTCAATCAAAATACAATAAAACGCAGAGGGTAGCTGCTGTAACCCAAACATCCCCGGTATCTTTACAGCCACTGCAGAGATCATAAACAATTAATGACGCTGTAAAACAAGATGGTAGCAACAATCTACTGCCACTTGTGGTCTTATCACTGTGATGATTATCATGTTAGAGACAAGTCACCTGCCTCGAGTGTGTGGGAAAGTTGTTGGATAGGTCAGTTCAATGAGCTTTTTGTTGGCTTCTGAACGGTAAGCTACTTGAGAATTTGTGTCTCTAGCTAGCTGGGAAGAAACATCGATAAGGTTGACTTTCACAAAAACAAGATAAACTTTCAATCATTATGAACTTTCCAAACATCTGTATACCAACACATTGAAAAACGGGGCTTCTCTCGAACGGCACCCTGATAACAACTAGCCTATGTCCTTCCTCAGAGTTTAGATTAGGCTATCTTCATACCAAATTTCTCGGTTTATCAGTTTAGTCGTGAATACGTTACAAACATACAGAGAGACAGAGTTACTTTCGCATTTATAATATTGTGATATGATTCCAAGACTGGTACACACATAATCACACCTCTACAGACACGAGTAGATACTTACTAAAACCTACAAAAGAGTATAAACAAAACTTAAAATACTAGTAAGCTTTGTAATAGGGTAAATCGACAGTGATAAACAGCATGCGAGTGCAACAGAGATGAACTCTCCTTGTGCCAGGAACTCAAATGATATTAAACCTCAGACAGACCAACAGGTCTGGGCCTTTTACTAGAAGAGGTTTGATGTATCAAGCACTAGTATAGCGCACATAAATTAAGTATATATACACCACTCCACCAGAGCTATGTTATTAGGGTTCATTTTTGGCACCTGCGACTGAAAATCCCCTTGGGAAAAAGTGTTGAAATTTATCAATGAAGGGTGAGTAACGTTATCAAGAGTGTATAATTCGAATGCCTAAGAACGTTTACGATTTCTTATCGTTTAAAAAAATCGAGGAGTGTATTGAAGGGGGAATTTAATAATAAATTGGTTGCGTGTAGTATCACTGGTTCTTTCTTGGTTATCCTGCGAACAAAGTTAGAAATCTTAGGGAAAAACAATGTTTAATCCCTTTAAAAAATTTGTCATTTTTCACTGAAAAAAACACTATGAAAAAATCTGTTTTCGTGTCAAACCAGTTCAAACTTATGAATCACCTTATATTAGGACGATTAAGCGTAACTATGTAAATAATTACTCGTAGCTCAGGTAGCTGCTGGACAACAAGACGTATGCCCAGCCCGTTACAGATGCGACCTATTTGTTTTAGATAACCACCGTTAATTCTGCGAACGCTGTTCGATTGGAGCACCCATCCCGGATGTCATGTGCTTATAGGATTAACAGCCCACCCTTGCTTGGCACAAGTATTTAATTTAATGCGCCTACAAAAGTTATACTTAGTGCCTATTTCACCATCACTGATTATCGCTACTTGACGAATAATAGTACATTATGGTATAAGTGTGTAACGTTGGTGATTACCGCTGAGGCGTTATTGAGGCCGTCAGGCAGGGTCTTAAGAGAGCCGAGTATGGTAATCATCAATACACGTGTATCATACGGCGTTTTACAACACATTTGCGAATAAAATAATACTAAAAATAACTGTAATTTCACCTAAAGTAAGTGAAACCTTATAATATTAGTGTGCCTAAACCAAAATAGATGTCGCTAGTGAATCCGGGCAAATCCTAGATCGCGCTGTCGAAAACGCACGACTCGGAATGACTAGCGCAACAGTAGGTACTGTATCATTTTGTACGCAATATACTAACTTATACCTCGATATTTGTTTGTTTTGTTTGCTTGCTTCTAACGTGGCTTTCTACCAAAATACTCTAGGTATAACTCACTTTTGTGAATAATAGCAATAAAAAAGTCACAGTTTTATTACAGGGGCCAATGCTACTAATTCAATGGCTTCAAAATGGCAATGGTTCAATGGCAAAATACCAAAAACAATCACACCGTAACGGCTCAACCGATTTCGAAGATACTTGGAATAGATGGAGTTTTTTACCTAGAATAGTATATAGGCTACTTTTTATCTAGGTACCACGCGGGCGAAGCCGAGGGCACAAGCTAGTATACATATACACTAGGTGCATTAGGTGCTCCTTTAAGAATAGTGTAACTTTTCGTAAATAAATAAATAAATACATATTTTATATAAACGTACACGTAGAAAATTAAAACAAAATAATGACTGAAAGAGCATTGTCGTACCCAGTAGTAATAGAACGGAATACCCAAGAAAATTAAGGTAATTATTTTTATTCTAAGTCGTTTTATCCTTTATCTTTCTCTTTATGTACTTACGAGATCAAAATGCCGATAAGAAAGACTTGATTTTCGAAGTGCATTACTTTCATCGCAGAACTGAAGGTAACAATTGCAATGGATCGGTGTCGGGGGCACTTTAGATTAGATTGTAAACCCTTGTTACGCAGTGAAGGGAAGCTTGGGAACGTTCATCACGCATCTGTGTCCACATGCACTTTATCTTCCACTTCATATGACAGCTTGAAGAATAGCAGTCCGTTAATTGAGTTAAAATAATGATAAATTGAATTATGATAATTGTATATTATTTCCACACAACAGTTTTTGAGTATTCTGTAAGGATGTTTGTAGTGTCTACCGTTCTTTTTCTCTAACGAGTCTCCAGTACCCTCTGTTGGTTATAGACCTCCTCTCGTTTTATCGATCATGAATAAGGCTGATCCATTGTGGACCTGCAGCCGCTACGAGAGATTCTTTACAAAGCATCAAATTAAAGTACGAAATTTTACTTCTTATCTTCGATGGTTTGAAATTAGACTTTCTGAACAGGATGCGAATAAACAAGTAAATGTTAGGGTTCTGAAGTCCGACTTGGAACTCTTTTAATTTCGCCATGTGCATCTGTCCTGTTGTAGTTATGTAAACTCTATGTAATCAAAATTAGATTAAAAAGATGACATAAGTGTAAGAAGTAAAAAGGAAACTTGTGTAATAAGAATAAGATATGAAAATTCAGTAAATTAAAAATATCCTCATTTTTGTGACTTTAATTTGAACATGTCCGTCTTTCGGTCCGTCCGTTCGTTTATTACGGAATATTATTGTCATCATCATCATGCTGAAGTTTTACATGGTGATAAAATAGTGGTGGCACCTACTAAGTTATTAATAAAAACTTTGAAAAATGTTTTTCGTGGTACCTCCCCTACATGTGGAGTGGTGTTGATTTTTTATTTGCTTCTGCCATCGTGTGGGGTATCGTAAAATGAATGTGAAGCCTTGAAGTGGAAACATTTGATATTTTATATTAAATGTATCTACTAACTTCGGAAGCCTTCACTGTGCGTGTTCCGACACGCGCTTGGCCAATTTATTTAATTCTGTAAAGTGCTTTGGGTTGGTTGGTCATTGTGTAGTAGATGGTTGAATCTTTTAACATATGTAAAGAAAGATATATCTTGGTAGCAATTTGATTACGTATTTAGTCCCATCACTGCAAAGCTTTGCAAGTTATCTTTAGGTAGTTTATGGAAACGTTCCAAATACTTGCTTCGTTTGTATTTCCATACGGTAATGAAGAGAAGTCAGTGCTAACATCGCACATTACCGATGCCCCGCTAACCGCAGCCGGCTGTCAATATTTGAAGCTGCGTGCGCTAGGCTTTGCTGACCTATGACCCTATGCGAGAAATACCTAATAGGAAGTAAGTAACATACGTTACGCTTTATTCTGGGAGGAACTGTTTTATGCTATAAGTAAGTAAGAGTAATACCCATCCAGGTCTGAAAGTCAAATGAAGCATAGAATCATTTTCAAAAATCATTAAAAGATAGATTACTTATAAGATTAGTGACGTTTATTTATAAGTACTTGAATATTATAAGTATCCAAATTATAGTCAGAACGATTGGTGTATCTTTCCTCGATATGGGTAGTAAATTTTTAAAGTTGGGTTTCCTCACCCCTTTTTAGAATTTTGCTGCATGAGAACCCTAAAATATGACGTAGGTATGTATATTTATATGTAACAGCCAAGGCTTTTGATTTGATTTTACGTGCTCGGGGCCAGGGAAACGTAAAATAGAATATAGCGAATCCTGCAGAAAAAAGTTCTAATGTTTAAAGCCTTTGATAGGGTTAAAAAAACAAAAAAAAACTAGCGTTCGTTTTTCAAATACGCTTTTAAATTGGGGAATTAGAGAAATTTAATTTTTCTGGATGTTCTAATGTCAAATATGATGACAAGTGCGTTTCGGGTGCGAAGTGGCCTAATACACGGCCTCTAGCACGGCCTATACAAACAGGGGTGGTGCGCGGGCGGCCCGCGGCACCTGTGAGCGTGTTCGTTGTTTGCGCCCCCACTTACACGGCAGGCTAGAAACAGTGCGCAAACCGCGGGATGTTTGCCCGCACCGGTGAGGCGAGGAAATCTTAATCTGTCGGTCGGAGGCTTTCAACTCACTAATTGATGATGTCGACAGCGGCCTATGCATTCGGGAATGCGATTGGATAATATGACTCATACGCGGATGAGTTGCATAGACATTATTGGCTTTTGCTATGCCCTCTAAAGATTTGAAACATCTTGCGATCAATGGACCGACATGGTGAAACGAACAGACAATTTGATCTTCTATAGATGGAAATCCTCTCTTTAATTTTTAATCACTATCCCTTTACTACTAATGCGTAAGTTTGTAAAAATGTGAAGATGTGGATTGGAATGACAATTGGCATGGATGTAGCCTGGAATAACACAATAACTAGGTACTTTTTAACCAGGCACAGTGGCGGATTTGCAGTCTTGGCCGCTCTAGGCACCAGGCCATGTCCACCAGCACCTATCATATAGACTAGGTACATAATTAATTTACTTTATTGCCAACTTTATATTAATCAAAATCAGAAACGACGAAATCTGCTCGAAGCTGCATGTCTACTGTAGCTAGTAGTCTATGGAGCAGCCTTTTAAATATTTAGGTACTTTGCATTTGATTTATTTCTAGCTATCAAGTATAGTCAGTGATTTTTTTGTCAAAATATGCCGCCCCTAATATCTGGCGGGCCTAGCCCCGGGCCTACTGGGCCTTAGGGCAAATCCGCCACTGTCCAGGCAACACGTGAGCAAAGCTGTAGGCAAAAGCTAGTACCTACATATGAAGGCAATAGTAACTCTGTCTCCCTGTTTGTTACTTTTTCACAGCCAAGTCAGCATGCGACGTTACATCTCAAAGAACAGCAGAAAGTCAGACATCGTATTAGTAGAGTTCGTAGCCTATACGCACAGACTATATCTATGCTTTCTTAAACATATATCATATTCGCCGTGGTAGCCTCGGCTGAAGAATAAGCCTCTCCATATCTACCTATCCGCGGATGTCGTAAGAGGCGACTAAGGGAAAAAAACTAGGGGATGGGCAGCAGCGTCCCTCATTTTAACAACGATAGTTCTAACTGCGCTCGCCAACCCTCATGCTCAGCGTGGTGAGTATGGGCAAATCCCCCCACATGATAAGGAATTAGCTCTGGCTGTGGGGGAGGCCATGTTCAGCAGTGGACGTCGTACGGCTCAAATGAAGATGATGATGAAACATATATATGACTATGACATATAGATGACTGGCCTCATAGCTCAGTTGGTAGTAACTCTGCCTTCTGCGCTAGAGGTCGCGGGTTCGATCCCCGCACTGGACAAACATTTGTGTGATGAACACAGATGTTTGTTCTGTGTCTGGGTGTTAAATATATATCTATTATGTATATCAGTCTCTGGTACTCATAGTACAGGCTATGCCTAGTTTGGGATCAGTTGACCGTGTGAATATGTCCGGAATATTTATATTTATTTTATTTATTTATATATCTGTGTTCTATGGCTGCACGTAAGACGAATAGCCACAATAGTAGGAAAATAGATTTAAACATTTTAATTTAGTAATAAGATAAACGACCCCATAGGCACGCTATCAAAGGTATCGGGGAGTCCCTCAAGACGCAGATAAGCTCCCTATAATGGGAATGTTTGCGCAGGCGCAGCTATCTACCACGCGGAAATAAATCGGTTCCAGCGGAAGGGAGCGCGATAAAAATTGTCACACGAAGGGAGGCATCGAAACGACGTAGAAGATACGGCGATAATCTAAGTAATAACATTAGTTTCGTGTTTATATTGCTCCTGAAAGATAAGTGAAGCGAATTCACTTTTAAAATACCTACGGATTTATGTAAAAAATATTTTAATAAAATAGCAAGTACGTAAAGCGGGATGGATTAGATTCTCAAAATATGACTTTCAAAATTGCAAAGCATCTACCCGACTACCTATTTTATAATTGTGACCCAAACACCGTAATTTAGCCTGAAGAATCTACGGTTTTCCTGTCTAAGTTGCCTAAATTCAAATCAAATACTTGTAAGCTACTATGAAACTATTAAGTATTTTTATAAGCGGCGGCGTCACATTTGGGCATGTGCAAATGTAATGTTTGGACATGCCTCTGACTATACCCTTTAGTAATCTTCAAGGATCGTTAGTAATCTTCGTCTACAATGCCTGGGTACGACAGTCTTGCACTTGAGCTTTTTTTAAACTTAAAGCTTCATTGGAACAAGATATAAATACGTTGATTTTTTGTTATAGCACTTTTGTGAATGTAAAGAAAGAAAATAAAAAACTAAAACAAGTTAATATTTACAACTATTTTTAAAAATACTTAAAAAATAGCTGAGCTACCTAAAGACCGTTACAAATGATCTGAAAATAGCTCAACTGATCCAAATCCAGTCGGAAGCGTCCCCAATATGCTGGCGGAATTGCCACGCTGGATGGCAATGCTGATCCGTTAGGCCAAATAGGGGCCAGCTCTCGGGTCAGTCGTTGATTTGAATTGTGTGCCGAACATCCAAGCAAAGGTACTGTTTGCTTGCTTGCCGTGTCACTGATTCTTTCTTGGTCATCCTGAATTAGGTCAGTGACCAGGTTGAGGTTTGGTGGCCATGAAGGTCTATCCGTCGATGAAAGTCTTGCCGGCAAATGGTAATTCTCAGAAGAAATTAAACCCAAAACGATGTAAGAAGCCGCCAGCTGATAGGAAATTAATAAACAAGGAGCTGATAAGAGATAAGGGGGCTATTCAATTAGGCGGTGGATCTTGAGACCGCCCCGCTTGACCTCAGGTCAGCTATGCTGATAGATATGTCAACCTATCTGTAGGTAGTTATGGATAAATAATTGCGGAATAATTATATGTTAATAGGGTCATGTGACTAATGATGATTAACGGTGAACGGGAATGATAAAGTACGCCTGGAGCTTTGTGGGTATTTAACTATAAATTCACTCTTTTTTTGTTTAAGCAACTAAATAAAAGGCAGTCAAATCTGGGTCTTGTGGTACTCGTAGTTTCTGATACTCACGATAAAGGGAATGGTCAGGACTATGTACATATGTGACTGTTGGGTGATATTTTTTTATATTATTAAATTATTATTGGGCTCTTTTTTTTTTTTTTTGATGTTTGTGATTCAATCACGCCGTAACCTCTCAACTGATCTCAATGAAACTTGGAATTGAAAGAGTTCTTTACCTAGAATAGCATATAAGCTACTTTTTATCTAGGTACCACGCTAGAAAACTGGCCTCATAGCTCAGTTGGTAGTAACTCTTGCCTTCTGCGCTAGAGGTTGTAGGTTCGATTCCCGCACTGGACAAACATTTGTGTGATTCACAGATGTTTGTTCTGTGTCTGGGTGTTAAATATATATATGTTATGTATATCAGTCTCTGGTACCCATAGTACAGCCTATACCTAGTTTGGGATCAGTTGACGGTGTGTAATATGTCCGGAATAAAAAAATAAAAAAAAAGCCGCGGGCGCAAGCTAGTATTTAATAATTTGTCTGATATAATATTATAAACATTTGGCAGACATATTCACACGCACACATTTAGAGGACACACGCAAGGTTTTATGCCACTTCTATGTTTGTATACAGTTTATAAGTTTGGCATTAAAGTTATCAATTATAAGTTTCAAAGTAATTCTTCATTACTTTTTATCTGTAATGAGTTCAAGTGAAACATTAGCCAGCAACTTCTGACATCCTTTAAAGTGCCGCCTGCCGCCCGCCAACGAAATCATCATCATTTATACTCTATCGCCTTTGTTTTTAGGTAAAAGTTGGTAAAAGATATATTAGGTACTAGATTCTGCCTGCGGCTTCTCTCGCGTGTTACCTGCGAAGGTAAAAACTAGCCTATGTGCTTTTTCAGACTATAATGCGCCAAATTTCATCCAGATCCGTTCAGCCGTTCTGGCGTGATAAAGTAACAAACATTCATACATCCAAACTTTCGAGTATAATATATTAGTAGCAGTAGGATGTAGATAGTCTTTTGACGTAGGTACCTAGGCAGTATTTATTTTGAACGATATTGATAATTATGTAATGATTTCAAAATAATTTAAAGAAAGCTCGTTTAAATATTTTCTTCAAAAACATTGGAAATATTGGTACAGCAATATTCGGCCTTTCTCATTCATACTATAATATGAAAAAGGCCTGCTTATCATTCTACCGATAATCAGGAAATTCTCAAACAAAATATTTTAACGAAAAACGAGAAAGTTGATGTTTACTAAATTAAATGATTTTGCTACGCCGTCGTAGCACTCGCTACGACGTTCACGCTCACTAATCACATCAATAATGTCTGACAATTCGGTTAGAAAAAAACGTAAACATTGCTTACTTAGACGGCTGGGGCACGATGGTGTCATAGTTGAAGCTCTCCAGCAGCTTCCCCACCGCTTCATTGATCTCCAGCTTTTCGTGGGATCTAGGCCGGTCTTGGTCCCAATTCATCTTCAATAGTTTTGAAATCACACAAACTTGCGGAAGAGTTGTTTAAATTTCGAAGACTTTTTTTTTAAGTCGAGCAGTGTGCGCGTGCGGTCGACTCGCGCGCATAGACTATAAAGAGTTCCTTATGCTCAGCGCATTACTATAAAAACGTTCGACAGAAGGGGCGCTCGCGCACCGCTGATACGACTAGTATTTGTTTACATTCCGACTACTTATTTTATTATAATTCATTGCTGATGACGTGAATAACATAAGTGCTTATTTTTCAAGTTGTTATTCGATCTACGAAAGTTCATATCAACCGCCAGTAAAGTTGACTGAAACTTGATTAAGGTAGTATCATTAAATTCATGACCAGGGTTAGCCACCAGTTCATGCGACCTACGCCTACATATAAATATCCACTTACGACCACAGGATATGATAACGCAGGCAAACCTTTGCCTACCTAGTAAACTTTAGTAATTTAGTAATTTTGAAATTGTTACAAAATTTTGTAATGTTTACAAAATTAACAGGGGTGTAAGGGGTTCCAAATAACACTTTTCGGAACCCAAGCCAATCTCACCGACCCGTGGTACACCATGCCGTTCCACAAACGTGGCTCTGGTGTACCAGCAACCGTGATCAGCGTGGTAGGATATGGTCCAACCCCCCTCATGGCACTCTTTAAGGCAGTGGCGGATTTGCCCTAAGGCACAGTAGGCCCGGGCCTAGGGCGGCCAGATATTAGGAGCGGCATATCGTGACCAAAAAATTCACTGATGATAGCAGGTTGCGGGAAGTCGATGGATGGAAAAGGCTAAAGACCGTTCGTCGTGGAACTCTTTGGGGAAGGCCTATGTCCCAGGATGATTTTGATGATGATGATTTAGATAACGTTGGCTATAAAGTAAATTCATTATGTACCTAGTCTATATGATGGGTGCTGAGAAAGGGGCTGCACATGGCCTGTGGCCTAGAGCGACTAAGACTGCAAATCCGCCACTGCTTTAAGGGGAGGCTTATGCCCAGCAGTAGACTTTTACAGGCTGATGATGATGATGCATTTTTAAAGACGCGTAAGGCATGTTTTCCTCATTTTCCAGTCAGGGTGTGAGTGGGCGGTGCGCATGCGACAAGGCACCGCCTTTGCCACGCGATTGGCGCGCGCGGCCGGCCGCTCTGACGTCAGTGCGCCCGCGCTTATCTCTCAGTCCACCCGTGACATCGAGATGTACCTAAAGTATTAAATAATCGGTAGGTATAGGACCATCGTATGTTATGTTTGTCTGAATTACTCATCTGTAGCGGTATCGATGTCTCTATATTTTCTGTAGCATTAGGGTGGTCTTAGTAAGATACGACTTTCAGTCTTCACTTGATTGTAAATTCGAGTAGGTATTCAGATTGGGGGTTAGGTACCTATATTTTACCAAAATTAAATTGGAAACCCTTTGAAACTAGCCTCTTCATTAAACATTTACCTTCATTTACCCCTTACATCGTTCTAACGGAAGATAGGAAGGACCTATTTGTATCGTTATTTTCCATCTTTAAGTTTGTCTCTACCAAGAATATAAAGCCATAAGGCAAAAATTGGTAAAAACACCCCCGGACCACATGTACTTTCAGCATCAGATTTTCATCTATCTAATTTTCTTATTTTAAATTTTCATCTTTCTATCTATCTATCTAAATAAAATATTTTCCCAGTTGGGAAAAATAAATATTCAAAAAAATTCCTCCTTTCAAACTTGAAGTCAGGTTTTTGTAGATTTTAAAACGTAATTATTTTATTTTGCTTGTCGCACGACGAAAGCGGATTGCAGCCGTGCAAATTACCATTCATTCCGTATCCGCATCATCACTTCATCCGGATTCAACAGGAGGCGAGACGAGCGAGCCAAATGTTCGTGCGTTTAGGTTTTCTTTCTTTCCGATACCTATCCAAGCCGAGTGAACAATGTCGAATGATAATCCAACCTAATTGGATTTTTGAATTGGCCTTCAAGGACGCTAAATGAACGAAAAGGGACGCATCTACAAGTGGTCCGGAGGGAAAAAATATAAAGTCTCCTTGATTCGGTTTGCAGGCCGGCATGTAGAGTCGTAGGCCTCTGTGAACAGCTACATCTTCGTTCGTTAGTTATTATGATCGACGATCCTAAGAGTCCTAACTCGCACAATTAGCTGCTTTTTATTAAACCTTCCACTTCGTCACAATTAGCGCGCTCTAATTCTGTGCCCGCCCGCAACGTAACCGCTAATTGACTTGTCAAGGTATGGGTCTGCGCGAGATTCTATCTGTTTGAGGTAAAACTGTAGACTAGTTAGGTATCTACCTGCGTAGACTGCGCAGGCTCCTAGTTTAGGACCTAGGGCTAGACTCCGCTACGCATAATTGTCACACGGATTTGCCCAATGTGAATCCGGAACAGCGTCTACAAGGTGATTCAGTAGTAGTAGTATGTACATAGGTAAATATAATTGGGGTATTCCCCATGGTCCATCCAATTAATTGCTCTGAGTTAGATACTACAGCGGGGCTCGGGTCTGTAACAACTTTGCATTTTTTTTTTAATGTTCTTCCCTTTCGGGCTGGCTATGGCATCTAGGCCTTACTGCCAAGTCTTACGTGTATTTTTTCTTATTAATGTGTTTATCTTTCTTCATTTTCTTTCGTTTATGATCGTCGAGTCACCGTCAAGTCAAGTTAAGTTTTAGTAAGATATGATGGTGACTATTTTACTAAAACCTCGTGGGACCTCTTGGCGCCAACTCGAAAAATGACGATACACGCAATCATTTCATTTCACTTCACTTGTGCGGTTTACTCAAACAATATTACGCAAAATACCACCATAATTACACAATATTATTCAATTTGACACTAGTTTTGTAAAATAAATTGAGAGCACAACATAACTTCGCAAGTTCCCGCCAAAAAAAAAAAAGTCGTACACCTTGATCGACTGTAGTTCTTTCAAGGTTATCTAGCTCTTAGGATCTTATTTCCTAATTCATGCTAGAAAGACTAATTTGACTTTGACAAAATGACTGTGACATTGACATTTCATAGGTTAAAAATAGATAATGTTTGTTGATGTTTGTTTGTTTGTGGTAAGTTTGAAGAGTTTTGTGGTTATAATTTTAGAAATTGCTCTTCAAGCTATATCTGTACACAAATCAGGCATAGTCTAAATAAATAATCAAGAATTCTAATTAGATAGCTAGAAATTCAAACCATGAAAATAGCAGTGGAAGGTTGTGCCCATGGCGAGCTTGAGAAAATATACGACTGTATTGAGACTATACAAGCGAGGGAAGGCATTAAAATTGACTTACTGATATGCTGCGGTGACTTCCAATCCGTCCGTAATCGCTCCGACCTCTGTGCTATGGCTGTACCTGAAAAATACCAAGACATGTGTACCTTTCACAAGTAAGAACTATTCACTAACTCAGTTATTATTGTTAGTTCAAGCAGCAGTAAGCGTGGCGTATGGCTTGGAGAACTGACGCCCATCAGGGCAGAAAGGTTCTAGAGTGGAAACCACTCACCGGAAAGCGCAGTCTGATTGCCCTCCCCTTTAGATGGAAAGATGGCATAATAAAGGTTGCTAGGAGGCTTATGTTCAGCAGTGGACATTCTATTCTGAAATTATGATGATGATATGCAATAATAATGAGTTTGTAATGTTATCTAGAAAATCATAGTTTTTTTATAAATTGGTTTTTCAATCAGTTTTGTGGTTCCATTTCAGATACTACAGTGGCGAGAAAAAGGCACCAATCCTCACTTTATTTATTGGAGGTAATCATGAGGCATCTAACTACTTGCAGGAGCTTCCGTACGGTGGATGGGTTGCACCAAACATCTACTATCTTGGAAGAGCTGGTGTAGTACAGTTTGGTGATTTTCGGATTGGAGGTGTGTATAAATTTTGATTGAAATAATGTTATTCAATAATCACTCATTGCATGGGAGAATATACTGTAAAAAAGGAAGAGGTCGATACCCAGCAGTGGGTGCAGATGGGCTGACAAGATGATGATGATGTATCACTTACCTTTTCAAAGTTTATTATTATATTTTAGTTATGTTTGTTGTTCCATTAGAACTTAGTTCATCCATGGCATTAATCAGTGCTTCAAGCTTTTGATCCGAAGAACTTCCTGCTGTTTCAGGTATCTCTGGAATATTCAAAGGGCATGATTACTCACACGGTGTGTGGGAGTGCATCCCTTATACACAGAGTTCTATGCGCTCAGTTTATCACATAAGGTCCCTTGATGTCTTCCGAATGAGTCAGTTGAAGGAAAAGGTACATGTCATGCTTTCTCATGACTGGCCCAGGGGCATCACCGATTATGGTGATAAAGAAACTCTGATGAAACGGAAACCATTTCTAAGGTAATATTTGTATATTTCAATTTTATTTCACATTATTCACAAGCAAATAAATTATCATACAAATATTTTGACATGGTTTTTATTTCAGAGAAGACATTGAGTCAAACCGATTAGGGAGCCCACCAGCACTGACCTTACTGCACAAATTGCAGCCAGACTATTGGTTCTCTGCACATTTGCATTGCCAATTTGTTGCAATTGTTGAGCATGAAAAAGACAAGGAGACTAAGTTCTTAGCTCTCGACAAATGTTTGCCAAGACGCAGACATTTACAAATTGTGGATGTACCTTCAGAGTTTGATGGTGATAAGACCTTGAAGTATGATTTAGAATGGTTAGCTGTACTGAAAAGCACCAACCATCTGCTATCTGTTAAGAATATGGATTGCCACATGCCGGGCCCTGGAGGTGATGAAAGGTTAGTGTTAATAGAGCCTGTGCCTAAAGAATCCACAGTATTTTTATCAAGACTCAAGCTGTCGTGTTTTAATCTAAAATTAAATATTTACTTAAAACTGTGGTTAAAAAAATCTATTTGTTTTAGGTATGACTTCACACCAACAGAGGAAGAAAAGAAAGAAGTACTTAATGTATTGAAAGAATTGACTATAAAAGATAGCTTTTTTGTAAGGACAGCCCCTATCTTCAATCAGAGAGAACCTAAAACTGCTCCAACAAACCCCATATTGAACCCACAAACAGCTAACTTATGTGATGTGTTGGGTATTGATGACCCAGTGCAAGTCGTTGTTGCCAGAACCGGCCGTAGAATGAAAGAACCAGAAAAATTAGATACACCTATCGCTGAGCCAGCAACAACAGAAACACCTCCCATAATAACCACACCACGAACTCACACCCTACAATGTTCAAAGTTGTCGCTACCTGCACCGGTGACACCTAGTGTAGAAGAAATTCAACTAGAATCAGAGTGTATTCTTTCTCCTGATGATTCCTCAATAGGGGAAAGCTTGGACACAACTGAAGACTGTTCAACTCCAGTAACTAAGAAAACCTTTAAAAGGCGCAACATGTCAATCTATAATTCACCTGATATTGAAAGCGAGGGTTCTGCATCAACATTATTGGACTCTGAAGAGAGTCCATGTAAGTTATCTTGTAAACTTAATCCTTCATAGACTTACTAGGCTATCCTAAATAATACAGATAGGCAGTTATAATTTGATAATAATCATGACAGCAAAAGTAATCTAAGATGAATTTGTAAATAGTTAAAAAATAGTGATTGAATGTGGACTCTATTTAGGCAATAAATCAGTGCAATTGAAATAATTATTATTCTTTATTTTAAAATATGTAGGTACTTAAAATAATGATGATCCATATTTATTTGCTATGGCTCAGTAAATGCTCTTTGAGTTGAGGCATGTTTTTTGGTTTATAGCTGCACTGGTTACACTGCAGTTCTGTAGACATTAGCTTCTTATGTGTTTCACTTGACATTTTTTGTATCGAACCATTTTCTTTCAACCCCCTCAAAACATCTGAAAAGGACATACGAAAGTATTAATAACATACCAGTAAGTTTTTGATAGTACGTATGTAAACAAATGTTTTTTATCCATACTAGGCTGTGGGAGTGCTGGAATTGAAGAGATTTTATAAACTTACCATCATATGGTAGGAAGAATTCTGTAGTAAAACTATTCCAATGTATTTTGGTCTTCAAACATGGTGAGATCATATCAGTACTAATGATATGCATGTGGAGCCTTTGCATGCTCGGTACTGCATGGAATCCCGCGGTGAGGTTGTAGTCTTCTTGTTCTTGTATTTTTTTAAACATTTGCCCGAATTCTTCTAGTAGGCTTACGTGAGACCGGTCTAATAGATAAATGCTGCTGATCGCTTCGTGGGGTAAGACAAGGTAGTGAACTTTAGCTTTTGGATACCTGTCGCGGATCACAACTATTTTATCTGAAGATTTCACAATAGAATCTGGATCTTTCATAGAATCGAGTAAGCCAAGAGACCAGTGTCTTGGTTTCTTGGGATTTATTGATTGTTGTACTGTAGATTGAAGTAGTCGCTTGTTTTCGTTACGATTTTGGTTGGACATGATTGATAAAAACGACGGCGTTGTTTTTCACAGTTTGGTTTCCAATATTTTTTTATTGATTGAAGAAGACAACGGCAAACAAAACAAACAAACAATTCAATTCAAAACAATAGTATTCCCTAGTCTGTCTGTGATCTTCTTTTTTTTTTTTATGGCTACGCACGCACCCGTAAAGAACGTAGTGGCTGGGCGAGGCCGGCTCTATTACCTATGGTTGTAATAACACAGTAATAATGCCAGTGTCAAGGAACTATAAACGTCAAGTTTTTCTTTTTTTCCTTTGTTCATCTACGCGCGTTCAGCCATTCAGCTATAGATTTTTTTTGAGTGTTCTTTTGGCGTGCTGGGCTCTACTCCACTGAGTAAAACACATTTGAGACAGCTACTTTCTTTCACTCAGTTCCAGGATATTGCGGCGCTTAAGCCGCTTTTGTGGGCTTATTTATTGACCGAAGGTGACGTAGACGGACGAGCGTAGCGGAACTTTTACTGAACCTAAATTGATGACAAATGGTAGGTAGACATGACAAATTAGGCACTAAATGATGGCAAACTTAGTTTAATCAAATGTGCAGCGGTTTACCCGGGACAGAATTGTTCCTGCTGCGTTGACGTCAAGCCAGCAAGTCGTAGCAACTGTTAATTATCAAAATATCATAAACTACAGCGGTACAAATTCTGACAAATAGGTACAAATAAATGACAAATTCATCACTAAATGATAGCATGGTCAGAAGTCCAGAAGCTCCCGTCTAATGTCGGTGTTCTTGCTGACCTGACGTACACTTTGGGACGGACATAACAGGTTGTTTCGAAGAAATGGTACCTAGTGTCAAGTGTTAAAAAGTGTTTTTTTGTATTTGTATTTGTATTTATTTAAAACATTACGTCTATCATTACAGGTCAGACCTAATACAATAGAGTAGTCATCAGAATAAAATAAGATAAATCAAGCTAAGCTGTTCTGTGGTTAAAATGCTCTTGGATGGCTGCGTATTAGCAACGATAATTTGGCGTTAGAACTATAATTCAAGAGAATAAACGAAGTGTGTGCACTGAAGTGTATATATATACTGCCATTTCCGCCAAGAAGATACAATTCAAGAATACGAAGAAATAGGATAGTATTCCCTAATAGTCTGTGAATAGGATTTATGACACAACACTACGTTATACGAATTTTAGGAGAGTCTCGCAAAAAAAAAGTTATAGGGAAGTTCAGCCGATGGAAAATTTGAAATTAGCCGTTTGGATGTGCAGAGGCGATTTATGTTTGTAAATTACCTAAATATTGCGCTTCGAAACAGCTAAATTCAATGAGGATCTTAGTCACTACGGCTAAATTCATTCATGTAAGGCAAGATCGGTTGGACGACTGCAGGGATAAGTTAGGTCAAGAAAAAAAAAGCCCATTCTAACTTAATTAAAATTTATTTTCATATTATTTTTCATCCAACTTTATCTGTCTACTACTACGTAGGTAGTTATCTAACCTATTATCTAAAACTATGGTATGCAAATAATTTAATTATTACGTAAATAAGTATTTATTAGTCACAGTCATGACTGAAAAAGTTTCAATTTTGGAAGCAATTTGGAATTTTTCAGTCATAAGTTTCGCTAGTTTTAATTTTTCTTACCTATTAGAAATTAACTTAAAAATATTTTCTAAACAATTGGTTTTCAAGGTAACCTAAACAACTTGTTGAATTATAACTGACCTATGTTCATCTAAAAGAAATAATCTATAGTTCAAAAAGCAAAATTATTCATTGTTTAATCCTGAACATAAACTGAGAACCTAAAAATTTCAATCCTGCTACGTAAGGACGAAAGCCAAATCATTGCACTGTAGGACGGCCGGTGTACCCTGAATCTGCAAGCGAATGATGCGCCAGCTCCCGCAGGATCTGCTCGAAACCCTTCCCTCCGGGCGTTTGCAGGCTGTTGTTCTTCAACATTGTGGAGTTCAACTTTGTGGCTAGGTAGCACATCTGAAATTCAAAAGAGCAATATAGGTAAATAATTACCTATCATAGACATGAAACTCACAAGTCTACTTTGGTATGGCAGAGCCATGATAAAACTTTATAAGACTAGAAATCTTTTCAAGCGGCCAAACGATCATTTGGGTAGCGCACAATGGACATGAAACCTAGTTAAGGCACCTTGCCCCGTATCATACACTTTGCGATTATGTTTAGGCGTTTACGTAAGTTGAATAGGTATTCAACTTACGTAAACGCCTAAACATTAACCTAACCTAACTTTGATAGGTATCAAAGTGTTTCTATTAATAATCTGTTCACAAACTTACAAGTAATGCAGACATAAACAGCAACCCTCCCAGAGCCACCGCGACCATCATGGACGTCGCACACGTGCCCTCTAGCGGCGTCCGATGGAACAGCTCTCCTGGCATCACTACTGTGTATTCCAAGTTCTCCTTGAACCGTGTGAATGGCGTAGAGGAGTTATCAGCAACTAGCGCTGCTGCTGCTGTGGAGTTGTGGGCCTCGGGCAACGACCTTCTACGGCGGCCATGACCTGTAAAATATACAAGTATTTTTCAGTACACGTAATATCTCGGCTCCTCTCATGAAAACGACCAAGCTACTAGTAATAAAGAGCATGATTCTGATTTCTATGGGAAATGGTCCAGTCGCAATACCCAAAATTTACCTTAACCCTACAACGGCCGTATACTATTTATCGAAAAAAAGAAGTTTAAATAATAATAATGCTATATTGAGGACACAATGTAAGACATGTATGTACTTACACTTACATAATATTTACTCTTTAGTCCTACAATCGGCGGTCATATCGCAAGCAGAGATTTCTTCAAGACAACATAATCTAACCATAACTAATCAAAATAAAAGGTAAAAAGACCAAGGTTTTTTTAATTCCGGGGAGAACTAAAGAGACTTATGATTCCACTTGGTTCACCTGGATGATATAACCTGGGTGCTTCATCATCATCATCATCATCCTGTAGAAGTCCACTGCTGGTGTAGGCATCCCCTAAAGACTTCCACGACGAACGGTCTTGAGCCTTCTCCATCCACCGACTTCCCGCAACCTTCACAATGTCGTCGGTCCATCGGGTGGGGGGCCTTCCAACACTGCGCAACACCTGGGTGCTTAAAGTGGAATAAACCGGCTGGATCGCCATTTCACCTGAAGGTTCAAACAGGTCCAAGCAGTAATCGGGCTGGCAATCAGCGGCGTCCATGCAGGCCTTGATCTGCGAGTGGATCCACAACGTGGACCGCTCCTTCATGGACGCTAGTAGAAACGCTTCGAAGTCCAGGAACACCTCGTTGTGCCGCTCCCGGTACCGAGCTGGCTGGTGTGGGATGATCGAAGCAAAGTCACGGTTACGGCATCTGCGGGGAATAAAGTAGCTGCATTCTTCGTAGCGATTTGTGGTTTATACATAGATTTTCATTCTTCAAGTCACTGGTTATTTCTGGTTCAAGTAAAGTAAGTGTCAGATTAAGATTGGTGAGCCCTGTAAAGGTCGATAAGATTATTACCTAATTATAGAAAAATCCCCACCCCCACCCGATGGACCGATGACATTGTATAAGTTGCCGGAAGTCGGGTATGGAAAAGGCTCAAGACCGTTCGTCGTGGAACTCTTTGGGGGCCTATGTCCAGCAGTGGACTTCTACAGGTTGTTAATGATGATGTTAGAAAACTCGGCTTCGCTCGCGTGGTTCCGTATATTCAAAGAACTCTGTATATTCCAAGTGTCATCGAAATGGGTTGAGCCGTTACGACGTGATTGAAACACAAACATCCTCACACACTTTGGCATTTATAATATTTAAATTTAAATAATGGGATTTATTTCCCATGGAAGGATTTTTTACAAGCTCTTTTGGAATATAGTATTAACTGAATTCAACATTATTACGTGAAAACAGGTAGGTACGATTAACGGCGTTATATTTTATTGCACGTATTTCTGATCCAAAACTTAATTCGTGATGAATTCGATCCAAAACAAAATTTAAATCGTGATGATCCCAATTAGTTTCACCCTCACATCGACTATCGTTTTTTTATTTCGTAGAATTAGCGGCTGAGCTGAATCGCGGCGCGTGAGGTTAAATTTCAAGTTAGAGTAAAAACTACTACGGGTACTATATAATGCTTTGCCTACTAGTTGATGTGACGCTTCTGAAACACTTGTAAATGCGTAATGTATGCTGAGTATCTGTTGCTCAGCAACTTACCCATCCTTGACAAGCAAAACTGCTCCGGGTGCATGAGGTCGGTCCGGGTCAGGGGATACTGCAACTTCAAGCAGCTTGATATGCCGCCATGCGGAGTCAGGGTTGATGCGAGCTCGGAGCTGCAGCTTTGTACCAATCGGGACAGCCTGAACAAGAATACTCAATTAATTATTGCATATACATATATGTCATAAATGAATACAATTTTAATGTTATAAAAATACCGCGTAAAATGTTAGTGTGCGCTCAGGTACAGTCGCCTGCACTAAGATGTACCTCTGTTTACTGACCTCATAGCTCAGTTGGTAGTAACTCTGCCTTCTGCGCTAGAGGTTGCGGGTTCGATTCCCGCACAGGACAAACATTTGTGTGATGAATACAGATGTTTGTTCTGTGTCTGGGTGTTAAATATTTATCTATTATTATCTATATCAGTCTCTGGTACCCATAGTACAGGCTATGCCTAGTTTGGGATCAGTTGACCGTGTGTGATATGTCCGGAATATTAAAAAAAAAAAAAATGTATACATTTCATAATTTTCATAAGTTGATAGTTATTTATATTTTTATTTATTTATGTATTCAACTCTTAAACAACAATACGGTTACAATTTTAATTATGTACCCTATAAACCGCGTAGGGTTTATGTGGGCACTCACAAGTTAGGTCCACAATTTGAAACTTTTTGCTTTGTGCATCTTTATTTTCAGTATGTGGCATCATTTTGTCAATTTTGTAATGTTTTACATCTTAGTTCAGGCTACAGTACTAATCTATATCACAAATTATTGTATGTTTGAAAATGATAAGGATAAAAAAACCTAGTTTGTAGGTAGCCAGCATACCATCTAAAATATTTCTATAAAAGTAAATATGAAGAAAAAATTGTGCACATACAGCGGTTACCTGATCCACAGGTAAGTCGACAGAGTGGTTTGAATGTCTAGACACCGGGGGAGCCTCCTTGTAGAGAGCCACTTCATATTCTAGCCGGCCAGGGGTTTCTTCCACCACGCCGGAAACGCGTGCGCCATGCGGGCTATAAATTATAAAAATTAATACCTATTCCTGAAATCCACTTGCCTCGGAGTTCATATCAAATCTTCCCCGATTTGATGGGGATTTAGGGATGATCTAGAATAGTACGTCATCCGAAAAGAGACGAAAACATAATGCTTCTTCTTCTTCTTCCTGCCCTTGTCCCACATTATGTGGGGTCGGCACAACATGTTTTCTTCTTCCACTCTCTTCTGTTAACCGTCATCTCCGCACTCACATCTTTCTTACTCATGTCATCTTTAATACAATCCATCCATCTTTTTTTCGGCCTTCCTCTAGTCTTATATCCATCCACATTCATACCTAACGCTCTTCTCGTTACATGACTTTCATCCCTCCTCATGACATGCCCATACCATGCTAACCTATTACTTCTCAACTTTTCCGTCACTGGCGCTGCTTCTATAATAATATTTTTGTTATGTCCGTCTGTTAATTTTCTAACCAGTAGAAATTAACACAAAAGCCATCAATCTCTTCAGATCTGTGGAAACTAGGGCCCGAGTGAAATTTTACGCAGAAAATGAAGAAAAAGTATCGGCTCTACTGGCACCATATCGACGACGCTAATTCACATCATTGACTGTCGGAAATGGGATCAATTAATCAAGAACACAATGATGTTTATAAAAATAAAGCTCCGAATGAATTATGCAGTAGCTTAGCTTTTGAATTACAGTTTCTTTGATCACCTTTGTCTCCACAAAAAAGATGAGTGTACGGAGAGTGAAAATTAAAGTTTGAATTGTAGGTCCGTAGGTTTATTTTCTTTAGTATCGTGTACTTATAACTTTATTTTTATTTTTTTACCTTTATGTTATACGGAGGCAAACAGGCTTACGGCCCTCCTGATGGTAAGTGGTTACCGTCCCTATTGACATCAGCAACACCTGGAGCATTGCTAATGCGCGTTGCCTGCCGAACCCCCCCCCCCCCTCCCCCTAAAGAGCTCTGGCAACCTTACTCACCGCAGGAACACAACACTATTTGAAACAAATAATGTTATTTGGCTGCGATCTTCTGTAAAGCGGAGGTACCTCCGCAGACGGGCTGCTCCTATTTAGAACGGGAAAATCTCGCTGTGCCCTACCTCCTCCAAAACATACTTACATTCACGTTCATACAGAAACCTTTCTACTATATTAACTTTGATACAGATAAACATACGTAGGTATAGTCAACGATGATATTGACTGGCCTTATAGCTCAGTTGGTAGTAACTCTGCCTTCTGCGCTAGAGGTAGCGGGTTCGATTCCCGCACTGGACAAACATTTGTGACTAACACAGATGTTTGTTCTGTGTCTGGGTGTTAAATATATATCTATTATGTATATCAGTCTCTGATTCCCTTAATACAGGCTATGCCTAGTTTGGGATCAGTTGACCGTGTGTGATATGTCCGGAATATTTATTTATTTATTCATATAGTATTATCTAGTCTCTGGTATAGTATACCTTCTCGCGAACCAATGAATACTTACAAACTGCCAGCGAACCCCGCAGCCTTGTTCTCGATGATGGTCGGCTCCGGAGGCTTGCACATGATGATGAGCTCCTGGTCCGACTGCATCACCACGCCGGGGAATTGAGGGAACCATACGCGGACGTGCACGAAACCCTGTTTTCAGAGGAGTCCTTTACTTACAAGAACAAAGCGAAGTGTGCATCAAAACAGGCCAGGCCTCATAGCTCAGTTGATAGTAACTCTGCCTTCTGCGCTAGAGGTCGTGGGTTCGATTCCCGCACTGGACAATTTGTGATTTTTTTTTTTATTTTTTATATTTATTTATTACACAAAAGGAATACAAATGAATGGTAGTAAATGTCTTAAAACCTATGTTAGGTTTGTCTAGACATTAGGTTCTCGATATTGAATGTAAGAAAAATTGTAAACAATCTTTACTTATTTTCTATGAAGAGCGAGCGCATGTAAAGATAACACCGTCACAGAATAGCTAACAGTATGTACCTAGTGCATAGGCACAGCAGAAAAATAAAACCCGTCAGGTCAGTTGAGTGGAAGCATAATAGCCAATGCAGTGGTGTTAGTATGCACTACTATCGCTACGCGTGTGTGAGTGCGCTTACGACATATAGGATGCTCCGTTTATAGCTTTTAAAATTTATTGGGAAAGGAAATATTTTTTTAAAATGTTTTTAATATTATTTTTATTTATTTTATTTCTAATTTCAAATGGTAATTTGTTAATTAGATGGGGAATTATATATTCTGAAGTTCTTTTACCATATTCGTTACTATATTTAGGTTTTTGTAGTTTTTTATAAGTGATGCTTCTAGTAGTTATAGAATGACTTTTTAGGACTTGAATTTCTGTGCGAAAGTATTGTTCAAGAAGTAAGTTTAGTTCAACTTTTTCGTGTATAGGTAAAACACCACAGTACTTGAAAAGCCCCATGGGGTCTCCCATATATTTAACTTTTATTTTGGGGGGAACCAACAACTTCAATATCCTATATTGAATACTATATATTTGATCGAGGTAAGTTTTATAAGTACGGCCATAGCTACTCAGCCCATATGATAGTATACTTTCCACTAAGGTTTTATAAATTGTTAATAATATATCAAAGGGTACTTTACATTTAATTATATAAAATTTTGCCATGATGGCTCTAATTTTGTTGCACGTTTTATCTATATGCTTTGCCCAGTTGAATCTATTGTCTATCACCAGGCCAAGGTAGGTATGCTCAGTCACTTGCTCAATTTTGAAGCAACCGTTAGTGCACTGATTGTTAGATGAGTGCAGGCAGTTATGACTATGAGCTACAACTTTTAAATTTTCTTTATCAGGATCATGATTATAACTAGAGCGAACGTGAATAAGCTTGGTTTTGTCAGCGTTAAGCACTAATCCTGAGTCATGCGACCACTTACATATTGCTGTAAAGTCTACTTGAATGTTATTTTCTGCTACCGAGGGATCCTCATCAGCTGCTAATAGACAGGTGTCGTCAGCAAATTGGTAGACAGTGCAATATTTAATAACATTATTAAGGTCATTAACATATGTTAAATAGTGCAATGGACCAAGTACTGATCCTTGTGCTGTTCCTTCGGTAATATTGACACTATCACTATACATGTCTTCAATTCTTACTTGGTAGCTGCGATTATTAAGGTAATCTTTGCACCAATCCAGCAAATTGCCTCTAACGCCACTATTATCTAGCCTTTCTATTAATAAATCATGCCGCAATGTATCAAACGCCTTTCCGTAATCTATAAATAATAAAATAACATGTTTTTTCGCGTTCAAATTATAGTTGACACAATCAGTAAAACGAGACAACAACATCGTAGTACTCTTATTTGGCTGAAAGCCATATTGCTGAGAAGATAAGATGTTATTTACTGAGTAGAATCTCTGGATCTTACCGCAAATATATTTTTCAACTACTTTATCCAAGACTGGTAAAATCGTGATTGGGCGATACTTAGAATAGTCCTGCGTACTGCCACCTTTGTGAATGGGTCGAACTATTCCTGTTTTCAGGTCTTTGGGATAGCGACCGGTGGCGATGCTAGTGTTTATTAACCGTGTTATAGCACCAACAATTCTATCTGCAATCCTCACGACATCAATAGCTCGAATGCCATCAACTCCTGGCGCCTTATGTGGATTAGTGTGTTTTAAGATTTTATGTATTTCAGAATTTGTTGCTTTTGGAAAGAATACTGACTTATCTACAGGTCTGACGTAGTCGTACTTATTCATTAGATTATGTGTACAATTTGGGATAATTGATTGAACATTATACTGGAATTGGTTTGCAAAATTATTGGCTATATTTTTTAAACTTTTTTCTTCACTAAAAGCTTTAGTAATTAATTTATCAATTGAATTAGTTATTTTACCCGTTATATTATTAATTATTTGCCATAGTTTTTTAGTATTATTTTTAAATTTATGAATTTCTGCCTTGATGTATCTATTTTTATTTTTATAAATAACTTTGTTTGTTTTATTTCTTATTTTATTATATTTTACTCTGAGTTCCTTATTACTAGTATCCTTTATCCATTCTGAATATAACTGGTCTCTTTTTTGTGTTAGATTTATGATATTTTTATTAACCCATTTATGTGAATTTCGTTTTGAGTTACTAACTTTTTGCACATATTTAGATTGATTATAGGAATCGCTAAAGCTTTTACTAATAAATTGATATATAGTATCTGGGCAATTCATATTTGCCGTGGAATTCCAATCCACTTTCTCTAATAAGTTATGTATTTTGTCATTATTGAGCCGAGTCACATAAATAGGAGCATCCTGTACATGAGAATTACCAATTAGTGTTGCTGCAGTTATTCTATGATCAGCCAGTACAGTGCACAGCGCGGCGGTGTACACGTCTCTCATGCGGGATCGGACAAAAATATGATCAATACAGCTTTTCGTTATTATTTCATTCAAAGTTTCTATCCTAGTATAGTCAGTGATACCGCATGACAGACCGTGCCCGCTCATAATGTCCATGTATGACTTTTTAACAGGGTTTTCAAGCTTTAAGTTAATGTTTATATCTCCCAAAAACACCAAGTCTGTGTTTGTAAACCGATCAAGCATTTTGTCTAATTCTATAATAAAGTGTTGTTTATCACTTTTTGGCGGTCTATACACGGCACACAGAGTTACAGTGTAGGCAGTGGAAGTGATTGTTCCAAGAAGGCATTCACAGTGAAGTGTAGTTGTTTTACATTGTGTAAATTTATATTTATTTTTAATGTATACAATAATACCGCCACCCCTTCGATTTTTACGTAACTCAGTGTACATTGTATAACCTTGCAAATTATACAGGGATTTGATACCTTCAGAAATGTTCACTTCAGTAAAAATCATAAAATCGATTGATGAATCTGATGCAGTTATTAGCTGCTCAATTTTTGAAAAGTTTTTAACTAATGACCTTATGTTTACATGCAAAAACGTTACACTATGAATATTATGAGGCACTAATCTTTTATAATTAGAATAGTCTAGACAGTCAAATAATTCTACAATATTATCATCATCTATATCATCCATAATCATTAGGAACAAGTTAGATAATTATAACCAGGTAAGTACAAGTGCCTACTAGTAAAAGGTTGGTTATATAACTAGGATGGGATGTGAAAAATTTATTTAGTTAGCGTTTGACAAAAGATTTTGGATATCCTGTTTGGATCTAAGTTTATATACCTTCGCGTTTTCATTCTTACGAACTAGCACTTTTCCTTCTCTGATCCAGACAAACTTGAAAGTGCCTTTGAACTCCTGCTTGGCCTGCCACAGTAGGTTTTTGTGGTAAGAAGTCAACGCCTCTCTTATGTAGATCTTTTCGGTTGCTGGTGGTCCTGACAGGTTAGGCATGAGATCCTTGGCAGTAATAGTGATCTCCCGGGCTGAGGTCATCAGATGCTGGCGGGTGGCCTCCTGGCGCACCCGGACGTGTACCGGTCCAGGTCCGGTTCGACGAGACGGGAGCCTTTTGATTGAAAGGACGTCATCTTTTGGTGCTCCGAGCTTGACCACAACACTTTCCACAAGCTTCGGCAAGTCTAGGTCGTTCGAGTCCGGAATTCCTGAAATTTCGACATGATCACATAGTAGCTGCTGTTCCAATTCCACATTACGTTGCTCCAGGAATTCGAGTTTGAGGAGGCATGACCTGTTTTGATTGTCGAGATGTGATATTTTTTTCTCCATATCCTTCACTTTAGTAGTAAGGGCATCCATGGACTCCGAAAACTCATCCACTTTTTCACTGCAGTACTGTAAAGAAGCGGTAACGGACCTGATCTCCTGGGTCACAATGTTTTTCACTTCTTTTTTCAGGTCCTGAAGTAATTGTTTCACATCAAAAACTCCTGGGACTGCGCCTTCTTCAACCTCTTCGTCTTCATAATCAGCAAGCGTAACGAAAGATTTCCTACGAGAAGTGTTTTGATTGCAGTCATTGCAGGTCCACTCTAGGTTTTCGGCAGCTTTGAGAGCTGCTAGTTGCTTGGCACTTAATCCAGAACAAATTGTGGTAGCATGAACTACCTTTTGGCAGCGGCTACATTCCAAAACAGTTGTTTTCTTATTTAACAACTTGTTACAACTTTGACACTTTGCCATAATGACGGTAGTTATAAAACAATTAAATAAAACCGACGACGCGTGCTCACTCAGAGGCAATCAAGCGAGAACCGATACAGATGTTTGTTCTGTGTCTGGGTGTTAAATATATATCTATTATGTATATCAGTCTCTGGTACCCATAGCACAGGCTATGCCTAGTTTGGGATCAGCTGACCGTGTGATAGGTCCGGAATATTTATTATTATTTATTATAAAAACAGCTGTGAAAACTGTTGAAATGGTTACTCTCGAACTGTTATTTTCAAGCAATTTGGTCAACGCATTCATGAATTTCCGATATAAAAGACATCAACGCGCTTGCTCGTTTAGTAGAACATATTACAAATTATCGTCTAGGAGCTAAGTATAGTAAATTAAAGTAAAGTAGAAATATTTTTATTGACACAATAAACATTTTACAATCTTATTTGTATCCATAGGCTCCTGAACTAGTTTTAAACTGTATTTTAAGACTCAGTGGCTTCTCCTAGTTAATGTATAATTAAAATTACTATGTCTAAAGCAAAAATAATATTCGGTGCAAAAATTGGAAAATAAGTAAATAAAAATTTAAAGTAAAAAAAAAATCAATTTTGAATTTAAACAAAAAAAACAGGCAACTAACAGAAAACCAAAAAATACAAAAAATATCTATGACTAAAAACTAATCTAACTAAAAAATATAAAATCAGAAAAGAAAATTCACAGTTATGTTATTATTTAATAAAAATACATTATTAATGAAATTCCAATAATTTATACACTGGTAAATTACGTCTAAGTATTTCAGATGACTTGTACATGTACAACGTCAAGTGGAACATTTTACACAATGCCTGGGTAGTGTTTTAGATATAGTAGGCTTGTCCAGCACCTAAACCATCCTCTCAGCTTATCATATCCACAGGAACCATATGATCAATACGTGCGGACTGACTTCAGCCGCGGGTATTGACCCACGATATTTTCCTTTAACGTTTTGAGCACGACCGGGAGTCGATTCCACAATTTTTTTTATTTTTATTGTTGATGATGGTAAGGCGTTTGACCACCATCTCACTTTTGCAAGTGAGATGTGGCCTAAGATGGAGCACGCTTTACCAGAAGGAACTTATTCACTCTAGATTTGAAGACTCCTAGATTGTACTCATCCGGGAAAACAGACGCTGGCAGATCGTTCCACTCTTTGCCAGTGCTTATAATAAAGGTGGAGCAGAAACGTTTGGTTCGATACTGTGGTATGTCGACCAGGTAAGGGTGGTAATTACCTGTGCGTCTGCTTGTCCGGTAGTCCACTTGGCCAATACGGCTATAATGCTGTGATATAATACTCAGTGACAACGACGACGCGGACGCACTTTCGAAGAAGGGCTGTCTTCGAGATAGCGTATTAGTAGTAGCAAATCTAAATACGAATCGTAGGATGTGAACCGCAGTTTATTGTATTCAAACGCCGATGTTCCCGTATGCAGTATCAGTTCTATTTACCTCAATAGCATACCGGTCCCGGCACAGAATAGATATTAGTACTTACGCAGCGTTGGCCAGCATACACTTCACTGTTAGTAACGGAATGCGTTATTATTTGCCGAAGACACAACATACCTCGTTATCATTATTAAAAGAGATGAAATGACAATTCTTTTGTGTCAATAATAGAGCGAATTGTAGTTTTATTGAGCTGATATTCTAAGACGTTACGGGCAGTAACATTATTTTTATTGAGTGGACGTTCTATGTGAAGTATATCAGTGTGGCACTAGCCAGACTTGTAAGTGGCGTAATTTTCATACTACCACCTACTTTCAAAAATAGGTGGAAGCCTAGTTTTTGTAGCATTCTGATTGGGAATGTATGGCTCCAGGAATAATCAATATTTCCGCTATGCAGTAATGTATTTTGAGTTGCAAAAATAACCCACCATTATAAGAAAAACATATTATTTTTAAAATTTTAAGAGCAGCAGGGCTCTTTGTGCAGATTCCTGCAAAGGAATTTGCCTAAATGGCCTATTGCCCACCTTGATTCTAAATTCTGCCGATAAGTATAGCAATGTTTAAAACTCTGTCTTTAGATTTGAAGGGTGAGGTTGCCGGTGAAATTACAGGCACTTGAGACCAACGCAATACGCATCCAGGGTATTCCACCCGTCTATAGGCCAGTAGTAACCACTTACCAACAGGTGGGCCGTATGATTGTTAGCCACCTTAGTTGCATTTAAAAAAGAACTCCCCTGCTTGTCGTGTCACTGATTCTTTCATGGTCACCTGTATTAGGTTAGTGACCAGGTTGAGGTATGGTGCATGTCACATGTCCCCTTTCACACTTACATTCCTTTTCAGCACTCCACACCTCGTGAAGTCCGTTATCCTCAGCCTATACAGCAGGCCTGTTGGGTCCTCTGCCTCCGGCCTGATCTGACAGATGGGGTCCGCCACCGGGTCTGTGGCCCGGTCGTCTGCGAATAGTGGCGCCCCCCGGAACCCTTCTGGCTTTCTGAGGAGTGCGGTCACGGAGTCTCGGAGACCCGAGCCCGAGCTTGAGAATGTACATTGGATGTCCGTTACTGAAATAATAAAGGTTAGTTTTTAACTTTATGACCTTCTTTTTCTTCTCGTGTCACCGATTCTTTCTTGGCCTGTATTAGGTCTGTGACCAGGTTCAGGTATGATGTCCTGAAAAGGGCCGTCGGTGAAAGAATCAGTGTGGCGAAAAAGATTAAAGGGCGCCTTTTAGAGGCTCCTTTCATGCACATGTCACATGTCTTCGATTTCTTAGCTTCTAGGACATGCCGGTTTCCTCAAGATGTTTTCCTTCACCGTTTGAGAGCACTAGTATATAGCACATAAATCCGAATAGAAAATCCATTGGTGCACTTCCGGGATTCGAACACAAAACCTGTGGATCGGCGGTGACACAGGCACTACCAACACTCCACCAGTGATGCTCTTATTGTAGTGCAGTGGTAAACGTAGACGTACCTAAAGGTTGTCGTAGCAACCAAAGAAAAAGCTGATTTTTGTACCGTTTTTAATGAAAATTACGTATTTCCACAAACTTAATTGTGAGTTGGGTGCAGAATAAGCCCTTTGGATAGTAAACATACTACACCTGAAACACCTTGTAGAGCATGGGCTTGTTTATTTATTCTGTGGCATGAGTTAGGTAGTTCTTGTGAGCTCTGCAATTTGTTCGTGAGTAGTTTAGCTATGGAAACGCCTTTTCATAGCCCACTACCGTGAGTTTCTATGCTATTCTATCGACGCTAGATAGAGAAGAATAGGTAGATTGTACAGTAAATGTATTGAATCGGCGTCACAATGCGTGCTTACCGTCATAATCCTGTGCAAGTACCGTTCCGACCTGAAACAAAGAGAATACATGAAGGAAGGATGCACAGCCAAACAAAGCAATTAAACGATAAGTGAATTAATTCTATGCGTTCATTGTTGCCCATGGCCATTTCCTTAAAAAAGATTCTGTGTAGGCTTATCAGAAGAAAATCTTGGGAACAGCGCACGGCGGCGGCGGAAAACCGTGATATTATCAACGAATGCAGGATGATTCATAATATGTATGTCATCCCGAAAGGGGCTTCTACAACTAATTGGCAATAAAGTTTGTTCTTCGACTTCTAATTCTAATCGGGGGTGGTTAGACCTGCACTGACTTCTCGCTGTGGGGTGTTTTGTGCATTGTCCCCCTGTGCTAACCCTAGCCAGCCAGCCCAGCTCCTTAAAATAGCGAAGCAGGACTTTGGGTCGTTGGTAACATTCTCTCAGTATCCCTGTATGCAGCGGTGTCTGGGAGCCGCTTCCGATCACGGCCCGCAGACCCGATGTGGTCCTGGCCTCTTCCGTGGCTGTACAGTGCAAAATTACGTACTCTACTATTTCTTCTCCCTGTAGGCAGCCCCGACATAATCCGCTGTCAGTAGTCCCTGTCTTGTACAGGTGATGGTTTAATTCACAGTGACCTGTGATGATTCCTCATCATCATCATCAGCCCACATTAGTCCACTGCTGGACATAGGCCTCCCCCAATACACGCCACTGAGCCCGGTGTTCGGCCCTTGACATCCACTTACTGCCCGCCGCCTTTCGTAGGTCATCGCTCCACCTAGCCGGGGGGCGCCCCACACTACGTTTGCCTAGACGTGGTCTCCACTCAAGAACTCGTTTACCCCAACGGTTGTCGGTTCTTCGGCATATATGGCCAGCCCACTGCCACTTCAGCTTGCCAACTCTCTGGGCTATGTCGATGACCTTGGTTCTCTGTCGGATAATCTCGTTGCGGATTTTATCCTTCAAAGAAACACCAAGCATAGCCCGTTCCATAGCTCGCTGTGCGACCTTAAAATGGTGAATGAGCCCCACTGTGAGTGTCCACGTCTCGGCACCGTAAGTCATCACGGGTAGGACGCACTGGTTGAAGACCTTAGTCTTCAGACATTGTGGTATAGGCGACGAGAAGACTCGACGTAACTTACCGAACGCTGCCCAGCCCAACTGAATCCTTCTCTTAGCCTCCTTCTCGAAATTGTGTCTACCCATTTGCAATATTTGCCCGAGGTAAACGTACTCCTGCACAATTTCGAGTGGGTGGCCTTGTACGACGATTGGTTCCGGATGTATGCGATCATTAAACATGACTTTAGTTTTATCCATGTTCATCCGGAGCCCGATTCGTTGAGAGGTATCAGCTAAGCCGTCTAGCATGTTCTGCAGCTCCTGCAGCGATTCCGCCATCAGGACTATGTCATCGGCGAATCGTAAGTGTGAGATGTGCTCGCCATTTATGCTTATGCCCATATTTTTCCAGTCCAGCGTCTTAAACATATCCTCCAATGCGTTAGAAAAGAGTTTCGGGGATATGACATCCCCCTGTCTCACTCCTCTACGTAATTGGATTGGATTAGACTGCTGGTCCTGTACTTGAACACTCATGGTCGCGGATTCATAAAGACATCTCAGCACTTCGATATAACGATAATCCACTTGACATCGCTGTAGAGATTCCAGAACAGCCCAGGTTTCGATGGAGTCGAAGGCCTTTTCGTAGTCCACAAATGCTAAGCACAGGGGCCGATTGTACTCTTCGGTTTTCTGTATTATCTGCCTCACTGTGTGGATGTGGTCTACGGTGCTATAACCACTTCGAAACCCGGCTTGTTCGGGTGGCTGAAATTCGTCAAATCTTCTTGCTAGACGATTTGTGATGACTCTCGAGAACAACTTATAGGCGTGGCTCAGGAGTGAGATGGGTCTATAGTTTTTAAGCAGTGTTTTGTCACCTTTTTTAAAGAAAAGGACGACTACACTCTTGTTCCACGCCTCCGGAGTTCTCCCGCGGTGAATGACGGAATTGAAGAGTTTCTGAAGCTCTTTTAGCACTGGAGCTCCTCCTGCTTTCAGAAGTTCAGATGTTATTCCGTCATCGCCGGGGGCTTTTCCGTTTTTAAGTTGCCTGAGTGCCATCTCAATTTCGTCCACACTGACATCCGGCAGTTCGTCTGTAAAGTGGCGTGTAAGTGTGGCTCTAGAATCGCGACTATCGGGTTCAGGGCGAGAGGCATTAGAGTCGTATAATCGACCATAAAAATCCTCGATCTCAGCGAGAATCTGCGGTTTTGACAAGACGATGCGGCCGTCCGATGTTTTTAACTTCGTTAAATGGCTCCTTCCAAGCTGCTGGCTGAACACTTTAGATCCTCGATTCTGCTCAATCGCCTTCTCTATACGGCGTGTGCTGGAGCACCGAAGATCACGTCTTACCAGCTTTGCTATAAGCTTGTTGAGGGCCGCCCGTTGCAACGAAGTGGCCTCAGTCTCTTCTCGTCGTCTTGCCATTAGCCGCAATGTCTCATCTGAGAGATCCGATTTTCTGCCACTACGACTCATACTGCAGAACTTTCCGCCCTCTTCCCGTACGATTCCTAGGATGTTTTGGAGTGCCTCGTCTACGTCTTCTGTGGTTTCCACGGCTGCGAATCGGTCTTCCAGTTTATGATGATTCCTCGACTTTTGGAAATTCGAAATTTTTCATTGAAAAAACTCTATGCGAAAATCAGCTGTTTTGGGGTCAAATCAGGTCAAACTCAATGGATCAGCTGTTTTAGGTAGCAATCTTGATTCCGAACTTCTTTTGCGTTAGTTATCGTATCAGTTATAAAGAAGATAAAAATACCAAAAACAGCTAATTTGTGATAGTTTGTGGAAAAAAAGTAAAAATAAATAAAACGAAAATATTGATGTTTTTTTCGCTAATATTATTTCTTTTTGTTGATAGAATAACCCCCTTTCGGGGTGATATACATGTTATGAATCACCTTGTATAAGGAACACGCGTGACTTCGTGTGTGTACGTGCGTGTGTGTTACTTTCATACAAGCCGTTTTGGCCTAGTTGGATGTACCCCGACTTTCGATCCGAATGTCGTGGGTTCAAATCATTCGTTTTTCCGTTCGAAAAATTGTCACGTATGTCAAGGATAAAATCGTGAGGAAACCAGTCTGTATTACAGCGGCGATAGGCTTGCAACCTGTCACGTATGGAATAATCACTATTGTAAGTTGTGGGCATGTGCCAAATACTCGGACATGTCTCGGACTAACTCTTTTTATGGGGTGATTAGCAATAACTTTTATTTTATAGTGTGCTATCCACCCCTGTGGGAGGGGTTAGCCCATATTAGTTACCGTCTGCCACCGTGGCACTAGACGCAGCGGCAGATGGTAATAATGTATTACTGTTTGCCCCATTTTTCATACGTGCGGGGCCGATAGCCATAAGTGTTACCGCCTGCCACTGCGTGGGGGTCGTTTGTGGGGGCAGACGGTAATAAACCATCCCTGAGAGGGTTGCGAACCCCACTTACGGGGTAATTTGGGGAATAACTTTTTTTAGTGCGCTTCCCTAAGTACATATTTACCTGCAAAAGGAAGCTACCCTGCAAATTTCATACTTTACTTTATATACTAGGACATTTGGTTTATTGGTTTATCTTGCAATGCGTTGATTTTCAGTCAGTCATTTACCTATTCACGTAACAATTTTATTTAGGTGTGCATTTTATGAAAAGATAAGTGAGTGATCGTTTCAGTAAAACATGTTTGTTCTCTGTGCTTGTTCGTTATTTACTACTTTCTTAGTCATCCTGCGTCATATTGGATTGAAGTAATTGGTAGTTCGTCCATGTGAGACAAATGGCAAAAGCAGTTTGGTAACAAGATTAGGTGCACCTAGCTGAGTTCCTTTTCTTACATCTCAGTACCTAATAAAACCCACCTGCATTGCCAGAGGTAAGTACGCACTTGTACTGGGATAGGTCAGTACCAAGGATGATAATATATATAGTCTTTGGTCAGTACAAACAAGCGTTTTTGTACGACTAACATTGTTCCAGGGAGGGATCAAGACTGAGCACCTTCTTTACAAAAGTGTGTTCGGTGGTAAAATGTGTCATGGTCAATCGACCTGATTTTTAGTGAATACCCACGGATTGGACAAAGGATGCCTCAGTGTCCTACTGAACGCACATACGGAATGTCGCATCGGGCAAAGGCTGTCTAGAAAGTACTAATAATTTGAGCAGAGATTCAGTGTAGATCCAAAACATACAAGAGCTTCCTTGAAACTGATAATATTATTATTTTTTAACGGATTTTTATGCTGTGTGTCTCTTACGACCACTGCCGGTTACACCGGGCTAGGTATAATTTTTCAGTAAAACACGGCCTATTTATAGTGAAACCGCTAGCACGTCTGTTTGCGTCAAATCTGATAAACTATGAATGTTCCGTAAGATTGTATTAATTTACAGAAGCGGTTGTAAATGTTGGCCTTGTTGAATGTAAATAATTTTAAAGTAGGCGCTATATTATGGATTTAATTGACAAATAGAATAGTCACGTAGGACAATCTAATGTAACTCAAGATTAACATTTAGTGAGGCCTTATTACCTACATCTATTTGAGATGATTTATATAATGTTAGGTCGAACCTTTTACTGGACGCTGTAGTGCCTGGGACGTTTTGAGATGGAGCTTGCCCAGCACCTGTACCATCGTCTCAGGTTAGTCAGCCTTATCCACAGGAAATACATGATCAATACCTACGTGCAAAGCTGAATTAACCGCGGGTTTCCTCACAATGTTTTCCTTCACCGTTTTGAACACGTCAATCACATACATTTTTCAAATCGAAAATTCGATTGCTGTACGGCCTGGGTTAGACTCCACGACCTTCTCAAAGTCGGAGTAACTCCCAACATGGCTCGCACAAGAGACGTAGAGAAAAATACACACACTAGTCAAACCTAAGCCTTGGCAAACATTTGCTACATTCTATTGAATAGTGAAGGAACCTACCAAGGTAGGTCAACATTTTAAAGGTATTATTATATACACAAAACAAGGATTAAATTGTACTGATACGTAAGGATCAATTTTATCAGGAAAGTTCTGGTAAAATGGTTAGACCTGTCTAAACAAGTTGATTCATTACAAGTTATTCTATCAACAAAAATAAAGAATATTAGCGAAAAAATACATCATTCATTTATTTTTTTCCACAATCTTTCTCTAATTATCTGTTTTTAGTATTTTTTTTGTCATATTTTTAACTAATAACTAGGTAAACATGCAAGAAGTACGGCATCAAGATCTACCTACATAAAACAGCTGAGATTGAACTGATTTGAACCCAAAACAGCTGATTTTTGAATTTAGTAAGGTTTTAGAACTAACTTTACTGACATTTGTTTGGTCCTTAGGTCTGGACGCTGTATTGTCTGATGGAGATGGAGTAGGCTTGCCCAGCACCTATACCATCCTCTCAGCCTAGTCGGCCATATCCACAGGAAAGACATGGTTATAAGTACAAACAAAATAATAAAATATGAATAAGCCCCTTTCGGGATAGCATATATATTTTGAAACACCTTGTAAAACAATACTTATTCTACCAGCCCAAGTAGTTATGGCTAATAGGATTACTTTCAATTCATGGATGATCTCAATATCAAGCTAATGCATATTTTGCGATTACGGCTCACCACAAGAATGGTCAACGGTTACTATAATTCGACTAAAAAATGGCTCTGTTTAGACGTATACTTTTAATGTTCTACGTGATATTCTATACAAAAGATATTAGGGCGCGGGGCTGATCCACTTTCAGTCCACAATTCTTTCCGAAAAAGATTTTCTTTAGCAATTTAAAGTCCGCATTAGACGGACAGATTGACCTAAATGCCTATAATGAGTGTCATAAAAATATACCTACTGACGATTAAAATGAAAGTTTCTGTGACGAATACGTAGTTATGCCTAAGTAGTTCTGTAAATTTGTGGTCTATGAGTGTGCTTGTGGTTGTGGGATATTAAGTGAGCCACATGATTCGTTACGCGGACGTGAGCCCGCATAAAAGCCGTTGAAAGTAAGTCGATTTTACAGAGGTTACTATGGTATAAGTAAGCATTTCGCGGTTTATTGGACAGAGTAACTCTATCTCAGCTTATTATAATTATTTAAGGACCTACACTTTACACCTAAAGTTTTCATTGGCCTATAAAATGTAGGTATCCTGGAAGAAATAAACAACCAATACGTAGGGCAAGATTAACCTATAAAAATTATATGGGGCCCTACGGTGACGCCATATGCTGCATCTACATTATAAATAAATAAATATTCCGGACAGATCACACACGGTCAACTTATCCCAAACTAGGCATAGCCTGTACTATGGGTACCAGCGACTGATATACATAATAGATATATATTAAACACCCAGACACAGAACAAACATGTGTTAGTCACAATTGTTTGTCCAGTGCGGGAATCGAACCCGCTACCTCTAGCGCAGAAGGCAGAGTTACTACCAACTGAGCTATGAGTCCTGTCTAAATTGTGGCCCGAACCTTCGCCCTATCGCGATAAAGCTTCTTGTTTGGCCAACTGCGAAGCGAGTGTTTACATTATCGCGCAAATGTGTTGGATGATATTTCGGGCAACATAACTATTCTTTAAAAAAATACTCATCTTTTGCAATTTGGAAAAGTTACGTTAACGCCATGTAAACGCTTGTAACCTTTTTGGTTTATATCAATAGGTTCAATAGGTGCAAAAACTACACTAATCCATATCATCATTCCAGCCATAGGACGTCCACTGCTGAACATAGGCCACCCCCATAGATTTCTAGCGTGACCGACCTTGTACGGCCTGCACCCCAACAATAAATTTGGGGAGATTTGTCCATACTCACCACACTGGGCATACGAGTTGGCGAGCGCAGCATAACTATTGTTGATAGGGAACGCTGCTACCCATCCCCTAGCATTTTTTCCTTTAGTCGCCTTTTACGACATCCACGGGTAGTAATGGAGGGGCCTATTCCTCAGCCGGGGCCACCACGGTGAAAAATAACTTAATCCATATTAGGCACCCACGTAGCTTAAACGATGCACAACCTGTGCTATTGAACTTTGCGGAAAGAAAACAATAGACGCATAAACACAGTTTATACCGGCCTTGCCTATCTTTTTACTATAGAGTAAAATTGGAATACCGTATTGTGCTATTATTTGTGCCTTAGGCCTGTGCTCTGGCCCACTGTCCACTAAAGCGTCGAAGACTGTTTACTACTTTTATGTGTTTCTTGTCAGATTTGATAAAGAATACTAAATTTTACCCCATCCAATCAGCTGTAATCTAACAGGCCCTAAAGTCTTCCAAACCCTCAAATACTGGACAGTAAGATTTGTATTTAAAGCGGTAACTGCAAAGACGATCTTTCTTTTAGTAGTGTTTACGTACTCCCTAAAATGAGACCTCTCTCAAAGAGTTATAATAACTCACTGATAGACTATCCAAAGCTTTAATAGATATCGGCCCTAAGGCTTTTAAACCCACAAATACCTGGACCGTTGGAATTGTTTTAGATGGAGCAATGCCCGGGACCGTATCGGCCGGTGTCGTTTAAATTGCTCTTGAGCGCTTGTATGCAAATCTCCTCGAACTGTTAAACGGCTTTTTTTTTTACAAAATGGTTTTGCTCCGATTATTGGGCGTGAAGTTTCGGTTCTGGGCTTACTATTGTCTTTTGTTCGTTTTTAGGGCTTCGTTCTTAAAACTACGTAAAATAAAACTGCCCACGTTACGCTGGTTGTTGAGTTGAAAAGATATCTTCTTTAATTTCTTTAATGCTTGTCGTGTCACCGATTCGTTCTTGGTCATCCCGTTAGGTCAATGACCAGGGTGAGGTATGGTGGCCCGGAAAAAAAAAACAGTCGGTGAAAGAATCAGTGTAGTGAAAGACGCTCCTTAAAACAAGAGAATTTTCGACCCCGATTATCGTACGCGCCTCAAGGTGCACTTAACCGTCTTCATTTTTCACCCACCCGTAGCAGGACGGTAATTTTAATGATTATTGTTTTCCGTCGGGACTCCTAACATAAAACAGCTTGACACGTCTTGGGCTGTTTTAGTGAAAATGTTATAGTGAAACTAATTAGCCTGTTCTACTATCTCACTGACAATAAATTACCTTCCAATTTAGCAGTTTAACTCGGCGTTGACTGCTGTCTCACGCCGTATCAAGTTGCCAGCCTTTCCCAGGCGATGGTAATTGTGAAAGTAATTGTTGCATTCAGGAAGTTTTATCAACATGCAGAGATAAAGGAAGAGCTTTTATTAGATACTGGTATTGTCAGTCTGGGGAATGCAGTCTGAAGACACGCAGCAACGAGAGAGATATATTATCTACCATTAGCTTACTTAGTCTTAGGTTACATACAACTCTAACGCCCTTTAGGTAATTTTGCAATCAATGTTATTTTGTCATACCTTTCATTCGTTTTTATGTACTGACTGGCCTCATAGCTCAGTTAGTAGTAGCTCTGCCTTCTGCGCTAGAGGTCGCGGGTTCGATCCCCGCACTGGACAAACATTTGTGTGATAAACACAGATGTTTGTTCTGTGTCTGGGTGTTAAATATTTATCTATTAAGTATATCAGTCTCTGGTACCCATAGTACAGGCTATACCTAGTTTGGGATCAGGTGACCGTGTGAATATGTCTATTTAAAAAAAAAATAGTTTTTATGTGTCTAGGTGTTTCTCTTGTCTAGTAAAAGTCATCTTGTCAGGACTTGGAGATGTTTTTAGCTGTTCTTTTATCTATCTAAGTATTTCATTCTAAGTTATGCTGAAATTACATAAAAATCAAATTTTCCATAAATTACCAGTTCTGTACTCATACTACTATTATAAAGTTTGGATAGATGGATGTTTGTAGCTCAATCACGCCAGAACAGCAGAACCGATTTCAATGAAACTTAGAATAAATATAGTTCTTAACCTAGAATATCATATATATATATGTTATCTAGTTAAAATGCGAGCGAAGCCTCGGGTGCAAGCTTGTACATAATATACTAGCTACCTATATAAGGAGGGTCTTGTGATGTTATTACTTTTTATAATCTCATCGATCATGCAGCTCGTATGGTTATGGATAAGGAGGCATGGTTCAGTGATTCTGCGAGTTTTTCATTGACAGTTAGGTACTATCATTATTCAACTAAGTTTGCTAGGACAAGAGCGTGTGCAACGTATCTTGAGTAGACTAAGGTTGACGAAAAATACCACTCAGTTCATTTTAAAATAAAAACAGTCAAGGGCGAGGTCTCACGCCCTCAGGTTTCCGTACGAATTCTGAATTACATAGGGTTGGAGACCCCAAGTGTAGGAATTGACAAACATATATTTTGTGGTCGCTCACGTAGTTTACGCTGTATGATTTTGATTGCAAATATAAGTTTGTCTCGTAATCATTCCACACGGGATTTGACATTTTCGGATTCTTTCCTTTACTTATGCCAAAAGACCTCAAGTCCATATGAAGATTGTAGGCAAGAACCATATAAGGACATATGACGGGGACTTTGATTATGAAAATACGGTTTGATAGCCGTATTTTTTTATTTCACTTAACTTATAACTTTTTTTCCACAATTTTAAAGCGACATCTCTCTTAGAAAAAGGGGTTTGATACAGGGACCTACAGACAGACAGACGGACAATAAAGTGATCCTTTTAGGATCACTCTTAAATATGAGTACATCATAATATAGAGGTAGTATGTAGTAATGTGTGTTAGTGGGACCCAATTTTTTTGCATTATTTATTTTATTCTCTACCTACCCTTGACTTCTCATTTGTCGTAACAGACATAGGTCTACTTATGAGTCATTTCTTAGAGATATTTGAGGATGAAAGACAAGTACAAAATAAAAGTCTACGGAAACATTCCTATTCGTATAACTTTGGCAACCCTAGTGAGTGGGATGGACGCGTACCTGCGCGTGCGCACCGCTTCATCTGTAGCGTTACTTTCAGTTAGTCTAATGAATTCTGTTTATAGCAATAATGAATATAGAAACGAATTGTAGAAAATTATAACGATTTATTATATGCTGCATGATGCTTACAAATCTTGGAGAGACTATTCATTATGTAGGGGACAAATTCATAAGACTGTTTGAATGTGTGCAAAACAAAAATTCACAAAAAGTAAAAATTAAAGTTTCGTGAACGCTATGAAGTCTCAGCATTTATGTAGATGACCTATTGCAGTGAATCGTTAGATAAAATTATTAAAGTAAGTGATTACTTATTGCTTTTATCGATTAAAATTGGGTCGAACTAATAAATGGAAAGTGCGTTTTTAATCTATAAGTAGCAATCTAAGATCACATTCCTCGTGATCTTTTGATAGACCGGTCATTAACAGAAAGCACGAAAGTCTGATGAAGTCATTAAACACGACGTGCTGATCATTTCATTTAGATCTAACATCTCTGAATGTCGGTTAAGTGTCTACGTGGTTCACTAAGTTCAAAGTTGGTACCTGTTTTTACCTACCAACTTTATTAGTAGGTAGGTACCGAGACTTCACTTCTATATATCATGTTGATTAAGTTTTCACTTTGAAATTAAGAGCGAAACAGATTTCAAGGAGCTTTAATATCTTACTAGAGTTCTGAGGGATGTAGGCGTGTGAACAATGGGGAATATAGTCGTGAGAAAGGCTAATTTTTTCGCCCCTCCACGAATTTATGCACTTAAATTAGTGCGCAGTAAGTACATCTTCTAACAACTTCTAGTCACCTGGCACTTCGTAGCTCCAAGATCTTTGCCTGGCACAAATCACCGAATCTCCAGTCGATGACTTTTTAGAGTTTTTTGCTCGCATTAGCAGATTCTGTGAAGCGTAAAATTCAATTTTTTAAATGGCTCCAATCACGTATCACAATGGCTAGTCGAACTCGCTCTCACAGTTAAAAAGTAGTCTAAAGTCTCAAAGTAACTAAAGCCTATATTGCCTCCGCGTGCATTGTTAGCGAAACTTTTTAACTGGGCTATCCGTACATTGTTTTAAAGCTGAAAGTGTAAAAAGATACCGTTACAGGTATTTTTATCTGAAGCAACAATTTGAACCTTAGGTTCAGAAGTTCCCAAAGCAAAACTGATAATGTAATTCCGCGTTGGAAAACATACAAACGACCGTCATGTATTATTATGGTAAATTCAATGCTTGATAGATATAATAGAACTATCGAAAACAAAGTCCACAGAAAACTCATCTAGTATAAACGATAGCTTTAAGTATATATAGAATACCAACTTAATGCATCTAACTGTTTTTCTATTGTCATGCATGTAGAAAGTATCCACAAGAGTATAATAAACATTTACAGTCAATCTTTGTCATGCAAAATACCGACAAGGTTCCCCGAAGGCAATATATGATCATGGGCATACTTATCATTATATGGGCTAGGCTAAGTTGAGTATGCCTCAATGTTTTATTGCTAGTGCCAGCCAGTATATCGCTGCTAAGCTGTAGGTATCATCGCAACTTGCATTACAGTAAGTAAACCGGTCGTAGCCTCTTAATCTTGTTTGACACTTACCCTCTATCACGTGAAACATGATAAACCATGGGAATTTCTTCATCTTGTGAATTGATGCGACATAAATGTTACCGCGAATCTGTGTCGAGTTTTATCGATCCACGTTCAGCTTGACCTAACTTATAGAAGCTACTTCCGAAACAGAGCCTTATCTTGACTCTTATACGGAATAGCATAGCTTGCATAGCTTCCGTGTTTGCATAGCGTTTTTTCAATGAGAAAGGAAAACACGAAAGGACGAAAGGAGCCTCTAAGAGGCGCACCTTAATCCTTTATTTATTTATTTAATCTTTAATGCACACAAAAAACAATGTACAAAAGGTGGGCTTAATGCCAAGGCATTATCTACCAGCCAGCCTGATTGGGTAGAAACAAGAGGTTGGCGTGCGACAGATTGTTTAACTTAACTAAAAACTATACTATATATAACCATACACTATATTTAAATATGTATATATATATATATAATACACTGCAATAGATTAACAGATAGTACAAAACAGTGTTTTATTAACATGTAGTGTAGATGCTAGATGTTCTTAAGGAAATGTTCTCGAGTTAATCGTTTAAATGAATCCTTGGAGTCCTATCCTTTATCCTTTCACTAGACTAATTCTTTCATCGACGGTCATGGGCCCTTTTCGGGGCCACCATTCCTCAACCTGCTCACTGACCTAATACAGGTGACCAATAAAGAATCAGTGTCACGACAAGAAGAAGAAAAATGAGAAAGGATGAATTTCCGAAAGTTGTAGAACAATGTTTGTTGCCAATGGGGTGTAGAATGAGCCTCTTTCAGGATAGCACACATTTATGAATCACTTTTTAGGTAACCGAAGTTATGACCTCAAGACAAATTCAAATGAAAATATAACATAGGTACTTTTTATTCAGAAATCGAGATTTTTGCATTAAAAAGTACCAAAACGATTCAGATTCTTGATCTCGATAATTTAACTCGGTACAAAAGTGCTAATGGGCCGCATATATATTTTTTTTTATTGGTTATGGGTTGGCGTTTGACCACCATCTCATTTTTGCAAGTGAGATGTGGCCTAAGATGGAGCACGCTTTACCAGAAGGAACTTATTCACTCTAGATTTCAAGACTCCTAGATTGTACTCATCCGGGAAAACAGACGCTGGCAGATATACCTTACGTAACCTATTTATGGGAAGTCGGTGGATGACTCAAGGCCGTTTGTCGCAACACTATTTGGCCTATGTGCAGCAGTGGACTTATTCAGGCTGATGATGATGGTAATATCAATAGATTACTAGAAGAATCGCGGTGGCTTCGGACGGATAAACTTTCACAACCCATCGGAATCTTATCCCCTTCTTTAGGCGTGATTTGGAAAAACCAATAATGCTCTGATTTATAAAGTACTAGCTTCCGCCCGCAGCTTCGCTCGCGTGGTACCTATGAAGATAAAAAGTCTAGCCTATATGTTATTCGAGACTATAATCTATCTCTGTAGCAAATTTCATCCAAATCCGTTGGGCCGTTTGGGCGTCATTGAATCACAAACATCCAAACATCCTCACAAACTTTCTCATTTATAATATTAGTAGGATAGGATTTATTACCTTCAAAGAAATTATACATATAAACTCAGATACCTCTTTTCACCCCCAAAGGGTTTTATTTAACTTTAACATTCCCTTCGAACCAAGCGCCTACGTCCTAAAAGAACTGCCTGTGCCTTTGCACGTTCTAGGTCTTGTGGAGTTACGGAGATTTCGTGATTATTAAAACAACTTCTCTTATAGATAAGATTTGTTTTGATATGTTATCGTAACATAAATATGCGTGCATATTAAAAAACTTACCAAAAGAAGCAACAGCAGAGCACGGCCGCCAGCCGTCATGCTTGCGGTCTGCCACACTCGAGCGCGGAGCCAACCGTTAATGCTATCTGCCCCGATTACCTTACTGATGCTGCTTATTATGAAAAAAACCTTATTTTAAGGGTTTTAATTTATCACAGCATAAAACAAACAAGAGTTTAATTAGTTCCTTCACAAGCACTGAAAAACGCAACACTCTGTTATGCCGCCGGTATATCCCGCGGTGTCGTCTTGCGGCTAGGAAGGTCGCGTGGTGCGCCTGCGAGCTCTTGAGACGGGACTGCAGCGCAGCGCGCGCCGAGCCCGCTCGATGATGGTGGAACAGTTAGCCATCGTCGGCAATGGGGAGGGTACCACCTGCTCTGTACTTTATCGTTCTCACGACACAATCGCTCGCGATTCGACAATCTCGTGATCTACATAGTTGATTGGCGTTGGATTGAGGGAAGAATTAGGCTCTATCGTCATTAGAGTTCACGGCTTTGAGTTCATTACCGACTGACCATGACATTTGCGCCGAGAGTTGGCGGAGCTCTGATTGAGTGGCATTTCTGGCTCTCCGTGATCGGGTCATCGATGTTATGTTTGGGTCGCAGTTTCTAAATACTCCGACGGGCGGCAGGACGCGATGGCCAGAAAAGATAACTACCTAAATAGCTTTATTTTTGATCGAGCCCGTCGTTATGAAGAATGAAACCGCTATAGAAAGTCAATCATCGTTGCAGATGATTACTGATATCTTTTTAATTTGTCCTATTGTATTATTTACTATGTATATAGACTGAATTGAATGCCTACCTATTGTTATTGATTTGGATCCTAATAAAACATTGATAGGCCGTAATCTAGATCTCTAGCATCGCATGTGGAGAGCGTAAGCCACGTTACTTTATCATTTGACTGATTTTAAACTTCTGCTCTTAACAACAAAGAACAGAAGATTAAAAAATAATTACTCTAAACCTGGCCTCATAGCTCAGTTGGTAGTAACTCTGCCTTCTGCGCTAGAGGTCGCGGGTTCGATTCCCGCACTGGACAAACATTTGTGACTAACACAGATGTTTGTTCTGTGTCTGGGTGTTAAATATATATCTGTTATGTATATCAGTCTCTGGTACCCATAGTATAGGCTATGCCTAGTTTGGGATCAGTTGACCGTGTGTGATATGTCCGGAATATTTATTTAACTAATAAATAACTCGAAGATAAGAGGGCAACTGAATTTCAGTTGCTCTGTTATCTTCAAGTATTAGCCAAAAACACTCGCTCATTTTGAATTTGCTATGAAAGTCCAATTATGATCATCATTTGTTGAAATTGTAACTACCTAGGCACTTGTTTTTGAGATGCAGGTGGATCTTGACAGGTGTCTGTTCCACCGATGCGTATCCGAGACGGCATCAGTCACGCCCTGGCTTGGTAGGTACCTACCTACTTTAGATACTGTTGCCCAATTTGTATAGGTCGAGAAAATATAACTGTTTGTTTTCCTTATATTTTTAATCATTTACATTACCTTTTTGTCTGATTTCTATTTGAAATCGTAAAGTCATGTTAGTAAATTTTTAATTTAGATCAACATACCTACTGACCTCTAACCATAACAAGAACGGGCCTATAATTATGTTATTTATTTCAATCTGACATTTTATTGACTAAATTTATTTAAATTCAATTACATTCAAATTGTATGACTCAAATTGTATTACGTATTATGTAAGTAAATGTATTATGTAAGTATGCTTTTGGCGTAAGTACGTAAATAAGTAACTTAAGTAGGTAGCATTTACCTATCTACTGACTATGTATACTGTGTTCATTTGACTTGTAATCTGTTTTTTACCAATAAATAACTATGAACTATGAAAAAATATAACTTGAACTTTTCTCTATACAAAAGACATCAACGTGCGCGTAGGTACATGCGTCTTGTATGTATATAATACTAGCTTCCACCCGCGGCTTCGCTCACGTGGTTCCTTGATAAAAAGTTGCTTATACCTATACTATTCTAGGTAAAGAACTCTATATATTCCAAGTTTCAACGAAATCGGTTGAGCCGTTACGGCGTGATTGAATAACAAACATCCTCAAAAACTTGCGCATTTATAATATTAGTAGGATATGATAGTAGGATATTAGTAGGATTGAATTGTGTGCGTGTTAATGTTTTATTAGTAGCGAAAGAGTAACATAAAGGTTTCCATACCACAACTGTTTTAAAAATTTAAATAAATAAAATAAATATTCCGGACAGATCACACACGGTCAACTGATCCCAAACTAGGCATAGCCTGTACTATGGGTACCAGCGACTGATATATATAATAGATATATATTAAACACCCAGACACAGAACAAACATCTGTGTTAGTCACAAATGTTTGTCCAGTGCGGGAATCGAACCCGCTACCTCTAGCGCAGAAGGCAGAGTTACTACCAACTGAGCTATGAGGCCTAAAAAAAATGTAGCAATATTTTCGCAATAAATGAGAGCGATAAAATAAATTTACTGCAAAACATACCTACTTAGGTACAGCCAAATCGATAAGGTCCCCTATTGAAACTTTCACATGACATGTATTTTATTGCAATTTTTTACACAATGTTGATTTTTATATAATGTTTGTGAAAGTTTTAACTACTTTGAACCTCTATGACACCCAGGCCATGTCGATTCCCACTGCTGGGCATGTAGTAGGTGCCTATTTGAGTATAATGACGGGAATCCATACCAACATACCTAATATTATCTTACCTACTACGCATTGAATTATTTACGTTGTCTTAGGCTCGTATTCAGAGACAAGACTCAAGCATTGATCTGTACTTAAATCTCGATTTGAGTCGAGATTCTAATTCTTGAACAGTATTTAAGTATAGATTCAATGATCACAGTTCACCTGAGTAAATGCTTATTCTGAAACGTCAATCGGTACTTAAATCTAGATTTGATTTGACATTATTCAAAGGAAAATGAGATCTACACTCAAGCGTGCTCCGGACCACACTTAAATATAGATTTTGTTGTATTTGGTGCAAAAAAAAGCAATAAAGAAGTAAATATTTGAAGATAATATGGATATTTTGTTAAGTTTAATGTGGTATACGAATAAAGAGTTATCTATTTTCAATGAAACGACGAAATCAAATCAGTTCAAAATCCAATGCGTAATATGGGACGCTGACGATCCCTTCGCATTGGAAGTAGTGAGTTTATGGAAAAGAACCAGATTCTCCAGAGGTGTCGTGAAAAATATAAACCAGCGCCAGCGCCCTATCAGCAGAGGGCTACCCGTAACGATGAACTGCAAGTTTTGGTGTGTTTGCGATATTACGCTACTGCATCGTTTCATGTATGTTTACCAACCTACCTCACCTTACATAGGTACACCTACAACTAAGTAATAACAATGTTACTTTGTAATTTCAGCTGGTAATGGAGATCTACTTCACATTTATATCCTGGCTAACGAGGAAACGCCGGAAGACCACGATATTGAGCAATATCCCATCACACACGACCAGAGCCGTGATATATAGCGTAACAGATAGACACGAGTTATTCTCGCATTTTTAATACAAATAATAAAGTAGGTATTTAAATATAATATAACAATATAGACCAAGTTTACTAGGTATTTTATTTAAAAAAAATTAAATGTGTTACAGACAATCTTTTATTTCCTACTATTTAATAAGAATTCACAAAATCACGATTCCCGATATTATCATCCTGCGGGACAATGTTTGCATGATCTGCATACTTGTTCTGGGTCTGGGTGTTGTGGTACCATGGTACTCGTGGTTTATGTGATACCCACGACACAGGGAATCCTTGTTCGGGTATTATTTTTCAAATTAATCCAACCACCAAAACTATTCATAATTACACAAGTTTTGTAAAATAAATTGAGAGCACAACATCACTTCGCAAGTTCCCGCCATAGATAATATAAGTACTGGTTCCCGCCAAAACGTTTGACTTTGACATTTTCTTTAAACAGCGTTCCGTTACACGTAATTTGATAATAATTATACTTCACTTTATTGGAAGCTCTATCATATTCCCAGCCTGGCTATTAAAATTTATGCGTAAAACGGATCGAAAATTATAAATAAATCAAAATGTAAACGAGAACAGGCTGAATCACATGAGTACAGATTTAAAACTCGATTCAGCTGAGAGTAGTTTAAGTACCGTTCTTGAATAAAAGCAATGTTTGAGAAGAGATTCAATACTTAAATAGAGTTCAGCTGATCTGTGATTAAATCTAATTTTGAGTCGTGTCTCTGAATACGAGCCTTAGCATAGGAATTATTCGTCCGTACTCAAGCTGTATGATTCTAAGGCTCGTATTCAGAGACAAGACTCGAGCATTGATCTGTACTTAAATCTCGATTTGAGGCGAGATTCTAATTCTTAAACAGAATTTAAGTATAGATTCAATGATCACAGTTCACCTGAGTAAATGCTTATTCTGAAACGTCAATCAGACGAAATCGGTGCTTGAGTTTAGATTTGATTTGACATTAATCAAATGACATTTACGTTCCGTTACACGTACTTTGATGCATATTTATACTTCACTTTATTGTGATATTCTTTTTCAACCCTGGCTGTTTGAATTTCTGCGTAAAACGGATCGAAAATTATAAATAAATCAAAATGTAAACGAGAACATTTGAGTACAGATTTGAGACTCGATTCAGCTGAGAGTAGTTTAAGTACCGTTCTTGAATAAAAGCTATGTTTGAGCAGAGATTCAATACTTAAGTAGAGTTCAGCTGATCTGTGATTAAACCTATGCTTGAGTCGTGTCTCTGAATACGAGCCTAAATGTCAGAAAATGTTATCTACAATGAATGTACAAGTACGTCGCGGAAGTAAAATCTGACATGATGACAGGGACTAGGGATAAGTAATTCAACGTCAGCTGCGCAAGCGCATGCAACGTCCATCAACCAATTGTTTGAACAGGAAGGTCTGCGACAGCCGTCGGCCAGTTCCTTGAGAAGAGCTATCTATTTATTTATTTGCATTAATAAATTCAACCCACTGTGACATGGACTGCGTGACTGACACGCTAGAGGCGTTGGTTCGATCCCCGCGTCAGGAAAAAGACATTTGCAAAAATATTTGTGTCGGGTGTGTTATCTTATGTTATAGTCATCACTTGCAACACGCACTGATTGTAGAATTTCGCGTCGTAGTCTCTGTGGTATCAGCGTTTTGGAGCGTCATATCTTTTCGTCGCAATGTATCTAATCGCAATTATTTGCATCATCATCATCATCAGCCTGTAGAAGTCCACTGCTGGACATAGGCCTCCCCTAAGGAGTTCCTTGACGAACGGTCTTGAGCCTTTTCCATCCACCGACTTCCCGCAACCTTCTCAATGTCGTCAGTCCATCGGGTCGCCCGGTTCGTGGTCGCCATTCGAAAACCTTTACTCCCCAACGTTTGTCGGTTCTGCGAGCTATATGGCCTATTATTTGCATAAGAGTAGCTATTGTAGATTACGTGACAATACATCACGGTAAAAGCTCGGCACGCGCGTGATGGGCCTGCAATTTAGTTTTTGCTGCCATTACCAACCTATCTCCGGACGAAGTGCATCCAATGCAATGATTGATGCGACAACCTTCCGCATGCTATTGTGACAGTACAAAATGTGGATCACTCTTGCGCTCCAAAATCGAATACTGTAATCCAAGAGTCCGTTAAGTAATCGCAATATCAATGGAACTCTGGTAACCTGTAACAGTTAGCGCAAGCTATAATGGAAATGAAATGTCTCGACACTGTTCATAGAAAAGTCTTTATGATCGGCCTACCGAGTTTAACTGCTGATAGGTAGGTATAACAGATACAAGATGATTCATAATTACTTATAAAAGATGATAGAAAAGAACAAAAACAGCTAATTTGAAAAGTTCGGGAAAAATATTGGTACTAGCTTACGCCCGCGGATTCGCTCGCGTGGTACCTTGATAAAAAGTAGCCTATAATGCTATTCTAGGTAAATAACTCTGTCCATTCCGAGTTTCATCGAAATCGGTTGAGCCGTTACGGCGTCCACTTTGAACCACAATTGATCCACAAACATCCTCACAAACTGTCGCATTTATAATAAAGTAAGTAACTGGCCTCATAGCTCAGTGGTAGTAACTCTGCCTTCTGCGCTAGAGGTCGCGGGTTCGATTCCCGCACTGGACAAACATTTGTGACTAACACAGATGTTTGTTCTGTGTCTGGGTGTTAAATATATATCTATTATGTATATCAGTCTCTGGTACCCATAGTACAGGCTATGCCTAGTTTGGGATCAGTTGACCTAGTGTGATATGTCCCGTATATTAAAAAAAAAAAAAAAGTAGGTAAGTGTTAGTAGACTAATGTTCGCAAATATTATTCTTTGTGATATTATACATATATGTATACATTATCACAAATATTTTTAGATGGTATACCTATATATTATGAATCGCCTTGTATTAGTGATCGTCCGTACCCACGAGAAAAGTAGAGCAAGAGAGTTTAGATTGAAATAATGACCCACAATATTTATTGAAGTGTCTTCTATTGAAATAATGTGTTTCCGGTCGAACCCTCCAATCGCATTTCCTCGGCAAACCGCGTAAGCTGTTTGGATAACGGTCTGTTCACACGGCTATCGACCATGGATGACCGCGGCTCATTTCGACCGGACTAATCGTAATTTCAGACTACTAAGAAATAGGACAAAAAGCAGAGGCCGGAACAAGCGGGCAACTAGTACAGCGAAAATTTGAATAATGACGATCTAGCGGAATGTTTTGTGCTTTCAACGCTACGGTGGCTGCGCCTGCGCCGGCTGTGATGTCGTTCGGTTATATGTGAATTTGTAACAGTTGCGTGGCTCGCGCGCATCGCTCAATTAGGCTTAGCTTGTTAAAATTGCAGATCTACTAGCTGTTAATTGAATCTCATTCACCTTAATAAAGTATACCTGCCTATTTTATTATACTGTCTTCTAGAAGCAGGCTTGGGTAAGTCCATCTTACCTAGATAACTAAGCAAGTGCTTACCTCTCTAATTATGTTCAGTCCACTCCATCCAAAGGTCGTCTGGTAGAGATCGCTATTCAGCGATAAGACCGCCGATTGTATGACATAGTTTAGATTTTATTGTTTTAATTTTACTGTTTGTACTGTATGGTGTGCAATAAAGTATGTTCTATCTATCTACATAGACTGGCAGCTCGCGAAAATTTGTGGTTTATGATTCTGAATCACACACACCACTAATAAAGATGGTTGTTGCTCGTCAAAGCCTTTGATGACCAGCAAACATCAACTTGCAAGTGCGCAATAATATAGGTATTTGAGAAGTGGTTTCTAAATAGAGGTAGGTAGGTATGTATTGATGAGGTTCGTAACCTCAGTGCCCATTTAAATGAGCCGTCTCACACACCGGTGTGTGTAGAAATGAATAGCTTGCCGGTTTTTGTAGGGGCGCTTTACGTGACACCGTACAAAAACGGTAAACTTTTAACTTTTTACCACTCACCGGTGACAATTACGGGCAGCCTAGTATTCACATTCCCAAAGCAGCGGCGATTAGGACTACAAAAATCATGCAAAAATACCTAATGTTTATGTTTATGGCTGGATACAACAACAGCTGGGTGAACTTCTAACGATGTCAACAAGAACGTTGAACCTGGCATTCAGTGCGTGCCAAAGTTAAGTATAGCCGTGCAGGTTGAATGGAAATGAGCATGCTTAGGCGATGGCCACAGGCCACAGGAGGGACGGCCAGGGTAGCCAGTTGTCATAGCTGAAGAGCCCGTCATAGATTTCTACCGTCATTAAAATAAACCTAACAAAGTTAAGATGGTTGGCAGGTATATTATCAAGCAAAACCAAGGTCCAACCAGTCTTCATTGCGGTAGGCTCTACATATACGAGTAGAGCAAGAGAGTAGGTACCTATACTTATACGTTATGAGCAAGATGGCTCTTTGTGCCGAGCCGTCCGGGGAAGTACCTACCAACTCCTACCTTGCCTATAAATTCTGTTGCGAAGCGGAATTTTGTTTTTTTAATAGGTTCTGGGACATGCCGGTTTCCTCTAGATATTTGCCTTCACTTTTTGAGAGCTCTATAGTAGGTAAGTATAATTGAAGTATCTACTAGTTTCCGAATGGAAAATCCATTGGTGCACGACCGGGATTTGAACTCACGACCCGTGTGATCCGAAGGATCCGGGGCCACTACCACCACTCCACCAGTGCTCTATCATCGTAAGCTTCTTCACTGTCAAGTTAGAGAAAAGGTACCTAAAATAAGTGTGTGGTTCTAGCGGTGTCTCAGCGAAGATATGTTGAATATACATAATCGCATTATGGGTACTTGTAGGTGCCAAGTATTTACCAGGCTCTAGAGAATCTTTCCAAGCGACCGAGTGAGGATAATTTCCAAATGGGCGCTTACACTAGCAGGGCGGGATGGCGGCCGCGAGGCACTGTAACATTATGTCCCGCATGCTCCACATCCACACAATTAGCGAGTGCATCGATACCCGCTGTTGACGAGACCTACAAACATTAGAATGGAGGACTGGACTCTGGTAATTACGTGCGAAGGCCGCAATCCAGCCGAGGTTTATGGAAATCGTACCTACACAGGAACAGCGATTGCCCTGCACTGACTCTAGAGACTCCACCTACAATCTTCGGGTTCATTTAGAGAGCACTGTTATTGCAGTGGTTACAAACAAGGTGGTCGACATATCATTAGGCACCTCGATACCCCGTTACATCGACAAGTCTAAGCTCTTAGTTAGCAGGCCAAACCGGGTTTTTTTTAACCGACTTCAAAAGAGTCGTGTGAAGATGATGCCAAGATTAATTGCCTTCTCCCAAGGTGCATGTAGACAAGGAGGGCTTCATCAAAGTAGAAAGGAAGAAGAAGAAGCCAGGTGGCTTTGCGATACAGCACCGCAAAGCCAGATCGCAGCAGAAAATCTTCTGCTGCGATCTGATGTGCCGACGACGCAGCTCTGCGTGTCTCGCGTGCATTACACCATCAAGTTGGAGGATGTGGCGGAGTACTTGCGCGTGAAGACCAAGTTCAGCTTGAGGGTCGAACGGTTGGAGTCCCGACACAGAGTCAGTTTCAACTCCTTTGTGGTGAGGGTACCGACCGAACATCTTTCGACCTACCTAAAACCTGAAAAAGGATCATCGAAAAAAATGATAGGCACCAAGCCGTGTTTGTTGCCTGATTCTTCTAGGCTTGGTCGCGAGGAACAGGCATAGCTTCACCTAGTTTCTAAGACGTTTCAAAGTGATCCTAGTGATTTTATTGAAATAAATGCTTTTTGACTTTGAAAAAGAAGATCTCTGGCCGAAGGATGTGTTCCGTCGTTTCCGCGGGCGGATAACTACTGCCACGGACAATTCGCGTCCCACGTCGCAGTTTTAACGTAGCAATTAATTGTGTTTTATATTATTATGTATGTTAGTCTTTAAGGTATAAATGTATATGGGCCGTAGGATAAGAAAAATTCCATCTGTTTTTTTATTCTATTGTTGCCTGAAATAAAGTTATTGTATTGTATTAATAATTTTAGTGAAGTTGAGATTTATTCACAATTTTTTTGTGAGATGTTTATGTTATGTTTGAGTCATAGAAAACTACCTACTTACATTTATTCGGTTAAAGGTAGGACGCATACGAAAAGAGACTGCTCTTAAGTAGGTAGGTACCTACCTACTAAACTTTCAGTTATTTTTCTTTCCTCCTTGTTTCGAGGTCCGCTAAGCTCGGTCGACGCAGATAGACCCCTATTTTTCTATCTCTATCTATCGTGAATAATCTCACTCAACCATCCGATATCGAAACACTGTGGGATAGCTGGATCAGCGCGCGCCGGCCGGCATAGTGGCTCCTTAATCTATGGCGCCATGTATGTAGCCATATATTACTATTTAGCTAGTATAGACGAGTGTCGACGCCCGTGGCCCGCTAAAGTAGCCGCGTAGCATAATCTTTTACGTGGCTCACGTGTAACTAATTTATGTATTAGTTCAGGCCCCCAATTCTACTACCTAATTCAATGACTTGAAAAAGATAATCGCATGATAATGATCGCACCATTATTATTCAGTTACGATTGTCGCCGCCCTAGTTTCCTTGATTTCATTGGTTCATTGGTTTCACAATGACTGCCATTGATATACGACTATGAATTATGATATCAATACCAAAAGTGTCAAAAGAGGCCATTTTGCCATTGAACCATTGTCATTTTGAAGCCATTGAATTAGTAGAATTGGGCCCCTGGTCTGTCAGTATTTAGTGCTAATTTTTGTTTTCCATCAATCACGGTCCAGGAGGTAAAAATGTTGCTGTCAATGTCAGTTGTCACTATTGGCTGTCACTGAAGGTCTGTGTCGCCATCTGTGAAATTCTCCAGAGTTTTGAGAAAGAAAACTAAGTAGCTATGCCTATTTATCTTCGTAGTACGAAGCCAGCAACTGTAACATGCGCAATACATTTTTTAGGAACTTAAGTCTTTTACGTCTGCACATCCGTCCGGCTAACTTCAGTTCAGGCCAGACAAGTTATTCAAGTTATACTCATAGGAATATACAAACCTAACTTTTTTTTTCATTTATTTATCATCCAAAAATTTATTACATTGTCATATAGAAATAGCACAAAAAAACCACTATGGTTTGTATAACTAATTCTAAATATAGTCTTCAGCTATAGGTAGGAGCTACGTAAATTTAGTACTAAGGAGTAGGTTAGGTAGATTCTAATTTTATTTTTTTACTGAATCTGACTTTTACTTAGTTACTGTACGTACCAATTACCATCATCCTAATGTACCTACTACCTAGCCACTGATGCGAACTTCATTAGATAAATAAAGCATTATTATTATCTCCCCTATGATAAAATTAAATGTAGCAACAATGTCGGGCCGCCCCGCGCGCCACCAGCAGTGGGCATCCTGCAACGTAATGCCAGACAGACACCCTCACCCCCCCAGCATAATACACATGATTGTGTCACAATCCGATGACTTGCTTTCCAATAATGCCATGTCTCACACGAGTATGTGTGACATGGCATTATTGGAAAAAATCAAACTGGCTACCCGCGCACAAGCACATAGTGACCTATATCCTCATTGGCTGGCACAAGCTAACTAATTTATGCTAACGACAGCGACAGAGTGAACATAAAAAAAGCGGAAAAAACCCACGAATATCGCAGAATAGAAGAAAAAAAAAAATCTAGTGATATTGATTTAATTTTTAGGTCGTCGTCGTCGTCGTCGTCGTCGTCGCCGTCGTCGTGGTCGTCGTGGTCGTCGCCGTCGTCGCGTGTCGTTTAGCGGAATTATATTGAGCGGACTAATGCGCTTTTTTTGCGAACCGCTGGCAGCACTGACTGACGCCGGGCCTGAAATTACGAATGAATGATGGACTCCAATCTGCTTAGAATTCCCTACGTTTTTTACATATTTCAGCCGTGCGTATCGTCTGTCGGTTGCATCCAATTTCATCCAAAGTCGAGGAGCCGAGATACGCTGTCGCACCGCCCAGAACACTCGGACGTGTGGTGTGGTGTGTGTGTGTGGTGTGAGTAGTTGCTTTACCTGAGCCGTGCAGCAATTTTATTTATTCTGACAGACAGGCGCGCAAGTTGAAAAAGAAAGAATCAAACCCAGCAAAGCAAGTTCCGATAAAATCATGCCAATAAAAACACAAAAACATAAGTTCACTTGAGAATCACATATTCAGTGAACACAACGTGCCCCGGAGTGCTTCTTTGATCTCCAAAACAAAACTATGTTTGTCGCATGAATTTGTGCTCGTGATACCGTTTATAATTGTCAGTAAATACATAAGGACTTCAAAATGATTGAAGGGTATGGTGCAGTGACACAGGCTCTTTTGGGGACTCTTCTGACGTGGGGTTTGACCGCTTTAGGCGCCGCTTGCGTGTTCTTCATAAGAGGCAAACATGTAAGTGTGTTTTTATTCTTATTATAAATCTGCGACTGACTTCGGCAATGTTTCGGCAATACAATGTTTTGGTTATAGAGAAAGCTACTTGATGTTTCCCTGGGATTTGCCGCCGGGGTGATGACCGCCGCCTCGTACTGGTCTCTGCTGCAGCCCGCTATTGACATGTGCAAGGAAACCACAACTTACGGTGAAAATGGAGAGTATGCGTTTCTTCCGGTGGCTGGTGGATTCCTGTTTGGCGCTGTATTTGTATTTGGAACGGATAGATTCCTTGATTATTTGGGAATTAGTTCAACAAATATGATGATCAGTAAGTATTATTTCAACTAACTTGTGGCATGTGGATAAAGAATAGGTAGCCTTTGTCAGTACTTGGCTCTTTTTCTGCTATATCCATGAAAAAAATCATGTTCTTTTGCTCCGTTGCTGGGTAAAAGAAGGAAAAATGTTTAAACCAACCAGCAAACACACAATCTCTCATTTTATAGTACCTACTCTACTTCTTTTCCCGAGCACAAGATGTATGGGTGCCCAATCTAATTCTAATTCTAAATGGGGGAATAAGATCTGCACTGACGTCCCGCGTTGGGGTGTATTGTGCATTGTCCCCCTGCTGACCTCACCCTAGCCAGCCCAACTCCGTATGGGTAATAAGGGCCCATGAAACATTGGGCCCAATGTTTCAATGATTAATTTGATCTTCATGTTTAAAATATGTAGACTATTAGAATTATTTTCTTGCTGAGTTTAATATTAGTTTGGATTATATTTAAGATTTCGCACAGATAAACCTAGCATCTAACCATGGCTTCACTTGCATGGCATTCGATTCAAATGAGTTTGATTCCTATTGTGGGACAAATTTTTGCATGATCTATAACTATTTGTTCTGGCTCTGGCTGTTATATTACCATGGTACTCTTAGTTTCTGATACCCATGACACATGGCATCCTAGTGTGGGGTCAGGAGTATGTATATGACTGTTGAGTGTTATTTATTTATTATTATAACTCAAGCGAAATGAATTGGATATTATGGATTGTATGCAAATCTAATTATGAATGCAAGTGACCATTCTAGACCAGAACGCGCACACTTGCCTGTACCTGCACATAACTGCTATAAACATACAGTAAATAAAAAATAATAATAAGATATTCAAAAAAGCCAACGGTAACCAAGTATCAGGGTCTGTTTGTCCTGTTTCAGTTTTCTGAACTTAGAAATTAACACGCTTACCTTGCTGGTACTAAAGTTTTTTTTTTTTTTTTTTATGAATATTCCGGACATATTCACACAGTCAACTGATCCCAAACTAGGCATAGCCTGTACAATGGGTACCAGAGACTGATATATATAATAGATACATATTTTAACACCCAGACACAGAACAAACATCTGTGTTTATCACACAAATGTTTGTCCAGCGCGGGGATCGAACCCGCGACCTCTAGCGCAAAAGGCAGAGTTACTATTAACTGAGCTATGAGGCCAGTTGCAGCGCGCACTTGCCTGTACCTTGTACCTTGCGTACCTGTACCTAACATGTAATTGGCTAGTGTAGGTCACAGCCATACTAAAAAAAATTACCTAGTAATTTTTTTCTTAAAAATTTATATTCCTATGGTAACCAAATATCAGGGTCTGTTTGTCCTGTTTCAGTCTGTAGTAATTTACACTCTTACCTTGCTTGCTTGTCATGTCACTGATATTTTCTTGATCATCCTGAATTAGGTCAATAATGATTTCCCTGAAAAGGCCTATGACCGTTGTTGAAGAACCAGTGTGGTGAAAGGATTAAAGTGCGTCTCACAGAGGGTTCTTACGTGTACATGTCGCATAATTTCTTCGTTTTCTTGGACATAATGGTTTCCTAAAATGTTTTCCTTGATCGTTTAAAAGTACTAGTAAGGTGCACATAAATTTTCCAAATGGGAGGTCCCTGACCAGGATAAGGTAAATCAGGTGGCCTTGAATAAACCTTGTGATTGTCGTCAATAGTAGAAGAACAAACCTACTTCATAACTAAATATTTTTTTATGAAAAGAAGACATTACATAGATAACTAGCTAGTATTATTTCAGTTTATGATATAAGAAGTCATGGTGGATTTTTTAGACTTACAAGATAAACATTTACATTTAAGAATAACATATGAGTATTGTTCAGTTATTTGTATGTACAGTTTGTGTAATGACATAATGCAGTCAATAGCAGAATTTGATGAATTTTTCGTAGTTTATAAATAAATAAATATTTCAGACATATCACACACGGTCAACTGATCCCAAACTAGGCATAGCATGTACTATGGGTACCAGAGACTGATATAAATAATAAATAAATAAATAAATATTCCGGACATATTCACACTGTCAACTAATCCCAAACTAGGCATAGCCTGTACTATGGGAACCAGAGACTGATATATATAATAGATAAATATTTAACACCCAGACACAGAACAAACATCTGTGTTTATCACACAAATGTTTGTCCAGTGCGGGGATCGAGCCCGCGACCTCTAGCGCAGAAGGTAGAGTTACTACTAACTGAGCTATGACGCCAGTCAAATAATAGATAAATATTTAACACCCAGACCCAGAACAAACATCTGTGTTAATTACACAAATGTTTGCGAGAATCAAACCCGCGACATCTAGCGCAGAAGGCAGAGTTACTACGAACTGAGCTATGTTTAATTCCCAAGTTACTTCCAAATTCCAAGCTAACAGCAAATTTTAGCGTCAAATTAGTTTTATAAGGGTTTCTATAATACAACTAAAATAAATAAAATAAATAAATATTCCGGACATATTCACACGGTCAACTGATCCCAAACTAGGCATAGCCTGTACTATGAGTCCCAGAGACTGATATACATAATAGATATATATTTAACACCCAGACATGGAACAAACATCTGTGTTCATCACACAAATGTTTGTCCAGTGCGGGGATCGAACCCGCGACCTCTAGCGCAGAAGGCAGAGTTACTACCAACTGAGCTATGAGGCCAGTCAACTAAAAATACATTACAAGGATCGTTTTGAGTCTTTCTAGAAACAGTTGAATTTACTCTTGATTGTTCTTTGAGATCAATCTGTGAACTTGAATATAATAACAAGCTAACTAAAGCCAATTAAAAAGTGGACTGATATGATTACACACACACTCAGTAGCTGTGTATCAAGAATAATACATACATATCATTATTTAATCATCATCTGCTGTTAAATCAAAAGCAATTTATTGGTAAAATCATTTTGCAGGTCGAGACTTGGCAATATAAACAACATAATTAAAATTTAATTTGTATGTCGCGTATACAATGTTAAAGAAACAAATCATCATCATCAGCCTGATTAAATCCACTGCTGAATATAGGCCTCCCCAAGGAGGGCCACAACTTCCAGCCACCGACTTCCCGCAACCTTTGCAATGTCGTCGGTCCATCGGGCGGGGGTATTCCGTCGCGTGGTTGGCATTCGGGAACCCGATAATAATAACCTAAAATCAAATAAACAATCTTATGATGTTGACTGTACAGGCATCCTTTCGTTTTACTCTTGATAGTGGCAATCATTGTTTCTAATGATTTCCATCTTATCTTTGTGGCTTCATATTTATGTGAAATTACTTTTGAGTCAATGAAATGGCAATTTATTATGTTTATAATGCTGCTCGTTTATGGAATGATAATTTCCTTGCCAAGTATTGATTGGCCATGCCAATTACCGACGGGTTTTGTAGTTTCTTAGAAGTGTTTGTACAGTTTTGACTTTTAACTGCCAATAACAGCAGTGGCGCAAACACATCAGCAAATTAAATAATACTATTGTCAATGATAAGCTTAATATAAACATGGTTTAATGCTATTTTAATGGTAAATAATTATTAATGCATTTATTTGCATAGGTATATTCTAGAATTCGGTTTTAGTATTTAGAATTATGTACTTAGTTCAAGGTAATTGCTGCAATGCCGTCGGAACTACTTTGAAGTATAATTACTCACCTACGTTTATTCTGTGTTCATGATTGTTGTAGTAGGTACCTACTGTATTTACTAAATATGCTGATAACATTTTCAGGTATAACCAAGAGTAAGGAGTCAAAGGAGAAATTGGAGGATTTGGAGATGATGCAGGCATTGAACAGGCGGCCTTCGAATCCTACTAGTATCGTGACGTTGGATCCTCAGCCGGCCGATTTCGCTGACTGTATTTCGAACCAGCACACGGCGCAAAGACGGCGTGGGCATCACCACTCGCACCACTCTCTGGTTAGTATTTACCCGACTACGGGGGTTTGTTTTGTGTTTAACAGTCTATGTATATATGTTCAATTATGACCTCATAGTTCCAAAACTAGCGGTCATACTTTGACATATGAGCTGTCGAATAATGCGTCTTAATGGACCGGGTGTAATACGCTATTTGACGTCACTCTTGATAGGTACACGTAAACAGTAATTTTCGGATGTCATAAAAAATAAAGACTGTCATGTGCGAGAACTCGCGTCCTGAGGATTCCGTGCTAAGGATCAGAAAAGCGATATTCCAAGTGTAGGAAGTGACAAACTTGTATTTTGCGGTCGCTCGCGTTTTTCATTGTATGATATTGACTGCAAATATAACTTTGTCTTGTAATAATTCCAAAAAAAATAATTGGACTTGAAATTAATCTGCAAGATACATATTTCTTGACCGCAAAAAACAACAATACGTAAATTATTTTGAAATCGTTAGAGCCCTTTTCGAGTTGAGCAACATTTTCCTACAAACTTCGCAATCCAATTTGGGGGTAATGACATTCCTAAATTATACACTTTTTCCATTATTTATGTCACACACAGAAGTTCAGCATCAAGATTGGTACCTAAAACAGCTACTTATAGCTTATTCGTTGAGTTTGAGCTTATTTACTGATAGCTTATTGACTGGCCTCATAGCTCAGTTGGTAGTAACTCTGCCTTCTGCGCTAGAGGTCGCGGGTTCGATCCCCGCACTGGACAAACATTTGTGTGATAAACACAGATGTTTGTTCTGTGTCTGGGTGTTAAATATTTATCTATTATGTATATCAGTATCTGGTACCCATAGTACAGGCTATGCCTAGTTTGGGATCAGTTGACCGTGAATATGTCCATAATAAACAAAAAAAAAAGATTTTGGCATTGAGTGAAATTTTCGAATTTACCTATTAAAGTCATAGAACAAACTTTATTAAAAATTGGGTGTAGAATCAGCCACTTTCGGGATAGCACCTTGTATAGTTGAAGTAAATTCAGCAGTGTTCAATTTTACCCTTTATCTTTCGCGTTCGTGTATTTAAACGTATGTTTAAATTATCTATTGTTTAATAGTCTGCATTAAACAAGTAACTTATCATGCTTCAATTACAAAAGCACCGTTAACTGATAACGATAAGACTGTAGACCACCAGACGGAATTCAAATAGTTAAATCCACGTAGAAAACCTCTGTGTCGTGGCGGGCGAGTGCCTGGTTGCGATGTAAGAGGTACGGGTTCGATCTTTGCGGTGGGCGGCACAAATGTTTCCATGATCTGTAAATATTTGTTTTAGAGACCCGAGTCCGTAAAAGTTCTTTAGCTCTGGTATAGCAAGCGTTCATAGGTTACGGTAACCACTTACCAACAGGTGGGCCGTATGCTTGTTTGCCTCCTAAGTTGTATAAAAATAAGATGTTCTTGAGTTAATCACTTGTCACCGATGAGTGGTGAAATGTGAATAGCCTCGTTCTTGTATGGTATCATGTAAAGCGCTCCTACAAAACCGGCTAGCTATTCACTCTTCAACATTCAATACTCTATATGAATCGCTACTGTGGTCTGAGTTTTGTATTGCCCTCCTATATCCTACTAGGTAATATTATAAATGCGAAAGTTGATGAGGATGTTTGGATGATTGTATATTTGGATGTTTGTGATTCAATCACGCGATAAACGCGCAACCGATTTCGATGAAACTTGGAATAGATATGGGTCTTTACCTAGATTAGCATATATATTAGCTACTTTTTTTTTTACTACTACTTTTGACTGGCCTCATAGCTCAGTTGGTAGTTACTCTGCCTTCTGCGCTAGAGGTCGCGGGTTCGAATCCCGCACTGGACAAACATTTGTGTCTAACACAGATGTTTGTTCTGTGTCTGGGTGTTAAATATATATATATTATGTATATCAGTCTCTGGTACCCATAGTACAGGCTATGCCTAGTTTGGGATCAGTTGGCCGTGTGAATATGTCCGGAATATTTATTTATTTATTTAATATATCTAGGTTCCACGCGAGCAGAACCGCGGGCACAAACGAGTGGTACATACTTGAAGTTTCTGTTCCACAGGGAATCCCAGTGTAGGGTCAGGGCTACATTAATATATGTGACCGAGTCATCAACTGAGAACTTCCTCATATATGTATAGGTACCTACTCATATTTATGGAAGTTTGAAAGTGGTGCCAGTGACAGGAAAGTTAAGGAGTAAGGTTAGCGTGGTATGGTATAGCCTAGTATAGTATTATGTTATCTGTGGTATAGCTATGCCATGTCCTCATGGCATAGCTATACCATACCACGCTAACTTTCTAACGCTTTCCTCCTGGAAAGAATGTCATGTGACGAGAAGAGTATTAGATATGTGGATGGATGTGGGAGTAGAGGTACAATACAAAATCTATTGTGTCTGGAAACTCGCTGTGTGACTCGTGCGGGTTAAAGCTATGTCCATACCAAATTTCATCAAAATCTGTTCAGAGGTTTAGGCGTTAACGTAACAGACAGAGTGACTTATTAGATAGATAGATAGAAAATTCTTTATTGCACATAAAAAGTAGTACAAAGGCGAACCTTATGCTAAAAAGCATTATCTTCCAGATAACCTTTGTGTTTGTGGACAGAAGATGTGAAGGTAGTGCACAGGAGAGGGAACAGTTGAGATCATAAAAACGAAAATAAAAGGAATTATGATGCTCATATCTATTACTTATTATAATACATTAGTGTGATGTGATCTGATAAGAGTGATTAATGTTTAAAAAAAAACACCCAACTGTCAAATATCATAGTCCTGACCCCACACTAGGAATCCCTGTGTCGTGGGTATCAGAAACTACGAGTACCATGGTACCACAAAACCCAGACCCAGAACAAATATTTGCAAACATTTGTCCCGCAGCGGGAATCGAACCCGCACCCCTTGCGTCTCAGACGGGCGCGCTGCGCCACCGAGGTCATCTTAATTTCTATGCACTATGATGTTTCCAGAAATCAGGCGAAAACGGCGAAGGCGATCACCGTGAAAGCATAGCCCGCGCGCTCGAGGCGAGACAGTCGCAGTGGAAACGCATCATGCTTCTGGTTGTGGCCATCACCGTCCACAATATTCCTGAAGGGCTGGCTGTGGGCGTCTCCTTCGGTGCTGCTGGCTCTTCCGAGAAAGCTACCTTCCATACTGCCAGGTAAGAAATAGCTTAAAATCATATGTTTTCCCTACTTACTCCTTTTTGTAGACGCGTGTTTAAATTATATTTTGTTTAAAAATCTTCGTTAAACAAGTCTGCATGTAACATAAGCAATGCTTCAATTATAAACGCACCGTAAACGAAACGATGACGAGTTTGAAAATGAATGGGTCCGCAAATTTTATGGGCTAATTCTGAACTGCTTAGTTGCAAACTTGAAAGAATACGCAATACTGGCTGGCTGCACAGTAGCGATGTGTAGCTTTTTACGGATATGGCTCTGAGTCGTTTCTTCGAAGATCCGAATGTTCCGGATCTCTCTAGCCACTGAGATCCAGGTCCAAATAAAACATTTAATTTGGAACTTTATCCCAACTAAAACGCCGGGTAGAAGGATAAGAGGTAAAGAGATAGGTGTTTATGAGTAAAGTAAACGAGAACCCTAAGTATGCAAATAGAACTCTTGACCAAAATAAACCGATTTTTTTTATTTGATATATTTTCTTTCGTTAATGCAATATGTAGGTAAAGAAAATTTGCGGTATGTAAAACCTTGGTACCTACTACCTGTCTACTCTATTATCCAAATACTACTAAGTATTAAGTTACAACTTGTATATAATGTAAGAATCAATGTACATACATAAAATCCGTTTTAATCTCTCCCAAAACGAAAATATTACTTAAGTACAATCATCGAGTTAATTTTTCGCTGTTATCACGAGACGCACAAAATCGCCTTCACTACTGAGTGGATTGTTGTCATTCGGTCGGTTATGTGATGCCTTAACATGCATAGAGCCGGTGTTCCGAATGTCCCAAATTAAATGTTTCAGCGAGTCAAACCAAGTCAAACCTTAGACAGCACAATTGTTCCAGTCTCGTCCAGATACACCTTTACGAAACACGAGTGTTGTAACTTTTACGTGGACAGCGCCATCTATGAGTTTGTTTCGTTACCTCAAGGTTAGGTCGTTAACTACACCGAACTATGAAGTGAGAAGTTTTTTTCCTTAACTTACCATTATTGTTTTGTTGTTCATTGCTAGATGGCGCTAGTAGTTGTGATTTCTGAACCTTGTTTCATGTATAACAAACAAGGCAAACTAAACTTATTTTAGCTGTAATATTTATGCAATAGTAAAGCCACGATTGAATTTAGTTCTATCAGGCAATTAAGGGTAAGGGAACTTAGTTATATAATCATAGAAAATGTATTCTAAAAACTTGTAATAAGTATATATTATCTTCTAGACATTCATTTCACTTACCTCATTGTAGCCCTGTAAGTTCAAAATTCGGGAATAACAGTCAGCCATTCCATTCTTAAAAGACGTGTTTAGTACCTACAAAGAAATAGTTATGTCCGCCATTTTGTTACGTCATCAAAAGGAACGCGAGGCACCGTTTGGAGCGAAGGCATAGGCGGCGGCGACTGCGCAAGCATTCATTGATAAGAATTAGGCTCGAGCGGAATACAACGACTCTATGAAGTCTATGAACTTTACCTAGAACGGCTGACTACAATTACTGGTCTACCCTGAGCTATTGGCTGAGGCTCGAACCGCAGACTAAATACTCTTTATATTAGTCATGTTGTATTTTGAGTTTTGAACCGCATTCTAAATATTTGGAATGATTTCGAAGATTCCACTTAGGTAATTGTCTCGTCTCGTCTCGTCTGATCGGTTATTTGGCAACCAGTATCATGTATGTACCTTATCTAGCGAGATATCGTAGTTTTGATTCAATCTAGGTAATTGGTTTTGGGTATAAGGATTCTTCTTTGGAGATTTCAAATTCAATTAGAATATCAAATTAGTGATTTTTGCCTACTATATGCAGCATGATTGTTCTGCTAGTTTTAGTCTGATTTGTGAGGATGTTTGGATGTTTGTTATTCAATCATTTTACCAAAAACTTACATTTTCTGAAAAACTGTAAAGAAGTTTCAACTTTTTTTGATGCTGATCTTATTTTTTCCAAAATCTAACATCACTTTTCGATTACTCTCACGGTTTCCGATTTCGCCTAAGTGGCCCTGAAATAAAACTCACCCGGCATAGGCAACTTTTTATCTAGAGGTACTTACAACGCGGGCGAAGCCGCGGGCGTATGCTAGTAACTCATAAGTACATAACATTTACCTATTTATTTAATAAAACTAGTTACAAACGAATTCGGGATTTGGTGTACGAAATACCTACGTTGGGAAAATAAAGAATAATAGAGTACCTATACTTATATAAGCGGCTATAAGTTTCGACTAGGCTACACATAGAGCCCAAGAAAAGGGGCCGGCGAAGGTAGTCTCAAGATCGGCAGTCTGAAAGTATTAGCATTGGCGAGGAGGTTTTATTAGTCGAGTCGAGCCGAATCGCGTGGCCACGGGGGCATCGACCCGCGCGCCGCAGACGTTGCCGTCACCGCCGCCGAAACACTCCGATGAAACTATTTCACTGAAAAATCCGACGGCCCCGCCGAATCATTGAAGTCAACCTTGACGTTTTGTCGCGTCGTCTATACAGCTGGCACTCGCGTGGGTGCCCCCCCGGCCATATTCATAACCGTTAAATATTGGCACCTCTCTTATACCCTCTCTATGTACTTGCACAATCGAAAAAAATATGTTAGTCACGGTGACTGGATCGGTTTTAGAATTATAATAAAAAAAGTAAGGCCTTATTGCAAATCCTTTAGTTAGAGGATAGATGTAGTAATAAGGAACTTTTTACTCACTTACAGGACGCTGTAGTGCCTGGGACATATTTAGATGGTGTAGGCAGACCCAGCACATATACCATCCGCTAAGCCTAGTCGGCCTTAACTACAGGAAAGATATGGTCAATACGTGCGGAGCTAAGCTGCAGCTTTTCTCTCGATGTTTTCCTTCACCATTTTGAGCACGTGTTAATGCGCATATCAATTATATAAAAGAAAAATACATTTGTGCACGATCGGGATTCGAACGCATGACCTTCAGATCGAAAGTTGAGGTCCCTCGCGCTAGGCCAACAAGGCTCATAAGAATTATACCGAGGGTATGCGACTCGACTTTCGTTCGAGTGAAGTTATTGTCATAAAAACTTAAAAAACCCGCTGCACCCCTTTAGGGGTTGAGTTTCGGGAATTATTTTCTTAGTGCATCCATACTACTACAGGAAGCTACCCTCAGAATTTCATAGTTCAAGGATTTATAGTCAGTGAGGCAGTCAGTTACGTAACTGTATAATTTACGAATATGTACTTAGAAAACTAAGTAGGTACATATTGTCTTATTGGTTTATTATGTCAAATAGACGTCTATTCTATTCTATATTCGTAAATTAATTACAGGACATTTATTTAAGAGTGTAAAGCATTCAGTAGCCTTTGGGGAGGCCTATGACTTCAACAGGCTGATGATGTGTAAGCATAAACCTATCGAAGTGCTACATCGAAAGTCTTAAAAATTCTAAAAAAACAAATAAGGTTTTGTAGGTTCATATCCCCTTAACAATTGTTGTTTTAGAACATTTACTTCATATCGAATATAAATATACTAAGTAGCTTGCACGTCGTTATTGCCTATAATAGGCGGCCAAGATATACAGGGCTTCCCATGGATATGCCACATAGAGGGAAAGAACCTTGAATATTGTAGATGGAACATTTTACTGAAAGAAGACATTATTTGAATTTAAAAAACAATTCAAACTGCATTCATAGATGTTTAAATAATTACATGGTTGAACCGGAAATCGAACCCGTTATACGAGAAAAAATAATCACCCTGTAGCCTTATCATACCGATCGAAAGGCTTCATCATAAGGATTATTTTTAGCTAAATAACATAGTGTCACAAATAAAAGAAAGACCATGAATTTAGATTTATGAATTTAACATTTGATGTGAAATTTTGTTCAGAAAAATGAAAAGCTGATATTGCCGTAAGGACATACAACTGACGAAAACATAAGTACCTATTACTAATAGGAACCAGAATGAAAGTGTCCACGAGCTACAAGCAGAACTTAGACGTATTATTCTAAATATCTACCACAACAAGATCAAAAAATCGATAGGGAGCGAAATAATCAAAAGAGTGCGACTTTGTATTCAACAGGAAGGGACTCATTTTGAGCATTTCATAAATTGATTAATTTAGTATTAAAAATGTTAAAATTCATGGTCTTCCTTTGTTATTTAGCAAAAAATAATCTTTATGATGAAGCCTTTCGATCGGGGATTTGGACGCCTCGATTGGGACGCCCTGTATAGTCCCCATATTATGTTGGCCGCTCGAATTTGGCATTGCAAAATACCAGCAAAACACCTTTGTATATTTTTGGCTTTGTGCTAGCGCTTCCAAAGTCCATTTTTCCATGAACGGCTGCCAAAGTAGTTCTACTTCTAAAAAGCCATTACCTGTTACCGATAACAAATAAGGGCTTTGGTGGATAATGACAAAAATACACTCATTCTGGGAAGCCCTGTAATTATGAAGCGTTGAACTGTAATTTCTAGCGCTATAGCCGCTTATTTGGTTTAATATCTAAATACAGAGTCGATTTTCTGATTAGGGCCACGATGAATAATGGATCGTCTACTAGCCTTTTCTACCAACTGCCAGGACTCCGGCAGTACTTAAATAGAGAGATACTTTTGTCGATTTGTTGTTGCTTTATCCTTAACAGCGCTAAAATTGACGTAATTGTAAACGTCCTTGTAATTTTGATCTATATGAAAGAGACGGCAACATTTTTGCGATGTCTAATTAAGTTAGGACTTCTTTGAATATTTAAGTAGAATTCAGTAAGAATTCTTAAAACCGATGGTAGGTGTGCAACCTGTCACGTATGGAATACTTACTACTGCAAAATGTCGGCCCTTGCCAATGTTCGGACATGCCTCTGAGACATCTTCAACGATTTGATTGCCTGGAAGTCTGAGAGGATGTCTACCGTGTTTTTTTAAAGTTAAAAGTCATGAGCCTGTTCTTCTTCTATTCCTTAAACTTTATTGATAATCTGTTTGGAGCATAGTCCCAACCTTTTGTGTCATCAAAATAATTGGGTTTTTGGAAAGAAATAACGTTCTTACATAGTTTTCGTTTATAACGTTTTTAAATTTAGCTTTAATGATTTATACACTAAACATTCCTGTACAGGGCGCAATACAACCTGTTTAAACAGCGCTCTCATGCATTCCCAAAATAATATCAAGCCATTTTTCTCCCAATCGCAGCCATCATTAACTACGTATTTCTTCGTAAAGTGTGTCTGAAAAGTTGCAGCATTCATTATGATGGCAAGGCGATAATACGGCCGATTGTGTGGTGGTTGCCGTCGGTTAATCATGCAAGCTCCATGTGGAGGAGGTAGGCAGGGGGAATGAGGTAGACACAGCTAAGGAATACAGCAGGGACCCCATGCTATCGAAAACATGCTCGATTTTATTTTTTTCTCTTATAATTTTTCCCCAAACTCTACAAGTCCGCTGTTATTAGAAATTTCATCATCTTTATAACTAATAATTAAATGTACGAGACGTTTGACCTCAAGAAAAAACTGCTTGAAAATTTCGTTTTAGCTGATTTGACCCCAAAACAGCTGCTCTGATTTTTGCATAGTATATATGAAATGTCGAATTTCCAAAGTAAGCGACGCAGTCTAATCAAACGGGCACTTTTATAGTTTATTTCACCTGAACTATCGAAATTCAAGTACTACCTACTATGCCCTTCTCCGTTAGCTAACTCTGCTGCTGTCACTGCGCTAACGCGCAACAGCCCATGCACTGTAGTGAACGAGCTAACCTCACTCCTCTGTGGCACCTTAGAGGCGGGTGGCGCCCGCGCATAATGGGACTCGGCAACCGCTTTGTGCCCGCCGCTGTTATTATGCAGATTAACACTGGCGGGAATTTGTTCAAATATCGTAACAAGCGCTCCTCCCGGCGCCGGCGCCGCTCTCTCGCCTGTAATTTACGATTCGAGGCCTCGGGAATGTGTCGGCGTTCGCCCCTTCCACGCCATAACCACGGCACCTCCAAATACAGTGCCTCATCTTATATCCACTCTCAGACACACCTGAGATGATCCAAAGGACCAACGCGGCCGTTGCACTATGTAAATTCAAAGTACGAGCTCCGTGTAACTCTTGACTTGATGCGCTACTGCTATCTCATATACTTTGCTAACGACGTAACAACGATTTTATATTACACCTCTTTGCCAGAAAACGCCATAACACGTACGGGATCAGATTGTGGTCGGTTTATTTTTATTTTTATCCCCTTGGGCGGTTACTGTGGTTAGTTCAGGTACCTCTACCCGGTCAATTTCGATTTGCGAGGCTACCTATATATTTTTGGCGACTTGTTATTTATCGTTTGCTGATTTCCCATGCAAATTTGTTACACCGCTATTTTTTCATGGAATACTTACGTACTGTTCGAAACTGTTGCTGGATCGAGATCAAAGGCGATAGATACTAGTAGGCAGCATACTGTTTGTTATTAAGTTGTATGCAGGGCCGGTCTGACGCATTCCTTCGGAGCCTGCGACCCGCACGTAGATTCTGCGCTTTCCTTGTGGAGATAATTCGGGGTTTAACCCACATTATAAACTCTCTGCCTTTGCTGTCTAAAAGTAGACATGCATAAAGGACCTATGCCTATTTTAAAACAGTTCCGCCATTGGTACCTACCTTCTTACTTACTGGTTATTATATCATATGAAAATGAGCGTGTAGAATAAAGGTAATTAGTTAATTATCGTTTTTAATATTACTTCACCAACATCTGTATGCTAATGTATATATTATTAGGTACCTATGCATGTTTTATTATTTTTATATTTATTTTCATTGTGTGTTATTTTTATATCACCCGTAGTTATCTAGGTATAGGCAAAAAAAAATTTGAAGAATAAAGGCGCCTTAGCAAGCATTTTGTATAGCAAACTCATATGTAATAGCCATTTATTTGAAACTTTGTGACCGCGATCATAATCAGTTCTTCAAACACCGACTTCGTTTTAAATATCCCCACGCATTAATTTATTCAAGCGAGGTTGTTTATTTATAACGCGTTTTACAGTTTTACCAACTTTTGACAGTTATGATTACTTCTGATCCAGTTTATGATGATCATTTTTTGAAGGCTTTGGTGAGGTAGATATAGTTGCACTTGTTTTTACGCACGCGAGAGCCGCGCGGTGCATGACCCCATCGGAATGTGCCACGTGCAGTGCACTAGCCCGATGGAATGCGCAACTGTTTGCTTTTTAATTTTTTCTTTGCCGCCACAAACAATACCATTTCATACTATTTCATAACGAATTCTTTACTGACACTATGGGAGCATACTTTCTAAAGCGGCGCTCGGTTTGCTTTAGCGACATTTTTAGGATGATGTTTGTATGAACTTCGGCGTGAAATTTCAATGAATAAGCACAGGTGGTTGCTGCATAATCAATTGTAATATTTTTAAATAACTACCTAAAGACATAAAAGGCACCTAAGATATGATGTTATCTATACCTCATTCATTTTCAAATGAACACCCTATTAGCGGGTCTCTTTTGTCCGTCCGTCCGTCCGCCCAACCGCCCATAAATCAAAACCTTCTTGACTTACTGCATTGTAATTTAAAATCGTACACACCTACCCAAAGATTGAAACGCGAAAATAAAGCATAACATTATCAACATTGTAACGAGATTCCTTGGTGTCCCGAATTTAACTTGGCCGCTTTCTCAAATTATTCTCAAAAATCAAACTGCATAATAACTCGCTAGTTTTCTGCAGATTCAGATGAGCTACAATTGAGTATGTTACTGAGATAAACTAAGTATGCATAATATACCGACACCAATCCAACTCGGAATTGGCATTCATACAATGACAACAGCCTAAGGGTCTAAGTTGCCTTGCCCCATGATTGATCATCACCAATATTGCTTACTTTCATAGGCGCAAGCATCCTTTTCGCAATAAGCAATCCGACAACGTGGCTCCTCTTCCTTGTAACGTTGTAAAAATATCTGTAATTTTCACATTATTGACAATGATTGCATATTCCCTCTCACTTTAAAATCTTCACCTAGATTTTTCTAGATAATAATCCTAGGTAGGCATGCCATCCTCTTGTTAAGCTGTTCCATTTTTTTATTTTTGGCGCATTCTCCATACCACCCGGACTTGCATAATTGCATGTTGCATCTCATTTGTTATTCATCTATGGATACGTTCTCGCTTGCCAGTCTCAATTTCATTTATTCAAAATTCAAACGCTCGTTCCATTTATAGTGTTCACTAAACGTTTGCGCTGTAAAAGGGAACGTTTAGCGGAAGTAAGCGCGATGCCGGATAGCGCTACCGGAAGATGCGCCCGCGCCGCTCTAGATGCGCTTTTACGATTTCCGCCGGACGCTGGTCTTAGCTAAAACTGCCCGGTCTATATCACGATTGTTCCGTAGCTTTGTTTTCATTCTGCATATCTGAGCACTTTCGATTTGTGTAATCGACGGATGCAGCTTTTCCCAAGGCTACAAATAAGTTTTTAAAAGGCTTCTTTCACTCTCTCATTTAAATTCATATGAAGTGGGATAAGGGTAGGGAGATGATCTAAATTTTTCCCAAATTCTGCCTTTTACGTCAGTAAATGGTTCCAAAAAAGTCATTGTAATAGTCATATTTAAGTACCTATTGGATGTTGGGTAGACCTCAAACTATTTTTTAACCAGTAGTAACTCGATATACCTAATTGTTCAAACGATCAATATTAATTGTTTTTCCTTATTCACTAAATAAATTGCAGCCTAGAACACATTTATCAGGGGTCCTACATCAGTCGCATTGCCTTTGCTTGTTTGTTCGTATGTCGCTGGGCATATGGCTGTGCCTATGCACTAGGCACATACTGTTCTGTGACGGTGTTATCTTTACATGCGCTCGCTCTTCATAGAAAATAAGTAAAGATTGTTTACAATTTTTCTTACATTTAATATCGAGAACCTAATGTCTAGACAAACCTAACATAGGTTTTAAGACATTTACTACCATTCATTTGTATAATAAATAAATATAAATATGAATTACTATTATACATGTATCAGTGATGTTGTCCGTACAACGTGCTGGTATATGCGTTATTGCCGCACCCATGTCACACGCCGTCCATATAATTGCTTCACATGGAAATATTGCACACTATCTGTGCTTGATGCAAGTTTGATCAAATTATTTTCATTTAGATTATTCATAGGTATATTTTCTTATTTTAATGCATTATTACGCGGCATTATTTTATTTATATTTAAAGGCGGCGTATTTCAATGTCACTTGATATTATTTCGAATATAGTACGATTTTATTGCAAATATAAACAAACCTTCACTTGCCATTTATGTACACATAGACGCTGTGAATCATTCATTACTTTAGCTCTCTAAAAAAAACAATACCCCCTTCAGGCGCCGCAGCTGGGCAAAAACAGCTGCAACAGGAAAATCCAATGCTATTTTAGTATAGTGAATAAGTAATTATTTACTGCAAAGATACATGAGTCATGATTGTTTACCTACCCGGACCGGTTCTCGTCATATGCACATTTTTTCCAAGTAAGGTATGAGTAGTTCAATGAATATTCAGTCTGATAATAATATTGATGAGTAAAGATTCAGAAATGACGCTACATTAACCATTTTTGGAAGAAGTCTATAACGTAAAATGTATTAGGAGTCTGTACAAATAAATAGCAAGTTTTATTTTCGCATTAGCATGTGTTTAACATAATCCTAACCTAACCTAATCTGAATTCCGACTAGTTAATTTTGAAATAATGTCAACCAAGAATGTGTCACTCGTTGATATGGAAAATAGGAAGATGTGTCGATTGATAGTGCCTTGGCTCCGGCCGCGCACACTCGCTGCAGGGTACCGTCGAGGTGGTCAAACGTGTGGGTGCAATGACGTGTCTCATTCATAATTCACCTGTTTACCACCACTAATATTAGTATTACCTCCGCGCGACAATCGATAAAACGATACTGCTGACTAGCTGCATAGGCCCGCTTGGAATGCTGCATGTACCGAAGGAAATCCGCAATGGCGCCTTAGCGCGAACCTACATAGCTATCCGACTTGCCAGATACCTAGACTTATACACTCAGTCATGACATCATGTTCATTTGCATGGGTATGATGTGATAGACAAAGGGTCGACATTTGAACGTAACGAAATTAGGTTTGCGGATTGTCTAGCTCTCCTGCTCTCTCATTGTGAAAGCTGTCGACGTGGAATCAGGCTTTTGCACATCTTCTAAATAGTGCGTATCGGGTGCATCGTAAATGCATCGTACAATCCATGAGTTAACCCTATTTTAGGATATACCTACCCCTTTACAATCCATGAGTTAACCCTATTTTAGGATATACCTACCCCTTTGTTTAGGCCAAAGTAGTTTGTCCTATGCGCAATAGGACCATCAAGTTTTGCCTTAGCTAATCCTGTACCTACCTACTCGTATATCCTAATATGAATACGCACTCTCCAGGATAAACTTATATGGCTACTGGTATATAAGGGGGGTTTTTTTTTTTTCACCCGATGGTAAGCGGTTACCGTAGCCTATGAGCGCTTGCAATACCAGAGGCATCACGCACGCGTTGCCGACCCCGAACCCCCTTCCCCCCTAAAGAGCTCTGGCAACCTTACTCACCGCAGGAACACAACACTATTTGAAACAAATAATGTTATTTGGCTGCGATCTTCTGTAAGGCGGAGGTACCTCCCCAGTCGAGCTGCTCCAATTCAGAACGAGAAAATCTCGCTGTGCCCTACCTCCTCCTAATCTAGTAATCCTGTAGCGCCTGTAGGAACGTACATATATAACTAGTTAAGTCTAGTTTGCCCTAAAATCCAGTTTGGCCCGTAATGCATCGAATGTTTGACTGCAACGTTGAGCAGACATTAGTAACATACTATGCTAATACCTGCCAATCTTCTTCATTTGTTTGCTTTCAAGCAATCTCCATTGACTTTTTATTTCTTTAGTTTTGTAATTAAAACTTAATTGGTCACTCTCGCTTTCCATAAACTCCTTTTTCATCATGAACTTTTGGAATGTTTCTCGAATCTCTCTTTTTTACTCGTTTATTAGTCTGTTTAAAATCGATTTGAAAAAAAAAACTTTGCTCCTCAGTTATTAATTTATGTACCTATCTACTCTATGGGAAGTTATTATATATAAGACTATTCAGTCTGCGATTGCGATAACACGAGTAATGTTTTGGCGAGACATCTCGCTCACGGACAGGATGGCTAGACTACTAAGTCGACCTTATTTTTGAATTAGAATGCGGCTGTGTTTACATTTTTCTCCTTATTGTGACATTTTTGGCAGGAATCCAGGTCGTGATATAAAACAAGCCGGCGTCTCGTCGACTTATAATAATATGTAATCGGTACGGTAACGTAGATTCGCGTTCGAGTTCATTATATACTATTGCAAATTTTGATCATCATACATTTGATCTAATATATGATGGAATATTTTTGTCTAAAGTTTGATACAAATGCAACTTCCAAGGATCATCTCTTTCGTTTTCCGTAAATTTTAAAAAGATAAGACAAACATTTAGATTCGATTCTATAACCTAATTTGCTCTAAGATTTTGTAATGAAAACTTTCAAGATGTCCTCTCGCCTTTATGCTAATGAGTAACAGAGCTTATATGTTGAGTGACTAAGCGTAACGCACCTAAAAATATTTTTTCCTAGCAAAATCCTGGTATAACTTTTCACTGTGAATTTTGTGCAATTATTGCTTGTTATAGCTAACTATGTCTTAGTTTATGGTTTATCTTAGGCTGACAAAGGTAGGCGTAAAAATAGTGTAAATCATTTCATTTGATGCCTATCGAATACCCCCTAAGCGCGGCTACAGACCTACCGATTCCATTAGATTGCTCTGGCAGGATTGAAATTGGGAGGCTAGAATGCAATACAAAATGTAGTACCACTCGTTACACACATACCTACCCGAATCGACAAGAATGCCCGGTCAGAAGGAACCGGCCAACATCGCTAACGTACTAACTGCGTATATCGTCACCACAGCCCGATCGCAACACGGCGTCGGCGATAAGTGTAGCCACCGAAGCGATTTTGTCTGACTTTCGATCCTTTTAAGCGATTTATTTATGGCAATTGTGGAATTTGTTGCCATATTTATTTATTATTATTTAAAACTTATTAATAATTAAATGAGAAGATGTACGTCGCTGAATCCTAAATTTTAAAGATTGTTTTTTTTTTTTCAAAATAAGCATACTTTCATAATACAAAACAAAGGAGGTCACGATCCATGAAAATGAAAAAGTCGTCCAATAAAGGGTACGCCCTCTATTTGCCGTTTACTTCCTACCTTTGAAACACCCAGTATTTTCAAGCACTGCTTTGGTTGATGTGCTGCTCTCAAAACACAACATTATACAGTTCTCGTTGACATAAAAAGATTCAGAAGATAATGGTCTTTAATGTTTCGGGTTACTGCAATCAGCGCGTGCAGCCCAAAGTTCAGACACTAAAGAACGAACGGTAACGCCGCGCCACCTGACTCTACAAACAACGTGTGTTTCTCACAGGAAACCAACGAGCGATGAAATCACACCGCTATACCCTAGTATGCAAACAGACAGACGCATGGCTGTGGCATCGCTCAGCAGATACGCTGGGGTCGAAGGAACGTCTCATTGCGAGCGACAAGGACGCGGATATGCCCCGAACCGGGCGGGAGATGGAACGCCAGCAAGTTCAGCATCAAATATGTGCGCGTGCGTCTACGAATTGCATTCCCTTACTGGGTAACGGCGCTCGTTCACCTTTCTCGTTCCGTCCAAAGGTCTCACAGTTTCCTCTCACTCGAGCGTAGGGCTGTGTGGAATTCAATTTCAATCCCTTATTGCAATTCTTCCTTTAGCAATTTATAGCTATGCTCCTAGTTTATAAGATTAAACAGAGTTTCATGAAAATGTATTTAATTTGGGTTTTCATCAATCGCGTTCTTATTATGTATTTCCTATATTGCTATCGTTGGAATTCAATCGGGTCTAAATCGCGTGATACCAGACAAGAACATTTTGATAAATATTTTGTATAGTACCGATACCAGCATGGATTCAGTTTATGTTAAGCTCGCGGGAGTGCAAGCCCTACCCGCACGACATGAATGAAGGCGCCCGCGCTTTGGAATGCGGTCGAGTGACGTGGCGGCGCCGGAGCAGATCTCGATGCACTTCACCATAGGGTTAGTTTTAAGATTGTACTTTGAAATCTATATAACCAGTGCTACATTTTCTTTGAGATTGATATGATAGTTCGACAAGAACTCTTGTCTCACAAAAAATAAATGAGAATCGCAAATCTAAATGAGGGTTTCATCTGGAGATTCTGCCAGTCTAGTTCATATAGCAAGAAAGTTGGGCTAACATACAGGCAAAGCCGATGCTGCTGATCAGTGAACTCGCGAAGGGCTAAAGTGATGCAAAAGCTTGGACTTGATTTTTAGAATTACTAACGAGTAATTCTCTCTGGCTGCTTGGTGAAAAAAGAACCTACAGGAGCCGTTGCTCTTTTTTTTCTGTTTCAGCTTACTACTTTCACTCTAATTAAAGTACAACATTCAATTAATAATAAATCAAAAACAGTACATGTCCTAAAGTATCCCTGTGTCGTGAATATCAGAAACTACGAGTACCGTGGTACAGCAACACCTAGACCCAGAACATATTTTGCAGATCATGCAAACATTTCTTCCGCCGATCGAATCCGATCGAACCCGCACCTCTTGCGTCTCGATCGAGAATGTGTGCATGCGCCTAATGGCCGCCATGTGTAATGTTTGGATGTGTCTCTCTTGACTGACGTGACGTGACTTATCCATTCAGACATTTCAAGCGCTTTACGGTCTAAGAAGAAATCTACCATCTAAGAGATTACAGTTGTGAACTTTTTTAACAGTGAGTATATTTTAGGATTGTCTTTGCAATGTGCCTGCTGACACTTATGGTCTTATTTTTGAAACTTATACTTAAAAAACGAGTCATCATCAACCTACATCAGTCCACTGCTGGACATAGGTCACTTCGAAGGCGCGCCTTTGAACCTGCTATTCCGCTCTTCTCTTCTAGTGTATGCCAGCTACACTAGCTACTTCGCAGATCGTGAAGCACAGACCAAACTTAAGGTAAACACATAACTGTGGTGTGGCGTGACCGCCAAATCGGTACCGGATCCATATGGTGCATATTAGTTGCAACACACTACACCACAGTTATGTGTTTCTACCTAATGTTTTGTCTGTTTGATTCGTAAAACAAACTAAGAGAGTATGTAAAAATTTGGCTTGGATGCTGCACGCAAGCAGCAGCACGCGGCGACAGCGAGCGGCAAACCGTTGAGGTTGACGGACCACTTACCTCGACCGGTCCGTGGGAGCCCGCCACTTCTTCGCATACCACCATAACTACTCTCGGTAAACATCATGAGAAGAATTAATTTTATTTGAATAATTTCAATAAATTCCGACATTTAATTAACATTTACCAGATTCTTGGACGTCGATCGTTTGATTAGTCATTTTAATGATGTCTATTTACAGTTATCGATCTGAATGCGGTGTAAATATCGTTTCGTGATTGGTCGCTCCCTGACTGGTCTAGACTAGAGTATTTATTGATGGCTCTCATCATTCCTGCTTGGAATTGCATAACGCCCTTCAGCTGATGAGAACCGAACGTGCGCTCTGCGTAGGAATTCATCGACTCTCGTGTAATCTTTTACGCTTTCGAATGTTGATTATTAATTGCCCTCTCATCATTCCGATCATTTTTATCATACCTTTCAATCAATATATTTAAATGGATAGCTAGATTTCCATATCGATGGATTTGTATTCTACGATCGATGACCCATCAGCACGTGCAGACCTTCCTCGCACATCTTTCGAGCTTTGATTTGAATCTTTTACTGTGAAGGCGAAAGGTTTGTTGTTTTAAAATTGCAATGCCTTTACGTTGCGTTCTGCTCCTTGCGTTGCGAAGATGTACTCAATTGAAGTAGTGTTGTTTGTGCGGTTTTATAACGCACTCGCACAACCCTGTAGTAACGATAATGAGTTCGTGATGTGATCAATTCTCTAAATTATATCAAAAAAGGACAATTTAATGCTCTGGAATATCTTGAATAGGGGACAGTTCGTAAAGTGATATAATTACTTAAGTATACGCACACGTGCGGTCTTGCGTTGGTGATGTCATCTTTACCCTATGGTCACGTCATAAGGACAGTCCACGACTAGATTATCTCGCGGCGACAGTTGACCAACCAGCTCGTTTAGTTTTTCTCTAGATATTTCTATATTTACGACCACCCATTAAATCAGTTGCGTATCGATTAGGAGTTAACATTACTTATTTCGTACGTTTTCTTAACCATAAAGTGGTGATTACCATTGGTGTCGCCATGTCTAGTTGATATGCAATTTTGATCTAAGTGGAGCAGTGTCGATAGTGCGAGCTGCGAGCGATGCAAGAGGCGATGCTAGCCCATGCGGAGCCCCGCTGTCTGGCAGCCGATTCCCCCCCTCTCCGCCCCCTCAACCTTCCCCTCCGCGCAACCCGTCGAATGCGATTGGTACCTAGCACAACCACCTCGTATTGCCAATCCATCTACCACCGTATATCTTTAGTAGATTGACTCGTCGACAATTCTCTCATTGCCACTTCCCAAGGTTGACAAGATACATCATACTATTTTAAGTCTATAATATTTTTTCGTATGCTTTAGTATCGAGCAATGAGTCTGATTCAAGTAGTTATTCGTTTTATATGTTGTGCCTGATAATTACTTAAAATACTGCAAGATTTTCATATCCTTTTGTCAATCGAGTTTCATAACAGTAACTGCTCTATGCTTCGGGAGTAGCTATGACCATTGAAGTAGAATAAAAAGATACTTAAAGTCATGTCAAGAGAATAATACTTTCTAATGAACAGGCAATAAATTATCCTATTATATAAACAACGATGATATTAACAAATAAAACATGATAGTATTCAACTATTGCAGCTTTTATTTTGAGAAATGATTCAAATCTTTTTTGTATATGTTCACAATTTATAGAATTTCTCTCGAAATTAACAAGTCTCCTCGACTGTCTCTTTATACAAACTGTTAATAGCTGTGGTTGGCTGCCGGAAAAACTTTTCTACGCAAAAATCAAAATACCTAAGTCTTACTACTCTTTCGCAGCAACTTGCCTAAATGTTTTATTTTCTGAAATGTTATCATAGCCATTAGGAAACTACTTTTACTGTACTTGTACTGTAGTTTTGTCCTGGCCTTCACCAACACATACCTAAACCCCCTGTTAAATGGCAGGCTAACGGATTCTTTTTATGAGATAGTTTCATACATTACCTACCTAGCTGTCATCGTAACCGCTAGTTACGGTAACCGTTGGCTAATGAGAGACGCCAATCTAAATATTGTAGGTTCAAATTTCTGTCGTGCACCTATGGATTTTGGGAAATTAATTAATGTGGGCTATTATACCAGTGCTCTGAAACGGTGAAGGGTAACGTCGTCGTGAGGAAACCGGCATGTCCTAGAACTTAAAAGTTCGAAGGCATAGGCACAAAAGGAGCATCAACGCTGCGAGGTGCCCTTTAAACTTTTTTTCACACTGGTTCTTTCACCAACGGCTATTTTGAGGGCCACCGTACCTCAACCTAGTCACTGACCTAACGTTAGTAATACCAAAATAAAGGTTAGTACAAACGCCACGCTGTAATCAGCTATGCAAGAACTTGTTAGGTCATGTTTACATAATAAAGCGGATATTCATTATAGTCCTTTCAATCTAATGCTATCATTCGGTGAGGTCTTTTGAGTTTATTTATTAGTAACCCGGACTTATTGAAGTAGAAAGATTTCGCCACAGCTTTACAGACGTTCTTAAATGTATTTTTTGTTTGATTGCGCATAGTATCGGAGGCTCTAATTGAACAAGTGTAGTGATGGTGGTGCGACCTCGGCATATAGCGCGTAAGTCCGATTGCGACAACGCTGACTCGGGATTGTGCAAGTGGCCGATGGAAATTCCGGTGTCACAGTATTAGCAAGTGTGCGGGCTTAGAGTCCTGCGTGTGCGCACTGCTCCGCGAGGCCACAGCATGAATGGAGCCACGGTATGTAGGTCACGGTGTCGTCAATGGGCCGTTGGCAGGGCCCCGCGCAGCCGCCTCTTGCGCCCCCATCGCTCCGTGAAAGTTGCCACTACTTTCGCGACTGTCGCTTCGACGATCACAACAATTTACACTCTAGCACTCGAAAACTAAGTCACTTTTCGATCGGCGCTTTGGAACGGTCACATCCGCTTCGGCGCTCGTGCGTGCCCCGGAGACTTTCTGCGGCAAGTCGGCGCGAGCTCTACGGCCGCGCGACAGACGGTCGAATGTCGCTCGCGCACCTGAAAATTCGGCCGCGCCGTATGCTCATGCTTAGGAATTCATTTCCGGGTAGGTCGGAAAGTGAAATGGACTCGTCTGTGATGTAATTGGAATTCGGATGTATCCGGAGTCAGCGTTACTATCCGTTCACTTAAAAATTTCTATAGGTATCGGTTGACATAATAGGTTGCGGTGCGCGGTCGCACCGTTTCCGTGACACAGTAGGTTGAAGCGATGAAGCGTAAGATGAGTTTTTTCCACAATCACAGTAAAAGTCATAACTTTATTTAACATACCATTCTATATTCACTTTGTATATACTGGTAACACCGACACTTGAAAAAACAATTTGAATTTCAAATAAAGTATAACCTGCCCATAATATGTTTTATTACGTAGCTTTATAGGCGTATGAGCTGAGTAAGCTCTAATTGATCGAATCAAACTTAATAGCATTATGAAAATAATGCTATTAAATGCTTGAGAAAGATCTCAAAAAATTTCAATGTCATTAAATTATTTCTTATAAATAACTAGCTTCCGCCCGCGGCTTAGCTCGCGTGGTATCCGTATAAAAAGTAGCCTATATGTTATTCCAGGCAACTTACTTCAGAAATGCCAAGTTGAATTCCAATTCGTTCAGTAGTTACGGCGTCATTGAGTAACAAACATGTTTACATCTCAACTTTCGCAATTAAAGTATTAGTAAGATTAGCATCCTACTACTATCCTACTTCCCACTATAATCTTATAAAGATATTATTTTATAATATTAACTATGTATAATGGACACCGCGATTAGATATATTGACCCTGCTCGAGTATGGAGTAAAGGGTGTGAGCTTTTCTCCTAACACAAATAGCAGTTATTATATATTGATTGATATAGAATTTCCCAACATAAATCACTGATTCATTTCCAGTGCAGTCTATTGGTGAATTCGTTCCCTTTGATGGACAACGGTTTGTCAGCGTATGCGCGTGTACCAGCCAGCTTTCACCAAGCTCACAGTCTCCATGCCGTCGTGCATGTTTATTAACTTAACCATTTTAACCGGAATTCCCGAGGCTTCCGTGGCTGTTAGTACACTTTTGAGCGCCTAGATCGAACATGCCGTTGTTCGGGAAATTTTAAAACAATTCCATGTAAACCTGTGTTCATACGGCGTGCGATATGTTATCCTACTTCCTATTAATATAATAATAATGAAAGCATCATACACGCGTACCCATACGTGTGTAAGTAATGCTTTTTGTTTTTTTATAGGCCGAAGTTTTAACCGCATCGCGGGAACGGTTACAGTTTAAGTGTTTGTTCATACAAGGAGTACCTACTACGTTTTCAAGACCCTGTACCATCAAATTTGCGAAAAAAACAGTTTTTTCAGTGCGCCTCCTAGTGACTCTTTCGTGCACATAAACTTAGCTAATTCATTTTTCCGAAGATTTGTCACTGAAAGCATCGGATAAAAGCTCCGTCCGTAGTATGCACTCGGACTAACGGTGACGGAGGCTGTACTGTTTACAGTTAGGCGCATTCCTAGAGCGGCTTAGCCGGGGTAGCAGGTGCGGGGGAGCTTTGGAATGTGCCAACTAGCCATTCGTTCGTCGTGCCCTAGGTTCTTTCTTGGTCATTCTGCATTAGTTGAATGATCCAATTGATGTAAAGTGCCTCTGAAACGGGCCAATAATGGTTGATGAAAGAACAAGTGCGGTGAAATTATTGAAGTGCGCCTTATTGAGGCTGTACAAACTTGCTGTAAAACAGGGTCGTTTCTACGATCATACGCAATATCTACATCTTCACAATCACTGAAACTATTACCTTTGCCTATTTACCTGCCGGGCCCTCACAAAGCGAATGTGTTCAAAATATGTTTTAGTGTTATGCACCTCCCTATAAGTTATTTATGAAATACTCCACACTACTCCACTTGGTCGCGAGGAACAGGCATAGCTTCACCTAGTTTCTAAGACGTTTCAAAGTGATCCTAGTGATTTTATTGAAATAAATGCCTTTTGACTTTGACTTTAACTTTGAGGCGCGATTTCTAGGAGATATCTAAACAGAGTTATTTCATACTAAAAAGGAGGTATCAATAGCAGTATGAGCACCTAAAGAGTGCTGGTCGAGTGGTGGTAATGGCCCCTGCCTTCCGATCTACAGGTCGTGCGTTCAAATCCCGGTCGTGCACCAATCGATTTATGTGCGCTATACTAGTGCTCTCAAACGGTGAAGGAAAACGACCGACGTGAGGAAACCGGCAAGTCCTAGAACCTAAAAATACGAAGATTACGAAGACATGTTGAGGTCGAGGAAAATTTATTTGTTACACTATTTTTATTACCAACATGAAACAATAAAGAATATGAATATGTGCACGATAGGAGAAGAGGCGCACTTAAATCCTTTCACTACACTGATTCTTTCACCGACGGTCATAGGCCCTTTTCAGGGCCACTGTACCTCAACCTCGTCACTGACATAATACAGGATGACCAAGAGAGAATCAGTGACAAACTCAATTATAAAGCTGTTTTAGGTAGCAATCTTCATGTTGAATTTTTCGTACGTTTAATAAAGATGATAAAAAGATCAAAATCAGCCGATTTGAAAAAGTTGGGTAAAAATGTTTTGATTTATTTTCTTGTTGTTGACAGAATAAGCCCCTTTCGGGATAGTATACATGTTATGAATCACATTGTATTGGAAGCTGTAACTTTTACAGTTATAAGCATTCCTCAAGTGGCCTAGGCCACTTGAGGAATAAGTGGCCTAGGCCAGGGTAGCAGGTGCGGGAGTGCATAGGAATGAGCCTACTAGCCGTTAGTATGCATTTTTAGATGGTATTAAAACAAGATCGTTTGTTTATTCAATGTATAGTCATAATACCGCATATCATCAAAGGAGTTCAAACATTTTATTAGTATGGAGCCTGGCATATAAGTTAGCCGTTTTGAAAATATCATAATCGCAGTCGCTGGCCAAACCTTAGAAAATCGATAGATGAAATCGGTACAAACAAAATGTAAGATACTAGTGTCGTGTCGGTTGATGTACCATCTTCAGGTTTAAGATTTTTTATTTTCTCAAAAGAATAAATTCACTTACATGAGAAACAAAATATTTACTTATATCTAACACTTTTAGGGCTTAATCGTAAACAATTTTAATCATCATCTTCCTGACCTTATCCCACATCATGTGGGGTCGGCACAACATGTATTCTTCTTCCATTTCCCTCTATCAGTCGTCATCTCAACACTCACTCCTTTCTTCACCATATCCACTTTCACACAGTCCATCCATCTTTTCTTTGGCCTACCTCTACTCCTACATCCATCCACATTCATATTTAACACTCTTCTTGTCACATGACATTCTTCCCTCCTCATGACATGCCCATACCAAGCTAACCGATTACTCCTCAGCTTTTTCGTTTTAATATTAAACTGTATAAAATAAAATAAAAAAACAGCTTTGTTCAAATTATATAATACCACGTTTTTCTTTGTCACAGAACTCTGGCGCTGGGAATCGGCATCCAGAACTTCCCAGAAGGACTCGCGGTCAGCTTACCGCTACAAGCTGCCGGTTTTTCTGTCTGGAGAGCATTTTGGTATGCAATTCAAGTATACTAGATTCTACTAGAAATATAAGAAATTAATGAAGATAAAGAAGCGTTAAGAAGCGTTTTAGGAGGAGGTAGGGCACAGCAAGATTTTCTCGTTCTGAATTGGAGCAGCCCGCCTGGGAAGGTACCTCCGCCTTACAGAAGATCGCAGTCAAATAACATTATTTGATTCAAATAGTGTTGTGTTCCTGCGATGAGTAAGGTTGCCAGAGCTCTTTAGGGGGGGGAGGGGCTTCGGGGTCGGCAACGCGTACGTGATGCCTCTGGTATTGCAAGCGCTCATAGGCTACGGTAACCGCTTACCAACAGGTGGGCTGTACGTTTGTTTGCCACCTCAGTGGTATAAAAAAAAAAAAAAAAAAGATCATTTTGCCGCTTAACCGTGCTTGCCTAGTGGGAGGTTCCCCGGCTTTCAATCCGAAGGTCGTGGGCTCGAGCCCGGTCGTGCACCAATGAGTTTTTATCTTCGAAAAATTTAAGTGCGCATCAACACGTGCTTAAAATGTTGAGGAAAACCTCGTGAGGACCTGACATGTATGGAATACTTACTACTGCAAAATGTGGGCATGTGCCAATATTTGGATATACCTCTGACTACCCCCCTTAGACATCTTCAAGCAACTGATCGCCTGGAGATTTCAGAGAATATACACTATTTTTGTTTTAAAGTACCTACATTTGTTAAACGTGTCTATTGCTTGTTTGTAAAGCTCAATTCAGATTAACAGAAACATACTTGCAGTGTGAATATATCCGACCTTTCTCAGCATTTAAAATGCTCGCATCGCACTTTTGCAAGCTGGTGTGATTTGCTACAAATCAGCTTGCAATAGTGCGATTATGAAACAAAATAGCTCTACTGGTAGCACATTTTCATCTACCTCCATCATCGCCTAAAAGCTCAAGATTAGCTTCCCTTGCTGATTTTCTTCGCGTTATACGGGGCATCGTACCATCGACTTTGCAATTTTGTTTAGGCGATAACGTTTTAAGGCGTTGTAAGGCCCCTTAAATGACCTACGTCGTACATACCGTCAATAGGTACTTGGTACGTCGAAAGTTACGATCGTCCAATGCTTGCAGTGTTTAGATATGTACTTTTCGTCTACATTCTATGTAATTTAAATATTAAGATATCTATTTAAGACTTTGTTGCTATGACGATAACAATTCTCTCGCTATTCTAAGAATGTCGAAAATTTAAAGAAAATCGGTCAGCATTATCTGTTTATTTTCGGCGACAAAAACTATTATCTGAGTGTCTCGGACTTATCTATTGTGTGGCTAACAAAGACTGTTTGAATATAAATATTATTTATATCGAGAGACAATTGTATTCTAAGAGCATTATTCGAATAGGGTTCATGTCGGGGTGGCAACTCGCTGGAGTTGGGAGTTGACGTTGTATTGTGAAAATCAAGTAGCGCATTCGGTAGTCATTCAGATACTTTGTTACATAATATATTTCTATCAAATATGGGTTTGCCATTCAGTCACCTATCCTATTTAACATCTATGGAGATTTTTTTATGCGGATGGCGATAGAGGATTTGGAGGAAGGAATTGCTATAGGCAATGCAGCAACAAAATCAGTAACCTCAGATATGCTGACGATACCACACACTGCGCCATCGGAGCATCAGCTTGCTAAGCTGTTTGGAGAGTAGAGTAGTCAGCTGGTAGGACTCTCCATTTACGAGTTTAAGACTAAAATCGTGGTCACAGATCGAAGTGGCCAACTCTCAGTGACTGGAGATTTTTTGTACTTAGGAACCATCCTAAGCGATCAGGGATGATGCGAAAGATAAATTAATTCGCCGCCGCACACAAGGTCATTAATTTTTCCAACACTTCAAAAAAGAGACTTGTGCGAACACTGGTATTCTCCATTATATATTTATTTATGGTTCCAAATCCCAGCGATAAAAGCGGTGGTCAGGAAAAAGAGTTGGAGGATGATGCTGCGAATCCCTTGGACAGCCAAAAAACAAGCGTGTGAATACCCAACTGACCATCAAGACCACGCTATTTACGCTTATACCTCACACTCGATCACACGCACAATGGATTTTAACACGTACACCTATATAACTAAATATTTGCACCTTCTCTCCCCAACATCACTGTGCATTTGTACCAAATGGCGAGAGGCATAAGCTTGCAACTGAAATGTTCGATACCATTTGTTGTGCTTTCATGTCTACGAGTGTGCGTGAGTCGAGACAGCTTTGCTATTGCAAAATATGAAGCACTGTATCTGCACAGACAGTGTCACAGGCTAGAGAATGCGCGCAATCGTCGTTAGGCCGGATGCCAACACAGCCAGACTGAGCGACCCCATTCCGGTTCAGGCTAATTCATTTAGCGACTGCTGTGGATGGAAGCGAGCTCACAGAATTCGGACACATTATGCGGTACTGTTGTTTTGTACCATGTGCTTTGCCATAAATCATTTCTTTTTTAAACAATGACATTATTTTCTTTTGCTAACTGGTTAACCTGTCCACGTTTTAAATGCTTCTTGCATTCTTTTGTAAATATAATAAAGAATTATTTACAATTTGGATACGTGGTCGAAAGTTGTAACAGTTTTCATAGAAGAGATTATCAAGGCCTATTTGCTGCTAAATTGATGAAGACCCGTCTATTACATCCTGGAAATCTTGTGTGCTAGTAAATTATGAAGTAGGTACTTATGGAAAAATCTACAGTGTACCTTCATTTTTGACTTATTCAGATTCAGATTACAGTAAAATAAAACTTATGTTTGCCTACATAACGGAATATATGGAGTTACTTTGTTAAATTGTCAGAGCAAAAGGTTGCATCCCGGCGCATTCGGTACGTGCACGCATTGTAAACGTTCGTTACCAAATAGGTAAAAGTTGTAAATAGTCGCATTCCATGGTGTTCCGAGAACCGCTGCCATGGCGCCGGCCGGCCGCTCGCTGGCCCACCGACCCTTGAGCCACTAAACTCACGTACCAACTATAGATCTGCCAACTTTACATTCAAATCGTTTATACCACTAATATAGGCGACGAGCTGTCGGAAAAATGGCTACATAGAAGTAGACGCAATGGTTTTGTAAATGAGCGTTCATTGTTTTGTGGATATGTTTCTGGAATAACGGTTTCTATTCCCTGGAATTATAAACATATGTTTTTTATCTACTACGCGATGCGGTCAGGCATACGTGATCGTCTGGGGGTGTAAGTTATGCGTTTGTTAAAATCAGAGAAAGAAAATTAATTAAAAACTTCTTCTTTTTTTGTAAAGTAAAAAAAGAAGGCATCAAGCATATACATGATCTTTGCCTCATTCGGAAGCTGTCAATCTAACAGCCGAAATTATTAGATGATTAAACATTCTCATCTCCTTGAAGCCATCGGAATTTGACATTGGAGTAACACGTCCGTTCCCTGGTGCGTTGCTTCGTAGCTCTATATGGAAGCGGGCGCGGGCGGCAGGAATGCGCTCAAGTGGGAATCCTGGCGGAGGAGGGGGGCGACGACCTCGCCAGTCGCCACCCTGCACTCGTGCCGACGTACCCCTAGCCTCGCGGCACTAGCGATTCGCATCATCGTTTTTGCTTGCATTCTATTGAGGTTCCAGAACTGAACCCACCGAACTTACCTGGCTCTTCGAAAACTCAATATAAGTAGCTTGCTCGCTAGATTTTGTGATGCTGCCGATTCTGTGAAGATCCTTTTTCATTGTTGTTTTCTGTTGCAATCCTTGGAAATGTACTTTAACAGAATTCGTTCTATGAATTTTACTAGCTTTTTTTATCTTACTCTGTATGTTTGTTTGTTTGTGTGATAAAAATCGCGCATTTTAAACAGTTCCTTTGCCCGATTTGATACTTAGCATAACTGGCAGGTTCAGATGATAAAACCATATTATCGAGACAGCAAGTTGATCTGATAATGGAGACAGAATGGATAGCGGAACTACAAGATAATAGGTACCTGCAGACCGTAACTAGCCATTGCTCTGTCATTCTAAAGTATTGCATATATCGCTATGTTGTGAAGACAACGTTCGCCTAATAGTAGGTCTCGAGTGCGGAATGCACTAGTAAGGAATGTGGCCCCGGCAAGAAATGCCTCGACCATATCTTAGAAACGGACCGGCTGGCAAACATCATATTTTAAACTAGTGCTTGATTTTGATTTTAAGAATATTGAAATAAATAATCTCGCTCGCGAGCTCTTTTTGCAATATAGTCCTTCCACCGTTTCATCATCATTATAGACGAAAGGGCGATATCATCCGTTCTTGTTCAGAACAGTGTGTAAAAAGCGTATTTTTCATAAATTTGCTTCCCCATGAGCTGTTAATAATGTGTTCCTTCGCAAATTATAACTTAGTAGTTCGCTTCGTGCTGCGGTCTCGCCATGATTAGGGTCTATCAACACCATAAAAAGAAAACCTAAAAAATACCAAAGAAAACCTAAAATAAAAAATGTTTTGGTCTTTCTCACAAATAAGGGCTAATTATAATATAATTATTCACTTATAATGTCAGGGCACTATAATATCGCTGATATCGTCGTATCCCCTAAAGAATAAAAGCTTTTAGTAGCAAGCTAGTTTTAAGCAAAATTTTTATTTTGCTTTGTCACAAGGTACATAGTTTACGGCCTATATGACTAGTTCAGTAGCCTTTACCTTACACGTTTCATCTGCCCAAGATTTTTGGCAGCGGTATTCGTTCCATGGCGTAGTTGGTATCGCATTGCCGATTAGAAAATGTTGATATTATTCGTAAATTAATAGCGTACAAATATGTAAAAAAAACTTAGACTTGCCCAATCAAATGCTCGTGCAAAAAGTGAACCAATTATTCACTTGTAAGCTGTGTCTGGTGGACTCTCCGTCGCGTGCTCCCTTCGCCGTGGGATAAACTTTGCAGAATTGCTTTGAATAGCGTCTTTAAACTGTTTATACGAGGTAAAGCTTATCAACGGCCAGCCCATAAGATTATAATCATAGTTTTGCACTTGATAATAGACAAAAGTAACATATTATGATTTCGCAAATCATCATAAAAATGGCCTCAAAGTCAAACCTCACAAAGTTTGATCCCTCACATGTCCATCGACTGAAGTTTAGAATTTTGTGCGCCTTCACATGCGCGCTCTCGTTCCATAAGATTCATTTCCCGTGGTCCAGTTGTCCGGTCAACCGGACTACGGAAAAAATATTTTTTCCCTGGTTAGACAACCAAAAAGTCGTTAATGTATAATGTCTTTAACAATAAAGTGTACAAAACATTACCATCATATTGTAATGCAAATTATAGTTACAGAATAACAATATAAGCGATCTGTCACAATTGTGCGAATCTTCATTGACAAAAACTACTGGGTTACCGCTTATGGAAGATAAATTACACTTATTAGAAAATTATGCCTAATTATGTAGGAATTGTCGATCCATTTAGTGCTAGTTACCTAATTAGGTTGTTGGAATTCCTCTGAACAGGTGCTAGATGTAACCACTTGGATCGCTTTGGCGTAATTGCTCGTGTACGAAAAAAGCTGCGGGTATAAATAATAATTAAATATTCCGGACATATTACACAGGGTCAACTGATCCCAAACTAGGTATATACCTTAAATACGGTTTCATTAAATACACAGTGTCTTTAAGTTGTAAACTATTCCGAAAGGAGCTTATTCCATCAACAAAAAGATCATTATTAGCGTTATTCTTTTTCTTGATATTTTTGTATTTAGCTGTTTTGCCTTTTGTCATCTTTATAACTAACTTAAGCTTACGCTTACGTGGTACTCGGGTAAAAAGTAGCCTATAATGTTATTTCAAGCTATTTTCTACATACTACATTCCGATCCCTTCACTGGTTGCAGCGTGAAAGAGTTACAAACATTTACACTTCCTCACATCCTAACAAATTTTTCATTTATAATATTAGTGGGATTGTTTTATCCATCCTGTATATGTAAACCATAGTTGATCCTAGTATCCAAGGGTCCTTGTTCAGTTTTCTTGGTCTGATAAATATTTTTTTTTGTAACGTTGTTCACCGATTTCCATTATTTAACAAAGGCAGCGCCTGCGTACCTATTTATGTACTACATACCTCGAATAAATTGACCAAATACATTGGCACTTTTTTTTTTATACAACTGAGGTTGCAAACAAGCATACGTCCCACCTGTTGGTAAGCGGTTACCGTAGCCTATGAGCGCTTGCAATACCAGAGGCATCACGCACGCGTTGCCGACCCCGAACCCCCCTCCCCCTAAAGAGCTCTGGCAACCTTACTCACCGCAGGAACACAACACTATTTGAAACAAATAATGTTATTTGGCTGCGATCTTCTGTAAGGCGGAGGTACCTCCCCAGGCGGGCTGCTCCAATTTAGAACGAGAAAATCTCGCTATGCCCTACCTCCTCCTAACTTCTCAAAACTTTTTTGCTCAAGCGCATAAATCCATATTAGTTTTTGTTCCCCAATATGATATAATTAGATCAAGTGTTTTATCCATTGTTGTGGACAATGCGTCTGGTTTGCGCTCCCATCGCATGCGCATATGAATATGACTCATAGTGACGTTATAAGACATGATGCTTACGTGCCGTGTAGGTGGTTCATTTGTTAGACTCTACAATTAAGTCATCAATGATCGGTTGTATACTTTTTGGTATCCTTCTGTTTAGCGCGTTCGGAAGTGGCACCTAGTTGTCTGCTCTAACGAAGTCAGAATCGGAATTACCGTTTTGTCGCTCGTGGAACTAACGCCGACAGTATGCATGTACTCGTATTTGTAGTCTGTGGGGTTTTATTATTTTAAAAACTTTCGTGATTAGTACAATTATTGATTTCACGCGGGTCTTATCATGTCATCATCATTATTAGCCTGAGGAAGTCCACTGCTGGGCCTAGGCCTCCCACAAAAAGCGCCACAACGAACGGTATTGAGCCTTCTCCATCCACCGACTTCCCGCAACCTTAACAACATCAATGGTCCATCGGATGGAGGTCTTCCAACACTGCGTCGTCCGGTACGTAGTCGCCATTCGAGTACCTTTATTCCTGAACTGTTGTTGGTTCTGCGAGCTGTATGGCCTGCCCACTACCACTTTAACCTGCTATGTCGGTGACTTTAGTTTCTTCTACGGATTTCCTCATTTCGTATTTTATCACATAGTGAAACTCCGTGCATAGCTCTCTCCGTAGGCCGTTGCGCTTTGAGCTTGTGTATGAGGTCAATAGTTAGCGTCCAAAACCCAGTGCCATATCGCATGACTGCAACACTCTCTGATTGTAATCGTTTGTCTTGAGGGTCTTTGGTATCTGCGACGAGATGATATGACAAAGTTTCCCAAACGCAGCCCATGCTATGTAGTTGGATTCGTCGGTTGACCTATTTGTCGAAGTTGATTACCTAGCTGAATCGTCTAACCCAAATAAACATACCTACAACAACAACTTGAATCGCACGCATCGTGTACCTTTAGAATATATTTTCCCTGTATACGGTAGAGCTTTAGTAAGTTGTCCAATGAATCATGACATGTTATACGAATAAAGCTGCACTACTATATAGTTACAAATCTACTACTTGGCTTAGATTGTGGTCTAGTGATGAAATCATTTAAATGATTCATTATTATTCTGAAGGCTGCTGGTATAAAAAAATCCTTTGGCACCGAGTAGCGCGCAGGAGTTGACGCCTGGAATAGCGTGGCTCGGCCGGTCAGCGCGGGAGCAATGTCGTTGGCCGCCCTCCGCGCATCCGCCGGTATTTGGTCAGATGGTCATCGCTAACTGGACTCGAGAAAGTCGTCTATTTCGAAATTTTAGCGTTGCGTGTGCAGTGTGCGATGTGTCGCTGCGGTGCCTCGGAGTCTGGTGGGTGCGTGGCAAGCGGATGGCGGCGCGCTGTCTGCGCGTTCTTCCGCGCCCGTCGGACCAGTCGCAGCCGCCCGCTAACCGCCTCAGGCGATTGGCCTTCACAGTTAAATAATTAAATCGTGAGATCGACGTCGACACAGCGGCCGACGTGGCTGCCGCCGCCGCGAAGAATTGGTCGCGGAAGGTCCTACTGCCAGCCTTCGTGGCGCTATTCTGCGCAATCGAGGCAGGTTTAGCGTGCGCATATAGCGTCGCGGCCGCACCTTATCTTTTCGAACCTTCTTCCTAGTCCGCTTGATAACATTGTTTTGATCGATGACGACGTATGTTATTCAAATACTAATTAGCTCGCACAAGGCTAGAAAGATAGTACAAAGAGGGACTGCTAGTATTCATAGCATCCAAAATATTGATACTAAAGTTTCTTCTTTTATTTCATGAGAAGCTGAATGACAGTGTACTTCTTATGAAAGCAAGTGCAAACAGATCACACTAATTAAATATCACAGAGACATAAATGGTTAGAGGTGGCTGTGTTTGATGGATACCTCTTCGCAATGGAAACTACGTATGGTAATACGTAGTTTCCAACGCGTACCGAACGACGACGTGATTAGTGAAAAATAAAACGATCAACCAGTCTCGTATACATACAACGTATTCCGCAACTAGTATAATTCCGAAATGGGCTTATTCTATCAACAAATATATTAAATACTAGCTTCCACCAGCGGCTTCGCTCGCGTAGTACCTACACAAAAGTAGCCTTATATGCTATTCTAGGTAAAGAACTTTATCTATTCAAAGTTTCAACGAAATCGGTTGAGCTGTTACGGCGTGATTGAACAGCAAACATCCAAACATCCTCACAAACTTTCGCCTAATTAGTAAGTAACTAATACTAGAGTACTAGAGATCCTACTAAAGCATAATTAGTAGGATTAGGAAAAAACTGTTTGTGTTTGCAACTGTTTTTTAAAGTAGGTATTTCTTGCTCTGTTAATATCAGCTGTTTTGGTATTTTTATAATCTCTTAAACGAAATAAGAGATTGCTACCTAAAATAGCTGAATAATTGAGTTTAAACTGATTTGACCTGATAGCATCTGATTTTGCATAGTATTTTTTCAATGAAAAACGTCGAAAAACTTTTTTTCCAATGGGGTGTAGAAAAACACCTTTTCAGGATAGTATACATGCTATGAAGTACCTTGTATAATTTAGGAATACTCTGGGATCAAATCCTCCAGCTTTGCTATTCGCTCTATGAACCACGCGAAGGTATGATTTCGGAGCATTCCTTCTAGATGAATGTACTTTGCTAGGCAAATTTACTTTAAAACAAACAATCAGATTTCGGCTCCCAATTTGTACTTAATAGTCTTTCGAAAGTTTTATTTCAGACAATGGATCCACCGTAATGAAACAACTGATATCGTAGCACACTTAACATAATAAATCTATATATATAAAGGAGTAATCTACTCACTCACGTACTGACAGACTCATCACGAAAGCTCGGAAACTACTAGGCTGAGGAGTCTGAAATTTGACACAGACATTCTTTAAAAGATATTACCATGCAATAAGAACGGATTTTGCAAAATTCAATTCTTAAAGGGGTGAAATGGGGGGTTGAACGGTTGTATGAAAGTCCTATATTTTTGAAGTTAGAGACATCAAAATCGGTTATCAGGTAGATAGTTCGAAATAATAAAATACCTCCTTAAGCTTTTTTGATAAACAACCCTCAGGGTGTGTAAATAGGGGATGAAATTTGTATCTATTAAGCCTATACAATTGAAATTTGGCACAGAGGGTTGAAAGGTTCTTTGAAAGTCCTATGTTTTTAAAGTTACAGACATAAAAATCGGTATTCAGGCTAAGAGCTATAAGTAATAAGATATCCATATATGAGTTTTATGAAAAGCAGGCCTTGAGTGTTAATCATCGTCAACCTGTAGAAATCCACTGCTGGACATAGGCCTCCCCAAAGAGTTCCACGACGAACGGGTTTGAGCCTTTTCCATCCACCGACTTCCCGCAACCTTCACAGTGTCGTCGGTCCATCCGGTCGTCGGGTGGGGGGCCTTCGGTGACGGGACGGGACGGTGACAGTGGCGGTTAAGATTAACGTTACGGTTACGGTGACAGTGATGGTAGGTAGAAGTAGATAAATAGCTGCATAATAAGTGTTAGTACTTTGGTAAGGATCATGGAAAATTGTCTAGGTAGGTAAACAAACGCGGACGAAGTCGCGAGCGGGACAACTAGTTTAGTATAAATGGCAGGCTTTATTTAAATTCAACGTAGTTATTGAGTGACGGGCATCCTGTTTTATGGGTTGTCGGCGGCTCAATAGTCGGCGATTCTGCGAATCAGTGGATATTGTCGCAAATTGCCGCTTTCGCCACCCGCTGAATAATGTATGCGATAGCATAACATCACGTCGCGGTCGCGCACCCGCGCCGCACCGCGCCCCGCCACCACCTCCAGCCACCAAACCCGTTCCCCTCACATTCCGCCTAGCTATCACCGCCACACTATCTCATTGTTACCTAACATAAATTAAACTTGTCCATGTGCCAGTTATTATATCCTTACACAACAACAGCCCAAACTTTCAAATGGCCGAGCTTCTCCGCGGCGGGAGGCTACGGTCACAATTTTTCCACTAACGACCGCTCCGTCGTCTTCGGTGTCGAAGCTTTCCATCACGGAATCCGTCGTCGGCCGGAGCCGGCATGCGCGCGAAGTAGGCAGCGGCTGCGCGCCGCGGTTCGGTGGTCGGTGGTAGTCAGATATGGGCTGGTCGTCGTGTGGGGTGGCCCTGGCGGCGTTTCCCACAGCGGCGGCGGCTCCTCGACCAGTTCGTAGGAATGTGGTCGCGGCACCGGCCCGCACTTTCACCAAAACAATTCGTTAGCGGCCTCTTTCGGCATCGCACCGCACTCCGCACCCGCCACTGCTCCACCCCGCCACCCGTACACGTGAAAATTAACAACACACTGATACTTGACTCTGTGATCAGTATTTTGGACTGGAGGCCCTTATAAAGTTCCGCGCCTCGACATCAACATTCTTTCGAGCGCAAGCTACCTGCATACCTTACTTTGTATTACAGCTATCTGGTTACTCGTGATGCTAATGTCTGGCCCGAGGTACTTTCTTCGATCTTTTACCAAGAAATTAGTTGGATTCGGTTTATGAGCGCCTTCTTTACTGATGGGTCTCTAAGTATGGATTTAGTTAGATGATACTAATGATACTGGCTTTGTTCGATGGCAAAACGAGTCCGACCACGTACAGTGAAAGGTTAAGAAGTCAGATGGAAAGGCTAATTATACTATCTCCATTAAAACGACAATCAGTTAGTTAAACTAAAATATTGCAAGTAATTAAATGTAGTATGGAGCTTTTATGAACTGACTAACTTTTGACCAGGATTCAACCCACCACCTTTGGACTGGAAGGCTACCACCAGGCCCACAGTGCTTTCAACAACGACAACAACCCCGTACGTTTGCGACTGTTTTGTATGGAGAATTAAAGCAATGTTTTTCTCGTTAATCGTTCTTGTATTCAAAATGGACAAACCATTTTAAATACTGTTTAAATAGCGGTTTTACCGAAAGGGGATGGGGACACTTGACACTAACAAAATTACCACTTTAAAGATCTCTGATGTATCTTTTTCTCTATGTTTTTATTGCATAACTTTGTAGGCGTCACGTATTACTTTACAAAATTCGGTATGATAGTACTTATAATCTGCGAGAAAACAGCTCTGACAACGGACGCGGCGAAACTATAAGGGTTCCTTGAGGGATTTCGGAACCCTTACAATAAAGAACTAAAGGGCGTTCACATGAGAGTTCCCGTTATTGTATAAATCCGTAACAATGCTCTCATTTTGGTGTCTTATGAGCTCTTTTTAAATTAAAATATCTCCTTTTTTCATTTTATTTGGTGTCGAAATGCAGTAGGGGAACGATGGTAATCATTCCAAAACATCATTAAACATTCCAAAGCGATTTAAATTTCATTTCTAGTCCGCATCGTTTTAGGGATACAACGAAAATACTAACATAATAAAACCAAATAAACATGTTTGTACAACATTTTGTAAACTAGGAAAATAAAATAGGCGCGATTACTGCAAGTTGCGGCGTTCTATTCAGACGCATTCGCTAATTAATCTTAGAAAAATTTCATAGGAAATATCTATAAATGTTTGTTCACCAAAATATGACAATAAACTGTGTTATTAGGTATGATTAATCGGCGCTGACCAAGAAAATTTCGAACAGTTCATTCAAGTAAATGCTTGGAAACTTGCCAATTTGCTTCAAAATTATATTTTCTCCTGTAAGTACCTACTCGAAAGTAGTTGACAGTTGTATAGTTCTAGTCGACAATAAAGCTGACATCGCTATGATCTCTTTGTGCTCGGGCACCGACAAAATCGGATTATCATGATTTTCTATAATACCAGATTATAATATTGATTGCGATTATAAATTCAGAGAGATATCATATTACCGGCCTAAGACTAGAAACAGAAGAACGACTACCATGATGTGTGGACAAACATACCCTAAACCCAACCCTGTCGATTGTTAAATCAGTATTAAACATGGGTTTCCATGTCCGGAATCGCCAGGTATGGCCAGCTCTCCGGTATGGTGGAGCCAGTCTTCGGCGTGCTAGGAGCCGTGGCTGTGGCAGCCGCGCGGCCAGCGTTGCCGTACGCGCTGGCTTTCGCTGCTGGTGCCATGATCTACGTCGTGGCTGACGATATCATCCCCGAAGCCAACGCTTCGTAAGTATTCTACTACATTGTTTTATAGAGGTTTTAGAGGTCCAAATAGTGATGTCTAAAGCAAAAAAATATGGATTAATTGTACCCAGGGGTCAGAAATACCCCATGTACAAGTCGCCTTTTGTTATTGTTTTCTTTCCTGCTAAATTTTGTTTTAATTTTTCGTTACTTTTATTTAACATGCTTGTTTTAAATGGTAATTTCATACCTACATAAAATAATCATCTTCCTAACATTAAGCTCCAACAATTTTAAAAGAAAGTGATTTTTTTACAATTTGAGGAAGACAGGGATGATTAAATAAAAAAAAAACAACTCTGTGTTCCTTGAATGTACCGAAAACGGGTGGTTTTCCAGTTGTTTTTTTATTTCATTGTTACATGACTGTTAAGAATCATAATGCTTCATTTGGACGTTACTGTTTGGACCAATCTGTTTATAGCGTAATGTATCTAGTTCCTTTGATTTGTTATTCAGTCGAATTCAAAGATAAATTATTACAATTCTTTAAATCAGTTTTGGTAAAAGTCCCTTCAAAATGTCTGGTGATTCAATTTTCAAGGGAACCTGAATATTATGTTGAAGAAATTTACTCAAACTTGTAGCTTTGTCATGCTTGATAATCCCATAGTTTCATCCTTTCATACATTAACACTAGTATTTTATAGCAGAATGAGTGATAACAATGTATACTTATTTAGTATTTGATGTGGTGATAGATGTTGATCTTAAAATAATGTCTGAATACAAAAATTTGCATGATTTTTGAGACAATCAATGCATGCTTAGGGGAAAGAATATGAATCTTTTAGAAAAATGTATATGAAGAATCTATGTTCAAAACCTGGTTGAGCCTGGAGGTAAGTGAAGGAATAACTCATATTATTTGTTTTCATGCTTACAAACCACCGTTGATAGACTAATATTTATTTATTCTCTCTCACAAAAGGTTACAAAATACATACAATACATTTGATGTAAAAGTCACTTAATTTAATAAAATAGGACTAATAAATTAGGACTGCGCAGTTACGCGTGACTTTGCCCCATAAAGAATCATAAAGAGCTTTATACAATTATAAACCTTGGGTTTGACCAAAAACATGCAAAATATGACGGTCGTGCTTTGTGAGGGACCCTCGCAAAACAACCCATTGAATAAGTTACGCACGCTAATGACACTTCTCAAATCCATTCAAATTATTATTTAAACCGTATTTTCACAAACAAGTAGCTACACATGGCCTCAAACTTCCATCAAACGAGTAACTTATATATTTATAAGATCGTTATCTCCAGATTTAGGGGGTTGAAAAATCAGCGGGTCCTGTCATATGGACTGATAAGGGTCTGATTGTACATATTCATGTTCGTTTCGACAGATTTAGATTTGACGGCTTGTTAATTGTCAATAGGTGGACTCGTTAGGGTGAGAGCGAAGGTCACAAGTGTTTCTTAGACTGAGTCTCTTGTCTGACGCCTATTGTCCAGCGCAGTCATTGTTCCGGACCGGTCCCGTTTCCCTTCCGGATTCGAAGCCAGTTTTCAAACTAATTGTTATCCTCCCTCTGGTTGGCAACTGCGCACTTTGAGCGGCCATTTTTGGAAACAGTGTTGTCTGCGTATATTTAAGCAAAAATAAACGGTTTTCCCAGGATGTTGTCGTGTAACGGCAACGGCTAGTGGCATAGCGTAGCGGTTAAAGGTGGATGCCATGTAAAATTTCCTGAATTCAAACATTACGAAAGGCGGTTGTATTCCGAAGCATTTTAATAGCGCAATGTGGGTCTGCCGTATAATCGGTGTTGGCCTAGTGGGATGACCATTAAAGAATCAGTGACACGACAAGAAGAAGAAGAAGTGGGAGGTATCTCGCCTTTCGATCCGAAGGTCGTGGGTTCGAATCCCGGAGGGGCACTAATGGATTTTTCCATCATGGAACATCGACCAATGGATGGAACATCATGAGGTAACCCGCGGCTTAGTCCGCTCGCACGTATTGACTATGTCTTTTCTGTTGGATAAGGCCGACTCGGCTGAGATGGCATAGGTGTTGGGCAAGCCTACTCCATCCAAACATGTAGGTACCAGGCACTACATCGTCCTGTAAGTGATTAACAAATTCCATATGACGCTGTATAAATCATCTGGAATAGATGTAATAAGGACTTACTACAAAACATTTTGAATTATACAGGGTGGAAAGTTTAGACATTTATTTATTTATAAGTAGAAATTATTACTGATTACCAGGAAATATGAATTGAAGCTTAGGATAGAGACCTTAAATTCTTCACTGGAAAGGAGTCCGGTATTTTTACATTTTTGGAAAATTGCTCTTGCTGCCTCATCGCATCTTCCACCCTGTATAAAAAGACCATAATAAATTATTGCTCGATTAAGGTCAACTCAGGAAAGTCTTCAAGAAAAAATATTTTATGAAATCATTTTTTCATTCTCGAATACTTTATTTTCTTCTTCTATCTGCACGTTCTCTTTCAAACTGTAAGGACAAAGGGAAAATAAATGTCGAGCAAAGTTACGGCAATGCATACGGCGCGTGAAGTGTAGGCGCTGCGACTGTCGGGACGCAAATACCCAGCCCGAAATAGCAGCGTCTCCGCACCCCGGACGAGCGCCGCCCTCGTATGCATAGACATTTAATGCCTTTCGAACATATTCGCCTATTTGTTATCAGCATACAGTATCTAAAGAAAGCTTCCTCGTCTGTCATTCTTGCACAAATTTTCGGCCTGAAATAGCGACGCGTCTTAGGTCCGTATTGCAGTAGCTTGATGTTTCTCGCAAAAGCTTCGGTTTTCAGTTCAGTTTTTTATGGAACTAGCACAACGAACGCGACAGCAACAACGTTATTAATTGTTCTCCGAACTATTTTTTGGGGAATTCTTAGTCTGTAGAATACTTGTAAGCTTTTAAAAACATCGACATTTTTCTCGCGTTTGCTTTTATACAGAACTGCACAATATCATGCTATTATAATAATAATTATTATAATCGATTTCATGATCGGAAATCCAAAGTTATGGATGTAAAAATCGGGTGGATAAAGTAATACATTACGAAATCGATCGATTATGCAAAATTATTAATGTCTTGTTGACGGAATCTTCTTTTTAACTTATGGCTTATTTATATCAAGAAACTTATTTTTTTCGATGTCGTTTGCTTATTATAACGTGATATTTTTCTCATCCTTAGTGATATTATTAAAAAAGCTTTTGCTCGCTGCTCTACCCACCCAGATGTAAAAAATTCTTGTCTTTATAAAGTTTATTCTTAATTGTATTATAATCAGTATATATCTAGCATTTATTTCGACAACGTGCAGCCTAAATCCCTGGTTGTAGATATAATTTAGAGGGTGTGTTTGTCTTCGTACAAAACAAGTTTTTGTTATAGGACTGGCTAGGCTAAGCTTATCATACATACTCATTCGGAATACTAAATATTACGAAAAGTTATGGTTATGTATGACACAATATGTGTTTATTAGTATCATAATTAGGAGATATTTTGTCTATTATGCAACCCAAAATAATAACGGAAGAACATTAGGAAAAAGTGTATCAATAGACAAATTTTAAGTCCCTAAGTGGTTTTTAAAGTGCTAACTACTTAATAAGCTAATAACTTTTATTTAATCCGTGAATCACAGATTAAATTATAGCTAGTGCGAAGAATAATAAGTTGAAGGGTTTGTATGTAAACAATTTAAATCACGCGGCCGCTTACGACAATTCTTATCACAATGCCAATGTAATGTAATAACTATTAGCATCTACTTTACCTCAGAAAAATTACTTCACTGTATCCAAACTTAGAAGAAATCAACTCGCTGTTTGGCAACTGTGGACCCTTAATTATGACTATCTACTACTTGGTATGGGTGATGACTTTCGGACAATAAATTTTATCAGACGAAAAGGAATCTCTTTCTGTATACTAAAGCCTTCCTTAAATGCTCTATACGGAGGTCTTTAAACCATGTCTTAATCCATTAAGTAGAACTTATACATATAGTTACGTACTGACTTATTGTTTATGAGAGGCAGATTCATAAAGAATAGAAAACTTTTTGAATTAGACCCTTTCAAATCTTTAGAAAAGGCCATAGATGCTTTAAGATATACTAAACATACCAACATACAGTTAAAATCTGTTTTAAATCTTCGAAGTCAATCAGATACGCTTTCCAAGAGACATACATTAACATTTATACAATGTAACGGTTCAGTAATGATAGGCTAATGAACATCTGACACCCGAGTGCATCGGGATGCCAATTCTAGTTGACACAGAAAGACTGTGCGAGTCTGTTCTATAATATTTCTGATCTCTTCTCGTCCATTTTTCGACAACGCATCGACTCTCTCGGTAGGTCATCGCAGCCGGTGGTTCATATCTGCAAATTTCCAGCCTCATCAAATTTCCATTTATCACGCATTGCGTTTCACATAGGTCTAAAACTTTCATGCAATGCGCGACGTAAATAAATTAATTTAAATTAAATACTTCTTTCTAAGCTTTATGAGAGGCATGTCTAGACATCTATTTTGGTCTAGGTCTCGCAGACTGCTAAGCGATGCACGTGCAACGGACGTGCAGACATTTTGTGCCGTGCTGAGATGATTCTGGCAGAATCGAGCTATGCAGTGTCACACTTCATTAGAAACTTACACTAACACTAAAAAGTTAGGAGCTATGGTCCACCGTTACAATGACTGGTTAAAAGAATATCAGATTTAGTGGTTTGCTGCAACCATCGGCTGTTTTTATAAATTAACTACCATCATGACAGCTAATATATGTTTGGAGTAACACTGAATGATAAGAGTGAAGAACACTGTGATAAGAGAGCGATGTAAGCTAATAGAGATGCGGTTATGAAAGTTGACAAAGGTATGTTAAAATGGTTGGGCATGTAGAGAGTATGAATGAATGAAACTGTAGAAAAAGCTGCGTGAGGCGAGTGTCAATCAAGGGACAGCTGGAAGAGAAAGACCTCACCGAACGTATTATGACAAAATCGGAGTTGTTTTAAAAAAGGCAGGTCCAAAGTATCCTAAACCGGAGAGCAAGTACCTACCTATGTGAAGATTCAAGTATGTTCCTGCCTTTGACTCATAATTTGGCAATTAGATGTAAGTAAGTAAGTAAGTTCCATCCCAGGAGCATAACAAACAAAGAATTACGCAATCGTGAGACTTGAGTTCATGCAAAAATTTCATAGAAAAAACACTAGTGACACTAGTGACCCACTTACCTACCAAAGCAATCATTTTTTTTTCAATAAGATGTACCTATCAATGTCAAAAGGCGTTTATTTCAATAAAATCACAAGGATCACTCTGAAACGTTTTAGAAACTAGGTGAAGAACGTCTTAGAACTATCACATCCAGTCTATAAAAATATTTGAATTCGATTATACCAACAATTTAATTTGCATTTTCGTGTACTGCCTATCTAAGGATGCGTCATATTGCGCTACTAGAATATTGAGCTTTTCTGCGCTCGGTTCGAGCTATTTGCAGCGGGCGGCATCGCGCGGAGGGCGGGCGGCATTATGAAGATTATTCGGTGCGCATTGCGTGGGACTGTCAATGTCACCGTCTCGCCACCGTCAATAACAATAAATAAATGAAATAACGCATTTGTTGCCGGGGTAAGGCCGGTGACTCTGCTCTAGTTTGTCTATACGCTGACGTCATCGTCTGGGAATCCAGCACGCTGACACGGTTGACACTCCCTGACCTACCTCCAGATATCACATCCATGGTGTTCGCAGCTACCGAACCACCTTTAACCATAATCATTAAACCTATGTAGTACACTCACTAGTAGACATGACATTTTTATGATATTTTATGTTTTGCATTTAGGCGTTCGGTTAATACCAGTCTGTGCAGTTCATACTTTGAAATAGCAATTCTATAGCTTGCTCATGATTATTCTGAGGTTGTGACTGTCCACTCGATTTGCTCCTAATCACCCAAGTTAAACATTTAACTAGGCCGTTAGGAAACACCACTCCGCCCGAATTTTATTTTTGGGTGAAAGCCAAAAAAGCGCTTGCTTAAACGTTTCTGGCAAGGTATAACATCCTCTCTCTATTGAGAAAACCGTGCTTCTGTTTCATTGACACGTGTAATTCGGTTGGCTCTAGCTTCATTACGATTTGCGGGCGATTTAGAGAACACCCGTGTATTTTTCTCTTCAACTCTATCAACCGTCATGTTATTATTCACTCCTTTTTACTCATGTCGTCTTTCACATAATCTATCCATCTTTTCTTTGGTCTACCTCTTCCCTTATATCCTTCTACATTCATATTTACCGCTCTTCTAGTAACATAACATTCTTCCCTCCGAATGACATGCCTATACCACCGCTAATCCTTTGCTCTTCAACTTCTCAGTCACTGGCGTTACTATTCCTCTGATGTACTCATTTCGTATCTTGTCCATTCTAGTCACTCCACACATCCATCTTAACATTCTCATTTCCGCAGCATGCACTCTTCTTTCATCCGTCCCTTTGGTGTCTGTCAGTGCGACAGGTCTTATTGAATATATGTAAGATTATTTATTGTCGTTCGCTGCGCGTTGTTTCAGTCCTTAATTTTCGCAGCCTTAGAAATTTGTTAAACCAACAACAAAACAAAAAGATTTGCTTGAACTCGGGTACCTGTAGGTGGAGTGGCATAAACAAATACTGTATATCCTGGATTCTCAGATTTTATAGGAGTCGCGATTAAACGGATGCTATTATTTTCGTTTATATGATTAGAATGTTGCTTGTGTTTTTTTTTGTTTTTTTTTTATACAACAGAGGTGGCAAACTAGCTTACGGCCCACATGATGGTAAGCGGTTATCGTAGCCTATGAGCGCTTGCAATACCAGAGGCATCACGCACGCGTTGCCGACCCCGAACCCCCTTCCCCCCTAAAGAGCTCTGGCAACCTTACTCACCGCAGGAACACAATACTATTTGAAACAAATAATGTTATTTGGCTGCGATTTTCTGTAAGGCGGAGGTACCTCCCCAGGCAGGCTGCTCCAATTCAGAACGAGAAAATCTCGCTGTGCCCTACCTCCTCCTAAAATCAGTAATTCATCGAAACACAAAGCGAATACTTAACTAGTATTATTTCCTAAAACTGATTTAGTTTTCAGATCAGATAGTTGAAAATACCTATGTATTTGGGCGTGATGTCACCAATGGTATTTAGGTGTCGTGTGTCCTGTCGGGGTTCCCCACGGCACGTGATCGGAATCTGTAGTACGGTGTCATACTCGTTAACACGGATTGTGATACCCGCTTTGATACGGATCTCAATCTATGGCTTTTATACTGAGTTATTCGTAAAATGCTGAAACCAGCATTTTAGAATCGAGGGTAGAATTGACTTAATCAATTCTACTTTTGATTTTGAACAAACTGTTTTTACTGAAACAATCTGAAAAAACGAGGCCGTTTCTAAACTAGAAAGTTGCATAATGTTACTTTCTTTTTGTCTAAAATGTCTCTATGACAATATGTTTCCAGTCAAATTAAAAAAAGTGGGTTAGTAACGATTGCTTCATTGATAATTTTCTCAAAAGCCAAACATTTTTACCTTATTTGCGGCTGAAAATTGCGCCATTTTACTTCATTATTAACAAAAGCAATTTTGTCTTTGTGTTAAGTAAATTTATTGCGATAAGTTGTTTTAAATAAGTGAGGCTTTGCGCATTTTACAAATATCCTATTTAGTCAATTTTGAATTCAGTTTTAAAATAATGCATAATAATATTATCTTGAAATTAGTAAAGAATTTAAAATAACGTAACCGAACGCCTTCTTGTGTGTATACATAATAAGTTATTCGCAGTGTTCTATTCTGAAACTGGATGTGACTCTTAAAAGACCCATTGTATTTGAGTTTTCTTTTGCACTAATTTCATAAAATAAGGTAGTTACTAACATTTTTAGCATCATCATAGATGTAATGGTTAAATGCGCAGACGAAGCCGCGATATACAAACTAGTGTTAATACAAGTATGTGTGTGGTTCATGGTTAAAACTGTAGCAATTACAGACAGACTGCTCATTTGCATTTTGACGAGTTACATCATTCTTAATTCGAGGTATCCTTTATCTTTCTGCGTTTTACATAAAAGTTTAGTTGGGGTTTCAAGAAAACCAAACATGTATTTCAATTACTACAGAATTCATTCACTTTTACAATATGACAAAAACGTGTAACCTGTAATAAAAAGACAACTCTTTCACCACATCGCTACACGGACATCAATTTTCATTTAAAATCCATTAAAATGGGCGGCCTTTTGGAATGAATTGACTTAGGCCCTCGTGGCTGTGCCTGTGGCGGTACGTTTCACAATAAATTCGGTAGGTATGCAACGACAAATATGTACCTAAGTACTAAGAATCGTATTTATTTAATGGCCCGCGATTCCAGTTACCGTATTCCGGGCGGTTTCTCTATGAGTGAGTGCGTGAGACGCAAGCGCCAACAGCAGCGGTCTTTCCGATATCGTAATCTGCGCCTAATTCATATTCTAATGTCGTATACTAGTTATTTCTCAATGGGCCGTATTCACTATTTATAACGGACCCAATACAATTTACTATGTAGGTGTATGTACCGAACATACAATTCTGTTTATTGCTGCCAAAGTGCGTCAATGAAAACTTTACGTATCACTTAACTGACTCAATATACAAGATGGATCTTTTTGGATTTGGTTGACATGCGTCTATGCTCCAGATTTAGGCGGTTTTAGTCCAAAGTGCACATTGATTATGCATCAGCTGGATGTGAAACGCGATGATCTTTGTATAATGTATCACCTTGACCGCTAAGCCGAATTATTAGTCAGGTCAGTCCTCATTATGCTATCCCAAGGAAGAATGACGTCTGCAGATACTCAAGTATTCAAACTTTGTTTTTCTCCGAAGTTCCACGAATATCATGTAAGCTAGTATGCTTTATATAAATAAATAATAATAAATAAATATTCCGGACATATCACACACGGTCAACTGATCCCAAACTAGGCATAGCCTGTACTACGGGTACCAAATATAGATTAATACACATAATAGATTAATATTTAACACCCAGACAGAACAAACATCTGTGTTCATCACACAAATGTTTGTCCAGAGCGGGAATCGAACCCGCGACAGTCAGTATATAAATGAATAATGTAATGTAATTGGGAAATAAACCGTATTATATAAGGTTAAATAAATATAACAATTTGTTTTACCCGCTCTATTTCGCATAGTTTTACATCTTCATCACTTTTACATATTATCTTATTATTTGTTACTGATATTATTTTTGCTAAATTTCATATAAATATTTGCAATTATATATTTCGATCCCCTCTATCCCCACTCGGAGGTGTAGCGTGACTTGTGACAATTTAGACCATAACAATAACTATGGAAATTTTCATTCAAATTTAATCAAAATCGATTGAGCGGTTTAGGTGTGAAAAGGTAATATGCAAAAACAGAATATGTGCAGAAGTTTGGGATTTACTTTTTTATTTTAAGTATAGACATTATCATGTATCCCAAAATATGTGTTGCTTTGCTTTTGCCAGCACCTCGCTCCTCTGCTTATGCGTTCATATGCCATGTGTCCCCCATGAGTGCTCAGTTTCAGATTACCCTAAGCGATTGTATCATTTGGTATAAGTTCTTCGGTACACTTTTACCATCACACTTTTTTACAATATACATTTTTGTGCGCAGCGGTAACGGTAAGCTGGCCACTTGGGGCTGCATAATCGGATTCGTCGTCATGATGTGTCTGGATGTCGGACTCGGCTAAAACCATCTTCAGATGACACCCCTGTTCACTGACTTCTAATCACTGACGACTCGAGAATCTTCTACAAATAATATTTTTATACCAAAAGACAATATTGGTAGGATTTTGGATGCAATGTCATTCTAATGTATTTCAAATAGATTAGACTGGTAGGTTTGGTGCTGTATTTGTAGTCGCTTAGAATTATATTACCGTACAAATGTTATTGTACGTGTTAATAAATTAAATATGTGATTAAAAGACTACTAAAGTTGCCCCCAAAATCTTATCATAATGTACAAATTTTAGGATTAATGAAGGGGCATTTCGTAGCATAAGCTATATTATTGCCTTATAGCCAATTGATATTAGTTGAAAGATATTTAGAAGAATCTAAATTAAGCAATAAAATGTCGATGGAGTTCGTTGTAAATATGTTGTACATTATGTATAATTCTAATGTACTTAATAGGTAGTAAGTTTCACCTGCAGCATCCTAGTTATAATTTAAACGCGTTGTACATACTTGGCGAAGCAAAAGTATTTCACTCTTGTTCATAATCACTCACTAGCTTTTTCGGCTCGGTAACTCTCGTCCTGTCCTTTTCAAACATTACACAAAAGAAAGAGACGGACATAATTTTATCGACCCGATAGAGTTAGTACTAGTTATTAATAAGGGGGTATGCATTTTTACCAAATCATAATGCCTGAAAACTGGGTTCAGACGAGGACTAACTAAACCCTGGTTTTGTGACGTGTATTTCATACAGTTGCTTTAGTCAAATGTATGAATTTGTATGTATTATTATTGAATGTATAAGTTAGTCCTCGTCTAAACTGAGTTTCATAATAACAGAGCATAAATTTGACCAGAAGGTGACTTTTTACTTTTAATATTTTTCTCGTCATTTGCCTCACCTCGTTTGTTAACGTTATTAGTGTTCCTTATTATTACATAAAACGAATTGTAAACTGTCTCAATTAAATGCCTTGTTAGAACTTGCTAGTTCTCTGTATTTTGGGGGTTTGTTTAATTGAGTCAGTTTAAGGAGAGCATTTAAGATAAGATTTTCCCTGCTCCACCGTTAATCCAAATGTAAAACGGTCACAACATGATAGTTCAATTTAAAAATTAGTATTATTTATTAACGCCCGCTCATTTTATTATTGTTTATACGTAACTTGTAAAGCTATATGATTTTAATTTACTATAATCCAATGATAAACATACCTACTGGAAATATTTATCATAGGATTATTCGAACTCCAGGGATTTTTCTGCGACTATTTATTATTTATATATAATAACGCAAGTATCGTTTTTATCCTAGTACCGTATGTTATATGAACCTTGGATAAATAATAACCAAAATATAAATAATATCATACGATATTTAAACAAACCTTACCCTAATAATTATGATTGATTTTTTTTAGCTTAAACACGATTTTTTGACTAATACTACTTAGACTTATAAAATCTTGAAAGGATTTTATATTTTAAAATTATTATTATATTAGTAAAGGGCAATCCATGTGAAAACATGCCATACGAGGTTTTTTTTGTCAAAAATACGAATTGAACCCACACAATGACACAGTCTTGCTTGGATCATCCTTGATTGAATTCCAAAAATTATGTAGAACCCAAGATGAAATGTTCTTCAAAAACTTTTTAATTTATGCATTTATTTATGTTTTAAATAAGTTTGACTTTACAATAGCACACTTACATTACGATTATGTACCTACGTATTTTGTTATAGTTTATATTTAATAGAATTTATTTGTTATAAATTAAAAGATTGAATATAATTAACATGAATTTCATTTAGTATCTCCATGGACCTCCTAGTTTTCATTAGTTAAGTATTCCAAAGTGCGAGTATTTGTATACTCGTAAGTTATTCCCTTTGTTCTACCTATAAATGAGTTAACTATCTGAAGTTACAACTTCCCTATTGCCAAGTCTAATGTGCCTTTCGGTAACTTTAGGCGTACTCTAAATAGTATAAATACTCATACCTACCACGTTGCCAATTCAGTGTGGAACGTTCTCTTTCGTTTTGCTCGAAAAATATAAGGGACATAAATTTTGTTCAGAACTGGAAAATTGGGAATGGGTGCGTAAAATGCAAAGACTGGTGATGGATTGCATGCTCCTATTGTTGTTAGGCCATGACTGGAGCTTTTCGAGCGGCCTAAAGACGACGGTGTATTTTGACCAGAGTTGGGCAGCATTCGTCCTACTTCGATTCCTAGAATTATAGTATAACTACCGGCTGCCCGCGGCTTTACACGCACGTTTCTAAGATAAAAGTAACCTAAGTTACTCCTTATAACATCAGCTCTCTGCCAGTGAAAATTCCGTCAAAATCGGTCTAGCCGTTTCGGATATTAGCTGGAACAAACAGACACAAAAATTTTAAATATTTTTTTTATAGATATCATGTAAGATACATGCTATTAAAAAAAAACATAATGTAAGTCTCAAAATTTGTGAGGATGTTTAGATCTTTGAATGTTTGTTCAATCACGCCATAACCGCTCAATCGATTTCGATGAAACTTGAAATAGATAGAGATTCTTTACCTAGAATAGCATAAAGGCTACTATTTTAGAGGTACCACGGGAGTGAAGCCGCGGGTGCAAGCTAGTACTTTCATAACTATTTTGTAAAAGATGTAATTTTGACATAACAAACAAACACGTACTACTTTTATTTATTTTTATAGAGGATAGGTTTAGAGACTGGGCTCCCGATGTCAGTACGGCTTATAAATGAGAATGCAGTAGTTTAGATAACTAAAAGATAGCAAGAGCAAATTAATTTAGTATACAAGGGTATTCATAACTTATACTATCCCGAAACGGGCTTATTTTACATCTATTGCCAATAATATTTGTTCTACTACTTTTGGAAATTCAAAATGTTTACTTGAAAAAAAGACTGTTGTGCAAAAATGTGCAGTTTTATGATCAAATCGCTTGAACTCAATTATTCAGCTTTTTTAGGTAACAATTTTGATGTTTATCTTCTTTTGCGTTTAATAATTTCTAAGGTTTAAAGATTATGAAAATACCAACAACAGCTTATTAGAAAAACATCGGAAAAAAACGAACTTTGACGTTACACAAGCGTAAACACAGTGGAGCATGGGGGGGCGTTCAGTTTCAGATCACACTATCAATATAGTCCTTTTTACTAATTATTAAACATAGGAGAATTTTCACATCAAGATTCGTACTAAGTCAGCTGTAATTGATTGAGCGAGCAAGGATCTCTCATATCACTTGCACGAATCGGCGTTGCGTGTTTATTTGTTATACCTAGCATAACTTTCGAATCGTTAATCCGATCTGCATAGAATTTAGTAGGACAACAGGTTGTTATATCAAGATTTGCTGGTAAAGTATGAGTTGGGCCAAGGGGTTGCTGAGATATTGGGGCCAAAAGGGGGTATTAAAAAAAGTAATACAAGTACATTAAGTGGGGTGTAATATGAAAGAGTTCATACATTTCAAAACAATTTTTATTCTAGCCCATACGTAAAAAGTTACATTTGTAAACCAATCTAACGTGAGCTCCCATTTTGTAAAGTTTCATTGACTTCGTAGTTCAGATAAGATTGGATTTTAGTTAGAACATGCTAAAGGTGCGATTTTCAATGTTATTAGGTACTATTTAATATTGGGTGTAGATTATGCCCCTATCGGCTTATATACGAGTACATTACGAATTTTTCAGCTTTTTTCATTCCAACGCCTGGATTGAAAAAGTTTAATCGTAACTTACCCAGACATTGTAAGTACAATCCAGACGATATGAACCCAACCCAATATGTAACTTCTGTAATTACCAGATTTTGTTCGTTGTTTGGTTTATTTCCGGAATCTCCTAGATATTTTACGAAACTCAATGAAAGATCTCCCAAAAATTACTTGAATGGATACAGTTAGATCCGAGGGCTCCGTAAAGAGTACGATTTTCAACGGATTTTACCTATAACAAAAGTTTTCCTTATCGGGTGTAAATGGGACGGGAAGCGATAAACGAGGCCCGCCGGGTCGGCAACGACCTGTGTTGATACCACACGGTAACTCTATACAAGTGAATGTAGATATTTAATAGAAAAATCATATTGAAACGCGAGTTGACTAGCATTAGGTACATGAGGCTATTTACGAAAATCACAAATTATGTAGCTATACCATTAGAGATAAAAATCCTTTTTTTGTTTTTTTTGGATTTGACTTTTTTGTTCCTGGTCTTCTTCTGGGCTCCTATCAGTACTCTTCTAAGAACAAAATAATTTTGCTGAAAAGTAAGCATTGCCTTTCATAACAGAATTTTCCCATTTTCGTGCCGAAAGAAGATACTAAATATTATTTTTTAAACTGTTTTTATTGACTGATCTGTTAATCAACCGCTGTGGTCTTATTATTGATGAGAGTATTGGTCAAAACTAATGCGTGCTTTAACAAAATTTATAAGAGTGGGCTTTTAGTAACTATTCAAGCTTTGAGTGAGAACGCACACAAGGGATCTATTGAATTAATTGAAACGTTGTTGATTTATCGTTTATAGGCACATTGTGTAAACTCCACCGCATTATTGATTATTTTATCTGGGTTCCGAGAATCGTGTAATCTATAACAGGAAACATAACTGAGACCGTTTGCGTCGCCCGCTGTGCTCTGTTCCCTTGTAAGCTTTAGCTGAGTATGAGGTAGTGTCTACACGAACAACTATATTTGACGTTTGATTAGCTTCTGCGTACCGCGATTTATTTATATATTTTATTTATTACACAAACGGAATACAAATGACTTCCAACCTATGTCAGGTTTGTCTAGACATTAGGTTCTAGATGTTAAATTGAATATAAGAAAAATTGTAAACAATAATTTGGGTTTCACTTATTTTCTATGAAGAGCGAGCGCATGTAAAGATAACACCGTCAGCTAACAGTATGTACCTAGTGCATAGGCACAGCAAAAAATAAATGATTGTTTTATTCCTTATAAAAGAAGCCGTTATATTATTTATATTCTTGCCGATACCTTATAGACAGCTTTATGAGTAATCCATTTTTTAGGGCATTTATAAAAATTTGCAACCTCTACATTTTCTTATTCCCACACTATCTAGGTATACAATCATTAAAAATACAATTATTCAAAACATACATTACATTACATTTTTGTTATTTTTAATTCCTATTAAGCAGTCATAATAAGCTTTGGGATGTTTTTTGAGAAAGTAAGAATAATTCCATCGTTTTTTTTAAATCTCGAAATTCTTATCAGCTGTGTTACTAGATACTTAAATAATTCCTGGAATACTGAGAAAAGTTAAGGAATTTCCAAAGTGCTCTTTATCACAAACTGGCTTATCCGCGCTGATCAAGATATCACAACAAGTTTCCGTTAAAACTTCTTTGGGATTCCACGTCACGTATAGCCGTTACAAAATAAACGGCATTCTTTACAATTACTACAGATACCATATAATGCAAATTACTATTTAGGAGTGGACAAAACTCCAACAAAATAGTAAAATAAATATCTTTTAGACAGTTGAAAAAACATTAAAACAATATCAGCATCGTAGACACCTAAAATCCAGCCAACTAGAAGTAATAAATGATTATGAATTTACGTATACAGCTACCTAAGCTTCGTTAGTCTATTATAAACAGCTTATTATAATGTTACTTGATATTGTATTATGTAATCCTTGTGTACAATAAAGGGCTAAAATATTTAATCTCTCACTCCTTAGAGAAGCTACGTAGTGTAGGTGTCCCATTGAACATTTCATTAACCAGATGTACTAGAAAAATAATTGCTTTGAAGGTATTCAGAACGGGCAATGACCCCGTGCCGTAGCTGCGCTCACGAACACCCGAATTCTTGCGCGTCCGTGCCATCTCTGATAAAACCCCCTCGCTGGCATCCGAGGCACGCTTGCATGTGCTGCCGGCGACTTCGGCACGCACGCTCTCAGACATTTGTTTTTGAACATCACTCCAAACTTATCCCGATTATTAATTAGGCACTTCTCGAAATGGACTATGGATCGCATTCAATAATAAATTACATAACGTTAGCAAAACATTTTTTTCTGTTTCGCATGCCATATCAACCAAGTAAATAAAATACTACGTAATTACGATAAACAGAATGAAGAAGCCCTGCATGTCGAAGACGCCTGTATTACGGTCTGGGGTTGATTTGACCGTTAACATAAACTGTCAACGCAATAATGGTGTTACTACGATGCGTGTAAAAGTAACGTTATTCGAAGGCGCCGCGATAGTGATCATTGCAGCGGCTCATTTCCATTCATTCGGTGCATCGTACATCGGGCTCGTTGTCAATGCACCGGGTGGCGCGGTCAGAGGGCGCGGCGGGGTGCCGGGTGCCGGGGTGCGCCGGCGCCGCTGCAGTAAGCCGCGCGCGCCCGCGCCCCGCGCACGCTGCATCTGCGCCGCGCCGGCCGTCAATGCATCGCGTATCATACACACGCGCCAGCACCATTCCAAACTTTCTACACCTCTCACCAGCCCCAAAATTGCAATATCGACCTTATCTCCGCAAGCGAAGAGTTGCGGCGGCCGCACTGGACTTGACAGCGCCATCGATTTGGCTCTCCGCACTCTCCAATCGATGGATATTACAGCTTTGTTTACGTGCCATCGCCTGTGTACCAGCACGTAAGTTATGCATGTCCCTTGTGCGCATTTCACAATGCACTGGATTTGACTCGCATCTCGTTTATTTGTTTACATGCGTCATTTCACTCAACTGATCGGTATCTTGTAGTTATCAAATTTCGATTCCGAACTCGACGAGTGTCAACCGCTTGTTCAAATGCTCTGTCCGTTTAGGATTCAATAATTAAAACGTTCATCGCTTCATTACGTACTAAATCTAGAACCGTTAACGTACTGATGCACGTGCTACGGTGCGTATCAAGGCGAATCGAGCCTTATTTTTCTGTAGACTTGGGTTTGATGTCGTGAGAAAGGAACGAGGTGTAATTCTCGTTTGTGCAGTCGGCAGTCGGAAATGCCCGCCAGAGCCGGGGTTACTAGGGGATGCGCTGGCGCACACCTGCCTCCGCTGCGCCTCGGCGCGGTGGCCCGTCCCGTCCTTGCTTATTTGGATTATGTATGAATCCTTATCTTCTAAGCAACACCGGATCAAACAGATCTTAAATATTCATTTTCCATCAGGTAATGATGATTTACATTCTTTATCACTTTTTTTTTTATCGAAAGCGTTGGAATAGAAAATGTTAAAGTAGTAGTAAAGTATAGTAGCTTGTCTGCTAAATAGTTATGGTAATAATTAACAACTAACAGGGAATGGTTCGTAGATTTTTTTTATAACGTTATGATGTTCTACTATTTTTTAATAAATCTCTAGGTGGTACGATTTACAAAGCAGTGCGATGTATCAGCCCTTTCTCTACTTACATGGTTCTGACCGAGTAACAGAAACTACGAGTATACCATGCCATAATACCCAGACCCGGAACAAATATTTGCAGATCATATAAACAATGCTTGCCGCGATGAACGAACTCGCACCTCTCGCTACTCAGCCGGCCAGTTGCCTGCCGCACCACAGAAGTCGTCGTATCTAATAATAGATAAATATAACCAGTAAACATTTTATGAGTGGAAGTCAATTAGATAAAAAGGTAATCCCGCATCGTCGCGTGGCTATTAAATAACTCATAAACATAAATAGAGTGTTAACGGCGGTAGAGACACCCTTATTTACAAATTAAACTCTTCTGTCTCTGGGAACTAGCGTGGTGAAAAGAATAATGTGTTATAAACTAGATTTTTTTATTAATTTTAGTAGGTAATGGTCTGATGTCACTACTCTTGTGCAACCGAAATTGCATACAAAAGACATCAACGCGCACCTTTTTAAATGAGCAATTTTAGACTGTAACTATACAGAGTTACAAGATGTTACTGCCATCTACCTGCTCATACAAGCTTTACCATTTTCCAAAGAGTTTGTCTCTGATTATAATAACTGATTTGCTTAAGTAGGTATCGCATGAACAAGTACTTAAGTCACGGCTTAGACGTAGAAGGCATCACAAGTAGATTTTAAACCAAACAATATTCCAGACCCTAGACTCCGAAAGTCTTGTTCAAAACTGAGGTGATAATAAACACGTGATATAAGGCATGTACTAAAGTTCCTGATCGATTTGTTATGATTATGACGATTCCCTGACATGAATTTGGTACTTGCTACGCTTTGTATCACGTATCAATCAATTGAATTTCACAACATTTTCCAAATATTGTCTCATACATGAAAATTGCTTTTCAATGTCGTTGTATAGGGTGCGCCTCTCCACTTCACTCATACAGATTATTATCAGGCCCTCGACATTATACAGTAGTTTAGTAGGATTTTAGTCACATGCAAATAGTACCGCAAGTCCGACAAGTATCGACTCCTGAAGGTAATTTTTTGGCCAGTGGTCCATTTAAAGTTGGTGGTCGATCCAGTCATCTGAAGAACCTTTGTGACTGGGTGGGTGATCCTACTAAAGGGAACCTACCTTTTATTCGGCTTTAATCTTATAAATTATCAAACAAAACAATTAATAACTAAGTCCGCTCTCCTTCACCTCGTTTGGTATGTAACATGAGCTTGATTGACTAATGACATACCGACGCGACGTACTTTCTCATTACATTATGTATAATTATATGATAGATAGCTTGTTAACTATGGCACCGCACAGATGCTTGGTTGTTTTTAATATGTTACTATTTATGGGCAAGTAATGGACTCATCGGATTTTTTTTCTAATGTTATTCTTACTTCAGATATTCTTGAAAAATATTGTGAAAATCTTTCTTATTTATTAGTGCACGAAGTATGAGACTTAATATTGAAAACTGAACAATGGGTGTTAGCTCTATTGATAGAGATCCACTGCCTTTTGAAGAGTTCCTGTTCAGTCCTGTGGCATTTACATAGCTTTCAAATTCCTGTGCGCTGCGGTCTGACGAACGTCAGTGAAATACAGTTGGCAACTTAACGGGTTAAAGCTATCGGGATGTGCCACAAAGCCAGATGACACACGTTGTAATCTATATATATAAAGGAGTAGTCCACTTACTCACTCACTCACTCACTGACAGACTCATCACGAAAGCTCGGAAACTACTGGGCCGAGGAGTCTGAAATTTGGAACAGGGATTCTTTAAAAGATGTTACCGTGCAATAAGAACGGATTTTGGAAAATTCAGCTCCTTAAGGGGTGAAATTGGGGTTGAACGTTTGTATGTTTGTATGTAAGTTGTGTTTTGAAGTTGGAGACATCAAAATCGGTTATCAGGTAGATAGTTCAAAATAATAAAATATCTATATAAGGTTTTTTGAAAACCAACCCTCAGGGTGTGTAAATAGGGGATGAAAGTTTGTATGGGAATACTTTCTGTTAAGCCTATAAAATTGAAATTTGGCACGCAGGTTCCATTCAACGTTTGTAAATAAATAATCTTACGAAAAATCACCTCCGAAGGGGATGAAATGGGGGTTGAAAGGTTCTTTGAAAGTCCTATGTTTTTCAAGTTAGGGACATAAAAATCGGTATTCATGTCACATAAATAACAAAAAAAATAAGACCCTGACGGTGACGGTAACGGTGATGTTGATGGTGACGGTTGACGGTGATAGTAGGTAGAAGCCTTATGAATTAGGGAAATAGCTGCATAATATGTTAAATAAGTACTTTGGCAAGGATAATGGAAACAAACGCGGACGAAGTCGCGAGCGGGACAACTAGTTATAATATAAGGGATCAGTTTTCGTTACTCAAATAAGCTAAGCTAGGTGGAAGAGCTTTTTACACAAAATGAGTCTTATGTTGTTCTAGCTAGTCGATCGTAGATAGGTCTTAATTACTATATGCCGACTCAATAACACTATTCGAATAGAAAAGCTTTTTAAGTTGTGTGTATCACTGTGCGTCGCTTGAATAGTTTTCCTTTAGGATTACATAGCAGATCGTATGACAAAAAAAACAGTATAGATTTTTTGCTAGATAAATGAGGATTTGGTTTAAACTTCCTAAAAAGTTCATGCGCACACAGTTTACCTAGGTACGTATATTCAGCGTCAGACACACGTATTCCATACTTCACACTGTGTACCTAGTGTATGAGTACGTATTAGATGTGGATCATGTAGATATTGTAGATCAACGATCTATGCGAGGTTATAAACGTCGAAACAAAAAATCTAGTGACGTCATCGCTAATACCAAGCTTTGTCGTAAATCTATATACATAAACATTGCTGTCGGCCGCACATAGTTAAAATAATTATTTGTTGGTTTGTAGAAAACAATAAGTACTTGGTTTGTGAATGTCTATAATTCTGACCCTGAGGCCTTCCGGGTGGTAGAAAAATACATGAAATTCCCGAGACTCCACGGGTATAGTTATATGATTTCTTTCATCATCATCATTTCAGCCGTTCGACGTCCACTGCTGAACATGGCCTCCCCCACAGACAGAGCAAATTCCTTATCATGTGGGGGGATTTGCCCATACTCACCACGCTGGGCATGCGGGTTGGCGAGCGCAGTTAGAGCTATTATTGTTAAAATGAGGGACGCTGCTGCCCATCCCCTAGCTTTTTTCCCTTAGTCGCCTCTTACGACATCCGCGGATAGGTAGCCTATGCGGATGGAGGGGCCTATTCTTCAGCCGGGGCCACCACGGCCAATTTCTTCAATGATTTCTTTATTTCACCATTATAGTAAAAGCCCAAGACAGACAACTTCACCCAAACCAACCCAAATTACTTGACAAGATCTGACCAGAGCCACGACTGTAACACTAAGATCTTAGATACCTTCGCTCGCTCGATTTATAAATAATGATTTGTTTGAAATAAAGTGAACAAAGGGCAATCTACAGTCACATATTATATTATAAGGCATAGAAAACCAAGGTAACTTACGCAGAATTTTAATAGATGGCGCTTAGTAACCAGCAAAGTAGAAGTTAATAAGTTTAGCTCTAAAAATATACCAATGTAAACTATTTAACAAAAACCGCCAAGTGTTTAAATGATGCGCCGCAGGTTCCGTTACCAATTAAGTTACGGAGTTCAATCTATTATTCTTGAGGCGGCATCTAGTCGTAAAATCGGAACTAAATTACAGGCAGCGAAAATTTTTTATTGAAATTTTTGTTTAGATTAAATAAAGACGGTCAAGTGCGAGAACTCGCGCCCTGAGGCTTCCGTACCATTGGTCGTGGGTTCGAATCTCGGTCGCACACCAATAGATTTATAAAAATTAATAAAAATATCATGTGTAGGAATTGACAAACTTATATTTGCGGTCGCTCACGAAGTCATTGTATGACATTGACCGCAAATATAACTTTGTTTTCTAAAAAACTTCGAAATTCTGCACCTTTCCCTTTACTTGTGTTTCAAAAGCTCCTAGCATTCCAAATTTCAGCATTGTGGGGTAACTGGAAGTACCCTAGAGGTTATTGATTTTTGCCGTTTCCATACAAAAATTATACATTCATTGCCATATATTTTTAATGCATTAAGCTAGAGCTTTGATTTTGTACGGCACCATAAGCCCACAGACCTTAATAGGTCGTATAAATTTCAAGTTGATACCTTTAGCCGTTTCTGAGAAAAATGGTCTTGACAGACGGACAACAAAGTGATCCTATAAGGGTTTCGTTTTTCCAAATGAGGTACGAAACTCTAAAAACTATAGATGTCATGAATTTCGTTTTATTTTTCATAGAAAATCGTCTTTTAGTTAAATATTTTTACTAGTAATCTCTAAGGGGGTCATTGTAATTTTTGATAGATATAAAAATATTAATTATCTAGCATCCGCCCGCGGCTTCGCTCGCGTGATATGTTATAATATAAGTGGGATTTTACAAATTCCTTTCATTATGATACCCCACTCGGCATGGTTGCTTCGATTTGAAAATTTTAAATTTTCGAAACGCATTTTAATAAATCTATTTTCTATATAAAAACAAAGTTATTAAACTACTTGTATGCCAAATTCCAAGGCGGTGGCACTGGTAGACGCCTAGGTAGCATAAGTGTAGACAGACAGATGGACAAGCAACAAAGTTTCACCAACGAGATCTTTCAAATCGACTGTGAATCTCAATATTTTATAGGTAGATATTTTCGTAAAAACTGATAAGATAACAATATCTTTCAGGATCTTTTGTTATAATTACGTAAACAAACTTTGCAATGAAGTAGTCTTTGGCCTCTTTTTAAGTTTATACTAGCGGCTACTGCGGCTCGCTCTTGCGTTTCCTGGATAAAAGTAGCCTATAGCTCCTGACTTCATCATCAAATCAGCTCACTGTTTCTATAATATTGTATTGTCATCTGATTTCGATAGGTATGCAAAGTTTGAGCTCATCGGACTATTTGCTGAGGAGTTCCATGGAACAGCTCCTGACTCCATCATCGGATCAGCTTACTGTCACCATAATATTGCATTGTCATCGGATCTCTACATGTTTGCAAAGTTTCAGCTAAATCACTAAGCATAAAAAGCCACCTTACAAACTCTTTTACCCTATCGCACCCCCTTTTAAGGGTAGTTTGTGATTTTTTCTGATGTTTTTTTATTTATTGAGCTTTTCGAGTTTGAGACAAATTCACCAAATCAAGGATCATAAAAAGTTAAAAATTGTGTAGCGCTCACTCACCCGACTTTGTTTTATATAAATAGATTTTTATTATTTACTGAATTATAGTTGACATGTAAACCTTGCAAAATTATAATTGTAAGGAATTATTGAATTACAAAGAGGTCAGCAACTATTTCGCCGATGGAACAAAAGACGTTTAATGTTTATCGGTTACCATGTAGTAAATAAAAGGTTTTTGTGGTTTTCTTTATAAAATTTATATTGGCGTCTTGAACACTCTTGTAACAATCTCAAAGCCGGCTTCCCATTAACAAAAGCTGATTCATGGTTCAAGGTGTTTTCTCTCTTTCTGGTAAAGAAAGGGGGATAAGACAAAGGTTTAACTTAAGTCCATTAGGCTGGTGTAAGAGTAGAGGGTATGGATAACCTGTACAAAGACAAAACAGAGATGCGCGCAATCCTGTAATTTAACCAACGATTTAATGGGAAATTACAAACAAGAGGCTAATTCATTCAAATCATGAATGAGCTAGCCATACATGGACGTTATACCAATAATATTATAAATGCGACAGTTTGTGAGGATGTTTTGACGTTTTTGGTTAAATCACGCCGTAACGGCTCAGCTGATTTCAATGAAACTTGGAATAGATAGAGTTCTTTACCTAGAATAGCATATAGCTTTTTTATCTAGGTACTACGCGAGCGAAGCTGCGGGCGGAAGCTAGTAAATTATAAATGCGAAAGTAACTCTGACTTTTATATGTGCTCTCATTTGTCTGTCTGTTTGTTACTTTTTCACAATTCAACTGCTGAACAAATTTTGATGGTTTGGCTAAGCCTTAACGCTAAAGAAACTCAAAGGCTACTCTTTGTCCGGGTACCGCGTGACCGTAGCCGCAGGCAGCCGCTAGTTAAATATAAATAACCGCGTACGTCGAATGAATATTAATGCGTGTGCCTTGTTCAGCTGACACTTCTAGGAATAAATAAGTACGTCACGGTTCAATCAGTGACGATATAGCATCAAGTACATCATGGAAAGGTTTTTTAACACCCTAACAGTCACATACATATTTCAGAGCCCACACTAGGATCCCTGTGTAGTTTGTATCAGAAACTTTCGAGTACCATGGTACCACAACATCCAGACTGGGATTTTTTTATAAATATTTACAGATCATTTAAACATTTGTCTCGCAGCGGGAATCGAACCCGCACCCCTTGAGTCTCAGACGGGCACTCGTCCGCTACGCCACCGAGGTCGACAAGTTGCCTTGAGACCCTCTCGATCATCTCACCAGAAATTGCGTGCAGGGTCACTAAACTCCAGCTCATTACAAAAAATAAGCTCACAACTGTTATCACCAAGCATTGTTTGTAGACATTATTATCCTCTCAGATCGATCCAGATCCTTGAAGGTGTTTAAGGGAGGTTCGGAGGCACATCCAAATATCACATCTGGCACATGACCACATTTTGCAGTAGTGAGTAGGTATTCCTCCTATACGTGATAGGTTGTAAGTTGCCATAGCGCGCGGCGGAGCGCGAGCCAATTTCAACTTTAATGCCACGATGTTATGATACAAACTTGAAAATGAACGCGCTAGGTGCTAATTTTACTCGAGGATATCCCTTAAGTATCTGGGCATGCGGCATGGCATCAATGCGGATCCTCATTACAATCCTTCCAAATTCACTTTCCATATGCCACCTCTTAAATTAACAGAATGGTTAAAAAATTAAAGTGAATTTTTAAAATCAATTGGTATTATGGTGTGACTTAATTAGATTAGCAATTTAGCAATTAAATCTAGTAACTGTCCGAAATCGGAGGCTATATTTATATCTATGCTGTGGGACTGAGAAGACCCTAAGATAAGAGACATTTTTACAAAAACTAAACACCGATTTCAATACTTACAAGATTAATAATATAGCCGCTAGAAAATTAAGACCTTAGAGTTTAAAATAGGATAAAATCGATTTTATCCTATTTTAAACTCTAAGGCCGATTTGATAAAATCTAAGTCAAGAGATGATGATGTTTTTTATGGAATTAAATTAATATCGGAATCAATCTCTATATACCAGCGAAATAATCATCAAAATCGGTTTACTACTGGCGGAGATATCGAGTAACATACGAGTACACACAAAAAAAACAGCCGAGTTGAGAACCTCCTCATTTTTGAAGTCAGTTAAAAAGGGACGTATTTCGAAAGGGGCCTCAAGAGGTCTGCCTGCAATCTAACATCTAAACACATCCAAGTCACACAAAAACAGAAGATATTGCTATTTCCTCATTTATTTAATTGTAAAGCTATACCTACCATCAATTTAGCATAACGGAAATATACTTTGTTTAAACCTTGTAACGCTATATTGCGCCGAGTTCAAATCCCATCCATCCACCTTTATCTATGTAGTAACTAACAGTCTGGGCTGTTAGTGTTGCTCATACCAGTCTGCGTTCACCTCAAGCCGTAGACTGCGCGGGCGCATATAGCTGGCATTCTTTTGGACTCAGCCGCGAGTCGGTTTAGCAAAACGGGCAAAAAACCAGTCTGAATATTTTGGCCAGATCTATTAGTGAGTGCGTCTTCGAGTCGAGAGGCGATAATGAGGAGTGCAATGATGACGTCACGCGGTAATTGCGGGTGAGGTTGGGGAGGGGGGACGCCGAGGACGCAGAGCTGTGCGCCCGTTCATTGTAGTTTTTCGATTATTGTTTAATTAGGGCGAAGCGGCGGCGGAGCGGCGGCCAGGGGTGACCAACTGCGGCCCGTGCGAATACACATATACCTATGTAAAACACTTCTATTGCTTCTACTCGTTACATATTTTTAACAAAGACTTAAAAAGGACACGTTTCAAATGAACCTTGAGATGAAAGTTAAAGTAGTTAAACTTTCTATGTTCCTTATGTTATATCTTATGTTTTAGAAAACCCTATATATGTGATTACTCATTGCTTTGTAAATTATTTATTCCATAGGTGGAAGCAATTTTGTTATTTCGTCGGTATCTGGTTCTTTGTATACTTCGTTGTGATTTAAAATAAATTTGTAGCCATTGACCAGAGAACCAGTTTCAGGCTCCTTGCAGCGCTTCTTCAGGTACTTAATGCATCTCGGGATAATATTTTCCCCTACTAAGTTCGAACCCCGCTGAGCCCGTTTTAGGCGTAGATCCCAAAAGCCCTTATAACAAGTCTTAAGTCATTTATTTAATTTATAATAAAATAGCCATACCTACTAGAAAATTGTTCACGTTAGAAGTAATATACAGGTGAGTTTTTTTTCAGGGCCACTTAGGTGAAATCGGAAACTGTGAGAGTAATCGAAAAGTGATGTTAGGTGTTACAGGCACGATGTTGAAAAAAATAAGATCTGCATTTAAAAAAAAGTTATTAATTTTTTTTTTCCCAAAAAAAATATTTTTGATTATTTTTTTTTGCATTTCTGTGTTCTATGTTTGATAATAAATAAATAAATGTATGATAACAATGTGTATAAAGTTGTTGGAACACATTCAAAACTGCACATTTATAAATAAGACAATATTTATTTATAGAAGGTTTATTATTTCGGTCACACTATGTGCAAGCAAAGCAATTAATTATTAAATAATAACCTTGGGTAAATAAATATTGTTGAATTTATAAATTTATAATTTTTAAGGTGTTTCAACAACTTTAGACACATAGTTATCATACATTTATTTATTTATTAACAAACAAAGAACCCAAAAATGCATTCTAAAACCTTAATTTTCTGAAAAACTGTAAATAAATTCCAACATTTTTTAATGCTGATCTTATTTTTTTCCAAATCGAGCCCGTAACTCCTAACATCACTTTTTGATTAATCTCACGGTTTCCTATTTCACCTAAGTGGCCCTGAAAAAAAACTCACCCTGTATAGGGTGATACATTCGTATGAGCTAACGGGCCGTTTTTAGGACGCCCCATGGCATTTGTCGTATCTGAGTAAATTTTAAAGACCATTATCTTAATCTACCCTCAAAAGCACGAATTCGCTCAGCTGTGCCATATCCTATACCCCCAGTTGTCCCGCATTCATTTGGTGACCGCGCTGAAGGTTGCTTAACCTTAGCACGACTGCAAGCTACCGTACGAGCGCTTCATTATTTACATTAAAAAGCCGCGTAGACATGCAAAAAATGTATTATTGTAATGCGGTGCAGACAGTGAAACGGTTGGCATCGGCTGGTTTGCTATCAGCGGGCGGCGACCGCGCCGGGGGCCCGCGGGGTTGGCGGCGCGGCGGCGGCGCGCGCGGGAAAGAGCGCGTAAAAAGGCGAGCGGTCGGCGCGCGCGCAGATCAGCGCCTTTCACGAGGTCGACGCCCGCCGCTGGGGCCTGCCGAAACCAACCAACAAACCAACCCCTTAATTTCCAACAACTTTTCCTACCCACGACGAGGCTCCCACTTATCCCGCACTGTCACTTTATCCAACAGCACAGTCTTAGATTGTTGACGCGGTCAGCCGCGTCGATATGCCTAGGTATGACGTGACTGCAACTCGGAGACGAACGATCTCGTGACCTCCGAGTTCCCTGAAACATTAAATTCACCGCAAAAATAGGATTAGCGATTATTTACGAAAATGTTTTACGACACGCCTACTACTATCAAATAAAAGACGGTTTGCCGATAAAACCATCTTTACCGTCGACTACGCATTTTTGACGACCTAGCCCACGTAGGTACGTTTATTCACATGATTTGCAGTTGTCGATCAAAGAATCGAATTTAATTCCTGGGATTTGTATCAAAAAGTCATTACTGCTGAATACCTACGGTATGTGGTAAGTTCTTCCCCAGAAAGCCATCAATCAAATTTCGGTTTAAAAAATTACGAGTTCAGGTGCCATTTCGCAACCACGTGTTCGACGTGAGGTATATCTGTGATTGCTGTCACGTTAAGATACAGGAGCGAATCTTAACTGTGAGTAGCGATTGGACGTGCACACTCAATGACAGTATCCGGGCCAATGCCAGCCGACACCGGTGTACCTAAACTAGAAAACGAGTGTCCTCGATGTTCTGAGCGATAACCACAACATAGTGTAAAACGATTTGCAACTGTAGATCCGCGAGCTAGAGTCGATATTGGATCGGTGGGTGCTGTCAGTGGAGGTTGCGCGTGAGATATGTGAAGTCGCGGCATGCGGGTCGCGCGGCGTTCTCACGCTTTGAATATTCCTGCTCCCGGCCGGTGCCCCCCGCTCCGCGCCCCCATCTGCCCTTCATTGACGTCCCCTGACTCCCACTCCGATCCTGGCACTAATTGAATGAACCTCACTAAGTCTGTTTACATCCGCAACCGTCTCCTTCTCCGCTACATTCACAAATACATCTGGATTATTTTGTGAATGTCCCCGTCCGCAGGGCTTGCGGTCTGACACTGATCTAACGACTATTGCGCACATACAATATTTATTATGACATTTATTGAATAACAGAGAATATATCCTATTTAATAACCGGCACGCTATACATAAAATTTATAGTAGATGCGTGTTAATTTTATTATCTTCTCGTGCCATTCTAAACCTTCATAATCAGAGTGCGCAATAGGTATATATATTTGCTTTTTCCAGGTCTAAAACTTGTTCACGATGTGTATTTTGGGATTTCCTTTTTTTTCATATATGAATGTCCGAAAATCACCACCAATGACAAGTTTTTCATAAACCTCATTATTAAAATTAAGGTCTCCTTATGTAAGTATATAAAACTCCGCAGTAGCGGCCGTTGAAGCGCCAGAAATGTGTTATTCATGTACAGTAATTGTAGCAAAGTCACTTTACTGCCCAGATTGAAAGCAGTGGGTTAGGCTAACGAAGCGAGCGTGGCGCAGTAGCGGCATTCGTAGCGCCAAAAATTTGGTACTCATGTAATAAAAATATGTTGTATAATGTATTTGGTCAATGATACATTAATTTCGGATTAAAAAAAATATTAAACACTTTGTTGGATAATATGAATGTTGTAAATTATGACGAGGAATATTTTTAGTAATTTCGATATTAGTGTGAAAACACCAGTGTAAGCATATACCAAAATACATCAAGGCTTTTAGCCTGTGTTAACGCACAAAAGAACATACATACACACACTCGAAAAACTTCATCGTCTTTCTGGGCAGTCGGGGAAATAGAAATCGTTATAACCTATACCGACTTACGCGATGAGCAAAAAACATCTGAATGCACATTGAATAAGTAACGACGGACCAAAGACGTTTTTGTGGGAGCTAGACTAATGAAAAGAGACGTTTCATCAATATATGGAGCCTGGGCCTGCACTGTGTACACTACTCTAAAATATGGCTAAGCAATTAATTACGTATTTAATTGGTTATTTTATTTAAATTGACTTCGTTCTAAGGTACATTAAGATTTTCTTCGACAAAGAGGGCAACACACAGCGCTACAAAAATATGGCGGATGGACGTGCGTGAAATGTCATTTAGACAACCTACATTTATATGACGAAACAAAAACATCAAATCAAACAATCAATCAATCCGGGTCGTCCACAAGCTCTCTTGGGAGCTTCAGGTAAGGGCCTCGGGCTTGTTTGGCCCATCGCCCTGGCATCTACTCGCGAGGACTGCGATCCCCGGGTCTCTGGGATTAGCCTCTTGGAGCCTTCCTGGCTTGCAGGCGGCTCTATTTTGGGCTTTTCGTAAGCCAAGTCAGTGGCGTAGGTTTCCATTTCTCGGCATGCCGTTGGACTTCTTGGGTTTTTTTATTTATTTTATTCTTCATTCTTCAGTAGCTCAGTGTTCAGTAGCTCACGAGACTAATCAAACAACATGACATGAAAAATATGTCAATGTCATGTTAAACGCCAATTATAAACCAACATGGCGGCCTACAAATAGTGTTCACATAGTAAAAAACTTACCAGAAGAACTATTCTTGTACCATCGCATGTGTCTTCAAATTAATTAAATTGTATTTTTCTTGTAATCTCCTATTTTTTCCTAATTTTTCTATGTACTGTACATGGACCAGGCCCAGAATGAAATGGCTCCTTTGTATAAATTAGTTTTCTAAGCTCGCGGGGCGGACCGACTCTAGGCGGCGGCGGCGGCGCTTTCCCAGGTTTCGCCACATCGATTAATTATCTCATAGTTATTGTTTTCAACAACAGTATACTCCCAACAGGCTCGAGTATTCGTCATATACGACGGCATGCGAGATGAGTAATTCTCCCACGGTTCTTAGACATCGTAACACATCCTTGACTTACATTTTGAAAATCGTACCTTTTGTGTGGGAGTTTGTTTCCGTGAGAACTGAATATTAAGCTATTCAGTCGCATGCAGTGGTCTGAACAACAACCTTAATTGCACGAGTTAGCGGGACAAATACAATAGGTACATACCTACAAAGAGTTTTCTTTGGTTCAACTTTGACTGGAACCCTTTTCTCCTTTCATCCTCTGCAGTTTAGGCATATATTAATTTATGTACTAAAAATAAATAAACTTGGATTAAGCCGTGTTCAAACGACATGCGATATGTCCTTGATATGTCATATAAAATTCGTTTCAAAAGGAGTACTGTATAAAGTCTATTTAGAGTTTGACATTTGAGGGTGTGCGATATAGCTCGCAAGCTCCTAAAAGTCAAACTCAAAATTGACTTTATTCAAAAGACATAAGATAGAAGATAAAGATAATCATTTTCATATAAATTTAAGATGTTATATCGCACGCCGTTTGAACACGGCTTTAAATTGGTTTCAGACAAGACATCATCATCGCTTCTACTTTACCTAAACGTGACCTACATCGCTGCGTAAATCCGTTTGCGATTAGACGCGACATGTCCTTAATTGCTTTTCATTGCGCCTGGTCGCGCCGCGATTTTTCGCTTTGCGTCTCTTGGATAACGGGTTAAGCATTTTTGTATGAAAACCCTAATAAGGACAATTCAGTATTATACATTTCTATGGGTGTAAAGGTCCTTTACACCCAACCATCAGGGAGATCATATTGGAAACCTTCGGTTTTATCAACTGCTCTAAACAATATAATCAATTAATCTGCAAATATTGTCAAGGTCACACAATAGTGGAATGTTCTAGGTATCAAACGTCATCGAGTATCAAAGGTTGGAAGGCGATACCTCGGTTTCCAAGAATCGGCGCAAGCATCTTGGTGGCAGCAGTGGTCATGTGACACTGCATTCAAATGTAAGCATGTATGCAGTATGATTAACCGTAAAATAGACCCATTATATTAAAATAGAATTATTTATTCTTCTTGTCGTGTCACTGGTTCTTTTTTGGTCATCCTTTTTTAGGTCAGTGACCAGGTTGAGGTATGGTGGCCCTGAAAAGGGCCTATGAACGTCGATGAAAGAATCAGTGCAGTGAAAGGATTAAAGTGCGCCTCTTAGAGGCTCCTTTTGTGCACAAAATAAAATATTTATTCAAACAACCACAAAATATCTTTAGTGTGTGGAACAATTGCAGTATTATATTGATTTTTCCCTAAGAAAAAGACAAAACGAAAAGTCTTTTTGCTATAAAGTTATTATCTCAAAGTATTTATCTCTTGTGTTGTTTGAGAAAGAATTGAAGAATATCACTTTTGGGGACCCCGTGTTATAATATTTTTATTATTATTATTTGTATGGTTAAAATGTTTCCCAATCAAGATTTGTTTATAAAACATCATAAACAAACCGAGAAGAAGCGTGTTATTATCTATTTATAATATCAAACCAAACTCGACCTACAAAACTACTGCGTTCGTACATACTCCGTTGTCCTAATTTCAAACAAAATGAGTTCACGTAGATACTTTAGTTCCTACTTACCTTCGGCAACAAAATAAACAGTTGTCTGTGACGTAACGTAGCCCCAGAAGTGATCTACGCAACTCAATTTATTTCATGAGTTCTTCCTTCCGAAGGCTCATCTAATAATCTGAAATCATTTGGAGTGATGATTGTAGGCAAGTCCGATGCATCGGCCTATTCGGTCGAACCTGGCACGGTGGCTGGCAATTTTGGTTGTCCGATTGTTTAAGTATCTGCGAACATTTTCAAAATATATTTTCATCTATATGAAAATGTTCGCCGGCATTTAATATTGGAAATGCTTATTAATAATTTGAGAATTTCACTCTCGTTCATCATTGAAGAATTTTTTTATGTTGTCGTTATAAGTACCTAGCTTGATTAATTAATAAATTTTAAGAGGTACATCAAGTTCTAAGTCGCACAACGGGCTATGGAGAGAGCTATGCTCGAAATTTATCTGCGTGATAAAATCCGAAATGAGGAAATACGTACAAGAACCAAGGTTACCGACTTAGCTCTCAGAATTTGCAAGTTAAAGTGGAAGTAGGCAGGCCATATAGCTCGCAGAACCGACAACCTTTGGTGAATAAAAGTCCTCAGATAACGACCATGAACCGGGCGACGCAGTATAATGGAACCCCATGGACCGACGATGTTAAAGTTGCGGAAAGTCGGCGGATGGAAAAGGCTCAAAAGCAAAATGCTCACTCTTGACTATACTAACTACTAACTTCACCTTCCCATTTAAGGGTAAAAAAGTCGAAGTTTCTCAATTTTATACTTCTTTCCTTTATTTGTATTTTCTTTTTGTTTATATCTCTTGTTAAAACCGTTAAGAACTGTGGTGTAGATGAAATTAATTATTAAAATTGATTTCTTCTTCATTGCTATATCTTTGTCATGCATTAAGTTACAAGCTTTTTTTTGACGAAACTATGGCATTTTTCTGTTTTTGTCACATCGATTGTCGCCAACGGTGGTGTTGTGCGCCCTCAGGAAATGTACAGTTCGTCTTTTGTTTTGCAAATAGTTTAATGCTGCCATCATTCACATGTATGTGCCTTTCAGCAGGTTAGCCTGTAGGAGGTGCACTTTAATCATTTCACTACACTGATTCTTTTACCGGTCAAAGGCCCTTTTCAGGGCCACCATACATAAACTGGTAACTGACCTAATACAAGATAACCAAGAATGAATCAGTGACACGATAAGCAAGCAAGCAGCTAGCATATTCGCGATCTAGAACTTTAAAACGCCTGTGGCGCCTCACTGACGTGAGTTCCAAAGTGAGTTCTGTCACTTGAGTGAATTCGAGTTCGAATTTTTACAGAATAGCTTAGCAGTTCAGATATAGCTATGAATATAATAGGGCGATGAATGTCAATACATGAGATGAGATGCATTTGAGAGAAGCGCGCATGCTGGCTGGCAGGCGGACGGTAGGGCGCGCGTAGGCCGCCGGGCGATGCCACACGCTTATTTTTAACCCGTGGGGCCGCCGCGCTCAAGCTCACCTTTCGATCTATTCCTGGCACCTTATTTTTAAACTTTTGTCTATATTACTTTCCTTCCGTCTGCTTATTAGTGGATGATTGAGAAGCGTCGCAGGGGGCGCTTCTCGGAGTATATTTCCGGCGGTTCCCGAGTTCCCCGACAGCGCAGCACACCACGTGGTATCAATACCGATGCGTCGATGATATTAATGAAGTGGGGGTGGTTCGCTCTCCGTATTCAAATAGCTCGGAACACTTATTTATATTTCTTTTAGCGTGGGATACAGGGGGATATTATATAGTTTTATCCGAGTTCTATTTATAAAGACAATATTTATGAAACTTCTATGTTTTTAAGTGCGCCGTTGAGAGCTATAAATCTCTCTATTCCAGAAAAATATTTTTTTCAATTATTTTATGAACAGTGAAAAAGTACCTACCATCACACATTTAGTTCTTTTATCATTCTCTGTTAGATGTCCATAAATACATAAAGGACATAAACGTCTCAGTAATGCTGAAATCAAACAATCTTTTAAATGCGAATTGGACGGGCGTCCTCGGGCTCCCGTACACACAAAGCCTTTGGGATATAAATTACACATTATCGAGAAATCGAGATCTTTAAGTGTAGTGATTCAAAATGCCAAAAGATGGCATGCCAAATTTTAGTATTGCATGTCACCGGCAAGTACCCTATATGTCAAGAAGGGCAGCTTTTAGAATAAAAATACGCTTTGAGTGACCGTTTATTTTGAATTCCGTTAAACTTGGAGATGTTTGAAGTATTTGATAGTATACAACACCTTATTTTATATTGATCTCAACTTGGGACTTCAAGCCGATGGTGAGCAAAAGACCAGACAAACGGGCAATACTGTGATCCTATAAGGGTTCAGTTTTTTCTGTGTAGGGTTCCGAGGTACGGAACCCTAAAAGCTGAAGATGATGTTCATATCGGAAAAATACAAGTATACAGTAATTATAGAGCTTATGAAAAACCAGGTTTTTAAACGCTCTACAATCGATAATGCTTCCAATTCAGTAACCGATAATGCTTCTAATTACTAAGCGATAATGTAGGTTATCTCAAATCTGCTCGTAATATACGTTTCCTGTGGAGTACCACATGTTCGCCACCCCGGCTTGCCAACCCTACCAACATGTAGATCCTATACCTACATCTGGCTGTCGGAAATGAGTGAGACACACATCTTTCAGTAGGTACTCCAGCCTCAATACACACATTTGGCCCAAAAATTCATTAGATTTTTTTTGCCTCATCATGAGACGAAATCTTGAATGAACGACCCTAGACGTGTCCTTGTGGACTATGAATGATTATCATCTGTGAATGGATACGTGTCGAGCTCCCAGGTTTCCTTCCTGTACGTTGGTTGTAGGATACAATTACGTCGTGTTTCTGGAAATAAAACCAGTTGAATGATTATTTTTGGAGATATTAAATGTGGGGACGGATTTGTAGGGTATGATTTATAGCGTGAACATTAAACGCATGTGTCGCGCAAAGTGGTGTGCTAAGATTGCTCATCCCACCCTCTTGTTGATTGTGATGACTGAGTCCGATCCCAGCAAATTAGACTGAGTTTGAAGTACAGTCAAAATCGAATAATTCTTCTAATTGGTAATAAAAACGTCTAATTGAATCTAAGTTTATTTTAGAAAAATATTTTTATGACCTAAAGGTAACCGCGAGCTGATTCAAATGTAGCCAAACACTGCCAGTCTACTATTATACCTACTTCAAGGATTTCTTGCTGTCAACTTAATTTTACATAATAAGAGTGGTTGTGAATAGTTCTATAAAAAAGCTACAGAGTGGAAAAAACTAGAGTATCCCATATATTTACGTTCTTACCTCAGCATCACTTATAATAAAGTCGATCCCTGCACACAGTCATACGTTATCCGGCTTAGCCAGCAATGCGTTCTCGTTTAGTAGGTATCACCTATTTCATCAATCTTAATATCTACCTATGTCTAAGCTTGGAGCATTGCAGGTCTTCACGTCGCGCAAATCATTCTAAGCATAACTGCAAGTGATATTAGTTAAAGGAGGTCCGGGTGCATGCAACCAGCAGCAGAATGCGCTGCGTCCGACTGGTTTCTAAGTCAATGTCGCTTGGAATGCAGCGGGCGGCGCGGGAGCGGGCCGCGGGCGGAGCGCATCGGCCGCTGTTGTCGCAAGCGCACTTGTCGGCGCGTTTGACTGCCGGAGATATTCGGCGCGGTAACGGGCCGCGGCCTTCCTGGAATTGGTTACCTGTCGCATTCCTCTGGCGGTCGTCGCAGGCGCTCCGCGCCGGCCCCGCTCTCCGCGTCGCCTTGCGCGCCGCGCTGCATAACGATGCATCAGCCTCTAATCGTGATCCTTTATGCACTAACGTTGGCCAACCTATGAGCTTTTGAGCTGGTTTATAATAGTGGCATTGGCATTATATACTTTGTTAAGTAATCGCGTGCCGTCACATTAGCCCTAATATGATGAGGGTAGCTTTATTTAGACTCTCAGACAAACCTTATAATCTTCTATTATCATTTCACCGGCTATTTTAGTTATGGCATGTATGTAATACACGAATTTCTCCAGCTGGTCAGATTTTAATTATGCTCTGTTTTGTGGGTATGGAATTACTCCGGGGTGAGCGGTTTACCATAAAACATAGGGGAAAGGACTCATCACATAAGTTTTTCAGTGATAACTTTAGCGGAAATCAACATGTTTAATACACGGAATTCTCCGTAACGGCAGGTCAGATTTAAATGATTTTATGCTCTATTGTGTGGGCAGGAAATTACTCCGGGGTGAGTGGTTTGCCATACAAGTTAGGGAAAAGGACTCATCACATAGGTTTTACAGGGATAACTTTAGCGGAAATCAACATGTTCAATGGATCAAAATAATCATATTTTAAACAAACGTTCCATAAACAGCTTGCCTCGTTGGTGGCCCTTAGTTAAAAGCACGCAACGCACTTATAGAACTGACGCACAAGGCATCCTATGGCATCTACCATCCCATGACGCCCTACGTTGCTCGCTCTACTCGGACATTGTCATAGCGCCCAGAACATTAAACGCAATGCAAATAAACATTCTTGAGACCTGTTCATGGTCTTATAATGGCAGTAACATGCCTACATAGTAATTTATATGTGTGCGTGCGTGTGGGTGTGCGATCATTTGCGTGGGAAGATCGTATATTTCGTGAAAATTTTTCAGTACAGCATGGTCAACTAGCTTAGTTGAGATTATAACATGAACTTTGTAATAATCGAGTGTGACTGATAAATTGAAACTGTAAATGATTAAAATAGATAGGTTACTTTGAATATGATGTGTTAGGAGGCGTGTCGGATCGGTAACGGCACCTACGCGACCGGAGCGGCTGATTAGGGAAATAGACGCACCTACCAATACGATACTATTGTTTTACTTAGAATTGCAAATCGTATTAATTGTACCTTATACATGTGCTAAATGTTCTTTAATTGAATTTTCTATGGGAACTAGCTCGAACAAGCTCTACAATCTTAAGAGAATCTTAAAAAAGTAATTTACTTTCCTAAATTTTTTATTATTTATAGAAATAAACTTAACTTACTTTCCTAAACATTCAATTTATTGCCTTCGCTTGTTGCCTCTTATTACCGTCTAAAACAACATTCTGTCGCCTTTATTAAATCAAAAACGGCACATCCCATCCAAAAAGATATAAAATAAAAAATATAAGTGCCTATCAATAGCAATACGTCAAGCTACTTACATATTATCATTTAGTTACCTTCTTATTGGCTTATCATTGTTTTTGTGCAAGATATTGTGTACATAATGTACCAGGTGATATGTCTCTTATATGAATAATATCGACACGATAATATGCTTCTGATGTCACAATGATAAGAACTTTAACTAGTCTTCAAGTCACTGATATTAAAAAAATATTTATAAATTAATTGTTGATGATTTTCCGTTGTATTACCCACTGTTTCATTTTTTTTTTCTCCATGCAAGGTCTAGTTTGAGATACAGTTCTTGAAGAGGGCATTTAGTGAACTTATAGAATTTATCATGTGAAAAGGGGTCAAATGGATTCAAAATAACTCACAAGGAGACTCCTTGCATGCTTTTTAAAGCGAGTTTGGGACTTCACCATCATTCTCAGCTTAATAAACCTGCATTTTTTTTTCTAATTTCTAAATTCGTTGACATGCATACAAATTATTGGATCCGAAGTTGTTTTTAACTACCTACATTTAATGATGATGAGTAGAGGTCCTGAACTGATACCCAGCGAAACACTGGTCTATTTGATAAATATCAGATGTAAAGTATGTACTCTAAACTGTTTTTAGACTTGCTGTAAAAAAAAAAATCTTATAAACGCTTCTTCTACTTCTTGTCGTGTCACTCACTGATTCTTTCTGGGTCATCATAACCGCTAACATTACACACGAAAATCCTTATAACTATTTGATAAACTTGTGGGAATAATATGCCGCTATAATAGTTATATTACAGGTTGTAGTAATCAGACCAAGCTACAGTGTAATTATTCACAAATTTTCAAATTATTTATTTCTCATTTGGAAAAACGGAACCCTTATAGGATCACTTTGATGTCCGTCTGTCTGTCTGTCTGTCCGTCTGTCAAGACCCTTTTTCTCTGAAACGGCTAAAGTTATCAACTTAAAAATGTATATCACCTATTAAGGTCTGTGGGCTTTATAGTGCCGTATAAAAATCAAAGCCTTAGCGCAGAGGTGCCTATACGGTCGATCGCGATCGACCGGTCGATCGCGAGAGGTTTTAAGGTCGATCGCCGAGGATAGATACAATTATCAGTGATCGACCTTAAAACTGTAGCTTTTTTCTTAAGAAAATAGCGACGTACAGAAACAAAGTTTTAAAAAAGGAAGACTGCGGAAGACCACCAATGCCACGCTTCGACATCAGCATAACGATAATTTTTCATTTTTAAATATTGTACCACAGCTAATATTTGAATTTATTTTTGTAATATTGGATGATTAAAAAATTTAATACAGATTTGACACTTTGCACCCTATGTAGTTTTACTTACTTATGAAATTTTTTTTTCTTGATACATATCAGTCGATCTCGTAGTCATAAATTTTTGCTAGGTCGATCTCCTTAAAAAAAAGTATGGGCACCGCTGCTCTAGCGTAATGCATTAAAAAGATATGGCAATGAATGTATAATTTTTGTATGGAAATAGCAAAAATCGAAAACCTCTAGAGTACTTCCAGTTACCTCACAATTCTGAAATTTGGAATGCTAGGAGCTTTTGTGAAATTGCATACAAACGCGTGCTAGAGTATCAATACAATATCTTGAAACTGCGTGTTTGGTGACACTGTTAAGGCCAAAACACATAAAATGTACCTTTTTTTCAGTAGGTGTAGGTAGTGATCCTACTACAAAATGCACTTCTAACGTACAATGTGACTGTCGTGCAGTGCTGAAGCATGTAATTATATGTAATTAGATCGTTACCTAATCAGCGTAGGCACTGCTCTCGTACCTGTATTACTGGGAACTTTTTTACTCCACGTGCAACGCAGGAATACCTACATAGGTAATAAAACCTAAAGTCATATACGGGCGACCGAAGTTGCTCCAATCAGGGCAATCTCTATGAAGTTTTCAAATCACAGCCACACTAAACAACGTGTTCCGTAACTAGTAGGTAGGTATGCTATTCCGAAAAGAGCTGATTGAAACAAAATAAATATTAGTGAAAAAGAATGAAGTTTTTATCATCTTCCTATCCTACTAATATAATAAATGCGAAATTTTGTGACGATGTTTGGATGTTTGTTGTTCAATCACGCCGTAACGGCTCAACCGATTTCGTTGAAACTTGGAATAGATAAAGTTATTTTCCTAGAATTGCATATAGGCCACTTTTTATGAAGGTATCACGCTAGCGAAGCCACGGGCGGAAGCTACTTATCAATAATTATAAAACTTACAAATAGTTCGATACCAGGATTTCTACCAAAAGCAGCCGAATAATTGAGCTTAAGAGCTGATTTGACATCAAAACAGCAGATTTTTGCATAGGTAGTGTGTTTCTAGTAAAAATGACGAATTTCGAAAATCGTAGAAAAATGATTGCTAATTGGGTGTCGAATTAGCCGCTTCTAGAGATATTATAGACATTATGAATCAACTTGTATAGTTTCCCTTCACGTTGTCAGTTGGAAAGAAACAGTTTCCACTTCACCATACTGGTAATAAATTGGGTGCATTGCTTTGAATGGTTTCTTATTTCGATTATTCTCCTCCCTATACAAGGTGATTCATAACATGTATACCATCCCGAAAGGGGGTTATTCAATCAACGAAAAGAAATACTATTAGCGAAAAAAACATCAATATTTTCATTTTAATTTTTTTCTCAAACTTTCTTTAATTAGCTGTTTTTGGTATTTTTATCATCTTTAGAACTAATAACTAAACGTACAAGAAGTTCGGAATCAAGATTGCTACCTAAAACAGCTGATTCATTGAGTTTGACCTGATTTGACCCCAAAACAGCTGATTTTCGCATAGAGTTTTTTCAATGAAAAATGACGAATTTCCAAAAGACGTAGAACAAACTTTATTGCAAATTGGCTTAGTATAAGCCCCTTTCGGGATGGAATACATATTATGAATCACCTTGTATAACTTTGTTGTCAAAATTGCACCCGAGTTATAAAAAGAAATTCACATACATCGAATTAAATCACCAGTCTGATTGGGATTTTGGCCATGCAATAGTTGCCTGGTATTTCCTGTGTATAAGCATTTTTAAACCTTATTTTACTGTCGTTTTCCTCTTTTTATACAAAGGTACATACAATCCCAATTACATTGAATTTATATTTATCCTCTATAACTGCTGAAAGAATCGTTGCCGTTTGAATTTGAGCATTGTTGTTTAGCTATTAAGATGTAATGTATGTTGGGGTCAGTGTGATATTTGACAGTTGGAGTTAACAGAGCATCGTTATCGTCGCATGCGCCACACGTGTACCTCAGCTCTACTTCCGCCCTTCGTTTCCCTCGGGGTATCCAAGGACAGTAATAAAAGACTTGCTTAATTACCAACGTTGTAATTAACCAGAAGTTTTATTTGAACAAAAAGAGCCATTCAAATTTGAACTTTGTTGCAGAGATAAAAGGTACATTTATAACCAGGAATCAAAGAGGTAATCGCTGTTCGTGGGATACTTTAAAACGTAGACCTTCATTCATATTTTGAGTGTTGATAAAATCTGACTATCTATTCGCAACATACGCGATAAAAACTAATAGCCTAAATAGAAAATAATAAAATAAGCCATTTACAGTACTAAAAGATAGAGTGCGTTGTATTGTCCACTTCGATGTAGAATATGCACTAGTGATTACGCTGAAGGCTTAATTACTATAAAACCACAAAACATTGGTATTTGATCAAAATTAAACCTTAAAACATACCCGAGCACTTGTTAATGAGACAATTGGGAAGACGTGTCGACTGCCCTTCCGAGGTTAATGCCCTGCGACTCACCCCTTATTTTTACCGTATACGTAGGTATGGTAATTAATTCTTTCTTGTACTATAAGTAGGTTCAAGGTACTTATTAGCGAACAACCACATTTTTTTCGTGTTCTGTCACAGAATGTACCTGGGTCAAGATAATTACCGTACACTTTAATAATAATAATGTCTGTATAAGGCTATATAGGAGTATAGGTACATGATTTTAGTAAATCTTTTTTTATTACGTTTCTATGTAGTAGGTACCTATATTAAGCCCTATAATAAGTTTGCTATAGAGACTATGGGGTTTCCACAAGGTGATTTATATATTCTTTCCCCAAATGGGCTTTCTACACCAAATTGGCGACAAAGTTTGTTCTACGTCATAAGAAAATTCAACATTTTTCATTGAAAAAACTCGATGCAAAAATCTGCAAATCAGTTCGAACTCAATTATTCTGCTGTTTTAGGTAGTCATCTTAATGGCGAACATCTCGTTCCTTTCATAATCCTATCCTACTAATATTATAAAAGCGAAAGTGCGCGAGTATGTTTGGATGTTTGTTATTCAATCACGCCTTAACGGCTCAACCGATTTCGCTGAAACTTGGAGTTATTTATCTAGAATAGCATATAGGCTACTTTTTATGTAGGTAACACGCTAGCGAAGCCGCGGGCAGAAGTTAGACATTTAATTTGAATAAAAAATCTGAGAAAAAAATCAGTAAGTACATAAATATTATATAGAGATATATCATAGTAGGTAGGTACCTACCAAAGAGAAAAAGAAACTATCCTTGCTCTGCATGTAAATTAAATATGGGTAAATAATTAGATAAGGTCATATTTTGATCATTAGGTAATGTTTTTGTACACGGTTTATTCTACATTTAACACAGAAAATTAAAAGGTCTGTTTCTCTTTCAAAGAAGCCCATTACAAGAAGTTCTGGTTCTCAGATTCACTAAGAAATAATAATACTAAAAATAAAAATAATAACAAAAATACTAAATGTTTATTTTTTGTCTAGATAATATTTTAAGGAAACAAAAAGGGACTGACACTCTGCCATGTAGCCCTTAGGTAGTCGGTGTGTGGCGTTAGCGCCTAGTAATAGATCCCTGTTCTTGAATTCCTCTTGACCCAAATTACTAATAAAATTCCTGTAGAACAGCTCCAAATAAATTTTACGCCGTATATTGACATTATTGTATTCTATTGTTTGTAATAGAGTTAAATTGCCCTCTCGTACCTTGAGTACCTATAAAGATAATGAAAATCACTCGTCATCTCAGTAATAACCCTCTTTTGTCCATCATAATATCAGCTCGCAAAAAAGCATATCTTTTTCACGGTGCACATTATCTTTATACCAAATTTCATCAGGATCGATTCAGCCATTCAAAAAATTCTACTGAACTTCGAAGTCATTAAAATTGCACCAAATAGGAGCTCAAGCTTGATTGGTTTTCTTAAGTTAGTATTTACGTTGTATATCAAAAACCATGTGGTCTAGAATAAAAATAAAAATCGTTTGTGTATGTATGAACAAAGCTATTTCATATGATACCCCACTCCATGTAGGTATTTGTTAGCCGTAAATTTAGATAGTACAATCTGTTGACCTATAAAATTTCAAGCTGTTATTTATTTAATATTAACGGTTCGACAGTAATGCTCGAACAAATAAACATACAAACATACAACCCCAAATCGCCCGAGTTGTTTGAGAGATCTTCGCTCGCTCGATCAATTATACCTGAATATGCATGCTCGTACTTACCATCAACTTTGCAATTTTGTTTAGGCAGTGTATTATGTTTAGTTTGTAAATTGACAGTCTCAAAGACTTAAGGGTAAAATTCGTGTAAAATAGTGCTGAAACGCTTGCTTTTGATCGGCAATAAGACCTAACGGTAGGCCCCCATTTCTTTTTAAAATGTAGCTTAGTAAAATGTAGGGTTCCGTAGGTAGATAGGCACTAGACCTACTCATCTGGAAACAAAATTCATTAAACTTACACTTGTTAGTTCAATATTTAAGCTACTAGGTAAATAAATTTATATGAATGGTTGATAGCGATTTGTTTAATGGTAGCCTTTTTTTTGCTAGAGCTGCGGGGTGCCACGCAAAAATTACAACTATTTCGTAAACAGTTTCCTATGCTAAACAAGAACATTTTCAAGATAAACCCAAATGCTGTTCAAGAAAATTTGGGTTTACATTATCTATACGAGCAGCCCATTTACCAGCAGCTGTGCAATTGAAATTAAATTATAATTGGTAAATTCATCATCATCATTTCAGCCTCAGGAGGCTGCTGAACAATAGGCCTCCCCCAAATATTTCCAAAACGACCGATCCTTTGGGGCTTTAACTCAACGGCTCCCAGCAACATTTATTAGGTCGTCCGAGGTATTTTTGACGGGAAGATTTAATTGGTAAATTATTAAATTGGTAGGTAATACGTCAGGTAGGTTACATAACCACACGTTAGGTACCTAAATAAAATAAAAAAACACTTCAAAAAATCATAAGTCTTATTTGTCCTATCATAATTTAAACGCGTTGCGAAGACCGCCTAGCGCCTGTGGCAGACAGTCAGAGAGTCATTTTTTTTTTGTAGGTAACCCTAAAAATGTGATTTCTATAAATTAGATTTCTGATCTAGGCCCCAAAGAGCAACTAAGTTGAAACTAGCCAAATAACTTTCAGATATGTTTTGTTTCAGTTTTATAATTAAGTTGGTAACCTACCTACTAAACATTTGAAAAGCTATTATTAATTTTTACAAATATTAATGAAAAAATATTTATTAACGCCTAAGGGTCTATTCAGATGTGCTGCAACCCAGTTGTCCGCAGTCGGTCGGCAGTATCGAGAAGAGAAGTTGTTTCAACTGCCCACATCCGTATCTCAACTGCAATTTTACAGCCAAAATCTGATTATAGACGCTTATACCTAGATATTTTTAAATAGTAGGTACCTATATTTTGAGCTACTATTACAAATATAGCTTTCCTGATGTATAGTTATAGTAAAAGCCATGTAAAATCAAGTTGGTAAATAACTAAACAATCAGTTGACCGTGTGTGATATGTCCGGAATATTTATTTATTTATTTATAACTAATATTTAACACCTAGTTAGGAATGACTCTACCTATAGGTAGTTGTAGGCTACTTACTAGGATCCCTTGAAGTGTCCGCTGCCTCGGTGCATGCATAGGTGTAGGAATTTCTGGGCAATTAGATTATATTTCATATTTTTTTTACGTTTTTGCAATAATGAAACTACCCTTAGATTTTGAACACTATTTGAATTCTGAAATTGTTCTTGGTGTCTGTAAAATAATTTATGATAAGCAGCAACACCCCCAAACGCAGCGCTCAGAGTAATTATTTAGAAATAAATTTAACTTTTTCATTGCAGCGCATTACCAAATCAATTAATTATTAAAATCTTAAAAAATCATGTATAATGTACCCAGCAGTGATTTTTACATAGAGCACAGCATAAAAAAGTACATGTTTGACGTCATCGTTACAATAAGGTCGGAAAAATTCGTGCAATTTTCCCCGGCACATACGCAGACTTTTCGAATTTTTTATTCGATATTATCGATATTTAGGCTTGCGCCTGCACTCCTAAAGCAAAATATGTAAGAAAGGGCTATTTTTTTTCAACTTTTTGTGTGATTTAGAGGGCGCTATAAAGCCGCCGCCCCGCGCCCGCGCGGCGGCGCGGTTTGGGCGGGCCCCCATGCTCCTGCCTTGACTAAATAACTATTTCAACTATATTGAATTTTGTTACATAAACTTCATTTATGGGTTGTAATTGAAATGTTCAACAAAAATATGGTACAATAAACGATGTGAAATGAAGTGCAGCCCTTCGTAAAGCATGCGCACTTCGAAGCACTTCGTACTCTATACCTTTTTATACTTTTTTACACCGTCTCTGACAATTTGAAAGCGCATTTCTAGAGCTTGTTAATGTCATTTTAAAGTTCTGATTATTTTTTATGGAAAACTGACAAAAAAAATTTTATATGTACCGCGGGCGGTGGCATGACTGCAAACTTTAGTAATTTTTTTCAGTGTGTTCCGCAATCGTTAATGCGTGAGGGGTTTTTTTTTTGAGGGCTGGTTGTGTGCGCGGGGGCGGTCATACCCTAAACGTGCACAAAATGAGCACATTTTTCGGAAGAAATCTAGGTTTTTGGCGGCGCGGGTTCGCGTTAGTGTGAGTGCGCGGCGCGCGAGGATTGGCGGCGCGCGCGCATGTGTGCGTGCGCGCCCCCGCTCGGCCTCTCGCCATACCTACCGCGCGCCGCCGCCGTACACACACACCCAAGCACATATGCGCACTGTAACAGCCGGCTATTCCGAATTTTTAACATCGATTTATTTTAAAGAAAATTTAACGGTTCAAGTTTACTTTTTCAAATATCCTTTGAACTTTAACTTACCTTACGTTACACACGTACTTAAACTTTGAAGAAAAATATTTATAAAGTGAAAATCAATTTTTTTTTAGATTTTTTAACCATTTAAAGTCAAAAACCAACTATTTTTAAATTAATTGTCTTGAAGGTACCTACATTAATCAATCGAAAAAAAACCGCCTTTTACCTATAACCGTCATTTGCTTCTTGAATAAATAATTTCTACAGCCGACCCTTTTTAATATCGCATCAAATAGGTAGTTAATTAAGTAAGTAAATTCAATTTGTTTCACATTATTATTCGGTATAGGTAACCTAATTATTAAGTTTAAACAAAAGTTAGTACCTACCTACCTACTTACCCTCTGTCAGTTTATTTAGGATGATGATAAAATGGCCGACTCTATTATACTAAAAAAACTACATACTAAAAGATAGGGAGTGTATAGTTGCTTAGATTTAGTTTTTAATTATTACCTATACACTTATATAATATAGAGATACAATTTGTTTGTTTGTTTGTATATAGGGGGTAACGTCTGGAACTAATGAACCGATTATACATTTTTTTTCATAAATAGAAAGTTACACTATCCCTGTGTAACATACATTTATTCGATGACTCAATATTCTTACGGCACTATAAGCTCACGGACCTTAATAGTTGGTATGAATTTCAAGTTGATACCTTTGGCCGTTTCTGAGAAAAAGGGTCTTGACAGACAGACATACGGACAACAAAGGATCCTATAAGGGTTCCGTTTTTTCCAAATGAGGTACAGAACCTTAAACATCGCCGCTTGGGATAGGTCCTACGTAACTATTTTCTAATATGTGACAACTGCGCGCCTATTAGCCTCTGTCTACTAAATAATAATTAGTAGTATTTACCGTGGTTTTAGAGTTCATTTTTAGGCGAAACTCCTAAAAAGGATGGGCTAGTGCGATTAGGGCTCGTGCCTAGGCATCCGTACACCCAACACGGGGTTGGAAAATAAAGATCTCAAGTGTACGAAGTGACAAGAGTCAAGTTAGGACCATACTTGAACACGCGGACGAAGTTGCGGGCGGGTCAGCTAGTCTCTATATAACTATTCTTGTGTGACCTCCACGTGTTTAGGTTCATATTACAAGCCGATAAACGGTTAATTTAAAGGAATTTAGCATTCCGAGTTCAGTTTCTACTTATAATATGATATGTTTCTTCACATATTTATTAATGTACCTACCTAACCTACAAAGAGACGCCACCGTTCGTGGCTTTATTAGTGTACCTATCTTATTTTTTACTGATAAACGTCAAGCCCCCGCTATTCCCCTATTAGGTATACCTTATAAGTACTTACCTATGCGACGAAAGGAATTTCCAATTGTTTTTCTTTCAAGAATTTCCGGTGTGTGCTTGTTTTTATATAATTTCGATATTTTCAATAAGTTTGCCTCTTTATTGATTATTAGTTAACCCGCCCGCAACTTCATTCGCGTGTTAAAGTAAGTATGTTCCTACCTTGACTCTTGTCGCTTCGTACTTAGATAGTTAGTACACTTGAGATCTTGATTTTCCGCCCCAATGTTACGTGTGTACGGAAGCCTCAGGGCGCGCGACATACTCGCATTATGCCGTCTTTATTTCAGAATGGATTTTCTCAGTATAAAATAGCATTTTGAAATCAAACGGGTGTTTATCGCGTACCTTTTTTATTTGATTCCCGATATTTCGACAATGTTGTCTGTGTTCGACTGTGTAGCAACAATCGTGGTCACAACAGTTGAAGAAACTACCCTCACATGGTCTTCATAATCAGAAATGTCTGCCTTCTTCACATTACGACCCACCACATCAAACAGGTAAGCGATCAACATCTATATGATTTCAATAAACATTTACGTCGTTTTCGTGTAGTCGCGGTTTCTCGGCCCTCGGCTTTTCAGCTCTTCAATTAAAAACTACTTTGTGTTTATCCAAAAAGTCCATTTAGAAGGCTCTCTTGTGTTTTCACTTCGTCATAGCCAATCCTTGTTATACTTTGATAAATCAGATCTTTCATCTCCTATTCAATACTTTCCACTATTGAGTAAGTCTCTTCCATGGCACGCTATACCTCCGGTCTTAAAAATCTTATGCCTTTAAATCTTTGCATTCGTGCATTTTTCAATCACACTGGTATTAGCCGTACCTTGCCTATTTGCTGGTATTAGTTGGTCGAGTGAGTGAATCAAACAAGATTTCCGTGTCAAGTTGAACGAATCGGCATTAAGTATATGCTTACCTATAAATGTAATGATCTTCATGAAATTTAAAATGTGTAATGATAAAATAAATAGAATTCATTGTTATTTTTAACCGACTTCAAAAAGGAGGAGGTTCTCAAGTCGGCTGTTTTTTTTTTTTTTTTTTGTGTGTATTTTAATCGATATCTCCGCCAATAGTAAACCGATTTTGATAATTCTTTCGCTTTCGAGTATGACCCCATTGTAATTCAATTCCTGAGGGATTGCTACTTGTCCCGTAAAACTTAAAAAAACGTCATTATCTCTTGAAATCACGACTTGCCGACCGACTTTTGTCGACGGTGGTATGGTATGGTTATCCCCGCGACTTCGTTCAATTGCTGCTACTTTTACATAAACTTTAACCTTAGGGGTTGTGTGTCGGGAATTCCTTTTTGTGCACCCACACGTTACAACAGGAAGCTACCCTGCAAATTTTCTCTTAAAATTTTAGGATTGTAGTTAGGCGTTTGATTGTCAGTCAGTCAATCAGTACTGTAAGAGTTATACATTATTGATGATGAATGGATGTCATATTTACTTTTTTTTTTATTCGAAAGTGTGTTCGGCCTCAGTCATGTCATCCTCAGTAGGTAAGCAAAACGCAAAGAGGTTGATAACAAAAAAAAAGAGTTTGATATTAATCTTGTTGTAAATATTCAGGAATTTGAAGTCGGTTTTTAGTTTTTGTAAAAAATATCTTATTTAATATGATTGTTGGTGTTAAAGATAGTATGGGGCGCAAAGGGAGTGGAAAAAAAAAATTGTGTTGAGTAGCATATGGTAGGTAGGTACAGCTATGATTGCACCTTTGACGAATAGTTTTATGATGTTGGTCGATCCTAACAACACAAGAACTACAAGCTATAATTTTTAATTTGCGCATAAGCATTCAGCATTGCAGTATTCAAAAGTTTAATATAGGTAATCAGCGTCTCGGCAGGCGCATCAGAACACACTACACGTACTTACATATAACCGGATAACATGTGGTAACACCAATATTCTGCAAATGAATACGTGTCGCGATTGCGTTACGAGACGGGCGCGCGGATTTCCTTTGATTTTCGCGAGGGAACGTCACGCAGACACCTGCGCATACAGCACAGCGCCGCTTGCGCAGCTGTCAGTACGTCATCACGTTATTCAATTATTATAATCGATTAATTGCAAAGTGTCTGCCTGGCGCCCCGCTTCTGGCTTTCTGGAGCACGTATCGGGGTCCGCCGGTAGGCAAGCGCCTGCCATATCTATAGAACGCGGAGATCCTTGAGCGCTGCGCAAACACCACAGTCTTGTCAATTGCGTAACGCGCCTGCAATGCCCAAGGTTTTGAGTAAGTATGGCAGACGTCTACTACGACGTTGCCCCGCAAACTGTTTCACATAAGTTAAGCAAAGCGTTTTTTGTTTCAGGAAATAACTACTTGAGGAGTTGCGGAAATCCAGAAGCATTAAATCTGGTAAGAAATCACATCTACTTATAAGTACCCAAACTCAATACCTGTAATTATGAAACTGGGTTAAGTTAGTCCTAGTCTAAACCCAGTTCCGTAATAACAGGGAATAGAATGCCTTTATCAAACTGATGACGTTGAGAGAACCCAACCTGAAAACAAATTCTGGATCCCCTTACTCCAGTCGACAACTACTTATCTACTTGCTTTATGATTAATGATAAATAAGGTACAGTCTTGTTTCAGAATTTTATAGTTTAAGCAATTTATATACCTAAAGGTCAAATCTCGCAAAAAAATCCATTGCGTATCTATATTAATGGATTCACGCAATCACAAAAGTGCAGTTCATCGGGCTACAAGTGTACAAAATGTTTAGTAATAATTATGCGTACTCGAAATGGGTCGGTGATAAACGTGGTGCGTGCTTCATTAGCTTCATAAATGCGTTGCGCTACTGACATTGTAACCTACAAGAACAATGTATTATCTACCTACTAATATACCTATACATATAGTCCCCAAAGTATTGTTTCTGCATGACGCTATTGCACTTTCTCCGGCAAGATGACTCCTGCCTGACTATTTTATGCTCATAATGTATGAAGTTCTACCTCCAGAAACAAATATGGTTGTATAGTTCATAGTTATTTATATATAACTAATAACTGGTAGTGATCTGGATCAGTTGAGCTATCTATAGATCGTTTGTAACGGTCTTTAGATGGCTCAACTGTTTCTTGTGTATTTTGTAAATATTAACTTGTATTAGTTTTAAGTTTATTTCTGTATATAAAATATTACTAATAACTAATATAGGTTACTTTTAGAGTAGGTAGTGTCATAGTTTTGTATTTTATTCTTCTATTGTTTATACAAGATGATTCATAAAATGTTATCCTAAAATTCAATTATTTACACTCAATTGGCAATAAAGTTCTACGACTTGAAATTTTTATTAAAAAAATCTGCTGTTTTGGGGCAAATCATTTCAAACTTAATTATTGACCTGTTTTAGGTGACAATCTTTTTAAAAAAAATTCAAAGCGAGTTTTCAAAAAAGTATCAAGAAGAAAATCGCGGACAATACTATTTTACCAACACTATTTACGGATGCCAAACATGGGAAACCGTATAAGAAGCTCAAAGATAAGAAAACAGACCAAGATCACAGATGCAGGAACCATGGCATCAAGATAAACGGACAATAGATGGAGCGAGAGAATACTAAACTGGTGGCCCCGCGACGGAAAGAGAATTCGCGGTCGGCCAGTCCGCCGCCGCTGGAGAGATGACATTGAATCAGGGGCTGGAAAAATATGGACACAAAGTTCAAGAGACAGAGGAGGATGGCACGAGATGGAGGAGGCCTTTATCCAGCAATGGATAGCCCCTAAATAGAAAAAAAACTACAACGGAATTACACAATAGGGAAATACGGCTAATAATACTTAGGTGGTAATCTTGATGTCGAACATCACGTAAGTTTAATAATTACTTAATACGATGATAAAAATACCAAAAACAGCTTATTTGTAAAGTTTGGAGAAAAAATAATAAATAAATATTCCGGACATATTCACACGGTCAACTGATCCCTAACTAGGCATAGCCTGTACTATGGATACCAGAGACTGATATATATAATAGATAAATATTTAACACCCAGACACAGAACAAACATCTGTGTTTATCACACAAATGTTTGTCCAGTGCGGGGATCGAACCCGCGACCTCAAGCGCAGAAGGCAGAGTTACTACTAACTGAGCTATGAGGCCAGTCATAATATTTGAATATTTTCTTTATTATTTCTTGTTTTTGATAAATTAAACCGCTTTCGGGATGGAATACTTATTATGAGTCACCTTGTACAAACAAATTACCGGTCCAAATTACAAATTCGAATTGAAATAACTTTGGCGTTTTAAATGGTTTGGTATCAATTCCTGTTAAAGGACAAATTATATATATATTTATAATTTCATTAGAATCGATTTAATTTAACATAATAGATAAATAACATACGACTCAAATGAGTGTAAGACATAAGAAAAATGGTGCTCTCCACCAAATAAATACTCGAATATCAAGTTTAATTGAAATTTACTTTAGTAGAGGACAACCTAATCTGGGGGCTTTAAACTATTGAAGCGTTACATTCAATTGACGTAAAGTAGTACACAGCGATAAATAAGTTATCAACAAGCCGAATAAGTCGTTATTCGTATACCCATAGAGTTAAAACGAGAATTTTGTAGTAAAATTCATTGAGACCACCGGCTTACATCCGGTTGGGACGATTTTGTTCAGTCGTGTAGATATACTCGAGTCACTGCCTGCCCTTATCATATTTGTTTAAAGTGTAATAACTCCGACAGATAACACTTACAAAATAAAGACGGACAAGTGCGAGTTGGACTCACGCCCGCAGACTTAACTTTTTTAGACGTTTTCCCTTTAAAATTCATCATCATATTTTAAGGATACAATTTCTCAAGCAGACTCTAATTTTGTATTTCAAAAAACTCTTAACAACATGCCTTTCAGATTTATACTAGACATACATTAGGCCCGCGGTTTTGCTCGCGTTACCTTGATCAAAAGTAGTAGATAAAAATACTATGTTTTCTTTGAGTAAAAAAATAAATTTACTTTAATTTAACCACCATACTAAAATTCTTCTTAGTTTCTTCTATGATTCTACAAATGTTATTTAGACGACCTTTAAACCACACTCAAGATTTTGGAATGTTTAAAACTTAATATTATAGACATAAAGTGTGTCATTTACTTTACTAATGCGTCGAAATACACTGAAATCTGGCTAGAACTTTAAATTCTGTATTTTTTTATCCTCAAAGTGACCTTGGTCCTGTATTTGTTTTGTTGACGAATCTACATATAACATATCAAGAGCCAACCATAGCGGTTTCCGGAGTAAAAACATTTTTATTTCACCTATTTACGTAAGACAGCAAAGGTTCTGTTTTTTCTTCAGAAGTAAGGAACCCTAGTATTGGATTAAACAGAGATTTCAGTGCCCGTATCTTTAGGTAGCGTTTTGATAATGTTTCTGCCATTTATTGGCTAGTATAACTGTCAACCGATACCATTAACTAGGGTTCTAAGCGATACCATATCGCATAGTTAAAATGCAACCTAGCAATTTTAAGTGGTACTAATGTCCGTGTGCTCAGCCGTCCAGATCGCTCCTATTTCTTCGCTAGACACTAGTTGGGTCCGTCAATCATGTTATGGGCTCCAGAAAGAGCTATAAGAAATTATTCTTTTGACAGTGCGACAGTGGGATATAATAATGAAGTTAAATAAAAGTCTTGCTTTAAGTTCGTTATAATTTTCAAATAACCGATCTTCAAGTAGAAAGTGTTTTCTGAAAATATGAATGACTCGTTAAATGTTGAAAGAAACATGAATGATCAGTGACTAAGCCCCTTCCTCCTACAAAGGCCATCGATGACTCCACTCCGAGGGCAATGTGTGGCCGCTTCTGATAGCGGGGTTACATTCTGACTCTCGTTGACACAAATTGATTTTTTATCGTCAAAAATGTGACGAAACTTTATAAGCCCGTTACTCAATTATGCCTTATCAGCATCAACAACGTCAATTCCATCGAGATGGGGCCCAATAACAAAACGTTTGCGTCAATATGTTGGCTGTAAAGCACATTTTCATAGTGGCCTTGCATATTTTTGTCGTATTTGACAAAGTTATCACAGGTTCATAGTCCAGTATATGACCAAGTCTTTCAGATTATTTTTATATCCGTTCAATTTACAATTATTCTTCCTGATATGAATTGCGCTAATTACCTTCATCATTACTATGGAGTAGGCATAAGTTATTTTAAGTTATCAGAGTGTGAACCGCGTCATAGTAATACCAAACAAAACCGCGTAATTCCCATAATTCAGTTGCCTACAGGATCGATTAATGTTTTCCTTCTATTGTAACCACCAATCAGCTCTTGGTTTGTAGTTCTCCATCACTAGTAGGTACTCTTTATTACGAGTTTGCATTAAAAAGTACTACATACCTATTCATTTATTAAGATCCAGAGTGATCTGCCATTATCTTTTTGTTTTGAGGCTGATGTGGATAGAGATTGATACATTATTGAAAGTAAATGTATAGGTACTAGGAAATATCTACTTTATTAAAACATGCATTGTTTCAATCTATTGCTATCCAAGTTAAATAAGTAGGTACGGTATGCAAATCCACGGGTAACTGATATAAAGAACGTTTATTAGACCACCCGCATTGGAACTGCACTGGTCGTTTATAAATAAATAATTCACAGAACCGTACTGCATTCCTTAGTAAGTTGTTTGATAAATGTTCAGTGCGTCCAATGTGATGTAATCCAAATCCTATTCTCTGTTTTTGTTGTTATCGTAATGAGTTCGAATACTTGAAAGCGACAATTCTTTGTTGAGTGTATCTGGGGAACTGATATCATGCGCTTTCCGCTTGACTATTGAACATTTCGATCTCATAAAAGCAGAGCCCCCAGTACTGGGCAAATGAGCATGTTGACTTAGATAATATATCCAAGCATGTTGATTATATTATCGCATCTAGGCGGTAACGCTGGTATACTTAGCAAACATTTTAAGAAAAGCAAGATAAAAGAAATATCCACAATAAGGTGAAATATCCACAATAAGGTATTCACGACTAGCCGTACCCGCGGGTTCACTCGCGTGTGTCGGTGGCGAAACAACGTCGAGTAAGTTTCATACCGTGTTGGCAGTTGGCACGTGTAGATTTAATAGACAGTATGCAAATGAAAGAAAAGAATAACAATTTAAGAACATAATAATATACTAGTAGTTCGCAATCAAGACAAAGCTCATTATCTAAGTCGCCCTTCTTACCCACACCAAGGTTGGTAGGTCCTTATTATCTTCAGTAACTACCTATTAAATAGTATTCATATTAGTTTCTCAGGGTTCCAAACCTTCTTTGGAAAAACTGAACCCTTATAGGATCACTTTGTTGTCCGTTTGTCTGCGCGTCTGCACTGAGCCTAAAAGGGCTAAAGGTTTTTGGCTCAGTGCATTGAAAAGATATGGCAATGAATTTCTAATTTTTTATGGAAATGGCAAAAAAGAAAAACCCCTAGGGTACTTCCAATTACATTAAAATTTTAGAATTTAGAATGCTTAGAGCTTTTGTGACATAAATAAAGAAATACGTCTAAGAAAGATAGTCTATGTTTTTATAATTGGATTATTACGAGACAAAGTTATATTTGCGGTCAATATCATACAATGAAAAATATGTTTGTCACTTCCTACACTTGGAATAGTTGTAATGGTAAGTACGGAACCATCAGGGCACGAGTTCCCGCACATGACCGTCTTTATTTAAAATGTTGATACTAGGCAACTACTTTAAACTTCGATCTATTAAAATGTAACAGCGTCAGTTCACCGCGGGACACATTTAATTCAACTTGCTTGCTAGCTTGTTGCGTCACTGATGCTTTCTTGGTCATCCTGTATTTGGTCATTGGCAAGATTGAGGTATGGTGGCTCTGAAAAGGGCCTATGACCGTCGTTGTAAGTGCGGTGAAAGCATTAGAGGGCGCCTCCTAGAGGTTCCTTTCGTGCACATTCAACTTCAACGTCCCTTATCTAAATGCAACAAAAAATATCGCAAACCATCTCACTGAGGTAAAGCATAAAAATTAAAGTATGGGCAATAACAGAAAGACTTGAGCCGTTACTTGGAGTATTTTATGTAGGGGAGTGAATGTATGGTTGCCTACTCACCTCGATCAAAATAATCCTACTATCCTACTAATATTATAAATGCGAAAGTTTGTGAGGATGTTTGGATATTTGGATGTTTGTTGTTCAATCACGCCGTAACAGCTCAACCGATTTCGTTGAAACTTTGAATATACAGAGATAAGTAGGTACCACGCGAGCGAAGTTGCGGGTCGAAGTTAGTACTAATTATTTTGTAATGGATAAATATTTTTTTTTTTCTATAATATGATCGTCAGACACCTGCATACACTGCTGCTCATATTTTTAAGGGAAGAAATCTGTTAGTATGTTTATACTTTTCCACAGAAGTTTTTGCCGACCCGCCAGTTTGAATTCAAACGACTTCAAATTTCCCCAAATACCGACAGTTAACTCAAAAGCATGGTTGTTCGTCGATAACCCTAAGCGGACGCCACATCAAAGCTATCGACTTCCGGCGCAGACGCGGGTTATCGGGCGACCTCCGAAATTCCTGGCAATTAGCCTGCGCGAGCGCCGACCCTTTCTTCCCGCCCTCGGGACTTCCGCCCGTTAAACCTTTTCGGGGAAAGCTGCTTAGTAACACTTATGAAGTTTAATCATTTCTCCTTCTAATTCAATGCAGTCGGATTAAAATTAATCTAAAGCCGTTAATAGTTAAAATCGTTTCGATATAACACTTCGGGATTTGAGATTTAAAAGCTAATTGCTCATGAGCACGAAGTCTTATTGCCGTTAAAAAGCAAGCGTGTCAGCACTATTTTACACAAAGAACCATAAATCTTTGAAATTTCGTTATCGCGACATATGTCTTTATAAAATAGGTACCAAATAAAAAAATCACTCATCATGTTTCTAGATTTGCGACAGAAAACCTTTAAAAAAATATATAGTTACATCATTACCCCGTAGTCTTGTTTCGCTCGTGCATAGACCCACTTTGAAGACGGCTGTAGAAGCTGAAATACTTTTTAAAAAAAACTTAGCCTGCGTAGCAAGCAAGCTAATGTCGCCAATATATTGTGCTCTTGTGAGCTTTTGACTTCGAACTTCTGTAATCACACCGATGATGATAAAATCATATTTTATATCCTGTTTATAATCGAAACAAACCAGGACCGACCTTCGTCCGTACGCACAGGAATGTCGGCATCTACTGGACCAGACTCACAATGTTGACAATAAAATATGATTATAATAAAGTAACATAGGTAATATTCGAAACTTACATTACTTTCTATAACTACCACCATGACCACTATGATGTAATGGAGACTTGGGCATTTGATCCTTAAACCTCTATAGCAGCTTATAATGATATGGCTTGCCCGTTCTAATTTTTCCGATTGGAACTCTCGAAGGTTTTGAAACAATAAAAGACATTTTTTTTATTTTATTGACTAACAATCTATAAAATAAAAATTAATAATAGAATGTTCTGGTGAATTATACCAAAAATCTGCTACTTCATCTTACGTGTATATGTGTCCAAAAAGAGGAAGGAAGCTACTAGCTAATAAGCCTAGTGAGCATCCAAGACAAAAGGTCTTAATTTTGCAGCTGAACCATGGACCATGACGTAGGTACATTTTTTTCTTAAACAAACTCTTATTGATCAAGTACTTAGGCTTCCGAGGGTCGGTTTCAATTAGTGTACTGGCTATTCCAAGAGGCCACGGCGGTGCCCGAAGTCATTATCTGATGAGGAGCGCGGTAGATACGGCCTACCACTAAATAAATACGTAGAACATGAATGAACGTTAGATCGAGTCGAGCGCGCACTTCCGGCGACTCGTAATAAGGACACCACGCGATACGACGCAACGATACAATTTCGAAACGGGAGAGTCTAAGGAGGTCACCGGATAAGATTAAACTGTGTAAACAAACCGTTTACATTGATAACTCGTTAGCATTTCTGCGATGGCGCCTGTGACGATGGGTTCCGCTGTCGATAAGCGCCCCTATTAGCCCTACATCACGGGAACCGGCGTGTCCTCGTTTCCTCAATCAATATCGCTTGTGTTCACAATTGCAAATTACCTACAATGCCACCCTATAAATAACTTAACCCTTTACAATGGCCTCAAGTTATATAATATTTAAGGCTGCATTTTGTTTTTCTCTGTGCCGATGGTTTTACAAAAATAAATAAATCATCATCTCCCTGCCCTTATCCCACTTCGGCACAACATGTTTTTCTCTTCCACTCCCCTCTATCTGCCGTCATGTCAGTATTCACTCCTTTCTTGCTCAGGTAAATAAATAAATAAACAATAGTAAGTTTAATATAGATACCAGAAAACAGTCCAGGGCTATTAGAATTCGTAACTGAACACGTAAATTAAAATAAAACCAAAAGCATAACCTATAAAATCAAAATCATCAAATTATATGAAAGAGAATCCGATAGGTAGGCTAGACTTTTTCTTGAAGTGCTAGTGACTTGTCCACAAATCCGCAAAGTTGACTTGCAATAACTCCAGCAATGGCAGCTTTAGCTGCCGTCGCATTTACAATACGAGTAGGTAATATGCATTTTGAATTGATTACCATAATTTTTAATGGTAAGTATTTTTAATTTAGTGGTGTACCCGTAACTAAGAAAAACGTTATTAAAACGAAACAGTTTTTTGTAGGTCTGAATGACATTAATCGTACTCGGTGATTAATTAACGAATATTCAAGATAATGATTCCCTATTGACCTACATTTGAGCATTATAGAACGGCAGTTAAAATTGTACGGATCTTTAACTTGTTTATTGCGCAGTGGCATCGGCTCATCAAAAATATCATAACAATCTTGCTACATGCGTTGCTGGTGGACAAAGTACCTACGTCATTAAGCATTATACAACAAATGTATACCTATTCTGTAAAATAGGACAGCTGAAGGACAAGGGTTATTATAATATTGCTTTGGCATCGTTATGAATGCAGTTCAGAGAATTCCTAAGATTGTGTGCAAAGCGATGTCATCCCAATCATAATCTATCCTATTTTATTATCAATGACGTAGGTAAATATAGTATGCACTGCAGCTTGCACAACACAATGAAATAGTTGTTTTTAAATTCATCGCAACAAGAATTACGCACACCTATGAATGGGTGATAAGGTCTGAATAACGGATATTCGTAAACTGTCATAAACAATGATACATTTGTTTCTTGTGAGTCACCGGCAGGAATGTTAAAAGTCATACCTAAGGTCCTGTGAGTTTTAACGGAAATTATTTCCATACATGTATCATGAATATACAGAATGTTTAACTACCCACGATGAATCAATGTAGCATATTGATTAAGAAGTGGGTACATCTTGTGAGTGATAGTATCTAGGTACAACTGCTCATAATTTGATGTTTTAGGCTCGTATTCAGAGACAAGACTCAAGCGTTGATCTGTACTTAAATCTCGATTTGAGTCGCGATTCTAATTCTTGAACAGTATTTAAGTATAGATTCAATGATCACAGTTCACCTGAGTAAATGCTTATTCTGAAACGTCAATCAGACGAAATCGGTGCTTGAGTTTAGATTTGATTAGACATTAATCAAATGACATTTTCGTTCCGTTACACGTACTTTGATGCATATTTATACTTCACTTTATAGTTATTTTCTATTTCCACCCTGGCTGTTTGAATTTCTGCGTAAAACGGATCGAAAATTATAAATAAATCAAAACGTAAACGAGAACATTTGAGTACAGATTTGAAACTCGATTCAGCTGAGAGTAGTTTAAGTACCGTTCTTGAATAAAAGCTATGTTTGAGAAGAGATTCAATACTTAAATAGAGTTCAGCTGATCTGTGATTAAATCTATGCTTGAGTAGTGTCTCTGAATACGAGCCCTAGTATCTTTCATAGTATTACTAAAACATGTATTTGAGTGGTTCTAGGAATATATATAAATATGTATATGGCTGTATCATACTAATCAGTAGAAACTAGCTAGATAATTGATGTTTATCAGCAGTGAGGGCTGAATCAGGCTTGAGACCCATCTATTACACTATATAATAGTATAAAAGGGATTCCGTAAAATGGTGTTTTATCTATAACCGAACCGCAAAAACTTACCAAGAAAGTGTTTACCTAACCCATATTAAGTACTTTGGCTTACTAAGTGAAATAGGAAGTGATAAAATAACTAGCCGCTTTCGACATGTACCTAAACTGTTATCTTGTTTACTGCTAAGCAACTACTGAATGAAGAGAGTTGATATTTCTTTATTGTGTCATAATTGAGTAGACCCAGGGCGTAAGACTCGAGCGGAAAAAATGTTTGCTAAGGTATTTGAAGATGTCGAATTGTGTCGTTCAGTGTGTGTGGTTGGACTATTGTTTATCGGGCGCCTGCAATCCGCGCTGACCCCGCGATATCCTCGATCTAAATCGCCCCCGCCCCGCGCCCCCGATGCATCGACGCACAAGATTGAACCCTTTGCTGGTGTGTGAAAGTCTACTTTGTCTCGCTGGCCAGGGTGGGAGCGGGCGCATGAATGGACAGGCTTGTGAATGAACGGACTATGTCCCGCGGGCGATAAGCGCTATCGTCGCCGGGGCCAGCTGACGGACCGTGTTGACAAACCCTGTTCCACTTTCGTTGCCCGACACGATCGTAGGTACTATCCTAGATGTAAAAGAAAGGCAAAAATAGTTCAGGAACAGTGAACTAGTTAAGCCTCGGCATTAAACAAGATGCATTTTTGCAGGATGCTAGGGATCCTGATTAGACCGGCGAGTGAGTGATAAGTATATACTTAGATCAAATAACATAGTTCAATGCATAAGTACTTAATTAAATGAATAAGCTAGTGTCTTGAGTACATTAGAGCAGTAGAATATGCTTATATGCTTCTATCATTTTCTAGCTAAGATCTTTAGGTATAGAGTAGAACGTAAACTACTGCGGGTTCACTCTTAGTTTCTTACCTACAATTGAAAAATATTCTTGTTGCATACTTTTGCACAAGTCATAGTGTTTACAAGTACCAACCAACATATCGATCCAAAAATTTTGCAATTGATACGTAGCTCATAGAGTTAAATGTGACCTCGGTGACGTACCGGGTGAGTGTCCGTCTGAGACGCAAGGGGTGCGGGTTTGATTCCCGTTACGGGACAAATGTTTTGCATGATCTCCAATTATTTGTACCGGGTCTCGCTGCTGTGGTACCATACGTGGTTTCTGATATCTACGATACAGTTTTAGTGTGGGATCATTGCAGGGCTATGTATGTGACTGTTGGATGTTATTTATTTATTTTAATAAAGGAGGTATTATCTCATTCAGGATTTCACAAAATAATTTAAATAAACAAAAAACAAAAATTTTACAAAAAAAAAAATTACCAATTTTTTTGTGTATGGTAGCGCTTTACTTTTGGAGCACTATATTTCATCATTTAGATCAAATATCTCATTATACAATGTGGAAATTTGATATGGGGCAGTAACGGCAGCTTCTAGAACCGGTGCAGCTCTATATACGAGTACAGAAAAGAGACTGACCCTAACTTTTAGAGCTATTGACTACATGTACACATAAATTAAAAAAATGTTTGGTCAGCACGGTTACCTCTGGTTGAATATCTATTGCCATTTCTAAAACTATTGAACCATGTTTAAGACATTCATCCTTTGAAGACTTTTTGTTCCCTATAACTAAGAGAATCGAATGGCGTGCAAAAATACTTTTTGAGAAAATTGCTACTTTTCTCGCAAACTGCAGGTTACAGTTACAGAGTACACGTCGGTCTCCTAAGAACGGTTTCCTGTAGCTGCAAAGGTTTTATTAGCTGCACTTGTGGCCCTATCTCAAATAACCACCCTAATTAAAACCATAATTTTCACTGTTTTGATATTTAATGAAGTGAAGGGTTCAGCCATCACCGGCCCCGTGGCCAAGGAGTGCGGAGACTTGTGGCCCCGTATCGCATCCAACGCCAGTTCTATAGCTTGAATATACTTTTTTTTTAAACAGCCACATACATAGTTCTGACCCCACACTAGGATTCCCTGTGTCGTGGGTATCAGAAACTACGAGTACCATGGTACCACAACACCCAGACCCAGAACATGCAAACATTCGTTTGCATGATCTGCAAATGTTTTCGTAAAAGATGCTTTGTTCACCATTTTAAGTACTTACCTACGTGTTAATGCACACTTAATTTTTCTGGTAGAAGTGTTTGCGATACTTCTGTACAATTAATTCCAGTACAATCTAACTTTAAAGCAGAGCAGATAGTTATGTGTTTACATTCAACCAAGAGAACCCTTGTCATCGACGATTATATTACCTGTGCATTCGCGGTCTTATATTACAGGATTCCGTTGAAGATCCAAACGGCCACGTGGTTGACACAGAGATCTCGGATGTCTAAACTTTTGAATAGGACACTGACACTTTTTTCCGTTGAGAATCTCCTCTCAACGCAATAAATAAATTACCACAAATCTCCTCCCTCATTAGTGGGACATCTATGACGCATCCAGTATCCATCCACTAGAAAGAAGCAAGTTGTTATTAACCATCTCTTATCATCATCTAGTAATACCTACCGCTAAGCATGCTTTAAGTATTCGGTATCGGTATCAGTACGAATATAAACTGTTTCGATTTAGGTGCAATATTAGATCATATCCTCTTCCATTCGATTAGATCTCAAAGTAACTCTAAAGGAGCCGTAGGTAGGTAATTACTACGGAGCATGCGCCTCGTTAGAGCGCCGGCTGCAGCCGCGCACCTGCCTGCGCACGCGCCACGCAAGCTGCTAAATAACCTTACAATGTGTAGCGTGCATCGGCCTAAGAGAATATAAAAACGTAGACTCTAAAATAAAACTTTGTTGATTGCATTTGTACAAGTCACGGTTCAGTTTCGATGAAATATGTTGTTGTATTTATCTAGAAGATGTTCTATATCTTCTTTCTATTTGTGCATAGCTGTACGTTTTAACCTTTGAATTCAGTTAAGTGAAGCAATGTAAATTATCTTGCGTGGAATCTTTGCTCCTCGCATGATTCTCAGAAAACTGGCGGATCTACTTTCCAGATCCCCGTCAACCAACAGGATTTGTAGTATGAAGCTATCATGCCATATCTCCATCATCATCTTTGCGAACTGCCAGTCAAATTTCAAACGAGCTTTTGGCTTCCTTTTTTATAATTTTGGGAGAATTAAATATATATATATAGAATATAATATCATTTATTTCAGGCATCAAATGATTGTAAACAAAAATGTTGGCCCATAGATAAATACCTTAATGAATAACATACATATAAAAATATAAAGTAGAGGTCGAAGCCCATCGTAGGCCATTTAGGCATCGTTTAGATGGAGAGATTTTCTCGAAAGGAGAATCGTGTAAGTAAACCTACACGTACCTACGATTATCTGATGTCGAGTTTTTAACATAATATGAACCCGGGTGCTGCCGGAACATTCTCGCTTACAATTTTCTCGCTGCTAAGCGTTCTAGAAAATCGTTATTCGAAAATCTTCATAGGCTAGATAATCATCATTATGAACCTGCAACCAGAAGGCCCTACGAAACTCTTTCAATGTAATTCAGCTTTTATAAAAAGGAATGAAGTCCAAGATGACATCGCACCGCGAGGAAGCATATCAAAGATCACGCGGTTGCAGAACATCCGCATTCCATCAGAACATGTTCTGATGTTCTTAATATCTAACGCTATCGTGAGTCATTTGCGAGAGTGCACCATATTCATTAAAATTCCAGTAAACGAAGTCCATGAATCGAACTCACGCCGCCGTCATCCGCTGACCACTGATTGCCGGCACCGGCATCGGCTTTGGTTCGTTCTATCGACGACTAATGAGAAGACGAACGTTCTGATTCATCAGTCGAAGTAATTATACAATGATAAGCGGAAATTGTTTGAATTCCGTCGATTTGTTCTACGGAATTGTGTTCGTAGGAACTGTTCAATTCGCGTCTCCTGTCGTGTCGAATCGTTAACAGTGATTCATGTTTCTCATTCAACAATTTTGAATCCTAGATCCGGTTCCCATTTTACGGTAGGTCTCTACAGCTCTCATTTTGAACTAGCTATTTACCACAAGGCAAGTTGGTATTTTTGATGCACCTAAGTTGTATGTGTGAAATACAGTTTTTTATTAGTTCAGGTCAGGAGCCTATGGAAACAATTATGATTGTAATATTTATTATTTAAAAATATATATATGTCAAGTTACATGCATATAATGATTTCAGGAATACATACAATTTTGTAGTTTAACACATCATTATGTTTTAGTAGGTAGTTTCTACAATGATTTTAGGGATCTGCGGTTGTCATAGCACTCAATGGCGTTTTAATAATGCTGTATAACTTGAAGAGTCATTCATTTATTAATTCAACGATAATGGTGAAACGCACTTCAATATAATTGTCATGGTTTAATGACATTCCAAGTGAATACCTGCCATCAATGTTAACAATGTCCAAATTGGTCTGTAATAGACACCTGTTAGATTACGCGATGCGCGGGTGTTGTCGCGGCAAAGCGCACGCGCAGGCATGCGTACGTGCGCCTTCCTTGCCCCTGCCCCCCTGCGCCTGCGCTAACGCCCGTTCACCACTCATAGGAATGCAGGGCCTGCACATCTCATTATCCATAGAAGTCATTTAGTCTTATTTGGCTTGTAGGTCTACGTACACATTAACATTCTATTAGCGGTTTTTAATAAAATTGTTGTATGTTGCAAAATGATATGATATTCATGAGCTAAATCGCAACCCCTTCGATGCGCTCTGATGTAGGTAATTGATAGGTTAACACGAACCCAGGTAGGTGTGTCTAAATGAGCATACGACTCGGCATTCCGCTTCAACGTAAACATTCGTCCAGAATCCGGAATATGTCTCGTTGTAAGCAAAACCACTTAAATCTTTCGCTCGAATCCATTTACAGTTCCATAAAGGGTTTAGGAATTTGACGTGATCTTAACAATATCGGGGAATCGACAGTTACAGAAGCATACCTTCGACTCGTCTTTAGAGTCCAAAGCACGTGCATCGAGCATCGTTAGAGATGAGCACGCGTTACATTGCCGGCAAAGTGAGAAATGCTGGCACACGGCATCCGGTGCTGGTGGCATTGTAAAGAGTAGCCGGTAGCAAGCAGTGGCAGTTGTTTGCCGGAGAGCGGGTGGCGGGCGCAGGGCACGAGGCATGCGAGGAATGCGCGGCCCTCGGCGCCGGTTTACAAATAGAAGGGCCGCTAGCGTGGACTGCACGTGTGATACATTGCCACGATTAATCTGTTAGCGCTGATGCCTGCACCCGCGCCGACCGAAGGCGCGATCCTATCGCAAGACAATTATTATCTAATAACGAGACTGCATCCTTCAGTGTCCCTTCGGGGAATCCGCGAGTGAACTCACAGACTGATAGTGAGGTTAGTTTAATGTGATGTGGTGAAAACAATTGTAGTAGGTAGACGGGTATGATCACTGTTTGCCTTGTTAATCAGGAAGAGAAGTGTCCGGCAATGACATAGTCTGAGGGTCGGTGGTCGGGCACAAGAAAGTTATCGTAGCCCTGCGTTCGCTGACCCCGGCCGGGCCGGACGTCACGCCTGAGAGAAGACGAGTGCAGCACGCCTCACCCCCTCCCTGCACTAGCGGCTGAACCCGGATCATATTAAAACAATTCTTATAAATCAAGCAATGAGACGACCCTACGCCCAGGAGAATTGCTCGAAGGGGTAAACTCTGCCGTATTTGGTTATTGAACTCTGGTTCGTGTTCGGAGCTGTCGATAAACTCGTGTGATATTCGAGCCGTTACGGTTAATGGAATAGCTTTGTATTAAGTTGGTCGTTGAAGATAGCTGAGGAGAAATCATCGACCTTCTGACGTTGGTATATGAAATTAAATGTTCTTATTCGTTTTTGTAAACGGTGTACTGGATAGTAGGTAATTTCTAACTGATTGAAAATAATATAAAAATAATCAAAAACTCTAAAAGGTACCTAAGCAAGTACCTTATTGTGTAGTAGGTCCTTATTTTAGCAAGTTCTGCGAGGCCTGCAAAGCTGAAAGGGATTTTGACACTAAAAATCCCAAAACTCCATTTTGAGACTTTCAGTCTCATAATCCCCTTGGTTCCCCTTGGCAAGTTCGGGCTTAACTCATTCACTCAATCCTAATCATCAATAGTCATAAGCCTGTATCTACATCAAGGTTACGGTTACTGATGGATTTTTTTTCTAGGTCTTATTCGTTTAAAAGCAGCATCGGCGAATCTGCACTTCTCAAAATGCTGACGAAATGAATGCTAAAGAGCATTTATTTCCTGATGGCTGAAGGGACGTATTGAAACGCGAAGAAACGGTGTGGCGCATGGAAGTACGTGCTAGGTAGTGTTGCGGTAATTCCCCTTAGAACATTGCCATTATTTCAACTCACTCAACCTACTAATTTGGTAGTATTTTTGTTTCTTTAGAAGTTGATGATGGTAATTTTTACAACAATGAATACATTTCTTTCATTTAACATTCCTTGTAGATATCTCTGTTTTTTGGTGATACCTACTATAAATCTTACAAAACGATGTTGTTTGATACAGCTCTCCTATTGTTGTCTTTTTAGAAGTTCCGATGACAATTCAAATTTATGATGACAGCGAGCTTATCTGATGATGGAAGGTGGACAACTGAATTTCATGATGAATAATAGTAGACTAACTATGTTTGGGCTTATTTTGATCAGCTCGAGATTGATGTTATGCTGGTTCGCATATATATTTTCAACAAAAAAGTAATATTAATTGCCCAATTTAATTAATAAAATTAAATAATTTAGTAAAATTATGCCCAAAGCTATGATGACGTCGGAAGTTTGGCATAGTTTTCGGTTTTTAGATCTTTTAATAACTATTAGTTATTAATATAACTATTAGTTATTAATATATTTTTGCTTTTATCAATTTCAAATTAAACTTTTAGTATGTAATTTAAAAAATATATTACAAAAAACACCTTTTTAAATCTTAGTTTGAAGTACAATGTTAAAAGTAATTCAAATATTTTGGAATGAAGTAGGTAACTTTTTATCTGGAAGCTAAAGTGGGAGACAAAGATTAGATAGGCTCAGCCAGTCAGCCCTACAATGATATAGACACCGGATTCCACAGCAATTTACACGCCCCACTTTAACACATTCAGCCTATCAAAACAACATTCTATTTGAAACTTCTTTAATAAGTATATATTTTTATTTGTGGTTTCTGTTACAATTTCTATTGTCACTTCGCAAAAAGAGTATGAAGGTACCTAGTTATTTTAATTCGATATACCTTTTATTTGTTTTTTTTTATTAATCATAGTTTGGTTTCTCTTTAGTATCTATATTCATTGATGATGAAAATGATGATTATGATGATAGTATACCTAATCAAATTGTTGTTTAGTATGCGATACGAAGATTTATTAAAATGTGAATGATAATCTGTGTAATATTTAAAAAAAACAATCATTTATTGAGCGTATTGATAGTGAGCAGGTCCTTTTGCTGGTAGGCACCTACCTACCGAACTATCATAATATAGCTTCGGACAATAAATTGCACTCATAAAACAAGGCAAAATCCTTAAATTAATTTAACATCGGTTTATTAACAAATATATAATAATAATAGTTGAAATTTAAAAAGGGTTTCCTCCCACTTCAAAAGAGGTAGGTATGTACAAAATATTTTTATAATGCATCATTATTATTTATATTTACTACTTTTAAAAAATACCTTAGGATGATAATATAATTTATATTTAAAAAGCTTCATTTAGATCATAAAGTATTCGTTCGCGGATAACTTACGTGTGCGCACACAGAACGCGCCGCCTGGCAACACTGTCACGCATTTCCTGTTGACTTTTTAAGCACCTACCCTCTCTATAATTCAGCGCCTACCGGATATTATTAAAAAAAATAACATTTTTGTATTATTCCTATATTTACACGCGTTTTACGAGGCCTCCGCGAAACACGTTTTTCTGCCGCTGACTGATCCTTCCAACCAGTTTTATACCCAAATAAAGAAAAATAAATAAATAAAAATGGTTATTTATATTTATCTGTGTCGATTTATTTATGAATTGAATAAATATGTCTTGAAATTAATAATATTTTATCAATAAAAATGCAAAAAAAACATTTCTAATTCTTGAGCTTTTTTTTTATTTATGTTTGGTGTTTATACAGTTTAATAAATCGATTATTTAATTAATATATTAATTTTAAAAAAATAATCTGAATAATTTTTTTTAAACTTTTATAAATTTCTGCCTTTAGACAGAATGTGTATTAAACCAGATGATGAATTTAGAATCTTTCTAAAATAAAATTTATATTTAAGGTACATAAAAACGATTTCATTTTAATTACTTGTTTGATAAAGTAAATTAAGAAATAAATATTCAAAATTAAAAAATATTAGTAAACTATATCATAACATAAAGTACCTAGGCGTGAAATTAGAAGTGTTTTATTTTCACCACTAACAATTGTTGTAAAAGTATTAAATCTCCTGAGTTAATTTATTTTATAATTATAGGTTTTTATGAACCAACTTATCTACTACTGATTTGGATACATAGATGCCGATAACTTTTAAAATATACCTTTTCGTTTGGAATGTTAGGTTGCAATGGAATCTTCGATAGATGAAGGCCTCATAGCTCAGTTGGTAGTAACTCTACCTTCTGCGCTAGAGATTGCGGGTTCGATTCCCGCACAGGACAAACATTTGTGTGATGAATACAGATGTTTGTTCTGTGTCTGGGTGTTAAATATTTATCTATTATGTATATCAGTCTCTGGTACCCATAGTACAGTCTATGCCTAGTTTGGGATCACTTGACCGTGTGTGATATGTCCGGAATATTTATTTATTATTTTATGAACTACATAATTGATTAAATCATAATTATTGGCAGGTACTAGTAACCCACTGGCAGTTATATGGATGCTTTCAGGTATTGATTGTAATTTAATGAATAATGCAAGGACAGATAACAAACCTACGTTTTAGTTACATAACATAACTAACTGTTTTAAAGGTAATGTATGTAAGGTATCAGATGTAAATTATATGTGAACATACTGAAACAGGTGTCCATCGAATATTATAGCAAAATATTTAATCTACAAAATTTTAGTTTTCTTAAAGATACTTAATAGTTTGTAGCGTTCATTAAATTTTAAAGCTAGTTTATACGGGTTATTATACTTTATTTCAGAAGTAGTTGGTATAAAGCTTTGTTGTTCTAGATATAAATTTGGAATTATTAAATAGATAATAATTTATAAGAATTTCTGTTGCCACATAGCTAAAGGGATTTTATATCTTGAACAGCTTCATACAACTCATACTGTTAAAAATTAATAGCGATTATAATCAGTAGCGGTATTTCAGATTGGAATGTTACCAATCTATGTTAGAATGGCGTGACGTGGATCAGTTATAAATCTTTATTAATAGATATATCGTAATTGTGTAAAATGTTGGTGGGCGACGCGGTGCGAGTAGTGAGGTGAAAATCCTCTGGCGGCCACGTGGCAGCGGGCGCGCCTCACTCAAGCACGGTGACGGTGCATGCCAGTTTTCTGGAAAAATTGTCAAATGTAGCACACCGGCCGGCGCGGCGGCCGGGCGGCGGCGACAGCAGCGGTGGCGGCGGCGGCACGGGCAATTCGCGACCTGCGCGTGTGTGGAGCTCGTCGCTACGCGATCAGCGAACGTGCTCGTGTGCGTAGTAAAGTGAAGGTCGAATATTTGTCCCTACTCCTCGGTCTATTGGTGTTCACGAGTCGGCGCTGTGATAATGAGTTGTCGTGGTCCCGCTCACACCGCTTCTGAGCCGCGCCCGGGGAAAGGGACGGCCGGCAGTGTGCGCGTGCGTCGGAGCCTCCGCTGGCGCCGGCGCGGCCTGCCCTCATCAGTCTCCCCGCGGCGGGGAAGCGGTTCGCGTGTGTACTCCGTGTCGGCTCGGGCTGCGGCCCGCGACCGCTCTGTGTCGCACACGAATATTTCTAGATAAGAGCGCGTGTAATTTATTCGCAAGGTAGTGATCGCGCTCACATTTGCGGATATCGGTACCTATCGGCGCATGCGGGCACGATTGCGCCGGCGCAGCGGGGCCGTTGGGCGCAAGCCGGCGATGGCAGAGACGTCCCGATAGGTAAGCTGCGCACTTCCTGCGCGCGCGCCGCCATGTTCGGCGGTAACGTCACTTCCGCCGGGGCCGGAACCGGCGCCGGCGAGCGGAGCTGAGCTGGGAGCTGGCGGCGACGTCGGTGCCCGCGCCCGCTCAATGGACGATGGCTCTTGATTCATAAAATGTCGGACGTTCCATTCACGCTGCGGCGCGATGCTCCGACGACCGCTCACTCGTGACCCTCGCGTCTTCGAATATTCATGTCTCCCTCGATAACATCGTAACCTCTGACTCCTTTTTGTATTATCACGTTGTTTAGTGAACGCCGCTAGTCGATACCGGACTCCGTGCCTAGTGCTGGATACAAGTGTGCGTTCGAACGCTTTCAGAATCAACTGTGAAATATACCCAGTGAACAGTGATTTCAAAAAGTGATTATCCACATTTATCAATGGAGTGCATCCCATGTCGTAAGATTAGAAATTAATCAACATTTATGCGCTCTGGCAAATTTTCAACTACCCTCAATTTAAAATAGGTAATTTGCAATATTGTTACTGACAATTGAAAGCATAATAGTTTTCGTAGATTGTCTGCAGAAGGTACATTTTCAAAAAATGCATTTTAATGAATAATCAATTTATAGTCTCATACAAAATATATTTGGTGGTAGTTTCGTGTTTTAATAATAATTTTGGCGCTTTTACTTTTTTCCACTATCGGTAGAATTTCTTTGTATCTGATAGTATAATATACAGTTTTTTATGATAATTAATATTGTAATGTGGAAGTTGTCTAGTAATTGAAACAATGATAATTAGATATCTAGTTAACCATTTGTCAAACAGCACACGTTGTCGACAGGACGTACGTCACCAGAGCATGACGTCTAATTCATTGTCTCACTCACACATATATCTGCCCTCCTCTAGTCGTGGTTAACCCCCAGCTGTTCATTGCCCTCCGGCACTAGGTCTGCCCTACCCTCATTGCGCTTAATTTAAGTACACTTAGGTCCGCATTCCGACTTCATTGACCGAGTCAAAGGCGTCAAATGCTCGTTTTAACACACCAAATATATAATACAGTTTTTTATAAAACATTTATTAATATCCCAAAACATTTTGACTACTTGATTAATATTAACAGATACATGTTACAAGATTATTTCAATTGCGTTAAACATTGAACAGGTTATACATTTAATAATTCGTTTTGAATCCTAAGTACATATATTGTTTTTTTTTTATGATGAAACTAAACAAAAAAAAATACATACATATATCAATATTAAATGGTATCGCTCAAATTAACTTTCTAAGATAAATCGTCAAATTTTGATTCTAAATAAAAACAATTATTGAAATTGGTTGAGTGAGACTTTTGCGTCTTAATTTTATTGTAATTGAAAAAAAATGTATTTAAAAATTTAAACTAATTACGTTTTACTCGTTAGTGTTAGGAAATTCTGAATGAACAGTTTTTTAAATCCCAATATAGGTAATACATCTTTTATTATTTTTGATCTATCTAATTATTTATTATTTCTCAACTACAAGCAAGAGATTATTGTATGAATACAATAAATATAACGTGTTTGTGCTTAAAATCTCGGTACTAAGTATAGATTATATTAAAAACCGTTTATTATTTTCTTTTTTTTTTCTCGATGGATCATAGCCATTATATTAGTTGTAATTCTCTCTGTAATTGCTGCAATGTAATGCTCCTGTGAGTGCGTCGTCATTTTAGTTCTCTAGGCAAAAAAAAAAATAAAAAAAAAATAAAGCAGACATCAAAATATTTTTTTGATGTTTTGAAGGTCTAAAGTTTATTGCTTCGCCTTATACAGTTAGCCTGTGGGCTTAGGCACAAATTATGAATGTGCGAATAACGCACAGGCATGCAAGTAGTAGGTATGTATATTTTTTCCAGATTGCTCAGAGTACATGATGAGTCAGGTGTTCGTGACGTCAGCTACACGTGTGCCCTTGTTCACTGACTCACTCACAGCATCTCTCGGTGACGTAGCCAGCCACTAGCTACTACGCGCCCTTCGCGCCAACCTTTCGTACATTATCACGCGTCGATAAATATTCCACCACGCATTTGACACCCGCGCAGTTACCTAATTACCGAGAAGTATACGCAAGCGACACATTTCGGTTGCGCCTGCGCCCCCAGAAACGCCTACGAACGGCGAGCAGCGGGTAAAGTGCGTGTTGCGCCTCCGCTTCCGGCGGCGTGGGTGCATGTTTCATAAGCACTTCCTTCGGCCGCTTCATCCCACCGCAGGTCGAAACCCTAGGGGCCCGCTGGCGCCGGCGCTAACTCTTCTTGAAATGTTATCGTTCTTAAAACATCTAATAGACACGGATTGCAACACACATCGCGATGGCACGCGTGTAGGACGTATCCGAGTGCGATAAGCGAATGCCACATTACCAAATTGGTCACTCATTGATATATCCGTAGTAACCGCGTCCGCTTCGTCATTCATGCTCCCGTCTATCCACAAAACGGTGATCGTCGATTTCCGCCGGGCCATCGTCGGCCGGCCACGTTATAAGGTATACATCACTTCAAACTAGCCGCCGTTTCTCAGCCCCACGATAAGCCATTAAGGGTCGCTCCACAAAAAACTTTCATTATAAAAGATGTAAAGCCTGCATCGGCGGCGTCGGCCTTCCCAGAACTTGGGCCATTCTTATTTCGCGTTCCCGCCTTATTCACGGCCTTTTTTGTACGGTTTTGGTCATTTTTTTGACGGGAGCGTTTCTCCTGTGAGTGTTTCAAGGAAATGGCTTATTGGGTTTCGTATAGAATGGAGCTTATCTCGGGACGTCAATCGGCGGCGCGGCGCGCTGGAGCCTGGGAACGGGCCGGGCTCTGGTGCGCGCGCACCGTTATGTGGCAAGCCCGTCGCTGTCGCATTGCATACCTCCAAAGTGGCAGCGCCAGCGCCACTCCGTGGCATCATCCATGTCGAGTGTCGACGCTTCCGACGCGTGACGTCCAACCTTATTGAGTACCTACGTACAAAAGACAACGAAATCATTCGCCGTTCTTAGGTAAATGCGAATAATAAACATATAAATTAATATGACCAATAAAACCTGGAGAGTCAGGATGGAGTTGGCAGCCTGGAGTTTGGATTTTAACTGCCTAGTTATTTCAATAAACCAAAACGTTACTGTGTAATAATGTCATTAGGATACTAGTAAATGTGCTTTTTGAAGTATCAACACATCTGCGTCAAATTATTTCAGGTGAAGCTAGTAAACTTTACGCTCGAGTTGCGCGCAAAGGCGCAGGCGCAGGGCTATCGCACAACAATGATTTTAATTATTATTTATGTTTCATCGTTGCAATTGTAGCTGTTGGGTTTTCAATAATGCATGGAACTTCAGTTTAATTCACTGCCCATTGTATCTATATTTTATTGAGCAATTTATCATCACTAACGCATCTAAAAATATGGTACAAATTGTATTATAAAGGAATCATATGTTATGATTTTCATATGAAACACGCGAAAATATGATTGTTTGCTTTATAATTTGTAAGGTTGTCTTTCTCAATTAAAAGCAAATCTATTGACGATCCATTGAAATATTAAGTAATTTTATTTTTAACAATGCTACTCATATACTAAATGTATTTGTAAAGTAATATCATTAGGTAAATGAACGTAATATTCACACAATAAGGCCCCACGATCCGGCGGCTCATTAGTGCATTCGGAATGGAGCCAAGCGGGAGTTCTCACAGATTGTCTACCTTCACTGCTGGCGAAACAATCCTAATGTTCAATACTAAGAAATATATTTGATAGTTTATTGAGATAGAAACCCCGGCTACTAGAATGTTTGTAATGGTTTGCTAGGTAGGGTTTACGGTTGATTTTCTAATAACTGCAGGAACAGTTTCTCATTGTAAGGCATATATGTTAGTTGAACATTAAGCAGAAAGTGGTCATAGGAACTTCAAATATTCTTAATAAACTATATATACTTTATTATTCTCGAACAGGGTCATCTGAAAGTATGTTTATCGTTTTTGTTACACTAGAGTTTCATTGTGTTTTTCAGGTGTGGAGCTTACAGTTGCTGAGTTTCGAGTCGTCGGCAGTCACTTCTGGTTGCTAATCGGGACCAAAATTTATGGTATGTAATTAATAGAGTTCTCTTATTTCAAATCGATTATGCATTTTTAGGTGATCCTACCCCGGCTACAGAGCAATGAAGATTGCTCTGATGTCAAAAACATATTTGTGAGTGAAACCCGTATTTTTTTAATGTTTATGTAGTACACTCTAAGCTTAAGACGTAAGCTCTCACTGAGGTATTTTTAAAATCCACATCATAGTACTATGGTACGGAAATGGTCATCTATGCTTGAAAGTTGAACCCCATACGTAATAGATGAAGCCGGGGCCAGCTAGTGGAAGATATTTTCCAGCAGTGGTTTTCTATTGTAGCCTAGAATGAGTTGATAGTTTATTTCTTCATGAAGGTGTAGTGGGGTCATGGGCCCTTATTGAGGGCAAAGGGAAGTTATAAATCTGTCGGCGCGAACAATGGCGCGATAACGTGCACCTTGCCTTGCCTGCGTCGATAGCGCCCCCCTCACTCATCCACCATCAGCCAAAACACAACCACCTTAGGGCTACCATATATTAAATAAAACCTACGTACATCAAGAAAGTAAATCAAGTTCCTTGTGTCGCTATAAAGGTTTTTATATACTAAAAATATACTAAAAACTTTACATAACTTTATATACTAAAAAAAGAAATCACAAGCCTGCATCTTAATCAATATAAGGGAACAAAGCAATTATTGATCGTCAAACCCTTTTTATTTTTTCATAACTTCAAAAGCATTCGAAGTTAAACAAGTTTCTCACCATACACTATAATATTAATGTGTGGAACGAATCCCCAGATGGCAGCCCTAAAGGCCGGGCGCCATCTCATGGGAAAAACCTTCGTTAACGCACCCACAAGTTGTTTTACCAACAAACCACTTTAAGTAGGTACCTAAGTACCGACTTTAACTGAAATATCATAAAATGGTGTATACGCGTGAACTTTGTATCGTTGATGTTACATCTGAGAACGTAGTTACTTTTCTAGGAGGATAAATCTGGCAGTAGCTGGTACATTTACGTTGATAGATAGGTCGGGTAGCGATTGACGAAAAGGTGAGGTCGGCGTGGCGTAATCCTTATCGGTCATTGACCTTCACACCTAAACCGAGCCTCACATCTCGGTCGGCGCTAGCGCTTATATGTAAAACTACATTTTAGGGATCATCAGACAAATAAATGCGCACAAATTCACCTAACGAATTCGCTAGATACATCAACAAGCTCACTTTGACCGATATTTCTGTAGAGGTCATATGCATAATCGGTTTTTTCGTTGCTTTGGTGAAAATCTAGCACTAAACAATTGTCATGTCATCATCGCAGGCTGATCGGAGAGCGTTTGTCGATGTGTGGAGGGATAGTTACGTTAGTGCACTATTTATCTCTTTGTTTGAAATTGAATGTAGGTTATTAAAATTGGGCGGTCTGGACGTCAGGTAGGCGCCAACGGAACCTTGACCCCTTTACTGGCAGGAGGGGGGAGGAGATCGACGCGCACAATGGACTATTCCGTGACATCGGAGCCGACAGCCGACACACTACCGATACCGCCACCCCCGATGCATATCCATCCATATGCTTCAAAGGTGTTTGAGAGAAGATCAAAGATAAAAATATAGAAAGCGTTCGGTACATACATTAGGTACCCGGACGTATCCAGACGAGTCGCTAGTGTCAGTATAAAAATAGTCTTCTATTTCTGTGTAAGCGGCGTACTGTCGCATTGCATGTCGTTGACTTCTACAATAATCGAAATAATAGTGACACGGGAAAGTCGGTCATGATAGTATGTAATTAGAGACGTCTGAAGCGAAGCGAGGCTAACAAAATTCGGGGGGCGGCGCGGGTCGCGGTATGAATAATACATGCGGTGTGCGCCCGCGCTGCCTTGGCGCCGCCAGCGCCCGCGCTAAAACAATACCACGAATCTAGGTCCGCCGGTCCGAGGTTGCCGCTGCCGGCCTCGCGCGCACCTGAGCCATCACAGATAACCTGGAAACTGTGTAGGACACACAACTCAACCTACGTCGTCTGATGTCCCTTTTACCCATTTGCCAACTCTATATCAGTAAAATGTTATTCGTATTTTCCAATAAAAATCAACAGAAGTCCCGTCCAATAAATAGAAAATGAAGACGGCGGTGTTTCTGTAAGCGATACATTCTTTATTGTCATACGATACGTGCCGCAAGAATGTCTATTCTGTGTAAATAAATTCAGAACGCAACCACAGGGAATGTGATGCGTCTGCAAATGGTATTGTTTGTGTAGAAAAACAGAATTTACTAAACGTGGAATTTGTGCTATGTACTGTCCTAGTTAACATAATTTGTGAAATTATACCATGTGTTCACTAAGGAACAATTGAGCTTAAACTAGTGACGCTCAACGTGTTTTGCAACGGTGCACAACAGCGCATTTTCAGAGTTCGCGCAAAATAACGCAGGTATTGTGAGTTTCCGTTCAACATAAAGTTGCTCATCAACAGTGGCGTCGCGTCGGCAACAATCTAAACTCATTCAACATTCGCTCCTCAGGCGACTGATCATCTATGGACGGACTCATAACGATACAATAGTTCCGCGTCGTCGCTTGACATATTGGGCTAAATGTCGAGCAACATGCAAAGCTTCAATGGTTCATTAAATTGGTTCGATTTTACTAAGACTTTAGCAGATTGGATTTCGTAGAACTTTGTAGCAGATTTGTAGCGCTCCTACGAAATACCCATGCTTTTTAGATCTCAGGACTATTTAAGACTTGGTAGGTTATCATTATTTCCTTAAATTTTTATTTATCAGGTTGTTTGTCAGGTTGATAAAGTAAAGACATGTGTCGTCAATTAGGCGGCATCAATATGCAGGTCGCGGCACGCACGTATGAGCACGCACGGACCATTAGATCGAAACTCGTGTCTTTGGTTAATGCACACCACTTGATACATACGAGGAATATAAAGAACTTCAAAATACATGGGCTTTATTCAAAATAATACTAGTAAGTCAATGAACGCTATGATAAACAGTAACATTTTATCATAAACTTAATTAATTACACCGCTATTCATTCTAAGAATACCATCTCTCATAAATATACTGGCCACGGTAACATTTTTGATCTAACTGCAAAACTCAATAAGTACTTATAAAATCCAGCATGTCAGTCTACAATCTGCATATACTTACGCTCGTAACCGTTAAGTTCGATTGAGCGGACTTTGATGTAATTATTTTTATTAACATCTAAATAACATTTACAAAGTAAACCACGTAGATGATATGAAAGGTTTTGGTTTGTAGATATAAATAATATATTTTTGAAAATGACCTTTTCCTTTTATGGGAGTTAATAGGCCAAAAAGACGATTAAAACTTAGAGGATTGTGTTTTGTATATTTTCCAGAAAAATTCGATGGAGGTCCTATAACTTATAGGTTTCGGGTCCTATAACTTATAGCAGTGTTTTACAATATTTATCTCTGCATATAATTTAGTTCCGATTCACTTTTAAATATCGCCACAAAAAACATTAAATTGAATTACTCAACTTATTGTTAACGGAATCCTCGACACGTGAGTTTAACTCATGCTTGGTGAATTTATGTAATAAATACCAGAAAAATACCACTTCTAAAATTACCACTATTTATGTATTTATGTCTTAGGAAAACTACTCAGATACTGTGTATGCGATGTGTTTAATATTTAGTGAGTACTTTCGACGTATTTCAACGAGCGATGCCTCGACCAAAAGCTAATAATTAATCGAGTTTTATGTTAATTTCATAGCTCTCCCGTGATTTTATAGACGGTAGCTCAGCACATGCTTATTAAGGTTCATTGTAGTAATTGAATATGTTAGTTTGAAGCACATCCGACGTATTCAGGGCTGCCATGACAGGCGCCAAGTTTGGATGGTTCGGCTAAAAATCGCGACTTACACGTTTTTCATAATATTAAGGAGGATAGAAGAGGAGGACTTGAAATTGATGCTAGTGCTTTTCTAAAACATTTACTTTAACCAATATTACTAACCAAGACATTTTATAATAGCTATTGATTTTAATATAGATTTAATTAAACTTTATTTAGGTTTAAAGAAATTTATTGTCAAAAAGATTACAATCACTTACATGAGAATAATTATTTAGCTTATAGTAATAAATGATAATAGTAGTATAAGTAGTTAGTCGTTCGCGTACGCAGATATTTTTATAAATGTAGGGTAAAATAAAATTAGTAGGTAAACAGTGGGTAGGTAAAATGTTAAAATACCAGCTAAGCTGGGACAGAAATAAACTTAAAACTAATAACTAATACAAGTTAATATTTACAAAATACACAAGAAACAGTTGAGCCATCTAAAGACTGTTACATACGATCTATAGATAACTCAACTGATCCAGATCACTACCAGTCGGAAGCGTCCCCAAGACGCTGGCGGAAATGCCACGCTGGATGGCAATGCTAATTCGCTGGGCAGATTTTATTGATTTTGATCGTCTTTCAAATTTAAATTTTGTTGGATTCAGGTGCCGATTTTTCCGGCTTGAAAGTCTTCACCAAGCAGCCCTAGACATATTTCGGTAATTGCTTGGAGATGGTATCGCTTCACTTATTAATTATGAGCCTCAAGCCGCGCATTTATTGACCTTATCGCCGGCGCCGGTGGGCCCTTTATTTTACCTGCTTATTCGTTAATGAGCTATGTGCGACACCGGAACGAAACTCGATGGGAACCCTCCGTCCGGCCGCGCTGCACCGTCCGCTGCCTCTGACTCCGAGATTGAGTTATTACTCCCGACCGACGTATTATTCTCAAGATTCATTCGCTTTATGTGACTCCAATTGTCAAAATTCGTATGTTATTTTTTATTTTATGTGGCTATGGTATCACTGCGGCCACAACTGGCCTATTGTGATCGCCACTTTGTTTGTGGAGCCCCTTTACAGGGCTTTCAAAGTTCACCGCAAAGCCCTTGTTAGCTTAGGTAAACGATTAAAAAAAAAATATTTTGTATACTTTTGGTTATAACGTAACCAAATTTATACATTAAATTTTTTATTTTTATTGTTGAGTCATTTAAAGCTTCGTATTATACATGATTTTCAAGCATGCCGTCATATCTAATTTACACTCGGCAATATCAATGTTTTTAGCGCAGACAAATGTAAAGGGATCGATTCCGAAATAAGCTTATTACATCACGATCCCTATGGCCGCAACGTGCGCCTTGCGCGTTATAAATAGCGCGGCGCGGTCCCTTAAGGCGCGGGCGCACGTTTCCGGGCTGGAAGTGTGTCGCTTCCGCTGCTGGCGGTCGTTGACGCCGTGCATTGTCGCCGGCACATTCCCCGACGTCGCCGACGACGTTTTTAAATAGAGGAGCGATTACGAGCGTCTGGCTGCGGCGCGGCCGCGGCACATGACCGCGCGAAAGTGCAGCGGCTGCCGCGTCACGGGTTATTTGCGCGCGCCGTGCCACCGCCCGCACCAACCGCCCGCACCGACCGCCCGCGGCCCAGCGAACCTCGCGACTCTCCAAACTTTCCTCCTAGCCAAGATAACGTTCACGCCAACACTACAACGTTGCAGACACTTTCGATCGTAAACGTCATTTTAATAGTTTTATTTTTGGATATGATGATGATATTTTCTATCGTTTTGCAAGATTCCTAAGTTATAAAATGAATAAAGTTAACACTTGCTGTGTTCAGTGCCGTTTCTGGTCAACATATATTGTTATGTTTTCCAGGAATCTAAATAATTCTAAACCAAATTCAAAATTACAAAACTGGGTAGCGCGTTCATGTCTTTCGTATCGAATCTGTGAAACTGAACACAGCCTGGTATAAAATCGAATTAAGTTTGCCACGATACCGTACTGGTGAATCACGAAAACGCAACGGAAATATTCAACAGATGATCGGTTACGTAGAGCGGAGACGACGTAGTATGAAATAACCTGTATTACTAATGTTGTGTCTAGAATGTTGCGCGTAGAAAGAATCAGCTGAGATCTGTGAAAGACTGCTCGAGCACTTTTCAGGATAACACTATGGTCCAACTGACTTGCAATTCGAATTGGAATCCGATCTTTGACTGTGATTTCGTGGATCTCTGGCCTGAATATTAATTATTTTTCGGCTTATGGCACGGAAATAAATACGTTATATTTTTTTTCATAAATAAGCTAGAATAAATAAATAAATATTCCATACATATCACACACGGTCAACTGATCCCAAACTAGGCATAGCCTATGGGTACCAAAGAATGATATATATAATAGACAAATATTTAACACCCAGACTCGGAACAAACATCTGTGTTAATTACACAAATGTAATAGAAATAGTAGTAACATAATATACGCGTAGTAATATCTCATTCGGGGGTATGCAGCAGGAGAGGTAGGATGTAAGTAGGATGCGGGTAGGCCAGGTCGCGGGCGCGCTCGCTCAGTTGAATAAATTCGGAGGGAGTGTTGGTGGAATGCGGGCGGCGCGGGCGCGCGGGCGGTTCCGTGCGACTGGCGCGCGCGCCGCTGTCCCACGGTCGCGAGCGCCCCGCGCCCGCACCCCCCACACTTTCTTTCGCGCCATAAAGGTCGTTTCAAATATTTTGGAATGCGGCCTGGTGACATTTCACCGGTGCGGGCGGTGGAGCCGCGGAATGCTGCCTCCGGCATTCGACCGCACGCCCTGCCCGCTGCCGGACCAAGACCAGATTTGCGCATCCCATCTCATGCCCCGTATATTCTAGCGTGAACGCAATGCTCTCTCGGTTCGAGGTCCAATTGATAGTGTATACTGGTATTTTCGGTGGGGTTCAAATAAAAAGCCCTGTTCTGTCATTGTACTTACAAGAAAATACAACTGTATACCTAATCTGTATATTCCCTAGTTGCAAGACAAGTACCTAAGATTACACTCACCCGAATAACGATCCTCCGTTAGTAATTGATTTTTTCTTTTTCACGGCTTATTCTTTACACGATGGGGCTTCGCATGTCTCGAGTCGAATAGCTAAAGCTCATCGGTCTACTTTCCACGCTCATGTGTGAACTGAGTTTCTCCAATTAATAGATTCGTTCCAATAGCAAACAGCGAGTCGGAGAAAGCAGTGAGTGTGTGGGTCAACGTCCGGCGGAATTCACACCGACCGCGGCGTGACGTGAAAGAAATGTGGTGTAACGTTGTAAAATTTATAAAACCGCGCTCAATTACCATCCGGATTTTTCGGAGAGGGCTCGATGCGATTTACGGGCGTGGAGGCTTTCGTCGGTCTCGGCTCGCCGGATCACGCGCCGCTATGAATGGAATGCGACGGAGGTTGCGCAAGCGACTAACTTCACGGCGGTCGGCGGAATGCGCAGCGCGGGCGCAGGCTGCGGGGCGCTGCAGCCTCCGCTGCATCTCGCGGCCATTCACGCCGCGCGCGCCTCCCCCCCCCCCCTACCCGCCACCCGCGCCGCCGCGAAATAACTCACCGTTAGAGCCGGAGCCGCGGAATGCACGCTCTATCTCTATAGGTACCTGCTCCACCTCTGCGCTTACACTTATACAAATACCAGACCGCGAGATATACTGATAACACGTTTTACTTTCTATGGAAACTTTGCCGGGACATTTTTATAATCCGTAAACATGTTTGCTTCTAATTGCTACAGTAAAAATGTTTATGAATAGCAGAAAAAAATAGAAACTTTAATAGTGCGCGTTTCGTTGAACTTTTTGCGATGTCGTAGACCATCTACGAAGGGTCTACGGAACGTCTACGTGAATTTGCAGATTGCTAATACCAAGGCAAAAGACCAACAATCCCAGCGCAGAATAAGCTCTCTTCGTTAGCTTGCTGCCTAGCAATGTCGGGCTCGTGCTCAGCTCGCTGGCTAGGTACTATCAATAGGCGCGCGTCACCGCCCTACATACGGCGACATCCGCGTCCGACGCCGGGACCGGGTTTCGACACCTGATGAGCTAGATTCCGATTTCTGCCGACTTTCCCAGAAAGATACATTTGGGTATTTCATTTCCGCACATAGTTCTGTCGCAGAGCGCTCTTTCGAAAAGCTCATACGTTTATTGTAGATAATTAATGTACAGGATGCCCGATACCTATGCTACAAGATGTCGTCTGATGGTTCTCCCAATCCTAAGACGTTGTAGTTGTTTAATGTGTAGGTGATTATGAAGGTATTGTGTGCACTCGCGCCGACCCTGGCGGTGCGGCGATCTCCAAATGACGTAACTACGATTCTCATCGCCCCACACATAACCACTCGATACGACAATGTTATGCCGCTGACCTAATGTTTATTATTCACACGATCCAATTCTGTCAAAAACGTTATAGTGTAACACTTCCGTTCGCTTCTCATATAGATCGGAGCCGAGGCGCCGCCGCCGGCTCATAAACTCTTGACATTTAAATATACGCGGTTTTGTTTGTTTTTTATTGTTTATTTCGGGTGAAGCAAAACAAGATTAATGGAACTAGGCCCACGGTTGTAGCGATAAAGACGCCCAAGACGTTGCCATCATTATCTAGACGCGAGTTAACACCGTTTGCGATAAAAAGTAAAACATTTGCGTTATTTCCCATAGTTGTCAGCAATTACAGCAATATTTGTGGAGTGCGAGGCGAGGGGGTACCGGGGGCAGGGGGGGCTGTGACACGTGTGGCCCACATAGTGCGCGCCCATTGAGCGCCGCGCCGCGCCGGACGTGGCGTCAGCGTCACCGCGCACCTGCGCACCCATCTCCTCCACTAATCTCCTTAGTAGGGAAAAATGTACGCTTCACACCTACCACACCATTATAATCCCAAAATACGCACAGTACATCTTATGGTAGACAGACCCTTTTTAGGAAGTCACTGCTACTAAAAAGTGTTCTCAAATCCAGCAGCCAGTTGGGTGGATAACAAACCGCCGATAAATTGTTGAAATAATTGTAGCGGCGCCGACTCCCGCGCAACCCAACAAGGCCGGGCCTTCCATTTGTGGTCACTGCGACTCCGCACCGCCTTGCCTAATTAGTGCTCTCTTGTGGGTGAGCACGCACGCCTGTAGGCTCGCCAACTATTTATTACTATGAGTAAACTTGGCGCCCACTGAAGCACACTACACACAAAACATAACCTTAATTAGGCACTTAAGAACTGAAACTCAATAACAAAAACAAAGCATTGACCGTTCCATCCTATTCTAGGGTCTCTTCTCGTTATGGTTTGGTCTACTTCGAGTGATCGTCATCCACGTCCGCGCGTGATTTATATAGGTACTTAATTGACGATAGATATATAAATAGTAAAACGCCAAAGCGTTCTTATTCTGACATAAGTATTTTTTTATAATTTATATCTTAAAAATTCCACCAAAAGTTTCTCATCTCTCAGCATAATCTAAGGTAGGTAAGTAAAGAGAGGGAAAAGTGTCGGAAGATATCTGAATTGTCAAATGCCGTAAATGACTTAAGACGCTGTACCAACCTTAGGTGATACTTAACGGTAACCGTTAGTCGTTGTAATTTTAGAGAAGACACTTCATAACTTAAGTAACTTGTGTTTGGTTGGGCTTTGCTAATGGTAGGTAATATTTAATTTGTGATAACTTCAGGAGATAATTACGTTTTACATAGTTTTAACTTACAGGAAAATAATGGAACAATTTTACATTCCAGATGGCGGTGTAAGGAAATTAGCATTGTCGGGAGCGCGGCGTGAGTCAACATGATGTCATATGGTAATAGGAGCGTCCCGAACGTCACACCGGGCTTGTGAGACCGCACACGGCCGCTCAATGGATATAAAAACGTTATCGCACCGACTTAAGCTTCAATTTAGCTTGCGTCTTCGGTGATTGATTTGAGTTCCGACATAACTGACTCTACGATAGAAACTATAATATTAAAAAAAACAATATTGACATGGCACTTTTCGGTCTGAGTATAACTGAATTGTTTGGTTTTGTAAACTGGAATATCAGTTGTCACGCGCTGATTTAAGGTTCAGTATCGCTCGCGAGCGTTCCCAGATTCGTTCGTTGTCATCGGAGTAAGCCTTCTGCTTAGTAAATTATTCTATGACCTCTTCCCGGCATACTTCGCCCAATCGAGCGATGACAAACCCATTCATACTTCAGCTAACAAATGGTAGATTCTTGCAATTCCAGTGTAATTAACTTGTATGAGGACCTGTTTAGTTACCTACTTGCGAATCTGTTATTGTTTGCTGATTTGATAGCGCATATTATTATTGTTTTGAAAAAAGTGTAGTTCATGTTTTCTGATTATATACCTTAGATTTTAATAAACCCATACTTAAAAATTATAAGGTTTTGTGTGAAATCTTGTTAGATTGGTCTAGCTAGCCACTTGACCAATCTAACGAGCTCATAACTAAATACTTTTTCAACAAAACTACAAATCTACTAGACCCATGAGGATTTGTTATTTTGTTGAAAAAATATTTCTCTTCGTGTACCTATGAAATGCGTAAATGAAGCCCAGAAAAAAGAAGATTGAAGAATTCCCAAAAGAAAACTGAAGTCTCGGTGTGTGAAGTAAGAAAAACGAAGAAACGGGAATTACGAAACTGGTTTTCATAATGATTTGACAGATTGTTCTTTATTCTGAGATCATTGTGAAAGCTGATTTTGTTCCTTAGTCGACGTTCACGGTCAGCGGCTCCCAGAGAAGATTGCTTCATCGACATCGGTTTCACACTGAACTATGTTAATAATTTAGCTAGTATTCTGTTTAGTAATCTGTAAAATTTACTAGCGGCTGCACGCGGCTTTACTCGCGCGGTTCTCGGATAAATTTGCCTATGTCTTTTCCCAGAATTTAAGCTATTATCATACAGAAATTCACGAAAATCGGTTCAGCCGCTAAGTCGTGAAAAGTTAAATAAACAGACACTTTCGCATTTATAATGCGTGATCTAGAAATCGGTTAGTATAGGTACCCTTTAGTACTCTAACCATCCATGTGTATCGAACAATCACCTATTAACTAATTATTAATTCGCAGATCTCGGTTGCACAGCGGGTGAGTGCCCGTCTGAGACGCAAGGGGTGCGGGTTCGATTCCCGCTGCGGACAAATGTTTGCATGATCTGTAAATATTTGTTTTGGGTCTGAGTGTTGTGGTACATGGTACTCATAGTTTCTGATACCCGCGACACAGAATCCTATAGTGGTGTCAGGACTAATGTAACCTATGTGACTGTTGCGTATTATTTATTTAATAAACTGTCATACTACTGATATAACAATAACCAACGCGTGCGTGATGCCTTGGGTATTGAAAGATTTCATAGGCTACGGTAACTACTTACGAACAGGTTGACTGTAAGCTAGTTTGCCACCTTAGTTGTATAAAAAGATAAAAAAAACTTTCTATGGGTACATACTACTTTGTAGCACTTTGAGGTTAGGCTCTAACATCATAGCTATATGGCCGTGTTCAAACGGCGTGCGATATGTCATCCAAAATTTATTTTAAAATGTCTTCTGAATACAGTTATTTGAGTTAGATTTTTAGGAGCTTGCGATGTCGTTGAGCTTGAGCTGTATCGCACACCCTCATTTCAAACTCAAAATTGACTGTTCAGTAGAGGATCATTTTGAACACAGCTTAGTGCCTAGATTAGAGATGATGAATGGAACCGTCAACCGATTTAATTAATATCGAAAAATAATCGAATCCTATCAACAACATATTCATGAATAAAAATGTCAACTTCAAGATGGATCGATGACCTTCTTTGAAAGCGCTACTGGCTTTATGTAAGTCCTTGATGTGTCTTAAAAAAACATTTCATTCATTCAATGCTGTTTCTAAATTGTCAAATTTGTTTTTTGTTCCCGTCGACCGAGAATAATATATATTATACTCTGTTTACGTTTGTTCCAAATAAAAAAAATTAAAAATGAAATGAATGTTGTATTGCTCTAAGATAATTTTACGATAGGTATTTTGTAACGGAGTATGTATTATATTTGTATATTAAATTATATTTTTGTTTTTTTTTTGTCGTTATTGTATTAACAGTATTTATTCAGTTAAATAAAGTCACTTCCGAACCATGATCCTGATTTTTACTTGAGTTGACCCAATTTATATCGCGTAGAGTAATTCTTACCAGATACCTACTACCTATTACTATATACCTATACTATAGGCAAAATATTTTGTCTATGGTACCTACCATAGACAAAATATTTTGCCTATAGTACCTTAGGTACTTTGCCTTAGGTAGGTATGTAGGTACTACTCGTAAGAAAGACTTGAGATAGGAAGGAGCACGAATCAATAACATAAAGATAAATACCTATCTATACTTACTTACCTTCCTACATTAGTATTTTACTAAGTAGGTACACCTATTCGGTAAGTTGGTACATTATGTACTAAAGGCAGTCACCGATAGGTATGTACTTTTTTACCTATCTAAATTCTCAGCAGAATATCACACCTGAAATATCGGTAACGCCTTCAGTGTGTTGATAAGATAATGAACTAAGCAGGCAACTACCCAGCTCAACTACCTATACCTATAGCTACTTACACCATATTTTTAACATACATCCATAGCGTAGGTAGGACCACAGATAACATAATACTATATTAGGTTCCTAATTGGGTACATAAATAATTACTATAAATAAAATTAAAGATAATTATGGCGTACTGTATGGATCTGAGTGTTGGGCAACCAAAGGTGCGAATTATATGGAAAAGGCGACGGTAAGGCGAAGGCGCGGCGCAGGCGTGGGAAAGGTAAGGCACGGATGCGATTTGAATTATATCAAAGAGGCGAAGAAACGGCAAAACTCTGCATTAAATTCACAACCGTCGAGCTTTTTTCTAGTCGTCATATAAGAAAAAAACGTGCCGCTTGCGCGCCGCTCCAGTCGCGCCTGCTAGCGGCGAGGAACAGGTGACGAAACGGCATGCCTTCTCCACGCCGCCGTTTGTGTATAATTCACAACGTGTCGTCTACATGCATTTTGTATGGAAACGTTTTGAAGCGGCACGATGTCTGCGCCGCGCCGTCACCTTACCTTCGCCGTACGCCGTTTCTGTATAATTCACCCCAAAGGGACGGATGAAAGAAGAGTGCATGCTACGGAAATGAGAATGTTGAGATGGATGTGTGGAGTGACTAGAATGAACAAGATACGTAATGAGTACGTCAGAGGAAGTTTGAAAGTAGCGCCAGTGACTGAGAAGTTGAAGAGCACGAGAAGAGACTAGAAGAGTGTTAAAATATGAATGTGGAAGGATTTATGGGAAGGAAGAAGGAATTTTACTATAGGTTCCGCCTTACAGAAGATCGCAGCCAAATAACATTATTTGTTTCAAATAGTGTTGTGTTCCTGCTGTGAGTAAGGTTGCCAGAGCTCTTTAGGGGGAAGGGGGTTCGGGGTCGTGATGCCGGTTTAATATTACCTATGTAGTAGGGCAAGGCGTTATGAGGACCATTTATTAATTACGAAGCAGATCTTCAAAAAATCTTCAGGTCCTATCACGCCTAAGGTCAAGTGAAGTGAGTAAGTAATTAATAGGTACTTTTTCTGTATGAATCTGTATTACTCCTGTACAAACTTTCTATTTAAATTATCTTTGATTGGTACCTATTACGGGAACTAAACCTCCAAAATCTCGCTCATAAACTGCATTGTTATTGGTGTCGATTCTGCTGTAGAATTACCATAAAGTAAGTTACTTTGAGAACTAAAATGATATCCGTCCTTGCTTTTTCGATCTCGATCCGTCGATGCCGTCCCTTTCGATCGAAAGGTACGGCAATTTAGGGATGTCAAATCACGATAGTTTAGAAAAGGCAACAACGACAGAATCGACACCATTGTCAATTATTTTTCATGGTTGTCACTGTCAGGCCAGTCCGGCGTTCATTCATCACTGATTGATTGATTATCGTAGTGTTTCGTAGACCGAGACTGTTTACGTAGTGCGTAGACAGCTGTCTACGTCGTAGACCGAGAATAACGGTCTACGTCGTCGTAGTGATTTGGTTTGTCTGTGCTCGCTCATTGAGCCATGCGTAAACAGTTCTCGGTCTACGGCACAGAGTACTTTTGTTTAAATAGCGGTCTACGGAGCCATGCGTAGACCGAGAAGAGCCATGTCATGTCACAGAACTTTCTGTTCTGTGGTGGGTGAGCCATGTGCATGTGTTGGTTTGTTTTGTGTCGGTCAACTAATTTAAAAAGCCTAAATGATTTGGTTACCTATGTATATTTAAAGTAACGAAGCTTTGATACTATTATAATATTCTTAGGTAACAGGGTATTTAACATAAACAATTTATCTATCTATCTATCTATCTTATCTATCATAAAGCACAGTTAAGAGCAATGGAGTCTACGGAGTTCGATGCCACCTTGGGTGGATCAGAAAATCTTCCCACTTCAGTGAATAGTTTGAAATTTGCTGCATCCAGGAGTGTAGAAATCGCTGCGATGACCGAGAGCATCCTCAACCCTAGCAAAGTAAGGCTTGTGTTTCAATCACTGCCCGTACACATGAGAAGGAGAGTGATGAGCCACAACTCCAAAAGATTACCATCAAAACTAAGGATAGCTCATTTAGAACAACTCAAAAAGAGTGGGCTACCTCCTAAACAACAAAAGCCATCGAGGAAACACAGGCGTCGGCCACAAAATTTGTTAAAGCAGTATAATCGGAGGCAATTAAATAATGTTTGGCTAGAAACACACATATGGCATGCAAAACGATTCCACATGACTAACCGATGGGGACACCGCCTGGCCCAGGCACCTTGTGACAAGGTATTCAGAGCCTGCTATAGAGCCACATCTAAACATTGCCTTCTACAGGATATTTCATACCACACACCTATTCAAATAAAAGGAGCCATTGATAAAATCAAGGATTTCTTCTCAGCCATTTCTGACTCTTCGACTGGTCCGACTATTGGTGCAAAAACCTATACAACTGGCACTAGACAAGGTGAAATCCATATTTATGAGCCACACAAGTTTCCATGTGGGTATGTTGGCAAAGCATCATTTCTCTGGGAGCCCGGTGTTGAACAAAAGAGATCCCTTTGGCTCTTTGTGCATCCCTCACATTCTTCACAAGTAGAAAAGGGTTTCTGTGAACTTTTAAGCACTGTGAAACAAATTGTTGAAAATGATGGTAAAAGACAAAGGATTTCTAATGTTTATGCTGAATGTATTGAGATCAAATACTTACCAGGATCCTTCAATCACTTCCGATTGACGGGACCCAATAGCCATGCAATTTTAGTAAACAGTTTGAAATGCATTGGGGATATAGAAAACATTAAAAGTAATAATTGGGTAGAAAAACATGCTAAAATAAATCCCAATTTAAACTTGAAAGAAAAAGAAAAGTATTGGAAAAGCATAAGTCCAGCACAATCACCTGCACAATTGTCACCAAAAATAGTTGTTGGTTTGATTGTACGCGATCCTCGACTGCAGAGGCCTACCTACCGGACTAAAGCTGAACCTGATGATTCCTATGTACAATTGAGTAGAGAAGCCTTGACTCTAATTCCTCCAACTATTTCAACTTCTCCCCTATGGTTAACTGATATTCACCAAGATATCAAACTAAAAGTAAAAACGAATGGAGAATACATTGAACATGTAACTAAATTAAATTTAGTCCCTGGAGAAGTTTACGAAGATGATCCTGAATTGCAGAGTGTTCCTGTTGTGTTGATACAAAGATCAGGGTCACAAGACTCATGCTATAAGAAACTTGGTGAGGCATATTATTTTTCAAAGGATTATATTATGTTTCATAAAGAAAACTACTTACCTAAAATATTTTTAATTACAGGATATGGGTGTGGGTGGGATATCATGGTTCCATCGGGGTATGGACTACCATTTTGGCAAACATTCATTATGTTTGGAGCTAGAGCCGGGGGTCTCCGTGAGACTGAAAGCTTAGCCCTTGAAATGGGGGAATGCTACCTCCCACCGGACTCTGAAGCAGGAATAGCTGATGAAGAAAGAAATAAAATAGAACTGAAAGTAAAGTATTTCAGGCTGCCACCAAAAAAGCGTCAAAATTACATAAAACTGGGAATAATAAGTCCATTTAGTTGTCCTTGGAAATTGTTGCTCAAAGACTGGACACCCAAGCCAGTAGAAGATTTTTATGTCTTGCGTGATAGGATGGTTTTAGATGACTTGCAGGTAAAGTATGAGATGAAGTAACTCATTAAAATATTCATTGTTTATGTAATCAACATTAAATTATAACAAACTAGCACGATTCTGTCTGCATTTATATCAATGCTAGTACCTCATAATTAAACAACCTACTTTGCTCCCTTTAGGGGCAGATATTGCAAAAATGTTGTAATACATATTTCTTTATTTTTACGAAAAGCCCAAATATGAATTTTCAGATCTTTATGAGGCATTATGGATTTCTCATACATACTTACAACTCCTATTTCACCCCATTCAAGATTATTTTTCAGCTGTTTAGTTATATAAAGAGAGATAGTTAATTTCGCATTTATATTATGGATATTGATTATTTATTTTACAGGAGTACATGAAAAAGAAGCGCACAAATGGCATACCGGAAATAAAGAACGCAGAATCATGTCTGGTTGCTGTTTATGTCAGCCTAGCAACAGGAAATTTACAGAAGAATGCACTTATATGTCTGCCGAGACCAGGGGACACTTCTAGTATGACTCTTTCGGAACCACCCCACAAAGATCCCAATGTAACATTGAGAAGAGAAACGCGTATGGAGCATGTCAAATATTTGAAGAGATTGAGAAGACAAAGGGTAAAACAGAAGAAAACCAGTAAACCAACTCTGTTACTGCCTAATGTAAGCTGTTGCCTATTATTCCATGTCTGATGTCATAAAAATAAGTCATTCAATAATCATATTACATAAAAATATGAATAATCTTCTCTCTTTTCACAGAAATATGCAAAGAAGCCAAAAATCAAACTCAACCATGAACCATCAGAGTATATGAGAAAAATGAGGGAACTATGGCTACCATCTAATATAGACACGGTCCGTAAAGTATGCTCCCGAGAAACTTTGGGTTTCATAACTCAAGGAGCATTCAGTTTCACAGAAGCACATTCTTGTGGTATCGGTTATGTAGCCTACAATGCACTCGAAGCGCTTACTAAATCAGGAAAGACCCAAGTACTAGTAAGGAACCCTTCTTCAAATAAATACTACCTAGCCAAAATTGAGATTGTAAAATGTGTATAAAAATCATGAAAGCTTTGTTTTGTGATGTGGAGTATTGCAGTGCAATTATCGTTTCAGACTGATGTCCTTTTTATGAATAAATAAATGTTAGATATTGATTGTTACATTTGTTAAAAATAAGTAAAAAATACAAGAATAAAAATAATGCATTTTTTATTCTGCTCATTTCAGTTTAAGTCTACTCCCCTTGAAACCTAACCTACGACCTGCTTGTGATAAATGAACGAAACATCAAAATGTACATTCGAAAATAAAGTCAAAAACCTTTCTCTTATACACAAGAACTATATTAGTTTAATTGATACAGAGAGAAAAGACAACTACCTAACGTTTTTTTTTTGAGTACCATTTGAAAAAAACAATATTATATGAGAGTGAAGTAAATGCTCATAATAAACAGCGTCAAATACGCCCATTTTGTATGTGTTTGAATATGGTAGGCCAATGATTTTTTGTACAAAGCAGGCAGAAAGCCGAACTGGCTTTTCATATCGAGATTAACACAGCAATTAATACTTATAAGTCTTATATTTTAGATCGTTTCCGCGCTATAGCGTCCTCCACTGCTTTGAGTTGCTTCAGAAGTTCCTCTCTCCTGGACACGGCTTTCTTGCTGGCGGGTCCGTCGTCGACCGGCGACGATGCTGATCGCTTTCTGCCTCCGGACTCTGCAAAATAGAACTTACTTTATTACATTGTAAGGGGAGGCCCGTGCCAAAGGCGGCACACAAACAAGAAACAGTGTGACAGTCGGTGTCAGCTGACTGCCAACAAAGCCTAACTATAGTTTATGTAGGTAACTAGTATATTTAAGGATATTCAAGAATTGCTTATTACTTGCTAAATTGACGATACCACAAGATTTAACATACCTTTATCGCTCGATGAATCTTTCTTGTTCGTAATAGTAACAGCCGCAGCGAGACCGGCAGTAGCAGGTTTAGCATTCACCCTGTAAATACATTATATTTTGAAAAATACTGGTTCTCTAACAATCTTCAGTGAGGCTTCATGTCATGGGTATATGACTCATGAAACAAAATTATGCTGAGACAGAACTTGTTTGGCCCAAGACCACATGCCACGTAGTAAAGCACAGTATTCGATAAAACGGATCTCTGTGGCCCTAGCAAGAATAATTCACGATACCATTACGCTTGCGATACGATAGCAAATGTCATCAAATAATTACCGAAAAAAAAAACAATAATTTCAAGCTTAGCTGTCATTGGCTAATATAATGACTTTTAGGTGTCATTGGCTAATATAATGACTTTTAATATAGTAGGTATCGTGGTGGAACGCCATCGTGAATTATTCGTGCTCGAGCAACAGAAATCCGTTTAGTAAATATGAAGCTCTGAAGTGGTCATTTTGGCTAGAGAAAAGTTTCTATACCGCGATCAGCTAAACCATTATTTGGAATCACCTGAATAGTGTTCAAAATAGTAGTATAAACACTAAAATTACAAAAAAAATTATCGTAGCAAAGTACCTAGGCTTTTTTTAGTCGGGCTTGTCATCGGTTCATAAAAGCTCCTTATTGAATTCATTCTTGCAATCATAACAAGATGGCGTGTCATATCGTTAGAGACCGTTATTGACTTCGGCAGCCGACACTATGCATGGCCGACACTCGCTTTGCCAATTTTTATTATTTGAAGGTTTTTTATATTTTTGATATACCTTAATAAATAACAGTCACATACATAGTCCTGACCCCACACTAGGTTTTTCTGTGACGTGGGTATCAGAAACTATCAGTACCATGGTACCACAACACCCTGACCCGAAACAAATATTTGCAGATCATGCAAACATTTGTCCCGCACGGGAATCGAACCCGCAACCCTTGCGTCTCAGACGGCCAATCGCCCGCTGCGCCACCGAGGTCTGGCTTAATTCTTTGTCACGCACAAGTACTAGGTTGGAGTGCACTGACCTGGGCCTCGCAGCCGCGTTGAGAAGCCGCGCGTGTCGCGCTCGCCGCGCGCCCGAGCTGCCCGAAGTCGACGACGAGTGCGAATCGCTCTCAGACTCACTGGATGATGATGATGATTCTATGGAAATGAAAGATTTTGTCAGATTATAAATAGCAATATCTGCCTATGAGTACATAGCGCACGTATGTACAGTCAGCATTAAAAGTAACTGATGATCAGACATGTCTCAAAACGAATAGGCATGGATGGACTGTACTCTGTATTAAAGATATAATAGAATAGAATATGTATTTATTTCTCTCAACAAAGGTTATCAGTAATGGATGGGATACAGCAGAATATAAGTATTGTAGGTAGTTAAGTTAACCTGTTTTGTGAGAGACCGGTGCCTGAAATAGGTTTAAAAAACCTGTGCTACAGGACACCGGGCCCCATGCCGCTGGTCAACTTAGGTACCAAACAATGTAATATAACTAACATTATGTCTTAACTGTGCTAGGCTAGGTACCTATAATTATATAAATTTAGATTTAGGACGTGTTGTAGTGTATAGTAGATAAGTTTTGTAGGTATAGGCAGGTAGTTGAATATGGATGTATGTTTGTGTAGGTTTGTAATTATTAAATAGTAATGTGTGTGAGGTTGTGTGTGGGTGTGTACGTTGTGATGATGATGAAAGATGACATGAGTAAGAAAGAAGTGAGTGCGGAGATGACGGCTAACAGAAGAGAGTGGAAGAAGAAACATGTTGTGCCGATCCCACGTAATGTGGGACAAGGGCAGGAAGAAGAAGAGTACATACCGCACGTACCACAGAATAGCTGCATGTACTAGCTAAAAAGGTAGTGTGTCATGGTGACGGCTTTTGTACTAAACATACGCCGAAGGCCAATAGATTCTGTTGCTGCAATTTCCTAAGCTAACTTAATTTGACAGCGCTTAAATTATAGCCGTCCTAGCCGTTTCCATCTATAAAGGGACGGCAGCATTTTTAGAGCTGTCAAATCACTAGGTTAATTTAAGATAATAAGTAACAGAGACCACTTTAATGAATATTATGAGTTTATGAATATAATCCAAGCGAACATAATTTCTGAACTTAATTTCACTTTCGAATGAGCCGGAACCATCGGCCAAACTATTACAGTTTAGTCGATAGACCTGGCCCATTCACAAGTGAATTATTTTTGCTTGTAGTCCAATAAAGTTGTGTAATATTTACCTGATCCTGATGATGAAGATCTGGAGTACTTCTTCCTGTCCCTGTTGTTTCTTGGTACTTTATTACGGCCGTATGGATCCACTTCTTCCTGTAAACATGTTAATTTGATTGGTAATGTTGTTTTTGTTACAACATTTTAGTCAGAACATAGCCCAGTTGTCAGTTACTTCTGTCATTACATTGGGCCGGCGCAAATATTAGGGTATCTTTGTTTTATACTTACCTTGTGACATCGGGCAGGCAAACGTATCAGGTAATCGTAGTTACATCGGTACTCTGCGACAAGTAGGCAAACGTCTCGAAGTATCTTACTTACATCGATACCTTGTGTCATTGGCCAGGCAAACGTGTCGGAGTATCCTAGTTACATCGATACCATGTGTCATTGACCAGGTAAACGTGTCGGAGTATCCTAGTTACATCGATACCATGTGTCATTGACCAGGCAAACGTGTCGGAGTATCCTAGTTACATCGATACCTGGTATCATTGGCCAGGCAAAAGTGTCGGAGTATCCTAGTTACATCGATACCATGTGTCATTGACCAGGCAAACGTGTCGGAGTTGGGCAGGCAAACGTGTCGGAGTATCCTAGTTACATCGATACCATGTGTCATTGACCAGGCAAACGTGTCGGAGTTGGGCAGGCAAACGTGTCGGAGTATCCTAGTTACATCGATACCATGTGTCATTGACCAGGCAAACGTGTCGGAGTTGGGCAGGCAAACGTGTCGGAGTATCCTAGTTACATCGGTACCTTGTGCCTGTGCGAGGCTGGCGGCGGCGGGTTAACTGCGAGTTGTCGAGCGTCGGAGGGCGAGGCAGCGCGGCGGCGCGGCGCCGGCGGGTTCATGGCGGTCGCGCGCGCGGTGGCCTGTCGCCGCTCGCGGACTATCACCGACGGAGACAACCTATGGAAAACTTGCCTTGTAAGTGCTGCCAGTACAGATTGTATTAAAACTCAGTGGCGGATTTGCCCTAAGGCCCAGTAGGCCCGGGCCTAGGACGGCCAGATATTAGGGGCGGCAAATCGAGACCAAAAATTTGTAGAAATTGTCGTAGAAAAGCTCATCATCTCGGAATATATTTACAAATTAGTAGCTATTATAGTTATTTAAATTTCTGATTTCAATTTAGATAAAGTTGGCAATAAAGTAAATTCATTATGTACCTAATCTAATGATGGGTGCTGAGAAAGGGGGGCGGCACATGGCCTGGGGCCTAGAGCGGCCAAGACTGCAAATCCGCCACTGTTAAAACTACATTATATTCGAATGATTTTGTTGAGGTAGGGATATTTATTATACCATATTTTTCCTTTTTTGTCATAATTCAAATTTGAATTATGACAATTGAAAAAAGGAAATAATATGGTCGTTTGTACTAAACTTAAGTTCATATCTTACTCTCTCTCTCTTATCTCTCTTTGGGTGCCCCCAAACGATGCAATGACATAAGATCCTCGAAAGTTAGGCGTAAACTAAAAGTTTAGTGTAGAAGTCTCAATTAACCGTAACTAAGGTGACCCTCGCGTGCACAGTGAACAAATCCTAAAGCTATACTACAGTAAAAAGACAAACTCCACAAACGAAAACGCTACGGAAGCAAGCTGACACAGGCTAAAATATTTCTACGTAGTTTTAATTCAAATGGTGTAGTCCATTCATGTCGTATCTAAAGTGTGGCCCTGTAGCACCCACTACAGAAACGGGACACAATTTGAACTTTTCCGGAAGCAACAGAAAGTCGAACTATACACAAACCTCTTTTCAGGGCTACCATTCCTCAACCAGCTCCCTAATTGCGTAAGTCCACTGGTAATCGTAATTGACTTAAATTTTCAAGCTCCCATAGTGTTTCGACAGTTACACAATGGCACGAATTATGGCAGTAAAAGCCAATTACGATGCCAGTTCAGTTACGCAATAGCATGCGCATCACAGGTGATCCATAAGGATGCAGTGACTTGACAAGTGAATGTATAGAAAACTTTTTTCCCGTTGTAGTAGTAGAGTTTGCGTCCCATAAGCACACAGTAACTTGATATGAATGTACTTATAGGAATCTTTATTTATGGACTATCATACTTGTATTTGACTTAAATGAGCGCATTTCTGTCACTAGTAGTTTCCAAATTAAGAGTATCAAAAACAGCCAATAGGATCACCTTATTTTTTCGGCTAAACCTCAGTAACGTATCCTATTGGTTGGTTACACTTCGTTGCATACAGGGCCTACACAATAAATTTATAGCTTTATCCCATTAACCATAAGCTTCGTGCAACTTTCTTTAATCTACAAAATTTTGGTAAATAATTTAAATTACCAGCTGGCTTCCGTCGCACCGCATCATTTTCAAGTCGCGTGGCAGGTTTTTTTTTTACTTTTGACCAATAAAATGAATAAAATCTTTTTCAACTGTCGAAGCTACTTTGTAACTGCACCAAAATGTTTAGTCGTTTTTTTGTTACATATAAGTAGAGCAAAATTTACATTGAAAAAATATCGTATCTGTAAATATTTGTTAGGCATTCATAGACCCTTGTTACATTATTGCCTAATAATGTAACAATACATGCATAGTGCAAATATTATAATGAAAAGTAAAAAATCGTTGTTGTAAATCTCACTCAACTGTAGTCACTTTTTATTAATTTTATTGGACTTTTAATATTAAAGACAACTTTGTTCTCAAATAATTCATGGCGCAAATCCGGCTCCTATATTATACCGATCGCTATCGGTAGACGTTTAATCTAACATTTGGATTTTGCGTTTCACGAGAGACAAAATGTACAGGCCAATGCACAACCCGATAATCCAGTAACAAATAAAACAAAACCCGTGTCACGGATTATTGGATGTACATTATCAAAACGCCGTTTACAGCCCAATGAGATGGCTGCGGTAGCGGCCAAAGCGATAGAATCGAATTGGTCACGAAATATCAGGCCGCGCATTATCGGTTCGTACAATGTACGGAATCGGTTTCACAAGCTTGTTTTGTTATCTTCAATCTATGAGCATTTGTAAATGGTCAATAAATTACCGAACTCCCCGAATCGCTTCGTTATGTGCCAAAGTCGAGATTTTTGCCTTGTAGTCTGAACGTACCTCTGCTTACTGGAAGACGAGGCCCGTCTCTTGCGCCTGGCACTGGGGGATCGCGACGACCGCGAACTGGAATTTGAAGAGCTGTAGGGTGAGCGGGACGGAGGACGGAGGAAGCGAGATAGAAACACACGCAACAACCACGCAAAACACACAAACGCATGCAACAAAACACGCAACGCATGCACCAAGTATACACAAGTGTATTTTGCACGCAATTCACACACGTGTCGTATTCAAATGAAACGAGATAATTTCATGCAATAGTATGAGATGTCAGTTTGAACACCATAACACCAACGTTGTTATGAAAGCAAACCCAGGTTGGGAGAGGAAGCGGGAGAATAGTGTTAATTAGTTACTTTACTTTAATTTATCCAAGGTTTTAAGATTTTTTTATAGGTGAAAGATGGATTTTCTGTTAAGTATTTATCTTTATTATAATTTCAATGATTTCATTTCATAACAACATATTAGATTTACGGTTCAAATAGGTTCAAGTTTTGGTTTATGAGCTACTATTTAAAAAACTGTGATACTATTTACTATGTTTGGATAACTCTAGGTAACTAAGGTGGTGAATAAAACTGAATTCTCAAATAAATAAATATAATACGCATAAACGCAATAAAACAATTGCAAACAGGTTAAAATAATAAAAAGTGCAGCATGTGGAGTTTGCTACTAAGAATACCATAAGTCAAACTAAAACTATCTCATATTAATCACTGTGGCCTCTCCTTCGTGACCACAAATAAAATGCTGATTCAAAGTATTTGTTTGATTATCATAAATAATATCTATTCCATAGACAGACATACATGCAGAAATAAAAAAAGAACACTAGTAGTGGCCCCGCCTTCCGATCTACAGGTCGTGGGTTCAAATCCCGGTCGTGCACCAATAGCTTACCGTTTTCGTATAGTGTCACATAACATCCCTACAATAACGGAAAGCTATTCACTTTCCACGACTCTCCGGTGACTAGTGAGTAACTCACGATCATTACGGACTTGGTGTTAGTCCATACATACATACAAACTATTAGAGATTGTGTAGTATAAAACTGAACACCGCTCAACTAAAAATTGGCGGGAGCGTTGACGTTACACAAACTTAAATACAGTAGAGGGGCGTCAGTTTTAGATAACACGATCTCTACCTCTATAATAATAAAGGTAGAGATAATAATAATAGTGTAGAAAAATGGGTCACCACATACCTAGAAGAAGAATATGATTCATCAGAGGAGTGAGGCTTCCTCCTTCTAGCCGCGGGTTCAGCGCGCATCCACGGGTCGGCCCACTCATCGCCGCGCGCGTCCCTCCCGTCCCGCGCGTCCCGCACGTCGCGTACGTCGCGTACGTCGCGCGGTCGCGCGTCGCGCATGTCGCGTACGTCACGCACTTCGCGTCGCTCCACTTCCGCGCGCTGGACTATCACCTCGCGAGATGAGCGGACGCGACGCTACAAAAACGAATATACAATCACTCTCTATACTAATTGCCATCCATAATTCCTCAAGTTACAAATCTGAAAATTAATATTTTAGGCATTTTTCCAAAATCATCCTTATATTATAACGTTTGTACGTCACTTTTTTCTGCTAATATGCCTTTACAAATAAAAAACTATTTCCTTCATTCTTGTTTTTGAAGGTCGCGTGTCGGTGGTTGAAGAAGGGTCGAGACCGTTCGTACATCGTTCGCTCGTGCTCGCAATAACCCAATAATTTTGCCGCTAGTCAGTACAACTACATACCTTCTGATAGGCCATCTGGACCAGTACGAGCACTTGTACGTCATACAACTGCGGACGTTCGTACCCGCCGCGTTCCCTTTCGTACATCGCTCGCTCGCGCTCCTAATAACCCAAACATTCTGCCGCTAGTCCGTACCTTCTACACACATTATAGACCATCTTGACCGGTACGATCTCTCGTCAGTACAACTACATACCTTCTGATAGGCCATCTCGTCCGGTACGGGCACTCTTTCATCATAGAACGGCGGACGCTCGTACCCACCGCGTTCCCGTTCGTACATCGCTCGCTCGCGCCCGTAGTAACCCTCACGTTCGTCGACGACCGGCCGCGCGACTGGGAAGCCGCGGCCGCGGTACATCGGACCGTACCCGCCGCGACTGAAAGAATAAGAGGTAGTTATTAATCGAATTAGGTAAGCTTATTTTTTTTGCCTTGTCTTGTCACTGGTTTTTTTTGGTCATCCTGCATTAGGTCAATGACCAGGTTGAGGTATGGAGGCCGTGAAAAGGGCCAATGACCCTTGGTGAAAGGGTTAAGGTGCGCCTTGTAGAGGCTCCTTTCGTGCACATATCACAAGTCTTTATTAGTTGTGCAGGGGGTTCTTGTGCAGAATAAGTCCGGAAAAGAACTGGCTATCAATTCTGCCACCAAGCAGCAATGAGGCAGATGAGACTAACCAACGCATCAGGGGTCAACACACGTATTACAAGTCTCTATAGGCTATGGTAGCCCCTGACCAACAGGTGAGCCGTATTCGGCCGTATTTTTTAATTCAAAGAATATACCTGTAGGGTAGTACCATTTATTTTTGGTGACGATCTGATGGAGATAGAGAACAAAATTTCTAATACTTGAAGTAGGTTTTCTGTAATTCTTTATTAGAAGCATACAGAACAAGGTTATTTCAAAGTTTATGTACACAGGCGAGCCCAACCCTAACAGTTTTCTTCCAGCAAGCCTTTGGGTCTAGAGAGGTGATAATATAGGGGGATGCATTATTTACAACAATGGATAACATTTTGTGTAGTTTTTTAAACATAATGTTTACCTATAAGCTTCAGCCTCGCGGTGATGCGGAAGGGCATCTTGCGAGCGCGGGGGCGAAGCCCCGACAGCGGCGGCTGCATACGCTAGTTCAGCATCCGGATCGTGCACCACCCCACCTAGGGGCAGGTGGAGCTTCTTCTCCTCGAAGTCCATATCTTGTTCTTTGCGCTTGTTGGCAATGCGGACCATCTGCAATCAGTTAAATATCTTCAGATGAAAGTTATTTAAGTAAGTAAACCATCCAACAGTCAAATACATAGTCCTGTGTGCTATTGCGTAAGGAAATGAGAATGGGTTTTTTTTTATATGACTACTAGCTGGTGCCCGCGACTTCGTCTGCGCAGGATTAGTATTTCGAGTAGCTAGTCATATTTTGGACAAATTCACACAATTATCTTTATAAATTGTATAAGCTATAGGTATATTATAGTGAAGTTTCATTAAAATCCATTCAGTAGTTTTTACGTGAAAGAGTAACAAACATCCATCCATCCATCCATCCATACTTACAAACTTTCGCGTTTATAATATTAGTAGGATGGTGGACAACAAGCATACGGCCCACTTGTAGGTAAGCGGCTACCGTAGCCTATGAACGCACGCATCACGCACGTGTTTCTTTTATTATTTCCTTTGTGTGGCTATGGTGTCATTGCGGCCACAACTGCCCTATTGTGACGTGTTGCCGACACCGAACCCCTCCCCTCTAAAGAGCTCTGGCATATACGTGGCGCTCATATAAGAGTAGCTTTCTTTAGTGAAATAATTTTTACTATCGGTTCAGCAGTTCTAGATATTACCCCCTCCCTACTACTACATACAAACAGGCAATTTAAAGATTGCCAAAGACAATGATATGCAAAGATAAAGACCTCTTTAGCGGTTCTCAGGCCTCTTTCCCATGCGGATTCGGGGGGTGCGACATCTCTTGATGGTGCAGCTGGGTAAGACCCAGAACTGGGAACTCCTCGGACCACGTCAAACATGTTGTAGTTCCCTTTGTCTGTCACACCTGGGTGTAGAAACCTGTAGGAAAATAATATTTATTGTTTTTTATATTTATTTATTTTATTAAATTCACAAGACTGATTAAAATCAGCTTAGCATAAAAAATAAAAACATTGTATTCTTAGATCTAGATTCGTAATCAAATATGCTGTCAGCATTGAAAATTGAGGCTTTTAAATTTTGGAGATTTTATTTGTGTAAAACGTAATCAATCTAAGTAATCTCATTTCTCATCAATTACTTACCTACATGTTAGGTAGTGAGCGAGTTAGTACTCCCATTAAATCTGATTCAACACATTCCACCTCTGATAAGTAAGAATGTGTTTAATCAGATTTTAGAATCACGTACGGAATCACGAACGTGCAAATTGATATCGTCGAAATTCGAGTGAGGTTCTATTTTCTTAGGACTCAATATATATATATATATATTTTATATACAATATAGGCTAACGTTTGACCACAATCTCACCTGATGTTAAGTAATGATGTGGTCTCCGGTGTAGCACGTTTGCCTAGAAGAAACCTATTCACTCTGGTCTTGAAGACACCCAAATTATTGGTATTCGGAAACACAGACGCCGGCAACGAGTTCAACTCTTTGGCTGTCCGCATTATAAAGGTAGACGCACAGCGCTTTGTGCGGCAGGGTGGTATATCAACCATGAACGGATGTCGCGTCTCCGTGCGTCTGATTGTCCGATGATGGAATGGGGATGGGGGGATATTGATATTATTGGGATATTGATTCAAAGTTGAAGTTCAGACCCCACATTGAATCTCTTGCAGATCCGAGTTAGTTCTGTGGCTTACGCTGTTCGTACCATAACTAAACACATGTAATTTGCTTGTTTCCACGCACAAGTGAGAGTGAAAACTATTGTGCCAACTCCCACTCACCCCCCTGATTCTTCTAGGCTTTCGTATCGTAGGAACAGGAATAGCTTCACCTAGTTTTTAGGACGTTTTATAGTGTGCCCAGCCTTTGGCGATGTTTCTACCTTTACATACGAACAATTAGGTGCAAGGGTTCCAAACAGCACTGCGCAACGTTCGGAACCCAAGCCTACCTCACCGGCCCGTGGTACACCCTACCGATCAACAAAAGATCCTCTGGCGCTCCACCCACCACCCCGTACTGGTCCAGCGTGGTGGGTTAGGTCCAACAACGCCTATGAAAATCCTGGATGAAAAGACTCAAGACCGTTTGTCATGGAACTTTTTGGTGGAGGCCTATTATTCTTTATTGTACAAAAGAAATGTCCAGGACTTCTTCAGGCTGATGATGATACAAACAATTTAGTACTTTTGATTCCATGCACCTTATGAGTTGTAAGACATACCTGCAGTTAATCCCCCAAGTACAAGCTCCGCGTGAGAAAAATCTGCAGACGGGTCGGGGCTCGCTCTCCTCTGGGCGTCGCTCCGCCTCGTCCGACACTTCACCCTCCTCGAGCGACGAGCCGCGGGACCTGCGACCCGGCTTTACATCGTCCGGTAATTGACCTGTAACAGTGCGTTGTGATACAAAGGTCGTAAATACATGTACATACATACATAAAGTCACGCCTATTTGCCAGAGGGGTAGGCAGAGACCTAGGCTTTCTACTTGCTACGATCCTGACATACCTCTTTTGCTTTATTCAATCTCATCACTCACTTCATTCATCAAATATTTTAAGATTATAGGTACTCATTTTTTTCGTATAAATTCTCGCATTATTATAAAATGAAACGTTAAATTTACGAGCAAGGATAATTGTATGTACCATTACCTCGTGCCATTTAAACTCGATCGTTAATAGACTTGTGAACATTAACTTTTACTAGCGGCGAAAATCATTCGGTTTCCAATAAAAACTATGAAGAAGTGAAACCACGAGTATATGGTCTGTTATAATATATCCTATTATGCTTAATATAGGTTACCTTGCTCGGGTTTGTCGTCTCCATCGCCGTTGGCCGTTTCAACAGGCTTCGGTTCAACACATTCACCTTCTTCTGCTTCGAAATCCAACTGTTCCTCTCCATCTTCTGTATTACTTGTTTTCTCTTGAGGCAACTAAAAAATGATTCCCTTTAAGACTTCGTTTTAGAAACGCCGGCAATAATAATTAAAATCTTTCAAACTTCGGAAGACACGTTTGTCAGACCCAACTTAGAAGGCCTATTTACATAGTACGAGCTGCTGACCTGACAGTAGACAGCTGCTACAGTACGGCCGGCGGATCTAGACCGGTCTGAAATTGCGCTTTCGGAAATTGTGCGCAGGTACAGGCGAGACAAAACGCGTCTTACCACCTATTCGACCCTAAAAGTGACTACTGCGCAGCGTTGCGCGAACGAACTTAACGCCGGTCTAGATCCGCCGGCCGTACTGTACCACTGTGTACTTGCACGATAGCAGCTCGACTCTCCACTACCGGTCACACGGCCGGCCGGATGAGAGCAGCTAACACAACACAGGCAAGTAAACCCGCAAACGCAGGCGAGTAACGTGAGATGAGATGGAAGGCGAGTGGCGAGTAAAAAAAAACTCGTCTACGAGCTACTAACTGACTCGCACATGCTTCTTATTATGAATACATTTTAAAGCATTGCCTAATAATGAGTTTGTAATATCTATTAGGTAACTAAAGTTGGTAGGTATGCTTATTTCAAGTTCTTTGAGCTTGAAGGTTGTTAAATGTGGGATAACTCGCCAAAGCTCAATTGTTCGCCTGCCACACACCGCGAACTTGTCACGCTCATAATGCGCCAACGCTAAGAGCTCTCACTCTTTTAAATGCCTATGTACACGAGGCCCAACATGTCGACATCTTTAATGATAAAATTCGTATAATATTTAATTCGCTAAGAGTATATTTAAGTTTTAATTTTAGACAGTAGGCACTTTGGTATATACTGTGAGCTTGCTGTTTTAACTATAATAAATAATTCTAATTCAAAGAGTTATCATATAATGTGGTGGTTCAATGACATTAGATATAATTGTTGGCCTAACAACACAAAAAATGTTCAAAAGCTTTTGTAAAAATGTTACCTTTCCTAGTTTTGGCGTTTCAGCTTTGCCACCATCTGACTTGGGAGATTGGTCTTGACTTATTCCATTCACTTGATTTGAATGTTTACTGCCTGTTGAGGTAGATGGCGATTGTTGCTAGAAATAAACATACAGGTACAGGTTCTGTAATATATAATCCATTTTAAACCTTACAAAGGTTCTTTTTGTATACCTTAGATTCTTTTTCTGTGTCATCTTGTCCTACGGAATCCAAGTCTGACACATCTGACAGGTCTTCATGGCTTAAGTTGAGATCTTTAGCTCCCTGCTTGCTGACTGCCTTTGTCCTGGTCCTCGGTTTTCTGTCTTCCTGGTCTGATTCCATTTCACCTGTTACAAAAGATTAAAGTTCGGCTTTTTTAATACATCTTAGGTGGCAAGCATGCATATGGCCTGTTAAATAATGCCTACCAGAGCCAACGCGCGCGTTGCCAACCCCTGAGGCCTGCATTGATAAGTCTCATGTACTTGTAATTACACCTTGTGGCTACACCACCCTCCAATTGGAACACAGCAGTGCAAGCATTGCCTCTTGGCAACAAAGACTAGACAGACTGTAGAAAAGACTGACTGAAGACATGGTTCTGGGTGTGTGCCTCTAATGTGATACAACCATGTATTGTACCTTAATGCTTTCATAGGTGTTTAACATACCTTCTGAAATATCTTGAGCTGCAGTATCCTTGTTCGTCCTTTTATTGTAAGAACCCTGGCTTGATTGACTTGATTCAGATCTACTGCGTTCCCGTTCCCTTGTAGGAACATCAACCATTTTCTGTGCACCTTTTGTATGTCTCCTCCATTTGTCCTTTGGGCTCCAATCACCTCTCTTTTTATCTGGGGACCTACTTGGTGATGGAGAAGAATTTCTATCTGGAGAGCGACTTACAGAGCGGGATTGCCGACTTTCCTTCCTTAATGGTGAATCAGAATCAGGGGAAGCTGGCCTTGACCTGTTTTCAGGAGAACCTGGCCTTGATGGGATCTCAGGAGAACCAGGTGGAGACTTAGATGAGGCAGGGCTCTGGGGAGTTTTTGGACCATCTCCAGCAAAGGGTGGAGCTGAAGAAAATTCTTCTGAACATTCAGGAGATGCTATATTGCCTTCATCACTTGGAGATTTGGGACCATCGGGTGACTTAGGTTCATTAGAAGTGGCTGGCATTGATGTTTCCGGTGAGTTTATGTCAGAGTGAGCATCACTCAAGTGATCTGGTGTCTGTGGTGGTTTACTAATGGGAGCAACAGGTGACTGAGAACGGCTTTCTGGTGATGGGGACCGTGGGCCCCTTGATCTTGGGAATCTTGGTGAAAGAGGCGGGGACTTAGGTCCTTTCTTAGACCTTTCACTCCCAGAGGATGAGCTACGTCTACTCCGAGAGCTGGAACTGCTGCTACTCGATGAAGAGTGAGCATCTCCCCCATCACGGGAGTCTTCAGAATCCATCCCTGGAAGTAAGCAGCAGTGTTCTGTGTATTAAGTGTTTACATAGGATTGCCCATCCCAAACAAGCACTCTTAAATTGTTATGTGGCTTACTGCACCAACCATTTAGCATTTTACTCTTGTTAGTGAACACTTTCTCACAACCTAAGCATGTTATTAGATTTTCTTGTAAACAATGGCCATTAAGACCAAGTCCTGTTGTTAACTTACCTTATAATCAAAATATAAAAGAACCGTAAATTAAACCAATAAAAGTATACAGTATAAGGTGGTGCTTTGTAGGTTAATTATTATTATGTTGTAATCTATATAAAATATGGAATATACATTTTTTTTTTATTTAGAGCTGGGTCAATGGCAATATATTTTGTCAGAGGGGTTATAATTTTTTACTAATTCATACTCTGAAATCATAAGTTTTCAAATTCCATGCATATATCAATGCCCAATCAACCCCTTATTGTTTATCTAGGGGCCCAGTTTTGTGAAATCCTTAGGTTATGAACCTAATTGACTCAGCTGTTTTTATCAGTGACATCATTTTTATTTGAATGAAATTTTTATTTTTATACAACATAGGTAGGTAAAATAAATAAATAAAGTATCATAAAAATATCTTACAACAGCGCAACGCAAGAAAATCATGTCATGTTCCTTCCTACATAGTTTCTACCAACGTTTTTTCTCTGAGTGTTATGTGGAGCGCTAATAAAACTTTGATTTTTGGTTACAGAATCCTGTAAACTTTCTGTATCAAGTTTATGCTACGTTGTGATGTTTATTTGTAGACACGTCCAGCCTTACCTTACAGGTGACGCCTCGACGCCAGATTCGGTGGCACTTTGTAACACTTTTCATATTGCAAGACTTTGTATAAGCACAACACAAACTAAACTTGGGTCTGTCACATAAACTTGTGAACTTGAACTTTTTAGAACGATTTACTGACGAAAACTTAGTAAAATCAACACTACATACTTCAACATGGCTGTGATGCGGGAGGAATATGAACATAATAAGTAGACAGTAGACACTTTCCGTTACTTCCTTGGGGTTAACTTACGCCCTTACCTTAACTGAAGTTATTAGACGGTAAATTTCTTGACGTGATTGATTATTTTAGTTAAAAATCCTTTTAATGCGCCGCAAACGAGTCTCATCGAGGCGAAGTCATCAAAAAAAATCAATCGACAATCAAAGACAACAAAACGATGCTAGAGTAGCGAGACGCTAATGTCATTGTCATCGTAATGTCAAACCATTTCAATGCTATTACTGGTCTGGTCTCTCTCGAAAAGAATTTGGCACAAATTGAGCACAACTCAACCGGATTAAGTTTTTTATTGTAGTTGGCAATATCCAAAAGTACATTTAAATCAAAATTCCGTGCAAAAAAACTCACAGATAATGATGACGCGACGGTATTTTATTTGCAGGTTGATTGAGCTGAGGCCGCCAGAACCATGCCGAACCTAGTGGCACTAACCATATTTAAGAAAAGAAAGTGTTTTGCCACTTCCTGTCAGAAAAAGAAATAAAGCGCGGCAATATTTTCAATTTTTCCTAGTTCGCTGAGAAGTATTTTATCGTTTGATTCTTAATTTCACAATAACATGATCGAGCAAGCTCTTGATGATAATGTGTCTGAAAATGATGAAGAAGAGAGTTTTTTCCAAGACGTGGACATTTTACAAAAGCATGGAATAAATGTAGCTGACATCAAAAAATTAAAAGGAGCAGGAATTTGTACCATCAAAGGGATCCAGATGTCCACAAAGAAGAAATTGTGTAACATCAAAGGATTTTCTGACACAAAAGTAGACAAAATAAAAGAAGCTTGCCAGAAAGTAGTAACCTTAGGATTCATGACTGCATTAGAAGTTAGCGATCGCCGAAAGCAAGTTTTCAAAATCAGTACAGGAAGTGGTGAATTGGAGTAAGTGGCTCCACTGCTGGACCTTAAAAGTCTTAATTTTATCCTTAACTGAAAATTGCTGTAGGTCAGTACAAATATCGATTATTTTCAGCAAACTGCTGGCGGGAGGAATCGAATCCATGGCTATAACAGAAGTTTTCGGGGAGTTCCGAACCGGTAAAACCCAACTTTCTCACACATTGTGCGTTACTACGCAAATACCCAACTCCTCGGGATACCACGGAGGAAAAGTGATGTTCCTGGACACCGAACATACTTTGTATCCTTTGACGCGATATAATTTGTTATTAAATGTCATTTTTTAATATTTTTTCCAAAGTCCTTAGACGTAGTGACTTATTTATAAACATTAGTCCTTAGCCAAATTACAGCCGACCAGACAGACTACGGCCTATCGCAGATAGATTCAACTTGGATCAAAATGCAGTTTTGGACAATGTTCTCTACGCCAGAGCCTACACCTCTGAGCATCAGGTACCTAAGTTTAAACACCTTAAATATAGATACAGGCTGCGGCAAAAACAAGGAACATGAAACGGTAGGAAGCTACTTTTATGATTAAAAGGTTTTTGTTTTAAGTTTTGTAGGTATTTGTAAGATATTACTTATTTATTACATTAGTTTGGTACATTAGTTGAAAAAAATAACTAAGTATCGACTAGACTCCATTTCTTATCAGGAATACTTTTCCCAAAGTAACATACAAAATGAAACAAAATTAATAAGATTCAGAAAAACCTTCCCTGGCTTTTTCAGTGAAACGCTATTACCTCCTAGGCCACATAATGCTCACCTCGGAGCGGCAACTACCTATTACATGAACCTTCCTACCTAGATTAGGTAGGTACATGTAGTAGTTGCCGCTCCGAGAGGTGAGCACGGATTAGCGGAATAGGGATTAGTTCGTGCCTTAGATAATATGTATACCTAGATATTAGCTAAGGTTCGTGCTTACATAAAATCTACAAATAACTAGGTGCTTCTGTCTGTCATGTTCGTGTTCACGAACGTTTAACAGCCCGCCTATACCTCTGCGCCTAACTAAACGATTGATAAGGTGTATCGGACCTCCTCAGGCAGAACTGCTAGACTTCGTGGCAGCAAAGTTCCACGAAGAAGCCGGCGTGTTCAAACTCCTTATTATAGACTCCATCATGGCGTTATTCAGAGTGGACTTCTCCGGTCGTGGGGAGCTCGCGGACCGGCAACAGAAATTAGCGCAAGTGTTGTCAAGATTGCAGAAGGTAATGTTTAACTGTAACTTATCTTTGACGTGTTCACAGTATGTACCTATAGATACCGGGACCATAGGGAAATGCGATAGAAATAACTGTCATTTTCCAATTCTATGTTTGTAATGTTAAGTCTGATTGTATTGGTAACAAAATAAACGTTTTTCTATTCTATTCTATTCTAATAGTTTCACAGATTGACTGTCAGATTTTCTGGAAAACTCACCAATCAAAAGTTGTATGGGTACAGTCAGCGACATAAGGTTCTGAACAATTTGAGATTTCCAAACCATGTTTTTACTTTTGAAAGTGATTTTTAAAGTCTAGCTAGAGCTTTGTACCGCGATACTAATTTCGATCATGAGTTTCATTTAAATTTTCATTTTAGTAACTTACGTCGCTGACTGTACTCTCTTGGGGGCACGGACGGACGTTATTCGTGTGTAATTGACATTGCATCCAAATGGATGCACTCGCAAGTGAACATGTAAGAAGAAGTGGGTACATATGGGGGCAAAGAAAATCTATTTTGATATCGAGGCCGAATAATGAGCATCGAAATTGCTGTTTTTTTTTATTGCCCTCAGGGAATGCCAAATAGCTCAAAACGTTATAATTTTTGAGCCTCAAACTAGTACGGTCCAGTTCAGTAGATCCGGCCCATTAGATTAGAATGCTAAAACAAACTAGTAATGCTAATTCCACCAACATACATAATACAAGTGGATTCATAACATGTATACCATCCCGAAAGGGGTCTTTTTTATTCTATCAACGAAAAAACATAATATGAGCGAAGAAAACATCAATATTTTAACTGCATTTTTTTTAATATCTTTTCAAAAACTTTCTCAAATTAGCTGTTTTTGGTATTTTTATCATCTTTAGAACGAATAACTAAACATATAAGAAGTTCGGAATCAAGATTGCTACCTAAAACAGCTGATTCATTGAGTTTGACCTGATTTGACCCCAAAACAGTTGATTTTCGCACAGTTTTTTCAATGAAAAATATCGAATTTCCAAAAGGTTTAGAACAAACTTTATTGCCAATTGGGTGTAGAATAAGCCCATTTTGGGATGGCATACATATTATGAATCATCTTGTATATTTGACTGTAGAATAGGCCCCTCCATATCTACCTACCCTGTCGTAGAAGGTAATTATGGGAAAAACGCTAGGGGATGGGCAGTACTGTCCCCTATTTTGTGTGTGAGTAGCTACCTATGGATGGGCCGGTGTTCAGTAGTGGATGTCCTACAGCTGAAATGATGTTGATGAATATGCATGATCTCTTAGTATTATTAGTTTATTGATCGTACAAACAATAAACCCATGATGAGTCATTCTAAATAATTGACACTTTAATTGTTTAATTTACCTTGTGATCCAATCTAAGCTCTAACTAAAATAGGTAGGTTAGTTAGGTTATTCTGTGGGAACCATGACCCACTATATTTAGCTACCTACCAAGCTACCTAGCTACCTTTTCTTTCGTGGATCCCCACAGAAAGCTGAACATAGATGAATACATATGAATTCATCTAAGTTCAGCTTTAGGTAGGCAGGTAGCTTGGTAGGTAGCTAAATATAGTGGGTCATGGGTCCCACAGAATAACCTAACTAACCTACCTATTTTAGTGAGAGCTCACACAAAATAGGGGACGCTGCTGCCCTGGAGTTTTTTACTATATAGTTTTAATATATTTTACAGATATCGGAAGAATACAATGTAGCCGTGTTCATCACGAATCAAATGACTTCCGATCCCGGCGCCACGTTGACTTTCCAAGCGGATCCCAAGAAGCCGATCGGAGGCAATATTCTCGCCCATGCGTCCACCACAAGAATCGCCCTTAGAAAAGGCAGAGGGGAAAACAGAATTGCAAAAATATACGATTCCCCAGACTTGCCGGAGAGTGAAACTACCTTTGCGCTGACGAACGGTGGTGTAGCCGATGCCAAAGATTGAAGAGCGTAGTTTAACTATACCTTGTTTTAAACCTATACAAAGAGCTTATATCCACAATAATACAAAAGTTAGGTACAGTAAATTATTAGAAACCATTTTATACCTACTAACTACCTGAGTCAGTGGTAAGGTACGCACAGTCAGCAACAGAAGTTGATCACTTTTTTGTCAGAATTTCAAAATTGACTATCTATTTTATTGGGTTTTTGTAAATAGTTTTTTTTATCTTAATACTACCTATTGTTTAGTTATATGTAGTATAAACTTCTCTATCATAGTTTGTAAAAGAATATTTAAAAAAAACCTTTCGTTCATTAAACACTTTGGAGACTTTTTCCAATCATCATTTACTTGTGGTGTTGACTGTACCTACATTTTTGTTTGGTGCGGTGCCGTAAGTAGTTACTTACCCTTGTATTATTATGTAGGTACTTATTATTGGTTAGAGGCTTACATTTGTAATACTCACATAAGTACCTACCTATAATAGTTTACGCGAAACAGATACTTAAATCTTATCAAAATCCTTATCAAAACCACTACACGCGTCAGACGGATATACAATGAAGCTAGCTGGCCAGAGCTGGCTCGATAATCTATTAATGGATAAGAGGCCTACATTAATTTAGTTGCTTTATTATCAATCGTTATTAGGTAATAAGCATCGATATTTTGCTTTTTCGGTAAGCACCTAGGTAGCACGACGATGTAGGTACCTACACCTTCTAATTTTCACGATTTTGGAATTTTTTCAGCATCGTTCACTAGAAACGTTCCTTTGAAAAAAAAAGTCATTGACCTAATAATTTAAACAACGATTTCCACATTGCATGCATCCGATAACATTGTGACCCCACCATTCCCATCTCATAACCGATAGTCGCCGCAGTCGCTAACTCGGGAAAAGGAATTCAAAGTCCGAACCTCACCAGATTCATTCGTATTCGTTATTCAAAGTGGCGTGATTCAAACGGACCAATTATGTTTCTCGTAACGATTAGATAAACTGTAGTACTACCTACTCTGCTGACTATAGGTACATACCTACAATACTAACACACGTTCTCGTTTACTATGAGAAGGCAACTTGTAGGTACAAAAGTAGGTTTAGATATTACTCTAGCTCTCTCTCCGCACTTGTTGAAAGTCAAAGTGTTTCCTTTCACGAAAGAAGTCCCGCTGCAAATAGCTAAACTAGAAATATATATCTATTATGTATATCAGTCTCTGGTACCCATAGTACAGGCTATGCCTCGTTTGGGATCAGTTGACCGTGTGTGATATGTCCGGCATATTTATTTATATTTATTTATTTATTTATTTATAGATAAATAAGGAAAAAATCCGGGACACCACGCACGGCTACAGAGCCTCCCTGCTAAGCTAGAGTCTAGCTTAGCAATCAAGATTCAAGATGTTTAATTGCAGAAATAAGTGTTACAAAAGCAAGTATGAATATGGCACTTAAAAAAACTTATTCACTGTTTTCGAGCATCGCAAACTATTATTTTAGACGGAAGACTGATTATTTGAACAATCAAATTTCAATAGCCCGATTCCTCCCGAAAGGAGACCCACCCACAGAACACTATTACTCCCGAGGACCCGCCGCATTTATGTCTGCTCTGCTGACGCTTCTAGTCCTAGACCCGGAAGTCCCGACTCTGCTCACTCTCCGCCGTAAACTGATGATATCATAAACACTGGTACATTTATTCCCAGTAGAATACCAAGTTTGATAAATGGTTAACTAGAGGTAAGAAAAATCCTTGTTACATTACTGGTTATCAAGTAAGAATCAGTAGAATACCGAGATTGATAGGTAACTGCTGGTTATCTAGTGGGAAGAAAGTGCAGAAGATAGTATTCAAGAGTCAAATATATTGGTCAGACAAGTCATCTTACATAATAATATCTGTCCTAACCTAACCGTATCATGTCAGTGTAGTTTTTTGTAGGAAATATGATTTATGTTTATTGCGTTTTTGATCGCAGATCGATCGATGGCAACACTGGTGGTTTTAGTAGTCTGACCGAATGTGTCAGTGGTGGTTGTGTCAATTTGTGGGTGTGCGGAAATATTTTGCGCTGCGCTGTTTAATTAAATTATAGTAGGTACCTAGGTATCTGTGCCAAAAAAAGGTAACAAAAACAAGTGTAGCTAAAAGCATGAGTGAGAACAATGGTGAAAAGAAACAAATTCGTGTGTGGTGTGATGGATGGTGAGTAACACAATAATTCTAATACCTTGTGACTGTATACTTTGATAATACTGTATTTGAAACCAATCAAACTGTAATCTAATTGGTCTCAAATAAAAAACACCGCGTAGGCATAACATTCTCAGGAAACTCCTGGACATAATTAAAAAAAAACATAATTCAACATCCGGTGCGGCACGACCTCGGTTTCACTTCACAGTTCACATGGTTCTCGCCTTCGCTTCGATTTATTGACCGATTTAGTGGTGCCGAACGCTGATAGTATATCTACGATGGAGTTTTTTTTTGTTTACAGCTATGACATGGTGCATTTCGGGCACGCGAATTCATTGAGACAAGCGAAAGCTCTAGGCGATGTTCTGATAGTAGGAGTACACACAGATGAAGAGATATCTAAGCACAAAGGTCCGCCGGTGTTCACGCAGGAGGAACGGTACAAAATGGTGCGTGCCATCAAGTGGGTTGACCAAGTGGTGGAGGGTGCACCTTATGTGACAACGCTAGAGACACTAGACAAGTACCAGTGTGATTTCTGTGTACACGGAGGTGAGATCTCTATACTTTCTCTAGCATAATCAATATGTTACTCATTATGCTTGCTTGTCGTGTCACTTATTCTTTCTTGGTCATCCTGTCTGTGACCAGATTGAGGTATGGTGGCCCGGAAAAGGGCCTATGACTGTCGGTGAAACAATCAGTCCATTGAAAGGATTAAAGTTCACCTATAAGAGCCTTCTTTCGTGCACACACACTCATTATTGTTTCAGTTGTAGGATGTCCATTGCTGAACATAGGCCTTCCCCATATATCCAAGTTATTTAAACTTCACTGTATTGACTAATGTTAGTTAAAATAATTGTATATCACTACTGTCCTGGATGATGGAGTTGTAAGGCCACAATGGCTTGATGACTTATTGTATCATGTCAATATGCCCTCGGAAGCATGGAGGTGCTCAACTGTTAAAGCAGCTATCATTCATCCATCTATTTGGTGACTGCTCTGTAGGTTGCTTAACCTAAGTATATTTCTAACAATTTGGCAAGCTACACCACTACAAGCTTACTTACTTATAGTTAAATATATTTATCCACCTGTGACTTAGATAGAGAGATGAATCATTTATTGGTTTCTTGATCAAGTATTTTCCTAACTACCAACTCCCCTGCCAAGTAGAGTTAACAAAAAAATGCCTCTCTAATAAAAGTGTAGATTTAGATTATCAAATAAATGCTAAGATAAAACATGTAGGTAGGTATAATGTTTATTTCTATGACTAGAGAAACCTTATAACACCAACCAATATAATATGAAAATCATTCTAATAAGAGCAAAAACATATTCAATGTAAAAGTGATGCCAAGTCTTGCTAAGTAGGTCCTACTCTTTTACTAAGTATGGCTTAAAATAGTTCTGAGATATCATTGCAGTAACAGGTTGGGTATTCTCAAAGAACCTTCCCTATGTAGGTACATAATCATCTTGAATCAATAAAACCATTATGAACTATTTTTACTTGGCTATCACACATCATGATTGTGATGAAAAGCTTATTGCATTATTGTTATAGAATTTATGCTGCACCAAAGAAGTAATAGGTACCTTCAGAATACACAGGTGTCCCGACAACTTTAAAGACAAAGTTATTATATATTTTTTTATTTATTATTAAACAAGGAAACCACAGAACAAAAAAAAATTACTAAAACTTACTTAACTGAAAATAAAAAAATATATGTATATCTTTTTTTAGCCCGTAACTCCTAACATCACTTTTTGATTATTCTCACGGTTTCAGACTTTGCTTAAGTGGCCTGAAAAAACTCACCCTAATGTTCTAAAAGTATCTCCCAATATTGGATTGATCTACACAATAATTCATATTAAAATATTTACAGATGACATCACAGTAACCGCAGATGGAATTGACACATATCACATGGTGAAAAAAGCTGGTAGATATAGGTATGCTATTAAATGCTTCTGCTGTTCTTACTAAAACATGAGTGTGTAGGTTTTAATTTGTTCTTATATGAAACTCAACTAAGTATGACAACGAGGTTAAACGAAAAAAAAATTCTTTAAAAAATATGGTTTAAAATGTTCTGACTAATGTTTTTTTCAGGGAAGTTTTACGAACAGCCGGTGTTTCCACAACAGACTTAGTGGGAAGAATGCTATTGCTCACACGGGAACATTTCAAGTGAGTATTCCGTTTGTTTCTAGCATAAGAAATAAACAACTAATTTGACTATAGCTTTGACAAGAAAGGATGTGTTGAGACCAGACAACTATTCCTAGGAATGTGAGGTTTTCCCGATGATTACTCATTTAAATGAGCATACAATTATGAAAAGTATGCAAATGCTTACTACAGCTAGAAATCTACTTAACTTAACTTAGATAGTAATAAAAACAAATTTGCAGTTTCAGGTGGTATGTTCACAAGTTTATTAATTTAATTGATATGACGGACCGGAAAGAATGGTTTCCATTGTTAAGATAAGGCATATTTTACCAGTACTTTTTGTTTAGAGTCACTTGTTTGGTCCATTTCCATTGTTAAGATAAGGCATATTTTACCAGTACTTTTTGTTAAGAGTCACTTGTTTGGTCCAGTAGTTACAGTAGCCAAAATAGAACTATAATTTTTCTACCATATTTCTCCTTATGTATTGAATATGAATATACTTAAGTGTAGACTGTAGAGTTAGCTCATCTGTTAACGCCATTTGATAATATTTCACAGCCATGCCAATTATTCTAATTAATAACAACTATGCAACTTTTCACCCACATTAAGTGTTGGTGAAAAGTGGCATTGATGTTGTGGATTGTTTTTCCTACTTATCCTATTAATAAGTTCCACCGAAGGCGTAGCGGGAATAAAAATTTAAAAATTATATTATAAATCACCTAAATGTCGTAATGTCCTTACCATAGTAAATGAGTCCCTTGTCGTGTCTCAGAAACTACGAGTATAATGGTACTAAAACAGCCAGACCTAAACGAAATATACATATATGTATGTATCTTGAGATCATGCAAACATTTGCCCTGCCGCTGGAATCAAACCCGCATTTCTAGCGTCTCAGCCAGGCAATCGCCCGCCATGTTACCTGGGTCAAAAGAGAAGAGTCGGATTTTAAACTCTCACTGCGGTAGAACTGATTAGTAAGGAATAGTGGGAACAAACACTTGTCCTAACTTTTGGCTGCAATGCAAGCCTATCTTAAAAAATATCGCACAAAAAAAACTAGGCTAAACAGACTTTGAACAGTCTGCTCATGTGTTAATGAACTCTAGGTTACCTCTAATTTTTTCCTAGTATATTGAAATATTTTCAAAATACCAGACCAAACGCACTTAAGACGCGTGAATTTTCAGGAGAGGTGACAAAGAATACTCAGTGGCCCTAGAGCACAGCTCAAATCTTGGCACGGACAGGACCGCGCGGTCACCTTTCACAGGCTGTTCACAGTTCCTTCCCACCACGCAGAAAATTATACAGTTCAGTAGTGGCCTGTCACCTAAACCCACCGACAAGGTCAGTTATCTCTACTCTTTGTTTCATAACATGCATAAGCCGTAAGGTGTATGCTACGTACCATTGTTTTTTTTCTATTGTTCCGTTGACAAAACCTTGTCTAGAATGTTCATACCGGAATTTAAAGCTGCGCTTAATAAGCGTACGGTATGTCATCTAAAATTTGAAAATGATCCTTGCGTCTTTTGAATTAGGTTAATTTTGAGTTTGACTTGTTTAGCTTGCGATATCGTTGAGCTATATCGCACACCCTCAAATGTCAAACTCATAATTGACTTAATTCAGTACAGGTACGGCTCGTTTAAAAAAAATATATTTATGCCATTTCGCATGCCGTTTGAACACGGCTTCAAGCTCAAATAAATAAATTCATTTCAGTTGCGTTCAAGGACGCCTAACTACGTATGTTGCTGTAATTTTAACCAACGTTTAGTCAGTTATTTAGTATTTCGATTATTTAATAACTGGCGAACCTTTCAAGGTTTGATTTTATGTGATGAATGATTTATTTCAAGGGTAAATTAGATTCCTATGTTGTTGTGCTGAGTCGTATGACTAGAGGTACCTACGTACTTTGTAAATGCGCGCGCGATTCTACCAGTTACGATTGCAATAAAATCGAATATTTGAGATGAATAATTATAGCAAAATTTCCATTAGCATCGTTCATTTGTAGTGAGCTCTTGTCAGGTGAATCACAAATGTAAACACAGTATGTATAATGTATGATCGCATTACTGATTACCTACTGTGGGTAGATGATTGCCATGATTGGAATCTAAACATAGCATGAGAAAATCTTCTTCATATAGTGATGATAAAAACTTTCATAACAACGGAATTTATCGTAGGAGGAGTATCTATTTGGCATAACAATGAGCTATTGTATCAATTTATCAAAATACCTTGCCAACCCAATTGAGCTATAATCCGACACATTTACAAAAAGTGCACCTTCCAAGAGCCTTGTAATTTAATAAAATAAAATACTATTTGAATTGAATAGAAATTGTTTATTAGAAAAATATAAAGAGTTATAATACGACTTATGCTGGCTAGACTGTGAGACTATGTGTAAACCTGCACGTGGTATACCAGGTACCCTGACAGCCAGGTACCATTTACCCTTTACACTGTAAAGGGTACAATGCCATCACTCATCTACACTTAACAACACCGTACAAAATTGAAATTTTTCAGAAATTACATGATGGGCTAAACCCATGATACACAACCCTGTAAACTTGTAACTATTACGTTAAGTTTATGTAAAGGTTTACAGGATTGTGTATCATGGGTTTAGCCCATCATGTAATTTCTGAAAAACTTCAATTTCGTACGGCGTTGTAGTTCTTGTAACTATTACGTGCAGATAAGTGACGCTACTTGTAATCATTGTCTGGGAGAGATAAATGTTCGCTGGATCCGCATTTAAAAATAAGATCAAGGCTGTCATTGATTATTGGTAGGGATTACAAGTGATTCATAATATGGATACTATACCGAAAGTTATTTCGGTACAAGTTAAGTTCTTCGAATATTTGTTCTTCGAATATTGTTGATTGAATAAGTTCTTATTCAATCAACAAAATGAAAGAATATAAGCGAAAAAAACAGTTATTTTCTTTGTTTTTTTTTCCTGAACTGTACACCCAACTGTCAAATACATAGCCCTACCCCCACACTAGGATTCCCTATGTCTTGGGTATCAGAAACTACGAGTGCCTATCATGGTACCACAACACCCACATTCGGAAGTTCGGAACGAATATTTCGAACCCTTACCCCGCTACGCGAACGAGGTCGAACTTGTTCAAGTAATCTGTTGTTGGTCTTTTTATGATCTTTATCACTAATTTTAAAACGTTGACGACATTAAGATTGCTACATAAAATAGCTGAGTTTGAACTGATTTGACCTCAAAACAGATCAGACCATTGACCAGATTTTTGCAGTGTTTTTCAACAAGTAATGTCGAAATTCCAAAAGTCGTAAATCCAGCTTTATAGTCAACTGGATGTAAAATAAGCCCCTTTCGGGGTAGCATACATTTATAAATCACCTTGTATTATGTATCGCTAAATAGCATCATACTTAAAGTGAACAAAAACAAAAACTCGTGGTACCCAATTATCTAGTTGAAAACATCCAGCGGTGTGTGTGACACCGGTGACACGTAGGTTGTCAATTAGCTGCCTGCGTAGACGACCTGCCATGCGGCAATGCAATAAACACTTCATTGCGGTCGTCAACCTGAGAGTTGGACGTTAATTTTCCCGTTTATGGCATTTCTGACAGTGCCCGTAGTGTAGTAGCAATATAAAAATAGTATCAGTTTTCAGTGTTTATTGCCAAGAATAAAAAGAATAACAAATGACGAAGTAGAGGTGAACGGCATTCATTAACACGTCATTCAGATTAGAATACTATCGAAACTTTGACAGCCAAAAGTATCAGGCCAATTCACGTAAAAAAATTAATTCTAATCTCATTTCATTACAGTCTCGTGTCAAACCTCATATATAACTGATAACAATACATTTTTTTTTATTCCAGGTGGTTTACGTAGCGGGCGCTTTCGACCTATTCCACGTTGGGCATCTAGACTTCTTAGAACAGGCACATAAGCAAGGTGACTTCCTCATTGTGGGGTTACACACTGACCTTGAGGTCAACAGATACAAGGGCTCCAACTATCCGATAATGAACCTCCACGAGCGTGTGCTGTCTGTACTCGCTTGTAAGGTAAGAAAACAACAAAAATGCTTACATTATTTTATTTTAAACGTGTTGTTTCTTGATACAGGTTCTTCTACAATACTAGTACATACTACCTGTTTGTTGAATACGATCTATGTTAAAATCCACCCATCGTAAACTCAATGCAGTAAATTCTTGTAGTAGGAGTCGTGATGCTCTTCCGTAATACATCATCATTTCAGCCGTACGACGTTCACTGCTGAACATGGCCTCCCCCACAGACAGAGCAGATTCCATATCATGTGGGGGGGTTTTGCCCATACTCACCATGCTGGGCATGCGGGTTGGCGAGCGCAGTTAGAGCTATCGTTTTTAAAATGAGGGACGCTGCTGCCCATCCCCTAGCTTTTTTCCCTTAGTCGCCTCTTACGACATCCGCGGATAGAGATAGGTGGGCAGGGTACTTAACCTAATACTGACTACACCTATTTTTATGATTCGACAAGCGGTTGCCCACGGCTTCGTTCGAAAGGTACCCATTAAGTAGCAAATAAATCGTTTGTTTTGATTTATGCCCTTCCTAAGGCTTAATTATTAAATATTAGCTAAGCCTAAATATTATTTCATATAAAAATACCACCAATTTTTTTTTCAGTGTATTTTCCTAAAAAAACTTTACTGGAAGTAAATGGAAAATTGAAAAATAAACTAATTCCATATCGATTTTTACATGAAACACAATTGAAATATACCATATTGAATAAAAAAAACGATTCACAATGGAATGGAGCAGGGGGTGCTAAGAATCCCCGGCAGAGGCCCAGCTACCAAACCCCACGAACCCTGGACCTGGTAACTTTCAACGCACGGACGTTGAGGACCGACGAGAAGTTGATTGAGCTGGAAGAAGTAGTAAATAAGTTGCGCTGGGATATCATAGGATTATCAGAAGTCCGAAGAGAGGGGGAGGACACGATAATCCTGAATTCCGGCAACTTATTCTACTACCGGGAGGGAGATCAGCTATCCCAACACGGTATCGGGTTTCTCGTCCATAAGTCCCTCGTCAACAATATTGTAAAGATAGTGAGCGTTTCGAGCAGGGTGGCATACCTTATACTCAGAATCACCGAACGGTATTCGCTGAAGGTCATACAGGTATACGCCCCACACTCAAAACGCTCAGACGATGAAGTGGAGGCTATGTATGATGACATTTCAAATGCCATGCATGCCTCGAAAACACACTTTACAGTTGTGATGGGGGACTTCAACGCGCGGCTAGGCACGAGGAACGGCGATGAACTGAAAGTGGGGCAATTTGGATTTGGACAGCGAAACCAAAGGGGTCAGCGTTTGGTCGACTTCATGGAGAAGGAGGGACTCTTTGCGATGAACTCTTTCTTCAAGAAGCGATCGTCCAGAAAATGGACGTGGCTGCACCCCGGCGGTTATAAAAGCGAGATAGATTTCATCATGACGACCAAGAAGCAAATATTCAATGACGTCTCTGTGATCAACAGGGTCAAAACCGGCAGTGATCACCGTATGGTTAGAGGCTCATTGAATATCAACATTAAGCTGGAAAGGTCTCGTCTGATGAAATCTACTCTTCGCCCAAGTCCTGTCCAAATTCAAAACCCCGAGAGCTTTCAGTTAGAACTCCAAAATCGCTTCCAAAGCCTGGCTGAATGCGAAACAGTGGACGAGCTGAACAACGGGCTAGTGGAAATTGTCCAAGCGGTTGGGTCGGAGTTTTTTAAGACCCACCGTAAAAATAGAACCCAGAAACTCTCTGAGCACACTCTAAAACTCATGGTTGAGCGAAACGAAATGAGACTGCATTCTTCAGTGGACAGGTCGAAATACGGCGTGCTCAATAGGCAGATCTCTAAGTCCATGCGACACGATTTGCGCCTTTTTAATACAGCTTGTATTAAACGCGCCATAGAGCGCAATAAAGGCTCGAAAGTGTTCGCAAAAGATCTGTCTATTGGACAAAGTCAGTTGACGAAACTGAAGACCGATAGCGGCAATATCGTCTCGTCGAAGCCTGAGATTTTACGAGAGCTCGAGAAGTTCTATGGACAACTGTACACCTCATCGCAAAGTCCTGCTCCAAGCACGGCAAGCGATGCAAGAGCCCGTCTGACCCGGCACTATACCGAAGACATCCCGGACGTCAGCCTATACGAGATCCGGACGGCCCTCAAACAGCTTAAGAACAATAAGGCACCGGGGGAGGACGGAATAACGTCAGAGCTTCTGAAAGCGGGTGGAACACCGATACTTAAAGTCCTTCAGAAGCTATTTAATTCCGTCATCCTCGAAGGTACAACGCCTGAGGCGTGGAACAGGAGCGTGGTGGTACTGTTTTTCAAGAAAGGTGACAACACCCTCTTGAAGAATTATAGGCCCATCTCGCTGCTGAGTCATGTCTATAAGCTGTTTTCGAGAGTTGTCACTAACCGGCTCGCCCGTAGGTTTGACGACTTCCAGCCTCCCGAACAAGCCGGGTTCCGCAAAGGCTTTAGTACCGTAGACCACATCCACACGCTTCGGCAGATTATACAGAAGACCGAAGAGTATAATCGGCCATTATGTCTAGCGTTTGTGGACTACGAGAAAGCCTTCGATTCAGTCGAGACCTGGGCAGTGTTACGGTCACTACAGCGGTGCCAGATCGACTACCGGTATATCGAAGTGTTGAAGTGTTTGTACAGCAAGGCCACCATGTCTATCCGACTCCAGGACCAGAGCACAAATCCTATCCAATTGCAAAAAGGGGTGAGACAGGGAGACGTTATTTCTCCGAAACTGTTCACCTCTGCATTGGAGGATGTTTTTAAGCTTCTGCACTGGGAAGGACATGGCATCAACATCAATGGCGAATACATCACTCACCTTCGATTCGCCGATGATATAGTCATAATGGCAGAATCGCTAGAGGACCTTGGCGCAATGCTCAGAGACCTCAGTAACGTTTCTCAACAGGTGGGTCTTAAAATGAACATGGGCAAGACTAATATCATGTCCAATGCTCATGTTGCACCCATGCCGGTACAAGTTGGGAACGATACCATTCAAGTTGTAGACCACTATGTCTATTTGGGTCAGACGATTCAACTAGGTAGGTCCAACTTCGACAAAGAGGTCAACCGACGAATCCAACTCGGATGGGCAGCGTTTGGGAAACTTCGTCACATCTTCTCGTCGCAGATACCACAGAGCCTCAAGACGAAAGTCTACAATCAGTGCGTGTTGCCAGTGATGACTTATGGCACTGAGACTTGGTCGTTAACTATAGGCCTCATATACAAGCTCAAAGTCGCGCAGCGTGCTATGGAGAGAGCTATGCTCGGAGTTTCACTACGTGATAAGATCCGAAATGAGGAAATCCGTAGAAGAACGAAGGTCACCGACATAGCTCTCAGAATTAGCAAGTTGAAGTGGCAGTGGGCAGGCCATATAGCTCGCAGAACCGATAACCGTTGGGGAGTAAAGGTTCTCGAATGGCGACCACGAACCGGGCGACGCAGTGTTGGAAGGCCCCCCACCCGATGGACCGATGACATTCTAAAGGTTGCGGGAAGTCGGTGGATGGAAAGGGCTCAAGACCGTTCGTCGTGGAACTCTTTGGGGGAGGCCTATGTCCAGCAGTGGACTTCTACAGGTTGTTGATGATATTAAATAAGTAGTAGAACATCCGGGTGTTCTATTTGTGTCGCATTGATAACGCTTCACGCGATTAGTCATTTTTCGTGGCTCGCTTTGCTCGTCGAATTATGTGTTCTTGGAATTTATTTATCAGCAAACCGCGGATTCGCGCGCTTTTCCCGGATAAAAGTAGCCTAAGTTAGGTACTCCTTTTGACATCAGCTATCTACCAGTGAAAGTCCCGTCAAAAACTGTCCAGCCGTTTTGGAGATTAGCCGGATAAAACAGACAACACATTTTAAAACAAATTGTTTTTTGTTAATATCAAGTACATGTATATGTATATGACATAAATACTTCATATTTATTTAGTAAAAAGCTATTATTTTGACATTTCAAACAGACACTTCAATTTTATTAATACTTACGAGTTAAAATTTACAATACAACTTAAGAGTCCCTCGAAAACGACGCAATCTGAACTGCGGGCAAAATTAAAATACAATCGCTAATACAAATTGTGATAAATATTTAACTTTCTCCGCAATAGATAATTTAAAGCAATAAATTAATACTAGGAACGTGAATACAATTATATGATTTAAAAATAACAGATCTGACCTCGACACTGTTTTTCGGAAGTTAAAATGTTAAGTATTCTAAAGATAAGATACATCGGTTATCTACCTACTAACATCATGATCATGTATGCTATAAACTGACAGAAAAAAACAATACATAAATCATTTTGTTTTGCTTCCAAAGTGCCTTAATATAATTATTAGGTACTGTTTTTATAAACTTAATTATCCAAATCTCATAAAATTTGTTGCGTTAAAAATTCTCGTGATCTGGTGCGCAGCTTTATAGGCTCCTCCAAACCTAGCTTCCCTAGAGGAAATGCTAGGGGATGGGCAGCAACATCCCCAATTTTAACAAAGAATGCTCTAACTGCGCTCGCCAACCCGCGCCGCGCGCATATTCCCCCCACATGATAGGAAGTCGCTCTGAAAATATGTGGGGGAGGCAGTTCAGCAGTGGACGTCCTGCGGCAGAAATGATAATGATGAATCGACATTTGTATAAGCAGTTCCTAAGTAAGTTCGTATTTTGCTAGTGACCAACTCTAGTGACAGTGTTTAGGCCACCGTTGTCGTTTATTATTACTTGAAAGTAGGTATAGGTCATGTCTCCTTTAGCCCCTTTTTTCCCGATGGATTTCTTATGCCATAACAGTCCGTCTGAAAAACTTTGTAAGTAGTTTTATTAACAAACAAGTGGCTGCCCGCGGCTTCGATCGCAAGGATTATGTAGCCAATGCCCTTCCAAAGGGTTTTAGCTTATAGATTTAAAACTATTTAAAATACCTTCCTAAAATATTTTCCAGTGAATTTTCCAAAAAAACTTCCTTACAAACTTTGCCCTGACAATAATGTACACAAAAAAAAAGAAATTAGTCAAATCGCTCCAGCCGTTCTCAAGTGATGCGCCGTCATACATGTATATTATGCATGCATGCATGTTTATTTATATAGATTATTGTTTTATTTCCAGTATGTCCACGAGGTAGTTATCGGTGCGCCATACAGTGTGACAGCTGATCTGATGGACCACTTCAAAGTGAAGGTTGTCTGTCACGGACTTACCACGATCTCGTCGGATGTCGATACAGCTGATCCTTACAAGGTGCCCAAGCAGAGGGGATGTTTTAAGGTGAGCTTGGGTACTACAGTGGGTTCTGCTGGATAGCTGGCTAATGACGTATATGCGTGAGGTAGTGCACCAAGTTCAAGTTTCATCGAAATCATCGATTGAACCACAAACATCCTCACAAACTTTCGCATTTATAATATTAGTAGAATAGTAGGATTATTCAACGTCCAATAGATCCGATAGGTTCGACGTCATCAAGTAGAAGAAACTTTATTGCCGATTGGGTGTAGAACAAGCCTCTTTAGAAATAACATACATATTATGAATTACCTTGTAGGTAATGTATTGTTACTTAGGTAGAGTCCGTCTAATCTAAAACTAACGCCCCTCCACTGAAGATTGGCGTTGACGTTACACAAGCGTAAACACAGTGTAAACACACACACCCGAGTCTTCTTTCTCCTATATGGGAGATAGGTAGGGGCCTCGTTATTAACTTTGCCCCGGCTTCAACTCCAGAGGCTATAACCCCTGGGTATGTGGGTTTCGCCGGATGGCGGTGCTGCCCGGCGAGTCTTAAATTAATTAAAATCTAATTTGTAAATAGCACATAATATCTAAGTATATATTAATATTATTATTATTTTTTGTGTAAAATGTGGGCATGTGCCTAATGTAATATTTGGGCGTGACTTTGAAGAAGAAGTTTATAAGATTTCCAAAGGGGAGTCCCCTTTGGATATCTTCAAGCTAATAAGAACCTGCAAATCTGAGAAGATCTCAATTATGCTTGAAGATTACGTGAAACAATTTTTTATACTATGTTATTCATCAACAGATTTTGAATTCGGGCAACACAATGACAACAGAAGACATAGTGCAACGGATAATACGCCATCGCCTCGAATTCGAACAACGTAACACCAAGAAAGAGCAAAAAGAAATCTCTATCATGAAATCTCTACAAAAAACGAATGGGGATGTCCCTAACGGAGATTCAACCAAGGATGTTACCAATGGGGTTGTTACTAATGGGGATGTTACTAATAGGGATGTTACTAATGGAGGTGCAACCAAAGGAAATGCTACCAACAAAGAAACAACAAATGGAGGTCACAAACAAAATGGAGATTGTAAACTAGAAAATGATGCGACATAATGGGGCAATATCAGGCGTATTTATATGTAATTTAAACCAAATATTTATCTTAGTATCACTGTGCTATCTAGGGATATTTACTTACTAGAGTCTGGCCAGCGGGTCTAGCCGCAAGAAAAAGGCGGGAAATTTAAAAAAAAATTGCTGACAAACTCCAATTGTAGTCGGAAAACACTTTGATACTTTTATTTATTACCTGTGCGTTTATGATTTATTCGGTCCCGTCTATAGAAAACTAAAGATGAATCGGGCCTTGTTTAATAATCCGGCTGGATACTGGATAGTAGCTCAGTATCCTGAAATGTAACGTGGATAATTGCCGGTTTTTCATTCGAATACATGATTTCATTAACAACGCTAGTAAATTACGAAGACTTGTGCACAATGAAATATTACCAATAGACATTGTTGAAAAGGTAGAGTACACTAGTATCAAAACTTTTTGGAACTAGGATCAATACCGCAATAAAAATTGTTGCCATGTGAATAATACAAACAAAATCTCCTGTGACAAGAACTGCTTGCCAGACTACTATACGTTTTACTATAGAGAATCTTGTCTAGACCAAAGTTGCGGTCCTTACTTTCCTTCTTGTTAAAATTTAGGCGTTTTGAAATACTTGAAATAATAGAAAAAATATAATATATTCTTGAAAAATTCCTTTTCAACTAGAAACTATTGCATGGTAGTACGTAATAGCAAAATCATGTTTGAGACAATTTTGTGCCATGAACAATGACTTTCCATATGTTACCGCCTATTATTTTACAGAATACATCTCTGAATGTATTCGTTTTGCGTAAGGTTAGTTTGATAAATTATTGTCTTATAACTACGTCACATTCTACAAAAACTAACTCATTATGGAATTTTAAGCCTTTGGTGAGTAGCACTAAATTTAGGGCAGTTTTAAACAGAACATGTACCTAAGTACTATTTATTTCACAATGCTTTGCATTTAAGGTTGCAGTTGAATATTAATTAGGTGTTTAATAAAAAAAAAACACCGATGAAAATAATAATATACAGCCAGAAAGTTTGATTTGTAAGCCGCGATAGAAGTTTTTCAAACTAAATCGATCATTCACGTCATTTCCTTTTGTGGAGACATCGTTTAATATTCGATCGACGTTTAAATTGTACCATGGCTAACTTTTATTTTGCAACAGCTACCGCCCGCGGTTTCGCTCCCGTGCTACACGGATAAAATGTTTCTCAATGTCTCTCTTCGGCACTTAGTTATATCCATGCCACGTGGATCCGTATTCCGTTGCTCCGTGGTTACGTGAAAAGACAAACCAACTAACTAACAAACACACTTCCGCATTTATAATAATAAAAATATGAATATATTAAAAGTAAGGATTGTCAACAGTTTGACAACTTTTATTTAATTATCACTACATATAGAGTTTTAATTTGAACGTATGGGTCAAAACTATTTAGATCAAACTATTTTTGTGATCGGAAAGATGACAATCCTCCGACTCGTATTAAATATTAAAACATTTTACTTACGTATTAATTTATCTGCCAGATATAATGGCAGATCTAGTGATGATGCGTTGCGCCGTATATTTAGTGTGAAAAGATTCTACAGTGGCCTACAAATCAAATTGGTTGACTGTACATTTCCCTTTATAGATTTTGTCTTTGTATAGGTATCTTCGATGTTTTTATCCTAGGTTATATCCTATATTTGCTGTTGTCTTATATTATTATAAATATATTGAGCTTATCATTTACTGTGGTTTTCACCTACAAGAGCTTTATTTATTCGCGTTTTGTCTTTAAATTTAATTGATTTGATTCCAATTTAATTTGTAAATAATAGAAAATCTTTTTATTTATATTTTTAAAAGCGTTTTATATTTTGTTATTTGTAAATTTTACGCTCTCTCTCTCTCTTGATTGTCAATTTGGCAATTTGGAGGTCACTTTGATCCAATGTATTTCTGGTTTTAATACCTAATTTAATTACTGATAATTATTTATGGAATTTATTATCGCTGTTTGTATTTCAATTGATAAATAAATGATGAAAGAATGTTATTTTATTGAGTTGTGTTTTTTATTAGTACCAACCTAAATCTAGTGAACCAACTGGTGATGGGGGTTTCATATTTTATTTTTTGGAGAATGAACACCTTTACCTTTGTTAGAGTCGACTGTGGCCTACGTACGGGTGATTTATGTGAAACGTTCCTATTCGTTATGGCTCTCTAGCTTAGGTAAAGGTGTTCATTCTCCAAACAATATTTTTGCTCTAGCTAGAGAGCCATAGACATTTCACATAAATCACCCGTAAGCCACAGAGTACTTAAGGCCGTAGGCCTCCGGTGTAGCCGGGACCGGCCGATAGGACCGATCACTTGTAAAATGCCTATTGCCTCTTAGGACCAGTCAGTTTTGCGAGGTAGTCGCATACACTCCTACACATATCTTCCTAGTCTGTGGTCGCATAAAGTGAAACGTAATTGTAGCAGTAGCGAGTAAATGTGTGAAGCCGATGTTATTTTAATTCTATGAACGGATCTTTTACTGCTTACTTAGTTTATTGTTCAAAGTTCAAACGTATAAGAGCGTAGCACCCCCTACTATTCTATGGTATTTGAGCGTTTTTGACTAATCGAAGCAAAAAATGTCATGAAAATAAAAAGAAACGGCCGAAGGAATGGGACTTGCTATACAATTCTTACAGGCAGAAGTGACGAAGTATAGTTGGAAGCACCAAAGGCAAAAATTGGTTAGGTTGTACTGCTACTCCACCCAAGATAGCGCTGTTTGCAATCATAATCATGTGGCTAAAAGACTGGAATCCGTAAAGTCAATTTTGTAAGTTGGCAGCACATATTTTCGAAAATTCAAAATGGCAGTGATAAAAATGTGGGAGGAAACTATTTATTTTAAGTTAGTGAGTTATTAAACACAGTTACGTGGTGCAACGGATGTTTTATGTTTGGACTTATCAAAGTGCACTATCATTCACTGATCAAGATCAACTCGAGGAAGGAGCAATTACTTATTTTACAAAGGTAAGTCCGACGTAGCTGTCTTCTTCGGTAGCAATCTGCTTTGTTTTATCCCTATTTTGTCTTTTGTGGTTATGATACAATCGGTAAGAGAGCGTTTTTTCGTAAACGATGCGATTAAATTATTTACCTAGCTGTTCTACTCCAGTTATAGCTTCGAAGATAGCCGTGATATCATTTTCAAATAGTCTGTCACGGAATTTGTTCGGTAATCAGACACTACGCATTAGTTATTATTATCCCATTGATCGGTCGTTTATTAGCTGTACTCGAGGGTCAGTTTCCTAGGTAAACAATTACGAGAGATAAACGAGGATTCCACCTGTTGAGTTCTCTGCAGTTCAATGTTGATAACGCCGGTCGTTCGCCGAAAGAGTGTTCTTTGCCTAGAACTTCTCTGTATCATAGGGTACTATTAGCAAGAGCCGGTCGCAATTTTCATAAGCTTGTGGTTCACGTTTGTGTGCCTGACAGCTGACTCATTATGATGATCTCCTAGGTGATTTTGGTCATGGTGACTATGTAACTCTTAGTTTTAAAGGCTTTGTCGTTCTGCCCTCATGCACTCTAGGAATATGTAGTGGCTTACTTGGTTAGTAGATGGTTTCCGCAACTAGGCCGCTGGCAGGCCCTTCTAATTCTAAATGGGGGAATAAGATCTGCACTGATGTCCCGCATTGGGGTGTATACATTGTCTATAGTCTGTTTGTAATGGTAACATAATAAACGTTTTTCTATTCTATTCTATTCTATAGGCAGTGGTGGGCCTTTTTTGCGTGACGAAAATATATAGTGGCATACCATACCTCAACATCATCACTGACCTAATACATGATAATAATAATAAATTTATTTATTTTTCCACCTGTACAGTGAAATTCATACATGATCATAAACTAGGTCTTACAACTAAGCATTTAAAAGTAGGTGCATGCTTACTTGAAATAAAATTTATTAATTAATAATGACCAAAAAAGATTCAGTTACATGACAAGAAGAAGAAGAAGTGGCATGTGTACCCAATTTTATTAATTTAAGTACATTTGCATTTGGGGCATGTTAATAGCTGCTTATAATTAATAGGATGGCTGCTGGTGGTCTGGCCTTCAGGTCAATACTCTTCTTCATACTTATTCACCTGCGGGTCTATACTCTGCCTCAACTCAGGACATAGGTCTTGTGTATACTGAAACTACATGTTGATGTATACTCCTATCACTTGGAATATTGCATTCAGCAGGTTTTTTTTATTCAAATACAATTTGACAATCTCAACAGAATCTAGTCACTTGATAGAATCTCAAACATTATAAAAAATGTTCTGATTTATAAAATAAAAAGGTTCAGTGATGTACTAACGTATGTTTAAACCACCTTGACATATTTGCATGAACTTTTCTCATACAAACTTCAACCACCGGAACATACCTTTAGATGTGAATTTTTCAGAATTCCTTTATTCCTCCCTTACACTAAATAGGCGGATACCCTTAAAATTTAATACTGCTTCAACTCTTTAGAACTTCTGGTTTAGGCTTTATGTTGATTGTCAGACAGTTGCATATTTTTTTATATATTTGGAGTATTGTTTGTGATACATATTTGTGAACGCTATTGCTAATATCAATAGCATTATTACTGTTTAGAAATTTAACTAGGAAAGTTCTCAATCATCTCAAAGTGAAAAGGTAAATATAAATAGTGCTCTGAACTAGGAGTACCTATTAAAAAACAGCTGTGCTACCATAAATATTATCCATAAAAGCATTGCAAATAAATAATGCAATATATAATGGCTTTATCCGTCCAATTCCATATTGAGTTCACTTGATAGACAAACTAGTACAACAACAAAACAAATAAAACCAAGTTAATAACAATGTTTTATATTATGATAGAGGATAAGGACCTATGCAATTTGTTTACCTACCTTCATTCTGGTACATGAACTGCTGGAATATGTCAGGAAAATGTCATATGTCATTGAAAACGTCAGGTTTAACAACTTGCTAGCCTTATTACATTAAAAATTTGAGATGACATAGGTACATATTCACTTTAAAAAGAAAAATATTGCGTGGCCACATTCCGTCTAATGATATCGCTACATTTGTCATGCAATGCGAAAATAACGACATAATGTGGTCCTATGATTAAGGGGTGGGATACATGCCACTCCTCTAGAATTCAGAATATGAAAGGCTCCAGCGCACCGCGGGAGAGCCTTGATGCGCAAGCGCTGCTGAACGCGGGCCGTTCGAGCCATGAGTCACAGCCGCCCAAAATAGCTCGGCATGGGCGCCGCCTACCGGCCAGGGCGGGCGGCTAGGTGGCTCAGTGGCTGCCGCGACGCCGCCGCCTCTGGAGGAGTGGTCGTTTGGTCGAGCGTGTGACCCGCACTGACGGCGTGATTCGGGTGGTGGCACCGGCGCGGAATGCGCCGCCATGCCGGTACGACACCGCGAACTCGGCGACGAGATCGCACCGGAACCCAAACGCTGCAGACACTGCGACGGTACGTGCGCACTATTGTTCAACTCTAGACTTGCCCGACGGCGCCGGCGCCGACTAACCGGTGACATGTTACTAACTGACTGAAGGCGGACTCACATTTTCTGGTCTGTAATCTGTAAGCCACGCTGAATTTTCCTGGCTTGTTATACTGTGCTGGCCGTAAAAATGTAATACCTGTTCCTATTTTTCTTTGAAAGTTAATAAAGCTACATTAACTCCTTCATTTAATGATATCTATCGATAGCAGACTTTTCACGTAGTTTCATCTACCATAGTTTCATTCAACATAAAAATTATGTTTAGAGAGATATTTTTATGAGAATGGAAAGTTAATGTTAGAAATTTTCGGTATTTACTTTAGATTTTTATAATTGTTCACCGAAACGAATTCTCGTGTTATAAAAACATAACGATAACTATATTTACGAGTACTATCATGCTAACGACTCTAAACCCAGTTCCAAATCAGTTTGTTTTACATATCAGGTCAAGCTCAATACAGGCTACGGTAACCGCTTACCAACAGCTGGGCCGTATGCTAGTTTGCCACTTCAGTTGTATAAAAAAAATAATAATTCAATACTTTATGACTTAAACATAGGCCATATATAACAGGTGATCTATTGGAAATCAATAATTCTGAAGCTCTGTTATGAGATTCGTTTACATACATTCAGTAGATTGTTTTTATTGTCTCTATAGCAGTAAAATTACCGTGAAGGCCTAATTTCAAGAACTCATAAGTGGAATATAATTGAGTTCAAATCCGTTGCATCCAATAAACTGCCAGATAGTTATCCAGAAGTCAGTTCAAATACATAGATAACATTTAAACTTTTGCCAAAAAGCTACTTAAAGATGTTCGAGGCTACCATAAGAAGTTTAATCAAATTGGTTGGCCTAGTTTTCATACCAATACCTCCATCATCGGGCGTTCCGATGTGCTGTAACGCGTCCTACTATAGCATATCTTTATTATTGACAGGCATGAAAAGCAGGCTACTGATATCTTAATCATTACTAGAAATTATCGCATAATGTTTCATCATTTTGTAAAGGCTTCCAATAAATTTTACCTTCCAAATGCAGTTGTAGTTCATAGTTTTAGCCGTTCCATATGCTATAATAATACTTGAATATCAGGAAAAATAGTCTTAAGATAGATAAGACTAGACAGGAAGTAATTTTAATTATAACACCACCAAATTGTAGAAGTTGTAGAACGTGGACTTTTTATTTTGGACAACCTGAGTGTTTTGTACATACACATATATCCAGTAAATAATGATTATGAATTATAAAATTAATTGAATTCATACTAAAATAGGCCATTTCATAGAAAGTTAAACGTTTAGAGGAAAACGTGTGACACCCATTTGGGTCATATAAAAGTTAAAACGTCAACTTGAAATTCCGGTTAATCGTCGGTTTTAAACAGGCATATAACTTTATTATAATATTAACCCATCCTTAGTCACTGGGGCGTTATGTGTGTCAGAAAGACGGGAATGGAAAGTGCATATAAATAGTGTAGCCAGGGCAACAACGGCGCACTGGGCCAAATTCCCCACCTTATGTAACCGAAAGCTCGTAAACAGATGCACGTAGGCATCGCATCGTGTTTACACCTCATAACGCCGATGTGCATAATTTTATGGTATAAAGCACTGAGCTGCTACTTGCAATCCTAAAACTAAATGCTTCACAGATTGTTTGCGTTCGTATAGTGTGTAGAGCAAACAGTTGTAATTGAATTTGTAAGTTATTGAATGTAGGGTCAGCAGTTGTGTAAATACGCTTTATAGAAAACAGCTCGTTTCTGTGTTGAATGGATTGAAAATGTTATTATGGTAGAGGCGCACACATGGGAAAGCTTTCGTACAAACCTGTAGATATCTACCTGGGTTTTGATTAGTTTGCATTTCTGCAGAAGTTCACAAGCAGTTTGCAGGGGAGTTATTGTATGGTTCTTTACCTTCTGCGTCTCAGCCGTGCACACGCCCGGCATGCCAAGCTAAACCTCAATTGTATTTTTTTAAACTATACAATTATTTGTGTCTATGTTTCATGTTGTTTAAAATGAGGTTTAAATGATAATTAAACAAGGTAGTTAGGTTTTTGGTGTAAGGGCTTTGATGCACACGCACATTATTAGGCCCTGGAAATGTTGTTCTACCAGACTATTTTAAGTTTTCTTCACTGTTTAAAATTGCGAACATGTATTTTTGGTGGCCCCAAAAATCCAATTAGTGTCCCAGGAAAGTAGATTCCCTTAAGATCCGAAATTAAGTGTCCCCTCTACCATCCTCCAGAACCTACTCACGTGGAGATATCTCGACTCTGTACCTCAAGCTAACCTAGAGAAGGTAGAGCATTAATTAATAGTGGCGGCACCTTCTGATGCACAGTCCCCGATATTCTATTGGTTATTCTCTATTAATGCTTCTTATTCAGCGTGTCAACCGTCAAACACCTCATTTAAGACTCATAAAATTACACCTGCTAGATGTACCTGTTGGTTAATTCAGTTGGATGGACCTGTCACACATCGCGAGGGTGGGACGGCTATATGTATGACAGGTGTCGTCATTCGCGTGGCGCCCGGTATCTGGCCTGGTAGACTTTCAGAAGTAGCTAGTACACTTCGTACAAACGGCACTATTCGAGCTGGATATTGTCGCGTCCGCCCGTGGGTTCTTTTGCGCGTTTGCTTATCTAGCTATGGCAGGTTGCATTCATTTGCTACTCGTGGGATGTCAATTAATTAGCAAAGCATGCCGAGACCACAGCCCGAGACGTCTCGAATGTAATCATTGATCATCTACCGCCAAAGTACACGCACAGGTATTAGGTATACGTATTTTGATGATTAATCTTTGTAAATATGTTTGAAGAACGTCTCCCTCTATTATAAAACTGGCAGGGAACGCAGACAGAAAGGGCGTCTAGACGCTGCAGTGGCAATCATGAGAAGGATCTTTCGATGAAATTATTTCAACAAAAGATTTGATGTTCTCGACGTCTCAGTGCAATGGTTTGTACACATAAGCCGTTTCTGTTCTCGTGTGTTTTGTGAGCTACTTTAAATTAAGTATTCTATTTTATTTATGTTATATTCTTCTTATACTGATTTCCGTTCAGATAGCTTGAGTAGCCGATAATAGCTACACTATAATAAGATAACGTAATACATATTTTTTTGCGAAAACCAGTTTGTTACATGTTTTCGCGGACTAGGGCAGTTTCGTTACGTGTTTGGCGCCCACACGTGCGCCGGCGCATTTCGTCCGCCCGCCCATGCGTGCGCATACCGGCCAAGCCACTAGAAACTTTCTTCGGTAATAAATCACATTCATTCCCTTACCTCAATCAATCTCGACACGTAACGTAATGGGCGATATAAACATGTGTAACTTTGATTAAATTCATTGGATAATTTAAATTGTTTTCGCTGAATTTCGTTACTCATCTTTTCGAAAAATTACTGCCTAATATGCAGTTTTCAAGTGGAGTAGTTGTATGTGCGGCACAGTCATTTGGGTTGACGTCAACCCGATGTTTATCACGTCATGATAGGTAGTGACTACATTTTCCACGGCCCTAAAATAAAATTTGTGAATTTCCATCCAAGAAATGTGTCTATTTATGCACCAAGCGTCGGCGTTTCAGTCTCACTGGTGATGTAGTTGGTGGCTGTGGGTCGCACGCGCATTCGAACGGAATGTTATGTTTGGAGGAGTCGCAAACAAACTCGTAATTATTACCGAGATGTGTAACTCGCTCACAATGTATAGTTAAACCAGCATCCAGCTTTGAGGAAAGCGTAAAATTGAATAAAGTACATTGTTTTGCTCCGTCTTTTACTAGAATCCAGATAGCACCAGGCATCCTGCGCTGCAGATGTTTGGATGTTTATGATTCAATCATTCCGTAACGGCTCAACCGATTTCGATGAAGCTTGGAATAGATAGAGTTATTTACCTAGAATAGAATATAGCATACTTTTTTGAATGGCATATAGGATAATAATTATGAAATCAATCTTAATTAATCTATTTTCAATAACATTTATTGTTTTATTAACTTGTGCTTTTTATTATAGTGTCTGGGGCTCTACCATGATTTATTGCCATGCAAATGCAAGTGTGCAAGCGCTAATTTACACGAAATAGAACCTTCAATCTTTGTGACTGTCAACTTACGACACCGACTAAACAAAATCACAAAGTTTATGGTACGGGGCCTGATTGTCGAACGATCTTGTTGATGTTGTTTTGTTTGATAATAATGTAACGGTTCTTAGAGACAGTGCCTATTCAACAGTTTATGGGTGGCAGTTAAATATACCCGCGTCTCGATTTGTCGTCACAAATAGAATTTTGGCACTGACTGTCTGTGGTTGTGTAATTCACGTATAAAACCACTTGTTGAATACGAATTTCGAATTATCTACTCACATGTACGTATTTGGCTGCACATCTTTAGATTATTGGCATGGCAATAATCATATCGACTGAATTGTACTTTCTTGGCTAGAGTGATATGCTTCCAGTCTTATAAATTATCTTTCTCACGATTTGTTTCTCTATCCTGTTTTGTTTTATAATTTGGTAATAACTTATGAAACGTCGGATTCAATATTCATTTATTCATTGCAATCTCATGTATTGAGTCGTCTTAAATCTAGTTGAACTTACGCCTATTCTTCGCGACCAAGCCTAGAAGAAACCACGGCTTGTTTATTTTTTTATAGATCCTTTTTCAAATTGATTAATAATCGAATAAAAAAAATACATTAGCTAACCTCCTTTTAACTCTATTTACGTGCGAAGAAGCATTTTCACCACACGCGGTTTACCGGTAGCTTGGAAGCAAAAACGTGCCCCAAATTTATTGTTTCCATCACCACCCCGGTGCTTTACCATAACATATGCATATTGACATGGTGTGTGGGTAATTAGCGGTGTCGTCCTCGTTCTAAATTCCACCTTGACCTCGTATCGCTTTACGATCACTATCCAGTTACGTTCTGTATATCTTCGACAGAGCCTGGCAACTTTTCCTGTGGCGCAATCTAGAGTGATTAAGTAGTTGTAAATGAGAGCACTGGTGGATTGTTGGTAGTGGACAGTGGCACACCGCCTTCCGATCCACAGGTGTGGGTTCGAATCCCGGTCGTGCACCAATGGATTTTCCATTCGGAAAATTAATGTTCGCTATAGGTACGAGTGCTTTCAAACGGTGAAGGCAAAATCGTGAGGAAACCAGCTTGGCCTAAAACCTAAAAATTCGAAGACATGCTCGAAGGAGCCTAAGCCTAAGAGGCGCACTTTAATCCTTTCACCACGGTCATAGGCCCTTTTCAGGGCCATCATAACTCAACCTAGTCACTGACCTAATACAGTATGACCAAGAAAAAATCAGTGACACAACAAGCAAACGAGTTGAAAATCAACTATGACATATGGACAAAAAAGGACAATAAACGCTTATTCCTTCCCGAATTCACTGTTTACAACGTTATGTTCTCCAATCTAATCGACATTCCAGGTCCTGGCTGCCAGTGGCCAGACTGGCCGTGGTATACTGCCAAATGTATTACCAATATTGACGTAAACTTACAAGCTCTGTATGCGGTATTGTTGGCTACTGTTCTTACTGCAGTTATGATTAACGCGGGGATGTCACGATGTCGTCGAACGCTTTAACACAGTGCTATTACTGTTAGATGCGTTCACATGAACCGTATTACCATTATCTGCAGACAGCATCTTGGATCGGAGTCAATTGGACGCCGGCTGGCCACTTTCGGTTTCATAAAACTGTTGCGTATAATATCAAAAAGCTTAACAATATAAGATGCGTCTATATTGAAGTCTATATAGTTTTACAATAAAAGACGGGCCGTATGATCTTAGACTTCCTAACGGTAATAAAAAAATGTTATTGTAAAATTCATATTGGTAAAGCAACAGCTATAATTACATTTTAAAACCTTTTTTTTTTTAGTTAAAGCCCTATTAAAAAATTAGGAAGTTATCGCTTCTTGTTATGGGAGATAGAGAAACAGCACCCACTTTTTGAATTACCTACCTGTACGAAAATTTGGCGAGTTAAAAGTCAATCCCTCAGGAATATATTTTATACCCTACAACGATCGTTATCTTCATACCAGTGAAAGAATCATCAAAATCGGTTAACAATTGGCGTTGATATCGAGTAACACACAAATAAAAACTGCCCAATTGAAAAGTTCGTCTTTATTATGAAGGCGTCTAAAAACTAAACTACAAAAAAACACACTTATTTCATTATGTTTTATTCTATTCTAAAATATTGACTATATTAATTTACAAGATATGTTGGAGACGTCCATTAACTACGTCTGCTGGACATATTTCGGTCACATTTCAAAATAGTTTGTACGAACTTTAGATGATACATTTTCCGTTAGCGATAAAGTTTAATAATATAAATTGAACTTTAGTAAGGTATTCTTACATAATATTTTCTTCTTTTTGATGACCTCGGTGGCGTCGCATGTGTCTGGCTGACGAGAAGTGCGGTTTCGATTACCGCGCTTGGACAATTTTTTGTAATATTTATTCCGGTTCTGGGTGTTATGTTATCATGGTACCTACTCGTAGTTATACATACCATACAGGGAATTCTATTGTAGGTGGTCAGCAGTGTGTGACTTCTGGGTGTTATTATTTATTTACCTCCTAACTTATATATAATTTATATAACTTACAACCAGCGCTGCTACGCCTCGGCGGAGCAGCAATAAGCTGAGATAGGACCTTTTTGACCCATGCCACTGCAGCGTAGACATTTCATAAGTAGGTATCACCAGTTGGCACCCACTTTATAGGTGGGTTAGGCGCCTGCTTTTCTGTTAATGTGTAGTTTATTAATGTTTTTTTAAGTTCACTGTTAGCCTACCTACCTACTAAGTGTCTAAGCTGTTTGTTTATAGTGATTGTAACCTACTGTTGTTTCTTCCGATTGTTTTTATCTCTGTCTGTGCTGTATTTGTGTGTGTCGAATAAATGATTTATCTATCTTATCTATCTAATATTGAAATTTTATCATAATAATTAAAGTAGTTCCTGATATGCCACTATGAGAATTCCCACATCATCATCATCATCATTTCAGCCGTAGGATGTCCACTGCTGAACATAGCCTCCCCCACATATTTCCAGAGCGAATCCTATCATCTGGGGGGATTTGCCCATACCTACTCCCCAGGCTGGACATGCGGTTTGGCGAGCGTAGTTAGAGCTATCTTTCTGAGTTCCCACATACACCTACATACATATACTAAGTATTTTAAAATAAAGAGAATGACGACATTGAATCAACCATTAACAGGATTAGATTATCCGGTGTCACTTATACGCTTATTCTACAATTTTATTATCTTCAGATCTTATTTATACTCGTCAGCCTAGTTGATGTTCCTCATGTTGAATATTTTATATCTAGTTATTCATCATCGTTTGAAATATTTTAAATTCATTACTGACATTTTGATTCTCGTCATCTAGGACCGATGATGGCATCTGGCCCACTTGATGGCAAAATACGACATCTATAACCACTAATATTGTGACACTGAATAAACAGCCCTTGACACAATTTCTGTCTTAAATCAGAATTAATCCATGTGAGTAAATTCATCTCCATAATGCGAATTGTATTTTCATGTGCCTACTTCTGGTCAAAGTAATGAATTGGTCATAGTTACAACAAAATAATACCACTAGAATAAAAAATTTAGAGTTTTAATCGAGTGTAGAAAAAAACATTTAATGTTTTTTTAAGTCAGCAAGTCAAGTAATCAACAGTTAAAAAGCTCAACCAATCACTAAACATGATTATATGTTGCAAACTCTAAAATATTTCTGCCCGCAATTTCACTCAATGTATTTTAACATAAATCTATGAAGCCATTCTGAAAGTAGTTCGCAAAAGCCATTGAATTTGACGCCAATGTTTAAAAATGCAAGGAAAGAACATTATTTCGCTACATGCCTAATGAATCAGTCTGAGATATGAGTTTTTACTAACTTTTCCACCAAATCCAACCGTAATGATCCTCATTTTGGCAAACGGTGGATCTCTATCCACCGTCATAGTGCCGTAGTGCCGATGCTAGTAGCCATAATTCATTCAGCGGAATAATTTGCATGAAAATAGATGCTTCGAATTGTTGCCAATCTCTTCGCCGATGACAGCAGGCATGTTCGCAATGCGGCGACTTAGTGCATCCTAATCAACCGTTCTAAAAGTTACACCATATTTATTACCAAAATATGCGTTTACCCAGGTCTTTTATCATTTTGTACCTTGATAAATTGTCTTAAATGTCTTTACAATCTCCTGTAAAAAAAATGGAATTTTCGTTTTTAAACTCGTGAGTTCGAATATTTTATGATATAGCTACTTCCGGGCGCGGCTTCGCTCGCGTGGTACATACATAAAAAGTAGTCTTTATGCTATTCTAGGTAAATAACTCTTTATATTCCAAGTTTCAACGAAATCGGTTTGAGCCGTTACGGCGTGATTGAATAACAAACATCTAAACATCCGCACAAACGTTCACATTTATAATATTAGTAGGATGCATCGCAGCTGCTAAATATCCAGCTGATTTTACACATGTTAATTCCGTACAAATGACTCAGGGGTGAAGATCAGCCAAATTACATAATATTACACCCATTCATGGCTCACCATGAGAGCCGCCAAGTGAGAAAGTCTCCACCCCCTCGGCCCTCGACACAATTCGTCTTATGCACATCACATAAGGAATCATTTTAATTGTGTCAGAGCGCACGTAACGGCCGGAAATGCTTGGTTTGTTTAGCTTGCAGATTTATTTCTGTATGCGTGCCGTGTCATCTGGCTGGGGGCGTCATCCTCTGCAGCCCCGAGCCGAGGTGCGCTTGGCGCTTGTCAATGCAGATTTCGCAACGTTGCGATGTGCACCCGCCGATGGAATTGCAGGGCATTGTTGTTTGCGAAACAACTATTGACTAGAGATAGTCAGACAATGTATCTGTTGAAGCCAACTCATTTGAACTTTAGATTTCATCCAATGTCTGTTATAATGTGTGTACCTATATGATTCTGCCAGATTTTACAAGGAAATTGTATTTTAGTATAAAAATAATGATACACACCTGTCACATACTGCCGTCCAAGATCAACATTGAATATAGCTCAACTATGAGCTACAACAATGTAATAAAACAGTTTTATGTGCGTCCTCGAACCGCCTCTGAGAAAAAAGAGGAAACTTTTTAGTTTTCACTCTAGCTACTGGCAATTATCTGATCTAGATTTTCTAAATTGGGTCGCTCGCTAGTTAGCTATCTTTTTTTCTTTAATTCATTAAGAAATTGCGTGGATCTGCCGTTCTCCAGAAAAAAAAATACCAAGTTGGGTCTACTCATGCCCATTAGTTAGACATGGCGGCTCTGCGTTCCTTGGTACACCGCCAGAATCGCCGATCCTTTTGGCTTGTCGATAGGCTGGTCGTAGTCGCGGTCGGCGAAAATAATGTCACTTTGAGACTAACGAACTTCAGACGGCTGACCTATAAAACACGTGCAGGTAAATTCATAAGGTGCATCGGTAACTAAAATCGCGTTAGCATTATGCAATCGATTGCATCAATCTGAAATTCAGCATCAGAAATTGCATTGTTTGAATGCAGATTGGCGATTGCATTCTTACAGATCAGATTGATTTGATTCAACCACGCTTACTACGATATCCCGGTTCAGATTGTACTCAATGAAAATAACATGATCGCAACGATTTTCTTCAGTCGCTCGTTAGCCGGCTCAAAGTGCTGACACATTATACTTGTTTTTGTATGGATGTGGTTAAAATTACGGAAGAAAATAATTATACTGGATGCATTATTCCCGAGTTGATGTATTCAATGTACGTTGTTCGTGTCTGCTTTAGTCTCTCTACTCTGTACCTACTCTCATATAACTTTGGTTCGATATTTATTCTACTCTTTCATGATTTTGTCTTTGTCGCTTCGGATGGGGCCAACATTCCATTTGGCCAATACGGTGGAGATTTTCTAATGCTTCGACATCGCCGGAGCTATTTCATGCAGACCACGACGCGACGACATTTTCGATCACACTGAGATTGATGAAAAAATTGAATAGTGTAAATTGCAGCCTTCGGGTTATTCCCCGCACTAAGATTGAGTTCGAGGATTGCAATGTAAACGCGTCTTAAGGGGCTATTTCAGACCTGCGAAGTACCTAGTTCTAGTGTAGTTCTTCATAATATACAAATTATTAAAAATATGGCAAAATTTACAAGCTAAAAAGACATCGAATACGCCTTGAAGACTCCTTAGCGCTTGTTTCAGATTGGGGTTACCAAAATCTGGTCACTTTTAACCCTTCTAAGACACAGGTATGTGCACTCTCAGCCAAAAAGACTCCGTTCAACCTAGCTCCGCATTTCCAGGGCATTCCACTCTCCGTCTCCGCGAGAATTTCAATTTTTTTTTGTCGATATTTCTAACGAGGTCCAGTATGGGAGTCACCTCGAAACTAAGGCTAAATTAACTTCAAAAAAACTTTAGTTTTCTTAACCGTGCCAAACAGTATTTCACACCGACTCAGCGCCTATTGCTTTATAAAGCACAAGTTCGGCCACATGTGGAATACTGTTCATACTGGCACGGAGCCCCCAAGTATCAGCTCCTCCGCTTCAATTCCGTTCAGAGAAGAGCCATCAGAATTGTCGACGAACCTAAGCTCACTAGTAAGCTGGAGCCCTTGAGCCAGCGCCGTGATATTGGCTCGCTCTGTGTGCTCTATCGGCTTTACAATGGTGAGAGGAGTTCTGAGGTACTATTTGACCTCATACCCGCATCGAGGTTCTACCATCGGACCTCGCGTCACCGGAATAAGGCTCATCCACATCTCATCGATACGTGGGTATCTCGAACCAATCGCTTTACGAGATCCTTTCTCCCCCATACGTGCAAATTGTGGAATGAGCTTCCTTCCGAGGTTTTCTGCTAACCTACAACATGAAGAGCTTTAAGAAAAATACAAAAAGATTTCTCCAGGGCAGGCAACGCATTAGCAATGCTCCAGTTGTTGCAGATGTCAATAGGCGACGGTAACCGCTTACCATCAGGTGGGCCGTTTGTTTTTGGTTAGCCTATTTGCCTCCGTATACCATTAAAAAAAAACAAAAAAAAACATTGCTAAATTAGATGGTTTCTCTGATGGACGACTATGTTGAAGTCAAAGCAAGCTTTCCCTTAACATTACAGGATCTTTGACCCTTTTTTTTTGTTTTCCTATTGAGACGCAATTAATTTTCAATTAAGTTTCGATTTTCATAGTCGTTTGGTTTCGTCTAGCAACAGACTAGTTTCTGGCGATGTTTTCTTGGGGTTCTTTTATGTAGACGTTGAGGCGTGGGTAGGCGGTGCTGTCAAACATGTTTACGAAGCTTCCGTCTATTTGCGTACTTAGGTACCAATTATTTGTTCGACAATTGCAAACAGGCGCCAGCAAGCGGTCTTAGTTTTATCAGAGCTTGGCATAATGAGGGGACACTCGTTACGATATGGGAATGGAACATTTTGTCTGACGGTCTTTTTTACATTTTATTAAAATTGATACTTTCAATATTAAACAGTTATTCGGCTCGTTTGCATGAGCTAATGAAAAATTAATGAGACATTAATTGTAACTTCTTCGTTGAAATTTTGACACAAGTCGCATGCCAAACTAGCATGTGAGCTGAAAAGAGTCACAAATGCTTAGTTAGTCAAATGAAAATTCCACGAAATATTATGGGAGTGCTAAATGCTTCGGCCAAAAATAAGCAACGGATTTATGAAAATGTATAGGACTTTTGCTAATTCTTTAGCAACAGTCCTAATTGTACATACATAATATTTTAGTGCGTGTGGAGTAACTTTGAAACAGAGTGAGGAACAGTGATAAGAGACCTTTGTGGAGTGAAAGAAGACTTAGTGATGAGGATTGAGAAAGGTACCTATGCTTAGATGGTTTCACCATGTCATCATTTTAGTCGTAGGACGTCCACTTCTGAGCATAGGCCTCCCCCATAGAAACTACCTTTTGCCCATATTCGCCATGATGGGCATGTGGGTTGGCGAGCGTAGATAAAGATATTGTTTGTTAATAGGAAACGCTGCTGCCCATCCCTTTGTTTACCTTACAACATTCACGGGTAGAAATGGAGGGGCCTATTCTTCAGCCGGGGCCACCACGTCATGGTTTAGTCATGTAGAGATTATGAATGAAAGAAGATTGACGAAACAGGTGTATATTGCAAGTGTTACCCTAAACCACCGAGCATGCATGAGGAATGTGTGATTAGAGTGAATGAAGCAAAAGAGTTGTCATGATGACTCATTGCCCGTAGTCCGGTTCAGTTGTCCGGTCAACCGGACTACGGATCGTATAATGGGGAAAGTGGTCTCTGGGAAACAGGCGTGGTTTGATGTATGTAATATTTTAGTAAGCATGCAAAAAGTTATTTCTTGTTTTTCATTTTAGATGCGTTGGGCTTTGTTTATGGCCATTTAATTTAAATACATAATGTTTTCTAAATTAAAATTTTGCTGTGTAAACAATTCCGTAACGTTTACAATATGTTTATGTAAAACACACATTGCCAAGTTTCCTAGTCCACAATTTTCAGCGTAGTTGGTTTAATATGTTTCGTTCAGTTAGTTTGGTTTGTTTACGTGTTATGAACATGTTTCCTTGTGGCGCGGTATTCTAGTTCCTACTCGTATTGGTCTCGTATATATTTTACTAATTGTTTATTTTATATATTTTCAGGTAATTAACCTTCACATTCCTTCATTTTGAACGCTTAAAATGTTTGGCAAATCCACAATGTTTCGGTGAGTCTGGCCAGGGACACAAACATTGGGTAATTAGTTTCGCTGATGGTATTAAAACAATATTTGTTTGTAGCACTCTTGTTATGCTCTCGCTGTTATTCATTTATTACAATATGATTTTCCACCTATATAAAATTACTCAATAAAAGACGAGGCACAGCACAGAAAATTCAAGATAAACTGCTAAAAAACAACGTGATCCGTTACTAGTATGGTATCCCGAAAGGGCTGTTTTGGTCTTAGTAGGTACTTACCAAACCAACCTTATGACTAACAATTAAACGTACGAGAACATTGGCATCAAGATTGCTACTCTAAACAGGTGAATAATTACGTTTGATCTCATTTGATTCTAAAACATTTGATTTATGCACATTGTTTTTGCATGGAAATAAGTCTGTGCAATGCAAGTCGTAGAACAGAGGTGAATGTCTATTGGGTGTAGGTAAAATAAGCCCCTTTCGGCTCTATATATATTTCACGAAACACCTTGAATAACACAAAGTGTAGGTACTACTCAAAGGTTCTCCTTTCATAAAAAAAAATATTATTACCCGACAAGTTATCTTCAGAATAAACGTTTAGCTTTATTTATCTCGTCGCTAACCGCGTACGCCTCACCCACGCTTATGGCGACAAAGCGAATTCTGCGTTTTACCCAACGAATTTCTTACACTTGCGATTTAACAAGATAACATAATAATTAACCTGTTAATTTACATATTCGTCCGTATAATTTCCTATAGGTGCTTGTACCTTACGTTTGTGAATCATGCTCTTGTTATTTTCAGTTTAAACAACTTATTTAAGAAATTATTTTTCAACATTGCTATTTTATGATAATTTGCTACTGGTTCTAGTTTGTGAAGAAATTCCGATTGTTTTCCAATATGTTTATTCTGAATGCCTGTAGTGCATTTAACACACCTTAAATAGTAGGTATATAATTCAGTATATCGATGATTACATCTATTTGGGCCAGTTAGCAAGCTTCGTATCGAGAATGCTTGGAAGACCACCTCCTGGTCGATGAAGGGGGACGATCTTCATCTGTAACTTAAGCGCCAGCGCCAACTCATCAACATGTATGTGTATCCTGCCTGTCCTAACATATGGTGCGCAGACATGGTCGCTAACCGAATTACAGAAGTCCAGGCTCAAATTTGCCAGAGCGCAATGGAAAGTAGCATTCTCAGCCTTAAACGCATCGACGGGGTGCGGAAAATAATGATGCGTTCAATTACTGGCATTACCGACGTCGGGATCAAACCTCTAAATCCCGAAAAGTGGGTGAATATCGCCACTCGTTTGGTGCCTGAGGACAAAAAAGGCAAAAAAAGGCGTTGGCGCGAAGATCTTGATGGATATGAGGAGTGGTGAGCGATAGCCAAAGACCGGGATGAGTGGAAGATTTTGAGGGACACCTTTGCCCAGCAGAGGGACACGAAAGGTTAAAAAAATAATTATGTAGGTTTATTAGCTAACCTTGTTGAGAATGTTGTTTCTTTAGAATGATTTCATGCATCGTTTTGAGTCCATTAAATCAGTGTTGCACGTGGCTGCGCATTAATAACTGTTATAATATTTTGAGGTTGTTAAACTTAAGATTCCGTTAATTTCTATGAAACCTACTTCCATTCAGAAATGCGGAACTGAAAAATTGCGATGAGATTTGAGTGCAAAGTTAGTAAGGCACCCAGAAAATTCAGTTAGTGGCATTTTAGAGAAACTAGTAGAACCTTCTGTACTTACTAAAAGATCCAAATTGTTCTGTATCAAAATGTATCCTCTGTGAAATCCTATACCTGGGTTTTTTCTAATCTTCTGAAGAACGTTCTTATAAAAGATGTACTCTACAATGTACTTAAAAATGACAGATGTATTCGGCACTTTCAAAAATAAATAATATTTGATTTAAATGCATATTTAACGATATACCTACCTAGTTGTTTTTGTAACTGTGCGGGCGGCATATATCGTGGCGGCTTGTTTTTCGCGTTGCAGAAATAGACCGGTCTACTACTTTGCTAAATAATAAGAAAAATCTCGGGATTGGCCGTGTACGAAATGACCATCCTCATCAATCAGCTGCTTGGAGCGAGTCCAAGATTTTTACACGTTTAGGTTTCGTAGTTTATTTGGATAGTTCGACTGGCTTCATGTCCCCATCGCTGCTATGCAACCGACGACTTTGCTATTGTGAACCTTACGTTGTTTGTATTTGTGTTCTGCGGTTACGCAATAGGTACCAATATTTATTTATGAGAAAATACGTTAATTGTTACAATCTTTTTGTAAACGATGCCAGAGTTTTTCAAGTTATTTACGTTGCCTCATTGCTTTTGCCTTGAGAATAAGTTGCTCTAGAATTTACTTAGAAGTAAAAACACATTGAAAACCAGTGACACCAGGAATATAGATTTCGTTGAAATCTTAAAATAAAAGAATTTTGGTCTCATTGTCTTTGGGTTGAGTGCTTGGCGGTAATAGTATTTTGAACATGCCGAATCTATTTCCAACGTCGTTGACAGACGCTAATGGTATTTCTGTATGTACTTTCGTTCTGAAAAGTTGTCTGAAACAGTTCGAATGAGTGTTCACGACACCTTTACGCAATTCCTGTCTCACGCCTAAACGCTTGCCAAGCGGCTACGTCATTATACTTCTACCCCACTGGCTAAAGGAAACGCCGCTTCCAGGCATTTGACATTTAAAGCTATATTTGCATGAGAAGTCCTAACACATACGGCATGTCGGCACCGCCAATAAGCATCGGCACAGGTGACATTATATTCGTACTTGCACTGACCTATTTACCATAGCGACGCTCATGTCATAATCTCTCGCTGCATCATATGAAATTGTGAATTTAGACAGCACATACGTTTGGTGAGTTATATATTTTGATAATTCTTAGTCCACCATAATTTCAACATACATAGAATTTTCCGAAGTAGGCGAGGCATTCATGATTTTTATTTGGAGATATGCCATAATTTTTATGGGAATGGTTAACTGAAGTGACATGTTGTTTCTGGACGATTTCTTCCTAGTGTACCGAGGAGGGCCGTTGAACTTTTGCTCCTTATTTAGATTATAGAAGTGGAGACGACGACCGGCGCAATCTGGCCGCTTGGCCCGCTCTGCAAAATAGGCACAACGATCGCTTCCGCAATCTGTTGAAGATGTGGATCTATCATGGTTTGTGGTCGATGGCTATATGAGCATCGGCATGGCTATAATATGAGTTTCTAGGTATCGGCAAAGCTAAGCAAATCGTATTAATTTGTACCATGTGTATTGTAATTGGTATATGAATAAAGCTGAAGAGAATTCATAGAAGGTACACAACTAAAGTTTGATATTTGATAATTTATTATGGTCAAGAAGACTTCATAAAACTCTTCTAAGAAGTGTTCTTAAATGCCAACATCGCAAAAGTCACAGCCGCAACGTGGGCAAAGCAGTCCTCGTCGTTTAGATGCAGTTCAGAAATAGACCACGGAAGCGCTCGACCGACCCGTTTGGTATTTGTTCAACGTTGACCTAAAACAGTGTTCGCTTTGCTCGTTTGTTATTCGCGTGGCCGAGTTGCCCGCCCTGTGCATTTTGCCCGAGCACCAACGGCATCAGTTTATTGGTCCGGGATCTATGAACCGAGATACTCGATGCGCTGCTCTTGCCACTTTACAGCTCTTTCCAAACCAATGCTTACAATGATGAAAGAAGTCGGACGCGATAAGTGGTCTCCGCCCAATATAGAACCTGAAAAATGTTTATGGAATCAGTGTACCGCAGCCGACGCGGTAAACATTTTTTTGCATGTGCGGAATGATTTCTATCAATTGTGGTGTGGTCTCGTCACGCGGCACAGTGCCAGGGCGTGCAGAGTCGTATCGCACGTGGACAACATGACGGATGAATGGGGCTCGTCACGTGTGGACATGAACATCTTCAGTTAGATGCCATCGTTTCATCCATATTCGATGGTATAAATATTTTCCAAGCGCTGCTTGAACTTCTTTACCTATACTACCGTGTACCACTTCAATACTACAATTTGTACTTGTTTACCAAAATAATACCCCATGTAAAAACAGAAATTTTCCTGCTGTTTTATGGTTTCTACGATGATATTGATGAAGTCTCGTGAGTGTGAAATGTTTCACTATAATATTTATCTTTCGTCATTTGCTCGTTATACACGCACCGGCATTGTATCAATATAAATATTTCTTAAAGATATTTAGACCTTGCTGTTTGTTTTGATATACAAGGTGAAACAAAGTATGTAACTATCCTGAAAGGGACTTATTCCACACCCAATTGGCAATAAAGTTTGCTCCCCGATTTTTTTTATTTCCTTTTAGGAATTATATATAGCTCCAACCGAAGATTTGAAATAAAACGTACAAAAATAACAGAACATGAGGACAATGTTTATTAAAATTCGTAAATCACATGAAAATGCATATACATTATTGCCATAAGCTTGACCAAGCTCAATGCCGATGAGTGTACCTATCAGTCGATTGTATTCTGAAGGTACGTCTGTTGTCGTAACTACAACTGCAACAACACAATCGAGCTTTTCATAGATTGATATACGGCCCGTAAATCAAGAGGAAGACGATTCGTTTGGACAGCGAACTCCAATAAAGTGGTGGAACTGTTTTTCTGTCCATGAAAAGGATTGTCGTTTATTGACAAGTCATGACTCTTCGAAATAATCGTTACTGCTGAAGTTTATAGCGGTGCTTCTGTTTAAGATTGTATCGGAATAGGGATGTTTTGGGCCGTGTGTATGTTTCTCTATAGCTTTTAGTTTCACCATATCAATATGTCCGTCCGTCTGTCCAGAAAGTAGCCGTTCTTCTCGCAGAATATTAGTGCTACTATCACGTTAAAATTTCACGTTTAATTTAGCAAAAAGGTTTTTCGTGGCACCTCCCCTACATGTGAAGTGTGTTGATTTTTATTTTGCAAACCCCTTATGTGTGTATTACCCCATCCCGTGTGGGTTACGTTTTACTTTCAAAAAATATTAGGTTTCATGAAAAAAATATCGTAAGGCTACAGAGATCCGTTTAATGAATATGAAGCGGTAATTTTCGTAGTCAAATGTCCCTCCTTTCGGTAAAACCACCATTTGATTATCAACATCAACAGCCTGTTGCAGTCCACTGCTGGACATAAGCCTCCCCCAAAGGGTTCCACGACGAACAGTCTTCAGCGATTTCGATCTACCGACTTCCCGCAACTTTAACCATCGGGCCCCACCCGAGGGTCGTCTAACACTGCGTCGCCCGGTTCGTAGTCGCCATTCCAGAACCTTTATTCCCCCGATTGCCGGTTCTGTTAGCTATATGGCCTACCCGCTGCCACTTCAACTACTTAAGCATACATCAAAGGTAATCAAAATATATATGAAGTTACAAGGCAAGATATCGCAGCTAAGTAGGCTTCGCTAGTTTTCGAGAAGTAGTCTGTTCATAATAGCTGCATTTATATGTACTACTCCTAAATTCATTCTTTATTTCAATCATAACTAATGGAGACTCCTTACTAAGCTGTTCCTACTGACTTCGGAAGTCTTTCTTTAAGTGTTCCGACACGCGTTTTTATTTTATTTTTACATTGTGTGATTAATTAAATTTTCTTTATTCACTGCAAAATGAATCACGAGATTAAGACAAATAGCTAATAATTTGGCACTTTCCTTCACACTGGTCATGTTGTGGATCGATCGTTGCCAAGGAAAGTTATTTCAAACTGTCTCCATGAGACAATTTAACAAGTGTTTCAGTTAATTGTCTAGATGGTAAGAGTTGTGCCCCATTGCCAATAACTATAAATCCGATTATTAATCAGTCTGCGCATTTGTCGTATAAGCGGCCGGCGCACGCGCATCGCCAATGTTATGTTTTATGTGCACCGCTTAATGTATAGACAAACTTTATTTTTGCATTTAATAAAAAACAAACAACGAGTCTGCAAGTACCTAATGAAAAAAATATTCTTTGAACTAAATAAACTTTATGATATTTATGATATTTAACTGGCCTCATAGCTCAGTTGGTAGTAACTCTGCCTTCTGCGCTAGAGGTCGCGGGTTCGATTCCCGCACTGGACAAACATTTGTGACTAACACAGATGTTTGTTCTGTGTCTGGGTGTTTAATATATATCTATTATGTATATAAGTCTTTGGTACCCATAGTACAGGCTATGCCTAGTTTGGGATAAGTTGACCGTGTGTGATATGTCCGGAATATTTATTATTATTTATATGACTAGAAATTATATTGTAACAAATAGTTTATTTTAACGAAACTTACCCACATGAAATAGAAATAAATCCACCCGGTAAAGCTTCATTTATAATCAGACATTCAGACAGATGCAGGAATTTTAAAACGCAGTTGATAAATGCTGTGGGGAATCCTAATTAATAACAGGGAGAAAAGTGAAGATGTAGAAGTAGTATTTTTGAATTTAGTAGACATAAGTGTTGGTATTAAATCCTTAGTATACGCGAGATTAGTACTTAGCATAGTCATTGCTATTTTAAATAAATTGGCTAAGCGCGTGTCGGACAAGCACAGTGAAGGCTTCCGAAGTCAGTTCGTCTAGTTAGGCATCTTATTTTGATTGCCAGAAACAATTATTTAATGAATTTAGTATGGGGCTTTTTATACCATTAACAAACACGATTACTATTTCTAAATTAGTAAAGCTGTCGATTACTTTTCCGGTATTCCCAAATATCGGTTTAGCCGGTAGGGTTGTGGCTGAAGCTTCATCATATTTACTTAATAGATCACTGTAGCGAAAAAGTTTTCTATGTGTAGGTACGTTTATAAACATTTGAAAGACCAACGATGTCCCACACTTTTGGCCAAGTATTTATACCATATGGCCCTCCTTGTCGGACTTCGGAACCCTAATGCCGCGTAGCTGGATAGACAAAAATGTTTGTGAATAAATTTTGTGATTTGCGTCATTGAGAAAATATTATTATAGGGTGTCTTATTCGAACTCGTTTGTAAAATCGCAACCTCCGCGTCTAACGCGCTTGTCTCGGGTATATAAAGATAGTAGCTTCCGCCCGCGGCTTCGCTCGCGTGGTACCTATAAAGATAAAAAGTATGCTATATGCTATTCCAGACTATAATCTATCTCTGTGCCAAATTTCATTCAAATCCGTTCGGCCGTTTGGGCGTGATTGAACCACAAACATCCAAACATCTAAATATCCTCACAAACTTACGCATTTATAATATTAGTAGGATTAACCATTTTAGAACGCAAATAAATACCTATATCTGGAATACCAGCTGATTGATATTATGACGATGTTGAAAAATAATATGACATGCAAAAAAGCTCGTTCTGGTTCAAGCTTTAACCCTTTAGGTGAGCCTTTTGCGCTTAATGTAAGAAAAGTAATCAAAAACATTTTTTTTATAGGTAGTAATTTTCATGATAAAGCTCTCATAGGATTAAATAATTAATTATGATTATAAAAAAACAAAAACAGCGGATTTGAAAACTCTTGGGAAAATAAGCTAAAACCAAATTGAAATTATCAAAAAAATAAAGACGGTCAAGTGCGAGAACTCGCGCCCTGAGGGTTCCGTACCATTGGTCGTGGGCTCGAATCCCGGTCGTGCACCAGTGGTCATGGTTAGAAAATAAATATTCTAAGTGTAGTAATTGACAAACTTATATTTGCGGTCGCTCACGTACTCATTGTATGACATTGGCCGTAAATATAACTTTGTGTCCTTAAAAACTTCGAAATTCCTCAATTTCAGACTTTTCCCTTTATTTGTGTTACAAAAGCTCCTAGCATTCCAAATTTCAGAATTGTGAGGTAACTGGAAGTACCCTAGAGGTTTTTCATTTTAGCCATTTCCTTAAAAAATTATACATTTCTTTTTAATTGCCATATCTTTTTAATGCATTAAGCTAGAGCTTTGATTTTTATCCGGCACCATAAGCCTTACACCTTACTAGGTGGTATAAATTTCAAATTGATTACTTCAGCCGTTTCGGAGAAAAAGGGTCTTGACAGACGGACAGACAGACGGACGGACAACAAAGTGATCCTATAAGGGTTCCGTTTTTCCAAATGAGGTACGGAACCCTTATTACTATTACCTATGGAATAAATCCCTTTCGGGATAGTATCCTAGTTGCGGAACATGTAGAAAGAAATATATGATACTTACCCTAGAACGACGGAGAGACAATTTCAGTACAGTTTAAACTAACGAATTTGTGAATTTTAAATGTAGTCCGTTTTATATCTTGCATTAAGTCTTGAAAAACCTTTAGCATTTATCTATGTAATTATTTATATTCAAATGTTACGTTATAATATAGGAAAATAACTGACTTATCTATTTTTAAAGAAGTTGCTAATATTGTGAGCGTGAAGAGATGTTTATACCCACTGAACGTATAAATGTCGCAATTGCGTATAGCCAGCCATCTTTATATTTTCGTTTAGTGTATTTGACTTTTATTTTGATTTTTATTTTTAACCCGAATTAAAATACTTGTCATTCTTTTTAAGATTACTTAAAACTACTGTTTTATGAGTCAATTATTTGTCATCGTAAAATAAACCGATTTTTTAATAGTTTCTCTACCTAGGTGCATAAATCCTTAATCCAGAATTTTACCTACTTACTTACGTTTACTTTTGTTCTTGAAAGTCTCTACATTAAACTAGTCAGATCCGTTGGCCGAATGATGGAATTCACATCAAACTACTTCTACTTATGCTAATATTATGGCGTCGCAACAGACATACAGACATTTCCTATTTACAATGTAGTGATTGCGCAACGGGATATTCACATTGTACATTTATCGCGATCAGTATAAGTGGTGTTATTCAGTGTGTTTTTACAGCTGCATTTCGGCATAGACCCAGTCTAGTTGTAGCTCTAACTGTGCTCCGACGATAAACAGACCGCTGTTGCCGACCCGCTGAAAACATCCTTTTACGTCATCGGCCCGCTATGGTTTCTGCCTTGAATTCTGCTATACCGTACTATGTATGTCTTTGTTTGGTAAAACATTTATTTTTCACCTGGCCGTTTTGTGTAGCCTTCGCACTCGAATTTGTTTGCAAAAGGTTGGCTTTGGTAAAGGTGGAAATACACAATACAGAAATCAGAATAATCTCATTTACACTCTTATTTAACTTCAGCAGCTCGAGAACTATCGTCCTGACCTTTTTTAATAGTAAACAAAAGCTAGAGAAGGGTAGTAAAGTTAGTGATTATGAATAAGAGGGTTAGGTAGCTTTAGGGAATCTAGCGAATCCCTAATCGTTACCAGTTCTTTCCCAGAGTTAACAAGTCTTCAAATGGTTTACTCATATTTTTTGTGTATACTACTAATCTATCCAGTGGGAGTCATGATGCAAATTAATTGATTGCAAACAACTATGATAGTGATTAAGCCCATTTACATGATCTGTATTTTAAGTTGATTGGGTTTTCAGTCACATTCATAGCATTCGACGTTAGCTTATTTTAAAGGACCACAATGTATGCTGGATTTAACGAGCTCCTAATAAACCTATTTGTTTGACCCACGCTTGTAAACGATTATCGTACAAAACAAGTCTATCAAGCCAAAGACCTATTTTAAATGCAATTTCGTAGAAATCGTTTAGAATTTATAATGCTTTGATGTTGTTCTTTTCAACTAGGCATTTAATAAAAATATATTGCTTTCCCTGTCATGTAAACAATTCACACTTACACTCTCATTCAGGTTTCACACTTTTGCTTACTTTCTTGTCGCGTGAATGTTTCTTTCTTGGTCATCCTCTATTAGTTCATTGACCAGGTTGATGTATGGTAGCCCTGAAAAGGGCCTATAGCCACCACCAATCAACCAGTTGTTGAACGACATTCAGAATCTCCCATTCCCATGATATGAAATTAACTCCGGGTCTATCACAGAACAGCCAGTAGCTTTGTCAGTCAACAAGTAGCCGAACTTCATACATCGTCTTACGAAAGTCAATTGAAATCCCAATTTAGCCTAGTGAAGCTCGGTAAGCCAAACTTGCGTTGTGCAAGTGCCTAGTCAATGTGCTCCATACGGCATGATACAGCACGGTACATTTAATGATTTTGGCTTACTTGCAGATCGAGAGAAATGCAAAATCTCTTAAATTACCGATATTCCAATCATCATTGGTTAATTTATGAGTTCTAAGGGGAAAGTAAGTGAAGGCCATTATAGCTCGCAGAACCGACAACCGTTGGGGAATAAAGGTTCTCGAATGGCGACCACGAACCGGGCGACGCAGTGTTGGAAGGCCCCCCACCCGATGGACCGATGACTTTGTGAAGGTTACGGGAAGTCGGTTGATGGAAAAGGCCCAAGACGGTTCGTCGTGGAACTCTTTGAGAGAGGCCTGTGCCCAGCAAAGTGAAAGAAGAAAGCAAAAAGAAGGTGAAAGTATTTTATTTCACCTTCGAACTCGTAAATTAACGACCAGAAGCTACATGTTCAATTTAACATGGCAAAGCAAAATATTGATAACACTACACAACATTATCAATAGGCAGCGTCCGTTGTTTCACATAAACATAGTGATGTTGATTGTTGATGTTGATTTTTGTTGAAATGCGTTTCGTTGCTAACCATCCTAACAATTAGTCATAGGTATAGGTAGATAAGGTACTATACTAGGAGAACTTTTGCTTTGTATATTTAAAAAAATCGTGGATTTGGTGGAATGGTTTACAAACAACAAAAGATTAAAAGAAAAATATTTTTATCTTCCTAATGCGCCCTTCATCTAAGTGTTGACTATCATCACAATCTGGACAACCCGATTGTGATGATAGTACACGAATACTCGCTTTTAATTAAGTTTAACTAGGTTTAGTGGTTTTTCTTCTTATTATGAACCTTTAGTCTTAGCAGGTATTTACTACACTGCTGTTAAGTATCTTTTACGAGCTTTAATTGTCTTTTGTCTTATTTTGTACATAACTTGAAAGTCAATTTTGTCACAAATCCCTTGTTCCAATCAGTCCCATAAAGTTGAAACTGGATGGAGGGAGACGGAAGGTGGAAAAACGGAACTCATTTTTTATCAGTTCAGTGTTACCGTTAGTTACTAGTTTTGTAAAATCTACCTTTGAAAAAATAGGTTTTACAACATGAAAACTATTCACATAAAGTTCTGTTTCATTCCATCGCATACTTATGGTTTTTAAAAAGATTGGAAAAACATCAACACGAAAAAGGCGTACATACGAAAGTGAGCTGAGCATCGTGATGGTAGACAGAACGGGGTCAGTCGCCACACTACTTTGTCGCCGCCTGCTCGGATGATGCGTCCCACAAATCATATTTAGCTTAGCACTATGGAGAATTGTGACTATTGCTGTTTGTCTTAGAATAGACGAGTTAATGAAAGCGGGCATCTGATACATGGCACGTCTGCCTGAGAGTGACCTGAATTTTAGACGAAACTGATTTCCCAAGTTAATTGTCACCTGTTTTTTCTCTGAAGCGGAGATCAAAAACTTTATGGAATAAATAGTCGGTTCTGGGAGTTTTATGGCTTCATTTAACGATAGTGTTATTGTTTGACAATATTTCCAATGCGGCCATCAGAGAAATAAATTGTATATTTCGTTAGCCTTCATAAAAGAAATAAAAATTACCGATCTGTACTGATTGTGGTTACAGCTGTTTTGGTTTAATCGTAAACCTATGACCCGCGGAACATAATCATATGCGCTGTCTAATGGAATCTAATTAAACCAGTACATTAAAGCGCTCGTCGTCATCCAGTTGATAAACAAAGCGGCGTAGGTGGAGACAGGTGCCTGCGCCCACGCCTGGTCCAGGGCCGTGTGCACACCTGACGTCACCTCCACAGCCTCCTATGACGCGAACCCTTGCCTAACCTGTCCCCACAATCAAACAAAGAACATTGCCGGTTGGCGTTTTTTTACTTCCTGTATATCTGCTTTTAATATGTATTTGTTTTAGTTCTGTTGAATTTAGGCACTCGTATCAGTCGTACGAATTCGACGTATTTTCTGTTCTGTTAATTAATCCGAACATTGATAACAGTAGAGTATTATGCCTACGCGGACCAATATGTGTTGACATCTTGATTGACGTGTTTCGCGACGCTACGCGCCATGCTTTCGGCCAAGTTAATGCGCGTAGTCTCATTTTATTTTGTCGTAATATTCTTCCACTTAAACCACGTCCAGACAGACTTCAAAGAACCAACCCTGACCCATATGCACGGTGCGATACGATGGTAAATCATAAGAAATAGCACGACACTTCTTTGCTAATGTAAATAGTAAACGTAGCTGTATATGAGCTTCCTGAATTTGACTGGCCTCATAGCTCAGTTGGTAGTAACTCTGCCTTCTGCGCTAGAGGTCGCGGGTTCGATCCCCGCACTGGACAAACATTTGTGTGATGAACACAGATGTTTGTTCTGTGTCTGGGTGTTAAATATATATCTATTATGTATATCAGTCTCTGGTACCCATAGTACAGGCTATGCCTAGTTTGGGATCAGTAGACCGTGTGAATATGTCCGGAATATTTATGTTTATGTTTATGTTTATTTGTGGAAAATGTTTTATTATTCGTGAATCGAAAGAGTCTCCTCACGGTCGTAATAAAAAAGAAGAAATTAAAACAAATTCTAACTAAACCATAATTTCCATGCAATACAGGTTTTTTCTAGAACTATGAAGAAAATGTAGTACCTAATGGTCGATTGACTAAGTGGTGTCGTGTGATACCGAATTATGATACGTGTACTAAACGCGTGGGAGGCGATGACACGCGACAAGTCACAGCGTTGAATCGTGCCGTAATAATAGAAAAACATATAAGCACGTGTCGATTACTATGTATGGATTATTTTCTTATTTGTGTGAGAACGACATTGGAAGAATCAAATATCTACTTGGCCGCAGCTGGATGAGGCTTGCACAGGCTAGAGGAGAATGGCACATACAAAGGGAAGCCTATACGCTGCAGTACCCTGCAGGGTTAAGTCAGACTGTGGATGGATGATGAAAGTATTTGATGCACAGACAAGGCTCCAACCGCTAGTAAAATGTAAAATATGCAGACGAGACGAGTGCACTTGTGCAAAATCTAATTTGTATTTTTGTGTATCTGCCGCCGTAATCATTCGCATCATTACGTGTAATGAATCATCTGCCTGCCTGCGCACACGCTCAGTTTGTTTACAATATTCTGTGCGGTAACACCATCGCGTAATGACTAATAAGCTTTTACAAATGTTAATTTAATTCACCCTTGTTTATCCATCGTTTCAATGTTTGAGGATTCATCGACCAACCACTGTTTCAGCGTAAAGGAAAAATATTGATGGCTACAAACTTGGTAAACATCGTTGAAAAATATTGGTTCATAAACAATATTGCCCCATATTTCGCTTTTCAGGGATACATATAGATACTTTCTGTACGAGTGCGTGCAATCTTGCTTCGATCGACTCTAGACCTATTTATCAATTCAGTTAACAGAAATCTGATTTTCGTTTTTGAAGTCTGTTTACCTTACTTTTAGTTTATAATGTACGTGACTCACAGACAGATGTTTTATTTTCAGCTCGTATTTTCTTTTCCTCGTATATCCAGCTTTATGGAAGCTTTAAACGTTACATAATACTTCAATTTTTCCTCGCCTATGGAATCTGTTAAAACGTGCTCTACATTTTATGTTTTTATACGTTTGTGAAAGAATACAAATAGAAGTCGCTCAGTTAGATAAAAATAACGGAGTTGTTACGTTAGCGCATTTCATTTCAACAGCGATTGGTATGTTACTGTCTCATCGTCATTGATTGATATCAGTGGTAGGGCACTCATTCACTGGTTAAGCCCAGGCTAGTACCTGGCTGCTAATGGGCATAAAAACCTTCGTGCTTCAAGGTTACAGATCAATCAAGCTATCGTAAATGTTTGTTCGTATTGCGGTTGATCGGGTCCGTCTGCCTCGCCTATGTTGCCCAATTCCCTAACACTCCTAACAGCTATTCCACGCCCATTGTAGTACCTACGTACCCTTTTGTGCGTACCACACGCACGGCTTCCGACTGAACAGTTTGTCACAAGACCCTGTGCGTGTTCATAGTGTCATTATATTAATGAAAACCTTCCGTTTCATTTATTCTACATTAATTTTATTTGTTTAGTGATCCGTCTCACATTGATTTCATTGATAAATACTCATATTATCACACTAACCTCTACTGAGTGGGATTTATCTTTGTAAGGTAGAATTCCTTCCTATTGGTACAATACAATCACAGGGATTCCTTATTGGTCAGGAATATGTTTGTGGCTGTTTATCCATTCAGACGTGTCGGACTTGAGAAACTAATTTGATATCTTTGCCTGGATTCAATTGTGACGTTTATTTTCCAGAGAGCCGTTCCGCGTGCGGTGGCGGCGGCGGGTCAGAGGGCTCAGACGGTCGAGCGTCGTGGCGCGTGACGCTCGACCACGACCTGGTGGAGACGCTCAGCGCCATCTACCCCGAGTGGTTCAAGCCGCAGCACCGCCGCGAGCGCGCCGCGTCGCCCGCGTCACCGGCCTCGCCGCGCACCCCCTGCACGCCGCCTTCGGACGATACATTCAGCAGGTATGTATTACTATTTATATTATACCTTTAAAAAGACTGAACAGCTGACTAGACATGTGTGGCGAAGCCGGCGGCGCCTCAGCTGATGAGGTTGAACTGCGAGAGGAGCTAGTTCTATTGCCTGTCATCATCTTCATTCACGTCAGTGTTTAACCACAGCTGTGCCAATCCACGATTCTGTGGAAGGAAGCTCCATCCTGTTGCGGCTCGCGATGCTTGCTATATCGTCTATGCTAGCATGTAGCCTATATGTTCCAGGCCATGGTTGTTGCTTCTCCAGGAGTATCGCTACGCGAGAAGCAAGTGTAGCTATAGGCCTTTAACTGATTTTATCGAGGGGATCCTAGTGCGGAGTCAGGATTTTGTATGTGACTGTTGGGTGTTTGCTTTTTTTATCAGTTGCTATATGAACAAGTCCGTTTGTTGATAGTTCCGGCGCGGAGGAGATGGCCGGCCGCCAGGCAGGCAGCAGCGGCGCCAGCGAGCCGCCGAGCTCGCCGCCGCGCGTCTCCCCGCCGAAGGTGATTGTTGACGACAGCCCCTTGCAGCCAGCCATGGGGAAGCACAAGGAATGTGAGTAATATCTTTAATGAAGTATTTAGAATTAGTAGATGATATAGAATGTAGATTCTGCATCAAATAATACAAATTCCACGGGTGTTTAGTTTAGTTATAAAATAAAAAATTACTATGATCCTGACGAGACTCTCGCTTGTATTCGTAATCAGTCACTAACTTTATTGGCCCTGTCCTTTCGAACAGTTAACAAAAGAAAGAGGCGGTTATACTTTAATTGAACCGATAAAGTTAACGAGTGATAACGAAAAAAGAGTGCATCAGCTTTCCAAAAATACCTATGTTTTTTGGTTTCATCGGCGCAGCAGACGGGCACTGTCTTTATGTCTGAGCATGTATGGATTCCACACCACATTAGTATGCGTGAAGGTGTCTAAATTTCCTGTCATGTTGTTATTCGCATGCGCTGTAAGTGAATAAACAAGTTCACACCACTTGATAAGTGCAACCAGTCGAAATTCCCCGATACAAAACTACAAAATAGGGGACGCTGCTTTCCATCCTCTAGCTTTTTTCCCCTTAGTCACGTCTTATGACATCCGCTGGTAGTTAGAAATGGAGGGGCCTATTTTTCAACCAGGGCCACCACGGCAGTGGTGATGATGAATGCGCACTTAATTGTTTCGAATAGAAAAACTCATTGGTGTACGACTGGGTTCGAACACACGACCTTCGGTTTGATAGTCGGGGAAACTCACACTAGTTCAAAACGGCATTACGAAAAAATATATTAAAAAAATTATAAAGAAATGTACTGTGCCTGTAATTGCGATCTGAAATAACGTGACACAAAAGAGATATGACAGTATCGAAGCGAAGATGCCCAGTAACCCACAAAGTTCGGCCCACTGGTAGTGAATGTTTCGTCTGAAATACGGTCGCGGCATAACACTAGTTTCCTTGTGCAGTGTTTATTTATGTTGGCTATGAGCCAGTTGTCGGCCCATCGCTCGCAGCTCACGCGAGCAAGGGTGCCCACGTTCCGTCTTATCGATAATATTCGTCGAGTATCGACATCGATCACGTCGCCCGCGCCTATCGACGCTACGTCAATGTCCGTCACCTGGCGTCATAACACTATTCTTTAACGGCATACCGGTGATACCGGCTCAATCAATACGCATTGTTGTATGAAAAAGGCAGTCGCTTCAATTCAATGTGAGATATGAACGCACGATTCCTGCTTATTGAAGTTATTTTTAACGCTACGAGGATAATGTATGTAGGAAAAACATTGATTTAGTTCATTAGAAATAACTAAATGTCCAATAACGTATCATGTTTTTTACAGCTTTGAAAGTTAAGCTGATGATGCGGCGTCCCATCAACCAGCTCGTCGCCCAGGGAATCATGCCTCGTGAGTGTAATTTTATTGCTACACTTATCATCAAAAAAAATAGAGCCACCCTTGCAATTTTCATGAAAAAAAAACACGATTTGAATTTGAATTTATGGAATTCGAAAGCATAAACTAAGAACTAAGACTAATTACTAAGTATAATAATAAATAACTTGACAAATGGCTCGATTGTTTATTTAAATAAGTGGAATTTACTATAAGTTTATTTTAGTCATTAAGATTTTTGTGGTGTGTTTTAAAGGAATTAAATCGATTAGTAACACACACAATTAGTATTGCCCGTCGCGACCAACACACTGTATTGACATAGGAATGCGTGGGTGAAAGAATTTAATTTACGATTTAAATGCCGCCGCCAGTAATCTATAGTGACCACTTTGCTATAAATATAATAGCATTCTCCCTCTATATTTTTCAAACACTTGAATGAAAATATTTTAGAAACTTCAAATAAACTAAATACCTTTTCTGTTTCAGCATTGAAAACGCCACCGGCGTATTTTGAACAATGCAAGCAACTGGAGAGAGCTAAAACTGGAGATTTGCTAAAAGCAAAAATACAAAGGCGACCAGACAGACAAGAGTTAGAACGAAGACATATATTAGAACAGGTACATTATTTTGCACAAATTCCTTCAGTCTTTGTTTTCTAACTTACTTCAATATAACATAGAAGAGCAAATTCGAAAGCCGTGAAAGTGATGAACGAACCGCATTGAGCCAAGTGAAAAATATGCTGATGTATTTCATGTATTCATTGTTCTAACTTAGAAATATTTGTATTCATCAGGAGAGCCATGTGGACCCGAGCCTGGCGGAGAAACAGCGAATGCTCAAGAAAGCTCGTCTCGCTGACCAGCTCAACGACCAACTATCTCACCGGCCCGGTCCGCTCGAGCTCATCAAGAAAAACATACTACACACGGAAGAGGACATTGAAACTGCTGTCAAGAGCGGCTCGCTCGCGTTCAAGGCGACGTGTGAAGGTGCGTCTGGCCGGCCCGAGCATCCAGTCGCATACTGCGGCCCGCCCGAGGAGGTGTCTCCCTCACCCTCCCCGCCCTCCACCCTATCCCCCGCGAGCATGGGCGTCGCCTCCCCCCGCGAGCAGCCGCGCGACCAGCACCCCGCGCCCGGGAAAACCAAACCCCCCAAGAAGAGCAAGTGCAAGGCGCACCACCAGCCCAAGGCGCGGTTCAAATTCCACGAGTACAAGGGCCCTCCGAACGCCCAAAAAGCGTCCTCCCCTCCCGGGGAGACGGAGACGCCGTACGAGTTGCTGCTCCAACAGCAGCAGTTGCTCCTTCAGCTGATGCTGCCGGCATCGCCCGCGCCGTCGTCCGCGTCCGTCGCGTCGGACTCGTCAGACTATGCGCCTCCCCCGCCGCCGCCGCCGCCGGCGCTCTGCCACGCGCTGGGCTCGGCCGCGCGAATAGAGGACATGAAGGTGTCCGACCTGCGCGCGGAGTGCAAGCGCCGCAACCTGCGCGTGTCCGGGCCCAAGCCCACGCTCATCGACCGGCTGCGCCCCTTCCTCGTCCTCGACCGCGCGGGGCAGGACGAGCCGCCGCGCTCCCCCGCCTCGGTCGCTTCCAACGCGTCTGTCGCTTCCCCTGAACCGGTCCTGAAGATAGAGTATGAACCCGCGGAGGATATCGTGCAATCGCAGCGGCGGCAGATCGAGGAGCTGGAGCGGAAGCTCGAGGCGTCGCGGCAGCAGCTGGAGGCGGTGCGGCGCGAGGCGGCCGGCGCCGCCGCCTCTGACCAGAGCCGCCGCCTCCTGCAAGCGCACCTGTGCGTGTCGCAGCTGCGCGCGCAGCTCGATGCGCTACAGCAGGCGCCGCACCAGCCACCGCCGCCGCCGCAGCGCTACGTCATCGCCGCCGCTGACGCCGCGCCTGACCGCCTCGTCCGCCTCTTCACCGTTACACCCCCCGCTCCGACCTCCTCGGATACCAACGGCGACGTTAACGCGCCTAAAACCGCTAACCCCGCCTACATCCTCAACGGGGTGAAGGTGGTCCCGATAGCGATCCTACCGACAGCGCACTACGAGCCGGAGCGAGCGGCCCCACCCCCGCCTCCGCCTCCCCCGCCGCCGCCGCCGATGCCGGAGCTCATCATGCGGACGCCCGTGCACGACTCCGCCGAAGACAGCCAGATCATGGATGATGTGCTGGAGATATTAGTCGAGAACGGTGAGCTGCCACCGTCCGCGGTGCAGCACGCGACGCCCAATGCCACCATCGACTCGGGCTTCTCGGAGGCGGATGCGTTCTCTCCCGCCGACGTGCTCTCGCCCACCGACGTGCTGACGGACGACGTCCTGGGTCCGACGCACGCGCGGGACTCGCTGGCGGCGGACGAGCTGCAGCGCGAGCTCGACGACATCCAGAACGAGATCATGAGCCATGCGGACATGCACGCCAACAGCCGAGCGGCCGGCCCGACCGGACCCGACCTAGACCCGGACCTGAGCGTGGATCTACTTTCCAATGGCGATTTCCACGCGGACTTCGGCCCGACCGCCACCGCGGCAGACAACGACGACTTCTTCGAAAGGTTCTTCTCCGGGAACAGCGATCGCGTCGACGACAGCCCGCCGTTGGCCATGGACATCGGCGAAGACGCACCCGAGAAGATGCCGATGACCCCGCTCACCAACGGAGACATCCTAGACCACACGCGGACGGGCTTCGACTACATCGACGATCTGTCGCTACCGTCGTTTCAGAGCGACGACACGCGGCACGGCGGCTTCGAGCGGGCAGAGTTCGACCTGCATGACATGGTGAACGACACCATAACAAACAATAACATGAACGTGGACAGCGACGCGTACGACTACAGCATGGAGACGGACACGTTCCCGAACATGTTCGGGCGCGGGCACGTGCCGCAGTGCGACCCGCTGCTGGGCGGCGTGCTGTCGCGGCCGGCGCCGCGGCCCGCGCTCAAGCACTACTCCTGGGACAAGATAGAGTTCGACGCCACCTGACGGCCCGCCGCCGGCCCCCACGCTTACACTATGATCTCTACGCGCCGCGATGCCACAGCTTCCTAGCCTCCAGTACCGGTGCGGTTAAACTCGCGATCTATCGCTACACAGTGGCGGATCGCTAAGCTAGTCTCTCCTCAGTGACTCGTTCTTCCAAAATGGTGACTTTGATTAGATATTATGAAACACCAAGTGTTTGCAGGACGACATGGTTTTAACAAAAAGTACTTAAATTTTGGTACGTAAATATATTTATTATAATATTGTGTCGCTAGTTGTTAATCTAGTAAAATAGTTTATTTCATTAGTGAGTGGTTACCGTACGACGCCGCATGCGTAGTGACATACTTGGCTCACGTTTTTTTTAAGTACATCTTTATTTACTTTGTATTAGTATAATATCTACTTATGTATATATTGCAATTTTAAATACTCAACATAGTTGTGGATTTCTGCATTCCGCCCGATGACTAAAACTTAGGGAAAAACTCGGGAAAATAATCGTAGAAAAAAAGTTGTTATTGTTATTATGACATAATAGATCGATGAGCCACCTGATTACGTACACGCTTTATAATTAAACGAAGGTGGAAATTGTGTCAATTATAACTAACCGCTGTCCCTGACGCATGGGTAGCTATTTCCCAAATCAATGAGTGACATTCCAGTCTTGTTGAAGTGCAAATTGAGGCACAGAGCACTTGTTTCTCGCATAATCGAAAGTATAACCATTTTTGAAAAAATACGATGTGTGTTTGGAGTTTAGTGAAATTGAAATTTAGACAAATACGAGAGCAAGATGCACATTCACAAGCCATCGTCATGGGTGGGACCAGCATGGGAACAATGTTAGATATGAATTCATTTTAGGTTATTTAGGAGCCGGCTCCTTGCTTTCAAACAATTATGCAAACGTTTACCTTGTCCACTGTAATCAAACATTCAATTTGCAATTAGGCTTCCACACAGCCGCGATATACCTACCGGTAAGAGGTAAGACACTTGCAATGGTATCGGCCGGTATATCGCACTTGTGTAGAGTCTATGGTCTGTTCAAACCTAACGGCGGACTTTATAATGATTTGGTTGTTTTGTATACTGTGTATGCAAACTTTTCTTCTTTATTTGGACTTAAAGGTATTCCCTTACTAATTATTGTAATTTTACAACAAAACATTCTTGAAAATGTATCATTCCATTGTATTGTCTAAAGGTTAGGATAGGTGCGCCATTATCAATAAGCTCATATCCAATACGCCTGTAGATTGGCTTTCAACATAATTATGTACGCGAAGTATATTCTAGTCTGTTTGCGTAATTGTTTGAATGCACATTTTTAATTTATTTACTCTTCCATTTGTACTTACAATCTTTGTTGTTTCGGTTTTATATTCATTACTATGCGTGAGTGTTTTGTCACTAATGTATTGGTTAAGTATTATAATTTTTTTTATAGTATATTATTTAGTTTATTATTGCTTATTCAGAGAAAAATGCTAGAGAGCGAAATTTGTGAAACCAAAATAATATATTGCCATTTTTTTGCATTTACACTTTATTTAAAAGTTTGAATACTTGTTACAACAACGAATAATGATGGCTTTACTGCCCACATGTGCCAATATCATAATGGAACCGACAATGCAGAGTCAAAGAAGTCATTGTGCGAATCAGAGTTATCTAATGGTTGTCTAATATTGATAGAGAATTGGTGAAGGTATATGTGATTGTACTTTACAGTTTTCAATTAAATTTAAAGTATAATGGCATAAGGATTGGTGCTATATTTTATTAAATTTAAGATTTATATTTAATAAAAGTAATCTAAGAAAGTAAAAATACATTTGAAAATGGAAATGTGTGGCTATATTTTAAATTTGAAACTTAAAACACTACTAAACTAACATTATTTTTGCAATATAATTTTGTTCTGGGGAAGTATGTATAACTAGCCACTTTAAACTGTAACATTTAAAATCTGAAAGAAGACTAGTTGGAAAATCACGAATGCTTTTTAATTTAAGTATTATTCCATTAAATTATATAAAACCTTTAGTATATACTTAGATTTTAATATTTATTTAAAAGAAATCTATTTGCTCACTATTCGAAATTGTAATTCTATTTAGCTGAATATAATCTTACATACTTTCGGGGATAAATGGTTTATTTGATGTGAGCTATATCGTCTGCCCCATGTTTTATAGACCCAGGCAACATTTTTAGTGTATTTTGAGTAACTGTGTACGTTCCTCCTCGAGAGTTTAGCATAAACTATGGCATAAACCTAATATTTAACAAAATAATAAGTGAGATTATTAAGTTTTCGTATAGCACACTTACCTATCTGCATATTGTTAATTTATTGTTGTAATGTTTTAGGAGAGTTTTAACATTTGTTTATAAACTAGGTTACACATGTATTCTGAATCCTGCATGTAGGTATGCTAAGAATATTAATTTATAATATCATGGATGCATGCTCTATGCATATCAATAACTGTAATCGCTATATCGGCTTAAGCAACAAATTAACTATTGCACATTTGTATTTTAATCTTGTAACTTATTTGAAGTATGCTTTAGGTACAATCTGATTGTAGAGTCTGTTGCATTATAGCCAAGATAGCACAGGAGTCTAATGTTATTGGATAGTTTTTTTTTTACCTTGCCCTGAATTAAAAGCCTTGTAAATATTTTCCAAGCCTTAGCATAAGAAAAAGAATGTTGAATAAAAGTTTTTGACAAAATATTGTTTCACTTACATAAAATATGGATGCGTAGTTAAAATCCTTCGGACATATCGAGTACTTAACTCAAAGCTTCTTTGGAACGAAGTTAGGTTTTTTAAATGAACTAAAAGCGCAACCGGCTTGACAATGTATGGATGCAGCAGAAAAATAAACTGCCGAAAGATAAATCCGATAAGTGGAGCAGCATATTGACAATAGTAATATTAACTAGTTAGCCATTATGGTACAATTCAAAGATGTGGCCTACAAATCTAATTGGTTGACTGTACATCAGGACTGAGGAGCCACATTCATATAAAAAATTCTCAATTTAATCATCAGGAATAATAGATCCACCTAAAACTAAAAAAGTTATTCATGAATAACTTTATGAAAACGCTAGAAAAGAGGTACATATTATAATATAATAAAAAAAGTTAAAGAAAAAGGCAAAAAGTCTCTTAGATCTGAAATAAAAAAAATATACACTAGGTATGTAGTAGTTGCGCTACTCGACAATAGATAGCGATAAAATAGAAAAATAGGTTAGTGGTGGTTTGGCAGCCTAAAATCTTGAATGTTTAAAATGATGAAACTTTAATCGACGGAGCTCAATCATTTACTAAATAATTACGTGGCCAAAAGGGCATCATCAAAGCCTAATAATAACTAGTAGTACATGTTTAGTGTTGTTTTTTTTTTTTTTTTTGCCCTTACGGGCAGGCTAATGTCCGAGACCATACCGCTATGTCTGGCGTAGGATTTCTTACGTTTTGTATGTATATTGTAGTTTCTTGACATTTAATTAGTCCTCCATTCAACCCAAAATAGATGTCCCTTTAGTGGCGCGCGTCCGTGTCGCCGTGTGTCGCGTCTTGACGCGTCTCGGCTCATCCATCGCGTTAGTTATTTATCTGTCAGCCAGTGTTTTTTTTTTATTCTCTTTGCTTTGCTTTCGATTTGCTAAATATATAATAAAATATCTATCTCCCTAGTCTGTGATTATAATTGCATTGACTGGCCATTGTGTGCGTCCATTTTAAAATACATGTCATCATAGTTCTAAATCTGTGCATTTTTTTTAATACTAATCTTGTCTGTGATTGTGTGTGTTTGTGTTGAGCTGTGGTCTTTCCTGTGCATGACTTGAAAATAAAACGATGAAAACGCTTCAATTTGGCCAATAAAGCCTAAATTCTCAGAGAATAACAAACACGGTTCGATAAATTTGTATTGGGATCGTAAAGTTTGCTAAATTGCTAAAGTTATGATATTAGCTGAAACTTTGCTGTTCGCTCTATCATTGATCGACACCGGCGCTATTCTATTTCTCCTAGTTTACTACATAATAACGCTGTCCGATTTGGAATGTGATTACCTGAATGCCCAAGAATGCTGTGATAAGCTGAACTACTGGCTACTCCCTAAATATATCGCTCATTCTCTGGTAACATTTCTGTTACTCGTCCACGGGGAGATATTATTGTTTGTGGTGAATCTGCCATTGTTTGTTTGGCTCACTATAGAGTACTTTACGGTACCGAAAGGCAATCTAGGAAAGTACGACCCCGCTGATATCCACAACGGAGGACAGCTCAAGAAGCACTTGCGAGATGTGATGATTCTAATTGGATACTACCTTTTATCCTTTTTTATCTACCTTTATTGTTTTATCCTAGCGCTGCTAAAAGGGAACCCTATTTCGCGCTCTGACGAGATAATAACAGAACTTTAAAATGGCTACAAACCAAAAACTACCATCTGCTAGTGATAATGAAGAAGGAAAATCTCCAGACCCTGATACACCTTGTGTGAAACTACAAATAGCCGAGAACTTCTCTGCTGTACTGGATAAACGGCTAGACCTTTACAGGGGTTCGGAAACAATTGACTGTCCCAAAGAATTGATTGAGAAAGTATTCAACAACTATGTTATCGTAAAGAACATAATCAAACACCTTCCTTGGCAAGATAAGCTCGTTTGCAAGAATGTTTGCACCCTGTGGAGAAGTACAATCCCAACCTTGTTGAAGGAACAGTTAAGGCAGGTTGACTTTTCTATAAACTTGACCATGAACGCTGTGAAGAAAGGAATAGTTTTCAAGAAATCGGGAGAATTCCTCAACATACCGTTGTGTGCTTTGGTATTCTGTAATGCAGCTGCAATAAATGAGTATGGAACCGCCAAATGCCTGGCACTTCTGCCCCATCCCTGCTCACCGCCTTGCGAGAAGGAACATAGCAGTAAGTGCATTGTAAAAGGAGTCTAAGAGGCGCATTTTAATCCTTTCACTGACCATCATAGGGCCACCTCAGGGCTGTCATACCTCTTCCTGGTCACTGTCCTAATACAGGATGACTAAGAAAGAATCAGTGGAGTAAGGAAGTGCATTTTTAGGGTTGTACCTAATGATTCAAAGCAGAACTGTATAGGATTACTTTGTTGTCTGTGTATGTCCATATTTCAAGATCTGTTTTCTCAGAATATTGAATACTAAGGTACAATACAATGGCTTCATACTTGTATAGAAATTTCAAGGTTTTAGCTGAACACCCTTCAAAGTGTGCTTTTATACAAGCTTAGTTGGTTAGAGCATCCTTGTATCAGGGATACTTAAAATAATAATAAGGTGGCGGGTTCAAATCCCATCTGAGTCAAAAAATTATGGGATATTATAAAAATCCTAGTGTTCCCTTATTGTGGGATATCACTATAAAAATTAAATACCTATTCTATGTTACAGTATTGGATATGATTCACCGTGAAACATCTGGACCCAATCCGATTATGTTTGTAACAAAAGCGTACAATGTTGCATATTTACCTCTGCAACGTTCATTAACATATGACAATGCTATCAAGAAGCTACAGCATAACTCCATCCCTTTTTATGGTGGCTTTGTTATCCCAATGATAAAGGATGTAGAGTTTATAACATACAGTACACCGACTGCAAGAGAACACACCGAGGAATTGGTTGAAGATCTGAGAAAGATTGCTGAAGAGAGTATTATAAAAGCGATCATTGTGAATGTCACTGATCATTATATGCTGTTTTTGGGGAACGGAAATGAAAGCTTCCTGGACTGCTTTAGAGATATGTGAGTTTAAGAAAAAAAAGTTTTATTTTGGCTACGCTGTACCTGCCTTAGTCAACATTAGATGCATGTATGATTCAACCTCCTGCTGCATTATTTAATTTTTGTACGAAAATCCTAAATATAAAAATGCGAAAGTTTGTGAGGATGTTTGGATGTTTGTTATTCAATCACGCCGTAACAGCTAAACTGATTTTGATGAATTACCTAGAAAAGCATGTAGCTGTTTGTTTATAGTATTCAACTTTATGATAAGTTACACAGTTGCTTAAAGTGTTTCCGTTATTTATGTTTTTAAGTCCACCCCGACTAATCTAACTCTAATTTTATCTTCACTCCATCCAAAGGTTGTCTGGAAGAAATCGCTTTTTTAAGCGCGATAAGACCACCCATTGTACATTTATGGTCTTTAGTTTTAGTTTCTGTTTTATTTTATATTTTACAATTTGTAAGGTGTACAATAAAGCATTTTCATTCAATTATTCATTCATTCATTCAAGGTACCACGTGATGATATACTTTGTTTTTTATTCCAGCCAACCTGATATACCGTTCGCTCTCGGCGGATGCCTTGTCGAGGACACATTCACGTACCAAGAGGACTTGGATGAGATAATAGCGCACGCCAATAATGAGATACCGCGCATCATTTGCAAGCAGGTGTCGCTCGCTATATTCTCAGTGTCAAAGGCGGTGAAGGTGAAGCCGAATTTCGAGGTGTTCTCTTGTGTGATTGAGAAGGCGGCGTGGACCAAGCAGCAGATTCAGGATGAAATTCGCGAGGTAAGCCATACTGTGTTCCGATTTCCGAGGTTTGGGTCCCTTTAAATCATCTCGAGCGACAAGTGTCAGAACAGTTCAAGGTGATTCAGAACATGTATACCTACAATCGCGAAAGGGGGTTATTCTATAAAGTAAGTCAACTGATCCCAAACTAGGCATGGCCTGCACTATTGGTACCTACCAGAGACTGATATACATAATAGATGAATATTTAACACCCAGACACAGAACAAACATCTGTGTTCATCACACAAATGTTTGTGTGGGAATCGAACCCGCGACCACTAGTGCAGAAGGCAGAGTTACTACCAACTGACCTATGAGACCAGCCCAGCTATCCAAAAGAACGAACTTAAGCGAAAAAAAAAACCAAATATTTTCCAATTTTTTTTTTTTTTCTTTTTTTTATACAACAGAGGTGGCAAACAAGCTTACGGCCCACCTGATGGTAAGCGGTTACCGTAGCCTATGAGCACTTGCAATACCAGAGGCATCACGCACGCGTTGCCGACCCCGAACCCCCTTCCCCCCTAAAGAGCTCTGGCAACCTTACTCACCGCAGGAACACAACACTATTTGAAACAAATAATGTTATTTGGCTGCGATCTTCTGTAAGGCGGAGGTACCTCCCCAGGCGGGCTGCTCCAATTCAGAACGAAAAAATCTCGCTGTGCCCTACCTCCTCTTAACTTAACCATATCTAATTTAAATTATTTTCCTTCCAGTTTTCAAGAAGAATACCTCACTACGAGAACAGTGTGGCACTAAAGATGGCATGCGCCGGCAGACAAAGCAAGCACGACACAGAACAGAACTATTTCCGGCAGTTCTTCCCCGACACCCCCCTAGCAGGGTGTTTCGGCAACGGGGAGTTCGGGGTCAACTTCCCTCCCCCCAAACAACCCGCAGGATCAGCTAAAAAGGCCAAAACTGAGATAGCGTACGAACACGTCCATTCTTACTCGACAGTTTTTATGTATTTCGGTTGGGGCAAGATTGTAAAGCCTGCTGAAGTTGATACCCTAGCGTAGCTGTTTTTTTTCCGAAGCGTCACATAGGCTTCTAAGCAGCATGAGCTCGAAAAAAAACTGACAATATCGTAGTGTAAACGTGATGATGAAGTGATGAAATGTTACAGCTAATCAAAGACCACCAGGAGACTAATGCAGCCAATGAAAGCACGCATTTAACATGATATCTCTAAACTAAATGCTTCAAATTTCTAACGATAACGATACGATTGCGTTACGATTTTTTCGTGCTCATGGTTGAATTAGAGCTTAAGTTTGACATACCATATTAAAATCCGCTCTTGCCGCGATAATTAACTATCGCGTAATTAAGTTAATTATCGCGGCAAGTGTTACCAACTGAACAAACATTTTTTCTCTCTTTCCTCAAAGATTATAGAGAGAAAAATCTCGTTGGCGCCACTTACCCTGATAATCTAAATGTCTGTGTCGCTAACGTCACGGTATTTTATCGTATCGTGTCGTAAGCCTATGGAGAAGCGCTCACCTGGGCTAGTTCTTAATTTATGCATCTGACTATTGTTAAAACTTAAACGCATTAGGTTTTCGCCAAGTGCGAATCTGTACTTTTTTACTTTAATGTTTTTAATGTATCTGAAGTAGTAAAGATAGAGTAGCCATAACCAGTTTACAAGAATTTTCGCCTTCCTAGTTTCTAAGTAATTTATTTATAACAATTCATGTCAGGATCGTAGCAAAGATATTTTATGTATGTATATCTATTCATCTGACGACGACCTCGGTAGTGTAGTGTGCGAGTGCCCGTCTGAGATGGAAGGAGTGCGGGTTCGATTCCCGCTGCGGATTTTTTTTTGCATGATATGCATATATTTGTTTCGGGTGTTTGTTGTGGTACCATGGTATTCATAGTTTCTGATACCCACGACAAGGAATCCTAGTGTGGGGTCAGGACTATGTATGTGACTGTTGGGTGTTATGTTTTATTCATTAACATCGCTTTCAACATTTCTACACAGGACACATAAACCACTTTATAATTCTATATTAGATCTAGTAAAAATATGATCACAGTGTTTTTGCCGGTAGCATCCCATCTTCCTTCCTGTTTGTCGAAAGAACAAGGAGAGGGTGTTCTATACCTACCAGGGCATTTATATCAGACCACTCCTTTGATGATTAAACACGCAGGGAGTGGTCTGAAATAGGTGTTTTGATCTATTAGGGATAACACTTTCATCTGTACTGTTGTAGTTTTGTATAAGTCAATACTCAAAAACAGTAGCATTCGGTATAATTTATTTAATAAGTACATCTAGTCCATAAGACGAAAAAATATTTCAAGTTTTCTCGTACTCTAGGCATCTACCTATTATAGGTATTTTAGTTTTTAAGTATTTAATGGTCATATAACTGGAATTTTGACGTTGATTGAATACAAAATAAACATACATTATATAATTAAAACTTGTGGTTTAATTTCTGTCCTGTAGTCGGCTAGTAACTTGGCTGTTTTAGTTATCCTACTAATGAGTAAGAAAGGAGTGAATATTGACATGACGGCTAATAGAGGGGGGTAGAAGAGAAAAACATGTTGTGCCGACCCCACATGATGAAGTGGGATAAGGGCAAGGAGATGATGATAAGTCGGCTAGTAACTTGATAGTTTCACTTTTATTATTCGTAAGCATAAGATCGAAAGTGTAGGCAACTATGGAGATTTCCACGACACGTGAAGATTGTAGACTTGTCGCTCGGACCATATAGGTGTTGTATTTGCTATGCAAATGCTATCTTACGATCATCGGGGACGGTTCCGGCCAGTAATGGACACTTTCTCTCGAGATTCCTTTAGAAGATATTCATAACCTATACCACAGATTTAATTATAGTAAGGTGACTAAGACAAAAAACTTTTTTGTGGATGTTTCTTCCAAGGACTACGTAACAAAATTAAATGGTCTCATACAAAAGGTTGCGGGAAGTCGGTGGGTGGAAAAGGCTCAAGACCGTTCGTCATTTAACTCTTTGGGGGAGGCCTATGTTCAGCAGTGGACTTCATCAGGCTGATGATGATGATACAAAAAGAAATACCTACCTACTAAGTAGGTAGGTATATTCTAAATAGTAGGTAGTTACCTAGGCTACTTGCCTAAAAGTGCTCCCTCACCGGGAGCATTCGCCTGTAATGTAACGATACATTACATCAATAGCTACCTCTACCTATAATATCTTTTGATGTAGGTAGGATAGTTAGTTATAAAGATGGAAATATTGATGTTCTTTCGCTAATTAGTAATAAGGTATTTTTATATTGTTAGAATAACCCCCTTTCGGGATGGTAAACATGTTATGAATCATCTTGTATTCCGTTTCAAAATTACCTCGGAACCTACTCTACAAACAGTTAACGCATTAAATAACAATTGTTAACTATCAGATTCTTATTAGAGAAGTTAAAATGCTGTAGGCATAGTTTCCGTAACGAGAATATAATTTGAAAATTGTCTTGTTAACGTGAATAAGTTTCTCTCATTGTTTCACGTAGAGAGATTTATGGACGCAATTATTTTAAGACACGCTTTTAGATAAAGAAACGCCATGAAAATGAATTATCATGACAACTTTATGGCTCATTTTGTATAAAGACACCAGAAAATGATAAAATAAAAGTTCTGTGGTAGAGCTAATTTCGAAACACTGAGAAATATGAACTTAGATTTGATTCTCATATCGGGGCAATGTTTTGTCGGTTTTGCAAATATTTTGAGACGAATGTGCAATGTAGGTATAGATGCTTTATACAGCACTAGATTCCGCCCGCGGCTTCGCTCGCGTGGTGGTCGGTTTCGTCGTGATTGAATAACCAACATCCTCACAAAATTTCTTTTTTTTTTTTCTTTTTTTTTTCGAACGGGTTTTTAGCTGTGGGTCTCTTACGACCACTGCCAGCTACACCTGGCTAGGCGAGCGCAGAGGGCGCTACTGCCGAAAAAAGGTTAGGTTTGTGTGTTTTAGATGGCTTGGCCGCCCAGCTCTTATATCATCCTCTCGGCCTAGAGGGCCTTACCCTCAGAAAGAGAACAAGGAGCTGACTAAGCCCCGGGTTTCCTCACGATCTTACCCTTCACCATTATCAGCGCGTGTTGCACATTTTGCGGATAAGTAGAATTTTGGGCCACAGCCGAGATTCGAACCCAGGACCTTCGGATCGAAAGACGAAACCATTCAGAGCAATCTCTAAGAAATTATAAATAAATAAATAATAAATAAATAAATATTCCGGACATATCACACTCGGTCAACTGATCACAAACTAGGCATAGCCTGTACTATGGGTACCAGAGACTAATATACATAAATAGATTAATATTTAACACCCAGACACAGAACAAACATCTGTGTTCATCACACAAATGTTTGTCCAGAGCGGGAATCGAACCCGCGACCTCTAGCGCAGAAGGCAGAGTTACTACCAACCGAGCTATGAGGCCAGTCCAAGTTGGCATAATAAATTGTTTGTTCATTGCTTGTATTGGTGGGGTCGGGACGTCAACACGATCATTGAGGTTGTAAAGCAATTTGAATGGCCCGTGTAGGAAGACTGCGGGTCCTTATTTTTTTATTTATTTTTACCATCCGGCGTGGCAATTCCGCCAGCGTCTTGGGGACGCTTCCGACTGGCAGTGATCTGGATCAGTTGAGCTATCTATAGAGCGTTTGTAACGGTATTTAGATGGCTCAACTGTTTTTTGTGTATTTTGTAAATATTAACTTGTATTAACTAAGAAATAAGAAAAATTAAGTTTCTTTCTGTAAATAAAGTATTGTTAAAAAAATATTTTTTGCATTCAACTTCTTTGGCCTGAACACATATGTCAGAATCAAAGAAAGCTTGCAAATAGTAATAACGGGGTAAGTAAACAATAAAACAAGCAAATCAGGTGTGTGACTTTTCATTTGTATTTGGATCAGTAGGTATACCGCGCTTCACTTGCATCGCGTGCGCACGCGACTCATGCAAGGTACCTGAAAGGTACATATATTTATACATTTATTTCATGCTAGCTAAGTAATTCTAAGTATAATTTATGACACAACGCGGGTAATTATATAATTTACAGAGTGGGTGACAACTTAATTACCTACTTAACTAGAGTGCCTAAACTCATGTGTAGAAAAAATACACAGGATCAAGCAAGAAGGATCAGTTTCTAAAAATATAAAAAAGAGCAATTTGTTCAAAAGAGAAAAAATCATTCATAGATTGACAGCAAAATTTTACGCGACTGGGGAATTGAAATCGGTAATTTAAACAAATATAATACTTTTTCTAAAAATATATGAATGTAGTTTACTTATCTTTTCTCTAAAATCGACAACAGACGACATAATTCCTTGGAACTTTCTATAACTCCATTTTCAGACTTCTCCATACTGGCTAACTATTTAAAGTGCCGTCAAATTACTTCCCCTACCGTCATCCATCATGTCCGTACACATCGTTACTCTTAACCACAAAATATTCGTAAGATTTCCGTTTTTGAGGCATATCTAAGTCCTTCTCATTCGTCGATCCCTTATTTTGGAGGATAGTGATTCGACTCTATAAACTCTTGTTCTACCCGACTGCCCAGCATGGTTTTGTTTACTGCAAGTCCTAAAAGACAAGACGAGTTTCTCTTCTTTTGTATTAGGTATGCGATAGGTCCGATTATGAATTTCAGCGATTTATACTAAGAGATCGTGTCGAGAGCTCTCTAGAGAGCGGTGACTTCGGCCAGTGCCAGCCTCCAGTGCTACGCCACATGGCATCGCGGCCGCACGCTTTATCGAGCTGGCTTTTCTTACTGCGCGGCGATACGATAACGCGGAACGCGAAACATTTTACCTTCATACAGAAAATATTCTATTCCGAATCAATTAAATACAAAAAACAAATTTTTGAATACTGTTCTTGTTAATAAATTTAAACCACTGAAATATTAGGTAAGTGCAAGCTCTGAAAACAATAATATGTTGTCTGTCGCGTTCAGAGTTTCCATTAGAACTGGATAATTTAGTTTTTGCGTGTTTATCGTGTTTATTATCACAATGACTTAGGTTGATGCTAAATGAATTACAAAAACAGAGAGCGCATCACGCACTTTAAAATCACCTATCTAATTTCCAACGTGAAAAAGTGGTTGGAAAATGTGGTGATTTGCATGCAAGCCAAGCAATGGAATTGTTTTTCCGTTCTCATGGCTACATTAGGTGCAACAAATCAAACTTGTTTTCTTTAGTGAAAGCTACTTAAATTGCAATTTCTCAGTAGGTATATCAAAAAGCGAATGAGTTTGTAAATTATGAAAAAACGGCATTGTTATTAAACTCTGACAGCAATAAATGCTAATGTAGAGAGGCGCAGGCGCATCTCGCGTTCACTTTCTCCGAATGCGTGTAACCGTTGCCAAATTACTGTGCATAATACACATCAGTTAACTCAATGTTTTCACTCTGATCCTTTTGGGTTTTATGCCCTAAAAATAGTTCTCTGGCTGGGTTAATGGTTCACCTGTAGGTATGTCCACAGAAAAGGTACTTAATCGGTTATCGTTTTAGAATTTCAAGCGATATCACCGAAAGAAAGCCTTGTCAAGGGTTCCTTCTGCGAATACCCAGCGAGCTGGCTAGCTCAAAATCAGTGCCAGTTACAACTTAATTGTTTCTTGACAGGTATAGCCGACACTAGACTGTGTAAAGATTTAAACAAAGTTTTATGTGGACGGTGGTCAGTGAGCAACAAACAAATCGAGATTAAGTGAAAGTTAACTTATAATCTGTGATCGTCCGAGGAAGAACAATGGACCACCTGTTCCGGCAGCGGAGGCTGAGCGTGCCTAAGCGGTAAGCACTCTATAAAGACTTGCTTTTAGGACCTTAAGTCCTTGAATTTTCACTTGCAGGAGTTGAAATTTGGGAAAGCCTACATAGACCCTCAGTGGCAGTCTTACTGTAAACCCTTTACCTATGAACTAAAGACTTTTGAGCCTCATGTCAATTGAATTCTCATATATATTATCCACCTCATTACTATTAGGTACACGTATATTATATAATATTAGGTGCCCGTCTGCGATGCAAGTGGTACCATGGTACTCGTAGTTTCTGATACCCACGACACAGGGAATCCTAGTGTGGGGTCAGGACTATGTATGTGACTGTTGGGTATTATTTATTTTCACATAGCCTAACTTAAATATGAAAGTAATGTGGGGTTTATGATATGGACAATCTGTCTTATCTGTCATCTTTAAGCTCACTTGGCGGTGTCCCATCCCAGCCAGCTTAAAGGGCAGGAAAGTTAGTGGAATTGCTGTAGCATGACACGCTATCTTATGTCTGGGTCCCATGAGCACAATGTAGGTAAGTAGTTAGGTTGCGTTAACTACTTACCCACATGCTATCAAAGTATATAATAATAGAAAAACAGACATTACATTTTCCGGTCAAGACAATTATGTTTCTGAAAATTGTTAGAACCTTAGGAATTGTAATTCACAAAATATTATTCTAAAAACGAGTACAATAGAGTCTCGCGAATAAAACCCAAAACGCGATTAAAATTAACCACTTTATTAAAAAGGAATCTGAATTTGGAATGGGAAATATATAAAAAGTAAAACATAATAAAATATCAATGGCTTTAAATCGCCGGAAACAGTACATAGGTATTTCTTTAAAGTCAAATTTCCTTTTACTTCCTGAAGTTATGTTTGGCTTGATAAAAACTCATTGTTTTTTATGGCGTAAAATATAATGATTTCTAGAATAACTTAAATTTTCTTAAATAAGTATTTAACCAGTGTTTGATAATATTTTTGTTTAAACTTGAAATTTGGAGTGTGTGTCCCTTTAAGTGTGTTGGGGTGTACTAAGTAGACTACTCAAAATGCAACCCCTAAGGGGGTGCAACGGAGAAAGAAGTTCGTATGAAATAAAATCACGCGAAGTTGCAAGGGCTTTCACTAGTTATTATTCAAAAGGAGCCTTGTCCTACTGCTTAAATTTTTACTTAGAATTATATTACAGAATTAAATGTACCTATATATAACGTGTTTTGAATAATTGAAGATCTCTCTGTTCTACATACCGAACTGCAATGTGAAACATACCGAACTAAGAGCTATTCAAAACATTCCCTTTGTAAGGGAATCAGATGATTAATGTTGGAAAATATTCCTACGCGTAATGAACATGAACTAAGCAGCTTAATTAGAAATAATGCGCTAGTTTAAATGCAGTGTGAGTCGTAGAAAGTGTAAAAGGAGATTTCATTTATTTAGTTAGATGGGTTAATTTATTTTAATAGACTATTAGACGGTAAAGCGAGTCATGCCAGCACGGATGTCTTTGTTCTGGGGAACTGAATGAAATTGAGCATAGAGTAGAGCCTTTAGCTTTCTAAGCGGGTGGGATAAGTTGGTTTTGTTAGTCGGTTCGGTTTGGATTTGACCCAAGCAGGTATCTTCTTCTTTATGTAATGGCCATATGTTTTCATGCAATCGAGCACATTGATTATACAGTTGTTAAATGCAATTAGCTCGGCCAGCATTCGTTAAAGAAAGCTTACCTAATATTTGATCCGCAACGCTGCCATTTCCTATAAATCGCGGATGAATTATTTCTACCCGACACAGTTAGCTCCGTTTATTGTAATTATCAGAACAAAGCAGATGAAACGGGCACAAAACATCTCAGCTGTTTTATTATTCAGTACTTGCAAATAAACATCGATTTCCTAGAGGTGAACGACTCGCAGAGACGATGCAATGCGTTTTTGTCGTCGATATCTCGATTGTTAGTTGACAATGGCTTATAGCGCAGACTCCGAGGAGATGTAACCACCTGTCCATGTGAGGCACGTCAATAACAAACTCATGCTTTCGACAGGTCTTTGAATAATATTTGTGTGGTCTAGGATATCAGCAATTCATGAATACAGTTTCAGTAAAGATTGATGTTTTCTTATGGCTGTTCAATCATAGATCTTTGAATATGTATGTGTATGGAGCTCCAGGTCAACACAATTCATGAATAGATAAGTATCTTTACTAGGCTACACATAAAGTATTAAAAGCGAGATACAAAAAATAACATTATTTTTAGTTAGAGAAATGTAAAGTTGCCGTTTCTAATGTTATGAATGACCTACTGTTTTATTCTAGATTTAGCATCATATTTAACATTTTGATATAGATGCTACGAGCCTTGAACATACATACATATTAATAGTTTTATCGGAGCGCAGATGTGCATACAAAATATCGAAAAGTTTCGATAGTAAGTTTCAATAAAGGTAGAGTTATTCCATTTCACGAAGTCGCGTGAATCATTGCAATTTTAATCTTATATAATTTGACATAAAGGTCACCAGACAAGTCATCGCGAAATGGAAAACTATACCTTTTCGCATAATAATAATTCATCTGAAGTCTTCGCATGCTTGAATGAAAGGCGTTTATGATGCAAGCCTACATGAGCTTGTTCCTTACCAATAATTACAGTCATTACAGCTTCCTAAGAATAACTTTATAACTTATTACATTAAGAGTTGTTTCGTTCATTCCGCATTTCTTTCTCCTGCTGAAAGAGCGCTCAGCTATAATTAAAACATGTTCGAACTAGAAGGAAATGGCTTTGATAGACTTCTTGTTAAAAGCGTAATTAGTTGGAGATGACAGGCAGTTTGTTTGAATAAATTTACACGAATTTAAAATGTGGAAACGATAAAGTCTCAACTTTTTATCAACTTATTAGCATTTGTAGGTGATTTTGAAAACAATCTAGATCCATCTCATTTGTACTGTATTTTTTTATACCTACAACTAAGGTGGAAAACATGCTTACGGCCCACCTGCTGGAAAGTGGTTACTGTAGCCTATGAACGCTTGCAATACCAGAGGCATCACTCAGGCGTTACCGACCCCGAATCCCTTAAAGAGTTCTGGCAATCTTACTCACCGCAGGAACACAACTCTATTCGAAACAAATAATGTTATTTGGCTGCGATCTTTTGTAAGGAAGAGGAACCTCATCAGGCGGGCTGCTCCAATTTGAGAGAGCGAGAAAATCTCGCTGTTCCTTACCTCGCATAGAAATTGTTATGCTCCAGTTGCAACGGTCGGAGCCTGCATCTCTTATGACGTCCATCACCTGCACAAATGTCTTTATCGTGCACCGTTCCGCTCTCTGCTCCGAACACGTATGAATAGATCGCGGAGTCGTTCACAAAATCCACGAAACTTTCTCTGGTTATGTCATGTTACGAGGTGAATTTCGAACGCAAAATTTAAGGTTGACGGCTCTGCTAAATTGATTGATACTCAACCTATCATCATGTCCATTAGTTGCATTAGAGACGGCATTTCGTCAGCCAGCGCTTATAAGGAACCTGGCCCCCAATTCTGCTAATTCAATGGCTTCAAAATGACAATGGTTCAATGGCAAAATTACCACTGACACTTTTTGGTATTCTGCTATCACAGTCGTATTTCAATGGCAGTCATTGTGGAACCAATGGACCAATGAAATCAAAGAAACGAAGGTGGTGACAATCGTAACTGAATGATAATGGCGCGATCACTATCATGCGATTATCATTTTCAAGTCATTGAATTAGTAGAATTGGGGGCCTGAGCACTTGTAAAGACAATAATATAACATAGATAATTACTTAAAGCCGTATTGGCCTAATAGGAGGTACCCCGACTTTCGATCAGGTCGTGGGTTCGGAACCGGTCGAGAACCAATGAGTTTTACCGTGCTTAAACCCGTGAAGGATAACATCGTGAGGAAACCAGTAAGTATTTTTAAAGCGGCGATGGGCTTGTAACCTCTTACGTATAGTATACTAAAAATGTGGACAGTACTGCAAAATGTGGTTAATGTAGCAAAATGTCTGTACGTGCCTTGGACTACCCCTCTCAGACATAAAGATCTAATCGCCTGGAGATCTGAGAGGCTGTCTACCATGCTTGGGGATAAATAAATTGATCCTTTTTTTTTTCTTTGTTATTATTTGTTAATCAAATTCGGGATGTTGCACACAGCTCATATTTTTCGAGCTAAAAGCTACTCTACCCCGTCACTGATTGAATATTGATCCGCGCTTGAGTTTCGCGTTATCAAGACCATGAATTAGCAGGTGTTTGGTCGAATGAAAATTATCTGCAGTCATTGTCAATGTCTAGGTCGATGGTCAATGAACAGCATTGCTAGCCAATCTGCGGTCCGCTGGACAGTTATCGGTGCACGCTTCACTTCCTACCCTCGGATGCAACGGCTTCTATCAATTATTGCTCGGTATGCGGAATCATTCCGTTCAGCGATTATTATGCAGTAGTGTTTGCATATGTGCGTTTTTATTGTAATCTCGTTTTCATTTTATTCCCATCAACATTGTTTATTTATTATCCTTCTTGGACGCACCGATTCACAAGGTGATCCATAATATGTTTACCGAAAGGGATATTCTATCAACAAAACAAAAGAAAATTTGCGAAAATAAAATCTAAATTTTCCGGACGTTTTATGATCCTATTACTAATTATTAAACGTACGGAGAAGTTAAGCATCAAGTTTGCTACCTAAAACAGCTGAATAATTAAATTTAAACAGATTTGACCCCCAAAAACAGCTGATTTATGCATAGTGTTTTTCAATGAAAGATGTCGCATTTTTAAAATCGAAGATCAAAAGTTATTCCCAATTAGAATACCTTACCACCCTAAGGGTGTTATTGCATGTGAAATTACCTGTTGCTACATCTTGCCTTGCTTGCGTAATCATGAAAATAATCTTTTTTATCCAAATATTGATCATTGTTTTTGGACTGAACAACTGAATGGGTAAGTCTTAAAATGAAGGCTTCATCAAAGGATCACAGTGAATGAAGAAATAGGCCAGACAGGCATGCTAAGCCGCGTGAAATCGCAACAGTTTCAATAAGGGTATGGAGGGACTTTGGTGATAGTACAAAGAGTACCTTAACCAGCGGTTCTGACGCAGATATGTAGGTAATTGTATTTGTAGTTGGGTTCCTTGGCTATCCCGGAAATTGGTTCAATAGTTACGCATGCGCGACAGATAGACATGTGGATAGACACATGTCTCAGCTTTGTATGGAAACGTTCTCCATCTGAGAGACGTAGACGATTCAAACGTAGATTTGAATTCTGATTGTTTCTTCGCGGTTATATTTTCCACGCTGAAGGTTTCTCTCGTAACACATCATTTTCAAGTGAATTGTTAAAAAGCTATTGTGCCTCTTTGTACATAATTCCTTTGTATTAGGTTCACCAATGCGAAACTTTAAAATCTATGTTTATTCTTATTCATTATAACGACTTTAGGTACAATTTGCGGTACAAAGGTAAATAAAGTTAACAGACTCACTGCGACGACAACAATGAGACATTTCCTCAGATTTTTCAATTCAGAATTGATCGCAATACTTGCTTACATGCCAACATTATAGTCTGCCTATAACCGACCCAGCAGAGACTGATCTCGTTTAAATCATTGTTTGAATTAAAATTTAAATTCAACGAGAGATAATGGGTGCTTTTGTTAGCAACATACGTGTGCTGAGTTTGAAAATTGAGTTACAGACAGTTAGATAATTTAATTCCACGGGTCAGTACATGAATTGGGTTTTTGTTACCTACCAAGAGTTCCGTTCGATAGCTTCGAATAAGATCTGTTATGATGTCTGCCTGTAATCGTCTGTAGTTTCGTGAATCTCGGCTATTAGGTCGACGTCATTTGCCACTTCCGTTTGGTGAATGAAGGTGTTAAAATAGATGATTCAAGTACGACACAGCACCGCGACAGCTCATTTTGATTTTGATAGGCTCTATAAAACTAAGTGCATATCTCGACTCTCGAGTCATTCGCGTTAACGACGCGGGCATGTAAATAAAAGTTGTATGTGAAAGAATTTCAAGTTCAGATCGCGTTCGAGGATTGTGTGAAGCGTGGTAGCGGGCCACGACCACGACCGCTCTTAATGTTTTAAACTTTATTGCACTTATGCGTATAACTGTATACGCTTGAGCTTAATAGTTCACAGTTTTCAACTCGTGCAAGTGCAAAAAACGCTTTCACCGAAATTACCATAATATGGCGACAGTTAAAAATATGAAGGCTGATGCTACCATAGAGGTAGGAAATAGTTATTTTTTGTATTGAACCACTTTGGATGCTACACCATCGTTCGACCCCAGAGATGACATATTGCTATAGGCAATGATTTAATCACGACCATCGAGGGGTCCAATTTATCGCTTATGGAGGCAATTGAAGCGATTGTCAATTACAGCTACGTGATCAAAGGAAAATGATAGAAACGGATGCATCGTATCGATGTGCCATTGACAGTATCGCTAGCGAAACGAAGCAGATTTAACTGAGAACCTGACAAATGATTCAATGGTCTAGCCATCATTCATAGTACTATTACCAATTGCATATCGTTTTACAAACACGTGTTCCCCGTACACTTTCAACTTAACAAGCTTCACGGCGATTAGCTTAAGTCAATTGTGAATAATAAAATCCTACGAATGTATAGAAAGTGGCACATGTTTTACTTTTATTTTTAGTCAAGGCCATGATTATGTCCGAATACTTCCTGAGAAAGTAAGTGAGTGATTCTGTTACAAATTGTTTCTCTTTTTTTACTTTTTGAGTAAAAAAATGGTAAGAATTAAAAGAAACTGAGGCCGATAATAACTGTTTTGTTTGAGCCGGATAGTGGCCCATAAGATATCTAAGGAATCCTTGAGTACCCTTAATAGAAAAACGATTGCAATCATGTTATCTGTCTCAAGGAAAATTTTACTTAGTACATAACTGACTTCAGTGAGAAATAAATACGCAAGGTGCGCGCCTACTAGAGTCTGCCATTTAGCAGATATTTTGATTCTGGTTTCAAAGCGTTGAATGACTTTCAAATAGTGTTTGGTCTTCGAATATGTCTGTTTTTCTACAAAATAACACCCAAAGGTCGCATACCTCCTCAATCCACATTTTGCCATGTATAATGAGTATCAAAAACTACTCATATCATAATTTACTTTTTCTTAGCTATATTTTGCCAGCTCTAGTCAGTGGCTCAAATCGTCTTGATTCAAAAAGGGAATCAAATTAGGCAGCCTTTTTATGAAATTAATGTCAAGCTTGAGTGCCAGTTTGAGTGGAGTGAAAACATATTAAAAACTAAGCATACCAGGGTAATGTTAGACAAATACTGTTCCATAGTTCCTGTCCTATGTGCTATCTAGTTAATTCTTCAAGATGCGCTCTACGGCGTTTTTACTCTCCAGACGGTGCACTAGAATATTCGCAAAAAGAAATAATGTGCATACATGTGACGATGTGCTCTTATCTACCGGCTTCTCATGTGGATACAGGCATTTATAAATTAACCATTAGTTTAATTGTTCGCAAGTTTTTGTACAATGTTGTTGCTTGGAAGTCACACGGGTTCAACGATACGGGTTCAAATAGCCTGCTTATTTTTGAAATGTTGATGACTATTATTTCTGTTGAAGAATAAGAATCAGAATAAGTTTATTTCATAAAGTATAAAGTGGTTTACATAGTGCGTATGCCATTCCTAATAACAACTAGTCATAAGTCAAAATTAGAATAGGCTCTATGAGGTATGTAGGAACATACCTACCGTGTTACGGCGAGATAACTCTTGTTTGCTTTGATTAAATAAATAATAAGAGATTTGCACTAAAGTAATTCTATGGAGATTGTGCACGAAAGGAGCCTCCAAGAGGCGCACTTTAATCCTTTCACTACACTGTTTCTTTCACCAACGGCTATAGGCCCTTTTCGGAGTCACCCTACCTGGTACTGACATAATACAGGATGGGCAAAAAAGAACCAATGACACGACAAGAAGAACAAGAATGGAGATTTGCTTGATTTTTCGGTAAGAACCTGGTTATTTTTTTACAACACCGTTTTTTCAAGTTGTTTAAGACATCTTCGTTCGCTCAATCAATAAAATGAAAATCACACAAGTAACTGTTCAAACTCAGACAATCTTGTAACAATCCTAATTTTTTAAAATAACTAGTTTACCAATAAAAACTAGATCACCATGAAGACAATTCTTAACACAGGCTTCATTATTTTTAACGAGTATTTCAAGTGGAAACGGTGTCATAACAGTGACATATATCTAGGATAACAGTGCAATACAATGGCATGCCACGGAAACCGCAGCCAAGCGTCGCACTTATTCTGCGCACTTATTATTTACCTTAATATAACTAGTGGTTCGCCCCGAACCGAGTCCTCGCGATGTCTTATTAAGAAAGCGTACTATAAACTAAATGATTATATAAATGATAAAACCGCATGGCCTGAAGTCGCTCTGCCCCTCGACAGCTAAAATGCCATTTTGCAGTGACTTAACAGTTTTTGCTTGCATCATATTTTAAGTATTATTTAATTTTATATTAACTTGTATTAGTTTTAAGTTTCTTTCTGTAAATAAAGATTTTATATAAGCATTAGGTACATATTTCATGATTTATTGAAGCTCACATTTGTCTTATTTTTTTTCACATTTTTAAAAGCTCCTATTTATTAGAGATTATAATTAGATTATTTTTCTTTTGAGCCTCACCTAGTTCGACCGGCACCACACTGAAGCTTTAAATTCCATTTTGTGAAAAAAGATCATCGTGAAAAATTATAGGCACCAAGCCGGGTTTGTTGCTTGATTCTTCTAGGCTTGGTCGCAAGGAACAGGCATAGCTTCACATAGTTTCTAAGACGTTTCAAAGTGATCCTAGTGATTTTTTTGACTTTGACTTTGTCTGTGAAAATTTAGTGCTTCCAAGATCGTTGCGGGCAGTTCAGATGAATTTTGTAAATCGCATCTTCAGCATGTAGCATGTTCTAACTATATCTAATCTTATCTGAACTACGAAATCATTGAAACTTTACCGGGAATGGGAGTGTTACTATTTTCGTGGTATCTCAAAAACCATAGGGCCTATACCTAATAAAAATAAAATTCGTGTTGGAATGTATGAACAAAGCTCTTTCATACGACATCCCACTTCATATGTGGGTTTACTTTTTTAATATCCCGTATTGGATTCCTATATCTTAAAAACCCCTTGGTAGATTTAACTCATATTTGATAGTACCTACATCCTGTTGACCTACTAAATTCCATACAGATCGGATTGACGGTTCGAAAGTTATGCTCTAGCAAATTACATACAAACATAGGTACCTACAACGCCGATTCTCCAAGTTGATTGAGAGATCTGGGTTCACTTCGCTCGCTTGATCACTACAGAGTACTTAAGTACAGAGTTCATTTTAATATATAAGTATATTTTCAACCAACCATGAGAGACACCAGTAAGACCTTAATTTTGCGTGACAATGTTTCTAAAGCCCTAGTTTTGAACATTGCTAAGCATTGTTTAGTATCCAATTACTGCATTCACGTGCATTCTCGATGCTATGAACGTTGAACCCTATCTCTACGCCTATAGAGGTGAAATCCGTGTGAGAGTGCTAATCAGAGCGTGCCACGCGTGTTGTCGATGCATCGGAAGACGGCTTTGGATATTTTACCTAATTGAAAAAAAAATATACATCCATATTGGAAGGCTGTATACTTTTAAATTCTAATAAAAAAAAATCTATATTTCTTATACTGAAAACTTCGTATAAAGAATCATACATTCTCTTTGTAAAGAATTATTCACAAAAAAATGCTGAAAACCGTAGAGAGCATCTTCGGAAATGGTAGAAAAAAAAGAATGCGAACTTCTCTTTCATAAACCTATCAGAAAAAAAAATAGTTCAAATAAAATGTGTTCGGAAAAGGTTCGTAGCACACAATACCGTAGTGGGGCGAGCGCGTTGAAGTCTTCTGTACGTAAAATATATTCTCGTAGTCGGTAACGTACGGTGTAGTACAATATCGAAGGTAGAACGTTCGCCTGGGACGGGATCAGATTGCATTGAATTCAAATGCGGTTCCTGAGGGCCTGATGTTATGATAACCCGCGGTAACTGTATTGGCAGCATTGTTTTCGTTGCCACAACACCACCATTTACCTACCTGAAAAGATAAATGATTTTTCCGTTCAATAAAATTATGCTGTTGAAGCCGTGTTGGCCTAGTGGGAGGTTAAAATTATAAATGCGAACGTTTGTGAGGATGTTTAGATGTTTGGATGTTTGTTATTCAATCACGCCGTAACGGCTTAACCGATTTCGTTGAAACTTGGAATATACAGAGTGCTTTACCTAGAATAGCATATAGGCTACTTTTATGTAGGTATGTACCACACGAACGAAGCCGCGGGTGGAAGCTAGTTTATAATATTAGTAAAGCTATGGAACCGGTGCTGCAAAAACAAGAGGGTGTGGTGGATGCGCATGCATCGGCAACTTTCCACGACCGACTTGCGCGCGTGCACCCCACATCATATAATCACGACTAGATTATTGAAAATACTTCAACATGTTTGAACCTATAAAACATTAGCTTTCGCCCGCGTAATAAAATAAATATGTTGCATTTTATAACTCATATTAGAAAATGCAAAAGATGTATTTGCAAATGCCTCAACGATATAGACAATATAGCCGAAAAAGCATCAACTTTTACCCAGACATCGCGAGGTCTCTGTTTGGGGCGAACCACTAGTTAGCTTACTCACGACATAATTTTGCTGTAAAAATGTCTTGAATCAGGCATTTGTTCAGTTTCGCCCCTTTTGTGTGGTGAACACTAAGGACTCATCTACACTAAAGGCGTACGCGGTGACCGTCGCTGTAGTACAAGCCTGAATGTTAATTGGCTAATGGGGTCTAATTTATACGTAAATCAGTGTGCGCTAACTGTACCGACGGCGAGCACGTGATTATGCGGTAATTTATGTCCCTTTTTCTGGTGTTTTATATATCTTGTTTGAGGTCATTTTCGGTTATTTGCATTTCACTAAGTAAGTAACACAAACTGGTATTCTTAATCTTCAAACAAATAAACATGAGAACTACCTATCATTATGTATACTATACTATATTAAATGCTATATCATTTTGGAAATTACACAATGTATACATACATCTTTGAAGAACATGGAATTCTATTTTCGAATTGGGTAAACATTTTCGTCCGCATAAATGAGGAAATAACAATTAGTGATGTCCGCATAACGGACACGTAAAAAAAACGAGTAATTTTTGAATGCAAGTTTTGTCGAAGAAGCTACTGCAAGCAGCACCCAATATCATACGGAGAAAATACCTACTACAATTGAACGCATATCACGTTTTTGGTTTCAAAACTTCCGATACGGGAATTTTGATCTAAAGAATTAGCTCCCTGGCCGCCCGTCGGATATTGGTCCATTTGCGTCAAATTGGCATGGTTAAAAAACACGAACTAAATGATCGCCAGCGCATGGCATGCCTTTGCGTTGCTCAACAGCCACAGAAACGAAGAGATTTACAATCGCATTGTTATTTGTGATGAAAGATGGATTCTGTACGACAATCTTCAATTCTTCGTCCTGTGCCCTAAACAAAAACTAACCCCTAGAAAAGTGATGGTCACTGTTTGGTCGTCTAATACCGGTGTGATTCATAACAGTTTCTTACCCTACGGCACGACGGTAACTGCAGATGTATGTATAAAAAAAGGGAAAAAAAGAAAAGGTGCTTATTTTGGACTCTAAAATAAATTGGCTTAGATACTAGTTACTTATAATCCCATCTCTTTTATACAAATTATAACAAAGTCAGTTGTTTTAGGTATCAATCTTAATGTCGGTCATATCCTATCCCAGTAATAATATAAATGCGAAATTTTGTGAGGGTTTTTGGATGTTTGTGGCTTTATCACGCCGTAACGACTCAACCAATTTCGATGAAAAAATAGAGTTCCATACCTAGATTTTCTAGGCTACTCTTCCGCAAGACCACAAATAGGTAATAAAAAAATTATCAAGCTTTAATCTTTTTTTTTTGCTGATCAATAAGCCCCTTTCTTTCGGTATAGTAAACATATGAATCATCTTGTTTATAGGCAGGTGAATTTATTATTTCAAAAAAGAAAATATGTATCTACATCCCTTATTATAAAAAAAAAACTTCTTAATAAGTCCGTATACACTGTTTAATTTGTTGTACATTAGCTACTTCAATAAGAAAGAGTTAATTCTAACACCTGACTGATAGATGACGATGGTTAACGGGATGGTAAGAAGGCGTTGTTGGTCTTGTCCATTAAGTATGTGTCAGATTATTACACGGCAATAATATAGACGATGAAAAAATATAAAAGCTCACTTCACACGATCCTTATTTTTCTTGCTTGTTAGTTCCTTATAAAAGCAATACTTTATCAAGATTTATCCAGTGTCAACTAATGAGGACCTCGGTGGCGTTCTAAGACGCAAGGGGTGCGGATTTGATTTTGAGTATGTTGTGGTACCATGGTACTCTTAGTTTCTGATACCCACGACAGGGAATCCTTTGTGGCGTCAGGACTATGTATGTGACTTTTAGGCCGTGGTGGCCCCGGTTAAAGAATAGGCCCGTCCATAGCTCTATCCGCGGATGTCGTAAGAGGCGACTAAGGGAAAAAAGCTAGGGGATGGGCAGCAGCGTCCCTCATTTTAACAACGATAGCTCTAACTGCGCTCGCCAACCCGCATGCCCAGCGTGGTGAGTATGGGCAAATCCCCCCACATGATAAGGAATTTGCTGTCTGTGGGGGAGGCCATGTTCAGCAGTGGACATCGAACGGCTGAAATGATGATGATGATGTGACTTTTGGGCGTTATTTATTAAATAAAAAAAAAGAAATAGAGAGAAAAAATAGGCTCACGACTTTTATCCCCAAGCATGGTAGATAACCTCTCGGATCTCAGACCCTTGAAGATGTCTATGTCAGAACACACAAGTCTACATTTTGCAGTAGTGAGTATTCCATACGGATGCAAGCTCATCGCCGAGGAGCATTTCGAAACGAATTTTAGATGGCGTATCGCAAGCTGTTTGTACAAGGCTTGATATAAAGACCATATTTTCATACAGTATCATTTTTTTCTTCAGTTCAATAGCAGTAACTCTAGGGTCGTGTGCCGTGGTCTTAAAAAGTCAGTAAAAAATACAAAATATTACGAAGCATTCGTATGTTTTGACGTTTGATTTCGCACATTAATGTAGCTTGGACGTGCATGTCACTCTCAGGTTGGTAATCGCAAAAAAGTTAATAGTCAATCAATGTTGGGCTTCAATGTATCGATGAATGGAGATAAAAACGGATGATATCGATTATTAAGATGTCTCATTATTTATTCATTTTAAATAGACATTTATTTTGAACACCTATTTATCTTCATCGTAAATACATCTGAGTAGTAACTAACAGGCACATTTAAGAACCATGTTAGAATATTAATTTACTCCTACTCTCTAATAACCATAAACATACTTCCTACGAGTCTTCATTCAAGGAAACTTAAGTAATAGAAATCGAATAATCTCATCTACATTTGAAAGGCAAATGACGATATCTCTGACACTACAAAGCCTTTTTAAACCGACTTCTAAAAGAAGGAGGTTCTCGTTTTTTTTGTGTATTTGTTACTCGTTAAAATAGTTTTTCGGTATTAGACTTTCCATAATCTTAGACGAAGACGCGGACGGACAACCTGTTCAAAATTAAAGCTATTTAATATAATTGCTCTACGCGCTCAAAATAAGTAAACAAACTCGACAAACGGGATAAAAACGATGTAAACAAACTAAGTACCTCACCTACGAAAGAACAGCATTGATTAATTTGAGAAGCTGTGTGTAATTGAGTGCGGAGATCGAGAGATATGAAGATATCAGCGATACAATCTGGCTTTGATTGGATTCCGATGGGGTGAAACTGGATGAGTTTTTCGGACGCGACTTTTAAAGCGACTCGCTTATCGCAATCACATTGTCGGGCCCAAAGAATGTGATGGGGAATAGCAGCAAACTCTAACTAAAGCTTTATGATATCTTCAGATTTGTCTGTCAGCGGATAATAAAAATATGAAATAAATGCTGGTATCTTGGAAATTGAAATGACCAATAAAGACTGAACAACTAACTTTTAGTTTGTGGAAACCGAGCATGTCATAATTCAAAGAAAGAGTGAAATAAATAGTTCCTTTCAAAGAATCAAAATGAAACAAAATGTTGGAAAAAGCGTAAATTAAAATTTGCATATATTGATAGAATCATCCAATAATTGGTCTAGGGCTATTATTCAGGGACAAAAAATGGAACATGTTTGTCGGAAAAGTGTAAAGGGTATCACTGTAGTTTCAACGATGTGGTCAACTCGGCTATTATGTACGTACATTATTTGCATCAAAAAGTCGCGTCCGTACTACGCTCAAAAGCCGATAATTTGTTAGATCGGACGCCACAAGGCGAACGTGCCGCAAAGGGAAAAAATAGGCGCTAAAATTAAATGTCAATTCACCATGGTGCCCACTAAGTGCCCAATGTAATCAGCAACTCAACAAATCTTCCCGTTGCGTTGTAGACCGTTAGATGGTACGACTGGTTCCCGCCTTAGTTTTGTGTTGTGGTGATTAAATAATTTGCATTCTAAATTGTGGTATGGGCTGTTAATCTCTCATGCATGATCAATGGAGCGTAGAGGCAAGAATTCATGGACTCTACAAAAGGAAAAGCATATTTAGCATATTTGGTTTTCTGAACCTCGAAGTACGTAGACCTACTAGGCTGTGCTACGTGCCTTTCCATATCGGGCGTATTTACGGCGCGATTAAGCTCATTTTTCCTTGACTGCCCAGAAGAGAGAACGTTTTTCGGGTAATGTATGTACGTGGCCGTGGTGGTCCCGGCTGAAGAATAGGCCTATTGAAGTATTGAATTCGGATGAAAATAATTTGATACATGAAACCCTGCCTCACAATACCACACGCATATTCCAGCGGTACCTTTTATCTGTTGGCAGCAGGCAACCTTTGCAAAGCTATGATTACTGAGTTATTAAAACCATATCTGTCACAGGCATGCGCTTATTTCAACACATGTACAAATGCGTCGTGACAGATTTATTTAGTAAAGGCTTATATGACGACGACGTTAAAAATAAACCTTATTTTTTAATAACAAAATGTACAACCTATTTGTAATGTTAACCTTGAAACAAGAAATCATACGGGTGATTCTTAGTTAGATGTCAGTGTTAGTCTATGTCCAAAGCATGATCTACGGCTAGGTACAAATCTAGAGGCGAACTTAAAACGTAATACACAGTTAAATTTAATACGCAGGCCCAAAAACATAAGTTTAGCGGAATTCGCGCTTGATGATGTAGGTAAACTAATTAAAAAAATATATAAAAAAACATCAAAGTTATCCAAATGTGCTGAGGTAGGTAGAAACGCTTTTTGTTTCTCTTCAAAACTCCTTTTTTCTCCTTTTACCTGGAGACTTAGAGTACCTGGGGTTAGTACAGTTAGTAAGTAACTTTTTATTTCATATTAGCAGTATATACTTAGTATCAAAGGAATAGAGCTCATTAATATCTGATAGAAATCATGTTTTTATGTAAAAGTTGTACAAATTTTTAGATCCGGTTCAAAAGACTAAGACAACTCAACTGAGCTCCTAACGGTTGTAAATTAATTGACAAATCAATTAACCAAGTATAGTTAGGTATAATTTATTAAAAGCTAGCCAGTAATTAACACAAATAACGCCCCATGATAAAATTGAATTTAACTCATGAATTAATATAGATTTTCTGAATCTATAGATATTTATTTGATATTATTGAAATATATAATTATACAGCTGCTAAAATATCGTACTTACAATATTACCTCCAACTATATTTAACTATTAATACATTTTTACAACTATATTATACATTCATAAAAAATAAATTAGACAGAAAACTTTAGACTTGTATCATCGGGAGGGGAAATTTCAAAAAAGAATAACACCAATTTCTATTAAAGTAATTTCTGTCTAAAGTCAGTTTGAGGGCAGTGAAAACGATATGAATGTGGGCTTCCAACACCTGGTACCTAGATAAAAAGCTTTTATGCTATTCTATGTAAAGATCGCGGGTTCGATTCCCGCTCTGGACAAACATTTGTGTGATGAACACAGATGATTGTTCCGTGTCTGGGTGTTAAATATTAATCTATTATGTATATCAGTCTCTGGTACCCATAGTACAGGCTATGCCTAGTTTGGGATTAGTTGACCGTGTGTGATATGTCCGGAATATTTATTTATCCATCTTTTCCAAGTTTCACCAAAATCGGTTGAGCCGTTGCTTACGTGTAGGATTAAGATATAAGTTTCACAATTTCCACAATCGATAATCCGATTTATTCGGTGTACATTGTTTTGTTGTGCGGTGAGCGTGTCATGTCTCACGCTGTGCTTTATCGTTGCCGTTACGCCTCTCCATTCATACAATACCTAATACATACCGTTGTTTTATTCTGATTAACACGTTTACTGATACAATAAAGCTTATATCTTTGGATAAAAAACGACCGGGGGCTCTTGCGTTGTACAGTCAGCATCCTAAGTTGATGATCAAATTTAGATTGTCTAAACTTGTGGTTGAAATTTTTGTTAAAAAGTGATTGCGCAACAAAGTGTCTGTGATAGGTGACTGTAAAATGTACCACAATTGTGATGATGACACTAACCCCACAAGTTCATGATATATTTTAAGTTCAAAAATACATGACTAGTATTATTTTCAAATATCCCTGCCTGATGAGATATGTAATCTCATGGGGCAGGGGAAATGTAGCTGATGTTGATAGTAATTTTAAACAACTTCCGGCGCGGCGCGCTGGTATAAGTATCAATCTACCCTCCACCTGCCTTTTTTTAGTCAGATATTGTTGGGAAAATAGTAAAATACCTACATCTGCGTGCAAAAAAATAGGCGCACTCCGCCAATTTTACGTTTGAAATACTACGTCTTAATCATCATATGACATATCCAACATACTATTGTAGGAAGCCTTTACCCGAGAGGAACAATCAACAACCATGAGTTCTTTCCTAGACCCATTGGCAGACAAAGTGCTCGTAGCAACCCTCTTTGTTTCTCTGACCTGGCAGAACCTGATACCTCTCCTGCTCACATTGATTGATTATTAAAGATATTCACGTATTTATGAAACAATTTAGCATCAGCTACTTGGGAAGAAACTAATAGTACCATGGTAGGACAAATACTTGCAAATCATGCAAACATTTGTCCCTTACATTTTTACTTGGAATACTTATATCAGAGATCCGAGCTCGTCATTTTCGTAAATTATTACGTGAAAGTGATCACTTGCTGATTTCGTACTGTGTCACGAAATACGCCCTTACTAAAACCGGTAAGCTATTAACTTAACACATCTCTCTCATCACGGACTGGCGATAATACCTACTACTATCATAACTATCTAATATGGCGGTACCGAATCGTGTAATTCGCAAATGTTGTTACGCAAGTAAATAAAATTGAACCTGTTTTACTTACTTCATCATGATACGGCATATACGTACAAAACATCATCTAACCGAAGTCAATATTACACAACCCGCTTTCTAAAGATTTTCGAGTAGGAGGTACTCATCGGACGAGCAAAATCAAAAGTGACATTCATTCACCGCACTTATATGGGGAAAGAGGAGACAGAGCTGATACTCGTTCTTTCTATATGTCCATTCCTAATATGTATACTATCCCTATGTATAAGGGAACAAAGTTGTTGTTGCTTACTAAAGGGGCTTACTCTACACCCAGTTGGCAATAAAGTATGCTCTACGACTTTTGGAGATTTTCCACTGAAAAACACTGCAAACATCTGCTAATTTGGATCAATTCAGATCAAACTGAATTACACTACACAGTCACGGAACACGTTGTATAAAAACGGATTCCCTAATTTGCTTCATGGATTTTTATTTTTCGATTTGCACAGAAAATTAGCGTGGGTTCGGTGGTAATTTTAATGTTTAAGGAAAAAAGAACTGAAACTTGAATTAAGTACATTCGAGGAAACGGATTGTGTGCCTTTTAAGGTGACAAATTCATGTTGGAAGTATAATAGGTAAAATCGAACACGCACATACAAATGAATTATGTTATTAAATGAAAAAGTGAAATTGATCCGTTCCACCTATACCAGACCATACGTGTGTAGTCAAAAGGATGCCTAATCTATCATTGAAAAAAGCAAAGCGGTTCTATAAAGGTAACTGCATAAATATATCAATAGAATCCAATTAAATAATTGGTCTAGTGTCCATTATCCGTAGAGGTAATAGGAGAATGCGTTTGTATGGCACGTGTGGTTATAGGGTCCATCTCCTCTTTCCTCTCAAGTGTTTACCTCGTCATTTGATGCTGTTGAAAGTAAAACTGGTTAGATTGGGCATTCGATTCCTCTATAGAAGTCATAAAGTGCCTTGTTACATACACACGGCCACCCATGTTTCGCACTACTTTGCTGCAATCTGCGGGGTGATAACCGGATGTCGATTACAGGAGTCTTAGTCCGATTTAAACCCGAATACGGAGGGATATTACTTTGATAGTCTATGTAAGTAATCAAAGTCAAAGGTTTTTATTTCAATAAAATCACTAGGATCACTTTGAAACGTCTTAGAAACTAGGTGAAGCTATGCCTGTTCCTCGCGACCATGCCTAGAAGAATCAGGCAACAAACACGGCTTGGGGCCTATAATTTTTTTCGCTGATTCTTGTTTTTTTTTTAGTTTTTTTATTATATATAAATTTTTTTAAATTGTTTTTGTACAAAATTGAATTTATAGCCAGTGTGGTGCCGATCGAACTAGTTGAGGCTCAAAAGAAAAATAATAACGATCCCTAATAAATAAGAGCTTATACAATTTTAGATCTAAATATAACGAAATATTTATGTATATAATGTTCATCTGTGCCTTCGTAGTTTATATGAGGTGTCAAATGAAGCGTCTTCATGTTCTGGGTATCAAAGGTTATATGACGACACTCGTTAGATAAATGAATTTCACCCTTTAAAAAATGTCCGGTATATGTACCTACCATCACCAAAAATTCCGCCTTACCACTCTAGGGTGTATAGGCGTATTGAGGACAGGCTTACGTGTCCGTGTACAAGCGAAACAGTAAAAATTGGTAAGGCGGATATTTTGGTGACGTACGGAAAAAAATACCTATTAAGTTTAAATTAAGATGACACATAAAACGGTCCACAATCCTTTTCCTTGCGTGTATACAGTTAGCATCAGAAGTTGACGACTTTTTGTATGAATATAGTTTTGAGTAAATTTTATTTATATATTTATTTCAGTAATCTAGGATTCACAGTTTACTAATCGTTTAATATGTAGTATGTATGTATGTATCTAGATGTATATATGTCGTACTTGAACCAATTTGAATCCACATTTTGTATTCCACTCGCTTAAAAGTAACATTGTGCGAGTATGCTACGCACCTAGGTTAACTATAGTGTAAGAATAAATAAATAATTAAATATTCCGGACATATTCACACGGTCAACTGATCCCAAACTAGGCATAGCCTGTACTATGGGTACCAGAGACTGATATACATAATAGATATATATTTAACACCCAGACACTGAACAAACATCTGTGTTAGTCACAAATGTTTGTCCAGTGCGGGAATCGACCTCTAGCGCAGAAGGCAGAGTTACTACTAACTGAGCTATGAGGCCTGTTGAAAATATGTATAAAAATATAGTAAGAAAAAAAAAAAGTAATTATAACTACTACCTATACTATTATACTAATTACGAAATTATTTAATTATTTTAATTAATGTTTACCTTTTATGATTGCAGCTTTATAGCAAAGTATCGTGCCGTCTAGGCAGTAACTGTGCGCCACTGTGAGCATATGAAAAGTCCTCAATATGCCAACGGAAAGTGAGAGTACCAATAAAAGTACAATAAAAGTCACATGACGCAGGCATCCGGGCGAAATGCTATAGAACCTCGTCCGAATCAGGTTTAGAAAGCGGTTATTATGAAACGAAGGATACGTCTCTACTAACTAAACTGCGAGAACACAGGCCTGAGAAATATATGCATTTTTAAGAACACGATGCAAATTACTGCGTGGGAGTGTGTTCCATAACAAATCTGTTACATAAGAACTAGTATGTCAAATTTAAGCAAAGTTCAGCGTTGTCACCTTATGGATGGGTGACCGCTACTGGAATACAGAATACAGAATTTATTAATAATACCATTATTACATGTCATGTCATTAATTAAATTAGATATAAAAAAATGAAAATTATATATTATAACATTGGTAAATCTAAATATTCATTCACATCATATAACACTAAGTCAGTGAGCCACTTTCTAATATTTTTCTTAAAAATAGGTGTGGAAGCTGCATCACGGATCCAGTCGGGCAGCCGGTTATAAACCGAAGGACCCATTATATAAACATGGATTATATATAATGGAAATATGAACAAAGCAAACTTCAGACTAAAATTCGTTTATTCATTTAACTTACAAGGGTATTTTTGAATAGCTTCTAAAGGAATCTTCATCGCATTGCATCTTCATCGCAGCATACGCAGCGTATGGAGCGTCAGCATTTACGGATTGTCCAATAGAGTGCTTACAGGTTTGGCATTATCAAAGATTTTTCAAGGGCGCGTTCACTGCGGAAGACATAATCGTCAGATATGATCAAAATAGCGACGCCCGGGTAGGGTATGGCGATCTCTAGTAAACGCAACGAACCCATACACTGCCTCGTAGACGCAATAGCGCGCACCTTTAGTTTTCTCTGAACGGTCCCAAGAAGCGGTCATTTATTGATAATCCATTCAACCATTCGCTGAGTACTTAATGCTATTAGTGCACATGTCCCAGCTATTCAGTTACTGTGCCATGTAAGTCGCGTGTCTTTGTGCGCGGTGAATCTCGGCCGACACTAATTAGCCGCGATTCATTAATCAGAATCGCATATCCGGCTCATCATACAAGCATATTCCTTATGTAGCTTTACTTTATAGCATAGGCTTCACAAGCATATTCCTTATAATAATAATATAATATAAATTTTATTTCAGGTATCTTAAGAATAGTACAGATGGTAAAAACGAATTAAAGAAAACGTATAGTTTTTTTTTTTTTTTAATAAATATGCTTTTATTTAGTAACAGAAAAATAATAATAATAACAGTTGTAAATTAAACTAAAATAATATTATACTAGAAATGAACTCTGTTTTCTACGACTACGACTACAAGTAGAAAACAGAGTTCAGATCACCAACCTCAGGCAGCGTGCCCAAAAGGCTGGCGACGTTACCTCGTTGGATCGCTATACTGATCCTTTGTCCGAGGTAAGCACCAGCCCTTCGGTCATTGGTCTCATCCACCAGCCTCCTAGATAAAGCATCGAACAGGAGCCACGCCCCTGGGCCCCAAGGTCCTAGCGTCTCAAAGAAATATATACCTTAACCTAAAATATATAAAATACCTATTAATTATTATTATAAGAGCTGCGTTAGACTGTGTTTCCTAAAAATAATTCTACGGGTGCCATTAAATTTCTCCAATAACTGCGTTTCCTATGACATTCCGAAGAGAATTTTCGAAAAGTTTTTTTGTTTGCGTTGCCGTGATTTATAATTTAAACTGTAAGCAAAATTCACGTTATAAGAAGATGAAAAAGCAACGATTAACTCGCGCGGAGGATAGTGCTTGAAAAGTCCTACGCGGCTGGAGAATGGACCTACCGCAGGGTGATTATTATAAAACCCAACGGTCCCAACAAAAGTAGTATGAAAATTACTTACATTTGCATAATAAGTTATGCACTATCGTGAAGAACATTAGACACGGTATCTAATCTATGCGCACACTCCTAGCTCATAGATTTCTTAGCTGCCATATTATCGGTCTATTTGCATTCTCTATACTGTAAAACCACTGAGTACCCGAGTCACGCCACTCGTAGAGACTAACTCGAGGGCTTACATGAAATAAATTAAAGGTTATCTATGGGCGGGCTCCTAGTAAGCCCGTAGATAGACCCACAACTATCGGTCCATTTGCATTCTCCACACGATAAAATCACCGAGTACTGGAAGATCATGCCACTTCTAGAGATGAAATTCTAACGTTTTCTTTAAGTAAATTAGACGACAACGACGAGATTAAGAAATTAGCTTAAAAACCTACGCTTCTAAAAGCCTTTATTTTTTACAGTAGTCATCTCATTTGCATTATACATAGCAGTACAGACATAAAAATATTTATTGCGAAGTAGGTAATAAATCAATCACTCTGAGTTTATTTCAAAATGGGACGTTCCTACTCATTAAGAACCGGATGCACATTTCAGTAAGTACATATTTTGTGTTGTTAAATTTTCTCTTCTCAGTAGGTATGTCGAAATATTACAGTATCCTCGCACAATGCATTTGTTATTGCCGCCTTGGCATCTCTATCAGAGCGTGTCGCCAAGAATCCGATGCTTCATGGAGCCACATGATTACATTATAACGCTATTAAGGACAATGCGCGTGCGGTATAATGGACCGCGTTAACAGAAAGCGCATCTAAGGTCGCGTTTAAGCTCTTTCCAGACCGACGCGACCAAAGCGACTATAATGTGGGAAAACCGAACAGTTTGGTAGCTTTTGAGGCTGCTCCAGTCGATTCTGCACAGCAATTGCTTCGCAGCGTCTATTTAAGCTTAACTTTTAATAGCAAATTAATTACCATTGCCTGCCTAAGACCGATGTCTACCGATATTGCGAACATTGTTCTCTGTATCGTAAAAGTCCTCATAAATGATTGTAAATTGTAGGAGTAATTTAAGTTATAATTTCCTGCGTTGCAGTGATAGCTATAATTATTATGATAGACGTCCAATATTGATGTCCAGAAGAATTTACGTAAAATGACAGGTAGGATATCACGATTTGTCGAATCTCTACGGGTTCTTGCAGACCTATCGCATCGGCACCAGATCATCATTGCATAAGCTCAAGCCATTCAGAATATTTGTATGAAACATCATACTGTAACACACACTAATCAGCATCGTATCGGCATCGCCTCGCTTCGGGACGAGTTAGTAGACGACGGCATTTGTTTCAGGGCGAAGCGATGCCGATCTGGTGCCAGGGTGATACGTGTGCATCAACCTTTAGGATGCATAGAAAGCGCGTCTTGCAACTTGTAACCCGTTAGTGCAGACTTTCCAATCGGATCTAGACCTTAGCTTGCCTGTCTCGATACATCAGATGCTTTCTACGTCCACGCCTACGCCATTGAGGGTTACGTAACAATCAATGCTTTTCTATGTAAAGCCTAAGTTTCGTAGACGAATGATGAACGGTGTCAGCGGAGATATCGTAGGCTTAGTAGATCACGCACCCGTTCTTTTTCTAAAGATACCCTTCTCCCGTTTTTTAGTTGAGTATGTAGCATTTGTCACTCCCTTCACACTGTCATAAGATTTACATTATAGGTATTAATTGAAATTGTCTTCTTTGAAATTTCATAGCTAATTTAGTATTATGGTGACTAAAATAAAAATACGAAAAAGGATGCTATTATAAAACTGTACTGTCAATTATTTGGGTCTAGAGTTTGCCGTTTCCGATGTTTATATGTTTTTCCCCTTATAGGGAGATATGCCAGTGCTATCTATCACATGAAAACCTAGTTCTAGGCAGTGCCAGTAAAAAATAGGAGCAACTGACTCAGTCGGTCCTAATAATGCTGTTTCTTACAAGGTTTTTTTAGATCACTTCAAACAAATCTGCAAAAACAGAATTCGGGCGAAGCATCTCTTCGTGATGAGATTTACTTTTTACGACAGTGACAAGTTCCGTGCAAAAAATTACACACATTTTGAATTGATGAATCCAAATGAGGCTTCGTCCCAAGAGAGCGATGCTGTGCGCATTCGTAATGCAATCTGTTCGTTAAGAGGCTCGCGCGTGAGAGTGGCTGGCCAGCTGTTATAGTAACTGGGTGCGAAAGGCGTATTTGCCAATGTGAACGCTCCCTAAAGAGTCCAACATTGAGTTTTAGTGACTTATGGAGTTCTGGCTAGGCCTAGGCCTAAGCTAATTTGCAAACGTTTCGTCTCTACTTCGTTTTTAATATTCTTCATCACAGTACTACCATTCATAACAGTATTTTTATAAACTACTTCGTAGCTCTTTGAGCTGCACCGGCAAGCGCGTTTAAGTCTTTTGCATGGCAAAATAAACTCAGTACAAATTCTACCGATCGGTAAAACCAAATTCCTACAAACGATGTAAAATCACCTTGCTTTACACGAAATGCGTTATTCACCTTTATTTTTGATAATTTTAAAGCCGGCACCTACTTTATAAAACCATGGTCTAGAAGAAAACAAAACCAAAAACTATTTAGTTACCTATTAGAATTTTTGACTGATTTTTCAGAGGTCCAGGATATATAATATCAAGAATCATGGCTTATTTAAACTAGGTGTATAACAAATTCTGAGTATCGTAGCGCGATGTTACTCTGTTTAGTAGGACAGAAGGCTACTGAAAGCTATATTGAACGTGTAACGAGGCGACGAAGCGTGGCGGGTCCCACAGGGCAAGTAATTTGAGATGAGACGGCCTTTTCTCAAAACTACTTTACGATAAGTAGAGCTTGCTCGTATTAACTTTTTTCGCTGAAACAAGAATTCGGTTTTAGAAACGTCTATTTGCCTTTTGACATGCACACGGCCTTCAATCTATACATTTTTTCAAAAGAGTTGGCCACGTTGTAGATAATTTTTAATGCATCGTTGTTAGGTCGTCACTGGAGAGCACCAGATAATTTGTAGCAATTTATATAAAAATGTTTTAAATATTGCCGTCTTTGGCCTAGTGGGAGGTACCCCGACTTTCGATCCGAAGGTCGTGGGCTTGAACCGGTCCGACACCAATGAGTTTACTTCACATTAACGTACCTCACGTTAAACGGTGACACATCTTACACATCTTCAAGTATCTGATCACCGGAGATCTCAGACGTCTACCATGCTTGGGGTTAAAAGTCGAGAGCCATAAATATATTTTCCTTGTTTTCTTTCTATCTTTCTACTTTATATTGCCGTTTGGACGGAAACCGTATGTATGCTATTAAGCAAATATATCTCTGGTCTCAACATCATACTATTAAGATGATTTGAATTTGATTTGAATTGAACTAAAATCGTTAACGTAAACATTTCTTACCTAGATAGTTTTCAATATTCACGATCAAAAAATAACTATCAAGTTTGGGAGTTAAGTTAGTCTAGTTTGGTTAACTATAGGCCTCATATACAAGATCAAAGTCGCGCAACGAGCTATGGAGAGAGCTATGCTCGGAGTTTCACTACGTGATAAGATCCGAAATGAGGAAATCCGTAGAAGAACGAAGGTCACCGACATAGCTCTCAGAATTAGCAAGATGAAGTGGCAGTGGGCAGGCCATATAGCTCGCAGAACCGATAACCGTTGGGGAGTAAATGTTCTCAAATGGCGATCACGAACCGGGCGACGCAGTGTTGGAAGGCCCCCCACCCGATGGACCGATGATATTGTAAAGGTTGCGGGAAGTCGGTGGATGGAAAGATGATGATGATGATGTTTGGGAATATATGTATATATCTACTATAGGTATCTATATATATCTAATAGATAGATTTTTTAAATTACGTTCCCACACTCATTATTCTGCCTAGAAGGAAAGTTATGTTTTTCGGGTGTACCTACGTATTTATGTTATATATATTCCTTACCTCCTATCGATTCCTCTAAAATAATAATTACGAGGCTACTGCCCATTGAAAGTAAATATAGATAAGCTAATGTCGGAAGGCCGCTTCGCGTGGTAATTCGTCGATTACAGAAGATTGTGGCCATTAATAAATATTATTCCATGATTTATCCATCCATTATAGACGGCAAATGCGTTTCTGAGATTGAAGCGTGAGAGTTGTACGTCAGGGATCCATACATTAGTGCGTTCCTATAATTTATTTTCTATGCGTAATTTGATGCTATACTTAACAATATTTATGGGCTTATGAACTATATCTAAACAGTCATGATTTGTTTTTAATGCGGTTTAATTTTGAATTTTGAATAAAACAAATATGACAATGTTTTTATTTGGGTTAACGCTGGTTTAGTTGCCCACGCTTTAAATTCAACTCCAAAGGTAGTCGTTCTGGGTCGACTTTGATAGTTAAGCTGTTTAGAATAATAAAATTATAAGCCTACATATTATATTGTTTAAGTGCTGTGTTACATGTCTTGTAAAATTATGTTTGGTGTGTTAGTTTAAGAAATAAAAACATTATGTGCGAGTGTATCGCAGTTGCCGCGTCATTGCTCTGTGGCACCACAGAAAACCAGCGCCGCAGCAGCTCCACTGTGCTATGCGGCACCAGCTGAGTGGTGACCGTTTTTGTGTCTAGGTTTTGAGCTTATATTTTATTTGTTCCATTTGTTTAATTTGTGACGCAAAATAAATATTTTTCTATTTCTATTTCTATAAATTAAAAAAAAACACAATAGAAAAACTTTTCTCGAATAGGGCCGTTTAGGGCCTATGCACACGATAACGTTTTGGATACGCGCGTCGACAACGTGATCAATATTATGAACGTGCGCAAAGTTGCGCAACTTGCCGGCTGAATCGCGTTTGCTGCGCGTCTTAGTTGCGTTCGACGCGCGTCGACAGCGCGTTTGAATAACGTCGTGTGCATAGGCTTTTAAAACCAGACCCGCTCTTTACGTTGTTTAACAAAAGAATGACTAGGTACGGGTATCGTTGGCCTATTGAGCTAACATGGCACGTGACGATTTGTGACAGTCGGTGACACTTTTACCCACTTAACATGATATTGTTTTTAACAACGAGTCTTGAATACGAAAATAGCAGAAAGAATAAAAAGCAAAATAGTAAAATAATGAATCTTGTCCTGGTATTTTTAGTCGTTGATATTTTTTCACTCCACTCACACTGACATTAACTCAGAAAAAGCTGTCAAATTTGTATTAATTAAAAATTCCTAAAACCTCGAAGACATGTGACATGTGCACGAAAGGAGCCTCTAAAACGCACTTAAATACTTTCTGTACACTGGTTTTTTCACCATAGGTTTTTTTTAGATAAACAGAATATATACATAGACCAAGAAAGTATCAGTGACAGGAAAAGCAAGCATTATCCTAAGGTCTATTTTTGTTCGATGCACATCGAACAATTTAGCATATTAGCAATCTAGCAATTTTGGCTATGTAGGCCGCACGAGGCAGCGCGCGCGCGGTTTACCTAGTCAGTGCATCTACGGATAGCGTTCGGTCCGCACTCATCTATCATCATCATCATCCCTAGCACATAGCGTCAAAGTACAGTTAATAAATTCTCTTCGTATCGTCTAATCTGGCTATCAATCAACATCTCAAGGGTCGCGTACAGTCTCGTACAATTTTTATGTTATTTTTATCTACTTATCCTAGAGATAAAAGTTGTACTTAATAGGACAAAACACGCTTTTTGTGCAGTGTTGAGAATTTATTATTTACACATTTTATTTAATATTATACACATTAGCTGATGGTCGCGTGTTGATCATCGGTCCTCCACGTGGTGGTAATGGGCATCGCAGGAGCACGCGTTTCTCAGGCTCTCACGCAATCACAGGGCCCTACCTACTACGTGTTTTGCATTGTGTAATGTGGGCAAATTGCCGGTAACAATTGTTATGGTATGCGTCTTTTTAGACCGCTTGCTAAGTTAAAAGTATGTAACTACCTATTTAAATAATTTTCTTTTCTGAACCTGGGAAAATATACAGATCCTGTGAATTTTTTGACACTGATAATGATAATGTTTATTTATCTTTAGACATATTACATGTACTTAGATTCGTCAGACAAAATGTTAAAATTATCCGTAAATTAAATTAAAAATAAAAGGTATATAAAAAAAATCGTTATCAAATACATATACATTATTCAGTTCACACATCGTCATATTATAAATAAATTAGTAAAATAAAATTTTAACAACATTTAACAATTATTATCCAAATAATCAATGTCATCATCACAAAACATGTCTTTATCGGCCAAGGCCTCGTTAATTTTATAGTAACTTTTAGCTACTAAACATTTTTTTATGAAGCTAAAAAATTCAATGTCACTTTTATGTCATATGCTGTACGGAATATTATTGTACAATTTACTGACATGAGACTGGTATTATTTTCATCGGCATTTGTTTCTTTTTGGCCGCTCAAATTTTCCCTCATGCACATACAAGTTGACTCTTCTAAATGCTAGCTCTCCATTCCACTTCCACTCGTTAACTAAACTACCAATTCAGCTTATACCTCATACCATTATGCTCAGGACAGAGTTTGACATTTCAGGGCGTATAGAAAACCCTTAAAAGTCAAACTCAAAATTGAACTTATTCCGTAGAGATAAGGATAATTTTGAAATAAATTTCAGACGACATATCGCACCCCGTTTGAACACGGCTTTACTGAATACTTTGCGACTAGATGTAAGTACCGACTTAAAAGATAGAGAAAAGATAAGGTTTATTATCGCAGCTTTTGATCTGAGTGGTCGTGATTCCTATACCTCTATATTCTGCTTTTCCAAACACATGTAGGTTACTACGGGTAATTTTTACCTTTTGTGTGTTAACCAAAGAGCTATCTAGAAAGATAATCAAAATCGCATTGACAAACAAAATTAAAGCCAAAGAATGTAGGCTATAAGAAAGAAGATAACAAAATAAAATGCCAAAAAGACTTCTAAAATAGAAAATCTCGGAACCTCATGTAGGTCAGGTAACTTTTTTGAATGTTTTGAAATGGAGTCACGACAGAGGTACTTAAGTAGTTGTCCGTAAAACGCAATTTACTAGCTCCATCACGCACCCTACGCGGACGCGACCACTTTCTATTTATATTCGACATAGTTTAACGGATAGGAATAAAATTTGGCAAGTATTTGGAATAACATAAGTATTTGAAATAAATAAATATCATACTATTTATTTATTTGGAAACCTAACAGAGGTTATCTGTCAGGTTTCCAATATCAATGAATAAAAAAATATAAAAAAATAAAATCTAAATTGGAGCAGCCCACCTGGAAGGTACCTCCGCCTTACAGAAGACCGCAGCCAAATAACATTATTTGTTTCAAATTGTGTTGTGTTCCTGCGGTGAGTATGGTAGCCAGAGCTTTTTAGGGGGAGGGGGTCGGCAGGCAACGCATTAGCAATGCTGCAGGTGTTGCTGATGTCAATAGGCGACGGTAACCACTTACCATCAGGAGGGCTGTAAGCCTGTTTGCCTCCGGATAACATAAAAAAAACTATAAGGTAAAACTTAATCCAGTGAAGATTCCACTATTAAGTAAAAGGAAACACGTGAAGAAAGGTAATTAACGCTACTAAGCTAAGGAGTTATCAAAAACACCAAACTAGAAAGAAAGAAGAAATAAAGAAAGAAAATACTTTTATTCGTAGCATTAACCTTAAAATTACCCAACACCTTATGGATGAAACTATAGAAACTAAGAAAAGAAAGAGAAAGAAAGAAAACCTAAATGCTACGAAAAGGCGTCCGACTCAGCATTATGTTGTGATAGCCATTGAACATGGCCATCACAACGCTGATCTTCCGTCGGAACCAGAAACCAAACATGTCACGTACACTGACACGAAAACTACTAAAACTACTTCTATGAAATAACACGGCCCTATGTTATGCACATAAGCGGTCAATTCTCGACCAAATCACACAGCAAATCGCAATTTGCTTTACCGATCACGCGCCCTACGCGGACGAGACCACTTTCTATTTTATCTACTCGTCTTTACATGTGGGGAGTATGGTCAAAGAGAACACACGTTTCATGGAAAAAGTGGTCGTGTGTCGCAAATCGCTTTAATGAGCTTAGACTTCGAAATTTTTGTCCATTGCTTTAAAGCGCAGCGTTCTGCGAATATATATAAATCAAAATACACGTGCTTCTCTTTTGATTATGATTCTTGATTTAAATGCAACTTCTCTCAATCCGAATTCTGAGATAAAATTATCCCAAAAGTATGATTATTTTATTTATAAGTAACTAGTTGTTGGGCAAAGGTCTAAGGAGGCCTTTGCCCAGCAGTGGGATAAAAACGGCTGAAAATAGAAAACTAGTTGTTACCTACAACTTCGAGAACATATAATGAAAGTTAGTAATTCGTATTTGAGGAGGAGGTAGGGCACAGCGAGATTTTCTCGTTCTGAATTGGAGCAGCCTGCCTGGGGAGGTACTTCCGCCTTACAGAAGATCGCAGCCAAATAACATTATTTGTTTCAAATAGTGTTGTGTTCCTGCGGTGAGTAAGGTTGCCAGAGCTTTTTAGGGGGGAAGGGGGTTCGGGGTCGGCAACGCGTGCGTGATGCCTCTGGTATTGCAAGCGCTCATAGGCTACGGCAACCGCAAATTCATAATTGATCACTCTAGCTTGCTATAAGGATGATTTTACAAAAATGACGAAACACGTATTTCTTTATTAGAAACATTCGTTCCTTAGCGATGGATACATATTTCTGACTTATTGAGTTGAAACTCTAAGACCCTGGGACCCAGAGGTGTGACTGATATTCGATGCATTATCTAAGTGACTGGTGTATGAGATCAATGACCAAAAGGGCTATTGCTTACCTCGAACAAAGGATCAGTATAGCTATCCAACGTGGTATCGTCGCTAACAAGATCAATCACATCAGATCCAGTTCATCGGAGGAGGTAGGGCACAACGAGATTTTCTCGTTCGAAATTGGAGCTGCCCGTCTGGGAGGTACCTCCGCCTTACAGAATATCGCAGCCAAATAACATTATTTGTTTCAAATAATGTTGTGTTCCTGCGGTAAGGTTGCCAGAGCTCTTTAGGGGAGAGGGGGTTCGGGGTCGGCAACGCGTGCGTGATGCCTCTGATATTGCAAGCGCTCATAGGCTACGGTAACCACTTACCAACAGGTACGCTTGTTTGCCGCAGTAGAGATATTAAAAAAAAAGTCAACATGGTTGAACCCAACTCTATTTTCTAATTGTTGTCGTAGAAAACAGAGTTAATTCATTGTTTTTTTAATGTGTTAAAAAATAAACAATAAAGACAATGTACTGCGTAAGTTTTGTATTCCGCTTGCGTTTTGGGGACGCTTCCGACTGGTGATTTGCATCAAAATTTTCTAAAATTGTTGATATACTTGCATTATTTTTAATTTTCTTTCTATGAAACGTTATATTTCTTTCAACATTACGATATTAAAACCAAAAAAAGAGTTATAGATACAGCTTAACTATCCACACAAAAGCTATAAAGATGAGATTCCCATAAATAAGACATTAAATCAGTGTCTGCAATAATTTAAAACTTGTGCAGTAACATAAGCCTCTCGTAACTTGGCTTAGGGCTATAGCATAGATGGAGTTATGATTAGTAGGCTGTAGAGCTCGCGTATGATCAGTATTCTGGGCAGGCGGCTCTGCACTATGAGCACTTACATATAAACAAACAATGAACGAAGCGACGCGTGACCCGAGAGCTGGCTCTTATTTGGCCCAGCGAATTAGCATTGCCATCCAGCGTGGAAATTCCGCCAGCGTCTTGGGGACGCTTCCGACTGGTAGTGATCTGGATCAGTTGAGCTATCTATATATCGTTTGTAACAGTCTTTAGATGGCTCAACTGTTTCATGTGTATTTTGTAAATATTAACTTGTATTAGTTTTAAGTTTCTTTCTGTAAATAAAACAAACAATAGTAATTTTGAGAAACACAGCACAGACACGCCGCCCCGTTCGGGTGAGTGCGAGTCAAGCCTGAATCAATTAACTGCAAATGATAAATTGTTTATATGATAATGGTTAATATTAAGTTAGGTATCCTTTTGAAAGTCTGCAAAAGTAACTACAGATTTAAAAGGAATGTAATGTAATTTCAGTTTTTAATTAGCATCTCGAATGCGTTTTATGGCAATAAAGCTAAAATAAATTGAAAGTATCGTGGTGAAAGGATACAATCCAACGCTTACCTTTCTATCGAATGTGAACAACTAATAATTTGAAGTGCTCAATGTTTAGCTTCTAAGGGTCAGCGCAGATGGAGTGGCGACCGATTCATGAATCAATTACTTAAAACTCAACTTTATTCCCAGCCATATGGCTGAAATGACAAAACCACACTGTCACACACACGCCACAACACGCCTCGAGCGCGCGATTGAGGCCCACGATTTGCTGTTAATGTTGAGTTTCTATTTTTTTATTTTTTTTATTTAGCTTATCAGTCGCTTGGCCGCCATTTCTTCCATCTGCGTAGGTCCTAAAGCCTTGATCAAACATTTAAAAAAAATATTACTAAATTATCTTGCGATATCTTTGAGTCCTCCAATGTCAAACTCAAATTGTCTTTAAATAGACGTAAGGAACCTTTGAAACGAATTTGAGATGAGAAGTCGCACGATTACCAAAATGGACGTGCATCTGACTATCCCTCTTAGACAGCTTCAATGTACTGATCACCTGGAGATCTTAGAGGTTGTCTACCACGTTCGGGGATAAAAGTAGCAAACAAGGCTTAATCTTTCTCAGTCACGGTATCTAGGGAAACATAAGTTCGAGTCCCGTCTGAGTCGTAAATTTTTGGGAGATTTTAAAAATCATAGTCTTTGTGAATCTTTTGCCAGACCTTTTTGAATGTTCCTATTAATTCTGCCGCCAAGCCTCAATGCTTGTAATAGGTTATTTCTGTTTGAAGGGTGAGGTAGCCGTTGAAATTGCAGGTACATGAGACTTACCAACGCACGTCTCACGGGTCGGCAACGCGCGTGATCCCTCTAGTTATTACAAGCGTCTATAGGCTAAACCATTTACCAACAGGTGGGCCGTATGCTTATCTGCGAACTAAGTCTACGACCTCGGTGAATAATATTTGTTCCGGGTCTGGGTGTTATTGTGCCTAGGTAGGTACTCGTTGTTTCTGATACCCACGACAGAGGGAATCCTATGTGTGATTAAGACTACTGTGACTTCTTCTTTTTCGTCTTCTTCTTCCTGCCCTTGTAACATAATATTATGTGGGGTCGGCACAACATGTTTTCTTCTTCCACTCTATTCTGTTAGTCGTCATCTCCAAACTCACTTCTTTCTTACTCATGTCATCTTTAATACAATCCATCCATCTTTTCTTCGGCCTTCCTCTAGTCTTATATACATCCACATTCATACCTAACACTCTTCTCGTTACATGACTTTCATCCCTCCTCATGACATGCCTATACCATGCTAACCTATTACTTCTCAACTTTTCCGTCGCTACTTTCAAACTTCCTCTGATGTACTCATTTCTTATTTTGTTCATTCTGTTGGGTGATAATTATGTAAAAGTAAAAACTAGTGATATTTTATTGTTGATTTCGTCTTGTTCCAGGACCAGTGAACTAGTGGCTCTAGTGGCAGTGTCGTGCACGTTGTTTCTGTTCCTCCACACGCGTGAGCTGAGCACGAAGCTACGGCAGATGCAAAGGCTCAACGATGACGTCACAGCGTTCAACCATCTTACTGACAGTGAGTAACATAATCTTTTTTTTTTTTTTTTTTTGTACAACTGAGATTGCAAACAAGCATACGGCCCACCTGTTGGTAAGCGGTTACAGTACCACGCGTTGCCGACCCCGAACCCCCTCCCCCCCCCTAAAGAGCTCTGGCAACCTTACTCATCGCAGGAACACAACACTATTTGAAACAAATAATGTTATTTGGCTGCGATCTTCTGTAGGGTGGAGGTACCTCCCAGGCGGGCTGCTCCAATTCAGAACGAGAAAATCTCGCTGTGCCCTACCTCCTCCTAAAATTATTGTTAATCGTTAAAAAGATTATCTGTTTTTATCCGACAAGCTCGCCGTTGACGAGCATTTTATTTACAGTGACACTATAAGTATTGCCAGCGAAAACTAACTTAGGTAGGTACCTACTAGGTAGTTAAGGTGTGCTATTGTGGCCCCGGCTGCAGAATAGGCCCCTCCTTATCTCATACCCGTGGATGTCGTAAGATGCGACTGAGGGAAAAAAGCTAGGCAATGGACAGCACTGTTCTCTATTATAATAACGATAGCTCTGCGCTCGCCAACGAAAAGATCGAATCGCATGGATAGGAAATTAATAATAATAATAATAAATATTCCGGACATAATATCACACACGGTCAACTGATCCCAAACTAGGCATAGCCTGTACTATGGGTACTAGAGACTGATATACATAATAGATATATATTTATCACCCAGACACAGAACAAACATTTGTGTTAGTCACAAATGTTTGTCCAGTGCGGGAATCGAACCCGCGACCTTTTGGGGTCAAATCAGTTCAAACTCAATGAATCAGCTGTTTTAGATAGCAATCTTGATCATCAGAAGAAAATTACAAAAAGTTGATGATGAATGAATGAATGAATGACTTTATTTGAGTGAAGTATATTATGTATGTAGGTATAGCTATATGGTACACATGATGTTTTTTTCGCTAATATTCTTTCTTTTTATTGATAGAGTACTTTCATGGCATGGTATAGATGTTAGGCAGGGTATACATCTTATAAATCATCTTGTATTTACCAGGCCCTTGTTAAGACGAAAATCACAACTCCGAAAGCAATTAATTAATGAGTATACTGTTGCGTCTATGGTCCATCGATGTATTACAGCTTCCGGTCTATAGGCATGTTTTAAACATTACTATTAGTTGATGAGCTTTGCAGAGCTATTAACCTATTTTCTATGTTTCTGGTGTTGTGTGATGTAATATGAGATAATTATTGTAATCATTACGTTTAAGATAGCAACAAAGTTGATTTACAGTTGATTTTGACAGCGTAAAATTTATTTTAATTAGTTAACTTTCGTGTCCAGAACAAAAACCGTGTGTCTCTTTACGACCTAGCGCACTTTGGAGCCAGAAAATCATACACAATAGGTTAATTACCTCTTAAATATTGGTATTTCTAAGCTTTTGTATTGTTTTGCCATGCTCTAGTGATTTCTGTTATTTAAAATAAGCAATAAAAGTAATTGAAAACTAATTTCAAAAATGTGTCTCTCTTTTCGTTCCCGTGTGTTACCTCACGTACGTTACCTTAGAACGAGGGAACTAACAAGTATACAGCCCTGTAAAAACGTTCATTGAGTACGGCGATACCCACTCTACACGTTGGTCAACCTATAGAAAAAATCCTCCACTTGGTTTCGAAAACTATTGAAAAAAAAGTTAGTCGCCGTTTTTGTCCCGGAGTTTTTTTTTATTTCTAGTGAGCGAATATGCTAGGTAAGAACTCAAATTGTTGTATTGTTTTATATTGTACATAAACTGAAATAGATACAAATGTTAGAAGTTATGTCCACAGAGATTTTAATTCACAAATGATGTGTTACGTAACATTCGTGATCTGTTGTTATGCTTAGTGTACACGGAAGTCATAAAATCGGAATTAAAACAAAGGAAAAATAATCATGAATGCACGGAAAATGAAAAAGAATCGTTTATAAACTAAAAAACACTTTTTTTATTTATCTTTCGTCTTTTTTTTATTTTGTCAATTAATAGGTAACTAAATTTTCAAAATCAACCAAAAGATAGATAAAGGTAAAATACACAATTTAATTTCTCTCACATGTACCCTAGGCTTACAAAAATCACGTGCGTTACATTTATTCACGAATGTTACCGTGTGTTACCAATTCACGATTGTTATAGTACAATTTTTGGCGGCCATACCCTTATACAACAGGTACCTACCTACCTAGGTGTTTCTAAAATCCTATTACCTAATCAACTACTCGTGTAAAGTACAAACGCGATCGTGTTTACTTTACAAGATTTTGAACCATAAATATTTGAGACTGTCATCTTACGACAACGTCTCAATAAAATCGCTAAGTTGATCGTACTCGGCTTTGAACCTTATATCTTTGAGCTGTCAACTTACGTGTCCGCCTAAACAAATTCGCAGAGTTGATGGTATGGGGCTTGACCGTACAATTTGAGACACTATCGCTTAATAAACTCCGAACTGGTAGGTACTTTGCAGAAGATCGAGGTGATGGACGGGTTGCTAAGCGATACGACGCGATGAAATGCGACGTTTTACGGTACACTGTAGCCTAGAACATACGTTCCGTATCATAATACTAGACTCATATTCTTAGGTGAAAATTGTGAAATTACCATGAAAACTATGTTAACTGATGTCAGTGTGAGGGAGAGAAAAAATAAATAATAACGACAAGGCAAGGTTCACCAGCACATAAACATGCTGTAGCCGTTGGTTATGATGACAGGTAATGTATAAAAACATGTGTCAAAAACAAACCGGTTACGAAGTTGTTGAACGGCGGGTTAGTGTATTGGTGAACACTAGCTTAAGAAAGTCAGGGTTACTCCTTTCTGAGTAACTCGATGTAACAACTCATTTCTATTTTAACAATGGGTATGTAGCTAATGTGTCTGTTGTTAGAAAACATTTGCTAAGCTTTTAGTGATCGCGTCACACAAAAAAAAAGTTTGTTCGTATTGCTCAGTTGGTAGTAACTCTGCCTTCTGCGCTAGAGGTCGCGGGTTCGATTCCCGCACTGGACAAACATTTGTGTGATTCACAGATGTTTGTTCTGTGTCTGGGTGATAAATATATATCTATTATGTATATCAGTCTCTGGTACCCATAGTACAGGCTATGCCAAGTTTGGGATCTGTTGACCGTGTGTAATATGTCCAGAATATTTTTTTATTTTTTTATTTTTGCTTTGCGTCTTGTCGCGTTGTGTTGCATTGTCTCGCGTTTGTATTGTATGAAAAGCTTATAAAAAGGTAATATTGTTGATAATATTGTATAAGAAGCTTATAAAAAGATGATGGACCTTATAAAAAGATGATGTATGGTCATTGTACTACCGAAATAATGTCATTATCAGTCCATTACTACCGACTACTCATCATAAGTTAAGCTTCCCATCATAAGTTAAGCTCTCACTGGATTTTAATGTGATTCACAAAAAATAAATTATTAAGGTGCGGTACGTTGAATTTCCCCTCAAGTGCCTCCAAGTTAAAAACAAATAAATAAAGCATAGTACAGACTGGCCGATATATTTTAATTACTTATCAATAAACCAGCAAATTACCAAACGTTTTGTCTTATTTTTTTCACGCGCTATCGTTGATGGATTGTGCTTTGTAATAGACTTTTGATTGCATTTATTTGTAATCAATGTCGGCACGTGTATAAAGTCTTAATTCTTTTTTGCGGCGATTGTAAGTAAAGTGGGCTGATAATGTTCTTATGAATTAGTTTTTGTAGTGTAACGTGGTTGCCGTATAGCTCTTTTATATTAAGTCTTCTATTATGATGCTCTTGAAAGAAAATTACTTTTATAATTGATGAACTCATCAAGCTCGTCCCCTTAACGCTTTTAAGTAAACTAACGGCTGCCTGCGGATTTGCAAGCATTTTTAAATCTAGGATAAATAGTGTTTTAAATTTAAGTATTTTAAAAATCCTTCGTTCAGGTTTAATCTTGGTCGCAAAGAACAGGCGTAAATTTAACTAGATTTAGGAAGTTTCAAAGAGATGCTTGCTATTTCAATGAATAAATGAGTATTGAAGTTTGAAGTTAAACGGAGAAAAACGCTCCAACAGCCTCAAGGCCTTAATCGCGTGACAACCATCATTATGGACAAACATTATGTGCCATTGTGACATTATCAGTGCGTGAGCGCCTGCTAAGCGAGCCAATATCACGGGAACCCGTCCAACGCCATAGTTAAACTTAATGATACGTCGTAGTAACATTGGCACTGCTTCTCATAAGTCTGTAACTTGGCTAGCCACTACACCCCTCATATGTTCCAAACCATGTTCAAAAGGCATGCGATATCCTACATATCCTACTAATATTATAAACGCGAAAGTTTGTAAGTATGTATGGATGGATGTTTTTACTCTTTCACGAAAAAACTACTAAATGGATTTTAATGAAACTTCACAATAATATAGCTTTTACATCAGAATAACACATAGGCTACAATTTATAAAGATTATGCGTGAATTGTCCAAAATATGACGATATGTGTCAAGTAAGTTTATACTAATCCTGCGCAGACGAAGTGGCGGGCAACAGATGGTGTATTATAAAATTCGTTTCAAAATGATCCTTACCTTTACTGAACAAAGTAATTTATGAGTTTGACATTTGAGTGTCAAATGTACAGCTTAACAATATCGCAAGATCCTAAAAATCAAACTCAAAATTGACTTTATGCAGTAGAAGTAAGAATCGTTCGAAATACGTTTTGAATGACATAGCACGCCGTTTGAACACGTCTTCATAGATGGAAAGGATCTGTCTTAGATGCACTGCAATGCATGTTTTTAGTGTGATGAGCAATGAGCATCAACAAACTAAAGGTTGAGTTGGGAAAACCTTGTTAAAACTTTCACTACCACGAAATTGTTTGTATTTTTATTGCATCTCCGTTCCGTGATACACTCGGATACCGTTCACTGGCTTTTCACAGTTTTTTTCATTGATCATGTTATTCAAGCTGTGGTTTATTAAATCGATTAATAGCATGGTAGGCGGTTTTCTTCGATTACGTTCAGTACCAACAGATCGTAAATAAAGTAAATTCATTATTCTTTTAACTTTCTTACTCCTCGAACCGTGAAGTTGTTTATAACTGGATTCAAAGATTGATTATATTTATCCTGAATTTCGTCTCGAATTTTATTGAAGTGTACCGTTAGCTGCACTATAGGGATGTGATATAGGTGTTTTATCGGAATCGGGACGAATATTCGGAGTGAGCGTCGAAGCTGAAGTACGCGCCTGTGGATTTAAACTATCATCATTCTTTATTCTGTAATAAGTAGAATATGAGTCGCAATAATTAAAATATAATACTGGCTCGTATCCTTAGTGGTCGTATATCTGGAATTTACAGGGAAAATTTCAAAAATGAATCAAAGTCAGCTATTTCTATGAAAATTATGCCAGTGTATTGTCACAGCGTGAGTTGAGTGAAAAATATTTAACAACTAAGAATACAAAGTTTAGTCTATAACATATTCACACTTCACAATTTTTAAACTTATTTCGCCCACCACCCATTTTGAGAATGAAAACTCTTCCATAATATTTAATCTTACCATTTGTTGCGCATTTTAAAAACAGCTTTTTTTAATTTTTACTTCTTTTAAGTGTGCTCTGTTTTTCGAAACATAATTATGAGCAATTCAAACGTGTACTTAGAAGTATGAAGAAAACGTAATTCACCGTTCTTTGAATCAGCCTCAATGGCCCTCAAATTTCTCAGAACCTTCTACCGCTCCCCTAAGACCTCAATTGCCCACAAGGGGGCGTTGTCGCCCACTTTGAGAAAGGCTCTATATTGACATGACTATATTGGTCACTGATTCTAAAAACCATCACATGTACCTAAAGTAATAGGTAATATTAAGGTGCGCCGGCGTTAACGCCCGGTGGTGTTGGAAGCTCTTCGATGTGGACAACCCATCCCAGCCCTACTGTGCAGTGCAACTTAGCTGATTATAGGTGTTTCCACGTGGTTGGGCAGACCGCAGCCTGCGGTAGGACGCAAGCGCAGGGCACGTCTCTTAGCCGCTTCCTTATTAGTGCTCCAGATTGCGACGATTACGTAAATTGGCTGTGTGGGCAGAATGTGGTGCCATGTGGTAAAATGTGCATGATTCCTTAAACAAATTAACTTGATTACTTGTCCTGTCACTGGTTTCTTCAGACGAAGGCGGCCGAGTGCACGGCTGAGACTAAAAGGCGCGGGTTCAATCTCCGCTGGGCGCGGGAAAAATATTAGCATGCAAATATTTGTTGCCGGTCTGGGTGTTGTGGTACTAGTTATTTCCGATACTAAGACATAGAGAATCCTAGTATGGGAGAGGAACTTTTAACTAAGGTATTTTACGCTTTTAGGGTTAAAACACTAGGACCGTGGGGCCCAGGGGCGTGGCTCTTGTTTGATGTTTTATCTAAGGGGCTGGTGTATGACACAAATGACCCAAGGGCTGGTGCTTACCTCGGACAAAGGATCAGTATAGGATCCAACGAGGTAACGACACCAGCCTTTTGGGCACACTGCCTGTGGTTGGTGCACTTAACTCTGTTTTCTTCTTGTAGTCGTAGAAAACAGAGTTCATTCCTAATTAAGCTTAATTGGTCTTTCTTTCTTTTCTATTATTATGCTTGTCAAAGTTGGATATGGTTACCAACTCGTCTAGCTAGGTCAGTAATTATATAAATATACAGGTATTTTGTAGGTTTATAGATGCTTACCTGGATAGCAAGGCGAAAAATAGAGACGCTTGGAGCAAAATGGAGGAGGCCTTTACTCGTTGAGAGGTCCTTACATAGAATAGAATAGAATTGAATTGAAGAAACGTTTATTCTACTACCTATTTAAACGATCAAATAAAATGTAAAAATGAAATTCAATAGAATAATTATTTAATCTAATGCATGCTTTAAATATATTTTGTTGATTTAATATTATATACTACTTAATTTTTACTATATACCATTTGCTTATGTTTTTTATTAAGGAAATAAAAGGCTATATTATATATTATTATTTATATAGATGCTTACCTAATGTTGATTATTCAAATGTTACCGAATCAACACGTCATTGAACTTTTCTTCTCACACGCGTAATTTATACACAAACATAGTACCCACAAAAACCATTAATCGACTGCCTGAGCTGTCTAATAGTTATCAAATTATTCGATACCCGACGGTTATCGCATTGGTAAGTGCAGCTATTATTGAACATGATTGATAGGTGCTGTCCGAATATGGGGCCCTACCATGACGTCTTATTGCCATTCAAATGCAAGCGTGGTAACACTATTTTACACGAATTTGAACCATAAATCTTTGAGACTTTTAACTTACGTCACCGCAAAATTGCAAAGGTGATGGTACGGGGCATGGCTCGGCGTAGTGTTAAACTACTGTTAACGTGAGATAAGTACGACTTGTGCCAATGATGTTTTATAATTTTATAGACAGGTTTCGTAATCACAATCCGATCCAGACGTGTCGCCCTCACGCTCAGGAGCTGACGTGGCGCGGCGCCCAGACGCTAGGTCTGGGTGCGGGAACAGTTTGGCGACACGTCAAGGCGTAGGGCCAGTCGGTACTATTATTTATTCCGTGGTAGTCTTTAAACAAAAATCACGCCGCAACGCCTCTGCCACTTCACAGTAAGCAACACGCCTTTGTGCATGAAAAAAGAATCCCTAAGCTAACTGTACTCAAACTTAATCGAGACAGGCATTTGTTAGTTTTCAGAGAGTGCCCAAAGAGTTTTTGTTAGTGCGTAATATAATTGGGAAATGTTATTTTTATTTTTTTATATATTGCCAATAATGTTCTCGCTTTGGCTAATAATAAACGTAAAACTAATGTTAATTTTATAAAAAATTTGTAAGTAGCATATTTGACGATTTTCATTGGAAAGCTGGTAAAAAACTATATTTATCTATGCCCGACGCCTGCGCCATTAACTTTGCGATTTTGCGTAAGTTGACAGTCTTAAAGATTTATGGTTCAAGTTCATGTTCGTGTGCGTTCGTTCGCTCGCATTTGAATCGCAATAAGATGTCATGGTAGGGACCCTGGAGTCAAATGATACTAGGACGTTCATGAATCAATCACCAAACAATTTTTTGTCAGAGGCAATTATAGGTACTTACAATAGCTGTTGTCATTCAAACTCTTCGCCAGTGGTTATGATAACCGGTCCTCATTTTGGTAATCAGCATAATAAATGGAACTGTCAAGTGCTAACTAAACGATGCTAGCGAGCTTCATTTTGGAATTACGATCCCTATCTCTATCTTGACTCAAACAATGACCAAAATGAATACCTCTCAAATAAACACAACATATGAGATATCTTCTGCTAGGTAGATACCTAAGTTATCTAGTATATTAATGAAATTTATGTCTCATTCGGTAAGTTGGGAAGATACGCCAATATTTATTCTACTTCCTTATTTAACTAGTTTTTATAGAGAGAAATCCGAGACGAGTCGCTGTTGAGCCTATATAGGTCTGTGTAGGTCTCCCTAGTTCGGGGGACAGAGCTCCCTCAAGTAGGTAGGTACAATAAATTCAATTTTTAGATTAAGATCATATTCTTATGTACCGCAAACATGTCTTTTAATACAAATAAAAAATATATAAAAATAATAATATTAATATAAACCACAACTTTTTACACTATACCACAGGTTGATTTTGCAGAAATTTCACATGTCAGTCTAGCTAACTTATATTATGTATATTGACATATAAACAGATGACCGAGCTTTACTAGCTATATCTTACAATGTCAAAAGGTTATTCAGCATGATTTATAAGCAATAACTGTAAGCTACTTTAACATGTTCAAAGCCTATTTTTCATAAAACAAGAGAAACGCATTAGCATCTACGTTAGGGCAAAGAGTCAAAAGGCAAAATGTAGAGCACACCGTAACGCGCCTTACGGGACTCTTACAAGTATTTTGTTTTAATGCATAGCTCTCTTAGGACGCACTTAGCCATGTCAATTTGTATGGATATGTCATCGCTAAGGCGTCCTAGAAAGTTTTGCTTTAACTAAAGGTGCATATGAGCGTTAGTGTCAGATGAGACTCCTAGCTAAGTCACATTCTACGTATCTATTGGAAATGACGCTAGTAAAAAAAAACTCGCTTCGTGTATCAACTTTTTCTACTTAATATTCGATATTCTTAAAAATGCCGATGGGCTTGCAACCTGTAACGTATAGGATACTCACTACTGCAAAATGTGGGCATGTGCTAAACGTTCGGATATGCCTCTGACTACCTGAAACATCTTCAAGGATCAGATCGCCTGGACATCTGAGAGGATGTCTACCGTTCTTGAGTATAATAGACGGAACTAGTTTTTTTATATCTTGACGTCAATCTGACGTTTTTTCATCTGAATTTCTGTGAATTAATCTGAAATTATTATTTCATTACTAAATTTCACCTCTTGACTTTTAAAAATACGAGACACACCCAAAGGGCCCAATTGACCCTTTGACAAAACCTTACATATAAATATTAGTAATTGGTTGAAACATCAATAAATATAACGTTTCTTTTGTATAGCCGAATATTTATGTAGATAACTATAATTTGATTTATGTTATGATTATCTTTATGTTGTGATCGTCTACTAAACTACCACTTACAGTTACGATATAAAATTGATCGTCATCATATTTCAGCCGTATGTCGTCCACGGCTGAACAATCTGAACATAGGTCTCCCCCATAGATTTCCGGAAACATACATTTGGGGGATTTGCCCATACTCGCCACGCTGGGCATGCGGGTTGGTGAGCGCAGTTAGCAGTTAGTTGAGCTATTGTTGTTAATAGGAAAGCTGCTGCCAATATCCTAACCTTTCCTCTTACGACATCCACGGGTAGAAATTGGAGGGCCTATTCTTCAACCGAGGTCACCATGGTACCTACTAGTATACTTTTGCCTAGTAACTTTCTATATTTAGCCTGGTTAATTTAGTAGGACAGTATCTTGTGTATCAAGCATCTCCGATAATCTAATTCGCCTGATTGCATCCTTCTTACAAAGTAGCTGTAGTAAAAACGTTCACATAAAATTCTTAATTGAATGTACTTAAACAGTACGTAGTAGGTTTGTTACAAACCTAATTAATTATTTCTAGATTCTTAACCTAAAACATAAAAAGAATGAACTATTCATGGGAAACAAGTGAGTCATAAATAATCTAGTCGGTCCCTGTCACTACCAGAATGTAGCGTAACTAAAATACTGGCAGCATTGCCACGTTGTATGGCAATGGTTATTCGCTGACCAAATACATATTATTACAATATAGCTACTGTAGGCTAATGAGTAATTAGACTTTGACTTAGTTTTATATAGTAAATTAAAACTAAGAATGTGTCCAATAGCACTTTTCTTACAGTTTCTATTTAAGGGGAAGACACTTTTTTATTGTGTTCTTTATAAGTAGTCACTATCTCACACTACATTTCACTATTTTTTATTTTACACTACACTAACTCAAAAGTCTTAGTCCTTTTGAGTCTTCTCACTATGTCTGTGTTGCTGACCAAAATAAAAGCCAGCATTCTAGTCACGCTAATTCTATCTTAAAACTAGCTATTGTAAGGAGTTCGCTAACCTGCCTGCCTGCCAAGCCTAAAGGCTTCCGCCCCAACCCGTCGGTCCAGGAAGGATCGTGACTAGAGACGAAACAAATAGAGTCACCCGCACCCGGCCTAGAAATTTGTCTTACTCGGCTTCGATAGTGATGTTTGACGAAAGTCCTCACCTACTTTCTAGTAAATATTTACCGAAAATATATAAATACCTACATACAAATTATCTATCAGGTGCTTTAAAATATGTACACTATCCAGAAAAGGGCTTATTCAACACCCAATTGGCAATAATGTTTCTTCTACGACGTTTAGAGTTACGTAATTTTTCATGAAAAACTCAAAAATCTGCTGTTCTAAGTTGAAATCAGTTCACAGTCAGCTGTTTTAGGTAGTAGTATTAATGTTGTATCCGTTTAATAATTATAAAGTTGTAAATATGATAAAAAGACCAAAAATAGCGATTTGTAAAAGTTGGGGAGAAAAATTTTTATCGACTTGATTTTTACTCGCAAATATTTTTTATTTTGCTGATAGAATAAACCCCATTGGGGATACCGTACTAGTTACAGAACACGTCTTACATATATAATTAGTAATTAATATTTCATTATTTATTAATTTTTATAGAATTTTACGGCAGAGGGAAATAAAGGCGGGTAAGGAAATAAAGAGAGAATGAAAGTTAAATTAAGTATTTATTTATTAAAAAACATGCTCACAAATCTTACAGCTATGGGTCAAAACGTTGTGTGAGATAGAAAATTACAAAACCAAAACATAAAATTATAATATAAAAATTAAGAAAGAAAACGAATACACAAAAGAGAAAAATTATAAAACTTCATATGAAATACATCTACGTCTGGTTCGTGGGCTATCATTTTAGAAGGCGATTAGGTACATTTCTATAATTACTCAACAAGTAACTTTTTTTTAATTCTTATTATATAGGTACCTAACTTTTTGTGACCATTTTGCTGTCTAGGCGAGATGCGTTATTATAACGACGGTCTGCGTAAAGTAAATAAATAAAATAAATAAATAAATATTCCGGACATATCACACATTGTCAACTGATCCCAAACTAGGCATAGCCTGTACTATGGGTACCAGAGACTAATATACATAATAGATATATATTTTACACCCAGACACAGAACAAACATCTGTGTTAGTCACAAATGTTTGTCCAGTGCGGGAATCGAACCCGCGACTTCTAGCGCAGAAGGCAGAGTTACTACCAACGGAGCTATGAGGCCAATCACTACACACGGATTACATTCGGCCTTCGGCCAAATAAAACAAAGCGGGTTAAAATACTGAATACCACCACAGCTCTAAACGTGACTTCTTTATCGACCCTTCGAGCCATTGACTCCATTGTGTCAGTGCTATAGTCAGATCAGGCCATATACGCCTCGTTTGAACAACACCATATCCGCAGTGCCGTTTTAACTTGAACACATTTATTTCATCTGGGTGGAGAAATTGTAATTTTTATTGTTAACAGCCGGTAAAAAAGAGATTAACGAAGATTTTTTTAAAAGATTATTTTTTACGACATTGTGAAGGTTGCGCGAATCGGTGGATGAGAAAGCTCAAGACCGTTCGTCGTAAAACTTTTAGGGGAGTCCTATGTCCAGCAGTGGACTTCTACAGGCTGATGATGATGATGATATATTTCGGGATTGGAAGAAAGACTTCGAATGTACTTGTCTTCAGCGACGCCATCTATGATGAACTAGACCATGCTGTCTGGTAATAATTTAAAATTCAGATTACGGAGCCCAAAGCTAGAAAATAGTAATAGAATATTATGTACATAGCAGTAAAACAATTACAGTTACCAGCTCTTCCTTATTAGTCGTCAGTCGTATTAACCTTCGGCTATAATCGTTCTAAATCAGCAGTTAAAGCGCCAGCATTCAAATGCGTTTACTATTGTTGTATTGTGAGGGAATTGAGCACCAGCAGGCAGTAGTAAACGTAGTGTTTACGTTCCTTTATATCAGTGATTCCCAAAGTGGTCTATATTTGACTGGCCTCATAGCTCAGTTGGTAGTAACTCTGCCTTCTGCGCTAGAGGTCGCGGGTTCGATCCCCGCACTGTACAAACATTTGTGTGATGAACACAGATGTTTGTTCTGTGTCTGGGTGTTAAATATATATCAGTCTCTGGTACCCATAGTACAGGCTATGCCTAGTTTGGGATCAGTAGACCGTGTGAATATGTCCGGAATATTTATTTATTTATTTATATCGACCTCCAGGGGTCGACGGCGATCTCCAAGGGGTCTACGAGAGCGAAAAAAATAGTGGGGTTCTATGAGATGCAAATGGGGGTCTACGAGATGCAACTATATTCACGTTAAAGGATCTTTTTTAATCCTCACTACAGTTAGAAGTCAATAAGGGAAAAAAATAAGCGAACTCATCATCTTATTACATTTTAGTGAATTTATATAGGGCGTCTACGAAAAACAAGTCACGGGGTCTACGAGGCAAAAAAGTTTGAGGACCATTGCTTCATATGTTGAGGCAGTGGTGTCGATTCGCCTGTTGCATTTTCCTAAACTAACTAAATTTGACAGCGCTAAAATTATAGCCATCCTTGTCGTATCGATCTATAAGGAAGAGACAGCAACATTTTTAACGCTGTCAAATTAGGTTTGTTTAGGGTTACAACAGAATTGACACCATTATCTGGCTACGACAAATATTCGCTCTTTGTGTAATAATCGCGAGTTCAACGAGGCCTGATGCCACCAGCATAGATAACTGAAGTACTACACACGGAAATCAACTTGGCACCTGCGTGCTGTGCTACCCGCTGCCACCACAACCCACCACCTACCGCTATCGCGAGTGAGAACGAGACAAAACATTACAGTGAGGTGCCTTGTTAACTTCTGCGTGTTGTAATACAGCACGTACTTAAGATACCTTAACCATGAATATTGCACTGCATCTCATGGATTATCAGCTTGTTCGCAATAAATCGCCGTACTTTGTCTCCACACCAAGCTTAGTATTTATAAGCTTTCCCCTGTGTATCAGATGATTGGCGCTATAGAAAGCGCAGCTCTATATCTCTACCTTTCCTGGCTTTCAACCGTGTTAGAACGAGTAGTGAATGTGCCATTTGCATCCGGATGTAGAATTTATTGGTTTTATTTTATACTAGCTCCGCCTGCGGCTTCCTACATAAAACGTAGCGAGGTTTTCCCGCTAAACTACAACATGTAGCTTTAAGAAAAATACAAAAAGATTTCTCCAGGGCAGGCAACGCATTAGCAATGCTCCAGGTGTTGCAGATGTCAATAGGCAACGGTAACCTCTTACCATCAGGAGGGCCGTAAGCATATATGCAACCGTATAACATTAAAAAAAAAATAGTAGCCGATATGCTATTATAGGTATAGAAATTTATCTATTCTAAGTTTCAACGAAATCAGTTGAGCCGTTACACCGTGATTGAATAACAAACATGCTCACAAACTTTCGCATTTATAATTATTTTATAGCAAAAGGTAAGACTATTGATAGCACTGTGATCTTAAACCTCCTCAACCTGAAAGGGTTTGCTATGTGATCAAGCCGTTGTGATATTGTTAGGTATTAGCTAAAACATTATAAAAAGTAATTGAACCAAGAGCCCAAGCCATATCTTCTACAACTACCTACTATGAAATCAGTTTATGAAATCAGTTTATTTGCTAAATCATGGTAGTTGAATATAACCGCTGTTCTTATGCAGTAAGCGGGCGCACATGTTTTTGCTACACAAGCATGCAAATGTTTTATTTAGTATAGTAGGATTACAATAATTAAAAATTACCAATATTTTAAAATTAAAAAACAATGCCGTTATGATTACAAATTAAGATACCTAGATATAAGATTAGAGTCATAGTTAAAAACAGTCAAGATTATGAGTTTATACTTAAGTAAGAAAATCAACTATTTTGAGTTTAAATCACCAGTTTTAGGTAGCAATCTAATTATTCGTTATAAAGATGATATATGTATTATAATAAATATCCTTGCATAGATCCTTTATTATCACTACCGACCTAATATAGACAGTTTATTTTAACCTTATTCCAAACAATTTATAGTTATCAAGATTGTTTGTTTTTAACATGTCATGTTTGTGTTATTGAATGATCCTACTTAAGCATAGCAATCAAGATTCCTTTCTCATGTCTTTTATAGAAGGTTATATATGAAAGCACAGTACCTTCCAAATAAGTATTTGTCGAAGTTTGTATTATAATGTCTTTCTCCAGTTCAAATTACCTCATCTTATTCCCATGTCGTATTTCACGTCCAATTTGTTAGCTATGATTTGTGCATCGATTGTATCATATTTGTAAATGTCTCAACTTTCTCCGTGTTAAATTAGATTTATAGTGCATGTCAGTGATCACGTAATATATGTTTACTGTTGTGATCACTAATAATGTGATCAGACTACTATCTTCAAAAATTTGCGTGTAACTAGATCGATTTGTTCAGAATTTGCATTTTATGCTTTTATATGGCGTGTTGGCCTAGTGGAAGGCACCTCAACTTTTATCCTAAGGTCGTGCACATTGGATTTTTCTGTACGAAAACTGTACGCAAGCTACATAATAAAATGCGTGCTCAAAACGGAGAAGGAAAACATCGACCCGCGTCTTATTCAGCTCCCCTATTGACCGTGTTTTTCCTGTGGATAAGTCCAACTAGGCTAAGATTTGGTGAAAGTTTTGTGTAAGTTGTAATTGCAGAATACTTTTACGCTAAAGCTATTTAATAAAGCCAATAGAACATTTTTGAGTAATTAATTAATTCAGCATCAGATGACAAATTTACTTATTCTCATATTTCTGGGACCGATAAAACGTGTTCCAACGATAATAAACGGCTCGGTAAACAAATTGACGAAATTCCCATGTTATGTAGACGCCAAAAGCAAGTATTTATTTAAAATTATATTTCCCCGGCTATTCGTTATTAAAGGACAATGCAGCTGAAGCTCCTAGCAATAAATTCTCCTAGTTTCACAGTTCTCCTTAGCGGTTATAAATCCCAATGTCATGTTGGAAGGCATTGTCGGGACCTGCTATCGGCGGGAACATTTCGACCGTGACCTCCAACCGTGGTGCGCTATGATACAATGATACCAATAAACATTTAACTAGCTGCTATCCGTGGCTTTGCTCGCGAGGTATACGGATATAAATAGGTAGCCTTTATGTTATTCCGTACGATTTACTACATACATGCCAAATTTTATTTCAATCCGTTCAGTGCTTGCGACGCGAAAGGGTTAAAACATCTTCATATCCTCACTTACTAAAGTATCGTATTTATTCTGAGTCGTATAATATAATATGTTTCACTCCATTAATTTCACATTTCACTGACACTAATTTCACAGAAAATCCCGCCGAATGTGATTTTTTTATTTGCATTAAAATTCCCTCCACAACAAAACTAAAAACTATATTAAACTTTAGTAAACAATATTGAAGCTTAATAGCGCCTTTTTATACAACAACCAATTCCTTCAAGAGTTGAGTTATTGTGTTACAATGTCGCACCACAAGCTTTCCGTGATTTCTATGGCACAGTAACATTGCGTAAAGTCACGCGTGAATGTCAATGCCATATTTATCACCGAACAAGCTGTATGTAAGCACGTGTTTGTCAAAATATTCATTGCTATCCGGTTTTCTACGAGAAAGTGCCCGAAACGTTAACGTTTGAGGAAAAATATATCATAAACGAGGGTAGGTAACGCTCAATATTATCATAACACGTTATTGCGAAATCCGTTCTTTTTATGTTTTGTATTAGATTGGGAACGATTAACGATCTTAAAATACCGCGAAAAAAATAAGGAAACATCCAAAAAAAATGTTCCGATTGCGATTATATCGAACGTTATAACTCATATAAGTGGTGTTGCCATAAGTAATAGCCTTTTGTAGAATCCCTATCAAAATTCTCTCAAATACGTAGGTACTTGTCAAGATAGTATGCCTCTTTCACGAAGTTCATCAATGGACATAAAGACACGTCATACAATCGCGCCTCCCTCCACATAACCGAGATGATCCCGTGAAATGTTGTACCAACAGACCGTCACGCGTCGGCACGTGTTGATTTTACACCGTTGTTCTTAGAAAGATTCAACAAGATACACTGGTATTGCGTATCCGTTAAAAGTAGCATGATATCCTTGATTCTATCTCTACGCACTGACTTTTTTCTCTATCAGTCTATTTCATGTGGGCTCTTGTCTTTTTGTAACATGTTCTTCGGATTTTCTAATCAAATTATCCAAAGATATCGTTTTAAAGTCACCAAAAGAGCTTCTAACCAACAGGCGGACCGTATGATCGTTCGCCACTTCGCCAAAATATTGTGAATCTAAAGCCAAAATGAACTACTTCGAAACAAACAAAATGTTTCTAATACTGTGTCTAATGTAACAAAATATTTCTAATACTTAATACAAAGCTTAATAAAACTCGGCAATATTTTTATTTTTTTGGATTTCTCGCCTTTATGTCAGTAGTACCATTGATGGCACAAATGACACAACTTTGCATCCTTAGTCAAAGACAATTAAATTGGTACCGTTAAAGAAAAGTAAAGATATTCTCCAATAATTGTAATTGATAATGATGAACTAGCGATTTATCCTAAATTAGTGTCACTAGTAAACACTAGTAGTGTCCTAAAGTAGTGTCATTATTGTAATAGTAGATAATAATACGTGTTGTATGTACCTACCTATTGTTTATTACCCACTTGTTTTATGCTTAACATTCCTCATAATATGTAGATACCTATTATGAGGTATGTTAGTCCTTTGCATCTAAGACAAACCTTTATTGGTTTTTTTAGATGTATACAACATATTCTGTAACTATTTTTTCAAGAATTAATAAGTAAAAAAATAGTACCGATTTGTGCATCGATTGTATCATATTTGTAAATGTCTCAACTTTCTCCGTGTTAAATTAGATTTATAGTGCATGTCAGTGATCACGTAATATATGTTTACTGTTGTGATCACTAATAATGTGATCAGACTACTATCTTCAAAAATTTGCGTGTAACTAGATCGATTTGTTCAGAATTTGCATTTTATGCTTTTATATGGCGTGTTGGCCTAGTGGAAGGCACCTCAACTTTTATCCTAAGGTCGTGCACATTGGATTTTTCTGTACGAAAACTGTACGCAAGCTACATAATAAAATGCGTGCTCAAAACGGAGAAGGAAAACATCGACCCGCGTCTTATTCAGCTCCCCTATTGACCGTGTTTTTCCTGTGGATAAGTCCAACTAGGCTAAGATTTGGTGAAAGTTTTGTGTAAGTTGTAATTGCAGAATACTTTTACGCTAAAGCTATTTAATAAAGCCAATAGAACATTTTTGAGTAATTAATTAATTCAGCATCAGATGACAAATTTACTTATTCTCATATTTCTGGGACCGATAAAACGTGTTCCAACGATAATAAACGGCTCGGTAAACAAATTGACGAAATTCCCATGTTATGTAGACGCCAAAAGCAAGTATTTATTTAAAATTATATTTCCCCGGCTATTCGTTATTAAAGGACAATGCAGCTGAAGCTCCTAGCAATAAATTCTCCTAGTTTCACAGTTCTCCTTAGCGGTTATAAATCCCAATGTCATGTTGGAAGGCATTGTCGGGACCTGCTATCGGCGGGAACATTTCGACCGTGACCTCCAACCGTGGTGCGCTATGATACAATGATACCAATAAACATTTAACTAGCTGCTATCCGTGGCTTTGCTCGCGAGGTATACGGATATAAATAGGTAGCCTTTATGTTATTCCGTACGATTTACTACATACATGCCAAATTTTATTTCAATCCGTTCAGTGCTTGCGACGCGAAAGGGTTAAAACATCTTCATATCCTCACTTACTAAAGTATCGTATTTATTCTGAGTCGTATAATATAATATGTTTCACTCCATTAATTTCACATTTCACTGACACTAATTTCACAGAAAATCCCGCCGAATGTGATTTTTTTATTTGCATTAAAATTCCCTCCACAACAAAACTAAAAACTATATTAAACTTTAGTAAACAATATTGAAGCTTAATAGCGCCTTTTTATACAACAACCAATTCCTTCAAGAGTTGAGTTATTGTGTTACAATGTCGCACCACAAGCTTTCCGTGATTTCTATGGCACAGTAACATTGCGTAAAGTCACGCGTGAATGTCAATGCCATATTTATCACCGAACAAGCTGTATGTAAGCACGTGTTTGTCAAAATATTCATTGCTATCCGGTTTTCTACGAGAAAGTGCCCGAAACGTTAACGTTTGAGGAAAAATATATCATAAACGAGGGTAGGTAACGCTCAATATTATCATAACACGTTATTGCGAAATCCGTTCTTTTTATGTTTTGTATTAGATTGGGAACGATTAACGATCTTAAAATACCGCGAAAAAAATAAGGAAACATCCAAAAAAAATGTTCCGATTGCGATTATATCGAACGTTATAACTCATATAAGTGGTGTTGCCATAAGTAATAGCCTTTTGTAGAATCCCTATCAAAATTCTCTCAAATACGTAGGTACTTGTCAAGATAGTATGCCTCTTTCACGAAGTTCATCAATGGACATAAAGACACGTCATACAATCGCGCCTCCCTCCACATAACCGAGATGATCCCGTGAAATGTTGTACCAACAGACCGTCACGCGTCGGCACGTGTTGATTTTACACCGTTGTTCTTAGAAAGATTCAACAAGATACACTGGTATTGCGTATCCGTTAAAAGTAGCATGATATCCTTGATTCTATCTCTACGCACTGACTTTTTTCTCTATCAGTCTATTTCATGTGGGCTCTTGTCTTTTTGTAACATGTTCTTCGGATTTTCTAATCAAATTATCCAAAGATATCGTTTTAAAGTCACCAAAAGAGCTTCTAACCAACAGGCGGACCGTATGATCGTTCGCCACTTCGCCAAAATATTGTGAATCTAAAGCCAAAATGAACTACTTCGAAACAAACAAAATGTTTCTAATACTGTGTCTAATGTAACAAAATATTTCTAATACTTAATACAAAGCTTAATAAAACTCGGCAATATTTTTATTTTTTTGGATTTCTCGCCTTTATGTCAGTAGTACCATTGATGGCACAAATGACACAACTTTGCATCCTTAGTCAAAGACAATTAAATTGGTACCGTTAAAGAAAAGTAAAGATATTCTCCAATAATTGTAATTGATAATGATGAACTAGCGATTTATCCTAAATTAGTGTCACTAGTAAACACTAGTAGTGTCCTAAAGTAGTGTCATTATTGTAATAGTAGATAATAATACGTGTTGTATGTACCTACCTATTGTTTATTACCCACTTGTTTTATGCTTAACATTCCTCATAATATGTAGATACCTATTATGAGGTATGTTAGTCCTTTGCATCTAAGACAAACCTTTATTGGTTTTTTTAGATGTATACAACATATTCTGTAACTATTTTTTCAAGAATTAATAAGTAAAAAAATAGTACCGATTTGTGCATCGATTGTATCATATTTGTAAATGTCTCAACTTTCTCCGTGTTAAATTAGATTTATAGTGCATGTCAGTGATCACGTAATATATGTTTACTGTTGTGATCACTAATAATGTGATCAGACTACTATCTTCAAAAATTTGCGTGTAACTAGATCGATTTGTTCAGAATTTGCATTTTATGCTTTTATATGGCGTGTTGGCCTAGTGGAAGGCACCTCAACTTTTATCCTAAGGTCGTGCACATTGGATTTTTCTGTACGAAAACTGTACGCAAGCTACATAATAAAATGCGTGCTCAAAACGGAGAAGGAAAACATCGACCCGCGTCTTATTCAGCTCCCCTATTGACCGTGTTTTTCCTGTGGATAAGTCCAACTAGGCTAAGATTTGGTGAAAGTTTTGTGTAAGTTGTAATTGCAGAATACTTTTACGCTAAAGCTATTTAATAAAGCCAATAGAACATTTTTGAGTAATTAATTAATTCAGCATCAGATGACAAATTTACTTATTCTCATATTTCTGGGACCGATAAAACGTGTTCCAACGATAATAAACGGCTCGGTAAACAAATTGACGAAATTCCCATGTTATGTAGACGCCAAAAGCAAGTATTTATTTAAAATTATATTTCCCCGGCTATTCGTTATTAAAGGACAATGCAGCTGAAGCTCCTAGCAATAAATTCTCCTAGTTTCACAGTTCTCCTTAGCGGTTATAAATCCCAATGTCATGTTGGAAGGCATTGTCGGGACCTGCTATCGGCGGGAACATTTCGACCGTGACCTCCAACCGTGGTGCGCTATGATACAATGATACCAATAAACATTTAACTAGCTGCTATCCGTGGCTTTGCTCGCGAGGTATACGGATATAAATAGGTAGCCTTTATGTTATTCCGTACGATTTACTACATACATGCCAAATTTTATTTCAATCCGTTCAGTGCTTGCGACGCGAAAGGGTTAAAACATCTTCATATCCTCACTTACTAAAGTATCGTATTTATTCTGAGTCGTATAATATAATATGTTTCACTCCATTAATTTCACATTTCACTGACACTAATTTCACAGAAAATCCCGCCGAATGTGATTTTTTTATTTGCATTAAAATTCCCTCCACAACAAAACTAAAAACTATATTAAACTTTAGTAAACAATATTGAAGCTTAATAGCGCCTTTTTATACAACAACCAATTCCTTCAAGAGTTGAGTTATTGTGTTACAATGTCGCACCACAAGCTTTCCGTGATTTCTATGGCACAGTAACATTGCGTAAAGTCACGCGTGAATGTCAATGCCATATTTATCACCGAACAAGCTGTATGTAAGCACGTGTTTGTCAAAATATTCATTGCTATCCGGTTTTCTACGAGAAAGTGCCCGAAACGTTAACGTTTGAGGAAAAATATATCATAAACGAGGGTAGGTAACGCTCAATATTATCATAACACGTTATTGCGAAATCCGTTCTTTTTATGTTTTGTATTAGATTGGGAACGATTAACGATCTTAAAATACCGCGAAAAAAATAAGGAAACATCCAAAAAAAATGTTCCGATTGCGATTATATCGAACGTTATAACTCATATAAGTGGTGTTGCCATAAGTAATAGCCTTTTGTAGAATCCCTATCAAAATTCTCTCAAATACGTAGGTACTTGTCAAGATAGTATGCCTCTTTCACGAAGTTCATCAATGGACATAAAGACACGTCATACAATCGCGCCTCCCTCCACATAACCGAGATGATCCCGTGAAATGTTGTACCAACAGACCGTCACGCGTCGGCACGTGTTGATTTTACACCGTTGTTCTTAGAAAGATTCAACAAGATACACTGGTATTGCGTATCCGTTAAAAGTAGCATGATATCCTTGATTCTATCTCTACGCACTGACTTTTTTCTCTATCAGTCTATTTCATGTGGGCTCTTGTCTTTTTGTAACATGTTCTTCGGATTTTCTAATCAAATTATCCAAAGATATCGTTTTAAAGTCACCAAAAGAGCTTCTAACCAACAGGCGGACCGTATGATCGTTCGCCACTTCGCCAAAATATTGTGAATCTAAAGCCAAAATGAACTACTTCGAAACAAACAAAATGTTTCTAATACTGTGTCTAATGTAACAAAATATTTCTAATACTTAATACAAAGCTTAATAAAACTCGGCAATATTTTTATTTTTTTGGATTTCTCGCCTTTATGTCAGTAGTACCATTGATGGCACAAATGACACAACTTTGCATCCTTAGTCAAAGACAATTAAATTGGTACCGTTAAAGAAAAGTAAAGATATTCTCCAATAATTGTAATTGATAATGATGAACTAGCGATTTATCCTAAATTAGTGTCACTAGTAAACACTAGTAGTGTCCTAAAGTAGTGTCATTATTGTAATAGTAGATAATAATACGTGTTGTATGTACCTACCTATTGTTTATTACCCACTTGTTTTATGCTTAACATTCCTCATAATATGTAGATACCTATTATGAGGTATGTTAGTCCTTTGCATCTAAGACAAACCTTTATTGGTTTTTTTAGATGTATACAACATATTCTGTAACTATTTTTTCAAGAATTAATAAGTAAAAAAATAGTACCGATGGTGGTACTAAGGATACAAAGTTGTGTCACTTGTGCCATTAATGGTACTAGTCAAAGGTACTACTGACATAAAGGCGATTTCTCTGCTATAAAGATATTTCTAGGACATTGTAAAATAGCGGTAGAGTTCCTGGGGCTTGTTAGTCGTGGACTTGAATCGCTTGACCTATCTAACCCCAGATTTACTGTACATATCCCGACATTACACTGCCTTAATTCGACCCTATCGGCACAATTTAATACAGGTTGTAATCAGACTACTACCGAAAAAGAACTTGTTATTCTTAGTCGTTACTATGTTTGCAAGCTCAAAGTCGCCCAACGGGCTATGGAGAGAGCTATGCTCAGAGTTTCGCTGCGCGATAAAATCCGAAATGAGCAAATCCGTAGAAGAACCAAGGTTACCGACATAGCTTTCAGAATTAGCAGGTTGAAGTGGCAGTGGGCCGGCCATATAGCTCGCAGAACCGACAACCGTTGGGGAACAAAGGTTCTCGAGTGGCGACCACGAACCGGACGACGCAGTGTTGGAAGGCCCCCCACCCGATAGACCGACGACATTGTTAAGGTTGCGGGAAGTCGGTGGATGGAAAAGGCTCAAGACCGTTCGTCATGGAACTCTTTGGGGGAGGCCTATGTTCAGCAGTGGACTTCATCAGGCTGATGATGATGATGATGATGACTATGTTTGCACTCACTCTGACAGCAGCGTGGCATTAATTCCATTAGAAAAAGCTAAAAATTTCTTAGTTTGCGTGATCTACAAATATTTGTTCCGGGTATGGGTGTTGTGGTATCATGGTACCATGGCACCAGTACTGTACTTGTAGTCTCTGATACCCACGACACAGGGAATCCTAGTGTGGGGTCAGGACTGTGTCTGTGACTGTTAGGTGTTATTTCGTTTTATTTATTTATTTAGTTTATAGCACCTAGGATGTGGTATTGCATTCGTTGGACAGGAAGTACCTTTTGTCTTCGAGAGAACGTGGTCTTGATGTCTTTTTACACCCTGTTAATAGCGGTTCCTGGTAAGGTCATTTTATTGCTGTTGTGTTTATAGGCTTCATTGTAAGAAAATAAAAAAAAAACGTAGGACGCGGAAGATAATATATAATTATGTAATTTGTGTTTTTTATGGACCATTTTTACAAAAATATTCACTATTGAGTTTTTACTGCATTGCCATCCAGCGTGGCAATTCCTCTAGTGTCTTGGGGACGCTTCCGACTAGTAGTGATCTGGATCGATTGTATTTCGTAAAATAGCTGAAAATATTTAGGTACATGCAGATTTTTCCATGGGAGGCCACCACCGCAAAAATCTACATGAAAATATGGAAGCTGAAGAATAGGCTCCTCCATTAATAGGTACCCGTGGATGAAGTAAGTTGCAAATAAGGGGAAAAAAGCTAGGGGATTGGCAGCAGCACTCCCTATCAACAATAGCTGTATCTACGCTCGCCAACCCGCATGCCCATTGCCCATTGTGGCGAATATGGCAAATCCCCCAAATGTTTGTTGGCCTATGTTCAGAAGTGGACGTCGTACGGCTGAAATGAGGATGATGATGATGATAAGTTTTAATTCGCTTTCCGTAAATGATTTTATCTGTTCGGGTCCATTTTAGGTATTCGGAAGTTACGTATTAAGATGATAGTAGGTAGGTATATATTAATGACTCCAAAACTAGTCTTTTCTCCACTCGCATAGAAATGGAACCATGTTACAAGTAATCTGTTACGATAACTTATGTAACAACTCATTTGCATAGAAGCTTTCTTTCGGTTTTGATCTAAATCGATTTTATAGACAAGGTGATTCATAATATGTAAACTATCTCTACGCTCAATTGGCAATAAAGTTTTAATTCATAATTCATTTATTGTTCGTGAACCTAGGTACCTTGATAGATGGTGAGGTTAAGAGTACAGATCACTAGATTCTGACATCGGTCATACAAACATTATAAATACAAAGATTTAAACCAATATTAATTAGATTACAAATTACTTAATAACTAATAAATTACAAATATAAAAAAATATAAATGTATCATTAATGTCAATCTTATATAATCTGTTACTTTACTTAACTTATATAGAGCATATGAAAATTGTTTCAATTGCTTACATATATTGTCAGTATGTAGTTTCCAGTTCAGTTTACTATCGATAATAAGTCCTAAAAATTTGATATTGTCAACTTCTTTGACTTTAGACGAGTTTTGGAAACTCTACATTTTTGAATATGCTGATTGCATATTTTATTTATTATTTTATTTTTATTTATTCAGGACAACAAACAATTACACTTAAAAAATACATAACAAATCTTATAGAATAGGTGGTTCTTAAAGTATAATAAGCCCGTAGTCCAAAAATTAGGGTATACTTAAAAATACATATTGATCAAATTAGTAACTAATTTAAAATAAGTAAACAGCTGAATAACCCAGTTTGAACTGTTCAAACTGAGTTATTCAGCTGTTTTAGGTAGCAATCTTGAAGTCGAACTGTTCGTACGTTGAATAAATAGTTATAACGATGATAAAAATACATACCAAACTGGATTAATGGATTAAGCCCCTTTTGTGATTGTGTACAAGTTACGGAACACTTTGTAGTAAATAGGGTTTTATTTTAATTACTAGCTGTACCTAGCCACTCGGCTTCACTAGCGTGGATACAGGTAAATATAGATAGGGTGAGAATACATAAAGCAAAGCATAATCGAGTCTCATATAATCTACACACAAATCCCATTGATAGCCGCTTTGGCTACGTACATAGAGCATATTGATTGACATCGAAAATGTTCAAATAGTTTTATGGTGGGTTTATTTAAAGAGATAAAGATAATTTATTTCCACAAATAAAGTTAGCCAAATTTTTAAATTATGTGTACATAATTATTATGTTTACAAGTAGTGTTAGTTGGCGTTCATGTAGTTTAAAAACCCTAACTTCCGAACCCTAACTAACTAAAAAAACTGTGTTACGGCAAGTTAGCTTATTTGTAAAGCTACTAAATGTAAAAACTATTATAAGAACATACTTATCCAGTGAACATCCAAACCTCCATATATAGACCTAGCTTGCTCCATAATTTCATTCAGACTAACATTCGCTAGACAGTCGTTGCTTTTAACGTTTTCAGTGGACTCTCATAATTTCTTTAAAAAAATTTGGATGTAAATAGACGCACCTACCCAATTTTCAACCTATTATAAATAATTTATTTTTAGGCTAAATTGTCCAATGGTAGCACGTATCATAGGAATACTCTCAAACCTTTTTTTTACTTGTTTGTACTGCTATAGGTAATGTAATACTGTATTAGGAGGAGGTAGGGCACAGCGAGATTTTCTCGTTCTGAATTGGAGCCGCCCGCCTGGGGAGGTACCTCCGCCTTACAGAAGATCGCAGCCAAATAACATTATTTGTTTCAAATAGTGTGGTGTTCCTGCGATGAGTAAGGTTGCCAGAGCTCTTTAGTTAGGGGGTAGGGGGTTCGGGGTAGGCAACGCGTGCGTGATGCCTCTGGTATTGCAAGCGCTCATAGGCTACGGTAACCGCTTACCAACAGGTGGGCCGTATGCTTTTTTGCCACCTCAGTGGTATAAAAAAAAATGTAACTAATATCTAGTTGAAATAAAAAAAAATATAGCCGTTATAAAAAAAAAACTAGCAGTAATCATGCATTTACTAAATTATTGCTATACTTGTTCCGACGTAGTTACTGCTCTCTGGCTATATGGTTTAATAATTATATTTTTGTTAAGGAAGCGTTTTTCACAAACAGGCGTGTAAAAACTGCAATTTTATATAAGTAACGACATTTTAATGGCCTTAAATATGTTGAGTATGACAAATGGACGCTCGAGTAACTAGAAAAATTACTTGAACCACGTAATATGGACCGAGCATGAGTGTGTTATTATGGAATATCTTACTCATTTTACAAGTTACTTACATCTAATCATCTATGTATTGAGTTTTCGTTATAAGATTAAGTTGCTTTACGAATACAACAGTAGATAATATTAGATTGTTTTCGGTGTTAATAATTATATGTCTGTTTAAACAGTTCTCTGATATTCACATATCATCCACCATAGCTATAGCAAATTGCTTATTATTCCCGAAGAAATAAAATACCAGTTGCAATTTTCACACTCGTCCGTAAATAGCAGCCCCGGGCTTTGTAGCTAACTGACAGATTCGTTATAGGTGTAGCGAATACATTTCTTGATTCGTATTCATATAAAAATCTACGATTTTATAGCATCAGGTAATACTCATCAAATAAATGTACTTGTATAACTTACGAAGCATGGCTTTAGGTGTTCATATCTACTCTCCCAGTAGGTATACCTCATGTTACCTGCAAAATCCAATTTTTGACGACCATTGGGCGAGGTCCCTCTGAAACCTGAAATGCAAGTGGTGCAGGCAGATTCGACCGAGGATCTCAAGAAGCGCAAATTTCTAGACCACTACTAAATATAAGCTTCCGCCCGCGGCTTCGCTAACGTGGTACCTACACAAAAAGTAGCCTATTTGCTATCTCAGACTATAATCTATCTCTGTGCCAAATTTCATCCAAATCCGTTCGGCCGTTTGGGCGTGATTGAACAACTAACATCCAAACATCCTCACAAACTTTCGCATTTATAATATTAGTAGGATAGTAGGAAAGATTATTTACCTACATATAAGATATGTTCGCAAATAACACAATTAGCAGGTTTATATGCAAAATCACATTTCAAGTTATAAAAGTAACTTCGAGAAATGATGAATAAAAGCTAATCAAGAAGATGATCAGTATTTTTGCAACTATAAACCTCAGGTACGACTTTATAAAGCCTGTTTTGGCATAGCAGCAGGCTGCCAACTGATCACAGAGAAATCATATAAAAGCGGCTGCAAGGAAGGTTCAATTACTTGGTTATAAATATCAGGATCATATAAAAAGCATATAAAACCCTGCAATTTAACTTAATTCTACAAAAACTAGATGCACGCTCGTGTTGGTAGCATCGATATAGAAAACATCTTTTATTAAAGTTTTAAACCGTGTTCAAACGGAATGCGATATGTCATTCAAAATTTATTTCGAAATGATCTTTTCTTCTACGGAATAAAGTCAATTTTGGGTTACACTGTACTTTGCGATATCTTTGAGCTTTATCGTACGCCCTCAAAATTCAATCTCAAAATTGACTTTAATAAGTATACGTAAGGATTATTTTAAAATTATAAAACATATTTTTGATGAAATATCTGAAGCCGTTTGAACACGGCTTTAGATTCTAATGTTTAGAGTCTTGTTTTCCGAAGCAGCTATTGAAATAAATGGTCTGAGCATGGCTTTTTCTGTCGTGTCGATGGTTCAGGGGGACTAAATCTTTTCTCGAATGGCGACCACGAACCGGGCGACGCAGTGTTGGAAGGCCTCCCGCCCGCTGGACCGACGACATTGTAAAGGTTGCGGGAAGTTGGTGGATGGAGAAGGCTCAAGACCGTTCGTCGTGGAACTCTTTGTGGATGCCTATGTCCAGCTTGGACTTCTGGACTTCTACAGGCTGATTATGATGATGAAATCTTTTTGGACCAGTACTCCGCCACAGCTACGGCATTGAGCATGGCGATGTTTAGCTTGAAGCTGACCAAAAATAACGCGTTACACGTAAGTAAAGGCTTTGAAATCACCATCAGATTCCACTTGTGTGGTCTAACTGCCTAAAGTCCATAAACAATTACAACTTTACAAAACCACAATCTGTGTCTCAAACACTGCAATTACACGAAAACGTACTGTGAGCTCACATCAAACTTGTTATTATGAACACTTGAATTAATAACGTTTTATTTAATTTTCAATTTGATGCTCTAATTCATTCAGGTAATTTTGAGTCTACTGTTATTTTTTAGATTGTCCTGGCGTTCATCATCATTTCAGCCGTACGACGCCCACTGCCGAACAAGGCCTCCCCCACAGACATAGCAAATTCCTTATCATGTGGGGGGATTTGCCCATACTCACCACGCTGGGCATGCGGGTTGGTGAGCGCAGTTAGAGCTATCGCTGTTAAAATGAGGGACGCTGCTGCCCATCCCCTAGCTTTTTTCCCTTAGTCGCCTCTTACGACATCCGCGGATAGGTAGATATGGAGGGGCCTATTCACCCACCACGGCTGGCAGGCCGTGGTGGGTTTCTACGCGTAGAATCAGTGTAGTAAAAGGATTAAATTAAGAGGCGCCTCTTAGAGTCTCATTTCGTGCACATGTAACATGTCTTCGAATTTTTAGGTTTTAGAAAATGACGGTTTATTCATGATGTTTTCCTACACCATTTGATAGCACTAGATAGATATAAATTTAACAATTTTTTAATTTTACATAATTTTACTATTTTACACTAGATAGATATAAATTTAACAATTTTTAATTTTAAATAATTTTTACGAATAGAAAATTTATTGGTGCCCGACCTGGGTTCAAACCCACGACTGTGGATCGGAAGGCGGGGCCTCTATGCGACCACTCCACAAGTGCTCTTTAATTAATATAACAATCATTGCCATACGGCATGAACATATTGAATATGAAGCCTGGGGTTATTACCAAAGAACACGAAACGCGCTAAATAAAATATGATGTGATGGCAATTAAGGTAATGCCTATTATTTAGGAACAATAGATTTAATTTTCTAAAATTAGTTATTGGGACTTTTTTAGACTGTACCTTACGACATTATCAAGGATCAGCACGCAATATGTTTTTTTCTTGTTTTTTTTTCAATATTAGAAAGAAATCTACAGCTTTATTTAAAATTTAGTTGACTTTTTTTTCTTGCTTGTATTTATGTTAGGAACAAGCTGTTCTTAAGCTAAGGAGGAGGGCGTTGGTAGCCAATGACCTCTGCCGTATCTATGCCGTACCTATATCGAGGTGCTTGCATATACGAAAATATTACCACTGATTAGTTGGTTGGACCTTGTAGGACTGTTAACAATATTACAGGATATCTGTGAGAATATATGCATGAAGCGTCATAATTTGGTGTAATTTTCAATAACGTATCGTGATTTCAACATCGCACTTTATAAAAAGCAATCAGGATCGTTAAAATATGAAACGCTGCTCAATTGCTGTTATTTGCAGATCAAACCTTTTTGCTTATAAATTATCAGTTATGATGAGCGATCTAGTAAAGGCTGAGGCACACTTAACTTAGGTTGCGGACCGCGTAGGACTTATCTACCATACCACAGAGTGTATTCATAGGCATTGCAAAATGTGATTATTGTTTGAACGTGCATATCTTTAATAATAGAAAAATTAATAAGTTTTCTTAAAAAATAAAACGGGTCGCAAACATTATCAGACCCTGGTGATCTGAGAGGATGCTCGGGGATATTGGCCTACTGTTATAAAATTGGATATTTGTTCATTTATCAAATTTATTTTTATAATTATTAAATTTCAATCAACCACCTCTAAAGTCTCAGGGCGATGGGCGCAATGCAACACCAGCCAGGTGACCGCATGCTAGGTCCAAAACAGCTGCAAATAGCTGTTTTGGACGCAATGCAACCGTAACCTTCCTAGGACTGCACCCGGGTTCAGTGTGCACAGCCCTTATATTTTATAGACTGGAAGTCAATACCAATAGATATGCGAAGTGATTGCCAGGTATAAGTCCAATTATTTTATTCACGGCAATTTTGCGCGGCTATTAGTTTTGATGTCTGAGAGATGCAAGCATTTGGAATTCTTTTTGGATGCTACGTTTTTTCATCCATTATGTACTTATCTAGTAGTGTTCCTACACGGATTAATGTATACAGAGCGTCCCACGGATATGCCACATGGAGGGAAAGTACCTTGAATATTGTAGGTGGAACATTTTATTGAAAGAAGATATTATTTGAATTTTAAAAACAATTTACTTCGTACTTTCCCTCCATGTGGCATATCCGTGGGACGCCCTGTATATATCTGTAAATAATCTGTACCAGGTCTGGGTGTTGAGGTACGACGGTATTCGTAGCTTCTGATACAGGGAATCCTAGTGTGGGGTCAGGACTATGTATGCGACTGTTGGGTGTTGTTTATTTATTATTTACGTCATCAAATTGTCACTAAGAGTGTACGTTCAATGGAAACATTTCATCGTCGTATGGTGGGATCACTACAAAATATATTATAACCACGAGATTTGATTAAAAACGTTTACATAGGATATTTTTTTGTAATAGGTATATTATAAAAAAACATGTTTATTCTATGAGTAAAATGTCATGGTAATGTAGAAAATGCCGCTTTTGATCTACTATTCTCGTTCCCGCCCGCGCTCCGTTTCTTTTGGCGTTTGTTTCTCATGTCTTCTCTAGTAGGTACGTTTGTACCTTCTAACCTTATTGCATGATCAAGGCACATAGTACTAGCCATAAGTATAGTTATTTTTTTTGCTCGCATCAAAGGTTATTTGCAATTAGCATCAAACTGGAGCGGCCGTGCTCATCCAAGAAAAAAGTTCTCCCGTTATTTGCTTCTTACTATCGCCTCATTTCATAGATTGTTTCTCGTTAGAAGCGTGACCTCACGACATAGGAGTGCGCCACCGGATGTACCAAGCACTGCGTAGGTACATCTACAATTTTTTATCTTGTCAGATATCATTACTTTTGTTATATCATTACTGGTATTCATGTACCTACCATGAGACCCTGTTTTAGGATTGAATCGTCTTGGGTAAAAAATTCCGGTATCAAATTTAGCACAATTTCCATAAAAATAAAGCAAATTCTACGCCAACCCGCATGCCCAGCGTGGTGAGTATGGGCAAACACCCCACATGATAGGAATTCGCTCTGTCTGTGGGGGAGGCCATGTTCAGCGGTGGACGTCGTACCGCTGAAATGATGGTGATGATGATGAATGCAATTCTTGTAAGGAAGATAAAAAGAGTTGAGTAGTCTTTTTATCGTTATCCTTAATAACGATAAAAAGACTACTCACCTCACTTACACTGTAATTTTTCATCACAATTGACGTCTTTGATTAAGATAGAACTGCTTGTTTGGATTGCTTACACACTACTCGACACCATTTATCGTCACGGTAGACGACAGACCACAATGGTCCTAGTACGAATAATTAACGTTAGCTTAGCTTACGATACGATAGCAAATGTCAAATATTCAATCAGCCAATCAAAACTAAAAGACTTGATGCATCGCCGATGTTATTGGCTATTATTTGACTTTTCTTATCGTATCGGAAGCGTACCTAACGCTATTGTGAATTACCAATTCGTGCTTGGGCCAAAGACAACACATTCAGCCGATATTGAAAAAAAATATCCTGGCGATAGCAGAAGGGAAACTAGTTTCAAAGTGATCCTAGTGATTTTATTGAAATAAATGCCTTTTGACTTTGACTTTGACTTTGAGTCGTGTGTCGTACTCGATAAGAGTTGTTTGGAAAGTGGAAAGAAGAGCATATTTTTCTGTAATTCTGTAGTTCGTTATTGCACACAGAAACATTATGCATAATATGGTTATTTCAAAAGTCATGTACATAGGCGAGCTTAACCCAAACAAGAGTTTTCTTCCAGCAAGCCTTTGGGGCTAGAGAGATAGATAGATTTTGGATAGATTTCATACATTTTAATGCTTTTCCATGACGTGTCGTGTGTCGCGTGTCCTGTCGTGTCGCGTTGAGTGAAAAATCTCTTTAAATACAAGAATGTATCTACTTTAAGACGCTGTCTTTATTTTCTCGCTCCGTTACTTATTATTCGGCATGAAAAGAGTTTTTGTTCAAGTTTATTGGTATAGTTCATGGTCTAATGGTAATGAAATGGCTTTTATTCGGCTTCTTATTACTATTCGCCGTTATATAATAGTTCCGAGTAATGTGAACAAAGTAAATAATGATGGGGAATATAAATAATGTGGTAATGATTGACGTTTCCGAGGAAATGTAGATCGTATCTTGTACTGAACTTTTTTGATGCGCTTTTTATATCTACGCTTACGTCCGATACTATTCATAATTCTGAATATCTTACAAAAAACAAGTAGAATTATCAACAAAAATTGCTAAGATCCATCTCCCAATAATAAGTTCTAAATTGTTATCATCTTTATAACTAACTAACTTGCGCCCGCGGTTTCGCTTGCATAGAACTGACCTCGATATAAAGTAGCCTTTTTGCTATTCTAGGTAAAGAACTATATCTATTCCAAGTTTCATCGAAATCGGCTGCGCCGTTACGGCGTGTTTGAACCTCAAACATCCAGCATTTATTATGTTAGTAGGATTATTAAGCGAGTTCAACATCAACATTGCTACTTAAAACAGCTGAGTTATTGAGTTTGGACTTATATGAAACATCGAAACAGCTGATTTTTATGGAAAAAATTACTAATTTTCAAAAGTTTTTTTTTTTTTTTTAATGTAATACGGAGGCAAACAGGCTTACGGCCCGCCTGATGGTAAGTGGTTAAAGTCCTAAAACAAAGGTATGTTATTGCCAATGGGATGTATGTTCTAGGATAGTATACACATTATAAATCACCTTGTATTATACCTACCTAAATATTTCCCAGAATCTGAAATCTACAATCTACATATTTAAACGCGATCTTCATACATCTATTCGTGAATCTGAAGCGCATTCAAGATGCAATAATTGCCGTCGTCACGTGAGGTTCAATTGCTCTTCGGCACGTGCATAATTAGTCATTATTATATTCAATGCAATCTTTTCAGTCTCGAAAATTAATACGAAAATGTATTCAACTGACTGAAGTTTCTCACTGTTTCTAATGTATAGCTGATGCAAAAGCCCTACGCAGCTTTTGGTGATTTGATTTGATTTCAATTTCTAATTAGGTTAAGAGGATACAAAAATCATAATAAATTGTCGAGAGGGCGGAGTGAAGAAAGTGACAGCGCTATGTACTGTAATTGAATGCGGAAAGAGATAGCAAGCGTTAGAAGGCGCTCGAAAGTAATCGGCGTAAGCGAAATATAAGAAAATATCGATTATCTCAAAAACTATCTATTTTTTTTTAAATATCTTGGATTTAGGTACCCAATGCTATTGTCTAACAAAATATTTTAAAAAAAGTTACTTTTGTTAGATAGTCTCAGAGTATTTTCGAAAAAACTGTTGCAGAGTACCCAACTTTAAAAAATAAATCTATCGAGAAAAGTTTTACCAATCGCGTTTCTGTCTTGGATTTACGTAAATAAAATGCTCAAGTTATCTTTGTCATAAAAATCAAAACTGTGCGTTTTGCGGTTATTGAGAAAAAACAATTCAAAAATCATAAAATAATTAAACCCTCACCTTAACACATGAACACAAAGTAAATAATTAAAACTAAATGTTTTAAGCTACATGAGAATCCAATAACAGGCAAACACAGAATGCACAATAAACAAGGCTTACTTAGAAGCGTAAATAAGCTTTTATTTTCAATTAAAAAACAAAGGGTTATTAATTTAAATACGGCTCGTATCGAACGGGAGCATCTCACGTTTTCCGGAGAAAGCTACGGTTCTCACAGATTCTGGCGCCTTTCCACGTGTGCCATTCTATCTGCAGTTTACTGCATGACAATCACAACCTAAAGTGCTCTCCAATTTAAATGCGATTTTGAATGTACGATGCGTTTATTGGCTGTTATTGCTTATGTGCAGTTTCTCTTTTTATGAGGTCCGCGCAGGTTCACTTCATCACACCACTACGATACAAAACAAGTTGGAGCTCTCGGTTCTCATATTTAAGGTGCTATTTTGCGTAGCTTATTTATTTTCGGTGTCTTAGTACCTACCTACGCCCAAATCTTCATAAAATCTCCAGTTGTATTCAGATAAACTTTATGCGCGCTTTCACTTTTAAAAGTTTTGAAAATGAAATGGCATATTTATTTCATGGGTCATAAATTAAGTTGAATAAAGCTACAAATCTTGCCGTGGTACAGTCACCTCGAGTAATATGTATAATTTTTATAATTGACAAAATGCTGCCATAGTACTAAACATAAAGTTAATAAGGTACACAGCAAAATCTCAAAAAGTACCAAAAGTATCACTTTCCAAACAATTTATTTAGGAGAACCTACCTACTGTGGCTCCATTTTGAAAATTACTAAAGGTATAACTGTATCCCATACATCAACGTTCTCTTTTTAGAACCTAGATAAGGCCATTTTGCGCCGGAACTCAAAAGATCTTCGATCAATAACGGAATTGTAATGTGATCAATTTTACATTGTATTCATCGATGGTCGTTTATTCTCGTATCGACTTTGCATAACGCAATGTCCTAGGCGAGTGACAAACGTGCCAATGTGACCGACGAGAAAAAAACAGTTTATAGGCTGTAGCCTACGCTGTCGGATAGATCGAAGTGTTATATTCTATGTTTTAGGTGTTTTCGTAGAGAAGACTTTATTTACAGAAAACAAATTAAAACCAATACATACTTATTCATCGTGCGAACGCGTATTAAAAGCGGCAAATAGGTTTCCAAATGGTCTGTAAGAACACACTCATCTATAATAGTTACAATAGAAATGAGTATCACTGCGTAAGTTAGAACAAACTTCGCGTGTAGTATGTCGTACGTTCATTGCATCGCGTCGCGACTTGGCGCTTAATTTTCCGTCACTCACCTGGGACTTCAGGTGAAAACAAGAAAGCTACTGAAGCGAGGCAAAGTCGCGAAGCACAGTTATGTCAAAGCATAATGCCTCAGTATTATCGATTCGTGAAAGACAATTTCCAGACAGGGGTCGTGCGAAGATAATCACCGAATGAAGGTCGACTCATTGTTTTGTTGTTTACGTCTGCTAGACACGCTTTTTCTGGTTTTATCATCCAAACACTGCTTGCTTGTCGTGACAGCCGTGTTTGTTGCCTGATTCTTCTAGGCTTGGTCGCGAGGAACAGGCATAGCTTCACCTAGTTTCTAAGACGTTTCAAAGTGATCCTAGTGATTTTATTGAAATAAATGCCTTTTGACTTTTGACTTTTGACTTTGACACTGATTCTTTCTTGGTCATCCTGTATTATGTCAGTGACCAGGTTAAGGTATTGTGGCCTTGAAAGGGCCTATGACCGTCGTTGAAAGAATCAGTGTAACGAATGGACTAAAGTGCGCCTCTTAGAGGCTCCTTCCGTGCATATGCCTTAAAATTTTTAGGTTCATGCCGGTTTCGTCACAATGTTTTCCTTCACCATTTGACAGCACACTTCTATTATTATCGCATACCGGGATTCGAACCCACGACCAGTTGATCGGAAGGCGGGGCCACTCCGACCACTCCACCGGTGCTCTACACATCGCCGTGTTGGCCTAGTGGGAGATATTCGGAAGATTTCAAAAAAAAAACCGAAACATTATGCTGGGTCAGTTTGTCAATGATATCAAGATTTACAAATACTTACCCCCGTATTTATAAGTCGAGTGTATTTTTTCAGTTCCCTCATTTATTTAATATTTTAGCTTCAGAATATGAACTTTTGTTATAAGTTATATCAGAGCATTAGGTAGTAACTACCGACATCAGCTCTCTGAATCATCCAAACTGGTAAATGAAAGTGTGTGAAGATGACGGTCATATTATTATTTAACAACCAATTTGTTCGTGGGATTTTTGATTTTGTTTAACTAATGTTTCATTGTGTAAATCATACCTACCAGTGAATTTAAACTTCACTTTCTTTAACATTATTTATATCTACTACATACATACTCACCCTCATATTCATAATCAGTCACTAAGAAACTTTATCGGCACGATAACTCTCACTCAAAGAATGAGGACAAAGTTAGTTATACATAAATATTGCAGAGCACATATACTTACCTTTACAGTATAGTATTATGTTATCTGTGCCTATACTATCGGTGCAAAAGCTTCTCGTACCTCTGCGTCAAACTGAAATTGTTACAAGGTACATGTACAATCATTTGTTGAAATCAAAATAAAATGCAATTATATTCGTTTCCAATATACTTAAATAAACAAAACATAGTAACAGGGCAAAACCGTGAAGAAAATAAAACGGTACTAAAGCAACTTTATGAATTAACATGTGAGTGTGTGTGTCGATCAAGTGTAGTGTACGGGAGTGAGTGAAAGTGTGTGAGTGTACTTATGGCATGGGAAATAGAGAAGGTCAAAAGAAAAGTTTATTTTTTGATGAAATAAAGTTCCTCAAGTTTCATCTCGGAATTGGCACGCCAACTTGTGGAGGTAACCGGTACATTAATTTTGTGCGCCCGATTAGTTCTAGAGTCATCAGCTGTCATTGACCACGTCTTCGGCTATTTATTATAGAAACAGCTCACTTTCACCGTAGTATCGTAATAACATTAATACCGAACAATTTTATTGTACAATGAACAAATTTGTATAGGCCACTTTCAAACGGATTGAATTTCAAAAAATACCTTCTTTGAAGGGGATTTTGTCATATAAGTAGCTACAGCCAAATTCTAAGACAAAAAGACGGTCAAGTGCGAGAACTCGCGCCCTGAGGGTTCCGTACCATTGGTCGTTTATTTGAATCCCGGTCGTGCACCAGTGGTCATGGTCAGAAAAATAAAAATTGTTAGTGTGGGAATTGACAAACTTATATTTGCGGTCGCTTACGTACTCATTGTATGACGTTGACCGCAAATATAACTTTGTTTCCTAAAAAACTTCGAAATTCCCCAATTTCAGACTTTTCAGAATTGTGGGGCAACTGGAAGTATCCTAGAGGTTTTTCATTTTAGCCATTTCCATACAAAAATTATACATTCATTGCCATATCTTTTTAATGCATTAAGCTAGAGCTTTGATTTTCATACGGCACCATAAGCCCAATAGGTGGTACATACCTTAATAGGTGGTATAAATTTCAAGTTGATACCTTTAGCCGTTTCTGAGAAAAAGGGTCTTGACAGACGGATAGACAGACAGACAGACGGACAACAAAGTGATCCTATATGGGTTCCGTTTTTCCGTACCTCTTTTGGAAATACTCTTCTTCTTCTTCTCATTCTTTTTGAATACGATAAGATAAGGTTTAAACCTTTCGTATTCACTTCACTGAGAAACAATTGTTTATTCTGTTCACTTGCAATAAATCGATAAATACATACAAAATTGACAAATGGATTAAACCAGAAAAGGCCTGGCAAATTATAGGGATCTGACCTTTTTATTTACATTGTATGTAGATGGGCTGTTTTTTTTTATTTTACATAACACAGGCTGAAAAAAAAAGAATATAAAAGTTATAAGAAAGTAACGAAGTTAAGAATATTAACTTTGTTACTCTTTTGTTTCATCATTTTCTTTACATCATGTCTTTAATAAATAATAATAATAATAAATATTCCGGACATATCACACACGGTCAACTGATCCCAAACTAGGCATAGCCTGTACTATGGGTACTAGAGACTGATATACATAAAAGATATATATTTAACACCCAGACACAGAACAAACATCTGTGTTAGTCACAAATGTTTGTCCAGTGCGGGAATCGTACCCGCGACCTCTAGCACAGAAGGCAGAGTTACTACCAACTGAGCTATGACAGCCAGTCTTTGATATATATTTTAAAATAAGAACTTGGTAGTTTAAATTTTTATAGGTATGATTTTATTGCATAAATATTTTGATTTTATAAACTCAAAAACAGAATCTTTGTTTGTTACAGGAATACAAACGGATGGAACGGAGCACACATTCGCATCTGCGCAGGAGTACAAGGAGGCACTTGACGCTCTACGAAAGAACACCGGTGTGGTGAGAGGCTCTTATATAATTAAACTAATATACACCTACTGGGATTACACGAAGTGTTGGCTTAGTGGGAGGTTCCCCGACCGGGTTCGAACTCAGTCGTGAATTGACGGCCCGTGGGGTACAAAGGTAGTTGAGTGGAGACCACGCGCTGGAAAGAGCAGCGTAGTCTGACTAGATAGAAATATGACATTTTAAGGATGCTTGGAGCCATAAGGTGCGGGCTGCACAAGAGCGATGACAGCTCTGGAAATCGAAAAAAATGCGAAATCTGTTCACAGGCCTCCCTACAGATTTCGCATTTTTGTAGTGGATGTTCTAAGGCTAAAATGATGATGATTAAGAGATTTTTTACTAAAGCCGTGTTGCCCTCGTGGAAAGTACCTTTAATTTGGATCCGAGGGTCGTGGGATTCGATCCCACGATGGTATTAACCATGTCTTACTTATTTTCACTGTGGATAAGCCGCTGAGAGGACAGTATAAGTGCTGGGCAAACCAACTGCATTTACATACGTCTCAGGCACTACAGTGCCCTGTAAATGAGTAAGAAGTTCCATCTGAAGCTATAACCATCTAGAATAGATGCAATAAGGCATTTACTTCAAGTAAGTTAGTATCACTATTCTTTCTCTGTCAGTTAGGTAAGATTTATATTATTTAGGTTAACTTACTATACTTAGGTAACTATTAAGCGCATAACATTTTGATGGGTTTCAAAACAATCCACCTTGAATAGATTTTGTTACCGTTAATTGGAATTCCGTAGCTGCGTAGACAGCCCTGCATCACAGTTGGGTAGTAATAGCCTATTACTGTCCCTTTGTCGAGCAAACATCTCTTCAATAAACTAAATAGGTTCAAATCATGGCGGTCGTAACTGGAATCTTATTTAGCTTGAATTAAGTTTTTAGAATGTTTCGATTATTTTATATGATTTCACACATACAAAGTGATTCTGAGGATCGTATCTTTAATCCCCCTGAGGGGAAGTTTGAGTGGAAAAACACGATGATGAAAATAATGTCAGTTGATCTTGGTATGAGGGGATTAAAAAATTATTAACAACTATAAATGCCAGGATTAGCCCTTATTCGTCAGTCGGGTGTAATAAACCAATGAGACAGGTTAATATACAGGGCGTCCCAAACTTATGGGACATGAAGGGGAAGTACCTTAAATATCGTAGATAGGGTATTTTGCTGAAAGAAGACTTTATGTTACTTTTAAAAGTCAGTAATTCTGCAGTAAGTAATTCTTCTGTAATTCTCTCTTAAATTTGAAAATGGAACAGTGTGTGCGAGTGTGTGTTCATGTTGTTCCTTTTTTTAAAAATACTATGTTACTTAAGCAAAGTTATTATTTTTTAGCTATTCTTTCAATTGGCATCATAGAAGTAGGATGATTTTTTTTTGACATTTAAGTCGGTTCGATTCCCAGACGAAGCAAGTATTTTTTAGAAAATCTATGAATGCAGAATTACTAACTTTTAAAAGTAACATAAAGTCTTCTTTCAGCAAAATACCCTATCTACGATATTTAAGGTACTTCCCCTGCATGTCCCATAAGTATAGGACGCCCTGTATTTAAAAATAGTAAAAGTATTGTAATCCTTCCTTATAATAACAAAGTTATGCTCATCGCAAGTACGAGTATAAGTTGAGAACAAACAGAATAATTTATAGCTTCAGTAATTTTTTACTTGATAAGTAAATATACTTAATGCACTGAGTCTCAGCATGAAACCTTACCAATATGGTGAGCCAGACCACTAGGATCTTTGAGAAGTCTATAAATAAAGCATGGTTTTGTAAATTACATAGTCCTTACACAAATTACAAAATTTTATCTAGAAAATAAACGGAAACCTCATATCTATTGTGATTACATTTGAAATTGCTTTCCCCGGCTCAATTTGAAATATATATTTCTACTAAGAATTATTCTATCGAAGCTATTAATCTACTTACTCTTATAGACCGAGTCAAAAATATAGCAGAAAGTCTTGGTCGGAATTCTGTGGAGTATATTATATGTTGTCTGTATGACGTTAGCTTTAAAGTAAAACGGAGCATGAGGATATTGTCTAGACCCCAAGGTGTGCATGTATTTTTCCGTATCATCATCATCATCATCATTTCGGCCGTACGACGTCCACTGCTGAACATGGCCTCCCCCACAGACAGAGCGAATTCCTTATCATGTGGGGGGATTTGCCCATACTCACCACGTTGGGTATGCGGGTTGGTGAGCGCAGTTAGAGCTATCGTTGTTACAATAGGAGACGCTGCTGCCCATGCCCTAGCTTTTTTCCCTTAGTCGCCTCTTACTACATCCGCGGATAGGTAGATATGGAGGGGCCTATTCTTCAGCCAATATAATTTTTCCGTATACCCAATACATAAATATTTAAATAAATAAATAAATATATTTATTTATTTCCACAGGAGCGAAACAAACCTCAGCGCACACTAGAAGCCGAACCTGAGGAGTCGAGAGAGGAATCAGAGCAGGCCTACTTGGACGAACTCCTAGTCCCAGAGCCATGGGAGTTGAACAATACTGCACGGGCAGGAATGGATATCCTGTTCTTCAACCGAGTGCCGAAGGTCGGCAGCCAGACCTTCATGGAACTACTGAGACGACTGGCCATCAAGAATCAATTCGGTGAGTTTCAACTTCCTTTTTACCAAGCTAATTTACCAAGGACTAACTACCGTATCTTCAGTCGTTATTCATGATTTACTCAACGTCAACTTATTTTCTGTCAAAAAAGCAATTTTTTCTGCAGTGATTATCACGGATGTAATCGCTTCGTGTATAATGTACAGCTTTTTCAGAGTGAAGCTTTTTTTTTTCTCAAACGAGTTATTTAAAAACTAGATGACAGGAACGAATAATGAGTTTGACGACCTCAGTCGTGAGAAAATCGCACACTTTCATAAACATTCAGTAAGTAGAAGGTGCAAATCTTTATTTCTGAAGGTTCTTTGTGAGAGCGTTTAACCAGTTACTGCTGATATTCTACTAATCCATTTCCGATCATAATATCACCTTTCGCGGCATAATTTCCCACTAGATCTGAGAATCGCGCGTCTGATTTTAAGTGGTAGGTAAATGTGGATAATGCCGGTTGTACTTTCATAGAACTCGATACATCACATTAGAGAAATGATGGCTCGTCATCGATCAAACTACATTCTATGGAGCCACTTACACGTAAGTTGCGCATGCGCATTTTTATAAAAAAAGAAAGAAAGAAAATTTATTCATTTGACCCACAACGCAGTAAGTAGGTAGGTAGGTAGGAAGATACAACGAAAAAAAAATACTTAAACCTAGTAATACAAAAAAAAACACAATAAGAAAAACAAAAACATGTAGGTAGGTTGAGTAGGTATGCGTTGTGTGGGGCAAATAGGTCCCGTCTCAGCATAAAGCTGCACCAAACAGAATGTGTACGGTGCGGCGCTGGTTTTCAGACGGGGCCTTATATTTTACGAATACTTTTGGTCTTAGTATTTTTAGAAAAAATCAGTGACAGGACAAGCAGCACGCAACTAAACTTTGTGCACCTACTAATTTTTTACTTAGTTTACCTACCTTACTTTCTATATGAATTAAGTTATATTGGTTAAATGTGTGGCCCACATAAGGAATGCCTTAATATCTTATGAAACAATCTTGCGAAAATATCTTCGTCGCATCACATCATAGCTTACATTTTTATGTAAAAAAAGTTCAATTAAAATGTTTGCTCCATGTAATGCCGCATGTTCTAGTATGTTCGCATAAGCCATGCTAACAACTTATCTTGAAGCAAATTTATTAAATAGCGCGCAACGGTTTCGCATAGTTAGGAGGGGTTTTTGCGGAAAATTCCGTAACTTTTTCTTAATGTCCATCCGGACACATAAATTACTCTTGCCAGATTTGTGAACGTCCTGCACGGTTAATTGCGGTTAACCAGTAGTAGGTACAGATGGTCTTTCATTCGTGACCATAATTAGCCTGGGAAAGCAAAATGGTTTATTCACGATTGCGCTAATTACCGAGAAGATAGTCTAGATAGCAAATAAGTCATAAAAAGCAGCATTATGCAAAGAAATGCAGCATATAAAAAGTAAAGAGAACTAACGTAAAAGTTTCTCTAATATACAATGCAATTGTAATACAGAAACTGTCAGCAGCGCATTTGTTTCCGTATGCAGTCTCATGTATTAAGCTAAATTGGAATATGAGACTGGTGCGTCAGGAAATCTCCAACGCACTAACACCTCACACACACCCACACACACACAAACACACACACATGAACACACTAACGCAAATATATATATATATAATTATACTTACATATAAAATATGTACAAAGTACCTACTCATACCTCACCTTGTGTAATGTTTAAGTATGTAAACGCTTTTCTTTTTCTTTCTTATAAATGGTTTTTGCAGGAACATTTCATTGTATTCACTTAGTCCTAGGAGGCGGGCGTTGGTGATTGCGTCACAGTTTTTATAACTATTGCAATTACCATCTTTTTTCCAAATCGTTATAATGTACCTCTATTATTTTTGTTCCGAAAATAAATTATTTACTATTAAAAAAAAAAAAAATAATAATAAGACAAAAAAAAAAAAAAAAAAAACTGGACTCTGGAAGTCTATGGGAAAGGCCTATGATATATTTCAAACAACTTGTGGCCACGGCTTTGCTTCACTATAATTTTCTTACCGTGGATTCTCTTTTTTTTGTAACCTTTGTCCTGACAATTACGAACGGAACGAAAAATAAATTACCCGAATCGGTCGAGCCATTCTCAAGTGATGCTCCGTCATATATGTGGCAAATGATTGTAGCTGTATACTTCAAAGTGACCCTACTAATTTTATTGAAATAAACACCTTTTGACTTATGTTCAGCAGCGGTTTTCCTACGGCTGATGAGTTAATAATGACGGGTGATAAGTTATTTTCACAGATAAATCAATAAATTGAACGTGCATAAATTGACCAACTCATCGCTCTTTGAAGTTTAATGATAGCATAGTTAGGACCTCTTTAGTCTAGATAGATGATTTAGCGTTAGATGGAACTTTTTTACTCACTTATCTACGGGAAGCTATAGTGCCTGGGATATGTTTTTAGATAGCGTTTAGTATCCTCTCGATCGTCAGGCCTCTCCGCAGAAGGACATTGTTAATGCGTGCGGAGCTTAATAATCCGCGTTTCACCTCGAGTGTTTTCCTTCATAGTTTCGAGCATGAACATCTATTAACCCGGTATTTGAACCCACGACCTTACGGATCGTCGAGAAATCTCACACTAGGTCAATACGCCTTATTTTATTCAATATATATAACTTCAACCCGCAGCTTTGCTCGCGTAGTAGCAGGATACTAGGTACATTAATAGATGGTTAGATATGTGGAGTGGAGGTTCACAAACAATAAATGAATTATGAATCTCATAGGTCTAGAGTAATAGATCACTAGATTCTGACATTCGGTCATACAAACATTATAAATATAAATATTAAGACATTTAAAAACTATAAATTTATCGGTAATCGCAATCTTATATAATATTAAATTATGTTTATGTCATACAATAAATCATTTTTAATATAATATGCTTTTTTAGCTAAAATGACATTTAATTTGAGCTTAAATTCATTAATATACAACTGATTTTGGGATTTTATTATATATTGTGGTTGTATACAAAATACACTCATGCGTAATAATTGTGTTCTACATGGTAAACAACGAAGATTACCCTCCAAGCGGCTTCCAACTGCAAACATTTCGTTGCGGTTGTGACTCTCCTACTCTTTAACTTATAATATAATTATGTATATACCATATTGTGTTTATATGTATTTATGTAATCTATCTATGCATGTTGCTGCGTGAAAGAAAAACCAACCAACAAACAAACACATTTTCACATTCATAATAGGTTTGTCCTTTTGCAGGTTTTCACAGAGACGCAGTTCAGCGCGTTGAAACGATACGGCTGGCACCGGCTGATCAGCAAGTCCTCGTGAGTCTCGTATCCCAGCATGCTCCTCCAGCTTCCTACATCAAACACGTCTGCTACACCAACTTTACCAGGTACTTTTCCACTCTCCTCTTACTTTTAGTACTTGGACAAGTCATCGATACACGTGCGCGTTGATGTCTTTTGTATGAAAAAGTTAACGTCTCAAGTATGCGCTGTAAGTAGGCCTTATACCATCTAATTCTATATGATTTATACAGCGTCAGAGGAAAAAAAGCAGTTTAATCTCCAAATCTGTAGCTTATTTATACAAAGTTAGATAAATTCTATTTCCAGGACGTTTTTTACTCGTTGTCGGAACTAAACAAATAATTGAAAATACTTTGATGCATCGAAAAAACTTCAAACAACCTCTTACATCACCTATAAAAGCAGTGTATATTCTTATTAAACATAATAATCAAAATAATACTATAACATACAATTTCTTATACCAAACTACCTACACACATTGATGGATGAATTTGTGTTTAATAGTACCTATATATATATTATTTTAAAAAACTGCATCTTTCTCTGATTTGGGATCATGCAGGTGTGCGCTTTGATTTCAAATTTAATCTAATACAAACGACGCTATTTATTCGAAAGTCCACGATTCGAGGTGCTAATCTAGCCTCTGACAGGGCCTTAAACAAGCGATAATTTGTGATATCCACACAGTAATCTAATCCAATTGAGTCGGCAGTTACTCTCATTCTCATCGTGAGATTACAATGTTCTACACGAATACTTCAAACATGAACTAAACCTTTCTTTTTTTGTCTTCAATGTTATGTTTATTGTGAACAATAGAACGTAAAATAGGAATTTATTTGAACGCCGAAACGCACTCTCACAATTATCGGTGTACAATGGCGTTTTAACCGGGCTAACACGGTTTTTACACGTGCTTGTAGTTAATTATGATTATTGTTACCTGCCTGATTATAGACTTGTAATTGTAATCCAATTAATGCTTGATACATTAATCAAGTGAGGCTTAATAAGACCGGAAGGGTATCAATAGCAATTTAGGCACTAACAAAGTAGGAAACTTGAGTGATGGAAACGCTATTTTATGTTTGTAATTGTCTGCAATCATTGGAACATCCCACATGCACTCAAAATTAAAATATCGTTCGTAAATCACAATAATAATCGAATTACTTGCCAAAGTTATTATTTCTTAGAAAATCAGCAAGGTGGTTCAATTTTCTGATTGATTGTCTCAAGCCGTGTTCAAACGACATGCAATATGTCCTTGATATATATCATATAAAATCAAATCGTTTCAAAATGATCCTTACTTCTACTGAACTAAGTCAATTTTGAGTTTGGGACATTGGGGGTGTGCGATATTGCTCAACGATATCGCAAGCCCTGAAAGCCAAACTCAAAATTAACTTTATTCAGAAGACGTAAGTTTCTTTTGTAAATTAAATTTTAGATGACATATCATGAACACGGCTTAACATAGCTCTAGGATACTAACTGAGCTTTATAATAGCACTGGTATCGATGTTTCGGATCATTAGTTATGGACTTATAAAGAATCTAGCCTAGCATCTATAGAATTATTGATTGATAGTTATGGCGCCCGCCACGCCGTTCTAATGTAGAGTAAGCAGGTTCAGAACAATATTGCTTTTGAACTGAGACAAATTATAGACCACAAGCATGCTATGAATCGGTATCTTTGATTTTATTCAGTAATGTGCGTGATTAATCGATTAAGTTCGATAAAGAATCGACTGACGATGAATAAACACGAATCTATATACCGTTGCATTAAAACATTGGAATACAAATTCTACAAACATTCCTCAGTTCAATGTATCAACTTTAGTAGAAACCACCAGTTAAATTCGATCATATGTATCATTTTCAGGTTCGGATACCCGTCTCCAATCTACGTGAACGTGGTGAGAGATCCCGTAGAACGAGTCATCTCCTGGTACTACTACGTCAGAGCTCCGTGGTACTACGTAGAACGAAAGCGTGCTTTCCCCGACCTACCCCTGCCTGACCCTGCTTGGCTAAAAAAAGTAAGTGTTTTTGTCTATTTTCAGATCCGATTTGAATTCGGATTTATATTAATAATGTTGTTTATGAAACCCGTGTCTTAGTCAGCTCCGCAAGTACTGACCATGTCTTTCCTGTTGATAAGGCCGACTAGGCTCAGAAGATGGTACCAGGGACTGAATAACCGGAATATAAAGGTATCTTTAAATAACGATATGACGTCATACCGATAAATTCCGGTTACCCGAATATTTCTCTACCGATAAATATAACGGAACCGGAAAATCTGGCTTCGCAGTTCATTTCGGTTTATTTCGCTACCGGTACCTATAACCGAAATAAATAAAGGTTTATAAAGGTTTTGTTTGATGAAACGCCTAGTAACTGTGAACAAAATTGTAAGGCCTCAAATAGTACTCGACTGAAGGTGAGCGATTCCGATCAGCGTCAGTCGACTGTCGGCGCCGGTCCAGCACTGTTTAGGGTTTATTGTAGGTATTTATTTATTTATTTATTTAATTGATGTATAAGTAGAAATTCTATACATCTAATAGAATGTGTGAGAAATCTTTTTCTATAGATAATACATGGGAGAACGACCATAAAACGTATCATAAATAGTAAAACTAGCTAGCATTTCCGTCCAGGGTGGCAATGCAGCCAGCGTCTTGGAGACGTTTCCGACTGGTAATAATGATCTAGCTATATTTGATTTTTGCAAAGCTCAACCGTTTCTTGCGAATTCTGTAAAATAATTACTTTGTCAATAAATGTTTAATCCCTCAGAAAAACAAGTTGAATAATATTCGTGTAAGGTAAGAAACCAGCCATTAGCCATTTTCCTAGCCTACATTCAATAACTAACCCACAGCATCTGTACATAAAGGCAACAATAACATTCACAAGCGTGAGGTAATAACAGCTATGAAAAAATCTAACTTTACCTAGAAATTATCGCCTAGGATTATTTACTCACCATTACTATGATGGATAGTCTCTTGGGCGCAGTCAGTCCACGGCAATTTACTGATCAATCGTATACACAATCGGTCACGTGCCTTGTATCCCAGGAAAAAACGGATCGCGTGAGCTGCCCATTATTGCATCCTTATACTTATCGCTGAATCCATTATTGTCGTGATTGAAAACCTTTTATTTGCAAGATTGTAGTGCAATATAAAGTAGGTAGTAATTTGAAATATAGTTCAAGCCATCCGAATACCGGTACCATACCACGGATATAATAGTTAGAAATCTATAAAATTACCATCACTGCTGACCTGCTGATTTTTATGACGACAAAACGATTACAACTATGGCTGGGATCTAAAATGATATTACGTAGGCAGATAACCGTTTGTTTTCCGATATCAAATAATCTTAAAAATAGGCGCACAGATTCGAAGCGAACGATATCTTCATCTGATTAGATTCATACTGTTCCGGTTGACCCGCATAACCAATAGCATGAGAATTATACCGCGATACCATTATTTATACCTACGCCAATATTCTTAACTTCTTGTTGATCCCTTGATTTGCTGGATATAAAGAAAATAGCCGTGGTGGCCCAGTCTGAAGAATAGGCCCCTCCATTACTACCCGTGGATGTCTTAAGAAGCGACTAAGGGGAAAAAACCTAGGATATGTGCAGCAACGGTGCGCTCGCCAACCCACATGCCCAGCGTGGCGAGTATAGGCAAATCCCCCAAATGATTGTTTGGGCAGTACAAGATCGGTCGCGCTATATATGGGGGAGGCAATATTCAGCAATGGACGTGCTACGGCTGAATTATAATAATAATAAATATAAATATATTCCGGACATATTCACACGGTCAACTGATCCCAAACTAAGCATAGCCTGTGCTATGGGTACCAGAGACTGATATATATAATAGATAAGTATTTAACATCCAGACACAGAACAAACATCTGTGTTTATCACACAAATGTTTGTCCAGTGCGGGGATCGAACCCGCGACCTCTAGCGCAGAAGGCAGAGTTACTACTAACTGAGCTATGAGGCCAGAATTGATGATGAAGAATCTTTCCCGCAGCGTTTACCTCCTTAACCGAAAGACCCCGATTTGCTGATAGTTCAAGTGAGTTGTAATTGCTGTACTGCAATCACAGACCCAGCCGTCACGGTGCATCGAAGTACCGGATTCTCGATCGATTCCCATCATCTCTGTGCGTAGGTTAATTTCGGAAACATTTCGACTGTGACGCGTTCCGTTACTATTCAATGTTCCGCGGTTAACCCATAGTCCGTAGCTAGGCCGCTTGGAATCTTTTGCATACTTTGTAAAGAAGTCAGCTGGTTCACTCTCCATGAATATGTGATATAAATAGTAGTCTTATGCAGTTTCACGCAAAGTCTTGTGATATACAAGAAATTAATTTATTACCTTAGTAGATCAATAGATTTGTCAGGAAATTGTATTTTTTTATTTATTATTATATTTATTTTAGAAATTACAGCAATGTACCAGCTATTTTCCTGATATGAACCCCGGTCATGGGTCCAGATAAGCGAGTCACGAATCACGATTGTGATTCCCGTGACTGACGCGATCGCAACTCATTGATCACGATCTGCGGATAGCAGAATGGTGGCAGATTAGACGTCCGATTGAAGTGGTTAGCGTGCTTTTATGGAGCAGATACAATGATGCTTAACCTTTGTGCACCTTTTTTGTTTGACCGTTGTTATTGATATCTATTGAATGTGAATTCGACTTTTTATCAAATAATGCTGGTGAAAGGTTTTGAATGGGGTGGTAAAAGCTTCAAAATATTTCTATCTATTTATGATAATTACTGGAAAATACGCGTCAATTGCCGTGGTGGCTCCTGCTAAAGAATAGGCCCCTCCATATCTACCTGTCCGCGGATGTCGTAAGAGGCGACTAAGGGAAAAAAGCTAGGGGATGAGCAGCAGCGTCCCTCATTTTAACAACGATAGCTCTAACTGCGCTTGCCAACCCGCATGCCCAGCGTGGTGAGTATGGGCAAATCCCCCCACATGATAGGCATTCGCTCTGTCTGTGGGGGAGGCCATGTTCAGCAGTGGACGTCGTACGGCTGAAATGATGAATGATGATGATGAGGCGTCAATTTAGCCCGTAATCGGGCCCTTAATACATGCAGATGTGCTGACCACTGCGCCTCTGAGTCAATTCTTCGCCTGGCCGACATTCTTTGGGATATTCCTCGGCTCCGATAGCCTACATGAGAATCATTGAAGTTGTCCATGTGTTTGAGTTAAAATTAAAATCCTAGTAAATAGTAAGGATTACTTATATAACTTTGTTCCTCGCGACCAAACCTAAAAGATTCAGGCAACAAACTCTGCAAAAAGGAATGTAGAGCTTTAGTGTGGTCCCGATCGAACAAGGCGAGGTGAAGTATTAAACACATAAGTACCTAGGTTTCTCAAGAAGCAAAACTTTAGTAGTTGCAGAATTAATAAAGTGCCTATGGATGTAGCAACTATTGTTACATCTCCAGACAATTAACTTACAAGTCAATAATTAATTGAATTTTATCTCGGTAATTTATGCACTATTGTTTCAAAACCTGTTAGCTAATACAGTATAATGGTCACCGACAACATCGCTACTATATATGCTTATGCTTCCTTCCTTTCCAATTCGTGTTCTGATCGTAAGTTTTCTGCCGTATGTTCTGAGTGTTGTAATAAATAATCCAGTCTCAACACTTGTCTTTGCAGAAAAAAACGTTGTACAGTACGGCCGGCGGATCTAGACCGGTCTGAAGTTGCGCTTTCGGAAATTGTGCGCAGATACAGGCGAGACAAAAATAGTCTTACCAACTATTCGACCCTAAAAGTGACTACTGCGCAGCGTTGCGAACGAACTTAGCCCCGGTCTAGATCCGCCGGCCTTACTGTACCTAGCTAGTCTGGATTACGAGAAATACTCGGTAATTAGAAAAATAGGGTTCTAAATGCAGGCTTTTAAAGTGGTTCTTCTAATGCTACTCACGTCTGGACATGGTGTGGTATAAATGATCTTCATAGACTTGCTGGTTAGTCAGGCAAAAAAAATAAATGAGATTTATGGTTACAAAAAGTTGACGTTATAATTAGTTTCGATAAAAACCATCTCTGTTTAGTAACGTTTAGTAGGAACGGCGTTGCTGGGTTTTGATAAAAGCAGCAGTTTGTTCACTACTATTTATTCTACTATTTATTTCACATGAATTTATGAGGCAATATTTTATGAATGAATTATTATTGGTAATACTATACAAATAAATATAGAGGGCTAGATATCGAGTTTTCGTCTATGAGGGTCACAAAAAGGAGGGTTTGTCAGTGATTACACCGCTAAGCACGTGCCATCGTCGTAGCACGTCCTATAGCGTACCTAGAGTGAACTAGCTATTTGCCTTTGGTCTATGTTGTTAAGCTTACGGCAGACTAATACACAAATTGCGTGACGATGTGCTAAGTTTATTGAACTGAGTTTATATAAACGTTACATATTATTTAACTGAAAATAAGTAGTAAAGCACGATTGAAGCCGTGTTTAAACGGCATGCGAAATTTCCTAAATATGTCTATAAAATTCATTTCAAAATGATCCTTACAACTACTGAACAAAGTCAGTTTTGTGTTTGTCATTTGGGGGTATGCGATATAGCTGCACGATATCGCAAGCTCCTAAAAGTCAAACTAAAAAATTACTTTATTGAAAAGTCGTAAGGATCATTTTAAAATAAACGTTAGATAACATATCGCACGGTGTTTGAACACGGCTTGAAGCGCGAGTATAATATCACGAACTATCTTTTAATTTTATAGAAACCTTGTAGATACACTACATCATAATAAAGATAAAGATAAAGATAAAGATAAAGATAATTTTATTGCCAAAATGATACACATGATAATTGGTAGGTTTTACAAGACAGTGTTTTCATAGACCAAGTTTTGAGTTGTCGTCGAGGCCCAAACTAGGCGTAAGCCTGTATCTTGGGTCTCAGGAGTACGAGTTACCGTTTGAGTTGTACATAACAGGGTGAGTTTCAGCGAACGTGTGTTTGGCTAATTTATACAAAAATGAACTTAATAATCAAAAAGAAAAATAATTATAAGAAAGATTGGACAGTGGCAGAACTATCATTATTAGAAGTACGGTTTTTTGTGTGTACAAGTTTGGTTGTGAGTATGGTAGTGTATGAGGGTGTGTGTGTGTATGTGTATGAATGTGTGTAGGTTTGTGTGTGTGGGGTATGTGTAATGTGTGTCAGTGTATGTGGTAATTTAATTTTATATTTATATGCGCATAATAACTATAAAAAGCTTAGATTAATTCTTCTACGTCAATATACGAGAGTTTTTGGAGCCAGTCTCTAACAATATTTTTACAAATGAAAACGGAGCTGTTCTTTATATCGCATACCCTACAAACCTTGTTGTAGGTGTTGAGAAGCGAGAAACTAGGACTACGTCTGGCTATTTCAGACTCAGTATGGGGGAGGGGGATCCTGTAGGCGCGTTTATCCATTATTTCCTGGTAATCTGTACGAGACCTGATAGTTTTATGTGTTTTGATAGTGGCATTAAGAACAAAGAGATGACGAACCCGGAGGACTTTGAATTCCTCATAGAGATCGTCAGTTGGGAAGCGGAAGGGTTTGTGTAACATTACCTTAATCAACGCCCTTTGAGCCCTTTCCACCTGAATAAGAAAACTTTTCCCCGCACTGCCCCAGATTGTGATGCAGTATTGAATTATTGACTGGCAGAGGGCTGTGTATACCAGTTTCAAGATTTCGGGAGGAGTACAGTCTCTTAGCCTCTTCATGACATAAATAAGTCTTCTCACTCGTCCAGCCAGGTCCGATAGGTGTTTTTTATAGTTAAGGTTTTCGTCTATAGTAATTCCCAGGTATTTTATGGTAGGTGTCCGGCCAATTATACTACAGGAGCAGTCTCCATCTGGCCCAGTGAGAGCACGAGAACATGAGTGAAGTTTTATTGTAAAATCTGAAGGAGGACTTGAGACTATAGTCTTAGAAAATGCTATAAATTTAGTCTTTTTAATATTAAGTGTCAGAAGATTGTCATCCAAAGATTTCCTCATCTTAGCAAGACCAGCTTCTGCCGAGTTTTGCACCTGTTCCCAAGTAGAGTCATGGAATAGGATAGCCGTGTCATCCGCATAAGCTATGACTTCAGCATTTTTTAGAGATAGCTGGAGAAGGTCATTTATGTAAAGGGTGAATAGGGTTGGACCCAATATGCTGCCCTGTGGTACTCCAAAGTCAATAGGTAGCTGCGTACTAAGGTCATTACCGATCTTTACTCGTTGCCTTCGATTTAACAAATAGCTTTTAAACCATTCCAAGGGCACCCCCCTAACCCCTGACGATTCAAGCTTTTGGAGGAGCAGACCAATCGAAACGGTGTCAAAAGCTTTCGCTAGATCCAAAAACACACCGATACAACGCTCGCCCTTTTCAACATAGGATGAGACCAGATCTGCTAGTAGCGTCACAGCATCTTCGGTCGACCTACCCCTTCTGAAGCCAAACTGCCTATCTGAGAGAAGTTGATTTTTTTCTAAGAATGGAACTAGCCGATTACTAACTATCTTCTCTAGAGCTTTCGAAAGCACGCTTAACAGTGCAATAGGTCTATAGTTATCAGGTAAATTTTTTGGTCCAGATTTATGTATTGGTGAGACTGCAGCTATTTTCCAACAGTCAGGAAATATGCCTGATTCTAGACTTAAGTTAAAAATGTGATTTAATGGAATAGCCAGTGAAGGAAGGGACCTTTTGATGAGTGATACAGTTATTTTATCCAGACCTGGTGAGCTATCGTTTTTAAAATTACATATGATTTTGGAGATTTCGTTTGGATCAGTGGGACAAAGGAACAGAGACTGCAATACAGATTTTTTAGGTCTATAAGATCTTATTAGGGTTTCCTGGGTCTCAGATAGGCTATTTAGGATATTATCCGCTAGTGTTTTTCCCACCGAAACAAAGTGCTGATTGCAGAGGTTGAGCGACGTAATATTATTGTGGCTAGCTGTTAGCAATTCAGTGGGTACGCTGCTATTGCGGCAAGAGGACTGACAAATATTTTTAATTGATTTCCATAGCTTTTTAGGATTATTCTTACTTTGCTCAAGCTGCTGTCTATTATATTGAGATTTTACTTTACGGAGCAGCTTGCTGCAGAAATTACGGTACCTAGTGTAAATTTTATGACGCTCGATGTCTTCAGGAAAAGCTTTTGTATCATTATGGAGCTTGTCTCGATGCCTCATACATCTGATCAAGCCGGGTGTTATCCATGGTTTGATGTTTACCAGCTTACGGCCGATTTTTACCTCACGGGTATGCCTTTCTATGATTGTATTGACTATTTCGTAGAATTTAGTGATAGCGCTATCTATGGAAGAATCATTTAGGACGGGTGACCAATCAGAGCTGTTGATTTCACCTGCTACAGCTTCGAAATCAGTTTTTTGTCTCCAACGTGGGCTTTGTTTACTAAGCTTAGAACCTAGACATAAACCAGAGATAACAATATGCCGCTGAGATAGTGGCATTATGACTGGCTTCATAGCTCAGTTGGTAGTAACTCTGCCTTCTGCGCTAGAGGTCGCGGGCTCGATTCCCGCACTGGACAAACATTTGTGACTAACACAGATGTTTGTTATGTGTCTGGGTGTTAAATATATGTCTATTATGTATATCAGTCTCTGGTACCCATAATACAGGCTATGCCTAGTTTGGGATCAGTTGACCGTGTGAATATGTCCGGAATATTTATTTATTTTATTTATTTATTTATGAATCGCCTCAACATTGTTTCAATCAGTAATAGTTTTTGTATTAAATTAGGCACTAAAAAATATAAGCGGCTTACGCCCGAAAGCAACGGTCAACTTTAAAATAATGGACATCATTCTTGCATACAACAGACACATGAATAGACCTCATAACTCACCATCTGGATAACTGTCGATGGTCGACAGTTCTCTTGGTTTAAAGACCTTTTGGCATTAACTTAGTGACCTTTCATTTCATCTGAGGTGCTAAAGTACCTATTACTTTCTTGAATACAGACTCTCGGTGACTCCAACTTTTCATCCAAATACATCGTAGCTAGAGACACTTCAGATTTTACAAGCTATAAGTCGACCTCTCTCTCAGGCACAAGGGGTGTGGGTTCGATTCCCGCTGCGGGACAAATGTTTGCATGATCTGCAAATATTTGTACCGGGTCTGGGTGTTGTGGTGCTCGTAGTTTCTGAAACCCACGACACGGGGAATCGTGGGGTCAGGACTATGTATGTGATCGTAAGTTTTCTGCCGTATTTATTGGGTTCCGTATCTGTTGGGTGTTATTTTGGTGTTTTATAACACCAAAATAAAACCCAAAAATTTTGAGAAAATTTCCAGAGACCTACCTGAAGACACGACTTACCTAGTTGAAAACAATGGCTATTGCGTCAAAAGTTAGGTACGTTTTCCATAATTTAAGATTGAAATCCTCTCAAACGCATTTTCTACTTAACTTTTTCAGGACTTCGAGACTTGCGTGCTGAGCGGCGATCGAGAATGCCGGTACATCGAGGGAGAGACGCACGAGGGCATCGGAGACCATCGCCGGCAGACGCTGTTCTTCTGCGGTCATGAACCTAACTGCACGTATGTATACAAAGTCAAGACTTTACTCAAGACTATCCCGCAACTTCGTTCGTCCACGTGTTCAAGTATGTTCCTACCATTTCTCTTGAGATCGTACACTTGATATCTTGATTTTCTATAGTACGTGTGTACAGAAGCCTTAAAGCGTGAGGCCTACTCGCACTTTATTTCAAAATGGATTTTCTCCAAAAAACTCCTACTCTAAAACCTAAGTAAATACTATTAATTCTGTAGTAAAGCCACGAAATAAATTAGCGCGCATTTGTCACAGATAAGAAAATAATGACTTAGGACCTAAGCCAATCGGCGATTTTTCATCCGATTTGATTCACAAATATTGCATTTTCGGAATAAAAAGTTATTTTTAACAAAATAAAACATAGCCTAGGATACACAAGGATAGTGTAGCTTTATAATATTGAAATAATTTTTACAATCGGTTCAGTAGGTAGTTCCAAAGATTACCCCCCTACATGGAAATAATCAATGAAACAAATCTTACCTCATAATTTAACATATATAATTTAATCATCAGGCGATAACCGGACCAAACATTTTTACTTCATCGTATTCCATTCCCTAATAAAAAAAGAGTTAAAACCATTTTGAACGAGCTTTGCGACGATAGGTTGTAAAGGAGTATCTGCGCCGAAGTTGTATGAAACCGTAGTTGCCATTGCATATTTTCTAGGAGCTTGATTAAACACTTGATTAAACTTGCCCATAGATAGCCTAACCGGTAAGTATTTGAAATCTGTAAAAATGATGTTACAAAATGGGATTATAGTTGGGTCCGGACTAAAAACTTGGGACTGAAAATTTCGCATAGCAAGCCCCGTACGGTAAACGTTGCGATTTTGTTTAGGCGGTGACTAAAGATGACAGACTCAAATTCGTGTAAAATTCTACTGACACACCTCTCTATCTCTAATACTACCTCTTATTGCCATTTAAATGCGAACTATTGTACATGAACCTTAAACCTTTGAGGCTTACGTCACCAAGATGGTACGGGGCCAAGCCGTCTTTAATTAGGGGTATAGTCCTTTTATCCTACTAATATAATAATCATGCCTAATGATGAAACTTGGAATAGGTAGAGTTCTTTACCTTAGTATAGCTTATAAGCTACTTTTTATCTAGGTACATATCACACGAGCGAAGCCGCTGGTGCAAGCTAGTATCAAATACGATGGCCCAGTCATCCCTTAGATAGCGTACTTGGTACTGTATTGACTATTCTATATATAGGTAGATCTTTTCAACCCCGCTTATTAAATTAATTTTGGGTTACATTTTAAATCTAACCACTTTCTGTAAAACAGGAATGAATTTAATCCTTGTTTGGTAAATATTCTTTTTTCTAGTGTCTAGTCTCCAATTGTTTTTAATATTTTAATTGGTTCATAATGACATTCTTTTTATTCTATTTTTTATTATTTTTTTTATTAATTAAATTTTATTATGATTGTAAATTAAATATTGTATGCCTAGATATAGGTAGAATACATTGATTCAATAGTTAGTAATAAAATACATTTCAAGCAATAAATTATACTTTGACTTTGACTTCTAGCCTCATACCACCTCATTTTTTATGATTTCCAGGCCATTCAACAGCGTAGAGGCATTGCAGCGAGCGAAACGCGTGGTTGAGGAGCAATACGCGGTGGTCGGCGTCCTCGAAGACATGAACTCCACGCTGATGGCCCTGGAACGATACGTGCCCAGATTCTTCAATGGAGCTTCTAGTGTTTACTGGGGTGAGTACAACACACCTCACAAAAGATTTCTTTCGGGTCAAGACTGAACTTCTTCTTGTCGTGACTGCTTCTTTCTTGGTCATCTTGTATTAGCCTAAGGTCAGTGACCAGGTTGAGGTATGGTGGCCCTGAAAAGGGCACATGACCGTTGATGAAAGAATCAGTGTAGTGAAAAGATTAAAGTGCGCTTCTTAAAGGATCCTTTCGTGTAAGTACATGTCACATGTCTTCCAATTTTTTGGTTCTAGGACATGCCGGTTTCCTCGCGATATTTTCATTCACCGTTTGAGAGCACTAAGGTACTAAGGAAAATCGATTCGTGCACGACAGGTTTCGAACCCACGGCCTGTGGATCGCAAGGCGGGGCCACTACCACCCCTCCACCAGTACTCTGTGACTACCTATGAGTCATCCATCAGTACATCCATCTGAGTAGAAAGTTTTTGGGGAATTATTGAAGTCATTTCTACCATGTTTCCCAAACATATGCGGAGCCTTTTAACAATCGAAACATTTAAAGGAGCCATTTCATTCTGGGCCTGGTCCATGTACACTACATTGAAAAATTAGGAAAAACTAGGCGATTACAAGTAAAATACAATTTCATTAATTTGAAGACAAATGCGATGGTACAAGAATAGTTCTTCTGGTTAGTTTTTTACTATGTGAACACTATTTGAAGGCCGCCATGTTGGTTTATAATTGGCGTTTGACATGACATTGACATACTTTTCATGTCATGTTGTTTGATTTGATGTTTTTGTTTTGTCAGTTATATGTAGGTTGTCAAAATGACATTTCACGTACGTCCATCCGCCATATTTTTGTAGCGCTGTGTGTTGCTCTCTTTGTCGAAGAAAATCTTAATGTACCTTAGAAGGAAGTCAATTTAAATAAAATAACCAATTAAATACGTTTACTTTATTGCTTAGCCATATTTTAGAGTAGTGTACACAGTGCAGGCCCAGGCTCCATATTGATGAAACGTCTCTTTTCAGACGAACTAAACAACATCAACAAAATCAACCGCAACGCCTTCAAGCCGCCAGTCTCAGAAGCCGTCAAGAATATAGTTCGAGCAAACTTCACCAGGGAGATTGAATTCTACGAGTTCTGTCGACAAAGGCTTCATATGCAACTGAGGGCTCTTCGGGACCCGACGATTACCCTGCCTACCCCCAGAAGTGCTAGGAGAAGGCGGGCACAGAAGAGATTTGGTAGATCGTATAAATAACAGGTGCCTGACCTACCTAAACTGTTCAGAATAGAAAACTATAGATGAAGTTAAGCTTGTAAATAGTATTTAGTTTTAGTAGGGTTTGCCTTATTATTTATAATTCAGCCAAATTCAAAGTGAAATGTTTGTAAACAAACCGCCCATTGATTTTTGAGATGATGATATCAGATATGATATTATCAATTTGTATTGAACGGTTGATCATAAATCGACGAAATATGCAAATTATGTTCAAAAATCAACACCAAGCAGAGAATTTTAGTTTAAGTATGGGCAGTTTGTTTTTAAACCTAGGTATTTCACGTAAAATTTGGCTGAAGTAAAGATAAGGTATTTAAAGTATTCAAATTTTATTGAAGGAATATGCGTTGTGCTGAAAAAATGATTTAACGAGTAAAGCCTCTAAACACCTCCCTGCAATCAGAGGCTAGATCGGGAGCTCAGTGCTGCCAACTCGTTTCAAACAAATGTTTTTTTCAGTATATTTTCTCCAAATTCGAGGAATAAATAAAAAGAGAAAGAAATTCCTGTTGGCAATACTAGCCCCAATATTGGCTTTGATTTGCAGTGAGCTGGGTATATCGTTTTTATGACCAAAATTGCCAAAATCTACGTTTTTTTATGGGAGAATTAGAGTGTAGGTAAGTTATGTGTGATTGAAATAAACTTAAAATAAACTAGTTAATATGTACCTATCCTAATTATTCCAACCATGGCTATTTACTTATTTATTGTTTATATAAATAAGTACCTATTATGTACTTGTACTTAAATTTAAAATGGTTTTGAGGGTATTTCCAACTTTCCCCTTAGACCTAGGACCAATTTTGACTTTAAGCCCGACGTATGTACAGACAACCAGTTTTATTTGTAGGCTATAGAACCTTTTGCAATATATAGCAACACAATTCGTTATTGATTTTATTAAATTTTTACTTTAAGAAGAGTTGTAGAGCTTAATTTAGCCCTTTTAGGCTTAGTGTAAGGTACCTTGACCTTCGACATGGGTTCGAATACCGCTCGTGCATTGGATTTCTCTGTTCCAAAAATGTATGTGCGTATAACCACGTGCTCAAAACTGTCAAGGAAAATATTGCGAGGAAACCCGCGGCTTAGTCAGCTCCGCACGGCTGAGAGGATGATAAGTATAAGCGCTGGGCAAGCCTAATCCATCTAAAAAATGCCCCATACACTTTTACAGCGTCCTGTGAGTGGGTATAAGTTCCACCTGACGCGGTATAAATCACCTAGAATAGATATAATAAGGCCTTACAACTTAGATATAGCAATATCGTCAATATTGTGATAGTGTGAGTGGAGTTGATATGAAATGTAATAAATTATGTTTGCCTATTTAGATTAACTTCTATTTATTTAACCTTTTCTATATTATCGTAGACGTGCTACGTCGTAGCATTTTATAAACTTATTATTATAATTGGCTAGTTAATTAGTGCTGCACTTTAGCTCATTTGAACCATTCGAAACACCGCAACATGAACTAACTGGTCTATGATCCATTGCTGAGTGACCAGGATACAATCAAACGTCTAACGTCTTGATACAATCACATACATAGTCCTGACCCCACGCTAGGATTCCATGTCGTGGCTATCAGAAACTATAAGTACCATGGTATCACAACACCCAGACCCGGAACAAATATTTGGAGATCATGTTAACATTTGCCCCGCGGCGCGAATCGAACCCGCGCCCCTTGTATCTCAGATGAACGCTCGCTACGCCGCCACCGGGGTCATCAAGTTCGTTTATAGTGTCTGACTCATCTTCCTTTTTCATCATCATATAATTATAGTTAGTCGTAGGATGTCCACTGCTGTACATAGGTATATTAGGTATATCTTAAGGGGCCTGCACACAATGACTCCCGGCAACCTTTATTAGTCCTCTTATGATGATAGCAATACGAAGTATTGAGGATAGGTAAGTAAATAATTAATGCACTAATTTATTGAGGGTCAGAAGCATGTCAGAGTTTAAAATAACACGATCGCTGGATGATTGGCAATTTATAAACATCCGTTTCGAGCACCCAATTACTACGAATATGCAAGACATGGTATAAGTCAGCGACATAAGATGCTGAACAATTTGCAGTTTTTATCTTGTATTTTTGCAAGGATCTTAGCTTTGTATCGCGATACTAATTTCAAACATATTACTGTTTATTTGGGTTCTAATAATGCAATTTGTTAATCAACATATGTAGCTGATCATGCAGTAGGTAGGTACAGAACTGCAAACCTGCGAATTTTGAGGGGATTCCTCCTGCGACGTTGAAAAACCAAACAGACAGACATGCGATTGAATCGAATTTGGTCTGAAAATCTGAGGGAGAGGCCATATTCAGCGGTGGACGTCCTACGGCTGAAATTATGATGACGTGGCTTTACTGCCGCATAAGCGAGTTCCCAATTCATTCCGTTTTATCCGGAAATATCGTTGTGGACATTGTTCTTGGTTGCAAACCCCTGTCATTTCTTTGCCAAGTGAAATAAAATAAAGATAATCATTCGTACATTCATTTATTTTTTATGTATAATAGTTATTCAATAAAAACAGGAGTCAATAATAAGTGTAACAATATTAATTCTATAGGATAGCGTCGCCGCATCGAGTAGTACAATAATATGGCCACAATTCAAGAATTCAGGTACATACAAAAAAAAACGGCCTGATAAATTACCTTACTAATATTGCTTACAAGTAAAAATAATTTAATTTAGTAATTTCTAATAGTCTCATTGAATAAAATCTCAAAACCAAAACGATTCTATATTTTTATTATCAGTTCTGTTTGTAAAAAAATATGATTATGTCATGACTTTTAGGATATATAACAAGTTTTAATATTATAATATACTTATATCAAAATATGAATTATATAATTTACTCAATTTATAACAATATTATAATTTAATTAACACTTTATAGATTTTTGTTAAAACATTCAATAGCTGATTTTCAATAGTCTGCTCCAACGTCTAAACTCAATCTAAAAAAATTGGATGATAATGATTGTGTCATCAGGAATACTATACATTTCTATAACTAAAATACACTTATTTTAATTATCTACAGTTTATTATTGTAATTGTAAATATAATTATAATCTATCAAGGATTCTTTCGCTCATATTTCGATAAACTACCTATTACATAATGGCTAATAGTTTCTGTAAAAATTGTATTAAAATATTAATATCATTCAGAACTCATTTCTCTCAAATATTTACATGGAGCTTTACCGGGCTCCCCCGCCCTCGGACGGCCGTGCTAGCGCCACACGTTCCTACCTACCATACCATCACAACTTATTTAATGTCCAGTAGGACGCTACGCTACGCTATTTATATTCAACAGTACAAAATAATTCGATAGTATTCATGAAATCGAAACTCGTTTACAAATGGCACTCTGAGTACGAGCAACTCGCTCGTCGTAAATCTACAGCTAGACCTACTTTATATCACAAAAACTTTTGACATATTCTCAGCCTCAATGTACGAAGATGCCGCTCACTCCGGCCCGGCCCCGGTCCCGGGCGCGCGGGCTCAGGAATGTGTTTGCGGCGGGCGAGTCCCTCGCCGTTCGCGCACTTGATCCGATACCGACGTTCGCACTCTCGCATCCGGTCGGGTCGGCCGCTTCAGTAGAAGGATGGATGCCACTCGACAGTGGGATGCAGCGGGCCGGCCGCGGGCGCCGCTGCAGTCTGCATCGCGCCTAGCGCCAGGCAATCGAAGCAGTAGTTGGTTCCTGCGTTGTTGTCCCAGAACTGCTGGCCCTTGCACTGGAACCGCACGGCTACCTCGAGCCGCTGACCCGAGAGGATCGCCGGCGCGTACAGCACGAACTGGAATCGATCCGAGTAGCCGTCGCACGAGCCCTGCACGTAGTTGGCCTGGAGGTCCGTGTAGGTGCGCCACCGGTTCATGGTGTAGCGCACGTGCACCGTCTTGTGGAAGTCGAGGTTGCGCACGCGCACTGAGCCGCACACGGTCACGTGCACGCCATCGCACACGCGCGCGCTCTCCATGCAGACGTTGAGCTTCTCGAGCTTCTCGTTAAAGTCGCGCGGAAGCTGAAACAACGGCACCAGCGTGAGCGCGCCCAGCCGCGGCGGCGCGCGCACGGGCGGCGAGCTCGCCGCGTCGCACCCCGTCAGGTCGTCGTAAGCTGACTTTGGAATAACGGGGATTTCATCCATGAAGGTTTTCACATCCGCCAGGTCGAGCCCGAGCACGTCGGCGAATCGAACTATTTTTTTACGGCCCGGCGTTCCGGGCGGTGTTTTGCCCGTTTTTAGCGATGAGCATCGACGCACGCGCTGCGGTTTGTCGTCATCTGCCTCGTTATGCTCTTCCTCCTTGATTTCGGCGCTCAATAGACTCTGCTCTATTTCGGGCTCGGATGATACTTCTACATCGACAGGAACATCACTGGTGATTATTTCTAAAGGCGGAAGCGTGCTGGTCTCCTGTATTTCTAATGGTTGCTGTTCGACTACTTCCTCGGCGATTTCTGCGATTTCTATAACTTCATCGTCTAGAATTTCGGGTTCCGCTAGTGACAGATTTTCGGGAACTTCAGTCGTATCGTTCTCTAGACTCACTCCATTTTGAGTAACTTCTTCTGCGCAGTCTGAAGGATCGCTCCTTGCAGATTCGAACTCTGAATCGCTATCTAGATTCGAACTCAAATTTGAGGGAAGACGTAAGCGTTCGTTGTCCGTGACGGGAGAAGGCCTCATAGCGCAGTCTATTTCATCGATACTATTTTGCCGAGCACAACCTTCGAACGTTATCGCAGAATACAGCGGTTTTTCCAAATGACCATTTTCCCGTGGGATCGGCTGCGCCTTCACTGGCGAATTTTCCGAGTAAAAGGCAGTGGAAAATCTGAATCCATTTTTCGTTTTGTCTCGATGCTGGATTTTGGCTTGATCCTTCGCGTCAGGCTCTGAGGTGACATCGTAGAAGGGCGGTTCCTTGTCGTCGGTGGGGGATCGGTCGGGGAAGAGGTGGTCGATTTCGTCGACCGGGCTGGAAGGACTCTCGCATTCTAGTTCGAAGTCGTAGAAGGTGTCGAGATCGCGTTGGTTGTTGGAGGTGGATGGTCGGGCGGGGGCCGGGGCGTCGCGCGTCAGCCAGGTGCTCTCGCAGTCTGCGTCGGCGGTGGCGCCGAGGTTGCGCAGGCGCGAGTGCAGGTCCCTCGCAAACGCCGCCGCACGCCCGCGGCACGACATCGGCAGCAGCGACGTCAGACCGCACTGCGAGCCGGCAGCGTGCTCACCGCTCATCTGCGTCTGGAAATAAACAGAATGCAACGTTCATTTCACTGACATTATTTATAGTATCAAAAAGATGAGTGTGTTCGTAAAAAAACCTGTGACGGTTGGTGGAACATGTTTATACTTTTCCAGTATTATCTTTGAAACTACAGTAGAATTAAGAAAATGTTAATGCCAGTCTCAGATTCATAGTCCCTACCTACATAAAGTACCTTCTTTTCTTCTTATGAGTTATCAGGATAGTTTCAATCATAGTTATATGGCTGATAGTCTTTTTGATAGTTTCAACTCGTTCGTACGATGTTAGAGAAGCTATTTACTTGCTGAACTGAACACTGAACAGTAGGTACCTACCTCATATCATCACATGTCATGAAAGCTGAATGTCAAGTGTGAACGACCTCGATAAGATAACTAAATTACATGCCACTCTTATGTTCAGAACATAACACTGCCAAGATAGCAGTAGGTATTTAGCAGAACTACTTACACAACCGTAGATAATAAATGGGCTATTGTAATAAGTTTCAAGCAACCCTGCGTTAAGATTCTCCCATACAAACTTTGAAACCCTATAAACAACCTTTCTAGGGATAGTATTGAAAAACCAATGATGCAGCGTTTTATTATTCAAAGATTATTTCTGTTTAGTTTCAAGTTTTCTCAAACAAATGTTTTCATCCCTATTCATAACCTAATAAGGCGAGTTGAATTTTTAAAATGCTTTAAGTCTAAACAGCTTTCTAGCTTCAGCGGTTTGGGCTGTGCGTTGATTCCCATGTTAGGCTTGTTCAACAGGGTGGTGACGAGCAGAAATGTATTTATTATATTACTGGTCTATCTTTGCTTCATAAATAAATATCCTGCCTTAATTTTGTATAGGTAAGCTAAAACAAAAGTGTGTTCATAATTTCAGTAGGCTCTTTATATTATGACGTATTTTCACCGCGAGATCTCAGTTAGGGATGAACCACTGAAGAGTTCGGTTTAGGTAATGCAAGCCTAAACGCCCTTTAAAGCTACCTTTGCCAGTGCTGCTGAATTTGCAAACAGTTTCTATTAGGAAACATTGTAGTGCCATGCCAATAATAACCACGAAGGCATTGATGACGTATGATGTCCTTGAAAAAGACCTTCAATGGGACAAACCAACCAGATAGACAAAATATTTCAGTAATCTGTAAACGTCACATGACGTTGGAAACTTGGCACCTAACGCAAGTACCTACCTACGCACTGCTCAACCATGAATGCAATCTAAAATTAAAAATAGGTAGTAAGGAAAAATATTTTATAATTTTGAAGGCAAGTGAAAGCTTCACGTCGTGTACCTTTGAAGATCTGATTACGGGACGGACGACACTTCAGCGAAGTAGGTCGACGATGGACCTTGACCTACACTCACTGGCAAACAAATGCTTATCGCGACTTCATTTTTTATGGGACGTTTGACCGGTTTTATTCCAAAGACAGACCAAGTCTTTGATATCATCGGTGAACGGGACGCCCCGAACTCAGATATCGCGGTGTAAGGTAAATTTTGGTGGTATGATGATCATTAGGCCCAACTGAGATGAAACTTTGAAAATCATCCTCCATATAAGTTTAAGCATTGTTTAAAATTATCCCTTTCGCTGTTTCTGCAATATATACCTACGATTCTTATAATCTTCGTACATAACACCAAAGTATTGCGGTATTTTGTATGAAAATCGAAAATCATTTCATATTTTTTTCAGCGCGCATAATGCGCCCACATTCTGATAGAGGTCATTTATTTCGAACAACAGGCAAAATAAAAATTTACAGCAATTTATAAACGTACTTAACTATACCTTCTTTACACTGTTGTTATGACTTCAAACATCACCTACTACCACCGAAATTGGTCTAAATTAATAAGGACGACCGCACAACAGGGAAATTAAATTGATTTCACGTGATATCTATTAATCTACAGTGCAACATTTAATTGGGTAGGTATACACACCCATTATTCTATTAAAGTCTAGTATGACGGCACCTAAGAATACACAGATAAATACCGTTTATAAAGAATACAATTGGTGAACGAAGCCAACCACTAAATTAACTTACCATTACTTACTATTTTGTTATTTTTTTACAGAGATTTTCAACTGCAAATTGATTCTTAAATTCATAACTAATTAGATGCTTTATCTATTTAACTAATAAGATGCTTTATTAAAGATTAAAATTGCATATACTCAGGAATACCTAAGTATATTGAGCTAGGTATCTGGGTACAGATGCCTACACTAAGTATGTACTAAAACTAAAGATGTACACAGCAAGAACTCAAGAATTATGCGTCTAGCCATGAAAATGTACCATTTTCAACTTGACAATGTAACTACCATCTTCATCTGTATTGTGGCATCATTTTGAAAAATCATGAAATGTATCTTAGTGCAGGCGACTGTACTTACCTAAGTGCCGACAGCGAAACGAATATTCTCAGATCATGAGACAAACCAGTACAAAACTTGCAAAGGATAAGTTTGGGTCCATCCGTTTCGTAGGATAGGAACTAAAGCTCTTTGATAAATAAAGTACTGATACATGTATGTCAGTACATGTTATATTACATGTTTATGTCGACGCACATTATTCAATCAGGAGCGGCCACCGCTGCACCGGTCCGAGACCTCGTTACTACCTTGTTTGTTCATAAATAATTTTGTACTCGTTCCTCACACGTTATTACGACACGATTGAGGTATTATGGTCAGTCTTATGCCTCTCCCACACCTGCATCTATCGTCGATGATTAACCCTCCAAAATTATAGATGATCTTTTTATGAAAGGACTATAATTTTACGCTTTAAATAGGAATTATATATATTTTGCCAATTGTTGAAATATTATCAGATCGCTTTAGAAAAGGTACCAAAGCAAATTCGATGTAAAATGTTTGTAAAGAAACCGCCCATTTATTTGCAGAAATGTAGGTACAATAGTGCTTACAAAGTAATATTTAAAAGGGCCGTTGCATTCTTCATTCCGTCATGTCTTACTTTGCTTGCGTTAATTTAATTACAGAATTGATAGATATAAATGTATATTATAAGGGAGTGATCACAAATCGACAGCAATACAAGTTCTGTCCAAAACTCAACGCCAAGCGAGGCAAGTTTAGTTTAAGTAAGTTTGTTTACAAACATTTCAAATGAAATTTGCCTGAGTATAGTAGATAAATTAAGTCCGCCACAAACAAAGTGCCAACCAAGATATTACGATATAATGGTAGAAATTGTGTTATGCATCGGATGTTTCAGCAAGCTTATCAGAATGAGCTGGTGACAAACAATTTATAAAAAAATCATTATTGGTACTGATACGAAACAAATGACTTGTAGTGAAATGCGTTATCAGAATGTATTTTTATTTTATTACATAGGTGGGTACATCGGGCGAGGGATGCAGTTTGTAAACAGCAGATGCCTTTCATATATGACTGCGGCTCAAGGTGACTGGGATGTAAACAGAGAAAGTAGCTACTCATCACTATGATAACCCTGCCTCGCCCCCAAAGACTAATATGCAACTGATAGAGCAGTTGAAAGAAATCATTAGGTATATAACTGCAATGATATTTAGAGTTGCTACTCCACAGAAGCCAAACGAGAAGTAATGTCAAGCGTTTCATCTAATTTCACTGGTGGAGTGTTGATAGTGACCCCGCATTCCGATCCACAGGTTCAAATCCCAGTCGTGCACCAATAGATTTTCCATTCGCAAAATATATGGGCGCTATACTGACGCTGACGCTGTTCTTGTGTGTGACCTTAATAAATGTATTTTCTTTCTTTCTTTCTATACTAGTACTCAAACGGTGAAGAAAAACGTCCGTCGCGAGGAAACCGGCAAGTACTCGAAAATCTTTAAAAAAATTCTAAGACATGGGACATGTGCACGAAAGGAGCCTCTAAGAGAGGCGCACTTTAATCCTTTCACGACACTGATTATTTCACCGACGGTCATAGACCTTTTCAGGGCCACCATTCCTGAGCCTGGTCCCAAACCTAATGCGGGATGACCAAGAAAAAATCAGTGACAAGACAAGAAGAAGACATAATTTCGCTTTCTCTCATATGGTTCAAGGAATGGTGGCCCTGATGAGAGGGGCTCAGTGACAATCATTACATTTCGTTGAAAGCAACTAGATTTCTTCCAGACCTCGTAGGGAGGCTTACAAGATGACCTTGAAGGTATTCAAATATTCACTTTTTTTAAATAATAATAAGGAATGATAAGGCTCTGGATGAGACGATGTTACGTGCAAGATATAGAATGATAACATAAAACACAATATTATCAGTGATTAGCTTTCAATTTCATTATTGATTCACACAGCAACTAGGTACATAAGTAATCAAATACTAGTACTAATATTGATAAGATAAAATAGAAATGCCAAGATAGGTCCTTTCTAATATCTCAAGACATTATAATAATAATAAAAACATACATAGATTGAATAAACTGACTGTTTGAAAACAAGCTTTGTTACCCTCAATTTGCCTACGAATGATTCATTACACGTATGCTACCCGAAAGGGGGTTATTTTATCGACAAAAAGAAAGAAAAAGATGCGAAAAAAACATCAGTATTGTTTTTTTTTTTTCAAAATGTTGTAGGTATTATACATAACTAATAACTAAAAGTACTAGAAGTTCTACATAAAGATTGGCTACCTAAAAGAGCTGATTCATTGAGTTTGAGCTAATTTGACCCCAAAACATTAGCTGTTTTGGGGTAATTCATAAAGTTAGAACTGATACCATACAGCTGATTTTTTGCATAGAGTTTTTTCAATGAAAAATGCTGAATTTCTAAAAGTCGTAGAACAACTTTCATGTAGCCATTACATATGCCCTAAAATAATATTTTACCTATATCTGATGTCTGTTATTTACGTTATTGAGAACATAATAGTAATTAGGTATAAAATATGAATCACTTAGAATAAACCACTCAAAATGGAAGAATTAGAAACGGCTACGTCACAAGAAGCTGATTGAAGGAGTTCGATAACAGCGGTCAATGAACCGATAGATAAAGCAAAATTATTTGCCGATATTATAAAGTACCTACTGTATATTTATTGCCAATGAATGACCAATGAGAGGGGCATTTAACTCCATAATGTGTTCACTATATTAATAGTTATTTTAATCATAACAAGTAGGTATACTTTTATTTACAGAAAGAAAATTAAAACTTATACAAGTAAATATTTAGTAGGTATTTCATACATGGACGATGACGAATTGACTGCACGATGACACAGCGGGATATAGCGGTTCTGTAACCGTTTGAAATGTGGTGTTGGAGGAAGATCGGGAGGATCAGCTGGATGTAAATTTTACTAATGAGAAAGGATTAAATTCTTCTTAAAATAATATTATTAGTAGATTATAATGAATTATGTATGTATGTTAGTTTTAAGGTATATGGGCCCTTATATAAATTATGTGTTGCCTGAAATAAAATTTAACAGCTTAAGCTCTTGTCGGTGTGCTGATGCAATTTTCACTTTTTTTTTTTTTTTATACAACAGAGGTGGTAAACAGGCTTACGGCTAAGCGGTTACCGTAGCCTATGAGCGCTTGCAATACCAGAGGCATCACGCACGCGTTGCCGACCCCGAACCCCTTACCCCCTAAAGAGCTCTGGCAACCCTACTCACCACAGGAACACAACACTATTTGAAACAAATAATGTTATTTGGCTGCGATCTTCTGTAAGGCGGAGGTACCTCCCCAGGCGGGCTGCTCCAATTCAGAACGAGAAAATCTCGCTGTGCCCTACCTCCTCTCTCTATTCTGATCTTTCCAATGCGAGCTCCTTCACCTCCATAAAAGACATGACGGCAATCTTCTCTTTTATCTGACTCATGTAGCATATTCTTGGTCTTCCTCTTCCTAGTTTTCCTTCTGCCTTTCCTTCAATGATGTTATTTAAGAAGCTGCCATGTCATATAATTTGTCCTATCATTTTTCATCTTCTGTTTTGTATTATGGTCTTCAAAACCCTCTTCTCTTCTACTCGCTTTAATAATAATAATAATGTAATTCATACTATTCCTAGTTCCAGTAAACAATAGAAATTTAAATCGTTCGGTGCAGACAAACTTGAACCTTATTGAACTTATTTTTATGAACAAAGTCTAGACATCTTTTATTGCTAGACCATTGGAGGTTACGACGCGGTTCGTTTTTTTTCTTTTGGGTAGGTACTCTTTGTTTTATTTACTACGGGAATAATACCTACACATTAACTTGAAGTCGCAAAGTGTAGTTTAAATAATGGAAGAGGTTGAAGTTGGCTATGAAAGTAAGTTTAATGTATAATCAATGGAATTAATTATTGCCTATACATGAACCAACTAAAACCAAAGAAAATCTGCATAATTTATGGACTTCAAAAAGGAGGGGCTGTATTTTTGTTGTGGGCCAATGGGCTGTATTTTTTTTGTTACTATATGTCCGACAAAATTGTGGACGGATATTAATGTTTTTTTTATTCAATATGATTATTTCAAACCAGGGTGTGGCCATTTAAAGAAGGAAAGAATAATACCTGCCGGGTTCCATTAATTGGAGAATTGATTGGAGATTGAACAGAATGCTATGTAAAGTCGTATTTTTTTGTTTTTAAAGCGTAATAATTTTTTAACACCTAACCACAGAATAGCGGAAAATAATATCCAATTGATAGTGAGTAGGTACTACATATAGGCTCGTATTCAGAGACACGACTCAAGCATAGATTTAATCACAGATCAGCTGAACTCTATTTAAGTATTGAATTTCTTCTCAAACATAGTTTTTATTCAAGAACGGTACTTAAACTATTCTCAGCTGAATCGAGTCCCAAATCTGTACTCAAATGTTCTCGTTTACTTTTTTATTTTCGATCCGTTTTACGCAGAAAATCAAACAGCCAGGGTGGAAATAGAATAGAACAGTAAAGTGAAGTATAAATATGCATCAAAGTACGTGTAACGGAACGAAAATGTCATTTGATTAATGTTAAATCAAATCTAAACTCAAGCACCGATTTCGTCTGATTGACGTTTCAGAATAAGCATTTACTCAGGTGAACTGTGATCATTGAATCTATACTTAAATACTGTTCAAGATTTAGAATCTCGCCTCAAATCGAGATTTAAGTACAGATCAATGCTCGAGTCTTGTCTCTGAATACGAGCCATAATCTTCTTACCGAAGAAAGTCTCTCAGGAGACGAAAAGGACTCTACAAGTAAGTTAAAACCTGTTTAAAGTTCTTATAGAAAAAACTCATTAACATGGTCATGGTCATAGGACAGTCATGATAATTTACAAAGTTGTTTCGCCAAAAGTCATTAACAGAGAGAGATGTTTTTAGAGGACAAATAGCGGTCGTTCTTATGTGCGGTGCGTGTCGAACGTCGTCGTCCTCGCCTCGGTAAGGTACATACTACAAACGTGTAAGCATTGAATTGTTCGAACACAAGTTCAAGTTAGAGGAGGACGGGCACAGCGAGATTTTATCGTTCTGAATTGGAGCAGCCCGCCTGGGGAGGTACCTCCGCCTTACAGAAGATCGCAGCCAAATAACATTATTTTTTTTCAAATAGTGTTGTGTTCCTGCGATGAGTAAGGTTGCCAGAGCTCTTTAGGGGGAGGGGGGTTCGGGGTCGGCAACGCGTGCGTGATGCCTCTGGTATTGCAAGCGCTCATAGGCTACGGTAACCGTTTACCAACAGGTGGGCCGTATGCCTGTTTGCCACCTCAGTAGTATATAAAAAAAAAAAGTTCTTACATTACAACAAAAGTAAACTTTCAAACCCCAGTAAACAAGTTAAGCAAAACATATATTAGGAACGTTCAACACGTAAAAGCGGTGTTGACCTAGTGGGAAGTTCCCCGTATTCGGGGAGTGTGTATGTCGTGAATTCAAAGCCGATCGAACCAATAAGTTTTTCTATACGAAAAAATTAATTGCGCATTAACACAAACAGGAAACCACGCATACTTAAAAAGACGATGGGCTTGCAACCTATTACGTATGAAATACTCACTACTACAAAATGTCGCAATGTGCCAAATGTTGGGCCATGCCTCTGACTACTCCCTTTGACATGTTCAAGTATCTGAGCGCCTAAAGATCTGAGAGGATGTCTAACATTCTTGGGGAGAAAAGTCGTGAGCCTATTAATTAATAAATTATAACTCAACGCAAAAGGTCCGTTGTAAATATTTGCCGCTCGAAAAAGGGGAGCCATATTCTAAGATTTTTTTCTTTGTGGCCAGCATATAGCTACACGTGTAAAGACTGGCGATAAGCCAATGAGAAGCAGGTGATTGTCGAATGTGAACAATGGAATTTAAAACGAATATGTAAGTAATCCACTTATTAAGTTGTATAAAATCATTATGGCTTTAAATACCCGATTAAACTCTCGGGTGGCTTAGGACTGGCAGGGCGCCACATTATATTGGCCAAATCACTACTTTTCACATGTAATTAATGGTTTATTATGTCACACTAAAGTTTGTCGCATATTGCTCGGCATTGCTTCAGCTCGAGTCGTCCGGCACACACACTATCAGCATCTGCATCGCCTAGCCTCGATCGATTCAGACGGCATTTGTTTCGGGGCGAGGCGATTCCGATCTGGTGCCGGGGTGATATATGTGCGTCAACCTGTAGAGCGATTGCATAAATTCAATGATGACTCAGTCAGATAGCAATGGTAAGCTCATTTAATCAGGGGTGTCTACAATGAGCTATTTGAGGCGTGACTTTCACTTGTGTTCTAAAATAGCCCACAGACTCGACATAGTCAGATATATAAATAGACAGTGATCTGGCGCTTGGCAATAACTTTATTACACCCTACGTTCAACGTTCCTACTGGGAATGCGTTATTGTTTTCATATCAAACATTATGCGGTGCCCTTATCAATCAGTCACATTATTTTAGTCTTACTGTCGTTATGCATCCACCACTAGTATCGGCGCGTTTCGGCGTGAATTTCAATCCAACGGGAACACTTCCAACGAATCCCACAGATGGTATGGTAGCTAAGTATTTGAATTCTGTAAGTAGAGTGCCGTGTGCGAAACGGTATTCGTAAACAACATCATAGATTGGTTGACCACAAATCTGGTGGATCTATCAAGTCTTTACTATGCATTATAGTGGTTAGTTAGGCCATCCGGTCCTATCGTCGCAGACGTCGTGATAAATAAACGCTAACTCACCCTTGAATGAATGAATGAATAAATGGCTTTTATTTGCAACGCCTTTTTTGAACGCACAGTTTTGCATGCACCGAATGCAAAACTGTGCGTTGTGGTTTGCAATTTTATTCTTTCAGAACTTATTTGGGCCTAAATATAAATGGAGTGTTAAAATAATAATTATTACATGCGGCGATGGGCTTGCAACCTGTGGCGTAAGGAATATTAGTGTTAAATGTAGGCATATTGTTACTTATAACTAATTTATTATGTCCGGCGGAAGGTATAGGTATGCCATCATACAGGTTTATCCTAGTTTGGATATCTATGTTTTCCCAAATGCATTGTTTTAATTTATAAGTGATATACATGTATATGGTACATGTATAATATCTTGCTCTGTAACGTTTGTTGTGAAATAAAAATTATTATTATTATTATATTGCAAATGTAATGTTTGACCATGCGTCTGATTTGATATTTTCAAGGATAAGAGCGCCTGGATATCTATATTTATTTTCTAACTTATTAGGTAAGGTTATATATAATTTAGTACCTAAATACATTTGTGGTGCCCAAATATTAGTAAAACGTTTGCTCGGGTCATGAACGATATCAACAATGTATCACTGCATATCTGGAATGGATGTCGATTGTCGCTCTCGACCGGTTCTGAAGAAAACTCAATGCGCTTTCACATCGCGACATTTGGTATGAGTTTCCCGCCAGGAATTTCATACATTATGGAACTTGAGACCAATATTATGCGAAAGTAACTGTCTATCTGTCTATTCGTTACCTTTTCACGACCAAACGGCAAAACATTTTTGATGAAAAATATCTCAAATACCTACTTATACTTGTTTAAAATGACTTAATTTTTTAAACTAAGGCTGTTCGCTTCTTTTGCATCTTATCAACTACATAATTGTTATTACGCATACCTACCTCATTGATGCTTAAAATTTAATCACTTATATGACAGTACAGTACAGACAGTACAGATGACTTTTGTTACTCGATGAACTAAACCTTCTATAGATAAGATACATAGACTGCCTACTGCTACTTAGTTATTCAGCTCACTGGTTGTACCAACTTCTCCTGCCTCAATAACTTATAACCTTACTTACAATATTGGGGTCATCTTTTATTGGCCTTATATCTATTACAAGTTTGTATTTGCCTAGATTTAAGTAAACGCTGTTGATTAACAATAAACAAATAAACAATGAAACTTAGTTAACAGATAGCTTAAGCCCTGAGGAAAAGCATAGGCTACTTTTTATCCGGGTACCGCACAGGCAAAGCTGCGGGCACCTGCTACGCTAGTAGCAGGTACCTAAGGGGCTATTACGATATCAAACTGCTTGGAGGCTTACGCCGGCGCCGTGTTATTAAGGCGGCATGCGATATGTCATCTAAAATATGTTAGACCTATACCTACTCGACTTAAAATGTTTAACTTAATCGATCAATTTTTTTATTTTTTTTTATACTACTGAGGTGGCAAACAGGCATAAGGCCCACCTGTTGGTAAGCGGTTACCGTAGCCTATGAGCGCTTGCAATACCAGAGGCATCACGCACGCGTTGCCGACCCCGAACCCCCTCCCCCCTAAAGAGCTCTGGCAACCTTACTCATCGCAGGAACACAACACTATTTGAAACAAATAAAGTTATTTGGCTGCGATCTTCTGTAAGGCGGAGGTACCTCTCCAGGCGGGCTGCTCCAATTCAAAACGAGAAAATCTCGCTGTGCCCTTCCTCCTCTAAACCTATTAAAGTCTCAGTAGAGCTTTAAAATAAATGGTTAAGTGCGAGTCAGACTTGCGCTCTAATGATTCCGTGCCCGTAGCCCACTATCCGGAGTTGCAGAAATTCGCCGTCAATAGAACGATGATTTTATACAGCACTGGTAACCACTTGGTACCCTTAGTTATTGATAGGTAGGTAATATACATACTTATGAATGGCCGTTTAGCCGACAGACAGAATTACTTTCGCGTTTATTAAATAAGTATGATAATTATCGTATTCTCTATGTCTCTGAATACGAGCCTTAATCGCTTTAGCCCGCCTGAGAAAATGAGTCTTGACAGAAACGCAACAGTGATCCTTTAAGGATTCGCATTCCTTCTGAAGCGCGGAACTCTATAAATAAATGCCCAATACTAAACGTACTTTCGGTAGCTCCAATATATGACTGTACCGTTGCCTGGTGGTTATTTAAATATTTGGCCGGCTCAAGTGGCGGACAGTTGAATATGATTACATTCTGGACGAGTGGATGCGCGTCTCGAGTCTGTTGTATTTTGTAAACAGTTATTGAAAGTCCGTCACTCGACCGACACGCTCGACCCGGCGAATATAAAGAGGTATGCGACGAATCAAATATAATGCATTGGCAAACGATATGCATGCGATATTTAATCTGAAAGTTTTTTGAAAATTATCCTCGTCTTTTGAGTGAGGTTAATTTTGAGTTTGACTTTTAGGTTCTTGCGGTTGAGCTATGTCACACACCTTCAAATTTCAAACTCAATTTAGAATTTTAGGTAGGTATATGACATATCAAGGACATTTCGCATGCCGTTTGAACACGATTTCATGGCTATAGCCATCTAACCGGACTATAGTCCGGTTTCGCTATATCGGTCAGCTTAAAAATCGTCTGAAAAAATATAGTGAGTTTTTTTTTTCAGGGCTACTCGAAAAGTCATGTCAAGGGCTTGATTTTGAAAAAAATTGGTAAGATCTGCATAAAAAATGCTGAAATTTTTATTTAGTTTTTCTCAAAAAGTTAGGTTTGCGTTTTTGTGTTTTTACATAAATGTTTTTACATTAAAAAACATATTTGTAAGATAACTATGGTGTTTAAAGTTGTATATTTATGAATACAGCAAAATTTATTTGCCGAAGGTTGATAGCCTTCTCCTCGGCCTCCTTCACGAATGCATAGCTCAGCTTGTGAAGGAGGCGGTCATTTTGAACATCTATTGAAATAAATTTTTACTTTTGATATGCCGATTTTACCGAAACTCCTAATATCACTTTTCGATTACTCTCACGGTTTCAGACGTTGCATAAGTGACCCTGAAAAAACTCACCCTGTATATTCTTACGGCACTAGTGATAGATATCATAATTCGTAAAGGAAACCCAAATACGAAATAATAGGCGATTAGTAAGTATCGCTAGAAAGAAAGAACACCACAAAGTTGCGAATGTCATTTAATTCCCATTTTGCTTACACAATAGCACCACTGTCCATTTCTACTTATCCAGTAAACCAGGTTATCAGAAGTTACGTTACTTACCTATACTGTAATTTGTAGATATCCCGGATATTTTAAATTATAATGACAGGCTATTTTAGACTCTGATAAAAATATTATGATTGGCTATGGAAAGTTAATATTATGTTATAATAAAAATGTTAATTTTCCGTTTTATCGTTGACTTCCGACACTGAACGAACTTGCGTCAAATTCCATCTAACTATAGGTACTTCATAATATTGGGTACGCTGGCTGACGAGCTCAGTTTCGTTTTGACTCCTTGTAACGCAAGGAGTCAAAACGAACAGGTAATAGGTAATAGGAACCAGTGATTCCCAAAGTGGTTTATATCGACCCCGAGGGGTTGACGGCGACCTCCAATGGGTCTACGAGAGCGAAACAAAATATTGGGGGGTCTATGAGATGCAACGAGATCTACGATAGCGGATCTATAATAATACCTCACTACAGTCATGCAATAGGTATAGGTAGCTAATATTTTTAGATTTTCCCTTTTCCGCTTCGCTGTTGTCGGTATTTTTAAACCTAATTATATTAAACGTTCGAGAAGTTCTTAATCAAGATGTCTACCTAAAACAACTGAATAATTGGGTCTGAACTGATTTGACCGCAAATAGCAGTTTTTTTTTGGTTTTATTGATTTTTCTGTAACAAGTGACGTATTTTCTAAATTCGATAAAAAAAATTACCAATTGCGTTAAAAATAAGCACCTTTCAGGATTTAATCCTTTCACTACACTGATTCTTTCACCGATGCTCATAGGCCCTTTTCAGGGCCACCATACCTCAACCTGGTCACTGACCTAATGTAGGATGAACAAGAAAGAAACAGTGACACGACAAAAGCAAGCAAGCAAGTATAAACATGATCACCTTGTATAAGCTTTGGTTACACTAAGTACTTAAGAGTAGGGAGTAAACAGATCAGTTAACAACATCCTACTCATTTAGCTCCGTAGCATCAACTTTACGATTTTGTTAAGTTCTTTCAAGGATTTAAGGTTCAAATTTGTATAGCAGTAAGATGTTTTAGTTTGATGATCTTGTTAATGATTACCGTTGACTCTGACCTGATTAAATGGATTCTAAAATTAATTACTTTGTTGGTGTTATTTAGAAGTACCTTCCTATCCACCAGTTATCACCTTACGGGATCGAAGGGCCTTTATCTGGCCTCTTGTCTGACCTTGACGTGAATGATAAATATGGCTGATGAAAATATTTGAGGCATTAAGACCCCCACCTTCCACCCCATTTCAATGAAATACGAGAATTTTTCACATACGGTCAAATACTAAGAAAACCCTTTATACAAGGTGATTAATAATAAGATATGCTATCACGAAAGGGGCTTATTACACAAACAATTTGCAATAAAGTTTGTTCTACGACTTTACTAAATTCGATATTTTTTTTATTATATTAACTCTATGGACAAATCAACTCAATCCCTTTTATTATGAAACTGAGCTTAGACCAGTGGTGCAATTGTGTAAGCGTAATGGCAATGAAAATCGTAACTGAGTGTAATTTTAACAATCTTAGCAACATTCAAAACGTTCCAAACTTGACAAGGAAAAACTTCAAGGCCTTAGCTTCTTCCTTTCCATGTTTGAAAAACTTCAGATATAGCTAAAATTTATAAAATCATCCTTAAAATTGCCATCTTCATTACCATTTCGCTTACACAATAGCCTGGCAGGTCTAACTAAACGCTGGTTTTGTGACGTGTTAGTTCATACAGTTGCTCTAAGTCATAATGTCAAACGTAATGACACGTCACAAAACTAGGGTTTAGTTAGACCTGTCAGGCTATTGTGTTAGCAAAATGGTGATGGCCTAAACCCAGTTTAGTAATGACAGGGAATATATCAGCTGTTTTAGATAACAATCTTGATGCCGAACTTCTCGTACGTTTAGTATTCATCATTCATCATTTCAGCCGTACGACGTTCACTGCTGAACATGGCCTCCCCCACAGACAGAGCAAATTCCTTATCATGTGGGGGGGTTTTGCCCATACTCACCACGCTGGGCATGCGGGTTGGAGAGCGCAGTTAGAGCTATCGTTGTTAAAATGAGGGACGCTGCTGCCCATCCCCTAGCTTTTTTCCCTTAGTCGCCTCTTACGACATCCGCGGATAGAGATATGGCGGGGCCTATTCTTAAGACGGGGCCACCACAGCCTTTTAGTATTAATCAGTTATAAAGATAACTAAAATAAAAAGTACTTATATCATTGAGGAGAAGTGGCGCTATTGCTAGATTTTTATTTAGGTAATTATTATGTTTACTGGGACAAAACGATACCTAACCTATACTTAATGGATGTCACATTCATTAGTTATGAAATGTCACGATGTCCGACGGCGACTCCGGCATGCATGACTGATAACGTCAGGGCGCGCTAACGTGATCGTTGTTTTGGTACAGTTTCTATAATTGCATCTGCTGATTGCAAATTAGCAAATGTGACAAGATGCTATAATAGAAAACGAACAAAACCACCAACTCTGTCATTAGAAAGCGTAAACATCTGTTAAGGGGAACTAAGTAGGTACTTCACACAAAATGGTTTTTTTCTCGTCTTTGACGGGACATTGAGCCCCGATTACACAGAGGCCGTAAACTGCAGTCTCATTTCTTACTTATCGACTATGAAAAGTTTTATTTTTTTATTTTTCCTATTTATTTATTGTATCCTACATAATATTACAATCTAGCCAAGTAGGCTATTGAGTAATTTGACTTTGACATAGTTTTATAAAGTAAATTATAACTAAGAATGTGTCCAATAGCACTTTTCTTACAGTTTCTATGGGGATCTTCTATTACAGGGGAAGACACTTTGTTATTTTTCTTCTGTGTTCTTTATAAGTAAATAAGTAGTCACTATCACTTACACTGAATTTCACTGTTTTACACTATACTAACTCAAAAGGCTTGGTCTTTTTGAGTCTTCTTACTATGTCTGTGTTGTCGAGGAGCTGGATTGTCTCGACGTTCACATGGTGATGAAGTTTACGTTCATGAGCTTCTGCGTATTTTTTAATGAGTGTGTCGACGAAGTCTATGTTGACTATGAAAAGTGAATCGATTTTTATAGGCGCCCTTTTCGTGCCACATACAAAAAGGGTAAGCTATTTTCATTTCACGATCGAAAAGTCAGAAATGAGAACTTACTGACGTTGCAGACTACGGCCCGAGGCCCGAGTCTGTAATGTTCGTGAGCTACTCACTTGTCACTGGTGACAAGCGAATAGATTACCGTTTTCGTATAGTGTCATGTAAAGCGCCCCTACAAAAACCGGCAAGCTCACCGGTGACCAGTGAGACGGATTATTTAAATCGCTACTCGGAGATTGGAAGGCCCTGACCCGGAAATGTGTGAATTGAAGACAGTTGTACTGTGAAAAGCGAAAATTATGTTTTCGCTATATGTCTAAAAGAATCGACTAAATAAGAGAATATAGTAACCACTTTTGAACCTTAGAAGCAAAATAAATAAGTAAAACTCATCCATGTTACATGTCTACTACCTACTATAGTTTCCGTAAACGGCTTCGGCTTCAGTTAGGACATGAATCGCAAATCAAGAAGATTCCTAGCAGCAAGACTTGCGACAGCCACGGGAAATATATTGGTATTTTCGGCTTCAGTTAGGACATGAATCGCAAATCAAGAAGATTCCTAGCAGCAAGACTTGCGACAGCCACGGAAAATATATTGGTATTTTCGGCTTCAGTTAGGACATGAATCGCAAATCAAGAAGATTCCTAGCAGCAAGACTTGCGACAGCCACGGGAAATATATTGGTATTGGATGCTATTTCGAGCCAGGTGAACAACCGACTGAGCTTCTTGAATACGCTCAATGTGACTTCGCAATCAATTCACTTTTAACATTGAACTAGGTAAAGTGCGAGACGTTTTTAGAAAAATTGCATAACTGTACGCAACACCTACGCAAATAACCGGTCAAATTATCATGAAAAAAATAGACAAACAGTTTGAACCCTTTCCAAACTAAAAGGAATTACGGATTATATATTTCGGGTAAAAATTCGTTACCGATGAAAACATTGTTACTTCCTTGGAAAGATAGTAGAATATTATTATTATTATTATTATTCACCGTTTGAGAGCACTAGTATTCCTAAGTATTATTAAGTAGGTATCACCAGTTCGCACCCACTTATTAGGCGCCTGCTTTTCTGTTAATGTGTAGTTTATTAATGTTTTTTTTTTAAGTTCACTGTTAGCCTACCTACCTACTAAGTGCCTAAGCTGTTTGTTTATAGTGATTGTAACCTACTGTTATTTCTTCCGATTGTTTTTATCTCTGTCTGTGCTGTATTTGTGTGTGTCGAATAAATGATTTATCTATCTATCTATCTATCTATTCCGAATGGAAAATTCATTGTTACACGACCGGGATTCGAACCCACGACCTGTGGATGAAGGTGGAAAACTACCAGCACAACTTGATGGTAAAAAAAATATGATCATGCAGAAAGTGCAAATTAACGAGGCATCCGCGAGTCGGTCATTCATCAATATGATTATACAGCCTCCCACAGTAACCCGCTTCTCTACCATCCACTTAGTTGCCACATAATAACCGAACATAACTCAGAGCGCATAATAATTTACAGGGTAGGAAGAGCCGCCTGAAACCAGTAGGTACTTTTATTTATCCCCAGAAAGTCTCGCATCTCGCAGAAAGCAGATTGGTAAATGATGGTACCGGCGATCACCGGTTCAAACTGAGAACTTAGAGCACTGGTGGAGAGGTGGTAGTGGCCCCACCTTCCGATCAACAGGTCGTGAGTTCGAAACCTGTCGTGCACCAATGGATTATCCATTCGGAAAAATTATGTGCGCTATGCTAGTGCTCTCAAACGGTGAAGGAAAACATCGTGAGGAAACCGGCATGTCTTAGAACCTAAAAAAAACATGAAGACATGTGACATGTGCACGAAAGGAGCCTCCAAGAGGCGCACTTTAATCCTTTCACTATACTGATTCTCTCATCGACGGTCATAGGCCCATTTCAGGGCCACCTTACCTCAACCTAGTCACTGACCAATGACAGGATGACCAAGAAAGAATCAGTGACACGAAAAGAAGAAGAAGACCGGTTCAAACTAGCCTAAAACTTCACTTTCGAGTAAGTGATGAAATTCGTGCAGCACCTTCTATAACATCTAAAATCTATGTAAACTAAGCACTTAAGTATCATTAGCTATACCATAGCACAAATAAGATATTTAAGTAATCCGGTGTTGGTGTCACAATTATCTGATTAATGACCTGTGTATTTATTGAAGTCAAATAAATAAAATAATAAATAGACTGCTTTGTTAATTGCTATCCGCACCAAGTTTGACTGGAAGAAATCGCTTTCAGAGATAAGGCAGCCTACACTACATTAAACTTGATATATATAATTATTATGTAATCATTTTCAATCTATGTATTTAATCAGAGCACACCCTCCTAATCGAAACAACAACTCCAGTTTTCTGTACAATTTCTCGTCCAAATGTTCGACGCAAAACAGGAACCCTATACGGGGATGTACTGTGCCGGCTGCGCCACGTAAATTACGTAATTACTTGAACATTCAATCGAATCTAATCGCGTACGTGTCGAATTTTTTGCGAAAATCTATTTATTAATATAATATTATTCTTTTCCCTCCCTTTAACACTATAAAAATAAAATAACCGTCAGTATTTGTGCATTAATGAGGGTGTGATCAAAATTTGAGTCTATTTCCTAAATCTTTACTACTATGGGGTAAGCAATCAGTAGCCGGTTTTCTATGCGAATGCAAAGGGCTTGCGAACAAAGTTGCTTATAGACTTGATGTTACCATCTTTGGATTTACTGGAGCAGGAATATACTGACTAAATTATTTTCCGCTTTAATTACAAATTTAATTATAATTACTATGCAAAAAGTAGGCATTACAACACCCTGATACTAGACACGGGTATAAACTAATCATTTGGAGAAAATAGCGATGAATAAAATAAGAATTTGGCTCCTATCTTTAATCGTCCAGAGTGGAATTTTGAGGAGGAATTTTAATGAATCAAATCTGACAGTTTTTTCTTTGAAATTAATGTTAGGCTGCTGTTAGTATGAGTGGAGTATACTTAGGTTAGTCAAAGGCAAAAAGGAAACCTGAAGAAAAATACTTTTATATTGAAGTAGGAACGATCAATGTTTGAATATTAATAGAGACTACTGTAATTGGCTGGTTAACACAATTAGTTATGTAACATTGTTTATGACATAAATGCTGTTGGTCTTTTCAATAAATAAATAAAAAATGCAGCAGGCGCCGTTGTGCGTTGCTGCGCCTGCGCCGCCGGTATTGTTAAAAAACTGTTGCTTATGTAAATAAAATAATTAGGTATGTAAATCATTATTTTAATTAGGTACCTTTTTCATCAATACCGGAATCTGGTGTTCCAAAGACATTTCAAACTCCGGAGTACTCAGGGGCCTGCTGTCTCTGGTACATAGGTTCATCTATCACCTCAGGTTCCAGCCGTGTTTCACTTACTACAATTTTATTATTTAATAGATTTGTTGAAAGATTGAAAACACTTTAGATTTCACTCGGTGCCCGTTTTTTTTTGGGGTTTGGTTTTTTTATTTACATTGAGGGTGGCTACGGTAAGAGATGCGACGCGCAGCCACACAGCGCTTTCGCTCGCGAATGAGCGCGCGCGAGCCGAGCGCGCCCGGCTTGGACTAGACGCCCGCGCACCCTGCACACCAATTTGAGACATTTAACCTATGCATTGCACTCGCGCATCTGTGTACATAATAGTAACAGATAAATCGGCCGATTCCGCGATAAACTATCATAAACACGGATTTACAGTGTTATTCTCATGTAAGAATAAATAGAGTCACGCCGGCGCCGCGTGATTATCACGCGTGGTTACAATGTGCTGGCGCCCTGGCCGACGCCGTCGCCCGCCGGTGCCGTCGACACAGCCAGTGATTTGAGCACAAACATAAAGATTTTACGAAATCGAACAACACTTTGCAACATTATGACAGCGAAGACGGGTTCGGCGGGTTGTTATTATTCAAATTATAATTCGTAAGTACGGTACCAATGTTCTTGGTAAGTCCTGCTTTATGTACCTTCTCATATTTGCTGGCCTCATAGCTCAGTTGGTAGTAACTCTGCCTTCTGCGCTAGAGGTTGCGGGTTCGATTCCCGCACTGGACAAACATTTGTGATAAACACAGATGTTTATTCTGTGTCTGGGTGCTAAATATATATATATTATGTATAACAGTCTCTGGTAACCATAGTACAGGCAATGCCTAGTTTGGGATCAGTTGACCGTGTGAATATGTCTGGAATATTTATTATTATTATTACTATTATTATACAGAGCCCTTGAGTTACGGAATCTCTAGTATCTTTTTTGTCAATGCAACGCTACGAGATCTACGAGAAATTTTACTTACAGGTTAACATCAAAATAAACACCCAACAGTTACTTACATAGTCCTGACCCCACACTAGGATTTCCTGTGTCATAGGTGTCATAAACTACGAGTACCATGGTACCACAACACTTAGATCCGGAACAAATATTTACAGATCATGCAAACATTTGTCCCGCAGTGGGAATTGAACCCCTTGTGTATCAGGCGGGCATTCGCCGGCTACGCCACCAGGTCGTCTAAATATAGAAAAAGCCGAAGAAAAGTATGAGTAAAAAGTACCTATGCAAAAATAAACTAAATAATTACCTTAGTAGGTACATAATTTACTTAAAATAAAATTATAATCTAATGCCCCTTTTACACGCCTATTAATCGGGCAGTTGGTTTTCTATTTTTAGCAACGGTTACCTACCGTGGTACATTAAATTATAATAAACTAGTTCCGCCCGCGGTTTCGCTCGCGTGGTACCTTATGTTGCTATTCCAGACTATAATCTATCATAGTGCCAAATTTCAACGAGATACGTTCAGCCGTTCTGGTCCGATTGAGTAACAAACATCCAAACTTTCGCATTTATAATATTAGTAGTAAAATCAATGATGACTTGTAGGACTATTGCCTTGTTATCTATAAATTCCTGGGTAATATTTGCTTGCAAATCCTTAGGTAGGTACTAGGTAACAATTAAAACGACTTGCTATCTAGTATTTACTTACTTAAATAAATAAAACAGGTTATCCATTAGCGGTATAAACAGCGGTTTACAAATATTTTAAAATAAATTTGTCATAAAAAAACCCTTGATTGGTTTCGCATTATGGTTAGAGATAATTAATTTTCTTAAAAAGAAATTTACATTTCACGTAGATGAGAAATTTAATATTAGGTACATTAGAGTGCTTCGAACAAAATGTAGGCTTAAAAAAAGTTAAAAAATAAGAGTAAAGTAGGTAGTTTTAAAAAAGTTTTGGTAATGCCAATCCCGGACTACCCGCAACAACTCGCATATTTCTGGTTTCAAAGAGTAGATCGTTCTACTCTTTAAATATCATAAGTTTTTTTTTTTGCATTTTGCAAAACAAATAAAACCACCTACTTGCTGTACAGAGTTATTTTAAAATCACGCAATGCCTCAGATAACCCAACTGAATTGCATTAATAAATAATAATACTCTTTATTTACAGAAAGAAACTTAAAACGAATACGTTACTACTAATACAAGTTAATATTTACAAAATACACAAGAAACAGTTGAGCCATCTAAAGATCGTAACAAACGTATATATATTTAACACCCAGACACAGAACAAACATCTGTGTTAGTCACAAATGTTTGTCCAGTGCGGGAATCGAACCCACGACCTCTAGCGCAGAAGGCAGAGTTAGTACCAACTGAGCTATGAGGCCAGTCAATTATCAGCCAGTCATTAAATTTATTAACTTTGAACGAAAAGAAATAATGATTCCGTTATATTAACCGATGGAAGTAAAGTGTCGATTTTAGCCAAAAATAACTCATAAAGGTTTCGTCTCTAAGAGAGACTTTTTCAAGTTTAAGACTGGTAACTTCTTACAATAAGGTACATAGATTTATATTACCCACGTGATATAACTATTTACAAAACTATAAAAAAACATTACCTACTTAATCGATTCAACTTTCAATTCTGAACATACCTACTGTTTTCAGTGTTTGCGCATTTTAAAGATAACCCTTTAGTTACAATCCGCTATTGTCCACCAAAATAGTGGATTCTCCATCATAGTTTGATAAGGGTAATAAATAATTAGGTATAATGAAGTAAACATAGCATACCACTGCAATGTCACGATTTTTCAGCGTGATCTGCACGCTTCATTTCATGATATTTCCTAAAAAAATTGACGACTTAAATCCCTTACCGATTAGATAATTATAGTTATACCTACCTAAAAATCAGAGCTTCTAATACTTATCTATTTCAGTTCGAAGACATTGCAATTTTCGGTGATGTATGGAAAAGATGAACTGGTTGTTGTTTTTCAAGCACAGACAAAAAAGAAAGTCAATGAGATTTTGAGGCCAATTGACTGTCGGTATTAATAGCCCGGACATTTTTTTTTGTAACCCGGCTGTGATGGATGATTGCATTTGGGTGCATGCGCTTGCGACCCACCGGATACCGATCACTAAATATAATATAATATATTCATAGAATGTTGAGCTCCAGAACACCGTGACCGTACACGGTAGAGTAGATGTAACTAATTGACTACAACAAGAAAGGGGGATTTGCGTTGACTGGAGACAGGAATGTTGTATCTTAGAAACACAAGTAATAACGAAGAATGGTTTACGCAAAATATCACCAAAAAACTCAAAATATAAATAAATGTCTACAGTAAAGAATACGTGATGATGATTACTAAGTTTTAATAAAACAAATCTCAAATAATTTTTCTTCGCAATCTGACAGCTTCTTATTTAAATATTTTAATTAACTTGGGATAAGTAAGGTTATACTCGACAGGGGATGACTTTAAGTACTAAATTAATAGAAAGCGTACGAAATTTAATAACTTTAATAAATAACGAGCTTTTTACAATTTTTGAGTCTAGTTCTAGCCTCTACGAAAACATTGTCCAACTTTTTCATGAATTATTTCTTAGCATTATAAATCGTTACAAACTGTGTAAAACCAACATACTCGTATCTACCTGCTCCCATTTAATACAAAAAAGTGAGCCCTCAAGATCTTTAATCCCTTTTTGAACTGCTTACTCGTTTAACAGTTTCGTTCGTAAGACATGATTACAACAACAACATTCCTCGAAAGATTTATGAGATCGAGATTTTATGAGAGATATTTTTCGTTCTTTAATAGGATGGTCAAGTAGCATTTCCGCACAATAATTATCATGAAGCAAAACTTATTTTGCTACTTGCTTTTTAAATGAACATGTTTTAATAAAAAGCGCGGTCAAGTAGCATTTCCACGCAATAATTATCATGTCGTAAATACGTGCAAAATACGTACCTAATACATTTCTCTAATAAAATACTTTTACGAAATTCGATGTAAAATGTTTGTAAATACCATCCATGCTTAACCTGTAATTGTCTTGTCTGGCGTTGCTTGCTTTATTTTACAGAATTGCTTTCAATTTATATTGAAAGAGAGATCACAGATCAACCACAAAAGCAAATTCTGTCCAAAAAACTCGAGAAAATAAAAACTAATTTAGGTTAAGTATATTTTGAGTTTGACATTTGAGGGCGCGCGATATAGCTTCAAAAAATCAAACTAAAATAGACTGTACTCGAAAGACGTAAAGAAAATTTTGTAATACATTTTAATTGACGTACCGCACGCCGTTTCAACAGCTTAATACTGCTATTACATCAACATCTACCAGAGCACTGTTGATCGTGCGTCATTTTATTAGTCTTGAAAAAGACTTCAACGCACGCGCACCAACGGATCTTCCTTATAAACATTTTTTGACTTTGTCATCATCTAGTTTCGTTAAAACTCGTACGTAGGGTTGGTACCCCAGTCAATTTTATAAAATCAAACTGCATCGCCGGACTGAATTGAATTATTTTGCAGATTATTATAATCTCAGTTCAGTACGCACCACTAAGGCATCATAAACTCCCGGCTGGCATTCCACCCGAGGCTCGCAATCTGAGGCAACTAATACAAGCTGTACTGATACCGACCCCAATGAATTTAGTTGTCATGACGACGCCGACAAAGCATGGCTGAGTTTGCGGTAAAGCCACAGGCTGCTTTCACGAGGAAAGCTGGTTGCTAACAGACGCGGCATGAAGCCTACGCATACCAAACCGTGTAGGACAATATTTAGGTCTACATGTAAACCTATGTTCCGTCCGCAACACAATTTAACCAACCGAAAGAGCTACAACTTTACTGTCTTGTCTCTCACGTACCTATATTCAATGCCTATATTCATCAGTATCGCTTCGCACTATTATTGTTGTCACAAATAAACAACGTCTCCATTCAACATTATTCAGGTCATTTAATCTATAGGACTAGGTTAGGTTGCTATAGGTGATTTCTACAGATGTGGCCCTGTTTTCTTGAACAATGCAGCCTGCTACGTCGCTACGATGTAAACTAAAGCTTGAATATTCCGACTATACGGAGAACTATCGACGGAAAGCTATAAACATTTGCAGCGAGCTTGTAACATTATTCCGCGCGCCGCGCCTAATGCCGGCTTGCTCGCTGGGATACATAGAACTGATGTCAGTTATTTATTTTGTACGTATTGATTTATTTCGTTTCAGTTCACAGCTTCGTATTTATAGAAATGTCAAATGTCACTGGAGCCCAGATTTTAATGTGAACATTTGAATGTAATGATCAGTTACGATAATTTTTCACTTTATTGGGGGTCGCTGTATTCATCGTCCAACGATTCTATGCAGGGTTATTTAAGTAGGTAGTGTATAAGACGTGTTCAAAACTGAAAGTAGGATCTATAAAGCAATAAAAAAATATATTTGACAAACTGATAAAGACTTAATTTCTTTTTTTAATTTTTTGCTGCATCAGTATTTCTTACATTAATTAACGAAAACATTTATATTTTGTTTAATCAATTAGTTTCAATTTAAAATACTTAGTTGGTGCATCTGAGGTTTTCACAAATTTGTACCAATGTTTACAATACCTTGCATAGGTAACTCTAAAACATTTTAATGGCTTTTAGATAAGAAAGGAATGCAAAACGACAACCTCAACGCAAAATTTGCATTTTGTCAGATAGAATACTAAAGTCCAAGACTTGTATTTATCACAATTGAACTGACCAAGCTATACCTCTAAATCAGTAGGCAGGCAGTAGTTGCATTAGCATTATAAGGTCTGTATTTTTTTTATTGGTGATGGTTAGGCGTTTGACCACCATCTCACTTTTGCAAGTGAGATGTGGCCTAAGATGAAGCACGCTTTACCAGAAGGAACTTATTCACTCTATATTTGAAAACTCCTGGATTGTACTCTTCCTGGAAAGCAGACGCAGGCAGATCGTTTCACTCTGTGCCAGTACTTATAATAAAAGTAAGTATGTAAATACTCCTACTTCATTTAGCCAGCATTGTAAGTACACGAAGCATTTACCTAGACTAACATCGAGGCGGGCGGTCGGTATGCGTCGGGAACCGGTCGAGAAACGCACCCGAAGCAGACACCTCCTGAATGTAGACTTGAATAAATATGTAACTAGAGGCACCGCATTACATACACCTGTGCCACAGGTTCTATACAGTTACTACGCAACATGTACAAGCGACCGCTTTAGTAAAAAATCAATTGCATTCATGAACACGCGCTTGGAAAGTAATCGCATGTAATCGCATTCCATGCCTATGCTATTTTACAAATCTCTGTCGGCTTATTTGATAAGTATTGTTCCTTTAAAAAGTCCCGGAAAAGGAGTTGATTGAGTCCAACTTTCCAATAATTCTGAGAGAAGTGAATATTAGAACTGGGTTAGGTACACCTACTACGGAAACCGTAACCTATGTAGGTTGGGACAGCATAAACTTGTAGATCGCGATCGATAATCGTCTTAACAACAGTCATCTATTTATTCCATTAAATAAATTGTACTTACTGTATTGATTGTTTTTAGATAGTTTCATGAGATTTTATACCTACAGGATGTGTAATGGAAACATTAGTCGCAATTCGTAAACGGATGGAAATAAAACTGTGTATCCTAACGTCATGCAAATGGTTGTAGCCAAAAAAAACACGTTTGAACCAATAAACGATATCCAAAGTTTCCTTTACTGGTTACCAACAGAGTTTTTCAGACTATTAGGCTTAAAGTTACATAGGGAAAGTTTACAAGACGATTATAAAGCCTGTCGTAATGTATGGATCTAATTGTCGGGCTACCAAAGGAACGGATGAAAGAAGCGTGCATGCGGCGAAGATGCGAATGTTGAGATGAATTTGTGGAGTGGAAAGAAGGGACAAAATAAGGAATGAACTACCTACGCCACCGAACGAGGTCGTCTAAGATATAAGAGTAAGTAGAGGAAGGCTAAAAAGAGATGGATGGATGTCATAAAAGGTGACATGATTAAGAAATAAGTGAGTGCGGAAATGACGGCTCACGGTGGAGAGTGGAAGAAGAAAACATAAGACCTCTAAACAGCTTAAGTTTCGATATTTTAAATTATATCATCATCATCATCATCATCAGCCTGATGAAGTCCACTGCTGAACATAGGCCTCCCCCAAAGAGTGCCACGACAAACGCTCTTGAGCCTTCTCCATCCACCGACTTCCCGCAACCCTCACAATGTCGTCGGTCCATCGGGTGGGGGGCCTTCCAACACTGCGTCGTCCGGTTCGTGGTCGCCACTCGAGAACCTTTGTTCCCCAACGGTTATCGGTTAAAATTATATAAATAATCGATAAGTATATCGATATATAAATTAGTCTGGGGCTTGAATTTAATAAAAATCAGAACTGCATTCAAAATGTAACGTATTTTATTACTTTTTAAAAACTTAGCCGCTTAGATTTTAGGCTCCCTCCGAAGAACTTATCTCATAGGTATTTCAACTGTGATATGGTGCTGACCCACAGCTTAGGTATCTTACTTTCTAAGCAATACCAACATTTTATCTAGAAACCAAGAAAGATTAACTTGGCATTTGTTAGTAGGTATCAGAAGGTTACCTTATAAGTATGAAATGATTAAGACCAACACGTTTCTTGAACTTGTTGAAAACTTTCCAATCTCATAAATATTTGCTACTAGCTGTTGAGTATTTATCCGTCTACTGCATACCTACCTACCTACTACGTAGTTGACTATATGCATATGTGTACCTACCTGCCTACTAACTACCGAATCCAAGCCCTGAGTTCCTGAGTCCTTGAGTCCCAAAGTCTCCAACGCCTCAGAGAATGGAACCACCACCAAAAGCTCCTGGCTAAATGATACGACACCAATAACGAACCGCTACAACACATGGCTATGTGGTGTAGCAGTTCGTAACAAGCATCAAGAAGAAATTATACAAGATGATTTATAATATTATATATACCTACTATATCGAAAGAGGTTTATTCTACAACCAATTAGCAATAATATTAGTTCTACCGTTTCAGGAAATTCATTCAAAAATCATTGAATAAACACTACTTATGCAAAAATCAGCAGTTTGAGGTCAAATCAGTTCGGCTGTTTTAGGTGGCAGACTTGATGTCGAACTTTTCTTACGTTAAATACCTTATTAATTATTTTATTAAGATGATAAAAAGACCAAGAACAGCTTAATTGAAAAAGTTTGAGGAAATAACTGAAAATAATAATTATAACACTTTGGTATGTAGGTATATTTTTTACTTGAGACTACCGTTTAATAATTATTTTGTGAATATTTAGGGAATTCTAGATAGATAAATATTTTACACTTAGATAGTTAGGCTCGCTTATCACAAGCTGAGCAAAATATTGTTACCGCTACCTTCTATCAGATTTACCATCAGCCCTAGTCTCCAGTAGGTATATCTAAACACGTGTTCCCCCAGGCACGGACCAGCATAACTTATAGGCCACGACACGAATAGTATCACAGTTAACCAGTGGGTAGATATTAGGTACAACGGTACACTTACGATCTAAAATTTATCGTGTGGATCCGCGATAACGCTGTGTCCACGATCTCGCCTGAACCCTCTCACGATCCCTGAAACAGCATGGTGGCTGCTGGTTGGGAATAATGGATCGTAATACGCGGGTTAATTTCCTGCTGTGGTACCTATGTGTACCTAAAGACCGTGTGTCGGGTTCGATTCCCGCACTGGACAAACATTGATGTTTGTTCTGTGTCTGGGTGTTTAATATATATCTATTATGTATATCAGTCGCTGGTACCCATAGTACAGGCTATGCCTAGTTTGGGATCAGTTGACCGTGTGTGATCTGTCCGGAATATTAATCAGGAGGAGGAAGGGCACAGCGAAATTTTCTCGTTCTGAATTGGAGCAGCCCGCCTGGGGAGGTACCTCCGCCTTACAGAAGATCGCAGCCAAATAACATTATTTGTTTCAAATAGTGTTGTGTTCCTGCGATGAGTAAGGTTGCCAGAGCTCTTTAGGGGGGGAGGGGGTTTGGGGTAGGCAACGCGCGCGTGATGCCTCTGGTATTGCAAGCGCTCATAGGCTACAGTAACCGCTTACCAACAGGTGGGCTGTAGGCTTGTTTGCCACCTCAGTGGTATAAAAAATATATATATATATATATATATTTATTTTATTTATTTATTTAAAGGACATATGCCTAACTAAGCTACACCTGCTGACTTCGGAAGCCTGCACTTTGCGTTCTCCGACACGCGCTCGACCTATTTATTTTACAGTCGGTTAAAAATACATACAAAGATTTCCGTAAAGTATATAATCCCGAAATGGTTTTATTCTCTAAATAACAATAATTAATATTAACGAATAAAATACCAATACCTTGAATTTTTTTTAATGATTTTTCACGAACTTTTCCAGTGCCGGTGTTTTTGGTCTTGTTTCCAAATATTAAAGGTTAGAGAAATTTGACAATAAAATTGCTAAACAGGTGAAATTAAACGTTTTTTCCTTTCCGTTTGTTTTTTTTTCACAAAAAGCAAAAAAAAATCGTATTTTCAAAAGGTGTAGAACAAGCGTTATTGCCTATTAGGTGTAGGATAAGCCCCTTTTGGCTTAGTAAACATATTATGGCACATTGTGTAATCGTAAAGTGCCATAAAAACAGCCCCGCATTAAAAAAGCAAAAGGTTATCATAACCTGTGTTCAAGATAACGACACAAATAAAAAGTTTTTGTTCTTCTAACTAAACAATTTGTTGGCTATAAAATGTAATCAACGATTCTAATTAAAATACTGCGCTCGTAAAACGTACAAGTACCTACTAATTGATCTATTGAATTATTACTAATTTTACAATGAAGTATAATATAGTAAGGTACTAGAGATGCCAGTACCGCACTCAAATCGAGAGCGCGCTCTACATAACTCTTAGTACCTCGCTAAGTGGCTTGATTTGATTTGTTGTCGCGTGTTTTGCTGATTTAAAAAACACATATGAAATATGCCGATAATATAGTTATATAGTTTAATATTTAAAAAAAAAAGCATGTGCAAAAGAATAACTTTTCATCGTTATATAAATAAATCAAACAAAATTTTCCGAAGACTACTTAGACTGCCTGTTGAGGCATGTATCACAGATTAATAAGAATTACATTATTTCTGGTACGGCGTTTCTGTTGGAATTTGTTGTAGATTGAACTAGAAAAAAATGTAATTGTAGCTAGAGTATTTATTACGCTTCTAAAGAAATTATGTAGGTACCTACTCCAAGTATTATTTATCATGCAAATTTGTAAATTTTGTCAAACGCCCGCGCTCCGTGAGGCGTATGACGTTTGTTTGTCGTGCCGTTTTTTATTTTTTATACAACAGGTGGCAAACAAGCTTACGGCCCACCCGATGGTAAGCGGTTACCGTAGCCTATGAGCGCTTGCAATATCAGATGCATCACGCACGTTGCCGACTCCGAACCCCCATCCCCCCTAAAGAGCTCTGGCAACCTTACTCACCGCAGGAACACAACACTATTTGAAACAAATAATGTTATTTGGCTGCGATCTTCTGTAAGGCGGAGGTACCTCCCCAGGCGAGCTGCTCCAATTCAGAACGAGAAAATCTCGCTGTGCACTACCTACCTAGTTAGTATAATTATACCTCATTGTAATTTTACTACATATTTTATGGATTTTTAATTGTTTATTAAAGTGCCGCGATATATATATATATATATTATACTTGCCTGAATCAATAAAGTAACACAAGTACTTATTATATTACTTTCAATTAGATCGAATAAAATAGAGTTTTCTTTGTTTTATTTTATTTTATTTCAGTAATCTAGGATTCACAGTTTACTAATCCACATTTCACACATCCAGTTTTCGCTTATTTACTTGATGAATGCGTTAGATGCAGTCGTGAGCTTGATTGGGCGGGCGGGGTCGATGAACTGTTAACTGTCTTGTTTGTGTAGGCGGATGCGCGCGTGCGCGTCGTTTGACCTTCAATGACACTCGCGAAAAATAGATATGAAATGCGCGGATATTATTATAATTCGATAATTTGATTACTTTAGTTTATATTTCAAGAGTTTAGTTTAGTAAAGAGATTTTTTTTAGTTTTTCTTTCATTGAGCACTATTCGGAACTACTATGAGCACTCGGATGGGCAGCGTTTGGGAAACTTCGTCATATCTTCTCGTCGGAGATACCGCAGAGCCTCAAGACGAAAGTCTACAATCAGTGCGTGTTGCCAGTGATGACATATGGCACTGAGACTTGGTCGTTAACTATTGGCCTCATACACAAGCTCAAAGTTGCACAACGGGCTATGGAGAGAGCTATGCTAGGAGTTTCACTACGTGATAAGATCCGAAATGAGGAAATTCGTAGAAGAACCAAGGTTACCGACATAGCTCTCAGAATTAGCAAGTTAAAGTGGCAGTGGGCAGGCCATATAGCTCGCAGAACCGATAACCGTTGGGGAGTAAAGGTTCTCGAATGGCGACCACGAACCGGGCGACGCAGTGTTGGAAGGCCCCCCACCCGATGGACCGACGACATTGTGAAGGTTGCGGGAAGTCGGTGGATGGAGAAGGCTCAAGACCGTTCGTCGTGGAACTCTTTAGGGGAGGCCTATGTCCAGCAGTGGACTTCTACAGGCTGATGATGATGATGATGATGATGATGAGCACTATTTAAGATTATGTTTATTTTAAGGTTTTTTTTTGAGAATACTATAGTGCACATTTATTTTTATGTATATCAGACCCTTTTTTTATGAAGATATTTTATATAATTGGTAATATACATAATGTTTGTGCACTTTCAACAAATACATAAATCAATTTGATAATACATTCGAGCTACCTACTTATAGGTTGAACGATAAACCTAAACTTTCATTTTTCGTTATATCATCATCATGACGTCATCTAATTAAATATATATTTGTGAACAGGTAGGTATTTATTGTATAGTAATATTAATAGGTATATGTATGTTTATAAAAATAATATTCTATCAAAAATTGTAGGTACACGAACCTCCCTCTATAATCACGTCTCTCTAGCCTCAAAGGTTAAGCTCGCCTTTGTACATACCATTCTTTCTAATTTATGTATCTGTTTTTCTCTTGTATAAAGAATATAGAATGACGTCCACTGCTGAACATGGCCCACAGATTTCCAGAACGAATTCTATCATGTGAGGGTATTTGCCCATACCCCGCTGGGCACGCACGCGCATTGGCAAGCTTGATCTTCTCCTTCTCCATCCTCTGAAACTTACATTTGACAACAATCTCACCTGATGTTAAGTGACGATGTGGTCTACGGTGTAGCACGTTTGCCTAGAAGAAACCTATTCACTCTGGTCTAAATAAATATAGTATTTATTTGGGTATACCCAAACTATAGGTATTCGGAAGCACAGACGCCACACAGACTTCTGATGTTGACTGTGCTTCGAGATAAAATCAAAACAAATGCACAAGAGCAATGTAAAAGGCTCGGACACATGCACTCCTCGGCATCTCGTTTGTGACGCGTCAGCACGCAGCGTGACGCGCAACCACCGTGACGGCACTCGGCGTGACACACTTGCACTGCCGAGCCCTTACATGCACTATCTCTATAATGTATGTACCTAGGTAGTAGGTATGTTTCTATGTATGCCACGTGATGAAAATGAAAATAATCTCGAATTGTCTAAAGTTAACACAGGGTACGATCACCACATATCTATTTTTAATTGTTACTTGACTTTAAGACGAATAAGAACGCCAGTATCGCGTAGCGATCCTCGAGCGATTTTCTGACTACAATAAGTACTACTTACGTTCAAATTACTCTCTTATTGATAGGTAGGTACTTTATAAATCAATAACGATTATTTACGTGCTAGTAGGTATAGCAAAGCTGGCATCACGCACTTTTCATCAAACCACATTTGAATTTAGGATCCCGTTGTAATCATTTAACAATACTTGGATCTTTATGACTAAACCAATATTGGGTTTTGTTAGATGGACACATCTAAGGATAGATATCATCATCATTTCAGCCGTCCACAGCTGAACATCACAGATTACAGAGCGAATTCCTATCATGCCCATAATCACAACGCTGGGACGCGAGATGGCAAGGGCTATTTTTGTTAAAATAGGGGACGCTGCTGCCTATCCCCTAGCCAGTGGCGGATTTGCAGTTGTGGCCGCTCTAGGCCCCAGGCCATGTGCCGCCCCTTTCTCAGCACCCATCATAAAGACTAGGTACTTATTGAATTTACTTTATTGCCAACTTCATATATATATCGAAATCAGAAACGACGAAATCTGTTCGAAGCTGCATGTCTTATGTAGCAAGTAGTAATAAGTGTATGGAGCAGCCTTTTAAATATTTAGGTACTTTGCATTTGATTTATTTCTTGCTATCATCAGTGATTTATTTTGCCACGATTTGCCGCCCCTAATATCTGGCCGCACTCGGCCCGGGCCTACTGGGCCTTAGGGCAAATCCGCCACTGCCCCTAACTTTTTACCCTGGGTTATGGAGGGCCTATTCTTCAGCCGGGTCCTGATGGATAGATATCTTCTGGGTCTTATTAGTAGAAAACGCGACTCTACATAGGTATTCAATTGACCAGTAGAATTCGAGTTTCACTTCATATCCAATTTAACATACTTTGGTTAAAATTGGTAGGTGGGTACTTAAAGTATTCAAAATAAATAATGTTGCCAACGAACCTACGCAACTTCATAGTTTTCTCTGTATTCACTACCATACACCTTTGCAGTACTTAGTACTGCTAACTAGCCCGATCAGTATCCATCCATACACATTATATCGTTGTTTCCTAAAAAGGTCTATTGCTATAATTACGTGTTATCAGCACAGACAATCATTTTCCCAAAGCAGCAGTGTCAACAGGAGATCATTTGGATATGGCAATACCGACCGCTCCCAACACAGGCCATGTAACGTGGGCCTTATTTGGACTCACATTGCCGGTTCGCAGAAGTTATCGTGCTGCGCAAGAGTAATGAATACGACATGTGAATTAATGTTTTTGCATTTTATTATGAGCCTCTTAAACATTCGATTTCTTTCAAAAATATAAGGTTGGTAAGTTTTGTGTTGAGTACTGGGGCAATAAATAACCTTGACTAAAGCACTTCTGAATTCAGCCCAGTAAATTAGTTGTTTGTGAATGACTTTAAAATCAAGATGAATGGGCTTTATACAACGTGATTCATAATATGTAGGTATACTATCCCGAAAGAGGGTTATTCTATCAACAAAAAGAAAGAATAGGTATTAGAGAAAAATACATAATATCAATGTTTTTATTTTTTTACCATGATTTAACCTCAAAACAAAACGCGGATGTCGTAAGAGGCGACTAAGGGAAAAAAGCTAGGGGATGGGCAGCAGCGTCCCTCATTTTAACAACGATAGCTCTAACTGCGCTCGCCAACCCGCATGCCCAGCGTGGTGATACTAGTATAGTAGTTATCTGTGGTATGGGCAAATCCCCCCACATGGTAAGGAATTTGCTCTGTCTGTGGGGGAGGCCATGTTCAGCAGTGGACGTCTTACGGCTGAAATGATGATGATGAACCCCAAAACAGCAGATTTTTAGATTGAATAGAATGCGCCCCTTTCGCAAAAGCTTACATATTATGAATCGCCTTGTGAAAGTGCAAAATAATACAATTAAATACCTTTATTCAGGCAACAATAGAATAAAAAACAGATGGATTTTTTCTTATGCGTGCGTGTCGTGTCACTGATTCCTTCTTGGTCACCCTATTAGGTCAGTTACCAGGTTGTGATATGGTGGCCCTGAAAAGGGTCTATGACCGTCGATGAAAGAGTCAGTGTAGTGAAAGGATTAAAGTGCGCCTCTTAGGGGCTCCTTTCGTGCAGAATGCACATGTCTTTTTCTTATCCTACGCCATAATAATATTGTACTCTACATTGTGATCGTTAGTTACCTACTAGTTTAGAAACGATGTTATTTGGGATAAGCTCGATTAATTTTCAAACTTTTGCTTTCCTAACTGGCATTTGCAAAAACATATCCAAGATACGTTCGTGACTAATTAAATGTCTAGCAATGTTTCTAAAAGATAACTTCTTCAGCGACAATAACCCGCTTTCACCGAGAATAACAGGTCGTTTATCATCGCAGAAATAAGGGTGTCGGTGTAACGAGCGGTAATAGGTTCTGCTGGTTTTTCTTAGATATGACGCTTGAAATACTGTCTGAAAATGCATCAGTCATTCAATCACAGATCTGAGGTTTGTTCTATGTCTGGGTGTTAAATATATATATTACGTATATAAGTCTCTGGTACCCATCGTACAGGCAATGCTTAGTTTGGGATCACTTCACCATGTGTGATATGTCTGGAATATTTATTTTTATTTTATTTATTTTTATTTATTTTATCTATAAACGGTGATTCGTTACATGTATACTATCCCGAATGGGACTTTTTCTACGCCAAAGTGGCTATAATTTTTGATCTAGGTACAACTTTTGGAAATTCGTCATTTTTCATTGAAAAAACACTAAGCAAAAAGCTACCCCTTTAGACTCAATTATTCAATTTATAACCGACTATTAAAAAAAAATGTAATTAGGCTGCTCGGGCTGCGTTTTAGCTCGTCCAATTTAGAGCGAGAAAATCTCGCTGTGCCCTACCTCGTCCTTAATTGATGGTGTGACGGGTTTCTACAAAATCGTATCGTTGATTCTGCTAATAACTGGCGCCAACAATGTTGTCAGACACCGCACAACACCAAGGATAACGATAAACCTTGCATAAACGAAAATAAATAAAGTATCAGTTTGCTCCAGATATGGTCTGTAAAAGTTGTATCTATTGTAGGCAGGAAAGACTGGTTGGTGGCAAAACGTGAATTAGGAGGTCTACCTACATTATTGCACTGTTCATTATTCCTTCCTATTACCACAGAATAACCAATCTGTTCAAAGATATGTAAGTAGGTAAATAATGTTTTGATTCAATATTTAAGTAAATAGTGTTTGGTTCAAATGGCAGGAAAGGCCGTACCTATTTGATAACTTGGGCAAATGCATTGGTACATTTGGCACACTACAATGCTTATAATTAAGATAACAAGATTGAGATCGAAGACCGAGCGAGCGAAGCAAAGAAGTTCGAAGCAAAGAAGTTCGAAGAAAACTACAATGGATGCTACGTAAAGACGCAAAGCCAGAAGACTAAGAAATCATACTGGTCTGACTGGTCTCATAGCTTGGTTGGTAGTAACTCTGCCTTCTGCGCTAGAGGTCGCGGGTTCGATGCCCGCACTGGACAAACATTTGTGATTAACACAGATGTTTGTTCTGTGTCTGGGTGTTAAATATATATCTATTATGTATATCAGTCTCTGGTACTCATAGTACAGGCTATGCCTAGTTTGGGATCAGTTGACCGTGTGAATATTACCGGAATATTTATTTATTTATTTATATTTTATTTATACTTTAGGTTCTCAGTGGCTAGGAACTTATAACCGATTCAAAAACTACAGAAACAAGTGGTACTAGATAAAACTAAATAAACTACAAGATAACACTTCCTACTGTCAACAACCAATCAGAGAAAGCTAGCGATATTGGCATAGCGGTTGTACTATTATTTATTATGTTCTTCTTATTGTCGTCTCACTGATTCTTTCTTGGTCCTCCTGTGTTTGGTCACTGACCAGGTTGAGGTATGGTGGTCCTGAAAACGGCTTATAACCGTCGATGAAAGAATCAGTGTAGTGAAAGGATTAAAGTGCGCCTCTTAGAGGCTCCTTTCGTTTCTGTGATTGAGAACACAATTTTCTTTTTTACACTATTGTTGGATTATTTTGAGAAGCGCAGGTAGTTGTTGGGGAGTTTGAAGAGTAAGTGGTTCTGTTTACGATTCTTTAACGTAAAGATAAACGATTGACCGGGATACCGAAGAAAGAGACAATAAATCAGATGGGTACAGCGGCGCGGCGCTCTCCACTTATCGCGTAGGGGTTAACGGTTTTTTGCATGGAAAAGTACTAGTAAAGTACGATTACGACTGTAAATAAAACAATGTCACATTTATCTATAAATAGTAGGTCGCAAGATGCAGGGCGCGCAGGCGCAGGCGCGGCGCAGGTCTCGGATGCGCGTGCGCGATAATTTGGCACAAGCTTTTTACTTGCAGCTAAAATTGACTGACACAGTTAATTGATGAGTAAATTAATGCATGTGATGCATGACTCACTGTTTGTACGAGATTGACGTCACTTCCGACGGATGAAAATGTTTTTTTAGCCATTAGGAAAATGGGAAATTATTTTTGCCTACTTTCTGCACATAAAATATAGGACGCATACTTTGACGCACATCACTTTGTGACGCGAACAGCTAACTTTAGACGGACAAGTTGGTTCGGCACAAATTGTACTTAGGTTTCTCCTAACCTCCTGATTTCAAATATTATTTCCCAATAATATTATCCTACTAATATTATAAATGCGAAAATTTGTGAGGATGTTTGGCTGTTTGTTGTTCAAACAAGCCGTAACCGATTTCGATGAAACTTGAAATAGATAGTTATTTAAATAGACTACTTTTAATTAAGGTACCACGCAAGAGGAGCCACGTGCGCAAGCTAGTTATAAGTTATAGGCATGTGAGGATATGGGCCTACGGGCATGTGAGCATTTGAGGGTTTTTGTACCTCTTTCATGCCGCAACCGCAACTACTGAACGGATTGTTAGTAATGAAATTTGGATGCATGTACCTTTGTAATAACCTTTATAACTTTTTTTTAGGTAGATACATAAACATAATGATATTAATATTGGTAAAATTACCTAGATTCTGCAACTTGTATCAAAAGAGTCAATAACCCAAACCAGCTTTTCTAAATTGCTAATACCTAGACAGTCATCGATATAGACAGTGTTTGTCTATTCCAAAGTCATAGGGTCATGCAAGTAACCTATTTTAGGTAGGTATCTTCTAGACAACACGTAGCCCGAGTATGTAACCAGAATATTGACTGCGAGCTATTTCAAGAAGTCTCTAATCCCGAGAATAAGCTGCCATGTTTGCCCAGACTTGCAAATACTGGACATGGGACAAATATTGACCACTTGCATATGAGGTGCTAAGAGGCCCCATTTTTGTTCTTGTCTCTAGGCATCGTGGAATAATAAGCATGTAGGTAAGGTAGGTAGGTACTGTAGTATTGGTAGGTAGAGACATTGTTTATATTATGTCTACAATGTGCCTATGTGCTATTCCAGACTATAATCTATCTCTGTGCCAGATTTCATCCAGACCCGTTGAGCCGGTCTGGCGTGATTGAGTAACGAACATCCATCCATCCATCCAACCAACCTATCGCCTTTATAATAGTAGTAGAATTTTTAACGTACGAAACGTCCAACATCAAGACTGCCCAAAACAGCAAGACCTAAAACAGCTGAATAATTGAGTTTGAACTGATTTGACCACAAAACTGCTAATTTTCATCTATTGTTTTCTAAATCACGAAAATATGTCGAATTTCCAAAAGTAGTCGAACAAACTTTATTGCCAAAATTGGGTGTAGAATAAACCCCTTTTGAGATGGTGTAAACTGCCGTAAAACTCACAGTAAAAACAATAAATTCCCTAATCATTCCAGTATCTAGGTAGATACTAATATAACGTACTCTTTCCTTAAAATTTTAGTGCACAACATCTAGCTCATGACAGTCGGTTTATTAAAATTGTACTAATAATAATATTATCTAATTCTCAACTACAAACATAGGTCTGTAATGAAGTCGTGTATGGCAGACAATCGAACCTGAGAGGTGTGGTCAACCGCACTCACAACTACCTACACTCAGAACTCCACATAACTTGATATCTCAACTCAACAATGAATCATTTTGCAAAGCGGCTTAATACTGTTACTCAATTAATATTTCTCATCGATATTAAGCCTTTGAAATCAGTAGGTATTCCTGATCTATAAATTTAAGCAAATTTATTAGGAGTATGTGGTAACATTTAATTGTTTGATGTGATTTGGGTATTTTTCGGGCAACACTGAGGCCGGCTTCTTGACATTGCGCGATGCCGGAATAATGTTTGTAAAAGTTATGAAAATTTATATTGTATGTGTGTACTGTGTCGATATGTGTACTTATTAACAGTAATTTCATATGAGTACCAACTTGTTTTATGTTATATTCAAATACAGCCTAGTCGTCCTTATCCACAGGAAAGACATGGTCAATACGTGCGGAGCTGACTAAGCCGCGGGTTTCCTCACGATGTTTTCCTTCGCCGTATTAGGTTAAGGTATTATTAGTATTGGTATGTGTTGGGCAAGCCTTCTCCATCTAAAACATGTCCTAGGCACTGGTACAGCAACCTGTGAGTAAGTAAACAATTCCTCCTGACACGGTATAAATCATCTCATCTGGAATAGATGTAAGGCCTTACTATATTTAAAACCTCAAAGAAAAACTGGTTTTACTTACTTATTTAAACCAATGATTATTATTTTTTTACAGTTTGTATAATAAATTATTCAAAATTTCCACCAAAGCCATGGATTTTAAAAATCTCCATCGGTAAACCAAAGCAGTCCAATTTCTGATAAATTATTGACTGGAGAACCATCTAACCATTGAACAAAAAATAATCTGTTCCGTTCAATTAATTATTTATTGCCATATTATCGAAAATATTATTCGAAGACAAACAATACAATTTGATAAGGCATAAGTCTAGCAATTGACTGTTAATTGACACGATCTATTTACCGAATCGATGCAAAGAACATTCGTTTCAATCAATCGAAATAAATATTGATTCAAAATTGCAGTCATCAATTTTGTAGCCAAAATTGTACCTACACAGCATAAATTGCAATTCAATTGCTATAAATATCATTCAAACTGTATGACCGACTACCTACCAATAAAATCACTACATAATCTTTTTCAATTTATTGATCGAGCGAGCTAAGCGAGCGAATATCTCTCAAATAACTTGAACGAACCATGAATCGGCGTTGTAGGTATGTATATTTGTTAGAGCATAACTTTCGAACCGTCAATCTTATCTTCATGCATGAAATATAGTAGGTCAAAAGGCTGTACTATTACCTAATTGTGTTATACTGGCCTCATAGCTTAGTTGGTAGTAACTCTGCCATCTGCGCTAGAGGTCGCGGGTTCAATTCCCGCACTGGACAAACATTTGTGTGATGAACATAGATGATTGTTCTGTGTCTGCGTGTTAAATATTCATCTATTATGTATATCAGTCTGGTACCCATAGTACAGGCTATGCCTAGTTTGGGATCAGTTGACCGTGTGTGATATGTCCGGAATATTTATTTATTTATGTTCTGGTAAGTTTACGAGTTAAATCGGCGAAGGGGTTGCTGGTTGAAATATATAAAAATCAAAAAGGCTTATTTTTTTAAGTATCTACCTAATACCTACCTACAAAAACTTGAAGTGCGGTGTAATATGAAATAGCTTTGTTCATACTTTCCAAAACCGTTTTTTATTTTTATTCTAGGCCATATGGTTAAATAGCAAGCAGCAGACAATTCCATTAATTTGCGTAATACACTAAATTATATATGTCCTAAACATTCTATGTAAGTTGGTACTTTTTCAAAGGTTGGTAGCTAGTATGAACTCAAACTGCCTGTTTCAAACAAAGCGAACACAACTCGACGCGAGTGAATTATCTCAAGTGGACATTATTTGCTTTGCTCACACGGCCTCACAAGATAGTTACTGCGCAGCAGGGTTTATTCCCAATAGCTGCTATTTATTTTACTTTGTCTATAGCATACCCCTTTACTTTAGATCTGAGAGGATGTTTCTCATGCTTGGGGATTACCTACGGACGGATGCCTTCCGCTTGTAGCCGTTCCGTTTGTACGCTAGATTGATTGTCAGTGAAGTTGCAATCAGCACTCAAGCAACCAGGGACTGAATAACCGGAATATAAAGGTACCTTTAAATAACGATATGACGTCATACCGATAAATTCCGGTTACCCGAATATTTCTCTACCGATAAATACCGAAAAATCTGCCTTCGCAGTTCATTTCGGTTTATTTCGCTACCGGTACCTGTAACCGAAATAAATTAAGGTTTATAAAAGGTTTTCTTTGATGAAACGCCGCCACCCCGCCACCGCGGCGCGACTGTCCTAGCGAACTAGCCGCGGCTCAAAATTTCGGTACCGAAATCTACCGGTATGAAATAACGGTACCGTAATGCCTTACCGATAGCATAATGGTACCGAAATGTTTTAACGGAACCAGTACCTATAACCTCTACCGCTTTCAGCCCCTGAAAGCAACAAGAAAGAGCTGTTATTGCACGATATGCATTAATAACTTCTGAATTACCTGAACGGAACTACCTAAAACAAGTCGTAGACAAATAAGAGTGATCAACCTGGGACCCAACAAGAAAACCGTCCTGATCGAACTACTTCGAGCCGGATACTACTTCAAGGGCCTTATGCACGGAGACATTCGACATGAAGTCACACACTGACGAACCCTTGACAACCATCGGTCCCGAGTTTCCACCCGAGTCCCAAGTTTTTTTTGTGATGCAATCTCAACCATGAGATTTTATCGAACGTTTTCGAGCATAAAGCTGCCTTTCCACCAGAGATGTGCGATTTATATCCTTAGCTCGCATACTTAGTTTGCATCCTTAGCTCGCATCCCTAACTAACTAGTACAGTAGGTATGTGAAATACTTAGCATCATTGAAACATTTTCCATGAGAGCCAATTAAGTATTATAAAGCAATCAATAAAGGTAATTTTTTTCCCGCTCACCGGTACGTCGCACATCTCTGGTGTAAAGGCAGCCTAAGGCACCAGTTGCGTAGTTTTTCTGGCACTTTCTCGTAGTATTGCCGACGACCGATTAATTGAGTAGATACCTACCCTTCGATAAAACTACCAGACTACGCAATCCTTCGGGAATGTGGGGATATTCCATGAAGTCAATAAATTAAAATTATCAATGCACAATATAAATAGATGTAGTTGAAGCCAGTTGTCTAAAATAAGATAATTGGTGAGTAAATGGTTATTTGCCAACTCGTTACAGAATAACACCCTACAATCACATACATAGTCCTGACCCCACACTAAGAGTCCCTCTGTCGTGGGTATCAGAAACTAGGAGTAGGTACCATGGTACCACAACACCCAGACCCGGAACAAATATTTGCAGATCATGCAAACATTTGTCCCGCAGCGGGCATGGAACACACTTGCGTACCAGCCGGACACTCGCCCGCTGCGCCACCGAGGTAACAAGGTAGTCATTGGATTGCCTGTCATGTTCTAGTAGTGTTCCAGTAGTACTGCTACTGTCACATTCGTCCAAAAAGAAAATACCGTTGTTGGTTGTTAGCTGAAGTAATCTTACTCAAGCAAGTTAGATAAACATTTCAAGAAACTGGAGCACTGAAGTGCCTCCTAGCACCTCAAGACTAGCCTCCATATACCTAGCTCAGTTCATTAGCGTTCGCAACGCTAATTTGGTTCCGTGACTTTCTTTGTGTTGACGTCTGTTTTATGTAGTACATACAGTTCATTAGTTTGTTCTAGAAGTCATAGCTAAGTAGATATTAAGTTTTTTTTTTTTTTTATACCTCTGAGGTGGCAAACAAGCTTGCAGCCCACCTGTTGGTAAGCGGTTACCGTAGCCTATGAGCGCTTGCAATACCAGAGGCATCACGCACGCGTTGCCGACCCCGAACCCCCTCCCCCCCTAAAGAGCTCTGGCAACCTTACTCATCGCAGGAACACAGCACTATTTGGAACAAATAATGTTATTTGGCTGCGAGCTTCTGTAAGGCGGAGGTACCTCCCCAGGCGGGCTGCTCCAATTCAGAACGAGAAAATCTCGCTGTGCCCTACCTCCTCCTAAAACCTAAGTATGAACCTAATCGTGTTGTGATGCTTTTTAGAAGTATGTACTCATAAACGAATGCTCAATTTTCCAAATCACCACCTTTCACTATCTATCTGCACAATAAATAGAACTGTTCAACTTGATGATCAGCTTCGAGGAACCTGAATAACAAAACAACGCCGCTTTCTCACTAACAAATCCAATCTTCATAAGCCACGTGGGAGTACCTCGAACACAAATGCACATACTTCACAGCGAGCTGCATCGACTGTAGCTATTAAACAATCTGTATCGGTCAGGCGACATAGTTGGCAGGTCATGCAACTGGCTGTGCCAAGGTAGGCACTTCCTATCGACCGTCAGTCAACCGACAGTAAACAGTAGAAGCAGGGACAATTATGTCAATTATTATGTATTTTTGGAGGAGGTAGGGCACAGCGAGATTTTCTCGCTCTAAATTGGAGCAGCCCGCCTGGGGAGGTACCTCCGCCTTACAGAAGATCGCAGCCAAATAACATTATTTGTTTCAAATAGTGTTGTGTTCCTGCGGTAAGGTTGCCAGAGCTCTTTAGGGGGGGGAGGGGTTCGGCAGGCAACGCATTAGCAATGATCCAGGTGTTTCTAATGTTAATAGGCGATGGTAACCACTTACCATCAGGAGGGCCGTAAGCCTGTTTACCTCCTTATAACATTAAAAAAAAACAAAATGTTCTTATTAACAAACTTATAGACCGCCTACGTGGGACCTTAAGCCATCTAAAAATAAATTCATTTTATTAGGTTCTAAGGAGTGCCGTGAAAGTTGCGGGAAGTCGGTGGATGGAAAAGGCTCAAAACCGTTCGTCGTGGAACTCTTTGGGGAGGCCTATGTCCAGCAGTGGACTTCTACAGGCTGATGATGATGACGATGATGATGAAGGACCGTTGTGACTTTGTGACCTCGGCTGAAGAATCAGCCCCTCCATATCTACCTACCCGTGGATCTCGTAAGAGGCGGCTACGGGAAAAAAGCTAGGGGATGACCAGTAGCATCCCCTATTTTCACAAAGATTGCTATAACTGCCTGCCAACCCACGTGCACAGCGTGGTAAGTATGGGCAAATCCCCCGACATCATAGGAATTCGCTCTGGAATCCGTGGGGGAGGCCATGTTCAGTAGTGGTCGTCCTACGGCAGAAATGATGATGATTACGAGTCTACTAACTAATATCCCAAGGATAGAAGTAAGGTAGACCTCAATTTATTCTGGTCTGGGTCTGGTCTGCTTTCTGCCCAAGAGGTCGCGGGTTCGATTCCCACACTGGACAAACATTTTTGTGATTAACACAGATGTTTGTTCTTTGTCTGGGTGTTCAATATTAATCTATTATGTATATATCAGTCTCTGTTACCCATCTTAGTGCAGGCTATGCCTAGTTTGGGATCAGTTGACCGTGTGTGATAATGTCCGGAATATTTATTTATTTATTTTATTGTTTTCATGTTGTTCCAAACCAGAGATAGATATCGACTTTGATCACTGCTGAGAAGACCAGAAGAATACCACAAAGACAGACAGCAACGTCAGTAAACTCAGAAATTACCTAGGTATATCCTTCGATGTCTGACTTTACAGGGCGTAAACTGAAAATAGTCTATCCTAATTTAAACCAAGACATGATCAGAAATGCCTGAATGTTTTATGCGTCGTTAATCGCTGCGACTTCAGCACAAATGCAAAAATAAGATCTCCTTCCTTTGGAATCGATCCAACAACAAATTACGCAGTATTGCAGCTCAACTGTAGGTATTTTTATCCTTATTCCTCTCAAATACTAACAATGTATCCTAAACTTTAATGTTATAAAATGTAAGTGTGTTCCTTGGTTGCTTCGTTTGTCCTTCTTTCACGCAGCGACGAAGTGATTTTGCATGGATATAATTAGAGCCGCAGAGCGACAGAGGTTACTTTTTATCCAGGAACCAGGCGAGCGAAGCCGTAGGCAAAAGCTAGTGACTAAATACTAAGGTTTTTCAAGCTTGTTCTATAAAAGCGAAAGTTTGTGAGGTTGTTTGGATGTTTGTGGTTCAATCACGCCGTAACGCCTCAACCGATTTCGATGAAACTTGGAACAGATAGAGTTCTTTACCTAGACTAGCGTCTAAGCCACTTTTTATCTATCTTTTTATTTTATCTTTTCTTTTTTAGACTGTTATGTACGTCCTTATAGGATGACAAAATGTTAGACCTACCAACTGCATTTTTTTTTGTTATTCTGTTCGCGTTACTACTGCCCTCTTTCTACCAAATCCGTGGGCAACGGGGCTGATTACAGTCTAAGCCCCTTCGTCCATGACGCTACGCAAAAGTGACGGAACTCATTAGAAACTAGAGTTGCGGACTGATTGGAAACTCTGACTCGTCCACGACGCTACTGGAATTTCCTGAAACTCAGTCACTCAGTACACGATTTTATGTAAACAAAGTTTTGAAAACGAAAATAATTAACATGACTAGTGATAATTCGAGCGATGACATGGAATTATTACTTCTCCAGTCACATAGACGTCAGAATCACATATAATTACTTTTTATTCGTTCATTTTTCAACAGTTTCTCGAAACCAGTCGCCTGGCGACCAGCATGTCGAGTCGCCAGGAGACTAGTTACAAACGCGTTCCTTTTGAGTAGCGCCGTGGACGGACGCGCATTGAAATACTAGTGCTATCGCAGTCAGGCTACTCATAAGCGACTACAGTTTCAGTCGCGTTCCTTTTGAGTCGCGCCGTGGACGAAGGGGCTAAGAACTTTAGTACCTACTTTAATTAAGTTTAGTAATATGTGAGTGCAATTGTTTGTTGTCCCGAATAAATAAAAATAAAATAAATTATCTAGGTACCACGCGAGTGAAGCCTGAGGCGCAATCTAGTGGAGAATATAGAAAAGCCACAGTTAACAGAAACAAGGAAACTTACAATCAAAACCCCAATACAAAGTCCATTTATCTAAGCCTAACATTTTGCGCGAAGTAATTTAGTACATTCAGAACATTAAGTTCAGTACCAGAATCATTAATTTGTTGGGAGCCATTGAACGTTGAAATTGAATCGTTCTACAGATGGTTATTACCTTCTCACGAAGAGAAGTACTTAGTACTTGATTTAAATTCCCTGTTAACAACACTCACTAAAGTAGCCACCTTAAAAAAAACATTTACGATGCAACTTTCCCAGAAGAATACAAATCGCGAGAAAAGATTCTGCACGGGGCCGGGGTACGAAAGCCGAGTAATGCCTTAATAAATTCTATGACTTGAAACCAGTTGTCGGAACCCATTCAGATCGGCTACGGCTTATATGGACGTGATAGGCGTGAGATTGGTCCAACGGCTTGGATTAGCGGTGTGCGAACTGCACGGCTACGGCTACGGCTGCCCGCGTCCGGACCACCTGCCTTAAGCTATTCAAATTAACTTTCTATAAATAGTGCTTCGAACGTATTGCTGTAATGTTCTTACACTGATATTACGAACCCAAGCTGACCCTGCAAGACTACAATACCAATACATGCTTCAGTATCATGGTCATACATACTTAAAGCGAATTTTGGATAACCGTCCCTAAGCATAGATACTTGCAATGTACGCAACACAAGTTGGCTGTTTCATAAATCTACAGTAGGGTAACTATGTCAAGATGATTACCTATATTGGACAGATAAATCATCATCATCATCAGCCTGATGAAGTTCACTGCAGAACATAGGCCTCCCCCAAAGAGTTCCGGACGGTCTGAGCCTTTTTCATCCACCGACTTCCCGCAACCTTAACAATGTCGTCGGTCCATCGGGTGGGAGGCCTTCCAACACTGCGTCGTCCGGTTCGTGGTCGCCACTCGAGAACCTTTGTTCCCCAACGGTTGTCGGTTCTACGAGCTATATGGCCGGCCCACTGCCACTTCAACCTGCAAACTCTGAAAGCTATGTCGGTAGCCTTGGTTCTTCTACGGATTTCCTCATTCCCAGATAAATAGTGATGAATAATAAAATTATAAAGATACCTAGTTCGACCGATAAAAAACCGTGTTGGCCTAGTGCGAGGTACCCCGACGTTCAATCTGAAAGACGTGAGTTCAAAGTGCACCAATGATTTTTTATTGAAAAAAGTTGACGAGTTCTTAATACGATGAAGACAAAATCGTGAGGAAACCAGTTCCTTATTTCCTATACCATATTCCAAACCTGCCACGTATGGAATACTCACTACTGCAAAATGTGGGCATGTGCCAAATGTTTGGACGTGCCTCTGACTACTGACTATTCTCTGACTACCCCCAAACCTTAGACATCTTCAAGAATCTAATCGCCTGGAGATCTGAGAGAATGTCTAATCTAAAGATAAAAGTGATAAAAGTAGTGTTCCTAAAATATATCTACCTATAAATGACTAGCTGTTACCCGCGACTTCGTCCGCATTTAAAAGAAAGCTACTCATAATTTTAACGCCCTACTTTGACCCCATCCCTAAAGGAGATTTTGCAAATATTTTGAAACATGTATATTTCTTACCAATATGAATTTTCAGATCCCAATTAACTTGAGGAATTATGGATTGCCCATACAAACTTTGAACCATAGGGGTTGAATGTTTGTATGGCCGTGGTGGCCCCGGCTAAAGAATGGGCCCCTCCATATCTACCTATCTGCGGATGTCGTAAGAGGCGACTAAGGGAAAAAAGCTATCGGATGGGCAGCAGCGTCCCTCATTTTAACAACAATAGCTCTAACTGCGCTCGCCAACCCGCATGCCCAGCGTGGTGAGTATGGGCAAATCCCCCCACATGATAGGAATTCTCTCTGTCTGTTGGGGAGGCCATGTTCAGCAGTGGACGTCGTACGGCTGAAATGATGATGGGCAATCCATAGAAATTAGAAATCCTCCTTAAGAAATAAACAAATACGTGTTTCAACATTTTTGCAAAATTATTCATCCCCTCAAAATTATTTTTTCACTACTATCCGTTCAGCCGTTTAGAAAACTAACAAACAAACAGAGTTACTTTTGCATTTATGGATACCTACCTACAGTACAATATAGATAATTTACGATGGGTCTATTATTCATGCGCAATCGGTAGATGAGAGGAGAGCACGGGCTTGATCCTCCGAGCGAAGCCACGCACACACCAAATGGCCCTGCACTTCAAACACGCACTGTAATTGACTCTCGATAAGCAAGCCGTAAATAAATTTTATTGCACAACGAACCCCGTAGGTACCTACCTACCTTACCTACCTGTTTTTGAAGCAACTGTTGCGAAGGAAACCAGCGAGTTAATAAAGTTTCTGATGCGAAAGAGCTTTGAAACAAGTTTTTCCTTGCGGCTTCCATGCCCTTGTACTTTATAAAGAGCTTGTACTTAACTTGTTACAATGTAAAATTGAACATTTTACTACTAGGTATAATAGGTATATGTATAAATATATTATAAACTCTAATATTATAAATGCGAAAGTTTGTGAGGATGTTTGGCTGTTTGTGGTTCAATCACGGCTAAACGGCCGAACGGATTTGGATGAAATTTGGTACAAAGATAGATTATAGTCTGGAATAGCATATAGGTTACTTTTTATGTAGGTACTACGCGAGCGAAGCCCCGGGCGGAAGCTAGTATATTATAAATGCGAAAGTTTGGATGGATGTTTGTTACACAATCACGCCAGATCGATCGGCTGAAAGGATCTGGATGGAATTTGGCACAGAGATAAATAATAGTCTGGAATAGCACATCAGCTAATTTTAATCCCGGAAAATGTACTTTTCCCGTGGGATAGATTTGCTTTTGTTTTTCAAATAGCAAGGGATCGACATGATTTTTATGACACAGTGGTAGCTTAGGGGTCAGAGAATACTTAAAATAGGCTACTTTTTATGCGAAAAAATGCACGGTCCCTGTAGGATCAAATTGTGATTCGATTTTTTTATTTGTTTTTTATGGCCGTCATCAGGCCGGCATTCTCACACATACACATAAAAATTTCAAAGTGAACGAATTCGCGGGCAACAGCTAGTTAAATATATTTTAGGTATCAAATCTGTAAGCGTCTGGGAATGGAGGTTGAAGTCTCACGACAATAAAGTCTCCACGAAGACAGCCAGACAGTTCATAGCACCTGGAATATGCAAGTTTTAGCAAGAGCATTGGTGGAGTGGTGATAGTCCCGGTCGTGCACAAAGTACTTTTTTTTTTTAGTTTTTTCCCTTTCGGGCTGGCTATGGCATATAGGCCTTACCGCCAAGTCTTACGTTTATCTTTCTTCGTCATTTTACTTCCTAGTCATGGTCCTCTTGGCGCCCACTCGAAAAATGACGATACACGCAATCATTTCATTTCACTTCACTTGTGCGGTTTACTCAAACAATATTCGGCAAAACACCACCATAATCACATAATATTATACAATTTAACACTAATAATGTAAAATAAATTGAGAGCACAACCTCACTTTCTCAAGTTTCCGCCAAAAAAACCGCACAATGTAACTGCACTTTCCATTCGTAACTAGTGCTCTCAAACTGAAGGAAAACATCGTGAGGAAACCGGCATGTCCTAGAACCTAAATATTCGAAGACTTGTGAAATGTGCATGAAAGGAGCCACTAAAATACGCACTTTAATCCTTTCACTACACTGATTCTATCACCGACGGAGGTTCCTTTTCAGGGCCACCATACTTGAGCCTGGTCACTGACTTATGCAGGATGACCAAGAACACGACAAGAAGAAGAAGTAAAATTTTATTTTTCATTCGAAAGATTTTAGTTCAACTTACCATGAAAATAAAATGAAACAGCCAGAGAAATCACATTATCACATTGAGTGCGAGCTAGCCGTTTAATTTAAAGTCTTCAATTAGATCGCCGATCGACACAGGGTCCGCCGCCCACATACCGCCGCCGCCGTTCGTCCAGCCACCCCGAGCATCGCTGATTATAATTTACGATGTAAATGTCTCGACTCCGTCCTTTTTACCCGGTTCCTTTTGACAGGTCAGTTCGGGCTATATGGTTAGCGAGTTATGGAAAAAAAATATTCGCATTGCACCCAAACGGCTGGACCCCTTTTTATGTTAAGGTATCATTAGAATCGTTTTAACTTGGAGAGTACTAGAAGCTGCTTTAACTTGGAGAGTACTAGAAGCTAAGCTTAGATCGGCACCACACTGAAGCTTTAAATTCCATTTTGTGAAAAGGATCAACGAAAAAAATGATTGGCACCAAGCCGTGTTTGTTGCCTGATACTTCTAGGCTTGGTCGCGAGGAACAGGCATAGCTTCACCTAGTTTCTAAGACGTTTCAAAGTGATCCTAGTGATTTTATTGAAATAAATGCCTTTTGACTTGAGTAACAAATAACAATCAATAAAATCATTAGAGCAGCAACCAGCTGAAAAAATTCCTGAAACCCAATTCGATGAACTAAAAGAGGAAATCAATGATTACGTACTTGTCTTGTGTTGAGACGGAACAAATAAGCAAAATATTTTCCTAAATATTTTCGCACGGACGGGAAGTGGCTCCTTAGCTTAGTTGGTTAGAGCATCCCCGTATCTATGGGAAGGGTTCGGGTTCAAATCCCGTCTGAGTCTGATAGTAGTGTGCGTTATCACTAAGTAGGTAGGTAGATGTGTTTTTATTTATAATGTATATTTTTATCTGTCTTAGGAATTTCATATACGATTTGTAAGAAAATTGTTTTAGAAAAAAATGAAATAAAATAAATAAATAATAAGCAGATAAAATAATAACATTATTAAATTGGCTCAGCCGAGTTTGTTAATAAATCTTACTGTGTCGGGTACTGAATAAAGACAGCAGTTATTTAGTTACTTTTAATAAATTGCAAGAGCTTTGGTTGATAACATCATGCAGTTACGATTTGCTCACAAGGACGACTATAATAAATGTATGATAGATAAGGTGGTGTAGGTAGGCAGGAATGAAGAGATAGCAAAAAGACATACCTAGTAGCGAGCAATGACTAGTAAGACGGAGATAAAAATAACTTTTTTTAAATGGATACAGCTGATATTAGCAATATCTTCGTCAAGTATGTTTTAAGGTTTTGATTGTATTGTGTTGATTTGATTTTATATTTTATGTAATTTAATAAATTGCAAGAGCTTTAGTTGATAACATCATGCAGTTACGATTTGCTCACAAGGAAGACTATAATAAATGACCCGAGAGCTGGCTCTTATTTGGCCCAGCGAATTAGCATTGCCATCCAGCGTGGCAATTCCGCCAGCGTCTTGGGGACGCTTCCGACTGGCAGTGATCTGGATCAGGTGAGCTATCTATAAATTGTTTGTAACGGTCTTTAGATGGCTCAACTGTTTCTAGTGTATTTTGTAAATATTAACTTGTATTAGTTTTAAGTTTCTTTCTGTAAATAAAGTATAAACTGTGTAATTTAATGTTTTTTATTGGATTTTATTTTTAATTTTGTGTAATGCGTTGTGATTTTATGTAATTAATTCTTAGTTTTAACTTTAATATCCATATTAAAGTTAAAACTAATAATTAATTACATAAAATCACTCATAAATCGTGCTCTGAAATAAAGGAATAATAAATAAATAAGCATAGTTTTTTCAATGAAAAATTACGAATTCACTATAAGTTAATTTATGTGCGCTATACTAGTGCTCTCAAACGGTGAAGGAAAACATCGTGAGGAAACCGGCATGTCCTAGAACCTAAAAATTTCGAAGACATGTGCATGAAAGGAGCCTCTAAGAGCCGCACATTTCTGATCCCTTTCCCTCCGCATGACATGCCCATACCACCTGCATGACATGCTCTAATACAGGATGGAAATTATTAGTGAAACGACAAGCAAGCAAGCGCTAGTCTCGTCAATCTGGCACTAAAGATTAGACTAAAGGTTTCTTCTTCTCTACTTCTTAAATTCCTTCTTTCGCAATGGGTGTATTAAATTAAGCACCTTTCGGGATAGCATACATAATTTGACTGGCCTCATAGCTCAGTTGGTAGTAACTCTGCCTTCTGCGCTAGAGGTAGCGGGTTCGATTCCCGCACTGGACAAACATTTGTGACTAACACAGGTGTTTGTTCTGTGTCTGGGTGTTAAATATATATTATATCTATTATGTATATCAGTCTCTGGTACCCATAGTACAGGCTATGCCTAGTTTGGGATCAGTTGACTGTGTGTGATATGTCCGGAATATTTATTTATTTATTAAGAATCACCTTGTATAACTAGATATATACTTTTCTGTAGAGCTATAGAGAGAGCGTCGTTAATGTAAAACACGAATACTTGTCTCAACATTCACAAGGAATTTATAAATGCGATTTACTTCATGGATATAATACCTAGTACCTAATTTCGGAGGACGATTAATTACGGAAGATCGCAGCCAAATAACATTATTTGTTTCAAATAGTGTTGTGTTCCTGTGGTGAGTAAGGTTGCCAGAGCTCTTTAGGGGGGAAGGGGGTCGGTGTCGGCAACGCGTGCGTGATGCCTCTGGTATTGCAAGCGCTCATAGGCTACGGTAACCGCTTACCATCAGGTGGGCCGTAAGCTTGTTTGCCACCTCAGTTGTATAAAAAAAAAAAAAAAAAAAACGATAGACGTTGAAAACGAACTTAATGCCTTGCAGATGTGTGGTGAGCGTTATTTTATTATTAATCATTGTCAAATGTTATTCATCAGAAGTTACTAGGATGTCGAAGTATAAAGGATAGTTAAGTATAAAGTGATAAGATAGAGTCAATAATTTCTCGACGATAGCAACGAAGGACCAGTCATACAAAGCACACATTACAATCATGAGAGTACCTACATAGGGAGTTATAGCAACAGATGATTTATAGCTGATTATCATTCAAAACATATCAAAAAGACAGTTTATATGATGCCAGAAATAATTTGGCCATATAGCGTATCAAGACAGAAGGGCAGCCTCCTCGTTGGCCCTGGAAATTATAAAGAATCTACGATCTAAGAACAGCTTGCTTACGTTAACCCACTTGCCTTGGAAAGCATTACACATTAATGTGTGTAGATTTATTTCCTACAATATCATGTTTCTATTCATCGTCGTCATCAGTTCAGCCGTAGGGCGTCCACTGCTGAACACAGGCCAGGCCGGCCCTATAGATTTCCAGAAACAATCATTTGGGGGGATTTACACATAGGTACTCGCAACGCTGGGCATGCAGGGTGAGTCGTTCGTCAACTCGCACCAAAAAATATTGGATAGTGCACAGATAAAGTATTGTTAATAGGGAACGCTGCTTACAACATCCACGGGTAGAAATGGGGGGCCCTTCTTCAGCCGGGGCCACCACGGCACGGTTCCAACATACCAACAGTTTTCGACAATAATTAACGGAACGTAGCAGGAACGTAACTATAGCACCTATAGAACAACTAGAAATGAGTAGGTACATATGACGAGCTTCGAACGAAACGCTCCACATTACGCAATAACCCTTGAAAGGTCAAACAATGATCAGAGTACAATTTACGATTTGTGGGTACTGTTGTCCTTTTCGGCCATTGACTTGTTAGGGGTTCAAGGTCACGGCACCAAAATAGGCGCGCGCCAATAAACTTTATCTTAGATAACCTGGTTACACATTGTCGTTTAATCTTTGAGTAAACTAAAGCATGTTTCGTGGAAAATAACACTTAATAATAAATACATGTGGTAATACCAACTTACCTACAGGAGTGGAGTACAGAACAGGATTATGAGAGTAGTGGTTGAAGTAAAAATAACAAACCTGTTTTCGCGCCGGTTCCTCTGCAATCCTACTAGACAAGATGAGCACACATCACGACACAGCACAGTAACGAATATTAGCGTAAATTGCACTATCGTCGATTGTTCCGAGTGACGCGAACGAAATCGAAAGTGTATCGTTTCGTTTTCCCGTTTGCTCTCGTATTTACATGTGCGGCGACGCGACGAGTGCTGTCGACTGGCAGTGAGGACGCGGGAAGGTCGCCTGAGAGCGCCACGCATGCGCACAGCTGACTTTACCGAAATGATGGCGCCTCGCCTGTCATGCCATGACAGTGCGTCTCAAGCCAACCCTCTGACCTCTAGCACCCGCTTTTGACCACGTCCGCGTCCGCTATCGCTTATCACTGGCCCGTAAGACCTAAACCAACATCCCGATTAGCCAATGATAGACATTAGGTAATTTTGACGGTAGACACAAACAGCAATTAATTATAAAGTTTGTATCGCCGGGATGGTGCTCTCCGAACGGAAGATCGCATGCGGTCACCCATCCATTTGGTGAACACGCTGAATGTTGCTAACTTACCCCGCCATGAATGATGTGTGAATCATTCTGCATTAAAGTTAATATTTTAATAACATTTTGAATGGTTTGTTCCGCCTAAATTGAATCACATTTTTAAGTGATGAATTAAATGGCAGGTATTTTAAACAGATGAACGGTGTAAATATTTTTATTTATTTATGTAACTACATTCTAAGGCCACCATAAGGTCCTCAATTTTTTAATGAGTATTATAATAAAGAATGTAGGATTTTTACTTAACTAGTGCTTAGAAAAATAATTATTGCGTAACAAGTACCTACCTACATAACAATTAACAAGGAAATATTATTGAATACTAAGAAAGATATATGAAGTGAGATCTTTTAAGAGTTTTTCCTAGTTTTAAAATGTAATTAAAGCTTAAATCGCGACTACTAACGACATCTATCCAAATTTTAGACTGATGCTTACAAGAACAATATTTCTACTTACTACTTTATAGTACTTTGAGTAAAATTGATTTACTAAAATGTTAAATACCTAAAACTACCGTCTTTAGAAGACTATCTACTATGTTCCACAAAAAGTTACTTGAATTCAATATAATTGTCATGAGCAAAATATCACAGATTAATTATCTACTCTACATGAAATGGACTAGAAAATTGTAAAGGCGTTTTCTAATTTCTTTGGTAGCCTGTGCCCTCGGCATGCCATTTTCATTAAACGGGTTAGCGCACTTCTCTAGTATTTCAACAAGGACAGCCGGAGCCCTAGGGCCCATCAGCAACCCTGACACTATAATCCTCCCTGACATCATCCACCCAAGAAATATCTTTTCACAGACAATCTGCAAGTTATTGTTCACCACTCCATGCTGGCATTTGAAGGTTATCAAGTTACAAAATGATCTGCAATCGGATAAATCACAGTCACTGTGGTGCTTGCAGTTTGATCCATCAGCTATAATTCTATTGGCCACTGACAGAGGGTGAATGGAGTCAAGATCCGTGTACTTTACTTTCTTGAAGTCACTTGTCACTCCAAAATTGTTCATCTTGATATCACAGATCAGCATTGGCTCAGGAAACACCTGTTCCAGTTGGAGTAGGAAGTCTAATATCATTATTGATATCTTGACTCTCTTTACCCACTCGGTGTGGCTGTCATAAACAAGATGCCAGTATCCAGATATGGAGTTCAATCTCTGGACAGCGTACAGAGAACCACAGGTGCCGAGCAATTTTGGAAATACATTATACTTGTCATAAACTGATAAGGCTAGGTACTCATTATCGTGCAGAAGAGGCCACAGGCCATTCTTTTGAACATACTTGTTGCGTCTTGATGCGCTGTATGACATTTTCTTAGCATCAATATCACTGATGGCTATGTTGAATTTTGTCTTTACAACTTTCTTGATTATATCAACAAAATTGTTTTCTAAATATACTGTACTATTATTAACTGAGCTGGATAACAGTTTACCATCTTTAGAAGCTTTTAAGGACTTGAAGACAATGCTTTCATTCATCCACATTCCAGAATAAATTGCTCTCTTTTCCACGTAGAAATTAAGGCAGGAAATGGAAGATGATTTCGGCTGGCACAGTGTTTCACATAAGTGGCCATTGGACTGTCCATTACCATAGCTAGCACACTGAAAGTAAACATAAAATAGGCTTAGGAAGTTTGGAGCAGACAGTGCATGTTAGTATTCTAATTGTGTGAAGAACTGGGGGAATAAGACTGACATCCAGCGAAAGGTAAAAGCTCCTAAAACATGGTTTAAAAATCTTAAATTATTCAGCAATTTATGTCACTGACTGTACCTGGTCTATTCATATACAGGCCTTTATTTTTGGAGCTAACGATTATAGTTGTTGTGTGAAAAAACGTTTTATGCATAAATAACCAACTCACGAGGTTTCCAATGTGGGATTCTGGTTGTATGCTGGTGCATAGTAATCGCCAGTTTATCAGAAAAGCAAGAAGTGCAATGGCACACAATACTGCAGGCACTTTGCGTTTACTGGATTTGTAAATCTTTGCAAAACTCCACATGCAACAACGGGCAGTCCTCATTATGCAGGGGCTAGTTCCTTAAATGAAAATAAGTAAAATATTAATCAGTACAGTACCTAATAACCAATAAAATAGAAAATCAGAAAATGATAACTAGCTGATAGAGTGAATGAAGATCTCATAAACAACTTGGGCCAATCGGATTGAAGTTTATTTGTAAGAGCATAACTTTCGAGCAGTCAATCCGATCTGCATGTAATTTAGTAGGTCAACAGATTGTACTGTCAAGATTTACTGGTTAAAATAAGAGTTATCTGTCTTCATAAACCCTGGCTGATTGCCAAGGTATATGAAGACACCACACACCCAGACCCGCAACAAATATTTGCAGATCATCCAAACATATATGCCGCAGCGGAAACGAACCCGCACCACTTGTCGACGGGCACTTGGGCGCTACGCTACCGAGGTAGTCAATTGATTCATTGGACTAGACCACATTTGCTCGTCCTCTCCTATCATAATCATTCACTAACATAGTCTGCATACTTCAAAATATTTCATCGAGGTAATCCGTACCATAGTATCAATCCCCTATCAGTCTGTGGAGTAAGCACGTAAACAGAGTATTACATAGACTAGGGCTAGCGCGTATACCCGAGCAAGACGAAAGTTCGTATAATTCAGCCAATATTAGAAATTGATATTTTTGTGCGTGTCTCTAGGCATGAGAATGACCATGCAATTAGTGCGGTTTATCATAACCAAGATACATTTTAAAATTTCAAGAAATGTTAATGATTTAGGCATTAGAAAACTAAATGTTATTCTCGGTCTACGTCTATCTACAGACTGATAGGTCTTTAGTGCAAATAGGCTTACTTACCTAATTTTCATCGATGGCCTGTTTTTTGTATTTTCATTTCATTGATATTTAGCATAATTGGGAATAATTGATTGAAGCGTCTACATAATTTATAAACAGAAATCCTGCTTGGCTGAAAATAATACAACGCGATGTTCAACCGAAGATTATAGTAACAAGCCGAAGCCATTGCTCAACGTTTTCCGAATCCGCATTGCACCATTTGCACCAAAGAAAACAACTTTTTTTTTTATGTTTTTCCCTTTTGGGCTGGCTATGGCATCTAGGCCTTACCGCCAAGTCTAACGTGTATTTTTTCTTGTTAATTTGTTTATCTTTCTTCTTTTCTTTCGTTTATCATCGTCAAGTCAAGTCAAGTTTAGTTTTAGTAAGATATAATGGTGGCTATTTTACTAAAACCTGGAGGGACCTATTGGCGCCAACTCGAAAAATGACGACACACGCAATCATTTCATTTCACTTCACTTGTGCGGTTTACTCAAACAATATTGCGCAAAACACCACTTTATTCACACAATATTATTCAATTTAACACTAGTTTTGTAAAATAAATAGAGAGCACAACATCACTTCGCAAGTTCCCGCCAAAAAGTCAGAGAAAACAACAATGTTGTTCAACACTTCTTCTTTCTTGCTGCCAATTCTGGCCATGCCAGTCGATGTCTGTCAGTCGATGCTATTTCAACATGTTGTCCTGAATTTTAAAATAATCAATCAATCACTAAGATCGTACCGTCCGGCACAGACCAATAGGATGCTGGTGACATTTTTTCACCAATCGTAAGGACAGTATGTGCATAAACACGCGTCGAAAAAAAAAATTCCGCCATTACAGTCTGGAAATAGCATCTGCCGATTTTTTACGGTTTGGTCCCCCTAGTGTGAATTAGATTATCTCCTAAGATTTATGAATGAATGAAAATGCTTTTTATTTATGAAAATCTAAATCATATGGTATGTTTACATCGTAGATCTGTCTACAGGGTACATACCTAGACAATCTAACAATAGTAATATAATATGTCGCTCAGTGCCATCTATCGGCAATTAGCTTGTATCATTACGTAGTACGTATTCTTTCGCCGTGATGGCCCCGGCTGAAGAATAGGCCCCTCCATATCTACCTATCCGCGGATGTCGTAAGAGGCGACTAAGGGAAAAAAGCTAGGGGATGGGCAGCAGCGTCCCTCATATTAACAACGATAGCTCTAACTGCGCTCGCCAACCCGCATGCCCAGCGTGGTGAGTATGGGCAAATCCCCCCACATGATAAGGAATTTGTTCTGTCCCGCTGCGGGACAAATGTTTGCATCATCATCATCAGCCTGTAGAAGTCCACCGCTGGACATAGGCCTCCTCCAAAGAGTTCCATGACGAACGGTCTTGAGCATGATCTGCAAATATAAAATAATAAAAGAAATAAATATCACGGACATATTCACACGGTTGTTCCTTATTTTTTCTCTAGTTTTTTTTGGCATTTCCATAACTTTTCTCGAAGCGTTTCGGTGTTATTTATACGATACGGGTACAAATATGAAAATAAATGATCCACAATGATCGTTATTCAATTCACCATAATTATTAAAGCTGGTGCCTTTACAACTAAAATGTAAAGGCCGCTATTTGACCTCTGTGGCTCAGTGAGTAACTGTCTGACTGCGACTCGTGCTGGTTTGATTCCCGTGGTGGAACTAAATATTAGCATAATCCGCAAATATTTGTTCAGTCTGGTTGTTGTTGTAAGTATTATTTCAGATAGGAAAGCCAAGCAAGAGTATCTACCGGAGTTGAGTAAAATAAACGCTAATAAATAACTTTAGTATCTACGTTTGAGTTCGGCCGATGGATCTTTGTCTAACTTATTCAGGATGGGATGGCGAATCAAGCAATTTTAGAGTTCATAAATATATTGCGCATCCAACCAAGCGGCTATCTTCACTTTTGCATAGTCTGTCCTGCCAAACTGTACTTACGCACATTTATATGATGACTGTTAGTTAGGGTTGTTTAAATAACATGTTCCTATATGCTATTCTAGGTAAATAACTCTTTATATTCCAAGTTTCAACAAAATCGGTTGAGCCGTTACGGCGTGATTGATTGAACAACAAACATCCTCTCACAAATTTTCGCATTTTTATTAATAGATGAATTAAAAGTCAAACCTGCATACCTACCTGCAGAGAAGATAATAAAACAAATGAAGGCAAAGGCCGTTACATAGGTATTCAATAAAAAATAAAACTGCGGTTTGCTACTACGTTTACAAACTGTGAGTTCACGTTACCGTGACGTGCTATTTCTCATATAACATGAGGAACAATTGAATCCTACACTATTATACAAAGCGTGGCGGGATCTGCTACCTTTGAACAGCGCGGTTGGTAGTTATAACTAGCTAGATAGTAGTAGCTACATAACTACCCACCAACTATTTCCGGCCTTGCCTCCAGAATATTACCCAAGACCGAATTAGATCAATATGGACAAGGATTTTAGTTCCCACGGCTCTCTACTCTCTTTATGGATATATACTCGTACACAGCGTAAATATACTAAAACGCAAATTGAAAAAGTAAATGAAATTAATTAGGAATGAGAGAATATAAAAGTACTCGCAAGCCAAGCTACCTAAGTCAGTCTGGTTTCAGATTCAAACAGTGGATTTTACTTTACTACAATAAAATAAACAATAATAACAAGCTCGTTTCGACGTTTTATTCCATGTAAATTTGCAGATATAATTAATTACAAATTATGGTCATGTAAATTGGGATCTAAGATAAATTATCGGTATATCAATTAGCTGGTATAGAGGACTGATGTAAACCACCTCCGGTATCACGACTCCCAGCCAAAGTTAAATTTAGATGACTCATCAAAATATAAAAAGGCAGTCTCGGAGTGTGGCGTTAGAAAATTCTGTCTTAATTCTAAAGTTACATTATGAGATTTTTAATGTGATTGTGATAAAACTCAAACTTAATTACACTATGTGACCATACTACGTCCTGGAAGGCTACTAGTATGCATGCAATGACTATTAGTTAGGATCCTCACTCTAGGTTATTTATTATAGTGCAGAACTATTTCATTGTTATCTAAGTTCCTAAAAAGATAATGTGACAAACCTATATTGTCTACATGTCATACAATCACAATTTTTCCTAAAACTATCTGTACAGATTTAGGTAAATTCAAGATGTCTAATGCCAATAACTTTAATAGGTACATACACAGGGTTCAGGGTTACATTATGCGTTTGAGCGGGTGTATTAAATACTTCGCTACAAATGGTAATAGAATGTCCAGCTACAGTTCAATATTGGAAAGATAGTTTGACAAAATTATTTTCTGAACTTGATGAAATTCTAGTACATAAACAAAATGGTCTAGATACAAAATTAAGTTACTCACAAACAAATTCATAAATAAACTTTTATTAAAATGTAAAAGGTTGGAATACTCCATGGACACTACTGATTTCACAAATGTGAACCATTAATTACAGAGAGCACTGAATCATTCCTCCGACTCATTTTCATTTGGTTCTGGGGTGCTAGTTTTCAACCAAGGGTGCTGAAGGCACTCAAATGCAGTGGCGCGCCGATTTGGATCAAAATCTAACATGGGTTTCAAGAAATCAGCAAATTCCTCTGCATCACTCACACTCCACTCATACTTTTCAGTGAGCACAGAAACCAAGCCCCAAGGCTTCAAACCAGTTATGTTTCTCAATTCACCCTTTTTGTTGAAGAACACTTTGGAATATTTTCCAGAAGCAGCAATTCTTTTGGGAATATCTCCAAGAAGTTCAATGATGTGAGCCAGATGGTCCTCATCGCGTGTATAGCCATCTCCGGAGTGCGGCTCAAATAGATAATCTCCGGTGGCTAGTTCAAAAGCCATGCATGCAGTACTCCATATATCAGCTGAAGTGCCATAGCCAGCACTCAGCAGCACTTCCAGTGAACGATACTGTCTAGTCTGGATATCCTCAGTGAAATGCCTGTGTACCCAGCATGCATTTCCCAGATCAGCAATCTTGACTTCCAATTCACAAACTTCATAGGCAGGGTCTGGCTCTTTTTCGAGAGATTTACCCAAGTTCATTTGAGAATTGAATGAAGGTGGAGTGTCAGTCATTTCTCCTTCAGACATGGGGGTGCCTGCATCATCTGCACAACCATACTGTTTATTGCGAACTTGCACCGCATCAGCATCCGTGTCAAATGCCTCATCATCAGGTTCCTGCAGATCATTATCATTGCACCCATTCACATTTGTTTCATTATCAGAGCGAGTTGTATCAATCACACTCGTATCCTCCGGTGTCTGTGGTGAGTCATCTATATCCTGAGACATTGGTGCTGATTCACTGTTGACATCAGTTTTCTTCTGCTCTTCAATCTCTTCAATTTGTTCCATTTGTTTCTTTAGGAGCATGGACTGGCGCTTGGCTTTCTTTTTTAATTTCTTCTTTTTATTTCTACTCATTTTCCCAGTCACAACCTGTTCTTGAAACTCTTTTGGTGCAGTACTTATGAGTGAATGTGGTAATCTCAAGCCAAGGGAATGTAATTCAGTGGCCTCCGCGGCCAGTTTACGAATATAAGGTTCATCCACACAAACTAAAACATTTTCAGGTTTAATATCAGTATGAATGATCTTACACTTAGTGTGAAGATAATCTAGTCCCTCCAGAACTTGCCTTATGATGGTTTTCACATTGTCACGAGGGATACCTCTGTAATTGGATTTGAGTATCAGCTTCAGAAGGTGATGACCCAGCACTTCAAATACCATGCACACATGGGTACCATTCACACCTGTAATCTTGAAGTCATTCAGCAGCTGCACTGTCTTATTCCTTTTAGGATCGGCAGGATCGCTGTCGCGTACAGCTCTCAAAATTTTTATTTCATCTAGGGCTGTCTCTGTGAAATGTGGCGCAGATTTGACAACTTTTAGCGCAACAAACCTCTTGTCCACGAGGTCCCAGCACAGCCACACGGTGGAGAAATGGCCCCATCCCAGTTTCCTCGTGACGTGGTAACGGTTCAGGAATAGGTCGCCGATTTTGACAGGATGGTATCCACCCTTGCAGTAATCTGCGCTGTCTTCTTGCTCCTCGTCGTCGCTAGCGTACTGCTCGTCATCGTCCTCCTCGATCGTCTCGTTGGACGAGCTGTGAGTCGGCTCCAAGCGATTCTGATTTTGGCTGCGCAGACCGTTCCCTTGTCCACCAGAACCGTGATCCTCCTCGCGATTTTTCTTCTTGCCGAGTTTGTGTCGCTTCTTTTTCGCCTGAATGGCCAGGACCCTTCTATTTACATCTGATTTAGAACTCATTTAGTAAATTAAAACACTTCAACAACAGCTAATAATTAAAAAATGTAACTTTTCATCTCAAATCTTTTTGTTTGAGTATGGCGGCCGGTCGGTCGTAGAACAAAATGCGCTCGACTCGAATACGATTTTTTCAACTGTGTTGCCACTACAAAAATACACTACATTGAACTAGTAGTGTCTTTTGAGAACTAGTTCAATAATGGGATAGGTGAGTATGTAGTAGGTTAGTTGAAGATTGATTTTTATTAGGCAAGTATAAATTATATATAAAATTGAATTGTACAATTTGTAAAGAGAGTTTAGTTTTTTTGCATAAGTAGTATATTATTGAATGCATTGGGAAAAATAAGAATTATTAATTAGAGCGAACGGCTTTTAGTTAAACGCACTTTTTCAGGGCCACCATACCTCAAGCTGCTCACTAACCTAATACAGGATGACCAAGAAAGAATCAGTGATACGACAAGCAAGCAGTTGAACGCATTTACAAAGAGAGCTACGATACGTGCGTAGTGTGCTGCCTGCCGCACTACGACTAGCACTGTAGTTGTACGTCGGGTGAGGGTGCCAGGGCGAGAGTTTAAGGTTTAATTCCTGACTGCTGAGATGTGTTTGTTAACTCGCGTACGAGGGTTGTTGCGGTGTTGCACACAGACACATACCACACCGTGCCGCCTTGTACTTCTGAGCCTTTCTTGTACCTGACTGACACACACAATACACATGCGGGCTACCCTACCACCTCGCGCGCCCGTGCTTATTTGTGCAGAGGGAGACAGCACGATTTCGGTATCAGATTACTTCTGAGGTTTTTTTTTTTATTCTGAGATTTCGGTAAATATTGTGCTGTCTCCAGGGGGAGGCTCACCTCGATCGTGCTGCACTGTTTGAGAAAAAATTGCCAGCACGCTCCTCGCAGTGTTGTGTGCTAGCTACCTAGCAACGACTATCGAGATTTTGGAGCGTAGTGGCTCCCTAGTCCATGATCGAGATACTTACTATACTACTACTTTTGGCAGGCCATCGCCTGTAAAAAAATATATGAATGTCGCCGGACTGTACGTCTTCATAGATTACGGAACCGCTACGCTGCTAGTCCAAGTAAAGTCAGATAGCGAAAGTAAGGGTTGCACAAACCATACCAAATTACGTAATTATTGTAATACTGTAGATTTTACTACCATACCATGGGTATCAATGTCTGGATCTAGGGTAGATTTTTAGGGTTCCGAAGTCCAACTAGGTATTTTGGGTACAATATTTGCATAATACACTAGATAGCTAGAAAGAAATTTTTTGTTCAAAGTACCTAGTACTTTTTACTTACATAGTACTTTTTTGTTTGAAGTACCTTGTACCTTCCATAAAGTCCTTTTTTCATCAAAGAAGAGAGGGACGCACTATAGTAAGTAGTCTTGTGTAACGGATTTTTTAATTTTCGCGAGACATCATTTGTGAAAAGTGTGAGATCTATTATTGCATTTTAAATTAAAGAAAATAAGTAGGTTTAAAAATGTTATATTAGCTCATTAAAATACAAGATTCCAATAGGAACATTTCTTAAATAAAGTTAAAAAAAATAAGTCGGTGCCTATGTATAGCACGCGCCCAGCACGCCATTGAGGTTGTCTGTGCGTATTTATTGTTGAAAGGATCGCATAACATAATTGAACAGTTATACCTATACCTACTAATTCATCTCTCTAGCAGAAATCTTTTTCACTGGCAACAAAATAACCCCACTGAGCAAGATAAATGTACCTGCTACATAAAATGTAATTGTGTAACCAAAATTTATTTTCAACGCACTGGCTAATGGTGTACTAACTAAGCTACCTATACCTTGAAACAATAACATCATCCCTGTCGCGTTCGTTAATTTGTCTAATCCATATAATGTCACTAAAACTATACTTCGGAGGCATGCTATGCTAGCAATAAAAAATCCAAAAACGCAACAGTATAGATATTGGTAGTATAAGTTATGAGAAATATCTGATAGTATTGTTACTACACCCGCAATTATACATGAAAATGTAAATATCTTAAGAGCATCAATTTTACATGCTAAAGACCCTAAAACTAGCCTTCCAATTGCATTCGAAAGTCCTATAGCGCTTACAAATAATGAACAGTGTTTAGGATCTAAACCATAACTTATGTTGCGATCTTGCAAAAATACATAGGGTACTAAATATCCCAAATATGTCAAAAACCCGCTGAGACACAAGAGTAAAAATGAACATTTTTTAAGGAGCTTGGGATCCATCATTGTTGCTAGAATTCTTCTAGCCGCAGTGGTAAATACGCCACGTCGCTCCCGCAAGTCAACTGTTGTTACTGCACGAGATACTGCTAGTTGGTACTCAAGACCAGTTTTAGGTTCAGAAGACGTATCCATCATACTTTTCTGATAAGCAGGTAGATGTTTTAACTTGCCATCGTAAAAAGCATCATCTCTATACATTGGCCGAGATTCAGGTACATGCTGCTCCCAATGGCAAAGCCGTGCCCAGCAGCTACGCTTTTTCGGTGCCTCTATCTGCACAGTAACTTCCACAGTTTTTTTTGACTTGTCTTGTACACTTGCCTTTGACATTATAGACTGGACTTGCTTGAGTTGTCGGTGGCTTATACCACCTTGAGGTGTTTGAGCTGTTATCGTCAATTTCGAAGCAGTTGCTGTCGATGGCCCTGCTTGAGTAGTGGTAGCGACGACTCCTTCATCGACCACAGCTGCTGCGGTTGGGAAGTTTGCATTTGAAACGGCGCTGAATAATCGCTCTGTAGCAGTAGGCGTTAGTCCTTCCTTATTAGTTCTCGTCCGAGAAGGAACACCTTTAACTACTGACAAACTCGGCAAATACGTTACAGTTTTAGTTGGATCTTCTGTAGTTTTCGTAACTGTTAGAGAAAGCAGGGGTTTGAATGTCATGCCCAAATAAAAAACTATTCCAAACAAACCTGCATGCAAAAGTGTCAAAACACGCCAACCGGCAATTTTTACTATGTAGGAATTGAATGGAAACATAATCATTATTCCAATACTTGATCCAGTAGTAGCTATAGCCAATGCTAGTGAACGAAGTTTTTCAAAATAGAAACCAACCACCAAACTTGATGTCATATTAATAAAACAATATCCGAAGCCAGCAATGCCACCATAAAATACACACAATGCTCCATAATTCGTTGAAAAGTAAGTACATAAAAGAGCAAATGAGCATAAAACTGAACCTGTCATTATACAAGCTCTAAATCCAAACCGATTTATGAAAGCAGATGCAATAGGAGCTGCAATGAAGTACAAAGCTATTGCTATAGAGCTTATGAATGCCACTACGGATTCGGATAATCCAAGATCCTGAGTCATGTCACCAAAAATACTTCCAAATGTGTAAGCTACGCCGTCTAATATAAATATACTCCAAAAAGCACCAAAGACCACAACCCAACCCCATCCTCCTTCATGTGGAACAGTTATTTGGGCCGCAATCTCAGTTTCTTCTCCACCTTCAGTCCCTTCAACATCATCTTGACGTGTCACTACTCTGCTTGGTATTACTAGAATACTCTTCCTAGTGCTGGTATCATTTTGTTTCGCAACAACTGGCTTCGGTGGCATTTTTCAGGTATTAGTAAAGATTTAATACATAATATATTTCCTATAAAAAAATTAAACAATGTTTCTAGTACACCAAATACTTAGCAATCAAGATCCCAGTATGCCAAGATAATATAAACATTCGTAGCTATTGTCAGATTGATTGACGATTTGACGATTTTTATTCTCTTTGATAGATTCACAGACCAATTGGATGCTATCTGTTCTGTGATGCTAACGCATGATAGAGTTAGCCCCTTCGTCCACGGCGCGACTCAAAAGGAACGCGACTGAAACTGTAGTCACTTATGAGTAGCCTGACTGCGATAACACTAGTATTTCAATGCGCGTCGTCCACGACGCTACTCAAAAGGAACGCGTTTGTAACTAGTCACCTGGCGACTCGACATGCTGGTCGCCAGGCGACTGGTTTCGAGAAACTGTGTGAAAAATGAACGAATAAACATTAATTATAAGTGATTCTGACGTCTATGTGACTGGAGAAGTAATAATTCCGTGTCATCGCTCGAATTATCACTAGTCATGTTAATTATTTTCGTTTTCAAAACTTTGTTTACATAAAATCGTGTACTGAGTAACTGAGTTTCAGGAAATTCCAGTAGCGCCGTGGACGAGTCAGAGTTTCCAATCAGTCCGCAACTCTAGTTTCTAATGAGTTCCGTCACTTTTGCGTAGCGTCATGGACAAGGGTTTATTTTCCACTAAAGTCTGGGGGAAAATCAAGTTTCAGGGTTGGCAGCTTGGCAGCACTATCTAGTATTTCCTATTCCTAGTCTGTGGCACTATCTAATAAGTAAGTACGTAGTACTAAGTATTCCTCAGTCTGTGCTGCTTCACGAATAGAGAGGCATTTTTATTCTGTATTTTTATTTTGACTGTTTGATTTGATTTGACAAACCGCGTTAGCATCCTATTGGTCTGTGACAAACCGTATCAACAACGTATCGTCCGTCACCGTCAATCACATTGACTATTAAAATAATTATTTTTGGAGGGAAAAAGTCGGCTAGAGGAGTGTTTGATTTGATTGAACTTTTTAGATTTTGTTTAGTTTAATTTCAATCATATCCCTCGAAACTTTCTCACAGTAAAAATATGTCTCAAACAACATTAACGTCCTACTTTAATAGTAGAAAAAGGGCAGCAACAGAAGATATAGCTACATCAAAAAATAAAGTTGCACATATCGAAAGGACTCAAGAAACCAAAGCTTTGCGAAAAGCACAAATATTGAAGAAATGTGAACCCGTTACCAAAGATGTGAAATCAAGCTTGGAAATTATAGTTGAAAGTGTAAAAAAAACTGAAAATGCACCAATCAATGTGGCACAGAAAGCTTCAGATTCACAGCCGAACGAAAAGACGATATTCTCCAAGAAACTTAATGCTTCCAACGTAGCTAAAAGTAGTGAACCCTCCAGAACTTCGACGGTTAATTGTGCTCGCAAAGAGCTTAGCTTGGGCGACATAAGAAAGAAGTTAGCTGGCAGTTCTAGGTTAGCCGAATTGAGAGCGTCTGCTGAGCGAATCAGTAAGGGCATACAACAAGTGAAAGAGGCTACCGAAAAACGGAATCTCAAGGAGTTCAAATCCATTGATGTGGAAGTACCAGTTAGGTAAGGTTTCTTGTTCAAGCAGTCTCATAACCTTGCAATTAAATGACTAAATACTAAAGTGTACCTAATCTTTTTTGCAGTCCCAGAAAGAAAGCGCAGAATGAGCTCCTGTCTCCAACAAAACAAGCACCCACCCTGAAGAGGCCTCTTATTTCACCAAGAAAAGTCTTTGTGAGTCCTGTCAAAAGCCCCAATAAGGTACATAAGTACAATTTTCTCCTGGTCAATTTTTTATTCAAGATGGGTACAAAGCCACTTTGTGAGTCAGTTCAGTCACTAGGTTTTCATTGGCCTAGTTGCTCGCTTGTTGTGTCACTGATTCATTCTTGGTCATCCTGTATTAGGACAGCAACCAGGTTGAGGTATGGCGACCCTGAATAGGGCCTATGGCTGTTGGTGAAAGAATCAATGTAGTGAAAGGATTAAAGTGCACCTCTTGGAGGCTCCTTTCATGCAGGCCTAGTGTATGAATACATTTGAATACAGTTTTGTATCTATGAGCTGCTTGCTACCAGTGCTAGCTGAACTGCCAGGCTATTGCGTAAGCAAAATGGTTATAAAGATCGCAATTTTAGGGATGATTTTATAAATTTTAGTGACATCTGAAGTTTTTCAAACATGAAAAGGAAAAAGCTAAGGTCTTAAAGTTTTCCCTTGTCAAGTTTGGAATGTTTTTAATCTTGCTAAGATTGTTAAAATTACCCTCAAAGTTACGATCTTTATTGCCATTAAGCTTAGGCAATTGCACCCCAGGTCTTGTGTCCAGGGTGCATATAGTTTTCACTAGAATTGATACCACATGAGTAATTTTTATTGTGGGTCAAGGGTGTAAGAAGAAATTGATGTCAGTGCACAGAATGTCTACTAAGCATAAAAGTATGACCTCAATTTTAGACTGACCGAGTTATGCTTACATTTTTCTTTTATCTTATTTTATTTTTAGTTTGTATTTTGTTGTGTGTTACTGTGTTTATTTTACAAATGAATATAAATGGAGAGACAATTGAATTAATGAGACTTCTGTCTCTTGATTCTCAGATTCCTGCCTATGTCAGACATGCATCACTAGCCACCGCTACAACGAGCCTGCCCCTGCCTCATCACTACAGATTTCTGTCTGAGCTATTCCGTGGTATGGAAACTGTAGTGGCACTTCTATACAACAGAAATGAAAAGATAACCTTCTCTAAACTCAAGCCTTCAGTTCAGGAGATGCTGAAACGTACCTTCAATGAGAAACACCTCGCCCAAATCAAATATCTGGTGCCTGACTTCTACAACTTCCAAGTGCAGAAAATAAAAAACTTCAGTGCCTCATCTCACAAGGAAGAATATGAACTTGTCATCACACCAAATTTCCCCAATAATTTCAAAGCAATGAACCCTACAGTGTTGTTGGAACGGCGCCGATTCTTCTATGACACACTCCTTCAGCTGGTGAAGAAGCAACATGCACAGTACTTGCTCACTCTGGACCCTCCAATGGTCATACCGGATGACAAACTGTCCCGTTGGCATCCCGAGTTCGAGATTGAAAAACTACCTGAAGTAGAATGTACTAAGTTGCCGGAAATGCCCAATGCAGAGAAGTTCTCCACAGCACAGGATGTGCTGGCAAAGGCTCGTGAGTTATTCAAATGTAACACTAAAATGGAAAGGGCTTTGGAAAAATTGGCACAGGCTAAATCACGAGGATTGACCGAAGAAGAGAAGGCTGCTACAGGAATCAATGATCAAAAACAAAGTGCCATAAGCAGCTCTGCTACTCCAGCCAGCCAGCCCTCAACCAGTAACATGACTCTACTGAACCCTGCCCTCCGTAATCTGCCCACTGCTCTACTAGAAAAGGTGAAGGCTAAGCAAGCTGCAAAAGCTTTAGAAGCTATGACAAGACCAGCAGAGCACGAGCAGAAGTATGCCATCTACAGCAGACTGCCTGACCTAGCTCGCACCCTTAGAAACATATTTGTTACTGAGAGGAAGAATGTCCTTGCCCTCAACATAATACTCTCAAAATTAGATAGCAGTTTCAAAGCCAACATATCTGCTAGTGACCTCCAGAGAGACATCAAAGTGCTAACAGAAGAAATTCCTGAATGGATCAAACTACATGACATCAGAAATAACTCTTATCTGAAATTAGACAAAAATATTGACCTAAAGCAAATTTTTACGAAACTTGAAGCTTTGGCAGCCAAATACAAATAAAAAATAAGTGAGACAGATTTACTTAAGTATTTATAATAGACTCTGCAATTAAGGCTGCATTTAGTAAATTATTTCATTCATAAGTGAACTCAAATCACCATTTAGTAATTAAGTTATTGTCTGACGTTTGTTGGAAGAATGATGCAAAAAGATGTGTTATCATGAGTAATTAAAACCATAATATTAGATGTGTACTTATGTGTACTGCAATCAATCTCTTTTGTTTGTCTGAAGTTATCCATTAGTTGATTAAATCAGATAAAACTATGCCAAAATAAAAATTGACATCAATTTATTTATCTCATAGCAATAAGCAGACATTTTATTTTGTTTTTATTGTATTTCATTTATAAATTATGTATTTCTCTTGACATAAACTTTGACAAAGTTAATGTAAGAACTTTTAGTTTGAAGTAACTTAGATTTTAGTTCTTTTTTTTATTACTGTGTGGTATTTTTTCTATAAATAAAAAACAAATGCAAATTGATCATATATATTTCATTGTATATGTACATTTCCTATAGCAAAATATATTATACTTATTCCATGATTAATGGGTTAATCTCTACTGTAACTGATGCATCACATCCATCTTTTTCTATGGCAACCTCCTTGACCTCTACATTACAGACACCTCTTTTATTTTGCTCATGTAGTTTATCCATGGTCTGTCTCTTCCTCTCTTTCCTGACTTTACCTTTGTTGATGTTTTTAAATAAACTGCCATGTAGTATAAGATGGCCAGTCATCTTCCTTCTGTTCTCAAGAATTTTAAGCTAGTTTTTGTTTAAAAGCTCATAATCGGGCTTGTCACCTCGTTGATATGCTGATTGGAACTGGATCAGGATTTCCTTTGGGATCAAGTATTGGCTTACTGCTGGATCCAGCTTCATTTTTTCTATGTAGGCAGCCTGTAGAAGAATGTGGACAGTGGTGTTTGAAATATTCAAATTAAGTTTTTACTTTTAAGTGCATTGTATGAATTTATAAGGCCAACTCTGTCCTGCAGTTTCATTGAATTATACATAGGATATGGGAGCGCTACGCTCTACTTTAAAACTAGGTAGGTAGGTACATACCAATTGTATTTAATTTGACTTTGATGACAGTTACGTGCATTGCGACATCGCCTTCCCTCAAAAATCGCTTGTGTGATAGGGCTCTTAAAATAAGCTAATCGTGAAACCAAAGCAGTACAACTAGCGGATAAATATTGGTGACCGCGGTGAACTTTGCTGAACGTCTGCGGTAGGTGAGTTACGTTACGAGCACTTTTATTACTTACCAACAAAGTGTATTTCGGGCCGGTAATTTGAACCGTCTCATCGTCGAAAGTGATTAGCCTTTCGAACCAAGGCCAGATCATATAGTCCGCATAGCCCGGCTCCTCTCCATCTAGAAAGGTGGTTCCGCGGGTTTTGAGCGCTTCCTGAATGAATTCCAGACCCTTGTGGAACGCCGTGATATGGTCCTGGGTTATTGTATCGCGGGCCTTCACCAGTTTGAAGAAATACGGGTGGATCTGAAAGTAATTGGAACTTTTTGAATTTGTATTCTAACGAATCTAAAGGGCCCTTATAAGACAACAAACGCCATATTTAGGTGAGTAGCAAGGGTTGATAAAATAAGAAACAGATGGCGCTTTCCTCATGGGACAAGAAGATTGGCGGGTCTCCCGAAGATCACGAATACCTATTATTAAATTATTGTAGAAAAATCTCCGTCTAATCATCAATTCGTTGGTGTAAATAGGCACTTACGGAAGATCCTACAACTTCAACGATAATCTTGTCGAATGCTTTCTTCAAGGGGTCCTTTGGAAGAAGAGGCCTCTCCGGGTAAACTTCATCTAAGTACTCCACAGTGATCAAGCTCTCGTAGATGACGACGCCGTCTTTGATCTCGATCGAGGGAACCTTTCCTAGAACACGATGAATACTTTTTTAACCGCAAAGTTGTACATGCCTGTCTTTATTGTTTTATTTATCTTAAAATCTATGCTAGGTGGGTACTTGTAAAGATTCTGGTAATTTATATATATATACATATATTCACTTTTCGATTACTCTCACGGTTTCCGATTTCGCCTAAGTGGCCCTTACAAAAAAACTCACCCTGTATATCATATAATTTCTAAAAAAATATAATTTATTTCTCAGAATTGACTTTACTTTTATCCCAAATAGATTCGACGGATATGAAATCGACAAATAGTACATATTATGTTCATAGTATGAGCAATAAAAAAGAAATATTCCTTCATTATCTTGGTTTACCTCCTAGAGGACTCTTGGTGAAGATCCATTCTGGTTTGTCCACGAGGTCAACATTGACGACTTCGTAGTCGACCTTCTTCGCATTGAGAGCCAGTATCGTGCGCTGAGCGAAGGGGCAGTATCGCATGTTGTAAACACGCAACTTTCCAGTGTACGGTGGAAGAGTGTCCCCTGAAATGAGATGAAGCTTTTGAAATAACTATAAAAATGAATTCAGTAACTATTTATTTTCCTTTTAGTGATCCGTAGTTTTAGAAAAACGGAATACCTTAACATTTGTTAGCGTGGGTATACCTACTGAACTTAATAAATTCAAATATTGCGATGCGTTGGACTATTCGTAGCCCGGATGTCCCAACCCAACAGAGAATACAACTAAAATAAATTTGATGTAGGTGCAAATCCTACTGATTATGTATTTAAAATAAGTAATTAAATTTTGAAGTTTGAAATTGGCGCTCATTTTATCATCAACTTAAAAATCAACCAACAAACCTTTATTATTCCTTTATTATTCCACACAATTGAAGAAAAAACAAGTAAACATATTTTAAAAATAGGATTGAAATAAACAAAAATACAAACCTGTTTTAAGATGCTTCGTGTTGAAGTCAATTTTCGGTCCCTGGAGAGCCATGTTGCTGTATGCGTATCCCAAAACTCGTCCAACAGCGCGAACACCTTGGTATGACGACATAATTAAATGCATGCCAAAACTTATAGTCGTCGCTATCATGTTATTACTGTTAACCGAAAGTGAAACTGGTTTATCGAATTATCAAGATGATTTGCAGTTTTATGTAGGTAGGTACCTACGGCAAACCGATATGAGAGTGGCGCATGCTATGATATGATGTTTGAGCTCACGTAGGGTATCTAACCTTGTACGTTCTATCAACATTCAAGTAAATTAGAGATATAGGCACCTTGTGCACTTGTGATATTCTGCTTGATGTTTCTTTCTAATGTTATTCTAGTAATTTGTACCTAAAGTACAGTATGTACCTAGAGTATATTACATAGCCTAAGTTTGCTGTACTAATCCATAATCTATGGTTTTCTGTTTGTAGGTAACTTAGGTAAGCCACACTGCTACAAACTTGTAGACCGAGAAGGTCTAAGTACAAACTAGAATCGGCACTCTTCAAAGATGATAGTTGTCTTTTGTTTGTCTATGATTTGCGCAAAAGGTCTAGGTCAACACAACAATAACGATATGAGGTTCGGGGTCATTTAGTCGCGCGTTATATTAATTTTATTTGGATGAGATTATCATACCATTTCCAAAAACATCCCTCTCTGTCCATTTGCAGAAGCGTATGGCTCATGGCACAGATAACATAATACTATACTAGACTAGTATTAATTTATAATACTAGTTTATTAATATGTTATAAATGTTATAATACTAGTATTAGCTCATGGTAAATACGGAGAAGAAAAAAAAATAGTTGATTTGACTGGTCTTGCTTGACTTGACAGTGACACACAGTTGACTGACGTGACGAGTGGCGACGAAAGGAATTTTAGAAAGAAAAAGTCTCATTTTTTGTCATCAAGATTTCATTTTCATCTTTTTGAAACAGGAAAATTAACTTAGTTTTACAATGTCGGAGAAACATTTGCAGACCGGTGAGTTTTTATTTTCCATTAGAACAAGTGTATAGAATATATTTTTCATCAAAAAATGTCTCTCTATAGGTGATGCTCTGCCAGCGTTTAATGGAAAGCTACGAGTTTTTGCAATGAGATTCTGCCCGTACGCCGAGAGAACTGTGCTGGTGCTGAACGCCAAAAAATTGCAGTATGATTTGGTATTCATCAACTTGGATCACAAGCCTGAGTGGATTTTCAATTACAGTCCTAAAGGTTAGTTTTTAATGCAAGTACCAAGTCGAAATTAGCAGGATTATAATAAGGAAAATATACAAACATTACACATGAAATTAAATCCAACTGGATTTCCTTATTCTATTTTATATTATTAACCTATTGCCCACTGTTGGGCTCCCCAAAATCTTTTAGTTATTGTGGCTTTGGAGATCTCCCACCACTTCTTTCTTGTCATACCCACTGAGATTGTCATGCAAATGCCTTCTTTATCTATTTTTTTTTATTTACTTTATGATGGCCTATTGTGATCTTTATCTATACTATAAATAGTAATAAATGAATATTCCTTCCAATATATCCTTCCATCACTCTAGGGAGGTGCATACAATCAAGAAAAGTCCCTGACTCTAGATGTGGTGTATTTTTAAGTTATTAGTATGGGCCATTGGCATTGATATATTTGTTTGTTCATTGTCACATAGCCTGAAATAAAGTTATAATTATTATTATGCAGGTACTGTACCAGCGCTAGAGTATGAAGAAGGCAAAGCTATTTATGACAGCAACATTGTGAATGTATACTTGGATGAGAAGTACCCTGAAGTCCCATTGCAGTCCACTGACCCACTGCGCAGAGCCGAGGATAAGATAATTTCTGAGAACTTTGCTGGTGTAAGTTTTGATCATAATTCCAGCCATAGGACATCCACTAATGAACATGCCGACAAATTTCATCAGTGAATTCCTATCATATTACTCTATATATATACTCACCAAGCATGCATGTTGCTGAGTGCAATAAGAGCTCTTTTTGTGAAAATAGGAGACACTGCTGTACTGCCCATCCGCTAGATTTTTACCCTTAGACAACTCTTAGGAAATTTTATTATTTATTTTAAGGGAAATCTAATCTGACATATTTATAAGACACATAATGAATAACAAACCTTAAAATTGGTTGTCAATTAGTGAAGTTAATTCATACCTAACAAATGTGTTATTAACTTACTTGGTTATTCAAGATAGTTTATTGAGGTAGTAGGTACAACTGCATTTTATATCAGCATTTTCTGCCCACATCTTTGAATGCTTATTATGCTCGTCCAGTTATGCAATACACCACAAAATTATAATAAAAGAGCAGAATTGCTGTCTCCTACTTTAGTGAAGTCTGGGCTGAAGTGAACTTCTATTAATAGTGAATGTAATTCCACAGGCTCAGTCTGCATACTACACAGCGGCTTTCAACTCATCAGCACTGAACCCATCCCATGCTGAAAACTACCACAAGGGTCTTGAGGGTCTGCAGAAGGTGATTGAAGCTCGCGGCACCAAGTTCCTACATGGAGACCAGCCTGGTTTAGTTGATTACACCATCTGGCCATTCTTGGAGCGCTTTGAAGCCCTACCTCTACTCGGGAAGGCTGAGTTTACTATTGACAAGACTAAATATGCTGCTTTGGTAAGTATTACACAGTTATACAATAAAACATATGCTTTGAGAAGAATGACATAATATTTTTTTTCTAGGTGAACTACATCGAAGCTATGAAGTTGTCACCGGCTGTCAAAGCCTACTACCTGGCCCCAGAGACTCATGCCAAGTTCACCGAATCCCGTGCCAAGGGTGATGCAGACTACAACATGCTCGATGCCCCTGTCTGCTGCATGCGTCCTAGGAAGAAGAAGGAATAAATCCTTAGCATCAATCCATTTCTAAGTACTTCAAAATTCCAAGACAACAAAAGACTAAAATGTTTATTTTATCACCCGCTTATTAAAGTATTTGTAAAACATTCCTGTTTATCATTTATCAACCCACAATAAGCAGTGGTTAGACAAAGTAAATATGTTCGATAAGCACTGCCACTTCACAGAGATAGCTGAAGTGTAATATCATGAATTTTGCCGTAATGAATTTGCAGAGTCATTTAGGCTGACGCACAAAATGTAGGTATATTTCTTTTCTCCGCATTATGTACTATATAATGTAAGATACTTATGTTATGTTCAGGCGTAGGTAGAGCGAAACTCAACTCGGAGATCTTTGATTTAGACTAAGACATGCCAGTTTTCCTTCATTTCAGCCGTACGACGTTCACTGCTGAACATGGCCTCCCCCACAGACAGAGCAAATTCCTTATCATGTGAGGGGGTTTTGCCCATACTCACCACGCTGGGCATGCGGGTTGGCGAGCGCAGTTAGAGCTATCGTTGTTAAAATGAGGGACGCTGCTGCCCATCCCCTAGCTTTTTTCCCTTAGTCGCCTCTTACGATATCCGCGGATAGAGATATGGAGGGGCCTATTCTTTAGCCGGGGTCACCCGGCCAGTTTCCTTACGATGTATTTTTTCTTCACCGCTTGAGAGCACTAGTATAGCGCACATAAATTCTCCGTATGGAAAATCTGTTGGTGCACGACCGCAATTTAAACCCACGACCCACTTCCGATCCACGGATTACCTACTACTACATTACCACCACTCCACCAGTGCCCCTCCGTGTTAACGCTCGTGTAACGTCAACGCTTCTTGCAATGTTATGTGGAGGAGCATTCAGTTTTAGATAGTACACTGCCTACCTTTATACATATTTACCTAAACAGTGGGAGGTATAATAACTCAGAGAACGTAAAATAAAAAAATATATAAATAATAAATAAAGTAGGTAAGTAACTTGCTTAACTTTAACTGCTTTAATAATGTCCTAAAATAAAAGACAATGTAAAATAGAATTTCTATATTATAAACAGACACAACCCGATTCTATGTTGCGCACAATAACATCTTTTTTACTTATAAGTATGTACATACAAGAAAATGCCGTACTTAATTTCTGGTGTGTAATAATATTTTCATATATGTATCATCACGAATAAGTTTACTTACCTACATGTTAGAACATTTTTTTTAATTCGGTTATGTGTTGAAAAAATTAAACGACAAACAAGTAGGTATTAAGTTTGTCAAATATCTAGTTCAGTAACATTTTGAGATTCATTATCATATTGAATGGGTAGGGTAAGCAAGGCCTTATTACATCTTAATCTTCTAGATGATATTTAAACAGCGTCAGGTGTAACTTACAGAGGGGTGAGTGGGAGTTGGCACCATGGTTTTTACACTCACTTGTGAGGAACACTTGTTTATGTATGGAATCCGTAACAGTGCCTCTAGCGGACCATAACTGTCTCTCATGTTGTCCATACAAAAACACGTGTAACGTGCTTGTTTCCACGCACGAGTGAGAGTGATAACTATTGTGCCAACTACCACTCACCATCACCTACATCAGAATAAAAACCACATTAATTGTGTACCTACATCATTTACCGAAAACCTTCCTGTGTAATGACGAAACATAATTATTAGAGCTTAAAATAAATGTAGAGTTAGCGGAATGTAGATTTTATCTAATTAAATTATTTAAGTACATCATAATTAATCATTTAATTTGTTCAATGTCATCTATTTACATTGAGTTCATATAATATCTAACAGATTCTATCTGAGCGAACATTACTGTTTTTGTTCCTGTTTTGAAATAAATTCTTGTTTTTTTTTAAATACATTACTACAATGAAAGTAAGCGCTTCGAAAATCAGGAGATAACGATATGCAGGGCTGTTTTAAAACATCGGAAACGTCAGCTTTTCTCAACCCAGCTCTAAAACCATTTCAGAATGAACATCACCGATGTTTTGTTCACTTGTTTAAGAGCTCACGTTTCAGATCGGAAATCTTTCCGATGTTTTAAAATAGAAATGTTGAAAGATCATATCGGCATTCTCGCAAGTGCAGACTTTAGATCCTACTAATATTATAAACGCGAAAGTTTGTAAGTATGGATGGATGTTTGTTACTCTTTCACGTAAAAACTACTGAATGGATTTTAAGTAAGGGTTAAATTGTTTATGATTTTTGAACTGTTTTTTCGCAAGAACCGCAAAACGCACAGTTTTGATTTTATGACAAAGATAACTTGAGCATTTTATTGACCTAAATCCAAGACAGAAACGCGATTGGTAAAACTTTTCTCGATATATTTATTTTTTCGAAACAACAGTTTTTTCGAAAATACTCAGAAACTTTCAATCATAAATAACTTTTTTTTAAATATTGTGTTAGACAATAGCATTGGGTACCTAAATCCAAGACAATTTAAAAAAAAATACTTAGTTTTTAAGATAATCGATATTTTCTTATAAGTCGCTAACGTCGATTACTTTCGAGCGCCTTCTAACGCTAGCTATCTCTTTCCGCATTCAATTATAGTTCGTAGCGCTGTCACTTTCTTCACTCCGCCCACTCGACAGTTTATTATGATTCTCATAGCGCCTTAATGAAACTTCAGAATAATATAGCTTATACACATGAGAATAACACATTTGCTACAATTTATAAAGATTGTGTGAATTGTCCAAAATACTACCTGAAATACTAGCTACTTGAAATACTAATCCTGCGCAGACGAAGTCGCGTGCACCAGCTAGTAAAAGATAAAACTAAGATGGCCGAAGCGCATAACCTAAAGCGTCGTGCTGTATGTGTGGATTTATTTTGTACTAGCTAACACCCGCGGCTTCGCGGCTCGGTACATACCTAGATAAAAAGTTGCCTAGATGCTATTTTATGTAAATAAATCTGCCTATTCCAAGTTTCATAGAAATCGGTTGAGCTGTTGCCGCGTGATTGAAGCACAATAATCCTCACAAACTTTCGCATTTATAATATTAGTAGGTTTTAAATATTTTTAAAAATCGATTTTATACAACTGAAACATTAATCTATTTTTTCTATCTTTTTTCTCATTTACTTAACTACTTAATTATGTACAAGGTCGCAAGTTTGAGACGTTGCTTTGAGAATACATACATTTTACAATATTTATAATTAATAATTACATATTTGAAACCCTAAATGATTGGACCATAATATTGTTTTAACTTCATTTTGGATAAACTTAAAATAAAATAACAATAGTAAAATATTTAAATAAATAAAACGAATACAAACGGACAGATTGAGGTTCAAAATATCACTCAAGAACTAAATAAAGTTAATACATTGGGGTTTCTTGCCATTTTTATGAACATTCTTTTGAATTAAAATGGAAGCCAAACACATTAAATAATTTAATTAATATTTACTATAAGGTGATTCATAACATGTATACTATCCCGAAAGGGGCTTATTCTACACCCAATTGGAAATAAAGATTGTTCTACGAATTTCGGAATGTCGTCATATTTCTTTTAGAAAAAAGATGCAAAAAAAGGATAGTATACATACATATTATGTATCACCTTGTATAGCTATTACACTACTAAGTACATAGGTATTAGTATAAACTTCAGGTGCTTGTAAATTGGAGGCTAGGCAATGAATCCTCGGATTCTGCTCAGACAGAAGATCAGAATAAAGTAAGATGGAAGAACTACTCAAAAACACTGACTACATCAAAAAAATGTGTATGGGCAAATTGACCCCACATGATAGGAATTCGCTCTGGGAATATGGGGATTCTATACGTAAATTTTTCTTGAAATCAGCACCATCTATGAATGACTTTTGGGTTGATTTTTCTTATACCAGCGCCATCTATGAATTACTTTTGATGTTATGTTTTCTTCTTGAATATGTTCTGCAGATGCATATTCGTCTTAGAGTGGTTGAATATCTGCGTGACGCGGCGGCCTACTTCCTGCGCGGCCTGGAGATTGGAAGGAGGCCGCGGCGGCTCGGGCTGGGGGCCTTCTAGGTTGTGGAGTAAGGAGTATATAGCTGGTTTGTACTGCGAGTAGGTTGGCGCTTGGACTACTTCCTCTATTTTCCTGTGTGAGAAATAATTACATTTCAGTTATAAATTTAATTTGGGAAAACAAATAGTACAATATAGAACCTAAACTAAAAACTTATAAAAATACATCAACAAAAGAAGTTTACTCATCATCATCATCATCAATTTCATCAATTCCTCTACTTGTAAACAATTAAAGCAATAGGTTAGAGACCAACACATAAACTAAAAATAACAAAAAAAAAAATTGACTTATTATGTACCTAGGGTACCTACCTACCTACCTTATTATGTACGCGAGGGAAGCCGCGGGAGGGAGCTAGTAAAAAATAAAATACTCCAGCACATACCTAAGAGCTGACAACAAGTCGGGATGATGCCGACAGTGGTGCGCGGCTAGCTGTAGGCCGGGCGTCAGCGCGGACAGGCATTCCATTGTCAGCGGACCCTTGTGGCACATCGCGCAGAGAAGGGAAACCGCTGCAACAAAATAATAAATAAATATTCCGGACATATCACACACGGTCAGCTGATCCCAAACTAGGCATAGCCTGTACTATGGTGACCAGAGACTGATATACATAATAGATAACTATTTAACACCCAGACACAGAACAAACATCTGTGTGTTAATCACACAAATGTTTGTCCAGTGCGGGAATCGAACCCGCGACCTCTAGCACAGAAGGCAGACTACCAACTGAGCTATGAGGCCTGTCATATATAAAACGTTTATGCACCTAACTTACCTGTAGATAGTATTATGTTATCTGTGCCTGTAGAGTATAGTATTATGTTATCTGTGCCTGTAGGTAGGTTACACAGGGAACCGGACGCCTGTTAGGAGAAGGACTTTTCATCCCATCTATTCGAAAAGAACGACTTGGTTCGCCTTTAAGTGTACCCAAAGGTGGTGTTTTCTTTGAAACTTTTGAAACTTTTAGCGGGCGAGTCTCTAAATTTGAACAGCCCGCCTGGGAGGTACCTCGCCTTACAGAAGATCGCAGCCAAATAAAATTATTTGTTTTAAATAGTGTTGTGTTGTATTAATAATATAATAATATATCTTTATTTCAGGCTACTTGACACATTACACAAAAATGTGTAACATGCCATGGCCCATATTAATAAATACCTTACAGACTAACATACATATAATATTAAATTAAACTTAAATAACTACACCACATCTAGAGTCAGGGACTTTCTTGATCGTGTGCGCCTCCCTGTAGCGACGGTAGACAACTCCAGCTGACCAGAAGTCGGGCGCGAGGAACACCTCTTTGTACTTGGCAGCTACCTGGAGCACGTAGGATTTGAACGTAGGTATTGCACGAAAGGAGCCTCTAAGACGCGCACTATAATCCATTCACTACACTAATTCTTTCATCGACGGTTATAGGCCCACCATACCTCAACCTGCTCTCTGACCTAATACAGGACCGAGAAAGAATCAGTGACACGACAAAAAGAAGAAGCGGGCGAGAATGAGTTTTCCTCCTCTTTATAAGTGTGCCGGAATCCAAACGCTGAGTTGGGACCTTTTTGAAACAGTGTACCTATAAGTTGCCTACTATAAGTTGTATTTGTTACCCTTTTCTTTCTGCACCTAAGTAGGCACATATTATGTTGCAAACTTGTAATGTTGCAAATAAAGAATTTGTATTTATTTGGAATGTTCTTTTCCGCGCACTTTTTGAATTTGGAACATCTTAGTTTTCAGCGGCAAAGAAATCGAACGCAAATATTGTTTGAATAAAGACTGGCTCGTACGACGGCCCACAGGCGCCGCCAGCTGAATAAAAAAAAAGAATAAAATATGAGGCGCCTTTCATTTTCTCATAGTGGGTGATGAAAAGTAGAGTGTATCACTCGGGCGCAAAAATATTTTATGCTCGGGCGACGTACTTTGAATCCCTCGCTACGTTCAGGATTCTACTAAAGAATCCCTCACTTTACTCGCCGAGTTTTTGTATTTATTGACCTGAATTATGTTTTGAGTTCATTGAGTTTTTGCAATTTCACTGATAAGCACCATCTGTAGATCGCAGCGTTGACCGTGAGACGTTGCAATTGCAATTATTTTTTCTGACCCCTTGTAATCGTACGGAACCCGCACAGGGTGCGAGTTCTCGCACATGACTGTCTTTATTGTATGGTTTCAAATAAAGCGCCCCTACAAAAACCGGCAAGCTATTCACTTTTCACCACTCACCGGTGGCTAGTGAAACGTCTCATGTAAATGCGGACTCGCTACTCAGAGTTCTTAATGTACGTGTTTTTTTTGATAAAATTTAATTACTGATTTTTGTAGGCGCTCTTTACTCGACACCATACAAATCGGTAACCTATTCACTTAATAAGGTCGAAAAGTGAGATGAGCGTAGAATAGAAACAGTGAGACGTTGATCATCTATGCATCATCATCATCTACAAGGTGATGATAACATGTATACCATCCCGAAATGGGGTTATTCTATCAACGAAAATAAATAATATTAGAGAAAAAAAACACCACTAATTTGAAATATTTTTTTTCATAATCTTTCTCAGGTTATCTGTTTTTGGTATTTTTATCATCTTTGAAACTAATAACTAAACGTACAAAAAGTCCGGAATCCAAATTGCTAACTAAAACAGCTGATTCATTGAGTTTGACCTGATTTGACCGCAATACAGCTGATTTTCGCATAGTTTTTTCAATGAATAATGTCGAATTTCCAAAAGTTGTAGTACAATTTTTTTTGCCAATTGGGTGTAGGTAGAATAAGCCCCTGTCGGGATGGAATACATATTATGAATCACCTTGTATACTAATTACATTTAGATAATTACCTTTCTCGGAGACAGCTCGGTCATCAGCGGTGGGTAGAACCAGCAGAGCGAGGGCTTCGATAGTCCGCGCTCCCTCCTTCCCGCTGAGCTGCTGGCCGCCCCCCACTAGGTCCTCGAGGGGAGGCCAGCAGGAGGCCTCGCAAGCTAGGCCCCTGATGAGGCAGGATCGCGTCACGCTGCCCCAGGTTGTGATCGCCACCTCGCGCACAGACCTGGAAGAAGTTCTGGATATATTTTTTTACCTATTTCTTTCCACGGCTGGGATTTCCAGCCGTCTAGCTTCCTGAAGTGAGTGAAATTCTTCTTTTTTATAATAAATAACATGACTATTAAAAAATTATATACAATCTAAAATTAAAATTCAACTAAAATACTAAAACTCTTGACAACTACCCTAATACAGGGTCCACATGAGAAACCACCTAACTATATACTACCTGTAACCAACCATGTGAAAGCAAAAAATGTATTGAGTATTGAATTGTTTCTGAAACACGTATTTCTTTATTTCTTTCCAAAAGCCTCAATATGAATTTTCGGATCCCTAACTTGAGGTATTATATATATTTTACATTGTGATTAATTATGAATGTATGATACTTTTAGTAGAAAATGAATTGTGTACAAATTGACTTATAATAATTATTATCAATAAATTACTATTATGACTACTACTATTATTATGGATTGCCGATACAAACTTTAAATCCCTATTTCAGCCCCTTCAAGATTATTTTTTGAGACAAAAGATTACATGTCCTTCCCCAGGATATAATCTATCTCCTTGCCAAATTAAATTACAATTCGTTCAGCCATTTAGTCGTGATGAGGTAACAAACAAACAAACGATATTACAAACAGAGTTACTTACGCATCCTACTTAATATTATAAATGCGGACGTTTGTGAGGATGTTTGTGGTTCAATCACGCCCAAACGGCCAAACGGATTTGGATGAAATTCGGCACAGAGATAGATTATAGTCTGTAATAGCATATAGTTTTTTATCTTCATAGGTACCTCACGAACGAAGCCGCGGGCGGAAGCTAGTTTATTATATTCGTATGGATGGATATTATTTTTTTCATTTAAAGGGTGTTACCTTGTTACTCACACATGTTACACACACATGTTACAGACACGTGTTACTCACACGTCATCATCATGTAGAAGCGAGACCGCAGCCGGCAGCAGATGCCGCTCGATGCATTTCTCGGGGATCTCCGCGATGTTCAGTAGATCGGTGATGAGGTTCGCGATGTAAACTCGGATCGAGCTGCCGCTGGTGCTCTCGCAACTGCTGGCTGCGACTGCAAACAACATCTGTTACTTAGACAGGATTAGCTTTCGCCTGCGGCTCCGCTCGCGTGCTACCAACATAAAAAGTAGCCTATATGCTATTAAATACTATAATCTATCACTGTACAAAAAGAGACGTTTCATCAATATATGGAGCCTGGGCCTGCACTGTGTACACTACTCTAAAATATGGCTAAGCAATAAAGTAAACGTATTTAATTGGTTATTATAATAAAATTGACTTCGTTCTAAGGTACATTAAGATTTTCTTCCACAAAGAGAGCAACACACAGCGCTACAAAAATATGGCGGATGGACGTGCGTGAAATGTCATTTTGACAACCTACATTTATCTGACAAAACCAAAACATCAAATCAAACAACATGATATGAAAAATATGTCAATGTCATGTCAAACGCCAATTATAAACCAACATGGCGGCCTTCAAATAGTGTTCAGATAGTAAAAAACTTACCAGAAGACTTATTCTTGTACCATCGTATTTGTCTTCAAATTAATGAAATTGTATTTTTCTTGTAATCTCCTATTTTTTCCTAATTTTTCTATGTAGTGTACATGGACCAGGCCCAGAATGAAATTGCTCCTTTCATCCAAATCCGTTCGGCCGTTTAGCCGTGATTGAACCACAAACATGCTCACAAACTTTCGCATTGGATTCACAACACGTATGCTATCCCGAGAGGGGCTTATTATACACCCAATTGGCAATAAACTTGTTTCTACATTTGGAAATTCAACATATTTCATTTTATAAATAAACTAGCTCCCGCTCGCGGCTTCGCTCGCGTGGTACCTACATAAATTGCCAAGACTAGCTTCCGCCCGCGGCTCCGCTCTAAATAATACTAAATATTCTGGATAAAAAGTTGCCTATATACTATTCTTGGTAAAGAACTATATGTTTTCCAAGTTTCAACGAAATCGGGTGAGCCGTTACGGCGTTACTGAACAACAAACATCCTCACAAACTTTCGCATTTATAATATTATAGTAGGATATAACACCCAACAGTCAAAAACAGTCCTGACCCCACACACCCACACCAGGGTATCGGAAACTACGAGAACCATACCACAACACTCAGCCGCAGAGCTTATTTTTGTAAAGAAAAATCAGCTGTTTTGGGGTCAAATCAGTTCCAACTTGAGTTTAACTACCATAATTATGGTAGTTTCAGCTAATTTCATTAAGTTCAGGATAAAACATTAAAAGTTTTTATAGTTCCCTACACCTAAATTTTTTATCTATGGCGCTATATTCTACGTCCCATGTATTTTGTTCAATCCGTAGACAATATGTTGTTTAGAGCGTTCATAATAGGCCTGTAGGAATAAAAGTGCAGAATAAATAATAAAAATAATAATAAATATTCCGTACATATCACACCCAGAATCACCCAGACACAGAACAAACATCTGTGTTAGTCACAAATGTTTGTCCAGAGCGGGAATCGAACCCGCGACCTCTAGCGCAGAAGGCAGAGTTACTACCAACTGAGCTATGAGGCCAGTCATTCAAATGCATTTGCGAATTGCTGTATTTTTTGGGATCAGTTGACCGTGTGTGATATGTCCGGAATATTTATTATTTATTATTTTTTTTATTTTTTTTATCGTCGTCGATTCAGCCGTACGACGTCCACTGCTGAACATGGCCTCCCACACAGACAGAATTCCTTATCATGTGGGGGGATTTGCCCATACTCACCACGCTGGGCATGTGGGTTGGTGAGCGCAGTTAGAGCTATCGTTGTTAAAATAGGAGACGCTGCTGCCCATCCCCTAGCTTTTTTCCCTTAGTCGCCTCTTACGACATCCGCGGATAGGTATATGTGGAGGGGCCTATTCTTCAGCCGGGGCCACCACGGCCCATTTATGGATAGTACAAAATAATACTTACATTCTCTTAGATGCTGTAGATAGAAGTCGAGTGCCTCTGGCCGATGCTCCGACACCCATTTCAGTGGAATGGAGAACGTCTTCACTGGAAGCCCTCTAATGCTACTGTACACAACCCATCTGGAAAATAAAAGAGTTTTCATCTTATTTTTGGGTTTGTACTCAGGCTTATATTATGAAACTATGCTCATGTATAATGAAATTGACTACACTAGCATCCACCCGCGGTTTCGCTCGCGTAATACCAATGAAGATAAAAAGTAGCCTATATGCTTTTCCAGACTATAATCGATCACTTAACTAAATTTCATCCTAATCATATTTAGGTATAAGATATAAAATGTAAATCCGTTATTGGCTGTCAGTTTAGTTATAAGTTTACATGTTTTCTTTTTAAGAGCTGTGGATTTTGTTAATAAATAAAATAAAAATAAATAAATAAATCATCTAAACATCCACACAAACTTTCGGATTTATAATATTAGCACAGATAACATAATACTATACTAGTAATATTTCGCCTGAGGCTTAGCTCGCGTGACTCCCGGATAACAAGTAGCCTATGTCATCGGCTCTTTAACTATGTACATGCAAAAAATGCGTAAAAAATAATAAACCAACCAACAAACTAACTCATTTATAATGAGAAAAGACGTTATCAACGAATCTTGTCTCCGAACACGCCTCGACCCTTAGTATGAACGCGACGAAAACAAGCTTTGGCGAATAGCAAACCTTCGCCATGGCGCGATAATCTCAGCAGCCAATGGTGAGACAGCCGCTCACGTCATAGGCGTCCTATAACTATGACTAAATTGAAGGAGAATTTGAAGGATTCCTATCTAAATTAGGGCAAAAACCACTATAAAATCAGAGTCATCAGTCGTCAGCTTTCCTTATTTCAACACTAATTACCTACATATAAGACTTACTTTTGCAAGAACTCTCCATGCTGAGTCACATCATCAAATACCGGCAGTAGACTGACCAAATACACTCCAACTATAACAGTACTATCTGCATTCACTGAATGTAGTTTCTCCATTTTCTGCTCCAATTCAGTTATAATCTCCATAAATATTGGCTTCAGTATGTACAGTGTGAAATTGACAGTGAAATTATCTATGTAACATGTGAAGAGCGATATAAGAAGCTCGTATATTGTAGTGTGGTGCAGCGCTTTTGAGTTTGACGCTATTTCTAGAATTTGTTTTACTCTGAAACAAGAATACAACATTTACTTAACAATCCTACTAATATTATAAACCAGCTTCCGCCTGCAGCTTCGCTCGCGTGGTACTTATGAAGATAAAAAGTGGCATATATGCTATTCCAGACTATAATCTATCTCTCTGCCAAATTTAATCCAAATCCGTTTGGCCGTTTGGGCGTGATTGAACCACAAACATCCTCACAAACTTTCGCATTTATAAATTAGTAGGATGCGAAAGCATTTTAATGAAGGATGTTTGTTAATCAATCACGCCGTAACGGTTCAACCTATTTAGTTGAAACTTGGAATATAAAAAGTTCTTTACCTAGAATAGCATATAGGCTACTTGTTATGGAGGTACCACGCGAGCGAAGCCGCGAGAGGAAGCTAGTATTAACTAAACTTATATAAATCTGTAAACAGGTAAATGATGCTTGGTGTTGCCATCTCTTACTATTGCATATTGAGACAGTGACAGGGACAACTTTAAATAACGTTTAAATAAAGGGAGGCAAGTTATTTTATTGGTTACTACTGTTACTAGTGACTGCCCGCGGCTTTGCTCTCGCGATACCCGGATTAGCCTGTGTCCTTCCTCAGCGATCAGGCTATCTCCATGCCACATCAAAATCGGTTCAGCCGTTTAGTGGTAGAGCCGAGTCCTCCAGGGCACGAACCCGCAAACCCATTATACAGGGATTTCACCACCTACTACGCAACTAATTCGAATCGGTCGGGAGTCGAATCGGTGGCGTTGTTGCTTCGAGCCGGATCCTGACCTTATACAACCACCGATTTTATTGAAAATAACTTTAAAAAGTATCAATGAAATTATTTTTTGAAGAAGGTGGAGCACAGCGAGATTTTCTCGTTTTAAATTGGAGCAGCCCGCCTGGGGGGTACATAAGCCTTACAGAAGATCGCAGCCTGCGGTAAGGTTGCCAGAGCTCTTTTGGGGAGGGGGTTCGGGGTCGGCAACGCGTGCGTGATGCCTCTGGTATTGCAAGCGCTCACAAGCTACGGTAACCGCTTACCAACAGGTAGGCCGTATGCATGGGTGCCACCTCAGTAGTATAAAAAATAATACTCACAAATCAATAAACCAGGTCAGCTCCGTCCATCTTACATCGGGATTCTCTTTGACTACACTATTCATAGCCACCAGTAACAGCCTCCCGTCGTACTCACTCATATAACATTGTAGATCTATAAAACTCTCCTGACCCTCCAACGGTACCTCTTGTATCACCGATTCCATATCACAGTTGTTAATACTAAATTCTTTAACTATTTGTACATTTATCACGTGAGCGAGATTTGCTAGAACCAACACTTTAATAATATCTAGGTATAGTATAACTGTCTTCCATTCATTGTCGCTGCTCGCTTTTTTAAGATTCTTCAGTATTCGAGACATTAGTTCGGATGAGAATTTACCTGAAAAATAAACACGTTTTACTTAACAGCTTCATCATCCTCATCAGCCTGTAGAAGTTCACTGCTGAGATAGGCCTCCCCCAAAGTGTTCCACGACGAACGGTCTTGAGCCTTCTCCATCCACCGACTTCCCGCAACCTTCGCAATGTCGTCGGTCCATCGGGTGGGGGGCCAACACTGCGTCGCCCGGTTCGTGGTCGCCATTCGAGAATCTTTATTCCCCAACGGTTGTCGGTTCTGCGAGCTTTATTAGGGCCTTTGACTTCGTTTTTCTGATGACTTCGACAGACTGATACTGACGATGATGTACACTCGAGAGCATAGAAATCGCACATAGCGGAATTTTCCTACATTTTAATTTCGACCCTTATTTTTTTTTAAATTAATGTGATGTTGCAAATATAACTTAAATTAAATTGAAGTACACACTGTTAGCTTCCTAAAAACACAAAATGTCTAGCCTTGACCTTCGAAATCATAACAGTGGCAACTAAACAATAGAATGGCCTAAATTAGCTCGTTTCAGGTAGCTCGGTTTGTGGGACTTTAAGCAGGTATAAAACGATAAGGGATGATTGAAATTACATCATTTGCATACCAACTCCCAGGCAGAAAGGTCCTTTAACGAATACGTCATCTCTCTAAACAAGAAAATGGATACCACACCAGAAGCAGCGTCTCAAGTGGTTGCACTTATCGAAGCTGGACAGAACCAAAGTCAAGTGGCTCGTCAATTAAATTTGAGCAGATATGCTGTTCGACGTGTATACCAGCGATATCAGCAAACTGGTGGCTATACCAGGCGACCAGGAACAGGCCGAAAACGTGCGACAACACAGCGCGATGACCGTTTCCTTGTGAATACATCACTACGAAATCGCCGGTTGAATGCAGTTCAACTCGGACAGCAGCTCCAGGAAGTTAGAGAAGTGGAAGTCAGTCGGTGGACCGTTAGAAGAAGACTAGCCGAAGGAGGTCTGACAGCGCACAGACCAGCAACTGGCCCAAAATTGACCCCAGCGCACAGACAAGCACGCCTTCAGTTTGCTCGAAATCACGTTAATTGGACTATGGATCAATGGCAGGCAGTCCTCTTCTCCGACGAGTGCAGGATGTGCCTTCATGGTAACGACGGACGAGGTAGAGTCTACCGAAGATCTGGTGAGCGTTTTGCTCAATGTTGCATCTCCGAACGGGTCGCATACGGCGGTGGTTCGTGTATGTTCTGGGGAGGCATTTCTCTGGAAGCGAAAACCGAACTTGTCTTCATCACAGGGCCCGATACCGACCGTCGATCGGGTGGATTGACTTCCCAACGTTACGTTGAGGAGATCCTGGAAGAACATGTTGTGCCCTTTTCTGGATTTATCGGCGAAAACTTCGTTTTTATGCAGGATAACGCTAGACCACACACCGCTGCTATAGTACGCCAGTACTTGGAGGAGGTTGAACTACTCGTTATGGCGTGGCCTGCTCGAAGCCCAGATCTCAATCCCATTGAGCACTTATGGGACGAACTAAAGAAACGAGTAAGAGCTAGAAACGCAGCGCCTACGAGTCTCAGAGAGCTCCAAACCGCGATCAAGGAAGAATGGGACAGCATACCGCAGGATTTCGTAAAAAAATTGATTTCTTCAATGAAACAGCGAATGGAAGCTGTTATTCAGGCTAGGGGAGGCAATACCTCGTATTAATAAATCGATACATTCACAAATTTATTGTTTTTTTAACCTTTTATACCTGCTCAAAGTCCCACAAACAGCGCTACTTGAAACGAGCTAATTTAGGCCATTCTATTGTTTAGTTGCCACTGTTATGATTTCGAAGGTCAAGGCTAGACATTTTGTGTTTTTAGGAAGCTAACAGTGTGTACTTCAATTTAATTTAAGTTATTTTTGCAACATCACATTAATTTAAAAAAAAATAAGCGTCGAAATTAAAATGTTGGAAAATTCCGCTATGTGCGATTTCTATGCTCTCGAGTGTATGTTAATCTGTAGTTATTTATAAGGGCCATTTTCACTATAAATACTTAAATGGACAAGTGACTGTCGACAGTTCAGTGATGCTAGCGTCTAAAGACTTTGCAGATTCGGCCACAAATTCGTACGAAAACAGCCTCGTTGGTAGTAACTCTGCCTTCTGCGCTAGAGGTCACGGGTTCGATTCCCGCACTGGACAAACATTTGTGTGATTAACACAGATTTTTTTTTGTGTCTGGGTGTTAAATAGTTATCTATTATGTTTAACAGTCTCTGGTACCCATAGTACAGGCTATGCCTAGTTTGGGATCAGCTGACCGTGTGTCATAATATATTTATTTTGTTCGGGAGTGGCTAATGCTGAGACATGGACCTGGTTTGGCCGCACTCGCACAGTTGCACTGAAAAGGATAGTTACCTACCTACTTTATCTCTTTCTTTTTGCTTGTGTATTTGTTTGTTCTTTATGTAATTTTTGTTTGTTCTAATACTATTTTTCTACTGTGTGTGTGTGTCAAATAAATAAACTCTTATTCTTATTTATTTAAATCTTACCAGCTAACAGCGCCGTCCTCGCCAGCACAGGCGAGAAAACATTCACGGCATCCCTCAAACACTTCTCCGCGGGATCCTTCAGAAAGCTGAAAAAGAGATTCTCCAACTGCCCATACTTATGCTCAGCGACTGGGCATATCAAGCACGCAGACTTCAAGCCCAAACTCCTTATTTCCACCTCGTTGGATTCGCACATCATTATAACCAGGCTGAGTAGGAGAGATGTGCATAACTCTATTGGGACGTAGGGAGCTATGGCCACGCATATTTGGCTGGCTAGTATCCGGCGTTCTGTTGATCGGGACGCGAGAAGTTCTGCTATGCATGATAAGACTTCGCCGCTTCCGCCCCATTTTACTATGAGGCATGTTGCTGGAAGGAAATACATTTATTTATTTATACTTCCACATTTAAACTTATTGTTAGGAGAACTTAATGCTAAAGCATTAAGGCGCTATGAGAATCATAATAAACTGTCGAGTGGGCGGAGTGAAGAAAGTGACAGCGCTATGTACTATAATTGAATGCGGAAAGAGATAGCAACCGTCAGAAGGCGCTCGAAAGTAATCGACGTAAGCGACATATAAGAAAATATCGATTATCTTAAAAACTAATTAATTTTATCTTAAAAAGTGTCTTGGATTTAGGTACCCAATGCTATTGTCTAACACAATATTTAAAAAAGTTATTTATGATTAATAGTTTCTGAGTATTTTCGAAAAAACTGTTGCAGAGGACCGAACATTAAAAAATAAATCTATAGAGAAAAGTTTTACCAATCTCGTTTCTGTCTTGGATTTAGGTAAATAAAATGCTCAAGTTTTGTCATAAAAAACAAAACTGTGCGTTTTGCGGTTATTGTGAAAAAACAGTTCAAAAATCATAAAACAATTTAACCCTCACCTTAATGCTAATACATTGAATGCTAATACATTGTAACTATGTAATTGATTGGTACTTTGTTTTGATATTATGGGCCCCTGTTAGTGGTGCAAGAGCATTTATGTTGGTTACTTTTTATGTAGGTACCACTCGCGTGGTACCTACATAAAAAGCACACATAGCCCATATGCTGTTCTAGGTAAAGAACTTTATCTATTCTAAGTTTCAAAGAAATCGGTTGAGCCGTTACTCCGTGATTGAACAAACAAACATCCTCACAAATATTCGCATTTATAATATAAGTAGGATTAGTTTACCTACTAGATGGCTCTAGCATCGCTCAGCTCCGGTTTCTTCAGGAGCGTGAGTTACGCATGCAGGATGGTGGCGCGGTGTGTCAAGTTTGTGGTACATGCTGCTGTAGTGACTTCGCTACCAGTGTGTGTGTATGTGTCCGGGCGTGTGTGTGTGTGTGTTACCATACTGTCAGTATTAGTTTACCTTCACAGATGACTCTAGCGTCGCTCAGCTCCGGTTTCTTGAGAAGCGTGAGTAGCGCGTGCAGGGTGGCGGCGTGGCGAGAGTGTCCGGTGCTAATGCCGCAGCCTCGCTACCAGTGTGTGTGTGTGTGTGTGTGTGTTTGAGTGTGTATGTGTTTGAGTGCATGTTTGAGCGCGCGTGTGTGTGTGTGTGAGCTTTCGTGTTATAAGTTTACCTTCACAGATGGCTCTAGCGGTTTCTTGAGGAGCGTGAGTAGCGCTTGCAGGGTGGCGGCGCGGCGCGATTGTCCAGAGCTAATGCCGCCGCAGTCACCTCGCTACCACTGTGTGTGTTTTTGAACGTGTATATGTGTGTTTGAGCGTGTGTTAGTGTGTTACCATACTGTCAGATCAAGTAGTATTAGTTTACCTTCACATATGGCTCTAGCGTCACTCAGCTCCGGTTTCTTGAGCGTAATTGTAGCGCGTGCAGGGTGGCGGCGCCGCGAGAGTGTCAAGTGCTATTACCGCTGCAGCCACCTTGCTACCATTCTGTGTGTGTGTGTGTGAGCTACCCTATATTGTCAGCTTTAGTGTAATTAGTTTACCTTCACAGATGGCTCTAGCGTCGCTGAGCTCCGGTTTCTTGAGTAGCGTGAGTAGCGCTTGCAGGGTGGCGGCGCGGCGAGAGTGTCCGGCCGGCAGCAGCGCCGCGCACGCCGCAAGCGCCGCCACCGCCTCGCATCGCCTCGCTACCAGCGTGTGAGGCAGAATCTGTCAAGTATACCATCATCATCAATTTCCTGCCACTATCCCACATTAAATGGGGTCGGCACAGTATGTGTTCTTCATCCATTTCCTTCTATCAACCGTCATCTCAGCACTCATTCCTTTCTTACCCATATCCACATAACCAATTACGAAACGTATGAGAAATTCGACATCAAAATTTCTCCCTCAAACAGCTGATTCATTGAGTTTGGCCTGATTTGACCCCAAAAACCAAAACAGCTGATTTTAAAATAGAGTTTTTTCAAAGAAGAAATTCGAATTTCCAAAAGTCGTAGAACAAACTTTATTGCCAATTGGATGTAGAATAAGACCCTTTCGGGACAGCATACATATTATCAATCCCCTTGTATTTTCCAGGAAAATTAAACATTTCATATAGATGTCGGCTAATTTAATTCACCATCACGGTGCGTGAGTTTGACACACACTTGGCACAATTAGTATTTAATTAACTTACCCGCGGCAAAGTATCAGCGACCAAAGTGAGCAAGCCAGGCAGCGTTATCGGTTTGTCGTTCGCGATCAACTCCGCAAGCAGATCGTTGGCCAGCGGCTCGTTCATATTGAACGTTTCGCAGCACCAGTTCAGTATGGACACTTTCAGACTGTTTGGTAACGCACTGAAATCGTTATAAAAATGGTTAGCTTGAGACCAAGAACTGATACGGATGGAATAGAAAAGAAAATCGTTTATTTAGCATAAAGATCACAAGGCCGATAAATGGGTGAATACAAAAAATAAAAAGTTAATAAGTAAATAATAAAATTAGATATAAAATGTAAAAAATCGCCAAAGCTTATTATAATATACAAGGTGATTCATAACATGTATTCCATCCCGAAAGGGGGTTATTCTATCAACGAAAATAAATGATTTTAGCAAAAAAAAAAACTTCAATATATATATATTTTTTCATAAACTTTCTCAAATTATCTGTGTTTGGTATTTTTATCATCTTTAGAACTAATAACTAAACGTACAAGAAGTTTGGAACCAAGATTGCTATCGAAAACAGCTGATTCATTGAGTTTGACCTGATTTGATCCCAAAACAGCTGATTTTCGCATAGAGTTTTTTCAATGAAAAATGTCAAATGTCCAAAAGTCGTAGAACAAACTTTATTGCCATTTGGGTGTAGAATAAGCCCCTTTCGGGATGGCATACATATTATGAATCACCTTGTACACATCATGATTTGATAACCCACTTGGGTATATTTTAAAATTTTCGCTTATACACATCCATTTTCATCCCCCTTATCTAGTTAATGGCTGCACTGATTTTGAATTTAAGAAACATCGCCAAGACACTAGGCTCTTTCAAATAAAGAAAACCGCATCCAAATCGGTTCATCTCGTTTAAGAGCTACGGTGCCTCAGTCAGACACAGACATACATAGCGGTCAACCTTATAAAACCCCTCTTGCGTCGGGGGTTAAAAATAAAATGATTTATTTAGGACATCATAATTACCTATCAATCCACATCTCTTTACTATTTGTCTCGATAGTAGTATACTCGTATTGCACGCGGGTCCACTCGCCACCGTCATTGATACTCAGGGTTTCATCCAGTGTGGTCACGCTGCCGCGGTGTTGTGGCGACGAGTTTTCAGCGACAGGATCGAACGAGCTCATGGTTGAACCTTCTTTTCTATAACTGTAATACAAATAAAGATCTCAAAATGGAAATGGATTTATGAAAAAAAAGTAGTGTTCTGTAAGAAGTAATATCGATAGGGCCATTAACAAGGCAGTGCATTGTCTTTCTCTCACTTTCCCACACTTATACACACACCCATTCAAAATTATCTTTGGGATTTAAATTAATAACTAAAAATGTTTGACACTCACACCCATATACACAACATTCATTCAAACTTTCCATCTCTACCTTCCCTCTAATTGCCGGCACTAAAGATATATCTATTCCAAGTTTCATCTAAATCGACGTCGTGATTAAACCACAAACATCCAAACACCATCACAAACTTGCGCATTTATAATATTAGTAAGATAGATTATAAGCGACATGAAGTGTGTTGATAACTCACATAACACTATTCTTCTCACTATCAATCATCTCAAACTGTTCCGGGGTAGCGCTATGAGTAGAATTTCCACTGCCATAGTGATTCTCAGTCGCCGTACAAGTCAGAGGCCTTTCCTCGTGGCTATCCGCCTCCGTATGGATTGACAGAAGTTTGTCATCCGGTATCTGCAGATCGAGCCCTTTGCTTTCAGACATGGGACTTGTTAGTGAGTTTAAGCTTACAATGGCCGCGTCGTATAGCTTTTGAAAGTTCAACTTTTCCGTTTCTAGCGCGATTACCTTTTGTTTGAGAAGATCTATTTCTTCTGCTTGGATTAAGAGCTGTAATAAACATGTATCAAGTTACTTTTGTAAATAAATAAATCCAACAGCCATACAGGTCCTATCCTGACTCCACAATAGGATTCTCTGTGTCATTTTGGGTATCAGAAACCATAAGCACCATGGTATCAAGATGATTCTCCCTGATTGTGCTTTAAAAAAATCATTGTGACAACTTCTAAGGACAACTAAATTTGGTGTGGTTAAGTGCTTTTGTTTGTTTAGATATGTACGATGGCAAATAGTAGCATTATCTTTTGTTTTAAAAACAATGTGACACAATTATCTGAAGAACAACATTTTTGACAGTTGTTATTTACTTAAAATCGAGAATTTATAAAGTTTGTCAGTGTTTTATTGATAAATTGAAAACATAAGGCAGAACTAATCTCAATTTTAGCACTTAATGTGCTATGTTCACCGCATTCGATTCTCATTTAAATGAAGCTATTATAAACAAACAAGCTTAAATTACAAGTAAAGTAGAAAACCAAAGCACACTTTACTTAAAGTATATTAAAGTTAAAAATAGGAGAAATAACTAACCTCATGACTCCAATCACTATCATCAACAGTAGTCTGACAGCTCACACACACATTGCCCTCCATTTCTGTCTGGCAGTCCACATCCACATGCTGCCAGTCCATCTCAGTAGAAGCATCAGTTTTGAGAACACTGAGTGGGGTGCTCTTACCTCGGAACAGAGAGACCAGGCCTGCTGGCCGTGGCATGTTGAGGCCAACATCATCCCAGTCCTCGAATTCCTGGAAATTATAGAATTGCAGAAAGTCTTCTTCTTGCTGTGTCATTGATTCTTTCTCGGTTATCCTGTATTAGGTTAGTGACCAGGTTGAGGTATGGTGGCCTATGTCCGTCAATGAGAGAATCAGTGTAGTGAAATGATTAAAGTGCGCCTTTTATTAAGTAACAGCACAGAATAAATAAAAGTACTTGTAGTAGTAGGTCAAATTAAACAATTTATGACAAGACTTCAGTATTGAAATGGAACATAAAATCCTACCTGATCGGGATTTTCATCAGAAAATGTAATTGAAGTCAGCTTATAGTCTTGCAGCAGAAGATATTCATTGACAAGAAAGTTCAATGCTCTCTTCTCGTGAGGTTTCAGAGACTGTTCATTGGAAATGTTCTTTCTGTTTTTATCTAGAGTTGAATCTTCATCTGAAATTAAAAAATAATGAAAACAGTAGGCATAATCTCTAGAGTCATACATCCAAGATCACATTAAAATGGAGGGCCCAGTGTACCTTCGCAATAATTTCTAGTTTAATTACTTTTAAGATGTTTTTTTTTCTGTGTGGTATACAATAAAGACTTTTTTATCTTCTATCTATCTAGGGGTCTATGAACAATAGAGACATAGAAAAGTAGTTTTAGGTAAATAAAAAAATGTTATTTGCCTTTTCTTGTGCAGTATAGTATAAAGTTATAGTATATTCATAATATTTTACCAGCAAACTGAGTGAGGTTAGCTCTCAAAGAGTTGATAGTCTCTCGAGCTTTCCGTAACTCAAATTCTAGGACAGCCACTTCTCCACCACTGCCTCCCCTATCGCCACCACCATCCTCAGAATACCTTGCCGTGTCCAGAGAGTCCAAAGTGGCTTGGCTGGGCGAGCGATCTGAAAAGATTTACTCCCTCATAATTCTTCTAATAGGTACTTAATATGGTCTACATCAAATTCGAGCTGTCTCTGTCTGTTTGTCAGTATCCGAATGTAAGAGGTGGCAATATTTTAAGCATCTTTTGACTTATTTCATTAAGTAAGACAACATTTGTATTTGTAACATGTTTGCTAAAGGGAAACATTTTGTTCTTATCTTGGTATGTTATTCTTAATGTGTCGTAAGAATATGTGACTCAGATAAGGACATCCAAAGAAACATCCTACTAATATTATAGGATGTTTGTTGTTCAATCACACCGTAACGGCTCTTCCAATTTCGTAGAAATTTGGAATAGATAAAGTTTACTGAAAGTATTTTGAAAATTATGTGAAAAAAACTTACGCATAGAAGTAAACTCCGAGGCTCTAGAAACATGTTGCTCAAAATTGCCAGGGTTTGAAAAGAACTCTCTCAGTTGAGGCAGTTCCTTTCCACTTTCAACCAGCTCTGTATGCAGCTCTAGGGCAGTCAGGAAGTAGTTATCTTTTAGAAGCTTTGTCGCGATATCCTCATAGGCTAAATGAGGAGGCACAGCAAAAGAATTGTCTTCAATATCCTTGTAAGGATTCATGGCCATTTACGTCATACAGGCGTTTCGAAATGAAGATGCATCGAAATCTTTTGATGCGTAGTAATAGCTGGTTGATTTCACCCCAGAGGGAACTTAATTCGATAGAAAATCACATGGAATTTGTCTCAAAAAAATAACTTGGTCAACCAACAACGTCGAGGAAAAACACTGTTGACAATTTTTTATCAATAGAACTGTCATGTTCATATGACATTGTCTTCTCAAAGATTTTTGACATTAGGCGGACTTCCACTGAGACAGTCTTAAAAACTGAGCACTATCATATCATCTGCTCTAAAAATTGAAGGAAAAAAGAAGATTACATATATCGTGACATTGACCTAGAAATGAAATTATTAGAGAAGATTTAAGTAAAAAAGAAAAGTACACAATGTTATGGTACGAAGGTAAGAAGAACGCGCGTGAAGAACGACTTCTTAAGCCCCTTCGTCCATGACGCTACGCAAAAGTGACGGAACTCATTAGAAACTAGAGTTGCGGACTGATTGGAAACTCTGACTCGTCCACGACGCTACTGGAATTTCCTGAAACTCAGTCACTCAGTACACGATTTTATGTAAACAAAGTTTTGAAAACGAAAATAATTAACATGACTAGTGATAATTCGAGCGATGACATGGAATTATTACTTCTCCAGTCACATAGACTTCAGAATCACTTATAATTACTTTTTATTCGTTCATTTTTCAACAGTTTCTCGAAACCAGTCGCCTGGCGACCAGCATGTCGAGTCGCCAGGAGACTAGTTACAAACGCGTTCCTTTTGAGTAGCGCCGTGACGGACGCGCATTGAAATACTAGTGCTATCGCAGTCAGGCTACTCATCGCAGTCACGACTAGTTTCAGTCGCGTTCCTTTTGAGTAGCGCCGTGGACAAAGGGGCTTAATCATCATCTGGTATATACAAAATTACTCTATGATTATCATTGCTAGATGCCATAGCCAAACAGATCGAAGGGGAATAAAAAAACATTTTGACAACAAACAATGGAATTGGTAGTTTGAATTGAAATAGTTTGAATTACAACAAAACGAATGGTGCGGATTTATTCCTAGAAACCATGGGGATTATTAGGTGAATGGAAAACCCTTATGTAAATATGGGTGAAGCTTACTTTAACTTGAAGCGGAAGCTTGAAGAACTTGGGTACAATAATTTGCTACCAATCGATGCTGTTCCACTGGTAGAATGTATTCTCGCAGACTTGTTACAAACAACTCGGAGCCTCCAGCATTACATGGACTTGGCTAAAGAGGCATTGATGCAGCGCGATTCACTGATGCTGGAGGCTGAACCATACAAATGCGACAATGCTAAGCTTATACAAGAAAACAACCACATCCATCGCGAAAACATGAAACTAAAAGAAGACAATCTCAAACTAACCAGAGAATCAAGAAGGAAGATTAAAGCTCTATCTGAAGAGTTGATAAAGAAAGATGCTATCATCAGTAAGTTACAGCATGATGTGAGAGACTTGGGTTTGAGAGGACTGTGTGCTGAGACCCTCAGCACTCGTAACAAGAGTAGACGAAAGGACAGTGACAGTTTTCTAAGATCATGCGCATGTAATGACAAGAAACTCTACACCTGTGATAATGACCTTACAGATCTGACTAAGAAGATTGAACTACTGGAGGACCAGAATCATGAGTACAAGGATGAAATATTAATACTAAAAAATCAAGTTGAACACAGAGACAATGAGATTATCAGGCTGAATATGCTGCTTGAGGGTGGCAGACCACTCACAGCTGTTAATAAAGACTGTTGCAATCCTTCAGATAATAAAATACAAAATCTAATGAAAGAGTTGCACAATTTAGAATTGGCTAATGATGCTTTGAAGAAAGAAGTTGAAAATGGTTTAGAAAAGCAGCATGAGGCAATGCTGAGAGCCCTCAATCTGGCCGATAAAAACAAATCGCTACAGGAGGAGCTGCAGAAAGTTGATGCATTAGCATTAAAAGTTGAAGAAGACTGCAATAAAAGATTGGCTGCTATGATAAATGATGTGAACTTTTTGCAAACTAGGATAGAGGGATTAACTATGAAGAATACTGAACTAGAGAGGCAACTTTCAGATTACCGGACAACAAGGGAATCTGCATCTAACACAAATAAGTTTCAAGAATCATTGAACTTGGCAAGAAAAGAAAATGATGCACTACAAAGGGAAATCAAAGATTTAGTTGATCTCAACAAAAGCCTTCAGGAGAAAATTATATCTATGTCCCACACATGTAGAAGTTTTGAAATAAACAATGATTTTGCTCAAATAAGTGATAGGCAGAAATGTCCAACCAGAGAAGAGTTGCAAATACTTCTTGAACATGAACGGTTGAAATATGAAAAACATATTACCAATATACAGGATAAAATATCTGACACCATAAGTATGTTTAACAAACACATGACTAGATGTAAAGATGTCAATAGTCCACCATCCAGCAAATCACATGAAAATGCGTTTATCAGAGATTTGCACAACAAGCTATGTGAAAGTGAACAAAGAATACTTATGCTCAAGAAAGAAAACAATGAATTGCAAAACAAATTGATAATTCACCAAGAAGGCAACAAACAAAACTACAAAGATGTGATAAGCCAGTTGAATGTAGAAAATGCGGAATTATCAAAGGAAAATATTGAACTTAGTCAGCAGTTGAGTCACTATAAAAATATGATTTCTGCTAAATCTAATAATAGAGATGAGTACACAAGAAGGGAGGTTGATAAACTCAAGGATACAATCAATGAGCTTGGTCAAGAAATTCTGCTGCTGAAAAAAGACAAAAATGAGTATAATTTGCGATACAAGGAATCTTTGGAAATATCAGATAAACTAAAAAGGGATTTAATACGAAAACAGAAAGAAATAGAGCAACTTGAGGAAGAAAACTCCTCTTATAAGATGACAAATAGGAATGGCAAGGCTTCAACTGACCATCTGAAAGATGAGTGTAACTTTTTAAGGGAACAGATAAAGAAAATGCAGTCGGATGTTATCAAAGAGAAAACATTAGCAAGCCAGATTAAAAACATACAACTAGAGACAGAAAGAAGCAGCACTGGGGTTCAAAATGAACTGCTGTCTGTTCAAAGAAAACTTAGTCAATCTAAAGATACCATAGATTTATTAGAAAAGAAGTGCAGAGAGCTGCAGTCTGAAATAACATCACTTAGAAATGACAAGTCCAATCTGATTGATAACATCAAACAAGTGGACCAAGAAAGAGACAAACTGGTAATAGAATTAGATCACAAAACAGAAAACATAAGTGTCTTAGAACAAAAGGTGAACTCACAAAACTACGAAATCGGTAAGCTTGATAATGAAATATCAGACCTGAAAAGAAAACTGAATGTAAGCAAAATATCTGAGCATAAGTTATTAGATAGTGAACAGCAAATGGCTTTCCTGAATGGAGAGATACACAGACTGAACCAGCAACTTGATAGTGCTATTATTGAAAACAAACACCTACAGAACAGCCTAGCTGACCTAAATGGCAACATGAAAGTGCATAAGATTGAATATGACAAGTCAAGGAAAGAAGTAGAAGGATTGAAGCAGCAACTGCAGCACTATGTTGCAGAAATAAGAAGAATTGAGGAGTTGCTCTCCCAGAAAGAAGCTGATAGATCAGATATGTTAGAACAGTTTGCCAGTCTCTCAGTTGAAGCTAACATACTAGAGAACACTAACCATTCATTAGAAAGTGAGTCTGCTTCAAAATCAATGCAACTGCAGACTTATATTAGCAAAATCGAAAATCTTGAGTCAAAGCTGTTAGATAAAGAAAATATTATAGATAGCCAATCTTCGCGCATTGCTGCTATGACGTGCAAAATAAACAGATTAGAAAACGAGATCAAGCTTGTGACGGAAGAGAAAATAATAATAGAGCAGAATGTGGCTTCCTTGAAGCAGATGTGTAGTACATTGCAAACAGAAAGTACAAATACTATAAAAGGAGTAGGCAATGTAGATTCTGAGCTAAAACTATATGAGAATAGAATAAAGAGCTTGTCTGGAGCTAAGGCAAGTTTGGAAGTAGAGAAAGAAACTATGAAAGAAAGTTTAATGACAACTGAGAAGCTACTAGCAAATGCCAGAAAAGAAATAGTTGATCTGAAGCTAGCATTGCAGGATGCCACCTCAGAAACGCAGTCTCTGCATGATAGATTGACTAGAAGAGAATCTGAAATACATGAGGTACTCATTTAAACTTATACTGACAAGCGTTTTTTCTTTGGTCACATCATCACCGATACACTCAGAATATTTGGCCACTGAAATGTATGAAGTGACCCATGACAGTTTTTCACTGACCAACACAATACCGATAAATCGTTACGAAAGGTGTGTCGGCGTTGATGTACTGTTATCGGTATCAGCCAATGAAAGAACGCTATAACTATCTCTAGATTTAATATCTGTGATACAAATTTAAAGTAGGTAATAATTATTAATTTTTTTCTTAATTTTTTAGAGAACTCTCACAAGGGAAGAGTATGACCTGCCTTTGTTGTTGGAAGAAATACATGAAGTAAGCCATGAAGAGGATGAAGACAGTTCTCGCTACAGAACTATTCATAAAAGACTTTCAAAGTATGCACATAGTGGTACTCTCTAGAGAATTTGTGTTATGGTAGGTACATACTGCAGGGTAAAAATGAATACCTATTACCCCATCTACTAACCCTAGAGCTTTTTTCAAAGGAAATGTAGACAATTCAGACATTCGGGGGTAGAAACTATCACTTATGATTTGGACAATGTTAGTCTTGCTGCAAATAGTTTTTCACCTATAGGAAAAAGTTGTCTTATACTGTGCCTTTTAGGATGTATACGATCATGGGACACCTTGTAGAATAGTTATGAATAAGTGTTTATGCATTTACTAATTGATGAATATGGATTTGTAGGTTTGTCCAAAATATATGTTTATCCAGTGTACTGTACACTGGTACTGGTTGTTTATATATTTTGTGAATAAGCCCTTTGATATAATTATTAAATATAACATGAAATGTAATGTTACTTGTGTAAATTTTATGAAAATTATGCAATTCAAAGGTATTATTGTTTATCTAATTGTTTAACTTATACTTCCTTGTAATTTTTACATTAGAAATAATATTACTATTCAATTAAAAGTCATATTTACAAAACCCAAATATTTATTATCTTTGGATAGATAGGTACGGGAAATGTATTTACCTTGACCCTACAATACAATGTCTATATTTAATATCTAACTAAAGCAATCACACAGCTTTTCTTTAACATAGTTTGCAGCTGAATGGTCTTTGTACATTATTTTAGCAAAATATACAAAACTAGGAAATACGCGCGACTTCATTCGCGTTAAATTATTTTCATAGAAACTTCAGCCCCCATGCATTAGGTTGAGTTTCGGGAATTTCTTCATACACCCCTAAACTAGAACAGGAACCTACCCTCAAAATACTCCTAGGACTTCTGGTTAGGCTGTCTATATTGCTCTATTATGTGAACATGTTTCGTGTGTTTTAACTAACACACCAAGGCTGTTATTCTAAAAGCTGGTAGGTATACTATCTACAAAAGTAGATAAGTATATACATATAGAGAAAATCAACCCTTGCAGATAGTAGACCTGCTTTTACAATAATAATAAAGAATTTAGTACAAGTAATGCAGAAACTAGTAAATTTTCTGAAACAAAATGTACAGATTTTAATTTAGAATGGCAGTGCAACTATCAAAAACCCTCAGCCCTTTCCATGTCTATCCACTTATTGCATTACATATCACATTCACATCATGTTAGGCTCGAAATTTTACGTGACTTCCGTAACTCCAAACATCACTTTTCGATTACTCTCATGGTATCCGATTTCGCCTAAGTGGCCCTGAAAAAAATTCACCTGTATACTTTAAATAAAAATAAATATTCCGGACATATTCACACGGTCTACTGATCCCAAACTAGGCATAGCCTGTACTATGGGTACCAGAGACTGATATACATAATAGATATATTTAACACCCAGACACAGAACAAACATCTGTATTCATCACACAAATGTTTGTCCAGTGCGGGGATCGAACCCGCGACCTCTAGCGCAGAAGGCAGAGTTACTACCAACTGAGCTATGAGGCCAGTCACTTTTATCTTGTGATGTATATATAAAGCATTTGTAGGTACATTGAAAGCAGAGTAAAAAATGAATGAATTGTAGGACATAATTATGCATATACTGATTGTCAAATTCTATAAGTACAAAATCCCCATGGACTAGTTCATCTTAACTACTTATGTATTCTTATAAAAATGCTATATTTCCAGTACATTCATTTGAAAGTAGATAAATATATTTTTACTATACAACTTACTTCTAAGAGGAAAGGGATATTACTTTGTGCATTATTAATTGCAACACTAAACAGACAGAAATATTGTTTAGAGTACATACTACATGCCTTTTTTCAAATTATCGGTGGGTCTAAGAATTTCTTAGGCTAACATAATTTTGATTAGTATAATGGGTGATGTTTAAAACAAGCTGATGTTGTAACTCGCTTTCATAATAGATACACAGAGATATTCATAATAATTGGAGCAGAAAAATGGAATGACAATAATTACATGCTATGATATATTATATAAACTTAGACAAAATATAATCCCATTATTAGTATTACACAATACTTTGATATATTTCTGCATTTCCAAGCTTCATAAACAATTGAATTAATTTAATCAAGGAATATAAAATTACAAATTCAGGATTATTATAATTTATAAAATAATGATGATAATTTAGCTATCATAACAATACTTTAAAAAATATTTTTGATATAATAATTACATACTATTACTACACATATTTACAGCAGGTAGTATCAAAATATACTAATGAGTATTTTCTTTAAGAAATACAGGCTAATTACACATTAACAATACATACAAATACATAGGCATACAAGTGTTAGAATAATCATGTCAGCACCTCCCTAGTGATAACTAATACAATAACAATGTTTTAATTGACTCTCAATTTATTTGACCTATTATATTGCCACATAAATTATCTAGGTTATTCTAAATTGTGTTCATTACAAAGTAGCTAGAATTCTAGTGAAGCCCATTCCGGCTCCCAGCAATGTTTGTCCTATGCCCCATATCATAGCATGGACAGGCGGCATCGCCTGGTCGGCCGCCCGGTATATGAACGCGACGGCAGCACTGCTCGCGACGCCAGAAGTCACAGGTCCCACCACACCCATAACAATCAACAGAACAGGGAAAAACTTCCCGTACTTGTGTTTCCTTAAAGTTCCGAACGATACCAACGCTGCACAAGTATGCACAAACACAGATGAGCACAAAGACCACAGAAACACTGGGTACCACATCTCACCAAATGTATCCAAGGGATCACCAGGGGTCAGTCTTAGTATATCCACGAATGAATCGAATTCTGAGACCCGGAACTCCGACAACATGTCATACATGTTGTCGTACGGTTTCCAAAGCTCAAAGGCATGGGGAAGGTTTTATTTAGTGGGATTTTTTCACGACAAAGTGTTGAATGTGTTATAGCTGATTACATACAGGCGTAGTTGACTTTGTAGCACTACTGTCGCTAATTCACATACTCAGCAATGGCTTAACTACGTCCAAACTTTGAAATGTCATTATCACTAAGCTATACAATACGTTTTTGATCAAATAAATTGCAGTTTTAGCATGTAAATCGAACTTGAATTGAATTATTTCACGATTGCGAACGAGTAACGAACGAAAGAAAGACATTACAAAAGACATACATTTTTTGTTTTAGATTGACTGGCAATGACATGACCGTATGTAAATGATAGCTGACAGCCTTCAGCAGCATTGTGGTCGCTGGTCCACACTGGTCACCCTTGTTTCACAATAACAATCAAATTGGTGGAAAAGTTCTGTACCAAAAATTAAAGTACGTAGACATAATTACGTTTTTATACTACCTGCTCGTCAATGGCATATAATGTGTCATGCAAACCTTTCCTAAAGTAAGTCATTACAGCCCTACGGTCTAGCCGGGTCATAATGTTGTACTGAATTTCATTATTTCCCATGGGACATAATGTGATTTGAATTTGGAATGCAACCCATGTAGTCGTGCTTGATCGAGGTTGGTTTGAAAAATGTTTGGGTGCAATGAGATTTTATTCTAATTAGGCTGTATGTTATCTTTTTTTTTGCACTGCCTACAAATAAAAAAACGAAAAACATGAAAACTTTTTACGAAATTCATTTCCACCCGCGCACGAAGAAGGATTTATTCGAATGTCGAAGAAAATAAGAAAAAAAGGCGCCAAGCGCTCAAACTGCTGTGCTGGTATCTACACCGAAATTCAGTTTCGATTCGAATAAACTTCTAAAAAATGTCAAGTGACGACGACAGTGATTTTGATTCGACTCCAGAATGCATAGAATCTGATGCCTCAGGTATAGTTGGAAACTTATTTCCAGAAAATTCATTTCTTTCTACTTAACAGTCATTTTTTTCAATTGACTCGCAGAAAGTATAAAAAAGTAGAGTATGCATCGCGGGCTTAAATGTGTATTTGTCTTGGGAGATCTTGAACCCCTCGTACTCAGGATTCTTGACTTAGCTTACCATTAGCCTTAGCTTAGTTAACCATAGAATCCCTCGTTCTCGGGGTTCAATATAGCGCCCGGGACATAATACACTACTTTAAGCCCTTGTTGCATAATCTACTATTAACTTTCACATTCATTTTGTTCTTAAATGACACTTATATAGAAACACACTTATAAACACGTAAATAGGTATAATATGTAGCGGAATACATATTATTTTGAAAGGAAGCGGGCCATAGGCATAGATAATTTTTGTTCACACTTCCGTCCTACTCTATTTGTGACAGAACAAAATCAAATCAAATGAGACTTTTTTGGCGGGAACTTGAGAAAGTGATGTTGTGCTCTCAATTTATTTTACAAAACTAGTGTTAAATTGAATAATATTATGTGATTATGGTGGTGTTTTGCGTAATAATGTTTGAGTAAACCGCACGAGTGAAATGAAATGATTGCGTGTATCGTCATTTTTCGAGTTGGCGCCTAGAGGTCCCAACTGAATTTGACTTGACTTGACGGTGACTTGACCATGACTAAGAAGTACAATGAAGAAGAAAGATAAAAATAACTACGAAGAAATATAAACGTAAGACTTGGTGGTAAGGCCTAGATGCCATAGCCAGCCCGAAAGGGAAAAAACTTCAAAAAAAAAAAACAAATGAATGAAGTTAGCTAAAAGTGTTTGTCTGTGGTGTGTTTTGTAATGTTGTTGTGAAGAAATACATTTTATTATATATTCAGCTGTTGTAGGAACCTATAGTTGCAGACAAATATAGTTATATAAATTTTGAGGAGAACAGGATCTAAAAATATCTAAAGGTAGGTTTTATTTATGAACAAATCATTGGAACAAACCATAATCTTAGCAACGTGAAGTTCGTACGTACGTACATCTTGCATTGCCTTGCCTGCCCCCGTGTGTTGACATTTTTGTTCGTGCGTGCGTGATTGTGGTGATAACCTAATTTTGCGTGAAAAACACGTTCAGTATTGATTCAATTAATTAATTTCTTTGAAACAAGAAAACCTTTTAGGTTTAATAAACATGGGGAAAGTTCGATCAACTTCGGGCGCTCCCCGCAAAGAGGGGTTCAACAAATCTGGACATTCTATGAATCCAGACCGTCCTACCGAAGGTCTAAAAGTTGGGAACCCAAGAACCAAAGGGACCATCAAGCGGCTGCAGATGTACCGAAACTTTAAGGCGAAAAGAGATAAAACTGGTAAAATATTGACCCCTGCTCCATTTCAAGGTTGGTTACCATCAGGCACTCGTGCAAGGGTGGAGCCTAATCAAAAATGGTTCGGCAATTCCCGCGTCATTTCACAGAACGCCTTGCAAAAGTTTCAAGACGAATTCGGAGCTGCTGTGAAAAACCCATACCAAGTAATCATGAGGCCTACAAACCTACCCATAACTCTACTTAACGAGAAAGCAAAGAATGCCAGAGTACATTTGTTGGATACTGAAGGTTTCGATAAGACGTTTGGCCCGAAAAAGCAGAGAAAGCGAGTGAATCTGAAGTTTAGTGACATCAGCTCCTTATCGAAGGCTGTAGAAGATAGTGTTGAGAAGTATGATGAGACAAAAGATTTAGACAAGGTTCGTGAAGACACAGGTGTGAGAGAAGGGCAGAGAGAGTGGGTATTTGGTGCCGGCATGAGCCGAAGAATCTGGAATGAACTGTACAAAGTTATTGATTCATCTGATGTTTTACTGCAAGTGTTAGATGCTAGAGACCCGATGGGCACAAGGAGTCCATATGTTGAAAAATTCCTTAGAACTGAAAAACCCCACAAACATCTCATTTTCATCCTGAATAAAGTCGATCTTGTACCAAATTGGGTAACTCAGAGATGGGTTGCTATCCTAAGCGCTGAATATCCAACTATAGCTTTCCATGCATCATTAACTCACCCCTTTGGAAAAGGCTCTCTCATAAACCTGTTGCGTCAGTTTGCAAAGCTACACATAGACAAGAAGCAGATCAGTGTGGGACTTATTGGATATCCCAATGTTGGAAAGTCATCAGTCATCAACACTTTGAAATCAAAGAAAGTGTGTAAAGTTGCCCCCATTGCTGGAGAAACAAAAGTCTGGCAGTACATCACGCTGATGAGAAGAATATTCTTAATTGACTGCCCGGGTATTGTTTATCCATCTGCTGAGACAGACACAGAAAAAGTTTTGAAAGGAGTGGTCAGAGTTGAATTGGTACAAAACCCTGAAGATTACATTGAGGAAGTTATCAAGAGGGTTAGAAAGGAATACATGGTGAAGACATACAAAGTTGATGGCTGGGAAACCGCAACAGAGTTTCTTGAGAAAATGGCAGCCAGGACTGGGAAGCTATTAAAAAAAGGTGAACCTGATGTGGATCAAGTTGCCAAGATGGTGCTAAATGATTGGCAGAGAGGCAAGCTTCCTTTCTACATTGCACCTGAGGGATTTGAAATCCCACTGTCTAAGCAGAAAACTGAGGAAGTCCCAGAACAAACTGAACCAGTCACTGAAGAGAAAAAAGCTGAAGAAAATGTAGAAGAAACAGCACCAGAACATGAGGAAAACGAAACAGAAAAGCCAGTTGTGAATATAAACCAGCTGATGATTGCCCAAGACTTCGCCAAGATAAGAGTTGGCTTACAGTTCGACAATGAAGAAGACAAGAAACCTTTAGAACAGTTTGAAATCCCCAAAGAACTGTTAGGAATTGATGACGAAAAAGACGAGTCTAAATCGGAGACCACAGAAGCTCAAAATGACGAGGATGGCGACTCTTCTGATATAAGTGACTTCTACAGTAATGATGAGAATGAATGCAGTGATATTGAAGATCACTTGACCAATGATACGGAGACAATCAAGGAACTGAAACGAAAAAGGCTTGCTGCTGCCAGTGGAGCATTCACTGTAGAAGATGTTTCACAGAAAGGAAAGAAGGCTAAAATAAGTGAAGAAAGTAACCCTGGAAAGAAAAAGTTGACTGCAAGAAAGAGGAGGGCTATCGAAAGAGCTGAACGTCGTTCCAAAACGGGAAGCAACTTTTATGAAGTGTCTAATGTTAAGAATAGAAATAGAAGCAAGAAGACTGTGTAAATCCCTTTGGATGACACATTTCTGTATATAATTAGCTGATTATATGAATAAATTATTTTTAATCATCCAAACTTTTGCATTCATATAAAGGAGCCATTTCATTCTGGGCCTGGTCCATGTACACTACATAGAAATATTAGGAAAAAATAGAAGTTTACAAGAAAAATACAATTTCATTAATTTGAAGACAAATGCGATGGTACAAGAATAGTTCTTCTGGTAAGTTTTTTACTATGTGAACACTATTTGAAGGCCGACATGTTGGTTTATAAATGGCGTTTGACATGACATTGACATATTTTTCATGACATGTTGTTTGATTTGATGTTTTTGTTTTGTCAGATAAATGTAGGTTGTCAAAGTGACATTTCACGAACGTTCATCCGCCATATTTTTGTAGTGCTGTGTGTTGCTCTCTTTGTCGAAGAAAATCTTAATGTACCTTAGAACGAAGTCAATTTAAATAAAATAACCAATTAAATACGTTTACTTTATTGCTTAGCCATATTTTGGAGTAGTGTACACAGTGCAGGCCCAGGCTCCATATATTGATGAAACGTCTCTTTTATCACAAATTATGTTTAGAGTCCTAAGTAGACTATGGAATTCGGATGGTAGCTTTCTTTTGTAGTTTAGGGGTCTAGTCCTAGGGAATTTCCGAAACTCAACCTCTAATGGGGTGCAGCGGGAGTTCAACATGCAGTGCGGTTTTCCATTAGTAGGTAAAACAATAGCTTAGTAAATAAAATAAAAAATACCTTATCCCTTATCCAAGTAAACCTGTACCTGCATAATATGTGTGAACTTTCTGGTGAGTGTGTGGTATATGTTGATATTTTAGAAGATTATCAGTAGAAACACAATATTTACCTATCTTTTTTTTTCATTCTAGATGTCGTCTGGCAGCGAGAGTGATGACGACTATGTCCCAGAGAAAAACCCCGTGCCACTATCTGAGGAAGAATCAGCTGATGATGAAACTGAAAAACAATATGAGAACGAAGTTGTGCAGAAAAACAAGCGGAAAGTAGAATTAAAACAAGAAAGTAAAGGTACCTATTTTGACAATTAAATACCGCTAGATACAATAATGATTAGGCCCGATTATTATACTCTACAATGTCGTGGCCCCACCGGAACCGCCCTGTTTGAAATCTAAATCATCATCATCAAATAATTGAATGTCTTACGTTACTAACTACCTGACTATCAACGCATAGCCGAAACCAGAGGTCCTAGGTGTATGAAATTAGAAAGGCTTCCTGTTGTAGTGTAGGGGTGCTAACTAAGATATAATTTTCTGAAACTCAACCCCAAAGGGGGTGCGGCGAGAGTTTTTTTTTTTTTTGTATATTCCGGACATATTCACACGGTCAACTGATCCCAAACTAGGCATAGCCTGTACTATGGATACCAGAGACTGACATATAGATAAAGATATATATTTAACAACCAGACACAGAACAAACATCTGTGTTAGTCACAAATATTGGTCCAGTCACAAAGGTTGAAGTTTAAATGAAAATAGCTTCACGCGAACGAAGTTGGACGGATTTATACTATAAATAATTTGAAGCCGTGTTCAACGCCGTGCGATATGTCATCTTGACAATGATAGTTCTATTCTTTACAGGCAAAAAGAAGCGTAAAACGCGACATTGCGAGAAAGAACCAATCGAAGAGCCAGAACAAAAGCCCGAAGAAGAACTAGACCCAGAGGAACAAAAGAAAAAAGAAGATGATCTTTGGGCGATGTTCTTAGACGGAACCGACACGAAACCCAAAACTAAGGAACCCAGTAAAGAGCCACCTAAACCTTCACCTGTTGCGAAAGTTGAAGTAAAGGAACCTAAGAAGACTGATACTAGTGACAGGGATAAGAGAATCTTCGAGTTCGCTGGTGAGACCATCGTTGTGGAGAATAACGTGATCAAAGAAAGAATCAAAGCTGACGAAAGCCCGAGCACAGCTAATTTTGGTGAGTACATTTTGTTTTACGATATCACTATGATCAGAATGATGGTGGCATTAGACAGTCGACGGATCTGGGCTTGATTTTTTAAGAGCAAAATCACCTCTGTACTAGCTGTACTTCATGTTTGGCTAAATACACCAAACATACTGTACTTAGATTCTTTACCATAGAATATTAGACTTTAACATAGAATATTAGATGGAGGTCAATTACATATGACCGAAATTCTGACTAGATGCCGTCTTTGGGACGGGCCCGTCTACGCTTTCGGCTCCAAACCGTTGAACATAGCATTCCTAATAATGTTGGCCAGATGACATGGCTATTTTAGTAACGGGTATTATTAAGAGCAAAATCACCTCTTCACCTCTGTACTAGCTGTACTTCATGTTTGGCTAAATACACTGGAATGGAAAGAGAGAAAGGAGTGAAGGGAGTACCTGTGGTTCAGCTCGATACTCTCGTGCTAGGTGGTATGCACGGCGGTTGGAAGCTTCCTTTCCTTCTGCGATCCTTTCGCTGATTTTGCTGATTTTGGCGGAGGGCGCTGATTTCCTTAAGATGATGCACCGTAACGTTCGCGGTCGGCTTTACGCGTGATAAAGGGTGATTGTTGCGATTTTCCGTAATTATCTGGGAGGAGCGTATTCGAGCTCGACTCCTGCGACCGGTGGCGAAACGTCAAGAGAGCGTTTCTTTTTCCTACCCACAGGTTCTCAGGTAGGTGACAAGGAGATGATGGGATGTTGAGGGTAACGTAAAAATAGATAGTGCTAGAGACAAAAGTTGCGTTCCGAAATTGCTATCTTTACGAAACATACACCAAACATACTGTACTTAGATTCTTTACCATAGAATATTCGACTTTAACATAGAATATTAGATGAAGGTCAATTACATATGGCCGAAATTCTGACTAGATGCCGTCTTTGGGACGGGCCCGTCTACGCTTTCGGCTCCAAACCGTTGAACATAGCATTCCTAATAATGTTGGCCAGACGACATGGCTATTTTAGTTACGGGTATTATCGCGAAAGGGGCTTATTCTATCAACAAAAATAAAGAATATTAGCAAAAAAAAAAAAACTTTTTTAAAATGAGTTCTGTTTTTATCAGTATAATATTTATACTAATTTTATTAAACGTACGAAAAGTGTGATGTCAAGACTGCTACCTAGAACAGCAGAATAGTTGTGTTTGAACTGATATGATCCATAGACAGCAGGCTTTTCCATAATGTTTTTTAATTAAAAATATCGACTTTCCAAAAGCCGTAGTAAAAACTTGTTGCACAACAAGTGACACGTAGATATTTTTATTTCTTACAGTAAAACCGCTAGCACGAGCGTCCACGGGCGGTCTATCCGGATTGCTGGGGCAAATAGACAAGAAGAACAAATTATCTACTTTAGAGAAGTCTAAGTTAGACTGGACGACATTCAAGAAGGACGAGGGCATTGAGGAAGAGATCACAAGTCACAATAAAGGAAAGCAGGGGTAAGTACTGCTATAGATTGGAATTTGCTACCAGAGTCTGTATTTCCAACTTCGTACGACCTGAATAATCGAACCCAGGCCGTGGTGGCAACTCACGTGCCCAACGTGGGCAAATCCCCCCTACATCACCTTGTAGGTAGAGCGTGGTGAGTATGTGCAAATTCCCCCATATCACCTGGTAGTTAGAGTTCTTTAACTAGAATAGCATTTAGGCTACTTATTATCAAGGTACCTCGCGTGCGAAGCCGCGGGCGCAAGCTAGTTATAACTGCGTGATCTGCAGTATTTGTTCCAGTTTTGGATGTCCACAGAACTCTTAGCTTCTGATTCCCCACAGAGTATTCTAAATCCTAACGCAGGGCTACGTGAGGGCTATTACTAATTATTATTATTATTTTTTTATACTACTAAGGTGGCAAACAGGCATACGGCCCACCTGTTGGTAAGCGGTTACCGTAGCCTATGAGCGCTTGCAATACCAAAGGTATCACGCACGCGTTGCCGACCCCGAACCCTCTCCCCCCTAAAGAGCTCTGGCAACCTTACTCATCGCAGGAACACAACACTATTTGAAAAAAATCATGTTATTTGGCTGCGATCTTCTGTAAGGCGGAGGTACCTCCCCAGGCGGGCTGCTCCAATTCAGAACGAGAAAATCTCGCTGTGCCCTACCTCCTCCTATATAATCCTTATGGAGTCCTATGTAAGGGCTATGTATGCGTCTGTTATATAATGTTTATGTTTAATTTCAGATACCTCGAACGTCGAGACTTCTTAGAACGGGCTGACTACCGCCAATACGAGATTGAACGAGACCTACGCACCACGCGACGCAGCAACCGATAAGATTTTTTTTAAGATAAGCAGTACATTCTTAGTTTATATGCCATACATGAACATACTCTAAATAAATAGGTGCCCTTTAAACAAACTCTTTGAACTACCACCTACACACATACACGGTGATTCATAATATGTATATTAAGCCGATTGGACTTTATTCGAGAGGTAGATCCAATCAGCGATAACTTTTGTTCTACGGATTTAATAAATTCTACATTTCTCGTTTAAAAACAATAGGCATAAATCAACCTCTAAATAAATAAACTGTTTTGAGTAAAATATATATATGAAATCATCATAAAATTGGCCTTGGCTAAATTGGCCAAAACCTGACGAAGAAGAAGAAGAAGAAGACGAAGAAGAATCTAACATAAAAGAATGTTAGATTCTTCTTCGGATTCCCACATCAATGTTCTCTACTTAGCCGTATCAAAACTCCTTTGCCTTCATCAACAGGTCAAACTGTAGGCGGTTGTGTTGTGTAGGTATTCACATCATCATGATCATTTCAGCTGTTGGACGTCTACTGCCTCCCCCATAGATTTCCAGAAATAATCCCTTAAAGGGCAATGTGTACTTCTATAACAAAATGCCAAGCGTCGCGCTAAAGGTATCAATTATAAAAAAAAAAAGTTAGCTAAAACTTTATATGACAAATAAGCTTTGTACTGAATGTGCTCTAAATAAAGTTTAAAATAACCAAGCCGTGGTTTCTTGCTTGTATGTTCTACGCTTGGTCGCGAAGAAAAGGCGTAAATGACATTTCTAAATGATCCATGCGTAAATGAATATTGAAGTAATTGAGTAGGTTCCTACCTAGACAATAATAAAATATTTTAGAAATTGTATCATAATTTTATTTTGATGTTGACTGTACTCTTCTACACTCTGTATCCTACTTCCTACTAATATTATAAATGCGAAAGTTTTTAAGGATGTTTGGATGTTTGTTATTCTATCACACCGTAACGGGTCAACCGATTTCATTGAAACTTGGCATATATTTCCTTACCTAGAATAGCATATAGGCTACTTTTTATATAAGCTAGTTTATATATAATCAAAGGTTCTCAATTTGCGTGTAGCGGGTCAATAGTCAACGGGTCCGCAAGGCCCATTCTCTCAATCAACTCAATGAGTGTGACTTTCAAAGCAATCATTTCCAATCTGTGCCAGCTCGATTTGCACACGTTGTGCTAATCAAGCTAAACAGTGCCGTGTCAGTTGACACAATGCATCAGTTATGAACTGGCACGACAACTGGCTGGTTTTATGAACATTTCCTTTATGAAATTTGCATTTTAGACAATTTTAAAAAGTTAACTTATTTGACAAAGTTGCGTTTTCGAGAGTGCCTACTTAGTTTGAATTGCCTTGCAGAAGTATTTGCAAAATCCTTTGTGAACAGAGTCTATGGAATCGTACGCGCGAGGCGAAAAGTTTTCAGTGTTTATTTTGATGTTGTCGTGTAGTTAAGTGTTTTGGTGAGTGGAAAATGACGACGTATGGACGATGGACTCTATATGATGGGGGTTTGGATGGTGTTCAGGTATATGTTTTTTTTTATGATGCTACTTTTATTATAAATGCGAAAGTTTGTGAGGATGTTTGGATGTTTGTTCAATCTCGCCGTAACGGCTCAACCGATTTCGTTGAACCTTGGAATAGACAAAGTTCTATACCTAGAATAGCATAAAGACTACTTTTTAAGTAGGTACCACGCGAGTGAAGCCCCGGGCAGAAGCTAGTACTCAATAGATATAATTGAAGTAGGTGATTTTTTTTGTATTAAAAGTTTACCTCTATAAGATGGACCGACGACATTGTTAAAGTTGCGGGAAGTTGGTGGATGGAATAGGATCGAGACCGTTCATTATATTTTTTGGGGCCCATTTCCAACAGTATACTTCTCCAGGCTGATGAAAATGATGATGATGACCCTGGGCAAATGCCTCCCTTCCCTCCTTCCATTAATCTTGGTCTTTAGCAGTTTCTGCCCAATTTTTATCAAATAATATTAAACAAACCTACCTACCTAATACTAATCCTACAGCCCCCGGAAGAGACTAGCTACTCACAACACAGGGAATCCTAGTGTGAGAGCTAGTGTCCATAAGTCCTTAACTTCTTACACCTAATAACATACCTACTATTGAACTAATGGTACTAGGCTCCTACCTACCTTTAACCCTTAGAGTATATTAAATATAATCGATGTAACCCTTGTCAAACTCAAACTTCTCACAACTCAGGGTATCCTAGTGTGAGAGCTTGTAAGCAAGGTACCTACTTTAATAGGGCCTAGACTAAGCTTTCGTTGTTATTGTACACTACATTTTTGATAAATAAACTTATACTTAAACTTATAGTTACTAATAATTCCATAAAACCTACTGCTCATGCATTCGCACTCTTTCAGTAGCGATAAGCAAAATTTTATTACATCAGGTACCTTTGTATTGGAAGGCCAGCATTGGCTTACTGAACATAATACATTTTTAGTTCATAGAATAGTTTTGTAATTTGATTTATATATATGTATATTTCTAAGTCCATTTCAACAATATTATCTACCTCAGTTTCATAATATTCACTGCAACCATTCACTACAGAATCTTGTATTACTACACCTTACTTTAGTTCCATTCATTTCCTAGAATTTATGGTCACACTTTGCTGCCTACAACCGCCCACTACTGTATTCATTCATTAAATATTTACAAAAGGTCAGTTGCAAGTAGAGTTGCAGATATTTTCCAAACACTAGGTGCCTGTCCTGTGTGTAGGTAACTCCGGTTGGGTTCGGTATGTTAGAGTTCCGCAGAGGCAGCGATGCAGCGTTCGGGATCCAAATAGGTTATGCAAAAAAATAGATATATACAGGGCGTCCCACGGATATGCCACATGGAGGCATGGAGGGAAAGTACCTTGAATATTGTAGATGGAACATTATACTGAAAGAAGACATTAATTGAATTAAAAAAAAAAATTTAACTGCATTCATAGATATTTAAATAATAACATGGTTGAACCGGAAATCGAACCCGTTACACGAGAAAAATAGTATAGAATAGAATAGAAGCGATTTTGTATTCAACAGGAAGGGACGCATTTTGAGCTGTTGATAAATTGATTAATTTTGTATTAAATGTGTTTAAAAATTCTTGGTCTTCCTTTTATTTGTGACACTATTTTATTTAGCAAAAAATAATCCTTATGATGAAGCCTCTCGATCGGTATGATAAAGCTACAGGTGATTATTTTTCTCGAATAACGGGTTCGATTTCCGGTTCAACCATGTAATTATTAAAATATCTATGAATGCCGTTTAAGTTGTTTTTTAAATTCAAATAATGTCTTCTTGCAGTAAAATGTTCCATCTTCAATATTCAAGGTACTTTCCCTCCATGTGGCATAACCGTGGGACGCCCTGTATATTGGATCTATGGAAGGATCTATTTTTTTCGATAGATTAGATCGATAGATAGATAACACTATTGATCATTAACACTATAGATAACACTATTGATCTCCACACGGAAATTATACAAGAGCTTATAACAATAATTAAAAGGCAATACAGTGAGCGGCCTTATCGCTAAAAGCGATCTGTACCAGGGAACTTTTGGATGGACTGGACTGAAAAGATAGAGAAGGGCAAGATGGTGTAGTTAAAAACACGAATTAATCACTGCGGAACTTTTAAAAGCAAATCGTAGTATGCTGAGCACCACTTCGATGGAGCTATAGCATTTTAGCGGTCACAGGATCATCATATTGAACATGGCAATCATGCCACAGGTCCTTATTCATTGCTGTACGTTAGAGTTAGATTGGCGTTTTGTCAGACTGGGATGTCTTCAAAATAACTGTTCACACATTTGTCCTCAAAGTCAAAGTCAAAGTCAAAAGGCATTTATTTCAATAAAATCACTAGGATCACTTTGAAACGTCTTAGAAACTAGGTGAAGCTATGCCTGTTGCTCACGACCAAGCCTAGAAGAATCAGGCAACAAACACGGCAACAGCACAAAGGCAGGTACAACTCCCGCAATCAGGTCTAGCAACTTTTCCATAATAAGATGTGCCTTTCAATGATGAATGAATTGCGCAAGAGTGTACGCAAATATTCCCTACCCACAGCAGGTCCAAGGATCTACATCGATCTAGTATAAAATGACGTAATCTGGAACGTGGTAGAAAGGAAAAGTGGGCGAACAACCGATTCAGAGTAAACTGCACAGCCTCGCTGCCCACGCACGTCCGCTCCTAAGCACCCTTCCAAAATTTCTGATACAACGACGCATCATAATTAAATGTATCCCGGGACTACACAGATATAATAGAACATGTTTTGATCATACTCTGATCAAACTCATCGAATCAATTGTTTTTTCATTATCTTATAATATTAAATAGATAATTTTATAATTTAATTGTATAGTCATCGGACACTGAGCTAATATAATGATGGAGTCTCCTGTTCCATGGAACTTCTCAGCGAATACCAATAAATTACCTGTGCTGATCTATCAAAATATAGTTTTGAAAAATATATTTTTCAACAAAAACTTATTAGATCGGTTACTTAGGCATGGGTCGATTTCAGGGTCGATTGATTACTGATAAATTCCCTTGCTTTTCACATCTTATGACCCATTTATTGGCTGTTTGAGATTGAGCTTATATCTAATCTCTAACCAGCTCTCAAGAACTGTCCATTATAAAAAAAAAAAAAAGTATATGTTTCTTAAATCATAAATGTTGCCACGGTACTTTGGCTGATGGAGCAGGTTTTCTTCTAATCTTCCAATATACCAACTACACATACAACAAACATTTCAGAGCTAATGAAGTGGATAAACTTACCGCTTACCTTTGAACCGTCAACAAAGGACATTACAAAGTTGGAGAGATCGCAGAGCTTTGTTCAGAGATAGGATAAAAGTTAAATGGGGATCCAAATAGCTTGACGATCCGACCCGATAATCCGGGATCGAGCTCTATGTTAGATGGCTGGATAACTTAAGCCGATTTCTGTGCTAAGCCATGCATGTATTTCTTCAATAAGTAATATAACATCAAGATGAGTGGCACTTCCGAAAGAATCCAGCAATTTGGAAGAAATGAGAGTTTGAATCCCGTGGCAATTAGTGGGCGCATTCTATTTCTGTTAGCCAGTAAAATGCATTATACGAAGCATGTCCGCGTCTGCGGTAATTGTTCCATTTAGAAACAACGGAGCTATTGTCGGGTTCCATAATATTTGCTCAGGTGTGCACTATTCGAGGCGAGACCTGTAATGAATGAGCCACGGCGGGCGTAGTAGAGCAACGGCGGCGTGCGCATGTGTACTCGCGCTCGATATCCGCACTACGCCCGCGCCTGGCGCTCGTGGCTCATCCACGTGTTTCCGTGACCCCCGAGAGGAGTCCCAACTCCGAGCAGAGGAAGGAGGCTGTAGGAGCGATCCCTCGCGTCGGCCGAGGCTCGTGCGAAGGCGCGGGGTGAGTGCGCGGTTGCCGCCGCGGCGCGATAGGCCGTCAGTCGCACGCTCGCGCCTAGCGGGGTGGCAGTCAGATACGTGCACCGTCTTTATCGCGCTCCGTCGAACGGCCGTATTCTGATTAGATTTTTTACAGTATTCTCAGTGGATTTTATCGCACGGTCTGAATGAGGATTGGCCTGTGTTGTGTGGATTGAGCTGTTAAATAAGTCTGAGGAGCATTCGAGTTGTGAAAAGTCGCGTTTACGGAAAAGTGTTTTTCTTGTTTGTGGTCGGGACCGGCGTTGGGCGGGCGCGTGCCCGAGTTGGCGGGTCGGTGGATGGCGCCGGGGCGCGGCCGGCGGCGCCGCTAGCAAAATGTCGATACCCCTAGGCCGGGACACGGTGCTCCCCACACAGGTGAGTGATGTGCCTGATTGAACCGTGCTTATGCATTTTACGTCACGGACATCCGTGACGCTTTGAAGATTATAATAGAGCTGTAGAGCTTTGTTGTATTGTGAAGATTACTGACCTGTGATACTTTGCAATACTTTCCTTATCTGAAGGATAGGGAAAGAGTCCCGAACTTCCTATTTTCTTTTAAAATTAGATAGATAGATACAAAATTTATTTGGCACTACAGACACACACAATTAACATAGATAAACAATTTTTAACTAAAGTACATACAATAGATATAATAAATATATAATATCTATTATGTATATCAGTCTCTGGTACCCATAGTACAGGCTATGCCTAGTTTGGGATCAGTTGACCGTGTGAATATGTCCGGAATATTTAAATTTATTTATAGGTAGGTATAAATAATCAAAAGTGCAATTTTTAAGAAGTAGGTATCTTAGATTAGGCAAGTTTGCGTGTGCTGCAGTACGACAAATAGGCAATGGCTCAGTGAAATATTTTGCTTAAAAAAAAATTGTTTTTGTAATCGTTATCTTACGGATGTTTTTTACAACCTTTGTCGTCGTAATACTTTGCCTTTTTAGGTATAATCGATAGCCTTCGCTTATCGCTATAGCTACCTACGGTTTTTTTTAAACAAACAAGCTAAAGCCTTGGTCTCTTACCTATACCTAGGAATCTTCTACTAATATACCTAGGAGTCCTATAAGTTTTCAGTAATTTTTTTACCGAAAATAATCAAGTATAAGGCTATAGGTGTCTATCTTCTGTTGTTGTTGAACTAAGAAACCCGATGTCTTACAGAAATCAGAATAACTTTTTTTTTTTTTTTTTTTTTTTTTTTTTTTTTAATACTACTTAGATGGCAAACTCATACGGCCCACCTGTTGGTAAGCGGTTACCGTAGCCTATGAGCGCTTGCAATACCAGAGGCATCACGCACGCGTTGCCGACCCCGAACCCCCCTCCCCCTAAAGAGCTCTGGCAACCTTACTCACCGTAGGAACACAACACTATTTGAAAACAAATAATGTTATTTGGCTTCGATCTTCTGTAAGGCGGAGGTACCTCCCCAGGCGGGCTGCTCCAATTCAGAACGAGAAAATCTCGCTGTGCCCTTCCTCCTCTCCTAGCAATATAAAGCGAAATATTTTCATGCATTTGACAAGAAGCGCTGTTTCAGGGTTTCCTCGTAGCTATAGGCATGAGGGAAAAATACAAAGGCTCACAGAAAAGCCGATTTGGAATAAATATTTATGAGGCTTATTGTTCTGAGATTCAAATAAGTCTGAATAAGATCGATAGAACTTATTTTCATAATAAACAGAGGTGCTGGTTTTGTAAACCAAAGGCACTTGAGTTCGATTGAACAATGTGGTTACCGCTGAGGCGTTTCAGAGAAATGTAATCGCCAAACACTCTAGATATTGTTTTCAGTTGTAGGTAGGAACCGTAATAGTATAAAGTGTGTGACGAAGGTTTATAAATAAAAATTACGCTCCTAGTTATATGATTACAGCCAGACAGATGCAGCAGAATCAAAATTATTTGAGTAATCAAATAAAAAATCTACTATCAATCATCATCATTTCAGCCGTTCTACTGAACATGGCCTCCCCCACAGACAGAGCATATTCCTTATCATGTGGGGGGATTTGCTCATACTCACCACGCAGGGCATGCGGGTTGGCGAGCGCAGTTAGAGCTATCGTTGTTCAAATGAGGGACGCTGCTGCCCATCCCCTAGCTTTTTTCCCTTAGTCGCCTATTGAGATATCCGTGGATAGGTAGATATGGAGGGGCCTATTCTTCAGCCGGGGCCACCACGCCCAATGTTTTTTACTTCGAAATAATGGATACCTGCTAGCTAGAGTCGAATATGCGTAATAGGAAGGTTTTTTTTTTGCATAGATCTACGTTTGTGTTGAGCTTTTTATACTTATTTGCAAATGTATTTCTTCCTTTCTATAATAGAAAGCTTGCCTATTAGGTGCCTTTCTGCCGACGCGACGACGTGCCCTTAGCTTAGCGTGTAGGTAGATGTCCTAGGTGATGTTAAAACCTGAGTTACAACGGCTAGACTAGTGTTTGCGGACCGAAAATGATTTCCACATCGATAGCGGCTCCTTACAGAGACAAATTGATGTTGAACTGCGTGTAGGTACATTCCATCTTAACATTATTCAAAACTTATGCTACTTTCTACACTTAAGATAAAGTTATACTAAGTACCTAATATGTTTTCATGTATTACCTGACTATATAATGTCCGTTTTCCGAAAAACTAAAAAACATGAACGTAATATTTTTGTAACATGGCAATTTATTTTTATAATAGGTAGATAATGTAATGACGCGGGGTCGATTCCTGAAATCTGATGTAGGTTACTTCGTAGATGTAATATAATTTAAATTCTTCTATGAATAATAAATATATAATAAATAAATATTCCGGACATAACACACGGTCAACTGATCCCAAATTAGGCATAGCCTGTACTATGGGTACCAGAGACTGATATACATAATAGATAAATATTTATCTATTTTATAATTTTACCCAGACACAGAACAAACATCTGTATTCATCACACAAATGTTTGTCCTGTGCGGGAATCGAACACGCAACCTCTAGCGCAGAAGACAGAGTTACTACCAACTGAGCTATGAGGCCAGTCTATATATCTACCTATAGATATATTGTGTGCATAGTTGCAATTGCAGATAAAGAACGGGTCAGTCGAATGCAGTAAAGAACACTCGATCATATTTACACACATACCACACTCGTTTACATGTTTACACTCGATACTGTACTTATTTGCTTGATAAGACTTCCAAGAAAATCCTCAGTGGATAAAGCCACTAAGCCTAGAGCGTTTTCATACTTCGCGACACGACAGGACGACACTACACTTGCGACTTAATAGGGAAGGAAGCAAGACAAGTCTATCAAAAACATGTTTTTCTTTCACAATATCATGGCTGTCGTGACGATAATTTGTATTGTCTATGTCGTCCACTGCTATCGTGGTAAGAACATTCGGAAGTGTTTTCTGTAATACTCTGTTGGCAGGTACCTACAGTGAAAGTATATCCTACTAGTATTATAAATGTGGTTCTATCACGCCGTAACGGCTAAACCGATACCCATGAAACTTGAAACACATAGAGTTCTTTACCTAGAATAGCATATAGGCTACTTTTTATCTAGGTACCTACCACGCGTGCGAAGCTGCAGACGTAAACTAGTGTTTCATAAACTTGCTTCCCTATTATGTGTTGTGTGTCACGTATCGTCATGTCGTGTCGCATTGTGTGGAAACGGTCTTAGGCTCAACTTCGTTTGCGGCGCAAAGTTCAAGGCTCTATTGATCCGAGGGTGCAAGCTCCAACCTTGCGGTTGTTTTAGTAAGATTTTCACTTTTCTAACGCTATTTTGGGATATCTCGAAGGAACCTTATTTTGGGCACAAAACCTCAGTTTTATTATCGTTGGAACGGCAGTTTTATTTTCGGTGGGTGCAAGATTGGAGTCGGTTGTTTTAGTAAGATTTTCACTTTTCTAACGCTATTTTGGTAGATATCTCGAAGGAACCTTACTTTGGACACAAAACGGCAGTTTTATGGTGCGGTGGAACGAATGACGCTAGAGCGCCAAAAATTTGGACAGATAATTTTTTATATTGGTTACCTCTAGCTCCACCTATAACAGTTTCGATCAGAAACATTCCTTCCTGCTCATGTCTGCTCAGTATATCATTGACGAGAGGTGGCACTCTTGGTACCAAGTACTTCATAAGTAGGTTCTCAAATGAAAAGTTTTAATCCTATAAAAAGCTTTAAGCTCAAAATGTTCAGAAAGCGCGTCGATAAGCATTCTTGTGGTTTCGTCACGTATGGTTAAGTTTGTTATCTAAATGAGGTGTCCAAAGTAAATAAGGTCACACCTCGTGTCGGTTCAGTGTCCGTGCATTTCTCGGGCCCTCGCATAGCTTGCGTGTGAGTCAGCCTACTGCGAAACGGTAATCTATGATGCTCGTGGCGAATCAAGAGCACGAATGTGACGGAGACGCGTCATGGCATGTTGTTGATTTGAAAAAGCAGAGTTCTAGAAAAAGTCATTTTTTTTTTTTATTATTTTTGCTAATTTTCTTTCTTTTTGGTAAGAAAGCAAGCTATGCAATATATGCAAGCTATCTTAAGTGTTTTGTTTGCAACGTTCTTTACATAGCTCAGCTGTCTCTCGTATATTTTGTAAAATAGTTGTACCTAAATAATAGATTTACCCACTTGTATTCGTTTTAATATGCCTAAATTGTGTAAATTTTTATGAACGAAAATAGTTTCATTAAATTGTGCCATGCATCTTTGAGCATTCTGCCAGATATGAAATCCAACACCATTTATATCATCCAGTTTAGATGGAAGTTAACTGTAGCGAAACAAAAATATTAGTTTAGCGGATTTAATTACATTTGGAACACGCATTCCTTGATCAAATAAGTTTGTTGATTGTGCAAACAGTGGGTTGACGCGCGGATAAGACGACCTCCTTCCACAACAATCCGCTTAGTTAGTAGGTATTATTCTTTTACTTTGGTAGGCTAGTATCATGGCAGTGCGTCATTAAACTTCTTTGGTTAGCGAATAAAAATACGAATGCTATGTAATAATCATTCGTTTTTTTTTCTTTTTCTAATTGACATTCCAAATTTAAAAACTACCAAAGTGGGATATAAAATCAACCAATCCAAACACAAAGTTAGCATCTCGTCATGCACAAGAGAATTTATTTTTTGCTTTTAATTTGGTGGATGCCCGAATTGTCACTTTTTTGTAACAAAAAGTACCGTTTCTAAGCGCAGCAATTTATGTTTCGCTCGTTGCAGGTAAAAAAATATCCCGCTAGATGTATGATAGTCTGCAAGATGTAGATTAGCTTTCGAACCGGTACTAATGAATACATTTTGCGCTGGTCACCTGACAGGCATGATGTTATACTTAAGTTTAATAATACTTGTATTAGTATATTATTATTATTATTTATTTATTTTATTCATGTAGGTACTAAGTTATTATTATTTTTCATAGTAGCTATTGCACTGTTAGACTTTTTGTACACCGCCGTCTTATTTTATTTTTATCCTGTCCATCCAAAGGTTGCCTGGAAGAGATCGCTTTTAGCGATAAGGCCCATTGTGCGTAATATTTTTTGTGCCTCCCTGTTTGTTATGTTTCTTTGTGTACAATAAAAGGGTTAATCTCTCTACCTAATGAAAGCCACGTTCAAACGGCGTGCGATAATTCATCTGAAATTCGTTTCAAAATGATCCTTACATCTACTGAAAACAGAAAGTTTTGAGTTTGACATATTATTAAAGAGCGTGCGATATAGCTCAACGATATCGCAAGCCAAAAGTTAAACTAAAAATCGATATTATTTAGTTAGGCGTAGGTACTTCTACTTCGGAGCGAAAGTACCTCCCACTAGGCCGACGCGGCTTCTCGAGGAATCGATAAAAACTACTCTATTTTATTTAATAGTAGGTTATTTTGCTCGTTTCCTAACCAAATATTTACTCGCATCGTCGTGAAGTAGGTAGCTAAGCTAGAGAAAGCTAGAGAAGTCATACTTAGTTCGAAAAATAGCCTGTTTATAGACATCCTTTACAATGGCTGTGTCGATTAAAAGAACGAAAGAAAAATTACTCGCTCATGGAGACGACCTCTTTGATAAGCATGTACAGAAAACTTATGGGAACGATATGAATAGGTATTGCTTTACAGTAATGTTGCAACGCAATAACTCAAGTTTCACTTGCCGGTGTTTTCAGACGAGCAATTCTTATGGTAATTGATTGTCCGATACTGTGGCGGATTTATCAACGCGTTGAGTACGCTTGAGCCTAGGATGGCAGATTTCAGGGGAAAGGAAACTCTTTTTTTTAAATTTTATTTCTTATGTTGCGCAGAAAGACTTTTCCTTAGAACCGCAAATTTCTATATTCTATGGTTAAACAGAAATAAAGAGAACCTACTTATACTTGGGAAATGTGTAAATCAGTCACTGGTATCATTAAATTCCAGAGTAATAATGGAAATTGTGGTCTCACTATGTGTTGCAAGGCTTCCCATCCGATGGATCGGCGACATTGTGAAAAGTAGGTGGACGGAGAAGGCCCAAGCACTCTGAGGGAGGCCTATATCCAGCAGTGGACTTCCTTGGGCTGATGATAACGATGCTATTACCTATGTCGAAATAAAACGATTTGCACTGATAATTCTGTGATCCATAGGTATAGGTAGGTGAACTTTCCACTTGGTAGTTGATAGGCGTTATGCCTATCAACTACCAAGTGGAAAGCAAGACTCTCGGGCAAATGTATTTTGTTCCTTGACTGCATGTTCCTCCAAAATCAGTAATGTTGCCCAATTGCAATTGCCCGTAAAGCACTTTTACAAAGTGCCTGCTAATCTTGAGTTTCACCGCTCGTATCAGCCGCTATCGATTCAGATAGTGTCCCGATATCGATAAAAGGTCGGCATTGTGCTGTCCCAAAGCGGTGTTTATTAATACGCAGATTTAAATAGAATAAATGAGTAACATTGTGACCTGATTTTCCATCGCTTTTCCTCGTTGCGGAAGTCTGGTAATGTTATGTAAGACGCCCCAGACTAAATCATATTATATGTGAGGTTGTCTTGTATATCTTGTGCACGAATAATATACCTACTAGTAAGTCTCTATTCCCACCACTGAACTAGAAAGAACTTTTCCTAGAACGCGTTCCATTCTAGTACTCTAGTACACTATAACGTTCAGAAACAGAAAGAAAAAGACCCTGGCACTGAATAATCATGATAAACACGTTCGTTCCGATATTCATTTTGTTGATTGGTCTGCCAGAATAATGACAAACAATATTATTCGGTCTTCGATGTAGGAACGACCGACTGAGGAGAACAATGATCGACAAATCCGTAGTACAACATACAACTAGTAGGTAGGTTAGGTACTAGATGTACGAACTAGTACGATTGAGCTAGTTCGCAGCGATCCCTCTACTGACCCAACAAGAACAGCCTAATGTGAGGGATAACTTTGTTGTTTTATTTAAAAACGTGATCAGATAAATAGTTCTCCCAATTTGCGTCGTCGGGATATTCGGGCGATGCGAGAGAGATTTCGAGCAACTTTTTTCTTCGATCTTTCGAAACAAAATATCAGAGGCATCCCAAATTACGTTTTCTATAGGGCATCGCGTGCGTGCTTTCGGCGAACCTGCCTTTTAAATAAGCATGTTTGCTGGTGACTGCTACTGGTCCTTCGCGCCGGCCTTAGCGGCGTCCTTTGGACGACTCCGGAGAATGCTCCCCGCAACCAAATAAGGCTACATAATAACCCATCGCGTCTGTATCCACACTCGATTGTTCAACCCAGTTTGGATATCGGCTTCAATTTCTGTATCTTATATCGTTTTTTTATCTATAATAAGTTACGTAGGTATCTGGCTGAACATAAACGTCGGCATTTGGAATGTATCCTATAACATTGGAAATGCCCTTGACTCTCATTTCGAGTTCGCATTTTTAAATTTAGGATTTTTTCTCTCGCCTCAACGCAATTTCTGGTCGCTTCCCCTCGAATTCCACTCACGACGATTAAAAAGCCAAATAAAATTAATCATTGCACTGATTAGCATATTCGGAAAATGTCCACGGCATTATTCAATTCAATATATAAAAATTAAATTATCCAATTAACAGTATTTTGGTTGTTAATGTCATGCAAGTGTAACGCTTTGCTCTGTGACATTTTAACGAAATTGAGCTTGAGCGAGTTGCACGTACTGCGCGTAAACAAATTAGGGCTTGTGACTAAAATACTTGGACTGTCGCAACTCGCAAGGCACCGGCGACTCCGAGCTGGTTGGCCGTCGTCGCCATATAAGGCCGCGGCACACGAGGCCAGCTCGCCTAGCGTCGACCACACGAACCGTACAGGACACTCGACATCTCCGCAAACACTCGCCAACCCTGTTAACCTTTCGATTCAAAACGAGCCTCACCGACCGACGACCCAATAATTTGCCGAACGCCTCAAACGATACAATCTCAAACTTAATTGCGGAGCATCGGATTCTTGTTTGACTTTTTGTGATGATAATTTATAATTTTCGCTCTCAATGTGTTATTTTAAGAAAGAGAACGCTTTCGGCGATCCACACGGATTGATATCAAGCATCAATTACTACTCCCACCCAGGAGATGATAAGGGCGACAAACTCCCAGAGATAAGACACGTATCTAGTGAAGTGAAAACTCCTAAGTATGCACCTATAAGTACTTGTTAAGACAACCTAATCAGAACAGCCGCGACCGACTCGAGCCTCGTGTGGAATCTAATGTGGACTTAAAAGTTTCTAGCACTTAGAGCTGTAATAACTTTGAAAGCCGATACGGACATGTGTTTTCCGCAACCGACCGAGTCCACTTAAAGATCGTAAGTTATTTCAAACGCAGTTCAATTTGTACTGAAAGCCACTCACAATAAAAGTTTATTTGCTTCGGACTAAATGTGTGCTTGGGGCAAGAACGTGTTAGTTTGGGAGCGCGTGGAATAGGAATCATTCCTATGTCAAGTGCTACCGTTTGTTACGGATTATCCTAAAGGCTGGTTGAAACTATGCGAATGTAATTTCATAGATGAGTATACCAGGCATATCTACTAAATACCTACCTGCTTAAAAAAACTCGAACCAAGTTAGATTATATCTTTGATCAAAGTCAAGGTAAATTAGTTCAGCGCGAGCGTGATTCATTCATGTATTTCTAACTGAAAAGTAGCATATTTTAGTTTACATAGAACTAGCTTCCACCCGGCTTTGCACGCGTGGTACCTGGATAAAAAGTAGCCTATATGCAATTCAAATAATTCCAAGGTTCATCGTTAGGGCGTGATTGAAAGAAAAAAAGAAATGAATCCGTATTGAATGAGTAGTGGATGGCGGGCGTTGACTGGATAGGAAGTTGAAAATATGAAGTGCTAAATTATATTTGATTTTATGTTCGTTTATTATGTAAAACTATTCATGGGATGGCCGTAATTCGAGCAAGGGGAGCCGGTTTAATTAAATCCCATCTCCTGACGAAAATTGTTTCGCGGTTGTATAATCGAGTGCGTTTATTAACCAATTTACGGTTCAGGAAAAAAAAATGCGTTAAAAATATTCATAAATTTACATCTAATTGGCAGCGTGAGTTTTTTTGCGTTTGCTTCATAACAGGTGATGAGACAAAAAAGTGTCTGCTTTATACTCTTATATGCAGAGAAGGGCCCCGAGAGGCCCGGAACTGGCCTCTACATAGAGTAAGAATGTAGAGTAAGAATGCCTTATTACTCGTAGTCTTATTACTCTATTTGAATTACCTAACAATATTGATGAATAGTAAAAGTAGTAGTAGGATAAATGCAGTGGAAATGAGAGCTTTGCGAAGTATGTGTGGAGTAACTTTGAAAGATAGAGTGAGGAACAGTGTGATAAGAGAACGTTGTGGAGTGAAAGAAGATGTAGTGATGAGGATTGAGAAAGGTATGCTGAGATGGTTTGGTCATGTAGAGAGGATGAACGAAAGAAGATTGACGAAACAGGTGTATAAGGCGAGTGTGAATGGAATCGTTGGAAGGGGAAGACCTAGGCGTACGTTTAGCGACCAAATCGGTGACGTTTTGGACAAAGGTCAGGTCAAGAGTACCCTAAACCGACGAGCATGTATGAGGAATGTGATGAGAGTGAATGAAGCGAAAGAGGTATGTCAGGATCGTAGCCAGTGGAAGGCCGTGATTTCTGCCTACCCCTCTGGGAAATAGGCGTGATTTTATGTATGTATGTATTGATGAATAGTCATGCATGATGCACAAACTACTCACCTGTAGGCAAAAGCCAGAGTAAAATTGCAATTTATATAATCAACATTCAAACTATGTACTTTTTATAGATGGTTGCGTTTATATCTAATCTGTTGCCTCCTATCTAGATTCATCTTGACTTAGTTAATAACCTCTTGGCTATAATGGGTCAGTCGATCAGACGAGCTAGAATGTGCTGCGGTAGGCAGAGCTCGACATAGATGCCACAGTAGGTACTTATATCTTGTAAACTGTACCTAGGTTCTGACAGGCAGGATGTCGTGCTCTGGGTCTAGACATTAGCTATAATTCAATATTGTATCAACATCGATCTAAGCCGGCTACTTAGCCGTGACAAATAACGTTCTAGGTGATCTAAATGACCAACAGAATGAACGGTTAATCCACCCTACCACACTTAGATATATTGTAGGTAATCGTAAGATGTAGGTAATTCGGTTAATTTTGGAGATATCGATGACTCAGGCGCAGATGGAATTAATGAGTTGTCTTAAAAAAAGGGTGATACAAAATACTGGCTGGAATAATGTTTGATTAAAATAATTCGTTGAATGAGTGTCGAAGTGAGAAATCCAAATAAAGTCTTTTGAATATTGATTATTATCATTATAATGGCTATACTCGTATGTATAAAGACAGGTTGATTATTCAATAATCTACCTGGCTTTATACAAGGTAACTCATAATAATGTATACTATCCCGAATGTGGCTATAAAGATTGTTCTACGACGTTTGGAAATTCGTCATTTTAATGCAAAAATAGAATTAGAAAATCTTATGTTTTGGGATCAAAAAATTGAATTATTCAATTTTAGATAGCATTTTTGACGTTATACTTCTCGTAAGTTCAGTAGAGCATAATAATACCAAATTTTATTTTTTTCGGTACAAACATCTTAATTTTTTTTTTCACAAATTTTTCTTTTTGTTGACAATATACCTACGCCCCTTTCGGGATATACATTTCGAATCACCTTGTAGAGGCTGCATAAAAAAAGTATCATGGAAATGGCAGAGATATCGTTGTTCTTATTACGGGACGGCGACAACTTGTCGCAATTAGAGCTGCCTTATCCAGAAGATAAATTGTAAGCAAACGGCCGGCGACAAGCTCGAGTATGACGCTCGACTTTCTGCTTCTTTGACGCTGATAATTTATCATTCTTAGGTACCGACGGTCATGTCCAATGCTGAAATGTCGCATGTAGGTATGTTGTGAACAACAAGAGACTTCGCTCTTTAATTATTTTTAAGGCTTATTCGCACGAGGTCAGTGTGCGAACGAGTTCACGGATGAAGAGAGCAACTGGCTTTTTACTGGCCTTGAGTGCGTTATACTTCCCGAGCTTTGCAATGAGGTCAACAGTTGGTTTGCTGCACCTATTAATATTAGCTTCAAAATCAAGATTTCCTAAGGGGTTATTTATACTAAAGAAAGTTGCCTCGAGGACTAATAATGATTGTATCTAATGTGAACAAAAGAATTCACTTTGCTAAAACCGTTCAAGCTACTTTTATCGACACTCTAAAATGAAGGTCAGTGCTAATGTTTCCCGGGGCATTGACACTGCAATTTATGTTGTTTAGTACGAGTCAACGACCTCGTACCTTATAAAAAGTAACCTGTACTTGCTTGGCGCATTACTGCAAATTGACTCCATATCTGCTGATACTACTATACCAGCTACTAGAGCCAATTAAATGCGCCTATTGATTATACCTGAATTTCTAGTAAGTGCTTGATTGAGGCGAATATTATCGGGAACAATTATCCTATCTGACGTGATAATGAATTGCGATCTCAAGTTATTGAAAGGGTCTTGGAACTGAAGACTCAAAAGCTTCTATGAGACGGCAAAGCTCTGAAGATCCTTTATGACTTACCTTCATTTTAATCGGATATCAACGCCTGAAAGAACCTTAATAACTAAGCTCTCATTGATTCTGAACTCTAAACAATTGTGATAAAGTTCATTTCACAAAGAAATTTTGTCAATATCGCTAGGTAAGGAAGGTGGAACTCATTTGCAGTGATCGATCGCGATTGTGATGTCTGATGAAGTCATCAAACGCAGACAGCTGTTATGAATGACTCAATTGAATCCTTTAGGAAAAATATTATTTTTGTCTCTGATTTTAGTGTCTTCATATAATTTGGATCTTTATTTACAGCCGCTGTGGTTAGATAGAACTAATTACATACTTACAGCATCTCCTTAATTCGATCCTAGATTGGTTCTGATACTCGCACCATGCAATTTTGCATGAGTTCTGTTGGTGACCTCACTCTTGGTCATTCTTTTATGACTCACGAACCCCATACCTACTGCCCACCCAATAGGTACCAAAAAAGGTAGCGCGTAATGATAAAATACCATTATATTCATTCAAAATGCCAGTCTACCTATTTATCTCTCTGGTAGACGAAGCGGAGGATGGAGCAATAGCTAATTTACTCTCAGTTAATTGGATGCACCCTTCAGTCCGTACTCCCGCCGCTATCAGATCACTTTCACTGATCAAATTTTTGCTAAAAGCCGGTCCATGTTTCGCGAAAGTGGTTAGTCTGCTGACATAGACCACTATAGTTCATTCTCACTGCCCCTGTTGCTTCCAGCTGTGGTGCAATTGCGTAAGGCAATGAATTTGTAACTTTGAGCGTGATTTCAACAATCTTAGCAACAATCAAAACGTTCCAAACTGGAAAAGTGAAGACTTTTTTTTTTTTTTTTTATTTTTTTATGTAATACGGAGGCAAACAGGCTTACGGCCCACCTGATGGTAAGTGGTTACCGTCGCCTATTGACATCTGCAACACCTGGAGCATTGCTAATGCGTTGCCTGCCCTGGAGATATCTTTTTGTATTTTTCTTAAAGCTCTTCATGTTGTAGGGTAGATCTTAGCTTATTCCTTTTCATGTTTGAAAAACATCAGATGTCGCTAAAATTGATGAAATCATCCTCAAAGTTACGAACTTCATTACCATTACGCTTACACAATTGCAGCACTGGTCTAACTTTAGTGCACCATTGCTTTCATTTGCTGTTATACTGTTCGCCTGATATATTTTCTTGTCGTGGAAAGTTTATGGGGTAATGCGATTGGGTACAAGCAATAAAGTCTTGTTTTGACATTAGTAATGTTTACATCAAGCCGAGGTACATTATGAAGTTTAGTTTATATTGCTTTATTAGCATTCATTATAATTATTAAAGCCGTCGTGACTTGTCTCCACTCCACATCAATCCAATTCGTCACGAGTAACTACTTGATAATAATGGCATACCTACTACGAGCAAACATCCATTGAACTTAGGTACTATTGTTTAATATTCGATTACCAATATAATACCTCTACTTATAATACAAATTATCGATAGAGCGAGTAATATTGGCGTTGTATGGTTTATATTTATATATCGGCTAGAGCCGATCTGCATAGATTTTTATAGGTTGAACAAGTCAATAGAATAGAAAAACGTTTATTTTGTTACCAATACAATCAGACTTAACATAACACAACACAAACAAAATGAAATTCAACATCATGGTGACAAAAATGGCCACCACTCCAATAGGTTGTACAGTTGTACTATCAATATTCGCTGGTACGAATATGAATTAAGTCAGCCAAGGGTCCAATAACAACAAATAGTTACATAAAGTGGAGTGTCCTATGATAGAGCTATTTTTATTCTAGACCATTATGGTTTTTGATATGCTTACCAATATAACGTGAGCTCCCATTTAGTTAAGTTTCAATTAATCCGTAGTTCAGGTATGATTGGGAATTAGTTAGAACATGCTAAAGATGCGATTTTAAAAGTTTATCTCAGCGATCGATGCACCAACTTTTACTAAACATCGCCCGTTCTCAGTTCGAGGCGAACCACCTTGTTATGGTAGAGTTAGGTACCTATAGTTAAAATGGTTGAAGCAAAAAGGAAGGTAGTACGTAAAGTTATGCAGGACGAGACAAAAAGGGGTTGTTCGGGTTGTATGCAAACAAGTTCGACCTAACTAGCCGTCCAAAATTTCCGTAGAACCCGTATCCATGTTCCAGATAATTGAATATCATCGCTTTAAGCCGTGTTAAAAGGCATGCGATATGTCACCTGAAATTCTTTTCAAATTGAACCTTCACTGCCTGTCCATTTTGAGTTCAACATTTGTGGGCGTGTGATATATAGCTCACAGAAATCGCAAGCCCCTAACCCTGTTGTAAAATGTATGAAATGACACGTCACAAAACCAGGATTTAGTTAGTCCTCGTCTAAACCCAGTTTCATAATAACAGGGTAAAAGTCTAACTGTCAGTGTTTGCCAGCTAGGTACCTACATTTCGCAGATCGTCATCGGAACCTTGCCGGAGGGCGTCCTACATTACGCTTTTTGCTATTGTCCAATCGATCATTTGGTACATTGGGGCCTTGGGTGAGATGGTGAATCAGTCTTTACTTTATGTCGGAGCAATGAGAACGGATACCTATAGATATTTAAGTATCTGAAAGTAACCATAGAAAGACTATAAAATCCATTCAATTAAAAGAAAGAAAAAGAAAAAGTTTTTATTTGTAACGAAGTTTGCACATTGGGACAGAACGAAGCAGAATTACGCTTCTTTCAATTCATCTCACTATTAGATAGTATGAATGCCAAAGTTTGGTTAGATGGATGGATGCTGGTAACTCAATCACGCCAGAACGGCCGAACCGATTTCAATGAAACTTGGAATAGATGGCTTAATAATAACTCTTTACCTAGAATAGCTTAAAGGCTGGTTTTAAGGTACCCTTCTAGCGAAACCCCAGGCGCAAACTAGTCATTTATATTGCAAAAACCGGCCCGCTAAAACCTATTTACGAGTGAAAGTAGTCACTCTTTATCTTTGCCTAGAGTGAATGCCTAATATCACTTTCCCAAAAAGCGGGTTCAATGTACTACAACCTATTTTCGAGTCGTAAAACATGTGGTCCGGAGAAGGCCTACTTCGTGTGAAATATTGGGTCGCTCCACTCAGCAGTCGCCACCCTCAGGGGGCATTGGGAGGCTGTCCTCAGGGAGCCAGCGATGCGAATATTCGAGTACCCACACACGCGCCACGAACATTAATTCAACTCACGTACCCACAAATTGATATCAAGCGCACGATTTTAAGAAATGATGTGTATAAAAACACATTTTACGAACTCTATTAGCATTTGTGAGCCCTAAAATGATACAATGCTGGTGCACACTGAATGCATAAGCAGACCCGTTTGAGGGGGGTTGAGGTGGTGACAGACGGTTTTGTCTTGCTAAAATGTAATCTTATATCCACGTAAGGTGTTATGAGATGCAGGTAGAATAACAGAGTTATTATTTTGACGACAAATTTAAATCGAGTAAACTAATAATTCCCGTACTTTTTGGAGTGAATTTTCACACGTAGCAGCTCCTTCGATGTTTCACACTGATACTGACAATATCCTCATTTAAATATCTGTCATTTGATGATCAATAGGTAACTATCATAAATGTCATAACATGATGCATAAAAGGCGGAGATATCCGAGAGATTATGGCGTAAAGCGCCTTTACCGGAAAACTAATTCACTTTTCACCGAGTGACTAACTCACGAACATGACGGACTCGGGCCTCAGATCTCACCGTTCCTCTATGTCGCAGTATGAGCCAAAACAAATAATTTGATCTACAAGATTGATGATGTCAGAGAACTAAATGCCCACCTACAGGAATAGTAGGTAACGTTGAAGGCAGTAGCCCCCCGGTAGCGGACAAGCCCTCGTTATGTCACGATCACGAGCCGCTGCCGCCGATCTGATAACAGAACCACGAACTCATTCATAGCTCCCATTTAAGTCGAATTAAAACATTAGAAATTCTCTCGTATCTAAAGATTAGTTCACAGGCGACGACGACGAGGTGGCCGTATTACTTCTACTGCATTGCCCGCAAATAATATAAGATCGGCCGTTGGAACGCGTATACATAGTGTTAGAAAATAGAATAAAGTTTCTAATGACATTTTGGCGCGATTAAATTGGATGCTTATAAAGTGATGATCTTTGGTAGATAGATGTATACTTCTAAAACCTAATTTCTCTTGCACATAAATTATGGTCAACGAAATGTAGTGTCACCAATTCCTACAACTTGTAGTAACGTATCTTGATTGCTTGTATAAAAAGTCATTAAAATTGCACGAACGAGACTTTGGCTCGAAAAACCAGGAGCTTTGTGGTTGATGAAAAAATTGTTCTCAACGCGCTCTGCAAAACTATTTACTGCTCAGTGCTCACAGTACCTATCTACAAGTGAGTGTTTATTATGCAAGAGGGGTAGAGTGTTGCGCACTTGTCTTGAAAATTGATGGACAAGCAACAATGAGAACAAATTGACAGCTCGCTAACATCAATATAATAGCAATAATAGAGGCTGATATGCAAATAGAGCACGATACGAGAACGTACAGTCGGTCACATATATAAGTAGATTTATGATTTGTGTTGTGAAAATATGGTGTTGGAAGTGAAAACAAAAATTGAAAAAAAAAACTTTACAAATGTGGTCATGCTAGCATTTTCATTCCTACTGTTTGTTTTTGTCACTGGATTTTTCTTGGTCACACAGTCTTGGTCGATCAGGTTGAATTATACCTAGTCTTTGGTCGCTGGTGAAAGAATCTGTGTGGCGTGTGGATTGGAGGGCGCCTCTTCCGTAACCAAAATAAAATCCAGGTAATTAATATGGTAAAAATTTAATCGTTATTAAACCTATTTGCAGACTGTACCTATATTGTAGAGTACGAGATACGAACATTATTACGATCTACTCCATAACTCATGAATAATTCATCGCGGTTCCACGTCGAACAAATTTTTAGCGTCATGCAAATTTAAAAGCGTTTGAGATAATGCTTACCACAATATAAATATGGAGATACACTTTTAGTACAAGTAAGAGGACCTAGCTACTCACGTCGTTGGGTTATCTGATCTGGGAGTCTAAAATACTTAGTCCCTTTTGAGGATTCTTTCATTAAGCCGTGTTCAAACGGCATGCAATATTTCATATAAAATTCATTTCAAAATGATCCTTACCTCTAAGACAAGTCAATTTTGTTTTTGACATTTGGGAGTGTGCGATATAGCTCGAACTCAAAATTAACTTATTCAGGAGACGTCGGATAATTTTAAAATATAACTATTTTTGAAGACATATCGCACGCGGTTTTAACACGGCTTTCGAATTATACACATTTAATATCCCGCTTAATTCTAGTGAGCAACATGTAATTTAAGTTTAAGTATATCCTCTGTTTCTTTCATTCATGATTTTTCTGTGACCAATTACTGAAATAAAATATTTGTATTTTGTTTGTTAGTATTTGTAATAATAAAGGTGGATAATTTGAAGAACAATATAAATACATAGACAGACTTTAGGACCTAAGTATTCGTCGTGAGTGAAAAGAAGAGCTCTCTCTTCATTTCAATTAAAAACAAAGATATCTTACTGATAACAGTCATTTTTACGTTTCAGGTTAAAGACAATAATAAGTTTATGTATCCGCAAACACAGGGGATCCTCTCGTGGTGTGTAGAAATGATGAAGTCCAAAGATTGATTGATTTACGTATATTAATGATAAAAAATTCAAGTTACAAGGTATAGGATTAACGATTTTAGTGAAGTGAGTCATTGACAGTAGCTGTCAAAAACATTTTAATTTGAATGACGTTTGCGCTATGCCATTTAGATACGCGCGATACGCGACATGCCCCCGGCCTTGGAAGCTCCAGCTTCAAAGAAAGTTGCATGGTAAAGTCTTCTTTACTGCTTGGCTTCTTCATCCCGAAACAGGGGACATATTTTTGAAAAACTGCGCCGTACGGTGCCGGATGCCGTCCGGATATCCGCTACACGCGATATGCCGTCTCTGCCGCTGATGGTGCTGATGATTCTTCCAAGGGACCACTTCAATGGAGGAAGCTTGTCATCTTTGATGATCACCAGTGTATTAGGCTCCAGGCTGTCGACGTTCTCTCTCCATTTACATCTGGTCTGCAGCTCCGAGACGTATTCCTTCGCCCAGCGTGTCCAAAAGTTGTGCCGGATCTGTTCTACTCTCTGGTACCGGTTGAGCAGTCGTTGTTCAGGATCGCCTCGCATGTCCTGGTATACCGGTGCTGTGAGCGGACGACCAACCAGGAAATGACCGGGACTGAGAGGAAGGAAGTCGTGAGGATCAGATGATAATGGGGATAAAGGACGGGAGTTCAGGATGGCTTCTATCTGTGTCAAAACCGTGGTAAGCTCTTCGAAAGTTAAGTGAGCGTTACCGATGACACGAGAGAGATGTAACTTGCATGATTTTACTCCAGCCTCCCAAAGACCTCCAAAATGAGCAGTGTACGGAGGAATAAATTTTAAATTAATAGCTTGACTACGAGCATATTCAGATATGTCAGCGGAACAATTACCTAAAAACTTAGCCAATTCAGTATTAGCGCCGACGAAATTTTTGCCGTTATCCGAATATATTTTATCGGGCTTTCCACGGCGCGAAATGAACCGTTTCAGAGCTAGAATGTATGCTTCGGTAGATAGATCACTGACGAGTTCTAAGTGTAAGGCGCGCGTAGCGAAGCATACAAACAAACAGATATATGATTTTTCAGTTTTAGCGCCCCTGCCTTTGCGATTCAATGTAAGAATTGGTCCCGCGTAGTCTACCCCGCAATATAGAAATGGGTAGGTAGGAATCAACCGTTCCTTAGGTAGGTTGCCCATAATAGGATTTAAGGTTTTACCTTTCAGCCGCTTGCACGCAACGCACTTATTCACAATATTACGTGCGAGATTCCTTCCCCCAATAGGCCACCATCGCTGTCGTATGTCGTACAGCAGCGCTTGAGGAGCGGCATGAAGAAGGCGTTGGTGCTCGTGTCGCATGAGCAGAGCTGAAAAGCGATGTTTAGAACTCAGTAAGATTGGGTGTTTTTTCTCGTAATCAAAGCTTTCCGAATAACTAATTCGACCGCCGACACGAATAACATCATTTTCGTCGATAAATAAGTTTAATTTAAAAAGACACGGAGTCTTTTTTAACGATAATTTCTTGGAAATTAAATTATGTTCTTCGTTGAAGGATTCTGCTTGCGACAATCTAGCTAACCCTAACTCAGACTTTCTCAGTTCGTCCAAAGTAAGTACGCCTAACTGACGATTTACTTTGTTGCGCGTGTTATTAATAAATCGTAGTACATACGCGAAGCAGCGTCTCATTCGTTCAAACTGAGAAAACCTCGAAAATGGAAATGGTTCCGCCTTTTGTTCCGCTAGAAAAACATTGACTGCGCTTGGTTTGACCTCGGGTAGTTCATCCCGCATAATGGTTGGACTCGAAACCGAAGGTAGATCGGCGCAGTCGAAAGCAAAATCGTGAAGAAAGGTCGGTCCTTCCCACCACAACTCCGAAGATGCGAGGTCGGGTAAGGGGCACCCACGTGACACTAGGTCAGCTGGGTTCTCCTTGCCACTCACATGACGCCATGGTAGGTCTTTCGTGAGGTCATGAATTTCAACCACTCTATTCTGCACGAACGTTTTGAGTAAATTGGGTGCCATGCGTAGCCATCCCAACACTATAGTTGAGTCAGACCAGAAAACTACGTGCTTAAATTGACAGGGAAGTGACTCAACTATTTTTAAATACAGGCGCGCGCCTAATAATGCTCCGCAAAGCTCGAGTCTCGGTATACTTACCGGCTTCAATGGCGCAACCTTGCCCTTGGAACACAGTAGCCTGATAGTTACCCTAACATTGTTATTGCTAACCGTGCGAAGATAAGCGCATGAGCCGTAAGCCGTTTGTGATGCATCTGTAAATATGTGTAGTTCGGTATAACTAGCCTCGCTACCTATAACGTGCCGCGGCACTCGAATGCTTTCGAGCGCTGCAAGGCTGTTAGCAAACCGGTTCCAAGCCTCCACGACGTCACAGGGAAGCGCGTCGTCCCAGTCTAATTTTAAAAGCCACAGTTTTTGCAGTAGTATTTTAGCGATCATGATAGTGGGGCTGAGCAAACCGTACGGATCGAATATTTGAGATACGTGAGATAATATCGAACGCTTTGTGGTTTTAGTATCGTTTTTAAATTGCGTGTTATAATGAAACTCATCGGATGAGTTATTCCAGCCTATGCCTAGTGTTTTGCACTGGCTTGACTCGTCTAAATTTAATGGTTTAACGCCGAACATTTTTGTAGATGACTGATCCTGACACTCAAAGTTAAATACCCATTTACGTAAAGGAAAACATCCCGATTGTAAAACTTTATATGTTTTTTCGCATAAATCGAGCAGCTGGGTTTTATGGTCCAGACCTGTAATCATATCGTCCACAAAGAAGTCCTCGTTTATGACCTTTTTGACCTGGAGGTCATCGCAGTCAGCTGCTATTTGTTTCAGGCATCTGCATGCCATAAAGGCCGCCGCAGCGGTACCGTAAACGATACGATTATGACGAAAAATACCTATTTTTTGCGTCGGATCGTCGCGCCATAGGATCAGCTGTAAATCGCGCTGATTATCGCAAATTTCCGATTGTCGGTACATTTTCTCAACGTCTGCACAAGCTACGTATTTATGTATGCGCAGGCGCAACAATATAGCCAGTAGGTCACCTTGTATAGGAGGGCCTACGAGTTGGAGATCGTTGAGAGAAACTCCAGTACTCGAAGCAGCACTAGCGTTGAATACCACCCGCAACTTGGTGGTGGTGCTATGCTCACGTAATACGCCGTGATGCGGCAGAAAGAAGTTAGGTATCCCGTATGTATCGACTCGCGTCATGTGACCCAAAGCTACATATTCGTGAATAAAATCGATATATAACCTTTTGTATTCCGGGTCGCGTTGCAATCGCTTTTCTAAAGCTAAAAATCGGTTGAGGGCTTGAGGATATGTTTCCCCTAAACTTTGTGGTGAAGATTTGAAAGGAATCGAAACGCAGAACCTTCCGTCACTATTGCGCGTCGTAGTTTTGACGAAATGTTCTTCGCATTCTTTCTCCTCCTCGGATCGCGTATCACAAAGCTTAGGCAATTCCTCGAGCTCCCAAAACTTGCGTAATTGCGCCTCAACCGTTTGAGAAAAATTACATCGACTGTAACTTTTGTTTTGCATTATATTTAATGCACCTGAAACGATCCATCCCAACTGCGTATTTTGTAGAAATGGACCTTTAGGTAAACGCATTTTTCCCTCGCTTAATAAATCCCAAAATTTATCCGCGCCTATCAGGATATCGATTTCTTGAGATTCATGGAAATAGGGATCAGCTAATTGTATGTTTTCAGGGATCCCAAACTGCGCGTGTTGTTTGGGTATCGCTGGCAACGTAGATGTAATATTAGGTAGAACAAAACATTGTATTCGCATTGTGTATGGGCTGGTCCGCGATTTGACTTCGACATCACAGATTTGCGTAGACTGTGATGCAGAATTACCAACCCCGCGTATTTCATGAGTGGACTGTATCAGTTGCGCGCCTAGTTTCTCGCATAATGATCTAGTTATAATACATCGTTCGCTCCCCGAATCTAGAAGAGCGCGCGCCTGTTGATAGTTATTATGCTTATCCTTAACCTCCACTAGCGCAGTAGATAACAAAACAGGTTGCACACACGGATAATTAGCGCATAGAACTTTGGTGTGCGTGTCTGATGTAAGCTCATTGCAACTAGTGGGGCCCGCGGGTGGCGGAGGCGGTGCGGTGAGGGACGAGTGCATCGCCAAAGCCGGTTTGTTATTGTCACCCGCAGTATTAGAAGCTACGTCGCGATTAACTTCACTGTCTTGGTGAATCAACGAGTTGTGCTTTCGCTCGCACTTCCTACAAGGACCGAACCTGCAATCACTTATGTCGTGACCCGTGCGTAAACAATTCTCGCATAGCTTGTTATCTTTGACGAGCTTTATCCTAGCCTCTAAACTTAAACCTAGGAATTTTTGACATGCGTATAGTGGATGATTGTAATGTTTGCAAAGTAAGCATGATTTCTTCGTTAGACTGTGCGGTTTATTGGTGGAGACATTGCAGTGAACTTTGTGACTATTTTGCGTTGTGACATGTTTTTTATTTAAAGTGTTTGCGTGCGACACATGCAATGTTTCCAGCATATCCGCCCTGTCTTTCAGAAAGGACAGCAAGAGATCTACCTTCAGGATGGACTTGGAGTCACCAGATTGTTTGAGTGTTGTATTTTTATATTGCTCCCACTCGCGTTCCGTGGTTTTATCTAATTTTGTTACTACAATATAAATGATCAACGTGTCCCAGCTGTCTACTGGTTCACCTAACAATTTTAAAGCGCGTAAATTCTTCAAAATTGTGTCTATTAAGTGACGTAAAAGATCTGGTGCCTCTTTTGTCAATGCCTGAATGGAGAACAATGCCTTTACGTGATTATGTATGAGTAGCCGGCTATTGTCGTACCTAGTGAGAAGTAGTTCCCATGCCACTTCGTAGTTTGCAGCAGAAAACTCCAGTGAATCGATCACCAACGATGCACTACCCTTTAGTGACGACTTTAGGTAGTGAAACTTTTGGATGCTCGTGATGTGGTCTGAATCGTGAATAAGCGACTGAAAGGTATCCCTAAATTCTAACCAATGCTCATATGAACCGTCAAAAGTAGGTATCGAAATTGTCGGTAATTTCACTGAGTTTATTTTACAAGGCGCTTTCTTAACATTCGAATTGACTTCTCCACTACCAAGCATACATTCAGCCCGAGCCATCGTGTCGTAGTAGCTGTTCTCAAACGATTCGCGTTGGCTAAGCTGTTCGTCAAGATCGACATCGAGAACCGATTCTTCTAGCTGCGTTTGAAAACTGCTAAACTCTGAGAATAAGCTCGTGGCTCCCTGAATACGTAGCTTTAGATCTACACGCGTTTGTTCAGGCATAATTTCGTCGGCTGTTAAAGTATTTAGGTAGTTGGAAAAGCGAGTGAGACGGCCTTTGACAATAGCTCGCTTTTTTATTAGGTCACGTATAAGTTTGTTAGTGTCGTCATTGTCTGTAATCGCTAATTTGTATGGGGATTTAGACCTAGCCCTAGGTTCTGTGCTCATCTTGGAAGTCTAGTAAAAGGTGGAGTACTCACGGTTGGCAAGTGGCAGTTATGCTGGCTGCGGCACACGCTGCTAGACACTATGCAAACTGATTGTAGCTCACTGCGTCTCAATTACTGAAACATGTATTACCACGGGATTAACACAAGAAGGGATAGGCAGTTTTGGATAGGATAGATGGCTGGCCGTACCGTTTCCTTCGTTGGGTAGGTATGTGCGCTTCTGGACAGCGATCTGGATCAATCCTTTGTAGATTCCTTGTTCAATCTTCCGAAATATCCGTTGACACCGTGCGCCTGAGAGGTCGTGCAAAGGTCGTGCGTGCGTACGTCCGTTGCGCATATACGGCTCTGAAGGTCCAAATTATGTATCCGCAAACACAGGGGATCCTCTCGTGGTGTGTAGAAATGATGAAGTCCAAAGATTGATTGATTTACGTATATTAATGATAAAAAATTCAAGTTACAAGGTATAGGATTAACGATTTTAGTGAAGTGAGTCATTGACAGTAGCTGTCAAAAACATTTTAATTTGAATGACGTTTGCGCTATGCCATTTAGATACGCGCGATACGCGACAGTTTACTTTGCGTTTTTGATTTTAAATCCAGACGCCAGCGATAATAAAGGCACAGACTGCATATGGCAATTATTCTGATCTGGCGCCGCCATTCAGAGAAGTTATCGTATTTATAGTCGGACATGTCTTTACTATCTAGGTATTTAAAATTTATTGATTGCAGACCCATTCACAGATACTTACTACCTATAAATATTCTAAGGAACTACATACCAGCAGTAATAGGTATGTAAAATTTATGTTTTGGCTTGGTTTTGGACAGTAAGTCTAGCTAGGCATTGATAGGTTAATTCCAATTTCGGTTTTGAATAAAATGGGGCATATTACTTCTGTCTAATAAAAATTGTTTCCTCCAACTATTTGTAGGTAAGTGTCAGAGACATTTTTTTTTCAACTTTTTAAAGAGATTTTTCTCTAAGCCAATATGGAGTTTCATAGGGCAACGGCAAATCTGCAAAAAAGGGACATCTTAAGAAAAGTTTTGCCAAAAATGAATACAACTAGGGGAGGGGGGCCTAAAGCGGGCACCAGGCCTAAAGCGGTCACCCTGCAATAAAGTCGAAATTTCTGTAACGAATGCGGCACGACTCCGCGTGAACATACCCCGCACCATGCGCCCCCCGCGGCAGTCACCCTGTCCGCCTGCGCCAAAATGACACGTGCGGCGTCGCACAAAAAAATTATCGTGGTTTTTGAAAAAAAATGCAAGGTATGTAAACCGTGTTTTCATTTTTTGAATGACAGTTGCCTTAATTTCAAAACGTACGTTTTGTTTTATATCTATCTGGTAGTGTTTTTGTAGTTTTTGCTTGACTATAATCCATCAATTAGAGGTTAGCATTTGGTGATGAAAAATAACCGTCTCAAAGGGCAAAGCGGGCCGGGCATAGTGGGCATGCCCGCTTTGCCCGAATTCGTTTTTTTGTATCAGACTTTACTTTTTGGTTTTCGATCGTGTATAAGTACCAGAGAAAAACGCTACAAGCTGCCTGGGATGAAACAGCTATGAAAAAAGCCCTTAAGGAAGTTAAAGAACTGCAAAATTCCGTAAAAAGCCAAAAATATGGAATTCCTAGGTCTACCCTCCAAAGACACCTTAAATCGGGATCTGCCAAAAAGAAGCTTGGACGGCACACTACAGTCTTAACTCCTGAGCAAGAAATAGAACTTATAGAATACGTCTTTCACATGGACTCTTTATTTTATGGATTGTCAAGCACGTGCCGGCTTTGCCCAAAGCACGTGCCCGCTTTGGGCTCACCCCATGGGCAAAGCGGTCATCAATAAGGGTTTTTTTTCTACTCGCCATGCCTTGCCATTTAAAGAGTTATGATTAATTTGACCACGTCACATTAAAGTATATAAAATGCAGTCCAAGCTATAATAAAATTATAACAGAAAATCTTATGTTTAACCTATTTTATTTCCAATTTTACCTTAAGGTGCCCGCTTTAGGCCCCCCTCCCCTACTTCAACCCAGCTTTTCCAGTAGCAATGCATTTTTCTGCTAGTAACCCGTAACCAAGAAATGTCTTGGTGACTTACGAACCCCCTTATATTAACTCACAAACTTTTCGGCTCGATAAAAGTATGTCCGCCGATAAAGTTAGTGATTATGAAGCCTTTGGCAGGTCTATGATCAATAACTTCAAAAGTGAGCTGCTTCACATAAACATACCAGAAAGCCGCTTGCGATTTTGTGCAATGAAAATATGCATGTCTGAATTCATTATCCTGGCGTTCCTGACAGTAAAATGCAATGTTTACGACAGGCAGTAGCAAGCTTGTGGTGAAGCTAGCAATTACAGTCATAGTCGTCGTTGTTGGCGCCCGCGCCCGCCCATGGCGAATAACTCTACATGAGAATAAGATGCCTCAAGCCCTGGTTTCCTGAGAATCGGTGACCGTTATTTGGCTTTTTACCCTCTTACGACATCCACGGATATGTAGATTGGAGGATTCTTTAGCCGGAGCCTATAAGCTACCGTACACCAATTTCTGTGTAGCATGTTTGCAATTTCTGCGCAGCATGTTTGTCTTTGTTGTGTGGATCGGCTTTTGCATAGTAGAGGTATCGACAGAGCGGGAAATGCTGGTATTATGTATTTGAAGCAAATATGGCCGGTGTACAAAGGTGCCCGTTTCTTAGGAGAGCTTTAGACACAAATGAAGATACTTAGGTACAGTATAATTAGCTAAGTTAATCACTTATCTGAGAGGTCTAATGATATGTGTGTGTGGATGGGCTGTGAGTGACATGTGACTTACTAATTCAGTAGTGCCTAAGTGTTTTGCTTGGATATCGCAAGTCTATACAAACTTACTCGCAAAAATGTTTTACTGTAGGCATGTACCTACGCGATACTGTGTTTTGATGTGGGTATCTTATCTACCCAATGTTGTTAACTTACCTACTCGTTGAGCGTTTAGAAATTATGTAGGTAAGTGTTTACTCCTTATGAAATGAGGACTTAAGACTTTCTCTTAGTCTTCGTGACACCTCATAATCACTAAGATTCATAAATTCCTTAATTTTGAGGGGCAATTCCAAATAAATAATGATGTGATTGTGAGGGCGGTGAAAAAATATTAACATCCCTGTCATGCTCAGTCGTTAAATATTTATCAGACCACTCACTCTGACATTATTTTCAAAGAAATTGCTGTCTTATTTGACTCTTTATTGAAATTTTCTCTCAAAATTCCACTCACTAAAAATAAAGATAATTTGAGAGGAAATAAAAAAATTACAGATGAAAATAATGTCAGACTAATATCAGAGTGAGTAAAAAATATGAACGATTAAGAATGCCAGGAACTGTATAGTACGAAAACTATACCTATAGTATGAAAATTTTCATTTCCCATTATAGTGTTGTTTATATGATAGCACTCTGGGTACAATACCCAGTCCGTAAACATAAACAATGAATTGATGACCTCGGAAGCTTCAAAATGGTAGCTTGCCAGTCTCAACCATTTCTGGCAAGTTGCTCAGAGCTCAATGCGACCTGGGAAATAAATGTCTCAACTCATATGGCGCTTCGGCGAGGCCATTACAATGGAATATTTAGAAATTTTAGAGGGCGCGATAGCTTTCCCGAATAATTGCTCAGTTCGTTCGGAGTGCTACCAAAACAACGAGTTTGGAAAAAAACACTCGCATCGTCTTAACCATTGTTGAAAACACCTTTGTGATAGGCATTTTCGCTCTTTCATCTTTAATGTAAAAACATACATAATTTAAAAACATATGTTTTAGCCATGCGTTATGTCATACAAAATATATTTGATAATGATCCTTTCTACTGACGATAAGATACGATATAGATAGCTCAACGATATCATAAGCCCCTAAAAACCTATAAACTGACTTAATTCAATAGGTGTAAGGATCATTTTGAATGATATATCGCTTGCCGTTTGAACACAGCTTCAGACTTATGACCATCATGCAAATTTAATACTTAGAATAATTACAGGACAGCTCCGTTGAAAGGTCGAAATGTATCTTTAAATCTTGATTTATGACACAGTTTTACGGATAAATCGTAAACCGTTAAAGTTATGATCATAAAAGTTTTATCTTATCTTCATTGTTCTGTTGTTATTTCGTGCTCGCTGCCATACAAGGAGATTGATTAACAAAAGCCCGAAAAGGTGATGATATACATCAAGGGCACAGTTATCTCTAGCATCCTACAGGAGCCAGTAGCGGGGTCAACAAACTTCGGAAGTCACGTTTCTTTACAAAAAATCGGGCGTAATAAAGCATTGTTATACCTCTCATCTGTCATCTAATAGCCACCCTAGAGCGGTGACGCTTATTCCCTATAACTTAAGGTTTACTGTCACAAAAGTGTAAACTTGTTTATTGAGGCTTTTTATTACGGCCGCTAAGGCGTAGCACCCTTTGTGTGGGATAACATTTAACTCGTACTCTGTCTGTAAATGTTTCATACTTTTTATTTCTTTAATCCTTGTGAATAATTCTGGGACATTTCAAGGATGTTTATTGAAACTTTGGATACTTTGTTGTGTCAACCTGTGTGGCGTAGCTTTGAGACAGGATAATTAATTATTGCCACAAAATGCTTTATTAAGTATAATGACTCGACATCTTTAAATCTATGTTGCTTTTGTTACAGGTGTGTATCTCAGAATAGTCTAATTGGATCGTCGAGCTTCATCGGTAAGTTAATTAGCAGTCTTCCGTGTTTCTTGTATCAGTGCCATACGATGATTATTCATCAACTATTAGATCAAAGGAAACATAAACATTGACGGCATTTTTTGAATAAAATATGTCGCGTTCATCTTGTTCAACGCTTGTGTATTGTATAGTGTGTAGCGTACCTATATGTATGGTTGGTTGCATAAAGAGATGAGACGCGGTCGCTGTGTTCTCGCCGACAAAGTGCGCGTCGAGTCGGACAATCGAATCAGTCGAGACAATATCTCAGCTGACGATTCTTGCAACAAAGATCTTCGCTTGTATACAGCACATTTACAAATTTTACTTGTCATTGTCTGGCGTTATGACTCGTGTGTTCCACACGTTAGGCTTGAGTCTGTTTTGAATTGCAACGTCTTTTGTAGAGCGTATGGGTCTTGTGGCGCCTTTCAGACCTCTCAGATCTAAAAACATGAACGGCATTCAAAGCGAAGTGTTTCCCGCTTGATAATCATATTTACGAAGGAACGAGGTCGTACATAAATCAAGTCGTTATCTAAATACATGTGTTCTCGAGGGAAAATTAAATAATAGTGCCATTAGTGCCGCTAATAGAATAACTATAATTTTCGCTCATTTAAATCTAGCACTGCTACTCAGTTGATAGAAACATATGGCCGTGCATGTGCATTTATATTTAAAGTCGTTAAACCAGATACTGCATCCGATATTGGGTCACAGTATAACGCTATCGGTTTCGAAAGGTCGGTCAATCCTTTTGCTCCCGATGCTATTCCGATCGGTGATCTAAATGGGTTGGGCTGCGCATACTTTTACTGCGTTTATCTTGGCTATAAAAACCAGGTAGTTGCATTCCCAGTAAGGCCACTTGAGGACGAATCGTGGTATGCTTGTGGGAACGTATCTTCTTCTAAATTGTAAAACAGTGTTCAGTTTTTTGCGCAAAATTTGGCTTCCATTTGACTTGATTTTTAATGCGTGCGTGGTTTGTTTTTATGCACGTGAACTTCTAAGAGTTTCTACTTTTTATACGAGTAGTGGGTGATGTGTTAGTTCGGGTCGAGAGCCATTCATAGAAATTCTGCAGAATTAGCACATCCATTCAACTTTTTTTGTCCATTTTTTGTCGTGACCTTCGATCCTGAAGATCAGACCGTCTGCACGTTGTCGCTTCTTTTGAAATGTGACTCTGTTTTTCGGAATTCCACGGTGGTCAATGTGGGGAGTCATTAAAATTCTGGTTCTCTACCGGTGCTTTTGATTTTGGTGGTTGAATCTGGCAATTAACTGTGGAATCTCGGTGATTTCTAAACCACGGATTGTTCTGCGACAAACTTTGATTCGATAATGGTACTCTACTAAAGTTTAACGAGTTGTACGGGACTCAATAACAAGTTTAAGTCTTTAAGATGCTTATAGATAAATGATAATACTTACTGAAGTACTTGTGGTGCTCGTTCAATAATCGATCGTAGAGTTGATTGTACCCACCCAGTCTAGACGTCTCAATATCTGTGCAAATATATGAAAAGCAACTCAATGTTAAACAAATTACCATAGATCACGCTAAAAGGTGATCCAAAGAGGTCAATTCATTTTCCACGCCCCTCACAGACAGACATTTTTTTCCACGCAGATCTTGACAAAATCGATTATTTATTGAAAACTATTTTATTCACACTTAGGTACAGTAGTGCATAGTTGAGGTATGTATGATTCTTTCAAGGTCATTTAGGTAATTAGTTTCTACTTTAAATTGCTTAATCCGAAGTTATGTGTCCTTTTGTGCGATAGATGACCTCTGACCTCTCTTATAATACTCAGATAAGGCCTACGACCAAAACTAAAACTAATTTTTAGTTTAGTTTTGGTCGTAGGCCTAACTAACTAATTTTTCGGATGTTAGAGTACTTAGACCAGCTGTGGTCTGATGTTCTTTGTGGCTAGACGTCTCTGCGAAATACGTCTGTGGATCAGCATTACGTCAGTACAAGGTAACCCAGAGAGTCAGCCGAATTAAAGGGCCATGAACCGGTGTGCCCTGCGGCAAGGCAATACACAACCTACTAAATATTACTTAAACTGTGGTTCTGGTACTAACTGCGAACTACTCTTTGGCGCCGGGAATACTAACTATGACCTAAGCTGTAACAGCAATCAGGGCCCCGAGGAAAGGTCAGCCTGAAAACTCTCGTTTTCGTTTTAATATCTGTGTTATGGTAATGACAGCTTTAGGTTTAACGACTGTCGGAGTTCTTGATGGTTTATGGGATTTCGAACGGATTTCGATGGCGATTTTTGCGCTTTCAATCTTCAGTAGGGATGGATCTGATACCTACCTTACCACTTCCTCAGGTATACTTACGAGTACTTATAGATACAGTAGGCACTGAGATGTAGGCTTACAATATGTCATAATTTTCAAAATAATGTCACAACACGAAGCGTAAAGATTTATGAAAATATTAAAACTCTGAATTGATGTACCTACTAATCATCAACTTGTGCCATTTTCAACTATAGGTATTCTGTACCATAATAAAACTACTGTGAACATCATCTCATGATTATTGTGTCAAAAATTACGAAATGTTAGTATACCCACATTTTAGTTCAGGCTAGGCGACTAATAAAAATCAGGAGAATCCGGTCGAAGACAAAAAATCAAAATACCTTTCTATATACTGAACTAATATTTTGACACAGAGTTGCTAACAACTCCTCTTTTGTACATAACAAAGTTTCTAAGAATCAGTAGGGTACGTAATTACTTAACTTTCTATGAAGGTCCAAAGAGACCATCAATCAAGCAATAACTTCTCAAATTGTCGGAGAAATTATTGATCATATTAGTCTGCAAAAGGTTAAGTTTGGAAGACCTGTTTATAACTGTTTATTTCATGATTTCTTCTAAGCTTGGACGCGAGCAACAGACGTAGCCTCTCCTAGTTTCTAAGAAGTTTCAAACTGATCCTAGTGATTTAATTAAAATAAAAACCCTTTGTAGGTACTTGACCTGTTGTATTTGACATCGACTTTAAAATGGCAACAGTGAATGAGACAAAAAACCAATGAGTATTTCATTTTTTGTCTATTTCTAAAATAGCTGCGTCTGCAGCTTCGCTCGCACATAAAAAAGTAGCCTATAGCTAAGTCTTTCATCGAAATCGGTTCATTGGTTCTGGTGTGATAAATATACATCCATCCAAACTTTCGCAAAGTAGTAAGATTTCAAACTACTACTAAACTACTAAACACTAGAGTAGAGTTCAAACTTTTCAAGCAAAACATTTAAGTGTGAATCTACCTCAAAGAAAAGCCAAAACCACATAAACACAATGGTAAATTGTGTTATCTTCGCGAAGAAAATCATTTGTTTTACAAAGTGCTCGTGAGTATGTCTTCAAAACTCACACACAGTAACAAATCAAGGTACGATTCGCCACGCGCCCGCCTTTCGTTCCGGACACGGCTCAGCTCTGACTCACAGCTTACTAACCCGTACAAATTATTATTTGATCTGCTGGTAAACCTTACAAACTATTCATGAATCTGTGGTAATCCCATACAAACTGAAACCCATCTGTGATATCTAATCGGCCATATTGATAACTCAACATTGCGCGTAACGGTTATCTTGTATAGCTAGGTCAAGTACGGAATCTACTTACAATCTAGATAACTTGTCTTGATAGGCTTAAAGTTTAAACGTATGAGAATATTCTCATAAATTGTGTTACCTAACACATAGTTTATAGGTAGCTTTATACATCCACAGTGTGGATGAATGAATGAATGAAAGATGGATGAATGAATAATCGAGAACGAATGTTCATTCAAATCGCAAACATCCTTGACGAAAACGAGATTTTGTCGCCTTGAAGGGAGCTTTGAGGAGAGTTTTCAAATCCTTTCAATCCGTCGATTCTTTCTGCATCATCATTGGAAAATGTATGGTGAGAATACACACTTACGTTCTTATTTTGTTTGTTATCCCAAAAACCCTTTGACGTTTTACTAGCATGTCGAGATTCTGAGAAGTCTTTCAATTGATTAAAGCAGAACGTTTTATATAAGAAAGATTGAATTGCATTTCAATTCGCAGTGCAGTGCCAGAGCCAATTGGACGCATTGCAATAACTAGAGCACTTAAATTGTACCGTGGCCTTAATTATATACCTAACAAGTGAGGTTATCAATCAACAGTTGGAAAATTACTGAAAGTCTTGCTTTATCTTGTTCTAGGACATCATTTATAAACCTACCCTAAAAAAAAACGATAATTTTGTCATATGAAACCAGAAAAGTGGGTTGAATTTGCTTAAGTATATTATTCTGTAGTAAGAATCTACTCACTAAAAAGAGAGATTTATTGCAATATCGATAATATCAAAAATTTAGTTTTGATATTTTCTTTCGACACGAAAACCGGAACAAATATCACCTGTGCTTGACTCCCTCAAAGAAACGATAATTTTGTCATATGAAACCAGAAAAGTGGGTTGAATTTGCTAACTGTAGGAAGTACTTATCACATGAACGATTCATAATCATATTTATTGTAATATCGGCATTATCAAAAATTTGTGCACTTTCTACACGAAAACCAGAACACTTTGTAGGTATATGCATCCACAAAACGTATCCACATAGTTTCTGAAACAATAAAACCATAAAATCAGGCCCTTTATGACGTCTTTATGCATGTGTTTAGTACGGATATGACGGTGGTATTGTGGGATGGGAATTATTAATTAAGTCTACCACGGTTCAGTAATGTTAAAGCTTCCTTCTATTTCGAAACAGAATTAGATTGTGAAAGTGAAACAGTTCCGAGTTATAGATACATAAAGTCTGCGAGGGATCGATTTATTTATTTTACGCTGTTCTGGCGATCTGGCGAAGATCGTTCGCGATGCAACTTTAAAACCACTGTTTGGTTTGGTCAAGGAATGGAGTAAGCTAAAGAGCTTCATAAATAAACTTTGATATTGAATCGTGGGCTTAAAGTTGGACCTATAAATAAGTTATGATTTCCGCGGATTCTCATAGCAGTAGTGTTGGCTGCGTATTCTGCTTTAGAAACACATGCATGAGTCACAGTTCCCTGCTCATAGTTTACTCTCTATTTTTGTTTTCTAGGTTTAAAATACTGCCATGTAGCTTACATAATGCCTATCAGCAATTACACATATGCATTGTCCCATAAAATCTGCATTCATTCATTTTAAATCACTAACGTCGGTAGCCATTGTCGTTCATTCAAGGATATGTAAATAAAATAGAATGGGTTTGATATTTGTTCGATCCTTTGTCAATACCAGAAGTAGGGTTAACATGCAATTTTATCGGAGCTGGAGTCAGAATTGAAGCAGACTTGTTGTTTTGCTTTATCCTATACAAACAAGAGGAGACAAAGGTAAAACAGTGTTTATTTCGTTATTAGGAGGTAGGGCACAGCGAGATTTTCTCGTTCTGAATTGGAGCAGCTCGCCTGGGGAGGTACCTCCGCCTTACAGCAGATCGCAGCCAAATAACATTATTTGTTTCAAATAGTGTTGTGTTCCTGCGGTGAGTAAGGTTGCCAGAGCTCTTTAGGGGGGAAGGGGGTTCGGGGTCGGCAACGCGTGCGTGATGCCTCTGGTATTGCAAGCACTCATAGGCTACGGTAACCGCTTACCATCGGGTGGGCCGTAAGCTGGTTTGCCACCTCTATTGTATTAAAAAAAAAAAAAACAAAAAAAAAACACAGCCCTGGAATCCTGTTGGTATTTTTAATTGACGTGATTGGAATTTTGAGGGGCAAAAATAATTTCAGACAAAAAACAATTGCAACACAATTGCGATGAAAACAATATCAGCCTGATCGTATCTTAAATTTTGAGGGGAAATTTCAAAATTTCTATGAAATTAATGTTAGGCATTATGTAGAGTGAAACATACCTTTATCGACTAACCCTGGTATTCTATCCCTAAGTCGTTAAATGTTTTTCACTCGATTAACATCGGACTGAAATTATTTTCATAAAAATAGCCTTCGTCACCGATCCTTTTCTTGAAATATTCTCTTAAAATCACTCATGACAATTAAGAAATACCAGGATCGGTCTTCAGGAATGACATGACAGACATGATCGAACTCCGAATCAGTTTTACCGACTTTTCCGATTGAAGTTCCCTCAGGCTCCCCTCTTAATACCTGTGATTGGGAGCGGGCGGCGCACCCAGTGTTTTACTGCTTTTATTTATACCAACGGATCGAGGTGAACCGTTGCGTAGGTAGAGCCTACCTACTAACAATAAAGATGCTTCTGGGCTTGCTCCCTTACGGGCAACATCATGCCATTTTGTTTTTCACCTCACGTAACGGTCATTATGCCTCATCACCATCATCAGCCTGTAGAAGTCCATTGCTGGTCATAGGCCTCCTTCAAAGAGTGACGAACGGTCTTGAGCCTTTTCCATCCACCGACTTCCCGCAACTTTCACAAAGTCGTCGGTCCATCGGGTGGGGTGGTTCCCTCCGACACTGCGTTGCCCGGTTTGTGGTCGCTATTCGAGAACCTTCATTCGCCAACGGTTGTCGGTTCTGAAAGCCATAGGGCCTGTTCACTGCCACTTCAACTTGCTAATTCTAATAACTATGTCGGTAAACTTGGTTCTTGTGCGAATTTCCTCGATGCGGCTTTTATCACGTATTCAAACTCCGAGCATAGTTCTCTCCATTGCGCGACATTGAGCTTGTGTATGAGGCCAATAGTTAGCGACCAAGTCTCAGTGCCATTATGCTAAAACGTAGAACTGATTGTAAGTAGACTTCTTAAGGCTCTACGGCTCTATGCTCAAACGTAGCTTCCATCTGGGCAAGCACATTCTCAGCCCTATAGTATTAGTGGCAAAATTGCTCCACTGTTGACTCTATTCCACTGTTCCATAGTGTTGCCGGGCAATAATTGTTTGAGAAACTGCCCATGTACCAAAGTAACTTTACAAGTCGAGCACTACGCGGTACCTACTACGCAAACATTGCATCGTTTCTATCTAATAAATAGTGTCTGCACGAACGACTACGACGATGTAAGATCGATGGTGCGGCATCATTTATGGTTTGTTTACTTTCTATTTTATCATCTCGTTGTTGCTACACTTTTTCCTAAAATTGATGTGGGCTTAGCGCTTTTACAGAAAGTTGAGCGTTTTATCGGCGCGTACTAGTGGCAGAAGTGGCCTAGACGTTTTCAATGAAAAGTGCTGAATATAGACTTGCTGTTATTGTAAGTAAAGTACTCATCAGCGAAAAAAAGCTTCAACATTGTCGTAAAAGCTGAGCTCACATAATGTTTACTTATTCATTTGCTCGTGTGTTTCGGCTTTACCCTAAGGTTTCTTACCCTTCGCCATTCTTTTATCATTTTTTTCACGGCGACTACACGACTTGGCACTTTTGGTAAAACTAATTTCGAAATCATTACAGAAATAAAAATGGCGAGTCGTGTTTTTGTGTTGATGGTTCCGTTGCTACGTATATCCTACGAATATTATAAATGCGAAAGTTTGTGAGGATGTTTGGATGTTTGTGGTTCAATCACGCCGTAACGGCTCAACCGATTTCGATGAAACTTGAAAAAGATAGAGTTCTTTGTCTAGAATAGCTTATAGGCTACTTTCTATCTAGGTCTAGCTAGTAAGTTAACCGTTATCTAATAAATATCAATTTCTACCGTTAACTTATTTCATTTCATCATTTATTGTGAGAAATACATGTTAAAGAGGTGTTATACTTAGTTAATATGTGCTTACAATGTATTCTGCCGGGTCAGCGTGCAATTTTATAGTTACAGTAGAAAAAATAACAATAGAAATTAACAATAGAAATAAAAATTGGATAAAAAAAAACAAAAATACATAAAATAAAATAAACTATGTACAAATCGAAAAAATAATAATAATGTCAACAGTAGAATAAGTCATATAAACAAAAAAATAATAAAGGTTAGTTAAACTGAAGGAAAAAAAAATTATCAGTCATAAATTCGTCTAAAGAGTAATAGCATTTACTAGTAAATAACTTATAAATAAATGGTTAAAAAAGTACCTACCTAATATAAAAACTACCAAGAATTCGTTCACAGATCATCTAACTAATAGCAACTACAGGCCTCATAGCTCTCGACAGGCCTCATAGCTCAGTTAGTAGTAACTCAGCCTTCTGTGCTAGTGGTCGCGGGTTCGTTTCCCGCACTGGACAAACATTTGTGACTAACACAGATGGTTGTTCTGTGTCTGTGTGTTAAATATATATCTATTACGTATATCAGTCTCTGGTACCCATAGTACAGGCTATGCCTAGTTTGGGATCAGTTGACCGTGAGAATATATCCGGAATATTTATTTATTATTTATTTATTTATTATAACTATACTATACCAAACACAATACCTATAGAAGAAAAATAATTGTCTTCGACTATACATGCTTTCTGTGTAGGAAAACAAAGAAAACAGCCCTTCGTTGTTTAACAGCGCAATTTATACAAACAGCGCCTCGTTGTTGGCGACAAATGATGCAAAGATTAAATTCCTATATTAGTATTTAAATGCTTAAAGTTAGTCCTATAGTGCTTACTTTAGACCGTATTTTATCACTCCGCTCACGCTGACATCAGACTGAAATTGTTTTTATTCAATTGATGTCCATGGTTCTTTATACACAGGGTAAGAATACAAGGTGATTCATAACAAGAAAGCTATCCCTGTGATCTCTGCACTCTTGTCGGTAATAAAATCCAGCAATACACGAGAAACTTTTATTAATAATAATAACTAACTGACTGACATGAACACTACTCCAAAGACTAAAACTAAATTAAACTAAACTGACTGAAACTTTTTGTAACTTTTTTCTTACGTAATCTAATCCGCCATGACAATTTTGTACTAGCACTTTTTTCTCTTTCCGTATCCGGTAGCTAGCGTCCCTATAGTGTTACAAGTTTAAAATATTAATATTTTTTTAAAAACTATTGAGTGTTTATACACTTGTCTGCCATGACTTTGATTGATTGGCGACAATCCCGGAAAGGATTATTCTACACCCAATAGGCAATAAAGTTCGCTCGCTATTGTATAATATCGTACGTTTAATAATTACTTAAAATGATGATAAAAAGACCAAAAACATCGAATATACCGAAAACTTTCAGGAAAACGGAAAAACCGGAAAAAAACCGCTAATATTCTTAGTTTTTGTTGATAGAATAAGCCTCCTTCGGGATGGTAAACATATTAGTATCACATTCTATAAGCTTTAGTACTTCTACAATAGAAGCTATTCTTCTATGTATAGTAACCTGGCTGACCTGCCCTGTCTGTCGGGGTAAACAGAAAAGGATCTGTAAAGGTCAACCAATGGGACAAGCGAAAAAAACAAAAGCAATTCGTCTTACCTTAGTCTCGTCTCACAATAGGATTTTCATAAAACATTTTGCTCTACATTTCTTCCTGCTTTTGTACATCTTTCCCTACCGTTTTTGTATCCGTATCACATTTTGGAGTCTTTATGAAGTGTTATGATGACAGAGATGACAGAGGGCGCGCTATCTGCGGCGAGCAGAGGCGCGTGACCGCTCATCTTATTACCGCCGTAGCCGCCCTACGCCCCATGCCAGTGCCGTATATTGTGGGGCAAACGTGGGGCACTGTTTTGTACTAATATACTCTTTATAATAGTTTATCAGTCTAATCAGTACCTATTAGAGCCTAGGGAGGCATGTTCTAATCCCGACATTATTTATTTATATATTTAATCTTTATTGCACACAAAAAAAAAACAATGTACAAAAGGTGGGCTTAATGCTAAGGCATTATCTACCAGCCCGCCTGATTGGGTAGAAACAGGAGGTTGGAGTGCGACAGATTGTTGACATTCTTAGTTGTAAATATTTTTTTAACACACTTATAAAGTCGCTCTAATTTCACCGCAATTAGGCACATAATGATACAAACACAGTTTGATTACAGGTAAAACTTTTTTTTAGAACAAACCAATTTTTTTTTTTTTTGTGAATCTCATAGTCTTATAGCTTAGAGTTCAGGCACAGATAACATAACACTATACTGTTCAGGTTATCATAGGGTAATTACAACGTGGCAAATGTAGTAACCCCTATAAGTTACGTACCCCTATGTCCGGCCTTACAGTATTATAAATTCAACAAAATTATCAGAACTCCTGTTAAGGGCATTGTTTAATGTTTGCTGGAGTTTTTGCACAATTTGAAAGGGGAGTGCAGACAAAGGATACAATGTTAGGGTCGAAATTGATTGAGCTCTTTCGCTTTAGGCGCGGGCTGGCTTTTATGTTGCTCAATAATAGTGGAATCGAGTGATTTTTCATCGTAATATCTCGTGTCAAAAGGATCGAGTTGCATAATACTTAATGCTTATTGAAAAGAGCATGCATAAACAAATTATATATAATACAGTAGGTACATCATGTATGTCTCTTACAGACGATTCAAGCAGTGAGATGAGTTTAGAGGTAATGTATAAATTGCGTTTACGAAAACGAAAATATGGTTCGTGGACCCTGACTCTCAATCTTAGTAGTTCCCGGAGTAAATATAGGTACACGGAATAAATAAGTTTTACCAATGCCTTATTTTGTTACCTAAGTCTAACCATAGTTCAAAATAAACCCAGTCTGATTATTTTAGACTATGGTTGCTAAATCATTCTGTAGAGCCAAAATGTTACATATTATTCACGGTACAGTCAACTCCCCAATTTTCCGTGTTCATTTTCTCTGCAGCTAATTTCCACAAGCACATGCTCTAATAGTCCCCCTATATTCAGCACCCTTTGTTCTATTTATTGTTGGTTTTTCATCCGCTGAAGAAACCCGAATCTCTATGCAAGGTGATTTATAATATTAACAGTGTACACTACACCAAAAGGGGCTTATTCTACAACGAATTGGCAATATAGTCTGTTCCCAATTTATTTTGTTCCAATTTCAATTGAATTGAAATATTTCTTTTCTCGACGTCAGTTGGTTTGAGGTTAAATCATTTCCAAACCTATTATTCCGCTGTTTTAGCAATACAGATGTCGAAGTTTTCGTACATTTAATAAATAATTTTACAGATGATAAAAGTAAAACCAAATAATATGAAAGAGTTCCAGAGGAAAATGTAGTTAACTCTTTCGCATTTTTTGTTGATAATATAAGCTCCTTTTCAGGATAATATACTAGTAACGGAACACGTTGTATTCAGCACACGTAAATATACAAACTATTTTTTAAGCCTGGCTGCTGTTATGCAAATTGAAAACTTTCCTGTGAAAAGTTGAGACATTTGTTCATACAGAAATTCAGCGTGAAACTAGGAGTTTTGTTATAGTAGGTACTTTCGTTATTAACTTTTCTGCTAACTAGTTTACTAATGAGCTCGCTTGCTTGTCGACTCTGACTTCAAAGTTACTAATTTTATAATGAGTTTAAAATTATGCAGGCTCACCTGGTATTCTTATGCGTAAACTATATTTTACTCAAGTCATACTGACATCAAATTAACGTTCTTTCTTTGCAGTTGCTGAAAGATCGAGTAACTTAAAAAGTTAACATAGGTTTTTTTATGTTATACAAACAAGGTGATTCATTATATGTACGGCATCCCGAAAGGGCTTATTTTACACCCAATTGCCAATAAAATTCTACGACATTTGGAAATTCGACAATTGACATTGAAAAAAAAAACACTACGCCAAAATCGTAATCGTTTTGGGGTTTAATCATTCGAAATAATTCAGCGGGATAGGAACTGTAGTAAGGTAATAAAGATACGAGTGTGTATCTCTTCAATGTATAAGGTTCAAGTACTGCGTAGGTACCTACTGAGAAACACTCACTCAAATTAAGGTTCCTCCAATTGAATGCATGATTGTAAAAACCACTTCAGACCACTTTTTTCGAATTCCTTTTTATGGTGGAAAAATGATCCTTATATCAAAACTAATAGGAATTTTTGTTTAAAAAAATGAACATGTGGCCTCTTTTGTTTTACTTCATTTAAATACATACAAAAAAAATGTATTTAGAACAGTTTTTTTACACCAGATAGTTTTTATTGATTTTCCGAAACTTTTACATTTGGTCGGAGGGGGGTTTTTACAATCATGCATTCAATTGTATTAAGACTTTTACCCTCTTACTGGTATTCTTAGCCGTTAATATTTATTCACTCCCTTCAAACTGAAATCATCATCATCGTCAGCTTGTAGAAGTCCATTGCTGGACATAGGCCTCCCCAAAAAGTTCAATGACGTTGAGCCTTTTCCATCCACCGACTTCCCGCAACTTTTACAATGTCTTAGGTCCATCGAGTGGGCGATTTTTTTATTGAAATTTAGTGTCCAAAATCCCCTCTTGACGATTAAAGATACGGGCCTGAGAACTACCTCTTGCTTGGAACGTGTTAGTAAGCCTAAGCTGCTCAACGAACAAGTTCACTCTTCCCAGCATTAAGTTTTCAAGTTGCAGACACGGGCGGGAGTCTCCAGACTGCCACAGATAACAGAACGATCGGCTGATTCTTTCCAGACTTTTACTTCCTCATGTTCCAATATAAGTTGCCTTGAAGCCAACGTATAGCGAAGAAATTGAACACTTGATGTCAAATGCAGGCTCTACTTGAGTTAAACCCAATGCTGGATAGGGGAGAAACTTTTCGGGTTGCATCCGTGAGTCGTTTTTACATAAACGCCGAAAAGCAGTCGTCTAAAGTGTACATTATTTTACTGACCTGCCAGGCTATAGCGTAAGCGAAATAGTTATGATTAGCGACATCTGAAGTTTTTCAAACATGAAAAAGAAGAAGCTAAGCCTTGCTAGCTAGGTCTTGAAGTTTTCCCTTGTCAAGTTTGGAACGTTTTGAATGTGGCAAAGATTGTTAAAATTACCCTCAAAAATACGAACTTCGTTGCCTTTACGCTTACGCAATTGCACCACAGCTGTGATGATCTGATCATAACCACAAATTAAATTCAGGGTATGTACTCCGTCTGTGGAGTAAACCAGCAGTTCCTTCCTCCGAGCTGTATTCTCACAGGCGAAACGTAAATCTCACCATTTCGCCTAAGCCTCAGTTTACGGCGGTGTCGCCACTGCTGCAATTATGTATTTATAAACACCGAGACGTAATTTGAGGCTTTGAATAACCATGAGATGGTGAAACGGATGTGATGAAACCTGACGCTTTCTAGCAGAATGCAGAAATAAGCCTATTCTATAACACAACACTTTATGACAGTGAGATTGTTCTTGTTGTTAACCCACAAAATGAAGGCTCCTGTTTAAAAATTACCTGCTACTACGAATTAAAAACTACCCTCTCAACCTCATTCGTCATCATCATAATCAATTCAATCTTAGGACGTCCACTGCTGAACATCAGCGAATTCCTATCATGTGGCGAGAATTGCACATACTCACCACGCTGGGCACGCGGGTTTGCGAGCGCAGTTAAAGCTATGATTGCGAAAATAGGGGACTCTGTTGCCCATCCTCTAGCTTTTTTTAACTTAGTTGCCTCTTACGACATCCACGGTTAGGTAGATATGGATGGGCCACCACGGCACGGCGATTGGACTCAACTTCATTGGATGCCTTCAATTTCCTACCTTGTGCACATTTTCACGGGATCTCCGGTATAAAGGTTGAATAACCTGTACTCAAAAGATTTATCGCTTATTAGTTCCAGCAGTTATTAGCGTCGCTTATTTGTTTCTGCGCATGCAACCAAACCTGTTGTTGTTTTGCAAAAATCGATTTGCCCATACCTAATCATTTTATTTTCGTGATGGCATGTCGTAATAAACATTCTACCGATCAATTAGTGTCAGGAGATTTATTCACGGCATGTAGAGGCTCTGGCTGCTAAACTTTCTAAAAATAAAGCGGTAAGCAGAATAAGCTACGCCAGATCCATAGATAGCTTAATAATCTGCGCCAGGCATCGCGTCAGCTGTGTACTAAGCATCTAGGAGTGGACGCAGAATAAATAACAGTACGTGGGGGTTAAAAATAAACCGTCTGGGGATTACGGAGCCCGCAGGTGTCTCTTGTTTCAAGATCGTCGCGATTTTTCCCTTGTACAAAAAAATACTCTACTGGAAACTTCATAAGACTTTCTTTGCCCTGTGAAGTTTGGAAGCTAAGATCGATTAGTCTGTAAGTATTCAGTATTGTTTACGGACCTGATTTGTATCGGAGGAGGAATCTTATTCATAGCCTTGCGTAGATATTCCTTATCGGAATAGATTTTACTAAATGCTTAGGTACATTAATGTTTTTTTACTTTAGGTTTATGATATTATCAATAAAATTAGATTTATAAAAATTTCATTGGTTTAAATTAGGTACCTTCTGGCTACTGTGTTATACTCGGTCGGTTCTGAGGTTTAACTTTTACTAAGTTTAACATTTACTAGTTCTCTCTTGCAGATTTTGCTGGAAAGCAACGAGATAACAAAGCTGTGCAGACGTGATGTATGAACGAAGGCCTAATTGGGCATTAAAGCATGTAGCGCGGTGCGCGTGCACTCCATACAATAGCGTGTTTAACATGTCGCCGATGTCGGTATGGGTGCCTCGGGATCGGCGCCACCGATGGCGCCTGCGTCTTGTTTGCAATATTTCATCATCATCATCATTTCAGCCGTACGACGTCCACTGCAGAACATGGCCTCCCCCACAGACAGAACGAATTCCTTATCATGTGGGGGGATTTGCCCATACTCACCACGCTGGGCATGCGGGTTGGTGAGCGCAGTTAGAGCTATCGTTGCTAAAATAGGAGGCGCTGCTGCCCATCCCCTAGCTTTTTTCCCTTAGTCGCCTCTTACGACATCCGCAGACAGGTAGATATAGAGGGGCCTATTCTTCAGCCGGGGCCACCACGGCCAATTGCAATAATTAAGTTAAAAGTATCTGCCAGTCCGTGGCTTATGCTTGTGGAGCAATAGGCACGGATCGTTAGCATATAGAGCAACCTTCTACGCAATCAGCAGAGGCTCCCATCGTTTCTTTGAGTTATGCTCCCTACGAGAGACGACCATACGAAATGCATCTCACTCAACTAGAGATAGAGGTTATTACAAAAAGTATTACGCTATTAGGTATTGGGTTTTTAAAGTCATGATCCTGTCAGAAGACATAGGTACCTAGTATTAAATAAACTAAAAGCAAAAAAGCATCCTCGCAACGCTACTAAATTTACAAAATTTATTATGACAGAATGGCGCTCAGGATAGAAAAATGGAGGATATGCAACGTTGCTTCTATCTATAGCCCAGACAGCCTCAGATACAGCATCCGGCTATACTGTTTCTAGTATTCTGTGATCCGGCGACGATCAGACGAGGGACGCGCGTCGTCGTCCCCTGGGTGCCTCGTATCTTCTTGTCTGGCGCCTGTCTTCAACAAGGCGATTTCGCGACTGGACTACAAGAAGGACTTTAGCTTGTATATCTACGCCTAGCCTCACTCACATGTGATGGGAATACAGTACCACTTGTGCATCAACCTATTTACAGGCCCTATACTCGAATGCAAATGATGCGGGGAAAGATTTTTCTCCCTGACGACACACACACAGGTACAGGCAGCTGGCCGTGGCAAACTTTTCTGTCGAACTTGACTAACCTTAGGTACATTACAATACCACGGGTTCGTGTCCATAACATCTTATATGATTCAATATTTTAGCTCTTTGTGTTTCAAAGTTCCGCGTCCCGTAATATAGGCTCTATGCTGCCCCAGACAGACTTCTGATTACACAGATGACCACACAGTGACTGCAAGTTCCGTACAATAGAATCACAAACCATTATTCACTGAACTCTCAGTTCCAATTACCTCGTGCCAGTAACTCTCGCTATCCTATTTTAGGTCCTGCATGCATCAATGACGACCCTAGCTCATGCGTCACTGGACAGTTTATTTTAGACAAGGTTTGATAGCCTGCGCAAAATGTACCTAATAGGTAGCAATAACATTTAAGCTTTTACTATTAATTCTTGTGCTTGTACATAATATACAGTGTGAAAGTTGTTTTGTAAGACTTCAAGTTTCATAGGGTAATAATCTCTTGAGTCTAACAAATTCTTACGTTGACTATCCATAGATGATGGGATAGCAAGTATAACTCCACTCCTATCAGCTCCTTCTTTTTCAAAGGTTTTCTCCAACCCAACTGCAATTTAACATGTTACTATCTGGAGTGACTTATCTTTCTAGTATCTTCAAAAACAATACATTAGCATCAAAACAATAGGTACGTACGAAATTGTTATTGTCATGACGCAAGTATCGTATCTGGCATTGGACAGATATCAATCGATAGATAGCGGACTGTTCGTGTTTAACGAGGATCTTATTACCGGGGCGTTTTGTGCTCGCATTCCCGACTGGTTTGTTATCAGGTAGGTAATTATTAGAGGTTACCAACACCAGTAGCTTAGCGCCTAACAGCCAAACTTCAAACTGTCGTTGTCCGAGGCAATATCCAATTGTTTTGCATCCATTTATTGATTTAAATTAAGTTCAAGCAGGTACACTGGTGGAGTGATGGTGGTGATCCCTTACGATCCAAAAGTCTTGGGTTCGAATCTCGGTCGTGGACCATTGGATTTTCCGTCCGGAAAATCTATGAGTACTATTATAGTTCTCTCAAACGATGAAGTAAAACATCGTGAGGAAACCGGAATTTTCTAGAACCAACCTAAAAAATCAAAGCCGTGTGACTTCAATTCTCTCACCATACTATTTCTTTTACCAACGGTCATTAGCCCTTTTCAGAGCCACCATTCTTTCACGGACGGTTATAGGCCCTTTTAAGGGCCACCATACCTCAACTTGGTCACTGACCTAATACAGGATACCGAATAGCAAATCTAGCTAGAAGATAAGTTAGAATAACCAATGTCTGAAGCTAAGATCATATTAGAAGGGGCGGCTGAAAAGTTCTGAGCCTAGGGTATTAAAAGATGAGCTAAAAATCTAAACAAAATTTATTTTTCAATAAAGTCTCCCTCTACTTCAATACACTTCTCACATCGTTTGTAAAGGGCCTGTATCCAACTAAAAAAATATGTAGCGTCTTTGCCCTCGAAATGCTCCTCTACGGCTGCCTTCATTTGTTCGTCCTCTTCAAATCTTCGCCACCGAAGGTCTTTCTTCAAAGTTTTAAATAGGAAGTAATCACTAGGAGCCAGTTCTGGACTGTAGAGTGGATGGTTTATTTCATCGAAGCCGTATCGTATCTAAGGTCTGAAGCTAAGGTTAGGTTTTAGTTGTAATAAGTTCGGTAATCATTTCGAGATAAGTAAGCTCTCAGCATTTTTTTTTAAATGTTATACGGAGGCAAATAGGCTTACGGCCCACCTGATGGTAAGCGGTTACCGTCGCCTATTGACATTTGCAACACCTGGAGCATTGCTAATGCGTTGCCTACCCTGGAGAAATCTTTTTGTATTTTTCTTAAAGCTCTTCATGTTGTAGGTTAGCGGGAAAACCTCGGAAGAAAGCTCATTCCACAATTTGCACGTATGGGGGAGAAAGGATCTCTTAAAGCGAGCGTGGGTATCTCGTAAGTCGAGATACCCACGTATCGATGAAATGTGGATGAGCCTTATTCCGGTGACGCGAGCTCCGATGGTAGAACCTCGATGCGGGTATGAGGTCAAATAGTTCCTCAGAACACTCACCATTTCTTTGCTAACTAGCTTTAAGTAGTTAATCCATCATAGCCACCTAAGATTCTCTACAAAACTTTTACCTACATTATGCTTTGAAGCTCTACTTCGTTGAACCGTCCAACAAGAACTTTGGTCTTTGTGTATCTTTCGAGAGTGTATTTAGTGGGGTGTATCAACCCCACAGAAAACATCATTAAGCTCTCGTGTTTATGGAAGAATCCATTAGGCGAGTTAAGCGAGCCAGGCGAGGTATGGAGTGTTGTATGGGAATGGAATTATCTCATTAAGGTTTTAGAAAGGAATAAACAACGTTTTTTGGCTCAGATTCTAGGGGCGAAAACATAATTAAACTCTGAAATGAGATTGCTTTGTGTAACAATGCGAGGAATTTCAAACTAAAATACCTTTTAGTAGGTACTAGAAAGCTCGTTTCGCCAGAATGCGCTTAGCCGAGCTACTAATTTGAACAAAACCATAGCTCTTATTATGAGAAAAAACTCTATAATATTGCACAATAAGTAGGTTTCAAGACTGTACTGTTTTGATTTGTAGGTAGCTAGAGTGGTTCTTTGATTGGTCGCTCTCTATACACCTACTCGGTCGTGATATGACTTAGTTACATACGAGTAAGTACCTTTTTTTTTTTTTTATACGAAATAGGCTAACGTTTGACCACAATCTCACCTGATGTTAAGTAATGATGTGGTCTACGGTGTAGCACGTTTGCTTAGAAGAAACCTATTCACTCTGGTCTTGAAGACACCCAAATTATAGGTATTCGGAAACACAGACGCCGGCAACGACTGCAACCTAAAGGTTACATTCGGATCTTGGGAGTCGCGACCCTGCAGCTGCGACCCGACAAATACAATACAAAAACTTTATTTCAGGCAACATTAGAATAAAAAACAGATGGAATTTTTCTTAACCTACGGCCCATATACACAATATATACCTTAAAGACTAACATACTTAAAAATAACGCAATTAGTTGCCACGTAGAAACTGCGACGTGGTCGCGGCACACCGCTCTATAGGGATTTGCATACAGAGCTTTCCAGTGTCGGTGACTGTGTCGCGCGTCTGGGGCGCCGCCCAGTATTCACTGTTTCCCGTAAGTCGTGAAAAGTGAATAGCTTACCAGTTTTGTACGGTGTCACGAAAAGCGCTCCCACAAAAACAATCAAGCGTCTCACGCCTCACTTTTTTTTTTTTTTTTTTTTATACAACTGAGATGGCAAACAAGCATACGACCCACCTGTTGGTAAGCGGTTACCGTAGCCTATGAGCGCTTGCAATACCAGAGGCATCACGCACGCGTTGCCAACCCCCTCCCCCTAAAGAGCTCTGGCAACTTTACTCACCCCAGGAACACAACACTATTTGAAACAAATAATGTTATTTGGCTGCGATCTTCTGTAAGGCGGGGGTACCTCCCAGGCGGGCTGCTCCAATTTAGAATGAGAAAATCTCGCTATGCCCTACTCACTGTGGCAAGCGAGTAACATACGAACATGACGGACATGGACTAAGAATACGAATGTTTAATGGAATTTGTGGGTAAAAATCCTCTTAAGGAATGCTTCTTGTCGCGCGGCAGGGCAGCGGCAGTGGGTCGCAGCAGTCGGTCGCGGCTGCAGAGTCACTAATGCTATTCCTTATAACTTACGACTTTAACAAATGATTATGCAAAACCAGGAACGAAGCACGAGCGTCGCTCACGTGCAAGATAAGGGACTATTATTACTGAACCGATATCTAATACTATAGGTATACTTTATAACAAGCAAGTAAATTTAAAAATAAGTCTTACCTACTTACATCCTACTAATTAACAAACTCTCTAACAAATTCTTTTCGGATGGTTAATCTATTTTGCATTTAACTATTAGTTTGTCTAGTGTTTATTTTTATTGATAATCCCGGCTCACTAAAGCCTTATTTATTTATTTATTTTGTACCATAACTTATATATACCTAACTAATTTTTTTTTCTTTTTTGATCTGTCGTCCTCGTTCTATTAAAAAAATAAAAAAATATATATATATATATATATATATTTAAACTATCAGTGGACTCTTATAATTGGCCTTCAGCATACATGAACATGTATTTATTATTTTTCTTATCTATGTACTAGCTGTAAGTTTCCCTAAAATTGTAAAATAAAAGAAAAAATAAAATAAATATTATAAACTAGCTTCCGCTGCGGCTTCGCTCGCGAGGTCCGAAGATAAAGAGTAGCCTATATTTGGATGTTTGTGGTTCAATCACGCCCAAACGGCCGAACGGATTTTGATGATATTTGGCACAGAGAAAACTAGTACTATGTCATAGAATTTTTCCTGCCTGTTCTTCAACATTCACACATTAATTCATTTGCAGTATGTAGTTGGCCGTGGTGGCCCCGGCTGAAGAATAGACCCCTCCATATCTACCTATCCACGGATGTCGTAAGAGGCGACTAAGGGAAAAAAAGCTAGGGGATGGGCAGCAGCGTCCCTCATTTTAACAACCATAGCTCTAACTGCGCTCGCCAACCCGCATGCCCAGCGTGGTGAGTATGGGCAAATCCCCCTACATGATAAGGAATTTGCTCTGCCTGTGGGGGAGGCCATGTTCAGCAGTGGACGTCGAACGGCTGAAATGATGAAATGATGATGTAGTTCTAGGACCATTTGTAAATGCTGAACAACGCAGGTAAATAGCATTCATGCATCTCGATTCAAAAGTTTCCACAGGTGCCCTCCTCCGCACTCAAAAAACAATAAAGAAAAAGCAGTTTTATGCCATAGGCTATAAAAACACACCTATTATTATGTAAACGCCACTTAACTCCCTCGGGAGGCGGTGATTCGTATTTTTTCCACAATGAGTCTGGAAAAATCTGTCATCAATCGCGGCGTGCGTGACCTGACTCTACCGAGCGAGATTATAGCGGTATAGCAGGGTCACGGAATGAAGCATGTTTCGACCCTCCGAATATTTAGGCCTGAGGCAAGGCCGCACTTACATTATTCGGTACAGTATCGACCTTTAGTTATCTCGCTAGGTATATAAAGATGCTAAAAAAATACTCGCAAGTACAATTGAATGCATGATTGTAAAAACCCCCCTCAGACCACTTTTTTCGAATTCCTTTTTATGATGGAAAAATGATCCTTATATCAAAACTAATAGGAATTTATGTTTAAAAAAATGAACATGTGGCCTCTTTTGTTTTACTTCATTTAAATACATACAAAAAAAAATGTATTTAGAACAGTTTTTTTTACACCAGATAGTTTTAATTGATTTTCCGAAACTTTTGCATTTGGTCGGAGGGGGGTTTTTACAATCATGCATTCAATTATTCTATCAATTTTTTTTTTATTTTTTTTTAAATATTCCGGACATATCACTCATTGTCAACTGATCCCAAACTAGGCATAGCCTGTACTATGGGTACCAGAGACTGATATACATAATATATATATATTTAACACCCAGACACAGAACAAACATGTGTTAGTCACAAATGTTTGTCTCGTGCGTGTTGTTATATGTTATAATTGCTTGGTGATGTGATCTTTAGGTCACGCCAATATGCCATAGAGATGAAACTGAATGTACCTAATAATTGTACCTAATACAACTTTGTTTGAGCCTACAATTTGGTTCCTACTTGAGAGGATGTAGCCAGGGAGCGTCTTCAATAAATATTTGATATTTATCGGATTATAACGTATAATTTGAAATTAATAAAACGAATACAATTTCGAACGTGATACAATTAAAAACGAGTCTGAAGTTAGTAACGAAAATTATATAAAATTAGGGTCTTCGGAGAAACGCGCGATGTTCTCTTCGGTGTATGCGTTGTCCACCTAGGTCGCTGGATGGCGCTAGTAGTAACTTCCTGAACGAACTTAAATACCAGAGGCAGGAAGTCTTCTCTTCACCGTGGGTTCCTTTCATGTAAAACTTCTCTAGGTACCTGTGTGATACCTTAAACATTTTGGTAGAGCAAGAGCATTAAATACCGAGCGAGGTCCCAGTGAGAGAGGTCACAATGTTGTTCTACTGTCTTGTAATCTACGTCACCGTGACGAGGGTTTGTGATTACATTCCGTTTATTGCATTATTTCGTTCCATTAGGGATCGCGTTTTATGCCGCATAGAACGATAGGTCAGCGATCGATTGGATTTTATGACTCTGTTGGAGACAGCTTGTGTCGGCCGTTTAATTAAAAAGTAAAACGTTGGGTGATATTATTTTTTATATTTTTAGAAATGCATTCTTATGTGAGTACTTGCTTCCGCCCTACCTACCTACGTACCTATATAAAAAGCCTATACCTATGGTACCTATTCTAGGTAAAGAGCTCTGTATATTCCAAGTTTCAACGAAATCGGTTGACCCGTTACGGCGTGATTGAACAAAAAACATCTAAACATCCACAAATATCTAAACATCCAAACATCCTCACAAACTTTCGCATTTATGAGATAAGTAGGAATAGGAAATGGTAGGAAAGTATGTCATAGAAGTTAAGTATTTAATAGGCCGGCCAGAGTTTGAACAATACTGACTTAACCTACCTTAGCCTACCTAGCCTGTGTTGGTTATTGCAATAGTTATGCAGGAGGAATTTTTTTAAGTATTATGTCGGCAAACTTCGGCCGAAGCCATTGTAGTTTTTGTTTGAGGATGTTTTTAGACAAAACAGTCAGATGTTTAGATACAGAAAAGCGGAAGCTACAACTTGCGTGTTATGGGCCCATAGTCAGTGGTAAACTATAACATGGAGGCCTAGTTTGAGGTCAGGGCAATCTAGGCCGGCCAGAGTTTGACCAATACAGACTTCACCTACCCTAGCCTACCTAGCCTGTATTGGTTATTGCAATAGTTATTCAGGAGGAAATTTTTTAAGTATTATGTCAGCAAACTTCGGCCGAAGCCATTGTAGTTTTTGTTTGAGGATGTTTTTAGACAAAACAGTCAGATGTTTAGATACAGAAAAGCGGAAGCTACAAAAGTTTGAGGTCAGGGTAATCTAGATAGATAGAAATACTCTTTATTGTACACAAAGCAAAAATATCATAGAGGGAAAGTATAAATATTAAGTACAATGTGCGGCCTTATCGCTAAAAGCGATCTCTTGCAGACGACATGGATGGAAAGGATAAAGTAATCGAATAAGACCGCGGTGTACAAAAGTTTAACACACCTAATACATTCTATAAAAAAACTAGTGTGTAGGTGGGACTTAAATTGAACAATTCGTATCTCTAGTCTCTACATAATATACAAGGTGATTCAAAATATGTATGCTATCCCTAGGGGTTTATTTATCACCCAATGCTACTGCAACTTTTTTAAATGGATTTCTAGAAGTTGAAGTTTTTTCAAGTTATATGCTAGTGAAGTGAAGTTTTTTACTTATATGTTTTGGGGTCAAATTAGTTCAAACTCAATCATTCTGCCGTTTTAGGTAGCAATCTTGATATAGACCTCCTTGGGCCTTTAATAATCCTACTGTCCTATCCTATCCTACTAATATTATGAATGCAAAAGTTTGTGAGGATGTTTGGATGTTTAGATGTTTGGATCAGAGGTAGATTATAGTCTGGAATAGCATATAGGCTACTTTTTATCTTCATAGATACCACGCGAGCGAAGCCGCGGGCGGAAGTTAGATAGCTATAAATTAAAAAAAAAAAACCTTTTTTTTTTTTTTATAGCTAACTATGCATATTATATTATGAATCACCTTGTATAGTAGCCTACAAACTAAGGATGCGGCGAAACATGTTTACGGCCATATTTTCAATCTTTAACAATATATTTATAGCAGGTGGATATCGTAAAATCATTTTAGAATCGTTTCGATCGAATCGTGCTATTGAATATTCCATATTGGATTTCACGTCGCAACTCCCCTTCATCTCATAACGACTCTAAAAGGGGATTGAAGTGAAGCCAACGAAGTGAATTTAGAGCTTTAATTTACATTCAAAAGAACACGATTAAGTCCTTTTTTGGTTTCATAAAATATTTTGACTGACTTTTAGATAGGTAGGTTAGATGGGCAATTATCTACATCTCCATATTATTTATCTCAAACAAATTGGGCGAATCAGAGTTGTGTTTGAATGTTTATTTGCATAACTCTCAAAACGTCAACCCGATTTGCATGGAATTTAGTAGGACTATCGGTTGTACTAACAAGATTTACTGGTAAGAATATGAAATAATTCGGCTAATGGGTTGTTATGATAAACGGGTCCTGAAAGAGGTTTTAAAAAAGTTATACAAATACTTACATGGACACTCCATAGTGTCATATGAAAGAGCTTTGTTCGTAGGTACTACATTTATTTATTTTTATTTCGTAGTTCAGGTGAGATAAAATATTTCTTAGAACATGTTATAGATGCGATTTTCAAAGTTTATCTTAATTGTTCCTCAACGATCATCGAAGCACCAAGTATTACTAGACATCGCGAGATCTCAGTTCGGAGTAAACCACTAGTGGGTAGGACCTACTATTACCACCTATTATCACAGATAACATAATACTATACTAGTCTATTATGTAGGAAGGTGGGAAGGGGTATGCGCATTCTTATCTGTTACCTACCATATGTTTGAGACAAGTTGATTCATAACATGTAGGTATACCATCCCGAAAGGGAGTTATTCTACCAAGAAAAAGAAATAATATTAGCAATATTTTCATTTTTATTAACAATTTTTTTTTTGCAAACTTTCTCAAATCAGCTGTTAGTGTTTTTTCAATGATAAATGTCGTAGAACAAACTTTATTGCCAATTGGTTGTAGAATAAGTCCCTTTCGGGATGGCATTAGGTATATTATGAATCACCTTGGATTTGATCTTGTTGGTTTGATGCAGCTTATTCTACCATGAAAATCCGTAATACCTATCCACTTTAGTTGTAGAATGTGCCCGGGTGTCACTCTCAGCCGAGTGGTGCACTCGAGCGAATGCGTATCGTGTATTGGAGTACCTGTCTCTGTCACGTCTCTGACAGATGAGTGCCCCCCTTATTCTCCCTTTATACCCCCTTACCTTTACTCCCTTTACCTTTTAGGAGGAGGTAGGGCACAGCGAGATTTTCTCGTTCTGAATTGGAGCAGCCTGCCTGGGGAGGTACCTCCGCCTTACAGAAGATCGCAGCCAAATAACATTATTTGTTTCAAATAGTGTTGTGTTCCTGCGGTGAGTAAGGTTGCCAGAGCTCTTTAGGGGGAGGGGGGTCCGGGGTCGGCAACGCGTGCGTGATGCCTCTGGTATTGCAAGCGCTCATTGGCTACGGTAACCGCTTACCAACAGGTGGGCCGTATGCCTGTTTGCCACCTCAGTAATATAAAAAAAAAAAAAAAATTACCCCCACGTCGATAATCCTGCGTCTGCCCGTCGATAAAGCTCTGAAGTCTTTTGAAGGCTAGACTGAATAGCGAAGTGCGTTGGCCTATCAAAAAGCAATATTGGAAATGCTCACATCGCATCGTTCTACAGCAGTGGTTCCCAAATTGTTTTACCTCGTAGACCTCTTGGCTTGATTTTCGGTTTGGCATAGACCCAATGGTGGTGGCCCCGGCTGAAAAATATTGTTTTTTGTAATCTATGGGGGAGGCTTATGTTCAGCAGTGGATGTTCTACGGCTGAAATGATTATAGACCCAATACCAATTTTCAACATCATATTCACAAAAATGTAATATTAACTATATTGCATTGTTGCGAATTCATCAACTTCATTTATTTTCTGGCTGACTTCTAACTGAAGCGAGGTATTATTACACTATCGTGGATCTCGTTGCATCTCGTAGACCCCATTTGCATCCCATAGACCGCCAATCTTCTCGTCGCTCTCATAGACCCCTTGGATATCGCCATCGACCCCAGGGGATCATTATAGACCACTTTGGGAATCACTGGTCTACGGTATGGTATTGCGTATCTAAAAGCGCAACATGTATAGGTAGTGCTTTTCACGAAATTCCCGCGGCAAAAAGCGGGACAAATAATAATAATATACCTACCTATGGCAAAATTACCTTTCACGGTCGAGAAGTTCGACTCCCTCAGCTGAATAATTGAGTTTGAACTGATTCGACCCCAAAAAAACTGATTTTCGTATATATATAACTGATATCGTATATTTTCGTATATATATATATTATTTAAATGAAATATTTCGAATTTCCAAAAGTCATATAACAAACTTTGTCGCCAATTGGGTGTAGAATAAGCCCCTTTCGGGTAAGTAAACATATTATGAATCACCTTGTATATCATCGCGAAAACTGCCTAGCCAAGCTAATATCGCGCGTTTGGTTAACCTATCAGCAAAAGTTCATAAATTCATACAAAAAATCGGCAGCATCATACCGCGCATAAAATTCACTTGTAGGTACCTAACCTACTTAGATAATTTCCATTCAAATCTATTATATTTTATTCGAACTGCGACATTTGCAGAGCAGCGTAACAAATCGCTTACAAATATCGCCGAATTCGATAAAATGTCCGATGGTAGGTACTTAGTATTTACGATAGGACGACCGGAAAATTTACGGTCTTCAACGGCAATAACCTAAGAAATATCGACAATACCACTGCAAGTAACGGTTATAACGAGTGGAAACTGCCCTCAGTAGGAAGTTGGGGCATTGGGATCACATAATACCAACTATACTATAGATAGATAGTACATAATGGTACTAGTGTGTAATGTTGGTGATTACCGCTGAGGCGCCATTGAGGCTTAAGAGAGCCAAGGACGATCTTTTTTCGAAACTTTTTTAAGTTTGCTAGTTTGCTTCTGAACAAAGCAGTAAAATAAAATAAAAATCTCTTTATCTCACTTGTAAATAATAGCAATGAAAAAGTCACAGCTTGATTACAGGTATCATTCATCATATCAGGTTTTCAAAGTTCTATAATTGAAAACCCGAAATACTTTTGGTCATTTGTCAAATCTCAAAGGAGAAGTACCAACTCTATCCCTTCTACTTTATTTTATGAAGGACAGTCAGCTGATTCGGGTGAGGGAATTTGTAACCTTTTCTCTAACTATTTCTACTCCAATTTTCAATCCCCAACACAAAGTTCTTCTTCGGATATTAGCTTAGGCGACGGGTCTGTAGAAAATGATTTTCCTTGCTCCATTAGCGACATCGATGTTGATCATGCTACCGTATTTAAGTTACTTAGGTCGCTTGATGTGTCAAAGGGTGGTGGACCTGACAACATTTCCTCAGTTTTCATAGTCAAAAGTGCCGAGGGCTTAACGTTCCCGCTGACTCTGCTTTTCAAGCGTTCTCTTGATCAGGGCTACGTACCTAAGGTCTGGAAGGCGGCAAACATTTCTCCTATCCATAAAAGTGGTAGCAAAAACGATGTTAAAAATTATAGGCCCATCTCAAAACTTTGTATTTTTGCCAAGGTATTAGAGAGGCTAGTTTATACTTCGGTATATTCTACTCTCTCAACATCATTTATTCCGGAACAGCACGGGTTTATGCGAAGACGTTCAACTACTTCTAATCTACTGTCTTTTAATGATTACACCACCTCAAACATGGATGCTGGTGGCCAAGTTGACGCTATTTTTACCGACTATAGCAAAGCATTTGATAGAATCGACCACCAATTACTTTTAAAGAAACTCCTAAGGGCGGGAATCCATGGTAACCTTTATAGATGGTTTACCTCGTACATTGAAAATAGATCCCAGGCTGTGGTTCTTAACGGATTCTCTTCCTCCTCTAGTTGGGTGGATATACCGTCAGGAGTACCCCAGGGATCCTTGCTCGGACCGCTCCTATTTTCTATATTTCTTAATGATATTCGCCACTGCTTTAGGTTCTCACAATTTTTGCTATATGCGGATGATATGAAAGTCTTTACGCGTATTAGCGACGTCAACGACTGCAGCCTCTTGCAGGAGGACTTAGGTCGGTTTGAATTTTACTGCCAGCAAAATAAGCTGGACCTGAATGTTTCGAAATGTTTTGCTATTGTTTTTACCCGTAGCCCTAAACCTACCCTGTACAGTTACACACTCAAAGGAATCCCCTTGAAGGTGGTAGATGAGATTCGGGACCTTGGAGTTATTCAGGATAGTAAGCTCGCCTACGACAAGCATATTGATGGCATTATAAAAAGAGCAAATAAGGCTTTGGGTTTTGTTATAAGAACCTGCTCTCAGTTTACTTGTATTAAGGTTATTAAAATTTTGTATTGTGCTTATGTACGTAGCATCCTCGAGTATTGTTCACAGATCTGGAACCCTCGATATGAAATTTACATTGATAGAATCGAGTCCATACAGCGCAGGTTTCTGCGATATCTGCAATTTAAATGCAACCATTTTGATAATGATTATACAATTAAATGCAAAAGACACCACATACTCCCATTAAATGAGAGACGAATTATTGCTGACGTTTACTCCTTTGCAAAATTGCACAAGGAGAAATTGACTCTCCACAGCTTCTTGAACACGTCAAAATTAAAGTCCCCAATAAACCTACTAGACATCCTATTCATCTAGACATTCCGTTCAGTTTCACGAATTATAGACAAAACTCCTTCTTCAGTAGAGCAGTAGCTACATTCAACGGGTTGGTCGATATCCCCGACCTCGATTTATTCGACTCAAAATCACGAAGTGTTAACAATCTCCTGACAAAGCGCTGGTTTGATGCGGTAGTATCTTAATTAACGCAATTCTATTGTTATCTTTTTAGTGTATATTTCTGTATCTGTTTTATTTTGTATACAATGTTTATTTTCTTCCTTAACTATCAGTCCCTGTCTTGTGTAGGTATATAATTTCTTGTTAATCGTAGTAATACTTTTGTTACTTGTAAGTTTCTCTAACCCTACTACGTTCTACCTAGCTTGTTAACAGGACAGAACTGTTTTATTTTTGTTTTCTTATTCCTTCTCCGCAAGCAAGCAGTCTCTTAGCTTCAACATGCGAGGACATATCAATGGTTACGTGTTATTATTTAAGTTTATTTATAAGGTTTATAAAACTGTTTGTTCTCCGAATAAAATAAAATAAAATAAATAAAATAAATAAATTATGTGCCTAATTGCGGTGAAATTAGAGCCACTTTATGAGCAAGTGTGTTGAAAAATTCTTATTGCACAGGACAAAGACAAGTACATATGCGAACTTAATATTAGTTAGTTGTTTTTTATACTATCCTATTCTTATTACCTCTGCGGATAATTTATGTTTGTAGAGAAGTGCGTAGTCCCTTTAAATTTCGTTTTTTTCAATCCCATTTGGTAAAGTTTCAATAACTTCGTAGTTCAGGCATAATTGAATATAAGCAGTAGGTACTACCTATTCTGTGATATTAGTTACAAAATTCTAAAGATGCGATTGTGCCTGAACTATCATCTAATTTGGTATAAGGGACCTTCTTAGTTGGTTTTGAACACAAAATTTAATCTACATAATGTAGCTGACTGCGCCCACGTTAACTGGATTAGACATCAATTTATTACAACTAACAAACAGTAAATTTCATGACACAATAGGAAACAGAACATGCCTTTTACAGGGAAAAAAGTTTCAGCTATTTAGGAACATTTCGGGTCGACACGCAACCTTTGTTGAAACTGTGTTTATTCCATGACAACTATTAGTTATCAGTTTGCATAGCAAGTTGATTGCTTCAATTACTTGTGACTTTTGTGATTATGAATCATTCAATCAAAACTAATCAGTTCTGTGAGTGACTAGGACGCCTAACTAAGACGCTAGGCTAAGCAGTAGGGGAGGAGGGGCATGTTGTAACTTTTTTTGGACAAACGGTGATATATAAATTTTCGTTTATTATTTCTTGCTAAAACTAGTACTACATGTAGCTGATATATTAGCCTATCAAGTGCGTGTATGTTTTTATCATAAAGATTATTCAGTTAGGCACACTATAGATGTGTGAAAATATAATTTATATTAAAACCTTACAAATGCTTTACTTAATATTTGTATTTTGTATTTATTTAAAACATTACGTCTATCATTACAGGTCAGACCTAATACAATAGAGTAGTCATCAGAATAAGATAAGATAAATCAAGCTAAGTAACTAAATACAATGTCAATAAGTAAAATAATTCAGTAAAAATAATAACACATGTCAATAAACAAAAAAATCAAATAACAAATAAAAAATACAACAATCAGAGAGCACAAAAAAGAAAACCGTTAAAAAAAAAAATCATAATACTTATATAATTATAATAAATAATTATAATTTTTGTTTGCTATAGCCCTTACGAACTCGCTCCGTGAACAGTGGATATATTGTTACTAAAACCCCGTCTTTTCTAACAGTAAACAAAAAAGTCATATAGGGCATTACTTTTATTGAGCCGGAAATGTTAGTGAGTGATTATTATGAATAAGGGGGTTAGGAAATAATAAATCCTAAGATGTCTTAATCATTATTCAGTGGAGCATGAAGATAAGTAAACGGGATCTACTAAGCGTAGGTAGGTATTAGCATTGTCTAAGCCGCATAAGCATTTTCAACGAAATGTAGAAACACTTCTGGCTTCAGCCGTACTTATCTCATTTGAGACTAACCGAGATAGGAGTAACAATTTAGTGTTAGCTGGATACAAAATACAAATAATTTTAAGCTTTTATTTCCCTGGCTTATACCGCCAAAGGCTGTCCATATTGAAAATCAATTTATAATTATTTTATCTTTCATCTTTAGTAATGTATATTTTTGTGTGGAAATAATGCTCTTTTTATTTATTTTATTTCCCTGGTGAACTTCTGTGCGCGAATAGAGACTACGTTTTTTATTTGTTATTATTATTTTTGTGTCTGTACTGTACTAATAAAAACCTAAACAGCCGACACACTAGGTAGGTATTCAATATTCATAAAGTACAGTTCGGCCGAGGGATCTAGGTAAGCGTGAATTTAGCCGTTTGGTTGGATGCGCATTAGAATTTTAGGAACTACAACGAACTGCGTCCGCCGCCGTTGGTAGGTACTTTATTTACAGAGTTACAATGAAGGTAGGTAGTTATTTGATAGACGTACAGAAGCGACAAACCGACAGGTAATTCATCAAAATGTCACTGGCTCAGTGCTAACTCGTTTTGCGTGTGCAGTCGAAACAGCTAACCTATGCATTATCATTGATTGATCTATTGAGCGTGGCTGATTCACAACACGCACTCACGCCTAATCTAAGAAATTGTGAATGCTTCGTCATAAATCGATAATTTGTAGATATTTCACTGAGTAAACGTGTTTTTCAAGCAACTACATATACATAAGGCGCCTACGTAGAAAAACTCCGAGGGTGGATCGAGACTTATACCGCTCAGAAATCCCGCAGGGAGCGACCAACATTACAGGATTCCGAAATTCTTTGTTAATATTTTTGCGCAGCGTCTTACGAGATTGAAAAAAAATCTAAACAAGATTACGTAAGTTCATTTTTGTTTCTGATTTAAAGCGACGACTTTTGAGGAAATCAAATTTGTTTTACGGAGGAGGTAGGGCACAGCGAGATGTTCTCGCTCTAAATTGGAGCAGCCCGCCTGGGAGGTACCTCCGCCTTACAGAAGATCGCAGCCAAATAACATTATTTGTTTCAAATAGTGTTGTGTTCCTGCGGTGAGTATGGTTGCCAGAGCTCTTTAGGGGGGAGGGGTTCGGCAGGCAGCGCATTAGCAATGCTCCAGGGTTTGCTAATGTCAATAGGCGACGGTAACCACTAAAAAAAAATATATATATATACTGAAAAATGTGGTTTTAGCTAGGTATATATGTTTTCACATTACATAGATAGTACCTAGTATATCTGTCACATTAGATTCTATTTCAAATTGAGTAATTAGTCATCGAACTTAGCCGCCAAAAAGATACCTATGATAGCCCCCGCGCCTACTATATTCGCGTAAAGTTTTTCATACAAACTTTTACCCCTGTTCCCCCTATTAGGGTTTGAATTTTGAAGCTTCATAGCTCCTCAGTTGGTAGTAACTCTGCTTTCTGCGTTAGAGGTCGATTCCCGCACTGGACAAACATTTGTGTAATCACTTGAGTATAAATTGATTCGGATTGTTAGGTAATAATGTACCTACTAATGATATGATAACGAACAACCACCAAATGAGCCTATTAGCAGTATATATTATGTACTGTTTGCGGCCCGTGCTCGTGAATTTTGATTATCTTTCGGTTGCATCGGTACAGTTTGCATAAATAATGAACGTCATGAATTGCTAAGCTAATTTTGTGCCATAAATATCAATAATATATAGCAGTGAGCATTTGACTAGTTGACTACAAAGAAGCGCCTACAGTGTTACCGTCCTAGTTGGTCCCCATAGTGCTGTTAACCCGTCTACGAACAGCGGTGCTCAAACTTTCTCTCTTCTCAACTCTAAAAAGAGAGACGCTTTATCCCAGTGTAACTGACGTCATTATTCTCAAGGCGCCCATAGAGGCTGCCTAGTTTCATACTATCTCATTTTCGTCCGTCGCTATTATAGCATCCAACTTAAGATGGAGTATCTAGCCATTAAGACTAAAAAGTAAATAAAATGTCCGCCAAATTATCCTAACTACGGGCCCTGCTATGAGTATGGGCAAATCCCCCTACATAATAAGGAATTTGCTCTGTCTGTGGCCATGTTCAGCAGTGGACGTCGAACGGCTGAAATGATGATGATGACGGGCCTGCTTCACCCCAGTGTTTGCCGACAACCTCTACAATGAACTCAACTGATTGCCGGCTATTTGTTTAGGCATTGATTGGGATGCGTATCGGAATAGGCAAAGCTTTCACGCTTGTGTCGGAAGTTCAAATGAAACTTGATTACCCAGACTATTGAAAGGTTTGGCGAGTGTTTTCGCTATTTGTAGTAGGTAGGTATAGAGCTAAAGCCTTACTACAACGTGTTCCGTAAAATGTACCTTTACTATTCCAAAAGGGGCTAATTCTATCAGCTAAAAATAAATATTACAAAAAAAAACGATCGAACGATCTAAATGGGTGCTAAGTTCTGTCAAGCTCTATTTTTTTCTTTATACCACTCAGGTAGCAAACAAGCACACGGCCCACCTGTTGGTAAGTGGTTACCGTAGCCTATGTACGCTTGCAATACCATCACGCACGCGTTGCCGACCCCTTAAAATATATAAATATATTATAAATATTTGACTTGGCTTGGCTTGGAAGCCAAGCAATATTTGTCAGATATTATTTATTACCTTTCATGCTTGAAAAAATCTCAGCATTTATAAACAACAGAACCATCTACAATATCTCGCTTGAACCAGGTTCACATTTCATTTTAAATGAATTTTATTAATGTAAAGCTTATTTTATCTCTCGCGCTCCATTTGCTCGCATATAAACGAGGATATTTTGAAAACAGCGGATGTAGACAACTGAACTTTTCCAAGGCTTAAATAAGAGCGCTCGGTAAATAAAACAAAACCGCAGTGAGTGCCAGCAAGCCTGAGTTTAATCAGCGCAGCGGCAGACTCCGGGACTGAAGTATCAGCTAGGCTATTGTGTAAGCAAAATGGTACTGAAGATCGCATTTTTAGGCTCGTATTCAGAGACACGACTCAAGCATAGATTTAATCACAGATCAGCTGAACTCTATTTAAGTATTGAATCTCTTCTCAAACGTAGCTTTTATTCAAGAACGGTACTTAAACTACTCTCAGCTGAATCGAGTTTCAAATCTGTACTCATGTGATTCAGCCTGTTCTCGTTTACATTTTGATTTATTTATAATTTTCGATCCGTTTCACGCAGAAATTCCAACAGCCAGGGTGGAAATATAATAGAACAATAAAGTGAAGTATAAATATGCATCAAAGTACGTGTAACGGAACGTAAATGTCATTTGATTAATGTCAAATCAAATCTAAACTCAAGCACTGATTTCGTCTGATTGACGTTTCAGAATAAGCATTTACTCAGGTGAACTGTGATCATTGAATCTATACATAAATACTGTTCACGAATAAGAATCTCGCCTCAAATCGAGATTTAAGTACAGATCAATGCTTGAGTCTTGTCTCTGAATACGAGCCTTAAAGATGATTTTATCAATTTTAGCTACATCTGAAGTTTGGGAGGGAGGAAGAAGCTAAGGTCTTGAAGTTTTCCCTTGTCAAGTTTGGAACGTTTTGAATGTTGCTAAGATTGTTAAAATTACCCTCAAAGTTACGATCTTCATCGCCATTACGCTTATACAATTGCACCAAAGATGTAGAGACGTGGTCGGAACTGAGGCAGATTTTTGTACGTTTTATTTTAACGGATTTTGAAATGGTAAAGCGCAAGTACAGGCCTTGTAACGTTATTTTTATAAACAACTATCAACATCTTCAACCCTTGGAACAAAAAAAAATGTATAATATTTGCGCTCAATGTGCAGTGCGCGATTTTGCGATGACCGAATTACTTGACAAATATATTTGGGCGTGCCGATGCAGTTCTTTTGGACACCGAGTCAAAGCTTCATCGCATCCCTATCGTAGTCATAGTCATAGCATTTGAAGTGCGAAATTGTTTGTCGTCGCCTTTAGCACTCAACGAGTTGCGACGACCGACGGCGACGCAGACACGGTGCGTTTAATTTATTAGGACAGACAGTAGTGAACGTGTAATATAGTGAATTTTATACTTGAATGCGTCTATATGGGCATTGCACAATAACACGATGATATCCTCAAAGCTTCAGTTCAAAGGAAAACTCAGTAATTTAGATTCCAATAACTTGCCGCAAAGGAGCTACTTACTAGAAACTTATATATAACGATGCCCTACTAGACTAGCTGTACTCGCGCGATTTTACTCGCGTGGAGTTTCATACAGTTAAATTTATTAAACATACTTTTAAATAATCCAAATCAATATTGTATAGGAGATACACGCTTTTAACTTTTGTTCTATTTGAACTTCTAACAATTTTTTTAGATCTTTAATCGCCGTATCTCTGTAGGTATGCATTATGTTTATGTAACATTTTTGCAATAGGTATTTAATTATTTATACAGACTTCGAACCCCTCTATTCGCTCATATAGGAGTGTAGTGTAGCGTGATGTTACATATTATGCCTATTTAACAATTTAGACCATCTTACTAATATTATAAATGTGAAAGGTTGTGATGTGATGATACCGCCGCAACGGCTCAACCGATTTCGATGAAACTTGGAATAGACAAGAGTTCTTTAGGTACCTAGAATAGCATATAGGCTACTTTTTATGTACTTTTTGTGTACCACGCGAGCGAATCCGCTAGAGCAAGCTAGTATATTTTCATAAAGATCCGTTCAGTAGTTTCTGAGATTCGCCCGAAAAAATAAACAGACAGTCTTCCGATTCAAAAACATTTTTGCAACAAGTTATTTTGGATCTCCTAAAAACGTTATTGAAGCACAAAATACATGTACAGAATTATGGGATTCATTGTATTATTATATGTACCGATTACCTACCTACGTGCAGAGGAAGTTGACCCATCTCGAAGTAGGTCGAATGTTTCTCCGTAAGCCGCCGGCGCCGTCAGTGCATTCATTGGATCGAACAGTTTTATTATTTTCCTATTGGATTAGAACGGGATACGTAATATTTGAATCTGAGAGAGACATTTAAGTATTAAGAATGTAACGGTACAATATCAGGATTATGGCTCATTTGATTAGCTAGCCTTGGCTTTGGAGTTTAAATCATCAAGCATCATCTCAGTAAAACATTAAAACATTTTAGGAGGAGGTAGGGCACAGCGAGATTTTCTCGTTCTGAATTGGAGCAGCCCGCCTGGGAGGTACCTCCACCTTACAGAAGATCGCAGCCAAATAACATTATTTGTTTCAAATAGTGTTGTGTTCCTGCGATGAGTAAGGTTGCCAGAGCTCTTTAGGGGGGGGGGGGGGGGGGTTCGGGGTCGGCAACGCGTGCGTGATGCCTCTGGTATTGCAAGCGCTCATAGGCTACGGTAACCGCTTACCAACAGGTGGGCCGTATGCTTGTATGCCATCTCAGTTGTATATAAAAAAAAATTTAGTTAATTATAGTTTCTTATGACCTTTATCCGTTTGCTATAGTGGTACCGGCTTAGGAATAGGCCCCTCTATAACTAGCTACTTGGGATGTCGTAAGAGGCGACTAAGGGAATAAAGCTAGAGCAGCAGCGTCCAACGATAGGTCTAACTGCGCTCGCCAACCCACATTCCCAGCGCGTAGTGGGAAAATTCCCCCCACATGATAGGAAGTCACTTTGGAAATCTGTTGGGGAGGTCTATGTTCAGTAAATAAATAATAACGCTCAACAGTCACATACATAGTCCTGACTCCACACTAGCGAGTCCCCTGTGTCGTTGGTATCAGAAACTACGAGTGCATACATACATGGTACCACAACACCCACATCCGGAACAAATATTTGCAGATCATGAAAACATTCTACGTTTCAGATGGGCACTCGCCCGCTGCACCACCGAGGTTGTCGAGTGGATATCTACATGTACAACTGAAATAATTATGACCTTTATTGATAAAGCTGTTCAAATGTAAATTTCCGAGTCACTTGCCAAAGGCAACGTTCAATACAGTATGTTGCTATCAGATTCCAGCCACGTAATATCGAGTATACGCCCAGCAGCACCTATTGTGCGGGTTTGGTGTAAACGCGACGCTTTGGGCGCGCGCCAACTCTTCGCTACAAGTGTCACAGGCAGTTGCGCTTGGCATCACTCCTCCGCGCGACAGATGCATAATTGGGTAACAGCGAATTGGGAACGCGATTAAAACTTTAATTATTTTCCAGTTATCAGCGGTTTTAATTTTGAAAGGAATCTGTTTCATTGTGGAACGTGCCAGCTTCGGAAAAGTCTGAAGAGCAGCAGTCGACATCGACAGTCGTAAAAAGATGCAAAAAAATGGTCGCTTATATTCGCATCTAAAATGCAGCGAGGAATTGTATCCCGTCCGTCCCTCGGTTTCCAGCCGAGGGGTGCCTTTCACTGGGACCCCTTCCTCTCATCGCGCTCTTTTTACTGCGGTGATGTTTTCAATTCAGTTGATTGAATTACGTCGCTACACACTCCAATTTACATTTTTAATTTACAATTCTGGGACATTTATCCTTTATCCTCATTAGAACAAGAACTATAAAAGTGATACAAAAAATTGTTGTAAATAAAAATTTCTGTTTTTATGGTTCCAATAAAAAACGTATATCATATTAATATTAGGAACATGAATTAGCTTTGAATAGGCAATCATGATTAATAGATTCGTTTGATGGAATCATTGGTCCGTCAATATACGTAGGCAGACGTGAGTGGGTGTTGAAAGTAGGTAATCATTACTTATCCTTTTGTTGCTAAAGAAGCGATACATACTTAGAGGTTCTTTCATTAAAAGTCCCTAAGCACATATTTTATGGTTATTTACCCGTGTATATTGTCGGTCCACCTGTAGCCTTTTAGGTATCTACCTACTCTAAAAAACATCATAAGAGTATCGTCAAACCAGAGTGGTGCAATTCCGTAGGTTTTTCAATGAAGTTCGTAACTAATTTTAACAATCTTAGCAACATTCAAAACGTTCCAAACATGACAAGGGAAAACTTCAAGATCTTAGCTTCTTCCTTTTCATGTTTGAAATACTTCAGATGTCGATGAGATTGATAAAATCATCCTTAAAATTGCGAACTTCATTACCATTACGTTTAGACAATTGTACGACAGATTGTAACAAGTATAACAAAGGATTTGTATGCAGCTTCCTATTCATGCCCCGTAGCCGTTTGGCCCATTGTCCCTGAATTAATTACAAACGCCCATTTTCCACCAACTTTTACATCGGTTTTTCTGTTAATATTTCAGCGAGCCGCGTCCAATTCCATTCTGTCTATTTTATCAGTTGCCAGAGTATGTCAACAGTAACAAACAATGTTCCCCTGTCTCTCCCTTGTCACATTTCACCTGAATGGTGTCCCGTTGAGAATCCGATCGACAGGGACACAGGCTATTCACCACCTACGCTACGCAATGGCTGCGCGCTGCGGGCATGTAACACAACTTTCTCACGGCAGTTATAATTAACTTCACTAATTTGTTCGGTTCTGGGTGTCTGGAAGTCGAGTAGTTCCAGTAGGTATTTGTATCTGTTTCTAATTGGAATAGAGTTGTTTTTCAAAAGCAGCGATTTGATGTAAATTACCTTATTTTCATTTGCATCAATAGGTCAAGAAAAGCAAAAAAATAGACGCCTCCGTGTTTATTTTTAGTACAATTATGTAGTATAATATGTTTAGTATGTAGTTTAAAGAATGGTAGACATAGAGAACACTAACTAAACTCCACTAAACATTCTATACGCAGTTTAACAAAAACCTCCCATGTTTTTAACACCACCGCAAGGATTACGCAGGATAAGGCACCCTTATCTATCGATATAGGTCGTTGACTGCTTCGGTAGCCAGACGATTGAATATTGAATGACGACGCCATCCCGTTGCCTAACGTCCATTGATGATCTTGTAAAGGCCTATCGACATTTCGTTTCTAATAAGAAAAAGCTTTGTAGCAGGGATCGTTACCACCGACTGCTTTTATGACTACGATTTAAAAGCATAGGTACAACCTTTTTGGGACATAAAAACAAACGTTGGGTGAACAAAATGACTCGCTGAGCGGCAATTTTTTCCTCAATCGTTGCGCAAATCGCAGCAGAACATTTGTTCTACTGAATACGTGGCATAACGGCCTATTCCTTATACTCTATGCTTTTATATGAAAAGCATAAGTATAAAAAATATGGCGGCATTTTCCTCAGCAGACATTTATCTGGAACCACTTATCACATGGCTGTCATAAAAAATTTGTCACTGCCATCGTGCATCGCCACGTACCCTTGGGAGCATGTTCATAAGTTAGCAGTTATCAGTGCGATAATCGCTAGGAACTCGAAGGGTAGTGCAAAAGTGCAGATGTAAGCCCGGAGTGTCGGCTAAGTGTCGCCACTTTTGTGATTTTCCGACTCTGATATCTCTAACAAGTTAAAATGTCCTCAATCCCGTCCCACTCAAAACACTTTAAGTGGATAAGACTACCGACTTTTCTACACATTTTAATGAGTGCAAAGTCTGCAGTTAAGAAGCTAGGAGCCAGCAAAAATGAACAAAAGGTTTCCCGTCTCGAGCTGAGTTGCTCATTTGTGTAAGACGTAATGTTCCGACTTGGAAGTTGAGCTTTCTTGCGCTAAGCCAGACTAGTACTCGCAAACGATTCTAGATCTTTGAGGCTCGTATTCAGAGACAAGACTCGAGCATTGATCTGTACTTAAATCTCGATTTGAGGCGACATTCTAATTCTTGAACAGTATTTAAGTATAGATTAAATGATCACAGTTCACCTGAGTAAATGCTTATTCTGAAACGTCAATCAGACGAAATCGGTGCTTGAGTTTAGATTTGATTTGACATTAATCAAATGACATTTTCGTTCCGTTACACGTACTTTGATGCATATTTATACTTTACTTTATAGTTCTGTTCTATTTCCACCCTGGCTGTTTGAATTTCTGCGTAAAACGGATCGAAAATTATAAATAAATCAAAATGTAAACGAGAACATTTGAGTACAGATTTGAGACTCGATTCAGCTGAGAGTAGTTTAAGTACCGTTCTTGAATAAAAGTTATGTTTGAGAAGAGATTCAATACTTAAATAGAGTTCAGCTGATCTGTGATTAAATCTATGCTTGAGTCGTGTCTCTGAATACGAGCCTGAGTGGAGAGACAAGTTGATAGCAAACGTAACAATCGAATGGTCAGCGAGTTTTTCTGCTGCGTAGGACGAACATTCAAACCCCGTGTAGATACGCAGGCGATGCAGCTATTTGTCTTTTGCAACAAGTGCCCATTAAAGTACATACCCCCACGTCAGTGTATGCAGAAAATGTTAAATTAAAATAAAATAAGAGGCCGTCTAGACGTGAGGCGCCAGACAGATCGGCAATAATGTCGCGATCAAACTACACCGACACGGTTAAGGCTATTTTAAGTAGTCCCATTGCTTCCTGAACCATTCATTATTTACTGTGTCGTGCGTGAGAGATCTCCCAAAAGAGACAACTATTTAGGCAACTTCCACTGTCATCAATGTAGGTGATGAGTGATAATTAATTCAATCAGTAGGTAAAACGCGCTTAGTCTGCTAACCGCAACAATCTAAGGGGAGCCGGCACTAAGGAGATAATGCAATTAAAGTAAGCTTCAATGTAGCTTGACTGAAACTGTTGCATTTACCTACTTCTGTGAAGAAATTGTCGTGTTTTTTACTATACTACTGAGGTGGCAAACAGGCATACGGCCCACCTGTTGGTAAGCGGTTACCGTAGCCTATGAGCGCTTGCAATACCAGAGGCATCACGCACGCGTTGCCGACCCCGAACCCCCCCTCCCCCTAAAGAGCTCTGGCAACCTTACTCATCGCAGGAACACAACACTATTTGAAAACAAATAATGTTATTTGGCTGCGATCTTCTGTAAGGCGGAGGTACCTCCCAGGCGGGCTGCTCCAATTCAGAACGAGAAAATCTCGCTGTGCCCTTCCTCCTCTACACACACAAGGCGATTTCCACAAGGCGCTGCTGTGATTAACATTGACATTCCGTCAATTCCGCCGAAATCACGAAGTTTGAATCTAAAAAGGAATAGGCTAAGCTTGTGACCTGGTTACTGCGCATGCGTGCTACCCTTTCGCGTACTACGGGTTCATAGCGACCTACGAAGGTCGCCGCCCCGCCATTCAGTGTTCCATTGATTTTCGACCAGAACCATATGGCGGAGGTAACTCGAGCGTGAAAACTGACTGACGCTTGACTTGCAACCGACTAGCACGTGCTTTGTGTATCGGTTAGGTACCTAGTGCACAGGATCATCGGCGATAAGCCCGCGAGCCCTCGGTGTAAGCGGATTACCGACTCTACGTGAACTCTGAAATTGCCGCTTTGGGGCTTGTACCGGGATTGTGGTAAGTGACCGGTCCAGTAAAAATTTCGGAGGCAATCAGCTGTTCGTCAACTTCATTTTATTTAGTGCTAGCTTGCGTAGGCTTCGCTCGCGTGGAACCTTGATAAAATAATAAATAATAAATATTCCGGACATATTCACACGGTCAACTGATCCCAAACTAGGCATAGCCTGTACTATGGGTACCAGAGACTGATATACATATTTAATATTTAACACCCAGACACAGAACAAACATCTGTGTTTATCACACAAATGTTTGTCCAGTGCGGGGATCGAACCCGCGACCTCTAGCGCAGAAGCCAGAGTTACTACTAACTGAGCTATGAGGCCAGATAAAAATATGCCTATATGCAATTCTAGATAAAAAGCTCTATCTATTTCAAGTTTCATAGAAATCGGCTGAGCCGTTACGTCGTGATTGAACAACAAATATCCAAACATCCTCATAAACTTTCGCATTTACCTATAATACGTATTACTTAGTAGGCAGAAGGATAATAGGATTGTAACTTAGATTTCCGTTCTACTCAGCGGAACCTCGTGTCTGCCTGGTATAAGTAGGTATACCTACTTGGTCAGTAATTTTTCACTGAGGTTATTTTAGTAAAAGTTGCTGTCATTCTCCATTTCGCTCCAAAATACTCGCAAAGATTAAAGTTACGAGCCTCGTGCGGAGATTTTTGAGGATTAGAAATTCCAGGGCAAGATTAAGAGCCTCCATCCAATACCTACCTACTAGCGTTCCAGTAGATATTATCTTACTAAAATTTTATAAATAAAAGATTTTACAAAACACAAATCATTGGCGCCACAATCAAAGAACCACCTCATTTTTTGCGGTCTGGTGGTTTCCGAATATAACCCTGACACTAGTTGAAGTAAACAAAACTACTTAGGTACCTACAACTATATGAAAAGCTCATGAACAAGGAAAATAATAAACTGCAGAAAATACGAATAAAACTTAAAGCATTTAAATATGTTACCTATTATTTTCTTAAAGAACCTATTACATATTATTTCCTTAAATAACAAGGAAACTATAATTAGATAGGTAAATAAATATTCCGGACATATCACACACGGTCAACCGATCCCAAACTAGGTATAGCCTTACTATGGGTACCAGAGAGAGACTGATATACTTATTAGATAAATATTTAACACCCAGACACAGAACAAACATCTGTTAATCACACAAATGTTCGTCCAGTGCGGGAATCGAACCCGTGACCTCTAGTTACTACCAACTGAGCTATGAAGCCTGTCGAAATACACTAACTCTCCTACACTTGTGATAGCAGCCACCACAGATGAACAGAAAATACCGACACATGATTGAAGTAATAAAGAGGTTTTTTTCCTTTGCTCGCTCATAGGTATAAGGTACGCGTCAAAATCAAACGGAAAACGCAATTACGAAACACGGATAAATAAATTGCTCCAGGGATTAGGATACCCATGAATTATGAATAGGTCAGGCAATGACCTCACCGCTGTGAACGTGAGCGGTCAGTACCTTCAGCCAACTGATAGGTAGGAAGTTCTGCGAATGTTGGCGCATGAATCATTGGCGCCGAAGCCGGATCCAACGCATCTTTGTCATCTCAAGAAGGCATAGGCATGCAGTTTTATAGGAACCTTATTTGTTGCGTAAGTAGCATTTTGTTCTTAGGCTCGTATTCAGAGACACGACTCAAGCATAGATTTAATCACAGATCTGCTGAACTCTATTTAAGTATTGAATCTTTTCTCAAACATAGCTTTTATTCAAGAACGGTACTTAAACTACTCTCAGCTGAATCGAGTCTCAAATCTGTACTCAAATGTTCTCGTTTACATTTTGATTTATTTATAATTTCGATCCGTTTTACGCAGAAATTCAAACAGCCAGGGTGGAAATAGAATAGAACAATAAAGTGAAGTATAAATATGCATCAAAGTACGTGTAACGGAACGTAAATGTCATTTGATTAATGTCAAATCAAATCTAAACTCAAGCACCGATTTCGTCTGATTGACGTTTCAGAATAAGCATTTACTCAGGTGAACTGTGATCATTGAATCTATACATAAGTACTGTTCAAGAATTAGAATCTCGACTCAAATCGAGATTTAAGTACAGATCAATGCTCGAGTCTTGTCTCTGAATACGAGCCTTACAGTACCTACCTAGAAAGGACTTTGATATTTTTCCTTATATTTATTTTGCACTAGCTTCCGTCTATCTAAAGATGACTTGAAATGACTTGTCTATGTAAAGGTGGTCTTCCATAGGTGGTCGTTCATGGTCTTAGGCTCGTATTCAGAGACACGACTCAAAATTAGATTTAATCACAGATCAGCTGAACTCTATTTAAGTATTGAATCTCTTCTCAAACATTGCTTTTATTCAAGAACGGTACTTAAACTACTCTCAGCTGAATCGAGTTTTAAATCTGTACTCATGTGATTCAGCCTGTTCTCGTTTACATTTTGATTTATTTATAATTTTCGATCCGTTTTACGCATAAATTTTAATAGCCAGGCTGGGAATATGATAGAGCTTCCAATAAAGTGAAGTATAATTATTATCAAATTACGTGTAACGGAACGCTGTTTAAAGAAAATGTCAAAGTCAAACGTTTTGGCGGGAACCAGTGCTTATATTATCTATGGCGGGAACTTGCGAAGTGATGTTGTGCTCTCAATTTATTTTACAAAACTTGTGTAATTAATTATGAATAGTTTTGGTGGTTGGATTAATTTGAAAAATAATACCCGAACAAGGATTCCCTGTGTCGTGGGTATCACATAAACCACGAGTACCATGGTACCACAACACCCAGACCCAGAACAAGTATGAAGATCATGCAAACATTGTCCCGCAGGATGATAATATCGGGAATCGTGATTTTGTGAATTCTTATTAAATAGTAGGAAATAAAAGATTGTCTGTAAAACATTTAATTTTTTTTAAATAAAATACCTAGTAAACTTGGTCTATATTGTTATATTATATTTAAATACCTACTTTATTATTTGTATTAAAAATGCGAGAATAACTCGTGTCTATCTGTTACGCTATATATCACGGATCTGGTCGTGTGTGATGGGATATTGCTCAATATCGTGGTCTTCCGGCGTTTCCTCGTTAGCCAGGATATAAATGTGAAGTAGATCTCCATTACCAGCTGAAATTACAAAGTAACATTGTTATTACTTAGTTGTAGGTGTACCTATGTAAGGTGAGGTAGGTTGGTAAACATACCTGAAACGATGCAGTAGCGTAATATCGCAAACACACTAAAACTTGCAGTTCATCGTTACGGGTAGCCCTCTGCTGATAGGGCGCTGGCGCTGGTTTATATTTTTCACGACACCTCTGGAGAATCTTGTTCTTTTCCATAAACTCACTACTTCCAATGCGAAGGGATCGTCAGCGTCCCATATTACGTATTGGATTTTGAACTGATTTGATTTCGTCGTTTCATTGAAAATAGATAACTCTTTATTCGTATACCACATTAAACTTAACAAAATATCCATATTATCTTCAAATATTTACTTCTTTATTGCTTTTTTTTTGCACCAAATACAACAAAATCTATATTTAAGTGTGGTCCGGAGCACGCTTGAGTGTAGATCTCATTTTCCTTTGAATAATGTCAAATCAAATCTAGATTTAAGTACCGATTTCGACTGATTGACGTTTCAGAATAAGCATTTACTCAGGTGAACTGTGATCATTGAATCTATACTTAAATACTGTTCAAGAATTAGAATCTCGACTCAAATCGAGATTTAAGTACATATCAATGCTTGAGTCTTGTCTCTGAATACGAGCCTTAGACTACTAAATAGTTTTTTTTATTTTTTTTTTTTCAGCTTAAAGCTTAATTTTTAACGTTAACTGTTTGTTTGCTTTAGTTTTTGTTTTATTTTTATTGTCGTTGGTAGTTATTTATAGTTATTGTTATTATTTATAGTATTAATTATAATTGTCTTGCAATTGCAACAGATGCATAGGTACGAATTTGTTTTAGTTCACTTATTTTGTAAATTTATTTTATAGTTATGTAAGTAGATGCGTGTCACAGTAGCTGCCGCGATTCTCATTTGGGTGCCACTGAAAATCAGCGCTGCACCGGTCACTTGGCTGATGCAGCAAATGCTGAGTGGTAACCTTTTTTTCGTCACTTTGGATACTAATTTTGTCAGTAGTATAAGTTTTTAAAATTATTATCTCTTTATTATTTCTCTTTATAAATTATTTTCTTTCTTTATTAATAATATTATGAATTATAAGCACATTCTTGTTAAGCTTTCATAATATTTATTGAGATAACGTAAATTAACTTTTAAATACAAGATTCACATTTTTCTGTTTTTCTGAAGTCTTTCTAATTGTCAATACAAAACCATGACATCTATTGCTTTTACTTTTAAGAGAAACATGCAGGTTCTAATCATTCAAAACATTGAGGTTGTCTCATTTCAACACTCCCCCTGAAACTGCATATTTCTTTACACAAAATAAAACTCAAAAAATATACTTTCTTACTAACTTATAAAATTAATACTATTAGAATTCAAACACATAACATTATATATCTAAAGCAAAAATTCAAATTAAATAACATTCTGTAACTAAACCAAAATTCTAAAATAAATACCTAACTTAAACCGATAGTCTTCCTATGCCGAAGAAATAGTTCTTTACATAGTGCTTTTGTAAACAGGTCAGCCGGTTGGTCAGATGAAGCTATATATTTGATAACAACATCTCCCCTTTGAATTGTATCACGTACAAAGTAGTGTTTAATGTCTATATGCTTTACTCTTTTACATTCTCGGTTCTTTGCAATGTGAATACAACTCTGGTTATCTTCTAAAACTAAAACGCTTAGACAACTTACACCTAAGTCACTGACCAAACCTTTAAACCACAATGCTTCTGATACTAGTAAACTCAGAGCCTCATATTCTGCTTCTGCGGTAGACAGAGCAACTGTTTTCTGTTTACGAGAAGCCCATGTTACGATGTTTCCAAACAAAGTCATACAAAATCCCGAAATACTTTTTCTATCATTACAATCTGAAGCCCAATCTGAATCTGAGTACCCTGTGACGTTAAATTCTCCTAAAACATGATCATTTTTGTAAAGCAAGCCTAAATTTATAGTTGATTTCAAATACTTTAATACACGCTTTAAATGATTCCAATGAATGTCACTTGCATTATCTTGGTACCGACTAAATAAGTTTACTGCGTAGCCTATATCGGGTCGTGTACCCATTACTAAGTACATTAGGCAACCTATCAACTCTCTATATGGTTTATTTGTAAATTTATTTGGGTCAGTTTCTTTTTCTAGCTTAAGATTATTTTCTACAGGCGTAGCTATCTCTTTACAGTTTTCCATCCCAAACCTCTTAAGCAACTCTGTGATGTAGGATTTCTGGTGAATCCTTATTACTTTGTTTCTAAAATCTCTTTCTATTTCCATGCCCAAATATTTTTTGATCGGTCCCATAGAAACCATGTCAAATTTAGAGTTTAATTCTGTTTTAAAACTTTCTATGACATTGATGTCCCTGTTAATTATCAAAATATCATCAACGTAAAGAAAAACATACAGTTTGTCATCACTTCTTATGTAAAGGCAGGTATCATAAGCTGAACATCGGAATCCATTCGCAACCATAAAGTCATGAAAGGCATTGTTCCAGCACCTTGGACTTTGCCTAAGTCCATACAGCGACCTGTTAAGCTTACATACACTTTTATCATTTTTCATGTTTTCTGGAAGATGCATAAATATTTCTTCATCAAGCATGCCGTGGAGAAATGCAGTCTTAACATCCATCTGTTCAATTTGCATGTCTTCTTTGTTAGCGATAATTAATAATGTTCTCAAAGTAGTCAACTTACCCACAGGGGCGTAAGTTTCTGTCCATTGATTAGATTCATAGCCTTTTGCCACCAGTCGAGCCTTGTAAGTATTTTGATCTTTCTTTCTGAAAACCCAACGACTGTGTATTATTTTCTTATCTCTAGGTTTCTCAACGACTGTCCATGTTGAATGTTTCTCAAGGGAATCTAATTCTGCTTGCACAGCTTTTAACCATTCTTCCTTTTCACTGGATTCTAAAGCCTCTTTAATTGTTCTTGGAACATTTTCTGCAACGTTTAAAGCTGTAAACTCGCAATCTCGAAAATCATCACAATCATAATCTTCCAGGTAGGCTGGTCTTCTTCTTATTCTTTTTTCTACATTTGATATGTTTTCCAATACAGACTCTTCAACTCCTGTCTCTTCATCCTTCTTTTCTTGTGTGTCCACTGTTTCTTGACTTTCTTCGTTCAAAAACTCTGGATCTGTGTAAATTGTCCTGTTATGACTTGGTTGCTCATTGACAACTATATCCCGTGCCGTTACAACCTTTCTTTCATCATTGTCCCACAATCTATATCCGTTGTTACAGTATCCAATAAAATACATTTTCTTGGATTTTTCAGACATTTTACTTTGTCTTGTTTCTTTGTTTATATATACATACGTTTCCGAACCAAAGATTCTAAATTTAGAGTAATCAGGTGTTCTACCATACCACATTTCTGCTGGAATTTTCTTGTCTACCGTAGGCAATCTGTTTATTGCATATATTGACGAGTAGACTGCTTCACCCCACATATATTTCTCAAATCCAGAATCAGCTAACAAAGTTCTAGCCTTTTCTACTATGGTTCTATTTAGTCTTTCTGCCTTTCCGTTTTGTTGCGGCGAATACGGAATCGTATTTTCGATGCGAATGCCTTTTGTTTCACAAAACATCTTTGTTGCATGGTTCATATACTCTTTTCCGTTATCACACCGAAGTCGTGATATTCTTCTGCAGAATTGCGCTTCTACCATTTCAACAAATTTTCTAAAACACTCTAAAACTTCTGTTTTGTTTTCTAACAGGTATATAAATGTAAAATGTGTGTAGTCATCTAAAAAGGTCAAAATATATCTTTTATCGTCGTGTGTTATTGGATTTATTGGTCCACAAAGATCTGAATGTACCAGCTCCAACACTCTTTTTGTACGTGTATATTCTTTATTAAATGGCGCTCTCGTATGTCTCCCTTTGACGCAGGGCTCACAGAGAATTTCTGTTTGGGAGGCATCACAGAATATTAACTTTCTTTCTTTGAGTTCCTTTAGTTTTTCCGCTGAAGCATGACCGAGTCTTCTGTGCCAAATTTCATCGCTTTCCGGGACACAATATGCTTTTTGTGCTGTGTGTTCTACAACATTGAACATTACTTCGTACAGATTATTCTTGGATTGACCTTCTTTGACTATATGGTTATTTCTGTAAATTTTAACACTGTTATTTTCAAACTTTACTCCAAGTCCGTTCAATTCAATTTTTCTTACAGATAGCAAGTTACTTCTTAATTCTGGTACATAAAGTACGTTAGTCAATCTACAACTTTCAGTTACAATTGTTCCAAGTTTGGTTGCAAACAATGCTTCTGATTTCTTTGCAATATTAATTCTGATCGGATTCTGTAGCGTTATATAATGGTGATAATAGTTATCACAGTTTATTAGATGATCAGATGCGCCAGAGTCGACATAAAAATTAAGTACCTTTCTATGGCTTTCCTCTACAGAATTGTTAATCATGAAACTGTTTAAATTTCTGTGCACCTCACCATCGGTCGATTTCTGGTTGACATTGTTATCTTTTTCTACATTGTTCGCCTTCTTATAATTTTCCCATGAACGCCGAAACTTGCAATCTATTTTCCTATGCCCTTTCTTTCCACAGTTATAGCATTCAAAGTTGAATGAGCTGTTCTGTCTGGTTTCTTGTTGCTTGTAAGTTTTAAACGCATTAGGCTCTTCTAGATATTCAGTTTGATTCTTTAATCCATTTCTTTTGATTTCTTCTTCAATAAGTCTATTTTTCACAAATCCAATCGATATTTCTTGACTTGACAGTGTTTCTATTGCTGTTACTACACCGTCGTAGGATTTTGGCATAGATAGCAGCAAATAACATATTATTTCACTTTCTGATGGCTCTGCGCCTGACCCTTTTAGTTCACGCACCAGTTTGTTAAATCGCATGAGAAATGTCTCTAACTTTTCGTCCTCAGTGTACTTTAATGTCAACAGCCTTTTTCTAAGCAGTAGTTGTGACGCTATGCCTGTTTTCTGATAGGTAGAGCGCAGTTTTTGAATCATTGCGTTTGATGAAGCGCATTCTTGAATGATATCTAAATGCGTGTCTGCTATACATTGCGTTATAATATTTCTTGCCTTTATATCCTTTTTCTTATTCAACTCAGTGAGTTTAAATTCATCTTCTATAGTTTCTATTAATTCTTGTTCTTCCAAAACCAGTTTAATTCTGAACAACCAATTTGTGAACTCTGTTCCACAGAATGGAGTTACACCGTGCTTATTAATTTTACTCTCCATTGTGCTCTGGGCCCATAACCTAATAATATTATGAATTATAAGCACATTCTTGTTAAGCTTTCATAATATTTATTGAGATAACGTAAATTAACTATTAAATACAAGATTCACATTTTTCTGTTTTTCTGAAGTCTTTCTAATTGTCAATACAAAACCATGACATCTATTGCTTTTACTTTTAAGAGAAACATGCAGGTTCTAATGATTCAAAACATTGAGGTTGTCTCATTTCAACATTTATTTCTTTCTTTCTTTCTAAAGATTTAAAAAAATTATTATTTGTGTTATCAGTCTTAGGCGGCAGATACCTACATAAATTTGAAAAAAAAAATAACATTATGGACTATGGACCTCCAAACTAAGTTAGAAACTTGTATTTTGGCTAGCTTTCATCCTACTAATACCTATTTGTGCGAAAGTTTGTATCCTCACAAACTCTCGCATTTATAATAAAGCTTCCATAGGTACCTAGGCGAAATTTTCTATTAAATTTATCTTCAATGACGTCACTATATTTCAGCTCACAAACTCAGTACCTATTTTGAGTCTTCTTTTGGATTTAAAAAACTACCAAAGCCACAGAAGATTATCAATCAATGAATTCAATGACAATTCAATTCTTCCTAACATTCTATTGAGTCAGCAAAATATTTTTGGACAGTTTATTTTTAAGGCAATAACAACCTGAATGGACGCGATACATTATGAAGTGCTGTTAGTGACTCACAAATCGTACAACCAGTTCTAATAAATGCCTACTTGGTACGTTTATAGATTTAATTGTTTTCCATTGAACAATATGAAGTTCAGTATAACGGTATTCTTCGTTCGGGTTACATGTGCAAATTTGTTTTGTTTTTTATAACCTACCTACTAGTTTAGTAAAATGAAAGTGAATGGGATGGAGAAAGATGGTCGCAGCTATCAACTGATCCAGATGATAGTATGTAAACTGAAGGTGACCTACAAGAATAGATCGCGGAAGGGAAGTCAGCAATGGGTGCGTATTATTCGTTGCATTAATCCCAGAGTCTTTTTCACGAAAGAAGTCTCTCAGGGGGAGGGGGGGAGGAGGAGGGGGCGATAGTCTTCGTGAAACGGAATTTTACCATTGTATCTTTTTAGTTCCGCCGATTTCCGCGGGACTTCTTTCATGAAAAGGACTCTACTATCCTACAAATATTATATATGCGAAAGTTTGTGAGGATGTTTGGATGTTTGTTGTTCAATCACGCCGTAGCGGCTCAACCGATTTCGTTGAAACTATGCAGAGTTCTTTACCTAGAATAGCATTTAGGCTACTTTATGTTTAGTAAACTCTAAGTGGGGTGAGGAGAGAGGACAACGGAATTCTACAATGAATTGAGTTCAAACTCTGACTTATGTCTTAGCCACAGTACCTACCTACAAAAACGATTAGCAAATATTTTAAAGTCTTAGCCATTAGTAGCTTATGCTATTCCAGACTATAATCTAACGCTGCTGTGCCAAATTTCAGCAAAATCCGTTCGGCCGTTTGGGCGTGATTGAACCACAAACATATAAACATCCTCACAAACTTTCGCATTTATAATATTAGTAGGATAGAACCGCAGGGCCTGCTGTCGCTCTGCCCCTCCACAACTAAAATTTCATATTGCAATGCCTTACTTGCCTTAAATTTTAAGTATTATTTAATAGGTAGTAAGCATTAGGTAGACATTTCATGAAGTGTAGCGTGTGCTGCTCATAAAATTCTTTTTGAAGCTCACCATTTGTCTTTTGTCATTTTTATAATCTTTGATATAATGAATATTTTTATTTTCTAAGACCCACCCTGTTCAATCGATCGGCACCACACTGAAGCTCTACATTCTATTTTGTGAAAAGGATCATCGAAAAAAATTATAGGCATCAGTGCCTATAATTTTTGCTGTGTTTGTTGCCTGATTCTTCTAGGCTTGATCGCGAAAAACAAATGCAGATTCATCTAGTTTTTAAGACGTTTCAAATTGAACCTAGTGAATTTATTGTAATACCTACACACCTTTTGAATACGACTTTCAAGCTTAGCGGCTTTATGATTCACTGTTGGCTAGATTTAAATCTAAGACACGGTGGAATCTAACCAAACCGTAGAAAAGCAGCATCATTCGCAATACAAAACGATTTACGACTATTGAATAGCAATGCACTATTTATCAGGGCACGCCAGTCTCAGCTGTTATCGGTTGCATAAACGATTGCGTCGGAAACAGACATGTCCTGCCCCACAGCGGGGGACACCGCCTACTCGCACAATGCAATCCCTCTTTATCATTGATTTGGGACACTGGATACATAGGGCGTTCTAAGAAAATAACGTTGGAGATACAGGGTGTTCTAAGAAGATGCGCCAAGCAAAGGCAGCTATAAGAATTGAAGCATAATTTCCAAATAAGTTCGTATCAACAATAATCAACATCGAACGGAATCCTACTAAGTACTATCTATTATAAATGCGAAAGTTTGGATCCATAAGTAACATAACAGAACACATCTCAATGAAAAATCACGCCAGAACGGTTGAACGGAACTGAATGAATGGCACAGAGATAGATTATTGTCTGGAATAGCACATGTGCTCTTTTATCCCGAAAAAATGTAAGGTTCATGTGAAAAATATTTGTTATTCAAGTCGGATGAAAAATCACCGCTTGGTTCAGGTCCTAAGTATTTATTTTCTAGCCAGCTCGGGCCTGCTAGTTTTCTAAATAGACCTGTATTCAAGGAATGAGGAGTATAGATACGAATACAACATTGGGCTGTATGCGTAAGTACTTGATATTGATTCACTGAACATTGAATCGCCCTGTAGAGTGTTATGACGTTGGTTCCGCAGCTGCAGCTAACGTGCCGAATTAGTACGTGGGCGCGACCCTCGCACGCTAATTAGACTGAGGCACCCTTGAAGATGAATGACTTATGTTTGCAACAGACCGTTCAGTGTAAAAGGATCTTCACGTACCGTTTGAAACCCTTCTACGGTATTTTTTTTTGCGGCTGTATCACCAATGTCTGTCTACATCCTTTTGAATACTAATGAGGGCTAATTTTAATGTAAGCTGCGAGTAAATGGATCGCAGATGAAATAGGATCTACGTGCTGTTCAAAACCCTTCGCGGTTTCATTGTATTGGTTATTCCGGTTGGCGACCCTGCCGAGTGTCGAATACTAATGAGGGCTAATTTATACTAAATAAATAACTGAAAATGAATAACCTTATTTACCCGTACCTTATTACTAACCCTTGGTTATATTTCAATGAATTTATCTAGTGCAGAAAGGGGAAATAAAATCTTTGTCTTGTTTTTGTAACGCAATTTGATACAACATAGCATCTGTAAACCCCGAACCCAATAAAACGCGTAAAAAAAAAAGAATATCCTTCGATATGTTTGCTAAGTTATCGTTTTTCATTGTTACAGTGTATGGCGCGAGCGTTATACGACAACATAGCAGAGTCGCCGGACGAGCTCGCCTTCAGACGAGGAGACCTGCTCACCGTGCTGGAGCAGAACACAGGCGGCAGCGAGGGCTGGTGGCTCTGCTCGCTCAGAGGGAGACAGGTAAGCTGACAGAACAAGACTTAATCCTTATATCCGATTTGCTAAACGATTGTAGTCTGACCAAGCAAGACCTGCCAGATCGAGGCATGTTCACAAACACATGGAGTTACTGCAACCATTCGTCACTATACACAGCTAATGTACGAAAATCATAAATCAAAAATAATTGCTTAGGCTACAATAGGTACACTAGAAGGGTCTATACTCTCCTTACAAAGATTAGCAATATACACCTGCGGTTCTAGACTAGTAAGACCCAGAATTGATGCCAAGGAAATTGAACAAACAGCATAAAGACTGCTTGTGCCAGAGGGCACTTACTGTGGAAATCAAAAGCCTAGGAGTAGATAGATAGATATAGGTACGCATTTCCGTCAAAGAATGGGACAACAATGGGATAAGACTTTAAAGACGTTCATGTAGATAATTCGCAATAACCGCTTAGGCGTGTTGAATGACGTATCTCACGAGCACCTTCGCGTCACGATCATGGCTTATCATGTAAATAAGGAAAGATTTGCTATTATGCGTATTGTTTTGTGTAGGCAATCAATATGTAGATGACCTATACCCGTGTCCGTGACTTTTCAAGGTCTTGAGAGGGTTCTTTACCTAGAAAATTGATTAGTCAGATAGCCAAGGTTTTAGCTTTGTACTCTGAAAAGGCCAAGTTTTATCAATTCGTTGCCCTTTCAAGGTGTTTCTTGGGAACAAAATTTCATAGGTAGTTTTTTTTTTTTGCAGGGAATATGCCCAGGCAACAGACTGAGGATAGTCGCCGGGGTGTTCGACGCAAGCAATGCCATGCAGCGGCGGCGTGCGCGGACGCCTGCGCCCGTCTCCCACCAGCCCCTGCCTACTCAACAATCTTTCACAAAAGTGAGTCATTGCTTCCTTTGTATTTGTTAAGCAATTGAAGTTCAGTTCATATGAGTCAATGTTAATTTGAAAATATAACTCTGAGAAGAATAAATGTGTATTTAGGCTCGCACAAAAGGTAATTTCCTCGAAAATGGTTACGGACTCTGACCGATTCGGCCAGTCTTTGAAAAATTCCAATGAAAAAAACATTATGATTCCAGATCGAAGAGTGCTCACACTACGACGTACCTCGCGCACCGATGCCAGTCCAGCGACTGGGCACTTACGATTGCCCGCGACCACTCGGCGACTGGTATGATGCGCCACGCGCCCCCCGACCGGCCAGCGCAGACAGCGCTTGCAGCGGCACGGGCTCGTTGGCTTCAGCGACGTCAAGCGCTTCAGCTAACTCCGGAAGTTCAGCGCATTCTGCTGCGTCTGGGTCCAGCACGTATGATGTGCCGAGATCACGCGCGTTACCGCTGCCGTGTGACGCGGCATTGGAAGCCTTGGAAAGACTGCAGGTTCGTAACGTGATTTTGTATATGATTTTCTTCGCTGGGCTTGTGTAGGGGATCGAAAGTTGTTCACATCTAAAGACTCCTTAAATATACTAGGCCTGCTTAGTTTAACATTACATAGAGCTTCAAAACAACTTGCTAATGTCATCTGTTTCAACAGGAAGAAGCGTCCGCGGCGGTATCACGGTTGCTCTCATACGTAGCGCCGGGCTGGCGACGGCGCGGGGCGCTCCGGTCCAAGGTGTTGGACGTCCGCGTGGCAGGTGCCAGGCTGAGAGCCGCGCTCCACGACCTTGCTGTGTTTGCTGATGCCACGTTGGCCAATGCTCACGATGCACAGGACAAAGGTTAGTACTTGATCCATTTAAGGCGTCGTCCTAATAGAAAGCGATTCGCGTGAATTTGCGATGCGAATTGGTCGCGCGATGTAAACATGTATGACAGCGTGAACTAATCGCGCGAGTTTTGATTAGGACACTCAGTAAAGACTTTATGATTGATCGCGCATTTGTACGAACAAAGCTCGCGCGATCTTGCGATGGTCGCGTAGTCGCGTTCTATTAGGACAACGGATAACTCAGCAGACGAGCTAAATGAGAGTGTCATGAGAAAACATTTGGTAACGTAGGTAAGTATATCGTTTCCCAAAAGCAGTTTGGCAATAATGACCAATGTTGTTCCTTTGTAAACAGATACATTGAGACATTGTGTTTATATTTAAATCAGAGATTATTATATACCTAATTGAACTGAACTGCTTTTGAAGGCACGAAGACACGAACAATCAACCCGATTACAATTTAAACTTAACTTTATTATTCTTCTTTCCAGGCATAGCAGTAAAGCTGCGCCCCTTAGTAAAGGCACTGAAAGACGCCGAGCGCCTAACCCACGAAGCTACCAGTGCGCTGGATGCAGGCGACTGGGCACCTGACCGACTGGAGCGGGATAGAGAGCCGACGGACGGCACTCAAGACGCTTTGGACCAGCTGGTGTCGTGTGCAAGATCCTTGACTGAGGACGTCAGAAGAGCAGCCTCGTTCATCAATGGAAATGCGTCGCTCCTATTTAGGTTAGGAATCTCGATTTATGAACGCTTCTGCATCCAAATCTAGCCTCTAGTTACGAACTTTTACTAATATCAGCGAGGAACCTAGCTTAGACTAGAACAGAGGGGAAACATCACAATTTCTTACTAGTAATATTTTGGTCATGATTTGCACGGAGCATATTGAATTATTCTTGCTGCATCCAGCAATAACGGATTAACCTACTTGCGATGTTTTGCTAAATCACTGTTTTATCATAAAATTGCAACAAAGTACCTAATCAAATACGTGCGTAGCTCGGCTCCAAAATCTTTGGAGTCTTTGGATATGAGTCGGTCAAAAAACAGATCTAGGGGGTTTTATTTTTGGGTAGGTTTGGGTGTCCAATTTCCATCAGCTCTTGATTGGCAAATTCATATTTTTCTTTGTGAAACTACAATATTTTCAATACTATCTTAATTCTCCAGGCGATCACCAGCAGTTCCAGAACACGAGTGGACCGAAGAGTACGACTACGTACGACTAGAGTCGCGAGCAGCGGTGGGCAGGCGGAACGCAGAGATCCGGGCCGCGCTGCCGGACAAACTCAGGGCTTCCTTCGACGCGCTAGTCAGAGACGCTGATCACGCAGGAGAGGTCAGTCTAATTGTTATAACACCCAACAGTCACATACATAGTCCTGATTCCTGACTCCATACTAGGACTCCTTGTTGTGGGAATCAGAAACTACAAGTACCATGGTACCACTACACCCAGACCCGGAATAAATATTCGCAGATCATGCAAACATTTGACCCGCAGCGGGAATCCGAATCGAACCCACACCCGTTGCGTCTCAGACGGGCACTCCACCCGCTACGACACCGGGGTCGTCGGGCTATTCATAGTCCAAGCCTAGAAATAGGATTCAGAATCGGTCCTCAAGGGTCAAGCTGCAAGAGGTATAAGAGGTACATAATGCGTTGTACCTTTGCCAAAGCAAAAGCGTGTGAAATGCCGTAGGGAAAATCTTTAACTACAAACTAGGGGTACCTATAGGTTGAACAGTATCTGTCCTGATTTCACTGAAGTTCTGTAAAACCAAACTTACTGAGGATTGAAAAACCTACTTAGATACCTTGCTTGCTCGTTTCGTCTATCCTATCCTACTTCCGTGGGCCGCGGTGGCCCCGGCAAAAGAATAGGCCCCTCCATATCTACCTAACCGCGGATGTCGTAAGAGGCGACTAAGGGAAAAAAGCTAGGGGATGGGCAGCAGCGTCCCTCATTTTCACAACGGTAGCTCAAACTGCGCTCGCCAACCCGCATGCCCAGCGTGGTGAGTATGGGTAAATCCCCCCACATGATAAGGAATTCGCTCTGTCTGTGGGGAGGCCATGTTCAGCAGTGGACGACGTATGGCTGAAATGATGATGATCCTACTTCCTTATTCCTACTAATATTATAAATGTAAAAGTTTATGAGGATGATTGTTGTTCAATCACGCCGTAACGGCTCAACCGATTTCGCTGAAACTTGGAATATATAAAGTTCTTGACGTAGAATAGCATATAGGCTAGGCGGCAGCTAGTGTTTGATAACGAGCAAAGTAAATTCAGCGAGATGCTACTGACTATGACTTGGAAGAATCGACCAAACTCTGGATAAACACTTCGGGCATGAACCACTCTAAGTTACTTATAAAAGCCTTCGATAAACAGTACACTAACCGTATCCTAGCGCTAAATAAGACCAATCTTCGCATTATTGTTAGAGCCTTAACTGGACACTGTTGTCTTTATAAGCACATGTTCAAACTAAGGCTATGCGACACACAAACCTGCAGGCTATGCAAGGAGGCCGACGAAACGCCTCTACATCTACTAGGTGAGTGCGGAGCACTTATGCTCAAACGTAGCATCCATTTGGGAAAGCACATCCTCAGCACAATGGAGCTAAAGCAACTCACTCCAAATCCTTCAGTTTTTAACAGCTGCTGGGCTTTGCGGTGAACTTTAAAGGCCCTGTAAAGAGGCTCCACAAGTAAAGTGGCGATCACAATAGGCCAGTTGTGGCCGAAGTGACACCATAGCCACAAAAAGTAAATAATAAAAAAATAAAAAAAATGACTTGGAAAAAAATACTAACTATATTTTCCTTTCAGGTCAGCGCAGTTGCAGCAGCAACCAGCCTACCACCCGACGATAGGCAACTAGCGGCGTTCTACGCGGCGCAAACCGCGACGTACGGAGCACATCTGTCCACGGCCGTGGAGGCGTTCCTGCGGACGATAGAGATGGGACAGCCCCCGGACGTGTTCCTAGCGCACGGGAAGTTCGTGGTGCTGAGCGCGCATCGGATAGTGCATGTCGGCGACACAGTACATAGGTGAGATTTTTTAAATTGAATATATCGTACATAGCACATCTGTCCACGGCCGTGAAGGCGTTCCTGCGGACGATAGAGATGGGACAGCCGCCGGACGTGTTCCTAGCGCACGGGAAGTTCATGGTGCTGAGCGCGCATCGGATTGTGCATGTCGGCGACACAGTACATAGGTGAGATGGTTTTGAACTAGACTAGGAATCCCTTACTCTACTACGTACTCGCTTGCTTGTCACTGGTTCTTTCTTGGTCATTCATTCCGTATTAGGTTAATGAGCAAGTGAGGTATGGTGGCCCAGGTCGATGAAATAATCAGTGTAGTGAAAGGATTAAAGTCCTTTTAGGGGCTCCTTTCGTGCACATGTTCTCTAATTTTTAGGTTGTAGGACATCCCGATTCCTCATGTTTTCCTTCGCCTTTTGAGAGCACTAGTATGGCACACATAAATTTTACGAATGGAAAATCCATTCTGCCGGGATTCGTTTCGGTCCCTCCGCCTTCCGATCCGGCCACTACCTCCACTCCACCAGCAGCACTCTCCTGGAGATCACTGTGTACACAGTATAAAGAGACTTAAATTTTTCTTCTCTGATTCTTGAAGACCTGCTTCATAAATTAACATCTGGTTCTTCTGTTACAGGAGCGCCCATCACGCTGGTTTGAAATCCCGAGCGTTGCGATGTTCAGATGCGTTATCAGATGCGCTAGCAGCCACAGTGGCGAAGACGAAGGCTGCAGCTCAACAGTTTCCTTGCGCCAATGCCGTGGCAGATATGGCCGAGGCAGCACGAACCCTAGCGGCCAGAGCTCAAGAACTCCGTAGGGTCTTAGTCAGAGCGGCCGACCCCCCAGCGCTACCCGACACCCCGTTAACCCCAGCCACTACCGTGGCCCCCTCACTACCCACGACACCTCTAACCCCCCTCACGCCACACAACAACTCCGGAACACCCTCCCTCGCCACCTTGCAGATCTAGGTGTGAAACCCTACCTCGTCCGCGCCTAACGGACGTAGGCTAGTGCGCTAGAAATTTCCACCCGCGAGACGGTTCGCGACTATAACCAAAGAAATCTTCCGATATATTTACGAACGTAAACTGCCAATCTGTGGACGAAATTCAGAGTTACTATTTAAACTTTAGAGTAAGATTGCGATCGAAGGCTGCTAAAGAAAGTTTTGTTTGAATGAATTGCAGATCGCGAGTTTCATTGCTGGATGCTCATATTGCCGTAGTGAGTTGAGTTGTCCGTCCAAGTTTTATACAATTTTGCATGTAGACGTGTGTGTGACTTGATGTGCGGTATTGTGAAATAGTCGATTTTGTTTACGAATAACCAACCACTTGGACTACAGTGTGTGTACTTTCTCAATATTGCAAAAAGTAATAAGCGGCCGGTACGTTATGGGCCTTCTGATCACGGCAATCTGCATAATGAAACCACAATTTCTTACACAACTCCATGCAGTAATATCGCTGTATGCAGGCTACTGGTTTAGTGGTATTTACGGTCAATTTATGTGTGAATGTTGAGATTACGTCGCGATAAGGTTACTTAATTCCGCATTTATATATGTGCCATACGAAGGCATTTAAAACGAAGCTAAGAGACATGACAAGTGACCATCGTTGTACTTATTTGTTAGCCTTTTGAAAAGGACTAAATTAAGATATCTACTTAAAAATTGTTGTGAATCATATCATTAAAAGCTATTCATTTAAAAATAAAAAATAATTTGAGGCGAAATTTGCTCATGCTCAAATCATTTCATTTTTTTTACTGCTCAATCTAAAACTCCAGTTAGGGCTTGTCAAGAATGTTATATACTCATAATTTTGCTTGTAAAAATATACGCTCCATTGTAGCCCGAATGGAAAAACGTACGGCGAAAGACCATAGCAATTTTTACGTGCGAAACTTTACGCACATTTTTCAAAAAAAAAATCGTATATTTTTGTCGTACAACATGGCTCATTCATACATATTGTAACTTACTGCAATAGGATGTAGTACTGTGCATACCTAAAATTGTACAATTACTAATACCAAAGACAATAAAGTAAAAATTTATAAAAAAAATCGGTAACGTTTTGGAAAAGGCCAGGTCAAGAGTACCCAAAAGCGAGGAGCATGCAAGAGATGAATGATGATGATGAAAGTAATCTGATGAGAGTGAATGAAGCAATTGTTGCTTCATTCACTTTTCATTCACTCTCCATCATATTTATTCATTGGTTGGTATGTCATCGGGTGGGGGGGCCTTCCAACACTGCGTAGCCCGGTTCGTGGTCGCCTTTCGAGAACCTTTACTCCCCAACGGTTGTCGGTTCTGCGAGCTATATGGCCTGCCCACTACCGCTTCAACTTGCTAATTCTGAGAGCCGACGACATTGTGAAGGTTGCGGGAAGTCGGTGGATGGAGAAGGCTCAAGACCGTTCGTCGTGGAACTCTTTGGGGGAGGCCTCTGTCCAGCAGTGGACTTTTAAAGGCTGATGATGATGATGATGGTATGTCAGGATCGTAGCAAGTGGAAAGCCGTGGTCTCTGCCTACCCCTCTGGGAAACAGGCGTGATTTTATGTATGTTAGAAAAAAATCTACTATATTGTCTTTGCTAATACATTATACATACGATACGAGAACAGTTAGTAGCCGTAGAAACGCTATCAGTGTAAAAAGCATGTTGTATATTTTAAAGACGTTGTAGGTTTAGCTAGGTATAGATGAAATTGTACAAATGCATATTCTATAGTAATTTTAATATTGAATTATAATTTAATCATCTTGTAAAACGCAATCAAATAAAATATACAAATTTTGGTATCTAAAATGTTCTGTTTTTTATTTCATTGCCTTATTTTATCAGTCAACATAAATACATATATGGAAATTCTTTTATCTTATTGAGACATAACTTTGTATGTAACTTAGTTGCTAACATAACTACCTAATCACAGATTCTACAGAACGGACAATAATAAAGCCGCCTTAGAAATAGCCGGAGTTTCACTACGTGATAAAATCCGCAACGATGATGATGATGATTTGAAATAGCCATATTTTAGTATTTTCTACAAAAATTTGCGCGGCCGAATGTTGTTTAACAATGTTAAAGTAAGCAATAATCAAAAATAGGCTCACGACTTTTATCCCCAAGAATATTAGACACTCGCTCAGATCCTTGATCGTCTAATCTAAGGGGTTAGTCAAAGGCATGTCCAAATGCCCACATTTTGTAGTAGTTTTTTTTTTTAATGTTATACGGAGGCAAACAGGCTTACGGCCCTCCTGATGGTAAGTGGTTACCGTCGCCTATTGACATTAGCAACACCTGGAGTATTGCTAATGCGTTGCCTGCCGAACCCCTCCCCCCCCTAAAGAGCTCTGTAGTGGGTATTCTATACGTTACGTGACAGGCTTCAAGCCTATCGCCATAATCAGAATACTTACTGGTTTCGTCACGATGTTTTTCTGTAGAAAAACTCATTGAGCCCCGACCTCCGTATCGAAACTCAGGGAACCTCCCACTAGGCAACCACGGCTATTTTTAGGGCGGCCTTAGTATATTGGCAGGACCGTACATAACTTATCTATCACCTTATTATCTACTAAATTAAATACAATTTACGAATCTTACTTTAACTATGACGAAGAATGCGCTCATTACCTGAAAAAGAATAAAAGGAAATATATTTATCAAATAGATTAATTTTCTACGCATTCATCCGCAACGCATCCGTTCGTAGAAGAACCAAGGTTACCGACATAGCTCTCAGAATTAGCAAGTTGAAGTGGCAGTGGGCAGGCCATATAGCTCGCAGAACCGATAACCGTTGGGGAGTAAAGGTTCTCGAATGGCGATCACGAACCGGGCGACGCAGTGTTGGAAGGCCCCCCACCCGATGGACCGACGACATTGTGAAGGTTGCGGGAAGTCGGTGGATGGAGAAGGCTCAAGACCGTTCGTCGTGGAACTCTTTAGGGGAGGCCTATGTCCAGCAGTGGACTTCTACAGGCTGATGATGATCCGCAACGCGTTAGAATCTGGCGGTTTAACTAACTTCTAAACTCGCTGCTCGGAAGTTTGTAGAACTTGTCGCTTTACAGATGACTAGCTTCCGCCCGCGGCTTCGCGTGGTACCTACATAAAAAGTAGCCTATATGATATTCTAGGTAAAGAACTCTTTATATTCCGAGTTTCATCGAAATCGGTGGAGCCGTTACGGCGTGATTTAATAACAAATACCAAACATCCTCACAAACTTTCGCATTACGATGCTTCATATAACTTACATGGCCGTGGTGGCTCCGGCTGAAGAATAGGCCCCTCCATATCTACCTATCCGCGGATGTCGTAAGAGGCGACTAAGACCTCTTTCTACCAAATCCGTGGACAACGGGGCTGATTACACTCGTAAGAACTTTAGTACCTACTTTAATTAAGTTTAGTAATATGTGAGTGCAATTGTTTGTTGTCCCGAATAAATAAAAATAAATAAAATAGAAAAAAGCTAGGGGATGGGCAGCAGCGTCCCACAATTTAACAACGATAGCTCTAACTGCGCTCGCCAACCCGCATGCCCAGCGTGGTGAGTATGGGCAAATCCCCCCACATAATACGGAATTTGCTCTGTCTGTGGGAGAGGCCATGTTCAGCTGTGGACGTCGAACGGCTGAAATGATGATGATGATATAACTTACTAAGCTACGTCCGGTAAGTGAGATAGTGCTGGGCGCGCGTTTCCTCCGGGGTGTAGTTGAGTGCGGGGTGTAAGGGCGGTATCTTGGCCTCAGCCGACAATACTTCCAGTCTCGCTGCACGGATTCGAAGAGAGTTCTCCAGGGCCCGGAGGTCACGTTCCGTCTTTTCGGCTTCTATTGCGTCCTCTATTCGTTTTCTTTGCAACTGTAAGGTTAAATTAGCTTCATCATCATTTCAGCCTTACGACGTCCACTGCTGAACATGCGAACAGCGAATTCCTTATCATGTGGGGGGATTTGCCCATACTCACCACGCTGGGCATGCGGGTTGGCGAGCGGAGTTAGAGCTATCGTTGTTAAAATGAGGGACGCTGCTGCCCATCCCCTAGCTTTTTTCCCTTAGTCGCCTCTTACGACATCCGCGGATAGGTAGAGATGGTGGGGCCTATTCTTTAGCCGGGGCCACCACGGCGTAATTAGCATTACGTAAATTAGCTTATTAAGATGTAATCACACTAACAGGCGTATCTTAGAAGCCTTTTCACGACTAAACGGCTAAACCGATTTTGATGAAATTTGGTATGGTTGTAAAAATAAAGTTGAACCCGCGGGCAGCCGCTAGTGATGTAGCTAGCTAGTGATGTAATAATAACAATCTTGTGAACGTTTACCGTCGCATACAGTGAGATACTGAGAAATTGTAACCAAAAATCCAAAGTCATGCCCCGCTATTTTAAGGAGCTGAGATGGCTAGGGCAGAGTGGAACAATGCACAAAACACCCCGCAGGGGGATTTTTGGGGTAATCTCATACGAAATTCGCAACTTATCAAAGGAGTGGCAACCACGCAGCCAAGGGCATACGGTGGTAATCAGCTTGACCCTGGATCTATAATTTCCCAGAAAGATAACCCTACCTTAGCTGTTTCCAATTCGTAATTCAATAATTCCATCTTCAACTTGTTTTCTTCTTTATTCTCAGCTTGATTAAATAAACCTGAAAACATTTATAAATAAAAACCCTAAATTCACATAAAAGACAATAGACATACTCGTAATTGTCCACAGATCAGCCGTTAATACTAATACCTACATTATGTCATGGCGACATTGGTTTTTTTGTACCAAACAAACGCAGAAGCCATTCTAATAACTTTTTTCCTATTCTGTGGTCCTGCCTAACCCCACACTATGAGTCCCATTGTCGTGGATATCAGAAACTACGAAGTAGGTACCACAACATTGTGTAGAAGAGCCAGGTATTCTTAAAATGCTTGGGGATTCTAAAATGCTTTTATTAATAATAATAATAAGTCATTTGTTTCAGGCAACACAGCAAAGTACATGTACAAATATAGGGCCCATAGATATATATAATATATTATTGATCGCGAGAGCGAATTCGTTTTCTTTAATTTTTGTTCGTTAATTTTTCAACAGTTTCTCGTGTCGAGTGGCGAGGTAACTAGTTACAAACGCGTTCCTATTGAGTAGCGTCGTGGACGGACCGCCATTGAAATATTAGTGCTACGACAGTCGGGCTACTCATAAGCAAGGATCCAACCTTTGAGTCTACCTAGCTCAGGGGGTCATAACCCCGCCCTTGCTCATAAGTGACTACAGTTTGTAACGCGTTCCTTTTGAGTACAGTACGGCCGGCGGATCTAGACCGGTCTGAAGTTGCGCTTTCGGAAATTGTGCGCAGGTACAGGCGAGACAAAAATAGTTTTACCACCTATTCGACCCTGTGAAGTGACTACTGCGCAGCGTTGCGAACGAACTTAACGCCGGTCTAGATCCACCGGCCGTACTGTAGCTCCGTTGACGAACGGGCTGAGGCCTCCTTGGATATATTTGGTGAAAGCTCATACTTGTGCCAGTCACAGTTGTGACGCCATTCGAGAGAGGATCGCGGTTCACTTCGGCGTGGCTGTTGTTGTTGGCGCTGAGTGGTGCGTCCGAGTCGTCGCCATCGTCGTCATCATTGTCGAAATCCACGTCGTCCGTGCCTTCCGATTTGGGTTCCGATTTTATTTTCTGAAATTAGGCATAAAGTGAGCATCCTACTAATAATACAAGGTGATGTATTATTTTCTAGCTTCCGCCCGCGGCTTCGCTTGGTACTCACATAAAAAGGATAGGTAAGTTATTTAAGTTATCTATTCCAATTTTCAATTATCTAATTGAAACTTAGAATACCTACCTATATAAAGTTGAGCCGTTACGGCGGGCGTGATTGAACAACAAACATTCGAACATCCTCACAAACTTTCGCATTTGTAATTTTTTGCTTTTACAGAAGATAAAAATACCAAAAACAGCGTATTTGTAAAAGTTCAGGGATGCTTTAAGAAAGCTGAAAATTTTCACTTTTACTGTCTCTAATATCTTTTTTATCAATGAAAAAGGGCTTCTTCACTTTCTTTTTGATTAAGCCTCTTTCGGAATAGTATACATTTTTAATCACCTTGTATATAATTCCTGTTAAAACGTAATTATATGTGTATGAAAACTTACTCGCTTCATACTGTCATTACTCAGCACCTCATATTTCTTAGTCTTAGTTGTGGTAAAGCATTTTTTGGCGTTGTTGACTCTGCTGGCCATTGCCTTTAGATTCTGAAATTTCTTTTTCAACTCTGGAGGTGACCTCTTTGTAGGACTCTGCCTGTTGAAAGATCTTGCTATCTGAAACATGGACCTCAACCTTACTTATAAACGCTATTTAATTGTACCCACTAAAATATTTTAGCTCTTTTAATTCATAATGTAAATAATTAAGTTTAGATATAAAGATTTTTCATTGTCGCTTTGGTCAAACTATAATGGCAATTTTAATAAAAAAAAATAAAGTTACATGGTAAAACAATGTGGTGCCCTTAATTCATCATTAAGTCCTTTAAATACGAAATGTGAGGTGGCAACCCTAGAAATCAAGGACTTCATTAGTCTTAAGGCACGCACAAAGTCAACTTACTCTACTCCACGCCTTTTGTTTTCTGACCAAAGGAGAATTTGAGAACAGCACATTTTTTTCTTGCCTCACACAGTGCAGTAACAGGCGACAGTCGCGCCCAGAAAACGCAGAAAAAGGCCTGGAACATAATAAGTTTATTTATTGGCCGTGGTGGCTCCGGCTGAAGAATAGGGCCTTCTATATCTACCTACCCGTGGATGTCGTAAGAGGCGACTAAGGGAAAAATAAATAAATAAATATTCCGGACATATCACACACGGTCAACTGATCCCAAACTAGGCATAGCCTGTACTATGGGTACCAGAGACTGATATGCATAATAGATATATATTTAACACCCAGACACAGAACCAACATCTGTGTTAGTCACAAATGTTTATCCAGTGCGGGAATCGAACCCGCGACCTCTAGCGCAGAAGGCAGAGTTACTACCAACTGAGCTATGAGGCCAGTCAAAAAAGCTAGGGGATGGACAGAAGCGTCCCCTATTTGAACAATGATAGCTGAAAACTGCAATCGCCATTCCGCCAAGCGTCGCGAGTATGGGCATGTGGGGAGTCGGTCTTGAAATGGGGAGGCCTACGATCAGCAGTGGACGTCCTATGGCTGAAATAATGATATTGGCTGCTGATTCTTAAGTTATGACAATTTAGCTGAGACGCAAGAGGCTTGATTCTCGGGGCGAGACAAACGTTTGCATGACATGCAAATACTTATACCGGTCTGGGTATTGTGGTACATGGTAGTTTCTGATACCCATTACACATGGACGATGTTCGTAAACTTACCTTGATTTCTTAGTATCTCCATCTGAAATGAAAATGTAATGATCAGAAAAAAAAAGACTTGTTAATTTAATCTTAATTTCAAAAGATGGTTTCCTAAAAAAAAGCTTAGACAAGGCATATACATTCAACAATGGATGCCCTATAGCTGAAATGATAATGACAGATTTCTTGGCAATAATTTAAGAGCAAACTTAAATACAGAGCTTTGCTTATTTGAGTTCACAGGAGCAAGTAAATATGAGAATTGTCTCAAAAGTCGAGGTAAGTACCGACCCACTTACTGTGTAGTCAATGAACTTACCTGAATCATCCAAGTGTTTTAATTCTTCTTTGCTATCAAACGCACTATCATATTTCTGTTCCTTACTATCTGCAATAATTCGATTTATTATTTTCATGACAGGAAATAATTAAGTATTTATTATGTTGTGGGCCCGATTCAACCAAACCTCAATACATTGAAACTTTATTATGAAATAAAATGCCTTAGACTATAATCCCCAAGCATTGTAAACATCCTCTCAGCCTCTCCAAGTTTTCTAATTTTTCTTGTTGTGTCACTGATTCTTTCATGGTCACCTGTATTTGGTCAGTGACCAGGTTGAGGTATGGTGGCCCTGAAAAGGGCCTATGACAGTTGAAAGAATCAGTGTAGTGATAATAATAGATTAAAGTGCAAAATGATAGGCACCAAGCCGTGTTTGTAGCCTGATTCTTCTAGGATTGGTCTCGAGGAACAGGCGTAGCTTCATCTAGTTTCTAAGACGTTTCAAAGTGGTCCTTGTGATTTTATTGAAATAAATGCCTTTTGACTTTGACTTGCACCTCTTACAGGCTCCTTTAGTGCACAAGAGCCTACTTTCGTGCCAAGTGTTCAGATCCTTGAGGCTACCGCATATCTCATGGCCACCACTCTAATCCATTGATAGTCTTTCTGCTGAGTGCCCTGCTATCTCCAAATCCGCAATCCAAATCCCTACATTTGTTTGTCAAGATCTTTGGTAGAGATACAACATTTGGTAAAACAATAAAATAATACAGAAACTCAAAATTTCAACTATGATTTTGAACAATGAACCTGTACTGCATGATGGTAGGGAAAAGTCTTCTGAATCATCATCTTGCATAGCGGGCAGATTGTCACTATCAAATGAATTGTTGGCCGCATCATTTAATTTTGATTGTAGTAGTTGGACAATCCTGTCATGTAACGGGTTTTTAGTCTGAGGTACTTCACCTGATAACAAGAAAAAGATAGGAATTTTATTCTGACTGATTTTGTCTAGACTTTCAGTTGTGAACTAGTGGCATACTGCTCGCACAGAATCCTGATAAAAAGTAGCCTATGTCCTTTTCAGGGTGTTAAGTTATCTCCATACAAATTACATTTAAATGTATTCAGCCTTTTTTATACATGAAAAGATTACAAACAGAGTTACTGTTATAATATTAGTGTGAAGTGTGTTGAACCAACCAGTCTCATGATACATTCTCTCGTCTCTCCTGGCCAGTTTTCTCATAACGGACCATTGGGAGCGTAGAACCTTTCCTGTTCTCTGAGCTGATGACGTCTGCGAGTTGTACTTGCGAGCTATAAGAGCCCATTCTGCTTCTTTTCTCTTTAGTGCCGCCCCATCGAGTTTCTTACACTCGACAATATTGAAATGCTGCTCCACAAGTTCCAACAATAACTCTCTCTCGCTAAGCTGCCAGTTTGGGGAGCGGTGCCGCTTCTCCCCGGTGTCCTCATGAAAGAATCGACTCATTTTTATAGAATTCTCTTTAGCCGCGCATTAACATGGGCTTTCGGCATTTTTCAATTCTCTTGCTTGATTTTGCACTCGCGCGGCGGCGGATACGATAATTATGATTGTTTTTGGTCCACCGACATCATCCGCATCCTGAAATTTAGTACTAAACGGCGAATGAAAATGAATGAAGTATCGAAACGAATGCTAGATAACCGATCCCAAGTGAGAGATCTAAAAACAAACAAAACACTTCTACGCACGCTATCATCCTCCTTTGCCGTCCGTAATCCGTATTGTATTGATTGATTGATGTTGATGACATTGACATCAAATGACATGACATTTGTTTATTCATCCTCACATCCTGACATGCAGTACGTACCTCCGCTCCGCCGCGCCGGCGCGGGGCTCCGTTTTGGCGGTGTTTTTTTTTACACGATCGCAGGGTTTCTTACTTGTAATGATAGACATTTTCGAAGTTTCGTCATTTCTTTAGGATGGAGTTAATCTTTATTTTTTATAGATTCTTTCGCCACTCATTCTTGACATATTTGGGTAAACTTATTTTTATTAGAATTACATGTGACTAGCACGTAATTATAATTTTATAAGAAAATTAGCTTCCTTTGACATGTCGAATTAATAAATCTTAATCACGAGAATCAGTACCCAGAATTTATTTTCCTGAGCCATGTTGCCCTAGTGGGAAGTACCTACCTAAGCTTTTGATCTGAAGGTTATAGGTAAAGTTTTCGAATCCCGATTTTACCTAGTTGATTTTTCTGTAAATAATTTGTGTACACATAATTTTTTTTTTATAATATACTCAAAATGGTGAAGGAAAATATCATGAGGAAACCAACATCTTAGCTTCTAATATATATTGACCATGTCTCTCCTGTGGATAAGGCTGACTAACCTGAGAGGATGGTATAGATCCCAGGCATCACAGCTTCCTGTGAGTAAAAAAGTTTCAACTGACCTGCTGCATATTTATCATCTAGATTTGATGCTATTAGGCCTTATTTTTATTCTTTATTGTACACAAGAAAACACAGATTACAGCAATTAAAAAGAAAGGTAAGTACAAAGGCGAGCTTAACCCTAAAAAGAGTACTTGTTTTTCTTGTATTAGGTTTGTTTTGTTAGGGTGTGGTTGAATTGGGCTTTGTCAATAGAGAGTATGCATAGTATTTTGTGACTTTTGAGATGACCAAACTAATGGAATGGCAAGTATTACTAAATATAAAAATAATTAGAGAAAATAATAATAAAAATAATATGCTAGTTAAATGAGAATACCTTCCAAAACCTATGAGTAACAGGCCAGCATAATTATAATAACTAGAAAATCTTACCTGGTTCACTTTCTAGATTGAATCCTGGCTCTAACATGGGTCCAACATCAGTCTCGCAAATCTTAATAACGCTCCTTACAATCTCATTATGGAATACAATATCACTTGGTTCAATAGCATTCTTTGAACTTCGTCTGGCCAAACGTTTTAAGTTGTCCCACTTTGTCTTCAGAACATCAGTAGTCCTCTCATAGTTATATTCAGTATTCAATGTGTTAAATTCTTTTGTAAGCTCTGCCCACGCTTTGTCTTTAGTGTGGGTAACAGAGAAAAGGGTGGATTTTATGAGTAATGGATATTTATATTTATCAATCAATTGCAATAGTAGCTGCGTTTCTGAATTGCGAAAAGTTGGACTCTTGTATCTGTAAGAAACAGTTTATCAGACACATTTGTGTAAAATTAACTTTTGTACAACTCATTTAGAGCAAAAACTTTATTGGTAGGTTGGTTACTGCACATAATATTATGTCATAATATGTAAGTTCTCAAATAGTTTTTACCTGAATACAGAACCAGATTGTTGCTCTTCCTGATCCATAATTAAGTGCCTTCCTGTTGAAATGTTTTATTTACTAAATAGTAGGAGATAGTAGGTAAGGTAGGACAATGGGCATGACCACTCGATGTAGGTATAGGTATTTAGTGATTATCCCGCTTATGTATTTTATTATTATTGTCTAAAAAATACCGTGTCAACGACGTATCAAATACATGAAATCACTTCCTGACCTTGCTGTCACTACTTACGAAACACCAAAGCAAAACAGAGATTTTGTGGAAGGATGGTTTGCGGTTGTTGTTTGGCTGCTTCTTCACTCTAAATATTCTTAACTTTAGAGGCGCTTCTCATAATTTAGTTACTAGTTTCTCCGGCCATGCCACCCAGCTTCAAGCTGTTTTGAGCTGTCTTGTCTTGTCTGTTTCTCTGCAGTCCCGTCCGTCATTCATTCATTTGTTTACATGACTAACAGACATTGACGTAACGACTGACATTATCAGTGACAACGACAAACATGGCTTGCCGTCAACGCAGCAGGAACAATTCTGTACCGGGTAAACCGCCGCACATTTGATTAGACATAGTATGCCATCATTTAGTGCCTAATTTGTCATGTCTACCTACCATTTGTCATCAATTTTGATTCAGTAGAAGCGACGATATCCCGATAATTGGTTTTGGCATTGCGGACCGGAAGTAAGTGATCTCTTTAGGTTGAATTTTATCTCCACATTTTTCCGACCAGTTGGTAATACCATGCACAAATTACCTACACTACATACATACATTTTATCTTGAGTGCGACAGATGAAGCTTAAAGCAGTAGCTACGTAATCTGCTAACAGAATGTCATTATTTCTTGGAAAGGAAGAAAGAGTTAATAATAGTACTGTTTCTATATCGTTTTGGTTAAAAGCTAATATCAAGATAATTACTGAGTTGTTCCTGATGCGTTGACGTCAAGCCAGCAGGAAACTGTTAATTCGCAAATATCATAAACTACAGTGGTACAAATTCTGACAAATAGGTACAAATAAATGACAAATTCATCACTAAATGATGGCATGGTCAGGAGTCCAGAAGCTCTTGGCTAATGTCGGTGTTCCTGCTGCGCTTTCGTACACTTCAGTTTTCTCGAAATATTTTGAGTGATTTTGTGGATTGTCATCATAATGTCACTGTCACGTCCGTCACCAATAACTCTGTCACTCACCACTACTGTGTCAAAAAAGTGAGGTTATTTCCGATTTCTGAATTATCTTGCAATACAAGACTACAAGACAATCAAAATAAAATTGTACGTACAATTCATGAATTATAAACTCGCTTTTACTCATACCAAAGTGACGTTTACATGATAACCCTTACCATTAATTTTCAAGATTTATTCAAATTCAGGAATCAAAATGGCGCTCATAATAACATAGTAAAATTGATAGTATCGCTTTCGTAAATATCTGACACAGATTATTGACTGTTGTTCAGCCTTTGTTCTGGTAATGTGGATGCATTTACCTCGTGTTCCTAATAACATAAGTTTTTAGAGTTATGAAGGAAGTGATTTTAGCTATTCTAACCTTCGTATGTAGCGTATTTCTAGTTTTTGTCTTTGTGCTAATTTGTAAGTAGTCCAAACATTATATTGTTATTGTTGTTTAAACTACTATGTCCTGTTATTTAGTATTGTAAATTGGGTACGTAGGCAAAGCTTCAAAATTGATTGTTATATTTATTTTTTGTTTAAGGTTGGTACATTGTGTGGAAGTGCTGTTTGTCCAAATTCCGTTTCGTTCGGGAGCTCCTAGGTGGTATGTCAGATACGCCCCCGGCATCAGAGACAAGGCAACCAAAACAAAACAGAAAAATTCGAAGAGAGTAGCCAAATAAAATCAAGGTACATATTCGCCAAATTACCTCCAATGACTTGTGGACTCCTGACTATAAAAAACTAGCTTCAGCTCGTGTTGTACCTACCTACTCAGATAAAAAGTAGCCCACATTTTATTCTAGTTTATTTACATACACACATGCGCAATTTTATTCCTATTCATCGGTGGTTACAGTGTTGATGTAACAAACTTTTTTTTTATTATAGTGGATTCTTGTCACAGCCGATCTCAACAGAAAAAGATGACAATTGATTTATTATATATTTTAAATGTTATTAGGTTTGAATATACATAACTCATTGTGTTGAAATTTCAGATCAAAATGAATATCCGCTGTGCACGCCCCAGTGACCTGATGAACATGCAGCACTGCAACCTGCTATGTCTGCCTGAGAACTATCAAATGAAATATTACTTTTACCATGGACTGTCCTGGCCACAGCTCAGCTATGTGGCTGAAGATGAAAAGGGTCATATTGTAGGTAAGGATGCCTTCACCTTATATTTATTCTGTATTTGTGGTAGACTTGAAAGTACTCAAATACACATGACAAGATGATGGTATAGCCATTTTTTTCTTTTTTTTTGTAGCTTTTTTTCGGTGTGCCCCACCATGTTATCTTCATTAAGGCTTCTTTTTCAACCTATCCTCTCTAACCTAGCATGTTTCATAGTTCAGGTTGGGGACAAGTATTATCAGAAACATAAAAGCCCTCAATGGAATGTGCTCAGAGCGCAATCTATGAGTGATTACTATTAGATTTCGATTTAATTTAGATCTAACAAACCGTGGTATAGCTATAGCAGAAAGGCTAGTAATATTATAAATAGACTACAAAAATATTGATCCAAGTAGGTAGGAAGGCATCATCAAGAATGGTAGGTCTTTCTGAATTCTAGATACTTCCTTACACTCATTATATACTTACAGGTTATGTGCTAGCTAAAATGGAGGAAGATGGAGAAGACAATCGTCATGGTCACATCACCTCACTTGCTGTTAAACGCTCGCACAGAAGACTAGGGCTTGCTCAAAAGCTTATGAACCAAGCATCACTTGCTATGGTGGAGTGCTTTCAAGTAAGTTTCTATAGAAAATGTATAAATATATATCATATTTATTTGTTTCCACTAGTAAACAATCTGGATCTGTCTGGATTTATATCTCTTGTTTGTGTTCTGCAAAAGCAAAACAAACTAATTTTGTAATATTTGACCTATCTATATACTGTGTCATTGTAAAGATTGGTTTTTTTTAAATTCTAATTCTAATGATTTCTATTGATACCTTGGTGGCAGGCAAGTTCAATTCCCACAGAGCGACAAATGTTTCCTTGATCTGAAAATATTTGTTCTATCACAACAATACCATGGTACTCATAATTTCTTATTCCCACAGGGAATCCTAGTGTGGCTCAGGACTATGTATCTGACTATTGAGAGATTCATTTATTTAAATATTCTAATTTATTTATATTTTCACAGGCTAAATATGTATCACTTCATGTGAGAAAAAGCAACAGAGCTGCTCTAAACCTTTACACCAACTCCCTGGGCTTCAAGATTCTGGAGATTGAGCCTAAATATTATGCAGACGGTGAGGATGCATACTCCATGTCCCGTGACCTCAGTACTTTTGGAGACGACAACCCTACTGAGACTGAAAACTTGGAAATAAAATCAGAATCAGCAATAATATCATCCTGTTAACTGTAAATAAAGCAGTTATTTCATAAATTCACCTGTCTTTTTTTTCAATTGAAATTTTTCTTAAATAGGCAAACTATTAGTACTTACCTACCTGAGTATGAGTGCGAGTAATAATGCGATGCAAGTGAATAAACTGAGAGGTGTCAAAATCATAGAAAATGGAATTCAATGGTCTCTTTCTTCCCCTATCTTTAGGAAGCCAGGTGTGATTTTATGTACTGATCTTTGTCTATTTTGTAAACAAAACCTACCTACACTAGATTTTCTTTTGTAGTAATGTGTGTGTTCATTTTCCAATAGAAAATAGAAGAATGGAATTATGGACTATCAAGTGTTTTCATGATGAGGAGAGTAATAAAATGAAAATTAACTTAGGAAAGATATTCATTAATTCTAAGAAACTAGCCTAGGCCTTACCATTATTACCTACAAGTAAGCAGCAGTTAAAACTAATCTTCATCCTCTTCATCATAAAGATGATTCAATACCAGCGATGTCTTGACTTCGGCAGTTCCTTTGGCAGGCTCTTTCCTGACCAACTTTTCTTTTTTTTTCAACACTTTCTGTCCAACTACATATTCAGGCATAACAACTTTATTACTTTTAAACACAGCTTTTTCGTCTGGATGCGTAACAAACTTTTTAACTGTAGAGGAAACTTGGAAAATAGGCTTCTTGAATAGTGCATCATCTGAGTCAACATCCATTGCAGTCTTGGCAGTCTCTTCTTGTTCCAACTTTTCCATCAATGCTAAAGCAGTAGCCGTGTTCGTTTTCTCTGACATCTGTTCGGGTGTAACATCTTCAAGTGAGTAATAAACCCATTTTTTAGGGTTCTTGATGTAATCGGGTATTGTTCTGGCGCGTAGACAGTCTTTCATGTTTGCTTCTGGCCTTTTGTAAATGCTTTCCTTTCCTCGGAACTGTTTCATTTCGTGCTTCAGTTTCCTGTACGTGTGTCTATCAACTTCGCCGTAGTTCTGAGGGTCAGTAACTTTATTTGATTTAGAAAAGCTGTACTGATCCTCAGCTTCCTTCAGAGTATTGAAAAGACTCTTCTGCCTCTCATGGTACGACGACATTTCTGCGTTCTACAAAAAATAAACATGTTTATAATATTTATCCAAGTTTCATCACTCACTATTTTTTCAATTTTCGTAGAATGATAACTTCTAACGAATTCACTCACAATAATTGTTAGCTTTTGCTAGCTATTCGTTATAAAGTTGTAGTCTTTTTTGTTTTTATTGTATTGTTTGTTCACGTTTTGTTGTTAATAAAATCACAAAATTACTCTATGATTAAAATCCACAGACGAAGCAATCAAGGGTAAAATCCACAAAGCGCGCTTGTTGTGGTTGGTTGTCAAGTCAATAATATTGTCACCGTAGATCTGTCACAGTGACGTGAGGGTTTTTTTTGAAGTTTGTTCCTTTTCGGGCTGGCTATGGCATATTAGGCCTTACTGCCAAGTTTTACGTGTATTTTTTCCTTGTTAATAAGTTTATCTTTCTTTATTTTCTTTCTTCTAACATGGTCAAGTTCGGTTTTAGTAAGATATGATGATGGGTATTTTACAAAAACCTTGAGGGACCTCTTGGCGTTAACTCGAAAAATTACGATAGACGCAATCATTCTATTTCTCTTCACTTGTGCGGTTACTCAAACAATACTACGCAAAACACCACCATAATTACACATTATTATTCAAATATACACTAGTTTTGTAAAATAAATTGAGAGCACAACCTCACTGCGCAGTTTATTTAGGGACTTAGTACATGTTCATTATAAAATATAGGTAGGTATCTAACACTTTCAATCCGGAAAAGCCTCTATAGACGGCGAACGGAACGGAAGTCGGAAATATTATGTCGCAGTTAATAGGTACATATTTACTTTGTAAGGATCTTTATGTTAGTATTGTAAAGTTGGTAATTTTGTAGATATATAACTACAGAATATAATGAGTTTGTTGATTGAAACTTTAGAAGGCTTGGTAGCTGATAAGCAGCTTAGCTGGGTCACTATAACCTAACCTACTACGCTAGTAGCTACTATGCTTGCTTGCTTGTCGTGTCATTTATTCTTTCTTGGTCATCCTGTATTAGTTCAGTGACCAGGTTGAGTATGGTGGCGCTAAAAGGGCCTTTGACCGTCGGTGAAAGAATCAGTGTACCTACCTACTCGTAGAGAAAGGATTAAAGTGCACCTCTTAGAGGCGTCTCCTTTCGTGCAAATGTCTTCGAATATTAGGTTCTTCGACATGCCAGTTTCCTCACGATGTTTTCCTTCACCGTTTGAGAGCACTAGTAGGTATAGCGCACATAAATTATTCGAATGAAAAAACTATTGGTGCACGACTATTGGATCCGAACCCACGACCTATGGATTGAAGGCGGGGCCACTACCACCTCTCCACCAGTGCTCTCTAGTAGATACTATTACTGTGCTAGTAGTAATTACAGTCACGAACTTTAGTTTGGGAGCCATTTAGGATTGAATATCGTAAAGGAAATATGTGGGTGTCACCTAGACGCTATGTGGTAGCGCGTTGGTTAGAGCATCTCCTTAGGTAGGGGAAGCTTGCGGTTGAACCCGTAAGCTCCCGTCCGAATCAATATTTTTTGGGATATTAAAAAATCCTCGTATACCCTTCGTCCATGACGCTACGCAAAAGTGACGGAACTCATTAGAAACTAGAGTTGCGGACTGATTGGAAACTCTGACTCGTCCACGAGGCCACTGGAATTTCCTGAAACTCAGTCACTCAGTAAGTCAGTACACGATTTTATGTAAACAAAGTTTGAAAACGAAAATAATGAACATGACTAGTGATAATTCAAGCGATGACATGGAATTATTACTTCTCCAGTCACATAGACATCAGAATCTTTTATAATTACTGTTTATTCGTTCATTTTTCACACAGTTTCTCGAAACCAGTCGCCTGGCGACCAGCATGTTGAGTCGCCAGGTGACTAGTTACAAACTCGTTCCTTTTGAGTAGCGTCGTGGACGGACGCGCATCGAAATACTAGAGCTATCGCAGTCAGGCTACTCATAAGTGACTACAGTTTCAGTCGCGTTCCTTTTGAGTCCCTCCGTTAACGAAGGGGCTTAGTGTAAAAACTATAGAAATAAAATTATCAATTTGGTAAATGCCTTCTGCACTGACGTTAATAGGGGAACTGTTCGTCGATCGAAATGAGCATGACCGATGACTGAGGTTCACATTTCTTGCTGTCATGTGTACTGAATATGTTTAAATTAAAATGAAAAGCCAGTTTAGATAGTGGACGCCCGTGTTATGAGCGTGCACGCAGTGGTTGTAGTGTGTACGCTACTACGCACGGGGGTTTCGTGTCAATCGTGGGCGGTCCGCGCCGCGCCGCCGCCGCCGCCGCCGCCGCGTACAGCGTGCGTGTACAGGCACAGCGTGCGTGCGTAACGGACCACGAGCACGCTTTGCGCTTTTTTTAGATAGTGACAAATAAAATCTCAATAAATCTTTCTTTATTCAAAAGTTCTCTACTTCGTCAACATTCTGATTATATAGTCCAAGTTCTTACTTTACATATTTTGGGGAAGCTACTGCTTTCCTGCAACACAGTGAAAACTAAAGCAGGAATCACTGCAACACAATGTAAACCTATATTTTTATGAAAGACAATATTTGTACCTAGTATAGTATTATGTTATCTGTGCCTATACTTATTTGTATTTGTACCTACATACCTACCTATTCCGAATAATTATGAACTAGCTGTCCTTCTGTCCACTACTTAGTCCTGGTCTACTGTTTCTAAAATGCTCGTTTAGAATGTCTGTGACTCATACACGCAAGCAAGCACGTGCCACTGTGTAACTGCTTGACTGAATGGAACCCTATGTACCAGTTACAAGATCGAAAATTGATCGGTAAGGGATAAAATGAATCAAGTGCCTACTGTAGGCGTGCTTGGCACAAATTAACATTCTGAGTTCGATGTAGAGTCGAATTTAATAGGGAGTAGGTATATTTTTTACGAATTTGCCAGTTCCTCAACAAAATATGGAAATTCTGCGTCACCATGTGCGTAGCTAGGATTCGGATTGGGGGGGGGGGGGGGGGGGGCAAAGTAAGGTAACTCACTTTTTCAAGGGGAGTGGAGTGGAGAGACTAGAGACGGAACTTGCCTTAGTGCCTCGTTGTTTAACCTACTCCACATTATAAATTTGTAAAAAATTATAAAACATTTTATTTTTAGGTAAGTACTTATACTATTCTAAGTAAAAAACTCTATCTATTCGAAAGCGGTTGAGCCGTTACGGCTTAATACACTTGTTTCGTCAGTAGTCAGTCATCTTTCGTTCTTCCTCTCAATATGATCAAATTGTCAATTTTTAAATGACCGTTTTCCGTTCATTTCCATAAAATTTTCACTTGCGTGGTACCTAGATAAAAGTAGTCTACATTATGCTATTCTTGGTAAAGAACTATAACTAAGTTGACCAGTGGCCAGTTTGACTGGTCTCATAGCACAGTTGGTAGTAACTCTGCCTTCTGCGCTAGAGGTCGCGGGTTCGATTCCCGCTCTCGACAAACATTTGTGTGATGAACACAGATGTTTATTCTCTGTCTGGGTGTTAAATATTAATCTATTATATAAATCAGTCTCTGGTACCCATAGTACTGACTATGCCTAGTTTGGGATCAGTTGACCGTGTGTGATATGTCCGGAATATTTATTTATTTATTTAAGTATTCCAAGTTTGATCGTAATCGGTTCAGCTCCTGGCGTGATTGAGTAACAAATATCTATCCATCTATCTTTTGCAGTTATAATAGTAGTAAGATTTATTATCTTTGGTGCCGAGAGTATTTGCGCCGCCACAATGGCAACATCGACGCGCGCCAATTTTTTTTTTGTTTCCTTGCCTTGAGTCTGGGGATGGGGGCAACTGCCCCTGCCCCATTCCACCGCTCGACGCCCATGGCCCACGAAACGCCGTCAACTTCTGTGAAGTTTTGTTCTGACTTACCAACGCGTTGATAACTATACACCTACAAAGCCCACCATTCATCGTTTAGTGCGTGACTTTTGGAAAAACAATCTAATCTAACAAAAAATAGTGAACAAGGAAGGGCTAACAAAGAACTAATTGTTCAATCAGATTTAGACCATATAAACATCGATCGCTCATAATTGAAATTATTTACAGACATCGTGTTCCGGAACTAATATGTTATCCTAAGAGGAGCTTATTCCGATAGGTCTAACTGCGCTCGCCAACCCGCATGCCCAGCGTGGTGAGTATGGGCAAATCTCCCCACATGATAAGGAATTTGCTCTGTCTGTGGGAGAGGCCATGTTCAGCGGTGGACGTCGAACGGCTGAAATGATGATGATGATGATAGGTAATATCTTAGATACTGCCTACCGTAGACCAGCTGAATACATTTGAGTTTGAATCCAACTGCTGATTTTTGCATAGTGCTTAGAAAATGACGAATTTTTAGCTTCAATTACATAGCTTTAGCTTCAGCATAATTAGGAAACACGGGGTTAATATTCCGGAGACGATTTACAATATTTACGAAGTTAAAGAGCTGTAAAGATTTATCTTGCAGTTAGTTAGAGCCCTAATAAATAAATAAATAAATAAATAAATATTCCGGACATATTATCACACACGGTCAACTGATCCCAAACTAGGCATAGCCTGTACTATGGGTACCAGAGACTGATATACATAATAGATATATATTTAACACCCAGACACAGAACAAACATCTGTATTCATCACACAAATGTTTGTCCTGTGCGGGAATCGAACCCGCAACCTCTAGCGCGGAAGGCAGAGTTACTAGCAACTGAGCTATTAGGTCAGCCTAATGCTAGATAGAATCATTATTTAAATGCTACACTTACCAACCTATTCATTTTATCATAAACAAGCTTTTCACAGAGCTTTTAAAATAAATGCAGCTTACAATCTAGGCTCCAGTCGCTACCATAGCACATCTATTAGTACTAGGTACAAACAAAGCCGAAGGTTGCATCGATACCGACATAGCTACAGCTACAGATGATGTACTGTTTGTTGTTATCCGTCGCGCATGCGCGCTGACCAGCGAACGTGGCAGAACAGAGGAGCGCCATCATTTCACGTCGGAGGCTCGACCGTGCCGCGTCTCTGAAAATCAGCTATTAGCGGCATTGGCTGGGCGGGCGGCGCGCGCCGATTCGCCTGACAATTCAAAACTGCACGGTAAACTAAGAATCTGCGTTATGAGTGAATTTTAAACAATAAAGTGGATTTGTGAAGTGTAAAGGGATTGAGATGTGAAAATTGAGGAACATAACAACAGGTAAGTTTGATAATTCGAAGTACCTGTCTACTAGGTAGAGCCAATCGCCATACCCAACCGCAGACGTAGGTACACAATCTACGTATAATAGATCATCTAATCGAAAACTGAACGCCCCTCCACTATGTTAACGCTTGTGCAACTTCAACGCTCCCTAGGTATGTTATAGATTAGACGATCTCTACCTAGGTACCTAGTAGAGTCGATAATAATTTATTGTAGGTATATAATGAGTTGTCAGAAGTAATGTGTTACCTAGAACCAGGTAACGAGTACTTATACAATTTTATCTTTTCTAAAATCGTGACTTTTGAAACTAAGGCATAAAAATAACAACTGTGCGTCGCTACTTTTAACTAAAGGTTTCCTTTAAAGGTACAGTGAACATTAAAAATATTTAAATGTTGACTGTAGTTTCAAAAGTGATATACAAAGAGATTCATAATAATATGTATACTATTTCGAAATTTATATCCGATTATATTTATTTATTTAATCTTTATTGAACACAAAAAACAATGTACAAAAGGTGGGCTTAATGCCAAGGCATTATCTACCAGCCAGCCTGATTGGGTAGAAACAGGAGGTTGGTGTGCGACAGATTGTTTAACTTAACTAAAAACTATACTTTATATAACCATACACTATATTTAAATATGTATATATACAAATATATAATACACTGCAATAGATTAACAGATAGTACAAAACAGTGTTTTATTAACATGTAGTGTAGATGCTAGATGTTCTTAAGAAAACGTTCACGAGTTAATCGTTTAAATGAATCTTTGGAGTCAACTTTTTTGATATTATACGGAAGTTTATTCCAAAGTCTTACTGCTACAACGGAGAAGGAGTTGCCACGAAAACTCAGGGGTATCAAGGAGGAGGTTGTAAATTTTAGATGTATTCTTTCTTTCTTTTGCTAGTATAAGCCCTTGCGGGATAGTAACCTTGTAAACTACCTATTTAACACGTTCTGTGATTAATTTTTAACCAGCTTAAAAGTTATTATTATGAAAAACTATAAATATAAATAGTAAGATAGGTAATCTTATGTACCTCATCCTTTAAAAACTGCTAAAAGTCAGGAATGTGGTCTCTCTTACATCGTCGTTTAGGAAGTAATTATAAAAAAGTGAATAATTTTTGACAGCTAGTCCAATGGAAATAATGCCAGTCAGATGTCTGGCTGAGGGGAGTGAAAAAAACTGGAGTGTATATTTTTTTAAATGCCAATGTTAATCATACTCTACCTTCTGAGTAAAGATGTATAAATTTTATATAAGTTAAGTACCTGTTTCAACATTTCTGATTATCGCTACTTGACAGATAAAAAATATACTTACCTTATCCATTTCTCTCTTTGTCATGTAAACACAAATTGAGAGAACTATTTAATTCGCCAAGTAGCGATAATGAGAGATGGCGAAATAGGCACTGACTCTAGCAAGTCCGACAAATGGACAAATAGTACTTGACCGAATGCATATATGCAAGAGCTCCGCCATATGAAGGCAAGACAATGTCAGGGATGATCACCAGCCCCCCGAGATACGGCTCTATGCCATTTCGGGGGATGGGGAATATTACATACCCCAGTTGTGGCCGCAGTGACACCATAGACACAAAAAGAAAAAAAAAACAGAAATCTTTACCGATGTCTTGCAGAAATAGGTCTACGAGGCATCTTTCCGATGACTTGTACCCTCTTCCCTTTCATTGTAAATTTAACTTCTACTTATATTCTACAAGCTTCCGCCCGCGGCTTCGCTCGCATGGTTCCTACATACACATATGCTATTCTAGTTATGGAACTATTTATATTCCAAGTTTCATCGAAATCGGTTGAGCCGTTACGGCGTGATTGAATAACAAACTTACAACATCCTCACAAACTTACGCAGTTATAATATTAGTAGGATGGTAAAACAAAAATAACGACGGCGAATATTTGTTAAAATTATGTGTAAATCCGCCACTGCCCAAAGAGTTCCACGACGAACGGTCTTGAGAGCAAAGGCTCTGGAAAATTCCATCCACCGTCTTCCCGCCACGTCGCCTGGGTCATGTTAGCCATTCGAGAACGTTTAGGTATGCCCCAGCGGTTGTCGGTTCTGCGAGATATATGGCTTGTTGCCTTATCAATACTACAGCAGTTAACAAAACACCTTATTAAACAACAAGTATCTACATAGCCAGGTAGCAGGCAACAAAATGTTCTTCAATAACTTGACCTTCGTTCTTTGTTCGCATTATGCAAAATGCAATGAAAAGTCTTAAAATTATTTAAATTAGCTTTTTAAATTTACAATCACATACAATAAGAATACTATACCTACCTACCAATATCAGTGCCAAGGCTGGTTTTTACTTAGCTAGGTATTTAAAAGAAGTACCTACCTATACTAGACACATAAGTTCATTTGAGCTGTGGCCAACTCTGATAAAAGTGTTTTGAGACCGCAGAAGGCCTCTGACGTGGCTCAAAGATTTTATTCACCATCATCATCATTATCAGCCCGTACCAGTCCAACTGCTGGACATAGGCCTCCCCCAAAAAGTTCCTTTTCCATACAACGACTTCCCGCAACTTTAACAATGTCATCGATCCATTGGGGTCCTGACAACACCGTGTTACAAATCGACAACCTTTAATCCCCAACGGTTGTTGGTTCTGCTCTTGTAACTTGACTCGGAGATATCACTCATTTCGCTCGCATGATCAAAAACTTATTAATTTTGTACAACGTAAAACTTCAGCTGTGCTAATTTAAACATTGACTTTGCCTGCCTTCGACCGCGTACTCTACCTTGAGTATGGAGCAAACATGCACAGTCAAATTATAATACAAAAAGCTGGACGTACCAAGTAGTACCAACTTACAGAATTACTCGGAATATATGTATAGGTAGCCGGTATGTTGGCCGTGGCGGCCCCGGCTGAAGAATAGGCCCCTTCATATCTACCTATCCGCGGATGTCGTAAGAGGCGACTAAGGGAAAAAAGCTAGGGGATGGGCAGCAGCGTCCCTAATTTTAACAACGATAGCTCTAACTGCGCTCGCCAACCCGCACGCCCAGCGTGGTGAGGGCCAATCCCCCCACATGGTAAGGAATTCGCTCTGTCTGTGGGGGAGGCCATGTTCAGCAGTGGACGTCGTACGGCTGAAATGATGATGATGATGATGTATAGGTAGATTGTAATTATGAGATTATATTGTAATGTAAGACTAGCGTACGCCCGCGGCTTTGCTCGCGTGGTATCTTGATAAAAAGGGGCAGTTTTGAAAAACCCTTCAATATGTATTTCATTATTTGACTTTATTTGTATTTGTACCAAGTTTCAGATAAATCTCTCCGTTGCGTTAAAATTCTCCCATACAAAATTTTACATGTCATTACACCCTTTCAAGGGGTAGTTTTGAAAATCTAAAAATATATTTTTTACTTATTTCTATCATTCATTATTTTTGGTTAGTTTCAAATCTGTAGGTTCAAGGAATACGATTTTTCATACAAACGTTTTAACCCCTTTTCACCCCCGTAGGAGTTGATATTTTGAAAATCCCTCCTTAGTGGACGTGTTTGGCATATAAGGCAGCTACTGTCCAAATTTCAGCTTTATAGCTTCAGCGGTTTAGGCTGTGCGTTGAAGGAATCCTGGAATCCAGGTACGCTGGATAATAGCCAGGCCTATACCTACAGATTAACCTCCAAAACCTAATTTTGTCCATTATTTTGTATTTAAAAGTTCGCATAACCAAACTTTTTATTAGGTGAGATTGGCATGTCCAATTGTCCCTACCAGTGCTGTGTTCGCCTATAATTGGCTATACATAGTTCAGTTTCAGGTAAATATTTGATACATGTGCAGTTGGCGATCCTTCATAATAAAAAAATAAACATATAAATAATTCTAAAGGGACATACGCTACATCAAATTTTAGGCCTTATAGCTCAGTTGGTAGTAACTCTGCTTTCTGCGCTAGAGGTCGCGGGTTCGATTCCCGCACTGGACAAACATTTGATACTAACACAGATGTTTGTTCTGTGTTAAATATATATCTATTATGTATATCAGTCTCTGGTACCCATAGTATAGGCTATGCCTAGTTTGGGATCAGTAGAACGTGTGTGATATGTCCGGAATATGTAAAAAAATAAAATTAAAAATAGGCGAAACTTTTGTTCTACGACTTTTGGAATTTCAACTTAGGTACCTACTCTATGAAAAGTCTGCTGTTTTGGGTTCAAATCAGTTCAAACTCAACTAATCAGCTGTTCTAGGTAGCAATCTTGTAAATATAAATAACTATAAAGTGTCACAATTTATTATCAGTTTATTATTTAGCTTTAGTCATAGCTTCTACTTTATTGTGTCACTATTTGATTACTTGCTTGCTTGTCGTGTCATTTATTCTTGGTCATCCTGTAATAGGTCAGTGGTTGAGGTATGATGGCCCTGAAGAGGGCCTATGGCCGTCGCCTTTACTTTTTGTTTACTGAAATAATATTATCCCCTAATAATTATAAAATAAAATAAAATATATAAAATAAATATTCCGGACATATTCACACGGTCAACTGATCCCAAACTAGGCATAGCCTGTACTATGGGTACCAGAGACTGATATACATAATAGATATATATTTTAACACCCAGACACAGAACAAACATATGTATTTATCACACAAATGTTTGTCCAGTGCGGGGATCGAACCCGCGACCTCTAGCGCAGAAGGCAGAGTTACTACCAACTGAGCTATGAGGCCAGTCAAAAGGTTGGGAACTAGACCGAAAGCAGATTCGATAAGTGGAAATACAAAAAAATAAAAACTAGCTCCTTTTGAGATACCATACTAGTTCCAGAACAGGTTGTATCTATAGCATTTGCATAAATTGATAGGGATACAGGCTGATTTTGTCGAACTGTTTTTTTATGGAAATACGAAGAATTTCCAGTAGCCGCCAAGATTAAGTTTAAGTTTAAAAACTAAAACCCAACTACCCTGATGGGTACTACTAAGTATTCTAAGTCAACATGAAGAAAGCTATAGTAACTACATAGTTAATTAAATTAATATTTTTAAATTGTACTCAAGCCCTTTCATTCGATACCAAAAACGAATAACCCAACTAATTTTTTATGCTGGTGTCCTCACGATGTTCCTTCGCCGTTTGAGAGAGCTAAACTTTAACGCAACAAATTATCCGAATTGAAAGCCCGAATTGGTGCACGGGATTGGAACCAACGCCTTTGGATAGGAAGGCGGGTCACTCCACTCCACCAGTGCTCTCGTTGAAGTTATCTATCATCATCATCATTTCAGCCGCAGCCGTCCACTGCTGAACATAAAGCTTAACTATAGATTTCCAGCCGACCGATCCCAACCTGCACCCAACGGGGAGTCGTTTAGCAACCTTTAGAAGGAATGGAACTAAAGGTTACCATTTAGCAACCTTTAGACCCCACTCATCATCATCAGCCTGCAGAAGTCCACTGCTGGACATGGGCCTCCCCCAAAGAGTTCCATGACGAACGGTCTTGAGCCTTCTCCATCCACTGACTTCCTGCAACCTTCACAATGTCGTCGGTCCATCGGGTCGGGGGGCCTTCCAACACTGGTCTGGTTCGCGGTCGCCATTCGAGAAGCTTTACTCCCCAACGGTTGTCGATTCTGCCACCTATATGGCCTGCCACCACTGTCACAATTTGTTAATTCTGAGGGCTATGTTGGTGACCTTGGTTCTTCTACGGATTTCTTCATGTCGAATCTTATCACGTAGTGAAACTCCGTGCATAGCTCTCTCCAGACCCCACTAAAGGTTGCTAAACGGCTCCTTAGTAGGTTGTTTTTTCATCTAGTGGGGGACCGTCCTACGCTGCACTCTCCGGTGCGCGGTCTCCACTCGAGAATCTTTCAATCCCATTTTTTTTTGTAAGACATACTTTAGGTCATTTTATTCATTCAAATCTTGAAGTTCATAATTGTTATTTCTGTTCTTCGCTACTCATGGTTGGCTGATATCCAAAAACCAAAAACAAATGAGAAACAGGATTCTTAGAATTTTATATTATGCTGTAGATTTGTTTTTCCAGTAACAAAAGCATTATTGTGACTAATCACCTACCTTAAGATTATTTATTATCAAAAATATTGGGTAATGCATTAAAGTTCGTTTTATCTGTGAAAGGCAGAACAATAATTTTATTTAGAAATATTTAAACTTAGTATAAATATTGCGGTTAAGCATGACTGTCCTCGCTCCATGATAAACGATAGTTATTAAAACTGTAAGGTCTCAGTAAAAACATGGAAATGTAATAAGTACCTAAATATAATAATGTTATATATAATAATGCTTCAATAATCAATTAAACTAGGCACTCGTATTTGCATCAGGCGCGGCTTAGAAACTAGATAGCCATGTACTACCTCTAACATAGATAGGGAACGGGTTATTCCAATACTTACCTACCTACATAGTTTTGACGAAAATTTAAGGCGTAATTTACAAAAATACAAGGTAAAACCAGCTTACAGTCACCAACTTAAACGGAAATTCCAATCCAGGCTCCTTTTAGGTAATTAATTCCTTACATGGAACTTACAAACTTATCAAATAAAGCTGATAATGTTTTTGTAGTTTTATGTCTACTCGAATTATCCTGTAGTTAGATGATTAATGCATACCTACAAGTAGGTAAATATCCTATGGTATGACTAAGTAACTGGAATGTACGTCACAACCTTAGGCAAATGAATGGAATCTTATTATGGAAAAGTTTAACCCAATATGAACAAATTCCATTATGAAAAGTTTCCTCTGGCGTGAAATGCTGAATGAATAAGTTATGGCATAAAAGTGTAGTGCTAAGCTTGCCAGGCTTCAGTACTGAAGTGGCTGTGCTTGGTTAGATTAATGGAGCTTACTCGTGCCAAACGTTGTGGATTGAATACCTTTTTTCGAAGTAAGTGCCTCGTACCTTTCTAAGTATATCTTTTACTGCCTTCTTGTGTCCCTAAAAATCTGACTAGATAGCGAATCTCGTATTCACGTCTCTCAATATAGAATAACTTTTTTCGAAGTAAGTGCCTCGTACCTTTCTAAGTCTATTTTTTACTGGCTTCCTGTGTCCATAAATCTGACTAGATAGCTATTCCCGTATTCACGTCTCTCAATCTATCTATCAACATACATTAAATAAAAGATTAATCCCAAAATTCTGTACAAAACATACGTTTTTTTTCTGTCCAACAACGTGTTTAGGAGATATTAAATAACATGTAGCAGATTTCTTCTTTGTCTCTGTAAGACAATTTACAAAGTTATTGATTATGACCTAAATTGTTACAATGGCTATGTAATACGAGAGGGGTTCAAACTTTGTTATAAAATATAAGTATTTAGATGCAAATAGGTATTTACTTGAAACTGTGAGATTTTTTAATATAATGAGAGTATAATAAATAATGAGATGCGGGTTTCTTAATATCCACGTTTAAAGATTTGAACAACTGTAGGAAGGTTAGGTCCCCCCATTTCCAAGCGAGTGAAACCGCGCGGGTACCTACAGCTAGTAAGATAGGTAATTAAAGAAAAGGTATCAAAATTGAGAATAACAATCGTATGGTAGGTTTCGTTAGTATGGAAGCCTTCGCTCAGAACAAAACCCTAAAATGTCGGAAGAAAGAAATGCTCCACAAAAAGTTTGTTTTGTTTTAAAATTCCTATACTATACGAGGTCACGTCGTCGCTAATTTATTTTTATTTTTAAGGAACGTTTAAGGAATTTCTAGAGGTCCAAATATGTTGATCATTGTGGCTTTGATAATCTTTCAATTGTACGGAAACATCATGGCGCGATCCTACTAGCACTTGTCCACATTCATTTTAGTTTAAAAGTAATCTAGGAACCTATTTTGTAGGTACCTATAAAGTCTGCATATTACGTACTAGATGCATACCGGTTACGTTTCAGACACCAAACCATTCTTAGATCAATTCACACTTCAGTAACGTAGAATTTACAAGTGTTAATCAGTTTAGCTCATATATCATTTCAGAGGTATACCTAGGTAAGGTGATTGTACACTTTATAGTACAAATGCGGTCATCATAGATTCCTATCTCTATTTTGGGAGTTCTGACCTTCTATAAAGATATTCGTTTTACGCACGTTTCGTTCAATCCACTCCAAATAGTCGTAAAATGTAACGATGTTCAAAATCAGATCCACACCATTTGAATAATGCCGAAGAAGTTACGTTTTGGTTTATAAAACGATGATTCAAATTCTGACACACCGAGAGTGATCTGGCGATGAATCGGGTTTTAAAATAAATTTTGTGTCAATCAGAAAACACCACTTTTGTCGTTGGTGCGAGTCATAGAAATGATATGGAACAGATTTGAGAGCCGAGCTTACGCGTTACATTGATATGGGAGCCGAGCTTACTCTTTACACAGATATGGGAGCAGAGCTTACTCTTTACATTGTTATGGGAGCCGAGCTTACGCTTTACACAGATATGGGAGCTGAGCTTACTCTTTACACAGATATGGGAGCCGAGCTTACTCTTTACATTGATATGGGAGCCGAGCTTACTCTTTACACAGATATGGGAGCCGAGCTTACTCTTTACATTGTTATGGGAGCCGAGCTTACGCTTTACACAGATGTGGGAGCCGAGCTTACTCTTTACACAGATATGGGAGCCGAGCTTACTCTTTACATTGATATGGGAGCCGAGCTTACTCTTTACACAGATATGGGAGCCGAGCTTACTCTTTACATTGTTATGGGAGCCGAGCTTACGCTTTACACAGATATGGGAGCTGAGCTTATTCTTTACAGAGAAATGGGTGTAGAGCGTAAGCTCTACAAAAATGTGGGAGCAGAACTTACTTAGATAGATATGATTTCTAGATAGATCTAATAGGTTTTGACAGTAGGTATAATTTTTTTCACATTTTTATAATATTTTATTTAATACTTGATTATTTATCTGTTGAGCCTCACCACCGCCTATCGAACAATCGGCACCACACTGGAGCTCTACATTGCATTCTGTGAAAAAAAAAAAAAACGAAATCACCAAGCCGTAATAATTGCCTATTTGTTCTAGGCTTGGTCGCGAGGAACAGGTCTAATTCACCTAATTTCTAAGACGTTTCAAAGTTATCCTAGTGATTTAATGAAATAAACACCTTTTGTTTTATTTGAGACACATTTAGGCGAGACACATAGATTTTCTATTGTGTCCGGAATCGCCGCAGTCTAAAAGTTACAAAATAAACTAATGGAAATAATTAAATAAAACATAAAAGAATAAACCAATAATCTGAATCACGCGGCAAAGTTTCAAGAGCTCGAGGTGTATTTCCGCGTTGAATAGCTAAATAAATTCATTGCTCAAGGCATATGAGGCAGCCGGAGCCAGCGGTGTCGGTTCGTTTCGTCATTTGACTCGTTTATTAGAACTTCATATTGCATGGAGTATATTATACTGCTACACCACTTCCGAAGCTTTAAAATAGACTTTACAAAATCTTTCAGATTTTGTGCCAACTTTGTTCTCTAGAACCTTATGTTTACAACATACCTAGTGCAAAAGACTGGCCTCAAAGCTCAGTTGGTAGTAACTCTGCCTTCTGCGCTAGAGGTCGCGGGTTCGATTCCCGCACTGGACAAACATTTGTGACTAACACAGATGTTTGTTCTGTGTCTGGGTGCTAAATATATATGTATTATGTATATCAGTCTCCAGTGTCCATAGTACAGGCTATGCCTAGTTTGGGATCAGTTGACCGTGTGAATATGTCCGTATATTTATTTATTTATAGGTACTCTTTTAATAGGTACCTAGTAGGTAGAGCTTGCCATATTTTCAATTGTTGGTGACGTAGAGATTTCAGCTGCCACGTAGCATTGCTCTTGACCCAGTTGGTGAATGTAGGGCGGCTCGCTGAAGCCGAATCCGCGCCCGCCCTAGCCTCGCTAGCTGGCGCATGGCGTTGGTATCCGGTATACGAAAACATTCCAGTCCTAATATTTTAGATGCGATAGGTTGTATAGATGATATGATATTATGATTGTGATAATGTTTGTTACTATTTGAATTAGTGATAAATAATATGAATGATTGAATAATTAATTAATCGAATAGTGCATCGAGTGCGTCGATTTAATTATATTTTGTTGATTTTATGTACATAGTTAATTTTTACCTTTATCAATTGCTTATGTTCTTAAGGAAATAAAAGGCAAATATTATTATTATTAGGTATATAATAATGTTTGTTACTCTTTCACGCCGTAATTACGAAACGGATTGGAATGTAGTTTGGATGTACGAATATGTATGTAGTTTAGCCCGGAATTTTTAAATTATGAGATAGTTTTCATCAAAATGCGCGCGAAGTCGCGGGTAACAGCTAGTACTCTAATGTATATAAGTAATCCCAATGTCATCTGCAAATGGCTTTATTACGCCAACCGGCACTGAACCAATATTTGCAAAGATCTGAAAGAATGTTTGTGATCGGCTAAGGTCTTATTTGAACTAAGCCGCAACGCGATAACCATTGAACAAACTGATACAGTGCCTACCCAAACTGTTCTAATTCATTATGTATTAAGCCGTGTTCACACGGCGTGCGATTTTTTTTCTGACCAGCACTAGTCCAGCACGCTCATTCTGTAAAGATATTTCGAACCTCGAAGAGCTGAATCCGGTGACTTTCAAATTTCGTATTCTGTAGAACTCGAAAACGCCTGTGGCGCCTCACTGACGTAATTTTCGAAGTGAGTTCCGTCACTTGGGTGAATTCGAGTTCGAGTTTGAATTTTTACAAAAGCTTTGCTGACCCCACACTAGGATTCCCTGTGTCGTGGGTATCAGAAAGAACTAGTATCATGGTTTCACAACACCCAGACCCAGGAACAAATATTTGCAGATCATGCGAACATTTGTCCCGCAACGGGAATCGGACCCACACCCCTTGTGTCTCAGATGGGCACTCGCCCGCTACGTCACCGAGGTCGTTATAGGCGGTATGTCACCTGAAATTAATTTAAAAATTATCCTTGCATCTACCTGATAAAGTCTATTTTGAGCTTGACATTTGAGGGCGTGCGATTTATCTACCTAGCTCAAAGATATCGCAAGTCTATCTCTTCTATCCCTAAAAGTCAAACAAAAATTGTCTTTATGCAGTAGACGTAACGATAACTTTTAAATAAATTCCTTATTCTATGGCTAGCTGCAATTTAGATAGAGGCTTATTTAATCTACATATGAGTTCAGCTGTTAATTTATCTATTACCCTCAAACTTGAGGGTATTAATTATAATCTTGACATCTGATGGGGGCGCAGCAGCGCCCATAAGTTATTCATTATTATTAATCATAATAAATTATTCATACTTGTACAAAAAAAAACAATTAAATAGACATATCGCACACCGTTTGAACACGGCTTTAGGATGTATCCACAACGACCTACGAATAATCCTCTTTAATCTTGCTGTTTGTCCTTGGCCCAACTAATTATACGACCAACCGTATACGGTATAGGTATACGGTTTCAATGAATACACCTGCTATCTTTCATAGGTACTTGGAGAGCACTGGAGGAGTCGTGGTAGTGGCCTAGAAAAATTAACGCCCTATACTAGAGCTCTCAAACGGTGAAGGAAAACATCGTGGGAAACCGGAATGTCCTAGAGCCAAAAAAATGTAATACATGTGACATGTGCAATGAGCCTCTAAGAGGCGCACTTTAATCCTTTCACTACCTACATTGATTCTTTCACCGACGGTCATGGCCGTCATGGGTCATTTTCCGGGCCAGCATACCTCAACTTGGTCATTGAGCTAATAGATGTGACCAAGAAAGAATCTTTGACATGACAAGCAACAATATTAATATCAACCTCTTTTTTTTGCATTCAACCTCTTTGCGTTTTGCTTACCTACTGAGGATGACACTGGCCACCTACAGTTTCAAATAAAAAACAAAAGTAGGTATGACATCCATGCATCATCAATAGGTAATAACTCTTACGGTACTCGTAGACAATCAAACGTAGTGGTTTTATTCTCTTTGAAAATCAACGCAGAGCCTAACCAAAATCCTAAGAGTATGAAATTTGCAGGGTAGCTTCCTGTTGTATCGTATGGGTGCACAGTAAGGAATTCCAGACACACAAACCCTAAGGTTAAAGTTTATGTAAAAATAGCAGCAACCGAACGAAGTCGCGGGGTAACCAAACCATATGTTAGCCAAAGTCGACAAAAAAATATCGGCAAGTTGTGATTTCAAGAGATGATGACGTTTTTGCAAGTTTTACGGGACAAGTAGCAATCCCTTAGGAACTAAATTAATATGGGACCACCCCGGGATCACACTCTATATACCAGCGAAAGAATTATCAAAATCGGTCTAGTATTGGCGAAGAAATCGAGTAATATACACACAAAAAAAACCTCCTTTTTGAAGTCGGTTAAAAAGTGGTGATAGTTTGGTAAATGTAGCGATTTTTAATATTTTTTGTTGCTCTTCATTTCTTTCTCGGCGCATTTCGCAAGGTAGTAAAACTTTCAGTTATAGTCCTTTTACCGAAAGTCCCTCAGTCCAGCGCTGTAGTCTAATAATAGGGAAGAGTTAGAAATTCAAACCTAATAAACAGAAATTAAAGCTGAACTTTTTGTTCAGCGCTCGGCGAGGCATCACGTTTTGAAGTTCCATTGCTCGTTAGGAAATTAGCGAGTTAACTGAGTACCAACTTGTCTTCAGTTTCCAGTTCACTGCAAGTCAATTCTTCCTGATGATGCTTCGTATAGAGGAGAAATTCTTATTAAGTTTGCTTGCGTGGAATGCGGTTGTGCCAACTGCATGGATTTTTGTGCGGGCGCTGCGGGAGGTGCAGGCGTCTGCATCTTGGTGAGCTTATGAGGAACAACTATGGGGCTGCAGAAGAATAGGCGTCTCTACATATACCTCCCGTGGATGTCGTTAGAGGCGACTAAGGAAAAAAGGCTAGGATAAAAGGGGATGGGCAGCAGCATCCCCTATTTTAACAACAATATTTCTTACTGCGCTCGCCAACCCGCGTATCCAGGCAGCGTCGTGACATATTTTCCCCACATGATAGGTATTCGCTTTAGAAAATTGGTGGGGGAAGCTATGTTTAGCAGTCGACATCCTACAGCTGACTGAAATGATGATTGATGATTTTTTTAGATCATGATCTAAAGGTAAGGTACCATGGTACTTTACAGGGAACTCATGGGATAAATCGGTGGCGATTGTATCATTATTGGTTTTGGCTGATGGTACTAGTTCGTAGGGAATAATTCTTAATTTTCTCGAAAGCATGTATGTGCGCTGCGCTGATATATAGGTAGGTAGGTAACTACTACTTTGGTACCCGGTTTTGCTAATGCAAAGTCGGTTCACTGCATTGCATTATCCATTTCCGTGTGTCGCAGCTGCTTCTGCCGCGTTCTATTTGCGTTGCTCCTGCTACGATTCTAGTTTTCATTTTATACGCGACGAAATGATGAGCTATTTCGTGATAGCACAGAATAAATTACAGTAAAAGGTGATAGCTACCTGTAGAAATTATTGAACATCAAAGCTGATCGAAATGTTCAAATGATCGTTACGTCTATTGACGAAAGTCGATTATGAGTTTGACATTTTAGGGCGTACGATATAAGCTCAACAATAATATAGCGAGATATTATGAACCACCTTGTATTTAGGTAGGTACAATTTAGGAACTTACCAAAATTACTGGACCATGGTACAGCTAGGTATCGTTTTTTGAATATCGAAAGATTCCCAAAAAACATAGACACCGATCCTTCCAGGATAAGCCGTTGGAAGATATCAAGAAGTACAAGATTTAATTAACTTAGTATGTTTTTATGATAAGTGCAATAATTAAAAATGCCTTGATTCGAAGCAAGGTGACCGCTCACTGAAGATAGCACAATTAGATCATACCCAGTTGAGCAATAGGATCCACGCATGACGGCCGCTGAGGGCACTATCGAACCGTGTCTTATAACCAGGCTAGGTAGATTGATCATCTGAAAAATACCTATATTCTGTATATACCTAGTTCTGATACAAAAGGAGAATGTGCCTGTAACCTGTCATGTATGGAGTACTGCACTACTGCAAAATGTGGGCATATGCCAAATGTTTGAACGTTTCTCTGATTACCCCCCTTAGACATCTTCAAGGATTTGATCACCTGGAGATCTGACTCAGATCATCTGAGGGAAAGTCTACCATGCTTGGGAATAAAAGTAATGAGCCTATTTGTAATGTACCTTTAATAATTCCTTAATAATGCCACAGTACTGAATATAAATATGTACCTGCACAGCCATTAACATTTTGAACTGTGTACCTTAAGGTACACAGTAAAGTTCAAAACTGTGTCAGAATACTATTAAGGGTATTATGGCATCATTTTAAAAATACCATGTTATCAGAGGTGACTGTAACTCGAAGTTTAGTTTAACGACCAATTCCATCATGTAAATTCCATTTGGCTACAGAGAAAGCATGCTTTCGTAACATTGCATCGGCATACTGTCTCTAAATATAGGGCAATTCCAGACCAAGCTATGCGAATGTATGTGGGTCAAACTCAGCCATCAACAAATCCGATGTCCCTGCAGTTTGAACATATTGTATACGATGAATCACGGATTTGGTTGCGCTTGCGCAACGGGACGTGGCAGACGATTTCTTGTTTGATCAGCAATTAAAATTAGGAACACGGAAATCGTTGTCACAATATTAAATGAATCTGGTTTTTTTCACACGTCAAATCACTCCAGGCCCGATTCCGGTTTATGTAGGGCATCGTATTTCGTGACACCATAAAAAAATGGTAAGCTATAGGTAAACTTTTCACGTCTCACGGTGGCAAGTAAGTAATTCACGATCATTACGGACTCCGGCCTCTGATGTCTTGATTATGGTAAAATTATCATCAGGCTTATTCTCTTAACGCCTTTTTGAACTTCTGACAAGTAGACAAGAACCTATTAATTTCGTCTACGATGGCCTCCTCCTATTCCTCAAAATAATCTGAGCACGTGACCACAGTTAATGACCCAAAGAGAGATTGATCTCAGTTCATAAGAACAAAGGGCCTTGTACAACACTTGATCGTTTATTTAAGGAGTGAAGAGCATTTCGTCAGTTCCCGCTATTATTTTTGTTTACAATTCGGGAATGTTGACGCACGATTGTTGATGCACATTTTCGCGAAACCACGTCGCTCCATCCTGCCTGCCTCTCATATGGCTCCACTTAGGCTGTTAGCTTTTCTGGATATTTTAGGACGCTTGATTCAAGTGATAATTATAGAAGGTACAATATTAAGCCGTGCTCAAACGGCGTGCGGTATAGCATCTTAAATTAAAATGATTCTTAAAGCTTTTGAATAAAGTTAATTTGAGGTTGACTTTTAGGAGCTTGCGATATCGTTGAGCATATCGCACACCCTCAAATGTCAAACTCAAAATTTAATTGATTGAGTAGAGGTAAGGATCTTTTTGAAACGAAGTCTAAGTAAGGATATCGCAAGCCGTTTGAACACGGCTTTACATAGCTGTTTTTAGTAACGCCTTTGAAACCAAAGAGAATAAAACCACTACGGTTTGAAACGTCTTAAGAATCTAGGTGAAGCTACGCCTATAAAAAGTCAACTGAGTAAAAATCAATAGCAAATTTATACTAACCTTTGAAAGTTGCAACAAGTAGAAATAGCCGAATAGATACTAGAAGCTATGCATTCAGGATACCTGGCGCTATTTTGGACCACAGACTAGATAGACTTTATTTTATAAGGTGATACTTTTTCAGAACCTGTTTTACGTAGCTACCTTTTTATTTCCAAGTTGGTAAATAGTGAAAAATAGACACACAATGAACTGCCCTTGGTGGTGTATTTAACACTTTACGATGATTCTTAACACAAACATCAATAATAATGATTCTTTATATGGTGCTGATATGCTCATACAGGATATAATAAGGGGTGCTAATACAATTTGTTAGCGTCGCCACAAGGAAACCAGTAGGAAATAATAATAGTTTATGAATAACAAAGCCAATAATGTCCTGCTATAATATAATGTTAAAATGATATAAATCTTTTAATTCTATCCTTCTATAAATGTATCAAAATAAGTAAAATGCATTTTTCCCTTTATTTTCAGGTGACTCTACAAATTCAAGATGACAGTCGTTACGAATCCAGCGTGCATACCCGACACGCCCACTCCCACTGAGTGTACGCCTTCGGAGGAAGAGTTCGACAATGAATCCGTTGAAGAGGAGGAGGAGCAGCTGACAATATGCCGGGACTACCTGTTCGACCCGCCGGCGGACGGCTCGGGGCTCTACAACAACGAGCTCAAGAGCGACATCGTGTTCGTGGCTGGCCTTGGCGACGACCAGTGGCGCTTTCCCGGCCACCGCCGCGTGCTCGCCGCCTCCAGCCCAGTGTTCGCTGCACTGCTCAAAGCCAACACCACAGATACGATAACTATCGACTACGTGGACCGACGCGGCTTCGAGCAGCTGCTGCGCTATCTCTACTGTGAGCCGACCGTGCTAAACTCGGTGAACAGCGCTCGCTGCACGCTCGACGCGGCCTACAAGTTCCTCTGCCCGTCGCTGGCGGAGCGGTGCGCGCGCCGCCTCGACGAGATGCTGTGCGCTGGCGTCGCGCTCGAGATCCTTCGCGACATGCGCTACATGTGCGCGCAGCTGCCGGGCGCCGCGTCCGCGCCGCCGCTGCACATGTTCGAGAACGACCATGCGTCGCGCCTGCTCGGCCAATGTTCGCAGTGGTGCGACTCGCTCGCGCACAACACTCTGCTGGTCATCGACAAAGAGGCCGACGCGACGCTCAAGGACGAGCACTTCAACGAACTCGCGTACGAGGACCTGGGGCTGATAGTGCGTCGCGAGACGTTGCGCGTGTCCAGCGAGATGGTGCTGATCGAGGCGCTGTCCGGTTGGGCGACCGCGATGTGCCAGAGGTATAAGAAGGAGCTGACTTCGGCGAACAAGCGCGCGGCGCTCGGCGAACTGTCGTACTGCCCGCGGTACCTGCTGCTGTCGCCGGGGCAGGAGTTGGACAAGGCACTGGGCATGGAGCTGTTGGAGCCAATGGAGCGCGCGCTCGTGATCGCACGCGCGCGCCGGCTGTCGGCACCGGTGCCGGTCGGCTCGGCGCAGGAGAACTTGCTGCGTCACTGGGCGCGCGAGCGGCCGCGCATGCCGGCCGCGCTGCCGGTGCACCTCAGCGAGCGCACGCGCCCCGAGCCCGAGCCCGAGATGGAGCCGAGCCGCCTCTGCGGACGCAAGCCCAAGAAGATCAAGGAGCCTAACTTTGCGCCCGAGGAGCCCAACAAGGAGGGCTGCTGCTCGTGCTTCGGTGAAGGTCTCTTGAGAGCCTTCATATGTTTGTTCGACTGATGTGATGTGAAGGAATTTCGCGAGTAGAAAAGACTGTGGATAATTCGTTGTGTGCGAACGATGTGTGCAAAAAACAAGTCATGCATAGTGATTGAAAAACATATGAAACGCAATTTTGTAACAACTAAGAAATTGCATTTAAAAAATAAATGCAGACCTAGTGTATCTATAAGAATAACCTTCTGTGTATACTTTTAGATGTTTTATGCTTTTATCCGGCAGCTAAATATTTAAATTGTTATGAATATGCTTAAAATTTAGCAAACGCCAAAGAAAAAACACAGATCAATGTTAGAAACAAATATTGCATTCATGTTATGTAGGTTAAGTATGTGTATGAAATATGCATCAGATATCATCATTTTTGATAATTTGTTATGATTTTCTATTATATTCTATTACATCTACACGTGATAAATATTTACGATTCATTTTGAATTTGCTAAAGTGAACACTTTTGTGTTCATTGAGTCATAACAAAATTATCTAAATATTCAAATCAAATTGTTCAACAATTTGCATTTAACATCGGTGCACATTTGGCAAACTTTAGCATTAATTTTACAAAAATTAGGATAATTTTGTTGCATTTAATACCAATTGAAACCTTTTAGCGTAATATTTTTCGTTACCTAAACGGATCTTGATTTAACTAGTCCTTTATTAAGTAAGTACCTATAATTAAATGTTAGAAAATATTGGTGTAGCTTGTGTTATTATTATAGTCATTGAACAAAAGTTCATAGAACGAATTTTATCTTCTTAGAATGTAGGTACTTTAGAAGATCAGTGTTCAGTATACTTACCATTATATTTTTATGTGCCATATTGAATGTGGTAAACAAAACATAATGAATTGGTAATCTTAATAAAGCTTCATGATTATGTAGATACCTACGCGTAAAAATAGGTGGATGATTTTCTAGACAAATGTTTTCATCTTTAGTTTGTCACATAATAAGTACATGATTTAAATACGAAAAGTAACTCTGTCTCTTTGTCTGTTTGTAAGCTTAAATGGCTGAACCGACTTCAATGAAATTTGGTATTGAGATAGCTTGAACATTGGGAAAGAATACTTTAAATCCTGGTACCGCGCGAGCAAAGCCGCGGGCAACCACTTGTTTCCAATATTTTCATAGTGATCGATCGAATTTGAAGCGCTCGTTGTGTAGCTTCATATAATTATTCGTAATAGATCGGCTAAGTTAGGCAATACTCAGCGCGGTCACCAAACGGATGGGTGACCGCTTGTGGCATTAACAACTGAGCGCTTCCGTGCTTCTGAGGGCACGTTTAGATGTTGGTCGAGGCTATGATAGTCATTCTAGACATTCTAGTTTCTAGGCCTTCAGACGGCCTAAAAGTGGTCACCAGCGTTGGCCACAAGCTCATACGATCTTACTTACGAATTATGTGATAATTCTAAAAATATGAATTAATGTTTACTGCATGTCATGTCGCAAAAAAACTTTACTACATGTCATGTCGTAAAAGAAATTGACTAGGTACATGTCATGTCGTAAGAAACGCTTCCTACATGTCACTTCGTTAGAAATTTTGACTAGATGTCGTATGAAATGTTTACCTACTGCAATATGTCATGTTGTAAGAAATTTTGCCTATATGTTATGACACTAGAAAGTTTTACGGTGTTTACCCTATACATGTCATGTCGTAAGTAATTTTTTGAATGTCATGTTGTAATTATGTTATACCAAATTGTAAAGTGAGAGTTTCAGCTGTAAGCTGCATATTAGTCATCCAAAAATAAATAAATTTGAAAAATTCCAGTTGAAGACGTACATTTTTTTCATAAATAATCCCTTGTCTGTCTTTATCCATACCTACAGCACTAGAAGCATGTAAAATAACAAAGATAAGTAGAGATTGTCTCATCTAAAATCTAACGTCCCTCCACTGTGTAACGTTTGTGAAACGTCAACGCTCACCCCGAGGAGCCGTTCATTTATACAAATTTCAAAGTTGATTCATAATATGTCTGATATTTCAAACCTTTTTCTTAAATATATTTTTAGCTTTTAACTTTTTTAAATTAGCTGTTTTTGACATTATTAAGTAATTATTAAACGTACGAGAAGCTCGAAATTAAGATTCTACCTAAAACAGCCCAAAACAGCAAATTTTTTATAGTACTATCTACTTCTATTAGTCGTAGAAGAAAGTATATTGGCATTTGGGTGTAGAATAAGCCCTTTTCGGAATAGCATACACATTTTAGACACCCTGTAGATTAGATGAGCTCTACCAAATTTCTACTATATTATCTTTGGCTCTACCTATGTAGACCCTTAATTATTAGAGCTACGAAAAAGAAATTTCGTAGACTAAGCTACGAATGAGATATTTCGTAGAAGAGCTACGAACCTATGCGAATGAATTTCGTACTCTGAAAGCTTAAAACGTAGTGTTTATATTCTCTTTGGCATAAAAATAAAACAACTCTGTAAGAAAGTGGAGAGTATAATTTGCGCATGTCATGATAATTTTCAAAAACTAGGAATGAGTGATATTGGATTCAAATATTTCGTTTTCTTCAGAAATAGGCTCTGCTGCGGTACGGAAAGAGCTTTTCTTCGAGCTTAAACTAAGCGCTTCGCTAGCAGCTAATGCGTTTTCCATTTTATCTACCTTGTAAAGCATTTCAGTTAGTGAGGACTCGGCGACATGAAGGTTCTTGCGTAGACAGGTGACATTTTCTTGCAGCTCAAGCACGGAGTTGATTTTCGCATCGATCTTGTTGAACTTAACCTCGATGGACTCACGGGCTTTTTGCATGAGGTTCACTTGGGTGTTGACCCTGGAAGTGATTTCACGTTGGAGCTCCTTGAATTTTTTGTCGAAGGTGCTGTCCTCATGGCTGTCTCTACGCTTGCGCTCACCTGTGTTGGTGGATAGTGTGCGGTACTTGTAGCCGGAACTGCGAGATGTGTAGCAGCTTTTGTGGAAGATCTCAGACATATTTGCTACCTATGACAATGTTTACATTATGTAGGCTCAGAATTTATTCCCTATCACGGACGACAAAGAGCCACAATACAATAAAACCACTAACGAACCAACTATTGTAAGTTTTTTGCATATGAATTTTTGACACATGACACTAATTCAAACTGATCAAGAAGGTTGTGTTGTCATCACAGAGTACTTTTGTACATATGTTGTCATCTAAATAGGTAATGTTATTCTAGGTATTCGTAAAAAAAACCAAAACCTTCTTCCCAAAGTTCTTAGTGCCACGCCATCTAGCGCATTACTTAACATTATGCGGTAGTCAGGCTGACTAGTTAGCCTGGTAGTTCCATGAATAAATAAAAGAGGGCACAGTAAGCACGGGCACAGTAAGGTTGATGGTTAGTGCGATAGATGGCAATAGTAGTATTTATTCTGATAAAATAACAGCGTACATTATAATTTAAAAATAACATTGTACAATAAATATCTTACGGCTCTAACAAAACTCTTTGGCCACTAATTAACTTCCTAACTTAATAGTTAAGAAGTTAAATTTAAAAGTGTGTTTTTTATTTTATTTGTTCGTTGGTTGGTTAGTTATTTCCTTCACGAAGTTACGATTGATGTGATTTTCATGCTTAGAACGTGATCCTTATCTGACCCGGTGTTCCACAATATTATATTTTATAGAAAAAAAACAATGCTAAGTAACTACATAAGTATATATTTCTTGTAGTTTTTTACCGAAATTTTTCAGACACCTTTTTCGTATTTTTATCATCGATTTATTAAAGATTGCTACATTTCTAAAACAGCTGAATAATTTAGTTTGAACGGATTTGACGCCAAATCAGCTGTTTTTGCATCGAGTTTGTATAAACTTGTTTTGTTTTATTGAATAATCAATACAAAATGTGGAATTTCCAAAAGTCATAGAACAAACTTTAAGTAGGTACCTACTGCCAATTGGGTGTAGAATTAGCCCCTTTTGGGATAGTAGGTACATATTATGAATCACCTTGCTTACCTAGAGAGTCACCTTATATACCTAATATACTACGCAAGCGTAATAGTACCTACCTATTTAATAAGTAGGTACCTAAAGTCCATTCAAAAGGAACTAAACTAAGAAGGTATGGATATCGTATTAAATTATTCTAGATATTTTTACTTAAACTATCTTAGACAAATTATAATACAATTACATAATTTTATAGTGCATACGTCTCGGATTGGATCAATATGACAATATTCTCTTACAAAAAAATCCACGGACAAGACGCGCAGTGTCCTATTTGAAAGGCTCAAACAAAAGGAATGGTAATTTTAAAAGGGATCTTTTCATATACCACTCGAAAACGCCATAAAAACATGGTCAAAAACAATAATTCAGTTTTGTATTCAAAATCGACAATGGCATTGAAAAACCATGCTTGAAGTTGAAGGCATAATTTTTTCTTTGCAACAAAAGAACAGCAGGTTAGGACCGACTCCATTATTTTGAGATAAATTTATTTTTGATGAAGTGCAAAAGTCGTGGTAGTCTTTTGACAGTTTTTCGGTAAAATCAGTGATTTGGACACAATGTGGGCACAATGGTCCGTGAAGGGTTTGGCACACATGGGCCCAATATGTCCATTGTGCTTTGTCCTGGGACTAATGTAGCTGGGAGACTCGACTACAACGCATTTAATTTTTTATAACACTTGTAGCCTATTTCGATTTCTCACAGATAAATGATTCAGCGTTTTTTTTATTAGCTTGGGATAATATTTGATGTGGGAGACACACAGGTTGGCCCATTGACTAGTAAGTAAGTTTTTCATTAATTTATATTTGTTTGCCCTAGATATGAATCGTTATTTCTATAGCTAGGTAAGTCCTATTTTGATAAAAAAATGGAAACTCGGTAGGTAGCTAAGTCTTAAAAACTTCAATATCAGAGAGAGAGAGTACCAGTAAAGATACCAGTAAAAGATCCAGTACCTACCAGAGTTGTAGTTGTAGACCACTATGTCTATTTGGGTCAGACGATTCAACTAGGTAGGTCCAACTTCGACAAAGAGGTCAACCGACGAATCCAACTCGGATGGGCAGCTTTGGGAAACTTAGTCATATCTTCTCGTCGCAGATACCGCAGAGCCTAATTAGATAGTTATGAAAGTTAGGTTGGTAAAGAATTTATAAGTTTGTGTCTTGATATTTCTATTCCAAGCAAAGTATTGATATTTGAGCTCTTCTTGGTATATTTATAGGTGCTCATCATAGAAAAGGATGGACCTACCTACCTCAAGAAAATAAGCTATTAAAGATGGTTTTTTTTTAGAGCATAAAGAAACACTTAGCTCAGGACATGACCAGACAACCTACGACCCATACAAAATATCTAACCTGCACAGATCTAACGCAAGATATACCAAGAGAAAACCAGTGACGCTACATCGAAAGAAAAACAATTTGAAGAGCTCTAAGAGTTCCCTTTCGAGTTCTAAAGCCAATCCCACGATTCAACAGCCTAAGAAACTGACGCCAGCAAGTCGTTTGTGATATTCAAAAGCTATTCACGAGTGTCTTTTTAATCTGCAGATAGCAATTATCCGTGTCTACTTACACACCCACTAGCCGTATTGTCAGTGAGGATTCTGTCAGTAACTTCTACTCTACCATATATCTCACAGGTAGAGCGTGGAGCTAAATAATGCCCACTAGAGATGGCATTCAACTTAACATAATGTACTGTATTCATAAATTTCATCTACAAAAACTAAGCGCCACTCACTATTGACACTTTTTAAATATATTTTAGAGTTCCGTAATGAAAAAGGAAAAAGCCCAGAAGGCTTTCACAGACCATAAATAAGTACTTGCTTTAGTATCTGGGCTTAGAAGTCTAGGAGGACCCCATAAAAATAAATATATAAATAATAAAGTGATAAAAATATTAAATTAGAATGATAATCGTACACGGGCAATTTTTTAAGTAATAACATAAGCGTCGCTGTTACAGTGGTTACAGGTGCTTTTTAATCATTACCTTACAGGTGGTATCTTTTGCTCACTTAAAGAGTATTATGTTATCTGTGCTTAGAGGATGCTGTAGTGCCTGGGATATTAATTTTAGATAGAGTAGATCTATACCATACTCCCACCATAGTCACATTATCTTGAGCAAAGACATGGTCAGTACGTCCTGATGATGTTTTCCGAATAGAAAAAAGAAAAAAAACTATTAGAGCACGCCTGCGACCTTCTTCAACAATTCGGATCGAAAGTCGAGGTAGCTCCCACTAGGCCAGCACGACTAATCGTCCGTGTAGAACTGAAGTATACATACCCTCAACCGCAAACACTTAAATTCATGATTGGGCAAGTTGAGTAAGTGAATTTATTTTATTTATCAGTAAACTTAATCTAAGTTACATTTCATGACCCTCTTTTTAGTATAGATATACCTGTGTTAGAGAGTCTCGCTCTTCCGTAGTACATAGTTAATTAGAATTAAGTAAGTAAAGAGGGATTAGGATTTAGGAATACGTTAACATAGTTTTTATGTGTAGTGTGTGTGTGTGTGCGCGCCTGAAAACTAGTCTTTTTTTAGTTAAGTGGCGGAACCCTCGACACAAGGCGTACACGCATTATTGGCCTGTTTTTTTTCTGTTTCTCAATCCAACGTAGAAGTAGTATTTGAAACAGGTTCGGTTGACGCCAACAGGTAACATTTTTTCAATGTCTTTGAAGAAGGGTCTTTCCCAAATTAAATTCCAGTTCCAGGTAGGGATCGGTTACGATTTGCGTAAAGCATTTTGGGATAATTGAGTATTGTAAAATGATACCTTTTATCAAAAGTTTAACCAAATAAACGAGAAATATATAATTGTTTTAGAAGCTTTCGATTCAAAGGTCGTGGGTTGAATCCCGGCCAATGCATTTTCCTTTTCTTAAAATTATTGGTGGACTGGCCTCATAGCTCAGTTGGTAGTGCGCTAGAGGTCGTGGGTTCGATTCCCGCTCTGGACAAACATTTGTGTGATGAACACAGATGTTTGTTCTGTGTCTGGGTGTTAAATATATATCTATTATGTATATCAGTCTCTGGCACCCATAGTACAGGCTATGCCTAGTTAGGGATCAGATGACCGTGTGTGATATGTCCGGAATATTTATTTATTGAGACGTGCTCTAAACGGCGATACATAGAAAGGAAAGCCAGTCCTTGACGTAACGAAAATGTTACGCTAAACTTGGGTATGTGCTAAATGAAATGCTTGGACGTACCTCTAATTACCCTTAGATATTTTCTAGGATCTGACCGCCTGGAGATAAGAGACGGGGTATCACACCGTTCTTAAAAAAACACATTCATTTTTAAATAAATTACTATCAACTGACTACGTCTTTCCTACTTAAGTATTCCCATGACGGGTACAAAAGACACGTTCTTCAATCATGTCGTGCGTAGTCCTGCTACCTACTAAACATTCCAAGACGGTAATCCGACACCACTTTGCTTCGGAAAAGAAAAAAAAAAGAAAATAATGTTTATGGTACGCTGCGAGGCAACATTTTGTAGCGTAGCGCTATTTCGTAGAGGACTAATATGCTATAGAGCACAGAGTTTAGAGCCGTGTTCAAACGGTGTGCGATATGTCACAAAAAGGCGCACTGTAATCCATTTACCACACTGTTTCTTTCGCTAACGGTCATAGGCCGCTTTTACTAAAGTGCGCCTTTTAGAGGCTCCATTCCTGCATATGTCAAAAATCTTCGAGTTTTTAGGTTCTATCTAAGACATTGTTTCCTTGCGATGTTTTCAGGAGGTTGAAAAATCATCCTATAACTTAAATTAAGTGCAATCTATAAAGTTATACCTCTGGGTTGCTGTCTGGGTCTCTGATCGGTTTTATTGGCGTCTACTGCTGAGACCACGTACTCTCATAAAAAAAAAATATCTTTTTCGATACATTGTCCGGCCCTAGGCCTCGAGATTAAACGAAGTAATAAAAGAATCCCAAAATTAGAATAAAGTATATAATGGCTGTCTGTGTTTACCACCGGTAGGTAGGTACTATCGCCACCAAAATCGTAACGTTTACGTGTGGAATAAGTAAGTTGATTTTTATAACATGTTTAACAGTTTAGAAATGTAAAACAAGGCACTTGTTCTACATTGTTAAACCTTGGAAGTTTACCAGAAAAAAAATTAAAATGATCTAGTAATATTCCTGACATTTTTTAAGTCAATGTTCCCATTTCCATGAATCATCCTCATCATTAGCCTGAGGAAGTCCACTGCTGGACATAGGCCTCCCCCAAAGAGTGCCACGACGAACGGTCCTTCTCGATCCACCGACTTCCCGCAGCCTTAACAATGTCATCGGTCCATCAGGTGTGGGTACTTCCAACGCCATTTGAGATTCATTCACCATGGGTTCTGCGAGCTGCCACTTCAGTTTGCTAATTCTGAAAGCTTCATCGATGACCTTGGTTCTACGAATTTCTTCATTTTGGATTTAATGACGTTATGAAACTCCGAGCATAGTTCTCTTCATAACCTGTTCCGCGACAATGATGTTAGGTATTTCAAAATACCGTAACTAATACGTTACGGAACCCTCGGCACGTGAGTTTCAATCGCACTTGGCGAAGTTATGTACCTACACCAGTGAGACAAAGGCCAAAACTATTAGTAAAGTACAATTACTAAAGCTTCACTTCACTACACAAACTCTTAATAAACAATAGAGGCGCCAGTGGCATTACCTCTCGCCTCAATGGCTATGTCTTCTGATAAATGAACACGAGTAATTTACGGTGCGTTTTTGTTCAACGACAGTGCTGCCAACATTCGAGGAATTGATGGGGGGAAATGTTTACTAAGCGTAGGCAGTTTAACTTTTGAGCGGCCGCGGATTGTTTTTCGGACAGATTTTTAAACTATTTATCTCCTATGACCTGTTTAGTGAAAGCAGCAATGCCTGCCGTAAATGAAAATGCACGAGCCGAAGTGCTAATGCGGCTTTCTGATTAGACAACTTAATTTACAAAGTAGTAAAATGATGAAAAAGTTAGGCCAATGCCTGATGAAAACGTGTTGTTTCAAATAGTGCTGTGTTCCTGCGGTGAGTAAGGTTGCCAGAGCTCTTTAGGGGGGGAGGGGTTCGGCAGGCAACGCATTAGCAATGCTCCAGGTGTTGCTGATGTCAATAGGCGACGGTAACCACTGAGCATCAGGTGGGCCGTAAGCCTGTTTGCCTCCGTATAACATAAAAAAAAAAAAACCTAAAATGTAGTATGCCTAAATAAAAATGCAAAATATCTATAGCAGGTGTCAGAGACGTCAAAATAATCGTATCTCGGTCATGCACCAATGCATTTTCCATTCGAAAAATGTATATGCGCCAGTAGATAATCTCAAATGGTGAAAGCAAACATAGAAACCGGCATTTCCTAGAACATAAACTGGACGACATGTACTACTTCCAGTGTTGCCAGCCGGGTCTTGTCAAAAGTTACCTGAAATGCTTATCAAAAGTAACCTTTTAGTGTGAAAAGTAACCATTCATATTTTTTCCAGTACCTAGTACAATTAAAAATTGACAGACAGACTAAGTGACTACCTGCAACAGACTGACTAAATGCAACCTGCATTAGCTTACAGAAATATGGATAATTTAGGAATCTTTTCCAATAAAGTTGCAACTACGAGGTACTTTTTACAAACAGCTGAAATAAAAATAAGTAATCTTTCGAGTCATAACAGTAGCCTGAAGGGGTTAAAAATCACCTAAAAGGTTACAAAAGTAACCTTCTGGGAACGCTGACTACTCCTTTCATGTACATGAAAGGAGCCTATTTTCAAAGCTCTTGAGGTCCTGGTAATCTGAAAGGACGTGCAGGTGTATTCGTTTCTTTTTCACACCTCTTCTTTGAAGTCTTATTTTAATTTGATGGTCAGACTACTCCTGCTTTTCGGATAGGTGTTACAAGCGGACAATGCTAATGGTAATGCCTCCAGTAGAAGCGGTAGAATGTTTAATTGGTAGTTTTTCGTCGAGACGGGAGCAAAAAGTGGGTTCGTCGCGGAATGCGGCCACAGCATAGTGGATAGTTTCTATTCTTGACGCGCTCCGTCACAGCGTGCATAACAGTTACTATGTTAGATTTTGATTAGTGAGTAGTTACTACCCCGGGGTCACAGTTTATAAATCCTACTAATATAATAAATGCGAAAGTTTGTCAGGATGTTTGGATGTTTAGATGTTTGGATATTTGGATGTTTGTGGTTCAATCACAGCTAAACGACCGAACGGATTTGAATGAAATTTGGTACAGGGATAGGGATTATAGTCTGGAATAGCATATAAGCTACTTTTTATGTAGGTACCACGCGAGCGGAGCCGTGGGCGGAAGCAAGTATTACATATGTGGTGGTAGATTAGCACGTAGTTAGTATCCCGGTTGAATAACCAGCCGTCTGTCGCCACTACAAGCTATAAACAAAGGCTATTGCGTAAAAATACGCTTATCCCGGTACCATACCGCTGTGATTTATTTATCGTGGCACCGGACGGAGCTAGGCCTGGATAGGCATTATTGGGTTTAGCCGGATATTTTAGTCCGGCTTTTATACCGGCTGATTCATAATCTGATGGATTAAAAAAAAAACAAACAATTAAAAAAACATAACACCAAACCCATGAATCTGCAAGCAATGCATTCTTGTAGCTGCAGCCGTGTGCCTTATCTCTTCGGCCCACACGAGTTGTGCCGTGAGGCTCATAGTTATAACATAGAATTAATCATTCGTTTAGAGAATAAACTTCGTCTCAGACGTTTCATTTTAATTGTTGGATTTCATTTAAGATTTTTCCAAATAAGCTTTAAAGTTAGTTTTTAAAAATCCAATTAAGGTTCCCGTAACCTTTACTACATACTCTTGGAACTTTAAGGATATTATAATGAGATATCGCCGTCACGATAAGGATTAGACTTACCGATATCGGGGTACTGAGTGTAAGGAGCGACCTATGACGCCTTTTCACTGACTAACACGATACGATACCGATATATCTTCGCTGACAGGTTATCACATTGGTGTCGCTCCGGTGTCTCTGCGACGTTATACTGTTGTATGGCCAATGAAAAACGCCCTAACGTCCATAGAAAATCCCTATACTACAGAACAGCTAAACCTGTAGGTACATTCTACTCTGTGTCTAATAAAGTAAAAAAATAAATTCAGAATAATGAAAAATTTTCCAAGCCCTACCAAATCCCAGTTTTTTTTATGTTATACGGAGGCAAATAGGCTTACGGCCCTCCTGATGGTTACCGTCGCCTATTGAAATCAGCAACACCTGGAGCATTGCTAATGCGTTGCCTGCCGAACCCCTCCCCCCCTAAAGAGCTCTGGCAGCCTTACAGGAACACAACACTATCTGAAACAAATAATGTTATTTGGCTGCGATCTTCTGTAAGTTTTTCCGACTTTTTTCCGTCTTTTTCTTACATCACTCAGACAGAGCACACAACACACTGGCATTGAAGTGGGCATAAGTATTTACGTTTATTTTTTTCGGATTAACGGAGCCGCGCCAAGAATGTCGAAATCATTCAGGCCAGTAAGTGGGCTGCGGTATTCGCCATTCATATCTCCGCCAGAATAACAAGTGATTTCGACGGATATTTTTGGATAGGAAGTCGTTAAAATAAGCGTGATACCTGCCAGTCTCATCTTGTTTTACTAGGAAACGGCAGCCGCTATGTGACTGCTACAAAGCTGTGTTCAAACAGCGTGTTTTATGTAATCCTACTAATATTATAAACTAGCTTTCGCCTGCGGCTTCGCTCGCGTGTTACACCTACTTATTTTATTAGAACATGTACCTACTGAAAAAGTTGAATCAAAGGGGCATTTTCTAATTTTGGAGCGTCCACAACTCATTATTAAACTAAATCTAGAAATAAAATACCATGAAGTTTTTGTTACCTTTTATCCCTGTATTTTTTTCCGTACTGACATCAAACTAATAGTGTTTTAAATTAAAAAAAAACTTTTTTCCAAATGCTGCCAGTTTTTTGGATTATCGAATATACATATATTTTTAGAGTTAAATATAATATACCGATACCAACTAATAAAATGTTTCGATATTCAAAATACGAACAGTATTTACTACAGACGGACGGTTGTTAAAATTTTGACTTGCATTTAATGACGCGATTTGTAGCTTAGTTGGTTAGAGCATCCCCGTATCTCGGTTTGAAGAATATTTGTTTTCTCTAAAAAAATAACAGTTATTTCGCTTATAAGAGAAACTTAATCAAAGATAATCTAAGTTTACATTTTTATGAAGTTGGGGCAGCGAGCTTACATGTGTAACTTAAAATTTCTTATTGAAAATAATACATCTAGGGATCTATCTATCTAGGGAATGTTGCGAGTTCAAATCCAGTCTGAGTCGAAATTTTTGGGATATTATAAAAAATCATCTCCATCTTGTTCTTGATAGTAGTATAGTATTTTAATATCTGTTGTAGTAGTAACCTAATGTATGGTAGGTACTAAACGTCTACCGATACCGCTCGGTAGGTATATGAATCGAGTCATAAGTAACTAACACCACGCACAAAGAGTTAAGTGTAACTTAATCTGTGGCAAGGGTTCAACTCGTATTGTACTACGTCCAGAACTGGAATATAATCTGTGGTAAAGCTATTACGATGGAGTGAGTACGCCTGCGCTTGCGTCTGTAGAGTGACCATAAAAAAAACAAATAAAAACATACCGATTGAGACTAACTTTTTTAGCTGATCACTACACGTGATCCGTAATGAGGAAATCCGCAGAAGAACCAACGTCACCGACATAGCTCTCAGAATTATCAAAATTGAGTGGCAGTGGGCAGGCCATATAGCTTCCAGAACCGACAACCGATAATATCCCCCAAATGATTGTTTGGGTGAAGGCCGTACAAGGTCTGTCGCGCTGGATATCTATGGGGGAGGTATCTGTTCGTCGACGTCGACGTCCTACAGCTGACATGATCATGATTTATAAAATGTTTTCAAAGGACTGATGAACCGGTAAGTATGGAAACCCTACAAAGCTCAATACAATACGAGCAGGGTCATTACCCTTGGTCCTGCGCAGTGGCCGGTTTAATCCAATATTAACTGGAGTAAATCGGTTATTGTTCCAAGATCACCGCGAAAGTTTTATTTATCTTTAAAAATAAAAAAATGGTGGGTGTACACTTGTGTGTGTTTTGTAGGTAAAAGACCAAAAAAGATTTGAAAAATTGAGAATAAAAATTAGTTTCTTTCCGCTGCTCTGAACTATTATATGCTCCGCTAATATTCTTTGTTTTTGTTGATAGAATAAGCCTCTTTCGAGATACTATGCATATTATAAATTACCTTTGTAGATCATCATCATTTCAGCCACAGGACAGCCTCCGCCATAGATTTCAGAGGACCAATCGGTGCAGCCTGCGCCATAAAGATAGTATGGGGCGCTATCATGAATGTCTCGTTGCCTTTCACACGCAAGCGTGTCAGCACTATTTTACTAAAGCCGTGTTCAAACGGCGTGCGATTTGTGATCTGTTTATTTCAAAATGATCTACTAAATAAAGTCAATTTTGAGTCTGACTTTTAGGGGCTTGCGATATCGTTGAGCTTTACCCAGCTGTGGGTTAAGTTAGACTGTGGATGATAATGATGATGATGATATCGTACGCATTCAAATATCAAACTCTAAACTGACTTTCATCAGTAGACGTCAGGATAATTTTGAATAAAATTTACGCATATTATATTAGATAAAATATCGCACAACATTTGAACACGGCTTAAGATTAAAATTGCAAAAGTTTATGTAGCAAACTTACGATAAGTAATAATAATTTTAAAATTTTCCTCAACGCATCTTTATGCAAATTAAACAGAAGGGATATGCAAAGTGTGAGTAAGATTACAGCGGAAGTTGTTTGCATGTATGTACCTATGTATGTATGGGAAAAGAGTAAATAAGACGGGTGTGTTGTTGCAAATTATGTAAATGTAGTGGCATTAATGGCACCGCTTCCAACGCTCATATCGCTGAATCATCAGCGGGTCTCGCAGTGAGGTAAATATTGATATTTCAAATTACTCTTTAGTTTGTTTTAGGTTTTAATTTTACTTACTGGAATTTGAGTTGAGTAGCTTTGCTGCCGTTATACAGCGGTTATAATTACAAATTTACAACAAAAAAAAGGTATGCTGATTTCCTATCCAAGAAAAAAGTTCCTTCCTTCGATATTTGAATTCGTTCGATGAGCAAGGCGCACTCGGCTCGATAATTTGAAAATAGAATGTCGTCTTTTATCACTTCAAAAATGTACATAATTCAGTCAAGAATTTTAATATGGGACCCATTTTCAAAATTTTTATTATATCTATAATAATATGTTCTATGAAAAATAGTAATAGGTTCTTATTGTGTTGAAAATAAATTAATACCTAAATTCTTTTTTTTCGAAAAAGGCTAGCTCTTAGGTTATCAAATCTAAGTACCTACCTAGGTAACTATTAGAACATTCTAAGTTCAGCTTATTTGATGGCAGGCCTTGGAGAATTCTTGCGATACAATTTCACATGATGACATTAAATATCGTACCCTCAGTCATACGACGATGTGTGACAGTTGGAGGGTTGTAGGTAAATATTTCGAGCATCTTCTGGTTTGATAGGTTTTTTATTGGCTGCCTGAGTTATGCAATCAGCTAAACTACAAAAAGTAAACAGGAAGTCTATAAAGTCTATAAAGTCTATTCGTCACATTCTGGCCCAGATACACAAATATTTTGTACCAATATTAGTACAAAAAAAAAGGTTAAAGGTTCTTGAATTCCACGAACCGGACGACGCGGTGTTGGAAGGCCCCCCACCCGATGGACTGACGTCATTGAAAAGTTGCGCTAAGTCGGTGGATGTAAAGGCTCAAGACCGTTAGAACTCATTTGGGGAGGCCTGTGTACAGCAGTGGACTCCTACAGGCTGATGATGATGATGATGACGTTGTAAGCAGTTGGGTCATATATGAGCCTTGGAGCTTTGCTTTTGATATAAAACTCAAACTTCATTAGAGCGTAGGTTTTCCACCGACATTCTGCCACAACAATACTCAAACCAAAAAGGTTTCAAACCATTTTTTTTTTCAAATTCGAAACAGGAAAATGTTCTAAGCAGTTGTAACCTCCAAGCAAGATCTACGAGAGCTAATGTCATAACCGTTCTATTTTTAAACCGTAAATATGTACAGTAGTAACCTACTCGCTTATTAATAATGTCCGCAAGAGACTCGATTGGCGGCTACTGTGGTACGCTGCGCGCCGCCAGGACCGGATCCAGGACACGTGTTATTGGGGGCGTTTGGAGTTCCGTTCGCTTCTTTAAACACAATTAAGTTTTGATAAGTAAGCCTGTTTCTCATAATGGATGAGGAATGAATGAGGTTACGGTTGAGCTGAACCTTGTCATCATCATCAACAACCTGTAGAAGTCCACTGCTGGACATAGGCCTCCCCCAAAAACCCGTGAAATGAGCACTTTTACGCAACAAATCAAGTTCGCTTTGGCTACAACGTAGGTCGTTACGTACGCTTTGGCTATTCGCGCAACGCCTCTATCATAGATCTTGTTGAATTGCAGCTCTCATGCAGTGCTATAAAATAAGACATTATTTAATCTGTGCCATGTTGTCATTTTTTGTACCATTCAAACATAGCTTCTTCAAATTCCGTGGCGTAAGATAATCATTAGTAGTTAAATTAATAAATAAATAGATATAATAAAATAACACCCAACAGTCACATACATAGTCCTGACCCCTCGCTAGGATTCCCTGTGTTGTGGGTATCAGAAAGTACGAGTACCGTTGTACCACAACACCCAGACCCGGAACAAATATATGCAGATCATGCAAGCATTTGGCCCGCAGTGGGAATCGAACCCGCACCACTTGCGTTTCAGACGGGCACTTGCCCTCTACGGCACCGAGGTCGAGGTCAACTAGTTGCGGTTCTAATTGCGGCCCTGCCTCCGGCTGCGCCCGCGCCGCGCACTCGCGATAATTGTCAGCAATCATTTGTTTATTGGCGCCTAAGCCCCGATTCGCGCTACAATCATTACTAGCGAGGCTATTTCGAGACGATCTCCGGTCATTCGTCTGACCCAGTTATCCAACTGCTACGTGCACACTTAGGCATCATAGGGGACATTGGACAATCGTTTTTTCTTTTATTATCTTTACTCATTATTCTTTATTGTACACAAGAAAATACAGATAACAGAAATTAGATAGGTATTCGCAAAGGCGAGCTTGATTCTAATTAGAGTTTACTTCCAGCAAACCTCTAGAGAGATGTGATTATAGAGGGAGGTTTTTTTTGGAACAGCCAGGCTATTGCGTAAGCAAAATGGTAATGAAGATCGCAATTTTAGGGATGATTTTATCAATTTTAGCTACATCTGAAGTTCTTCAAACATGAAAAAGAAGAAACTAAGGTCTTGAAATTTTCCCTTGTCAAGTTTGGAACGTTTTGAATGTTGCTAAGATTGTTAAAATTACCCTCAAAGTTACGATCTTCATTGCAATTCATCATCATCATTTCAGCCGTACGACGTCCACTGCTGAACATGGCCTCCCCCACAGACAGAGAGCAAATGTCGTTATCATGTGGGGGGATTTGCCCATACTCACCACGCTGGGCATGCGGGTTGGCGAGCGCAGTTAGAGCTATCGTTGTTAAAATGAGGGACGCTGCTGCCCATCCCCTAGCTTTTTTCCTTTAGTCGCCTCTTACGACATCCGCGGATAGGTAGATATGGAGGGGCCTATTCTTCAGCCGGGGCCACCACGGCCCTGTCATTGCAATTACGCTTACACAATTGCACCACGGTGTCCCAGGCCTATTGGGAAAATATTTTACAGTGTTATCCTATCCTACTAATATTATAAATGCGAAAGTTTGTGAGGATGTTTGGATGTTTAGTTGTGCTTTTTTTTATTTTTATTCCGGATATATCACACACGATCCCAAACTAGGCACTGTACTATTTTACAGCCGTTACGTGTTTTGCTGTGTGTGATTGAATCTCAAACTTTTAAAGGTATTGGTAACATTTTATATTTTAGTATGGTAGGTGTCTTCTGTGTCGCTCGTTCATACAACTTTCGGGTTATCATTTTAATGTCCGACTGGCCTAGGTGTGCAAGGGGTATTACAAATTGCTTGTATTACTACGATGGTACAGCCTGCGACATAAATTGGTAAACAAGTTCTTTTTAGGTCGTCTTTCGATATAAAGGAAACGGCTTCCGTTTGGATTCTCTGCTTCAACTTTCATTCACACACTGTATATGCATTCCTAAGTTCAGGTAAAATTTCGTGCAACTGTTTTATCTAAGTTAACGCTCAAAGTTATCTCGGTACTTTAGAAGTGGAATCAACAGTGCTGAAGAACCTATTTACTTAAAAACTGGCAGGGGAAGGAGGGTTCGGGGTTGGCAACGCGTGCGTGATACCACTGGTATTGCAAGCGTTCAGAGGCTACGGTAACCACATATCAACAAGTGGGCCGTAAGCATGTTTGCCACATTAGTTGTATAAAAAAAAATGTTAGGTCAGCTGGGATTGCAACACCAAGCCATGGTTTTTTTTCTAACGTATTTTTAAGTTGTTGGTCTCTTACGGCCGATGCAGCGACTATGGCGAGCATAGAGGGCGCTGCGGCCGAGAAAAAGTAAGATCGGGGAAACGAGCTCAACAGCACCACTTAGGTACGCAAGTCAGCTAAGTGGTGTTGCCAGAGGGAGATTACCCAGCTAAGGGCTGAATTTGTATTTTTCTTTCACTTTTGTCCCGGATTGTACCAGTAGAACATGTGCGGCGAGTGAGTGTAATTATTGCGTCTGAGCCGCGCTCATTGGGGCAATGATAAACTTTACCCTCAAATTTAAGGCGATACAGAAATCAAAATAAACTGTCGAGTGGGTGGAGTGAAGAAAGTGACAGCGCTATGTACTATAATTGAATGCGGAAAGAGATAGCAAGCGTTAGAAGGCGCTCGAAAGTAATCGACGTATAAGCGACATATAAGAAAATATAGATTATCTTAAAAAACTATGTATTTTTAAAAAAAAGTGTCTTGGATTTAGGTACCCAATGCTATTTTGTCTGACACAATATTAAAAAAAGTTATTTTTGTTAGATAGTCTCAGAGTATTTTCGAAAAAACTGTTGCAGAGGACACAATTTTAAAAAATAAATCTATCGAGATAAGTTTTACCAATCGCGTTTCTGTCTTGGATTTAGGTAAATAGAATGCTCAAGTTATTAAAAAATTATATTTGTCTTAAAAATCAAAACTGTGCGTTTTGCGGTTATTGCGAAAAAACAATTCAAAAATCATAAAACAATTTAACCCTCACCTTAAATACGTGTAGTATCCTAAATATAAAAGCTAGAATGTGAGTGAGTTTGTTATTTTCTGACGTTATTTTCATTGCAATTGGCGACTTTCACCTAAAAATTTCACTCACGGCAATTAATACCGAGTCTTAGGGAGCGTCCACATTAGCAAATAAGCCACGAATGAGTTACTCGAGCGCAGTTACTGCAACAACATGCGAGCAGCACGCGCGTGGTGCGCGTGACTTACGAAAAGACTGCTTTACAAAATGCGCGCGAGCGAATTTCATTTGTCAATGTAGACGCACCCTAAGTCCTGTATCTCTAATCGTCATGAGTGGATTTGTGAGGGGCCAGGCCATTCTAAAAAAATGGTACCCTAGCAAATAATGTTCATCAAAATTTGCGATTTCGCGGTGGTGACGTAAGTTGGTATCAAAGATTTAAGGTTCAAATTCGTATAAAATAGTGCTGACAAGTTGGCATTTGAATCGAATTATGACGTCATGGTAGGCCACAATATCACTGGAAAATAGTTTGAATACCAGAGCTACATTAGTGCTGCGTGGTATTTAGGCATCCAAAGCATCTTGCTGTATAAAATTGCAGATAGGATTCTACAATTATAAATGCGAAAGTTTGGATGGATGGATGGCTGTTTGTTACTCAATCACGCCATAACGACTGATAAATAAGCACAGAGAAATATAGTCTGTAATAGCACATGCGGATAGCGGATGTCGTAAGAGGCGACTAAGGGAAAAAAGCTAGGATGGGCAGCAGCGTCCCTCATTTTAACAACGATAGCTCTAACTGCGCTCACCAACCCGCATGCCCAGCGTGGTGAGTATGTGCAAATCCCCCCACATGATAAGGAATTCGCTCGTCTGTGGGGGAGGCTATGTTCAGCAGTGGACGTCGTACTGCTGAATTGATGATGATGATGATGAATAGCACATAGGCTACTTTTTATCCCCGGTGGTACCCCGCGAGTGAACCCGCCGGGCGGAAGCTGGTCACCAATAAATAAGCATTTTTTGCCGCGCATGTGTGAATTTGCTCGTGTATCAGTATGTAGGTAATAAATAATGTTGTTTCTACGTGTATAGTTATTCCCACGTAGAAGAATTCGAATAATGCTCAACAATGATTCTCACGCAGATCGCCAGGTTCGGCAAACCTCGCGTGAGCTCGCCTTATGGCGGCTTCCTTGTGCTTCCATGGGAACCAGCTCAGGATCGATGCACGAATTTTCTAAAATTATGTTTCATTTTTATAACTTGTCGGTCTCAAAGGCCTAAACGGAAGACCAGCGCAGGTAATATAATAATAGATTACAATCTGCAGACGCTGAGTTGGGACCTTTTTGCAACAGCGTACTTACTATAAGTTGCCTACGTTATTTAACTACACCTTAGTACCCTTATTTTGCTACACCTAAGTAGGCACATATTACTCGTATGTTGTAACCTTATTATTGTTGCAAATAAAGAAAATGTATTGTATTGTATATTGTATTTCTCAATTTTTTATTGTTAGGCATGCACGTATATATATATATATATATATATATATTTTAATATATATTACGGACATATCACACGGTCAACTGATCCCAAACTAGGCATAGCCTGTAACATGGGTACCAGAGACTGATATACATAATATATATATATATATGGGGTGTAAGGGGTTCCAAATTACAACCCTCGGAACCCAAGCCAACCTCACCGGCACGTGGTACACCCTGCCGATCAGCTGACGAGTCTCTGGCGCTCCACCCACCAATCCGCACTGGACCAGCGTGGTGGGTTATGGTCCAATCCCCCCCCTTATGATAGGACACAATAAAAAACGGCCCCCAGTCCCCGGCAGCTCCGCTATTCCTGGCACTGGTAGCGGCCACGGTAACGGCGGAGCAGGGGGTGCTAAGAATCCCCGGCAGAGGCCCAGCTACCAATCCCCACGAACCCTGGACCTGGCGACTTTTAACGCACGCACACTGAGGACCGACGAGAAGTTGATTGAGCTGGAAGAAGTAGTAAGTAGGTTGCGTTGGGATATCATAGGATTATCAGAAGTCCGAAGAGAGGGGGAGGACACGATAATCCTAAATTCCGGCAACTTATTCTACTACCGGGAGGGAGACCAGCTATCCCAACACGGTATCGGGTTTCTCGTTCATAAGTCCCTCGTCAACAATATTGTAAAGATAGTGAGCGTTTCGAGCAGGGTGGCATACCTTATACTCAGAATCACCGATCGGTATTCGCTGAAGGTCATACAGGTATACGCCCCACACTCAAAACGCCCAGACGATGAAGTGGAGGCCATGTATGATGACATTTCAAATGCCATGCATGCCTCGAAAACACACTTTACAGTTGTGATGGGGGACTTCAACGCGCGGCTAGGCACAAGGAACGGCGATGAACTGAAAGTGGGGCAATTCGGATTTGGACAGCGAAACCAAAGGGGCCAGCGTCTGGTCGACTTCATGGAGAAGGAGGGACTCTTTGCGATGAACTCTTTCTTCAAGAAGCGGCCGTCCAGAAAATGGACGTGGCTGCACCCCGGCGGTTACAAAAGCGAGATAGATTTCATCATGACGACCAAGAAGCAAATATTCAATGACGTCTCTGTGATCAACAGGGTCAAAACCGGCAGTGATCACCGTATGGTTAGAGGCTCATTGAATATCAACATTAAGCTGGAAAGGTCTCGTCTGATGAAATCTACTCTTCGCCCAAGTCCTGTCCAAATTCAAAACCCCGAGAGCTTTCAGTTAGAACTCCAAAATCGCTTCCAAAGCCTGGCTGAATGCGGAACAGTGGATGAGCTGAACAACGGGCTAGTGGAAATTGTCCAAGCGGTTGGGTCGGAGTTCTTTAAGACCCACCGTAAAAATAGAACCCAGAAACTCTCTGAGCACACTCTAAAACTCATGGCTGAGCGAAACGACATGAGACTGCATTCTTCAGTGGACAGGTCGAAATACGGCGTGCTCAATAGACAGATCTCTAAGTCCATGCGACACGATTTGCGCCTTTTTAATACAGCTTGTATTAAACGCGCCATAGAGCGCAATAAAGGCTCGAAAGTGTTCGCAAAAGATCTATCTATTGGACAAAGTCAGTTGACGAAACTGAAGACCGATAGCGGCAATGTCGTCTCGTCGAAGCCTGAGATTTTACGAGAGCTCGAGAAGTTCTATGGACAACTGTACACCTCATCGCAAAGTCCTGCTCCAAGCACGGCAAGCGATACAAGAGCCCGTCTGACCCGGCACTATACCGAAGACATCCCGGACGTCAGCCTATACGAGATCCGGACGGCCCTCAAACAGCTTAAGAACAATAAGGCACCGGGGGAGGACGGAATAACGTCAGAGCTTCTGAAAGCGGGTGGAACACCGGTACTTAAAGTCCTTCAGAAGCTATTTAATTCCGTCATCCTCGAAGGTACAACGCCTGAGGCGTGGAACAGGAGCGTGGTGGTACTGTTTTTCAAGAAAGGTGACAACACCCTCTTGAAGAATTATAGGCCCATCTCGCTGCTGAGTCATGTCTATAAGCTGTTTTCGAGAGTTGTCACTAACCGGCTCGCCCGTAGGTTTGACGACTTCCAGCCTCCCGAACAAGCCGGGTTCCGCAAAGGCTTTAGTACCGTAGACCACCACCACACGCTCCGGCAGATTATACAGAAGACCGAAGAGTATAATCGGCCATTGTGTCTAGCGTTTGTGGACTACGAGAAAGCCTTCGATTCAGTCGAGACCTGGGCAGTGTTACGGTCACTACAGCGGTGCCAGATTGACTACCGGTATATCGAAGTGTTGAAGTGTTTGTACAGCAAGGCCACCATGTCTATCCGACTCCAGGACCAGAGCACAAATCCTATCCAATTGCAAAAAGGGGTGAGACAGGGAGACGTAATTTCTCCGAAACTGTTCACCTCTGCATTGGAGGATGTTTTTAAGCTTCTGCACTGGGAAGGACATGGCATCAACATCAATGGCGAATACATCACTCACCTTCGATTCGCCGATGATATAGTCATAATGGCAGAATCGTTGGAGGACCTTGGCGCAATGCTCAGAGACCTCAGTAACGTTTCTCAACAGGTGGGTCTTAAAATGAACATGGGCAAGACTAATATCATGTCCAATGCTCATGTTGCACCTATGCCGGTACAAGTTGGGAACGATACCATTCAAGTTGTAGACCACTATGTCTATTTGGGTCAGACGATTCAACTAGGTAGGTCCAACTTCGACAAAGAGGTCAGCCGACGAATCCAACTCGGATGGGCAGCGTTTGGGAAACTTCGTCATATCTTTTCGTCGCAGATACCGCAGAGCCTCAAGACGAAAGTCTACAGTCAATCAGTGCGTGTTGCCAGTGATGACTTATGGCACTGAGACTTGGTCGTTAACTATAGGCCTCATATACAAGCTCAAAGTCGCGCAACGGGCTATGGAGAGAGCTATGCTTGGAGTTTCACTACGTGATAAGATCCGAAATGAGGAAATCCGTAGAAGAACTAAGGTGACCGACATAGCTCTCAGAATTAGCAAGTTGAAGTGGCAGTGGGCAGGCCATATAGCTCGCAGAACCGACAACCGTTGGGGAGTAAAGGTTCTCGAATGGCGACCACGAACCGGGCGACGCAGTGTTGGAAGGCCCCCCACCCGATGGACCGACGACATTGTGAGGGTTGCGGGAAGTCGGTGGATGGAGAAGGCTCAAGACCGTTCGTCATGGAACTCTTTGGGGGAGGCCTATGTCCAGCAGTGGACTTCTACAGGCTGATGATGATGATGATGATATATATATATATATTTAACACTCAGACACAGAACCAACATTGTGTTAGTTACAAATGTTTGTCCAGTGCGGGAATCGAACCCGCGACCTGTAGCGCAGAAGGCAAAGTTACTACCAACTGAGCTATGAGGTCAGTCAAGTACGTCACGTATTTGATCGAGCGAGCGAAGATCTCTCAAACAACTTGGACAAATCGGCGTTTTGTGTATGTATGTGTATTTGTTAGATTATAACTTTCGAACCAATGCGTCACCGTCAATCCGATTGGCATGAAATTTACAACAAATTGTATCAATCAATTAAGCGACGCGAGCTGGCTCTTATTTGGCCCAGCGAATTAGCATTGCCATCCAGCGTGGCAATTACGCCAGCGTCTTGGGGACGCTTCCGACTGGTAGTTGTAACGGTCTTTAGATGGCTCAACTGTTTCTTGTGTATTTTGTAAATATTAACTTGTATTAGTTTTAAGTTTCTTTCTGTAAATAAACCCTCTATATTTATTATATTAATTAGCATGGTTTTTGGGATACAGTGAAAATCCAGTAACTATAACGTGAGCCCCAATTTGGTAAAGTAAGAATTGTCTAAGAATATGCATAAGATGCGATTTTCAAAGTTTATCTTAATAATTATTCGTAACTCTCGTAACTAACGTAGGTAGTACTCGTATTTTTAGGTGAAATGTCACCAAAAACACCATAAAGCACTACAGCACACTACTAATACCTGCTATTACGAGCATGTGGACACATTAAAACACCCAGCTTAGATCACAATAAAACAAAGCGGTCGGTATTCGCACCACGCCTTGAGCTAACCATAAATAGATGTTGTTTTGTCATCAAATAATACAAAACGAGTCGAGGATTGCAGACGACAAAAAAAGGAATGGCACAAACGCCGGCCGCGTGGTATTGCGTCCAGTCGAGGAGCATAAGCGTTTGGTTCTGAATCTTCAATGAAAAATTAATCGCTACGATAAGGCGTAGTTCAAATCACACCTACATATGGTTTACGCTGCTGTCGTCTCCAGGTCACGTTGCACCTAAATTTTCTAGGGGATATTAAAAAAATATATACCCAACCGTCAAATACGTGGTCTACACTAGGATTCCCTGTGTCGTAGGTATCAGAAACTACGATTACCATGGCCATCAAAAAGATTCATTTCAATGAAAATTATTTTAGCCTGAGTTTAGTATAAAGGGAGTGAAAAAATTACACCAAGGTTAGGTTCGGCTGAGTGAAATTTCGGAATTACCAAATAATAATCAAAGACAGCATTTCAGAGAGTGAGAATTCAGACTGAATCAGTATGAGTGGAGAAGAATATTTTGGATTTGTATCGCAATCTATGATTGCCAATGGCCGATGGTCAAAGACCTGTATACCTTACCAAGAGCTCTTTAGGAGGGGAGGGGTTCGGGCAACGCATTAGCAATGCTCCAGGTGTTGCTGATGTCAATAGGCGACGGAAACCACTGACCATCAGGAGGGCATAAACATGTTTGCCACCGTATAACATTTAAAAAAAATACATATTCGTGAAATCTCCATCACTATGTCGACCGCGGAAAGGGAACCAAAAACTAGTTAGTCAAGCAGTACAGCCTTTGATTTAAAAATTTCAATGAAAAATCATACACGCGCTTTGAAAAAGCGTAATTCCATCCTACCATTAAAGTGTTTCCAGAAAATGAACGTGTGGAATGTAGCCGGGCAACTCCATTGGGGGACCGTGGGCCAGACCGTAAAGCCACCTGTTTATATTCATTATTTTCTATCAATCTAAAGATATAATGCTTTTATAGCTTAGGCATGCGTTTCTTGCTGTGTATCATCATCATCAGCCTGATGAAGCCCCCTGCTGAACATAGGCCTCCCCCAAAGAGTGCCATGACGAACGGTCTTGAGCCTTCTCCATCCACCAACTTCCCGCAACCTTCACAATGTCGTCGGTCCATCGAGCCTTCCAACACTGCGTCGTCCGGTTCGTGGTTGCCACTCGAGAACCTTTGTTCCCCAACGGTGCTGCGTATATACGCAACGTACTCAACCGCAGTGTCTAAAAGTTCATTTTAATTTTGCCAGAACAATCGTCGAAGCACCGACGATTGTTCTTAACAGTTCCAGTTGTTTAACAGTTCGTATACCAATGGGTTTCTCTAATCGAAAAATGTATGTGCGCATTTACACGTGCTCAGAGCGGTGAAGGAAAACATCGTAACGAAAGGATTCCCTGTGACGTGGGTATCAGAAACTACGAGTAAAATCGTACCACAACACCCATACCCGGAACAAATATTTGCAGATCATGCAAACTTGTGTCCCGCAGCGGGAATCGAACCGCTGGCTAGAGACGCAAGGGGCGCCTCAGACGCTCGACTCGCCTGTAAAATTACTGATACCTATATCTTCGCCGTACAATCGATTAAATTAATACAGATTAAATGAAAGTTAAATTTACATGCGTTGTATTGTGTCTCGGAATGCGCCCCGTACACTACACAGCACTTCCCACGAACTTTTGTGTTTTTATTTAGCTTAATCTTTTGACGAAGCAACCGCTATCATTATAACGGCCGTTAATACAAAAGAAAGAAATCAAATTTTATTCAAAAATGTACAGACGACTGAATACACCTTTTCTATAAAAATAAATAAATTTCCTACATCTTACTTATATTATAAATGCGAAAGTTTGTGAGGATGTTTGGATGTTTAAATGTTTGTTGTTCAATCACGATGTAACGGCTCAACCGATTTCGCGAAAACTTGGAATAGATAGAGGTCTCTACCTAGAATAGCATTAAAGCTACTTAGTAATACATAATAATACATTGCGTCAAATAAATAAAAGAGGCTTTGCTCTTACGAACATCATAATATGACGGTGACCTCTTTTTAGGCAATCACGGCTTACTGAAGCAAGATCGGTACGAGGATACAAGTTGATGCAAGTGGGCACAGGTTCACAGGTGAAAGGAACCACGGGATATTCGTCTATTTGTGTTGTTTATTTTGAACAAGCTTCCGCCCGCGACTTCGCTCGCGTAGCACGCGCACCTACATAAAAAGTAGCCTATGCTATTCCAGACAATAATTTATTATTTAAAATTGTTATTATTATTAATTAATTTTGGTCATGATGATATTATTATTATTTTCCTATTGTGAACTAATACAATATTTTAAGCTAGTTTTTATGTTATTAACATTCTATGGATTTTAATTAACTGAAATCAATAAATTATTATAATTATAATCTATCTCTGTACCAAATTTCATCCAAATCCGTTCTGCCGTTTGGGCGTGATTGAACAACAAACATCTAAACATCCAAATATCCTCACAAACTTTCGCATTTATAATATTAGTAGGATGGCTCATAAATATTTCAGGCCTCAGTCATAAGGTGATATCATTTCTCGGAAATTCATAAAATAATGTTCATTCGTAAAATGTTTGCGTTTGATAACATAAAATGCGTGTTGCCAGTGATGAATATGTCACTGAGACTTGGTCGCTAACTATGGGCCTCATCATCATCATCATCAGCCAGTAGAAGTTCACTGTTGGACATAGGCCACCCCAAAGAGTTCCATGACGAGCGATCTTTAGCATTTTCCATCCAACGACTTCCCGCAACTTTCACAATGTCGTCGGTCCATCGGGTGGACTGCCTTCTAATACTGCGTCGCCCAGTTATTTAAGGGTCTTATACACAGCGCAAAGTCTCGTAACTGGCTATACTGGTTGGAGAGAGCTATGCTCCGAGTTTCACTGCGTGATATAATCGGGAATTAGGAAATCCGTAGCACCTAGATACCTCTCAGAATAAGTAAGTTGAAGTGGCAGTGGGCAGGCCTTATAGCTCGCAAAACCTACAACCGTTGGGGAATAAATGTTCTCTAATGGCGAGCACGAACCGGGCGACGCTGCGTTGGAACCACCCGATGGACCGACGACATTGTAAAAGTTGCGTTTATTCGGTGAATGGAAAAGGCAACGGTCTTAACCGTTTGACTTGGATCTCTTTGAGAGGATCTTTGTGAACATAGGCATTGATGGTACTTGATTATCATGAGCTTCTGTGTACTGAAAATAAATAGAAAGTAGGTACGTGTGATCTGATGAAACAGGCATTGCGACAAAGCAATGAAAAATCGCATCTTGGTATCATTAAGAGGATACAAAAATCATAATAAATGCGGAAAGAGATAGCAAGCGTTAGAAGGCGCTCGAAAGTAATCGACGTAAGCGAAATATAAGAAAATATCGATTATCTCAAAAACTATCAATTTTTTTAAAAAAGTGTCTTGGATTTAGGTACCCAATGCTATTTTCTAACAAAATATTTAAAAAAAAGTTTATTCTGTTAGATAGTCTCAGAGTATTTTCGAAAAAACTGTTGCAGAGGACCCAACTTTAAAAAATAAATCTAACGAGAAAAGTTTTACCAATCGCGTTTCTGTCTTGGATTTACGTAAATAAATAGGTCAAGTTATCTTTGTCATAAAAATCAAAACTGTGCGTTTTGCGGTTATTGAGAAAAAACAATTCAAAAATCATAAAATAATTAAACCCTCATCTTATGAGTTGCTTATACCAAGATGCGAGGTAGGATAGCACGTTTAATCTTTCAGGATGTTGAGCAAGCCCACACGACGATAGTTATATAACTGAATCAATTAAAGCATATAAGGAAGGCTGCACAGAGAAAATGTAGAGAAAAAAACAAACGCGGCGAATAATTCATACGATGTGCTCGCAGCTTTACATTCAATGCTTTCAAATCGCACGAACAATCGAGCGTACGCGCATGCCTTTTTCAAATATTTCTTTTTTTTAATTTCGCTGTTTCCTTTCCTGGCTACTAGTAGCTACTGGCACATGTTTTATTGATGGCCGGTTCATTGATATGGCTGGCTCGTTCAGCCGGTGGGTGAGTGGCCACTTATATGAGCCATAAAAGGCCTAGCCTTGGCCATATGGGGAAGCCATCGTCAATGCATTCATGCGCGCAGGCTCGCCCGCGCAGATATCAGATCGACTTACTTTAAGGGTTCGTCTCCTAACAAGCGTTGCAGTTGCTTGTTTACTTGCTTATCGTGTCACATTTTTTTTAAATTATTTTTTATACGGAGGCAAACAGGCTTACGGCCCACCTGATGGTAAGTGGTTACCATCGCCTATTGACCTAACACCTGGAGCATTGCCAATGCGTTGCCTGCCGAATCCCTCCCCCCATAAAGAGCTCTGGCAACCTTACTCACCGCAGGAACACAACACTATTTGAAACAAATAATGTTATTTGGCTGCGATCTTCTGTAAGGCGGAGGTACCCCTCAGGCGGGCTGCTCCAATTTAGAGCGAGAAAATCTCGCTGTGCCCTACCTCTCGTAACTGATCACTGATTCTTCCTTGGTCACCTGTATTAGGTCAGTGACCAGGTTAAGGTATGACGGCCCTGAAAAGGGCCTATGATCGTCGGTGAAAGAATCAGTGTAGTGGAAGGATTAAAGTGCGCCTTATAAATTCTCCTTTCGTGCATATGTCAAATGCCTTAGATTTTTAAGGTTCTAAGACATGCCGGTTTCCTCACGATGTTTTCCTTTGTCCTTTCCTTTGAGCTTGCAGTTTAGATGCAACTTTTTATGTCGAGAATCGAAAAATCTCGATCCAAATGTCACTATCTCCAACTCTAAATAAGGTTGAAAGTCCTGTGCACCGCTAGCTATAATAATTTACTTTACGGTCATCACAACAGCCGCCGCATTTTATCAAACTAAAGCTTAGTAAGCGTATGTTATTTGTGATTACAAAACAATGCAGGGCAGTGCTGGGGCGCGTTCGAAGAACGGCTCCGTAAGTCAGCAGTCCTGTGTTAATAACAAAGTTTTTGTTTATGAAAAATCCACTGTAAATGTTTGCAGAGAACGAAAGAAGAAACCTTCGTAGAGTAATAACTGACCCTGGCATTATATCTTTCAATACATTTTCTAAGTTTTCCTCAACTTATCCTGACATCAAAATGATTACATTATAGTCGAGATTGCTATTGTTATCATCTTCTTGAGTATCGACACCTACCTACGTAGGAAGGTAAAGATTAAAAAAAATATATACATAATTGTTTGCCTAGCCTCTTCACAAATATATGTGCGCATTATCACGGCTAAAGAATAGGCCCCTCTATATCTACCTTTCCACGGATTTCGTAAGAGGCGAATAAGGGAAAAAAGCTAGGGGATGGGCAGCAGCGTCCCTCATTTAAACAACGATAGCTCTAACTGCGCTCGCCAACCCGCATGCTCAGCGTGGTGAGTATGGGCAAATCCCCCATATGATAGGAATTCGCTCTGTCTGTGGGGGAGGCCATGTTCAGCAGTGGACGTCGTACGGCTGGAATGATGATTATCACGTGCTTATAACTATAAAGGAAAACATAGTGAGGAAATCCGCGGCTTAGCCAGCTCCCAGGTTTTGACCATGTTTTTCCTGTGGATAAAGTTGGCTAGGCTGAGAGGTTGTTAAAGGTGCTGGGCAAGCCCACTCTATCAAAAACATATCTTACACGTCTATGTCACTCACTACAATGTCCTCTTCTTCTTCTTTTCGTGTCGATGCTTCACACATTTTAAATTAATTTAGAGTAGTAGGCGGCCACCTCAATCGCCCTATCCGTGGCCGCGTTGAGGTCCTCTCTCGTACAGGTATTTGGGCACAGGGGACACTCCAGCAAGTGTGGCATGGACTGAACTGGAGCACCACAGTCACACTGGGCTAGGCTCGAGACCCTAAACCCCCATTGACACATACTGTATCTGCAGCGGCCCACCTGCGTGTGGGGAAAAAAAACAAACAATAAATGTCCTCTAAGTGAATAAAAAGATCTACCTATCGCTGTATAAATCATCTAGAATATTAGTAAGGCCTACTTTTTTATAATAACTCTGCTAAAAGAAAATACTCTATCGATTTTTTTTAAACAACTTAAGGTGGCGAACATCCATACGTCCCACCTGTTGGTAAGCGTTTATCATAACCTATGAGCGCTTGCAATGCCAGAGGCATCACGCACGGGTTGCTGACCCCTCCTCCCTCCCCCCTAAAGAGCTCTGGAAACCTTACCGCAGGAACAAAATTTAAAACAAATCATGTTATTTGGCTGCGATCTTCTGTAAGGCGGAGGTATCTCACCAGGCTCCAATTTAGAATGAGAAAATCTCGCGGTGCCCTACCTCCTCTATAAATATCCATATGCGACTATGCGTGTTTTCGTAAAGAGATAAAAAGAGGGCTACTCATGTTTCTAAATTGAAAACACTTTTAGCAGAACACGATGCTGAAGAATGCGGTTATGTTAGTTAGACCCTTAATAAGCGGCAGTAATGTGACCAAAAGATTAAGGCGGAGCTTGAGGAATGGGATTTCTTACCGTATAGGCTCTTGAAGGGTTTTGCAGTCATTTGCCTAAATTAGCCTTTATTTAATTAGCCAATCCTTTGAATTCTTACGCATAAATACGGAAAAGTGCGAGTGGATTTTGCGCACTTGGTTATCGATAGTTCTGTTCCGTTCCGTTCGCATTTGTCTCCATTTTTATTCCTTGCGAGATGTTATTAGACTCATGTGTAAGCGCTAGTGCAATTAACGAGTGTATAATTCTGCCTAGTTCTACCTAATCCCCGATGAATAAACCCATTATGTATTATATACGTAGGTAAGTATAGCCCTATCATAAACACCTGCTATGTATTTAAACATACATGGTTATTACCATGTTTTCTAAGAACCGGCTACAACTATATATTAAAGGTGTCGATTCTGTTTTTGAATTATCCTAAACTCACAATTGACTTTATTCAGTAGACATAATTTGAAATTAAGGAGCCATTTCATTCTGGGCCTGGTCCATGTACACTACAAAGAAAAATTAGGAAAAAATAGGAGATTACAAGAAAAATACAATTTCATTAATTTGAAGACAAATGCGATGTTGGAGGCCGCCATGTTGGTTTATAATTGGCGTTTGACATGACATTGACATATTTTTCATGTCATTTTGTTTGATTTGATGTTTTTGTTTTGTCAGATAAATGTAGGTTGTCAAAATGACATTTCACGCACGTCCATCCGCCATATTTTTGTAGCGCTGTGTGTTGCTATCTTTGTCGAAGAAAATCATAATGTACCTTATAACGATGTCAATTTAAATAAAATAACCAATTAAATACGTTTACTTTATTGCTTAGCCATATTAAGAGTAGTGTACACAGTGAATGCCTAGGCTCCATATATTGATGAAACGTCTCTTTTCAGATGAAATATCGCAGGTCGTTTGAATTCGAATTCACAGTCGTAATAATACCTATCCTATCCTATCTAAATTTGACAGCGCTAAAATTGACGCTATTTCGATGTATATGAAAGTGAAGGCAATTTTTTAGCTCTGTCTAATAAAGTTAGTTTAGGATAACAGAAACGGTACCAATGACGACTGTAAAGTCGTGTTCAAACGGCGCGCGTTATGCCGTCGGAATTGTATTCAAAATTATCCTTATCCCTCCCTGAATAGAGACAATTTTGAGTTAATCTTTTAGGGGCTTGCGATAACGTTGTGCTATATTGTACGCCCGCAAATGTCAAACTTAATAAATGCTTTCATCAGTGGACGTAAGGATCATTTTGAAATATTTTTATGAGGTTATTTGGATGTTTATATGTTTCGATGTTTGTTGTTCAATCACACCATTACGGTGTGATTGAACCGATATTGTTGAAACTTGGAATACATAAAATTCTATACCTAGAATAGCATATAGGCTACTTTTTATGTGGGAACCACGCAAGCGAAGCCACGGTCAGAAGCTAGTTTAAAATATATGTAATAAGACCTTACTTAGTAACTGCGATGTGGTAGCATAATACTGCTATGAATACCTGTAAAATACCCACATTTTCTAACCAAAAAGCTCTTCCACCTAAAACAACTTACGACCAAAGTAGACTGTTATGAAAAGCAAACAGCCTTTATTTACAGTATTTCTTAGCCAGATTCTAGGAAGCTCTAGACAAAGCCTTGTTTATTGGTAAACCTGAGGGTAAATAGAGCACGTATAAACTGCTAAATGTTCTGCGGCCTCAGGCGTTGTTACGCCGGTTCTTTGGTTTTCGGTTGGCGTAAGTACTTGGGACCTACACTTTCCTACGAGTACACTAGACGAGGTAGTATAGCCGCACGTGTCAGTCAGCTGATAGAGCGAGAGGCAAGAGGGGGGGGCCTCCCTCCACCCTCACTATATAGAGCGGGGACAAGCTGGGAGGAAATATCGATATCGGTAACTTCTCAGATTTCAATGTCAGCAAGTTTGAATTCGAAATGGAATGACACACATATCTACATATATCTGTAGATGAAATGGGCAGGAGATAAATTGAATGAACAGCAGAATTCCATCACCACCATAGCGAGCGCGTTGATGTCTTTTGTAAGGTTAATAAACAAAATATAGTTTGGCGATTTACGTATTGATTATATTGCTATTCATATAGGTTTCATCCCTAAAATTACTTAAAGGGCTCTGGCAACCTTACTCACCGCAGGAACACAAAACTATTTGAAACAAATAATGTTATTTGGCTGCGATCTTCTGTAAGGCGGAGTTACTTCCCCAGGCGGGCTGCTCCAATTTAGAACGAGAAAATCTCGCTATGCCCTACCTCCTCCGATTATCCTAATTCCTAATTCGACAGTCTTAGGACATTCGTATCTTTTATCGTTGTGAGTGGAATTCAGAGGGAAAATTTCAAATAAATGAATATTTAACATAGCATCAGGTTAGTAAGACGGATCTCTAAGTGTTTTTATATTTTCTCACTCCACTCATCAGACTGATTATTTTCATACAGAATTCCTGTCAAATTTTATTTTTTCGTCCTCTCAAAATTTCCTCACGACGATTAAAAATACAAGCCTAGATACCATTTATGAGTAAGAAAGTGTAGCAGAAGGCCCGTCAGTGTGATTATTGCTAATATTTGATATTTTTATTGGTATTGCATAATATAAAACTATCGACATCAGGGCCCGCCCTAACCACGCACGTGTCTCGCGGCCAAGGCTGCGTTGTGAAAGCTCTGTACGCCCACGCTAACAATACCAGATAAACTGCCTCCACACAGGCGCACACACAAGCTACATAGCTACTACGTAAATACCCATATTATACTTATACAAGGTGATTCATAACATGTATACCATCCCGAAAGGGGGTATTTCTATCAACGAAAAGAAATAATATTAGCGAGAAAAAATATCAATTTTAAAAAAAACTTTCTCAAATTAGCTGTTTTTGGTATTTTTATCATATTTATAAGTAAGGATAAAACTTTATAAACAGCAAAAATAATAATAATAACAGTTGAAAATTAAGCTAAAATAATATAAGTAGCGCCAGTGACGGAAAAGTTGAGAAGTAATAGGTTAGCATGGTATGGGCATGTCATGAGGAGGGATGAAAGTCATGTAACGAGAAGAGCGTTAGGTATGAATGTGGATGGATATAAGACTAGAGGAAGGCCGAAGAAAAGATGGATGGATTGTATTAAAGATGACATGAGTAAGAAAGATGTGAGTGCGGAGATGACGGCTAACAGAAGAGAGTGGAAGAAGAAAACATGTTGTGCCGAGCCCACATAATGTGGGACAAGGGCAAGAAGAAGAAGAATATTATACTAGGAATGAAACCTGTTTTCTACGACTACGGCTACAAGTAGAAAACAGAGTTCAGATCACCAACCACATATTATATTTATAACTAATAACTAAACGTACAAGAAGTTCGTTAAAGATTGTTAGCTAAACCAGCTGATTCTTTGACCTCAAAACAGCTGATTTTCGCATATAGTTTTTTTCAATGAAAAATGTCGAATTTTCAAAAGTCGTAGAACAAACTTTATTGCCAATTGGTTGTAGAATAAACCCCTTTCGGGGTGGAATACATTTTTTAATGTTATACGGAGGCAAACAGGCTTACGGCCTTCCTGATGGTAAGTGGTTACCGTCGCTATTGACATCAGCAACACCTGGAGCATTGCTAATGCGTTGCCTGCCGAACCCCTCCCCCCTAAAGAGGTCTAGCAACCTTACTCACCGCACATATTATGAATCACCTTGTATTATACTGTGCGCGTGTGTCGATAAACAGCTTTATGAACCCATGCATAAGATTCTTTATAATGGTTATTTCTAGGTTGTGTAAGATACAGCTGACTCAACGAGATGAGGATGGTGCCATTTGTGTTGTACCAGCTCAAATGCCTCCACACATGCACACAAAGAACACGCGTACTACGTATGTAACGTACTTGTATGCTGTGCCTGTGTGTTGGTAAACAGCTTTACAAGACTTTTAAATATTTGGAGTAGGTATTTTAAATTTATTCATACAATTGAATTGCCGGTTATTTGTTTTTAAAGTTTGAACCCCCCTTAAGAGATTGCTACGTTTATAAGAATTCTAAGGTTTTCTAAGAATTTCGGCCCGACACGGATTTCGTCAGCGCGTTCGTGGGTTCGGTTCTCGCCTGAGAAGATTTTTTTTTGGGATGTTATGACTTCTAGTTCCTTGAATTGTTCTACTGGTTTTTAATTAGGTATCGTATCGATGGCAGATGGTGGATCGAAGTCATAAACCCAAGCGATACCGAGCTGAGATGATGATTATTATTGGCATGTTACCACGAGAAATCCTTCACTGTAACATCAATGAACAAAAAAGAAAGAAAGAAAGAAAATTTGTTTATTTGATCCACAACGCAGTAAATAGGTAGGTAGGTAGGTAAAAAGAAGATACTTATAGGTAATACAAAAACACACGTAGGAAAACATAAAAACAATTAGGTAGATGGTAGGCTAACTAGGTATGCGTTGTGTGGGGCCCGTCTCACGTGACCGACACTAAGTGCAGGGGGGATCTTTAAGCATGGTCACCAAGGGCCGTCTGCTGGTCTGCTTCTTTATAACGAAAAGAACAGGCAAGATCCATCTATTCCCAGATCTGTGGCCCCTGCACTACACTGGAGCTGTGCTTGTGTGACTTATCAATAAAACCACAAGCCTGTGCTCTCTGCGCCATAACATTTAAGTGAGCAAGTTCCGAGAATCACGCTAATGTCAGCCAGTATCCATAAGGATCGCATTTCATTAGCCACTAATCCTTGTTTTATGCTTATAACAAACGCAACCAATGGTAAGCGGCTACCGTCACCTGTCGACATCAACAACGGCCAGTGACGTTTCCTTCCCAGATAAGAAGTTGAAAAATCTGAAAGCTGAAATTTCATCGGCACTTTTCGAACCAGAACAGAGCGGTGCTCCTTGATGGGTGAAATAGGTACTTACATTTTTTTTTAATTTGCAATTTACCAAAAATCGCTCAACAACTGCTCAGTAATATATGAATAAGTACAAAGTGTGATGAAGGAACTCCAATCGGGCTAGAAACTTTTGGTGTTCACCTAGTATAGTCAATGTTTCGTTTCTTATGAACGTAATTTCATTAGATTCACACCAGAAGAATAAGATAATTCATTATATGTATATTATCCAAAAAGGGGCTTATTCCATCCACTAAAAGAAATGATATTTTTTCCCGAACTTATTCATATTAACTGTTTTAGATCTTTTTATCATCTTTATCTTTACTATCTGATTAATTGAATTTGGTCTGATTAAAACCAAAACAGCTGATAGCTGACACATAGTGTTTTTCTATGAAAATTGATAAATTTCCAAAAGTTGTAGAACAGACTTTATTGCCAAATTATGGCAAGAATCAAAATCAAATCAAAATCAAAATAGTTTTATTTGGAACAAAGAACAAATTTTACAATTTAGAAACAATAGGAACACGTTGGAATACTGCATTAGTTAAATTAAAAACTGTATCGCAGTTTCCAGCGCCCGCCTCCCGTTTAAAGTAATTGATATAATACAATAGATTGGGCTAATGCTCCGATAAAGTATATAAAAGGCGTAAAGTACAATAATATTAATATTGCTTACATAATGCGTGACTTAGGGCTATGTCTATTTAACTGAGTAATTTTTTAGAATGAGAAGTATTTAAGCCCACATTTGAGTTTAAAGAATATAAAGTGAGGTTGGATATGTGGATGTGTTCGTGTGTGTGTGTGTGTGTGTGTGTATGTGAGTTGCGTGGCTTGACAAAAAACAACAGTTTAATCTTCATTGGTAACTTGTTAGCAAGAATAAACTCTTTTCGGGATAACATACCTACATATTATGACTCACCTTGTTTACTTGGGCTAACAATTTAATTCACCGGCGGCATGGATGTTTTTCTATATTTTCTCATCGTTAATGGTGTAATTAGATTCCTAAGCTAGTGTATGGGACCACCAATCGTGGTAAAAGCCTCCTCTAAGTTTTTCCAATGCTCCCTGTCTCTTGCAAATCTAGGCCATATCTTTCCGGCAACTTTTACAATGTCGTCACTCCATCTTTGTAGTGGTCTTCCTCGTTTGCGCTTTTTGTCCCGCGGGAACCAATTTGTGGCTATTTGGCACCATCTATTAGATGCTACTCGCTGCAGGGGTGTAATTAGATAGCATAGAAAATTAACCCTTATGAAACAAAATTATCCGAGTAAAACCGCCTAAGGTAATACGCCCTAGGAAAGCCTCTACTCGTGCCACTCATTAGAAACTGCACTATGTTGAGATGACAGCCAGTTCAGCTAGACCCATATTGTTTGAAAGCTACCCTTACTTAAGCGGGAGAGGGCTCAAGCAGGGACCGGGGGTCTTGGTATGTGGTGATCTAAGTATGTTGTTGAGTAGGGTTGCTATGTTTTATGAGACATGTGACCTTACCATTACGCCATTCAAATACAGGCGTGTCAGCACTATCCTATCCTAATAAATAAATAATAATAAGTAAATAATTATCCTACAAATATTATAAATGCGAAAGTTTGTGAGTATGTTTGTGGTTCAATCACACCTAAACGGCCAAACGGATTTGGATGAGATTTTGTACACAGATAGATTATAGTCTGAAATAGCATACCTGGATTATGGCCATTTGGGCGTGGTTGAACAACAAACATCGAAACAACCTCAGAATCTTTCGCATTTATAATATTAGTAGGATAATTATTTACTCGTCATATATAAGGCACAAAATTGTCCCACATAGTAAATAGGTTACTGTCAACCCTGGAGGGGCGGGGGGTGCCCTTGCATCTGGGTTACCGGGCCGCCTGCATCCCGAGACGCGACCTGACCCACATTCGAAAGGGGTTGCTAATTCACTCTTGTTTATACTTACTATGGCTGCAAACTTTTTAAACGGGGTTATGGGTAGTTAGTTAATTGATTCATGCTTGACTTTGGACTTGAAAAGACACACAAATATATAGTACTATTTTGCTAATCTATTCCTCATAAGTTCAACAAATAACTCAAGAAGAATTCGACACGTGTTGCACCTCTCTCGGCATCATCAGGAAGAATTGACTTGCTGTGCGCTGGTAACTCCGAGACGTGTTGCCACGCCGAGCACTGAACAGAAAGTGCTCGGAATGGTACTATATATTTGTGTGTCTATTTAAGGGCTTATGGGTTTCAGCAAGAATTGCATAATACAAGAATTGCATAATACTGGGAAATAATCAATCAGTGCTCAAACAGCGTGTGATATGTCATCTAAAATTTATTTTAAAATTATCCTTACGTCTTTTGTTTAAAGTTAATTTTGAGTTTGACATTTGAGCCTAACGATATCGCAACAAACAAGGCTGAATGTAGAGCTTCTGTGTGATGCGAATCGAACAAGGTGAGGCAACAGGTTTTTTAAATAATAATAGTTTATTTGGAACAGTTTCAAAGGTACATGTAAAATATTGGGGAAACGAAGATGACTGCAGTTGTTAAAACTGTGTCGCAGCCACCAACGTCCACCTCCTTATACTAAATAAATGCTTATAAAAATGTGAAGCGCTACACTTGATGAAATGTCTAACTAATGCTTATATAAATAATACTTCAAATATAAGGCAAGCAAAATATGATATATTTTAAGATGGTGATGAGTACTCTAAAGATATTTATGAGCAATTTTCATAAAAGTTTACAGCTCTTTCTAGTCATCATTATTCACTGTGTCGTTAAGTACAAGTTAAAAATACACATCTATAAATAAAAAACTTACAACAAGAAAATTTCTGTTTTAATAATTTACTGGGGTTTTTAGTACGCCCACTATTCAAGAAAAACAGAAAATAACCAAAACTTGAAGATAAATTTTACAATAAAAAAGTTTTTCTTATATTTTATTCACAATATTATTTTCCGAAGCAGATTCCCATTTGCCCTAATGACCCAATTTCCTGGATGAATGATACCCGGGTGGGCGGTGACACGCATGCGAGGTAGCAAATGCTGTTATACAAACCAGTGGTGATGAAAATTGACAATGAAGCGCTAAATGGAAATGTAGGATGTTGATTGGCAGTGAGATGAAGAGGGTTAAAGGCGAAGTACCGCATTTTCAGTAGTGTATAACATGTTTAGGCCGTGTTTAATACAAGTTTTACAAACAAGGAGAGATATCTAACCGTCGTAAGAGGAATTTAGAAAAATAGTTTTTTTTTGTAGGATTTATGGGAAGTGGGAAATTCATGAATTATCTGTGAAATGAATGTCATGCGGGTGTCAGTGTAAGTACGGAGTGAAATCCAAATAACTCAAAGAGTAGTAAGAAATAAGACTTGCTAAAACAGAATATGGTGAGCATAAGATATTTTTTACAATAACTGAAAACCAACTTCAAATTCCTGAATATATACAAGATTAATATCAACCTCTTTTTTTGTTATCAACCTCTTTGCGTTTTGCTTACTTACTGAGGATGACACTGGCCACTTACACTTTCGAATAAAAAACAAAAAGAAGTATGACATCCATTCATCATCAATAATAACTCTTACGGTACTGATTGACTGACTGACAATCAAACGTAGTGGTTTTATTCTCTTTGAAAATCAACGCAGAGCCTTCTAAGAGTATGAAATTTGCAGGGTGGCTTCCTGTTGTAACGTATGGGTGCACAGAAAGAATTTCCTGACACACAACCCCTAAGTTTAAAGTTTAAGTAAAAATAGCAGCAACTGAACGAAGACGCGTGGATAACCATACCGTACCACGGTTGACAAAATTTTCGGCAGGTGGTGATTTCAAGAGATGATGGCGTTCTTTTAAGTTTAACGGGCCAAGTAGCAATCCCTCAGGAATTAAATTAATATGGGACCACCCCGGGATCATACTACACCAGCGAAAGAATTATCAAAATCGGTTTAGTATTGGCGGAGATATCGAGTAAAATACACACATAAAAAATACAGCCGACTCGAGAACCTCCTCCTTTTTGAAGTCGGTTAAAAATTCACTTAATTCCAACGAGGACGATTAAAGATACGAGTCTAAGAACACCATTTTAGGGAGATTTTTTCTCTTGGTGATATGAATTGCCAGTAGAAAATCGTCAAGAATCTTCAGGCAAAGGCGCGTTCATATGTGCGTTCATATTAGAATTCGTGTGCTCAATGTGGCACCCAAAATTGGGCGTAGGCCTCCTCCATACTGCTCCATTTCCGTCTGTCTTTTGCCAGTTGAGTCCAGGTCTTTCCAGCGACTTCCACGACGTTGTCGCACCATCTTCTCCTTGATCTGCCTCTCGTCCGTTTCGCGTCTCGTGGGTACCAGTGCAGGATCCGCTCACTCCACCGTCCATTTTGTGCTCTAGCGACGTGACCCGCCCACTTCCATTTCAACTTGCAGAGCATGCTAACTGCATCTGTTATTTTGGTTTTATTTCTGATCTCGTCGCATCTGACTCTATCATTTAATTTTAGGTTTAGCATTGATCTTTTCGCTGCCCTTTGATATTTTGGCAGCCGTAGAGTAGTGATGGGAGTATGGTGTTATCCATAATTGTCTTCTTAAGGTGTATAGGGAGTTTACTTTTGAAGATGTCTTTGTTAGCCCAGTATTTTTTCCATGAAATGGCTACTCTCCTATCTACCTCTTTCGTAGTCGCGTCTTGGAAAGATATCAGGTGTCCCAAGTATATGTATTCGTTAACATACTCCACTGTTCCGCTTCCAAGTATTATCGGTTTATGGTTTATCATTTACCTCTGGAAATAGTTGGATCAGAGACGTCTGACACTTTTAAGATGATCACATACTTTTGGAGTATTGGGAAGTAACTCCTAAAGGAAAATATTTTCAATCAGGAGTTTTGAGACATGTCCGATAATCAGTTACTTTTGATGCTAACTGTACAATACCGGCAGCTATTTAACTATTTCTTTAAGCACTGGGCAAACATTTGTGTGATGAACACAGATGTTTGTTCTGTGTCTGGGTGTGAAATATTTATCCATTACGTATATCAGTCTCTGGTACCCATAGTACAGGCTATGCCTAGTTTGGAATCAGTTGACCGTGTGTGATATGTCCGGAATATTTATTTATTATTTAAGCACTATGTAGTATAGTAATAATAGAGGTTTATGTAATTATAATAACAGTAGGTACTGATGCACCTTAAAAATAAAAGATGCGCTATGAACCGGACTAGAATATCTGTGGCCCTGTTCATAGCGCCCTTTGTTAGTGTTGATTTTGAATAATATTGAACGTAGGTACCTACTTCAATTCAGCTCAGGACGCAGGGCTAAGTGCAGTTTGTTGACTCTAGAGTTGTTTATCGAAACGCAGACGTCTGGCAGCCCACGCTTCATCTAATATCAGGTGTAGGTGGTATACCTACCCCATGTTACCGCCCCTAACTTTAATAAAACATAACTATGCTCGAACTTTAATAAAATTCCGACCCCAGTGAGATAAAAAAAGCGATTTTGGAAGGAACCATAAAAATGCGAAGCATAAGTTCCTCGCGTCTTAAAATAACAGGACAAGACTATTTTTCTTGCATACAATTTAATGTGCTATGCAACAGAAAACAAAATAACCTGAATTAAAAATAATAACGTTTACCTAAACTACACCTTATAACAAAAGCAATGGGAATAGTTTTGCAATAACTTGTCTACAGTGAATTGTAGTGCACTTCCTACACTATATTTCATGCTTAGATGCTCGCTGAAATGATAATAAAATGTTCAATAGGTTTGTTTGGAGTCTGTTCCAAATGACTCACTCACTGATTGAACGAGCTAAGAGGGATATATAATCCAATGGATCAGATTGAATGTCTAAGAGATGTGGCCGTAAGCATGTCCGAAGAATTTGACACATGCTCACATTTTGCTGTAGTGAGTATTCCATACGAGATAGATTGTAAGACCATAGCCGCATACTGGAATAAATGTAAAAGCTCTAAATAGATACTCGGCACTCCAAGTACCTATCATCTACATGCATTCTTCCCAATACCGCAAATGATAGCCGCAGGAAGATACTAACCTTAGTATTTTTAGGCTCTATCTTTAATCGTCGTGAGTGGACTTTTAAGGGGAAAAAACCACAAAATAATCAAATTTTGCAGCAATTTTAATTCATTTAGAGTTCAGTTAGAGTTATGAGAATAACCATTTATGAGAATAAACAGTTCAATTCATAATTTTATATATAACCTAGATACCTACCTTATATTTATAAGCCTACTAGCTGGTGCCCGCAACTTCGTCTGCGCAGGATTAGTATAATTTGAATAGCTTGTAGTCATATTTTGGACAATTCACACAATATCATATATCTTTATAAATTGTAGCCTATGTGTTATTCTGATGTATAAGCTATATTATTGTGAAGTTTCATTAAAATCCATTCAGTAGTTTTTACGTGAAAGAGTAACATCCATCCATCCAGATATTATTTGTATGATTGTCCGGTTAAACGCTGATATTTATTCATTTTAGTTTCCGATGACATAAGCTCCTATTTCCAGAATGTTTTTAACCACAAGTTTAAATTAGTTTTGCTCGGATAAATTAGTCCAAATGAATTGGCAAATTATTGTTAATACAATACAGGATGATCTATCAAGAGAAGTCAGTTTATGGAAGTCTAATCTATGAATCCGTGTTTAAACGGCATGACATGTCCTTGATATGTCATCTAAAAATAATTTCAAAATGATCCTTACGTCTACTGAATGTGTATTTTTAATTCAATTCAATTTATTTTAATTTCAGACATGTCATCCATTTTGTTAGTAAAAAATAATAATTAAAAACTTATAAAATATGTTAGTAAGCACAAAATTAAAACATTAAAAAAAAAAAAAACATTATTGAGTGACCAACTGTGCGACAGGCTGGTGTTTTGCAAGGCGACATTTATTCAAAGAGCAAATTTATTTGTGTTCACTGCTTTCCCTCTTGTTCCAATTTCAACATTGTAACCATTATCAATGAAACATCACCTTTAGGTATTCGCGGTGGCAGCCAAAGTATTCCATTTCCTGGCACGCGGGCAGTCTGCGCTATTTCGGACGGCCTACGCACCGCTCGTCTAGCTACGAGTATTTGTTTGCCGTATAAATTGCACTGATTTGTCGTCTGGATCGACTTATTTTGACGGTGATTTTTAAATAACCCACCCCCGAAAAGGTTCACTCATGTCTCACGGAAAACCATTAACAAACCTGTACTTAAAAGTAATCTTTGCCATATTTTTCATATCCAACTTTGACATAATAATAACACAATAATAGAAAAAAAAGAATAACAAATTAAGCGAAATTAATTCTAGGAATGAATTCTTTTTTCTACGACTGCAAGTAGAAAACAGATTTCAGATCACTAACCACGGGTAGTTTGCCCAAAAGGCTGGCGACGTTACCTCGTTGGATCGCTATACTGATCCTTTGTCCGAGGTAAGCAGCCCTTTGGTCACTTGTCTCATCCATCCACCAACATCGAATAAGAGCCATCTTTGCCTTGAAGTTTTTAAATAACTTTTTTCAGAATCTCTTTTTGGAGTAATCAAAAGTTATGTCCGACCGCCTGTAATACCTAACTGTAAATCGAGAACAGCGTCGTCAACCGAGTCATAACAATAGCTGTGCCAAAGTACTGCAAAACCAATCTTGTAGGAAGAAACCAGACCATCAAGTTTTCATAGTAAACACGCTACGGGCGCGGCGTGTGAAGTCGGGTTTTTCTCAGAACAAAGCAACATTGTTTGACTGAAATAGTCCTACAGATACTATAACTCTAAGCTGTGGTATTAATTCAAAGAGGTATGCGTTGTGTTATTTGAATAAAGGTAACTGGTTCTTCCTATGTCTACTTTGTCTATTTGGGTCAGACGATTCACCTAACCGAGAATGAGGTCAACGACGAATCCAACTCGGATGGGCAGCGTTTGGGATACTTCGTCATATCTTCTCGACGCAGATACCGCAGAGCCTCAAGCCGAATGTCTACGATATCCCGGAAGATTCTTATTCTATCTAAAAAATCGCTTAAGAAAATCCTTTTTTCAGATCTTTTCAAATTTTAACCATCCAACAAACCAACTAGTTTTTGGACTTTTAACCGAAGAAAGAAAGAAGTTCGACATGAATAAAGACTTCTAAAACAGCTGTGAACGAACCACCACTAGGCTCAAGGGTGCCGAACTTCACAAATAAAACACTCAACAGGTTCACGGTATAAATATATTACTGAAGGTAGACAAATTACATAGATAAAGATAAATGCAATATTCAAAACGTAACGATAGCGCGTTCTAGAAATTGACCCAATTTGCTAACGCCATCTAGTTCTCAAAATAGACAACTAACGAATTCTAACAAGCTGAATTATGAAATTTAAACTGGTTTGACCCCAAAACAGCATATTTTTACTAATGTTTATCAATGACAAATGTCCAATTTTCAAAAGTCGTAAAACAAAATTATTTACCGATTGAGTGTAGATTAAGGATTTGTTTACTAATATAGTATTATTTTATCTGTGGTTTCGGGATAGTATACATATTATAAATTCCCTTGTATAGTAGAGTTGTTCTTTCACATGTGACATTTTATCACATCAAATGTCGATAGTGACTTTCCATAGGATGTGTACGAGTTTCAACAAAATAAGATGTCGGTAAATTAGATTCATTTCAATTGCGCCGTTAATTACCTAAACTGCTTGTGAATGTATTCCGTGTGTGATTAGCAAACTTAGAATAGAACACATGTTTATGGACGAATGCTAAATAAGCACACCAGTTACGTCATGGTGGCTGAAAGTTCATACAATGAGCGGCAAAAGTCGCATCACTACTTTTTACAGTCGACCTTCTTGCCTTATACATAGGACAATTCGTGCTATTTATTTTAGTCGATAACTGTACGAATTCTAGAATAGCCACAGATAAATACACTATCGTCTTGTAAAGTTAGGTAGGTAATTCGCGAATATCAAAATACCAAATGATAAACAGGTTACCTACAAAATGTGTGCTTTTGCACAAAGACTACTGTCTTATCTGTACCTGTACCTAGTTAATCTATACCCAGACTCGAGCAGTTTGGACCCAAACATTTTTTAACCGACTTAAAAAATGAGGAGGTTCTCAATTAGGTGAAAGAAAGAAAGAACAATTATTTATTCGGATGTTTTTATTAAATGTTTGTTACCTCAGAACTCCGTCGTTCATAAACCAATTTGGAAAAAAAAATATTTGAAAGAATAAGTATAATTTCAGATTGGTCTTAAAGAAATTTCATCAACAGTGGTTCAGTAGTTTGGTGTGAAATCAAAATAACTGATAAAATTGGTAAAAAATGGTACTAATAGAGAGCAAGAAGTACCTAATTCCTAATTGGGAGGCCTTTTTTTTTAATTTTTTATTTATTTATTCGGGACAACAAACAATTGCACTCACATATTACTAAACTTTCACAAACAACAAAAATATTCTTTTCTTTTTTAAAAGTTTTGTCTAGACGAGTGTATTTTTCAAAGAGTTTCCAAGCTATAGTGAATTTCAAGCCAGAACATTAAAGCTCACTTCACATTGACAGCCAATTTGGAATGACCCAGGCTTAGCCATACATCAATGCGTCGTGACCACGGCTAAGAATGCCTCACTCATTACCAGTTATTTTAATTGCATCAAGGGACACTCAAGTGAGAGAACCAGTAAAGTCAGCCAAGATTCCTGCATGAGAAGTTTCTCTTTGAATGCCATTATGTTCACTTTTTATTCAGAAATGCACTAGATGCGTAGAATATACCAAAGATTAGGCAACTGGGGCTTATCAATTAGGGACTCTGTATTTTTTTACATTGGTCCGATTTTGATGGTTTTTTATAACGTAGGGAATAACTCGAGATGGTCTCATATAAATGTTATTGCCTCTAGGGCTATTTCTCCCGTAAAACATATAAAGGCTCTTGGAAACACGACAGCCGAAACATTTTTTTGTGGATGATTTTGTTATACTTTTTTTTTTTATCGAATGTCCGGGTGGCCAGTGTCATCCTGAGTGAGAAAAATGACTTGTGTACGCGCATGCGCAGAAACGCAAACTACCGCTAGGTGCTACTAGGATGCTCACAGGGAGTTCTAACATATTGTCTATTCAAGAGATAGAAGTCAGTTTTTAAAATTTGTGTAGGTCTAAAGAAATTATATTATGAAAAGGATTATAGCTAACAGTATTTTATTGTTCTGGTTCCCACATATTAACTGCTTTCACCTGAAATACTAACAAACCTAAAAAGCTGTGTCATTTGGCTTTATCAATTCCTTTGACTATATTATTCTAATTCCCGCGCTCAAAGATATTCTTCTGAGCAGTTTTGCTTACAATAAGCCGTCACATAAATTAATCAGAATTTCAAATTTTTACTTTAGATACAGCATCCATCATATTCGTTGGTATAGGTAATGTGAGTAGGTAGGTAAGTGGTGTTATTAATTCGTACAATTAAATATACGCGTAAAAGACATCCCTACTCATTAATCCCCCGTCTTACTACTAACCGATCACATTATTTGGCAGGCGCGCCAGCCAGAAACATTTGGCGCATGTCAAATGAACCCGGCGACAATAGACAGTTAATTGATGCCGGCGTGCGCTTGCGCATCCAATGACATTTGCACATATTACACCACTGATGTTTTATTTTTACCTACAGTTGCGCTACGAAAAAGATTAGCAGCTCGAGTCATTTTTTCTGCTTTAGCTACTTGAAATTAAAGTTGAAACCAGAACGCGCTCTTACACGGTGCTATTTAAGGCTGTAAGATCGAGAAAAATGATAGATATCTATCTATCAAGCATATTCGACGCCGCCACTTCGGCTATTAGCAACTCTATGCTAGCCCGCGATCCGGCGCGGCCGTGCCGCCTTGACTGCGCCTCGCTTGCGCTTCCACTTTCCTGTTAGCGACCTCCCTTAGTCATAACAATTAAGATTGGCATCCTACTGTAATAAATGCAAAAGTATAGGAGGATGTTTGAATGATTGTGGTTTTTGAACGGACGGAAAATCTACTCTGGCAGTCTTGCCGTAATTTTAATCATCGCGAAAATAACCACAAAGTTCCCTTCAAGGCTATTAAGAATACAGGGCTATAATAGTTAGTCTACGAATATTGGATGGTTGTGTAACATTTATCACAGAATAACTAGAGCCGCCCGTGGTTTCGGTCGCGTGGTACTTAGCTTATGCCTGTGTACAGTACATTCTCATCATAATTCAAGCAATCTCCACACACAATTTTCATGATAATGGCGAGAAACATACACACACAAACTTTCGCATTTATAATGTGATGCTTTCTTGCTTTTCGTGTCACTGATTCTTTCTTGGTCATCCTGTATTCGGTCAGTGACCAGGTTGAGGTATGGTGGCCCTGAAAAGAACGCCTCTTAGAAGCTCCTTTCTGCACAATGCACATGTCACATGTCTTCTAATTTTTAGGTTCTAAGATATGCCGGTTCCATCACGGTGTTTTCCTACACCGTTTGAGAGCACTAGTATAACGCGCATACATTTTCCAGATGAAAAACTTATTGGTGCACGACCGGGATTTGAGCCCACAACCTGTGGATCCACTATCACCACTCCACCAGTGCTCTGACGATGATGATAAGTAGGATTATAGGAAGTAGGATAACTTGTATCTTATCCCCGACATTCTTAGTTTTGTCGCGAATATTTGCAGCAAGGAATTCTGGGGTTCCGTTGTGAGACTACCTACAATTTCTAGAGAAATTTCTATAAAACTTCAACATTGTTGCAAAAAAAAACTCCAGTGCACTCTACACTGCGCTCAAGCTTACAAGTCTCGTAATTCCGTACTAATTTACGTCGCTGAAATTCCCTCCCAAGTAATATTTCTCTTTCTTTACTTTTTCAGATCCTGTTCGACTGTTGGCGGGTAAGTCTGTTGTTTGATATCGCTATTGTTTTTAAAAAACAGCACTACTTATCTTTTACTATCTAAATAAATAAAACTTTTATATTACTGACTGACTGACAATCAACGCACAGCCTAAACTAAAAGTATATTTTTTTAGGGTAGCAACAAATGGTAGCGTAAAGAAGCCAACGCACGGAGCTTGTGTGAAAAGTGAATCCGTTTGCTGAGATCAAATATCTCTCAACATCATCATCAGCTTGTCTACAAGAACCTTTTTTTTTTTTTATGTTATACGGAGGCAAAAAGGCTTACGGCCCACCTGATGCTAAGTGGTTACCGTCGCCTATTGACATCAGCAACACCTGGAGCATTGCTAATGCGTTGCCTGCCGAACCCCTCCCCCCCTAAAGAGCTCTGGCAACCTTACTCACCGCAGGAACATAACACTATTTGAAACAAATAATGTTATTTGGCTGCGATCTTCTGTAAGGCGGAGGTAGCTCTCCAGGCGGGCTGCTCCGATTAAGAGCGAGAAAATCTCGCTGTGCCCTACCTCCTCCAAAAAAACTGTTAGAAAGACTAATCTTTGGGAGATGCCTTCACAGGCCTCGCCCAAAGAGTTGCCTTTCTAGCCAGTACCACCACAAACGATCTTGAGACTTTTCCATCCACCGACTTCTCGCAACCTTCATAATGTCATCGGTCCGTCGTCAGGCCTTCCAACACTGGTGGTCACTATTCGAAAGCCTTTATTCTCCAACGGTTGTCGTTTCTGCATATGGGTTGACCACTGCCACTGCTAATTCTGAGAGCTCTCAGGATAATATAGAACTATCGCTACTCGTAGGCTGTCAGACAAGACCCCAAGCCTACACTAACTCCCCTGGCGTTGACAAAAGCGTCTTGTGTGCGACGGTCGAGTGTGCTTTGGGATATCATTTAATTATGAGTATGCCGCACTGAAATAAACATAGGAATTTCATCGCAATAAGTAAGCGAAAAACATCTAGGTTTGTTTTGCAAAGAAGAAAGCAAAGGAAGACTTCTAAGAGGCATGTAGCACATGCCCACATTTTGCAGTTGTCAGTATTCCATACGTGACAGGTTGCAAGCTCGTCGCCGCTATAAGAATACTTAGTGGAGGAAAACATCTTAAGGAAACCCTCAAGATATTTTCCTCCACTCCGTTTTAAGCACATGTAAAAAAATGAAAAAAAATAGTTTCTTGTCAGGTATACGTATGTAGGTAGAAACAATCGGCAGTCAAGTCGACCGGGTACAGTCGGCAGTCGGGTGGGTTCTGGGGAAGTCATTGGGTTCCGCCTAATGACTTCTTCGGAATTCAGCTCACTGGTTGAACCAAATTCTCATGCCTCAATAACTTATAACCTATTTACAATATTGGGGTAATCTTTTATTAGCCTTATATCTATTACAAGTTTGTATTTGCCTAGAATTAAGTAAACGCTGTTGATTACCAATAAAAAAATAAATAAGTTTTTTAAATAATTAAAATAGTAATCGCGACCTAAATAAAATGAGTCCAAACACGTCTTCTTTCTCTATCACCACATCGGCTCACTATCGCCATAAATGTATGTATCGTGTTTTTTTAAACCCTACAGTAACATACATAGTCAGTCCTAGTGTGGGGCATAGGATTCCCTGTGTCGTGGGTATCAGATACAACGAGTACCATAGTACTGCAACACCCAGACCCGGAACGAAAATTTGCAGATCATGCAAACATCTGTACCGCGCGGGAATCGAGCCAGCAAACCCTTGCGCCTCAGACGGGCAATCACCCGCTGCGCCACCGAGGTCGTCATTTGTCATCAGCATGATACCTATACCTAGTATATTTGAAATGTCACGGCTATACACTCAAGATCTATCAGCACGCAGACACAACACATGACTATGCGTCGGCACCTGCTCCGTGCGCCGCGTCACGCTTCGAAGCGTCACCAATTCACGATACATGCGTGCAGCAAAAAACATCAGCTGATGTCATCCTACAATTAAAAACAACTTTTTGAAAACCCTTATCGTTTGTAATTTGTTCCATAGACAAAAAAAATCGAGTGTTAGTAAACTAACAGTTACTAATACCTATTGATCTAGTCTTCAAGGACCTTCAATTTGATAAGTGAAGCCTTGATAATCTGCAAAAAGATAAAAACAACTTTGATTAAAAAGAAAATTGGTTACAGACTTTTATCCTCAACGCCGCTAAAAACAATTCTATCTGATTTCCTCACGCTGTTTTCCTTCCATTAAAATTTTTAAAACAGAAAAACCCTTTGGTGCACGCAGAGGCGTTCGAACCCACGCACGACCTTCGGATCGAAAGGCCACTTACTAGGCCAACATTGCTTGTAAATCGTCTCGATCGGTATTTTAATTATTATTATTGTAAGTAAGCATGGCATATTAGTATTGGGAAGGACAAAGCAACAACATCAATGGCGAATACATCACTCACCTTCGATTCGCCGATGATATAGTTATAATGGCAGAATCGCTGGAGGACCTTGGCGCAATGCTCAGAGACCTCAGTAACGTTTCTCAACAGGTGGGTCTTAAAATGAACATGGACAAGACTAATATCATGTCCAATGCTCATGTTGCACCCATGCCGGTACAAGTTGGGAACGATACCATTCAAGTTGTAGACCACTATGTCTATTTGGGTCAGACGATTCAACTAGGTAGGTCCTTCGGCAAAGAGGTCAACCGACGAATCCAACTCGGATGGGCAGCGTTTGGGAAACTTCGTTATATCTTCTCGTCGCAGATACCGCAGAGCCTCAAGACGAAAGTCTACAATCAGTGCTTGTGGCCAGTGATGACTTATGGCACTGAGACTTGGTCGTTAACTATAGGCCTCATATACAAGCTCAATGTCGTGCAACGGGCTATGGAGAGAGCTATGCTTGGAGTTTCACTACGTGATAAGATCCGAAATGAGGAAATCCGTAGAAGAACTAAGGTCACAGACATAGCTCTCAGAATTAGCAAGTTGAAGTGGCAGTGGGCAGGCCATATAGCTCGCAGAACCGACAACCGTTGTAAAGCTTCTCGAATGGCGACCACAAACCGGGCAACGCAGTGTTGGAAGGCCCCCAACCCGATGGACCGACGACATTGTGAAGGTTGCGGGAAGTCAGTGGATGGAGAAGGCTCAAGACCGTTCATCATGGAACTCTTTGGGGGAGGCTTATGTCCAGCAGTGGACTTCTACAGGCGATTGATGAGGTTGATGAGGATGAAGTAAGCATAGAGCAAAACTGGAACAACCAAGATCCTGTAACTTTGCTTATTATGTTGATAACTGCTCTTCATAAACAAACAAAATAACAACTCAAGTACAATTACACAAGTACAAAACAATTATATTCACACGTGTCGAAAGTTTCCAAAGTCAAAGTCCAAACTCGTTTATTTCCTGCGCCTGAGCAGCTAGCGTGGCCAATCGATCGATGGCCCTACGAAAGAGTTCAACGCGTTCTTTTTTCTCGTATTTTGTAATCTATTTTAACGTTTCGAGTGTCATCCATTTATTTTCAACGAGCCTGTACCAGGGCGCGTCATCTCTACATTTTGTTATCAGCCATTTACCCATTTGCCCAGTGCGGTAAGTATAGGCAAATCCCCCCAAATGACAGGAATTCGCTCTGGAACCTGTGGTAGAGGCCATTTTCAGCAGTGGACGTCTGAAATAAAATGTGGAAATAATGAAGTTAGTACGAGATAAATGCCAACTGTGGGGGCGTAAGGCCACCCTAAGGCCTCCGTTGCAGTTCGCCAGGGGCTGGGTCTTTGGGGCACAAAGATGTACCTTGTAGATGTACCTAAGTCGATGAAAGTTTTATTTGATATGAAAAATTAAATTTGGGAAATGCAAATGGATGAAAATGCATAGACCCTTGAACATCATCCCAAGTTATTAGAAGCACATTCCAGCAAATTTACTCCTACGAAAGGTTCAGGTTTCGTGAAGATTATGACCAAACTGCAAAAATTACTAGCGGTATGGTACAATGGTCGATGGAGCCAACCATTTGTCTAAGGGCCCATTTCTTTAAAGCTTATCAAAGAAACAGTTTCTTGAACAATAGGGCAGGGATTATGTAGTACTCTCGCGGCTACTGATGTATTTGTTTCGCAAAATTTTATCGCCTCTTTGTAGATCTTGAGCTCTTTTGTTGTTTGAGTGCCAACAACGTCGACCACTTGAAGTGGAACTAGTATTAATAAAATTATTGTGAAGTTATTTTTCGTCATGAGAATCCTTTTGCTCCTTTGTCATAAATGCAATTGCTCTATAATGATCTTTTAAATAACCCTGAATGAGGATTCCCTCGGATTTTTTTTAATAATTCTTTACAAAGGCTTTGTGGTCACCTCGTTGTATTAAGATCGCTTGAAATTATCCAACTTTCAGGTAAGTTAAAATTCACGAAGTAGGCATATTCAAGAAATGTATTAAATAAATAGCCGACTAGAGATTTGTATCACCATAGCCATGCACGAGGTATGCAAGATGACGTCAGCGACATAGACTCACAGAACCGGTTTGAGAACTTTTCCACCAGAGCAGTCGTGGGAGTGGGAATACCTGTTGTAGAGAGTGGATGCAATTAAACTGTCTTTGGATGTTGTCGTGGAATGAACATAAAATACAAGTAAACCCAGCTGAGCCTTGTAATCGATCGAATAAGGCGCGAATGGAAACTTTCCTGTCCGCTAATAATGAAGCAAATCCACACTTGAACGCTCCAGGAACGCTGTAAAGAAGGAGCTGAATCAAATCGATTGATAGCGAATAAATAAAGCAACAACAGAGGGGTATTGATGGTGTTGCATCATGGGTACGTGGCGAGAAGGCGCCGGGCGGTGGCGGTCGGTGGCAACGGCCAGTGCTCCGCAAGAATTCATTTCCAAGTGTCCGGTTTCAGTCTGGCACGACGAGCGCTCATGTTGCATTTAGTATTTATTTATGTATCGGTAGAGCGCAGGTTCTATCGACGGCGGCGGCCGGCGGCGCCGCAGGCCCAGAGGGGCTTACTTACTACGTGATTAATCCTTGTCGAGGGGGGTGCGAAGCGCGCGGGGCGGGCGCGGGTGGCGGCGCGGTCCCCGCCGCCCCCAGCGTGGGCCGCGGCCGGGCGCTCCGTACTCGCCGGGTTTCCTCGTCCCCGCGCCTCACGGCCACTCACTACGCACGGGGCTCCGCGTAGTGCCACCGCCAGTCGCGCCGCGACCCGCGTCGACTTCGCTCCTCCGCGTACCGCTCCGTGTCGAAATCGACCCGTGATATCATTCATGCTAATCTCCGCTCGTTGTTTTTCCTGCAGAGTGATCGCAGTGAAAAGTCGCGCATAACCGCGAGTGCCGAAAGTTGTTAGACGTCACGCCCGTGTACTTTTCCGTCGGAATCCGAGCGCTTCATACCAATTCCCGGTGAGGGACTGCGGTGCGGTGCCTTCTGTCGGATGAGATCTTCGACCGGCGAGAGCTGCTGTGATCTGCGGCCTGCAATGCTGCGTCCGTGACCGTCTCGCGACAGTGCCACGAAACGTAAGGATCTGTTGAGTCGTTTCGGCGGCTCGCGTGCTCTGACCGCGGGCCGCCTTCCTATTTGCATGGCGCATAAGATTTTATTTTTGTCTGGGGCGCTATGTGTGCGCAGGGCACGCGTGTGTGTGGGCGCCGCGCGTGTGTGCGTCCACCGAGACGGCGGCGGGCGGCTGCTCCCTGCTGGCCGCTTTATTTAGGTTGTTCTGAGCGTGTTGGTGCCTCAGCAGGACCGGCTGGGTATGCCGCCCCCTACCCTACCTGTGTCCGGCCCGGCCCTACATCCATATTGGCATGCCTTTTAGAACCTCGAGCGGTCGAGCTCTTTGAATAATATCTTGAGATCTCGCTTCGCGTGGAGCCTGCGCCTGTGCGTGTTGTTACTACGTTGGCAGCGAGCGCTTTGTACAATTCATTGCGCGATGCATGTCAATGATCTCGGAACTACACAGCACGAGTCAGACTTCTTGCAGCTATTACATGTAATGACTTCACCTTATGCAGTTGCTGCCCCCGGGGCAAAGTTCTTAAAGATATTCTATTTTTAATAAGAACCTACCTATGTAATTGACTCTAGGTTCAATTTACATTTAGATAAACTATATTATAGCTAGTAAATAATGACTTGTCCAGAATAATTAAGTGTAAGGTACCTTGATCTACTTGATATTAAAAAATAATTGTACCTTTAACTTATTTTACTACTACTATGGCTGTAGTGACCCCGGCTGAAGAATAGGCCCCTCCATATCTACCTATCCGCGGATGTCGTAAAGGGCGACTAAGGGAAGAAAGCTAGGGGATGGGCAGCAGCGTCCCTCATTTTAACAACGATAACTCTAACTGCGTTCGCCAATCCGCATGCCCAGCGTGGTGAGTATGGGCAAATCCCCCCACTTGATAAGGAATTCGCTCTATCTGTGGGGGAGGCCATGTTCAGCCATCATAATCATTAGCAGTTGTTGATGATGATGACTAAGCTATATTTCAATACGACGAATCCGACAAACAAATGAGTTATAAAGGACAATATACCTAAATAAAATGTGATAAACTACCTGCTAGGAATAAAGAGACTAAAAATGTATACAATATTGGCTCATTACCATCAACTTTGCGATTTTGTTTAGGCGGTGTGTTTAAAGTTGACAGGTTCAAAGACTTATGGTTCAATTTTGTGTAAAATAGTGCTGACACGTTTGTATATGATGCGTTTGCTATTTGTCGCATTCCAGAGATATTTCAATTAAGGTTCAAGTTATAATTAGCACTAGTTGGAAAAGTACGTAATAGGTGTTGCACTGACATGTATTCTGCGGTTTGATACACTTTGACCCAAGAATACTTCCACAATGCAACATAAGAGCTACCTACTATGTGATACTACAGCGTAGCCTACGTTATTTACCGTGATAAAGCAGTCTGTCACAAACAATTTAATTACTAAATACATAGATATCTATCTATGCTCCTAAATTTAGACTTAAGTGCTGATAAGGCAAACAAGTGGAATTATTTAATTGAAGAAATAAGTAGGTATAGGTAACGTAATGGAAATCAATAAAAATAATCTACAATACCTATACGAATCACTAATATCACTATTCATAACACAATATCTACCCGACTAAAATACATTTAAGTATATTATCTCAAAAACCTTACATGATCTTTTTTATAAGCAGCTATTATTAATTACCCCCATTGTAGACAAAATCCTATTCAAACTTACTAATATTATAATTCATGCGAAAGTTTGGATGGTTTTTGTTACTCCATCACGCCAGAACGGCTTTTTTTTTTTTTTTTATGATGTTATACGGAGGCAAACAGGCTTACGGCCCTCCTGATGGTAAGTGGTTACCGTCGCCTATTGACATTAGCAACACCTGGAGCATTGCTAATGCGTTGCCTGCCGAACCCCTCCCCCCCTAAAGAGCTCTGGCAACCTTACTCACCGCAGGAACACAACACTATTTGAAACAAATAATGTTATTTGGCTGCGATCTTCTGTAAGGCGGAGGTAGCTCTCCAGGCGGGCTGCTCCAATTTAGAACGAGAAAATCTCGCTGTGCCCTACCTCCTCCTAAAACGGCTGAACGGATCTGGACAAAACTTGGCACAGAGATAGATTATATTAGTCTGGAATAGCACATAGGTTACTTTTTATTCTTGTTAGTACCACGCGAGCGAAACCACGGGCGGAATCTATTGAAAAATATATAAATGAGTACCTACTATACCTATATTTTTTTGCAGACTCAATTTGCTTGTGTACAGTAAATGTTATCTAAGTATTAAGTATGCGAGTAATCTTATCGTTGTTTGGGGCACGCACGAGAAGTATGGGTCAGTTAATTACATTATTTACTTAAGTTTATCACAAAACAAACCTAACAATAATTAATGGACAAAGAAAACAAGGGAATTGATCAAAATTGAAGACTATAAAAAGTGATTCTTATTATGTATGTTACGCTGTAAGGGGCTTATTCTACACCCAATTGGTAATAAAGTTTGTTCTACGACTTTAGTTAGACTACTAGACATATTTAATTTTAAAAAAAAACTGTGCAAAAATCAGCTGTTTTGGGGTCAAATCAGTTCAACTCAATGAATCAGCTGTTTTAGGTAGCAATGTATCAACATTGCTACCTAAGAAGTTCGTCATCAGACGAACTTCTTGTAAGTTTTGTAATAGGTAATTAGTTAAAAAGATGATATAAATACCAAAAACAGCTAATTTAAAAAAAAGAACAAAAATAGGGTGAGCCCGCTGATACGGCGTGATTGAACCACAGATCCAAACATCCTCACAAACTTTCGCTTAGGATACGATTAGAAGTTTTATTTACCAAAAACCCATCATTATGATACATTTTGAAAACATTTTGGGTCCGAAGTCACTTCTATAAAGTGTGTTTATGATATTCCTACACTGATTTTTGAATTATATATCAGTATAAATACTAGTAAAGTCTCTATTTTATCAACGGCAACAGATGCACAGCACATTGGCAGCTGATGTATCTAAATAATTCGTTATTGAATCGATGACCAATATGTTGGTAAATAAGAGCTTATCCTCTCTTAAATATCAGTTCACGGATTATACAAGTACGGTTCGATAAGGGTATGATACCTTTTATAAACGAACTCCATTTGTCAGATAAAGGCGGAGCGGTCGCAAAGAAAACAAAGATATCGTGAAGCGAACTGATAGTGTGTGATGTCACATAGCTGTTGCACATACCCTGTGTATATATTTATAACAGATTTAGCTTCAGTAAATAGCTACATAATTAAATGAGTTAACTGCGAGTTTTGTATTGCCAAATAGCAGTCTGTGTGTCAAAATCAACTCACGACTAATGAGGATATGAGCCGAATCAATCCCATTTCGAGCATTCACGGTATATGCACGGTATATGTAAAGTTATTGGGAACTGTTAGTGAAGATGAAGATGTACAGGCGTTGGAAAAGATACTTAATTGGCAAACCGAATAAAAGTTTCAAACACATAATAATCCTGACATATTCTTTATGGCTTTTTTCGAGGAAATCTTCAATTGCGAATGAAGATTGATTGCTGTAATGTAGAGGTATTGAACACACCTTTGCATAAACGCTATTTTTGACTGTCTACACTACACTGTTATTTGACATTTAATGAATAAGTTACCAATTTTATCTAAATGTATGTAAAACAAGACATTTGCAGCGCCCTACAGGGTACATGTACTTACTTAAGCTACCCTTACACCTAAGCCGTATCCATGTACATGTTGGCAATAAATGAATATGAATATGAATAACAACAGACGTGTGTGTGCGTTATCAGACGGAGCTACCGCCTACGTAGCTATCTAGCGGTATCAACATTAGCGATAATGCTACATACCTGCTTCGATATTCACCTATTGCATATTTATAGATGTTTATGCTTGAATGAAACTGTTTTGATATAACTAAATAGAAGTTTTTAATGCTATGGAATACTCAGACCGGACAAAATGGATGATGTAATTCTAATGATTAGTATTTTAATAGCGGAAATATAACCGTATTATAGGTACGGAATATTTATAATAAACTGGCTTGCAGCCGCAGCTTCACTGGCATGGAACCCAGATCAAAAGTAGCCTTTATATTATTCCAGGCAATGGCTACTATTGGCTTTTTATAAAGGCTGAAATTTGGCATGTATGTCCTAGTAAATGTACTAGGGACATGCAATGCTTGCCAAATTTTATTCCAATCTTCACAATTATACAAAACTTTCGCATTTACAATACTATCTTCCACTCGCGGTTTCGTACCCCAATAAAAATAGCCCATAATGCTATTCCAGACTATTGACTACATACCTACATGCCAAATTTCATTCGTAACAGAGAAATAAACATCTTCAAATACTCACATCTTCACAAAATTTCAAAGTTATAATATTAGTGGAATTCACAATTACTGTTAGAAATGGGTAATTTACTAATAAACACATTTAAAATTAATTAATATTTATATGAGTGAAATATAATATGGCAATATGAATTTTTGGAAACATATCAAAAACCATGAGTTCCTTCGATCTTCCGTATGTAGGGTTCCGTACCTTTTATGAAAAATTGAATCCCTATTGGATCATTTATATGATCACTGTTTGATACGGCCTTACAAAACATAGGTATTTCATACTAAAATTCCCCGTCATATAGAAATTTGCCACAAAGCGAAGCACAGTAAAGGAAAAAAAATCCGAAAATCAGTTATATCAAATCCTGAGTGGAATTATTATGTGACAAACTTACATTTGCGGTCAATATCATACAGAAAAACTACGTTTGATTTTTTGACTCGCTGTAAGTAAGGAAGCCTCAGAGCGCGAGTCGCACTCGCATTTGACCGTCTTTATTTGAGTTTGGTAGACGTATTGTTCTTAAATAAAAACAAGCATACAGAGCGCCTATCAACAACCGCCTGGTAACTTCTCACGATTAAACGTGGTGTTTCATTTCGATATGTCAACAATAAAAGTACCGGTTCATGTTCACTTCACCGTTTCACATTACTACTCTTTGTTATCAAATCGGTTGTAAACATGAACTCACGATACCGATATTCAGACATGTGGCATGTAATGTGAGCCCTCCAGTGGTTAGGAATTCAATGCTATAGCGAACAGCCCAATCACATTCTTCATTACAAAGGTGAAAGATTTCATAAAATATGCTACAATCAATATTTATGTGAGTTTTTATGAGTGAATTGGCTCTATCTGTCAAAAACTGCGGTAAACACGCCGGCTACTTCATCATCATCAGCCTGATGAAGTCCACTGCTGAACATAGGCCTCCCCCAAAGAGTTCCATGACGAACGGTCTTGAGCCTTTTCCATCCACCGACTTCCCGCAACCTTAACAATGTCGTCGGTCCATCGGGTGGGGGGCCTTCCAACACTGCGTCGTCCGGTTCGTGGTCGCCACTCGAGAACCTTTGTTCCCCAACGGTTGTCGGTTCTGCGAGCTATATGGCCGGCTCACTGCCACTTCAACTTTCTGAAAGCTATGCCGGCTACTTACCACTGACTGATTTTTAAGTAAAATCTGAGCAAACCAGTCTTGAACCAATATAAGGTAAGTACCATTTATTTTTAATTTTCACATCCAAACGTGATCTCTTCCAGAATACTGGTAGATATCAAGTTTGGATGTGAAAACTAATGAACAAAAAAAACTAAATCAAAAGCACAATAGCTACAAAAGCTGAAACTTTATATACGGAACCTAAGAATTTAAAATTACATACACTTGACACTTTGTAAGAGAACGGTCATCTCACAAGGAAAACATTGTTTTGTTAAATAAAATAAAACAGGCCATAAAATTGAGAGTTCCAAGAAAAGTGCAGAATATTATGAACGTGAATTCATTGCAGTCGCCGTCGCCGTATCTTTCAAATTACTATGACACATAGGTAGGTACTTATTATGGCTAAAATCCTACAGCTTTTGACTGGATTTTGATTGGATGAATAACAATAATTTGTCCTTGTGCGTGTCTCTACATGTTCTGACAAGTTTATCTTTGTTAGAACGATATGTATATGCTATACATACTTAGTGTTACTAGTAGTACTTAGTTTGTTATGTTAGGTATAGTGATGATGATTACATTTACCAACACTTTATTTTACAGTTGATCCTAGTTTTTCCGTGCTGCTCGAATGTTCTTTCTTCAGCACAGCAAAAATTTAAATACATTGGCTTAACTTTATTCTACAAAAATGATCACAAAGCTTCATAATATACATCTCGGCTCCAAAGTTAAAGTCCATATTTTTAAGCAACCTCTCTTTACGTAGAAGTGGCCTCTTGAAAAAGTTTTTATTTTATAATTTTTTATTAGAATGTAATGTTATTACCGTGCAAAATATCACCATGTTAGTACTAATAGTCTGCGAGTTCGGGCTCTGACTAGAGCCGGATATAAGGGCAAACAAAAAAAGGCAAGAAAAGGGTTCTCTGTCGTACTTTAGAGCCCTATAAAAGCCAATTTACTCAGTGGCGGATTTGCCCTAAGGCCCAGTAGGCCCGGGCCTAGGGCGGCCAGATATCAGGGGCGGCAAATCGTGACAAAAAAAAAACACCGATGATAGCAAGAAATAAATCAAATGCAAAGTACCTAAATATTTAAAAGGCTACTCCATAGACTTATTACTACTAGCTACAGTAGACATGCAGCTACGAACAGATTTCGTCATTTCTGATTTAGATTTAATATAAAGTTGGCAATAAAGTAAATTTATTATGTTCCTAGTCTATATGATGGGTGCTGAGAAAGGGGCGGCACATTACCTGGGGCCTAGAGCGGCCAAGACTGCAAATCCGCCACTGAATTTACTCATCTAAATTGACCTGTCCTAAGCCTCAATTATAAATGCAACTACAACAATGTAGATCTCTACACAATTTGCATTTAAATATCCATCGCAAACACACATTGTTGTAGGTAAACAATGAATATAAAGGGTGTTGTTTGTCAACAAAGCCCTTATGCAGTTCGATGTTTATTATACACCGCGTATATAACACCTACGTCTTGAAAATAAGCGATTTGCAATTGCGTTTCGAAGTCTATATATTTACAGCCCTTTTGATAGTAAACCTTTTGGAATGATTGCCAACTCTATTAGCGGTAAAGGTAACGTTAGCTCATAAATAACGATTCGTATTTACGGTAGGTAGTCCTAACGTAAGATACATATTTACTGAAAAAACAGATAGTTTTCTCACGTCTATTAATGCTATGTAAAATCTCAATCAAATAATGAAGGTAAAATCTGCAAGAAATTGCATGAAAACTGAGTTTGTTTTTTAGTGATGGTCATGCTTGCTCGTTGTTTTACTGATTCTTTCTTGGCCACTCAGTAATACAGGTGGTCAGTGACCAGATTGAGGAATGATGATGGTATGGCTATGACCGTCGGTGAAAGAATCCGTGTAGTGAAAGGTTTAATGTGCGCTTCTTAGAGGCTCCTTTCGTGCACATGTCATGTCACAAGTCTTCGAAATTTTAGGTTCCTTACGATGTTTTCCTTCACCACCTTAAGAGCACTAGTAATAACAAAGGTGGTAGCCGCTTACCATAAGGTGAGCTACGTAACAGACAGTTTGCCTCCAAATAACATAAAAAAACTAGTTCATCTCACATAAATTTTCCGGATGTAAAATGAATTGGTGTACGCCCGGGATTCGAGCCCCACCACTCCACCAGTGCTCATGAAAACTGCAACAATTTTTGGCACAGATTTTGACGTCAGATGGGCTCTAATATTTCGCATACAATGATAAATAAAAAAAAAATATTCCGGACATATTCACACGGTCAAATGATCCCAAACTAGGCATAGCCTGTACTATGGGTACCAGAGACTGATATATATAATAGATAAATATTTCACACCCAGACACAGAACAAACCTCTGTGTTAATCACAAATGTTTGTCCAGTGCGGGAATGGAACCCGCGTCCTCTAGTGCAGAAGGCAGAGTTACTACCAACTGAGCTATGAGGCCAGTCAATATCATATATAGTCATGATATCTAGGATACAAGCTAGAATTACTAGGATTAGGTCACTGGTTGGTTACATTGAAACGGTCTAATCAATGGAGTGGCCTGCGCATTACATAACTGCTTTCGCGGCTAAGTTGCAGTTGGCTTGCGAAATACACCCATTATGCAAGACATGCGATACGTAAACACGAGAGAATGTATTGCATACCGACTACATGAATTTACTGCATATTGCAAAGAGCCGTTCCTATATCCTACCTATATCCATACTCCATAGTAATTTTGTAAATGCGAAAGTAACTCTGTTTGTTTATTTGTTTGTTTGCTTTTTAACTTTTCACGACTAAAATGGATCGTAATGAAATTGGGCAAGGAGATAAATAAAACTCTATATTGTACACCACAAAGGACATCTTACAAATTACACACAGGTACAAACATTCAATTATTAGCGAAGTACAATGGGCGATAGATATATATCCTGGGGAAATAAGCTCTTTAATCTCAAAAAATAATCTTAAAGGGGGTAAAAAGGGCTTGAAAGTTTGAAGGAGCAATCCATAATTCCTCAAGTTAATGATCTTTAAATACATATTTAGGCTTTTGGTAAGAAATAAAGAAGTGTTTCAAAATTTGTGCAAAATATCCCTCAACCTCATAATTTTAACCCCCTACTTTGTTCTCAAAGTTGGGAGTTAAAATTGTGGTAAAACCTTTCATATAAATGCGGACGAAGTCGCGGGTAATAGTAAATCATATTTGCAAAATATCAAGACAGAATTGACTTCTAAATCCATGGCCCCGTACCATAACTTTGCGATTTTGTTAGGCGATGACGCAAGTTGCCAGTCTCAAATATTTATGGTATAAATTCGTGTAAAATAGCTTGGACTTGAATGGCAATAAGACGTCGTGTCGCAAAATAACCTGACGTTTGACCACAATCTCACCTGACGGTTACCGCTTGAGAGTAGGTGGATTAAGTGACGATGTGGTCGACGGTGCAGCACGTTTGCCTAGAAGAAACCTATTCACTCTGCTCTTGAAGACACCTAAATTATAGGTATTCGGAAACGCAGACGCAGCCATATTTGTAAAACCCCTACTTCCTGATTAAGTCATCGCACAGAAGCAACTGCCTCCTGGTCACGACCTGCTGTGGCCTGTGTGGAAGTTGTTAAACAGACTTCGCTGATCATTCAGTATGTGTGAATGGGGGTTTGGAGACTCGAGCCTAACCCAATGTGATTGTGGTGCATACAGTCCATGTTACACTTGCTGGTGTGTCCCTTGTCCCCAAAAACCCTGCACGAGAGAAGATTACAACGGTGTTGATAGAGCGATTGAGGTGGCCACCTATCCTCCGGAGTACGTTCCAAAATATATATATATATATATATATATTTTTTACTACTTAGGTGGCAAACAGGCATACGGCCCACCTGTTGGTAAGCGGTTACCGTAGCCTATGAGCGCTTGCAATACCAGAGGCATCACGCACGCGCTGCCGACCCCGAACCCCCCTACCCCTAAAGAGCTCTGGCAACCTTACTCATCGCAGGAACACAACACTATTTGAAAACAAATAATGTTAATTTGGCTGCGATCTTCTGTAAGGCGGAGGTACCTCCCCAGGCGGGCTGCACCAATTCAGAACGAGAAAATCTCGCTGTGCCCTTCCTCCTCTCAAAAATATAAATGTGAAGTATCGACACGAAAAGAAGAAAAAGTCATATTTGTTTCAAAATCGCTGTCATCATTTGCGGCTGCGCGCTTCCTAGGGAAACCTTGGAAGATTATTGAATGAGCTGTTATATAACTAGAGTTATTTTAATTCAAAATTCGCTTGATAGCGCTCTCCGCGATAAAAAACACAATATATTTTTTAAACAAATTCCAGTTTTAGTATTAATAGTTAACCTTGGTGTAACATTGAAGCTATATCTTGTTATACCTACTAGACCGCCTTGAAATGCCTGCAACTCATCATGCAGTATTTATGTATCTGATTTAATATAAATTTATGCAAATCCCTATTATCTCTATTATGGAAAATGTTAAATGCCAGAAGAATGAATTCCAGAGCTCTTTAGGGGGGGGGGGGGGGGAGGGGTTCGGCAGGCAACGCATTAGCAATGCTCCAGGTGTTGCTGATGTCAATAGGCGACGGTAACCACTTAGCATCAGGTGGGCCGTAAGCCTGTTTGCCTCCGTATAACATAAAAAAAAAAATGTTAATGAAACAAATGAATTCGTTTATTTCATTGATTATGATTATCAAAATATTGAACGATATCATATCAACTAGATAAGTAAGTAGATATCTTTATTTTACAATTGTAATTTCATAGGCGTCTCATTAACAGGTGCACTCATTAGATATCTATTCATATACCTATTATGCAAGTAAATGAGTTTCTTACGATAAGTTACGACACATAATGGATTCAACTACGACCTTAGAAAGGCTGGTTTTGCATAACAAGTTGATGTTAGAGAAATAACTCCTATCTAAGGCTTGTATCTTTAATCTTCGTGAGTGGTTTTTTTTTTTTTTTTATACTACTGAAGTGGCAAACAAGCATCCCACCTGTTGGTAAGCGGTTACCGTAGCCTATGAGCGCTTGCAATACCAGAGGCATCATGCACGCGTTGCCGACCCCGAACCCCCTCCCCCCTAAAGAGCTCTGGCAACCTTACTCATCGCAGGAACACAACACTATTTGAAACAAATAATGTTATTTGGCTGCGATCTTTTGTAATTTTAGGGGAAATTTAAGAAAAATATCAAATAATCAAATTTGTCTGCTTTTTCTTTGAAACAATTGTCTTGCTTTCGGTATGAGCGGAGTGAAAACATATTAACGACTAGGAATACCAGGGTTGGGAGTCTTATAGCTAGTTTTATATCAGTGAATTTGAGATCTTCAGAGAGAGAACCGCAGACAAGACACAATCAAGTACATATTAAATACTGTATATGCTATATATATACTTCATGCAAATAAAGCCATTAATTCATTCAAACCTGAAATCCCATAATTGTTACACGAACGGATCTGTATGAAAATTTACGAAGTTATTGTTGTTAGTCTAAATTGTTACACAGGCTTTGTAACATGCGACATCCCCTTAAAGTGGGGATAGAGGGGTTCAAAGTTAGTAGGAAAGAATATTTTAAAAGCCTATAATTTTTTTTAATTAAATTTCTAATTTGACTTTTAGGAGCTTGCGATATCGTTGAGGCAATGTCGCATACCCTCAAATGTCAAAGACATAAATGACTTTATTTAGTTGCTAGGGATTATTTTGAATCAAATTTGATTTTGAAGACATGTTTATTCTATAGGTACTTGTAGAGATAATTTCAATTCTCAGTAGCCACTCGAGCGGGATATCAATTTTATGACTGCTCATGCACAATTGATCAAGCTACCGTAACAATACACGCAAATTTAGTCGATAGCCCATTCAATTGTTATTGATAAACAAATAAATTTTGATCGTGTCGAACGTTGCTCGAGCTAATAACCAAAATTGTCTTTATTTTTAAAATATACACTTATACATACTGTATACATACTATAAAATATAAAATCAAATAATAACAAAATAAAATAGAAACTAATTAAACAAATAATTTTGGACATGCGGCAAGGTGCCAAGAGCACTGGATGCATTCCCGCGTTGAATTGCCAAAGAAATTCTTTGTGCAAGGAATGAGCCAGCTCTCTTAACAAATAAATAACAACCAACAATCACATGCATAGCCCTGACCCCACACTAGGATTCCCTGTGTCGTGGGTATCAGAAACTACGAGTACCGACCGAGGAACTACAACACCCAGACCCGGAACAAAAAAAAAATTACTCGGTTGAATAGACGTAACCCTAAGTCACGCATTATTGTACATTTTTCGTCCTTTTATGTACTTTATAAGCCCAATCTATTGTATATTATAATCAATTACTGTAAACGGGAGGGGGGCGCTGGAAACAGCGATACAGTTTTTAATTTAAGTAATGCAGTTTTTCAACGTATTCCTATTGTTCCTAATTTGTAAAATTTGTTTTTTGTTCCAAATCAAATTATTTTGTTAAAAAAAAACTTGCAAACATTTGTCCTGCAATGGGAATCGAATCCGCACACCTTGCGTCTCAGACGGGCTCTCGACCGCTAAGCCACCGAGGTCGTAATGTAATCGGCGGCATTTTTATCAAGCTAGAACATAAAAATAACCACCTCTCCCTAGCCTCAACGGTTTGCTGGAAGAAAACTCTTTATTGGGTTCGCCATTATACATGTCCTTCCATTTAGAGTGTGTTTATGTGTTTTTCTGTGTACAACAAAGAATAAAGTACAGATCTTATTTGACCTCGTATTACTAAAACTTACAACACCTCGAAACAATTTTCACAAAACTGCTCTCCTCGAAAAGTGTTGCCTAAATAAATATTGTGTCAGATATCGGTTGCCCTTCTGGGAAATCTAATAACTTCTTTGAAGAGGGTCTGGTTTCATAAATAATAATAATTGTGGCGTGACGCTTGTCAAAAATGAAAGATAGGCCACACAATTTAGACGCATAATCAAAAGGATGAAAAATACATAGAATTGTAGTTACTGAATTTTTTTGCCGATTAAAAAAAAAGAGGAGGTTCTCAAGTCGGTGGTTTTATTATGTTCGATGCCTCAGAACTGCATTTATAGACCGACTATTGAAAGCCCCAGCGACTTCGTTTGCGTGATTTTTTTTCATACAAACTTCAAAACCCCGCTGAACCCTCTTAGCGGTTGAGTTTCAGAAAATCCCTTAGTACACCCCTTCGTACCATTTTCTTTATCACCAGCGGTTTAGGCTCTGGTTTGTATGTCAGTCAGTCACTAAGCCTTTTATAATATACTAGCCACCGTCCGCAGCTTCGCTCTCGTGGTACCTACATAAAAAGTGGCCTGTATGCTATTAGGTAAAGAACTCTTTATATTCCAAGTTTCATCGAAATCGGTTGAGCCGTTACGGCGTGATTGAATAACAAACATCTGAACATCCAAACATCCTCACAAACTTTCGCATTTATAATATTAAGTAGGATATATTGATATTGATTTGGAAAATTATTTAGTTGAAAGGATATACTTTCAGATACATTTAATCACTATCGGTTCAGTAGTTTGGTTTTTAAATTAAAATAACTGGAAAAAATATGACATCGAAGTAAACGAAAGTGGTTGTATATTTTTGTGCCGTATCCGTATCAATTGCTAATTTAGGGCTATCACAAACAACCTTCAAACTTGAAGTCGGTTCATTATATTAATTTTAAAAAAGGAACTGTCTAAAAAAATGAATTTCGCAGAGTGTCAAAAGCTTTTAGAAGTCAACGAATCCGCCATGAAGCGACGACGCGACGGCGACCGACGCGCTGTAAAGTCAATCATACGAACTCTATAATTATTGAAGATCCCAAGTCTCGATGTTCCAAGCTGTTGACCCTAGGAGCTGATACCAACAATGCAATTGTAAAGAAGACACGCACGCACCAACGACCTCAAAGAATACCATCTTTTATATGGGTTTGGCTTTTTCAATTGTAGCATTATGCAGAGTTCGATGTGAGTAATTGTACAGATCATCGACGAAATGAAGGGGTTGGATCAGTTTTTGTTCGGGACTTTGTGCTTATTTAATGAGGCGTAGGTAATACGTACATTTTGTGAGAATGAGGCTAATCAGGCTCTCTGACCGTTGATGCTGTAGGAACTTGTAGGCGCCAAGTGTCGAGTCCATCTCATTGAAGCAAGCAACGTACCCTGATATGGCATATCCTAAAAATTCGAAGATATATGACATGTGCATGAAAGAAGCCCCTAAAAAGCCACACTTTCACAACACCGATTCTTTCACCGACGGTCATCGGCTCTTCTCAGGGCCACTATACCTGAACCTGGTCACAGATCCAATACAGGATGACCAAGAAAAAATCAGTGACACGACAAGAAAGAAGCCTGATATGAATTCTGCGCAAAAGTGTGAATAAGTTGGCTCAGAAACGTGGCAGCTACCAGGCTTGGCTGGCTCGGCTGGGGCGATAGGCGACGGCCTTGCCGCGCCCCTCCCGCCCCGCGCACGTGTACGCTACGATGACGTCACGCTAACGCACCGCACACGTTCAAGTTCAATGTTGCCTATAAATTTTACCATGCCTAACCAAGTTACCACCAACTAACTCGGCCGTTGACAAGGACGTTCGAACCTTGCTGTGTGCTGTAAAAGGAAGGAAGTTGTTGATATGCATGCTTTGTTACATGACCGCATACTGAAGGTTGTCTGGGAAAGTAGCTACTGGTGACGATCAATGTCGATATCTTTTGCATGTCCCGGCTTTATCCTACTTATATTATAAATGCGCATGTTTATGAGAATGTTTGGATGTTTATTGTTCAATCACGCCGTAATGGCTCAACCGATCTCCTTGAAACTTGGAGCAGATAGAGTTCTTTACCTTTAGTAGCTAGGCTTCTTTTTATGTGCGATGCGAGCGAAGCCGCGGGTGGAAACTAATCTAATATATTTATGAATTCATGCTAAAGACGCCTATTGTGCCGGGTTTCGGAAAATTTTGGAATTTAAGATATCGGATTTTTATAAAGTAAAATATTTATGTACACCGTCGGCCTTTTAGCATCAAGGCGGTTTTAGCTTTGCTAATCCGGATTTGCTTATCGTTTTGTTCATTGATTTAACAGTTTTTACAGAAATAGCTGTTTCCTTTTTGTGAGTTGTTATTCACGCTTAATTAATAGAGAGTTGAAGGTTTTCTTTTTATGTATTTCGCCATTAGGTACTAATTGTTGTTTTTATGTAAACGCTTATTTTAGATTGTGGCATCTGAGTATCTTAACTTTGTTCTTCCATGTGTACTCAACTCAATCACTTAACATAAAAACCTCTTATACTTGATTACCTACATACAAAACTTGATTGTACGTGTAGGTTTGAATATGCGGACCGGTGCGTTACAAAATGGCGAGGCAAGCTCCCACCTAAATGAACAAGGAAAACGGCCGGACCGGTATGCAATGACAACCGCAGATTACATTTCCTTCGTATTTAAGTTTTCATTGAAACGTTTTCAAAACACGACATCTTCCTTAGCCTCATTGACAGACGTTCTGCGAAGCGCGTGCGCAGTAATTTCAACAATCGGTCACGCATCATTCGACGCGTGTCAATCCATTGTCAACTGACAGTGACGTCAGACGCCATATGCGTCGTTCTCTCCGAAATGTTTGTTTGCCCGCAAGTGAAAACATGCCTTGTTTCTACTTCCTTTCGTTGCACATTGCTGAATGACAGAGCCTTGACAACGTCAAAGAATACGGGAGGCGAATCTCAAAATTTCATTTTGTCAGTGTGTGACCAGAAGTAGATGTGATAGCAAGTGGCAACAAGACCAATAAGTGACCTAATTGTTGGACCCAGAGATTGGTTTATTTTTAGCCGTGCAATTAAACGCAATTAGAGATCTTTATTTATCCCCGATCAAGTTAATTAGAATTTAGTATGGCAAAGTGCGGTTCTTTGAGAATTAGAGCGGTTTCAGTGCTAAAATAAACAGTGTTTATGTGTGTTTGTGACGTTTTTTACGAACTTTGTTTATCGGAGAATAATAATTGACTTAATATCAGTATCGTAAAAATAGTCAAGTGGGAGTCGAGTTACATAATTACAGGTGCGTTTTACCTAATCATAAATGCTGTTCTTACGCCGTAACGGCTCAACCCATTTCGATGAAACTTGGAATAGACAGAGTTATATGCCTAGAATTGCATATAGGCTACTTTGAAGCCGCGGGCTCAAGCTAGCTTGTAATAAATTGAACAACACTCTTCCCAATTCGACTCCACGTCCCCAAAACGATCACAACAGCTATGTGTTAGTCACGGGTCACTAGATAGCTATGCCCAGGTCGCACAGCAACTGTTTACGAGTTATCAAAGCGAGACTGGCGACGTTTAGTATAAATATCTAGCAAGTAGCAACATATTTAGATAGTCTTATACTTATACTAGCTTCCACCCGCGGCTTTGCTCGCGTGTTACCTATAACGATAGAAATATTATGCTATTCCAGACTATAATCTATCTCTGTGCCAAATTTCATCCAAATCCGTTCGGGCGTTTGGGCGTGATTAAACTACAAACATCTAAATTTCCAAAAATCCTCACGCTCATCCCAAATGTAACCACCATCTTACTAGTGTTTAGTAACATCAGCCTTCACTAATGCACGTGTCGACCGAAACGATCTATTTAACAAACTCGAACAAAGATAACTTTATTTGTTTTCGTTGCGAAGCCAAATTAGCTTCGGATAAAAGTGTTTTTTAAAGTTATCATAAGAGCGTTTGACCTCTTACATCATTGTATAATTTTCGTTTTATGGAATCACACACGGAATTGTATACAAGCAGCCTTGGGGTCTTACTTAAAAGCTTCGATCAGTTGGAAGTCATCAGTCCGCCTTACAGAAGATCGCAGCCAAATAACATTATTTGTTTCAAATAGTGTTGTGTTCCTGCGATGAGTAAGGTTGCCAGGGCTCTTTAGGGGGTTCGGGGTCGGCAACGCGTGCGTGATGCCTCTGGTATTGCAAGCGCTCATAGGCTACGGTAACCGCTTACCATCAGGTGGGCCGAAAGCTTGTTTGCCACCGCTGTTGTATAGAAAAAAAAAAAAAAAAAAAAAGTTGGTTTGAATTTCTAAATGGGAATCTCTACATTCTGTCTATATTCGTATAGGTGACCCTGTCCCCACTAGGTATGTAAATTTAATATAATATTATATATAAGGCTCGAAAACAACCGCCCACGATGCCTTGAAACTCTATCAATAGTAACTGCCATCGAATAATTCTCAATACTTAATAATGTATTTAAAAAATACATAATATTAAAATCGTTATACGATTTGTATCGCGCTGTATGTAAATTTGCTAGTATCACGCACGTAGGAGATTTGCAAAAGAAAAAAATTGTAAATATAGATCTAAATGTACTATCAAATGTTAGTAACAAACATTCAGCTGGAACTTAGCTGAATACTCAGATCAAGCAGAATCAATCGCAGAAGTGGTTTGTTCTCGATTTCCATTGCGCAAGTATTTTATGAGAACGATAAACATCGGGTTTCTATTCGTGTAGATTATTGGCGTGTATCAATGGTTGAAACCGGCCGTACGTAAGGCTATGCTGCTTAGCATACAATTGACGGTAATTCCTGCTAGCGAGTTAGTCACGCGGCCGCCACTCTGAATCGCGCTTAGTATTCACGAGACAACGCTGTTTGCCTACGCGTGTACGATCACCGACCAAATCTAAATGATTAGGTATTCTGCGTCTAAATCGAGCAGTGATAACTGTTTCTCACGAGGCCACGACATGTTTGCAAAATGTTACAAAATGGGACGCCGACATTTGTTTTTGTTTGTTATAGACTCTCGCCATTTAGCGATGACTTTCAGATCTGCGTGTCCGCAAAGTTTCCCACATTGCGTTTGAAAATTATACTGTGTCTGAGCCGAACTGGCACTGAATTAAATATGCATGATGTATCGAGCTTATTGTAAATAGAATCCCAAGTGGATCGGAATGGTGCGGAACGGGACAGCCTTTGTTTATTTATCATGTGTGGAATGTAAAGCCGTGTAGCGTAGTCGAGGGTGCCGGTAGTGGTGCCGACAGCCGAGCCAGGGAAAGCACTCGACGCGAGTTGGCAACCCATTGTCTACTGTCGAGCCCGATTGATTGATCACGCATTTATTCCTGTGTGAGCGAATTTATTTGGATATTTGGCAAGTGAATACGCTTTCGTAAGTCGGAGTAGAGTAAAAGCTATTGTAAACTAGAATGGTACTATACTAGGTATTGTCAGGTACATAAATACATCCATTTAATAATATAATTCATAAATAGAGGAGTTTATCAAGCTTTGATGAACGTACTTCGTCCCTTGCGATACAGTACGCTTCAGTGAACCGAACAACACAAAAATAGACAAGTCCAGAAAAAAAACACAGGGGCGTGAGAACTTTTTGGTCGAAATTTGAAATTAGTTTAAGGAATCTAATAGATGCTACGTTAGTGAATAAAAGTGCCGATTTTCAATCACAATGTAAAAACACGAGTAAAATGGTCATAAGAATGCCACAAACCTTGCATCATATGACGTGATCAATGGTTGTTTTTTAGGTCGTTCATACAAGGGATATGAACTTGATTTGATTTCAAAATCATAACTAATATTAATAATAATTTGTTTATTTCACCAAAGAATGTACAGAAAAAAGTTGTGAAGCCCCTGACCTTTGAGATAGGTAATATTACCCTGTGTTTCAGAAGTCAGAACTTGCGTTCAATGGGTCAAAATCACGTTAATGTCGACCATTGGGGTTCTCTAACATAATATAGCTGTTTGAACCGTTCTGATTACCGGGCGGTTAGTTCGTAGCTTAGAGCTCAAATCCCATTTATTTTTCTTGCACGTGATCGACCTTAGCTACATTTTCAAAGCATAACTATATTTAGCAGTCTCAAATTCGACTGTACATACATCATTGAGCAGATAAGATATTACAGCACTTGTTTGTCGGAGCGTGACGAGGTATTGTAGTATCATTCATAACAGCTTTGCCAATTACCTACACGAACGTCTATCATTCATGATAACTTACATAAATCAGAAGTTTCGTTTGGATTTATTTATAAACCCGAGCACAGGTGAGTCGAGGGTGTCTCTACTATTAAGAGTCGCTGATTTCAGGGAAAATTACTCACTTTGGAACTCAATTTATCCTTGGAAGTATTAAATAAGGCGTTTAATAATTGATTAAAGCAATTTAGGCTCTTTTTCAATTAACTACGAGAGAATTGCTTACTTAACAGGCACCTTTGGTATAAGATCTAATTTAACACAGTATCGGTGAAAGCTAGTACCTAAGTATTCGAGGCAGTAGTCTGTGAAGCGAGCAAGATTACACGCTCCACTCGCTTCGTTTTAATTTAACCGTTATAGGGATCAATGGGAATTTTCAAAGCACAGTGTAGGAAAGCCTAATCAATAACGGTCCAGTTGCTTTGTCTGGGATGTTCCTGAGGACACCTGCTCGTAATGGCTTTGTCGTAAAACAAGAGATGATAAACGTTGAGTGAATTGCTGTTGAGAAGGACTTAAAAGAGCCAGTATTTGTCCCGTACGCGACACATTTTCAAACCGGCTCAGCCATTGAAAATGTATGATTTTAATACGACGGTACCGCTATCTGTATTCTTAGCTGAGTAAGGCAAAGAGACACCGATGATGTGAGCAAACCTAACCCAGCCGAGGTGGGCAAGCCGATGACGGCGACGGCTCTTCTTCGTTCGACGTACATGACAAAGAGTGTGAACATTTTCCTCTCTGACACTCCACCTCGCTCATCGTCGTATAACTCATCAAATAATTGTATCATCGCGAGTACGAATGAACGAAATCAACACTAAACCATCACCATCATTAGAACCATCCAAGCTCTCCAAACTTAACGCCTCGCCTCATTTGAAGGGGTATATTGTAGACCCCGAAGCCGGCCGCAAAATCGATGGGTACCTTGACGATACAAAGTAGAATAGAGTAGATTAAAGAATTTACAAAAAAAAAGGGGAAAATTTACAAAACCTTCATAAGACCTGTCGTATTGTATGGATCTGAGTCTTGGGCTGCCAAAGGGACGGATGAAAGAAGATTGCACGCAGCGGAGATGCGAATGTTAAGATGGATGTGTGGAGTGACCAGAATGGATAAGGTAAGGAATGAGTATGTAAGAGGAAGTTTGAAAGTGGCGCCAGTGACGGAAAAGCTGAGGAGTAATCGGTTAGCTTGGTATGGGCATGTCATGAGGAGGGAAGAATGTCATGTGACAAGAAGAGTGTTAGATATGAATGTGGATGGATGTAGGAGTAGAGGTAGGCCAAAGAAAAGATGGATGGACTGTGTGAAAGTGGATATGGTGAAGAAAGGAGTGAGTGTTGAGATGACGACTGATAGAGGGAAATGGAAGAAGAATACATGTTGTGCCGACCCCACATGATGTGGGATAAGGGCAGGAAGATGATGAAAGTAGATAAAGAATATCTATAAAGGCACATGGGGGCCGTGACTGGATGATGAAGGCATCCAACCGCCAGGCATGGAAATGGCTGGGAGAGGCCTACGTCCTAAAATAGACAAATGATGGCTCAAGGTGATGATGATGATAGTGATTTGTATTGGTCGATACAAAAAATAACTACCCTTACCTACACTCTCATTTTGAAATCATGTCCTGCCCAACACTAGAGTTAATTGTTTGCGATTAAGTATGTGGTTGTATGCATATAATACGATACACACATACCTACACTGTATTCACTAAACATGTCTGACGTCGCCTGTCGCTAAATATGTGTTTATCGAGTTTGTTTAGCCGCAAATAGAAAGAACGCGGGCGGTCCCTCCATTAAAATTTCCGATAAATGGCCGGCATATTTATACGACTATGCATAGATAGAGTGTTTTAAAATTCCGATTCGACCCGGTTTCCGAGAGCAACTGTTATAATGCACCGCCTAAAATATCGTCCATTTAGCGGCGGCGGCGATCGTGGGTGGACGCTGACATTCAACTGGCATCCGCAAATTTTCACCTTTTTAAACGTTTTGTTTACTTAAAATTCTCGTAACGTCTGTTATACCCAGGCTATCAGCGTCGGTAAATGTTAAAATAATGAGCTGTACGCGACAAGGAACTTGCTTATGCTATTGCTTGCAATGCTAGTAGGAATTATCGACTTTGAAAGTGGTTAGGTAGCTACTATCAATATGAAAATACATAGCTATGTATAAGTGTTGCCAAACGTGAAAAGCTAGGTCTGCATAATATAGTTAAACAGTAAAGTAAAGTTAAACAGAAAAAACGTGTTTAGGAGGTCATAACTAACAAGTTGCTTAAAAAAAGGTTTGAATCGCAAAACTCTGTAGCTATGTCTGCAGTTTATTTGTCTAAATTGTTACTTAGGCTATGTTATATCGCGCTACATTCCCATAAGAGCAGCTTTTTTATATGTTTAAACATTTTTTAACAAAGGTTCATTAGTAGGGCGTGAACATAGTGCGAATGTATGTGTAAAGAGTGTGCGTGGGAGTCCATCCGACAAATTACCCACACATAAACAAATACACATACGTGATCGTTTACGATCTTGTTATGTATTCTTTACAGTTGTGACTTTATAAAGCTGCGTATGCACTTGCGCAGCCCCGAGACGAGCTACCTTATCCTGAGCCGCTCGACCAGCGGCTGCATCTAGTGCATACGCAGCTTTACATTGCACTGCAGTTACTTGCACCAACGAACTAAATCATGAAATAGTCAAAGGATTACAGCGCAGCGGGCGAGTGCCCGTCTGAGACGCTAGAGGTGCGCGCTCGATTCCCGCTGTGGGACAAATTTTTGCATCTGCTAATATTTTTTCCGGGTCTGGGTTTTGTGGTTATTATACTCGTAGTTTCTGTTACCCACGACACAGGGAATCCTAGTCTGGGGTCAGGCAGGCCTATGTGTGGCTGTTGGGTTTTATTTATTTAACTTATTAACACGTGTAAACTAATTATCAAAAATGTTTAACACAGCGATTAAAATGGTGTTAAGTAATCAGTCAACGCAACGGTCATCGAACTTGCTAATTAATGTAAATGCAGCAATGCATCAATTATATCGCTCGGTTTCCTTGAATCACACAATTTTGTGTGATAATGTCAAAGTCATCATTCTTGAACAATGCATTTATGTCGATGGATGGGTTGCACTCTTTTATTGGAGAACCAAACTTAATGAAAGAGGCAAAGTTTGTTTTACGACTTTTGGAAATTCAACATTTTTCAGTTAGCTAGCTTGTCGTGTCACTGAAGCTCACATTTGTCTTCAATTTTTTCACATTTTTTAAGCTCTTATTTATTAGGGATTATAATTAGATAACTTTTCTTTTGAGCCTCACCTAGTTCGATCGGCACCACACTGAAGCTTTAAATTCCATTTTGTGAAAAAGGATCATCGAAAAAAATGATAGGCACCAAGCCGTGTTTGTTGCCTGATTCTTCTAGGCTTGGTCGCGAGGATCAGGCATAGCTTCAACTAGTTTCTAAGACGTTTCAAAGTGATCCTAGTGGTTTTATTGAAATAAATGACTTTGACTTTGACTTTTGACTGATTTTTTCTTGGTCATCCTGTATTAGGTCAGTGAGCAGGTTGAGGTATGGTGACCCTGAAAAGGGCCTATGACCGTCGGTGAAAGAATCAGTGTAGTGAAAGGATTAAAGTGCGCCTCTTAGAGGCTCCTTTCGTAAACAAATTTTTCAGTTAAAAAACTCTATGCAAAAATCTGCTTGTTTTGGGGTAAAATCAGTCAAATTCAATTATCAAATCAAATCAAGACTACAATATGAAAAAGTTCAATTAAAAAAAATCGGTCTAAATAGCATATATGAATATAAGGCTCTTTTCGGGATGTAGTATTACAACTATTAATCACCTTGTAAAACTTGTTTTTTCACCATTGGTCACAAGATAATTTTCATGGTGACTTGGGAAGAAACTTTAGATAGACTATAAAATGACTCTATAGTAAAATACGGTTTTCAAAGTTGTTTAAAAAGACTCTATAGTAACATTCGGTTTTCAAAGTTTTGCATTCAATGAAATAATATTAGTTTCAGAACAAAATCTGGGTGTGAGCCAAAAACAGCATGTTACAAAAACCCTGTCTGATATGTACTTTTGTATACCTTTTTTATAAATGTTAGTAAATGTTTTTATTCTCTCGACTAATTTAATTGTTTCGGAAAAATATTATCAGCTTATGCTCAGGTGCGGCGAGGTCAATACCCCGGATACCGCTGTGGTGAACAGTGTTGGATCCACGCTAAAATTTGCAATGCTTAGGAAAAATTACACATTTTTCTCTCTATCATAGTGGACATTTTTCCAAAATGTTTTTTTCTGCGTCATTCAAGATTCAAGATTCGCTTAGTGATAGTGAACAGAAAGTCTTCAAGGGGCTAAAAAGTCTTAGAAATCGTGAAACCTAATTTCGTGTAGGTACTTACATTTGGTATTCAGGAGCAATGATTTTTATCTTTTTTTCTACATCAATCTATTCTGTCAGTGGAATTTCCATAAAGGGAACAATTTTAGCTATTTTAGGCGGAGCTAGCGGTGCCTGCGAATTCTAGAGAAAACAGTGGGTATTTTGTAGATTTCATCATTGGTAGAGTCGGATATTTAGGTACAGTGGGAGTGTTCATAGTTAGCTACCGATTTACTTTATTATTATTATTCATTTATTTCAGAGCATATCCATGTTTAAAATTAATAATTAATTACATAAAATTACAACACTTTAGTAGCGTCGAAACTGCCTACTCTGATCTTTTATTACAATATTTAAATGCCTGATAAATTTCAAACAAGAAATAACTCTCATCGACGCAGATTTGTATCATAAGAATTATGTGTTGAATTAAGAATCACATGTTGTGCCGACCCCACATGATGTGGGATAAGGGATTTATTTTAGGGGAAGACAATTATTTTAAAATCTTCATAGAGAATGTTGTTAGTTTGTTATTTCCACGTCAGGCCGTGGCATGTATGTAAATATAAAGATTTTGCGGCAGTCGAACGTGGGCGGGCTTGTTTGCCTCGGTTGTCCTATTGCGTGATCAACTCTATGAAACTGTATAGGTAAGTACTTACTACAAAATATGTTCTACGAGTACTGCCTGGTATAACCATAAATGCCATCAACCAGAAAACAGACGGCACGATTGGAATTTATGAAAATTTTGTGAACCTTGCAAGATTGTTGGCAAAAATGGGGTGACAGTTGTGATGAAATTAAAAATGACTAAAATTATATGTATTTTAGTTTTAAGGTATATATATCTATGGGCCCTGTATTTGTACATGTACTTTGCTGTGTTGCCTGAAATAAATGACTTAATTAATAATAATAAAATATAAGAAAACATAAGTTATCACTCATTGCCTAACGCTATCGAGAAAAGAAAATCTATAGGTTTCGAGTGAGGACTTAGATAGAACCCAATGAATAAGAAGTAAGATGATTCCAAATTTTAATTACATTATTTGCTCAACTCTCAGCTTAAGAATTAACTGTAAGAAACCATTCACATAAACTACTACTATGAGAGTGGAGTACGGTTACTCAAACACGAGTACAGAACAAATACGGGCAGATACAAATGTTTAACTAGGTGTGTGAATTCTTACGACAGAAAGCAAAGATAAATGACTATCCTGCCCGAACTAGCGTAGTCACAAAAACAAACATTTCCATACCTAGGTACGATTTTAGGGAAATCGCATGTCACATGGTCTTTTTATCATCTTTATAAGTAGGTAATTATTACTCATACGAGAAGTTTGACATTGAGATTAATATCTAAAATAGCTGAATAATTGAGCAAAAACAGCTGATTTCGGCACAGAGTTTTTTTTAATGAAAAATTTTAAATTTCCAGAAGTTGTAGTGCAAACTTTATTGCCAATTAGGTGTAGAATAAGCCCCTTTCGGGATAGCGTCCTTATTATGAATCACCTTGTATATGTAAAGTCTCATAATAAAAAGTCTTGTTTTGAAATAATGAAGTGCGATTCGAGGTCTCTTTATAAGAGAGATTTTCTCGCTCTAAATTGGAGCAGCCCGCCTGGGGAGGTACCTCCGCCTTACAGAAGATCGCAGCCAAATAACATTATTTATTTCAAATAGTGTTGTGTTCCTGCGGTGAGTAAGGTTGCCAGAGCTCTTTAGGGGGGGAGGGGTTCGGCAGGCAACGCATTAGCAATGCTCCAGGTGTTGCTGATGTCAATAGGCGACGGTAACCACTTACCATCAGGTGGACCGTAAGCCTGTTTGCCTCCGTATAACATAAAAAAAAAAAAAAACTATCGAGTGAGAGCATTTGTTACGTGATAGTAACTCGTGACGACAATTTAGCCGGCGCAATTGCATTCAGACTATTGCAACTGCATTGTCTTCACTGCCCCTTCCATAGCAATCAAATTAAAACTCTAATATTATAATTAGAAACACTGCAATGCAATTAGCACGTCAGAGTTTTTGCCGCAAACGAGTAAAGTGTTGGAAACTCTTTACGTAACCGTCGCGTGACCAGACGTTCATTCAGTAACGGGGACGTCTATAAATCGGTTCTTGTTGCCAGAAACTATTAGTTGCCGGTTTCAATTCTACTATCAGGTATTCGAGGGTTCGATACATTGTATACCTTTTCTTTTAACCAGTGTACCAAAGTAATGTGTGTCCCAGAAACAAAACAACTTTTGTTGCAAAACTTTGGAAATTATTTTTACAAATTCCTGCATTGTTTTTAAGGCCGTTTTTAAAAGTACCTACAAATACATGAAGTTATAAAAAAGCTTTGTTCATACATTCCAAAACGATTTTTATTTTTATTCTAGGCCATATCGTTATTGGGATAAAACGAAAATAAAAATTCTAAAAAAACCTAACATGAGCTCCCATTTGGTGAGGTTTCAATGAGTTCGTAGTTCAAGAAAGATTAGGATAGTTAGGAAATGTTAAAGTGCGATTTTCAAAGTTTAAAGATAAACTTTTACCGGAACGAGATCTCAGTTTTGGGTGAAACACTAGTTTAAATCAATCCTATCCTACTAATATTATAAATGCGAGTTTGTGAGGATGTTTAGATGTTTGTTGTTGGATGTTTAGATTTTAAGTATTATTCAATTTTATAGAAGCATTAGGTACATATTTCCTCAAGTGTAGCGAGTGCTGCCCTTAGATCATTTGTTGAAGCTCACTTTTGTCTTCTTTTTTTCACATTTTTATAAGCTCTTATTTATTAGGGATTATAATTAGATAACTTTTCTTTTGAGCCTCACCTAGTTCGATCGGCACCACACTGAAGCTTTAAATTCCATTTTGTGAAAAAGGATCATCGAAAAAAACGATAGGCACCAAGCCGTGTTTGTTGCCTGATTCTTCTAGGCTTGGTCGCGAGGAACAGGCATAGCTTCACCTAGTTTCTAAGACGTTTCAAAGTGATCCTAGTGATTTTATTGAAATAAATGCCTTTTGACTTTGACTTTGTTCAATTAAGCCCAAACGGCCGAACGGGTTTGGATGAAATTTGGTACAGAGATAGATTATAGTCTGGAATAGCATATAGGTTAAGTATAAATGTTTATAATCGCGCGAATCCACTCCAAATGCATTTCGGAAGCAATTTCAAAGTATTCAGTGTTTGATCGTTATCGTTGGTAATGTGTAGTGTATTTTTAAGGCTAAATTCAATTTCGTGACGTCACTTTATTACATTAGCCAACGGTCAACATGCATGCATGCGGTCTCAGCATCGTATCAGCTGTTTGTGTTACGTAAAGACGTGTTGAGATAATTTATCACGATTCCTATATTAGCTGCGGCCGTCTTAAACGGACGTAATAAAGCGTTGACGCAATCACTATCATTACATTTATAAAACCAAGTCCTCCCCGCCGCGTCTGTTTGTCTGCCTGAACGCGATAAAACTAAACGGGTTTCAGAACGGTTTTCACCAATAGACTGAGTGATTCACGAGGAAGGTTTAAAAATAAATAAAAATAAATATTTCGGACATATCACACACGGTCAACTGATCCCAAACTAGGCATAGCCTGTACTATGGGTACCAGATACTGATATACATAATAGATATATATTTTACACCCAGACACAGAACAAACATCTGTGTTAGTCACAAATGTTTGTCCAGTGCGGGAATCGAACCCGCGACCTCTAGCGTAGAAGGCAGAGTTACTACCAACTCAGCTATGAGGCCTGACAAAGGTGTTAGTGTGTTGCTGTGCCTGCTGTTTAGGTGGATAATTCATTAAAGTGACTGAAATATGACAATAATTGTTGTAGATGTCGGAAGAAATCATGCTGACTGGGAGTTATACTGGCGTGCGCCGCGTAAACGAATAGAGTTATATACCTACCCATGCGAAGACGGGGCGGGTCGCTAGTTTAAATAAAGCTTTCAGCATCAAATAAATAATCAACGCCGCCGCGTACTATTTTTGATAACTCTGGGCCCTAACCAGTGTTTGTTAGCACTAGGTTATACGAATTTGAACCATTTTTTTTTTTTTTTATACAACTGAGGTGGCAAACAAGCATACGGCCCACCTGTTGGTAAGCTATGAGCGATTGCAATACCAGAGGCATCACACACGCGTTGCCGACCCCGAACCCCCCACCCCAAAAGAGCTCTGGCAACCTACTCATCGCAGGAACACAACACTATTTGAAACAAATAATGTTATTTGCGATCTTCTGTAAGGCGGAGGTACCTCCCAGGCGGGCTGCTCCAATTCAGAACGAGAAAATCTCGCTGTGCCCTACCTCCTCCTAACCATAAACGTTTGAGACTGTCAACTTACGTCACCGCCAAACAGAATCGCAAGGCTCTGGCTTAAGTGTACAAAATAGATCGATGACGAAAGCGCTATGATTATGAAGCATTATCATAACGGGCATAATGATCAACAGATTAGGTTGAGTAGCTCCGTTGTAAAAACTCCGCGGGGAACATATAGGCTTTTTTAACCGGGCGAGTGGAGTCGCAAGCGAAAGCTTGTCATTACTAAATTACTCTTCCAGCCCATAAGATAAACTTTCGAGAAAAATATGCCTACGCTGCCTGAAGGATTATTGTAGGTAATAACTTTTTAATGAATGAAGTTTTGTCAGATGCTTACACAAGCATCAGCATTTAGCTCAAACCTTGTTTAAGTACTACCTAGTTACTACCTAGGTAGGTACTACCGAAATTAACCTAAAATTATACTAGTTTACTTACTGATGTGTGCCAATTAATACCTAATTAATCATCACTATGTTAACATACAAGGTGATTCATAAATGCTGATTTAGTCAAATTTTCGTTGGTTTCGACATTGTCAGGACTTTGCTTAAATATTTTTTTTTGCAAAAACGATGGAGTCAAATTTCTGCATGGTATTTTAATATGAAATCTGTATTATATGAAGCTAAGACGGGCTTATACTAATTAATCCGAGGATAGTCGTGGGCAGCCTTTAGTTTGAAATCAAAATACGCCTCGTTTGCTCACCGATACTAAATGTAATATTATAAAATATTAATAAATTCATTGCCGATTATCTGTCTGCCATGATGGCAACCCCCCTGAACGGAGACAGGTGAGCGAAACAGGTGCGGCCAACGTATTCCTCGGAACATCCTCTGTAATTAATATGGAAACTAATGTAAACATGACACGGTACAGGAATCAAAAAATATATAATACTACTAGCTTGTACCGACGGCTTCCCTCGCGTGGTACTCAGATAAAAAGTAGCAAAGATGCTATTGCAAAGGTACTATAAAATATCAACCTATCCCTGCCAATTACTTATCTCTGGTTCTGATTCTTGTCTATTATTATATTAATGCTATTATTTTTATTTATTTATTAATTTCAATTCAAGTATTTTATTTCAGCTTTCACTTAATTAATTTATATTCAAAATTTATATTCTCTAAAAACTAACAAAATTTATATTCTCAATAAATTTTGTCTGTATGTTGCCTGGGTAGGTGCGTATTATATTATATTCTTTTCTGCAAATTTTCTATGCCTGTAAAGTGAACATGTCCTTATGGGACGAATAAAAAGTTTTTCTTTCTTTCTTTCTTCTTTCTAATCTAGGTAAGAATCGGTTGAACCACTTTAAAATAAATAACAACAAACAGTCACATACACAGTCTTGAGCCCACTCTAGGATTCCCTGTGTCGTGGGTATCAGAAACAACGAGTGCCATGGTAGGTACCACAAAACCCAGACAGGGAATATTTGCAGATCATGCAAACATTTGCAATGCAATGCAACAAACACCAAAAAGGAGCAATACCTTTTACAATAGGTATCTAAAATCAATTTATATCCGAGATATCAGAGTTTGCTAATTACGTGCGCTGTGGCCGCCGTCGACATCAACTGTTCGCCTGCCACACACTGCGAACTTGTCACGCTCATAATGCGCCAACGCTAAGAGCTCTCACTCTTTTAAATGCCTATGTACACGAGGTCCAACATGTCGACATCTTTAATGATAAAATTTGTATAATATTTAATTCGCTAAGAGTATTTATAAGTTTTAATTTTAGACAGTAGGCACTTTGGTATATACTGTAAGCTTGCTGTTTTAACTGAAATAAATAATTCTAATTCTAATTGAACCGACTTCAACCCAAGTACCTGCCTATTCTTTCACGAAAATCTAATTTGAACAAAAGTTGTAGAGCAAAAGCTTAGGTTAAACAATTAATAAATCCATCTGCCTATTGGGTGCATAATAATATTACCTACGGAACAGCGTATATTTTACACCTAATCTAGGTCTAACTAATCCCTGGTTTTGTGACGTGTCATTTCATTATATGACATTTTTTGACTGGCCTCTTAGCTCAGTTAGTAATAGCTCTGCCTTCTGCGCTAGAGGTCGCGGGACTGGGTGTTAAATATTTATCTTTTAAGTTTAGTCAGTATATGTATCAGTCTCTGGTACACATAGTACAGGCTATGCCTAGTTTGGGATCAGTTGACCGTGTGAATATGTCCGGAATATTTATTTATTTATTTACATAAAGCAAATGTATGAAGTGACACGTCACGGAACCAGGGTTTAGTTAGACCGTCTAAACCACATTTCGTAATTACAGGGAATGGGTTTTCATGATAGATGACGATAAAAAGAAAAATTACAAGCCTATGTAACTTTTTATACTGAAACACTGTATAATCGACCATGGCCTGTAATCATTGCAAGATGGACGGAAACGAGACCTCCACGTAAAAATACTACAATCTAAAAACTACAACTGTACTAGGTACCTACATAGTTTACTCGTAATTGTAGACTATTCGCCGCACGTTAACATTAGCAGCAAGATCCACTAATTATTGTAACGTTATTAAATATAGATACGAGTAACTATAACGAGAGTTTACGAGTAACATTTGTGGTAAACAACATTTTAAGATAATTTGTTGCATAATTTTACGCAAAATATTATTCAATGGTCATTCAGCTTTCTGTGTGGAAAACATCGTAAGGAAACCTCATAGCTCAGTTGGTAGTAACTCTGCCTTCTGCGCTAGAGGTCGCGGGTTCGATTCCCGCACTGGACAAACATTTGTGACTAACACAGATGTTTGTTCTGTGTCTGGGTGTTAAATATATATCTATTATGTATATCAGTCTCTGGTACCCATAGTACAGGTTATGCCTAGTTTGGGATCAGTTGACCGTGTGAATATGTCCGGTTTTTTTTTTTTTTTAAAGCGGCTGCCCTACGCGTAGAACCTAAAATTAAATTAAAATTCCAAGACATGTGCACGAAAGGAGCCTCTAAGAGGCGCACTTTGATCCTTTCACTACACTGATTCTTTCACCGACGCTCATAGGCCCTTTTCAGGGCCATTATACATCAACTTGGTTACTGACCTAGTACAGGACCAAGAAAGAATCACACAACAAGCAAGCAAGCTATATGGGATGAACCTATTATAATCCGATTCATGGTTCATGAATACTACGAGTGATAAAGAAAGTATTTACGTAATACTTAGGTACGTATTAAATCACATTAGAAGAAATGAAAATAGGTTTACGGCTTATTGTATAGGTAGTGGTCATTCTCTCAGATTACCCAGGCACTTAAGATCCGTTAAGACACTAGACACTAAGACACGTCCAAACATTACAATTGACTCATAAACAATACAAATTTAGTAACAGAAGAAAAGTGAAAATCAATAGACGCTCAGACAACCAGATGATAGTGCCCGATCAGCGCCGATAGGAAAATTCCAAGTAAACAGAACTCTTGACAAAACAGAGCCCAGCCAGCAAATCAAGCGTGGAGACAAAATAATCCAGCCATTTGTAAGTTAGGTTTCCAAGGGGTAGGAGAGCCCCCTCGCTGCGGGCCGGGTGGTAAGACGCGGCGTGAATGGCGGCGGCAAGGTCAGGGGCGCCGGAAGTGGGTTACGGGCGGCGCCCTATCGACCGCCCAACGCCGCCCGCCCCCACCAGCCCCGCGAAGCTCGCCCAGCATGCCAATATAATAACACATCCCGCATCAAGTCATTAACGAATATAATCAGTGCAGGTGCCGTGCAAAATGTGCTTAATGTAATGTTTGGACTGTAACTTCTCCCTTAGACATTCTTAAAGGTGCTCAGCGATCTGAGGGAATATCTACTATAGTTTTAGTCTTTTAGTTTTAGTTACTTAAAGATTCTCGAAATAGGAGAGCAACGTAGCAAAGTGATTTGTCAGAGACCACTCTATTTCCTACACAAGGTACTCAACGTAAGCTTATCTAAAGTTAATATGGACCTAAATAGTTTTTTTTGCTGTCTGAAATAAATCATTTTATTGTTGTTTTTTTTTTAAAGCATTACTATGCTTATTAGTTTACAGTCTGTTCCGCTCTTTGGAATTGTACAGTTGAATAATTGTTGTATCTAATGTGCACGGAGCGCGTCCGCGAGCATTCTAGGATAATTTACGAATTTTCGTTAATTAGTGGCGGTTTGGACACGGTTCAACAATACGGCGGCCATGTTGGATGCGCCGGAGTTAGAGCTCGTGATGTAAGCTTCCGCGGATTTGGCGCGCCATTCATGCGAGGTTTTTTACCCCGCGGCCTTGTTGGTTGCGCCCACGCACCGCGCCGCTACGCTCAGACGGCGCTGGACGCCAAAATTACAACTCTCTCAATAATACAGTCCGCAAAAATAGATTGTTGAAAGATAAAAAATAGCGGCTTTGCGGCTCCACAACTCCCAGAGCCGTTCGCATTGCTTTAATTAGTAGGTAATGCACTTAATGCTTACTCTGCTGACAGTTTTTGTCGTGATTCCGAGAATCTAAAGTTGGTAATACAGGTGCTGATCTGTAAATAACCGCTTACGTAACATCAGAACATGAGATTGCTTTTGTTAAGTGAATTGGACAGCGGGCGAGTAAAAACAAACCAAAAATAGACAGTCGCTTTGGAGCGGGCTCGGTCGAGAACTAGCTAATTGGTTTGAATTTTTAAAGCCTTAGTCACGGTTCCACCATCTCTCATTGTTTTTTTTGTGAGTCACATCGGCAAACAATGTGCAGCGATCTCTTGTTTCCTCATTCGTGAAAAATTACATTTGGATTGTTTTAGCAAATAATTGTGTGGAACTGCTCTACCGTGCCGGTAAAAGTAATCTAATTACTACGTGAATGTACTCTATAAAACCATGTTTTTTTTATTTTGTATTTTTTCTTTTTGTGAATAGATTAAGGCCCTTTCGTTAGGGGACTACTACTATACGGAACACGTATAAGTGATAAGTAGTTGGTTTAGCTATCTGATAAAAATAAAATATTTGAAAAAAATCTGCATACTATCTGTAGATTTCATGAATCTCGAATGAAAATTAAAGAAACTTACCGCAAAATGAAATCTATACATTGTTTTTATATCGAAAAGAATCACTGGCCAACTTTACAAGGCCACTAGAGGAGGGTTCGTGATAGTCTAGGTAGGTACTATTATGTTGTTTTCTGTTTAATTGTATAGACTAGGTACCTATCTAATTCTAAGGTTTTTTTTGTGACATTGGTCTTTTCTGTGTGTTTTTTATGTGTGTAAATAAATTCTATTCTATTCTAAGTTTAGAGAGCCAGGTCTTACTAAATATACGGCTACCTATCGAGTTTCACATCTATTAGCGCCTTTATCGTGAATTTTGAAATAAACCTAAAATTATCTGAACAATGAAAGACTAGGCATTCAGTTTGCGTCATCAGCTGAAATAAATGTTGATACAGAAATAAAGTTTACAGTGTATGCATAAAGCCTTATTTGGGTCTACTTGTTGTACAACACATGTTTTTAAAAGTCTACATAGCATCCTACATAGGTTTTTTTCTGGTACAGATAACTGTATTACTGTTTTTGTAACTATTTCCAAGTATTTTGGCTCATTGAAGTAATGTTTTGTTCTGAAATACAGTGAAAAAAATATTTAAAAAATGTATTGCTACATAAACGACTTAGAACAGAAAATTACAAATTACACAACTCTATATAGTATTACATATAAATATAGTAAACAAATGGTTTGATTATGTGCCTATGTGCTTGCGAGTTCTGTGAAAGCATGCCTTCAGGCAACAACGATGCACATATATACAAACAAAGTTGTACATAAGGTCTCCCTTAGCATGTGAGGCGTGCCTACGCTAACTCAGCGTGAGCGTGTTTGCGCAGGTGCGCAGGCGCATTCTTTGTTCTTAAAATTATCGCTTCAGGCACAAACACGAAGGAATGTCTGTTGCATTACCTTCTTTTCTATTGTGCCTATGTTATTTATATAAATTTTAAAACCACTTTTCCTTACACTTGCTAGCTGTTTTTGCTAGCGTGTTTTATCACAGAACATAGACTCATCTGTGAGGTTTTAATAGATTTATTTTGTGACGGAAGTGCAAAAACAGCGTGCGCATCAGCGTGGTCATAATTGGATGGACCGAATAATATAGAACAATAAAATAAAAAAGAATAATTTACCGCGTACTTTTGGCAAGATCTCATGTTGAAGGAACGAATAAACTTGCAAAACACATCTAGCATGTTTCATTCATCCAGCATATTACAGTGCACGTACCTAGTGTGTATCTAGCTAGGTAGGTACTAATAAGTTGTTTGCTGTATAATTGTATAGACTAGGTACCTATCTAATTCAAGGTTTTTGTGACATTGGTCTTTTCTGTGTGTTTTTGATGTGTGTCAAATAAACTCTATTCTATTCTATACTTAATGCAGCTGTATATTTAAGCATAAAACAGCCATATTTTCTCCATTTTACAAGGAAAAACTATAGAAAATTCAACTTCTATAACTAGGTAGGTATGTGTGTTTATATGAGCTGTTTATTCAAATCTGTCTGTTATTCTAGAGAAACGATCAATATGTTGATACTGGCTATTGAAATAACAATAGGCAATTTTATAAGCACGCTGCACATAGTTGTAAAACATAATGTTTGGTCGTAGAACTATAGAGCCTAAAAATAGAACAAAGCTGTTTATACACGACAGACTAGCCCGCGCCATATGGCGTGCTCGCCGAATCACACACTTTTATACAGTGTGTACGTGAATAAAATCTATTTATAATGTTGACGGCGTCGCTCCACATTCTTATCTCGATGATACCGAGTCCGCAGATGTAAGGGCTATCTAGTTCACCGCAAACTATCGCTACTAACGGGGAAGCTAATTGCAATTGCAACCAGTCTTTTGATAGTCCAGTGATAGAGAGCTTTGCTAAACAGGGGGCAGGCAGGAGGCAGGTTGTTTTATTCACTGGTTGAACAATATAATCTCATGATAAACTGATTTGAAAGAAATTAAGTCTCTTCTTGTAATAATTTCCTAAATTATGCATGTAATTTTTATTTTTGTATATTGTTTTTTCCCCTAGTTTTGTAAGTGTATTATTTTGTAGTGAATTTTTGTTTTCTCAATTTGTTTTTATTTTATTTTTTACTGTCTGTGTGTGTGTCACTTCGTTCTGTCCCAATGTGCCGTTACGAATAAAAACTTTTTATTTATTTCTTTCTTTGTAAGAAGGATCAACAACCCATATACCCATCTGGTGCAAAACCAATTGCTGTGATACCTATTAGGTATTTTTATTCGAAACAAATAGTTTACTAGGTACCATTTTTTTACATCTAGTCTGGTTTCCTCATACTAAAAATAAATTAGAGTCCATTGGAATAATTAATTTACCCTTTTAAAATGTTTTACAATAGATACAACTACACCTAATACCTACATACATACAACCTGAATACCAACGTTTCTGAAAACAGGTTTCCTCATCCCATACGTTGCCAATGCTACAATTTTCCTTAAAAATAATTAAGCGCATGTGTGAAGCGTACAATGCAATAAATAAACACCTTGGTTTACCTGTATCGAGGGCATCAGAAACGTGAGCATAGTACCACAACACCCGAACCACGCTGAACAAACGAACCTCTCGCTTCTTAGTCTAGTGACTCTAGTCGGATCGACAATAGCGCCATATAGGTAATAGCCAATAGGGTCATCAAAAAAGTATTGCTCAATGTCAATCGTCACGCGTCATTTTCATGCCGCGCCAAACAGGTCATCAAAACTTGTTCCTTGTGACACCGGAAACTAACGTATTTTTCACTTTGTCCACAGCCCGTCCGATGATCTCAGCGAGCCTTCCCGGCGAGGCGCTCGGGCAGCTCGGCGCTCTGCCGCTAGGCCACCTGTACCCTCCGCCGCCGCCTTCAGGCATGACGCCGGAATTCCTGGCGCCGCCGCCGCGACCCTACGCGCGGTACAACCCGCGGCGACGCGATGTGATGCCCACACCACCCGCACCCGCGCCTTACTCTTCAGGTGAGGCCTACACATTTCCTTTTCAAAATAACACAGGTCCACGATCAGCGCTGTCTCCAAATGGATGGATAACCAGTGACATTCATAATTGAGCGATTTTGTGCTACGGAGCGCAGTCATTACGGAAGCCTTCGGCAGCCTAAAAACTTCCGACACTAGGTTTTTTTTTTTTTTATACAACTGAGGTGGCAAACAAGCATACGGCCCACCTGTTGGTAAGCGGTTACCGTAGCCTATGAGCGCTTGCAATACCAGAGGCATCACGCACGCGTTGCCAACCCCGAACCCCCTTCCCCCTAAAGAGCTCTGGCAACCTTACTCAACGCAGGAACACAACACTATTTGAAACAAATAATGTTATTTGGCTGCGATCTTCTGTAAGGCGGAGGTACCTCTCCAGGCGGGCTGCTCCAATTTAGAACAAGAAGGTTTCTCCATCAAGAAAGGTACCTACTTGTGCTCTTATTGTCTCGAAGTTAGAGTATTATTTAGCACGACGCTCGATGTCAGCGTATAAAATATGGACTTCCTCTAATCATTAGATCTAATATGTAGTTACTCTTCTTTCAGTACCGGCATACCCGTTCCTGCCGCACCCGGCGTCATACGCGCCGTATATGTACCGGAGGCCGCCACAGCAGCCGACGTATCCCATTCGTCCGAGAGCGTCGTCTGGCTTCGTCCCGCCGGCTCCGGCGCCCCACTCACCGCCGACGGCGCCCGCTCCGATACCTCCTCCAAGAGAAGTGAGTATTCAACCCTTTTTTAAGCTTATCGGTACCATTCATTACCACAACTAAAGTCGTGCGCGCCACGTATTGCAGCCACCATGGGTTCCAATGAGTAGGCCAGAGTTTCAGTCGGTGAAAGATCCAGGTGCAGTTTCGATACCCTCAGCGGTACTAATATTTGTATCATCTGCAAATATTTGTTCCGGGTCTGGGTGTTGTGGTACTATGGTCTTTGTAATTTCTGTAACCCACGACACAGGGAATAATAAATAAATACTCCGGACATATTCACACGGTCAAATGATCCCAAACTAGGCATAGCCTGTACTATGGGTACCAGAGACTGATATATATAATAGATAAATATTTAACACCCAGACACAGAACAAACACCTGTGTTTATCACACAAATGTTTGTCGAACCCGCGACCTCTAGCGCAGAAGGCAGAGTTACTACTAACTGAGCTAAGAGGCCAGTCAAATTCTTTGAATCGAATCTGGTGTGGAGTCTGTATGAGACTGTTGGAAATCGCTTTATCTCGAGCAATTGCCAATTTTTAATCCATAACAATAGCATCAAGAAAACAGCATTTACAAGGCTACTACACATTCAACTTCCCCGAACAAGTTCAAACCAACATTTTTAACCCATCATCTGCAATTTCCAGGAGCCGCCCAGATCTCCCGAGCGAGGCACGCCCGCGCCCTACTTCTGCAGAGGCGCATTGATCCGGCTCGAAGACGGCTCACTCAAGCGCGTAGAGGAGATGAGGACCGAAGACTTCGTGATGAGCGCCGACAGGCATGGCGAGATGGCGCTGACTCAGTGCACGCTGCTGCGGCTAGAGGAGCGAGGGGATAGGCTCTCGCTCACCCTCACTTATGGACGGAACCGGACTCAGGTAAGAATTTAAAAACTGTTTTTATCTACGTTTTCACACCAAATACTTTTCCCACAAGATACCGATACTGGATAAAATCAAAGCTTGTACCTACATCTTACGAAGGTCATCGAAACTTTTCACCAGTCTTATAACTACTAACTAACTTTCAAAGGAAACTTGTCCTGGGTGCTTCAACCATGTTCATTTATTCTAATCTCAAAAAATTATACTTTGTTAACATTAAAAAATATTTCCGCATTTCAGGTGGACTTGGACTCAACAGTAGAACACCCGTTCTTCGTATACGGCCGAGGCTGGGCGTCGTGCAAGCCCGAGCGCACTCTGGTGCAATACGGGCTTCGCGTGGAGAGGTTGCAGGTCGGCGACGTGTGTGTTTCACTCGTGCCGAGGAAGCACGCGCAAGCCGCGGCGCCCTCCGGGGCAACAGGCCACGAGCCGGTCCATCAGCCGGTCCACCAACCCAGGCCCCCGCAACACCCTACTTCGGCCCCCCCGCAAACACACCCAGAGAACCTCAGCGTGAAGGAAGACGCGCGAGGTAAGCGCCGGTGGTCAGACTCCGACGCTGCCGACTGCCCACCTCTCAAGAAACGTTGAACTCCAGCTATCGTCGTTCATGATCGTGTTGTGATGCCCTCGTTGCAAAGACTATCTGACTGTGTGATGGACGCGACGTAGACTGCAGCGTAGTGTAGAACGGCCCCAGTGAAGACAATTGTGTCGAGTTGAGCAGTTTCTACGATCGTCGGTCCACAATGTACGCTTATGATATTCTATTCGGGAACTTTAGGTGCTTTTTCTGTCGGGTGCTTCTGTACTTCGTGTACGTTGTTGTAAATTATGTAACATAGTCCGTTAAATGTTACTCCGTGGATAGGTAATAGTCACAAAAGTAGCGTAATTATTAAACACTGTACGTTGCCGGCAACGTGGGCCACAAGTCAATAATTTCCATAATATTATCATTCGAAATAAAACTGCATGTCTGAAGCGATGTGATTCAATCATATTCTTTGAACATGGCGTTCTAATTCATGTGAGCACAAAATAACAATTTATTATTTTCTACCAGATCTTATAGTAGTTAGATATTGTGATAACGATGAGATTTTAAATCGCCAGACCACCTCGAATCGTGGCAATGCATGTAAGACAAAAATAAATGGTACAATGAATGTTACATGTAGGTAGGTGTGATTGGCTGACGTGTGCGAGTAGGTAAGCTTATCTTGACTGATTTCTTCGCGAGTTCCGGAGAGGTAGAGGTAGAGGTAGTAGAGGCAGTCAGTTCGGGGCTCATTCATTGTCAACGGTTGTGACTGCAGACATATCCATGACGATAACAGTCGTGACCTCTTGCGACGCGGTCGGCCTCGGCTAAACTTTTGTAGGTACGATTCTTCGCCACTGAATGTAGAAGTGGTTTCACTGCACAGTGATGGCAAACTCTTTCTGACAAATAATTTGATGTGTTAAGAAATGAATGTTATGATATTTAGGAATATTTGTAAAAAAAATTATGTATCTTGGTTATCTAGATGTCATTTCTATCGCTTTTCGTCCATGTGTTATACACATTATAACTTTTTCTATGAGAAGATGTATACATAATAAACACACAGTCTGTGATATTTGTAGTTATTGGTCAGAGTAGATGAAGTATTGCTTGGGATAAGGAGAGTATAATGTTTGTGTTAGGATAATAAGTGCGTATTGGTAAGAAATTGTATAGATGTATACTCAAAAGTAACACGCTGAATACTATAACTAAAAACAAAATATATAAAGTAGCGTCTGTGATTTAAATACATATAACGTTATAACGTAACGACGCGTTGCCATATCAAATCAAATAATTTATGAAATTATTAAGTGTAAATGCACAGCTACTCGTTTTTAGTTGAGAATTCAGTTCTTAAATTACTATACAGGGTGTTCCAGAATATGTATAGTAAGCCTAAGGGGCATATTCAACACACAATAGTCAACAACTTATGTTTATTTTGGAAATACAACAGATTTCCATGAAAAGACACTACAAAATTTAGCTCTCTAGGGTTAAAAGTTCAATAGTAATCAGCTCCGATTTCAAAATGTTCAGATGTATTTTTCTTTTGTGTGTATAGAATACGACTTTCTCCGGGTTACTATACTATTTACGGAACACTTATTTCGCATAATTATTACTCGAGCTTGTCAGATGATATAAATTCGGCGAGTCGTGAGGACGCTGGTCCTTTGTAAAAGCAGACCAGTCCAAACCTGGGGCCCTACCATGACGTCTTTCAAATGCGAGCGTGACAGCACGAATTTGAACCATAAATCTATGACTACGTCAGCGCCTGAGCAAAATTGCAAAGGCAAATCGCACGGGGCCTGGTTTGTCGCGATCTTCCAGTAATTTATATAAAGTTTGCCATAATTAGCAATAGTTGCACTTGCCAAACTATAGGTACCGCTGCTATATCGGTGGACACAAAGAATGGGTCAGTTGTGTTAAGTGCGAGTTTGTTTCATTGTACCGTTAATGCGTGCTTAAATAATCGTATGTCAGTAATCAATCTACGAACACCTCATCAACGACGGATGGTGTTGTAAAAAGGTTTAATAATTTGTTGTATAATGTAATGCTAGTTTTATCGTCTTTATTAATTAATATTTGTAATTGTAATGAAAGATCTCATTTTAATAATCGGTATTTTGTAACAAGGCGCTTTCATTAGATCATGACTAAGCCTACCTCACAAACCTAAAGACTATCTCACGGCGGCGCGAGCTGACGTCACTCGTGAGCCGGTCGCAAACAAGATCTCAATTTGTTGAAAATAAAACGTTTAAAAAGACTGGGACGCTTTACTGAATGTTGTGGGATAGTAGTTTCTTCGAAGATATTACTTAAATTAATGAGATAGGAGCATTTATTTCGTGGGCGCGCGCTCGTTTAGACATTCTAACATACGAAGCTCCGCTTCTAACTCTGTGGATAATCATTTAGTACAAAATTCGTTACAAAAAGTATTATATCCCAAAATCAAAAAATTCACAAAGTATTAATTAATTTCAATAAAAGGTGCTAATATATTGTTTCGAAGTTATTATTCAGGTACAATTATCGTTGATTTGATTTATATAAATTGGACGTATGAAAGTCCTATTCGCCAATAGTTATGGCACAATCGATGTTCTTCCGCGCCTCCTAGATTAGGAGTCACTTAAACATAAATAATCGTTGTCTTTCATAAACTTGTTACTTTGATACCTATATAATAGGTAAATTATTTTGTATAGGTATAATCTAGATCACTGTCTTTTCATATACAAGGTAATTCATAATAAGTATTCCCCGAAACGGGCTTATTCTACACCCAATTGGCAAAAGTTTATATTACTACGACTACGACTTTTGGAAACTCAAACATTTTTCATTGAAAAAACTCAAACTCAGCTGTTTTGGGTAGTAATGTAATGTAAATAATGTAATGTTTATGTCAAACTTCTCTTACGTTTAATAATTACTTACACAGATGATAAAAGGTCAAAAATTAGTTATGAGCTTTTATCATCTGTGTAAGTATTTATTCTATAATTTTGTTGACAGAATAAGCCCCTTTCAGGATGGTATACATTTTATGAATCACCCTGTATTACACGTAGTCTAATCTAACCCAATCCGACATTTATATGTAGAACAGTAGTGCAAACCATAGTCTTTCAATTTTGTTGCAATTACCTAAACTAACTTAAACTGACAGCACTAAAAAATATACCTCCCTTAAAAATCTATATAAAAAGGATGGATATGAACCTAGTCAAATTAACTTAGATTAGGATAATGCAACAAACAGAATCGACACCAGTCTATATACGTAAGTCAGTTTGTGGGATATTTGTATGAATGAACACATTTATTCACCAAGATCATGAACAGAATTGAATCGGCAAACATAAAACGTTGCATCTGTCTCTACCTATAAGCATTTTTCAGACGTGTAATTCCTACAGAGGCATAAATGCAATTCTGAATCTTGGGCACTAAGCTTAAAGCATAAAGTTTAAAAGCAAATTAGTGCTTTTAAACCTCGTTAATGAATTCTTTGAAATCCCGTTTTAAAGGTCTAAATAAATGCATTTCAGAAAAAAAAATGTTGTAGTAAATGTTGATTCAATTCGATATGGAAAAGTTGTCAACGATTTAAAATTGTAAACACTTGCCAGCTTAAAGCCTCTACACACCTCACTGCAAATCAGAGGCAATATCGGGGCCAGTGTTGCCAACTTGACTGAAATGTTTTTCTCTCTCTTTTTTTCCCTCCAAGTTTGGAGAGAGAAGAAAGTATTTGATTTACCCTGTGATTGCAGGGAGGTGTTTCGAGGTTTTTATGATAAGGTTTAATTTAATTTATTGTACAACTATAGCTACCTATATGGTGACTAAAAAAATTAAAGAATGAAATTTCAATGGAAAACAGTCTTATCATAAACTGGTACGAGTAACGCCGTGTCAATCGAAAGCTTATCGTTTGCCTAAGCGATAAGAGCCAAATTCATGCATACCGAATAACTCAATGGACGTGTCCTCTCTTTCTACCTTAGCAAATTCAAATCGGACAGAAAGAGACACAAGCTATTGGGCGTTTATGAATGAAGGTTTCAAATCTACTCTGTTTTGTGTGCATTTTGTTTTCACAATCCACTTAATTTTATGTGGCTCAATATTGTAAATATGGTAATAGATGTTGAATAGTATGGAGATGTTTGATTCTGCCAATTTATATGTAGATCTAAATACATAATGAGATGTTATCTTAGAATCTGCCTCTAGACAATTTACATACAATATTCGACACTGATTGTCCAAAATATCTTCAAGTCATATTAGGAGATATTTTGAACTGTTCTCAAAAAAAAACTAGGTCGCATCTCATCATGTGTAGAGACCATTAGGCCAGTATGGTTAGCGATAACAAGTTAGTTAGACGCTATAGTGCCATCCTGCCTATATTAGCTTCAGTTCAGAGGCCCTATACTGCAAAGACAGTGAGTTCTCACTTTTCACTTTACGACCGTTAAAAGTGAAAAGTTAGAACTCACTGACTTTGCAGGCAACAGCCTCTGCACATTTTACCTAAAGTTTACTAAATTTAGATCTATTTTCATATGCATGTTATAGAAAGAAAAATAATTCAATCACGAAATCACTTCGTCCATCTTATAAATCATGAATTGGTTAAAAACATATTTTTATAAGCATATAAGCATAAATGAACTTGCAAGGCAGTTTATACAATAAAATAACGCAATAAATTGTTTGTCATTCTTCCTGCCAATTTTAATCAAATATCAATGAGATTTGATTTAATCGAAAACCACGAAAAATAAGAAATCTATGTATCTATGCCTCTAAATAATTGGCAATCTAATAAACGAATCGCAAATAAAATGTATGACGTCATCATCATCATCATAATTTCAGCCGCAGAACATTCACTGCAGATTAGACCTCCCCGTAGATTTCAAAAGCGACCGATCTTGTGCGGCCTGAACCCAAAGGCCAGCAACCTTTTTTAACAGACTTCAAAAAGGAGGAGGTTCTCAAGTCGGCTGTATTTTTTAGTTCATCTGACCATCTAGTGGGGGGCCGTCCTTCGTTGCGTGGTCACTACTCTAGAACCTTTCTGCCCAGCGGCCGAAAGTTTCTACAGTGGTGTGGTGTGACTGAACAATTAATTTGTGGGCTGTTTCCAACGTACGCCAGTAGTAACAATAATGTTGTGTCATTTTATATAGATAAATTAACTATAAATTGTTATGTAATTATGACAAATATGGCAAAAATATATGTATATTTTATTGTATAGCGGAATGAATAATTTAGATTTATTGTAAATGGAAATGTGTTATAAATCGAGATGTTAAATAAGTTAACTGTTTGTAAAAAGAAGAGGAAATATGTATAACTGAATATTTGCTATGAAGTTGTTTTACTTTTACTACCTAAATCCTTCTAAGCCGTGTTCAAACGGCATTCGATATGTCATATAAAATTCATTTCAAAATGATCCTTACCACTTCTGAATAGGGTCAACTTTGAGTTCGACATTTGTCTTAAAGTCCTAAAAGTGAAACTCATACATAAGTTACATTCAAAAGATATAATCATTTTCACATCATATAATCAATAGATAGCAGTGCAGTGTTCAAACGACGTAAGATAACGCCGCCGTTTGAACACGACATGTGTTGCAGATGTCAAAAGGCGACGGTAACCGCTTACCATCAGGTGGGCCGTAAGCCTGTTTGCCTCCGTAAGATATAAAAAAAAAGCTTTTACTTACAAAACTTTATTCCATAAAGCGAGTAATAATAAATAGTGCACTGAGTGATTCCCCTATTCTTCATACATCAGATTTGAGGTCGAGTAGGACTTTCTCTCCTGGTTTGAAGGCAGGCATACCGAGGTAAGGACAGGATGCGCAGCGGAAAGCATCGCCCAGGTAACACTGGAATGAGATATAGCTTATAAATAAAATAAATAAATATTCCGGACAGATCACACACGGTCAACTGATCCCAAACTAGGCATAGCCTGTACTATGGGTACCAGCGACTGATATACATAATAGATATATATTAAACACCCAGACACAGAACAGACATCTGTGTTAGTCACAAATGTTTGTCCAGTGCGGGAATCGAACCCGCTACCTCTAGCGCAGAAGGCAGAGTTACTACCAACTGAGCTATGAGGCCTGGCTTGCTTGATTATAGTTTACATGGGTTTTGTATACGTGTAGTATGCTATCCCAATAGGAGGAGGTAGGGCACAGCGAGATTTTCTCGTTCTGAATTGGAGCAGCTCGCCTGGAGAGGTACCTCCGCCTTACAGAAGATCGCAGCCAAATAACATTATTTGTTTCAAATAGTGTTGTGTTCCTGCGGTGAGTAAGGTTGCCAGAGCTCTTTAGGGGGAAGGGGGTTCTGGGTCGGCAACGCGTGCGTGATGCCTCTGGTATTGCAAGCGCACATAGGCTACGGTAACCGCTTACCATCGGGTATGCCGTAAGCTTGTTTGACACCTCTGTTGTATAAAAAAAAAAGGGCTTATTCTATAGAAAAAAAAATTGCTAAAATAAGACAAAATTTTCAGCTGTTTTCGGTATTTTCATCATCTTAACAACGAATTATTAAAAGCACGAGAAGTTTGACATAAAGATTTGTACCTAAAACAGGTAATTAATTGAATTTGAACTGATTTGACCCCAAAACAGCTGATTTTTGCATTGTGTTCTTCCAATGAAAATTTACGTATTTCCAAAAGTCGTAGAACATAAAAAACGTCTTACGTAGTTGAATTTACAAACTTTATTAGTAATAAAGTTGGAGCATATTTAGTCCAAAGCTTTATTGTCATATAAATGGACAAATGTTTGCATGATCTGCAGATACTTGTTCCGGGTCTAGGTGTATTATAGTAGGTACCTACTCATAGTTTCTGATACCCACGATACAGGGAATCTTAGTGTCAGAATAATGTATGTGACTGTTGGATGTTATTTATTATTAAATAAATATAAATATTCCGGACATATCACACTCGGTCAACTGATCCCAAACTAGACATAGCCTGTACTATGGGTACCAGAGACTGATATACATATTAGATATATATTTAACACCCAGACACCGAACAAACATCTGTGTTCATCACACAAATGTTTATCCAGTGCGGGAATCGAACCCGCATTATTATTTTAGTATTATTTTACTATTACTATTATTTTACTATTACTACTCGTATTAGTAAGTTAACAACTTACACTTCCACATGAAGACTTTGGGGTGTCTTTGACCTCACCAGCCAACTCTTCAGCCAGTCCACATGAGCAGTCCGCGCACGCCTTCCGCTTGCCCGTCGTTGAACACACTGAAACATTATAATTAAGCATTTAATCATCAACATCTTGAACATTGTAAAGGTTACGGGAAGTCGATGAATCGAGAAGGCTCAAGACCATTCGTCGTGGCACTCTTTGGAGAAGCCGATGTCCAGCAGTGGACTTCCTCAGGCTGATGATGATGATCAACATCCACTGTCTGACTTCACCCACTGCTTATCCATCTGCCCATCTGCCAATGCTGCCATCAACCGATGCTTCTATATCCAGTTCTTGGGCGCCATTCAGTTAGCACCTTCCACCTGTCATCACCGCGGCTTGCCCGGTGTCAAAAGGTATAGTACTGATAAATAAATTCAAATTAGATAGTTATGCAAACCGCCATCAGCATCGAAATAACTGTGTCACTTTTTGTCTTAGTTGGTTGGGCCAGTGGCCAGTCACTAAACTTTGAGTGACTGGTTTAGGTTTTAGTTAATCTTGCCAAGCGAAAATAAATCCTCATGCTCATTCATAAAGCCCACTTTTTCAACGTGTAACCAAGTCTCGTTTACAGTGATGGCATTGACTCAACATGAATGACTACAAGATACGTAGTTGTGACGTTATAATAGGGCAATGAAACTCGCGACACAAGACCTCAACCAACCTGTCTGTTCAATGGATGGACTCGGAACACAAAACCTAAGGCAGATTTTAAAAGATAACACATCACCTTGATAGGTGCCTAAAAATATTATAATCTCATTTTTATTATTATCAGTTATTACTAATTTAAGTTTTTGTTATAGTTATTAGGGGTAATTTATTTACTTATTGTATGTACATAGTTGCGACCGTACTAGTGTACTTAATAAAATGTAGCCCTTATACTGTTCTATGTAAAGGACTCTATCTATTTCAAGTTTCATCGGTATCAGTGGAGCTGTTACAGCGTGGTTAAACCACGAATATCCTTAAATCCTCTTAAACTTGGCATTTATAGTATTGTAGGATTTTAATTTTAAATAATATTTTATAGGTAGGTACCAATTTACCTACATTTGTACATTATGTACTTTTTTCCTGAATTTAAATTATTGTGGGCACATATTCAAAAGCCAAAAACTATTTGATGTAAATCAAATACACCAACCTCTAAGTGCACTCTGGTCTGGTTTCTTTAAATCATCTTCATCTAGTAACTGGTCATCATCAATAATGTCATCATCATTGGCCCCCGTCCATGCCTCTTCAACTGTATCATTTAGCTTCCATACTGTGGGTTTGTTCACATTGCCGTTGAGCTTTAGAGAGGCTTTTGAACCCACCTGGAATTAAGTTTTAAAGTGAGAAATACTTTACAATAATGCACACATCGTAGAGGCCCTATTTTGAGATGTCAGTGAATTCACTTCTCACTGTGAATAGCTTGCCATTTATGTATGGTGTCATGAAGAGGGCGCCTACAAAAACCAGTGATCTATTCATATCTTCATCTTTATGCACTTGCGAGGAGTAGTACTGTAAAAGCAGTTTTTCTGCGTTTCTGCCTGTTGTATGTTAGGTACCTATTATTCAAGAATATAAATAAGTACACCAGGCCATGGTGGCTCCGGCTGAAGAATAGGCCGCTCCATATCTACCTATCCGCGGATGTCGTAAGAGGCGACTAAGGGAAAAAAGCTAGGGGATGTTCAGCAGCGTCCCTCATTTTAACAACTATAGCTCTAACTGCACTCGCCAACCCGCATGCCCAGGGTGGTGAGTATGGGCAAATCTGGAGGGATGATCATGATAAGGAATTTGGTCTGTCTGTGGGGGAGGCCATGTTGAGCAGTGGACGTCGTACGGCTGAAATGATGATGATGATGAAGTACACCTACATATTCTAGAAAGTCCAACAAATGAAGGTAATATTACAAAACTCACCTCAAACTTTGGCTTCTCAGCAATATAACTGTTTTCAGAATCCTTGGTTACATTCACAAAACCATTCAACTTAAGTGTGGAGGTCAGATCAGTTTCATTCTTCAAAATAAATTTACCGCTAGGTTTCAGGAGCTTCAGTATAACAGCTAGGAGTTCATCACTGTGCTGAACTGTGTGCGGTGTATCAAAGTTGGACAGCACAACATCGAAGGAGGACTGGGGTCGTGAAGCTGAAAATTATGAATTGCATCAAAGACAAACCTCGTTTAGATGTACTTAAACCACATTCTTTGTGATTTTTTTTAAGCACATTCGTTTTCTTAGTTCATGCATCATGTAATTTTTTTTACCTTTATTTAGATTATAATCCGCAATGTAAATCTTAGCGCTAAGGTATTCAATAAATAATTATTATTACTAACATAAAAAAAGAAAAAAATCTTAAGATTGGTAATATATTGATACATTTTCTTACAAAATATTATGTTAGTTTTTTTTTATGGAAAGCTAGCTTCCACACACAGCTTTGCTTTCATGGTACTCTGATAAAAGTAGTCCATGGCACTATCCAGCTCTATAACTATATACATGCAAAAAAACACATTCATCCATTGGTCAGATGCTGGGGGAAAAAAGAACAAACAAATACTCTTCCGCATTTTTTTAGGAAGTTATGATAGTATAGTTAAGCATTTGACAACGCCAAAATCTTTCGACCCCTTTGACCCGACAAGAATCTCATCTGGTGTAAATGTGCAAACTGCAAAAACAATGATACTTACATCTTGTTATCATTCCAGAGTTTTCCAGAACCACTGAACCATCTTTTGTGAGAATTTTAACTTCATCAACCAAATTTTTTAAGCTGTTTTGGTCGCCACTGTTCCAAATAAGCAGCACACTGTCTCCGCTTTTGATGCTATTCATTATTCTCAATTTGCTAATCAATTTGCAATTCTTCAAATGATGTAAAATCAGTTCGGATTGTGCGAGCCTCTATTTTGTTTATCTTTACCTCACAGACAGCTGTCTGCTCTACGCTTTACCTACAGTTTATTATTTTGTACTTCGAAAAAACGAGAATACAAACACTATTACACTATTTAGCTTCGACGAGCGTAGCGCGGCTCGGAAATTCTTTCTGCTTTAGAGGTGGTTCGTATTTACGCAACCAGGTTTTTAAACCAGGTTCACGCATCATACTATACGTAACTGGTACGACTTCACGATACTTAGACGTATAAAAAATACTTGGGTGCGGTGCGCAAGTCCACCGCGCACCCTAGGACGCGGCGCGCCTCGCGGTCGCAACCTGACCTTCCGTCTCGCGGCGCGGCGCCCCCTTGGGTACGCGGCGGACATGCGCTGTTGAATTGCGCAATGGACTTGCGCATTGGACTTGCGCAGAGGACTCGCGCGGTCGAAGTAATACTTTCAAGTATTTAGTACCTAGTTTTAGAACCTGGTTCATGTAAAATACGATACGTTACGAATCTGGTACGCGAAATAGCAAGTACGACTCATCTCTATTCTGCTTCGCCAAATTTTAGTAAAAATGTATTAGCAAGCAATTGAATGGAGTGGAGGGAGTGAGTGAGTCACAGACAGACCAATAGGATGCGGTGAGTGGTGAAGTCTGTTGGGTGAACTGCCTTGTGTACGTCAGGGCAGCAGGAACACTGACATTAGACGGGAGCTGCTGGACTTCGGACCATGGTATCATTTAGTGATGAATTTGTCATTTATTTGTACCTATTTGTCAGAATTTGTACCGCTGTTGTTTATGATATTTTGCGAATTAACAGTTTCCTGCTGGCTTGACGTCAACGCAGCAGGAACATTCTGTCCCGGGTAAACCGCTGCATATCTGATTAAACTAAGTATGCCAGCATTTAGTGCCTAATTTGTCATGTCTACTAAGATTTTTGAGCTAGTAGTCGCAGAGTTAACCAGCTCTGTCTACGAGATGGATGGTCGGATGGAGTTGGCGAAATTATAAGGTTAGGTGCAGAGTTAAATTATAAGGTTATTCAGAGCTGAATAACGTAACCGATTTCGATGAAACTCATATACCTACTTTTTATCACGTTGGTGAAGCCGCGGGCGCAAGCTTTTAAAGTATTTAGGTACCAAACTAAGTATTTTATCAGCCTTCCATTCTTGTTTATTTAGGAATTTTTCATGCAACATGGTGGTGAAAAAGCCGATAAAGTAGTAGGATATTCATGGAATTTTATGTCCATATTTTTCCAACCAGTTGGTAATACCATGCACAAATTACCTACACTACGTACAGAATTGTTCCTGCTGCGTTGACGTCAAGCCAGCAGGAAACTATTAATTCGCAAAATATCATAAACTACAGCGGTACAAATTCTGACAAATAGGTACAAATAAATGACAAATTCAATACTAAATGATAGCATGGTCAGAAGTCCAGAAGCTCCCGTCTAATGTCGGTGTTCCTGCTGCCCTGACGTACAACTTGGGGTTTGATTGGACTTATAATTTAGTTTGACACTTGCTTATCGTTGACATGACAGTAGACGGTGTCTGACACTTTCGTGACAGACAGATAGCATGTTGTTCAAAATCTCTTGGTGTCTGTCTGTCTCATTTTGTCAGTCGGAATTAAAAAGTAACTAACTAAAGGAGTAAAATAAATTGTTTTGTGAATGATATTGCGAAATGTTTTACGAAGCCTTTTTAGGTGGTATCTGGGCTTCTGTAGGAAGCACCTTGGGTAAATTGTCTGGAACGGAGAGTGTTGTAGTGAGTAATCAAATCAAGCATTTTGTTTTTGTACATACAGTCAACGAGGAAAATCACCGACTATGACGACATGACGCAGACGACGACGTGACGCCGACACCCGTCATGGCCAGGCCGGCACAGTTCCGTTTGTATGAACAATCATACATAAAATCACACTACATATGAGAGAGAGTTGTAGGCAGAGACCACGGCTTTCCACTTGCTACGATTCTGACCTAGGTACCGAAGTAGGTAGGTTGCTTCATTCACGGTCCACGGAGCATAGCTGGCTTTAATTCATTCTACTATTCTATTGCTGGGACTACATTATCCGGCTATGGCGAACTATTCGCGTTGCATTCTGTTTAGCCATAGGTTATGATTCTTCACACAGTTTTATAGTAACGTCTTCCGTTCTTAGTACCTACCTACACGCTTACACTATATAAAATAACACAATCATAAAATTTCATGTTTCTAGTACTACCTACATCCTTTTGCATTTGCCGTCACGGTTACGATAATATGGTGGACATAATTAGGGTTCCGTACCTCATTTGGGAAAACGGAACCCTTATAGGATCACTTTGTTGTCCGTCTGTCAAGACACTTTTTCTCAGAACTTGAAATTTAGTTATCAACTTGAAATTTATACCAGCTATTAAGGTCTGTGGGCTTATGGTGCCGTATAAAAATCAAATCTCTAGCTTAATGCATTAAAAAGATATGGCAAAGAATGTATAATTTTTGTATGGAAATGGCAAAAATCTAAAACCTCTAGGGTACTTCCAGTTACCTCACAATTCTGAAAGGAGTCGTTTCATTCTGGGCCTTCTCCATGTACACTACATAGAAAAATTAGGAAAAAATAGGAGATTACAAGAAAAATACAATTTCATTAATTTGAAGACAAATGAAATGGTACAAGAAAAGTTATTCTTGTAAGTTTTTTACTATGTGAGCACTATTTGAAGGCCGCCATGTTGGTTTATAATTGACGTTTACATGATATTGACATATTTTTCGTGTCATGTTGTTTGATTTGATGTTTTTGTTTTGCGTTTTTCGTTGTAGTAGTTGTGGAAGCGTGCGTTGGCTTGGGTGTGTTTCGGAGTTTTATGAGGTTTTTTATTTTTGCGACCTGTTTTCTTCTACGGACTTGGATTGATTGCTTCTGTGTTGACCCGGCTTCAGTAGGATAATCAGACGTAGGTATTTCAGAAAATGACTTATACTAACGCAACTAAGTATTTTACATTACACTTCGCTTTGTGGAGTATATGGATGCGTTAGATGGATGGATGATAAACAACACAGTACATAAACAAAACAACGAAGCTAAACAAAAACATGTCAACAGATAAATTTAGGTTGTCAAAATGACATTTCACGCACGTCCATCCGCCATATTTTAATAGCGTGTGTGTTGCTCTCTTTGTCGAAGAAAATCTTAATGTACCTTAGAACGAAGTCAATTTAAATAAAATAACCAATTTAATACGTTTACTTTATTGCTTAGCCATATTTTAGAGTAGTGTACACAGTGCAGGCCCAGGCTCCATATATTAATAAAACGTCTCTTTTAGAACGTTAGGAGCTTTTGTGACACAGGAAAAGTCTGAAATTGAGGAATTTCGAAGTTTTTTAGGAAACAAAGTTATATTTGCGGTTAATGTCATACAATGCCAAGGCGAGCGACTATAACTAAACTAAACGAATATAAGTTTGTCAATTCCTAAACTTGTAATTTTGATTTTCTGACCACGTGTACGAACTTTCCGACTAGTAAATTCATTAGTGCGCGACCGGGCTTCGAACCCTCGACCAATGGAACGGAACCCTCAGGGCGCGAGCTCTCGCACTTGACCGTCTTTATTTTTTATCATTTTATCAGGGTGAAAGTTACCTCATATGGGCCAGTTTACTGGTTACTATGGTGGTGGCCAACACATGGGGCTGTCGGCACTATCTGCGCTCGCTCGACGCGGCAGCCAACTCCGTCGCGCCCACTGTTATATCCGCCGCTTCCAGTTACATGCTCTCAGTAAGTAAACAAAAAAACCTTTTTATAGATAACTTCCATAACTACCCCGTTCAGGAATAAAGTAGGTGTTTATTCGAGAAAGAGGTTTGTAGAACAGAAAAAAAACATTGACTTCTGATGCTGACTGTACTTACCAGTAATTGGAAAACAGTTGTGTTGAACCTCCTACGAGAAATCCCCGTAGCCCGAGAGCAGTAGCTCGAGAAATTCTCGCGTGTGGTGTATCTGTCTATCGTGTAGGTACTTAGCTACACTTGTCACGCAATTTTTTTTTCATTGAACCTCTTGTCTCTCTTCCCGCGAATAGAGGTTTGTTGCTAAATTCCGAAAAAACTCGTCAATGTCATACTCAGACTAACTTTATAGCTAAATTATAATTTCGTATCTTGAGTCAGCATTTCACCATCAGAAAATCAGAAACTTCTCTTGAGTAGTTTCCGAGCATCGAACACAGTAATCTGAGTCTCCGAGTTATGATTTTTTCAAAAAGTTTTGTGGCTCTCGTGCAGAGTGCCATTTTCGTGGTACTACGCCAAATATGCCTTCCAGCTACGGTATTAGGTATTGGTCCTTCGAGCCAGATAGCTGGATACCGAACGACGATAGTTCCTAATCTTTCATTCCTGCGATACATAACAAACGTATACTTCGGATTTTGTAGAGTATGCAAGCTGAGACGCAGGCAGTGCGGGTTCCATCCCGCGTATTCATATACCTAGGTACATTTTATTAATCTCTATTTAGACGGTAGATAATGTCGTGATAGTTGAGTCTACAACCAACATCGAATGCCCGAAATATAAATCAGTTCAGCGTTTCCTCCTAAAATTAGTGGACATATCTTTCTAAAGAGAAATTCCAACTATTGTTGCCATTTGTACCTGTAGGCATACTTTATGCGGAATAATTCCGAGAAAATGTGGATGAAAGGAATTGAAATACATAACTTTTCTTTGAGTTTCTTACCATTCTTACCATTGAATGGCACAGAAATGTAGGTTTTATTTATTACCTACATGGGTGGGATGGGCAAAATTCCGAAAGGTATAATCTTATATTGCCTACAGGTCCTTTGTAGGTATAATTTTGCTTCAAATCCCAAGTTTCATGTATCGTTTCGTGCGATAAGCGACCTTATTTTTTATTATTGGACCACCAACTAAAACTTCGTTTTCGGATGTTTGAGTAGACCCGCAGAATTGAAGCATGATATTGAGACCGCGAGCTTGCAAGCTGCAATAATATCAATATTTCGCGATCTAATTATCATGGGGGACAATGGTTATTCCACGTCTTATTTCCATTCAAATGCAAGCGTTACACTACTATTTTACACGAATTTGAACCTTAAATCCTATCGCACAGTTGATGGTACGGAGCAATTTGAGCCTTCATATTTGTTTCAGGGAATCATCGGTATTCTTCTGTTCGACGAGGGGTCCTCAGTGCGGTGGTGGATCGGAGCCCTGCTGATCACAGCAGGACTCGCCTTGGTGGCCAAAGCGAACACGAAGGAAAAATGCGAATAGCGTTAATGCATAGTGGGTTAGTTATATCTCGTAATAATAAAGATAGCCTTTTAACTTATTGAACGTAGAGTAGGTACCTACGTGTAACGTAGATTAAGTAGCAATTTTCCCTAATATTGTTTCATCCCGAGGGATGTTCAACTTTTTATAGATAACGTTCTGCTTAGTGTAGTATCATAACTTGTTCCATTTAATAATAGTGTCATGACCATGGCAATGCTTTTGGATAAAGATAAAAAAATCTTTCATTTTTAAAGTTTAAAAATAAAAGAGATAAGTTTAGTAATTTGTCACTTTTTTCGGCAATAATCAATCAAAGCATGGTTTAATTATCACGCTTCAGTGTTCCGGAGTATTATTCAAAGTCAAAGTCCAAGGTTTTTATTTCAATAAAATCACTAGGATCACTTTGAAAATATAAACTTAATATATACTAGTATTATACTGTATATAGTACTACTATTACTATAACTTAGTATATATTTAATATACTATTTAATAACACTACTCCGGAAAACTGAAGCTGATGTTACTATTGACAATAATAACTGTCTAAGCCTTAGACTCTAAGGGATAATGTACTTCTGGCAATTCTACCAATTTACTCATTTATAGTCCGTTGAAAGTATTATTTCGTTCCATAAATTTACTCTAGTTAGGTTAATTATTTAAGTTTTCTTGACATGTACCTTTGATGGTAGCAATAAACGTTGCGAAATTCTGACTTTCTCTTCGTCCCCACGTAACTTAACTACTACAATAAGTCACCGTCTGAGAACCTCTCATTTATAACGCCGCATCACGAAGGATTTATCCCACGATAGACATTTGTGAGGAAATGGCTTTATTACATTCAATTAATATGAGCTTGTCGACATGACGATAAAGATGTTCGAGGTTAAATAGAAGTGTCGAAATTAAATTAAAAAAATATTGTGCATGAAAGGATGAAAGTGCCTCTAAGAGACGCACTTTAACCTTTCACCACACTGATTCTTTCACAGACGGCCAAATGCCCTTTTCAGGGCCACCATACCTGAACCTGGTCACAGACCTAATGCAGGGTGACCAGGAAAAAACCAATGATACGACAACAAGATAAAAAAATAGGCTCCCGACTTTTAGATCTACAGGCGATCAGATCCTTGAAGATGTCTAAGGGTGGTAGTCAGAGGCATGCCCGAAAATTAGATGGCCCTCATTTTGATGTGGTAAGTACCTATTCCATACGTGACAGGTTGCTAGCCCATCGCTTTTAAGAATACTAACTGGTTTCATCACGATGTTTTCCACCACTGTTTTAAGCACGTGTTAATGGTCACTTAAATTTTTCGTAAGTATAGAAAAACTCATTGATACACGACCAGGTTCGGATCGAAAGTCGGGGAACCACCCACTAGGCCAACACGGCTAATGTGCTGACTCGATTTCAAGCTGTCTGTCTCCACCATCAGATATCTGACCTTCCACTTGTGTTATTCATAACAGTTTTAAAAGGAACCTTTCATTTCTATGATCATAAATCATGAGCTTAGGCTAAGCCCTAAAGAACAGGTAGAATTCGAAAAATATTGTTGTTTCTTCTTTCAGCATCTCTTTGGGTTACTATCTTCATGCGCTGCTGCTATTAAAAATTGCAGGTGTAGCTAAAAAACTGTCAAGACGCAAGAGGTATAAATACTCACCCTTCTGCACCACTTGGTAATCTTTAGGGATGGGCGGTTCTATCGACATTAATATTTGTAAAATACCCACGTGGCCAGGTGGTGTCTTTAGGTCGTTAGTCTTGTTTACAGGATTAGCTGGGTATGGAAAGTTTTTATGGCAGTGCTCCTCTATCATAACATGCTCTGTCTTCGCTCTCAGTCAAGTGTTTTAGAGAATTTTCAATTAAGTAGACATTTCATTACTAAATAAATAATATTATATAATCTCCTTATTAATTACTAAAAAAAAGATATACATAAATCACCAAATTTTATGTTTTGATGTCTTGAATTAAGCTCGGGCTTCATTCATGTTAGGCCAAATTTTATTTGAATTCCAGTTTTCTTGAAAAGTTATATGAATGTAGCCCCAGCTTTAATACCATTGATTTAAGCCTCGTTTTACTACCCGACTCAACGGGAATCGGTTGATTCTATTATCGACAATTGCTGTCATCGACCACCCCCATCCCTACAAGTTCTATAGACGCAATGACGCCGGCGGGCGGAGGCAGACGGCAGTAGCGCGCCGCGAGTCACTCGGCCCACACGTCTGTCCGCGCCGACCTCGGCTCAACTTACACTCCACACGCTACAAACGATCGATAATACCAAACCCCGCGAAAAAAACTACACACATCACTAATCAAACCAACTTTTACTAGCAAAGTGTAGTGGCAAGTGTGGTAACATCGATAAAGCGTGGCGCACCGGCCGTCAACAATGTAGCCATAGTGACGCTTTGTTGACTTTTGACAGTTAAATGTTATTAAAAATTGAATCGGATGGACGTGTTTGTGCGCTAATTAGTTTTAGATTATGACAATAATATTGTTAGAGTAGCAGATTTTTTACAAGGAAAATGGGAAATGGAATGAACAAGGTAATAATTTAGGTTATTATAATATTGTAGTGTGCATTTATTGTTCAATTGCAATGCTAGCAAGATGTGCAAGCGAAGCAAAGCGTTGGTTGTGTTACGTAACTCTAGCGTAGCCGCGTGTAGCGGCTCGTAGCCCGCGCCGTAGCATTCGTAGCGTCAGACCTCAAATAGCTAAGAGATAAACTACAAAAAGATTATTTTGAATTAAAACCTCAAGTCTTACTCAGTTTTAGAGGATTTTAGAGGAACTTTTTGATATTTTGCCAATTTATTTGTATTATTATTATTAACTAGCTTCCGCCCGCGGCTTCGCTCGCGTGGTACCTGCATAAAAAGTAGCCTTTATGCCAGGGTTTCTTAAAGTGGGGTCCACGGACCCCGAAGGGGTCCACTATAAGTGTGACAGGGGTCCGCAGTTGCTCAAATTTCTTAAGATAAAGGGCTTTCAGCTCTAGTGTCGATAAAAACAAAAAAAATTATGAAAGCGATTTTTTTAATCAGTTTTTTTTCACAATGTTGTTTGCCAGAGAGGTCCGTGGCATTTTAAAAATTCTGAAAGTGGTCCGTGGCTGCACATCGTTTAAAAACCCATGCTTTATGCTATTCTAGGTAAAATAACTCTTTATATTCCAAGTTTCAACGAAATCGGCTGAGCCGTTACGGCGTGATTAATAGCAAACATCCAAGCATCCTCACAAACTTTCGCATTTAATAATATAAGTAAGATTATTTAGATTGTAGATTTAATTACTTACATCTGAATTATACCTATCTGTTGAATAAATTAAACACACATATAAAATTAATTTTAAAGTCAACAGAACTATATAAACATACCTTTATTAACTTTGTTTATATGGAATCCAATTTATTTTCTGTAATACATTATGGATTTCTAATTTAACTTTTACATATTCAAGTATTCAAGTACCTAAGTAAAATCAAAATCAAGTAAAGTTACTATCTTCTCTATGCAAAATTACAAGCGAATTTTATAAGCTTGTAAGTATAAATAAAAGATCTGCTTAGTGGTAACCTAGCTAATGTTTGCTCCTAATATAAAATCGATGTAGGCCTCGGGGACCTTTCGTGCAAAAGACAAGCTTTATTTAGAAACCACTGCGGGTTATTTTCCTTTTTTGTAAGCTTTTATTAGGAGACGCCGAGAGAACAACAGCTCTTTACTGCTTACATTATCTTCTTATTTTTAGCCTATCTTGAAAAACAGGCTGTGAAAAGTTCTAGTGAAACTACGCTAATAACACTGAGGATTACCCCAGTTATACGGAACTTTGTTTTGGCCGCGTGCTACATTGGTAATTCTAATAAGTACTCAATTCATTGCCGTGCTGGCCCCGGCTGAAGAATAGGCTCCTCCATAACTACCTATCCGCGGATGTCGTAAGAGGCGACTAAGGGAAAAAAGCTAGGGGATGGGCAGCAGCGTCCCTCACTTTAACAACGATAGCTCTAACTGCGCTCGCCAACCCGCATGCCTAGCGTGGTGAGTATGGGCAAATCTCCCCACATGATAAGAAATTTGCTCTGTCTGTGGGGGCCATGTTCAGCAGTGGACGTCGTACGGCTGAAATGATGATGATGGCTCAATTCATCCATGTTATTACAATAACTCATCATTGAAAATACGAAATCCTTAACTGTAGGTATAATGCTTGTTGCTAACCTTTGTTGTTTGTATGTCTGTCTGTCTGTCCGTGTGTCAACAACACACTTTTTTCACAAACGACTTGAGGTAACAAGTAAACGAGCAATGAAACTTTATACCTTGGTATTCGATATTAATTTCATCAAATACCAATGTATAATGTTTCACTGCTGTGATAAATTTAAGTTTTTCGTTTAACGTAATAAAAATATAGTATTTTACATACTAAAATTCACTGAGACCTATTGTTTTAATATATTGTAGGATTTGTGGATGTTTAGATGTTTGTGGTTCAATCACGCCGTAACGGCTCAATAGATTTCGATTAAACTTGGAATAGATAGAGTTCTTTAACTAGAATAGCATATAGGCTACTGTTTATGAAGGTACTACGAGAGCGAAGCCGTGGACTTGAGCTAGTTTATAATAAAGCCTTTAGGTATGTTACTTACTTATTTTCTTAGGTACAAACAAAGTCCTTACATTGAAATATGTATGTAATTTAGTAAGTAGTTCTTGCCAACTAACTGTAACCATAACTCAAATAGATTGAATTCACTCCAGCCTGATTGATGGCAGCGCAGTCGTTATGGAAATACCGAACATTCTATGGGTGGGCCGTAAAATTGGCATTAGGCCTAAAAGCAATAAGTTGGATCGTAAAACTCCGGTTGTGGACTTGTAGTACGATGTTACAAAATGAAACTTAACTGTAGATAGCGTTCGATAACCTCGGCTTTTTCTAGACTATATTAAATTACGTACATTACGCCGTGACGGCAGAAGGGATGGTGGCGTATCTCAATCAGAAGACCGGCCTCACTATGAGGGTCGAGAAGTTGGAGTCTCGCTATAATGTGAATTTTAATTCCCTTATGGTGAGAGTACCTACTGATCGCTTGTCGATGTTCATGAGTGGGGAGATGTCGCCTAAAGGTCTCAAATTCAGGAGGTTCATTGGACGCCTGACACGAGACACCGGAGGCGCTGCCACTGGGCAGATACGTCACACGTCGCTGCCTATTCGTGTGCAATAATTAAATAATTAATTAATAGATTTTTTTATATATTTTAGGTTAAGGTATATATTTCTATGGGTCCTAGAATTTAGTTTTTAACATCTGTACTATTCTTATGTTACCTGAAATAAAATTTATATTATATTATTATTATTAAAATGAAAAAAAACTCACGGCTTACCTAATCCGAAGCATGTTAGACATTTTCTCAGAAGGAATGGGACTTATGACTCAACCACCTTGTACAAATCGGCGTAGTATGTTAGAACATAACTTTCGAAAGGTCAATCCGATCTGGAATTTTATAGGTTTACAGGTTTCACTATCAAGATTTCCTGGTAAGAATATGGGTTAAATCGGCCAAGGGGTTGTTAGATATAGGGGTCCAATAAGAGGTATAAAAAAAGTATTACACGAAGTGGGGTATCCTATGTATATGAAAGAACTTTGTTCACACATTCCAAAACGTTCATCATCATCATCATCAGCCTGTAGAAGTCCACTGCTCGACATAGGCCTCCCCCAAAGAGTTCCATGACGAACGGTCTTGAACCTTCTCCATCCACCGACTTCCCGTAACCTTCACGTCGTTCACCTTCCAAAACGATACTTGTCCAACATTTTACCCTAGGCCGTTTGATTTTTTAACTAAAACGAAAATAGTAAACCCATTTGGTAAAATTGAATGACTTCGTTGTTCAGGTAAGATATTAGTTTGAATTTAAAGATGCGATTTTCAAAGTTCATCTCAATTGTGCCTCAAAGATCATCGAAACACCAACTTGTATCAGACATTGCAAGATCTCACTTCGGGGCGAACCACTAGTTAAGCTAGCGATCGATAGCCTAGATTTTTGCTAGAATTCCACGCACCCGGCTATATTTACCTAATCCCTAAGCATGGCAGACCCCATCCGATCTCTAGGTTACACAAGCGTCTTGAAGTCTGAGGATAGACTAAGTCGTGGTCTATAAGGTATAGCATCTATATGTACGTCTAAAAATTACATTTGGTACGTGTTCTTAGTTAATTTTACTAACTCTTAGCATACCAAGCCAGCAAACAATAGATTTTAGACTTGACCCCATGTGTGGATCTTAGATTAGAACTGAGTCACAAGTAGCTTTTTTTGGAGCTGCGAGAAAACTTTGCAAAAGTGGCTGTAAAATTACTTACTAATATAACTTGTTGCAGTTTACGATGAGCAGAAATTTTAATGCCTGAATTTTCCGAAATAAACCGTCAGGTAAAGCCTGTGAGGTATCCCTTTGAGGCAAAGGGCATTGTTTAAACGTTTTGTGGTTTTGTTGAAATTTTACAGTTACTTTTTTTAGGGCGCACCTACGCGCTTGTTACGTAAGCGTGACATCCGCGTGGTGAAAAGAAGTACTTATCAAAGTTTTAGTTTTTTTAAATAGCGTTCGTTATTTCCTTTAGAGTTGATCCCGTATTTGTCAATTTCAACATTATTTTTACGTCACTGATTAATCTTAGCCTTGTTGGCCTTATGCACAGGTCCAAAGCCCGTGGGTTTGAATCCCGAAAAATTATGATTATGTGGTATAAACTATACTAGGTACCGATAATAACCCGAAAAAAGGGGTTGAGAAAGCTTTGACGCTAAAAACGACAGGCTTATCGAATCCTAGCCTAAGACAAACAAGTCGAAGGTCGAATTGTTTTCGCAAGCCCCGGCCAAGGAAACATCATGTTTACTCAGACGAACATAATGAAATTCGGAATGAAGTTGTGTGTGGTTATGAGAGATAGGTACACTCACCGACAAAAATAGTTTTAGGAAGAGTAAGGAAGGTCCAGTACCTAAATAAGCCTAGTCATTTTGTCCGCATTGCAGCGTACGCCAGTGTACGGATTTTGACAATCCTGAATTAAAAGAGGAAAATACCCTGAGTATTTTAGTAAATTGGCATTTGCGATGATTATTACCCAGTAACTGAGTCGGGACAAATAACATAAGGTTTCACAAATCGTTGGAAGATGAATGAATGATGATCCTCAGTCACAAAACTGGCAGATGGCATAGCAATATTTTGTTAAATTTATGCTAGCCTTTGTTATAGCACAGATACCATAATACTATACTAGTAGTTATAGTTAGCAAACTTTTTAGAAATAGTTCGCACTGTATATAAGCAGGTAATGAAGGCAAGGTCTTCCACTGCAGAGGTATCCAGTAGGTATATCATTCTAATTAGGCCTTGAATATGAACTTTAATTAAAAATCTTTTTTCCTTGGCTGTACCTCATCAGACCTACTTACTACACATTAGTGGGTCATGTTAAATTATGAAACGTATACATATAATGCAGGCGACTGTACCTACTAACGTGTAGTACTTGTTTATATATAGCTGGTAAAATAAAGACGGGCTTTTTTGCTAATACCCTGCGAATGCTCATTATTATTTCCATTCCATTTGATATTATGATCAAAAAGGAATTATTTTGTAAAAACATTTGTTGCGAGCCGTTACCTTATCAAGTTCTTCTACCTACTAAGCTATTTTGTCTTCACGTTGTCATAAAGATAAACTTTTCACACTAGGTAACAGGTATTATAGACGATATCGCAAGCATCGTGGGCCGCAACTGGATGAGGCTTGCACAGGATAGAGGAGAATGGCGCATACAAGGGAAGCCTATACCCTGCAGTGGGTCAAGTCAGGCTGTGGATGATGGTGATGAATATTATAAATGCGAATGTAACTGCCTGTCTGTCTCCCAGGCTCTCTGTTTACCCTTTTACGAATTAACAAGGCTAACAAAATATAATTATTATGTACTAGTTTGATAGTTCATCTACCAACCTTTTAAACTTGAACTTAAGGTATTTAAAAAGCGATATAGTTTTTAACCAAAAAATAAAGGTATTTTAAATCGTTGAGAATTATCTTGTCCTATCTCTTATCCTATTATCATGCTCCAATGTTTTAAGTTTGTTCACTTATAATCAATAGTGTGACGAACAAATAGTGCCTAAAACGTAAATCGTGTTGTCTCGACGAGGTGAATGTGGGTCACATGGCACCATAAATTCGAACAGTCACGCGACTGAAACATCACCTACCATGCCTTTTTGTTTTCTATGTATTTTTCAACAATAATGTTAAAAACGTGTGCACGACAGGTTTCGAACCCACGACCTGTGGATCGGAAAGCGGCTTATTCTATCAACAAAAAAAAGAATATCAGCGGGAAAACAATAAAATATTCAAGATTTCTACTTTTTCATGTGGTGCCACCTAGTTTTACAATCTAAAACAATTTTAGTTCATATCTAAACACACCTTTTGACTTTTAAAACGTGTCCCAGGCACTACAGCGTCTTGTAAGTGATCAAAATGAAAAAGATTACCAGACGTATAAATCATCTAGAATAGATATAATAGGGCCTTCCTTTTTTATTTACTGAAACGAAGCTCAGGTTCATTACTCGGCTGAGCTAAGTAAGCCAGATCCCATTATTAAAGTTTTCCCTCTTCGAGACATTTTTGCCTGAGAAATATGAGATCTTTGTTCAAAGTTTTCTACTTATTTCAGCAAAGTCAGGCATTTTATTGTTGGTTGGTATCGAGTTTCAGAATTATTGTAAAACAGGCTATGAAGGCAACGTGCGTCTTTTACAAGCGTAATTTCGTGTTTATCGTTGAGTAAACCTGAGTATTATTGAAGTTGCCGCAACTCAGGCGATTAAATGTTCGTTAAAAGTACAGTAAGTTAGACTCAACTGGCCCGTAAAATATGGGTTTTGAACTGTTGAGCTGACTTTAAAAGAAAATTAATGTCGTATTTTGTACAGCGAATCTAATTTTCTCAATCGTCTACATATAACTCTGTACTCTCTCTACATAGGGACCCCTAGGGCCTATTTATGAATATACTTTATTACTAAGGGAGGAAATTGGTGAGAAGGACAGAATTCATTTCAATGAATCGTTTTCTAGACTCATCCAAAAATTGATAGAAGGTTTATGATCAAATGGGACATGTTCGTTCGTATTCGTTGTTTATATGTACTTATGACGTTAGTAATCCTTAGGTATATTATAAATGCGAAAGTGTGTTTGTTAGTACCTACTTCTTTAACGCTGCAATAGGGTAACCGATCGACGTGATTTTTGGTATGGAAGTTGAGCCAGCGAGTGACATAAATGAAAAATGAAAATGAAAAATGTTTATTACAAAAACTTATTTAAAGTAACATTTAGTTGGTTCCAGCTCTTCTTGTTAGGTAGGTACCATAACAGTCATATTATTGTAACATACTTCCTACGTACAAAGGAGTAAGTACCCACCTAAATAAAAATAAATGACGGTAATCATACAGTTTAAGAACCACCTACCTCCCGTGCTAGTTAGAAACTGTGTTACGGCAAGGCATAGGATTCTTATTGTCCGAGCATCGAGCAAGCAAAGTCGCGGGCTGAAGGCTTCAGCCTGAAGCTAGTTAATTATAAATCGTACTGTAATTACTTAAAAGAAAGGAGCACTCCCGGTCCCTGTTTTGAGTCATCTAAGACAGATGAAGACGGCGATGATTAAAAGATAGATAAAGCTTGCTATTTTAAAGCAGATTTGTTATAACTACGTTACTAGTTTCATGTTTCAAATAAAACCCCTGTTGTATTATAGGATTTTGCCAACTCGTTTAATCAATGTTGGGTCAGATTGCAGTTGCGGGCGTCAGTACAATTAGCAATAGTGGTTTCACGGAAATTCTAAGTACAAAGATGCCATTCCGCTTCGGTTATCGTCTCCATGCTTGCTCCTCGTATATTAAAACAGAAATACCATCGAACAAGAATGACTATGAGAAAAGATATGAAAAAATATTACTCTTCTTCCTTATCGGCAGTCGGGTAAAAATTGGGCTTCAACGTGATGACCAAATATGGAGACATATCAGATCTCCAAGCGCTCAGCTAATAATAATAATATAATAATTCATTTATTTCAGACTATAGTAAAGTTACAGGTCTTATTTAACTTATTCTACAGTCCATATATCTTAAAACTAACATACATACACAAAAACTTATAAAACATTGTGACTACTGCGACGTGACGTAAGACAGCACCCTAAATAAATAAATAATAAATAAATAAATATTCCGGACATATTCACACGGTCAACTGATCCCAAACTAGGCAAAGCCTGTACTATAGTGACCAGAGACTGATATATGTAATAGCACAGAAAACATAATACTATACTGTAATAGATAAAACACCCAGACACAGAACAAACATCTTTGTTTATCACACAAATGTTTGTCCAGTGCGGAGATCGAACCCGCAACCTCTAGCGCAGAAGGCAGAGTTACTACTAACTGAGCTATGAGGCCAGTCTAAGTTTATGATCTTTTATTGGGGTTAGCGTAATGCTATAAATCCCTTGTTGTTTGCCTTTACAAAAATGGCATAACTCAGCTTGGTTTAGGCTACCTAACTCTGTTGGGAGTTAAATTCACTTTTTATGTAGCACCTTGTTTTCATTCCATTCAGAAGTTCGAAAAGGTATTTGCTTTCAAATCTGTTAAACGATAAGCCGGCGGAAAAACTCCGAAAAACATTTACTACCTAGAAAATAGACTTGAAAGAGGCGGGTTATAGATAATCAAATCGAAAGGTTAACTCCTTATTACACTTTCAGGTTCTCTCGGGTCTGTACGTGGGCAACTACCGAGACTCCAAGGACCCTGTGCAGCTCGAGAAGTACAAGATTACCCACATACTGTCTATACACGACGCCGCCAGAAGGCTACACTCTGTAAGTACACTTGCTTGCTGTGTGACTCATTCTTTCTTGGTCATCCTGTATTAGGTCAGTGACCAGGGTGAAATGGTGGCCCTGAAAAAGGCCTACGACCATCGGAGAGCGTATCATACATACATACATCCATCCATCCAAATTTTCGCATTTATATCCTTTTAGTAGTAAGATTATTCACACGTTAATCTTGCACGTAGTTTTGTGAATGTCTGATGGAGTAAGCTTGTAACTTCATTCACCATTATTCACAATTAAGACTGTCTGCCACAATGTTTTAATCAACAGAGTTTGCGGTTAGAAGGGCCTTCACGTAGTTGAGGAAAGGTTAAGTCTATGCATAGCAAGGGAAATTGCTTGTGTAAATTTAACGTTACTGTTAAAACATTGAGGAGTTCTATCAAGCCGTAGATACGTTAAACTGTATTGAGAATACAGAGCAGATCTCTCAAGTGAATCTTAAGTATCTTTAAAGAGGCTTATTCAATATCCAATTGGCAAATCTTTTACGTTTAATTTTAGAGTTCGGAAAAAAATACTATATTTTTCGCTAATATTCTATTTGTTGATAGAATAAGGATAGCATACATATTATATATATCTTATATATAACAGGTCACCCAGACAAGACTTGTCAATAATTGTCTTCTAAATAATTCAAATTGCAATAATTCTGCGTTTTTACGAATTCGGATCCATTTTACGATTCGTTTATTCTACAAACTTTATTATAATTTTGGGTCAATGTCTTAGTTTTAGCGTTTTGGTATTTATAAAACAACCTTGGGATGAATTAATCGTAAGTTCAACGTATAAAAGTATTGTTTTTTTACCATAATTTAATCAAATAATGTAGGCTCGTAGCACCTGCTACGCTCCGTCTACGGGTTGCTACGTACAGTCAACATCAAAAAACAAATGATGTGTTCCGAGAATATATTATGTATGTTTTTTTTTGTTACTGATCAAAGATTAGAGGAAATCGCGAAGGTATAACAATGATAGGCATTGATTCATAAGATCATAAGCCTTAAACTAAAACTACTATTAGCTAGTGAATAATAATTTAGATTTCTTATACAGGTTAGTAGTTTAGGCCTATAATTTTAACCATTTTTAGGGTTCCATACCTTAACAGGAAAGAAATGGAACCCTTACAGGATCACTTTGTTGTCCGTCTGTCTGTCTTTCGGTAAGCCTAGGCACATATTTATTTCTAATAGAAAAGTCCATTAACTAACCGGAATTAGAACCCACGACCCGGATCGAAAGCCGAGGTATCCACGAGACTCAGAATAAAAATGTGACATAGTGTCAATAAAAAAGCCTCAGGGTGAAGGGGTGAAGGGTGGATACTTCCATTATTTAGAGCAACGCCCTGAAGGCATGAGACACAAACGTGAAGTTGTGACGTAGCCGTGGTAATATTGCGACTTTTTGTAAGAGAAAAAGGTATTTACGAAAACAACCCTTTGGAAACAGGCCAAAAATAAATATAGCAAGACAATTTTGGAGAATATACGGCTTCTAATAAAGTACACTACAGTTGAAACTACTACTAGATAGATAGATAACTCTTTATTGTAAGCCACATAAAAATGTTTTATACTACCTGCTCGTCAATGGCATATTATGTGTCATGCAAACCTTTCCTAAAGTAAGTCATTACAGCCCTACGGTCTAGCCGGGTCATAATGTTGTACTGAATTTCATTATTTCCCATGGGACATAATGTGATTTGAATTTGGAATGCAACCCATGTAGTTGTGCTTGATCGAGGTTGGTTTCAAAAATGTTTGGGTGCAATGAGATTTTATTCTAATTAGGCTGTGTGTTACAATTTTTTTGCACTGCCTACAAATTAAAAAAAAGAAAAACATTAAACTTTTTACGAAATTCATTTTTGATTTATTCGAATGTCGAACTGACCACTACAGAATAGACTACAAAAAAAGAAAAAAAGGCGCCAAGCGCTCAAACTGCTGTGCATCTACACCGAAATTCAGTTTCGATTCAAATAAACTTCTAAAAAATGTTAAGTGACGACGACAGTGATTTTGATTCGACTCCAGAATGCATACAATCTGAAGCCTCTCGTATAGTTGGAAACTTACTTCCAGAAAAATCATTTCTTTCTACTTAACAGTCATTGTTTTCAATTGCCTCGCAGAAAGTATAAAAAGTAGAGTATGCATCGCGGGCTTAAATGTGTATTTGTCTTGGGCGATCTTGAACCCCTCGTACTCAGGATTCTTGCCTTAACTCCCTCGCTCCGCTCAAGTTTAATATAGCGCCCTTGACATAATACACTACTTTAAGCCCTTGTTGCATAATCTACTATAACACATCACAATTAAATCGACAAAATATAAGCAATAATAGTAGAATACAAAGGGCGGTCTTATCGCGACCAAACTGAGATCTCGCGATGTGCTTCTTTGATCGTTGAGGCGTAATTAAGATAAACTTTGAAAATTGCACCTTTAGCATGTTCTAACTAATTATCGATCTTTCTTAAACTACTTAGTCATTGAAACTATACCAAAAGGGAGCTCCCTTTATATTGATTTTCATGTATATTTTTGCTGTATATCGAAAACCAAGAAGAAGAAGGCCAAGAATGAAAATCATTTTTATTCTCTTATGGACCCCTATGTCTTAGCTACCCCTTGTCCGATTTAACTTATATTGTGCGTAGGTATGGTTTTCTTCAAAAAGGGGCGTTTCGAAATTTTTGAGGTTGCGCAAAATTACTTAGAAAAGAATAGAAAACGTTTATTTGACATATAAAAAACAGAACGGACACAGAAACATACAAAGAGTAAGAAAACAAATGACATAGCAAAGAACAACGATTACGTTCATACAGAATGTATATCGTGTACAGTATCAAACACAAATGAGTTGATCAGGTTTCATTGAATTGTATTTCGACATGGCTACATTAAACTATTCTAAAAGGACTCCGATCGTATGGCGATCACGTATAACACCCACTTACATTAGTTTTGTAGACCTTGCTGGAACTCAGTATAGCTCTTAGGAAAATATATTGGTTAACTTTCCACTGCGTTTCTGAATACCTACGTTATCCTGTACATTCATTTGTTCTAATTGTCTTAACCATTCATATTGAGATAGATAGAATAGGGGCCATCATGATCAGCCTGTTGAAGTCCACTGCTGGACTTGCCGCCTGCTGCCGCCTTTTCCATCCACCAACTTCCCGACATAGACATTTATTTAATTGCAACCAAAACACACATAATTGCACAACATTTTTTAATAAACAATGAAAGAAAGAAACACGAGATAAATTAATTGAACAAAAAATGGTGTTATGTTTGCTGCAGTCTTCTTCTTCCTGCCCTTGTCCCACATTATGTGGGGTCGGCACAACATGATTTCTTCTTCCACTCGCTTCTGTTAGCCGTCATCTCCGCACTCACTTCTTTCTTACTCATGTCATCTTTAATACAATCCATCCATCTTTTCTACGGCCTTCCTCTAGTCTTATATCCATCCACAACCACATTCATACCTAACACTCTTCTCGTTACATGACTTTCATCCCTCCTCATGACATGCCCATATGTATATGCCCATATTTGCTGCAGTGCAGCAACAAAATGTCCTCGGCTCAGCATTATGCCTATTGTTTTTGCAGCAGACGCTGGAACGTTCACAATGTTCTCAATCAGTGACACGAAAAGCAAGCAACCAACCGTCATTTTATGATGATCGTCAAACTGTGACTTCAGAGCGTTACACGGCCCTTTAACATATCGCTATCTACAACATTAAGACCCATCTTCAGCAGGATAGAGCCACTGCCTCTACTGCCAGAGCGCCAATGGACAAAGTTAGGACCAATTTATCTCGGATCGCATATTAGCATTCAAATTCGAACAGTTTACGGGCTTACCAATTATAAGTTGTAAAATCTGCATGTTTTGTCTTCTTAAATAAAAATAATAAAAAAATAAATGTATTTATGTGTAGGTACACAAATTTTTAATGATTATTCAAAGTAAAATTCTGCCGGCGTTCGCCCTGGTTCATACTGTTTGACCTTTATTAAATCCAGTAATCTTAAAAATTCATCCACATAACGTCAGCGTTTAGTACGTTCCCTCTACGTCCTTTCACAATACAGATATAAACAGTACCTAAGAAAACGAGGATAAAATATCAGAAATAAAAATCGATCACTAGTTATGTAGTTATGGATTAGGCACGTAGTGCGTCAATTTAACTTCTTTGTATAACACTACTTACATGACATGTAACATATCTGTCTTTTATTTTCATATCCCTGAAACCTTAAATTCAGGTAATTGAATACTAGTGGTAGTGAGACGAAGTCGCGAGAAGTCGCTTATTTGGAAAATTTATTTGCACTTGCACTTGTGTTTTCGCTCGGTCCGACTCTGATCGCAGTGTAGGAAATGTGGTTAAACGAGAGTGTGTTGCTACAAGTAGGTAAGGATCTAACTAGATTTACAACCATAATACTGTTGGAATCTGTACTGTGGTACTCAAAATGAGATCACTGAATATTCCCCGGTCGCCGGACACTAGTTTAGTATGCAAAAACCCACGCCCGCCGGTGACCGAGGTACTTGTTGATTTGCTTTTTCAACTTCACCAGAACTGAATGTACATTGCAGCGAGAAATGGTAATTTTGAACGCTATCTTTAGGGTTCCGTAATCCGACTTAGAACCTCTGTTAGTCCGTGCGGCGTGCGCGTTAGCCGTTCTACGCGCAGACTATTAGAGCACGGTAATAATAACATTAAATTCGGGTTAAAAAGGTTTAGATACTAAATTCATTTCTTAATTATTTTTTTGTGATCACAACTGGATGGCATGTCATAATTTTTAACCGACTTAAAAAAGGAGGAGGTTCTCAAGTCGGCTGTTTTTTTTTGTGTGTACATTACTCGATATCTCTGCCAATACTAAACCGATTTTGATAATTCTTTTGCTGGTGTATAGAGTATGATCCCGGGGTGGTCCCATATTAATTGAATTCCTGAGGGATTGCTACTTGTCCCGGAAAACTTAAAAAAACGCCATCATCTCTTGAAATCACCACTTGCCGATTTTTTTTGTCGACAGTGGTGTGGTATGGTTATCCCCGCGACTTTGTTCGGTTGCTGCTATTTTTACATAAACTTTAAACTTAGGGGTTGTGTGTCGGGAATTTCTTTCTGTGCACCCATACGTTGCAACAGGAAGCTACCCTGCAAATTTCATATTCTTAGTAGGCTCTGCGTTGATTTTCAAAGAGAATAATGCTTTTATTCTCTTTGAAAATCAACGTTTACGTTTGATTGTCAGTCAGTCAGTCATTTCATTTTTCATTTTATGGCATCTGCTGTTTTTACAGTCAATCTTGCCAGTGACAAGTAATTAGAGTGTCAAGTTTGCTCAGAAGAAAATGGTGGCGGTTTTCTTCAAAACTTCAAACCGCATTTTTAGTAAAAAAAAGAATATCATTTAATACACTCCCGTTCGATTTGCCTACACTCGTGCTAAGATCCTAAGCTTTAATGGTTAAAATGCCACCGAGATTACACAACAAAACACAAGAAAAAGAAAATAAAACGGCAAAGCTAAACAACTTTTAAAAATTGCTAAAAATGAAGTCCAGTCAGTCAGTTACCGTAAGAGTTATTATTATATAATAATAATAATAATATCTTTATTTCAGACAAGAGATCCATTTCACATTTAAAACAACACAAACATACAATAAAAATGTAAAAAATAAAAGAATATACACTATTAGTGTAGGTTACCTACCTACTTCCTTAACTAGGATGCTAATTGCACCCAGCGTCTGTAAACGCCAGTCAGAAAGAGCCTGTCTGCCAGACTTGCTATGATAGCATTTTTACACTTGCCGACCCTGGACATGAATTTAGCAATTCGGTGCCTTTGGATGGCATTAAAGGAATTGACTCGCGCCTCCAGGTACATACCGGAGGCGCTGCAATATCGTTCCAGTCCCATAAGTTGCCTAAAGATATTGTTATAGGCAATTATTGATGATGAATGGATGTCATACTTCTTTTTGTTTTTTATTCGAAAGTGTAGGTGACCAGTGTCATCCTCAGTAATTAAGCAAAACGCAAAGAGGTTGATAACAAAAAAGAGGTTGATATTAATCTTGTAAATATTCAGGAATTTGAAGTCGGTTTTTAGTTTTTGTAAAAAATATTTTATAATGGATTTAAAACTAACTAGCTGTAACCCGCGACGCTTTAAACCTTTTCAAGGTTTGCGAAGAAGATATTTAAAAAGAACCATGTAAAAAAAACATAAAGAGCAACTTATTTTTATTTTGGTAGGTACTCGGTAAAATTAATGATATGTTTGACTTTTGTTTTGACCTGTACTTTTGAAGAAACATATTTTCTGCTCGCAAACTGTCACACTGAACACGACTTGTCACGAATTGCGGTCACGATCATCGTAAATGGAATTTCGTAATCTACAGCTTTATTTGTTCGGGAAACAAGTTTAAGCTGAAACAACTCGGATATCCTGTGTTTCAGCTTAAACTGGCTTGCTGGATATCCTTGTATCCTATGTTTGGAAAGCACGTAACGGGGGTACGTAAAATAGATAAAATGCCTCACAAAGGTTGCCCATACTTGCTTTAGTCTGTATTTACACATGAATTCGGCAATTCCGCCACAAGCGCGTATGTAGGTTTCAGCACTGTGATGATGACGCAATCGACGTACATTTGCGTGCCGATGATACATTATTTGTTTGAGAACAAAACCGTTGAATAATCCCAGGATTTCGGGTGTCAGCTACAATAGAATCCTATCTTTGCATGACAGCTCTATTTTCGGTGAATAAGTGCTCTCTTGGCGTTTCGCCACCGTTTGCCTAATGCCAGCCCGAATTTCCTCACGAATATTCAAGGAAAATTATCTTACCTACATGCAATTTTGTAGACCTACATATTTTAATCAGATTTTATACATAATTCACTGCCCTACCACATTGCCTGGCGCTCTATAACTTTATCTTATACTAGATTATCTCTAGAAATGGGACGTTAATACACAACATGATATTACGGCCAGCGGCCTCATGAAGCTGAATTAATGATAAAGTTACAGACGGAGCCGCGGCACTGGGGTATGGAACCAGCGAAATCTCGTCACTTCATAATGGTGCCGAATAATGTAACGTGCTACGATGGAGAGGCAACTTGTGATGAGGTTTGAAATTGTGGTCTCACGTCTCGTTAAGCGAGAATACCTAATAGCGCATACAGATACGTAAGGACATTCGCACATCTTGTAAATTTATATTTTGTGGTGACTGTAATTTTAGTTTATAGGTTTCTTTATGACATGTGTAATTTATTTTATATTATTTTTTTGAATTTATTTTATACATTCCTTATGAATCTATTTTATTTGCAAAGCAATGTAACTACTATATTATTTTTGACATATCTAAGTGCATGTAACATGTGTATAGAGGAAAATAAATGATTATGATTATGTCGACTCAACCAACACCATCTCGGCTCCAATGTGAACGAACTTTATATATGTAGTGTACCATACAGATAATTTACGACCTTCAGGATGTCACACTGGACGTATTATCACGTATAAGACCGCCGCACACATTTTGCCCTATTAACGAACGAGTCTGAGAATTATTTGTATGAAACTCAACGCACACATCGGCATCGCGACACTGCCTCGCCTCGTCACAAGGCACGCGCGTTGACGTATTTGCAAAAACGGACTTGTAAGCGCTGATATGACATGTCTCCAATGCCCTTCCCCCATATTTTTTTCCGCCGTCCCAATGACGCTATTAAACTGAATATTTTCAATGGTGAAGAAAACCATGACATCGCGATTGGAGACAATTTTCAAGTCGCTCTCTTTAGGTATTGCGCTCAAGCGCTACTGCTTTAAAGATCTATGCTTGAATATCGATACTGTTTTAAGTACAGTTCCAGAGTAGGTATTGATAAGCCTAGGACAAAAAACCGGCAAAAATGTTTTGTCCGAAAAATTTCAATAAATGTACAATTTAGCCATTGTTCAGCGTGAATACTGGCTCAAATAGGTTAACTATAGATTCTATGTCATTTTTATTGAAAATCTTTAAAACAATTTGGCTTGAGTCACGATTCAAGCTTAGGCAAGCTTTTAACGAGAGGTAGGGCACAGCGAGATTTTCTCGCTCTAAATTGGAGCAGCCCGCCTGGGGAGGTACCTCCGCCTTACAGAAGATCGCAGCCAAATAACATTATTTGTTTCAAATAGTGTTGTGTTCCTGCGGTGAGTAAGGTTGCCAGAGCTCTTTAGGGGGGGAGGGGTTTGGCAGGCAACGCATTACCAATGCTCCAGGTGTTGCTGATGTCAATAGGCGACGGTAACCACTTACCATCAGGTGGGCCGTAAGCCTGTTTGCCTCCGTATAACATAAAAAAAAAGGCACAATTTCAGTATACGGGCCTGATCTCCGGATGTTACTATGCTAGGTCATACAATAAATCGATTTCCCCGACCCTACCCCACTGAAATATTGTTTGTTCGGATCAAGGCGGGGCGGCTATTAGTAGGCTGATCGAATACTTATTTGTCATGTCGAAAACATTTTTATGTTGACAAATCAATGTCGACATGACAAATTCAAATAGCAGTTTATTTACTCCTAAGTTTTATTGTACCAAAGTCGTCAAACATACTTTATTGCCAACTAGCTTCTGCACGCGGTTTCGCTCGCGTGGTACCTACATAAAAAGTAGCCTACCTATATGCTATTCTAGGTAAATAACTCTATATATTCCAAGTTTCAACGAAATCGGTTGAGCCGTTACGGCGTGATTGAACAACAAACATCCAAACATCCTCACAAACTTTCGCATTTATAATATTAGTAGGATTGGGTGAAGACACTTTCGGGATAGTACCTATACCTATAAGATATGAATCACTTTATAAAAACTCTCGTAACGTCAGATTTACATTATATATGCTGTTATTTTAATTCTGTTTAGTGAAGGTTAAAAAGTGCACATGTTCAGAAATAAAACGGTCCATAAAATAAACAGCTTAGTACGGTTCAGCCGTTCCAGTTGATTGGGCCATCTCGTTAAAATAAGCGAAATACCTTGCATATTTTTTGGGCTGGCTCAATCCCACCACTTAATTTTTTATTCACACGTTTTGTTATGTATGAGCGGCCATCGAAATACAACCCTATCCCATTTCCATTTGGAAATAATTGAATTCGGGTACTTTTTCCTTCGTTGGTGAAAATACTGGTAAAATGTGTCAAGTTATTTAAACTGTTAGTGAATTTTTTCTTGTTCTTTTTATTATATTTGTAAATCATTATTAAATGTAAGACAGGTTCGTCGCCAAGATTGCTACCTAAAACAGTTGTCTAATTGAGTTTGAACTGATTTGAGAGATTTTTCAATGAAAATTTAGAATTTTTGAATGTCGTCGATCAAACTGAATTGTCAATTGGATGTCAGAATAAGCCCCATTGGGAATAGAATACATACATAAGAATCACCTTGTATGACTGATTCGCTGTATAAAGGTTTTTTAGTCTTTAAGGTATATATCTATATGGGCCGTAGTATAAGAAAAATTTCATCTGTTTTTTATTCTATTGTTGCCTGAAATAAAGTTATTGTATTGTATTTATTTTCGATTTTAATTTATCCCTCAAAACAGTTAAGAATATACCTACACATAATAGGAAAATCTCTATCCATTTTTTCTTATACTAAAGAAAAAGTATGGTTGGTGGAGATCCTACAGGACGGGTAGAGAGAGTAAGGTGCAGAGTTGTTATTTACAGCAGTATAATAATTGGTGACTGGCCTTATAGCTCAGTGGTAGTGGTCGCGGGTTCGATTCCCGCACTGGACAAACATTTGTGACTAACACAGATGTTTGTTCTGTCTGGGTGTTAAATATATATCTATTATGTATATCAGTCTCTGGTACCCATAGTACAGGCTATGCCTAGTTTGGGATCAGTTGACCGTGTGTGATATGTCCGGAATATATATATATATATAAATTACAATAAGTACAAGGTATTTTACAGAGAATAATAGATTTCAGCAAACATGATGAAGCACACGACGAGTAAAAGTAAAAGTAGTCTGACAGACCGTCGTCCGTCCGAATCAACAATTCATTCCATTGTTCGTCGCTATGTCAACTGAGAGGTATTTGAATTAGGCGGCGACGGAGTAATAGTGGCGGCGTAGCTCGCCACAGTAGGATTCAACATTGTTTTTTGGTTTTTCCCAGGATAAGCACTACCTCTGCATCATGGCTTCGGATTCTCCAGAGCAGAACCTGACGCAGTACTTCAGTTTGTGCAACGACTTCATCCACGCTGCCAGACTGAGGGATGGCAACGTTCTCATTCATTGGTAAGCTTAATAATTAGTTAAGTGAATGTTGGGCTACCAAAGGGACGCATGAAAGAAGATTCCACGCGGTGGAGATGCGATATGCATGTGTGGAGTAACGAGAATGGATAAGATATAGAATGAGTATACAGGGTGAGTTTTTTTTCAGGGCCACTTAGGCGAAATCGGAAACCGTGAGAGTAATCGAAAAGTGATGTCAGGAGTTACGGGCTCGATTTTGAAAAAAATATGATCTGCATTTAAAAAAATTGTGTTTTTTAAATGCAGATCTTATTTTTTGCATATTTGGGTTCTTTGTTTGTTAATAAATTAATAAATGTATGATAACAATGTGTATAAAGTTGTTGGAACACCTGCAAATTTATAAATTAAACAATATTTATCTATCTAAATTTCTCTAAATTTACTGAAAAACTGTAAATAAATTTCAACTTTTTTTTACGCTTATCTTATTTTTTTCAAAATCAAGCCCGTGACTCCTAACATCACTTTTCGATTACTCTCACGGGTTCCGATTTCGCTTAAGTGGCCCTGAAAAAAAACTCACCCTGTATAAGAGGAATTTCTAAAGTGGCGCCAATGACTGAAAAGCTGAGGAGTAGGTATTAGATTAGCGTCTTTGGGCGTGTCATGAGAAGGGAAGAAAGTGACGAGAAGAGTGTTAGAAATGAATATGGATGGATGTATGAGTAGAGGTAGGCCAAAGAAAAGTTAGACGGACTGTGTGAAAGTAGATATGGGCACAGATAACATAATACTATACTAGATATGGGTAATAAAGGAGTGAGTGCTGCGATGACGACTGATAGAGGGAAATGAAAGAAGAATACATGTTGTGCCGACCCCATATAATGTAGGATAAAGGCAGGAAGATGATCGAAAAAGTATAAAAAGGTTATTTAATTATGTTATTCGATTCTAACAACATACGAAACATCGTGAGATCTCAGTCCGGGGTGAATTCTAGTTGTATACATTTTCTGAAACCTTTTCTTTATTCTTTATTGTACACAGAAAACACATACAAAAAACAAACTAAATGGAAGGACATGTACAAAGGCGAGCAAACCTTAGAGGCCAGAGATAGATAGATAGAGATATAACCTATGACATAGATTCCCGGTTAGTTCCGTAGTGTAGGTGAAATTGCAAGCCCGGGATTTATCATCGTGTCTCAAGTGATGAATGCAATCTACTTCGTCTACCGCCATTTTTAGGCGGTATAGCAATTTTATTGCGCGCAGACTTGCGCTTGGCAAAACATATTGCTCTTGAGCTACTGTATGATTGTAGGTATAATAAAAACGTTTATGTTGAAAGTGTAGAAGTATAGTATTCTAAGGCATTCATTTTATTGGCGGCAATAATAGTATTCCATACGTGATTGGTTGCAAGCCCATCGCCGCTTATAGGAATGCTAATTGGATTCCTTACGATGTTTTTCTTGCTCAAAACGGGCACTTGTTATGGTTTTAATTACTATTAATGTCCTTCGGACAGAAAGTCGGCGTACCTCACACAAGGTCTAAGGGGCTTTAATAAAGAAAGAAGCAAAACTTGATATTTTTAATAAGTAATGTAATGCTAATGTAACTGGAGTGGAAGTCCAGTATTACTGAAAAACCAATCAAGTTACGGCACCCTGAAACTGGAGTTATCGATTTTAGATTAGAAGTGACGTAGCTAGGCTAGGTAGTTAGGTACCTGGTACAGTCAACCAAGCTACAAAATAAAAGTCGGTGAGCCATGATACAATTTAAAGATTGGTCCGCAAATAAAGGTAGTCTTAACAAAAGGGAAGACGTCAATGATCGATTTAGTTTGAAAAAGTTCTATATAGGGCCTGCAAATCAAATTTGTTGACTGTACTTTGCCATAAATTTGATACAATTCGAATAATCAGAAAGCAAAACGAATTAACAACATAGATCCGATAAAATGACTTGTTAATTAATTAATCAAATTGTGCTTTCAAAATAATGAGTTTCTGAAGCTTAAGTAGGTACCTACTAGTGCTGTGAGCTCTGTAGAGCTAGGAAACGTCCTCCATCGCGATTGAATTGCTTCTTGATACAAAAGCTATACAGTGTTGTCGTTTATTTCACGAGTTAATTTCTTAATAGAGAACTATTCCATCAGGGGTAGTCAGAGGCAAGCCAAATCTCCCACGTGATGCTTAGTATTCTGACGTAAAACAAGAGTCGTAATGACGTTGAATGACCGTGAATGTCGTTTGACCACGGAAGAACAGCGCTTTGGTATGAACTCCTCTGCCCTAGCACATGCTGAGTGGTGGCCATTTTTGTTACCATGATGTTGAATTGCATTTTTTGTATTGTGTTATGTTAAGTCTGATTGTGTTGGTAACAAAATAAACGTTTTTCTATTCTATTCTAATGAAATTTGAACCACAATCACACAGCTCATATTGATCAACAGCTCATTTTAATTCGTCTAAAACCGATCTCAAGAATGTGACGCGATTCTAGAGATAGATTGTTGTTATGACAACAATAATCCGTGACCTATACCTATATTGTCTTTGCCTATACCAATAATGAGAGGAGAGGAAAAAGCCTTTAGAAATGTGGTCTCCAGCACCTCTCTGCCTTTCCGATTTGTGTCAAAGATACACGTCCTTATTCAGAATGCCCTCACTGTCGGTCAAGTGCTAATCGAACCTCACTTGGTCACGAAGCGACTTCTATAAAAGGTGTACCTATATAATTGGTTAGCATTTTTATAGTAGCATTTCAAGCAGGCATTGTGACCTGAAATACTTGGATTGTAAACTTGAAATTAACATGCTAGGAATTACTGCAATGACGTCAGTTGAACAGTACCTAGTTTTAATAAACTAATCTTAACTTTGTCTGTTTATTGTTTACTAGCTTCTGCCCGCGGTTTCACTCGCTTTGTACCTACATAAAACGTTTCCAGACTATAATCTATCTCTGTACCTTTCATCCAAATCCGTTGGGCCGTTTGGGCGTGATTCAACAACAAACACCCAAACATCTTTTAACATCCTCACAAACTTTCGCATTTATAATATTATAGTAGGATTGTACACAAGAAAAAATAGATTACAGCAATAACAAAGAAATTTATGTACAAACACGACTATCTAGGCAGGCTAGGAATATGAATATGGCAAGTAGTAGTAGGTTTATAATTAAAAGTATAGTCTATATATAATTATAAGTAATTCGCAGCTCTCTGTGCCTGTTTTGGTAAAACTCTCATGAATGTAAACAGGTAAATCCACGCAACGAGTACCTAACGTATTCCGTAGCCTTACTTGTAATTCAACATCTGTCGCCACCCTAGTATCACTGTAGGTTCATTATCATACTAATCGCTCAATTCGGCTGGTAGGAGTGATAGAGACACGAGAGAGTCACGCACGCAATCATGTCGTTAGCATAGGTATAGGAAGCAGGTGAAATGGATACCACTATATTTTAAACTGCTGTTTTTTGGCCGCTTTGGAAAGTGTCTGTATTAGCTAAGCCTATGTTATCTGTGGCCAAGCTAAGTGACTTGCTTGCTTAACGTGTCGGTGATTATTTCTTTGACATCCTACATTATAATATCCTGACATCCGTGACGCACTACATGGTTCCAACGGAAGACCAGCGTTGTGCTGCCAACACGGCACAACAAATGCTGAGTTGGACTCCAATTTGTGACGAAGCGTGGACTGGGTGCTTAGGACACACATTCTTACAACTTGTTTTTTGTTTTTTTGTTTCTTTTTTGTTGTTTTTGTTTTGTCAACATTTCTGTTGTTATTATTATTATTGTTTTTTCTGTGTGTCTCATTGTTGTATTGTCGTCACAAATAAATGTCTTTTCTTTCTTTCTTTCTTAATAAAATAATAATAATAATAAGGACCAGATACAGAGGGCGGTACTCCTGGACTCGGCACGCATAGTCAGAAGGTTCCTCTCTCTGCAGCCCTAGCCACCGACCGCTTGAGCCGAGCTTCGCGGTCGGTGGTTCTCCATTTTTATAATTATATTTTACTATATTAGTTGTTTTGATATTCTTTTTTGATATTAAGATGTACTTTTGTAGTAAAAAATGTACTTTATAAATGAGATTTTAATTAAATATATGTGAATAATAATAAAATATTCAAAATAATCAAAATAATAACAGAGGCAAAAACAAAGATCGTACAAATTGATTTCAAAGCAAAGACAATAGGTATAGTAAAAAAATATGTCTTTAGTTTAAAGTAATTTGACCCCAATACAGCAGATTTTGGCCGTGGTGGCCCCGGCTGAAGAATAGGCCCCTCCATGTCTACCTATCCGCTGATGTCGTAAGAGGCGACTAAGGGAAAAAAGCTAGTGGGTGGGCAGCAGCGTCCCTCATTTTAACAACGATAGCTCTAACTGCACTCGCCAACCCGCATGCACAGCGTGGTAAGTATGGGCAAATCCCCCCACATGATAAGGAATTTGCTCTGACTGTGGGGGAGGCCATGTTCAGCAGTGGACGTCGAACGACTGAAATCATGATGATGAGAGCAGATTTTTGCGTAGTGTTGTTCAATGAATAATTTCGAATCTCCAAAAGTCGCAGAACAAAAGTTATTACCAATAGGATGTAGAATAAACCCCTTTTAGGATACAATTTGTGACTGTCTAATTATAATTTACGAGAGGTAGGGCACAGCGAGATTTTCTCGCTCTAAATTGGAGCAGCCCGCCTGGAGAGGTACCTCCGCCTTACAGAAGATCGCAGCCAAATAACATTATTTGTTTCAAATAGTATTGTGTTCCTGCGGTGAGTAAGGTTGCCAGAGCTCTTTAGGGGGGGAGGGGTTCGGCAGGCAACGCATTAGCAATGCTTCAGGTGTTGCTGATGTCAATAGGCGACGGTAACCACTTACCATCAGGTGGGCCGTAAGCCTGTTTGCCTCAGTATAACATTAAAAAAAAAAAAAAAACCTACTCCTTCCTGTCTATATTCCCCAGCCTGGCAGGCATGTCCCGCAGCGTGACAGTAGCAGTGGCGTATATAATGTCAGTGACGCCACTGAACTGGCGCGAGGCGCTGAAGGTGGTGCGCGCGGGCCGCGCCGTCGCCAACCCCAACCTCGGCTTCCAGCGGCAACTGCAGGAGTTCGAGACTTATAAACTTGTCGAGGTGCGACCTAATAATCATTTATTTCGTACATTTCCTGAACAACACGTCACATTTGTTTTTAGTTACATAACACATTGGTAGCTACTTCTTAGGTATTTAGGTTCGTAAAGATTTTAAATTAAATTCATTCAAACAAATAATATTAATTCAAATTATACAATAATTACCTACATAAACGAAAAGAAAAATAATAAATTACAAAAGAGATATATACAACACATATACCTTATAATAAATAACATTAGTCACTTTTTGGCCTTGGTAGCCCCGGCTGAAGAATAGGCCCCTCCATATCTACCTATCCGCGGATGTCGTAAAAGGCGACTAAGGGAAAAAAGCTAGGGGATGGGCAGCAGCGTCCCTCATTTTAATAACAGTAGCTCTAACTGCGTTCGCCACCCGCATGCCGAGCGTGGTGAGTATGGGCAAATCCCCCCATATGATAGGAATTCGCTCTGTCTGTAGGGGAGGCCATGTTTAGCAGTGGACGTCGTATGGCTGAAATGATGATGATGAAGTATATTATTGTTCACCCCCTCCCTCTCCCTCAATATCACGTGACAATAGAAAAAAATAAATAAATAACTTTACGTTTTTGCAAGTAACTCGTAGATAAAGAAAAATGGATGTTCATTTACTAATTTAGGCAATGTAGGTATCTTAATTTAACCGCAAAATGTCACGTGATATTTGTTCAGTGCCTGATCAAAAACTTAGAAAGAAATTCTCGACACTGAACCCCTAAGAGGGTACAACGGGAGTAGAAGCTTTTATGAACATAACTTCACGCGACTTATGCGCGCCGGACAAGAGGACAGTTCAATAAGTCAGCTCAGTAGGTATAAGCGGCTTGTGGACGCAAAACTGCCTTCAAATGTACCTATTCATACACGATGCCAGTGACTAAACGTGCACTGCAATATGAAGCTTCCGTGCTACAAACAAGCTTCATAATGCTTTTGATAACAAAACGTGTGTTTATTCAGGAGAGAAGACGCCTCAAGGAACGGTACCCATCCCTGGCTCTCGCAGACAAGGACATGTCTGAATGCAGAGTCATGCTGGACTCGTACCAGACAATGCTGAACCAGAGGACGATTTGTGAGGGGAAGTGCTCAATGGGACGACAGTGCCCTACTGGTAAGCATCTTATACCACAATTTTGAAGGGTTGATCGGATCAAAAACTTTCCTAAGGTCAGTTATAGCTTGAGTGAGCCAATTATTATTCCATGCTATGTATTTTATTAGTAGGTATGTTTTAGAAGAACGAAACCGTATAGGTACATTTCTCGAGAAGGAAAACATTGTGAGAAATTATTGCATGAATGATAATATCAAAGCGTTCATCACTTAGGCCTAATTGATGGATATTGAGCAATTTTTCTGTTAGAGTGCTTCTTTATGATTGAAATTGCTCTATTCAGAAAAAAATCTATAGCATTTTGACGTCACAATCATACCAAGCAGTTCATTTCTCCTCTTTATTTTATTTCGAACGTCAGAATGACATAGAATTTCCCATTATGTGATGTCATCCGTATCTAAAAGGTATTAAGGTTGAGTTTCAATTGTTTTTGCTGACCCTACGTCTGCGATAGTGATTCCCATAAATGGAGCAATTTAATCGCCCGCATGAGCACGTAAAGATCGTTCCTAAGCTATTTTCGAATCAGTGCTTGAATCTCAGAGAAAATGGAAACATTGTCAAGCTGATGAAGACACTGAAGGTAACATAGTGATAATTGTTTAATGTTTATTTCAATGCATGATACAAAAAGATTCGCACGGATCCGGGGGCAGTTTGAACAAGCAGAGTCATCGCGACCAGCGTCCGTCCAACTAGTGTAAGAATAACCAGTAAGAAAACCAGCTCACAACGTGGCCTTCGTAATAATAGGTAGGTATAAGAATAAGAATAAAATAAAAAAATGGTAAGACTTATGACTTAACAAGGTTCCAATTCAGAGAGCACTAGTCTCATTGTCTAGCTCAACCCTAACCGGTTGAGCTAGGCAACAGTGAACAGTAGTTCACTAACGCATAAACAGGCGGGTACGATGACAGATAATGTATGAAAATCGACGGTTTAGTTAAAAATTGTTGAACGGCCTGTTATTGTGTTGGTTAACACTAACCTATATCTTATTGTGCTTGGACAATTATTCAATGGGGATTTGATTTTGAAGTCGATTTCGATTAGGTACCCTTTTAGTTACACAATAAGGCCGCCGTTCGGAGCAATTTCATGTTGTTCAATATATTTTTAAGCTTTCTTGTTTTAAGGATTCCCGAATATTTAAACCACGAGTCATTTTTTTTAAATACTATTATAAACGGCTTCGTTCGCGAAATTTTATATTTTATTTTTCTTCAACCCACGCTGCACCCCCTCGAAGGTTGAGTTTCGATAATTTATTTCTTAGCACCCCTGGACTAAGTATAACAAGCCAGCATTATCTCAGTTACTCCTAGGAATTCCGCTATAGGGCTGTGATTTGATTGTCTGTTAGTCAATTTGTAACTCCTAGGGATTCCGGTATAGGGCTGTGATTTGATTGTCTGTTAGTAAATTTTCATTGAAAAACACCCATCTGATGATAAACTAGTTACGGAACACATTGCATTCTCTTTGGTTTTCGTGAAGCACATAAACGACGATTCCGCCAGGTGTTTGCAGAACGGGCTCGAAGCGAGCGCCTCGTCAGCGGAAACCGTCCACAACGTCCACTAGCAGCGAGATCAGCGGCATAGGGCTGCGGCGGTCGCCGTCCACTTTGTCTACCACTTCCACTGCCTCGGGGTACCGGCCGAGGTCTTCGCCTGCTGGCCTCTATAGTTATACTGGAGGCAAGTTCACTCACTCACTCACTTTCACTCATTTCGCTCCAGTTCACTCACTTCACTGGAGGCATCCAAGCCACGAATACACAGAAACACTGAAACAGAATACCTACTAGAATAGCATTACGTTATTAAATAAAGCCAATTGAATAATTAAAAATAAGCCTCTATCAAGAATCTATGACAGATAACTCCTACTAAATAATAAATAAATAAATAAATATTTCGGACATATTACACACGGTCAACTGATCCCAAACTAGGCATAGCCTGTACTATGGGTACCAGAGACTGACATACATAATAGATATATATTAACACCCAGACACAGAACAAACATCTGTGTTAGTCCAGTGCGGGAATCGAACCCGCGACCTCTAGCGCAGAAGGCAGAGTTACTACCAACTGAGCTATGAGGCCAGTCAAATCCTATCCTACTATTATTATAAATGTGAAAGTTTGTGAGGATGTTTAGATGTTTGTTGTTTAATCACACCGTAACGGCTCAAACGATTTCGATGAAACTAGAAACAGTGCTCTTTACCTAGAATAAATTAGAGGCTGTCAAGGCTAGGCTTTTTATCCAGGTACCAAGCGAGCGAGGCCAAGACTAATGACTAAGACGTAATCTAGTAACTATTAAAGTTCACGAAAAACGATAAAAATATTGTGCCTTATTATAAAGCGAAGCTTAAACTCAGTCCAAACCTGGATCATAAAATTGCTTTAAACCATGCTGTTCAGAGGCAGACCATATATTTGTTCTGTGTCTGAGTGTTAAATAGTTATCTATTATGTATATCAATCTCTGGTACCCATAGTACAGGTAATGCTTAGTTTGGGATCAGTTGACCGTGTGAGATATGTCCGGAATATGGCCGTGGTGGCCCCGGCTGAAGAATAGGCCCCTCCATATCTACCTATCCGCGGATGTCGGTAGAGGCGACTAAGGGGAAAAGCTAGGGGATGGGCAGCAGCATCCCTCGATAGCTCTAACTGCGCTCGCCAACCCGCATGCTCAGCGTGGTGAGTATGGGCAAATCCCCCCACATGATAAGGAGTTTGCTCTGTCTGTGGGGGAGGCCATGTTCAGCAGTGGGCGTAGAACGGCTGAAATGATGACGATGATGATACGTCCGGAATATTTATTATAATTATTATTCATTATTCCAAATCCTATATCCTAGTATAATATTTAATACCTAGTATCTTGACTATCCTATCCTAGATTCTTGTATCTTCTCTGATCTCTTCCAGTCTATCTTAAGGTTGCCTGGCAGAGATCGCTTTTACGAAAAGGCCGCCCATTGTATTGCCTTGTAAATTTGTAATTGAGATCTCATGTATAATTTCCGTGTGGTGATCAATAAAGTGTTATCTATCTATCTCTATCTTGACTGGCCTCCTAGCTCAGTTGGTAGTACCTCTGCCTTCTGCGCTAGAGGTCGCGGGTTCGATTCCCGCACTGGACAAACATTTGTGACTAACACAGATGTTTGTTCTGTGTCTGGGTGTTAAATATTTATCCATTACGTATATCAGTCTCTGGTACCCATAGTACAGGCTATGCCTAGTTTGGGATCAGTTGACCGTGTGTGATATGTCCGGAATATTTATTTATTTATTTATTTATTTAATGATGAAGGGATGGAGTAGACGGGTTCACAGTTCACACAGATATAAATAATGAGAGATATCACACGCGAAAGTTCGATAGGTTTTTTTTAAAGCTTTTGGCGGGCTTTCACGATATGGCGCGATGCGCGTGCGGTTCGATCGGCGGTCGCGAAGCTTCTCTTTTCGGCTGTCACTCCAAGCTTTGACGTGTAGGCACACTGCATCACAGCCAAAAATATTGACGTCTCGATACTGCTGCATTTTGATAGACTAGATTTGAACATCGCTATGTTGAATTAGATAAAGATGCGTTTAGTTTTTGTGGTAACGAAACAATTCTATCTTGACTGCCATAGCACCAGCGCGGCCGACTCGGTCAGCCTCGGGGATCAGCTTCACGCGGATCACTGACCCCATCGGCGGCGGCACAGCGGTGGCGGTCGGCGGTAACGAATATTCTAGAAGAAGAGCCGCTTCAGCACCTGCTACGCCCGCGATGTCACCCGCCGCGACGCCGCCGGGGTCACCGCAGCGAGCTCTACATAGGTAAACAAATAAGTTTCAGGATGTTGTAGTAGGTGGTTGTCAGTGGGTCGGAATATTCTAGAAGAAGAGCCGCTTCAGCACCTGCTACGCCCGCGATGTCACCCGCCGCGACGCCGCCGGGGTCACCGCAGCGAGCTCTACATAGGTAAACAAATAAGTTTCAGGATGTTGTAGTAGGTGGTTGTCAGTGGGTCGGAATATTCTAGAAGAAGAGCCGCTTCAGCACCTGCTACGCCCGCGATGTCACCCGCCGCGACGCCGCCGGGGTCACCGCAGCGAGCTCTACATAGGTAAACAAATAAGTTTCAGGATGTTGTAGTAGGTGGTTGTCAGTGGGTCGGAATATTCTAGAAGAAGAGCCGCTTCAGCACCTGCTACGCCCGCGATGTCACCCGCCGCGACGCCGCCGGGGTCACCGCAGCGAGCTCTACATAGGTAAACAAATAAGTTTCAGGATGTTGTAGTAGGTGGTTGTCAGTGGGTCGGAATATTCTAGAAGAAGAGCCGCTTCAGCACCTGCTACGCCCGCGATGTCACCCGCCGCGACGCCGCCGGGGTCACCGCAGCGAGCTCTACATAGGTAAACAAATAAGTTTCAGGATGTTGTAGTAGGTGGTTGTCAGTGGGTCGGAATATTCTAGAAGAAGAGCCGCTTCAGCACCTGCTACGCCCGCGATGTCACCCGCCGCGACGCCGCCGGGGTCACCGCAGCGAGCTCTACATAGGTAAACAAATAAGTTTCAGGATGTTGTAGTAGGTGGTTGTCAGTGGGTCGGAATATTCTAGAAGAAGAGCCGCTTCACCACCTGCTACGCCCGCTAAGTCGCCCGCCGCGACGCCGCCGGGGTCACCGCAGCGAGCTCTACATAGGTAAACAAATAAGTTTCAGGCTGTTGTAGTAGTTGGTGGTCAGTGGGTCGGAATATTCTAGAAGAAGAGCCGCTTCAGCACCTGCTACGCCCGCGATGTCACCCGCCGCGACGCCGCCGGGGTCACCGCAGCGAGCTCTACATAGGTAAACAATAAAGCTTCAGGAGAGAATATTCTAGAAGAGCCGTTTCAGGACCTACCAACTTCTGAGCTGGCATTCGTTGGGGTCACCGCAGTGAGCTTCTTTTAGGTAAACACTATGATTGCACGATGTAGATGTAGGTGGCGGTCAGTGGGTCGGAATATTCTAGAAGAAGAACGGCTTTAGCATCTACAACGCCTGCGCTGTCACCCGTCGCGACGCCGCCGGGGTCACCGCAGCGAGCTCTACATAGGTAAACAATTAACTTTCAGGATGTAGAAGTAGGTATTGGTTCATCATCATCATCATCAGAAGTCCACTGCTGAACATAGGCCTCCCCAAAGAGTGCCATGACGAACGGTCTTGAGCCTTCTCCATCCACAGACTTCACGCAACCTTCACAATGTCTACGGTTCATCGGGTGGGGGCCTTCCAACACTACGTTGTCCGGTACGTGGTCGCTATTCGAGAACCTTTATTCCCCAACGGTTGTCGGTTCTGCGAGCTGTATGGTATGGTGGTTAATAGCTCGGAATAGCCACTTCAGCACCTGCCCCGTCTGCGCTGTCGCCCGCCGTGACGCCGCCGGGGTCACCGCAGCGAGCTCTTCATAGGTAGGTAAACACTAAGATTTCAGGATATAGAAGTAGGTGGTGGTCAGTGGGTCAAAATATTCTATAAGAAGAGCCTCTTCAGCAACTGCCACGCCTGCGCTGTCGCCCGCCGTGACGCCGCCGGGGTCACCGCAGCGAGCTCTTCATAGGTAGGTAAACACTAAGATTTCAGGATATAGAAGTAGGTGGTGGTCAGTGGGTCGGAATATTCTAGAAGAAGAGCCTCTTCAGCAACTGCCACGCCTGCGCTGTCGCCCGCCGTGACGCCGCCGGGGTCACCACAGCGAGCTCTACATAGGTAAACAAATAAGTTTCAGGATGTTGTAGTAGGTGGTGGTCAGTGGGTCGGAATATTCTAGAAGAGCCGCTTCAGCACCTGCTACGCCCGCGACGCCGCCGGGGATCACAGCAAACAGCTCTTAATGGGTAAACAATAAAACTCAAGAGGTAGAAGTAGGTGGTGGTCAACGGCTCGGAATATTCTAGAAGAGCCGTTTCAGGACCTGCAACTTCCGAGCTGGTACCCGCCGAGGTCACCGCAGCGAGATCTTCATAGATAAACAATTAAGTTTCAGGATAGTAGTAGAAGTAGGTGGTAGGTTAACCGATAAAAATATTTCATATGTCCAAGATTTTCGGCACAAGCATCATTCGTTTCATGGCGTAGTTGGTATCGCATTGCCTATTTAAGGGGAAGATGCGGGTTCGAATATTTTGTGTATCATTTAAATTTAAGTAGGTCGTGGCTAATATCTTAGAATGGACTTCCGCAAAGTCACGCCTGAATCAATTAGGTAACTATCTCTTTCGGGATAGCATACTTTTTTTTTTTTTTTTTTTTTTTTTTTTTAAATATTCCGGACATATCACACACAGTCAACTGATCCCAAACTAGGCATAGCCTGTACTATGGGTACCAGAGACAGATATACATAATGTATATAATATATATTTAACACCCAGACACAGAACAAACACCTGTGTTAGTCACAAATGTTTGTCCAGTACGGGAATCGAACCCGCTATCTCTAGCGCAGAAGGCAGAGTTACTACCAACTGAGCTATGAGGCCAGTATACTTATTATGAATCAATAAACTATCTCTTTCGAGATAGCATATTATGAATCACCTTGTATGTGGCTTTAATCACATCGAGCTTGCATTGTTTTCGTTCATGAATTGACAGCCATTTGTTTTGTTTCAATAGGGGTGGATGCGCCTGGGTCATTCCTACCGTGAAGTGGCACCCCGACACAATGTGACGCCCTCACAACACCACAGCCATAATCACAGCGCACCCCATCACAAGGTTACCATTGTTTGCTTTTTGTTTGTTTCCACGAACGCTCTTGTTTTATTTTAGTCATAAATCACGGATTCACGGTCAGCGCAGACGGAATTCAGCCGTATCTAAATATAAATAAGGTTCAGTTTCAATTAAGCGTATCAGTCGCTCGTCTTTATTACTAATTATTGAACGTACGAGAAGTTCAACATCAGGATAGCTACCTAAAACAGGTGAATTTAAACTGATTTGACCCCAAAACAGCAGATTTTTTGTCCTTTTTCATTGAAAAATGTCGTATTACCAAAAGCCATAGAACAAACATTATTGTCAATTAGGTGTAGAATAGGCCTCTTTCGGTATAGTATACGTCAAATTATAAACCACCTTGTATTTTATATAACCTATTTCTCTGACTGAAGTTTAGAAAAAAAATATTTTGTTAGCTTATGTGGCTGTCTGGATAAAGCACCTACCATCATGAAACTTGATTGCGGAACCTTTTGAAAATACGCTCGCCAACCCGCATGCCCAGCGTGGTGAGTATGGGCAAATCCCCCCACATGATAAGGAGTTTGCTCTGTTTGTGGGGGAGGCCATGTTCAGCAGTGGGCGTCGAACGGCTGAAATGATGATGATGATTATATGTCCGGAATATTTATTATAATGATTATTTATTATTCCAAATCCTATATCCTAATATAATATATAATATCTAGTATCTTGACTATCCTATCCTAGATTCTTGTATCTTCTCTGATCTCTTCCAGTCTCTCATCGTCAATCATCTCTGTCTGGATAAAGCACCTACCATCATGAAACTTGATTGCGGAACCTTTTGAAAATACGCCAAATTTTTCCATATCAAGCTCCATACGTCATGACGACCCCACCATCACGTACTAACTCTATAAAAGGTCAGGTTTTTATATAAGTAAGATGCAATTCATGCGATGCAGTGCTAGGGAGAAATAAACTTAATACAGCTTTCTTTATTTACGTTAGTATACAACTAAATTACGGTGACATGCAAAAGGGCAAAATGCGATTCCTTGTGGTCCTCTTTGCCAGCTAAAGCTAAGCTGTCGGAATCAGCGTTCAATTGTGAAGATAATTCAGAAACACATTTCTGCCGCGTCCGCAACTCGTTCAGCTCATAATAGAATTCAAGGCTTTTATAAACACTTTCGCAATCTCATCGGCCTCGGTGTGCCTTCAACTGAAAGTTGACGAGTATTATAAGCAATGCCACAATACGGGTTGAATTTTATCGCTTTGCGGTTCAACTGGAACAGATAAAATATTCAACCCCTATTGTGGGCATTATGTTGTTTGAGAGCTTTTGAACAACAATAGGTATATCTACAAAATAACAAAAGAGTTTCTTACAATACGCCTACGAAGTTGCATGAGTGCTACGATTTCCGTAGCAGTGCTACAGGTTTCGTAGCTGTGCTACGGCTTGTAGCCAAAAATTGTTCAAAATCTAGATTGCGGTTGAGCGTTGCATTTAAGAAGAATAATAATGAATTTATTGAGAAGCTTCCTGAACAGGTACAGGAAAAATACTAAGGTCTAGCTAGAAGGTATAATTTTCTAGAAAACGGTAGTAAAAGCAGCTACTTAGTAAGGATGTAAATGAGCCCTTAACCCCGCACTAGGGTTCCCTGTGTTGTGAGGTTTAGTTCCCTCCATGATGATGTAGGTTTGCAATAGCTAGGTATACTTTACATATATAATACAATAAAGACTGTAAAAGACATAATGAAACAAATTGAATCTCAAGTTGATATACAGGTGAGTTTTTTTTTCAGGGCCACTTAGGCGAAATCGGAAACTGTAAGAGTAATCGCAAACTGATGTAAGGTGTTACGGGCTCGATTTTGAAAAAAATAAGATCTGCATAAAAAAAGTTTTTTTTGTGTTTTTTTTGTATTTCTGTGTTCTATGTTTGATAATAAATAAATAAATGTACAATAACAATGTGTATAAAGTTGTTGGAACACCTTAAAAACTGCAAATTTATAAATTATTTGACAATGTTTATTTATAGAAGGTTTATCATTTCGGTCAGACTATGTGCAAGCAAAGCAATTAATTATTAAATAATAACCTTCGGTAAATAAATATTGTTGAATTAATAATTTTTAAGGTGTTCCAACAATTTTAGACACATAGTTATCATACATTTATTTATTTATTAACAAACAATGAACCAAAAAATGCAAAAAAAAATGTTTTTCAAAAACTAAAATTTTCTGAAAAACTGTAAAAAAACTTCAACTTATTTTAATGCTGATCTTATTTTTTTCAAAATCGAGCCCGTAACTCCTTACATCACTTTTCGATTACTCTCACGGTTTCCGATTTCGCCTAGGTGGCCCTGAATAAAAACTCACCTGTAGTAGGCCTTTCGTAGGCCTTGACGTTTCTATTCTAAATCAGTGTCCTAGTTCCGATAATTGCGGCATTCGTTTCGTTCATGAATACATAATGAGCTTTTATTCGATCTGACACACATCGACACGGGCGAATGACCGAACATGGCCTAGCTGGACACTTGACAGGGTGGGGGCGTTAGCTCTACATAAACATAAACATACCATACAAAATCTAAAGGCTGTCGCCAAGTCGATACGTCAATCAAAGAAAGAAAGGCAAAGAGTGGAACGATCTGCCAGCGTCTGTTTTCCCGGACGAGTACAATCTAGGAGTCTTCAAATCTAGAGTGAATAAGTTCCTTCTGGTAAAGCGTGCTCCATCTTAGGCCACATCTCACTTGCAAAAGTGAGCTGGTGGTAAAACGCCTAACCATCTCCAATAAAAAAAAAAAAAACAAAAGTGATATTGAACAGTTTTACCATCTGTTTAACATACATTTTACATGATTTTGAAGTCTTTGTTAAAGGGCTCTTAGCTGCTGGCTACGACCCTACTGATACCCCATGAAAGGCCCAGGCCAAGCCTGTGATCTATATACATTGAAATTAAACGCTGCTCGTTGGTAAGCGCATCACTTGAGAACGGCTGGACCGATTTGTCATTTTTTTTAATGTTCGTTATTCTGTATGTATGTTGTTCAATCACGCCGTAACGGCTGAACAGATTTAGTTTTACTCATGATAAATAGAGACTATTGCATAACAGTTGTAAACCTATAGTATAATTTTTAATGTAAACTTAAATGTGTCAAATAAATAAACTTTATTATTATTATTCACGTATATTTAATTAAAATCTCATTTATAAAATACATTTTTTACTACAAAAGTACATCTTAATATCAAAAAAGAGTATCAAAACAACTATTATAGTACAAAATATATATAAAAATGGAGAACCACGCACCGCGAAGCTCGGCTCAAGCGGTCGGTGGCTAGGGCTGCAGAGAGAGGAACCTCCTGACTATGCGTGCCGAGTCCAGGAGTACCGCCCTCTGTATCTGGCCCTTCACCCAGCTGTCTAGCGAGAGCCTCTTAAGGTATTGATCGAGGCTCTTCGCTATCAGTCCGTTCACTGACACCACTATCGGGACGATAATCGTTGAATCCACCTCCCACATGGCGGTAATCTCGAAGGCCATGTCAAGGTACTTGCTGAGCTTGTCCTTCTCGGCCTTCACGAGATTAGCATCATGTGGGATAGTGACATCAACGAGTATCGCCCGGCGCTCCGACCGGTCTTATTAAACCGTTATTATTATTATTATTATTATTAGTTGACACTTAAAATAGATAAAGATCTTTACCTAGAATAGCATAGGCTACTTTTAATGTAGGTACCACGCGACCGAAGTCGCGGGCGGAAGCTGGTCTTATATATTTCAACAATCTTTAAACTGTTAACTTATTTCTTCTACAGTGTTTTAAAAACCAAGCTATTTTAAATTTTGAATTACCTACTTACCGTTTGCTCAGTATTTTCCGTCATATTTCAGGTCCCGAGCGGTGCAACGATGCTCGTAGCAGGCCCCCATCAGTCGTCCAGCATCCAGCCAGTCACCGCACAAACCCGCCGATGGCCGCTGATATTCGCATTTTATCTTTAAGTGAGCGATTCCGCTTGCTACACTCGCCATTTTAACTTTAAAAGGAGAAATACACGGTCGGATACACCACCACTCTCCGTGCCACATGGTAGATGGCCCTTCGGACCACTTGAGCTATCAGCGAATACCATTGTTTGTACAACTGGTACACTTTTAAAAGGAGACATACACGGCCGGATACGCTACCACCCGACCAACTTCTTTCAGTTTCGATGGCCTTTCGGACAGAAATCAGTGCCACTTGTACCATTGATGGTACAACTGGCACTGATTTTGTGACATGTGTTAAAGTAGACATAGACTTGAAGTGACTTAGATACAAATTTGGTTAGTTCAAAATGAAAAATAAACAAAAATTACAATGATAAACATACGCATTACCTCGTGTCGTGCGTGATAGTGTGCTGTTGTAGCATTAAAGGTACTGGCTGATGGTACAAGTGAACCAGAGGGGTACGAATGATTGCCAGTTGTAGCATCAATGGTACTAGCGGGATGAATCGGTGACAGATGTACTATCAATGGTACTGGCTCATGGAACAAGTGGGCCGAAAGGGGTCGGTGATTGGTGTGAGCTTGACATTGGGTTGTAAGAAAAACTCAATGTCTTCCAAAACTCGTCAATTGGTCACACAGTCAATTTCTTGGTTTTTTTTTATGTTATACGGAGGCAAACAGGCTTACGGCCCCCCTGATGGTAAGTGGTTACCGTCGCCTATTGACATCAGCAACACCTAAAGCATTGCTAATGCGTTGCCTGCCGAACCCCTCCCCCCCTAAAGAGCTCTGGCAACCTTACTCACCGCAGGAACACAACGCTATTTGAAACAAATAATGTTATTTGGCTGCGATCTTCTGTAAGGCGGAGATACCTCTCCAGGCGGACTGCTCCAATTTAGAGCGAGAAAATCTCGCTGTGCCCTACCTCCTCAATAAGATGAAAGTATTGATATTTTTTGGTCGGTGGTGCATATCATTTGCCGGTTGATCCGATCGTGTATTTGGTCAAAGTAAGTCAAGTGTCAAGTCACGTGAGCGATTTCGCATGCAAAATCCACGATTTTAACTTTGAGTGAGCAATTCTGTGTGCGTCGCTTTGGCTTATAAGCCGAGACTGTAAAAATTAAGAAGGCTTTTGTAAACTGGGAATAGAAAGTGTCAGGTATTTGGCACGATATTTTGAAATTCAATGAGTTGTAAATACAAGTAGGATCCGGTAGGAAGTAATCTATGTAGCTCGCTTCGTGATGTTGGTTATTGGTTTTGATTGCTTAATATGGAATGAACGATAAATAAGTGGTTAATGTGTGCCTAGTTAAACCCAGGAACACACAAGGCGCGATGTAGATACGCAACGCTTTATATACAAGATGATTCATAATATGTATGCCATCCCGAAAGGGGCTTATTCTGCACCCAATTGATAATAAAGTTTGTTCTACGACTTTTGGAAATTCGACATTTTACATTGAAAAAATACTATGAAAATCAGCTATTTTTTGGGGTCAAATCAGGTCAAACTCAATGAATCAGCTGTTTGAGGTAGCAATCTTGATGCCGAACTTCTTTTTACGTTTAGTTTTTAGTTCTAAAGATGATAAAAATACCAAAATCAGCTAATTAGAGAAAGTTTATAAAAAGAAAAATATAAGATGAAAGTATTGATGTATTTTTTCGCTAATATTATTTCTTTTTGTTGATAGAATAACCCCATTTCGGGATGGTATACATTTTATGAATCACCTTGTATACGGTAGGCCAAAAAAGTGGTGTACTTATCAGTTTTTATTTAGTCTCCTAGTTGACAAAAATATCTAAAGGTTTGAAAAAGTTTGAATTTTTGAAAGATATGTAATTGATTGATTGTTAATTAGGTGCATACAATTTTAACCTTCATATCGAAGCATTAGACTTTATTTTCTAAATAAATGCGATAGTTATTTACTTCAGATCGGTATACATACAAAAAGTCTTTATTCATATTATTGATATTCAACCACAGTATACTAATTTTTTGGCCGACCGCAGTACAGCCCGTATGTCATGATTTAAAAAAAATTGTGGGCGAATGAGCCAACGGTGCTTAAAGGTCCCTTAAACTGGCATTCCTGTTGCGTATCGTTCGCTATTTCGTGAAAGTAACTGGTAGTTAAGATGATTTTGAGATGTTATTGCGCTTGAATTGTAAAATTATTATAATGGTTAAAAGCTTGGAAACTTGTTGGAATGTAATGGTTATTGAAGATGCCTTTGTGAAGTCAAATGTTATGCTACGTGATACCTAAATAACTACTAAACTTCGTACCTAGTCATGTTTGATAGGCCTCTTTGGGAGAGCGTCGTTTTTTATAAAATACTAGCATCTACCCGCGGCTTTGCTCGCGTGGCACCCGGATAAAAAGTAGCCTTATGTGTTATACCAGGCTATTTACTACGTATTTTAGGCGAATTTTATACCAATCCTTACAGAGGTTGTGGCTTGAAAGAGTCGGGAACATCCTCACATCTTTACATATTAGTGGGAAAGGATGAGTAAAGTATTAATGAACTGAGAAGAAATACCCATTTTATATTTAACTGAGAAGAGAACAGTATCAGTTATTACTTTGTCACAAATAGTGAAATTCCGGGTAGGTACGAATTTTTCAAACTGTACGAAAAAATATCTGCCTGAGAGTGCACTTCGAACCTTAAGATTATAATTGAATGATTATAACGTTGGGGAGTTAAGGTTCTTGAATGGCGACCACGAACCGGGCGACGCAGTGTTGGAAGTCCCTCCACCCGATGGACCGATGACATTGTAAAGGTTGCGGGAAGTCGGTGGATGGAGAAGGCTCAAGACCGTTCGTCGTGGAACTCTTTAGGGGAGGCCTATGTCCAGCAGTGGACTTCTACAGGCTGATGATGATGATGATGATTGTTGAAATTGTGATTAAAACACGTATATGTAATGGGATCGTTGACGAATGAAGTGATATTATGATTATATTAAGTATGAAATATTATTGTTTGTCATAATGGTGACAGGTGAATATGGGATGATAGGTACATACTATAGGATACGATCGAGATAATCTAAGATAAGCGATCTGGCTGGCACAGATTTGTAGAGTATTTTAAGTAGCTCAGATTTTCACTCTTTCCTAAGCTAAGCATTTTCTCACGATCTTATAGATATATCTCGTAGCTTTTTTTATTTGAAATGTAAGCTATTTAAATTTATAACTTTAAAATTCTTTTCAAAAGGCATTTCTAATTAAAAGTAGGTTAAATTTAAATGCTATCCAAAATTTTCGTATCAGCGGGATTCGAACCCGCGACACCGCCTACAGTTGGCAATGCGATACCAACTAAGCCATGGAACGATTGATGCCGATGGTTGAGCATCGCTATCTCGATCGAAAAGTAGGTATCTATTGCATTAGATACAAATTGTTAAAAAACAAAACAGCAGAGCTGATACGAATAAGCGAAACTTTAAAATTCCTTACCTTTCATACATTTACCCCCTTATTCATAAATCTTTATCTTACTGTATCGACTCAGTTACTCTCGCCCTGTCCTTTTCTTACAGTAAACAAAAGAAAGAGACTGACGTCCTTTTATCGAGCCGATAAATTTAGTGAGCTATATAAGGGGGTAAATCAAATTTACTATATGAATATCGCATTTTTCGCTCACATTAACGTTTTGCTCAAATATGTAAACTAAATCCGTTCCTGTTACAGCACAATTTTGTTTAAGATATCATTGTAAATGCCTTATAAAATACCTTTAAAACCTTTTAAAATTAAAGATTACCATTTTAAGCGCCACACCACAGATACGAAATATGTCGCTTTGCGCCTTGCATCGCTAAGATACGGCGCGTGTATCAAAGTCAAAGTCAAAAGGCGTTTATTTCAATTTAATCATTAAGATCGCTTTGAAACGTCTTAGAAACTAGGTGAAGCTATGCCTGTTCCTCGCGACCAAGCCTAGATATAGGCGTGGTGTGTCGCTGCATTTACGAATTCTAGAGTCAAAGTTGTGAACTTTTGCATATCTCTCTCATTCTTATTACGAGGCTTAGCCTGTTATAGAAAATTGTGATTTAGATGCCTTTAGTACGGCGGCGCGCGTAGATATAATTAGCTCGATTTTTTACTATTACCTATGAAAAGCTGCCACTGTAGCTTTCTTATAATTCTGTAAATAAAATTAAGGAATGCTGAAGCATTGTTGTAAAAGAGAATCGATGACAATTAGTTAGTCATGGTCATGGAAAGCGAAAGAAAATGCGAAACCTTAGTAGGTGGCGATGATACTGTCAAGATTCCAATTAGATTTCACAATAGATTTTCTAATGTACCTGTACCAAGACATTATTTATAATTTAAACCTGATTGTACTAAGAATAAATACAAAAACTAATTTTCTTGGACCGAAGTTAAAACGGTCATGCGCCACGGACAAGCTAAAATGAAGGCAGTTTTGTAAAAACCCTAATATTTTTTGAAATGGGTTTCTCTGTTAACCTGTACAAGGTGATTCGGAAGTATACCTACTATCCTGAAATGGGCTTAATCTACACGCATTTAGCAATAGGTTGGTACATTTAGTTCTACAACTTTTGGAAATTGTTAATTTTTTTATTGAATAAACTGCTAAAATCAGCTGTTACAGGGGTCAAATCAATTGATAATCTGTTTTAGGTAGCAATTTATTGATTTGAACTTCTTTTTGAATTATTATATAAAAAGATGATTAAAAGACCAAAAACAGCGGATTTAAAAAGAGAGAATGTTGCTAATTATTTTTCTTTTCTTGATAGAATAAGCCTCTTTCAGGATTATTTACATACTAGAATGACATTGAATAATTTTCAAAGTCTATAGACTTTACGTTATTTTAACTGTTCCTCGATAAACAACTTGGAACACACGACAAAGTTGATTTCATTACTCGCTTCGGGTCTAAATATTTTTATCTCTAGGTACTCATCGAATATTTTCTTGTAAAATCTATTGTTCTATTCGTTCGGTTATATTTTCAACTTGCTTGCATTAAAATGTAAGCATAATATAGGTAATCTGAAGACCTCGATCACGAAATAGATCCATCACAACGACAATACTATAAGAAAGTTTTAGGAGCCCTATTTTGTCACGTTTTGAAATTATTTTGTGATAAACATAGTATAATGATGTCCATTTTTAGAAAACTGTCAGGGCTATAATTTTAGAACTTACTGTTAAACTGTTACTATTAGTTGGTGATGATGGAGGCAGTGGCTGTTCGGTGATATGATAACGCTGTGGTTTTCTATTCACTTCACACTTACCTTGGCAAGAGCATGCATCCCATTGTCAGTCCCATTCCGTCTGCTTTCAGACGGTACCTACCTATAAGGTTGTTATCCTGTTTATTTGTCTATCTTTATTCTATTGTTCATTGTCGAAGTTGGAAGGCTTTTAGACCGTGTGGAAACCATGGGTATCATTATGGCGAAGTTTCGATATATACCTAATGTGTGTTATCTTAAAATGGTCCTCAATAAAGTTAATTTCAAAGTTTCAAAGTCAAAGTGAGACGATTTCACCTGCCTATCTACGTTATGGTGTCGATTCTGTTGTTGCATTTTCCTAAAGTACCTAACTAAATTTAAGTAAATAAGCTTACTTACGTTTTAAAAAGGTCTCTACGCGGTACCAATCTTTGAGGATTAAGGTATCAAACTGTCAGTATTCGTTTTTTTGTACAAAAATCACGGAATGTTTCAGATCTGCTTTGGAAATAATAGAACAGTTGACTATAGTTCTATTTATAGCCCATTTGTTAATCCAGTTTTATACATATACATTCATGTTATCAAATATTGTATTGTTTAATGCACCTGAGTACTGGCTTTGTTAAAGATTGGTGTGAAAGCAATAATTAAATTTTAATCATAAAATTATTATTTTGTCTTTATTTTATAATATAAAAATTATTGATTGAATTGTTGTTTAATTTTACTTCCTAATAAATATGTAGCAATCCCTACATTTCAACACACGTTACAGTATTTAAGATTTCTAAGTCAGACGGGTACCAATTTCTGACTGTCTATCTGTTTGTCCGTCAGTAGATATAGGTACAGTCAGCATCAGAAGTTGATGATCAAATTTAGATTGTCAAAACTAGTGATTGAAGTTTGTATCAAAAAGTGATAGCATAACAAGGTGACCTTTAATAGGTGACTGTAAAATGTACCACAATTGAGATGATGACACTAACCCCATAAGTTCATGATAATTTCTTAGTTCAAAAATACATGACTAGTATTATTTTCAAAAATCCGTGCCTGCTATGATATCTAAAAGTAGCTGATGTTGATAGTAACCAGATAAAAGTATCAATCTACCCTCAACCTGCCTTTTATTTTATTCTGAAATTGTTGGGCAAATAGTAGGTAACCTAGGTCACCTTGTAACATGTATACCAATGCATCAGTTAATTGTAACAAGTTAATTGTGACCCCACGACTTTATTGCGCCAAATGTTGAAAAGTAAAGATATTCACGTATTTGTGAAACAATTTTGTATTAGTTAATTGTGACCCCACGACTTTATTACGCCAAATGTTGAAAAGTAAAGATATTCACGTATTTATGAAACAATTTTGCATCAGTTAATTTTGAGCCCACGACTTAATTTCGCTAAATGTTGAAAAGTAAAAATATTCACGTAATTATGAAACAATTTTGCGTCAGTTAATTTAAGCCCATGACTTTATTTCGCCAAATGTTGAAAAGTAAAGATATTCACGTATTTATGAAACAATTTTGCATCAGTAAATTTTGAGCCCACGACTTTATTTCGTCAAATGTTAAAAAGTATAGATATTCACGTATATAAGAAATAATTTAGCATCAGCTACTTCTGAAGCCGCGATTACATTCGAACTTAATTTTATCATCAGTATGAAGATACATATGGAGTTTCAGACATTCATGAACTCAGAAAAGATGTTTTATCATTTACTTCTGGAAATAGTTGGATCAGAGACTTTGTGACACTTTTAAGTCATCACGTACTTTTGGAATATTGGGAAGAAACTCCTAAAGTAAAATATTTTCAATCAGGACTTTTGAGACATGTCTGATCATCAGCTACTTTTGATGCTGACTGTACCTATAGGAAGAACCAATAAAGAGAAATTCGCCCAGAAGGTAAAATTACCTCCGTAAATAAATATTTTTTTTGTTGGAACATAAAGTATTATCTTATTAATTTTATATCGTTTATTTATATATACTTAATAAAACTTGGAGCTAAAACATTTTGATCATTAAAATATCTAACCTCTGCTATACCTTCAACAACGTGTCTGTCCAATTTGATATTTTTATATTGATTAATACAAAAATAATTTTATTACATTGAGGAATAAAAAAGCAGTCTCTAGAACTACGATAAAATAGTGTCTCACATAAGTACGAGTAAATAGATTAGTTTAAGTTAAACTCATTCTTACACCTTGAAATAATAGTGAAACTGCTGTTACTGAGAGTCGAGTTATTTATCGTATCATATTAACATTGTTGTGTATTCTGAGCTTATTAATAATGTTTCTCTCTAGTAAACTCTAACTTTTTCTTTTTTGATCTGTTGTCCTCGTTCTATAAAAAATATTTATAAAATAACTATCAGTGGATCCTTATAATTGGCCTTCAGCATACATGAACATAACATGTATTTAATATTTTTCTTTTATTTTATATATAAAATAAATAAATGCCTGGTCACTTCTTTTTACTAACGTATACGTTATTTTAACATGATGCGTCGTCACTCTCATGGTAGGCAGAGTTTAAAGATGATATTTTAAAAAAATCTTACTAATAATACAAGGTGATTCATAATATATATGCTATCCCTAATTCTTCACACGATTGGCAATAAAGCTTGTTGAAGACTTAAAGAACCTTAAGACCCTTTAAGAAAGACTTTAAGAACCTTTCAGCATGGTATTACATATTTTGAATCACCTTGTATATAAGATATGGTAAAAATGCATACATATTTACATTTTTATCGCAATAATATATTTTTAATTGACAAATCGTGCAAGAAAACACGAATTAATGTATCCATTTGGAAAAATAAACGTAGTTGATTCAAAGCTATAATTTGTTAGTTGGTTAGTTAGATATAGGGATTTGTGTAAGAAACTATTTACATGTGAATATTATAGTAACATACTTATAGATAGTTACATTTAATTTACATATAGTAACTTATTTCATATAAATAAATATTAGATACGTACACAAAGACATAAATTACAACAAAACAATTAACATCTAAAACAACAGATTATGTTTATTTATACACCATTCCAACTTATCTTAGATGCTTTTTAAATGAGGTTTTTAGTTAAACAATCTTTAAATATAAAATTGGCTGAATCCTAGTTTGGGGACCAAGGAATACTCTGTAATATGTAGTGAAAAATCTGTAAATCTAAGGCTCGTATTCAGAGACAAGACTCAAGCATTGATCTGTACTTAAATCTCGATTTGAGTCGAGATTCTAATTCTTGAACAGTACTTATGTATAGATTCAATGATCACAGTTCACCTGAGTAAATGCTTATTCTGAAACGTCAATCAGACGAAATCGGTGCTTGAGTTTAGATTTGATTAGACATTAATCAAGTGACATTTTCGTTCCGTTACACGTGCTTTGATGCATATTTATACTTCACTTTATAGTTCTGTTCTATTTCCACCCTGGCTGTTTGAATTTCTGCGTAAAACGGATCGAAAATTATAAACAAATCAAAATGTAAACGAGAACATTTGAGTACAGATTTGAGATTCGATTCAGCGGAGAGTAGTTTAAGTACCGTTCTTGAATAAAAGTTATGTTTGAGAAGAGATTCAATACTTGAATAGAGTTTAGCTGATCTATGATTAAATCTATGCTTGAGTCGTGTCTCTGAATACGAGCCTAAATCTAGCATCTATATTTTTGTTACTCTTCTTCAATTACTGTTAGTTATTTTGTATGTATTCTGCTACTCAATATTGGAAATAAACATTATGTTATTATTATATTATGCAAAATTGAATTGAATTGAAAATTTAATTTAAAAAAAATATAGTATATGTATATGGTACCTATAAGTTGTAATTTTCTTTAAATGAGCAGAGCTTTAATTAATTAGTATTATTTTAGCATTCAAGATATTATTCATCATCAGCATGAAGAAGTCCACTGATTGATAAAGGCCTCCTCCTAGGAGCACCACAACGAAGTCTTGGCCCTTTTTGAGCCTTCGCAGTCCACCGACTTCCATCGGTTCATCGGGGGCTTTCCTAAGCTGCGCGGTTCGGTTCGCTGGCGGTCGCTATTCGAGAACCTACATTCGCTAACGTTTCTGCGAGCTATACCTATGGCTTGCCCACTGTCATTTGCTGATTCTGAGAGCTGTGGTTCTTCCACGATATCTTCTTCCTGATTTTATCGTATAGTGAAACTCAGAGACACAAAATCAATATGAACATAAAAATAAATGCGATTAAACTTTATAAGATGCGTTGTAGTATAACTTATTAAGTACCTACATATTGTTAAGAAAATCACAGATAACATAATCTTTGGCTTGAAAATGATGAAAAAGGTCCTATTAATCTCTTATCTCATTAACTTATACTAATTACAATAAACTTTGTATGTGAACTGAAATTCTTTAATCTTTCGCTTTAAAACCTTTTTTTTCTATAACTACCTATGCTATTCCGTACGTTTCTATAATTTTATTATGCTAGAATACCATATGAACTGAAAATAAAATGCTTTTGTAACCTGTACTACCAGACCAGTTGAGATTATGGTAAAACGTTGCCTATTTTGTATTTAAAAAAGTACACGTAAACACCAAAAATAAGAACCTATTGCCTGCAATTTTTTCATTTTTCTAGCTATTGTGGTTTTACGTTATATTTTGACTATCTATTGAGTTAGGTCCATAATCCAGAACTTTCAAGTGTAAATAATATGGACTATACTCTATAAAATGCAGGTAAAGGTCGAATACTAAACAAGTCTTTTAAATTCTTTCTGTGATCTATCCGATCAGAAAGGAAGGAAGCGTGGCCCCTAGTACCTAGGGGAAAGTCGCGAGTTTGAGTCCCGCCTGAGTCGATTTTCGTGGGATATATTATAAGAATCATAGTATTCCTTCTGTGATCTATCCGATCAGAAAGGAAGGAAGCGCGGACCCTAGTACCTAGGGGAAGGTCGCGAGTTTGAGTCCCGCCTGAGTCGATTTTTGTGTGATATTATAAGAATCATAGTATTCCCATATAGGTTATCACTATAAAACAAAATAACCCCCTTAAAACCCGAGTTTGAGTCCCGCCTGAGTCGATTTTTTTGGGATATTATAAGAATCATAGTATTCCCATATAGGTTATCACTATAAAACTAAATAGCCCCCCTTAAAACCCGAGTTTGAGTCCCGCCTGAGTCGATTTTTTTGGGATATTATAAGAATCATAGTATTCCCATATAGGTTATCACTATAAAACAAAATAACCCCCTTAAAACCCTCATACTCCCTTATTCATAATCACTAACTTTATCGGCTTGATAAAAGTATGTCCGCCTCTTTCTATTGTTTACTGTTAGAAAAGGACTGGCGAGAGTTATTGAGCCGATAAAGTGCCTGATTATAAATAAGAGGGTTAGTGTATGAAAGAAACCTTCTCTACAGAAATGCTCTAAACTGTTTGTAGAAAGAATGAAAACTTCGCCTAATTCGGTGCATGAAGAAAGCAACCACAAAATTACAGTTTTGGACGGCGAAGCAGATTTAAGCTCAAATTGGAACTTTGTTTTATATTTGTAAATTTATTAGTTAATGTACAACGCTTTATTTAGGCAGTGTTTTGTCACCTTCAATTATCTTGCAACTCTGATTTTTCTTTCGACCAAGGTAAAGATCTTTTCTTATAAGTAATAAAAACATCGTGAGGACGTCCACAAAACCGAACGGATTTCCAATTGCTGTAAGCCGCACGGTTAGTAACCAGTTGACTGCTCATGTATAGGTAACTTGGTCGAAAATTCCTACCAATTCATCTATGAAACTAAGCAAAAGCTACATCTATTTTACATGGTATTTATTAAGCTAGAATGCCTATTACTAATTTTATTATGGACCGAAACAACGGGAATCTTCTTGTTTGTTTTTCTTTAGGGAATCTGGGTATGAGTGATGGATGTATAATTAAATAACATTTAATTGAATTGGTAATTTTAGGATTTGAGGAAGGCACAACTATAATTTTATGTAATTTCTAAAGTAAATGTTTTTTTGGAAAGCCTAGAGCGAAACTACCATACACATTAAGTTAAATGGTTAATTAGATAGTACACAAACACAAGTACTTCATCTAGGTTCATGAATAAAAACTCTACACTACCGATCTATACCTTCCCCTTTCTATCCTGTACATTCATGCTGGTGTTTTAATGCCTATTTTAGCTACATTATATATTATCTTAATTTACTATACAGTTAAGTTAACATAGCCAAGGTCACCGTGAGAAACGCCATGTCGTCGTTAGAAATTAAATTTTGGTTAATGGTTTACTTTGGTTTTGTGTTTAAGTTTACACACCTACTCATCATCATCATCATCAGCCTACAGAAGTCCACCGCTGGACATAGGCTTCCCTCATAGAGTTCTATGACGGACTGTCTTGAGTCTTTTCCATCCACCGACCTCCCGCAACTTTGACAATGCGCAAAAAACATGAAAATAAAAAACCGCTTGGCCTCCGTACAAATTCAATAAAATAAGTGCTTTCTGGTTTTCGGCTAGCATCAAAAAAAGACGGAGGTTATATTTTTGAGACATTGAGGCGGCCCCTTGGACCATATTGGTCCTTGCATTAAAAAGGTTGAAAACCCATGATTAAGGATAGCGCAATGGAAACGCGCTGGCAAACGAAATCTGATGACAGCTTGAAAACATAATTATCTCACAAAGAATCATGCTGAACAGACGTTGATGGCCGGTCAATTTGTCGAAAGGTGCCGACCCCCTCACTGGAACTCGTCATCCGAACTCAGGAGTGTGGTCTTCTCGTGGTAGTTGGGTCCTTGGCTGATGGTGGCGACGCGCTGCGGTGGCGGACGCGGCGCCAGGGCTGCGCCCTCGTCCGGCTTCGCGCCTCCGCCTCGCATTACTGACACATACAAAAACTCGTTATCGCATCTATAGCGAGAACTTCAAATTTAAAGCCGGACGCTTTACACTGACTAGAAAGTTACGGTGGATAAGACTTTTGTTTATTTGCGTGAGTGAGTTCTGTGCACCAAGAATAATACACGATAGGGTTACGCTTACGATTCGATTGTTAAACTCAAATAATAGCCAATGACATCAGCATTGTTTAAAATCTTTTAATTTTGACTGACTTATAACATTTGCTTTAGTATCGTAGGCGTGTATCGCTATCGTGAATTGTTCGTCCTCGCGCATCGGGCCACTGGCACAGTCAATCAAATAGTGTGCACGCTAATCTATGCGTTTTGCAAATGCAGCCACACCATTACGTTTCCCTAGAACCCACCACCACATCTGTAAAGTTAATGATTTAAGACTAGGTATTGTAGATTCTTCTTCTGGTAGGAACTGTATCGACGGATGTGTCTCTGAAGTTAGGCTAGAAAACCATTTGCGCTAGTAAAATCTAATCCGACCGAGAGCTTGGCTGGCATAAACATTCACTGAGCCTAAAAGCGTTTTTTTAATTGGCCCTCGCGATAACGATATAATCGTCGCTGGTGTCGGTGCACTTAAACGTATGAAGTGAAATATGACGATTGACATTTGCTATAGTATATATCTATATACACTGGTCATCATAAAAATCGGCCCACCTGTACTTTTGCCGAAAAATTCGTTTTTTTAATTTTGAATGAAACAAGTTGTTTTGGAATAATATTTTTTATGTAAAATTGTTTATTTTTAACATTTTGAACTGAAAATTATGTATACATTTTGGAAAACTTGCACATTATGAAGAAAAATGGAAAATCTTTAAATTTACCCAATTTTTAGGTTTATATTGAACAAGCTGTAATTTTAAACCCTTTGCACTTAAGCCGATGAATCCTTGAAATCAATATTTGGTATTTCCTCTTCTTGCTTTAATTGTAGCCTGCATTCTCCTTTTTGAAGACCTTATCAAAACAGCAATGGCTCCTTGAGGTACTCGCTCCCATTCTTCTTTGATGGCGGTTTCCAGTTCTCCTAAGGTGGTAGGGGCGGGATTTCGAGCTCTAACCTTTTGTTTTAGGGTGTCCCAAATGTGCTCTATAGGGTTGAGGTCAGGACTCCTTGCTGGCCACTGCATAACCTGTATACCGACCTCTTCCAGGTACTGAGTCACGATGCGCGCTACGTGTGGCCGTGCGTTATCTTGCATTAACTGAAAGTGTTCTCCGATATAACTCGCATAGGGCATCACGTGATCTTCTAAGATCTCTGTTATGTAACGTGCAGCAGTTAGTGAACCCCTCCTGATGAATACCAGCTCCGTGCGCGCTGTCAAAGAAATCCCACCCCAAAACATTACAGAGCCTCCACCATAACTGACTGTTTCGCTCATGCAGCATTGGGCATAACGCTCACCTGGCCGTCTCATGACGTTACGGCGCCCGTCTGAACCGTATAACGTCATTCGGCTTTCATCACTAAAAAGAACTGACGCCCATTGGTCCATAGTCCAGTTCAGGTGATTTCGCGCAAATTGTAGTCTTGCTTGTCGATGAGCTGCGGTCAGTTGTGGTCCCGTTGCTGGCTTGTGAGGTCTTAAATCTTGTTCATGGAGTCTCCTTCTCACTGTACTGTCACTTATAGCCACACCCCGCACTTTTTGTAAGCGTCGCTGAAGATCAACCCCAGAAAGGTGCCGATTTCTTAAAGCTGAGGTCACAATAAAGCGGTCATCTCGTTCAGAAGTGACCCTTTGTCTTCCAGATCCTGATCTTCTTCGATACTATCCAGTCTCCAGAAACCGCTGGTAAACTTTTCTAACCGCAGATCGACTGAGTTTCAATCTTCGCGCCACAACACGTTGACTGAAGCCTTTTTGCAGCAAGGCTACAACTTGGGCTGCCTCTGCCTCAGTAGTGTCCATAATTTCAGATGAAATCTTGCAAAACTACAGCCTTAGTGAATAAAGATAGCGTTAATTATCGAGCGCACTGTTTAAATGTTCCGTTTCACAAAGGGAATTGGGTTCAACTGAATCTCGACGTAAACAATGAAATCGACACTAATCAGTGTAAGCGTTAAAAAGTTTGTTAAGTACCCTCAAGTAGGCCGTAATTTATGGTAGACAGATGTCAAATATCGTAACAAACCCTTGTAATAAAAAAAAACAATTCAAAACCACTCATCTCCGAAAAAAATAGTGAAAAAAGAGGGTGGGTCGATTTTTTTGATGACCAGTGTATATACTATACTACTATTACTATTCTAGCCTAACTTCAGCGACACATCCGACAATTATTCGCCAATGGTGTCGCTCCGGTGTGTCGGCGACGATAAACTGTTATCGGTATTGGTGAAAAAACCAGCTCTTTCGTCAAAGCCACAAATACCCACTGAAGAGTTTATTGTTTAATTAGCTCAGAAATAATGTGCTTTGTTCGATAACTTTCTTTGGAGCTTTGAAGGCTCTTTGAGCTCAAGGCAGCCAGATCAATTCCGTCATTTATATTGGAAGGAATGTAGGCTTTGTGCAGTGTAGGTAAAAACCAACCGTGTTGTTTAGTGTCAACTACTGTGTTATTTCATCTACATGTGTCGTACTTAATCTTTAGAACCGTTTCTCAAAATAGTAAGAGCGTTTTCACAGCTGACGATATTATGAATCACGTTGTATATCGTCACAATAGACGATATCGTTTGAAAAAAGTGAATTTTTCATACAATTGCATCCCCGTGAGCTGTCGTATCGTTTGTTGTGACTATAAACGACAAAATCGGTGTAAAAACGCTATTAGTATGTCCATGTTATACATCACGGCTATGTTTTCTTGGACGCTGGAATTGCTTCATTTAGTTTTACAATGCAATTTTAAAACAAACAGGCAGTGATTAACTAGCAACATAACTGGTGCAAACCTACATGCTATGTTATGGAACTATCGACAGTCGACATGAGAACATGCACGCAAAAAAATATTAATAAGCGAAATTATAAAAAGGCTTACCTTGTAATTCTCCAAGTCCTAGCGTTTTATACCTTTTATCGATTAAATTAAAACATAATTTAGAATGAAAGTAAATCATTTATTAGTGTAAGTCAAAACAGGGTGTTTAAAATTATAGGTACTGTCCGGTGTTTTAGAAACTGAACTCACAAAAATACAAACTTAAAGCTAAACTAATAATCACTAGAGTACTCGAAAAAGGTTTTCTTTTATTGTTATTTTATTATCCTATTAATTAATTAGATAAAATTATTATGATGAAAAGTAAAATAAATGAAAAAAGATGCTGCACAGGTTGTTCGTATTCTCACAATATTTAATTATTTATATCATTTCTTACAAAACGCATATTAATTACAAAGCATTGTTTTTAGTTTTAATTTATTGTTTATTTAATGGAAAATGCCGCTCTTTGGTTTCGAAAAAGTGCAATTTTCCGAAGATGATTGTCTAAGTAGATAATTTTAAAACAACCTGGACAAGGGAATAGGAAGTGGCATTTATAAATCGAAAACGATAAAAAATTATGTATCGATAGTAGAAATCGATAATTAGAATTATTTCGACGAGCTTAGTGCCAATTTCTTACGTTTTAACTATTTTTACCACCGTAATAGATTAGTAAAAGAAATTGACGAGAACCCCCTGTATAATATACTCGTACTTCTCTCGCTTCGTTACTACTTTTCAAAGATATCTAGCAAACTAAGGATTTTATCCTGTAACCGAGTACGAAAATTAACAAAAAAAAAATACAAAATAAAAAAAATCACAGAAATCAAACATTTACACAACACTGACACTAAAGGCTTGAAATACAAAATAAACTATGGCAATGAATAGTCCGAGTTTTAGATTTAAGAGTAACGTAACCTACGTGTAGTCCTACTAGACATTTTGTTGTTTAGATATTTTGTAATAAACAATAGTCATAATGAACTAGTCAACAAAACTCCAAAACGCCTATCTCAAGATATAAATATAAAATTTGATACAATTTATCAAAATAAGGACAAATAAGGGTCAGCGCCAACAAAGGGCGGAGTAGCGCTGTCAATTATTTAGTGAATACTGGCCTTACTAATAAAAATCTGCCAAAAAAACAAACAATGCTTAAGTATTGATATTTTTAAGGATTGCATAAACTATAGCGTTTATAAGTCAGGGGGTTAGTCGCTACACCGCCACTCCACCCGTCAGCGCTAAACCTAAGAAGTTGTGAAAAATACGCAGTGGTACATCTAAATAAATTTGATCAGGTTTAATATAAAAATGCTAATAAATATAGTGTGAAATGGCAACATTAAAAATGCCTAGAAACCTGGACACTATCAAAAATTCGTTATGCGTTTCGGACTAGTCAAATACCTCGATAAAATACTATACTAAGTTATTTAGAAATATTTAGAAAAGGGGTGTGTTCGAAATCCGAGCACCAAAAATGAATTATAAAAGATGTTTATTACATTTAATTTAATAATTTTTAAAAGGCACTGTCGTATTTTTTGCAATTTTCATTTAACTATTATGAATTAAGATATTGTTTTTTTTTTCATATTTATTATTTGAAATGACTTGATTTTATCATGAGATTAAAACATGCTCTGTGAATTGGATGTATGTTTACACGGACAGATATGCAGACATGCAGAGCACAGCTATGGCGGATTATAGTTTCTCATAAGGCAGTTGGGATGTGACATCTGAAATGAAATAAAAAACCAAAAAAATAAGACAAACCTATTCAATTCCAATTGCATTCCTTGATCTTCAAAATTATATCAAATATATTTTGCTAAACGAAAACAAAATGTCCGAGCTACAGGACTTACAAAACATAGCTTCTGATAATGCACAAATATGGAAAATACGTATTACAATGAGACTCATAGAATCAAGCGAATGAAAGAAGTTTCCTAATAAAATTATCCACAAAAGACGAACAGTGAGATGGTTCTTCGTCGCTGAAGCTCTTTGTCGTCTTCGATCTTGCACACTCAGGCCAAATGGGCAAATAAGTAACGAAAAAGAATTAACTTAAGCTTGAGTTCAGTAACCAGGTATCATCGAGATAATAGTAACCAGTTGGCATCGCGAAGTCATTGGTAAGCTATCGTAACTAAGTTTAGCAACAAGTTGACATCGGGAGGTCATTGGTGCTGGGTTTAGTAACCAATAGACATTAGAATGGAATTGGTACGCGATCGCAGCTGAGTTTACTAACCAGTTGGCATCGCGAAGTCATTGGTGCGCAATCGCAACTGAGTTTAGTAACCAGTTGACATCAGGAAGTGCGCAACAAGTAACGCACTTCATATTCATTCTCTTTAGTTCTGCTTGGCTAGGAGTACAAGAACTATTTTTCTCAAACATTGAAAACCAGAACAATTTAGAAAAGACCCCAAACAAAGAATTACTTTGATACTATTCTACTCACTGCCTACACAACTAGATACTACCTACTTCTAGATTAATAATACTAACTATAATTTTTACATGCAGACAATAGTAATAAAGATAATTTCATAAATTAACTCGACGCCGAATTCAACTTGATATTCCGACATTTTGAAACTAATGTATTCGAAATTCAAACATAATGATATATTCGGCCATTTGCATATGATGTACTATTCAAAATTCAAATATTATTATGTATTCGGCCAGTTATTCTGATGTATTCGAAATTCAAACATAATGAACCGGCAAAACAAAATGCATTAGGCTGAGGACGGCTTCATGCAACAAAACACACAAGTCACTGAGTTCACTTACCAGAGCTGTACTGGGTATACTGTTGGTACTGCGGGTGGAAGTTGTGGAACGCGTCCGTCATTATGTCTTTGGGGTTCATTGTTTCCTGGAATCGTAAAATACAGTACTTTACTTTTAGTGATGAATTTACTGAGGCTGGACTAACGCACGTAAGGCGGCGTGAATGGGCGGAGCCAAGTGTGGAGAGGGATTTGATGCCTGGCCTTAGTTCGAGGATTGAGGCCAATTTACTATAACCGTATTTACTATCAATGTGGAACTTTTTCAGATGATTTTTCAGGCATCTATCTATCTATCCATTATTAACACCGATTTTTGAAAAAGGTTTTCGTTCTATAATATTGTTTATCGAAAACAATGCAACTTTTTACTTTCATTAAAACTGCTAGTGTTTTATTTTGTCAAATAGACCCTCATTAATAAAATGTGGTGGTATTATACACGGTATGTATATCTTTGTAGAGTTTTACCTTGAGGCTGCTAGATATGGACTGCATGGTGACGGAGCGGTGCGGGTCGCGGTGCGCGTGCGCATACACGGCGGCGGGGAAGGCGTAGCGCAGCGCGATTGCTGCGGCCAGCATCTCGATGCAGATCAGGAAGTTCTGGTAGCCCGCGGAGACGGTACCGGCTGTCGTCGGGACGTTGTTGGCGTCGGTGATGGGAGATATCACCTCCGCTTTCTCGAGGATGGCCAGGGCGACTCCTGCGAACAATTATAATTTTCATTGTTGATGTTCAATGGTTCTTTATAATATAAAACAAAAATGTTACATGTCGATAAATTTAGATTATACATAAGCTAACCAATTCTAAAATTTGTAGCTAAAATACAAAATAAAATGACATTAAAAATATACCCCTAAGACAAATAACACAAACATTAATAATAAAATAATAAGATAAAAATAATAATAATCATCATCATCATCATTTCAGCCGTACGACGTCCACTGCTGAACATGGCCTCCCCCACAGACAGAGCGAATTCCTATCATGTGGGGGGATTTGCCCATACTCACCACGCTGGGCATGCGGCTTGGCGAGCGCAGTTAGAGCTATCGTTGTTAAAATGAGGGACGCTGCTGACCATCCCCTAGCTTTTTTCCCTTAGTCGCCTCTTACGACATCCGCGGATAGGTAGGTATGGAGGGGCCTATTCTTTAGCCGGGGCCACCACGGCAAAAATAATAATAAAATGATTCAATACAATTATAATTAATTAGATGTCATTTTGAATCTATAACTTTTAGTTTGGAACCAGCGAGACACAAAAATCAGCTACTCAATAGAAAAGTTCAAACTACAACCCGACCAAATTTGTAGGTCAGCAGATTTTTTAAATACTACGCTTACGAGCGAACAGTTCAGCTGACGGATCCTGGCAAACTACAGATGCGTCGCGATTATAGTTTGCCCAGATCCGTCGGCCAAACTGCAGCATTCGCTATCACAAACCTTGCCAGAAGGAGAGGAAGATGACAGACTTGACGGTGAAGAATTTCAGCACCGGATCGAAAGGCTTCAGCATCTCCCTGGTAGCCCCGAGGAACAGGAACAGGCCGTACAACGCCAGACTCACGGAGAAGTTGTACACGATCGTGATGTACAAGTACCCACCGTTGGGGCTCCAGTCGCCGTCGTGGTAGTGCCCCGCCGACTGTGGGCGGAACAAACGTTATGATAAACAATTGATATTTTTTTAGGGATCCGTACTTCACTAAAGGAAAACACTGAAAGCTCTAGAGAACTCTATAGAGTCCCGAAGTTGCGATATCGCATCCTCAGGAACTTTACTTTGAATCCCGGCGACTCGATATCGACTTCGCGGGAATTTATACCTGTTTGCTATGATATGATAGTCACTTTTCGTTATTATTATACATAAATGAACGGAGAATAAAACTAGATTCCCATTGGTGCACAAAATCATCACTAATTGGTCCAAAATTGTAATTATCGCACTCCAACGGACGCGATATTGGGTCCGATATATTGGTCTCGGGATCCGGTTGTTGGCAGTTGGAACGGTGGGATGGTAATAGTTAAAATATCACCTTCTTGTTCGTCTTGGTTTAAAAGATAATAATATCGGTTAGGCACTAAGGTCTACCTACAGCCTCATAAATACTGTAAAAAAATCAAGTTTTTAGTTTAACGTAATAAAAAGATACGGTTCATTAAAGCGGATTAGGTAACGAGCCATTAAACAGCTGGTTAGGCAATGTAAATAAATAAATAAATCTTTTGCATAACCAATAACTTGAAATTCTTAGGGTGAAATTCGTCAATATGAATTTAGATCAGCAGTTGATTCACGATTAGATTTGAAATAAAGATCGAAACAAAGTGAACTGGTTGCGCTTCGAACCTAAGAAAAGCTTTGTTCCGGTGTGAGTCAACTCGGGGTAATTGATTCTACACGCAGATTAGATTAGTAAATAAGCACAGTAATTTCATTGTAGTAGTATATTTTGCCGTTAATTTCACACATGTACATTTCCGAGGTTATACTTCATCATCATCATCTCCCTGACCTTAACCCACTTCATGTGGGGTCGGCACAACATGTTTTTCTCTTCCACTCCCCTAACTCTAACACTTCCGAGGTTATACTTATAATGTAAAAAATAACCAATGCACGATGGTAGCTTCTACGAGGCAGCAAGCATTAACGCAGGAGGCACAGACTAGTCCGACCGGCGCTGCTTGATTGCAGAAACGCAGGAAGCCAATTTTATAAGTAGCCCCGGCGAGGCAGCAAGCAAAGACCTAGACCAGCTTACCACGGAGTTTGTAGTCACTTATTTGTAGGAAGATTATGATGAAATCCCTCAGCGGCTTGAACTAGACAGATCTACAGCGTTGCATGCTTACAGAAACGCAGGAAGACAATCGCAAGTTAACCTGCGCGGCAGCAAAGTAATGTTTACGCAGGAGGGCAAAATCGGCCTGCTACGGAGTTTGTGTGTTGTAACTTACTTGTAGGAAGATGATAATGAAAGCGCACAGAGGCTTGATGAGGCAGAACTGCAGCGTTGCCTGCTTGCAGAAACGCAGGAAGCCAATCGTGTAGGTAGCCCCGGCGAGGCAGCAAGTCCCGTTGACGCAGGAGGCTCGAACCGGCCTCCCGCGGAGCTCGGACATTATGTTACCCTCGCCTCCGAGATACTCGTAGCATAGCGAGAGGAAACTGTAGATCACGAATGCTGGAAGCAGAAAGCAAAAATCCGTCCATTACTTCTTATTTTATTTTCGCAGAACGGCTAAGAATACTACAACGACAACGAGTATTCTTAGCCGCTCAGAGTATTCAGTGAAAGCACTGGTGGAGTGGTGGTAATGGCCCCACCTTCTAATCTACATGTCGTGGGTTTAAATCCCGGTCGTGCACCAATGGATTTTCCATTCAGAAAATCTGTGCGCTATTGCTCTCAAACGGTGAAGGAAAACATCTCGTGAGGCAACCGGCATTTCCTAAAACTCAAAAATTCTAAGACATGTGCACGAAAGAAGCCGATAAGAGGCGCACTTTAATCCTTTCACTACACTGAGTCTTTCACCGATGGTCAATGGTCATAGACCCTATTCAGATTTCAGGGCCTCCATACCTCAAACTGGTCACTGACCAAATACAGGTTGACCAAGTAAGAATCAGTGACACGACAAGCAAGCAACACAACGTGGACAATACGAACGAGGCAATAATCGTTGTAAAGTTACTAGTGACGTTATCCTAGTAACTTATAATAAATACCCTTCCTGAGTCACTGTTGATTAATGGTGGCATAATAGGAAATTCAGCTAAAAACATCTGCATATTGTAGGTACCTATCACAAAACGCGTAACTCTCCCTGTTTGGTTAGGTTTTCACGACTAAACGGCTGGACTGAGTTTTATGAAAGTTATGGATATAGCTCAAGCCCTGTGTGAGAAAATAGGGTACTTTTTATCCGGGTACCGCGTGACGGAACCACGGGCAGCCGTTAATTTTACGGCTGCCCGTGGTTCCGTCACGCGGTATCTAAATAAATAATAATAAATAATATCTACCTACAAGGAACTAGCGAGCCGTCATTTGTATCAAGTATTGCAACAGTCGAGTTAGTGAAGGTTAGGAATCGAGGCTTCTTTGGTCAATGTTTCGTGGCGACTCGATCACGTTCCGATTTGTGTAATCGAATTGTATAGATTTTAAAGATCGAAGAAGAACCGATTCTAAAAATACTTTTACTAATAGAAAGCTACACTATCCCTGTGTAACATCTAGGCTATATTTTGATAAAAATTACTTACTTTTCATTCCGAAAACTCAATATCTAATTAACAAGGACAGTAATTTTTTTAGAGCCTTAAATAAAATGAAGTGAAGACTAATTCAAAACAGAATCGACATCAATACACTGGATTGGACTATCATATCTTTCGAAAATAAAAGCTACTCTTGACCAGGGCCATTTAACAGCCGGATAAAATCAAGTCGATTTCATTTCAATGCCAACGTTTACGAATAACCTTTCTTAAGTCCCACAACATGTTTTATATTTGCAGTTTGACTTTTAATTTAGAGAGCATCATAATTTGGACAAGATTAAAAAAAAATGTAGAGATTTGAAGCTCGGTATATTCTAAGCAAACCCTCATGGAAAAGGTTGTTCAGACTACCTCCCACTAGTATTACCCCTTATCCCATCCCCGGTTGAAAAAAATCTCACTTTTGCAAAATCTCACTTTTGCAAGTGAGATGTGGCCTAAGATGGAGCACGCTTTACCAGAAGGACGCTTTACCTTTACTCATCCGGAAAAACAGACGCTGGCAGATCGTTCCACTCTTTGCCAGTGCTTATAATAAAGGTGGAGCAGAAACGTTTGGTTCGACACTGTGGTATGTCGACCAGGTAAGGTTGGTAATTACCTGTGCGTCTGCTTGCGTCTTTATTATTTTAATATTAGTAAGACTCACTAGGCCCCCCACCAGATGGACCGACGACATTGTGAAGGTTGCGGGAAGTCGGTGGATGTAGAAGGCTCAAGACCGTTCGTCATGGCACTCTTTGGGGGAGACCTTTGTTCAGCAGTGGACTTCATCAGGCTGATGATGATGAAGGCTCACTAAATGATACCGTACAATATAGCTACCTAGCTAGGCTCTCATGCTAAAAGGCTCTAGTCACCTCATTTACAATCATGAGAAAGCATACACGCCTAATCCCAACGGAACTTCGCCTTATAAACACGAAACTAACAAAAAAAACCGACATAATAAAACAAAAGTTCCGACGGAAAAGAAAACTAATTCCGCGTGGACGTAGTCCCACGCAATTTTGTTCTAAATGGACTCACAGTTTAGCAACTAACTACAACTATCTAGTATTAAACTACTTAATAGAAAATCAATTAGTAATTGGAGCTGCCCCGCCTTTTAATTAGAATAAGAGTGAAACTGACCCAGAAATAAATTATGCTGACCTACTTAGCTATTCTGATAAATATACAAGAGCTCGTAACGTATAACTTTCCATAAAATGCACTAAGCAACATGTTATTTAGTAAGACTGACAGATATACAAAGTTATTCATAATATGTATACTATCCCGAAAAGGGCTTATTATATAAACAAAAAGAAGGAAAATTCGTCATCATTATCATCATCATTGCCGCCGTAGGACGTGCTTTGCTGAACATAAGCCGCATAAAAGATTTCAAGCATCGCAAATGTCATTGGCCAATATTAGACAATTGGTATCGATATCGTAAGCGTAACGTTACCATTAATTAATCGTACTGTTCACCGACAGGAGAGAGGCTTCGTTCAAGAGAACACAGATAGTGTCTATCGCGTGATGCAAAGTCTACGCTTTGCAGTCACAGGTCGCTTTGATTTAGCTCAGCTGAAGCCGAAGATGACAATTCAAATTCACTTTATTTACTACTCTATAACATAGTAGTACCTATGCAGGATATACCCGCCCACATACAATTATCTAAGCGCCGTTTATGACTTAACCCACGTTTCCCGTCACATAAGCGACAGTTACTGTAACGATCACATACGGGTCATACGGAATAATAAATCCTTTCACTCTGATGGTTTCGACGAATGTCGCAAAACCCTTTTTCAAGCCAACATGCCTTAACGGTCACTTACCTAACGCATTTGACAAGACAGGAATAGTAAGGCCACTCTTCACCACGATATAAACAGGCGGATACTCTGACCGTATGGATACACGTGTCAAAACAACCAGTTAAGTTAAAAGGTCGTTGAACGGCTGATTAATGTGTTGTGATGCTGATGTTAGTAATCCCCAAGAATAGAAGATATTACCTTCAGATCTTTAGGTACTCAAGATCATTGAAGATGTCAAGTGGATAGTCAGTTGCAAGTCAAACAAACGTAACATTTGGCAAATACGTAAAATCATGCCTGATTTGGCCACTATTTGGCTCAAATTCACTTTTAAGTAAGGCAAAACACAGTAAAATAAGTTGATAAAAAATAATTACCTTCATAGCAATCCCGAACAGTAAAGAAGTACACATAGTAAGAGTCTCCGTTGAAGAAAAGCAGCGATATCCAGCTGTAGCAGCCGTAGATCGGAACAATGAATAGGATGCGCACTATCCAACGCTGCTCCGAGGGGTTGGTGTACCAGCGGAGGTGTTGGTAGATCTGCAATGGGAAGATAGCATGATGGTTACAGTCGGATGATGCACGGGCGTAAGAGGAGCCAGCCACCAAGCAACCACAGTATATACCTAATACGAAACGTGCGTATAGATTACGCTGCCATATAATTCCAAGAGATTGTTTTTCTTTACAGATCTAAGTTGGCAAACAAACTAACGGCCCACCTGTTGGTAAGTGGTTACCGTAGCCTATGAACGCTTGCAAAACCAGAGGCATCACGCATGCGTTGCCGACCCCGAAATCTTGCTGTGCCATAGCTCGCATAAAATAAGATGGCAGGAGATATGTCCCGTCGCAAGGAACAATTTCCGTAACACGAGAACCGCAGTGGCGCGGACTCTAAACATAGTCGTTTGGTAATTTTGTATGGTAAATTATACAATGGCCATGGTGGGTCGCAGTCAGGTTTTGCTAATGGTAGTAAAACTTACAATACAAGATGATTCATAATATGTATACCATCCCGAATGGGCTTAATCAATCAACAAATAGTAAGAATATTAGATAAAAAAAACAGATTCCCTGGACTTTTACAAATTAGCTGTCTTATTATTAACTTTTTAAGAATAAGACCCTTTCGGAATAGCATACACACGAATCATCTTTTACATTTTCATGCCCATAAACTTTATAAAAGTAGGAATCGTAGGTATCGAGTTTCACGCGGGGCACTCTAACGAGTACCTTTGTTATATTTATTGATATTTCTAAACGATTTGCACTTGTGTAAATAATAGAGTAACTGAAAAACAACGGCCTTTTGATAAGAGTTAGCCCCTTCGTCCACGGCGCGACTCAAAAGGAACGCGACTGAAACTGTAGTCACTTATGAGTAGCCTGACTGCGATAGCACTAGTATTTCAATGCGCGTCCGTCCACGGCGCTACTCAAAAGGAACGCGTTTGTAACTAGTCTCCTGGCGACTCGACATGCTGGTCGCCAGGCGACTGGTTTCGAGAAACTGTGTGAAAAATGAACTAATAAACAGTAATTATAAGTGATTCTGACGTCTATGTGACTGGAGAAGTAATAATTCCATGTCATCGCTCGAATTATCACTAGTCATGTTAATTATTTTCGTTTTCAAAACTTTGTTTACATAAAATCGTGTACTGAGTGACTGAGTTTCAGGAAATTCCAGTAGCGTCGCGGACGAGTCAGAGTTTCCAATCAGTCCGCAACTCTAGTTTCTTATGAGTTCCGTCACTTTTGCGTAGCGTCATGGACGAAGGGGCTTAGTTAGCGCTTTCAGTGATACTAAATAACACAAGGATAAAATTCCTTTTATCGATCATAAAATTCAGTAACTATTAAGGACACAAAATATTTATAGCAGAACATTCCAGTAGTTTATTTCAGCAATTATCATGCACTCATGCAAACTAGTTACTTGTTCATTCCAACACGTTTTCCATCAATAAAAAACTTACTGGCACTATGTTTTAAGTAAACTAGTAAGACGGGTAGAAAAGAAATCCCCAATAATTATCATCGATGATAATAGCAGAGTAATTAATATTTATGGTCTGATGCTCCCGGTATGAAATACAAAGTCGATTATCATAATTGCACACGAAGCGCACACCCTTCAAAACTATTCGACCTAGACATGTTTCGTAGAGAAGTTGATGAAAATTAGGATAGCAGTGGTACAATTGCCTAAGCGTAATGGCAATGAAGTTCGTAAATTTGAGGGTAATTTTAACAATCTTAGCCACATTTAAAACTTTCCAAACTTGACAAGGGAAAACTTCAAGACCTTAGCTTCTTCCTTTTTATGTTTGAATAACTTCAGATGTCGCTATAATTGATAAAATCATCCTTAAAATTGCGATCTTCATTACCATTTCGCTTACGCAATAGCCTGGCAGGTCACATTCGCTTCTATAACAGACAGAAGATTTCCAATGATTGCTGGCAGACGACCTCGGTGGTGGCGGGCAAGTCCCGAGACGGAAGAGGTGTGGAACAAATGTTTGCATGATATGCAAAAAATATCAGTTCCTAGTCTGAATATTGTGTTTTCTGATACCCACACGACACGAACAATCCTAGTGTAGGATCAGGACTGAGGTCCGAGTGCGTAATGTTCGTGAGTTACTCACTTGTCACCGTGAGACGGGAAAAGAGAATAGCTTACCGTTTTTGTATGGGTCACGAGTCAATCAAAGTGCACCTAAAAGCTATCTACTTTTCACGTCTCACGGTGGCAAGTGAGTAACTCAAATACATAGCTACCTCAGGCCTAATGAGTATGTGGCTTTTCGCGTTTGTTTATTAAGTTTACTAGCTTCCGCCCGCGGCTTCGCTCGCGTTGTACCTCGATAAAAAGAAGCATATATATGCAATTCTAGGTAAAGAACTCTATCTATTCCAAGGTTTATCGAAATCGGCTGAGCCGTTACGGCGTGATTGAACCACAAACATCCAAACTTCATCACAAACTTTCGCATTTATAATATTTAGTAGGATGGTCGTTCGCCTCCTTAGGAGTTATAAAACAGAAAATTCTCCTGACGGGTCACTAACTCATAGATTTTTAGGAAATAATTGATGGGCCACGTATGACAACTTTTCTTTGTTGAAATTGGATAATGTTGTTTGAGTTGAATTAAGAGTGCAGTGTCCTAACGTTTTCCGGTTCGTGGTCGCCCATCCTCATCATCTGAACATTATTCACTGCGTGATCTCATAATCATGATTAACTTATTTTATATGAGCGTGGTTAACGTAAAGATTGCAATACATGAGGCATCAATAACGCGTTGCCAAACCCTTTAAAAATTTCAGAACGCTTTTGTTTTTGTTGAACCCCATACTATCATCATCATTTCAGCCGTACGACGTCCACTGCTGAACATGGCCTCCCCCACAGACAGAGCGTATTCCTTATCATGTTTATCATGTTTATTTGCCCATACTCACCACGCTGGGCATGCGGGTTGGCGATCGCAGTTAGAGCTATAGTTGTTAAAATGAGGGACGCTGCTGCCCATCCCCTAGCTTTTTTCCCTTAGTCGCCTCTTACGACATCCGCGGATAGGTAGATATGGAGGGGCCTACTCTTCAGCCGGGGCCACTACGGCCTGGGCCGGGGCCCCATACTATACTCCCCATGGAAGCAGAGAGATCATTCCACAGCCTGAGTGTTCGCGGGAGGAAGTTCCTCTGAAACCGCAAGGTGCACATCCAACCCGGCTCTAGAGTTTGAGGATGAATCACCTGCCTATGGCGAGCAGTGCGGATATAAAATGCAATTGGTTCGAGGCAATCTGGTGGATCATGTTCTATTATACCGTGTTTTATGAACAATATTCTCTCAATTGCTTAATTGGTGTTCACTTTGAGGCAACGAAGACAAATAGCATCCCAATAAACAGGCCAAAGTCTTGATAACAAGAAACAATTGTTTCAATCAGGACTTAAAAACCTGTCAAATGAAATGATAGCCTAGAGTATTCTACTAGGCTAGCCTATTTTATAAATTTGCTTGAACCGTCAATGTCGTCTGATCGGACGAAAATAAATATTCAGGTCAGAAACCGGATTCCATGTTGCGATAAAGTTGATATTTTTGTATCTAGCTTTATTTCCTAAATACTGATTCCAATTTAACTGACCGTGCCGCAACTGATGATGATAGAGATATAGCTATTATGCCGTTAATTTTTAATCTACTAGGCTCTAGTCAAAAAATCAAATTCAACAGTTGTTTTTAGGGTTCCGTACGTCATTTGGAAAAACTGAACCCATATAGGATCACTTTGTTGTCCGTCTGTCTGTCTCTCTGTCTGTCCGTCTGTCAAGACCCTTTTTCTCAGAAACGACTTACCCCACAATTCTGAAATTTGTAATGCTAGGAGCTTTTGTAACACAAGTAAAGGGAAAAGTCTGAAATAGAGGAATTTCGTAGTTAGGAAACAAAGTTATATTTGCGGTCAATGTCATAAAATGACTACGTGAGCGACCGCAAATATAAGTATGTCAATTCCTACACTTAGAATTTTATTAATTTTTGCACGACTAGGATTCGAACCCACGACCAATGGTACGGAAGCCTCAGGGCGCGAGTTCCCGCACTTGACCGTCTTTATTTTTATTACCCAACACTAGGATTCCCTGTGTCGTGGGTATCAGAAACTACGAGTACCATGTTACTACAAGACCCAGACCCGGAACAAATATTTACCGATTATGCAAACATTTGCTTGCCCTTGCTTCTTAGACGTGCGCTAGCCCGAAACAATAAAATATATATTCAATGATACTTTTCACAAAATTGAATGTTTCTAGTAACTAGGGAGTATAAGTTGAAAGCTGTAAATGGGTCTAGTTTCGCGTTCAGAGGGTACATGCTATCTTCAGCTGCAGCATGTTTGACCTAAATTGCTAGCTTTACAAACAATAGCTCAATGTTGCTGGGTAGCGGTAGGTGGAGGAAGTTCATTGCCTAGAAACGGGGCGTATGTTGAGAGAGCAATAAAACGAGCCATAGATCTAAGCAATTGACACTTTCTATAGCATGTGTTGCGAAACAATGGTGACGATTTTATAGCATTATTCTACGAAGTTAAGGTACGCGATTAACCTCATTCGAAATGGTATTTGATCTGATTTTGGTATTCTCGTCTCAAGCAGCATGTCTCGTCTTTTAAAGCGCGTTTATCGATAAACATCGCTTCAAAGTCAAAGTCTATTCGTAACATAATCAAATTAACGATAGTGTTTTGTTACGGAATGAGGGTTCAAATCAATATACATGCATATCTCACTAATATCATGAACACGCCAGTTTGTAAAGATGTGAGGATGTTTGTTACTTTTTCACGCCGCAAGCGCTGAGCGATTGGAATGACATTTGGCATGTATGTAGTAAATAGCCTGAAACAACATATAGGCATCTTTATATTCGGATACCAAGCGAGCGATGCCGCGTCTGGAAGCTAGTTAAACTATAAACTTGCGAGCCCCTATGCAACCAGCATAAGTCACAACACAATGGTTTGATAATGTACAGTTCGGTAGAAGGATATTCGGCGAGCGAGTATTTCTACTCGCGGCGATTTTTGTTGTTCCTAAACTCTATTGCGCATCCACGCTCGCTTAGATGCGCCGACCGTACTGTACAACCTGCAAACGGTCCACAGATGAGCAAGTAGTTTCTACGTAAGAATAATGCTATTATTCGTAGTAAAAACATTAACAGCTATGGTTAAGTAGAGTACCGACCGATTACATACGAGCGATAACAGCACCGATAAAGACAAAAGAATTGCTCATAGCGAAGTTCCATTTCAGTATTAGAGATTATTAGAGCACATCTATCATGAAATAGGCTCACGACTTTTATCACCAAAAATGGTAGACATCCTCTCAAATCTCCAGGCAATCAGATCCTTGAAGATGTCTAATGTCTAAGTTATGGTAGTCAGAATCATGTCCAAATATTTGGCACATGCCCACATTTTGCAAAGGTACTCCTATAAGATAAGTGACAGTTTGCAAGCCCATCGCCGCTTTAAGAATACTTACTGGTTTCCTTAAGATGTTTTCCTTCACCGTTCTAAGCAAGTGTTAAAACGCACTTATTCATAAAAATATTGGTAGCGAAAAAATTACGTATTTCTTCGTAAGTAAGCTCACGATTCACCTACTAACACGGAAACAAGAAATATTGCACAAGCCGAAAATCTGCATAAAACATTCAAATCTAAAAAATCCTTGACTTTAAAGAACCTCTACAGGTTATAGAGAAAGCTATGGGTTTGCCCCACCCGTAAGGTTAGATCAAATATGTATCTAATACTACGGAGCCTCGAAGTGACACTCCCACATTAGGCGGGAATGATATAAGTGAATCAAGGTTCCAGGTGACATCGTCGACATAAAGAGTTATCTGCATAGATGTCCAATCATAAGATAACAATACGACACGTCTGCGATAGGCTAATGTAATGATTTTCACGATCTATTTATCACAACCAGACGGATACTGTACGTGACTAACGTGTAACGAATCACACCCACCCTGTGGGGCTTTGGGTGATTTTTAGCGCATCACTTCGCTTTCTAGTGCTTCCTGGCACGTCAAACGAGTGGTGAGCTCAGTTACAGGGTTTGTCATTAGTCAATTTTCAAAGGAGTTTCATTTCTATACATACACTAATATTCTCTAGTCTATGGTAAGATTGTAGCGGTCTCACGGTAATTGAGGCATGTCCGCTAACATTTCGCTAAGTTAAATTTGATGTTACTCTTAACGGAACAAACCATAGAACATTGTTCTGGTCAAATGCGACACGCTACTAAGAAACGAAACGGGTTTGGAACGAATTCGTTTCTACTGAGAATTTGTAATTTAATTATCCATTATGTTAGCAAAGAAGATAATGGTGTTGATTCTGTTAATCTAAAACTAACTTAATTTGACAGAGCTATAAAAAAGTTGCATTCCCTTTAGTATAGATCGAAATAACAAGGACTAGGTACTTTCTTTCTCATTATACTAGGATTGTATAATGAGAAAGAAAGAAGTGAGCGCGTAGATGACGGTTAACAGAAGAGAGTGGAAGAAGAAAACATGACAAGGACAGGAAGAAGAGCATAATGCAACAACAGAATCGACACCATTATCAAGCGTGTACGCTCTGTAAGTACCTAGTTGCTTTAGTACCAACTCGGACTTTATTTAAGGGAACCCCTAAAGCGTCATGTAATGAGTAATCTGTGACTAATTGAGATATAAGTAGGTATCGGTTTAGTATTGGCGGAGATATGGAGTAACATACACACAAAAAAAAAAACAGCCCACTTGAGAACCTCCTCCTTTTTGAAGTCGGTTAAAAATGTTACCTAACCTAAAACAGCTGAGTTTGAACTTTAGAACAGATTCGGCACCCAAAACAGCTTTTTGCATTGGCAATTCGGTGTAGAATAAGCCCGTATCGGGATAAAATACATATTAAGAATCACCTTATAGATTTGAAATAATTTGTACATTAGGTATGTACAAATAAATACATAGAGGGTAAAAATTATTTTAAGTCAAGCACGTAAAGTCAGTAGCAATCGTGCGGAAGGTTTGAACTTTGCTAATCAAAGTCACTTTAAACAAGCTCATGAATGTCAAAGAAGCTTCTACGAACAAGTTGCTTACAAAATACTTGTCGTTATGTTTCGCTTTTCGCATCGTGTGGTGTGACGTCAGAACTCATCCATCACGATACGTTAGCCCATACTCACTTAATTAGGCAATGCTATCAAAATAATTAAAGGTCAACTAGCGACCCATACAACTTCGCACGGACAAAACCTGTATTTTTGATATACATTCGACTTGACAAAATTATGTCCGCCTCTCTCTTTTGTTTACTTTTATAAGAGGACAGGGCGAGAGTTATCGATCCGATAGAGATAGCAAACTTTTGCATTTATAATATTTGTAGAAAGAAAGAAAGAGCATTTATTTGTATATGTTATATGCAACATTTAAAAGTAAGTAGACAAATGTAATAAAAAAATTAAAACAGATAAAAGAGACGTTTCATCAATATATGGAGCCTGGGCCTGCACGGTGTACACTACTCTAAAATACGGCTAAGCAATAAAGTAAACGTATTTAATTGGTTATTTTATTCAAATTGACTTCGTTCTAAGGTACATTAAGATTATCTTCGACAAAGAGAGCAACACACAGCGCTACAAAAATATGGCGGATGGACGTGCGTGAAATGTCATTTTGACAACCTACATTTATCTGACAAAACAAAAACATCAAATCAAACAACATGACACGAAAAATATGTCAATGTCATGTCAAACGCCAATTATAAACCAACATGGCGGCCTTCAAATAGTGTTCACATAGTAAAAAACTTACCAGAAGAACTATTCTTGTACCATCACATTTGTCTTCAAATTAATTTAATTGTATTTTTCTTGTAATCTCCTATTTTTACTAAATTTTTCTATGTAGTGTACATGGACCAGGCCCAGAATGAAATGGCTCCTTTATAGTAATAATAAACAATAAACAGAGGTGACTGTTGCACGGGGCCAAAAAGGTCCCTATCTCAGCATAAGCTGCACCAAACCAGTGAATAGCCGTACCATGCGGCGCTGGTTTTTAGACGGGAGTAGGATATACAGATTTACATTCTGTAGTACCTACCTATTTCATGACATATTAATTTAGTGACCCTTATATCATGCGCTTAACCTCTCTGCCATATTATGGGCAACTGTACCTGTTGGCAAGTGATGAAGAGCGCCGTCCATACAAACACGCCTGCTATGACCTGGGCTGTTCGCGTCTGTAGGAACATCGGCTCCTGCAGCGGCTTGAAGATCTCGTGAACTATTTCTGTCAACGGCTGGTCCGTCACATTGATCGTTTCCGGACTCATCCTGAAACAATACGGAACTGTTACCTACAAATATATTGATAGCACGTGGCGTCACTCGCGCGGTACTCGGATAAAAAGCTTGTCCTTAAATTGATCGAGCCGGTTAATCGTGAAATGGTAACAGATAGTTACTTTCGCATTTAAAATACCTATAAGTGTGAAGTGTGATAGCTGTAGTTTCATTAGTTTGCTGGGTCACTGGTTCTTTTTAGAGTTGCTCCAGAAAAATTACGGTCCCAAAAGAACGGGAAAATTCAGGAACTCATGCAGATTTAGAAACCGTGACACAATAAACAAGTTTTTCGTAGGTACTTTTGGGGAAAATAATTCGCGTTTAAAAAGCATGATGAAATGTGTCATTTTCAGGTTCTGTTAATCTATTTGTAGTAAATGCTTAAGGTCTACTGTGAACAAATACGTACTTAAGGTCTTAAGAACATTATAGATAAACAAAACAAATGTTTATAAACTGAAACACAGCAAGTACTTAGGTACTTTCTACAACTTTCATTTTTATGCAATATTCATTCATAACATCTGCAATAAGATTTACATTTTAAGCCAATAAGCAGTGACTAAGCGGCTATTTATGTACTTACCACAATACCTATTATTATTTTAAGGTGGTGGGTGAGTGTCCCAATCCAGGCAATGGCCTTAGGAATTTGATAACAATTTAAAGATGGTATCATAACAAAATAGTGTTTATAATTTCAATGTAAACTATGCAGATCATAGATAAGCAATGAATGCAAGGCCCCTGACAATGCAACATGAAAACAATAACAATTAATTCTCAGGGGCATTCCATCAAATCTGCTGTAAATAATAAAAAAGAATGTGTAAAAATAGAGAGAATTTAAATCGGCTTCACTATTTTCCATTTTCTGTATTGTATATTATTATATCTACCCTAGTATCCTACTAAGTAGTAGGTATTATGTGAAAGTTTGTAAGAATGAAAAGATGTTTGATGACCCAATTACACCACAACCACTAAAAGGATAGGAATCAAATTTGCAGGTTTGTAGTAAATAGCCTGGAATAATATTTTAGCTACTTTTTATATAGGTACCACGCAAGCAAAGCCGAGGGCAGAAGTTATAAGGTACATGATGTATTTTAATTATTCTGTAAGATAAGATAGGTAAATTCACATTAGGAATGACTAATCATGAAACATACAATTTGAAAAACTATTAACAGCAAGCAATAAAGGTGTAGGAAATTCATATTTTACTAAGTTTATTATATTTAGTATCAGGCCTCTGGTATTGTAAATTAAGATCTAGCTAGACCACAAATCAGCTTTATAGCGTGTTTTGACATAAGACTGTCAAATTGTGAATCTAATAATATATATTTAACACCCAGACACAGAACAAACATCTGTGTTAGTCACAAATGTTTGTCCAGTGCGGGAATCGAACCCGCGACCTCTAGCGCAGAAGGCAGAGTTACTACCAACTGAGCTATGAGGCCAGTAAGCTAGGAGCTAAAATACCTACTGCTCGAAAAATAACAGAGGTAGGTAAGTGGAGATGCCTTAGGATTTAATATTTTTTCGGCCCAATTGTCTCGGTTTTCAGGACATTACTGAAGTACATCTAAAATGAATTCAGTAAAATAACTATTGAACCAATTTTCTGTTTTTGTTTTCAAAAAACAGTAAAAAGGTACGACTCGTATTATAAAAAAAAATGTAATTTCCTTTTTGTTCACAATATTTTTAACATTAATATTAAATGTTACTTAAATGTGCTTACTGTGACAATTGTTCCAATTTTTGGCCCAATTGGACCTAATAAAATTGTTGTATTAGTAAGTCTCCACTTTTTTTGCCTCTGTTCTTGAACTTAAGGAATTTTAGCTCCCATAATTCCGATCACTGCTAATAATTTGTTAGACTATACACTAGTAGTGGACATATATTAAGCTTCTCTTTTCCCTCAAGGTAGGTAACTTGCATGTAGGTTACCATATGACTGAATGCAATTGGGCAGACATTGACGTCAGAGCCTTGCAGCTGATTCAAGAAACACTAGACAATGATGGACCCTGAGAAGTAGGTATAGAAAATTGAGTACACTTGTGTTCTTGAATCAACAAATACTTATACATACAAGCGTTTCAAAGATACAATACAGTATGAATGTAGTTAGTGGTTTAGATTATAAACCTTATAATTATTTTTTGTTTGATCAAACAGTTTTCTATAACTAAACATTATTTTGATACCTGCCAACTGACTGTATTGAATTGGAACATGGTTTTATGTAAACTATGGGAGCATGATTAAGTACCTACTACCTACCTACATATTTAAGTGTTAGTTACTTCCTGGAACACATTGAGTGATGATAAGTAAACATGATGTATGAGCCAAAACAGTGGATACCAAGTTTATTCGACTATTAGAGTCTCAAAATAACAAGGAACTCAGAAATTGGAGGTCACAAGTCGTGTCATTTATTGTTAGCTGGAGTGAAAGGGTGACGCAAATGTAACGTTGTGAATTCTGTAGAAAAGAAGCCCGAGTTGACGCAGTTGTTCGTAAAGATACGAGTGTGTACAATTACCTGATAGTGATTATCTACAAGTAAATATTCTTGTTTTCCTTTTGTTAGTAGATGTCATTCGTAATCAACACTCTGCGCATATTGTACACAGAATTCACTCAATTCACTGATTTGAAAACAGTTAAATTCACAGTAAAATCAGCGCACTAATTAGTAATTAGCACCAAACAACAATTTCACTTGATTTACTACTTTCTCGTATGTATGTAATCCTCGCGCGTCTCGATAGAAATTCGTGGTTTCTTTTCTTTTGATTTTATTTTTGTGGAAGGAAACGAACGAACGAGCGAAACCACAGACAGACAGATCAAACAAAACAGACCAAAACTAGCTAGCTAGCTAGAACTCTACTTGCTTCTAGTCACTTTTGTAAACGATTATCGACACAATCATGCCCGTATCGTAATACAGCGAAAACATCGATGTTTACTTTTCGATGCATCGAATCAATCCGATTTATTGGTTACTTTCGATGTTTAATAATACGAATGTTTTAAATTCGTTGCATCGAATGAACGCACGCATTCTAAACGTAGGCGTAGGTACATGTTTAATTACTGTAATGCACGCATTAGAGTAATTAAACATGTTGTACATATAGCCTACGGGCTATCTACTCTTAAAATTTACGAATTCTAAGAATTAACGGGGTTGTGTTACTCCCGCAGCAGCGGTAGAAAAATTAAATTAAAGTATAAAATAAAGAAATCGATGTTTTCGAACCATCGGATAAAAAAAATGTCGTATTATGTCAGTCAAACAGATGTTTAAAGAAAAACGTAGTTTTTGTTGTTGTGTCCCAGTAAAATAAAATTTATGTGAACCTTGTACGTGAACGCACAAGTGCTAATAGGTCGATGTTTTTATTTGATGCATCGTAAAAAAAACAATGCAACGCTTCGATGCATCACATCGATGTACTTTAATCACGAACATCCCTATGAACGACAGGAACCGAACGAAAGATAACTAAAAAAAATGAATAACGCACTGCCGATGCCGCCGCGGCGCCGTGCAAGTTCGTGGCACAGACTGATTTGATTCCGAAGATGAGTAGCCTGCACCAAGTTGGAGAGAGAAAAAAAGACACTGATGGAAGATAACAGTTCTTTCTCCTTTACTCATACGTCGTACTCATATATTTCTATCCTTTTCTTTCATGGTATTACTATTTAACGTGACTTCTATGTCTACTTCTTCTTCTTGGTCTACGGTCTCATCTGTCCGTCAGTTTCTTGTCTATGGTATGCTGACTGAGTGACTGAGTGACTTCACCACTGACTGACTGAACCAACCAACCAAAGACAATCATCAAAATAAAATGAAAATGTCCGTCGTAATTGCTGAAGATGTTTCAATTTATAAAGTGACTGCTGTGTTCTAATCGTAGCTTGCAATGTAAATTAGTTATAGTATTTAATTTATTCGTAGATTTCGTAGAAGTGTTACAAATAAAGAAAACATGATCGTCCAAGAGCCGACACAGGTACGATTTCAATACTTGCGAGTTGTCAAGGTGTTCGTCAAGGGCCGTTTCATTATTTCATTCAAATTCCCACAGGTTATCGTTTGGGATTGTCTCAACAACTATGAGTACGACAACGCTATATTCCTGGCTGAGAGATTACACGCTGAAGGTAAATTTTCCACCACTTTGCTTAGAACCAATCACGAAAACGAAATGAATGTTACACACCTGCATTCCTGCAAATATTGATTTTTACGCAACTATATACGTCGATAAATGTTCGTGTGTAACTATTGTGTTCAAAAATGCTGTGCTTTCGACTATATTGATTTTTGTCATGTTTTATTTCAGTTGCATCAGAAGAGACAGCATTTCTTTTGGGAACATGTTACTATAGAGCTGGACGAGTGAATGAGGCTCATCATTTACTACACAATATATCATTATCACTACCACAAGCTAGATTTCTCCTAGCTAAATGTGCTACTGAATTAAAATCGTAAGTAATGTATAAACAATTGTATTCATCTTGTACAGCAATACACAGTAATTCTATTTGGAAAAAGTACTGATGTTTAAAGTCTTTTTCAGATACCAAGATGCTGAAGTTGCACTGGGATCAAACCTAGATATAGTTGCATCAGAGTTTGGTGAACAAGCACCATATGCATTACAGCTACTTGCCAAAATTTACAATATTACAGCTCGACGGAGTAAAGCGGCTGAAGCACATCGGAAAGCACTGTCACTGAATCCATTCATGTGGAAATCATTCACACAACTGTGCAATATGGGTGAGAAAGTAGATCCCCATCAAGTGTTTCAAATGAACAACTCTGAATTTCCATTTGGTGTTACAACATTTGTGAACATAGTCAGCAACTCTGAGAATATATCATTTGTTCACAGTAACATTACAAATAATACTAGTATCATTGCCAATAACTCAAGTCTCATTACTAATGTGACTCCCAACAATGTGGCAATGAGAACACCTATGACAATGTCAACAAGCATCACACCAGAAACACAAGCTCCTGTTAAAAGAATGCATAGTGTATTTAGTGGTATGGCACCAATTCCATTCTCTCCATCTTTTGGCATGTTACCTATGGAAGAATCTCCTGTACTGTATACACCCACTCTGACAGACTCTAATGAACAGAAGGCCATACCTAAGATAGTAAATTCCATACGAACACAAATGGGTCAACTCAAAGATGCTGTGTTTAGTCCTGCTCCGAGATGCACCCTTGGACCAGCACCTAGACGATCATCGAGGCTTTTTAGTAATAACAATAGTAGTTATTCTGTGAAAGAAAACAATAAGTCACCAAGCAGAAAGTTTGTAGCACCTAAGAGTCCATCAAGAAAAAACAAACAGCGAACCGCCAAGAACATAAAGTCCAACAGCACATCTGAAACCAATGAAAGAAATAAAAGCATGGAGACTCTAACTCCTACATTACCGCAGAAAACATCAAATGGTGTGGCGCTTCTGAATTTAATGCGCGACTTGGGCGAAGCTTACAAAGCTCTGGCATTCTTAGATTGTAAAAATGCTATAAAGTTATTCCAAGACATGCCACCGAAACAGTTAAACTCACCTTGGGTGCAGACAATGATTGCTAAAGCACATTATGAATTAGCTCAGTATGAGATTGCTGCTAAGATATTTGCAGAAATTAGAAAACAATACCCCAACCGTACAGAAGGAATGGATATTTACAGCACTTGTCTTTGGCACCTGCAGCGAGAAGCACAGCTATCAGCATTATCTCAAGAATTAGTAGAACTAGACAGAACGAATCCCATTGCTTGGCTGGCAGCTGGAAATTGCTTTTCTCTTCATAAAGAGCGCGAAACTGCATTGAAGTTTTTCAAACGTGCTGTACAAATAGACCCCGAAGGATCATACGCACACGCGTTACTAGGCCACGAATATGCAGTCGCCGAGGAGACAGACAAAGCTTTGACGGAATTTAGAACTTCAGTGAGCATTGACCAGCGCAACTATGTGGGATGGTTTGGTATCGCAACTGTTTACGCGCGGCAAGAACGCTGGAAAGCGTCAGAGTCCAACGTACGGCGCGCGCTATCGATACACCCCAACTCTGCAGTACTGAGATGTCAACTGGGACTAGCGCAGGCCGCCTTAGGTAAGATGGACCGAGCCCTTGATACTTTGGAAAGGGCTGTAGCTTTAGATACAGAAAATCCCTTGTGTCGTTTCCACCGCGCGTCGGTGCTATTGCGCGCTGGAAGGCCGCAAGATGCATTGGCGGACCTCCACCATCTAAAAGACATAGCTCCAAGAGAATCACTAGTGTACTATCTACTTGGTAAAGTTCATAATAAATTAGGTAATTCACACCTTGCTCTGATGCACTTCAGCTGGGCCACAGACTTAGACCCCAAGGGCACAGGAGGACATATAAAGGAAGGATTTGACCATTCAAAACAGGAAGATCCACCAGAGAGATCAACCTAATATTTGGCATGGTGTTTGATTGTGCAATTGCCTGCCATTGTGCATGGCAGTGCAGTCTTGACTTGACTGATCTATGTAAATATAGCCCTCACCTGCCAAGCTCCAATTCACACCAAAATCTTCCAAATAATAGCTTTATGGAGTTTGATGGGTGCAAGGTGGCATTTAGTCGCTCTAGAACTGTAATAGGGGCGTTTAGTGGAAGTGTTTATATAGAGTAAGTTGTGGATATTCCTAAATATTATCCTAGTTATATGTAATTTTATTATATCTTGTATAGATAGTCACTTTTAGAAATGAACGAGAGCAATTTTTAAGAGATGATGCTTTTGTAATTTGAATCACTATGAGCCTTGATCTCAGTGGGATGGTATCATATTGTAATCAGATAAATTAATTTGAGTATGACATATAAAATCATGGAAAATATTCCCAAATTCTTGATATTTAGTAAAAACCATTGTTTAGTAGACATACCAAGTTTTCGTACAAACATATTCTGAAGTTAAGCATATTTATTGAGGTGATAATTTGTATATTCGGGGCCGCTGGCGGTAATTAATTTGACATTAAAATCATGTCAGTATTGTTTATTATTTTTTACTGAACTATACAAAATTCCTCTTGCATGTAGATTTTTAATAATTGACAAATTCTCAGCTTTGATTGTTAGAAAGATATATCACAATAAAAATAATTCATAACCGATAAAGTAACCTTTTAATTGTTTTCACCATTAGTATGGAGCCTACTTTGTGTGAATGTATGTACATAACAAAATAACTGTAATATAGCACTGTTTGTCTCTTCAAATCACCAATGAACTGCTAGCTAAGTGGACTGTTTAGTAAGACCACATAATATGTATGAACTTAAATAAAACTGATGTAATGTTACCATATTGTTTTATTGGGAGGAATAGAACAGATAGTTCCCTTAGGCTAGGTTTTCTTAAGATATTATGTTATGTAAACTTTAGAAGTATTGCATCAAGTGCTTTTTTGACGGTGGGGTCGTTGAGAAGTTTGTTTTGATCTTGAGCAGTCTGAACGGGCGCGGTGGGCGCAGGGACCGGAGTGGGCTCGGAAGCTAATTTCTTGTCGTTCAATATGGAAAGTATTCTTTGTTGTAGATCAGCTTGAGCCTTGTTTTGAGTAAGCGGCTCGCCCAGTTCTAGTTTAACTTGTTGCTCCCTGCGTTCCTGTAAAAGAAATAGACATTACTCTCTTTAGCACTTGTATGAAATGTTGAGCTGCCTAACTTAGTATTGTTGCATACATTCCGTCGCGTTCGTCAGCCAGCAAATGGGGCAGATCTAACTTTACAATACACCTACCACTGATTTTATTTACCTAAGGCACACAAGATCTCGTTCACTACCTCATTTGATGTCACATGTACAAAATTATCGTTGTATCCGGACTGTCGTCCGTATAAAATTTGCTTCCCCATGACCTGTCGTTTTGTGTGTATATCGTGAAGGTGTGAAAACACTTATGGCCTGTCCAATTGGAAATTTTCAGTGCCTCACTGCACCTGATAGTAACATCACGTACTGACCTGCAGGTACTCGATGACCTTGTCGTACTGTAGCACCGTGAGCGTGCGTCCGTCTGCCAGCTGCCCCAGGAGAGCACACAGTGCCTCGCTGTACCTGATAGTAACGTCACATACTGACCTGCAGATACTCGATGACCTTGTCGTACTGTAGCACGGTGAGCGTGCGTCCGTCTGCCAGCTGCCCCAGGAGAGCACACAGTGCCTCGCTGTACCTGATAGTAACGTCACATACTGACCTGCAGATACTCGATGACCTTGTCGTACTGTAGCACGGTGAGCGTGCGTCCGTCTGCCAGCTGCCCCAGGAGAGCACACAGTGCCTCGCTGTACCTGATAGTAACGTCACATACTGACCTGCAGATACTCGATGACCTTGTCGTACTGTAGCACGGTGAGCGTGCGTCCGTCTGCCAGCTGCCCCAGGAGAGCACACAGTGCCTCGCTGTACCTGATAGTGACGTCACATACTGACCTGCAGATACTCGATGACCTTGTCGTACTGTAGCACGGTGAGCGTGCGTCCGTCTGCCAGCTGCCCCAGGAGAGCACACAGTGCCTCGCTGTACCTGATAGTGACGTCACATACTGACCTGCAGATACTCGATGACCTTGTCGTACTGTAGCACGGTGAGCGTGCGTCCGTCTGCCAGCTGCCCCAGGAGAGCACACAGTGCCTCGCTGTACCTGATAGTGACGTCACATACTGACCTGCAGATACTCGATGACCTTGTCGTACTGTAGCACGGTGAGCGTGCGTCCGTCTGCCAGCTGCCCCAGGAGAGCACACAGTGCCTCGCTGTACCTGATAGTAACGTCACATACTGACCTGCAGATACTCGATGACCTTGTCGTACTGTAGCACGGTGAGCGTGCGTCCGTCTGCCAGCTGCCCCAGGAGAGCACACAGTGCCTCGCTGTACCTGATAGTAACGTCACATACTGACCTGCAGATACTCGATGACCTTGTCGTACTGTAGCACGGTGAGCGTGCGTCCGTCTGCCAGCTGCCCCAGGAGAGCACACAGTGCCTCGCTGTACCTGATAGTGACGTCACATACTGACCTGCAGATACTCGATGACCTTGTCGTACTGTAGCACGGTGAGCGTGCGTCCGTCTGCCAGCTGCCCCAGGAGAGCACACAGTGCCTCACGGCCTGAGGAGCCGCCTCGCTGCACCTCCTGGAAGTTGCGTGACAGCAGCTGGAGCGCGTCTTCGAGTGGCATGTTCCTGTGCTCTGGAAATAAAAGTTTCATAATGTAGCGTATTCATTCCAGCCATCGGAAGTACACTGCTGAACATTTCCACCATCGGACAACCAGACGCACGGAGACGCGACATCCAATCATGGTTGATATACCACCTTGCCGCACCAAACGCTTTGCGTCTACCTTTATAATGCGGACAGCCAAGAAGTGGAACTCGTTGCCGGCGTCTGTGTTTTCGAATACCTATAATTTGGGTCTCTTTGTCTCTCTCACACTTCAAGACCAGAGTGAATAGGTTTCTTCTATGCAAACGTGCTCCACCGTAGACCACAACGTCACTTAACATCAGATGAGATTGTGGTCAAACGTTAGCTTATTTTGTATTTTAAAAAAATTACTTCCCCCACAGATTACCAGTGGGGGGGGGGGGATTTTCCCGAACTCACCACGCTGGGCAGGCGGGTCGGCGAGTTAGAGCTACCGTAGTTATAATAGGGGACGCTGCTGCCCATCCCGTAGCTGTTTTCCCTTAGTTACCTCTAACGTCATCCACAGGTAGTAGGTATATATGGAGGGGCGTATTCTTCAGGCGGGGCCACCACAGTTATAATGTAGGGTATGTCAATAACTGCTAAAGTATAGATTGTTATACCAACCTTGTGGCAGTCCATGCAGTATAGTCAACGTAAGAGATCTGTTCTCCTGATTTTGAGGCATGACTAGGATGGCGTAGAGGCAGCCTCGCGACGCTATATTGCCCAACACTTTGCCGATCGGCACATCTTCCATGGGGAATAACAGGTCTACCACTATGCCAAGACGTTTGAGCCGGCCTTCAATGTACTCTGCGTATTCTCTGTAAAACAAAAGTTTATTAACCTAGTTGCTGCCCGTAGCTTCGCTCACGTGGTTCCGGGTAAAAGTAGCTTCTTCTTGTCGTGTCACTGATTCATTCATGGTCATCCTGTATTATGTTAGTGACCATGTTGAGGTATGGTGGCCTAAGACCATCGATCGAAAGAATCAGTGTAGTGAAAGGATTAAAGTGCGCCTCTTAGAGGCTCCTATCGTGCACCCAGACGATCATCAATCAAAAGTAGCTGATGTCCTTCCTCGTGGTATAAGCTTCAAACTATAGTGAAATAAATAAGTAACACCCAACAGTCACATACATAGTCCTGATCCCACTCTAGGATTCCTTATGTATGATATGTGATGATTCTATGTGGTGGGTATCAGAAACTACGGCTCGTATTCAGAGACAAGACTCGAGCATTGATCTGTACTTAAACCTCGATTTGAGGCGAGATTCTAATTCATGAACAGAGCTTAAGTATAGATTCAATGATCACAGTTCACCTGAGTAAATGCTTATTCTGAAACGTCAATCAGACGAAATCGGTGCTTGAGTTTAGATTTGATTTGACATTAATCAAATTACATTTTCGTTCCGTTACACGTACTTTGATGCATATTTATACTTCACTTTATTGTTCTATTCTATTTCCACCCTGGCTGTTTGAATTTCTGCGTAAAACGGATCGAAAATTATAAATAAATCAAAATGTAAACGAGAACATTTGAGTACAGATTTGAGACTCGATTCAGCTGAGAATAGTTTAAGTACCGTTCTTGAATAAAAGCTATGTTTGAGAAGAGATTCAATACTTAAATAGAGTTCAGCTGATCTGTGATTAAATCTATGCTTGAGTCGTGTTTCTGAATACGAGCCTACAAGTACCATGGTACCACAACACCCAGACGCACGAACAAATATTTGCAGATCATGCAAAATGTTTGCAAACGGGACAAAATATTGAAAATCGCTTACGTGAGGCTTTTGGATACCACAATAATTTCACAGTCGTTCCTCTCAGGCACGGGAAGCGCGCGTGGATACTCAGGTTGCGTAAAGCGTTCGTATCCACCTCTATCAGGCCAGTCAGCACCTGGAAATTGATGTAATGTACGGACGTGCCTCTGACAAGCCCCCGAAGACACTTTCATGGTTGTCGAGTTGAGTAGCTGCCCAAGAATCAAGAAGGTTCGTATTTTTCTCAAAGTTAGTGGTGCGAAGTAAATGGCCATCCACCCACAAACTGGAAAGACCATCACGATAATCATCATGATAATCACTATATTTTATATTTTACAATTATATACGACTTACTGTCACTAGCTATAACATATATAAAAAATTTTTTTTTTTTTTTTACATCATTGTAAAAATGATACCAACCCATATCAATCTCTTCATTCCTTTACATACAAAGGTTGTCTGGGAGAGATCGCTTTTAGCGATAAGACTGCCCATTGTAGTTTTCTATAGCTTCAACTTCGTAGCTATAGGTAATCTTATTTTTAAGATGTCCTTGTGGTGTACCTTAAAGAGTTTTCTATTCTATCGCTTCCAGTTCAAACATCGATTTGAAATTGGACATTATAAATAAATACCCGACCCCGCAATAAGATTCTAATATTTGTCCCGCAGCGGGAATCAAACCCTTGCGTCTCAGACGAGCACTCGCCCGCTACGCCACTATGCTTAGGGATTACAGTCTTGAACCTATTTGTTTACTCACCTCTGCCTCCAACGGGGGATCGGTCCCGGAAGCCCCCCCTGCCCCTGCCCCGGCCGCGGCCTCGCGAATTGGCCCGGCCCCGCCCGCCCCCGCGCGTCCCGCGCCCTTCGTCATTCCAGCCGTAGCCTTCGTCGTAATCATCATCATACTCTGTTGGTACATACAAAGAACAGTTATTACCAAAAAGTTGGGGTATGCTTACATGCTTCTTTCTTGGTCATCCTGCATTGGGTCAGCGACCAGGATGAGGTATGATGGCCCTGAAAAGGGGCCTATGAACGTCGGAGTAAGAATCACTGTAGTGAAAGGATTTCATGTGTCATCGAATTTCAGGTTCTAGGACATGCCGGTTTCCTCACGATGTTTTCCTTCACCTTTTCTAACAGAAGAATCTATTGGTGCACGACTGGAATTCAAACCCACAATCTACAGATCGAAAGTCGAGGAATCTCTTCACTACTCAAGCCAACACGGCTCAGAACGTCAACACAGATAATTCATTTTGTTAAGCTAAATGTGGACAAGCAAAGCAGTGCACGAAATACATCATTCTTAAATCTTGGTGGAAGAGAATTAGGGATTGGTCGCAACACCCATGCGCTACTCACTCACTACTGAGCAATGAGTAGTTCTTACTCTTATCACTGATAAAGTTGCCAAAACTGTCATATTGGTCATCACCGTCGTCATTGTGCACCGGCAAGTTGTCAGTCAGGGCCACGGCTGGAGGGATGTCTGACTTTATCTGCACCACTTCTGTTTCACGCCTGTTATTAAAAATTATTATCATAATCAGCATCAAATCTGCTTATTTAAAAAAAAAATATCTTAAGTCTACTGCTGGACCAGCCTCCCCAAAGAATGCAACGATAACTGGTCCTGAAGCTTCTCAATAGAGAAAATCCAAGCATCCCCAAAGTCAACTCCCCCATGAAGATCAACCTTCTACTAAAGCAGTGAACACTTTTTTTACAAACTGTGTTGTAATATTATCTATCTGGACGTATTCAGTGTGTGTAATAGTAACCGTTCATAGACAATATCAATAAGTAAACATGTGGGTACCTGCATAAAATACTGGCAACATATTCTACAATTCTACCTTAACTTTCTTAACAGAAACAGAGTAGATAAAAACTAGAACCTCCTTAGTAGTAAAAATATAGGCCACCATTTTTATCTTCAAGCATTTTAGACATCATCAGTGATCTACTGAAGCTGTCTTTTATTCAGACAAAAGAATTTATGAGCCATTTTTGAAAGTTTTAAGAAAATTCTGCTGTTTAAGTATACAGCTAACTTTTTTTAGCTGGTATGACATAATTTTATTACTTTCTTTTTTTTTACAAGATTCCTTACCTATGAGCCATTTTTGAAGGTTTTAAGAAAAATTCAGCTGTATAGGTATACAGCTAACTTTTTTTTAGCTGGTATGACATAATTTTATTACTTTCTTTTTTTTTACAAGATTCCTTACCTATGAGCCATTTTTGAAGGTTTTAAGAAAAAATCAGCTGTATAGGTATACAGCTAACTTTTTTTAGCTGGTATGACATAATTTTATTACTTTCTTTTTTTTTACAAGATTCCTTACCACACATCACCCAAATTGAATTGAATAATCTTTTGCAGATGCAGGCTTTCAGGCAGTTCTAACATAGAGATCTCAACTATCTTCAAATTTTAAAACAGAGCTGCCCTACATGTCATTGTAGGTCACTTGACAATGCACATTGGATTCCACAGAAACGAATAATATGTTAAATGAAAAGGCAAGCTACAAGGTGTTCTGAACTGTGGTAACACATTACAATCTTACTTTGCTGTGTTCGTCTGAGCAGTCTTCACCGATATGGTCTTCCCGAGAAAGTTGCTTCCAGCGGCTTTGCTGATAGCAGCCTGAGCGCTAGACTCTTCTTCAAATTGCACAAATCCAAATAGTCTGTTCACTGAGATACCCATTATCTTTCCATATCCTTTGAAATGATCATACAAGTCGTCTGCTGTTGTTTTATCAGGTATACCTCCTACATAGATGCGGAGATAGGAAGTAGATGGGTCTTTCATAGCACTCCTATCTAGAGGTAAATTGTCTGCAATGAAAATATACAACAAATAGTACAGTATCAAAAATACTAACTTGCAACTAATATCTCTCTACAAGCTCTCTTCTTACCAGCCATAGTGACGTGTGTTGGATGAATATAACTTAATCTGGAAAGAGATGTAGGTAGCCAGTGCTCCTAATATTTATATTTTGGTACTGTTTTTCGTAGCACAATAAAATTATTACACATTCTTCGCAATACAAATTCGCATTTCGCGAAGACAGAAACACCGCTAGACCGCTACCACAGACTAGGAAGATACTTCCGCTACCACCGCTAGCCGCGGATGCTCCACCACAGACAGATAATAAAATAATTTGCGTTCACCCACTTCACTTGACATTGACAGACAGTAGACTGACTGACTTACAGTAAGTGCTAGATGAAATTCTGAAGGGGGCGCGCGCCGCCGCGCCCCTTTCAGAATTTTGCTCGGCCGGCAGGGGCCGGGCATTGGGTCAAGCGAGGTAGGGCACAGCGGGATTTTCTCGCTCTAAATTGGAGCAGCCTGGTAGATACCTCCACTATACAGAAGATCACAAATAATTTATTAAAAAGCATCGCCGATCGTGACCAGTATCGTGACAGGTATCAAACATTCATTATACAATTTGACATGCCAATCTAATCTAACCCTTTCCTCAAAATCGCTCTCATCATTTTTGGTTTGTTTTGAATGAATCCACCTATTATGTGGTCCATCTGTGGGTGTTGAGTTGGGCTGCGTTCCACAACATCTCTCCTACGCGGAGTCCAGTGCACCCAAGATTTCTCAGGGTTTGTTTTGGCAGTCGTAATCCTAACTGTCATTCTGTCAGTTATGCATGTTATGTCAAATAATGTCAATGTCATATGACATTTGGATTTTATAATTTGATTTGGAGGTTAGAGGAGCAAAAGAAAACGTTTTCTGATTTTTACAGTAAAATTACAGCATCCTGAAACGGAAGACCCAACCATCCAACTTAATATCTGTTCAAAACTCGTCGCACTCGTCGTGCTAATGTTTTTATGACGACATATCGCTCATTTCTGTTCATGTGAGTAACTCTATGTTTGTGTTCTATGGTAGTAAAGTAATTCATAAATAGAACTTAACTTTCGATGTGAACAGTAGAAAATAGGTGCACCGGTATGAGACACCAAATTAAGGTATACCTTAATTTGGTTGGCAAGTAATGAGTAGTTGGTTTTCATGAGTTAAGTTATGTTATTAGGATCTATCTATATTAGACACAAATTGTTGTAAAGCAGATTTCTTATTCCTAATAAATCATATCATTTTGTTCTAGGTGAAAGAATCCCTTGTGAAAATGATATGACCATAAGAAGGATCTTTTCAAAAGCTTATAAGACTTACAAGCAAGGCTTGGATGATGCATTCAATCGCAAAAATCTGTTTTACACCAATATATTGCTGTCTGTATCAATATCGACATGCGGAGACCTGATAGAACAAAGATATGAAATGCATAAAGGAGAAATAGATAGAATTGACATGCACCGCACAGCCCATATGGGGTTTTCAGGGTTTACAACTGGGATAATATGCCACCACTGGTATAACATCCTTGATAAAATTATTATCGGGCGAACCTTAGATATGGTAATCAAAAAACTTCTTTTGGACCAATTTATATGTTCCCCTATTATAATACTGTCCTTTTTTGGTACTGTTGCTATATTTGAGGAGCATCCACTTGAAAACTTCACTGATGAAGTTAAAGATAAGTTTTGGACATTATATAAAGCCGAATGGGTAGTCTGGCCTCCTGCTCAGATCATCAATTTCTACTTTCTACCAACCAGATATAGAGTTGTGTATGACAACACCATATCCTTAGGCTATGATATTTACACTTCACAAGTAAAGCATGACAAGTCTTATAAAACTCCTAAAGAAGATGGGAAAGATGGATCAGATAATTCATGATTTTAAGCCCATTTTGTACCTAGTTTTGTACTAGTTTTTTAATAGTTTTTATATGCTTATGTTTTTAGTAAAATTCTACTAATAAATTTATATAATTTTATCTTGTGTTTATTTTGTAAGGCAAGGCATAGGAACCTCATCTATACCTCAGAATACATTTTGTTTGTTTTTTTTCAGATTTTCTAAAACAAGAATGCAGGCACTGGGTGTCACATGGAGAAAGCTAGCTACAAATGTTCGAGGTTCTGGTCCAGTCTCAGGCCTAAAGAGAGTGGTGAATGTTGCATTCAGTGACAAATACCTACTCTACACAAACATCACATTATCCATCAGCTTATCATCATTGGGTGATATTATTGAACAGAAGTATGAAATATATGTGGGGGAACAGGAAAAATTTGATCCTAAAAGAACAATGCATATGGCATTCTCTGGGGCATCTGTCGGTGTACTATGCCACTACTGGTACAAAATTCTGGATAAGTTTATTATAGGAAAAACTCTAGATATGGTTACAAAGAAGCTACTGCTGGACCAATTTATATTTTCACCAATCATGATCATCACATTCTTTGGGAGCATAGCCCTGTTTGAAGATGACCCTTACCAAAATTTTAAAGAAGAGGTAAGAGACAAGTTTATTACCCTTTATCGCGCAGAGTGGATGGTGTGGCCTCCTGCGCAGATTATAAACTTTTACTTTCTGCCTACTAAATATAGAGTGCTTTACGACAACACCATATCATTAGGATATGATGTTTATACATCACAAGTAATGCATAATAAAGGTCTCAAAAGCACACCAGAAAAATCTAAAGAAAAGGAATGCAAAGGATCTTGACAAAGACATGTTTTAGGTCTTAAAAATTATATGTACTTTAGTACATTAGGTTTATTAGCAACATACTCTTAGCTAGATGAGTTTTACGTACACTAAAATAAAGTTACCTACTATTTAAAGTTACCCACAGATAAAATCTGTGTCCATATTCCTCAAAATGCTAATGCTGTGATAAAGATGTATTAGTCCGTAACTTGTAGATACAATATTTAAATCTATATTGTATTTCTGTCTGTTGTATTAATAATGTACAAAAATGATTTCCATTTACAAACTCAATAAAATAATTTATTTATTGTATTTTAATCTACTTATTTACACACATACATTTTATACAATCATGCTGTAATCATACTTACACATTATTCTATGAATATATTTCCTAGTAAGTTTATTCTTACTATTGCCCATCGCCTGATAAAAATTGGCGCAGTCGGCGGATCAGCTAATCAGATCGCTCAATCATGATATTTATCATTTAGTTCATCAAATACGTATTTGCCCAAATGTAGATCCAGCTCTCTTTATTTTTATTCTATTTAGGGGTCAGGAACGGATCTTCAGCTTGAGAGCTCCTCTTGCTAGCCCTCAGATTATTGATCACGCCCCGCACAACAGAATCTTCGTAAATCCTATCTGGCCACGATTCTGATCTCCTTTTTGGTCTTAGCTCTGTTATAACTGGTAGGTTGCTAGACCTTGGCGTTCCTCTGTGTGACGTAAAAGATCGCCTTTTGTTATCCTTGATGCCTAGAAGGGAAGTCAGGAGTTTGTCTAGTACTGCAATGTCGTCTGTATTTGGCTTGACGGGAATGGGTGAAGATGCGCCAGAATCAAATAGACTGGATCGCTTTGATGCTGAGGATTTTGGCTGAAATCCAATCGTTCGAATCACCTGTAAATAATATCATTGTAATTGTGCAGATTTTTGTCTATAATTTTAAAGATTGAGAGCAATGAGAGCAATTTCTACTATGGTAGTACCTACACTTCTACTAAGTACCTACTTAGTTACGTTATTTCAGTCGAGACTAATTTAATGTTATAGCCTCGAATAAAAACAATTAGGTAGGTAGGTACTACTTTCCTACCCACAATACCCGCCTACGTGTCAGCGTTTTTAAATTAAAAACCTCTATTTATTTTCAGTACCGATATCTTGTTCCATCTGGTAAAACTTGTCGGTAAATAGGTAGGTAGGTACTAGGTACTACTTATTCTGTACCAGTCGAAATGTAATTATTGGACAGGGTGAGAAGTGAAGGTCAGCCCCTGATCGCCTGACTTGTTACATAATCACATCACACAGAAACGATTGAAAACGGGCCTTGGTTGATTTAAAACGCAAGACGTGTTCATTTAGTGTGGACAAAGGCCTTGCAGATGTTAATATCAGTTCAAATGTACCAGGGCCTTATCTTCTTTACGCTTAGCAATGAAATCTTTTGTCTCTACTTGTATTTGGATCTGGACATCACTGAGACATCTTTGTGGGTACTTAGGTACTTGTTGATTTGAAAGGTCTACCATAGGTACTTTTATTTCTTTTACCTACCTATCTGAAATTTTCTGTAATAGAAAGGTGAAAGTTACCTCATCAGCATTATGACTTTGGTAGCTCATCCTTTTGACTTTTCTGTAAGTCTCGTCTTCTAATGCCTCTTGGATTGCCGACTCTAGTTTGTCTTTCATTTCCTCGTTTTCTTGATTGAGGTCATCCATGATTAATCTGAAATATTCATGATTAGGTGCATTCTGAAACCATACTCTGATTACTCGAGGATATGATAATACCTAGTCATTTATTCTATATGATCAATAATTGTTGCCTGTACGGTACGGAGTCTCTATCTCTTCATCTTTACTGTCATAGTCACTTACTCATGTCTCTCATCCTCTTCTGCCTTCTGCAAGTGAGCGCGATTGCTCTCCCGGGCGACTTTGATATCCTGCTCCCAGAACCTCCTCAAATCTGGACTCGATGTATACGGAGCGGCCACCTCTTTAATCTTGAGGAATATTATGGCCGTAATAAAAATACAGATTACGTTTACTATCGTCAAGCAGCAGCTTACGATGCCTGGAATAAATATGCCTCTTATACTGTAGTAGCTCATACAATGTATGTTGGGAGACTGAAGCAATTCAGCTAAATTCGTACAGCGTTCTTAATTTTCTTACGAAATGCATATACAGGTCAGCAATAAACTCACCGTTGATCGCAAACTCAATGGGCAAGTAGTCATGGTAAAGCGGTTGGTATGACGAATTGCCGAAGTAGGGCTCGCCCTTGATGTGTGGTATTTTTACACCCGGATACAGTAGCCATATGCACGCCAAAGCCCAGAATAAACCCTGAATAGGAAACACATGCGCAATAATTTCTCTGCACCTATAGGTAATTAATTTCACATGCAGTAGATACGTGCACATCTTGATGTTTTTTGCCAAATCTAGACAAAATTACAACTATGTATGATATATTTTATGCATGCAATGCTAGCAGATAGAACACTTACACAGTTCACAACCGGTGGTAATAAAGAAGCCGATATTGCGATACCAATAAGTGGACCAGCGCTGCCTTGCAGCAACGCCAAAGCAACACCCGTTCCAGAAGTCAGAGCCCAAAGAACGCCCATCCACAGCGACCTTACATTTCCACTGCGAATAAAACAATTTACCTAAAATGGTACGATCCGTTGATTATTAACAGAAATAAATAAGAGTCCATTTTACCGTGATTTCATCTCTTCAGTGGGCCAGTCGCCAAACCCCCAGGGCATATCCGTAGTCCCCAAAATAAGACCGAAAATGAATCCAAAGAGGAGAGAGAAGACCATGCCGGCGACCAGACTCTCAAATCCACTTCTAACGAGAGTCCAGTCAGATATTATGGTTCCGAATGTTATCGACATGACTGGCCCCATAAGTGGCGATACTAACATAGCTGCTACTATGTTCGAAGCATTGTTTTCTACAAGACCTAGAGCAGCAAGAGAACTGAAAAAAGAATATCTTAATAAAGAGGTCCACATAAGTTGACCTACTGGATTAATCTCTGGAAAATCTGATAAGTTCGACTTACTCAGCAGTTATGATGAGAGTCAGATAGTCGAAAGACAATTCTCCACCACCTCTGACTCCATCGACAACTTGCTTGACCGTCAGTTTTGATCTGATCGAATCTACAAAATTTTGCCACTTCTTTGCATCTTCGTTCTTGTGTCTGAAAAGGAGATATCATGAATCAGGAAACTAAAGAAGAGAAGGGTCACATGAGAACTTACAGTATATTTTCGTCTTCAGGATCTTCATTGTCAGGAGCTGCATGCACCACGTTACAAGGAAGCATGCTGAAATCAGAGCACAGAAAATAAATACAATTTTATAGATCTCTTGATGCCAGCTCGTTTGTAATATCAACAGCCTGAAGATGCCATAATTAATAGCTCAAAATTCATGTCCACTTTACCTGACTATGGATTTGCATCTGGCGCCGATTCCGAGCTGCGTGAGGCAGTGCAGCATCGTCTCACATTGATCCCCAGTAGGCAAAGGAAACATAACCTGAACGTAACTTCCCGCCTTGTCTGGCACCCATACAACGTGTTCCACATGAAGTTTACTCAACAATTCCTGTAAAATCTGCAAATACGACACAAATCTTTTTATGAGGAGTTTATCAAGTTTGATCTTTATTCAAGGAAAACGTTAAAAATATATTCCGTAAATGTGCATGCACTGTTCACAAATATCATGAAGTACTTACGCTTTCCATAGTGAAGAACTCGTTATCTTCTGTAATATTCTCCATCCTCGTGTCGAAGGTATCATTGTAATAACTATGCGTCAAATGTATAGGTATACTCGATCGTCCCGACTTTTTATCTCTCAACTCCACTGCCAAACGTATCGGTTTGTAGTCTTCGTCTTCGATCGGAACTAGTGATTTTTGTTTCCCGAATTTCAAGATGTGTTCATAGTTGCTTGAAGGTATAGAGACGACAAAAACCACCCCGGAAGGCATATTGCATTTGCTCGGTCGGCACGAATGCAAATGGCTTTGAAATCATACGAATGTCATCTAGTGGTTATCGTATAGGTATTACCTGATTAAACCTGCGCTAATGATGCTACATCTATAAGGAGTAGGTACATATTAGCTAGGTATATTACTTCTAATCCATAACTAAAGTCAAGCTTCCACTGAAGCGTTGGCTTATAGATAAATCAATGTTAGGGCTGATCTTCTCTCCTCTCTGGATTCTCCAAAGACCGACCACTCAAAATATTATGTGTCTTGTAGAGACTGACAAAGACCAATTTTACTGCAACCTCTACCGCTTCGTCGACAGAAGTTTCATATAGGTAATGGAAGCATTCAGAGCAGACAGCACACAAGAATGAAACAAAACAAGAATTTAACTCAAAAGAGGAAAGGACACAACACAATGTTTTCAAAGGGAGTCTTAATGTGAGGACCCTATTGGCTGAAAGTAAAATTGCTGATAAACCAATGAAGAAATCATAGTGGGACATTATCGGATTTTGCGAAGTTAAAAGAGGAAACAAGACAATATAAAAAATACTTTATCCTATACCACACGTCTTGTTGGAGGAGGCCTACGCCAGAGAGGCGACTACTACATACTAGTACCTTATTTAATTTTGCATGCAGGAAATATGTTACCTAAGTACTGAAAGTTTCTTATTACTTGTATTTTTACAAATTTCTTAGTGTAGTAGAAATAAAGGCTATTTTATTATAATGGAAGCATTCAGCCGAACTGTAAAAAATCCGAGCACGTAATCTGGAGCATAGTGGAAAGCGGGCCTAAGTTACGTAACATAACAAGCTATGTTATAACATCTCACTAAGACGTTACAGTACAGGGATAATGCCGAGAAGTTGTGAAATGATATGTTTCATCAAACTTCGCCAAGCCAAACTCGAGCAAGTTACAAGACGAGGTAGATAGCGTGAACTTAGGAAAAAGTTGCCGATGCTAAGCTTTTAGTTGTGAAAATCTTTATGTTAATTGATAAACGCTATTCTTAGAAGTTCTTTAAGCATCATCATCATTATCATTATCATCATTATCATTATCATCATTAACCTGTAAAAAACTACCCTTGTAAGGCAGATATGGGACACACGTCAGTGTCCTATATTTATATGCCTTAGTAGTTTGGTAGCTACGTGTCTTCCTCAGTTGATGGGTAGGTTGATAAAATAAAACTTCTGGGTTCTATAAAAATAACAACTATTTTGTTGCCTACTAACTAATACAAATACTAGATCGGTTTACGAATAAATAAATTCGGATTTATGTTAGCTTTCCATTTCTTTTTGCGTCTACAGTGAAATTCACAGACGGTTCTAAAGTAGGATGTTTTTCTTGCGACTCTTTATTTTCGTAGCCAAAATTGTGTAAGCAGAATTCTGCGGAATCAGTCTTTCTCTCCAAATTGTTAGGTTCTTTGAAAGTCGTTTCCGATGAGTCCAATGGTTGATAGCTCTCATCCGTTCTGCAATCATACGATTAAAATAAAATAAATAAATAAATAAATATTACGGACATAGCACACACGATCAACAGATTCCAAACTAGGCATAGCCTGTACTATGGATACCAGAGACTGATATACATAATAGATATATATATGTATATAACACCCAGACACAGAACAAACATCTGTGTTAGTCACAAATGTTTGTCCAGTGCGGGAATCGAACCCGCGACCTCTAGCGCAGAAGGCAGAGTTACTACCAACTGAGCTATGAGGCCTGTCATTAAATAATATCTTGATATTTCTTATAGATAAAATGCAGTTATAGATAAATAAAGTGCAGTGGTACATAAAGTGACCACTTCGAGAGCATAATGTGATGAGTTTACTAGGCCGTCGGCGTCGGTCGGAGTAATCTATGGCTCTAGATGACCAATCAATACCTCCTAGCCTCCATAAACAACACTTACTGCACACTCCGAAGACAGTCTTCAAGGTTTTGTGCCTTTAAACGATGTAGCACATGATGCGGTCTAAACGTAACCGTATCACTCTGACCCTGTTCCTCCATAGACTTCTCCGAAGGATCGTTGGCCCATTTACTGTAACAATTTATTGGACATCATAAAATGTTGTGCCAAATTAATACCATTTATGAACCCAATTAAAACTAGTACGTCAATTTGAGTGTCCTTAAATAGCTGTGGTTATGTTTATTGGATCGATTGGAATCGGTTTTATCGTTATCTTTATATCGATGTTTTTTGATTTTCAGTTTGATAATCGACACGAATCAACCAGCACCATTTTAGTAATTGATACCTACATCCTAGGGAAAAAGCTCTTTGGCCTTGACTGAGATTACTATAAATGAACAGTCTGTCTACCTGTATATTTCCCAGGCGGCCGTGTTGTGAACTTTTTTCGAAGCCTGTAATCGACTTTTGTTAGCTCTCCACCATGTTATATCTCTTTGTTCGAGTGGGCACACTTTTTTCATCTGAAAGTATTTTAAAAAAATATTTTTTATTAATAACTTCTTTACACGTATAAGTATCTATAGGTACGTGATATATCACTTGTTCCTAATTGATCAACAGATAGTTACCTATGTAGGTATGTATGTATCTAAGGGAAAAATGGCTCTTGATTGGTTCTACAAGGTGATTCATAACGTGTATACCATCCCGAAAGGGGGTTAGTCTAACAACAAAAAAAAATAATATTAGAGAGAAAAAAACATCCATATTTTCATTTTGAAACGGGTCGGGTTACGAAAGTTCTGTAGGTACAAACTACAAACCTTGTAAACAGTGACTCCAGCCACGAAAATACACAAGATGTTGATTAGCGTGAGACATAGCGACCTTGTGCCGAGCACTGCTAGTTCCGAAGGGTCTCCTACTCGCCAGCTCATATCGTTTGGCGATATCAACCGGAACAGAGACATAGCCCAGAGCAGACCCTGAAAATGGAATATTAGATGGGTTCTACATGCAAATAGCCAGTTTTATCAGGGGCTCACAATATTTTGTAGGACCTGGCGAGGAGTCCACCAGTGTGTGAGTGACCAGAATATTGGCTTTTAATTTGGCCAGCGAATAAGCATTGCCTTACAACGTGGCAATGCCGCCAGTATTTTGGGCACACATTTTGGACAAGGACCAACTAGATTATCTATGACTTTGTTCTCATAAATAATTCACTCTTCATAAAACAGTCATTTGTTTTAGGTAAAGCCATTAGTTATAATGGCTAGAATATTGTAACGACCTCGGTGGGTTAGCGGGCGAGTGCCCGTCTGGTGGGGGTTCGATTCCCACTGCGGGACAAATGTTTGTATGATCTACAAATATTTGCTTCTGGTCTGGGTGTTGTGATATCATGGTACTTTTAGTTTCTTATACCCACAACGCAGGCAATCCTAGTGCGGGGTCAGAACTATGTATATGACTTTTAGGTTTTATTTTGATTCCACTTAACTGTATTTTGTTTTCTTATGTCTAAAATAATTGATAGCGAGATATAGGTAGTAGATGGGTGCTTCGACTCATATAGGTATATGAGTCGAAGCACCCATCCTAGATCTTTCTCGGGCTACTTACAGCATTCACAGCAGGCGGCAGCAACGACGCAGATATCGCGACCCCAACAAGCGATGCCGTGTAGTCTCCCAAAACAGCCAACGCGACACCGGCCCCGCTCGGTATAGCTATCATCATGCCGACCCACAGCGATCGATATTCACACCTGTGCAGGAAACAAAGCTTATAGGCTTATGGCTAATACCTTTCACAAGAGCAAAACCTTTATCAAATAAACCTTTATAAATACGAATGTGAGGATGTTTGGATAATTCAATCCGTAACGTTTGAACCAAATTGCACGAAACTTTGAGATTAACATTGTTTCTGGAATAACATTCATGGTGCTTTTATACGATACCACGCGAGCTATCTTATTATAGAATAATATACCTACTAGCTTCAGCTCCTGTTATGTAGTGGGAAGACACGGGTAAATTGCTTTCGTTTTATTAGTACCTACCTATGTCCTATTTTAATACAAATAAAACTGCGTAGGCGGCTTTCAATGCCGCCCACTACAGCATTGCTATTGACACCTGTCCTATGGTTTTAGAAATAGCTGAATCTATCTAGAAGTTATTGAATTTCTAATATCACAGCAAAGTCCAACAGATTGGTTCGGTGGGGTGGTATCCCCAAAATGTGTCTACTTAAAACGTCCATAGTCTCGTTAGAATTACCTACTAGAATCAGATCTAATTTCGATACACATATTAAAGCAAACATCACCTGGCCTAGTGCCATTATTTGGACCATTAATTGAACTGAATACCTACATGTATCTTTTTGTTTTGATGCTATCATCACGTGCTCAATATTCACTTAGTCACTTTACTATCTTATTTTAGCTCATCAAATAAACATTTGATGTGCTAAAATATTTCCATGAAATCTATTAATCTATAATGATTGTATGAACTGCTAGAATAAAACCTTCCCCGTCATGATTATAAACTCAACAAATACCTACCTACTTACAGTATATACCTACCAAGGTTAGTTGTGTCAACAAAATCTGTGAATTATACTATCTGTGTATTGATTACCTAGACATCATTTCACTAGAAGGCCAGTCGTTCATAATGCCATACTGCCCGTCCACAATGCAAATAGCCAATCCGAAGATAAAGCCGATGACAAGGCAGAGGAATAGTCCAAGCAATTCGTTTGTCACACCTATTAACTGCAACGATCTGTCGCGAACCACTGTGCCTAAAGTGCCTGCAGTTATTGGACCCTGTAATTAAAAAAGCAGGTCATCTCACAATCTAAGTGTGTCACACATTTCAAATCTACTAGAAAAATGGTTGTATGGTCCTTCGAGCCGGATAAACTAAACTTACTTCCGTTAGTTTGAAGCAGATTAATACCAATCGTCTTATGCAATTCAATTTCGTGGTTAACAACGTGACTGTTAACAACTTTTCTACGGTTTCTCTCGAGAAACTGCTACCCCATTATTAAAATTTGAAGCCATATTTTTCATTACCCAACGTTTTAACGACCCTTTATTTTCTGAACAATGGCCCAAAATATAAAATAGCTTCAACCAATAACCTTTCACAGGTCAGGCCGTCATTTACATTATCTCTTGTGAGATTGACTGCTAAACCCTTCCCCAAAAATAAATTGAACAACAGAAATGTTGAAAACAATTTACCAACAATATGATGAAATTTGGTACAGAGATAGTTTATAGTCTGGAATAGCATATAGGCTACTTTTTTATGTAGGTAGCACGCGAGCGAAACAGCGGGCGGAAACTAGTTAAAAATAAAATCCAATTAATTCCTTACCATTAGAGGTGAAATCAGCATACTAGCAACGATCACCACCGTCGAGTTCTCTACCAGACCAATACTTGCTACCAAAGCAGCCACCAGCAGAAGGAAGCACCAGTCGAAGGTAATCGCTGCATCTGCCTTCACTGCATGGAGCACTTGAGCTAGATTCGTACGAGCATGTACCGATGTGGAGAATCGGGACCAGGGACCGGTCTTGGAGTCACTGTTCAAGGCAATATCGGTGAGTATTGGGAGTTAAAATGCTGGTAGAGTACCTAATATAATATAAGAAGTAGCAGTGTAGTGTTCCGTAATCTCCCTTCCAAAAACAAGCTGATTTGCCTCTGCTGATTCTTCAGGCTTGGTCGCGAGGTACAGGCATAGCTTCACCTAGTTTCTAAGACGTTTCAAAGTGATCCTAGTGGTTTTATTTAAATAAAAACCTTTGACTTTGTGTTTTAATTTATCTATGGATGGATGCTGAACTAGATACCCTTAGTGAGGATTAGTAGGCCCAAAGTCCCTCTACGGCGTAGAGGTATTTAAGGCATCCGTAGAGGTACTACGTATTTCTAAGTAATTATGATTATGCTATATTGTTAGAGAGCTTCTGCAAAGATGTATATTGTTAGAGCTTCTGCAAAGATGTATATTGTTAGAGAGCTTCTGCAAAGATGTATATTGTTAGAGCTTCTGCAATGATGTATATTGTTAGAGAGCTTCTGCAAAGATGTATATTGTTAGAGCTTCTGCAAAGATGTATATTGTTAGAGCTCTGCAAAGATGTATATTGTTAGAGAGCTTCTGCAAAGATGTATATTGTTAGAGCTTCTGCAAAGATGCAAGTTCAAGCTAGCGTAGTTTATTTAGATCATAGATATAGCTAATTATTTGTACTGTTGTACGTTCTATATTTTTAATTAGGGGCTTAATTGATTATGACGATTATAAAATGGCTTGATGTATCACGTAGTGCTTCCCACGGAACTACCACTAATAGGATCTCCCTGGCTACACAAGCAGGAAACATTCTAGCCACATGCCTCCCTACTTGCACATTGTTTCGTCAACAAAATTGGTCTGGCTTCTTGACCACATCTAATCTGGTTCACTCAGTTTCAGTACTGGGGCCTTTCTTCGAAACGTTCGGCATAATCTCAAATATTCGCCCGAGATGTGACGCAAGCTCTACCGAGAAATTTTGTCGTAAGTTTCCGAAAATTAGGCACCAGTTGTGAATTGTAGAGATTTATAGAGCCCCGTGCCATTTTTTATGGGAGAGGCACATTATAAAGTGACCCATAATGGGCGGTGCCTGATGATGATGACGATGATAGCACTCAACTAATTATGTTTTAGTTGTTTGTTTATTGTATAGAAATAATATTACTAGTAAAGAAGAACTTATAGGGTACAACTCTACATTAATTGAACACAATTTGATTCTTAAAACAACTGCAACATATACCTATCAGGGACCTGTCTTCAGAATGTAGAATATCCTACTAATATTATAAATGCGGAAGTTTGTGAGGATGTTTGGATGTTTGTGGTTCAATCACGGCTAAACGGCCGAACGGATTATGATGAAATTTGTTACAGAGATAGATTAAAGTCTGGAATAGCATATAGGCTACTTTTTATGTAGGTACCACGCGAGCGAAGCCGCGTGTGAAAGATAGTTGTAGATAAGCTTACTTACTCTAATTCTTTTTTTTCCTCCTGCGTCAGCTGTTCATGGGATCCGTAGAAAAGCGTGCAAGGGACCACACTCAGGGATGATTGGTGCCGTGACCCAATGCCAAATGTACGGAGCACTTGTAGCAGTTCCTCACACAAGCTCCCTGACTCTAGTGTAAAGCTCACCTAAAAAGCAAAAACAAGTGTTATGATAATTTTTATACTACCTGCTCGTCAATGGCATATTATGTGTCATACAAACCTTACCTAAAGTAAGTCATTACAGCCCTACGGTCTAGCCGGGTCATAATGTTGTACTAAATTTCATTATTCCCATGGGACATAATGTGATTTGAATTTGGAATGCAACCCATGTAGTCGTGCTTGATCGAGGTTGGTTTCAAAAATGTTGGGTGCAATGAGATTTTATAAGTGACGGCGACAGTGATTTTGATTCGACTCCAGAATGCATACAATCTGAAGCCTCTGGTATAGTAGGAAACTTACTTCCAGAAAAATCATTTCTTTCTACTTAACAATCATTGTTTTCAATTGCCTCGCATGGCTAGATTGTAATATTATTAGAGCACATTATTAAGTGTGAACTAATAATAAAAAAAATAAAAAAAAATATTGCCTCGCAGAATGTATAAAAAGTAGAGTATGCATCGCGGGCTTAAATGTGTATTTGTCTTGGGCGATCTTGAACCCCTCGTACTCAGGATTCTTGCCTTAACTCATGTCGTGTTGTCTCGGTCTCTACACCAAAATTTCAGAATTAGAAACCTACCAACAACACAGCATGAGCATTATTTATGGCAATTAAAATAATAATTGAGCTGATCTCATTTTGAAATAATAATGAAGGTAAATTCGACAACAAAATTCCTCAATGTATAAAAGTGAGTGTTTAAGTAATTTTGATACGAAAACCAACTATTTCATTACGTAGGTATCCTTAATCTTTAATTAGATCCAAACCTAAAAGGTTTGGATCTAATTAAACATTCCGTTGAAATACAAAAAAAAACCATTTTGGCACAAATATTTGGTTAGACATAAAGTAACTCAAGCAACCCTTGAGTTTGTACCTCAATATTTCACCTATTTAGCTAGAATCGATTTTCAAGCATTCCTGCTAATAAATTAATGCATTTGACTTATATATCGACTTATAATATTTATTATCAATAAATTACTATTATGACTATTTCACTTGTTATGCCTTTCAATAAGAGTTCAATAAAACACCTTTCTTTCTATTGAGGCTTGAATGGCTCATAAAAGACATTATGTGGTGTTCTATTGTGTGGTTCAGCGCCAATTACGTGGTATATTTGAATGGTTGGCACGTCATATAATGCAGTTGTAATGGCATAGCATACTTGATTCATATCTGTGTGTATTAAGTAGAGTTTAATGGGGTAAACAATGGCCACTCTAGATTAAGTTATTAAGGAAAACAAAGAAGTTTTTGCAATGAAAATAATAGTTTATTGTCGAGTGATGCATGCAGTGTCAAGTAAACTAGGTGGAGCTGGTTCTAGCAGCCCTGTCATGAGCAGCATTGTTTACGGAAGAGAAGGCCAAAACTAGATTAGGTTGTAGAATGTAGTGACGTAGAAGTGAAAAAACATGAGCATGACTATTTCTACAATATGTAAAGCATGCTAGCTTCCGCCTACAGCTTCGTTCGCGGAGAACCCGGATAAAAAGTAGCGTAGGTCACTCTCGGAATCTTTTACTACATCCGGGCAAAAAAACATGTAAGTCCGTTGCTGCGTGAAAGAATTAGTAGTTAGGACCAACATTTTTCATCCCAACAACAATTCCCCGACTAAGGGAAATATTAACATTTTATCTTTATTTAATTTTCGTACCTGCCACAATTTGTTGTCATTTGTAGCACACCAAATGGCGTTTTTCACATCCAATCGATTCACCACCTCAGATAGTATCTGAAAGAAACAACAAAGCTTTATGGACAACTGTCCAACATGGAAAGCATTCATCACCCTACTCACATGTCTGTGATGATTCGGTATAGGCTTGATATGGGGCTCGATAAGGTAAGGTGCAAAATAGGTAAAGATCATAGGTAGTTTGTATTATTGTGTACTAGCTTCCGCCCGCGGCTTCGCCCGCGTTGTACCTACATAAAAAATAGTCTATATGCTGTTCCAGACTATAATCTATCTCTGCATCAAAAGAGACGTTTCATCAATATATGGAGCCTGGGCCTGCACGGTGTACACTACTCTAAAATATGGCTAAGCAATAAAGTAAACGTATTTAAATGGTTATTTTATTTAAATTGACTTCGTTCTAAGGTACATTAAGATTTTTTTCAACAATGAGAGCAACACACAGCGCTACAAAAATATGGCGGATGGACGTGCGCAAAATGTCATTTTGACAACCTACATTTATCTGACAAATCAAAAACATCTAATCAAACAACTTGACATGAAAAATATGTCAATGTCATGTCAAACGCCAATTATAAACCAACATGGCGGCCTTCAAATTGTGTTCACATAGTAAAAAGCTTACCAGAAGAACTATTCTTGTACCATCGCATTTGTCTTCAAATTAATGAAATTGTATTTTTCTTGTAATCTCCTACTTTTTCCTAATTTTTCTATGTAGTGTACATGGACCAGGCCCAAAATGAAATGGCTCCTTTCATCCATATCCGTTCGGCCGTTTAGCCGTGATTGAACCACAAACATTCAAACATCCTCACAAACTTTCGCATTTATAATATTAGTAGGATTTAGTGGAAGCCACCGCGACTTTATTCGTCGTTATTTCCATAGAAACTTCAACCTCTTGATTAAATTTGGGATTTCCTTTCTTAGTGCACCCCGAGACTACAAAAAAGGCAGGTTTCTAGGCCCACGGTACAGGCTGAGCTTCGATTGTCAGCCAGTCACATAACGATTTTATAAAATTTAGTTAGTAATATGGTAGATATAAACTTACGCTGAAGGTCATGAGGGTTAGTTTTACTAAATCAATTTTCAATAATATTGTGTTAGTTAATTTGAGAAATAAGATTACGCAATCGATTTTTGCATCCCAGTCTATTTATTTCATAAAATTACCTAAACCTAAACAGGAAAAACTATACCTATAGGTAACTTAAAAAATTCACAAAAGACTGAACCGATTTAGTTAGGTTTGTATGACTAACGTATCTATTGATGGATGTTGAAATATCTATCGAAATGTATTATCCATTGTTCTTGCTGATTGTACTGTTGACTTCCCGCAACCTTTACAATATCGTCGATCCATCGGGTTGGGGTCTTCCAAATCTGCGTCCGGTTCGTGGTCGCCATTCGAGAACATTTATTCCTCAACGGTTGTCGGTTCTGCCTACCCACTACCACTTCAACTAGCTGATTCTTCTACGGATTTCCTTATTTCGGAGTTTCACTACGTGATCTCCATAGCTCGTTGCGCAACTTTGAGCTTTTGTATGAGGCCAATATTATAGCGCAAATATATATCTATTATGTATGTCAGTCTCTGGTACCCATAGTACAGGCTATGCCTAATTTGGGATCAGTTGACCGTGTGTGATATGTCCGGAATATTTATTTATTTATTATTTTATTTATTATAATATTTTGCGACCAAGTCGGTTCGACTAATACTCTAGCGGTAGGGTGGTGGTGGGCCTATGTATTTAGTTTCTGATACCCACATTTATTTTATTTTAATAAAATCACTAGGATCGTTCACGTAGGAGGAGGTAGGGCACAGCGAGATTTTTTCGTTCTGAATTGGAGCAGCCCGCCTGGGGAGTTACCTCCGCCTTACAGAAGATCGCAGCCAAATAACACTATTTGTTTCAAATAGTGTTGTGTTCCTGCGATGAGTAAGGTTTCCAGAGCTCTTTAGAGGGGGGAGGGGGTAGGGGTCGGCAACGCGTGTGTGATGCCTCTGGTATTACAAGCGCTCATAGGCTACGGTAACCGCTTACCAACAGGTGGGCCGTATGCTTGTTTGCCACGTCAGTTGTATAAAAAAAAAAAAAAGTTCACTTTGAAACGTCTTGGGAACTAGGTGACGACACAGAGAATCGCGAAATGTGTCTGTTGGGTGTTTAATTAGGTCAAGATAAGAAGTTATATATCCTGTATATGACTAGAAACGGTTAGGTAACTAGAAACTAGGAGTACCATGGGACCACAACACCCAGACCCGGAACAAAAGTATGCAGATCATGCATAGTATTATCGTTCTAATAACAAGACGTGAACTCGAACTATAATATAATTTTGAACCGTCCAATCTTTTTCCAAGAATGAATATCAGATCATTTTTCACCAAGTTCTCTATAACCACCTATCTCTAGCCTCAAAGGTTTGCTGGAAGAAAACTCTTTTTAGGGTTAAGCTCGCCTTTGTACATGTCCTTTCATTTAGTTTGTTTTTTGTATGTTTTCTGTGTACAATAAAGAATAAAGAACACGTTTTTTAAATCTGACATCGAACAACCAGCCGTCACGTCTTTTTTTCTTTTTTCCTCGCCATACCATCCTCCTTCAAAAGCTAACGTTCGCTGCTTGCTTCTCGATGAAACTAAAGAGGTTGCCAACAATAGGTACATTTGTCCCGCAATTATAAGTAGGTACCTATATTTTAGTCATCTTATAAAATCAAAACATTCCAGCACTCACAGTTTCAAGCGGTGTTTCCCAATGAAAAGCCTCAAGTACGTCGACGCTGCGGAAAGGTCTTGTTATTTTCAATTTATTTCTTTTTGACTTCAACACTCGTTTTATCTCTCCCCAAGACGCCTTCAAGTAACTTTCCCCGCTGTCTTTCTCGGCTGCATTCAGGGTCATCTCACTTTGAGACTTATATAAACCACCTTTATGAATAAAATCTGATTTGCACATCGGGATGTGCACGTCGCGGTTAGCCTTGAAAACTTTGCTTTGAAAAACGCAACTGTTGTTTCTGTGTAGAGACAATTCATAGTCCTTTTGCGGCACGTTTATTATAAACAATACTCCTGTCATGTTGACAAAGTATTTGTTTTTATTAATATACAATGGTTGTTGCGCACGCGACGGCTATCGGGCTATAGACCGAAGTGCCACTGTACCATATCGCAGGCTGTCGCAACAATACTTGACGAAATGTAGTGGTTGTCGCGGAAAAACACGAAACAATCGACTTCCGTTATTATGCAAGTATCGTGGAAGTTAGTTGTCCGGTTTTCTTTGCAAACTGTCACAATTACTTTTTTATGCATAATTTGTTAGATCACTGTGTTTTCTGCCGTTTTTGTCTATTTAAACGAGGTCTTTGTACGTCAATCTTTGGATTGTCTGCTATTTATTTAACACTTTGGTTGTGTTAGTTGTATGTGGTCAGGAATTCATTTACCATCTACCATCAGCCTCATCATATTCCATTACAATACTAATATGCCTATTAATTTTTGTCATTTTAAACTTTAGAGTCGACTTTCAACTCTAGGCTCAATCACGTGCAGTATCTGATATTTAACCAAACCGGTATAGAAACCTACCTAAAGTTTCAAGCGACAGCAATAATCTAACGCAAATAAACGATCAGATAACGCGTCGGCTGCTCCATCGATACTGCAAAGTATCGAATGATATAAAAGAGTTAGCTAGAGACCATTCGATACTTTTAAGTTATCGACAATGTTCACGTGTTCAGCGTCATCCAGACGTATGGAATCCCCTCGGTAACCGTTGCGGGACAAAATAAAGCTTATAGCGCGCAGCCGTGGGACGGGGTACGCGGGGGGGACAGAGCAGCCGGGCTCAGCCGCCCTACAGTCGCGGCGCAGCCTGCCGCCCGCGCGTTCCATGCGCTTTCCCTCGCGACGCGATCAATACTAAAAAAGACAACAAACCATCTAAAATCCGATCGAAACTTCACCATTCTAACCCCAAAATCCAAGTGCGTATCTCACCATTCGTAATTCAACCTACGGTTCTGTAATAAATACAGTTTGACATGACCATCTTCAGATTGTGAACACATGATCACCATCAACGTAAGCTATTCTCTGTCATCATAAATTCCCATGTGTGCTGACTCCTTTTTCGCAATCACACTCGCATTTTTATCGTGTTACCGTCTCGTTCGACCAGCTGGCTTCGAAATCGATAAGTTATTAAATGTACCTATGCAACGATTTCTGTCACGATCTCTTCTAATATCTGTATGACTTGCTTGCATTCATTATAAGTATTTATCAAATCATACTCTGTCAGATACTAATACCATTACCGGAGCTTAATACGGGAGTTCAATCAATATCTCTCATTAAAATCTAAGTTCAACGCTACCCCAATTTGAAGCAGCCCCAACTAATCTTCTTTCCTATTATGATTCTCAAAACACTCAATGGATAGCGCAAGACAAAATTTATTACATAACTCTGTCCTTATCGTGACGTAAGTACCATTCATATTTTAGTTTTACCAAGCCTTCTTTAGGTACAAGAACAAATCCTGAGAATACCTAAAACCTGAATCAGTGTCGTTTTCACGTTAAAAATCATTGGTTTGCCGTTTTCTGTTCTATTTGTCGTGGAATAAACTAGCCCTGACCTTAGACTTCATACGTAATCCTTGGCTTTACGCTGGCTAAAATATCGCTGAAGCCAAAACACATTGAGTACGTAACGTATTCCAGAGTTTTACGTGATGAGTTTACAAATATTAATGTTTCTGAATCTTGAATTTGTGTTACGGTGTGATCAGCTATTCTGTCTCTTGGTCACACATTTACGAATTTTGTCTTTATTCAGTAAGCTATAAAAGCTTTTCTTTAGGTTTTAGTCAAAGTCAAAAGGCGTTTATTTCAATAAAATCACTAGGGCGAACAAGCTCACTGTTGTTTCCCGTAGACTAGTCAAATCTGACAGGCTCACACACATTATGGGCCCAGCAGTGTATAATCGCCTGCCCGATTCCATTATCTCTGTAGATAGTCCACATTCATTTAAAACATTACTGAAACACTGGCTCGTACATAAAATAGAGGATTTCCTCAATGAATATAAATGTTTTTAAAAGACAATGTATTTTAGTGACGTATATTTTAAAAGTACCAATAAATATGTTTATTCTGTTTATTCTAGTATTGTTTGATCACTTAGTAGCTCAACATTGCTTTTATAATATTAAACGAAGTAATGTAGATTTCATACGAAGCAGGGAGCTATGAATATCGTGGCGAGAGAATAGCTCGAAAACGATCTGATTCTTGCTCTATTTCACAAACAATAATGTACTTACTGTAAATAGGTATTTGTAAATTTGTGCGCGTCGCTGTCGAACAAACAGGCTAATCAATAAATTCTTGCTGCTGGATGAACATTAGAGATTTGTGTTGGGATCCAGTAGCAAAAAGTAAACTTATTAAAAAAAATACTACAGTATCGAGTACCTAGATACTATTTTAGGGTTACGTACCTCAATTGCGAAAAGCTGAACCATTACGAATCAGAGGTTTTTGTAGGCAGAAATATATTATCTAGCTAGCTCAGATTATTTAAAAAACCTGTGCGAGATACTACGAAAAATAACGGTTAATAACATAAAGTGAAACGAGGCGAACCACGAGGCGCCCAAAAAAAATTGGATTGCTACTTCCTTTGTGTTGGTTTGGCACGGAAGCCGTCGAATACCGTCAGTCCTACTCGCACTTGGCCGTCTTAATTTTAATTTCCTAGGGGTTTATTCTATCGACAGCTATGCTCATCGCTGCCGATGCCGATCTGCCGAAACTTGATTTATTAAGATTGACGGAGGCAATTGGGCCATGGGAAATGTGGCGTGAAATGAAAGATGTTTTGGGACATGAACTAAATACACAACCCAGTGTAGGATGGTCCGTTTCAATGTTTCGAAACTTCGACGGGTTAAAGGCGCTAGGTTAAAATGAGGAGTGATAACGTAGAGCACGAAAGTGTGCAAACGTAGAGCAAGAGAGCTATGCTCGGAGTTTCACTACGTGATAAGATCAGAAATGAGGAAATCCGTAGAAGAACCAAGGTCACCGACATAGCTCTCAGAATTAGCAAGTTGAAGTTGCAGTGGGCAGGCCATATAGCTCGCAGAACCGACAACCGTTGGGGAGTAATGGTTCTCGACGCAGGGTTGGAAGGCCCCCCCCGCCCCCCACCCGATGGACCGACGACATTGTGAAGGTTGCGGGAAGTCGGTGGATGGAGAAGGCTCAGGACCGTTCGTCGTGGAACTCTTTGGGGGAGGCCTATGTCCAGCAGTGGAGTTTCTACAGGCTGATGTTGATGATGATGGTAGCAATCTCGATGATAAACTTTTCGCTTGTTCTATATTATATTTTGTTGATAGGTAAAGGGGATTATCCTTATTATTATCCCCTGTCGGGATAGTATACTATCGGACCGGATCACTTTGTATAAGTGGTCACCTGTTTCTAAGACGTTTCAAAGTGATCCTAGTGATTTTATTGAAATAAACGCCTTTTGACTTTGACTTTGACACAAAAAGTACTATAAGTTTTTGAGTCCCTTAGTATGATTGAGTTAATTTTAGGTAATTAATAAATAAATAAATATTCCGGACATCACACACGGTCAACTGATCCCAAACTAGGCATAGCCTGTACTATGGGTACCAGAGACTGATATACATAATAGATATATATTTAACACCCAGACACAGAACAAACATCTGTGTTAGTCACAAATGTTTGTCCAGTGCGGGAACCGAACCCGCGACCTCTAGCGCAGAAGGCAGAGTTACTACCAACTGAGGTATGAGGCCAGTCCAATTTCTTAAAGATTAAGGAAGGTTATCTTACAAAAAGCAAATATAAATTGCAAAATTTGAAAGACCCGTCCTTTTAAAATTTCAGAGCGGGTAAACGCGATCTGTCACCACTATTAGTATAATGTGGTTTCCCGGATGATTTGTTACGGGCATCGTCTCCCGACCCTGGCGATTAATGGCGGTATCAAGTTCAATGTATACCTACGTACTTAATACGAAGGCTACGCACTTATTTAGATAATGGCTGCTATTTGCTATTTCAGATCAAGAAGTCTATGTCTGTCTCGAATTGCGCGCGAATTTGCAGATTTTCAGAACGACCTTCAACGTTTTTATATTTCACTTACATGCTTGTCCTGTCACTGATTCTTTCTTGGTCATCGTTAGGCTTCGTATCGTATAAAGCAAACTTTTTGGCGAACCAGTCTTCAATCACGAAAGATTCTACTAGAATGGGTAGGGTTATACATACCTAACGGCCACCGATCTCTCCTCCGATTTCACCCCATTTTTACTGTTATTTGACATGATAGATTGCATGTCTATTGTACCTATCTGATGGTGTTGTGCCCTACAGACCGTATGTGACACATTTATGCCTGAAGGTTGCGCATAGCGAATATTCGAGCAAATTGGATAGCTACATGGGCGCCCCGGGAGGGGGTTGCCAGAGGGTGCACTTGGACTTTGAATATTAACAAAGAAAATATTATATACAAAAAAAATATATATAAAAAAAAGTATAAGAGTAATACCCCTTTTGGTAATGCTAAGGGGTGAAATCGACAAAGAAAATGATGTGTACCGACCGGACTTTAGAATCATATTTTAAAAGAAGAAACTCCTTTCAAAAATAGCTTGGCAAAATTATGCTAATTGTGAGTAAAGGAGGATGTATAAAACATCGAAAGGTGCATTTCATTATTTTGATAATGATGCCACACGTAAAAAATCATTTTCAAAATTGAAGTGACTGAAAGGCACCGCTGCGTTGGTTGCACAGAACAACCCAGTTTGAAAATTTAGTGCTGCGTCAGTTGAATCCAGTATGTACCGATTTTCCTATTAATGAATGTGACGTCGTGATTCAGTTACAATTGAAGGTTTGTTATTAAATCAAAATGAAAACTTTTAATAACAAAAACACGTAAATAGTCTCGATGTAAGGAACAACATCACTAATTTAAGCGCGTTCTACGAAGCGTAGAGGACCTCTACGACACTGACTGTATGTATAATCATAGAATTATATTCTCAGTATTAGCAATATGGTCTCTGAATAAATAATAAAATGATTTGGAACGAGTGTTTCTAGAATAGAATAGAATAGTTTATTGTGTTCATGTTGTAAAGGAAAGATCTTATTATATGTATATATTTTTTATAGCTTCCACATGAGCCCTGGTTGGGCACGACAATTTAGTGGTAGTAATAGCTAGGTATAATATACATTATAAACCTAACTAAAAGAATCTGAAAAGAGGCTAAAATAAAATTAAAATAAAATAACACTGGTAACACACAGATAAAAACAATTAAGGTTAAGACTGGCCTCATAGCTCAGTGACTGGCCTCATAGCTCAGTTGGTAGTAACTTCCTTCTTTATTTTAACTTCAGGTTAACTGCCTTCTGCGCTAGAGGTCGCGGGTTCGATTCCCGCACTGGACAAGCATTTGTGACTAACACAGATGTTTGTTCTGTGTCTGGGTATTAAATATATATCTATTATGTATATCAGTCTCTGGTACCCATAGTACAGGCTATGCCTAGTTTGGGTTCAGTTGACCGTGTGAATATGTCCGGAATATTTATTTATTTATTATTTATTTATTTAAGATCTACGAGTAAGTGATCCTATCGATTTTATTTAAATACATTTTGGTTTGAATTTGAAGCATCATTCTATGTTTGGAACCATACCGACGGATGGTAGATAATGCTCAAGTTTAGTGTTATCAGGTGCAGTACCGCATGATCAGAACAGTGCAGTTGTACAGTGCAGTAGCAGAATTGTGATGATGATGAAAATGGTCAAAGGTCAAAAGCGCTACGTTAAGAAATACTAGCCTCCGCCCGCGGCTTTGCTTGCGTTGTACTTACATAAAAAGCCTATATGCTATTCCAGACTATAATGTATCTCTGTACCAAATTTCATCCAAATCCGTTCGGCCGTTTAGCCGTGATTGAACCGCAAACATCCAAACATCCTCACAAACTTTCGCATTTATAATATTAGTCGGATAAATTAATTAATTTCAAACACAACCGTTGCGGAAATTTTCGAATGGGACCTCGGACTGGAAGACGCAGTGTTGGAAGGCCGACCCGATGCACCGAAGACATTGTCAAGGTTGCGGGAAGTCAGTTGATGGAGAGTCCGAGACCGTTCGTCGTGGCACTCTTTAGGGGAGGCTGTGCGGTAGAGGACTTCATCAGGCTGATGATGATGAAGTATCAAAGAACGATCGGCAATGTTGCGTAGGCCGTCACTATAATGACGTCATTGAATTTTAATCCAATGGATTTAACTACATAACTGTTTACGTATCGTTTGTTTAGATTTGCGTAATCGCGGTCCGGGACTGACAGAAGCGGACATTTTGTAGGCCATTGGTAATTAAACCACGGGTTATATAAACGTACCTAGTTGTTTTGTAAATAAACGAGCAGCAGCCTAGGGAGGTACCTCCGCCTTACAGAGGATCGCAGCCAAATAACATTAATTGTTTCAAATAGTGTTGTGTTCCTGCGGTGAGTAAGGTTGCCAGAGCTATTTAGGGGGGGAGGGGTTCGGCAGGCAACGCATTAGCAAAGCTCCAGATGTTGCTGATGTCAATAGGCGACGGTAACCACTTACTATCAGGAGGGCCGTAAGCTTGTTCGCCATCTCAGTTATTTAAAAAAAAAACGAAGAGTAGGCAGGTATTCGCATGACTCTGGCCTGAGGCCTGGTATCACCGGTGGGTGGTGAAAAGTGAATGGCTTGCCGGTTTCTGTAGGGGTGCTTTACGTGACACCATACAAAAACGGTAAGTATTCACTTTTTATAACTCACCGGTGACAAGTGTGTAAATCACTAACATCACGGACTCGGGCCTCCTGAGACTCTAGTTTGTCAGAGTTCTCACTTTTCACTTTTCGATCGCGAAAACTGAATAGATTACTGGTTATTGTAGGCGCCCTTTTCGTGACACCATACAAAAACGGTAAGCTATTCACTTTTCACGGTCGAAAAGTGAGAACTCACTGAATTTGTAGACTAGGAGCGGCTCTCCTCTGGTTTGTTATTCTGAAAGACGAGGAACAATGAATAAGTATTTAGACAAGGGAATAGTTAGAGGCCGATAAACGTGTGGGACAAAACGAAAAAACTTTTTTATTTGGAAAAATATAAACATCTATGCAGGTAGAGAAATGTAATGTAGGTACTTATATAATTCTACGGCAGATGCCAATTTTTCTCAATTCGACGTATCTGCCTCAGGCTTCCAAGTCCGTGGCTTACACCCCACTTCACAAATCTTTTGTGAAATTGTTTGTGTGAATTTGTCTTTTAATTTGTCTTCTTTTGTGTGTCTGTAGTACTTACCTAAGTCCTAGGTCAATGTTGCATGTCAAAGCTAGGTATTTCTTGAGTAAGGCTATCTATCTATCTGTAAAATAAAAATACACTGCAACTGTATCTTTATTCAATACTTTTATTCCCGAATGGAGCGTTTAACTTGAACCGAACAGAATACTGAACAGATGGTAACTTTTTTCGTCGTACGTCTGCAACTGCAGTGGCCGTGAACTCTACATACCTACTACGTAACCGCCAGCATACACTGTATTTTAACGATTTTTGAAGACAACTATTGCCTGGCGCTATCTATATATCCACATGACAACTAATGAGTTAGATACAGTTTATAAGACGTTTCAAAGTGATCCTAGTGGTTTTATTGAAATAATCGCCTTTTGACTTTTATTTATTAGGTACTTACTACCTACTACATTTACATAAAGGTAAATATTTCTGTTTTTAAGGTACCTACCTAACCAAATATTATTTCAGGAACAAGTCTCCTGTAATGCTAACTTGCCAGTGACATCATTCAATTGGGATAAAACTCTGATGTCTGAGTAACTTCATCCGTTTAACTGTTTTACTTTTATACGTTTATTCAAAACAGTTTTGCATCTCGAGTCCAGTAAGTTTCAGCAAGCGAGAACCTTTAGTAACTTCGAGTGGAATATCGTTTATTTCCTTGACCGAGTTACCGCGCCCCGCGCCCTGTCTGTTGCCACGCAAAATCAGCTGGAAATAACTCTATACTCAACAATCCCTCGAACGTACCCAGAGTAACTTCTTCTTTTTCTTGAACATACTAATAAAAGAGCCACAAGCTCCAAGTGAAGGTCGAACGTGAGAGCGTTTCGACAGTTGCGAGCATCTGCTCACATCAGTGGCGCGCGTGCCCCATCTACAAAGCCAAATACTTTATTTGGCTGTTCTGTGGCAGGCAGATTTTCGGTATATTCTTCTTCAAAAAACAAAAGCTTGATACTCATCTAAATGTAGTAGCCAGTGACTCGCTGTATGTTGGCTGGCAGCATGAAATATTATTTCAGTATTCCCGGCATCGTCAGTGTTCATTTTATATGAAGATCAATGCCAGCATGTAAAGATATCAAATGTATAGATGTCCTGTGGAGTCAAGAAATTGCTGTTGGCTTGTTGTATGAATCTTTTATGATATAGATTGGAAAACTGGGCAAAAACCTGACCTGTTTGTCTTTATCTAGGCTCTATTCCCATCTCGGCCTTCAAAACTAACCACTGTTGAAAATAAAGGGTGTCCTAAAACAGAATTTTATTTCGTTTTAAAATAAAAATACGTATTTTTTGAGTGAGTTGGCTCCTGCGGGTCTAATGGCAGGCCTTTCTTTACTCTTTTCATGAAATATTCGATGACTTTTTGACAAAGATATGGCTGTATCTCACCCATGAAGTTTTGGATTGAATTGTTTCTGGTTTATTATATACCAAAGACTATATAATATTATCCTTGTTATATACTTAAGTTATAAGTTCATTCATTACCATAAGTATTTAACTTACATATATTCTATATCTAAGTATCTGTAGCTAAATATCTACAGCTTAGTGGACGTTTAGAGATCTTGTGAAGCCAACATTATCCTTGAGGATAACTGGCGCCGAATAGTCGCCTCCCACGAGCTTACATTACATCATAATTGAGCTTTCGAAACGTTTGTACGTGATCAAACTTGAATGAAATCTTTAAACGTGCTGGTATATTTGTGGAGACATTTCAGCGCTCAAACAATACAACGACGTCAGTTTTATTTTCTGGGATAAAAGTCAAGTTATTCATCATCTTTTTCGACTTGAAATGAAGACTTAACATAAGATTAAAAGTATCTTATTAACTGTAGGTACTTTGATGAGATTATAGTGTGTTTTGTATATTCTCACATCCACTCTACGAGTATAAACTGACTGCTTTGTCTGTGTCTGGGTGTTATAAATATTTATCTATTATATATATCAGGCTCTAGTACCCATAGTACAGGCTATGTCTAGTTTAGGATCAGTTGACCGTGTGAATATGTCCGGAATATTTATTTATTTATAAGGATGAATAGGTAGTTTGATATTTGTATTCCTAGCGGTATAAAGCAACATTTTTCACCATATCAAAAAATAACACATGCCGTTGACCTTGTAAATCGACTACCTATCGAATTGTTTATCGACTTCTGATCAATTACGGTTTAAGTTATTCCGTTTTTATGTACAATTTTATGCATTTATCAGCATTGCGAATGGTGAGATTTTGCACGGGGTAAGGTTTCAAGTTTCCCTTCAGTGCGTCGTTGGATCTGAAGACTGATGGGAGCCGCTGTGTATTAGTATATAATAGTGTATATAGATGTGTGTGAGGTGACAGTGGTAGTGATAATGACGTCATTGAAGCATGGAGTCAATTTGAGCAGACGCGCTTGTAGGCGGACTCTGGTGCTGGCAGCGATCCTGTCGGTCGCACGCTCCAATCCTGTTGAGGTGAGTTTTCTTAAAAGCTTTGATCCTCATATGACATCTTAAGGTAAACAAGTACCTAGTGTTGTGACGAACACAATTCTAAAGACTTGTACTTTAACGTTCATACGTAGAAGGTATTATTCCAGTGGATGGTTTCAATCAGGCGTGAATTTTCTATAGCTTCACCTGTTGGCTATTCAAAATACAATATGTGCCTGCATGGTACCACCAACAGAGCAGATCCAGGGGTTTGGCTAAAGGGCTCATGCCCCCTAAAAAGCATCTGGGTCTACCCCTGGCAAACCTTACTATACCTACTATCAATAGTACAATTTGCATAATTTATCCTTACTTATAGATTCGCTGTGATAAATATATCTGGCAGACTACAACCAGTCGAACTCATTGTTTTTCTTTTTTTTTTTTTTTATACTACTGAGGTGGCGAACAGGCATACGGCCCACCTGTTGGTAAGCGGTTACCGTAGCCTATGAGCGCTTGCAATACCAGAGGCATCACGCACGCGTTGCCGACCCCGAACCCCCCTCCCCCTAAAGAGCTCTGGCAACCTTACTCATCGCAGGAACACAACACTATTTGAAAACAAATAATGTTATTTGGCTGCGATCTTCTGTAAGGCGGAGGTACCTCCCCAGGCAGGCTGCTCCAATTCAGAACGAGAAAATCTCGCTGTGCCCTTCCTCCTCTCAAAATTGAATGACACTAACACCATTTTTATTACCAACGCAACGTGAAACAGTAAAGAATATGAATAAAATTTGCAAAAAAATAACCGAGGACACTCGTTAAACGAGCAAAATAAAATTAAACGATTTCCTCTTCCAAACCAAAGTCCCTGGACCCGCCACTGATCAACATTTGTGGTGAAAATTAAATAAAGCATACAAAATTAATTTATTCATAACGTCTGCGCAGCAACTCATAACCGTCGCGCCATACAAGGTTATCGCTCAATAAACCATGAAAGGACGTAATTTTGACCTTTGTGATAAGGATTTTCAGAAGATCTTTAGAAGAGAAAGTTACTCGAAATAATTGTGTTGAGGTAACCGAGTCATTCGAGTCCCTAGTAAGGGTTAAATTAGGACTCGGTACCAAACAGGTTGAATAAAAAAAAATATCTTTTACCATACAAACCGCCATTGTATCCTTAACTTTATGCCGTTTTATATTTACCGCGTTATTCATAATAGTCTTTTAAACCTCCGATAAAATGGCCGAAAACTCTATTTATTGATATGAAGTTATCAGCTCCGCAAGTATTGACCATGTCTTTTCTGTGGATGTCCCAGGCTCTATCAACGTTCTGCAAATTAGTTAAAAGTATCACCTGACTCTCGCGCTGTATAAAAAACATCTAGAAAGGATGTTATAAGGATGCCTTCTCCATTTTTAGCCATGTATGCCTATTCTAGTTCTTAATTTTGGCGTGTTTTGCAAGGCCCGGATAGCTCAGTCGGTAGAGCATTGGACTTTTAATCCAAGGGTCCAGGGTTCAAGTCCCTGTTCGGGCGGCCTCTTTTTGCATTTTTTTATTATTTTACTTGATTTTTTTTATTGGAAACTGGTTATTGTTTTAAGTTGTTATTACCTAGTTAAATTATTTTTTTAATATTTTTTTAATTCTTCGTTCGATCCATTCGTTAGTTAAAGATTATTCGAGAAGAATAAAATATATATCTAATAATCATGCTGGCGGGTCACAGATTGGAGAGAAGTGCCTATATGAACTCGCCAGTTTAGACAGGGAGGGAATTAATAAATAAATGGATCAACAGTTTCCAGTTGAATGGGGCGAGTCCTAGATAAAATATCGATTTGGAGATACAAAAGGAACATAATCATTGAAATACATATTTAAAATAAGCAGCTATGATGTTCTGATCTACCTTAGGCTTTACCATACCGATCATAGTAAAGTTACTATGACCCCCTCGCTGGCGTAGCGGGCGAGTGGCCGTCTGAGACGCAAGTGGTGCGGGTTCGATTCCCGCTGCGGGACAAATGTTTGCATGATCTGCTAATATTTGTTCCAGGTCTGGGTACTGTGGTGGTGGTGCCACCTGAAACAGCTGAATAATTTTGAACTTAATTAACCCCAAAACAGCTTATTGTTGCATAGTTTTTTTAAAAGAAATATTTTGAATTTCCAAAAGTAGTAGGACAATCTTTATTGCCAATTTAGTATAAGCCTTTTGGTATAGTATACATATTGTGAATCACTTTGTATCGTATAGCTAAGTAATTTAATTTTCAACCTTCACAAATCAAGCTCTTTGCCAAAATGCTCTAAAGGGTCAAACCAATAGCCCTGAAGAGGCTAGGAAACTTTGAGAGTATCTTGACCTTGGCCACAGGCTTTGTCTCGCCGGAGTCACGGCCTTAGCGGCACTGTTCTTCAGCTAAATCGATGTTCTTCATCATCATTAAACTAAAAATACTAAAAGCTACTGATATTCTGTTGTCTTATGTTCTAAACCGTGGGCCGTGGTGGCCCCGGCTAAAGAATAGGCCCCTCCATATCATCTCTATCCGCGGATGTCGTAAGAAGCGACTAAGGGAAAAAACCTAGGGGATGGGCAGCAGTGTCCCTCATTTTAACAACGATAGCTCTAACTGCGCTCGCCAACCCGCATGCCCAGCGTGGTGAGTATGGGCAAATCCCCCCACATGGTAAGGAATTTGCTCTGTCTGTGGGGGAGGCCATGTTCAGCAGTGGACGTCTTACGGCTGAAATGATGATGATGATGATGTTCTAAACAAATTTAAATTTTATGAGAAGCCAGTAGCAGTTCATATTATGCAAGTTTTCTTTATGTAGGCAGAGCATTTGATTTATTTCAATAACAAACAGAAAATCAATTTTAACTCGAGACTTATGCAAGTTGGCAGAGTGCCCAATAGTAATACGTATTTCACTCAATATGAATGAGAAATCATGCGTAAAAAACACAGTGTAATCAGACTATTCCCAAAACTGATATAGTGCATTCAGACCATGCCCCGTACCATCAACTTTGCGATTTAGTTCAGGCGGTGAAGTAGACCGTCTCAAAGACTTATGGTTCAAATTCGCGTTAAATAATGCTGACACGCTTGAATTTGAATGGCAATAAAAGCGACATGGTAGGGCCCATTAAGCTAAAAAAACACGGAAAATTGGTCATGTCACCAGTTTTCTTCATTATTGTTTGAAGTACTTCATTAAATTCCGTTTCACGAAATAATTCCCGGGGGGTTATAGTCTCCGTGTTACCACAGTAGGTATAAATAATAGTGAAACGGAGTTTTTCCATACTTTTTTTTAGTTCAGTTTTTTTCCGCGGTACTTCTTTCGCGTCTCACTGTGACAAGTGAGTAACACACGAACACGGACTCGGGCCTCAGTTACCATCACAAGTGGCCTTTTTCGTTTTATTACACCATAAAGTTATTTCTGAAGGTAACTGTAGTGTACTATAACCAATTTTCATAGCTAAATTTACTTTTTTGGACTTGCCATTCGTGACTCATAACGTTCATTTTGATGAGTTAGTTTAACAGTTTTGTTTGACCGATGTTAACTGATGGTATCTAAAATAATGATTCGATGGAAGACACATTAGTCTAATCTAACTAATCTATCGTGCTTGTAGAATATTCGAGGTTTTGCAACTACGAGGAAAGCCGTAGCAACGAGTTATTGATTTACCAGAGCTATTAGCCCAATTTTATATGCTCGTTTTTTCCGTATGTCACATATGCTGCCAACAAAAATGCTGCCATATTTATGCAAAGCCCGCTGGCGATCCTGGTTAACCCCAATCTAGATAAAAAAAGTTACTATGTATGATCAATCGTGATACGAGGTTTTCTTCCAAGCTCCTTGTCAAATTCTACGTTTTACCTGAATTATGTTTCTTTACAGAGCACCACGCGATCAACTCCGTCCATAACAGTCGATGGCGTCTCTACATACCCCGGTATGGACTTTGGGCCTATGGGGCCCGCGCGGTCCACGGTCGGAGAGGCCCCCGGCACGCAGCTCCAGCACCAGCAAACTACAGACCTGCCAACCACAGTCAAGCCGCATGGCTCCGAGAGGAAGCTGGTTATAGCCGCCTTCGAGTTTCATAGAGTAGAGACGCCGTTCCTCATTGGATTGTGGATCTTCTTCGCTAGCTTGGCGAAGATAGGTGAGTTATTGCTACCATAATACTAATGTGCAGAGGCTAGTGATAGCCGCCTTTGGTTCAGCGTATACGATAGAGTGGCGACAAAGGGACTAATTCGCAACTCAACTTTCCATAGAGTAGCGCATGTGGATCACCACCGCTAAAGTTATTATTATTCACCTATATTATTTGATGAATAATAATAACACCCAACAGTCACATAGATTGTCCTGACCCTACATTAGGATTCCCTGTGTTGTGTCAGAGGAATGGTGTTTGAAAAAATATTTGAATGCATGATTGTAAAAACCCCCCTCCGACCAAATGCAAAAGTTTCGGAAAATCAATAAAAACTATCTGGTGTAAAAAAACTGTTCTAAATACATTTTTTTTTGTATGTATTTAAATTAAGTAAAACAAAAGAGGCCACATGTTCATTTTTTTAAACATAAATTCCTATTAGTTTTGATATAAGGATCATTTTTCCATCATAAAAAGGAATTCGAAAAAAGTGGTCTGAGGGGGGTTTTTACAATCATGCATTCATTTGCAGATCATGCAAACATTTGTTCCGCAGTGGAAAGGGACAAATGTTTGCATAATCTGGTAAGATTTTTTCCTGGTCTGAGTGTTGTGGTACCATGGTACCCATAGTTTCCCCCACGACACAGGGAATCGTAGTGGTCAGAAATCTTTTAACATAACATAGCTAATCCTTTCAAAGCGAGATTTTGCTTACACACTAGAATTAATTTTATGTGGAGGGTAATGCAGTGCACTCTGGTTTTATTGTTGGGAATACACGTGGCAACGGACTTAGTGCACTCACTGGACTATTTATAATGGAACCAAAAAGTAAAATTAAACTACAGAAGCAGCTAAGTAATATGGACACCACGGAGGAAGGTATGAACAACTGTTGATGGCAATCATACAGCTACGCAATTTACAAAAAAATGTCTCGGTAAAATAGCTTCGGCTAAGCTAACTTTACAATTATATTATCCAGACTGTTGTCTAGACATGGTTAGACATTCATTTTCGCTCTCATCGCATCTCCAAAGTAATCTGAATCTTCGAGCAACATACCTTCTTGTGAAAACTCTGGGGAAAGTTTCGTAGAATTCTAAACTATCCCTTGACGAGGGAGCAAAGGACAGTGTAGGTGTATCTCAATGTTTTGAAAGTAATCTGTATAGTAACTCGAACTTACGGTAGGGTTGGCTTTGCAGCTCTATGTTTGTTAATTCTATGTTAGTTTATGTACATTCGCCTGCACTAAAATGTACTTCAGAACTAAAACTTTGCTGTGATCTTAATGTAGTCTTGCTTTAATAATTTTGTTTCTAAGAAGTAACTAACCTAACGACTGGCTGTGCATGGAGGAGTGTTAGTGCCGACACTAATGTTTGGAAGTGAAAGTTGGGTATGGCAGAAAAAGAATCAAAGTAGGATAAATGCAGTGGAAATGAGAGCTTTGCGAAGTATGTGTGGAGTAACTTTGAAAGATAGAGTGAGGAACAGTGTGATAAGAGAGCGTTGCGGGGTGAAAGAAGACGTAGTGATGAGGATTGAGAAAGGTATGCTGAGATGGTTTGGTCATGTAGAGAGAATGAAAGAAAGAATATTGACGAAACAGGTGGACAAGGCGAGTGTGAATGGGACCGTTGGAAGGGGAAGACCTAGGCGTACGTTTAGTGACCAAATCGTTGACGTTTTGGAGGATGTGATGAGAGTGAATGAAGCAAAAGAGGTATGTCAGGATCGTAGCAAGTGGAAAACCGTGGTCTCTGCCTACCCCTCTGGGAAACAGGCGTGATTTTATGTATGTATGTATGTATGTAAGTAACTAACCAACTCTACTGCCAAATAACCAACTCCAACTCTGTGAATGTTCCTGAGCCTTCTCCATCCACAGACTTCAGATAATAAGTAGAGTTGGTTAGTTTCTTTTTGGAAATAAAATCGACTATAGGAAAGTTTTAGTTCTGAATTACGTGCTAAGTAGCACTTACAAGCTCAGGAATTATAATTTCGCTCTGGTCAGCTGCGTTAAATGTACCTCCCGATATTACCTCTGTAAACCAGCAAAGCCATTAACTAAAATAACGGTATAAAAGCAAGTGGGGTGTTGCCATAAAATTGTTTATTATGGCGTAAAGAACACGTCTAATTCGTATCTACCTGAACAAATCGGTCTGAGAGAACGCTTGCCGAAATAAAACGATTTCTTACGCCCCTCGTCCTACTTTGATTGTTCGCGGAAAGTGGAAGGATATAAAATTAGGCCGGACTTGCGACATAAGCCTATAATTTTCATGCGTCTAAACTTACTTTATAGAACTACTAGCTTCCGCCCACGGCTTCGCTCGCGTAGTACGCACATAAAAAGTAGCCTATATGCGATTCTAGGTAAATAACTCTAGATATATAATTTAAGTTTCAACGAAATCGGGTGAGCCGTTACGGCGTGATTGAGACACAAAAATCCAAACATCCTCACAAACTTTCACATTTATAATATAAGTAGGATAGAGACTTTAGCGCATAGATCAAATTTCAAAATCGATCTAGCATAAGTTGGGTAATCGATCATCCCGCCTATCGATTAATACTTCGCTATATTTTCCTCTCCACCATCATCATCGTCATTTTTATGCTGCTCATGAAATAAAGGTCACCTGTAAGGTGCACTAGTGTACAAAAAATAATGCCGCCTCAATACAAATCTAAATGTATCCCTGGAGAGCCTATTTCGCCAAATCAATGTTTTATTCGGTAGCAAAGTAGGACAGTCTTGTTTATGTTCACGGAAATAAGCAAATATGTAAACGGAAGCATTATCATTCAAATATTCAGCTATTCAGCTAGGAGGTATGCCTAAGTTATTAAATTTCCTATTAAATATCCTGCAAAAAAAATAGAGGTATTTTGTTACCAATTATTGTGAAAAATGTCGGGAATCGAAACAGTTCCACAACAATAATGTACGCAGCCAGGCGGCTTGCCAAACACATTACTAAAACTTCAATTTTTCCAAACTTGGTGCTGAATACGGATCAACCACAATAGCCACGTTTTGTCTTGCACGTGCAATGATAACATGAAAAGTAATGAAAACATCGCCGTGATGGCCCCAGCTATAGAATAGGCAGGAGGCAGGAGCATAGGCATGGAGGACATTACTACCCGTGGATGTTGTAAAAGGTGACTATTGGAAGTAAGTAAGCTTTATCTGCGCTCGCGAAGCCGCATGCCCAGCGAGGCGAGAATGGTTAAATTACACCAAAAAATTGTTTGGATGCAGGTCGAATCTACGGAGGAGACTTATGTTCAGCCGTGGATGTCCTAGGCCTGAAATGATGATGATGATGTATAAAAAAATGTAACAGTCACCTCAGAGTTCAATTGAATGTTATAGTTCAAACTGCTCCCGAGCACAGGCGGTGACCCAATTCAATGAATCTGACAAGCTGCTGAGTTGACATTCTCGATTACCTCTAAACTTACACCTAACCTAAACTATATTTTACGACATCTTATTAAAATGATTACCCACCTTACGATAATACAATAAACATTCATGTAGGTATAGATTCAAAAAATAATATTGTATTATGAAACAAAAACGTACAATTTAACTAGTTTCACGCCTTCTCGTCTTAGATCTCCTTTTTTGCTTTGCAGCAAACATCTTCCTGTACTTTCTTTTCAAAAAGCTCCTGCGGGATTTCACTGGAAACGTACTTTCCCGATATCGTACCACATCGGACTTGCTCAAGTCTTTTTGTTTCTCAAACACACAAGGAGTTTTGTATGATTTAGCAAAAGCTGTCGTATATTTCTGACTCGGATTAAAACCCGTGCATCGATTTCTCGAAGAGCGTCGCCCGTGAGAAGGGCAATACGAGTCGGCTGCCATCGATATAATCGAATCAGTTGAAACAGAATCGATTCCTGATTTCGGGTTCGTGAACTTATCCTCGCATCTTAATGTGTGGACAGCTGTGTAATAGTTCCCCGTCTTTACGTCGGCCAGATCGAATGATGCACTTGACGACTTAGACCGTACTATTGAATCCCTGGGTGAATAGGTTTTATTCTTGAATTGGCAGCCAACATCTCTGATGAATACGATTGCATCAACGCTCCCATTCACCATATTATGCGATGAATAAACGCACTGACATTCTGAACATTCGTATTGGCATGACTTGTTTGATCTGCATGAGCAGCACGGGCTTGCCGACATCTGAGCTGGTGACATGGTCGACATTATGGTTGGATTGGGGTTTATCACATACGCTGAAGTCCGGTTTCCGTGTACGTATTCGTATGCGTTTTGCACACGTTGAACCGTATTGTAGTGACGATCTACGTTGGCCGTCAGAGCGTCGTGTTGACATTCCGGAATAATTTTGTATCGAGTCGTATGGAGACATTCCGGGTTCTCTTCGTCTATGTGTTGACAGGGCTCGTCGTAATTAATGCTTTTGGAAAATGGGACACACAGAGGCAAATTCACGCAACGAGGCCGGTGTAAGCAAGGAGGGATATATTCGCAGTTATTTCGTAATACGTTTGCCCTCTGACACGAAGGCACAACGGTACACGGTGGATGGTGCCGGCACGCTTTAGTGATTCTTATAACTCGTGGAGTAGATTTCGTGGATGGTCGTTTTTTACTACTATTTTTGTTCATGCAAACGTCTTCAATGGGTAAGATTTGACAAACGGGAACTAGCTCGCATCGAGGCTCGTGGCTACACACGTCTCCTTCATTATCCGGTTTGTATCTGTTGTCTTTGAAAGAAGTGCTACAGTTAAAAGTAGATGTTAATTCTTTGCTGCGATAAATTGGAGAATTATTCGATTTCAAGCATTCTTCTTCCTCAGTAGTGCTGATAACTTCAACCCTTTCTTTGCAATTAGGGCAAATCACTTTATGGGTTTTCTTGTGAACCCTGCGTCTACCCTGTGGAGAGGGTTTTAACGTAAGATCAGCTAAGATTGGAATATCTTGTTTATCAGCAATTTCAATAATCGGTTCGTTTTGATGGTTTACAATTTTAGTTTTGTCAGAGACATTTGTGTTTGTAAGTTTGTCTTCTCTTGCGCTTTCATTAGTTTGTTTCTTTTTCCTTTCACAAGTGATTTTTGTAGTGCTGGTTATCTGATCAGCTACAGCCAAGCATTTGCTGTTTTTCGCTAGTTCACACAATGATTTTTCATCGGTGCAAGGGCAGGCGTACGAGAATAGTTGACATGGACACGGATCTTCTGTACGCTTTCCTTTTTCCTTCTTTTTAATTTTATTATCTTCTGGTACAGGCTTAGTATATTCTGTGCGATATTTAGCATAAGACCAAAATTTCTGCTTATTGTTAGCAAAATCAATATTGTAATATTGTTTTTTTCCATGTTTTCCATACTTTCCGTCTCTGAGAAATATTTCTGATGAAAGAACATCGTTTTGAGGATAGTGTTTCTTTGCTTTCTTTGTATTGATTTCCATACTGTCTCTAGGTTGTAACTTTGGATGCATTTGCGTTGCACATTCTTGAACTATAGCGTTGGATTTCCCTTTGAATCCATGTTTGTTGATAGGCAGTTTCATGACTTTTAAAATGTTAGCATTGGACATACTTACTTCTGTAAGGCAATGGAATGAATGCCTTTTAGCTATGTCGTCTAAATCGCAGAATATTGTACTGGTTGAGCGAACTAGCGATTTGTAGCTCAAGTTTTTATTCAGACCATGGTACTTCTCACATGTCACATAGACATGTTCGTCCAGTAGTGATGAGTTCTTCAAAATAGATTTTTTATCAGATTCTGCTACCGTATCTCTAGGGGATTGCTCATTATTATTTTTGTTAGGATTTTGATACAAGACATTGTTGAACGGCGTTGATCCAAATATATCAGTTATTCCTGTGTACGATTTGGTCTGCACTATGCCCTTTCTATCGTGCATCTTTGCAGTTTCTGCAATATTTTTTTACCCAGCTAACGCATTACGTGAATTATCTACATTTATTCGGATAAAAACCTGCTGCTAGTTACTTACTTGTAAATTTCTATTTAAATTAGAAAATTTTAATATTTTTTTTGTGTTTACATTCTATGTACGTTTTGTCAGAAATCTTCTATCAAAACTGACTGATGCTGGACAGCACGTCCGAAAATTACAAGCCTCAAAAAGAGGTGAAGGTTTTAAAAAATAAATACGAGCAAAGAAATGAGGTTGCATTCTTGTTACAGGTTTTCACATGACGCCGAAGCTATCGAAGATGTTCCCAGAGTCCTGCCTGCTCATCTTCGTAGGGGTCCTGATTGGGGCACTGCTTCTCAGCACCCACAGCGTCCACGTCCAGCCTCTCACTCCTGACACGTTCTTTCTGTACATGCTGCCTCCAATCATCCTGGATGCTGGCTACTTTATGCCGAATAGACTGTTCTTTGATCACCTGGGAACGATCCTACTGTTCGCTGTTGTGGGGACGGTGTTCAATACTTTAACCATAGGTGAGTTTTTAACCCAATCAATAATGACTTCATAGCAGTGAGCACGTGAGATTAGTGAGATTTCGTAGCTGTGAACAAAAACTGGTTATTGAACTATTGCAGGGTGACCAAGAATAACCTAGGACAATAAGAAAAAAACATCATAATCATTTCAGCCGTACGACGTCCACTGCTGAACATGGCCTCCCCCACAGACAGAGCAAATTCCTTATCATGTAGGGGTTTTGCCCATACTCACCACGCTGGGCATGCGAGTTGGCGAGCGCAGTTAGAGCTATCGTTGTTAAAATGAGGGACGCTGCTGCCCATCCCCTAGCTTTTTTCCCTTAGTCGCCTCTTACGACATCCGCAGGTAGATATGGAAAGGGCCTATTCTTCAGCCGGGGCCACCACGGCCAGAAAAAATATGCTATAAGAATTGTTTTTATTGCAATCTTGTTGAACCTGGAATTCACAGCCGCAGTTATTTAACTGACTTGGAAAATCAAAATTATGTAACTCTGATGAGATAAATGTTTCACAAGTAAAACGAACAGCTTATATCTAATAATATCTGAAGTGACTATAATTCGAAATAAAGGACCGAGGCGTTAATATTGTACCTACAACTTTGTAACTAAAATTTTGCTACTCGAATTTCACGCCGCTTTCTGTACCTAGTCCTAGTCCTTGCTTTTATCGTCATCGACGCGAGGTGCAGACTTAAAGTAATCAAGTTATACCTGCCTCTGGCAATTCTGGTAATGAGCGTTGGAGACGCCAGAGGTGTCAGCCTCGTTAGATAATCTAGGTAGCTCCAGGTGAAACTAAATAAATTACTTAATTTGTTTAGCTTAGAATATAGAGCAATCTGCAATTCACTGGTATAAAAGACACAGATTAACAAATAAATAAAATAAATATTCCGGACATATCACACACGGTCAACTGATCCCATACTAGGCATAGCCTGTACTATGGGTACCAGAGACTGATAACATAATAGATAAATATTTAACACCCAGACACAGAACAAACATCTGTGTTTATCACGCAAATGTTTTTCCAGTGCGGGGATCGAACCCGCGACCTCTAGCGCAGAAGGCAGAGTTACTACCAACTGAGCTATGAGGCCTGTCAAACAAGTTCTGTACAGTTTTTCTCTAGAGTTTATCTCGTAAATAATAACTCTATAATAATTGCCCCTTTTTTAAGTCTACAGAGAGTAAGTTATTAGCAGAGAAATTTCATTAATTGTTCAGCCGTTAGTTATGAAATGGTAACAAAGACATTAAATAGAAAGAGTTACTTTCGCATTTGTAAATTTTAGATTAAAATCGCATGCCGTTTGAACACGGATATAGGTAAGCTGTGATTGTCAGTAAGTCAGTAACGTAAGAGTTATATAAAAGGTGATTCATGAGATGTAAATCATTCTGAAAGGAGGTTTTTCTATCTACAAACTAAAAAAAATGAATATTAACGAAAACAGACACATTTTTTTCAGGTTTTTTCTGAGCTTTTTCAAATCTGTTTTTGGTCTATTTTTTTTCATATTAGAGTTTTTTCAATGTTGTTTGTTGAACAAATTGCATTACCTATTGCGTGTAGAATAAGCCCCTTTCGGGATAGCATACCCACAAATATTATGAATCATATTGTATAATATAAATCGATGATGATTGATTAGTGTGAAGTGTGATTGACAATTGTATCGGTAGGTGCATCTCTATGGGCGTGCGGACAGACGGGTATGTTCGGCTGCACCACTCCACTCCTCGACATGCTTCTGTTCAGCGCATTGATCTCCGCCGTCGACCCCGTGGCCGTGCTGGCCGTCTTTGAGGAGATACACGTGGATGAGATCCTGTACATTGTGGTGTTTGGAGAGTCCCTGCTGAATGACGCTGTCACTGTGGTGCTGTATCACATGTTTGAGGCCTACACGTAAGTGCCGTTTGATATTACTTGTGTGAAACTTTTTGGAAGGTAGTTTCTATAGCATAGGTCTTCTATAGTCGGTGGATGGAAAAGGCTCAAGACCGTTCGTCGTGGAACTCTTTGGGGGAGGCCTATGTCTAGCAGTGGATTTCTACAGGTTATTAATAATGATGATGATGATGAGGTCTGTCTGGTTCAACTCAACTATTGCGTAAGCGAAATGATAATGAAGTGGGTAATTTTAAGGAACTTTTTAGGTACACAGTTAGTTTCTAAATGTTTAATATCCAAAAAGATTTAAGACGCTGTCAGTTCGTAAACCTGAATCTGGTCACAGACCTAATACGGATGACCTAGAAAGAATCAATGCCAAGACAAGAAAAAAGCAGTAAATTTTTCGCCTGATCCTCCGTATCGTCGTGTAACTCTTTGGGGAGGCTTATGTCCAGCAGTGGTCTTCTATGGAAATCAGCTACGCGTAGCGTAGCGTAGACTTGGAATTCGTAGCAGTTCTACGGGGCTACATAGACCGCTACCACACCAGGAAAAGTTTGCAACTTTGTTAGGTTGTTACCACAATCTTTATTAACAGAAAAATAATAATAATATCAGTTGAAAATTAAGCTAAAATAATATAATACTAGGGAATGAACTCTGTTTTCTACGACTACGACTACAAGTAGAAAACAGAGTTCAGTTGGATGTTTAAATGTTTGTTTGTTACACAATCTTTAACGGCTGATAAGATTTCTATGTAAATGCTGAAATTAAGGTCGTAAATGACCCCACCTTACGATCCAAAAGTCGTGGGTTCGAATACCGGTCGTGTAACGTAAAAGACTCGTTACATGTGCACTAAAAGAGACGACGAGGTTCACTTAAATCTTTCACCACACTTGTTCTTTCCCCAACTTAATTGTCTCTTTTCAGCTACCATAACTGACCAAGAGTTCTAGACATGATCCATTTTCGAATTGTATGTAAATGGCATTAGCTTGTGAGATGTCACGTGACCGCTTGTCTAGACTCCCTTATTGATCCAAAGCAGGATGACCGAGAAAGAGCCAGTGTAATACGATAAGCAAGGAAGTTCATTTTATAAAACTTTTTTTGTCTTTACAGAGAAATGGGTCCATCCAACTTGGTGTACACGGACTTTTTAGCTGGTCTGGCCTCGTTCCTCGTAGTGGCCTTCGGGGGCACCTGCATCGGCGTCATATGGGGCTTCGCCACCGGCCTGGTGACCAGGTTCACAAACGAGGTCCGCGTCATCGAGCCCATATTCATATTCGTGATGGCGTATCTTGCGTATTTGAACGCTGAGATGTTCCACATGAGCGGCATTCTCGCGTAAGTTCTTTCTATCTTTATTTAATTTTACAAATTTTAGGAAAACTTACAGCTAAGAATGTACAATTAGGTATATGCTTATGATAACATGCACGATATACATGATATGCTATTGAGGGCTAATTAAAAGTTTCCACATATTAATAACTAAACAACTTAGGTAAAAAAAAAACAATAGACGACGATACAAAGAGATACACACAAACCGATAAATACACAAAAGATTAAATTAAATTTAGAAAAAGAAGAATACCAACATACCTATCTAATACATAACAAATAAGCTTATTTGAAAATATAATCCTAAGTTTAATATTCGTTTAGTCACTGTCCGAAAATAATTTATCATTAAGGATACGCTTTAATTTGTGCACTGGTGTATTAAAAATATCAATGTCGCCATTTTCTTTTGTTAATAAGTTGAAAGAATTACTTGCTCTAATAATCTTATCGTAATTCTCGCCGTGGTGGCCCCGAATGAGGAATCGGCCCCTCCATTACTGCCCTGGATGTAAGGGGCGACTAAGGGGAAAAAAGTTCGGGGATGGGCAGCAGCGTTCCTATGAATAAAAGCTTTATCTGCGCTCCTCAACCCAGCCATGCACAGCGTAGTGAGTATGGGCAAATCCACGCTAATTGTATGTGTGCAGTCCGTATGTTCAGCAGTGGACGTCCTACGACTGAATTGAAGATATTTATTATTATAATTAGCACGGCTACATCACCAATTACACTAATTATTAATTATAAACCTTTTATACAACTAAGGTGGCAAACAAGCATCTGTTGGTAATTGGTTATGAATACTTGCAATGCCAGTGGCATCATTCACGCCTTGCCGGACAAGGAATAAAAATAAATGTACGGAGAGCGATATAATGACGTTTTCTAATAGTAGTCATAATACCTTGAGTCAGTAATCGTTTTTATCCGACTTCAAAAACAACTACCTACGTAATTATTGTAAATCTATTGTATTGTATTTTATTATTCTTTATTATAGATAAGAATTTTATTAACGATTATTTCAAAGTTATTAGTGTATATTCATAAATTTGAAGTTGGGTTAGGAGGAGGAAAAAGGAGGAGGTTCTCAAGTCGGCTGTATTTTTATTTTTGTATATTGCTCGATATCTCCGCCAATACTAAGCAGATTTTGATAATTCTTTCGCTGGTGTATAGAGTATGATCCCGGGGTGGTCCCATATTAATTTAATTCCTGAGGGATTGCTACTTGTCCCGTAAAACTTAAAAAAACGTCATCATCTCTTGAAATCATGACTTGCCGAATTTTTTTTTGTCGACGGAGGTATGGTATGCTTATCCCCGCGACTTCGTTCGGTTGCTGCTATTTTTACATAACTTTAACCTTAGGGGTTGTGTGTCGAGAATTCCTTTCTGTGCACCCATACGTTACAACAGGAAGCTACCCTGCAAATTTCATACCTACTCTTAGGACCTTTGATTAGGCTCTGCGTTGATTGTCAAAGAGAATAAAACCACCACGTTTTATTGTCTGTCAGTCAGTCAGTACCATATGAGTTATTATTTATGATGAATTAATGTCATACTTAGGTACTTTGGTTTTTTGTTCGAAAGTGTTGGTGGCCAGTGTCATCCTCAGTAGGTAAGCAAAACGCAAAGAGTTTGATAGCAAAAAAAAATTGGTTGGTATTAATCTTGTAAATATTCAGGAATTTGAAGTCGGTTTTCAGTTATTAACCGACTTCAAAAAGGAGGAGGTTCTCAAGTCGGCTGTTTTTTTTTTGTGTATGTTACTCGATATCTCTCTCAACTTTAATCCTTTCACAACACTGATTCTTTCATCGACGGTCTTAGGGCACCATACAACATCAACATGGTCACTAAAATAATACAGGATGACCATGAAAGAATCAGTGACACGACAAGAAGAAGAAGTTTTTGTAAAAAATATCTTATTGTAAAAAGTATTTTATTCGTTCTGCCTTTGAAATAGTCTATAGCGGCACGTTTGAATTATTTCGTGCTTCGAAGGGCGCGTTTGGATCACTAATGAACTTACGTAAATGCCAGTTGCAGTTATCCAAACAGTTGGAAATAAACACTTGTGTGATATATGATTCAATTCCAGTGAATGCAGTCGAGCGAATGCTTGTGAATGAATCTGTGAATAGAATGAAAACGAGGCAACAGAAATAGCTTTTAATAAGGTTGCACCTCGCTTCAATGCGACGCCTCTCTGAAGTCCCTTAATAAAGTACATTTTCCTTTACCATCATTGATGCGAGTTGCAATCATAACCAAGTAAAAAATACTGGGCAGAAGGCTTTTTGTAGTATTTTATCCTCAGTCGTGCTGAAACGTTTAAAATCAATCGTTTAGAGTCGAAACAATGAAGACTTCTTGTTGTTTATTTGTTTGAACGTTTATTTCCGAAGTTTCTGTTAGAATGAATTTTTGTGGGAAGTGAACCGTTTTCTTTAGTTTATGAAGACGACTCGTCTTTCTCAGCGTACTTTATCTTATTAGTTTTGTTTCCGACACGTTTGATATTCGTGGAATTTCCCATTCCGCTCATGTTAATTCAGTTTCTACCCAAAACGGTTTATTCCCATACTCAGCTTCGGCCGATAGAATTTATTTTATATGAATAATGGCCCCCTTGGTTTTGCAAAGTGGGCCGAACAGGCTGTAAAAAAAATATGGTACAGTCAGACAAATAAATTGAAATAAATCGAGATGGCTTCTGTTTTCTTTAAATAAGTTTTTTTTTCATTCAGATCAGCCGTTGTGGCGTAATTGAGTAACAAACATTCATCCATCCAAACTTTCGCATTTATAATAATAGTTAAGATGTAGGAAGTCGCTAGGATAGTAATAATAACACCCAACAGTCACATACATAGTTCTGACCCCACAATAAGTTTCCCTGTATCGTGAATATCAGAAACTACGAGTACCTTTTAGGAGGAGGTAGGGCACAGCGAGATTTTCTCGTTCTAAATTGGAGCAGCCGAGCTCCGTCTTACAGAAGATCGCAGCCAAATAACATTATTTGTTTCAAATAGTGTTGTGTTCCTCCGGTGAGTAAGGTTGCCAGAACTCTTTAGGAGAAGGGGTTCAGGGTCGGCAACGCGTACGTGTACGTGGTATTGCAAGCGCTCATAGGCTACGGTAACCACTTACCAACAGGTGGGCCGTATGCTTGTTTGCCACCTTAGTGGTATAAAAAAAATATTGCTTTTTTCTCACCAGAATAACCTTCTGCGGTATAACAATGAAGAATTATGTGGAAGCGAACATTTCGCACAAGTCGCACACCACCATCAAATACACGATGAAGATGCTCTCTTCGTCTTCCGAGACAATCATCTTCATGTTCCTCGGAGTGGCCACCGTTAACAATAACCACGACTGGAACACGTGGTTCGTGCTGCTCACGATTCTGTTCTGCTCGGTGTTTAGGATAATAGGTGAGTTTTGTGCTACGTACTTATTAGAACTGGACGACGTAGTTCAAAGTTCAAAAGCATTTATTTGGAACAGTAAAACACAGTAATAAACAAATGAAAACGTTGACAACTAAAAAAATGAGCGTAAACTGTGTAGCAGGGTCAACGCCCTTCTCCAGGACAAAAAAAGAACAAAGATCCACAATAATGCAGTTCCGCAGTGTTGGAAGAACCCCACCCGATGGACTAACGACATTGTGAAGGTTGCGGGAAGTCGGTGGATGGAGAAGGCTCACCATTCGTCATGGCACTCTTTGGGGGAGGCCTATGTTCAGCAGTGGACTTCATCAGGCTGATGATGATGATGACTTATTAGAAAAGTAGAGATTTTCGCACAATTCAATTCTGACCCTATTAAGTAAGAAATATTTTCATAGATACATAGAACACTAGTGTGCCTTACAACGTCAATATAGGTAAAGAATGTATTGTACAAATAAGTATAAAGTCTAGTAAAATAAAATAACATTCACAAAATAAAAGTAAAATAGATGAAGCCAGATAAAAGAGAAGATTGCCGTCATGTCGATGAAGTCTTTAGTTCATCGACATGACGGCAATCTTCTCTTTTATCTTTTAGCAGCTTCTTTAAGCTCGAATCTTTCCAAGATCAGAATGGAAATAATTATAAAAGGAATAATAAATATAATTAACGCTTAGCTTATGTTTCCCTTATCCGTCACACATTCCACTCTTTCTATTGAAAATGCTGATTAGATCCTTCAGGGCGTTCCTCAATACGATTTTCTTATCTTGTAAGAAAACTCTTTATAACAAAGAACACTATCGATTGACTGAAATTCTTGTCGTAGACTTTCGTAGAACCTTCGTAGAGCTTTCGTAGCATCAACATTTTATAACTTAAGAAAATCAATCAGTCTGGGCCCGTTTTTGTGGCTACCCTAACTAAACTAGACAAGGCATAAGCGAAGTAAATGAGATTAACTTATATTAAAATTAGGTTATTGTCTAAAAATCATTTTTTCAAAAGTCTTATAACAATCTTTATTTTCAATTGTGTGTTGAATACGCCCCTTTCGGGTTGGTATGTATATACTATGAATCACCTTGTATATAGTTCTCGGGTAAGGGGAAGTTTAAATAATACACAAGAGGTGATTATTTCAATAAAACTCCTATAATTACTTTGAAATATTGTCTTTTTGTTACAGGAGTGTACATATTTAGCGCTGTAGCGAATAAGTTCCGTCTGCACAAACTGAATACAGTCGAGAAGTTCGTTATGTCTTATGGAGGTAAGTGAAGTTTACACAGGGTTATTTGTAAAATGTATAAACACAAAAAAAAATTCAATTATTCCTTTTCATTAATAATTGTAACAGATAGTCAGGAAATAAAGTGTTGATTTCAACCGCACTCATTACCGGCTGAACTCAACTCTTTTTTTTCCTAAAAACGCGTAGTTTTTACCAAAATTATGGTGAAACCATTTCAGTCGCACTTTTTAAGATGCAACATTTTATGCCGGTGCCATTTTTTGACAAAAAAAAATATTATTATATAATTCACATTATGTATTTTTTCATATTCACACTTTCAAACCTTAATTCATAACATTTTAATATGCACTGCTACCTTGTGACCTTGCTTCTTCTTTAAAAAGTATATCAAGCCAATTAAATTTTCAACGTAATTTCATAACGAAACCTTTTCTAAAAGTTCTAAACATTGCACAACTTGGGAAGACTTAATGTAGAAATTTAAAAATCATATTTTTCTCGTGAATTTCGAGACGAGTCGGACGATGTACTACGCTTGTTATCAAAAATAGCTGAACATATCAGGTTTGCAAACAAAGCTGCGCAAGGCACAAAAACAAAAATTGTAACTGTTCTTTTAATAAAGTGTAGAACAAATAAAAAAAGAAAGGTCTCTCTCAGATTACAAGCCTGTAAGCATCTTCAAGATTTGCACATGTGTCTCAAAAGTAGCTGCGCACTCAAGTTCGGAAGTTCGTATAGCAAGTAATTTTGGACAATAATATTCTAGGCAGGTATATAAGTACTGTGATTTACAACGATAGCTAAGACTCTACTAAATTTCTTCATTCCTCATACTGACATCAAACTGACGTTGTTTTCGCAGTTGTCACATTTGATTAAGATCCAACGTTTGTTTGACTATACTACAACTGATATTTTATGAAAGGTATCCCAAAAATTTCGACTCCGATGGGATATGAACCCGCAACCTTCCCCTAAATTCGGGGATGCTCTAACCAACTAAGCTACGGAGACACTTATCGTGGGAGCGAAAATCTTTAGGACATCCAAACGGCTAAAAGCTCCGTAAGCTGGGGACTTTTCCCACTGGTTGAATTATTTTGATCAATTGGGCTATCTATTGATCGTTTTTTACGGTCTTTAGATAGCTCAACTGTTTCTTGTGTATTTTGTAAATATTTACTTGTATATTCGTTTTAATTTTCTTTCTGTAAATAAAGAGGTTAAGATACTTGAAAAAAAAAAGCAAACCTGAGTTGCTCAACTATTTGTAAAGTTTTCTGCTTTGTACTGTGAAGTATGCAGATTGCAGACTCATAATATAAGCAGTGAACCTTGGATTTAACCTGTGCCACAGAATAAATAATAGTACGATACAAAAGGATAGCTCCGTAAAGACATTTTAATAAAAAGCTAATCACGCGCGTCGCAAAAACGTGCAACCTAGCTCCGGCAAAGGTCAGGTAGGTACTAAACGCTAATAAAATAAAAATGGATGTGAGGATGTGATGTGAATGTGTAAAGAAGTACAAGGAAGAGTTACTGAACCGATTGGAATGAAAGTTGAAATGTTTATTATGTGTAGGTATGTAAAAAGCCTGAAATAACATAAAGGCAACTTAGTACTTTTTTTGAATGGGGTTTATTCTAGTACCAAAAAAAAAATAGTGAATTATTATTTGTTCTTTAATTCTTTAATTCTTTAATTCTTTATTGTACACAGAAAACATACAGATATAAAACATAAAAATACAGGCATGTACAAAGGCGAGCTTAACCCTACAAAGAGTTTTCTTCCAGCAAACCTTTGAGGCTAGAGAGAGCTGATAAAAGTAGTGGGTACATGTGCACAACAATAAAAAGGGAAATATACAAATAAAAGAAAAAGTTTACAAAATAAATAAATAAATAAAAGAAACCAAAACATGCAATACTATAAAATACATATATTATTTTAAATATACTTAATAAAACAAATACATACAGAACATATATATAACAAACTTATAAGTTATTTGTTTCTTCTTTTATGTCTGAATTTTTGCCTGAACTTTTCAATATTAGCTGTTTTTGGTATTTTCATCATGTTTATAATGAATTATTAAACGTACGATAATTTCCATATCAAGATTGCTACCTAAAAGAGCTGAATAATTGAGTTTTAACTGATTTGACTCTAAACAGCACATTTTTACATAGTGTTTTTTAAATAAATTAGGATTTCCTAAAGTCGTACAACAAACTTTACTGCCTATTGGCTGTGGAATAAGCCTCTTTCGGTATAGCATATACATATTATGAATCGCCTTGTTCATATAGCCTTCCTCATAGATTTCCAGTGTGACCGATCTAGTACGGCCTGCACCCAGCAAACTTTTTGAACGTCAAATATCTTAACAAATTTCAAACTCTTCGTAGGTTTGCGAGGCGCAGTGGCCTTTGCGTTGGTGCTACTAATAGATCCCGCGATAGTTAAACTGCAGCCGATGTTCGTCACCACCACAATAGCGGTGATATACTTCACAGTTTTCATCCAGGGTATCACGATAAAGCCACTTGTGAAGATGCTGAATGTGAAGACAGCGGAGAAGAGGAAACCGACCATGAATGAGAGGATTCATGAGAGGGTATGTATTCGTGTCGGTTCTGTTGTTGCATTTCCCTAAAGGAACTGAATTTGATAGCGATAAAATTAACGACGTTATTATTTCGATCTATAGGAGAGCGACAGAGAATTTTTTAATTAATGTCACAATAAAATCGACAACATTGTATGGAATGATATTTTTCCAATTATGTAACCAGAAGACACGCTACTCAATATTCTTTATTTATTCGTATGACAAGGAATATTTTTAATGAACCTAAAATTAAATGATGATTCAATATGTGATTCTTCTTTATTTTGAATTATAAAAATATTCCGCAACAACAAGGCTCGGTTTTTTTTAATAATTGGATATATATATACCGTTTATCAGAATGAGACCGGAATTCAAACCCCTTTTTATGTACCGTTCTAAATGATTGCTCTCATTATTACTTGTACCGTGTTGTGGGTCATTTGGTCCATTAGGCGTTCATGTTTAACACTTTCCAATTATTTTCAGTGTATGGACCATTTAATGGCAGGTATAGAAGATATTTTAGGTAAACATGGTAACCACCACATGAGGGATAAATTCAAGAGGTTCGATAATCGGTTCATTAGACCCTTTTTACTTAGGAATTATCAGGTAAGTCAAACTTTCTAAAAGCCTTAAAATTTTAGTCCCCAAGTGCAGATATGGTAATAGATTTGGTATTTCAGGGTCAAGAACCAAAGATTTTGGAGACTTATTCAAAGCTAGCAATGAAGGACGCTATAGAATACATGCAGAGAAATGCTTCCACCATTGGCAATATATCAGGCGCGGAATCCATGTCCGCTATTTTCAAAAACTACACAAGCACCAATTTCAATGGAAGGTAAGATCTTTCATTGTCTCTTTTTTAAAATGTTATGATTTCTTTTGTGATCTTAGCTTGATTTGACAGTTCCAGCCAACTAGATTCGTCGTGGAATATCGACATGCAAGAGCTGGAATACAATCCTTCGAAGAAGGACCTCACTGATGCTAAAATTCATCATCTACTTGCTGAGGAATTGTGCAAGCCTTTTAGACGAGTAAGTTTGCTGAAACGAGTTCCTTGTTCGTGATTCAGTTGATGATAGGTATTCAGACATCACTGTCTGGTCAAAGATGAAATCGCATAACCAGATAAGTATTTCTTGTCACAGATACCATATACACTGGTCTTCGTAATTTCTACCAATATCACTTGCATGCAATATTAATAAAAATTATTTATTTTGAATCAGATTAGATCGACGCTGGAAATCATATTTAGTGTAACACGAAAATGACACTTTTCACGACACTTTGCACTTTGCAGGAAGACCAAATTAGTCTGACTTTGAAGAGTTACGCCAAAAGATTTTTTAATTCCAGGCACCAAAATGGCTGGATACTGTATGAATTTTCCAAAACTTTTATTTTGAAGATTTTAATGCCAATTTTAGCGTATCTGTTTTGACTTAATTTTTTTTTTCTTTTTTGTGGCCCTTTTATGTATTTTTTTTAATTGGTGACATATCAGTTTTTGTTCGTGGGAACACGAGCCCTTGCCCATTCAACGCATTTTTTAGGATTCTGCATAATGTAAAAAAAAATGTTTTTCGAGTGTGCTCAAATGTGCACTCAAGCGTTGGATATCAAATTGAAAGGCGTATTCTTTGCAGCACCGTCGGCTAAGCTACAGTCGCCACGCTGTGAATGAACGAGATCTCGGAATACAAGTCAACTACAAAACTCACATGAACATTCGTCGAAGAGTCGGCGATAGAAAACATCATCATAAGCGTAGTAAACGAGGGAAGCAGGTGAGATAGATCTTCAATGAAGCCACATTAAGACGATATAATAAGATAACCAATGGAATGTGTATTTTTTCTTTCAGGATGGCAAAAATCATGTCTCCTTCCCTGAATTCCAGCAAAATGGTTCGGCCAAACAGTTCACGCACGGTAAAATAAAGTATTCTAGATTAGGTACTTATTTAATTCTTTATTATATTCACGAGTGTTGATCGCATGCACGTGTGGGTATCTATTTATTTTATTTATTTTTAACTAAATTATCTGTGATCATTGTTAGATTTTATTTGCAGGCACAAATGCTTTGTTCCCATTAGGACGTCGGATCCCGACTTAAATGTGCAATATAAACATTTCTAGCACATTATTTGATTTGGTCACCTTAACGTTTTATGTGTACCACACAGTAATTAGAGCAGTGTAAATAAACTAGATGAGCTAAATAAATGTTCGGTTTGTTATCACGCACATGTAAAGTTGAGTCTCATTTCAAATGTGTGAGGGCTGTGATTGATTTCGCAGACTACATAGACGAGGTGTTGCAAGAGGATGGAGATGAACCACGACGCGACGGTGACGATGGCGGTATTACATTTACTGCCAAAGCCCCGCGTAGGTATTTTGCATGAATCATCTTGAGTGACTCTCTCGTTTGGATTTGGATTTTAGCACAAAAAACATCATATAAACTCATTAATTACACAATTATTGTTATTTGATGCAACTGTTTTAAATATCAACAATGATGCATTAAAAATGTTACTTTATTGGAGGAATGAGCTGAAATGTATCGTCAAGTTAAAATTTTATTTCAATGTTGCATTAGCATCACTTTAAATTGTGATTTTACAAAATTATAATTACATAATATCTAAATTGGCTTATTACAAAATTATAATTATACAATATCTAATTTGATTCTTAAATTTTAAATTACTAATTAGTAGTCGGTATGTAAATTAGTACCTACATGGATGATGTTGTAACTAATAACTAATGATCTAAACCGGGAACAGTTTATATAATTATATAATTCCTTACATTCATTATTGATGTTTATTCCAGTGCATACCAATCAAAATTTGTATTTTCACATCATGATTCTAAATATCAAACTCCAAACGACACACTTATTTGATGTTGTTAACAATATAACCTTTTGCTATACGCACTAACTTATTAATCAAAATTAACCGAAAACAATCGAGGATTTATTTGGAAATTGGAACATTTAATATTATTTGCTGGGCCCAGAAGCATTCCTACTGAAATGGCTACCTACTGTGAGAATGTGCTGAAACGTATTGGTGGTGGCATGTAAACAGTTTCTCTATATTGTAACCTACTTGTAATTTGTATCTTGACTTTCTCTACTCCTTTATTTTCTAGTATACTTTTATTTTGCACACTATTTGGAAACTTGGCTTGGAGCCTATTCTGGATTCTGTAAACATAATTGATTCTGAGCAGTTATCGATATTGGCCGTCCTATTTCGAATATCCATTAAAACCAATAATTTGCTTAGCTACACTAACCGGTATGGAATCCTCTGTAACCCCGGCTCCTCATAAAGCTTGTTGGTTTATCATTTGTGTTTGAACGTCGTTTTCTTCCCTTCTGGCTATCTCCATGTGGCACCAACTAACCGATACTCTCGACAACTGGCGATGCCTTATCAGCTGGAAACAAAGAAGTCAGTCCAACATCCTCGCATAAAGAGAATAGTAGTTCACTTTTAAACCAGCTGGCTAATCTGCCCGGATTCAATCCGTTGAAAGCGAGGATCGTAAAGCAATACGTTAAAACGCCAGAGGAAATACTTCCGACAGCTGTTGAGAAATCTTTACCGTGGAGAAGGGACAGATCCACGTATAACTTTGGTATGTGTTTTACTGGAAAATCAATGTCTGAAACTACATTAGCAAACATTCATGTCTGGTGATCAATATTTTTACTTAAATCTGAAAAAAATTCACATCCCTCAGAGTGACTAAATTGTTTAAACATTTAGAGATTTGAAATATAATGATCAGCAGATAGATTGCATGTTCAATTCAAAGTAATTGTCTGCATTTGTAGAGTCGCTTGTCCACTACGCTTTTCCCCAAACCTGCTTATAAGTTAGACTAGTGAAACGTTACTCTTCTCTTTACAGTTCTGTAACATGTCTTACTGGTTTAATTGAATAAGTTAATGAACTACATATTCATACGTTTGTACATATTGTTACTTCATTTAAACATGGAGCCTTTTAAACTTATTAATATCTAAGTATCTATTTGTAATATTGGACTTGCATGTTAGTTTGTAAATAAAATTGCCGGACTAACGTAAGTACCTACCATTATTTTCTTTTAAAATAGCTTTTCATTAAATACTTCAGGGTTGAAACGCCACCATTCAGTAGGAACTTGTGCATCAAGTCGCAAAAATCGTTTAGGCAGATCTCTCGCTCTCATTCCCAAATCTTCATAGTCCCCGACATGATTAGCAGCATGAATCATTTTGATGATGAAATATGCAGTTGAACTAGTCAAATGTATCAATGAAAACTAAAATTGTGGTTTGTATTTTAGTTCCCAATGAAGATATTTTAGAGGAAGACGAAAGAAGAATGTCAGATGATAATGGTAAGATTCTATGTATTTCATTCAGTAAACTCTTTATCAATAACCATAAGCAGATAGTTGTGTAAATTAAAATCAATATAAAAACGGGTAGTTGACCTGATTTAAGGTGATATAGTGCAATTTTCTAAGTAAATTAGGAACTACGTTCGCGTTGTTGTTTTGGATAATTCAAGACTGCATCATTTATAATAAAAAAAATTGGTCTATTGTGACCTCGTTCGCGTAGCGGGTGCCCGTCTAAGACGCAAGGGGTGCTGGTTAGGAAACGAACCCGCACCCCTTGACTTGTGGGATGGACTTCTGCGGGAGAAATGTTTGCCTGATCTGCAAATATTTGTTATATGGTACTCGTAATTTTTGATACCCACGGCACGGAATACTAGTGTGGGCTCAGGACTGTTGCGTGTTATTTATTTATTTAATAATGTTGAATATCATCTAGGTGTTCACAATCGTCGAATACAAAGCAATTTTCAACCCCAATCTAGATACATACATGTCAGTGGCGGAACAAGCCCGCGTGGCCACCCCAACGGCGACCGAGACCATGTTGCCATGGAAACGGGAGGAGGCCGAGGGCTCCGGCGCCCTCAAACAGTCCGAGTTCCCCGCTTGGGCATCGAATAAGGAGTATTTGGCTTACAACTCACCGTCGGCTACTTTCTTAGGTAAGATTGTAAAAAGGTCATATTTGGGAGAAATGGGAGTTAGTTAAAATCGTTTAATCGTAAAATAATATTTAAATGATTTAGTTATTGGGTGTTCGGTTATTATACACAACGTTCGGCAACGAGCTGTGGAGAGAGCTATGTTCGGAGTTGACTGAAATGAAACTCTTTGGTAGATGCCTGTGTCCAGCAAAGGATTTCTACAGGCTGATGATGACGAGTCTCTACCAAAATTGAATTTCTTGGTATTCTATCCAAGATATCACCGCATATTGGTGTGCGTAGATACCTAATGACTCTACTAGGCTTATTTACTTAGAGAAGAAGCTAGCCCCGAATGAAATAGATAGATAGATAATAAAAATATTTGAAATAATTTGAAATCTACAATTTTATTAAATAATAAATGTGTGTAAGGCTCACAGTTGTGTCACACTACATTAATTGTCTTGTATGAGTAAATTCTATACACATAACTATGGCTTTGTTGCTAATCAACTTTTTGAAGTAGAAAATGCACTGAGCACGATATGTTAGTATACACTTTCATTCAAAGAATAAAGAAATGAAATAATGCACAGAAAATTACTGATAACTTATTTATTTTAGCTTTGATATTCAATTGATAGTTTTAAGTAAAATTACCTTGGTTGACCACGATCGTACATACGTGAAATAGCAGCTCTTGGGCAGCACAAATGCACATGATGACTTTTCTACTCGTGCTGGGCCACGATAGACTATTTACCTATCTTAAAAAACGTGTATGTTTTGGTGTCTTATATCTTCTCTGTCGCTGCAAACGTATCGTTTTGGAAAGAAATTGAACAAAAAATAGTTATATCAAAAAAGATGCGCTACTGTGAAATTGGTGAATAATCAAATTCCTAAGGCGCTTGATCACCGCGATTGTGTTGGGATTATCGATACCGACAATCAGATTTTTTTCACTCCGGATCAGTAAGTAGTAGGTACTTTGGTAGTACTGCTGAGTAGTTCAACTGGTAGTACAAATACAGAGCCGGAGCGGCGTTAAATGCACGTAGAAAAGTCGTCGTATGCGTAGGCCCTAAAACCTTGAATCTAATACGTGTTTAAGTGATGTGAGATGCTCGTATCGCACTTTTCAGCCACCAAAATTGAATCCTACTCTACCATAGCCTTGACCTTTCTCCTCTATTCTGTGTACTCCTGCATGAGCAACAAATTGTAAACGTTTCTCATTTGTTTTTTCTCTTCCTCTCCCGCTTCATTGCTACTCCTTACTCAGGTGGTATAGAGAAGCCAAAACATCCGAAATCTATCATAGGTCTCTTCAGAAGAGAGAGCTCTGGGTCCGGGCAGGGGCCGTCCGATGCCGTGGGGTCTGACTCTGAAGGGACCAGGGATCCGAAAGTGGAGTCTTCCAAAGATGCAACAGTCCCTACTATAAGACACGCGCCGAATATGCTGTCAAAGCGAAGCACAAGTCTTGGAGGCCCGTCGGTGCTGCTGATGGAAGATGTGGCCCATTGTGACCCTCTGGGGGCATCCTCGCGCCCTGCCAGTATTATGCAGGGGCCGCACCGGGGCCAGTGTAGACGTGGGTCTATGTTGGAGCTTACAGGGTGAGCCCATCTTTGACATACTTACCTAATCATAACAATCATAGCAAAAAATCAAACACCATTTATTTGAACCAAGTTCCAATTAAGTAGATAACTGACAAAACACGACAGAAAATTGAAAAATGTAGTCGATTTCGATTACACACGTGCCCACTTTTCTCTTATGTTCATCATGAAGAACTGAATTTGTTTTTTTGAACGCCAAAACATAACGAGATCAAAAAAAAATTACTGCGCACGCGTTGATGTCTTTTTAAGGAATATTACAGTAGTCTACGAGGCGTAGCGTGGTCCTACATGCCTTATACAAAAATACACAGATCATTTTTATTTTATGCATGAAAAATACAAGTTTTGTACGAATTTCCGTCTTCCATTTTCAGCTCATTATCCCGGGACGCGATCACAGAAGAGAAATGCAGCAAGTCACTGCCTGAAAGCGAGAGGATGGGCGTGAGACGCCTGCCTCTCGGCCAGCAGAGCCTGCCCCGGGAACCCTTCATCCGACAACTGACCATGGCCTCCACTCTCCTCACCAGCTCATCATCCGAGGATTCCTCCGACGAGAACACCTGAGAGGCCCCACGTGGCAACGATAGGTTGCCACTTTTAAAGTACAAGACACTGAAGTGATGTTTTAAGAGCTGTGAAAATTGTGGTTTAAGATAGGTAAATGCTATCGGGGTAGTTTAGGAGTACAATGAGTATTAACGACGAAGAATCTTCTCAATACGCACAGCGCAATTTGATGGTGCGTGTACCTACACGATACAATTCGTTTTCTGTTTTGTTTAAAGTTCCTTAATTATAATTGTTGAGTTGGCCTATGAGCCGTATAGGCCTAATGGGAGGTACCTAGAGTTTCGGTTTGTAGGTCGCAGGTTTAAATCCCGGTCTTGCACCAATGGATTCTTCTATTCGAAAAATGTATGTGCGCATTAACAAGTGCTGAGAACGGTGAGGGAAACATCGAAAGGATACCGCAGCTTAGTCAGCTCCACACGTAGTGACCATGTCTTTCCTTTTGATAAGGTTGACTAGGCTGAAAGGACAGTATAGGTGCTGGGCAATCCTATTCCATATAACATGTTCCAGGCACTACAATGTCCGGTAAGTGAGTCAAGTTCTTCTGACGCTGTTTATATCATCTAGAATAGATCCCTTACTTGTTATGATGCAGTGACCATGTATCGTGTGGTGTACACAAACTTACCTAATTAATGTTTAATGCTTTTTGACTGTGGTGAAATTTCCCTTGCATTGAGGATTCACTGTTTAATAATGTTCGATTAGATGAATTTAATAAATCTTGTAAATAATAATTCAATAGGTAAATGAATTGAATGAGATAGATTCATTTGGTTGCTTTCACGCTTTCATATTTCTTTAATATAGTACTTAGTTTACTGTGTAGAATTTTTCTCATTAGGTACCTACAAACTGCCTACTCCTATTTTATTTAATGACTGGTGCTAGAGCGGCAAAGCAATAACTACTACAGAGGCCAAATGAAACTATCAAACTACATAAATAAAAACTGAAGCTTTAGAATTGTTAAATAGCCAAAAAAATACCATACTAATTTAGAATATTGAGTGTATTTTTGTATGTTGTTTGTAAATAAAAACGAGTACAATGTGTGTAAGAACTGAAAAACGTTTGTATAGTAATCTTTATCGATTGTAATATACGTTAAATTAGATATAGAGGGTTCTGTAATATACGAAGTGATAATAATATGTCCAGAGCGAGTAGACGTATGAAATGGAGGGCCAAATGTAAATTGCCTTTATATTTTGCTCATATTTATTTTGGATTGGCACTAAGTTGCTCGTAGTTTATCCTGGCATTTTGATGTGTAAAAATAAGAAATAAATTTAAAAACATAAGAAAAAGGCCCCCAAACTTTATTCGCGGTAAAATTGATAAACATAATTGTTTGATTTTTATGGTGGCACTCCTTGCCAATGACAATACCAACATTTAGATTAACGTAAATACAATAATAGAAACTTAGTGTGATTTTGTAGGTATTAATGGTATTTAAAACAGCACGCGCTTGCCTAGGTTCTCAATTTACTATTTATATAAACTATCCCCAAAAATCTTAAATCGTGATTACTCTGAACCTGCGCTAAATGTCATTGGCAATTTGACGTCATAGTGATATAGTTACGTCTAGCCTTGCACCAGATATAAGTACGTACTAACATGTTTTTATTTCATGTAACTACATAGAAGGCAGTCCAATTAAGTACCGACTCTTTAAACCTCTCAACGCATACTTGGCCTACAGTGAGTAGGTAAGTACTTACTGGTAGGTACTTATCTACGTAGGTACTTTTAATGTAAGGAAATAGGTATATAGGTACTACTGGTGGTACTACACGCGGTCTAAAAAACATACAAAGAATTTCCAATAAAAATGACGCCGAGACCGGAAAAACGTCGGTTTAAATATTTTTTCCTTTATATCGCGATTTTTTAACGTTGGTTATTCACGTTTTTAAACGTCGTTACGTGGTTTACTGACGTAAAAACCGTGTATTTTATGGCGTAGCCTCCGTAGACCCTCTACGCAATCAGAAATTCCTCGTTTATGTTTATTAAAATTAGATACAATTTGTATGTATTTTTTGTTAGTAGGTACTTTATTAATATATCATTTGGTGTTAGGTTAGACACAAAACAATAGCAAATTAATAGATAGGATAATAATATATAGTTCTGCATTGATTTTAGGAGTAACCCTACCGATTTGTAAATTGTTAATAGAAAAAGGTAGCTAATGAACTGAATGATTAAAAATGCACTGTTAATTAATGTATTAACAGCTCATGTTTTTGTTTGACTAAATGTTGATTTATAAAAATAATACATGTACTTCAGTAGGTAAGTAGGTGGTACCTACTTGATTTTGTATGCAGATTAGAATGAATTATTTTTGATGCATATAATATTTAATTTGGATTATCGAGCTATAGGTATCTACTACTTACAGCTTTACCAATTCAATAGGGCATGAAAGTAATGGAGATTTTTCAGTTATAAAAAATATCCTTCTTAGGTAATATGTTCTTTGGTAAAATGGTAGAAAGATAACTAGGACATTCGAATTTGAAGAAGTGTTGGTACCTAATTATAACTGAAAATGTCTTTGAAATAGGCTTTTCTATAAAACAGTGTCAATTGAAATAAATAAATAGTGCCTAGCTAAGGTATTAGTAAGATACTTAGAGAACCATTAGGTACGTCAGAAATAGATATTGCTACATACAATGTTACTTGAAAATTATTAAATAAAAACAATTCTTAGGTAGGTACGCAACATTAGATCATTTTGTTTAAGTTGAAGGAAATAAATGAATTCTTGGCAAGTTTTAGTGAGTTTCATTGTGACGTGGAATTACCTTATCCACAATGCCTGATAAGTAAGTACCTACTAGGTACCTATTTTTATTGGTAGGACCAAAACAATATAACAACAACAAATATCTCATGGCTGAACTTCGTGATGAGTCCCATCAGCAATAAATTATCTTCCCCATGATCTAAGGTTATACCGATGATGCATATACTGAGGTAGATGCAAAAAAAAATCTGGTTGGTATTGATTGAGGGAACGAAACGTTGCACTGGCCAGTCTAGCTAGACAAGGTGGTTATTTTTACAAGTTTATTCAAAATGTATTGCAATCTGAAACATATAACAATGAAATTATGTGGTTTTTAAAAGTGTATACATGTTGTATTAGTGCCATCTATTTATTCAGTTCGTTATGAAGATAGTTAGTAATTATAGTAACAGCTAGATGGCGCTATATTATTATGGCAAATGGTTTTTTAATTGTTTTTTGATTCACCCTTTCGTCAAAATTTTTTTTTTACCTATGTTCATTTTTTATTTCGAAAAACTGAAATGTACTACTGAACTGGTAGAATAGGTACTATGTACAGCAGCCAGCCGGCCAGCTCGAATCCTACGAAACCTGTCAATCGAGGTGTCATAATTATTGCCAGTTAATTGTTATTTCTCGGTAAACAGGTAAGTTTGAATACCTCTCAGTCTAGCCAATCTCCATAGCAGCTGTTAAGTTAGGTGCACCGTAGGTTGTGCAATGTATGGGTCATTTCCACGCAAAACAAAAAAATGCAAAGGTATTCTGCACAGAATTACTATTTTCGGTTTAAAGTCGAAAATATAATAAAGTTAATTAATTGTCAGCATCCAGACGAGGCAGGCATGGAAGAGGCATTTATGGTCTCCCAAACAATTTTTAGGCAAAAAATAGCGTTGGGTATTTAAAATAATAAAGAGGCAACACTGAAACGAAAATAAAAAAACAAACTTGTTTGCTTTGCTTTGCTCAGCTCGCGCTTGTCGGTCCTCGTTTTGAGAATTTCCTTCTTGTCTTTAGTTTTCATGAAAATTAACGGAAAATGTTAAGTAGATATAAAATCTTCATAACTTCTGAACAAGACTGATAATGTGCGGGATCGTTAATTGTTTGTGAATTTGTCTATGTTTCGTGTGTGGCAAAACAAGTGTATCAATACGAGAATGAAACATACTTTCATCTACTTTTGTCTTGTTGTAAACTAGACCAGCGGTAAGTAAAATGAAAAATATCTTGTAATACACAAATCTAGTAAACAGTGGCTTTGTTGGGTAAATGTGTTACGATTTCTAGTCGACCCGCAAAGGTGGTAGGTGCCGTAGTTGCATACCTTTCTAAATGGCCAGTTTGTTTAGGAAATTATATCAGCTCTTTCTTTTTTCAAATTGCTTGAGTAGTATCATAGTAGTATGTAAAACAGTACGTAAAGATAACAAGGTGTCTTTTTACTATAGATCTACATATTCCAGTAAAATTTGAAACCAATTGGTACCTTACGATTTTATCTTATCAGTTTTATAACAAGCTCTCGTGTAGAAGTTGTTTCCTTGGTGAACCTAAAAGGTATTGAAAATGTCTCTCAAAAAAATTCTAGATGTATTATCTCACTGTAAGATCTCTGTAAGTGATGACGACTTTAGTGACGTACCTAGCGGCTGAGTGCTCATCTGAGACGCAAGGGGTACGGGTTCGATTCCCGCGGCGGCACAAATGTTTGCATGATCTGCAAATATTTGTTCCGGGTCTGGGTGTTGTAGTACCATGGTGCTCATAGTTTCTGATAACACGACACAGGGAATCATAGTGTGGGGTCTGGACTATGTATGTGTCTGCTGGGCAGTGTTGCCAGCCGGGCTTGTCAAAAGTTACCTGAAATGCCTTATATAAGTAACCTTTTAGTGTGAAAAATAACCTTTTATATTTTTTCCAGTAGTAGGATTAAAAATTGACAGATGAAATATGTTGGTTGTATTAGCTTACAGAAATATGGATGCTTTAGTAATGTTTTCCATTTTAAGTTGCAATTGCAAGGTACTTTTCATAAACAGCTGAAATAAAAATAAGTAACCTTTCGAGTCATAGCAGTAACCTGAAGGAGTTAAAAATCACCTACCTGGCACCGCTGCTGCTGTGTGTTATTATTAAGTTTCAATTTGGTTACAAAAACATATAAAAACGATTGGATGCTGTGGTTTCCATCGCGCTTGAGCTGTACCTGATTAAGAAATAGCCTAGATGTTCTTTCTCAGGGTTAAGGTATGTCCATACCAAATTTCATCTAAATGGATTCAGCTGTTTAGTAGTTACTTACTTTAGCAATTTATAATAATTATCAGTGTGATGTAGTTAGGTTTCAATATTTTTTTTTTTTTTTTTTTAATATTCCGGACATATTACACACGGTCAACTGATCCCAAACTAGGCATAGCCTGTACTATGGGTACCAGAGACTGATATACATAATAGATATATATTTAACAACCAGACACAGAACAAACATCTGTGAATCACACAAATAAATAATAAATAATAAAATAAATATTCCGGACATATCACACACGGTCAACTGATTACTACCAACTGAACTATGAGGCCAGTCAACATATTAACATCATACTAAGGGTTTTAGAATGGTCTTGATTCTTTTGTTGAAATTTCATAAGACAATAAATCAAAGATAACTTTGTCATTTTAATATCTAGTAGGTATTTTAAAGAAAGGTATGAATGCAACAGCATAATCAACACAAATATACAAAGTTCGAGACAAATTAAAAAAATCCAAATTGTGTTAACTCTACAAACAAAATCTTAATATGCAGACATTCTAGCCACAGAGAGGATACATAATGTTGTACAGTTATGATTTGTTTGACAACAAGTCTCTCTAAGTTGTTATAATTCAACCAATATAGGTACTTTGTGACCTCATAACTCAGTTGGTAGTAACTCTGTCTTCTGCGCTAGAGGTCGCGGGTTCGATTCCCGCACTGGACAAACATTTGTGACTAACACAGATGTTTGTTCTGTGTCTGGGTGTTAAATATATATATCTTTTATGTATATCAGTCTCTGGTACCCATAGTACAGGCTATGCCTAGTTGGGGATCAGTTGACAGTGTGAATATGTCCAGAATATTTATTATTATTATTAATTTTATGTAGGTAATAAATATTATATGTACCTTGATATTGATGAAAACCATTCATTATCTTAATAACTGGGGAAATACGAAGGTCAATCTAATTTACTAACTTTATCTATTACATTTTTATTACACAAAAATCTGCTGTTTTGCAGTCTCAAACTCAATTATTTAGCTGTTTAAAGTAGCAATTTTGATGTGAAAACTTCTCATAAATTTACTTATTAATGAATGATAAAGATTATAAAAGAGAAAAAACCCTATTTTGAAAAGTTGGGGAAAAGGAAAGAGTATATTGAATCGCTATTTTTTTTTAAGATTTGAAAGTGATATTATGTTAGTTAAAGAACACATTGTAATAATCACAGTCTTGAGGTTTCCCATACAATATTTCTTAGAGAGATGGCTACAGTAAACAAAGTTGAATACTGCAGATGTTCAAGTTAAAAAAAAAGCAAGGTATGGTAGACAGACATCATCTTAGATCTCCAGTTCAGTCAGATATTCAAGTCAACTTAAAACTTTTTAAAATATGGCATTCATTTTCTCACTTCCAGATCATAGCAAAAATGGAGCATTCAGATTTGGTGTCGGAAATGGCTCAGGTGGAGCATCTAACAACACAGGAGAGGCTTCATCTAGCCAGAAGGTGAGCTTCCAATTCTAAAGTACAGTTCAAACGTTACCACTTTTTGTGTGGTGATAGAGAGCCTGCTCCGATCCGTATAAGGCAGTGGGTACCCCTTGGTACCCCTTGCCAACAGGTGGACCATTAGCGAGTCCGTTGCTATTTACAAAATTTAAAATAATTCTGTTAGCATGGTAGCAATATATTATCTTGTGATAATTCAAAAGGTTTAGATAATTATACTGTTTGAAAAGTGTTAGATAAACAAAAATTATCACTACTTGGTAGATAAATAAAAGTCATTCCAGCCAGTATGTAATAGTTTGAGGTAAAAAGGAGGTAAATCTATGACAAAGCACGCAAAACGCTGATAATCCATACCAAAATCATTACTGGCACATGTATACAAAGGGAGGCCTATACCCAGTAGTGGGTGAAGTCAGGCTGTAGATGATGACCACTCTTATTCATAAAAAAAATATATAAAACCGATAAAGTAAGCGAGGGCGGTGACTTTATAGACTTAAAAGTGCAAGTGATTATGAATACGAACCCTCGTAAGTCGATAAATTAGCCATTTGCTGACCAAACAGGATGTATGAAGTCAAACTATTAACGAAAACTGATACGTTCGTCATGAAACTCTTTGGGGGAGGCTTATGTCAAGCAGTGGTCTTCTACAGGCTGATGATGATGATGATCTTCGCCAAAGTTTTCGGGTATACGTACGTGCTTAATCTATTTACACTGTATGTGCTAGACTGATAACATTATTCCAACTTCGATATAAATCTCAGTACCTATTGTTCTTCATAGTCAAAGTTGTTAAATACTCCAGCTATTTATTGCAAGAACTTCAAGGGCAAAGTAAGTGCGCGAGTCTCGGTCAAAGCAGCATAATCTTGGCATCATCATAAGTATAGGTTAAGTACAATTAATTACTACAGTTCAGCGTTTTGGTGTAAACTGTAAGCTCACTGTCAAGAGTGGAATAAATAAATCACAGACCTCGATGTGAATATTTTTAGAACGAAAACACTATTAGGAACCACAAAATGGTGTGGTTGAGGAATTAAGGCACGGGGCGATGTTTTAGACTGCCCACGTACAATCGTCTGCACTAAAATGTATAATGTACCTATACCTTTCATAATCTTCATAATTAATGCTAAAGTACAAAACGTAAGGATTTACAAAGTAAAAACTCAAAAATTGTGTACCTAACCATCTCTATTGTGGCATCATTTTGCAAATTTTAATGTATACATATCAGTGCGGGCGACTGTACTTACTAACAAGAAAAAATGCGAGTGCGTTTTTCCTCCTTTCGAAGTTGTTAAATGCCGTGTTTTTTTCTACCAACCTTTCCTTAATCCGTTATATATAACATAACTTTGCGGTAACCTCAAGTGCTCGCTAAAATATTAAGAACCTAAAAATTTTAAGATATTTGACATGTGCACTAAAGAAGCCTCTAAGTGCGCTTTAATCCTTTCACTACCTTGTTTCTTTCAGCAACGGTCTTTGGCCCTTTTCAGGGCTACCATACCTTAACATGGTCTCTAACCTAATGCAGGATGACCAAGATAGAACCAGTGACATGGCAAGCAATCATACGAAATGGACTCAAACAACATGTCCCTCCACCTATACGGCATACGCTGCGATTTTGACCATTTCTCTAACCTTCCCCCGTACTTAACTTTGCGATTTGTTTAGGCTGGCACTTAAGTTGACAGGCTCGTGTAAAATAGTGCTGACACTTTGCATTTGAATAGCAATAAGTAGTAGCCCTTGTCATAGACAAAATCGGTAAACATTACAAAAAAACTGATAGCACGGCTAAATAAAAGAAGTTACCTACACCATATCAGTAACGTAGCGTGAATAGACCAATATAATCCGGTGTTTCTTATCAATACAGATGCCAGTCAGATAATGCTTGATGTATTGAAGGAGTTCGGCTGATACTTGTGTTTTTGTGCAGATTACACAGATATGGGTGTTGGTAGTTATACGTGTTATGGTAGAAGCATTTTTACTTGCACGTGCATTGTTACTGCACGTGCTACGCTTCCAATGAATCATATATCTTGAATCACATATATTATGTATAGGGAACACATGGTATGTATGAACAAGTGAACACCATGCAATCATTTATGAGGAATTGGCTGCTCCTTCTTCTTGTCGTGTCACTGATTCTTTCTTGGCCATGCTGTATTAGGTCAGTGACCAGGATGACGTATGGTGGCCCTGAAATGGGCATATGACCGTCGATGAAAGAATCAGTGTAGCTTAGATATAAAAACTCAATTAATAGAATAAAAAACTTTTATTTGTCATACACACAAAAAACAGAATGGGCATAGGACCATACAAAAAGTAAGTACGCTAATGACAAAACGAAGAACAAACATAGTAGACACAACCTATAATAGGTAGGCAATTATCCACGTAACCAACAGGAGACAACTAGTCTCGCTCTGCGTCGGGTGCAGCCATACAAGCCCTTACTCAGCTTATTGCTGCTATACATGTCTAGGTGCTATGCAAAGCAGCGCAAAAAGACTAAAAGTCGTAGAGTAAACTTTATTGCCAATTGGATATAGAAGAAGCCCCTTTCGGGATGTATAGTGAGTATGTATGTAGTAGTTTAAAGTGAGATAATAGGCCCAGAATCTGAGTTTTCCTGTTGTTTAAAAAAACGTCAATGACCTGGCCCATACCGGAATCTCGACTCATTTGATTCGTGACCCTTTCGTACGCACAGATTAACTACTTAATATTGATAAGACACTGTCGTTAAAAATACGTGTTTGTTTAAGATAGCGTTTTTAGATTGCCCCGAATAGAGACATTTTAGCTTCCATTGCCAAGCACGCCATTTTTCCGATCCTGCGGTAAACGAATTCAGTAATTTCTCACAGCTTTTTTTTTACCGAACCTTTCTAATTTACTGTATTGAGCTACCGCCGCCGGCTGCGCTCGCATGGTACCCCTGGAATAAGTAGATTATACAACGTGTTCCATAACTAGTATACTACCCCGAAAGGGGCTTATTCCATCAACAACATTCAACAATATTTTTTTTGCGAAAACCAATTCTTAATTTTATTTTTTTAGCCCAAAAGAGCAGATTTTTACATAGTGTCTAATTCTAATTCTAAATGGGGGAATAAGATCTGCACTGACGTCCCGCGTTGGGGTGTATTGTGCATTGTCCCCCTGCTGACCTCACCCCAGCCAGCCCAACTCCTTAAAGTAACGGAGAAGGACCCTGGGTTGGTGGCAACATTGTTCGAGAATCCCCGTTGATTTTGTGAGGAGCAGGATCCGATCACCTCCTGCATTCCTGTTTTGAGCCTAGCTTCATTTGTGGCAGTGCAATGTAGTACAACGTGCTCCACTGTTTCTTCGTGCTGAAGACAGCCGCGATAGAGGCCGCTGTCTGTAGCTCCAATCTTAAGGAGATGGTGGTTGAGATCACAGTGGCCCGTGATGATGCCCGTGATTACATAGTGTCTTTCAATGGCGAGTCTGAAAATAGAATATGGCCGATAAATACTATTCATCTCAGGGCTTAGTCATGTCAGCTCGAGTTTAGCTATCATGATATCTCTGTTTAACATACGGTCTTAGCATGTGCACATGTTCACTGAATATATAAACTAGATAATGTGCGATAATGTCAACAAGATTATAGCTAGTGCACAGCCGTGTTTGATCTTCCAAATCTGCCCACCCCGGGGGAATGTGACAGCAACTTTTATAATGACCGGCCGCTAAACTCTGCGCTCTATAAATTTTATATGTAGCCTGCAAAGGTGAAAATTCTCTCTCATACCAGACACCCTTTAAACGGACACAGCAATGTGAGCGTTATGCTAGTCTGCAATGTTCGTGAGTTACACACTTGTCACCTTTGAGTGGTGAAAAGTGGATAGGTTACCGTTTTTGTATGGTCTCACGCACGTATAGCGCGCCTAAAAAACCGGCAAGCTATTCACTTATTGTTTGCACAGATATTTGTTCTGGCTCTGGACTCTGGGGTACCCGTCATTTCTGATACCTATGATACAGGGAATCCTAGTATGAGGTCAGAATAGTAATGTTACTGTTGGGTCATCATTATCATCATCGTCACCCTGCAGAAGTGTAGTGCTGGACAAAGGCCTCCCTAAAAGAGTTCATGTTGAGCAGTCTTGAGCCTTTTCCATAGAGCTATGTCGTACTCTCAGGTCATACTGTTGGGTATTAAGATATATTTTTCAAGATACGTCCATATCACAACATAATATTAAGTTGATATTGACGTAGGACTTGACCTCCCCACATTGTTCCGTGAGTCAGCGACGCAGGCCCATGAACCGCGTGACATTTTCAGTAGGACATGTCCATTGCTACAATTTCCTTTCACCGCTTCCTAAATTAATTCGGAAACGGATACTTAACAAGCAATGCTACTTCGATGCTGGTTCTCATACTTTTCAATAGTTCCCTTTCTTTTAATTTCTTAGTTCGAAACCCATTTAATTTTTACGAGTCCATACGTGTAGGTACTTGGGCTTATGAAACGTTAGTTGGAGAAACCTTGTTTTCACTTTTTATGATTGCATGACAGTTTGCAACAAGACACATGCGGAATTAAGCGTGTTTTAAAAATGAATTGCTTAAATTTTAACCATTAACTTGTATCAACGTATTGCAATAAGCGCTCACGGCCACGTTGTCACACTCAAGTTAAAGTCGAGAGAATGAATGAGTTTGATTGTTTTGAGAACTAAATTCGTGATTAGTTTGCGCTCTCATCTTAATACTGACATTGACCTAGCAACCCAATAAAAATGTTGCATAGTGTTAGAGTAGGTTCAATATGGCAAGATGGTGAATGCTAACACGACCCCATCTCGCCTCAACCAGGCGGAGGACTGCTCACAGGGGGGTATTTAGTGGGTTCGAGCCCCACATACCCCTTTCCGCCACCCCCCATGGTGGAAAAGAAATGCGACGGCATTTTCCACCCTTAAAAAAAAAAAAAAAAAAAAAAAAAAAGGTTCAATATGGCAAGATTATCCTTTGTGAATGAGGGAAACCAAGGCACTGAGGTAATGCTAAGGGGTCACCCGCACTATTAACGACTGGTGATCTTATGACGAGCAGAGATCATCATCATCATCATCAGGCTGAAGAAGTACACTGCTGAACATGGACCTCCCCCAAAGAGTGCCGCGACGAAAGGTATATGCCATTTCCATCTACCGACTTCCCCAACTTTCACAATGTCGTCAGTCCTTCCGCCTTCCAACACTGCGTCATCCGGTTCGTGGTCGCCATTCGAGAACCTTTATTCTCCAACGGTTGTCGGTTCTGCCAGCTATATGGCCTACGCACTGCCACTTACTAGCTAATTCTGAGAGCTATATCGTTGACCTTGGTTCTTCTATAGCAGCAGAGATAACGAAGACAAATACAAAATCTATTAATATCTAGTCTGCTTATCTTGATTCTGTGAGATGATCGACATTTAAACAGTTTTAAGGAAAAAATATATTTTGTGGAAATTTCTTATTTTTCGGGTATGAAGTACCTACAAGTTTTCTGTTTGATTACGCTGTTATGGCGGAGAAACTGAGACCAATTAGCTAAAAGGACTTTCCTTTGGGAAAACCATATTGTTTGCTTAGCTGTTAGAGATTCGTGTCGCCTATTTTTATGTTAGTTATGTTCACGCCTCATTAAAATGCAAACACAGCTGTCGCTTCAAGTCACTTGTAATGTTGCTTTACAAAAGCTAGTCATAAAATGCGAAAAAACACATAGGCTTTACAACTAGGTTGCTAATACGCATCTTGAGCAATCTTGATGCCGATTTCGATGTACTTCTCGAACGTTTAGTAATAACCTAATTTTAAAAGATACAGTTAATTTGAAAAAGTTTGTGAAAATCACCATGTCGAAAACATTGATATCATTTGCTGTGCAACGACGTCGTTGCTACGTTATAGCATTTTGATCTCCGAACATCAATAAATTGGATATCAATTGAATCGTTATTCCCATTCACTACGTCTTGTCTATCTGTTAAAGAAAGTATTAGTAACTGACTTTAAGGAGAATAAAAGTGCGTTGGTTGGTACTATCAAGAAAACGGGCTGTGGGCCCTTGTGACCTTGTTGTGTTAAACACTTGTTCCGGTTTATATAATATACAACCAAATTACGTTGACTCGTAAATGGCACGTACACAATCCGATTCCTTGATAGTAACTACATCCTCAAAATATTAAGAAAAATAAACTTTCGATGTATTTGTGCACGTTTGATGTTGGTACGTCACTCCCTCATGAAAGAATTGTTTGTGATGTCTCGAAATAGAAGTAGTACGTACTAAGTACTTAATGTGTTAAAACGATTTGCAACTACATCTAAGCTGTAATGTCTATTGAAACTGCTAATATTATTTACATGAACCCACGCTTTCAATTTGAACATTTTAAAATAGAACTAATTTGTTCAGAATTCAGATGACTAGCAAACTCACTTGATTCGCTCCTGATTTACTTTTTACCTTTAGGAGAACCCTCAGTGAAAAACGCCTTGAAGGTGCAAAAGTTCTTGAAAGAAACAGAACTTGGAAGAATCGGCGTTGTATGTTTGTTGTGTATCGATCGATCAAATACGCCTGTTCTAAATGTATGTTTATCCTTGCGTATATAAAGATTTATGTTTTATTAATACGGGTCCTTACTCTGAGGCAATCAAGCGTGTCCTCATATCATAATAGCTACAAACGTTGAAGTAATTCAAGATATTATACGAGTATGACGTAAAACCATGATATCACCAAACCACTTATACCTGCCTATGCTTTTACATTGTCATATATTATAACACGCTGCTCGATCCACATCTGTTATCATCATAGTGCCGCCACCTTATAGTACTTACTAGTAGAAGACCCGCGACTTTGTTCGTGTGGAGTTCTTTAACTAAAACTTAGATGAAATAGTCAACTTCCAGAATCACATCGTAGACTTCGAAAGGGTTAGATTAAATTTGTCTTGTACTTGTTTAAGCTGTTTTGATTGACAGTCAGTATAATGCAGTAGTTTTATATAGGGACGTACCAAGATTATAAAGGCCAAGATTGAAGGTTCTGCTTAGAACAGGATAGATTTGTATCTTCGCAGTAGCAACCGACATATTGCACACCGCTGACTAAAAAATATTATTACTATCTCATCAATAGAAAATATATTAATTGAGCTAGGGTTCAACATGGGACGATCGCTCTGTCTCTTTTTGTCTTATGTCAAACGAAATGTAACAATAAACAACCACAATACTTCAATTAGGACGTGTCATGTGCCTAAGTGGTGTGGTTTGTATTGCGCGCCGAGATGTTAGTTGGTACTTCACGTGCATTCAATCAAACTGAGAATAGTACTGCGGGCAGTTTGGTGGCAGTAATAATCAGAATTTCTTATTCGAAGTGTGAATACGAAATTCAGATAGGCAGGACCTCTTACAAACCTATTTGTGCGCGAAGTGTGAACGGACTTGTTATGTCAATCAGTGAGAAGGAGAGATTAGATGCTTTACGTGAATCTTTATCCAGGTATTTCTTTCTGTTTTTCGACTAGCGTCGCCCGCGGCTTCGCTCGCGTGGTAGGTACCGAATAAAAAGCAGCATATATGTTATTGCAGTCTATTTACTACAACATTCCAATCCGTTCATTGGTTACGTCGTGGTTGAGTAACAAACATATGCCTTCTCAAACATCTTTATAAAAAATGCATTTATAATATTAGTAGGATACCAACTGGGATTCACTGCTCTTATAGGTTTATCCAAGCTAATATTATAAATTTGAAAATAACTATGTCTGTCTGTAACGTTTTCACGCCTAAACCGCTGAACCGATTTTGATGAAATTGTGTATGGACATAGCTTTAACACATAGGATACTTTTTATCCGGTCGGGTACCGCGCGAGCGTATGCCCTAGGCAGCCACTAGTTATCAATATTTCCTAAGCCTTTCTGAAATTCTTAACTACACTGAGGTCAGAGTAGTTATGACAAGTTTCTCAGTCGTATGACATCGTCATCCCTTTAATTAGCGCTGTCTAATTATGCTGAATATTAACATTACTGTTTTACTACGTCATCATCATCTTCCTGCCCTTGTCCCACATTAAGTGGAGTCTGCACAACATGTTTTCTTCTTCAACTCTCCTCTGTTAGCTTCTACAAATTCTATTATTAATTCTACCAACCAAAACCAAGGATCAAGTTATCTCCACACTCATTTTAATCAAGATCGGTTCAGCCGTTTATTAGGGAAAAGGTACAAACATACAGATAGAAGACAAAGTTACTTTCGCATTTATTTCATTATATATAGCTATGCGCTTGACTGCTATCACACGTGATGGAAAGTGAAGATGCAGCCTAAAGCCGTTGTTCATACGGCGTGCAATATGTCATCTAAAATGTACCAATAATATCCCCCTATTCACTCTTGCATTTATTAAAAAGTGTGCTTTGTTTATTCCAGACGGCGAATGCAGCAGCTAAAGCTATGGCAGCAAAGAGAGAAAGAATGGGCACGGTCGCGGGCGAAGAGAGAGAAGAGCAACAAACGGAATATATTCTTCAACGATAGCGTCATGTTGCTCGAAGCCGCCGCGAGGAACGATATTGATGAAGGTAGGTCTTCAAAACGTCTTAAAAAAAATAGTAGAAACGTATTCATTCTTGAAATGTAGAATGGTATTGTAGTTGAAGTGGCGCTGGACATGCCATATAGCTCGCAGAACCGACAACAGCTGAGGAATCAAGGTTCTCGAATAGCGACCACAAACCGGGTGACGTAGTTTTAGAAGCCCCCCACCTGATGGTAGGAAACTTGCGGAAAGTCGGTGGATTGATAGAAACAACAAAGACGGCAACAAAATTATCGCTGTCAAACTGAGTAAGGATAATGCAACAACAGAAACGATAGGTACTATTGTTGAACTATCTATACGCTACGAACTACGCTATATTTTTTCAATCGTGAGGCGGGTCGGGTATTGTATCCCTGAATAGGATCTCAGGTCAGTTTGTGAAAAGATTCAGTAGGACTAGATAGACTGCTTATCGAAGACTGGTTTGAACGAAGGTTTTCCTGTTCCTAGAATAAACTAATCAGTCGAACCAGTAATCACTGCCGATATGCATCATTTGTTGAGTTTGTAAAAACAGTTGTTGCCTGGTAATTTATTCAGGTTTTTTCTTCATTAAAACCCACCTAATAAATTCAATTGAATCATTCCAAATGTGTTTTCCGTCTAACATTCATTCATGCTTATATGTTACTAGGTACTATTTTTAACCGACTTCAAAAAGGAGGAGGTTCTTAAGTCGGCTGTATTTTTTTTTGTGTGTATGTTACTCGATATCTCTGCCAATACTAAACCGATTTTGATAATTCTTTCGCTGGTGTATAGAGTATGATCCCGGGGTCGTCCCATATTAATTTAATTCCTGAGGGATTGCTACTTGTCCCGTAAAACTTAAAAAAACGTCATCATCTCTTGAAATCACGACTTGCCGATTTTATTTTTGTCGACGGTTTTATGTTATGGTTATCCCCGCGACTTCGTTCGGGTGCTGCTATTTTTACATAAACTTTAAACTTAGGGGTTGTATGTCGGGAATTTCTTTCTGTGCACCCATACGTTACAACAGGAAGCTTTCATAGTCTTAGTAGGCTCTTCGTTGATTTTCAAAGAGAATAAAACACTACGTTTGATTGTCAGTCAGTCAGTCAGTACCGTAAGAGTATTGTTATTATTGATGATGAATGGATGTCATACTTCTTTTTGTTTTTTATTCGAAAGTGTAGGTGGCCAGTGTCATCCTCAGTAAGTAAGCAAAACGCAAAGAGGTTGATAACATAAAAAAGAGGTTGATATTACTACTATCACACTATCATAGATAGGAACAATCGCAATGAGGGTTAAATAGAATGCCAAAAGCTAGAGCTTCAAATTTAAATTATTCTTGTATAAATTCCAGTGCGGCGCCTCTTAGCCCGAGGCGTGACCCCCGACGCGACAAACGAAGACGGCCTCACAGCATTGCATCAGTGCTGTATCGACAACAACGAGGCAATGATGCGGCTACTGTTAGACCACGGTGCCAACGTCAACGCGGAAGATAGCGAAAAGTGGACACCATTGCATGCCGCCGCTACCTGCGGGAACTTGAATCTGGTGCGGATATTGATACAGCGAGGTACGTTTTCTATTATGGCGTTGTCACAATACTGCATCAACGGGGCTATGATGCGGTTCCTGTGAAGGATAATGAGCAGTAGACGTATTTAAATGCAATAGCATATTATAGCGTTGTCATAATACTGCATGAAAGGGACGGGACTATGATGCGGTTCCAGTGGTTCCATAGCGAGAAGTGAACGTCTTCTCACGTCGCCACTACGTTCGGAACGTTAATCGTTATATGCGACAAAATAGTATATACATACATTGATTTCATATTATGGTCTCACTCACATCCTCACTCTTCTGCTAATGAGCATGAAAATATAAAATATTGCGTTATGGTCGTGCGCGGTTGACTGGCACATAATATACCTAAATTACTAAATATCGTTTAGAAATTAACTTGTCCGCTCATTGGTATTCTGACGGAACGATGTGTGCATCATATTGGATGGATACGTCTGACCGTCACGAATAGCACTAAATCCAGCCTTACCTGGCACGCCGCCGATATGTGTATCAATATACGTTTTAAAACTTTCAGGCGCGAACCTACTAGCGGTCAACGGTGATGGCAACATGCCATACGACATCTGTGAGGAAGAGAGGACACTCGACGCGATAGAAAGCGAAATGGCAGCCAGAGGCGTCACGCAGCGGCTAATAGACGACACGCGAGCCGCTACTGAGATGACTATGCTGCGGGATATCGCGGACATGGTCGAAGCAGGGATGGACTTGGACGAGCCTAGGGATAGTCAGGGGGCGACTTTGGTGAGCTATATGCGATAAATAATTTTAAAAAAAAGATCGAAATCACTTAATTGACTGGCCTCATAGCTCAGTTAGTAGTAACTCTGCCTTCTGCGCTAGAGGTCGCGGGTTCGATACCCGCACTGGACAAACATTTGTGTGATAAACACAGATGTTTGTTCTGTGTCTGGGTGTTAAATATATATCTATTATGTATATCAGTCTCTGGTACTCATAGTACAGGCTATGCCTAGTTTGGGATCAGTAGACCGTGTGAATATGTCCGGAATATTTATTTATTTATTTATTTATTTATAACTCTGCCTTCTGCGCTAGAGGTCGCGGGTTCGATCCCCGCACTGGACAAACATTTGTGTGATAAACACAGATGTTTGTTCTGTGTCTGGGTGTTAAATATTTATCTATTATATATATATCAGTCTCTGGTAACCATAGTACAGCCAATGCCTAGTTTGGGATCATTTGACCGTCTGAAGATGTCCGGAATATTTATTAATTATTAGGGTTCTGGCGGTATAATATCATCGTTATGATAATTCAACACCAGATATTGTATGACCCGTTATTGTTCATAGTTCATAGTTTTTTATTAATAACATATACGAGTTACAGGTCAATAGGTAGTTACAGGTCAAGATGATATTGAACTGCCAGATATTACGCTACCAATATTTTCATTTTGATCACTACTCTAACCTCACCCACTGATTTTGATTGGGGCAGATATGTGACCTCTCTCCCTAACACAGCTACTGTTGACTTTGTACAATCGGGCTTTGTAATATCAGGGTGTGCATTATCAACACTTATTGCTCACTTCACTCGCAAATAACTCAAGCCTCATAGTGTGATTATATGATTTCAACTGTATCTACGAGTAAATATGTTTGAGTTTCGATTGTAGGTACATCCAATTAGCTACTCGCCATCCGCCTAATAAGTTGTAAATAGTTGCCTTACATACGAAAATGTCTAAGTATCTCTTTCCAAATTGGAGTTCAATAAGGCATGTTAAAAACGTTATGTATTATTGTAATTACTAGTAATGTTTTTATTCTTTTCCAGTTACACATAGCATCTGCAAACGGATACATAAAGGTTGTGGAATACTTACTGGAGCACCGAGCGTCCAGCGACGTCGTCGACCACGATATGTGGCAGCCGGTCCATGCGGCCGCGTGTTGGGGACATGTAAGTTACCACCTAGACCATAGATAAGGTAGACCACGGCTGAAGTGGTGATAGTTACCTTTTCATTAAAATCAAAAGTCAAACTCATCGTTATGTCGGTTAGGAAACCAACGAAATACATTAAATTAGAGTTATTGTTTATTGGAGCAAATGCACTTCATTACACATGTTATGAGAGGGAGAGAGAGCGAGAGGCACAATGTTGCTGTCGCCAGAACTATATAGATAATAAATTATTTACATTCATATTTTTATGTTTTTCATTAACAATGTCCTAGAACCTAAGACGTTTGCAGCTATGTGACATGCGCACGAAAGGAGCCTCTAAGAGGCGCACTATTCACTACACTGATTCATTCTCAACTTGGTCACTGACCTAAAACAGGATGACCAAGAAAGAATCAGTGACACGACAAGAAGAAGACTGGTGGAGTGGTGGTAGTGGCCCCCCCGCCTGCCCATCCAGAGGTCGTGGTCGTGCCCCAGTGGATTTTCCATTAGGAAAAAAATTATGTGCGCTATACGGAAAACATCGTGAAGAAACCGGCATGTCCTAGAACCTCGAAATTCGGAGACATGTCCACGAAAGGAGGAATCGCGAAATAGATGATACGGGGTATTTGAAGGCGCGTTCTTATCGAGTTTTTTTGTTACAGTTGGAGGTATTAGAGTTATTAGTGCAATTTGGAGCAGATCTCAACGTGAGGAATAAGCATGATGAGACACCTGCTGGTAAGAAATCTCCTATTTCATAAATTACCTATTTGATCTGGTTTTACATTTTTTTTTTTTTTCTTTTTTATTTTTTTTAAGAAATTTTAAAACATGTTTGATGCACACTTAAAAAGCCCATATGGGCTTGTCTAAAGCGCGTACAGTTCTCCTTAGTAATTAAACATGCATGACTAAAGTAGGCTTAATCTAGGTATATAACAAAAACATATGAAATTAAAAAAAAATAAGAGATAATTATGAGGTAGATAACTTAAACATCGCATCGTTCTCTGTTACTGGCAAGAACCAGCGGCCGGCACCCGCTCTTATCAGTTGCTTAGTCAGCTAAAATACGCTGAGCGCACTTGTTTACGAGTTGAGTGAATACAAGGTGTATCAGTGACATAGTACTGAATGTGATTGGTACAGTTCAGTCAATTGGATCATTTTTTCTTTCGTCCACACGTATGACATCTAGACAATGATAGTACTTATATTAAACTTACTGTTACCCTACCCCGGACTTCGTCCGTATTCATAATAATTTTCCCGCTGTACCGTATGCACCATTGACTTGCACCATGAATGGTGCAGATGCAACCAATTAGTTTTATTTGCACCATTAATGGTGCAGATGCTACCAACTCGTTTTTTCACCCCCTACTTTGCTCCCTTTAGGGATGATTTTGCAAAAATGCTGAAACACATATTTTGTTATTTCTTACGAAAAGCCTAAATATACATTATCAGTAAGTTATCTGAAAATTTATTAGGTTTTTGGTTAGAAATAAAGAAATGAATACTAAAGGAGGAATTATGGATTGCCCATACAAAATTTCAAGCCCTATTTCACCCACTTCAAGATCATTTTTTTGAGATAAAAGATAGCCTATGTCCTTCGCCAACATAATAATCTATCCGTGCCATTTAGCCATTTTTTATATAACTATTATGTTTGTGCAGATATCTGCGAGGAGGGGGAGATGCGCGGGCGCATAAGCAGGCTGACGGCGGAGCAGGAGGAGCACCGGCGGCGCGCCGCGCTCGCGGGCGGGGAGCGCATGCGCACCGCGCGCCGCTCCTCCTCCACCACCAGCACCAGCAGGTACCGCTGCGATCACCTCGGCGGCGGGTTTGATTCCCGCTGCGGGACTAATTTCATGACCTGCAAATATTTGCTCCATGTCTGGGTGTTGTGGTACCATGATACTCGTAGTTTCTATAAATAAATAAATATTCCGGACATATCACACACGGTCAACTGATCCCAAACTAGGCATAGCCTGTACTATGGGTACCAGAGACTGATATACATAATAGATATATATTTAACACCCAGACACAGAACAAACATGTGTGTTAGTCACAAATGTTTGTCCAGTGCGGGAATCGAACCCGCGACCTCTAGCGCAGAAGGCACATTCGTACCACCACATTCGTGTGGGGTCAGGACTATGTATGTTGTGACTGTTGGGTTTTATTTATTTATTTACTGTCTTCGACTTTTCCTGGCCCTGCAATGTCAAAGCATCTTCTAGTCTTTGGGCTCTACCATAACGTCTTATTGCCATTCATGCGAGCGTGCTAGTGTTGTTTTACACGTATTTAAAAAAAAAATGTGACTGTTAACATCTCTGGAACTACTGTACCAATTCAAAATAATATTTCACTAATAGGAAGCTACACTATCCCTGTGTAACATACGCTTTATTTTATTTTGATAAAAAATACTTTTCATTCCTAAAACTCAATTTTTGAAAATCAAGTCGGATGAAAAATCGCCGCTTGGCTTGGCGGAGTAATAATTTCTAATCTGTGACAAATGCACGCACTGCACTTAGTCCAGTATTTACCGAAGTTTAAGAGCTTATTTTTAGGAGAAAATCCATTTTGAAATAAAGACGGTCAAGTGCGAGTATGTATAGCGAGTAGGCAGTGAGGCTTCCATCACACGTAACACGTGGTCGGAAAATCAAGGTCTCAAGTGTTCGAAGTGACAAGAGTCAAGATGGGAACATACTTGGCCACGCGGACGAAGTCGCGGGTCAGCTAGTAGAGTATATAATTTTGACTGACATCATGTGTTGTTAACAGAGTACGGTCGGTGCGAAGAACGTCGCTTCGGGAAAAGCAGCTAACGGCGAAAGCGGACGTCAGAGGCGAAGCGAGACTACGGGAGACATTCGATTCCGCTGTCGACGACGAAATTCAGGTGAGTTCATTAAACTTTGAAGCCCGGACTTTGGCGTTTTTGAAGCCAGGACCACGCCGAGGCCCGAGTCTGTAATGTTTGTAACTCACTTGTCACCGGTGAGTGGTGAGTGTTTTTGAAGCCAGGACCACGCCGAGGCCCGAATCTGTAATGTTTGTAACTCACTTGTCACCGGTGAGTGGTGAGTGTTTTTGAAGCCAGGACCACGCCGAGGCCCGAATCTGTAATGTTTGTAACTCACTTGTCACCGGTGAGTGGTGAATAGTACCAATAATGGCACAACTTTGTATCCTTAGTACCACCAATGCTACTAGTAACATTAATTAAGAATATGTAGTACCATCATGGATATTTTTGTACTGCTAGTACCATCAATGGAACTAGTGAACTATGGTTCCATGTAGAACTATCGTTGTGTCAATCTCTAAAACGCAACCATGCCATTTCACGCAGCAAGCAATATAGTTACATTTTTTGTCTTATATTTGTTTTAATAATAATTTTCGTAGGTATTAAGGTTGTAAATGCTAAAACATTGTTTCCCTTTATTAATGAATCTAGTTTCAAGACAAGATCCGTGATATTGAATTAGTCAAACTTTTTTTGGGACCTTCCTCGTGTATATATATATATAATTATAAAAATACTACTATTTCAATTTAACCTCATTATATCGGCAGAAATGTCATTCATTCATTCCATAAATTTTCCTGTGGATGAGATTTCTGATAGAAATCGCCCTAAAATCCTTATGAACAATCATAGAACGTTATATCTGCAAAGATATTAGTTATTTACTTAAAATTAATAATGGTTCGGTCCGTTAGTAGCCAATTAAAAGGCATGGGCCGCGTACCTGGTGGAATGTAATGCACTACACATTTCAAATGATGTCCACACTTGTGTGCGTTCATTTACATTCAACTGTAGAAGTTTTAGCTTGTATTCGTTCTTATTAGACCAACCAAACAACAGAATTAGCACTAACGTTGATGGATAGGAAATAAGTTATTTTAAATATTATGCCAACATACTTTAGAAGTTGTATGTAACAAATATGTCAATCTATTTATTTGACAAAAATTAGGACATTAAATATTTTTTATCTGTCAAAAAGTATGTGCATATAATTATATGAATACGGTAATCTATGACTAGATGAGTGTCTTATTATTTTAGGACAAAAATCATTATTTCACCAATCAATAGATTCTCTCAACAAAGTTCAGTGAATAGATGTGAAATGAAGATTGACAACACAGCGTTTCCGTGCTTTGGAGTTGTTCGCCAAGTCGTGGTCGAGTCGTAGTCGAGTCGTAGTCGAGTCTTAGTCGAATCGTAGTCGAGTCGTAGTCGAGTCTTCGAGTAAATGTCGTTAAGCCACGACGGAGGTCTTTTGGCGGGTTTAAAACCAGAGTCCGATTTTGCTCCTGCGACTTTACTTTTACTTCCAACTTAAATCTTCGGGTTAGTCCACCTAGTTATACTATTAGTTATACGATATAACATCTTCTAATACTTCCACCACTGTGCTTGTAATAACCCAGCGTCAAAATGAGCTGAACAACAGCGCACAGACTAGGCTAGACGGTCAATTGCGTCAGCAGAGTTTATAGCAAGATTATATTTTGACAGCAGATGAAAATGAAATTGCACATGTGTGGTCACAACTAAAGAAGCATCAACCAATTATCATAACGAACGCGAATATCGTGCGCGTAACAACTGAAACAAACGTCACCACGCAACTTTCGACTTTCGCACCATTATTATAAAGGGTAAAACTGCATCACTATGCCTTTTCCTACAAAAAATATTACGGATGCTTACTGTGAAAGGGAAATTTGTCATTGCCGTGACATGCGACAGCTGTGTTGAATGTTTGAAATTCAATAACGTTGTAAATGAATTATTAACTTTATTTCTTAGTGGTATGCGATTGGACGTTTAGAGGCTAACGATTGTTTCACCTTATGGTAAGCTGTTACGTCATCAGTCTGAATTTCCATTGCTGGACATAAACCTCTTCAAAAACCGAATTACTTAAAAGTTTTCTAAAAGATGATCAAAATTAATGAACAATACCAAACACGATGTTGTAGTTGCAATTAATTAACCTACATAATCTTATTACAGATGGTAACAAGATTACAAATATGAATGTCGTACATGGACGCTACTCAATAATTAAAATAATAAAAGCGGTTATAGAACAAGTGTAATAAACTTATTAGTGCTCTTGTTGGACTGTTTTACGCGGGCGATATTATTGAGCAACACCCGGCAACATATAATGGGGCAAAGTGTTACTAATTACTTCTAACATCTGCTCGTGTCTTCACTCGCGTGGTGCCTTGATGAAAAAGTAAGATTATCATTCAAAAGTCTGTTGTACAGTTGTCATAACTAGATAAGACTATAGTTATCATGCCACTCTCGCAAAGTTAGTTATATAGGTTAGAGTACTGACGGCCCTTGGGGAAGGTTTTAGAGTGGAGACCACGCACCGTAAAGCGCAGCATAGGACTGCCGTCCATTAGATGGTGACGTAAAAGGTTGCTGGCGGTCGTTGGCTGCGGGCGCACAAATAAAGTCGCTCTGGAAATCTATGGCCTTTGTTTGGGTGCACATCCCACGGCTGAAATGAATAGCTGGACGAATGGCAACAATTGTCAATTGGCAAAAATTGCCAGTGAATAAGCACTTATTAATGCTGATTTTGATGTACGGATGGATTTCGAGGTTATCTCAGCGCGATCTGCTACGTTAGTTGCATAACGTTGCAAACGCATGTAAGAATGTTGCGAGGAACGCGTTGAACTGGAAGTTAAGGAAGATCTTTGGTAGAATATTCGCCGAATAAATCGTCTACCTCGCCTTACAGAAGATCGCAGCCAAATAACATTATTTGTTTCAAATAGTGTTGTGTTTCTGCGGTGAGTAAGGTTGCCAGAGCTCTTTAGGGGTGAGGGGTCGGCAACGCGTGCGTGATGCCTCCGGTATTGCAGGCGCTCATAGGCTACGGTAACCGCTTACTAACCTACTAAAGGTGAGCCGTATGCTTGTTTGACACCTTAGTTGTATACCAAAAAAATAAAAAATTGTAGTTCACCGAGATCGGACGCGGTGGAAATACAATAGCTGTCATGTGATCTTGGAGCTCCTCTCGAAATAATCTCGTCGTTGTCGGCGACGACGGCAGCGGTGGACAAACCGCGATAGTAAATTATGTATCGCTACTTCGGCACCATCATCTCGTTCTCAGTGACGGCGGCGATGGACAAACGGCCTTAGTCTGACTACTAAAATAGTCCCACTGAGAGTCATTAAACGACATCTTAGTATGCACCATCCAGAAGTGTTCCCACTTTATCAATGCAATGATGCCATCCTCAATGCTGTTTGTAGCTTAAGCATCATTTTGTTGCATAAAAAAATCACCACTAGCTCTCGTGCTAGCACTGTGGGTCAGTCTGTTGCGCCACATACCGGCTGCTAATACGAACGTAAAACCACTTATTATTGCTTCCCGACTAATTGGACAACAATTACGCATAGCAAGAACTGGACTACATACAGGTACGGTTAGCTTTATCACAGATTTCCAATGAGAAATACTGTAACCGGAAAATTATAGATGCTTATAGTCCAAGAAGAAAGAAAGATAAGTTTTCTAACTTTTAAAGTTACGATCTTTAAAAGTCGCGGATTATTTGCTGATCTCGTTTTCGTGCAAATGTGTAGAAGCGACCCCCCAATAGTGTCCTTCCTCCAGCCCACATGCCCAGCGTGGTGAGTATAGGCAAATTCCCTCCACAAGATAGGAAATCGCTCTGGAAATCTGTGGGGGAGGCCATGTACACCAGTAGACGTCCTCAGGTTAAAATGATGATGATTATTACACCCACGTGCTAGAGATAATCGCCATATCTTATATGGTCAGTGTTCAAAAACCAGCACACCCTTATAATGGCTCTTTTCTATCGGAGGCTGGACAACAGCATTTCAAGCCGTGTTCAAACGGCGTGCGATTTGCTACCGGAAATTCGTTTCAAAATGCTCCTTACTTTTACTTGTTAAAGTCTATTTTGAGTATTTATTCTATATTAGATTAAAAACCGCAAGCCCATAAAAGTCAAACTCAAATTTACTTTCAGTAGACGTAAAGATCATTTTGAAATATCTTTTAGTTTACATATCGCACGCCGTTCAAACACCTTCTATATACCTTAACTTTATTTCATTTATTTGTGTAGCTAATTACGAATTACACTCATTTGTTTCCACGGCACTTTCACTGCTTTTGGACTACACAGCTTGGCGTTAATTGGACGGACTTGTATATTTAATTACATACATTAATTACTCCCGTCAAAATTTGATAAAATATGTAACCACGAAAATTAATACTTCAGCCATAGAAAATTGAGATCTATTCCGAGTTGATCAATTGGTGTTGATTCTGTTGTTGCACTCGCTTGCTTGTAGTGTAGTTTTTTAAATACAAAATAGGCTAACGTTTGCCCACAATCTCACCTAATGTTAAGTGACGATGTGGTCTACGGTGTAGCACGTTTGCCTAGAAGAAACCTATTCACTCTACTCTTGAAGACACCCAAATTATAGGTATTCGGAAACACAGACGCCGGCAAAGAGTTCCACTCTTTGGCTGTCCGCATTATAAAGGTAGAAGCAAAGCGCTTGGTGCGGCAAGGTGGTATATCAACCATGAATGGATGTCGCGTCTCCGTGCGTCTGGTTGTCCGATGATGGAATGGGGATGGGGGGACTAAATCAAAGAGATCAATCGCACACTCATACACCCACTAGTAGTAGCTTCTAGAAAATCTTTTCCTGTGCAGGCCTGTGCTAAGAGGCCGTATCGTGGCCTCCGAATACAATATACTCTCTAGACGCGTAATGCACTTATTCTAGAGCAGTTTCTTATTAATTATGATTTATTCTATGAGATTCACGTACTAACTATGCATAAACTGTGGCAATGTGCACCGAAGCGGTTGCACTCCTCGTAATTACACGTTTCTAAACGTTTTATTGTTTGAAATCATTGACGCAAGAATATCGGGATAATTCACTCTGCGATAATGCATTTCACTTCACCTGTCGCCTGTCTCTATCTGTGCTCTATTGGTGCAGAATATTCAAATGGTACATACTATAAAAAAATATTCCGGACATATTCACACGGTCAACTGATCCCAAACTAGGCATAGCCTGTGCTATGGGTACCAGAGACTGATATATATAATAGATAAGTATTTAACACCCAGACACAGAACAAACATCTGTGTTTATCACACAAATGTTTGTCCAGTGCGGGGATCGAACCCGCGACCTCTAGCGCAGAAGGCAGAGTTACTACTAACTGAGCTATGAGGCCAGTCCTATGTCTTGCTAATGGATAATAAAATCGATAGAATGAATAAATTTCACGAACTCCATAATGTTATTTATTGGTCTTACAAAATATTTATTTTGCGTTTATCATTGGTAAGTTTTTTCTTTGAAGCAAAAAGTTTTTCTATTTATTCTTTGTAAAAAACGAATGGAACTGCGCTTAGTATTACTTCTTTCAATGGTGTTCTTATGTTCATTGAACAGTCCACTGATCAGAACCTTCAGTTACACAATGTGTCCATCGACATGGAAATTACAGGTACCTCGACGGCCTCGGTGGCGTAGTGGGCTAGTGCCCGTCTGAGAAGGGGTCCGGGTCTGATTCCCGCAGTGTGCAGTGGGACAAATTCAAGATCTGCAAATATTTGTTCCGGGTTTAGGTATTGTGGTACTGTTCGTTTCTGATCTACAATACACGGAATCCTTGTGTGGGGTCTGGACTATGTATGTGACTGTTGGGTGTCATTTATTTATTTATTTACAACTAGCTTCTGCCCGCGGCTTCGCTCGCGTGTTATCTACATAAAAAGTAGCCTATATGCTATTCTAGGTAAAGAACTCGATCTATTCCAAGTTTTATCGGAATCGGAACCGTTACGGCGTGATTGAACCACACACATCCGAACATCTTCAAAAACTTGTGTATTTATAATATGAGTAGGATTTGTTTTTGTCGATGAATTAGGACAAATGGAGAAATACCGTCAAAGGATAGAATTCGTGTTGCTGAAAAAAATTGCAATAACATTTGTTCTCCGACTTTTGGAATTCGACATTTTTAATTGCAAAATATCAATGCAAAAATCTGCTTTGTGGTCAAATAAGTGCAAACACATGAATCAATTGTTTTACGTAGCAATATTGATGCCGAATTTCTAATTGTTAGTTATTACATAGTTGAAAAATACCAAAAAAGGCAAATTTGAGAACGAAAAAAAATTAAAACATTGAGTTTTTTCTGGTGATAATCTTCCTATTTGTTCATAGAATATTTCGGGATGACCTTGTAGATACTCGCAAAAATAATCTCGTTGTAAATAGTAGTCGATTTGATTAGAGCGGTGTGGTTGCATCTCGTTCCGCTCTGCACATAGACTATGTTTTCCGGCGATTTCCCTCGCCGCAACTCACGCGCAGTCCGTGTGGTCAGCGGGCGGACACAAACGCGATCACGTTACTCTAATTTATTATTTAGATAATGCATTTTGACATATTCCTCACTAAACTCTTCGTTTGTGACCTATTGATGTAGAATTTCGTATGTGAACTCAGTGTAAAGCTCTTCTTTATAAGTGACCTATTTTTACAATTGTAGGAAATCTGTGAAGTGTCCTCATAGTGTGTGTCGAGTGATGTGATGTGCACAGACAATGTTCCTGGATATAATGTTTTTAACACACGATAATTTGCGTCGGAATCGTAAGGAACCGCTAGTTCTAGGCCTTAGATATAGGGTATGTAAATGTATTATCGATAGAACTAAATCAAAAAGAATACAGCCATTTTAGTAGTGAGATTTGTTACTTTAGATTTTTTAATAAGAACGAAAGGAACCTCTTGTGTACGAAAGGAGCCTCTTAGAAGCGCACTTTAATCCTTTCACTACACTGATTCTTTCGCCGACGGTTATATGCCCTGTTCAGGGCCACCATACCTCAACAAGCAAGCATAAGATTGGATTAAGAGTACTCTCGATGTTATTTAAAAAAATCTGCTATTTTTGATGGCTCGTCACCGATGTTTCCACTTGGGCGGACGAAAGTGATAATTGCTTTTAAGTAGTACAACGAACTGTTATGTATTGTGCTCAGTAGGTCTTTTATTTTATCATGACCTTCATGGACGCCGCCGAATACACATGGATACATAAATGTATCCCTGTTACTTTCAATTGGGTATCGAAGTAGCCCCTTTCGGGATAATTTACATATTATGATTCACCTTGAATAGTTACGTTTATATTACAGGAATACATTGAAAAACTGTCAAAAAAATATTCTTGATTCACTTTTTCGTGGATTCTCCATAATTCCTTTTGTATTCCATAATTCCACAGACATTGTCGATAACTGAATCGAGTGGGTGATTGACTTATTGAAAACAAACGGGTGTTTATCGCGTAGGTACCTACGCGATAAACACCCGTTTGTTTTCAATAAGTCATATATACTGATCGCGAAAGTTTGAAAAATACGAGTGGGTGGTATATTTATTGTAATACAATTTTAATTTCCAGGGCCTATCAAACGGAGTGGAAAATGATCAGAACAGCGCGAACCTCCAGGCTCCAGAGCCTCACAAGCGGCTCTCAGCCAGCCCCACCACTTCAAACCAAAGCTACGACTCGAACGTCGAGTACTCAATCCCCAAAAACAACTATCACCAACGCAACAACCGTATGGACGTCGACACAGAAAACCACACAAACGGCTACCAACCAAAAACAACGAACCCCCTATTCGGTGTCAACGCCGCTTCACACTACGCACCCGGCGCCGTCCCAGCACCAAACCCACAGGCGAATGACAACAAGCACTACGACAGAAGAGACTTGCCCAACGGAGTGAGGAAAGCCCCTGAGGGGCAAGACAATGACGCGTACAAAACCGAGGACGCGATAGACGGTAGGAAAGAGATGATTGTGAACCCCAACCAAATTGCAATCGCTGAGACCGGCACAGCAACATACACCACCGACAATAACGGTAAAATCAATGTTCATGTCACCGTCATGATTAACGCAGGTAATTATATGCATCCTTATTTCATTCGCACAATATACCTAGCACAATAACCGTTGTAAAGTTAATCTAACAGTTTTGCACAGTGATGGTTTTATTCAAGTGTCGGGGGAGCGGTGCGCGGAATTGAATCCCGAGGATGCATATGAGGCAAGCAGTCTCTGGTTGTAGTTAGTTGCATGCGGCGTGTTTATTTGTTCCTTATGTATTGTGAAGCTGTGTATTTTGTGAAACGAAATGTTGTAGGACATGTTAGGTCGCGCGACACGGCATTTAGACCAAAGCCCTTTAAAACTCCGTCACAAGAATTTAGATTGCACGAACCTACCAACGCATAAAAGTTTGGTTACTCAGCCCGTTGTTTATGATGACAGCTAATGAAATAAATAATCTATTAGAAGACGTTGGTATTGAGAACTGAAGATTTAGATGCCCTAGTCAATGGTATTTATCTACGCAAAAACACTAAAGATAAAGTTGTTTTTAAGAGAAAATCTCTGGAACTACACATCCAATTTAGAAAATGATTTCATTGAATGAAAGGTGAATTTTAGAGTGACATAGGTTACTTTGTATCCGGGTACAACGCGAGCGAATCAGTGGGCGAAACCTTGTAATAAAATCGGAAGGATTACTTTGAAACGTCTTAAAACTAGGTAGTTTTACGCCTGTTGCTCGCTATCAAGCCTAGAACCAGTCGCGCGATTCTACATGTTACTGGGATATATGTTGTAAAACACAAATGAATACACGGCTGTTTGATGTAGTTAGTTATTTTTTTGTTGGTTTTGTATTAGTGTCCATTCTATCTGATATACTTTTTCTATACCTATACTTTCATTACACCCCACACACCACACTCACATTTTCCGGTTTCCTTTACGTAATGTTTTGTTTTAGTTATAGGTACATGGTGTTCCGTATCATGTATAGTAAGCCGAAAAGCGCTTATTCTACATCCAATATGCTGCCAAAAACTTTTATTCCACGATTATTGACATTCATATTTGATATTCACGACATTACTCCAAAAATATGATGTTTTGCGTACAAATCTATGCAAACCTATTATTTAAATTTAGTAATTTTGATTTCAAGTTTCTTGTACTTTTAAAAATTAGTTCTAGGTAGTTCTAGGTTTAGTACCGACCGAGACATAAAACAGCTGATTTGAATGAATTCCAATAATTACTTTTTCGGGAATATTGTTATTTTGTCTAAAAATAAGCCCTTTTCGGGTAACCATACTAGTTACGGAACACTTTGTAGTTGCATGCTAATCAATGAAATTAATATTTTCGTTACCAAATCGGATTGTCAAAGCACTGAGCGACTGAGCAATATATTCTTTCATTGCTACTACACTACTTAAGCATCAATTTTGTACTATTACAGGCACACTGGCGGATTTGAAAAAGCAGCGATCACAGATCCGAACGAACGGCAGTCCCGTCGAAAACAGTCTGGCATCCACAAACAACCACAGCATGAACTCCATACCAGAAACAAAGGACATGCCGATACAACTGAATCCGCTCAGCCTGTCACCGAGCTCAGGAGCGGTCCCCCGCTTCTCAGGAAACACAAGCGATGTCGTCGGCGACACAAGGTCGCACAGGTGCTGTATTATCATGTAGTTAATGCGTTGACAACGCTTAATGAATGAATGAATATATAGAATGTGATTGTGAAGGGTACAAGTCTGATTGTCATTCCAAAAGAATTTAGAGCGACCGATTGGGCCGCGTGGAATTACGAGTATTTAGCTCTATGGATCGTTTTTGTCCTAAAGTCACCTTGCCGGTAGAATTGCCATCGTTGCTCACAAAAACCAGTGGTGCAATTGTGTAAGCGTAATGGCAATGAAGATCGTAACTTTGAGGGTAATTTTAACAATCTTAGCAATATTCAAAACGTTCCAAACTTGACAAGGGAAAACATCAAGACCCTTAGCTTCTTCCTTTTCATGTTTGACAAACTTCAAATGTTGCTAAAATTGATAAAATCATCCTTAAAATTGCAATCTTCATTACCATTTTGCTTACACAATTAGCCTGGCTGGGCTTGCCAATGGCTGGTATCAGTGTGATAGTTTTAAGAGCTCAACCGTTATTATAGGTAAAATATGGTCGCTAATATTTTATTAATTGTTAGTTGTGAATCCTATCGTGAAATTATTCTCGTTTAAGTATCGTAGACCTTGCCTTATAATTCTTAAACATTCCATTATTATATATTTCAAAGTATTTAGTATAACGTAATGTGATTGTCTTTACAAAATTCCTTACTTATTGTGTTAGATTTAAATATAAGAATTTTACAATTGCATAATATACGTATTGCTGTCAAACAATTGATCAAATGCAATCAAAAAATAGTAGGTATCAAAAAGTTTGTAAGTGCCTCGACTAAATCCTTATTATAATTATACGACATAGCATAATAGATAAAAATACAATTTATTTATGTATGTAATGAATATAATTATTATTTACAATTTAATAAGAAATTCCAATATTCTATTCTTTACATCTTATTCTAAAGTAATATGAATATTCATGTTATTTATATTACTGATGACATTATCGATGAAAAAATAACTAATAATCTGAAATAACTGCTTGTTGGACCACCCTATGATAATAATAAATATTATTTATAATACTTATAAATATTCATATAATACTATAAAATATTGTAAATCTATGCTACGCGTGTATAATATTTTAATTTACTAAATTAGCAGTATTGCCATCTATCTGAAACTTTCATAAAATAAATAACCATTAATGATATTTTCAGTCAAATTGGACTGTTTGTAGTTTCTGAGACTGGGTTAGTTTCTAATTCCATCAGCATATCAAGATAACATTTTGGCAGCTATCTATCAGTATTTTAAATTGATGTAAGTATTGTAAACCCCCTTGAAACCCCATGTTCGCTATTAGTTTAAAGTTTGCGAATATGTACATAGGATAGTGATTTTACACCGAAAAAAAACTAATATAATTTTTCGTTGTAAAAATATAACGCAATAGAAAAATACATCGAACGTACTTACAGAAAACAAGTTGAGTGGTCTTCTTGCTTACTAGTACTTAATACTCAATTTGTGCCAATTATTATTTTAATACATTTATGAAGCACAACTACGTTTTAGATATTTTTATTGATCAATCGTATTTAAAAATTTGTGATTCGACTCGCATTTAATCATTTTAATCAATAATATAAATTTACATTTTAACGTGGAACTTCCCAAAATTGCCCTTTAGGATAAAATTCTTCCTAAATTAGTATAATGTTGTCTTGAACCTTGTATTGTTGTCGTTTTATTCGAAATTCCGTGTTCATTATCTGTGGTAAACTTGTAAGAACGTTGTGGGTAGACATTCCAGTCGCGTATTACTTGTTGAATTTTATACTTAAGTATAATATTTAGGATGTTTTTGAAATATATTTAATCATTTAGATTTCCGTAGTTCCCATCCATAGCAATTCATTCGTCCATATCTTAGTCATTAGAGTAGCCTTTTAGATTTATATATCGGTACTTAAAAAGTACTTAAATTATTGTACATTATTTCATAAACGTCGTGAACATAATCAATGAATCAAAGAAATAGTCACGAAGCAATATTTGGAAGGCCTTATAGAGAAATTATATCAATTGAAAGTTTAATATTTTTTGTAAAGTATTATTTGAGGGCAGCATTTTGTGATAAAAATTATATTTATCAAAACATCTTGCATTTTTTTGTGTTAAAAAAACTATTAATCACCATCCATTTCATAATAAGCGTATATTGACGAACCTAACTGTGGCAGCTGTTGTCGAATCTATTCACATATAGAGGACAAATTAAAAACTCATGTGTAAAAATTCACTTGTCCGCTAAATGTGCGTAGAGTCGAGTAGACCTTTACTTATTGGTTGTGATCGTATCTTGCCCAGTAAATAATTTCGGTAAACTTTTGAAATATTCTCTGAACATGAACGTGTCTAATCTTTTCAATGACTAAACTGGTTCTTTATCATATTACGATTACTGACCCTAAATGTATATAGAGGGGGGGGATAGATCAGGGGCTCTAAAAATGTTGATCTACTATTTTACACGAATTTGAACCATAAATCTTTGCGACTTATCAAGTTACGTCACTGCCTAAACAAAATCGCAAAGCTGATGGTACCGGGCCTGATCATAATTTGCTCACGTATGAAGCGTGTTCAAACGGCATGCGATATATCATCTAAAAGTTATTTCAAAATGATCCTTACGTCTACTGAGTAAGTCCATAAAGTCAATTTGAGTTTGATTTTTAGAGGCTTCCGATATCTTTCAGCTGTATCGCATGTCCTCTTATGTCAAAATTTAAATGGGCTCTAAAAAGTAGGCGTAAGGATCATTTTGAAACAAATTTCAGGTGACAAATCGCACGTCGTCTGAATACAGCTTTATGGGCGTGGTCTAATCAAATGCAAGTTACAAGACTTAATTTTAAAAAAAAGCAGCATAATAAGAATTTTTCTGAACGATATTTGTACTAAAATATTTCCAGTGTTGTGATAAAGTACTGTGTTGAGTTGTTACACAAGACGGGGCCAGCATAGACCGCTCTTTTACTTCGTCTCAAAGATGCTTGGTACTATCAACTCTATGTTTTATTATGCTAGCCTCTGACACGTTCATGTTAGTCACAATACAGATATCAAACCGTAAGAACATGGCAATTTAAATACAGTGGCGGATTTACTATTTTCCCAAGTATATGCTGTTGTCTGTCGCCCTTATTTTCGTTTTACGATATAATATAGAAGTTTGCGGTCAGTTGTACAATGGAAGGGAAGAGGGAATAGTAATCGGAAGGATGAGCTATAGACTACTTTCTGGAAGACATCAGAAGACAGTCTTACTGAAATACAGATTTATACAACACGGCTAAAAAAAATCGGTTCTAAAATTTTGCCGCCTAGGCTCAAGCCTACTCAGCCTGCTGGTAAATTCGCCACTGCGTAATCCTTATGCAGTGTCGATTCTTCTACATAATATCTGTACTGTTTTTTATCAATGATAGCTCTTGCCTAACTATTTATTTATTTTGTAAATCTTTGTAGATATATTCGTAAGTTATGCGGAATCAAATTGTAAATTACGGAAGGTTGTACGCCTTAAATTGAGGTGTTCTATATTTATATGTAAATCCCCTGTAGAATAGTATATTGTAGTTAATTACGTCGATTAGTTAAGCCTAGCGTGCATTCGGCCTTTTACTAAAGCAATTTTAGAGTCCGCACCGTGAATTTGGAGGAACCATATACTGAAAGATGTTTCATAATATGTATACAATCCCGAAAGTGGCTTATTCTATCAAGTAATAATATTAGGGGGGGAAAACAAAACATACGTTTTTTTCCCCGTACTTTTTCATGTAAGCTGTTTTTTGGCTTGTTATCATCTTTAAAAGTAATTATCAAAATTACGAGACGTACGTTTCACATCAAGCCGCTGAATAAACGTGTTTGAACGGATTTTCCCCAAAACAGCAGATTTTTTCATAGCAACACATACCTTACACAAGATCGGCATCGCCTCGCCCAAAAAATAATTCCGCCGTCTATTAAAATTTCCTGAGCGAGGCAATGCCAATACGATGCTGTCTTGTGGGTTCTGAATTTTCATACAAAAAATGGTGAATGGCTAGAGCTGAGGCTACGCATCTGCGACAACCTTTACTCTACGGCGCGGACTCTACTCGATTGTTTTGTTTTTCGAGACGAACGCAAGTTATTTGAGTTACGTCACCTATACTAGTGTCAAAATAAATGTGTTCGTATCAAAGTAACTTCACGCATTATGTAGCGATTTTGAGATATCTTTATAAACTTTTCTAATTCTATTATGGTTGAATCGCTGTTTCTTGTGTTTGCGAATGCAAAAGAAGAACAAATAAATTTTGTATTGGAATTAAACATAATCAATATTATCTTGCCTTGTCTTTGGACCACAGTAGAATTTTCCTAATGTAAATCGTAGATCTCAAGTTACTTCGCTGAGTCTCAGAAGCATGTCAGTAATTGACCACCAAAAAGTATTCATTTTCCATTTACTGCATTATGTTTCTGACACACAGTCGATCTTTAAATGGATAATTGCATAACTGATTAACAATTTCCTACTATTATAATTATGTAACATTATTTACTGATAAGAAAGTAATTATATTTGAATAATTCACGATAGCTTACTTTTGCGATAATATAAGTGAAATAATAGCCAATGACAGACGATGCTTGAAATCTTTCAATTTTGATTGGCTAATATTTGACATTTGCTATCGTATCGTATGCGTAACGCTAACTTGAAATATTCGTGCTCGGCCACAGAACTTAATTGGTCATTTCCTTGAAACAGGTAACGGGGAAAGTCAGGTTATTAATGAATATTGTATTGCAACATCGTTCTCTGCTATGACTATACCCGATTTGATATTACAAAGTCTACTGTTGGACCTTTAGTTGTCTCCTATTTATGCCGTATCGAAGAGCTATCAGAGGGAAGAACGGTTCGCATAACCTTTATAAGTAAATAGGTGACCGTTTTGATTCATCTATTCCGTAGCATAATTTACAATAATCGATCAAATGACTCGGGAGTTAAGATTTTTGGTGGAAATATCTCTTTTTAATGCGATATCTGCGGAATCAATGCGTGGTATCGTACAAAAATATCCACAATTGTTGGATTCGTTGATTATTGTTATGTTATTTCCATTTTTGTGACGTCGTTATTTATTCATCAATATTAAGCCCGGCCTTCCTTCGCGGACTTAAGCCATGTTTAAACGGCGTGCTATATATCATACTGAAAAATACGTTAATATACGTTATGGCCTATGAACATTTTCATTGCGATGCAGTTTACGCCGAGCGTGAGCACCTGATTGTTTAGTTTCTTTACACTTCCGACGTTGGCGACAGAGGAAGGCCGGCGTAAGGAACAATTATACCAATATAAGTTAAAATGCTACTGCTTTTTCAATGGGTACAATTTACATTAAAATATAATAAGTGTATTCAATGCAAGTCCTTTTGTTGTTGTAAAGTTTAAGTTTGTTATTTATCAGCAGGTACTTAAGTTGTGTCCTTGAAACAGTAATTATTGTGAAATTTTCTTAATCGTTAAAGAATAATAAATCGTTTGTTTCAAGCATTTTATGTTTTATTTTTGTATACCTTTTTTTAGCTGTATTTAGCTTATTAAGACGTGTTCAAACGGCACACGATATGTCATAAAACATTCGTTGCAAAATGATCCGTACCTCTACTGAACAAAGTTAGTTTGGAGTTTGGCATTTGAGGGTGTGCGATATAGCACAACAATATCGCAGGCTCCTAAAAGTCAAACTCATATCTAACTTTATTCAAAAGACGTAAGGATCATTTTAAATTATATTTCAAAAACATTATCCCCGTTCGAACACAACTTTAGTCAAGCATCAAATCAGATCATAATATTTTATGATGATAATGTTAGAAACTAATATGATAGCAGTTCAATACAATCATAAATTTCTTGATATTCAATTAGCAATATTTTTTTGTTCACCTTATACGTGTTCCGTAATTAGTTTACTATCCCGAAATGAAGTTATTGTATCAACAAAAAGAAAAAAAAACGAAAACAATGAAAATGTTCAGTTTCGTTTTCCCGATCTTTTTCAAATCAGCTGTTTTTGGTCATTTTACCATCTTTAAGACTATTTTTAAAACGTACCCAGATGTTCGACATCGAAATTGCTGAATAGAGTTTGAACTAATTTAACCCAAAAACTGCTGATTTTTACAGTGTTTTTTCAATTAAAAATGTCCTAACTCCAAAAGTCATACAATAATCGTTATTATTGGGCGTAGAATAAACATCTTCGGGATAGTTTATATATTATGAATTACCTTGTAGACTGTTTCTTTTAATTTGTGTAATTTTATTTTGTAGAGTCAAGATTATCAACAAAGTGCTAGATCGGCATTATAATTTCAAATATCAAGCTATTAGTTATGAATACATAGTGATGGAGAAGAATGACAAACAAACGGTAATTGTAAGTATTTATAATTGGTATTTGTTGTAATTATAGTGCTTGTCCCTAGTTGCATGCTTGTGTAGAGCTTTGGTCATAATAGAGGCAGTGGCTTTACCTAGTCCTTGATTTTTACTAAAAAGCGTATAGTGGTAATTAAGTAGTCCCAGTTTTTAACTAAAAAGTGGATAAGATTCACTATTAGTGTAGAGAGGAGTTTCTTGAACCTACAGTACTAGACCAACTCACCTACACGTTCAAATTATAAATAAATTAATAACACCCAACAGTCACAACTCCTGACCCCGCATTAGGGGAAATTTCGAGTACCATACCACAACACCCAAACCCGAATTCAGGAACATATTTGTGGTAATATATGTGGAATTAAATAGTTCACTTATTATCGAGAACCGAAGTTTTGCAAATTGCAAAATAACAGCGGGGTAAAAGTAAATAGGTAATGGTTTATTTTCCTTAAGAAACGGGTGCTGCCATCTCTGATATGAATTGAGCACTTTTTGAACTACGGCCAACCAATTCGCGTGACATTTTGAGTATTATGTTATCTGTGACTACGATAAAAATCAATTGCCACATGTATGACGAATGACGGAGCATCACTTGAGAACGGCTCTACCGGTTTGGCTGATTTCTTTTTCGTTTGTTCGTAATTGGCAGGCGTAGGTTTGTATGAAATATTTTGGTGGAAAATCCACGATAAAAAAATAGCGAAGCCTGGGCTTATTATTATTACCGGGCACATGCTTTTTTAAAAATAGGTATCAAACTTATTGGAAAATTTTTCTTAATGTTTTTTTTTTTTCTTCACCAGTCCAATTTTTCAGTCTACCAGTCCTGAAAAATTGAGCAACAAACAATATTTCATTTGCCCCTGTACTCCGGGTAAAGTATTAATCGGTTAGTCCTCTTATGCTCTAGTCCCGCTTTGCTCGATTCGTAAAATACCTTGAGCCATATGTATTTTTCTTGAACTAAAAACAAAACAAATTACTTAATATTTATCCTATTTTAAGCTTAATAGGTACCCGTGGTAATTATACATTTTATTGTGTTATGAACTAATAAGTTGTCCGCGGTTGAATATGTCATTCTTGTCACAATACCTACACGCATTGACCCCATCTAAACCTGTTTCTTTTTCTGAAAACCTAATTTCCGGTTTCTTCGAGCCTCTAGCTCAAAACAACCCAAAGAATTCGGAGGTGGTCTTGGAAAATAAATCAGGAAGTTGCAAGTGGGTTAAATCGGCACGTTTACTGTTTTATTAATATCTAATCGATAGAATCGCCAGGCGCGTGCCGGGCAAGCCGCGACCTACGCCGCGGGCAAGGTTGCGTCACGGATTCAATAATAAGAATACACAGATACGAAACTCTTAAAAGTGAAAACACTGACGCTTTTAGGTATTCTATCTTTTAAGAGCAGAGGCCGTAGTCTGCAATGTCAGTGAGTTCTCACTTCTCACATTTCTATCTTGAAAAGTGAATAGCTTATCGCTATTGTATGGTGTCACGAAAAGGGAGTAATATATTAAATTTTCACGGTGAAAAGTTAGTTGTGAGATCTCACTGAAATTTCAGACTACGCACGGCCTCTGAGGCCTGACTCTGTAATACTCGTGAGTTACTTGTCACCGGTGAATGGTGAAAAGTGAATAGCTAACCGTTTTTGTATGGTGTCACGTAAAGCGCCGCTACAAAAACCAGCATTGCGGACTCGGGCCTCAGGAGAGTTTTTTGTGCAGTGTCCATCCGGAGAAGTGCTGGCAGAACTTCTTTGTCCTATAAATTCTGCCGTTAAGATTACATTGCTGTCGTAGTTTGAAGGGTGAGGTATCAAGTGAATTATGAATGGCTAATTATGACAGGTTTATGAAATTTACCAACGTAGGTATGCCTCAGGGTGATGGACGCATCTACGGTGGTATTGCAGGTGTTTTGGGTGCTACGGAGTTTCACTTCTACGTATTCAATTATATTATAATCCACTACTAGGTACGTCACAACATCACAATTTGTGTCACGCTACAGCTACACGCATGCTCACATTGCTCTGTCCTATTAATTTACGATTTCTCTACACGTGGACTGATCTACAATAGATCCTCAGATTAACCAGACTTCACCTAATCTTGTTTTCTTATGTACATCGTGAAGTACAAGCGCAGCTTGAAGGGATATAAAATAGCCGCATGCATGGTGTGGTGAGGCGATATCAATCAAACTAGCAGTTTGAGCAAGTGCGTCAGTCAGTGTGCGCCAGACCGCCAACCCGAGCAGACGTGTCGCGGCCTCACTCCTCCCTCTGCGATCTAAAACACGCGTAACCAAACTTAGAATACCACGAAGAAAAACCCAGACAGCAGACATCCCTCGTGTATGCTGCAGTTTGTAAGACAACTCTGCAAGATGAAACCGCCGGTTAATGTGAGTTTTAGCATTTTAATGGGTCTTCATCAGCTTTTTTGTGTCAGACCGTTTCCATACCTGCTTTTGCCTGTTATTTTAATGGTGGTCAAGCCAGTCGTGAGACTTATAGAAGTATTCTTTGGAAACCGGCTCAAAATCGCAACTTTGTAAGTGAGAATTCCTGTGTAATCAATTTAATAACTGTGTGGTTACCTCGCTTCGTGCCCGGAGTTTTTCACTACATATTATAAAACAAAGTCCCCCGCCACATCTGTCTGTCTAAACGCGATTCACTCAAAAACTACTGACCGGTTTTTCATACGGTTTTCACCAATCGATGAAGTGATTAATGAGGAAGGTTTAGGTGTATGATTAATGAAGGTTTTGTGTTAATTGGCTGTAATATGACGATGATTGTTGAAGGTGTCGGAAATAATCATGGCATGATTTTTTTTCAACGTTAATTTCTTTCTTTCTGGTTATTTCATAAATTTAGATTTCCACCTGAACCTTTCTCCATCAGTGTACCTTTCTCTCATCCAGATATTAAACTGTATACCTACATATTGGTCATTGTGATCTGAGGTTCTCAATTTGCGATGCTCTACAATTTTTGCAATGGGCCAAGTCACCGATCTCTCACCTTAGGTTGTTTCCTCACTTTCCATCCACAATAGCACTCAAGCGCTTGGCCATCTTCAATAAAAAATGTCATTGATCTTTCCATCCATATTGTAAGTAATTCGCAAATGAAGAAAGAAAAGCTAGGGCCTCTTTTACCAGGATCAGTTGTTTTATTACAAGCTGTTATTTTACTTGCCTTACGTTCGTATGTAAGCTTGCATATTAATCTTGACACAGTTACCGTTATCCGATTGAGTTGAAACTGAGTTACCTACTACCTGTCAAGTTCAGATTACAATACAATATTAATATGATAAGCTGATTTTCAGGGTTATTTAAAAAAAAATATTTCCAATGTTTTCAAAAATCTCTGCTGAAGTCAGAAGCTGTTCCTCGGAACTCCTCAGCAACAGTAAATACACCTCTTTGGGCTCATTTTAATCAGCTTGATGCGAAAAATGGCCACGTTATGCACATTTTTTTAGATTTTCATGAATTCGTGCATGAGTAGAACATAAATAATAGAATATGCTAAATAAACACATAAATTCATAAAATTACTAACAAAAAAAACTGTTTTGAATTTGACATTTGGAGGCGTACGATATCGCATGCCCCTTATAAGTCACTCAAAATTGACTTTATCCAGTAGAGATAAGGTTCATTTTAAAACACATTTTAGATGACATGTCGAACGCCGTATGGACACGGCTTAATATGAACCTGTTCTCGAGACAGTGACCTGCGCTAGCGTTTGAACAACTTACGTTAAATTAAGTCGGTCAAGTGCGAGTAGTCGTGAAAAGGTTACAAACAGACCGAGGTACACAGTTACTGTCGCATTTAATACCAAAATTCTATCCAAAAGTATTTTTGTCTTCAAAAAATGATAATAATTACATGTTGCAAAACCCTGAAACTACAGACTATGTAAGATCTTAGCCTGAACTTACATAGTCTATACTATAGTTTCAGAGTTTTAACCCTCCTTGAGGGGGGGGGGGGATAGAAGGGTTCGAAGTTTGTTTGTATTTGAAAATGCAAATATTTATTGGAAACTGAGATTACGGTATCAGCGATTTCTAAATATTTATGTTTAAAAAAGAATGTTTGATGTTTTGTTAAAACAAAAGTCGAAGGCGTTTATCTCCTTTCACCTATAAAATGTATCTAACGTTCCACCTATGACTCCACGCGAGTGACACCGCGCGAGTACAGTATATTACTGTGATGAAGATGATAAGTAATTTTCTTCATAAATCCATTTCTAAAATTAAACTAAGGTCATAAACTCTTAAGACCTTCATCTGAATAGATATCAAACCACGTGACCTCAAAGGATCGTTTTTGCTAACAATATAATCGTTAGTCCCAATAGGGATGTCGTCGATTTCGTGCGACGGAAATAGCTTGTAGGTTATCTATTCTGGCTAAGTAATATGGCTAAAAATGTGTTTGTGAACGGTAAAGGACATGAAAATTTACATAGGTCTTGAGCAAAGTCAAAAGGTTTTTTTAATATAATCACTAGGATGACTTATAAACGTCTTAGAAACTAGGTGAAGCTACGCCTTTTCCTCGAGACTAAGCCTATAGACGAATCAGACCACAAACACGGCTTACTCATAATTTTTTTCGATGATCCTTTTTTAACAAAATGGAATGTAGAGCATCATTGTGGTGCCGATTGAACAAGATGAGGCTCAAATTAATAATAATCTGGTATTCAATAATAACTTATAAGAATGTGAAAAAATGACAAATGGTGCGAGCTTCAGCAATGTTCTAAGGGCAGGTCAACCTTCGACACACCCTGTCTGGTAGGTAAAGGTTAAAGTTTATAGACAAGGTGATTCATAATGTTACGTATACTTTCCCGAAAAGCGGTTATTCTACACCCAATTGGCATTAAAGTTTGTAACCACAACTTCTGAAAATTCTTCACTGATAATTGACCAAAAAATCTGCGTTTTCAAATCAGTTTTTACTCAGTTATTCAGCTCAATAATATTGCTAGCGAAGTTCTTGTACGTTTAATAATTAGTTACAAAGATTAGATATATTATTTTGGAGACTCGCAATGAACAAAGTAGCAGGCAACGTTTCCCTGTAGCTATCGGCGCTTCGAGCCGCAGAACGTCGCGAAGATTTTTGACAGGCGCGTTGTGTACTTTGTAGGAGTCGCTTTTTATTCGGGATATTATAAAAATCATCAATACATGTTTATTTACAAAAAATATTATTGTAAGACTGGCCTCATAGCTCAGTTAGTAGTAACTCTGCCTTCTGCGCTAGAGGTCGCGGGTTCGATCCCCGCACTGGGCAAACATTTGTGTGATAAACACAGATTTTTGTTCTGTGTCTGGGTGTTAAATATGTATCTATTATGTATATCAGTCTCTGGTACCCATAGTACAGGCTATACCTAGTTTGGGATCAGTTGACCGTGTGAATATGTCCGGAATATTTATTTATTTATTTATATTTTATCTAGATCAGTATATAAACAACTATCAGTGTACCATTGTAAGTAATATTATTTATAACTACTCATTCGAGAATATCTTTATCCATTGACAAAGGTTTACAATGCGTAATAAAAGTTTATCTAAAATTAATTCGTTGGGCTAATAAATGAATGTCATTCATCACTTGTGTGCTAGTGTACATATTTATAAAGGCGTTTTATCGTCATATTACGAATATCGTTAGTATTCTCAGTTACCTATAATTCTGGGATAACCAGAATTATATTTTTTTAACAATACGATCGTACAAGATTCGACGATATTAGAAAGAAAAATATATTTTACAAAAGTTACTAACTGACTGACTGTCAATCAACGCACTGCCTAAACCAGGAGTGATGAGGCGTGTTGCAGTGTAGGGGTGCACTAAGAAAGAAATCCCCGAAACTCAGTAAGGGTGTGCAGCAAAGGTTGAAGTTTGTATGAAAACTTAACCTACATCATGCGAACGTTTCCTCTAGATAAAGTTTACCCGTGACTGTCCTTTAACTATTACGATAAAACTTACAAATGCTTAGTTTATTAGGGGTCCTGATAAGAGACAGCGCAGTAGATCTAAGGGATCAAATTAATTGCCATTGACCTTTGGCTGCTGATAACATTTGAATAGACCTCTACAATGGCTCTAAACAAGGGCTTAGAATGACTCTCTGTTTTGGTCTTTGTGTTGTAATCTTCTGGTACTTACTGAGTAATCACCCCTCTTTGTGTGTGGCCCGTAACTTGACTACAGATAGCGTTTATACAGAGCATTATACATACACAGGGCCTCAAGAATAAACTTTACTAACCCTAGACTTTAAAGCCATTGGTGCGACTGGGATTCGCACCCACTACCTGCGGATCGGAAAGTGGGGCCACTACCACCAATTTAACAGTGCTCTCAATAGCCTGGTATGGATATGGGACTGGATATGGCACTGAGTCTTGGTCCCTAACTATTGGCCGCATACACAATCTCAAAGTCGCGCAACGATGAGAACTCGGAGTTTCAGTATGTGATATAATCCGAGTTGAAGAAATCCGTAGACGAACCACGTTCATCGACATAGCTCTCAGAATTAGCAAGTGAAGGGGCAGTGGGCAGGCCGGCCATATAGCTCGCAGGATCGATAACACAGGACCGAGAATAAAGGTTCTCGAATGGCGACCACGATCCGGACGATGCAGGAAGCCCCAGATGGACCGACGACATTGTCAAGGTTGCGGGAAGTCGGTGGATGGAGAAGGTTCAAGATGTTCGTCAGGCTGATGTTGCTGATGATACACATGACTTTATTAATATAGAGTGTCTCTCTGTATCGACGTTTTTTTTATGTTTCTTAGCTATTGGTAGCTTATGCGAAGTCATTTTGATGCGGTCATCGCGCATTTATAGCCTTTGATTATAGATAAATAACTCTACATTTTGATTACTGCCTTCTCGAATGCTGGGGTGTAATAATACTAGTAATTTTGGCTAGACGTTACCTATCAGCTTTATCACCTTTGTTATCAGCAATCCTCTCATCTGTTATCATCATATTCGTCTTATCAAGTTATATTTTTAGGGTTTTTTCGATAATAAATGTGTACCGCCGTTTTAATTAACTTTTAACTGTATTAAATAAGTATTATTATGGTACCACAACACCCAGACCCGGAACAAATATTTGCATATTATGTAAACATTTGTCCCGCAGCGGGAATCGAACCCGCAGCCCTTGCGTCTCAGATAGGTACTCGCCCGCTACGCCACCGAGCTCTTCATCACGAGGGTCAGGATTTTGTTGATTTGTAGATTGGAGATCTGAGAAATCTTTCAAGCTTGAATTTACAGTTTTAAACATATTTCTACTCTTCTTTTCCCCTAAAAAAATTGTATGTTTTCAGAATACCCTGCTCCACGATGTTGAAATCCCCACAAAGAAGGCCACCTTCGGAATGGGGTGCTTCTGGTCCAACGACTCTCTCTTCGGCGCCACTCTTGGCGTAATCAGGACTCGGGTTGGATACTCCGGCGGCACTACTAAGAACCCAGCTTATAGAAACATGTAAGTACATACCCATAATAAAAAAAAATATTTCAATTTTAACTAAACTTTTTTAAAACACCTCATTTCGCAATACGTCGAAATTACTTTGAAAAACTTAGGAAAAATCTTTTGCAAGAAATCTCTAGATGTATTTAAAGATGACATTTCCATTTAAATTGACATCGCTAAGTGCGTCCTTAAAGATAATCATAAACTTAGGAGTTCGTCTTCTGGTTATTCGCACTACTGGAGGTTACCCGTTAGTTTAGCTATCTTCCGTCTCTGTTGTGCCAAGCGAAGGACATGTTCCTCACCCATGATTTTTCTTCTTCCAATGGGCCGTTTGCCCCTTACTGATGATGAATCATCATTTCAGCCGTAGGACGTCCACTGCTGAACAAGGCAATCCCACAGATATTCCTATCATGTGTAATTTTCCCATACTCACAAGGGACGCGGAGCTATCTTTAAAATAGAGGGCGCTGCTGCCCATCCCCTAGCTTTATTCCCTAAGTCGCTTCTTACGATATCCACGGGTAGGTAGAAGATATGGAAGGGCCTTTTCTTCAGGCGGTGCCACCACGGCGTGCTCACCTTTGATAGTTTGCCATTTCTATTGAATATCAGATCAAACTGCTAGCTCATGTCTTCACCCATCACGATCAGTAATCATTACGTTCCACATTCATTTTTCGATTGCCCACGGCTCGCTAGATAATCTAGCCAGTTTTGTCATTATGATAAGGCCATGACGGCCATCTACATCATGACTTGCAAATGAACTTTTAATACTCACATAGCGCCTTATCAGCTAATCTTATCAGTAAAAATTTAATCCCTGCAGTTATTGCAGTGTTCGTCAGACAAGGAATAATCTAGCTAGGTTATCACTTCAAGGTCTGATTATGGCCAACTTCCATGATGTTAGCTAAATAGGTATTATATTCGAGTTTGGATAGATCATTATATCAACTCTACAAAGCAACTTACTAAAACTTTGACAGGACCAAAAATGTTTTATTCTTAATTTTTATTTTTTTCTATCCTATGTTATGTCTACACAAAAAAAAAAGAGAAGGCACTACTTTCCAAAATACAAGTTTTTAACTTCTTCTGTCGTGTCGATGGTTCAGGGGGACTAACTCTTTTAGGACCAGTACTACGCCACAGCTACACGGCATCAGTCTTTAACTTAGTTTGGTAATTAGGGCTACTTTGGAAGTGTAATGTACTTGAGAGAAATAAATAGTTATCTTATCTTAATTATCTAACTTGGTAATAAAATAGTTTATGAAGTAATGGTGCTGATTGAATAAAACTGTATTTGCTAATTACGTGCTTTGCTTGTGAACTTTCTTGTTATTCCATTCGTTCATCCTTCTATTCTACGCTTGCTATCTTCTCTGTGCCTCTCTCTTTCTGAACTGTTAAATGTAGTGCTTTGTGTATGTGTTGGAACAATATACGGTTAACCTTATCTAGACTACTTCTTCATACTTCAACCAACCAACCAACCACCAACCTATCACCTACAGCTGGTGACCCTGACGTGATGGTCGGGGTCACCAGCTGTAGGTGACTACAAATGTGTGAAATTTCTACCAAATATTATAAAGCTTCTGTCTGAGGCTCCGTTCACGAGGTACCTACTACTCTTCTCCTACGCAAATAAAAATATTCCTGTATTCTATTTCAGGTCAAGAACTTTATCCTACTAATATTATAAATGCGAAGTTTGTGAGGATGGTTCGATGTTTAGATGTTTGTTATTCAATCACGCCGTAACGGCTCAACTGACTTCGTTGAAACTTTAAATATATAGAGTTCTTTACCTAGAATAGCATATAGGCTACTACTTTATAATAAATGTAGGTATCACGCTAGCGAAGCCGCGAGCGAAAGCTAGTTTTCAATAAAATAATTCCTAGCGGTTATTGCGTTTGAACATCCAACTAAAATTTCCTACTAGAACCTATTTTAGTAGCACGATATTTCTTACTAAATACCTACTTTAGGTGCCATGTAGGTACTTATTATTCACATAATAAATGGCGCTCTTTACCTCATTTATGCGCAAAATTAAAGTCATTATGGCGTAGTCTGGCTTGCATAATGACCATTAAAAACTGCGTTGATGACTCAGCATTGAAAGTCAGATTTCTTACACGTGGTAGGTCGGATTGCATAACACACAACAATTATTGCGAGTTAAGATACTTTAATATTATACCAAGTGTATGTACTCTTGGTATATTGTTATTTCAACTTAAGGTGAGGGTTTAATTGTTTTATGATTTTTTAATTGTTTTTTCTCAAAGACCGCAAAACGCACAGTTTTGATTTTTATGACAAAGATAACTTGAGCATTTTATTTACGTAAATCCAAGACAGAAACGCGATTGGTAAAACTTTTCTCAATAGATTTATTTTTTAAAGTTGGGTCCTCTGCACCAGTTTTTTTCGAAAATACTCTGAGACTATCTAACAAAAACAACTTTTTTTAAAATATTGTGTTAGACAATAGCATTGGGTACCTAAGATATATAAGGTATCCAAGACACTTTAAAAAAAATATATAGTTTTTAAGATAATCGATATTTTCTTATATTTCGCTTACGTTGCTATCTCTTTCCGCATTCAATTATAGTACATAGCGCTGACACTTTCTTCACTCCGCCCACTCGACATTTTATTATGATTTGTGTAGCGCCTTAAGCCTAAACGTAAACATTTTGACATCCCTTCATGGTTGATATACCACCTTGCCGCACCAAGCGCCACCAAGCGCTTTGCGTCTACCTTCATAATGCGGACAGCCAAAGAGTGGACTCGTTGCCGGCGTCTGTGTTTCCGAATACCTATAATTTGGGTGTCTTCAAGACCAGAGTGAATAGGTTTCTTCTAGGCAAACGTGCTACACCGTAGACCACATCATTACTTAACATCAGGTGAGATTGTGGTCAAACGTTAGCCTTTTAAACATGTTTATGTCAGCCCTATAAGGTAACAAAAGATAACACTAAATTAAACTTAAATATACAATACTTCTATACTTTAACTTCACTACTACTTTACTACTTTAAATTTTACACTAACAAAAAAAACAATTATCTACAGCAACTTCTCTCAAGGTTATTTCAAGCGCATTTTACGAAGCAATTGTCTAGTTTATCATCATTTCGTTTCTGTTTTAAAAACGTAGACGAAAAGTTTTATTTTCACACCGTCTATTCCACAGCCAAGGTCGCCCACGCTACGCGATCAAGGGCAAGGTCGTTCAAAGTGACTTCAAATTGCTTTGCTACGAATTATGTGTATTCATTAGTACGTTAGGAAGATCATTATTCGTTGTGTAAGCAGGAAGGAAAGAGTTTTGTATTTCGTTCGTCCGGTGTATTCATTGTTATCGACCGGGTTTAGAACCCACGACCTCGTATCGAAAGTCGGGGTACCACCAACACGGCTTTTTTCTATTTTGGACGGAGAACGTTAATTCGAAAGTTGTTTTGATTTAAAATCTATGCCATGGGAGATGCCAGGATTTATCTACAATCTCAAGATATCATGGTACTCAGAGAGTCTTACAGATGATTGGTAGTGTGTGTTTTGGCTTGACATTCGTTATATTTAAGTTGCTTTTCATCCAATTAGTTTCAAGTTTAGTAATAATAATAATAATAAATAGTAAATATTCCGGACATATCACACACGGTCAACGGATCCCAAACTAGGCATAGCCTGAACTATGGGTACCAGAGACTGATATACATAATATATATATTTTTAACACCCAGGCACAGAACAAACATCTGTGTTTATCACACAAATGTTTGTCCAGTGCGGGGATCGAACCCGCGACCTCAAGCGCAGAAGGCTAAGTTACTAATAACTGAGCTATGAGGTCAGTTTGATTTTTATTTTACTAAGTTTATTTTAATTGTTATTAGTTGTACAAATATATTGCACATCCTAAAATCGGTAGGAATAAATTGACTCACATATAGACATAAAAACTACTGTACCTACGTGTATTTCAAGCAATAAATGCTACTTTACTTTACTTTAGCTAATGAAAACTCATTGTATTTTTTCAGTGGCGACCACACAGAAGTGATTGAGTTGGACTTCGACCCTAAGACAGTTACCTACGAAGACTTATTGGACATGTTCTGGGCTAATCACGAGTATGGACTAACCACCAAGCTAAAAAGACAGGTATCTACCAAACTTATTTTCTACTAGCATCCGCCCGCGGTTTCGCTCCCGTGTTACCTACATAAAAAAAAGCCTATATGCTATTCTAGGTAAAGAACTTTATCTATTGCAAATTTCAACGAAATCGGAAGAGCCGTTACGGCATGATTAAACAACAAACATCCAAACATACTCACAAACTTTCTCATTTCTAATATAAGTCTTCTTCTTCTGTCGTGTCGATGGTTCAGGGGGACTAAATCTTTTTGGACCAGTACTCCGCCACAGCTACGGCATTGTCAGTGGCTTCGTAGAAGTCCTTCAGTGTGCAGGTGTGAGGGCACTGCATGCACGAAAGTAGGTGCAACATAGTTTGCGTTGCGTTACAATCGCACTGCGTCTCATTTGAGTACCCCCACTTGCTCAAATTGTACCTGCAGCGGCCAACCTGACTCCGCAATCGGTTAAGCGATTTCCAGGTTGACCAAGGTAGAAGTTTGCCCGCTGGGAGCTTTTCTGCAGGCGCAATGTATTCGGGAGAAGGGGGATGTTTCTCCTGCCACAGCCTATATCGAGCCTCGCTTGGATGGTCGGTGGAGGCTTTCATGAAACTGTGCCGACTAATATTAGTAGGATAGTAGGATGACTTCGTTTTGACCAACTTTTGGCTTCTATTTTGTGCATCTCATTTTCACCGTTTCATTCGTGGAAGTAGTCTCCTTGTAGTAGACGCTGGAAGAATAAATCAATCCACTACGGTAGGTGGATCCGCACTAGTCAGTAGGTCACTTAGGTGTAGGCACAAAGCTCTAGTGGGTAGTTAATTACTAGCCCCAAGGATTCTCTGTGGGAGGTACTTAGTAAAATTTTGATTTGATTGAAATATTCCGGACATATCACACACGGTCAACTGATCCCAAACTAGGCATAGCCTATACTATGTGTACCAGAGACTGATATACATAATAGATGACTATTTACCACCCAGACACAGAAAAAACTGTGTTAATCACACAAATTTTTGTCCAGTGCGGGAATCGAACCCGCGACCTCTAGCTCAAAAGGCAGAGTCACAACTGATCTATGATGCCGGTCACTAGATTTGTAACTAAGAAGATTATAATGCGTCCTGTAGCTCGCAGAACTGACAACCTTTGGGGAATAAAGGTCCTCGAAACAACCAACCGGACGATGCAGTGTTGCATGGCCTCCCACCCGATGGTCCGACGACATAGTCAAAGTTGCTGGAAGTTGGTGGATGCAGAAGGCTCTAGAGTCTAGATTAGACCGTTCCTCGTGGCAGTCTTTGGGGCAGGCCTATGTTATTTAATAATTCAATAATTTAATGTTATTTAAAGATAATTCTTTACACAGGTGACAGGCCTCATAGCTCAGTTGGTAGTAACTCTGCCTTCTGCGCTAGAGGTCGTGGGTTCGATTCCCGCACTAGACAAACATTTGTGTGATGAATACAGATGTTTATTCTGTATCTGGGTGTTAAATATATATATATATTATGTATATCAGTCTCTGGTACCCATAGCACAGGCTATGCCTAGTTTGGGATGAGCTGACCGTGAGATAGATCCGGAATATATATTTATTTATGTCGCTATAATGTCACTGGCGGCCACAACTGGCCTACTGTGATCGCCACAGGCCTAAGTTCAACAGTAGACTTATCAGGTTAATGATGATGTTTGTTATCCATTCCAGTACCAATCATTGATCCTATACCACGACGAGGAACAGCGGGCGATAGCGGAGGCGTCGCACAAATCCATGCAGATCCGATGCAACGACAACTTGCGCACTGAGATAGCAGCCGCCGGGACTTTCTACCCCGCTGAGGAGTAAGTGTTGCTGTGCTGTTGTAAACTACTTACTCACTAGCTGTGCCCGCATGGCAGACTTGGAACCACTCTACACAACACCCCCGCCCCCCTCCCTCCCTCAACGGGGGTGCAACGCGATATAACATAGCCTATGTAACAATTAAGGCCTATTTTTGGCCTTATTATTTTGTTGATTGCTACAGCTAACAAGATAAGGATTTAACCTAAGACACTGGTGATAGAGTACTGGAGGAGGGGTGGTAGCGGCCCCGCCTTCCGATCCTCAGATCGTGGGCTCGAAACCTGTCGTGCACACCAATGGATTTTCCATTCGGAATCCATTGGAGCACGATTCATGTATGTGCGCTATGCTAGTGCTCTCAAACGGTGAAGGAAAACATCGTGAGGAAACCGGCATGTCCTAGAACCTAAATAATAATAAATAAATATTCCGGACATATTCACACGGTCAACTGATCCCAAACTAGGCATAGCCTGTACTATGGGTACCAGAGACTGATATACATAATAGATATATATTTAACACCCAGACACAGAACAAACATCTGTGTTAGTCACAAATGTTTGTCCAGTGCGGGAATCGAACCCGCGACCTCTAGCGCAGAAGGCAGAGTTACTACCAACTGAGCTATGAGGCCAGTTGAAGTCGTCTAAATATTCGAAGACATGTGACATGTGCACTTTATCGGCTCGATTAGTTAAATAACTTTTTTGAAACCCCCTTTTGGACCCCTATATCTTAGCAACCCCTTGGCCGATTTAACTCATATTCGTAACAGTAAATCTTGATAGTGCAAACTGTTGAATTACTAAATTCCATACTAATCGGATTTACGGTTCCAAAGTTATGCTCAAACAAACATACAACGCCGATTCGTCCAAGTTGTTTAAGATCTTCGCTCGCTCGATCAATTATTTAGTGATGTTAATAATAGGTTTCGCGAATCGGTACATAGTAGTCTCACCACTCGCAGAGTATGAAGCTATGATTCGCCAGAATCAGGTCACGGTTACCATATATTTGCACGGTTGTCGCTCGCATTACATTCTCATTCTAATTCCGTGCGTGCGTCTTTCCATAACCGATTTGCTATCGAGGTTATTTTGAGGATACTATCAACCAGTGTTCTGGTTATGCAAAAAAGCCACGTTTAAAACTCTATAGTGCAAAATAAAAACCAATTAAAAAACTAAAGTACAAAATCTTGAGAGGTGTCAAGGGACACCCGGATGGAACGAAGTTCCTTTCGATTAATTAGTGAAGGAATTGTAATAAAATTGTATTAAATACATACGCATTGATATTGTAATATTATAAAATATTTTTTACAAAAACTGAAAACCGACTTCTTGAATATTTACAAGATTAATACCAACCTCTTTTTTTTTGTTACCAACCTCTTTGCGTTTTGCTTATCTACTGAGGATGACACTGGCCACCTACACTTTCGAACAAAAAACCAAAGTATGACATTCAAAAAGTGTCGTTACAACTTTTGGTCTTAATTTTTTCCGTCTAGCCCCCTTTCGCAATGCGCGATATGGAACTTCGTTCCAAAACTAGGTGTTATTTGAAAAAAAATTGCGCCCTCCGATTTTTTATGAAGTTATTTTGTGTTTTTATTTACATTATTGCCCTTTGTTTGTAAGCTGTCAAGTTGAAATTGATATTGTACAAAGTGTGTCTATACTATAGCCGCATTCTGCTGTGAAAAATTCAAGTTCCTAGTTTTACGCAATAAAAAGACACGGTTCTTCAAAGCGTATTTTCATACATTTATGTTGGCTGTACCTAAGCCTTTTTGTTGCCTATAAAATGAATGAATTGATTTTGATTGATGACAATTTAAAAGCTCGACGCCAACTAGTAAGGTCAAGTTTCTGTTCAATTGACCAATTGAAAGGCCAGAAGATGGTCTGGTTCTCAATAGTCTGTATAAGAGATTGAACACACAATCTGAAATCAGAATTTTAAGAGGCTAAGGCTTTGTACCTATATAGCTCCTTTTTCCAGATTTTACAAAACTTCTTCAAATTAGCGGTTTTATTATTTTTATCATCGTTATAAGAAGTTCGCGACCATGATTATAACCTAAAACTTGACCCCAAAACAGCAGATAGAGTTTTTTCGATGAAAAAAATGTTGTATTTCCAAAACTCGTTTAACAAACTTCATTCCAAATTGGATGTAGAATAAGCCCCTTTCGGAATTGGATACTTAGATGAGTCACCTTGTATAGCTTAGAGCTAAATTCCTTATCCTTTATAAAACTTCGCGAGAACACTTAAGTATAATCTGGGGTTGGATTATTTGGTAATGAAATTGCAACAACTGGACTTTTTTTCCAGTTTATCTGCGATCAGTATTCAAACTATGAGCAGGTTTGGTGTGGTTCTCCTTTTCTTGATGCTTCATGACCCATCCAGTTCAATGACATGCTGTCTGCGTAGCCTTTTATGGTAGTTGATGGTAGGCGACGGGTCATGAGGAACCATGGGGCATTGGAGAGATTTCTTAACATACCATTTTGTGCTCTTTGAATGATTTCGATATTCGATTGGCAAGCTGAACTCCAAAGTTGTATGCCATATGTCCAGATTAAAGCAACAACTGAACTACCACAATTCGCGTTTTTAGTTAAAATATTCACATACTAAACAGAACATTGTCTATTCCAGCTACCACCAGAAATACCGTCTCCAGGGCCACAAGGACCTCTGTCGCAGCCTCGGTCTCGACTCGCCCAAACTTCAGACATCCCACCTGGCGGCTCGCCTCAACGGCTACCTGGTGGGAGTTGGGGGCATGAACCAGTTCGAACAGGAATTGACCAGCTTGGGACTCAGTGAGAAGCAGGCGGAGTACGTGAGGAGAGAGATTGAGAGGAATGAGGGGGGAGGGCTGGCTTGCTAGCGAGAATCCGCAAAGAATATTTAACCATTCGTTCCATTTGCATAGAAACCGTGCCGTAGCGTAGTCATCGATCATTCTTTCCATTAATCACTGAGTTTTTTTTTTCATTACTCGGATCGAATGCCTGGGTATTCGATAACATCGGTCTTCGGATCAGAGTAGGTAGTCAAGAATATCGAATCGTCACAGAAACAACTGAGTATTACGTAGGTATAGTTTGTTGGAACCGAGGGCATGAAATCGTAGGCTTGGATCCTATATGTACGGTTAGATAGATTACGGTTCTAGTTATAACCAATTGTCGGTTAACGGTTTGATTTTCTTGGAATGGCAAAACTTACTACTGAACCGGACTAATTCTTACTATGAATCCGTGCAGCAGGACAACGCCTGACAATTTCAGCCGACCACACGGTAAAAGGTTTAACTTTCTTTAAATGTATTTTGCAAAGTGAACCGGGCTAATTCTTACTATGAATCCGTGCCTCAGGAAAACGCCCGACTATTTCAGAAGAAGACGACGCATGTAGTTTTAATACACAAAATGCTGTCGTTTTTTTCATTCATGATATGCCCTAATAATCCCGATTTGATGTAGAGTTCTTGTGAAGTTGTTGGAATGATAGGTTAGTGTTGAATTCTACTCAGTAGAATAAATGTCTGTGATGTAAATTAACAATATTTTTCTACATTGCAGTTACGACAGCAGAGCATTTTAAATGAAACACAGAGTATAATTATTTTTAATTTCGATTTAAAAATTTCTTAAAATATTAACAAAAGTATTTTTATGTTGCAATATTTAGTTTGTGTTTCATTATTGCTGTTTCAGCCTCAATAGATCTAAATTTTTATTTATTCAAAGCAGATTTTACTATAATTTTCAAAAGTTCGTGAGAAAACTAGAATTAAGGTATTGTTGATCTACTAAAAATTCATTTCAAATTAATAATTAAGTAATTGATTTATAGAAACCCATCAGTTAATTTATAAATCGCAATTAAATAAGTACCTAGTTAATTATTAAACATTATTTGTTTTATTTCAAATGCCCATATCTCTATAATCGAAGGTGTTTCCGTATTCCGTAGTATGATGGTTATTTTAGGTAGGTAGGTACATCAGACTTTTCTTACCTTTTTTAAAAGAGCAAATTATTTGATTTTATTATACCTATAGATAACGAACCTGTCAACTATATTATCTTTGAGATAACTCAGACGCGGGTATGGTGCACGAAATGTAGGTAATACAAAATGAACATTTAAACAACGCTACCTACAAGACTTCGCCCTAACATTATTAGGCTTGATATTGTAGGCATTAATCATTACGGTGCGCTATTAAATTCCTGCGCGTCTTGACAAAGTTATATTTCTCAGAATTATTTTTTTTGCCTGCACATTTTTCCAGTGAAAACTAAATGGTGAGAGAGCGCCACCTATGTTGTAGATACGGGTACCTCAATGTTAAACTTCTCCTCAAAAGATGACGCTCAATCCGATGACAAACTCAACTGCATTTATTACTATTAGCCAATAGGCAGCGCTGTAAAATTACCTCTCGATAGATTTTTTATTGATAGGTAGGTACCTAATCGTTTGTATTTTACTTTTTGTGCTTAGTTATCTTAGCAACACTAAAAAATGGTTTTATACTCTATGGCTGGCCCTGAACAGCAGTTTCCTTACGATTTCCTTGACCTCGAGCAGGAAAATTATCACCAAGAGTTTGATAAGTACCTACCTCTACAGATTTAATCACTGCTGCACTTTGACTTTCAGTTCGGTCTAAATAACATGACGTAATAGGTAGTAGGTAGGTGCCTATTATTATCTTTGTAAGTAGGTAGATAGGTAGCTCATTATTTCTACTAATTAGGAAGGTACCTAGGTAATCGCTACATGCGTAACGAACACAATACTTATTATTACAAGGATTCTTGAAACATTGTAAACAAACATTCGATCACGTGTGTCAGATCTTATCACACAAATATGAAACAATGAATGCAGTGTGCGATTGCATGGGAATTCCTTTGACTAACTCGGTAGGTATGCACATCACATCAGTCATGCCGTGCATATATGCTTACAAATGAGGTATACCTACTTAATGATTTTTATTTGTTTCATATTTTGTTCTTTCACCAACGTCATTGTTCCTTTTCAAGGCCACCATACTTCACCTGTCCAGTAGCCCTAATGCAGGACGACCAAGAAAGAACTAGAGACAAACAGAAATAGGTAGGTAGCACGAAATCTTTCTTCTCTTGTCCGCCATCTTGGATAAGTATTTTACACTAAACTTAATGGAACCTCCTCAAAAATTAACATAATTAATTCCCATTTGTACATTCGCTTTGTACTTACCTACATACATACCTTTTATAAGCCGTGCTAAAACAACAACATAAAAAATAATATTTTCGAAGAGACGACGACACAGTTCGCTTAATTTGCATTAAACCAAGGACCGGCAAAGGCTGTAAATAAACAAAGATTCAAATCAAACTTAACTACGCAGATATCAATACAAAACCTCACAGGTCCGAGTGCATAATGTTCGTGAGTTTCTCGTCGCCGTGAGAAGTGAAAAGTAAATAGGCTTTTTTAAAAATTTGCGTATCTACCAATTTTTATGGCGTCTCGAAAACCGTCCCTATGTACAGAAGTTCGGCATCAAGAGTGCTACATAAAACAGCTGATTCATAGAGTATTAACTGATTGATTGATTTCATCATCTATAGAGATTTTCTCAATGAAAAATTACGAACTTACGTTTTAGAAAGTCATAGAACAAACTTTATTGCCAAATTGCGTGTAGAATAAGCCCCTTTCGGGATAGGAAACATATCATGAATCACCTTGTAAAGTCATTAGGAATTAAGTATGAGATAAGTACAAGTGCTCGTAAACTTCCTTTCGACAAATCCCTTTTTTCAAAGTCATCGCTATAAAAGTTTAGTGTACCTAGGTTGTAAATAGTAAAAATGTTTCTGGCAGTAAATGATAAAATCCTTCGATGGCCGTGGATTACCAAGACCAGAGACAAATAGACTATAGACAGACAACGTTGTTTCCGAGTTTCAGATAAAAAGATTTCGTTATCAAACGTGTTTATGATCTAATACCTTGTGGTTTGTGTGTAAGTAGATATTATTTACACAGTTAGCCACTGATAAGAGTTATGCGATTACCTATGATTCAGTGAAGAGTTGGTACAGAGATGACACAAGTCACAACAGTAACTAAGACCTATAGGTGATTAAAAATATGTATACTACTATCCCGAAAAGGGGCCTTTCTAACAACAATTGAAACAAATTAGGGGAAAAATTCCATAGTTTTATACCGATTTTTTTAAATCAGCTGTTTTCGGTATAATTGTAATCTTTCTACTAAACTTACAAGAATTTTAACACCAAGATAACTAACCTAACATTTAGTTTGGACAGTTTTCACCCCGAAACAGCTGATTTGTGCAGTGTTTTTCAATTTAATACATCGAATTTCTAAAAATCGTAGGACTTTAGGTACTGCCAATTGGGTGTACGTAAAATTTGCCTCCTTTCGGGATAGTATAGGAACATATTATGAATCACCCTGCATAAAACTTTGGTAAATAAGTACCTACCTAAAAATAAGCGATCCAAAGAAGAAGGCAAATGCTCTACCTACTATGTCCATTACATATTCTACAAACAGTGCGCGCACACTAAGCTTGCACCGGATGAATGTCGTTCAGATAACTACCTAGTCAGCCATTTCATTCCACGTCATGTCAACCTTTATTGTATTTGTCACCCTCCCTACACCACGAACCTACGTGTGGTGTCAACCGCTATTCAATTTCAACCTATTCAATTCACTGACATTAATGTTTCTGATTAATGACGATGATGACGAGCCTCAGGTAAGTAGTAACCTCAGTTAGAAGTAGTACATTACACCTTTGTGGTAGTGGTGGTGGTTTGGTGGCGATCACAATAGGCCAGTTGTGGCCGCAGTGACAACATAGCCACAAAAAGTAAATAAAAAAATATATAGTGGTACTGGCTTGTGTTTGATTTTATATGGCAGGCAATTGACAATTAGGTGACAACATTGGCATTGGAAATAAGAGCAAACTGGTAGAGGGGTGGTAGTGGCCCCGCCTTCCGATCCTCAGGTCGTGGGTTCGAAACCTGTCGTGCACCAATGGATTTTACATTCGGAAAATTTATATGCTATGCTAGTGCTCTCAAACGGTGAAGGAAAACATTGTGAGGAAACCGGCATGTCTTAGAATCTACATATTTTAAGTATTATTCAATTATATAGAAGCATTAGGTACATATTTCATCAAGTGTAGCGTGTGCTGCCCTTAGATCATTTGTTGAAGCTCACATTTGTCTTCTTTTTTTTCACATTTTTATAAGCTCTTATTTATTAGGGATTATAATTAGATAACTTTTCTTTTGAGCCTCACCACATCTGGCACCACACTGAAGCTTTAAATTCCATTTTGTGAAAAAGGATCATCGAAAAAAATGATAGGCACCAAGCCGTGTTTGTTGCCTGATTCTTATAGGCTTGGTCGCGAGGAACAGGCATAGCTTCACCTAGTTTCTAAGTCGTTACAAAGTGATCCTAGTGATTTAATTGAAATAAATGCCTTTTGACTTTGACTTTGACTTGATCTAAAAATTAGCCTCTGAGAGGCGCACTTCAATCCTTTCACTACACTGATTCTCTCACCGACGCCGACGGTCATAGGCCCTTTTCAGGGCCACCATACCTCAACCAACGTGGTCACTGACCAGGATGTCACTGACAGGATGACCAAGAAAGAATCAGTGACACGACAAGAAGAAGATTGGAAACAGAAGATTGTCACCTCGAATCCCAATCTCGACATTTGCACGGGAAGACTCACTCAAGTGCGTTCCGATTCGATTAGACCACTCCTCTCACTTAGCAGTAATTCATTCAGTGCTCGGTGCGAGGGTCCTAAAAGACCTTGACGGGTTCAAATCACTTGACCCGTCGCATGTCGCCACCTGACTTATAACATAGGTTAGGCTAGAGGCGAAGGTGCTGTATGATTTCTGATCTATCTGATATCTGATTATACAGGTGACCTAGAAAGAGCCAAAGAACCAGTGCCACGACAAGCATTTTTGAATTCTTGTTATTATTAATACTTCTGACAATAATTTTGCGTTTTTTTTTTTGGCGCTGGAACATTTTTTGATGTCTACTTGCTTGTGTAATTTGCAAAATAAATTGTTGCGCACATTTTGGGTTTTGTGCGGAAATTGTACCTAAGTAAATTAGGAAAATTTGTGGTTACTTATAGGTGACTTTTTAAATACCTACTATTTATAGGTAGGAGAAAAGAAACCACTAAGATTTTGCAATATTAAAAAAAACACGTCTGTTATGGTGGCCGCAAACTCAGATTACAGAAGTGTTCGATGGCCGCAAAGTAACATAGTTATTTTTATATAACTTATTTTTCGGCCTCGTGTGTTACATTATGCCCTTTAGACAGTTAATAGATAATAAGATGATTAGTTAAGTAATTAGGTACTTTAGGTATATTGTAAACAATCTGATTAAGTCAAGTCCATTTAATTTAAGTTCAAACTCAATAAATATTTTTTTTTAAGTGTTTCTGCCGTTTTCTTCGTAACACGTAGACGATAACCTAGCATAGTATTATGTTATCATCTGTGACCTAGCATAAATTTTATCGTGGCCGATATGCTTTTGATTATTATTATTTTTTCCAGAACATAACTTAACTTTGTATTTCTCCCTTAGAAAAGGATTCTATGGCTGGTAAGTATTGTTTTTTAAATAGTTGTACCTTTTTAGGTAAAAAGGTATTTTTACCTACCTTCTTACTGAGAGAAGGAGGCATCCGTTTATTTGTACCCGCATGAGTAACGAGATTTCATTGATACCTACCATTATTCCCACGATTGTTTATGTAAACTGAGAATGAGATTAACCAATTTTAAACCGTTTCCTGTGAACGAATATAAGTGTTATTAGGGGGGTCTAAACTCCCTTCCAAATACATGGATGATTCATAAATTTTTAATATTATGCCAAAAGGGGCGACGTCCACTGCTGAACATGGCCTCCCCCACAGACAGAGCAAATTCCTTATCATGTGGGGGGATTTGCCCATACTCACCGCGCTGGGCATGCGGGTTGGCGAGCGCAGTTAGAGATATCGTAGTTTAAATGAGGATTGCTGCCCATCCCCTAGCTTTTTTCCCTTAGTCGCCTCCTACGACATCCGCGGATAGGTAGATATGGAGGGGCCTATTCTTCAGCCGGGGCCACCACGGCCTATACATATAATAAGAAACACTAATTAGTTATCTATTGAATAACCCTATGACCAACCCATCATCATCAGCCTGTGGAAGTCCACTGCTGGACATAGGCCTCCCCCAAAGAGTGCCATGACGAACGGTCTTGAGCCTTCTCCATCCACCGACTTCCTGCAACTTTCACATTGTTGTCGGTCTATCGGGAGGGCCGGCCGGGACGGCCTTCCAACACTGTTCGCCCGGTTTGTGGTCGCCATTCGAGAACCTTTACTCCCCAACGGTTGTCGGTTCTGCGAGCTATATGGCCTGCCCACTGCCACTTCAACTTGATAATTCTGAGAGCTATGTCGGTGACCTTAGTTCTTCTACCAATCAAAAGACCAACCCAAAGACAGAAAATTCCTGGGTTCGATTTCAGAGTCACTTCGTAGACTTTTCGCATTTATAATATTAGTTTGATTATTTAGGTAAATAACTTATGTAAATAAGTAAATAACCTGCTTTATATACACATTAGGTAGAGCCTGTCACGTTTTTCGAAGGCTGTGGAGGCTGACGTCAGTGTTGCGATGATCACTTTGACTCAGAAAACGTAAATATGAATCCTCTCTGAAAGATAAAATTTTGTGTTCCGTGATTAATTCACACTTTGAATACAAAATGTACTATACTTATTTACAAAAGGAAGAATATTGGCAAAATAAAAAAATCCTAATTAAATTTAAAATTTGTCTGTGATAAAATTTTTAATTAAATTTGGAACTTTAAAAGAACTTTTTCAAAATTGCTGTTATTGTTATTTTTATAATCTATAAAATTATTTATGTAGGTACTTACTTAGGTATTAAACGAAAGAGAAGTTTGCTAAACCTACATAATTCTACAAAAATGATGCTAAATAGCTATTGTTGTATGGGGTTGTACAACTGCATCTCAATGTTATTTGTTACCGAGTACAGCTGCACTAATCGCACTCAAACGTACAGCCTACAGATCGCCCATGAATGCCTAATTGGGTGAACACGTTTTGTTCCTACATGACATGACGTCACCTCTAAAGAACTTGTGACACAGAGTAAATACTAGTTACTATATGCCTGTTTGTTTTTATTTTACCTTCCTACAGATGTGAAAAGTTATGATTGATAATAAGTAATTAGTTAGTTATTGGTTCAAATGGGTTACCGACATGGCCCGGTTGTCGTACGTCGGATCGCGGGGTGCCGCCTGTTAGCAAGTTTCGGCGTTGGCAACCTCGTGTTACACGGTTCATTCACCCATTTATTGTAGGGTGTAGGCACTGATAACATAATACTATACGTGTAGGTAAGGTAGTAGATTTTGGACTCAGCGCTTTTTATATATACAGCACATAGCTTTATCAAATATTGAAAAACTAGTGCTTTTAATCGCACGTTAATCGCACGATCTAATCGATTGCCCCCTCCCAGTCTCCCAGCGCGCCGCGGCCGGACTGAACAAGGAAGCTGTGACTGATGTTTGACCTCCAGTGCCCTGCCAAAGAATACCTAATGCTGCACACTGGTTACTCACTGGTGGCATTTAGCGCCCGGTGCTCGAGAACTTAGACTTACCTATCTAGGTACATAATGTAGTAGCCTTTGAGGCACACTTATCGAGGTTTAGGTTACTGCGGTGAGTCAGTCTCCTTAGGTAAGATTCGGAGCGTGTAGGTAGGTAGGTACTAGGGCTTGCATTCGAATATTCGAATAATTCGAATATTAAATTCGTTCGAATATTCGAATACTAAAATTGCAATATTCGAATATTCGATTTAAATTAATAACACCAAACTCAGAACTCTGATGTGCATAAAATGCCACGTATAAACTCGCGCGGTATATCCATTCAAGACGATACAAGTTAAGATCGGTCGGGTAAACAACATGACAATGTTATAGGGTTCGGAACGCGGTTCGGAAACGTTCGGGAGTGCTGCGCGCAACTTGACGAGACTTTTCTGTCTATCCATCTCTGTCGTTCACCTATAAGACCTCATATATATGTTTGTGTACGTACTCTAGTAGCTTACTAACGTGTTACCGTTCTTACCATGTTTTTTTACTTGTTATTGTGTTAAATTTTATGGTAGATATTGCCTACCTACGTACTTAGATTCTAAATACTGTTTTTTTTACTAAGAATTTGTGAATGTGTTCAATTAATGTTACTCTAATTGCAAATTTTATTATGGTTGTGTGATACATAAGACCTCTTAAAAATGTTTGTGTACTTATTTATTCTAGTAACTACTTACTATTGTCTTACCGTTACTTACCTTGTTTTACTTGTTATTGTGTTACATTTTATTAAAGATTTTAAAGACTATTTTTACGAATAATTTGTGGGTAAATTTTATTTTAATTTAATATTTCAATTTCGTTCATAGAAATAACACTTAAAACAATAAAAGATGTGATTTTAATGAAAACATAGTTTTTTTTCTATTATTCGAATAATATTCGAATAATTCGAATAGTACCCGAAAAAAAAACGAATATTCGAATATCAAAATTTTCGAATATTTGCAAGCCCTAGTAGGTACCCAGATGTAGGAGCATGGTACTTAGTCATCATAGTTTTAAACTCCATAGATAGAAGTTTGTACCTAATACATTACATATTGACGGTATTCATTCGTATGATGGAACAAAACAAAGCATAGTACTGCAATTATCATAGTGGTCTGTTTACGGCGGAAACCACGCAGTTCCAGCGCGCAGTTCACACTATGTTAATTTTTTAGTCTGGGTAAGATTCCTGAGTAGCTTGGTAGGTTCGTCGAATCGGAGTTTCGAGAAGCAGTGTCGTCAGTGGCGGATTTGCAGTCTTAGCCACTCTAGGCCCCAGGCCATGTGCCGCCCCTTTCTCAGCACCCTTCATATAGACTAGGTAAATATTGAATTAGAGGCTTATTGAATACCTATCACCATTAAGCTGTGAAATCTACTCTTTTACAAATTTTTTTGGTCACGATTTGCCGCCCCTTATATCTGGCCGCCCTAGGCCCGGGCCTACTGGGCCTTAGGGCAAATCCGCCACTGAGTGTCGTGCGTGCGTGTTAAATTCTAAGTGAATCATTGAGGTGGTATGAACCACTAGTAATAAATACTTAGGTAACATAAAAACAATAAATTTTAGGTTTTTTTTAATTTTTTTTTTATTTTATTCTTTTATTTTAATAAGGACTTTGAGTCACTTTGTGACTATGCCAGCCCTGTACAACTTGCATTTATAATTCTTACTTACTTACTATATTATAAACTAATTTAAAAAGTGTCATAGCCGCATCGACCAACGGGGCAGATAAGACACTTTGAAGTATGTCAACATCCAACAAATTTACATCATACTGGTTCCGCATATAAGATCTTAGAGACTGGCTCCGGTCAAACTCCACCAGAAGATGGTGAACGTCTTCTTTAACTCCGCAAGTAACACATTTGGGGGCGTCAGCAATTTTCATAAGGTGTTTAAACTTAGCAAGTGGTATATGTCCAGAGCGCAGTCTGTGGGCTATCACAATCAGATAATTTTTTTTTCTGGTTTAATAATTTTTACACCTCAATAATGCACTTAGCATTTAACACGCACGACACTGCTACTCGAAACCCGAACTGAGATCTCGCGATGTCTGGATAAAGTTGGTGTGTTTGCTTGATCGTTGAGAATAAGAACTCCCGTTATATTAGGTTTTTTTTTTTTTTTTTTTATTGGATATGGTTAGGTGTTTGACCACCAGCTCACTTTTGCAAGTGAGATGTGGCCTAAGATGGAGCACGCTTTACCAGAAGGAACTTATTCACTCTAGATTTGAAGACTCCTAGATTGTACTCGTCCGGGAAAACAGACGCTGGCAGATCCTTCCACTCTTTGCCAGTGCTTATAATAAAGGTGGAGCAGAAACGTTTGGTTCGACACTGTGGTATGTCGACCAGGTAAGGGTGGTAATTACCTGTAGGTTCCTAATATTACTATTTTCGTAATATCCCAAACACCATTCGTTTTGGAATGTTCGAATATATAGCTCTTTCATATGACACACCACTTCATGTCCTAATTTTTTTAAAACCCCTTGTTAGACCCGTGTGTATTATCAACTCCTACCAACCTCCTTGGCAAATTTAATTTCACTCTATTCTTCCCGAAAATCTTGATATTACAACAAACTGTTTACTTACTAAATTTCATGACGACGGGCGGTTAGAAATTATGCTCAAATAAAACAACATCGATTCGCACAAGTAGTTTGAAGATATCTGCGCTCGCTCGATCAAAATAAGTAAGTAGGCTCGCCTATGATTTTATGTTTAAGATTTTAAGTGATTAAAAACGTCAGTGCCTTCTCAATCAATGTTTTATTCAAAACAGACTCGAGGTAGGAAACTAACCTACATCTACTGATTCATGCCTCGTAATTCGTATTGCTAGTAATAAATGTTATAATTTATATTACAACTGATGTTATGAATGTTACAATTCCATGAACTAGTTACTGAAAGGTACTGAATACTACAAGGTGATTCATAATATGTATTCCATCCCGAAAGGGGTTTATTGTACAACTAATTGGCAATAAAGTTTGTTCTACGACTTTTGGAAGTTCGTCATTTTTCATTGTTAAAACTCTATGCGGAAATCATCTGTTTTGGGGTCAAATCAGTTCAAACTCAATCAATCAGCTGTTTTTGGTAGATATCTTGATTCCGAAGTTCTTGTACGCTAAGTTATGAGTTCTACAGATGATAAAAATACCAAAAATAGCTAATTTGAGAAAGTTTGTAAAAAAATATTTAATGAAAATATTGCTGTTTTTTTTTCGATAATATTATTTCATTTTGTTGATAGAATAACCCCCTTTCGGGATGGTATACATATTATGATTCACCTTGTATATCTTATACCTAAGTAATATTGTTTAATTTACATTCTACGTTTATGGACTGATGGCAATGGTTCGTCGATACAAACCCGTTAGTGACGTAAGAAGATTCAATAGTATTGTCTTTAACTTTAGTTTCTGTGCCTGCACCAGAAACAATGAATACAATAGATAATTCTCAGGCTTAGGGGACGTAACGGGAAGCAAGAGCTGGTAATTGTTTGAGTAACGAGAAAGGATATTATTAAAAACAAAAGGCAGTCATTTACAATACCTATCTGTATAGGTAAATTTTGTATAGGTAATTAAGTATCCTTACGAAGATTAAGAATACCCTGGCGTTCTTAGTGGTGCGCATTTTCCCACTCTCCTTACACTGACATCAGAATGAAATTCAACATTTTTCATTCAGGAGGTAGGGCACAGCGGGATTTTCTCGTTCTGAATTGGAGCAGCCCGCCTGGGAGGTACCTCCACCTTACAGAAGATCGCAGCCAAATAATATTATTTGTTTCAAATAGTGTTGTGTTCCTGCGGTGAGTAAGGTTACCAGAGCTCTTTAGGGGGGAAGGGGGTTCGGGGTCGGCAACGCGTGCGTGATGCCTCTGGTATTGGGAGCGCTCATAGGCTACGGCAACCGCTTACCAACAGGTGGGCCGTATGCTTGTTTGCCAATTCTGTTGTATTAAAAAAAAATTTGAAAAAAGACTATATTCTTTGATCAGCTGTTTTGGAGTCAAATCAGTTCAAACTCAATTATTCAGCTGTTTTAGATTAGTTACCTAGTATAATCTTGATGTCGAAGTTCTCGTACGCTTCATAATTGCATAAAAAGATGATAAAAATAACAAAAACAGCTTATGTATTTGAATATTTAAATGTTGTTCCATCTCATATTTTATATTTGTTACCCTTGATTAGATATTAATTCTCAATGTTATTCGTAGCACTAAAAAAAAAAAAAAATACGTCCCACCTGTAAGCGGTTACCGTAGCCTATGAGCGCTTGCAATACCAGAGGCATCACGCACGCGTTGCCGATCCCGAACCCCCTCCCCCCTAAAGAGCTCTGGCAACCTTACTCATCGCAGGAACACAACACTATTTGAAACAAATAATGTTATTTGGCTGCGATCTTTTGTAAGGCGGAGGTACCTCCCCAGGCGGGCTGCTCCAATTCAGAACGAGAAAATCTCGCTGTGCCCTACCTCCTCCATATATATTTAACACCCAGACACAGAACAAACATCTGTGTTAGTCACAAATGTTTGTCCAGTGCGGGAATCGAACCCGCGACCTCTAGCGCAGAAGGCAGAGTTACTACCAACTGAGCTATGAGGCCAGTCAAAGACTAAGGTAATGAATAAAGGTTTATTTATCATTTATTATATTCTTTCTTTTTGTTGATAGAATATCTTTCAGAATATAAATGATACTAGATCATAAGACCACTAGAATTTACCAGCAAATCTTGATAGCACGACCGACCTTTCATACAGATTGGATCAAACTGTTTGGATGTTGTGCTCGAACAAACATTATGTACTTACATACATACATATAAAAATACAACGCCAAATCGTCCCACTTGTTTGTTATATCTTCGCTCGCTCGATCAATTAATTATTATTATGTCTTAAAGATGCAGCTGCTCATATTTTTTTCCATCTTTTTGTATTATTCCTTTTTTTATAAAACTGACGTAAATATATCTTGAGAATATGGGAGTCGGTTGGTCGGTAGGTGGTATGTATTTTTAGAATCTTGGAACAGAACATTGAGTGGGGCGATCCCAAAATTATAAATAGTGCAGTACCTAGTGGTGGATGCCAAACCAGGGTTGAGCTAAATAGACTCGTAACGTAGTGCATAGACATTGCATAGCCACAGATAACATAATACTATACTGCTTAGCTGATGTGATGACTGTAGTAGGGGACCCAAACTTTCCCGTATTCGTTGAACTTATGTACTTAACTAACTACCAAATAACTTTATTTACAGAAAGAAACTTAAAACTAATACAAGTTAATATTTACAAAATACACAAGAAACAGTTGAGCTATCTAAAGACCGTTACAAACGATCTATAGATAGCTCAACTGATCCAGATCTGGCTGGCGGAATTGCCATGCTGGATGGCAATGCTAATTCGCTGGGACAAATAAGAGCCAGCTCTCGGGTCACGCGTCGCTTCGATCAGACGTCCTGATATCTTTTTGAAAACCCGGAACTAACTACCTAGGTAGACATTGCTAAGTTTATTAAATATAATAATTATATTTTAATATTATATCAAGTAGGTACATACCTATTATAATTGCACAATCTTATAATTAATTAGTGTAAATACCTAGTCGATTTTTTAATTGTGCTAATGATAGTTTAATGCTATGCATAGCTCAATCAATTTCAATTCTAGTCTAGCTCAGAAATCATTTAAGTACTTCATTGCCACTATACCTACTTACCTAATTATATCCATAATGTGGATAATGCGGAAGGTATAATACTATAAATATAGCCATAGGTACATAAATACTGGATAAAAAGCACAGACCTAGGTACCTTCTTGTTGTAGTACGTTGGTTCAAACCGGAAGATTATTGACCGACCCTTGTAAGTAACCTTATGTATATAAGTACCTACCTACTATCTATGTACTTACAGAATCATTATTTGTAGGGACGACGGTACGCCTGCTGAAATGGAAATGGGCCGGACAAGTTTGTAGGCTGAAATGCAACAGATGGACCAGAAATGTAACGGAGTGGATCCCACGACAAGGCAAAAGAAAACGAGGGCGACAGAAAAAGAGGTGGAGAGACGTATTTAGACAAAGAGGCGGAAAAGATTGGCTGAGAAAAGCAAGAAATAGGGATATGTGGCAAGATTTAGGGGAGGCCTACGCCAAAGAGGCGACTTCTTCTCGAGTCAAAGACTCCCTCAAACTCTAGTCGACCAGTATGTGGCAACCTCAACGGCCCTATCTGTTGCATCGTTTAGATCCTCCCAAGTGCAGGTGGTCGTGCACAGTGGGCAGGAAAGCAGGTGCCGCATGTCCTGTACGGGGGCTCCGCACTCGCACTGTACTCTGTAAGAGTCGATTATTCCCCATTTAGCCAGGTTTTTTCTGCAGCGGCCAACCTGGGACCGGAGTCGGTTTAGGGATCTCCATATTGGCCACTGCAAGTCATGTCCAGGCGGCAGGTGTTCCTTTGGGGTAATAAATTGTGGAGGGGGAGGATGAGGCGACTGCTACAGACGCATAAAATATAAATAGGTAATTAATTGTAGGCATGTACTTATGTAGTGGAAATAAAGGCTTTTTTACTTTTACTTAATCATAATTAGAAATACATAAAGACGGTCATGTGCGAGAACTCGCACCCTGAGGGTTCCATCCATACCATTCATTACACGGAGTCAGAAAATTGAAATTCCAAGTGTAGGAAGTGACAATCTTATATTTTGCGGTCGCTCATGTAGTTCATTGTATGATATTGAAAGCTGAAATAAAATGCTTGAATTGAATATTGACCGCTAATATAACTTTGTCTCGTAATCCAATTTTAGACTTTCTTCAAATTTCAGAATGGTGTGGTAACTGGAAGTACCCTAGAGGTTTTTCATTTATGACATTGCCATATACCTATAAATTAGATATTCTTTGCCATAATTATCTCATTAATGCATTAAGCAAGAAACTTGATTTTTTGACTTGATTATACAAACATCTGAATTCTGAACATCCAAACATCCTTGCAAACTTTCGAATTTGTAATAAAATTAGTAGGATCGGATAGTAGGATTGATACCATAGCCCTTATAACCATAGTCATGTTATTGTCAATGTGCTTTTAAAACCAATGTTCTCATGACTCATGACAAACTAATCACATCAATAGGAAATTAACCTTTCCTATACAGTCCAGACTCCAGAGATGAAAGAGCATGCTTTTGAAAAGACATAGGTATTTTTTGTGAAGGAACAGCTGCACGCAGGTAGCTAACATCTTTGTTAGAATATCTCTGGAATGTGATCCAAAACTTTTGGATCACATTCCAGAAATATTCTTTTTGACTCAATATAAATAAATTCAATCGATATTCTCAGGGACTTTGGAACAAATTTACCTTTTATTACAATACAAACGTAAAAATGTAGGCTTACTGGAATTCATCGCAAAGCAGAAACAAATCCGATAGCCCGATAGCCATACCACTGAGTCATCTTTCGTCATTCGTGAGCTGTAGTTGATACTGGCTATGCTGTGGCAGCCGCTTTGTACTGTTGTGGAATTCTCAGGGCCATCACATCAGTTTGCGTGCAGCGGCGTCCAAGTGCGGAGTGCGGCCAATTTTAACCTATCATCGTACAAAAACCGTGCTATTTTCGCTCCTAGCGATAGATAAAGCGACTTTTTTCCTGTAAAAACAAGCGCGTTGGAGTGTTTTACATAATTCTGAATTGCAAAGTGACGGATGAGTGAAGTTTCGGTTTCGAAGTTGGTGTGGGAGCGAGACACAGACGACGCGGGCGCAATGGAGAGCTGTGTGAAACTGTACACATGGATCAACCACACCGTGTTGATGCTGCTGTTCCAAATATTCTGGAAAGTGAGCCAGTTATCGGACTATTTCAAGGGAAAGTAAGTGTTACATCATTTTGCCCACCTACTAAAACTACTATGTTGGAAGCTAAACTTAGTTGAATGAAGCACAATAGATTGGTTTCGTAGCCTATGTTGGTAGCCTTCGCGATTGAGTAACACTTTGTGATCTATTTTAGCGTTTAGTCTGTACCTTATCTTATCGGTCCAACTTGTTTGATTAGCTAGAATCATCGATACAGAAACAAACTAGAATATTTATTTATCAAGTACCTACATGTGCGCCGATTTTCATAGTAGCCTAAAATCTTCCTAAAATATAATTCTTTCTGATTAACCTACCTCTCTCATGCCTCAGATTATGAGGAGGTACCTACTTAATATTTAGTGTACCTATTCTCTATATGTCTTTTTATAATTTATTTTATTTTATTTTATTAGTTTGTTTGTGTGTTTTTTATTGTTTTGTGTGTCCAAAATAAATGTTTTTTCTTTCTTTCTTTCTTTCTTTCTTTCTTTCTATTCTCCAAAAGGCCAACATGGCTAACCGTTGGCCTCCAGGTAAAGCGACTTTCGATCCGTAATTCGTAGTTTAAAATACCGGTCTTGCACCAATGGTTTATTTGAAAAATGTATGTGCGTAATGCATTTAATATAACACGTGCTCAGAACGGTGGTGAAGGAAAATCTATTAAGGAATCTGCGGCTTAGTCAAATCCGCACGTACCTATTGACTGTCATTCCTGTAGATAAGGTTGACTAGGCTGATAGGAGGGTATACCTAGGTGCTAAGCAAGCCTGAATCCATCTATGTATTTATTTATTAAATAGGATCGCCAACAGCACATGTATCAAACATTCAACAATATTAAGCTAAGGACGAACCGGGCGACGCAGTGTTGGAAGGCCCCCCACCCGATGGACCGATGACATTGTAAAGGTTGCGGGAAGTCAGTGGTTGGAAAGGGCTCAAGACCGTTCGTCGTGGAACTCTTTGGGGGAGGCCTATGTCCAGCAGTGGAATTCTACAGGTTGTTGATGATGATGATGAGAGTAAGGACTGATACAATAGCCAATAACAGGCGAACACAGCATTGGTAGGGACAATTTTAACCTATAAAGAGTTTACAAACTTTAAAATAGAAAATAAGGTTATGGAGATTAATCTTACAGCTAGGATAATCTCGTAACAATAAACAAAATTTATACAAGATAAACTGTGTACTTATAGAATACCTATAGAAGTGTTGTAACATTGTTTGAGATCAAAGTTATTCTGACCTTGGTACTGCTACTGGGTAAAGCTAAGTAAATTTTAACTAAAACTTACTATAATATAATCTATAAGAAAAATGTCCCAGGCAGGCAGTAGGTACAGCCTCCTGGTAAGTGACACTGTTTTAATAATCTGGAAAAGATAGATAGATAGATAGAAGATGCTTTATTGCACACCATAAAAGTACAAACATTAACAAAAACCAATAAAAACTTAACTATGTGATGAACAATGGGCTTATCGCTGAAGTAGCGATCTCTACCAGACAACCTTTGGATGGAGTGGACTGGATATGATTAAATAGGGCTATATAAGACAGATGTACTTAACTATAATACATTTTGATATAATATTGTGCACACAACCTAAAAATAAATTTTACCTACTAAACATTTTAACTACATAATAATATATAAAATAATATGCCTACCTTATGGTAGGCATATTATTTATAAACAAATTATATATATATATATATATATATATAAAAATTATACCTATATTAAAAGATATCACATACAGAAGCCACCATATTTTTAGTGCAGTGAACTTTTTAATCTCCTTCACACCGAAATCATAAACATCAGTCGCTGATAAAGTTGTCTGGTTCTACTCAAAATAATTCCCTTCAAGGTAGGTACCTAAACACTAACAACTTACCAAATTCGATTTTGAAAAAAGAACATAAATTTTTTTAATCCTCTTTTTGATAGGGAGGAAAATTAACCACATTGCGATACGTAGGTTTGTCACTAAAGTTCATTCACATTCCCTCAATACGAAAGGTGAAGCTCTAGATACTGGCTAGATTTTTTATTGTCACTCGACTCTGACCCAAAAGCCGTCAATTCGATCGATTGAACAGAATGGCCCCATCCATGAACCATTAGGTACCTACCTATCATTAGTAGGTAGGCTAGGTACCTATTATGTAGGAATTGAAACAAAAATGTTTCAGATAATAAAAGGTAATACATAGGTTGACTAACAATTTTAAATGGGTTTTGTACAGTCGCCTGCACTAAGATTTTCAAAGTGACAGGCACAGATAAAAACATTAAAAATAAAGATGTCCACATCCAAAACTCAAAAATGATGGACATCAACTTGTGCCATTTTCAACTTTATTGTGTAGGTACAATCTTCATCTTATAATAAACAAAACAATTAATAATAGGTACAAATATATATTAGTATATATATATTAGATAGGTGGGAACTGAAGTACATCAGAGGAAGTTTGAAAGTAGCGCCAGTGACTGAGAAGTTGAAGAGCAAAAGGTTAGCGTGGTATGGGCATGTCATGCGGAGGGAAGAATGCCATGTGACTAGAAGAGTGTTAAATATGAATGTGGAAGGATATAAGGGGAGAGGTAGACCAAAGAAAAGATGGATAGATTGTGTGAAAGACGACATGAGTAAGAAAGGAGTGAATACTGATTTGACGGCTGATAGAGGGGAGTGGAAGAGAAAAACATGTTGTGCCGACCCCACATGACGTGGGATAAGGGCAGGGAGATGATGATGATGATGATGGGAACTGATGTTTTTAGCATCAGTTAGGATGCTGCCACTTTTAGACGAAAATAGACGTATTACTACTGGATATTGAAATAATAAAATGAAAACTGATCAGATGAATTAAAATCATTGAGAGAGATCTAACATCTTTGGTTCACTAGTCGTCGCGCGCGACTTAGATCATGGCATGTATTCTATTGATCTGATTAATTACAGCACTAATGGTCTGAATCACGGGGTCCCATTCCAAAGAAAAGAAATATTGTTCAAACGAATGTCAATAGATGGCTTTACGGGTATAGCTTTGATAATGAAGTATGTGAAAAATCATTATTAGGTCATGAAACAAAGATTTTATAATATCATAAAATACCCATAACACGGGAAAATTAAATAAATGCCTCTTCAATGAAGTTGAATTATTTTTTACAAAAATCCAATGATCTTGTTTTTCTGGTGGCAATGACTTGAACTACGTTGTGATTGACACAGTTTGCTTGTACTACCACAGGTAGTACTGAATTGATAGATGGCGTTATTTTAAATTCCATTACTGTCGCTTTTTGTTTTATGTTTTCTATTTTGTATGTAGATTACTAATTTTTGATTCCAATTGAAATGAAAAAAATTGAGTGAATTCGTTTCTTTTACAAATTATCACACAAATGTTACAGTTAAAAAACTATGTTAAACGCCTACATACTACGCAGAGTTTTCACAAAAGCTAAGCATACTCGGTAGTAGGTACCGACGATAATATTGGAGAACGAAACGCATTGTATGTATGTGCCAACGTTGTTGCTGGCTTTGAATCGTCGCACAGTGGTTCGATTGTATGGAGGAGGTCGGACATAGGTGACTAAAAATCACAAAGTCGTAATTTCATAAATCTGATAGTGCCATTCGATTGATATTTTAAAAACAAACAAAAATTCTTCTATTGTACTTTAAGCCTGGACTTATTTTTAAGGAGTAAATCGCATAAAACTGATTTCATTGTATGGGAAGCAACCTTTAAACGTGAAAAGAACGTGTATTTTCGTCGATTTTCGTTCTGGGATTTTTATGGTCGGTTCTTATCATTTAGTGGCACATTTTCTTTAAAGATACATGCTGCCACTTTTGTGCCCTTTTCGAGTATTTTCTTTACCTATGTATTTATATGCCAACCTATTTTGGGTTTTAGGCCTACTAAATAGTTATGCAGTTTATATATTAATTGTGTACTGGGTCTTATACCTAATGTAAGGTTGCTTCCCATACAATGAAATCAGTTTTAGGCGATTTACTCCTTAACTATAAGTCCAGGCTCAAAGTGCAATAGAAGAATGTTTGTTTGTTTTTAAAATAGCAATCGAATGGCTTTATCAAATTTATAAAATTACGATTTTGTGATTTTTAGTCACCTTTGTCCAATCTCCTCCATACAATCGAACCACTGTGCGTCGTTTCGTTTGATTGGTGATCACTTTCGCTAGGACGGATCCCATTTGAATTTTGAATGTGCTTTGATACGTTGTTTGTTTCTTTGCGTGATATAGTGGCCTATGCTGATTTTTTTTTAAAACTTCAATATTTTCTTATTTGTTTCACAATCTTTCTCAATTTATCTTTTTTACCTACGAGATGTTTGGAACCAAGATTCCTACCTAAAACAGCTGATTCATTGAGTTTGAACTGATTTGACCCCAAAACAGCTGACTTTCGCATAGAGCTTTTTCAATGAAAAATGTCGAATTTCCAAAAGTCGTAGAACATACCTACTTTTTTGGTTGTATAAATAAGCAACGCGTACGTGATGCCTCTGGTATTGCAAGCGCTCAGAGGCTACGGTAACCGCTTACCAACAGGTGGGCCGTAAGCTTGTTTGCCACCTCAGTTGTATTAAAAAAAATCAACTTCCGTTGCCGACTTTAAGTAAGTACCTAGTTAAGTAGGTAGGTACCTACTTTTTTTTGGACATATCACACACGGTCAACTGATCCCAAACTAGGCATAGCCTGCTGTACTATGGGTACCAGACACTGATATACTTACATAATAGATAGGTACAAATGTTTGTCCAGCGCGGGAATCGAACCCGCGACCTATAGCGCAGAAGGCAGAGTTACTACCAACTGAGCTATGAGGCCAGTCAAACACTTTCATCATCTAATTATTTGAATTTAATAAAACAGCATAGGTACCTACATAAGTCATAAGGGTTTATGCGGGAGTTTTTCAATGGCAAAGGTCATATTGTCGAACGCTCGCTTTTTTTTAACTCTTACCTAGATTATGTAAGTAGGTACTTAGGTAGGTACATAATTTAGGTATGTTTATGATTTGGCATAAAATCGTAAGCAAGCTCACCACACAAAACTCCCGATCCCAACTCAGACTAGTCGTTCTGATTTGGCAGATACTATTAGTAGTAGGTACCACGCGAGCGAAGCCTTGGGTGGAAGCTAGTCACAAATTATAACAATTACGTTTTGTGTAGATATTCCCACATAGGGTGATTATCAGTGCGGCGCAAGCTGGCAACGTTGCAGCGCGTCAAGCTGGCAACGTCGCGTCGCAGCGTCAAATCTATCCACCACCTATACTATATATATATACTATATATATATATATATATATATATACTATATATATATATATATATATATATATATATATATATATATACTATATATATATATCTATACCTATACCTATCCACTTCTCTACTGCCCGGCCACTAGATGCATAATTAACGCCATCTACTGAGTGCGTGCGCGGTTTACGCGGTAATTCCAGTTGCAGGCGGCATCTAGTGCCTAGGGTAGGCATCTCAAATAGCCCGAAGAATAGCCCGAGTTATGAGGGTTGAGTTCCGTTGTATGAGATGAGGTATCTGTACTAGTATAGTATTATGTTATCTGTGTCTGAATGTACCAGGGGTGCTATTGCGTAAGCGAAATGGGAATGAAGATCGCAACTTTGAGGATGATTTTATCAATAATAGCGACGACATCTGAAACGTTTTAAATATGAACTGGAAGATTTTAAGATCGTAAAGTTGTCCCTTGTCAATTAAGAAACGTTTAGGATGTCACTAAGATTGTTAAAGTAATCCACAAAGTTACGAACTTCATTGCCATTTTGCTTACGCAATAGCACCCCTGAACTTTATAACGCGTGAGTTTTTTACATTAGAGAACTGTCAAATCGTGAATCTAATTATTTGTTATACCTACCACAGAGTACTTTTGGACTATACTTAGTACTAGTCATGAATGACCGCAATTTGAAAATATGAATCGATGGCAAAATAAGAACTCATGTGTGGCCGTGACGGTGACACGGAACGTTCATGTTTAATAGGTAATAAAAATTATACAATTATTAGCGACTATCGATTCGTTAGTTCACAGAGCTTTGATAGAATAACATAATTATATGAACATAAAGGTAACCCTTTTAGTATTTTTTTTTTTTTGCGGCGGGCGTCGCGCCGTGCGTCTCCGAAGCGCTGTCGCGGCTGTATGAAAAAAATAGGATATTTTTTTATCAACAAACTTCTATCTTCTATACCATAACCGCGAAATAATACTGTAGGCTTAGCAGGAATAATTCAAGTTGACTTGAACTTGAACGTTAGTTCGGCTCGGCTGCCATAACTATGGTCTAACTATCAGTGTGAGTGGAGTTCATACACTCATTCATACACATAAGGTCTTAATTTTTTTTGTTGTATTGTAATAAATCAGAAAATCTAAGAAACTTCTTTCTTTTAGAAAACGCGAACTTCCAAAGGGTTTGCTGATGAGCAGCGAACTGCTATGATGAGTAGGTAGGTACCTAATTGGAAAATTTCTGTATTCTAAGTTGGAAAATGAATCAAAATCGATTTAAGTAGTTACCAATAATTTATAGCACTTAGGTACTAGGACTACATAATACTTAGATAAGCGATGTGGAGAAAATGGCAAATATCAAAGAAACCAACTAAAAACAAAACAATTTAAGACTTTAGATAACCAACCATACATTAGAGATGCCATTACCATACATAGATATGAATGTGGATGGATGTAGGAGTAGAGGTAGGCCAAAGAAAAGATGGATGGACTGTGTGAAAGTGGATATGGTGAAGAAAGGAGTGAGTGCTGGGATGACGACTGATAGAGGGAAATGGAAGAAGAATACATGTTGTGCCGACCCCACAGGATGTGGGATAAGGGCAGGAAGATGATGACATTAGAGATGCCATTGTCAGTAAGGTAGGTACAGAAGGTAGGTACCTACAATGGCACTGCTCATTCTTTATAACGAGCGGTTCGATAGTTCTAATAGCGAGATAAACAGACAGATGACTCACAAATGCCACAAATAATCATCGTCTGCGATCATTCGGTGTGCGTGCACTCTTCACCCTGGGAAAGATAAGCGTGAGGCAATAGGAAAACAAAAATGATAACTGCTGAACCGATACCGATATCTAGGTAAATCTGTTTAGTATTTTGTAAAACAACCTGGCCCCCAATTCTACTAATTCAATGGCTTCAAAATTACAATGGTTCAATGGCAAAATGACCAGTTTTGACACTTTTGGTACCTATTCTGTGAGCACAGTCGTATTTGCATGGCAGTCTTTGTGGAACCAATGGATCAATGAAATCAAAGAAACGAAGGTAGCGACAATCGTAACTGAATGTTAATGATGCGATCATTGTCATGCGATTATCATTTTCAAGTCATTGAATTAGTAGAATTGGGGGCCTGAACTGAGATCTCACAATGTCTGGTAAATAAAAGTTGGTGTAGATGATCGTTGTGGTACAATGAAGATAAACTTTGAAAATATCACCTTTAATTCTATCTGCTACCAATCTTACCTGAACTACGAAGTCATTGAAATTGGTTTTCTAAAATTTGTATTTTCATTGCAGGTATCCCAAAAACCAAAATGTAGTAGCCTAGAATAAAAATAGTTTTGGAATGTATATTCCAAAACTATTTTGTTATTTTGTATTATATTTTGTCATAAGAAAGAGCTTTGTCCATATGTATATATGGACAGAGCTCTTTCGTATGACAGACACCCCACTTCATGTATTTGTATGAATTTATTGGATTCGCGATTGAACTATTTTCAAGGGTAAAATCCCAGCCGGCCGGCCCACCTTACCTATGTGGAAATAATAATTTAAAAAAAACCTTTTATTGCCTTTAAATTGGTACAAATATTTAATAAGAGCAGGACACATAAAAAAAAAAGCAAAGGGCGTAAATTCAGCATTTGCTGCATGCATTGCATGCAGCGCTGGTTTTCAATTTACCCCCCTCGAATTGGTCACCGAGGAAATTGTGGAATAGGTCCTTTCAAATTATACAAATAACTTCTCAGGTGCGTAGGTATGCTTTATCTGGCAGTCTTAGGCTGCGTTTCCACCAGATATGTGCGAGGATGCGTAACGAGGGATGTGTTTGTAAAGAACCAATAGAATCGCTTCATTTACCTCGCCTAGGTCAGCACAGCTCTGGTGGAAACGGCTCAGCGGAGCTAGATTTTTGCGCATACAAAACAAGCGACGTATGTGTGCGAGGGATGTGTACGAGGGATGTGTGCGAGGGATGTGTACGAGGGATGTGTTGCGAGGAATGTGTGTTGCGAGGTTTGCGCATACTGTACCAGCCAGTCCATAGACGGAGTTTGTTGGAACCACACATTAATGCGCATTTTCACAGCTCCGCTACACATCCTCATAGGCACATTTTCATCGCACAGCTTTGGTGGAAACCCCCACACATTTTCACAGCACAGCAAGACATCCTCGCACGACACATTTCCATCGAACATCTCTGGTGGAAACGCAGCCTTAGTGGAGTGTATTTTTAAATCCCTTCTGACATCAGACTTTTTTCATTGCTAATCATCTTCAACCGTCGTTAGGGAAATTCTAGTAAAAGTGAAAAATTGGAGTAAACTAGTTTACTTAAAAAAAATAAAACTTGTGTTTATTCTCTTTTTCGGGAAGTCCGAAGAGAATTCCTGACTGGGTCTCTCAATGATATAAATAACAATTTAATTTGGTTCTCTGGGGATTTGCCAAAATTTCGTGATATTTTGATCCTTGTTACGGCTTGTTAAAACGGTGTATTTAAGTAGGTACTCTATCCTTGTTACAGTGTAATTAGGTGCACTGATAAGTCTCACAAATGTATATAGATGCCTAAGTACCTATCTACCTACCCAATTACTTAAATCTATTTTTGGAATAATGACATAAGTGAGAATCAGCCAAGATGCAAAACAAACATAATTTTATCATTTGAAAGGAATCTGTCTGGCTGTTGCCCCCATTATCAATGTTGTAGTGTATGCCTAAGTATTATTTAATTATGATGCTCAGGAAATTTCCTAACTGATAGTCGATAAAATAGATTAAATACGACAGAATAAATATTTCATGAGTTTGATACGTCTCACACATGCTACAACTATTTGCTCTAAAGGTGTACCTTGGTATTTGTTTTACGTGGTACTGACTGGGTCTTAGGCATTTAATGACGTAAAGCGCTCTATGAAATTTTCCAGACGTAACTTTACGTCATCATCATCATCATCATTAGCCTGATGAAGTCCACTGCTGATCATAGGCCTCCCCCAAAGAGTGTCATGACGAACGGTCTTGAGAATTCTCCATCCACCGACTTCCCGCAACGTTCACAATGTCGTCGGTCCTTCCAACTAGTTCCAACACAGAATTGTAGCGTAAACTTTCACCACAAACAATTGGCTGGCAAGTAGCTTTCGACCTTAGGCAACAAGCCAATAAGGATGCTAAGCAAAAAAGTATAATAAAGTATAATATTTAGAAAAATATAGATATGCTTCCAAAGCGATACCAGCAGAACCATAAGGAATAAAAAAAATGTAACATAAAAAAATAAAAAAACAAATAATGTTTAAAAATGAACTTTAAATTGAATTGTTTGGATAATTACCTATCTACACAATAAGAGTAAAGCGTAAAAAAGACTTTTTACGTCTCGTTAACATGGTAACTTCATATCACCATGGCAGGCATTCTACGCTAAATTTCAAGTCGCGCTTTTAGCGGAACTATCCCAGACAGTATTATGTTATCTGTGCCCAGACTTAGGTCAAAGCATTCTCATTCAGGAATTTCTTCAACTCATTTGCGATGCTGATGCCCGTCTGCACGTTTCAATAGATAATATTATGTCTACGAGACTAATCTTACGAGACCTATGGAATTAAAATTGATTATTATGAAGCTGTTTTAAAGCTTTTTTATATTATTTTAACCTGTCAGCCTACCTACTCAAAATTCCGGAAAATATATATTTTATCTGTGATTTTATCAAAAGCGCGGCTTACACTGCGTTCTGCGAGCGGGGACCGTACGGGGTCCGTTAAACAGTATAGTATTATGTTATCTGTGGTTAAACTCACAACAATGCACTACTATGAAGTCCGGTGGTACCTACTAAGGTGCGTCGCACACAACAGACTAATACGAGTCCACTCCGCTTACCAATGCCTGGAGTTCTGGAAGAGGTTCACTCCCACATTTACATCAAACTGAACTTTATGTTAGGAGCAAAATTTGCTGTCATTCCTATGCAAGCCTAGGCGGTATGATCTCGGACTTTAGCCTGCCCGTTAGGCCGAAAAAAAAAAGCAATTACAAAAAGTTTTTTTTTTTTTTTTTTTTTGTGGCTCGCACGACTTGTGCATTTGCCATTTTAATTTTAATTAGTTTAGTTTTTATTTATTTAAAAATTAGGGAAACAGGTATGGAAATTGGTACGCGAATTCTAAGGCGGATGGGACAGGATCAGGAGAGTTAGGTAGGTAATAAAATGAATAGAACATGAAAAAAAAAAAAAAAAAAAAAAAGTTTTTTATGCTTCTTGCTTTTTTTGTTTCTACTTCGGTTGTATTCTATTTTGTGTGCCATATAAACAAATAAGTACCTCATCATCATTTCAGCCGTTCAACGCAGGCCTCCCCCACAGACAGAGCAAATTCCTTATCATGTGGGGGGATTTGCCCATACTCACCACGCTAGGCATGCGGGCTGGCAAGCGCAGTTAGAGCTATCGTAGTTAAAATGAGGGACGCTGCTGCCCGTCCCCTAGCTTTTTTTCCTTAGTACCTACCTACTTGTAAACAAGTATTTAGTTAAGTACCTATTATAGCTTTTTGTGACACCAATGAAACTGTGCAGTCAAGTTTCATCTTTGACCTTACAATTACCCACAGTAAAGTTGTGGACTTCCTTATTACAAGCAACAAGGTCCGACAGATTGACAGTTTGTCTCATGATGCTTTATGGCAACATTGGCCGTGGGGTCATATTGCAACAATGTGAATAAAAATAATAACGCGCGATGCATACAATCGATCTTTGACGGCCCTAACCTACTTGTTCAATGTTAATTCATACTAAGTACCTAGGTCGGTACGTAAGTAGGTACATCTTTATCATTATTTGTACCTAAAAATCGATTTGTTAATTTATCGTAATCTTTATTCATAATCAGTCAATAACTTTATCGGCTCGATAACGCTCGCCCTTTCCTTTTCTAACAGAGGCCTGAGTTAGTATTCTGTTATCTGCGCTAATGTTCATGTGTCACCGTGAGATGTGAAAATTGAATAGGATGACGGGTTTTTAGGGGCGCTTTTCGTAACACCTGACGCATACCTATAAAAACGGTAAAATTTTCACATCTCACGGTGAGATTTGAGTAACTCACGAACATTGACGGACTCTGGCCTGTTAATTATATACTACCTACTGTTCGTTCCATAACTTTATTATGAATAGATACAATAGGTATCTATTACCTACCTTATTTCAAACTAAATTAAGTAATGGGGAAGGTACCTAATTATGATATCCTACCTCGGCCTCGGTAGGTATCATTAGTACGAAAAACTCAAGCCTGAACTGAGCCTACTATGAATTATAATTATTTTCCTTTTTTTTCTGTCTTTCGTTAGTCTTTACTCTTTGATATAGGCACCTACCTAGGCTTCCATGTGGGATATAAATAAGTTCCTAATACGCAGTGGGATGAATCCGATTAATTTTTACTAGGTAGGTACTTTTGTTTGTGGGATAAAATCGAATTATTTATACCCATTTAAATGTAGACCCAAAGAGATAGTAATGTGCTTATTACACTAATCGTAAACTACATTTTATTCAGGCGTTAATACATTCAGTAAGTTAGTATCATACATTATAATCATTCAGTTTATTAATTTTAGGAAACAATTTTGGAACCCTGAATCAAGCATTAACCTAACCTAACCTACCCTACACTTAGTGTCGGGTAGGTAATGCAGCAGTTCTAACCCTGCAAAGACATTAACCCACTTCGTTAGGTACCCCCGTACCTTTTTATTTTGTTGAAGTACTGATACTGTCAACGTTGACATATATTTTTTTTTTGATATTTTTCCCCTTTCGGGATGGCTATGGCTATGGCCTTACCGCCAAGTCTTACGTTTATATTTCTTCGTTGTTCTTTTTATCTTTCTTCTTCATTTTACCTCTAAGTCATGGTCAAGTCACCGTCAAGTCAAGTCAAGTTCAGTTTTAGTAAGATATGATGGTGGCTATCTTACTAAAACCTCGAGGGATCTCTTGGCGCCAACTCGAAAAATGACGATACACGCAATCATTTCATTTCACTTCACTTGTGCGGTTTACTCAAACAATTTTACGCAAACCATGGTGGTGTTAATCACATTATATTATTCAATTAAACACTAGTTTTGTAAAATAATTTGAGAGCACAACATCACTTCGCAAGTTCCCGCCAAAAAGTCCCTTTGACATAAGTTGACGGACGCCTAATGAAGGAGCTGAAAGTTTAATAAAGTTATTTTTTTTTAATGCAACCTCTTTGGATGGTACAGGCTCTAAATCCTACTAAATGGAAAAACTATATTTTTCTTAATATGATACTGATGAACTTTGAACGTTTTCTTTTCAGGTCCATCGAAGATTCAACCGACAGCGACACCCCATTCTCACCACTCACAAAGCAATCAAAGGACAGGCGGCACATCAGATCCATGTCTGATGTCCAGTGTAGCACACCCTACAGGCTGCCCTTCAGGTCCAAAGTCAATCACACCCTAACCTACGACTCCGATACCAGAGCTAGGCGCATCAGGGCGTACAACATCCAGAGACAATCAGACTCATCCGACTCAGACTGCTCCTACTTTGAGGCGAGGAAACAGAGAAGCATAGAGCACAATATCCTGAAACACACTGACTCCATGAGGATATTATAGGGAAAATGATCTGATTTGTGAATGAGGCTGTTATTCTAGTTTTGAGAATGGGGGGCTGATTAATGGTGCCTTGCTCGATTCGACGTAAGGATAGAGAATAATGTTTGAAAGGGGTTTAAACTTTTTTCCAGAGCGGCATTTTTATGCCTGCCAGCAGTTCTATCTAGCACTGGGGCCCAATTTTACTAATTCAATGGCTTCAAAATGGCAATGGTTCAATGGCAAAATGACAACTTTTGACACTTTTGGTATTCTGCTATCACAGTCGTTTATCAATGGCAGTCATTGTGACACCAATTGACCACTGAAATCAAAGAAACGAAGGTGGCTACACTCGAAACTGATGGGTGCAATCATTATCATTTTCAGTTCATTGAATTAGAAGAATTGGGGGCCTGTTATAATCAAGACTATTGTGACGATCGACCAAAGTCGAGCAAATGTGGCCATCTGAGACTGTTGGCTACCTAGTAGTGTTATGGATTTGTGGCCTTATTAGTCGGTAGAGAGTAGGTAGTCGTTTTATCTAAGTAATAATCTGTCGTAGCTATAAGCATCCAAAGTCTACCATTGTACAATTTCGTACCATTTTCAGAGATTGTTGACTTTTTTTAAATTTAGAAATAATTATAGTAATATTGTATTTGCGGACTCCGTAGTCAATAAATTAGATATTAACTTAGAAGTCTTGTTTTTGATCTCACATACCTAGTTGTGATGATTAGAAGGTTCACTGTCGCGCACAAATTAAGCTTGTATTTACTAAGGTCGAATAAACTTGTTGTTCCTTTAAGGTCAGAGAGGTTGGACATTACTTTATTATATTTTGATATACCTAGTTTGAGAGTGTTAGGTATGAATGTGGATGCATATAAGACTAGAGGAAGGCCGAAGAAAAGATGGATGGATTGTAATAAAGATGACATGAGTAAGAAAGAAGTGAGTGCGGAGATGACGGCTATCAGAAGAGAGAGGAAGAAGAAAACATGTTGTGCCGACCCCACATAATGTGGGACAAGGGCAGGAAGAAGAAGAAGATTTTGATATACCTAGTTTATTTGAGAAGTACCTACCTGAAGACTTACCTTCCTAAATTTCAGACAAATTTTCTTCGAACCAATTTATGTCAGTTAGTAGGTACTCAAGTACTTAGGAAATTCAATAAAACCGTTATTTTAATCGATCATTCTTTTAAATTAAAAGTCTAATGTAACTTTCGAAATATCTAAAGGAAAGTGGTACGAAAGTGTGTAATCATAGGTTGTACCCACAAAGGTGGGTACCTAGCTCCGATAATAATTTAAGTAGGCTTAGGATAGAAGATAGAAATCACGTTGGGTTACATTTTGGATGACGCCATCTGCTGCTTCGAAGAATTTACATTTATTTTCCTTTTGCCAATACTACCTACCTATGTTATAGGGAGCATAAAATTGGACTCTGACTAACACGATGACAAGCTACGGAACGCTTACACAATAATTTGTTTTATTGAGCATTGCTTAGGTATCTCTTAAATTATTAAGTTAACCTAGACAATTAGGTAGGTACTAGGCATCGGTAACTCGAGTCAGACTGACACATGACGCAAACAGCTCAGATCACAGACATGCAGCTCAAACAGCTCCGCTGAGCTGTTCTAGTCATCCGACTCGCAACACCTAGATCTTTGACTGGGTTACTCATGGCTAGTAAGTACTTGGTATTTAAAACGAGTCATTATAATTTTAATTTTTTTTCGGAATTTTTTTTTTTTAAATACAAGGTATTCCTTGATACTTACAATATTTTATTTCTAAAGGTACCTTAACCCAGTTCGGTACCTGCCAACATAATATTTTTATTGAAAATGATGCTCAAGGTACCTAAATGTATGATGTTAAATGAGCAAAGAAGCTTAGAATAAAATTAACTTAAGTTTTCATGCCAAAATCCAAAATTACACATTATATTAATTTGTATTGTCTGTGTGGGTTGAAACCGGAAAACATATTAAATTTATTATCGTAGATTAACATTTTCGCGGGTTGAAAACGATCTAAATTTTGGATGAATAAGAAGTTTGGATGGAAAGAAACGAAAGAAGTATTTCTTTATGTATGATTGACCTAACGTGATTTAAATATAAGTGATTTCCTCGAGACTGTGATGACATAAATAGAATAAATTATGTAGTGTAGGTAGTCTAGAAATGTACTTATAATGAGTGGAAAGTTGAAATGGTCAGTAAACACAAGAACCGTTGTAGCTATAGGAAAACGTTCTTAAGAGACAAGTTCTAATTTTTTAAAACTATTCACTTTTGTTTACACTAATATAAAAATAAATTTTACTTCTAAATCTTACTTTAAAATATCAAAATCAAAAGTGGGCATTATCAAAATATTTTTATTACCACTTTCGACTATTAGTTTTAGGAAACAGTAGTATTCAACGAGTGAACAGAAGTTAGCGTAGTTCGGTACTCAAAGTTTCAGAAGTCGTCAAACCGCCTAGTAGTAACGATAACGGTCGTAGTAACTGCCCTTAAGGTAGACTCTGAAGTACGCGACTGCGACGCGCGACTCACGACGACACCCCCGCACCGCATCACCGGGCTCGGGAGCGGAAGCTGCCATGCTGTCGCGGCTTGCGCGCTCCAAATGTTCTCCAATAGCATACAAAGTAGTCGGATACGGTCGCTTGTTCTTGAGTCGCGCATCGCAGTCTTCTGTCGTGATCGCGCACCTCGATGTTTACCTTTACTGACCCATCGCAACATTCCACCCAAAGACATGTACCTAGTACCTAAATAACAACAAAAATAAATATTAAGTAACGTTGGATAGTATGAATTGGATGAAAATTGTAAAACTTTCATTGACGACTTATTGTTACCTATAATGGTATTTTTTAGTACGTTTGCCTGCCTATCTACCTACCTGATAAAAATTATGTAAGTTTAAGTAGAATGAGAAAATACCTACAAACCTACCTACTTTATATGATTTTCCTATCTACTTTTCTACTTGAGTACTTACCTAATGGCTTTTTTTCTAAGCGATAAAGTTGTTTCTATTTAAATGAGAAATATTTAATGATTAAAAACTTGGCAGTACCGACAATACGCACAATCTTAGATGTGTAGTTCTATTAAGCGCACAATATTTTTTCTTTGTTAATTTAGTGTCCAAAAGAGAGCTAGTAGATAAATACTTTAAGTATGTAATTTTTGACTTACACTGGACTAATTTGATTGCAGTAGCCTTACCTTTTTAGGGTTCATTATTTTCTCGAATCAAGATTGTAGTTAAGTTGATGTTTTGTTGTAAAAGTTGAAATGTGTTTGTTATCTATGGTAGGTACTTGTGTATTTGTCTTTGGTTTCTTTTTTCGCAATAATGACTCCATTGATGATTTATGATGTTTCATTTCTAAACCTTACCTTACATTATTAAGTGGGTTACTCAATAAGTAAATACTAGGTAGGTATACTAAGTAGGTACATAAATCGAAAAGCAGACAGTTTGTTCTGCATCCGCCCCACAATGTGTTTGTCTTAACCGAACTGAATTGGCTTGAACTACCAACTCTCATGGTGTAGGTAACTGTCAAAAACAATGGAAGAGCAGATTTCGATTACCAGTTTAATAACACAATAAGGCCGCTGAGCCCACCATTCACGAACCATGCATTAGGTCGAAATATGTTGGGGTGGATGCGGAATAGTCTCCATTCCACCGCGCTACGTTAAGGGTTAAAGCTGGTAATCTTTAGAGTTCATGGTCACGTGACCAGTACTATCCTAAGATTACGAAGTCGCCTATTTTGTTATGTAGTAGTACAACAAAACTACTAATAGACGCCACAAGTTAAAAAAAATATCTAAAAGTAAAAGTATCTACTGCCATCTAGTGAGGAGTAGCTAACTGACATACTTTTGTTCTGATCACTGAACTAGATAGAGGTCACGGAGTTCGGTCGCCAAAACTATGACATCTAGCGAGTTAAACTAGAACTTATTCATGAATCACCTGACACATGACAGTCCTACGCCAGACTAGGCGGTATGGTCTCGGACGATAGCTTAACCGTTAGGGTGAAAAAAAAATAAATAAGACATGACAGCTGACTGATTGATATTTGATTGAGAATTTAAGACTTTTTGGCGGGAACTTGCGAAGTGAAGTTGTGCTCTCAATTTAATTTACAAAACTAGTGTTAAATTGAATAATATTGTGTGATTATGGTGGTTGCGTAATATTGTTTGAGTAAACCGCACAAGTGAAGTGAAATAGAATGATTGCGTGTACGTCATTTTTCGAGTTGGCGCCTAGAGGTCCCTCGAGGTTTTAGTAAAATAGCCACCATCATATCTTACTAAAACTGAACTTGACTTGACTAGACGGTGACTTGACCATGACTAACGTAAGAAAATTAAGGAAGATAAACAAATTAAACAAGATAAAATACACGTAAGACTTGGCGGTAAGGTCTAGATGCCATAGTTATACCGAAGGGGGAAAACTTAAAAAAAAAAATTGAGAATTTAATTTAATTTTGCGCGTAGTAGACCGACTGTTTACGATTTTGCGAACTGCGGCTTTGCGGGTCGCACGTATTTGAGAAGATAATTAAGTAAATATTATTCTCCTCGGTTTGTTTTGCTCTTGTTGTGATATGTGACTTGCATCCCCTAACATTAGGTACAGAAAGAGTACAAAGGCAGACTAGTAAGGATCTTACATAATTAACTAGTTTACTTTAAAAGTTACTTAGTGCAGGTTAAGAAGTTTGATAAGAAAAATTATAACAACAATAAAATATGAAGCTTTGGATATTATTGTTGTTCTTTTCAATTCAAACAATACTTGGGAGTCCCACCCCTATTGTACTGTGGCATGGAATGGGTAAGTGCTTATTTTAAGATACCTTGTCAGTCAGTACCAATTGAGGAAATTAATTAAAAAAAAAAAAACCTTATTTGAACAATTTTTATTGCCAATTGGATGTACAATACACCTCTTCGGGATAGCATACATGTTATGAATCATCTAGTATCAGTCACAAAAAAATTCTATGCTGATCAGCCAAGGAAGCCTGTCACAATTTTATTATTTTTAATCTTTGCTTTGTTATTTACAGGGGACACATGCTGTGTCGCCTACAGTCTTGGGTCGTTCGTACTATTTCTGCAAAGGACTATACCAGGTGTCTACGTTTACTCCCTGAGGGTCGGTAACTCCACCGTTGAAGACTTGGAAAATGGCTACTTCATGTCCCCAAACAAGCAAATTGACTATGCCTGCGATAAACTAGCAAGGAACCCCTTCCTGAAAAATGGCTTTAATGCTATTGGATTTTCACAGGGGAGTCAGTTTTTGTAAGTTTTTTCCGGTGGCGGGACAGTGACCAGACAGTGATGGGACTATGAAGGGATGGTGACGGGACAGTGACTGGACGGTGATGGGTCGGTGACTGGATGGTGACGTGATGGTGATGGTAGATAGAAGCCTTATAAAGTAGGGAAATAGCTGCATAATAAGTGTTAGTACTTTGGCAAGGATAATGGAAAACATCCTAAAAAACTTTATAATTTATAATATTACTATAATCTAGTTGGAGTTTATTCAGTCCCAAGTTTTTGGCCGTGGTGGCCCTGGCTGAAAAATAGGCCCCTCCATATCTACCTATCCGCGGATGTCGTAAGAGGCGACTAAGGGAAAAAAGCTAGGGGATGGGCAGCAGCGTCCCTCATTTTGACAACGATAGCTCTAACTGCGCTCTACAACCCGCGTGGTGGGTATGGGCAAATCCCCCCACATTAAAAGGAATTTGCTCTGCCTGGGGGGGACGCCATGTTCAGCAGTGGATGTTGAACGGCTGAAATCATGATGATGTTTTTTATAATACCTATCTTAATAGTTGGTTAGTGATTTGTTTTATTTTCCAGCCGAGCAGTGGTCCAGAGATGCGGCCACACGCTACCCCCAATAAAGAACATGATCTCGCTGGGGGGCCAGCACCAGGGGGTATATGGCCTGCCTCACTGCGGTGCCTTGCAGCATCAAACCTGCGACTATGTGCGGAAGCTGCTCAACTATGCTGCTTATGTCAAGTACTTATACTTTTTTTATACAATTAAGGTTTCAAACAGGCTTACGGTCCACCTGTTGGTAAGAGGTTACCGTATCCTATGAACACTTATTAGTAGGATTATTTATGAATCATCTTGTTTATTATTCAACTGAACGCGAGTATGATGTGATGATTGACCTTACAATAACATTTATTTTAGCTAAGTAAGGTCTGTATGTAGGTACCTTGTTCTTACGTATTTGGTAGAATTATAGCTAAAAGGCTAATTAATATGTGTAAGCAAGTTCACTTTCGAATTATAATTAGTTGGTTTGCAGTAGGTACTCGTAGCTGGTGTATAAGGAGAGTGTGAATGGGACCGTTGGAAGGGGAGGACCTAGGCGTACGTTTAGTGACCAAATCGGTGACGTTTTGGAATAAGGCCAGTCAGACTATTGTGTAAGCAAAAAGGTAATGATGATCGCAATTTTAAGGATGATTTTATAAATTTTAGCGACATCTGAAGTTTTTCAAACATGAAAAGGAAGAAGCTAAGGCCTTGAAGTTTTTTCTTGTCAAGTTTGGAACGTTTTGAATGTTGCTAAGATTGTTAAAATTACACTCAAAATTACGATCTTCATTGCCATAACGCTTACATTATTGCACCACGGGTCAAGAGTACCCTAAACCGACGAGAATGTATGAGGAATGTTATGAGAGTGAATGAATGAAGCAAAAGAGATATGTCAGGATCGTAGCAAGTGGAAAGCCGTGGTCTCTGCCTACCCCTCTGGGAATTAGGCGTGATTTTATGTATGTATGTATGTAGGTAGGTTTAGGTCCTTCAAGTGGTGTTTTCTATGAAGAAATTTTATTTATTATTTATTTATTTAGAATACAGTATAAATCATAACAAGTTTTTATTTTTATCCCTAAGGCGATGCCATATGTTATTAGTAGGTACATTATAATAAATAGGTACTAATCAAAACATTAAATAATTGCCACCCTTTATGCTTCCAGATGGGTGCAAGATTCCCTAGTCCAGGCCACATACTGGCACGACCCACTCGCGGAAGACACTTACCGGACCAACAGCGAGTTCCTATCCGACATCAACAACGAAATAACCATCAACCAGACGTACGTAGACAACCTGGGTAGGCTGGAAAAGTTGGTGCTGGTGAAGTTCAGTAACGACACTATAGTGCAGCCTCGGGAAACGGAGTGGTTCGGGTTCTATGCCCCGGGGCAGGCGAAGAAGATGATCACTTTGCAGGAGTCCCGGCTTTATATTGAGGTGTGTTTCTTTAAAATAATCATCATTATGTACTTGTTATATGCATCTATACCTACTATACGTAGGTACATACCTACGTATTCTGAAGTTAATGTGACATGAAAAATTTCAATCTGTTTTTATGGTTACTAACATGGTATGATAGGTATATAAGTAAATGTACTAACAATTATGGTGAACAACCGAAATAAAATGATTTGAACTGATTTATCATCATCATTTCACTGAACATGGCCATAGTGAGTCGGCACCGAACCCGGGCCTGTTGGCTGTTATTTATTTATTACTTTGGCTGTTATTTATTTATTACTAGCTTCGGCCCGCGGTTTCGCTCGCGTGGTACCTAAATAAAAAGCAGCCTATATGCTATTCCAGACTATAATCTATCTCTGTACTAAACTTCATCCAAATCAGTTCGGCCAATTGGCCGTGATTGGACCGCAAACATCCAAACATCCTCACAAACTTTCGCATTTATAATATTAGTAGGATAATGTGGATTTCTTTCGTTTCAGGACCGGCTCGGCCTAAAAAAGATGGAAAAATCTGGAAAACTGATATTCCTGTCCACCGATGGCGACCATCTCCGCTTCTCCGACGTGTGGTTCATCGATAACATCCTCAAACCCTATCTTAATTAGATCGCATTCGTTAATTGCAAACTGCGCATATGCATGCTTATCAGATTAATTAAAACAGGCGTGATGAGAATGTCAATTGAATGACGCTCTTTGAATCAAACCAAAGAACATATTACAGTCCCAAGTCCCTATTATATCATATATAATCATACTTATAAGTAATTAAATATTATTTAGTAAGCTTTTTATAGTTTTCGTTTGAATGAACAAAGCTTAAAGGTCCTAGGTCCGAGGTCGTCAAAGCTTTCATTACACTGATTCTTTGACCGACGCCGACGGTCATAGGGCCACCATACCTTAACCTGGTCACTCACCTAATACAGGATGACAAAGAAAGAATCAGTTACACGACAAGCAGTGATATGAATATTATAATTAAAAGCACAAAATCTGTTTTTGTACCCTTTTTATGTAATAAGTAGTTATGTACTTACATATTTATATGAATCGGCAAGAATCTCAGAGTTTATGTAAAAAACGCAATTATTTCAATTATATTAAGTACCTACCTAAAACTATAGTCATCGTATTATTACAGAAATGTATAACCGTTTTGAAACTACAAGGTTCATAATATGTATAACATACCATTCTATCTACAAGAAGAAAGAAAAAAAAGGCAAAAGGCGGTTATTTCAATAGAATCACTGTTACCACTTTGAAACGTCTTATAAACTAGGTGAAGCTACGCATGTTCCTTGCGAAGAGAGCATGTTAGCGGAAAAAAACAAAATATTCTCATTTATTTTCAGATGTTTTACCGAACTTGTTTTAAATTAATATATTTTTAGGTAATAAAACATACGAGAAAATCGTCATCAAGATTACCTACTCGCAAAACAGTTTAATATTGAGCTTGAATTGTTTTTACTCCAAACCAGCAGAATTTTGTATTGAGTCTTTTAAATGACAAATGTTGATTTGCTATAAAAGCTGTTTAACAAAATTTACTGCCTGTATAATAAGTCCCTTTTGGGAATGCATACAAATTATGATAAAAGTGTATTATAAGTAGTGTTTAGATAAATACCTACTTTAAGCACTAATCATAATAAATATTAATTACTCATGTTTATTACATATATTCCTTGTATAAATAAATTTTATACTCAATACCTATTGTGATGTTAAGAATTGAAGTAATAAAATTATTCAATTTAATCGATTTTTTGCATGTTTATCCTGTTCTAAAAATAACTTATAATATTGTTTATTCATTTGAATTTAGCAGGAAATTGCTCGCCTGATACTGACAGGACACGAGATAAAAATAATGTAATTAGTTTCAATAAATAACAATTTATTCATGAACAATACAATAACAAAACCGTTGTTTTTACTTTATCAAGAGGACGAGACGAACAGTGTTTAGTTAATCTGGTTGGGCCCGCAGCGGGAATCGAAGCCGCACCCTGCGTCTTAGACGGACAGTCGCCCGCTACACCACCGAGGTCGTCGGTATTGATTTTATGAGACGTGACAGGTATCATAGCTCAGTTGGTAGTAACTCTGCCTTCTGCGCTAGAGGTCGCGGGTTCGATTCCCGCACTGGACAAACATTTGTGTGATTAACACAGATGATTGTTCCGTGTCTGGGTGTTAAATAGTTATCTATTATGTATATCAGTCTCTCCTGACTGAATTCTGACTCCTCTCCATCCAAAGGTTGTCTGGAAGAGATCGCTTTCTTAGCGATAAGACCGCCCATTGTACATATAAATTTATTTAGTCTATATTCAATTGTAATTAGTTATTAAGGTGTGTGTACAATAAAGAATTTTCATTCATTCATTAATTCATTCATTCATTCAGTCTCTGGTACAGCCTAGTTTGGGATCAGCTGACCGTGATACGCCCGGAATAAAAAAGATACGGCTGAAATCACATACAATTTTCTATTTTGTAAATTACGAACTAAGTACATCACTTGTTACTCAATAAGACTCTCCAAGTCCCCCTGCTTGTGACGCACTACGTCTATCTTGAGGAGCTCGCTCGCCACATACACGCGCACGCATCGGTTGTGGTCTGAACTGCGCTTTATGTACGGTGACGTCGCACTGCGTAACTTGTGCAGTGGAAACTTTACTATGCACTGGAGCATGCAGCGTTCGGCGATTTTGAAACTGGAATAAAATTAGTGTGCACAACTTAGGGTATTTCACCTAAATTTAGGGTATTTTTGGTGCCTAGAGTATTTTTTAAGGGAAAAAAAATTACAGAATGAGGGACAAATTCCACTAGAATTAAGCAATTTTAAGTCGTCTGTAAAAAGTATTATTTTGCTAAATGTGTATATTTTGTTCATTAAAATTTTTAGGGGAAACTGTGCAAATGAATTTAGGGAATCTTCCACTGTCTGGGGGAGAATCAAATTTCTGGTTTGGTAGCACTGAATAAAATAGCTGGGTGTTGGGAAACCAAAGGTACTTGCTTGCTTGCTTGTCATGTAACTGCTTCTTTCTTGGTCATCTTGTATTAGGTCAGTGACCAGGTTGAGGTATGGTGGCCCTGAAAAGGGCCTATGACCGTCAGTGAAGGAATCAGTGTGGTGAAAGGATTAAAGTGCACCTCTTAAAGGCTCCTTTCGTGCACAACCCAAAGGGATGATGAAAGTAGAGAGAAGGAAATGAGAATGTTGAGTTGGATGTGTGGAGACTAGTAGGGGGGCGTCCATAAATTACGTGAGATGTTTAAGGGGGGGAGGGTCGAGTCAAATCTCATCTAATCTGACGTTGGAGAGAGGGGGGTCTCGGGAAATATCACGCATTTTTTTCTGATTGAAATAAAATAAAAAAAAACTATTTTGGTCCATTTAATCCATATCCGTACATGCTTAAGATTTAATCCTAAGCGTAATCGTAATACGATTAAGATCATTCACTAATATTCATTAATACTTCGACGTTATACACGCCACTGTCAGCCGAACGCGCGACTCGATGAACGAGAGCGTAGCTGAGTGGCAGCGACTTCTTACAATAACAATCCAACGCGTTTACGTAAGAAACCCACATTTTGAAAAATCTCACGTGAGATTGGGGGATGGGGGAGGGGGTTGAATATAATCTCACGACATCTCACCAGGGGAGGAGGGAGGGACAAATTAAAAAAAAATCACCTCACGTAATTTATGGCCGCCCCCTAAGAGGCACGAAACGAGTGCATCAGAGGAAGTTTGAAAGTAGCGCCAGTGACTGAGAATGAAATAGTGTGGTATTGGCAGGTCATGCGGAGGGAAGAGTGGTAAGTGGTAGCGGTAATGTAAACTAACTCATAAGGATTCATGCAGTCCATTCGAATGACTTTGTACCCCTGATCGAATGCTTGCTCTTTGCTTTTCTCCGCGAGCATCGTGGCTAGGCCCTGCCTTCTGTATTCAGGTAGGACTGTTAACATTTTGATCTGAAATAAAGGAGTCATTCGTTCGTATGGTTAGGGACCAATTGACGCATTTTTCGCGTGGGTCCTTTTTTATTTTTGACGTTTAGACTGTTTGGCAAAAATCGTGGACGCTGGCAGACAGTCTGTTTTTAACCGACTTCAAAAAGGAGGAGGTTCTCAAGTTGGCTGTATATATTTTTTTGTTTGTATGTTACTCGATTTCTCCGCTAATACTAAACCGATTTTGATAATTCTTTCGCTGGTATATAGAGTATGATCCCGGGGTGGTCCCCCATTAATTTAATTCCTGAGGGATTGCTACTTGTCCCGTAAAACTTGCAAAAACGTCATCATCTCATGAAATCACGACTGGCCGAAATTTTTTTTGTAGACTGTGGTATGGTATGCTTATCCCCGCGACTTCGTTCGGTTACTGCTATTTTTACATAAACTTTAACCTTAGGGTTTGTGTGTCGGGAATTCCTTTCTGCGCACCCATACGGTACAACAGGAAGCTACCCTGCAAGTTTCATACTCTCAGGATTTTGGTTAGGCTCTGCGTTGATTTTCAAAGAGAATAAAACCACTACGTTTGATTTTCAGACGGTCAGTCAGTACCGTAAGAGCTATTACTTATTGATGATGCATGGATGTCATACATACTTTTGTTTTTTATTTGAAACTGTAGGTGGCCAGTGTCATCCTCAGTAGGTAAGCAAAACGCAAAAAGGTTGAATACAAAAAAAAGAGGTTGATATTAATCTTGTAAATATTCAGGAATTTGAAGTCGGTTTTTAGTTTTTGTAAAAAATATCTTATTATTATCTCTATCTACTCGTATAGGTAGGTACTATAATTATAAGCTAATTTCGAGCTCCAGTTATACATTACTGAGGTATGATATATTTATGAGGTTTTACCTCAAATATTTTATTCTGCTTGTAAATTTCCCATAGATTCGGCGTTTCCTGTAATTTCGCTGTGAAATAAAGAAAGTCCTTTGTGTTTGGATCCTGAAAATACAAAAAATATCATGACAAAATATTAACGTAGGTACTTTCCTATAGGTATTTTGTATGTTAAAAGTGGCGCTTAAATCTTAGACAAAATCAAGAATCCTAGTGTGGGGTCAGGACTATGGAGGTATGTGACTGCTGGGTGTTAAAAGAAAATAAAAAATGGTGTCCGATGGAATGTAATACCTGGCGATAAAATGCATAGTTCCTCAAGTTTCTGGGATCAACGGGACTGCATGCGAAGCTGACGCAGACACCAGCTATTGACCCATCATCAGTCTTCGCGAAAAGAGAATTTCCTGTAAAAAAAAATGGCTCAGCTACGGTCGTAGAGGGGTCTACGACACTGTCCTAGACGGACAATAGGCTTAATGGTTACTAGGCATTCTTAGGTAGATACATTATAAATAGCTTTTTCATTTGAAGTTAGGAATCTCGGTACCTTTAGTCGTTTGTCAAAGAATTAAAAAAAAAAGTATTTTTTCGTCTTTTTTTTTTTGATGGTTTTTCCCTTTCGGGCTGGCTATGGCATCTAGGCCTTACCGCCAAATCTTAAGTTTATATTTCTTCGTAGTTATTTTTATATTTCTTCGTCATTTTACTTCTTAGTCATGGTCAAGTCACCGTCAAGTCAAGTCAAATTCAGTTTTAGTAAGATATGATGGTGGCTATTTTAATAAAACCTCAAGGGACCTTTTGGCGCCAACTCGAAAAATGACGATACACGCAATCATTTCATTTCACTTCACTTGTGCGGTTTACTCAAATAATATTACGCAAAACACCACCCTAATCACATAATATTATTCAATCTAACACTAGTTTTGTAAAATAAATTGAGAGCACAACATCACTTTCTCAAGTTCCCGCCAAAAAGTCCTTTCTTTTTATGACATCAAGAAAAGAGGAAATTGCTTCGTTATACCGACAAGTGTAAAGCTCATAAATTAATTTATTATAAGCCAACCTTGTTTCAGAACGTTGACGAGGTACTCATCAAGAGCGCGGTCGTTCGCGAGGTCTATCTTCCTCGACTTCACCAGAACATGCTCGCTCATGTAATACTTCTTTATGATTTCTACCGCATCTTTGTGGTCCTCGCATTTTACTTGTTGTAGCGTGAAGTGGTCGGGCTGCAGAATTAGTTCAACATACAATATGTATACTATTTATATGTATAGGTAGATAGATAACTCTTTATTGTAAGCCACATAAAATTTAACACATCACAATTAAATCGACAAAATATAAGTAATAATAGTGGAATACGATGGGCGATCTTATCACTAAGAGTGATTTCTTCCAGACAACCTTTGGATGGACTGGATTTTACGAGAACGATAGAGGACGGTGGTGCTAAGGAAACAGGAAAATATGAACTTACAACATAAATATAATATATAAATATGAATACATAATATACAGGGCGTCCCAAACTTATGGGACATGAAGGGGAAGTACCTTAAATATCGTAGATAGGGTATTTTGCTGAAAGAAGACTTTATGTTACTTTTAAAAGTTAGTAATTCTGCATTCATAGATTTTCTAAAAAATATTTGCTTCGTCTGGGAATCGAACCGACTTAAATGTCAAAAAAAAATCATCCTACTTCTATGATGCCAATCGAAAGAATAGCTAAAAAATAATAACTTTGCTTAAGCAACATAGTATTTTTAAAAAAAGGAACAACATGAAAGATTCAAGAAGAACTTCCATTAGATCAAAACTTACTTGATATGCCATGTTCGCAATAAATTAACACAAAACTTGTGTAAGTGAATTATTAAGACTAAACAGATCAATCCAAAAACAAACGCTCGCACACACTGTTCCATTTTCAAATTTAAGAACAACATTTAAAAATATTAGTTCTTTTTAAAAATATTAAAGTATGTATTCAAACAAACGCTCTCATAAACTGTTCCATTTTCAAATTTAACAACAACAATGGTGTCGATTATGTTGTTTTAGGACTCCTAACATAAATTTTAAGATTTCTTAATTTTATAAGTTAAGTGGACCTAAACATTATGGTATTCTCTTTACATATCCTAATAAATCCTAAATAAAACGTGTTTGAAAAATTTGACTCAATCATTTTACGTTGTTCCTTTCTTTTAAAATACTATGTTACTTAAGCAAAGTTATTATTTTTTAGCTATTCTTTCGATTGGCATCATAGAAGTAGGATGATTTTTTTTTGACATTTAAGTCGGTTCGATTCCCAGACGAAGCAAGTATTTTTTAGAAAATCTATGAATGCAGAATTACTAACTTTTAAAAGTAACATAAAGTCTTCTTTCAGCAAAATACCCTATCTACGATATTTAAGGTACTTCCCCTTCATGTCCCATAAGTTTGGGACGCCCTGTATACATACGCATAATATAAAAATATATGAATAATACAATAAATATGACACTTAGATAACCGCCAATACATATATTATAAAACAATAGAATAATACTTGCATGTACCCACTCAATTAAATAAGCAATTAATTAATATAATAGGTAAATACTATCGTGACCGCGGTAACCCCGGCTGAAGAATAGGCCCCTCCATTACCTACTATTTGTGAATGTCGTAAGAGGCGACTAAGGGAAGAGCTAGGGAATGGGCAACAGGAAAGTCTTATTAGTTCGTGCAATTATATGGACTATATTTTTCTAGTTTAGTTCGATAATCTTCCTACGGCTACGCAATGCAATGCAGACTTATTAACGTTGATAATCAAAAGTATTTTTTACCGTCGGCAAACGTTTCTGGAAATCTATGGGGAGGCCTAGGTTCGGCAGTGGATGTCTTACGACTGAAATGAAGCTATCATATAAGCATTTATTGCATTTATCTCAAAAGGCGCAAATATGTTAGTCTTGATAGGGCTTACATATTTGAGCCTTTTGGGGTTGAGACCCTGGGTCCGTGGGGAAACGGGGCCCTCCGGGTTTTCAAAAAGATATCAGGACGTCTGATCGAAGCGACGCGTGACCCGAGAGCTGGCTCTTATTTGGCCCAGCGCATTAGCATTGCCATCCAGCGTGGCAATTCCGCTAGCGTCTTGGGGACGCTTCCGACTGGTAGTGATCTGGATCAGTTGAGCTATCTATAGATCGTTTGTAACGGTCTTTAGATGGCTCAACTGTTTCTTGTGTATTTTGTAAATATTAACTTGTATTAGTTTTAAGTTTCTTTGTGTAAATAAAGCGTTTATTGCACGGATAAGTGCTGTGTAAGATTACATCGCGATGCGTACAGCTAGTAAGTCTTGAGAATCATGGCCAATGAATCTTGTAATGTTATAAATGCGAAAGTTTGTGACGATGTTTGGATGTTTGTTGTTTAATCACGCCCAAACAGCCGAACGGATTTGGATGAAATTTGGTACAGATATAGATTATAGTCTGGAGTAGCATATAGGCTACTTTTTATGTAGGTACCACGCGAGCGAAGCCGCGGGCGGAAGCTAGTGAAGAAAAAATAATAAATATTCCGGACAACGGATCCCAAACTAGGCATAGCCTGTACTATGGGTACCAGAGACTGATATACATAATAGATATATATTTAATACCCAGACACAGAACAAACATCCAAAGATCCGATCTATGTCGGTAACCTTGGTTCTTCTACGAATTTCCTCGTAGAAGAACCAAGGTTACCGACATAGCTCTCAGAATTAGCAAGTTGAAGTGGCAGTGGGCAGGCCATATAGCTCGCAGAACCGATAACCGTTGGGGAGTAAAGGTTCTCGAATGGCGACCACGAACCGGGCAACGCAGTGTTGGAAGGCCCCCCCACCCGATGGACCGACGACATTGTGAAGGTTGCGGGAAGTCGGTGGATGGAGAAGGCTCAAGACCGTTCGTCGTGGAACTCTTTAGGGGAGGCCTATGTCCAGCAGTGGACTTCTACAGGCTGATGATGAACAAACATCTGTGTTAGTCGCAAATGTTTGTACAGTGCGGGAATCGAACCAGCGACCTCTAGCGCAGAAGGCAGAGTTACTACCAACTGAGCTATGAGGCCTGCTAAATAGAATAAAATACCTTACACAGAAGCTCGTCTATATTTTTATTGGAAAGTGTTGGTGATACCTTTTCTTGGTGTACTATATCTTTCATTCCAAATACACTGTGGCATTTTCGCATCCACGTTACTGACACAGGCTTTGGTAATGAGTAGGAAATAAATTTGGTAAGAGAAATCAACATTTTAACGGCAATTTTCAAAATTCAACATCCGAAAATAACTTTATTTTGTGTTCTGCATAAAGTGACATTGATTGACATAATATGAATTAAAAAATAAATATATAGAGAACTAGCTTCCGCCCACGGCTTCGCTCTCGTGGTACCTAGATAACAAGTAGCCTATATGCTATTTCTAGGTAAAGTACTCTACCTATTCCAAGTTTCAGTGAAATATGTAGGTTGTGACGTTACGGCGTGATTGAACCACAAACATCCAAACATCCTAACAAACGTTCGCATTTATAGTATTAGTAGGATAGGACAGGATGAAAGTTGTGAGAAAAAGTTTGCAAGCAAATAAAAAAAAAAAATATGAAATATTTATTTCAGTAATTTATAAATAACATATACAGGCTTGTAGGCTTGAGGCCTATGTCCAGCAGTGGACTTCTACAGGCTGATGATGATGATATACAGGCTTGGAGTCTCCCTTTATGCAATTAATTGGAAATGCTTGCTTGTTTGTGATAGGAAATTCCGCTCTTCAATAGCATTTTGCATAAAATTTTAGCTAATAAGAAACATAAAATAAAAAAGTAAAATAGACTCATGATCATACTAAGTGTGTGTGTTTGTGTGTCAGCGTGCGTGTGTGTGTACGTTTGTGTGTGTGTGTGTGTGTAAAGTGTTTTTATGTATTGCAGGGAGTTCCCTTCAAAAGACCCGTCTCTTAAGAGTCTGGGTAATGAAGGGGCTAAATCAGTTATACCAATGCGTTTTATAACAAAGTCTAGGCCACTCCGCACTCAGTCTACGAGATTCGTAGACACTTGCTACGAAATTATATAGTACAGACTACTACGGTCAGCAGGCTCTTTTTAAGACCACCACATCTCAACCTCACCATGAAAGAATCAGTGACATGATAAGCGGGCAAACTTTCTTCATGTAGGTACTTATACAACACTTGCTTCCGACAGCGGTTTCGCTCGCGTGGACCAGGAAAAGTAGTATGCTATTCCAGACTATAATCTATCTCTGTGCCAAATTTCATTCAGATTCGTTCAGTCGTTCTGGCGTGATTGTGTAACAAACATCCATCCACACTTTCGCATTTATAATATTGGTCGGATAATATGTACCTACTTAATTTATTATTTCCGTAGAGCTCATAAAAACAGTCTAATTAAAAATGAATTTGATTATTCGTTTATTAATCATTCAGAGTTTTAAATGGTTTTCTTACAAGTTAATAAAAATTATCATTTATCGACATAAGAGCATGTAACAACGAAGAATACAATGTGAAATGTGTATATTAACTTTAACGATGTGTAAGTATTCCATTCAATTAATATTTACAAAATCAATTTTAAATATTTGTTTAAATAAAATCTGAAGGAACTTTTGAAAAAAATAATTTTCAGTGTATCTGTTTTCACAAAACTGTTTGGGAATAAGCATGATCGATCTCCCAGACTCTTCAGAATCCGACTCCAACTACAAACGATTCATCAGTCGCCGAGACATGAACCCCGAACCTCCAGCTAAGCTAACGGAGCCCACTAAACATTGGCTTTTCAGACAAAGCGAGGACGCCCAACCCGGGGCCGCTTACCAAGACGAGAAAGATTTGAACATAAAGACTAAAATCTCGACACTCGTCCAACAAACACTGCACGACACTGAGAGGAAAATTAAAACGATTCAGCACTTGAAAGCGAGTAACCGAGACACGCCTCCCTACAAAGTTGGCTTCGTTCTAAGCTTGGTGAAAAAAGCTAGGGAAGTTATGAATGAGTTATTCAACGTGGCAGTGAAGCACCGAGACTCTTGGAAGGCTCTAGAACAGCTGAAGATATTCGAGCTGATCGTCCACACGAACGTGGACACGACGAATCTCGTGAGGCAGCTTGTTGAGATACACATTCAGCATTTGAACGCAACTTCTTCATCGTCTTCGAAAGATAAGAAGAGGGTTGTTTTGTTATAAAGTTGAAACATAACATAGAAGCTACTTCCTTCTCGTAGGTCATAGGATGTAACAATCTTGAAATCCATACTAATACTAATATTATAAATGCGAAAGTAATTCTGTTTGTTTGTTTGTTACCTTTTCCCAACTTAACAACTGAACGGCTAGTTATGAAATATGGCAAGGAAGGAGATAAATTATATCTTGTGGAAGGACATAGGAATTGTCTCAAAAAATAATCTGGAAGAGGTTGAAATAGGGGTTGAAAGTTTGCATGGGCAATCCATAATTCCTCAAGTTAGGGATCTGAAAATGTACATTTCGGCTTTCGAAAGAAATACAGAAATACGTGTTTCAACATTTTTGCGAAATCATACCTAAATGGGGTTAAAATAAATGGGGTGGTTTTTGGGATCTGGGGACAAACGGGGTAAAAAATAATAGTAAATAAATATTCCGGACATATTCACACGGTCAACTGATCCCAAACTAGGCATAGCCTGTACTATGGGTACCAGAGACTGATATATATAATAGATAAATATTTAACACCCAGACACAGAACAAACATCTGTGTTTATCACACAAATGTTTGTACAGTGCGGGTATAGAACCCGCGACCTCTAGCGCAGAAGACAGAGTTACTACTAACTGAGATATGAGGCCAGTCAAATATCACTAGCTCCCACCGACGGCGTCGGTCGCGTGGCACCAGGATAAAAATTAGCATATATGTTATTGTAGTCTAGGCTATTTACTACATACATGCTAAATTGCAATCCGTTTAGTTGTTGAGGCGTGAAATAGTAACAAACATCCTCAGATCCTAAAATTGTATTGGAAAGCTATTGTCAGAATCACATAGATACGGAGATAAATGCGTTCATAATGGTCATCGCAAGATCTCAGTTCGGTCTCAGCGAACTACTAGGTTTTACAACTAAACTTATCAGTCATTTCCCACCGCTATTAATTAGGTTATCTATGACCACTGAAATCTTCTTCAGCCAAGAAAGAAAAGATCTAAAAATAGCACATCTTTCACCCGTGAAAACCTCAGAAGAAAACTATAACAAAGCGGGAATATTTCAAATCAGAACATTACACAAGCACCTGCCATTCTTTCATCACGTAAAAAATGCACAACCACACCGCATTCGTAACAACACATTGTCTTCTATCTTAAATAATGAGGAGGCTCCATCTTTTCTAGCTTTGGTGCAGCCATGAAAGTCACAGACGCAAAAATGCCGTCTATTTGTTGAGTTTCCAGCAGCCTATAGCCAAATAACTGAGCCTAATTTGGATTGGTAAAAATAATGATCATCTTTCACAGTTGCTACGGGCGTAGCAGCTGTCGTAGCAAAAACGCCATGCTGTCTTCTATGAGAGCCTTCTTATTGGTTGGGGCTAAATGAATATAAATGTAGCTAGCAAGTTTTTCCTTGCCTATACCTAAGTATTATTTTTTTTTAAACTGGCCAAGTGCTTAGTGCTAATTTCCGATGAACCATCTCGATATGATTCCAAGAACAATTAATGCATTTAGTATCGACTACGAACGGACAGACACGTCGCGAAACGATTAAGACTTCCTTGTTCTTAGAAAACCTAAAAAATATTTGTTTATTTTTTATTTCTTAGACAACATAAATTAGAAAAAAAGGTATAAATGTACAAAGGCAAGCTTAACCCTAAAAAAATTCTTCAAGGTCTAATATATAAGGTAATATCGCGTCCATAGGCTCTATCTCCCAGCTTGCACCCGTAATTATTTCGCGGTAGGCACACCTGCCTGATGAGGTCGCGTGGCAGTGCATTAGTTGATGACGTCACGCCTCGGAGATGACACGGCATAGGTGAGGGGTTGCTAGTTTTGACATAGCAAAAAGGAGGAGTTTTAATAATATCATCATTAAGGGGGGGGGCTTGTGTTTTTATGCTTTAATAGTTGCATCGCCTAGCTTGCACTTTATGCTTCCTAGACTCACTAGTTAGTAGCTTGCATAGTATAGATACAAGCCTGCTTTACCTGTCTCTTCAAGATGGTTAAGGTACGAATGGTCTTAGGGGAGAGCGCGGCAGTCGTTAAGATCCCTAAGGCAAGTCTGGTGGGATAGCCTTCACGTGGTTGTCCCCCGTTATTGGTCTAGTTCCATAAGAAATAGACGTAACAGAAACCACCAGGCGAAGACTGCAGGGCTTGAGGGGCACTGCGGGTCCACCATCAACAAACCAGATGCTGGATAGATTGGGGGGGGGGGTTGTGGAACTTGGCATGTCAATGGTTTCATGGACATGCTGGCCTCCACACCCCCCCCCCCCCATCCTCGTCGGCGACCCAGCGCCGAGGGGATGGGAGGGGGAAGGGAGGTAACTCTTCTAGTTGCTTGCCTTCCCCCCCCCACCACCAAAAAGTTGGGGGGACGCCGCTTGGGCGACGGCATCCATCAGTTTTTCTCGCGCCCCGCTAACCTCTGTCTGTTCACAGTTACAAATCCCCCTCTAAATCAATATGGTCAATACAAAGAACGGAAAGATGATGCCATGCGACCCGGCCAGCACCCGGCGCTCTTCGGCTACCGGCCCGGAGAGTGGGAAGTTGGCTACCGAAGGCGGCGGCGGGGTGGGTCCCCAGGCCCCGCCTCCCGCAGCTGCTACTGGGACACCAAAAGGAGTGACAGTCGCCACTTCGCCCTTCTCGGCGCATGACCCGACTGGACCAGTGCAGAAGAGGAAGCCGAGGAGGAAGAAGAACACGGCGGCGCAAGTGCCTGGAGGCAACGCAGCAGCGGCGACGAGCACTGGCGACGCTGTGTTGGATGGGGGCGAGGGACGTAGTGTCACGGCGCCTTCAGCACCGACAGGCACTGCGTCCGTAGGTAAGGTCCCCCTAAGTGGTGTAGAACACCGAAAGGTTCTACGCAAGGAGCGCCGTAAGCTCAATGCCGCTCTGGTAAACGAGCTCAAACAGCGCACGATAGAGGGCACGTTATATCCGCCTAATGTGTCGGACATCGCGCCGGCACTGGGGGCGGTTATGGCGCGCCCTCCAACCGTCGATCTGAGGCCCTATCCCCCAGCAACGGAGCAGAGACCTGGTCCCGACAGCCAGCACCATTTGATGGAGTTGTGCGTGGAAGGACTCTTTGAGTCAACTCTATGTGAGAAAATGCAAAGGGCACTCCGAATCGTGGAAACATGGTGCCGCATGCACAGCCTAAGCGTAAACCCCACCAAGACAGAACTAGTGCTCTTCACTCGTAAGTTGAAGCTGCCAAAGCTAAATCTTCCCTCCTTATTTGGAACTAAACTGACACTCAGCAAGGAGGTCAAATACCTTGGAATATGGTTAGACAGCAAACTCCTCTGGGGTAAACAACTAGAACACACGACGACGAAAGCCACAAATGTACTATGGCAGTGCAGACGCGCCGTCGGTAAGGACTGGGGCTTAAAACCCAAACTCTGTCTATGGATGTACACAGTCATGGTTCGACCGGTACTAACCTATGGTGCAGTGGTATGGTGGCCAAGAACAAACTTAGTCACGACAATAAACAAGCTGCAACAGGTTCAGAGACTCGCCTGCTCTCTTATCAGTGGATGCGCAAAATCAACTCCATCTGCAGCGCTAGATATAATACTAGGCTTGACGCCGCTCCACTTGTATATACAACAAGAGGCGATGGCAGCGGCGCTAAGAATCAAGTCTACAAACCAATGGAAAGGCAGTACCAAAACAACAAACCACTGCAAAATTCTGGATAAGGCTATCCACGCAATACCCGAGGCGCTAAAAGGCACCGACAGAATAGCCACAACATATCTCACTTGCAAGAGGTATCAAGTCAAAAGTTATGAGAGAATGGAGGAAACATCCTCGGCCTCTGACATTTTTCATATCTACACTGATGGAGCCAAACAAAAAACAGGTGCGGGTTGTGGCTTCTACTGTCCAGAAAATGGGCTATCACAGGCTCAACCCCTTGGCAAAACAACGACCGTCTTCCAGGCAGAAACCATGGGGCTCCTTCTGGCAGCAATAGAAATGTCTTCATCATTAGAGTCTATAATAGGTGCAGCCAATGCAAGCGCACAGGCTCAACTAATTTTCACAACAGACAGCGCAGCACTCATCAATGCACTGGGAAGACCAGATACCAGGTCAGAATCCATTGCACAATGTCATGCTGCTCTTCAAAAGTTGTCCGAGAGACACATTGTTAAAGTAAAATGGACAAAAAGTCATGGAACATGTCCAGGGAACAACAAGGCTGACTCCTTAGCAAAAAAAGGTGCAAAACAAACACCAACGACATACGATATCAGCCTCTGTAGACCCTCATCAACAGAGATTAAAAACCGGTTAAAACTGAACTCCGAAAAGGAACATCAGAAGCTATGGGAGCGCAGATTAGACTGCAAACACTCAAAGGTTATGTTCCCAACACTAAACAAACACGTGACAACAACGCTACTGAAGATGAATCGCGAAGACCTAAGGCTGATGGTGGGCATCATCACGGGCCACTGTGATCTCAACCACCATCTCCTTAAGATTGGAGCTACAGACAGCGGCCTCTGTCGCGGCTGTCTTCAGCATGAAGAAACAGTGGAACACGTTGTACTACATTGCACTGCCACAATCGAAGCTAGGCTCAAAACAGGAATGCAGGAGGTGATCGGATCCTGCTCCTCTTCATCCACAGCATCAACGGGGATTCTCGAACAATGTTGCCACCAACCCAGGGTCCTTCTCCGTTACTTTAAGGAGTTGGGCTGGCTGGGGTGAGGTCAGCAGGGGGACAATGCACAATACACCCCAACGCGGGACGTCAGTGCAGATCTTATTCCCCCATTTAGAATTAGAATTAGAATTAATATCATCATCATCATCATCAGCCTGTAGAAGTCCACTGCTGGACATAGGCCTCCTCCAAAGAGTTCCATGACGAACGGTCTTGAGCCTTCTCCATCCACTGACTTCCTTCAACCTTCACAATGTCGTCGGTCCATCGGGTGGGGGGCCTTCCAACACTGCGTCGCCCGGTTCGTGGTCGCCATTCGAGAACCTTTACTCCCCAACGGTTGTCGGTTCTGCGAGCTATATGCGATTTAATAATATGTCTAAAGATTTATTATAGTGAACATTGAGATGTTGCTTACATTTTATAGGAACAGTCGTAGGATAGCCTAGTTGTTTTTGTTGATAGAATAAGCCCCTTTCACAAAAGTAGTATCTACATATTTAGAAACACCTTGTATAATCGTAAAGGGTAATTTCATCATAAGTAGACAGGCACCTTGAGATTCATAGGGTACCTGACTTATGACTGATAGCTCAGTTGATAGTAACTCCGCCTTCTGCGCTAGAGGTCGCGGTTTCGATTCCCGCACTGGACAAACATTTGTGACTAACACAGATGTTTGTTCTGTGTCTGGGTGTTAAATATATATCTATTATGTATATCAGTCTCTGGTACCCATAGTACAGGCTATGCCTAGTTTGGGATCAGTTGACCGTGTGAATATGTCTGGAATATTTATTTATTTATTTACCTACGATTGCTTTCTGATGTCAAGCTAACATACAACACAAAGCCGTTGCGTTTCGGTAAAATATATCATACAAGTTTCTTCATGAACCTCTTTAATTACCTCTCTCAAACCTCAAAGGTTTGCTGGAGGAAAACCCTTTTTAGTGTTAAGCTCGCCTTTGTACGTTTAGTATTTTTTTACGTGTTTTTACTGTAAAAAGTTTCCAATCCGTGCAACGTGGATGTGGCACACAAAAATCGGCAAACGCAAACCAAACGGACTTCGCCAATTCCCAAAACAACTACGTTCATAAAACAATGGAGACAATGGGAAAATATGGAAAACTTTTTTGGCGTAATAAACAATAGAGTGTAGGTAAATGTGAAACATGTATTATTTTGGAAGTAGGGTTGTCCAATTGTAGACTCCTTGACACGCGCCGATTCACCAATGGACTTTTGTAGTACGTAAAAATTATATGCGCATTAACACGTGCGCAGAGGCCAGAGGCCTTAGTCAGTGAGTGCTCACTTTTCACTTTTCGACCTTGAAAAGTGAATAGATTACGGGTTTATGTAGGGTAGGGGTTCCCTTTTTGTAACACTATACAAAAGCGGTGAGATATTAATCATTCACGGTCGAAAAGTTAAAAGTGAGAACTGACTTTGCAGACTAGGGTCTCCGAGTCCGTAATGTTAGTGAGTACACTTGTCATTGATGAGTGGTGAATAGTGAATAGCTTACCGTTTTTGTATGGTGTCACGTAAAGCGCCTCTGCAAAAACCGGCATGCTATTCGCTATTCACCATTCACCAGTGACTATTGAGAAGGCTCATTTAAATGCGGACTCGCTACTCTGAACCGTGGAGGAAAACATCTTAAGAAAAGACGCCGCTTAGTCAGTTCCACACTTATTGACCATGCCTTTTCTGTTGAAAAGATTGACTAAGCCCAGAGGATGGTGCTGGGCAAGCCAAATAAGCATCCTACAACTGAGTAAAAAAGTTCCACCTGACTGTATCTTCTTCTTTTCGTGTCACTGATTCTTTCTTTAATTCTTTATTGTACACAGAAAACATACAGAAATAAAACATAAAAATACAGGCATGTACAAAGGCGAGCTTAACCCTACAAAGAGTTTTTTTCCAGCAAACCTTTGAGGCTAGAGAGAGCTGATAAAAGTAGTGGGTACATGTGCACAACAATGAAAAGGGAAATATACAAATACAAGATACAGTTTACAAAATAAATAAATAAATAAAAGAAACCAAAACATGCAATACTATAAGATACATATAATATTTTAAATATTCTTTCTTGGTAATCCTGTATTAGGTCAGTGACCTGTTATCCTAGAAATTTAAGGCGCCTGGAAACTTCTGCTCTATTTGAGCTTCAATACCAGTTGAAAAGCTTGCGTTGCTTATACAGTTTCGAACGCAATTATTGTGCACGAGAGGAGCCTTTAAGTGGCGCACTTTAATCCTTTCACTGATTCTTTCACCTGACTGTATAAATCATCTAGAATAATGCCTTATTTTTTTATCTGACTTGCAAAAATGGTTTGGTATAATTCTAATTCGCCAGGATCTTTCAGAGCTCTGACAGCCCTAAGGAGGAGCAACCCGTTCCACCCACTCTCGGAACATAAGAAGCATCCGCACCGTGATTGCTAAATTGAACATTGTTTCGACAGTTGCCTTAAAATATGAACAACAGTGCTGTCCGGCCGGCTAGTGATGGGCTACTTAAAGGCCCGAGGTATTCCGAGGCCTTTCTCTCTCGACTCTACATTATTTCTAGGTTTAGTCCCATAATCCTTGAGAAGCCCCAGTATCCCCATGAAGCAAAAATTCTGGACTGGATTTTGGAATGAAAAATCCCAAAATCCCCTTCAAAGGGGACATCGTTTTTAGTGGAGGCTTCCGAAGTCAGTATCAGTATGACTAAGGTCTCAGTAAACTATTTGTAAGTCCGAGTTTACCAACTTAAAATTATGCATGCAAATAAGTATTAAAAATGCTTAAAATGTGCATGAAAAGTGGTAAAATATGCAACATGAAAACGAAAATAATGTACTAGAAAATCAATGTTATTATAGGTACTTTAAGTAACATAAAAAAAAACTTCCATTTAAAGAGTTCTTTTGCCGGATTTTGAGAAAATTACCTAAAAATAAACTAATCATATTTTGAGAACAATCTGGATGGCGGCGGCGCTAATAGATAAAACTTAACGAAATGTACGAAAAGTACATTTGCAAATAATCCGGTTTCATTATGAACACATTTTCAAACTCAATTATTTATCTTTTAGGTCTGTTTTATCATAATTTCGTAATCAATCTTCTCGTACGTTTAATAATTAGTAGAAATATTATGTGATCAATAGTGAAATCATGGCGCATGAAAATTAGACACTTTTGCGAGTTTTCTAGGCGTAGTGAACGTGTCCAAGCTATTGAAAGCTCTACAGCGCATCATTCAGCCAGGGAGAGTAGGGCGCTGTTTGCCTAAATTTTATGTACGGCAGCAAACTAGTCTTGATACTTGTAGCCAAGTAGGTACGAGTAGGTGCTTGGTAGAAAGAATGAAATAAAGTCCGCTCCGCGAAGAAACAATGAGAATTTTAGTTAATATACTAAAACCTTGTCATTGGTTTTGAATTTATTGGTGCTTCCAATAAAACCGTTGAAGTAGGTTAGTCTCTACTTATTAATATATTCACCTGATATTATGAAAACCAAAAAAAAACACAAAGTCAGGCCAAGATTTACCTGCACATCCAATCCAAAACAGTTTTTTTGGCAAATTAAACTAAAATTTAGGCAAATTATAGAAATTAGACGAAAAAAAAATGCAAAAATAAGCTATTTTGTGTAGAAATTCATTCAAACTTCTTGTACGTTTAAAAGTTAGTTCTAAAATTGGTACCAACACCAAAAAACGGGAAAAAATCTATGTGTATCTTTTTTTTCTTTGATATTGGTCCTTTTTTATACCTTTTGCTTAAAAGAAAAAATCTTTTCGGGTTACAGATACATACTATATAGCACTTTTTAATTTTGATTTTGAGGTATCAAAACCACCAGTCGCAGTTCGCAGTCCAAGCGACTTGGTCAGTTTCTTTCATCCGGCGAATTCGCAACGAATTGTGGCATTAAACAATAGAACCTCTTTGCAACAAGTAACACCAACTTTAAGTATGAACAGCCATTTTGAAAAATGTTGCTATTTTTCCGGTCCGACTGGACTGCCCACTTCGGACAATGCATTCGAAATACTTTGTTTGGGCGAACGAGACGAGGTATGAGATGCTTATTGTCTATTTTGTTAGGTATTCGTCTGAAAATACTATCGTGGTTGGTTAACCCAAAATCAAGGTACTTAATACCTAAATTTGCCTATGGAAGGTTTTTCCATAGGCAAATTTAGGTATTAAGTACCTTCGACGACTGTTTATTAGAATTTCTATTAAGGCGCTATGAGAATCATAATAAACTGTTGAGTGGGCGGAGTGAAGAAAGTGACAGCGCTACGTACTATAATTGAATGCGGAAAGTGATAGCAAGCGTTAGAAGGCGCTCGAAAGTAATCGATGTAAGCGACATAAACGAAAATATCGATTATCTTAAAAACTAAGTATTTTTTTTAAAGTGTCTTGGATTTAGGTACCCAATGTCTAACACAATATTTAAAAAAAATATTATTTATGATAGTTTCTGAGTATTTTTGAAAAAACTGTTGCAGAGGACCGAACTTTAAAAAATAAATCTATCGAGAAAAGTTTTACCAATTGCGTTTCTGTCTTGGATTTAGGTAAATAAGATGCTCAAGTTATCTTTGTCATAAAAATCAAAACTGTGCGTTTTGCAGTTATTGAGAAAAAAAAGTTCTAAAATCATAATACTATTGAACCCTCATCTTAAACAAAACGGATATTGTGTGATTGAAAACGCAACAAATTTATTAAACAAAAAAAAGTTTTCTTTAGTTTGTGTACTTACTCTAGATTCATAGAAGCAAAATATTGATTTTAGCGAGCGTATCAACGAGGTAAAACTAGCAACGCGAAAATTATGATGTAATGATCAAAAACTTTTTTGAGCAAGCAAGTTTTTTCACAGAGACCTTTTTGGACAAATAATAAAATAAATTATATTAAGTATGTTACTTTTTATATTGTAAAAACCTCGCTCATACTTTCGGTAGCAAAGTAATCGATTCTATTTTCGATTATGAACAACAAAAATTCAGGGTTTTTTACAAATTTACAAAAATGCATGATTAAAGAAACGCTTTGTAAGTAATATCCTATTCTAGATGATTTTGATCGTAGGATTTTGTACAGCGTCACCTACAGGACGCTATAGTAAATATGTTTATATATAGAATATACCTACTTATATATTTTATGTACCTACCTACATGAATAGAAGGTACATATTCTAATCCAAATAACTCAAAATAAAAAACATTTCAATCATCAAAAAGCAGATTTTAATTAATTAAATTCATGGAATGCTAAAACATCACTTGCCTTTCAATGTTTCGCAGACAAAGCTCAAAGTGTATTATTTTATAGACAAATCGAAACCGAACTGAATTATGTGCTTACATAATGAAAGCTGTGTCAGGCCATAATGTTCCTTACAACCAAAAAAATAAAGAAGTGATTGGTTTGTCGAATAATTGGAGATGTGATATTGTGTTATGGACAAGGAGTATAATAGGGGATGGAAGGGGCGTGTTCGCGGCTCGTCGCAAATATAATCAAGAGCTGGATGTACAATAGAGCGGATGGATTTGTTTTTAACTGACTTCTAAAATAGGAGGTTCTCAATTCGACTGTATTTTTTTTAATGTAGGTATATTACTCCGCCAAATATCTCCGCCAATTGTCAACTGATTTTCATGATTCTTTCGATGGTGAAAATGATTACGAGGTGATCCCCTATAAATTTAATAACTTAAAACTTAAAAATATGTAATTGTCAATTGGAATCACGACTTGCTGAAACATTTTTAGTAGACGATTTTACTTTTGTTTCTTATCTGAAAATACATGTTATCCCGAGTGAGCCAACTACCTTTAGGTGTTATGGGACAAGGCCAAAAATCATTGAAGTCGTTTTTTTTAGTTTTTCGAAACGTTATTATAAATCTTTCATTAATTTAAATACTGTTACAACAACAACTTTCACATTAAACCGGGATTTATTTATACCCAACATAAATTGCGTTCAAATCACATTAATCAAAATTAGTTTTTGGTAACATGTTGTAAGCACGCCGTAACGCTTTCGAAGCTCTATACGAGCTTTAACGAGAAACTAATACCTAAACTTTCAAAAAGATATCAGGACGTCTGATCGAAGCGACGCGTGACCCGAGAGCTGGCTCTTATTTGGCCCAGCGAATTAGCATTGCCATCCAGCGTGGCAATTCCGCTAGCGTCTTGGGGACGCTTCCGACTGATAGTGATATAGATCGTTTGTAACGGTCTTTAGATGGCTCAACTGTTTCTTGTGTATTTTGTAAAATTAACTTGTATTAGTTTTAAGTTTCTTTCTGTAAATAAATTATTTTTATACCTTAAATACATAATTTCGCTACGAAGCTACGACGTGCTACTAAAAACTAGTTTCGGAAATGTGAAAGTTCCTAAGTAATTTGATCATGGGCATTTCATTAGTAAAAAATTGTTAACAGATAGTTTAACCTGGTGTGTGCCAAGTGCTTACACTTGGCACTTGGCGGGCTATGGGTATTTTAAGTAATTTATAAAAAAAAAAAATCGTCTCTTCCCCACCTCTGTTCACTAATCAACACAGTACGGAACACAGAGCTCTATCACAATGCCGCTATTAGATTTGATCAATAATTGCCGCCACCACCCTCTGTCGGCATTCAGATCAGACCATACCTACAGTTTGTATCGACGAGAGTCGACGAGGAAAATTTAGATTCATCAAATCAGGTTTTGAAAAAGGCTAGATCAAGAGTGCCCTAAACCGACGAGTATGTATGAGGAATGTGATGAGGGTGAATGAAGCAAAAGATGGTATGTCAGGATCGTAGCAAGTGGAAACCCGTGGTCTCTGCCTACCGCTCTGGGAAAAAGGCGTGCATTTATGTATGTACTAGTTTTAGCCCGCGGGTTCGCTCGCGTGGGACCTAAATAAAATTAGCCTATATGTTATTCTAGGTTATAGAGGTCTTTCTATATATTCCAAGTTTCAACGTAATCGGTTGAGCCGTTATGCCGTGACAGGCGGCGTAACGGCGCCGTGTGGCCGTGGTGGCCCGGGCTGAAGAATAGGCCCCTCCATATCTCATATCCGCGGATGTCGTAAGAGGCGACTAAGGGAAAAAAGCTAGGGGATGGGCATCAGCGTCTCCTATTTTAACAACGATAGCTCTAACTGCGCTCACCAACCCGCATGCCCAGCGTGGTGAGTATGGGCAAATCCCCCATATGATAAGGAATTCACTCTGTCTGTAGGGGAGGCCATGTTCAGCAGTGGACGTCGTACGGCTGAAATGATGATGATGAGGTTACGCCGTGATTGAACAACAAACATCTAAATATCCACATCCTCACAAACTTTCGCATTTATAATATTAGGATGTATGTATCAAATCATATTTTATTTCAAAACACGGCAGTACCCCATTTTACTTGAGCAAGTGCGCAGACTTTAAATAAATATTTGCAGATCATACAAACATTTGTCCCGCCGCAGGGATCGAAGCCGCATCTCTTCTGTCTCAGCCGAGTCGCCCGCTAAGCGACAGAGATCGTCAATAGTAGACTTTGATGGCTAATGGATCCTTCTATTCAAATACACCAAAACCGTGCTCCAAAACACATCAAATGCCTAACTGGTTTAACAGAACTAACCAGGTGAAAACCGACTGCTTTCATCAGCCCTTGATGAATGCGAGTCCCAACATGCGGTTACCAGGTAACCTGTTTAATCTTCCATTGTTGTGTAATGACATTGATACGTTCCGAATAACAGAATCAATTAGGATCTTTCTTGACCATCCTTTGGTATTGCGCGACCGGCGCGTGCCATTGGGTGAGCGAAATGGCTTTGCAGTTTTTCCTCTGTCCCGATATAATGCTGAAAAAACTGTTTTCGGGCGTTTTTAATAACTTTTCAAACGTATTAAAACCCAAGGCCGTCAAAGGGTTTTAATAAGTTTGAAAAGTTATTAAAAACGCCCGAAAAAAAACACACTTCCCGATAAATACACTTGACTAATTAGTCAAGTGTATTTATAAAAATAAAAATAATAATATTTTATTTCGGACGACGAGGATCCATAATTTGTTAGTAAAATTATATAAAAGAACTTATAATTAGGGTTAGTACTTAATGCTAAATAATTAAACATTTCAGTAGATCACTCTCCTCACGAAGCAGTGCAACGTGGGAGAGGTGATCCTGCCAGCAATCGTTTGAAGGATGATAATGGGGCTATCACGCACTCTGCGAATCAGGGATGTGGTCTTTTTACGGAGAATTGCAGCAAACCCATCCGTCTCGTATTCTGCAAACATCCCTGATGCACTGCAGAAACGCGGCAGCCCCAACATCATCCTAAAAATATTGTTGTACTGGACACGAAGGGTCTCTAGCGGTCGCCTAGTATAGTTAACCCATAGATTCCCGGTGCGGTGATTTATGCACTCTCAGTAAAATATATTCAATCTGATGTCAGTGTGAGGAAAAAAATATACTCGACACTAGCCCCGTTCCTACTATCAACTTTGCGGTTTTGTTTGTAGCGACGTAAATTGACAGTCTCAAAGATTTATGGTTCAAATTCGTGTGAAATAGCGCTGACACGCTCGTAATGGAATGGCAAAACGACTTCATGCTAGGGACTCAGGGTTTGTATCTATCACTCATCCAAATTGAATCCGTCCAAATGAGATCCACTTCTCAAATTATCTGCGATCACAAACGGCGAAGAGTTTAATAAGTAATTACTCAAATCGTGTTGCGATGGCCGCTTATCTTTTTAATTTCATCCAGTTCTGCTAATTGATGCAATCAGTCTCAACTGTTTAGTTAGCTAGTAGGTATCCTTACTTCATCATCATCATCATTTCAGCCGTACGACGTCCACTGCTGAACATGGCCTCCCCCACAGACAGAGCGAATTCCTTATCATGTGTATCATCAAAATTTCAATTCACTATGACAAAAATAAGAGTTTTACTCTTACACTCAACTTAAAATTTCGACTTCATGTACCAAATTATCCGGATCAAGCGGGGTGCGGTCTAGGGCCTAGTTCCCTAGAAATCGTTGGCCGCCATAAACTATGGCGTGTACACACGAACTTAAAGTTTCTTGCAACAGTGGCAACTCTCGACTGGGATGAATTGATTGCAAATTCGGTGTTTATTCAAAACTAGCTTCCGCCCGTAGTTTCGCTCGTGTGTTACCTTTATGCTATACTAGGTATAGAACTCTACCTATTCCAAGTTTCATCGAAATCGGTTGAGCCGTTACGGCGTAATTGAACAACAAACATCCAAACATCTTCACAAACTACACACGGCAATATCTTCGTAAAGCCAAAATCAAAGGTTTTTATTTCAATAAAATCACTAGGATCAAAGTCAAAGTCAAAGTCAAAAGGCATTTATTTCAATAAAATCACTAGGATCACTTTGAAACGTCTTAGAAACTAGGTGAAGCTACGCCCGTTCCTCGCGACCAAGCCTAGAAGAATCAGGCAACAAACACGGCTTGGGGCCTATCATTTTTTTCGATGATCCTTTTTTTTTTTTTTTATTATATTAAGATTTAGACCCATACTTCGCCCATGTCTCGTACAGGGTACCTACGGCTCCTGTTCGGCATGTTGAAGGTCTAGTAAATCATCCTTTACCGTAACCACGGTAGCCACTTCTTCAAAAACTAAAGTTGCCGTTCCGTTTCATCCGGATAATTTGGTGAGCTGAGGTCCGCCAAATGTAGTTTTTTCAGACGTTTTCGTTTCCGCTCGTCTGTGAACGGAATGTAATGGAATTCCGGTGGGCGGTCTTTGCAGCTGAGAGATTGGATTTTAGTTTCAAATTAAAAAAATATCTGTTAGTTTTTTACATTTACCTACCTACTTGCATAAGTGATTTGCTCGACGCTGACGTCAATTTGTACCTATTTTACTGACAAACAAAATTAAATGATTTTGTCGCCTTAGATAACGGACTCTGTCGTCGCGTAGAGGATGAATATCCAGTTGGGACCTTAAAGGTTGCGGGTTCGGTCCTCGCGGCAGTATACATTTTTGCAAAATTTGCAAAGGTACACACACATGGAATTCCGTTCCGGTATGACACAGGGAATTCCGTATCAGATCAGCAGATCAGGACTGTTGAGTGTTTTAAAAATAACTTTGCGCTTGTGTAGGTACCTACCTGATGTGTATATGCGAATTAAATTGTGTGATAGAAGCTTGCTTTCTACAGAAATTAATGATAAAATTGAACAATGGTTTTCCTCCCCATATTTCGTTTATTACGAACACATGAGCGAAATCACAGTATTCGCCAACAAAGAAGCTACTGTAACAAGTAATTAATATAAACGCAAAAATGAACCTTTGTGTCTCCAATAGGGATGTGCGTATTTACGCGAGTTTTAAAACCAGGTATGCACTTTCAAGTACTGTGACCCTTTACTGGACAGCGCAAGCGGCTCAACACCACCCTGCTGGCCCTCTATACCCTATCTTGCGCGATTGTGTTATTTATAGGTACAGGATTCATTAACAAATTTGGTACCTAAAAGTCTTATAGTCAATTCCAAAGTACTCAAAAGTATGTATTAAAATTAAAACCTCTTGATTTGGGACTCGTTGATACTTTCAAGCGTTTTTGCAAGTATGAACCCTATCTAGTCTCCAGAGTGGGTTCCCCAGTATTGTGCGCTCTTTAACAAACTGCATTCAGAATTAAAAATTTTCATTTGTCCTCCGCGAGCCTGCGTACTCGGAAACTCTGATTTGCTTTAGAGCTGGCTCACTCCATACTTTTTTTACGCGAGAGATCGTCCAGTCCATCCGTCCTTTAAAACCCATCCCTTCAGTTCTTTGTATTGTCTTTGCTGGCAAACTATACCTAAATTATGAGGTCGTGACCCATTTTAGGAATCAAACTGTCCCAATGGATAAAAATTTATCCGAGGATACAAAGGGTACTGTGAATGAAGGTCTTGAGAATGGTATTGTATCGTTGATTGTTCTTTAATAATTAGTGTGCAAATGATGCTGATGACCCCATGCAAAGAACGATAGCAAATACGGACCGCATCTGAACGCTGATCGAAAAATGATGTCCTGAGAAGAGTAAGGAATATTTTTCATCAAATCCTGGCATCATTATGGTGGCCGATAACAAAATTTCCTAGAAAAAAAACTACAATGCCCCAACACATCCACCGGCGCCGGCGTTGGGGAAACTACACAGCGATTTTGGGAATTACTCGTAGGAATCATGTATGAACTAGCTGCGTTTCGAAGGAGCTGTGTCAGGATCGCTTTGATTATATTCCCTTCACCGCAACGTAATTGGTATATTTTGTTGAACAACAATGGCTGCACATTTTCATTACATTCGTTCATTCGCTTGAGGTATTATAATTTTCTTTTCTCTCGCACAAAGCCGTTTTGTGAAAGAGAGATGGATAATTGAAGTGCCTGAATATTACTTAATTCTACAAGATGAGTCCTATTTTGTATACCTACTATCCCCAAAGGGGTCTATTCTTTATACATAAAGAAAGAATATTATAAAAAAAATAGATTCACTCTTTCAAACCATCGGTTTTTTGGTATTTTTATATATAATATTGATATCTAATTATAAAACGTCCGAGAAGGTCAAAATCAAGATTGCTACCTAAAACAGCTGATTAATTGAGTTTAACCTGATTTTACCCCAAAACGGCGATGATATTGTGTAATGTTTTTAAATCAAAATATCGGATTTCCAGAAGTCGTGGAACAAACTTTAGTGCCAATTGGGTGTGTAGAAAGCCCTTTTCGGGATAGTAAGTACACATACCTACTAGGTATAGATAACCTTGTATATTTATTTATATGGAATTAACTAAGGTAGAAACATACTTAGGCTTAATCTTTAATCAGAGATAACATTATAGAAAAGCAATGAAGACTGCAATGTTTTGGTTGTTGATTGGCCACATACAATTTTCACATAAGCTTGGAGCAGCCCGCCTGGGAGGTACCTCCGCTTTATAGAAGATCCCAATAACATTATGTCTTGCAAATAGTGTTGCGCTCCTGCGGTGAGTAAGGTTGTCAGAGCTCTTTATGGGGGATTCGGGGTCGGCAACGCGTGATGCCTCTGGTATCACGCGTTGCCGATACCAGAGGCATCACGCGTTGCCGTTGGTATGGCAAGCATTCATAGGCTACGGTAAACACTTACCAACAGGTGGGCCATAAATCATACGGGCTCACCTGTCGTACAGTTGTGGCACAATCGTTTGCCACATTAGTTGTATAACAAAAACTGTTAAGAGGTAGTTTGTATATACCCACCGAATTAATTAACCGGAGTCCTGACCAATGTCTTCATCATAAACATCAATGCAATCTTAAATGGCTGTCTATTTATATTTTTCATATGGGCGAAGTAATTCTCGACACAAAAGCTGAACAAAAAATGTCTGCACATTTTGCACTTCCACGTTATACACCTCATTCAAATGGTACTTCAATCTTTTAGAGGAATTACCTGAGGTACTAACTGTAACGTGCCGTCATTATGCGGTGGTGGCAGCCCGTGACGTCATCAACTAATGCACTACGTACAGGTGTGGAAGACGCTAGGACGGCTCCGCTAAGGTAAGGATTACTGGAAGTGTCTTATAGCGCTTTATAGCGCTTCTATGCGAGGTAGGACACAGCGAGATTTTCTCAATCATCTAGTATTTTAATAATGTTGGGATTCTTGGCCTCCAAAATACAAGTTTTTAACTTAGTTTGGAGGTCCGTAGAATATTGTTATTATTATTTTTTCTCAAATGTACTTACCACCTAAGACTAGCTCAAATAAACATTTTATATCTTTTTTTTTTAAATCATCAAATAACATGATTTGTTTCAAATAGTGTTGTGTTCCTGCAGTATTTTATGATTGAGAAAATCTCGCTGTGCTATTTTCTCCATCATCAAATAACATTATTTGTTTCAAATAGTGTTGTGTTCCTGCCGTAGGTTGCAGCGCGTGAACCTGCTGTCAAATTAAATATAATTTCCTCTCTGAATTTCACTCACAAAGATTATATATTACCCGGCCCAAGGCTTTTACATATATTTATAATCTGTATATAGGTACTAGCTGGCGCAAGCGGCTTCGCCCACGTTGAAAATAAAAAGTAGCCTAGGTAAATAACTCTATATATTCCAAGTCTCATTGAAATCGGGTGAGCCGTTAGCGTCGATCGAAACACTAACATCCAAACATCCTCACAAACTTTCGCATTTATAATATTAGTAGGAAGTAGGATTTAGATAGATGAGCTGTATCCAAAATATAGAGATTTTCAGTTTTCACGAAACCCCCCAGTTTAGGAGCGTTTTTCCAAAATTTCTCTAGTGCACCTCTACGCACTAAGGCAAGCACACCCTCTTTTCAAGTCTATACGGGCAGGGCTGTAAATCCGCTGTAAATTGTATGTAAGTTAGTAAAGATTTTGATCGCTATTCAGCGATAAGACCGCCCATTGTATTTCATGGTTTAGTTTTTATTGTTTGTACTTTTATAGTGTGCAGTAAAGTATTTTCTATCTATCTGGTATTGCAAGCGTTCATAGGCTACGGTAACCACTTACCAATAGATGGGCCGTATGATTGTTTGCTACCTTTTCCTTTGTGTGGCTATGGTGTCACTGCGGCCACAACTGGCCTATTGTGATCGTTGTTTGCTACCTTAGTTGTATAAATAAATAAAATATCTATAGTAAGATCTATAGATTTTTAGATTATCTTTTCCATTTTCTCTACCTCCGGCTCCTCTATCAGGTGCAAGACTGATTACTTCTCCGTGTCGTCACGCACCTCATAATTAACGGTGTCACAGCGAGCTCAATGCTAAATGAGAAGGCTTTTGTTATAGGTATATCCACCCTGAGGTGGTTTATTATAATTAGTACGAAGTAGGATTTCATACTTTGGCACTGGGGGGAGGGGGGGGGGGTACATAAAAGAGGCCTGAGTCCAAAATAATCTTTCAGGAAATAAATATTTAAAAACATACAGGGCCTTTATCAATATATACCTTAAAACTAACATGCATAGTAGAATTCATAATAACACCCAACAGTCACATACATTGTGTCGCCACACTAGGATTCCCTAGGAAGATGCCATTTTCTTAGTTTATCTTATATCTGTCTCAACGATCATCGAAGCTCCGACAGATAATGCGTCAGTTCGGGGCGAACTACTAGTCTAGATAATAAGAAGACAACGTCGAGTTTTTTAAGCTTTAATGGTTCTATCAGATGAATAAGTTTAATGCTTACTCAAGCAGTCAAGTATCGACTTTACACAAGGTTTTTGTTGGACAAGGAACTCTCATGCACGTATTTTGTTTTTAATAAGTTTTTCTAGCTTACTAAGAGCCTTGTTAAACCTTCCTTTTGCCAAAAAATTATTAATTAATTAATTTAAATACTTATTTTATTTATTTATTTAAATAAGGCAAAAGAAAAGCAATTTACGGTTTCACTACCTACATAACAAAATGAAAGATCCTCCTCAAAATGTTATCACAGAACAATCTGAATACGGCATCGGAATCCGAAATGAATGGGATATTATTAAGTAAATGGGTATCTTTTGTGTTTGAGATAATATTTTAACCGTTTGTTCCCGTTTCGGTATTCATTTGCCTTCGTACTGAGGGCTATGAAATTATATGGAGCAGACAACGTAAGGGGGACAGAGGCTCTCAATGTTTAGATGTTTTTTTTTATACAACTACGGTGGCATGCTTACGGCAAGCTTACGGCCCACCTGTTGGTAAGTGGTTACCGTAGCCTATAAACGCTTGCAATACCATAGTCATCATGAAATGAAATTAAATATTTTTTTTTATTTTTTCATGCACTTATTGCCGAAAATCTCGCTTTGCCCTACCTCGCACCAAATCAATTTTGATGATAATAGTAGGTATACATATAGTAGGTATTGTACTATGGTATGGTGGGAGTTACCTCGACTTTAGATCTGAAGGTCGCGGGTTCAGATCCGGCCGTGCACCAATGTATATTCGAAAAATGTATGTATAACACGTGTTTTAACAAGTGCCCGTTTGAAGGAAAATATCATGAGGCAGCCCGGGGCGTAGCGCTTCACAAATTCCCCAACAAGGTAGGAATTCGCTCTGGAAATCTGTGGGTGAGGCAATGTTCAGCAGTGGACGTCCTATAGTAGAAATTATGAAGATGATGACTTGACCTTACCATTACTCAAAGCTTGAAATCATAACCATTTCTTACAATAATTCCAGTTTTATAATAATAATAATATCATTTTTTCAGGCATCAAATAATTGTAAACAAAAATGTTGGCCCATAGATATTACATAGAAATACCTTAATGACTAACATACATATAAAAATATACCTAACATTCCACACTATTATATATATTTAAAAGATGTCACTGTTGACGTGCGCGCGGTGTCGCGTATCAGGCTTCCGATGAACTTCCTGAATACAACACCTTTTACATTAAAATTTATGATGTTGGGGCAAACATTTGAGAGCCAGTGGTGCACGGAACGCGCACTCGGTAAAAATTACAAAATGAAAATTGCGGCCCGGCGCCGCTGAATACATTAATATCGAATATTGAATATTATATAAAAATATCGAATTGAATGAATTCGCAAATAAAAGCGAACGAATTTAAATCATCGTAATCCCGAGAGATGTGAGATGAGATTTTCCTGCGAATATTTACGAAGTTGGGTACCTTACTTACTTCTTAATACTTATGATTGTACAAAAGTTTGTGGATAATTTTCATCATCATCATTTCAGTCGTATGACGTCCACTGCTGAACATGGCCTCTCCCACAGACAGAGCGAATTCCTTATCATGTGGGGGACTTGCCCATACTCACCACGCTGAGCACTGGTGGAGGGGTGGTAGTGGCCCCGCCTTCCGATCCACAGGTCGTGAGTTCGAAACCTGTCGTGCACCAATGGATTTTCCGTTCGGAAAATTTATGTGCACTATGCTAGTGCTCTCAAACGGTGAAGGAAAACATCGTGAGGAAACCGGCATGTCCTAGAACCTAAAAATTCGAAGACATGTGACATGTGCACGAAAGGAGCCTCTAAGAGGCGCACTTTAATCCTTTCACTACACTGATTCTTTCATCGACGGTCATAGGCCCTTTTCAGGGCCACCATACCTCAACCTGGACACTGATCAAAGACAGGATGACCAAGAAAAAACCAGTGACACGACAAGAAGAAGACCACGCTGGGCATGCGGGTTGGCGAGCGCAGTTAGAGCTATCGTTGTTAAAATGAGGGACGCTGCTGGCCGTCCCCTAGCTTTTTTCCCTTAGTCGCCTCTTATCCGCGCATAGGTAAGATATGGAGGGGCCAATTCTTCAGCTGGGGCCACCATGGCCCCATACGGCATAATCATCCACGGCACTGATAATCTTACAATCCCTGTAAAGAAGCTTTAAAAATCCCTTCAATCCCACTGCATCATTTTCCCATTTGATCATCATTCACTTGATCATTTATTATTTGAGCAACCTTTATAGTTTTCTCCTTTGATCATGCTCTCACTTGATCATGAGCTTTAAATGGTGACCTTAAAATTCGAAGACATGTGACATATGTTTTGTGATTGTAACCTACTGTTGTTTCGTTCGATTGCTTTTATCTCTGTCTGGGCTGTATTTGTGTGTGTCAAATAAATGATTTATCGAACTATCTATCATATGCAAGAAAGGAGTCTCTAAAGAGTTTATTTAACCTACGGTCATAGGCCCTTTTCAGGGCCACCATACCTCAACCTGGTCACTGACCTAAAACAGGATGACCAAGATAGAATCAGTCACAAGCAAAGCAACTTCTGATTACGGCTCAATTTGTATGGCACCATCAAATTCCACAACCTATTCTACTCGCACATAATTCCGTCAGAACAGAACATCTGTTCTGTTCATCAACAGGATCCAACAGCATCCAATCACCTCTGAGCGTAGAGCGTGAACGAGCGTTTTTAATCAAGTTTGGATCGACGATAGCAGTACTACAATGCGAAGCAATCATTTCATATTCAATCACCATGACCGTAATGAATGCTTTGATAGAACGCGGGTCTGTGAAGAAATTGGAAATTAATTTAGTGCCTTGTTTTTGGTAAAGACAACAATAGTCAAATGTCAAATGATTAATAAGATATTTTTTACAAAAACTAAAAACCGACTTCAAATTCCTGATTATTTACAAGATTAATATCAACCTCTTTTTTTGTTATCAACCTCTTTGCGTTTTGCTTTCCTACTGAGGATGACACTGGCCACCTACACTTTCGAATAAAAAATAAAAGTAAGTATGACATCCATTAATCATCAATAATAACTCTTATGGTACTGACTGAGTGACTGACAATCAAACGTAGTGGTTTTATTCTCTTTAAAAATCAACGCAGAGTCTAACCAAAATCCTAAGAGTATGAAATTTGCAGGGTAGCGTAAGCTATGGGTGCACAGAAAGGAATTCCCGACACACAACCCCTAAGGTTAAAGTTTATGTAAAAATAGCAGCAACCGAACGAAGTCGCGGGGATTACCATACCATATCATCGTCGACAAAAAAAAAATTCGGCAAATCGTGATTTCAAGAGATGATGACGTTTTTTTAAGTTTTACGGGACCCTAAGGAATGACCACCCCGGGATATCTCTATACACCAGCGAAAGAATCATCAAAATCCGGTTACTATTGGCGGAGATATCGAGTAACATACACAAAAAAAATAAAAAAAATACAGCCGACTTGAGAACCTTGAAAGACTGTTAAAAATGATAATTTTTAAGTGGTTTTTGTTTGCAGCATGATTTTGTTTCACTGGAAACCTGTCGATCTACCAATCTCTAGGGGCAATTGAAGCGACGCGTGACCCGAGAGCTGGCTCCTATTTAGCCCAACGGATTGCCATCCAGTCCGTGGTGGCCCCGGCTAAAGAATAGGCCCCTCCATATCTACCTATCCGCGGATGTCGTAAGATAGTCGCCAAGGGAAAAAAGCTAGCATCCCTCATTTTAACAACGATAGCTCTAACTGCGCTCGCCAACCTGCATGCCGAGCGTGGTGAGTATGGGCAAATCCCCTCATATGATAGGAATTCGCTCCGTCTTTAGGGGAGACCATGTTCAGCAGTGGACGTCGTATGGCTGAAATGATTGCCATCCAGCGTGGCAATTCCGCCTGCGTCTTGGAGACGCTTCCGACTTGTCGTAATTTGGATCAACTAAGCTATCTATCGTTACGGTCTTTAGATAGCTCAAATGCTTCTCGTGTATTTTGTAAATATTATCTTGCATTCGTTTTAATTTTATTTCTGTAAATAATGTTTTTAATAACGTTACCCGCATCATAGTTTACGATAATTCAAATATCCCTGCGACTTTTATGTTTATGCTATTTTATGACGAATAAATAAACTATTTTAACAAAACAAAAAGCTTTCCAACAATTTTAACTTTTTAATCTATAAAATCACCCTAAAGCAATCACCATCGTCGGAAAGTTGATTAAAATAACACGCCGCCCCTATAATGCTGCAAATCTGATGGTTCCGTAGGCAAAAGAGTGCAATCACATTACGAGTGAACCCTAATAATCTGCGGTACAATGGCGCAATCGTTGATTGCTGCGCATATGCATAGTCTTTGGGGATCGCTTAGGGTACACTGCAGTGCAAGATAACGGTATACGTATGGAGGGGTTTGTAGACAGATTCTGTGTTAGTTGACTTAAGTTCAAACTGCGTGCGATATATTTTATTGCTGATTTACTTAAACAAGGATGTTAAAATATACATTTTATACAGGTATATATATAAAATTAGATTCAATGTATTGTATCAAATGCAATATTTACATTTACAATTATTATTCAGATAGTAGTTGTTCTGATAATAGTAAATAATAGATAGTATTGTGTTTTTTGTTTGCTATGAAAAAATGTTAGACTTATTGTCTGCGAGTGAAAAAATACAGTCCTAAATATACATTCTAAAAAAGGGTTAGTGGATAGAGTCTAACAAAGTTCTACCTAATGTCGTGATTTGATGTTCATAATTTAAAAGTAATAGTAAAATATTTATATCTTATAATGGCAACTTAGCATTTGGAATTTAAAATATTTGTTAGCTGGCAATTCTGTTCTGTGTGTGATTGGACAGTTGTGGGTAGCCAACCACGAACGGTCCAACCACGGCATTTGGTTCGTTTTTTATAACCGACCGGAGGTAAACTTTAAGCAAAAGTTGGAATGGACTGGCATTCTTTTTCTGGAAGCTGAATAGTGAGCATTGTCGTGTAACCAATGTTCTAGTATAGAACTAAAAGTTGTAATCGAATCTAGAATATTCCACAAGTTCGGAATTAATAAAGTGGTGTTGTCAAGTGTTATCCTCGTTTCATTACACTAATATCATGTCTTGCAGTGTACCACGCCAGGCTGAGCTAGGGACGAATTGTTTTCGCATTAATAGCATGTCGAGAGGTGTGCACAAAAGAACCCTTCACTTGTAAACATGCTGTTTATGGCTATTTAATCATCTTGAATCGTGCGACAGTGCAGTGCACAGATTAGTACCTAGTTTTATGTCTTTTCTAGAATGGTTTTGGTAGAAAAAATAAAGTTCATTTTCTTAGAAATATGAGGTATAGGACCAAGTATCAGTTAGGTAACTAAGTAAATGATTGTCAATCGAGAATTTTTTTCATAATTTTAAATTTGTGGCAAATATCACCTTGACGATCCAAGCGCCAAAAATGTTTCCAATTTAAATTTGTAATTAATCATTTGTCTTGCTTAAACAACACATGATTGTGATAGATAAACAAGCAACTCATTTCACTAAAAAAGCGACTGCAGAAATTGAAAAAGTTTCATCAAGTTGCTTCAAAATAAAAGCAAAATTTCCGACAAAATCCATTCGCCGTCGCATTGAAAATTGGCCACAAACGTTTTGAAGTCGGCTTCCGCATCGCAAACTGATTTACGCTGCCGTTATTACGTTCAGGTGCGGCGACCGGTGTAGTTTTGTTTCATCAAAAAAAGCAGGGATGAATCTGAAATACAAAAAATAGATAGATAAATAAATATTCCGGACATATCACACACGGTCAACTGATCCCAAACTAGGCATAGCCTGTACTATGGGTACCAGAGACTGATATACTTAATAGATATATATTTAACACCCAGACACAGAACAAACATCTGTGTTCATCACACAAAAGTTTGTCCAGTGCGAGAATCAACCCGCGAACCCGCGACCTCTAGCGCAGAAGGCAGAGTTACTACCAACTGAGCTATGAGGGCTGTCAAAGATAGATAGACTAACACTTTATTGTACACTAGCATTACATATTAAATCTATGTACCAAAGACTACCTACTATTGTATTTTGGTATGTACTAATTTCTGAACTAACATAATGTAGGTACCAAGTTGTGGGTATTAGTGTTTTTTTTTTAAAGGTTATCACTTTTGTAGGTATTAAATTTTTTTTCTTTTTTCTCCCACTTTTATTGACCTACGTGGGTACTTGTGCGTACGTAGGTATATATATCACTTTAACTATGTAAACTATTTAAGTAGGTAAGTTATTTCTAAGTTTAGTTTAATTGTCACGCCTCACCATCTTTTTTGCACGCCCAGTATGACTGGTAGAAAATGCTTTAGCATTAAGTCCTCCTTACAATAAGTTTAAGTGTGAAAGTATAAATAAATAAATAAATCTACAACAAACTTAGTGTAGTACAATGGGCGGCCTAAAGCGATTTCTTTAAGGCAACCTTAGGATGGAACTCTCTCTGTAAATATTGGTATTGTACCTAGGTATATATTTAATATTATATAAGTAGGTATGTATTGTTTAAATTTAATTAATTTAATTGGCCGTGGTGGCCCCGGCCGAAGAATAGGCCCCTCCATATCTACCTATCCGCTGATGTCGTAAGAGGCGACTAAGGGAAAAAAGCTAGGGGATGGGCAGCAGCGTCCCTAATTTTTTTAACAACGATAGCTCTAACTGCGCTCGCCAACCCGCATGCCCAGCGTGGTGAGTATGGGGAAATCCCCCCACATGATAAGAAATTTACTCTGTCTGTGGGGGAGGCCATGTTCAGCAGTGGACGTCGTACGGCTGAAATGATGATGATGATTGTTTAAATAAGTATCTATTCGTTATGTAGGCATATATTGTTTATGTAGGTATTTTCTTGTGTCGTTTGATTATGGTAGTTTATTTTAGTTAATTTACAGTTTTATTTTTCACTTCATTTATTATTATATCATTTATTATTTTTCTCTTAAATTTTTGTACACGTTGCATCTCCCTATATTATCAAATCTCTCTAGCCCCAAAGGTTTGCTGGAAGAAAACTCTTGTTAGGGTTAAGCTCGCCTATGTACATGCCTTTTGAAATAACCATTTATGTATCATGTTTCTGTGTGCCATAAATAATTACAGAATTACAGATGGAAAGTAATGGAAAAACAATAATGGACGGCGGTGCACGAAGTATGACGATGATACATGTAGTACCTATAATATTTTCTCGCTCTAAATTGGAGCAGCCCGCCTGCGGAGGTACCTCCGCCTGACAGAAGATCGCATTCCAATAACATCATTTGTTTCAAATAGTGTTGTGTTCCTGCGGTGAGTAAGGTTGCCAGAGTTCTATAGGGGTTGGGGGGGTTCGGGGTCGGCAATGCTTGCGTGATGCCTCTGGTATTGCAATCGCTTATAGGGTACAGTAACCGCTTACCAACAGGTGGGCCGTATGTTTGTTTGCCATCTTAGCTGTATAAAATAAATAATTAAAATGTTCACTAAGTTATGTATTATTGTTTTCTCCTCTTCGCAAGAATCATCTTTCTGTAGAATACAGGATATGCGCGCTACGGTGCTATACCGTAGCCGGTCTCTACAATTTTTATCAACTAGTTTATATAGCTAACGCCGTGTTCAAAAGACGTGCGATATGTCATCTAAATTGTATTTAAAAATGATCCTTATCTCTACTGGATAAAGTCAATTGTGACTTTTAGGGGACTTGCGGTATCGTACCCCCTCGTGACGTAGCGTTACAACCAAGCAATACCATACAACCTACGTTCTTTTTAAGATTTTACAGAAATAAACTTACAACTAATACAAATTATTATTTACAAAATACACAAAAACAGTTAAGCCATCTAAAGACCGTTACAAACGATCTATAGATAGCTCAAATGATCCAGATCACTACCAGTCGGAAGCGTCCCCAAGACGCTGGCGGAATTGGACTGGCCTCATAGCTCAGTTGGTAGTAACTCTGCCTTCGGCGCCAGAGGTTGCGGGTTCGATTCCCGCACTGGACAAACATTTGTGACTAACACAGATGTTTGTTCTGTGTCTGGGTGTTAAATATATATCTATTATGTATATCAGTCTCTGGTACCCATAGTACAGGTTATGCCTAGTTTGGGATCAGTTGACCGTGTGAATATGTACGGAATAAAAAAAAAAAAAAAAAAAATTGCCACCCTGGATGGCAATGCTAATTCGCTGGGCCAAATAAGAGCCAGCTTATATAAACTTACACTCAACCTTGGGGGCCATCCTTTAAAGCAATCCCTCGGAAATTATAATAATATACCTTACTCCTAATTGTGATACAAAACAGAAATCAATTTAATACAGAGAGCATTAGCAAGAATTTTCAAGTAGCAGGATTTACCTGTATTTTTCGTTCGATGAGATATATTTCATTACTGTTTTTATTTGTGAAATAATTTACTCAATCCGCACCTGCACTGATGCCTCCCCACCTGCCACCCTCCCCCTTCCTTGCACTACAGTACAGTTTCGTCGCGTCTGAAAATTAATTCCTCTACATAATCAGAACTTCCGTGCGCCGCGCGCCGCGTAGCTTCACTTGCGACGGATTCAATATTATTCATTTCCAGTTGAAAATATGAAGCTATTGTAGATATTAAAAATTAAAAAAAAAAAATATTCCGGACATTATCACACACGGTCAACTGATCCCAAACTAGGCATAGCCTGTACTATGGGTACCAGAGACTGATATACATAATAGATATATATTTAACACCCAGACACAGAACAAACATCTGTGTTAGTCACAAATGTTTGTCCAGTTCGGGAATCGAACCCGCGACCTCTAGCGCAGAAGGCAGAGTTACTACCAACTGAGCTATGAGGCCAGTCAATATAAAGACAACATAATTTTATTTACAGAAAGAAACTTAAAACTAATACAAGTTAATATTTACAAAATACACAAGAAACAGTTGAGCCATCTAAAGACCGTTACAAACGATCTATAGATAGCTCAACTGATCCAGATCACTACCAGTCGGAAGCGTCCCCAAGACGCTGGCGGAATTGCCACGCTGGAAATATAAATATTTGTACAACTAAGGTGGCAATCAAGCAATTGCCCACGGTAAGCGGTTACCGTAGCCTATGAACGCTTGCAATACCAGAGGCATCGCGCACGCTTGGCCGACGTTGCCTTTTCGTATACGCGATATTTGCATACTGCTGTGGGATGCGAATAAATAAGCAGCACATTGCAAGAACATTGCTAGATACTCTATGTACCTCATTCTGTATAGTTTATTTTATTTTTGTGTTTTTTTGGGGATTAAGTAGTAATTTTAAGTAGGTATTTAATATGGATCTTGTGTCTGGAAATAAAGAATATATTATTATATTATTATTATTATTGCACTGGTGTTTGCATATTCTACACTATACCGCCTTTTAAAAACAGGTTTTTAACATTTTAAAATACGATAGCGCTTAGATTTGATGACATCGGTGGCGTTGCGGGCGAGTACCCGTCTGAGACGCAAGGAGTGCGGTTTAGATTCTCACTGCGGGACAAATGTTTGTATGGTCTGCAAATTTTGTTCCGGGTACTGGTTATGTATGTATGACTGTTGGGTGTTATTTTATTAGACAACATTAACAGCCGTATTCAGTCAAATAATCATGTGATCACTATGAAGTACGTGAAATGAGTAGGAGTTTGATAAATTCTGTATACGACCAACTTTAAATCTATTTTAAAGTTGCGTTGGTCCAGAATCGAATGCATACCTCCGAGTTTCACGCAACACTACACCAAGCACTATCGGAGCCCTGTTTACAAAAGACAAAAAGGCCCAAAGTCATAATTAAAAAAATCTCGTGCCTGCACAGAAAGGGGGAAGTGGCGTGAAACTCCGTAGCAAGCAAGACGGATGGGGCGCCACAGAGGGCTTCGCAAAGACAATGACTTGCTTTGGACTCGCTGCTTAATCATAAATATATCAACCGGCGACTATTGGCCGGAGGACACACTGAAGAAACTTTTTATAGTTGAAAAGTTGATCATTATCTACGGAGTGAGATATATATTTTTTACCTCTTGCTTGCTTTACACCTATCTTACTTCATCATCATCATCATCATCATCATCAGCCTGTAGAAGTCCACTGCTGGACATAGGCCTCCCCCAAAGAGTTCCATGACGAACGGTCTTGAGCCTTCTCCATCCACCGACTTCCCGCAACCTTCACAATGTCGTCGGTCCATCGGGTAGGGGGCCTTCCAACACTGCGTCACCCGGTTCGTGGTCGCCATTCGAGAACCTTTACTCCCCAACTGTTGTCGGTTCTGCGAGCTATATGGCCTGCCCACTGCCACTTCAACTTGCTAATTCTGAGAGCTTTGTCGGTGACCTTAGTTCTTCTACGGATTACCTCATTTCGGATGTTATCACGTAGTCTTACTTCATAACCTACTAATATTATAAATGCGGAAGTTTGTGTTTGGATGTTTGTAGTTCAATCACGCCATAACGGCTCAACTGATTTTGATGAAACTTGGAATACTTAGAGTTCTTTACCTAGAATAGCATATAAGTTACTTTTTATATAGGTACCACTCGAGCATTAACATTTCATTTCGCCTATCCTCAGAGCTATGTCGACCAACTTGGTTCTCTGTAATTTAACCTTGTTCGCATTTTATCCTTCAGATAACTCCATACATAGCTCTTTCTATAGCTCGCTGAGCGACTTTAAATTCGTCGATCAACCTTACTGTAATTTCCACGTTACGGCATCATAATGTAGGATGCACTGGCTAACGATATGTCTTTAAATATTCGAAAATACATTAGAGCTACTTCCATAACCATTCTCCTTGTCAACAATGCAATGGTCAATGTATTGACCATTGCATTGTTCACTTGGCTTCTTTGCTACGAAATCAAATCTTCTGTTTGTTTTAATCCGTTGGTGTTGCGTGTGCACCGCCCCAAGGAGCCAGGAGCTGTGTGAGTGTATGAAAGTTAAAAGAGGGTGTTAAAACAAAACGGATGAGTTCGGACAAAGGAAGGAAGCGACGCGCTCGTGTATATTACGCCTTTTGATATTGCGAATTGTAAGCAATGAGAATACCTAACATATTTTGATTAATATGGAATGCTTATGTAGATTTTGTAAGGGCCCTTTACCTAACCTATGTTTAGGGGATGATCAGGGGATGTTGTGACAGTACTTACCTTAATTTTTGTTCTGAGTCATAGAAAGAAACGATTTAAAGATATTTTTATCAATGTATTTTAATGTGAGCAGACATATAACATTCTGCGTTCATTACACTACGAGAACGAGAAATAATAAATAAATAAATATTCCGGACATATCACACACGGTCAGCTGATCCCAAACTAGGCATAGCCTGTACTATGGGTACCAGAGACTGATATACATAATAGATAAATATTTAACACCCAGACACAGAACAAACATCAGTGTTAATCACACAAATGTTTGTCCAGTGCGGGTATTGAACCCGCGACCTCTAGCGCAGAAGGCAGAGTTACTACCAACTGAGCTATGAGGCCTGTCAATAATGCTCTTGTTCTAGTAGAGCTAAAACAAGAGCATTATTTAATTTTATGCCGATAACATAGAGAAATATATTTATTAATGCTATTGTTCTAGTAGAGCTAGAACAAGAGAATATTTTTTTTTTAATACAAAATAGGCTAACGTTAGACCACAGTCTCACCTGATTATTTCTCTATATTATCGGCCTTCATGTAAACTTCTTACGGACAACGTAGTCTACCAACTGTTCAGCTGTCATGTGACATCTCACAAGCTCCATACAATTCCTTCTTACCGCTGGCTGGAGTTAACGCCAACAGAAAATGGATTTTGCCTAGACCCACTGGTTCATTATTTTCAGCCACGGATAAAGGAATCGATACATGCCTGTAGGTTGGTTTTTCCCCAACATGGTTTCGGAATAGCTAATTGGAATTCCCCAAACTAACAGTACCTGAATAGCATGCACTAGCCCCTGATTAAATGTCATCATGTAATAGTGATCAACGGCGCAGAGTAACATCTAATCAGCGGTAGGTACAGTCATCTAATCAACGGTTACACACTAATTAGTCCGACGTGCGGACACTATTGTCCCGACGCTGGCTGCAAACACAGTTAACTCGGCTTTAGGGCTGTCAATTTAATATTTTCGAAAGGGGCATATTCTATCAACAAAAAGAAGGAATATTAGCGAAAAATACCTATATCAAAATTTTGAGTAAATGAAGTAAACAAAAAAATACAGTTATATGTAACTGTTTGAGAATTAATTAATTGTTTACTTAACATAAGCTTCCGCCTGTGACTTCCCTCGTGGTAGTTACATAAAAAGAATAACTTTATCTATTCCAAGTTTCAACGGAATCGGTCGAGGCGTTGCGGCGTGATTGAACAACAAATATCCAAACATCTAAAGATCCTCACAAACTTTCGCATTTATAAGAATTTAAAAATAATTTTAGATGACATATCGCATGCCGTTTGAACACTGCTTATTGCTTGAAAATATTGTCTCCATTTCAGTTTTTTAGGAAACCAGACAAGAGCGCGTTGAAATCTTTTCAGTACCTATACAAGAACTAACTCAATTTAGTAAAATGGGAATATTCTTGATAAAATATTTTTATATTTTCAAATAAGCGTAATATTTATATAAGTAAAGGTATAAATGCCATTTCTTACATTAGGAAAGTTTACGCAGTATTTTAGAGCGAAGCGAAATATTCGTTTTTTTAGTCACATCAATGACATGGCGACTAACTCTGGCATTCTTAGTCGTAATATGTTTCACTTCACTCACACTGACTCTCAGCTGTTAAAACCTTTTTTTTAACCCCTCAAAATTACACTCACTACAATTTAAAGATCTCAGGCTCGTATTTAGAGACACGACTCAAGCATAGATTTAATCACAGATCAGCTGAACTCTATTTAAGTACTGAATCTCTTCTCAAACATTACTTTTATTCAACAACGGTACTTAAACTATTCTCAGCTGAATCGAGTTTCAAATCTATATTCAAATGTTCTCGTTTACATTTTGATTTATTTATAATTTTCGTTTTACGCAGAAATTCAAACAGCCAGGGTGGAAATAGAACAAAACTATAAAGTGAAGTATAAATATGCATCAAAGTACGTGTAACGGAACTAAAATGTCATTTGATTAATGTCTAATCAAATCTAAACTCAAGCTCCGATTTCGTCTGATTGACGTTTCAGAATAAGCATTTACTCAGGTGAACTGTGATCATTGAATCTATACATAAATACTGTTCAAGAATTAGAATCTCTACTCAAATCGAGATTTAAGTACAGATCAACGCTTGAGTCTTGTCTTTGAATACGAGCCTCAGATCACGATTCTTAACTTTGGAATGACGTTTCGAAATCCTATACATTAAAAACGACAATTTACTTATGATCAACTTTAAAAAGGAGGTGGTTAACAAATAATAAATGATTTGTTATTTATCAATTCAGCGACTATGTACTTAACTTTAGATGTGATCAGAACATGTTATAATTTGTGAGAGAGATTGATGTAAAAGAGGCGTTTCATCAATATATGGAGCCTGGGCCTGCACTGTGTACACTACTCTAAAATATGGCTAAGCAATAAAGTAAACGTATTTAATTGGTTATTTTATTTAAATTGACTTCGTTCTAAGGTACATTATGATTTTCTTCGACAAAGAGAGCAACACACAGCGCTACAAAAATATGGCGGATGGACGTGCGTGAAATGTCATTTTGACAACCTACATTTATCTGACAAAACAAAAACATCAAATCAAACAACATGACATGAAAAATATGTCAATATCATGTCAAACGCCAATTATAAACCAACATGGCGGCCTTCAAATAGTGTTCACATAGTAAAAAACTTACCAGAAGAACTATTCTTGTACCATCGCATTTGTCTTCAAATTAATGAAATTGAATTTTTCTTGTAATCTCCTATTTTTTCCTAATTTTTCTATGTAGTGTACATGGACCAGGCCCAGAATGAAATGGCTCCTTTATTGTAAAAAGCTTGTAATACTCGAGCTTTGGGTGAAAATAACAGTCAGTTGACAACCCTTGTGGAAAGCGTAGGGGAGGCAGATCCCATTGGTTTGCGCCTCGCTTATAAATGCTATTTTAACGCGGAAAAAAAGATTAATTAACTAATTGAGGCTGTTGGACTGAGTGCAGTTTAAAGCTTTTTCAGACGACTAATTACGGAGATTGAATATGACATGGAGTTTATATGCTATGAGGGGCCTTTTATCATTTATGGATTAGTTGAGCTTGCTAATTAGAACTTATTTTTGTTGTACTTATCGTCAATTACGTCAATTATTAGGTACAAGTCATCAATGTACCCAGAGTGGCTTACCTACGCTAAACAATTATGTGCATGATTTTTTGATGTAAATAATTTTACTTTTTTTTATATTTGGGAACAATGTACAACATGAACTTAACTGTCAACTGATATTTTTCATTCGTTTAACTGTCTCTCAGCAACAAAAGTTGGTTTCGTCGGACTATCAATATTTTTACCAAATTTCTGTGATCATAACCTATGGTAACCGCTTTTTTAAGCATTATTTAATTTATAATACAACTTTTTTAATGAAAATAAACCCTCTGAAGCGTAATTAATTCCCAGTGAAACTGCGAGCGAACTCCGCAACATCGTAAGTTAAACAATATGGCTCGAATGTTTAATTAGCGCATTGCAGGCTGTGGTGGGGGGCTACGGGGAGGGGGAGGTGTTATTCATTAAAATGTTTGCGGAAACTCGTTTAGTTCGTTGCGGTGGGCGGCATCGGCCCGCCTCGGTACTTGCAAGGCTGGGGCAGATAATCGAAGCAGATATCAAGCTGTATTCGAGCAATTTCCGGACTACATAGGCTGGACTCCTGCAAGGATCATTTTCATCATCATCATCAACAACCTGTAGAAGTCCACTGCTGGACATAGGCCTCCCCCAAAGAGTTCCACGACGAACGGTCTTGAGCCCTTTCCATCCACCGACTTCCCGCAACCTTTACAATGTCATCGGTCCATCGAGTGGGGGGCCTTCCAACACTGCGTCACCCGGTTCGTGGTCGCCATTCGAGAACCTTTACTCCCCAATGGTTATCGGTTCTGCGAGCTATATGGCCTGCCCACTGCCACTTCAACTTGCTAATTCTGAGAGCTATGTCGGTGACCTTCGTTCTTCTACGGATTTCCTCATTTCGGATCTTATCACGTAGTGAAACTCCGAGCATAGCTCTCTCCATAGCACGCTGCGCGACTTTGAGCTTGTATATGAGGCCTATAGTTAACGACCAAGTCTCAGGATCATTTTATTAAACTAAAACTACTTACAGTACCAGCAATTTACATCTATGAGGTAGCTGTCTTTGTTAAATGCAACCCTAAACTATTTGCAATGTTTGCAGTTGGAAGCCGCTTGGAGGGTAATCTTCGTTGTTTACCATGCAGAACACAATTATTACGCATGAGTGTATTTTGTATGGCACCCACAATATTTAATAAAATCCCAAAATCTGTTCGAATGTTGTCTATTAGTGAATTTAAGCTCAAATTAAATGACATTTTAGTTAAAAAAGCATATTATAGTATAAACGAATTATTGTATGACAAACTTAATTTAATTTAATATTATATAAGATTAACATTAATGATAAATTTATATTTTTTTGAATTTGTAATCTAATTAATATTGTTAAAGATTTAATCTTTGTATTTATAATGTTTGTATGAACGATGTTAGAATCTAGTGATCTGTACTCTAAACCTCACCATCTATCAATGTACCTAGGTTCACGAACAATAAATGAATTATGAATTATGAGCTTATAATTATTTAGATAGAAAAATATAAGGATTAAGTAAAACAATAATCAAGCCTCGTAGCTTAGGTAATAAGCAACAGCATATACCTACTACTAGCGTCGATACAGCTCAAGCAAGTATTTGTTATTCTCGGTGAAAGAAAGAAAGAAAGAAAAACTGCTTATTTCACAAGTTCACTAGGTACTGTACATTTTGTTTATTAAAAGAATAAGTCTATTCAAAAGTCAAGAGGGTGGAGTAGGGATAAAAAAATGGGGGCTAGTATATTGTCAACCCTCAGTAGGGCAGAAACGTTCGTTCACTCATCGAGTTTGCAGCTTCCGCTATCTGTAACCCACTTAGCGGCCTTCATTTGGGCCAATTAACATGGAGAGAGTTTCTCGCTCGCTTTATGTGATGTGAAAATCGTAATTGAGAATCTCCAGGTGATACTTCGCGTTCATGTCATGTTTAAAGGGACGCGTTCTTTGCTACGTGTGATTACAAGATTGTTTTTATTTCCTGTAGAGAATCGCATTTTCGAGGACATTTTCTCTACCAAAACGAGGCTTTATGAACAGACAATTTTTGACACTTTAGGTATGTAAGTAATTTAGTAAATAAATAAATAAATATTCCGGACATATTACACACGGTCAACTGATCCCAAACTAGGCATAGCCTGTACTATGGGTACCAGAGACTGACATACGTAATAGATATATATTTAAAACCCAGACACGGAACAAACATCTGTGTTAGTCACAAATGTTTGTCCAGTGCGGGAATCGAACCCGCGAACTAGTTGGTAGGCTTCTGTAAATATTATTTTAAATTTAATTAGATAAGCATTTACACCTCTCATACATACATAAATCGCGGCTTTTTCTCGTAGGGGTAGAGGTAGGTATTTTATATCTCAGTGGTAACAAAAAGGTATAGGAAAAGTTCGTTTAATATTTTACCTACCCCGTGAAATTAAATGCACTTTTAATTTCTGGACTTAATAAATATCAACCTGGAAGCTCACAGTGCGCATGAATTTTCATCCAGTTTTCCAACATAATCTGCGAAGTACCTCCCAATACCTCATTAACGGCTCCAGAGCTTTAACCGCATTTATACAAAATTTATATTTACGAACGCCATAACTTAATCTACTTGCACCTATAGAGTACTACCTGCACCCTGAGCTCGCATTGGCCGAAATTTGCAACCCCTAGCCCGCTCCGCCAATCGGGAACGGACATGGCAATGTCTAGGGGTGGAGCCTGGGGGGTTATCATGACGACATTTTTGAAACTCCAACAGTTTCGGCCCGACCATCTTAGATTCAACACTCATATGGGACCTTGCAAGTTTGCAGTTTGCAAGCGCGAGAAGTTTGAAAGAAGTTTAGTGGTAATATTTTACGGAATTAAAAAAAAAAAACTAATGTCCTGAATAAGCTTTTAAATTAATAAAAATGCGCGAAAATCAATAAAAGTACCTCACATAATTCTACAATGGCTGGACCGTACCTATCTCCTCTACCTGGAGATCTCCTAACTGAGTACATGTTCGGCCGTCGCCGTCAGCGTCGGAACAGGACCACCTTCACTCCGCAGCAGCTCAGCGAGCTGGAGTCGCTGTTCCAGAAGACACATTACCCTGACGTGTTCCTGAGAGAGGAAGTTGCACTAAGAATCAGTCTGTCTGAAGCCAGAGTGCAAGTAAGTTTTGGTAGTGCCCTAAAAGACAATTTCTTTGACAAAAAAAGTCAGATAACCTTCAATCATTTTATACTTTTTTTTTTAATTTTTAAATGTTTACTACATTTATGTTCGAGTAGGAAAAGATAAAACAAACTTTTTGAAACAACCAAAATACCTAACCTATAAAATAAAACAAAAAACTGGTTAGGAGTTTCCATACTATCCATGAGTTGAAAGGTGCCATTATTTTTGTTATTTTTGCACGTGGTTCTATAACTTATACTTGCTTAGAACTAACATCCTGATATAAAAAAAAAATCTGTAAGTACCTAACAATTTCTTCCTTTTTGAAACAAAAGGGATAGAGTAATAACTGTTTTTTTTTGGATTTTGGGAGAGCGAATCAAAAGGTCAATTGCTCTTATTAATTGTAAATTAACAACTTTGGTAGGAAGTTCCCGACATGACCTGTATCCGCTATTAGGTATACGGTTAAGTATAAACAAGTGCAAAAATTAAGAGCCAAGTAGTTTTACAAATATCTAGGTAGTTTTTAGCCGATAGCAAAGTTTTATATCAGGTCAAGCTACGATCTTAATTTTCATCAACTTTCCGCAAGAGTTGTGCACGAAAGGAGCCTCTTACAGGCGCAGTCGCTACGCTGATTCTTAAACCTACGGTTATAGGCCTTTTGCAGGACCACCATACCTCAACCTGGTCACTGACCTAATCCTGTATTAGGCGTGACCAAGAACGAATCAGTGAATGAATTTGACGGCTACAGAAAAGCCTAGTCCACAAGTCAGCTATAACTAATGCCGTCATAACTAAATAATATCTACTAGCATTTAGTGACCAGCTGAATACCTACCAGCTGTACACGACGACCAAGAAATAAAGATAGAAGCACTAGCATATTTTATGTAGTATCACTCTGTTAACTGTTAAGTTATTAATCTATGCGTTTGCATTTAGTGACCAGCTGAATACCTACCAGCTGTACACGACGACCAAGAAATAAAGATAGAAGCATTAGCATATTTTATGTAGTTGGAGGAGGCAGGGCACAGCGAGATTTTCTCGTTATAAATTGGAGCAGCCTGCCTGGGGAGGTACCTCCGCCTTACAGAAGATCGCAGCCAAATAACATTATTTGTTTCAAATTGTGTTCCTGCGGTGAGTAAGGTTGCCAGAGCTCTTTAGGGGGAGGGGGGTTCGGGGTCGGCAACGCGTGCGTGTTGCCTCTGGTATTGCAAGCGCTCATAGGCTACGGTAACCGCTTACCAACAGGAGGGCCTTATGCTTGATTGCCAGCTCAGTTGTATAAAAAAAAAAAAAAACTGTAATCTGTTAAGTTATTAATCTATGGGTTTAGTTTTGTCTATGTTTTGTAAGTAAGTATTTCTTGATTTCTTTTTTGTTTTAAACAATCACATCCTGATGATTTCCATCCGCGACTCGCGAGCAAAATAAACTTGAAATGGCCGCACTTGGATCAAGAAAAAGCCTGCATTTCTTTGAAGTGAACTTAACCCAAAAACATAATCGCTAGGCTGTCGGACAGAGAAGTAGAAATAATAATTGACGGAGTCCTGTTCTACAGCATAATGATAATAATACCTGTAGGTACTAGAAGTACCTACACCTACGTTGTCTGCTTTTAAGGGTACATTTTGATATTTTTACAATGATGCACATGATAATTCTGAAGCAAGTAAACCTCACTACGTGTCGAAGCACCCCTAATATGTAAAGGCATTAATTTGTTTGTTTTAACAGGTTTGGTTCCAAAACCGTAGAGCGAAATGGCGCAAGCAGGCGCGTCTACAGCTGCTGCAAGACGCCTGGAGGATGCGTTGTCTTGGACTCGGCTCTCCTCCGTTGCCAATGCCAGGTGTGTTTTGAAAGGTGTTCAAGGGAGTACCTTAAGAGGATACAAAAATTATAATAAATTGTCGAGTGGGTGGAGTGAAGAAAGTGACAGCGCTATGTACTTTAATTGAATGCGGAAAGAGATAGCAAGCGTTAGAAGGCGCTCGAAAGTAATCGACGTAAGCGAAATATAAGAAAATATCGGTTATCTCAAAAACTATCTATTTTTTTTTTAAAGTGTCTTGGATTTAGCTACCTAATACTATTGTCTAACAAAATATTTTTAAAAAAGTTATTTTTGTCAGATAGTCTCAGAGTATTTTCGAAAAAACTGAAAGAAATCTATCGAGAAAAGTTTTATCAATCGCGTTTCTGTCTTGGATTTACGTAAATAAAATGCTCAAGTTATCTTTGTCATAAAAATCAAAACTGTGCGTTTTGCGGTTATTGAGAAAAAACAATTCAAAAATCATAAAATAATTAAACCCTCACCTTAATAGCTGCTCAGGTCATCAATAACCACTTTTTGAGTTCAGAGGGAGGAATCAATGAAATGCTGCATCTTATAGGTGACATGCCCAAGTTAGATAGCAATCATGATGTTGAAGTTCTAGTACGTTTAATAATTAGTTACACAAATAATAAAAAGGCCAAAAGCAGGATAAAAAGGCAAACTGAAAAAAAAATGATTTTTTATTGCGCTAATTTTATTTTATTTTGTTGATAAAATAAGCTCTTTGCGGGATAAATAGTTTTCGAAATATTATAATTGAAAATTATAGTTAAATTAGAATTTCGAAAAACAGACATAATAGACGTAAGGTTGAGCCAAAGATTAACAATATTTTAATTTCAGGACATGGAAAACCTGACTCTTCACCTGAAGCTCCAGATTCTCCGGGTAGGGACTCGCCAGAACCGCCCAATTCAGACAACAGAGAGATGAAATCCCCTCGTCAAGACCCCTATCTCCACAATCCCAATCATAACATACCTGAAAACATGCCCTCAATCCCACCACCACCACATGACATGCCCCCGCCAATGCCCTACAGCGATGACGGAAGAATCATGCAGCAGCCATTTCCATTCTCATCAATGCTCATGCCACAACAGATAGACGAGCAGATCCCAACTGATTTGAGAGTTATGGCTCCGAAAAACCCCTGCCCTTGTGTAACAAAGCTGGAAGAGCCGCAGAATTTGGCTTGTCGTCCGCAAATCCGAGAAGCTAAAGAAGACAGTGACAGCGATGCGGAGATCGATTTGACCTCTCATTCATCTAAGGAGGATGATTTGAGGGAGTCTGAAAGACTGGCAAATAGAATAGCTACAAGCATCTTCAGAAGTGATACAGTACTGCATGATTTGGTGCCGAACGATCTCAGCCTGGGAGCTATTAAGAGTAGCGACAGAAATCTGAGTAGGAATAATAACATATCTATGTAACTAATTGATGTTTTTGTGGTAGTGGAACTTCTAGTCAATGTATCCCTAACAGTGTAATTAGTGTTGTAGAATGTAGACAGTAACGGTTGCTTTGTAGATAATGTTTCTCGTGATTATTTAATACAACGTGTTCTGCAACTAGTATACTATCCCGAAAGGGGCTTATTCTACCAACAAGATAAAAATAGCGAAATATTTGATTTTTTCTCGAACTTTTTGTTTAAACGCTGTTTTGGTTCTTTTTATGGTCTATAAAACGAATTGTTAAACGTACAACATCAAGACATGTTGTTCGACATCAAGCAAGGTTGCTAAGTAAAAAACAGCTAATAATTAAGTTTACACTGATTTGAGCCTGAAAGAGCTAATTTTTTTTTTTTCAATGAAAAATGTCGTAGTTTCTAGAATAAGCCTCTTTCGAGGCATATACATGTTATGAATCACCTTGTTTATACGTAACCTCTTTTATATTGTAAGCTTTGGACTTGACCTGTATGATAAAATCTTACAAATTAAATTAGAAAAAGCCAATTCAGTAAGAAATATCACCTTTATTAGCACCTCATTTTACTTAAAAACTACTTTAATTATCATATTTGTCATCTGAATTAAACTATACAAATGGGCAGTAACTGAAGTGTGGGTAAACAGTAATCACAGTTCAGACTTTAAAAGGTAAACTATTCAATAAATTATAAAATCAGTCAAAAAGTACTCCTAGAATAATAAACTACCTACCATACAGAAAAAACAAAATACAAACCGCAAAATTCTGTGACTTACCAAAGCATTGGACCCATATTCGGGCTGGTAAATCTTTAATAATTCCAATCACAGACAAGCTTTACTGATTGTTCTTTATAATAAAATTTTTTCTAGTAAATAACAATGGTTCTATACCAAATGACTGTAATAAACGACACGATTTATTAACAAAAATCAACAATAATAAAATGGGTTCTGCAAGGACTTATTCTAGAACCCGCGAGTCTGCCGCTATACCAACACATTCGATAGAAACATATCGCTTCCCTGGCTGTATATAATGGCACTAGCCTATGATTTTTTTGGTTATAATATTATGGTTTCTGCAATTCTCTGTTGCTTCTTTCAATACTTCGATATTCAATTTGTATGAAAAAATACATTAGACTTTTGATTATGGTATAGCGGCTGACTCATGTTTCCTTTATAACCTCTATTACAGACGTATACCTACGTCATGTGTAAAAAATGTGATGCATTATGGAGATCAAACTAAAACGGTTATTTACAAGATTCACGCTTTGAAATGTCTTAGAAACCTTGGCTAACTCCTACTAAGCCTACTAAGCCTTTATTCTTGTAGTGTTGAAACCCTTGAATGTCTAAAAGTAGGTTCTATAGACATATACGATGGTATATGTCTAACATGCTCATAGATGGTGACCAATATAGCCCGCGCTTGATCATTCCGTCTCCGAGTATTGCCATCTCGACTCTTTATTGCCTTACTGATTGCCATCTCTTTGAAATCATACTCTTGTTGCAGAAACTCTTATAGGTCTAAAATTTGATTCTATAGGCATCTACCATCATGCTGGGAGCACCAAGCAGGAGACAAGGCATCAGGTCGCAGCCCTCGCTTGATCAACCTGTCCCTGAGTCTCTGTAGTCTTGGCTCTGCTGTGTAGACACTAGTGAGGGGGTCTGACCATAGACGTTCAGCCACTGCTGCTGTGCGGGGCCATACTCTCGTATCTGGAAGAAAATACTGAGTTATTAGCTGATTACATAAGGCAAAAATATAATTAAATAAATGTTCCTGACATATCACACACGGTCAGCTGAGGCCAAACTAGGCATAGCCATGTACTATGGGTACCAGAGACTGATTTACATAATAGATAAATATTTAACACCCAGACACAGAACAAACATCTGTGTTAATCACACAAATGTTTGTCCAGTGCGGGAATCACACCCGCAACCTCTAGCGTAGAAGGCAGAGCTACTACCAACTGGGCTATGAGGCCTGTAATTGCCTGAGCGTTAGAAAAAAACTATTATTTGTATGCTATCTTCTCCTTCCCAGAAATACTAGTTATTATAACTAAATACCCCAGGTCTTTAGTGGTCTTGAGTGTATCCTATAGCCCTTTCCAGAAAAGGCTATAGGATACGGGATAGAAGCTGCGGGCGGAAGGTAGTTTCTAATGAACTCACCTAGCACTTGTTCATCCACATATTCGCTCCACATGGCCACCTCTCCTCCTAACATGCCAGCCTCCTTCGGCAGTAGATGAGCGTACATCTTCCTCCAGTTTGAATATGTGGTAACTCCCCAGAAGCCATGGTCCAAGTACCAGATGTCCTTAGGAACTGACACGGCCTGGTACCCGAGACGAAGGAGTTGGATTAGCAGGGGACTGTTCACTGGCTCCCAAACTTCTATTATGTATCTGGAAGAGAAACGCACGTATACAGGTATTACATAGTGTTTCAATGTAAAATTTCTAGAGATCACTTAATATTATGGTACCAAAAATTATCAAACTAGCTGTTTTCAAACCCAGATCTTCGCCTAGATCAGCAAAGTGATAGAAATTACGCCATGTTCCGAATTACACTGGCTTTGAAACTCTTAAGCCGATGAAATACTTTTTTCGGATCTGCAACTGACCCACAGAGGTTTGTCTCTTGCTTACTCTAGACTGCTGAATCTGTGGCCCTGAGAAAACTCGTTTGCTGAACTATTTTACACAACAAATTTGCATCTGCATAAATCTTAGCAATCCTGCATTTTTTTCTATTGATTATACTTTAACAATCATCTAAACAGACACCTACCTCTCTTTACTTAAATATTTCTGTATCCTATGCGCCTGTGTCAGCTCTGAGGACCAAATCATAACGGGCTGTTGAGTCCCGCCGAGTTCAGTGACCTCCCCGTCCCACAGCCGAAGAGTCTTCTCGTGGAACTCTCCCCAGAGCTTAATGAACCCGTCGATTGTTGATGTGTCGAATTCTTTCTCTTCCATGTAGTTCGTGATCTGTTCACTCGAATTCCAGCAGGGGAAAAATACCTAGAACAGAGGTCACATTAAATTTCATAACGGAACACTTTGTTGTTTATCTGTCTGTTTGTATATCAATGTGTCAACGCCCTTGTTCTCAGAAACGGCTTGAGGTATCATGTTGAAATGGCCTGATACTACTGTAAAACAAGTTTATAAACAGCCCTCCATACAAAGAGTTTACTATTTTTATACAAAAAGAACCCCACTGACTGATCATAAATTATCATTAAGAGTACTAAGATGTAAAAGGTCTTCTCTATCGTGATGGCTCCGGCTGAAGAATAGGCCCCTTCATTACTACCCGTGAATGTCGTAAGAGGAGACTAGGGGATGGTTAGTTGCGTGTCCTTAACAATAGCTTTATCTACGCTCGCCAATCCAGATGCCCCATGCCCAGTGTCAATTATGGGCAAATCCCCCCCAAATGATTTGGATGTTATGTTCAGCTATGTTCAGCAGTGGATGTCCAATGGCTGAAATGATCTTAAGAAAAAATGAAGAAGACTCATTACCTCATCGCCGCCCATATGTAGTAAGGCAGGCTGCGGTAGTAGCTCGGCTATATCTCTGTACAGGTCCTTCAGCACGCGGTATACTGCTGGGTTGGCTGGGTTCAGCTGACCGCAAGGGGGCTGGATGCAAAGCTTCCTCCAGGATTTATCGTTAACGCAAACCGCTAAGTCTCCATAACCATAATCCTGAAACATGATTTAAAGAGTCATACATCAGGTTCTGTCTTTCTCATCTCAATTCTCTTTAAGGCGCTCACATGTATTATTCTAGCTTCCGCCCGCGGCTTCGCTCACGTGGTACTATCACCAAAATTTCCGCCTTACCAATTTTGAAACTGTTTCGCTTGGACACGGCTAAGTAAGCCTGTCCGGCCCGTCTCTTTATTTATTGTGATCCTTTGAGAGTGAAACATTTATTTTATGACTTTGATTACCCAGTCTGTTGTTCAGTTGCAACCAAAACAATACAAACATATTGTTAGACAAAAACGGTACTTTTTATGATAACGCATTTACGCAAGCAAGGCACAGATCACTTCACGCAAAATACACCCTTAGGGTGGTAAGGCGGAATTTTTGGTGACCTACATAAAAAGTAAGGCACTTACTTTATTTATTAAGGTTTATGCGGGAGCAACATCTACGACCGCAGTTGTTACATCATCCTACTTCCTACTAATGCCTATTATAAATGTGAAAGTTTGTGAGGATGTTTGCATGTTTGTTGTTCAATTACGCCGTAGCGGCTCAACCGGTCTTCATCTGTAAGATATTAAAACTGACCTTTCCCCATTGCCAGCCATTACCAGCGTGTGCGGGCGAGTCGATTTCAATGACCATACGGACGCCGCGAGCCTGGGCGTATTTCACCAGCCCCCTCACTTCCTCTGTTGAGTAGATTTCATTTGGAGAGTATGCACCGTATCTGGAATCGAAAATATATTATGTGATGATTCTTACTATTTTCCATCGTACCTATAACTTGAAATTGCATTTGGCTACTTTTTATCTTTCACCACCGCCAAGGCCATCCGCCTTTTCATGGCCGATTGGTTGTTAATAATAATAATAATAATAAGTTCATTTATTTCAGACAGGTTCATACAAAATACAATTTTAAAGAGCCAAAAAACAATAATTACCTAACCTAACGCACATTAAACATAGAGGATCTGGAAGCCATATGTACGGCATTCCATTTCCCCACGACGGGACAGTCAACCCTGTCCAGTTAAAATCACTAGCAGTCCATTTAGTAAATAATAAATAAATAAATAAATATTCCGGACATATCACACACGGTCAACTGATCCCAAACTAGGCATAGCCTGTACTATGGGTATCAGAGACTGATATACATAATAGATACATATTTAACACCCAGACACAGAACAAACATCTGTCTTCATCACACAAATATTTGTCCAGCGCGGGAATCGAACCCGCGACCTCTAGCTCAGAAGGCAGAGTTACTACCAACTGAGCTATGAGGCCAGTAGGTGTAGTAGTCATTTGTCTTATTAGTGCCGTTTGGATGTTCACACCACTAACAGTCAACTCATCCATTTGGGGATCCAACTCAAGATAGCTTAACTTCGAAGATCTTATAAGAACGACCAAGCAGATTACGCGAAGGATGTAAAAACTGGACGATTCTTAGATAAACCCTTTGTGTTTATAGACTACTTTGTGTTTATAGACCAGGTGGTAATCTTGATTCTAGAGACGACGTGAAAGCCTACGGAGGAAGCTATAGAGCAAGGAATACAAACCTAGTAAACTGCGGGACTCGACTGGATTCCAGCGGAAAACTGTGCGAATCTGTCACATGCCAATGAAACACGTTCATCTTAGTCGCAGCCATTCCGTCAATAGTCCTCTTTATATCTTTCAATGGGATGAAATGTCTTGACGAGTCTAGGACGAAGCCTCTGTGTTTATAGACTGGCTGGTCCCGGATTTTGGCTCCGGACACGAGACGGAGGCTGCATTGCGTCTGGTCTGAGAAGTCGGGACGGTCTGCTGCGGCCAACTGGGTGAATGTTTCGAGGCCGTGACGAGCGCCATAAACTGTTTCGGCCGATATGCGGACTTGCACTTGGTCTTCTGTAATTTGAAACAAGATGGTGCGTTAAGTGATTGAACACACTTGGAATCACTTCTGGGAAAATACATTTGAGATTTCGTGTGATAAGCGTGGTACGTTCGTTTCAAACTCAAATCACAATTAAAGCTATGTTCGTACTTACCTTTGCCTACAAATAACTGCTTATAAACCTACAAACCTAAATGTGTTAAATCCTACTTACCTACTAAGAATTTTTGTACAAAATTGTATGTTTCATAAACGTTATTATTATTAATCATCGTTATTGTTAATAATCATCGTTTCAGCCGTGGGACATCCACTGCTGTACATAGGCTTCCTCTTCAGTCTGACTGACACCTTATTTCTCCTCTGCGAATATATATTATAAACATAGGATAAGTGTGATGTTGTGCGTTCCCAAGGGATACTGTTCTACCCTACCCCCTGGATTGTAAAGACGTTTGGTGTAAGAAATCACACATTGGGGGATATTGATACTGTTAAATTACCTTTAGTCTGCACATCCAGCACATACTGCTCATCAGTGCTCCAGTCTAGCGTCAGCTGAGGAGACTTCACAGAGATGTACACCACAATGGGCGTCTCCACCAGTTCCGTCACGTTACCATCGCACTCCGCGTGGAGATTCGGACCGACCAGGCGGGACATCTCGACAAGGAGCTCTCTGGCTTCCGCTGGAACATCTATGAGGTCGAACCTGGAATGAGACAAGTTAATAATTAGAACGATGAAACAGGTATTGTCATTAGAAATACCTACAGAGGGTCAACTCTGCAAAACGGTTTCGATAGATTCGGAACGATACGACAGTTCAAATTATTCTATTCCGAATTATTCAGCCTAGTCAAATGTTCGCAATCTCCAGCGTTTATCGAAAGAAAGAATAGACAATTTATTTCACCTGTAATCGAATATTCGAAACGCATGGTAGCAAAATATAATGGTAATAATGTAATCAATAGCATCAATGGCGTTGTCGGAATGTTCACCCATTTGACATTTGTTTAGTTGTTTATTAGGGTCACCACTTCGATTTTCAAAGCAATATCGATCTTTCCTGTATGTAAACTTATAGTACGGTTCGAAATTTAGACAGGTTTTAGTCGATCTACGATCGAGTAATAATTATGACAGAACAAGAACAGTGATCCTAGCACCAAGGAGGTACACAACCAACTAATAGTCCATGAAAAATAAAATTAACTGCTGCAATAAAACTAAAGACACGATAATCGTGCGCAGGTTGGCAGTAAAAAGTCAAATCAATCATATTTTTATAGTTTGTTAGTTGCTCAACTCATCGCTCCTCGTAAATTCACTTTATGACTGTGGGTAACATTATTTGTTACCCGGCGCGCCGGCGCATGAAAAGAAAGTTCTGATTCAGTTTATTTATGAAAATAAGGTTACGGTTACAGCTGCCTTATTTTTTTTATGACTGTCTTATACAGGCTTATTAATAATTAAAGGCTGATTTACACTGGATTCATTGGTTCGAGACTTGTTTCCAAGTTAAGCAGTTCCTGTTTTCAACAACTTTCTCGATTCACCACTAAGTGGCCTGAAGCCAAAGTCGACTCAACATTTACCTAAGGGGTAATAAAAAAAATGTCGTATACCCCAAATGATCAGCATCAGGTTTTTCGACTCTGGTTGTTAATAAAGGTACTCTGCAATAAATGTCTCTATAATTTGAGATTTGGAAGGGAATCAGAGGATTTAGAGGTAGGTATACTACTAAGTATGCTAATCAAGAGAAACATGCTCTGAGTATTTGAGCGCTTTCGTGATTTGGAGGGCTCGCCTGTTGGCCAGGATGTTGTTCCTGGCTATAAAAGTCACACTATTTGACTAACACAGTCTTTGAAACAAATAATGTTATTTGCCTGCGATCTTCTGTAAGGCAGAGGTACCTCGCGCGGGCTGCTCCAATTTAGACTTTTAGCGAGAAAATCTCGCTGTGCCCTACCTCACATTCAAAAGTGATCCTAGTGATTATAATGAAAGAAACGCCTTTTGACTTTGGCCTTCTTTCTCAGTTCGGGGCAAAACACTTGTAAGTATGAAGCATGAGATCACAACCTACAAGGATCACAAGGTAGCGGCACCGTTTGCCTATTAGCGAACTCTAGTCGTTTAGTTCGTTCACCCTGTCTATTCAATAATGGCAAATATTATCTCTTTGTGAAGCATTATTGAGTCGGTCGACGACCTTGTATTGACTCCCACACAGCAGGTTCGTATCATGCATGTCACACAACTATTTTAATAAAATAGTACAATCTAAATAAATAAATAAATATTACGGACATATTCACACGGTCAAACGAACCCATACTAGGCATAGCCTGTACTATGGGTACGAGAGACTGATATACATAATAGTTAAATATTTAACACCCAGACACAGAACAAACATCTGTGTTTATCACACAAATGTTTGTCCAGTGCGGGGATCGAACCCGCGACCTCTAGCGCAGAAGGCAGAGATACTACTAACTGAGCTATGAGGCCAGTCAATCTATTTCAAGTTACTCTTTAGAGACCCACAATAAATAACACCCATCAGTCGCATACATAGTGCTGACCCCTCACTAGGAATCCCTGTATTATAGACGCGGGACAAAAATTTGCAGATCATGAAAACATTTGTCCCGCAGCGGGAATCAAACCCGCACCCCTTGCGTCTCAGACGGGCACCCGCACGCCACCGTGGTCGTCGGTCGTCAAACAATAAATAAAATTGTGTCAATTTACCATGTTAATAACCTTACAGACCATCATACATGTAATATTATACCTATTTCGATTTCAATGAAGAGTCAGTTGCATGCATATTATAACTCCTTCGGGTCATCCCATTTAGCACCTAACGGTAGTAGGCGTTCTGCGCATGCGTGAACTCACGTCATTTTACGCATTCAGGATGACACTGGCCACCAACACTTTCAATTAAAAAAAAGCATTACAGAATCAACAATAACAAAATGTTTCGTCAAGTCGGGGTTACAAGAGATGATGACTTACTTAAGTTTTACGGGAGAAGAACCAATCTCTAAGGAATAAAAATAATAAGAGGCCACCTCATACATAATATTCCCTACATAGCAGTAAAAAAACCATCAAATCAGACCAGCCTTTAAGGAGTAGGTAATCGGTGTACCAAAAAAAAAACATGTCACAACTCCGTTTCGTTCAAGTTTTTTGTGAGCTATGCTCGCTCAGTCAATATGTATTTATTCCGGTTAAACAAATGATATTTATGAAAAATAGGTAGGTACTAAGGAAAAATAACACAAAAATTGCCTGTTGTTATTTGCAAATAATGGGTCGTAAATGCCGTTTTGTTATCTTTATGATGGTCGTAGGTATCAATTGTTCGTAGCAGGAACAAATTTATTATTAGATGGCACTATGTCAAACTGTTGGACATCGCCCAGAGCCATTAGAAAGTAGCTAATGTTATTTCAGGAAGGGTCTTAAAATCTTCTCTAAAAAAACTATTTATGCTACGCCGACTTTTTTGGAATAATTGTAATTTGTAGCTAAACCACATTTTGGATACTTAGGGGAAATAGCTAGGGGATTGGCAGCACCCTTCCCTATTAACAATAGCTTTTTCTGCGCTCGCCAACCCTAGCATGCCCAGTGCAAAGCCCCCCAAATGATAGTTTGGATGCAGGCCGTACAAGGCCGGTCGCGCTGGAAATCTACGGGGAAGCCTATGTTCAGCAGTGGACGTCAGACGGCTGAAATGATGATAATGATGACTCTGAACTGACAGCGCGTTTGTCAATTTACAACCTTATGTAGTGACAGACATAAAGTCAATTCTGCGGCCGCATAGCAATGTTCCGAGTACTCAAGTTAAAACGGCTCAACTACAGTGTAATTAAAACCAACATGAACCAAATCAGAAACGATAATGGTTAAATGTTACAAGAGTAGTCTATTCCTATCCTATTCATAGATTTCGTAGTGAGTTTCTCGCAGGTGTCTCCCGCCCGTCTGTTTATTTTTAGGCACCATGTGATACTTGTCACTCGTGCAGGCGGGAAACGTAGCGCCTTTCGTCATTGGTGACCGTTTTGTGAAGAAATATTTTTACTGAAAAATGATTTTAGTGCATGACGTTGTTATGACGATATTTTAACCGCAAAATGAATATGTGAAGTCTCTATGCATCACCTACGCATGTTTATTGATCGAGCTTGCGAAGCGAGCGAAGATGTCTCAAACGAATTGGGCTAATTGGCGTAGTATGTTCGTATATTTATTGATATTCCTCTGAATTAATTCATAGGCAGATCTAGTGAGAGATCCAGCGATGACGCGTTGCGCCCCGTAGATTTAGTGTGAAAAGGTTCTACAGTGGCCTACATACCAAACCGAATGACTATACATTGAGATTTAGGAAGTTAAAACGTCTTAAAATATAGAGTCACAATAGAATCGCCAGTATACAAACGACAATACAATATACTTGAAAATAAGAACCTATATATATATTTTGAAACAGTACCTATCTGAACGCAAAATTCCCACGTTCTTAACGTCGTTTAGCTCAAGAGAGTGCCTTGAAACCTGGCAATTATTGTACCTATGACATTCGTAAACATATGAAAACAAGAATCCAACTATTTAATATTTTAAATGCGAAACACAGCTCTGATTTTACAGGGTTTTTTCAATGAAAAATATCGAATTACAAATAATCGTAGAACACACTTGATTGCCTAATAAGGTATAGAATAAGCCCTTTTCGGGGTAGTATGCATGTTATGAATCTCCTTGTATAAATAAAAAATAAATAAATATTCCGGACAGATCACACATAGTCAACTGATCCCAAACTAGGCATAGCCTGTACTATGGGTACCAGAGACTGATATATATAATAGATATATAATATATTTAACACCCAAAAAATATCGAATTACAAATAATCGTAGAACACACTTGATTGCCTAATAAGGTATAGAATAAGCCCTTTTCGGGGTAGTATGCATGTTATGAATCTCCTTGTATAAATAAAAAATAAATAAATATTCCGGACAGATCACACATAGTCAACTGATCCCAAACTAGGCATAGCCTGTACTATGGGTACCAGAGACTGATATATATAATAGATATATAATATATTTAACACCCAGACACAGAACAAACATCTGTGTTAGTCACAAATGTTTGTCCAGTGCGGGAATCGAACCCGCTACTGTGAGGCCAGTATACCTAGTAATTGCGTAGATTACCTAATATTTGTCTTTGCCCAAGGAGCACTGTAGCGAAACGCTTTTTGTACCTAACTTAATTGTGTATTACTAAAGATAATATAATTACCTACCGGTTTTACCAACTCAAGGAACGTTAAATCATTGAGTAGGTACATACATACCTATAAAGATATCCTTAACGTCTGAAGTGCCTGGGGTAGATCTTGTCTAGTCGTTGAAAAGATCGGCTATGTTTGCAACGTTTATGCCCGGGCTACAAGAGGCTAGTTTTTCAAGCCAGGATAGCAAGCTAGTGTTAGTAAGCTAGCAAGCTAGTACTTCTGGCTTCGTGTAGACAAAACTATCTTCATTTCAAAGCTAGCAAGCTAGTAAGCTAGTTTACAAGCCAGGACAGTTTTTAATAGGATGGAGTTCTATTTTCAGGCTAGTAGCGTCCCCCCACCACTGATTTTACTATCCTGGCTTGTTTACTAGCTTCATGTGACCGGCGAAGCTAGTTTGCAGTTGGCTAGTAAACAGGAACCACGCGTTTGTTTTGTTTTCGTACCGGGATGAGTTTTTGAGATTTTAAGATGCCCAAACTAAGTACGCAGATTAATTTAAAGTTTGTACAACTGTACCGTGACCATGAATGCCTATGGAACGCCACCCTTGCAAGTTATAAAGACAAGTGTAAACGTGACTCAGCACTACAAAAAATATGTGACGAATTAAAGAAAATGGATATTGATATGACTATCAAAGACGCTAAAAGTAAAATTAAAAATTTAAGAGCAACGTATTGTCAAGAACTGACGAAAATTGATAAGTCAACCCGGTCTGGAGCAAGTTCTCAAGAAGAATATAAGTCGAAGCTAAATTGGTTCCAGGAAATGCACAGTTTTATTAAAAATGTTCCTATGAAAAGAAAAACAACGGTAAGTTATTTGCAATCAATTATTTATTATTATTTACGACCTGTTTATTGTCTGTCTGACTGTCCACTTGAAATGTAAAATTGAAAAGAACGACTTGCAGTGTAATTACGAAATCATTCTTGATTGCCAAGGCACAGCACCTTCATTGTTAAAGTAGTTCTTAAGGGTTTCTCGTTTCTGGATTGCTGAAATCGCAGAATGGTTACTTCCTTGGTGACATAAACTTTGTAAACCTGTAGTTTCTGTTCTCCAAGAACCAGAATAGGAATTTCCTGTTTCGATATCCTCACGGTCAATATCAGTGCTGCTTATATAAGTATTTCGATTTTCACATCTCAACCAATTATGCAAAGCACATGCTGCTAATACAACTTTATCCACGGTATTAACATCAGCAGCTATTGGTTTTTGAAATACACGGAATCGGCTAGCCAATATCCCAAAGGCATTCTCCACTACACGTCTGGCTCTAGATAGTCTGTAATTGAAGACTTTCTGTGTCCATTCTAAATTGTCACCTGGATAAGGTTTTAAAATGTATGGTTTTAAAGGAAATGCGGCATCAGCAACAATGACTCCACCATTAGGTAAAAGGTTATTGTCCAGTCTATTGTATAAGGAGCAATTTCTAAATACACTTCCATCTGATGACATTCCACAAGCTCCGACATCTATGTATCGAAAGCAATAGTCGTCGTCCACTAGTGCCATAAGCACAATACTGTACACTTTTTTATAATTGAAATATATAGTTCCACTGTTATCAGGTGCTAAAATATGAATATGCTTGCCATCAATGGCACCGTAGCAAAACGGAAAATTCCACCTGTTTTTAAATCCATTTTCTATTTCCTTCCAGCCTTCGTCATTAGTTGGAAGCTGTAAAAGATATGTTGTTTATAATTAATAAAATTATTGTTATTTTCTTTTAGGACAGTCAAGAATCAGAACCAACCAATACTGAACATGTTGAAAATTCTGAAAACTTGACAACCCAACCATCAACGTCTACATCAATAAGTCAGGAATCAGTATCTGCAAAAACTACAGCACCATCTGCAAAACTACCTACCGAAATTTCTAGTGCACCAGCTCCAAAAAAGAAAAAAATTACTCAAGTGGCAACACTAGTCAACGAAATTCGGTCGATTCAGAATGATTTAAATAATACACCGGCATGTGGATCACTGTCAGAACAAAATGAGCATGATATTTTTGGTGCATTTGTAGCTAGCCAACTTAAAATGTTATCGCCTCTACAGGTTATTATGGCTCGGGACGGAATCAATAGTGTATTATCTCGTTGCCGAATGGCAGATTTAAATATGGTTAATACAACATTTTCACACCATACACCTAATCACGACGACTCTTCAAACACGACAGTCGATAGTTGTATATTAGTTGAAGATAACACGGCTTTTACAACAACAGAATATGATATACAACCAGCTTCAAACATAACAGTCGGTAGTGGTACGACAGTTCAAGATAACGCGAATGTACAATTATCTCATATGGAAGTTTTTGATGTCATTGCCAAAGCATTTCATAATGCATAGTCAATTATTCTGATTATTAGCCTTGTTGACTAAGAATTTTAATTTTGGTTACTTGAATAATGATGCTCTTACTTGTTTAATGATAGTTGGTTAATTTTGCTTACATGTTTATTAATACTTAATTATCTAATAAATAAACATAATACGAACCGTAATGTATTTTTTCAATGCCTCATAAATTTCGACACAGACTTCCGGTACAAATTTTGAAATGGAAGATCTTGCAACTCGATAAAAGTGACTGAGCCTTCTATAATTAGTTCCGGACGAAAGAAAATCTAGTGTGATCTCCAGTTTTAGTTTTGCTGGTAGTGCCTGTCTCATAATTGTATCCATTCGTTGTATTTTTGGCGTTACAAGAGTCAACAGAATATCAAACAAATCAGGCGTCATTCGTAAAATACTCTTATATTCTCCTAAATCTTCATTGCGAAATTCTTCCAAAAGTAAAGCAGATGATCCACGTTCATCTCTTCTTAAAATCCACGGTCTTGTCCACACCCGTTTTTGTAATTCTTCTTTTAATTCATCTAGTGCGAATTGGCACAGTTTGCGTAGTAACTGTTTTACTCGAATCGTATTTTTTTTCCGTATACAGTTCATTTTGGACGTGTGGTCGCCTCAACACTCCAGTAAATACTAGCTTAAAAAATAGATGCCTCATGTAAACAGAACTAGCATGCCCCAAGCTAGGTCAGCAAGCCAGGACAGTTTAGTCAAAAACTAGCTTGCTATCCTGGCTTGAAAAACTAGCCTCGTGTAGCCCGGGCATTAGTGCGGTCATTAACTGTTTATATTATTAACGTTTTTTTTAATTAATTCTTGAAATTCACTTTAAAATAGCATGCGCCCGCGGCTTCGCTCGCGTGGTTCCTAGATAAAAATCTTATTCGAAGTAAAGAACTATGTATTCGTAGTTTCATAGAATTCGGTTGAGCCGTTATGGCGTGATTGAATCGCAACATCCTCGCAAACTTTCAACTACAAATTTTATAGTATTAGTAGGACGGTATATTTATTTATTTATTTATTTTAATCTTTATTGCACACAAAGAAAATAATGTGCAAAAGGTGGGCTTAATGCCAAGGCATTATCTACCAGCCAGCCTGATTCGGTAGAAACAGGAGGTTGGCGTGCGACAGATTGTTTAACTTAACTAAAAACTATACTATGTATAACCATACACTATATTTAAATATGTATATATATATAATACACCGCAATAGATTAACAGATAGTACAAAACAAGTGTTTTATTAAAATGTAGTGTAGATGCTAGATGTTCTTAAGAAAATGTGCACAAGTTAATCGTTTAAATGAATCGGTATAGCAGGTATTCGATCCTTTGGGGGTTGGCCTCCAGGCGGAGGACTGCTCACAGGGGGTTTTTAGTGTGTTCGAGCCCCACATGCCTCTTTCCGCCATCCCCCATGGCAGAAAGGAAAAGCGACGGCATTTACCCGCTTAAAAAAAAGGTCACTTATACTAGGTCACAAGACAAATAATCGTAAAGATAACCGTGAGAAGACCTCGTAGGTCACGGTCACCCTTATAAGTAGGTAATACAATTTAATCTAAGCTAGACTATAATAGAAGTAGGTAGGTACCTACTCTACCTAATCGAGGCTTTACTTTGTCGGTGTGAGAATCTAACCCCCCTCCCCGTGTGACCCCACAATTGCGATGAAAATAATGTCAGTCTAATTTCAGTGCGAGGGGAGTGAAATAATATTAACAACCAATTACCAAATCTTGCCAGTGATAACATAATGGCACTGAGACTTGGTCGCTAACTTGTAGCCTCATACACAAACCCAAAGTCGCGCAACGGTCTATGGAAAGAGCTATGCTCGGAGTTTCATTATGTGATAAAATTCGTACACGAACCTAAGTCACCGATATAGTTCTCAGAATTAGTAATTTGAAGTGGCAGTGTGTGGCATATAGCTCGCAGAACCGACAGCCGTAAGGAAAAAAGTTTCTTGAATGGCGACCACGAGCCGGACAACGCAGTGTTGGAAGGCCCCTCACCCGATGGACCGACAGAATTGTAAAAGTTGCGGGAATTCGGTGGATGGAGAAGGCTCAAGACCGTTCGTCGTGGCAATTTGTGGAGGTCTATGACCAGCAGTGGACTTCCTCAGGCTGATAATGATGATGATCTGAAGATACTGGATTAGTAGGTTATTCCCACACGCATTTGTAGCAGTAAACAAACAAACTGCTTACAAATAGAGTCCGTATTGCAAACAAGAAAACAATAAAAAAAAACACATGGCGCATACATTGCTGTTTTAATTACTCACAAGATTCCTGGTTTCCTAAGCAACGGCTGTAATGATCACCGGAAATAGCGAAGCACTGAATGTGTCGACATGTCATTGTATTATCACAAACACGTCGATGAAGGTCCATGGGGACCTTTAGCGACCACATTATAGACAATAGGTTCAGCTGTTCTATGGAGAACCAACTCGCCAAACCAACTACCTAAGCAAGCTAGTCCAAAGTCGTCTAGCTAGACAGAAAGACTATGGCTGCTATTTCAAAAGCGTTCTCTCTCTCTATCTCTAGGCCAATTCTTACCAGAAGCCCGAGTCCGTATAGTTACTCAATTGTCACCATGCGAAGTTAAAGGGCTTACTGCTTTCACCATCACTAAAAGCACCGCTACAACAACCGTCAAGCTATTCACTTTTCACTAGGCACGTAGCCACAAAAATTACGGACTTGGGCCTCTGCGATAATAAGTGTGTAGGTATGTATATGCAGTTTGCAACAGGTTAGGCCACATTCTACCGAATTGACCACAGACCGTCCGTCCGAGAGACGTCCAAACTGGTGATACATAAACCACTGGAGTAATAAGAATCACCTCAGATAATTTTATTATTGTGTATCTGAATAGTCTACATACTAACATACTAACGCAACTTTCACATGCTTTGGCCACAGTTCACCAGACCGTGTCGTCCGTCCAACAGATACGTCGAAACTGGTGTTAACTAAACCAATGGACTCACCTCAAATAATTAGGATGTATCTGCACAGTCTGCATACTCAATGCAGCTGTCACAGGCTTAGGCCACAGTCCACCAAACCGGCCGCAGACCGTCCGACAGACGTCTAAGCTGGTGAACATTTGGCTGGTTACGTTCATAGCGCCGTCAGCCGGCTGGGGATGTTCTGTTCGCTGGCAGCCGTCGGTTGGCACGCATTTGTACATCCATGAGGGCCTAGAAAAGGAAATTATGAAAAACGTAGCCCAAAGACGTTTCTTTGGCTATAGTAAACTTTAAAGTCTGATTGGTAGGGTACAACAAAAGGCAATTTGAGGAGGGTGTCATCACGGCAGGAGTTTAATCATTTCATCCATATTGTTTGGTCTTCCTCGCCATTAGTCATATTCATGTATGATCAATGATCATTATTCTAGCCACTGGAAGTCCACTGCTAAACATCAGTCCCCCACAGATCTCCTGAGCGACTTCCTATCATGTGGGTGGAATTTGCCTATATTCAACACGCTGGGCACGCGGGTTGGCGAGTGCAGTTAGAGCTATCATTGTATATAAGTAATAATGTAAGTAAGGTATTATGTGAATTAAGGTATGTGAATATTTCTTTGTAAATTCTATGTATTTATTGTCCCCAAATTATTAACCATTCAAAAAGTTCACGTAGCGTAGAGAGAGCAATTAAATATCCAAAAATATTCGAAATAAAAAATAATCTAGCAGGGTTCATGGTTTCTAGATTTTATATTTGTTTGTAGGTATTTACATTATTAGTTCCACACGCACAGAACCTTAATTTGAATAGGGTACCTACCTATTCTGTCTTCTGTTATTATCTGTTGTTACAATAATTACCTACCTTGTTTTTGATTTGTCATGGTACACGTTACAAAATATCAACCTTCGAGTTTTACATAGAATCGTGCAAGTGGTAACTATTGTTATCTATCATAGAATACGGTTTAAGCAATTCCCAAAAGCTGGAAAGAACAAAAAGTTTCGTACAGTCGTTACTTTGTTATTGTTTCTCTATCCAATCTGGATGAAATTTGGCTTAGAAATAGATTATAGTCATAGGCTTCTCTTTTGAAACTGGTTGATACCACGCGAGCGAAGCTGCGGGCGGAAGCTAGTTGTGTCATAAAACTGATAAGTTGCTCTTCACCGCAGGCACTGTCATAAGTTGCTTGGTGTGGTTGGGTGGGTGACACAAAAATGCTATGACACTTACTCATAGAGATGTGGAATGACATCATCATGGACCGAGATCTCTTCATTGCAGTGGACCAGGTGAACAGCTATCATTAGCAACAGGATCCTCCAGCTCGCCATTTCAGCCTGGAAATAAATATTTAATTATTAGGTAAGTATTTAAAAGCACCTCGTGTGAACATGCCCTGGCCGGTTATCGCCCGTGTCCATTATTTGTTTGGTGCGTATTGAGAAAGTTTTTAAATGTACCCGCATCTGTTATGTTTTGCTCGTTACGAACAATATTTTGAAACTTTATTATAAGATAATTATTTAAGATAATTATAAAGATTTGTAATCTTTACAGAATTAATAAAGATATTAAACATAAAAAAAAAAAAATTTTTTGAGAACCAACAGCTTTGTTACATTTGATTGAACATTTGTTTAGTTTAGATTTGTATTGAAAGATCTATGCAATTAACAGGGTTACCACTATCAGGCCGGGTTCAAACAGCGTGCGATATGCCATCTGAAATGTGTTTAATATACTTATATTTCAGGATCCTTGCGTCTACTGATTAAAGTTAATTTTGAGTTAGACATTTGAGGGCATGCGATATTATAGCACAACGATATCGCAAGTCCCTGAAAGTGAAACTCAACACTGACTCTGTTCAGTAGACGCACGGATAATTTAGATATATATTTTAAACACATTTTTTTTTAAATGCTTGCTGGTCATGTCACTGATTCTTTCTTTCATTCTGTATAAGGTCAGTGACCAGTTTGAGGTATGCCCTGAAAAGGGTCTTTGACCGTTGGTGAGAGAATCAGTGAAAGGATTAAAGTGCGCCTTTTGTGCACATGTCACATTTACACGAATTTTCATAGTTTCTAGGACATGCCGGTTTCCTCACGATGTTTTCCTTCACCGTTTGAGAGTACTAAGTACAGCGCACATACATTTTCCGAATGGAAAATCTATGCTACGTCATTACATTACAGTAAAAAGTTCCTAAAAAGACCACCAGGACTCGCTTTGATCGGAAGAACTTACCGGACCGGTAGCGGCCCCAAGGCCATTAAACCAGTCGGGTTTGAAATGCAAATGAGGTTGCATTCACACGCAGGGAAGGACTTTAAACGCAGTGGCTTCACGTCAACACACATAGCTAGTTCCTTCCATCCGTTCTCGTTGCGTAAATGCATTGCGTGCGCATTGAATTGCAATGTTATAGTAACCTAAATGCGGGTAAGTACGCGGGAGCGGGAAACACTTTCGCCTTCTGTGGGTTCTTTATTCGCGTTGTGAAAGGCGGAAAAATATTACGGGGCTATGTCATCTAAAAATAATGTATTTAGATTATTTAGGGGGTTCGCACCAATGGATTTTCCATTTGGAAAATGAATGTGCGTTATAATAGTTCTCTCAAACGGTGAATTAAAACACCGTGAGGAAACCGGCATGTCCTAGAACCTAAACATTCCAAGACATGTGACATGTGCACGAATGGAGCCTCTAAGAGGCGCACTTTAATCCTTTCACAACACTGATGCTTTCATCGACGGTTATAGGTCCTTTTCAGGACCCACATACCTCAACATGGTCACTGCCCTTAAACAGAATGACCAAGAAATAATCAGTGACACGACAAGCAAGAAGGATTCTGGAGATGTTGGTAAAGCAGTGCGTTTGTAGGTCGATTTCTTCATGACTATAAGTACCTACAAAGCTACTTAAATAGTAAATTATGGATCTGTAGGTATCATATGTCATATTCACATCGGAACTGTACAGTGGCATGGACTCATTACTTCCGAATCACGCGATTTTCTATGTATGACGATTTAATCGCCAGCGGAATTGTTTGCACGCAATTATTAACGGGGCTGATGGAACAGACGCCAGAGTCCGTAATGTTCGCGAGTTACTCACTAGTCATCGGTGAGGGGTGAAAATTTAATAGCTTACAGTTTTGTAAAGTGCCCTTGCAATAACTGGAAAGCTATTCACTTTTCACCACTCACCGGTGACAAATGGGTAACTCACGAACATCACCAACGGTCCAGCCACCGACTTTCCGCAACCTTCAGAATGTCGTCCGTCCATCAGGTATTCTGTTACAATTGTCATGAAAATCGGTTCAGTTCAGACTTATTGACTACCAAGGACAGGTCGAATTGTGGTAGTACCCCGCCTTCCTAAGAACAAAGTGCAATAAATATTGTTTTATCTAACAAATGTCATGAATGCGAATCTCGGTCGTGAATTCGGATTATCCATTAGATTTTCGTACGCTATGTTGGTACTAGTGCTCTTAAATGGTGAAGGAAAACCGATATTTTTAGCATTTGAGCCTAAACTCTGAAGGATATAGGTAGGCTTTATTATTATACGGCTAATTACGAGTTATTACGGGCTCTGCGCGGGCAAAGTCATAGGTACCTAAAAGGTTAGGATAGGAATAGGAAAGGATAGGTTCAAAGGGGACAAGTCACTTGCTCTACCTATCAAGTGAACTAATACATTTTAGGTAGTAGCATAGACAATATATATAGGCGTCATTTCTACTATATTATCTTTGGTGGTAGTAATATTGGTGTCGATTCTGTTGATGCATTTTCCTAAAGTTACTACAAATTTTTACAGCGCTAAAATTAATGCCATCCTTGATCCTTTCTATAGGGAAGAAACAGCAACATTTTAAGCACTGTCAAATTAGGTTAGTTATGAAATTATGAAAAAGCAAATGCTTAAATTTTTAAAACAAAGATAAGTAGGTACCTAAGTTTTACCTTGTAAACATTTTTGTAAGCAATGCTTAGGATTTTAATCAGGAGACAAAAAAGTCAACGCTTGTCAAAAAAGGATATGGTCAATCCATTGTTTTATTTGGCCCAGGAAGTCCAACGATAGTTTTCAAGAAATCTTTTTATCAGTTCAAACTATTCTAGTACCTAATGGTTGGTCGAACGAAGGTCAGTTGGTTGGTCATTGACCTCAAAAAGCCAAGAAGAAACACGATAGTCATAAAAAACATGTCAAAGGTCGAACTGAAGATCAGAGTTGACATCTTTCTCGCTCTTTGAGCGGAATAATGTTCTTAAGTATGAAAATAAAAGTTTGTGAGTCAAAGAGAATAATAGAGTCAAGCAATTATATTATAAGTGGGTCGTTAGAATGCCACAAATAATGTCAAGTAGTACCTACTTAGGCTGGGTATACACGTCCGATTTTTCTATCGCATAGGATTGCGCTAAACATTAGTTCGAACTCAATAAATACACCTCCGATCCGATAGTCGATCGAACGTCCGAGACGGGATCAATGCTATCGCATCGCGCACGGAACGCCACTAAGCCAGTTCTGCGATGCCATCGACCAACTCAAATCTGACATATTGGGAAAAAACACCATACCACTCTATAACTACGTCCTTGTGTGATAAATTAATTAAATTAGAGAAATTTTAACTAATTAAAAAAAATTCAAGAAAACTCATTTTGTGATAATCAAATCTACCTATACAAATGGTCACCTATTTTGATTCATTGATGATAATCAGAACACATTCCACGGAAATATTACCCATAGTAGAGCCGACGAAACGTACCGATCAGATAACTCTGTACAAATGACAACACTAGACTGAGTTTACAAAAAGACATAAAAATTGGACGTGTATACGATATACGTGTATAAGAGTGTATCGAGTGTTTCCGATCCTATTGGATCGGAAACACAGTCAATTAGACTATAGTCTAATCTCAGACAGTCGGAAACGTAATCGGTCGTGTGTTCTCGGCCTACTAATACTGTTAAAGCATCGTTATCTACATTGTAATCGATCTTTGCCAATAGGCCAACGTTGATAAGATTAAGGAGGAGATAGAGAAAGAAAAAAAATATTCCACAGCCTTGCGGAGGGTACTCAGAGGCGAGTCCAAATGATCTGGCACGAAACAGAAAAAGTATCACACTTAAGTCTTGTCTGGGATTCAGGTTTTCTAGCTGAGTTATGGAAACATGTTCGTTATGTACAGTCAACAAATTTATTTGTAGGCCACTATAGAACTTTTTCAAACTAAACCGATCATTCCCTTTTCTTGCTACATCGTTTACTTGTCGGTAAATGTTAAATTGTACTTGTACGATTGGATACTACTTTTATTTTGCACACCAGCTTCCGCCTGCGGCTTCGCTCTCGTGGTACCCGGATAAAAAGTTGCCTAATGTCACTCTCTGGCACTTATATATTACATGAAAGGAGGGTAAATAAACAAACAAACTTCAGGATTTATAGAGATATCATCATTTATCCTATCGTACGAGGTATAAGATTCTAGAATGTCCTACAAATCAAACAGGTTGACTGTACCTAAAACACATGCTACATTAAACCTTGAACAGTAAAAAACAGGATGGTAGAGCAAATGATAAAATAATAGCTATGAATTATCTGAGGCAATGTGGCTGAGTGTCTTGTGTAGGCGGTAAAGTATTGTACACTAAAAATAACCCATGATTTATACGGAGCTCATAGCAAAGGCAATCAGGGCCGGTAGATCCACTTATCCACTATACTCACTTGAGAATGAAAGTGTAGAATCGATAAGCGACTGTAAAGCCTTTACACTTTCTTTAGCGGTCACTTTCAAACATGTAGAGTCAGTTAATGCGTTGTTTTGAACTTTCGAAACTCTCTGTCGGTTGGGAGTTATGCTGTGATCGAAGAAACAAACAAACTAAACTTAGGTTTAGTGGTAGAGGTTTCTTCAGGCACGGATCAGAGCGAAAACCGGACTACAGCACGCGGCTTTGGTCGTTTTATTTAAATAATCATATTGTTTTCTTTTTGCGATTTGCACAGATGTATTCGCGTCTGAGGCCGGCCGTACTGTGTGTACTGCTATCGACTGCGGTTAGTTTTATTCAAGTTGATTTGTTATAAGTAATTCAGCGAATGCACGGTATCATATACACACTAACGAGGTTTGATAACTGCGCGCGAACGCACGCAAAGGCGTGAATCGTGAACCGCTCTGATTGGACGACTGAGCATGCATTTCGTGGTAACCATACTTTTTGGCGGGCCGATTAGATTGTGGTTAGAAGATGGACGAACTGACGGAGAGAGAGTTGAATCGCAACGGAAGCACCTTATTAAGAACTATTGCCATTGTCAGAGTAAATCGACAAAACAAATCGGGTCGTAGAATGCGATAGATGCAACAGTGAGTGAATTCTAACTGATTCCTAGGATAATGATAGACTTATAGATGAGCTCTTTATGGTACACAAATAAAAATAACAAACAACAAATATTAAGTACAATGTGCGGCCTCATCGCTAAAAGCGATCTCTTCTAGGCAACTTTTGGATGGACAGGATAAACGAATCAAATAAGACGGCGGCGGTGAACAAAAGTTTAACACTGCAATACCTACTATAAAGATATTTAATAGCTTTGTAATAACATAAGTATGTATACAAATAATTATAGTTACTAATACATCACCATCATCATTTCAGCCGTAAGACGTCCACTGTTGAACATGGCCTCCCCCACAGACAGAGCAAATTCCTTACCATGTGGGGGGATTTGCCCATACTCACCACGCTGGGCATGCGGGTTGGCGAGCGCAGTTAGAGCTATCGTTGTTAAAATGAGGGACGCTGCTGCCCGTCCCCTAGCTTTTTTCCCTTAGTCGCCTCTTACGACATCCGCGGATAGAGATATGGAGGGGCCTATTCTTTAGCCGGGGCCACCACGGCCCACATAAAAACTAAATAACAACCCTACTTTTACATACATTAGAAATAAAACTATTATACCTACTAGCAGTTCATAGGTAATGATTATAAGTATGATGATATTTAGACACCCATAGCTTTAAATAGGTATATTTGGTGATTTGGTAGATCGAATACAGAGAGGCAAATGATCGAAATGATCGAATGATGAAATGAGGTTTCGATCATTTGCCTGGTGCAAAAATTTAAAACAATCCATGAAAGAATTCGGAGAAGGAAGAAAAATAATATTATAGAATGACTTGCATAGCTTTGTTCTGAGGTAAAAAAACTAAGCCATTCTATTTTCGTAGTACTTAAAGCACCTTGGACTTTAAAATCAATTACAAACTAGGAAGTTCACAAGTCAGTTTAATAAGTAAGTATAACAATAGAGCATTACTTAGAGCTTTAGGAATGGCTAACTAATCAGGGTACATGCGGATACAAAATGTCGCTCAAAAATCTCTCCAATAAGTATTTAGGTAAGTATAGAGGCCAGAGCGTCATAATTATTTATCATGGTTATGTTATTATAAAAGTTATGTTATTATATTATTAAAGCAATTAACTGTGTGTCTTCGTGCAGTAGGCACTGTACTATCTAGGTACCTAGCTAATATGTTGATGTGGTGTGTACGGCACGCCACGGATCGGTATCAGATCCATAGGTTTTTATGAAGAATAACCAATGTCACCGACATAGCAGAATTAGCAAGTTGAAGTGGTAGTGGGCAGGCCATATAGCTCGCAGAACCAGCAACCTTTGGGAAATACAGGTTCTCGAATGGCGACAACGAACTGGTCGCCGCAGTGTTGAAAGGATCCGATGGACCGACGACATTGTGAAAGTTGCGGGAAGTCGGTCGATGGAAAAGGCTCAAGACCGTTCGTAATGGTACTCTTTGGGCGAGGCCTATGTCCAACAGTGGATTCGCTTCTACAGGCTGATGATGAGGTGTGTCGTGGTTAACATTAGTCTGGTGTATTGTGTTGAAGGATGCGATAACGAACTGCCGGGTTACAACAAAACTCGACATTAACACCCAACAGTCACATACCTACATAGTCCTGCCTGACCCCACGCTAGGATTCCCTGTGTCGTGAGTATCAGAAACTATGAGTACCATGATACAGTCATCAAACGATGGTCCTCAGTCAAGATTTCGTAGAAACCCATTTTAAAAAGCATAGAGGCCCCATTCGAATTCCGTTCGGTATTCCGGCGATTCCGTTGTAACGTATACCATCCTCTACGCCGCGCCTAGTCGGCCTTATCCAAAGTCATGTTCAATACGTGCGGAGCTGACTAACCGCAAGTTTCAATAGGATGTTTTCCTTCACAGTTCGAGGCACTGTTAATGTGTGCGTAAATATATTTTTTGAACAGAATAATCCATTTGTACACAACCGGAATTCTAACCGAAATTTGGATCGAAAGGCGAGGTACCTCCAAACTAGGCCAACACGGCATAAATAATATTTAAGGCTAACCTAACCTAACCCTATAATCTATGGACCTTATCAGTGTTAGTAGTTCAGAGATCGTCTAATGTAAATTCTCATTACAAAAACCGAGCAGATAAAAAAACCCAACGCAAAATTAATTAATATTGTTATTTTGAGACTTCTGACTCAGTGAGGTTATTATGCTAGGTAGGCTTCCTATGTTTTCCTTTATCTTAGGTAATTATCAAAGAAAATAAATCATGGACTAGGTGTATGGAAGAAACGGTCTGTTTACAAGAACTTTTAACGTCTCCCTTTGTAGTCGAATCGAAATGCATAAAATCAGTTTCAATTTATTAATAGATAGGTATAGGTGGTGAGAAAATAGCCCTTTCAATGACGTCAATGGTGAACGAAGCCAAATCTACTCCTACGTTTGAGACGAACCGCTTTCATTGGGGTCACAATCTCATTTTTTCCCGCGCATTTGATAAGGTTGACTATACTAAGTACTCAAAAAATCTAGTACCTAATTTATTATAAAGCCATCTTATAAAGACCATGTACACTTAGAACTATATTAAGGTAAGTAGGTAGGTACATTGAAAAAATCAAAACTTTTACAAAAAAATTTAAACATTCCATCAATTTGTTGTATACGCAAATTTGCGGTAGGTTAGAAATAGTTTAAGCATACAAGTTAAAGAGTCTTTAACACCCGCGCTAGTGAAACACTGTGTTACGGCGGAATTGGTTGCAATGTTTGGTTACCAATTTACGTAAGTACATACTTTATTGCTCGAAAGGCCTTCAAGAGGTCCTAAATTGATCTGAATTCCACTATTAACTACATAGGCTAACCTAATAAATTCAGGTGTTCCTTAGGGATCCCACCTTGGACCTTTGCTGTTTCTCCGACTACCTTTAATTACCCTTTTCGTTTTTACTGATCATGGTTGGCTATGTTAACATAAGTACGGTGACTAGGTGCTAAGTAAGCACACAACAAAATCTTATTGTAGGTATTAAGAGCCTCTGCACCTCCTAGAGGCAATAATAATTATCAGGGCCTAAGCTGCCAACAAAGTTTTTCTACTACATCACAAGTTCTAAGGAAAACAAGAGAAAAAAGTTTGTTTTGGTGGAGAGGGCCACGATAGCGCATCTGATTTGCTGGGATGGGAGGTGTAATAAATAAAGAGTAAATTCCGTTTTTGTTTTCCCCACTGTAATTTAGTAGTAGATTGTACCTAAGTGGAGGGGCGTTTAGATTACCTACTCGATATCTACTCTACCTACCTACACCTACTACAGTACCCTAATAGGTACATCAGATCACTTACCCAAAGGTGTGGCTCCAAATAAGATGGCTCTGTTTTCACAACACTTTCCAATACAATTTTATTTTATTTATATGCAACAACCTTGGCTACAACTGTCCGACATTCAGCCAGGATGATTCGTAACTAAAATCCATAGCAGGCCAGCCAAACCTGTATTAAGTTGGTACCTGCATTATGCCTGTGCATCACAATAGAGGTACCCCGTTGAGCTGCGTCTGATCTGGCCCCATTATCTAGGTACCGTTAGATGCACCGTGGGAGTCATGGTATGAAACGAGAACCATTGTTGGCTGCCTAAACAAACAAAGTTTTTTTATGAGGTGATAGGATAGACTAATTGGCTACAGATTATGTAAAATAAATCCATTCTGGCGTTTTCATTGGAAATAGCAACTAATAATTACCAAGTAGGTACATACCTAGTATAGTTGCAATCAGGATTATAAAAACGATCACGGGGTGTTTAAGAAATGTATGTTAGGTTTCACGAAACTAATTACCTAGTGTCTAGGTACTTTGTAAATTGGCGGCAAGTTAAACTTCAGCAGGCTGCCAGAAATTTAGCGCCATCTGTGTAAAGTTCAAAGTAAACTTTATTGTCAAATGTCAATTTTCATAATTTCTTTGCGTAGAACGGAGTTCAGCTAAAAGTGCAGTGTGGACGTAGAGTGCAAATATTTACGTGTAATGGAACGTTTTTGGGTAGCCATTTGTGAGAGAAAAAAATATACTACACGCAAAATAAATTCGCTAATAATTGCCACGCTGGATGGCACTGCAATATTTACATACTTATTTTCATGATTTTTCTAACTTAATTTGCGATTAATCAACCACCTAGTTCTAAAATTAAAGTGTTTCTTTGAGTGCCCGTTCTTCTAGGTGGTATTTAAAATCGTCGTTGAAACATAGGTAATTAATTAGGTACCCAAACTAGGAGATCCTGTAAGATGGCGTACCTATGCCCCCGCCGGAACTGGTTGGACAGTAAAGTTAAATAAAAATTGAATAAGTATTGATTATCTGTATAATGCCAGACAGATTGGCGCCTCGAGTCGTGTATTTTCAAATTAATATCTGCTTAGGCGTCCATACTTATGTTACGACGAACGGCTGCACAAACGTAAATACAAATAAGCCGCAGTTCTTACTTTCAGGCCTCTCACAGAACTTGGAAAGACTGGATAGTCGCAAAGATCATAACAGGAAGTCTTCTGAATCTGATAATGGCGAAATTGTTAAGTAAGTTGCCATACTACAATAATTATAGTTTCATAAAGAATTCCAAGATTTCGTCACTGTTTTACATAACCTCTGAGCGCGGATCACTGTATTTTTAATGGGTACCTACTTAAATACCCACTTTTCCATTAGAAATCTCCTATCCACCAGGACTTCCCATATTATTTTCATAGAAAATGAATAGTTTATGAAAATGAACCTTACATTCAAACATTAAAATTAACAAAAAGGACCTAGTGTTAACTCACACATAGGGATTAAGATTTTATAATATCTTTAAAAGTGTTTCTTTGAGTGCCCGTTCTTCTAGGTGGTATTTAAAATCGTCGTTGAAACATAGGTAATTAATTAGGTAGGAGATCCTGTAAGATGGCGTACCTATGCCCCCGCCGGAACTGGTTGGACAGTAAAGTTAAATAAAAATTGAATAAGTATTGATTATCTGTATAATGCCAGACAGATTGGCGCCTCGAGTCGTGTATTTTCAAATTAATATCTGCTTAGGCGTCCATACTTATGTTACGACGAACGGCTGCACAAACGTAAATACAAATAAGCCGCAGTTCTTACCTACAATATAATTACTTTTTCTAAAAATAACTATGATTGTAAAAAAGAACCATAATTTAAAGTAGGCAGGCAATGCATTATCTTTCAATAGGTACATAGATTTTATAAATTCGTGCTGTAAGTAGATTCTAAAAAGAAAAATATTATTTCCTTTTTTTTCGGAATATTTTTATATTGAACAAACATTTAATTTTATTTCATTGAATACAGTTTGATGTATCTTTACGGACTTTCTGATAAAGACTAAAAGATAAATGTGTCTGTGTCATAATTCAAGCATCTTTCAGGCCGCATTGTCATCTCAATTTGGATATCTGATATGATTTTCAGAAAATCCAGTTATTCTGAGCCAGTCACATTCCGCTACAAAATTGTACATACCTAAGTAGAATAAATATTCTACCATATTAGTAGAAAGAGCTGCATCAGCTTAGTTTGACAACTTTGACAACTTGAGTTGACAGATTTGACAACTGCTGGAAGTTTTAGGTTGGTCTCGTCTCTTAATCCGTGTGCGACTTTTACGTTTATTTTTTTAGTTTTGAGAGAAATTATAAAATGTATACTGTCTCTAAAGGGCCTAGCAAAATTGTTGCCAAAACTCGACGAGGTAGATATTTTAAACCGTAGTCAAAAAGCATGATGTGTATCGTTGCCACTGGTGATCATGTGAGATGGTTACTAAGAACACCTACCTATTTGTGATTTTCAGGCCTCTCACAGAACTTGGAAAGACTGGATAGTCGCAAAGATCATAACAGGAAGTCTTCTGAATCTGATAATGGCGAAATTGTTAAGTAAGTTGCCATACTACAATAATTATAGTTTCATAAAGAATTCCAAGATTTCGTCACTGTTTTACATAACCTCTGAGCGCGGATCACTGTATTTTTAATGGGTACCTACTTAAATACCCACTTTTCCATTAGAAATCTCCTATCCTCCAGGACTTCCCATATTATTTTCATAGAAAATGAATAGTTTATGAAAATGAACCTTACATTCAAACATTAAAATTAACAAAAAGGACCTAGTGTTAACTCACACATAGGGATTAAGATTTTATAATATCTTTAAAAAATCCAACCCAGGGGGGATTTGAACCATGACCCTCTTGATACGGAGATGCTCTTCAAACCTTTTGTAAGACAAAAATCTTCAATGATGTTCTTCAGCACCAAATCCTGACTGTGTGGGAATTTTTTTATGTATGATAAAGTCTTATAAAGATATTAATAATTCATTTCAGTATGCCGAAGCCAATATTTCATTCCAATGGCAAAAAGACAGTCCACCAGAGAATACAACATCACGTTATAACACCACAGCATGAAGAAATAATTAGATTTATAAGTGAAAGTAAGTACCTTTATATATTTAAATATATAGGTATGTATCATATAATTATAATATAATTGAATTATGAGTAGCTACAATAAGCTGAAAATAACATTTTATACCACATACATTTGAAGGCCCATATAAATAAGTCACACTCGGCAAAACATATCTTTGCATGGGAATTTTGATCACTTCCATGTGTGTGGTTTATTAACACAGGCCTTAGTTGTTAATATTTTTTAGCTCTAATCACACAGACATTCTTTTCTTAGCCTGTTTGTTCTACTGCTAGGCCTCCCCTCATCATTCTATTTAAGCCTTATCTTGGCAGTTTTTTTTTAGACTCAAATTGCTATCAATACTCTTCTTTACTTTCCTTCAAAATCTGACACAACAATTATTAAGTTTGGTTAATATAAGGACAGATTAACAACCTATTCATAGTTTTTTATATTTTTTCCAGCTTGGACGCAATCAGCTTATGGTGATAGTGAGCCTTCTACCCCCACAAGTACCATTGGTAAAGTATTTTTATATTAAGTAGGTTATTTGATAGGTTTTTCATCATCATTATCAGTAAACTTTTTGTAAACACGAAAGGAGCTTCGTGGCGCACTTTAATCCTTTCACTACACTGATTCTTTCACCAATGGTCAGAGGCCATTATCAGAGTCACCTTACCACTGACCAAGAAAGAATCAGTGACACGACCAGCGAGTAAGCAATAAACTAAAGAAGTCCACTGGACATACTGGGACATCCCCCAGAGAGTGCTACGATGAAAGGTCTTGAGCCTTCTCTGTCCAACAAATCCTCACAACCTTTGTATTTGGTCCATCGGGTAGGAGACATCCTTAGGAGCTATATGGCCTGCCTACTGCCACTTCAACTTACTAATTATGACAGCTACGTCAGACCTTGTACAGATTTCATTGTTCCCGATTTTATCACTCGGCAAAATTCAGAGCATTGCTCAAGGCTAGCGATAAGTTTTTAAAAGCATTTAATTAAAAGGATCTTCTGGGCCGTGTCATGCTGTACCAGCTTATTTAGCCTATTTAGCGAAAATAATGACAACCATTGTTTAAAAGTATGCCAATCTGTTATCAAGATGACACAATTCTCAAGCTAGGTACAGTATAGGTAGTTATAAAACAGCAAAAGATTCAATTCTCTTATCAGACTTTAATGCAATTTTGCAAAGATTGGGGTCATTGTTTTTGAGATTTTATCATAACCTATAGTCGTCTTTGGTCTTAATATGTAAATATTTTTTGCATCATTGCTAAGAAAAACTGCATAAATTGGGAATATTTCTAAAACCAATATTTCTTTTTTAATTTATACCCTTGTTTCTTAGCCCTTTTTTCTTATATTGGTAAATGGAACAAAGATTTTTCAATGAAAAATGTTGAATTGGGTGTAGAATAAGCCCCTTTCGGGATAAACAGATGCATACTCTATTATGAATCAACAGAATCACATTTTGAACTTTTTTTTACTCACGTATATTAATGTCCATGAAATAACAGACGAATCGAAACATTTCGTTTTTTAAAATGTCTAATAGTACAACTCACGATAGTGTTAAAAGTGAAATGAATGAAAGAACCTTGTATAATGTTTGTTTCGTACAGGTTCAGGCTGCTCGTCGCCAGCCCCTCCGACCAACTTGTACTACCAGGATGACGCCCCCAGCCCCGTCCTCACCGACTTCAAGCCATTCGACCTCGAGACGTGGTGGGGTAAGCGTCTCTTCCAGAACATCACAAACTCCCTCTAACATGTTAAGCAACAGGAAGGAACAAACTTTACGATAGCGTAAGTCACAATCATCTGTAGTTTACTAAATTTTATACTATTTTTAATGAAAAATTGTTAATCTTATGCCGTAAACTAGTTACAGACCTCATTCATTAAGTGAGGAAAATTTGGAGATTTATAAAATCCAAGCTTATCGATTTATCCTATTCTGGGCAAACCGAGAAACACGTTTTTTATGTAATCAAAACTTCGGATTTTTATCAAAAACTAATTAGACTCAGGTATCAGTGAGAAACTAAATAATTATAACTAAAAATTATAAATTCTTCCTCTTTTCTTTGACAAAGCAGATAGAAGATACAAAAAAATATTTATTTTCATTCCCTTGCTTACCTTGAATCTAGCTCTGCGTTGATAGTTCAAGGTCAGGGTCGCATGCTATTATAGAGCAATGAGTTGTAAGCGTGTCGGTAGTGAATAAAAACTATCCACAATGTTTTTTGCTTTGTAGGATTGGGGCGAAAATAATATATCCATCCAACCATCAAATATAATAAATTAAATATAATTTTATATCGCCAGTTTAAACTTGGGTAACTTTCCGGGGTATTTATGAATTAGCCTGTAGACAAGGATATTATTTGCACGGTATAATATTTTTTTATCAATTCAGATTGAATTTTACATCGTACTATTGGTGTAGAAAGATTTAAAAGACCAACATCATTGTTTTACAATAATTAATTAAAGTAGGTACCTACCTAATTTTATAACAAAATAATGATCGCTTTTTTTTGTCGGATAATGTTGTCGATTCTTTTGTGCAAATACTTAAACTGAGCTTAATTTGACAGCACCTTTGCTGTCCTTTTCTCTCTAGATCGAAATGACAGTTATAGTTTTAGGGCTGTCAAATTGGGCTTAGTTTAAGTTTTTGCACAACGGAATCGACACCATTGGCAGCTATTAGAAGTATTGTAAAATAAATTAAGTAATCTACAGTTGATTGTGGATCTCAGTAGTTATTTCATATTGTAAGTGAAAATTTTCCAAAGCTCAAATTTTTACTATCTTTGCGGTTTATATCACAGAAAACCAATGTTCTTATAGATTTTTATTGAGTTAATGTCACCTTATATTACGTACGCGACAATGTCATAAAGGAGTTCCATTGTGCTTAGATTTTGCGCCACGAAAGAAGCCCCAAAGCGTCTCAACGAACGAAATAATATCATAAATCTATACATAATAAGTGGAACCCGCCGCGCCGGGTCCAGCACGACGACCCGTGCCTACTTTTCAGCCCCTTCAGGGTTATGCCCTCCGCAAACCTTCTGCTCCGTATCTAAGGACTATAACACACTTCTAATCAGTGATAAGCAATTTAGTCGCTTTTCGGAAGCTCGATGCAGCGACTGAGTAAGCCTCGCATAATTTAGCGATTTAGTCTCTCGGAAACTTGAACAGCGACTATATATCCCATCCCATATAAATGGTGCATAGTTATTATTTGGTAGATATATATTTCAGTTGCAGTGGAACCTAACCTCCTATTCTCGGCTACAGCGCCTTCTACGCTCATAGTTCGGTTACCCTGCATCGTTCAGAGACCAAAAGCATAAAAATGTATACGAAAAAACACACACGAAGACTAAAGTGGCCCGAGCACAATAATTCACGATAGCGTTACGCTAACGATACGATAGTAAATATCAAATATTAGCAGCCAATCATAATTAAAAGATTTCAAGCATCGCCGATCGCATTTTATGTTTAAAAAAAGTAGAAAGGTATTTATTTCAATGAAATCAATTTGAAACCTCTTAGATTTGACTCTTCTATCGTATTGTAAGCGTACCTAACAATATCACGAGCTATTCATGCTTGGGGCACAGCTGCGTCTGACGGACTTCTTTCGTGCCGGGGACTCTAGATACTATCCTCTTCATAACTTTATGAATCAAATCATATGTATTGTTGTTTATGTATGTACCAAAGAATTAATGTTCCATCTTACCCAAATTTGGGAGCCAAATAGAAAACCCAAATTTTGTTGAATATTTTTAACTAAGTTTTTTGTTTGCAATTTTTATCACAATTTTTTTGTTACACAATTTAAATTCTTGTTATGGTTGTTAAATTTCCTGTGCTTAGAAAAACGCTGAAAATTTCAGTCGTTTAATAAAAGACAATAGAAATTTAAGAGTTAATAATCTAAGTGCCTCTATACAACAGAAAAAAAGCAATAATTAAATAGTTATTATATATCGCAACAGTGTTATGTTATACAGAAGTATATTTAAAAGTATGTTTTTGTTCATGTAACTTGTGCTTTTGAAATCTGTTTATATATTTACTAATATGTCCATTTCTTAAATCATATGACGTTTTATTCTAATAAATTCATATTTTATTTTACTGTTGAGTATAAATTGCCATATTTGATGTTTTTTATCACACATAATATATTTTATCATTGTTACTAAATCAGTATTGATGTTATGCATATTTGTAACTAAACTGTATGTTCACGTGAAGCCTCGCAAAGTCTTATAAAAAAAATATTTCTAGAAAATATTTCTAATATTTTAAGGAGCTGTCGAAGCGTTACCGTGGTAAGAAAGTGTATGAGTGCAGCTTAATACTTTTAAAGCTTCGACTTCTGCCATTTGTTTGAAAGTAAAAATATTTATTTTATAATACACTAAGAATACATATACACTGGTATATCTATTCACATGCGTAGGATTTTTCACATAAATCATCATTGAAAACCATTTGCAAATTCGCCCATTAGAACTCATGCTATATGGTTGCCTACAATACAGAGATAATTTCGACTTAAAATTGATAAGTACTTTATGTACTGAATTTGTACAGTCAGTGACATAAGATGGTTAACGATTAAAGATTTCCAAACTATGTCGTTACTTTTGCTTTGTGTCGCGATACTAATTTCAATCATATAACTGCTTATTTAAGATTAGTTTGGATTTTAACTTAATTTGTGAATTGACTTAGTCTTTGGCCGTACGAGTTAGGATTTTTATTATGCGAGGCTTTTAAGATCTAGTTAATTCTATGAAGCTTTGGCTTTAAACTAAATAACGTCTTCCACGGCTATATAATCATTGAAATCATGTTATGAATTTTTGTATTATTGGTTTTTATTACACAAGATACTGTGGTACATTCTTTGCAGCACTCACTAAAGCTTAAATAGAGTGAGCGCTCAAACTATCGCGATATAGTTTGAGCGTTACCAAACTAATGAAGTTTTAGATAAAGCTGTACAGAATGCATACTATTGTGTATTTTCGACAAGAGTTTTTACGAGTTGATATTTACAATTTAATATGAAATACATTGTTTTTACTTATTATTTAGACGAATTCCTCAAAAATCAGTACAGTGTACGGTACGGTCAGCATTAGGAGTTATTGAGTTTCCTGAATTACAAAAAAAATATATTTAAAAATCAGAGATTGCTTGAGCTTTTACTTTATTAACTTAAATTTTGTAACATAACAATTAGCATTTCATTTATTACTTACTACTTTTCACTTATGAAAATTTTTCCAGTCATAATTTACTTTCGATGTTGACTGTCCCTATACTCTGCATATTATTAGTGAATGCCTTTAATGAAAAGTATATTTTACTACATTTTATTTGTCATCATAATTAAGTAGTTACCATCGCCGTTATTGAATGCAAAATTTACAAATTTACAATTAGTCGTATGTAAAACACCCTTCTTCCAACTGAAGGCTTTGTTACTTATTTTGTATACTTTTTGCAAATAATTTTGTAATAGACCTTTCCTTTTTATGTACTGAAACAAGATCAAATGGAAGTGTAAACTATAGGGACCTCACACAATTGACACTCCAAAACCGTTCCATCCTTTGTTCTCAGATGCAAGTACAGTCGCCTGCACAAAGATGTACATTTCACAATTTTCAGAATGATGCCACAGTACTGAAAATAAAGATATACACAGTAAAATCTAAAATTATGTATCCACTTGTGTCATCTTTATCTGTTTTGTTTCATTGTTTTGAAAATTATGAAATGTTAAAGCTTAGTGCATGCGACTGTACAATGTGCTAAGACAACTTAAGATCAATTTGGTATAATAATATAAGGACGCATATTCTAATATTCTACTTTGCCTAATATTCTACTTTGACTAGGCTAGACCACAATGTCTGCTATGAAATATGTATAGAATTTGTATCTATAAAATATAATTATAATACAGCAGCTAATTAAAAAGCCTACCCACTAGATAAGTGGCAGTAAGGAATAAATTGCTAAGAATGAATAGGGTTTTAGGCTTACGAAAAAATGCCGACGACAAGTGAATCTAAATAACTTGCGATTCACGTTATTAACGACTGCCACATGTCTCAGGTTATCGAAAAGACAGTCATATTGCAAATGCAACTAATAATGTTTTACCTAATTAGTGTTAAAGGTCCCTAATACGCATTAAAGGGTTGATTCCAGCGGCCCAAATCCATTGTTCAATTTTAGACAGCAATTTTTTTTTTAAATATTTTCTTTGGTAAATAATATACCAACCTCTCCAAAAAAAATTGTGTCGAACACAGTCGTATGTTTACGTTGGCATAATAGGCAAGGAAATCTGAATGCGATTGTACTTCAACGAAACTTTTTGGTAGCGCTGCCAGGGAAGTTTTTCGGTAAAAAAATTGCCGAATGGACAAAATTTTTGAAATAAGCCGCAACAAGCAACTGATGAACGATTTTAGCATAGTTTTTATCCTTTTAGATAGTATATTTGAGTCAAGTTAGTAGTTTTAACGCAGGAGAATATTTTAGACTGATTTAGTTATAAAAAGTTATGCTTTTTGTTGTAGTTGAAAAAATAAACCATCTGACAATGTTCTTTGTATTTTTATTTATAAAATATCCTATGCGTATCGTCTTACTCAAAAATTTAGAGTTCCGTAAAAAAGATTACAATAAAGTAGCCCTGATTAAGTTTTCGCTATCTACGTAAAAATTAAAATTAAATTACCTAGATAGGTGGTTCCTCCTTTAGGTAGACAGTGAATTTAGGAGAGTTCAAAAAAATTTCGTGACTTAGAAATTGTCACCGTACGTTATTACCGTACTTAAATTATCTTTGATTACCTATCACTATTGGAAAACACAGCAAAGAATAAAACCATTACGTTAGAAACACAGGAAAATAAAGAGATTGAAAGAGAATAAAACCACTTGCCAGAAAACACGAGCGAAGCGTCCTTCAATATCTCTGGAAAACACAAAACTGTGCCTTTTTGCCACAGAAAAGTTATTTAAGGCCTTTCGCCATATATAACTTTTCTGCTCTCTTTGTCGGTGTTAGACGCAAAGAGTATATAATAGGACAATACGTGTCAGACGTGGTATTATTCTCTTTGGGTGTCACTCTGTGCAAAACCCAAAGATTTTGAAGCCGCGAGCTACTCTCATATTTAAACCGAATTTGATAATTATTGTCATCGATTTCAGTTTTACAGCGCTCAGAGGACTATTCTCTGAACCCTTTCTACCTCGATGCAAAGAGTCAATATTCATAACAATCATAGGAAACGGGAGAGCTTTCAATGTCAAGAAGTCAATAATTGCTACGTAAGTCTTATTTAACAACACCAATTTTTGAGAAAATTTGGTGATTTTATGTTCTCTATACCTACTGGCCGTGTTGGTCCCGGCTGAAAAATAGGCCCCTCCATATCTACCTACCCGTGGATGTTGTAAGACGCGACTGAGGGAAAAAAGCTAGGGGTTAGGCCGCAGCGTCTCTTATTTTAACAACGATAGCTCTAACAGAGCTTGCCAACCCGCGCGCCCAGCATGGTGAGTCCTATGAACCCATATAGAATGGGCGAATTCCTCCCACATGATAGGGGGAGGCGATGAAATCTGTGGGGGAGGCCTATGTTCAGCAGTGAACATCCTACGGCTGAAATGAATGAGGTTCTTCATACGGTTTGCTCTTTGCGTCTGTGTCACCAATGCTTACCTAAATACCTAATACAAAGGTCTATGTACTACTGCACACACCTTTTAGAAGAACTAGATTTGTTCAGGAAAAGTAGCCTAGCCAGAGAGAACCCTAAGTACTTACCTACTATATGGGTAGGAACTAAGTAGGCACCCCTGTTTCGCATCTCTAATTTTCGAGTCAGTGAATTAACCTATTTGAATGGCAAATTCTCAAAATGATATTGCAGCTAGATGACTTCCGTCAGAAGAACTTTCTCAACGGCCTCGCGAACGCCCGGAACATCCTGACGAGCCTTGAAGACAGCCTCCACAAGTCCAGCGCCTATGAGAAGAAACTACTTCGCTGCAGGGCGACCCACGCGCATTCACACGATGATGATGAGTGGTGGGATGATGGGTTTTCTAAGGAAGTTGATGATGAACAGGCAACTTTTAAATCTAGTTCAGGTCAGTCTTCATTTTCTCAAGTTCTTTCGTTGCTGATGACGTGCATAACTTTTTGTGCACAAGCACAAAAAGTTATGCACGTAATCAGCAACGACCCGATACAGACAACTATATCGGGTTTTGTTCGTTGCCTGATGAAGACCCGCGATTTATACTTATACCTATCAACTGGTATCTCAACGTGCTCTGGTATCTGGTCAGTCCTCTGGCTTCTTCCTCGTGACCTTTTCAGAGAAAAAGTGGACAATGGCGACACATGAACTCTATCGCTAAGATGTTATTCCTTTCGATTAATAGAATAATTTGACCTTGAAGATATTATTCTTCATTCTTAGATGAACTTAATTATTTTATTTACTTAGGTACTGATTTTTTAGCACTGCAGAATGCATCCAGTTATCAGGTAGACCTCGCGGAGTCTTGGTCCACAATGAGCATCGTCTGTCTCCAATACCAGTGAGTAATATCCTATTAAAGAGCAAAATTTGAAATTACAGAACGGAGCTCTACGTAGGTAATTAGGTATCTAATGTTTCTAGACTCTACCAAACTGTTTTCAATACAATACTAAATAATAAGCATCCTAGTGAGTAGGTAAAGATCGGCATTCCGATCCACGACCTTAGGACCATAATATTGGCTGTCTAGCCACCCTTGAGGCTTAGTAACTTTCAGATACGAAGAGCTATCCAAACGCTACTCCTCTCTCCTACAAGCTTACAACAACAAATGCGGTGACGTGACCGAGCGCGACAAAGCATTGACTCGCCTGAGGCAAGGCACTCGCATCATGCACGCGCAGCTGGCGCACGCGCACAATGCGCTGATCTCTGTGGCTGACAAGTACTTGGTACTGAAGAAGAGAAGGAACGTACAGGTACGAAACTCTTCAAACGATTTTCCCTCCTCACCTGTTTATCGATGGGACTTAGCCCGATGAGACACCGATTTGCCAGAGGCAACGCGCGCAAAGCACTGGCTTCTGTACGTACTGAAGAAGAAAAAAGAGTGTACAGGCACAAAGATCCAGACGCAACTTTTCTCTACCCTGAGCACATAGGCATTATGAAATGGACCGAATCTTACAATGACAAATGTAGCGAAGCAAATTTTCCAAAGAATGCACCGAATTTAACATAATCCAAAGTGGTATGCCTCACCAACAGCTGGAAACTGAACGACTTCTGAATTCTAGCGACACGTGGCAGTAGCCGATGACAAATGAAATTGTCTATTAAAATGTTTGTGTTCGGTTTTGCCTCGTTTATATTGGAAGAACTGATATAGAAGAATTTCCAGATCTACAGAACTAACAAACAAATACTTTTCCAGCTATGTCTCTACGAGAAGAAGATAGATTTCCTCAAGGGTCGTGTCCGTGAAGTCGTGTCAGCCGTAGACCGAGCTCGACTTCAGCTGGACAGCCAGTACGCTAGGAACATGGCTGCGGAGTTGGATTCAGAATACGCGATGCTGCTGGCTGAGGTTAATTGTAATTTCATATAGTGCCCTCTTAGTCAAAAGCCCAGTATACCGTCCATCTTGGTCATATTCTACAAGAATAGAAAGAGATATAGCCGCTTATAACCCAGGCTCAACTTTTGCCGATGCTTATCCAGACTTTGAAAATTACAACAAAGTGGTTATGGAGACAAGATAGTTAAGATATAAAAGTAACGTATGGGGAGTTTTATGGTTATGTGAGTTTTTTTTTCTATCATAATAGAAGAGGTAACAGGGTTCTTACATATTTTAGATGAAAAAATGCAATCAGCTGTTTATGGAGAACTTGCAACTGAAGGCCCAACTAGAAGAGCTGATGCCGGGTTCTGTCAATTGGAAGAAATGAACAGTTCTGAATAGCTTAAAGTTTGAAGGTTGAATTAGATGTTGAAGAAGTTACTGTGAAGTTACTTTGCTTAGAATAATACAAAATGTCGAACTTTGTTTCTTTTGTAACTTAGATTTTATTAAGAACGAAGAATTGCGTAGTTTGAGTTATGAGGTTTAGATTCCAACAGACAAAATCGGCGTGTTTTTATTGTATTTATAGTTAAGTTTTTCCTAAATTAACATGAGAAAAGTATTAAACTTAAGTCGAGAGGTTAACTTGCGGTTACACTAGTTAGGTCCACTATTCAAAATCACTACGTGAGAACCACTTTTTGTGTCCACCTGGGGTTGATGGTGATGAGATTATGGATCCATTATATACAATTGATTTCATGTAAAAATGCAGATTTATTTAGGTTCTAAAGCTATTCTTAAAACTATAGGATTACCTACATACAACTCATCTACTAACCACAGGCACCAAAGGCATTAATAAAACTTCAAAGTTCCTCGGAGATATTTGTCATTGCCTGAGTACCTAGGCAATAACAATAGACAGGCAGCAATCTAGGCAATGATAGACACTCTATTCTCATATTCATCAGATACGAGCCTCAATCACATCTAAGTACCTACTGATAGATAGGCAATGTTCAGTAACAACCTAGGCAATGATAGGCATTCTCTTCTCATATTCATCAGATACGATCCCGAATCACCTCTAGGTACTACTAGACATATTATTCTAGACATTATTCTGTTTTCTCTGTCTTCTGTCGCTTTATAAAACAAAGCACGTTGATCCAGATGAAAGATGTCGACGCAACGTAAACTACCCTCAGATGAGGTGGCACAAAGAAGAAGTTGATCGTCTGTCCAGGGATCCAGAAGGCTTGATTGGCTACGAACGACTTCCAGTATTTCTCTCTAAGCTCCTCAAACACGTCTTCTCTTCTTTCTAGAACTCCTAATACTGAAATGATACGAGCGATCTTTACTTTGACTCGCTTCACAGCTCAGTTGGTAGTAACTCTGAGATAGAGGTCGCGGGTTCAATTCCCACACTGGACTAACACCTGTGTGATTAACACAGATGTTTATTCTGTATGTTGGTGTTAAATATCTATTATGTATATCAGTCTCTGGTATCCATAGTACAGGCTATGCCTAGTTTTGGGATCAGTTAAACATGCGTGATATTTGCGAAATAATTGAAATAAAAGAAAAAAGCTCGAAAAAAATTTGCTCAAAAGAATAAATTAATAGCCACTGTATTTTTGATGCTAATTATTTCAGCTAAAGGTTTTGGAGGACCGAGCTTCGAATAAATACCAGACCCACTTTTCCCCTCTCACCGGTGACAAGTGGGTAACTTACGATAATTGCGGACTCTAATAAATAAATAAATAAATAAATAATAAATAAATATTCCGGACATATTCACACGGTCAACTGATCCCAAACTAGGCATAGCCTGTACTATGGGTACCAGAGACTGATAAATATAATAGATAAATATTTGACACCCAGACACAGAACAAACATCTGTGTTTATCACACAAATGCTTGTCCAGTGCGGGGATCGAACCCGTGACCTCTAGCGCAGAAGGCAGAGTTACTACTAACTGAGCTATGAGGCCAGTCAACACTCTGGCCTCACACTTAGAAAATGAGATGTATTATTTTATTATGTAACATACTCACACGTATAAAAAGTAGCCAGTAGAATGGGTGTCATAATTAACTGATCGGCAGCCACTTTTGTGGCAACAGTCTTCAATGCTGTGCCTGCAAATTTTTTGTCTAGCAATTTATACCTGCAAAGCAAACACTGTCTTAATCATGTTTTTACGTGAGTATCTACTCCCGAAGTCATATTGACACTTGGTCATATCTGCTCGTCGGAGATACCGCAGAGCCTCAAGACGAAAGTCTACAATCAGTGCGTGTTGCCACTTGCCAGTGATGTCACATGACACTGAGACTTGTCTTGGTCGATAACTAATGGCCTAATACACAATCTTAAAGTCGCGCAACGGGCTATGGAGAGAGCTATGCTCGGAGTTTCAGAAGAGTTTCGGAGAATCTAGGTTACCTACATAGCTTTTAGAATGAGCAAGTTGAAGTGACCGGCCCTATAATATAAAGGTTCTAGAATGGCGACCACGAACCGAAAGACGCAGTGTTGGAAGGCCCCCCACCCAATTGACCGACGACATTGTGAAGGTTGCGGGAAGTTGGTGGATGGAGAACGCTCAAGACCGTTCCTCATGGCACTCTTTGGGCGAGGCCTATGTACAGCAGTGGACTTCATCAGGCTGATGATGATGAGGATGATGACTCGAAGATAGCATTTTTTTAGAAAACTTACCAAAAATAAAGTGTGGGAGCGTAAACAGTACTTCCAACTCCCGCAATACGGGCTGCGGCAGCTAAATCAATTTCGGGTTTTTCTGGCTGAAAATGTAATTATAACAGTTGATTAGGTTGACTATCCCGAAAAGAATTTATTCTATATCCAATTGGCGATAGAGTTTGTTCTACGACTTTTGCGAATTCGTCAATTTTCATTGAGTAATCACTATGCATCTGCTGTTTTGGGCTCAAATCAGTTCAATCTTCATCCCGAACATCATGTATTTCTATTATAATTAGTAAGAAATAATAATAATAATAAATATTCCGGACATATTCACACGGTCAACTGATCCCAAACTAGGCATAGCCTGTACTATGGGTACCAGAGACTGATATACATAATAGATATATATTTAACACCCAGACACAGAACAAACATCTGTGTTAGTCACAAATGTTTTTCCAGTGCGGGAATCGAACCCGCGACCTCTAGCGCAGAAGGCAGAGATACTACTAACTGAGCTATGAGAAAGTGGATGAAACTAGACTAAAAACAACTGAATCAAAAAAGTTCAGATAAGAAAATCCATTTTTTCGCGCTTTTATTCATTCTTTTTGTTAATTGAATCCATTTCGGGATAATATACATACCTATTACATTTTCACTTTGTTTCATTTTCTTGAAAAGAGATGTCAATTTAGGCCACCCCACTCTATCGGTAGCGTGGCCGAGCGGTCTAAGGCGCTGGTTTAAGGCACCAGTCTTTTCGGAGGCGTGGGTTCGAATCCCACCGCTGCCAATCTTTTTGTGCTGGTTAAACCCCCCGCGATTGCACTCGCGTGGAGGCCATAGGTTATACGCAGGTTTACCTGCAGTTTTTTTATGAACACTTGCAGGACCTTACTTACGCATATCCATCGTTCGAAATGTATCGTGAGTTTCTTAAGTTCATACATTAATTCCATAGAATAAAGCAGTTCTACTTTTTCCCGAATTTTCCAGTTCTCCGGGCAACCAATTTTTCTTTCCCAAAAAACCTACTTCGGACCAGTAAGAAAGACATTTAAAACAAATAACTCTGAAATCGGGTTATTTATCACGATTTGGGAGTTTAGATATTTGTTCCCGATTTTAGTGAAAATTATGCTAATAAGTTCAAATAAAAATTGCAAAATCTGTGTAGCAGTTCCTAAGTGATGCGCTTACCAACAAAGAGCATTTTATTGATATAGATTTAAATATAAATAATATAAAATAAATATTCCGGACATATTCACACGGTCAACTGATCCCAAACTAGGCATAGCCTGTACTATGCGTACCAGAGACTGATATACATAATATATATAATCTATAATATATATATATAATCTATAATATATATAATATATATTTAACACCCAGACACAGAACGAACATCGGGAATCGAACCCGCGACCTCTAGCGCAGAAGGCAGAGTTACTACCAACTGAGCTATGAGGCCAGTCAAAAGTTCATTTGTGAATACTTTCATGTGTAATTGTTTGACAACGTTTCAGTTCAAGAAAAATATGTATGGAATTTGTCTCACCGTATACATTTTGTTGAAAGTCTGCTGCGACAGTTCAGCAGCCGTGTAGAAGGAAGCGTAGACGACAGTGTTGGTCACCACCGGATGCTTCTGCAGCGACCGTCGCCAGAAGCCTACCAGTTTGGATGCCATTGCTTAAACAATAAGAAGAAGACTGCAGAACCTAGAAAACGCTTTTATATACCTAGGTGTATAACCTTATACAGGGTGTTACAGCCGGGCTGTAACACCCTGTCACTCACTTACTAACTTTATAGGCTCGATACAATTATGTCTGTCTCTTTCGTCTAGTGTTTCATTTTTTGTTCAGTTTTAGAAAATGACAGGGCGAGATTTATCGAGCTGATACAGTAAGTGAGTGATTGATTATGAATAGGAGAGAATGTGAAAAATAAGTTAAATGACGCACTGCGTGCCTAACGTGCATTTAACTACTTTGTGACAACATTTGACTGACGTACTGTATCGCTGTCATCACTTAAAATAATGTTAAAAAGGTTATTAGGAAGAAAACTGGATAATGAGTGTAGTGACTAGTATTTAAGGATACCTGCATTCCTTAACTTATGCTGTCTCCGGGGGACAACTGACAGTGACAGATAACAGATGACACCTGAGATGGAGAGATGGATACATACTCTCTGGGAGTCAGTCAGTCTGTGGTCAAGCCGGCACGAGCAGGCGCGCGGGAAGTCACTGGGAGATATTTTAAGGTTATGTGATATGCTAACAGCGAGGGAGTTGTCCTGCTAGGAACCAGCGTGGTGTAAGGCATACACTACAATGAGAATATAAGAAAACTGGTACAAACCGAAGAAATCGCCAGGACAAATATTGTTTTTTTTGTGTCGTCTTTGCTAATTTAAAGTAGGTACCTAATTAATTTAGAAATTAATTAATTCATCGTGGAACTCTTTGGTGGAGGCGTATGTCCAGCAGTGGACTTCTACAGACTGATGATGAATTTAGAAAGTTCTTATCCAAAGGCATGCAAAATGGAGGTTTTGAGAAAAACAAACATGCTCTTTTATCAGGAGATAGGACTTAATTTCAAAATCCTCGCTTTATTATACAATCGTTTCTTTAACCAAGGTCGCAACCTCGAGATCTCCTTCCATATCTAGATTATATTATGTTTTCAAGGTAAATAGATAACTACCTAGCATTTTTCATGTTTTCAGACTAGCAACCCACTCTTATCATTCGTGCTGTATGTCATTTATATGCTCTTGTTGCAAGTTGAATAGTGCATTTTTTTCAACCGACCTATTAGTGGTCCATTATGACTTCCTATTATTGTCGGTTTACACAAACAGACTCTTCACCTGGCCTTTTTCCAAAACGTCACCGATTTGATCAGTAAACGCACGCCGAGGTCTTACCCTTCCAACTGTCCCATTCACACTCGCCTTTTACACCTTTTCTGTAAATTTTCTTTCTTTCATCCTTTCTATATGACCAAACAATCTATGCATACCTTTCTCAATCCTCATCACTACGTCTTCTTTCACTCCGCGATTTTCTCTTATCATTATCACACTGTTCCAGACTCTGTCTTCCGAAGCTACTCCACTCATACTCGTCAATAAAACACCTAGCGTATGGGACATTTTACAAAAAGGACATTTGGCACAAGGAATCATAATCGCCTAAGCCTACCTACATAACATTATAAAATGATGACTTTTAAAAGTTATTATTACCAATTTAAATCAGTATCCTCCAAAACTCGCGATTGTCATAAGTTGCACTTATTTAGCTTCCTCTGTAAGTATTAATTATATTATTTTTAAATCAAACTGACTTTGCGAGTAGGTACAAGGTACCGATTTTCAGTAAAAATTTTATCAGCAACACGACTTGTTTCAGTAATAATTTAAATAGGACTGCTATTGTGTAGCCTCCCTACTGGCGTCGTATCAATTGACTTCAATAGCATAAATTGAATAATTTATACAGAAACTAGCATGCGCCCCTGACTGCATTCGTTTGTCCTAAAAGGTAAGGTAAACATTTGACAATCAAAAGTGTAGGTAATCCAGATCGACTGCGGAACATGAATTTTGTAAAACTTGTCGTTGACAATCCACTTGAGTCTAAAAATATGTTTTTTAGAAACTATATAATAAATAAATATTCCGGATATATCACACACGGTCAACTGATCCCAAACTAGGCATAGCCTGTACTATGGGTACCAGAGACTGATAGACATAATAGATATATATTTAACACCCAGAAACAGAACAATCATCTGTGTTTGTCCAGTGCGGGAATCGAACCCGCGACCTGTAGCGCAGAAGGTTACTAACAACTGAGCTATGAGGTCAGTCTATAGGAGAATTATTAAAAAAGTATCATCATCATCATCATCAGCCTGATGAAGTCCATTGCTGAACATAGGCCTCCCCCAAAGAGTTCCATGACGAACGGTCTTGAGCCTTTTCCATCCACCGACTTCCCGCTACCTTAACAATGTCGTCGGTCCATCGGGTGGGGGGCCTTCCAACACTGCGTCGTCCGGTTCGTGGTCGCCACTCGAGAACCTTTGTTCCCCAACGGTTGTCGGTTCGGCGAGCTATATGGCCGGCCCACTGCCACTTCAACCTGCTAATTCTGAAAGTTATGTCGGTAACCTTGGTTCTTCTACGGATTTCCTCATTTCGGATTTTATCACGCAGCGAAACTCCCAGCATAGCTCTCTCCATAGCCCGTAAAAAAGTATATCATATCGATAAGGCTGACTAGGCTGAGAGGATGGTACCTATAGGTCCTGTAAGAGAGTAAATAAGAAACAACCGGACGCTCATTATCTATAATTATCATCTAGAAAAGATGTAGGTAATAAGGCCTAAAGGACCTTCAACTTATGCACGGCGAGATTTTCTCGCTCTAAATTGGAGCAGCCCGCCTGGGAGGTACCTCCGCCTATATATCGCAGCCAAATAACATTATTTGTTTCAAATAGTGTTGTGCTCCTGCGGTGAGTAAGGTTGCCAGAGCTCTTAAGGGGGGGAGCGGTTCGGCACGCAACGCATTAGCAATGCTCCAAGTGTTGCTAATGTCAATAGGCGACGGTAACCACTTACTATCAGGGGGGCCGTAACCCTGTTTGCCTCCGTATAACATTTAAAAAAAATGTAGAGCAATCAGCTATTTAAAATAAATCATCAAACTAATACCTACTAAGCAATTTTTTATTCTTCTTCTTGTCTTGCCTCTGATATTTTCTAGGTCATCCTGCATTAGGTATGTGACCAGGTTGTGGTAGATATGGTGGCCCTGAAAAGAGCCTATGACCGTCGGTGAAAGAATCAGTGTAGTGAGGAGGAGGTAGGTTTTTGGAGAAGGTAGGGCACAGCGAGATTCTCGTTCTGAATTGGAGCAGCCCGCCTAGGGAGGTACCTCCGCCTTACAGAAGATCGCAGCCAAATAACATTATTTGTTTCAAATAGTGTTGTGTTCCTGCGATGAGTAAGGTTGCCAGAGCTCTTTAGGGGGGGAGGGGGTTCGGGGTCGGCAACGCGTGCGTGATGCCTCTGGTATTGCAAGCGCTCATAGGCTACAGTAACCGCTTACCAACAGGTGGGCCGTATGCTTGTTTGCCACCTCAGTAGTATAAAAAAAAAAAACTTAATAACTTCAGGTAACTTAATAATAGTACAGATGGTAAGAACTCAATACTCAATACATTTATTGCTTTAAACTAAATTCTAAGACCCATAGAAATATATACCTTAACCTAAAATATATAAAATACCTATTCATTAATTATTGAACACTTATAAGCGTGTATTAAAGCTCCTCTTATAGGCACCTTTTGTGCACGTGTAATTTTTTACCTGTACCTATATTTTAACCTACTTCATTGAAATCTAGTAAGCATTATAAAAATAAGTCAGTAAGTGCATTAATTAGCCAGGTACTTATGTACCCACTTACCTAAAGAAAATTCGATTACGTCTTCTCATACTCACACAATGGTGACCTATTATGTCCCTACATTGACTTTTTTGACTACTTTACAAGCGATTAGCTGGCCGGCTGTTACTAAAAAAAAAAAAACAATTCCAAGAGCAATACCCAAAAAAGTACCTACCTTTTTTATACAACTAAGGTCGCAAACAAGCATACATCCCACCTGTTGGTAAGTGGCCTATGAACGCTTGCATACCAGAGGCATCACGCACGCATTGCCAACCCCTTAAAAAGTTCAAAACGCCCTTTTTGAAGAACCCCATACTGTAGTCTTTAGGGAAAACCTCAGCAGGGAGATCATTCCACAACCTGAGTGTTCGCGGGAGGAAGTTCCTCTGAAACCGCACGGTGCGCGACCAACCCGGCTCCAGGGTGTGAGGATGGATCGATCTCCTGGCTATGGCGTGAGTTGCGATGATAAAAAGAAGCTGAAGGCATCATATCAAACTTTAAATTATCTTTATCCTCCCGAATATATTTTAATCGCATTTACAAAATAAGATTTAAAATATTATGTTTAAACCATTACCTTACTATTTTTAGTCAGCAGGAATTTAGTGTGTTAATTTTGGCAAAAAGACTAAAAAACCATACTAATTTTGTGCCCTATCACTTTTAACTCTGCTATAGTTTAAAAGTAGGCGTTTTCGTGCGTCCAAAAGCACTGCAGTTCGTATGAATCACTGCTCTTAAATAGAAGTAGGCGTTACGTAGGCCCGAAAAGTAGAGCGCAGAAGTTTATATAAATCACAAATTTGCTCTTGAATAAAATTTGTCGTTACGGTAGGCCCAAAAGGTAGAGCACTAAAGTTCATAAAATCACAAACTTGCTCTTAAATAAACGCAGGCGTTAGGATAGGCCCAAAAGGTAGAGCACAAAAGTTCATATACTTAAATCGTGTCAGAAACTTGTAAGTTAATAATATTGAGAAAGTTAAATAATTTAGTAGGTATTGTAAATGCGTGTATCTTTTCAACCACTTTTAATTTGGTAGTTAGATAATTTACTGTTTGATTTTTAGCTCAAGATGATCTTTTCAAGTGTTGCATTCATATCTTTCAAGTGTCACTTGCATAGATACAGGTAAAACGATCACATCATTCTCGATTGCACAGTTTCGCTTATTTTAAATTGGCCACATAAAAATAACCAATTGACCATGACCACCGATGCCCGTAAAGTTGTGTTTTGCAACTCGATGGTAGAGCCGGTAAGAGGTGCGCGGGGGCCGACCGTCGCCGTGCCAGGTAACAGGAGGTACGGACACAGTATACACTGTAACAACCACTGTGAACCATGGAATAAGCAACACTTACTATGGCAAAACCACAGGGTATGTAACAGCTACTATGGGAAAGGCACAGGTTAGACGGTAGTTGGTATGGTATGCGCCGCGTAAAAATAACGATCATAAAATAACCGGTTTTAGTGTTATTGAATTTGTATCGTTGTTTGATTTTGTGAATGAATATTTTTCAGCGATGCAGAGCCTAGTGTTTAATTACAAGATTGATAGTTTCACAAAGATTTCTAAAACATTTTATTAGGTATCAAAGTATCAAAATGTTATTGTTTTGAGATGTTTTGTAAAAGAAACCCTGGAAAAACACTGTTTGTTTTCAACAGGTGCTGGGCTTATAACGAGATATAGATAATCTGTTAAACTTAAGCCCTAAAACTGGTTATCAGCAACAAACTTTTCTCAAAAAACTGACATAGAAAGTGGAGCACTATGCGTTCTTGAATCGTCGTCCTCCCTCCCACATCAGCGTATCTCTTTCGCTCTTCATCTCGCTATCTCTGTCTTGTGCCATAGCCAGTCAGCGCGGTACTCTGGCGCTAATCAGGTGTGTTATTACCGCGGAAAATACGTGAATAACTCAACTAAACCCGTTCGCAAGCAAAATCGTGTGCGGAAAACTACGGAACTACAGTAAAACTTGCTAATGTTTTCGTTGTATTATTCAATTAGTGTTTTATCAGTGAGCTGTGTTGTGTTGAAATAGTGACCAATATTGTGTGACGGTCCTTGTTCTAGAGGCTTTTGCGGAGGTTATCCTGTTTCTTAGACGTTTGCGGTTGGTGGTCAAGGTATGCAAGTGTTTACTTTTTTTATTGGAACATTTTTTACTGACTAGAACATGCTTTATCTAGGTAAGTATGTTTAAACTTACCTAGCTAAACACTTTATGGTCCTCTAACGTGTTTTATCTATGTAAGTTGGTGGTAAGCTGGATAAAGGATGGTCAAGATGTAAAAGTAGAAGAAGTCAATGAGGATTTAATTACTCTACAATTATTATTGACAGAGAGGTTTCAGAAACTTACTTTTAGGAGAAGGTTCTGGTATTGCATGTCTTTATAGGCTACGGTAACCGCTTACGGAAACAAATGACTCTATAAAGTCTGTGCAAGAACGTTAGAATGCCCTTGAGTCTAGGGCATTCTAAAACCTTCTTGAACAGAGTCTAGGCCCTAGATAGACTAAGTAACTATATTCTAAAGAACTAAATAGACCTCGCTAGGTAGAGTTTTATCCCATGGAAATTTTACTCAGAACTTTATTTATTAGTATAGGTCCCGTACCTATATTTAACTTTAAGATTTTGTTTAGACGGTGGCGTAAGTTGACAGTCTCATAGATTTAAGGTTCAAATTCGTGTGAAATAGCGCTCACTGTCAAGAATGAAATAAATAAATAAACATGCTTGCATTTGTTTGGCAATAAGACGTCATGGTAGGACCCTAATTACTTGGGTATTGTGTTTACAATCTGTGCTCTTTCAAATTTCATTCTCATTTATTTACCTGCCTAATCGCCAATATAAGTAGGATTAGGTTTTCTAATGAACGAACTCAAACCTTATATTGATAAGGTGCTTACTCAAACCCACGAGCCTGAACAAAAGACAGTGTCGATCCCTAACAACTTTCTGAAGGCATCTGATTTGTTATCTTATTTACTTTTAAAACCAAACATTAACAGATCCACTTGTTACTATTTACCTTAGTTTACGTCATCAGGTGCTTTGTACTAGCGTGCAGTCAAGTGTGTGATGAAAAAAGGGGAACCTTATCTAATGTGTGCTTTTCTACCTGCCTTTCCCTATGAATTTGACCTGCTTTGGAGTTTTAACGCTTTCTGTGAAGATTGTTTAGATAGTGAAGTAGTTTCAAATAATTTTGTACTTACTTAAGTTATGGCTAAGCTTAGGTAATCCTTGTTGGTAAAGAAATTCTAACAAAATTATGATAAGGTTTCATAATGTACCCATAAAGCAGGTAGAGCTAAACAAGATTTAAGAGTTACTACTTAAAAAATAATAGTAAAGTAGATAAGAGACTAATAAATGCAAAAGTGGTTAATGAGTCATTATACCTAGAAATCTGGTCTTACATAATTTGTATGAAGGTACGTACTATGAAATCAACATGCAACGATAATTTGAATAGCCAAATGGCACTTATTGTCTCCAAGTTCCAACAGTAGTACATTACTGACTGTCCATCATGACCATTCAATGCAGTTGCAGTTTTGCTTTCTTCATAGAATCTCAGAGAAATTAAACACGCCCATATTCTTTACTCTTATACAAATAGTTTAAAAAGTTATCGTTATCAAAATAGTTTAACGGCACTTTGTCTCCAACAATACCTTAATAAAACAGAAAACAGCGTCCATGACCGATGCAACTGACTCTGACTCACGCCGGCGGAACGTCATCGTGATGTCATTACCACCAGGTAGGCTTAAATTAGAAAGGTGAACTTTTGTACCATACTTGTTTATCTTTATCGTTGGAGTCAAGTTGGAGCTTGGAAGTTCCAGTTTGACTGAATCCGGTCGGAGAAAAAATATTGCTAGACGATGTGTAGAGATTTTAGAACCGATGATTTATAATCGATTTTAAATTGATGCACGGGTTTGGATTTTGTAAAATTCTGTTCATGGATTATCTTCGAAATGAGCCTTTGAAATATCGTTACCAAAATAACAGCCTAAAGCCCGAAGGTAGCGATGTAAACACGGAATTGAGAGTCAATTTCTGCATGATGACACAAATTGGTGACTAATATTAGACGGTGTTTTTTTGTTTAGAATGATGATTATAAATTTTAATTACATATTGAAAGAAAGAAAATTTGTTTAATGAATGTTCGAAAATACAACTTTTATCCAGAATACCCTTCCAAATAAAACACAAGGACACTTACATTTTCAACAAACTGGAAATTTAATTAGGTATCTACCGCACGAACCGTTTGCCTGTTCGAGTTGCATGCTTGTCATATCACTGATTCTTTCTACTACTACTGATTTTTTTTAATTTGTTTCTACATTAGGATGCAGGATAATCAAGAAAGACTGACCTATCTATATATATATAATGACGAGGTTGAGTTATGGTGGCCCCGAAAAGGGCTTATGACCGTCGGTGAAAGAATCAGTGTAGTGAAAGGATTAAAGTGCGCCTCTTAGGGGCTCTTTCGTGCACATGTCACTTGTCTTCGAATTTTTAGGTTTTAGAACATGGCGGTTCCCTCACCATGTTTTCCTTCACCGTTCGAGTGAAACGTCTGAGGAGAATACTACTAAGGTTTAATTTGGTAAACCGTAACCTCTGGCCTATTCTTCTACGTGAGTTATAACTAATAATGGAACCACGTAGACCATTAAAAGTCATGCAAGCATCGCCATTAGAACTGGTTTCAATAACAGCAATATCATAGATCGTTATAACCTTTATCTTTATCGTATTGGATACCTGAATAGAGGTGAATCTATGAATAATGAACTCGGTTGAGGTGAATACAAGTGAATAGGTACATTGATGGTAAACGACACAATTGGCTCGTTTGGATGATAGCCATTTACATGAAAATAATCGTTATTTTAGTTAGTAACTGTAAAATATGACGTAAATGTAGTTATTTTCTACGTTTTGAAGTTGATGTTTCGTTTTAATTTATTGGATTATACGGGTTTTGGATACCTGAATAACCTTCGCACTAAACCATAAAAATAACCGATAACGGTTCTGTTTCTAAGAATTTGGTCACTGCGTTCTGCATTACTGTTTTTATAGTCTAGTCTACAGAAACAAACGGGTTCGAATGTCTCGATATTATTTTAACACCGTACTTAATTGTTAATTTACTGTGTTATTGAATTGGCTATTGAATATAGCTCGCGCCCTGAGGACTCGCAACACGGGGCGCAAAATCGAGATCTCTAGTGAGTCTAGTGAGTCTAGGACGCAGTTGCGGGCGGGTTATCTAGTAAGAAATTTAATTCACATGGTTTGTTTTTACATAACATGACAGACTTATGCATCAAATTTATAAACACTAAAGACTCTTTATTTGATTAAATTAGTTATCGCTATATTTTCGCGTTGTTCTTATTGTCTTTTTAAAGAAACTTATACGAATAAACTTCAGTAAATCACTATAAATAAACCGGTCGCATTGTTTTGCACAAAACGAATCCAATCGGTTCCACGAGACGTCTTTCTATTCCACATTGTTACATTGTTGACACTGAACAGAGAGCTGTGGGACTATGTGGGGTACTACCATTGTCTTTGCATCTTTCCCTTTTTTTGCCGCAGCAGAGGTGCGGTGTTTTACGAGTTAATGATTAGAATATAAAAAGTTTATTCAACCATGAATTTAACGAAATAGGAACCATAGATCACCAGATGATAGATTAACAGAAACAATAATTTGGGGGGATATGCCCATACTCGCCACGCTGGGCATGCGTTTTCGCAATTTCCCTTCTCCTGTCGCCTCTTATGACATTCGACGGGAGAAGAACAGGCCCCTCCATTTCTACCCCACCACGGCTTCGGAACAGTAAACCGTAAGAATACCGGACGACAATGAGACAGAACTGTATCGGTAGATATTTTATAGTAGATGGTACCTATCACACAGGTTTTTGCCTAGTTTAGGGCCAGTTTTGACCACTTAGATATATTCTTGCAGCACTGAGTATATTTTAATAGAATAATATTCAATTTAATGTTAATCTCTCAAGACTATTAGTTCTGTTACACCTACTGCAACAAACTGTACTTATACTATATTGTCTTAATTACCTACTACACCTACATCTAAGTTGAATAAAATCTTCTTTTTGGTAATAAATACATTTTATTATTATTATTATTATAGTAGATAGTTTTTGCAAGGTTTTCTAATTTGTTTTGTGATATTTTTATTCATATTACTATCTACGAAATACCGGTCGGTATCATAAGTTAATTAGGTAAGTATTAGGGTACCGTATATTCCAATGAAAAAAAAGAGAGACTTATTTATGATTATTATTAGGTATTTATGTCGTTTATATTTTTGTCTTCTTCTGGATATTCAGACGGAATATTCAGTAAGATTAAACGAATGTATCCTTGAACTCCTCTTCTACATCTCGTCATGATAATTGTTTGTTACAAAACAAGAACACATCTCCTTTGAATTGGGCTCTGTGTTTACAAAATACTGTTTCAGTTTACTAACATTAAGATTGAAACTATAATAGGGCACGCGTGTGAACGCGTGCTGTAGATTGTTTAAGAGCTGTTTTAGTCAAAATGACTGGTTGCGCTTTTGATAAATCATCCTCTACGTTTATAAATTCCACTGTAATAGAACGTACGAGAATACTATAAATAAAATATCTCTAAGTATGATGAAAAACTTTCGTCAAATCACTGATTGATTTTTCCACCTCTCAAGAGTTTTATTTTTTATTTTTTTTATGTTATATGGAGGCAAACAGGCTTACGGCCCTTCTGATGGTAAGGAAGGGCACAGCGAGATTTTCTCGTTCTGAATTGGAGCAGCCCGCCTGGGAAGGTACCTCCGCCTTACAGAAGATCGCAGCCAAATAACATTATTTGTTTTCAAATAGTGTTGTGTTCCTGCGATGAGTAAGGTTGCCAGAGCTCTTTAGGGGGAGGGGGGTTCGGGGTCGGCAACGCGTGCATGATGCCTCTGGTATTGCAAGCGCTCATAGGCTACGGTAACCGCTTACCAACAGGTGGGCCGTATGCATGTTTGCCACCTAAGTAGTATTAAAAAAAAAACCATTGTTGGTACCAGAAAAAATATTTGCGGATCATGCAAAGCTTTGCCCCTCCCCGTCGTCATCGAACCCTTGAAACTTAGTCTTTCACTCCACATCGAGTTCGTCGAATGTTTGGATCGGCTGATTGCGTAAAGTCCAATGGCGATGGTTCAGTTACCCAATCAAGTTCTGTTTGCAATATTAATCGAATTTCGGTGAAAGTCACCCGCGGACTCTGAATCCATCCAAGTAATAAAATTCATTTATGGATGTTTGCCAAAAACTTCCATGTACTACGAGGTAATAAATAAATAAATGCAAAAGTTTGGATATTTGGGGTTCAATCACGTCGTATCGGTTCGGCTGAAAGGATGTTCTTGTAACGTAAAAATAATATAAATTTCCAAAAATAAAAATAAATTGTACCGAATTTTCCATGTAGTATATTTGATAAGACTAAATAAAATTATGTTAAATTGTGCATGCATGAAGCCTTGCGGCGCTCGTCAGTCCTTTCACCACACTAGTTCTTTTACCAACGGTCATACGCCCTTTTCATATCTCAAACTGATCAGTGATGTCATGCAGGATGATTAAGATAAAACCAGTGCTGCGATAAGAAAGTAGGTTAGATACTTACGTAAAAAGCTCTAATTTAAATGTTTTAGTAAATTAGTTTATGAACCTATAAATTTTATTATTTTCTATTATAATTGAATTTAAATATTTTTTAGTGACATTTTGTATGTAATTTTCTTATTTTGTATTAATTTTATTAATTTGGTATATTTTGATTGAATACTTGCTACTTATAAGTAGTCAATATTTTTTTTTTTATTTTTTTTTATTGACCTATATTTTTTTGTATCAATAAATGACTATTATGACTAATATGACTATTACCTGTGCGTGGACGGGACGGAATAGCCAGAAACGAACCGAGGGATGCCCTTACAGCTGATAGACTAAAATTTACATTAACATAGATATAAACTTGCTCATCCAACTGACGGTAATGACATCGTAAAGAAGGAAAGGTCAGGGAAGGCGCCCCTCATTCCCACGACTAGCGACAGAAGCCGTATGACGAAAACTGGTGCGATCTAACTCTTAAATGTACAGTTGGGTTGAAAATGACTTTGTATAAAAAAATTTTCTTCAACCAACGTTTTTTCAACTTTCTTTAAAACAAACCTAAATTCACGAATACTACCGATCTAAAATGCTAATGAAAAGATCCCTAAGTTTTGCTTTTTTCATTTATACACACTCTTCGTTTTACTTAATAAGTCCCTATAATATTATAAATGCAAAATTTTCAGTTCAATCACGCCGTAAAAGCTGAACCGACTGCTTTGGATGAAACTGATATACTGTATAGAACTTGTATAGTATAGGTAGTAGGTACCTATAACACCTGGAATAGCATAATAGGCAACTTTTTATCCGGGTACCATGCGAGTAAAGCCGCGAGCGGAAACTAATCTAATTATGAAAAATAAACGAAATGAAAATATAATGGATCCTCTATTAATGGCCTCACCATTACTCTTTTCCCTGATAGTGAGGCCATTAGAGAAAAAAGAAGTACGTAATGCACTTTAATCGTTGCCTGTACAGTGTACAATAGATACACCGCACCTCGACACTACACAGGAAGAAGCTTCTCGGAACAGTGCACACTGGCTATGGGGTGCATCGTAAGCAGTTTCGTGTGAAATTATGTAGTGTTTACATTATATCAGTGATTAATCTGACTTCATCAGCTCTTCCGTATCTCACACTTTACCATAAACTGTAGGTACTTAGAGGTTCTTACGTTTTGTGACTTGAAACTAAAACAAAGACGGCCCAAGTCCAAAGACACGTCTGTAAGACACGTGCTCTGTGGCTTCTGAACCATTATACGGGGTAGGAAAATCGAGATCCCAGGTGTCCCAAGTGACAAAGTTATATTTTGCTAAAACGCTGTAACTATGATGTGACACATATGGTGATGAGACCGGCTGAAGAATACTATGGGAAGAATACTATGGAATATATAGGGAGAATATGCAGAATAAGAATAAGAAGAGAGAAGAATAAGAGAATATGGATGTCGTAAGGGCGACTAAGAGAACAAAGATAGCTCTAACTAAATGGTAGGAATTAGCTCTGGAAATCTGTGGGGGAGGCAATGTTCAGTAGTGGACGTCCTGCAGCTAAAATGAAGACTAAACCTATGATATTGACTGTTACTTGATCAGCTCTATCTATCCCGCCCTCTCTCCTCACGCGAGAAAACACCTATGTGAGGTGCGTGAGTTATCGCTCCGAACCTATGTTCGGAGCGATATCTCACACACCTCAGAATATGGAGGGCCTATGCCCTCCATATTCCCATGGATGTCGTAAGAGGCGACTAAGGGAAAAAAGCTAGAGGATGAGCAGCAGCGGTATTCATAAAGAAAGCTCTAACTAAATGGTAGGAATTAGCTCTGGAAATCTGTGGGGGAGGCAATGTTCAGTAGTGGACGTCCTGCAGCTAAAATGAAGACTGAACCTATGATATTGACTGTTACTTGATCAGCTCTATCTATCCCGCCCTCTCTCCTCACGCGAGGAAATACCTATGTTATGTGCGTGAGATATCGCTCCGAACAATGCCTATGCATTATCCGATAAAGCTTTCTCTCCAGTATGGAAATGTCAACGGAATTGTATTCTCAACATTCATGCATAGCGGCGTTAGGGTTGTCAAGCATCTGAAAACACTAGTGGTTCGCCCCGAACTGAGATCTCGCGATAACCAATCTTCCCATAAAAACGAAGTCATTGAAACTTCCTACCTAGGCAAGCTACACCGCGAGCGCTTCTGATAGCCTTTTAGTCTCATTGGTTCTCTCTTGGTCATCCTGCATTAAGGAGAGTGACCATGGTGAAAGTTTACTGCGAACGACTAGGCTAGCTACATAACGAGCGCTTCATATAGCTTGGAGTGTAACTGATTCTTTCGTTGTTACCCTGCATTAAGGACAATGACCACGCTGAAAATTTCTACTAACGACCAGGCAAGCCACACAATGATCACTTTAATTACTTTCAGAAATTTTTGAACATTATAACACATAAAATAGTGTGACAGCCCTAGCCTGCTTTCTCAATGTGATTCAGTATTCTCGTCCATTGTTGTACCTTCGGGCAAGTATTTTATTTATCATTGCTTTGTGGAAACATTACCTAACTCAATTAATTACCTTGGTACAGTCAATTCAATGTAAAAATTTGTAGACGGTTTACAGTAGTGAGTATTACATAAGTGCCTGAGCCTATACCCACTAACACAAAAATAAATAAGAGCTAAAATAAAACGATGGCCGCACTTTCAATACACAAACCTATTTAACACTTTACACCCTGTATAATGTGCCGGCTCTTTGTTCATATAATTTACAGAAAATCCGATTACTTGGTGTGGTAAGTATTGTGGAACCAAATAAGTACTACTGAACATAACTAATACAGAAACAAATAAACCTCAATTTTCTCTTATACTCCGTTAATCTTAGGCAAAAACATGATGACTGATGATGAGAAACAAACAAACACGGCACCACCTACTAGCATCTGGCAATTCTGGCATGTATCAACGGATAAACAAATTAAAAGCCAATAAATAGCTGATAGTGGTCACTGTGAGGTGTACGCCCACATCCGCAGTGGGTACTATTCCAGTTGTACCACAAATCGTAAATGTGGTACGGTTGTGCCTCAGGACCAGTTGTACCATAAGCCAAGCGGCCAATTCTACTAATTTACAACGTTAAACGTTCTATTCAGTAGATACCAACTATGGTTCAGTACCAATCGCGGTTCGAATATTGCCAAAAAAATACATTCTTCTAAATAGATCACCGTAATGTATATGTTGAAGTGGAAGTGGCAAATCTGATTTATATCATTTCTGCACTCAAACTGAATCAAACTTGGCTATCTCTGATTCCAAATGACCGTGGACTTCTGACTTTTTGAACATCGCGGGAAGTTGGTGGATAAAGAAGGCCCAATACTGTTCGCCGTGGCACTCTTTGGGGGAGGCCAATGTCCAGCAGTAGCTGTTGATGATGTACTTGATTTCGTTGAGTAGGGTAGTTCAAGCCGTATCTCGAATTACAGTAGGCAGCTCATAACATAATAATGATAGTCACGCGATGTACAAAATAGTAGTCTTTATTGATCGAGTGAGCGAAGATCTCTGTAATTCTTTATTGCAAACAGAAACATTATCTATATGGAAACCAATATAAAGATAACTATGGTGAATTTTCAATGACTTTGTAGTTCAGGTAAGATTGGATATTACAAGTATAAAGATACAATTCTCATAAGTTTTTCTTATTTCTCGTTGAGGCACAAATAAGATAAAATTTGATAATAATATATCTAAGTACCAACTTTTACCAGACATCGCGAGATCTCAGTTCGGAGCTAACTACTAGTTGTACATGTAAGTAGTACTTACATACCTTACGCAATATACCGATGCTTCGTTTGTTCGTAGTTACAAAAAAATTGCCTAACTGTAAGTACTGCACCGTCGATTCATTATAATAGAATCTAGAAATAAATAAAGTGGATTTTTTTTTTTGTTTTTTTTGTTTTTTTTTTATTGGAGATGGTTAGGCGTTTGACCACCATCTCACTTTTGCAAGTGAGATGTGGCCTAAGATGGAGCACGCTTTACCAGAAGGAACTTATTCACTCTAGATTTGAAGACTCCTAGATTGTAGTCATCCGGGAAAACAGACGCTGGCAGATCGTTCCAGTACTTTGCCAGTGCTTATAATAAAGGTGGAGCAGAAACGTTTATACATATTATATATTTATATATATTTATAACGGAATTAGAATGTACTCGTATTTGAAGGGCTTCATTGGATTAAATTGCTATCAATTTTATGTTGACGTTTATTCGATTTGAACCAAGTGACAGTTTTTGCATGGTATAGGAGTAAACGCTACTTTAGCTATAACAGGCATTGTAATCATTTATGCTTTATTCATACACTCACTAACTTTATCAACTCGATAAAAGTACTTCCACCTCTTTCTTTTGTTTACTGCTAGAAAAGGACAGGGCGAGAGTTATCGAGCCGATAAAGTAAGTGATTGATTAAGAATAAGAGGGTTTTTGTGTACCAGCATAAAGAAAATGCTATGGGTGGATTACCGCTTGCTTGTCGTACCACTCATTCTTTCTTGGTTATCCTGTATTAAGTCAATGACGAGGTTGAGGTATGGTGCCCTGAAAAGGGTCTATGACCGTCGGTGAAAGAATCAGTGTAGTGAAAGGATTCAAGTTCGACTCTTAGAGGCTCCATTCGCGCACATGTCACATATCTTCGAATTTTTAGGTTCTAGAACCACCATTTTCCTCACCATGCCGATGAGTGAACTAGTATAGCACACGAATCCATTGGTGCGCGACCGGGATTCGAACCTACGACCTGTGGATCGGAAGGCGGGGCCACTACCACTACTCCACGAGTATTCGTTTAGCTATCTCTCCTTTTAGTCTTTATTTCAAGAGCGTTGAACGTGAGCTATAAAACTGTAGAGATAATACACCTGCCATTAATAAATCAGTATGTGTTAGTAATACCCACAATATTCCACGGCATATTAAAATTCCTTCGTTTCATTAACCACACCTGATCAAACACTATTGTCTTCAATCAAACAACACAGTTTGAATGAAGGCTTGGTTGCATGGTTGTTCTGCATACCATGTTTGTGTCAACAGTCTGTACCATCATAAATGCCATCCATTTGGAATTCTAGAATGTTCTTTATACAAGATGATTCATAGCATGTACCTATGCTATCACGAAAAGGGTTTATTTTCACGTAAAAAAACTCTTGGCAAAAATCAGCTGTTTTATCAGTTATTCAGCTGAACTTCTCGTAGGTATGGGTAATATTTAGTTGTGAAAAGACCAAATACAGCACTACAGCAGATTTGAAAAAGTTCTGAAAAAATAACCTGAAAATTTTCTTAAAAGATTTTTTTCCTTCATATTTTTCATTTTTGTTCATAGAGTAAGCCCCTTTCGAGATAGAATACTAGTTACGGAACACGCTGTTGACGTATAAATAAAATAATAAAATAAATATTCCGGACATATCACACATTGTCAACTGATCCCAAACTAGGCATAGCCTGTACTATGGGTACCAGAGACTGATATACATAATAGATAGGTATATATTTAACACCCAGACGCGGGAATCGAACCCGCGACCGCTAGCGCAGAAGGCAGAGTTACTACCAACTGAGCTATGAGGCCAGTTAAATAAAATAGGTTGAATTGAAGTACGTACTAATCGTCTGTAGTCCGCATCCAAGCTGAAACGCCTAGATCTAAGAGACAGTTCCTCCTAGTGTTTAACGGTAAAGCGCGTCACACACGGCAGCTATAATGTAAAATTGTATATTATAGCACGATACATCTCATTACATCTTTCCATGGAAACTGTCAGGAGACCACACACGGCAGCTATAATGTATCTTTATACATCTTTGTATCTTCTGTCAGTTTCTATGGAAAGATGTAATGAGATGTGTCGTGCTATAATATACTTTTTTACATTATAGCTGCCGTGTGTGAAAGGCTTAAGTGATGAGTATAAGTGAGGAAATAATTACGACTTATGCGCAGTTGGCATGTCGCATGGAAGTGGTTTGTCAATTAGTGCCAACTGATATTAGATCTATCTTTATGATGCTAATTATTGTCTTTCTACCTGTATTAGCTGTCATAGTTTTTTATACAAGGTGATTCATTACATGTATTCCATCCCGAAAGGGGGTTATTCTACATATATCTTTTGCTATTTATTTTTGTTATTTTCTTTCTTACAAAGTGTTATCTTCGATTTCGTTCTGTCTTTACCGATTTTTGATTGAAAAATGTCGAATTCCCATAATTCGTAGAACTAACTTTATTGCCAATTGGGTGTAGAAAAAAGCCCCTTTGGGGGTAGTATACATTATTATGAATATGTATAGGTACTCATCTTCCAATAAGAAAACTACTCTTTTTCGAGCTTCCGTTTCTGTGTAGTATGGAGCCCATATGGAGTACTGCTGTCACCTCTGGGCAGGAGCACCTGGGTACCAGCTTGGACCCTTTGACTCGGTTCAAAGACGCGCTATGAGAATTGTCGATGATCCCAAGCTAACAGGCGGTATTGAGCCCTTAACCCTAAGGAGGGACTTTGCCTCCTTATGTGTGTTCTACCGCCTGTATAACGGGTTGTGTTCTGAAGAATTGTTTGATATGATGCTCAGCTTCCTTTTATCATCGCACCTCTCGCCATAGGCAGGGGATCCATCCTCATACCCTGGAGCCGGGTTGGTCGCGTACCGTGCGGTTTCAGAGGAACTTCCTCCCGCGAACACTCAGGTTGTGGAATGATCTCCCTGCTGAGGTTTTCCCTAAAGACTACAGTACCCCATACTGTAGTCCTTAGGGAAAAAAGGGCGTTTTGAACTTTTTAAGGGTACATAGGCTACGGTGACCACTTACCAACACGTGGGCCGTATGCTTGTTTGCTACCTTAGTTGTATAAAAAAAAAAAAGTATTCTTTTCTATGCAATTACTGAGCCTAGTCCTGAAAGTAAATTTTGGAGCCACTAAGAAAGCCACAACCTAGTTTTTACCACAAACCTAGTAAACGCTCAAAGTATAATTTCGAGTCTTGTTATTTTTTCGAGGTTTTCATGTTCGTGCTCGTGACAGTAATTTGTAAGCCAATAAACCAATTTATCTGTATCATACTGACCTTGAATACTTCAACTTTGTTATAAGCAATGTGACTTTACTTTATGAATACTACAAATCAACTTAATTTAATTTACGTTTTCTGTCACACTTACTTATAAGTAGGTACTTATTAATAATAATAAATAAATAAATAATAAATATTCCGGACATTATCACACACGGTCAACTGATCCCAAACTAGGCATAGCCTGTACTATGGGTACCAGAGACTGATATACATAATAGATATATATTTCACACCCAGACACAGAACAAACATCTGCGTTAGTCACAAATGTTTGTCCATTGCGGGAATTGAACCCGCGACCTCTAGCGCAGAAGGCAGAGTCACTACCAACACTGAGCTATGAGGCCAGTCTAAAAGATCTATTAAGAAAGCGTAATTAGGTATACTATAGCTCTTATAGATTGTATTATTGATGGAACCATAGCCTGATGTACCCCTCGACAGCTATTAGCTAAGTAGTCATTTTACAATGTCTGTAACGCTTGCTTTACATTTTAAGTCATCATCATCATCATCAGCCTGCTGAAGTCCACTGCTGAACATAGGCCTCCCCCAAAGAGTTCCATGACGAACGGTCTTGAGCCTTCTCCATCAACCGACTTCCCGCAACCTTAACAATGTCGTCTGTCCATCGGGTGGGGGGCTTTCCAACACTGCGTCGTCCGGTTCGTGGTCGCCACTCGAGAACCTTTGTTCCCCAACGGTTGTCGGTTCTGCGAGCTATATGGCCGGCCCACTGCCACTTCAACCTGCTAATTCTGAAAGCTATGTCGGTAAACTTAGTTCTTTTTTTTTTATACTACTGAGGTGGCAAACAGGCATACGGCCCACCTGTTGGTAAGCGGTTACCGTAGCCTATGAGCGCTTGCAATACCAGAGGCATCACGCACGCGGTGCCGACCCCGAACCCCCCTCCCCCTAAAGAGCTCTGGCAACCTTACTCATCGCAGGAACACAACACTATTTGAAAACAAATAATGTTATTTGGCTGCGATCTTCTGTAAGGCGGAGGTACCTTCCCAGGCGGGCTGCTCCAATTCAGAACGAGAAAATCTCGCTGTGCCCTTCCTCCTCTAACCTTCCTCCTTCTACGGATTTCCTCATTTCGGATTGTATCACGCAGCGAAACTCCGAGCATAGCTCTCTCCATAGCCGGTTGGGCGACTTTGAGCTTGTGTATGAGGCCAATCATTTTAAGTATTATTTATGAAGGTATTAGGTTGATATTATATCGAGAGTAGCGTGTGCTGCCTTTAGAACATTCGCTGAGGGCTCACCATTTATATTTTTTTCTCATTTGCTTTTATTCATCATATACGTCCACTGCTGAACATGGCCTCCCCCGCAGACAGAGCAAATTCCTTATCATATGGGGGGATTTGCCCATACTCACCACGCTGGGCATGCGGGTTGGCGAGCGCAGTTAGAGCTATCGTTGTTAAAATGAGGGACGCTGCTGCCCATCCCCTAGCTTTTTCCCCTTAGTCGCCTCTTACGACATCCGCGGATAGAGATATGGAGGGGCCTATTCTTTAGCCGGGGCCACCACAGCCTTGCTTTTATTACTAGCTTTTATTTAATACCTGATTATTTGTCTTTTGAGCCTCACCGTGTTTGACCGTCACCACACTGAAGCTCTACATTCCATTTTATGAAAATGGATCGAATGATAGCTACCAAGCTGTTTTTGTTGCCTGATTCTTCTCCGCTTGGTCCCGAGGAACGCTTACATTCACCTAGTTTCTGTGACGTTTCAAAGTGATCCCAGTTATTTTATTGAAATAAATATCCTCTGACTTTGGCTATTATTTTTTATACCACTACAATATTTTGTACCTACCTTTCAAGGTTCCCAAGGAACTGCACCCAATTTTTATCGGATGTTATCTATAGTAGGTGAAGCTATCATCTTGCGTGATTGACGGCTCATTGAACCGTAGTTTAGTTATATTCTTACCACTGATCAACATTCTTACTACAGATCAACTGATCTTGCTTACCGCTCCCGATCCCGAAGCCTCTCCTCTCTTCTCTCTTCTTTTAGTCTTTCATTCATGTCCATGCATATGCGAATATCTATTCTTACTATGTTCTAGTCATAGGAGAAATAATACATTCCTTACAAGCTTCCACCTGCGGCTTTGCTCGCGTGGTATCTACATAAAAATTAGCATATATGCTATAGAACTTTTTCTATTCCAAGTTTCAAAGAATCGGTTGAGCCGTTATTACGGCATGATTGAACAACACACATCCTGGCAAACTTTCGCATTTATATTATTAGTAGGATATTAGGATTACTGACTGGCCTCATAGCTCAGTTAGTAGTAACTCTGCCTTCTGCGCTAGAGGTCGCTCGAGGAGGTTCGATCCCATCAAACATTTGTGGGATAAAAACAGATGTTTGTTCTGAGTCTGGGTGTTAAATATTAATCTATTATATATATATCAGTCTCTGGTACCCATAGTACAGGCTATGCCTAGTTTGGGATCCAGTTGACCGTGTGAATATGTCCGGAATATTTATTTATTTTTTATTAACCAACTTCCATGTATATGAAATGAACAGTCAATCTTGTTCAGAGCACCAAAAGGTTTGCATCTTTGACCTTTCTATATTTATATCTTTGTGTAGCGCAACAAGAAACTTGCTTTCTTAGTTAAGTCTGGATTGACTTTGAGAATCTGACTAAGAATACATCTGAATTGATGTCAAATTTGATTCTTGAAAACCCTCAAAGTTTCCCTCACGATGATTAAAGATACAAAAGCCTTCTTATACTACCTCCTTCTCAATATTAACTTGTAGTAGGAAGCTACTGACGTCATCCAAAGCTAGAGTTTTCAAGGTTCTTTGTATGTATTTAGAAATACAAATCGAAACTCATGCATCACGAATAATCACGATTGATTCTCAGGTGATGGGCTCGCCAATCGATGCTAGGTCGCATTGTTTAGAGACTGGTTAGACAGGTACGGTTAATGCCGGTTAATTATTGCCCGCGACTTCAACGAAAACATGTATTGTCACATGTTCGGTACACGACCTTCAGGCTGAACGAATATGAACATTATGAACGAATATGAACATTATTGTTGCCAACATTTATTTACTGACGCAGATATAAATCGTAAACAAATTGGTTTTTCGAAAAAAATAATAGTGCGTGAAATTAATATGCAAAAGCAAAATAATAATAACTCCAGATAATGGTAAAACTGCACAGCAAAGAACACATTTGGTACCTATTTCGGCTAAGTATTTACATACCTACTAAAATCAATATGGTAATTTTGTTAAGGAAACAAAACATTAATAGGAAGCTCCACCAAGACCTTAGAGAGTGTCAATGGCAGCTATATAATAAATGAATGCTAATGAAGTCCATGAAGTTAGTGATTGTGATAATCTTCAAGACGCATTTCCTTACGACTACAAACCAGCAAAAAACAGGGTTTTCCTTCAATGACTTGAATGCAAACAATGAATGAATGAATGCACTGCAAACCTTGATCTTACGATGACGTATCCGTCGGTTGGTACTCAGACGTGCCAAATCTATTGCATTCAAGAAACTCACGTGTCACTGAAATAGCTATGCTATAGGCATCTTCGGAAAAGCATTGTAAGAAAAGTGTAGTTATAGTTTGAGTCATTGGTAACTCTTGTGTTTGTAGCACTAGGTCTAAGCAGAGTTCAGTTATAAATAAATAAATAACACCCAACAGTCACACACATATCCTGACCCCCTCATTAGGATAGCCTGTGTCGTGGATATCAGAAACTACGAGTACTATTTTTCTATACTAAATCGCGCGGTTCACACATCATAATTTGGGCCTGTTCCAGCGCCGTGGTGTTAACCCTAACCGCGCTCTCCGTATCAATAAGTACTGCCACAGGCTGGTCACGCCACCGCACAAATTATGCAAGACCGAAAGATCTGTGTTTGTTATGGGCCCGTCGATTTATAATAGACTACCGGAAGCGATAAGGGATGCCGCTTCCACCGCCATTTTTAAGCATAGAATAAGGACATGGCTGCAGGAGAGGGTGTTCTTCAGCATGAGCGAATTCCTAGAATTACCTGAACTGTAGAAGAAGAACACCTTCCCCGCGCCTAGGTCAGTTAAATAAAATTCTAAATTTAAATAAAATAGTAGTGTTTAAAGAAAAATGCTATTAATATTATGTAATTTATAGAGAATTATAATTATTACCTACTTAATTTATAAATGAATTATATAAAATATAATATAATAAAATTGTTACTTATCTTAATATGTAACATTCGACTTGTAAAATCTGCTTTTACTAATAAAATCTTGTATCTTGTATCTATATCTTATAATTCAGACTTCCTCGTACAGACCCTTTCTTTAATCACCAGAAAAAAATCGCACACAAAGGAGCCATTTCATTCTGGGCCTGGTCCATGTACACTACATAGAAAAATTAGGAAAAAATAGGAGATTACAAGAAAAATACAATTTCATTAATTTGAAGACAAATGCGATGGTACAATAATATTTCTTCTGGTAAGTTTTTTACTATGTGAACACTATTTGAAGGCCGCCATGTTGGTTTATAATTGGCGTTTGACATGACTTTGACATATTTTTCATGTCATGTTGTTTGATTTGATGTTTTTGTTTTGTCAGATAAATGTAGGTTGTCAAAATAACATTTCACGCACGTCCATCCGCCATATTTTTGTAGCGCTGTGTGTTGCTCTCTTTGTCGAAGAAAATCTTAATGTACCTTAGAACGAAGTCAATTTAAATAAAATAACCAATTAAATACGTTTACTTTATTGCTTAGCCATATTTTAGAGTAGTGTACACAGTGCAGGCCCTGTCTCCATATATTGATGAAACGTCTCTTTTCATATTGTACATTACCTATACCTTCTAAAGGTAAACAATAGGGCGTTTTTTTCTTTAATAAATCATTGTGTAAAATAACTGATACATATAATAAAAACAAGGTTAAATAATGTTTGCCCCACGACATTAGGAACGAGTTGACCTAGAATTTCATGAATAAAGCTTGACCTACAACCGAATGAATAAGCTGTGGATTTGGTGCCCTACAAAAAATTATTAATGTTGTTTGTAGTTCGCGTGACAAACTTACCCCTCACGAAACATATATCGAGGCGGTGGATACTCAAAGTCTTCCCCTTTGAAAGACTTAGATCTTTAGATCATAAAATACTGTCCGTGAACACCTTGGCATCTACAAAAACATTTTCATACAAGTCGGCAATTTAAGAGCTGTAGACTCCTATGTCTCACTTTGACTGGCCTCATAGCTCAGTTGGTAGTAACTCTACCTTCTGCGCTAGAGGGCGCGGGTTCGATTCCCGCACTGGACAAACATTTGTGACTAACACAGATGTTTGTTCTGTGTCTGGGTGTTAAATATATATCTATTATTTATATCAGTCTCTGGTACCCATCGTACAGGCTATGCCTAGTTTGGGATCAGTTGACCGTGTGTAATATGTCCGGAATATGAAAAATGCTACATAGATTCTTCAAGGGTAGTCAATCAATACTACCTAACTATCGATCTTACGAGTCGATGCACTAAAATTTCCTAAACCTTTTAAGTAGAGCAAAACAATTATCGAATTAAGATTTTGATTGAATTTATAAACGCACGGTAAATGGAACTGTGGAACGTACCGCTATAAAATATATATATTTCGTGTTTTTATTTCGATATATATATAATACAATATATATATCGAAATAAAAACACGAAATAGCATTTTGATTCAATAAAAAAATTCGGAAATAGTTCTATGGCGGGAAATATTAGTGGCGATCAATATTTGGAATGCGTTTATGAATCAAATAGAATTGAATAAACGTCCGCCATAGACTTATGCGTCCGCTCTGTATTTCAACATTTATTTAATAATCATGTTAGTTTTACGAGCATAAAGTGTGTCAGGCAGGGCAATAATAAGAGCATTTCTGGGTAGTGAAGAAACAGGCTTGCATTACATGCTTCCTAGAAAGTTATGAAAGTGTTCATGGTATGCCTGATTACACCAACCTACTTTTATTATCAACCGTCAAAACGAGGGTGCTACAGAGGGGTCTACTTAGGTACCCGTGGTATCGACGAAGGCCAACCTTTAAAGACAAGTTTTTGATATGTTGTGCATACGTGTTAGTGGAAACTAGCTTCAGCCCACGGCTTCTCTTACATGGTACCTGTGGTGCAATTGCCTAAGCGTAATGGCAATGAAGTTCGTAACTTTGGGGGTAATTTTAACAGTCTTACCAACATCCAAAACGTTCCAAACTTGACAAGGGAAAACTTCAAGACCTTAGCTTCTTCCTTTTCATTTCTGAAAAACTTCAGATGTCGCTATTATTGATAAAATCATACTTGAAATTGCGATCTTAATTACCATTTCGCTTACGCAATAGCCTGGCTGGATAAAACTGTTATTTCAGGTCACGACCTATCCAAATCGCCGTAAAGTAGTTGGACTAGCCTGCTCCATCTAAAACATGTCCCAAGAACTACAGCGTTAGTGATAAAAAAGTTCCACCTGACGCTCTTTAGATCATCTAGAATAGATGTAATAAAGCCTTGTTCTAGGAATGTGTACGGTACGTTGAACGACTGCTTAGGTAATACCCTAACCAACAATTAACTGAAGTTAATGGTGAATGAGGAATAGCCTTAGGCGGACTGTGGGGATCCTCTCCACATTTCTATTAGGTATTTTACCTACCTAAAAATAGTTTTAATTATTTATATAAAACCTACATGGTACTACATTGAATACTGGCACCGCGACACTCACGCACACGTCAGTCGGATGGAATCGCGAGTGCGACCTGTCATTGTAATTGTACTGCTCGATGCCTCCGGCTTTTGTGAATTACGTGTTTGCTTGTGAACTTTCTTGTTATTCCTTCTATTCTACGCTTGCTATCTACTCGGTGCCTCTCTCCTTCTGAACTATTAAATGTAGTGCTTGTGAATGTGTTGGAATTGAAACACTATACAGTTAACCCTTTCTGGACTACTTATTCATACTTCCACCAACACCACCAATCCTTCGCCTACACGTACAATATTAGACGCAAAGCCAAAGCTTAGAGAAATAACGAAGAATTTATAAGCCCATCTGAAATTAATACAATCAAATAAGCAGACTACCCGTCGCCGTTGGAATCCCAATATAGCGTAGGTGCGTACTCTTTATACTGGCTTTTTGCTATCGCATTGAATGCGGAGTCCAGGGCTGGACCTGTGCCAGATGTCGGTGAAATACTTCGGTTTATATAACGAAAATGATCTGTAGACCAACAGCTTTTTTGCATCTAAGCAGCAATTAGGTGCCTTGCCTTGCGTATAAATTCTTCGTCCAAGCAGCAATGCTTGCAATGCTGTGTAGGTTGCGGTAGCTGGTGAAATTACCGACGAACTTCTCAGAGGTAGGCAACGCACCGAGAGCTTGTCCAGTAGTTAAGATAATATAAGATAGCAAATGTCAATTACCTATTAGCCAATCAAAATTAAAAGATTAAAAGCATCGCCAATGTTTAACGTGACACTAGGGACGTCATTTTTCCGTCCACGCTGTTTGATGACGTTTTTGGCGTCATAGCGAGCGTTTTCGTATTCTGCTAAAAAGTTACGCGCATGACTTGTGCCGCGTTTCTACGCTGCATGAGGAATTCTAAATGTGTTGGTGAACTTAACCGCCTCAGTGCTCTTATGTTATTAATAACAATAAAAATAGTTATTCAAGGTAACCGACAAAAAAAAAAAGCATGCTGTTAGTCGAAAAAAAAATTATATTTGTAAAGGCGTCATAACAAAGTAAGACAAAGAGAAATTAAAATTTCAATACAACCCAACAAGGTAAAAACATGTTATGATCGATTTTGTTTTACTGCGTCTAAATATAGCTAAACCCGCGCTTAAAATGACTGCTCTACAAGACTGTTACTAAAATAGCACAAGCAGAATCGTTTCTGTCAAAATATAATCCACGATGTCCTCAAGCGCTTAATTTATTTGAAGATCTACGAAAGGTTTATTTCTGTGATATACAAGGTGATTCATATTATGTGTACTATCCCAAAAGGGGCTTATAACACTCAATTGGAAATAAATTTTGTTAGAAATTCGACTTTTTTCATTGAAAATCATCATGCAACATACATGTATATATAATATAAATCTGATGTTTTGGGGTCAGATCAGTTCAAACTCAACTATTCAGCTGTTTCAGTTACCAATCTTAATACAAAACAACTAACTGATTACTACAAAATGTAAAAAAAACAAGTAAATGTATATATTTTTAACGCTGATATTTTATCTTTTTGTCGATAGAATAAGCCCCTTTCGTGATTGTATACTAGTTACGGAACACATTGTATTTATGAACTATTTTTGTGCTAGTAGGGAAGCTCTACCTATTCCGATCAAACAACGATTTATGCACTGGTCCCCTTTTGTTTCACTGAAGTTTAGGAATTTTAGGAAATAAATCAAGTAACCGAACTGAAAATTGGAAAGGAAAGAAATCGTTGCACTGGTTAATCATCATCAGCCTGATGAAGTCCACTACTGTACATAGGCCTCTTCCAAAGAATGCAACGACGAACGCTTTTGAGTCTTCTCTGTCCACCGACTTCCCGCATTCACACTGTCGTCGATCCATATGGTGGGGACATAGGCCTCCCCCATAGATTTCTAGAAACAATAATTTGGCGGGATTTGCCCATACTCGCCTTAGTCGCCTCTAACAACATATACGGGTGCTACTACGAAAGCCAACATCACAACTCGGTCACCAGTTTGAGCTTTATTAAAGCTTCTCATTGATAGCAAACTACACAATCACAACAACACAAATTCACAGCTAGGTACCTACGCATTGTTCGTTTGTACTCGTTCTGCTCGCTCTCGATCAGGTTTTGGCTGAAAATCTGTGTTTTTGCTTTTAAGCAAAATATTTCACTGAGCCATAGCCTATTTGTCGTACTGCAGCACACGCAAACTTGCCTACTCTAAGATACCTACTTTTTAAAAATTGCTCTTTTGTTTATTTATACTACCTATTGTATGTTTAAAATTGTTTATCTATGTTAATTGTGTGTGTCTGTAGTGCCAAATAAATTTCTTATCTATTTATCGATCTTCTCCAAGTCAGTCTAGAATTTTCGATTATATCCTTATATCTGTCTATTATACATGACTAATCGAGTGTTGACTGATGAGTCAATACTCATAGACCTTATAAGATCCGAATTACTATCGTAGGCGCCATTATTATCCAGCTCAAATGAAACTATTCTGGTATCTCAATTAATTTTATTTTTATTGTGGGAAGTGTCAAGGCCTTGTAGTGCGTAATACCCATTAGTATCTACCTAATTGCTTAATTAATTAGATGAAGGAGTGAGCTATCATAATGACATGAACATAAATAAAGATGCATTAACAAGGGTCCGGTATCCACCAAAGCGGATACCTATGCACGCATTTAATGTGTAAGACATTGAAGCAGGCTTGTATAAATGCTGCTCATCATTTCAGCCGTAGAATATCCACTGCTGAACATCGGCCTACCCCATAGCTACCTACCTACATTACTTACCTACCTACCTACTTCCCCTTACTTGTTTACCTGTTTTTCGCTAATTAAACCTACCTACTTAGGTAATTATATTTGTATCTTATGTTCCTATCAAGGTAATGTGCCTATACTGACCACACAGGGTACGCGGGTGTGCAAGCGCAGTTTCGACTTTCGTTGTTAAATAGGAGTTTATGCAGCCCATCCCCTAGTTTTTTTCCCATAGTCGTCGCTTACGACATCCACGGGTAGACATGGAAGGGCCTATTCTTCAGTCTGGGCCACCACGGCCACGCCAAAATGCAGCTCAAATCAAACACGCTATAATGTAGTAGCGTTTTCGGTTCTTCATGGTCACTTAAGACGTTAATCTAACGAGAGATTGGGCAACCCGACCTTTAACCCACACGCAACAATTGGAATCCGTCACAGAGCCTCTGCAAGTGTTGCAATATTTCCGCAAGCGACGCTTGAAAAGGTTAGTTTGCTGTCAACTACAGAGCCGAAGGAATTTAGGAAATTTCCGGTTCTTTTAAATCAGTAACATAAATGTTGATTTAATTTTATAAATTGGCCAAGCGTGTCAAACCATGGATAGTGAATGCTTTCGTGCAACAGTTACGGCTCGTAAGTAGGTAGGTACTGGCTTAAGAGGTTACTCTACCGAGATAAATTTTGCTTATTCGGCTGACAAACATATATTGTTATGAACCAACATCATAATTAATTAATTTACGTTATTCACAGCGTAGATTCCAATTGCAAAATTAATTACCAACGAATGATATTCAGCGATACGCTTTATGCATTCCTATTAGCGCGTCTCATCACAATTCAGTGACATAAATACCAGTAGAGCACAACTGTGTAAATAAAGCGTCAGTTATTTGGTAAAAAAAACATTAAGGCTGTTATACACGTATGCCTGCCAGTGGCACACCAGGCGAAACACTGGCAAGCCGGCATGGCAGGGACAGTCGGCTGCACTAAAATATATACATTTCATGATAGGTACAACAATAAAGATGACGATGTAGTACACAATATAGTTAAAATGGCACAAGTTCATGTTTTATGTAACTAACCATCAACTTGTGCCATTTTCAACTTTAGATTTTTTGGATAAGTACATTTGAAAATTATGAAATATTTACAATATTCGTGCAGGCGGCTGTACTTATGCAATCTGCGTCAAAATTATTATTAAAACAGTTAACCATAACCATAACAGCTTCAAGACTTTCAAGAAACGCATGGTAAAGTGACTTCGAAGCCATGCAAGTCTCCATCGCATTTCCCCGCAAGGGTTAAAATTTGAACGGCTTGCGATCTTCTAGCATACTTAGTAAAACTCCTTTACACAAGATAGAAGCGCGCACTTACGCATCTGGCATGCTTTTTTGTGCGACCTACACGTGTATCACGGGTAATATGGTAAGTTTATGTATACTTGGCTACTATTGATTGCGGTGTGAATCAGAGCGCTCACTGGCAGTAGACTATGAATCTACAACTCCGCTGCTATGTACCTCACTGGAATGTGTTGTTCCTCTATAGTCTATTTGAGAGCACTGGTGGAGTGGTGGTAATGGCCCCGCCTTCCGATTTACAGGTCATGTACCGTGCCCTTAAACACTGAAAGAAAGACTGGCATGTCCTAGCTTAACAATTGACATGTGCACGAAAGAAGCCTCTGAGAGATACTTTAAGTCATTCACTACACTGATGCTTTCACCGACGGTCATAGGCCCTTTTTAGCGCCGCCATACCTCAACCTGGTCACTGATCTAATACAGGATTACCAAGAAAGAATCAGTCAAGTCAAAGTCAAAGTCAAAAGGCATTTATTTCAATAAAATCACTAGGATCACTTTGAAACGTCTTAGAAACTAGGTGAAGCTTTGCCTGTTCCTCGCGACCAAGCCTAGAAGAATCAGGCAACAAACACGGCTTGGCACGGCAGTGTCACGACAAGCAAGTCTATTTTCATTTACTAGAGGTCCAAATTCATAGTTATAGCTCAAATTTCAGCCTGACTATTCTCATATAAGTATCCATTTCAAAACCTCATACCGTCCAAGTGGTATATGGTCCGTTTCTGCTAAATTGCGAAATCGGCAACGAAATACTGAAGTGCGACTCAACACCGACATCGATCGCAAGTGCAGCGAAACCGGCTAAGGTATCGTGAGGTTATTGAGTCGTGTCTTTAGCCCCGGTTTCTTACAAAGCGATAGCATTCGTTTCACTGCCGTAATAGCGGTGCTGCCCCACTGTCAGTAACGTCAACTTCAGAGACGTAAGACTCTGAGACGTCTCATCATCATCATCATCATTTCAGTACATTCCAGTTCAGTAAATTCCATTTTGTGAAAAAGGATCATCGATAAAAATGATAGGCACCAAGCCGTGTTTGTTGCCTGATTCTTCTAGGCTTGGTCGCGAGGAACAGGCATAGCTTCACCTAGTTTCTAAGACGTTTCAAAGTGATCCTAGTGATTTTATTGAAATAAATGCCTTTTGATAATTTGATTGATTGAAGTACTTAATACGACGTCAACTGCCCTACCACACAGATATCCAGAACTACTTCCATCATGTGGGAGGAATTTGCCCATACTCACCACGCTGGGCACGCGGGTTAGCGAGCGCAGTTAGAGCTATTGTTGTTAAAATAGGCGATGCAGCTGCCCTATGCCTATCCCCTAGAAAGAGAAAATCTCCCTGTGCCCTCCTCTTTGTGTCTGTAAAACCGGCCCGCACCCTTTCAAGAGCTCAAACACTGTGTTTTATAACAAGAACTCTAAAGTCGTTGGTATAGTGATGCTAAGTAGCCACATACACAAAAAGAACAAATATTCTTTACGCACGACTGGTGGAATTGGACAGCGCTGGAACGTGACTCAAATCAAATCTTGTTTCGAATAGTGAAAGATAACACGCGCGGTGAATTCAGACTTGATTTCACTAAGCTTCAATACAATGATTGGGTAAATGAATGACAACGCAATAACTGAAGATTTTATAATACTTATCCTAAGAAAACCGACTCAGTAGAGTCAGTAGGAATCCGATCCCTTCCCTAGATACGGGAATGCACTTACCAACTAAGCCACCGAGTCGACAACACGCCGTCGAAAATCTTCGGGATGTTCCTCGGCTCGGAGCACCCGATAGGATTCCGTGAAAAGTGAATAGATTACTGGTTGTAGACGCCCTATTCGTGACACTATACAAAGACGGTAAGCAATGCACTTTTCACGGTCGTAAAGTGAAATGTGAGAACTCACCGACTATGCAGACTATGGCCTTTGTCCTGGAAAAGAAAATCTAAGAAAGAACTAAAAAATAACCAGCAAACGATAGGTAAACTCATCATCATCATAATAAATAAATAATAAATAAATATTTATTATTTATTTATTATGATGATGATATATTCCAGACATATCACACACGGTCAACTGATCCCAAACTAGGCATACCCCTATGGGTACCAGAGACTGATATACATAATAGATACATATTTAACACCCAGACTCAGAACAAACATCTATGCTAGTCACAAATGTTTGTCCAGTGCGGGAATCGAACCCGCGACCTCTAGCGCAGATAATCAGCCTGTAGAAGTCCACTGCTGGACATAGGCCTCCCCTAAAAAGTTCCACGACGAACGGTCTTGAGCCTTCTCCATCCACCGACTTCCCGCAACCTTCACAATGGTAAACACTCACTCGCATGCAATTAGGATAATGGTGCCCTAAGTGTGAGCAGCATATAAAGAGACAGTTTGCGTAATCTGAACTTCTCTGACCTTTGCTTGCTGACGTCACAGAGAAAATGATGTTTGCTGGCATTCCTCAAATAATTTGGCATGAGACTGGAATATTTTTTCACATCAATAAATATTATGTGACAAGCCAAAAATACAAAATAATGTAAATACCAAAAGCAAATTAAAATATTAATATAATGTAAGACATTATATTAATATTTGTATTATACAAGGTGATTCATATTTCGGGATAGCATGGATTCTGCACCCAATTGGCAATAAAGTTTGCTCTGACTTTTGGAAATCGAAATTTTTCTCTCTCTAAACTTTACGTAATAATCAGCTGTTTTGGGGTCAAATCAGTTCAAACTCGATGAATCAGCTGTTTTAGGTAGTAATCTTGACGCCGAACTTCTCGTTGGTACGTCAATTAATTGGTTATAACAATAAAAATACGAAAAAGTGGTAATTGGATCTCTCCAATAATCTCTGTTGTAGTCCTATGGTATTCGTACTCGTAGATCACGACACAGGGGATCCTAGTGTGGTGTGAGGACTATGTTGGGTATTATTTATTAAGAACATTGTGGCCTGGACCTTTCCCCAAAACTCATTTGACTATTATTGTTTCAGATTGCGTGCCCCGAGCTGTTTTGTACGAAAAGTGGACTAATATAGGTGAGCATTCCCAAAAACAGGAATCCAGTCACGTCAACGGCATCCGTCCGGTCTTGTGCGTCATTTCACGTTTTTTGTGAAGAATCCATATCCTTGGGTTTGTTTGAATGACTGCCGCCGCCGGCCGCGTATGGTAATTCTACTATGCAGGTAAGTATCTATATAGTGGTTTAATATTGGTGTGTGTTGTTGCATTATCCTAAACTTCCTAAATTTGACTTCACTTATAATATTGCTGTCCCTTTGTTATTACATCGAAGCAACGATTTTGTGAAAAAGGATCATCGAAAAAAATGATAGGCACCAAGCCGTGTTTGTTGCCTGATTCTTCTAGGCTTGGTCACGAGGAACAGGCATAGCTTCACCTTGTTTCTTAGACGTTTCAAAGTGATCCTAGTGATTTTATTGAAATAAATGCCTTTTGACTTTGACTTTGACAACAGGGATGGCTATAATTTTGGCTCTGTCTAATTAAGGAAATTTAGGAAAAACAGCAACAGTATCGACACCATTATCGTGCTTGTGAAGATACCTATACCTTTACTTATTATGTGGTTCGATCTCGTTGGAATTACTTAATTAATTTTATTTATACAATAAAATATTTATTTTATTCTCACGACTGAAATCTCCAATTTTGATTAGATTTCATCTCAGATCTTCTGGTGCTCAGATCCTTAGAGGTTACAAAGGAAGTGGTCAGAGGCACGTCCAAAAATTACATTAGGCACATACCCACAATTGAAAGGGGGGGTTTAAGTGAGTCCTCTAGTTTGAGAGCCTCACATAACCCTACGCCTACTACGCCCTACATGTCGTTGGGTATTTGATTGAAGATTTTCCACCCGTAAAAAAAGGTATTATCTACTATAGTTTCTACTACAAGTGGAATCTAAAAATAGGTACCTTTTAAGAACCTAAGAACTTACTTCAAATGAAAGTCTTTTTTTCTGCTTGAGCATTAATTAGCAGTGATTACGATTTTGTACGGGTCAAGTCAAGGAAGTAATGGCAATTGCCATTTCCCCACTTCTCGCTTCCTGGAAACTAAAGCTATTCACTACTTGTGCATGCCGTACGCTTTGCCATGGTTTCATCATTATCATCATTAGTATTCAACGCCATAGTTTCAAAAAGCTTCTTCGGCCGGTGTGTCGAATGCAGCGTTGCGCAATCCGAGGTCGATGCCTCCGCCGAGCGATCGATTCGGAATTATTGTTCTTTTTACCGCCGCTGATCACTCAGATTTCGAATGACGTCACTGATCTAGGTGTACCTTTTATACTGCCCGCACACAATTAGAAATAATAAATCAACCAATCAGAGGACGAACGATCCTTACTGATTGGTGATTATCAATGTAGCCGGATCCGTAAGTCCTTACTGATAGGTTGATTTAATTTTTCAGACAGAAATATTCGGCGTGCGGGGACGCTTATGCCCATCCCCCAGCTTTTCTCCCTCCTCTTACTACGTCCACGGGTACGAAGATACATGGCCACTATAAAATAAAAAAAATACATACGTACATAAAATCACACCTGTTTCCCAGAGGGGTAGGCAGAGACCACGGTTTTCCACTTGCTACGATCCTGACATACATACCTCTTTTGCTTCATTCACTCTCATCACATTCCTCATACATGCTCGTATATAGTGTATATATAAAAAAAATATAGTGTACTAAAGTCAGAATTCTTCAGATGGTGTAGGTTCACAAACTGTACTCATGATGGAGCAATGTTCCACAAAATTCGTTAGAGAACGGTCGATCAGATTCCAAGGCCAGACGATTATGCAAAAAGTGCAGCATGTGTTTTCGGTCTATTTAGTTTTAATGAAGTTTCTAAATGTGTAGCATTGGCTAAATGCAGATTGTGGCAAGAGCGCTGACCGCTGAAGAAACTACCGTCTTTTTACTTTTACTATTTGAATCACGAACTGTTTACAATCGTGCAGAAATACGAATCGTTGGTAAATAAAGTTGGCATGGCTGACCGAAGACTCTAGCCGCAAAGGTTTGCTAGAAGATAACTCTTTTTAGGGTTAACCGTTTTAGGGTGTTTTTTCATTTTAGCATTGCCATCCAGCGTGGCAATTCCGCCAGCGTCTTGGGGACGCTTTCGACTGGTAGTGATCTGGATCAGTTGAGCTATCTATAGATCGTTTGTAACGGTCTTTAGATGGCTCAACTGTGTCTTGTGTATTTTGTAAATATCAACTTGTATTAGTTTTAAGTTTCTATATGTTATGCAAAAATAGATTATTATTAATGATTATTAGAAATTAGATTATTCAGCTGTTTTATGTAGCAGTCTTAAATAATTAGCTATAAAGATGATAAAAAGACTAAAAACAGCAGATTCACACACTAAAAACAAAACAGAAACAACACCAGAAAAATCTCGAGATCACCCTTAAAAGTATAATGATATTTTTTACACCATCACCATACTTCAACCTGGTCACTTACCTTATATAGAATGACCAAGAAAGAATCAGTGACTTGACTAGCAAGCAAGCATTATCTTATCAGGATGTATTCTATCAATCTAATTTAAGTAGCATGTAGGTACAACATAAACCTGAATCAATGAAGTGTTTCCTTGAATGCTAAGGGAAATCCACGTTTTCCTCGTCCCACCGGTTCTAAGGGCCAAGGAATGTTTACTTAGTCACTAGAACTTTCATAGTTTGCTAGATTATCTAGAAATTTAATAGGTAGCTATCCTGTATAATTTGTTTCTTTTTCATCGAACGAGGGAAGCTAGCGCAGATCGCTCTAACAAGTTGGACGAATCGACGCTGTATGTTTATACATATACTAGCTCCGCCCACGGCTTCACTTGCGTGGTACCTTCATAAAAAGTAGCCTATATGCTATTATAGGTAAAAAAAATCTTTATATTCCAAGTTTCCACTAAATCGGTTGAGCCGTTACGGCTTGATTGAACAACAAACATCCTCACAAACTTTCACATTTATAATATTAGTAGGATTTGTTAGAGCATAACTTTCGAACCGTCAACCAATCCAATCTCCATGGAATTTAGTAGGTCAACAGGTTGTACTATCAATACTTGCTGGCAAAAATGTGAGTTAAATCGGCCAAGGGGTTGTAAGATCCAGAGTCCAATACATGAATTTGTTCATACATTACAAAATCATTATTTTTATTCTAGTCCATATAGTTTTTGAAACAATGAAAATAGTAACCTTTTAAAACTAAAATAACGTGACTTCCTATTTGGTAAAGTTTCAATGTCTTCGTAGTTCAGTTAAGCGATTTTAAATGTTTATCAAAATGAATCCTCAACTATCATCGATGCGCCAATTTTTACTAGTCATCGCGAGATCAGTTCAGTTTCAGTTTGGGGGCGAACCATTTAGTGGTAGGTAGCCCAGTCAAAATCTCCCTTATATTCTACCACAAGAACGTTGGCAAGACTCATGAAAAGGTACCTATCACAAAATAGCAGGCAAACCTTCTTTTCTGTATGTGTGACGAATATGACTAGAACGCTAGAACAAACTGATTATTTTATTTAAATTTAATGAACACATGAAAATTCACGACCTTACAAAACGGAATAAAAAAAATGCAAAAGCAATCAGAACTAGCGCATCTCATTTAATTCACAATTATTAATTGCTATGCCAATATACACTGGCAACTTTTTACGTTCGGTTCTCGTAATGTCGCCTGTCTATCGATAATACCGTAAATGCATTTGCATCATATGCGAACAGTTAGATCGACTCGTGCGCAGTGCGCGTCTGCGGGTGGACCTCGCCGGTTAGGTCCAAGGGAACAACCCTGAACCTGAAGTCAGGTGTTCAAAAGTGTGCTTTAGAAGTGTGAAAATAAAGTGCATAAATAATTAATTGAAAGATAAAGAACTGCATAGATTAGCCAAAGTGCGCATCATAAGATATTTTAAAAGGGTCCTTGCTGGCTAACATTGTGATACAGTCAAAGGATAATGTAACATTACAAAAGCTTTGTTTTTACAATGTGTTTTTTATGCAGAGAAAGTTTGTGTTATGAGTCTTGTCAACGTAACAAAATCTGTTCTGTGTTGCAAGTTTTTTAATTGACATTCCGTTTTCTCGAAATTGGTGAGATGAATGCCAGGGTGTGATGCTAAAGGTTCGCATTTAGTCCTAGGTGCGCTGTGCTACTTTGGTTTGTCAGTAACTTTTACCCAAGTTTATTCTTAACACTTTTTCACCTAGCTACCTGTCTTTTGGATCTGTAATTTGCAAAAAGCAGGACATTTTCAAAATGCGATTCATAATAATGAGTGCTCCCAATGAAACCCTCAATTTCAAATTTATATCGCACATTGGAGATTTTCGTCCAGTCATATCAATTGCTGAAACAGATGTGTAGGCATCATGCCATGATCATCAGCCCACATTAGTCCACTGCTGGACATAGGCCTCTCCCAATACACGCCACTGAGCCCGGTGTTCGGCCCTTGTCATCCACTTTTAGGCATCATACCAAGTGAAGGTATTTTGAAACTCAGTCACTAACAACTGTGCATGAAAGGAGCCTCTAAGAGGCGCACTTTAATCCTTTCACTACAGTGATTCTTTCATCGACGGTCATAGGCCCTTTTCAGGGCCACCATACCTCAACCTGGTCACTGACCTAATACAGGATGACCAAGAAAGAATCAGTGACACGACAAGAAGAAGAAGAACTCAGTCACTAACCAACTAATATCAGCTTGCAGTTTATTCTACTAGAAAACTACTTTATGAAATGGACCGTAACATAATATTGTTTTCCAATGGATTCGTTGGTCAATATTCAGAAGGACGTTTATCGTATCGTCGGCGTTTTCACTTGCGTGTTTATAAATGTTGTTTGTTTGTTGGAAAAACGATGATATTAAGCTGATAATGCTTTTAGCTTTTTAGTACCTAGAAATCCTAGTAGTTTTTTATACAAGGCCCCGTGCAATCAACTTTGCGATTTTGTTTAGGCGTTACTTAAGTTGAGTCTCAAAGGGTTATGGTTCAAATTCATGTCAAATAGTTCTGACACGCCATTTCAATGACATTAAGATGCCATGGGAGCCAAGTTCTTGGTTTTATTTTGTTTATATGACCAAGTCTCACTGATGACACGGTCTGCTATACATTAACAGGCAAATCACGCCTCGAATTCATAATTGGGTTACAACTAGGGCTAGTACGTAGGTACATAGCATTTGAATAGTTTACTGGGCCACAAGAACCACACGAATCTAGAAGATTGCCGTCTTCCATTGATTCCATTGAATAATGTTCCAGAGTCTCTTTCCAACTCAAAAGACAAAGGATGACGCACAAAGCCACGCTATGTCACAGAATAAATATTAGTACAAGGTCCAAAAGTGTGTTTTCAACATTCAAAAGTCCTTTTTAACGCTGTGGGAATAAGATAAAAATAAAAACTTTCATTGATTTGATTCGCCCAACAAATTGGTTTCGCCGGCTACAGCGGTCGGCAACTTTAAATCTCTCATCAGAGTACATTTCTTTCCTTTTACCGATAATTTTGTTCAGGCTCAAGTTTAGCCTAACGCTCATAGGATTTTGGTCAATATCCTTTGGAATTGTGTTATCTCAGCGCTTCATAAAACGTCTCCTACATTAGCGTTTACCTGACCAACATACTTGCTCAGAGAGCGTAAAACACTGATCCTGTTTTTATTGATTCATCGCAATGATGAATATTGAGTGAGTGAGAGATTTCCATTGCTCTCTAAATCGATGATTTATAATAGAGTCCTTTAATTCCAATAAGAGCAAAAAATACCCATGGATAATCAACAGTTGCATCTATTTTGATAGTTTTTAGAAAGTAAAAATATCTAGGTAATTTGATGCATCAACTCTAATTTTTCCAAAACTACTTTTTGCCAGAATACACCAATGCGTTTTCCATCGTCTTGTTCATAACGAGGCTTACTGTTCGCATCTTCACAGATTTCTATAGCTGGCTTATTTATTTGTACATACTTATGTGTCTCTACACTACAGAGGCTGCAATTAGTCCCACATCATCGGTTTCTTAACTCTCTTTTTGTAGAGCTTCAAGATGTCCATTATGCTCATGAATATGGAATTTGAACACATTTTCTTTTCATGTAGGTTAATTTGTTGTTTCTTGTGAATACAATTTACTTTGACGTTGCTTGCATGTACGTGATTGATCACTTTTCATCTTCAAACTGTCTTTAACCTTCAATTACGTAGAATTACTTATACCACTTACATATTTAATCAATATGCAAGAAATATAGGTGCCAATCTGTCATCGTGCAACTCATTAGAATCTTCTTCTTCTAGGAGAAACATATTAATGATGCAGTGGTTTTCATTGGTTTTGGAAGTCTGATTTGGACTTACAGTAGGTACTAGACAAGTCGAGCAAGCATTCTTTAGTTTGTTTTTTACAGCGTGCTTACTAGGACCTTTTTTGTCTTCATTTTATAATTCCACAATGGAATGTAGGTATTTGAATAATACCCGTATCTTTCAGGCACAGTTTCACAAGTGACCGTTATCAGTAGCCTGTATTTACTGCAGCGTGGTTTAACTACGGCTTTCTAATGATAAACCTGAAGGTAAATTGGCATGCTCTTATCAGTTCACCTGAATTCTCATTGTGCTTATTGTTTTGGTTAATTTTCTCGTGTTCTAAATCAACGGGAATATAAGTAGTATTTTATCATTTTATAATTTTCCCTAAAACATGATATTTACCACGATTTGTGAGTTTATTTGTTCGACTGATATTATGGCACGTTTTTAGGGAAAATTATGTTCATAACCTAATACCTACTCATTGAACAAGCTCATTGAACAGAGTGCGACAAATTTAAACGAATCGAACAATACTGAAGATAATCTAAAAAATCCAAGGATTGAACTGCAAACAGATGAATTAAAGAAATGTGTAAAACAAGATTTGAAATGGAAGACATCAAATTCTAATGAAAACAGAAGTCAACAAGCTCTGAAAAGGAAATCTATAACCAGAAGGAAATGCATAGATCTTCTGTCATCAAAATGGCTACAACTGCGACAAGAAAGATCTAACTCAAATATACCGATCAAAAGGAGCAAAAAACAAAACAGAAATATTAACGCAGCAAATAACGCAATTAAAAGAACTCCAAGATTCACAAAGTTAAATGAGTCCTGATAAATGCCGGTGTCGGTATCAGGAGCGGTTCTGGTGCTGAAGAGCGATGTCATCGAGTTTGTGCGTCTGCTGGAAGCTTGGTGGCAAGGGTTCCTAGCGCTAGCGAAGCTGATTGTCTGGTACTGCAGGGTTCTTCGACGGACTATCTATGGTAAAACATAAAAATAAAATGAGCTTTATTTCCTTACACTACTGAAAATGTCCAATAGTCAAGTGCGGTTCTGCCTAAGAAAATTAGATAGAACCTCAAGATGGCAACACTTTAAGCATTAGGTCCTTATAATTGGGCTATAAGTCTTGCACTCGAGCACCGTCAGAGATTAATAAAATACCTAGGTTATGCATTGAGGGTTAGTTTCTAAGGTTCATCATCATCATCATAATTTCAGCCGTTAGACGTCCACTGCTGAACATGGCCTCCCCCACAGACAGAGCAAATCATGTGGGGGGATTTGCCCATACTCACCACGCTGGGCATGCGGGTTGGCGAGCGCAGTTAGAGCTATCGTTGTTAAAATGAGGGACGCTACTGCCCATCCACTAGCTTTTTTCCCTAAGTCGCCTCTTACGACATCCGCGGATAGGTAGATATGGAGGGGCCTATTCTTCAGCCGGGGCCACCACGGCAAAATTTAGTTTCTAAGGTTACTGATCACAATATGACCACTTTGCTAACTTGAAACTAACTGGCTCTTATTTGGCCCAGCGTATTAGCATTGCCATCCAGCGTGGCAATTCCACCAGCGTCTTGGGGACGCATCCGACTGGTAGTGATCTGGATCAGTTGAGCTATCTATAGATCGTTCTTTAGATGGCTCAACTGTTTTTTGTGTATTTTGTAAATATTAACTTGTAATAGTTTTAAGTTTCTTTCTGTAAATAAAGTATTCTACTTGAAATATAAAGTAAAGAAAAATAAAAGTTCTTTACCTAGGATGGCATATACCTACTTTTTATGTAGGTAACACACGAGCGGAAGCTAGTTCCAATAAACCGTTGATTACCTTATGTCAAAACTTTGCGGCAATGTAGTCGATCCAAGACCGTTTATGGACCCCAATGCCAATGAGAAAACATTTCATTTGTGGTGAAATATTCTAGCCAACAATAAAACGTTCATGAGCTCACTTCCAAACCGTTACCATCGATCAAAGTATATTCAAGCCTCGATGAGATGAAAGCAAGAAGTGCATTATCTACCGTCAAGTATCACGCATTGCTCCTATAAAAACTTAACCAGAGCTGGTTGCTTACTGGAATGTTGAACCGTTATCCTGAGCCGTAAGAACCGCTTTTTGACCTTATCGCGTTTGAAGTTTGTACCTTTTTCTGGTCATGCCTTCATTAGCACTGCATTGGGCCAGTGAAAGGTCAGGCTAGACGTTGATTGGAAGTTTTTCGTACCTTGTTCTAAGAAAGAGAAACAACTAGGTTCGTTAGGTACGCGACCAGCTAACGACCGAAGGTAATCTAGTAATAATTGTATTTTATTATTATTTATAATAAATTATAATTTCGTAATTTAGCAGCTGTGCTAGGTCGTACTGGTGTTACGGGCTGCTAATTTGACGACCGCCTGTAAGTTATTCTATTGTACCTATAATATAAGTATATAATATAACTGCTTTAGTGCGGCAAATATGAAAACACTTCAAAATATGCAAGAGAAATGATCTGCGCAAAAAAAACACATAGCACCCAACAGACAGGCCTCATAGCTCAGTTAGTAGTAACTCTGCCTTCTGCGCTAGAGGTCGCGGGTTCGATTCCCGCACTGGAAAAAAAATTGTGACTAACACAGATGTTTGTTCTGTGTCTGGGTGTTAAATATATATCTATTATGTATATCAGTCTCTGGTACCCATATGGCAGGCTATGCCTAGTTTGGGATCAGTTGACCGTGTGAATATGTCCGGAATATTTATTATATTTATAACAGTCACATACTAGTCTTGACCCCACACTAGGATTCCCTGTGTCATGGGTATCAGAAACTACGTGTACCATGGTACCGCAACACCCAGATCCATAAGAAATATTTTTAGATCATGCAAACATTTGACCCGGAGCTGGAATCGAACCCTTGCTTCTCAGACAGGCGCACGCTTGCAGCGCCACCGAGGTCGGTTATAAATCGTAACTTTATATAGGTACCTAAAAATGATGTTTCATAATACCTACCTATGTACCTGATTGTATTGTATGCCGATAGTAGCTTGTTTCAAATAGGTTAGTTAATTGTCTTTTTGAAACATTTGGAAATTCTATGAATTTTGCAAAAACCCAGCATTGCAGTCAAATCAGTTTCCAGCTGCGAATGCTGCTATCATTCATTTCGAAAACTACCATAATAGAATGGTACAAAAATTAAAATTCTTTACACCGTTCTGTTTCATTGAAGTGGAATCACTTAAATGCACTACGTGACCTTTTCTGATTCCTATTGCCAGCTTTATTACCTTTCTGAATGGATTTCTTGCGTGACTGCCATATGTCGTCAACCTATACGAAACTGGGTACATATGTAGTTATGTCCGAAGTAATTTCTATAAAATATGACGCTAGTATAAAGCCTATGACAATCTACTATATCGATTTACCCAAATCCAGTGTTTGTGATCAATGTATGAGTTGATTGTAGGAAAATTCTTGATTCACGAAGACATACTAATAAAAAGTCAAAAAGCTTATATTTCATTAAAATCACTAGGGTCACTTTGAAACGTCTTAAAAACTAGGAGAAGCTATGCCTGTTCCTCGCGACCAAGCCTAGAAGAATCAGGCAACAAACACGGCTTGGGGTCTATAATTTTTTCGATGATCCTTTTTAGGGTTCCGTACCTCATTTGGAAAAACGGAACCCCTTATAGGATCACTTTGTTGTCCGTCTGTCTGTCTGTCTGTCCGTATGTCAAGACCCTTTTTCTCATAAACGGCTAAAGATATCAGCTTGAAATTCATACCACCTACTATAAAAATCAATAAAAGGTGCCGTATAAAAATCAAAGCTCTAGCTTAATGCATTAAAAAGATATTGCAATGAATGAAATGCCAAAAATCAAAAACCTCTAGGGTACTTCCAGTTACCTCACAATTCTGAAATTTGGAATGCTAGGAGCTTTTGTAACACAAGTAAAGGGAAAAGTCTGAAATTGAGGAATTTCCAAGTTTTTTAGGAAACAAAGTTATATTTGCGGTCGATGTCATACAATGACTACGTGAGCGACCGCAAATATAAGTTTGTCTATTCCTACACTTAGAATTTTTATTTTCTGACCATGACCACTGGTGCACGACCCACGACCAATGGCACGGAACCCTCAGGGCGCGAGTTCTCGCACTTGACCGTCTTTATTTTTTTATTAATTGTTATTTTTTTCACAAAATAGAATTAAGAGCAGTGTGGTGCCAATGCAGTACTAATCCTATCCTACTAATATGAAAATGCGAAACCTTGTGAGGATATTGTATGTTTGTGGTTCAATGAGGTACGCCAATCTATGAATGGACGATTTATTGTCTCCGTAATTTCTTAACATCATCATCAGCCCGAAGATATGCCTCCCCCGTAGAGTGCCACGACGAACGACCTTGAGCGTTTTTCATCCACGGAATACACCGCAACCTTCACAATGCCGTAGGTCCATCGGGCCTTCCAACACTGCTCCGTTATTTAATTTATAATTCATGGATGCTTTTCCATTGGATTCCAGAGCTGATCCCGGCGGCAATGATGGCGCCCAGCGTGTTCCAGAGAAAGTCTCCGCGCTCTTCACCAGGAAACCTGCCCAGGAAATTACAGGTAAATACAGTACTAAGTCAATTCCGAAAGGGTTGCTCTTGACTTGCTAAAAGATTGTGACGTATCGGAAAATCAACAACAAACTGATATGTTCTTGATATGTCACATTCAGACAAAATTAGTTTCTAAATGATCCTAACCTCTACTGAGCATAGCCAATTTAAAGTTTGACATATTATGAGGTATGTGCGATGCAAGGCAACGATATTGCAAGCTCCTAAAAGTCAAACTCAAAATTAACTTTATTCAGAACATGTAAGGGTCATTTTAAAATAAAAACATTACATATCGCCCGCAGTTTAAACACGGCCTCAAAAAATAATTATCTACAAAATATGATTTTCCTCTCGTGTGTTAATTTGTCAAGATGACCAAATCACTGTTACAATTAAGTACTAGCCCCCCTAGCTATATGCTTTCTATCAAAATATACTAACTTGTCTGAATAAAAACCGGTATGGCTTTAATGTGTCTTACTCATTAAAAAACCATATCCGTATTTCATAACAAATTAAAAAATCTACTCTTAAATAAATGCTATTACTTGGTGGAAGAATTCCTATCTGATAAGCTTTTGTAATAAATAAACGACTGACGACATCATAAATAGATACCTAGCTTAACTTGAATTGTTTTTATCCAATGCTATTTTGACTGTTTATACTACACTGTTATTTGTCATTTAATGAATAAGTTACGAATTATTATTATTATTTAAATGTATGTAAAACAAGACATTTGCAGCGCCCTACAGGGTACATGTACTTACTTAAGCTACCCTTACACCTAAGCTGTATCCATGTACATGTTGGCAATAAATGAATATGAATAAAACTGGAAAACATTTCGAAAGAAATGACAGACCTAATAAGCATCTAAAAATCCAAACTTTTCAATCCTGCCAGCAACAACTAATCAGAACTAATTAGTCGCTTCCAATTACAGAACGGCGCAGAGCCATCCAGCCAGTCAGACCCCACCACAGACTCCAGCCCCAATTCCATATCAGATCCTGAGAACTTCGAGTGCTATGGCGAAGCAGACCCTGAAGCTCCACCGAACGCGTTAGTATCTACCTATATCTGACTAATTTACAAACATACGTGCATACAGGCAAGTTGTGGAATGATCTTCCTTCCGAGGTTTTCCCACTAACCTACAACATGAAGAGCTTCAAGAAAAATACATAAAGATTTCTCCAGGGCAGGCAGCGCATTAGCAATGCCCCAGGTGTTGCAGATGTCAATAGGCGATGGTAACCGCTTACCATCAGGTGGCCGTAAGCCAGTTTCCCTTCGTAAAACATAAAAAAAAAAGAACTAGTGGTCAGGGTAGACGCGCCACCGATATAATATGAGAAGATGCCCGCAACTGAATAACGCATCGCTTTACATTACGGGCATTTAAGCTTACTACACATGTAAATCCACGGCAGTTTAAGTACGCAATGTATTACGTGACAGTCAATGTATCATTGTGACAGTTTTGTATCAAAAGTAATGAAAACAAACGCATACGACCGATTCTTTCTATTCTGCGGATTTATACTTACAATGGATTAGCTTACAAAAGATCGCAGCCAAATAACATTATTTGTTTCAAATAGTGTTGTGTTCCTGCGATGAGTAAGGTTGCCAGAGCTCTTTAGGCCCCCCCTAGGGGGTTCGGGGTCGTCAACGCGTGCGTGATGCCTCTGGTATTGCAAGCGCTCATAGGCTACGGTAACCGCTTACCAACAGGTGGGCCGTATGTATGTTTGCCACTTCAGTAGTATAAAAAAAAAAAGCTTAATTGTGAAAGTGAGGCCTATCTCACGTCTGTAATCCCCAAGCTCGGTAGAAAACATCTCAGATATAAATACTTAGATCCATAGAGATGTCGAAGGAAGATAGGAGGCTGTCTTAGAAGTTACTCACGGCAGTTAGAAGCACGTAGAAACAACTAATACATGTACATGCTCACATACATACATAAAATCATGCCTATTTCCCAGAGGGGTAGGCAGAGACCAAGGCTCTCCACTTACTACGATGACATACCTCTGTTGCTCTCATCACATTTCTCATCCATGCTCGTCGGTTTAGGGTACCTACTCTTGACCTGGCCTTTATCCAAAACGTCCCGATTTGGTTACTACATGCTCACTTCTTATTAAAATCTGAGTTAGACTGATTATGAATTGCTTGCAATGCACATAACTTTTACTAACTTACCCATAGTGAAACATTTAGGTATGTACATTAAAAGGAATCCACAATCAGTCTAAACCGCTAGCAACAACAGCTGGGCGAGGCCTATAACCTCTTGAATTCATATAGCCTCATAGCCTGATCCATTATCGAGCGAGCACGCTTACAATGTCGCCCGACCATCGGTTTAGTGGTCTCTCTTTTTTTCGTAGGAATTACTTAGTTTTTACACAGCTTTTGTTCTAATGGGTAAGATAACTCTTTATTAAATTAATAATTTTCATACAGATCGGAGTAGCGGTTCAAAAGATACCGAAAGATACACTTACCAAAAAAATCGAAACAGCCTCATCATCATCATTCACATTTTCAGCCGTACGACGTCCACTGCTGAACATGGCCTCCCCCACAGACAGAGCGAATTTCTTATCATGTGGGGGGATTTGCCCATACTCACCACGCTGGGCATGCGGGTTGGTGAGCGCAGTTAGAGCTATCGTTGTTAAAATGAGGGACGCTGCTGCCCATCCCCTAGCTTTTTTTCCCTTAGTCGCCTCTTACGATATCCGCGGATAGGTAGATATGGAGGGGCCTATTCTTCAGCCGGGGCCACCACGGCCGAAATAGCCTATTCGCCCAGTATTCGCTCGAACAATACCTAATTGACAATAAGGTGTCGCTCGCTTTGCTCGCTCGATCGATCTATGAGTTTAAAGAAAGACTAATGAAAAAGCTTCAGAGTAAACTCGCAACACCAGAATTTTAACTATTTTTATGTCATGTTCAGAAGATAATGAACATAAAAGATTTGATGGTCCTGCATTGCTGTCTATAAAATAGCTCTATATGTGGATCGGGTGTTTTACGGTTCACCATTATATTTCAGTATCAAAGGTGCTACAGTAGTAAACATTTTATCGCCAGCAGGGATAGGCAATATGGTCAAGAGATTGACATAAATTATGCAACACTCGTCTTCGTGCGTGGTCCTTATCAGATAAGGTATTGCCAATGGATTTAAACCGTGTTCATACGACGTGCGATGTGTCATCTCAATGTATTTCAAATTGATCTTTATCTCTCCTGTATAAAGCCAATTTTGAGTTTGACTTGCGAAATCGTACGCCCTCAAATTTCAAATTCAAAATGAACACGCCGTATGAACACGGCGTTATACAAGATGATACATAACATGTAGGTATACTATCTCGAAGCGGGGTTATACTATCAACAAAAAGAAAGAATCAAATAGATGGAAATCTGTAATATGTCGCTTTGCAGGTCAGAAAATGGCACCCAAAGTCCCGGAAACCAGCTGAACAGGCATTCATGGACTCGCACCAGCTTACGGCGAACTCCCCCCAGGTAACATTCACCTTACCACTTACTCCCTTGCTTGCATGCTAGTGTGGATCTTAGCCCTTACTTATAAAAATAATAGGAATAAGAATAGAATAGAAATCATTTAATCGTATAAACTGTACACAACAACAACAACAAGAACTAAAGTAAGACACAAACGAATATAAAAACCATAGCAGTATTTTTTTTTTCGAACGGATTTTTATGCTGTGGCTCTCTTATACATATGACCACTGCCAGCTACACCGGGCTAGGCAAGCGCAGAGGGCGCTACTGCTGAATCATAGCAGTAACCATAGGCTCACGACTTTTATCCTATAAAGCCATGTTCAGATGGTATGCGTTATGTCACCTGGATTTCATTTCAAAATGATTCTTTACGTCTGCTTGCTAAAGTCCATTTTGAGTTTGACATTTTTGGGCTTGCGCTCAAAGATATTGCAAACCCTTTAAAGTCAAACTCAAATTAACTTTATTCAGTAGACGTAAGGATCATTTTGATATATATTTTGATTGACATATCGCACGCCGTATGAACACGGCTTAAGAATGGTAGACATCCTCTCAGATCTCCAGGCAATCAGATCCTTGAAGGTGTCTTAGTCAGAGGCACGTCCGAACACTTGTCACATGCCCACATTTTGCAGTATTCTAAACATGACAGCTTGCAAGTCCATCACCGCTTTAGGAATACTTACTGGTTACCTCACGGTGTTTTCTTTCACCGTTCTAAGCGTATGGAACGTGATAGTTTGCAATCCCATCATCATCATCTCACTGCCCTTATCCCACTTCATGTGTGGTCGGCACAACATGTTTTTCTCTTCCACTCCCCTCTATCAGCCGTCAAATCAGTATTCACTCCTTTCTTACTCATGTCATCTTTCACATAATCTATCCATCTTTTCTTTGGTCTATCTCTCCCCTTATATCCTTCCACATTCATATTTAACAGTTTGCAATCCCATCACGGCTAAAATGTTTTGGATATTGTTAAATTGTAAAAAGGTCACAAATTTTGGAACTGTATTTCTTAGTATCGTTAGAGATTATTTGTTTTTTTAATCACTGCCGAGCATAACTCACCTTCACTGATTTTTTTAATTTATTTACTTTTGCTTTATTTTTGTTTGCTTATTTTCAAACTATTTTGTTGTCTCTTTCGTAGCCATCAGGAGAATCTTCCTCATCGCCGTTGGGGTTCCATGAGACAGTAAGCTTTTCTATTTTATTTCCCTAACTTTGCTATAAAGGTACGTCCACATCAATAAAAAGTTTGAGATCGCACAAATTTTTACTTCGATGTACAAAATATGTGGGCGAGTGAACTGGACCACCAAAGTAAACATTAATCAACGTAAAACAATTCATTTTATTGATGTGCACTCGCCATAGTAGGTATATAGAGAAGATTAAAGGTTGACGCACACATAATCACCCCGGCACCGCACCGGACGGAATCATCACCTCGCTCCGAAGCAAATGCTGTTACGATGTTGATTAATGTGCGTTGCAGTTTGAAGTTTCATAGGAATGCCGAACGGCCCGGAGCTGCGGTGAGGCGATGACGATCTGTTGCTGGGGCGATAATATGTATGCGACAATCTTTGTTCGTTTTTTTTCTACTTTTCTACCATATCGTGAAAGTAAAAGAACTCTTTTATTTCCTCGATACAAAAGACGTAAACGCGCTCTTTTTTGGGAACTCTACTAACTTTACGTTTGCCTTAATTAATAAATAATAATAATAAATATTCCGGACCTATCACACGGTCAGCTGATCCCAAACTAGGCATAGCCTGTGCTATGGGTACCAGAGACTGATATAAATTGTACTGGGAACCCTAATTTATGTAAATCTAGGTATGCTGGCTGTTGTTCACCAAAAATATTTTGTACTCATTTATGGATGATTCACGGGCTAAATTGATCTGCTGAGGTTTTCTCTAGGGACTTCAGGATCTTCAAAATGGGTGTTTTGAAGTTTTTAAAGTATCAGAAACGCGTTCTTGGTACCTCTGGTATTGCAAGCGTCCATAGTCTACGGTAACCGCTTACCAAAAGGTGGTCCGTATGCTTGTTTGCCACCTTAGTTGTGAAAAAAAGACATTTTAGATCTTTTTAGATATGATTAAGATCTGTTTAGAAATAGATGGGACAATACCGCTTGTCAATCGATAAGTTGTAGCCAGAGCCAACTATCTCCATCCATACACAATCCAATCTGTGTCCTACCTAGTTAGTTTAAAGTATATTATTGTGTAAGCGGAGAGAAGTAATTATTGTTGTGTTGCATTCCGTTGTACCAACTGGAAACAATACCAGTGTCGCTATTTTCAGTATGTCAATGAGTCATCACGTGTCGAAATTAACTGTTTATTTGTTCAACAATGAATTGTTATTTTTTAATACCGGTGCATGACCTTTCCTTTTGCTAGGCCAACACGGCTTATGGCTAAGAATGCCAGTGTAAGGCTGCATATAGTGCACCAGAGATGTGCGATGGAAAAGTGTCGTGCGAGGATCTTGCTGTGCTGTGAAAATGTGTGGGTGTTTCCACCAAAGCTGTGCGAAGAAAATGTGCCTACGAGGATGTGTAGCGAGGATACAAAAATCATAATAAATTGTCGAGTGGGCGGAGTGAAGAAAGTGACAGCGCTATGTACGGAAAGAGATAGCAAGCGTTAGAAGGCGCTCGAAAGTAATCGACGTAAGCGAAATATAAGAAAATATCGATTATCTCAAAAACTATCTATTTTCTAACAAAATATATAAAAAAAGTTATTTTTGTTATATAGTCTCAGAGTATTTTCGAAAAAACAGATGCAGAGGACCCAACTTTAAAAAATAAATCTATCCAGAAAAGTTTTACCAATCGCGTTTCTGTCTTGGATTTACGTAAATAAAATGCTCAAGTTATCTTTCAAGCGATTCTATTGGTTCTTTACAAACACATCCCTCGCTACGCATCCTCGCACATCTCTGGTGGAAACGCAGCCTTAGACTCCGAATTTCATATTTCTAAATCATCAAAACTCAAAAACCTCCCGTTATAAAATCACAGACTCAATCTAATGTATAACATAATTGATAGAGCGAGCAAAGATCTCTTAAATATAATATTAGATTGGGTAAGATTGGACATAGTTAGAAATCAGGTTTTGGCTGAAAATCAGTGTTTTTGCTTTTATGCAAAAAAATTCACTGAGCCATAGCCCATTTGTCGTACTGCAGCACACACAAACTTACCTACCAACTGTTATTTACTTTTTTGTTTATTTATGTTTGTAATATTTATTTTATTTACAGAAAGAAACTTAATACAAGTTAATATTTACAAAATACACAAGAAACAGTTGAGCCATCTAAAGACCGTTACAAACGATCTATAGATAGCTCAACTGATCCAGATCACTACCAGTTGGAAGCGTCCCCAAGACGCTGGCGGAATTGCCACGCTGGATGGCAATGCTAATTCGCTGGGCCAAATAAGAGCCAGCTCTCGGGTCACGCGTCGCTTCGATCAGACGTCCTGATATCTTTTTGAAAACCCGGAGGGCTTGTTTGTAATATTGTTTGAAATTGTTTAACTATGTTAATTGTGTGTGTCTGTGGTGCCAAATATTTTTTTTATCTATCTATCTACACTGTTAATATTGCGATTCTGGAAGTTTATCTTATTTGTGCTTCAACGAGCATCAAAGCACCAAATTCTAACAGACTTCGTGCTATCTCAGTTCGGGGCGAACCTCTAGTTTAATAAGCTGCCGCAAGTTTATTGGGATTCTCGGATTCTCGCCAAGAAAGTGAATGTGTTCCGTACCGCTGGCGACGAGTAACCACCCCACTCGAATTTTTCACTAATAGCTCTTATAACAATACAATTTTCTATCACACTTCTGTGTTGCGAGGATTATGAAACTGGTACAAATTAGCCTGTAATTACTGTATGTAGGTGGGTACGAGTATAAGGGGCTAAACACAAGAGATGTTATAAGCTAGGTGATGTTATTTATATATTGTACAAACTTGCGCTCACGGCTTCGCTCGCGTGGTACCTTGATAAAAAGTAGCCTATATGCTATTTTAGGCAAAGAAATCTATCTATTCCAAGTTTCATCGAAATCGGTTGAGCCGTTATTTGGATCCCAAATATCCTCACAAACTTTCGCATTTATAATATCAGTAAGACTAGCTTGCACCCGCGGCTTCGCTCGCGTAGTACCTAAATAAAAAGTAGCCTTTAAGCTATTCTAGAAAAATAACTCAATATATTCCAAGTTTTATCCAAATCGACGTGATTTAACCGCAAACTTCCAACCATCCTCACAAACTTTCGCATTTATACAGCTCATTTATAACACCTACTAGTTGTCCCGCTCGCGACTTCGTCCGCGTTTGTTTACCTACCTAGACTATTTTCCATTACCCTAACCAAAGTACTAACACTTATTATGCAGCTATTTACCTACTTCTACCTACAATCACCGTAGCCGTAACGTTAACCGTCACCGTCACCGTCACCGTCTCCGTTACCGTCACCGTCACCATCAACGACCGACGACATTATGAAGGTTGCGGGAGTCGATGGATGGAAAAGGCTCAAAACCGTTCGTCGTGGAACTCTTTGGGGAGGCCCAGCAGTGGACTTCTACAGGTTAATGATGATGGTTATTAACCCTCAAGGCATTCATAAAACTCATATACGGATATCTTATTACTTATAGCTCTTAACCAGAATACCGATTTATTTGTCTGTAACTACAAAAACATAGGACTTTCAAAGAACCTTTAAACCCCCATTTCATCCTTTTGATTTGAATTTTCGTAAAATTCTTTCTTAGCAGATGCCTTCGTCCGGAATCTGCTAGCCAAATTTCAACTGAATAGGCCTAATAGATTAAAAAATCCCATATAAACTTTCAGACCCTATTTACACACCCTGAGGGTGGTTTTTCAAAAAAACTTTAGTACGTATTTAATTACTTTGAACTGTTTACCTGAAAGCCGATTTTGATGTCTCTTACTTTAAAAAAACACAGGACTTCCCGTATAAACTTTCATCCCCTATTACCACACTATAAGGGCTGTTTAAAAAAAATGCTGATAAACGTATTTTTATTTTTGATAATTTACCTAAAACCCGATTATGATGTCTCCAACTTCAAAAACAAAGGACTTTCATACAACCGTTCAACCCCAATTTCACCCCTTTAGGAGCTGAATTTTTCAAAAACCGTTCTTATTGCACGGTAATAGCTTTTAAAGAATGTCTGTGTCAAATTTCAGACTCCTCGGCCCAGTAGTTTCCGAGCTTTCGTGATGAGTCTGTACGTGAGTGAGTGGACTACTCCTTTTTAAATATAGATTAGAAGGATAGGATTCTGCAAATGAGTGCACGGAAGGCACAATTACAGTAGGCTATGAATAACTAGCGGAACACCGATCGTAAATGTATGTGAGAACCAAAACTGGCTGACGCTGTCTAGTTTCCTGTCACGCATCAAGCTACTTAACTTTTTGTAAGGATACCTTGAGAGCGTTCATTATTGTGTCCCACAATTTACGGAATGAATAGGTACGAGCCTTGGTCAGAAACGTTGGCCAAAGCAATTTGTAAGCTTTAGTTGATATGACAAAATGGAATCTTGGCCTTTTTGTGATATTATACAAGGTTACCTATTTATAATTATAATATATGCTATCTCGAAAGGGCCTTTTTCTACCTACACCCAATTTGCTAATGCCCGATAATGCTTGTTCTACGACTTTTGTGAATTCAACCTGTATCACTGAAAAAAATCTATGAGAAAATCAGCTGTTTTTGTGATAAATGCTGCGTGTTGTATAGAACCATGTACCTACCAACATAGCCCGCAATACAATATCTGTAATTATTATGTAATATATAAATCACCTAAATCTATCTACTACTACTTACTCTCTTTTTATATAAGTACCTATCCATACCTACTATAATTATCCTTATATATAATAACCTACTATAAATATTATGTTTATTGATATTCGTCACGTCGCGTCGCCTAGGCCCCGTCTGAAAACCAGCGCCGCACCGTACATAATACTATGTTCGGTGCAGCTTTATGCTGAGACGGGACCCATTTGCCTCACACAACGCATACCACTTAGCCACCTACCTACCTACTTTTTTATGTTTTCCTATTGCGTTGTGTATTACTTACCTATAAAGTATTTTTCTATGTACCCACCTACCTACTGTACCTACCTGCGTTGTGGGTCAAATAAACAAATTTTCTTTCTTTCCCTCTTTCTTTCTATAAATCAGTTCAAACTCAATTATTCAGCTCTCTTAGGGAGAAATCTTTATAATAAACTTGTTTTGTGTTTTTTACCTACTTAATTACACAGTTCGTACCAAAAAGTTCTGTAAATAGTGAAAAAATATGAACTACATACCTATTTTATTTTTCAGTAATATTATTTATCATTCGGTATACCATACTAGTTTCGGAACATCTTGTATAGTAATTACTCTGAAAACATTTGAAAAAACAAATAAAGTTATGGAAGTCCCCACTTTGGTCTAGTTTCTAACGATCGTATTGAAAAATAAACCTCGAAGGCCATTTTTAGCCTGAATAATTGATGCTGCTCAACCATTCACAGGCGGTCAGGGAATGGCGTCCTTTCTGTACTAAATAGTTTAGCTCGCCGTTCGCCATTGTCTGTTCCACTGTGGATAATATAATTCTTAGTTTCGTACGCGATGACCGGTGTATTCTACCTCCGATGCGTTGTACCTACCATTAGTACGACCGCGGCTACTCGCTACGCACGACAACTCGCGCACGCCACGTTCCAATTTCAAATCAAATATTTTTTTCTTTTTTTTTTAAACAGTGATGTAGTTATAATCGGTGTGCAAATGAAGTGATGCCCCAAATATTCCTGTGACCGGTTCCGGTTGATTTTGATCGTGCAATCTTTTGTTTGCAAAGCTGGAGCGGAACGGTGTTTACATGCATTACAGAAAGCGGCCCTATAGGTTAGCGACCATTTGTTTGCCACAGTTGTTATGTAGTGTTTGTAATAATTTATGAACTAATAGCTTCATGTTGCTAGCTTTCATGTTATGAATAATCTAAATACTTTGTCAGTCAAAACTAACCTGAAATCCAAAATGACTCATGATTTCAGTGATTTTAATCAGCAAACTATGCTCATAAAGAGTTGAGTGCATGAAACTTTCGACTAAAAATCATTTTTTTTTTGTATCCAACTTGAAATACAATTTGCCAGCGGAACAATATTTTTAAATTTTTAAGATAACGCCGATAGAAAACCGATGGCGGGCAGAAATCACCAACATTGCAATGAACACAGATTATCATTACCATCAGGGAAATGATTCATCATTACGTTACTCTAACTGGATGCTACAAATCAGAAAAATTCTTTCACTTCTTACATACTATGGTCTAGCAAAATGTATCTTATAATCAGTAAAAATAAGTTTTATTTCCACTTTATGCTCTAGATGAAATCTACTCAACATCATAAAAAAACTAGCAACTGCCCACGGCTTCGATTGCGCGGTACCGCAGATAAGAGTAGCCTATTCCTTCCTTTGGGTATTTGTACTTTGTAGATACTATCTTCTTATTAAATTTCATCAAAATCGGTTTAGAAGTCTTAAAAAGGCAACAAACAGACGGAGATATAGTTAATTTCGCATTACCTTATGTGTGCTCAAAACCTTTCAACACGCATGTTAAATCACCATTTTCCTTGACGATCTGTTTTTTTAAGATTTCTTATTAGTTCAATTTATTTATTTAGAACTAGCGTACGCCCGCGGCTTTGCTCGCGTGATATCTTGATAAAAAGGGGCAGTTTGGAAAAACCCTAAAGTCCGTATTTCATTATTTGTCTTTATGATTTTATGTACCAAGTTTCAGATTGTTACTAAGTTTTGTAAAGAACGCAATAGCATCGTTCCTAATACGCCGAAGCCTTCACATTTATTAATTCTACACAGTAGGTTACTGCCCACTCTATAACATTGAAAATTATTCATAACCGATTCATACAACTCATACAAGCAATTCGTACAAAAATGGTGGTCCAATTAATTCGCTATGGTCAGATTATGGTGCTGTAGTGACGTAATGCTGGTCGTGTCACTGATTCTGTTTTGGTTATCCTGTATTAGGTCAGTGACCAGGTTATGGTGGCCTTGAAAAGGGCTTATGACCGGAAAGAATCAGTGTAGTGAAAGGAATAAAGTGCGCCTCTTAGAGGCTCCTTTCGTGCACATATCACATGTCTTCGAAGTTTTAGGACATGTCGGTTTCCTCACTGAAATTCAACCATATATTATTTTAATATCATACATAACATCCAACAGGCACGATTATACATAGACCTGCCCCCAAACTAGTATTCCCTGTGTCGTAGGTACCTATCAGAAACTACGAGTACCTACCATAGTACCACAACACCCAGACCTGGATCAAATATTTTTCCGCAGCGGGAATCAAACCCGCACCCCTTGCGGCTCAAACGGGCATTCATCGGCTTTGCCACCGAGTTCGTCATGTCGTCGTCATGAGGTCGTCAAATATGTTACCTAAAGCCTGTAATGGTATGTCACTTGATCGGACGTGTATTGAGTATTCGAACAAAATATAGAGGGGACCACCGCCTTCGTTGTCGGTTCCGATTATTTGATGTAACAATCGGACGTGTACCTATTCCCAGTCTAAGCTGAGATTTGCTTTATACTTAAATGCTACTATAATCAGAGGCTCAGACGGCCCTCAACATTGTACCAAAGTAACTGTTTACTAATCTCAGGTACCTACTGAGTTCTCATCTATTGTGTTTGAAAGCAATAACATTTTTTATGCAAACTATCACGGCATCACGGTCATTATGTTGACCGATATGGCCCGTCCCATCAACTTTGCGATTCTGTTTAGGCGGTGACGTAAGTTGATAGTCTCAAAGATTTATGGTTAACTAGCTCGCGCCCGCGGCTTCGCTCTTGTGTACCCGAATAAAAAGTAACCTATATATGCTATTCTAGGTAAACAAAGACAAACTAGGTAGGAAATCTGTTGAGCCGTTAAGGCGTGATTGAATCACAAACATCCAAACATCCTCACAAACTTTCGCATTTATAATATAACTAGGAAAGTAGGATTAGTGGCATAGAAGGATTCATGTAAACAAGCGCTGACAAACTCGCGTTTGCATGGCAATAAGACGGTATGGTAGGGCCGATATAGGTTTAAAGAAATTTATTCTCAAAAAGATTACAATCACTTACATAAGAATAATTATTTAGCTTATAGTAATAAATGATAATAGTAGTATAAGTAGTTAGTCGTTCGCGTACGCAGATGGCCGTGGTGGCCCCGGCTAAAGAATAGGCCCCTCCATATCTACCTATCCGCGGATGTCGTAAGAGGCGACTAAGGGAAAAAAGCTAGGGGATGGGCAGCAGCGTCCCTCATTTTAACAACGATAGCTCCAACTGCGCTCGCTGGGCATGCGGGCCCAGCGTGGTGAGTATGGCAAATCCACATGATAAGGAATTTGCTCTGGCTGTGGGGGAGGCCATGTTCAGCAGTGGACGTCGTACGGATGATGATAAAAGATTTATAATTACTTGGCAACGGGCTATGGAGAGAGCTATGCTCGGAGTTTCACTACGTGATAAGATCCGAAATAAGGAAATCCGTAGAAGAACCAAGGTCACCGACATAGCTCTCAGAATTAGCAAGTTGAAGTGGCAGTGGGCAGGCCATATAGCTCGCAGAATCGATAACCGTTGGGGAGTAAAGGTTCTCGAATGGCAACCACGAACCGGGCGACGCAGTGTTGGAAGGCCCCCCACCCGATGGACCGATGACATTGTAAAGGTTGCGGGAAGTCGGTGGATGGAAAGGGCTGAAGACCGTTCGTCGTGGAACGATTTGGGGGAGGCCTATGTCCAGCAGTGGACTTCTACAGGTTGTTGATGATGATGATGAATTACTTGGTATATTTAAAGATAAAGTGGGTCACATTGATACATAAACCCAATTTAGTATCTTAAAGAACTAGATAAAATGGTTGCATCTTTTAACGACGGAAATTGTGTAACGAAATGTCTTATTTCCCGCAAATTACTGCTTATGAAACCGAAGCACTCGTTTTAGGAACGATTCTGTAGTTATGTAACTTTACATAAGGAATCAGCCAAAATCGTGAGCATCGATTTAGCGTCAAAACCCAAATAAAGGAACCTGGCAACATTACATCATCAATAATTTTCACTGGCCTCATAGCTCAGTTCATAGTAACTCTGCCTTCTGCGCTAGAGGTCGCGGGTTCGATTCCCGCACTGGACAAACATTTGTGACTAACACAGATGTTTGTTCTGTGTCTGGGTGTTAAATATATATCTATTATGTATATCAGTCTCTGGTACCCATAGTACAGGCTATGCCTAGTTTGGGATCAGTTGACCGTGTGAATATGTCCGGAATATTTATTTTTATTTTTAATTTGAAACTTCTTAACGCAAATCAAAGTAAGTGTTGGAAAGGCCTCCAATGAACCGACGACATTTATGATGGTTGCGGGAAATCGGTGGATGGAAAACGTTCAAGACCGTTCGTCGCGTAACTCTTTGGGGGCGGCCTAAAGTCAAAGTCAAAGGTTTTTATTTCAATAAAATCACTAGGATCACTTTGAAACGTCTTAGATACTAGGTGAAGCTATGCCTGTTCCTCGCAACCAAGCCTAGAAGAAACAGGCAACAAACACGGCTTGGGGCCTATCATTTTTAACGATGATCCTTGTTTTTTTTTTATTATATATATATTTTTTAATTGTTTTTGTACAAAATTGAATTTAGAGCCAGTGTGGTGCCGATCGAACTAGGTGAGGCTCAAAAGAAAAATAATAATGATCCCTAATAAATAAGAGCTTATACAATTTAAGATCTAAATCTAGTTGAATTCGTCCTATGTCCAGCAGTGGACTTCTAAAGGTCGATGATGAACGAAAATCAGCAATAATAAATCAATAACTAAGCATAGCGCGTTGAAGTCTTTTGTATGAGAAAATCAATACACTCGGCCCTTGACAAGAGTCAAGGTAGGAAAATACTAGTACATGAGGACCAAGTTGCAAGATGATCAGCTAGTAGTAGCAGCCAGAGTGAATAGGTTTCTTCTAGGCAAACGTGCTACACCGTAGACCACATCGTCACTTAACATCAGGTGAGATTGTGGCCAAACGTAAGCCTATTTTGTAAAAAAAAATCTAAATTTAGAATTAAACGATACTGCGTTCAATAGAAACCACTGAAAACCTTGGATAAGTCTATCTGAAGCCAAGCCTGACCGTTGCAATATAAAAAGCTAGACTTTCCACTAATCCGCTAACATCTGATTGGCAACAATAACTGCAGTAGGCTCGTCGGTGCATGGTAGTCACTTTCTTGCACAATTTCACGGCGCGTGCGCACCCATGTTTCATTGGCTGGCGATTTCTCCGACACTCCCTGCGGACGTTCTGTCCTGGGGAGTTGTATGGTAACTGTAAGGTGACCAGCCCAGTTAATACAATACCTAAGTACTTTCAACCCACACTAAATAGGCTCGTGTTCCATTCCATTGGCTGGGCTCATAGCTCAGTTGGTAGTAACTCTGCCTTCTGCACATTTGTGACTAACACAGATGTTTGTTCTGTGTCTAGGTGTTAAATATTTATATATTACTTGCTTCCTCCCGCGGCTTCGCTCGCGTGGTATCTACATAAAAAAAAACCTACCTGTATAATATTCTTGGTAAAGAACTTTATCTATTCCAAGTTTCAACGAAATCGCTTGAGCCGTTACGGCGTGATTGAACAACAAACATCCTCACAAACTTTCGCATTTATAATATTAGTAGGATGTATATCAGTCTCTGGTACCCATAGTACCCATAGTACCTACCTGGCTATGCCTAGTTTGGGATCAGTTGACCGTGTGTGATATATCCGGAATATTGAAAAAAAAACTGAAATTAGTCCTATCAACCCACACTACATAGGCTCGTGTTCCATTGCATGTGTTCTATCTCATGCTTATCTGTGATCGGAGAAATGGCGGCTGTGGCCTCTAGTGATGTGACACTAGTGATGCGAATCATTAGAACCGTCACAAATATACACTAGACCTAATATACACTAACGTTTCTCTTTAGTGATGGGACACTATAGTGATGCGAATCGATGTGTAATTAGTTATAATAACTAATTAATATTAACTCTTTATCATAATCATCGTCATATCAGTCGTAGGATGTCCAGTGCTGAACATAGGCCTCCCCCAGATTTCCAGAGCGACTTCATATCATAATTATAAATGTCAAAGTTTGTGAGAATGTTTGTATGTTTACGGTTCACTCGCGTCGTAACGGCACAACCGATTTCGATGAAACTTTGCAATAGTTATTTATTTTTATTTATAGGCTACTTTTTATCAAAGCGAGTGAAACCGCAAGCGCAAGGTAGTTAGCCATAATTATCCTCATTATGCATTTTAAAAGGTGTTCTAGTTACAATTGGCTGGTAAACATAATTAAATCCTTTTATTTACTGCTTTAGTTAGACCGCCAACGGATGACCCAAATTATGCAAGGTCTGTCCGTCTGTCCGGAGGTCAGGCCTGCAGGTTACATTCTAGCATAGTTCCGATGCAGAAATAAATCGTTAATAACAATTAAAATAGAAATTTACTTATTTATAAAAAAGGACCAAGGCTTTAGATTTTTATTCTTTTTACAAAATTATTCTGTATTGTCTTATTTTAGTTTATTTTTAATTTTATGGATTAGTTTTTTTTTTAATACAAAATGGCTTACGTTTGTCCACAATCTCACCTGATGTTAAGTGACGATGTGGTCTACGGTGTAGCATGTTTGCCTAGCTAGAAGAAACCTATTCACTACTCTTGAAAACACCCAAACTATAGTGAATATGGGTCTGTTCTGTGCCTGAAATAAATGCCTTATTATTATTTTATTACTACTTAAAAAAATCAAGTAAGCTTGGTTAACATTCTCTCAGATCTCCTGGCGCACAGATCCTTGAAGATATCTTAGGTCAGTCAGAGGCAAATCCAAACATATCATTTGGCAAATGCAATAAGTAACATTCTATTCTACTCTATTTGATGTGGTGGCCCCGGCCTGGGATAGGCCCCTACATATCTACCTACCCGTGGATGTCGTAAGGGGATAGCTAGGGGATGGGCAGCAGCGTCCCCTATTTTAACAACGATAGCTCTAACTGCGCTCGCCAACCCGCATGCGCAGCGTGCTGAGTAGGTATGGGCAAATTCCTCCCACATGATAGAAATTCGCTCTTTAAATCTTTGGGCGAGGAAATGGACAACAGTCGACGTCCGCCGGCTGAAATGATGATGTTGATGAACGTTCTACACGTGACGGGCTTGTAACCGGCAAGCCCTTGATGTAGTTATGTAGAATAAAACGATTAAAGTAGTATTTACCACTTTCTGTTCCGTATTAATTTTCCAGATAGCATTGTTAACGTAAACTGTACGTAACTTCACGTGTATTACCTACGTACGTAATACTATGGTCTAATTATAATCATACGTTCATGCTAAACAATTTGTTACATTTCCTAGTTTCGCTTAGTTCGCAAAGATTGCTGGTCGGATCCAACTCCATTGAATAAAACACATTTTCACACAAACTGACTGCTACTTTCTTTCGCTTAAGGATGTTTTTTGTGGGCTTAGTTCTATTATATACAGGGCGTCCCAAACTTATGGGACATGAAGGGGAAGTACCTTAAATATCGTAGATAGGGTATTTTGCTGAAAGAAGACTTTATGTTACTTTTAAAAGTTAGTAATTCTGCATTCATAGATTTTCTAAAAAATACTTGCTTCGTCTGGGAATCGAACCGACTTAAATGTCAAAAAAAAATCATCCTACTTCTATGATGCCAATCGAAAGAATAGCTAAAAAATAATAACTTTGCTTAAGTAACATAGTATTTTAAAAGAAAGGAACAACGTAAAATGATTGAGTCAAATTTTTGTCAACACGTTTTATTTAGGATTATTTAGCGTTTGTTTGAATGCATACTTTAATATTTTTAAAAAGAACTAATATTTTTAAATGTTGTTCTTAAATTTGAAAATGGAACAGTGTGTGCGAGCGTTTGTTTTTGGATTGATCTGTTTAGTCTTAATAATTCACTTACACAAGTTTTGTGTTAATTTATTGCGAACATGGCATATCAAGTAAGTTTTGATCTAATGGAAGTTCTTCTTGAATCTTTCATGTTGTTCCTTTTTTTTAAAATACTATGTTACTTAAGCAAAGTTATGATTTTTTAGCTATTCTTTCGATTGGCATCATAGAAGTAGGATGATTTTTTTTTGACATTTAAGTCGGTTCGATTCCCAGACGAAGCAAGTATTTTTTAGAAAATCTATGAATGCAGAATTACTAACTTTTAAAAGTAACATAAAGTCTTCTTTCAGCAAAATACCCTATCTACGATATTTAAGGTACTTCCCCTTCATGTCCCATAAGTTTGGGACGCCCTGTATAATCTTAAATATATAATTTCACAACCAGTTGATTTTGGTGCTTTGAAAGGCTCTTGATGTATGCAATTTCTACAAGTCCAAATTCCTTGATTGTAGTAATTTTAGGGTTCCGTACCTCATTTGGAAAAAACGGTACCCTTAGGTACAGGGTCACTTTGTTATCTGTCTGTCAAGACCCTTTTTCTTAGAAACGGCTAACTAAAGTATATACTTTAAATGTAAACCAACTTTTAGCCTCCCCGGAACTTATAGTGCCGTGCCGTTTATAAATCAAGTTTCTATCTCAACGCATTAAAAAGATATGGCAATGAATGGCAAATTTTTGTATTGAAATGGAAACAATTAAAAACCTCTAGGGTACTTCCAGTTACATACAATACATACAATGAAATTTGGAATGGAAGAGCTTTTGTGACTTATATAAAGGAAAAAGTCTAAAATGAGAAATTTTGATATTTTTCCCACTAAAATTGGATACCTAGCGATTATTACAATCTGACTGAAACTCGAAAAGGGCTCTAACGATTTCGAAATAATTACCTCGACTTTTTAGCTGAAGTTACCATGTTAACTCTCTACACTTTACGATCCGCTTTTAGCGTAACAATCCAGACTCGCTGCATATTTAATTGCATTCTATGAGAATGAAAATACGTTGCAAATTCACCTTGGAAATGGTGGTGCAGCCTAGGTACCTTTATAATTGGAACGGACATGCAACTATTATCTTCTAGCCGTGTTTGCCTTGTGGGAAGTACCTCGACTTTCGATCCAAATCCCTGATATCCCCGGATCTGATAACGTATATTTTTAGAAGTTAGAAAAAATATGTCACTCTGTTTTATATTCTCAAACAGGGGTCCAACCATGGTCCAACATTCTTCCACTTATTCATTGGGCACTATTTTACATTTATAATTTATTATGAACCATGGATAAATATTTGAGATATAAAATGTTTTGGTTTTTGTTTCAGCTCCGGGAAGAGACCTCAGACCCTAGGATCAAATGTCTTAGCTAGGTAAGTCTAAACCCGTGGGAGTTGATGAAGGCTCTCAAAGATTCTCTGGAGTTTATCGCTGGGTATACAAACTTACCAGCTTTCCACACATGAAATCTATAGTCGCATTTATTTCAAACTGCTAACGCCCTCTATACTGCTATGTTTGAAGTAAGCACCATCTATCCAACAACGTCGCTACTAACTCCACTTTCTAAACCCCACCAAAAGTTTACTGCAATAAACATAGATGGCGCTGTCTAGTACTTGCGCGCTGCAATAGATAGCGCCACATGCCCTGCATTTTTAAACTTGATAAATTGGTGTTTTTCACCTTGATTAGAAGTAATAATGGTATGTTGTTCCAGCCAATTGTACCGTTCGTCGTCTTTCAACTCGTCCGGGTGCGGTTCGGGCGGGGAGCCGGCGGACGACATGTACTCAGACGTGTCTCTGGAGGAGGATGTCCAAGGTCTCAATTATAAGGTCAGTGGTTCAAGTGTTAATGTTACTGATAGTAAAAGTAGATTAATTTATTCTTTAAACTCTCTGGCCGTCTGGGACTAAAAATCGTGTGATAATCGAAATAGTGGGGCTCATCATGAGGATTTCAGAAAAGCTTATGAAAGGTTCACTAGATTGTTGTGCTATTTCTCTTATATTATGACAAACAACCATAGGTGACATGCATATATGATACATTTCCGGCACTTTATAAGATTGATGATAGAGAACGCGCTTGAGATATCAAAACTACAACTATCAATAAGATAAATCTGATAGTGATAAACTTACAGCAAACATCATGGAAGCCTGAACTATTGTTACGCTGCGCATCTCATTTCGATAAGCTTATCTCTTAGGTACCTACAGATATAGATGCTACCACATGCGTGCCACAAACATAGTTGACAAACAAGCTAGTCATTTTCTTCCATACAATGAGTCTTTCGGAGTTAACCAACGTAATGTTGGATACAAAGGTAGGTATTTACTTATTATTTTCTCGGAAAACTAAGGGGTATTACTCGAAAACTGTTTATCATAAGGTTAAATCATCAGTTGGTGTCTTTATCAATTCACACCATGTGTCAACATCCTTACCTACTTCCTGAAAATGAATAAGCGGGAAGTCGATTGATAGAAAACGTTCAAGACCGTTCGTTTCGGAACTCTTTGGGCGAGACTGATACAGGCTGATGATGCCTTAACCATGTAGAAATTATGTTTAATAATAATAATAAATATTCCGGACATATCACACACGGTCAACTGATCCCAAACTAGGCATAGCCTGTACTATGGGTACCAGAGACTGATATACATAATAGATATTTAACATCCAGACACAGAACAAACATCTGTGTTGGTCACAAATGTTTGTCCAGGTCGGGAATCGAACCCGCGACTTCTAGCGCAGAAGGCAGAGTTACTACCAACTGAGCTATGAGGCCAGTCTTTTAGTTTGCTCTTCTAAAATATACATAAAACTTAGGTATTGCAAATCTGTGTACAAGGATACGGCCTACAGAAAACGAAATGACTATGATTCAAAAATAGCCTACGGGAAACTTTTGCGATCATGTTTTGAAATAGCATTTACGCGTGCGTAGCGTAGGTAAATACTTATAGTTGTGTCTACCAAATTCAGAGAGGTTCCAGCAATATGAGTCGATCTATCTGTATAAATTGGGTGACTTCACTATATTGTGCACCTACGGTCAAACAGAATCCTTAGGCTGGATTTAAAGCTTCCCTGACGGCTGGTCCTGAATCCTGACATCAGTCAGGTTCTTATTCCCTTCCTCGTTATTCTCTAAGCATAATAAAGTAAACGTGCCTAGCTGATAATCTGATAATCGTTGGTGGAGACCGCTTTTAAGGCCCCACCTTGCTGGCGGTCCTACGCTACTATGACGATCTGCTTAATGTAGCTGGCAAACTCTGGATGTGACGAGAAGAAGACCAAGCTCAGTGGCATGTCTTGGGAGAGACCTACGTCCAGCAGTGGATAGCTTAATGATTATGGTGAAGCGCAACAGGTGGTTGGACGAATAATATTGATGCCTTCTAATTTTACAAAATATTCCAAAGTGTGATTGCTTATTGGTTGGTTGGTTGCTTAGTTAGTTAGCAGTAGAAAAGTGATTTTTGCTTGAATACAGCAAAATCTGGAGTGACATAAGCTAGTTTTTATCTGCGCCACGCAAGCAAAGCTGCCTTCGTAATTTAAAATTATACAGGTCAAGAATTGAATGCAAATGAGACGCAAGATTCCTAGAATTACCTATCAACAGGTTATGATTTCTCCATAATCCAAAATGATGCTCATTATGTTATATACAAAACAAGACAATGATAGTTTTCTCTAATGCAAAACTATTTCTGTCGATTTCGAGTGCAAGGTCGAGTTGGAGCCATGCCAGAGCCACTATTAGACTTTGTGTAGGACGCTAAGTAGTGGATATGTGAATCATAGCAGCTTATAAATACTTATCTCTTTTTACCCACTTCTCAAAGAGGATCAGCAGTGCTTAGGTACATTTTCCGTTTGAAATTATTGAAATTATTGATCTCCAACAAATTCGAAATCATTACTTCTTGTTAAGTTTGTTGGTTCATCTGAGCTCGTGCCTCATATTTATCTCATTTAGCTGACTTTATTTCTGCCTTCCTGTGATCTCATTTGCTTAGTCACTTTCTTGGCATTGCAGTGTCTCCCAATATATTAACGTTACGAGACTTACGTTTGCTCAAATTACTCACGGTCTTTTTTGATCCCATCGTCTCTTTCTGGCTAATTTTTACCTGCAGTTTTTACCTTACATCCATCTGCGATAGGTTTGCAACCAGTCACGTATGGAATACCACTACTGCATAATGTGGGCATGTGCCAAATGTTCGGACATGCATGTGACTGCCGCCTTAGACATCTTCAAGAATCTGATCGCCTGGAGATTTGAGACAATTGTCAACCATTTTTTGGTTATAAAAGTCGTGAGCCTATTTTTTCTTATAATAGATAAGTTTTCGTTTTTAATATTTTGATATACAAGACCTAAAAAATACATTACCTACTAGAACTACTGCAATAATGATGAATCTCTGTATCGCACAAAGCATCCTAGCGTCTACCAGTACCAGACTAGGGTACCAGTAGCGCCGATGTCATTACGGAACCATAAAACCCACGTGATTATCATCCATAATCTGTTCAATGACCTTATTTGTACCAAAGGAAAGGGCATAGACAATGAACTTGCCGGTTCATTTGATAGTCGAATCGCTCATTGGCTAGTTGGATGCAGGAAACGATCCCTCAGCTGCGCATGCGCCACTTCCGGTCAGATGCGTGCGTATGATAAATCATACAGAATTAGACTCGTATGTAAACACTGGTACCTACCTACTAGCTTCTGCATTGGGTAAGGAAGAAGCTATCATTTTTTTAACCCTTGTCTGACTTCATTCAACTTGTTTATGTAAAGCTAGAGGTAAATATAAATAAATAAAATAACTCGGCACGCATAGTCAGGAGGTTCCTCTCTCTGCAGCCCTAAACACCGACCGCTTGAGCTGCGAGTTAACCAGGAAAGGAATTTAGCTTGAGAATGTGGGTGGATATTCAACCACCACAAGTCTTAAGGTCGCTGAACACATTGCCTTGGCACGACATATACATCACCTCGGAAAACTACTGCAACACTAATGCTTATCGGCTTCCCTAATGCTGGGGCAACACGAGATTCTGCGAATTTTCATGGTGTGCATCAATTCGTGGCGAATTTACTAAAATTGTCACGCAACGCGATTAGAAGTACCTAATAGGCGTCTAATCCCGATAATATGGCAGCATTTGTTTCGGGGCGCGGCGGTGCCGATTCGATGCTGAGCCTAGATATGTCTGCGAGACCTTTATGTAGTCGCTCTAAAGACTTATGCAACTATTGCGTAGTCCTTATGTCGGGTACCAAGGGTCTCTCTCCCAAGTGTATTGTGATTTATTCCAAGACGTAATAGGAACATAGGAATCAGCCAAACAATGTATGTAACCATAGACAAACTGATATTCTATTCGCTACTGCCTGATCATAAAAAAATATTTAGAGATAATATAATGTAGGTTCCAACACCACTAGGGGCAATCGGTTTCGGTAATCGTTCAGTTCATGATTGGGTCAAACCATAAAAATAACTAGGTACTGAAGCCTATGAAAGCAGGTAGTAGATATTAAGCGAAGGTTTTAGATCCTTGACATGGTTATGATTTATGACGACCACCCACGCAGCCCACCCACTGCATAGCCGCCAGCCCTATTGAGTGCTCGATTACAGAACGAACTGGCAAAATTATTCCAGACTATTACCGAAGCATAAATCTTCGTGAATAAGCAGTAGAAAATTGAATAGCTTAGGGCCTAACTTGGGACCCTGTCTTACTCTCGCTCAATAAGAGTGAAAAATTACAAGCTATAGGCTGTAGTAATGTCGATGTTCACCTAGTCCTCGGAAGCCCAATATATTTTCAAAGAAGAACTTCTAAGATTACTCAATTCATCATCTTACAATCTTATCGTAATCGGGTCTCATGCCATGGTATTGTCAATACATACGTCACTTATCTAACCAGTTACGAGTTCACATAGTAATTATGTATCTGTGGTGTAGGTATAAGTGAAGCGAAACCGAAAGTGGTGCGAACGTACTCGTGTGAAAATCGACACATTGTTTGCAGATTATGTTAACATTAGTAACAAACATCTGAGTGTACTATGAACAAACTTAGGATGGGGCACTTCCTGAGGGTAGAAATTAATGTTGGATATGAAGATTAAAGTCATAGAAGCTGTATCGCTGATAAATAGTAGTAGACCCAGATCAATGAAAGAAAAGTTCTTTCGGCCACCTAAGGTCATTATCAACAGCCTTTAAAGGCCACTACTGACATGCGCCTCCCCCAAAGAGTGCCTTTTTATATCCACTGACTTCCCGCAACTTTCGCAATGTCGTCGCTCCATCCGGTGGCGGGCTTCCAACACTTCATCCCCCGGTTTCTGGTCACCATTCCAAGAGCCTTTATTCCCGAACGGTTGTCAGTTCTGCGAGCTATATGGCCTGCCAACTGCCAATTCAACCTAGAGGTCGGACCACGCAATACATAGGTACCTACGCTTGTAGAGCCGTGCTGAACCTTCTTACAACTCTGCAAAATACAGTGAAATAATTTAATTATCCAATTACTATATGAGTCTAATTCTCGTCTTATCGTCTGCATTATCATTCCATGAGCCAGTTTAGTAATTATTCGCTTTCCGTTCGTTCTTATTCGCTTATCAGTTGTCCTTCGCTCGTTTCCGACACCTTGTTTTCCATCTATATCTTCTTTAAACTAATTTTGCCAAAATATTATTTCGGATTATCTATGGCTCTTCTTTAACACCCACAAATACTCACCTTTAGCTGTACGTTACTTATTAAGTACCTTTATGTAACCTAATAATATGGATATGGAAGAGCGGGGCCTTCTAACACAAGTATATATTTACTTAAAAGAAGGTCTCAACCTAGATTTAAATATTTGTCAAATTTGGTTACAGCAATAAAAACATTTTACTTTTTTACTTTTACTTTTCTTTAGGTTGGTTGGTTTTGAGGTTCTGGGATTTATTTTCAGTGCTAATTTCTGTGTGGTGTTGTTTTATCGCGTGTTGTGGCTTATTTGTGCTGTTTTCTTTGCGATGTCTACTACCGGCAAGTGCAATGTCCTATACTAATAGGTAGCTAGATATAATATCTTAGAATTGCATATAAGCAGCTATTATTTTAATCGTAGGGTGAAAGTTGTTTATATCATCTAAATAAATGTAAAAGTTTATTTGTAATTAATTAGGTATAAAATCAGTGTACATATTATACATATATTATCAATACATCGAAACAAAAATCATCGATAGGCAGGTAATCAAATTTTTTATTCAATTGATTAACTTTAAGTACGCTGTCTAGTACACTTAATTTATTTCTTTTTGATCGACGAATACTAATTTTTTTTATTTTGGAATCGACTAAGTATGTAAAATGATAAATCTCATAAAATGTCTTAACAAATACTGTCTATTTTGAGACAATATGCTGTTTCTTGAAAACAGATTTTGTAAAGCTCAAATTATAGTAATGTAATAGAATAAAATCTATAACACACACGGGGGGCAACGTCATCGATTGGGGGCACCTCATGGTAGTAACATAAATACCACAACGCTAAAACCAATTGATCCAGTTTTTAGGGCGCAAAGATCTCGGCATGTTGTAAATGTGGATTATTCTAGATCTGAACCAGATGGCCTTTGCTCGGTAAACGTGGTAATTATACCAACTGTGAGACGTCGCTGACGATCTGGGAGACCGCGCTCGTTTGTAGCGCTCATAGAGTTCGAGACACTTTAGATGATAATCATCACCGAGTTACGAGGAAATATGGTTATGTAAGGTTTTTGCGTTTATCCTCCAGATAAATTTAATCACAGTTTGAATACTTACACAATTCGATTTAATTTACTTTCACTCTGAGTTAAGTAATTCTGTATTTTAATCGAACCCCTTCATAGTCACTCACTAACTTTTATTGGCTCGATATATGTCCGCCTCCTTCTTTTGTTTACAGTTAGAAAAGAACAGGCGAGAGTCATCGAGCCTATCAAGTTTGTTACTAAATATAAAGCATAGGGATATTTAGGATTTTTTACACAAAACGCCCAATCAGCATCAATCAGAATCTTAATAAAGACAATTGATGCTAATAAATAAACATTTATGTAGTAGTAGGTACCTAGTCTTTAGTTTTTATGACTATGGAACTAAAGGTAGGTAAGTGGGTACACAAAAAGACGCCTTGCCTGAAACTGATGATGTGCTAGTTTGACATGTTGATAGATATACAGTCAGGAAAAACAAGTAATTGGACAGAAGTGGCATGCTTATCGAGATAAATGGGGTAGCGTCACCATAAATCGTTTTGTTTTTTGTAAAAGAGAGACTGCTGCTTACGTGATTCGTTTATAAAATCGGGTGCAGTGGCGTGCCTTGAGTGATACCAATTAGGTCAGCAGATAGCCTACCACAGAGTAATTATCTATGGACTCAGAAATATTCAAAGTCAAGGTTTTTATTTCAATAAAATCACTAGGATCACTTTGAAACGTCTTAGAAACTAGGTGAAGTTATGCCTGTTCCTCGCGACCAATATTATCAGTGGGTTCAGCATTTTATTAACTCCACGACAAACACTGCCTAACTTAATTTGGGAAGTTTACGTTTACCTGGTGCCGCGTTAGCCTAGTGGGAGATTACCCAACTTTCGATCCGAATGTCGTGGTTTCGAACCCGGTCGTGCACCAATGAGTTTTCTCACGGAATAATTTAAAGTGCGCATTACCAAGTGCTGAAAACAGTGAAGGAAAACATTGTGGGAAATCAGTAAGTATCTAAAAGCGGCGATGGGCTTGCAACCTGTCATGTATGGAATAAGTACTTAAATGTGGGCATGTGCCAAAATAAATGTTCGGACATGCCTCTAACTACCCCCCTTAGATATCTTCAAGGATATGATCGCCTGGAAATCTGAGAGAATGTCTTGTCTACCGTTCTTGGAGATAAAAGTTGTGGCGCCTTTTTTTACATTTACCTAACAAGCATTTAAGAAAGGATCTAAAGGAGCCATTTCATTCTGGGCCTGGTCTATGTACACTACATAGAAAAATTAGGAAAAAATAGGAGATTACAAGAAAAATACAATTTCATTAATTTGAAGACAAATGCGATGGTACAAGAATAGTTCTTCTGGTAAGTTTTTTACTATGTGAACACTATTTGAAGGCCGCCATTTTGGTTTATAATTGGCGTTTGACATGACATTGACATATTTTTCATGTCATATTGTTTGATTTGATGTTTTTGTTTTGTCAGATAAATGTAGGTTGTCAAAATGACATTTCACGCACGTCCATCCGCCATATTTTTGTAGCACTGTGTGTTGCTCTCTTTGTCGAAGAAAATCTTAATGTACCTTAGAACGAAGTCAATTTATATAAAATAATCAATTAAATACGTTTACTTTATTGCTTAGCTATATTTTAGAGTGGTGTACACAGTGCAGGCCCAGGCTCCATATATTGATGAAACGTCTCTTTTAATGTTAAGAAGTCCGTTACTTATTGGCATACCGTGTGCTCACCCGTTTGTACATCGATTGTGAGTTTTCTTTGCACGGATTCCTCGGCTAACTTCATAATACAGTGGATACATTTGTTTGTAATTTAAGTAATTTACTGTTCGCTACGGTCACAAGAAATGTATTAAAAATGTATGAGATACCATTGTTCCCTCATGATTGTTCGCGCGTAGCGTTGTATAACACTTGCTTTTATTCGTTTTGCTGTTTTTAGGCCACCGTGAATGTTTTACTTATTGTTTAGTTTTGAATGCTCGTGTTTTTATGAGCTTTATAAATTAGAACATTAATTTTGTTAGTGTAAATTAATTACGTATCCGAGATTTCGGTTTGCATTATCCGATGTTCTTGGGTTCAAATTCTTTTGTAAATTCTAGAAAGAGAAGCGATAACTTCTTACTTGAATAATACTACAAATAAATAAATAAAAATAAATATTCCGGACATATTCACACGGTCAACTGATCCCAAACTAGGCATAGCCTGTACTATGGGTACCAGAGACTGATATATATATAATAGATAAATATTTAACACCCAGACCCAGAACAAACATCTGTGTTTATCACACAAATAAATATTCTCCACGATAAACTTGTGAGGCTATCGCATGCTGTGAATGTGTTATCTAAAATAACATGCAGATATTTTATTAGCTCATCATTAAGAATGAGAATATTTTCTAAGAATACATTTTCATTTTCATTCATGAAGTCAGTGTTAAATTCAATCCAATCGTTCTGAGCACAAACATCTCACGGTCTTTAAAAGGTAGCTTCTGATCCCATATTATAAAGATTTGATATATCTATATTATCCCATCCCATATTAAGACTTTACTGTTACTTTACTACTACAAGTGGCCCAACTTTACAAACGAAAGTTCACTAAGTTTGTATTAGTTTTTTTTTTATTATTTGTATTTTCATTATGTTTGTTTCTCCTTATTATAAATCAAACGAACATTATGTAAAATGTAATGCGTGCACTCTTGTGATTGCCTGTCGACTACCCGGCATACGACGTTGCTTTCCCATAACGATTTCAAGTTTTTGCGCTATTTTTATACAATGTCCATTTCACTTTCAATATCCAGTTTAATCAGTTTCACTGCCAACATTATGGTCTCATAGACGTCTTTCGACGTAAGTCACCCTTCTCGGTAAGGTAGATTCAATGCTTGATAGACACTCACTGAGGCAGAAAACATTTTTGTTTGCTCGACCCTCAGAAAGTTTCACTTTTTCGATTTCTTCGTTCATTAACTGCCTGAATCATAATAGTAAAACAATAAAATTTAGCAGTGGAACAGTTATCGGACGCGCTGCGGAATCGTTTCTCCATCTGGCAGTCAAATGCAATCAAGGGAGCCCCTCGCCCGTGAAATTACGAGATGTAGCCAGACTGGGGGAGCTTATGAAAGGGGTTATTGCCTCGGCTGTACATGTACATATCTATCGGACGCAGTGAATGCACATGCAGGGGCGCAGGGAGCAAATAAAGTTTATTTGTGCGGTGCGCGGCTCCGGCCGACCGAGGCGACTGATAATCATGTCGTGTCAATGGGTGGGGCGCGCGCGCGGCCGGCTAGTCCGTTGCCGGTTAGTGCCGATCGCGAGACTGCTCATACTCCACGCCCGCTACTTTTTCACAAGTTTCAGCTTCGATTCCGAGAATCACATTCGAACTGGATTCTCCGGTAATCTGTTCGCGATCAAGTCTCCTACAAAAGGATGCCACAGCAACCGTCTAAAATTTTAAACCGAGTGCGTCGGAGTCTCCTTTTGCCGGACGTTTTAATTCTTGTTTACGACGATAACTAGGGACTTGTGCTATTGTTTACTGGTGATTATGCGTAACGTATTGACGAAGCCGTTGATGTGAAAAATGTGACATCCAGTGATCACCTCGCTCGTGCTGCATTAGAGGATCTGTGTCATAATCGAATTAGACTAAGTAAAGTGGACCAACTGTGCCATTACGGATATTAGCTTTATCTTGAAAAATCTAATCGTGATCAAAGTCAATTGAATTAATAAGATTTACTTATGGAAATTAAGGTATAGGTAATTAGTTGATTGGAAACGGTCCAAAGAAACTGGTGAACTCTGTTGTTTAAATGTTTAAATCGGGCTTATTCACTCGGTCCAGGGGAACGATGGGTGAACAGATCGAAGTGGAGGATAGCTTGGAGCTGGAATACGATATGTGGGATGGGCAGTTCGACTTCGTGGGTCCTCAGGGTCCTCCACCCGAGGTCCGTGAGAGGATCACCTCCGATGCGAGTCTCACTGAGGATCTATTCCCGGGAGGGCCGCTGTCTCCACACTTGCCAAATGGAGTGAACGGAGGCAAGAAGACTCCTGCTCATCAGTGGTGCGACAACCTATCTGATCAAGTGAGACTCTTATCTCTTTTTGGTAATGATTCTGGGACGCAGGCCTGCTTTAGACAGACAGATATAAGAGAATATCGTAGAGATTATAGAAAGTCAAATCTATAGCGCATAGTCAAATTAGCTTCCAAGGGTTGTACCTACACCTGGAAGGCGACTTATATACTCGCCTACTATTCTATAGACTTTGTTGCAGATGGTTTGCTATGGTATATCTGTGGTCAAGTTATCAAATTATATTTCCTCACGCTTTGTTCTGACACCATTTTGTTTTCCTGACGTCTATGGAATACAGACAGGATAATAATTGAAATATTTTTTCCTTGTGTATCATCCTATTGGAAATAACTAAAAATAATAAATCTTACTACAACAAACTGACGTCAATTAAGTTAGTTCTGATCCCCTGTAGTCTTTCGGACTAATATTGTTCTGTTGGATACCATACCTACTACCATTCCAGTCCTTGCATACAATCGTATGCAAGGACTTTATGCTGGCTCTTATTTGGCCTAGCGAATTAGCATTGCCATCCAGCGTGGCAATTCCGCCAGCGTCTTGGGGACGCTTCCGACTGGTAGTGATCTGGATCAGTTGAGCTATCTATAGATCGTTTGTAACGGTCTTTAGGTGGCTCAACTGTTTCTTGTGTATTTTGTAAATATTAACTTATATTAGTTTTAAGTTTCTTTCTGTAAATAAAGTATATCAATTCATTATTAAAAAATCATATTGATATTTGACTTGAATACACATAACCTATCAATTTGTTGATACTTTTCTGACCGTCTCGTGTTTGTTTTGATTGCAACTGTTACCTGCCTAACAAACAGTAAACATTTACAAACCCTGTAGCATTCGCTTAAACAGCTGCTGATAATTGTCGTATAATAAATAACTATAGGTATCTATTGTTGGTCACTTCCACTAGTACCTATGTGACGCTCCTTGTCCAGCAATATAACATTATTATCTAGGCATTCATGCGTTTTTTTATTACAAAACACGCTAAACAAGTTCAACAGAACACAACAGCTTATTGTAACAATTGAAGCGAAACGCGTTGTCGTCGTTTACCATTCCGTACCGTCTCTGCATCTGATTTGTGTGGTGCTGTCACGCGATTCTTTGCAATCTTTATGACATGCAGCAACTTCATCGACCAAGCACCGTACCTATACCTACCGATGATAGGTGTGACAAATTTCTTCAGAGTATATTTTCTTTGGTGTGACACTCCATGATCTAATACTCCTCAAAGCTAGATTTTATAGGTCTTCCACAGTCTTAAAAGTCTTTGATATCGGTACTTTCTTAGGATATTTCAACAGTTTATCTTTGGGTTTTATTTCGCTACCCCGGACCAAACATCAGATTACTACAGAATTATCTACTACCTTGCCTTCTTCAGCCTATGCAGAGTTTATCATTTTTTATCTCCTATCTCCGATGGACAAGATAACTGGAATGCATAGATTTGCCAAAATACTTTTGCCAAATCTCTATCTACGCCAATCAATGGTAACATCGTAAACATTATCATTTAATCTAAGAAAAATCTTTCTTATTAGCATATCTTTGTGCGTGCAAAAGCTGTATCTTAAGAATTAACTGTAGGTACTTAAATTTATCATCTGTGGTGTAAAATAGTATTCAGCTTATCCTGCTCTCTGTTCAGCAGGAAAAGTTGAATACTCATGACAAATAATTAGGTCAAAGTAGCGTCAAGTAGCGTGCAAGCTGCAAAATTCCTTTCCATCGGGTTTGTTACCGTAAAGCTTCTCAAACACTAGTTGTATTGTGTCCACGAAATGTGTGTGCCCAATACATAATGACTTTTGTACTTATTTTTAACAGCTTATCACTACCAACTGTGAACATGTGATGTTCACCTCATTATGAGTATAGTAGTATTGATTCATTACGGTCAATAGGTACCTATACCTACCTATTCATTAGTTTAGAAAGTCAAATCGAATAGAAGAATTGTATCAAAACATGTTATTTACCTACTTAATTAAATTCAAAGTAATGTATTTATTGTTACTTGTGATCATATTGCTTCCTTACATATTTCCTTCAATTCATTCTTATCTATTGTAACTTGAGTAACAAGATTTTTATTTTTATTAGAGCCCGCATCCACTTCACCAATCAACAGCATATAAAAAGTTGGAAATATCAATTTGCCTATCTCTGCATCCGTCTGACCTATGACTTGACCACTTAGCTACATGGTCTTCTAAAAGCAATAACGTAAACGATTACCTACCAACTCAGGCATCCCTTTGTTGGTGCCCTCTACCACTTTAACTTATTAAGCAGAACAATTACAGATTTCTGTGCACGTATCACACAAAGACAAAAAATCATGAAGCATAAAAACATCTGATTTAAAGCATCTGTATGCTACTAATTAAAACCAGTAAAAAAACTAACAAATTCCTACAACAAAAAGTAGAGAAGCAGTCGCAAATTACAGTTACGAATATCGTGACAAGAAATTATATCATAATGCAAACCGTATCGATTGTATGGTCGAGTGCTATATAGTACAGTCAACGACGCAAATACTTATAAGACATTCTCCTTCTAAGACAGCCATTCATATAAAACAGGAGTGTCGGGACTTTCATTGCAGATTCTTGAGTTCTTAAGAGTAGGCGCCTAGGTAACAGATTATCGTTAAATATTTGCCGCTCTGTGTACTTACTAAGTATTTTTCTGTGGTATTCCATTGTGACTTATTATCCATTATAGCCGTGGTGGCCCCGGCTGAAGAATAGGCACCTCCATATCTACCTATCCGTGGATGTCGTAAGAGATTCAAGATTCAAGATGTTTATTTGCAGAAATAAGTGTTACAGAGAGGTTTTAAAGCTATGAATATGGCACTTATAAACTTATTCACTCTTTTCGAGCATCGCAAATTAAGAGGCGAAGCAAGAGGCGACTAAGGGAAAAAAGCTAGGGGATGGGCAGCAGCGTCCCTCATTTGAACAACGATAGCTCTAACTGCGCTCGCCAACCCGCATGCCCAGCGTGGTGAGTTTGGGCAAATCCCCCAACATGATAAGGAATTCGCTCTGTCTGTGGGGGAGGCCATGTTCAGCAGTGGACGTCGTACGGCTGAAATGATGATGATGATCCATCTGTGGCCACACCTTGTAAGTGCTCGACATTAATCAACCGAGGCATTGGGGAATATAACCAGCCGGCAAGGCTGGGTCATTGATCTTATTACATTGCAATTGTCATAAACTACAAGTTACGTTACGAAGCTTGTCTTGCATGTTATTTCTACTAATGTTATTTTCCTACCTACCTACCTAGATACTGGGTACTGAGCGAGATATCAAAACCATTAATAAATAGTAATAGTACCTAACTTCTATATTAATGGCTTGATATCTCGCTCAGTAACTGTATCTAGTTTAACCTACTCTATCGGCCTAAACTGTAAAATTTCTAAGCCTGTTAGGTAAATTTAGAATACTTCATTGGTATTAAAGTTATCCTTAGGTACCTAAATCATTTCACCTTACTTTCTTCAAATCAATACCACAGTCCGTTATCAGATTCACAGCTTAAAACAGAACCATTTTCTCTCGCCCGCCCTTCAGAGTCACGCAAACAATCTTGACCTTTGTTAGGTCAGGTGAGCCCTCGGTTTCTCTTACCTCACGATCAACACATTTACAGCTGTTTACTTTTCTAAGTGTTTCTGATTCAAACGATTTATTTTACATACCTACAATCATTTTTAAACATATTCTTAAAAAAATAAGGCTCAAAGCCTTAGGTACTTGTTTACTAAACTAAACACTACCTACTAGTACACAAAACTAAAAATATAAATTCTCCTAGTGTGAACTGAACTCACGCTCCGTAGGTAGTTCTACATTTGTGCCAAATTACAAGTCGATCACTGGTACGAGTTGTTAGTTGCTTAGGAACAACTTTTGCAGACAGACGAAAAGCGAAGTCTTAGCCCCTTCGTCCATGACGCTACGCAAAAGTGACGGAACTCATTAGAAACTAGAGTTGCGGACTGATTGGAAACTCTGACTCGCCCACGATGCTACTGGAATTTTCTGAAACTCAGTCACTCAGTACACGATTTTATGTAAACAAAGTTTAAAAAAAAAAAAAATTAACATGCCTTGTGATAAATCGAGCGATGACATGGAATTATTACTTCTCTAGTCACATAGACGTCAGAATCACATATAATTACTTTTTATTCGTTCATTTTTCAACAGTTTCTCGAAACCAGTCGCCTGGCGACCAGTATGTTGAGTCGCCAGGAGACTAGTTACAAACGCGTGCCTTTTGAGTAGCGTCGTGGACGTAGAGCCTATAGATTACGAAGTCTCACCATAAGTCCCTTCTTATGGTGAGACTTCGTAATCTATAGGCTCTATTAGTAGCGGACCCTAAACAGGTATACCTACATGTCCTTATTAGGGACCTATGTTCTGAGAGTGTGAAAATAATATATAACCAAGTTCTTCCTATTCTCTATAGGAAGTTAAACACTCATTTTCCATTAGTAAATTGAGCGAGACCAACTGAAATTCATCCGAAGTGAACGATGTTGGAAAGTTGCAAAACAAGTTGACGGCTCAAGAAAATGTAAGGAAGTCACGAGTACTATGTTGGCTATTCAAGTAACTACCTATTGCTAAAGTGGCTATTGATTGCCACTTGATGGTAAGAATAGTGTTGCTTACTTCACAGCTTTGTTTCAACTGCCTTAAATGTTATCAATTCGTGACGCAAAATTGTCTATATGCTTAGATACTTTCATTATTCATCCTGTATTTTTTACTCAGCTTCTGCGTTCTTTTCAGTAGCCTTTCGTTAAATTCGGAATTCTTACAGCCTGTAGGAAGTGCACTGCTGGACATAGGCCTCCCCCGAAGAGTTCCATGACGAAGAATCTGGAGCCTTCTCCGTCCACCAAATTCCCGCAATTTTCACAATGTCGTCGGTCCATCTCTCCGCAGCCTCTTTCCATAGCCCGTTGCGCGAATTTGAGGTTGTATATGAGGACAATAGTAAGCGACCTAGTCTCAGTGCCATATAATCATCTCTGGCAGGCAACACGCACTGATTGTAGACTTTCGTCTTGACGCTCTACAGTATCTACGACGAGAAGATAAAATGACGAAGTTTCCTAGTTGGATTCATCGGTTCACCTCTTTGTTGAAGTTGGACCTACCTACCTACCTTCTTCTTTACTCTTTTCCAACTTCTGCTTATTATTAGATATTGTCTGACTAATGATCTGACAGTCTGCCGTTCGGTATTCCTTGGTCACCAGCTCAATATCGTCTTGATTTGTCTTCCACTATTTCTATAATATTTTTCATATTATTTACAAACGCTATCTTATGATAATCCTACTATTATATAAATGTGAAACTTTTTGAGGACCTTTGGATGTTTTGGTTCAATCACGCCGTAAGGGCTCAACCGATTTCGATGAAACTTGGAATAGATAGAGTTGTATACATAGAATAGCATATAAGCAAATTTTTATGAAGGTACCACGAGAGCGAAACCGCGGGCGCATGCTAGTAATTTATAATATCAGTTCTTTGTCTGTACTGACACTTAAGATAATAATTTATATCATTGGCTTGTCAAATATTCAGGAATGCCGTTATTGCGGTTGTGAAGTGTCATTCTGTTATGAAATCTACTTGATCAAAAGCAATAAACCACACAACTGGTACCAAATCTGTGACCACTAGTATTATACCCACCAGCAAGTTGGTAAACAGACAGATGATCTCAGTATTGTAAACAGTTGTGGTACACCAAATTTATAATTGAGGTTATCGCTTAATACTGGATTCATATTTCTACCTAATTCAATTATTTTCATATTAATGTGACATTCATAATCTTGACTTTTTAATAATATTTTAAGTATGACATGATAATAATTGCTATATTTACTATATTTTAAAGGTGTAAAATTCAAATTGTTATAGACATGTATTATTCTAATTTTGTAAAACAACATTTGCATGCTAGTTAATAGTAAAATGTGCTGATCCCATTATTATAATGTAAAAGAACTACTGTAACCACATTTTCGCAAATAAACAAATAAATAAATATTATTTTTTTGAGATTTTCTCACCACAAAGATTAAATTCTCAAAAGGTCACTGAGATAAGCGCATGTCGAAAAGCACCAAAAACCAATCATGAAGCATAATCTTAACAACTTGGCGATAATCAACTGCCGATTATTGTATGATACAGTAGAAAGCGATGTATCGTTTGTTCCTTGAGTGTAGGTACATGAAACTCTCCATGAAAATCGGCCTTTTTTTCTATTTATATTTACTTGGTTAAGTTCTTTATCAGCAGTAGGTAGGTACGTATCTGCGTCAATATTTGTTTCGGATTGCTTGCGTATTTTAATTTCATCATCATTCATCATCATTTCAGCCGTTAGACATCCACTGCTGAACATGGCCTCCCCCACAGACAGAGCAAATCATGTGGGGGGATTTGCCCATACTCACCACGCTGGGCATGCGGGTTAGCGAGCGCAGTTAGAGCTATCGTTGTTAAAATGAGGGACGCTGCTGCCCATCCCCTAGCTTTTTTCCCTTAGTCGCCTCTTACGACATCCGCGGATAGGTAGATATGGAGGGGCCTATTCTTCAGCCGGGGCCACCACGGCTATTTTAATTTACTGTGTGATAATCAGCTGTGCCCGTCTTTTGTCCGAGCTTTCAGTTATATAATCGGACTTTTACTATCCAATTACTCGTTGCATTCCATATTTTATTAGCTAGTACTTACATGGCGAGAGAAACTAGTCTCAATTTAAACTGCAACAAAAGTAGGTAAAGCCGAACGGACTTATGCGCTAACAGATCGAAAGTTCGATACGTTCAGTTCCAACTTGCCTTTAGAAGTTAGTTTTTTCCCACGATACTACAATAAAATGATAAAGATCTTTGTCTAAACTGTTATATGAAAGGCATGCATGTCTTCGAAATAACCTAGGTACCTACTTACAATGAAATTAAAGCAAAGTTATCTTATTTAAATGATTTCACAGCTTTGGTGTACTGATGCAATTTCCTCCGTTGTGGTCTTTTCAATGCAAGCTCCTTCACCTCCTTATACGTGACGGCAATCTTCTCTTTTATCTAGTTCATGTACTTAATTTATTCTTGGTCTTCCTGTTCCTTATTTTCCTTTTACTTTTCCTTCAATTTCCACTTCTACCCTGCTAAAAACCTCGGTAGATGTGGCACAAATATTATCAACATCAAATTGGCATGGCGTCTAACTTAAATTGCTACAAAAAATATCAATCACCTGCTGCTACGACCTTGCACGAATCTACTAAATATAGTCAGTAGCATTCAATACAACTTCCTGAAGATGATTCTGTGCTCGATCAACCAGAACGTTTCAAATGCGTCAATGGCCGCAATACTTTTGTATTGTACAAGTTTTTTGTTTATTTACTTCCGATCCGAAACGTGGGCTCGTGTGTAGCGTGAAAGTGAAAGAATTTGATCTTTACGTTAGTGATAACTGCTATTTGATACTGTTTGTTCAAACAGGTTTCAAACACTAACACAGGTTAGCCAATAGATGCTTTGCTTTCACAGTTCTAAAATTGTCTTTGTGCTACGTAATTTATTGTCTTGTGTGGTAAATTTGGCGAACGATCAACTCATTCAAACAATGGATTTCATTCAATGATTGTTTTTGTTCTTCAAGTTCAAGTACAAATCCCCACACTGTTTCATTTTTAGAGCATTACTGTTGCAAAAACATTTATCTGCCTGATCAAACCTTTTACCATATCTTATAGCTCTGCTGTTCCGTTGACTTTATTTTCAACTCTTTTGCTGGAGGTATTAGGTATTTCTAATCTTAGGTAGGTACCTTTTTTATATCAATCAACTGTGTTGTGTATGTTTTTGTTCATCTTTAATAGTAATTACCTAACTTATCGTACAAAGCATTTTATTATGTTTTCATAAATCACCGTAGTTATAATCTCCTGCGCCCTAGGCGTCACGTATTAGGTACTTGTATCGTGCATCATAGTTTGTTACTCCTAAGTAACACCTTCCTGTTTGTCGTATTGTCGTCAAAGAAGTGATTCAGATTAAGTCGCTGTGTGTAACCTACCTACCGACTCATAATTACGAGGACTAGGTAGGTATGACATACAGGTTTAAAAGAATTTTGACATCTAATAATTTGCAAAGTTTTAATACTTTAAATATTGATGTTTGTTATGGTTTATTGTATGTATGTAGTACCAATGACTATAGTAGTACCAAAGACTATAGTAGTACCTACACAAGTCCACATTTAAACTTTTAAGAATCAGACGCTATAAATCCTAATAACAAGTGCAAAACAAATATCTGAATTCCGCCGGAAACTGGGAACTACCGATGTAGAAATCCAATAGAGAGCCGGTTTCAATCTTTATTTAGGAGTAGGTACGTTCAGGTAGGTAAGTGATATTGCAGTACTGGAAATAATCAGTAATTAGCTACGGAGTTTGTATTCGTTTTGTAGGACTCAAGGACAGCTCAGTTAGACGTAGTTTGAATGAATTTTATAAGGGTATTTTAAGTCCTCTACTAGTGTAATGGTTCAATATATTTGTAAATATAGACGGTCAAGTGCGAGAACTCGCGCAGTGAGGGTTCCGTACCATTGGTCGTGGGTTCGAATCCCGGTCGTGCACCAGTGGTCATGGTCACAAAATAAAAATTCTAAGTGTAGGAATTGAAAAACTTATATTTGCGGTCGCTCACGTAGTCATTGTATGACATTGACCGCATAATTTTCTTTCCTAAAAAACTTCGAAATTCCTCAATTTCAGACTTTTCCTTTTACTTGTATTACAAAAGCTCCTATTCTAGCATTCCAAATTTCAGAATTGTGAGGTAACTGGAAGTACCCTAGAGGTTTTAATTTTAGCCATTTCCATACAAAAATTATACATTCATTGCCATAGCTTTTTAATGCATTAAGCTAGAGCTTTGATTTTTATAGGTGTATACATTTCAAGTTGATACCTTTAGCCGTTTCTGAGAAAAAGGGTCTTGACAGACGGACAGACAAGACAAACAGACAGACGGACAACAAAGTGATCCTATAAAGGTTCCGTTTTTCCAAATGAGGTACGGAACCCTAAAAAGGTACCTGGATACATATAGAAAGTTCATATCAGCCCTGTAGGTATCGTACTAATTAGGTTAACGTAGTATCATTTTCAAATTATTAATTTCGATTCCGAAATAAGAAAGAGTGTTAGATACACCATTAAAATAATAATTAAATAGCAAAGCGATGTTCATTAAAATAATTTGCAACATGGCACCACACGCTCTAAATGGTCTGAAGTTTACCTAGTTTCTAGCTACTATTATTTTAACCACCCGATCAATCATACAAAACAAATTAATGCGTCAGTTATTATAATATACCTAATACAAATGACACTAACAACAGTTCCAACTTTAGCATCTACCTACTTGCCAGAAGATTGTGTTTATATTTTTTTCTGATGTTAAAGATAACATTGCATTGTCATTAGGTGCAACTCCTGCAACAGCAAGTGACGTCACTAGCCGACACCCAGAGCACATCGGACGATCGGTACGCGAGGGCGAAGGCTGACAACGCAGTGCTGCAAGCGCGAGTCCATATGCTGGAGGAGCATGTGCGAGAGGTGAGTCTTAACATCGACACGTTGCAGATTCATAATTGCCTTTGGGCCAAGATATAATATCCTTCTAGAAAATTTAGCATTTTTAAGACCAAATAGACGGATGGACCGACGGCCACATTGTGAAGATTGCGAGAAGTCCGAGATGGAAAAGGCTTAAGACCGTTCGTCGTGGAACTCTTTGAGGGAGACCTATGTCCAGCAGTGGACTTCTACAGGCTGATGATGATGATGATGAAGACCAAATGGCATCCTCCCGAAATGGCCGTTCAAAATAAGAATGCAGTTTGAGCATTACTGAATTGTTGAACATCAGAGAACGTCTTTGGGATCCTAGTCAACGTGGGTACCACGTATGCCCATTTTCATATATTTTTTTGTAAAAATGCCTGTTTATTTTGGTTCAGATCGAATGCAGATGCGAGGAAAGCATAGCGGAAGAGAAAAGGCGGAGTCGAGAAGCCATTTTGCGGGTAGAACGTGACCGTGATAGTCAGCTGTCCGCCGTCACAGACCGACTGTCCGTGGCCGAGCAGGAGGCGTCAGATCTCAAACAAGAGGTAAGCAGTACATAATGAACTACTAACATTAGGTACATAAAACAATATAGGAAACCATGTCTCATTGCAAATGTTATGTTACAGGTTGGAAGACTCCGTGGTGTAGCTGAAACACTGAGGGCCAATGCAGAAGCCACAGCGAGAGCGCACCGCGAAGCTCAAGAGCAAGTCAGCGAGCTATCAGCACAGCTCAGCGCTGCTAGGGAAGCTGAGAGGAGAGAACGCGAAGCAGCAGCGGCTTCTGGGGCGATGCTGGCCGCGGCTAAACAAGAGCTGCAACGACTGAGAGAGGTGCCACCGCCACCTCCCGACCCGAGGCTGGATGAGCTAAGGAATGAACTCACTTTGCTCAGGACACAAAACAAAAGTAAGTATCAAATTAAGGGTTAAGGAAAGGGAAGAAAACTGACAGCATCAACAACTATGATGAGTACAATCTAGGAGTCTTCAAATCTAGAGTGAATAAGTTCCTTCTGGTAAAGCGTGCTCCATCTTAGGCCACATCTCACTTGCAAAAGTGAGCTGGTGGTCAAACGCCTAACCATATCCAATAAAAAAAATAAAAAAAAAAATACATAAAAATCAATACATAGATCCGCTAAATAATTGAATTTGAGAAATATAGTTTGTTACTCATACTAGGTGGTCTTAATTTAGACTGTATCCTTTCCAGCTCTCTCTGAAGCCCAAGAAGAGCTCCAAGCGCAGATCCTAACGCGCGGAGTCGAAGAGGGCCGCAGCCTGCTGGACGGAGTCAGCGGACCTCTCGTTGCTGGCAACTCTTTAGCACACGAACTCTCGCAGATGAGTGACGATGAGGTAATTATCCAGAATATCGCTCAGTTCAAAAACAATATCGTTCACACTATCATTACAATCATTATCATTGAAGCCGATAACAGAATACTGTGATCACAGAATATTCTTATATGAAATTATGTCATCCGAATCTGAACAAACATAACTCGTAAACGTTTTATGAATAGGTAGTCTATCATTGTTACAAGCTGCTAATTACCAGGGTTCAGTATAAAGGATAGACGAAACCAATGCCCCTGGAGGGAATGTACCGTATATATTAATGCTAACGGATTTTATTTGTAGAATAGACTAAATAGAGTACATAAACTTGTAGAAACCTATATTTATTTTTTAAAGTAAGAAATAGGAATAATTTTCAAAGATTTCTTATAATGTTTATTTTTCTCATTTTCCTCGAATATACCAAGGATAAATAACTTTTAAAAATAATAAAAAGTTAAATTCATGTATCTTTCATATTTTTACGGTTCTTTACTCTCAGGGACATTGGTTTCATCCACCTCGTAGATTCAGCATCAAATACAAACAAAACATGCTTTCCGCTTCTTATTCCATCAGACCTTGAGAATTAACATGTTGAATGTCTTTCTGATGATATTAGAGTACTTCTCATTAATTATAGCACTTCACAGATTGTCATCATTACCACCTCGCTTTATCTAGCCTACGATTGACTCATTCGCCGCATTTTTATTATCATGTATGCATTTTTGCAGCTCGATGGTAGAGATACACAATCTGATCTCAGCATAGAGATGGAAAAGGTACGATATTTTTACTAACTGTGCATGTTTGATGTTACAACCTTTGCATGCTTCAAAAGAGTTTACCTCGTGAATTCCATGTACCTTTTTCATACCTTACTGATTCTCTTTCGCATTCAACTAACATGTCATCTAGATACTAGGGTTTCATAAACGCACATAACTCTCACTTCTAACTCTTACGACTCTTCTTATAACTCTCTGTTGTATTAACTCACTTGTTTGTGTGTCCTTGAGCCCAAAATATTATGCACCGGTCTGACAAATGTTAATAATTTACAGCTGCAGAAGGCTTTGAAAGAGCAACAAGATGTGAACGTGCAACTGAGACACTACATTGATGGAATTTTACTTACTATAGTTGAAAACTACCCACAGCTTCTTGAGGTGAAATATCAAAAAGAGGCTGCCAGGATATAAGCACTATGTAGTAGTTTTGATCGTAGGTGAACTTTTAATTGTGTGCCTTTGTGGCCGTAATTTTATAAAGGTCCCTAACGCTGATATAGATTCCTTTCTGTTTAGGTGTTTTACAGTTTCTTTAAAATTGTTATAAAATTCGTGTAATAAATAAGTTACTGTGATAGAAAAGATAAAAATTTAAAATATATGAATAAACCGCCAACTGGATTTAAAATACTTTGCTGTCCGAACTTCTGAAACTATTGCCTGAAAAGGCCACTATTTAATTAGGTCCAACAATGTTATTCATATTTTTTTGTAAATATAGGTATTGTAAGCGTTAAAAAAATACTTACATTATTCAAATATAATTTAATGTTTTTTTTTATATTGTTCAATATTATTTCTATCAAAATTATTGTAGTTAATTAGAATGTAATCATTAACAAAGATCTGTCGAAAAGTAATGAATTATAATGTTGATATATTTAATACAGTAGTGAAATATGCAATTATAATTAGTACTATTTAAGGCCAGGCCGTCCACAAAGGTATTATAACTATATACACGACCACTACTTAAATAAATTTTATAAAAGACTGCGTGAATGTTGAGGAAAACGTGTGTACTGGTTATACTGGTAGGTGATCTAACTTACAAATGGCTATAGGTAATAATACATTACGATTTGACGCCTATTGCCGAAAATAATACTTTAAGAAGATAGAGAGCCTTGTATAAACTAAATAAAGCCATTATGTATGTTAAAATGTAAGTATATAAGCTAGAATTATAGAAATAAAGTAAAGAAATGTGTACCTATATTTTTTACTATGAGATATTTATATATTGTAACTATTGTAAGTTAGCGTCTAGCTATTTAAGTAGGTAAGCATTTGTGTAAATTTTGATAACCAACATAATAATGTAAAACGAATTATGGTTCTTGTATAACAGTCATGAAATTAAATGAATTCTAATATTAAAGTCAGGATTTTATTTCACAAATAATAATTATCTTACGTAAGTTCTTATTCTAGATCTTCGTCTTTATCATCAAATGGTTCATTATTGTCAGTACCTTCTTTCTTACTGTGATCCAAATTGTTTAAAACTTTCTGTACATCTAGTCTTAGCATCATAAACTTTGGATCCATTAAATCCTGAAAGTAGTTGAAAGAAGTAAGCACAAAAAAATATATATTTATAAATTAGACATTTTACAATATTTTTTCTAGTTTTTATTACAACAAATACAAACTTTGAAAGGAGTTTCAGATTCAATTTGGCCATTTTCACCGCTTTGAAACCGATGATCACTCATACTATGACCAGCATCTGTGCTGTGCCTTAAACTGTAATTCCTGCTCATAAGACTTGCTATGTCCCGTTCTATGTTATTCATAGCTGAATCTACATGTCTATAGTCTCTTGAAACTGGCGCAGTGTACACTGGTTCTGCCAAGGTATAAGATTGCATATAATCTGGAATGTTTTGCGTAGATTTGCATAAAGAGCATTGTTGCCTTTTTTCGACTTGTATCCTCTCATTATGTAGGTTCAATCTTTCGCGAGATAGTGCTACTTTTTCTTTTGCGATTTGTTTTTCCCTCACATTCAGTGAAACAACATGTTCTTGAATGCGTCGGATTCGTTCTTCGTATTTTCTTTGCAGGAATTCCGCTTCTGAATATTTTTTATCAGCTTGTGACTGTTTCTCTATTGTTGTTTTGGCTAGCAGATCGTAATCACGACTCCTGTTAGTGAAAAATATTTTAATAGGTTATATTTTATACCACGACAAATCTATTATTTTAATGTAGAGATCAATTATTTAAGTTGTAATACAAGTAATTATGATCTAATGTTTACTCACTTGGCCAATATTCTTTGTTCTTCCAAGTGCATCTGTTGTTTTTCCACGTTTAATTTTGATCTTTCTTCGGTAACTTCTTCCAATTGCGCTTGAAGCTCGGCTTTCATTTTCTATCAATACAAAACAATTAGATTTTAGATTCGTGTTGTTCTATAGTGCTTTATTGTTTAATTTACGTATACGGAAAAAATACCTCCAAATCCTGTTTGAGACTCTGCACTGAAGCTTTTTCTTTGGCAGTGGCAGAGCTATCTCTAAGAGACTTTGCTCTTTCCTCTTCAATTTTTGATTTGTTTTCGTTATATTCTCGCTGTACTTCTTCTCTGAGAGACTACAATTTTTTGAAAATTCCACATTTTAGCATTATTTCTCAATCAAATATTAAATATGAAAAGCAATGGGTATAGTAATGTTAGTATTCTCTTATTCAGTATTACCTTTATTTCTTCATCCTGTTTTTTGAGAATGTTTTTCGCGAATTCAGTCTGTTTGCTAAATGTTGCCTTTTCAAAATCAAATTCCATTCGTTTCTGTTTCAATAGGGCTGTTTCTTCTTCAATCATCTGTAAAAGAACATCTGATAAATTTTTGGAGTATCCAACGTCATTAAATATTTCAACAACAATGATTCATTTACCGTTGTCATCTGTTTCAATCTTGTTTCAAGCATTTTCACAATTTCTCTACTTTCTACCTTCTCTGTCTCGAAATTGTCCTTTTCTCTTTTCAACTGCTGCAGCATATCTAAAACAGTTATTAATTCACTTTCACGTTCTGACCCCTACTTTATTAGGTACTTTCGATCGTTCAGTAATTCATTTAGTTACCATTGATCTGCGTTTCCCGGACTAGCAAACTTTTATCACTGTCTCGATGCGTGTCTTCAGCTAAAGTCTCCACTTTATCAACTAGTTTTTGGCTATACAACTTGTTTTCTCGAACATCAGCCACTAGTTGGTGTAAATCGGAGGAGAAACCAGCGGAATCTTGAATAAGGACCTGTTCTTGTTTCACAGCGTTTCTGAAAACAAATCAATAGTAGCTAATTTGTATCCAACTCAACTGTTCTGCCGAGTGTCATATTCACTATTGCTTATCAAGAATAGGTAGGTTCCATAAATACGCTCACTCACTTTATGTTCTCCATCAGCGCCGTGTGATGTTCCTGCAAAATCCTAACATTTTCCAAATTCTGTTGCCGCGTCAATTCAATTTCAGCCTTATGCCTCTCGGTAAGAGAGGTCAAATTATCCTCAGTCATGTTCTTGTATTGCTGATGATGCTCCTCTAGCCAATGTATCTTCTCTGAATAGAATTTGACAAGTTTTTCGCTTTCTTCCTTCATTCTTTCCTCGGCTTGGTTGAGGGACACTTCGAGGAATGCAAGTTGCCGTCTGCAAAATATAGCATTATTAATGTTTTCAATAATCAAAAGTAGTTCCTTCAATTCTTGTATTAGAGAAAGCTACGTGTATATTAGGTATATATATCTCTATAATATTGAGCTGTACGTGTTTTTTTACCTGTATGAAGTCTCCATCAAATCGATCTCTTTATCATGGTTCTCCTGCAGCGATTGAACGAGTTGCAGAAGCTGTTTCTTTTCCTTCATATGAGGACTTTCGTTTCGTTCAGGTGTACCGCTCGTAGGGTCAAAATCGTCATTTGGCATTGTGGGGTCTTCATTTTCTACTGCAGTGCCCAATAGTGCCTTAAAGTTATTGTAAGTTTCTAGATTAGCGATGATGGCAGACTTAATGATGGATGAATGGCCAACCTCACTAACTAAGCCACTTCTTATTTTCGCTGAGATGAGTAGTGGCTACTCTCAGCAAAAATTATACGCCGCTTGGCTATCGAAAACTTTAGGGATATGTTCGAAAATATTTCTTTATTGTGGTTATCACTTTAAAAAGATAACAATTTGAATAGTAGAAGATACCTACCTTTATTCTCTGCGAGATCCTCTGTTGGTGCGCCGATATAATCGACTGCATCTGAAGTCGCTGTTCGGCTTGCTTCTGCAACATAGCATCCAGCTGTGCGTGGTGAGCGAGTGCCGCCTCGCGTTTAACTCTCTGGCTCTCTTTCTGACGCACTGTTTTGTTGCAAAAGAGACCATAGTAACAACACAGGTTAGTATTTAGTTAAGTAAGCAAGTCTATTTTTGCTCTTCCCCTTCCGCCAATCTAAACGTAAGAAACTTATTATACTTAGAATAGAAGGTTTTATTTGCAACAACACTCATAATTTTATAGCAATTATGTAGGTACATAATTTTAAAATGAAAAACATAAATTAACAATGAAATAATCATAATGATACATGATGCTGCAAAAGGGACCCTAACTCAGCATGAAGCGGGTTGTTATCAACCCGCGCTGGTCTTCCATTAGGGCCGATTTACATTTGCGGACGTGTAGTCGTATCTAGCGTAATAAAAAATAAAATAAAGCAAAGCAAACAACATAGACGTTACTACTAAAAACAACATAAAATAACACAGCAGTCACATAAATGTGTGTGACATAGGGTATCTAAAATTATTTGTGGTGTGGTGCCTAAAGGGCTTCAAAAGGAAAAAACAACGAATAATTAATATAATAGTTAATCTTTAATATTCTCCATGGGTACCATCTCAGCCAGGTGAGACTTCAGTCGTGACTGGACCTATGTCAGACGCGTTATTTGTAGTATAATATAATCTGTGAAGCTTACCCTGCATCGCTACAAGTCTATCCTCCTGTGCTTTCAGTTGCATAGCCACCATCAGCTGAGAGTCTTGTTGTTGCAAGTACAATGCTGCCCCTTCCGCTGTTATATCCTCAGTACTTCCTCCGAGGACACTAGGCATACTCGGCATTACCACTTTTGGAATAACTTCTTCTGCAACAGCTTGTCTAACTTCTTTTACTTCTATTTCCGCTTTCGCAGTTTCAAATTTAGTTACTTCTCTGGCTGGTTCTGGTTTGACTACATTATTGTCTTCAGATTTCTTTCTTTTAGCATCACCATCGATCAGCCATGATGGCATTTCTGCATTGTCTTTATCAGTGGCTGCTTCATCTTCTTGAAATATCCCAAGCCAGTCACCACCGGCTTTTTTTCTTTGTTCCTCTTTCTTTGTAACCTCTTTAGGAATATCAATTTTGGCACTTGGTTTTTGAGGGGCAGTTTTAGGTGGTTTAGAATCAGATTTACCCAGAAATGAGTCGAAATCGAAGTCTTGACTCTTTGCAGCGGTTGCCGGCCTTGTCACCTGACTTGATCCTGGTTTAGTCGAAGATCCGCCAAGAATATCGTCTAATATTGACTGGGAACTCTTGCCTTTGCTTAGAGATTTCGGTTCACTTCCGAATTCGCTAAGGATATCAATTTTATCTGCACTCGCACTTACTTTGGGTTTAGCTGGAGATTTACTTGCATCGAATAGCTTCGGTTTAGCTTCTGCTTGAGGCACTTTGAATGAATCTTTGGAAGTAGTGCGTTTTAGCGGCGCTGGAGAGATTCTTGCTTCTATATTTGCTATCTTTTTAGTATCACCTCCGAGGTCAAATAGGGCTTCTTTCCTACTTTCCGATACACCAGAAGGCTTAGGCTTATCGGGCTCCGCTAAATCAAATATAGCATTTTTCTTTCCAGCTACAGGCGCGTCTTTTTTCTTCGCAGGTTTCTTCTTACCCAGGATACCGTCGTCAAAGAAGCTGTCGTCGCTTCCATCGCTCAATATTCCAGCCAAGGGATCATCAAGATTGAAACTCATTGTGCAGTATGGCAATGAATAAATTTCAAGACCTATTCATTCACTAAACCCGCGTGCTTGTGTTTACAAAATTCGTGAAGTTGCCACGGAAACGGATGTTTAAATATGCATAGACTGAGGGAACTTTTTCTATAATGGTTTTCCCTAGACTTAGCGTGTGTACCAAACAAACAAAAGTCAAAGTCAAAATAGTTTTATTTTTGATCTGTCGTACTGTCTGTCTGTCGTCTCACATGTTATAGTCTGTGCACAGTGTGCACGTCTGTTTCTTTCTGTTCTGTCTGTCAGTCTGTCAGGAAAATTGTTGCTTCATGTCAGCCAGTCCGGCTGCATTTTAAATTATTTTTTCAAAACAACTAAACCAGGGCTGTTTTTTTATTAGTTTACACACTTTTCAATCATAATTGAGCCTGCACCATGGAGTGCCTAGGTGAGCGTAATTCTCATTCACAAAATTCGAGCACCGTATCGTCGCTGTTTGACAGTCTTTGTGGTCCAGAGCTTTTGTTCTAGAAATTGTGCTAACTCACCTTTGTTGTTTGTTTACTAGCGTCAGAGAAGGGGGATTCGCCGGAGATTCTAGACCCTAGCAAGGTATCGAACGGTTCTAAAGCGGCAATTGATGCGAAGGTCCAGGAGCCAGCGGAGGACGAGAATGCACACATCGGAACTCCCGCGGAGAGCGGTGCTTGTTCTTCGGAAGCAACTGAAGACATGGGCATCTGCGAAATCCCGGAACAGATCGAATTTACCGTAGTTTTTAACAAAGCCAGACATGACATTACATTCGCGTACGATGAGACCGTGTTGGAACTGAAAGCCCATTTGGAGCGAATATGCGGAGTGCCACAGTCTGCCCAAAAGCTGCTGATTCGAGGTATGGCGAAGGATGAAATGACGCTAAGGAAGGCGGGAATCGTGAAAGGTGGCAAGGTCATGCTTGTGGGTTCCAAAATGGACGATATTTTAGCTGTAAAAAGTGCCCCAAAGGTTTGTAGACATGCCCATGAATACAACTTTATAAATCTTCCTTGTAAGAATTTACAAACATGGGTTATTTTCAGGAGATATTGGAATCTGAGAAAGCAGGCAGTGCAACAAGCAAGGAGCCACTTTGCATGCAAAAAATTCACAGGAAAGTACTAGACAAGGGCATTCCCCCTGATGTCATGCCTGGAATCAAAGGAGCCAAGGTATGTACATCACATAAAAACATTACCCTTCTTCCTTCTCGGCAGTCGGGTAAAAAGAATAACACCTCAAATTTGAGTTAAGTTTCTTTTTACCAATAATAGAATACCACAAGTTGGGTTATCCTTAATGTCTAAAGGAAAAATATTCTTGATCTATTAACTCTAAAAAGATTCTTCTAAGAATTTGATTGTTTCAAATAACTCAAAACAACCTTTCTTGGCAACCATTCAATTTAACAGCTTGTCTTTATATTACAGGAGCCACTGCCAAATGTACCACTGAGTGGGATGCTAAACAAGCATGGGGGAAAGGTACGACTGACCTTCAAATCGGAGCAGGATCAGCTATGGCTCGGCACCAAAGAACGTACAGAGAAGCTTGCCATGACTTCTATCAAAAGTAAGCCTAGTTTTACAGGCTGTAGATATACTATGATAAATTAGGATCAGAGCAGATGGAGGAAGTGGCAGCAGTGACTGATTCGCTAAGCATTTGGAACTTAACCTTACTTTTAGAGACAGCTGAAATCACAAAATTGCAGTAGACCTACTCAGATCAAGCCAGAGTAGGCAAAGAGGTGTCTATTTAATTATTTTTTTTAACACCCAGCTATCCCTACCCCACACTATTTTCTGTGTTGTGGATATCAGAAACTACAAGTACCATGATGGTACCACAACACCCAGACAAAATATCTGCAGATCATTTGTCCCGCAGCGGGAATCGAACCCGCACCCCTTGCCTCAAGACGGGTCGCCCACTGCACTACCAAGGTCGTCAAAATTAAACGGATTTTCTTTGTTTCCAGGCATCACATCTGAACCAATCAATGAACATGAGGAATACCACATCATGGTAAGTTTGGACAATAGATTAAAAATTGTGGGTTCTGAAGCATCAAGACATTTTTTGTTATAGTAAATCATCTTTTTCCTAGGGTCTTCAACTTGGGCCCACAGAGGCATCCCGGTATTGGGTGTACTGGGTGCCTGCTCAGTATATTGAAGCCATAAAGGATGCAGTTCTCGGGGTCTGGCAGTTCTTCTAAACATCTACATAATATCTGTCCACATCTACCTTCCTGTGAGCCAATTGGGTAGTGGCAATATAAAATTGAAATGTATAATGGTGTCCATTTTCGGTACAATGTAATGGTACCACTTCTTTTGTGATAAAATATAAAATGCCATGTCAATTAAAATTGTCCATTTGGAATACTGGCATCAATCTGGTCAAATGTGAAATTATTTATTTATTATTGTAAGTTTGCATTTCTCATCTGGATTTCAGTGAGCTGTAAATAAATTGGTAGACGCACAAATTGTGTGTGTGGCATTTATCATGAGTTTATTATCCCCTCACATTTCCAATCTGATCTCTTTGTAAACTTTACAATAATCAGTCATTTCAGTGAATGGTTAACTAGGATTCACAGCCAACAGTCAATCTTTTTTAAATTCATAACCCAACCGAACCAATCATGACACGGATGCTTCAAATTCTAACTAATCCTTCACTGAATGTTTTTGATCATAGAATTAGAAAATACAATGTTTTAAATATCCATGCTTCTTTAATTTCGCTGCCATTGTAAAAAACCATTTACCTACTTTTAAAACATTTATTCTACTACTAAACACTACAATTTCTATAAATACTGTCAAAATATTGCATTATTCTTAAGGTGTAAGGGTAGTTGCACTACTATAAATGGCACTTACAAAATATTGAAATAAATAATTTGTATAAAATCAGAAAGGTAAATATTTGGCATCGCGATATGTAGATAAAATCTTGTCCTGAAGTCTTCAGGGTTATCCATATTCAGACTGAACAGTCAGTGAAAACTGGCCTTTTGGGATTGAAGTGGCATGATACCAAACACGCGTATCCAATAGCACTGAAAAAATGGTTTTCAGTTAAAGGTGGACTGAATAATTTCTCCCTATGAAACATGCTTTGATATGATCAACATGAACTAACATATTTTATAAACCAATGTAAAAATTACCAATATCACCAGGCTCTACATAATACTGAAATTTATGGCAAATGTGTTCACATTCTGGCACGGGTGCAATAGACCATGTTTTATTCCCCTGAACTTGCCCTTGCCACATCAGTCTTGGTATGTAGTCCAACTGAAAGAAACATAATTATAATAAATTATTGACAAGATATTATAGTATAAAGGGTTCTACAAGTACTTAATTTTCAGTGGAACATTTTTTAAACTCTTAGGTGCTGTTATTATGTGTAATTTAATTGGAATTTTGTGGCCCTTACTGACACGCACAAGAATCGAATTCAGGGTTTTTGGCTTCCCACATTCTAAAAAGGCCTAATTATGGGTTTAAGCACTTTAATAGCTATAAAATAAGATAATTCATTACATGCATTACAGCTCCAATCTCATATCCAAAGAATATGTTTTCTGTAGCTGGGTACTCTGCATCTTCAGGCAAAAAATCAGGAATGCTATAGAACTTTCTAACTTTTGCCAGTATATCTGGATGACAGTTGCCCCTGAAAAAGAATCAAATTTAAAATCATAATACCACCCACCTGTTTGGTTCAGCCAATGGATCTGGCAAAGCAAAGGCAGTTTTAGTTTCAAAAAAACCTTCACAACACCATGAGTCAATGACATAAAGAAGATGCAAAACGTGGCTTCAAGTGGCCAAATCCAGGTATACAAGGCACAAAATAGAGATAGCATAAACACAGCAGTGGGTAGTTAGAAAATTATGGCAGTGAAATTCTATTGTGCCAAACTGCATTTTTTTTTTTGCCAAGATCAGTCAATGGACCTGTTAACATTGTATAAACTCACCATCCCACATACCAGGGCTCCTCACCCTGTTCATTTCTTGCTCTAGAGTCTGACATACTAAAAACTTCCTTCAAACTGAATAAATCAGTTTTAAAATTGAGGAACTGGCATCCCTCCTCAAGACTCTCATAGCTACCCTCAGTTTGCTCGTACAGTCTCTTGAACATACCATAGTTGAATTCTTTAGTTGCTTTCCATTGAGTGACTGCATTCTTTACTATGATAGGGCCAGAAGAATATGCATATGGCTGAAAAGTTTGCAATAATGAGTAACTTAGCAAAACTATATTTTATAAATAGGGTTGCTAAAAAACTGAAGGCACACCGATTGGTAAGTGGTTATGGTAGTGGACATTTGCAATGCCAAAGGCATCGCGCACGCCTTGCCAACCCTTGAGACAAGTGTTGGTAAATCTCATGTGCCTGTAATTTCAAAGTCATGTTTATGTAAACAACTTCGGTGGAGTAGGCGAGTGGGCTTGATTCCTGCTTCAGGACAAATGTTTGCAAATATTTTGCATGATCTGCATATTTGGTCTCAGTCTGGGTGTAGTTAAACCATGGGTAGGTACGCGACAAGGAGTTTTTGATATCTACGACCAACTATGATTATGTATGTGAATGTTTATTAATATAAGATAATAATTGTAAGTTGTATTGTATCTTACCACGAAGTCTTGTCTGGTGACGTTTCGTAGTATAATAGGCTTCGTAAGATTCTCGCAATAGCTGCAATTGGCGAGAGGTCGTGTTGCCTCCCACACCAAGTAATTACTGGGTAATAAACATCTTGCGCCTAAAATACCGGTCACGAGGTTTACGCATAACAAAACGAATGCAAAAGCAATCACGGCTCCTGCAATAACTTTTCTTTTACTCTTTGTTTTACCCTTATTCTTGTGCTCACAAACCTGATCATATTGCTTCAACAGAACTAAATCGAAGCCACTCGCAACGGCGGTCTTTCGAATAAGCGTCAATTTCTTTCTGTACTTCGTTTTTAGTTTATCCAGCTTTTGCATTGTTTATTTAAATCCGTCAGTCGGGCGGTATACTTTGTTTTGTTTTGTAAACAAAATCGTGCTTTTTTCACATCTTAGTTTTCTTTCTTTTTTTCATTTTTTTTTTTATATTTTTCCCTTTCGGGCTGGCTATGGCATCTAGGCCTTACCGCAAGTCTTACGTGTATTTTTTCTTGTTAATTTGTTTATCTTTCTTCATTTTCTTTCGTTAATCATCGTCAAGTCAAGTTCAGTTTTAGTAAGATATGATGGTGGCTATTTTACTAAAACCTCGAGGGACCTCTTGGCGCCAACTGAAAAAATGACGATACATGCAATCATTTCATTTCACTTCACTTGTGCGGTTTACTCAAACAATATTACACAAAACACCATCACTCAATAATACTCAATTTAACACTAGTTTTGTAAAATAAATTGAGAGAACAACATCACTTCGCAAGTTCCCGCCAAAAAAGTCCCTCTTTTTTTCCGTAGACCGAGAATAACATAGACGTCATGTTAAATAATAATACCAAGAAAGAAAAGGATAGTTGCCAAGTACAAAGAGGTGTTCCTCGCGCCCGACTTCTGGTCAGCTGGAGTGGTCTACCGTCGCTACAGGGAGGCGCACACGATCAAGAAAGTACCTGACTGTAGATGTGGTGTAGTTATTTAAGTTTAATATTATATGTATGTTAGTCTGTAAGGTATTTATTAATATGGGCCATGGTATGTTACACATTTTTGTGTAGTGTCAAGTAGCCTGAAATAAAGATATTATTATTATTATTTACGTGGAAATGTTTCGTTCGGAAACGAATTTAGTCGATTTAGGGTGAGTTTCCACTCATTTTGTCTATAGCATATTTGTCTATGATTAATGAAAAAATGCTGCCAGCTTACAGAAAAAAATACCTCAAAATTTATAAAATCCAATATTCATATAATCTATAGCTCACATAAATCATAGTGAGAGTGAAAGCTAACAAAATAGGTAAAGAATTGAAGTATCATACTAAAATCATCCTTGATTATGTACAAAAATATCGGAAACAAACAAAATAATTTGTTGATAAGTTATTCCATCTCACCGTGACTCGTTTAATAAACTTTAAATCATTGGTGTCATCATCTCCCTGCCCTTATCCCACTTCATGTGGGGTCGGCACAACATGTTTTTCTCTTCCACTCCCCTCTATCAGCCGTCATATCAGTATTCACTCCTTTCTTACTCATGTCATCTTTCACACAGTCTATCCATCTTTTCTTTGGTCTACCTCTTCCCTTATATCCTTCCACATTCATATTTAACGCTCTTCTAGTAACATGACATTCTTCCCTCCGCATGACATGACCATACCACGCTAACCTTTTGCTCTTCAACTTCTCAGTCACTGGCGCTACTTTCAAACTTCCTCTGATGTACTCATTCCGTATCTTGTCCATTCTAGTCACTCCACACATCCATCTCAACATTCTCATTTCCGCAGCATGCACTCTTCTTTCATCCGTCCCTTTGGTTGCCCAACACTCAGATCCATACAGTACGACAGGTCTTATGATCGTTTTGTAAATTTTCCCCTTAAGTTTAAGGGGCATTCTTGGATCACACGTAGTTCCTGTGACCTGTCGCCATTTCATCCATCCCGCATTTATTCTATTTTTCACATCCCGGTCTATATCGCCGTCGTTCTGGATCAATGTACCGAGGTACCGGAAGTCGGAGCAGACTGGTAGGGATACACCATCTAAGGCAATAGGAGAGAAACCGGAGGGACCACCGAAGTCGCAGAACAGATGCTCAGTTTTTGTCCTGCTGATCTTCAATCCGACACTCTCCAGTCTCTCTTGCCATTTTCCCAGCCTGCTCTGGACCTCAAGTGCATTTTCTCCGACAAGAACAATGTCGTCGGCGAACAGCATGCACCAAGGGGCGTCCTCCTGTATGTCTGATGTCAGAGCATCCATTACCAGGAGGAACAGATAAGGGCTTAAAGCCGATCCTTGGTGCAAGCCTACAGCCACATTGAACTTGTCGGTAACTCCAGCTTCGGACCGGACTTGTGTGTTAGCTCTTTCGTACATAGCACGTACAAGCTGTACGTACTTCCCAGGCACTCCTTTCTCTTTCATAGCCCACCACAGAACCTTACTTTAAATCATTGGTGTAAGATTCAAATTGCAATAATTCACAAACTTCGTGAAATTGAATAACTACAAGTGCACCCAATCCTACTTAATCATCCGTAAAATACAATTATCTGTATGGAAACACTTTAACCTGACCTGACGCTGTCATGTCAACGAACCGATGAACTTCGCGGTTTCTATTCTCTAGCAAATTAAATAGGTACAAAAAACTCCGAAATGCCTCCAAAGAAGCGTGATAAAGACAGTGAAACTAAAACTCACTCCAAAATAGATCACCTTCAAGCCGACCATGAGCTGTTTTTACAGGCGTTTGAAAGTAAGTAACGAACGGCCGCAGAAAAGTAAGCGTTTCTTGCAATCATTATGCTATATTATTAATTCAAACGTATACTTCCAGAGCCGACACAAATCTACAGATTTCTGCGGACTCGCAATATGTTGTCGGTATGTATTTTGTCAAGGAAAACAGTGATAACTGATAACTGCTAAAACAATCTAACATTGTTATAAAACCTTATCGCTTGTATTCTAGCCGATATTTCTCAATAGAACGCTGTCCTATATGAAGCGTAGGATGTCCAGAAGTAATAAAAGCCGCAATGGATTTAAGATTGACTCTTTGCTTGAGAAAACACTGAAGAGGAGCACAGAACTTCAGCCTAACAGTTTGGGAGGTTTCATGACACTTACATTCCTTGGTTTCTATGATAAGACTCTGGAAGAGCCTGGAGACTACCTTGTGAAAGTGGAAACATTGCTGTTGAAGATATGTCACAAGAAAAGAAAGGAAAGCTCTTCGGCAATAGTTGAAGTTTCGGTAAGCATTCAAACAAACAAGAAGAATAATTGATTGTAAATAAATAACACCCAGCAGTCACATACATATTCCTGACCCCACAATAGGATAACCTGTGTCTTGGGTATCTATGGTTATATTCAAATATCAAACCAGCAGCCCTTGCTCTCAGACAGGCACATGTCTGCCGCACTAACGAGGTTGTTTATGACTTTGTTCACATTATGTTATTTTCATTCAAACTTCAACCCCTGCTTAGGGGTTGGTCAGGAATTCCTTTCTTAGTGCACTACAACAGGAAGCTACAACGAGGTTTGACCAATAATTTTGTTCTTATTATTTTTTGTTGCAACTGAACGACAGACTGGGTAATCACCTACATAATAAACAAGAAAACTTGGGCTATCTAACTAAAGCCTGCAGCATATAATTTTACCGGCCTCATAGCTCAGTTGGTAGTAACTCTGCCTTCTGCGCTAGAGGTAGATCCCCGCACTGGACAAACATTTGAGTGATTAAAACAGATGTTTGTTCTGTGTCTGGATGTTATCTATTACATCTAGGTACAGGCTATGCCTAGTTTGGGATTAGTTGACCGTGTGTGATTTGTCTGGAATATTTATATATATTATCCAAGTTCATTTGCTACATTTTGGACTACATACTTTCTAATGAATAAATAGATAAATATTTAATACCCAGACACAGAACAAACATCTGTGTTAATCACAAATGTTTGTCCAGTGCGGGAATCGAACCCGCGACGTCTAGCGCAGAAGGCAGAGTTACTACCAACTGAGCTATGAGGCCAGCCAAAGTTGGTGATTTAATGCATGAATATAGCTAGATCTGGTGAGTGACATGGTCAAGTTTTTATCCAGGTGCTAAGCGCTCGAGTACACGGCATCGCCGCCGTGCCTCTGCACTGTGTATACGAGACCGCCATCGCGCCGCCGCCGCTTGATTTCACCATACCACTATACAGTTGTTAGTAATACATTGCTAGGTACGGAGAGGGAATGGAATACAAACACTGCATCGGGGTGGCGGCAGCCGCGGCGGCGGTCTCGTATACACAGCGCAGAGGAGCGGTGGCGGCGCGGCGGCGGTGCCGTGTACATGAGCGCTAATGAGCAACGCCTCTGGTCAAGGCTAGTTTTAAATAATCACCTCTTATCATCTATTCCAGGTTGGCAGCTGCTCTGTTCCTCTGAACCCCTCAACTTCCGAGCCGCCCGCGATGGCCTCAGCCGTCAGCATCTCCAGTGACACGTTCAGCCCATCCCAAGGCCCCAATGTCAAGTCCTATATGCTGATGCTGAGAGTAACGGTCTCAAGAACTGGAACTGCTACAAATGGTGCTAGTACTTCTGAAATTACCAATGGTGATTGTGATGGTAGTTAAATGTTTTTATTGCTTCTTGATATAATGATATTTACTCCAGTATTTATTATTCTCGGGTCTGTGTTTTAAAAAATTTGCATGTTACAGTATGGTCTAGTCAAATATGAAGTTATCCAACTAAACTACCAAGTCCCTAACCATCTGGGTGAAAACATTTTAGTCAATCCTGTCTGAGTCGAACATTATTGGGATGTAACAAAAATCATAGTTTCCCTTAGTGTAGGATATACAAATTTAACTTCGCCTGCGGCTTCGCTCGCGTGATACTTAAATAAAAAGTAGCCTTTAAGCTATTCTAGGTAAAGAACTTTATCTATTCCAAGTTTCAACGAAATCGGTTGAGCTATTATGGCGTGATTGAACAACAAACATCTGCACAACATTTATAATATTAGTAGGATAGCCGAGAAATTAGCTGTCTGGATATGCAGTAGGGTTTTAAGGAACTAAAATTGCCCCAGGCATCTAAAATAACAAATTTCACGCTAACCTAGGTAAATTATTTAATAGCTTTTGTGTAATAGTGAGTTTTGTATGTGTCAAAAAAGTAATATCATATTCCCCACTCGCATACAATTATTTATTCAGAAACTTTGATGAATACAGGTACTGTTAATACTAACCATTCTTCACCAGAGCCAGTAACGAAACGCCTTAAGTCATCAGCGGACACAAACTCTGACAGCAAATGGACCAAACTGTATGGTAGTGAGCTAATAGTTTATGATAAATACAATCGCTGCCTGCTCACCAATGGGGAGTATGATCTGGTGCTCCATGATGCTACACCGGGAGGCAGGAGTGCTACCATCGCAAAGTCTCCTCACAAAGCACTAATGGCTCAATGGGAAACTCTACCACATGTAAGTGTAGATGAGTAGAACACCAGTTATGTTCACACCACATAGAATTACACTGCAATATAGTCATTGCCAAAACTCGGCAATCACTATACTTCAGTGAAGTTGTATGTGACATTTATGTAAACAAACCGCACTTACTTAATCTAAGATTCTTGTGCTATCTAAAACAGCTGATTAATTGAGTTTGAACTGATTTGACCCAAACTGTTCTGCTTAGTGTTTTATCAATGGTGTAGAATAAGCTTCTTTTGGGATAGTATACATATAATTAATAACCTTTTATTACAGGAGAATGACCTTCAACCAGAAACCAGCCCATTTGATGTGTTCAAAGTAAGACCTCTACTCAAGCTCAAACTGAGTTGGAGTCATGAACCCACCAATGGCCTTGTCAACCGGCCCAAGCTATACCAACAGATGAGTGAAAACGGCATCAAGAAAGAGCCTAAAGATAGAATAACAAATAAGTGTAGTAACAGTAATGACAAAAATGGTAAGCAGAAGTTTACACCACCATAACCGATTGCACCTTGCATCAATTGATGCTAAAAGATATTCAACTCTACCAAGGTAATGGCTTGAATTCTGTTAACATTTTGCTTAAAATGGTGAGGGAAATATTGTGAAGAAACCACTTTTTTTTTAATTTTAACACCCAGCAATCACATACATAGTCCTGACCCCACACTAGGATTCCCTGTGTCGGATATCACAAACTACGAGTATCATGTACAACACCCAGACCCGAAACAAATATTTGCAGATCATGCAAACAATTTTCCCGCAGCGGGAATCGAACAAGCACCCTTTGCACCCAGGTCGATAGTTCTATATAGATTTTATGGACCTATGAATTTTTATAATATCCCAAAAATTTCGATTCCGACGGGATTTGAACCCGCATCTTTCCTTAGACACCTTCATCATTTCAGCCGTACGACGTTCACTGCTGAACATGGCCTCCCCCACAGACAGAGTAAATTCCTTATCATGTGGGGGGTTTTGCCCATACTCACCACGCTGGGCATGCGGGTTGGCGAGCGCAGTTAGAGTTATCGTTGTTAAAATGAGGGACGCTGCTGCCCATCCCCTAGCTTTTTTCCCTTAGTCGCCTCTTACGACATCCGCGGATAGAGATATGGAGGGGCCTATTCTTTAGCCGGGGCCACCACGGCCTCTTTAGACACCTTAAAAACGTACAAATATTTTATTTCAGGCGATAAAATAAAGTGTGAGCCGAACGGCGAAGCGAATCGCCAGCAGATAATATACCAGTTCCTGTACAACAACAACTCGCGGCAGCAGACGGAGGCGTGCGACGACCTGCACTGTCCGTGGTGCTCGCTCGACTGCCCCGCGCTCTACTCGCTGCTGAAGCATCTCAAACTCTGCCACTCTCGCTTCAACTTCACATACTTCGTGAGTTTGCTTTACTACTAGCTTCCGTCCGCGGTGAAGTGTGTAATATATGTAGTGGACCTTTAATGTAGTTGTATTGTAAGCGCACCTTTATAATAGATATGCTGACAGAGCCACCTTGCATCGGTGGCCATATTAATTGTCTCATACAATATACGAAGGTGACTAAAATCGGTTGTGTTTATTACATCATCATCATCATCATTTCAGCCGTACGACGTCCACTGCTGAACATGGCCTCCCCCACAGACAGAGCGAATTCCTTACATGTGGGGGGATTTGCCCATACTCACCACGCTGGGCATGCGGGTTGGCGAGCGCAGTTAGAGCTATCGTTGTTAAAATGAGGGACGCTGCTGCCCATCCCTTTAGCTTTTTTCCCTTAGTCGCCTCTTACGACATCCACGGATAGGTAGATATGGAGGGGCCTATTCTTCAGCCACGGCCACCACGGCCAAGGGTTTATTACATCAAAACCCCACATTTCTGCGGCTTCGCTCGCGTGTTACCTAAGTAAAAAGTAGCCTATATGCTATTCCAGACATAATCTATCTGTGTACCAAATTTCATCCAAATCCGTTCGGCCGTTTGGGCGTGATTGAACAACAAACATCCAATCATCCTCACAAACTTTCGCATTTAATATTAGTGGGATTGTCTAACACATCTTCTTGTCGTGTCACTGATTCTTTCTTGGTCATCCTGTATTAGGTCAGTGACCAGGTTGAGGTATACGGTCTGAAACGGCCTATGACCGTCGATGAATGAATTTAACAAATAATCATATTCACTTATTGACAGGTATGGTGCTTCCACTTATGAAGTAATAAAAAGAACTGCTGAATCAAAATCATTGACTCAGTTCATTGGTTCACTAATCGTGGCGAGTCACTAGTCTACTTACTAGTAGTAGATTACTATTACACTTCACTGTCAAAACGTGCATAATATGATTATCTCGTAAATCTAACTTTATGCACGCTGCAACCTCAATTGCACTTTATTGCGTCGTAGCGAGAGTCGAGATTTATTTTCACGGAGTTATTCTTCTCAACTTATATGACGGCTGATAGAGGGGAGTGGAAGAGAAAAACATGTCGTGCCGACCCCTCATGAAGTGGGATAAGGCAGGAAGATGATGATGATTCTTCTCAACTTTTTTTTTACTGATAATTGTAAATCATTGGCCACCATCTTACTTTTGCAAGTGAGATGTGGCCTAAGATGGAGCACGCTTTCTTACTAGATTTGAAGACTCCCAGATTGTAATCAGACGCAGGCAGATCATTCCACTCTTTGGCACTTATAGTGAACGCTTATTGTGTTTTCCCCCCTAGCCGATCCCGGGCGGCGCGCGCATCGACGTGTCGATCAACGAGCTGTACGACGGCTCGTACACGGGCTCGCCGCACGACCTGATCGCGGCGCAGGGCCGCGCGCGCGCGCCCGGCCCGCGCGCCGGCCCCACGCGCCGCACCGAGCTCACGCACCTGCTCGTGTGGCGCCCGCGCGCGCGCCGCCGCGCCCAGCGCCACAGCCTCGCCGAGTTCCTCGAGCTCGACGACAGCGAGCTCGTCGAGTCGCAGCGCCCCTACCTCACCGGACACAACAGGTAACATGCGGGGTGTTCAGAAGTGAGCTGGAAGACAGCAAGCTCTTCGAGTCGCAGCGAACATATCTCAGCGGACACAACAGGTAACGTGCGGGGTGTGTAGGAGAGGCGCAGCGAACATACCTCACCGGACACAACAGGTAACGTGCGGTGTGTGTAGGAGAGGCGCAGCGAACATACCTCACCGGCCACAACAGGTAACGTGCGGTGTGTGTAGGAGAGGCGCAGCGAACATACCTCACCGGACACAACAGGTAACGTGCGGTGTGTGTAGGAGAGGCGCAGCGAACATACCTCACCGGACACAACAGGTAACGTGCGGTGTGTGTAGGAGACGCGCAGCGAACATACCTCACCGGCCACAACAGGTAACGTGCGGTGTGTGTAGGAGAGGCGCAGCGAACATACCTCACCGGCCACAACAGGTAACGTGCGGTGTGTGTAGGAGAGACGCAGCGCCCCTACGTCACCGGACACAACAGGTAACATGTGGTGTGTGTAGGAGAGGCGCAGCGACCCTACCTCACCGGGCACAACAGGTAACGTGCGGTGTGTGTAGGAGAGGCGCAGCGACCCTACCTCACCGGCCACAACAGGTAACATGTGTGTGTAGGAGAGGCGCAGCGACCCTACCTCACCGGCCACAACAGGTAACATGTGTGTGTAGGAGAGGCGCAGCGACCCTACCTCACCGGCCACAACAGGTAACGTGCGGTGTGTGTAGGAGAGGCGCAGCGCCCCTACCTCACCGGCCACAACAGGTAAAATGTGGTGTGTGTAGGAGAGGCGCAGCGCCCCTACCTCACCGGCCACAACAGGTAAAATGTGGTGTGTGTAGGAGAGGCGCAGCGCCCCTACCTCACCGGCCACAACAGGTAAAATGTGGTGTGTGTAGGAGAGGCGCAGCGCCCCTACCTCACCGGCCACAACAGGTAACGTGCGGTGTGTGTAGGAGAGGCGCAGCGCCCCTACCTCACCGGCCACAACAGGTAAAATGTGGTGTGTGTAGGAGAGGCGCAGCGACCGTACCTCACCGGACACAACATTATTTCCCAAGTTTTTTGTCGTCTAAATAGTTATGATATATTTTAATTGCAAATTGGAACAAAAAACGAACATGCTTTAAACAAACATAATTATGCACACGCACACTGCACGTTACCTTGCAGTGTGTGTAGGAGAGGCGCAACGAACATACCAAATTTTTCTAACTTTAGTTCCTGGAAACAAGCAATTATGTTTGTTTAAAGCATGTTTATTTTTTTGTTCCAATTTGCAATTAAAATATATCATAACTATTTAGACGACAAAAAACTTGGGAAATAAAGTTGAAAATGAATCTTTAAAAAGACCGTGCAAACCGTGATTTCTTGCCTGTATCTTCTAGGCTTGCACGCGAACTAAAGACGTAAATTTAACTAGAGGTTTCTAAATGAGAGTGCATTGAAAATTTAAGTTTGACCTTATCCTTCCAGACTGTACCATCACACGATCACCTGCTTGCCCGTCTACCCCAACGAGTTGGACATCGACTCCGAAGGCGAGACTGACCCGCTGTGGCTGCAACAGAAAACGATGATGATGATAGACGAGTTCACCGACGTCAACGAAGGTGAAAAAGAACTCATGAAAATGTGGAACCTCCACGTCATGAAATACAACTACGTTGGAGACTGTCAGATCCCCATCGCTTGCCAAATGTTCCTCCAAATGAAAGGCAAGGAGCTACTAGAGAAGAATCTATACAGAAACTTCATCCTCCACATGAGTTCGCTGCACGACTTCGGAATGCTAAGTCCCGTCGCGCTGTACCAAACAGTTCAAATGCTGAACCAAATGCTAGCGGACAACGCGGAAGCCAAAGAGAAAATGCGCAGCTCGCTCAAAGCGCAGCGCGAACACTGGAACGCAGTCGGAAAGTACCAACAGCCGGTTGTTATAGAACAGAAACCTATCACTGCGACAGCTAAACTCAATAGCGTTGAAGCGTCCCCTTCCGTGCGACGAAAAACGTCCTTACAGAACGCTAACAGAATGGCCAGTAGGCTCAAAGAGGACTTCAACAAGCCTGAGCCCGGACCGAGCAATGGAGATACCAAACGAAAGATGTCTTCTGGAAGCATACAGAACCGGAAGCGTTCTTCGATTTCGGAGAGAAAGAGTTCAGTATAGCGATTGCTTCGCCGGCGATAGTATCGCTGAGGCGTGAAATTCACGAATGCAGTTCGAGATTTTATTTGTTGATTGCGGAATCTCGAGTGCTTTGGACTGAACTATGATTCGATTGTTCAATGGTTTTATTCAGTAGCGCCATATCAAATTATTTGACGTTTTTCAATAAAAATTAGTGAATTCGTTACAGCCTATAAGTTTTAGTTCTTAGAAAAAGGCGTCCATGAAATGGATGGATAGTTAGTTACTAAATTATCGCGTATTTTAATTTTTCAATCCTTCTGATCTTAGATCTCGATAGCTTGAGTTGTATCAGTATGTTACATCTTCACAACTATATTTACTGTGATTATCCAATACTGTTAGCAACAAATACAGATAAGTTTGAACCTTCTTGCACGCGTGTTATTGTACATTTTAAGACTAAAGTTATTTTTTAATTTGTCACTTAAGAACTATGAAGGCTCTTCACAGTATTTTAATTCCTTTTCATGTATCTTTAACAATAATTCAGATGATAAGTGGGTAGATAGATGATATTATGATGTTGAAATGAATTATAATAAAGTTTGATTGATTCAATAGTTAATGTTATGACTGAGATAGCAAATTTATGAGTAATTTTTGATTTATAATTTGACTAAAGACTGCAGGGTTTTGCAATGCCTTAACACAAATCGGTCTCAATGTGTTGTAGTTTTATGTTTTGAGTCATTCACAAAGCCCATGTGTAGTGTGTGAATAAGTATAATGTATCATCTAGTATATCGTATCATCTATATATAGGTATTTAGATATTGTGCTTAGTAAGACAGTTACAGTAGTACTACAATTTCTACAATCTATAATTTTAAATACCCGTATATATAGGTATGTATTTGTTTTCAACTTTTTTTTTTTTCTTCTTTTTTTACTTTCTCGACATTGCCGTATCTACGTAAATGTTTGATTTAAATAATATTTTGTTATTTTTATATTGTTTCATAGGAACATTCAGTAAATTTGACTTATGAAATTAAATATAACGATTATTTTCAATATTTCTAGTTTTATTTTGGCCACTAAATTACTGTAACTTAATTTAGGAAAACCATAGACAAAGTAATTAAGGTTACTTACGCAAACTTTTTCTCTGTTACAATAAGGTTTGTTGGTATGATGTGAATTAAAAACTATTGAAAGTAGAACTGTCAATGTGCCAAATAAAAAGAAAAATGGAAAGCTGTTTGACAAAGCTCACCAACTGAAATTTGTTGTTATAAGTATGTCACAAACGAAGAATTCAAATAAATTACCAGAAAAAAACAGGAAGGACGCGCCAATTACACATAGTAATGACGAAGGTAGATCACAGATTCACTCTTCTTCATTTCTTTGGTTAAGTGTCAATAACATTGTTTGTTTTGTAGGGAAACTGATCACTTGTGACGCTACTGAAAGCCGCACATACGCTGGTAAGAATGTTATTTCATTTTGTACCATGATTTCTGGATAATCTGGAAGTGTCTTAAAATATTGTACAAGGGGCTTATTCTAAACCCAATTGGCAATAAAGTTTGTTCTACGACTTCAGTAAATTAGATATTTTTCATTGAAAAAACTCAATGTAAAAATCAGCTGTTTTGGGGTCCAATCAGTTCGAACCCAATGAATCAGCTGTTAGTTAGTTAGTAATCTTGGTCCCGAACATCTCGTACGTTAAGCAATTAGTTAAAAAGATGGTAAATGCTACTTATAGATAATTATTAAAATTAGCAACAACAAAACATTTCTTTTTCGATAATGTTCTTTCTTTTTGTTTGTAGAATAATCCCCCCTTTCAGGATGGTATACATGTTATCACCTTGTGTAATTTCAGTGACTGTCTCAAAGAAACCTTCGCCAACGGAACAAGCGCTCTTCGCCGGCCAAAAGTCCTTCATAAGCATTCACTCGACCGACCAGCTCTGCCAAGTGGCCGACCCGAACAGTTCGTCGTATCTCGAAGAGTGCAACCTCGAGGTCTTGAGCCTTAACGAAGTCTTCCCTTCGACTTCGGAAGAAAGTGCCTCAGACGATGATTCGCCGATTCAAAAAAAGCTGAAAAATTCGAAAAAGTCTCAAAAGGTCGAAGTGGCGGGGAAGTCGACATACGTTCCGATGAACAGCAAGTCGTCGACAGGATCGAGGCAGAAGGAGCCGGTTGAAGGGCAACCATCGGTTTATTCAGATTTCGATATACCGAAGAACACGCTGCATGTTGTGGGCAGTAATCCGGGAGAACCGAAAATGTCCTATCAGGATCCACCCAAGAAAATATCTAAAACGGTAGGATTTTGGTATTTCTGTGTATACAAAGTTGATACAACATTCATAGAATTACAACTGAGTTTTCCTCAGTGCCGCAGCCGGCAATTGCTCGTCGGAGAAGCAAGGTGTGGGTTCGATTCTGCTGCGGGACAAATGATCCACAATTTTTTTGTTTAAGGATTCTTATTAGACGTGACTTTACTAAAACACCCAGAGTTTTCGTAAATTCACGTCTAATAAGAGGTGACACCTACCATGGTAGTTTCTGATACCCACGACACAGGGAATCCTAGTGTGGGTTCAGAACTATGTACCTACCTATGTGACTTCTGGGTGTTATTTTTTTTTTTCATAACTGTGTTACAACTGATGATTTTACAAGGTGATTCATAAATACCTGTGTATTTACGTTCAAAGAAATAAATCCTTTTCGTTCTTGACTGATTCTTGCACAGTCGTTAATTCCACGATGAATTTGACAGATGAAAAAGTTCCTCCGAAACATAGACAAGCACAAAAACGATCAGAACAGCAAGATCAGCGAGAAAGCGATCAGCAAGCTGACCACCATGCGCGGCATACTGAAGGACGGTCGCTGCGGCCCTGAATGCACCGGCGACTCCGTGCAGGGCTGCGACGAATACAATGGCAAGTTACATTACATTTTTAGGCGGCTGACCTGGCAGAAAAGATCAATCAACAGTGGGTGATACACAGCTGAACTATCAGAGCGGTTGCTCGATTCCCAGGTAAGATAAATAAAATAAATAAAAAATTAAATATTCCGGACATATTACACACGGTCAACTGATCCCAAACTAGGCATAGCCTGTATGATGGGTACCAGAGACTGATATAAATAATAGATATATATTTAACACCCAGACACAGAACAAACATCTGTGTTAGTCACAAATGTTTGTCCAGTGCGGGAATCGAACCCGCGCCCTCTAGCGCAGAAGGCAGAGTTACTACCAACTGAGCTATGAGGCCAGTCAAGATATCATCGTTATCATCATATCAGCGGTATAACTGTTTTGTGGTCAAATCAGTTTAATATTTTCTTTCCTTTTTTCTTTATAATATTGTTAACTCAATTATTCAGTTATAACTCTGTTATATACAGGCCTCATAGCTCAGTTGGTAGTAACTCTGCCTTCTGCGCTAGAGGTCGTGGGTTCTATTTCCGCACTGGACAAACATTTGTGTGTTGAATACAGATGTTTGTTCTGTGTCTGGGTGTTAAATATTTATCTATTAAGTATACCAGTCTCTGGTACCCATCATACAGGCTATGCCTAGTTTGGGATCAGTTAACCGTGTGTAATATGTCCGGAATATTTATTTTATATTTATCATCTTAATCAGCAATCTTAATGTGACCGACCAAAACAGATTTAAAAATGTTACACAAAAAATACTTTTCTTTACGCTATTTGGGATACATATTATGAATCACGTTGTATAACTACGAGGTTTCTATTTTTTTTTTAAACTTAACGTGAGTTTACTTCAATTCTAGCTGAAGACCTCACCCTACCTTTCCCAATGGACTTCAGCCATCACACAAACTACACGAAGCAGAATCCAGACAAAAGCGTCAGTTTCAACACACAAGTCGTCATCATCCACTTCACTGGCGACCTGTGCGTCGGTCAGAGCGTGGAGACCCTGAGCAGAGAGAAGGACCAGCAGGCGAGAAACTCCGAGCTAAGGAAAACGTTTCTGACGAAGTTCAACGAATTCTGGCCCACCCAGAAATAAGTAAGGAGAAATCGCCCATGTTTTATGGATTCGTATTGTACCTAGGTTAGTTTACAAAGTTTTCCTCTTAGATTTTAAAACAGTGATTGTAAACGGTAATGTCTACGCAATACGCGAAATAAGTGCAATAGTTATCGTCACATGGGTGATTATACCTTGGTAATATGTAATAATTTTTATAAAGAGTAATTTATTTTGTATATTGTTGAAATTATGGAGTATTTTTATTTATTTTAAATCTTATTACATAGCTGGTGTTATAGTTAGGTACTAAATTGGAATAAAAATATTTTTAACTATAATCTGTTTGTAACTATAAAACTAGATGTCGCTACTAGAAAAATGAGGAGCGTAAACGGTTACCAAAAATAAAAATAAATAAATATTCCGGACATATTCACACGGTCAACTGATCCCAAACTAGGCATAGCCTGTACTATGAGTACCAGAGACTGATAAACATAATAGATATATATTTAACGCCCAGACACAGAACAAACATATGTGTTCATCACACAAATGTTTGTCCAGTGCGGGGATCGAACCCGCGACCTCTAGCGCAGAAGGCAGAGTTACTACCAACTGAGCTATGAGGCCAGTCCTCAATGATTTTCAAATAAAACAAATAACTCCAAAAAGATAATATACTTAATTCTTTATCACAGGTCAATTCGGTTTCGAGGTAATCTTCCATAAAACTAACTCCTTCACTCTATCATACGTGAAGTATTTAGGAAAGTCTAAAGGTAGTTGTTCCACAGTCCATGATGCGTTTATGTTTTCTGTCATCACCTTATCTAGCAACGTAAGGAATGTTTCATAGCATGGCGCGACAGAGTCCATGTGTTCAATCGTGAACACGTATCGCTTTTCTAGGACCACGTAAAGCGTTTTAGGTGGGTTTGTGTTCAGAATCTTCTGTATCGTGGAGACGAACGCTGCTGTTACGTCATCATCGTATATCACTGGAAAATTAACCTCTCTTTAAAATTCGTTTTTAAATTATCCTGATGTCGTCTACAAGGAGTGCATGTCTCTGGTCACTGATAAGTCAAGTGTGGGTTGGTCCGGCCTGTCCTAACTGGACCTCGAGTATGTGGCCCCCTGACTCAAAGGCTGGATCCCCTCTTGAAGGAGTGTGCTATATAGCCCAAGTAGGTTTTTAAACATAATAGTCTAACGTTAATCTAATAAACAAAGTCAATTTTAAGTTTGATTTTAAGCGCATCGCGATATCGCTGTGCTATATAATATCGCACGCACTCAAATGACAAACTCAAAATTAACCTTAAGGTACAATCGCTAACTTACCATCAGCAGCGATGACAACATCCACGCGGCTGATCTCGTCCGTCAACGACTGACTCCAACCGGCTGTGAAGTCTAGAGGCATGACTTTGAATTGTGACTTGACTAGCTTAGCGTTGTACTTGGCGTTTAGCTTGATGAGATCTAGTATGCCACCTAGATCTATATCTGAAATCAAAAACTGTTTTATTTCTGAACTAGCATCCGCCCGCGGCTTTGCTTGGTCACGGGACAAAAGTAGCCTATGTCGCTTCCAGGGTTTCACAAAGTTACTTTATAGTTCAAGCCAGCGGCGAAGGCCATGCAACCTGTCACGAATGGAAAACTCAATAATACAAAAACGCCTTCACCGTTTTAATGCACTCATAAATCGGGATTCGATCCCAAGACCTTCGGATCGAAAGTCGAGGTACTCCCAACACGGCCAACACACTAGGCCAACACGGCTTTTGTCAGAAATCACTATATTGTATTAGGTACATTTAAAATAAAAATGACATAATAATAAACATACATATAAAAATCTGAATTGTATCCTAAATTAAAAAAAAACAAGGATCATCGAAAAAAATTAAATGCCCCAAGCCGTGTTTGTTGCCTGATTCTTCTAGGCTTGGTCGCGAGGAACAGCCATAGCATCACCTAGTTTCTAAGACGTTTCAAAGTGATCCTAGTGATTTTATTGAAATAAAAACCTTTGACTTTGACTTATCCATAGGCTCCTGAACTAGTTTTAAACTGTATTTCAACATACTAGGTATGATTTATAATATCCCAAAAAATCGATTCTGACATTATGTACTAGGTAGTTATTCAGATTGAAGTACCTACCTGTGCATACAACTTTTTTCGCGTACAACGCAGCTACGAAACTAGTAAATCCAGTGCCAGCACCCAATTCCAAAACCATCTTATTTTTCAGCTCTCCTTTCAGACCGAGGTGTATCAGCAAATCTCCTAGTAGGAATGCGCCACGCCACACTTGGAGCCCTACTAGAGCTATCTTAGTCTTGGAACTGTGCTCTGAAAAAGATATGTTGATCAAACTACCAGCCTAATGGCGTGCTAGAGTGGGTATTTCCTACTTGCTATTCGTGAGCATTTACAATTATATAGGTAGATAGGTACTATCACCAACCGCCTTACCAATTTTGGAACTGTTTCGCTTTTACACGGCTACGTAAGCCTGTCGGGCCCAATTCTTTGTTCACTGTGATCCTTTGAGGGTGAACCATTCATTTTATGACTTTAATTACCCAGTCTGTTGTTCAGTTGCAACCAAAACAATACGAACATATTGCTAAACAAAAAAAGTATTACGTATTACGCATTTACGCAAGCAAGCCACAGATCCCTGCACGCAAAATACACCCTTAGGGTGGTAAGGCGGAATTTTTGGTGATGGTACCTACCTACTGTGACCTACCTACCAAATTTCAGAAACCTCTTGTTTCAAAGATTTTCAAAGTTTCTGTTCCCCTTATCAAGTAATACAGTGTGGTAATAACAAGTATCTTAATTTCATGGTCATCATCATCATTAGCCTGTAGAAGGTCATAGGCCTGGACATAGGCCTGCCCCAAAGATTTCAATGATGAATGAAACCCCTTTTTTTAAGTTGTAGGAAGTTGGTGGATGGAAAAGCCCAAGACCATTCCTCTTTATTGAAATAACAGTATATCAAGATTTAAAAAATTGGGGAATAAAATAATGTAAAATTATTGGAAGGGCCTCTGACTAACCCCCTTAGACATCTTCATGGAGATTTGAGAGGTTGTCTACCATGCTTGGGGAAAAAGTTGAAGCCTATTTATTTTATAAAGAATCAATATTTTCTTACCGATTTTGATGATTTCTTTCTTTGGTCTTTCAATATCCAAATCATTGTCATCATCAAATCTTGAGGAACCATTGTCTACTGGCAGTAAAAATGGGAACTCTGAAATAACATCTGGAAGCAAAACATGTGTATTATACTCATAGAACAGTCATTGTTTGTTACACATGTTGTAAGTGTTCTAATCTAGCTTTAATTTAATTTATACTAACTTCCATCCATGGTGGGTGTAGTTTTCGTTTTATAGTCATATTCCCCATATATCTCTGAAGTTACTGTTAGTTCTGGCATCTGAAATAATAAACATTAAACTCTAATAGAATAAATTTAAGATTCAAAATGGAATTCTATGTTAGATGTTGATACAATTAAACATGCATGTCTAATAACTACTCTGTTCATGCAAGACTGATTCTAAAATAAACATCAGGGCTTTCTGTTTGCCAGTATTGCCAATTTAGACAAGTAGTAATTTTTAATTCTTTACATACCTTCGTCTATTTAGGGTTTTTTATGAAAAACTTAGAAAACGGATAAGACAATCTGCCACTGCTAATGAGGAAAGAGTGGCAAAAAATTGGAAAAGTTCCAATTATAAAACTCTAAAATAAATCCGTCTAATGCATAGTGTGAGTGCCAGCATTTGTGAATAAATAATGTGATTTGTTGTGGCACAGCGTGCGATGACGATGTGTCGCGGAATTCTCGGAATTAAACAGTTCCAGACTGTAGACATTATAATTAAACGTAATGTAAAATGATGGTAAAACTCCATCATTCAAAGTATTATGTGGGCTCTAGAACGGCTATTGCTGACACTGGTTAACGATAATGATCAACCTTCAAGGTACCCTTTGTAATAGTAGGGAGAAGGGCAGAATGAAAAGCGAAAACTTACGATAATAGGAATATGACCAGCCTCCTGTTTTACATTTTAATTTCACACAAACCTATTACAACAATGCACTGAAATTAATTTCTGTAATTCTTTGAGATGTGCAGAAATAACAGTTTCATTCATTACTCAGGATATTTTCATTATTTTCTCTGGTTAAGATGAATTACAAATAAACACATGATTTTTGTTTACATTTTTTAAATGCCACTGACATTATTTTGACACATTTTGACAGAACACTGGCTGGCAGTGTCATTGACATTGATTTTGCCGCTGTGTTCGGAAACAGCCCGGAATATAGTATCTATCTATGTATGTTTTTGTAAAATACTTGTGAATATAGTGAGTATTTTACTCAGGGTATTGCTGGATAAAACCACTTCATTATAGTTCCTACCCAAATAAAGTTTATTTTGAGTAGAAATTGCTAAAAATTAAATTTGGATATGTTGTTTTTGCCTCGGCTTGTTTGTCTAGCAAAAAAAACATCAACCAATCAGAGCCTCACACACGATCGACGCTGCCACGTCAAGTGAGACGGCGAGTGAATGAAGTGGCGATATTTCGGCATTTTGTAAAGTGTCGTCTTCCGAGAAAGAATATAAGAAGACACTGAATAATCCATAATGCGTGTAATATTATTCACCGCGTTGGCCCTTTTGGGTTCAGTGCTCGGAGACGAAATCACAGCCGAGGAAAACGTGTTGGTGCTCACCAAATCCAACTTCGAGGGCGCTCTTTCATCCAACAAGTTTGTTCTTGTGGAATTCTGTAAGTTTTTCTCATTAGTATCCTTCTTATAACATTCTTTGTTCTTGAATCATTCATAAAAAGCTTCTATTCTAGTCTACTTACCGTATATGTCATAAAGACACGTCATTTATGTGACACGCCGACCGGTACCTACCGCGCGCTCTTGTGCATGTAATTACCATGTCGTGGTATCATTAAAGTTATTTGTGTACTTAGATGCGCCATGGTGCGGCCACTGCAAGTCCCTCGCGCCGGAATACGCGAAGGCCGCCACTAAACTCCTGGAGGAGGAATCTCCCATTAAGTTGGCAAAGGTCGACGCAACCCAAGAACAAGAGCTTGCCGAGAGTTACGGCGTCAGAGGATACCCCACTCTCAAATTCTTCAAGAATGGCAGCCCTATTGATTACTCAGGTACCTAATTAGAGTTACAATGCTATGCATTAGCAAAGTTTTCAAACAAGATTTGTCATACTACTGTAATCAAAACATGTTCATGGCTCATTTAGTAACCTATGTGCATAATGTTTCATCATCATCATTATTTCAGCCATAGAACATCCACTGCTGAACATAGGCCCTATAGATTTCTAGAGCATCCAATTTTGTGCGGCCTACGCCCAAATGCATGATTCATCATACAAAGTAGAAATATTTTTTATATACCAATTTATTTCAATAAATCATTTCTCTGATAGGTGGCCGTCAAGCTGATGACATTGTCAACTGGCTCAAGAAGAAGACAGGTCCTCCCGCTGTTGAAATCTCCTCCACGGAACAACTTAAGGAGCTTAAGGCTGCCAACAATGTCCTTATTACTGGTTGCTTTGTTGACCAAGACACTGACAAGGGCAAGGTGTTCCTGAACGTTGCTGGTTTGGTGGATGACCAGGTGTTCGCAATTATCACCGATGAGAAACTGTTTGCTGAGTCGGAGTGCGAAGACCAGGATGTTGTTCTGTTCAAGAATGTAAGCTTAAATATTTTTCTTACTCATTCAATTACCTCCATATATCCATTCCTTCATTATTTATAAATATACTTTGAGTATATTTATCAATACAGACAATTTTTTTATACAATATATAATTATGTAGGTATAACATTTAAGTAATGTAGTGTATTTGGCCTTATAATTTATTATTAATTGTTATTGATAAGTATCCTACGCAACAGGAAAGATAAGTTACAATCAAACTCATTTCACATTGGGCTATAATTTATGATACTAAAATTTTATGTCTAAATTAGTTTTGGTTGATTAGATTAGTTATGAGTTTGTTTGTGTTTGTCATCTTCATACTACTTTAGATGACCAAATCAGATTCATAACTTAAAAGATGACTTACCTATCTAAAGGTCAAGTTTAATTACGATGACATTGTATGAATTACAATTTAAAATCATGCCTTTAAATATTTTTATTATGAAAATGAATTTGATGTCTTTAAGATACAATTTAATAGTTAACTAGATAAAATTCACTCCTTAATTACCATTTCGAAAGGCTAAGGAAATATATGCTTATTATATATATAAATTGAGCTTTCTTGATCCTTGCAGATATTATAGTACAGAATGTTTGTACTATTTTTTTTTTGATAGTACCAAAGACAATTTCTACTATATTATTTTTGATAGTACTCATAAAAATTCTAATAAGATCTTGAAAGTCATTTGAATGTTTTGCTTATGTACACCATAAGTAATATTTGTTTAAAACTTTTGCAGAAAGAATATTATAAATTGATCTTTGAGCTTTTTCTGTGCCTATATCATTAAAAGTTTTCCCACAGCTTTGTTGTATGAAGCCATTATATTATATTTTTGTATGTGTGTATTTGGCCAGTGATGATGATCTTTGTCAACAGTTCGAAGAGAACCGTGTGAAATATGAAGCTGAGGCCTTCAACGAAGATGCCGTCAAGACTTGGGTGTTTGTGCAGTCCATGCCAGTCATTGTTGAGTTCTCCCACGAGACTGCTTCCAAGATCTTCGGAGGACAGATCAAATACCACCTTCTGTTGTTCCTGTCTAAGGTAAGACCTTTACACACTCCGATTTTAGGGTGAAGGAACTCCTAAATGGCTTAGAATACTTTTTTACTGTGTATTTTTAGAGTTTCGATAACAAATACGAAAAAATATGCTTGTTGTTTACGTATCCGTTTCGTTTTAGACTAAATTTCTCAGCATATTTTGTAAAATATATGGAGTTTTTTCTGTCTCTGTTAAAGTCTGCAATTCACCATTCGTTATTTTCTTACAATGAACTAATTAAACTATGATTAAGCTACCTTTCTTACGATAAAATACGAGGAAGTAATTTTACGACAAGTACCGTAAAAAGGGTTTTCGTCTTCGCGAAATCCTATTAGCGAAACTTGGCCAAATATGAGTACCGCGAATCGTGAGTCAATGCCAAGTGAACGTGAGTTTGCCCACGTGTTTCATTATCAAGGCCAATCGGTAGTAGCCGGCCGGTTTATCTCTGTAACCGTGCAGTATCTGTAGATATTATTTACTGTAAATTTTAGGTTTAAATTACTTATTTTTATAAAAACAGACAAACTTGCCTACTCTGTATTATTACGTACCTACAGTTTTAGTAACAAAACGTGTAGAGGCGATTTTGATTACTAAAAAGTCTATTGCGCATCCAAAACAGCTAACTTCTCGTTTATCTATCCGTCGGCCGAACTGAATCTTGGCAAAAAAAAAACATAAGTAAGGGCAAACTTATTCAGTCCCTGCTCAAAAATCATTTTACAAACATTTAGATAGCGCTCGCGGCTAAAATATATAGTCAAAGACCTCTGTTCCAAATTTCATCGAAATCGGTTGAGCTGTTACAGCGTGATTTGCACAAATTTGCATTGCACAGTGAACCACAAACATCCAAACGCATTTATAATATTAGTAGGATATTGCTAAAGCGTCGTCCAATCCATCGATGTTATCCTGTAGTGCGATTGGAGACCGTTGATTCATCAAATAGAAACGGTACCTTCACTCACATGATACTCAATTTTTTGCATTGACTGTTCTTGAAAGTAGTCGGACGAGGTTAAGAGTACTTTCTCGACTAACTGTACTTACCCATAGAAGTATAGACCCGATGAACTTTCACCGTTTTCAGTCGCGACAATCGTAATTAAAGATTAAATGTTTTCTTGGAATAATGCACTTGCTATATAACTCAATAATAGTCCGTATGACTGTGTGAAAGGAGCCTTTGCGTAGCGCACTCTATTCAATTCACTGCCAGCTGGTTACATTCAATGGCTCTTTTTAAAGCACACACACCTCAGGCAAGGTGTATTGAAAGCCTTATTACACGCAGATACCTACCCAAATTCATAATTACTCATTAACTTTATCGGCTTGATAAAAGTATGTGCGCTTACTGCTAGAAATGACAGGGCGAGAGCCATCGCGCCGATAAAGTGACTAATTATGAATAAGAGGGTAAATGACTAGCAAAAATTTCCCAACATTTACAGCATTTACTAGAAGCCGTATTAACCAGTTAGCGAAATCTATTGATTGGAAACTCAAACAGTTTTTTCTCGGACCGAACGTACGTGCAGGTAATTGACCTGTGTAGTTCAATGACCTATGTTAATAGTGACGCGTTCGTCTGTTGTCCCAACTACCGAGATTACATCCGTATAATAAAAAATAAAATCATTCAATTTTGTTACTTGATCAGCGTTATGTATCTCTGGTCTGCTTAGTAAGAAATTATAATTATATAACAGCTGATACAATGTATTGATCTCATTTTATCTGAGGCCCTGATTTTGAAGCTCACATTTGTCTTGAAGCTCACATTTGTCTTCTTTTTTTTTCACATTTTTATAAGCTCTTATTTATTAGGGATTATAATTAGATTACTTTTCTTTTGAGCCTCACCTAGTTCGATCGGCACCACACTGAAGCTTTAATTCCATTTTGTGAAAAAGGATCATCGAAAAAAATGATAGGCACCAAGCCGTGTTTGTTGCCTGATTCTTCTAGGCTTGGTCGCGAGGAACAGGCATAGCTTCACCTAGTTTCTAAGACGTTTCAAAGTGATCCTAGTGATTTTATTGAAATAAATGCCTTTTGACTTTGACTTGATTTTATCTGATCTGCGAAATCAGTGAGTCTCACTTTTCTCTTTTCGACCGTGAAAAGTGTATAGATTACTGGTTTTTGTAGGCGCCCCTTTTCACCAGTGAGTAACTCACGAACTTTACGGACTTTTTGTGTGTCTCTGTGTTCTGATATTTATATATATTTTATATATTTATTTATTACACAAAAGGAATACAAATGAATGGTATTAAATGTCTTAAAACCTATGTTAGGTTTGTCTAGACATTAGGTTCTCGATATGAAATGTAAGAAAAATTGTAAACAATCTTCACTTATTTTCTATGACGAGCGAGCGCATGTAAAGATAACACCGTCACAGAACAGCGAACAGTATGTACCTAGTGCATAGGCACAGCAAAAAATAACACCCGTCAGGTAAGTTGAGTGGAATCATAATTGATGGTTTACAGGTCAATGGAATTACCATAAAAGTAGTTTTTTCATTCCATAGCACAGCTCAAAATGACCTAAAGCTATATATTTTTGTAGCACTCCCCGAGTAGATTCTGAGACCCTGATTTTATGTGATGCGTTCATACAGAGAATCCTATTGTGTAGTCGGTATTGTGTTTTATGTGATTGTTGGATATTTATTTTGTTATTTTTGTCATAGAAAAACGGAGATTTCGAGAAGTACTTGGAGGATCTGAAGCCCGTCGCCAAGAACTACCGCGACAAGATCATGACCGTCGCCATCGACGCCGATGAAGACGAACACCAGAGGTAATCATCATCACCATTGCATCCCGCGTTATTCCACGATTTCTACCATCACAATTTCAGCATACATTGGTTTATAGCGTTTTGTAAATTAATCCCCTCAATTAATTATCATCATGATCAGCCTGTAGAAGTCTACTGCCGGACATAAGCCTTGCCCAAAGAGTTCCACGATGAACGGTCTTGAGTCTTTTCCATCTACCGATTTCTGTAGATAGCTATTGTTGGTAAGGAACGCTGCTGCCCCTCCCATAGCTTTTTTCCCTTTGTCGCGTCTTACGACATTGTAGGGTAGTAATGAAGGTACCTATTCTTCAGCCGGGGCCACCACGGCAATTGCATTATCCTAAGCTAACTTTATATGAAAACGTCGCTATAACTAAAATTAACGCTGTCGTCATACAAGGTGATTCATAATATGGTATACCATCCCGAAAGGGGGTTATTCTATCAACGAAAATAAATAATTTTAGCGATAAACATAAATATTAAAAAAAAAACTTTCGCTAATTATCTGTTTTTGGTATTTTTATCAGCTTTAGAACTAATAACTGAACGTACAAGAGGTTCGGAATCAAGATTGCTACCTAAAACAGCTGATTCATTGAGTTTGACCTGATTTGACCCCCAAAACAGCTGATTTTCCTTAATTGGTTGTAGAATAAGCCCCTTTCGGGATTGCATACATATTATGAATAACCGTGCAATAGGATAGTCGATAGAATCGATAACAATTCAACTACATGTAGCTACATGAGGAGTTCTTGGCTACTCGTAATCTTCTGGGAACTGTTTATTTATAGCTCTCTTAATAACAGGATCCTGGAGTTCTTCGGAATGAAGAAGGACGAAGTACCTTCCGCCCGCCTGATCGCCCTTGAACAGGACATGGCTAAGTACAAGCCCGCCAGCAACGAGCTCAGTGCAAACGCAGTAGAGGTAAGAATCTCCATCGTAAGGGTGAAATCACAGCATCATGAGCCTTACAAACCCTCTTAGGGTGAAATGCAATGGTTACCGCCACAAATCTGCGGCACCTAGTACTAGTTGGGATGGCTAAATGGGCGGGGAAGACGCGCCACCGATTATATGAAGTTGGGATGGCTAAATGGGCGGGGAAGACGCGCCACCGATTATATGAAGTTGGGATGGCTTAATGGGCGGGGAAGAAGCGCCACCGATTATATGAAGTTGGGATGGCTAAATAGGCGGGGAAGACGCGCCACCGATTATATGATCAGATGCCCGTAACTGGATAACATACTTTACATTTAGGGCATGATAGCTTCGTCGCATCTTTATTTATTTGTTAAGGTATATGTAGGAAAACCAACAGCGGTATTAACTTATGCATACAGAAAGCAAATTATAGGCTTTCTTAAGTCCAAACACAGTGCCAACACGCCTTTTAAGTTACGCTGAAATTGAACAAAAAGAAATGATGATACATACATACACATACATAAAATCACGCCTATTTCCCAGAGGGGTAAGCAGAGACCACGGCCTTCCACTTGCTACGATCCTGACATACCTCTTTCGCTTCCTTCACTCTCATCACATTCCTCATACATGCTCGTCGGTTTAGGGTACTCTTGACCCGGCCTTTGTCCAAAACATCACCGATTTGGTCGCTAAACGTACGCCTAGGTCTTCCTCTTCCAACGGTTCCATTCACACTCTCCTTATACACCTGTTTCGTCAATCTTCTTTCGTTCATCCTCTCTACATGACCAAACCATCTCAGCATACCTTTCTCAATCCTCATCACTCCACAACGTTCTCTTATCACACTGTTCCTCACTCTATCTTTCAAAGTTACTCCACACATACTTCGCAAAGCTCTCATTTCCACTGCATTTATCCAACTTTCATTCTTTTTCTGCCATACCCAACTTTCACTGCCACACTTTTGACTTTGAACTAGTAGAAACGACCTTATTATGCCTTTCAGACAATTTTAATACTAGTGTACTCGTAGGGCCACACCTCAACATGGTCGCTGACCTAATACAGGATAACCAAGAAAGAACTAGTGCCACGACGTAAGAAACATGCCTTTCAGACAGTTTTAACAGTTACTAGAGTAGGTTTATGTAAGTTTAGGTGTAGCATCGCCGATCAGTGCTTGCGCATGTGCGCTCTCACTTTTGCAGCGATGCGAGAGAGACGCGCGGTACCAGCTAGTCGCGGGTTTGATACCCGCGGCTTTCCTAGAAACCGTGCTACATTCATTTAGCTTATTGAAAACGTAAAGTTCCAAATTAATTAAAAAAATATTTGTTATGTTATGGATGTACCTACTAATATTTATCATCTTAAGTATATAAATGTCTCTGTACCCTTTTAAAATACTTTGCAATATTATATCAAGCTGTACAATCGCGAAGTCTTAAAGCAAGAACTGCATTCTTGTTTTCCTATATTTGGACTGTGTGACATTTTGAGATGAATGACCGGAAATTACACCTCGCATTTCTGAAGTGTAGGCAATTGTATTATCCACATGCTCCTTCAAGGGTTTTTAAGCATAAAATAAATTATAAAAGGTGCAAAGACCATCGCCATAACCATTAATGAATTCATCATAACTCGTTACCTATAACCAAATAACCTAACTTAATAGTTGACTAAGTACCATTACAGACGAAAGGAACTAATCAATAACGACCGTTTCGATGATAATCATTAAACATATTTATCATTAACATCCGAATTACATCATTAATAAATGCTTTATTGGATAATTTTTCATGATTAGTTATATTGTGTAACAAAATGTTATCTCACTGTAACAATGCTGATAAGAGTTATTCTTGTTTTAATTTGGTAGAATGTTCTGTGTATAAGAATTTCTGAACTTCAGGTGAATGTTATTAATTGCCTGGTCACGGATTTCATGGTTCTCAAGTCACGCGTTAAAGTAATGATTTTTTCCATACCTAGACATAGTAAAAATCTGGCTTCATAATATGTCGACATTGGTAGTTTTATACGATACTATAGCTAGTATGGTTGCGATGGATGGAAAAGGCTCAAGATCGTTTTCGAGGAACTCTTTGGGGTGGCCTATGTCCAGCAGTACTACCTAGTAGTAGTACTACCCGCGCGCGCGTGGTTCCTATGGTGATAAAGAGTAGCATATATGCTATTCCAGACTATAATCTATCTGTGTGCTAAAGGAGCCATTTCATTCTGGACCTGGTCCACACTACATAGGAAAATTAGGGAAAAATAGGATATTACAAGAAAAATACAATTTCATTAATTTGTAGACAAATGCGATGGTACAAGAATAGTTCTTCTGGTAAGTTTTTTACTATGTGAACACTATTTGAAGGCCGCCATGTTGGTTTATAATTGGCGTTTGACATGACATTGACATATTTTTCATGTCATGTTGTTTGATTTGATGTTTTATTCAGATAAATGTAGGTTGTCAAAATGACATTTTACGCACGTCCATCCGCCATATTTTTGTAGCGCTGTGTGTTGCTCTCTTTGTCAAAGAAAATCTTAATGTACCTTAGAACGAAGTCAATTTAAATAAAATAAACAATTAAATACGTTTACTTTATTGCTTAGCCATATTTTAGAGTAGTGTACACAGTGCAGGCCCAGGCTCCATATATTGATGAAACGTCTCTTTTCATCCAAACCCGTTCGGCCGTTTGGGCGTGATTGAACCACAAAAACATCCTCACAAACTTTCGCATTTATAATATTAGTAGCATGTAGTGATATTATAATACTCCGTGTTAAATGTAGCGAAAAACAGGTCAAGAGCTTCATGAATTTGAATAGGCTCAGCATGATAATGGGGATAACGAGTAAGTAAGTAACAGTTGGAGACTAATATTGGAGCAACAATATTTATCTTGTGTTACTGATGTACCTTAAAAGGTTTTCGATGTGATGCTTAGTTTTACACTTACTATATCATAGAAAATATTGGCGCATCGCGTCTCTATGCACAGTGAAAATAGAATAGAATTGAGTTGCCACCACGATTTTTGGCGATTTCGATGAAATCTTTAAAAAAATTTAAAGCTTCCTCCCTCGGTTTCGTTCGCGTGGTGCCTATATATAAAAAGTAGCATATGTGCTATTCCAGACTATATTATATCTCTGAGCGAATTTTCATCCAGATCTGTTCAGCCAATAATAATCAACATAGTTGCTTCACCTTGAAAATGAACCCCTATGAACCCTACTTTTGATAAAATATTTTTTTGTCCAAGACCCAAGCTTCACGAATAATGAGCACTCTGCCCACGATGATTAGATGTTTAAATTTTGTTTATGGTTTGCGTGCAGGAATTCATCCAGTCGTTCTTCGCCGGCACCCTGAAGCAGCATCTCCTCAGCGAGGACCTGCCCGAGGACTGGGCCGCCAAGCCCGTTAAGACACTCGTCGCCACAAACTTCGATGAAGTCGTATTCGACACCAACAAGAAGGTTCTGGTCGAGTTCTACGCTCCTTGGTAAGTCAGCTGATATTTGCTAATTTATTACTACTGTGCCCGAAAGGTGCCTTGTTTTTTTTATACAACTAAGGTGTTAAACACACATACGGCCCACCTGTTGGTAAGCGGTTACCGTAGCCTATATGCGCTTTTAATACCTGAGTCATCACGCACTCGTTGCCGGCCGCGAACCCCCTCCCTCCCTAGAGAGTTCTGGCAACCTTACCGTAGGAACACAACACTATTTGAAACAAATAATTTTATTTGGCTGCGATCTTCTGTAAGGCGGAGGTACCTCACCAGGCGGGCTGCTCCAATTTAGAACAAGAAAGTCTCGCTGTGCCCTATCTCTTCCATCTGTGCCCTACCTACCTCCTACATGTGCACGAAAGGAGCCTCTAAGAGGCGCACTTTAATCCTTTCACTACACTGATTCTTTCACCGACGGTCATAGGCCCTTTTCAGGGCCACCATATCTCAATCTGGTCACTGACTTAACACAGGATAACCTAGAAAGAACTAGTAGAAACGATCTATTTATGCCTTTCAGACAATTTTAATAGTTACTAGTGTACTCGTAGGACCACACCTCAACATGGTCGCTGACCTAATACAGGATAACCAAGAAAGAACTAGTGCCACGACATAAGAAACATGCCTTTCAGACAGTTTTAACAGTTACTAGAGTAGGTTTATGTAAGTTGTAGGTGTAGCATCGCCGATCAGTGCTTGCGCATGTGCGCTCTCACTTTTGCAGCGATGCGAGAGAGACGCGCGGTACCAGCTAGTCGCGGGTTTGATACCCGCGGCTTTCCTAGAAACCGTGCTACATTACTTTCGCTTATACTACTCAAAATTAAATTGTTCCGCCGTGATGCGATTATCAACCAACAGAATATATTTTTTATATACAGTGGTGGTCATCTAATTAGAAACACCTACCTGGGTTTATATTTTTATTGCAAATTCCCTTTCGAACTAATTTTTAACGTATCATTGAGTGTTCCTACGTATTAAAATCGATGTATCGGATATTATATTGCATTGTTATACCATTTTAATAACAGAAAACAACGGTTGTTTTTCTAAAACTGAAAGTTATATTAATAACAAAATAAAAAACGAGATACAAACCGGACAACTAATTAGAAACACCAAAAAAATCATTACTTAAATCATTTTTAATTTGAACAAAACCCCAATAGTTTTGAAAAATACTAAAAATACTACATCCTTAGACAATTAGTATTTGGTAGGGTAGCCTTTATTATCATTATCAATAACAGCTTTGCAGCGACGCGGCATTGATTCAATCAATTTATAAGAAGTTTCTACAGGAATACTTCTCCAAGCGTCTTCAAATGCACTGTTAAGTCCATGAATATTAGTAACGTGTTTCTGCGACAGGTTGGTCTTTATAGTGTGCCACAAATTTTCTATGGGATTTAAATCCGGACTATTGGCAGGCGACTCTAATACTGTCACGGATTGTTCTGTAAGAAACGCTTTAACGCTGCGTGCTGTGTGCTTTGGGTCGTTGTCATGCTGAAATATCCAAGTTACTGGCAATTTTTCCTCGGAATATGGAATCATTGTCTCTTCCAAGATCTTTTTGTATTGATATTGATCCATTTGCCCTTCAATCTTTCTCACGGGACCAATCCCATACCCTGAGAAACATCCCCACACCATTACATTTCCACCACCGTGCTTAACTGTCTTTTTAGTGTACTTGTTATTCAAAGCCTCGTTTATTGGTCGTCGTACATATCGTTTTCCATCGGAATTAATCAAATTAATTTTAGTTTCATCTGAAAACAAAACTTTTTTCCATTGATGAATAGTCCAACTGCCATATTTGCGAGCGAATGCTAGACGATTTTCTCTATGTTGCCTGGTTAGTAGTGGTACTTTTCTAGCGATCCTTCCTAACAATATTCCTTCAACCAACCGTCTACGAACTAGTTTAGTGGACACGTGTCGAGGATCGTCTTCTGAAAATACCTCTTTTCTTATAACATTGGATCCTTTAAAGGGGTCCGCCTTAGCTAATCGAAGCATAAGCCTGTCTTCTTGAACTGTAGTCTTCCTGGGCCGAAGTTTTCTTGGCACGTTATCTGATGTTCCGTGTAGTTTGAAATGTGCGAGGGCGTTAAATATCATCTTTACGGAACATTCCAAATAATCGGCGATCTTTCTGTAACTCCATTTTTGTTTTAAATGAAAATTCACTATAATTTTTCTCGTTGCTGCATCACAGCTCTTATTTTTACCCATTTTTAATAAAACAACAATAGATAGTAACTTTTCGTAATGAGTTAGAAATGGCGGCAATATTTACAATGTGATTGACAATTGTGAGAACTGTATTTCAGTTTAAAAAATCAAATTTCGAACCAAGTCATACAATGTTTCTAATTAGTTGTCCATTCTGCCAGTCCTAACGAAATTGATACTTTTTGTTTCACTGATATTTATTTTTATTGTCGTCTTGGTTGTCAAATATTATTGCTTGTAATTAAACTAGAGATATTAAAGTACATTGTAAAGTAGTGAAAAAAAAATTACCTCCTATTAAATGCTATAATAATGTTAGTTACTTTATAAAAATGTCAGGTGACTAGGTGTTTCTAATTAGATGACCACCACTGTATATCGATAAAAGAATAAAACCGAAAAGTTTACTTGTAGACCATTCTACATAGTAATCGATTTTGTTCTTCGACGTGTCAGTTTCGATGTTTTCCCTCAGCATATTCGACACGTGCTTTGCTCGAATCGGGATGATGACATCTGCGTAGGTGTTTCGAAATAGTAAACCTATTCTACACAGTCTGTTTAGACAAGTGGCTTTCGCATTACGCTATTCAAATATTCGTTTTCTTTCAAGATGTGGCCTGTTTCTAGGTCGAGTTCATGACTAGCTACACACCCTATAATTTTTTCACTCACTAAGGCAACACAAGTTGTTGAATTATGACTTTATCTGGTACGAGTAAGGTCGAAAGTTGAACGATATTTCCATCACTATTAAATGTAACATAGTTGTTGAATTGTGGACTGAAGGTCATGGAAATAAGGTCGAAAGGCTTTCTTTGTTCACAATTTGTACAAGTGCTTCGTTATAAGATATTCACTGGGTTTTTAATTAATGGTTATTGTGTCACACGTCATTGTTCCCCTACCCAATGGCTTGGAAAATGTTTGCCAAGGTGTTTGATTATGTAAATTGTATTTTGCGTCATGATAAATGATGAAAAACAAGGTGATTAATTATGTAAACCTTCCCGAAAGGAGCTTATTCTATCAACAAAATGAAAGATTATTAGCAGATAAAAAAATAAAAATATTCAATAATTTTTTCAGTCTTTATTCCATATTTTTTTAATTAGCTTTTTGATCTTTTTATCATCTTTTTAATTAGCTTTTTGATCTTTTTATCATCTTTATAAGAAAGTTTTAAACTTGTACGTTTCAAGATCAAGATTACTACCTAAAACAGGATAGCTGATTTTATCATTAAGTTTTTTTCAATGAAAATTATGAATTTCCAAACGTCTTACAACAAACTTTATTGACAATTGGGTGTAGAATAAGCCCCGTTCGGGATAGCATACATATTGTGAACCACCTTGCATAATATGATTTTTTAATTAATTCTAGAATATTTAAGAGATAGCATGGAGTGTTGAAAACTTGTTTTAAATGTACTAAAACCTGCTATACGAAACGTATCATTTGCATTTTTTTCTGAACTTTACTGTGCAAGGAACACGAATAATAAGTAAAAAAGTTTATGACAAGTAATAAGTAGACAATGGCATCGGCGATACTTGAAATCTTTTTATTTAGATTATTATTTGACTCTGAAGTTAGCGGTCCATTTGTTACAAAAGGAAGTTCCCCCCAATCACATGTTTCTAGGGTTCATGGTAGGGTGTTGTCACGAAGGATATATAGTTTTGAACTTTAAAAAAAACTAGGTTTTCATACTGATCTAAATTCAAATTTCAAGCAAATCGTATTTTAATTGAATGAAAATTGCAAGGGGGCTCGATTTTGTTGATGAGAAGTGTATTTAGTAACGAAAAATGTATTTCACTGGTGCAGCTCAACGCAACTTCGATTTTTATTCCGATCGCATTATGACCTAAATTCTTTTGCCCCAGGTGCGGCCACTGCAAACAGCTGGTCCCCATTTACGACAAGCTTGGAGAACACTTCGAGAAGGACGACGATGTGGTCATCGCGAAGATTGACGCCACCGCCAACGAGCTGGAACACACCAAGATCACCTCATTCCCCACCATCAAGCTGTACACTAAGGACAACCAGGTATGTCGCCGCATTTACTTCTCCTCGCCTCTTTTGGTATCGCGGATTCTGACACAGACCAAAATTTAATACTAAGGTATCGTCTGACTGGCTAACGATTGTTGCACGACACACGATCAAACATACAAATCTCTTATTATAAATGAGCTTGCAAGTTACCGCGCACAGGAAATGTTAGCATTTTCATCGCGCGACTGAATCGCATCTTTTTCTCGTTGATCGTTAGCCAGTGAGGACTACCTACGCCTTTGGGTTAGCGTGACTTTTTCGCTATGCAATTGCAACTCAACCTTATTTATGTACTTTTGGATACGACGTAAATCACGAAATCACTCGATCAGGCGCGTTTTTGTGCTGAAATCATGCACTAAATCGCGAAATCTTAATAGCTTATCTACATAGCTAAATGTGTCTTACAAAGTTAGTATGGACAAGTTTAATGACTGTTCTATTTCAATAACAAATTGTCTAGCTGTATAATTTCTAACTACGATTGAAAGCACTTGTTAGATACATATTTTTTATCTATAATTTTGTGTATTTTCTAGGTCAAAGACTACAACGGTGAGAGAACGTTGGACGGTATGACCAAGTTCGTTGAGACGGACGGCGAGGCAGCCGAACCTACCCCAAGCGTGGTGAGTTACCATTTTTATTGTACTATCAAGGCTGCCGGTGGCTTAGCTACCAGGATTACCTTCCTCAGGGTTAGAGCTATGTCCATACCAAATTTCGTCATAGTCTGTTCAGCCGTTGGTAGTCACAAAGAGACTTGCTTTAGTTACCGTCACCTTCGCACTTATAGACACCTATATAATGTGTTTTACTACAAAGTTTAATTTGAACCACCCACAATAGAAAGATGACATAATAAAAGTTGCTTTGAGCCTTTGGGTGCAGAGGCCCGAATTCGTGATTGACTTGAAAGTGAAGTGGTGAAAATTGAATAGCTTACCGTTTTTGTATGGGCTCACGTAAAGTGTCATCATTCCAACAGCCGTTTATCATTTGACTGACTTCCGCATGAGTGTCTGAAAGACCTCAGTTATTACCAAAAAATTTACAAAACCTTTTTTCTTTCAGACCGAATACGACGAAGAAGATGAAGCGCCGGCTCGGGATGAGTTATAAGCATTTCGCGATCCGTTCGCTCTCATGAGACTTCCATAGTGTAATGTAATGTATAGATATAATTAATTACTTTTATACTTAACACACCGAAAGTGCATTTTCGTACGCTAGACTGTTGTTTTATTTCCAAATTGTTTTTATGTAACAACGCGATGATATTTTGATAGGGATCTCTTTACCCAAGGAAGTAATTTATTCTAAAAGACTAATTTATTTTTCAACAACAGCAGCATTAGCTTATGTAACTGATATTTATAATTTCTGTATCATAATGGCATTTCTAACATTCCTTAGTACAAGAAGTATGTAGTTACATCGAACAAGCGTTTAGTTTCGTTTATAATTAGCATTGGCATTGTTTTTATATTTTAAAATAGTTTGTATATTTTCTATTTTCATCACAACAAATAGAGTACTTATGTTTTAAGAATACTATCGTGGTTATGAATGTTGTATTTTTGTACCATTATTTTATAATTCTAAAATGATTTTTACAGTTTGTTAATTCCTTATCACTAGGGCTGAAAATTAAATTTTCTGAATCTGATTTGCCTTGGAATGTAAATATCCACATAAGTGTATTTGCCAAAATTTGGGTTTTACGTATCTATTGTGGATACAGAAATTGATAAATAAATAATTTTAAAAAATCTGTATTTCATTTCTTCTACCTACACTTCTTATAGTCACGTTATGTTCGGTTGGCCTGAGCCCCAAGCACGAATAACGATACGTTACGTTTACAATACGATAGTAAAAGTCAAATTACGCTTAAGATACGATAGTAATAGCCAATGAAATCGGCGATGCTGGAAATCTTTTAATTTTGATTGGCTAATATGTATTTGCCTACATACGCAATTTACCTTGTTGATGTGAAGGAAACTGTCAAATAAAAGAGCAGATTGCTTAGGGGTAGTTATAATTTATTTTATCTTATAAATAACGATTACAACATAAAATAACTCTTTTAAAATTATTAACATCAAGCATGTTCTTTTATAATTATCACATTAACACCAAATTATAACAAGTCGAAAGTTGGAATGGCATAGCTTTAAAACGACTGTTACTTTGGTACAGAGGATTAATGTTAGGGTAACTTTAGGAGCAAACTGCTATGTTGTCTCTTTCTATCCCAATAAACAGTAAAGCCTAACGTCCACATGTCCGCATCGTAAGCATCAAACGCCGTCGCCGCATTAAACGGATTAGTTTTTCACAATGCGTCCACTGTATCGGCAGCTATCGAGTCGGCCGACGCAACTACCAGCCATCGGATTGCCGATACGGCGTCGGCATTACCGATTAGCAGATTCGAGCGATCCGGACGGTGCGGATCAGCGGACGCACTTATGTCACTTTCTATACAAAAATACTACGATCTGTTTAATACGATTCAGACATGTGGACACATCGCATGAATAGGATAAACAGGGACAAAACACAGCAACTTCAGGCGGTTAAGTGTGAAGTTCATACAAAGGGCGAATTACTTTCATAGACCATCACTTCTAGAAGCTATTAGGTACTTAGCAAAGCAGCAATACAAGGTGATTCATAAAATGTATACTATTCGAAAGGGGCTTATTCTACACACAATTGTCGATGAAGTTTGTTCTACGAATTTTGAAATATCAACATTTTTCATTGATAAAACTGTAAAAAATTGAAGCCATATCAGTTCAAACTCAATTTCAAATTCAACAATTATTCAGCTGTTATAGGTAGATGAAAATGGAAGATTTTATCGCTAAGATTTTTTTCATTTTGTTGATAGAATAAGCTCCTTCGGGATGCTCTACATATATGAATCATCGAATTTTCTACAGTATAGTGTGGTTACCGTTACATAAGTGAAAATCGTGACGGCCTTTTCTACAATGCGTGTAAAAGTCAGTATTTTCTTCTAAGAATCTGTGGCAACTATTAAAACGGTACAATAGTAGGGGTCTCTCATTCCTTAAAGGTAGGGTTTTCTACAAAAAGTAAGTTAGCATTTCTGCTGTGAAATACTTCACCTATTATATAAGATAAGTAGAAAATAAGCGTGTGCTTCAAGAGAAATGCATAATTAAATAATTCCATACTAAAATATTGATCCAAGACACGAAATCGGAAGATCTGAAGGAAACTGCCTAAACCCAGTCAGTTTTTATCGTGATAAAAGTGTATGGCAATAGTGAAATATAAAAAAAATATGTTTCGTTTCAAAAGTAACACAACCTTAACAAAAATACGATAATACCGTGTTAAAAAAAAACAACATTATATCACATTCACGACCCTTAGCGTTCATTCTCGAATACTATAAAATCGCAAAAAAAGGCATACGCCATCGTTAAATGCTCCCGTTATCTCACGTGATTAATATTACACGATATATACAGGGTGTAAAAAGACAATTCAACAAAACAGTATGAGCGGGCTTCCTATTGCCCAGTTATATTCAAAGGATCCGTATTTGCTACGGATAACAGTTACAAAATCTCGACTTGCTAACAACGAAACGATTTGGGAGGGCTGGATATATTATAGACGTACTTTACGAATGCTCGTAGATCGAAGATACCATAATGTGCTAATGAAACGCAAAAATCGATTCGTTTTCGGTATTGGTAACGTAATGTAAGGGAAACGCCAACCGATACCGATAGGAATCGGGCATAACTACTTCCAAAGAAAGATAAATAAGTCGGGTTGACTTCTCGACTCTCTTATATACTCTTTGTTATATACTTTCATTTTTGATAATTCATTTTCACTAAACAGAAAGTGAATGAAGGTGGTACGGTCCTACTTTGTGTTCTAAGGTGTAGTTTTGCAGAGCGATCTTTTTACACCCTGTAGATTATGAAAGAATCTACTTACTAAATGTTTTCTTACCCTAACGTAATACATAATAATGCGAATACATTTTTTTTTGTAAGTAGTAGCGAAGCTATGTAAACCGATTATACTTTAAAATATTTTAAGTTGACGAAATTATGTGTACTATTAGTAAAAAGAAAAAGCGTAAAATTGTTTCCAAGATGCCATATGATGGAACGATTTCGTCTTCATAGTTAATAATATATTAATAAATAGAGAAAAATACAATAAGAGTTATGTACTTACATAGTAAACAGAATTTATCCATATAATTAAATAAAATACAGTGCGAAATTGAAGAAATAAAGTCTACTGTCGACTTCTTCGTCGAAAACTTCAGAGACCAAGGTAACAAAACGAGCAACTTTAATTATGGGACCAACTTTAACAGTGAGAAATTTGCTTATCCATACATTTTGATCGAGTAGGTATAGAGACTTTCTATGGAATAGCTGATTTTGTAAAGCGCTGTTGAAGTTGGTTCCAGAAAGTCTTCAAAGTTTGTAGACTTTATTCAAATTCATAAAATGAATAAATACTTTTTTACACATTGAAACATATTCCCTGTTATTATAAAACGGGATTTAGACTAAGTTTAAATAAACCCTGGATTTGTGACGTGCCATTTCATACATTTGACATTATGACAAAGCAGCTGTATGAAATAGAACGTCACAAAATCAGGGTTTAATTAGTCCTCGTCTGAACCCAGTTTTATAATAAACCGGATTTAGTTTACCGCGCGAACATCTCAATTATCAAATACATTATGTAAAAAATCACTCTTTCCGAGTTTTGATCATGATTTTGATTGATAAGTTTTAAAATACTAATAATAACTATAAAAGCCAGGCACCCAACGGCGTTAGTGTCTATATATGAGTTTAATTAAAAACACTTAATTTCGATGCGAACATAAACTAATGGCTAAATTGTGTTGCTATTTCATGGGAAGAGCTTAACTAATTTACGAACTTGTAATAGAAATTACGATATTATTTGTTTTGTTCCTAGATTATTTATAGTAAGTATTTTTTTTATTTTTATGTGTTTATGTAGTGATTTTGTGTTCATTTTTTTGTCATTTTAAATGACTGTGTATCGCTTAGAACTGTCCTAATGTGCCGTTACAAATAAAAACCTTTTTTTTTAAACATCTGCCTGCCCATTTCCTACCACATGTGGAATAATATTCCGATTGTTTTTTATCTGTAGTAAGCCTTGTTGGCCTATAGGGAGGTAACCCGACTTTAAATCCGAAGGTCGAACGTCAAACCCGGTCATCAATGTGTTTTTCTGTTTGAACAGTGCCTGTACCATCAACTTTTAGGTTTTGTTTATGCGGTAACGTAAGTTAAAATCCCAAAAGTTAAAGGTTCAAACTCGTGTGAAATATTACTGACAATTCTATTTAGGTTGTGTTTGAATAGCAATAAGGTCTTAAATCCTACTATTGTTAAAAATTGCACGAAGCTGTCAATTTCATTATTTCTACCACATGTTAATATAAATCGTGCACAGACTAAACGCGTCACAGAGCTAACATAGAATCGTTGTCGTCTTTCTTGATCTGCTTGTGCCTGGGCGTCTGCTGAGGAGTTTGAACTCTATTCTCACCGGCATTGGGTAGGTTTTCTGCTGCGGCCGCGCGCTCGGCTAAGAACTGGTCGAAATCTCTGCTTGTGACGCTCTCTTGAGCGCCGTTTTCTGAATTGGCCTGCGAAGTTTAAAGAGTATATAAGATTTATCATGATAATGATTGCTTGTCTTTAGCCTATGCTATTCTAGGTAAAGAACTCTTTATATTCCAAGTTTCAACGTAATCGGTTGAGCCGTTTTGGCGTGATTGAATTACAAACATCTAAAAATCCTAAACATTCTCACAAACTTTCGCATTTATAATAGTAGGATACATCTAAAATTAACTTATTTTGTGCATTTTCCAGTAAATTAATTACATGTGATTTGGTAAAGTTTTGATGAATATGCTTGGGTTAGTAGGTACATACATATAGTTACAAAATATAATTAAATAAATACAACGTAACTTATAATTAAATAAATACAAAATGTTCCGTAACTAGTATACTATCCCGGATAGGGCTTATTCTACACCCAATAGGGAATAGTTTTCTATGTAGTGTGTTTAAAAACAGTTTTCGGGGTGGTATCAATATTACGAATCACTTTGCTATGATCCTCAAGCATGAAAAGCATCCCCTCACATCTCCAGGCAGTTAGAGATGGGCAAGGGGTTAACCAGATGCAAGTCCAAAGACTACATTAGGTAGTATTGTGCAAAAATAATGATAAAACAAGCGCAAAGCAAAACACACCTTTTCCTGTTCTAGCCACGCGGCTATTTCATCGATCTCTCGCTGATCCATCCCAGTCGGCTGTAATATTAATAACAAACAAAAACAACGTAAAACAACAAAATAAAACATAACATGTTTTTTTAAAAACATCCAAAATAAAACATTTCACTAAAACATGTTAAAATACAGCACAATGTTTTTAAATACACACTTTATGGTATTATAAATGAAAATCAACAATCCTGTATTAAAGGTACGCGTTCCTTGCTGCGTATGAACGCAGCACACAACGCAGATGTCGAGTAAATTCTTCATCTTGTCGTGTCACTGATTCTTTCTTGGTCATCCTGCGTTAGGTCAGTGACCCGATTGTGGTATGGCGGCCGACCGTCGGTGAAAGAATAAAAGTGATTGGGTGATATTTGTTATTTATTTATAGACGTTACGAGGTGCGTTTGTGCGCATCAAGGAACACGGCCTCTAATCAGGAAGACAGAAAAAACAAAAATGTTATTTGTCTCTCAAGGGGACAGATTATGGGGACGAACAGGAATAAATCATTATTTTCTCAAATATACAAGGTGATTCATATCATGTATACCATCCCGAAAGGGGGTTACTGTTTCAACAAAAAGAAATAATATTAGCGAAAAAAAACATTAATATTTTCATTTCATTTTTTACACAAACTTTCTCAAATTAGCTGTTTTTGGTATTTTTATCTATATAAGAAAGTCGGAATCAAGATTGCTACCTAAAACAGCTGATTCATTGAGTTTGACCTAATTTGACCCCAAAACAGCCGATCTTCGCATAGTTTTTTCAATGAAAAATATCAAATTTCCTAAATTCGTAGAAATTTGAGAGAGAGTTTTTGTTCGTAGAGTTTTTTATTGCCAATTGGTGGTAGAATTCTGGATGGCATACATATAATGAATCACCTTGTATAATGTTGATTTGATCGGTTCCCGGTGATGGAATAGAAAATTGTAATATTGTCAAGATTTTACCATTGGTTGGCCTTGCGTAGCGCGCTGGGAGGCGGCAGAAGCGAGGCTGGTGGCTGTCTGGTCTTCAAGATTGTCTGCGTAACTGCTTCCACTGGAATTAAAACAGTTAAAATGGCAAGACAGCAACTGTAAGTAACAATGATATGCCACGAAAAGGCGCGGTGCTTACTCGTCCTTCATTTAGTCATTTATTTAATTTAATTAGAACGGCGATTGCCAATTATACTCATCATCATCATTTCAGCCGTACGACGTCCACTGCTGAACATGGCCTCCCCAACAGAGAGCGAATTCCTATCATGTGGGGGGATTTGCCCATACTCACCACGCTGGGCATGCGGGTTGGCGAGCGCAGTTAGAGCTATCGTTGTTAAAATGAGGGACGCTGCTGCCCATCCCCTAGTTTTTTTCCCTTAGTCGCCTCTTACGACATCCGCGGATAGGTAGTAATTATAATTTATATACATAAAATTAAACAAACAAAAATAAGATTAAATTAAATGATTCATTGTATGTTATTGACCGCAACAAATATAACTTTGTCACTTAATAATCCAATTTTAGAGGTAAAAACATCATAATTCCTCAGTTTTAGATTTTTTTCTTTATTTATGTGACAAAAGTTCTTACCATTCCAAATGAATTGTGAGGCAATTGGAAGTAGGTAAAAGGGGTAAAGTATTTCAAACAGAATAATACATTGAAACCCTTAATAAGTTATCCCTTTGAGTACAATTAGCAGATCAGAAAACAACGTTAAACGCTTCAAAACTCCTAGCCTCAATATTGGCTGTAGTAGGATCACCACACTTTTTCACAAAAATAACTTAAAGACGACTACACTTCTCAACGAACAAAACTAGACTGCCTGGCCTCAACCCTGAATCCCGAGCCCGAGTCGAACCAGGCGGCGGCGGATGTTTACCGCCATCGACGACGGTGTCATACTGACTTCTTAATAATACTTTAACCACTCATAATATCAATGAAATACCTCATAAACATTCATGTAAATAATAAAGGTATAATTAGTTTTAATAAATAATGTGTAAACGCATCTTCTGTATGGCTCCTTTTATTTATAATAAACTACCACAGTCATTGAGAGAAATGCCTTGTACACTGTTTTAAAGGAAGCTGAGAACGCTGCTGATGGATAAAAGTTACTATACCATTGACGAATTCATGAAAGATAAATAAATAACTTTGTGTGAGAAAAAAAAACAATTAGAGAGTAGACTCTCTAATTGTTTTTAATATTTTAATTGGTTCATAATGACATTATTTTTCTTCTATTTTTTATTATTATATGTTATTTTTTTTATTAATTCAATTTTCAAAATGAGCTACGGAACCCTAATACAAGGTGATTCATAATATGTATGCCATCCCAAAAGGGGGTTATTCTATAACCAATTGGCAATAAAGTTTGTTTTACAACTTTTGGAAATACGTCATTTTCGGTTGAAAAAATTATATGCGAAAATCAGCTGTTTTCAGGGTCAAATCAGGTCAAACTCAATGAATCAGCTGTTTTAAGGTAGCAAACTTAATTCCGAACTTCTTGTACGTCTAGTTATTAGTTCTAAAGATTATAAAAATACAAAAAAAGTCCTAATTTGAGAAAGTTTTTGAAAAAAATACAAAAATTAAATGCAAATATTGTTTTTTTTGGCTAGCATTATTTCTTTTTGTTGATACAATAACTCCCCCTTTCGGGATGGTATACATGTTATGAATCACCTTGTAGACGTGTAATTCGAAGCATACCCAGTCTTGGAGTTCTCGTAGGTGAGGTTCCGTGAGTGCGCGAACATGTCGAACTCGTCCTTGGAAGCGGCGCCGGGCGAGTGGTGCGGCGCCGGCTCGCCGACCGACAGCTTCGCCACGTCCGGCACGTCGTCGCTCAGGTCGATTAGCGCATCATCCTCTTGTTTCGCTGCTGGACCAACCACAATGGTAACAAATATATGTTTGGAGGAGGTAGGGCACAGTGAGATTTTCTCGTTCTAAATTGGAGCAACCCGCCTCGGGAGGTACCTCCGCCTTACAGAAGATCGCAGCCAAATAACATTATTTGTTTCAAATAGTGTTATGTTCCTGCAGTGAGTAAGGTTGCGGAAGTTAGGGGGGAGGGGGAGGAGGAAGGGGGGAGGGGTCGGCAACGCGTGCGTGATGGTATTGCAAGCGCTTATAGGCTACGGTAACCGCTTACCAACAGGTGGGCCGTATGCTTGTTTGTTATGCATAATATGTATGTAATCCCGAAAGGGGCTTATTCCACAGCCGATTGGCAATAATGTTTGTTGTAAGACTTTTGGAAATTCAACATTTTCATGAAATAACTCTACGTAAAAATCAGCTGTTTTGGAATCAAATCAGTTCAGCTGTTTTAACTTTTCGTACGTTTATAAAAGGACCAAAAAACAGTTAATTCGGAAAAACAGTCTTGATTTAATATTTTGACATTTTTCTTCCACTAAAATTATTTAACTTTATTGATAAAATAAGCCCATTTCGGACGGTATACATGATATACTCACGAGTTGCATTAGGCGCAGGGACGCCCATGGCCGCGCCGAGGATGGCAGACGGCGTAGCCCCGGTGGCCGCATTCCTGTTGTTGACGAAGCGAGAGTGTCTCAGCAGCAGATTGTTCAGAGTGTCGTTAGCTTGCAGCAGGGATCCGGTGAGCGGGGACTCCCCGGCCAGGCGGCCCACCAGCTCGGCGATACGGCTCTGCATAGCCTTCAGTGTGTCTGCCAGTTCCTGTAAGAATACAGAGTTGAAATACAGGCTATTACTACTATGGAAAGGAATTGTTTAATTCTGGGACTGGTCTATGTACACTACATAGAAAAATTAGGAGATTACAAGAAAAATACAATTTCATTAATTTGCAGGCCAATATGATTGTACAAGAAAAGTTCTTGTACAATCATATTGTTGTTCGTGAACACTATATGAAGGCCGCCATGTTGGTTTGTAATTGACGTTTGACATGACATTGACATATTTTTCATGCATGTTGGTTGTTTGATTGCTTGATTTTGTCGCGCTAATTTTACTTTATTGCTGGGCTATATCTAAGAGCAGTGTACACGGTGCAGTACCATGCTCCATACATTTATGAAAATTCTCTTTTGTATGCTTCCTCAAGTACTTGTCAAGTATTTGTATCCTCCTTTAGTAGTTGTGGGGAGGCCATGTTCAACAGTCGACGTCATACGGCTTAAATGACATTAGTTCCGGGTCTGGGTGTTGTGGTACCATGGTACTCGTAGTTTCCGATACCCAGGACACAGGGAATCCTAGTGGGGTCAGGACTATGTATGTGACTGTTGGGTATTTTTTTTATAATGATGGTACGTACATTGAGTAGTTCTATATCACTGTCATGGTGAGCGGAATGCGGCTGCGCGGTGAGTTCGTTCAGCATATCACTCATAACGGCCATGTTGCCCTCCACCACGGACAAGTCAGCGCGCAGCTTGTTCGTTTGACTGTCGGAAAGGGTCACCTGGGCCTGGAATACAAAATGAATAATAGTATCAAGACTTTTATCCCCAATAATGGTAGACCCCTTTTGAGATCTGCAGGCGATCAGATCTTTGACGGTGTCTAGGAAGGGGTAGTCAGAGCATTTCAGAACTTTTGGCACATGCCCACATTTTGCAGTAATTCACATTTACCAGCGCCTGCTGCTTAAACAGTAGGCATAATGCTGAGCCGAGGCCATTTTGCTGCTGCAGCACACATCACACCATTTATTTTAACCGCTCGTGTTTTCTTTTATGTAATTGTTTGGTTTTAAAATGTTGTGCAAATGTGTGAGTTTTAGTAACAAATAAATGAATATCTATTTTTTTGACATAGACATTTTTTTTGATACAACTGAGGTGGCAATCAAGCATATGGCCAACCTGGTGGTATGAGGTTACCGTAGCCTATGAGCGCTTGCAATAACAGAGGCATCACGCACGCGTTACCGACCCCGAGTCCCCTCCCCCCTAAAGAACTCCTTACTCGCAACCTTACTCACCGCAGGAACACAGCACTATTTGGAACAAATAATGTTATTTGGCTGCGATCTTCTGTAAGGCGGAGGTACCTCACCAGGCGGACTGCTCCAATTTAGAACGAGAAAATCTCGCTCTGCCCTATCTTCTCCAAAAAAGATGATGACTTACCACAGGCACTGTTGTCTCTTGAGCACGAGACGGTGAGACGGGTGCGCCGCGTTGTGGCGAGCCCACGACCGGATGGTCCGCGCCGTCTGGCACACTCTGGAGATAATGAACCCAATTCAAAGTGATCCTAGTTTTATTGAAATAAAAGCCCTTTTGAATTAACCAACTTCAAACTTCAACTTCTTTGTTGGTCATCCACAGTGCATTAGTCAGTCAGTGACTAGTGCAATTGCGTATGCGTAATGGTAATGAAGTTCGTAATTATAAGGATAATTTTATCAATTTTAGCGACATCTGAAGTTTTTCAAACATAAAAAGGAATAAGCTAAGGTCTTGAAGTTTTCCCTTGTCAAGATTGGAACGTTCTGAATTTTGCTAAGATTGTTAAAATTACCCTCAAAGTTACGAACTTCATTGTCATTACCATTTGAGTTAGTATAGTGTGAAATAGTGAAATTCAGTGTAAGTGATAGTGACTACTTATTTACTTATAAATAACACAGAAGAACAATAACAAAGTGTCTTCCCCTTAAATAGAAACTGTAAGAAAAGTGCTATTGGACACATTCTTAGTTATAATTTACTTTGTAAAACTATGTCAAAGTCAAATTACTCATTAGCCTACTTGGCTAGATTGTAATATTATGTAGGATACAATAAATATTGTAAACTAGGAATAACAAACAAAACTACTACTACTACAGGTTGAGGTATGATGACCCTGGGCCGAAGACCATTGGTGAAAGGAAGAAGGTGCGTCTTATGGCGGCACCTTTCGTGCACCTGTCTTGGATGTTTTAGGTTCTAGGACATGCCGGATTCCTCGTGATATTTACCTTTACCGTATAGAGAGAGTGCTCATTGAGCCGCTTGGAGGGTAATCTTCGTTGTTCACCATGCAGAACACAATTATTACGCATGAGTGTATTTTGTATCGTACCCACAATATTTAATAAAATCCCAAAATCTGTTCGAATGTTGTCTATTAGTGAATTTAAGCTCAAATTAAATGACATTTTAGTTAAAAAAGCATATTATAGTATAAACGAATTTTTGTATGACAAACTTAATTTAATTTAATATTATATAAGATTGACATTAATGATAAATTTATATTTTTTTTGAATTTGTAACTTATTAGTTATTATGTAATTTGTAATCTAATTAATATTGGTTTAAATCTTTGTATGACCGATGTTAGAATCTAGTGATCTGTACTCTAAACCTCACCATCTATCAATGTACCTAGGTTCACGAACAATAAATGTATCATTATCATTTAATACGCATTATTTCACAAGGCTATGCATAAGCCAGGCTATTAAATAATAATTACAAATAATTAATATCGTTTTAGATTTATTTAATCTGATATTAGTGGCCGCGGACTGCCACACAATCTTTTTCTTCAGCGTTCCGAGCACGTGTTAATGCGCTCAGAATTTTTTTAAATAGTAAAATTGTTTTACGTCCGGAATTTGAACGGATCAAAAACTGAGGTATCAAAAATCGAAATATCTATTTATAACAACCAAAGATTGACTTACACGTTGCGGTGTGAAAATCGGCGCCATCATATCCAAGTCGGTCATAGGAAACTCAACACCCTTCTGTTTCAACTCAGCGTAGATTTGTCCAACACCCTGTTAAACGGATTGAGAATTTACTACAAAAGCGCTGGCTTGTCGTGTCACTGGTTCTTTCTTGGTCATCCTGTATTAGGTTAGTGGCCAGGTCGAGGTATGGGGAGGCTCCTTTCGTGCACGTCACATGTCTTCGAACTTTTAGGTTCTAGGACCTGCGGGTTTCCTCGCGATGTTTTCCTTCACCGTTTGAGAGCTACAGTGCTCTCAAACGGTGAAGGAAAACATCGCGAGTCGCACATAAATTTTCCGAATGGAAAATCCATTGGTGCACGATCGGGTTCGAACCCACGTCCTGTGGATCGGAAGGCGAGGCCACTAACACCTCTACCAGTGTTCTCATAGAAGCGCTGATAAGTCCTGGCCAGGCCTGAGTCTGAGTTTTTAGAAAGCTAGTGTCGAGTTACACTACCGTAGCGCTTAGCACGGATTCGGTATGGACACACAACAGCCGAACCTATACTTTAGCCAAATTCGATGTGAGATGATTGTATACAAATCGCCCATTATTAAACTAAATGTTCTTGCTTAGTGTAGATTTTTGGACCGAATATGCATTTTTCCTCGATTTGTGATCACAATACATATTATGTAGATAGCAACAGTGTTCTATGCCGCGTAAGGCCCCCGCCATAGCTTGATATAGCCGGGATTACCAGCTTTAGCATACCATACGAATCATGGAAGCGCTCAATTGTAAATACCACTAGCGGTCACCCATCTAAATAGATAAATAGTACCGCAGATTCAAACATTTGAAAGGTTATTTTCCAGCATAAGTTCAACTCACAAGTACCTACAGTTCATTAGGTAAGTACCTACTTTATTTGAAATTTAAGATTTAATAGTAAAATTACCGCCAATTCTGGTTGGTTCTGGAACGCATCAGCCCAGCACTGGATCAGACTGAGCACTTTCTCCTGCACGATTGTGGGTGGGTCGTTCTTAGGCCCGATTAGTTTTACCTGTAAAATCACACGTTTTTTATTATGCCAGTTAGGTAAATAGATTCGTAGTCATAGAGGTAGTGGTCAAGTCTGGTGACTGAGTTCATAAGCCGCAATGGGCTATGGAGAAGAAATTTTATCACCTATTTTCACAGGTGATAGAATCCAGAATGAGGAAATCCATAGAAGAACATAGCTCTCAGAATTAGCAAGTTGAAGTGGCGGTGGGTAGGCCATACAGCTCGCAGAACCGACAACCGCTGGGGATAAAGGTTCTCGAATGGCTACCGAGCCAGACGACGCGCGATGGACCGATGACATTGTGAACTCCATGGAACTCTTTCTCTTCTACAGGACTTCTACAGGATGTTGATGATGGTGATGATGATATACCTAATGTTACGGCGGGGTTAACAAGCCTAATCATCGAATGCGAGGAAGTGCTAATTTCAATAATACATGCATGATTGCTGATTGTAGTAAATTAACGTAAGTCCGTATTGGGCGAGTGGTCAACTCTGGGGCATGATTGGCCCCGATTTGCAGAAAGCGGCTTTTATATATTTAAACCACTGACAAGGAGAGTGTTTTAATTATCATGGTAAAAGGTTATTAACAGTAGTAGTCGCCTCTCATTCAGCAGTCGGGAAGATCTCATTCTCTCCAAAATAGTACCCCAGCTATATGAAACTGGGTTAGGACAACTAGCTACCTAGTTCACTTTAAAAATGCGCGCTATACAAAGTGCTCATATTTATTCACCGCTTAGTCCTAGAGATTACCAAGTCTTTATCAATTAATTTAAGATCAAATATTCAAAATATTATTATTTTTTCAAAAAGCTCTTATAGGCGCCTTAGCCTGCCGAGTTATATTTATTTAAAAATAAGCTGTATCGTACTAAACTGTGTTTAGATATAATACTTCTGTACAAATCGTATGTTCAATAAAGACCTTTTAAAACAAAAACACCTAGTTCTGGGAATAATTAATGAGTAATTATGAGAATTGATCGAAGAGCAAGGTGTCTGACGAAACTTGTATTAAATTAAGAGAACTAAGGAAGTATTTTGACTATAACCACATTCCATTACTAAAACAAAACAAGTTTTCACATTATTGAAGCGGCTGTCTGTGGCGTATGAAATAATATACCTACATATGCAGCATTTTGCCTTTCCCGTCCATCATTATGTAATAATAATTTATTTATACTCAACTTGATTTATATATAAAAGAACAAGGCCTGATTCCACGATCAACACACAGCCCACACCGCTGAAGCTATAAAGCTGAAATTTGGACAGTAGCTGCCTTATATGCCAAACACATCCACTAAGAAGGGATTTTTAAAATATCAACTCCTAAGAGGGTGAAAAGTATTCCTTGAACCTACAGATTTGAAACCAACTAAAAATAATGAATGATAGAAATAAGGAACAACTGTATTTTTAGATTTTCAAAACTACCCCTTAAAAGGTTGTAATGAGATGTTAAAGTTTGTATCGGAGAATCTTAACGCATGGAGAGATTTATCTGAAACTTGGTACAAATACTCTTAGAGGCAAATAATGAAATACGTATTTTAGGGTTTTTTAAAACTGCCCCTTTTTATCGAGATACCACGCGAGCAAAGCCGCGGGCTTACGCTAGTCTAAACTAAAATACGTGATTAGGTACTAATAAGATTTATTTTTGTTTGTTTAGCGAGAACCTAGTGGTTAGCCAAACTTTACTAAGTTTAAAAACACTATTAGCCAGAACCATTGTTAGTTATCTGTATTTTGTGTGAAATAAAAAATAAATAAAGACTGACTGTTTGCAGAGGCCCGTTTCTGAGATATCAGTGAGTTCTCACTCTTAGACCGTGTAAAAGTGAATAGATCACTGGTTTTTATAGGCGCCCTTTTCGTGACATATAAGAACAGTATTCTATTCACTTTTCATGGTCGAAAGTGAAAAGCTTACCGTTTTTGTATGGTGAATGCTGATACGCCTATGGTTGAATAATATCAAAATCTTGTGAAATATCTAGAGATTAGAAAATGGATCCATTTCCTATGCTAATAAAACCAGTCATCAAACCTGTATGCTGGGTCGAACAGCATAATGGTAATGTAGTTCGCTAGTTTCTTTATTTTTAAATTGATCCTCGATTTTTACGAAATTCCTTACCATTTTGTTTACGCAATAGCACAACTGGTAGCAGGTGCTTAGCCGTAATAAGTAATTTTTGGACAAACGTCGAATAACCCTTCAGATTCATGATTAAGTTGTGAGCTCATTTGTTTTCTAGGGTCTTATTAAATCTTTTTCTAGATTATTTATACATTATCAATGGACTTCTTACTCACAGGACACTTTTTTGCTTTGTTGTGTCACTGATGCTTTCTTGGTCATTTAGTATTAATGTTTATATGCCCGTAAAGGCAGGCTTGGCCATTGGTGACAGGATCAGGACAGGTGTAGTGGAAGGATTAAAATGCGCCTCGTAGTTCTGGATCGGAAGGTAGGCCACTATCACTACTCCACCAGGTGCTTGAGACATGCTAAGATGGAGTAGGCTTGCACTATAGCATCCTCTCAGCTTAGTTGGCCTAATCCACAGAAGAGACATGCTCAATCCATGCTGACTACGCCACAGGTAGCCGTGGTGGCCCCAGCTGAAGAATAGGCCCCTCCATATCTACCTATCCGCGGATGTCGTAAGAGGCGTCTAAGGGAAAAAAAGCTAGGCGATGGGCAGCAGCGTCCGTCATTTTACAACGATAGCTCTAACTGCGCTCGCCAACCCGCATGCCCAGCGTGGTGAGTATGGGCAAATCCCCCCACTTGGTAAGGAATTTGCTCTGTCTGGTAGGGGAGGCCATGTTCAGCAGTGGACGTTGAATGGCTGAAATGATGATGATGATGACGCCACAGGTTTCTTCACAATGATTGCTTTCATTGTTTTATGCATGTTTACATGCACATATTTTGAGACATGGTCATTCCATGCGGAGCTGACTAATATGAAGGTTTCTTCAAAATGATTCCTTTCATTGTATTAGGATGTTTACGGGCACATATTTTTTTCAAATAATAGGTTCTGTTGGTGTGTTTACACTGATTTGAACCCTCAACCTTTGAATCAAAAGTCAAGATAAACCAATACAGCCACTATCAAAACAATATTTACAGTAGTAGAAAGGCTATTGTCACTTTTTATCAGTCACAACACAATTATCTTTTATCAGCTACAATTTCACTGACATTGCTTAGTACTGATTGATATGATAGTAAATTTCATATTCATGAATATGAATATTAAAAAAAAATACAGACTTACAAATATACAAACATACTCAGCATAAATAGGAACTTACCAATTCTGATATGAATTCCTTACTGCAAACCAGCACATGGAACGCTTTGCCACAGTTCTTGACACAAGTCTCGAGGACAGTCAGTGTGTACATCACAACAGTGTAATTCTTCCCCGCACTCATAGTCAACCTCTTTCTTATGGCTTTCACTGCATCCTTCGGTCCATCGGGACTACTGTTCACAATATCACATATCTCCATATTAAGACCCCAGTTTTCAGACGGTAGCGAGCCATCGGTAGCTTGCTCTGGAATTTCAAAGTTCATCAGGTAACATAACAATACACGGGTCAGCAATTAACACCAATTTGTAACATGATAGTGTTTATTCTGGCAAATTGGATAGAGCAAGATATTTGTAAATTGTTGTTATATATTGGATAAATAAGTCTCTGAAATATGTATAAAAGATGTTTTAGCCAAAGGTATTGAGCAACCGTGACACAATAACAAAGAGAAACTAAGACTTTATGCGCAACAAAAAGTAACATTCCAAGATCACGATAACAACAAAATCGTTACGATTTATTTGGTAGACAGAACGGACAGGTACCTACCGATTTTCTGGCCTACCGGCGTAGAAAAAGGGTTTCCTACACCAAAGAAGGACATTTTGGGAAATAATCGAAATTATCAAAAAGATTTCACCAATTTCTCTTGTCACCAAAAAACCACAGACTAGGAAGATACTACGTCAAAAAACGTAAAATTGCAACCACAGATTATAAAATTTAGAAATAATGTCATGTTATGTAATGTCATATGTCAGACGTGCTGCCATAAACATTAAAATTAAATGACGCACTAGAATGTATGCTTGCAATCACAAACATGTGGATACAATTTTTATACAAAAAAAAATGTTATTTATTTCTTTATTATAATAAAGAAATGAAATATGTACATTTATGAGCATGCAAAAGGAAGACCCAACATAAGAATTAGGAGCACTAAAATTATAATAAAAAAAAAAAGTTTTCGAACTAAATTTGGGTTCCGTTTCCGATATTTAGCGGTAAAATTCGTAGTAGGTACAATACAATCAATAGATTTTTGGTGCAGATAGATTCGCATTGCATCATTGCATGTGCGATTGACAATTCGAGCATGTATTTTTAGTGAGGTACTTAGCTTGTCGACCTAAAATTGTTATAGAAACTAGAAAATCAATTCCACATTTACTTGCGTTTCGTAGACAGATTAAACCTAGTAACCACAGTGACCACAGAGTACTTTTTGGCAACCACCAATACAAAGTTACTTTGGCAACCACATAGCCATCACATAGCAACCAACCGATTATAGCTTTTGTTGTGTGTTCCGCAATTATCTATTGTATTGTTAAATAAAATGACTGAAAAAAAGTCATTGAATAGCCTGATTATCCACCCAACAAGAGAACCAGGAGTTATTGACAATGCAATGCTCACGAGGTGCATTTTGGAATATGGTAAGACTGAGCTGCATCTTATTGTTCTGTTTATCAGGCGTTTTTAGGCAGGTAAATAGGTGGGACCTATGAACACAGGTCATACCTTAGGGTGTTACCACATCAATCGTCGATCGATCGTAGAATGACACAGTCGACGTCGATCGAGAGGTGCTACCAATGGCGTCCTACGGCTGAAATGAATACCTACCTATTACCATAAAATGAAAACATACTAACTACCCCACTTACATAAACTGATCACCGTATAAATCATTGTAGTAAAAGGATTAAAGTGCGCCTCTTACCTATAGACTCATTTCGTGCATATGCTGCCATGGTTTGGTATTCTCTTTGCCTCGCGCAGGTCCAACCGAGGAGGCAGGAAGACTTTTTGCCGAAGAAGGGGTGCATTTAGACGAGGCGCCTGTAGTTCGGCTTGAGTTCCAGAACATCCTCCGAATAGATCATCTCTGGATGCTCACTTCGCTCACCAAGCTAACGTTAGCTCATAACCTGATAGAACGAATCGAGAATCTCGAACTACTGACGGGTCTCAATGAGCTCGATTTATCTTTCAATAAAATAGAGAAAATAGAGAATTTGGATGAGTTAAAAAATCTGGAGGTGCTGTCACTATTTCATAATAAAATAAGGAAGTTGGAGAACATGGACTGTTTGGAGAAGTTGCTGGTATTCAGCATTGGTGATAACATGATTGAGGATTATAAGGAGGTGAGCAGGTCTTATTTAGAATAGACCTCTAATTCTAATTCTAAATGGGGGAATAAAATCTGCACTGACGTCCCGCGTTGGGGTGTATTGTGCATTGTCCCCCTGCTGACCTCACCCCAGCCAGCCCAACTCCTTAAAGTAACGGAGAAGGACCCTGGGTTGGTGGCAACATTGTTCGAGAATCCCCGTTGATGCTGTGGATGAAGAGGAGCAGGATCCGATCACCTCCTGCACTCCTGTTTTGAGCCTAGCTTCATTTGTGGCAGTGCAATGTAGTACAACGTGCTCCACTGTTTCTTCGTGCTGAATACAGCCGCGACAGAGGCCGCTGTCTGTAGCTCCAATCTTAAGGAGATGGTGGTTGAGATCACAGTGGCCTATACCTGGCAGTATACCTACCTCATTATAATTTCGATTAATCGTTACCGTTCGAACTGTACCTGCCGTTTGATCGTAGCGATTTGTCGTAACGTGTGTGCTAGGCATTTATCATCGTAGCTCGCCATTCAAACATCGGATTGTACAGAACCATGGGCATCTAATTTAACTTTGTATGAAGATATATAACGAACTAAACTAATAACGTATTGTTTTATCAAATTCCTCTATAATTCTTGGTAGTCTCTTTCTAGATGGCATATCTACGCAGATTGCGTTTCCTGCGCTCAGTGAGTTTCAAAGGCAACCCTTGCTGCGACGACCCCATGGCTTACGCGTTCCTGAAGTCAGCTCTCGTTAAAGTCACTTATCTGGATTACATGACTGTCACTGAGGATGAAAGAGAGGACGGCAGAGCTTTGTTTAGGTGATTGGTTGCATTGATTTATATAATAACTAACATTCACAAAACATTGTCATAGTCCCGGGGGCTGATTCTACTAAGAATCTTTTCAATCGATTTTCGACGACTGAAGCGCAACTGAACCTGAACGATAGCGTTTAATCTGTTTTTAGGTGTTTTCATATTGGTACTGACTGCTAATGAATAAAGATACACTGCAGTTACCTACGTCTCAGCTGAAGCTAACGATCGATCGAATGTTTGAATGGATGAGGAAATTCATAGAAGAACCAAGGTATATTAAAGGTTCTCGAATCGCGACCAAGAAGAGGCAACGCAGTTTTGGAAGGCCCACAGTGTCAAAGTTTTAGCAGAATAGGCGCTAGCGAACGTTTGATGTTCGATTGAATTTGTAGAATAGCTTACGTAAAACATTAATCGATTATCAGCTTTAGCTGAAACCTCACTGCAGCTAGATCGTTATTCAATAGCAGAATACGAAAATACTTAAAAACTATCAATATCTATCGTTTGGTGATCTCGTGATCGAATCTATCGTGGGATACATACAGGGCAACAAACCTGGAATAACTTTTGATCAAACAAACATTTTGAATGAAACCAGCCCCTCCAAGCTGGCCAGTCGTCCGCCACGCCACAGAAATTGTTAATTTCCTCAAATGAATTACAACATTAACTAGCATGCTTTGTAACGAAGAACGAGAATAAGAAACGATCCGCAGCTAATATAGTCCAATTATTTTTAGAGGTTACCTCCGCAAATTAGATGATGCTGACGAAAAAACAGAAAAAGAACGAATTGCTAAAGAAGAATACGATGCTAGAGTAGAATTCTACGCGCTATCTTTCGTAGAATATCTTAGCGGACCCGAACTCATCGAGTCTATGTTCGAGAAAGACCTAGACGGATCTATGCTGCTCAAAGTAGGAGGGGAGTTGATAGGATTCTTTGAACAGTGAGTACAAACCAACATAAACGCAGTGGCGGATTTGCCCTAAGGCACAGTAGGCCCGGGCCTAGGGCGGCCAGATATTAGGAGCGGCAAATCGTGACCAAAAAAATCACTGACGATAGCAGGTAGCGGGAAGTCGATGGATGGAAAAGGCTAAAGACCGTTCGTTGTGGAGCTCTTTGGGGGAGGCCTATGTCCAGCAGTGGATTTCTACAGGATGATGTTGATGATTTAGATAAAGTTGGCAATAAAGTACCTAAATTCATTATGTAGGTACCTAGTCTATATGATGGGTGCTGAGAAAGGGGCGGCACACGGCCTGGGGCCTAGAGCGGCCAAGACTGCAAATCCGCCACTGCATAAACGGCTTTAGAATACATTGCTCGCAGAGTTATTAAGTCCTTCCTGTTATGACCTATGTAGTTGAAACGTAGACACACTATAGTGGGGTTGGTCTACAAATTGATGTCGCTCAGCGAGCTATAGGGAAAGTTAAGCTCGGATTTTTTAAAATTAAAATCCGAAACGAGGTCATCCGACATAGAACCAAGGTGGTTGACATAACTCAGAGCAATAAATGCTGCTGAAATGACCGGCTAAGTTAGGCCGTAGAACCGATAATAGTTGGAGCAAACGGTTACTTGAGCGGAGAACGCTTTTAAGTGAGCGTAATGTAGGACGAACCCAAATGTAGCTGGGAAACGCTGGATGAGAAGAGCGGAGACCGGGCTTAGTTGCTTGGAGATACCAGTCCAGTTAAGTCAGTCTCTGCAGTTAAGTCCAGCAGTGGTCTGAAATATGTTCATGATGATAATGCGAGTAGTATTTGTTTCCGCTATCGCTATCGGGAAGTAAATGATAAAAGGCTATTTAACCACACTCTGAAGATGCTGGAGATCTTGTAAGGTCTGCTTCAGACATCGTGACAGAACACCAATAAATCAGCTTAAAGGGCCTCAACCATCGAAACGCAAGAATAACATGGGTGTTTATTTTCAACGTCCATGGCGTTCATTGGTGTGCCTCTGTTCTACAACCTGAGTCTTCTAGTTCCTCGTACTTTTTTGTACCTGCTTATCAAAAACGCAAACACATCTCCTGATTTGCAGATACAAAGAACAATACGTGGAAACAATGGCGGGACTGGTGGAGTTCGCTCAAGGTGCTTACAACGCGAGGCAGCACGAAATCAGTCTCTTCAAAGATCTGGTGGATAATGCTTTAGCTGACAGTGTAGAGAAGAGTAAAGAGTAAGTGCTTAAATATCCTGTTACTTTGCATCTTATTCTAGATGAGTTTAGTCGAGCTTATCCGCTGGAAAGGCATGGTCAATCAGTAATTGTGGAGCGCTGATTATGCCGCGGGTTCCTTCACGATGCTTTTCTGCAGCTGCCATTCATCATTGGAACGCTGCTGCCTATCCCCTAGCTTTTTTCCCTTAGTCGCCTCTTACGACATCCGCGGATAGGTAGATATGGCGGGGCCTATTCTTCAGCCGGGGCCACCACGGCAGCTGCCATTACTTCATTGTATTTCAGCCTGAGGCTTACACTGTAGTACAAAATCAGAGTCTGTACAAATTATAAAATTAAGTTCCCATCCCTGAACTCATATCAAAGCTTCGCAGTTGCGTTCCAGTCGTGTCGCCGTTGTCAACTGGTTTATTATTTGCTCCTGCTTAGCTGAAGACTGTACTTTCAGTGTGGTAGCGGAATTTGAAAAGAAGAAGAAACCTCTAGTAGATCAGATGAACGAACAGATCCAAAAGTTCACGAGCAAACAATCGACCATAGATCAGTTGGAGCCAGTGATAATGGAGCTGGGAGATGCGTTTAATGACGTGTTGCATGAGCTGTGGAAGAGTCTCATGACTATTGAGATGCAGCTTTACGAGCAGTGTGAAGTATGTTTAACTAATAAAACACAGGAGTAAGGTACCTTTCAGCTATAGAGGGTTATGGATGGTACGAGTCAATTCATGACAATAATGTTTAGGACAGCCTTCGATTTAATGGCGCTTCAAGAGGATAAAGACAAGGTTTTTTATAAGATAACAGCCCTAGACGTACCAAAGAACTATTGCCCGCAAGACCTGTATATTATGCTTAGGCATAGGCTAAAAGTAATCCTGCCGGTGAAGCGCCCATGTGCTTAGGGGTGCGTTAGTCATAACATTAAGCACCACTGTTCAATCAAAGATACGTCCAAACTCTTCCAAACTTTAGTGGATGGAGTGGACCACCGTCACCACAGCTAGGTTGACGATATGCGATAGTCTTCTGGTCACTGACCTAATACAGGATGACCAAGAAAGAAACAGTGACACGATAAGAAAAAGATAGTCTGCTAGACGATTCGGTGTTACGCTAGAGACAAACTGATCCCACGTACGCAACGTAGGTATGTGCAATGCATTATGACATCAGGCAGGCCCCCAATTCCACTAATTCAATGACATGAAAATTATAATAGCATGATAATGATCGCACCATTATCATACAGTTACGATTGTCGCCTCCTTCGTTTCTTTGATTTCATTGGTTCATTGGTTTCACAATGACTGCCATTGCTAAACGACTGTGATAGGAGAATACCAAAAGTGTCAAAAGTGGCTATCTTGCCATTGAACCATTGTCATTTTGAAACCATTGAATTAGTAGAATTGGGCCCCAGGGCCCTTGAATTTGTCAAAGTCAAGTCAAAGTCAAAAGGCATTTATTTCAATAAAATCACTAGGATCACTTTGAAACGTCTTAGAAACTAGGTGAAGCTATGCCTGTTCCTCGCGACCACGACTGTACGACTAGGAACATACTTATCGCATGCAACGTTGCGTACGAGTTAGCCTCTAGCGTAATTCTCTCCTTGCAGGAATCCCGAGTGCAATTCTCGGTGAACATGACAGAAATGGTGACGAAGCTAATGGAGGTATCCCGTAACGCGTTTGGCGCGTGGCGCGAGAACGAGGGTGTTTGGTCGATGCGGCAATTCGAGACATTGTCTAAGCTGCTGGGAAACAAGATAATGTTGGGAGATGCTCCTCCGGAGTTGTTCGAAGTGAGATGCCTTAGCAACAACTACAATCTACAATTCTATTCATAATATGTATACTATCCCGAAAAGGGCAACTACCCAATTGGCGATAGTTTGTTCTAGGTACGACTTTAGAAAACTCGACATAGTTCACTGAAAAAACACTACCTATAGAGAAAGTCACTGTTTTTCAGCCCTCGAGGTCCAGTTCAGACAGATTAGTGTGGCCGCATTCAAATGAGCCGTCTCACTGAGTGGTCACTGACTGGTGGACAAGCACGCAAGACACTAGGAAAGTCCAGATCGGAGGCCAAGTCTGCAAAGTCAGTAAGGTCTCACTTCTCACTTTTCGACCGTGAAAAGAAGATTACTGGCTTTTGTAGGCGTTCGTGATTTACTCAATTGTCACCGGTGCGTGGTGAAAATTTAATAGCTTACCGCTGGGTGGCTAACGCCTACAAAAGCCAGTAATCTTCTTTTCACGGTAGAAAAGTGAGAGGTGAGAACTCACTGACTTTCCAGACTAGACCTCCGATCTGGAATTTCATAGTGTCTTGCTTGCTTGTCGTGTCACTGATTCTTTCTTGGTCATCCTGTATTCCAACACCATACCTCAACCTGGTCAGTGACCTGTGATGCAATTATATAAGCGTAATGGCAATGAATATCGTAACTTTGAGGGTAATTTTAACAATCTTAGCAACATTCAAAACGTTCCAAACTTGACAAGGGAAAACTTCAAGACCTTAGCTTCTTCCTTTTCATGTTTGAAAAACTTAGATGTCTTTAAAAATGCGATCTTCATTACCATTTTGCTTACACAATAGCCTGGCAGGTTGAGGTATGGTGTCCCTGAAAAGGGCCCATGACCGTCGGTGAAAGAATCAGTGTAATGAAAGGATTCAAATACGCCTTTCGTGCAGTGTCTAGAATCGCAGCAGTCTAGAGGTCAATTTATGATTTCTCGTTGCCCTCGCGTGCAACCTCTGCTGTACTTATCTCCACAGGCGATGATGGACCGCGATCTGATGATGAACCACGTGGCCCAGTCGTCGGATAACCACATGCGGTTCATAGATACTCGCGAGGACTTGCTAGTTACGAGGGCCAACAACTGGCGCGATGAACTCGTCCAAGGGACCAATGAGTGAGTAAACACAATCTTCTTGGCTCTTGGTTCGTCAGCCTGGGTGGCCCCAAAGGATCCTGCGATTTTGGAAGAACCAGTGTGGCCACATGTCACTTTTGCAAGTGAGATGGAGCACGCTTTCCCAGAAATAACTTATTGACTCTATATTTGGTGTTTTTTGGGTACAACGAAAATACTTCTTATTATATCACATATTAATTTTGACATCCCTACTTACCATAATCGACAAGTACCTACTAGATAATTGTAGTAGTTTATTTAGACATAGTTTGTAAAAAATGAATTAAAAATTTGCAGCGCACTCTAAGCTACAATAAACCATCTAACGCCCTAATCTACTGAAACGTCACTGAACTATTTGAGATGGTCTCAATTATTTTAGACGCCACGCCGTTATCGTTCAGAATCGTATACTCAAACATCAATTTGATCACCACTTATTTTAGGCGATGTTTCAGTATTAGGGCGTAAGCTGACTATGTCCATGGAGCATGAATAAATGAAATGATTACCTTCTCTTTCCCACTTACAGTAACGAGGTGAAGCGCAACAGAGACAGAATCCTTGAGATAAATTACTTCATCGACAACCAACGTGAATATTGGATGGATATGCAGATGGGATTGACTGAAGCTGTGGACCCCGAGACGGCTGCTTTGCTTGGAGATGAATTTTAAGATGGTAAAAGAGAAAAATAAATGTATTTGAGACTGCCCATTTTGTGGTAATTAATACCAGGCAGGCCCAATAGCTCGTCGACAGACAACCGTTTTGGGGAATAAAAATTCTCAATGCGACCACGAACCGGGCGACGCGTTGGAATCACCCGATGGACCGAAGACATTGAAACTTGAGTGAAACTTGCGCGAAGTCTGTGGATGTACGTCATGGAACTATGGGAGGCCTCTGTCTGTGGACTTCTACAAGCTGATGATGATTAAAAAATGAACCGTTCATTCATTTCCCCTTCTTTTGCTTCAACTGCTCCACATATTTTCCTATCTGTTCTTGCACGCAAGGGTTCAGAATACTCTCCACTAACATTTGAACACCCTTCTCTTGGTTTTCCTCAACCCATTTGATCAGTGGCTCTCGTAGTTGTCTCTTTGCCTCGCTGTGTATGTTCTTGGGTATATTGTCGTACAGTCTGATGAATTTCTTGCATTTTTCGATGGCGTCCTCTTGGTCAGTTGCTATTTCGTCTATCATTTGTGCCTGAAATTTTCAACATGATTTAAGCCGTGTTCAAACGGCGCGTGCGATATCCATCCAGGCCCCCAATTCTACTAATTCAATGACTTGAAAATGATAATAGCATGATGATGATCGCACCATTATCATTCAGTTACGATTGTCGCCATCTTCGTTTCTTTGATTTCATTGGTTGCACAATGACTGCCATTGATATACGACCGTGATAGCAGAATACCAAAAGTCTCAAATGTGGCCATTTTGCCATTGAACCATTGTAATTTTGAAGTCATTGAATTAGTAGAATTGGGCTCCAGTTGAGAGGATCCACTTAGTTATTATTTATAATAATACCTTTAATGCTTCCACAGCAGTGTACATTCTAGAACTAGTGATGGCGATCTCTGCCTGTCGATACCCCATAGCTCTGATCATGACCTCTCTAACCCACCACGAGGGAACTATTCCCACGGCTGTGTCGTTAATTCCTATTCTGGAGTCGTCGTTCACCATCACTCTATAGTCGCACATCAGACTAACGATACAAGCGCCGGCTGCTGCGTGGCCCTGAAAAAACAAGTAAAGGTTCTATGTAGAATGGTACCTACCTTCAATCAAAAGGATCAGTATCTCCGTAGTCCGGTGAGTGTTACGGACAATCGGACGTCTGTAACACCCACCGGACTAAGGGGACGAAAAAGTCTCTTCCATCCGATTGGGCATATCATAGGTTCTCAACGCACCTGCCCCCTAGTTGGCGTTCGAGACTTTCAGGGGGGCAGTAGAAGACCCAGAGAAAATTAGGGGGCGTTGAGATGGCAAAGAGAGGAAGAAGGCACATTAAAAATCTAAACTTAAATATTAGTCTATTAGCTTCTACATGCGAGGACATTTCAATGGTTACGTGTTATTATTTAAGTTTATTTATAAGGTTTATAAAACTGTTTGTTCTCCGAATACAACAAAATAAAATAAAATAAATAAATAAAATTAGTTAATTTTTGTTAGTATTAATCATTTTAATTATGTTTATTTTATATACATGTATATTGTTATCGATTTAGTGCTGTAGCAACGTTGGTAACTAGAAAGAGAAATCGGCTCCATGTAAGGTACTGAACGCGGCGAATTACGGTTGTTTTAAATAAAATCGAGCCTGATATTAAAAACTCTTTAAAATGCATCAAATTTGACCTTCGGTAGGTACCTAGATAGGTAATGAGTTAATAATTCGACCTTCTCATTAGATAATGAGAAGGTCGGATTCGATGATGTCATAAGAATACTTCTGAATATAATTTAGTAGGTACCTATTCGTTATTGAATGAACCATTTTTTTCAAGCTCAGATATAGGATGCTGTTTTAGATTCGCGACAGATAGGTATGTAAAAAATATTGGGAGGGCAGATAAAAAAGTGATGAAAAATTGTTTGTATAATGATTATTTTTTTAGCTTCTTACTGATTTACAAACAAACATGCTTACCTTTCGATAAATGAATAATGGCACGATAATGCCATATTTTTTAGATAAAGATCTGTTCCCGGGTTGGTAAAGACCAACCCGAGGCCTAGTACTATCACCAAAATTTCCGCCTTACCAATTTTGAAACTGTTTTGCTTGTACACGGCTAAGTAAGCCTATCCGGCCCATCTCTTTATTTATTGTGATCCTTTGAGGGTGACCCATTCATTTTATGACTTTGATTACCCAGTCTGTTGTTCAGTTGCAACCAAAACAATACGAACATATTGTTAGACAAAAACGGTACTTTTTATAACTACGCATTTACGCAAGCAAGGCGCAGATCACTTCACGCAAAATACAACCTTAGGGTGGTAAGGCGGAATTTTTGGTGATAGTACACCCCACCACCACTCTAGTCGGATGATTGTAGCGTCTCTTCTGTTCTTCTCTTAGGTCAATCTATTTGACTGGTTCTTTCTTTGACCCGCAGTGATGTTTTTTCCGATCGCCCCACTTTAAAGCACTTTTATTTACCTAAATTGCTCTTGACTTACATTTATGGCCACAGTTGTGGTAGCTTCCGATCCATGCAACTTTATAAACAAATCTTGATATGTTCTAAAAAACATGTTAAGTCTGTTTGGATCGGGCTGGTTAAGTTCGGTGAGATCAAGCCCAGCCGAAAATATTCTTGGTATAGCCTGTAAATAAGTTATAATAAATACAAAGGATTTAAAATAATGACCAATAAATTATAGTGGCATTGGAAGGACAGGCATAGGTCGTTTAATCCAGAACAAACCGGGATTACGTTAATAATCATTTTAATCGTTTAAAAAAACAAAGAAACACGGTTTACCTTCAAGGGAACATCTCACCTCAGCAAGTAACAATCGTTACTTGCTGAGGTGAGGTGTTCTCTTGAATGAATATGAAGTTACTTGAATATATCGTTACTTGCTGAGGTGAGGTGTTCCCTTGAATGAATATGAAGTTTCTTGAATATATCGTTACTTGCTGAGGTGAGGTGTTCCCTTGAATGAATATGAAGTTACTTGAATATATCGTTACTTGCTGAGGTGAGGTGTTCCCTTGAATGAATATGAAGTTACTTGAATATATCGTTACTTGCTGAGGTGAGGTGTTCCCTTGAATGAATATGAAGTTACTTGAATATATCGTTACTTGCTGAGGTGAGGTGTTCCCTTGAATGAATATGAAGTTACTTGAATATATCGTTACTTGATGAGGTGAGGTGTTCCCTTGAATGAATATGAAGTTACTTGAATATATCGTTACTTGCTGTGGTGAGGTGTTCCCTTGAATGAATATGAAGTTACTTGAATATATCGTTACTTGCTGAGGTGAGGTGTTCTCTTGAATGAATATGAAGTTACTTGAATATATCGTTACTTGCTGAGGTGAGGTGTTCCCTTGAATGAATATGAAGTTACTTGAATATATCGTTACTTGCTGAGGTGAGGTGTTCCCTTGAATGAATATGAAGTTACTTGAATATATCGTTACTTGCAGAGGTGAGGTGTTCTCTTGAATGAATATGAAGTTACTTGAATATATCGTTACTTGCTGAGGTGAGGTGTTCCCTTGAATGAATATGAAGTTACTTGAATATATCGTTACTTGCTGAGGTGAGGTGTTCCCTTGAATGAATATGAAGTTACTTGAATATATCGTTACTTGTTAAGGTGAGGGAACGCCTTACCTCACCTTAACAAGTAACGGCTGTTACTTGCTGAGGTGAGGTGTTCCCTTGAATAGCTGCTGACGTGACTCCATCACCAGATTAGCTCGCTGTTACCATATCGGATCTCGACAGTTATGCAAAGATTCAAATGGATAAGACGACTATAGTAGGTGAAATTTGAACGACGAATTCCTATGATTATGAATAATAAACAGATGTACTTACAGATGTGATAATCAAACCCTTGTATTTTTCATTCTTCTCTAAATAGTCCAGAGAATCTTTGATTGCTAGAAGGAACTCCAGGCTATAGCTATTAACCGGTCGCCTTTGCGATTTCAATACTGCTATTCCCTCATCGTCTATCGTCAAATCCAATATATTTTCTCCTGTAGACGATAAAGTCCGTACGGGAATTCTTAATATAGAATTGAAAATTCGCTGACTCAACATTTTTATGCAAAAATTTTAATGAACCGTCGCTTTTGCGACGCGTGCATTTATACACAAAGATAATACAGTTCCTAAAAAAGTTATTTGAGATAAACGGTAATGATAAATGATACTGTAGGTAATAGCAGCGCGCTGCTATTACAGTATCATTATCAGTACTACACTGCAGCGTAAAGATAAAATTGAAAGTGTTCCTTACGGACTTTGTTCTTAACTAATAAAAAATCCCCACTGAATGTGATAAACTAGGTCCTATGAGTCGATACAGGGTGATTCATAATATGTATTCCATCTCGAAAGGGGCTTATTCTACACCCAATTGGCAATAAAGTTTGTTCTACAACTTTTGGAAATTCGTAATTTTTCATAGAAAAAACTCTATGCGAAACTCAGCTGTTTTGGGGTCAAATCAGATCAAACTCAATGAATCAGCTGTTTTAGGTAACAATTTGGATTCCGGACTTCTTGTACGTTTAGTTATTAGTTTTAAAGATGATAAAAATACCAAAAACAGATAACTTGAGAAAAGAGACGTTTCATCAATATATGGAGCCTGGGCCTGCGCTGTGTACACTACTCTAAAATATGGCTAAGCAATAAAGTAAACGTATTTAATTGGTTATTTAAGTTAAATTGACTTCGTTCTAAGGTACATTAAGATTTGCTTCGACAAAGAGAGCAACACACAGCGCTACAAAAATATGGCGGATGGACGTGCGTGAAATGTCATTTTGACAACCTACATTCATCTGACAAAACATAAACATCAAATCCAAAACAACATGACATGAAAATATGTCAATTTCATGTCAAACGCCAATTAAAAACCAACATCGCGGCCTTTAAATAGTGTTCACATAGTAAAAAACTTACCAGAACAACTATTCTTGTACCATCGCATTTGTCTTCAAATGAAAATGTATTTTTCTTGTAATCTTCTATTTTTTCCTAATTTTTCTATGTAGTGTACATGGACCAGGCCCAGAATGATATGGCTCCTTTATGAAAAATAAATAAAAATAAAAATCATAATATTGATGTTTTTTTTCGCTAATATTATTTATTCTCGGGATGGTATACATGTTATGAATCACCTTGTATAGTGTAGTACATAACACACACATTTATGTACCTATTTAATCGAGTAAGCGAAGCGAACGAGACCTCCCGAGATTAGTTCGACGAATCAGCAATGTATGTATCCTTGCCCGAGGATAACTTTCGAATTGCGCGATCTTCATAAAATTTTAAACGTGAAGAATCCCGCGTTAAACTATTTCTGTTTGTCTTATTTCTACACATTAGTTAAACTAAGATGATCATCGCGAGATCTCAGTTCGAAGCGTTTGTTTAAACTGAAACCTGCAAATGGGTAATTTTCATAGAATATTATTAATAAAATACCTATGCAGTTTTTCATGGTCTAAAATATACCTACATACAAATTTAATAAGATATTCGATTAAGAGGTTAGACAAGGTTAATTTTAATGATTGTTTAGTTAAAATCTATTGTTGTTTTGTTAGTGGTAGGTTGCCTGCTATTGCCAAAATTTAGGTTTTTTGGCTAATGTAATAAAAATGCTTGTTTTGTAAAAAATATATGATTATTTTGTAAATACGCTTAATAAACATTTCATCTTACGCTAATCAAACTCAACTCAATACAGTAACATTCAAAAACAATTGTATAAAAGTATTCTAGGTAGAAAAATCTACTTGGCAGCCTTTGCTTTCATCATCTGAATGTACATTTCTAACGACTGTTGCACCTTAGGATTCTGTAGGAAAGTGAGGAACTCTGTGGTATCTGCTTGGCGGTTTTTCTTCATCCAAGCTAGAGGTTCTTGTCTTATCTTCTGCTTTGTGATAGCACGGGCCAGTGGGGGGATCCTATCGAATTTGTTGATGAACTTCTTGCATTTCTCTATGGAGTCCGCCTTATCATTCGCTAATTCGTCGATCAGTCCAACCTGAAAGATTGTATTGTTTGTTTCAAATAATGATTCAGTTTCTTACGATGCGATGGCGTTTAATACTTGCTTCAAGATGTTTGTAGTTCAATCATATCGTAACGGTTCGCCCGATTTCAATTATCTTGGAATAAACACAGACCTACCTAGAATAGCATATAGGCTACTATTTTTCAAGTTACCACCCGAGCAAAGCCGCGGGCGTAAGCTAGTATAGAAAAGGTCGTCAAAATCATCATCATTCTGTAGATGTCCACTGCTGGTCTGCTGGTCTTGAGTCCCGCACTTTGACTTCCCGCAAACTTTACAATGTCGTCGGGTGGAGGGCCTTCACTGCGACGCCCGGTTCGTGGTCACCATTCGAGAACCTTTACTCCCCAACGGTTGTCGGTTCTGCGAACTATACGGCCTGCCCGCTGCCACTAGAAAAGGTCTGATACAAAAAGATTTCTCTAGGGCAGGCAACGCATTAGCAATGCTCCAGGTGTTGCAGATGTCAATAGGCGACGGTAACCGCTTACCATCAGGTGGGCCGTAAGCGTGTTTGTGAGTTACCTTCAGAGCCTCATCCACGGAGAACATTCTAGCAGTAGTGAGAGCCAGCTCTGCTTCTCTCTGTGGGATAGTATTGCACATTGTATGCATGAACCAGTTGGGCGCAACGATGCCCAGCGCTGTCTCATTGAGGCCGATGGTGTATTTCCCGTTGACCATCGCTCGGTATTCACAGGACATGGATAGTAGGCAGCCACCAGCCGGGGCATGACCCTGGAAAAAATATTTAATTTTTATTATTAGCTGTATTTCCTGTTTTTTTTTATTTTGAGTTTTTTTTTCTATTTAGGGGCTATCCATTGCTGGATAAAAGCTGCCTCCATCTCTTGCCATCCTGTTCCGTCTCTTGCCATTTGTGAAAAAATATAAAACAAGTTAATGAGAACAAAAGGTTTTTTTTTAATTCTATTTTTTTATTAATAGACTTTGAAGTATAAAATTTAAAGTTATCTTGAAACAGGATTATTCTTCATGCAATTGACAATAAAGTTTGTTCTACGACTTATGGAAATTCAACATTTTAACTCTATGCAAGAATCAACTGTTTGGAGGTCAAATCAATTCAAAGACAATTATCCCGCTGTTTTAGTAGTAATCTTGATGTCGAACTTCTTGTACGTTTAATAACTACTTTTAAAGATGGTAAACACCGAAACACAAGTACCTACTTCTATAAAAAAATCTGTTTTTTATATTGTTTTGTTTTCTTCTTTCTTTCTTTCTTTTTGTTGATAAAATAAGCTCTTTTTTTAAATACTTTGTTTTGTTTTCTTATATTCTTTCTTTTTGTTTATAGAATAAGCTCCTTTCGGTAAAGTATGTATACATTATTCATCATCATCATCAGCCTGTAGAAGTCAACTGCTGGACATAGGCCTCCCCCAAAGAGTTCCATGACGAACGGTCTTGAGCTTTCTCCATCCACTGACTTCCCGCAACCTTCACAATGTCGTCGGTCCATCGGGTGGGGGGCCTTCCAACACTGCGTCGCCCGGTTCGTGGTCGCCATTCGAGAACATTTACTCCCCAACGGTTGTCGGTTCTGCGAGCTATATGGCCCGCCCACTTTAGTTCTTCTACGGATTTCCTCATTTCAGATCTTATCATGTAGTGAAACTCCAAGCATAGCTCTCTCCATAGCCCGTTGCGCGACTTTGAGCTTGTATACATTATTATGAATCTTGTATAATAATTATTAACAGTCATGCGTACATTGATAGCAGCAGCAGTAGGGAAGTTGGATCCAAACAGCTTAATCCACACTTCTTGGAGGGTGTTCCAGAATGTCTCTGCCCTTTTAATGTCCGGTTTGTACATTTCCATTATGTCCAGACCTGCCGAGAACACTGTAGGTGATGACTGAAAAAATATAAAACAAATGTTAGAATGAATTCAGAATGCAGAATACTGGATGATGATTCTATTGTTGCTTTATGTTAAACTAAACTAGATTTAAAAAAAAAATGTTGTACCTTTATACCATAATAACATAGGTAGTTTAAAGCAACAAGGATAGTCATGGTTTTGTAGCTGTCAAATAAATGAGGTAGTAAATCTTAGAGTCATTCGGGGTATAAGGACGCATTGGGTAAAAGTACGCACTGCCACTTTCTCGGACTGCGGGGGAGTGGGCGGGGAAGCTTGTTCAGCAAAACTGAGTGGGTTCGAGCCGCCATTTTATGTCAACGTCAGTTGAGCGGTGGATGGCGTGCTGCTGTGTGTTACAATCAAAACAATCAAATTAATGTTTAATTTTGTGTTTTGTGAAGTTAAAGAAAAGTGTACTGTTCGTCAGATTGTTTTTTTTACGAGGTAAGTGGCTTTAATTGATTTAATGTAGTTTTTGGACATTCGTTTAGCCATAAATATTTTTACCTAACCTAAATTGTTTCTAAACAAAGTGTGGATTATTTCAGGTTGGCTGAACGGGGTAAAATGACGGGGGTAATAGTTCGCACGCGTACTTTTACCCTTATTTAATATACATTCAAAATTAGATACTTTTTTGAAGTTCGATGTGTTATTATTTCAGAATGCATAAAAATGCCGAGGCATTACACAAAAAAAACATCGGTCATTGATCTCCGAAGAACTAATTATTGCTGCAAAAAAACTAATAAGGAAAAAGTAAAAGATTTGCAGCGGACTCTGTGGGCATTAATGAAGCTACCCTCAGAAAGAGGTTGAAGTTGGACCATGTACCAACCGCTTTTTTAGACTTGATTTTGTTAATTATTGATTTATCCCTTGGTTTAATATTATTTTGCAATTTGTTTAAGTTTTATGGTGTAATTGTATTACATCTAGTTGGTACTTGGTAGTATATGATTGATTTTAATAAAGATTGTTTAATTATAGTCCGTTTTTTGTTGATTTTCTTATTCTAACCCAATTGCGAACTTTTACCCTATATGCGAACTTTTACCCAAATTACTGCGTACTTTTACCCACTTCAAGGGGTAAAAGTACGCACTCCGACTAATTCACAGTTTTCTTAAATTATAAAAAACCTGTTTTAGTTATCGCCCAAAACTTTATGCACCTTGGAAGTATAATACATGTGCTATATAAAACGCATAAATGTGTTCCTAACATGTTGACAGTTTAAGTTTTATCAACAAAAGAAGACAAAAGTGCGGCTTTTTACCCCGAATGACTCTAATTAGAATCATCATTAACAGGACCCATTTGTGTGAATTGGTACAGCATGTCCAGATGGATTACACTTTTCGGTAATTTTTATTGCTGAACTGAACAGCTATTTGGTACAGGAAACATTTCATAATAGTAATAGAGGTAGGAGGTAGGGCACAGCGAGATTTTCTCGCTCTAAATTTGAGCAGCCTGCCTCGGGAGGTACGCAGCCAAATAACAGTATTTGTTTCAAATAGTGTTATGTTCCTGCGGTAAGGTTGCCAGAGCTCATTAGGGGGGAGGGGTTTGGGGCAGGCAACGCATTAGCAATACTCCAGGTGCTGATTTCATTAGGCGATGGTAACCGCTTACCATCAGGTGGGCCGTAAGCCTGTTTGCCACTGCATAACATAAGAAAAGAAAAATTCCAGAAATTAAGCTAAATAGAACATAACATACCGAAGTCAGAATCATTCCTTTACACTTATTTTTTGCTACATCATCTAATGATTTGCTCATTGCTTCCAGGAGGTCCAAGTTAAGACTATTTACGGGGGGTCGTTGCATCGTCATTACTGCAATCCCGTCATTATCGACTGCCAAATCCACCAGGGGACCCTTGGCCGACAAGGCTCTGACACCGGACTGTACAAATCGGCCATTGCTGAGAAGTTTTCGTACGGGATACATTCTGTAAAATTTCATTATGCAATAAATATGATTATCCAGTGCTTACTTTAAGTTCGGAAAATTCTTCCTGAATCTATGATCTGTTCGAGTGCCTATTGTATTGTTACCTTTATAAGTGATGAAAATTTTAAATATTAGAATAACCGATAACGCTATGCTAAAGCCATGTTCAAACGGCGTGCGATATGCCACCTGAATTCATTTCAAAATTTATTATTTATACCTACCTACTTCTTTCAAGTCCATTTTGTGTTTTTGAGGGCACAAAAAAGATACCTATCGCAAGCCCATTTATGTCAAACTCAAACTGACTTTATTAAGTAGGCGTAAGGATCATTTTGAAATAAATTATAGTTAACATATTGCTCGCCGTTCGAACACGGCATAAGCTTGAGTTTTCAATCAAACTCGACAGAAATTTCCTTGATCCAACTTTAGCTCGGCTCCGTAATCTTTGGATCCAACTAGGAAAATACTCATCTACTATTATGTATGCACTTACCTAAAAATATTTATGCAGTAACTACTTACTTCAAGAATTAAACTCTTCTCGAAAACTAGTACAATAATTCTAGCAAAATAGTTTTGGACTTCGCACCTACTTGCAATTTTATTTTGATTGTATTCGAAAAGTTTGCTTTTTTTTTTTAGTTTTTCCCCTTTCGGGATGGCTATGGCATCTAGGCCTTACCGCCAAGTCTTACGTTAATATGGTCAATTCATCGTCAAGTCAAGTCAAGTTCAATTTTAGTAAGCTATGATGGTGGCTATCTTACTAAAACCTCGAGGGACCTCTTGCCGCCAACTCGAAAAATGACGATACACGCAATCATTTCATTTCACTTCACTTGTGCGGTTTACTCAAACAATATTACGCAAAACACCACCATAATCACATAATATTATTCAATTTAACACTATTTTTGTAAAATAAATTGAAAGAACAACATCACTCTACGAGAGGTAAGGCACAGCGAGATTTTCTCGCTCTAAATTGGAGCAGCCCGCCTGGGGAGGTACCTCCGCCTTACAGAAGATCGCAGCCAAATAACATTATTTGTTTCAAATAGTGTTGTGTTCCTGCGGTGAGTAAGGTTGCCAAAGCTCTTTAGGGGGGGAGGGGTTCGGCAGGCAACGCATTAGCAATGCTCCAGGTGTTGCTGATGTCAATAGGCGACGCTAACCACTTACCATCAGGTGGGCCGTAAGCCTGTTTGCCTCCGTATAACATTTAAAAAAAAAAAAGAACACTTTGCAATTTCCCGCCAAATAGTCAAGGGAAACCTTATTACCATATAAATAAGAAACAAATTAAAGTGCAAAACTTTCGTTCCTTATTTGTATATAGGTAAGGCCGCATTCCCGTTGCGTGACTGTGTTAGTAAAATATACTTGCACTGGTCGACCAAACGAGTCCACAGCGCAAGTCCAGTCCGCCGCGGCGTACTCAAGGACGCGCCGCGTGCCGCCCCCGCCCCCGGCGCGAGACGAAAGGTCGGGTTGCGAAGTACGAGTACCGCGCGGGCGGCGGCGTCGCGTCCTAGGGTGCGTGGTGGACTTGCACCCGAGTATTTATAAGACGTCTAAGTATCGTAAAGTCGTACTAGGGACGTCTATCGTATGATGCGAGAACCTGGTAGCGTAAATACGAACCACCTCTAGTACGTACGAGTGTGGGCAAATAGAACGGGGCGTGGGCGTGTCGTAAAGTAATTGTTTTTTGATTTTTTGATAAATAATTCTGTTTGAAGCAAACCGCTACCATTTTTTCGTCCTCTCCACCGTCACGTCGCACATTTAAATACTTGACACTAGCAATATTGACAGAAATACAGTAGCTTTAATTTATAGCCTCAAAAAGACGCAATTAAAAAAAAAACTCAAAACAAAACAAGATATTGATGGAAGGGTATTTTATTTGATATCAATTGCGATTTGAGAATTTTGCAAAGCCGGGCTATCAGCCATTACATAATATTATAAAACTGAAAAAAACCCTACTGCAAACAAAAATGTAGATAGTGTTTTACACCGAATGTGGACAGTAAACAAAAACACGATGTCGCTGGAGCAAACCGCTTGTGACGGTAAGAACTCCCGTAATCTACTTCAGCACAACTGTTTTCAACCTCAGGCTTCTGCTAACTAGGCTACTAAGCCATAATTAGCATACCATAGCACCGAGATATCTACTCACAAGAACGTAAGAACAAATTTGAATTATGATGTATTGACTATTACAGATTTGAAGGCGTTTGAGCGTCGCCTCACGGAGGTTATAGGATGTCTCCAACCCGCTACAATGAGATGGAGAAGTAAGTTTTAAAAAAGATCTTTAAAATCAGCTTCACATGCCAGCCCCAACACTATTCATCGATGTGTGGATCAATAGTAGGTATCTATTGATGATTGAAGAGGATTGCCACAGTTTGTTTGGTACTTTGCTGTAATTATAAATAAATAACAGTCACATACATAGTCCTGACCCCACACTAGGATTCGGAAACTACAAATACCATGATACCAGACCTAGAACAAACATTTGCAGATCAAGCAAACATTTGAACGTCGCCTCACAGCCGTCCATCCCAAACCAGGGAATCGAACCCGTACCCCTTGCGTCTCAGAGCGAGACTCGGACACATGTTTATCTTGAAATAATTGAAACAAATACATTTTTAAAGGCCTTGCATAGGTCATGTACCTTGCATTTTTTATTTCTTATACTTACTTTTTACTCTTATTACATAATTTAATTTCCAGTTCTCCTGACTGTGATATCGGTGTGCACGGCCATAGCGGCTTACCACTGGCTGATGGATCCCCTAACTCCTGTTGTCTCCCTCACACAGTCACTGTGGAACCATCCATTCTTTGCTTTCACTTCTACATTTTTAGGTGAGTACCATACCAACCATGAACTAGGCTTCACAGTCTTGGAAGGCCCCCCACACGATGAACCGACAATGATATTATTATTTATATATTTATAATTATAACACCATAACAGCAAAGCCAAAGCGATGTTATAAGCAAGGAATATAAATGCACTTATTAATGGTTGCATGTAAAAAGCTCAAGAATCAAAGCATCAAGAAGAGTCAGAAGAATCATGAAACTCTTTGGGGGATGTCCAGCAGTGGACTTCTACAGGCTGATGATGATGACCTTACATCCAGATCTCCAGGCAATTAGATCCTTGAGATAGCTAAGGGAGGAAGTCAGAGGCATATCCGAACATTTGGGACATGCCTATTCTTTGCAGGAGTGAGTAATGTATTCTATAAGCCCATCACCACTTAAAAATACTCACTGGTTTCCTCACGATGTTTTCCTTCACTGTTCTAACCCCATCTTAATGCCTACATAAATTTATGGAATAGAAAATCTCATTGTTGTTTCGAAGCCACAAATTTGAGATTGTAAGTGGGGGAACCTCTCACTAGGCCAACACAGCTATAACAGTTGCACTAAAACTAATCTTTTCCAACATTCCAGTGCTGTTATTCATGATGGGAGTGCATCGGAAGGTGGTTGCTCCGAGCATCATCACAGCTCGCACTCGCTCCGTGCTCAATGACTTCAACATGTCCTGTGACGACACCGGCAAGCTGATCCTAAAACCTCGTCCTGCAAACAACTAGTGTATATAAGTAAGTTAAGAATAAATTGTTTCTCTTTGTTATGGAAGGAATGTTTTATTTTCCCATTAGGTGTAGCCTTAAAAAAAAAAGTCAAAAGTTGTTTATTCAATAAAATCACTAGGATCACTTTGAAACGTCTTAGAAAATAGGTGAAGCTTCACTATTAAAGATGCCTTTAGTTATCTATGGTGACACAATCAACTATCTATCATTCGTTCGTCGTGATAACAAACATTCATAATCTAATTTAGGTAAGACTGCTTTAAATTTACTTTCTTCTTTGTAGCAGGCGGGTAACCGGCTGAGACGCAGGGGGCGCGGGTTCCATTCCCGCTGCGGGATAAATTTTTGCATGATCTGCAAATATTTCCCCCGGGTCTGGGTGTTGTGGTACATAATTTACTAAGTATAGTATGTGTTAAGTTTACAGTCTTTCGTATAAAATAATAATTTGCGATGCTCGAAAAGAGTGAATAAGTTTATAAGTGCCATATTCATAGCTTTAAGACCTCTCTGTAACACTTATTTCTGCAAATAAACATCTTGAATCTACTCTTACCATCGTACTGCAAAATGCGAATGCCGAAAGAAACAACACTACAAGATTCTATTAAAGTTTATTCATAACCTATAACTTTGGTGTACGTATTTATATGTACAATAAATAAACGATAACTAAGTAAAATAGGTCTATCATACAAATCCACCTTCAATAATAAAACGCATGTAAATTTAAATACAACGAGCAACAATTTACATCGAATTTGACTTAAACTTTTGTTCAGAAAATTTAACTAAACATTTTGCTAAGGATTTAAAAAATCTAGCTATGAATCATAAGAATGAAGTAAATTCTTTTAAACAAGTAATGGACAGAGTGAATGAAATCAATTCCTCCCAAAGTTACATGACAAAATCTCCATTTAAGTAGTAATCCTACTTTCAATTCAATAAAAAACAGTGCCATTACATTCCATACATTCTAAGTGCGGCTTTATTATAACGCGCCTAGCACTATTACACCTCTCGTCGTTTGGCCAAAGACCTAGGTAAACTACAAATCAGACCGCTCCCCGCGTTTTTGGGGTGCCTTTCCAACAGATGTGCGAAGTAGCTTAGAGGAGTTAACTCTACGGAGCATTTGGACAGATTTGTAACTGGACAGAATGTGTACAGGCCATGACACACATGAACACTTATCAATATTAAAAATATCATCTGGTAATATCCCTAGTTTAAGACGCTATGGCTTACCCTACTCAACTCACGATCCGATTTGAGCCACCGATATCGATGACCTGCTAAGAATCCCTTTCACGATAGTATGTCTATGTACGTAAATGCAATTATAAATAAATAAATATTCCGGACATATCACACACGGTCAACTGATCCCAAACTAGGCATAGCCTGTACTATGGGTACCAGAGACTGATATACATAATAGATATATATCTAACACCCAGACACAGAACAAACATCTGTGTTGGTCACAAATGTTTGTCCAGTGCGGGAATCGAACCCGAATCAATCGAATTAAATTGTTATTTTTTTACATTTTCTCCTGACAATACTCTGTCCAGTAGCGAATTTGTCTAGAGCTGCGGAAGCGAAGTTATTACTGCTTTCCACTGGTGAGCTAAGCTACGAAACTATGAGGCTGTTTCCAATAAAGCTAATCGGTATAGCGGAGCGAGTATGATCCGCCTTGCGAGAGTTAGCTGTGGGAGAAAGATGAGCTACGTGATCGAACTTCACATAGCTACTACGCATCATGTAAAATACTTAGCGTCGTTGAATCCTTTTCCACAAGAGGTAACCTAAGCTAGGTAAATAAAGCAATCCTATTGTGGATTTCTTCCTCGCTCACCGCTTAGCTCGCCTCGCTCACCTTGCACATCTCTGGTCAAAGTCAATGTCAAAAGGCGTTTATTTCAATAAAATCACTAGGATCACTTTGAGACGTCTTAGAAACTAGGTGAAGCTATGCCTGTTCCTCGCGACCAAGCCAAGTTAGGAAAGTTAACTTGAGTGGGGATGTTAAGAGGGTTTCCGCCCGTTCCCCTACTTAACAAAGCAGGAGTGGTCTGAAATGTGTACCTATAATTTTATAATTCTACGTCATAAGCATTCAATACCGTATCTAACCACATTCTACACAGCTTGAAGCGTGCTTAGACTCAACATGGAGTGTTCATTTGGCGTACGTAATTTAACTCCTTGTCTGCATAAACACATATGAACGAGGCACAATAGATTTTTCTTATTGTGTCTGGAATCGCCGCAGTCTCTAGGAGTTAAAAAATGGAATATTTTTAGAAAACTAATTGATTACAAAAATACGATATAATCTGGGCAGTGACGTTAGGAATCGTTATCTTCAATTCAATTCATCAATTCCTTTATTATTTGCATGCAAGTACTTGCGATTCATTTTTTATCTTTTTTTGAATTCAACAAGGCCTAATAACTATCGTAATGACTATAACAAAGTATTATTGTGCTGACTGTGCAATATATCTAGTCAATATATACTAACAATAATCTATTCTACAAGGTGTTTCATAAGTACTATCCCGAAAAGGGCTTATACTCCCACTTGTCAATACAGTTTGTTCTACGACTTTTGGAAATTCGTCATTTTTAATTGAGAAAATACTACGCAATTATCAACTGGTTCTGGGTCAAATCAGTTCAAACTAAACTATTAAGCAGTTTTAAGACTTCTCGTATGATTAGATAAAGATTTGATAAAAATACCAAAATAAGTTATTTTAAAAAATCTTCGGGAATAATATTGATTTTTTTATGGCCCCCTTTCGGGATAGGATACTAGTAACGGAACACGTTGTATACACAAAATTGTTAAAGTTTGTGCGACAGTGATAAATCTATACAAGTAGTATCATCCACGTAACTGAACAAGATATCTATTGCAATTTTAAACAGTTATAAAATATACAACATAATATAATGATTATATCAAAGTTAACGTGTTTACTCGTATATATTGCGTAGTATACTTAAACATATCTAAATATAACAGGATAAGTATAGTTATTATTCTCGGACCAAAATTCTATACCTAAGTAAAACATTTTGAGCGTTGACACCGGTTCATAATAATCAATATGAAAAAATATGTATGCAGTATAATAAAATGGAAGTTGAAATTGAATAAATTGTAAATATTTGATAAACACTTGTAAATAAACATGCTTTTATACGTTTCTTTGAATATAAATTGCGCTTGCGTTATCTAACCTTATTTTTTTATTATAATTATATTAAGTATAAACATAACACCCAAATATAACAGTGAAGGTGATTTAATAACTAAATCTAAGATTACGGGAAACTGTAATTTTGTTCAACTTGATGCCATTTTGAACCTAATAATGAATAGGTAAAATGTTATATTCCAAATAATGAAGGTTTTCTAACTTATTTCCTTGGTTTTACTATTTATACAGGGTTATTTGTAAAATGCGCATAAGTTCGAACTTCAACTTCAGTTTATTCAATGAAATCGCACAAAACTTCTTAATAATAATTCTAGTTGAATTCACGCCTGTTCTAAGTGACCAAGCCAATAAGATACAGGCAAGAAACCGCGGCTCGGTTTCCATAACGATCCTTTTACAAAATAATCGAGTCAGATTTTTCAGACAACCCTACTGGTTTATACAAGGTGATTCATAACATGTATACCATCCCGAATGGGGGTTATTATATCAACAAAAAGAAATAATATTAGCGAAAAAAAACATCAATATTTTCATTTTATTTTTGGTATTTTTATCATCATTAAAACTAATACCAAAACGTACAAGAAGTTCGTAATCAAGATTGCTACCTAAAACAGTTTTAGATTTATTGAGTTTGACCCGATTTGACCCCAAAACAGCTGATTTTTGCATAGAGTTTTTTCAATGAAAAGTGTCGAATTTCCAAAAGTCGTAGAACAAACTTTATTGCTAATTGCTTGTAGAATTTCGGGATGGAATACATATTATAAATCACCTTGTATTCCGATAGAGTGATTTAAAACACAAAAAAAAATTAATTAATATAAGAAGTATTTAAGAAGTAAAGTGTCGATTTCAGTAGCAAATGAGGTAAGTTTAGTTTTCGCCAAAATTATGATGCAATGGTATTAATCCTCCCTATGGGGAAAGGGCGGATGTCAGGCCCTAGTGGGAGTTTAGAGTGAGTTCTTACTTTTCACTTTTCGACCGTGGAAAGTTTATAAATTACCGTTTTTGTATGGAATCACGAAAAGGCGCGCCTACAAAAACCAGTAACCTATACTTTTTTCACGGTCAAAAAGTGACAATGGAGAACTCACGAGAACTCACACTAGGGCCTCAGTTTCGTTTCCGACCGCCCTTCACGCCCCTTCCATATCGAAGGAGTGACACAAATGACCTTCCAACTATACGCTAGGAACTTCAACTAGTTCGACAAAACACTAGTGAAATGCCCGCTACTTCGTGTGCGATTCAGTGCTACAGCAGCTATATGTAAAAATGTCAAAATAGGAAGGAACTTAAACACCTACACAGGTTTAATATCAACTGGATAACGTTACAGGACAAATTGCACATTAGATAACCGTTAAGTCCAAGGCATTTTTAACTATAGTACAATATAACATAAATAATACTTTTTTCTTATATAACATTTAGGTAGTAACTTGTCTTATAACCGTATTCATAAACAATAAAACTGCCAAAGAAAGCACTGCCATGACCGATCATTTCAGATTAATCATTGAAATTTGATTGCAAAGTAGTTTGTGGATACGGTCATAATTCTCCTATGATAAAGTTATAAAAGCTAACTTACATTTTGCGACTGACATACAATCTTAGAGTAACAATAAACACACTATAGAACGCGTTGGATTAAAGCTTCTAGGTAACCGTGATCACGAGTATGAACACACTGATGTAATGTAATTCGTAATTACTATACATGCTTACGCTTGGCATAAAGCTTGTTCACACTCTACAGGCTGTTTATTATTTCCTCTGGTACAATACTATGATGATCCTCACCATAGAAGCCTTGCAGGGCATAAGGGGAGGGATTTCTTAAGAGGATTCTGGGGGTTTCTCAATACACAATTTTTATGAAGTTAGGACTTAAAAGGTATGAATATAGTTGCCTGATGTAATGATTTCGCAAAGACAATTTCGAATCTGAACAAAACATATAGTGACTTGAAACGTTCTAACTTAAATTCACTTTCTTCGGCGAAGGTATAATACCATGTATACCTTAGAACTTTAGAAACAATGCATTCTGTATTTATATAACTATTATGTTAACTTAAAACAAAGGCTTTTTGATCAGAAAGGCTAATTTACAAATCGTGTAAGAAACAAAATACCTAAAACGTGAAATGACTGAAATGACACTGATTCTTTCTTGGTCATCCTGTATTAGGTCAGTGACCAGGTTGAGGTATGTTGGCCCTGAAAATGGCCTATGACCGTCGATGAAAGAATCTGTGTAGTGATGCTGATGATGACGTCGGAGTAACACGACACATTTTTCTGAAAACTAGGCCCTTTAGCCTTCTCGAGAGTAAAAGGGTTTTTTTTTTAATGTTATACGGAGGCAAACCGGCTTAGGGCTCACATGATGGTAAGCGATTACCGTCGCCTATTGAGATCAGCAACACCTGGAGCATTGCTAATGCGTTGCCTAATTATTATTTTTATTTAAAATTAACATTTATTTCTTTTTTATTTATTTGAGTGTGATATAATGAGAGGTCCCCCGCTGTTGTCTATTCCCCGCAGCAGCATGCAAGGCTTGAGTGCTGCCCTCACGCCGCCAACAGCGAGCGGATGTTCTTCGGCGTCGATTGGTGGTTCAGGTGCTTCGTTGTATACCTGGAACGATAATAAACTTGATCTTGAGAAAAAGTCCGTCCTAAGATCCTCAGACTTGGCCTGGAGGGTCCCGTGAGGAAAAAAACGATTCAGTGCCGCGCGTAAGTTTTGTTTTTATAAATTAACATAGCCCTGACCCCACTAAAATTCTGTGTGTCGTGGGTAAGTACCTATCAGAAACTACAGTGTATAAGAACAACAACACCCAGACACTAAAAAAAAACAATATATTCCGGACATATTCACACGATCAACTGATCCCAAACTAGGCATAACCTGTACTATGGGTACCAGAGACTGATATACATAATAGATATATATTTAACACCCAGACACAGAACAAACATCTGTGTTAGTCACAAATGTTTGTCCAGTGCGGGAATCGAACCCGCGACCTCTAGCGCAGAAGGCAGAGTTACTACCAACTGAGCTATGAGGCCAGTCGTAAATATTTGCAGATCATGGAAATATTTAACCCGCCACAGGGATCGATCCCGCAACTTTTGCGTCACCCTCTTCGCCACCCAAGCCATCCGTATTATCAGGATAGTATTCGATGCTGGGAAAGCCCTGTAGGTACTAGGGTTTGGTCCCGGGAATTCCCGGTCCCGAAATACCCGGGAATTCCCGGGACTTTTTTGCCAATTTAGGAACCGGGAAATCATAAATCGTTTCCCGGTTCTTTCGGGAAATTTCGGGAAAAATATTTTACGTCTAGGCGAAAGGTTTAAACTGTCATAGCTTAATATTAACCAACCGCACATACTTTTGCATGTCGCAGGTTCTGATCAAAAGGATAGAATAAAGCTATATCACTGTTGATCTGTTTAATAATTTAAGCATGTAAGGTAAGGATATTGTTGATTTTTATGCAAGAAAAACAATGTAAAATTTCATAAAAAAAACTGCATTTATGTTCGTTTCAAAGTATTTTTCTATATTTTTAAAATTGTCTTTAATAAAAACATTTCAATTGATACTTATTTATTTTTCATTCATTTCCCCTCTTTTTATACCTACTCAATCGAACATAAATGCAGTTTTAAATTATTAAACAGATCAACAGTGATATAGCTTTATTCTATCCTTTTGATCAGAACCTGCGACATGCAAAAGTATTTGCGGTTGGTTAATATTAAGCTATGACAGTTTTACTTTAAACCTTTCGCCTAGACGTAAAATATTTTTCCCGAAATTTCCCGAAATACCCGGGAATTCCCGGTTTCCTATGTGAAGCTTCCCGGTATTCCCGGTTCCTTAAAAACTACCCGATTCTGCAATCCCTAGTAGGTACGTCCAGTAAGTTATATGAGTAAAATTGGAGCCGTTTGACGCTGTATAAATCATCTGGAGAAGCTGTTAAGGCCTAAGTTTTTGTTTGGCTGCTATATGATTACCTGAGCGCATTGAGCAGAGGTTCCGCTTTAGTCGGCGGCTGCTGCTGCAGGAACTTGACGCATCCCTTCACGTCGACAGACGAGGCGCGGCAGAACGCCCCGCTCGGGTGCACCCAGTCGTATAGTATAATGAGGCCCACCATCACGCGGAGAACCAGGAGGGACGTCTCTTCGCGGCTGAACTGGGCGACTAGTTTGCTGGAAGGAGAGATCAAAATAAATAACCAGCCATAGTTTTAACAAACGAAAGTTACCTGTTTAGGTATTTTATACTATCTATAAATAAATATATTTATATATAATATATTTGTATGTATGCTGTTTGTTAATAGTTTATAGTGTTTCCATTATTTATGTTTTTAAGTCTACCCCGACCAATCTTCCTCTAATTTTATATTCACTCCATCCAAAGGTTGTCTGGAAGAAATCGCTTTTTTAGCGATAAGACCGCCCATTGTACATTTATGGTCTTTAGTTTTAGTTTCTGTTTTATTTTATATTTTTAAATTTGTAAGGTGTACAATAAAGTATTTTCATTCATTCATTCATTCATTCCCTATTAGCCAGGGACCCTAAAACCAAGACCATGAATAAAATGATTGCGATGTAAACTTATCGCTAGAAATCTAACCAGGATCTCTCGCGTCTTAGCTACCAGCCGCGCTACAGAGGATCAAACTCTGATCCTGAAGCCTTGATTATCTCGTTCTAAATTGGAGCAGCCCGCCATGGGAGGTACCTCCGCCTTACAGAAGATCGCAGCCAAATAACATGATTTGTTTCAAATAATGTTGTGTTCCTGCGGTAAGGTTGCCAGAGTTCTTTAGGGTTTGGGGGTCGGCAACGCGTGCGTGATTTCTCTGGTATTGCAAGAGCTCATAGGCTACGGTAACCGCTTACCAACAGGTGGGCCGTATGCTTGTATGCCACCTCAGTTGTATAATAAAAAAGCCTTCTATGCGTGTCGCGGAATCGAACCAGTCTCTCGCGTCTTATCTACCGGCCGTGCTATCGACTCGTATCTTCCTCCGATCAACTTTGATCCTGAAGCCTCCCCGCGCGGCACGGCGACTGTTTCTCGACCATAATTATATATTAATAAAATATAATATTAATTACCTATAGAAGTCGTGAATGACGTACTACAATAGCATGAATAGCATGATTATTATGTATGTTCGTATATATATATATATATTTAGTGTATGTAGGTTTATTGGATAATTGGTTTTATAATTGTAGTTTTATGTACGCCGCCGCCCTCAGGTTTTCTAATCTGTCCTGTCCATCCAAAGGTTGCATGGAAGAGATCGCTTTTAGCGATAAGGCCGCCCATTGTAATGCTTACCTATATGTAACTGATGAATTTTATGTTTTTCTTTCTTTTCTTGTTGTAGGTACAATAAAGATATAATCTATCTATCTCTATCTATCCCCGAAGAAATAATAGCTAGAAGTCTTAAAAATGTTCTATCAAAGTTGTCTTAATCGAAGCACCTGTAGATCCGTAAATATACGCATGTTATATTTATAGGATAGGTTCATACTTTATCCCTAGCTGACAATACACACGGTAGTAATATCCTCCATAGGTAGGTACGGCCTGAATACAAACGCGCAGGGTTTTATTGTGCAGTAAATCCGGTTACGCCGGCTCTGTAGGTAAACACAAGTGACCCGATACTCTGTAAACTTCCTACCGGCTGTTTACCGTCTAGTTTTGTCCTGTATTTTTGCTTTGTATTATCGGAGCAATATGTTTTTGCTCCTTTTGTTATGACAACAGACAACGGTGTGCGAAATTTTGTTGTATTCGATGATTTTTCCTGCTGATGAAGTTTTGTGTAATGCGCATGGGTTTTTTTGTGATTAAAATATCACTCGCAACGGAAATTATGTTACTGTGCATCATAACGATTCAATCAATAAACGAAATGAGCCTCTAAGAGGCACACTTTAATCCTTTCACGACACTGATTCTTTCACCGACGGTCATCCTTTTTCAGGGCCACCGTACCTCAACCTCACTGACCTACATCATACAGGATGGCCAAGAAAGAATCAGTGACACGACAAGCAAGCAAACATCCATAAAAGCAAACGGGAACAAGTCAGAATTGGGCAAGTGTATACTCATAACTTTTCCGAGCACGGCCCAATAGTCACCAACACCCACAGCAAAAAAAAAACATTTCGTTAAAACTGAAAATACAGTCCTGTCTTATGATGTTAAAAGCGGCTGCCAGTCCAGTAATTTAATATTTTGTTTAATATTAACCTAAATAATGATGAAATAAGGCCGGGGAAACGAGGTCGTGGATATTTTAGAAAATATAGGTACGCGAAGATTGCGAAGTAACTGCAGACAGACTAGATAGAGCTTTGTAGAGGAATTTCTGATTTATTCTTATAATATCATTCTCTGTCATGCTATATATCATTCTGTGTGATCACCGAAGACTAAGCTATCTATCGATCAATTCAAATCGACTACATTTGTACACTGTACAGTACCGATACTTCCACTTCGATTAAAAAATACTCAATTCCATTCTACGATAGTATAACGTCGTAAAGTAGGTACCTACCTAAATAAGGTAAGTTGCTCGTACACTTGAGACGAAAAAACCACCTGATAGGAATTTTTTTTTGTTGCCTAGTATCCTTAAATAGTGGGTTTGTGAGGGATTTAGAAAAGATCCTCACGCTTCTGTTATTCTTTCACGCTAACGCCTTTACGGTGTTACTGGGATCTATAGCTTATAGGTACGAGTACATTCAACAGGCACATACAGGCAGGATACAAATTATACATAATCACAGATCATCATCATCATCATCAGCCTGTAGAAGTCCACTGCTGGACATACGCCTCCCCTAAAGAGTTCCACGACGAACGGTCTTGAGCCTTCTCCATCCACCGACTTCCCGCAACCTTAACAATGTCGTCGGTCCATCGGGTGGGGGGCCTTCCAACACTGCGTCGCCCGGTTCGTGGTCGCCATTCGAGAACCTGTACTCCCCAACGATTATCCGTTCTGCGAGCTATATGGCCTGCCCACTGCCACTTCGACTTGCTAATTCTGAGAGCTATGTCGGTGACCTTGGTTCTTCTACGAATTTCCTCATTACGGATCTTATCACGTAGTGAAACTCTAAGCATAGCTCTCTCCATAGCCCGTTGTGCAACTTTGAGCTTGTGTATGAGGCCAATAGTTAATGACCAAGTCTCAGTGCCATATGTCATCACGGGCAACACGCACTGATTGTAGACTTTCGTCTTGAGGCTCTGCAGTATCTGCGACGAGAAGATATGACGAAGTTTCCCAAACGCTGCCCATCCGAGTTGGATTCGTCGGTTGACCTCTTTGTCGAAGTTGGACCTACCTACTTGAATCGTAACTAATTAATCACAGATAACATAATACTATACTAGACATAATCTAATGGTCTGTGTTTCAACGAAAGCCAATAGAAGTCAAAGCTCTTATCAGGACACGAAATTTAAATCGCAAAACACCTGAATACATTCATTAAATTAAAGTACGAATTTATGTTTCCACTGTGTCGTAAATGACACACGCAATATAGCTAGCAATAAACTAAACTTTAATGCGAAAGAAATAGAGGCGAATATATCTTCCTTCAATACCATAGGAAGCAAGGGACCCAAATGGTCAGGTATGCCTTCAGACGCCTAATCTGGACACAGTCCTCATTTATTATTGGCCATCGAAATTTGCCACTTGGTATTCACGACATGGGGTCCTATTGTCACTTTCGATGTCGATTCGTGCTACTGTGTTATTTTTTAATCTTTATAAAACTTTTGTCTCTTGGCGAATATGGGCCTCCAGAGCAACCAGGATTGCATTATAAAATATGACGACATCAAATTAATTGCCACTTCAGTTCAACTCGAGTACAAAATGGTGAGCGAAATGTCATCGAAATTACATCTAACTACTGACTATACCGCCGTGCCGTGGTGGCCCCAGCTGAAGAATAGGCCCCTCCATATCTACCTATCCGCGGATGTCGTTAGAGGCGACTAAGGGAAAAAAGCTAGGGGATGGGCAGCAGCGTTCCTCATTTTAACAAAGATAGCTCTAACTGCGCTCACCAACCCGCATGCCCAGCGTGGTGAGGGCAAATCCCCCCATATGATAAGGAATTTGTTTTGTCTGTGGGGGAGGCCATGTTCAACAGTGGACGTCGTACGGCTGAAATGATGACTGACTATACCTAGTTAGGTAATATTGACTTTGAGAGGTGAGCGATATCTTTGAGCTATAATACCTATACCTACTCAAAATTGACTTTACGGTTTAAGATATTTATTTCTCAAAAGAATTTACAAATTCGCTTAGAGAGAAATTAAAACTAAATGTATAATTATTTGCAATAGAGCATAGTTGGTTACAAATATTTAAAATAAAACTAAAAAAAACTGAGTGTTGATACTTACAAATCAATAGATTAACTTTATATAGCTAATTTGCCTAATTGCCTATGCCATAATTGAAGGGGTTTATTTTATTTATTTAATACTTTATTGCACACAATATGAATACAATTGTTGTACAAGAGAAGGGGTTAATGCTACAAGCATTTTTTTTTTTTATACAAAATGTTCTTACGTTTGACCGTAATCTCACCTGATGTTATAAGTGACGATGATGTCTACGGTGTAGCACGTTTGCCTAGAAGAAACCTATTCACTCTACTCTTGAAAACACCCAAATTATAGGTATTCAGAAACACAGACGCCGGCAACGAGTTCCACTCTTTGGCCGTCCGCATTATAAAGGTAGAAGCAAAGCGCTTGGTGCGGCAAGGTGGTATATCAACCATGAACGGATGTCGCGTCTCCGTACGTCTGGTTGTCCGATGATGTGATGTGGAATGAAGCATTAAGCCCTCCAATTATTTTATTTTTTTACTACGACTAGCCATCCCATCCCAGTCTTAGGTAGTCTAGGAATTACGGAAGCCACTAGAGTAAAATGCTATTGGTCACCGAATGCCCTACCAGCGCCATGAACATTGCAAGTTATCATTAACAGAAATATACGCATTACGCAGTATATTGTGTAGTACTTGTACGCCAATGTATGGAAGTCGTCAAGTGGGCACTTCCTCGCATCGCAATGGTAGGTACCTCTCTCAAATCATTACGCACGTGATTTGCAGATATAATTGCCATGAAGGTTACCCACTTGATTTTATCAGATTTTAAACGCACTTTTATTTTAGAACTAACTACTGGAACGCCCGCGACATTATTTTGAAATGTTTTATGCTTATGGAAGCATTGAGGCCTGTTAAAACTGTCCACTGTAAGTTCAAAACAGTGATATGAAATTAACTCAAAAAACAACCGTAGCACATTCTCTTTTTTGTTACCAAGCACTCATAATTCCTGCACAAGTTATTACAAGTCATTGTTTTCATTTGGTTCATTAGGACGAAATACAGTGTAGTAATAATAATAATACATAAAGAAAACATACACGTGCATTTAAAAGCTTTGGAGTAGGTATACTCCACAGATTTCAGATAGAGAAATGGTCCTTGTAATTGATGTAGTAATACATGTATGTTATCACGAAAGGGGTTTATTCTACAAACTGGCATTTAAGTTTGATCGACGACTTGTAAATTCGTAATTTTTCGTTGAAAAAACTCTATACAAAAATCAGTTGTTTTGGGGTCAAGTCAGTTCAAACTCAATGAATCAGCTGTTTTAGCTAGCAATCTTGACGCCGAACAACATAATCTCTCTTCTTTCTTTTTCTTGATAAAATAACCACCTTTCAGGATAGTATACCTACATACATTTTATGAATCTCCTTTGTATACTATAAGCACGAGTACTTCCATGTTTAATCGCACGGCCACACTGGTCCGAGCTTTGGATTCGTTTCTTCGGTTACCACGGCTTCCGACCTTCCCATTATATCCTGCATTGCACCGACAATATAACTCGGACCTTCGCGAAGATAGCCTTTATCAAGCGTTTTGTTGTGGATGGGTCGATTTACTGCAGGAAACTGCTATCGGCGAAATTAGAGTGTTTCCGCTCAATCACATTTGAAAATAGAAAAAAAACTATTTGTTTGTTTGCTTTGTCTAGTTGACAAGACTAATAGCATTGTTTTTTAGGGTTCCGTACCACATTTGAAAAAATGTAGCCTTTATAGGATCACTTTGTTGTCCGTATGTCTAGACCCTTTTTATCAGAAACCGCTAAAGGTATCAACTTGAAATTTATACCAAATAGAAGGGTCCATGAGCTTATGGTGCCATATAAATCCAGCTCAATGTTAGAAAATCTATTTGTAGTGTGAACTACAATCTATTTGTAGTGTGAACTACAATTAGATAGTATTTGTAGTGTAAACCAAATAGATATTCTGACAGTGACATAAGCATGCCTTGTCACTGTTGTCTGTCACTCGGTCTACGGTAATAATTCATGGATGTCTGTCTCTATTTGAACAAATAAAAACTGCACTTTATCTGAAGAATCCTGTGGTTTTTCCTCATATTTCCAACACTCAATGCATTAAAAAGATATGGCAATGATAGTAATTTTTTTATGGAAATGGCAAAAGTAAAAAATCTCTGGGGCACTTCCAGTTACCTCACAATTCTGAAATTTGGAATGCTCTTCTATCTATATGAAAGAAGCTTTTGTGACATAATAATGAAATAAGTCTAAAATTGAGGAATTTCGACGTTTTTACCCCTAAAATTGGATACTGGATAACTTTGTCTCGTAATAATCATCATACAATGGACTAAGCGAAGCGAGCAACCGCAAAATATAAAGGAGTCATTTCATTCTGGGCCTGGTCCATGTACACTACATAGAAAAATTAAGAAAAAATAGGAGATTACAAGAAAAATACAATTTTATTAATTTGAAGACATATGCGATGGTACAAGAATAGTTCTTCTGGTAAGTTTTTTACTATTTGAACACTATTTGAAGGCCGCCATGTTGGTTTATAATTGGCGTTTGACATGACATTGACATATTTTTCATGTCATGTTGTTTGATTTGATGTTTTTGTTTTGTCAGATAAATGTAGGTTGTCAAAATGACATTTCACGCACGTCCATCCGCCATATTTTTGTAGCGCTGTGTGTTGCTCTCTTTGTCGAAGGAAATCTTAATGTAACTTCGAACGAAGTCAATTTAAATAAAATAACCAATTAAATACGTTTACTTTATTGCTTAGCCATATTTTAGAGTAGTGTACACAGTGCAGGCCCAGGCTCTATATATTGATGAAACGTCTCTTTTGTCACTTCCTACACTTGGAGTTTTGATTTTCTGTTGCCGTGTAATGGTACGGCACCCTCAGGGCGCGAGCACACATGACCGTCTTTATTTTTAATAACATTAGCAATCTTATTAGGTATCTCAGTAATCAATCATCAAACGAAACAGCAAAGCTGATTTACGTAGACCCACTGAAATATACCATGAACGTAAGGCGTAAGTACTGTACTGTTTATATAAGGTTCAGTACAAAATTAGAATTCAACGGAATATTTACTAAGCAACATACGTAGCATAGATAAAAACTTTCAACAGATAAAAATACAGTCCGGCAGGAGTTATATTACCTACTATTCACTGAAAGTTTTTAGAACGTAGGTACTCGTAGCAGGTGTAGACTAGACAGACGCAGTTATGACCATCCGAGGAGTAGGCGGACAAAACGTAACTTTTACACTTTTTCATTATCATCATCATGATTTCAGCCGTAGGATGTCCACTGCTGAAAATAGCCCTCCCTACAGATTCCAAGAGCGACTTTCTATCATGCATATGGGAGTAATTTACCCAAACACACCACGCTGTTGGCGAGTGCAGTTACAACAATCGTTGTTAAAATAGGGGACACTGATGCCCGTCCCCTAGCCGCCTCGTACGACATCAACGGGTAGGGAGATATGGAGGGATCTATTCTTTAGCCGGGGCCAATACGACCAAATTTTACAGAATCAATAAAAAACCATAGTTTTTTGTTGATTCCGTAAAATTTGGTCTTAATCCATGGATTTGAGTACTCACGGACCATATCTCTGCATATCAATCACATTGAATCGATGAATCATCTGTTTACACTCCATGCAATTATGACATTATAGATTCTCCAATAAGTATTTGAAATTGTATGACTTTATTTAAAACTTAATTTTTAAATTTATTTGATTTTATTAACAAAAACTATTATTGTTTGCACGCCGTATTAACGGTGAAGTAATGTGAAACAACTTATATTACATTTTTAAGACCTATGTACAGCACAACCATGCTTCTAGAAAAATAAATCATTTCATTCATTTCATTTCAGTTATACATAGCACAGATCCTGTTAATGTTACAAACTAGCATACCCTCCCTTGGTTCTCACTTGTAATTTATACATTATAAACCTATCCTGATAAAAATAAACCGCAACGAATCCGTCTAATACCACTCGAAGCCGCGTGTAGAAGCTAGTGTGTAATAACAGACAGATAGTACCGTTGCTGGTGATACACGATCTGTGTAACGAATATGCCCTTGTTGTTGCAAGGATACGCGGCTGGTCGCACCGCTCGGCTTTCTGGCTAACATTATGCGTTGTTTAGATTTGATAGTAGGGTTGCTGAATCACGAGTAACTGTCAACGTGAAAGTCAATAGGTATTTTTTCTCAATAAAATTATAAGTCTATAAAGAAACAAAGACAGTTCCAACCGCGCCCTAGAGGAATCGGTCACAAGTGTGATGCTTTCTAAGGGGTCGTCCACGTGATATTTTTTACCAATTCCCCCCCCCCCCCCCCCCAAATAATGTTATTTGGCTGCGATCTTTTGTAAGGCGGAGGTACCTCCAGGCGGACTGCTGCTGTTATTCAAGAAACATTACCGCAGGCCTGAATGCGCGCATCATGCCATTTCGGAAATCCAGATTTAGTGTATTGTCAGACAAACGGAGTAGGTAACTTAAAATATATTGAGTTCCGAATCTGACTGTAAGCTGTTTCCTTGATAGCATAGGATTATACAGATTTAGAGATTATAGAGAGTCTAGCCACCCACGACCTATTAGATGAACCCGGATTTCTTGCCACATTCGAACACACTAGCGAACTTCAAGATAACTTACAGATAATGTATACGTACCGAGAACGTACCGAGTTATCAGATATGATAGGTGAAGCGAAGAAGCAATGGTTGAATAGTTCTTATTACCTAAAGGTGACGCATGGAGATGCTTTATTACACACTCACCGGTAATAGCTAAGCATAGCCGAAGTTTTGAGAACCGCTATCTCTGCTGTGTGTTGTCAAATTCAAAAGGTGTAGCAACTAGGTGAAGCTACGCCTGTTACTCGCGACCAAGCCTTGAAGAATCAGGCAATAAACACGGCTATAATTTTGTTGATGATCCTTTTACACAAAATGGAATCTAGAGCTTCAGTGTGGATTAGATCTGTTTTGTTTGTCACATCTTTAGTTTTGCCTTCATCAGAAGTCCACTGCTGGACATAGGTCTCCGCAAAGAGTTCCATGAAAAACGGAGCTTTTTCCATCCACCGACTTCCCACAACCCTAACAATTTCGTCAGTCGGGGGCCTTCCAACAGCGCGTAGCCCAGTTCGTGGTCGCCATTCGAGAACCTTTATTTCCTAACGGTTGTTAATTTCTGCGAGCTATATGGCCTGCTTACTGCCACTTCAACTTGCTAATTCTAAGAGCTATGTCGGTGCGGTGACCTTGGTTCTTCCACGGATTTCGGATTTTACCACGCAGTGAAACTCCGAGCATAGCTCTCTCCATAGCTCGTTGCGCGCCTTTGAGATTGTATTGAGGGATAGACAATAGATTATGAATTACCTTATGTTCTTAATAATTAAATATATGGCGAATAGAGCTGATTAATTTGTATCCGAGACTGACTAGAGAGATAGCAATATACTTACGGATTCTCCAACATCCTCAAGCAGACTTTGGCCATCGTGCTGAGCGTCTCAGTCGTATTCTCTAGATCCTGCTGGTTATCGTTGACGAACTGGCTCGTGGCTTCAGACAGGACTTTGAGCATCGGCGTCGCTTGCGCGTAGAACAAGGACATTCGATTGGCTACTTCTGCTGTTATATGCGGCTCCTCGCCTGGAGGCAGGTCAGAGTTGATGAGACCGCCTCGCGAGACACTTCTTCTGTAGTAACTGAAGTCGTTCTGTATCGCTGGCGTTTTCATCTGGAAGAAATTAGCTGGTAAGAAAACTATGAAAAATACGCTATGCTCTCTCTCTGTTGATACTGTGATCAATAATGACTTGAATTGATTCGTCAGGTCACCGACCAGTTTGTAATGAAAGGAGTAGACGGTATAATAAACTTTCGTGGTCTTTTTCAAATAGACCAAACATAGTCGAAGGCAAAACATAGACCGTTGCTTATCAAATACCACACCAACCAGCGTATCATAAAACATTTCAACATTGAGTTTGCCCGCCCGCCTATTTATCATCTAGTGGAATGGAAATAACAAGGCTGCATTCACATAGTCGGCAGACCAACGCTTGTCTTACGGCTCATCACCCCGACCCCCTGATTCTTGAAAAGCTTGCGGCATAACTGGTAACTCTGGCAAGGTTATATTTAGACTAGGTGAAACAAGGCGGTTAACATTTGGTGGATGGCACTTAGTTCTTTTCCAACCGAGAGATTTATGTCGGTTATATCAGCCATCAAAGTTGGAAACCTTCATGCGACATGATCGCCGTCACCAGGAATCATAGCTTGCTTTGCTTACTTCCCTGCTTACCTCGTGAAATGTGGCCAAGAGTGCTCAAATAAATAGAGTTAAACCACAGTAAAACGTCAGAAGGCTGGGATAAATCTAGATAGCGCTCGGTTGCTAGACCCAGTGACCGATTTAACCCGCTATTTATCTGATTTGTTCACTGAGTCAACGAGTACTTTATTCACGACAGGGAATTTCAATTGCTTCCTGGATAAATAAATAAATAACGCCCAACGACGGTCACATACATAGTCCTGACCCCACACTAGGATCACTGTAGTGGTCATCTGAAACTACGAGTATCATGGTACCACAACACCCAGACCAGTAACAAATATTTTCAGATCATGCAAACATTTGTGTCCCGCAGCGGGAATCGAACCTGCACCCATTGCGTCTCAGACAGGCCCCCACTGCGCTGTGTCACTGATTCTCTCTTGGTCATCCTGTATTAGGTCAGTGACCAGTACCAGGTAGGTATGGTGGATGGATCTTAAGAGAAGGGCTTAACAAAAGTTAAAAATTAGCTAACAAGTACAAAGAATCATTTATCCTAGACTACTACAACTGCCTATGTTGTTGGCGACGTATTATTTACGACACTACGAATAGGTACAACCTATTTGTACTTAGAGAATTTGCTAGGAGGATAGCCCTAGAATAAGAGAATCACTAGCCTCATGCTGTGCCTCACGTACCGAGAGATTATGCATCAAAAACAATGTAATTGTTGTAACTTTGTTGCTGCAAATCCCCAGCGAAGCGAGTTTATCGATTCTGCCTGATATAAAACAACAGAGATAATTTAACGCAGAGTATGAGTCACTGGGCTCGAGTTCGCTGTAAACAACAATAGTGGAACGCCCGCGACCTTTCACGGATTGCTTTCTTAGCCACTCCTAGAACATCATTTGAGAACAATTTGCAATTTTGGTTGGTTCTAAGCGGTGTGTCAGCCAGTCAATACGCAAAATTACAACGTGTTCCGTAACTAATAGTATACTAGATACGGAACACATCAGCATGAAAGGAGCTTATTCTATCAACAAAAAGAAAATAGATTTGCTAATAAAAAATCCAAAATTTTAACATTATTTTTTTCAGATTTTCAATTAAGCAGGTTTGGGTCTATATCCGTCTTAATGAGTAATTATAGAAATAAAACGTTCGAAAAGTTCGTCATCATTATTGCTACCTAAAACAGCTGCATAATTGAGTTTGAACTGTTTTGAATGAATGAAAAATGTCCAATTTCCAAAAGTCGGAGAATAAACGTTATTGACGATTAGGTGTAGAATAAGCCATTTTGTGATAGTATACTGTTCATGAATAACCTTGTATATGTTGTATTTGATTTAAAAGATGCATTGAATGAGTCACTTGGCTCGAGGTCATGCGCTTTCTATCACAATGCCTGGACAATTCGCTGATCGGTTCCCTTTTTCGTCACGATGACGAACACATTGTTGAATGATTGATAGGAAAAGGGTGTTCATGTGTGCATCTGATCGATAACTCTTTTATTTTTTCAAATTATTATATTTTTTTTATTATTATATATTATATTATTATATTTTTATAAAGTCGTATCAATTCCTCACTGGAGCACTTAACTTTATCTACAAGTTAAATCTAACTGTTAACTGCATACTGTACTTGTTTATGTCATAACTATAACCATTATATGGAAGAAGACACTGACTTCTGTAACACAGGTTATTTTACCTAGCTCTGGAATCAGGGAATTCATACAATGTCTGTACCTATTACTTTATGTCAATAAACAATGAAACAAACAAACAAATCAAACTGGAGCACTGGTAGAGTGGTGGTAGTGGCCAGGTCGTGGGTTCGGCGGGTGGAAAAATTAATACGCTATAGCGCATAGAGTTGTTGCACCGTTACTAGTGCTCCCAAACGATGACGGAAAACATCGCGAGGAAACCGGCATGTCCTAGAACCTAATAAATCGAAAACATGTGACATGTGCACGAAAGGAGCCTCTAAGAGGCGCACTTTAATCCTTTCACTAAAATGATTCTTTCACTGACGGTCATGGGCCCTTTTCAGGGCGGCTCACCGGAGGCTAGTTACTCACAGAGGACATACATTATACATTCAGAGGAATTGCCGATGTCCTCCTGCAGTATGCAATGAACTTATTTAGTCACAGTTTGTGAACGCAATGCAGTAGCACGTAGGCCACATCCTACATGGCATTGCATTTTCATTGTTTTAGTCCTGCAGAGGATGACAATCACCATTCACCTTATAAATCGCTGTGACGTTCACTATAGTTTAACAAATAATTAGATTCACGATTTGACAGTTCTCTAATGTCAAAACGCGTAAGAATGTTGCCACTTTCAGGCCGTCAGTTATGTGACTGATCAGTTCAATATATGATCTGCGAACGAATCAGCTTTTTATAACTTCACTATAGCCCTAAAATTAAATGGTTTGACACAAGTTGTGATGCCCACTCACAGCAGATTTCGCGATGAACGTAGCGCGATTGCCTATACCGTAGACAGACTCCACACTCGTGACTCGCCACGATTAGTGAACGAATGATCCGACTCAATGATTTTGATTCATCATCAGATCAGTTGTTCTATAAGTAGCACCCTAACTGTCAAAACGTGAATATGATTATTTGTTAGACTAGGCAAATTTTCTGCAATCATTGTACCTACTTACTTACCTAACACTAAATAATGCTGATAAACCGAGACCGTGCGACACAGTACCCACACATGCTCAGTAGTGAAGTAGCACTCAGTGCATCGAACCGCAAGGTTGAGGTCAAAAGGGCCAGGAGCAATTGCTCATTGAATTATGTGCCTTATTTATTTGTACTCGACGTCTGCCGTAGCTCTTATTGTTAATCGTTATTGATGGCGTTTTAAATGAAAACGAATGCTTCAAAACTCATAAGAGCTTCAGAACATTAGTTTCCATTAACAAGTTTTAGTGATTTCGTTCGTGATCCTGTAGTCAGAGTCCGTATTGTTCGTGAGCTACTCACTTGTCACTTTTAATGTCATTTTTTGTAATAGCACTATTTTTTTGTAATTTAAAGCTCTGACATACCTACTTAATTTTTTTGAAAATATGTATATTGCATGCGTACAACGCTGAATATGGCTGCTCCTAATTTGTATTGTATTATGTAACAACTGTACCTAACCTATATTACGCAATAAATTACTTTGATTTGATTTGATTTGTCACCAGTGAGTGGTAAAAAGTTAATAGATTACCGTTTTTTGTAGGGGCGCGTTTCGTGACACCATACAAAAGCGGTAAGGTTTACGATGACATGAGGCCTCTGCTGCCTTGAACAACTTGTAAAATAAACACGTCGTTTCGGGGAAGTACCTAAGTAAAGATTTGTTTGTTGCTTGCTTGTCGTGTCACTGATTATTTCTTGGTCATCTTAGGTCAGTGACCAGGTTGAGATAATGGTGGCCCTGAAAAGTGCCTATGACCGTCTGTGAAAGAATCAGTGCAGTGAAATCTTAGAGGCTCCTTTTGTTTGTTACTCTGGCGAATATCAACGAATCTCAGCATAAAATAAAGTAAGTAAAAACGTAGGTACTAGTGAGTGACTCATAAAAATTATGTGAGAATCCTTTATTCCGATCAGATCAGCGGATGTTACGTATCATCCAATACACACAATTGAGATCAATATAGAGAGGAAGGACCTTACACCTCTCTATTTCCAGCTGGAGTGGTGGTAGTGACCACGCCTTCCGATCCACAGGTCGTGGGTTCGTATCTCGGTCGTGCACCAATGGATTTTCCATTCGGAAAATTTAAGTACTTTCAAACGGTGAAGGGAAATATCGTGAGGAAACCGGCATTTCCTAGAAGTTAATACAACTACTTCTAAAATAGTTTCAAATATATTTGGCACAATTACCCGTTTCGTCGTGCTCTACAGGATATTTGTGATAACTCCGCAAGTCAAGTTTTTAGAGAGGTAGGGCACAGCGAGATTTTCTCGCTCTAAATTGGAGCAGCCTGCCTGGGGAGATACCCCCGCCTTACAGAAGATCGCAGCCAAATAACATTATTTGTTTCAAATAGTGTTGTGTTCCTGCGGTGAGTAAGGTTGCCAGAGCTCTTCAGAGTCTTTAGGGGGGTAGGGGTTCGGCAGGCAACGCATTAGCAATGCTCCAGGTGTTGCTGATGTCAATAGGCGACGGTAACCACTTACCATCAGGTGGGCCGTAAGCCTGATTGCCTCCGTATAACATAAAAAAAATCAGAAACATCTGTTCTGAAATCATTTACTCATAAAAACTGATTGATAATACGTATGCTACCCCGAAAGGGGTTTATTTTACAACCGATTGGGAATAAAGTTTGTTCTAAGGTTTTGGAAATTCAACATCTTTCATTGAAAAAACTCGTGAAAAAACTTGAGTTTTTGGGGCAGTTTTACATCTGGTCGGCTGTTTTGGGGCCAATAAAGTTCAAACTCAATTATTCATCAGTTTTTGAAGTAATCTTGATGTCGAATTTCCCGTACGTTTAATAATAATTACTTTTATGAAAAAGATGATAAATATACCAAAAACAGATATTTTCAAAAAGTTTAGGAAAATCTGAAAGAATAAGAATAATACATACAAGTATATAAGGACAAAAAGGGTGAAAAAAAACGGGTTCACTTACTTTATATTCATCAAACTTGAGTACGAATTCCAATATCTCTGCAAATTGTTTCACTAGGGCCTGTTGCTGTTCTAAGTGCTGTGTGGGGCTCATACTGCCCCCGACCAAAGAACCTAGAAGATGTGGCACCACCTGCAAAAAAAAACATTCGTTCATTCGTTTTCATACTTGTGTACTTCATCATCATCATCATTTCAGCCGTACAACGTCCACTGCTGAACATGGCCTTCCCCATAGACAGAGTAAATCATCTGGGGGGGATTTGCCCATACTCACCACGCTGGGCATGCGGGTTGGCGAGCGCAGTTAGAGCTATCGTTGTTAAAATGAGGGACGCTGCTGCCCATCCCCAAGCTTTTTTTCCCTTAGTCGCCTCTTACGACACCCACGGATAGGTAGATATGGAGGGGCCTATTCTTCAGCCGGGGCCACCACGGCCCTTGTGTACTTACTTGCTGGAAATCTACTAACTTGTATCTAATCAATGGGGGATGGATCAGATTGTATTATCTGTACCTACTCAGTGAAATATTCAAGGTGTTTAAAATATGTATACTACCCCTAAAAGGGCTTATTCTATCACCAAAAAGAAAGAATATGAGCAAAAAAAAATAAAAACTTTGTCCACGGCTTTTTTTGGTTTAACGTCCTACTAACTATTATTTATTATATATTAAACGTACGAGATGTTGGACATCAAGAGACATGCTGAGTGGTGGCCATTTTTGTTACCATGATGTTGAATTGCATTTTTTTGTATTGTGTTATGTTAAGTCTGATTGTATTGGTAACAAAATAAACGTTTTTCTATTCTATTCTAAGAGTGTTACCTAAAATAGCTGAATAATTGAGTTTGAACTGATTTGACCCCAAAACAGCTGATCGTTGCATAGTGTTTTTACAATTTGAAAAAGGTAGAGTGTCCAAAAGTTGTAGAAAAACTTTATTGCCAATTGGGCGTAGAATAGGAGCCAAGAATAGAATAGAGCCACTTTCGGGAAAGTATACATAATTATGAATCATCTTGTAATGTGTTTATTTACCTCCTTTGTTATATAAGTACTTATTTATTAGCTGCAATTTCCTTAACCTAGTTGTTTAACTAAAATAGTGAATAATGATGTAATATGAATTGACATTTTGACTGGCCTCATAGCTCAGTTGGTAGTAACTCTGCCTTCTGCGCTAGAGGTCGCGGGTTCGATTCCCGCACTGGACAAACATTTGTGACTAACACAGATGTTTGTTCTGTGTCTGGGTGTTAAATATATATCTATTATGTATATCAGTCTCTGGTACCCATAGTACAGGCTATGCCTAGTTTGGGATCAGTTGACAATGTGTGATATGTCCGGAATTGAAAAAAAAAAAAATTATGCGAAAAAAAGTCAGTAAGTAACTTTTAGAACTAGATTTTTATAAATGTATTATTTCTTTCCCTAAAAAAGGTCATTCGGAGTATATCGCACATTTAAAATGAGTCTAGCCTAATGGCCTAGGTCTAATGGGTTCTGAAGTGATACGCTACGAACGAACAGCACTTAACATTTATTATTATAGATTGAATCATTCCCTAAATGAAATGTTTGACAACGTGACTAAGTAACCAGAGTCCGAGCCTATTGTGAAACATTTGTACCTAATTTTGTAACAATGTCAAGAAGTCATTGTGTTTTGTCGATCAGGTGATTGATAGAAGGGATATATTTAAATTTCAACTAAACAAAGTGATTTATAATATACTATCCCAAACGGTGCATATTCTAAACCCGATTGGCAATAAAGTAAGTTCTATGATTCTTCTAGGCTAGGAATAGGCCTAGCTTCACGCAGTTTCTAAGACGTTACGTAGTGATCCTTTTACAACTGAGGTGGCAAACAAGCTTACGGCCCACCTGTTGGTAAGCGGTTACCGTAGCCTATGAGCGCTTGCAATACCCGAGGCATCACGCACGCGTTGCCGACCCCGAACCCCCCTCCCCCTAAAGAGCTCTGGCAACCTTACTCACCGCAGGAACACAACGCTATTTGGAACAAATAATGTTATTTGGCTGCGATCTTCTGTAAGGCGGAGGTACCTCTCCAGGCGGGCTGCTCCAATTCAGAACGAGAAAATCTCAATGTGCCCTACCTCTTTTATTGGTATCTTTCCTGATTCCTAGATTTGATTTGATCGACGATTTCGGAAAATACGAAATCATCATTGTTACAATACCAAAATCAGCTATTTTGGGGTCAAATCAGTTAAAACTCAATTATTCAGCTGTTTTAGGTAGCAATCTTCATGTCAATCTTCTCGTATGGTTAAACGGTAAATTCGTTATGAAAATTATAAAAAGAAAAAAATATCAGCAGTATGAAGAAAATAGAAAAAGCCACTTTCAGGATAGTAAGTATACTAGTTACTGAACATATTGCCTCATAACTTTATATATATTTTTTAGTTGAATGGTTAACAATTAAACATTAATTTATAACTATGATGATAATAATAATAATAATGGTTAATGTTTTTAAGAGGAAGGCAAAAGAGCATTTTCTATCTCCGTAAGTACTATTTAAATTTAAATTATATATATTTCTGTATATTTGTTTTATTGTTTCACAAGTAGGTATATATATTGTAATATTATTATATAAGTAGTTTGTTCATAGTGATAAGTTTATATTTATGTATCTAATATAAGTATATTTTGTTAGAATAGTTTGTTTATACATCTACTATTTATTTATTTTTTTATTCATTGGTCTTGTACACGAACCCTACCTCTATAACCACCTATCTCTAGCCTCAAAGGTTTGCTGGAAGAAAACTCTTTTTAGGGTTAAGCTCGCCTTTGTACATGTCCTTTCATTTAGTTTGTTTTTTGTATGTGTTTTCTGTGTACAATAAAGAATAAAGAAATAATGTTTTAATTACCTACTGCATAATAATATGCTTTGAGCATACCATATTAAAGTATAATATTTATTTATAACTTTGTTTACAAATCGAATGGGGTTTGAGGAATAGGTAAGTGCATCATTTACTATTTATTAGCAAAACTTGTGTTTGATGCGAGGGATACTTTTTTATTACTTTGCGATTTTGTTTAGGTGATGACTGACGTAAGATGAAATTATCATATATATTAAACTAGCTACCGCTCTTGGCTTCGCTCACGTGGTACCTTGATAAGTAGCCTATATGCTACTTTTTATCAAGGTACCAGTAGTAAGTAGAACTCTATCAACAAGTTTGATAGAAATCGGCGGTTACGGCGTGATTGAATAAACAATCACCCAACATCCTCACAAACTTACGCATCCTAGTAATGTTATAGATGCGTTCTACTATACTACGTTTCAAAGTGATCCTAGTGATTTTATTGTGATTATAAACACCTTTTGAGTTTTAGTTTGACTAAAATTATAGAGTTCTATAACTAGAACAGCATCATTATCATCATCAGCCTGTAGAAGTCCACTGGCTGGACAAAGGCCTCCCCCAAAGAGTTCCATGACGAACGGTCTTGAGCCTTCTCCATCCACCGACTTCCCGCAACCTTCACAATGTCGACGGTCCATCGGGTGGGGGGCCTTCCAACACTGCGTCGCCCGGTTCGTGGTCGCCATTCGAGAACCTTTACTTCCCAACGGTGGTCGGTTCTGCAAGCTATATGGCCTGCCCACTGCCACTACAACTTGCTAATTCTGATAGCTATGTCGGTGACCTTGGTTCTTCTACGGATTTCCTCATTTCGGATCTTTTCACGTAGTGAAACTCGGAGCATAGCTCTCTCCATAGCCCGTTGCGCGACTTTGAGCTTGTATATGAGGCCTATAGTTAACGACCAAGTCTCAGTGCCATAAGTCAGAACAGCATATAGGCTACATTTTATCTCGGTAACACGCGCGCGAATCTTCAGGCAGAAGCTGGTTTACAATATAATTATGACCGATGTTCAAATTCGTCTAAAATAGTGCTGACATGCTTGCATTTGGCAATAAGACTGGTCCCGAAAAGAGTCTCATCCTTCCCCACGTCATGTTAGCTTTAGGTTTTTGCGTGTTCGTGGCTCATTAAATATTTAGCAGGCGAAGACTTTATTTCTCAGTTCCGTGCATGCGAAGACTGCTTCATAAAAGCTTAACCAAAATCACCCTTTTAGGGACCTTCGTGCTTTAGATGAGTTCAAACTTTACTCTGACCGAGTTTTATTTTGGGTCGATTCTTTTTGTACAAAAAACAGGTTAAGAAAATGTGTTGATCGGTGTTCTGCACTCTGTGTGGCTTTCTTGTTAGTAGTTTTTACAAGAGTGGTTTTAATAGAATTTGAAAGAGTCATCATTAATATTGTTTGATTGTCTCTTAAAGCCGGTTTCAACCAAACGAACATAGAGCTAAGGCTTAGAACAAGAGCATCCTTTCTCATAATTTTCATTCTTTCTTTCTTTGTGAACGCAGACAAATAAACGAAAGAATGCTCTATGTCTGTTCACACTAAAATAATTTAATAGAGTGGGGATAGAATGAGAATTCGCTCGGCTGATGTAAATCGGCCTTTATAAAAATGGTTAATATTGTATTTTTTATAAGGACAATGTTATAATTATTTGGTGTAGATCTGAACTACGTAGTAATCAATTATTTACAAGTATTTACGATTAGTTTGAATTGTATCTGAAAGAGTAATATTTAATGAATATTCTTTGTATGAAAATTGTAAATGTTTGAATTATAAGGACAATGTTATAATTTTTCCGTGTAGCTGTTTACCGGCAAATTAACCGATCCGGCCGCAAATTACCAAATGCGTAAAACACGCAGGCGGGCTGCTAGGCCTATTATAACATAGATATTCCGTATAATTGGGGTGAATCATACATAATACAAGCTAGTAAGCTGAATCACATGTCGCAACCAACCAAGACGATCTTTTTTCAAAGCATATGGAGGATCATTCTGGGACAACGATGATGTAATGCCATAAATGGAAACTTTAAGAAGGATCACAGACATCTGTTTCTAAAACGTGTCAGGAGTTTATTAAAAGTTTTGCTTACGAGTACAAGGTTAAACAACCCAACGAAGCCGAGCAGAACTATTAAGTATTCTGTGGCCAAGTACTTTGGTACTTTACATTAATATGGTATCTTATTTGAATACCAACATTTGTGTAGGCGACCAATTCTCATCCAAGTACCTATTCAATTTCACGTTTATTTGCTCCTACAATGACCCACATCTAATTTCTATAGGCCCATATACAGTGTATTACTTACTCCGTAAAACAGTATTAACTAAGGGACCTTTTCGTATTTTTTAGGCAAACCGTAGTTAGATTGTTAGATGCCTAATAATACTGCAGAGAAACGAATGAGCAGAAACTGGAGGAAGCGTCATGAAGGTTACATGCCGCGATCGCTCAAGAATTTAGTTAGCGTCCCACTGAACTCACGTTGTTCGGAAACCATACCTTTAGCCAACTCTGCTTTATTATGGCCTAATACGACCAAAGTTCGCTAGCGGTATTGAACAGACCTGACTCCTGACCCTCAATAGGTTCCCCTGTCATGGTTATCAGAGACTCGTCTATCGCATTTGATCTAGGAAAAGTTGTTGAACCTGGTGCATCAAATGCAATATTAACCAACGCAATATAGATAGCTGGCACCTGTAATCTGAGCTGGCAAATTAACTGTTCTAAAAGATGTGCAGTCACCTGCATTGAGATGTATACATTTCATAATTTTCACTAATTTCTACAATACAGTTGGAGATAAAAACAGGTACACACTACACAGTAAAGATGAAAATGGTAAGTACATAATTGTACATAATTGTTAAAAGTTGATGGTAGGTACATAATTGTTGAGTTTTTGGTTTGTTAACATTTATGTTTTACTAGCTTGCGCCCGCGGCTTCGATCGCGTGGTACCTAGATAAAAAGGAGCCTATATTCTATCCTAGGCAAGCAACTCTGTATCTGTCTTCCGTAATTGAACAACAAACATCCAGACATCTAAACATCCTCCCAAACTTTCGCATTTACAATATTAGTAGGATTAGTAGGCAACTGTGGCATAATTCTGAAGATAATGAAACGTATACATCTTAGTGCAAGCGAGTGTAAATCCACAATTAAAACCTCTAGCGTGATCGGCTGAGGGGGTAATTAAATTAACGCCACTTATGGACCAATTGCGAGATTTCAGCTATAAATTTAGCCAGATGTTAAACGGTTGTAAGTGTGTTCACACTTCACAGCTCAACACGCGCGGGTGTCAATATGTTTATTTATAGTTGCGTGCTTGTCTTGTCACTGATTCTTTCTTGGTCGTCCTGTATTAGGTCAATGACCAGATTGAGGTATGTAGGCCCTGAAAAAGGGCCTACAACAATCGGTGAAAGAAACAGTGTAGTGAAAATCGAGGCTCCTTTCGTGCACAATAATATTTATAGTATAAATTTTATACAACGCTCAATGAAGTGTGGAGGCACCTTGTACGATTTTAGCCGATCAAAAATATGAAATTTCCTTTTATACTAGCTGATTCATAATATGTATTTCAGACATCCGTTTAAATATGAAACTCCTGAACAAAGAGCTATAAGATTAAATACTAGAAAAAAGGATATAGAAGCTCCTCTGTGTCTGAGGTTAAACGTGGTCAAGCATGGCTGTAGGTATCAGGCTGTCACGCTCTACAACTCTCTTCCTTTAGACATGAAAACTATTGACAGCCCTAATATATTAAAAACTAGGTTAAAAAAGCTTTTGCTGGAAGGGTGCTTTTATACAGTGGACGACTTTAAAATGAGAAAATTAAATGTAATGTGAACGTCTTCATTAGTGTGTGTGTTTTTGTATTGTGCATGCTTGTATATCTTTAGAAATAAGTTTATATTTCAGACACGATATAAAAATTGTTATGATGAATGAATAAATGAAATGAAATGAAATTTATGATACCTATCCCGAAAGGGGCTTATTCTACATCCAATTGGCAATAATGTTTGCTATATGACTTATGGAAATTAAACATTTTTCATTTAAAAAATCCATACGAATGTCAGCTGTTTTGGGTGCAAATGAGTTCAAACTCAATAGAATAAATAAATAAAATAAATAAATATTCCGGACATATTACACACGGTCAACTGATCCCAAACTAGGCATAGCCTGTATGATGGGTACCAGAGACTGATATAAATAATAGATATATATTTAACACCCAGACACAGAACAAACATCTGTGTTAGTCACAAATGTTTGTCCAGTGCGGGAATCGAACCCGCGCCCTCTAGCGCAGAAGGCAGAGTTACTACCAACTGAGCTATGAGGCCAGTCAATTAGGAATTGCTTGTTAGCCAACCGAGTTGTGTATAATATAATTAAAAATGAGATTAATAATCTAAATAATGATGACCAATAATATATGCCAATCTCAGAATGTGGAGCTGATTTATCTTATCAAAACACGCCTGAAGTGTAGACAGAGGTGTCGCTTATATTTTGCGATTCATATCTTTATGAGATTCATATATCTCGTAACTTTATTGCAGATGGATGATAAGAGAACTTTCTTTATGCGCATCTGAAATTCACAATCCAGGTCCAAAATGTTTTCGCAATAAAAATATTTTTTATAAAATTTAACATTTTGTGCACTAAAGTAGGTATAAATAAAGAAACATGTAGGTATCTTACTTATCCTCCTTATTATTATAATGCAAAAGTTTGTGACGATGTTCGGATGTTTGTAGTTCAATGAGGCCGTAACGGCTCAACCGATTTCGTTGAAACTTGGGGAAGCTAGTCCTACTTTCCTAATTATCCTACTAATATTATAACCGCGAAAGTTTGTAAGTATGGATGGATGTTTTTTTTTCTTTCACGTAAAAACTACTGAATGGACTTTAATAAAACTTCACAATAATATAGCTTATACATCAGAACAACACTTAGGCATAGGACAATTCACACAAGATATTGTGTGAATTGTCCAAAATATGACTACTAGCTACTCGAGATACTAATCCTGCGCAGACGAAGTCGCGGGCACCAGCTAGTACAAAGTCAAAGTCAAAAGGCATTTATTTCAATAAAATCACTAGGATCACTTTGAAACGTCTTAGAAACTAGGTGAAGCTATACATAATAAATAAACATGTCATGTTCTAAACTCTAAAATGACGACATGGTGCCTTGAAACGTTTTTCTCTATCTCTTATAGTTACGGACTTTCCCATACTGATCAGATCTGTATGAAAGTGGGTAGGCCGACAAGTTGTACTATCATACTGTTAATAATATCAACAAATTTAGCTCAACTGGGTTTTCTAATTAATTTTACATGTGATATAAATTTCAAGAACAGTTGATCCGTCGTTTCTGAGAAAAAGAGTCTTGACAGAGAGACAGACGGACAGCAAAGTGATCCTATAAGGGTTTCGTTTTTTTCTGATGAGGTGCGGAACCATAGTAATGTAGGTAATGAGGTTTTTCCAGCAAAGAAAGCATGCATCCGAGAGCAACGTCCTGTATGCACCATTAACTTTGGTTCCACATCACGCACTATCATCGCTCAGAATGCACGTATATCAAACGATCGAATGAAGTGATGAACAATAAATTTCACTACATTTATTAGTTCTTATAAGCTAGAGTAGGTACCTAGGCAGGGAGGAAGATAGGTAGGTTATTATCTGTACTTATTTGGCCGTTGTGGCCCTGGCTGAAGAATAGGCCCCTGCATATCTACCTATCCGCGGATGATGTAAGAGGCGACTAAGGGAAAAAGCTAGGAGGTGGGCAGCAGCGTCATTTGACAACTGCGCTAGCCAACCCGCGAGCCCAGTGGTGAGTATGGGCAAATCCCCCCACATGATAAGGAATTTTCTCTGTCTGTGGGGGATGGTCATGTTCAGCAGAGGACGTCGTACGGCTGCAATGATGCTGATGATTTGTCCTCCACATACAGGGGTTTTGCAGTACTGGATTGAAGTCCAGAAAGTTCGCCGAATCCAAAACTATAATTCTGTATTTTGTCAAAGGACGTATAATTGTACGAAAGTGTTATCTACTAGCTAGATAGATAGATAACATTTGAATAATATATCTATATCTAGATGACATGATTTTAGCTCGCGCAAAAGTTCATAGGTAGTAGGTAGGTACATAGTTTCTATTTCTAAGTAAATACGATGCAATATTAAGTAGAGATCAGTCCAGTCAGGAGTACCTACACGACTCACGTAACTTGGCTAAATTCCGTTCCGCCCACCGATATACATATAAAGGCATTCGATTGCAACTACAAGTTGGCGTCAAACAATGCTACATTAAACCAGTTCGATACTTGCTAACTGTAGACATCTTTGCTTGACTTGGCACAAGTCGGCACAGCACAGATTTAGCAGTACTTACTAAAATCAGGAATCATCATCATCATTTCAGCCGTTCAACGTCCACTGCTGAACATGGCCCTCCCACAGACAGAGCGAATTCCTTATTCCAAATCAGGAATACCTAAATGGTATTTTCTTGTAAGCGCCACACCTGTGCTACGCGCACTGTAAGATGCTTCTTGTAAGAATATGGTGAGACGGTGACGTATGAATGAACATCATCAGCCTTTAGAAGCCCACTGCTGGACATAGGTCTTGAGACTTTTCCATCTGCCGAATTCCCGCAACTTTAACAATGTCGTCGATCCATCGGGTGAGGGGCCTTCCAACACTGCGTCGCCCGGCTCACGTTCGCCTAACTGTTGGGGACGGTTGTTGGTCCTGCGAGCTATATGGCCTATCCACTGCAACGTGCTAACTCTGTGTTGGTGAGGGGAAAAACTGTAGCCATTCTCGAACGCGTTGCATAAATTATGTTCACTCCACAACATTGTTGGAAGTACGGCTTAACGTAACAATTTGTCGAACTTTCACAAGGAATTAACTTGAATAAAGTATAAATTGTTGTGTTTCGCGAAACTGTCCTTTTAGTACAATTTATGCGCAATCATGGCCGCCCTGGTTTTTGTATTAACAAAACACTTTAAACTAGAAACTTGTTAAAGGCTTTTGACATTTTTCGAGACTTATCTCGATCTTATCCAGCCGCGAGATTCAGTCCTTTGCGTGTCACAGCGAACCGCTCTGACCCACTAACTGACAGAAGCTTGTAGTTACAAAGGGCTGCTAGGAACAGATTCAGCTCGTCCCGGATCTATGTGGGTGTTTTAAAGGATTATGGGATTATATTATAACAAAACCTCCCATTTGTTTCTGGGGTACTTCGTCCGTGTCCTTCGCGAATTCACGATCTGCCAAACATGTTTCACTGTTGATTTTTTTTAGCAGCATGTTGCATGGTCAAGGACGACACAGCAAGGACCAGTTGTAAAAAACCGCAGGTGCAGCTAGATGCGTGCGTCTTGGAATCCAGCTGGATGCCTACCAACCTTATTCACGTATGACGAAAGCAATTCCTAAGATAGCAATGTGTTTATGCCAGTTATAGGGCCTGGATAAACGAGTGATTATTATTTTTACCTAGATGCGAAGCACCTGGCGGGGCAAGTTCGCATGCCTGGACAATTACAGGTTTCAAAAGGTGAGACAACTTTCATGTGCAGTAGCCGTCAGAGTATAAATTGTTATAACAAGAATTATTTTTTATATGAATCCCGAAGATTTGGATTATAGATTGTGGCTTTACAACGAACAATGCAGGCTAAGCGAGAGGCGTTGCGAGCGGTCGCGAAACACCGCAATACGGTCTCATACGTGTCGCACTGCACCCCTGAACCCCTGAAGAACGAAAACAATAAATCACGTTTTCTTTTACATGGATTTGCTCTAAATTTCTAGAAATAATCGACAGTGAATTAGTAGAGTTAAGTATAAACTTTACCCGGACGAACAATTTATGATATGATAGGGACTACACAATATAAAATTGTTTTAAATACCTATTTACACTTCGATACAATTTCTTAATTCGCTTCGTATTTATAGCTACCTACTCGTTTATGTGATTAATGTTCCCGTTAATCACAGTTAAACCCTTAACTGAGATTTAGATGATTAACTTTCACAGACCACAGAATCATAGCATTTCCAAAATGTAGAGTCTAGCCTAAACCACCATTGCCGAATAGGTAGAGCAATGAAATTACCCTTCGAACTACATCATCATCATCATTTCAGCCGTTCGACGTCCACTGCTGAACATGGCCTCCCCCACAGACAGAGCAAATTCCTTATCATGTGGGGGGATTTGCCCATGCTCACCACGCTGGGCATGCGGGTTAGCGAGCGCAGTTAGAGTTATCGTTGTTAAAATGAGGGACGCTGCTGCCCCCTCCCCTAGCTGTTTTCCCTTAGTCGCCTCTTACGACATCCGCGGATAGGTAGATATGGAGGGGCCTATTCTTCAGCCGGGTCCACCACGGCCACAGTATTCTTATGTAGTCGCAGTATTCTTATATATTAGCTTTATGTAGTCTAACTACATAAAGCAAAACAAATGTAGTGATAAATTGAACAAGCCGGCACGCGTTTCGCCGAGGCCAATGAAACAGTCTCTCAGAAAAAAACCGATGAAAAAAGTGTTACATACAAAAGACATGCTTCGGCAAGTGTCGTTTCGATATAGGTAGGTACGTGTGTTATGTTTGTGACACCGGAAGCACGTGCGCTAGATAGAAAGATATAAACCGGAACCCTACCGTACGTAGCTGCGTAGGGACAATTACCTACCAGAGGAGGAGCATTGACTAAACGTTAACGTAAACGTTTAGACGTTTTTTAACAGCTAGCTGCTAGTCTGTCGCAAATGCTTGCTTGTCGCGAAACTAGGAAATTGTTTATTAATTATCTTCCTTTAGGTCAATGATCAATGATGTTAATGATTTGGGAAACTTCGTCATAATATCTTCTCATCGCAGATACCGCAAAGCCTCAAGACGTAAGTCTACAATCAGTGCGTGTTGCCCGTGATGACAAATGACACTGAGACTTGGTCGACATTCGACTATTGGCCACATAGGTACATAAGCAAAAGGTTGCGCAACTGGCTATGAAGAGAGCAATACTCGAAGTTTCACTGCATGATAAAATCCGAAATCCGTAAAAGAACCAGGGTTGCCGACATTGCTTTCAGAATTAGCAAGAAACACATTAATCATGAATCAAACATTACCATTTTAGACTCCCCAGATTAGCAAAATCTCTTAATCCTAAGCATGTGTAAACAACTGTAAAATGATATACCTAACCTTTCAGCCCCAATGCCACTTATTAACGCAAAATTAAACACCCTACTGACATTATCTATAAATAACAATATAAATGTAGCATTTACTAGCTACGGCCCGTGGCTTGCTTTGCTATCTTGGCTATATGGCTAAAATGTAGCCAATAAACCACCTATCCTCGGTAATATGCAATATCTATGTAAATTTTCATCAAAATCATAACAGCTGTTATACTTAGTTTAATTGAACTATGTACTAACATATTGTTGTGTGCCACGGAAGAGGCCAGGGCCACATCGGGTTTGAGGGCCAAAGCGATTCCCAGGCACTGCTGCTTACAGGGATACTGACAAGGCAGGTCTTAACATACCCCAATTAGAATTATTGATGTGAAACTAAACATGAGAAGAAATCTACTGAGTAAACATGATATTGTTATTATCTTTATGATAAAATATTATCAGGATGACATCATGTCTTATCAAGGGCTTATCACAAGATGGCGCTATCAAACGAATGCATGTTGAGTATGAACTGAAGCCTGAACTATGATAGGTCCTGAGCCTTTTTGCGGCATACCAAAAAACCCGGCTCAAAGAAGTCTCTTGCTTTCGTGCTTCGAAGAATCGACCAAACTCTGGATAAACTCTTCGGGCATGAACCACTCTAAGTTACTAAAGCCTTCGATAAACAGTACACCAACCGTATCCTAGCACTAAATAAGAATCTCTACGAATAATCCAATCTTCGCATTATTGTTAGAGCCTTAACTGGACACTGTTGTCTTAATAAGCACATGTTCAAACTAAGGCTATGCGACACACAAACCTGCAGGCTATGCAAGGAGGCGGACGAAATGCCTTTACACCTGCTAGGTGAGTGCGGAGCACTTATGCTGTAACACCTACAGCCATAAAAAGTAAATAAATAAATGAACTGAAGCCATGATTGCATGATCTGAGTGAGTAAGTCCTCATTTTGTTTGTATGGTTTATGTGAAATACAACTACCTAGGTAGTTTCAAAATAAACATTGTGATTTCTTGAAAAACCTTCAAAATTAGTTGGTGGCCAAGGACTGGCTGAAAAATCCAGGTCATTCGACAGCTCGACGATATCGATAGAGTCGCGGGCAAAATCTGGATCAGAGGCGCACGGGACAGAGGAGGCAAAAGCGAAATGAGGCCTGCATGACCCAGTATTGGGTGAAACCAGGCTGAAATGATGACGATGATCATGTAAAAATGGTTTGTGGTATTAAGGCGAGGTTACTCACCCGCTGCAGCTCCAAGGAGTGGTTATAGCACCGCAAAAGTTTATTCACGAGCGGTTTGACGGCGCGCCACGCTCTCTCCTGCGATATCCGTGAAGGGTCCGCTATAGCCTCCCGTATCTCCTTCCCAGCCCCTTTGTAACACTGTATTTCTTCTAAAATCTGCTCGGAGTCCAGCAGCACCCTCTGAACATCTTCATAAACACTGCGCTCGGTATCCGTGGGTGCGGCGTGCTCGAAGTCTAAAAATATATCGTACCGCGGCGAAGAACAACAGTTCGACTCGTCACGGGACAAAAGACTCAGCAGTTTCCCCATTTTGTACGCGAACAATAAATAAAATAACGATGATTGAGCAGGTAGAATCTGGATAATTTTCTAGCACTGCATTGCCGAGTGTGGTGTTCAATCACTTCTAGTTTACCACAAGACACAAGTTACTATCAGGAATTTTATTACTTATTTTATCCAGTATAAACACAATTTATTGAGCATTGGCTATTGGCTGAAAACGAAAGAAACGAATTATTTTCGTGGTACAGCACTGCGTAATCGACCTACACCCAACAATTACGCTGGAGTACTGACTGTCTTGTCTGCTGTCATGTCATGTCATGTTGTCTGACCTGTCTATCATGTATGGAATGTCAGTCTTTTGTATAAAGTCAATGTCATGTCAGTTTTCTAGTGTGACAATGATGATATTAGTGTTCTGTGGTGACAATGTAGCAAGCCACAGAGAAGCCAAAACTAGATAGGTTGAGGTAAAGAAGTTAGATGACGCACTGCGTCCGTACTCTGTATGTACTTAGATTTGGAATCTAGCCACTTTTAGTGATAAAAATATCGATCCGTCCGAAACATAATAAAAATGGATTCATTGTTTAGTTTAGTAATGATAATAGTGAAACTTTTAACCAAAATAACTGATCGAACGTTCCAAAAAATATATATATCGTTATTGTATTGAACTTCACTCACCCCAAAGATATCATCACAGATTACTTTTGTGGGTATATTCCCTTTGCCGAGCTGCGTTCCAATTCACCAACACCGGAATCGTTTATAAAACATATCACTGTTGACCCCTTAACCCTAAGAATATTACCTAGGTACTACCTAATCCTACCTACATCCGCTTTAATCGGTTTGCCCAGTAAAGTATACACATGATACACAAGTACCTATCTATATCTCACTCGGTTTGTTTAAAAATATTTCACATCGAAATTGGCTGAAGTGGTACCTCTGTCCTGCCTACTATTCCTCCTAACCTAAAAATAAAGATCCCGAAGCTTCGCTGGAAAGATGTGTAGGTCAAAATGAAGAGAAATAAATACTTACACCCAGTATTATTTTAAGCATTATTTTATTTAGGTACCTACTTACATAATATTTTATAGGTAGGTAATAATATTTTATAATTTTTATACCTACCTACTTACAACGTATTAGGTACCCATATGTAACATCGACACAGGGCCAATAAACATACAACATACGTACTTTTTACAAATAAAATGTATTCTAATAGTTAGGTAATTAAGTAATCTATTTACAAAATTCATTTCCGTCTTTTAAACTCACAATATGAAGGTAATCATATTTATCAAAACCTGCCTAGGTAGGTACTACCTCTTAGGAGGGTGAATGAGTGTTCCCAACTTCCATCGATTCCTATTTATTTTAAATTACTTACATGTGTAGAACACCATAACCGCATCATAATATTGCCGCCATGTCATGCCATAGTGATTCCGTTTCCTAGTCTTTATAGTGCTGAGTCCAAGAAAATATTGTGCGCTGCCCCGTGTTTGTAGGTACATGCTGAATAGGGTGTAGCACGATTTGGTAACAGAAACATGGCGTGTAGCGGGTAATTTCGACAATTCATCTATCCTTACAAACAGATTGATAAGTCGAGGTGTATGACTGTATGTACCACTGCCGCTTAATTGATGCGGAAATATAATAATACTTACGGAAATGGAGTATTTTTCATTTCCAGCAGCTATTCTCACTCTCAATCACCCTTCCAAAAGTCATAATGTGAGCAGAGATTATTTTAGTGCTATTTTATGTAAATAAAGTTAAGTTCATTTTACCGCGAAGTGGATATCCAAGCGCCCTGTAGAAAACATTATCTACAGTTCAATAGAGAAATGGACAGAGCAAGATAAATCATGTAATCGCCAAATTAAATTCACTTAATTACGTTACGTACTTATATTTTAAAAGATAATCTATGAAACTTATAAATAAATCGATCGTAGGTATATTTTAAAGATCAGTCTAACATTCGATAAAATTTATACAACTTTTCTAACATTCAATATTTAAGGCTATGGCCAAACAATGCGGCCTTGAATAAGTATTTTCTTTATCAGGAACATAAAATTACTCATCATAAATTAAGTCATAAACTAAATTATTATATTATGCAATGCAACGACCATCGACTGCATGCATTTTGTGTTTGTGAAGTGGTGTTTCTGTGCGATACCTAGATGTAAGATCTTAGGCCAATAAGTAAGGTTAATAATTATTACCAATTTTTAACAGTCCCCATAGTACCTAAGTACGATTCGGTATATTATAAGAAAACACCTACCTAAAAGTACAAGAATTACTTGATCAGCCAGTATGAGCTGAGTCTTAATTGTTTGCACGCTGCTTCGTGTATTGCACTCTTGTTAAGATAACACCAGTTTGCCTATGGAAACCGAAATGTGACATAGCTAGCGGCCCGTTTTGCCAACTATAAAGTTGGCAAAAGAACTATCTTACATTATAAAAAAGGTAGGTGTAACACGCACGACACTGCTTTTGTCGTGTCGAAAAGCGTTGTTGGTTGTTAGTCTAAAGGTAAGATCGTATTTTTGGGAGACGTCCTGTTGAAGTAGTGATAGGTTTTGTGGAGACACAACAACAAACGATACAAATAACATCTAACTACACTTATCTACACTCGCTACCATAGTCTTAGTGTATTTGGTGTAAAGATCCGTCTTATTTCTACTTAATTTAAGTATCATGATAGAGTAACTTTTTCTCAGTGTTTAATTCTCATTTCTAACGTATCCAGTGTAGGTATATTTCGTCGTTCCTGTGAATGATAACTACTGGTTTGAGTAAGTATATGTCTAGATAGACACTCGAAGCTGTGGAACGCGTCGAAAAAATTAGAGGCCAACTATACTGTTGGTCTTTAAATCCCTTCCCCGTCTTCAGTAACAAACAGTGGCATCGTCACTGGATAGTTTCGTATTGCTAGGCGAAAATTGTGTTGCTCAAAATGACGCCTGTGTGTTTAACATGTGTAAAAATTACAAAGATTAATCTAAAACCAAGAAAAAACTCACCTATCATCGATAAGTCACATTATTTCGTAACAATTCCCGCAATTCGCCATATTGAAATATATCAAAAATAAATTTATCAAGCTGCGCGCCATTTTTGCTGTTGCCAGTTTATGAAATCACTTTGAGTTATTTAGAAGAAGCTCGTACCGTAGCAAGTACATGGACATGTAGATTTTTGATAGAATACATAATGACTTATATGCAGAAAGATGCAGCGCGAGCAAGACGTGCTGACCACAGCCATAAATGAAGTTAGGATGAAAACGGGAATGCAGGATGTGATCGGATTCTGCTCCTCTTCATCCACAACATCAACGGGGATTCTCGAACAATGTTGCCTGCCACCAACGCAGGGTCCTTCTCCGTTACTAATGTTACTGAGGCTAGCAGGGGGACAATGCACAATACACCCCAACGTGGGACATTGCAGATCTTATTCTCCCACTTAAAATTAGAATTAAAAGACGTGCTGAAGTGCGTACCAGCGTAATAGTTGGCCTGTTTGTTTTAGTTCTATAATAGCGCGACAGTCCATCTAGACGTATACTTAATACATACCTAATCAAAGATTTACTGTTACAGTTGTAACTATTGATGTTCCTGTGCAAGAGACTAACAAGAAAAGCTCAATGATGAGATCAGTCTAGTGTGGGTAAGCACTGGGTAGATAATGGTGTCGATACTGTTGTTGCTTTTTCATCTAGTAACTAAATTTGACAACACTAAATTAAAGCCATCCTTGTCGTTTTGTTGTGACAATCTGTCGCACGCCAACCTCCTGTTTCTACCCAATCAGGCTGGCTGGTAGATAATGCCTTGGCATTAAGCCCACCTTTTGTACATTGTTTTTTTTGTGTGCAATAAAGATTAAATAAATAATAAGAATGAGACAACATTATTTTGATTGCTTTCAAATGAAGTTAGTTTAGGAAAATGGCACGACAGAATCGACACCAATAATAATGGTGTAGTTAATGGCCTAGTCTCAGTTTAGCGCGCTGCTTCATGGACCTACAAGTTTGACAGGTGTTTGGATTTTATACGGAAACTCGGCATATTTGAACCACTTCGCCAACTCATTATATCCAAAAACCTGACCCATCACGACCCTGCTTTCTGAACTCATCAACTACCGACCGCTGTGCGTATTAAAGCGTGCTGCCAGTAGCTGAAAGAATAGCCGCCAATCATGCTACCGGTGATACTAGCTGTAAGTATCACGTGTCTATCGGAAGTATTTCAGTGCCGATACAAGCAAGAACTTCTCAATAAATAGGTCTGAGTCTAGTGCAGCAATGTGGGCCGCTCGTCCGACCAACGCGCTGGCAGTGTGAGGCAGCGCGTGTTGCACGTCATAGCGGACCACGGATACTGAAGACGCTCGAGCTGCGAGGGGAGATACCATGTTGTGCACCTGTAAAATGATAATACAATTTCAGGCATTTTTCATTTCTCTGTCAAGCAACGTAGGTACATTACCTTCCTAAAACAAAAGTGTAATCTGTCCCCATAACTTAGACAATTCCAACCTAGTTAGAGATGGGTCGTTCTTGCTATTTCGCGTACCAGAAAAAGTACCATTTCTTACAAGTACCTAGTTAAAAAACCAGGTAACTACATAGTTTAAAGTATTGAAATTTAAATTATGTACCTACCTACTTATGAATTATTAACATGTTTACACTCTACTCAAATTGACATGACTGTCATTACTTGCTTGACATAAATGACAACGAACAAATCATTATACTTTTAGCAATTTCCCCAGTTTCCCCTGAAAATTCCACTCATGGCGGTTAAAGATACGAACTTGAGCAGAGGCGTAATTTACGCTAATAGGACCATGGGCGCCATGGCAAAGAGGGGCGCCGGCCAGGCTGCGAAGAACGACGCAAGCCGCGCCCCTCGCGCCTCGATGAAAAAAATAAATAATAAATAAATATTCCGGACAAATCACACACGGTGAACTGATCCCAAACTCGGCATAGCCTGTACTATGAGTACCAGAGACTGATATGCTAAATAGATAAATATTTAACACCCAGACACAGAACAAACATCTGTGTTAACGAATAAGGAAGAAATTGGCACTCACCATTTCCCTGTAAGCCTGTCCTAGCAGCGAAGTATCCTTAGCGGCAGCCTTACACAGTTCCAGCCTCGCAGAGTGGAGAGGCACGTATCTGTCCTGGCCAGATCCACAAAGCAGGATATGCTTGAACTGATGCAACTGGCTCCGCTCACTCAGACGGTAGAGGAAGGACCGTCGAGGATCAGACGCATCCCGCAGCGATAGTTGAAGGAGGGAACCGGATTTCTTCCATTTCTGCATAAACCACATTCCTGAAAGCAAAACAAGAAGGTATTACGTATCTACCAACAAAATTTTCGTAAGACATAATGCAAAGTTTTAAATAAAGTTCTTAAGCTGTCATGAAGATAAGTTAAATTTTTGTCATCAGCATAGCTTGATTTAGGTGCAGGTACCTAATAACTCATAAAATATTTGTAGTTTCTGCTAACTTGAAAACCTACTTTTTACAATGTAACTTTAGATAAAAACTCAAATATTGACGGCGATTTGCCATACTGTCCAGCAGATCTTTCTTCTTATTTTTATTTTTTAATTTGGAGGCTGCTGAGGTAGCGGGTCCTTTATAAATATAATTGCCGAGGTTCTTCAAAGAATATTTATCAACAACTACGTTAGAAGGTTCTGTAGTTTATAAAAAAAAGTAGGTTCTTCGGCACAGATTACAAAGTCAAGCAAGTCAGACACTTTTTAGTTCTGAGCCGTGTGTGAACAGGTCGAGATTATAATTATACCAAATTATATTTCATAATAAACCTTACTAACCCGTACCCTACATACTGACATCGGAAACTTCCACTTCTTCTACACTGTGAGTCATGTGAGTGGTCGACACGCGCTTGGCCAAATTCAATAAGAAGTCGTGTTCAATATCTGATATTCGTTTCAAAATGATATAACGCCGTTTGAACGCGGCTTTTTGAATTTGGCCAACTTCAATACGTACGTACTTAGGTCTACAACATAGGCTGGCCAACCTCGAGCCAAAGACAAAACTGTCTTTGATTCTGGGCGCGTAGCTTGAGTGAGTACCTAGCTAGAGATGGGTCGTACTTGCTATTTCACGTACCAGATCCATAACGTATCGTATTTTACAAGAACCAGGTACTACCTGGTACTAAATACTTGAAAGTATTACTTCGATCGCACGAGTCCACTGCGCAATTCCACAGCGCAAGTCCGCCACGTACCCATACCGCGTACCGCGACGGACGGTCGGGTTGCGACCGCGCGGCGCGTCGCGTCCTAGGGTGCGCGGTGGACTTGCGCACCGCAACCGAGTTTTTTTAATACGTCTAAGTATCGTAAAGTCGTACTAGGTGCGTATAGTTTGATGCGAGAACCTGGTTTAAAAACCTGGTTGCGTAAATACGAACCACCTCTAACCTAGCCAACATTACGTCTAAGTACATTACTAAGTACGGGGAATCCCCAAGATAAACAAGCATGCATTCTCTGAATCGAGGAACCACAGATTACCTACTTGTTTTTATATTATGTGCTACTAATCCCAGTGTTTCTCAATATTTATACAAAAGAGGGGCTTTAGATATATTATGCTTCAAGATGCCGCCCTGTGCCGGTCGTCGACTTTAACTGATATTTAATTTTATCAAATCTGGGGTGACCTTGAAACCCCTGCACCTGTATTTTACAGTCTCTTTTGATCTTCGTACTAAGGCAGGCCAAACTGACTCTCAGGCTGCCCATCATAAGCTGGTCATCAGAAAATTGTTGATGGAAAAAAAGGAAACGTAGGTACGTTCTTTTTGATAGGTTGATAAAAAAAATATGTCAGACGTTTTTTGATGGTATGCGGCCAGGTATTTAACTAGCCTTTAGTTTACACAAACGCAAAAAAATTGCGCATCCAAAATGCAATGATATAAATCAGTGGAATTCAAACTCACGACCTATGCCCATTATTGCCCATGCATAACTTTTGTTTACAAAGTCCAGAACGACAAACAACGCCTAGCATGACTGCAACTAACGTTATAGTGGGTAGTGCTTAAAGTACTCTTTGATATTGGGGCGATACCTATGAAAACATAGATAGTTTTTTTTTAGTTGGGATTGGGAAACACTAGCTAGGTACCAACCTAATTACCTACTAACTGGCTTTCATTGTCATTACAGCTACTCATGTTTGCCTCGCTGTGCAGTTAGAATACATAGTACTAATCTGTGTGTGCAGTTCATAGAGTAATTTTGTATATACCAGGTGCAGTTGAAAATAGATTTCGTGGCAGGCAGTGTGTTGTGTGTTTCGTGCATTAAATCTACCGACTACCGACCATTTGCCTATTGCATTAGCTAAGTAGTACCTCACCTATTGCATTAGCTAAGTAGTACCTACTCTCAAAATATCAAAGATCATTTACCATGGACGACGAAGTGGCAGTACAGCTCAGAAAGGAAAAAGAAGCACGCAAGGCGGAAGTGCTGAAAAAACTCGAAATACCGAAAAGCAGGTTTTTAAGCGCCCTCGAAAAACAGGATGCGAGTGATCCACGTAACAGAAAAAACCTAGAAACAACGAAATTGCACAAAACAGTAACAGAAGTTCTGAAAAAGAATGCATACTTCAGCATGTCGCACTACCTGCACTGCGCTAAGGCGATCTGCATCGCGTTCGGGACAAAACATAATCGACATTGCTTGGAAGATTTCGAAATAAGTTTTACATATATTCTAACACACGCAAAATTATTTGGAGATCAGACAATTGGTATGTTTCCACTTGATTGCAAAGATAAAATAGTATATTCATGTATAAAGCCTTCGCTCAGCGGGCTGCTCCCTGATACCGAATACATGAGAAAAATACTGGTCCTGATCGAAGACTTGAAGAAACTTTACGACGAGACGAAATACAGGATTCTAAACGCTAACGTGACTTATCTCACTCTTTTGATTTTAAGAAATGGCATTCAAGAAGACGATATTCTATTTTCCAGTTCGTTCCAACAAAACATTCAAGATGATTACCGTAAACTATGCCCCCATTCCTTATCCTGCGAACTGCCGAGAATGATGAACAAACAATTGTGGGGCCATTTTAGAAATTTTGGCAAAGCGGTATATCTAGCCCTCCACGCGTTTTTGACTGTAAAAGACGATTTATCAAGAATGATTTTGCAAAAGACCTGCATGCAGTACTTAGAATGGTACAATATGGAGTTGCCAGGTTTGTTTTTCAAGGTTGTCAGCCTGTACGGGGTATCGGAGGCCAGGCTGTGGGATTTGCTTAGTTCTGAGAAAACTTCCGAATCACTCATTAGACTGGCGAATTTTTTTAACACAGTTAATTCGGATACAGCTGAGATAGTCCCATATTGCATGGTCTTCAATGGAGAGTCGGCCAGTATTAATGCAAGGTTGTTGTCAGGGTCTTATAATGCATATTTATGCACCATTTTAGCCCACATTGTTGATAAAAATATTGGCTTCGACAAGTCCTTCATAAGAAACTCTGATTGGGCTGTAGATAGTGCTGCAAAAAAAGCTGGTATGAAGATAGCTAAAGTGTTCCATCAGTTCTATACAAAATAGTGGCTGTACTAAGAACAGTCATGAGATGAGCGAGCAACTTGTTTGAATCGTCTTTGTAGGTACCTATAGGTAGCTAACTGTTAGAGCATGACATTCAAACTGTTGGCCAATCCTATCTGCATGATACGTATAGGGCAACAGGTTGTACTATCAATATTTGCTGGTAAGAAATTAAAATTATAAAGATATAGGGTTCTTTGCAAATACATAAAGTGGGATGCCATATGGAAAGAGATTTGTTCCTACATTCCAAAACGATTTTATTTCTATTCTAAGCCTTACAGGTTTTTGGGATACAACTAAAATAGTAATATTTGAATCCAATATAATGTGAGCTTTTATTTGATTAAATTTGAATGGCATATTAGTTCAGGTAAGACTGGTTATTAGAGTTAGTGGTGTAATTTTCAAAGTATATCTTAGTTGTGGTGCCTCAACAATCATCGAAGCACCAACTTTTAAAGTGAACTCGGTTCGGTGCGAACCAATAGTATATATAGGTAGAATTTTTTTAATCTAAAACTGAACCCCCTATTGTGCTTACGTTTGTGTCGCTCCTCTCAATGTTACGTGACCGTTTTAGGTAAGCCGATCTCTACTTTCTAGGATATTTAACCTAAAATTTTCTTGATAATTTGTATTAGGTACCGACTATCTTTATGTACTTACCTTCCCAGTTATGATTACCGATTTATTAAAATGTAGTGTGTACTAAAAACACTGACATAAGTTTCATTTATCCTATATCCTATCCAACTAATATTATAAATGCGAATGTTTGTGAGGATGTTTAGATATTTGTTGTTCAATCACGCCCAAACGGCCGAACGCATTTGGATGGAATTTGGTACAGGTATAGATTATAGTCTGGACTGGAATAGAATATAGGCTTTTCCAGACGAGCACTTGCACTAGCACTTTTTATGTACCACGCTAGCGAAGCCGCGGGCGGAAGCTAGTTATAATATAAAGAAGACATTCAAACTTACCAGCATTAACAAGTCCGCTCGAGTTGTACAGCGTGCCAAGATGTGGTCCACTGAGTGACAGGAACGTGTGTAGTTTGCCCAGGAACGGCTTCATCTGGGGCCTAGCCAGTGCCGACCTTATGATGATCGTCCCCAGGGAATGCCCCACGAAGCTGATCCGAGCTGGCTCGCTGGCGGTCTGTATGTGCGTCAGAATCTCCTGGACAAGCCTGTAAGAAAAAATAAATATTCTTAAATTGAATATTCCGGACATATCACACACGGTCAACTGATCCCAAACTAGGCATAGCCTGTACTATGGGTACCAGAGACTGACAAAGGTATGTACCTATATCAGTCTCTGGTACCAGATAAAATACATCACAAATGTTAGACCAGTGCGGGAATCGCACCCGCGACCTCTAGCGCAGAAGGCAGAGTTACTACCAACTGAGCTATGAGGCCTGCGAAAAAGAAAGATGTTCTAAGCAATTAATTTATCTAGGAATGAATGAATGAATGAAAATTCTCTATTGTACACACCTTGACTAGGAGTTACTAGTCAGCAGATTGCAGATAATGCAATAATTATGTCCCGCAGCAGAAATCGAACACGCACCCCTTGCGTCTCAGACTAAATATTTTAAATGACTATCGGACGCCGTTTTAACTTTGCTTCATGTCTGTGTTTTCTCGTCTTAATGTTCTAAGAGCCAGTTATGGTATTGTCTCCCTTTTTCCCTTAAAGGTAATAAAGAGCGATCCTTTTCGTAACAGGGCGTTAGAGTATAAAACAAGGATAGGTAGGTACTTAAATTAAGTAGGTACCTATTATTTTATAGGTACTTTGTAAGTACGCCGACATTCATAAAAGCTCTGCTATGTTTCGTTCCACCCAAAGGTTGCGTGGATGATATCGCTTTCAGCGATAAGGCCGCCCATTGTTTTACCCTTTTGAGTGTCATGTTTCTATTAATTATTTCTTGTGGGTAGGTAATTATAAAGAGCCGTGGAGGCCCTGGCTGAAGAATAGGTCCCTCCATCTCTACCTATCCTCGGACGTCGTAAGAGGCGACTACGGGAAAAAAGTTAGGGGATGGGCAGCAGCGTCCCTAATTTTAACAACGATAGCTCTAACTGCACTCGCCAACCCGCCCAGCGTGGTGAGTATGGGTAAATCCCACAGGAATTTTCTCTGTTTGAGGGAGAGGCCATGTTCAGCAGTGGATGTCGTACGGCTGAAATGATGATGATGAATCATAAAGAGTTATCTATCTATAAGTATTATTAGGATGTCTTACCTGTCCGTCATAGTATCAAAGTCGGAGAAGGTGTCTCCCTGATTCCGTTCTGACATGAGGAAGTCCAGCCGTGCACCAGGGAGGCCCAGCTCTAGGTAAGTTTTCACCAGTCGAAGGTCTGCCGCGTTGCCGTCCAAGCCGTGAACGCAGATTATAAGGTGCATTCCTGAAATGAAAGAAATAAAGATCATTTATTTGTCCCCAAAACAACATAGGTATAAAAGAACGGATACATCCCTTTCGGTACAAAAACAGTAAAATTTAACATTGCGGGAGAGAGATTGCTAGCAATGGCAGCTTGCCATTTGTTTTCCGAGGGGAATGCAAGTGGCGGAGGCGCTCTTACCTTCCGGATTGAACATCCGATACTCATCGCTGATATGGAAATATGGTAGAGAGCTCTCCACAGGCGGGAAGTCCGAGTAGATCGCGCCAGGGTACTTCACGCTTTGGCGGAACTCCTCGCGGCATTTCACAAAGAGCCGCTCTGACTCTGCCAGGCCGAAAATGCTCACAAGATTGCTTTCACGATGCTCTGGAAGAACAGAAGATTCCAAATAGATTCTCGATCCATCTATCTGTATCTATAAGTATTAGGGTTTGGTCCCGGGAATTCCCGGTCCCGAAATACCCGGGAATTCCCGTTTTTTTTTGCCAATTGAGGAACCGGGAAATCATAAATCGTTTTCCGGTTCTTTCGGGAAATTTCGGGAAAAATATTTTACGTCTAGGCGAAAGGTTTAAAGTTAAACTGTCATAGCTTAATATTAACCAACCGCACATACTTTTGCATGTCGCAGGTTCTGATCAAAAGGATAGAATAAAGCTATATCACTGTTGATCTGTTTAATAATTTAAGCATGTAAGGTAAGGATATTGTTGATTTTTATGCAAGAAAAACAATGTAAAATTTCATAAAAAAACTGCATTTATGTTCGTTTCAAAGTATTTTTCTATATTTTAAAAATTGTCTTTAATAAAAACATTTCAATTGATACATATTTATTTTTCATTAATTTCCCCTCTTTTTATACCTACTCAATCGAACATAAATGCAGTTTTATTTATGAAATTTTACATTGTTTTTCTTGCATAAAAATCAACAATATCCTTACCTTACATGCTTAAATTATTAAACAGATCAACAGTGATATAGCTTTATTCTATCCTTTTGATCAGAACCTGCGACATGCAAAAGTATATGCGGTTGGTTAATATTAAGCTATGACAGTTTAACTTTAAACCTTTCGCCTAGACGTAAAATATTTTTCCCGAAATTTCCCGAAATACCCGGGAATTCCCGGTTCCCTATGTGAAGCTTCCCGGTATTCCCGGTTCCTTAAAAACTACCCGATTCTGCAATCCCTAATAAGTATAGCTGGTGGACAGAACCGAGTACCTCTGTGGTTTAGGTTCTCGACGATTGCTGAAAGTCGGTGGATGGAGGTGGCTCAAAACTTACGTCATATCATTTTATGGGCGAGGCGAATGTCTAGCAACTGTAGTATTACGGCTGATCATGATGAGATGATTCTTTATCGGTTTTTTCCGGTTTGTTGGTACGTTTCATATGCGATGGAAATATAGTATCTATGGCCTACCTGATGTTAAGCTGTTAGCATCGCTTATTGAAATTTGCAACAATATTTGCATTGCAAAGGGTTGTGTGCCTTGAGGATTAAGTTGAAAAATCTGTCATTTGCCTGAGAAGTTCAAGGGTACCTTTATTAGGCCTATATACCACCTACCTTTAAACCGTACCTACCTAACAAGAGTGAACACATAATTTTTTCGTTGCAGAAACTACCTTTATTTCCATTCTCGTTTCGATTAGCCAGCTCTCCCGTGCTCTGACTCTTGTTAAGAGTATTCGTGGCCGTGTTGGAACCGGAGCTGGACAGACGAGGCCGTTGCTTCCGCCGCTCCATGATTCCTGGTGTGCCAACCAATGTTAGTGTGCTAAGCGTAACCCGCGAACCTTTAGTCATTCTTCATGTTTTCCTCAAATTATAATAACGTCACCTTTACGTAATTTTGTTGTCATTAATCAAGTTTCCTTGAGTGATTATTGAGGTCTCCTTGAGGAAGGACTAAAGATACGGGATTAAGTTAGTTGGTAAAGCTTGAATTCGTTAGCTTTAGACCATATAAATGTACAAGAGTTGTCGTCACTTTCGGTTTTACCTTCGCATACGTGGTACAGTGGATTATCCAGCTGTAACGTAGAAAGCGATTGCTTGCGCGGCGTCTTCGAAGGTGTTGACGCTTTACTACTCTGTCTGCTTAGCTTGGGAGATTTCGATGGTGGATCCTGAAAAAATATATATATTTATATCTACTTAGGTACACGTAGCATGCAGCATGCCTTTGGTGCCCTTGGTTGCGAGTACCTTAAATTGGTCCGGCGGAGGTGGAGCATCCCTAAACTGCTGCGGAGGTGGCAAATGTTCATAATCATTGTCCCCAACGAAATGTGCCAAGTCTACTTCAGACCGCGCCTTGTTGTGGCGTTTCTGTACAGCCGCGACTGGACCTGGCGGACCAACGTGACTCTTGCAAGGCCGCCCACTGCTATCTACAGCTAAATTCAATATTTCGGCGGCTATCAACTTCTCCGTGTACTGAATCCGGTCCTTTAATTTGGTCTTATTCAGCGAATTACTTTTATTTGCCGGTTGCGGTTTTGGTGCGATTTCTTTCCGTATATACGGATGCAGGTTGTCACCGATGGTTTGGGACTTCTTCACAGTCCTTTCGGTCGATTTTGACGCTGAGCTGTAAGTTTTACCCTGAACAGCGCTGAACGAATTGTGCCTTTGGTTGATTTTCGGTGGATGAGTATTTGTGTCAGACAATGGCTGGAAGCAGCTAGCCGTACATGTGTCAGAGTTGCACCCCGGGTCTATTCCATTACTGTGCATCAACTTATTATACTCACACTGACTGTCCGTGCATATAGAATCGCTACAAATCGTACACTCTTCGCACACTTCCTTATCACAGCATTCTATTTTCTCGTTAGAGTTATTTTGAGCTACTCTCACGGCTAATTTTAGAAGCCGTTCTCTCAGCTGGTCGCCGTTGAGTACGGTCCTTTTAAAATCACTAATCGGTTCACCTTCGGGCTTTCGTATTTCTCTGGGGACTTCGTATTCTTGATTTTTTGTTTTATTTGTTAGTTTAGTGATAGTTGAATTAGCTGGAGTGTAATTTTGGTTTAATTGACTGCTGGCGTTATCCGGAGACGATGGACCGGAGCTGCGGCCACTCGATACCCATCCGCTTTGTTCGCTCAGACTTGACGTTGAGCTACTTCTGCTGCCTTTATCTTCTTTATTAGAGAAATTCTCTGGGGGCAATATTTTGAAATCTTTATCCGCTATATCGAGAGGAGGCGACTCGAAAGCGGGCGGTGGGGCTAAGTTTGGCAATGATTCAGAACCGAAAGTATTATTAAGATTTGGTTCATCTAACACAGATGCGGCACTTCGGCAATGCCGTAATAATTCAGGTCCCTGGTCGAGGCTGTACGGGACACTGGTGGACGACTCTAGTCGCCTCAATTCAAAGGGAATGCTTTCGTTACTCGACGATGATGCTGCCTCCGACATAAGCTGTGTCATTTTCTCTGAAGGCTTATGTTTGGAACGTTTTTCAGGTTTTCCACTGGATCTCCCACTTTTCGGTGTGGCCATGCCAGATTTAGGCGTAGCTCTACCGGATTTGGGAGTCGCCAACCCTGATCGCGGAGTGATGACTCCTGATTTCGGCGTTGCTTTTCCAGATCTTGTTGCGCTTCTATCGGATTTTGGGGTGCTACGATCAGACTTTGAAGTATGGCGGTCGGATTTGCTATCTCGCGACCTTATCGAGTGGTGACTGCTCAGTGAGTCCCGACTGGAATTTATTTTAGTGTTTTCTTTCGCACAGCTACCTAATTTAGATTCTTTGGATCGACTTTTCTTATGTCTCACGGAAGGCATAGTGGAATGTGGGGTAGACGGTGGGGTTTTTGAGTATGTTGACTTGGATGTGCCATCGCTACTTCTATCTAATGTCATAACAAATCCACTGTCATCACTACTTTTGCTAGATTTCTTTTGATGGTAGTTTTGAATCAGACTTCCTGTATTAAAATCGTAACTCCAGTCTCCTTTTTGAAGATAATAATTCAGTTCATGTCTGAGCTGGTTCCTAGCCGCTTCGATATCGCCGACATGTTGGCTTTCCATGTTGTTTTGTTGAAACACGTGCGTAGAGTTCGATCTATGAACGTGCTTATTAGAAACTAGGTTATTTTGATCAGTCACTTGCGTTTTACCACTAACCGGTGGATAAGAATTACGCGGAGGCAACATAGGACGGGGTAAATTTACACTGTAGCCTCTCTGAAACTCTAACGGATTACGAATTACATTATTCACTTGCATATTACCCTGATTACCGAATGCGTAGCCGTACACCTGGTTAGGATTAGACTTCATCACTCCGTCGTACATACTATATCCTACGTTATGAAACACTTCATTGTTCATCGCGTGTGGGTTGATGAGGCTGCACGGGTTTTTATATTTTTCCCTAAATTCACTAATATTTCTCCTGTAGTCATCCCCTTTGTTGCCACACCGAGTCGTCGTACTCGTAGGATAGGCCGTCGCCGTCACGCTTCTAGGTAAAGTTGTGGGTTTAATTTGATGTGGTGGTACATAAGGCTTTGGTGGATAGTTGACGGAAGAATTGGAGCCGTTTCGGATAGGCTTCGTAAGCGTCGGTGGATTACTGAGTTGAGTCATCTGAGACACACGCAGTTGATCTAAAGACTTGCTATGCCGAGTAGGTAGAGTGCTGACTCCGCTTGTGATTTCGTGTTTCTGTCGAAAAACTTCGTTAGGGTCTGACTTGTCCTTTCCGACGCGCGAAATATTGGTGTTGCTCTTCGCAGCGGTTATGTCTAGGAGCGTAGATGCAGAGTACCTTGACATTGGAGTACCCTGTTGGATGGAACACGACGCAAACGCATTGTTCGACGGAAGTTGGATTTCGCTGATTTGGTTGTTCTGTACAATGTATCTATTTCTGCTGGTTAGCTCGAGCTGCTTGTTGTGGGGTTTGGTCAACTCCACAACGTTCTGTTTTACCAATGATCTTTTAGGAGATCCATGGGCAGATTTCTGGGGAGCTAATGTGAGCGTGGCTTGAACTACGTTGGAGTTAGTTTTGTTGGGTGTATTGAACTGTGGCTCGAGAACATCTATGATAGTTTTAGGGAGCGTGAGTGTTACGCGCGAAGCTTCGGATGACGGTCTTCTGGAGTCCATGAGCGAGCTAACACTACATGCGCAGTCATCAATAGGCTCCGAGCATAAAAATGGATCTGTGGAAGAAAGTAAACGGTTATCTCAGTAGTAGGTACCTAGGTTATGACAGTGAGTCGAGAGAATGGACTCACCACTACCAGATTTACTTCCACCGGAGTTTAAGAACGAGCGACGTCGAGCAAATTCCGCAGTGTCTTGGTACCTGAATGAAAATAGCGTATTGTTTTAGTGGCGAAAACAAACTACGAGTACTAAGCCTGTATATTCTTGGATGTTCCGGACAGTTAGCACACCTGTCTTCAAAGATGATGGGCATGATATGTGGGTCTCCGTCTAGCGCGATGCAATGCACTGGCAGTGGAGGCAGTAGCGCCAGGTATCTAGACCTCCGCGCAACCTCGCCGACGCTCTGGTACGACTGGTAGTTGCTGTCGTAGCAGCCGGCTAGGGAATGCCGAGGATTGTCCAGCACGAAGAAGCATTCCGCGAAGCGCTTTATGCTGGAAAAAAGCGAAATTCAACAAATTCAAGAAAAAGAGAAGGGTAATGAAGCTTTAGTAGGGGAATGACATAGAAGAAAAATTAAAAGACGTTGAAGAAGAATGACATAGAGAAAAATCTAAATCTCAATAATTAATGAAGGCACAGACGCGACGGACTAAGTATCGGATACATCGAACAATCGGACGGACCTATGGAGATAGAGGTCTCCGTAGAATTAATATCAGATCTTCAGCTTAGTAAAATTAAACTATCCCTATTAACTACCTATATAAATTAGATGATTTCGTTTTTTTTAGCCTAGGTATAGAAAAATAAATACTTATCTAACATAAATTAAATTTACGTGGGACCACCTTCGGAGTCATTTCTTACACAATAGTGAAAAAAACCATTAAATTTGGACCAGCCGATAAAAAGTACCCAATAAGTAGTATTTATACAGGTATCTAGTATTTGTGTTAGTCCAAAGTAAACGATTGTTCTTTTTGGGTGAGAAAAAAAAACTCTTTCTTTTTGAAGTCGGTTAAATACCACGGGCTTACCGCAGTGAATGGTGTCTGGCCGCGAGCGCGTGGTGCACGTGCGGCCTGTCCGCCGTGTGGTGGAGAAAGGCCCGCCACCGCAGCGTCACCTCCGCGCAGAGGCGAGCGATGTCGTGCGCCGCGCTCATCGCCCACTCTTCCTCCTCACCGCAAGTGCTCTTCTGGAAGTTCTACAAAACGTCGAAATTATGCAATCGGTATACCTACTCAGCATTCATTTACCTCTAAGGTAAATGAATTACGGAACACTAACACTTGACCGTGATGGCCCCGGCTGAAGAATATGCCTCTTCATTTCTACTCGCCGATGTCGTAAGACGCGACTAAGGCGAAATAGCTAGGGGGGCAGCAGAGTCCTTTATTTACAACAATAGCTTTATCAGCGCTCGCCAACCCGCATGCCCAGCGTGGCGAGTATGGGTAAATAAATCCCCCCAAATGATTGTTTCTGTACATCATGCAGGAATCATTGATTGAATGGAAATCATCGGGAATCATCATTGATTTGAATTATATTAAGTGTTCCGTCATCATCATCATTTCAGCCTCAGGGCGTCCACTGCTGGAACACCCCCATAGATTTTAAGTGACCGATCTTGTACGGCCTGAACCCAACTGCTGCCAACAACCTTTTTAGGTCGTCTTTCCATCTAGTGGGTGGCCATACTACCTTTCCGGTGCGTGGTCTTCACAACAAATGCTCAGTTATGTGCTAAGTAGATGTGTGTAATTCTAGTATGTGTAGAGTTAGGTAGGATAAACAGAGCATGACGAAGTGACGCACAGTGAATAAGGGAGCATTATTTATTCAATAGTTAAATACAAAGGGTACATCAAAATACAGTAACAGAGTTTCATTGACCGCTTTATTAGAATACAAACATCAGCAGTGCGGAATAAAGAGAACCACTGCATACATAAGATATTTTTTACAAAAACTAAACCGACTTCAATTACCTGAATATTTACAATATTAATAGGTATCAACCTCTTTTTTTGTTATCAACCTCTATGCGTTTTGCTTACCTACTGAGGATGACACTAGCCACCTACACTTTCGAATAAAAAACAAAAGTAAGTATGACATCCATTCATCATCAATAATAACTCTTACGGCACTGACTGACTGACGTACAATCAAACGTAGTAGTGGTTTTATTCTCTTTGAAAATCAACGCAAAACCTAACCAAAATCCCAAGAGTATGAAATTTGCAGGGTAGCTTCCTGTTGTAACGTATGGGTGCACAGAAAGGAATTCCCGACACACAAGGTTAAAGTTTATGAAAAATAGCAGCAACCGAGCGAAGTCGCGGGGATAACCATACCATACATCCGTCAACAAAAAAAAATTGGCAAGTCGTGATTTCAAGCTCTATGATTTCAAGAGAGGATGAAGTTTTTTTAAATTTTACGGGACAATTAGCAAAGGAACCCTCAGGAATTTAAGGAAGGAAATTAATATGGGACCACCCCGGGATCATACTTTATACACCAGCGCACGAATTATCAAAATCGGTTTAGTTTTGGCGGAGATATCGAGTAACATACATACAAAAAAAAATAATCTACCGACTTGAGGTTCTCAAGTCGGCTGTATCGGCTGTCCTCCTTTTTGAAATCGGTTAAAAATAACTAATCAGGTTTGAAAATGAGCGAATGATGAATTTTAGTTACCTTTCCAAAATCGCTAAGGTCCTTTATCCTCTGCGCCACTTCTCCCACAACGGAATTAGAGGAAGACTCTTCAGGGGTCAGCATGACGCCAGTGGAGCCGCACACAGCCAATGCACTCTGCAAACCTTCGAGGGACCCGAGGAGGATCCCACATACCTCTGCATGCACTTGTCTGGAACAAGAAAATCAAAGCACCCTACAGAAATCTGATAAACATAGTAATAGCAATGTCTAATTAACATAGTAATAATAAAAGTAACATTGTGAAAACCTATATGTTTATTTTAGAAATGTAATACAGGTATAGAAATAACCAGTACAAAAGAAACAGGCGGCAGAGATTGAATAGAGGCTTAGAGGTGTTTACAAGGCTTTACCTAGCATGAGCGATCTTGCTAGAATTCCCGCCTGAACATTTGCCGGTTGATCCAAAAAGAACGTTCTCGAAGCTTCCCGAAGTGTTGAAGTTGCTTGCGCTCTTCATCAGCTTTCCCCATTGCTTGCTTGATCTTGGAGTGCTTAAACAAAATTGACAGTTCTGTAAATAATTTAAGCTTCTGTGCGAGATTTTGCTCGCGTACGATTGGGTTCCCATTGCATCGTGATGACAGATATTGTCCTGTGCCAGTGTCTGGGTATATTAACATTCATTTACCACGGTCGTCCTTGATTATTCTACTGTCTTTCATCAAAGAGCTGTCGTCATGTCCCAGAAGGAAGCGTAAAGATAGCTTAAAGATGACAGTCTTCACAAACCAGAGAGGACAGTCTACTGCCCGAAACCGCAATATCCAGTCATCGTCATGAATTTTCACTTAGTATTAGCAAGTAGGAGCTGCCTTCTATGAAGGCATAGAATTAATTTAAATAAACCGAAACCCAGACCCGGAACAAATATTTGCAGATCATTCATATATTTGGCCCGCACCCCTTGTGGCACAGACGGGCACTCACCCGCTGCGCCACCGAGGTCGTCAATTTTTGTATATCTTTTGTTGGTAATGTGCCATACAGTATTTTAATACTAAAATTACACATTTTAATACACAAGAAAGTGGGGCGTGTGTTACGTAAAATTGACACGGTTTGTGTGTCGACCAAGTGCCATCACACTATTTGAAAGTTTAATAGGATCAACACCCATAATATAGGCCCTTGGCAATACCCCTTCCCAAGCACCCTTAGAGATTGTTGTGTGAAGCATGGAGCTATAAAATCAGAATCTCCCGTTTATGGGTTTTTCCACTTCTATTTGTGATCATTCAAAGGTTGATAACAAAGAGATAAAACACATAAAAAGGTGAAATGTGTTACTCACCAACTTTGCACATAGTTCATGATACTTTTCCTGTAGCAGCATAAAATATAACCAATTTAATCACATAAAATGGAAAGCCGTCACTTCATTACCGCAATACATTGGGGATTCTCTAATACCTTGCTGTGTTTTGGTAGAATTGAAAAAAAAAGTGGGACAGTGCTGTACCTGATATAGCGGGGCTTTCGAGGAAATGCAAGTTTTATTTCAGCTTTCATTTCGGTGTTGGTTTACTCGAGGCGTAATCTGCGGGATTGCTCGTGAACATGCTATTGCTTTCGCTCTTTATTTTATCGGAAAACTCTTCGGACCAGGTTAATCTGAATTACCAACTTGCGGTTTGAATGCTGTTTTTACAAGAAGCGTATTCTAGAAAAAGTAAAGTACAAACATGATTGAATCTACCCGACATTCTTGAAGGGCAGATAAACCTACAAACATCATACGTAGCTCAGCTCACTCGTTAACTGTTCATACTCTTAAAAACTGAAGCATATTTTTTTACCAAAGCCTTAGTAGGAACTTCAACTTACTTGATATAAGGCTGATGTAAAGCAACTAGGCTCGCATGTATGGTGATGGAGACAGACGATAGATGGAAGTAGTCGAAGAGAACCGGCAGGTGGTAGTGCAGACCCTGCGACGGCTGGAAGTGCAGCTTCAGCACGCGGCAGGAGACAGGAGAGAGGGTGCTGGACTGAGCCCCCTCGCTGCACCAGAGCTCCACGCCAAGGCTCCATTCTGCCCGCTCTAGCGACTCTTTCAGGTTTCGGCTGTCAACTGCAGAAGATAAATATAGAGGACTCTACATCATAACTCCATTATTAACCTGTATTTGCCTTGGTTTGTTCATCGACGTTTTGATATACTCGTAAACCGTCAAATATTGCTAATTTGATTGAACTTACTCACCTAAGAGATGAGCTCTAAAATGCACGATATCTCGCAGCGTGACCTCCTCGTTTCTGTACATGATTTGAAACGGGCGGGAGGCGGCCAGGCCGTTGATGAGCGAGGCATTGGCCGCTGGTCTGCCAGTCCTGGCCGCGCTGTTGCTGCTGGAGACGGAGGCCTCGATGTTGACCGGCACCTTTGGGGAGACGCGGAGACCGACGCGCACCTGGTACAGCCTGTGTGAGAGAGACGCGTTGTAGACGACCATTACGAGAGCAAGAAAGACAGATAGTGATATGGATCAGTTGAGCTATCTATAGATCGTTTGTAACGGTCTTTAGATGGCTCAACTGTTTCTTGTGTATTTTGTAAATATTAACTTAAGTATTACGTTTCTTTCTGTAAATAAAGATTTATTTTAAAAGAAAGACAGATGATGCCAAAACTTGAAGGAAATGACGAGTTTCAAAACATAAAACAAACACTGCAATTGGAATGAAAAATGAGAGTCAGTATGAGGGGAGTGAAATAATACACTCGACTAAAGCGTCTATTACCAAACAACCGATTACTAATGAACAAACTAGAAAGTTAGTCGGTTAAAAAAAATACTAACCGTCCAACTAGGTGGACAACGTGGTTGGTCGGTTGGTAATAGACGGACTAAAGAAACTATGGTAATTCTGTCTTCTTCGCCTCTTACGGCATTCATGGGTGGATATGGAGGTGCCTATACTTCAGCCGGCCATGATTAGCCAGCCAGTGATTAGGATTACCATTTAATCAGTGCCATGTGTATCGGATAACAAATCCTTTTACGACCCAATTCATTTACACCTGTCGTGTGGGTCCCGCTCGACCCAAATCAATTTACCGGGCGACCTACAAGTGCTACGGAAGGCATGTGACATCTACAATCCGCAGGACCCACGTAGGTATAGCGTCATATTCACATTGAATCACTTTGAATAGTCTATTGTACGATCACGAAGAAAAAACCAGTGATGGAACGAACTTGGGATGTGTAAGCAAACAAATACCCAAATGAATATTAAACAAGTTTCTGTTGAAAATATTGGTTACGGGACTACGTCCAAAGTGCGGACTTTGCAAAGGCGCAAGTGAGACAGCTAGGGTCCTGCCATGACGTCTTATCGCCAACAAAAATGCCGCGATAATTTAAAAAAAACCACATTTCAAAACTATTCCACAAGATTTTAAAACAACAAAAAAGTTCAAGGCATGTTTACAGATTCAATAGAAGCAACAAATATAGCTTTCACCTTGAACGCTATAAAAATCCTCGTGGCCTAGCTCAATAACATTATTTACTACAAATCAACTGACAGGTTTACCGACCGAAAACAATCGTAAAGTACCTATTGAATCTTTGCGTACGAGACACGAGAATTATGCCGTGTTCAAACAGCGTACTATATATATGTCATCTAAAATGGTCCATACGTCTTGTGAATGAAGTTCATTTTGAGTTTGACATTTAATGCGTGATATTTTAGCTTTTATTTCATTTTTTTAGCTCAACGATATCGCAAGTCCCTAAGGGCCTTATTAATAAAAAAACTCTACTCGTAGCTTATTAAGAAACTACTCTTAGACTAGTTAATCCAAGACTAGCCCCGTGTCAACTTAGCTTACTTCCTCATTACTCTTTATTTATTAATACTGAATTTATGTAATACTGGCTTAAAACTTGGAGTAAAATTAATCCTACATTACTCTTTGTTTATAAATAACAGAGCTAAAGTTAAACTCAAAATTGACTTTATTTAGAAGCCTTAATCGATTTGAAATAATTTTTGCATTACATATCGCATGCTGTTTGAACACGGCTTTAAGGTGTTTTATGCAAAAAACTTATTAATATAGCGGAATGGACCTTACTGAGCGTGCTACGAAAATAAACGTCATCTGAAAGTTTACCTAGGCTTCGAAGATAACCTATTGTATCAAAATAGTCCCAACGAATCAAAACGCTCAAAAAGTGCAAGAAATTCTGAAAAGCATTTAAAGTTATTGCAATCCTCGGCTTTCTGAAGCCACTCTAATTAATAGCCGAACTTTCACGGACTAAGTTTGCCGAAATGAATTTCGATCCGAACTGAGTTGCAATAGAACTCTACGTGTCGATTCAGACTGTCGGCAAATCGTAATAATCGTCGGTGAATCGGTGGACCAGCAAGTGATAACATAAAATCGTCCCTTTGCCGATCGAATTGATCCATTCAGGGCAATTTCATGACGTCAAAATGTCTAAGGAGGAGGTAGGACACAGCGAGATTTTCTCGTTCTGAATTGGAGCAGCCTGCCTGGAGAGGTACCTCCGCCTTACAGAAGATCGCAGCCAAATAACATTATTTGTTTCAAATAGTGTTGTGTTCCTGCGGTGAGTAAGGTTGCCAGAGCTCTTTAGGGGGAAGGGGGTTCGGGGTCGGCAACGCGTGCGTGATGCCTCTGGTATTGCAAGCGCTCATAGGCTACGGTAACCGCTTACCATCAGGTGGGCAGTAAGGTTGTTTGCCACATCTGCTGTATAAAAATTAAAAAAAAATGTCTAGGCTGTTATGGTCCCCAGTAATCAGAAAGGGTTATATGTTATTCTTTCTGTACACTTGAAATGCTCACTACTGTAAAATGTGAGCATGTGCTTAGGCACATGCTCACATTTTCAGACATGCCTCTGACTACCCCTCTTAGACACCCTCAAGGATCTGATCGCTTGAAAATCTGAGAGGATGTCTACCAATCTTGGGGATAAAAAAGTCGTGAGCTTATTTCTATTTTTTCTTTCTGTACACAATAATTTTGTTTATCTAACTAAACAAATCTGACTTTAAGTTTGAGGAACTAATAAGCCAGACAGAATAAAGAGCCTATGCACACGACGACTTTTAAACGCCTGTCGTCGCGCGTCGAACTGTTATACGGGAACTTGTTTTTCACTTTAAAAAAAAACGAATAAATTGATTTACGAACTAGTAATTGTTTTATTTAGGAATTAGATTTTATGACATAGAATATAGATTTTTAGATGTGTGTTCACATCGGAGACCGAGGATAGACTGAAGAAAGTACTTGGGAGCTAGTGGAAAGATAATGATGAAACTGCAAGCGAAGATGTAGGTCAGCAGAATATGGAACATTGTAGAGGATATAACAGAACGCAACTAAAACGCGCAGCCAATGCGATGCAGTCGCATGTTGCATACCTTTGCACACGTTCATGTGCCGCGCTGTGGAAGCGCGTACTTATTCAAAACGCGTGACGTCAGTGTTTGAAAGTCGTCATGTGCATAGGCTCTTAGGGGATGTGGAGTCGGGGGCTAGTCGCCACCCTTGCCCACTGTAGCGACACCCATTCTACTGAAGGTTTTCGCTAATTACTCAATTATTCGGACCAGCAATTCGAATGCATCTGTAATTTCACAGAACGATCATTTCCCTTCAGCCAATTATTGTACGTTTGGAAGCAGATTCAGTTAATAAAACAAGATGTCCACCAAAGACAAAAACGGAAATTTTCAGGATATGTGTTTGATTTTTTATATAAATGCTTTTTTTAGACAAACTTACATAATAGGCTAGCATAGATCCGTTGATGTATGCTAGCCTATTAAGTAAGTTTGTCCAACGGGACTGATGACATTTTCAGGACAAAGATCGAGTCTTTAATGTTCGTGCTGAGCTGTTCTCCCCGGCTGTGCTGAAGGACTGTTCCCTCAGGCTCTATGTTGGGGGGCTGTTACCCTTGTGGTCTCCAACCTCCCCTATAGCCACCCCGAGCCTCGCTAAACTGATGGTTCTGATACCAGCAGTACATTGACTGATCAGATGCCTGTTCGCAAACAGGGGGGCCAACGCATCGGCAATAAAGAGTCACACAAAATAGAGATCTATGCATTCTTATATGAAAGCTCACTCACTGAGTTGTTCTCTACGAGGATCCGCAGCCAGGATCACCAGCGTACCAGCGCACCGATGACCCGCAACCCAATGACGATCGTTACATCAAAGCTGTTAGCCGCTAAAAAACTATGTCGGCCTACCAAAAAGTTTCGCATCCGCGACAAGTGCCCTTAGACATGAAAGATGAATCAGTGACACGTCACTGATTCATCCTTCTAGGTCATCCTTTATTAGGTCAGTGTCCAGGTTGAGGTATGGTGGCCCTGGAAAGGACCTATGACCGGCGGTGAAAGAATCAGTGTAGTGAAAGGACTAAAAGTGCGCCTCTTAGAGGATCCTTTCGTGCATAAGACCTTTTGCTGAAGCTCACCATTTGTCGTTTGTCATTTTTATGAGCTTTTATTTAATACTTGATTATTTTTCTTTTGTGAGCCTCACCTTATTTGATCTGCACCACACTGAAGCTCTGTGAAAAGGATCATTGATAAAAATGATAGGCACCATGCCCTGTGACTTGATTCTCCTAGGTTAGTCGCGAGGAACAGGCGTAGCTTCATCTAGTTTCTAAGAATTTTCAATGTGGTCTCAGTGATTTTATGGAAATAAACACCTTTTTTTATTATATAGTAACTTTATTTACAGAATGTTAATATTTACAAAATACACAAGAAACAGTTGAGAAATCTAAAGACCGTTACAAACGATCTATAGATAGCTCAACTGATCCAGATCACTACCAGTCGGAAGCGTCCCCAAGACGCTGGCGGAATTGCCACGCTGAATGCTAATTCGCTTGGCCAAATAAGACCCAGCTCTCGGGTCACGCGTCGTCGCTTCGAAATAAAATAAACACCTTTTCAATTTTGACTTTTTATATAGTTAGATGCTGAGCTTCTCGCATCGAAGGTTCGAATTTCGATAGGAGTAAAAAAGCGGCATCGCATATTGAAGAGAAGAGGGAGAATCAGACACAATCCATATGAAAAAAATAATAATAATTTATTGCTGCGTAAACAACTTAGCTTATAACAAAGATTTACAAATGTTACTGATTACAGAATTCTATGTATACCTAACTAATTAAGGTAGCTTTATAGAGACAAAGTTCGTTTGCATGTTTATGTCCAAAACGGAAGAACCAATGTGGATGAAACTTTGTATATTGATGAGGCGAGTAAGGGGATTAAAAAAATAATCAAATTTGACAGCATGACAGAGTTTTTATGGAAACTAAGAATTCGTAATTTTTTAAATCAACAAATACAATATTGATAAAATTTTACTAACAAGTCTACGTTAAATGATAGTTCATTGGCACTGGACGTCTAGCGTCTCTAGACCAGAACATAATCAATAGTTTCATAACTACCTATTTAGTTAACTGGTAAACTCAAGAAATATTTTCTACAACGATCTAGCTTTTCACTATTCTTAGATTTCGTAGACGGTTGGGGCCTCTACGCCGTAGTGGGTCTACGCGGCTACGCTCGACGTCTGGGTTCGATTGATCAATAGTTTTTCACAAACGGCATTGGATAGGTGCAAATAAAGTTTTAATTATGTTAAAGATATTGTTCTTGTCCAAATAATGTAAATACTGTATATTGTTGCGAAGCGGTTCTGTGTCATGCAGCTAAAATATACATGTTTTGAAAAATGCATGCTTTTAAACGAAATCTGACCAAAGAATAATTTATAGGAGCCATGCGTGGCGGTAGCTTAGTTTTTTCAGCGTTCTTTGATATTCTAAGGCTAATGGTGGGAGACCCCAGGGGTTTCTTAGGATATCAAGGGCAATGAGAGGCTAATCTGCGTGTTATCAATTGTTATCATGTTATCCATGTAGCGGCCACCGGGCAGTGTCTAGCGGAAAATAGGCTAGTTTTTAGAAAGTAATTTGTAGATGGTTGGAGAAGGACGTTCAGTGCTCACCCTCTCTGAAACAGGTCGACATTGTAGAACTTGTACAACTCGACGGAGAACTCGAAGGTGGCCTGCAGGTCGGTCATGTTGCGTGCGGGGCGAGGGGGGCGCGGGCGGGCGCCATGCCGCCAACGCTACCAGCCCGCCGGCATCGGGCGCCGGCTCACTATCACTATCACTGCACTAGCACCAGCCCAGGGCTCCGACCACACCTCGGTCTCGGGCGCGGTTCACCGGCTCCGGGAACAGCGGACGCGACGCGGCGGCGGCGCGGTTCACAGTGCGGGGGCCGGGAGCCGTCGACAGCGGCACGCGAGCGCGCATGCGCGGCCGCTGCCTGCCTCGCCGCTTGCACCACACTCCATCCAGCCGGCAGTTCCACCTCGCTCACCACGCAGGTGCGTCGGTGATCCGTTTCGATGTTTCAGCTTCAGGATTGTACTGCGGTCCGATTATGCTCGTAAAGGTCAGACGGAGGGGGGAAGACTAACCCCCGCCGTCGCAGACGTAACCTTTCCACCTGCGAGCCTTATTCTGACGGCATTTACAAACCTGCGGGTTGATATTAGGGGCGACCTTTAAATGTGAGATTTGACGTGGTTTATGAGCCGGCGATAGGCACCTGCCCGGTTTGATTTGATCTTGATTCATCTTTCACCATGTGAGACGCAGATTTAATACCTATTCACAAATCAAATACAATACAAAGGTTATTCATGTACGCTTCTTATCAGATAATACTACGACGGTTACCAAAACCATGCCGACTCAGGAGTTGGAGTTTCGTTTCAATTTAAGATAAGAATTGCTTAGATAATTGGCCAAGCCCTGGTTTTAGCGGTGTTCATAGTAGTGTTGAAAATTTTGTTTAGTAGGTCTTTAATTAAAATCGCAGTAAGAGGACAGGACCCCCTATTTCCGTGGGAATAACAGTAATAACTGAAAGTTTTACTTAATTTCAGTGCAGATTAATTCTAAAGATAGTGCCTATCGCGGAGAAGAGTATATTGATAGTTTTCGCAGAAGCAATTTGACGGCTAGGTATATAATTTTGAATAAGTATGTAGTAAATTGTGTTCTGATGAAATGTAAATTGTGAGGGGTGGAATAGGTCACAGTTCAAGTTAGGGTGGTCGATAATCTCGGGTTCAAGGGACTTGAGATTGCAGTATAGTGGCTTATGGGGAAGGATAATGTAGTGGAGTGCGACATGTACCTGCAGTGAACGGCTCTATTAGAAAAGGATTGGCTCCACAATAAGCCTCAACTTTTCTGGAAAATGTCATATCTATAAAAAGCTTACTTTTATATGAATAAAAAACTTTTGTGAAAAGTAAGATGAAGATAAGATTTTCAAAGTTTATCTTAGTTAGCCCAAAGAACAATTTTACTAAATAGACACTGCCGCACTGGACAAACATTTGTGTGTTAAACCCAGATGTTTGTTCTGTGTCTGGGTGATAAAAATATTTATCTATTATATATATCAGTCTCTGGTCACCATAGTACAGGCTATGCCTAGTTTGGGATCAGTTGACCGTGTGAATATGTCCGGAATATTTATTTATTGCCCAGCGTGGTGAGTATGGGCAAATCCCCCCACATGATAAGGAATTTGCTCTGTCTGTGGGGGAGGCCATGTTCAGCAGCGGACGTCGAACGGCTGAAATGATGATGATGATTTATTTATTTATTAGATGACCGAACTGAATCGTTAGTCGCAACTTAAGCCGAAACCAAGGTGACCCCGACGTACCTACCGTTTGCACCATTGACTTGCATCGTTAATGATGCAGATGACACTGCTATGTATCGTTTGCACCATTCACATTCATACATCTACTTCACGTTGCTTTCCTTGATCCGTAGCTGAAATGCAGCTGCTAACATTATTTAGTATGTAAAAAAATTGCGATATATGAGCTGGCGAACGTTAGAAGTTCGATTGAATTACTTAGTACCTATAATGGCTTTCGTAAAACATTCGATCAATCCTTAGCTTTAGCTGTGACGCTGTGTTCGTTGAGTGTATGCACAGCTTTCATACGCAGCAAGGAACGAGCCTTTATAAATAAGTAAATATTCCGGACATATTCACACGGTCAACTGATCCCAAACTAGGCATAGCCTGTACTATGGGTCCCAGAGACTGATATACATAATAGATATATATTTAACACCCAGACACAGAACAAACATCTGTGTTAGTCACAAATGTTTGTCCAGTGCGGGAATCGAACCCGCGACCTCTAGCGCAGAAGGCAGAGTTACTACCAACTGAGCTATGAGGCCTTTATCCGTAGACTGCGGCTGTAACAATGTTTGTCCGGTAACTGAAAGCTCTTACATCGGATAAGGCTTCGATTGGTCGTCTTTAGCGGGGAGCTTTCCTTTGAGATTTTAGCGATATTATGTTGACGCAAGGTATCGTACGTTTTATTAATTTCGGGTCAGGAACTTGCAACATTGTTTAAGTGTTGTTCTTTCTTGCATAAAATGTCTGTTTTTTTTTTTTTATACAACTGAGGTGGCAAACAAGCATACGGCCCACCTGTTGGTAAGCGGTTACCGTAGCCTATGAGCGATTACAATACCAGAGGCATCACGCACGCGTTGCTGACCCCGAACCCCCCTACCCCTTAAGAGCTCTGGCAACCTTACTCATCGCAGGAACACAACTATTTGGCTGCGATATTCTGTAAGGCGGAGGTACCTCCGGGCTGCTCCAATTCAGAACGAGAAAATCTCGCTGTGCCCTACCTCCTCCGAAAATGTATGTATAATGACATCCGGAATAAAAACCTAAGGAACAGATTTCACCAACGCGCACAGCCGTATTATACAAAGTGTTTCGTAGATAAATAGTAAACTATAAAGAGACTTATTCTGCCTGCACAAAAGAAGAAAATACCTCCTTTTTCGGGCGCATGGGCGAAATCGCTGAAGGCGCGACGCTTGGTAGGCCTCTTAAGGGAAAAAAATTGAATAGTAACTTTTATAGATTTTTTCCCTCACTTTGTCAGATCAGATATTTTTGGTCCTGTTATAAGTTCTGTTATCCTACTTATATTAAAGTTCTAAGTTTGCACTGGGAGTTACTAAATACCACATTAATTTGATATAAAATTTCATTCTATTTTTAGAATACGTACACACTCGATCGAGGTCGCTTAGTAACTAACGTTCATTTCTCGCTTCTTAACAAAACTGATGGCTCAAGTATCATTCACACACGGTCCCTACACTGTTATCAACTTTATTATAACTAATTATAATGATTCACCTTGTATAGCTATCTAAACGCGATAAGTCGTTTTAAAACAAAGCATGTACCTAATACAATCTTATTATATAATGCAACCTATTGACCTACTAAATTCCATGTAGATGGGATCAATGCTTCGAAAATTATGCTCGAATAAAAATACATAAATGCATACAACGCCAAGTTGTTATCTACGCTCGCTCGATCAATAAAAGCTTGTTAAAATATTTTATTTATTTAAACTTATTGTAAGGAGGACTTAATGCTAAAGCATTTTCTACCAGTCATCCTGGGCGTGCAAAAAGATGGTGAGGCGTGACAATTAAACAAAAATTAGAAATAGTGCTAGTAACTTACTTAAATAGTTTACATAGTTAGTTATAGTGATATATGAGAGAGCTTATTTCATTTCGAGTTGTCATTCATTATATATATATATCTCTATATGAGCCGTAGTATAAGAAAAATTCCATCTGTTTTTTATTCTATTGTTGCCTGAAATAAAGTTATTGTATTGTATTGTATTATATGTAGAGACAATATTCGTTATTTTGTTAACGATGGTATTGTGCCAAGTCTGCGCAGTTTCAAAGCATTCGGTTTCCTGGTGGCGTGTAGTGTAAAATATGAATGTTTGTTCTTTTGCGACGGCAACCAATATGCTGAGTGGTTGCGGGCATTGTCCTCGGCGGCGCGGCTGCTATTGAAGGGCCTAGCTTCCTTGCCTTTGTGGTTACTTATGATTCAGCTATAGCAGGTTGGGCTTATAGGTGTAGAATTTTGAATGATGTAAGTGGGATTAGGCCCCGATTAAATTCAAATTAGCGGTCAACAGGAAGCAGTGGGAAGTTTGGTGGGACAGGCTTGCTTATAAAATACTGCATAGTTCCTATGACGACCCTGTGACATAAAAAATAAAATATAAATATTCCGGACATAATCACACACGGTCAACTGATCCCAAACTAGGCATAGCCTGTACTATGGGTACCAGAGACTGATATACATAATAGATACATATTTAACACACAGACACAGAACAAACATCTGTGTTAGTCACAAATGTTTGTCCAGTGCGGGAATCGAACCCGCGACCTCTAGCGCAGAAGACATGGCGATCAAATGCCGCCAGTAAATAAGCATTCCCCTGATGCGGAGCAGCAGCCGTATCAGTACTGGCAGAAGGCCGAATAATAGCTTTCTGGTAGGGCTCCTGACCGGACATCAAAGGACAGTACGCTAAGAAAGCAAGTGCATGCATTAAGCTAGAGCTTTAATTTTTATACGGCACCATAAGCCCACAGACCTTAAAAGGTGGTATAAATTTCAAGTTGAAGCCTTTAGCCGTTTCTGAGAAAAACGGTCTTGATAGACGGACAGACAGAAAGACAGACGGACAACAAAGTGATCCTATAAGGGTTCCGTTTTTCCAAATGAGGTACGGAACCCTAAAAATGAAATTCAGCCTCATGGTAACAAAAATGGGCACTCAGCATGTGCTAGGGCAGAGCAGTTTACACCAAAGCGCTGGTCTTCCGTGGTCGCACTTGGATATGAGAGTGCAGTACTACTGCGAAAATTCCTAAAATTATTGACCTACTATACACATTCCTTTAGACTCGACTTATAATCGGCTTTATAAGTAATTATGAAACGTATGAGAAGTTGGATATCAAGATAACTGCCTAAAACAGCTGAATAATTGAGTTTGAACTGGTTTGATCCCAAAACAGGTGATCTTTTCACAGGGGGAGTCAATTGGGTGCAGAGAACCTTGTAGTACCTACTTATACTCGTATTTTGCGTTTGTGCAAGTTTTAATACAGGTGAGGTTTTTTTTTTTTTTTATTTATACTACTGAAGTGGCAAACAAGCTTACGGCCCACCTGTTGGTAAGCGGTTACCGTAGCCTATGAGCGCTTGCAATACCAGAGGCATCACGCACGCGTTGCCGACCCCGAACCCCCTCCCCCCCTAAAGAGCTCTGGCAACCTTACTCATCGCAGGAACACAACACTATTTGAAACAAATAATGTTATTTGGCTGCGATCTTTTGTAAGGCGGAGGTACCTCGCTAGGCGGGCTGCTCCAATTCAGAACGAGAAAATCTCGCTGTGCCCTACCTCCTCCTAGAGGTGACGGCTCTTTAGACTGAGCTAAGCTAAAATATTTATCTATTATGTATATCAGTCTCTGGTACCCATAGTACAGGCTATGCCTAGTTTGGGATCAGTTGACTATGGGTGATATGTCCGGAATAAAAATAAAAAAAACTCTAACCAACTGATTGGTTAAAGCATTCACGTATCTAGGGTCACGCACGGTTTCGAATCACGCCTGAGTCGGTTTTAGGTATATTATAAAATCTTAGTATTTCCCTAAGTGGAAGTTTTAAAAGAAAAACCCCTCACTAGTCGGCTATATTACTCCACTCAAAATCGTTTTTCTAGATAGAGGTTCGAAGCATTACCCTGCCGTAACACAGTTAAATCTAGCACGGAGGGTAAGGTTTTGTAACTGCCTATGGGTAAAGAGTAACCTACTCCAGACTTTACCTACCTACTTAGTCCAATTTGTGAGTAATAGGAGTATTATGGTGAGGTTATTTTTTGCTTTCGTTATAGTTTAGTTACAAGAAATTGTACCATTTATTTGAAATAAACATTTACTTTACTTTACTAGTCCTTTTTCCACTTCCAACCGTTCAACACCGTTCCCAATGACGTCATCGACACCGTTCCGTTGAAAAAGGCAAAGAGGCAAATGCATCAGCAGCGAACAAATGAATGAAACCGAAGCGTAGCGGCTTATTCAGGTCCTATTGGAATTGTTTACATCGCAATTGCTTTTTATGCCCAGTTATGCCCGAGTTACATCACTTTACTACCTACTAGTGGTTCGCCACGAATTAATATCTCGCAATGGCTGATAAAAGTTGGTGCTCGATGATCGTTACAATACAAATACAATACAAATGTTTTATTTCTTTAACTTAAGTAACATAGTTTTAACTGTAGTTGATACCTCCTTTTAAGTATAAAAATACCTGTATTAGGAGATAACGCTCTTCTATATCGTAGTTTAAGAATAACTTAGAGGAAATATTATTCTTTGAATCGAGATCGTTGATACACAATTAAGATTAACTTTAAAAAATAGCACCCTCATTGCCTAATATCCAGTCTTACTTGAACTACGAAGAAATTGAATTTTTACCAAATGGGAGCTCACGTGATATTGGTTCTAAATGTTCCTATTTTCCCGATTTGATCGTACAACTAAGTTTTATTAAAGCGGCGATGCGCTCTCAACCTGTCACGTATGAAATACTAACTCTTAAAAATAGTGGGCATGTGCCAAATGTACGGTTGTCTACCATGTTTGGGCATAAAAGTCGTGAGCGTATATTTTTATTTATAATCGTCCACTGTTACAAATTATATCAATAAATTCACTCCGTTATTTAATTTTTAATGAATTTTACTTGTTCTAAATCCCTATAGTATTTTTTCCAGAGTAACGCAGCTAGGTATCGCTTTGCGAACATTAACACCTCTTTAGGTACCTATGTCGCTTCCATTTTGTGTTGCATAGAGCTTTCTGTGAAACGGGCGGAAACTCCACCATGCCACAGAACCACCGCGCCGCGCCTCTTTGTGGAGCTGTAAATGTTCTTCTGCTATTCTGTGTGGCATACCTATAATAAAATAGACTCTCGCTTGAGGGCTTAGTGAGGGCCAGGTACAGAAGCCGGTACTGCTGTACGCAAGGGTTCAGAGTCAATATTTAGATAAATAAATAAACAACCAACAATACCACCAGTCGGTCCCAACAGCCTGGGTACTAAAAATTACGATTGCCGCTGGTACCACTTCACCCAGAACCGGGACAAATATCATGCAAACATTTGACACGCACTGCCGTGGTGATTGAACACGCACCTTTTGCGTCTCAGCCAAGCACTCACCCGCAATGTTGAGTTGGATTTATTTTTGTAAGCCTCTTGGCTTGATGCTTTACCGATTGAAAAACTTCACCCTCCCAAGTAATTATAAAGGAATATAATTTATATGCGAAATAAAAGCGATTTCCATAAATTTATTTTTAACTTGCCGAAACTCTTAAAACTTTCGAGATAGCCCCCTCTAGAGTTTGATGTAGGTATTTAATAAACAATCTATGCAAATACAGGCAATTCAAACGGTTGAAAGGAACACAAATTAGTAATTGCCCGCTTTATGTTTTGGCGCAACCCTTGAAACTCGGTCGGAGCCTAGAAAACTACATTTTGGGGTAGAAAAGTCGTTCCCGGTTCGTATACAAGGTGATTCATAATATGTATTCCATCCCGAAAAGAGCTTATTCTACAAGCAATTAGCAATTAAGTTTGTTCTACGACTTTTGGAAATTCGTCATTTTTCATTGAAAAAACTTTATGCGAAAATCAGCTGTTTTGGAGTCAAATCAGGTCAAACTTAATAAATCAGCTGTTTCAAGTAGCAATCTTTATTACGAACTTCTTGTACGTTTAGGTATTAGTTTTAAAGATGATAAAAATACCAAAAACGGCTAATTTGAGAAAGTTTGTAAAAAATAATAAAAAAGAAAATGAAAATATTGTTTTTTTTCGCTAATATTATTTATTTTGTTGACAGAATAACCCCCTTTCGGGATGGTATACATGTTATGAATCACCTTGTAGTCATTAGCTGAAAAGTGGAATAAGGTACACCAAGAAAAATCTAAAACAATGGAAAATCTTTATTTTTAGTAGGTAACCGTCAAAACTCAAAACCGTCATAGAGCTTTTAAGAAAAAACTTCGGTTAGAATTTTAGTGTAGTTTGTTCAATTGTATTCCCAGCAGAATGTAATTCTTGCTTCGCTTAGTTTTAGACGCTCAGTATGCCTCATAGTTTTCTTCAGAATGAATATGCAACAATTTCCTATGAAGTGGTGTTCATCATTATAACGGCCGTAATAGGAACTGATTACACATGACTGATTAAGAATAGACGGCTGAAATGATGATGATGAATGATGAATAGGAACTAGAACTCAAAATTTTGGTGGTAGGTAAGTGTTTTGCATGAAATGTGTTTTACAATTTGTTCCGTAACTAGTACAGGCACTATGCCGAAAGGGTTTTTTTTTTTTTTAATACTACTGAGGTGGCAAAGAAGCTTACGGCCCACCTGTTGGTAAGCGGTTACCGCAGTCTATGGGCGCTTGCAATACCAGAGGCATCACGCACGCGTTGCCGACCCCGAACCCCCCTCCCCCAAAGAGCTCTGGCAACCTTACTCACCGCAGGAACACAACACTATTTGAAACAACAAATAATGTTATTTGGCTGCAATCTTCTGTAAGGCGAAGGTACCTCCCAAGGCGGTCTGCTCCAATTTAGAACGAGAAAATCTCGCTGTGCCCTACCTCCTCCAAAAACAATCAACAAAACGGCTTACGTATACAATCAACAAAAATAATTAATATTAGAATAAGTAGGTACACATTTTCCGATTCTTTTGACCGAATTTCTTAAATCAGATGTTTTTGGTATTTTTATGAAACGTACAAGAAGTTTGACATCAAGATTGCCAACCAAGACAGCTGAATATTTTTCACAGTGTACTTTTACCAAAAGTCGTAAAACAAAAATTGTCAAATGGGTGTTGACTAAGCCCCTTTGTCATGTAGTCAAAGGTAGGTCTAGGTAGGTACTCCCTCTGACTGAGTACCAAGACCACCTTTGACTACTTACAGTTATTTTATGTTTTATACAAGTTATAGGTACCTAGACTTGTAAGGATCGATGATTTTTCTTTGCTTTCAGACCAATAGCAGATACTTATCACCTATACTACAGCAAGCACAAAACAGTTGCTTTTAGGGGCAGTTTTCGCTACCAGGCAACCCAATGCTGGAACAACGTCCCTCCGCCACTTCGACTGTTGAAATCAAAGTACACATTTAGTAAGCGTCTTAGAGTATTTATAATGGAAGTACAAAAAACAGGGTTGTCTGGAGCAAACAGCGATAGTGCACCTTTCGCCTGTTAGCAGGGTACCTATCATCATCATCATCATCAGCCTGTAGAAGTCCACTGCTGGACATAGGCCTCCCCCAAAGAGTTCCATGACGAACGGTCTCCATCCACCGACTTCCCGCAACCTTCACAATGTCGTCGGTCCATCGGGTGGGGGTACCTATAATAATATTGTATTTTTATTTTTGTTTAGTTTTTATTCAATATTTTTCAATTTATGTTACATAATAATAATCCGTCTAAAAATATTTAGTCATATATTATGTTTTTATAATACATAACAATATATATTATCCACAACTATTTATTTATAACACTCCACGCACACAGAAGTAGTCTCACAAGGTCAAGTGACTATAAATAACGGTTTCGACAGAATACCAGCCTCTAACTACTCCTCAGTGGTAAGGCATTTATGCTGAGCCGAGACCTTTTTGCTGCTGTGGCGCACAATAACATTTCACGTGTTCTTTATAATAAGTTTTTGTGTGTTACCTCTCTGTCTTTGTTTCATATTTTCGCTCTCGGTGTCTTGCTTTTATTGTGACGTGTATTGTGTGCCAAGTTTGTGAATAAATGTTTGTCTATGTCTATGTCTATATAACAGCTACCGCTTTTTAAGAAACTACAGCTTAACCAAGTCTCGCGTAAAAAAGCTGCTAACTGCTGGAAGGTAACGAGCGGAAACAGGGTCGCACGGGGATTATAATTAGAAAAGGCACGGGCTGAACCACGGCTTTCTAGTAAACGGTCACCGGCATAATGACGGCCATTAATTATTCTTTATCAGTCACTTACTTTAATCTGCGTGAAAATTCTGACTCTTTCTAAAAGTTGATAACTATCATTTTTACAAATTAATACTCTATTTGCATACGTAGGTTACTAGGTACCTATGTTACCTATGTCGTGAGGGCCCGATAGCCTCACTTTCTCATTTCCTGGGCGTCGGCAATCTGCCCAAGCGGTATAGCTGTACAATTGATCGAAATCCAATATGCGACGCAATTTCAACCTTATTGCAAACAGAAATGAGTTTTTGATTTAAATTGATATGACGGGAATCCAAAATTGCATATTTAAGGAGACGCGTAAAGATAGAATGATTGCCCTTTTCGTCTGAGTTGCACTTTTTAGTGGGAACAAAACAACTCTGATATTATTTTTTAATGTGTTGATTGTGATGTTTATGTCAGATATACAAGGTGATTCATAATATGTATACCAAACTGCAATGAGCTTTTCGTCTTTTTATCGTCTTTCTAAGTGTGTAATTATTAAACAGACGAGAAGTTCGACATCAATATTAATACCTAAAACATATTAATCTTCTTCTTCTTCTTGTCGTGTCACTGGTTTTTTCTTGGTCATCCTGTCTTTGATCAGTGACCAGGTTGAGGTATGGTGGCCCTGAAAAGGGCCTATGACCGTCGATGAAAGAATCAGTGTAGTGAAATGATTAAAGTGCGCCTCTTAGAGGCTTATTAATAATAACATAGAATAATTGAGTTTGAACTGACATGACCCTAAAACATCTGATTTTTGCATAGAGATTTTTCAATGAAATATGTTGAATTTCCAATAGTCGTAGAAGAAACTTTAATGCCAATTGCGTGTAGAATAAGCCCCTTTCGAGATAGCATGCATATTATGAATCATTTTGTATGTTTTTCACAAACTGCGAGTACCATGGTACAAAATTTGCAGCCATGCAGATATCGATCTCGCGTCGTAACTGGGCACCCCCTTTGCCACGCTACAGATATCATCATAAATTGCCTAGATTGGCCTTAAATGGAGCAATTCATGGCCCGCGTAGGAACTCTCTATGGACTATTAGTGCACGCCAGCAACCAAGATTTACTATAAACTGCCCACAGACGGCGGTGCTATCTCGGTTATTTCCAACCATTTAACTCGGCTCCTCAAGTATCCGGTGCAGTTAAGGAGGTTTCCTAGAAGCGTTCACCGTTAAATGGCGAACGTGATACCGCAGAGACTAGGCAGGCGGACATGTTTTTTTTAATTACTATCAAACATAGATCCGAGCTAGTGTCTAACTATTTAGGCCATCTGAAATCTTCAGCTACTACATTTTAACGCTTAGAAACTCTAGCGGTCACTATCCATAATCGAACAGCGCTGAACGAAGGGAGGAACTTCTATTTATTACGACACAAGATTCAGATTTAGGCCTAGGGTACTAATCCTGTTAATCATGGGCGGTGTGTTTGCTTAGCGACAAAACCTTTATGTAAATATTCAATAAATTAATAAAAAAAACCCTGTTAACCAACTTTTGGTTTGTCAGTTCTATATTACACAATTTTTAGTTGCGCGTAAGTAAACTTACTCTTCTTCTTCGCTGGTTCTTGCCAGTAACAGAGAACGATGCGGTGTTTATGTTATCTACCTTATAATTATCTCTTATTTTTTTGAGTTTCAAATGTTTTTGCTATGTACCTAGATTAAGCCTACTTTAGTCATGCATGTTCAATTAAATTCTTAATTAAGTTTTATGAACGTACTATTAGCGTAAACGTAGGTAATATTACTAAGGAGAACTGTACGCGCTTTAGATAAGCCCATATGGGCTTTTTAAGTGTGTATCAAACATGTTTTATACTTTCTTAAAATAAATAAATAAAAAAAAAAATAAAAAAAAATCTCTCATATAGAATTCCGATGATTGGTAACCACTCAAATTTTTGTGACTCCGTAGGGAATTTCATAGAAATACATAGAAACCAGTAGTGTCGCGACGACACGTCGTCTGCTGCTGCTACGTGTAGTCTGCTACCAACTTGTACCTTTACGCGCAAATGAAAAATAATGCTGACAAGTCCCTGTTGAGAAGGTGCGGCTTCCGCTATTAACTGTCGTCGATCCTTAACAAACCAGAACTTCTCCAGCACCCGGATGGAGTCACCGGATGATCCGGGTGTCGCTGCTGGCCGGATGCTCCTCGATTTGTGCGAGCTCGTCGCTTATTGGATCTTCTAGGCTTGGTCGCGAGGAACAGGCATAGCTTCACCTAGTTTCTAAGACGTTTCAAAGTGATCCTAGTGATTTTATTGGAATAAACGCCTAAATAATATGAATAAATGACTTTTTTTTTTTGACTTTGACTTTGAATACGGTACAAAAGCCTGGACTATTTAATTTTAGAAAATGTCAGACTTTGCTGAAATTGCGAACGGTGTTAATGCAAAAAGTATATACCTATGTTCCTACATATAATTATATACTTTCTGAGATTACCTATTTGGTTTTAAAAATCACTTTGGTTTTTTTACCCAACCAAATATCTCGGAAAATATATCACTAAGGAGATTTTTGTATAGAACACATTTTGTTAATTATTTTCCGAATTTTCCCATACGATTGTCACTGTTTTAATCAGTGGTTGCGGAATATTATTTATTTTGCAAATTGGCGGACTGTAGGCCATGCTCCATACTAAAATGTTTGTCGTACATTCTTTTTAGTTTCGCTAATCGCTGCGGGACTTATGTTTTTGTTATATTCTTCTATGCTTCTTTAGGGAACTCTAAAATCTGTGTATTTGGAGGATGGCGTTAATATTCGCGACACAGATTTTCTAAACTTCTGCGGTTATTATCGTTTTTCAATTATTGTGCATACACAATAAACATTATCATTTTTTATTCGATTTTGTGAAAAGCACTATACGGGAAACGATTCGAAACCAAAGCAAGCATGTAACGTGAGGAGTTTAGCCAAATCATGCTCCAAATTACACCGTCACCTATTTGGCACCGATTCATAAAGAGCTTTACGTTTGTATGAGAAAGCAGTGTGGCACACATAGAATACGTAGGAGTTTTGGTTATTTTGTAGTGACACAGATATGTGAACTATTAATGAACCAATGATTATTGTGCTAGATATTTCTGCCAATAGTTAATGCTTCACTCCCACTCATATCCTTCTCGCTTTCACGGATTCCCCCACCTACTCTACCAGAAAGAAAAATACCCGAAAACAATGTCAACCAATCTAGCCAGAGCACCGAAACCTTAGTAAAGAATTCAACAATATTGCAAGTAGTGTGGGGTAGGCTGTGCCCTACAAATCGCTAACCTCTCGTCTCGCAGGGCCCACACGTGACCTGGGTATTAATATTTTGCACTGTGTTAAAGAATAAATAGTAACGTGGTTTTCTCTGCCCTTGTTCAGGTATGGAATAAGGGGTATTGTTATTGGAGCTAAGAATTATTCAAATGTCGAACTAGATCTTTGAATGAGGGCTTAGGGGGCAACGGCCAAGCCGTGGCCCAGTTAGCAAACTCTACATCTAAAGTACCTACTGGTAAATTGTTCTGAATGTATGGGTCAGATTTCCACTGATTAATTCGAATCAAGCTAGTCTTACAAGTTTGCAGAAAATAAAGAAAAATTATATTGGAATATTTACGATTGACTAGACATTTCAGATCACACGTCCAGTTTGTGTACTCTGTGGCATAGCTCTAAAGTAGGGTTCAAATGGCGTGCGATGTCATCTAAAAATGTTTAAAATTCGTTTTAAAATGATCCTTACACCTACTGAATAAAATCAAACTCAAAATTAATCAATATCAATCGATAATCGTTGAGCTCTTATAAGTCAAACCCAAAATTGACTTTATTCAGTAGATTTAATCATTATGAAACGAAAGTCCTGATGAAGTAACACGCGTTTCAATACGACTAAAACGTCTATTTTACTCAAAAGCTGGTATTATGAGAGATTTTAATACCAATTTTTTATGAAAATCCGACCAGACGTTTCCAATATATTCAGATTTGAGCATAGCCGGGTAGATGGTTTTTCAGTTTTGCGGAACACTTCGAAATGACTGTGCCGCTTTTGCCCCATCCTAGGCCCTAGCTCCGTCGCTGGATCCTCTTACGCCCATCGTATTTGCATGCACCGCGAGCCTGTGGACGCATGAAATTTTCAGGAAGCTCAGCTACATACTTATACCTACCTATCCCCTGTTTTCAGTTCGCTAGTTCGTATGAAAATGCTGCTTTATTTATAATGATTTGTGAGTAGATTTTATAAGCGAAAATGAAAGATAGATTAGAATTTGAAGGAGAAATTAAAATAAGGAAAGTAGGTTGGTACTTGAATTTTTTTGTATATACCTAAATTCAAGGACCATGTACATCAGTGTTCAGTGGACGTCCTACATCTCAAAGAATAATCAAATGAAAATACAAAAATATTGCTTATAAATTTATTATCGTACCTAAATCTAATTTTACACCTATCTAAGGTAACTTCTTTACACTATTTGACTATGGACCAGTGGTCCTGAGCCAAAGGCCCGGGGCTTAAGATCATAAAAGGCAGTGATAGTTTTATTTAACATTATGTTACAAAATCTTTACTTTAAATTTTTAAATACAATCTTAGTTGAACAAATATAGTCAACTTTGTCCCTGTCTGATGATGCACATTAAATAAGGCAGATAAGGTTGTACATTATCTGTTCCAAAAAATGTTTACATGATTTTACTCAAAAACGCGGGCTTAATTAATATAATATTAGAGTTCATTTTACCTAGCCCGATATCTACCGAATTTTAAGTTTTTGATAGTAATTTAAGATTTTGCACGTTCATCATTATTTACTCACTGTGCATAGTCTTAAACGAGATCGCCATATAGACGCGTGCGTAAAGTTTCCCAAGCATTTTCAAAAAAAATGTTCAATTTCAATATAATTTTATTTTAATTATTTTAGGTTCTTGCATGGAAAAAAAGAGACGCATACGATCTATGACTATTTGCATCCTTATTACTGACCAAAACCTTACATTTCAAATCGATAATAAAATATACGATTTTGGTTTTAAGCTTTTACTTTTTATAAATATATTATACTTTTATAAAATTTAAGTCAAGCCATTGCATTAAAATGGTGACAAATCATGTTATTTTACCAGAAATATATAAATATTTACCAATCGTAACGAGCTCGTTGCATCAGAGGCACCTCTGTATTAATAAATATTTGCCGAGTGGAAAGAACTTGTAAGAACCTACATAAACTTACATATTTTTTCTAACTTTACTGGTTTTCAATTGTAGGTAAAGTTTTGCATTTTTAATATTAGTGGTATTTATTAAATAGAAGATGATAAATATAAAAAATCAAAAAATATCCCCGTTGTACCGTATGCACCATTGTCTCTCAAACGGCAACGAGCTCTACAACCTCTGTAACACAAAACTATCCATTACCCTATCAATCTGTTCGCACTTCACAAATAAAGTACGTCTCAAAAGAACACGGGGAGTCGTTCCATTTCAAGCCCTTATCATCCCTATTCCATAGTTCCAAGCAGTTCTCTTCTTCGCCGTTCTCGTATCTGAAGTTGTTTGGTTCGCCTGCGTTCCAGTTCACGAAGGTGAGGGGCCGGCCGTTGGCCATCCAGAAGAAGTTGCCCTCTTCAGCCAAGTCCGTGCCCGAGGTCCAGAAGTGCTCCCGGCCATAACCTTGAACACGCAGAATGGCAGATAAGGATTTGACAACCTCGGTGGCGTAGTGGGCGAGTGCCTGTCTAAGACGCAAGGGATGTTCGATTCCCAATGCGGGAAAAATTGCATGATATGCAAATATTTGAATGGCCTCATAGCTCAGTTGGTAGTAACTCTGCCTTCTGCGCTAGAGATCGCGGGTTCGATTCCCACACTGGACAAACATTTGTGACTAACACAGTTGTTTATTCTGTGTCTGGGTGTTAAATATTTATCTATTATGAATAACAGTCTCTGGTACCCATAGGCATCATCATCTGGTACATACAGGCTATGCCTAGTTTGGGATCAGTTGACCGTGTGTAATATGTCCGGAATATTTATTTATTTATTTCGGGTCAGGATTTTGTGGTACCATTGTACTCGTAGTTTCTGATACCCATGATACAGGGAATCCTAATATGGGGTCAGGACTATGTATGTGATAGTTTTAATATGGACGGAAAAAGTCGTTGATGATGAGCCGAATCACAGTTGCTATCTTCATGATTTCTTGCTTACGACATCCACGGGAAGTAATGCCCCTACATTAACATAATACCCGTCTATTCTTCATTTGGGGCCACCACGGGCGAGAACAAACCTGCGATTTCCAGTGGTGAATGTCAAATTTAAAACTGTACGCCCTTGCAGGGAGCTTTGACGTTACACAAGCGTGAACACATGGGCGGTCATTTCAGATTAGATGATCTATAGTAAGTAGGTTTTGTAAACATGTAATTACCGGAGTCCTTGACGTACTGCTCCAGCTTGTCATTCTCTTGCTGCGAGGAGATGGACGCCAGGTGCATGCCGTGGAACCGGCAGTACTGCTGCGCCTTAAACCAGTTCGCCTGAAAACAACACAATAGCAACATTAGTTAATGACGAAACCGATGGTCAACTTTTAACTGCTAACTCAAAGTCAAAAGGCATTTATTTCAATAAAATCACTAGGATCACTTTGAAACGTCTTAGAAACTAGGTGAAGCTATGCCGGTTCCTCGCGACCAAGCCTAGAAGAATCAGGCAACAAACACGGCTTGGTGCCTATCAGTTGCCTTTAATCAGTTTAAAATAAAAAATAAATTATTTTTTTGAAAATCATCCATTTTACCATGTCGCGGAATATTTAAATGTTTCATTTTCTGATTTGCATGTGGAGTGAAACTATAAATTACCTATTAAAATCTAAAATCTTTGTAAAAATAAATGAACGTTACTTGTAAAGAACTGTAATTACTGTAAACCTGACATGCCTATGTTATAACGAAATTGTCAATAAATGAATTAAATTAAATATCATTTTTTTCGAAGATCCTTTTTCACAAAATGGATTTCAAAGCTTCAGTGTGGTGCCGATCGAACTATGTGAGGCTCAAAAGAAAAATAATCTAATTATAATCCCTAATAATTAAGAGGTTATTAAAATATGAAAAAAATGATTGCATGTTTACCTACTCTGCCAGAAAAGAGATGCTTATTAACAAATCGTTTTTTTAAACCTTAATTGCTTCATTCTGTGCTGAGGGTAATAATATCTATTTCGACGCCACGAACCCCTAACCATTTTCTGTTGTCAATATATCATGGAGATTGCTTTTAATAGAGGAATTTCAATCTCCTGTGTAGAAGTTTTAGGTAGTCTTTAGGGAGTCTCAGCTGTAAGTAATAATTGTCCTTGAAGTGCGGATTAAGGATGAAATGGGGTGTCTTCCTGTATTAGGTCAGTAGCCAGGATGAGGTAAGGTGGCCCTGAAAAGGGCCTATGGCCGTCTGTGAAAGAATCAGTGTAGTGAAAGGATTAAAGTGCGATTCTTAGAGGCTCCTTTCGTGCACATCAAATAGGGTGTGAAATCGCGTAACGCCTTCATCGGATTCCAACTCTAGGAAATCTATAGATTGCTTCTGTGGATAGCCGCCCACTAAAACTAAACCATGATTGGCATATTAAGCCTTATAATGTGGTTGTAGGTAACTGAATCATACCCGTACTAGTTTCTGGCCTAGCAACGCATACGTTGGCCCGCATTCCGCAACAAGATTACCAAGAAAATTGGTTGCACATGAGAAAACGCGTTGCAAAATAACAGCTTTCCATCAAGGCTCCAGCGCCTCTCCTTACATAATTGCATGACCACACTTGTACTTCTCTGTTGATTTATTGCCAATATTAACATTACTCTTTCAATCACACCATTGTTCAACGGGGACATGAATAAACATAGTGAGTGTGTACGCGTATGCGCATTACTATTTACACTCGGCTCGTACACTTTCTCAAAATTAATTATTTTTGTTATTGATTTCAAAGTAATTTAAGATACAAATGCAATGCAATATGTAGTGAAAGTTAGTGGTGCTGAACCGTTGAAGTTCTGTTCGACATTAGCGTCACTAATTTTTGTTTTGATGACCGGGTTTGAACCTGGCCGTGCAGCAATGAGTTCTGTTCGTAAAGCTTTAGACGGTGCTCTTAACGTCGTCGAGTATCAACTCGGAACCTTCGTGAAATGATAATGCGTAAAAGTACACTGATGTTCGTGTTGGCTACACAAGGGGTAAGTCACTAGCGCCTATGTTGGTCAGGTGGAATTCTACTAATTTTCAACGTCTAATGTTTTATTCAGTTCCAACTATGGTACAATTCTGATCGCGGTTCGGATATGACTGAAAAAGCCATTCTACTGAGATGGCTGCACTGAATCTTAGCTGAAATAAAGTTTTAGAGGAATAGGTTTTGGCGGAATAGGATCTGGCGAATGTGTGACGTTTGATTAAATTAGTAGAATTACCTAAAACATTCCATTGATCGTTAGCTGTAACGTAACTACAGCTGGGTCGTTATTCAATAGCAGAATATGAAAACACCTAAAACAGACGAAAAGCTATCGTTCAGCTGTGTTTCATTTGCAATCGACTGAAAAGTTTTTTATCGGGCATAGAGTTACCAACGGCAATAACCCGGTCTGTCCGCCAACGCCACTGACCTCCTGCAGGGCATAATAAAAGTGAACGAAACTGGCTATTACAATATGCTATTACCTACTATTACAGCTTAGATTACTGACCGCATCGAGGCCACTGCAGCAAAAGGCATTGATCTTGAACGTAGGCTTTTGTACCCGAAACTTGGCGTGTATACGTTAGTTATTTGCGAAGTTAACAGAGCCGAAATCAAGTGTGGAACTATGGGGCAGCAAAATAAGTAACTGTATACTTATTTTGCTGCCCCATAATAATTATAATCCAACTGCACGCACGCAGGTTTGGTGTTATCATGTCAAAGATACTATAGATAGGGGGGATAGGCGTGTTCGTTCGATTACCTAAGTAAAGAAAAAGTAAACTTTTTCAGAATCTAAAACAACAAGAAAATGAAGTGACAATAAAAAACGTTTGTATGCTAAACTATCTTCTAGCAAAAATACATGTAAAATCTTACATTATAAGTTTGAAAATTTGTGAGTATGTGAATGATTATGTGGATGTGAAGTTGTTAGTTACTATATCAACCGGATTGGCATATAATTTGCCACATGTTTGTAGGTAATAATTTAGCCTGGAAAATCATATAGGCTACTTTTCAACCAGGTACCACGCGAGGGCCGCAGGCGGTAGCTAGTTATAAATAAAACTCAATTTCACGCATTGTCTGCGCCGTGTTACGTATGTCACGGTTTTTCGCAGGCATCCTAACGGTACATTACTGTATTCGGTGCAGTAATTAACAATCCAGACATGACTTTTTTTTAGTCCATAGTCCATTGGCGTTTACACAACAAATGGGTGAATGAGCAAACTCTAAAGCCCATAGAGCCCCTATCCTAAATGCAGCTCTGCAGTTGAGTAGTGCTATTGATTCCGTACCTCCAGGCCAGCGAGGCCTGACCACTGACCAGGCTAACTGGGTTAGTGACACGCCTGTGGTTATCTAACTGCACGTACGGTTGTGGCACAGAGGCTATTTTCTTGTCGTTTGCAGAATTGCTTCTAAGAAGCACTAAAGTAGAGCCATTTTGAATTATCATAAATTAAGTTAGAATGTCTATATACAGACGTTCACCCACACGGTTAGTGGCTCGGTAGCCTTGTTGGTTAGAGCATCCTTGTATCTATGTAAAAGATGCGGGTTCGAATCCTATCTGCGTTTTTTAACGTCTATTATGAAAATCAGAACATCCGGTTTTGTTTATCAATTTTTTTTTGGTAGACTATCAGGTAGTTGCTTCTTCATCTACAGTTCCAATCAGTAGACTCATTCATCAGCTTGAGGAAGTCCACTGCTGGACGTAGGCTTCAAAGAGTGCCTCGACGAACGGTCTTAAGCCATCTGCCGATCCGCAACCTTCACAATGACCTTCCTAAGCTACGTCATAATGCGTCTATAGTCTGCGTAAAGGTCATTAATAAGACTCATTGCGAAAAACTATTTCATATAGTGGGAAAACTATTGCAAATTACAGTACAGGCATCTCTCTACTATTATCGTTAGAAGTAATATCAAGCATGACAGTACAAGTTCATTGTCCAACGAGCTACTTTCGCCTTCAAAACAAGATTGCTTGTAATGTTGTTATTTTTAAATGCATTGGAACATCTGTTTATTGTAAACCGGTTTTTTGCCTTTCGTTTCTTGAACACGCTATGTAACTTTTCATGTGTACTTGATGTAAGTACTCTAAATTGAAGCAGCCCGCCTGGGAGGTACCTCCGCCTTACAGAAGATTGCAGCCAAATAGCATTATTTGTTTCAAATAGTGTTTTGTTCCTGCGGTGAGTAAGGTTGCCAGAGCTCTTTAGGGGGGAGGGGTTCGACAGGCAACGAAACGCTCCAGGTGTTGCTGATGTCAATAGGCGACGGTAACCACTTACTATCAGGAGGGCCGTAAGCCTGTTTGCCTCCGTAAAACATAAAACATCAAATGCTGATGTTTAGCTGAACAGCTAGTCTGTATTAGCAGCATAGTTTTCACTCGGTCTCGTGAGCGTGATTCACTGATTTTTTAGGACAAAATGAGTGCCGCAATATTCCGCTTGAGGTGATTCGAATTTAGTACAAATACATGTATATCACGCTCTCGAGTGAGAGTGAAATTAACTGGTATGGGGCAAAATGCAGACTGGCTGCTCTAACGGCGCAATCGTTCGTTCGCTCGCAGTTTTGGTTAGCAATTGATGGGATTCTGCGCGTTTAGTACAGGCTCCAACCATGGAATAGTCGTGGCTTTTGGGTTTTGGCTCAATACCTCTTTTTATCCTTTGTTTTTCGAGAGCATTGGAATAGCGGTTTCCACGAAGAGACATGGTATTGACTTCCTTCTAAAAACAGGCAATACTTGGCAATACTGGCAATTAGCATTTTACAAAATGATTACTTCTAAAACTCAACTTTACTACAATTTTTAATCATGTTCATAATCTAACCACACGTTTTGTTAATAATTTTGTTACGTGAATGTAGAACAAAATGTGAGAATTTTCATAAAAAATCGTCAATTTGAGAACAATGATTGTTATGGTTATGAGATAGCTACGTGCATCTAATCATCTTACAAAATGGCCGAACATCCTATTAAGCATTATTTCTTCGTTGTTTTGCAAACTAGATGTTTATTTCTTTAAGTTATTTTTTAAGTAATCATCATCATTATTTCGGTTCGTCGCTTCTGCGAGCTATGATGTGGCCGGCCGGCTATGATGTGGATGTGGTTATATATTTTTTAACTAATTTTGATATTGTAATGAATGTCTTTTATTAAAACATACGTATGACCGGCATAGTAGTTTCAAAGTGATTTTATTCTAATAAAAACCTTTGACTTTGACTATAAACAAATTCTAAAAAACTCTGAAAACTCTTTTTAGGGTTAAGCTCGCCTTTTTACATGTCCTTTCATTTAGTTTGTTTTTTGTATGTGTTTTCTGTGTAGAATAAAGAATAAAAAACTGAACCAGGTCACGACTTTCATCCCCAAGAATGGTAGACATCTCAGATCTCCAGGCGATCAAATCCTTGAAGATGTCTAATGGGGGTAGTCAAAGGCATGTCTGAATTTTGAGCACATGCCGCTTGAGCAGTAGGTAGTGAAATAATTTCTAATTTCGAAAAGGACGTACTGACAAAATGAACTTCTGATGCCGACTGCACTGTACTTACATTTGTCTTTTAATTAAGTTTTATTATTATAACAGCCATTTTTTACATTATTTTCAATTCTATAGGTAGTAATAAAGTTAATAGCTTACAACCGCTTACTCAATAAGTCGTATCTACGTAACTATGCTGGTTATTGTTACAAACAAAGCTTTGGTTTAACGCAATAAAACCACAATCAAATTGTTGTGTCTCACGTTCGTATTGCCTCGGATAAGTACTATTAAGTGTTATTATTAGGTATACTATTATTATTATACTATTAATTATTACAGTATTTATTACTTATAATAAATAATGTAATTAAGTGATTAAACTATCGAATCTTCTATTGATGAAAGGAAGACGCAGTGGTTGCTGGGAACCATTGTAGGTCGTACGGGTGGTTCTGGAAATCTATGCCTGTATTCAGAAAAGAAGAAAGAAAGAAAGAAAATCTATTTATTTGTCCCACAGCACACAACAAGGTTTACAATATTGTTTCTAGGTAGGTAAGGTACCAAGGCAATAAAAAACAAAAAGAAAACAGTAAGTAAAAAGAAAAATTTTAAAAGAAAAAATAGGTACATACACAATTATGGTAGGTAGATAGGAAGGTTAAAAATAGTAGAAAGGTACATAGGTAGGTATGTGTTGTGTGGGGCAAATAGGTCCAGGTCTCAGAATAAGCTGCACCAAACTATTCAGCAATCGATCGAGGCAGATTATGTCCATGGTGACGGTGTGAAATTAAACTTTTAAAAACAAAATAAAGCGTTGTCGAAAGTATCTAATCATCTCATCAAACTGATTGCAAACCACCGCGGTATCTAATTTTGATAATAGTAATGATGTCTCGACACGCATACAAAGTAGTCACTATACATGGAATATTCGCAGATGGTTCGTTGCGCAAGCGACCGCGGAATTTCAATCATTGGGTTGCCTCACGCCATTTCTTTACGGAGGCTGTGGCGTCTATTATCGTTCATCTGTGGCTACCTTTTCAACCGATAATTAGATACATCGCAGGTTTAGGAAGCTGCATAAAGTCAACGAAAAAAAGTTAAAAGAAATAATTAAATTACAGACAGTTCCTTTAAAACGGATTGGTCACAATGAAACATGCTGAATCTCCGCTATACAAGGTGATTTACAATATATATAGGTACTATCCTGAAAGGACTTAATCTATCAACAATTAAAAAGTATATAATCTACTGCAAAAAAAATATTAAAATTAAAAAAACCCTATATTTATCGAACTTTCTCAGTATGGCTGTTGTTGATTTTTTTATAAAAACAGCAGATTTTCATTGTTTTTTCAATGAAACATTTGGAATTTACAAAAGTCGTAAGTAGTACAAATTATCGACAAAGTGTAGATAAGCCCCTTTCGGGATATGGTCGATAAACTGTGGAGCCCCAACAAGTCACCAACTTGTAGGTTTTTTGAAAAATCCATTAGTTAAAACTTTACCTTTCAAGTCGTAAAAATGTATATTTCAAAATACCTACTGCTGCGTATGCTACTGCTAGCTACAACTGGAATTTGAACCTACAACCTACGGATAAAAAGTCGAGGTACTAGGCCAAAACAGCACATGGAGTAGGCACAAGTTAACTCGTTAACCGGCAGTAAACCGAGGTCAGTATGAACCCCGATAGCTTTGATACTGGGTACGGACGCCGCATTATTTCCACTTCATCGGCTTTGAGGGTAATTTCGTGGAAGTGACAACCTAGCTGGAAATGTTTTACGCGATTTTTGGTCTCTCACGTCATGATGATTGATGTGCGATCCCTAGGAGCTATTTTTGGAGTTGAGACGGTAAGTGGCTGAGTATTTTATAGGGTTCCGTACCTGTTAGTGTATAAAACGGAACTATCAATTTGTTGCCTGTCTATCTGTCTAGGACGTTTTCTCAGAAACGGCGTAAGGTATCAAGTGGAAATTAATAATTTAAGTTTTTTTTTTTTTTAGTTTTAGTAGAAACTATGTGAGCCCGCATTGGAAAAGTTTGTCACATTTGGGAGTCCCTATTTACCGAACGCGCACGGAACCCTCTCAGGGCGCGAGTCCTACTCACACTTGACCGTCTTGTTTTACTGCTTCAAATCGATGTTGGACATGACTGCTAACTGCTCACACCACCCCCAGGTAGGTAATAAAGAAAGTGAATCATTTAAAATACCTATTCATAAACTGGCTACCTGCTGACATGAAAAAGAGAAAGTATTGAATCAATCAGATACCGGGTCCCATTGACGCGTTACAACAGCTATTATCAATAGCTTTACTGCATAATTATCAACGTATATAGGAACGCCCCCGTCTTCTTTCGCGTCGAATTATTTTCTTATTAACTTCAAACCACTGCGCTGATCTGCTAGGGCCGCTGTTAGACGTAGGTTCTCATGATCGTCATACTGAATATGTACTTAATAGATTACTTATGCCGCCGTGGTGGTCTCGACTGAAGAAAAGGCCTCTGCATTTCTCAACGTGGATGTCGAAGGAGGAGACTAAGTGAAAAAAGATAGGGGATGGGCAGCAGCATTCCCTATTATCAACAAAAGCTTTATGTTTAGGATTTTGGCACTGTTTAGGAGGCCTGGATTTCCTTAGGCCAATGAATGCAATGAATGGCATGTATAGATTCTAGTAAGTGCTTGATCTCTGTTATCCCAAAGATTTCTGCAGCTAAAATTACCTTGAAAAATATTCCTAGATAGTACCGCTTCTCCCCAGTCTTGAGAAGAGGCATTGTCCACCGCGTTACTCCGAGTTCATCGTCGTTACCGCAACTGGAGCATTCTGAAACAACGCAAAACGTACTTTGAATAAGTAAGTTCGTTGAGCAAGTGGCCAACTCTCATAAATGTCATCATCATCATCATCGTCACCATCATCAACACCATCATCACCATCGTCAACACCATCATCCTCATCATCATCATCATCAACAACATTTGCCGCAAATACGGCAACGCGGTAACCACGGCACCCTATCCAATGCTGAACATAGGTATCCTCCATAGATTACCAGAACGACTTCCTTGAGTGAGAATTTTGCCCATACTCACCACGCTGGGCATGCGGGTTGGCGCAGTTTGAGCTATGGACACTGCTGCCTATCCCTAGCTTTTTGTCTTAGTCGCCCCTTAGGATATCTATGAGTAAGATATAATGGGGCCTATTCTTCAGCTAGGGCCAACACGGCCAACAAGTACTATTGTCGAAAAAGGTTCTTATGTTTATCGATTTTAGAAGGCAAAAAAGGGCTTTACAAAAGACAATATTTGGCTTTACACAGCATTGTTCTGTCATCGCATGCCAACATGTCCTGTGCCGATATCACAAAAAACGTCAGCTGAATTATTAATGCCAAAGGAGTGGAGTAGACGCCTTTCTGTATTGGTATAAAGATAGACTAAGTGAAAATAAATATCTGAAGTTGTACAGGATCAGACTCAAACAAGTTCAGTTCAAAACGGAAAAAGTAACTAAGGCCAGACCTACCTACCTATTAATATTTCTTAGTCTTTGTTATGTTTCACTCCATTCAGGCATCACTGACATTATTTTCAGAGAAATTGCTGTAGTCCGCAGCATGCTACATGCTGCGAGCCATGGCTCGCGAGTGACTCGTGTGTGAGTAGCCTTAGAATTGTAGACAAAATCAGAAAACTGGTAATTATTGGATATATGAGGATATAATCGCTTTGATTTAATAGATCGTAGCAACATTACCTGATTTTCCAATGTTGTTTAGCGGCGATTGATGATACGTGACGGTGCTAGTATCATCGATCCAGCTCATCACAAACAAAACGCCGCACAGCACATTCCTTTGCCACATTATGAGCACTTTAGTCCAACACTTTAAAAGTTATTCAATCAGCTCATAAGACTTGAGCTTGCAACACTTTCAAAAGTTTCAGTTCGATTTTCGATTCACATCAGTGACCTTCAAAGAGTTCGTATTCGATTTTCAATGCACTTCCTCTTAATTCAAACCTATTCGGTATTCAAAAAAGAAAATTAAAAAAATAATATGCACTTCGTTCTATTTACAAATATACGCCCTGTTTGGTCAATTTCTACTGCTTTTCTATCGATTGCAATCGAGACGCAGCTGAACGGTAGCTTTTCATGCGCTTACAGGTGTTCTCGTATTCTACTTTTGAATATCGATCCAGCTGCAGTTTCGTTTCAGCTAAAGCTAAAGATCGATCGAATGTTTTAGGAAAGCCATTCTACTAATTCAATTGCATGAATAATAATGTTAGCGGCTGCATTTCAGTTGCGGATCAACTTTGTTTGGCATAAGTTACGATTTGATTCGGTAATCTATTTATCAGAACGGCTTTTTGGGTAATATTCGAACCGCGATCCGCACTGAACCATAATTGGAACTGAATAGAACGTTCAACGTTGTAAATTAGTAGAATCGGCCTCCATGTTGACTGAGAACGCAATGTGAATTTCTGCATGCACATCATGGCTTGCTCACTAGCTCAGGTGTGGTTATGGCTACTGCGAACCTGTTTTTCATAATGAGGCGACCAATGACTCTTATTAATGAGGAAGTCGAAACAGGTTGTAATAAGTCAGTTACTCGGTCGGCTCTCGGTACAGGTTTAAAATAACTTGAGGTTCCTATGGACTCTACACGGGAAATACTATTAAGTGCGACCAAGTATGACTTAAATCAATTGTAGGTGCATTCCTACCTACCCTACATATACATAGTGATTGCTTGTTGACCAGGTTGAGGTATGGTGGTCCTGAAAAGGGCCTATGACCGTCGATGAAAAAATCAGTGTAGTTAAAGGATTAAAGTGCGCCTCTTAAAGGATCCTTTCCACGGGTTTAGTTCCCCAGTTCCGTGGTAGCTAGGTGGCCTAAAATAGGGGGCCTAATTTCAGCCGTAGCCACCATGGCCACGATGTTATTTAAGACATACTTACTTTAAAAAATTAGAAAATATGTTTTTATTCAGTTGTGATTTCATTATAATTTTATTCATGAATAATAACTCTCGTATTTTTTTTTACTTGTATTGTAACATGTATCATACATGCATCATATATATAGATATATTGAGCTATCTATAGATCGTTTGTAACGGTCTTTAGATGGCTCAACTGTTTCTTGTGTATTTTGTAAATATTAATTTGTATTAGTTTTAAGTTTCTTTCTGTAAATAAAGTTTGCATCATAGTATTCGTACTTATAATGATTACTGCAACATACATAGCTAATGTTTATAATTAAGTGCATACCTACCTAAATGTTTGTTTTTCTGAGCTTTAGATAAAATTTGTAGACTAAGTCCATCAGGTAACAATACCAGCGTGTAGGCATCTAGCAAGTTAGAGAGAGTTTTATAAACAATTAAATATTTGTTATTACTTAGGTAGGTACATGATGTCTCAATACATAGATGACACTTTCTCTGGCCTTTGTAAAGTTATTAAAATAAGAAATCATTTATTGCTGTCGTTATAATAAATCAATTTGACGAAAATATGCACGTATGATTTTTGAAGTTTCCGTTTATCCGGGTAGGTACCACGCAACCAACCAAACCAAGCATAGCCGCGGGTGGAAGGTGGTGCAAAATAAAATCAGTTAGGCATGGTAAAGGTTGATCTACAAGTAATGATGTCTTAACAAAAGGGAAACTTCAGTGATCGATATAGTTTGAAAAGGTTCTACAGTGGCGTAATAATCAAAGATGTTGACTGACTGTACATTATAAGACGAGATTACATTATCATAGATCAAAAAGTCACCACTGACACCTTATTTTGAATTATTGATCTGACCGCTAAACTGGTTAGCGACAGCAATAAGATAGCATCTATCGATTATCACTTCTAAGACCTTGTGATAAGACGTGGATTTGATTGACCTTCAATGCTGCACGAAAGTGAAACTGGAAATCAGTGACTCAACTTGCAAAAACTATGCAAGATATGTATGTCTATGTAGGTAGGTATCGCATGACGTGTGTTAAATTTTGTAAGAAATTATAGATTGTCATTATGTCATAGCCAGTGATGTTTATAAAAGGAGAGAGTTCATTTCACCAAAAAAAGTCCTTCAGGGGGGCCTGTAGTGTTCGTGTTAGGTACGATACCACGGAATAAATAATAGTCCAAGGGAATTTCTTTCGTAAGAAATGTGAAAAGAACTTTACGCTCTAACATAGCGTAGGTATTCCAGAACGAGGCTGCTGCACAAAAATGTGTTTACGTATAACAAACGTCAATCGATTGTAACGGGCATGCTACCCAGCACATATGTACGACCGCATTGACAACTGCCACCACCCCCTCATCTCAATGCCATAGCCCCGCTGAACACGCGGCCGCAGGACGTCCGAAGAACTTAGGGACCCTTGCCCCGAGAAATCTTAGGTGACTCTACGTAGGAGAGAAGTTGTGGAACAGAGCCAAAGCAATCCAACTCAACAGCCTAGGGAGGTCTCTGTGAAAACTCTATGACCTGGAAGTTTTAGCTTTCAGCGAATAAGCTAGGGTGAATAACGCCAGCTAGAGGCCCTTACCCGCAGCTCTAAACAAGAGTTGCTGATGACCATATTGATGGTTACCAAGCATCTAATCAGCGGAGCACGGCCAAGCTGCCTCCCTTTTATTAACATTATTGGATTCAGCCACAAACATATGTTTTAAAAATCGTATATTATAAATTTGTATTCAGTGACAAAGTATTTCTGAATAGCAAAAAAATATTGACAAATTTGTCAATCATTCAGGCACGAGACTGACACTTTCGATTTTGTATGCCAGAGTGACGCATATGCCATGCCAATGCGTCAGTAATTGAAAAGGTATTATAATTTGCAAGATGCTTGCACGCCATATTGCAGTTGCGTAGCGGGTAATCATGATAGGTCAGCCTGGACATATGACAGCTTGACCCATATACATAATAATTACATAGATTGATTATATTTCATACTGTTTCACTATTTAAGTAAGTATTTATGTATATAAAAATCAAATGCAACTAACTTTACAGTTGTGTTGAGGCAAACCGTAATATTTAACATGTAATAGCATATAAGTAAGTACAAGATATTGTATAAGCATAAAAAAGCCACTGGCTTTCAAAGCACCAGCCAGTCGCGCAGTTGGTCACTCAATTTGTTTTATTGTTTAAAAATGTAATGTTGTAGATGTTTATTTTTATGTGTTTCCCTTTCGGGCTGGCTATGGCTATTTAGGCCTTGACGGTAAGGGCTAAGACGCCATAGCCAGTTTTACGTGTATTTTTGTTGTTATTTTTATGTATGTACAACTCTATTCATTTTAGTTTCGGTTTTAGTAAGATATGGCTATGTGAATAAATCTTCGAGGGACCTTTTGGCGCCAGCCCGAAAAATCCCGATACACCCAATCATTTTATTTCACTTCAATTGTGCGCTTTACTCAAACAATGTTACGTAAAACACCACCATAATTACTCAATATTATTCAATTGAACAATCGGTAGTTTTGTAAAGTAAATTTAGAGCACAACATCTCTTCGCAAATTCCCACCAAAAAGCTCCCTGAAGATGAAATACGAAATGTGATGTCGCAAATGATTTCAAGCCGATTACAAACGTTAGGTAGATACTATTAGGTAGGTAATCATACATCAAACACCAAAACATTACGAAAGCATGCAAACGCATCAAGAAAGCTTTTGTTTTCAAATGAGCGGCTACGTCTGATGACGGCCGTAATATTGCAAAGACTCAGCAAACGTGAACTCATTCCTAGATTTAAATATATATTTTTGAACAGGTAGGTATTTATTGTAATATTAATAGGTATATGACATGTATGTTTATGAATATAATATTCTATCAAACATTGTAGGTACACGAACCTCCCTCTATAATCACGTCTCTCTAGCCTCAAAGGTTTGCTGGAAGAAAACTCTTTTTAGGGTTAAGCTCGTCTTTGTACATACCTTTCTTTTTAATTTTTGTATCTGTATTTTTCTTATGTACAATAAAGAATAAAGATTTAACGTCGTATGACCAAATAAAATCAAATAAATAAGTAACACTAGAATCTACTGTGATTACTCAATCTCATTATTAGTCTCACTCAAACAGCAATAACTATGAAAATGACTAGGCAATAGGTCAAAATCACGCATGCTATTCTCCCCAAGATAAAACTAAAGATGTCGCATAATCATCGCGACCTAATACTGTGTAGGTAGATCTGCTCTCCTCTTAGATCGAGCGAGTGAACCGAGCGAATATTTCTCAAACGATTTGTACGAATGCATGGTGTTGGTTATGTCTTAGTGATAACTTTTGAACCGAATTCTATATCATAATGGCTTTTCAAATGCAATGAAAATTGTGTCAATAACGTGAGCTCCCATTTGGTAAAGTTTTGATGGCTCGTAGTAAGATTGGCGATTTTCGAAGATTATTTTAATAATTGTGCCTCAACGAAGCACCATCTTTTACCCGAAATCGCGAGATATTTACTAGCTGACAAGCAGAGAATCAGGTGCCAAATACCATTGTAGAAGATAGCATACCTACTGTACTACGGCCGTCATATGCCAGTCACCGCTTGCTAGAAAATCAAAGCTTTATTGAGTTACATGGAGGCGACCAATACGGTGCCGGTTTATGCATCCGGTTCCATTCCACAGGATATTAAATTATTCGTCTGTGCAATCATGATCCGATGGATTCACTGTAAATCCATGTGTGGAAATTGTAGGCATGGGATATTCACCAATCAACGGAACGTGCGAAACATAAACACAGATACATACGCCTAGATGAAAGTCTCAATAAAAATTTAGTTTAATAAATGAATAATAATTGTTTTATGTATATTTTGACTTAGACCATGTTTTCAAGCGATGTTTTGTTTTTTTTTCGAGCGGATTTAAAATTCAAAATATCTAGTCATTCTGACATCACTTTTCGAAACATAGACTTAGCCTCAACTTAAAAAAAAATGACTACCTAGGTAAATCTTGATTTAGTTTAAATATCTACCTATAACTCTAGAACGGGCCAAATACCCCCGGTAGGCTATATAGGGAAAATCTAGCGGAATGCTGCGCGTGAGATTCCGTTCATCGTAAAATTACCACAAAATTGACGCTTTGCTTTTAAATAATTATCCTCATGCTGACTTTCATCTTTATGTAAGCAGTTAAAAGGTCAAATTTCACTATGAAACGTTTAAGACAAGCCACAAGCTTGTTTTTAAATCAATCTCGCACGTAACAGCAGAATCAGTTTAAATGAAATTTAGCAGAAAGATAGACTTTAAACTGGGCTGTTACTTCCGGGTAACTACTACTCGACAGAAGTAGCGGGCAGAAGCCAGTAAGTACCCTAAGAAGAAAGAACCATACAACTGAATAACAATGCTACGAAGCTACAAGACAATGTATCTATAGAAAAGATATCAACGCGCTACTTAATGTTGATCAAGTTAATGATGTGTATTTTTATGAGAATTTGTAAAGAATTAAGGACTAGTTTTGTATCTCAAAAGTCATACATAAGACAATACAAATAAAAATCGTTGTAGAAATAATTATAAAAGGCTTTTATTATAATTTTTGACACCCCCTATTGGACCCCTATATCTTGGCCGATTTAATTCATTTACCAGCAAATCTTAATAGTACAATCTGTTTCCTACTAAATCCATACAAATCAGATTGACGGTTTGAAAGTTATGCTGTAACAAATATACATTCAAATATACAAACATACAACGCCTATTCATCCAAATGGTTTCAGAGATCTTCATTCGTTCGATCTATAAACATTATGACATAGGTAATTTATTCATAGTTTACATAATTATTTACGATATAAATACGTCTGTTTTTTGATACCAAAATCCGGGTATTTATTTCACAATTTTATCAACGAATCACAGAATTTAAATTTCTATTGCATTTCTTATAGTACCTACCTATTTAAAACAAGCTTATCAAGGTCACATTAAGAATGCAAAGTATTCCGTTAACGATACTCGAATTATATGATTTAATAATTAAAATAATATAAGAACTATAAATTGACAACTAAAACCACTATTATTAATTACACAAAAAAAGTCACTGCATTACCCAGGTGGGAAATTAAAAAAATAAGTTACGTTTTAAAATTTGGAACGGATTGCGCGCGCGCTGAATTTCGCGCGTAGACGCCGCGAACGTGCCGGGTAAACTAAGACGCAACAATGATCAAACAAGCGAAGTTTATGCAACCTTCGGATTGAAAGCGTTTTTGTGGTCAAGCGCGCTGTCTATTTCTTTGCGAAGATGGCGCAAAACCGCATACCAAGAACACGATTCGATTGACCTTTCGGTAATTTATAAATTTTATAATGCTTCTCACACTTGGTTTTAAAACTTTGTAAGGTTTTTTAATAACAATACGCACGTAATCACTGGCACGAATCAAACATGTATCATAGATTTGATAAGCAATGGACTTCTTAAATGTGCTAGTTTATATGCAGAATATTTTTTTTTTAATTTTCGTATTTAATAGGAATTATATAAAATGGAGCAATTGTTTTTTTTTGTGAAATTGAGAGCATAATTTTATGCTATAAAAAATAATGACATTGGTAAGGACATCGTGCATCGTTGAGATATTATGTCATCATCTGTATCATAACGATAGGTAGGTATTTTTTGAATATAATGGTCAACTCAAGGTCAAATCTCTATAAATATAGGTAGTTTTATTATTAGATAGGTACTTAAATTTAAAAATGTGTAAAGCTTTCCAAATTTTGTGGTTTTAAAACATTTGGGTGTCTACGATATCGTAAGCTCCTTAAATGTCAAACTCAAAATTGACTTTATCCCGTAGAGTAGGGATAATTTTGAAATATACATTTAAGATAACATATTGCACGTCGTATGAACACGGCTTTATAATAATTTTAGACTATAATAATTGACTAATGTTCCTCTTACAGTCTGACACAATATTACTATTGGTAGTTTAGAATAGAATAGAACTTATTCATGCCAAACGTGTTATATTTTTACACTTTTTACATTTTTACGCTGTTATAGGTACTCTAAAACATATAAAAACTTTTGTAGTCGAGTTTTGAAAACAAGTACAAGAATAGTAGCAAGAAAAAGGGAAAATACAAATAAAAAAATAAGACTTACTCCCTGCAGTATAGGGCCTATAATGTCCCATGAAGAATCGAGTAATAAAGTCAGGACATATATTCCACGATTAAAGCGAACGACCTGTAAAGGACAAGGTCTGAAAAATCAACAAAGAATCGTAAGACATTGAAATTATCTTCGCTATTCAAGATTACTTTTTCCGAGAATACCAATGAATTTCGTGTAATTGGCTCAGGGCGCGAGTTCTCGCCTTTATTTTCAGTGAGTTTCTTAGTCACTTGGAAACGTTCGACAAAATCTCACGCTGGAAATGACGTTACACCACGGGCGAAAGCTCGAGGCCGTGTATGGTTGCAAAGACTATATAATACTACACGGTGATTGTCACGGTGCCCGAGAAGTAGCGTCCTCTCTGCCATAGGATTTTATCTAAAGATTTTGGCTTTCGTCCTTAAAAACGCAAATCACGTGAATTTGTGATGTGAATTGATCGCGCGATGAAAAAATGTATTAAAGCGTGAATTAATGGTGCGAGCTTTGATTAGGAAACTCAGTATTGACTAATAAATTATTTTGAATCACGCATTCGTACGAAAATTGTTTGCGTGATCTTGCGATGGTCGCGTAATCGCGTTCTATTAGGACGAGGCCTAAGACGCTCCGCTGTTTGAACCAGAATCAAGCGTATCAAGCGAGAGGTGGTACTGTACTGACGCATCTTAGCCTTGACTTTTATAAACAACTTAAATTAACATCACGTGTGTTGCAATCCAGATTCTTAACATCTCTACAATGTCGTTTGTAGGCTTTTTGTACCATTGCCATCGCAAATAGACTGGTACTCTTAAGCTCGTATTTTTTAAGCCCACAACAGTCACATACATAGTCCTGGCACCACAATAGGATTCCCTGTGTCGTGGGTATCAGATACAAAGAGTACCATGGTACCACAGGCCATACCCAGGCTGGCAACAAATATTTGCAGATCATTATATTTGTTCCGCAGCGGGAATCGGACCCGCATCCCTTGCGTCTCAGACGGGCACTCGCCCTCTACGCCACTGAGGTTGTATTTTTAATCGTCGTCTATAGAAATTTTATTGAATAATCTGACATAATCTGAAAATAATTCAATTCTGATGTGAGTATGAGGGGAGTGGAAAAATATTAACGACTCTATAATGTCAGGCATTTTGACGAGTTTCAAAACAAGAATCATAAGCGACAAAAAGTAAATACTTATACCTATTATTGAGATGAAAAGGTTGTTATTTTGAGGTACGGAAAAATATTAACGACTAGCTGCAACCGCGGCTTTGCTCGCGTGGTACCCGGATTAAAAATAGCACATTTGTTATTCCATGCTATTTAGTACGTACATGCCAAATTAAATACCAATACGTCCAGTGTTTGCAGCGTTCAAGAGTAAGAAGCATCTTCACATCCTCAAATGCTCATACAAACTTTCGCATTTATAATACTAGTGGGACTAAGAAGAATACCAGGGTATGCATGCCTAACTACTTGCACACAACTTTTAATATCGTTTTAGTTAGATTAACTACTATTTATGTTATGATTTGATATTGTTAGGGGGTGATTGTTGTTGCCTGATTCTTCTAGGCTTGGTCGCGAGGAACAGGCATAGCTTCACCTAGTTTCTAAGACGTTTCAAAGTGATCCTAGTGATTTTATTGAAATAAAAGCCTTTTGACTTTGACTTTGACTTTTATTGAAATTGTAGAATTCTTCAAATATATAGGGAAACAAATGCAAACAATAAAGCAATTATGCGAAATTTCGTGGATAATAGACTCGATCTTAAACAACATTCGCACGAAAATTACAAATCTTGAAGCTACGCATTTTAAGCTAAAGCATCGTTACAATACAGATTGGGCGTAGTTTAAGTGTATGCTCGTTTTTACAGTCACATTGACAGTTTTTATACTACTATCAGCCCCCCATTACCTTGGTGACCACGCTGAATGTCACTTAGCCGATCTAAAACAAACTGTCTCACAAACTGATTAGGCAATCTGCACCACGAGCGGTATAAAAACTAGATTTTAGACGCCAATAACACGCCTAATCTGTAATTTAATAATAATGCTTAGCTCAGCTTAGTGTGAAGGAGTTTTGGAAAGGTGGGTTAAATTCATTTTAATTGTGACTAATTATCTTAACAATGCCATAACTCTTCTAAAGGTTAGGCAACTGTGTGATTATAGATTATTATATTTGACATATTAGCAAACATTTAATTTGACAATACACATTACGTCTTTAGTTTTTATTAGGAAAACATAGAAATAGCCGAATGACCATAAATGCATAAACACTGTTTAAAATCTTGCTAATAATATAAGCTAATGGCCGCACTGAAAAACTACAAAAAACCAAAGAATTTAACATCACAAAAGGCTTTAGGATTGCCATGACTAAGCTGGTTATGTTCACACCTTGACGACCTCGGTGGTGCCCGACTGAGTCGCAAGGGGTGCAGGTTCGATTCCCGCTACGGAGCAAATGTTTGCATGATCTGCAAATATTTGTTCCGGGTCTGGGTGCTGTGGTACTCGTAGTTTCTGATACCCACGAAGCAGGGAATCCTAGTGTGGGGTCAGGACTATGTATGTGACTGTTGGTTGTTATTTTTTTTATTTTATTTACTTCTGTTGGCTCTTTACTACTGAAGGTTAGTGTCAGCTCAGTAAATTTCTCCCAGAATGCCATCATAGCCTTGCCTCATGCCACTTTTACCAGACATGGCTCAGAGTTCGGAGCGATCCACTAGTAAAATAATATCTCAGCGAATAGCGATCCGCAAACTAGTCCATGGGTAACCTTATCTACTCTGCAGTAAGGCAAGAGCTCGCAGTGACAATATTCATTAAACTTCACAGTAACAAACCATAAATGGTCGCTAAGTCTTAGCGATAACTGAAACGGAAAAATATATAGAGCTCCTGATCTACAACAAGCCAGTCGATGCTTACCCATCGATACCAAACTTAATAACATATTTTTTACAAAAACTAAAAACCGACTTCAAATTGCTGAATATTTACAATATTTTCTTTGTAATCAACCTCTTTGCGTTTTGCTTACCTAGTGAGGATGACACTGGCCACCTATTCTTTCGAATAAAAAACAAAAGTAAGTATGACATCCATTCATCATCAATAATAAGTAATAACTCTTACGGTACTGACTGACTGACTGTCAATCAAACGTAGTGGTTTTATTCTCTTTGAAAATGAACGCAGAGCCTTACCAAAATCCTAAGAGCATGAAATTTGCAGGGTAGCGTAACGTATGGGTGCACAGAAAGGAATTCCCGACACACAACCCCTAAGTTTAAAGTTTATGAAAAAATAGCAGCAACCGAACTAAATCGCGGGAAATACCATACCATACCACAGTCGACAAAAAAAAATCGCCAAGTCGTGATTTCAAGAGATGATGACGTTTTTTTAAGTTTTGCGGGACAAGTTGCAATCCCTCAGGAATTAAATTTAATCCCGTAATTAATTTTAACCAAAATCGGGTTACTATTGGCGGAGATATCGAGTAACATACACACAAAAAAATAAAAATAAAATAAAAAATACAGCCGACTTGAGAACCTCCTCCTTTTGGAAGTCGGTTAAAAATGACTTTATTCCGTAGATCTAGGAATCATTATACATAAAGTATACTTATAAATTCCGCAGTTTTACAATTTCGCAGAGAACTTGTGCTACCGATAGAAAAATATGAGCTTCTGCTCTACAACTAGCCAGTCGATACGCGCAGACTGCATGAAGACCTTGAGGCGGGTACCTGGTTCAAATGTCATGCAATCGGATGGTCCACCGGTTCACGAAAACCAGCTTGTTTAGAATAGTCGCAAAACAAGATCACAAACCCTGAATTCCTAAGAAGTGGCGACTGTTTTTTAAATTCATAGATTTTGTTGATGTGTGACTTTAATTGTGATGGAGATGGCTGCATTTCTTATAGGAAAACTTTTTTAGGGCAATAAAAGTTCCACCTGACGCTGTATAAATCATCTAGTATAGATGTAATAATGCCTTACAGCGGGCTCATTATTTCGGCAACCGTTTTTTTAGAAAACATCTTTAAAAAAGCTGGTTTCTAGTAAAATATGGAGAAAAGTTGATGGTCTGGGCTAGGTTATTGGTTATTGTATGAATTTAAAAAGTAGGTAGATCTGGTACCTACGTCTTGCAGAAGAAGCTAAGCATCACTTAGGGCACTGCCAAAGATGTGACCTAACTCACGCGATATTACTGTAAACTAATTTTTTCTTTCAATTTCAGATTACAGGTTGCAGCCGAGTGGAGGTCAAAAGAAATCACAAAAGGTCACGAACCAAGGTCGTAAAAGGAAAGACCTGGATGTGAATAGCAGTGGCACTTGGAGGTTGGAATCCACTAAAGCGAGCTAAGCGACCGTCATAGTGTGACCAGCGCTTCACAGAAAACCAAAGCAAGTAACTTTGGCAGAGGCCATCTGGCGTGGCAGTTGACTCTTCCTAATTAAATTAGTAATGCGTGCATAGCTTCAAAAGCCAGTGAGTTAAGAAAATTAGTTTAAAACATTTCTTACGGTTCCAACGGTTTGGTTCTAACTCTGGCTCAAACGGTGGGGTTGGGTACTTTTTTCTACCTGTAACAAAAACATATCCCATGAAATTCCGATTTCTTTCATGGTAAATTTCGGTTAATTACTTAGCACTTTTCCTATTCTGAAGCTGCCCGAGGGCTAAGTTAAAGCGCTGATTGAGTTGTTCTGTGCCCCACGAATGAATAATTCACGATACGATACGTTAATAAAATTCAAATATAGCCAATGACATCGGCGACGCTTGAAATCTTTTAATTTTGAATTTTGGCTAATATTTTACATTTGTTATCGTATCGTAAGAGTCACGCTATCATGTATGATTCGTGATCAGGTCACTGAAAGTCTGATACGCTTACGTGTCCTCCTGATACCTAGTTAACCGCTAATCTGGAGAAGGTAGGGCTCATCGAGATTTTCTCGCTCTAAATTGGAGCAGCCCGTCTGGTACCTCGTCTTACAGAAGATTTCGTTTGAAATAGTGTTGCGTTCATGCGGTGAGTAAGGTTGCCAGAGTTTTTTTATGGGGAGGGGGGTTTGGGGTCGGCAACGCGTGCATGATGCGTGATTACGGTAACGAATTACCAACGGGTGGGCCATATGCTTGTATGCCACCTTAGTATAAAAAAACTGTACGCGATGTTTCAGTTCGGGGTAGTAAAATGATGCGGTGCCGAATATGAAAGCTCCGCCCATTTGTGCAAGGTCATCAGCAAGACAGATGTCAAAGTTCAAACTATTTAAGCCTTGGTTTACTAAAGACGGTGACCGTGAATATAGTCCGTAAACGTAGATGGTGTAAATTCAATTATTCCTTTGACATTAGGTCAAGGAAATAATGTACATCACCGTAGTGTGCAATAAGCTCATATTACTGAATTAACTTACATACTTTCTTGGGTGTTATTGTCATTATGTCAAGGGTTATACCCGCTCGGTACACTACTTACCAAGACAGTCAAAGAAAAGGGATTGGATGTCATAATGATGTCAATGTGGATCAGTCCAGATTTCTGACTATACCTAATGATAGTAAAAGCTGTTAACACTTTTAACACTGACTGTACTCCTCTTCAATTTTTTCAATACAAATTTCAACCTTATAGAGTGCAACCTTGCAGTGTACAGAACGGGTATGAATGTATGGCATTTCAAAATTATTTTGAATGATGCTGAAATTAGCTCAGTGTACCGAACGGGTATAAGCCGTCAATATGCCAATAGTTAAATTTCGAAAAAAATATCCCTGTCACTGTTTCTCATTATGTAATAGTAAGAGATAGGAAAACTTAAAACATTGCTTATATTTTGTCATATAGCAAAGCCTTTATGTCATTTTTGTGTCTTCGGAATTGTGTTACAGTTAACATTTTACTAAACTTTGACTTTTGTTATTCCGATCCGGTCTGACTAAGCCGGATCAGATAATAAATCACAAGATCAAAATTAATTAATACTTACAGATAATCTAGCGATGGAACTTATTTATTGGCGCCGTATTCATTTGGTTTGATGTCATCAAGTCGCAAACGTAATTATAAACGTATTTCTGTATCCTAAAAAAGCTGACCAACAAAAATTATGACCGTACTCCCAAATTTTTAGCTTGTCGAGTCTTTTTTTTTCACCTAAAAATTGCCCTCATGACTAAAGGTTGACACACACATAGCAACCGAGCACCGGCACCAGATCGGAATCGCCTCGCCCCGAGACATGCCGTACTAACATGTCTCGAAATGATGCCGATATGCGACACGATGCATTTCCGATGTCATCGGCTAATATTTGTCTTTTACTAGTGTATCGTAAAAAGGTTGGAGGAGGCCTTTGCCGACTGGCAAACAGATCTAGGAAAGATAACAAAACAATAGATATTAGTTTAAATAGTTTATAAGTCCAGTGTTAGCTTTTAAATTTAAATTATTGTAAAGGGATTAGGGATCTGAATAAAAGGCTATATTATTATTATTATTATTAGTGTATCGTAAGCGTAACATTATCGTGATTTATTCCTGCATGGGGCGTTGATTAGTGTGCGTAAATTTCATATAAATAATTCGGAACGCTCCGAGTTGAGGCGATGCTGATCTGATGGGAAATGTCTGCGACAACCTTAGGATTTCAAGCCTTATTGGAGAAGTGACTTCAAAAATTTCTGTAGCATTATGTAGAACGCGAGTTCCCGTTCTAGCCACTTTATTACGTAAGTCTAATGACAGACTCATCATTGGAAACCGAAGCTTAAGTTCATCATTACAGAATCAGGTTACAGAGAAAATGTTTAAAACTGTCTCCTCTACATTAATGCCTTTGGCAGGTCATGCAAAATATTTTAATTTTAACTACTTTACATCTTCTTGGATCTTAACGTTACGAATCGACGGACTGATATTTGAAAAAAAAACTTCAATGACTTATTTTAATTTTATTTCCTAAACCACCTACTATAAGCCTAAGAGCTTCGTATGAGGCTTGCACATAAAATCATATTTAGTCAACCTAATAAACATAAATATATCTTCATCTGAGAAACGTTTTAAGAATATTTCAAAACACGGAATCCGAGGTAATTTTAATAACCGCCAGGTGCCCTCATTATGGCTGCCATCTTCATTACCTTCAGCAAATGAAGGTAATTTTCCTCGCCCTATCTTGTAAGTGTCTCATTAGGTGACTCGTCTAACCAGTTCTGTAGCAGTCCCGTAGCAGGCCCATAGCGTTTCCATAGCGATCCCGTAGCTATCTCATAGCGATTCCGTAAAGATAAGGTAGCAGACCAGTAGCTGTTTCATATACATACTCGTATGTCTTCTCTGGTTCTTCTTCTTCTTGTCGTGTCACTGATTCTTTCTTGGTGGCCCTGAAAAGGCCCTCCGATGTCGATGAAAGAATCAGTGTAGTGAAATGTTTAAAGTGCGCCTCTCAGAGTCTCCTTTCGTGCGCAGCGGTAACGACTACGTTTTTGTTCCGTTACTGTTCCGTAGCGATTACGTAGCTGTCCCGCAACGATCACGTAACAGCCCTAACTGTAGGCTAACAATTCTTTATTGGCATTTTAAAGTTTGAAATATAATACTAATATGTGTCTGTCCGGATTCGTTACGTCTAGTGTAAAACCTTAGCACGGACACTCCGGAAATAGGTCAGTGCTTTGACGATGCTCCTTTTTGCACTGTTTTTTGTCATCTTCTTTAGTTTCAAGTAACGAAAGAGTGGATACGGTATTGAAATGTTAGGTTTATTATAGCATACGTCTAATTAAATTAATCCCAAAATAAAATAACCCCAGGTTATGTACCAATGTATCGAAGTACGGGTTTTACTAACGTAATGATAAGAGAATTTACATAAGTAGTTTTATCAAATAATCGTAAACATTGTATGGCTAAGCAGCAGTTTAGCCGCCTATTTTTTTGGTGAACTTCAGAAATACATTTATCGCGTTTGTCCACTTCAAATACCGAACAGAGTCATAATTGGAGTTCTGTCGTGATTTCGTGACTTTGTAAAAACCGCATGCCATGTTCTTTGGATAAGAATGTTACATTGTAAACTGCTATAGGTATTTAGAGGCGTGTCTATTGCCTATTTGATTGAAAGTTGTTTTGATTGTGTTTTATAATTATAAATCGTTTCTTTATTGAAAAACATAGCGTTTTGTTTGCTAGAACCACTTCTTTAGCTTTATAACGCTTTGCGTTAAAGTTTAAAGTGATTTTTATCTTGTAATGCTCTTAAAACCTTTTGTTATGATATTTTAAAGTACGTAAGAAGAGATTGCTGCGATTTATAATTGTTTATAATATAAATCCATTTTTTTCAAATATTTCTGCGACTTTTAAAGGAACAGAACTATTTCTGTAGACTTTATTATTCTTAAATTAAAATTTCGTACTTGTAAATATGAGTTATCAAATATATTATTAGTCGTAACCTTGTTGTTCTTGAATTCAATTTTAGTTGCTATTTTTCAATAGTAAATTAAAACTATTTATCTTATTTTATTTTAGTAAACCCTTTTTTTATCGATTTAACACACTCTGAGTGTAATAACAACATACAGAACCCATAAGTTTTACTGACACTCGTTCAATCAAAACTTCTTTTTGTGGCGGTCATCATTTTACGTAGGTAGTTAGACCGGTCCATTGACCCCGTCAAGGAGATCAAGTGGAATTTATAACGATACTAGAAGTCGAAAAATAATATTTGAATATATATTTATTAATAATAATAACACCCAACAGTCACATACATAGTCCTGACTCCACACTAGGATTCCTGTTTTCCTTCCTGGAACAAATAATATCATCTATTTTCAGTAATCAAACGTAAGTATTTTCAGTAAATTTATGTGCGCTATGCTCTCGAACGGTGAAGGAAAAAATCGTGAGGAAATGGCATAGAATAGGCATAGGCATAGGCCTAGAATCTAAAAAATTCGAAGGCATGTGCACGAAAGGAGCCTCTAGAGGCGCCCTTTAATCCTTTCACTACAATGATTCTTTCATCGACGGTCATAGGCCCTTTTTAGGGCCACCATACCTCAACCTGGTCACTGACCTAGTACTGGATGACCAAGAAAGAATCAGGGCACGACAAGAAGAAGCAGAAGTAATCAAACAATGATTTCGAGAACGCATCAACAAAGCGCGTGCGCAACATTGACCTTGCTAAGGTGATTCAAAATGTCAAGCGAGATTGATCGTGAAACTTATTGCAGTTGTTTGCTTAGGTCAATTCGGTCAATGCTTTTATGCACATTCATTGTTTTTTTTTATACGACTAATCTAGCAAACAAGCATACGGCCCACCGTAGCCAATGTACGCTTGCAATACCAGAGGCATCACGCACGCGTTGCCCTTAAAAAGTTTAAAACGCCCTTTTTGAAGAACCCCATACTTATAGTCCGTAGGGAAACCCTCAGCAGGGAGATCATTCCACAACCTGAGTGTTCGCGGGAGGAAGTTCCTCTGAAACCGCACGGTGCGCGACCAACCCGGCTCCAGGGTGTGAGGATGGATCCCCTGCCTATGGCGAGAGGTGCGATGATAAAAAGAAGCTGAAGGCATCATATCAAACAATTCTTCAGAACACAGCCCGTTATACAGGCGTTACCCGTTACATTGTAAAAGAATAGGTTCATTATGAGTTTAAAACTGAAGTTATCGGTAGATAAAACCAGAAATTAAAACTTATTCATTTGCTAAGTGTTTTTAATATTCAAAGATATTCAAACTTTTCACGAAAGAAGTCTCTCAGGGGGATCCTGTGTAGCGGAAGTTTGCCATAGTATCTATTTAGTTCCGCTAATTGCTAAGGGACTTCCATTGTGAAAAGCACTCTCAAGCCGTGTTTAAACGACGCTCGATATGTCATCTGAATTTAATTCAAAATAATCCTTACGTCCATTGAATAAGGTCAATTTTGCGTTTCACTTTTTATGGTTGAGCTAAACAAGATGATTCATAACATGTATACCATCCCGCCCTTAATGTCAAACTCAAAATTGACTTTCATCGGTAGACGTAAGGATCATTTTGAAATAAATTTTTAGGTAGGTATATTAGTTGACATATCGCACGCTATTTGAACACGGCTTCATAAGATTAGTCAGGCCTAGTTGATGTCTCGTGACCTATAACAGGGTGCCCTCCGGCTGGCTGGGGCTTGACTAAACCCATAAAAGATTTAACCATAGATTAAAGAGCCGCTACGCCCGATTTAACCCGGCTCCTTAATAAATATTTTAACCATCGATTGACACGCGCTCGTAACGGCTGACGGACGACAAACGCACTCGGACATGTCTACATATCATGCGCACACAAAGAAGTTATAAGCCGCACTGTATCGTGTAGGTACTTACATAGTTCATAATTCACTAAAACGCAGAGTAAATAAAAGTACTAAAGGTACATTTTGTGATAAATTTTATGACGACCACGTGTGAATGACTAGCCCTCTAAACAGTTTAGTATGCCTCTGTGAAAACTTAAATCCTATTGTGTACACGACAATTTCTTGAGCAAGTGTTCACGGCTGAGCAATATTTGATCAAATAACAGTGTTTGCACTAAATATCTTAATTTAGGTCACTCTGTGGTTTTAGGTTGCTTAAACTGTTTGCTGCAAATATTTGAAGGAATAATAATGAGCCTCGAATTTTGCTGAACTTAGCTAAGGTAATTAACGATGTCTAAATTGTTATATGGAAACTTATAATGATAAATGTTTATAATGATAACGTTTGTCAAATTATATTTATAGCATTTCAAAAATAACCTTTTGTTAAATTGTTGACCCCGATGCTCTCTTTGTAGGTGCTTATTTTCGGTAAAACTTCTATTTATAAATTACGAGACATTACCTACTTAGTGTTACCCAATTTTTATCACGCGAATAATGTCTGCACGAAACAATATTTTCATTTCAAAAATGTTGTCCACATCATCATCATCATCATCAGCCTGTAGAAATCCACTGCTGGATATGTCCAGCAGTGGATTTCTACAGGTTTGTAGTGACTCTTTGGGGGAGACCTATGGGTCTCCCCCAAAGAGTCACTACGAACGGTCTTGAGCTTTTTCTATCCACCTACTTCCCGCAACCTTCACATCGTTGCATAAACTCTGCCTTCTGCGCTAGAGGTCGCGGATTCGATCCCCGCGCTGGACAAACATTTGTGTGATAAACATAGATGTTTGTTCTGTGTCTGGGTGTTAAAATATTTATCTATTATGTATATCAGTCTCTGGTACCCATAGTACAGGCTATGCCTAGTGTTTGGGATCAGTTGACCGTGGGTGATATGCCAAAAAAAAAATAATGTTGTCCTAGGCTTTCTTACTTTGCGACTAGGGGAAACACCTGTGACTTTGTTCGCGTGATGTTATTTTCATAATTTAATCCCCGCTGCATACCCTTATGGGTTGAGTTACAAGAATTCCTTTCATAAAACAGGAAGCTACCCTCTAAATTAATTCCTAAGACTTCTGGTTTAGGCTGTGATTGTCAATTAGTCAGCAACAGTTAGCAGTTAGTAAAAGTTGTATATACCTACCTACATTGATAGATGAGAGAACAGTAAGTGAAAATCTCATTTAAAACAAAATATAGGGCAGTACCACGTTGGGCGCCAAATATACTTTTAATTAAGTAGAAATACCTTCATTATCATAGATTGAGTCAATCTGCTCGCTCTCTACACTCTGCAAGCTGTCATCTTCGTTGTAACCTTGACCCCCTTGATCCTCCTGACCCTCTTGACCCTCTAGATCCTCCCGTTGTTCTTCAGTATCCTGAGGCTGCTCCTCACTAAGCTCCTCAACTTTCTTTTTTTTAGTGTTCATATTCATTGGCAGGATATCATGTATAGAAGGCGTTCTCACATAGCTGTTCCGTATACCCAACTTCTTCTGGATATACGCTTCGAGAATCTGCTTCGTGATTTTGTTCTGCCGCGCCAGCTCTTCGATATCTGTGGAGAAAAGGAAAACAGATAAAAATGACTGGTGGTCAAGCAAGAATTTAGAGAAAAGAAGTGAATATTGAAATTGACGTCATTTTTATCTGAGTTCCTCTCCACAGGAAGAAAAGCGACTAAATAACGATATTTTGAAGACCACGGTGGCGGTGTAGCGGGCGAATGCGGGTTTGATTCCCGCTGCGGGACAAAAGTTTGTATAATCTGCAAATATTTCTTCCGGGTGTTGTGGTACCACGGTACTCGTAGTTTCTGATACCCACGGCACAGGGAATCCTAGAGTGAGGTCAGGACTAGTATTTAAGTGTTGGTTGTTATTACTACTCTACTATTCGTTGGTTGTTGTACTCATTTAAAAATAAACATTTTTAACTAACAGAAAAGCGCAGAGTTTTGTGGTAGAGCAATCGATTTTGGATGACTGATGGATGGTACAGTCTACCGATTAGAGAATCACATCCCTAGCCGTGAAGTCGAGTAACTATCACCAAACTGTGGTAACAAACGCGGGAAAAAAAAACATAGATATTCTACGGTGGCCGTGCAAAATAGAGGAAATCGTTATTTACGAGTAGGACATAATTTATTTAAAAAAAATCAATTTGCATTTTGCTTGCCACCGCACTGTGTTGCCGTGTTAACGTTTTGTTCTATTTGGAGGCATTTACTCAATCTTGCCGTGGTGACCCCGGCTAAAGAATAGGCCCCTCCATATCTACCTATCCGCGGATGTCGTAAGAGGCGACTAAGGGAAAAAAGCAGGGGATGGGCAGCAGCGTCCCTTATTTTAACAACGATAGCTCTAGCTGCGCTCGCCAACCCGCATGCCCAGCGTGGTGAGTATGGGAAAATCCCCCCACATGATAAGGAATTCGCTCTGTCTGTGGGGGAGGCCATGTTCAGCAGTGGACGTCGTACGGGTGAAATTATGATGATGATGACTCAATCTTACGGTACCACCTCAATTAAACAGTTAATACCACAAAGATCATTTTGCTGTTGACTTCAATTAAAAAACAAAAAAAATGCTTGGTATAACTGCATAACCATTATAAAAACATTTCTAATTTATGAGATACAAACAGGTTACATTTTTCTAAAGTATTCGGTGAATGTATTTTTATTGTAAATTGCTAAGACACATGTTGAATAATCGCTTCCATAAACTGGGAATTCTATGTTCAATGACCTTATGGGTCATCGCCCAAATCAACCATTGAATGCTAAATCCGGGTGTCAGTGATCTTTATAGTATTCTGTATTATCAAATACCGTTATTTATTACGTTATTATTCAAAAATATAAATCTATTGTCATTAGGCCATGATAAAGCCTTCGGCAAGACTATAAACTCCGTTAGAACAGCAAGTTTTTTGCTTCGATTTATTTTTAGAAATTACCAAAAAAACCACGTGAAGAATCACGTAGGCCCTCAAAAGTGCCTATTTCCATCAAAGCTAAGCGGTGCAGCGGAGTGAGTAAGACGTAGGAGAAAGATGCGCAACGCTAGCGTACTTCACATAGCTACACCACACATCTTTAGCTCGCCCTCGCTTCAACGGGCAAGTTAAAGATATAGCTTTGTTGAACCCTTTTCTACCAGAACTAAGGTAGGATAATAAATCAATCCTATTTCTTGCTCACTGCTCAGCTTCAAAGCATATCTTCGGTGAAAAGGCAGCATAAACCAAAAGTCTAAGGAGCAATTTGGACGGTTGGGCTTCCTGTTGTAGTATGAAAATAACATCACGCAAACAAAGTCACGGGGGCTGCCACTAGACGCAAAATATGAAAGCTACACATTTATGCAAATTTATGTGAAGGTTTCGGTGGATGGAAAATACTCAGGTCCATTCTTAGTGGCATCCTTTGGGGGAGGCCTACATCCAGCAGTGGACTACTACAGATGATGACGACAACATTTTTCCTGACGTCAACCCTGACATTATTTTCACCTTGCTTGTAGTTTATTGTGCGACCAAAAGTATTATTAAGGCTTAACGAATATTTTATGTTATTGTGAGTTATGGATAATAACGGTATTCGATAATACAGCACAAATTTCAATTGGAATTCCATGTTCAATGACCTTTGGGTTATCGACCATGTCAACCATCGAAATGCTAATCAGGATGTCAACGATCTTTGTAGTGTGTTGTATTATACCGTTATTATCTATTCGTATAGCCATGATAATGCTTTCGGTCGCAGAATAAACTACATATAAGTAGCAGTCTATGATTGTAACGTGGTGATTTATAATATTATATCATTGATATCTGTAAGATTTTCCCATTTTTATAAGCTCTTATTAATACCAGTTTTTTTTCTATTTCGATCTGCACCACACTGAAGTAAAGGTAAGTAAGGTAGGTAAGTACCTTCATTCCATTTGGTAAAATAAAGGATCATCGAAAAAAATTATCGGCACCAAATCGTGTTTGTTGCAAAGATTCTTCTAGGCTTGGTTGTAAGGAACAGGTGTAGTTTCACCTAGATGTTTAAAAGTGATCTATTGAAATAAACGCCTTTTGACCTTGATTCAAATTGCATTTCACGAGAATTAACTAAACTTCGTAAAATGGAATAACTAGAGGGTTATTAAAAGCAATGCTTTAAGTTTTTGTTGTTTTGTTAACAACTTTTAAATTGAAAAATTATGAAAAATATGTATCAAAATGTTACCACGTCAGCTTCGCGTACCTATTCAATTTTCATTTTTTTTTATACAACTGAAGTGGCAATCAAGCATACCTGTTGGTAAGCGGTTAGTAGTACCTATGTAGCCTATGAGTGCTTGAAATACCAGAAGAATCACGCACGCGTTGCCGACCCCGAACCCCTAAAGAGCTCTGGCAACCTTACTCACCGCAACACTATTTGAAACAAATAATGTTATTTGGCTGCGATCTCCACTCAGCACATAGGAGAAAATGAGAGCAGAGAGTTGAATGACGAATGCTGAAATGAATGCCCGGAAGAAACATGCTAGTAAATACTACATTTGGTTAATTATATACCATCGCAGGATATGTTTCAACAAGAAATGAATCACCTTGCATTGTGTGCATTCTGTCGGAAAGGTTCACGGACCTCGGCTTTTTAATTAGTTAATGGGCTTGGATTTTCATATACTTCCTCCCGCAGTACATTTATTGTGCGGATCTATGGAATAGAGACGGTAATGTGCGAGAACTCGCGCCATGAAGGTTCCTTACCATAAGACGGGATTCGAAAATCAAAATTCCAAGTGTACTCGTACCTAGGAAGTGACAAACATATATATTTTGCGCTCACGTAGTTCATTGTAGGATATCGACCGCAAATATAACTTTGTCTCGTAATAATCCATTTTTAGGGGGAAAAAAACAAAATTCCTCATTTTAGGACTTCTTCCTTTATTTATGTCACAAAAGTACTTTTAGGCTACAGTGTAACTAGTAGGTAATCTTGTGATACAAACAATGCATCAACTTCAATCGCTTTCATTGACGGAGCACTAGATTTGATTCTATCAGGCTTCCAGTGAAATCAAAACCTGCCGTTTCAATTTATAATTGGAGATAATGATCGAACGGTTATCAATAAACATTGATCTACGTCTTGTATTGTATTGCATTGTAAATCATTACCGAATTGGTACCAGAATTGGTTTAACTTTTTTTTTTTTTTTTTTTTTCCGGATATATCACACACGGTGTACTGACCCCAAACTAGGCATAGCCTGTACTATGGGTACCAGAGACTGATAAACATAATAGATACATATTAACACCCAGACACAGAACAAACATCTGTGTTAATCACACAAATGTTTGTCCAGTGCGGGAATCGAACCCGCGGCCTCCAGCGCAGAAGGCAGAGTTGCTACCAACTGAGCTATGAGGCCAGTATTATTATTTGGAGCAATTTTTAATTTTTAACTTATATTGAATGATTATTATTATTTTTTATTATTTATTAATTAGATGATGATGATTGAATTAAGTAGATGAAATATCTGTTAAGTACACAGATTCTAACAAAACTATTTCTTTGAATCAGTGATTCCCAAAGTAGTCTATATCGACCCCCAGAGGTCGATGGCGAAATCCAAGGGGTCTGCGATAGCGTTAAAATATACTGGGGGTCTCAAAAATATTGGTCAAGATGCAACAAGATCTACGATAGTCGATCTATAATAATAGGTACCTCACTACAGTGAGGTCAAAAGTCAGTCAGAAAAAATAAAGTTGAATTCGCAAAAATGCAATATAGTTAATATAACATTTATGTAAATTTAGGTAAGGGGTCTACGAGGCAAAATAATTTGGGGACCACAGCTTTAAATGGAAAATGATCCCACTGATAGTACGTGACAAACTCCAAAGAGTAGTGGATATTGTCACGGGTCACTGCTCACTTAACAAACACATATTCAACTTGGGGTGTTACAGACAGCCTATGCAGGGGATGCATGAACACAGAGGAGACGACTGCACACGTACTCCTGGAGTGCAGTAGCGTGGCTTCTCAACGTGCACACTTCCCCGGGACACCGGGGACGCCCAGGGAGGCTTGCGCCGGTATCAGCGAGTTGCTGGCCTTCCTGAAGGAAAAGGCCTTCGGGTGGCTGGACTAGCAAATTTCTAAGAAAGGTCGCTCGCACTTGTGCTTTCTCGGTCGGACTCTGCAGCTCTTACGAATTTGAAGTAGGTATGGTATCAGCTACCTTGGTATTTTAAACATTTTTTAAGTAGAAAATATTTAATACCTAATGATTTTTATTTTTTGATGAGAGGTTTGGCAACTTTTTTAAACAGTTTGTCGATATTTGTTTTTTTTTTACCTAAATGCGTGTTTTCTTCGTATAGGTAAATTTTAATGGAAAATAGATTCTTAAATATCAAAATTAGCATATTAAATGTCACAGTACCAGACGGATCATGATGTGAATGACCGCTATAGTTTTATACTGATCCGAAGGTCATTAACAACTTTACACAGGGAGAGAGTCCAGAAATCACTCAGAGAACAGAGAATATCCCGTAGTTTTATTTGAGTGTACTTTTTCACTCCTATTACAGTGCCATCAGGCTGGCAATTTTTTAATGGCACTTGCTGTCATTATTTTATGATAAGCGAACAAATGAATATTTTCTTTAAAAATATGAACCATGATTTTCATACGATGTTTAAATCTGGCAGCTTCATTATAAAAGTAAATATGGGTATGTAGAGCACACAATATTTTATCCTTTTCGCAAAATTATATTTTTGAACGCATTGTACGGATTCTCAGGGCTTCAAACTAAGTAAACTGTTACTCTTGAAAATTTCACATAACAACAAATAGTGAGTATTTCTCAAACGAACCCTGACTTTCGCCGACGGTTATAGGCCCTTTTCAGAGCCACCATACCTCCGCCTGGATAATGACCTGATACAGGATGACAAAGAAAGAATCAGTGACACGACAAGCAAGGATTATGAAGGCAACAGCTTTCTAGAAAATCTTGGTTAAAGAATGGCACTGGTGTCCATATTTGCAAAGTGATGATATAGCATTCTTCGGACGAAAAGCAATATCTTCTTGTTTATGACGAAATTAAAAGGAAAATTATGATGCCGTTCTTCATTGGTTTCACCACATTACGAATTCGTCATTGACAACCCACAACATTTTTATCAGATTATTACGCGATGTGTCAAATTGTCCAAGAACATACTAAGTACTGAGTTGATAGGTTGTTAGGTTGATTCTGTGGTGTGAACGTACACTACAGAATAATAAAGTACAAAAATAGTTTCAGGACGCGACGCGTGATCCAGCTACCTCGCACATCAGAGGCCCGATGTTAGTGAGTTTACTGGTCACCGTGTCACGTGAAAAGGGAATAGCTTACCGTTTTTATATGGTGTCACGAAAGGCACTCCTACAAAAACCGACAAGTTATTCACTTTTCACGGTGACAAGTGAGTAGCTCACGATCATTACGGACTCGAGCCTCTGTGGTGGAAATGGTGGAATGTCAGCCTAAATAACAGTCGCACCCACTTCGTTACTTTAATAATCGCACTCTCACTTAGCAATTAAGGTTGTTTTTCACTTGCCACCCAATTTATTTAACCAGTACAGCCTGCTGCACAGCCCGCACTAGTCTGCAACAATTTCGCCAAGCGATTATTAGCCTAAGGCGCTTGCAGTATACAGTTGGCATTACGTGTGTTAGGAGAAAGTTGAGTTTTTTGGATGGCTGTATGATATGATGTTACATTTGATGAATGAGGCTTTTAATAGTGAAGGTCAATTCTAAAGATTGATGTTTGTGTGTGTGCTCCAGTTGTTTTTCAGGGAAACTTGGTATAAAAAGTGGGTGCAGTAGCTATGGTTAGTAGTTTTTTCTCCCTCACGGGCTGGGCTGGCTATGGCATCTCAGGCCTTACATCTTACGTAAAGTTATACGTACATTCAAGCAAGTTTAAGTATAATGATGATACAACTTCGAGGGACCTTTTGACTTATACACGCAATCATTTTATTTCACTCTAATTGTGCGTTTAAATTGGGCATTATTCAAACAATATTATGTACCTAAAATACCACAATAACTACACAATTTTATTCAATTGAAATCTAATGTAAAATAAATTGAGAACATCACTTTGCAATTTTCCCCCAAATAGTTGTCTGTGTATGATGATTAGGTTGTACCTATGCCTGATGGTAGTTTTCTTAAACCAACTTCCGCGGTTCAAAGAGGGTAACCAGCAATCGCTGCGCTCCGTTAACGCCGGTGAATGCAATATCCGGTAGTATATACTTCCCTTCCTTTGCCAGCTGCCGTGAATCTTCAATGCCAGCTGTGGTCAGTGGTCACCAGATGTGGGTCAAGTGCAAACTATGGCTAATGCGTTTTGGTTATAATGTTCACCTTTGAAATAAGGTAATGCATCTGAAGCATGACCAAACTACTTCTAGCTACTTAGTTATTTTTCGCAAAACAGTACGCCCTTATCTACGCATAAGCAAAAAAAAAGTTAAAAATGTCTCATTTCTTTTATATCCCCAAGCATTTTGTATAGTTAGCGGGCTATGGAGAGATCTATGCTCGTTTCACTGCGTGATAAAACCTGAAATGGGGAAATCCATAGAAAAGGCCAATGTTAAAAAAAAAACAAAAAAAAAATACTATAGATCCTGGAATGATTGATTGATGATTGATCCTTAAATTCCGAGGCATGTCCGTCCAAACGACATTTGGCCATTGGCACATGCCCACATTTTCTGTACCTAGTATTTTGTACGTGACAGTTTGCAAGCCCATTGCCCCCGATTAGCAATGCCTGAAATTGATTTAGTTAGGCTTACTATTGTTCGTTCAAGCTAAGCTATCGGGCCTAATCGACCGAAACGACATTTGCCAGTCCACTAATGAAGAGCATTGCATCACTGATGTTATCAAACGGCTTGTAGATGCATTGTTCTAACAAACTGGATCATAAGATGAATAGAGATTCAAAATGATCTATGATACTCTACATTGAATCGATTAGGCAATAGGTCGGTTTTACCTCTGTTTATGTTAAGAACACTTTTATGTTTTGTGGCCAGCTTTATGCATTATTAGTTTCATCCACAGGTTGAACCCGATCGTGCATCAATCGAAAATATATGTGCGCTATGCGAGTGCTCTCAAACGGTGAAGGAAAATATCGTGAGGAAACCAGCATGTCCTAGAACCTGAAAATTGGAAGACATGTGATGTGACATGTGTACGAAAGGAGCCTCTAAGAGGCGCACTTAAATCCTTTAACAACACTGATTCTTTCACCTATAATCATAGGCCCTTTACAGGGCCACCATACATCAACCTGGTTACTGACCTAATATAGGTTGACCAAGAAAGAATAAGTGACACGACAAGAAAGTATCAGTCGTAGGGCCTCTACTGAATGTCAAGCTATAATAAAAATTAAATCGGCTCTATTGATGACCTTCATCATCACCCACTGCTCGGCATATTCTTCCATTTGTTTGTGCCACCTATCACAATCCTGCACTAGTCTCGTCGATAGTCTAGGGCCGTAGGCCCACAATAATTACTACATCGTCTGATGCCCAAATGTCCATGTCACTGCCGGTCGTCCCCGGATGGCCCTGATTTACTAAATAGACAGATCGATCGTAGATTATTTAGGCTTTCGTAGCTTGAGGTGTGACGTCAGCTTTTGTTAATAAACTATGGGAATGAGCTTGGTACCTATGAAGGAATAAGTTAAACATAGGTAATGTATGTAATAATAGCATTGGTGTTTAGATGTAGGTATATTGTAGAAGCGAAACTCTTGTTAACTTTGCTAGTTATTCGTATAAACAGTAGGAGGAGGTAGGGCACAGCGAGATTTTCTCGTTCTAAATTGGAGCAGCCCGCCTGGAGGTACCTCCGCCTTACAGAAGATCGCAGCCAAATAACATTATTTGTTTCAAATAGTGTTGTGTTCCTGCGGTGAGTAAGGTTGCCAGTGCTCTTGTGGGGTGGGGGGGTTCGGGGTCGGCAACGCGTGCGTGATGCCTCTGGTATTGCAATCGCTCATAGGCTGCGGTAACCGCTTACCAACGGGTGGGCCGCATGCTTGTTTGCCAGCTCAGTTGTATAAAAAAAAAAAAAAAAAGTTCTGAAATTACCCCGTAACTGAACAACAATCGACCCTAGTACGAAGAGGATAAGACACCGTCGCATTGAATACCTACACGCTGAACGATTCTTGCATCTATTTATGTCACCTTACCTATTTGTAAACGCATGAATAGGCTTAGGATAATATGTCATACACAAAACCGCATTCATCTAAGAAACATTGCAACACAAGATGAATTGCAATTAATCGTAAACATCCGTTAAAAGTTCAAGTTCATCGATCGTTTCTGATGGATTACTGTTGAGCAACCGAATTAGGTTTCTAGCCTGTAATTTGGTATAAAACTAATTCTGTAGATGGCTCATGTTTTTCACACCATTTGTAACCTAACTACTTACACTGTCCAGTTTTTCCTCCTTGGAGTATTTCTTTTTTGTTCATCCTGTATTACAGGGTGGCGGTATGGTGGACATGAAAAGGGACTACGACTAATGATGATAATGTACTAGGCCCCCGACTCCGCCGGTGTCGACTCCCTTCAGAGAAGAGCCGTCAGAATTGTCGAATTGTTGTAAGCTGGAGCCTTTGAGCCAGCGTCGAGATATTGGCTCGCTCTGTGTGCTCTATCGGCTTTACAATGGTGAGTGTTCTGAGGAACAATTTGACCTCATACCCGCATCGAGGTTCTACCATCGGACCTCGCGTCACCGGAATAAGGCTCATCCACACCTCATCGACACGTATCCACGTGTAAACGTAAAGCGAGTGGTCTGAGATACCCATCTCAGACCACTGGCTTTACGAGATCCTTTCTCCCCCATATGTGCAAATTGTGGAACGAGCTTCCTTCCGAGGTTTTCCCGGTAGCCTACAACATGATGAGCTTTAAGAAAAATACAAAAAGATTTCTCCAGGGCAGGCAACGCATTAGCAATGCTCCAGGTGTTGCAGATGTCAATAGGCGACGGTATCCGCTTACCATCAGGTGGGCCGTAAGCCTGTTTGCCTCCGTATAACATAAAAAAAAGGTGTAGTCATCATCATCATTATTTCAGGTCCACTGCTGAACATAGACCTCCTCCATATATTTCCAATACGATCAATCTTGTGCAATCTGCACCCAATGGCCGCCAGCAACCTTTGTTAGGTCGTCATCCCATCTAGAAAGGAACCGACCCACGCTGCGCATTCCGGTGCGTAGTCGACTCTACTACCTCTGCCCCAACGGCCGTCGCGTCGGTTCTCTGAGCTATTTGCTCCATCCAATGCCACTGCAACTTGCTAATCCTATGGGCTAAGTTGGTTATGCGACTACGCAACATAAAGGTCGTGACTTGATTCGCTAAACTGCTCTGTGTTCAATGGCACGTCTAGTTATCGTCTAGCCTATAATAATACTAGCCTTCAGAGAGCAAGCAGATTAAAGTACCTACCCATAGTACCTACACAGGTATTAGCAGCTTCTCACACACGACATAGTTCATTGTTGAACAAATTGACACTATTTGGTAGGACCTTGGCCCAAATGTTTCTTGCTCTGTTTGGTGCTCTGTTCCGATTTGAATTAGGTACGTTGTGCTTTATGCTGTTTCTAAAGCTAAGTACTGAGAATTATAACTACTGGAAAGAACCAGTAGGGCTATTTTAAAACATCGGAAAGATTTCCGTGTCGGAAAACGCGTTCTTTCGCGTTAAGGAGAAGGAAATCATGTTTGAGGAACATCCGGGAGTGGACAAACATCGCCAGCGTCGAACATCTATTTCACTTGACGCAAGAAAGAGAGAAATTCGCTGAGCTGACAGCTAACCTCAAGTAGTGGAGAGCCACCAAAAGAAGACGAAGAAAGATTTCCGATGAAACGTCAGCTTTTCTCAAACCACCTCTAAACCAAGAAATCAAAACATGAGGTTTATTCCTAAATGGTTTTAGAGCTATTTTGATCTTTCCGATGTTTTAAAATACGTTTCTAGTTTCACAATTTACGTATTAAATTATACTAGATATGGCATCCTTTGCCAAATATCTTTCTGGAAATAAGCTTAGTAGTCCTTCTGATAATTTTAATTTAGGAAGTTATTTGATGCTATAATTCATACGAATAACATTAGGCATCGTTATAAATTAAAGCAGAGTCAAATTAAGAAGGTGAACCGCATTTTGTGTGTTTAGCGGATGCTATCTATACGCAATATTCAAATGGATGTAGGTACGTAAGATGAGTAGGTAAGTAAAGCTTATTAATTTTATACAAGGTGATTCATAACATGTATACTATCCCAAAAGGGGCTTATTGCTCATACAATTGACAATAAAGATTGTTCTCTTCTCTACATTAGGTATTCATTAAAAAAACACTGTGCAAATTTGAGAGAAAGAAAGAAAGAAAATTTATTTATTTGACCCACAACGCAGTAAGTAGGTAGGTAGGTAGGAAGATACAACGAAAGAAAAAAAAAATACTTAAATCTAGTAATACAAAAAAAAAACACAATAAGAAAAACAAAAACATGTAGGTAGGTAAGGCGGTAGATAGGTTGAGTAGGTATGCGTTGTGTGGGGCAAATGGGTCCCGTCTCAGCTGCTCATCTGCATCTGTTTTGTGGTAAAATAAGATCAGACTCAATTATTCTGTAACCTGATTTAGTTTACGTAGCAATCTCGATGTCAAACTTCTCGTACGTCTAGTTGTAAACAGCAAAAACAGCTGATTTGAAAAGATAGAGGAAAAAACTGAAATCAAATCAAATCAAATCAAAGTAATTTATTGCGTAATATAGGTTAGGTACAGTTGTTACATAATACAATACAAATTAGGAGCAGCTATATTCAGCGTTGTACGCATGCAATATACATATTTTCAAAATTAAGTAGGTATGTCAGAGCTTTAAATTACAATAAAATAGTGCTATTACAAAAAATGACATTAAAATAATCATGGGTTGAATAATAAGCCCTTTCCAATAGTAACTTTTTCAGTCTCACTTTGAATACTACAAGGCTTGAAGTATCAAGTAAAGGTTTAGGTAGGTGATTGTACACACGAACAGCAATACATTGCACACTCTTGTTCAACAACGCAGTTTTATTTCGGGGTAGTTTGATTTTGTGGTTATTCCGACAGCTTCTTAAGTTTTCAAAACTGAAGAAATATTTAATTCAAAAATTTAGTTTACTAGTTACTGGACACGTATTAGTGCTTCAAAACATAATTTCCTTGACGTACATTGGTAAAGGGTAGATTTTGGTGTTCTTTGTTAGTTTTTTTCTCTAATAGGTACTCGGCCAGTACACAGCTCACGACTTATTCGTCGTGAGTAGAATTTTGAGTAGAAACAAAAGTAATCGAAACGGCAACTTCTAAAAAAATAATCTCAGTCCATATCAGTTTCAGGGTAGGCACTGAACAAATATAAACGCATTATTTAGATATATTACCTAACCTACGTACTATTATGTAATGATGACCGTTAAGTAATAGTACTTAAATAGAAGGCTATCTTAATGTAGAAATGCAGCAGAATGGATGTCAATTTCATTATCATTTCAACAGCAAGGTTAAGAACTGTATTCACAATATTACCACTGTCATGGGCACTTATTGAGTATTATTAACTCTTTAGATGATTTATCATCAATTTCCGCATGATCGAAAATAAAACGTGCTAAGTAAAGACTTCAACACAAAATGTCGTCAATAAAATAAAAAATATGGACAGAATCATCCTATTAGTCTGTGACAGAATCTTTGTCCTTCGACACTCCTAGGAGATACATAGCGGACTAGTTCACCTTTAAGATTACGCCATGATCTCCTGACTAATTATTTTTCCGGTTCCAAATGTCATCAATACGCATGCTATCTTTTACAAGTATTTATTCTTCAGCTGTTCTTATGGTTCGAAACTGGCTTATTTGTGTACTTACTTGGGTCCTACATATTTATAGGTACAGGTGAGTTTTTTCAGGGATCTTATTTTTTTCAAAATCAAGCCCTTAACTCTTCTCATCATGATTCGATTACTCTCACGGTTTCAGACTTCACCTAACTGGCCCTGGAAAAAAACTTAACCTGTATACTTAACCAATGCCAGGCAATAAGCGATGTTTTTTGCCTGATTCTTCTAAGTTTGGTCGCGAGGAACATGCACAACTTCATCTAGTTTCTAAGAAATTTCAAAGTTATCATAGTGATTTTACTGTAATAAACACCTTTTGAATTGGCTAACAATAGTGACAGCGAGCTGTTCTGGTGACGAAAACAGAATGATCAGGATTTGATAAAACATACTTATACTTAGCAAACATCACCTGGTAGACACCTATTAAGGTAATTTGTAGCGAACAATGATCTGATTGCATGGTCTAATCTGGTCCAAATGCCATTGCATATTATGTTATTTATAGTGGAACCATGGAACGCCTACTTTCGTCTGTTTATCCAAAGATCATGGTCTTAAACCTTGTTCTCAAATGTCTGTATGATGTCACCAAGTTATAAAACGGACTACGTGGATTTTAATTATAAAGAAAATCAAAAGCCCGTGTGATTGATTCATCATCAATTTTTAGAGGAAGTAGCGCACAGCGAGATTTTCGGAAGGAAAATAAATAAATCTTCCGGACAACTGCACACGGTCAACTGATCCCAAACTAGGCATAACTTTTTTTAACGCTGATCTTATTTTTTTCAAAATCTAGCCCGTTACTCCTAACATCACTTTTCAAATACTGTCACGATTTCCGATTTTGCCCAAGTGGCCCTGAAAAAAAACTCACCCTGTATATAAAAGATAAACATTTAACACCCAGACAGAACAAACATCTGTGTTTATCACACAAATATTTGTCCAGTGCGGGGATCGAACCCGCGACCTCTAGCGCAGAAGGCAAAGTTACTACTAACTGAGCTATGAGGCCAGTCTAAATTGGAAGACTTATTTATTTGTTTGAAATTGTGTTGTGTTCATGCGGTGAGTAAGGTTGTTTAAGGGGTAGGGGCAAGCATTCATAGAATACGGTAACCACTTACATAAATGTGCTTGCCCCCTAAGTTGAATAAAAGAACACATCCATCATCCAAGAGTGCCAAGACGAACGGTCTTGAGCCTTCTCCATTCACCGACTTCCCGTAACCTTGACAATGTCATCGGTCCATCGGGAGGAGGTTAAAACAAATCAAAAGCCCAGTATATAACAAATTATCAGAGGCGTGGTTTGTCGTATTGCTTCATAATGCTAATTCCGCCATTAGGTTAACTAGTTTATATTTGGATAAAATAACTCTTATTTAACAGATTAATTTAGCTTCACTGGTTATGTGGGTTGAAATTAAAATAAAATAGCAAGGCAATGAGTTAACTCAGAAAATACTCTTCGAAAGAGATTCTTTTCGACTTTTAATTGTCATAACTTTTGCCTTCCAAAACTTTGCTTAGTGTTTTATCAATTAATAAAAATCTAAAAGACAGAGAACCAACTTTATTGCCCATTGGGGTGTAGAATGTAGAATAAGCCCCTTTTGAGTTTATATAATTTGAACCAGCTTGTGTAGGTAGATGACCAAATTGTTCTAAAACAAAGTCTCCGCGTGGACATTCAGATCCCGTTGGCTGTGTGCCAAATTATTTATTATATGGTCCGGCTGAGATAAGGGATTGGGGCCACACTCCCCTTTCATTACGAATTTTCTATACCAAAGTTATACTGCATTCGGGAAACAATTGTTTCTGGATTCTAAAGGTTCTTTTGTTGGGCAAAATTGGAACAGAGTGAAATATATTTTTGGTGGAAATTTTGTGAAACCATAGAAATAGTTGGTATTTTGAAACCTATCTCTCTAACTTTTCTTTAAACCAGCTTCAAACTTGGTAATGCCTGAAAATCCATTCATTGAAGCAACTAATTATCTCTGACCTTCTCCAGAACCTGAAATGATTTTTAAACGTAATTGAACTTTTTAAACTTTTGATTAATTAATAAATCTTTTTGACAGGTTTCTTTAAAAAAAAATGCCAATTTGACTTTATTTGATGACAGGCTGACGTGATGGAGACTTCAACGTATTTATTTATCAACAAAAAATACAGATCTTTGATCTGTTCTCGGAAAATGGAAAATGGAACAAGTTTACAAAGTAATATATCAGCGGACAGTTTGGAAGACGATTTCAAAAACAAAACGTCCGTAAAAGGCGAAGTTTCCGAAGATAACGTTGACACAATTCTGGTGCCGTTCTATGAGAAAGATGTTCTTGTGAAGGTACCGAAAGATCAGCAGTGGAAGAAGGAAACAAACAGAAAAGGAAGGTCCAACGATAGGATGAGGGGACCACATAGTTCAAGTTACCTTGTCAATAAAGACAACCGCAAGGATAGACGTTCTACGTATTTGGAAATATTTCGTAGGCAGTTATCACCTCAACAAAAAGTAGAGTCAAAACCAGATGATGATGAAATCCGCTCGCTATCACCAGAAGTCGGTGACACGGAGAGAGAAAGTATCAGCGGAGATAATCACAACCCTGTTACAGAATTCTACAATACAGAAGCCTATAATGAGATTTACTACGAAAAACTGCTTAATCAGGATCATGATAACTACATTGATAGCTCATACGAGGAAGGATTAAACAAAGAATCCGATGGTAAGTCTCCACACGCAATGGTAATCGAAAACCTTAAAAGTATTTCTGAAGTATCACAAGCCGATCGCCACGCAAGAAGAGCTACAGCACAACCTATACAAACAGTTAAACTAGGTGGCTTAGGCCCTGATGTCGAGAGGATCAAACCTAGACTAGAAAGAGCTAGAAGTCTTCAAAGATATTCAGAGAAAGTAAGAATGGAAAACAGACTCAGAATTTACAAAAAATCGGTCCAAGTAGAAAACGACAAAGTTGAAAGAGAATCCAGTGCGAATCAGCGAAACTCTAAACATGAGATAAAATTACAAAAAGATACAAACGCTTCGTATCTTGTCAACAAAACCTCGCAGAAGTCGTTACACAAACTCAACAAGCTGTATACAACATCAAAATCGGCTGATGTCAAAATTGGCAGAACCAGAACTGAGGAAACTTACGCACCGAGGGACAAATCAACAAACAGAACGAACAAGAAAGTTGAAGCTCTGAGCTCTGGCAAGAGAGAACTCTGCAAAAGTAAAGATGAGAAGAAAGAAGAAACGAGATCCAAATCTAGCACGAGGAATAAAGGTATCAACACTGATGGAAAAGCTGCTGTACCACCGGTTCACATTAACTTTATGGTAAACGTAGGAGGAGTAAGGCCTTCGAGCGCCCTCAGGAATTTAGAAGAGAAGCACCGAATGTACCAGGAGCAGGTGAAGGCTTTCAAAATGGAAAACAAACAAATAAAAACAAAATGGACTGAATTGTGAGGTTTAAAATTGAGAAGTTTCAATAAATGTTATAAACAGGTCCACGTCAATCAATGAAAATGAAAGTTGAAAGTCAATTAAACCAAGATATTTTAAACATACTCGTATTGAAGGATATGTATTTGCAAAACTGCCAACATTATCTAATCGTTTAACCTTTTACACTGTCTTATGTAGGCTCTCGTTCGTTCGTTCCCCCAAAGAGGTTGTTGATGATGATGAATGATGTACCCTTGGTTTTTGCGAAATCCCGTTAAAATAAAACTTAGAGAGATAGGATTTATTTATTAAACCTTAAATAATACGGTTTATTTCCCAATTACATTACTTAAGGATAGAATTAGATTACAATCATACAATTGTTACATGAATGTCAATCAGATAAATTAAAAAAAATATATAAAAATAAATTAGAGATACATATTCACAGAATGTCAAAATAAATAAAATAATCAAAAAACAAAAAGAAGATGTAATTAAATTAAACATTAACATCAGTCATACTTCTCATAGGATACTTTCATAAGATGAGAGAGAGAGAGAGTTATCTCCAAGTGTGGTAGACGACATCCCTCCCGACATCTTCTCAGGTAATTAGATCCTTGAAGATGTCTAAGGACGTAATCAGAGGCACGTGCACACATAATATAAATAGTATTTTTTTTTTGTCTTTTGATTCTGTTTCTTTACCTACCTGTAGGTAAAGAAACAGAATCAAATCAGTGTCTTTGTAAATGTTGGTTTCAATAGGTCATAAATCTGACAATAATATTGTAAAGTTTCACTGATATGTGTGTCGGTTAGACGGAGATAAGAGAAAGGCCGGATCTTATTATGAAAATAATTAGCACCTCAGTGAATGTAAGCTAAAATATCCAAATTATTCTACTTTGCTATCTATTACCAGGTACCTACTGGAATGCAATAAGAAGATTCAACAGATTGTAATGTGGGAGGAGCTGTAATATATAATGCTTTGAATTAATTTCTCATGGTCAGATACGGTTAATAACTACCTTTATAATAAATCGTAATCCAATATTGGCTTAGTGGGAGTTTCCCCGATTCGATGGTCACGGGTTCTAAGCCGATCGTGAACCAATGAGTTTTATATTCAAAATAATTAAGTGTTCTTTAACATGTGCTTAAAACGGTGAAGGAAAACATCGTCAGGAAACCAGTACCAGTATTTATCCTTTTTTATCTCCTTTCGGAATTCGCACCTTCTAGACGAGAAATTCTCTCCATCTAATCGATGTTGAGCCGTGAATTTGTTAGTTGCTATATAACGGATCTACTAATTCTAATAACCATTAAGGCACTACATTTAATACAGAATGACCAAGAAATATCAGTGACACGACAAGAAGAAGAAGAAGGCACTACATTCTATTTTGTGAAAAGGTTGGTAAAAATTATAGACACTAAGCCGTGCTTGTTGCCTGATTCTTCTAGCTTTGTTCGTGAGGAACAAGCGTAGCTTCACCTAGATTCAAAGTGATCCTAGTGATTTTATTGAAATGAACACCTTTTGATCTCTAAACGCTTACGGTATGGGATTAGGATTTAGGCTTAGATTATGATCTAACGATTTAGGATATGGGAGCCGCTAAGCTCGTCAGCATAAAGCCGGTGCCCACGTGATCAAACAATAATGTAGGCACATGCTTAGAAAGCACAAAATTTTTAGTAGGTACCTACTCACAAGAAAAACTAGTTTTGGTTTTCCATACATCTATCCCGTACTCTACTCATACCTAGAATATTGCGTAATTGAAAACAAGAGTGAAGTCAGGAGAAACAGCTAGCTTCAAATACCTGCCAATCCGGTTCTGTGCCAGAGAAAGCGCAAGCGCCGATCTTGTCTCTTCGAAGATTACCGAAATTATGCTACAGTTACCACACGCGATGCTGTGTTTGTCAACTATAATTTTGACGCAACGTCTTTGGAAGAATGCTAGAGCAATTTATGGCCTACGCAAACCATAACGGCTCAGCACCAACTCGACTCAAGCTAACGATTTAAAGCTTACATTTCAATGTTTAGTCGAGTTGGTATTATATAAAAAAAATAAATAAATATTCCGGACATATTACACATGGTCAACTGGGCATAGCCTGTACTATGGGTACCAGAGACTGATATATATAATAACTGGGAAAGGTGGTACTAGCTTTAACGAATATTTAAATTATGCCTTTAATGGTATACGCCTTTACAAAAAACCTAACTTACCTATCTTAAAACGATTTAACCTATTAACACATTACAGAATATAAACCCTGACACATCAATCAAATTATTATCCTAAACTTCAAGCTGACTCATTGAAATCAATTCTACGTGGGTAAAACGATAATTTTTGCAAGAATTACCGTTTATAATGCGTTAAATATTGCCAATTTGATTTCTTGCTCGAATACCTGTTTCATAATTCTAAACAAATAACTACGTTCAGCACTTCAAATAATACATAAAATAAATACATCATTCTATATCCATATAATAGCGTTGTGTTTATTTTTTAGAGAATAACTTTCGAAGTTTCAATCCGATCGTATACTTTAAAGATATACTGGGTTTTTTTAATGTTATACGGAGGCAACCGGCTGACGGACCTCCTGATGGTAAGTGGTTACCGTCGCCTATTGACATCAGCGACACCTGGAGCATTGCTAATGCGTTGCCTGCCGAAGCCCTCCCCCATACCCCTACCCCCTACCCGATAGAAATAAACATAAAGGTAATATGAAGGCAAGGAAGGTAAGGCATACAGTTAAATATGAGTTAAATAAGCCATGTAGTTTTTTAAATCTAAGGGTCCAATAACTTTGTTAATTTTCATAAAGATCCGTCCGGTAGTTTCTGAGATTAAACAGACAAATAAACAGACATACAAAGTCTTTCCATAATTTTCACTAAAAACGATATTTATGTGAAGTCTCTTCTGTTTACTCCGTGATCATGGCGCATGCAACTGTGCCGAAATATCGGGGAACAAATAAACTCACAAATCATGGTAAATATCCCGTTTTTAGTGAAAACTCTGTTCATAACCATGAAGAACTGTCTCATAAACATGTTTATAAAGAAAATACATGAACAGAATTTTTGAATTTACTGTTGTATTTTATGTAAAGATAGATGATGCAATAACTGAGCGACAGATAACAGATATGACTAAAATTATTGTTTGAACTGTAAATTACCGTAGCCATGTCACCAAACCATGCAACATTAACACAAATTAACCAATATAACCGACATTCCATGTCACTGGCCCGGGTCAAACGATAATCTCGTAACTCGAGAATCATTCACGCGATAAAATATTCGATCAACCGGTTTTTTAATATTATTAATAAAGACTTTTAAAAAAAAATACTTTAACTATCTAAGAGAACAATATTCTAGTGACCGTAAACACCACTGAAAAGGCACAGGAAAGCACTAAAAATACGAAACTAGCTAGGAAAATGTGGCTCTAGCGATTCCGAAATAATTTACGTATTGTTTTTGGGGTCAAGAAATATATAATCTTGCAAAATAATTTCAAATCCTTGTGGAATTATTACGAGACAAAGTTATATTTACGGTCAATATCTTACAATGAACTACGTGGGCGACCGCAAAATATAAGTTTGTCACTTCTTACACTTGGAATTTTGCTTTTCTGATCCCGTGTAATGGTACGAAAGCCTAAGGGCGTGCGTTCTCGCACACGACCGTCTTTATTTTAAAAAGATTAGATCCTCAATTTATCTTGATCACAAAACTGTGCGTTTAGCGGTTATTGAGAAACGACACCTTAAAAAAAAAGGTAAAGTTGTGAAGATAAAAATTAAAATCACATTGCACTGCATTTACGTTAATATGCACCAGTTTCATAATGGCTATCGATTCTGCAATCTTATAGACCTCTCTTGTCACAATTTGGGTCAATCTCAAAATTAACCGGTGGGTATCAACTTTTACCGACCTTGGCGCCCTTGAAGTACTAAATATTCACTTATTCTGTGTTCTTGATTACCCTATTAGCGTAAATTTAGCTCATTATTTTATTCGAGTTATAGTATCAGTAGTAGTAGTTATCAGCTAATAATGATGTATATAATTATGATGTTTAGTTTATGGATAGAATTAGCATGTAATAACAATGTGTTTTATTAGTTTTGATACAGCATACGAGTACCTATAACATAATACAAGATGATTCATAATATAAAATTATGTACCCTGGAGCCGGGTTGGTCGCGCACCGTGCGGTTTCAGAGGAACTTCCTCCCGCGAACACTCAGGTTGTGGAATGATCTCCCTGCTGAGGTTTTCCCTAAGGACTACAGTATGGGGTTCTTCAAAAAGGGCGTTTTGAACTTTTTAAGGGGTCGGCAACGCGTGCGTGATGCCTCTGGTATTGCAAGCGTACATAGGCTACGGTAACCACTTACCAACAGGTGGGCCGTATGCTTGTTTGCTACCTTAGTTGTATAAAAAAATAATAATAATAATGTTATAGTGCACGAAAGGAAGCTCGAGAGGCGCACTTTAATCCTTTCACTATACTGATTCTTTCACCGCTCATAGGCCCTTTTCAGTGCCACCATACCTCAACCTGGTCACTGACCTTACATAGGTGACCAAAAAAGAATCAGTGATACGACAAGCAAGCATTGTGAATGAGGCCCTTAGTGTCTAGTAAGACTTAGATCACAGGTAAATAACACAAAAGCAAGAATGAAGGCAGGCCTCATAGCTCAGTTGGGAGTAACTCTGCCTTCTGCGCTAGAGGTCGCGGGTTCGATTCCCGCACTGGACACACATTTGTGTGATGAACACAGATGTTTATTCTGTGTCTGGGTGTTAAATATTTATCTATTATGAATATCAGTCTATGGTACCTATATATAGTACAGGCTATGCCTAGTTTGGGATCAGTTGACTGTGTGTGATGTGTCCGAAATATTTATTTATTTATATTTATTTATTTAATTATGAGGGCATTATGCAATGGACTTCAACAAGCTGATGTTGATGATGAACTACTTTTCTAGGTTGTCTATAACACAAAAGCATTCAGTATATTCTGCGGGAAGGGGCAGGATTATAAAGAGTTTTTTAGTCACGAGTCGAGACATATTTGGTTAAAACATTCAAGATAAGCTTAGTTACCAAGACGGCTACCAAAGTTTACTATCAGATGATTCCTTAAACGTAATACCATAATTGTCACACGCACCGAGAGTACAAGCCCAGTCTCGCAGTCACAATGGCAGTTGACACACTAGGCGTTTTTTACGCGCATGTAAGCTCGTTTTTACAATCACAGTGGAAGTTGACACATTAGGCGTTTTTTCGACGCATGTAAAGTTTCGCTCGGTTAAAGTCACAATGGCTTTTAACAGCGAGATTTTCTCGTTCTGAATTGGAGCAGCCCGCCTGGAGAGGTACCTCCACCTTACAGAAGATCGCAGCCAAATAACATTATTTGTTTCAAATAGTGTTGTGTTCCTGCGATGAGTAAGGTTGCCAGAGCTCTTTAGGGGGGGGAGAGGGTTCGGGGTCGGCAACGCGTGCGTGATGCCTCTGGTATTGCAAGCGCTCATAGGCTACGGTAACCGCTTACCAACAGGTGGGCCGTATGCTTGTTTGTCATCTCAGTTGTATAAAAAAAAAACAAAATTAGACACTTTTCATCTCATTTTGAGCATTGACAGGCTTGCAAAAGTGCGCCTTGGTATATGCGCCGAGAAATGCCCAAAGCCCAGTGTAATAGCGCGAGTATTTGTGTTGTTTATGTCCAAATAAGTTTAATGTGGCACCCATTCTTTATGTAATAATGAAGAATATGGTTCTACGGTTCTTGATTTTGCCTCATTGTACGTGGAAAGTGGAGCATGAACATATTTTAGGATGTTGCGGCGCGGGCAAAGTTGCGTATCTTTTATTTACTTAGATAAATATGCTAAGTGGTTACCATAATTTATACTGATGGTGAGTTCGTTTGGTTGGTGAAATCTGTGGTAGAGTTTTTTTTTTTTTGTTATTTATTCCGGGCTGCTATACTTTGACCAAATAAGTAGGTATAATCAGAGTAAATTATGTAGGTGTAGTGACTAGTATTTAAGGATACCTGCATTCCTTAACTTATGCTGTCTCCGGGGGACAACTGACAGTGACAGATAACAGATGACACCTGAGATAGAGAGATGGACATACTCTCTGGGAGTCAGTCAGTCTGTGGTCAAGCCGGCACGAGCAGGCGCGCGGGAAGTTACTGTGAGATATTGATATGTGTGTTGTCCTGCTGAGGAACCAGCCAGTGTGGCGTAAGGCATACACTACAGTAGGTAAGTTCAATATTATTCATATAATTTGTGCCGGTAAAAAGCACATCATGTCAGTCTGTTAATCCATTGCTGCGTGATAGAAGACCAACAAACACCCTTTCGCGTTTTACGATAGTTATAGTCTGTGGCATACAGCTTCTAAAGCCTTCGAGCCATGAAGACTTTGCTCCAGTTGATTGCGTAAGTAGACCGTCTCTTCCTGGTGAGTGTTCCTACGAATAGGGCTGCCATGCCAACCCTGGTACGACAGACGTGTCGTCTGTTGTCTATCGACATCAAACTGGTAGGCGATAATCGCAATTGCTGTAAAATTTATTGAGTGAAAATAAAAGTTGGAATACCCAGGGTACCCAGGGTTGGGTAGGTTGGAATTATTGTTAGTATTAGCTTAATAACCAGAAAGAAAGTCACGAAATTTTAGGTCATAACATTTTCAAAAAGAATTATCTACTTCTGCGTAGTGTGTATTATGTATTCCTGAACACTAGACAGAAAGCTGGAGTTTTGATTATGGGTAGTGGAGTAGAAATTAATTCAAAGTCGATATTTGACAGAGCTTCCTCAGGTACAATAAATTCAATCTCAACTTGTTAGATTACGATCCTATTCTTATGTACCTACTGCATTGATATTTTGTAAAAATATAAAATATATTTTTATTTTATTTTTATACGATTACAACAACGATACCTAACCACAGCAATATTTTGTTAGTTGGAATCTCTGTTTAACAAAATTTAGACAAAGTTAGTACTACATAGGAACTTAGTTTTTCGAAATAATCTAAGTATTGTCATCAGGATTCAATCCGTAACAACCCTATACATAGAATTACACCATCTAATAGGTAGCTCTCTTGTTTAAGTCGCTGTTTGGTGATACATATTACCTGAATAGCGGTAATGTAATCATACAAAGTGATTCATGATAATTTTATGTACCTATCCCAAAAGGGTCTTAGACCATACCCAATCCTACTAATATTATAAATGCGAAAGTAAGGATGTTTGGATATTTGGACGTTTGTTATTCACTCACGCCGTAACCGTTCAACCGATTTCGATGAAACTTGGAATATAAAGAGTTCTTTACCATATAGGCTACTTATTATGTAGGTAAAATGCGAGCGAAGCCGCGGGCGGAAGCTAGTTGCAAATAAAGTTTGTTCTTGGACTGTTTTTGACAACTTCCACAGTCAAATTTATATAGCTATTACTAATAAATTGGATTCTCAAACCAACTATCAAAAACTATTCATAATGATAAACTCATTTGCAAGCAAAGCTCGTCACAAGGAAAACATGTTCTGGTCATTTGTCTGTCATTTGTAGCTTTGTGTAACTAATGATGCTTCATCATAAAGGATTAATTCACCCACTAGCTACAATGTTGTGAAAACGCAAAATACCAAGTGATACATCGACCTTTTTAAAATCTATTTGTACCTATTGCCAGGGGCTGAATTACCGCAAAACTGGGATACCCTTATTTTCAGATATGACGTCATATCAATAATATACGGGTATCCAAAAAATATCGGTAGACTGAATTATGGTATCACTATATTATGATATCGAAATATAAGGGTATCAAAAATAGAGGATAACCAAAAAATATTGATATAATAACGGTACCGTTATTTAACCCAAATATTCTTGCATCCCCCACGGCGGCGGCGCACACCCGCCGGTGCGTATTAAGTGAACTTGGCTTTGGACAAAGATTATTTTTTACTCTAGACGACAAAATTTTACAATTCGAACGACGACACTCCTTAGGCGGGGCCTCTTGCCCGCTCTCGTCTTGTGATTTCGGTACCGAAATAAGATATGGGTTAAACGATACCCAATGAAAAGGTTGAGAATATGATATCGCTAATTCAGGCTGGTTAAATACCGAAATTTAATAACCGTTTCAAGTCCCTGCCTATTACATCATCATTTCAGCTGTAGGACGTCCGTCCACGGCTGAACATGGCCTCCCCCAGACAGATCAAATTCCTTATCATGTGGGGGGATTTACCCATTACTCACCACGCTGGGCATACGGGTTGGCGAGCGCAGTTATAGCTATCGTTGTTAAAATGAGGGACGCTGCTGCCCATCCCCTAGCTTTTTTCCCTTAGTCGCCTCTTACGACATCCGCGGATAGGTACTATCACCAAAAATTCCGCCTTACCACCCTAAGGGTGTATTTTGCGTGAAGTGATCTGTGCCTTGCTTGCGTAAATGCGTAATCATAAAAAGTTCCGTTTTTGTCTAACAATATGTTCGTATTGTTTTGGTTGCAACTGAACAACAGACTGGGTAATCAAAGTCATAAAATGAATGGTTCACCCTCAAAGGATCACTATAAATAAAGAGATGGGCCGGACAGGCTTACTTAGCCGTGTACAAGCGAAGTTTCAAAATTGGTAAGGCGGAAATTTTGGTGTTAGTAGATATAGAGGGGCCACCACGGTCAATCAATTAGAATTATTACATAATTATCTGTAATCATCATTAAGTGATGATGATTTATCGAATTGAATGTAATATTCATTACCTAGACAGCCAGTATAGTTAACTGTAGCTTGTAAGTAGCTTTAGCTAGTACACGCAAACTGAAATCGTGCAATCCAAAATCTGCATACAATATCTTACGAAATATTTACCTCTTCCGGCCAATAAACTAGCATCTACGAATTATTGAACATGCAGCTATACAAAGGTTTTTCCAGAAAACATGTATATAAACTACAAGATCCCTGGCTGTATATTAAAAGACAATGTTATTGAGTATAAAGTCTACTGCCCACCAAAGCGATATCCGGCTTTTAATGATATGAACCGTGCCGCTTTCTGTGAACAATGGGTCTTTCGATATTTTAATACAAGATGATTCATAATAATGTACCCATACGAGGTATCCCGAAAGAGGCTTATTCTACACCCAAATAACGATTGCTCTACGAATTTTGGAAACCCGACATTTTTCATTGAAAAAACACCATGCCTTAGTTGTTTTGAGAACACATCAGTTCGAGCTCAATTATTCAGCTGTTTTAGTTCGCAATCTTGATGTCGAACTTCTCATAAGTTTAATAATTAGTTATAAACATAGTACCTTAAGATACCCAAAAAGAGCTGAATTGAAAAATAAACAAATCATTTTGTTCTAATAGATACTTATTAATAATTTTCATAGATCAGGCCCCATTTGGGATAGTATACTACTTAGTTACCAAACACGTTGTATAGGTCTTTAAGCGTGGTTGACGGTAACGGCCTGTTTGTGTGTTTGTGTACAGCGGCCTGTTCTAAAGCTCTAGTTTAAACGCTCAAGCATCTCGATGCAAATTGGTGCAGAATTTATGTCCGAAGTATCTTTACCGGCGATCGGTAAGGATACTATAAATTGTTAGATTGCGTAATAGAGTCGAGTACCTATTCTCATGCATTTTGAACGAAAATGTGCAGGTAAATCGTAGTTAAGAATCTTTATGTTCACTAAGTTATTCTCTGTAGTGTGCCCCCCCCCCCCCACAGATAATTCAATATAGCGTTACGCTTACGATCATCATCATTTCAGCCGTTCGTCCACTGCTGAAGATGGCCTCCCCCATAGACAGAGCAAATTCCTTATCATATGGGGGGATTTTCCCATACTCACCACGCTGGGCATGCGGGTTAGCGAGCGCAGTTATAGCTATCGTTGTTAAAGTGAGGGACGCTGCTGCCCATCCCCTAGCTTTTTTCCCTTAGTCGCCTCCTACGACATCCGCGGATAGGTAGATATGGTGGGGCCTATTCTTCAGCCGTGGCCACCGCGGCCAGTCGATGCTTGAAATCTTATTGTCTCTTGTATCTTCCTACCTACCTACCTACTTACTGCGTTGTGGGTCAAAAAAATAAATTTTCTTTCTTTCTTTCTTTCTTATTATTTTATGTTAACGCTATTGTGAGTTATTCGTGCTAGAGCTACTTATCGGATCAACGCGGTTCGAAAGTTATGCTCGAACATATATAAACATACAAACATACCTACATAGACATATACAGACATTTATTTACAAACTTGGCACACAATACTGGCCTCATAGCTCAGTTGGTAGTAACTCTGCCTTCTGCGCTAGAGGTCGCGGGTTCCCGCACTGGACAAACATTTGTGACGAACACAGATGTTTGTTCTGTGTCTGGGTGTTAAATATATATCTATTATGTATATCAGTCTCTGGTACCCATAGGACAGGCTATGTTAGTTAGCCTAGTTTGGGATCAGTTGACCGTGTGTGCAAAAATAAAATACAAATCACAATATAGAACACAAGAAATAATTTTAAAGGATACATACAATGCCAAATCGTTATTTGAGAGAGGGTTTCCACTAGTTATTAATGATCTAGGAATGTAATCTATTTCGATGGTACGAATTGCAGCTGTAATAGGCCTCTTTATAGGCCTTGTTTCATCATTCTACATGATTTATACAGGCGTAAGAATAGAAGGAACTTGATAACTTATTCACTTACCTGTTTCTCTGTGTACTTTGTTCTGAATAAATGATTTTTTGAAAATCTTTATTGGGTTTACAATTTCCTTTCGGGATACAAGAATAAAATTGAAGTTTTTTTTTTGAGGAACTTATTCAATTACAGGACTATGTAGAGCACCAGGGGGCAAGTTTAGATGGAGAAGCCCTGCACCTAAACCATCCTCTGATTTGATTCCGGCGCTTCCGAGCTTCAGAGGTTAACAGAAGAGAAAGAAGAAGACTGCCACGAAGATCAACTTACCTGAAAATTAAAGAAATATTTTGTCTCAATAAAAGTTGATATAGAGATAATCCTACTAAAAATGCGAAAGTCTGTGGTTCAATCACGCAGTAACGGCTCTAACGATTTCGATGAAACTTGGAAAAGATAGAGTTAATAACCTAGAATACCTCGTGGCGGTAGGATGTCCGGCTGAGACGCAATTTGCGGGTTCGATCCCGCGGGCGGGAAAAATGTTTGTATTTGTTCCGGTTCTGGGTGCTGTGGTGCCGTTGTACCGTGGTACTCGTTCAGATACCCATAATACATGGAATCCTAGTGTGATTTCGATCACCCATAAAGAATCATCTTTACACAATATAATTAATCTAGATAACAATCGCCGAATTGGCATTCAGACAATTATTTTATCGCGAAGCAGTTTCTCAATGGCAAATTAATACTTAGCAATTATTGTACAATAATAAGTTTAAAAGATGGTCTGGTCACGAATAGAACATAAAATAAGCTTGAAAACATCACAGTCTGGTTTCCTGAGAAGCGGTCATTGTCAAGATGGCCACGAGACGGACGCGTGTTTTTTTTTTATTATCATCACACGGTTATCTGATCCCAAACTAGGCATAGCCTATGGGTACCAGAGACTGATATACATAATAGATAACTATTTAACACCCAGACACAGAACAAACATCTGTGTTAATCACACCGCAACCTCTAGCGCAGAAGCCAGAGTTACTACCAACTGAGCTATGAGGCCAGTTGTTGTTTGATGTAAAGATACAACGTTTCATAGGGATGTGGAACTCCCGTAAAAAGTACATTCAATAAAATAATACAACACAACTTCGTATTGTCGTCGTTCTCTTTTAAATCTTTCACTGTAAAATTTAACAACACGTCTAAATAATCATAAAAAATTATTAAGTAATTATTTTTAATTGTTAATATTACTTTCATTTTCTCAATCAAATTGATAAAAAATGGGCATCAATATAAATTGATATTGTTAACGACCTACACAAAACCTATCCCCACCATGAGTGTGACTTCAATATTCGCCACAGCAATACGTAGGAGCTGACTTAGCCGCGGGTTTCCTCACGATGTTTTCCTTCACCGTTCTGAACAAGTGTTTATGCGCACATTAGCATAGAAAAAACCAGTGGTGCACGATCGGGATTTGAACTTACTATCCTACTTGTATATATTTTTATTTATTCTATAATTAAATCCGACGCCAAACGAATAGGTACTCAGCACTTCATCTGAATGAACTTGCCAAAAACCTAATGAATCCAAACACATCCTTCAAAAGAATTAAGAGGAGAGCTACTATAGCTTTTTTTTTTTGTTTTTATACAACTAAGGTAGCAAACAAGCATACGACCCACCCGTTGGTAAGCGGTTACCGTAGCCTATGAGCGATTGCAATACCAGAGGCATCACGCACGCGTTGCCGACACCGAACCCCCCCACCCTAAAGAGCTCTGGCAACCTTACTCACCGCAGGAACACAACATTATTTGAAACAAATAATGTTATTTGGCTGCGATCTTCTGTAACGCGGAGGTACCACCCAGCCGGGCTGCTCCAATTAAGAACGAGAAAATCTCGCTGTGCCCTACCTTCTCCAAAAATGAGTTAAGAGAAAAGTGAAAATATGGATGCGCCACTGGGCTCCTTTTCCATCCATGCCAATTACGCACTGAAGCAAACACCAATCTCTAGTTCAATTCCCATTCGGGCAGATTGCAAAAAAAGATTCAAGGCCTTATGTTTTTTGGGATACAAGGAAAAAAGTTATAAATGACCAATATTACTTGAGCAACCATTGGGTAAAGTTTCAATGACCTCATAGTTCAGTTTAGATTGGTATTTAGTTAGAATATGTTAACTGTGTTATTATCTTAATTATTGTGTCTCAACAATCATACAAGCACCAACTTTTATCGGACATCTATAGATATTATAAATCATAGAGTTCAGGGCGAATTCCCAGTTATTCGTAATAACGAATGAATTGAAAATTGAATGCATGCTACAGCGAATGTCTATTTGTTCGAATGGTTAGTCCTAAAAGTCAAACTCAAATTGACTTCACTCAGTAGACGTTAAGATCATTTTGAAATAAACTTTGATTGACATTTCGCACGCCGTTTGAACACGGCTTGAATTATATGACAGATAAAATAGTTAGAATAAATAAAAGTGAATGTGTCTATCCAAGTTCAAGGATATCGTCTGAATATCAAAAAACTTCAGTGAACCCGTTAATTTATACATTTAAACTACCACTTTACATACTTATCAACGTTTATCGAATTAGAAATTAATATTTAGAATCCTACAAGAAGCGGGTTTATCCTAAAATAATAAGCAATTCTCGAAAAGCGACAAATAGGTGGTCAAGTGCCATATTACTTCGGTACAAACGTATCTTTAAATTCTGTATTTTTTTTATGATTTACTAGCTTCCACCGGCGACTTCGCTCGCGTGGAACCTATGGAGATAATAGCCTATATGCTATTCCAGACTGAAATCTATCTCTGTATCAAAATTCATCCGTTCGGCCGTTTCGGCGTTATTGAACCACAAACATGCAAACATCCATACATCCTCACAAAATTTCATCGCATTCGCATTTATAATATTTGTTAGTTGGATATAATAATGTCACTAACTGACTTCATGACTAGATTCATCATCATCATCAACCTATAGAAGACAACCGCTGGAGCTCCCTCAAAGAGTTACACAACGATCTTTAACCTTTTCCATCCACCGACTTCCCGGATCTTCCATTAGTTGGGGGGCTTTCCAAAACTGCGTCGCCCGGTTCGTGGTTGCCATTCGAAAACCTTTACTCCGCAACGGTTGTCGGTTCTGCGAGTTATAACTTGCTTATTCTAAGAGCTATGTTATATGCTTCGGTAACCTTGGTTCTTCTACGGATTTCTTTATTTAGGATTTTCTTACGTACCGAAACTCCGAACACAGTTCTCTCCATAGCCCATTGCGTGTGTCCATCAGAGACGCGGGTGTTGAGTTGCGAATCAGTATGAAATAAATGTGAGTCGAATGACTTATAAACGTCTTGCTGACGTTAGCAGCTATGTTTCATTTTTTTTTGTTTGTAAGAAATTCCTCTTCAGTTTTTTTAAAGTATGATTTCTAATTTAGGTGGTAACCATTTTGGTGGCTTAAATATCTGCAAAACTGAGTGAAATTTTATTGGCACGCATACATATTTGGCTTTGAAAATGGTACATACAAAATATTACTATACCAAATTCTCCGAAACTTAAAATTATAAAAACTTCACCAAATTAGACAAAAATTACGTCATGTTGAAATTCACCCTATAATTTTAAAGGTATGTTTTAATTTTGGTCATGCACTGCCGTAGAAGTATTTAATTGCTAAAGTACTACCTATTCAAGTAGGAATGTGGTATGTGTGTAATTATAATGATCGTAGTCCACTGAGTAATTTTTTTTGGTTGCCCTGCATACCTAGAAATATCTACTAAATTACTATAGCCTAAAATTCTGTTTCAGCTATGAATAATTGGTTATGTCTTCTAGAATTTATTTCTTACTAGCTTACCCGCGGCTTCGCATGCGTTGTATCCAGATAAAAAGCCTATATGCCATGTAAAAAATTAAGTCTAAGATTCTTCGAAATCGGTTGAGCCGTTAACCCGTGGCACGGCCTGGCCACTGTGACTTCAACTTGCTAATTATAAGAGCTATGTCGGTAACCTTGGTGCTTCTTCGGATTTTCTCGCTTCGGATTTTATCACGTAGCGAAACTCCGAGCATAGCTCTCTCCATAACCCGTTGCGCGACTTTGCTTGTGTATGAGGCCAATACCAACCGACCGTATGTCATCACTGGCAACACGCACTGATGGCAGACTTCCGTCTTGAGCTCTACTTTCAATTCATAGTGAAAATATATCACTTACCCACACGAATCAATATACATTTACACATTTGCTTAAATCAACAATATCAAATCATAAACCGGTAAGATATTAAAATACAATAGCTCATTGAAATGTCATGTAACTTTACAAGTAGCTATTAACTGTGGTGTTGATTTAAAAAAAGCCGCGTAGGTCTAGTGGGAGGTGCCACCCGGGCACTCCCGGCAAAGACAATATAGGGTGACAATAAATTGCCAATAGAAGTTACACAATTACCCATAAAAAAATTTAAATATCAGGTCAGGAGATTTCTTGAGAGTCATCCATTTTACCAAATTACCGAATATGTGAATTGTTCATTCTCTGATGTGCATACGAGTAATATTAGGTAGGACAGTATCTATTCATCCATTTTTAATCTTTAATAATAATAATAATACTTAATTAATAATCTGCATGATAATTTATGAAATAATTGTAATTGGACATACCTAAGTTATGCAATATAACGCTAAGGGTGAAATAAATGAATATAAATATGGGTAGAAAATTTCTACTGACTATGTATGTTTCGTTCACCACCATTAAAATTTGATGGTGAAAAATCATTGTAAACAGACCATTCGTTCCGGAGTAGGTAATTGGTGTACATTTAAAAAAAAACATATTTAGTCTCCCAATTGATAAACTCTTTGAAAGAAAGATTTTTTTGGCGCCGATTAATACAAGGCCTTACTTTATTTTTGATTGAAAAATCACACTGGAAGAGAAATCATGCACCGTGGCTCGGCGCTGTCACGAAGGCCGCGGTGTAAAAAGTAACAAGAAAGTAAAAGTAGTCCGTTACAATCTGTACCATCCGAAATGTTTTATACGTACTCTACATAAATATTATATGTAATTGAATTATGTAATCATGCCGGTTGTTTATCCCGCTTGCTTATTATGTGCTCGTAAAATTGAGATGCGTCGGTTTACGTTTTCAAGACAGGAAGTTGACTAGAAACCGGTTACTATAACAAGTGGACGATTAATAAAATTAGACTATAAAGTGGAACTTCCGAAAGATGCATTCCGCGAGGTGTAAGCTTATAGTCGCCAAGCTATAGGCATGTACCGAGGTACATTTGATTTGCAGGAAGATAGTGAGATGATTTTTTAAGTTGGCTGTCACCTAATTTATGTTACGATCATAATAAAGTTTATTTATTTTAATACTTTATTATGTACAGTCGCTTGCACTAAAATGTAATACATTTCATAATTTTCAAAATTCTTCACCAATCGTAAAGACCGTAGGCACGTCCTCTGATTGGTTGAATATTTTTTTGACTGGTGTTCTCTATAGAGTGCGTTCAGGCTAAAATAGCAGTTTAGTTTTTTATTGGGTGTAGAATAACCACCTTTCGGGATAGTATGCATGTTACGAATCACCTTGTATAATTGCTATGTAATTATAACTTTATTGAAGAATCCAATCCATAATTATACACTGACTTATTATAAGATCTCGAATAGGTCGAGGGCACTGCTACCTTACAGCCGTTAGGTGATCGGAAGCAATAAAAAAACAAATTTTACTACTATTATTGCAATATTGACATCCCCATGTATTGTTCGTTTCTTCAAACTGTGTCCGACTAAATCTCAATGTAGGAACAATTTTAGGGTACCCGTCATTTGGAAAATACGGAAGAGAACTGTGCTCGGAGTTTCACTGCGTGTAAAGATGATTAAATCCGGAGGGAGAACCAAGGTCACCGACATAGCTCTCAGAATTAGCAAGTTGAAGTGGCAGTGCGGGCAGGCCATATCGCTCGCAGAATCAACAACCGTTGGGAAGTAAAGGTTCTTGAATGGTGACTATGAACCGGGCGACGCATTGTTGAAAGGCCCTCCGATGGACCGACGACATTGTGAAAGTTGCAGGAAGTCGGTGGATAGAAAAGGTTCAACACCGTTCGTCATGGAACTCTTAGGGAGAGGCCCTATGTCCAGCAGTAACTTCTACAGGCAAATATAGATGATGATGATGATGACATACCTACCTAGGTCATCGTAGACCCTGCTACGTCGTAGCAACCTACGACTAGGATGTTCTAATTTCGGATAATAAAACTAATTGGTAGAATTCTCAAGTAGGTTGGAAATTCAAACATTTAAATAATATTAACATTTGTAAACTATTCGATTGGTGTCATCGGCCGATCTTGAGGTTGCGTCTTGAATTTAATAAACATATTTCTCATTTCAAAATTTGGTTGCAGAAATTAATTAGTAATGTTTCTTAAAATTATATTTACCTACGCATATTATTATATAATTTTTATAGTCACACGAGTGTTAAAAGGGGCTTATTCTACACCCGATTGACAAAAAAGTTTGTTCTACGACTTTTGGAAATTCGACAATTTTCATTAAAAAAAAGTCAGTCAAAATTAGTTCAAACTCAAATTCTCAGCTCAGTTTTAGGTAACTAGCAATCTTTGCTAGAAATCTTTATGACGAATTTATCTTACATTATAAAAAAGTTATTAAGATGATATACTTACCTATCAGCATATGATTTTTTTTAATTTTTAATTTATTTATAGAAAGTTTATTTACCACATAATATGATTGAAAGATGTTCGGGGAAACGCACTTTTTTAAATATTTTCTATTTTTTTTTGTTGTTGTTGTTCGTTAGAGTCCCTTTTGAGATAATAGGTTTAAGTACAAGTTACAGAATACCTACGCTGTAATCAAAAAGGTTCATTAAACGCTTCCCGGAAAATATATATATTTTTTAAAACATTGTAATAGTTCATAATTGATGTAACGACCTATGAACCTGTCCTACAATATTAACATATGAATCAGGAAGGAATTAACTATTAAGAGCTCCTGAGCTAAAAACTACACGGTCTATATGGGTAAATACAAGATAGCTTCTTGAATGTAAGTAGGTACTTAACTACATACTTACCAACATCCTTGAAATTATTAGACGATCTTTGAGCATTGGCCAGCAGCACCAATGACACCAACAAAACACTTCGCAGGTTGTTATTGAAACCTAACATCATTCTACCAAACACTGTTACTTAAAAATATAAAAAAAAATAAAAACACTTGGCTTCTAATTTTGAAAAAAGTAATAGTTGTTTTTTTTAGATAATTGAATTTAGAAGCTCGTTTTCATTTTCGCGCGGTAAGAGCGGCCGTGGTCGAGAGCGCGTGCGCCGCAAAGTTTAGTTTACACTGGAGGCTGAGCGCAGGTGCCTTTTTGAAATGACGAGACAATCATCTCGACGCTATAGTAAAAAGCCGCGAACCGGTCGATGCCATCTTCGGCTGCGGCAGTGTCATCGTTTTGCTTTCTGGAATGTTAGCTATAAAAAGTTGTTGGTGAAACATGCTTGTTTTATATGGTATTCCTTCTCAATTGCAACAATAGTGGCTGACTGGTGAGGTATAAGTATTTTTTTTTCGAAATCTGTGGAATGCAGTTAAAAGAAGTTAGGGTACAGTACATAAGTCTCTCAAAAATGTTTTCCCGTAGCTTTCATGGTTCTTCTTGACTTACCCTACCTACAGACAAGTAGGTACAGACACAATGAAAATAGATTGAGTAGCGGTAGGTAGTGAGTAGGCAAGAATTCAATGTCGAAAACATGTCGAAAATATTTTTGTCACGGTACCTGTTATCCTACTAATCCTATTTAACTATTATTATCATCATATTCACATATCACTAATATTATAAATGCGAATGTTTCTGAAGATGTTTGGATGTTTCAATCAAACCGTAACGGCTCAATCAATTACGCTGAAACTGAGTTCTTTTAGAATAGCATACCTGTACTACTTTACTACATAACCTACTATTAATTTTTATCCAAGTAGCCATGACAAGCTAGTGATTCCTTAAGTAGCTTAACCTATGCCTACAAAAGACATCAACGCGCTACTTCTCGCGTTTCGACTACATACGGTAAATCATCGTCATTTCAGCTGTAGGATGTCCACTGCTGAACATTGCCTTTCCACAGATTTCCAGAAAGTATTCCTATCATTTGTTTTTTTTTTTTTTTTCGAACTGATTTATATGCTGTGGGTCTCTTACGACCACTGCCAGCTACACCGGGCTAGGCGAGCGCAGAGGGCGCTACTGCCGAAAAAAGGTTAGGTTTTGGCAACGAGCGCAAGGGCACCACTTAGGTACGGACCTCGGCTTGGGCTGTTGCCAGAGAGAGGTTTTTTGAGGAGGCCATCACCCTGACGGGGTGGAAACGCAGGGACAGGACGTCGTCGTCGACCCCGCCGGCGGGGTCGGTGTGATGTATTGAGTGTTTTTATGTGTCAGAGTTCGATGAAGGGATCGCCTCCGCGTCAGCGCAGGTGATCCCGTCATCTGGATCTTCAAGAACATGTCTTGGCCTAGGGAGGAATTATATTCCTATCATGTGGGGGGTATTTCTTTTTATACAACTAAGTTGGCTTACAGCCTTGTTAGTAAGTGGTTACCGTAGCCTATGAACGCTTGCAATACAAGAAGCATCGCGCACGCGTTGCCGATCCCGATCTTACTCACCTCACTTAGGTAGGTACTTTAATTTGCCGATACCTACTCACCACGCTGGGCATGCGGGTTGGTGAGCGTAGTTAGACCTTTCTTTGTGAGAATAGGGGACGTGGCTGCTCAGCTTTTTTCCCTTAGTCACCTCTTACGACATCGACGGGTAGGTAGATATAGATGGGCCTATTCTTCAGCCAGTGCCACCGCGGCAACTACGTACTAAAATGGTGTGATCGAAAGTACCTCCCACTAGGCCAACACGGTAGGTAGGTACGAACCCTGCAAAGCTTACAGAGCAACGTGAATGAATAATACAGTAGGTACCTAAGTAGAAATCATCTTAAAACTGAACGCCCCTCTACGTACCTACCTACCTACATTAAGCTTTAGATAAAAAGTAGCCTATGCTATTCCAATTTCCAGATAAAGAACTCTTTAAGTATAGGTATTCCAAGTTTTAACGAAATCGGTTGAGCCGTTACGGCGTGATTGAATAACAAACATCCATACATCGTCACAAACTTTCGCATTTATAATATAAGTAGGACTAGCTTCCGCCCGCGTCTTCGCTCGCGTGGTACCTACATAAAAAGTAGCCTTCTATATGCTATTCTAGGTAAAGAACTCTTTATATTCCAAGTTTTAACGAAATCGGTTGAGCCGTTACGGCGTGATTGAATAACAAACATCCACACATCGTCACAAACTTTCGCATAATAATATTATTGGGATAGGATATTGTAGGGTGTGTAATTCGATAATAACGCCATCTGCCTGTCAGTTGCTATATCAAGTTCAATAGTAAGTTGTACTTTATTTGGATTGTCTTTGGTTGTACAAAATATTGTTTGTTTTACTCCTTGCCCTTAGCCCAGTTGTATTTTGTATATAAAATTAAGATCAAAGATGGCGCTGTACGCAATAGAAAACGCTCTGAGTTGGAAGGATCCATACCTAGCACCAGCTAGTATCATAACTAGCACTGATTTATCATTTGATTTTAATAAATAAATGAAATTCATTTATTTTATTTTAGAATAGTGGGTAATTTCAATATGGTTTACCCTTTTGTTATGTGAGGAACAGTGTGCTATGAGAGCGTTGTGGAGTGAAAAAAGACGTAGTGATGAGGATTGAAAAAGGTAGCTGAGATGGTTGGTCATCTAAAGAGGATGAATGAAAGAAGATTGACAAAACAGGTGTCTAACGTGAGTGTGAATGGGACCGTTGGAAGCGGAAGACCTAGACGTACGTATAGTTACCAAATCGGTGACGTTTTGGAAAAAGGCCAGGGTCAAGAGTACGCTAAACCGAGTAATGTGATGATAGTGAATGAAGCAACAGAGCTTAGTCAGTATCGTAGCAAGTGGAAAGCCGTGGTCTCTGCCTACCCCTCTGGGAAATAGGCGTGGGATTTTGTATGTATGTTTAACCTCTTGTGCGAATTAGTGCTCCACCTACAACCGCTATGAAGTTTCTGACACTAAGCCATCCATAGACAAATTTCCATCCAAGGATACCAACCTAGCGAAAACAACTTAACCCCACTCACCCATCTCAAGATGGCGTTGGTGTAGCTTGGTTTGGTAATTTTCAATTTTTACCAAACAAGCAAAAGTTGTCAAAACGTAAAGTACTTTTTATTGTCCTGCATACGTGTTTAACGCAAAGATTTATAGATTATTCAGAACTTTCATATGCACTAACATGGCTGGATTTACGGAGAACGCGTTAGTTCGCAAGCTTCAAGAGCTGAATTCCAGCCAACAAAGTATTCAAACTCTGTCGTTGTGGTTAATTCACCATCGTAAACACCATGCTGCCGTCGTGAAGACTTGGTTCAAGGAGTTCATGAAAGGTAAACCTTCGAAAAACCACTATTCTGCCTGAGAAATGCCCACATCCATCACCCGTTTTATGCCCGATAAATTTCCACACCTAACCTCTATCTGCCTATTTCATTGTTAACCACCGCATTTTATCTTTTAAAGAGCCAGTTCTCTGCTAATAAGTTTTCGTGTTTGAACGGATAAATCGTGGGTTTGCATTGCAAGGCAAAATCTCCGTTATATTTCATTTCAAATTCCTGAAACATTTGACTTTCCTACCCTCCGATTATTCCTCATTTTATCATTCGTTGAATCACTTGAGCATATCACATTGTAACACGTGGTAAAATAAATTCCAGGCAACGGACTTTGTCACAAAGTTACAATTTTAACAAGAATTTCATTTTAGAACATTAACTAATTAGCCCCCTAATTGATTCCCTCCGATCAGTGAACTCAACGATAAAAAATTTACTTGCAGTAAAAGACGGAAGACAACTCACCTTCATGTATCTAGCCAATGATGTGATACAGAACAGTAAAAAGAAGGGTCCGGAATACGGCAAGGAGTTTGGTGAGGTGTTAGGGGAATCGTTCAAGCATATGGCGAAGACTGGGATCAATACGAAGACTAAACACTCGCTACATCGGATCCTGAACATATGGCAGGAACGAGGGGTATACGATGCGGAGAAGATACAGGACTTCAAAGTGGCCGGTGAGTGTATTTTGTGTTTTCCTGAAATACCCTCAATGTTCTAACAAAGCTAAATTTTTTGACTATTTGTGTAAGTTCATACGAGTCAAAACTGGCTACACTGGTACTTGGTGAGTAGAATAGTTTCCACAACTAGGACGCTGGTGGGCCCTATTTACGTTGGCTACTCTGGTTCAACCACAAGTAGATTCTCATCTTTTATTGCCACTAGGGGAGGGTGACCCCCATCTTGATGTAAAAATAAAAATAACAAATGAAAAGCCTGAATATAGAATCTTATAATTTCATAATAAGAATGGGTTTACAAAAATTCATCAGGTTCGGTTAAAGTATAGGTATTTGATGATTATGTTTTATGTCCCAATACATTTTCCCTCATCAAGATTGGTTTTTTCCACCATCATCAAACCTGGTTACCTTTTAGTGGACCCCAATGATGCCATACCTTCTGAGAAAACTGAAAAGACCAATAGCAAGCGTAAACCAGACGCTGAAGTCAAGGAGCCGGAGAACAGGGACCATGAGAAGAAGAAGAGGAAATCTGAGTCGAAGCATGAGAGACGCCAGAGCGAGACCATAGTGGAAGTGGATGGAACCATTGAAACCCACACCACCCTTAGCCCAAAGACCCCACCTGGTGACCCACCAGAATCCGATGAGCTCGTCAGGGTAAGTGTCAAAATCTCTTGTGCATATCCTACCATAGGCATAGGTTAAGCGTTCAGCAGGATGTATGAAGATGATGGCAGTTGCATGTTGTATCTGTGATAGATCATGTTTTTCACGGGATGATTTTGGTGCTGATGGTATTCCATGCAAACACACTTATTACAACTATGCTATTCAATAACAAGTCATTCATGAAATAACTAACACATGAGAACAAGCCCTCATGTCCGGAATATTTATTTTTAAATAAATAAATATTCCGGACATATCACACACGGTCAACTGATCCCAAACTAGGCATAGCCTGTACTATGGGTACCAGAGACTGATATACATAATAGATAATATATATTTAACACCCAGACACAGAACAAACATCTGTGTTAGTCACAAATGTTTGTCCAGTGCGGGAATCGAACCCGCGACTTCTAGCGCAGAAGGAATGAACTCTATTTCACAAGTAACATAGGTTACTAACAAAATTGTATGGTTATTTGTTTTTTTTCAAGGTTTGATGGGGCAAATGGGTACATAAGTGAAATAACTACATCTTACTTTTTATAATCATCATCTCCCTGCCCTTATCCCACTTCATGTGGGGTCGGCACAACATTTTTTTCTCTTCCACTACCCTCTATCAGCCGTCAAATCAGTATTCACTCCATGTTACTCATGTCGTCTTTCATACAATCCATCCATCTTTTCTTTGGTCTACCTCTCCCCTTATATCCTTCCACATTCATATTTAACACTCTTCTAGTCACATGGCTTTCCTCCGCATGACATGACCATACCACGCTAACCTTTTGCTCTTCAACTTCTCAGTCACTGGCGCTACTTTCAAACTTCCTCTGATGTACTCATTCCGTATCTTGTCCATTCTAGTCACTCCACACATCCATCTCAACATTCTCATTTCCGCAGCATGCACTCTTCTTTCAAACGTCCCTTTGGTTGCCCAACACTCAGATCCATACAGCACAACAGGTATTATGATCGTTTTGTAAATTTTACCCTTAATTTTAAGGGGAAAATTATTATTATTACTTACCAATTATTAAATACTTAAACATAGCAATAAGTTAGATCAATAACTTACTTTTCATAATATCCCAAAAATACCATGACACGATTTTTAGGTTATAAAATTTGTGAGGGCCGGACGGACGTAGGAATATTTTCCGGCCATTTTGTTGAATTTTCTTTTTATTTGTTGTGTCTTTGGCTGGTGATAAATCCAACTTTTAAGTGGACATCGAAAGTGAAAGAAATAAAGGACTTTCAGTTAAGGTCATATATCTTAATTGCCCCTCTACAGTAGGTATAATATATAAATAAATAAAATTCATAAGATGTTATCTATTTCTGGCTAGACTCTTATTTCCATACTAATCACCTCATAAGCAAATAGAAAAGTACTTAGCAAAACGGTACCTATTAATATTAATCATTCTAATGAGCTTTGTTTACTATAGCATAATGTGGTTCACTAATGTATTATTTTATTATTACTTGCCAATTATTAAATACTTAAACTTTGCAATAGGTTAGTTCAATTCAGTTACAACTTCCTTGTTGTAGGGTTGACAAGCAAATTTTTATAAATTACAATATTACTGTGTGATAAATACCACATTATACCTACTGCACCTTAGCTGCAACGTGGTAATAGTTTGAGTACTCCACACTACAGCCCAGGGCTTGCTGCAGCACAATAATTGTTTACAGTAAGTGTTAAACATAGAACATAGGCCTCCCCCAAAGAGTGCCATGACGAATGGTCTTTAGCCTTTTCCATCCACCGACTTCCCGCAACCATAACAATATCGTCGGTAGATCGGGTGCGGGGCATTCCAACACTGCGTCGCCCGCTTCGTGATCGCCATTCGAGAACGTTTATTCCCCAACGGTTGTCGGTGAGAGCTATATGGCCACTTTAACTTGCTAATTCTGAGAGCTATTTCGGCGGCCTTGGTCGGTCTTACTCGAAATCATTTCATCATTATCATTTCAGCCGTGGGACGCCCACTGCTGTACACAGGCCTCCCCCACAGATTTCCAGAGCGGCTTCTTTCATGTAAGAGGAATTTACCCTTACCACGCTAGGCACGCGGGTTAGCAGGAGCGCGGTTAGAGCTATCGTTGTTAAAATAGGGGACGCTGCTGCTCTAAAGGCCCCACTACACGTTGGTCCAATGCACTAAGTTAAAGTTATACATTACCACTTGCAGTCCAATCAAAAACTCGTGGCCCATTGGCCAATAAAACGTGTGAGTGGTGCAGAACATAGGTCTAACACGCTCGCACTCGTTGCCTTTATGGAGAGTGCCTATAACGCATATAGTGTAGGTCCATGCTCGTGTCGGTGAAAAGTTCGTATCATAGCGTATTTTGTCCATTGTGCTAAACGCGTGCGAGCTACGTTACTCCACCCCCGCCCACCTCAATTTGTCTCCTCCCCAAACATCCCCGCTCTGGTAACAGCCCCACCCGAGGGCCGTAGTTCCGTACCTTAGTGGTGCCCCTAAGCTATGTATATATTTAGTTGTCTTTTTCTCGGCTGAGCATAAGGTTCATTTCAGGCCTCTTCAGTTCAACTGATCAATCATCTCAGTCAGTTCATAGCTATACGTCAGCGGATACGGTCGTGTTGCGCGTGCGAGTGTATTTACGTTTACTTTTAAATTCTTTTTTACTCTTCACATTTCAGTAATATTATAATTGAACGTGCTGAACGTTTAAATTCCCGTGGCTATCGATAGTTTTCGTATCCATCGTCGCCTTGGATGATTTGTAGCTGATCGTCGCTTCAAATTGCCAGTGTAAAGTGAACAATAGGTACGCCATGGTATATTTAGATAGTGTTTTTAATTTTGACCGGAACGTTGCGTTGTGACTAGATGGCTTTGGTGTGGTATTGGCATAATGTTCAATCTCACTACATCGCATCGTGTCGCAGATGGACGCACACCTGTCTTCTGTGTGTTCCGTAGTTCATCAGTTGCATTCCTTACTTGGTTATCTTGATTTCCTTTTGATACTCTGCTTGTGAAATAATAATGGTCCGGGCCAGTCCATAAAATAAAATAGAGTCCAAAGGAAGTCCAGCGTCAATTTTGGCGGAAATAACTACTCTAAGTACATCCTGCTAATATTATGAATGGGAAAGTTATTGTGTGTATGTTTGTTACCATTCAACTTGACGACGAACGGATTTCGTAAAATTTGGTGTATGTTGATGTACCTAAAGTCCTGGAATGGGACATGTGGGCGGAAGCTAGTTGGCAGTACTTCGTAGCACGAAGACTTACCTGCGGAGTTTCCACGTTTGGCACGTGTATTTTTTTCAGCACTTGCTAACAAGCTGTTTCTTACAGGCGCTTTTGGAGCTGGAACACAGCGCTTCAAGCGACGAGGCAGTCCGCGAGCGCATCGCGTCCCTCCCCCCAGAAGTGTCCGAAGTATCCCTATTGTCTAAGCTGGAAGGTAAAATGCCACCTAACTACGAAATGCTGACTGCACTGAGGCTTATGATTGAGCTCAAGCAACAGTACGATTGGTTTATTGCCAATGGTATTGTGCCGCCGCCGCGTGTCACTGACCTTGGTCCTTGTACTTGCCAACCTACCCCGCAGCAAATCATTGAACGATCGAAACTGTAAGCATCTAGTAACATCATTCTGCCGCCTTTACACCTGTACATTACAGCACGTTTATACAGTTCAATGTAAAGCAATCCTAAGGCGTTTTGACTCCGCAGACACTTAGAGGCCTTTAATGTTCATGAGTTACTTGTCAGCGGTAAGACGTCAACAGCTTACCGCTTTTGTGTTGTGTCAGCAAAAGAAAGAGCCCCTGCAAAAATCATCAAGCTATTCACTTTTCACGTTGACAAGTGAGTAACTAACGAATATTATGGCCTCTGACATCTGTCCGATTAGTTTTTCGCGCTCATTATGCTTCCATGTAGCGACAAGCGGGATGCTAAAATACGCGTGGACGATTTGTCAGCCATTTTCTTCTAGAAGACCTTACAAATAAAAGAAATGGGTTCTTCTTGCGTGACGCAGGTGTGAAGGCAGCATAATCCTATTTAAATAAAAGGTTGTCTTAATCGAAATGAAAGCTCTGGAGTTGTGAATACCACGAGTTATTATGTACAGTCAACAACTTTGATTTTCAGGCCACTATAGAACCTTTTAAAACCAAATAGATCAGTGATGTCATACCATTTTGAAGAGACATCTTTTACTTGTTGACCAAAATTAGGTTTTAGTCTCTTTAGAACCTAATGTTGTGATTGGAAGGTTGATAATCCTCTGACTCTTTAAACGTCATATCGTAGTAATTTTTCTGACAGATCTAGCGGCAGAAAAGGTTCTACTGTGGTATTACTTATAGCAAATGAGACCTACTTGCAAAACGAAATCACACCTTATTTAGAGTTTTATAAGGTTTATTTTGAACTGGACAAATAACAAATGATAATAAAAACTTCAAAATATCCACTGTTTCATTTTGATTTGACAACTTTTTAATAAATAATATTTTTGAGCAAATATGCAAATTTTTTGTGATAGTAACTACACTTGACTGTCTTTAGTTATAAGGGATCCTAGGCTGTGTGCGATGACAACGAAACGGTGACCATTTTGTCTCCAAACAATTTACAACAGTACAATTTTAAGTTGAAACTTTGTGTTAGTATTATAGAAGCTAGTTGCTTTGACTGCCTTTAGTGTTAGGTAACTTTTGTTTCGACGCATTGAATGATAACGGCGTTTGTTTTAAACTAATTTGAGATGTTTAAAGTGTTAACCTTTCGAATAACGAAATGTGAGTATTAAGGTTTGTTAAGTTCTTTAGTTTATAAGATGGCTGTGTTTGGGATCAGTTTTTGAGCATCATACTTGAAGTTACTATTCATGTTGTATCTGTGTTTTATCATAGAAAAACGAGAATCATCTCTTTCGTTCATTTTCTTAGGTTTTGATACAAAAATTTTTGACCAAGCACAGCTCTTATTTTAAGAATTTTTATATCTAGCATTTCTGTGATTTTCAGTGAGAGTAACAAGATTTTTATAAGTGATTTATATTAAATCAAATTAAGACATATAGTGAGATGTTTGCAAAAATAATTTATCAAATCATTCATAGCAACCAAGTACTTATTAGCTTAAAATTATTTCATTTTAATTTTATAAAATTCAGTAGATATGTCTTACATTGTTAAAACAGTAGCGAAAATAGTAAACTGAACTGAAATCCATTGTACTCATAAATGCTATAGAATTAAAAATAACTCATAGATTTAAGACAACGAATATTTTGTACTGAAACTTAATTTTATTGTGATCTAACAATGGCTGTTTGAAATTTCGTGTATTCTAGGCTAAGATTATGCAATAAAGAACTATGTATCCATATATCTCTTTATTCAGTTTAGGCCCTATCAAAATGCCCTAGAAGTCAAGATAACACATACAGATTGAAATCAGTAGATACACAATTTATATTTTCACCAATCATTCTGTAAACTCAGTATTGAATTTCATACACAATGTAAGTTTCATCATGTTCTTACACTAAAAACGAAAATTGCTAGGATTGAACTACTGAGAACACACAAAAACAATTTAGCTGTTCTAAAGCTGCAGTTACCGTGCACATTCTTAACCTTTGTTCTCATATTCTTACATTTCAAGTCATTTTTTTTTCTAAGTTCCAGGAAAGTTAGAGTCCTTTTGTTAGTTTTTCAATGATTTTGTTACCAGTTCGTTCTTGTGTCTAGTGCAGTTATTTCAAAACAATTTAGTATTCACACAATACCATCATCTTCCTCCCTCATCCCATATTGTATGGGGTAGGCACCTACCTGAATTCACACAAAACCCGTCATATTCATACTTAGAAATTATCTAGATCATTTCTAAGTATGAATTTGATGGTCATGAACTATTTACCTGTAGGAAGTTGCAGTACATTCTATCATTAGTGGTGTAGGAACATAACATACCTACACAGATAACTGAATAAATAAACACCTAATTATCGCGCTTAGGGCCTGAACTGAATATATTGATAGTGGCCAACTTTGGTGTTATCTTAACCAACGTTTTGTAACTACGCAGTCAATTCACAAGAATCTGTAGATAAATTAGGCTATCTGCAAATAATTGAGGAATAGGAAACAGCTTTAGTATGTTTATATGATGATCAGTGGCGGATTTACCAGTAGGCTTGAGTTCAGCTTAGGGCGTCAAATTCTCTAAGTCAAGTCTGCCCTCATACCATCAGAAATTTCTGTTATAAAAAACAACCAATCAGTGAGACCGTACGGCCCGGCTACATTTATAATCACCAATCAGTAAAGACCATACGCCCTCTGATTGGTTGATTTATATTTTCTGACAGACATTTCTCATTAAATGAGGGCAGCATGCGACTTTTTTCTCATATGTTTTAGAAAGAAGTCTAAACAAATCTTTCCGATGTCTTTCCCCTTTCATTGTAAATTCAACGGTACCACAAACTTCTGTATTCTATGGCAATACAAAAAAAGGGCGGAAAAAAATTAACAGCCTGTTATTAGTTTTTAGTTGGGAAATGTGTAAATCCGCAACTGACGAATATTGAAATACAGGTAATCAAAGCAGACTAGGCAAGAGTCCTCTTCAAGAACACAGACACACGGGCTCTGGAGGAACTAAATACTCTAACCCCCATATAATCACGCACTAACTTCATCGGCGCTATAAAATTGTTATTGCCTCTTTCTTTTGTTTTATTTTTAGGAAACACTGTATAAGGTGGTTCATAACATGTATATCATCCGAAGAGGGGTTATTCTATCAACGAAATGAAATAACATTATCGAAAAAAAACCAATATTTTCATATTTTTTTAATTTGTTCCCAAACTTTCTCAAATTAGCTGATTTTGGTACCTATTTTTATTATCATCTTTAGGACTAATTACTAAACGTACAAGAAGTTCGGAATCAAGATTGTCCCCAAAACAGCTGATTTTCGCATAGGATTTTTTCAATGAAATATTTCGAATTTCCAAAAGTCGTACCTAGAACAAATTTTATTGCCAATTGGGTGTAGAACAAGCCACTTTCGGGATGGCATACACATTATGAATCACCTTGTATAGTTCGATAAAGTTAGTGAGTGATTATGAATGAGATAAATCCATACTCAATAAGGGTCACGCATAAAGTTCCACGAAGACTGCGTTTGTGGGTCTTTTAGTGTCTCGGACCCTTGTCTGGTCTGCTCCAGGCGACGTCATGGTAGGTCCCCATTCCCCGTACCATCTTGCCTCATTGCCATTCAAATGCGAGTGTTTCACCGCCAATTTACACTTTGAGACTGTCATCTTACGTCACCGCCTAAACAAATCGCAATGTTTATTGTACGAGGCCATGGTAGTGAGACATCACATCATGGTGCGACTCCAGATCAGTGTTTATCAATGCATTTAAATGGGCGGTTATCAACTAATTTAGGTAATCAGTAAATATAAGAAACATCTGTCAAAGAGATTCCATACGAAATGGTCATATAGACTTCGACTGATGGGTCTTGCAGACGTGTAGCTAGCCTTTTGAATACGTAATAGATTTTAAGGAGTTGGCAAACCCAAAATGCATCGTAAGAACTGTACCTAATTGACCCCTTAGTGGACCTCGTGGTCGATGGTGGTAAACGAAACTAGACTTTAAAGAGAAAGACGTCGTAGAGACGTAGAGAGTGGCGTCTTCGGTCGGCGCCGGCGCATCATCTCGTCATCAAGTGTAATGATCGAAGGGTGGTGTGTGTGCATGTACTTACATAAGTACGTAATTTGGACGGTCCCATCATTATGAAAGAAAACGGATGAACTCGACCACCATTATTTAAAAGGAATTTCAGTTATCTACCAAGTTGCTTCAGCTAGGGCAGATGTGACAGCACCCTTAATTTTTTTATGCTGTATTCAGGTAGTTTATAGAAACTTCAAGCTAATTTCGACTCTGTATTGCTGGAAATAAAGCCGTTTTCAGTTTATAGTATGATGGTTCCGAAGGGTGTAACGGGACTCTATTTATCTCGCCCAGATAGTGTATTATTTTATAATTTATTGTAAGCGATATTCAACTTTAAAATGCGGTAACTAGAGTCGCATTTATTGTACTGTCATAATATTGCAATTCGTTTCTGAAAATATTCCATGGCAGTTCATAGTTATCCCAAGCGATTTTCAACTTTATCCTTCAGAAATAAAGTAGAATTTTATAGATACCAGCAACAATACTGTAATTTTATAAGGTTGTGACTGTATTCCTCAGTAATGTTGTCCTATGATAGTGAGAACTAGCATATCGTAATTGCAAGCAATTTTGTACTTCTAGTCCTTAGTAATAAGTTGCATTTCCAGTTTATCGAAATAATTTTGATCAAGCGATTCTCAACCACGCTCATAAAGCCGTTTTCCTTCCAGATAAAGAGTCTGCGATCAGTTTGAGTGTTATCGTCAATTCCGCTGTGGAATTGCTGGCTGAATACAACCTGAGGCTATCGGATGAACTGGAGAAGAGACGAAAAGTGGCGGCCATGTTGAGAGACTTCGCGCAGGCGCAAAGGGACCTAGCCAAACAGGCCGAGACTAGACTAGAGGTAACTTTCATACTGTACTTAAATGGCCAAGTGGACCAGTGTGGTGAAAAATTCGAGATGCGCCTCACACTTTTAATAGTCACCATGGGCATGAAAAGGCTCAAGAGCGGTCGTCATGGAACTCTTTGGGGAGGCCTATGTCCAGCATTGAATTCTACAGGCTGGTGATAATGCTGCTCATGGGAGTAAGTAGGTACTAGTGGCTGCTCAGGAATAAAGCTATCTCCATACCGAATTTCATTTAAATCGGTTCAGCCGTTTAGTTGTGAAAAAGTAAGAAAAGCGTTATTTGTTTATAAAATTAGTTCTTTAATCCCAATTGGGCCCACGTGGGTCATTAACTACGGACCGGAAGTAGCACGAAACCACGCGATGGAACGATGACATTGCGAATAAAGGCGCCTTAAAACCGTTTGCCGTGGTATTTTTTTCAGGAAATACCTATATTATCCGGACGTTTACGGGAATTCAAGGGCTGGCTCTGTCTTATCGATTTCTACTACAGTGTTTTTCTTCATTATATTTGACCACCTGTTACACTTATTACCACTACTGAGCCACCCACGTAGAATGGTTTGAGTTGTGAGACAAACTTATATAATTCGACACACGACAAACAGAGACAACATTAATTCGCGTCCTCACGATAGTGTAGGTAGATATCTCGTTTTACATACATTACTGGTGCACGCCATCTGTCGGATATTAACCCACGACCTTTAGGTAAGGCCGGATCGGTGCCCACATAATGCTTCTCTCGTATAAAATCACCATAGTACAGGTAGTAAGGCATTACCTAATCTCGAAGCTAACTATAATATTCCCATTGGCTTACAAATCGTGTATTTCTCATGACAACCCAGGTAGTCGAACGTCAAAAGACCTTTTTTTTTCAGTATACAGAACATGAAAAAAGTTCTATGTGATAGAAATAGCACCCTTCGTAGTCATGCTTAGGCCACACCCCCTATATGCTGTCGAGATACGAGGGCTATGACAATAATACATCCCGAACCCACATAAAAACGGTCGAAAACGCACGCACACAAACCCAACAACATAAGCCATAGGTACATTCACACAAGCACACAATGCATTTGTCTATTATCATGTAGCAAAGTCCTAACAATACCGCTCGCACACAAACGCATATTTATTATGGATTCAAAAAGAGCGACGCGCAAACACCCGCACACAAAAAGCTAAAACGAAACTTATCCTTCCAGGAATACAACATAAAACTGCAAAAAATCTACGAAGTGAAAGCAGAGGTTAAATCGCACATAGAAAACCTGCCCGATGTCTCCCGTCTGCCTGACGTCACCGGAGGACTAGCGCCTTTGCCAAGTGCGGGCGACCTATTTAGTATCTAATGGATAAGTAGACTTTGTTATAAACGCTGAGGGACAAAGCAGACCAAGCGGGAAACTGCTCGAACCTTTTTCACTGATTAATGATTATTAATATGATATCTAATTTAAAATAGACTTTTAAACGGTTTGCGAGAGAAAATTTCCGCCACTAAAAGAGCTCGGCTCGGTATTATCCTACTCTATTTGAATCGTATAAGGTCCATATTAAAACATTAGTTAATGTTAGCAATTTGCTGGTCGGTCTGCGTTACCCATCTGTGAACCCTTATTATATTATAATGACGTAGTATGACATTTAAAATGACTAGAATTGTGCTAGAAGATCTCACAAATATGTTGAAAGATTCATCGACGTAGGTCGCGTCGCTCGCCAGAAACTTAACATTTTCGGAACTAATAAAATGTGGCTTGCTTTGCTCGCCATTGGTCTCAAGTATGGAGTCGATTCTGTAGCAAGAACCTACGAGTACATTAATTTGACAGCGGTAAAAATTTAGCTGTCGCCTTTTTAATAGACCAAAGATAGAAAGGAAATAACATGACAATAATTTAAGCGCTGTCGAATTTCGTTTGTGAAATAACAAGTATGGTTGAATTTTAGCGCTGTCAATTTTTTTCGTTTTAGTTAGTTTAGAATAATGCACCAACAGAATACACAACACTATCTCGTTAGTTTTTGGGAAAGCTGTTTTTACTTTTACTTTACTTTTTGTCAAAAGTACCAATTATAAAATGTAGCTTGCTTTGCTCGCCGGTACTATAGTCTCTAGTATGGTGTCTATTCTGCTATAGCAATAACCAAAATCATTTGACAGCGGTAAAATGTTGCTGTCACTTTTTAATAGTTCGAAATAACAAGGATTTTTGGGATAGTTATTTTTTTTTGTTTAAAATTACCAATCCAGGTAAGTAATATACATAATTTTGAAGTAAAACTTTTTTGAAGAGTCGTAAAAGTCTGTACAATTGAGTTTCGGCAGCTTCAAATAAAGTCAGCCGAAAAGAAATGATTCTTTGAACAATGTTAAAATTTGTTTCTTTTTTTGCGGCCCGTAACAAAAGGCATAGATAATTTCGACCAATGACGTGCGTTCTATTATTTACTTAAACATAATACTTATTTTGTAGATGCCCGCAACTTCCTCGAAACAATAAAAAACTAAATAATAATAGTTTTAAAATGACAACTACAATATGCCATGTGGTCTATAATTGTAGAAGGTGCTTCATAATATGAATACTAATCCGAAAAATCCGTCTTCTTTTTTAATCCGTCTTCTTTTTTACTGTTTCGTTATAATTTAGTTACTTTTACCTATATGTGGAAACTTGTAATTAGCCATTAAGTACTCATTCTTTTCATTAAACTCCTATTAGCCGTAAGTTTTCCTAAAGTTATAAAAATAAAATAAAAGGGTTTATTCTACACCCTATTGGCAATAAGGTTTGTTCTAAGACTTTTGGAAAAAATATTATATAAAAATCTGCTGTTTGGGGTTAATTATACGTAGCAAGCTTGAACTTCTCTTTCGTTTATTAATTACTAATGAATAGGTTGATAGTACCCAAAAATAACTAATTTGAACTAGTTCAGTAAAAAAATATGAAAAAAATATTGTCTTCATCGCTAGTTTTTTTTTTGCGAGTATACGAACTTTTCGGGATAGCACTCTAGTTAAGAAACACGTTGTATAGGTCCACAAGTAATTTAATTAAGTCGGTTACAGTAGGTATGTGTGTGTGTAACACTTTTCCTTTTCACAAGATTTAATTGATTAGTGACATTTATAATCGTGCTTAAGTGCCTAATCATCATCATTTCAGCCGTACGACGTTCACTGCTGAACATGGCCTCCCCCACAGACAAAGCAAATTCCTTATCATGTGGGGGGATTTGCTCATACTAACCACGCTGGGCATGCGGGTTGGCGAGCGCAGTTAGAGCTATCGTTGTCCAAATGAGGGACGCTACTGCCCATCCCCTAGCTTTTTTCCCTTAGTCGGCTATTGCGATATCCGTGGATAGGTAGATATGGAGGGGCCTATTCTTCAGCCGGGGCCACCACGGCATAGTGTGCCTAATAAACGGTACTTTATATTGAAATACTCCTAAATCTCCTAAAGATGTAATAAAATATAAATTATACTTTAATTCTTTTCGTTCACTATTTTAAAATCGCTTATCCTGAAAGTATTATTAAGTGTTTTTCTTTGAACAATAAACAAATATTAAGTCTCATATAATAGTGACCATTGTATGCATTGTCATAAAGCTGCTTTTACGATACCAAAAATTCTTTATCCAGAATTCCTAATTGTAAATACTAGTCTCAAGACAATGGCATAATAGGTGTCAATATAATAATGTTATCTTGAATTCCATTCGCACAGAGCTTAAGACTATTTTCAGAATTAGTGGCTGGTTAATAATACTGGTATATATATAATAGTGGTGTTTATCACAGATTTTGTGCTTCACTTTGGCTTTTTAAGCACAATATTCACTATATAACTTGTTAGGATGCACTTACGGCCGTAGATCATCGCTCAGCCATTGATGTATCTTTCCTTAATGTTTGTGCTGTGATTTTTTATAATCGGTCGACAGTATAAATTTATGATGGGAATTCTATTCGCATCAAACTTACTGAAATTTAGGTACAGAAGAATTTCCACCAATGATAAGATAACCTAGCTTTATTGTGTATGTCTTATATAATCTATGGGTTCACATTATGTTTATCAATAGTTATTTAATGTTATTTAATTATTTGATTCATATAATACCATCCTGAAAGGGGGGTTATTCTATCAACAAAAAGAAAGAACTTTGGCGAAAAATACGTCAATATTCGGCAAAAAAGTTATTTTTTGATTTCCCCAAACTTTCTCAAATTATTTGTTTTTACTATTTTATAAACTTTAAAAGTAATTAATAAACATACGAGAAGTTCCGTATCAAGATTGATAACTAAAACAGCTGATCATTGAGTTTGAACTGATTTGACCCCAAAACAGCTGATTTTTACATAGAGTTTTTTTTATGAAAAATTACGAATTTCCGAAAGTCGTAGAACAAACTTTATTGCCAATTAGATGTAGAATAAGCCCCTTTCGGGATAGCATACATATTATGAATCACCTTGTATAAGTTCGAGTTACGTTTTAAAAAATTACGTAGTTTAATTTATAGGATTTATAAGGTTTTCATATAAAGCTCACATTTCAACGGTTCTAGTTTGGAGTTTAGTCAATCCCCGTACTATCACTGCGATTTGGTTTACGATGAAAAAAATGTAAATGCTGACATGCTTGAATTTGTCTGGCAATAAGTGGGCGCAATATGTCCGCGTGTGAGCTACAAGAACCCATGTATGTTTATTGTATCGAAATATAAAGTTTGTTATATTAACAATGTTGCTTTTATTTGAAGATACATAAGAACGACATTACGGAATTATAACGTTTATTTTGCAATTTTTATCCATTATACTTATGTACCTACGTAAGTTCCTTGGTAGGTAAGTTATAAATAAATATTCCGGACAAATCACACACGGTCAACTGATCCCAAACTAGGCATAGCCTGTACTATGGGTACCAGAGACTGATATACATAATAGATATATATTTAACACCCAGACACAGAACAAACATCTGTGTTAGTCATAAATGTTTGTCCGGTGTGGGAATCGAACCCGCGACCTCTAGCGCAGAAGGCAGAGTTACTACCAACTGAGCCATGAGGCCTGTCAATGTCATTAAAAAAAAAACGGTGGCCATGAGCCTTCATTGTCCTCATCATACCCTTGACCCACACTATGTGAGGTTTCCTAGTTATAAAGATGACAAAGAGACCAGAAACAGCTACCTTATTTGATAAAGTTCCGAAAATAATATCGAAAATTGAGATTTCTTTCGCTTATATATTTTGTCACTATTGGTATAGTATACTTACTAGTAACGGAACACGTATAAAACCATTAGGTACCTACATAATTAGATCATCGCGATTCTTTGAGTTTTCGTGATCATAACGTGGCCAAGGAATAACGCACTCTGGAAATTGTAGCGTGGAACAGCCCCCCACTAGATGGAAAGTCCACAGGAAAAAAGTTTTTCATGAAAAACATATTCTGAATATCATCGAAATAATGGACGTAGCTAAAAACAAACTAGATCGTCACGTTCTTGTGGGGGGAACGCACATCACCGTTGCGGATTTGCGCTAAGGCCCAGTAGGCCCGGGCCTAGGGCGGCCAGATATTAGGGGCGGCAAATCTTGACAAAAAAAATCACTGATCTAAATATTTAAAAGTCTGCTCCATAGATTTACTTATTACTACTAGCTACAGAAGACATGCAGCTTCGAACAGATTTCGTCGTTTCTGATTTCGATTTATATAAAGTTGGCAATAAAGTAAATTCATTATGTACCTAGTCTATAAGATGGGTGCTGAGAAAGGGGCGGCACATGGCCTGGGGCCTAGAGCGGCCAAGACTGCAAATCCGTCACTGCACACCACACAAGATCGGCAGCAGTGACCTAAGGTGAAATGATGAAGGCATAAAGCCTTCTTGTAATGCTAGATTGCTCATGACTACTTCAATATTTCTATCAGTCAATAACTAAAATCATTTTGACTTTACTGTTTTGTATGTGTTTGTATGCATAGAGTAACTTTTTATTGTATGTTTTGTGGTAATTATATGGTAAAATTGATATTTTACAAAGCATAAATGAGTGCAAGCGAGGTAAGTCAAATATTCAAAATGAAAACAAAATAGTTACGTAATTATTTTTTGCATAAATATTAACTTGTATACATGGTTGTTTTTTTTTTTCAGAGTACTCGTACGAAAACCTTGACCGACTCTGATGATTCAGATTCTACTGATAATCCTCTGGTAAGTGGTACTCTCCATTACCTCCCGCACGCGGCTTAACGGACGCGGACGCGACAAATTTGTACTTTATTGTACTAACTATTACTTACTACTTACAGATATTCCATGTTCCATTCCAAAAAGTCTTCTCCAGCCAATCTAGAATCTAGGTCATATTCTAGCTGTGCGTTCCAAATTTCATCGAAATCGGCTCTGCCGTTTAGTCTTAAAAGGTAACTGCTAACAAAACTGTTATTAAATTTTAGCAGTTAGCATATATGATATTCCAGACTTTAGTCTATCTCTGTGCCAAATTCCATTAAGATTCGTTCAGTCGTTCTGGCATCATTGAGTAACAAACATCCATCCATCCAAACTTTCGCATTTATAATAGTAGGTATAAGACTAAAGAGTGATTTCACGACCTAACTTGCCTATACTCTTGCTCACTACACTGTGCACGCAGGTGGGCGAGCGCAGTTAGAGCTATTGTTGTTATATAGGGGATGCTGCTGCCCATCCCCTAGTTTTTTCCATTAGCCACCTCTTACGACATTCACGGGTATACGGGCTCCACGGCATCTACGGGCTATTCTTCAGCCACCTCAGCCACGTAATTTTGTATAGGGTACGGTAATTGAAGTTAAAGATCCGTCTCATTTCAGATTGAAGACCGCTGGAGTAACAACATATGCTATCGCCAACTAATCATATCCTCATGCATTGGGGTCTACCAACTATGCTGGCATCCGTATCTGTACGATCTCAGGCGATTGGTTCCCTTCCTGTTTCTGTATAACGTGTTCAGTGTGTTCATAGCGTATCCTATGTTCTACTTGGAACTGGCGTTGGGTGTTGTGACAAAGAAAGGTGTGCTCAATTGTTGGGATCTCGCGCCTATGGCTAGAGGTAAGATACTGTCATCACCTACCTACCTAAAAAGGTTAAAGGGCATTACATTATTATAACAACAGGGTCTGTAATACGAGAATTGCTCAGCTGAATTGTCCTCAAATTGCCTTACTGCCCCATTAAGTGAAGTCGCAGGCGTATACTTGTTTAGTTTAGGGAGCTGATCTGATAATGAAATCACGAGCTTCAAGGAACTCCTCAGCGAAAACTAGTAAATTAAATGTGTATAGACTAACTATAATACCCTTTTTTTTACAACCAATATTAAAGCAATTTTAATTTTATTTAAAATGGAGCCCATGGTTCTTTACAGTGGTTTTTCTCTATGGATGATTGGTCAGAATCTCCCCATACTGGGGTGCTATTGTCAAATTTACGAACATCATTCCAATTTTGCTTACTTAATAGCTATGCTGGTTCTAAATAAACATTCTGTATTTTTCAGCAATAATTTATTCTTAATAATTAATTTTCCAGGCGTTGGCTTCGCGATGATAGCATGCTGCATGTTCACGGCACTGGCTGCGGGCGCGATGGGCGCGCGCTGCCTCGCGATGCTGGTCCATTCGCTGCACTCGTTCCTGCCGTGGCTGCACTGCGCCGCCGCGGCTGTGCCTCCCTGCGCCGCGCGCCACCGCCCCCTGCCGCCTACAGCCGACACCCCTGCCCACTCTTTCTACTTGTAAGTGTCAGTTCACTGTTCTGGCTAGTGTCAGTTCACTGCACTGGCTTGTTTTGTTCATTGCGCTGGCCAGTGTATGTTCACTGCGCTGGCTAGTGTATGTTCATTGCGCTAGCTAGTGTCTGTTCACTGCGCTGGTTATACGGTCCAGTTCCGCCATACTCAGCAAGAGCTATAGTTCCCCTGCATGGCGCGCTACCGTGCCCTGCCACCCGCGGTCTATTCCCTACCCTGGCTAGTGTTTTTTTACTGCTGGCTAGTTAGTGCCTGTTTGGTTCGCTGGCTAGAGTGCTTAATGTGCTGGCTTGTGTTTGTTCACTGCGCTGACTAGTGTCTGTGTACTGCGCTGACTAGTATCCGTTCACTGTGCTGGCTAGTTCTGTTCACTGTGCTGGCAAGTGTATGTTCACTACGCTGGCTAGTGCCTGTTCCATGCGCTTACTACTGCCTGCCTGTTCACTGCGCTAGTGAGATTATAAAATTCTATGTATTCCTTAAAACAAAAATATGTATTGTTCTACTTGTTCCAGCAACTTCGTGCTCCATCTCAAAAGGGACGGCTTGGAGGGTGGACTTGGCAACGTTGTATGGGAGCTGGCGATCTACTACGTCATCAGCTGGATATTAATCTACTTCATTGCTATAAAACGGGTCTATAGCTACTCTAAGGTTTGTTCATTTTGTTCAACCTCTTTCCAGGTTTAGGTACCTTATTTAAACCGATCGGTAAACAAAGTTTTGATATTACCCACTTTTAAACTGAATTCCACACGTGAAAGGTTCGCATGCCCACCTCGTTTTTCCACCACCACGACTTTCGGATCGAAATTCGGAGAAACCTCCCCACAAGGTCAACACGGCTTTATTTTCTTCTTTATAAGGCTCCCCGCACACGGTCAGTAATTTCTTTTAGAAAAAATAAATCAGTAAGAACGTACGGTATGGCGAAATTCATAATCACCAATCAGTAAGGACCTCTGAATCCCTGATTGGTTGATTTAAATAAACTGACAGAAATTTCTGCTGATGTGCATCCTTAATAACATAAAAACATTTCTTTTATTTCAGCTGGTCCTGTTCAAAGATGTGCTGGCGTTCTTCGTGTTGGTTTGCTGCTCGGTCGGTGCGTCCAGACTGGACGGCGCGGGCGATGTCTTCCGCAAGTGTGATTGGAGCACAATGTTTGAAGGGTTTCAGGTACCTACAAATCAACCTACCTCGATACCCTACCTCGATGATGATGAATTAAGAATTCATCATCATCGAGGTAGGGAATAGCGAGATTTACTCGCTCTAAATTGGAGCAGCCCGCCTGGTGAGGGACGCCTTACAGAAGATCATAACCAAATAACATTAGGTTATATATTACTATTCTGAATTATTATTAATCACAAATATTTAATTAAAATCTCATTTATAAAATACATATTTTTCTTAATATATATATTTTTTTTTTTGTACTACTGAGGTGGCAAACAGGCATACGGCCCACCTGTTGGTAAGCGGTTACCGTACCCTATGAGCGCTTGCAATACCAGAGGCATCACGCACGCGTTGCCGACCCCGAACCCCCCTCCCCCTAAAGAGCTCTGGCAACCTTACTCATCGCAGGAACACAACACTATTTGAAAACAAATTATGTTATTTGGCTGCGATCTTCTGTAAGGCGGACGTACCTGCCCAGGCGGGCTGCTCCAATTCAGAACGAGAAAATCTCGCTGTGCCCTTCCTCCTCTAATATCAAAAAAGAATATCAAAACAACTATTATAGTAAAAAATATATACATAAATGGAGAACCACCGAATTATTATTATTATTATTATAAGGTACCTATTCGTTTCTAATAGTGTTGTGTTGATTAAGTTTGCCAGAGCTCTTTAGGGGGTATAGGTCCGTGATGCATCTGGTATCGCAAGCGTTAATAGGCTAGGGTAACCACTTGCGTTACGCTACGTTAAAATTACCCTCAAAGTTACGAAATTCATTGCCATTTCGCTTACACAATAGCACCGTTGCTAAAGATGCCATTTTCAAAGTTTATCATATTTTATCTTGACGATCATCAATGCACCAACTTTTACTGGACCTTGCGAGATCCACCTTACGCTGTAGGTATAAATAATATAATTTGATGTAATAGGTCACCAACCGTCTTATCTTATCCTACTTCCTACAAATATTATAAACTAGCTTCAGCCCGCGGCTTCGCTCGCGTGGTACCTACTAAAAAATAGCCTATATGCTATTCCAGACTACAATCTATCTCTGTACCCAATTTCATCCAAATCCGTTCGGCCGTTTAGCCGTGATTGAACAACAAACATCCAAACATCTAAACATCCTCACAAACTTTCGCATTTATAATATTAGTAGGTATAATATTTGTGTATAATTAGATATTGGGATAGTTCTTTCGCTGGTGTTTAGAAATGTATCCCGAGGCTGCCCCTTATAAATGTTATTCCTCTGATTGATTAGATTAGATTACTTTTCTTTTGAGCCTCACCTAGTTCGATCGGCACCACACTGAAGCTTAAAATTACATTTTGTGAAAAGGGATCATCGAAAAAAATGATAGGCACCAAGCCGTGTTTGTTGCCTGATTCTTCGAGGCTTGGTCGCGAGGAACAGGCATAGCTTCACCTAGTTTCTAAGACGTTTCAAAGTGATCCTAGTGGTTTTATTGAAATAAAAGCCTTTTGACTTTGACTTTGTAGGATGCGAAAGTTTGTGAGGATGTTTGTTGTTCAATCACGCCGTCTCAACCGATTTCGTTGTAACTTGGAATTATAGAGTTCTTTACCTAGAATAGCATATAGGCTTTTTATGAAGGTACCACGCGAGCGAAGCTGTGGGCGGATGCTAGTTATTAGTTGTTAGCTAGTTGTTACCTACAGATATGGCGAGAAGCAATCGAGTATTCTCTAGTGCAAATGTGTGTCGGCCAAGGCTCCCTAGCAATGCTCGGCTCGTACTGCCGCAAGCAACACAAGCTCGGCGCCACGGCTCTGCTCGCTCTCGCCGCGAGTAAGGTCACGTGTGTGGTCGCTTCGCTCACTTTAGCTGCTGCCTACTCCGCTCTGAAGAAGGACTATGATGATAACGTGCTTTTGCCTAGTGGTTTGTTTTTTTTACTGTCTTTGGGTTAATTTTCACCCAAAAGTTCTAAAAGATTCAAATATATTTTCGGCGAATTAATGAGATGCTAAACAAGTTAGTTATAGGAACGATAACACTAAACCATACTGACACAATTAACATAATAAGCGAGCGCGAGGCCTATTCACACTTGGCCTGTCTTTATTTTCAAAATGAATGTTATCATAAAAATAAAACCTCGGTAAATTCTATTACTTATTCTGTGGTAAGCCACAGACTAAATTAGCGCGCAGTTGCAACAGATTAGAAACTAGGACCTAAGTCAAGCGGTGATTTTTCATCCGACTTGATTTACAAATATTAAGTTTGCGGAATGTAAAGAGTTAGAGAGTTTATAGGGATAGAGTAGCTTTTTAAAAGATGTTTTAGAATCGGTTTAGTAGTTCCAGAGATTACCCCTACATACAAACAAACAATTTTTACCTCTTTATAATACATAGTGTAGATTACATCGCTTGCGCTCGCGGCAATAATGTTGGGACTTTTTTATAGTAATCAGGATTATCCAGAGAGACATCTGGTAGCACTAAACACGACCCATAATAGTTAAAGATTATTTCCATAAAGTTTCTAAAACATTATTCCATAAAGTTTCTAAAACTATTTCAGGGTCTGCATCAGCGATGATTCTCTGGGCTGACTACGTGGCCCGGATACCGGGCAGTCAGTTCTGGTCAGCGCTACTCTTCTTCACACTCTTCGTGCTATCAGTGTCTACTGCGGTAAGTTCGGATACGATGCGTAGAACGGCCCCCCAACGGATGTATCGAGGACGTGCGAGAATGGAAGTGGTTCAGGACTTCGGTATTTTAACTAAGGTTTGATTGAGATAAAGTCGCGTTGTTAGCGGCATCGACAGTGTCGAACCTAAAGTCATGAGTGGCCAAGGCAAGATTTCCATTTAGCCCGGATGGTAGCACCGCCCTGGCCAAATGTATTTTGGTCGTCAAATTGCAGTAGAAACTTCGATATTGTTCGACTTAAAAAAGAGGCTCTCAATTCGTCTATTTTTTGTTTTTATTTAAATCTATATTATTATATGGCCGTGGTGGCCCCGGCTGAAGAATAGGCCCCTCCATATCTACCTATCCGCGGATGTCGTAAGAGGCGACTAAGGGAAAAAAGCTAGGGGATGGGCTGCAGCGTCCCTCATTTTAACAACGATAGCTCTAACTGCGCTCGCCAACCCGCATGCCCAGCGTGGTGAGTATGGGCAAATCCCCCCACATGATAAGGAATTTACTCTGTCTGTGGGGGAGGCCATGTTCAGCAGTGGACGTCGTACGGCTGAAATGATGATGATGATGATGATATTATTATCTCCGCCAATAGTTAACCATTTCTTAGCCAATTTTGGGATAGTTCTTTCGCTGGTGTTTAGAAATGTATCCCGAGGCTGCCCCTTATAAATGTTATTCCTCAGATTGCAGGGAGACTTGTAGACGCTTAGATTACTTTTCTTTTGAGCCTCACCTAGTTTGATTGGCACCACACTGAAGCTTTACATTCCATTTTGTGAAAAAGAATCATCGAAAAAAATGATAGGCACCAAGCCGTGTTTGTTGCCTGATTCTTCTAGGCTTGGTCGCGAGGAACAGTAATAGCTTCACCTAGTTTCTAAGACGTTTCCAAGTGATCCTAGTGATTTTAATGTAATAAACACCTTTTGCATTTTAATTTTATAAACAAGGTGATTAATAATATGTATACCTACCATCCCGAAAGGGGGTTATTCTATCAACAAAAATAATTTCCCCCCATATGGTAGGAAGTCGTTCTGGAAATCTGTGGGGGAGGCCGATGTTCAGCAGTGGACTCCCAACGGCTGGAATGTTGATGATGAATTTTTATAAAGAAAAGGTTAATTAATTCAATTTCAATTTTTTTTTATGTTAGATCACTTTAGTTTTAAAAATATATTCCTAGTTACGATACCTGATTGATGATAATCATGCATCTTAGTTAAGTTTTGTGTATTCTGATTATTTTGATAGCATATCCTTTGAAAATTAGCGCACGCAGTGTACATCTATAATTGAAATTGCATGTAACCTAGAAAATACCAAACCTTACCTTTAAACTCTTCATCATCATCATCATCATCATTTCAGCCGTACGACGGCCACTGCTGAACATGGCCTCCCCCACAGACAGAGCAAATTCCTTATCATGTGGGGGGATTTGCACATACTCACCACGCTGGGCATGCGAGTTGGCGAGCGCAGTTAGAGCTATCGTTGTTAAAATGAGGGACGCTGCTGCCCATCCCCTAGCTTTTTTCCCTTAGTCGCCTCTTAGGATAGGTAGATATGGAGGGGCCTATTCTTCAGCCGAGGCCACCACGGCACTTAAGCTCTTAATCATGTAAATTTCGTTGATGTGCCTAATAAATAAATTAATTAATTGCTTTTTTCCACTCAATCCTGAATATTTATTTTTTCAGGGATTGCTAGTTCAAACAATGATGTCGACATTCACGGGCCGCTCGATTAGAAAAATCACGTGGGCCTTCCTCATACTGATCTGCCTCCTTTTCTGTTTTATTGGCGTCATCACGCTTTGCACTCAGGTCAAAAATAGAATATAAATTTTTCGAATAGAAAAACCTTATGATGCACTACCGGGTTCGAACTCACGACCTTCGATTTAAAGAAGCATACTCCGTACCTACGTTATTTTCCTCCACAGTGTGCAGAAGCGCGTGTTTATGCGCACCTAAATATTTGGAATAGAAAAACCTATTGGTGCATTACGTGGTTCGAAGTTCGAACCCACGACCTTCGATTTGAAGAAGAAAACCTACTCACGCTATTTTTCTTCACCGTTTAACGCACTTGTATAAGCGCACTTGAATTTTACAAAAAATCTCCACGGCCGGCCCGGGCGGGGTCGAACCCACAGATTTAAAGCCTAGTTATACCTACTATCAATGACATGAAAGCTTCTTGAAGAACATTATTGAAGGAAAGGTAGAAGGAAAACGAGGAAGAGAAAGACCAAGAACAGCATGAGCCAGATAAAAGAGATGATTGCTGTCTTATCGTATAGTGTTTTTCAGTTATTAGAGGATTAGTAGGTAATGGGAAAGCTAAAGTACGTCAGTAAGTTAATTCTCTGACATGATAAGTTGGACAGGATAATTGGACAAAAAGTCAAAAGAGTTAATATTAATTTTAAGACATTGCCGATTCTAGGCAGAGATGCGGGCTGATTCGAAAATTTTGGGTAACATTTAAAATTACTGTTATCCATAAGTGTTGCTTTCACTTCAAAATCTAGAAAATAAAAATATTAAAAAATTCAAAAGTAAAGGAGCTGGCATTGGAAATTGCATCATTACACCGAAAAGAGCTAAGCTCTTAAATATAATAATAATACCTATCAACCTATATAGCTAATTTTTCCCTTCTAGGGCGGCCAATACATCTTAGATTTCCTCTTGAATTGGCCGATATCTAAGCCTCGCGTGCCCATCGCGGCCGTCGTCGCCGTCATTGTAACTTTCGTGTACGGACAGACGTCGTTCTGCGAGGATGTGTTCTTCTCAGTGGGGGAATACCCGGGCATCTTTATGCGGGTCAGCTGGGCTCTGTCCCCGGTGCTGTTACTGGTGAGCGCATTATTTACATTAGTAAAGATTCATTTATTACAAGATATAGGTACATTATACACAATATGCAAGGTGGTTCATAACATGTAGGTATGTCACACCGAAAGTCTATCAACAAAAAGAAATAATGATAGCCAAAAACACCAAATTTGTTTCACAAACATTCCCTAATTAGCTGTTTTTGGTATTTGTATCATCTTTAGAACTAGGTACTTATTAACTAAACTTACAAGTTCGAAATCAAGATTGCTACCTAAAACCCTTAAACAGCTGATTTTCACAGAGTTTTTTCAATGAAAATGTCGAATTTCCTAAAACAAACTTTATTGCCAATTGCTTGTAGAATAAGCCCCTTTCGGTATGGCATACATATTATGAATTACCTTGTATACGAGTGGTCCGATCTCGCGAGGTCTATTAAAATTGGCTGCTTCGATCATCATCATAATTTCAGGCGTAGGATGCTCAGTTCCGCTGAATATAGGCCTCTCCCACAGATTTCCAGAGCGACTTCCTTTCATGCGCGAGGAAATTGCTCATACTCACCACTCAGGGCACATTGATCGTGGCACAATTATATTAAGATAAACTTGGAAAAGGCTCAAGACCGTTCGTCGTGGAACTCTTTGGGGGAGGCCTATGTCCAGCAGTGGACTTGTACAGGTTGGTGATGAAAATCGTAACTTTAATAATGACGCATTCCTCGCATTGTCCGTTCCAGGGGGTGTTCGTGATGGGTATGGGGGCGTGGCCGCCGGCGGAGGCGCTGGCGGGCTGGCTGCTGGTGACCTTCACGGTGATGCCAATACCGCTCCTAATGGCATTATACCTGGTCTTCAAGTGCAGAGTCAGGGTAAAGTTATTCCTCCAATCTATCACGATCAATCTTCCTCTAATCTTACCTTCACTCTAAGGTTGTCTGGAAGAGTTCGTTTTTTAGCGATAAGACCGCCCATTGTACAATATTGGTCTTTAGTTTATGTTTGTATTTTTTTTATTGGGTGTTAATAAAGCATTTTTATTTATTCATTCATTCACAATCGATTCTGAATGTCCACTTTTCGACCGTGAAACGTGAAAAGATTACTGGTTTTTGTAGGCGCCTTTTTCGTGACACCATAACAAAACGGTACATAAGCTATTCACTTGTCACGGTCGAAAAGTGAGAACTCACTGACATCTCAGAATAGGGCCTGTCTTAATTTTTTTAATTGTTCCAGAATATTGTACGAAACGAAAAATGAAGCAATACTTGTGTGTCAAATCTAATTTATATTAATTTAATAAATAATATAATGATAATATCAACTGTTTCATTGTAGAGTCATTGTCATCATAAGCCTGTAGTGGAAGTCCAGTGCTGGAAATAGGCCTACCCCAGAGTGTCATGACTAAAGGTCATGAGCCTTTTCCTTCCACCACAGATAACATAATACTATACTCTTCCACCGACTTCCCGCAATATACAGCCGCGTTCAGACGGCGTGTGACATGATAAATATGTCATCTCAAATATGCTTTTATTCCAAAATGAACCTAAGTACCTACGTTTGCTGGTTGAAGTCTGGTCTTGCTCGGTAAATATTTAGTTTTAATAAGTCTCTCCACCCAACAGTCACATTCTAGTCCTGACCCCCTACACTAGTATTCCCTGTATCGTGGGCATCAGAAACTACGAGTCCCATGGTACCACAACACCCAGACAGGGATAAAATACTTGCAGACCATGCATGAAACCATTTGTTCCTCAGCGGGAATTGAATCGATTTTAAAAAGAGTTTAGAGGCGCACTTTGGTCCTTTCACTACTTGCTCGCCCAACGGTTGTCGGAAGATGTAGAGAGACAGTTTGAAATAAAACATCTGAATGTGCAATGACACCATATTTTTTATTCACATTCTCATAACACCAAATTGTTACCAAAATAATGGATTATCATATGATTAGTCATACACACATCCACATAACAACTCAGGAAGCTGATTATAATAGACAATGTATTTAGGATAAAACAATTTTATATATTTTTTTTATTTTTATAAACATCATCTATTAGAATCAACAGGAGCATTTTTTCACAATTTATATCAAATCCAATACGTGATGACAAAATGCATAGAGTTTTCATTTAAGAAAAAACACTCCTTCGTTAATACAGCCTTGGATCTTATTACTAAATTAAACATAACTTAAATATTGAACTTCTCATATAAAAATAATAAGCATACATTACTAAAAGTTTTTAAATCTAAGTAAATAGACCGCTGAAACGTCGTTTACACCCCGTGGTCGATTCATATTTGTTTAGTTACTATAATATAATTAGAGAACATTTTTTTCACTAGGATTTTATTATAGACTGATTACTGATTAGATATAAAATTGTTTGCATCAAACGTAAAACGATTCAGTGGGGACTAGATGGTGACGGGCTGTATAGAAATTGTTCATAGTGACCTTAGTAAGAGAATATAAAACTATCTCTGTTGGCGATACCTTGAAACTATGTTCAAACTGCGTCCGATACGTCAGCTAAAAGATATTTCAACAGGAAACGTCTACAGAATAAAGTTTGACTTTTAGGGACGTACGATATCTTTTTTGAGCTATAAGGCTAAATACAGTCAAGGATAAAATAATGTCAAACTTAAAATGGACTTTAACAGGAAGTCGAAAGGAGGATTTTGAATCGAATTTCCAGCGACACATCGTACGCAGTTCGAACACAGCCTTATCGTAGAGAAGAAAATACATAATTAATTCGCAGTCGTTCAATTTTCACGTAGAACACAGAGTATAAGAATTAAAAAAATTCAATTAAGTAATCCATACAGTTAGGGACAGTCAATACTAGGCCGGCCAGTTAGAGAACTTGCCGTTTCGCTGAAGTACGTTAGGCCGTTTATCTTCCTACACCGACCGACGTCAGAGGCCCGACTTCGTAATGTTCGTGAGTCTGCCGTTTTTGTATAGCGCCACTGAGCCACTCTTTAAATTTGTTAGTTTTACTTTCTGAGTGTTTAGTTTTTGCATACTGTATTTGAGGTATATGGTGTAAAACGAAATTAGAATTGTACTTCAGCAGAACTGGGAGCAACAAAGTGATGAAATCAAAAAACAGCCGTATTCGGAAGAGGGCATTTTAAGACACGGTAACAGACTGCCTGAACGCTAGGACAATGAGTAACTTCCGTACGCGAGAGACGTCAGCGAATCAGGAAGGAGGCCTAAAAAAATCTGATCTTTAACTTTACCTATATCCCAGTTACATCGGCAGAGTTACTAAACCTTAAATCGTTATCAAAATCGACAAATTTAAAATAAACATTATAATTTAAGCCGGTCCCTTACGATTTTTGGAGCATAGACTTTATACTTTCCAACAGAGATGCCAAACATTTACAAATTGCATCATGCGAACTTTGATCATTCTCATTAAAACTAAAACAGGAACAATCTAAAAGATTAAACTCTTCAAACTAATATACATAATGTAACAGTTTACATCACTAGACTAACGAATTGTAAATTACTTTTATGAATACCAACGATCACCTTCATCCATGTTATATTATTATGAGATTTAACTCTAGGTTTATTTGATGAACTAAAGATGCCAAAATAAATTTAGGTTCAAATAAAAGCTTGATATCTCTACATTGAGTCGTACTTAATTAGGCTCGCTAGGAGAATTGCGTTTACACTGTATAGTTGGTCGAATAAGTATCGACTTAATCGATTGTCAACCTGCATAGCTATCGTGTAAGCAAAATGGGAATGACGTTCGTTGTTCGATGGTCATTTTAACGATCTTAGCATCACCTGAAAGGTTTCAAATATGACCGGAAGTCGAGCTTAAGAAGATTTCTCTTGTACGCTTTATGCGTTTTTTGATTGTAAAAATTATACTCAGTTTCGATTGCCTTTCCAATTTTGTTCACACGTCACCACCCCGGTGCAATTGGCCTAGGTTAACAAGAGCCTTGTTAAGTGTAAAAGCTGACTAACCTAACTCTTAACAGGGTCTTTACAGTGAGCGGTAATTTGGGCAAGATTAAGGTGTAATTACCCTACGAGACACTTAGGGCCACTATCCTAATAAGATGTCAAGGAACTATTTACAAAGAGGGTATGAATGTAATTTGGACGACAATTGACTTCACTGGATGAGGGTCTAACACCTAGCAAAACGTGAAAACCCCGCGGTTTCTCATCTTAGCTCACAATAAATTCGCCAAATGGCTACTTTTTGGAGTTATGCAAATAACCAATTTTTTTACATTCACACATGCTTGGATCTTATGTGACTTTTATTGACCAATCCTACCTCAAAAGCTAATCATACTAACTATAAGGCATAAAAATATACTGTGATTTCATTTTCGCCTTCATATCCAATTGATAATCAACTGTATAGTAATTTAACCGCTACCCAATGTTTACCAGTTAGGTTCTAAGTGAGTAAATGATAATAATGATTATTATATCGTTGATAAATGGTAAATTTGTTATTTACATGAAGAGTAAAAATAATTTGGACATAACAAATAGACCATTAATTAATATTTATAAACCTGAGGATAAAATATTAAAAGATCTTTATAATAATTTTAATAAATAAAAACATGCTATAATAATGTTAAATCAATAATCAAGTGCACGCATACTAAATGTTAAACTATACAATCAAGTTATTCAAATTTCTATCTTAAAAATGAACATTAAATTATAAGGCAATGTTGTTTTGTGCTGATTTGTTGTAGTTTTTTTTCATTACTATGTACAGTATGATACATACTATAAAGCAATAGGGTATAAATTCGGGTTTTTTCGCTACACTGTTTTCGATTGATTTCTTTCATTGTGGTGAATGCCGATGTGTTCTACTATCCTAATAATATTCTTATTGGCTCGAATAATAAAATAGGTGTCGTGATTTTGGTGTTCAAAATACGTTTACTATAGCTATACTACTATAAATATACCCACAGTCCAAATCCAACGAATGAACAACAACCAAGTTATACACATAAGCTTACGAAGTTAGTCATAAAACTCCAAACTAAAACTAAATCTATCAATTTGTTACAATAAATTGGCTAATTTTAAAACTTACATTAAACTAGACATGACCACCAAAGTGCAAGATACATTTTTATCTAAATGGTGTCTGTATTTTTTTATAATTTTCAATACCTTACGTAGAAAAGCTAGTAGAAGCAATTTTTTCAAACAATATTTGGTCAATTTCGTATAAATAGCACTCGAATAGGTAAGGCATGATATATTATTGCCTCAATAAGTTAACATCCATGATGATGTGATATATATTTTTCGAACGACAACAATTAAATGTGAGATCAAACGGTATTTTCTCAATGAATATCAATTGATCTACACAGCGCAGTTTATTAACCCCTACCTTATACATAAACAAGACACTTTCGAGATATCTGAGGGACTTCTACAGATACCAATAATTATGATATTTTGGCAGTGCAAATTATATTTGCGCAAACGTCACAAATAATTATTACCGATATAATTTCGATCTCCTAAAAACATTTAGAGTTACACAAAAAAGCATAAGAAAGTATCGGTGAAATAGATAAATTTGGAATTTTAACAGAAAATAGAGCTCAATTGAGTCTAAATAATATTAAAAACATCACCCAACGTCGAGATATTACGTATAATTAACACTTATACATTTACAACAATATTATACAATAATAAACTAAGCCTTCTGCTAAAACCGTCCATATCATTCCATATCACATGTTCAAGGGCACATCACTGCCGCATCAGTCCATGCAAGCACCGTACATTTACCATCCATACACTCGCTACAACCCTACCGTAAAATTATATCTAAGACGTATTATACAATTCAGGTTACATATTTTTTCCGTCACAGTCTTTATAACTCCCGCTCAGAATACAGAATGTATTCTCTGGGACATTCTAGACCAATAATATCACAACAATATCGTATTGCTTTTGTACTGCTATCATTTGAAACCATTTTATCGATATTTGAGTACATTTTGAGAAATAATATGTATCATGAATTTGATTTATACTATTTTTTTACACTTTTATAATTTAAAACAATTCCATATTTTGGAACTCTTACAGACAGAGAGGTATTTTTCAGTTAAATTTCCAAAGATTTTAAAACATCCTGAGTTTCGAAACTATTTTGTCTATTTACACTGGTATTCTTTAATAATAATATAAAAACCATACGATATTCATATGAGTAAACTTATCTGCGATCAACTGTAAAAGCGTTGTCATAATTTCGTTTTGTACTCCATATAACAAAGATAAAAAGCATTGTAATTTACATTTACAAGTAATTCTAGGCGAGGAATATTATTCACAATTACATTATAACAACAAAGTACAAACCATGTTAAATTACAAAACAATACAGTTATATTTTAGGCAGTCAGTTTTAATTTTGACACGACAATAAGTTATAGTTGCAAGTTTCGAACCACTGAATTTAAATTTAGCAATACAATAACTAGTTTTTTGTATCTAACATTCGAAGTACAAGTCACAAGACCTTCTGTTTCATAAGTGAATTATCTACAATCGAATTTTATTGAATAGATATGATTATGAATATTTACAGGATGCATACAATCACATCATTCGTCCATTATTATTATCGTTGCACAATTTCAAACCACACTATTTACATAATCAAAAACAAGTGATACGAAACACGAATAGGGGCCTTTCCCACCGCTCTGCGAACTCCTAACCAACCAAGCTAGACATAACAGCGAGAAATGCCCATAATTATAAAAAAAAACACGGCCACATAACACAAAACTCAGCGTCTAATCGCACAAGTCATTCACACCATATTTTCATCTCAGTTATACCACTCACTGTAGATATAGCTACTGCAGAACTTAGGCAAGGCACGGGCATACCAGGCGTGCGGGTACACATCGCGCGTTGGTTTGTCTCACTCCGGTTTGACGCGGTGCGCGGGAAGTGTATCTTGACGCCTGTACATCAGGAGGTAAGGCATCCGCGGAGGCTTCGCCTTTAGGACCATGCCGTCGTTAACTTGCGTGACAGTCGCGTCGTCGTACCTGGAATGAGATGACATGATGAAGGAAAGCTTGATGTAGTTGTAGGCTATAAGGGGGAGGTTGACTCAGTTATGTTTGTCCGCATTGGTGGATTTTGTTCACCACTTTTGGAGACGAAAAATAATGACATCATTGTAAAAGGCTGGGTTATCAACGATCTAACTCCTGATTCCAACTCAATAACGAATTAATGTCTACAGCATACTATAGATTAGCAACAGATTTATCCTGAGATAAGTCTGTAGTTCAGCCTCTAATGCAATAAATGTGCATCCCTCTTCAAACAAACAGAAACACGCGGCCAATTTTAAGGATTAAAAACTTGAGTTGGTGTAGATACTGTGTACTGGAACTAACAGTGTGTCCTGAAAGTTAAGTTAAGCGAATTGGGAATGAAGATCGCAACTTTGAGGCTGATTTTATCAATAATAGCGACATCTGGAAAATTTCAAATACAAACAGGAAGATTTTAAGATTGTGAAGTTGTCCCTCATCAAGCATGAAAATCTTCAAAGTTAATACTTCATTGCCATTCAGCTTATGCAATAGCACACCTGTGTCATTTTATCTGACATCAGCAGACACGAACACTCTCCTAGGCCTCTTAAGTGCTATTAAGTTTAACAGCGGAGGTCATGTGAACCATGCTATATTCTGGATGAACCTCACACCGTGCACAACTAAACCATCTTGCCCGTTTCTGCAAGCTATTGAACAGTAACTTTTATTTTATTGTTTGTTGTATAATTCTCATGGCTTAGAATAGATTGTTTTACTTAGATGATCCGAATGAAAGTAAATAAGAGCAACAACTAACCTACTTCACTTACAGGATGCTGGAATACCTGGGACATGTTAAGATGGAGTGTGCTTGCTCAGCACCTATACCTTCCTCTCAGCCTAGTCTGCCTACAGGAAGAACTCAGTCAGTACGAGCTGACTCGGCCGCGGGCATGTTTTCCAGCGCCAATTTTAAGTAAAAATATTACAAAATAAAATCCATTATTGTAAAATGGAATTTGACTATCAAATAGCAAGTCCAAGATACCTTCCACTAGACCAACATGACTCTCTTTCAGACTGTAGGTTTACTAAAATAAATCATACCTGATCCATCCTGATTGTCCATGGTAGGTATCTGTGACGTAGTGCCCCTTCACAGCTTCAACTCCCTCATGATACACCACCGCAAACAGCTTGTACATTCGCTGCTTGCTTGTGTACTTTTGTTTAGAGGACATTATTTCTGGAAAAATATAATATTGGTCAGAATTTGAGTCATAGCCCAGTGTGGTTGGTACTGGGAATGGATAAGTCAGAAAGTTGTGTCCTCATATATATTTGAAAAACATATTGGAGACGAAAAATAATAAAACATCATTGAACATTTCTTTGGGTGACGAAAATTTACTAAATTATTTTCGTTTTAGGGTTTGTAAAATTTAAATGGAAGATTCTCGCTAGAAACATTGACAATCATCCAAACTTCCTTCAACGGGAATCGAACCCACAACTCGCACGTCAGCCGCTTACCCATTGCGCTGAAAAGCCCGTCAAAAAAAGAGATAACTCATCATTATCATCATCATCAGCCTTTAGAAGTCCAAGTGCTGGACATATGCCTCCCCCAATTAGTTTCATGTCTAGCGATCTTGCGCGTTTTCCATCCACCGGCTTCCCGCAACTTTCACAATTACGTCGGTCCTTCGGGTGGGGGGCCTCCCCACACTGCACTGCGTCGCCGGGTTCGTGGTAGCCATTTGAGAACATTTACTCCCCAAATGTTGTCGGTTCTGCGAGCTATATGGCCCGCCCACTGCCACTTCAGCTTGCTAATTGAGAGATATGTTGGTGATCTTAATTCTTCTACTACGGATAGATTACTCACTAGGATCAATTTTCAAGTCCATAGGGAAATCAATCGGCTTCACGATCTTGGCCGTGTGTCCTTCAGAGTCCAACTGGAAACACTTCAGATGCAGTAGCAGAACCACGGGTAATTGTTCAAGGGACAGTTGCTGCCACGCATCAGTCACTCCTTCCAACGTATCTTTGCCGGCAAGCAGTTCCAGGGCATCTTTGACGTTACTCGCGCGCTGTAAACAGTTGTTAGGTTAGAAATGGGAGAAGACAGATGATTTTGTACTGTATGTAGTGGTTACTCAGACTTGGTTGTCCACATTGGTGTTTTTTAACACTTTCAGAGACGAAAAATAAGTTACCATCATTGTGTTCTGGGAGTTTTAAGCGAGAACTACATTACACCGACGCACACGTCTCAGACGTCTCAAACTGACAAGTTACAAAGCAGACACGCGTCTCTCGTGGATTATGCCCCAGCAACGAAGAAAGACTGAGCTTGTCAGATCAGCGTCGCGTAGTGTGAATCTAATGTATCTCAACACAGTTGCCATACAAAATGTATGGGATCTGACGCGCCCGTGGAACGCGCACGAGGCCCGCGTGTGTGCAATGTAGTTCTCGCTTTATTATCAAGGGTTGTTGCACTAAAATGTGTCAACAACACTGTAAAAATAAATAAATAAAATAAATATTTCGGACATATCACACACGGTCAACTGATCCCAAACTAGGCATAGCCTGTACTATGGGTACCAGAGACTGATATAGATACATATTTAACACCTAGACACAGAACAAACATCTGTGTTTATCACACAAATGTTTGTCCAGTGCGGGGATCGAACCCGCGACCTCTAGCGCAGAAGGCAGAGTTACTACTAACTGAGCTTATGAGGCAAGTCTGTATTTATAAATTGTAATTATCTGACTTCTTAAGAGGTTGAAAACAAAGATAACAGCATTAAAAAGGTTATTACAAAAACTATCATAATGAACAGGGTATTACCGCGACGTAAGTGACTCATATAATATAATCAAAGATAGATTATTAATATTTAGACGAATGAATGTTTTCAACAAACCATCATGTAAAACTAACTTGCTCATTTAACCCTAAAAAACACCGACAGTCACCAACATAGTCCTGACCCCACACAAGGATTCCCTGTGTCGTGGGTATCAGGAACTACGAGTAACATGGTACCACAACACCCAGACTCAAAACAAATATTTGCAGATCATGCAACTATTTGTCGAATCGAACCCCTCGCGTCTCAGATGGACACTCGCCCGGTGCGCCACCGAGGTCGTCAGTATTGTTATTGATTAATGTAATGTTCATGATACTGAGAATTTTTTGGCCTTACCTCAATATCAAGTTGTAGGGTGAAGAATGGCTGCACAGCATCCGTGACATCATGGTGCGTGGCTCGATGTAATCGCACGCGCGTCTTGCCCCGAAATATGTCCGAAACGGGCGTTCGTCGAGCGGCCCATCTCCGTTCAACTGCCCCGCGGTTTTTCGGCCCCATTACCTGAAAAATGTACATAGAAAATGAGGTTATAGAATTTATATTTCAAGCAGCATAATATTGTATGGAATGGTCCTTACTTTAGCATCAGTCTTCAAAATGTCCAAATGTGTGTGAATAAAGGTAAGCAGGAAAAGAGAAATTAAAAAAGTTAATTTGTTACTAATGGGTGAATTTGAGCAAAAAAAGCTAAAACTGAACAGATTTTGAAGACTAAGGAAGTGTCTATTCTATGAAACTAAAAGCAAGTTGTGCGACTCTAGAATCGAAATAATATACGTAATGGGGTTTATACATGGGATGATACAATCTATTTATACTTTCTACAAACTAAGAGCATTTCAGTGTTCAGACATAGTGAAACAAAGAAATAAATATGTCTCCTAGAATGTATTTATTTAAGTCAAGCTTTTGATTAGGATAAGCATAGAAGTACTAATAAATAAGGTAGTTCAGCGTTTTGGTGTACTGTCGCCTGCACAAAGATGTATACATTTCACGATTTACAAATTGATGCCACTGTACTAAAAATAAAGTGTACACAGAAAAAACTAGAAAATTATTTATCAACTTGTTCCATTTTCAACATAACTGTGTAACTACCATCTTCATCTGTATTATGAATAAGTACATTTTGAAAATAATGAAATGCAGGCGACTGTACACAGTAAGCTCACTGTCAAGCATGGCATAAAAAAAATACAAATAGTACAGTGCAATCCGCGGATATACGCAAACGTAAAGTAACCCGTATCGAAGCGCAGATACGATTTTAATCACAAAAAAATCGATTGCTCAGCCATATTATGGCTAACTTCACGTTTTGTAAAGCCAAATTCAAAGAACTACTACAAAAACGTGAAATGCCCTTTGGAATGCAGTACGCACCGTTTTTTCCTCTTGTACTCAGAAACTAAGATATTGGGATTGTGATTGTGCTGATGTCGGTGACGAGCGTAGCTATATCAATGCTTGCTTGCTTTTCGTGTCACTGGTTCTTTCTTGGTCAACCAGCAATTTTTAGACCAATGTTCACCCTGCGCATTTGTACGCCAACCCGTCTCTACTTTTCCATTGATATAGCATACCTCAACCTGGTCACTGACATAACACAGGACGACCAAGAAATAATCAATGACACGAGAACCAAGCAACGGTGGAGCACTGTTTGGAGTCCAAGACTCTTTTCCTGCATTGTCTGAACTAGTGATCAATACAAGGTGATTCATAATAATTGTATGCCATCCCGAAAGGGGCTTATTCAACAAACCAATTGGCAATAAAGTTTGTTTACGACTTTTGGAAATGCGAAAATCAGCTATTTTGCGGTCAAATCAGGTCAAACTCAATGAATCAGCTGTTTTAGGTAGTAATCTTTATTCCGAACTTCTTGTAAGATTAGTAATATTAGTTCTAAAGATGATAAAAATACCAAAACCAGCATAATATTTGAGAAAGTTTGTAAAAAAAAATATTTTGTTGATAGAATAACCCCCTTTTGGGATGGTATACATGTTATGAATCACCTTGTATATTTTACTGTGCGAATTGCCCTTAGCATCCAATGACTCAACTCACCTTCCATTCATCATCATCTTCTTCGTCGATAATCGCCTCCTGCGTGATGACGCCGTTGGTTTGAGCCGTCGCAGCTTCCTTCGGCTCTTCGGGTTCAACCAGTTTTATCAGCTGTGAAAATAAATATCATGTTGTATTTATTTTTGTTAATGATTGGTTGTTTTGTAAAGTTCTGTTCACTCAGACTTGATTGTCCACATGGAGAGTGCTTTAGCACTTTCAGAGACGAAAAATAAGTAACCATCATTGCATGTAGTTATTTCGTTAACATGAACTTTTATTGTCTTTTGTATGTTTTGATTTTTTCTACAGATTAAAGATAAACAACTGTTAAATAAAAACTTGTAAAATTAAAGACATGCTTTCAGTGAACTTTCATCGTTTCACCAAACTGGTTCTTTCACCAACGGTTGTTTACCTTTTTCACAGCCTTTTGAGAGCACTGGTGGGGGTGGTAGTGGCCCCGCCTTCCGATCCACAGGTCTTAGGTTCGAACCCCGGCCGTGCACCAATGGATTTTCCATGCGGAAAATTTAAGTGCGTTATACTTGTGCTCTCAAACGGTGGAGGAAAACATCGTCAGGAAACCGACATGTCCTAGAACGTAAAAATTCTAAAATATGCGACATTTGCACGAAAGGAGCCTCTAGGGCCCTGAGGCCCCCCTGCGAGCCGGGGAAGGGCCTCAGGGCCCGGAGCACGCGGCGGCCCGCGCCGACAAAGAGATCTTATAAGGGTTCCGTTTTTCCAAATTAGGTACGGAACCCGAACTACCAAAAACGCGTCAATTTACCTCCAGCATCTCGTCGTTGAGCGAGTTGAGCAGGCACCCGAGGAACTCCTCGGCGTCCTCCTGGCGGCCCTCCTGCGAGCCGGGGAAGGGCCTCAGGGCGCGCAGCACGCGGCGGCCCGCGCCGCCCTCGAGCGGCGGCCCGGCGGGCACCTGCGGCACCGGCGCCGCGCCGCGCCCGTTCCGCGCCGGCGCCGGGATCGGACTGAACTCGTAGCAAAGCTCAACCCTGAAACGAAAGGCAACAATGTTAGAGCCGTTTCACACCTTATAACAATAATAACCATTTACTTCAGGCACTTTTAGTCTAGTACAGGATGTTAAATACTTAAAAACTACGGCCCATATAAAATATATACCTTAGTCTAACATAGGTACATAAAATAAACCTGTTTACTACCACGTAGTGTGGGCGACGTGTGACACGTCATATGTGCTGCGACCGGTAATCGTCCGCGAAAACGTCGGACAAGCACATTCTGCGGACAGAATTCTTCCATAGTCGTCCATAGCAGGTCGAAATATTTTCAGTTGGAACCCACACCACAAATGAACTGAAATCATTATGACGCGACTCCAACCGTTTGACACCTCACCAAGATGTCTCGTAATAATACAGATGTCTTGTCTTATAATATGCCGCCAGTATAGAGCTGGTGTGACGGGACTGCGGCAGGGTATGGGCGGGTCGTAACTTGTTGTGATGTTCTGTAGTGCAAGCAATAATAATTCTTGCTTGTCGTGTCACTGATTCTTTCTTGGTCATCCTGTATTCGGTCAGTGACCAGGTTGAAGTATGGTGGCCCTGAAAAGGGCCTATGACCGTCTTTCACGGTAGCGTAACGCTGACGATACGGTAGCAGTGCACGAAAGAAGCTTCTAAGAGGCGCACTTTAACTCTTTCTCCACAATGATTCTTTCATCTACGGTCATACTATGTAGTCTGTGGAAAGACCTCGCAAACAAGAAATCGCTTTGTTGTTCTACTTTAGTATAATTGTATCAGTGTGTTCATAACACAAAACATTTTGCTGAGTCAGAATCTTGCTGTGATTTACGCGTTACTTTGCTTCCTATTCTCATAACAATATCATCCATCAATGTATTTGCATTGGGTCAGATTGATCGATATGTACCCTCCGCAAAGTGGAACTCAAACAATATTAACTCTACAGCTGAAAACATGATACAAAGAAAGGAATCACTACTTACATAGAATCAATAACCGGTGTGCTAGACTTGCCCCGTCTAGTCTGATACGGAAGAGCCTTCAGCATGTTGTAGAAAGGCGGACAAGCGATCAGAGCTTGTAATATCGCGTTCACGTAGCAGTAGTTGGAGCGATTAGTCAGTCCTCGTGGTAGGACAGATACCGCGCGGTTGTCGAGCTGGTATTTCGACAGGAACTCTGGAAACGTATACATTAAGTTGCAAATTAGTGAGACAATACACTACGACATGATACAACAAATGCAAAGGCATATTTACCTCCCATCCTATAGGAATTCGGATCATCGCAGTATGGAGATGGCTGGACCGGGATTGCTGGCGTGGTTTCCTTCAGTACCGACACCTCTCTTGACTCCGGCTGGGCAGGCAAAGACTTGGCGTGCGCAACAGGGCTAGAAGCGGCCGGGCTAACATGGGCTGATGTCTTCTCAGAGTAAGAGATAGCTTTTTCTGAATAAGAGATAGCCTTCTCAGAGTAAGATATCGCCTTTTCAGAGTAGGAGATAGCAGGCGCGACTGTCACTGGTGGTACCACGGGCATTGGCTGCGAGCGAGGTATAGGTGATCCCTTTTCCATAGTAGAGGCTTGTGCAAGTGGCGACGCGTCGTACGGTTGAACTTTAGCCACTGGTTTTTGGATGTTAGCGACGGGAGGTGTCGCTGTAGTCGGGCTTGGTGGCTCTTCCACCGGATGGACGACGGGTGTGGGCAGTGGAGGCGCGATGGATGAGGTTTTACTCGAGAATAGACTGGCCCAGGATTTACCGGAGGCAGGCTGGGGTTGTGGGGCAACCACTGGAGGTGGTAGATCACCGCGGTTGCGGGGAGTGGGCGGAGGGGGGAAGTCAGAGGCAGTCGGCGCGGGTGGCGGTGGCTGAGGCACCGGGGGAGGTTCTGGTACTTGCGCCTTCCTTGAGTGTCCAAACGGAGGTTTGTTCGCTACAATCAAAGGCTGCCCGGCCGCGGGAAGCGTGATTGAAATAGGCATTGGAGCTTTGCTCGGCGGCAGAGGCGGTTCGCGCTTCAAGTGCTCAGCTGTTCTGTCACTTTCCGCGTGCTCGCTCGAAGGAGATCGGTTAGCTGTTCCATCGCGCTTCTGCCTGTTACCGAACGGCGGTTTAGGGGTCGTCGCTACTTGCTGCAAAGGCACGATCGTCTGAGGCACGGAGGGTTTGGGTGGCTGCTTGTTGCTCGAGAAGGGCGCTGCAGGACCCTTTGTGGGTTTCCCGGCAGCAGGAGGGAGCTTGTTCGCCGCAATCTGAGCGGTCGTCACGGGAGGCACGAAGGGCTTCGCCGCGAGCTGTTGATGTACAAAGTTCGGGTCCACTTTGCTTTCAGGAACCCACGCGGGTTTTGTCGGATCTATCGGCTTAGGTTTGTCAGTCTGAGACGGAACCTTAGCCTGGTTTACTTCCGGAGGCCGCTCGTTGTGTTTCGGACTGCTGGGTCCCTTGATTTTAAGATCCTTCATAGGTAATTCGACGCTCGCTGCGGATACTGTCGGCGCTTCGGGCGGCGTTCTGGACTCCTGTTTATCTTGTGGAGCGTAGGACTTCCCTTGTCCCAGGACAAAGTTCTTGGCGTGAACGTTGAACTGATGGGGTTGCGGTTGGGGTTGTGGGATATGTTGATGGTGGTGAGTTGGCACATGCGTTGGTGGGACTTGCTGTGGCGGGGGCAAGTAAACCGGAGGCATGTATTCCACTCCCGCGTCTACTGGCGGGCCGTACGGGGGCGCATAGTGAGCGTTGGCGTAATACGCATCCACCGCCTCTTGCTCCATAACGACCTCAGCCGGGTAATCCTCCGGTCCCTTGTCCGGTTCACCCTCAACAGGCATTGGGTATTCTTGGTAATATGGTGGGTATGGATAGTGTCCATAGACAACGGGTTGGTAAACCGGTAGGTGATATAACGGCGCACCTTGCGCCTGAGCCGCGGGGTAGTATTGAGGATATTGGAGGTAGTACGGGGGATGTTGTGGCGGAGACGGAGCTCGCTTGCCGCGTCTTTCCCGTCTATGCTGGCGGCCGGTTCTGTCCTGGGGCACCGCGGGCGCTGGCGGCGCGTATTGCGGTTGGGGCTGATAGTACTGCCCCATGTATCCGTGTACATTGACGTTGGCAGTGACCTGGCTGACGTAGACGTTGGGAGGCGCGACTGGCCATTGATGGTGGGGAGGGGGGTAAGCAGGAGGGGGCTGGGCGTAAGGAGGAGGGTGGGGAGGCGCGGCGGGGGCGCGCGCGGGCGAGTGCGGCGCCATCTCGCCGTCGCCCGCCGAATCCACGCTGCGCGACACGGTCGCCGATACGGACGTCGACGACAGATCTGATTGTATAAACAGAGTGGGTGGTGTCAGAAAATAGCAGGAAATGGTGCTTGAATGCGTACCAGATGCTGGCAACACCTGAACGATAATCTATATAAATAATGGGGTGGGCTATTGATTTCAATTTTCTCCTGAATAGAAGAGCCATCTATAGGACAAAACAGAAGCCTTCAATATTGTGACAGTAGCATATGGACCTGAATTTTTATTTTTATTCTGACCTTCTGTAATACTATGTCTGAGTCGTAACATGATATAATGATTTATGTGACAAGGCATCCAAATTTCAAATGTTGCCAGAAACTTGTGCACCAATAATTGAAAAGAGTTTAAGTTATCCTTACCTACGAATGCCTCGGCTGCAGCAATTTTAAAAGCAGGCTCAGGATCTTCAGTTGGTTTGAAGAGGGCACACTGCAGGCTGCTACGGTCCGCTTCTTTCACATCAGTTAAGTCTAGGAACTCATATTCCTGAAATACGCCACTTATTTATGACAATGATAATGTAGTTTTGCATTTCCACCACATGCCAAGTTCAATACCAATGTACCAGTACAAGCGTGGTGCAAGTGCCGAGTATGTTCATACAACACGATTCCATACTTAATATTCACTATCACAAGTTCATACAATAATGATCAACAAGTGCATAAATATATTTTTATACCATTGTCAACGTTGTAGGCTTTGATAAACCAACAATGAAGCTAATGCATGGCAAATTGTTTGTAATTTGTCATGTATTTTACATTACAATGTAACAACTAGTAAATAAATTAATAATGTAGAGTAGGTACCACTATGTATTGTCTCATAATTTTAATTCATCTTATTTACATGCCTTAGTTTATTGTCTCTTTAGCAAGGGGTCTGAACTGGGGAAAAGTAAATTGTCAGGTCATGTACCTTTCTGCACCAATCTAATTCATGTATAACTTTTTAGGACACATGCATTGATGACAGAAGACCTAAGTACACTTCCACACACTATTTTATAAAGGCCTATCACTCATGATATTCAGTTATACCAAAGTCATTCATCCTACTAAATATTATAAATGCGAAAGTTTGTGAGGATGTTTGGATGGTTCAATCACACCATAACAGCTCAACTGATATCAATGAAACAGATAGAGTTATTTATCTAGAAAGCATATAGGCAACACGCAAGTGAAGCTGCGTGCGCAAGCTAGTTATATATAGTAATATACCATTGTGAAAGGGGCATATTCTATAAACAAAAAGAAATATTAGCGGGAGAAATCAATACCTTCCATTTTTTTAGATTTTGTCCTCAAATTTTTCAAATTAGATGTTTTTATTTATTAGATGTATTTTTATCATCTTAAAAGTAATTATTAAATGTAGGACAAGTTCAACATCAAGATTACTAGATACCTAAAACAGCTGGATAATTGAGTTTGAACTGATCTGACAGACTTAACTTCTGTGCAAAGTTGATTATGATTAATTGGTTTTGCAACAGACATTACTATTACTCGAGGTTCTTATCAATGAGAATCAAACAAGAAATAAGTTTTTACTATGGTTTTATTACCAAGAGATTGGATATCTTTCAATCTTCACTATGAGTTTTTAAGCAACATACATACATAAAATCAGATCTGTTTCCCAGAGGGGTAGGCAGAGACCACGGCTTTCACCCAGCTACGATCCTGACATACCTACCTCTTTTGCTTCATTCACTCTCATCACATTCCGCAGGCATGCTCATCAGTTATGAGTACTTTTGACCTGGCCTTTTAAGATACATTATGTAGCAACATTAGAAAGTTATTTCATTGATTCATGTCAGCCAACTTTTCAAACTAAAAGTCAGCGCACTGTAAACATACCCATCATGGAAACTTTTGCACCAAATTTCTATTTAGTTCGGTCTATTTCTAGAAGACTGACAAAAGTTAATTTAGTTTTTTTAGGTTTCAACTATCATCTTTCCCTAGCACAATTCAAATTTTTTTAAAACATTGCATTAGCCCCAAGCACTCTACAGGACAACCTTGAAATAATTCTGCAAGATAGAAAAGTAACATTCTCATTGAACGTTGGACTTCAGAATTGTCAAACTTAGAGGTTATGTAAATACCTTACAAGTAGGGTCATATCACTAGATAAATAAGCAGAGTATGTACAATATCTTACCCATTAGGCACTAAACCGTCTACCGTGCAAAATAGATTATGCAATAATGTCGGCGCTAGATAAATAACAACAACAATTCCATAGCACATGTGGTTTGACAAGTCATGATGCGATGCAATAGTGAAAAGTGACATACCTATTACCAATGAACGTCCAAACGACTTGCATTGGATCCCTTTCGAATAAAGCATGATTTTCAGCGTCTTATTCTCTCTTGCACTAACGATAAGCTGCAGAATATGCGGAACATTTGGAAGACTATAAGATGGCGTAATAACGCTCGGTTGCCGGGTGCCATCAAAGTATTGATAAATCAAGACTTAGGCCACTTTATTAGCATAAACTCGACAATGGACACCGTCTATTTATTGTAATTTCTAATCACTTACCTCCCACGTGCACACAAATTCTGGAAAGAGATATTTTTTCTAATGTAATGGCCAGTTTCAATATCACCCAAAACAAGAAACAAAAGCCAAACAAAATGTTTAGTATAACGGGAAATACTTGGTGCTTACCGCTTTCATGAAATCCATGGCCTTTTATGGAACACCATCACGAATTTTATTGCCGCAAATATCACAAAAAATCCGTAGCGGCGAAAGAGATTTTGTTTTAGCAGGATCGACGTCGAAGCCTTGCACTACCGAACGCACAACAGGATGTGACAGAGCGGCGCCATTTTTTAATCTACAGATTCAGCCAATTAAAACGTAGCAATAGAGAATAGAGGTGTAATAGACAAAAATAAAGCCCCCGCCCGATCGACCGGAGATGTAAATAATCGTGATTGATTATGTTAGCACTACAAGTACATAATGTGAATCCGTTCATTTTAGTCTACGAGTACAATAAACAATTTAGTAGATATAGTTTTAAAATTCAACTTTTTATTAAAAACGAGTTTTTAACGTTGCTTGGCAAAAGGTTGAGTGTGTCTATAATAATAAAATATTCCAATTTTAGACATGGGACCTAATTCTAATTTTATTGAAATAAAAAAAATTGGCTATTGACTAACACGTATTATCATAGAAAGCGTGTAAAAAGTTAATAGTCTCGCCTCATTCCGTTCACTCGCTTCACGTTCGGGTTCGACATCCCATACTTTGTGATTGGAAACGATAATGTACAGCCCGATAATGCACAACCCAATAATTTTAGTTATCTTTGCTTGAGGGAGTGAAGGAAACATTACTTGCTTTGCTTTTGAGTAGTGATTAACAAAGTGTGAGGCCAGCGACTGCATCGAGCGTGCCCAGGCAGTAACCGACGAAGCACAAGAAACGGAGTGGTTGCTAAATATCAGGCTGTCACTAACTGTATACTGTAGAATATTAACAGAACTGTCTCTCTCCTCTCGAACCTCGTCTTCAGTGTCATTTTAAGTTTCACTAATCATTTTATTTATTGAAATTGCATGGATTTTTTTGAAACGTCTTAAATACAGTTGAATTCAGGTTAATTCATTTTATGTAGCACAAAATATTTTTTTTTTTAATAAATAAATATTCTGGGCATATTCACACGGTCAACTGATCCCAAACTAGGCATAGCCTGTACTATGGGTACCAGAGACTGATATACATAATAGATACATATTTTAACACCCAGACACAGAATAAAGATCTGTGTTTATCACACAAATGTTTTTCCAGTGCGGGGGTCGAACCCGCGACCTCTAGCGCAGAAGGTAGAGTTACTAGTAACTGAGCTATGAGGTCAATTATTATATCAATATTTATTATAGATATGTACATCTGATATGGGGTATATATTTAATCATATCCATTCCACTCCATCCAAAGGTTGTCTGGTAGAGATCGCTACTTCAGCGATAAGGCCGCCCATTGTTCATCACATAGTTTAGTTTATATTGTTTTTTGTTAATGTTTGTACTTTTATGGTGTGAAAATGCATTTTCTTATCTATCTATCTATCTAGGGCCCATGTTATAAATTGCTCGAACAGCCCACTTCTGCAACACAAATATTATGGTGTTTAGGTCTGCAGTACCCTACTACTACTACTACTACCACCCCACAACACAATTCCATAAGACTGCTATAAAAGTAGCTAAAGTAGACTGGTGTAGCTGTATCTACGTCTATAGAGATACGTTCGTATCGTTTTGACTGCGTATGCTGCCGAACTGAAATCTCTTCTATAATATAACAATTTGCGGGCCCCATTGCAGCTTATTATATAAGGTTAAATACTTAGAGGTAAAAACTGAGACAAAAACATATCGCTTGAGTTACAGATATTTGAAATGTTAATTAAATAATCTATTTATGAAATATTTTTGCCACAATAATGTGAATAGACGTTAGCTGTTATAATTAAATCCAGGAAATTAATCCAGGAAATATTAATTTTTTATGAATTTAGAAAAATTATAATGCAAATTAATATTCCTTTATTGATTAAGTTGTTTAAGTTAATTGTTTATTACAGTTTTATTATTTATTATTATGATAGATAAATGATTACAGCCAATTTAAGTATTTCTAGTTTATCTTAGTGGTTTCCATAAAAAAATCAGAGAAATCGTGATTCAGAGGCACCGAGGTACTTCCGTTTCCCTGTCTCTGGGGCGACCGTCGTCGACCGACGCCAACGCCGACGCGACGCGACGCGACGTTCGGTTCCAGATGTGGAGGAGGTACTTTGACATTGTTAATTATCCAACATGGCAGACTCACACTTAAGTGAGGAATAATTTTCGTGACCCCATATTTGGAAGCCACTTGGCAACAATTATAGGTCATGCAATAACTGGCTGTGCATTGTCGGATCGTACAATATAGAGGGTCTTCAAATTAGTTCCGCTTTGTGCCGTCTGGATTGTTCAATCTTAGTGGCTAACCTATCCTACTTCCTGCTATTCCTATCCTACTAAAAATGCTAATGGATTTGGATGTTTGGCACAGAGATAGACTAGTCTTTGCGGAATTGTGCTATCGTAATTCTAGAATTTCGGATGATTTTTCTGTTAGTAGGTACAATTCTGAGATTAAAAACACCCAATTTATGAAAATAACGTACTTCCGCTACTAATACATAAATAATTTTAATGAAATATTTAAGTATAGGTATGAAAATAAACAATATTTAATGTAGGATCCTGCCAGAGGCAGTAAATCCATTTCGTGAAAAGGACTAGGTACCTACCTAGTTACATTGTATTAGTAGGACGTCGAATAATGTAGGTACCTACCTAAATAAGCCTCTCTAGGAAAATATGCAGCGATCAACGATCCTGGCTGAGGGATCTGTCTATCACACTGGGGCATGCAACATCTGAAGGATTCCAATACCGGAACTGGAATAAGATTTACCTATTGCAGCCCACTATCGGTATTCCGAAACTTAATTCCGGAATTTCCAGGTGCCCTCCAAAGCACGGGAGCTCTGAGTCGATAATGCCACTAGGGGTCAGCCATCCATTAGATCATGGGTTCTTATACTATGTGCAGCCACAGACCACTTCCAGAATTTTTAAAATGCCACGGACCCCTCTGGCAAATAACATTATGGAAAAAAACTGATTAAAAAAATAACTTTTTATGTTTTTTTTTTGTTTTTATCGACCCTAGAGCTTAAAGCCTTTTATCTTTAGAATTAATTTGAGCTTCTGCGGACTCCTGTCACACTTATTACGGACCCCTTGGGGGTCCGTGGACCCTACTTTAAGAAACCCTGCATTAGATGAACTTGCTAATCCTTCGAGTTATCGTAGTCGACCAGTCAGTCGACTTAGTGGAATATAATCATAATTAGTATCCTTTTAGTTCCAATAATTGCCGCGGGAATTCTTTCGTAAAAAGGACTAGAGTACCTACTTTCTAAATGTAGGTAGTTAGAAAGTAGGTTAGTCCTTTAGTAGTTAGTGAGTAATCCACTAATCAAATTATAGGTAGGTAGATATGTTAGCCGTGGCGGCCCCGGCTGAAGAATAGGCCCCTCCATATCTACCTATCCGCGGATGTCGTAAGAGGCCATTAAGGGAAAAAAGCTAGGGGATGGGCAGCAGCTCCCTCACTTTAACAACGATAGCTCTAACTGCGCTCGCCAGCCCGCATGCCCAGCGTGGTGAGTATGGGCAAATCCCCCCACATGATAAGGAATTTGCTCTGTCTGTGGGGGAGGCCATGTTCAGCAGTGGACGTCGAACGGCTGAAATGATGATGATGATGAGATAGGTTGTGTTCACTCATGTCTCCGTGGTCACTCTTTTAACATTAGCCCATCACACGGCCCACGAAATTGGTCCATAGCGTGACTCCACCTGCCCAGCAAAATCATAAAAGTTCTAATAACGCCTCCCTCTTATCTTCTCAAATATTGAATTGTTTGCTTTACCTACCCACCTAATTTAGGAGGCACGTGCGTAAGTATGCCAGCCATGCTCGATTGTTTCGTTTCTATTGAAAATGGTAGATTGTGTTTATTATCCGAAATCTGTAGGTACCTATTCATTAACGTGATGAAGCGACGTTGGAGTCAATACTAGGAATGACTAAACTTAGAAGTACTTAATAAAAATACTTTCTGTAATTGACAATACAGCTGTATACAGTACTTTTCTATAAATTGACTAATCTATATTTTCTTTTTTTGATGCAATCCTTCGAGAAGAACTATCTAAAACTCTCTAAAATTTCGGGAGTATCTATTACCTAGTACTAAGTAGACGCAAAAACTAAGTATAGGTAAATCAATTTACTAGTTTTTTTTTATACCGAACAAATTTTCCCTAAATGTAACCTGTACTAAAATTTTCTAATAAATGTATCTACTTAATTAACTTTATTTTGTTTTTCTAATTTTGATTGACTTATCTGCTGTTGAACTCTGGAAAGAGGTGGAGTAATTTTTCACCAGTATTAATTAAAATTTAATAGACATTTTTGCTAGCATAATCTCAAAGTTTTTGTTTGTAAGCCTTTGTACTTTCATTCGCAAGATCGTGAGTTCGAATCAGATGGTGAACCTAGAAATACGTATTTATATTTGAAAAAATTATGTGCCCAGAAAACATCGCCAGGAAACGTAGTACCTAAGTATACGTAAAAGTTGCACTTGCTTTACTGCAAAATGTGGGCATGTGCCAAATGTATCGACGTGTCTCTGGCTACCCTTAAACATCTTCAAGGATCTGATGGTCTGCTGGAAATCTGTGAGGATGCTATCATTTGGTTGGGGATAGAAGCCGATAACCTATTCTACAACTTATTTACGTACATTTAAAACAAACATACCTTTAGATAGCCTCATAGCTTAGTTGGTAGTAACTCTGCCTTCTGCGCTAGTGGTCGCGGGTTCGATTCCCGCACTGGACAAACATTTGTGACTAACACAGATGTTTGTTCTGTGTCTGGGTGTTAAATATATATCTATTATGTATATCAGTCTCTGGTACCCATAGTACAGGCTATGCCTAGTTTGGGATCAGTTGACAATGTGTGATATGTCCGGAATATTTATTTATTTATACCTTATTATATTTTAGGTACGACTATAGGTAACAAACAACATGCTATTTCTACGGAGCACAAGGTTATGTTTGCTACGTCAAGAACCAAATTCAATATCTTACCAATATAGTGCTTTCCGCTCTATAACTCTGCGATATCGAAAACACTATAGTTTTGCTCTTACACAATGAAAACTCGCATACTACTTTGGAACGAAAGTGCATCTTATTTTGAACTGGGTATCTGAGTCGCGATTTTTACGTTGCTTGCTTGTCGTGACACTTTTTTTTTTTTTTTATGTTATACGGAGGCAAACAGGCTTACGGCCCACCTGATGGTAAGTGGTTACCGTCGCCTATTAACATCAGCAACACCTGGAGCATTGCTAATGCGTTGCCCTACCGAACCTCTCCCCCCCTAAAGAGCTCTGGCAACTTTACTCACCGCAGGAACACAACACTATTTGAAACAAATAATGTTATTTGGCTGCGATCTTCTGTAAGGCGGAGGTACCTCCCCAGGCGGGCTGCTCCAATTTAGAACGAGAAAATCTCGCTGTGCCCTACCTCTCGTAAAACTCACTGATTCTTTCTTGGTGATCCTGTATTAGGTCAGTGAGTAGGTTGAGGTATGGTGGCCCTGAAAAGGGCCTGTGACCGTCGGTGAAATAATCAGTGTAATAAAAGGATAAAAGTGCGCCTCTTAGAGGTCTCTCTAATGTAGAAAAGCTATGCCAACCATGACAAAGTAAAAAGAAAAAGCATGAATATTCCCGTTATCTCGGGGGCTGGTGTCCATCCCTAAGACTGTCTTCACCATCACCAGGCGTAGCTTTTGCGCACATGCGTACATGCATTCGGGCATGTTCTTTGCATATAGAGCGAGTTAATGCGCCCCTTATTACCTAACTCTCTTTTTCAGCATTCATCCCTTTTTAAACCACGGTTAACGAGTCAGGAAACTTGACAAGACGTTATTTAATTCCTATTTAAGGCTTCCCACGTCCTCGTTACTCCTTAATTACCTGGGATCAAGGGTAGTTTAGCATTTATCGGATTTTACGTTTAACTCAACTTCGAATGGTAACATTTTGAAGAAAGGTGTTTATTTTAAAGTATTTAAGTTTGTATATATATAAGATTTGGTCTCGTTATAAAACATTACATTTAATGGCCGTTGTTTATTTTTTTTTATTTATATTCCGGACATATCACACTCGGTCAACTGATCCCAAACTAGGCATAGCCTGTAGCAAAGACTGATATACATAATAGATATAATATTTAACACCCAGACACAGAACAAACATCTGTCCAGTGCGGGAATCGAACCCGCACTGGAATATATTATGACCATGATTTAAATAATCCGCGTATCTTTAGTTGTTACCAATGTATTTTGTTACTCATGCTTCCCTAAAGTCAATCATGCTTACGCAGACAACATTTGAAAGAGGTATAATGATCCAAGTTAGATTTTAAATCGCGAGGAACAGGCATAGCTTCACCTAGTTTCTAAGACGTTTTAAAGTGATCCTAGTGATTTTATTGAAATAAATGCCTTTTGACTTTGACTTTGAATTAATTTAAATGAAATTGAATTGTTCAAAAAGAGATCAAATTTATTGCTCAAGATTATACATTAAATACTTTCACCACATTGGTTAACCTACAAAGAATTATAACCAAGACGTAGGAGCGTTACTTGTGTGTGAATTTTTTACTTTTTAATTCCTACTAATATTAAGCATGGCCGTGGTGGCCCCGGCTGAAGAATAGGCCCCTCCATATCTATCTATCCACGGATGTCGTAAGAGGCGACTAATGGAAAAAAGCTAGGGGATGGGCAGCAGCGTCCCTCATTTTAACAACAATAGCTCTAACTGCGCTCACCCACCCGCATGCCCAGCGTGGTGAGTATGGGCAAATCCCCACATGATAAGGAATTCGCTCTGTCTGTGGGGGAGGCCATGTTCAGCAGTGGACGTCGTACGGCTGAAATGATGATGATGAATATTAAGCATGTGAATGTTTGTGTGGACGTCTCGATCTAGTCGATAAACTGATTCGTACGGAATATGGGATAGATATGAAATGCATATATTTCCAAAGCCGCGAAGCTAGTTGATAGGAGCTCTACGGAGCTCTACGGAGCTACGGCTGCTACGGCGTAGAAGCAGCTACGGCGTTGGTAATTTTAATGCGTAGATTGTAATCTGGAGGTAGTTTTTCTAAGGAGGCTTTTATTTCCAAACAGGTACCTATATTTCTTCTATGTTATACCTCTGACGGGATTGGTCAGTTGAGACGCAAAAGGTGCGGGTTCGATTACTTGCTAATATTTGCAAATATTTTAATAACTCGCGATACTTTGGTGGTTATGTTAGCACAGTCGTAGTTTCTGATACCAATGAAACAGGAAATTCTAGTGTGGGGTGGTAGAACAATGTGATTATTAAATTTTTCCATTCCTTTTTTTTTATTATACTACAGAGATGGCAGACAAGCTTACGGGCCACCTGATGGTAAGCGGTTACCGTAGCCTATGAGCGCTTGCAATACCAGAGGCATCACGCACGCGTTGCCGACCCCGAACCCCCTTCCCCCCTAAAGACCTCTGGCAACCTTACTCACCGCAGGAACACAACACTATTTGAAACAAATAATGTTATTTGGCTGCGATCTTCTGTAAGGCGGAGGTTCCTCCCCAGGCGGGCTGCTCCAATTCAGAACGACAAAATCTCGCTGTGCCCTACCTTCTCTTAAAAGCTATTATTGCTATTCTAATCTACGAGTATTATTGGCCACAAAGCTAATGCTGTAGGTACCAACCAAAGATAATGCTAGCATAAACAAAATATTACTCAAGTCGGTAAACTGTAATTATCTTTGCATAAATGTATTGAATTTAATTTGTCTATATGGTACAGACTTACCTATATTCGTATTCTTAATGGTCCTGCGAGAAATTTTGAGACAAAATTTATCTATACAATCATATTTTACAACGATGAAATAATGTCAGTTTGGTGTCAATGAGGAATTTGGGGGGAGTGAAAACATACACTCTACCATAGATACCAGGGTAATAAAGGATTATTATCTTTGATTTCTCCCGGGTAGCTTGTGCACATACCGTAACGTTTTAAAGCTATTCAGTCTGTACTTAAATGAATACATTTATAACAAAATAATATGTACATAGCCCTATTACATACTGAAATATAAATTCCAATTCTGCTACTTGAACCTGTGTAACTGATTAACTAATTTTGATTGACGTTTTGAAAACTAAATAAAACCCTCGAAGTAGGGTTTTGTTGTGTTTTCAAAACTCAGTTGAGGAATTTAGCTCCAGAGACTTTTAGCAAATATCCTTCTATCCAAAAAATATTTGAGTAGTTTTATGGAAATAACTCATGATCCCACTTAAATTAAATTTATTTAGGGTTTGTGTCTTGGGGCGTAGAAAGATAATTGTATTACTCAGATATAATTATATCCAAGATATTGGAAGGTTCCCCTACTTTCGATCAAGCATAGCAAACAAGCATACGGCCCACCTGTTGGTGAGTGATATTTAGTTGGTAAGGTATTCTTGAGGCGGCAATGGGCTTGCAATCTGTCACGTATGGAATAATCAATACTGAAAAATGTGGTCCCCCTTTATACATCATCATCATCATTTCAGCCGTACGACGACGTCCACTGCTGAACATGGCCTCCCAGACTCCACAGACAGAGCAAATTTCTTATCATGTGGGGGGATTTGCCCATACTCACCACGCTGGGCATGCGGGTTGGCGAGCGCAGTTAGAGCTATCGTTGTTAAAATGAGGGACACTGCTGCACATCCCCTAGCTTTTTTCCCTTAGTCGCCTCTAACGACATCCCTTTTATACATCTTCAAGAATCTGATCGCTTGGAGGTCTGAAATAATGTCTACCATTCTTGGGACAAAAGTCGGGGGGCCTATTTCTATAGTAGTGGATGATACTAGCGCGCGGAGGAAACAAAGAAAGTTACGCGTTTTGGACGTGAAAAGAGCCATATGCCAGTAGCCTATGCCCAGCAGGGGGTGAAGTTGGATGATGAATGTTCTTACAAAGTCATAGTCTCTCTTGAGACTTAGGAAATAACGTGTCGATTTCAGCAGCGAGGTAAAAAGGCTTCGCTTTTACGAAAATTATGTGTGATACAATCGTTTACATTGTACTTTACATGGCTTGCGTCCGGATAGATACTTTTTTTTATGTTTTTAACAAGTAGCCCGCTACCCCATCAAATTGTTTCATCATCATTAGCCTGCAGAAGTCCATTGCTGAACATAGGCCTCCTCAAAAAATATCATAATGAATCTTTTCCATCCACCGACAACTCACGACGACATTGTGAGTTGTCGGTGGATGGAAAAGAGTATGGGTAATAATATAATATAATGCTTCATTGAGGACCAATGTAAGACATGTACTTATACATAATATAAACACTATAGTCCTACAATCGGCAGTCTTATCGCAAGCAGCGATTTCTTCCAGAAAACCTTATCTAACTTACAACTTTGGTCGACGCCGCCGGTGATAAGAGAGCTGGCTCATTCCTTGCACAAAGAATTTCTTTGGCAATTCAACGCGGGAATGCAGCCAGTGCTCCCTATTGACATCTGCAACACCTGGAGCATTGCTAATGCGTTGCCTACCCTGGAGAAATCTTTTTGTATTTTTCTTAAAGCTCTTCATTTATTTATTTAACCTTAAATAATACGGTTTATTTCCCAATTACATTACTTAAGGATAGAATTAGATTAAAATTATACAATTATTACAATAAATGTCAATCAGATTAATTAAAAAATATAAATTCATGTTGTAGGTTAGCGGGATCACCTCGGAAGGAAGCTCATTCCAAAATTTGCATGTATGGGGGAGAAAGGATCTCGTAAAGCGAGTGGTTCGAGATACCCACGTGTCGATGAGATGTGGATGAGCCTTATTCCGGTGACGCGAGGGTCTGGGTGTTGTGGTACCATGGTACTCGTAGTTTCTGATAACCACGACACAGGTTATCCTAGTGTGGGGTCAGGGCTATAATATATGTGACTTTTGGGTGTTATTTATTTATTTAGATCCCTTTATATCCCTTAAAATATCAATAAAAATTATCAATTTATGATCAATTGGCCTCACAAATCAAGCCTTTGCATTCTTACCCCTTTATGGACTGGCCGCATAGCTAAGTTGGTAGTAACTTTGCCTTCTGAGCTAGAGCTCGCGGGTTCGATTCCCGCACTGGACAAACATTTGTGATTAACACAGATGTTTGTTCTGTGTCAGGGTGTTAAATATATATCTATTATGTATATCAGTCTCTGGTACCCATAGTACAGGCTATGCCTAGTTTGGGATCAGTGGACCGTGTGTTATATGTCCGGAATATTTATTTATTTATTTATTTATTCAAAATCACTAGCTCTATCTATTTATACAATAAAAGTATGTCCACCTCTTTCTTTTCTTTATTGTTAGAAAAGAGCAGAATGAGAGTTAGCGAGCCGATAATGTTAGTGAATGAACAAGAGCGTTAATATTTTTACTTTCCTCACAATTAATTAACTCAAATTGCTTTCTTCGATTCTTATTCCACTCACGACTTTTGAAGATTGTAGATTATTGAAAGGTGAAATTTTAAAATGAATGCAATATTGACAGAAATTCGAACAAGAATACCTAGGTGACTTAATAAACTAGGCAAGATACACAACAAAATCACGGGTGACCACATCGGCTAACGATTTAAGAAATACTTCTGCCGCTTCTATCTTTTAAATTGATTCTACTTTCACATTTCTAATCATGAGGCAACGTGCGATCCGTCACGGGGACAGAAAGGGAATTAACACCCTGATAGAGATCGTCTCGGCTTCTAATCAATTAGACAACCCCGAGCAAATCATTTGTGTGGGTGATTGTCGGCTTATTCAGAAAGAAAAACGGTTTTCCTAAGCTTATGCCGTGGTTGGCCTTTAGCGATTTTCAGCCGTGCTCCTGTAACCTCTGTGTGTGTAGTGTAACTTTTCGTAAATAAATCAAATAAAATACAAAATAAATAAATAAACTATAATAGACGGAAAGGTATCGCATACTCTGCGGGAACCTCTTAATTGCGGTCCTAACGAAGTTTAAGTTTAATGGGGTATGGGCAGCTTCCAATTATATATGTTCCTACTACCTACGGCAGAAACAACTCGAACAACATGAATTTTAACCACATTATGTTCCTTAGTTCAAAAGCAACGTTTAGTGTAGAGATCGCTTGTATGGGTGGCTGCTAGGATGCGAGGCTTATGCAATGTGATTCATAATATGTAGGTATACCTACTATAACGAAAGGAACTTATTCTATCATCATCATCATCATCAACAACCTGTAGAAGTCCACTGCTGGACATAGGCCTCCCCCAAAGAGTTCCACGACGAACGGTCTTGAGCCCTTTCCATCCATCGACTTCCCGCAACCTTTACAATGTCATCGGTCCATCGGGTGGGGGGCCTTCCAACACTGCGTCGCCCGGTTATTCTAACAACGAAAAGAAAATTACCAAAATAAAAAAAACATATTTTTTTCCTCGAACTTATTCGTAATTTTCGTATTAGCTGTTTTTGGTCTTTTTATCATCTTTTGAAGTTCAGCATCAAGATTGCTTCCCAAAACATAATGCTAGAGCTTAAACTGATTTGAACCTAAAACAACATTTAAGCAAATCGTTTTTATTTTAATTTTCTCTAAAAACGGGATATTTACCATGATTTGTGAGTTTATTTGTTCCCCGATATACTTCGGTTTAATTACTGCGTGATCATGGCGCATGAAACTGTGCCGAAATATCGGGGAACAAATAAACTCACATATCATTGCAAATATCCCGTTTTTAGTGAAAACTATGTTCATAGTTTGATGATCCATGATAGTTTCAAAAATTATATCGTTTTTTAATGAAAAATGTACAATTTACAAAGTTAATTGAAAATTGGGTGTAAAATAAGCCCCGACTGGGATAGTACTTATACAATTACGGCTTTGTATAAAACGCCCAATTCTTTTAATAAACTACATGCTATAATTCCGTGCTAAATCAATCACTAAGTTACGCCTAGCTCTACCCCACCTACTTTTTAACTTATGGGACAATAAAAGTAGGAGACTTTATTATAATTCGGTGACCATATTTTTTTGTATGGACGTCTATTACTCCGTAACGGCTGGTCCAATATCAATGGCTTTGAATCAATATGCATAGGCACTACCTCATGAAATTCTGAACCCGCAAGACAATGATATCCAATATGAGTTCCATGCAATCTTTAGGGGGAGGGCACAGCGAGATTTTCTCGTTCTGAATTGGAGCAGCCCGCCTGGGGAGGTACCTCCGCCTTACAGAAGATCGCAGCCAAATAACACTATTTGTTTCAAATAGTGTTGTGTTCCTGCGATGAGTAAGGTTGCCAGAGCTCTTTAGGGGGGGAGGGGGGAGGGGTCGGCAACGCGTGCGTGATGCCTCTTGTATTGCAAGCGCTCATAGGCTACGGTAACCGATTACCAACAGGAGGGCCGTATGCTTGTTTGCCACCTCAGTAGTATAAAAAAAAAAAAAAAATATGAATACTTAGATATAAATGCAATATTTGCTTACGAATCGTTTTAATTAGCACCACCGTAAGGCCTACGCAGCTAAGCACGCCTACGCTGGGCGTAGCTCGTAGCACGAACCAATCACCCCCAGTGCTAAACAATAGTTACTATGGCCTCACGCCGGGCGGTATATAAAAGCAGTGCTAGTTACTCCGGAGACCATTTGAGTTCTGTCGGTAAAGCGCGAAGCACGTGCCAACAGTGAAGTGACTGTGAAGTACCCGAAAATTGGAGGTAAGTTTAGTATGAGAAAAATTGTGTTTGTTCTTTTTATTTTTGTGTGTATGCAGTATTCACATATTTTTTTAACTTTAACCGGAAAAGGTAAATACGTTTTTGAAAATAATTATTTTAATCGTGGAGTACATACTTAGTTTCATTGAAATATAAAGAATAGGTACAGTTCAAATCTAACATTTAAAAACAAAAAATAGGCTTAGTTGTTAGTATTTCGCATGCGGATAGAGTGCAGGTTCTATTCTCACATACCTTTTGTTTAGCTTTTACTATCTAATTATTAAAAAAAATGACAAAACGTGGAACATGTGAAATACATGCGGTACATAATTGTTGTATGTTTTTTAATGACTGTCCTTAAAATCATATTAAATTTATTTATTCATTGAAATTACCCACCAAAATCATTATGAATTGTTTACTGACTTACTCGTGAGAGTACCAAGAGTAGTTCACCGTCCACATAATTCAATTAAAACCTTGGTATTGCGGTGCATCCTTCGTATTGAGGTATAAAGTCTGATGACATTGTGAGGGGAATGAAATAATTACTACAAAAATATTTTTAAATAGGTACTTATCTGTTTTATTTCAATCCAGACTGGTCGAGACGCATCTAACGAGCTCAAACTCGGTGGGACTAAGTTATAATGGATTGTAGCCATCTTCCATATCCATCATCAGATCATCCTAATGGTACCATAATTTTGTATTATCATCGGGTTGGTAGGTACATCAGTACTCGTATAATCTGAAGTGAGTTAAAATTGGACAACATGTTAATTGCCTGGAATAATTTCCCGATAACTATTGAAAATATGTTAGTTAAGTACCTTGCTTGATAATTTAAAAATAAAAATAAACTATGTACACCTTTAAAAATGCGCGCTTACAAAGAGCACATACTTCCTAAATTTAAAATAATGCTAATAAACAATAAAAGCATTTTTTACGTTAGATTTATAAAGTAGCACTTTCATAAATATATATTTTGTCAAAAAACTCATAAAGGCGTTGTGCAGCCTGTCGCGTTACTTAATCAAAATGTTATGTTATAATGTACTCTAGACTGTGTTTAGGTATATTTTGTATTACTTCGTTTAATAAAGATCTTAAAAAAAAAAAAAAAAAGTACTCGTATAATCTGAAGTGAGTTAAAATTGGACAACAAGATTCGATTGCAAGGTAGAATTATCTAGAGTTTGAAAATAATGTCAGGGCATGCATCCGTAAGGGGTGTGAACTGACCTATATGACCTGATCCAGATTCTAGATAATCTCATGTCGTCAACTAAAGGTAAATTTAAGTGAACTTGTGAACAGAATTTCTTTATTTTATTTGTATACTGATTCTTCTTGTCTTGGTCGCGAGGAACAGGCGTAGCTTCAGCTAGATTCTAAGACGTTTCAAAGTGATCCTATTGATTTTATTGAATTAAACACTTTGGACTTCGACTTTAATAAGTAGGGAATACCATGATTTTTATAATACCCCAAAAACTTTCGACTCGGACGGGATTTGAACCCGCAACTTTCCCCTAGATACCAACTAAGCTACGGAGCCAGTTCCAATCAGTGTGAAAGTCTTTGGGACTTCCAGCACCGTAAGCGATACCTACAGATGAAACAATTGTACTAGAATTTCTTTAGTAACAGAAAATATATACAAGAATAATAGTAGAGAAATATGTACATATTTATTTCTCACTAAAATTGTTAAAAAAAACCTCAGATAATATAAAAAATACTTACTCAAAAGTTGAGCTATCTCAACTAACGCAACAGCCTGTGAAAACAATAACATAATACCTAGTTAGAAATCGTTTGAAAATATAAAATAGCAAGCAATACAACACGCTATAACTAACTTCGATTAATAGATACCTACTAAAATATGTAAGAGCTGTGGCCTAGTGGGAGGTACCCTTACTCATGATCCATAGGTCGTAGATTCCCGGCAGTGCAGCAATGAATTTTTCAGTCCGAATAATTTATTTGCACTTAACACGTGCTTAGATCGGTGAAGGAAAACATTTTTTTTTACTTTATGTGTCTTGCAGCCAACTGGCCTATTGTGATCGTAACTTTTTATTTGTGGAACTCCTTTACAGGGCCTTCAAAGTTAGGAAGGAAAACATAGTGAGGAAGTTAATCACGCTGCTTAGTCAGCTCACACGTATTGACCATGTCTTTCCCGTGGATAAGGTTGATAAGGCTGACAGGATGGTATAGGTGCAGAGTAAGCCTATTACATCTTAACAATGTCCTATAGCGTCTTTAGAGTGAGTAAAAAAAAGTTCTACCGAACGCTTTATAAATCACCTAGAATAGCTGATTAAATAAAAAAAAAAACAGCCTTTGAGCTCTTTCATACCTCTTTTTCACAAATGTGTAACACCAAGAATCGGCACATTATAGTATATTTGCGGTTCATACAAACATTTGTCCCGACGCGGGTATTGAACTAGCTCCGCTTGCGTCTAAGTTAGGCATTCACCTGCCACACCACCGAGGACGTCGTATTGAAAACTGCAAAAGAAAAACAACACCTTTCCGCTCCTGTAGGTAAATTAATTAACAGAACAATGGTTAAACACTACTACCTAACCTAACTCCATCTATAATCGATAACTTCATTAAATATTGGCATTTATACTCCTTATTAGGTATACCATAATCTACCTAGAAATGCCTGTTTCTTAATAGGTACAATGATTTTATCCGAGTTAAGGAACCAATTAGTTAAATAAATATCTTCAAATTAACTAACCTTTTGACATCCGATAAGTTATATAGCAATCTGAAGGGGCTGTAGGCAGACCCTATAGGTCGCAGAACCGGCAACCGTTGGGAAATAAAGGTTCTCGAATGGCGGCCACGAACCGGAAGACGCAGTTTTGGAAGGCCCAAACGGTGAAACGGTATCTGATAGTCGCATGGGAAATAATCCCCTTTTATAAGAAGGACTAAACAAAAGTTTTCTCGGAAATCGGTTTTGATATATTTTTTTGTTTGTAGACCATGTTTAGATCCTGTGGGCGAGTTCTGAGAATCGAACCCACGTACAGATCAACATAGTGTTCAAACGGAATTCTGAACCTACGTACGGATCAAAATCCAAAGAACCCTCTAATAAGCCAACCAAGAGTTATTTCCTTGTTTGTGTTCCTGTATGCGAGGGGCTGATCGGACGTTCATCAAAGCAGGTGTTCCGTGTGGCTGGATAATTCTTTATTAAAATGTTCAAAGGTGCTCTTGTTGGCTTACCACATGTGTACAACGTATTTTTATTGTATTTTCCATTATGTATGACATAATTGCATGAAAAGTTAAATGTGGCAAATTACGGATTGGGCGTTTTTTCAGCGTGCTTTTATTATCTTAGAGCCTTTTCGTTTAGCAAATATACAAGTACAAGCACGAATAATTCACGGAAAAGTCAAGTGATCTCAGGATTTCAGGAAGCCATTTCAGGATCTAGCGAGCAAAGCGAGCGCAGCAAGAAACATGGGCAAATGAAAATAGTGGCGGTTATCTTCAAAACTTCAAACCGCATTTTTTGACACACAAACTGAATTAAGTGTTTTCACAAAAATTATTTGTTGTCGAGAAAAATACCACCCAGATTACACACACCAAAACTTAAAATACATGAGTATAAAAATTACAGAGCAAAGTTTTTTCCAAAATGGCTAAACAGATGTCGCAGTAGAAAGAGCAGCGGTGTTGAAAGAGCCTTCCACCTTGATTTTATTTTAGGCGGTGACGTATATTGACTGACAGTCACAAAGTTTATTCAATAAACTTTTACTTTATTGGTTCAAAATCGTGTTAAATAGTGCTGAAAGGGAAACTGTGTAATGTAAAGTAAAATGGCACGGGAACTAGCAGGAACTTCAAAGACTAGCGGATTTCTTTCAACGGAGCTAACAGGCAATACCTATTATGTGAGGTAGGGGGCACAGCGAGATTTTCTCGTTTTAAATTGGAGCAGCCTGCCTGGAAGGTACCTCCGCCTTTCAGAAGATCGCAGCCAAGTAACATTATTTGTTTCAAATAGTGTTTTGTTCCGGCGGTGAGGTTGCCAGAGCTCTATAGGAAGGGGGTTCGGGGTCGGCAACGCGTGCGTGAAGCCTGGTATTGCAAGCGTTAGCGTTAGCGTTAAGCATAGGCTACATTAACCACTTACCAACAGGTAAGCTGCCACCTTACAAAAAACACAGTTACACAATAACGCCGCTCAAAATGATAAGCGACTTAAGGTTGACAGAAATCCGAGTCCTGTTGGATGGTTGCCGCAGATTTACAATTTAGAAAGAAAACATGAATGCTAATGGTTTAACAATAGGAAAAGGAAAGGGCAGGTGGCCTTTTTTGTATTAAAAATATTATCGCTGTGGGAGATTTTCAGTGACTCGTAGAAGTATTTCTTGAAAAAGAGTTAGTGATTTATTGTACCTATATTGGAAGTTACTATGGACAAGGCCCAACAATTACACTTTACTAAGGTCCTGTATGCTATCAAGAAATAATTAATTTACAATATTAATTTGGATTGAAATAAGATTGCTTAAACAATTATTTCACAGTAAGTAAGTATAGTACATTTATTAAAATTCAAAATTGATACAAATATACAACTAACAAAATTCAAAAGTAACAGTTGCGCTTTCTAAACACAGTGGCAAATGATCTATAGATCGCTCAACTGATCCAGATCACTACCAGTCAGAAGCGCTGCAGCATTGCTACTCTAGATTGCAATGCTGATCTGTGGGCCAAATAGGAGAAAGCTCTCGGGTCACGCGTCGCTTCGATCTGACGCCCTGATATTGTTTTGAAACGGATTCCCCACGGACCTAGTATCTCAACCCCAAAAGGCTAAAATTATAGAAGCCATATCGAGACTTACATAATATTATTATTTACATGGCTGGACACGCGTTGAATAAGTAGCAAGGTATTTAGGCTCGCCAGCGTCTACGGTCGGAGGGGCGGCTAAGCGAGTTATCAATAAAAAATTAAATGTCATCTAAAACTAAATTTATTAACCCTACTGTATTCTTCCTTAAAAGTAACAATAACACTTTTCACGAAGAACAGGTGTTGATTATTTGATTTTGGTGCCACATACAGTCAGCCTTATCTCTATTGTGAGTCATTGTAAAGGAAATTTTGTGATTTTTCCAATAAAATAATCTGTGTTTTTGTTTGACAGAAATGGAGAGTTCTATTTTTAAAACTTTCGTGATAACTCTTAATTATTTTAATAAAATATAAAATAACCATATAGTATAAATCTTTATTGCAGACAACTTAGTCCATAGAGTTTCACAAAATTATTGTTCTTAACATGTAATTACCCCTTAAATATATTTTTTGACGTTTGTTTGTAACAACAATCATCGTCACGAGCGAACTAAAGTTTTGACATAAAGAAAGATCACGTAGAGCTTGCTGCTACGTGTATTTTGAAGGTTGACTGTACATTTTCATAGGCTCCATTAGGCATATTGTAGTCACGTTTCCTGTGCGACAGTAAAAAAGAAACAAAAGTTACTCGAACGTGCACCTTGTTAACTCATAATCCACGGAAATTGTGTTCTCAGTGTTTGAAAGTAGGTACTTAGTAGTTGGTTACGTATAGTCACCATGGGGTTAAAGTACAGTTAACTTACCTAATCTTTCTTTCGTGTTTGAACATGGGCCTAATGCTATATCTTGATCATTTCAGTTGTTCGAAAGACTTTTCTGAGTGTGAAGAACACGCGTAATTTCAACTAGTTCTAAAGCTATTTTAAAACAGTGTGCGATAAATTATAAAAAATATTTTATAATGATCCTTACGTATACTGAATAAAGTAAATTTTGAGTTTGACTTTTACGCGCTTGCGATATCGTTGAGCTATCGTACGCGCTCTAAGTCAAACTCAAAATTGCCTTTAATTAGTGGACATAATGATCATTTTGAAAGAATATTTTAGGTGACATATAGCAAGCCGTTTGAACCACGGCTTAAGGCCGTCTCACTTTCATCACGGCGAGTGGAATATTGAGGAAAAATTCGAAAATGATTTAAATTTGTCAACTTGTTCTATGAACATATCCTAAACTTCCGGTTCAAATATCTCGCTAACAAGCAACGCGTTGTCGGTACAAAAAATGGCAAGAAAAATACATGGTTCTCTGCAAAATACTATATGACCCACACGAAATTCGTTTATCCAACGTCAGTACTGATATTTCGATATAATGAAATAAACTTGTCTTCTGATAAAAACGTCTTGGGGTAATAATATAGCTCGGTCTGAAATCGCGTGAAAAACGTCAACTGCGATTAGCGTTATGTGGCAATGGACATGTCATTAGAAGACGGAAACGATAGCCTTCGGGGAATTCAGAGGACCAAGAGGTAGTCGCCCCTCATTCGTTTGTTCCGACGGCAATTGTAACCCCGCAGCCACACTATGATCCTCGCTCTGCTCTCAGATATACTCACTCATCTACTCGTAGTAGTCATCACCATGCTCCATATTCGACTCCTAATGTCGCCAAGTACCTCTGAAACGAGAGGTACGACGAAAGTCTAATCATCTAAGCTGTGAATGTACTGGTAATAACTGACATCTGCTTCGCACTGAAAATCTGGTTAACTGATCGTTAGTATTGGGGCTGTTCTCCCAGAGTTTGTTGAGAACTGTTTCCCCAGAGTCTGAGTTGAAGAGCTGTTCTCCCCGGCTATGCTGAAGGACTGTTCCCTCAGGCTCTATGTTGGGGGCTGTTCCCCTTGTGGCCTCCAACCTCCCCTATAGCCACCCCAAGCCTCGCTAAAACTGATGGTTCTGATACCACCAGTATATTGACTAATCTGATGCCTGTTCGCAAACAGGGGGCCAACGCATCGGCAATAAAGAATCACCCAAAAGGGAGAAATCTATATATTATATGAAAGCTCACTCACAGAGTTGTCCTCGACGAGGATCCAAGCTCACCAGCGTACCCGCGCACCTATGACCGGCAACCTAATGAAGATCGTTACGTCAAAGCTGTCAGCCGCTAAAAAAACTATGTCGGCCTACCAAAAAGTTTCGCATCCGCGACACCTAACGGCCCGTACTCATATTGCCGGTCTTTAGACTGGCTCACAAAAAAAAAAACGAAATAGGGAGCGGTGGGCATTACGAGTAACGTTGCATCTCTGTCTCCTTCCCAGGTCACTCGTCGAGTGTGTGGCAGTGAGAAAAAAATTGGCAAAACAGTTGATTAGGCAACTCGAGACATTTTGTCGTGGCATTCTATAAGGCAGATCTGTAGGCCTAGGTATGTCTAGTACTAAACGTCTCCCGACTGATGATAAAGACACAAAAGTAGCAAAGGCAACAAAAAAGGGATTATCCAGGATAAAAATACATAACTTGTAGATGAGAATGTATTTCCTTTGTTGCGTTAAAACTGAAGTGATTTCTTAGTGATGTCATGCGTATAAATCCACCTTTTCTCCGCACGTGCGGCCAAGGCTTTTAAGGAAAATAAACGTTATTGGCAAAATATCCAATAATCCATTCTTTGTATAGTTCGGCAAGTTTGTTTGCATTTAAAACAGATAACTATAGACCGAGTAGATAATGCTCCTTTCTAGTGGATGTTTGGCAGAATACGTAGGTGGCTGCCTTAAAAAAGGTTCTGTCAATGTTTTCATACGTTTTTCATAAAAAAAAGGCAATTGTGCTATTATGACGTTAAAGTGGTGGCAACGGTGTCTTATAAATGTTAGGCCGGCTCCATAAGCTATGTAAGAGTGTGGAATCGACAAGAAGTATTTACTTAGATTAAGCTAAAAATCAAGATAGTTTATGCGAACCAGGCGGCTCCATAATCTATGGTTTATGCAATAGGTGCACCATAAAAGAGATTGAATACAAAAAAAACATTTTTGGTGTGGTTGTGTTGAAAGTGTTGGATGGCTCCGGTTGAACCGACGACATTGCGAGGGTTGCGGAAAATCGTTGGATGGAGATGACTCAAGCCCGTTCGTCATGTGGTGGAGGCCTATAAAAAAATGATGATAGTGATGAGACTGACGTCGAAAATTCGGGAAAAACATATTAAAAAGTAGTAGCTACGATAGAGACCCGTGGGAAACAGAATTATGCATGAAAAACGTTACACCGACATCACACATGTAGGCCGAATAATTCAATTCAGTGGTTAGTAGGTTAATTATGAAAGTATACGGTTGTTTTATACACGAGATCATTTTAAAGTACCTCCGCTGAATTCAAACCGAAAAATATGTTAATAAAAAAAACAGGCTTCACTGTTTTAGTTTTTTTAAAGCTTTTTTTTATCAGGTAGGTACCTATTTAGTATAAGTTTATCATATAAAATTAATTGTATATTTTGCATAAAAAGAAAAAGAATGAAACTACCTTAGTTGTGCTTGCCTGAAAATGTATGCAAGCTTCTAAGCGCGACTGATGATATAATGTTGTTCTCCCCAAAATCTATGGAAAAACAGAGCTGTTTTACAAAAGTCAAGTTCAGATTTTCAAAGCAATAGTTTTGGACGTGGCAATGACATTCACAAACATAAAAACCCCTTATGCATCTGCAAGGATCTAATAATAATAATATTTGTTTATTGACATGAAGTAATAAGTACAGACATTGTATGAATTCCCTGACTCCTGAGCTAGGTAAGATAACATGTGTTACAGAAGTCAGTGTCTTCTCCCATATAATGGTTATAGTTATGACATAAACAAGTACAGTATGTAGTTAACAGTTAGATTTAACTTAACTAGCTGACCGTCTGTCTGGAGGTTTGAGAGGATGTCTACCATTCTTGGGGACAAAAGTCGTCCACAGGCTAATTCACTACTAAACAGAGTGCGAGCGAGCAATAATACTCAATACATAATTTATTGTTTTCACATGGTTGGTTACAGTTAGTATACATACAAATAAGGCAAGTAAGTAAAACACTTGGATCATTGTTGTCTGAATAAAAATCTTTGTTATTATTTTTTCTTTTTTTTTGATTTTTTTAAAACTATAGTTTATTTGATCAGTATTTTCGTAAGCGAACTTTTGTAGAGAAAATTCATATTATCCAACAATATCGGAAATCAAAGCAAGTTTTCTGTGAAGCGAGGTCTTTTGCAACTTGCATTTTGAAGTTTTAATTTAGACTGTAACTTGACACTCTCTTTAGCTCAACAAAATGTTGGCGCTTTGAGCTATTCTGGAACTTTAATGCTTGCTTGTCGTCTCCCTGATTCTTTCTTGGTCATACATTAGGTCAGTGGTATGTAGTATATAAGCACTGAAAACGTCCAAATTTATATTTGTGAAAGGAATAATACGAGTGAATTAAATTAAATTTTTCGATCAGAATTGGAGCAGCCCGCCTGGGGAGGTACCTCCGCCTTACAGAAGATCGCAGCCAAATAACATTATTTGTTTCAAATTGTGTTGTGTTCCTGCGGTGAGTAAGGTTGCCAGAGCTCTTTAGGGGGGAAGGGGGTTCGGGGTCGGCAACGCGTGCGTGATGCCTCTGGTATTGCAAGTGCTCATAGGCTACGGTAACCGCTTACCATCAGGTGGGCCGTAAGCTCGTTTGCCACGTATGTTGTATAAAAAAAAAAAAAAAATTTAACGTCTAAACGATAAAACCACTGGTGGAGTGTAGGTACCCCGCGTTCCAATCCACAGGTCAGGGTTCGAATCCCGGTTGTGCACCAATGGATTTTCCTTTCGGAAATTTTATATGCGCTATCAGTAGACGTAAGGAGCATGTCGCTCGCCGTTTGCACACAGCTTTACTATACATTTGTCTACGATTGCAAGAGCTAACTCGTTTTACTTAACAATACAATTGTTTCAGCTCAAAATAGATAAAGCAAGCTGCGATGCATACTAATGCACACATATCGTACATGCAGATTTCATTCATTTCGAATCCATTGTTACACAGGTTCATGCAAATTTGACATTTCATTCGTACGAGGCCGTAGGTACTGAAGTACTGAAATACAAGTCACAATATTCAAGTTTCGATGCAAAATACCACACAAAAACTTTTAATTATTTTGTGAAATAAAAACTACCTTACGCCCGAAGCTTTGATCATGTGGTATACGAATAAAAGTCAACTTATATAATTTTCCTGCACACACACAGGTTCATGCAAATTTGACATTTCATTCGTACGAGGCCGTAGGTACTGAAGTACTGAAATACAAGTCACAATATTCAAATTTTCGATGCAAAATACCACGCAAAAACTGTTAATTATGAAATAAAAACTACCTAACGCCCGCAGCTTTGATCATGTGGTATACGAATAAAAGTCAACTTATATAATTTTCCTACTGTTTATATAAATCCATGAAAAATATCATTACACTACCTCATGTATGTACCTTACCTTACTTTGTATTTACTTGTTATTAATTTAGCCCGAGGCATTAAACCAATACTTGTGTAATTCTTTTCAAAGGCCTTCACGATACAGGCTTGGCCTAGTGTGAAGACCGCTGTTTAACTGCTTTCTACGTCATAAGCCCTCTCAACATTTTGCACCTTCATTTTGTACTTACCAACCTATCCGGTTTCCTACTTTAAGTTTATAATACTTAAAAATGTAATGGTGTCATTTGTTGCTGAATAAAATATTTTTCATTTTTATTTCTATCCGTTGCTCCGTTGCTGCGTGAAAGGACGTGCTAACCAACAAACAAACACACTTTCGTATTTATACAATCAGACTAGGATATTATGATTCATTTTTAAGGATGATTTTATGGAATGGAAATTGTATTACTCAGGCGATAGGCACCTTTATTATTTTTACCAGCTTTCGAAGATTTGTAAATATTTTCACTATAGGTAAGTATGAGCCTTAACGACAGTAATAAATCACGGTAGGTATGTTGTTATCGGGAGCTTTCTAATAGTTCGCCTTAATCGACGGGTCTATTGTTGGTACTGTTTTCAAACTAGGTAGGTATATGTTATTACATAAAATGTACGCTGATTTCAAAGGAGTGAATGCCTGGAAGCAAAAGCGTTCCTTGAAATTGGTGACAATCATAATACGGCCATAATTTATTAAATAATTACGTAACTAAACCCCAAACACTTTGCAAAACTAAATAAAGTCAATATTGGGTGTTACGGAATAACAAAACGATATGCACATCTGAAAAATATCTTCAAAGTGATCAGAGATTAGAGATTTTATTGAAATACCTTTTGATTATTTTGTGTTTGAGTTTGAGATCTCAACTCAAAATAATAAAGATTATTTTGGTTAGATTTTCTGAAATTATCCCAAGCAGCTTTGTAGCAAGTCATTGCAAATGTCTTTATAGTTTGACAAACGATGTTCAACTGAAAAATGTAGATGACAATTTGCCACAACGAGACTTCACTTACGGTGAATGATTTTTAGGAAACCAGAGTTCGTAGGTGTTTATGGTACTTAGTCAAGCAATAGGAAGTGAATCAAAGGAAATCGGAATCTTTTAAGTTTTCAGCGGAGAGGACTTGAGAGTGGAGTGAAAATAGGGGTTTTATTTCCTGAGAGAATATTAAGAACACTAGACTCCACAGCTATAAATACGACTTTTATAAATGAAATTCCTTTAGCTTTAGCTCTTCGTGAAATATCTAACGCAAAATCTGACGCCGATACTGATTTTTGATTGCATTTTATAAACAGGCTTAAGTTTTGAGTAATATTGTTCTGTAGGATGTCCATTGCTGAACATAAGCCTCCTCCACAGATTTCCAGAGAGACATCTAATCATGTGTCAAACTCACGACATTCACGGTACGGACATAGGTATCTACATGCTGCTGAAGAATAAGCCCTCCTTATCTAAGGAGGGCTTATTCTTCAGCCGGGGTCAATACGGCCTTTCGATGTGTCTAAATTTACTAATTAAAAGTCAAGAAATCGGTTTTGTAATTTTAATTTTTGTTTTAAATCAACTGGCGCAAGATAGTTTAAACTTATATGGGACCACTTTGGGGCAATTCTTACACAATAAAAAGACGAAAAACAGAAGATGTGAAAAAGTTCGGGAAAAAATACCGTTTCTTTTTTCGCTAATGTCCTTCTTTTTTGTTGATAGAATAGGCCCTTTTGGGAATCATGCTATGAATCACCTTGTTTATGAAATCAACAAGATAGAATGCACAAGATAACCGCTGTAGTATAAATAATTATGGCCACTTCTTAAAATATCACTTACTCAGCCTCATCCATTCAAAAACACTTTGAATTTTCAATTAATTTATGTGATATAGCGTTTAATTCAAAATGTTATTAATGAACTTGATGGTTCCATAATGAATGGATTTCAATAGACTTCAATTTGACACGGATGAGTGAGCGTAAAGGGCTTTGTACACAATAACCTCCGAATGCCAGTTGACGTTGTGTACATTACTTTCTTTAATAATAATATAAAAAAGGGCATTTATTCACCAAGAATCCTACACACAGTTATAAAGATACAATTGGTAATTTACAAGTTTTGGTATGTATGTAGGTAGACAGGTGAAATGGTCGAGGGCTTAGCTACGCTGCTTTTCAGCCTCGCCATAAAATGTCTGCTGTCGTCACAGCAGGTTTGATCCTCGGAAGCCATCAGCCGCTATCAGCTACTATGTATATAGCTACTACGTCACTGCCCCAAGCACAAATAATTCACGATAATAAAAGTAAAATATTAGGCAATGACAGGGTGATCCTTGAAATCTTTTAATTTTGTTTGGCTAATATTTGGCGTTTGCTATCGTATCGTTAGTGTACCGCTATAGTCAATTATTTAAACTCGTCTACTACGCCACCGAGGTAATCAAATAAGAGTTTAATGTGGCTCAGGTTAGTTGCAGCAGGTTGCCCAGGCCCTAGTCGTTAATTTAATTACTATCAATTAAAAGTCTATATAAAATCGAAACAAAAATTCCCTATGCACAGTGTACAAGTTCCTTTAGGTAGGTATTCTGAGAACCCTTTTGCGGAACTTTCTCTGTAACTTTGGTGTGGCGACTTGATTTAGATTTCTGTGTAGGTGCAGAAATGATTTTCAAAGGGAATCTAAACTAGTGTGGGGTTAGGACTATACAATGTGATGCATAATATGTATTCCACCCCGAAAGGGGCTTATTCTACAACCAATAGGCAATAAAGTTTGTTCTACGACTTTTGGAAATTCAACATTTTTCATTCGAAAAACTCTATGCGAAAATCAGCTGTTTTGGGGTCAAATCAGGTCAAACTCAATAAATCAGCTGTTTTATGTAGCAATCTTGATTCCGAACGTCTTGTACGTTTAGTTATTAGTTTTAAAGATGATAAAAATACCAAAAAAACAGCTAATATGAGAAAGTTTGTGAAAAAAAATCAAAAAAATTAAATGAAAATATTGATGTTTTTTTTCGCTAATATTATTTCATTTTGTTGATAGAATAAGCCCCTTTCGGGATGTTATGAATCACCTTGTATAGGTAAATGTTGGGCGTTATTTAAAAAAAGCCACATTTGTCGTTTCAAGAGTTACTTCTGTTATGGTATTCAGCGAAGATGAACGAACTGTAAAATAATACATTGCACGTAAGAGTAAAATTGATATCCCATCGTCATATCAGCCGTAGGATGTCCACTGCTGAACATTTTATTACACACTAGGTTTACTGATTTATCTTTCCATATTGTGAGGCCATCCTACGCCACGCTTTCAGAACCTTAAGTCTACCCTTTTCACACAGTTTAATGACAAAGACCAATTATTTTTCCAATTCAACGAATCATTTTGTTAAGTCAGTCGTTTAAATTGAAGATACGCGGCGTAAAATCATTTTATTGGATTACCAATAGGAACATCAAGCTGTTTAATATAAGTCCAAGCACGGATAATTTAATGTTATCCATATTGTGTACCTAAGTGCTTAGTGAGTTTAAGCCTTACTGTAAAGCGCTTATTAAAGCTTCACGTTATTCAGGCTTCCTAAACTCTTTCCTAATTAGGAAACTGAATGATAAAGGGAGGAAATTACCTTCCTGAATGTATTATCATAATCCAGAATGAGGATCCTAATTTAGTTAGGAAGGATTACAATAATACAATACAATCCAACACCCAACAGGCACATACATAGTCCTGACCCCACACTAGGATTCCCTGTGTCGTGGGTATCAGTAACTACGAGTACCATGGTACCACAACACCCAGACCCGAAACAAATATTTGCAGATCATGCAAACATTTGTCCCGCGCGGGAATCGAACCCGCAACCCTTGCATCTCAGACGGGCAATCGCCCGCTGCGCCACCGAGGTCGTCAAAGGATTACCTGAAAGACCTAGGATCTACATTGTAATCTTATTGTTTTTTTTAATTTATTTATTTGCTGAGGCGAAAAATTAAAGGTCTTCTGTACCCATTTGTAAATCCAGAATGTTGGTTTAGGTACGTCGTCGGTACTATTATTTATCCTGTAGTTTAGGTATTTAGGTATGTATACGTATAACGTTTTTTTTTTTTTTTTTAACAACAGAGTTGTCAACCAAGCTTACGTCACCTGATGGTAAGCGGTTACCGTAGCCTACATACCAACCGTGGCAACCTTACTCACCGCAGGAACACAACACTATTTGAAACAAATAATATTATTTGGCTGCGATCTTCTGTAAGGCGGAGGTACCTCCCCAGGCAGGCTGCTCCAATTCAGAACGAGAAAATCTCTACCTCTACCTCCTCCTAAATCCATTTAGATTTAGTTACCATCTAATGTTTATCAAGATTTAGTTACTCAAAGACTTGATAATTTACGCGGGGTCCAACAAAGTATCGAATTAATCCATATATCCATATAATCCAGAGCTGAAATTCAAATTTATTTGTTCGCTTATTGGATTATGTGCCCCATTTGTGGGTATGGTGCAGAAATTTGGGCCATTTGCGCCTCGAATTTGTTATTGGATTAAAATATTTACCGCGTCTAACCACGGCTAAAATGGATATAGTAGAATAGCACGTAACGAAGTATAGTAGAATTGTACACAACATCTAGAAATAAATATTTTCAGACTGCCGCCGCGGAATCGAATCCGCACTTGCGTTTTAGCCGGGCACGCATCGAAAGAAAAACAATGTTGAATGAAATTCGGTTTTGCTTTTGGTAAGCCTTATAGTAATATCATGATAATAAGAGATTTAGTTTCAGAAGAATTATATTTAACCTCTTTATAACAGGATTCTATAAAAGTCCAGAAATCTTAAACAAATAAGACACTAGAGACGAGACTAAAGAGTTTCATTATACGGTAGAAGTTAAGTTTTCATTACAAATTGTAGTGAAACAGATAGTCGATCGTTCTTTGTTCTAACTTATGGGTAATTTTAACCCCTTCTTTTAACTTTGCATTTTGTAGATTAATGTAAAAGCGTAGCAAGCGCTACGAAGCGTAGCTTACTGCTACAAAAGCTTAGCTTAGCGCTACGAAAGGGAGTGCTTTCAAACTTTTAGTTGAACGTAAAAGATCTCATTAGGGATCGAGCGATGTGTCCCTTTTCAATGCGATTAACCCAACTATTAAAACTTTCAAAAATATAACTAGGTTCTGAAAAAATACTTAGTTCAGTTCAGTTCATTTATTGATAACAAAAAAGAGTTACATGTCATTACATAATAATCGATTTATATAAATACCTATTAGCTAACAAATTCATTTTAATTCTTAGTTTAAGATTGACAATGAAATAAAAATATTGAAAAAATTATATCTTTATGATAAAGGTCAAAAATAACTAATAATACAATAATTCCATACAGTAACATTTAATACAATTACTTATAATTTTATTAGATGTCATATTGAGTCTAAAAACTCGTCGAAGCTATAAAATGTATGCTCGATAAGCCAACGTTTTAGGCGGCGCTTAAATATACCGTTATTTGCAGCCATTTTGATCAAATCTGGTAACCGGTTGTAAACCTGTGGGCCCATAATATGAGTCAGCTTCGACGACTTGGTCAAGGACCGCGCTAGAGATACCAGTTTGTGCTGGTTGCGAGTGCGGTATGCAAACTCACCATGCGTCGCGTACGAGCCAAGGTTGTTCCTCACATACAGCGCTACCTGCGAGATGGCTATGCAGGGCAGTGTGAGCCTAGGCTCTTAAAGTGTGGTCTGGCAGAGACGTCGCTACGTATCCGCACCATCGCACGTATGCCCCTTTTTTGCATGCGGAACGCGCGCTCCCAGTCGGCAGCGCGCGACCACAGCTCGACGCCATACTGGAGTTGCGAGTTTCAAACAGTCTCGTCATTTTAAGCAAACATTCCGTCTATTATGTTATTTCACCAGTTTTCCTGAGATATTTGGTTACCTAAAAGATCTGATAAGTGACAATGATTTATAACACGCCAGACTGCTTCCATGCACATAGTTTCAAAGTAAAATGGGCATGAAATGGGCAATTTTGCTCTGTAAAGTCGTTAAGTTGGTTTTATGAATCTATGACACTGGTAACCAAAATCTCAATATCTTTGTGGGCTGAAGTAGCCCTGTTATAGCATTTTATAGTCAAATACATCAGTTAAATTGAGAAATAACCAGTGACCTAACAGAAGGTATGTTTGTTCGGTTGGAAAGTTGTCTGAAAGCTGTAATAGCTTTAATATCCGCTATTCCATATCCCAGTTCAGTTATTTTATTCGTCTTGACTGGAATTTTGAGGGGAATATTTAAGAAAAGCATTTTTGTGCAAATAATGGCTGCTGTCACTGTGAGTGAAGTGCAAATGTATTATCGACTATGAATATGGGTTACTCTAAAATAAGATAAACCTGAAACAGATTATTCTAACGCAATTTACGCAATTGGCCCACTATCTGATCGGATCCGACAAAGGTAATTAGTCAAACCCTTCAAGAACCAGTGGTTAGATATGCAAGGCAGTGTTTCGCTTACCCTTGGCGATGTGAATACCTGAGGAAACAGGCCTTTGAAAACTGATAGATGTAATTTTAGCCTACTTGACCTAATGCTTTAATAACATTTATCTACTAAATGAAATTTGTTTAATATATAATATAATTAGGTTTATATTGGAAATTACAACTACTAAAAATTGTTAACTTGACGAGCTCGTCGGTGGCGTCTGAGAACGAGGTTTCGATTCCCGCTGCGGGATAAATGTTTGCATGATCTGCAATTATTTGTTCCGGGTCTGGGTTTTTTGGTACCATCGTAGGTACTCGTAGTTTCTGATAACCACGACACAGGGAATCCTATTGTGGGGTCAGGACTTTGTACGTGACTGTTGGGTGTTATTTATTTTATTTACTTACTAAACCTAAAACAATAGAAAGCCTGAATTATTTATGAGTAACAAGACAATCATAAATAATCCAGTCGATCCTTGTCGCCATCCGAAAGAAGCGTGCTGAAAATACTAGCGGCAATCTAATAATAAAATTTATCGCCGTAGGCTAGGTAAGGTAAATTACAAGATCGTATTCTTAGGCTATATTTAGGTATCTTTTATCGTCGTGAGTGGTATTTTGAGGGAAAAAACAAACAACAATCGAAAGGCATTTCTGTAAACGTAGCTGCGGAACTGCTATAGGTTCCGCAATAATCATTATATGAATTGACTAAAGACAACTGTGATTTTGAGAGGTGAATACACGAAGTATACACTCACTTCAAACTTAAAAATTGACCTTATTCAGTAGATTTAAGGATCGTTATAAAACGTATAGCAGTTGCAGAAAGTTTACAAATAATTATGCGCGACTCTTCTAGCTCCTATTGAACACAACCAAATCCAGTTTTTCTAAATCTAACTAAGATTAGTACTGGTAGAGCCGTCTTTAATCGATAGACGACTTTATCTAGAAGGTATAAGGATCATTTTGAAATAAAAATATATCCTTTGGCTTCAGACTACTGACTTTTTTTTACACAACTATGGTGGCTGACAATCATACGGTCCACCTGTTGGTAAGTTGTTATTGTAGTCTATGAACGCTTGCATTAGGCATAAACGATACATAGATAAAAAGATAAAAAAGCCTATATGCTATTCTAGGCAAATAACTCTATCTATTCTAACTAGCTTAGTACCTACCTAAATATACACTTAGTAAAGTGGGACTGTAAGTAGGTACTTACCTCAACATGGCTATTATTCGGTCTCCTCACTGGAAGGTAACGCGGTATTTACAACACAAGTCTTGCACTTAGTGTAGATACTGCAATACAACCTTACTAGTACAAGCCATTACATAAAGTTCCTACCTACAATGTACTACTTTAAGATTATTGTATAAGTAATATTATATATAATATTATATATTATAATATGTCTTTATTCTTTATTATGTCCGGAATATTTATTTATTTATTTATTTACAGAAAGAAACTTAAAACTAATACAAGTTAATATTTACAAAATACATAAGAAACAGTTGAGCCATCTAAAGACCGTTACAAACGATCTATAGATAGCTCAACTGATCCAGATCACTACCAGTCGGAAGCGTCCCCAAGATGCTGGCGGAATTGCCACGCTGGATGGCAATGCTAATGCGCTGGGCCAAATAAGAGCCAGCTCTCGGGTCACGCGTCGCTTCGATAATATAATATATATATATATTATAATATTATATAATATTATAATACGCTTCCGACTCGTAGTGATCTGGATCAGTTGAGCTATCTATAGATCGTTTGTAACGGTCTTTAGATGGCTCAACTGTTTCTTGTGTATTTTGTAAATATTAACTTGTATTAGTTTTATGTTTCTTTCTGTAAATAAAATTTATTTTATTCTTAGTAATATTTATGTGAATGCTTGTTTTTGAATAAAATTATTCTTATTCTTATTCCAAGTTTGATCGAAATCGAATCGAATCCAAACATCCTCACAAACCTTCACATTTATAGGTAATAATAGTAGGATTGGATATGAAGGGCATATCGCATGGCGTTTGGACACGGCTTAAGACAACTAAATGAGCGGTGAAATCTGTCGAAAATTGAAATAACCCGTTGTGTTAGTGAACATCTCCCATAAAATAACAAGCTTAGTGTACGTAGGCTTATAGTAGGTCATCCTTAGATAACAGACGCTGCACTCTGAGGTTCTTTGTGAGAGCTAACAGGTGTCTGGTTACTGTTTAGCTTTTAGTTTACTTTAGCGCTCGGAATAACACGAAAGTTTCTTGTTTAGAAGTTACAGGAGTGGTTCTCTAAAGGTCACAATGTGGGTGATTATAAATCCATAAATCTATACCTATAAAAAAATCAATTGCCACATGTATGACGGATCATCACTTTTATCATTTTGAATGTTCTCGTAATTGCCAGATTTTATGTAAAATTATCAAAAAATTTACTACGTTTTAAAATTCGTAATGAGGAAATTCGTAATAGAAACCAAGGTCACCGATAGAGCTTTCAGAATTATCAACTTTGTCACTACCACTTACCTTAATGTTAACTGCCACTATTTTATAAGTTACCATAATGTTCCAATGTCAATTGGGAGAGAACTGTTTCCTGGGCCACAGCTCACGCTTGTCCAGGGGACAAGGCCTCATTTAACTTGTTCCTCCTTAACTATGATCGATGAGAAAAGTCAATAAATGATTTTTCTATTTCTATTTCTATTTCTAATTAGTTGAAGTGGCAGTGAGCAGGCCATATAGCTCGCAGAACCGACTACCGTTGGGGAACAAAGGTTCTCGAATGCGACCACAAACCGCGCAACGCAGTGTTGGAAGGGATCCCACCCGATGGACCGACGACATTATGAAAATTGCGGGAAGTTGGAAAATTGTAATGGTTCAAGACCGTTCATTATCGGGACTCTTTGGGAAGCGTATTTCCAGCAGTGAACTTCTATAGGCTAATGATGATAATGATGATGATTACTTAAATTTATCATTAAATGATTAAATAAATGATGACGACTTATTTTTACTCAGGATAAAAGCTTGCATTCTTGAACATAGCAAATAAAATTGATAACCACTGGTCAACGCAGATACCTTCAACATAGATGATGCAAAAATGTGATACCAAAATCAAACCAAATTGAATATTAGGTCATATATTATTATTGAATTTTCCACGGGACTGCCGAATCGATCGAATATCGTTCACCGTCTCAATCATAGGAGATGACCCCCTACAATGAAATAGAAACTACTATGTAGAAGCAAAACTCGGAGATTGGACTTTTTGGTCGCGAGACTTTGGTGGGAACTTGCAAAGTGATGTTGTGCTCTCAAATTATTAAAAAAAACTAGTGTTCGTTTGGATAATATTGTGTAATTATGGTGGTGTTCTACTTAATATTGTTTGAGTCAAGGGCACAAATGAAATAAACAGATAGTAGTACCGCGAGTTTCGCCGGTACGGCGCCGGCGGCGAGTGCAGAAAACGGAGTTCTTTTTTTTCCAGCTTGGCCACCACAGGGATATCTCTGAGTTTCGTTTCTATATATTATTAATATACCTATTCGACTTTATGATCCTATATAGCTTAACTTGATAGCGAATGGATTTTGACAGCTTAAAGTTGAGGGATTTTTCGCAATTCTATTGGAATATTGGTCTATGAGGTCAGTCTTTTTTTATTGCGGATTGATGTAGTTCTGGACGTATTATCATAAGATTAACGATGATGTATGATTGAAAGGGTTGAGTACTTTAAAGCTATTAGAAGTAAAACTATTTTCAGATATTCTTTTTAACATACTTCAAAATAGGAGTTTGCTAGGTATATCATATACGTCAATGTGAATGTCAGTTACATTCACATTGACGTATTAATCAAAAATTGATAAGCGCCTTCTTTTTGAAGTCGCTTAAAAATTGATGGCAATAACTAGATGAACGTGTAAAAACCAACTTGAAGTTAGATAAATTATTTTTCTATCCCCGACGATCGAAATCAGATCAATACCAAAATTTATTAAAACTATCCTGTAGTTATATTATTTCCAATATAAAACTGTTGAATTAAAAATCATCCTTAGACACGTTTTGACAAATCGATGATGTAGTTTTTAGATAATAACGTCCTTCCACTACACTGATCCTTTCACCGACGGCCATAGGATCACCATACCTTAACCTGGGCTCTGACCTAATACAGATGACTAAGATAGAATCAGCGACAGCAAGCAAGCGTTATGAAAAGTACTGATCTCGGAGTAATTCCCTACACAATATAGAAAAAAAAACTTTGAAATCAGATAAGCCCTTACGATGTATGCTCCACTTAAAAAATAGATAGGTATCATTTAAAATAAAAGCCTCATCCTGTTAAAAAAAATAACATTCATAGTCGATAGATAATACTTAACTTTATGCGACTCTTCGCATGAGCATTATTGTAGTTGTAATTCCCCAAAGAAATACCTCTAATGAAAGTTGTAATAGTGAGCCTTAAAATTTTTGACACGCCCAAAAATTAACATTCTCTGACATTCCCCACGAGAGTGACTTGTTTTCCCCAAAAGAGCGACCCGTAGTGATGATACTAGGAATATTGTAGAGTTACATGAGTCTAATAAATTAAATTATTCAACACCTAAGTAAAATTGGATAAGGATGATAAGGAATTTGCTCTGTCTGTGGGGGAGGCCATGTTCAGCAGTGGATGTCGTACGGCTGAAATGATGATGATGATGAAGTAAAATTGTTAGTGATATTGAAATAAAATATTGAAATAAAGACCGTTACCTACTAACATTTACAATAACATTTCACGTGGTCTAAAAGTTTTTGTATGTTACCTCTCTGTCTTTGTTTCATATTTTGTTTCATATGTTCGCTCTCTGTGTCTTGCTTCTATTGTGATGTGTATTGTGTGAAAAGTTCGTGAATAAATGTCTGTCTATGTCAACTACTATTGTTGTGGGAGACTTTAACGCAAAATTGGTCAAAAGATATATGAAAGACTAGGTTCCGCTAGTGGCTTCGCTCGCGTAATACCTACATAAAAAGTAGCCTGTATGCTATTCTAGGTAAAGCAAGGTATATTCCAAGTTTTATCGAAATCGGCTGAGCCGTTATGGCGTTATTGAATAACAAACATCCCAACATCGAAACCTACTCCAAACTTTCGCATTTATAATATTAGTAGGATAATTAATTATATTGGAAAGCACATGAGAGTGTAATTACCTAAACGACTGCAACAACACTCATAGGTATGCTCTTTATAAGCTAAGTAAGAGGTCTTTTAATGCTAAGTAAATCCAAGCTTTGCTCATAGCATATCATGGAATTTCTGCATGACTAATTTACAGTGTGACATTTTTATTACATTATTTTCGATATATTTTTTTGTCATATTCTATAATTTTGTTACAAAATGAAAAAAAAAAGTTTATAAAGATGGTGATGAGTTCAAATGGGGCTATTAGGTTATGGGCAGCGGAATCCTAGGCATCAGAGGCTTTTTTTTTATACAACTGAGATGGCAATCAAGCGTAGGGCCTACCTGTTGGTAAGTGGTTACCGTTAGCCTATGAGCGCTTGCAATACCAGAGGCATCACGCGTTGCCGACCCCGAACCCCCTCCCCCCGAAAGAGCTCAGGCAACCTTACTCACCGCAGGAACACAACACTATTTGAAACAAATAATGTTATTGGCTGGCCGATTGGAGGGAACATCTTTACGATCCTTCCGAAGCACGGAAGCAATTTATAGAATGCAATAAGGAAAACCAGTGTTTACTGAAAAAACAGCCAAAAACTCAATATTCTTCAGAAATATTCGAATTACAAAGACGATTGCGACGCGGCGTGGGATGTTATAATATTATTGAAAATTTCGTAATTGATGAGTTGAGGACGAACCAGTTCACTCATCATTTCAGCCGTACGACGTCCACTTCTGAACATGGCCTCCCCCACAGACAGAGCAAATTCCTTATCATGTGGGGGGATTTGCCCATACTCACCACGCTGGGCATGCGGGTTGGCGAGCGCAGTTAGAGCTATCGTTGTTAAAATGAGGGACGCTGCTGCCCATCCCCTAGCTTTTTTCCCTTAGTCGCCTCTTACGACATCCGCGGATAGGTAGATATGGAGGGGCCTATTCTTCAGCCGGGGCCACGGCAAGTTCCCTCACTGAAAGTTAAATAAGATACACATGCTCTTTTGCTGTTTTATTAATCATCGATGTTGATGATAGCAGAAGAAGAAGATACTTATTCTTTTTTTCTAAGGTGATTAATTTACATACGCATTCACACTTTTTTATAAAAAAAAAACAGAGAATGTAAAAATTATATAAACAAAAAATTACTCCATTCGATTGTTATGTACCCAGTATTCTTAGTTATTTAATAATTAAATATTTATAACTTCACACAACGGGTAGAACGGGCTATGGAGAGAGCTATGCTAGGAGTTTCTTACGTGATAAGAACCAAGGTCACCGACATAGCTCTCAGAATTAGCAAGTTGAAGTGGCAGCGGGCAGGCCATATAGCTCGCAGAACCGATAACCGTTGGGGAGTAAAGTTTCTCGAATGGCGACCACGAACCGGGCGACGCAGTGTTGGAAGGCCCACCCCCCCGATGGACCGACGACTTTGTGAAGGTTGCGGGAAGTCGGTGTATAGAGAAGGCTCAAGACCGTTCGTCGTGGAACTCTTTAGGGGAGGCCTATGTCCAGCAGTGGACTTCTACAGGCTGATGATGATGATGAACTTAACTCACGCTGACACAGACTGATATTATTTTCATAGAAATTGCGTTCATCATCTTCCTGCTCTTATCCCGTTCGATTGATGATGATTAATTCCCGTGCGTTCGTTTTTTTTATTTCCCCTTAAAATAACGAAAAGTAATATTAGCGACTAGTATCGCAGCCAAATTCCTGGAATTTTTAGTGTTTCTGCTGCGTGAAAGCAGGACAAAATTAACTAATATAAGCAAGCCGTGTTGCCCTAGTGGGAGGTACCTCAACTTTCGATCCGTAGATCGTAGCTTCAAATCCTAGTCATGCAGCAATTGATTTTTCTAATCCAAAAACTCATGAGGGCAATAACACGTGCTCAAAACGATGAAGGAAAACATTGTGAGGAAACCTGCGGCTTAGTCAGCTCCACACGTATTGGACCATGTTTTGGCTGAGGATAAGGTTGACTAGACTAAGGCTCGTATTCAGAGACACGACTCAAGCATAGATTTAATCACAGATCAGCTAAACTATACTTAAGTATTGAATCTCTGCTCAAACATAGCTTTTATTCAAGAACGGTACTTAAACTACTCTCAGCTGAATCGAGTCTCAAATCTGTACTCAAATGTTCTCGTTTACATTTTGATTTATTTATAATTTTCGATCCGTTTTACGCAGAAATTCAAACAGCCAGGGTGGAAATAGAATATCACAATAAAGTGAAGTATAAATATGCATCAAAGTACGTATAACGGAACGTAAATGTCATTTGATTAATGTCAAATCAAATCTAAACTCAAGCACCGATTTCGTCTGATTGACGTTTCAGAATAAGCATTTACTCAGGTGAACTGTGATCATTGAATCTATACATAAATTCTGTTCAAGAATTAGAATCTCACCTCAAATCGAGATTTAAGTACAGATCAATGCTCGAGTCTTGTCTCTGAATACGAGCCTATAAGTGGATGGTATAGGTGCTGGGCAAGCCTGATACATCTCAACATGTCCCAGGTACTAAAGCGTTCTGTAATAAGTTAAGTTCCACCTGACACTGTATAAATCACCTAGAATAGATGTAATAAGGCCTTACTTTATATTAGTAGGGGTATATTAGCAATTAACAGTAATCTGCGTGAAACCAATGGATTACCCTTGCGATGCTGCTACTACAGTCTGGCTGAGACTTGTTGATCAGCCGGATTTCATCTCATTAAGGAGATATAGCCTGTATCTGAAGTTCGCTCATTTATTAATCAATTTATCTACTTACTTAACGTACGAAGGTACCTATGATTAATACTCATTTTAAGTAAATTTTAATTTGTTCTTATGAGAATAAACTCTTTAAACCGAATTTATATGAAAATCCAATAATGCCTTTATGTACCATTCGTTAAGTAATAGGATTCGTTAGGAAGCTACCTATCTAAGATTTATCGTACCATATTTAAAAAAATATACAAGGTCATTTTTAATATGTACCTATATTAGGTCGAAAGTAGCTTATTCTGAGTTCAGCGGTTCATTTCACGACTAAACCGCTGAACCGATTTTGATATACCTTAAACTCTGAGGAAAGATATAGGCATAGGCTACTTTTTATCACGGTAACGGGCGAGTAAAGCTACGGGCAAACGCTAGTATCAATAGTGAGCATGAAACATCAAAACCCAGTCGACTAAATTGTAATCATGAACTTTGATAACAATGTTTTGTGGCTAATGAAAGATGAAATTGTCTCTCTTCTCACTTAATTATAACTACCGTTCTTTGTACTAAAATTGTAATTTTGTTGACAAATTTTTGATGTAAATTTTGAATGTATAATTGTACGAAACACATAAAAGAATAACCTCGTACAATCTATCGGGATGGTTCCCGATAGGTACTTTTTCTATCAACAAAAAGAAAGAATATATGCGAAAATAAATATTAAAAAAAAACAACTTTTAACCGAACTTTTTCTTTTAGTGGTTATTGGTATTTTTGTTATCTTAAACGTTTATTAGTAGGCTGTGGTGGCCCCGGCTAAAGAATAGGCCCCTCCATATCTCTATCCGCGGATGTCGTAAGAGGCGACTAAGGGAAAAAAGCTAGGGGATGGGCAGCAGCGTCCCTCATATAAACAACGATAGCTCTAACTGCACTCGCCAACCCGCATGCCCAGCGTGGTGAGTATGGGCAAATCCCCCCACATGATAAGGAATTTGCTCTGTCTGTGGGGGAGGCCATGTTCAGCAGTGGACGTCGTACGGCTGAAATGATGATGATGAAACGTTTATTAAGTTCGACATTAAGATTACTACCTAAAACAGCTGAAGGATGGAGTTAGAACCGATTTGACCCCACAACAGGTGATTTTTGCATCGTTGTTAAATGTTCGGATATACCTCTGACTACCCCCTTAATATCTTAAAGAATCTGATCGCCTGGAGATCTTAGATGATGTCTACCATTCTTGAGCAATCAAGTCGTAAGCGCATTTCATTTTCTTTTTTTCAAATAATAATTACATATAAAATAAAAATACACATAAATCAATGTTTGTGATTTCAAAGGAAAATAAAAAAAAGAATGGAATCGAATTGTAATTCCAAAAAATAACTTGAGAAAAGAAATAATTTCAAAAATTTCAGTAGTTTATATATTTTTTTAAAATTGAAACGGATTTTACTTTACTTTTATTAGATGAAATCTTACTAAGGACCAAAGTTGAAGAGTAATTGTGTCAGAATGAAATACAAAATCTAAAACCACTTTAACTTAAGTATAATTTGTGACTTGAGGAACAATGGACGCTGTTAAAATGATAATTTACAAATCCACAGAAAACCTAAACACCTTGGATTGCACTTCAGTTATGAAAATATATTCTGAGAGAGTTCCTTTCATTTCAGTTTTTTTTAAAGGTTCTTTGATATTTTTTGTAACAATGTTAAAAATATCGCACAAAATACAAATGATAATTATAGGAACTTGGAAAATTCTTTAGAAAATACCCAGTCTTACCCTGCCTGGTATTCCAAGGCTCTACGTAGGCTATTCGTAGGCTCGTATTTTATAATCATTGTGAGTGGAATTTTGTGTAATCATTTCTAAAATTGAAATTTTCAATGAAAAATAATGTCAGGCAGCTGTCAGTATGAGTGGAGTAAAACTTAATTACGAGTAAGAATACCAGGGTTAGTGTTTGGGTGAGGAATTTTAACAAGGATTTAATAAAAAATAAGTTTGACTGCAATAGCGATTAAAATAATGTGTTTCAAAATGCTGTGTTTTTTATTTTTTCGGACGAATTTGCCTCTTACCTTCTAGGGACTTAGTTTAGTTGCTGTTACATGACAAAATTGACTGAGTAAGCTTGAAATCTTGAGTAGTGACTAAAGATGAGAGTGTTTTACACGTTACGAAAAAAGTTAAGATTTTTTGATTCTGATTCTTTTGCTCAACTATCGAAGAAAACCTAGTTATAATCGCCGTATCCCAACATTATTAATAGTTTCGAAACAATAACGGAGTGTTCCCGTCACACGTGCCTAAGTTTGTGCCTGTCAATACTGCGTTTACCTTATAGTGTCATCCCCAGAATTGGGGTGGTCTAATAATAGCCTCGAAGTTCCGTATGGGTAAACGAGTATGTTATTGGAAAGTGGCTAGTAAAAGAAAGAAAGAGTCATATCGTCCTAGTGGGAGGCACCTCGAAATGTGTGAAAAATGTGGCGGATGGACGTGCGTGAAATGTCATTTTGACAACCTACATTTATCTGACAAAACAAAAACACGAAATCAAACAACATGACATGAAAAATATGTCAATGTCATGTCAAACGCCAATTATAAACCAACATGGCGGCCTTCAAATAGTGTTCAAATAGTAAAAAAACTTACCAGAAGAACTATTCTTGTACCATCGCATTTGTCTTATAATTAATGAAATTGTATTTTTCTTGTAATCGCCTATTTTTTCCTAATTTTTCTAGGTAGTGTACATGGACCAGGCCCAGAATGAAATGGCTCCTTTGACCATTAAATTCCTTCCTCTGCTTCAGTGGACTATTAGCCTAACTATGTACTATTTACTCGCGACCAGTTTCATAATTTAATAATCAATTTTTATTCTAAAGCGTGTCGACTAAAAATAATTTTAGAAGTCAATGATATCTTTTCTTTAAGACGCTAACAACCTCTTACAACATTTTTTCCGTTCGATTGATTTCTCAAAGAAACATTAATTACCTTAAATATAACTGATGGAATTAGGTTACTTTAGAACCTCAAAATCAATTAACAAATGGCTACACTTTCAACTTTGAACCATATTGTAAACGCCACTGGAACATTTTCGTTTGATTTTCGGACGATGAATTTTAATTTGGAATATTGATCCAAACTCTATTTCTGTTACTCACGTCCATGGGATGCGTTATGTCGTTCACAATTTATCTCAAAATGATCCTTACGTCTTCTGAACAAAGTAATCCAGTAAATGTAAGAATCATTTTGAAATAAATTTAGAACACAACACTTTAGATCGCATATCGTACACCGTTTGAATAAGGGATGTATAACCTCTCATCTGTGAGCGAACCCATTATGGCGGACTCCTATATATGAGAGGATAATAGAATTGCCTTCTGAGTTTATTTCGTACAAATCCAATCTTGCCATGAAAAATATTAAAATAATAAGCTGTTAGCCTGGTTAGCCTGTTTACCCAATTATTTTAATGGGGCAAGATGGCATTGTTACGGTTCTTAGAAGGTCCTTATTTACGTCGCATTCACTAACATCTATACTTATTTTATTTTTATTTTTATTAATTAAACAACTTAATCATTTTACTTAAAGCCATTAATGGATTACCTTTACAAGCAGTTGACTGTTCCTTGACAGTTGAACCCATGCGGGGCTGTAGCGGGTCTATTTAAATATAATATTGAGCAGACTTGCTCTATCTTCGACTTGAAACAAACAGGAATAGACTGCGAAGCCCTAATCCCCTGCTAATCGTAGTTATATGAGTATACGCTTCGAATCGCATTACCTGCAACATGCTTAGCAAAAATTTTAAGCCGATAGTTTGTAATTGGTGATACTCGGTATCAAATGTCTCATTGCTTTTCCTTTTTGACCACTACCGATTAGCATATTATGTTATTGTCGAATCTATTAGGCTGCTTTTCCACCAGAGATGTACTATGCAGCTATGATGCGAGGATGTGAAAGCTACGAAACTATAATATGACCGTTTCTACTGATAAGCTAAGCTGCTAAGCTAGTTATGCAACCAGCCAATGCACTAATCATAACACCAAACCCATGAATCTGCAAGCAATGCATTCTTGTAGCTGCAGTCGTGTGCCTTATCTCTTCCGCCCACACGAGCTGTGCCGTGAGGCTCATACATAGATACATAAAATCACGCCTGTTTCCCAGAGGGGTAGGCAGAGACCACGGTTTTCCACTTGCTACGATCCTGACATACCTCTTTTGCTTCATTCACTCTCATCACATTCCTCATACATGCTCGTGTGACCTGGCCTTTTTCCAAAACGTCACCGATTTGGTCACTAAACGTACGCCTAAGTCTTCCCCTTCCAACGGTCCCATTCACACTCGCCTTATACACCTGTTTCGTCAATCTTCTTTCGTTCATTCTCTCTACCAGCCGTGAGGCTCATAGTTATAAGATATAATTAATCATTCGTTAGAGAATAAACTTCGTCTCAGACGTTTCATTTTAATTGTTGGATTTCATTTAAGATTTTTCCAAATAAGTTTTAAAGTTAGTTTTTAAAATCCAATTAACGTTCCCGTAACCTTTACTAGCTTTGTAGCGGATCGAGTAAGTGTGCTAAGGAGATACGCCACCGGGAGGTAGCTGTGCGACCATCCATAGCACGCATCCATAGCTAGCATGGGTTCATAACACGCATCCATCCATCTAAAAAACATAGCTTAGTAAACCCGTCTCCACCAGTGCTTTGCTATGTGAACCAATGAATATGATCCTTATTGATTCCTTGGTGGATATCAAACGCAACTATAGCTACGTAGCATAGTACAACTCTCTTGTGGAAAGGCAGCCTAAGTATTCGATGACCTCGGTGGCATAGCGTTTTCCGGTAGAGATGCGCATGCTGCGTGTTCTGCAAATATTGCTCTGCATCTGGGTGTTGTGGTACCATGGTACTTTTAGTTTCTGATACATGCGACGCAGGCTATCCTTGTGAGGGTTTAAGGGCTATTACCTAGGTGCTCTGGTATCTGAATATAATGATTGATTAACTATTATAATAAGGCTAATTTTAATTTTAAAACACCACTAATCATTTACTGCCGCACGGTATTGCGAGCTTTGGTCGGATTTTACGGGTAGCATCCGGTTCAGACCGGAAGTTGTTTCACTAACCCGTACTTCTTCATAAATACTTTATTTACCTATTTTACAAACATTTTTTAAGTAAGAACTGGTCTCTAAGAACTAAATTAGGTAGGTAAAAAATTATTTATTTATTTAGAATACAGTATAACATCATAACAGGTTTTTTTTTTATCCCTAAGGCGATGCCATATGTTATTACTAATAGGTACATCTTTTTTTTTTAACTATTTGTGTATAATATTTTCAATCAATTCGGACATTTAGCTTATTACGTACTCCAATCGTCCTTTATTATATCTATTTATACAACTGTTGCGTTGGGGAGTAAAATGGCAACCAAGAACCGTGCGACGGCGCAATGTTGGAAGGCCAATAAATTATTCATTTCAAAATGATCCTTACGACTACTGAATAAAATTACATATCGCACGTTGTTTGAACATGGCTTACTACTAATATATATGAAACTAATTGAATAATTAAATTAACATCAAAACTGGTACTCGCAAGGGTCAACTACTGGCTAGTCAGCAGCTCGCACCGTGTAAAGGGGGCTTAGGCAAGAAGAGCAGAAAATAAGTATTTTTTCGTTTCGTGGCTTAACTTTCACAATGAAATTCTTGCTGCAAAGATTACTAGTCGTTTATTAAACCGACGTTTCTAAACGAAAATAAAATGTATGTAAATAGGGTGAATAAAATACCACAAAATTGGTGGCTTAAGAAATGCTTTCGCTCTTTGTGGGAATTTCAATTTGTTTGACTGTTACGTTCAAGATATTTGTAGATAATTGTACCCTAATTTAAGGTATACTTAGATTTTAGGTAAGTAGGTGTCCCTATGTGTCCCTACTATGTGTAGGTACAAAGGTAATAATAATGTTCTTTACCTAATGCAACAACAAAATCGAGACTTTTATGACAATACGACCTCGGTGGAGTAGCGGGTGAGTGCCCGTCTGAGACAAAAGGGGTGCGGATTCGATTCCCGCTGCGGGAAAATGTTTGCATGATCTGCAAATATTTTTTCCTGGTCCGGGTGTTGTGATACCATGGTACTCGTAGTTTCTGATACCCATGTCACTGGGAATCCTAGTGTGGGGTTAGGACTATGGCAAAATAAATACTTTCAAAACCGATATACCTAAGTACCTAACCATATGGGTATAGAGCCTATATGTATAACACACGCGACATCATGGGATGACACGCGACATACGACATTTCAAGAGCAAACGTTTGTAAAATACGATCTATCTTCACACTCTCCTGCAGGGACTTGAAACGGTTGTTAAATTTCGGTATTTAACGGTTAAATAACGGTATCGTTATTATATTTCTTATCAATATTTTTCGGTTAACCTCTATTTTTGATACCCTGTTATTTCGATACCATAATACATAATACATATACCATAATTCTGTCTCCCGATATTTTTTGGATACCGATAGATTATTGATATGACGTCATATCTGAAAATAAGGGTATCCCAGTTTTGCGGTAATTCAGTCCCTGCTCTCCTGCACGATAACAAAGTATACAATCATCCGATTCATTGACGTCTATCTGACAGTAATGATAGTGTCGTGTAGTGTGATAACGGTTTTGGTGGACAAGGGTCCGCAGTCCAATCTAATACATTTGTAACATTATAATATTAGGTTATTTTATTTAATTTTTGTACCGTACTTACTGTGTACTTTACTTTACTTTTTAAATTGTATTTTTTATTTTATTGTAAACTTTAACATTTCAAGTGTATGACGTCTGTTCCTTAATGGAATAAATTGAATTGAATTGAATTAATGAACGAAGTTCCGTAAAAAATAATACAAAACAACAAATCCACCGCGTAGGTAGTATTCAGTATTCAGTATTCATTTATTACATACATTTTTTGTACATGTCACATTAACAAAAAACAGTATACATTGTATACAGAGTTGTATAGAATTAATAAATATTATATAATTGGAAACCAAAATTATGTCAAATAATTATAAATATGTCATTATTACAAAATAGATAAATTAAAAATTAATTAAATCACTACCCTAAGACCGGTGAACTCATCGAACGAGTAGAACGTCTGCTCGACGAGCCAGCGCTTTAACCTGAACCTGAAGATTGGTAGGCTAGGAGCCTCCGTGACCCCTTTAGGGAGACGGTTAAAAACCGTGGGACCCATCACATGAGTGAGTTTATCAGACTTCGCCAGCCTGCGCAAAGTCTCCGACAGTTGGCCCGCGCGACGCGTGCTATACCTGTGGGTGTCACCGAGCTTACTGAAGGCCTCCGGGTTCGTTTTCACGAACACGGCGACCTGAAAAATTACCAGGGAGGGCAACGTGAGAATTCCCAATTCCTTGAAGTACGGGCGGGCAGACGTTTCGCGCGGTATGCGGACGATGGCCCGTACGGCGCGCTTCTGTAAGCGGAAAGCGCGCTCCCACTCGGCGGCGCGCCCCCATAGCTCGGCTCCGTACTGTAGTACGGCTTGGATCGTGGCGAAGTAGCAAGACAGGACGACCTCCCTGGGCAGGAAGCCAGATAGCCGCCATAACGCAAAGCACGCACCTCCTAGCTTACCGCACACTTTGTTCACGTGGCCTTCCCAGGTGAGGGCTCGGTCTATCTCGAAGCCCAAGAAGGTCGTGCGGTCTACTTGCTCAATCCGCACACCACTGGCCAGAACAGCAAGTGGTCTAACGTAGTGGCCGGAAAGACAGAAGTGTTTAAAATGTGTCTTCGTCAAGTTGAGTACTAGGCCATTTACTCTAAACCAACCCGCTAGCAGGCAGGCCGTTTCGTTTAACGTTTCCTCGAGGCGGTCAATAGATGGCGCTGTCACTACCGCGGCTACATCGTCGGCATACATCAACACCTCAGCGGAGGCCACGGCGTCCGGCAAGTCGTTCAAGAGTTGAGAGAACAGTATATTCGAGATCGATGAACCCTGTGCCACTCCCATTGTCGTGGTCAGTGGGTCAGATCTCTCGGAGCCTCCTGTTCCCACTACCACCTGTGACCTAGCTCGCATCATGCTCTCTAGCAGGGCCAGCGGCGCGTTCTCAATGCCGTAGTGGCGCAACTTTATCGAGAGGATCGTATGGTCGGCCACATCGAACGCCTTTGAGAGGTCACAGCACAGCACGGCTACGTGCTGCTTGTTCTCACGAGCAAGCATCACGCGGCGAATGACCTCCCGAGTAAGGGACGTGGTCGACCTGCCCTCGCGATACGCGTACTGGCGATCCGACAGCGCTTGGGTGTCCTTCAGGTAGCTAACGAACCGAGTGCACAGTCCGTTCTCGAGTACCTTGGCCACCGCCGGGATGATGGAAACGGGTCGGTACGCATCAATGTCGCGCGGCCTACCTTTGCCTTTGAATAATGGAGAGACCTTGCTGAGCTTGAAGGGCTCAGGGTAAGTCCCTCGCCTGATACAAAGATTGAACAGGTCCGCCAGTACGGGAGCCATGGGGGCCGCCGCTATGCGCAACAGCCTCATGGAGATGCCGTAGGCGTCTTTCGATGGCTTGGGCGGGATCAGCGAGGTGATGATCGTATGTACCTCGAGTGCCGTGAAAGGGCGCAGTCTCAAAGAGCGGTCGGCGAGCGCGGCCAGCACGGCGGCGGGGTCGGCGACGGGCGCTCCGCAAGCGGCCGCGGCGTCCACAAACCGAGAGTTCATGGCGTTCACGGCGCATTTCTTGGTCGGGAATGGGTCTCCGTTGGCGCTTCTCACAATATCTGTGAAGTCAGTTTGTCCGAATTTAGTTTTTCCTCTTTGCTGATTAACTATTCCCCACATCGTTTTTGAAGTATTTTTGCTATTATTTAGAATGTCAGAGTAATATTTTGATCTGCTATTTTACTAGTTAGGTACGCTCTTATTCTGATCTAATGAACGCGCACCTTTAGCCGATCGGTTCATCTCAAAGACAGACCGATCATTATGACAATCATAAAAAATACACAAAGAACCGGAAGCCTCTTCAAAGTATATTGAATAATCAGCTGATTAAAGAATAATAGGTTTGGAAGTTATCAAGATAGGGACAGGACAAAGTGATAAAGAAATGTAGCTAATTTGTATTCCTCCGGTTAACGATCCTGGGTGTTATAAGCACTCGTGATGTCTCGTGACTTTCTCTAGGTATCCTTAGAGAATGTTTTCTATGGAGTATTCAGATCAACCAACCCGCAACCCAGCGTGGTGAGTATGGGCAAATCCCCCCACATGATGAGGCATTCGCTATGTCTGTGGGGGAGGCAATGTTCAGCAGTGAACGTCGTACGGCTGAAATGATGATTCAGATCAGTTCGATGTCAGTATCAGTATCGGAAAAGTCATTAGTCAGTATTTCGCCATGCGTCTGTCCACCGTTAATTTACTTTTTGTTAATAGGCTATTAGTGCTGTCACGCTGAAATATTGCTAAATACCTTATTTGAGAATACCTTAAATGATATCAAAATAGTACATATATACTTTAATTACGACGTACAATATCGGTTCATAAAAGCCAAATTACTCATAAATTCATTCGTTTTTGCAATCATAACTCGATTGCGAATCGATGGCATAACGCGCTAAAGGTGTTATTTTAAACTTAATTTCGCTGAAAGTACCTGGAAATACCGTTATCCCAGGCATTGGATCAAGCCACCGACCGCTCTTGTTTTATACAACTAAGGTGGCAAACAATCATACGGCGTGGTTACCGTAGCCTATGGACGCTTGCAATACCAGAGGTATCACACACGCGTTGCCAACCCAACCTCCCCCCCCCCCTGAAAGAGCTTCAAAGACCATTATTTCTTCTTCCCCCAATCGGTGTTCCACCTTCGCATTTGATAACTGTAATTATTTTGACGAAACTCCCATAATGAAGTAAATAAATGAGTTGTAAACTTCCTTTAACTTATTTAATGTACCAACTGACTACAAAGTATTTACAAGTAAGTAATACTCGATTTACTTCGAAAACTAAATTAATTACAAAATTAGAGAGCTAAGGCGCTGACAAGAGTCAACTTAAATTCCATCAAAAACTGTCATAAGTAGGCAGGCACTGAAAAAATATACTTACCTATGTAACTTTTTACCGAAAACTTTATTTTATCTAGCAGTAGGTGTTAACTGCGACTTCGTATGGAATTATATTTTTTAGCACTAATACCACGAACTAATTATTTCTGTATTAAGCTGGAACTTTGAAATCTTGTTTCAAGTCCGTAGAATTTTCTGAGAAGTTCCGTGGAACAGCTCCTGACTCCATCATCAGATCAGCTCGCAAAACAGCCTTTAACCTTCCTCATGGGTGCTCACTATGTCCATAACAAATTTAATCAAGATTGGTTTAGTTTTATAGTCGTGAAAACGTTACAAACAGGGAGACAGAGGAATTTATTACAATAAAACAAAAATGTTTGTGGGATGTTAGGTTTAAGTTCTCCGTAAAATGTCAACTGATTTCAATGAAACTTGGAATAGATAGAGTTATTTACCTAGAAATAGTTTATAGGCTACTGTACCACGAGAACGAAGCCACGGACAAACGCTAGCCAGTAACAAACGTTGCCTGACTTATTACCTGAAACGAATGTAAAAACTAATCTGCTAAGAACAAAGTTATGCCACGAGCAATTTGCCAAAATTACACCAAACAAGACACCCTGTATACTTTATTGTTAAGCAAAAGGTGCTTTTAAGTCTTAGGAACACACTGTAATTATTAAGTAAACATAATTACCTAGGCCACAAACTTAGCTAAGTAGTGAGAACTTTCGGCGGCTGTATAAATACGTCTTTGGAGTGATTTTAGTAGGGGTGACACAGTTTAGACACAATGAAAAACTGTTATGGGAGATTTCGTTTTTTAATCTTTTTTCCCTTGGATAGAATCTTAGGCCTTACTTTGTATGACTTTTATTATGTATGTATATTCTTTATTCATTCTATTTTTAAGACATGTTATTAGTTAGTAAGTCACCGTCAAGTCAAGTTCAGTTTAGTAAGATATATGATGTTCAGTTTACTAAAACTTCGAGAGACCTTTTGGCGCCAACCTGAACAATCACGATACACGCAATCATTTTATTTCACTTGTTCACTTTACTCAAACAATATTACGTAAAAACATATTACACAATATGGTTCAACTGAACAATACTATTTGTAACGAATAATGCGATCATCTGTAAGGCGGATGTACCTCGCCAAACGGGCTGCTCCAATTTTTGATCGAGAATATCGTGCCATTTATAAATTAAAAAAAAAAAAAACTAGTCCGTAGGTTTTTGAAAAATAGTTGCATTTAAGATCCAATTTGGTATAGTTTCAATGACTTCGTAGTTCAGGTAAGATTGGATTTTAGTTAAAATCCTAAAGATGCGATTTTCAAAGCTCAACGATCATCCAAGTACCAACTACTCTACTCTACTCACTCACTACCTACTACCTATCTACTGTTGTTTGTCTTGTTTCTTAACTCTTTGTACCTTGTAGTGTCTGTATTTTTTCTTATTAGTTTGTGCTGTTTATTTATTTATTTAATCTTTATTGCACACAAAAAACAATGTCCAAAAGGTGGGCTTAATGCCAAGGCATTATCTACTAGCCAGCCTGATTGGGTAGAAACAGGAGGTTGGCGTGCGACAGATTGCTGTTCTTGTGTGTGACTAAAATAAATGTATTTTCTTTCTTTCATTCTTTCTTTCAACTATTACCAGACTTTCGCGAAATCTAGTTCGGGGCGAACCACTAGTTAAAAAACGGGCGCGTGTCATCCCTACCCATTGTCATCCGTTAATGAGCCATAAAGTAGGTGTGACAGTTTGCCACGTAAAATCTCCACGTGCCAGCTAGTTACTCTGCATATCATAGGGGTTTACCTTGCCTTATTTGTACAAGGTGATACATAATATGTATGATATCCCGAAAGGGGCTTTTTCATCACCCAATTGGTAATAAAGTTTGTTTTCAACTTTTGGAAATTGGATATTTTTTATTGAAAAAACTCTATGCGAAAATCAGCTGTTTTGGGGTCAAATCAGGTCAAACTCAATGAATCAGCTGTTTTCGGTAGTAATCTTGATTCCTAACTTCTTGTACGTTTAGTTATTAGTTTTAAAGATGATAAAAATACCAAAAACAGCTAATTTGAGAAAGTTTTTGAAAAAAAAAATATATATATTGAAGTTTTTTTCGCTAAAATTATTTATTTTCGTTGATAGAATAACAGGATAATTTCAGGATGGAATACATGTTATGAATCACCTTGTATAGGGTGTAAAATAGTTTGTTGCTTTTCGTATAATCATTTCTAAAACTTTCTTCCAAATTAGGTGTTGAAGTCATTGGGCAAAATTGTATTATGGGTCTGTTATTTTTTAAGTCAACCTAATCCATATAAAACTGATTTAGTACGTATTTTTAGGATACACTTTTCATTAGACAAGACTGGGTGTCTTGTCTAAAAAATTTCAGTCAATTCCATGTGTCTTGAAAGTCGTGATGACAGTCTATGTAGTATATGGTGGTACATTTATGCTTTGTTTTTCTCTAAGTATTTTACTATGGTATCATTTTGAAGATTATGAAATCTAAGCATCTTAGTGTGTATATAAATATAAATAAACTCTGGGAATGGTTTTCGCGAGGACGAGTTCCTTTATAAAGGAAATCGTCCTTGGGAAAACCATTATTTCTTTTAGCAGTTCCTGCACACCCTGTATTCGGTTTCACGGACTAGCTTCTAAATAGTGCTCGTAAACTAAACTAGTAGGGAGTGCTCCATTATGTTGCACTCTGTTATTATGAAATACCTAGGAACTCTTAAACGGACAAGTTTTTAAGAACTGTGCTTTTTATTTTTTCTTTTTACCACTAGCTAATCCGCCCGCCACTTCGTCCGCGTCTTCAAGTATGTTTCTACCTTGACTCTTGTCAGTTCGTAACTACACTTACACCTATACTGAGATCTTGATTTTTCATTCATTAATTATCTAGCTGTATTTGCACTTAGAGGTCGATGTCCAAATCTCCCGGTGTTGCGCAGAATGTCGCAACCCCATCGCCCGTTTAAGTGTATCATGAAAGTTGGAGATACCACAGACAAGGTGATCTGTCAGCGTTGTCACATGTTTGTTTGATTCATATCTCAAGACGCTAAAAGTGCATTTGTGCGAATGGAGCTAAAATGTGAACTTTGTGTCTATGAATTTCATTTATGTTTAGAACCCAGGTTGTCTCGCACAAAACCCAGTGATTTGATTTTCTTGTCTTCTTCTTGTAAAATGTTTTTATGACTAGGTATATATGTATAAGGAACTTTACGTAATTTTTTCTTGATTTTGATTCTAGATATTATTTATTCTCAAATCTTTGTCCTTAGCCATGAATCAATTTACTTAGTCTTTTCTTAAAAAAGCTATTTTGTAAAACTATCACATTATTTCTGGAGTTGAGTAAGTCATTCGTGTTAGAAGGCCTGATGCCACGCCACCGTAGGCCACCTGACCGACGATATTGTGAAGGTTGCGGGATGTCGGTGGATGGAAAAGGCTCAGGCAGTTTGTAGTGGTGTGGTACTCTTATGGGGAGGCCTATGACCAGTGGACAGATGATGATCACATTACTCACCAAAAAACGTATTCTTGTCCACAGTCATGAATATCTCGATGCAGCTCTTCCTGGTGCTGGCGGCGTGCCTCTGTCTCTCCGAAAGTGCTCCTGACGGCCGGCTAGCGCGCAAGCAGCGCCCGACGCGAGGGTTCAAGAATGTTGAGATGATGACCGCGCGCGGCTTCGGCAAGCGAGACCGACCCCACGCTAGGGCTGAGCGTAAGTTTTCAAAGACAGATTACACACTGGGTATAGTAGGTATTTAAAAGAGGCAGACAGCAGCAGAGAACAGCTGAATCTATCTACAATGTATTTTATCCCGAAATTGGCTTATTTTCAGCCCACTAAACCTACCCCGTTTGTCTACGACAGACAGAAACTCTTCGTTTTTCATTGAAAAAACAGTTCGTTCAAACTCAATTAAACATCTATTTTATCTTGATGTAGAACTTCTTGTACGTTTATTATTGAGTTATAGATATGATAAAAAGACCAAAAACAGCTAGGTTAGGTAGGTTTTTTATTCGCTAATATTCTTTCATTTGTTGATAGAATAAGCCCATTTCGGGAATATTATGAATCACCTTGTACATTATTTTTCTTTGAGTTCCTAATGAGTCATTACTACGCAAAATTTCCATAGGCCGCTAATGAAAGAACAAAGGAATGATCGTTTTGCACGTACGGCATGAAACGGATTTATATTTGCTTGTTGTAAATTTTACATCTCCCTTACCCACAAGTACGCATAGATAGGTTCACCCGACAACAAATTGGATATTAAAGTAAATAAAATCATCATGATTGAGATTTTTTACCTCATTTTACTCGATTTCGCAGAAAAAAGGGTAATGTGTTGATACAATTAATTTTGTGCCATGCGTGCTCTGCGACCGTTGCTGATCATTGGGGGCTTATTGAAGCTCATTTTATTATTGAAGGCTTGTCGGTTTAGTGGGAGAATCTGCGACTTTCGATCTAAAGGCCGTAGGTTCGAGACTGTCATGCATCAATTAGTTTTTCTGTTCGAAAAATTTAGAGAGCACGTGCTTGAAACGGCGAAGGAAAACATCGTGAGGAAACCAATAAGAGGTATCCTCGTGTATTCTTAAAGTGGCCATGGGCTTTTAACCTGTCACGTATGGAATACTCACTACTGTAAAATGAGGGCCAAATGTTTGGACTTTCTTCAAGGATCTGATCGAGAGGAAAATGTCTACCATTCATGGGACAAAAGTCTTAAGCCTACTTATTTTTTTTTGTTTCTAATTATTTCTTCACAGATGGATTCAATCTTTTAGAAGATCATGTCTTTAGGCTTTCAATCTGGTGCTCTACCAATTTAAAATAAAAGGAGGCCTCAAAACCTAATAATCATTTTTATCCCCACTTAAGTTTTGCAATTATGGTGTCACCGTTCTATCCGGATAAGGAGATTATCCTAGAACTCAAACAAAACAAAACTTGGAAAACTAGATCTTAAATAAATCGCAAATATTGTGCCACGTTCATCATCATAATTTCAGCCGTAGGGCGGCCACTGCTGATCATAGGCCTCCCCATAGATTTCCATAAATAATTGGGGAGATTTGCCTATACTCACAAAGCTGGGCATGCGGGTTGACGAGCGCAGATAAAGCTATAGGTGTTAAATGGGGAACGCTGTTGCTCATTACCTAGCTTTTTTTCCGTAGTCGCCTCTTACGCCTCGGGTAGAAATAGAGGGGCCTATTCATCAGCCGGGACCACCGATACAAGAACCTATAAGGTTTGTCATCGCATTCACATTATTTTCCAATGATCAAAGCGAGACATTTCCTAAGAACTATTGGATCTTCTGTGCCTTTTGACTGGGTTGTGACGTCACATTCGGTCTCTCTAGTAATTGACCAACCCGCTGTAATTTCCCTAATAGCCTGCAGCTGCTAATGAACTTGATTGAACTGGAATAGACATTGGCAATGTCGGCCGATACTCGTCCACACTTTGTACCAACTTGCAATAAGGAATATAGTTTTACAAAATAATGATTACAATAGAAATCATTTATTTTGAATTTTAAAGCCGTGTTAGCCTAGTGGGATGTTCGCCGACTTTCGATCCTAAGGTCGTGGGTTCAACGTGGGTTCAGACTACCCACTTTGAGATCTTCAGGATCTGATCGCCTGGAGATCTGAGAGGTTGGTCCATACTTGGAAATAAAAGTAGTGAGGCCATTTTTTTTCTATTATTTTTAATCTGTCTTTTCAATCACTGAAAATAAGGCTAATCAATAAGGAATATAATACCTACGTACTAAATTAACTTAGGAAAAATGTTAAGCAAGATATTGAAAAATACCTAACGTGAGTACTTATATGTACTTATAGGTAATCGTTTATCCTTTTTCCAAGTGTATAAAGCAATTTCAACACCCAAAAGAACTTCGGCAAAGTATTGTGCTTACCATACATTGATCCGACACACAGCCACTTTAATCCCGCATTGAGCCAATTTGAACCTAATGGGCCGAATAATTTGTTATGAATATATTCTTGTTACCTTAACATTCCTTTTTTCCCTTTATTATTCACGAAAATGCAGGGTGAGTTTTGGAAGTTTGCTATACTATTACATTGTGATTCGTATCATATTTTCAGCTGAAGTTCTTTTGGACGAAATTGAACACTAGTATTGTCAAAAAAAAACTGAGAATCGTGTTTAAAGCAATCGCAATGATAATAAAAATGACAGTTTGATATAAGTGGTAGAGTGCAAGACATGGCTGACCTGAATACCTTTTAAGTAGATGCTATTTTCTACGAATGCGTGGCGTATTCGCACTTTCGAGTCAAAAAATTGTCACCACGTTTATCCTGAGTAAAAGAGAGCTCGATTTATGAGAATTCGCTCAAACAGTATCAAAACTGTAGGGAAATAACTTTCTGTCGATTCTATTAATAAAATAAATATAAATATTCCGGACATATTCACACGGTCAACTGATCCCAAACTAGGCATAGCCTGTACCAGAGACTGATATTTAAATAATGGATAAATATTTAATACCCAGACACAGAACAAACATCTGTGTTTATCACACACATGTTTTTCCAGTGCGGGGGATCGAACCCGCGACCTCTAGCGCAGAAGGCAGAATTACTACCAACTGAGCTATGAGGCCAGTCATGATATTAGACATGACTCTAGTAAAAAAGTCTAAAAATGTATGGAATTGACAACCTATCAAAAAAATATGTATGGAACTTATTGTTCAAAGCTGTCGATAAGTATTTACATTTGCAAGGGGCACTAAAATTAGTAAAATTAAATAAAAACTTATTTCTAAGGTGACGTAAAGTACGCAACGTCTGAAGAACGGGCCAGTCGCAGCACACCTACTTTTAAAAGCTCTTCTGTTAGTGTTGCCAGGGATTTCGGTAAAAGAGCACCAGTATTGGAAAATGAAGGTACAGCGCAATCGGAATACGACTGTATTAAAACACAGTCAGAGCTTAAATTCGGATGAAAGCCTTCGGCTACTGAAAGGCAGCTTCGCAAGTGTTTGGGAATCTTGTTAACGTGAATAAGCTCGTGTTGAACCATAGAGGGAATCCGATAGAGCGAGAGATAGTTTGTTCCAAAGGCTAGTGATATATTTTTGTGAATAGAAAAACTAATTTGTCAAAGTAAATTGGTTTTTAAAGTCTAGCCTAAAAGCAATATATTTTTCTGTTAGCCATAAAAAGAAAAGGAGTTTTTGTCCAACATGTACAGCCCTAGTTTCCTATGTAAAAGTAAAGACGAAGGATAAAGCGTCGGTCACACGTAGCTTTTAAAAGGTCCGACTTCTTGCTACTTGCAAATGACAAGTAGGCGATGCAAGAAGCGTCGAATTTCTCTCGTCGCTAGTTCTCGCTGCTACAAAAGAAGCCTCGTGTAACTAACGTTTTAGCGATAGGCAAGCACTTTTTGACGTATGTTCGCTGCTACATTATTGCCGTCAATGCGTGCTCAAACGGTGTGCGCGATGCGCGATGCTTCTGTAAGGCGGAGGTGCCTCTCCAGATTAATGGGCTGCACCAATTTAGAGCGAGAAAATCTCGCTTTGCCCTCATCATCAACAACCTGTAGAAGTCCACTGCTGGACATAGGCCTCCCCCAAAGAGTTCCACGACGAACGGTCTTGAGCCCTTTCCATCCACCGACTTCCCGCAACCTTTACAATGTCATCGGTCCATCGGGTGGGGGGCCTTCCAACACTGCGTCGCCCGGTTCGTGGTCGCCATTCGAGAGCCTTTACTCCGCAACGGTTATCGGTTCTGCGAGCTATATGGCCTGCCCACTGCCACTTCAACTTGCTAATTCTGAGAGCTATGTCGGTGACCTTCGTTCTTCTACGGATTTCCTCATTTCGGATCTTATCACGTAGTGAAACTCCGAGCATAGCTTTTTTTTTTATGTTACTCGGTGGCAAACAGGCTTACGGCCCACCTGATGGTAAGTGGTTACCGTCGCCTATTGACATCAGCAACACCTGGAGCATTGCTAATGCGTTGCCTGCCGAACCCCTCCCCCCCTAAAGAGCTCTGGCAACCTTACTCACCGCGGGAACACAACACTATTTGAAACAAATAATGTTATTTGGCTACGATCTTCTGTAAGGCGGCGGTACCTCCCCAGGCGGGCTGCTCCAATTTAGAGCGAGAAAATCTCGCTGTGCGTAGGGCACAAAAAAATAAAAAATAGCTCTCGAAAAATAGCTAAATTGAAAAATAGCTCTCTCCATAGCACGTTGCGCGACTTTGAGCTTGTATATGAGGCCTACCTTCTCTAATTTTCTAAGTGCCACCGGATTCCCTCTAATGTTCAAGATATTACGAGTCAACGATCTGATATGTTTGTGAAACCTACCTTGCCGACAGGGGAGGCCGACGTGTTCGTAAATTGTCTAATTATATTGCAAGGATGTATTCAAATGCGGTTAAAACATAATGAAGAACAGTTTTAGCTGTGTTTTCCCGAGAAACGGTGGCCGTTATAATGACGACAATAATTCTTTGTTGTATTTTGTACAAAAAAAAATAACTCTACTTGGTGAATTTTTCGAAGAATGTGAGCCACTATGTTGATAAAGTATGTATTTATATAATTAATTAGTACCTATATTTTATCCGCAAGCGAATAACTTAGATTTAATTTAGATTAAGTCACACACATACCTACATCTTGTACCTACAACTTACAAAACTATCTTGAGTTGTAGTACTAGACAATTTGAAAAACGGGTTTTACACACGCTAGAATAGTGTCGTTGACCTTACCTCTACTGAATAGAGTCAATTTTGAGTTTGACATTTTGAGGGTGATGTGCGATATAGCTCTAGCTCAACGACACATCGCAAGCTTATAAAAGTCAAACTCAAAATTGAGTCTATTCAGTAGAGGTAAGGATATTTTTGAAAATAAAAACTAAACTATGAGATGAACAATGGGCGGCCTTATCGCTGAAGTAGCGATCTCTACCGGACAACCTTTGGATTGGACTGAATATATCAACAACATAATATCTTATGCCGTTCGAACACGGCTTACGAACGAATCGAAACATTGTTCGTGCTCTCATCGGGATTATTAAGGCATGAGTAAAACCCGTTTTTCAAAATATCTTCACTTCACTTCATGTCCACAACTTCTTTCACACAACAGACACATTCGGAGCAACACCCCACAAAATATTCAAGCCAAAGAACAGCTTGATGGTAGCCTATGACTTTGGCAAAAGGAGTGGTAACGACTATACTGATGAAGGTAAAAGGGGAGAAAAATGCTTCAAACGCGCTTGAAAACAAATTTCCTGTCACGTGTGCTTTAGTAAGAGTAACCATCAGAATTCAACACAGTAGAAATTAAAAGCTCTCTATTATTAGGTAGGTACAGTCACCTGCATAGTTGCATACGTTTCATAATCTTCAAATGACGCTACAGTACAAAGCATATAGATTTCATCGTCGACATCATTTCAGCCGTAGGGCGTCCACTTCTGAACACTGGCCATGCTTGGCATGCGGGTTGGCGAGCGCGATTTTTCCCTAACTCGCCTCATACGACATCCACGGGTCGAAATGGAGAAGCCTATTCTTTAGCCGGGGTAACCACGGCATACTTAAATATTTACAAAGAAAAAATTCAACCATCAACTTGTGCCAATTTCATCCTTTACTGTTTACTTACCATCTCCATCTATCTTGTGGCATATTTTCAAAATTATGAAATGTGTACATCAATGTAATGCAAGCGACTGTACAACGAACGGAGTGTCAGGAGTACAAAATTAAATGGTAAGCGAACAAAACGAATTCCACCTCAAAATTGACCGTCTATTTGAATAAAAAAGCACATTAAACCATATGTAGTATTAGTTAGCTTATACGTAGGTAAATCAGACTACTCCCTGCTAGTTTGCAGGGCGCGGGGGTGATGAGCTGCGAACGGTCAGCAGGCGCGTTTATTGGTATGAATACTGATCCTTCCCTTCGCCCCTGTTAACATTGCAGGAGTGGTCTGAGTTTAATGGTTCATCTGTACTATCAAATGCTTAGTTAATATTTGGCATTCACAGAAGAAGAAATAAGAGTCACCAGGGGAACTTTTAGACCGAGTGGGAAGGTTCTTATCGCTCGAGGATACGGAAAACGAACTGACGGAGGTATCAAGATAAATCAACTGCCAATGACAAATAAACAAACCTACATATTGGAAATTGGCATTTTGTGTATAAGTAACAAACTAACCAAAGCTTTGATATTTTGTTTGTCCAAAAACGCCCAAGATAATAGGGTTCTGCTTACCTTTGGAGGATTATCGTTAAGCTAAAAATACGCAGGATATTGTTTATCAAAACGCCCAAGGCATTGGCGTTTGAAATACAAACACCCACATAATTGGCATTAGCTAATTATAAAATACATACTCGCAATTTCAGTGTTGGCGAGTTACAAACCAGTAGATAGCCGTGTTATTATTTTTAACTTTTAGAGCCTGTTCCCATTGTTTCGTGACGGGTAATCGTCGTCCGGTTCAACTTAATATAGCATCACACGATAAACTGTTGTCACGACAACGAGACGACTGGCTTGTAGCGATAAAGCTGTGGCCGTATCCGGTAATTTTTAGAGCCAATATAAATAATAATTTTTAGCTCAAAGCTAACGATAAAAACACAGTGGAAACAGGCTCAATAGTTTTAACTCTAATTTCTAGCATTGCGTGGTCATACTGATATAAGCCCCAGGGATTCTACATGACATATTGGGCTGGCTAAACATGCAATTCGCTTAATGAAATTTGTGAACACGAACAAACAAAATATTGTATAACTAATTACCCACAAAAAAACATTTGTGAACGTTGCAGTTGCCTACGCAAACGGTGCTGTCCGCCGTCTGTCCTCGGAGTGGCGGCAAAGTGACTGATTTGATAAACAATTGAAACTAAGTTTTATTTACTTTTAGATGCGGCTGATATTACAACATCACCCAGTGAGGTTCGAAGCGCCTCGCGATTGTGTAATATATGGTTGACTAGCTTCCGCCCGCGGCTTCGCTCGCGTGGTACCTAGATAAAAAGTAGCCTATATGCTAATCCAGACTATAATCTATCTCTGTACCAAATTTTATCCAAATCTGTTCGGCCGTTTAGCCATGATTGAACCACAAACATCAAACATCTAAACATTCTCACAAACTTTCGCATTTATAATATTAGTAGGATTTTCAGTTATTAGTAAATCAGCCGCTTTGTCACCACTTTTTTGTGTTGAAATTATTACGGAAAAAATATATATTGACCGCCGTTGCTATGAAAATAATGACAGTCTGGTGTTTGAGGAGGAACGTAACTGCTCCTATATATGGTGAGGGTCAAAGATTTTAAGGTCTACCTACGCTCGAGAGAGAACAGTAAAAACACTGGATTACATTACATACATGGAAAATACACGTGGCTCATGAGTCAGAAAATAAAACATGGTATTTCTCATTTCTTTCATTGAATAGTATAATTTGTACAAGATACATTTCCTTGTCTGTCCCAAAAAAACCTCATTTATGGTGTAATTTCCCAAAGCCTGTACACTCAGATACAGAGTCCTTTAGTCTATGAATAACGACAAAGGCGATGGTGGCAGAGGTAATAAATGTAAGGGTCGAGCCTCACATCAATACAGCTGCTAATTAAAGTAGTGAAGGTAAAGGAAAATGAAAGAAGTATTTATTCTATTGCAATTACCTTTATGGACTATTTTTATGTCTCTCGATTCGAGAAAGGAATGAAAGTGGGTGGGTATCACATAGGTAGCCATACTTTGGAAAACATGGAAAAAAAAATCGGTCATTTGATTGGTACCTTTTTCTGTTAAAGTTTTATTTCAGATAAATGATGTACGAACGAACCATATAGGGTTAATATTCTGAATTTGGAAGTTACGAAACGTAATTCTTTCTATGGTTAAGTTTTTTATTAAAATAGTTAAGCGTGATCTCTTATTTTTATTCCTTTTACAATTCAAGAGCTTTTATTGTAAAGGTTCTACCTAGTGCTTCTTTGTCTTTGTGAGTTTTGACAGTGATGCTTTTGTAAAAGGTGACTGTGATAGTTATTTCACTATGCTTATACCAATACTTCTACACAGGAATGTAGAGTAAAAATGTACACGAATGTAAACTTTACCATAAATACTAGAATAACAGCAACCACATTTTTTTAAAGGCAGTGGAACCGGTTTCTGACAAACATATAAAAAATACATAGCTTCCGAATTAATAACCTCCTTTTTTGAAGTCGGTTTAAACCTGTGTGCCGGTATACGAGACTGAACTTCCCCTCGCTGAATTATAGCTTTTGTGGTAATGTCATTTTAGTTTAAGAAAAAAACCTATTGCTTTGTGAACATAAATTATGCAAAAAGCTAATGTGGTGCTTTTGTAACGTTGAACCAGCCAAATGTTATTTCATAAGGGTTATTTTATTGGGCACTGAACCCTTAGTTTCGAAAGCCTTGGTATTCTAATTTTCTAATTGGTAACAATTCATGCCCAGATCAATTTCGTGAAATAGATGGGTGAGATTGTGCCATGTGAGATTTAAATATTGTTTCAACTTCCAGTGGTCGACATGGATGACTTCCTGGAGACCCTCGCCTCATCAACCGAGAAGGAACCCGAAGCTGGAGATGACAAGAACGTTGAAAGGTAAAATTTTATTTAGGAATGACAATGCTTTATTGTGTACAGAATAATAAACAAAACAGAAACTTAAACGAGCTACCAAAATAGTGGGCGGTCTTATCGCTTAAAAAAAATTAAAAGAATAAAATAAAAGGGCATTTATTCACCAAGAATCCTACACACAGTTATAAAGATACAATTGGTAATTTACAAGTTTTGGTATGTATGTAGGTAGACAGCGATTACTTCCAGTCAACCTTAGAATGGAGTGTAAGATTAAAAAATAAAGATTATAGGAAGATTGGTTGGAAAACATAAATACAAAATTATAATATTAAAAATGTGAAAGTTAAAAAAAAGTCTTATAACATTAATCAAATTTTCATTTTTAGTTTTTATAAATAGGAATAGCCAGAATTTGTTGAAGCAATTTTTTTATACAGGGCAATAACATTTGTATGACTGGCGTTTATTTCTAATGCCATTGGCACAATTACTTCGTGAAAGAAATTGATAGCGGTTCATTAGTAGATTATATTGTTTTGAAAGCAGTTAATTTGCACGTAAGCTTACTGGTTCTATCGTGGTATAACTTTTTAGATAGATAAATGAATTGTTTATTGACACAACTATGTCAACAGTAAGACAAGGAAAATAATGAGTGACTAGAACACCAAAAACGTAGTAGGCAGGCAGGGACATATCCTTACCTAGAGTTTCTAATCAAAACCCATATTTCTATGTTTGTCAGTAGGCAGCCAAAAAGACAGAGGACATGTCCTTACATAGAATTTCCAATCAAAACCCTATGTTTGTCTCTCTATGTTTGTCTTAGAAATAAAGCCAATTTTATACAACTACTTGGCTTAGCGGAGGCGTTATCTCAGCTTAGCGGTGGTATCTATTTGACATGGAATTTACCCACACACCTCAAGTTTGGCTAAACCCCGCTACGTATGTTTTGCCACGATTTCTTGTTGATATGAAGTGATATACAAGGTGATTCATAATATGTATACCATCGCAAAAGGGGCTTATTCTCTCAAAAAAAAGAAAGAATTTAACAAAAAAAAATCAATCATTCAATCTAAAACATTTTTTTCCGAATTTTTTCAAATCAGCTGTTTCTGGTAGTTTTAAAAACTTAATTATTAAACGTACGAGAAGTTCTAAATGGAATGGCGACCACGAACCGGGCGACGCAGTGTTGGAAGGCCCCCCACCCGAATGGACCGACGACATTGTGAAGGTTGCGGGAAGTCGGTGGATGGAGAAGGCTCAAGACCGTTCGTCATGGAACTCTTTGGGGGAGGCCTATGTCCAGCAGTGGACTTCTACAGGCTGATGATGATGATGATGATGATGAAGTTCTACATCAAGATTGCTCCCTCAATAAACGGAAGAATTGCTGATTGGGTGTAAAATAACCCCCTTTCGGTATACCATACATATTATGAATCACTACACATTAATAAAAAGAACATTTACAATGTTATTTGTCACGGAATAACTAAAAAAGTGGTAATAAGTTGAAGTGGCAGGGGGGATATAGAGAATTTGACAATTATTGGAACAGAAAGGTTCTGGAGACCACGCACCGGAAAGCGTAGCATAGGACGGCCCCCAACTAGATGGAAAGACGACCTAATGATTGCTGGCAGCCGTTGGGTGCAGACCGCACAAGATCGGTCGCTCTGGAAATCTATGGTGGAGGATGGCACGTTGGCAGAGACCTTTATCGATTCGCAGTAAAAGCTTTTTGCAAACTAGCTACGTAGTGACGCTACGAAATCGTAGAGTGCCTACAACTTCGTAGCATTTCGGCCTGCGGCCTACGATACCCTAGTTACGCTCTCAATTATGTTACGAACTATGTACTATGAGATCTTCAGATCTCTAACTTATGTATTTCACGAATGAATAACTTTTTACTCAACATGAAAGATCTGTTATGAAATTATTCCCACTTGATTAGACCCTCTTCAAAACCTACTCAATATAAGTTTATCTGTACCACTTCAATACAAGTATTGATTTATATATACCTATAGTACCCACGGCAGAGCGTCATTAAATTCATTGATAGTACTCAACTCAACGTTATTTTTATTTTTTTAAAGTAAGATGAGTTGGTTGCTATCAAAGAATTAGAGTAGAGTATGTAATGTAAGCATTGCGAAACTTAATGAGAAGCAATCAAAGATTTCAAAGATTGGATTCTAAATGTGAAATTACTATTTGTTCACACAAATGACAATAAGAAACTTAAAACTAACGACTTACTAACTTGAAACTAATACAAGTTAATATTTACAAAATACACAAGAAACAGTTGAGCTATTAGAACTTGTATTAGTTTTAAGTTTCTTATTGTCATTTGTGTGAACAAATCGTAATTTCACATTTAGAATCCAATAATCTTTGATTGCTTCTCATTAAGTTTCGCAATGCCTACATTACATACTCTACCATTTACTCTACTCTAATTCTTTGCTAGCAATCAACTCAACTTACTTTTAAAAATTAAAAAAACTTTAGTTACTACGTTAATAGCTCAATTGATCCAGATCACTACCGGTCGGAAGCGTCCCCAAGACGTTGGCGGAATTGCCACGCTGGGTGGCAATACTAATTCGTTGGGCAAAATAGGAGCCAGCTCTCTGGTCACGCGTCGCTTCCATCAGACGCCCTGATATCTTTTTGAAAACCCGGAGGGTCCCGTTTCCCCACGGACCCAGGGTCTCAACCCCAAAAGGCTCAAATACGTAAGCCCTATCAAGACTAACATATTTGCGCCTTTTGAGATCCTCGGCCGAATCTGCCGCAGCACCCGCCCTAACTGATGTGCCCGGAAGATGTGAGCGCGCTAGTGTATCAACACAAGTAGCGTCCCACACCATAGGTCTACCCTTCTCCCAAGGGACCAAAGTAAATGACAATGCTATTTATAGTTTGTTTCAGTCTTGACTATTTGATACATGATGTTCATTTCTCTACATTCAGTATAGAAACATTTAAGGGGTTATGAATGAATGAAATATATTATATTTTTACTTAATAAACGGTGACTTAACATAAATCCTCTAGAATCCATATTATCATGAGTCATCGTTGGCCTGAATAAGACATTAATTCTTTATTTAAGCTAACTCTTTTACTGATATACTGTTTTGTTTCACAGTATGCCTTTGGACTTACTCGTGATGGAGATGATGAACAACCCAGAGTTCACCCGATCTGTTGTGCGCAAATTTATCGACGTAAACCAGGTATAACTAGAATTAAAATGACCCATTACCAAGTACATTATTTAAAGAAAGAAATTTAAAAAATACACAAGAAACAGTAGAGCTCTCTAAAGACCGTTACAAACGATCTACAGATAGCTCAATAAGTTTGGAAAATAATAAGTATTTAAGTCAAATTAATTGCTGGGCCACACTATTAAGCTACGGCGAACTATTCGCGTTGTGAGACAAGTGCAGCTATATGAAATTATATGAAGAGTTGTGAAAAATTGTTGTGACAGTGGACTTAACCGAAGACAGAAATGAACGCGATCTTTCGCCAAAGCAAAGAACTAGCTAGAAAAACTGAGATTTTGAAGAACGCGGTTTGTCGGTGGATGGAAAACGCTCAATTCCGTTCGTCATCGTGCACAATTTTGGGAAGGCCTATGGCTAGCCGTGCACTTTCTCAGGATAATGAGGATTAGCAAAACAAATAGATCAAAGAAAGCGAATTTAAAAAATTGCCAAAACAAATGAGTTTGAGTTTGATTAATAATTATTTTTTTCTTCTAGGATGGCGTGCTATCGCTGGAGGAACTACTCAGGAACGTGGCATAAATCAATCAATTTTTTTAATAAACTACCTACCTAACGTTCTAGTCTGTTATGTTAACGATAAATACTCACAAATATTGTGTTATAAAACGTACTGTGATATCAAAATGATAGCAAATTGAAATAAAAATACAAAAAAAGCTTTATATTTCTGTTATCCATTATATAAAATATTTATGTATGGATCATTACCATTTTTGTAAATAAATTATATTCTATGGCGTAAGATTTGTCTGTCCATAGTATAACTAAAGTAGATTACATTTTTATGGCTCTTACATTAAAGTTAAACTTGAATGCATAGATATGAAAAATAATTGTGTTGGTATCTGTGAACTGTAATACTTTTTTCAAATATATAATTAAATAACACCCAACAGTCACATACATTGCCCTGACCCCACACAGGATTCCCAGTGTCGTAGGTATTAGGAACTACGAGTCTATGGTACCACAACAGACAGACCCGGAACAAAAATTTGCGGATCATGCAAACATTTGTCCGCAGCGAGAAATGAATCGCTTGCGTCTCAGACGGGCATTCGCCGACTACCCACCGAAGTCGTCTAAAATTAGAGGTATAAAACTCTCGAAATTTTATACTTTAAGTACCTAAACATTCAAAATTGATTAGACTTACAAAACCCTCTAAACTTTATCCATTTAAATCTAGCTAGAGCATGTCAATTTGAAAATGTATGTCAATGTTAACGTAAATTTTAGGGTTAAACTTTTAACCTCAAGAATCAAGTTTAGCTTTATAGGTAGTCTCGTTGTTTAAAATTAAATTTTAATCATCTAATTGGTATATCTGTCGAAATGGTTATAGTATCGTGCATTTGAAACTAATGTAAGAGGTAAAAGACTTAATTAATTGTTAGCACTTATTTTAAAATAATTCGATGTAATAGCTTAATTTCGTCAAAGTATATTTAAAAGTGATTAATATGCGCGTACTTTCAACATTCGGCGAAATTAGTGAAGTTATTAACATAGTGTTCAAACAAACGGAGTGCAATATGTCATTCTAAATTTATTTCATAACGATCCTTTCTTCTACTGAATAAGATTCAAATTTAAGTGGCTTGCGACATCGTTGGGATATCATCGCAGGCTATATCGCATGCCTTCAAATTTCCAACTTCAGATCACTACCTGTCGCTAGCCATTGTAACTCTGGATACGCTGATCTGTTAGGCCAAATATGAGCCACCTCTCGGATCACGCGTCATGTTTCGATCAGACGCCCTGATATTGTTTTGAAAATTTTGAGCCCCTAAAGGCTCAAATAGTAAGCCCTATCGAGACTAACATATTTGCGCCTTTCGAGATCATCTACCGCCGCACCTGCCCTAACTGATGTCCCCGGAAAAAGTGAGTGTGCTACTGACATTAATTAGTAGTTTTAATTTCGAACTATATTATAAACACATTTTAGGTGGCATATTGTACGCCGTTTGAACAAGGCTTAGTGGCAAAAATATGCAACTTCTTGTCACTTTCAACAAATACAATATTATGTAGTTGAAAAGTCCTTCATTCAACGAAACCTCACGTGAATGTTGGAAAAAAAAAATGTCTTTTTTTTTTCACCGCATTAGGTATCAATAATTGTGTTACTTCAAAATATGTTTGACTATGGAAACGACAATTAAATTAGCTATATATTTGTCACTTAAGTGGAAAGGCTTTGTACTGATAATTCTCATATTTTCAGGCTGGGGTAGTCTGGGTAGTTGTAAATTTGCATAGAAAAATTTAAGTTATCTTTTTAATCGCTCTACATACATACATGTCGATACTTAATTAAATGTATATTAAGACGGTAATTATTCGAAACTGAATGTTGGATACCCAAAATAGTTTGTTGTTAGACGATGTCAAAGTTATGGAAGAAATAAATATTATCGGGTATCGAAATTGTAGTTTTATTTGTTTGTTGGTTTGTCCTTCTTACGGAACGGAGCAACGAAGCGTCGGATTTATCTGCATGGACATATTAAAAAGCCGGGGAATAACTTGGCTACTGTTACCTAAGGGCCCTTGGTCTATTTTTCTAGTGTATTTTGGTTCTATTTTTGATAGACTAAGCGACAAAACTTAAAGGTTTGAATTTAAATGGTTTGCGATTTCAACTTTATCCCAACGGTGTTATATCAGATAATATGATACTCGCTCGGGGTGATAATAGCCACGTATAATCGCCACGCTACTGCACAGCTAGTATGTAGTCCGTACCGGCTTCAAAATCTTTGATGTATTCACACGATGCGACTGACGTTGATCACAATAGAGTAGGTAGGTACTTGTGCTTTCAAAGTGAAATGCGTTTGAGAACAATTGTCTCTGCACTAGATACAGTGCTGTATATTACAAGATTCCGTTCACGAAGTATGCCAAGTGAGTCCAATCAAATGCTCATATATGAGAGGTATCGACATTTTGCCGATTTCAGCTAACAATTAGTGCGAGCGAATTTTAGTCCGGCTACGTTGCATCTAAATGGAGTTTTAGTAAGTAACAAATATGCTCTTCATTTTGGAACAATTATCTACTAGCAGGCCCTTGATAGATTATTGTAGATTCCTCAAATAAAATGATCAAAATTTGTTTCATTTTTTTATGAAGACATATACGAACGCCGTTTGTAGTACTCGGTGGTCCTGTGCAACGTAAGGATGACATTCGCTGCCATAGAAAACATGCATGCATATAAGGCCGAAGCTATGTTTTAGTTTTCTCAATAATTATCGTAGCAAAAGGCACCGTCACGTTGTAAAGTAATTTACTAAAGTTAGTACAGTCACAAAGTAAAGAACCTCACTTCTGTTTCTAATATTATTGCAAATTGTGTTTCCTTCTTATAACGTGGTCGCTACTTCGATGAGCTCATTGAAACTTTGCACTTTGTGATTCCCTATACAGTTTGAGTTTTATTTACTTGATTATCTAGGAAGATAGAAGACATAACTACATTTTATTAACTTAGTGGTTGTTGGTATAATAAAGAATCAAACAAAATAAACAATCAATAACTATAACTATACCGTTAATTTTTAATCAATTTAAAGCTAGTGTCTACCGTGATCAACAAAGGTACCTTAGGTCTACGAATTTTAATATAAATTGTATCACTATGATCGTGGAAGTTAGTTCAAAGTGACGTAGAAAAGTGGACAAAAAACTTCTATTTGTGATGGACTCGCTAGTGATTCAATAGCGACAGTCGTACACACTCACAGTCACAGTAGTTTGAAACAGTCTGACCCCTCTGGATTTGCTCTACTAGACCGAAGCGAGAGTTAAAAAAAATCTCAGCTTCAGATTGGAGAAACTATAGGTGAAGTTACTAGCATTAGCTTTTAACCTGTCACGTGCATGAGTGTTCTATTGTAGTGCTACTGAAATAATGGACGTGTGTATGAAATAAGTAGTTATTTTATAAAAAATATTGCTCAATAAAGTCGAAGCTGGACAATAACCTATCATCATCAACATCATTCCAGCCGTTTGAAGTCCACTGCTGAACATCGGCCTCCACCACAGATTTCCGGAGTGACTTCCTATCATGTGGGAGGAATTTGCCTATACTCATCACACTGGGTACGCGGGTTGGCGAGCTTATCTATCGTTGCTATAATAGGAGATGCTGCTGCCCATCCAATAGCTTTTTTCCCTTAGTCGCCTCTTACGAAATCCACGGGTAGGAGATATTATGGAGGTTAATTTGATTCGATAATTCAACCAGCCCAAACTCAGGGGCTGGGTGATTTTAATATCTAATGAAGCCTTACATATTTACTCTGCCTAGTTAGAGCATATTGACCTTACATTCGTAACTTGGGGGTTATCTATAAAGCCCAGAGTAATGCCATATTCAAACGTCATGCGATATGTCCTTTTATAAATCTGATAAAATTAGTGTCAAAAATATCCTTACCTCTACTAAAAAAAACAATTTTGAGATTCAGAATTGAGGGTGTGCGATATAGCTCAACGATATCGCAAGCTCTTAAAAGTCGAACTCAAAATTAACTTAACCCCAAAGACAAAGCTCATTTTAAAATAAATTTTAGATGATGTCATCTATATGTATCGCACGCCGTTTGAAGACGGCTTTATACGAATCGATAGGAAAGTCTACTCTTCTAAGTCGGTAAAACTACTGCTTCGTAGGAAATGTTGACCATCATTAAGTCGGTCATTATTGGAAGCTACGTCAAACTATTTACCTACTTTGCCATAAGATTGAAAACCAAACAACAACAGTTCAACAAACAAAGGAATAGAAGGTTGTAATGGCCTTCTGTGTTAGTTTGGTATAAAAACAATGTCACCATAAACATTGACTGACACAAGAAATAAATTGCGTATTTGCACTGCCGTTACAGGTCCCGTTATTTCAATACATACTAAGGCTCGTATTCAGAGACAAGACTCAAGTGTTGATCTGTACTTAAATCTCGATTTGAGTCGAGATTCTAATTCTTGAACAGTATTTAAGTATAGATTCAATGATCACAGTTCACCTGAGTAAATGCTTATTCTGAAACGTCAATCAGACGAAATCGGTGCTTGAGTTTAGATTTGATTAGACATTAATCAAATGACTTTTTCTTTCCGTTACACGTACTTTGATGCAAATTTATACTTCACTTTATAGTTTTGTTCTATTTTCACCCTGGCTGCTTGAATTTCTGCGTAAAACGAATCGAAAATTATAAATAAATCAAAATGTAAACGAGAACATTTGAGTACAGATTTGAGACTCGATTCAGCGGAGAGTAGTTTAAGTACCGTTCTTGAATAAAAGTTATGTTTGAGAAGTGATTCAATACATAAATAGAGTTCAGCTGATCAGTGATTAAATCTAAGTTTGAGTCGTGTCTCTGAATACGAGCCTAAGTTATTCAATTACGGGCATTTACTCATATTATCTTAGACGCGTCTTTCTCGCCCACTTACCTACCCTTTCTCTTTCTAAGTATTACTAGGATCGGCTACACTAGCTACTCGACTACTCATATTCGAGCTACGGTAGATACTTGTAGCAATAAAGGGCAAAAGGCATTCCTGTTCAATAGTTCGTGAAGGCAGGACAATGCACACATCAAGCTAATTTCCTGTCCTCATTGTGCGTAGTTTGCTAGTCAAATTGGGTATTTTGTGTAGTTTCCGTGTAAAATATCTATTATAGAACTTATATTATGCGGATTTTCCTTTTTTTTTAAAGTCATTCACTACTTTTGGAGCTTTATTTTTATTCAATCAACATACCAAAAATAAATGGAGCTTATATAATATAAAACTTGCAGGTATAATCATTTCAATAAAAAACTGAAAAAGAAAAACAATGTGTGATGATGTCAAGGTCGTTTAGCGGTGTTCAAACAGTATGCGATATCATCATCATCGTCATCATGAAGTCATCAGGCTGATGATAGGCTGAACATAGGCCTCCCCCTTTTTTTTTTTTTTGAAGACTTTAGGTTGTCCGCATGTTTGAGTCCCAGACCGCACATGTTGAAAGGACAAGTTATTTAGTTTGATATAATATTATTATTATATTAAATCGTAAAAAGGATAATTTATCATTAAATAGCTTTCTTGGTGGCATTATTCTGCTTATGAGGTCGTAAACAGGTATTTAGAAGAATATTATGAGGTATCAAAGTAAAATAAGTCGGTAAAGATACCGTTTCCACAGAGAGCGACGGTCGTCACATTATAGAAGAACATAAGAGTAATTAATGTTGAGGTCCAACTCCCTTTAATTCTCCATGGGAAACGTACAAAAAGACTTTCTTCTAAATATTATATACCTGCTTTTACCAAAAATACTTCAGGTTATGGGCCCAGCATCGCCAGCATTCCTAGGCCTATTCCTAATATTGCGCGTTTGACGACTAAGAATATCTAGCCACAAGCAAAAGTAAAACGAACTTTATGCATCCCTCCACAGTTCTGTCCAGTAGGATTTACGACACACTCAACGGAACACGGAACGGCACTAGATCTAATTTTAAGGGTTGCATTCTAAATGGTTGTTTATCACTGTTTGTTGGACTTTTTTTTCTTTGTGACCCTGTGTGGTCTTTTATTTGACTGATATAGCATAAATAGAGCCTTAGGACCATGTGACCCAAGAACCAAAATACTTTACAAAAGAATAACACCTCTAATCGACGCCGCCGGTGACAAGAGAGTTGTCTCATTCCTTGCGGAAAGAATTTCTTTGGCAATTCAACGCGGGAATGCAGCCTGTGGCACATTGCCGCATGATAAAAATTATTTGGTTTTATAGAAACCTATAAAACCAAATAATTTTTAAATAAGAAATATAGAATCAAATAAGAACGGTTTTCTGTTCTTATTTGATTCTATAATTGATCGAACGAGCTAACCGAACGAAGTGAAAGGACATAAGGGATGAAAGTTGTTTCAGCATTATTGCAAAATCATGCCTAAAGGGGTCAAGTTGGGTGTTGGCTATCATGAATCCGAATGAAGTCACGGGTAACAGCTAGTAATTTATATATCCCTATTATCATAATATATATAAGTGCTAGCAGCCTCGATACCTAGTAAAAGACTAGCAATTTAACTTTGTGCTATTAACCCTAGATGTTTACCCTACCTTAATTTCATTGTACACATTATCACGCAATTTTTCAGCGACCTTTCTAAAGAACATTTAAAAGGGGACATGACAACGTTCATAATAAATTGTTGGATTTTACGACAGCTGATGATCTCCCGTCTTACGTAGATAACATCGAAGCTATAAACTTAGCCAGGACTTAGGTTCGTATCTGTAATCGTAATGACCAGAATTTCAAGGGAAATAAAAAAAAAAGACCACAGTGTGAGTGCAGTGAAAAATATTGAACGACTTAAGAATACCAGGGTTATGCTCGTCTGATTTCTGAGGAAATTCGTAGAAGAACCAAGGTCACCGACATAGCTCTCAGAATTAGCAAGTTGAAGTGGCAGTAGGCAGGCCATATAGCTCGCAGAACCGATAACCGTTGGGGAGAAAAGGTTCTCGAATAGCGACCACGAACCGGGCGACGCAGTGTTGGAAGGCCCCCCACCCGATGGACCGAAGACATTGTGAAGGTTGCGGGAAGTCGGTGGATGGAGAAGGCTCAAGAGCGTTCGTCGTGGAACTCTTTAGGCCTATGTCCAGCAGTGGACTTCTACAGGCTGATGATGATGATGATGATATTTTTGGCTCTAAAAAAATATTCGCTATCGGGTTCTGCTTCTCTACTTCGGGTTCTCTAGACTAGAGTCCTACTAGGGGAAAGGCCATTGATTAGTATCATTATGATATGTTTGACGCCATATATTTTGCCACGTGTCTATAAGACGTTGAAAATATTGCCCCGAATCGAGCAATTTCTTTAGCTCGTAGGAGCATTGATTACAATCGACGGCCTTTTGCAAACATGCAATGCTAATAAACAACAAAAAAGCTTTGCGAGCTATGCTACGCGATTTGCGATGCGTCTTATCATCTTTGTAAGACAAAGGAGGAACGAAAGAGAAAATTATTGTTTCGTTGTAAACTGCATTTTTATCTGACCTCATGAACACGTACAGAAGGAGGTTCGTTATTTTCTAATTGGATGGACTGTAAAAGTTTGTACCGAGCTAACTGAGTAATAAGCTCTTCAGCCTCATCAATATCATCAGCAAGAAGTCCTGGACAAAGCCCTGATTTCCCGAAACCTTCAAAATATCATCGATCCGTCGGGTCTTTTTACACTGCATCGTCCCGTTCGTAGGCCTCATTCTGCTAGCTATATGGCTAGCTAGTTCACAGGTTTTAAACAAAGCCTTATCAATGAAAAAGCTCATTTTACTCGAATTATTAACGTACAGTTTCGGCACACACAAATTTTCAAAACTACTAGTACTTCAAGCTTTAGCAAAACTGTGTGTGAAAACCTTCTCGCTGTTTGTGACAAGCAGGCGGCGGCCTAAAAGCGCGTAAGTTTTTTTGCGGGTTCAAATCCCGTCGCAGTCGAAATTTTTGGGATAACTATTATAAAATATCATAATTATTTTCTCGTCAATTTATGCATTTGTGTCTATAATATTATAATTTTTTTTTCATACATTATCTAGGTTCCTACCACCTTAAAGTACCTTTGGAAGGTGTAGATATAGCATCTGATTCATCTTTCCTCTATTTATATTCTGTTTTTCAATGGCACAAGAATTTCACCCTTTGAAGCCATTATTCAACAGTACAAGTAAACAAAACCGTTTGGCATAGAGACAACGATATTGCTAAAGTTATTTGTTGCAAAATTAAATAGTTTCTTTATTACTTGACAACCTCGGTGGGAAGCGGGCGAGTGCCCGATTGTAGGTAACGCGAGAGTTTGCATGATTTTCAAATATTTGTTTCGATGACTGGCCTCATAGCTCAGTTGGTAGTAACTCTGCCTTCTGCGCTAGAGGTCGCGGGTTCGATCCCCGCACTGGACAAACATTTGTATGATGCACACAGATGTTTGTTCTGTGTCTGGGTGTTAAATCTATTATGTATATCAGTCTCTGGTACTCATAGTACAGGCTATGCCTAGTTTGGGATCAGTTGACCGTGTGAATATGTCCGGAATATTTATTATTTATTTATTCAGGGTGATATGGTACTATGGTATGTTTGTCACTCGTAGTTTTTACTACCCGTCAGATTAACTTTGTCACCCATAATATTATATTCCATCATAACTTTGCAGGTAAGCAAAGTTTTAGCTCAATTAGACAACGCAACGGGAGCTGTCGCAAAATCGGCGTGCGAAATATGTCCCAAACACAGAAACAAACTTCCTACTGCAATAAACTTGTTGCAACAAAAGCTTGTTTTGTCATCGCACGTGCTTTGAGTAGCTTTAGGAAGATACCTTTTTCATATAATTATTGACTTTTTGCATAAAGCAACGTACCATTTTGAAACTCTCATTGCGATACTAATCCCTGACATAAAAAACAATGAACGCAGTTTTAAAATAGGTTTTCTATCGCTTTATAGAGCGTCATCCGGGTCACGTAGTTTTTATGTAACGATGCGCGGTCCAGTGGGCGGCATGGCTTAATGAAAGTTCTACAAATCTCATATATTTTTGGGCACTGTTTCTATCCTTTCATCGTGGTTCATACTTCCAATAACTAAATGTACGAGAAGTTTGGAATCAAGATTGCTACCTAAAACAGCAGATTTTTGCAAAGAGTTATTTCAATGAAAAATGACGAATATCCAAAAATCGTAGAAAAAAATTCTTGCCAATTGGTTGTAGAATAAGCCCCTTTCGAGATAGTATACATTTTATGAATCACCATGTATATCACCTTTAACGACAGTCGGTCGCTTCCTTTTAAAAAGCAAAATCTCGAACACTATTGTACCTGATCCAAGTCCAATAAAAGCAAGTGCTGCATTGCTTTACAAAACTCTCTGGTTTCAAAGCCGTGCTTGAGCAAATGTTCACCAACACAACAACCAGCCATTTAAATATCTACAGAATAAACCGGTGTAGCGTATGACAGACAGGCGATGGATGTTTTCATGCAATCAACTTTAAAGCCTTAACGTGAGGAAATTTGAGGCTAAATGAATAAAATTTGACTTAATTTTCTATTAAATTAATGTCAGTGTGAGTGAAGTAAAAACATATTAACGACAGAAATATACTTAACTGATCTTAGTCAATGGTTACAATAACCGCATTGTATATAATGTAGGTGAAATTGATATATCTTGATAACAATACCAAATTTTTGACAAGACGAGTGTTAGTTATGAATGTGGATGGATGTAGGAGTAGAGGTAGTCCAAAGAAAAGATGGATGGACTGTGTGAAAGTGGATATGGTGAAGAAAGGAGTGAGTGCTGAAATGACGACTGATAGAGGGAAATGGAAGAAGAATACATGTTGTGCCGACCCCACATGATGTGGGATAAGGGTAGGAAGATGATGATGAACAATACCAAATTTTTCCTTGAATCAAAATAGTTTTATGTTTGAATTTAAAACTCATCTCTTGATGATTCTTCTACGTCAGTAGGGTATCATTTCATCTTATTAACATTTTCTCAAAATTGGGGCCTTCTATATATTTTTTTTGTTCAGAAATTAAATATCTGGAGATCTCTACTCGAGTGTATTCAGTTTATGTTGATTGGATTTATTGATGAATAAAAAACCAAGCTCCATATAAAAAGTGCCTTTGTGTGTTTATTTTGTGACATTTTAATTTTATTGACATTAATGACATTAATTTTATTGACATTATTTAATTTCTTTTATTTTATTTTATTAACATGTTTTATTTGACGTTCATAAGTGTACAATACATTATATTATTATTTAATAGTGTTTAGAAATGTACCCAAATGAATAAATTAATGAATACTTAATACTTATGTATTGCCATAGTTATGTCAAAAAAAAAATCAAAATCAAAATATTGTTTATTGTTGCCTAAGTTATGTGAGAACATAACCAATTATGAATTAATTACTTCATTCAGCCGTACGACGTCCACTGCTGAACATGGCCTCCCCCACAGATAGAGCAAATTTCTTATCATTTGTGGTGATTTGCATACGGGTTGGTGAGTGCAGTTAGAGCTATCCTTGTTAAAATGAGGGACGCTGCTGCCCATCCCCTAGCTTTTTTCCCTTAGTCGCCTCTTACGACATCCGCGGATAGGTAGATATGGAGGGGCCTATTCTTCAGCCGGGGCCACCACTGCCATTAATTACCTAATCGATCAAATTTAAGTTACTAATTATAGTCTTAAGTATATTTTAATTAATCTAAAACGTATTTAAAGAACAACTTCATTAATAAAAGATCAAAAGCGAGGCAAAGCCGTGGGTTGTAAACAAAACACAAGAACTTCGGAACAGAAATGTTGATTTATAAGCCTTTATTAAATCGCGTAAATCATTTTTATAGGATTCCGTTTTGTGTTGTTTTCATTTTAACATGACACCTACACTTAGCTAGACAGATTAGTGTTAATCTCTTCCGTCTTTTTCATAACCCGTTTTCGTTTTTGTGCTCGGTTTTGGAGCCGAGACCCGTTCACTATACAGCTATATCTGCAACGCCTGGAGTCGTCTAGAGACAGACAACTTCAAGTCATAAGTACTGAAGGTGCCTGCGAAGTATCGCGACATGTTCCTCTCTCCCGACTTCTGGCCTGCAGGAATAGTTTACCGACGCTATAGAGATGCGCCAAAGAAGAATAAGCCCTAATATTATTTTGAATTTATTGGTAAAATACAGGGCTCATAGTTATAAGGTATATTATATCTATGAGCCCTGTATTTGTACATGTACTTTGCTGTGTTGCCTGAAATAAATGAATTATTATTATTATAATCAGTCACTAACTTTATCGGCTCGTTACTCTCGCCCAGTCCTTTTCTGATAGTAAACAAAAGGAAGAGGCGGACATACTTTTATCAAGCCGTATTTTTAAAGTTTGTGTACGATTTTCGACCACTGATGGACCGACGACATTATGAAAATTGCGGGAAGTCGGCGAATGGAGAAGGCTCAAGACCGTTTGTCATGGAGCTCTTTGGGGAAGGCATAGTCAAGTAGAAGTCCAGTGCTGGACATAGGTCCAGCAGCATTAAAGTTTTTAGTTTTAAATGCTGCCGTGTCGCTGGTCCTTTCTTGACTATCTAGTACATTAGGTTAGTCACCTTGTTAAAGTATGCTGACCCTGAAAAGGGTCATGAATCGCAGTACTTATTGTTATCGCCATAGTGGTCACAGCTGAAGAGTAGGCCTCTCCATTACTACCCGTGGATGTCGTAAGAGGTGACTAAGGGAAAAAAAACTAGCTGGGCAGCAGCATTCCCTATCAACAATAGCTTCTCTACCCTCGCCAACCCGCATGCCCAGTTACCTACCGTGGCGAGTATGGGCAAAACCCCCAAATGATTGTTTGTTTGCCTGGATTTGCGGCTTACCGTACAAGGTCCGTCACGCTGGAAACATATTATGAAGGAGGCAGTTCAGCAGTGGGTGTCTTACGAAAGATGATGATGGTGATATCAAATGTAAACAAATAGAAAGAGCTTGATAATAATAGTTTTGTCTACTGGAAGATCGAGCTAACTTTGGCCGAGCCTTGCGTTTCATACTAGTAGGTAATAAATAAAATGTGTGTGCCATATTTTCTCCATACAGCTAGGGAACTTGCAAGTCGGTAGGTACTTACATAAGATACATTGACTTTAAAATATTCACCAAATAGGCAACAAAAGGCTCATTTCATGCGGGTGAAATATTCAGCAGATAAATGTCACTATAGAGATGATGAAAAGCGAAAATATTACAGTTATGGAAATTTCGCTATCTATTTAGATACTATTTGCGACTCATCAATTTGAGTCTTAGTAAGAAATTTTAATCATTATACACCTTATTTAGTAAATTCTAGATAATCAGTAGGAACATTTAACCGATGTAATGCCAAGATTCCAGATACAATAGAAAGAAGAAGAGAAAGGAAGAAGAAGAAGGAGGTTTTTAGAGGAGGAAGGGCACAGCGAGATTTTCTCGTTCTGAATTGGAGCAGCCCGCCTGGTGAGGTACCTCCGCCTTACAGAAGATCGCAGCCAAATAACATTATTTGTTTTCAAATAGTGTTGTGTTCCTGCGATGAGTAAGGTTGCCAGAGCTCTTTAGGGGGAGGGGGGTTCGGGGTCGGCAACGCGTGCGTGATGCCTCTGGTATTGAAAGCGCTCATAGGCTACGGTAACCGCTTACCAACAGGTGGGCCGTATGCCTGTTTGCAACCTCAGTAGTATAAAAAAAAAAACAAAAAAGTTTGGTTTTCGCAAAAAGCAATTCCAAAATATTACTCAGAGATTGCATGAGTTATTACTACTTATTACTAATGCCATAATTTTAATGTAAAACCCATTGTGAAACCAAAAATTTATTCGGAATTCCTTTCAATATCGGGTAGGTAGGTATTATAGAATAACCATTGTTGATGTATCATTTTTATGTTGGTTTATTTTTTACGTTTGTCTTCCAAAGGTTACTTTCTCCTTATTCTCTAAGAAGTTGTGCCGTGCGTTGTGAAACGAGCGGGCATAGGCTCCAATCGCGCTGAATGAGTTACACGCAGTTTCAAGCGCTCTTGTAAGAACACAACATAAGTATAGCACGGTGTTTATAGCAATTATTGCGCTGACTCAACATTTCCACCTCTCTCTTTCAATTTACAAGATTCGGCCAAACCTACACGATTAAAGCGTTGTAGCGTTAACGAAGTAAGAGTGACTACAACGTAAAACTTCATTACCTACTATAAGCGTCGTGACCACGTAGGTTTACACTGCTATATTATTAAAATAGTACTTTCAACAACGGGAAGCGGGGAGCGCCACGCAGCTGACAATCACGCGCCTCTTTGGCCTACCAGTTAATATTATAATTTGCGCTCACATAGCACAACGTTGCTCTACATCGTTTCGGTGCGGTTTCTTTGAGAATAAGGGAGCTGGATTATCTCAAAAGCTTTCTAAAAGGTATCTACTAACTTTCTACTAAGAGGTGTTAAATGAAAAATGTCCATCTTTTTAATATTTTAACGCCGTGTGATGCTCATAAATCAGAATACATAAGCGCTATAAAGAGTTTTTTAAGAAGCGGTGGCAGTAATTCACATTGGACGTTTATCCCGCGCGTACCTACAAGATCATTTTTTTAAAGTTCTTCGACATGCTTAATTCAACTAAAGTTAAAAGTTTTCCTAAAATTGTAAAATAAAATTAAATAATTATCAATGTTGCGGGAAGTCGGTGTCGGACAAGGCTAAGGCCGTTCGTCGTGGCACTCTTTGGGGAGGCCTATGTACAGCAATGCACTTCATCAGGCTGATGATGAGATAACTTAAGATTGTAGAAAGCAAAATAGGTCCATCCGTGTACATGTGAAAAGCCACTAAGTAATGGAGTTCTATTGTGCTGAAACAATGTGATGTTTCTTTGTTCGGTTGCAATGTTTTTAGTTCCATATCTGTCCCATATCGCGAAGGGTTACTTAAGAAGTGGAACTTGGAAGGCTTGATTTCAGGCTAATTTTGAGATGAATTTTCGGAGCCCACGTAATTAAACAATGAGTCTCCGTACATAAAAAAAAACTATTTTTTCTTTTGTTTTTATAAACACCGCAAGTGTTTGTGCGTTGTTGCATGGATACGGATACGGAATCCGTAAGATGCGATTTTTAGTGTTACAAATGTACCTACCTATGCTAGATTTTCGTTTCAAGTTACGGCACGCATCGGGTATAGCGCTTAACGTGTATATAAACGTTATTTTACTAACCACACTTTACATATCCACGGGGCTTGATTTCGGAGATTGGACGAGCCAATGATAAACTAAATGGTTATATAAATGGGTATAATGGTTTAAGGAATAAATCTTCTCTTCGGAAGAATCGCTCTTCAGAAACGGGCCGAAATTATTTCAAAGCAATCATTAGCGACTTTCAAATTTAAAATTCAAATTTACCTATATTTTAGTTTTATACAATCGCTTGCAAGCACTTATGCTGATTATCGTTAGCCGTATTTCTTCGAAAATAATGTCAGTGTAAGTTCACTTCACCCGAAAAATAATGTTAGAGAAGGCATAGTAACATCACATCTTTAAAGATACGATGTTTCTAAAATAGCCAACAGTTAACCGTTGGGTATTTTAGAAACATCATGGCGACTGACCTCATAGTCAGTTGGCAGTAACTCTGCCATCTGCGCTGGAGGTCGCCGGTTCGATTCCCGCACTGGACAAACATTTGTGTGATTAACACAGATGTTTGTTCTGTGTCTGGGTGTTAAATATGTATATAATATGTATTATGTATAGCAGTCGATGGATAGATGAGGCCTTTACCCAAAGATGGGTCTTTGCCCAAACTTTGAAATGTTTAAAACTTACTTTATCATTTTGTATAAATAATATATGTTCAAATTTGGAAATAAATGGCTTGATAATAATAACCAATAGAATAGTCAACGATTTTTCGTTTGGCCAAAAGCCCGCGAAAAAAATGTAAACTCCTCGCTGTGCGAGAGACAAAAAATGTAAAAACTTAAATAATAATAATAATGTATAGCAGTCTCTGGTACCCTTAATACAGGCTATTCCTAGTTTGAGATCAGTTGAAATGTGCGAAAAAAAAAGCTTATTAAAATGTATAGTGTTTTTATTCAACTTCTAAGACTCCACATTATTATAATCCTTGAATTACGCCCGCGACTTCATAAAAAAAGCTTAGTTACCTCTAAAGAGGCAGGTTCAATAATAGGAGGACTCAATAATAATAATAATAATTAATTCCGGACATATCGCACAATGCCTGTAGATTGTTTTTTCTAAGCATCATCACTTACTTTGCCAAATCCTTCATTCTTGAGTGACGTACAAACAAACCCCTAGACAGGTAGGTACATAAACTACCTACCTACATTATTAAAATTAGGCTTTTGCTATACTGTTATCCAAGCACGAAGAATTCACGAAAGTGTTACGCTTACGATACGATAGTAGGTAAAAGTCAAATATTAGACAATGTCATCGGCTATGCTTAAAATCGTTTCATATGTTTTTTTACAAGTATTTTGAACGATCTTCTAATTTCAATTGAATTCCTCAATTTAGTTTCTCAGTTCCTCGGCATATGCCCTTTTCAGGGCCACCATAACTCAACCTGGTCATTGACCTGAAACAGGATGACCAAAAAAGAATAATAATTAATCCGGACATATCACACAAGGTCAATTGATCCCAAACTAGGCATACCCTGTACTATGGGTACCAAGACTTATATACATAATCCTACTAATATTATAAATGCGAAAGTTTGTGAGGATGTTTGGATGTTCGGATGTTTGTGGTTCAATCACGGCTAAAAGGCCGAACGGATTTGGATGAAATTTGGTACAGAGATAGATTATAGTCTGGAATAGCATATAGGCTAGGTAGGTACCACGCGAGCGAAGCCGCGGGCGGAAGCTAGCAGATAAATATTTAACAGAATCAGTGACATGACAAGCAAGTAATTTAGTTCCTTTTCCTTTTCTACTCAAAACAAACTTCGTGATTTATATTTGAATGCAAATCGCGACAAATTGTATAAAAATAAGCTTAAAGTTTGGTGAATAAAATTTAGCGTATTTCTACGTTTTACATGTTTAGGATGTCGCTGGACTTCCACTTTGTTTATTTTCAAGAGTTTACAGAAGTAGGTAGAGTCTGGTCAGCGGATTGTGTCACAAGAATATGGCGGAAACAAAAAAACATTTGACTAGCTTTCATCCAATTTTTCATCAGAAAACCTTAATTTGATACTTTTATTTAATTACTGTTCATTTTTGTAATATAGGTACAATTAATAATAAATGTTGTCTTTTTTGGGTTTAGTCAAAACTCTGAAAATAAAGCACTTGTTTTATTTTACTCTAATGTCATAAATAAAAATGTTGTCTAATGTAGGCAATAAATAAGTAAATAACATACCTACTAATGTCTAAAATACTAGAAGCTCTGGATTTTTGAAAAACCGGAACTCCGTATATTTAGCTAAGTATAAAAAATGAATAACGGTGCCATTTTCTTTGCTAATATTTTTAATTTTTGTTACAATAACCCCCTTCGGGATAGTATACATTTTAAATCAGCTTAAGATTCAAACTTACCATCCATCCATCAAATTGTTTTGAATAAGTAAAACCGTAAAACTTAAACCCGAGTTTCCACTCCCGCTGAAGTGCCCTCTGCTCGTTACTATAAACTCTCTACGTTACTAATAAGCTTTCGTTAAGTGCACATCCAATAAACGCACGCCTAACAGCATTGCAGACATCAGTCGCCTGCAATTATACTGAGACTCACTTTAAAGTATTAGTGCCTCGTTTGAATCGCGCCAGTAACTGTCCTAGGATACTATCCTGTTCAGCACAGCCAACACTGAGCGCAACTTTACATCTTTTGCATTTCTTGTGTATTTTTTTACTAGGATGATCGCCCCACCCCGCCTTCGCTCGCAGGTGCCCAACTTTCAAGAGATTAATTCAAATGATAGGTACATAACTACTCAGGTAAGGTAGGTACCCCTTTTCACACCCTTAGTACATACTATATCCATATAGGTACTTGGATGGCAAACTCTCGGTATTATAGTCAGGGGGCAGAAGTTCGAAAAGTGATGGATAATACGTCAAAGCCTTGCTTACACCTGACGTGTAAGTGACATAACCGACAATAGGGGTGACAGCATGATAGCTCATACGCGCGGCTACCTCCGCGAGCGAAGCAAACTATAAACTCATTACGGAGTCCGCTTCGCTCGCAGCGGAAGCCTCGCGTAAGAGCTGTCATTTTGTCACCTACGTTGGCGATTGTGTTACTCACTACTCGTCACTACTCGTCAGGCGTAAACAAGGCTTTAAGTAAGTATCAGTTTTCGAACTTCTGCCCCCTGACTATAACACCGTGAGTTTGCCATCCAAGTTAGGTACCTACCTACAGTAATAATTAAGTACGTCTTCCATCAAAGTCTAAACAAATTAATATTACAAATGAGTCATGTAGGTTAATTATTATGATTAATCTTTAAGATAAACTCGGTACACGAAATTAAAATAATTTATCTTTTTGGCTGAGATTCAGAGACATTTTTAACTCAAACCAGTTCTAATTAAAAGCAACGTACGAGGAGCTGTTTTAAATACGTAAGTAAAGACCTAGTTCTATTAATGAAAAGAGTTTCAGGTGCAACACAATAATTAAGTGAAAACAGTAATTAGCAGTCTTCTGCTGTAGAAAGGTTCTTTATCTTTTCCCTAGTTTACCTATCCACGGTAAACTTTAGGTGTACAGGATGGACGAAACCAATGCCTGGAGGGAAAGTAAGGTAAATATTAAAGACTAGCCACCAGCCCTGGCTTCGCACGGGTAGGGATACATAAAGCTCTATTGATTTACGCGTCGCACGCCATTTAAAGATTTTCCGGCATCTACAACAATCATCGTCATATTTCAGTTAATTTACACAAACCTAAGTGATCACTCCGACTATTGGTGTACTTATGCCGTATGGAAATCTGTTTTGTAGTTTCAGGCGAATAAAAAAAATATTTTCTAGGAAATCGTTTTGTTGTTTTTTTAAGTTTGTTAGATTTTAAACGGACCCAAAACGCTGTGTATTAATCTATTGTTACCTACAAAATCATACATACAGTCTTATGATTGTGTGACTCGTGCCAATCAAAGAAATGTTTTTATTGCATTGTACCTCTTTGGTGCCAATACAGACAGTTATTACATTTTGCGGTCTGGCAACTTATGGCCGTATTTGTCAACATAAGCACTAGCTTACAAATATAACTATAGACTACCGGGACTCTACCTACCTACCGACCTTCTGCAAAATATCGTCTTTCGTGTTATTAAAATGGACAAAGAGCGGTGCGAAATTAGTAAATTTGCCAACACTCAGACAGATAGATACCTATAGATATCGAACATTTTGTAAAGAAAAATTATTGCTAGTTTTTGTGAAAAATTTAAAAGTTTTGTTTTATTTTCCATAGTTACAGTCACTTGCACCAAGATGTACCTATACAAATCATCATTAAAAAAATAATGCCACATCATAAAATTATACTTATCTACCTACATGTAGGTACACGCAGAACTAAAAAAATATGTAGGTAACTACCTATCTAACATCAGCTTGTGTCATTATAAACCTTCTCGTATCAATCTCACCTGTGTTGTGGCATCATTTTGTATTACAGTATTGTACAGTATTGGCAGTGATTACAGTACAATACATTATTTTTGATAAAAACTCAACGTAAATTCGGGTTTATCTGGGGAATTTTCAAGGTGACAAATCGACTACATAATATTGTGAATCACCTTGTATGTCGGTAGTAGCTGAATATCATTAGATTTTGACACTGAAGTTTTGATAATTTCATGTAACATGTAGCACTCTTATCATTTCTTCGGCAGACTAGGTACTTACTCATGTTAGAGTGTGGGATTAGGATCCTCTAGATTGATAGGTGAAATCGGCAGAAACATGTGACGTGTTTTGACGTAGCGACATTATGGACATGTCTAATAGTTTATCTACAATTTGCTTGATTTTGACTCTGTTAGTCTTCGTGCGGTTAATACAGATTGCCAATGACATGACAGAGAGTTCTGCATGCACTCACATGACATGAACAAGGCCTCGCTTGTGATTATTTGAACGCTTGAATTGGTAAAGGAGCTGCTTCAGTGAAGAGACAATTTGTCGCTTCAAGATAGATAGGACAAAGTGTTTATAAACTGTAATTCAGTAATTCATTTATTGTTTGTGAATCAGGTACATTAACAGTCAGTTCACAGGACAAGTCTAGATCGCAAGATTCAGCCACTTTCGGCGTACAAACATTTCAAATAACAACATTTTAATTATAATAACACATTCAATTAAAGCATGCATTAATTAAGTTATCTGTATCTAATACATTGTCAAAGAATAACATCCATATTGGTAACAAAAAATAAGGTTAAGGAATTTAACAAGGTGATAAAAAAAAGAAAATTGGTAAATTAAATGTCGGTAAATGTCAAGAAAATATTTAAGTGCGTCAAATTAATAAAAAAAAACTATGCTTAACAATATTACTAGTTCAACAGATTATATTGGTTTTTTTTTAAAGTTTTTTCCCTTTCGGGCTGGCTATGGCATCTAGGCCTTACCGCCAAGTCTTACGTTTATATTTCTTCGTGGTTATCTTTTTTCTTCATTTTACTTCTAAGTCATGGTCAAGTCACCGTCAAGTCAAGTCAAATTCAGTTTTAGTAAGATGGGACCTCTTGGCGCCAACTCGAAAAATGACGATACACGCAATCATTTCATTTCACTTCACTTGTGCGGTTTACTCAAACAATATTACGCAAAACACCACCATAATCACATAATATTATTCAATTTAACACTAGTTTTGTAAAATAAATTGAGAGCACAACATCACTTTCTCAAGTTCCCGCCAAAAAAACAGATTATATTGGTTTGTCTTAGTTGCGCTGGCATTATTACCATAGATACTCTACTCACAATAACATAAGACTGGCAAAATTTGCTTCCTTTAAAAATAAATTAAACAAAATGTTTTTTTATTGCTGTAGCCAAATTTTACAATTGCTTAGATAAAGCTAGGTTGAGTTATACTTGTGTTAGAAGGTTATTAAACATAATTGTAAGAAGAATGTTGTTATGAATGTTGCATTATATATATATATTATATATATTATACTCATCACTCATTATACTTACTAAAATAGGTGTAGGTAGCATCATTGCCAAAATGGTCATAAGAGTGTAATACAGAAGTTTAATTACCTACCACTACCCTGATAACTTCATTCAAACGAGCATAAAACCCATTACCCATTTAGATAAAAGCACCGTGGCTACGCTAAACATTCCTGGCTACTCTATTGTGCGCGTGTTAGCATTAACATCTAGAAACAAAACGCTGGCACGACTTGTCTCGCAAGTCGAGACCGCGGCTTTAAGATAAGCACTGATCGACAATATCTCCCGTATATCTTGTTGTTACTCTTGGCTTTATCAAAACCACTAGATACAATGATCTCGATAAAATTGAAGGCTCTCAAGGTTGTTTCTTACTTTTGTCGTAGCTCGCGACGGTAGCACTTTACACAGTGCCGTCAACATGAACAGTAAGTTGACTCAACAATTTTTCTTTTAATTTTCTTGTAAATCAATTTTGTGCTAATGTTTGTAAAACTTAGTTTCATCACGTGGGCGTTTTTATATACTAACCAATCTTACTACTATTATGAATGCGATAGTGTGAATGGATGGATGTTTGTTATTCAATCACGCCAGAACGGCTCAACCGATTTCGATGAAACATGGAATATGTAGAGTTATTTACCTAAAATAGCATTAAGGCTACTTATTATCTCTTATTAGGTACCACGCGAGCGAAGTCACGGGTGCAAGCTAGTTAAAAATAAAAGTGATAAATTTATAGTGTTTTCTCATGTAATTTTAAATAACAGCTGCCCGCGGCTCACTTGTCCGATACCTGGATAATAGTAGCCTAATATTCTTCCTTAGAGTTAAAGCTAACTCCGAACCAAATTTATTAAAAAACGGTTCAGCCGCATTATCGTGCAACAATAACACAAAGTATCTAGTAAGTAGTTAATATTGTGTTGGTTTATCTTTCATGAAATACATTTTTGCGGCAATCGATTTTCTGATTATTTAACTACCTACACAATGTTTTTGCAAAGAAAATCTAATTTAACCTGATACAACAGGTTCTGTTTGGTTTTCGTTATACGATACTGACGAACGAGATAGGTCGTTTCGTAGAATGTCTGTCTACGGCTTTGGTGCTACGCCACATGCTACACGCTTCACATGCACAGTCTTTGTAAACCGTTCTTCTAATGTTTTAAGGTCGAATTTTGAATGGCTGATAATTTCATATTTGAAGAGGTCGTTTTTTTAGTTAGTCTTTGAAGCAATTTCTGTTTCAACATTGAATTTCACTTGAAATTGACGGTTTAGATACATTACACAAGGATTACACATAATTCCCTTCGACAGTCGGCGTAAAATAGATTATCAAGCCCAAAGTAGGAACGTGTGTGACAAAAACTACCTAGTGGCCAAACTAGTGGATCGCCCCGAACTGAGATCTCGCAAGTCATTGAAACTGTACCAAATGTGAGCTCACGTTTTAATGGATTCAAACGTTATTATTTTCGTAATCTCTTTCTACCATATGGCGTAGAATAAGTGTAAAAAGCGTTTGAGAATGTATAAACAAAGCTCTTTCATTAGGAAACCTTATTTCATGTATTTGTATTACTTTTATTTAAACCTCTTTTGGACCTCATTATGATGGATGTTTGTTATTCAATCACGCCAGAACGGCTCAACCGATTTCGATGAAACTTGGAATATGTAGAGTTATTTAACTAAAGTAGCATTTAAGCTACATATAACTTAGGTACAAAGCGAGCGAAGCCACGGGCGCAAGCTAGTTAAACATAAAAGTGATAAATTTATAGTGTTTTCAGCAAAGGTTTTAAAAAAAAATTAAATAATAGCTGCCCGCAGCTCGCCTAGCAACCCTTTCACCGATGTAACTCTAATTCTTACACGAAGTGTCTTATACTCTTTGATACTTAGGTACCAGCTAGTACCTACAAGCTGTTGGCATACTAAATTCCATGCCGGTCGGATTGACGACGACGGCTCGAAAGCAAGCTCTTTACATACAAAGCCAAATCTTCCAAGTTTTTTGAGAGACCTTCGCTCGCTTGATCAATAAATTAAAAAGTTCGTTTGTATCAAGGGTCTTAATAAATTAATATTAAATAAAAGGGTAAATTATAATAAAATACAAAAAGTCATATCGTAACGCGCTTAATAATCTTAATCGATGTTTTTTCTTCGTATTTGTTTTACTAAAAAAAATTTCCAAATGTAGGTTCACCTGCTTGCGTAATAACTGGAACTTTGTTACGTAATTCTTCCTACGCGTTTTGTTTCTTTGAGATGCTAGTATTTATTTTTCTGTGATAAGATAAGGAGGTAAAAAGAAAAAGTCGGATTTAGCCGGTGATTCAATGACAAGGTGATTATATGAAATACTATATCGAAAGGGCCTTAGTCTACACCCAATTAGCAATCAAGTTTCTTCTAAGTTTTGGCAATTCACCTTTTTCATTGATATTTTTAGTCAGTATAGTAAGGAACCCCAAATCCGAACGATCGTAGTGAATATGCACTTAATTCTGCACGACTAATTTTTCCGTCTGTGTTTTTATGTAATACCTACCAACAACTTTTTCTACTACCTATATTGTCTTTGGTAATAGGTAGGTACCTACCTACACCTGTGGTATAGGTTCTTAGATTAACAAACGCCCTCTTGAAATCCTACTAGTAATTTAGAATATAATGACCCTCTTTTTGGTTTGCTGTATTTAAATAGTTTTTATTTTATTTTATGCCTAGCTATCTATGGCTAGCTTCCACCCGCGGTTCCGCTCGTATGGTACCAACTCGGATAAAAAGTACTTAGCCTTTTAGTTACTTCAGGCTATTTAGTACATAATTTCGCATTTATAATATTAAGTTTTAGATGTAGAATAGAATAAACTATGCGAGTATTGAAAGGATAACTTAAGAAGTGGCTCGATTTTATTGAATCTTTATTCTTTATTGTACACAAAAAAGACAACATAAATAAACTAAATGAATGGACATGTACAAAAGCGAGGTTAACCCTAAAGAGTTTTCTTCCAGCAAACCTTTGAGGCTAGAGATAGGGAGTTAAAGACGTAAGGTTCGTGTATTAAAAAAATAAAATTGATGAGTATTGAGGTATATTATGTAGAAGTGTATCTTTCCCAGCAGCTGCATGGCTCCTGTGCTGCGCGGCGGTGATCGCCTCCGTCTCCGCCTTCTCACTCCCCATGAGACAGGACCCGGAGACGCTGTGCGCCGGCCAAGAGAACTTCCTTAGGATCGCCAGCATCCACAGCTGCAACGAGTACTACCAGTGCTACGCCGGACGCTCCTACCTGATGCTCTGCCCTGACCTCGCCTGGTTCAACGAGCTGGAACAGGTGAACTAGCTTCGAACATTTTATTTGTGGTCACACTTCGATCTCTCGATCACAGTCACAGCGCTCTAATGATCTGCGTTAGACTGTCTCACGGGTTGGAATAGAATAGATGTTCCTGCTGAGTATGAAATTAACACAGCGCATACCTATATAGACTGGCCTCATAGCTCAGTTAGTAGTAACTCTGCCTTCTGCGCTAGAGGTCGCGGGTTCGATCCCCGCACTGGACAAAAATTTGCGTGATAAACACGGACGTTTGTTCTGTGTCTGGGTGTCAAATATTTATCTATTTTATATGTATCAGTCTCTGGTACTCATAGTACAGGCTATGCCTTGTTTGGGATCAGTTGACCGTGTGAATATGTCCGGAATATATATATATACACGCAACATATGTAGGTATAAACGTAACATCGTACATTGAAACATAGACGTTACGAGTGCGCTTCAATGAACGCGTGGAATGACTTAGGTAAAACGAGAAGAATATCCTTACTAGATAAGAGATTCTTCAAAGAGTAAGAAATTAATTTGTCTTAAAAATATATACCTAATTTATGCAGATTATTGCATAAAGTTTTAGAAAGGTTTTGTCAGAGTTGAGCCACGATTGAGTGAATCGTGACTGAAGTATAGATTTTATGTAATTTTTCAACTAAAACCATTGATACCATTCAAAACATCGATATAGAATCAACGGTCGCAATAGCAATGGAATTATTTCCAGTGATTTAATTATTGTCATTGCAACGATAATTTATTCTTTTGTGTTGTCTACCGTCGATCGCATGACCATGTTCATGGCCTTTTCCTCTCTAGGTAGGGTACATTACTTAGTACCTTATGTAAGGTAAGGTTTAAAAATTATCCTATTTTTGTATAAAAGTGTATGTTAGGTGAAAGAATAATCGAACAAATAGAATATGTACCTACCCACCTAAGTTGGCACTTAATAGCTATAAACGCAAAAAAATATAAATAGCCCCTTATAAGACAGGTCTTACATTATGTATGAGGCACTAAACATTTTAATCTTGAAAAAAATATTCGGTAGGTTTATTTGCTTACCAACATTTTTAATTCTATTTTGCGTTTACAGGTCTGCGATTTCCTTTCGCCACCGGCAAACTGCCAAGTCCAGCCTCAACCAGAACCCGAGCCTGAACTAGAACCAGAACCTGAACCAGAATCTGAACCAGAACAAGAATCGGAAGAAGAAATCCAACCATTACCAGAAAATGACCTGGAAGGTTCCGGAGACGAATGGCTTGAGCAGACCTTAACGAGATTCGCGAGTGTCATCAGAACTCAGGAGGAAATCGAGGCGGAAGAAGACTTCGAAGTGGCAAAAAAGAGACAGGAAGAGATTGAGTACGAAGAAGAGGCAGCGGAACGAAAGAGACAAGAAGAGGGTGCGGACGACGAAGAGGTAGAGGAAAGTAAAAGACAAGAAGAGGGTGAGAACGAGGAAGAGATAGAGGAACGCAAAAGACAAGAAGAATATGAAGAAGTAGAGGTAGAGGAACGCAAAAGGCAAGACGAGGGTGAGGCTGAAGAAGAGGAAAGTAAAAGACAAGAAAGAAAGAGACAGGAAGGAGTAGAAGAAGAAGAAGAGGTAGAAGAACGCAAGAAGAGACAAGAAGAGGGTGAGAACGAAGAAGGCGTAGAGGAAAGCAAAAAGCAAGAAGAAGAAGACGAAGAAGTAGAAGCAGAGGAACGCAAAAGACAAGAAGAGGGAGAGAATGACGAAAAAGAGGTAGAAGAACGTAAAAGACGAGAAGAGGAAGAAGAAGTCGAAGAGGAACGCAAGCGACAGGAAGAAGATGAAGAAGAAGAGGTAGACGAACGTAGAAGACAAGAAGAGGATGAAAACGAAGAAGAGGAACGCAAGAAGAGACAAGAAGAGGGTGAGAACGCAGAAGAGGTAGAGGAAAGCAAAAGGCAGGAAGAAGAGGATGAAGAAGAAGAGGCAGCGGAACGCAAAAGACAAGAAGAGGGAGAGAATGAAGAACAAGAGGTAGAAGAACTTAAAAGACAAGAAGAGGAAGAAGAAGTCGAAGAGGAACGCAAGAGACAGGAAGAAGATGAAGAAGAAGAGGTAGACGAACGTAGGAGACAAGAAGAGGATGAAAACGAAGGAGAGGTTGAGGAAAGCAAGAGACAAGAAGATGATGAAGAAGAAGAGGTACAGGAACGCAAAAGACAAGAAGAAAATGAAGAAGAAGAGCTAGATGAACGCAAGAAGAGACAAGAAGAGGGTGAAGTCGTAGAAGAAGAGGATGGAGACGAAGAGGTAGATGAACGCAAGAGACAAGAGGAGGGTGAAGAAGATGAAGAAGAGGAGGTCAAGAGACAAGAAGAAGACTTTGAAGAAGAAGAATCAGAACGCAAAAAGCAAGAAGAGGTAGAAGATGAAGATGACAACGAAGAGCCAAATTCTCGTCAAGACGAAGACGAGGACGAAGCAGAAGAGGTTGAGGAACGTAAGAGACAGGAAGATGATGAAGAAGAATTACAAGAGCGCCACAATGATCATGATCACCACCATGTTCACCACCACCACCATGAAAATCAAGAGGTAGTAGACTCGAGAAAAAACAAACAGCAGGAAGATGAAGATGACAACGAAGAGCTAGATTCTCGTCAAGAGGAAGAAGGGGACAGTTCAGAAGAGGTCGAGGACCGTAAGAGACAGGATGAGGATGAAGAAGAACTAGAAGGCCGTCACAAAGATCATGGTCACCACCATGGTCATCATCATGAACATGAAAGTGAAGAAACTCAAGAGGAAGAAGACTCAAAACAAGAGGAAAATGTTGAGACCGAAGAAATCGAAGAAAGTAACCAAGAGGAAGAGATTGAAGCAGAGGAGGAAATCAAGAAAAGATCAAAGCGCCAAATCCGGCAGGATGAGTCAGATGAGCCTATTGAAGAAGAAATTGAAGAACTCATTGAAGAAGCCCGACAAGAGAGTGATGAATCAGAACAAGACGAAGAGACCAGGCAGGAAGAGGCTGAGGAGTTGGAAGAGAAAATCGAAGAAATTGAGGAAGTGAAACAAAAGTTCTACAACCGTCTATTTAGATTGTTCGCATAAACTCAAAAGCATTTCTTTCCGAAATGCTGTCTTGGGTTTTTGAACAAAGTAGTTAATTTATAAGTATTTATTTGTCGTAAGTTATGTACGTAGGATCACTTTGTGCAATTTTGTAAATACTTATGCTTAATTTGTGGGGGAGAATTATTATATCGTTGATAAAACAATAATGTGCTTTTTGTTACGACCCACGCTAGTTTAGCTCGGAGCCACTTAGCCACACTACGTAGGTACTGCCTCTTTCCATCACTACATACCTGCGCCACTCGTTGAGTGTGTGGCTACAGTTTTAGTAGAATTATTTGTAACAGGCAGTTCTTGTCATTTATGACAAACAGGCTCTGAACTGTAATCCTCGTGGAAGACCACAGATATTTAGGCACTCAGATCCTTCAGGACATTGTCCAACACTAAAGCGCAAACGAGCCACGCGCCACAGACATAAGCGGCCAATCCTACTTAATATTATAAATGCGAAAGTTTGTGAGGATGTTTAGATGTTTGTGGTTCAATCACGGCTAAGCGGCCGAACGGATTTGGATGATAGATTAGTCTGGAATAGCATTAAGGCTACTTTTTATGTAGGTACCACGCGAGCGAAGCCGCTGGTCGAAGCTAGTTGACAATAATTACTTTTCATACGAAGCATGCGGCCGGTGGCACGCTGGCAATAAGGCTTAATGGTAGGGCCCCAGGTCAATTCAAATAAAATCATACAACATCAATTTTAGCAATTTATTAGGTACATCATTATCATACAAAATAAATCTCAAATACAATAATAATTATAGTTATAGTAACACAACCAAAGCAAAATCATTAGACATTGAATTTGAGAAGTACATTTTTATGTCACGGTAGGCCCGCGTTAGGATCGGCCGTAAATGCAATCTTATGACATAAACGGTAGAGATTATTTTTGCATGTATTTTTTAGACAAGGTATGACTCGATTGTTAGAAATTAGTCTACTCATTGGCAGTTAAAACCTTAAAATACTGGCAATACATCAACGAAGTCATTGCACGACATGCATTTAGCTAGGTATAAAAAATAAACATCTAAATTGTACAATATTGAATTCAACGCGTCCGAATTGGAGTTCAAATTCGCTTGACATAAAGCCGCGATACAAAGAGCACCTTGAAAACTATGAATACCAACACGTTTTTGATTTAGTAAATGTAATAATTTGGCAACATAAAGTACTCTATATTCGAATAGACACCCACACTGAAGCTAAGCAGTTATATCTTACATCAAATATATGGTCCACCTAACGCACAGTACAAAGTAGCTACGAGTAGATATGTGATGTGTTAAGTAGTGCAGCGGTGACACTTCGACCTGACGTCTCAATAAATGAATATCACACTTTTAAAGAGCCGTATTCTCAAACAATTCAGTTTAAGAGACCGCATTGAGATATCTTTCGATCAAAATGCGGACAATAAAACCCTGAGTACTGCGTTGTTTGATACAGTCCTAATAATTTCACCGCTCACTGATAAAGCCTACACTAACGCCCTTCTGCCTTCAAAGACGTCAATCGCGAACAATCATCGCCGCTTCGAGGCCCGAGTCCGTAATGCAATTGCTTACCGTTTTTGTATGGTGTCACGTAAAGCGACCCTACAAAAACAGGCAAGCTATTCCAATTTCACCACTGACCGGTTAAGTGGCGTGAAGATCTGTTGCTCATAATCATAAAAAAGTATATTTTTGTCCAAGTCTATTGTATTTTTTGGTTGGAACTGAACAACAGACTGGGTAATCAAAGTCATAAAATGATGATAAAATGGTTCAGCCTCAAAGGATCACAGTGAATAAATAGACCGCGTAGCGAAGCAGTTTCAAAAGTGGTAAGGTTTAATGTTCAAGCATCAGCCGCGGTTGACATAACGAGGCTGCTAGCAGTCACCCATTTAATATACTTAATTGGGTGGGTTTTCATTTATTGATCGCGCTGAAGGCTGATTAAATGCAATGCTTGCAATGCAGTGCTTCGACTGAGCGATCTACGGTACAAATGTTTGAGGTTAGGACTATGTATGTCACTGTTGGGTGTTATTTATTTATATACAGTGCATATTGGTACACGAGCGACCGTACCGTTACGCGATCGACGTCAGCGAACGAATGCCGGGCTAAAGCGAATACATTGTGTTTAATTAGCATAAGAAATACGTTTACAATATTCTTTGACCAGATACATTATATTCCACAATACCGCATCGTTTTACAAAACTGTGCTAGAGGTACAGAACAGTCAGCACGTGTAAATATGTCAGTCTGGCACTGTCACTGTCAAAATGCAGACAGGACAAACTTCCCTATTGCACAAACATACCGGTATTTGGTTAGGCTAAATCGCTGGATTACAGCCAGTCTGTGTTGGTGCACTCTATCCTAAGATTAAAGATCTATGCCCACTCCAACGTATCATGAGCATACCATAGCCACACCATGTCCATACTATAACTACACCATGAGCATAACACACGCACGCACACAGACACGTTTGAGTTGCCATTGGCCTAGAATGACGCGGCCAAACACATGCTTATGTTTAGCCACTCTATCTGTCTCTGTCTAACTTCTGGCAAAATATAAAAACTAGAAAGAGACAGAGCATTAGCACTGTTCCATACCACGGCAGTTACATAAAAAAATATCACGTATGTCCTATGACGCACCGAATCCGTTCAACGTAATATAAACCTAAGCTACAAAGTACATAGGGGTTAAAATGAATGGATATAAATAAATAGGACCTATTTACAAACAGTCACGGCTTCGGTACGATAGAGACTACCATCAACAATTCCTTTGACAAATCCTTTCACTGACAAACCGGATACTACATACTAGTAGTCGTTTTAGATGTTACTATAATATAGGAAATTAGACAAAATTACTGAGAAAAATGATGAAGTCTTTTAAAATGAACGTTTGGAAATTAGTTTGTTTGAAACGACATTTAAATCTAGATATTGAAGTACATGCGCCGCGAAAATAAAGGAACAAATTGAGCTGAAACATTTCCTAGTATGTAGCATAACCAACGATTATCAAAATATCACGCATTCGATTACATATCTACGGTTAGATTTTGTAAAACTGTATTAAGATAACTATAGAAAAATTTAAAGCGTGCACTTAACGTTAATTCGTATCAAATCCTTTATTCAGTAAAAAAGTACGAAACGGCTGCGTTTGTATAAAACTAGATTCTATGTGAGACAAATACGTCGATATTATTGTTAACTTCCACCGGTCTATACTGGTTATCACTGTACATCGTAGTGACGACCATCATAATTAGAGCTTTCAGACCCTATCAAACGGCGCGGTTGCGCGAAATGGTGCCTTATTCCCGATGGTGTAAGGTCGACCAGCTCAGAAGAGGCCGACATCCTTCTTCATGTTAGTTTGTTTCCAGGCGGGGAGCACTGAGAAATCTTCTTTGGTCATGCCGAAAGCCTCCTGAAATTACAAAAAATGTACAAACTATTAGAATACAATCTTAGATGTCATGATATGTCCTGGCCCCCAATTCTACTAATTCAATAGTTTCAAAATGACAATGGTTCAATGGCAAAACGACCACTTTTGGTATTCTGCTATCACAGTCGTATTTCAATGGCAGTCATTGTGGAACCAATGGACCAATGAAATCAAAGAAACGAAGGTGGCGACAATCGTAACTGAATGATAATGGTGCAATCATTATCATGCGATTATCATTTTCAAGTCATTCAATTAGTGGAATTGGGGGCCTGTTCATGTCACTAAAGGACGTCAATGATTATAAATACTACTACAAATGCAAAAGTTTGGATGGATGGATGGATGTTTGTTACTCAATCACGCCAGAAAGGATGACAAAAAAAATATATATATTTTTGCAGCAACACGTATAATTTTAAACTTAAACTATATGTACTACCTACCTGTTACATATAAAAACTAAAATCTGAACACATAAAGTACACTATAACAATAAACATTAGATTGTGTTGCAGAAGGGAGATAAAGGTTCCGGTTACCTATGATACCCAACCATTGGATGAACCAATTAAATGATTTTTGGCAAAGAGATACACACTTTATGTGTGGAATAGCACTTAGGCTTTTTATACCGTAAAAATCTACGGTAAGATAAGATAAGATAATTTATTCATAAGATTGATAAGGTACACAAAAATTTACAGGTTAATGGTCATTTTTACATATAGGTAGATATTACATAGGAGCCTGAACTAGGTAATCCTGTGTTTCAGGCGAGAAGAACACATTTAATTATAAAATTATCAAAAAAATCACTAATTGAACAGCTTTTAGTTACTAGGTAGGTATAAAAACATTTATTATTAGAGTTATATTAGGTGATACCAACTCATATCACCTTTCGGTTCAAATGAAAACTTCTAAAACAAAGAATGGGGAATGGTAGCAGCATTTCCTATCAACAATAGCATTATCTGCAATCGCCAATCCGCATACACAGCGTGGCGAGTATGGGCAAATCCCCCCAAATTATTGTTTGGATGAAGGCCGTACAAGATCGGTTGCGCTGGGGGGGATCTGTCGGGAAGGCCTATATTCAGTGGACGTCCTACGGCTGAAATGATGACTGCATCTAACAGAACACTCACCTGGAAGTCAGGAGAGGACAAGTGCCGCTCCAAATGATGGGGATCCACGTGATCCGGCAGCGGACGCCGCTGAAGAGCCGCTAGAGGAAGCACAGCATCTTGGCACGAGAGGCGCGACAGTTCGCACGCACCCGATAATACCTCTCCGGCTTTGTACCCGTGCTGGAATGTACAGTGCGGTGTTTTTACAGTGTGCAAAGCAGTTAGAGTAAGCATGACCGGATACCAAGGTTATAGTATAGTGCTATAGGCTTTTATACATTAATTTATTTACTACAAAACGAGGGCATGTGCCATTGTTCGGATATTCATCTGACTACCCCCCTTAGACATCTTCAGGGATCTTACAGCCTGCCATTTTTTTTAAATTAATTAGAGCAGCTATCAGCTGATCCAATATAGAATAGAATAGTGTCTCAAAATCAAGAGATTGATAGGGTGATTTCATATATGTGTACGATTTTAAGGTAAATACATTTTCAGAGACCAGCGAGGCTATTGCGTAAGCGAAATGGTAATGAAGATCGCAATAATAAGGATGATTTTATCAATTTTAGCGACATCTAAAGTTTTTCAAACATGAAAAGGAAGCTAAGGTCTTGAGTTTTTCTTTGTCAAGTTTGGAACGTTTAGAATGTGGCTAAGATTGTTAAAATTACCCTCAAAGTTACGAATTTCATTGCCATTACGCTTACGCAATTGCACCACAGGCCATTACAGCCTTCACATTACATATAATGTATCTGAAGGTACACCCAGGTGGTCACAAGGAGGTGGACGGTGGGTAAGAACCGCTTTTTTTGAGGTTGGACTAATGGTTTTCAAAAACTGCATTCTATTTGATTTTTGATATTCTTTATTACACATTCTTTATTACCGCGTTGCACCTAAACGGATTTTGATGTTTAAGGTATAATTGGAATCTTCTTGACCCTGACAGTGCTACAGAATTATACATTATTAATTCAGTCAGGGTTTTTAATAAATTTTACTTGATAAAGTACTTATTTACCAAAACCATATCAGTAACCATATATCAATATATATCAATGATTTGCAACATTTTCTAGGTTCTTTTTGAGGAAGAAATACCATAAACTACGATTCCACTTTATATTTAGAAAGAGTTGCGCAGAATCGATTCCATCTGACCCCCTAATTCGAAGGCATGAGAAGGATACAATAAAAGACACAATTTTACATTTCTCCGCGCTCCTCATAATTTTTGATATGTCCTGTACCAAAACCACAAGCAATAGGTATCGCAGATTTACAATTTACAACCTTATGGCTAAATTAAGAAAGGAAAAACTGTTCAATAATCATAATACACCTTCATCGATCTGTGAACAAGATTTAGCTAGTTGAATCATTCAAAGGCATCCTCTTCCGTGAAACTTATTCATAAACTCCACCGGGTAGCTTTTGTACATTATTTTTGCTATATTTTTTATACCTACCGAGGTGTATGGGCCCTACTTAGACCCAAAAGGTTGACGGCGGCTCTGCATCTTGCAATTAAAACGCTTTGTGAACATACCGCAATGTTGGCTTCAGCGGCATGGTCGTGGTCCGTCCATTGGTCAAAGAGGTCGGTGAAAGCTCTAGGTTCTAAGCCAGCTGCAACAACGCAAACTGCAGGTGATGTTGTACGGGAAATTCGCCAATAAGCTTCGGCAGTTCGTAAAGCGGCCGCGCGCATCGCTTGCCAACGACCGGCGAACGCGCCCACGCCTAGAAAGAAAACAGCAATGAACATTTCTCAAAATCAAAAACAACAAAGTCAAAGTCGTTTATTTCAATAAAAATCACTAGGATCTTTATCACTTGAATTCACATTTAAAATTTATTAACACTCAAAATTTGGATCACTTTGAAACGTCTAAGAAAGTAGGTCGAGCTATGGCTGTTCGTCGCGACCAGGCCTATCATTATTTTAATGATCCTTTTTCACAAAATGGAATGTAGAGCTTCAGTGTCGTGCCAACGGAGCAAAAACGCCTAACAAACATTATTTTTGTTTTTATGTTCGTATATTTGTAGGTAATCGATTTTATTTTAACAACGTTTTATCAATCATCATCATCAGCCGTAGAATGTCCACTGCTGAACAAATCTAACCTTCTAACTAACTGACAAAAGCGTGTCCAAGCCGGTTTGTACGGAGGGTAGTTTTTTTTAGGGGTGCATTTTAACATGAATTCTTGGGGGTAGACGAAACAGGCATTTCACTGAAACGCTAAGTTACCCAAAGGGGGCATAAAAGTGAACATACCCGCGTTTCTCTCCGCCGGTTCGAGTTCGCCGTCCTCCCCTCGCGGCCACCAGCCTTGCCACAGCCACACCGTCACGCCATCATCCAAAAGGAACAGAGCTGGAAAACAATCAATATTATATTAATAAAATATATATCTATTATGTATATCAGTCTCTGGTACCCATAGTACAGGCTATGCCTAGTTTGGGATCAGTTGACCGTGTGAATATGTCCGGAATATTTATTTATATAAAACTCATCATTAACTGACTGACTGACAACGTAAGGATATTAGTGTTCTGTGCTGACAACCCACGCTCAAGTCCTAGACGCAACGTCTGAAGTTGGCGCTATTAACGGCCGCGCGGCACAAAATTGTGAAATTCGCAGGTGTTTTATGATCTTTACTATAAAAAAGATGATTTAAAATGAATCTGTTGATAATCAATATTTCCGTGTGTGTCGTGTTAATCAACCAAACGGGTTAGAAGATGATTTTTAACCCCAAAACAGCTTCATTGCGGTCTTGTGAGGAACATAAACAGGAGATATAAAAGCCCCAGACTGCAAAATCTTGTTGCAATCATTCATTCATATAAGAAAACGTATGCAAAAATTCTCGTTTGTACAACGCAAACAATATTATAACATGTAGTTTTACGTAGCAATTATAAGAGAGGAAGTTTGTAAAAGTTATCAATCAGAACGCGTACATAAAGTTTTCAAGTCCAACTAACCGAACATAATTTTTGAACGAATTATTACGGAAGGAAATTTGAATTGTTATAAATACTAATGTACGGATACGAATTCTTATAAGTACGAAAGTTTGATAAACTTTCAAATTTTGTTTTGCAAGACTTGCGGGTTCGATTGCTGTCAGAGTAATTTTTGTTAGGATGTTGTAAGACTTACATGGTTGCGATGCGGTATACAGCTCCTTCTGTTCGAACGGGAACGGCGTCACCAGATGCTCGTGACGCAGCGGAGACAGCACCTCGTTCGCCTCAAACTGACCCCCCAAATCCGTGAAATGGAACATCCTGGGGGTGATATCCCCCCCGCAATCCTTCCCTCCATTTAGTACAGAGTTGTAGTGCTGTTTATTAGCCACGCCCAACGCCTCCAAAACTTGCTTAGGCTCCTCCCCTTCTTTAACCTCAGTTATTTTCAAATCATTCGCATTCTCGAACATATAGTTAGGTTTCCTTGCTATCAGCTTGTTCGCAAGCTCAATAGCGATGTTCTTAGTGTGCTTCAGACTTCTAGCTCCGTGCCAGATGTATAGACAACCTTTTTCGGTGTCAGCGAGCAATAACGAGCCTCGCGATCGCAGCTGTCTAACCGAACAGGGTACTTGTAGTAAATACGCTTCGTTGGATAGGTTACCGCGTGTGACGAAGAGCTTGTACCGGCTTTTGTCGATGTCTTTCTTGCCTTGGTGTACTACTAGGTTTCCTTGGAAGAGGTTGAGGAATGCTGGTGGTTCGGTGCCTTGGGCTACTCTTACTTGGGGGCCTTTTTCGCGGTCTAATTCCACTGTTAGTAGCGCAGCGGCGCCTTTTTCGTTCGACGAGGCGTCTTTGCCTTGCCAGCAGAAGTAGGCGCATCTATCGCGGCCGGTTACGTTATGCTTCGACGGTTTTCCGTTCAACTCCCTTCCCATAGCTGTTATCTGGTACTCCCATCGAATTATATAGCTATCGCCGGAGAAGAACTCAGACATTTGGACATCGTTATCGACCTTCTGATAGTCGTATTCTCGGATAACCCATTTACAGACAGACTTTGTTTTTATATCGTAATGCCTCATGTTCTCCTTGTCGTAATATTGAGTGCCGCGGCCGATGTGCGACCCTTCTAGAGTGAGATCTGGGTCCTGGTATTCGTTCGACCACATTTCCTCCGCGTCGCAGGGCGTTATCTCGATGGAGTTAGACTTACTTTCCTGTGGCTTGACTTTGATGACTCGACTGTAGTCCGGCCAGTCGAGGAACTTTTCTTTGAACAGGATAGTTTCCATGTGCTGCGTGATTTTGGATAAAATTGCCCAATCGGGTCTGGTTTTGGAGACTTTGCTTGGTGTGTCCGTTTCGTCTCTGGCGCCTTGGTGTGTCGCAGCGTTTAGTGGGTTTATATGACACTCCTCATAGTTGTACCCTTCATCGAATAATTCCTTAGCCAGCTGCGCTGCGCGTCTTCTACTTTCCAACGGTACATTTTTCCCGTACCAAATATACATTTCCGAGCCGAAGTCGAAGACTATAGATTTGGCTTGATTCAACATGGCGATTCTAGGCTGTTGACCCCAGTACTCCTTTATCGGTTCAAGTTCATCATCCATGACTTCATAGCACATGTTAGTTTGGACCATACAGGATTCAAAGATTTCGTCTTCGTCCACGTGTCCCGTTTCCGTGGGCTTATAGTTTTCGATGTCGTCGGTTACTCCGAGAAGTGACCAAAATTGGTTCCACTGTTTGTTGGTGAAGGTTTTGGTTTGCTCGTCTATTTTGGTGACCCCGGTCGAGCTTTTGCAGCCGAGGTCTTTTGTGTTGTGGATGTGGAGCGCTATGTCTGTGCTGCGGTTCCTGTAGAAGAAAGCAATGCTATTAATTTATGAGTGATAGAGGTAAATTCATAGTTAGGCTAGAGAACAACATTTTTGATAGATCTTTTCAAAAGAAAATTTACGAAAAAATTTACGTTTTGATCTATAAGACTTCTCCAGTTGGAGAGAGCGGTAATTTTTTGTGATGAAATGTAAGGACGTGGTGTAGCTCAGTGGTCAATGCATCTCCTACCTACCTACCTACATCGGAGAAGATTGCGGGTTCGATTCCCGACTGAGTCCATAATTTTATCCTATACTTTTAGAATCTACTTAGTCAAATCTTTATATAAAATCTGGTTTTCAAATTTATATGAACGTATGCTTTTTTTGTTATTTTCTATGTTTTTAAAGTATAAGCAACACATTAAATTTAAATGCCACTCAAAATTACAGATTACTGGATTCAAACCCACATCTTCCTTGTCTTGAATGGGCAATGCTTTACCAACAACGCCATAGTTCGAACGACGCGAACTTCGTAAATCTTGGGCAGATTAAATATACAGGTCTTATCTTTATCTTTAATGCGGACAGCCAAGGAGTGGAACTCGTTGCCGGCGTCTGTGTTTCCGAATACCTATAATTTGGGTGTCTTCAAGACCAGAGTAATAGGTTTCTTCTAGGCAAACGTGCTACACTGTAGACCACATCGTAGACCACACTTAACATCAGGTGAGATTGTGGTCAAACGTTAGACTATTTTATATAAAAAAAAAAGTTACCTCTCAATAACGTTAGCGTAGTGGCCCATGTACAGGAACACCTGGTCTGGCGTGACGAGTATGAAACAGTCGCCACGGTTCACGCTCGAATGCACCGGCTCCACCAATCGAGTCTGTAAACAATAAAAATAAATAAAAGTAAATAAAAAGTTGATTTGACGAAAGACATTGCATTTTTTTAAACAGCCTTTTTCTTGAACCAACTCTCATTTCAGGGTCTGTTCATTTTAAACAACCTCGTATAAGTACCGGGCGTTATCAAGCAACGGTCACCACCGAAGTTACAGAAGATCGCAGTCAAATAACATTATTTGTTTCAAATAGTGTTGTGTTCCTGCAGTGAGTAAGGTTGCCAGAGCTCTTTAGGGGATTTGGGGTCGGGAACGCGTGCGTGATGCCTCTGGTATTGCAAGCGCTCATAGGCTACGGTAACCGCTTACCAACAGGTGGGCCGTATGCTTATTTGCCACCTCAGTAGTATAAAAAAAAAAGTGAACTAACCTGAACTCGTCTCCTTCCCTTCACTTGCAGCAGCATCAGCGGCTTGGTGCCGTGCGACGCGGCCGGCGCGGCGGCCGCGCTGCGGAGCGCCACGTTCGAGAAGTCCTCCTTGGAGGCCAACGCAGCTAAAGCTTCCGCTGCTAGGCCGCAGTTCGCTGTCGCTGCAAAAATACAACGATTATACAAGGTGATTCATAACATGTATACAATCCCGAAAGGGGGTTATTCTATCAACAAAAAGAAATAAAATTACGGAAAAAAACATCAATTTTTTTTTTTTTTTTCATAAACTTTCTCAAATTAGGTGTTTTTGGTTTTTTTTTCATCTTTAGAACTATGAACTAAACGTACAAGTTCGGAATCAAGATTGCTACCTAAAACAGGTAGGTTTTAAGGAGGAGGTAGGGCATAGCGAGATTTTCTCGTTCTAAATTGGAGCAGCCCGCCTGGAGAGGTACCTCCGCCTTACAGAAGATCGCAGCCAAATAACATTATTTGTTTCAAATAGTGTTGTGTTCCTGCGGTGAGTAAGGTTGCCAGAGCTCTTTAGGGGGAGGGGGGTTCGGGGTCGGCAACGCGTGCGTGATGCCTCTGGTATTGCAATCGCTCATAGGCTACGGTAACCGCTTGCCAACGGGTGGGCCGTAGGCTTGTTTGCCATCTGAGTTGTATAAAAAAAAAAACAGCTGATTCATTGAGTTTGACCTGATTTGACCCGAAAACAGCTGATTTTCGCATAGAGGTTTTTCAATGAAAAATCCTAATAAGCCTGGTTGTAGAATAAGCCCCTTTCGGGATGGAATACATATTATGAATCACCTTGTAAACTATGTTTGCATGATATGCAAATATTTGTTCCGGGTCTGGATGTTGTGGGACCATGGTACTGTTAGGTTGTGATACTCACGGTGTTATTTTATTTTATTAAACCCTGTTATTCTAGTTTAAGCAGTGGTGGCACCGGCTATAGGTCCCTCCACTAATACCCGTGGATGTGGTAAGAGGCGACTTAGGGACTTAGGGAAGCTAGGGGATGGGCAAAAGCGTTCCCCGCGCTCGCCAACACGGATAACCAGCGTGGCGAGTATGGGCAAATCCCCCTAAATGATTGTTTCGGTGCAGGCTGTACAAGGTCCGTCTTGCTGGACGTCCTACGGCCGAAATGATGATGATGATGATGATTTAGCTACCTTTCTCCTTGATGAGCTGTTCCCGTAACCCGGTGGTGTGTTGTGCGACGTATTCCTCCCGGATGTCGGTTCTCGCCGCTAAAGCCTTCAGGGGGTTCCGTGACGCTGCGTGCTTGCGCTCGCGTTTAGCACGACGCGCCCACTCGTTGGTTAATCTAGAAACAAACATAATATAGCCCATTATATTACATAGTTTAGTTTTTATTGTTTATTAATGTTTGTAATTTTGTGGTGTGCAATAAAGTATTTTCTATCTATCGATCTATCTAATATATAAATGGATATTTTTGAGAGCTATTACAGTTTCACTACGCGATAAAATCCGAAATGAGGAAATCTTTAATTAATAATTGTCTTTATATAGCTGTCAAACGCTAATGAGCGTTTCTATATTCCGTTTTGATGATAAGTGGTCATTTGAATCTGGCACGCTTAAATTTAAGTAGCTAACTAAAATATAGCGCTCATATTTTAGGCGGGGTCACTATCACCACTTCACCAGTGCTCTCATGGTAATGATGATACTTACAGATGTCGCTGTGCGCTATCGATGGCATCCAGGTCTACATCCAGGTTTACGTCCACCCCCTCGCCGGTCTGCTGCTGGAGGGGCGCGAAGAACGCGTGGAAAGTCTCGTCGTCCGCGCGCGGAACCCGCACGGAGCTGCCGGTCTTCTCGGCTCCGGAGACTTCGTCTTCTAGAAAGGGGATTAGAATAAGGGATCGGGAGAACCTCGCTGGCGTGGCTAGCCTGGCTGAGAAACGAGAGTTACGGGATCCCCACTTCGGGACAAGGGGTTTAGAATAAGGGATAGGTTTATTAAAAACCTCGGAGGCGCTGGCGTGGCTAGCCTAACTGAGATACCAAAGGTACGGGTTCACACTTCGGGACAAATGTTTGCAAGATGCAAATACTTGGTCCGGGTGGGGTCTGGGTGTTGTGGTACCATGGGACTCGTAGTTTAGGATCCACGACACAGGGAATCTTATAGTGGGAGAACTATGTATGTGACTGTTGGGTGTTAATTAAATTTCATACTTTTAGGTCTTCAAGTTTATACTGTATGTTGATTGTCAGTTAGTAACATAAGAGTTTTATATACAAGGTGATTCATATTATTAATGGGCTTATTCTATTATATTTTCATTGAAAAATTACAAAATTCTAACAGTCATTGATCAAACATTATTGCGGTTGTAGAATAAGCCCCTTTCAGGTTTGTATACATATGATGAATCGCCTTGTATATTGGTGATGATATTTTTCAAGACTTACTTTCGTCAGCCCGACTGATGCTTTCGCTGACAGAGTGACTGCGCTTGAAGGACTCTCTGTCGACCCTCGGGGCTTCCTTCGGCTTCACCTCCGCGACTTGGCTCACTACAGCGCAGGATGCTGAGCGGAGAGGGCCGGAGGCGAAGCCATTTGTCGGCGATATGTTCTTACGAGATCTGTAATGATAGTAGGTATATGGATCAGTTGATTGTATACGGTCTAAAGCCGTGTTTAAATGGCGTGCGATATGTCATCTATATATGTTTCAAAATGATCCCTATGTATACTAATTAAGGCGATATGAGAATCTAAATAAATTGTCGAGTGGGCGGAGTGAAGAAAGTGACAGCGCTATGTACTATAATTGAATGCGGAACTGCGGAAAGAGATAGCAAGCGTTAGAAGGCGCTCGAAAGTAAGCGACATATAAGAAAATATCGATTATCTTAATAACTAAGTATTTTAAAATAAAAGTGTCTTGGATTTAGGTACTCAATGCTATTGTCTAAAACAATATTTAAAAAAAAGTTATATATGATTGATAGTTTCTGAGTATTTTCGAAAAAGTTGTTGCAGAGGACCGAACTTTAAAAAATAAATCTATCGAGAAAAGTTTTACCAATCGCGTTTCTGTCTTTTATTTAGGTAAATAAAATGCTCAAGATATCTTTATCATAAAAATCAAAACTGTACGTTCTGCGGTTATTGAGAAAAAACTGTTCAAAAATCATAAAACATTTTAACCCTCACCTTAAAGTCATTTTAACTTTATTCAGTAGACGTCAGAAACTTTTATTAATAAATTTTAAATGAGATCACGCGTTTTTAACTCGTTTAAGGGTCCTTTACAGTATGCAGCGTCGTTTTCTACCACACAAGAAATGCATTAGAGCCTGCGAGTCCTTGCGTTCTGTCTGACTGAGCATGTAGAGCGAAGACACTGATCCAACGTATCAACTTTCTATGCAACTGTTTACCTGAACTTGTTGGGTGCGGGTATCCCGGGCGAGGCAACCACTGCTGCGGGTGACCCGATGATCCCAGGTGAAGCTAAAACCGGTGCTGATACTGGCGGTGGTGTAGGTGGCGTCAAAGGCGGCGTTGAGATCACCTTGTCGCGTTCGAGACGCCCCGCGACTGTGAAGAGCGAGGCGTCGGTTTGGGGCACGCGTTTGCGCCATCCCTGAAAAGAGGAAGACGGTTTGAATCTCTTTACAGAGCCTTTAGTAAAACAAGTGGGAGCTCTGAAAGGAGCCTCTGGCAGGAAGCATAACATATTTGTAACTAATGTCTACTTATTAGAACCACTAAAGAGATGACCACTAAAACGAGCAGTGCGAAAGAAGAAGAGCGCGCTGACTACCTGTTTTCGAAAGTGGGGATACGTGTCGCGTTTTGAGAGTTACTTCACCTAGGTCCTACAAGAAAAATCTAGATGATGATATACAATGTGACGAGAGCTTTGACCACAAATAACATTGGTAGGTAATAGGTAGGTATAGTGAACCAGCAAAAGGTTATCAAAATAAAATTATAAAGAAAAGATAAATCGCAAGGATTGTTTGGCTTTATAATGTCGGCAGACTGCGGTCAATGATTCATCGTATACCACACAGAGACATGTATAAATTACTCATAGTTGTATGCATCCTTGAAACTGCATTTCCGTGAAATACCTTGCAAAACTAAGCAGACCAAGCAGATATTCACTGGGATATAGTGTACAGAGATCTGCTCTGGATCAAAGATTTACCGCTTTTTATTACATTATTAGAGAATACAACGATGATTGTTTATGAGCAGTCGCAAAGTGACCTAAAGGCATGACTGGTAGCACAGTGTGTTAGTGCCGACACTAATGTTTTTTTTTTTATTGTACAACTGTATTGGCAAACAAGCATTCGGCCCACCTGTTGGTAAGCGGTTACCATAGCCTATGAGCGCTTGCAATACCAGAGGCATTACGCACGCGTTGGCCACCCCAAACCCCCCTCCCCCTAAAGAGCTCTGGCAACCTTACTCACCGCAGGAACACAACACTATTTGAAACAAATAATGTTATTTGGCTGCGATCTTCTGTAAGGCGGAGCTACCTCCCCAGGCGGGCTGCTCCAATTTAGAATTTTTAATGTATGGCAGTGATAGTTGGGTATGGCAAAAAGAAGAATTAGAGTATGATAAATGCAGTGGAAATGAGAGATTTATGGAGTATGTGTGCAGTTGCTTTGAAAGAGTGAGGAACAGTGTGATGAGGATTGAGAAAGGAATGCTAAGATGTTAGGACATGTAGAACGAAAACGAAAGAAGAGTAACGAAACAGGTGTATAAGGTATCGGTGACGTTTTGGAATAAGGCCTTATTCCAGAACGTCACCGATTGTCAGGTTAAGAGTATTCTAACCCGACGAGCATTAATGAGTAATGTGATGAGAGTAAATGAAGCAAAAAAAGTATGTCAAGATCGAAGCAAGTGGAAAACCGTGGTATCTGCCTAACCACAGGGAAACATTTTGTCCGTTCGAAAGTGTATTTATCAAAAAATTTAACAAGTGCTTTACAGGCCGTGAAACAATAGCTTTCTATGCTATCCAGGCATCGCATTTATTTCAGTGCGACGAATGGCATGGTATGAAAAAACGTACCACATTATTAGTCAAGTGAAACCTGTATTTCCTTGAACACCTTGGTAATAAATTGACATTTCGCACCCTTGATCTTTGCAAGTTAAGGAGACGCTTATTGCTGGGTAAATAAGTCTTGTTTCATATTGGGAGGTCAGCTTGAGTTCATTGACGATTATGCGGACAATAATTGGTGCCGAATTGTATGATACTGCTTACTGTCCAATCGATTCAATTATATTGACATGACATTGAGTTAACGATACCTATACACGGGTTCAGTTCTTATATCCCACTAGCAGTTACCCACGACTTCGTCCGCATTTATATGAAAGCTAGTTGTTCATAATTTTAACCCCCCACTTTAAGCCCATTTACGAATGATATTGCAAAAATGCTGAAACACGTATTTTTTATTTCTTATCTGTAGGTATAGACTCACTCAGTCTGGTTTTTAATACATTTTACTTTTTCGTTTGGTGTATTTCATTTATTTATTCCGCTAACTTAGACAGGAATGATTTCACATTATCTTTAATGACAGGTGCTGATTATTATAAATAACTTAAAAAAAGTACTGTAGACTTTATAGTACCTAATGTAGTAGTAGATATCTAAGTCGCTTAATCATCATTTATCATTAAGAATATTTATCATATTATATGTCAACTTTATTGAATCACATTTTATAGTTCAAGTATCTAAAGTATTATATATCAGGGCATATGGTTCAAGCTACGCCTGATCCGAAGCCTGGCTCCTATATAGCTCAACAGACCAGCATTGGCATACGTGGCAATGGCGCTAGCGTCTTAGGGACGCTTCGACTAGTAGTGATCTGGATCGATTGTGATTTGAGTATGGATTGTTTACTACAACTATTTCTTTTTTTTTGTAGGTATAAAATGTATGTTTTTGACAAATATCTTTAATACTGTTAGTCATTTACAAGATTCCATTCTGTTTGAGCATCGCGTTGGCAAAATATCCAGTATTTATCAATACGTATTTTTAGAACATACCTGAGCAGCGGTTTCTAGTTTGTTTCGCCTGTCTGCGAGAATGTTCGCACCCAGCTCGTCTTCGATTTGGATCTTGTTCTTTTCATCCACTACGGTGTTTAGAGATTCCTGAAACAATAAAAACATTATAAATAAACACGAGTGTCATATTACTCCTAACCCCACACTCGAAGGTGAAGGAAACATCGTGAGGAACCCCGTGCCTTAATCGTCTCCACACGTATTTATTGACTATGTCTTTTCAGTGGATGAGGCCGACTTAGTTGAGCTATAGGTGCTGGGCAAGGCATCATCTAAACATGTCGAAGGCACTCCAGCGTTCTTTCAATAAATTAAAAGTTCCACCTGACGCTGTATAAATCTCTAGGATAGATGTAGTAAGGCCTAAGTTTTGTTAGTAATTTAAGCCTCCAACTGCAGGGCAAAGTCCTCCCGTCCCTCCACTCCTCTCCGCTTCATGTACAAATCAAGTTCACTCCACCATATCGCCGTGTCTACCGCGTGGCATACAATAACATAATCTCATAAACCTACTACATTTTCAAAGATCACATAGCTAATGGATATGGTATCTGATGAATGCAATGCGCTAAATAATAAAACAGATCAGACCATCTGTCACATAAAGAAATCAGATACGATTTAAAATTGTGCAGTGAGATACTTCCTTATTATGATTAAACCTATTGTTACGTTGTACGATAAAATAGGAACTAGCGTAATAGAAATAGAATTCCGAAGTAGGTACCTAAATAAGTTTTATTACACAACTAAGATGGCAAACATTGGAAAGTGGTTATCGTAGTCTTTGAACACTTGGAATACAAGGAGAGACATCACGCACGCTCAAATGCTGTCAAATTGTGACTTGTTTTGTGGTAAACAATAAATGTTCGTGCCTGTAGACCTATGTTGGCCTATTGGTAGGTCCTTCTACTTTCGATCTGAATGTCATGGGTTCGAATACCAGGCACGCAAACAATATATATTTTGTTCGAAAAATTTGTGCGCTTTAGCTCTTTTAAGCTCAAAACGCTGAAGCAAAACATCGTAAAAAACGGTTAGGATGCTAACGGCGATGGCTTTGCAACCTGTCAAGTATAGAGTACTACTGCACAATTTGGCATGTGCCAAATATAATGTTTGGACTTGCCTTAGACTAACCCACGTAGACATATACAATTGCCTGAGCTCCTGACTCGGATGTCTAACGGGCCTGGGTAAAACAGGGTTAAAGCTGTAATCCTACCTACCGCATCGTCTTTTAATCCCAATGCAATAAGATTACATAATATTCACTTCATACTTAGTTTTAAATAGGAGTTTCAGTTCTAGACATTATAATGATTAGTATTAGTGGTTAAATGTAACTTGATCCACATACACGCATCGGTGGTTGATTGTCACGCTAGTTGTACCTGTATAATTGTATGGAACTATTTGAATAGACCTGCCTATACGAAACCTTTACGTTATATCTAATAATTATATAAAAAAAACATTTCCAACAACCGACCAGTACTGTGTAGTATATTATCTACTGTGATTAAATGCATATAATCAAACTGTTTAATGCCCTTAGCTAGACATCACATAAGTATAATACAGTAGGTACGACAGATATTGGATCGCAAAACGGATATGCCGCAAGCAACATTGAGATCAAAATGTTGTAGTTTTAATTACTCTAGATTTCCTGCAATTAAAACTATACATTTTATGAAAGATTATTATTGTTCCATGTGCCAAATAAAATTAATGAATATTTGAATACCTTAGCATCATCCATGGTGTCATAATCGATATCAAACTTCTTGAAGACAGGTTTCAAATTGCCGTTGCTAGCGTTTTTGGTTTTATTCTTTAGCTCACCAATAAGCGATCCAAAATTAAGTCCCATTGGCATTCCAGATTGCTTCTGCATGCGTTTCAAAAGTTTGTTGTCGTCTGCTTTGTTTTCATTAAACAGTTCAACTGGTTCTGAATCAATTTTAGCTTGACGAGCTTTGATAGCGCTTGGAAGGACGACGCATTGATTGGCGTTTTCGTTATCTTTCATTATTTTCGTATCGTTCAATAGTTTTATCTTATCAGCAATTTCGTCAATTGACTGTTGTAGTTTTACAGCTTTCTCACTTATATTGTTTTCAACTATAAGTGGTTTTAATTCATGTTCAATATCTTTAATGTTTTCTTTATTTGGTTCATCGTACTTGAACAGTTCATTATCTAGAGAAAGGTTCTGGATAATCGATTGTATTTTGTTGTCACAAAGTGTTTTTTCGATAAACTCTGCGAATTTTTCTTTCGGTGGGCTTTCCCTTTTCGCAACATTTTTGAACAAAGTGTCTTCTGCGTTTTTATTGTTCTCATGAACGACGAAAGGATAAACTGCACTTTCATACTCATTTCCCACATTGTGTTTTAATTTCACCTCTACTTCAACCGTATTTATTATATTTTCTTTGATAGTGGATACATTATTATTTTTTTTCGAGGCATCGTAAGTTTTTTGTAGTGTAGTAGCTGTTTGTTTTTTCCTTTGATCTTGGTTTTCCTTCGGTTCCAATTGAATTTGCTCCCGTTCGCCCGGCAGTAGAAATTTCCACAGCAAGTACAGAAGCACACAAAATCCAATGATAGATTCGTAAAACATTTTCACTTAAAGTCCAATCACACAATTATAGAATTGATAGACTTATTGCTCTGTTTCGTGCTCCATTTGTGATATCAATTGAGCAATTTTGTTGCACTAGTAATCACTGTTATTTACTGCACAATAAACATAAATTATATAATACACGTTGCAATAAACTGTACAAAGTAAACAAAGCGGGAAACAGCGCTCGACGACAGACACAAGCCAACTGAAGGACCTCAGATCGATTGTCATCATCATCTGGCAGCGGACACAGAATGACTCATGCGCATTGCGCAGGTCCCTAGAATGTGTGTAAACATCAACCAGTAGTGGCAATAATGACGCATCTCAGTTGTTCAAAACTCACCTTATAGGTGTGCCAAGCACGAAAAGTTTGAACTTAGCCTTGACCTAACAATGATCGATTCCACCGAATAATCGATCGAGTATCAATCAACTGACTTGTTTGAACATCTGCCAATAAATCAACGGTAAATTCTAAAAATTACCTAGCACTCAAAATAGAAGGCAAGAATTTTCCTTATACAGCGGTTTTAAACTGACCAGATCAATAATAAAATCGACACAAATAGAAAATTATTATATAATAGTACGGTTATAGTAGAATAACAGGAGGAAAAACCATACAAAGTTGTTGTCCTCGCAGAGCAAGACTCAGGCATTATGCCGCCTCTGATACGCAATAACTTCTGATGACAGACAGAACACCAAATACGTGACTCGTCCATACCTCACATGGCACGAAACAAAAAAACTTAACACTAATTTAGCTCGTTATATGAAGTTAATTTTGGAAAGAAGGTGTTCATGATGAACCTTTAGTTTCTGATATACCTAACGTCTGCACAACCCAGGATTACAGTCTTTAGTAGTTATAAATCCCAATGAAACTGGTAGTTGAAGGAGGTTTAGAAATAAATCTCAAAGACCCGTCAGCTCCAATCATAGACTAATAAACATCAATAGAAAGAGTGGCAAAGGACAATATGGGTCAGATCTATCACGATTACGCTATATGATATACAAATGACACCAGACGAATACATTTGAAATTCCAAGCTTGTATTGAATACAAACGATAGTATCAAGGACTACATTTTTCACAACTTAGACACGGTTAGACAAAGAGTACAAATTAAAACATACTATATATAGAAGTGGCACGTGTGGCGAAAGTTATAATTACTCATAGCAAAACTGCAATAGCATAGTAGAATGATATCCGTAACGAAGCCAATGGCACTCACACATTAATCTATTAGATCACAAGGTCAAAGCCAAAGATAGCACGGATAAAACCGTATGATAACAAGTGATAAATGAATAGTTAAGAATTTAGCGGTAACAATAGTTCACCTCGAAATCAAATTGTGTAAACGATCGTTTAATTCAATTGAAGATTCAACTACCTACAAAACTACAATTGAGTACATAAGTATGGGGTTTTATGGAAAGCGGTAAACTTTTTGGGAATTAATATTCGCGCAATTCACACAACACAAGTTCAACACGATCACGATAAAAATCACAACAATTAGACAAAGATGTATGAAAGTTTAGAGCACTTAAAAACGGAACCAATTAAAACTAGTCAAATTAGCGTTGTTTCGGTGTTTCAAATGGTACCGCGATGTTTCAGTGAAAGCTGAATTTGGAAATAAAAAAACGAAGTGCGCGCGCGCACTTCGAGTCCGCCAAAACAACTGGCGGTGCCAGCGCGTCTCGCTGACCAGGTAGGTCATTGACAAATGCAATGCAACACAGAATACCTGTCGGAGAACTTAGTATACCAACAATTGTTTTTGCTACCCAAAGTTACCGGAAACTGAATTGGGTTATTATTACTGAAACGCTGCAACAATACGGTATTTAAACGAGGGTCAATGCAGGTTAAGATTTAAAAGCCCCCTTGAAATGTGAATGTTTGCCCATTAAATGAACAATTAATTTAATTTGCGATTGTATAGACGCGATCCCACTGAATTCTACCGCGAATGTCCGATGTAACGATACAGAAACTGCCGTGAGAAATCCTATGTATTTTGACGGCGAAAGTTAAATATTTTCACAACAAAAGACCCGGTTTCGATGGCTGTTTGATATTCACACATCGTATTGAGATCTTGGCAATTGATATTACAATATGCATGTATCTGTTTTATAGTCTACATCGCCATTTGTATTTTGAATAGCATAATAAACATTTACATATTGTTCGAACAACGCAAAGTATTTTCTCATTTCATATTTACCTTTTCATTGCAATATCTGTAGGTCGATAGAATCATAATACCAATAAAATAATAGAGGTCACGTGTGTCTCTCATTCCAGTGACACTGAGTTTACACTAACTCAGCAGTGGCCAAAATTATAATTAGCATTGGTTCTAACGCCAAAAGTTTATGCGGGGCACTTTCAGAAATACGGCCGTTGCTTTGGCACTGTTTGATGGACGAGTTAAAAAGATCCTCTGACACACTAATTAGAGCTGTAGATCATCTAAATATACGGATAACGTTAACATAATAATACGAGCATGCTCAGAGATCGGCAGATTATTTATGCGCGATGTGATCTGAACAGCAGGGAATCGCAACCTTTTATATAATAACGCGAAAGCAATAAAAGCCGATGTTGATGGTTTTTTTTTTTTAATGTTATACGGAGGCAAACAGGCTTACGGCCCTCCTGATGGTAAGTGGTTACCGTCGCCTAATGACATTAGCAACACCTGGAGCATTGCTAATGCGTTGCCTGCCGAACCCCTCCCCCCCTAAAGAGCTCTGGCAACCTTACTCACCGCAGGAACACAACACTATTTGGAACAAATAATGTTATTTGGCTGCGATCTTCTGTAAGGCGGAGGTACCTCCCCAGGCGGGCTGCTCCAATTTAGAGCGAGAAAATCTCGCTGTGCCCTACCTCCTCCGAATAATAAAGGCCACTTTTTCAAATAAATGTAGGAATCGTGTAGGTAGGCTTGACCTAATCGAGATGTTCCGAACATTCTATGCTTACAAATAAGAGGTTGAAATCGTCTCTAGTAATAATATCATATGCCAATTTCAACAAGACCATTTTCGCGGGAGTTTTACTGTCTAGTTGAACTGCATTAGGAAAATATCACATGAAAGATTTCCAAAGAGCGATATACTTGTATGGTGCTAATAGCAGTTTCCATGAATGTAGATTATTTCTGTATATGATGCCGTAATTTCAAATATATGAGTCATTATGTGCATATTAGGAGCTGCAGCGGTTCTTGTGAGAAGTGTAAACATTTTCGAAATGGAACACGCAGATTTAAAGTTTATTTAATGATGTTCGTGCGGCAATGAATAATAGTAGCATTTAGCACTTGCTTAAGACGTAAGTCTTAGAACCGAAATTGCGATAGCATTAGACTTTTTCCAATCTCTATTTTTATTTTTTTATTTTGTATTTTTTTATTACACAAAAGGAATACAAATGAATGGTAGTAAATGTCTTAAAACCTATGTTAGGTTTGTCTAGACATTAGGTTCTCGATATTGAATTTAAGAAAAACTGTAAACAATCTTTACTTATTTTCTATGAAGAGCGAGCGCATGTAAAGATAACACCGTCACAGAACAGTTAACAGTATGTACCTAGTGCATAGGCGTGAATAGACTTGAAATTAATAAAAACAATGAATTTTTAAAGGCTTTTTAGGACCAGGCTATAAATGAAGATTCTGGTCAAGTTGTACTGTTACATACTAGTGCCGAGCCTTGGTTAATTATCAGCGGAGATCGGATCCATTAATCACCATTAAGATATTTAGAAGGTGATATCAATTACTGCGATCGTTAGAGCATTTATTCAAAACGTTTCGTTCAAGGAGATCAAAGCTATTGAAAGATAGATAGGCATGATGGATTTTGTAACGGTGTAAAATGGACCTAATGATTTGTACAGGCTGGGTATCGATATGGTTCATCGGGAATCTTAAAAACGAGTTATTTTAGTAGAGATAGAAATGAGACCAAGTGCTTTGCACAAAGTAAGTTGATTTCTAGGAGACAAATTCTACGTGGCGTATACAAGGAGTTGCGATTATTGAAACCTGGTGAAATAAAGGAAGGAATGAAAATAGTTAACATGAAATTGGCATTCCAAAAGGCAATGAAAACGCTATGCGTCTGCGCAGTAAAATATAAAATAAATGACTAGGTACTAGAAGGTACTTGTGCTTAAAAACAACCTCTCCTTGTAACCCTTTAAGGTCTTCTAAACAAATCTTCAAGAATTTATATGAGAACAAAAAAGTTACCAACATTGAAAGGTACTATTGGGAAAGTTCTAGGAAGTTCTTTATTATTCTAGAAAAGTAGCAAGGTAGTACAATAAAGCATTTTATTTTAAGACGATCAAAGTATTTCAAATTATTCGCATAGGTACTTATTACTGGCAACTGTCCTGCGATGTGTCACAGTAGTTAGTAGACATCTTCTTAGATCTTCAGGTTACCTTGAATATGTTCAAGGTAACCTGAAGATCTAAGAAGATGCCTAGTTAGAAGATAACAGTCCTGAGTCGATTTAATTTATGTATTATTCAAATATACATTTTTTGTGGAGATTAAACTGATCAGTTTCATAGTAGCACCCTCCGGTGTACCATAACAAGTATCATGACTGCAAACAGGTTTACTCGACGCCTAGATAGTATAATGTAGGTATAATGTTACAAGGGCTTGCGGCGGCCATTCGCCATAGATTCGTTTTGTTTTGCATTGGAATGGAGCATCTTCTAGAAATTGATTTAATAGGTAAAGAACTTGTATGATTTAAATATTTCTTTAGCACATAATATTGTCAACTACAGAAATGTTTATCGCTAGTGGCTTCCGACTTGATCACTCAAAGTCGCGCAACAGGCTATGGAGTAGGGCTTGCAAATATTCGAAACTGTAGTATTCGAATAGTATTCGATCATTTTTGGGTGGTATTCGAATATATTCGAATATTATTCGAAAGTTTTAAATGTTAGTTTCAACTAGTTTTAACTGCAGAAAATCATCAAAAAAGTGCGTAGGAATGCTCCAAAAGAGATTACGGTGAATCCTAGTTATCAAAACTACCAAATATTGAAAAAAAGTTTACTTCAAATGAAATCCGATTTGGTTCAATAAGTCATTTCCCGTTTAATCATTATAAAGTGCAGATACATGAAAGTTGATAGTAATAATGCTCAAATTGTTTAAAGACGCAAATTACCTAGTTTAGAGTAGTATAAATGCTTCTCTCTGCTAGAGTAGTATAGACGTTTCAAAGTGATCCTAGTGATTTTATTGAAATAAATGCCTTTTGACTTTGACTTTAGATTACGGCTTTTTCTCATACTTGAAATTATTCGAATATTAGAATAACGCTATTAAAAATATTCGAATAAAAAAAATCCTACTATGGAGAGAGCTCTGGGGTTGCGGAATAAAAGTTCTCGAAAGGCGACCACGAACCGAACGACGCAGTGTTGAAGGCTCCATGTTCCGACAATATTGTGAACGGTGCGGGTTTTGTACCTAACCAACGTAGAAGGCCATTGTTATTGCTTCTTTATATTCTGTGCTACGGGCTATCCTCTTCCGAGCTTAGCATGGACAAGGGTTAAAAGTGAAGTGCAGTGATGTTGAACGTTTAGCTTCCAAGCACGTGGTAGTAGCGGCCTCTATCACTCCATAAGGCAAGGGTTACACGACAAAGCCATGTACGGCAAAGAGGACGCGTGCGCACTGCCTTTTAGAATAATGCAGTCAAATGCGACCTAGAATGTTGCCTTAATAAAGGCGAGAAGGAAATCGTTAGAGAATGTATGTGCCGATTCAAGCCAAGACTTTACAGAAAAACCTATTTATTGAACTTAGGTACTTTTTATGTAACTCGTTGCTTTTTCTCTTATTTTTCCAAAACATAGAAAGGATTTAACGTTAATACGATTCTGAAGAAGTTATGTCGATAATTCTGACTTAATATAAATTGAAATTGTGTTTTGGTTCGTCTGTTCTTTTTTCAGAAGCAACCAACGGTGGAATCGTCATCATCATCATCATCAGCCTGTAGAAGTCCACTGCTGGACATAGGCCTCCCCCAAAGAGTTCCATTTCGAACGGTCTTGAGCCTTCTCCATCCACCGACTTCCCGCAACCTTCACAATGTGGTCGGTCCATCGGGGGGCCTTCCACCATACCACACTGCATCACGGTGGAATGGGTCATGAAAACTCATTACTGACGCAACTTTTTATCCAGGCATAACGCTAGAGAAGCAGCGGGCGGTATTTGGGCAAAATAAAAGTCGATTACCTATGATACAATTTGAAGATTGATCGACAAATAAACGATTTCTCAACAAAACAGAATGAAGTCAAGATGGATTTAGTTAGAAAAGGTTATATTATAGTGTCCTACTAATCGAACTTTTCTACTGTACCTACCGACTGAGACGCTTATACGGTTTTTAAGCTGCTATTATAAATACGACATCGGACGAGGACTATAAGATTTTGGTTGTAATCAACTAAAGTGGAATAAATCCGTTATCCCCACGCAGCATTGCAAACTCATTTTCAAAACACGCCGCCCGAGGCGTCACCATCGCTTAATTTCCGCCGGCAAAATATAGATGGCGCTCAGTTTACCTAATAAAAACGCGAACGAATCATGGTAAGTACTTAAACTCAATTTCTCGCATCGGAAAATACGGAGTAAATTCTTTTTGGGATTACGCATTTGGTAGATAATGGATTTCATTCAGGATATTAGCGTTTTTTGGAATCAACGTTGGGAATTGCTCTGTAACTGTGAAAATTCGTATAGTATTTGATTTTAACGCTTTCAGTGCCGACTGCACACCGCCGTGTCTCTCCATAGTGTTTAGTAGCGAAGTAAGTGATTTATCATTTTGCTGAATGTAGTACCTAAAGTTACTTTTAAAACGCCCAGCACCTCATCACAATTTTGTTTTAACCCTTTGTTCTATTATAAAGTCTTCCATCCAACTAAACGGAACTTTAGATTAACCTTCTGCCGTAAGCTATAACAAAGGCCATGAAAGGTCAGGGCGTTATTTCAGTAACATCATAAATAGCGTTGTCATTAGGTAAAAATAGATGAACTTTAGGAAGAACCCCACTAGGTTGAATTTATGACTAACCTTTGGTTCCAAGGCTATTTTGATTGTAACACCATCTCGTGTAGGTTTACCTTTTACTGATACATGAAAGCAGAGTGACCAAGAACTGGTGATACGACAAACAACTGTCCTGAGAAACTACTCTGTTAAAAAGTTGGAGAAATGATGATAAAGAAATATGAATTTATTGCAAGTAAGAAAGTTAAGTACCTTTCAAAAACTGTTTGCGACTTACTACTGCGGGCTCTCTAGCTATTACTTCTAAGGGATAGACGCGATGATGAAGCATTTTTCTCGAAAGGAAATTCTATTGACACGAGTATAAGCATATTGGAGTAGCAAATCCTTGGGATAATGGACGATATATGCAAAAGGTGATTTAAGGGAACCTTTTTTGGATATTGAGTCTAATAAATATTTGGAATGATTTATTAGTTAGCAATATTAGAAGTATTTTCAGCCGCGACTAGCCACAGTCAAATCAAATCAAATCGAGAGGTGCTTATTTCAATAAAATCACAAGGGCCACTTTGAAACGTCTTAGAAACTAGGTGAAGCTATGCCTGTTCCACGCGACCAAGCCTAAAAGAATCAGGCAACAAACAGTTAGTAATGCGAATTTGTGTATTTTTTTGTGTATTACGGTTAAAATAATTTCAATGTTACACTAGCTGGTGCCCGCGACTTCGTTTGCGTAGGATTAGTATTTCGAGTAGCTAGTAGTCATATTTTGGACAATTCACACAATATCTTTATAAATTGTAGCCTATGTGTTATTCTGATGTATAATCTATATTGTGAAGTTTCATTAAAATCCATTCAGTCGTTTTTACGTGAAAGAGTAACAAACATCCATCCATCCATACTTATAAACTTTTGCGCATATAATATTAGTAGGAAGGATTTGTATGACTTTCAAAGCAGAGCCTAGTGTTCACAAAAAGGGCCGGCTAGATGGGCCGTGTTTCGATTTCCATAGGCAAACCCTTCAAAACTCACTCAAAACCTTGTAGCTTTTAGATGGATGTTATCGCAATAGATCATAAGGGTGAGTTGCAGTAGGCGAAAATGTTGACGGCAATACACAAGAAAGGTCAGTTACTTACACAAAAAGATTACTAAATTCGGTATTCAAAGTTTTATTAATAGAGCCGAAGGGAATATTATGGCATGTTCGCGATTTCTTTAAAGTAAGAAGCACTTAAAGAAGCTTAGTTTAAAAGGCAAGGTGAAGCCATTGACGACGTCTAAAGCTCACTCAAACATAATCCACTTTGACACTCTGAATAATTCTAAGGCCGGATACAGACTGACAATTGAGCAGTCGAGTGAGAATTATATATACTCTGATTATACTTTGAGACCTCAACTATATTGTCCATGAGGTTTGGAAAAAGGCGATGTTGCATTACAGTAATCGCTGCAGCTTTTGTCGCTGCTTTAGTCGAAAAAATATGCCATCCACCTTTTTTCGCATTAACTTAATCGACTGTAGACGCACTGATTGAGGGACAAAGCATTCAAAGATACCAGAAATATTGTACTGTGTTGTCTGTATCAACATACGGTAAGTTATACGACATACATTACAACCAACTGATATGCGGTTGACTTTTCAATAAACGACAGCGTTCGTGAGTATTACTTTAAAAGGTTCAAACCGTCCGTCTATTTCTGGCCTAATGCACTTTTCCTAAAAGGCTTACCGAAACGAACATAAATCTGTATTGTTTTGACAAGCTTTTAAAAGCATTATTGGACGCCATTAACTGTTGATCTTGTTGACACAAATCAGCCCATTTCAATTAAAACGTCAATAACCTGACTGATGGAGAAACAAAGCGATTAAGATTAACTGTCCAATAAAGGCAATAGAACCCTACAGACAGGTCAATTAGAGCATAAAATAAAAACAGATCGGTTTGCAGTGATCTAACACAAACATGACCCTTTTCTACGCCAAAATAAACCCTTTTACTGCACGTTAAAATTGCAACTTAAATGACAGGGACATGATTGTTTCGGAGGGAACAATCACGCGACCATTATCGAATTCGCACGAGGTGTGGGCGGTAATTCAGTTTTATGACACGTGCGTGACATTGGACGGTGGGTCAGTAACCGACATTGTTATCTTTTATGGAACTGATGGAAGAGGAAGCTATGTGTTATTCGATAACGAGTATACATTAAAAAAGCCCACTTAAATGACATTTTTGTATTACAGCGCCATGTAGTTGTGATAGCTCTTTCTCTATACTATATCTAGAAACGCTAATGGCTTTTTTTGTTTTTATTTTTATTAAAACAACTTGTGTTAGCAATGTTCAGCTGGTGAACAATTTTTGGGAAACGTTCATGCTTAAATAGTCTTTGCCACGATCATTTAAATAGGTCTTTGATAGATAGAAGACATTTTGTCGTCTTATTAAAAATATATAGATTAATTTACAGATATAAAATTTTGACCTTTAAAATAATTCTGGCAGCTTACATGATATTCCGTAAGCCAAATTAATTACCACTGAAAAGTTTTAGCATTAAAATATTTGCACGCCACAGTCACACCCTCGTTTGAGGGATGTTATTTTAATTACAGGAATGCCTAATGCGGATGTGCCGTGTGTTGCGCGATTTGCATGTTTTTACGCACCATTTCTGCACGAAGGTTCAACCTGAGATTATTGTTTTTGAAAGATTAGTTCTTGCTTGCTAACAATAAAGTAACGGACCGGCGGCAGATGGATCACCTGATGGAAATGACTGCCCCCACACAGCTGCAATAGAGCTATGGTGGCCACCAATTACAGCGTTTTTTCATTGGCCGTCACGATTATGATATTCGCCGATATAGACTCACCGTCGCCAACAGGTTATATTCTGTTATCGGTATCGGCCAATGGAAAAACGCTCCTAGTGTTGCGGCCATCTTTGATTGGCAAAATCAAATGTTGAACGACTAGGATTCTGACAAACTTAGGATCCGGGACAAGCACTACCGGTGCTCTTAGTTTTTACATACATACATACATAAAATCGCACCTATTTCCCAGAGGGGTAGGCAGAGACCACGGGAGACCACTTTCCACTTGCTACGATCCAGACATACCTCTTTTGCTTCATTCACTCTCATCAAATTCCTCATACAATGCTCGTCGGTTGAGGGTACGTTCGTAGTCTTAGTATTTACTCGTATTATACAAGGTGATTCATATGTATTCCATCCCGAAAGGGGCTTATTCGACACCCCATCATCATCATCATTTCAGCCGTACCTACGACGTCCGGTCGTAGGTACGACGTGGGGTCAAATCAGGTCAAACTCAATGAATAAGCTGTTTTAGGTAGCAATCTTGATTCCGAACTTCTTTTACGTTTAGTTATTAGTTCTAAAGATGATAAAAATACAAAAAACAGCTAATTTGAGAATGTTTGAGAAAAAAAATTAAAATAAATAAAATGAAAATATTAATGTTTTTTTTGGCTAATAGTATTTCTATACGTTGATAGAATAACCCTCTTTCGGGATGGTATACATGTTATGAATCACCTTTTATAGGAATGTGATGTTCAATATCTACTCTATGTAAGTATTACTAGAGTACATATCGAAGTCGTGGCAGAGATGGCGCAGGGTAGAACGTCCTTGGCGCCTCTTATGGGGGTAATTTAGAGTCAGATCGATTCCTCTTGTTATTATGATAGCGTTTGGCACGGTGCGTGTTCGAAACTAAGTAGGTATATTTTCATTTTGCTGAAGGACATCACGTTCCTGAAAGCGAGCTTGGCCGAAGTGCACACAAAGTTGAAGGCTTCAGACAATACCATCAGCGGGCTACGTGCTGGATTGTTGTTACTTCATCACACTACTACATTTGGAGGAGGTAGGGCACAGCGAGATTTTCTCGCTCTAAATTGGAGCAGCCGACCTGGGGAGGTATCTCCTAAGGTTCACCGCCTTACAGAAGATCGCAGCCAAATAACATTATTTGTTTCAAATAGTGTTGTGTTACTGTGGTGAGTAAGGTTTCCAGAGCTTTTTAGGGGGGAGGGGTTCGGCAGGCAACGCATTAGCAATGCTCCAGGTGTTGCTGATGTCAATAGGCGACGGTAACCACTTACCACATGGACCATCAGGAGGGCCGTAAGCCTGTTTTACTCCGTATAAAATAGAAAAAATAAAAAACTTCGTAATAGGTACCTACTAATTCAGTACCTAACATTTTTTTTTATTGTTATATTAGCGTAGAATGTGAATGAAAATTAGTGAAGCAAAATCACACTTTAAAACAGCTATTACAGACATGCATTCACGCTTGTTTACCGTAGGGGTAGGCAGAGCCTTCAAGGGCAATATTCTACCCTCTTGACAACGCAGACGTAGCGGGTAGCGTACCTCCCCATCATTGGTGTCCTGCGAGAACATAATTCATAGAGCCATTGCACAATGTCATCGGTCCATAGAGGCCTTTCGGTAAGTGGCCGAGAATCTTCACTCCTCTCCATAAGAAGGTACTTGTTCCTCGTTAAATTTAAATAAATAATAAATCACACCACAACATCCATATTTATAGTCCTGAGTGTGAACTGATTTGAACTCGAACAGAAGATTTTGTATTTCTAAATAATAATATTATTTTCAAAGAATAATGTCGAATTTAATAAACGTCGCAAAACAAACTTAATTGCCAATCTAGTGCAGAATAAGCCCATTTCGGGATAGCGTACATGTTATGAATCACCTTGTATAAAGTGGAAGAAACCAAAGCCCCTGGAGGGAAAGTACTGTTCTCTTGTAAATGCGACTGAACATTTGATTTTGCAGTTAAAGTAACTTTTGAAGTTTTTAGAGTTATCTAATCTAAACGATGGAAATCTGTATGAATTAATTAATAGGGCTGCTAGTGTAAACGATGGAAATCCTTGTAGTAATTACTAGGGCTGAAGCATATCCGTAAGCTAGCAGTATATGTACTCACATTGATTCTGTTCTTCGCCCGCTCGATGGCCTTCGAGTCTTCTTTCTCAGGACTGAGTCTGCAGACCCGGGCTCGCCAGTCGTTCGCACCGGCTGCTTGCAGCGCCGCCAGCCTGAAAACAACAGAAACAATAGTGAATTTTCTATGAAAACAATATGATAGACTAATATAATAATGCACAAGACCAAACATAAATTGAGGAAGCTCTTGGCCCAGTAGTGGGCTATAGAGAGCTTATAAAATTTATAATAAAAATCTTTCTTTATTCTTTATTTTACATAGAAATAACATACAAAAAACAAACTAAATGAAAGGACATGTACAAAGGCGAGCTTAACCCTAAAAAGAGTTTTCTCCCAGCAAACCTTTGAAAACAATATTTAAAAAAAACAAGGTATTAGCTACAGCTGCGTGTCTCTGATTCACCTTTTGTGAGCAAATCTTTTATAACTTTGGATAGTTGATAAAAATTTGCCCAAATACTACCTTTCAGGATTATAAAATCCATGAATATTTCAATAGTTACTTATTTATTTCAAACTTCATTACTCATTTATTCATTGTAATCGGAAGAATAATTTTATCGAGTCGAATTTACGCAGGTAGGTAATTGGCGTTTTAAATAATACAGGTTACAAATTGGTACAGAAGTTATGGAAACAAACACAAAAACGTATTTTTTTTTAACCACACTCGTGTTATATACAATACATCAATAGGGTGTCTAATAGAATCAGGATGGTTCACAGTTATTCTATTAAAGCTTTGACCAGAGCATAATAGGATCATGAGATTCAATTGAACTTCAAGAGTTTAGGAATAAAAATAGAGTTACCATATCTAAGGAGAATCAACAATACGAATAGGTTGGTTCTGATACAATGTTTTTTTAACAGTTTCGATAATTTCCTGAGCACATTTTAGCCTTATTGTAGTACTGTCTCTATTAAACTAAAACTCTAGAAAACACCACGTGATACCAACAAGGTACTTCATTCATAATAATATGTATACTATCCAGCATAGGCCTTATTCTTAAAAAAAAAATTTAAAAACTCTATTTTTAAACGCAAGAGAAGTTCGACATTCTAATTGCTACCTGTTTTTTCAATAAAAAATTACGAATATCGAAGACTAAACTTTCTTGCCAATTGGGTATAGAGTAGGCCCTTTGGGATAGAATACACGATAATTATATAAATTACCTTGTACCACTCAATACTTAGCAATACACAAAAAAAGTTATTCTAGTTTAGTATACCGCTATAATACTAAAACATGGGTATAGGCCCTTTTTAAGGCCACCATACCGTAACCTTGTCACTGACCTAATAAGGAAGACCAAGAAACAATCAGTGACACGGCAAGCAGAAATACTAAAAGTACAATAAAGTTCAATATTTGTCCATACCAATACCAATAAATTAATATTAATAAACAGAAGATAGTAAGACGTGTCGCAATCAGTCAAATATTATTGACTTTGTTTCCTGTCATTAGTCTTGGAAGCCTCTTATCGCACTAATTACTTGTACAATTTGAGCTTGGTTTATTTTAACTAGGCTTTACTATCAGGCCACTGTTTACTTATGTCCGTTTGTAACTAGGGGTTCGCCCCGAAATGAGATCTCGCGAAATCTGGTAAAAGTTGGTGCTTCGATGATAGTTGAGGAATTAATACTTGAAAAAACTTAAACTTTGAAAATCGCTCTAACTTATATCCAATCTTATCAGAGCTATGAAAGCATTGAAACTTTACCAAATGGAGCTCTTGTTATATTGGTTTGCTAATGTTACTTTTTTTAATTTGACATCCGGGCGAGTGCCCGATTGAGACGGAAAGAGTGCGGGTTCCATTCCCACTGCGGGACAAATGTTTGCATGATCTGCAAATATTTTTTTCGGGTGGGTGTTGTGGGGTTGTGGTACCGCGATACAGGGAATCCTAGTGCGGCGTCAGGACTATGTAGGTATGTGACTGTTGGGTGTTATTTATTTATTTTATTTAGGCTGAAAGGATCTTCCTACCGATGATCGGTTCATATAGTAATAACCCTAATTAAGGGCATTAAAGGACTCATTCCCATGCAATGCCATTACTCGCGTAAATACATTACAAAAGCCAACGACCCCGCAATAAATTGCTAATTTAATGCTACAGTTGAGCTGTAAGAGTTAACGGAGAGGTAAAATAGATTCAAATAATTATGCCAAACATACAAACATAGACATCTGTAGGTTTAATACACAACATAGACATGTGTAGGTTTAATACACAACATAGACATCTGTATCTGTAGGTTTTATACACTATCCTATTAATGTATGTCTTTTTCCTCGTGTTTTTCCTTGTAGGATACCTAGTTTATTTATGCAATTAAATCCATGACATAACAATGAACTATGTTATTTTGAATTTAAATAGTAATTTATTTTCAAACTGATGAGGTATGGTGACACAGAAAGAGGCTAATGACCGTTGGTGAAAGAACCAGTGTGATGATATTCCTGTCTGGCTGAAACGCAGATGATGGCTTGATAGTTACCTTTCAGCGATGGTGCCTCCGCGGTGCGGCATGTCGGCATGCGTGGCGCTCCGCTGGATGCCGCCACCGAGCCTGCAATCAACAAAACAACAACATAAGAACACATTTTATATACCTTACCAGATGCCAGAGCTCTTTAGAGGGGGAGGGGGTTCGGAATCGGCAACGCGTGCTTGTTGCCTCTGGTATTGCAAGCGCTCATAGGCTACGGTAACCGCTTACCAACAAGTGGGCCGAATGCATGTTTGCCAACTCAGTTGTATAAAAAAAATCTTCGTATCAATGGTTCTTTTTTGGTCCCTCTGCAAAAGCTCCTGAGATATACTGGTCCTAGGCGTGAAAGGAGTAGGTGAAAATACGTTTAAGTTGAAAGATATATTTTTCAGAAGCTTTTTTATCTTTTCCTACGTTTTTGAATTATTCATCGAAGAGACCCGTTGTTTACCTACCGTTTCCATCATTAGTTTTCTTTGTGATAGAGGATTAAGTGAAAATGCGTATAAGTTGAAAGATATATTTTTCAGAGGCTTTTTTTTCTATTTTCTCCTAAAGGTCTTGAATTATTGAACGAAGAGTAAAGTAAAGTAAATGTTTATTTCAAATAATTGGTACAATTTCTTGTAACTAAACTATAAGGAAAGCAAAAAATAACCTCACCATAATTCTCCTATTACTCACAAATTGGACTAAGTAGGTAGGTAAAGTCTGGAGTAGGTCACTTTTTACCCATAGGCAGTTACAAAACCTTACCCTCCGTGCTAGATTTAACTGTGTAACGGCAGGGTTATGCTTCGGACCTCTATCTAGAAAAACCATTTTGAGTGGAATAGTGCCGACAAAAGCTGGTGGGTATCGATATAATATAGGCATACAAAATCTTAATATTATAACTATAGTCTTAACATTTGATCTAATTAAGTAGGAGTTCATCCTCTCCCTTTTCCACCATCAATTTTATAAGTAAAATCTTTTAAACAAACAATAAGGGAGCAAAAATATTTATGAAACCAATCCAGCTACTGCTGGTGCTGGGTAATAGGCCTCTGTAGCACACCATTCTTTCCAATCCTGCGCCATTGGGATCCAGGCGTAAGCTACGAGTATATCACACAGAAATAATTAGACTGTAAAAGTAGGACCTCCATGCATGTAGGGAGATTTATTGAATGCCATAAGTAATGCCTATCAGGATACAGATTTGGTCTGTATATCTACTGATAGACGCAATAAGAGCTATACGTATATTCGATTTGCATGAATGAACATGCATTTAAAGCATCTATCTTGTTTGCCGTGGTGGCCCCGGCTAAAGAATAGGCCCCTCCATATCTACCTATCCGCGGATGTCGTAAGAGGCGACTAAGGGAAAAAAGCTAGGGGATGGGCAGCGTCCCTTATTTTAACAACGATAGCTCTAACTGCGCTCGCCAACCCGCATGCCCAGCGTGGTGAGTATGGGCAAGGGCATGTCCCCCACATGATAAGGAATTCGCTCTGTCTGTGGGGGAGGCCATGTTCAGCAGTGGACGTCGTACGGCTGAAATGATGATGTTGATGATCTTGTTGGTTCCAATGGTTCTAGCATCCAAACTGATCCTTACAAAGAAGGAGTAGGTAACAAACAATTACATGGTGCCATAAAAGTCCTCACGTTAGAAGAAAATGGTCTTATATTGAGCAAGATATGAACGAAAGTTTATGAAAAGTTGTGAAGATGTTGAGGAGATGTGAAGATGTTTGTTACTCTTTCACGCCGCAACCACTGAACAAATTGTAATGAAATTTGGCATGTATGTAGTTTAACCTGGAAAAACAAATAGTCTTCTTTTTATCCGGGTACTACGCGAGCGAAGCCGCGGCTGGAAGCTAGTAAGCTGTAGTCGGGATAAGTGAACACTTTTGGTCGCCACAATGAGCAGATCTTCTAAAAAAGTTCAGTACTTTCTGCACCAGTAGGTATTCTATAGACTATAGACTCAGGTTCCTAAAGGAAGAGACAAGTCCTTCAGGAGGTCACCTAGTCAAAACACAGCACAATTACATATTAGAATCACGAGTTACCTGGGCTTAGGCTGCTCGAACTTTTCCTTCAAATACTTGAAGCTATACGATCTTTCCTCAAACGGCCGTACGGACAACATTTTGGCTTCACTAAAACTACTATAAAATAAACTGCTCTAAACGACTAACTTAAACTTATTCAGAAACTAGAGCCCTACAAAATTCAAGTACAAATTCATAAATAAGTTTGCATTGCACGTCAGTATCCTGTCGTGTTTGAATGACAACTGACAGAGTGGTAGAAAGATGAGTCCTTTGGTCTTTCTGTTTCTGAACGAAACTGATAAGCGGCCTTTGTAGTATGTAACAATGGAAACAATATGGACCAAATTCCGACGTGTAAGGATATAGTGATATCCTTATTCAATATTTAAATAAAATATGGTAAGCTACGGCCCCCGACCCGATGAACCGACATCGCTCAATACCGTTCGTCAGAAATGGACTTTTACAGTATGATGATGATGTTGATGGAACGATAATAGCTTTAATCTGGTGCTACTAATATCTACATTTTGGTGGGTATTTAGGTATACCTGCTTTTAAAATTGTTCAACTACGGGTTTTCCCTCAAGCCATGGCTTCGCCAAGATGCTATTACAGGTAACGAACTTATATATTTTCCAAAGCCTTTATTCAAAATCTTTGGTTATAAGTTGGATTTTACAATTAGGATTCAAAGCCCCTTATCTAGGACACAGCGATTACTCAACCATAACAAAATGCGGCAAGTGAATGATAAAGAATTCACTTCCTATTGTCGCTGCAAAAGGTCGCCTCCGATAACATTGTTGTAAACAATTCTTAGCAACAAAAAAAAAATGATAACCACTGGATTGTATGCATTCAGGTAGAACAGAACTAACAGGTTCACCCCTAAGCTTGGAGCGCGATTATATTACGGGCCTTATTCATAATTCCCGAAGAGAAAAAACAGAGAACACTAGGAGATAATGCTTTACATGTTTAAATAAGTATATAATTACAAGATTTTAGTGATTCTGTACCTTATAAGTTTATGGAACTGGAACAACGCCGAAAGCTAGGGGGCTACAATTTAAAGTGTAATAAAGTTGCGAGTTTATATGGACCCGTGATAACGAAACGCCAAAATACTTTTTGAAAGTTTCAGGCACAAATTAAGCTAACATTAGGTATATTTTGATTTTTTATTCATACCGATACTTTAAAGTCTATAGAATTTTCTGAATTGAATTCAAGTATTATTGTGATCTGTAAACTACCCATTTAATGCATCTCGCCACGACGGAGGCCTTCGGCGGCCTTAAAACACTATTTCATACACGAAAAAACTCAAAATGATACAAAAGTACATATTATTACGCATCTCTTCAAACAAAAGATCAACTGAACAATAAAAATGCTCTCTCTGATGATGATCTTGACTACTCTTCACTATTTATAGCTCTACTACCATATTTCAAAAATATATTTACTAACCGTCAAGTACGAACTAGGATTGCACGCTATATCCGATACAGAGAAGGCTGTGTACGCCCGCCCTGTGCGGTGAACGCGTCGAGACTGGGCGGGCGGGTAGTCGCTACGCAGTGGGCGCAATACGTTATGATTTGTTTTCGATTGTTTCGAGTAATTTCTTGTTGTAGGAAACTCAAATAAAAAGCTACCATCAAATGTTTAACGTGTAAGAGTTACGTATCGTAGTGTTGAAAATTGACGATTGAAAATGACCCATGTCTAAAGATTTTAAAAATATGTTGAGTTTTTTGTTTTATAGTTTTAAGCTGAACTAAGTTACTTGACATGTAGAGCTGATGCCAGCATATCTCTATTTTATAGGTAGCGGTGCTCTAGGCGAATACCTTATAATGATCATTTGTTTGTTGTAGGGTTAAGCTTTTATTATAAATCGACCAATATTTTGGTCTCAAAAAAGGCTTTCGTGTTTTAAGGTTGGCTATTTTTTTTTATTTAGAGCGCAAGACAAATATGTTTCATATATTATCGAGTTTTAGGTGACTTTCAATCGAGTAAACATAGTTAACGCACCCAACTTTGTACGGTTCAGTATGTTTTGCAAAAAGTACCACCAGCGTTAGTGAGATGGCTTTTCCTGCTTCATTGTTTACTGGTATGTAAATTTGTAATGTATGCTGTGTTTCTGCTTTGTTGTTACTGCACTGAGGCTTAGTTAGAATTCTGTCAGTAGTAATAGCTTTGTTAGGACGCTTCCATGAATGTTATTTCATTTTCCGAATTTGTAAGCAATATTTTCTACTGACCTTGAGTAAGAAAGGAGTGAATACTGATTTGACGGCTGATAGAGGGGAGTGGAAGAGAATAACATGTTGTGCCGACCCCACATGAAGTGGGATAAGGGCAGGGAGATGATGATGATTTTGTACTGAACTTGGTCACTGTTAACCCTAAAATAAAAGTTTGATGTGGATTGAAATGTCAAAACTTGTATGTGGATGTTCAAATATTTGTTCATTGTTGAGCGAAAACATTATTTTATAATTTTTATCGAAACCAAAGCAAAGCTACTAACTATAAACTACCAGTAACAATACGGTGCATCACACAGTTCGCGCACATAACGCCCGAAAACAGGATATTGCATACGAAACTTTGCCGTCAGCTGTAAACTAAGAATTGCACTAAATACACTGTTTCATAGGTATAGTTATAACAATGAAGTACCTACTGGAAGAAAAATTTATGCAATCTTGCATTTTCACACAGCAAGCAAAGACTCGTAAAATACAACCGCAATCCTTATTTGTACGGCGAATTTCAAATTGATCCAGTAAATAATGCAGGAACCCCAAGCCAGGTGTGCTATCAATTTCAACGGAAGCTACCACAGTGAAGATAGCACAGCCAAGCTAGTTTAGAAATAAGTAAATGAGCTATGCCTAGAAGCTAAATCTTGAATATATCATCATCATCATTTCAGCCGTACGACGTCCACTGCTGAACATGGCCTCCCCCACAGATAGAGCGAATTCCTTATCATGTGGGGGGATTTGCCCATACTCACCACGCTGGGCATGCGGGTTGGCGAGCGCAGTTATAGCTATCGTTGTTAAAATGAGGGACACTGCTGCCCATCCCCTAGCTTTTTTCCCTTAGTCGCCTCTTACGACATCCGCGGATAGGTAGATATGGAGGGGCCTATTCATCAGCCGGGGCCACCACGGCCACCACGGAATTGAATATATTTTTCACTAAAATTGGAATAGACCATGATCTATGAGATGTATAGTTGTCAGTGAAAATAACACAAAAGGATTTTTTTTTTCCCAGTGCTTTGTCATTTATTCCACTTTTATAAACCATTTGTGTAGAGGCAGTGGTTTGACTATCTGGCTGAGCTATGCGGAAACAACTCACTCGCACAACCCCCTGTGGGGTGTTTTTAGTAGACTATAGTATAGACTGGTATAGACTGCACACCTATACGGTAGGACATCGCCCGGCTCGATGACGGCCAGGCTTACGGTTAGGGACCCCGTAGGTAGACTTCTGGTTTGTTTTTGTACTATCTTGCAGTCTTACTTACTGTAATATCTTGTATTGAATAAGGAAAAGTTCGTATGTTCGAGTTCGTAGGTAATACAGCAAATTGTGTCATATTGTACGCTACTAAATCATATAATTGAGATATAATGCACGCGTGTCCAATGCGGTTGACTTGTCTACGTATCGTTTAAAACAATTGAGTTGTTGATATTGTGCAAGTTGCACTAGGTACTTCGTATGAGCTAATGGCCAACTCTCCTGACGGAATTTTTAGGACGCCCGAAGGCCTCCTTCGTGTCTTAACGCTTTTTATGGGCTGAAAAGGGCTTTGCGACTATGAAAGAATCAGTGCGGTGAAAGGATGCATAGCAGAGGCTCTTCATGAACATAACACATGCACATACAATAACTCCATCAAAGAGTATAGATTTATAACTATTCTGTATTAATTTAATAGAGCTCCAGTTTCATAAATAATTTCTAACATAACACCAATTAAAATTCACTTCCACTAAACTTAATATTCAATTTATTTAAGAGATTTTAGTGAAATCAAATAAACAATCTCACAGTAAATATTATTGTATATACAACCACTTAGATCGCTATACAACACGCGTACACGTACGAGTAGTATGGCAATTATATTAGACTGAACTAAGCTAAACAATGACAAAAAATATTACTATATACTTTTATCTATCTAGGTGGCCACTCTGATATCTTATCGCTTTTAATTCGTATAAAGTGCATTATTGTAAAGAATTATCTTTACGATTTTGATTGTTATGCAAATGATATCGACTTTTTTCGCTTTAACTATATTTATCTGATAATACTGGTGAGTAAAATCAGGTGATTCCTGATAAGAAAATTAGCAAACACCTCAATATCATCATTATAATTTCAGACTTAGGACCATCCGTTAAAAGTTAAAGTGATTGGCAGAAATAATTCATAAAAACTATTAAGAGGTAACTTTAATATTTCCACGGTTTTTCATTTGAACGTCCAGAAGAGAGAGAGAAGAGCATGGATAATAGCGAGACCCTAGGCTTTCAAGATATTGGCTGGGGGTGACGAGGCGCGCGGGTGATTAACACTCGCCCTTCACACATGGTAATGAAGGGACGTGATGGATGAGGAGAGTGAACAGCTGGGAATAATCTGGAGAAGTAGCTTGTTCTTTTGGTAGTATATCTATTTTGGAATAAGCTTAGAATTATTACGCTAAGTGTCGTTATCAAACCAAGAATGACAAAAGCATGAATGAAGGTCAAGATTTCATTGCTTGGAGCCGTGTTCAAACAGCATGTGATATGGCCTTGATATGTCATATTAAATTCGTTTCAAATTCGTTTGGTGAGAGAACCAGTGTAGTGAGAGGATAAAAGTGCGCCTGTTAGAGGCTCCTTACGTGCTTTTGTGATTTTATTCAGAGTTCATTAAAGTTTTATGAAAAAGCACAAGCAAAAGACACGCCAAGTCTCTGAAATGGAACAAAAATTCCAAATTCCAATGCGGCAATACAGACTGTTATTTTGAGTTTTAGGAAATGTAGACTCAAAAATCTATTACGAATACGAGAACTTGATATACTCAAATCATTTCAGCGATGTCTAGTGTATCGCCGTCTACGAAAGCTACTGTTTATTCAAAGTTATAACAGGGCCTTTTCAAACGCGTTGGTAACAAAAGCTTTCAGGCCGTCTCGTCGCTATACAAGTTCTGTCTTTCATGCCTTTTCCCCTGAGATATTCTCTCGTCGGAAATATCAACTCGCATTGAAGGCCGGACGCCGAGACGCTTGTAAGTGTCAAAGTTATGTCGGAAGTGACGCCAAAGGGATTCAAAGAGATGGAAATGATGTGATTGGAAGCTAACAAAATTATAGCAAGCCTTATTGAAAACAAACGGCTGTTTATCGCGTAGGTACCTTATTTATTATTTTTATATTTTAGTATACTGATCGCGAAAGTTTGAAAAATAATATTATAGCAAGCATTGAAATAAACGGTGAATCATCATCATCAATCAAAGGTGTTCTATGTTCCATTTGTTTCTGAAATCCACCGTCATAACACGCTAAAATGTGTAAATCTTTACCTTTCTTTCGTGGTCTAGGTTGCATGAAGGGAATTCCCAAAGGGACGCAGCACTTTGCAAGGAAATATCTCTACGCGAACAAAGTTACGAGCGATATACCAAATCTTCTAACATTTTTCTATGAGGGATGATCGTAGAAAATATTTGGAGATATTTATTACTAGCTTGCGTCAGCAATGTCGCTCGCATGGTACCTAGACGATAAAAAGTAACTTATAGTTTTACTCTCTCTATTCTAGGTTTCATCGCATCTATCTATATATAAAAATCTATTGCCACATGTATGACGGAGCATCACTTGAGAACGACTCGGCTAATTTTCGCTGTGTGTAATTGTCAGGATAAGGTTTGTATGAAAGGAAATTTCTAAAAAATCCACGAATAAAAGCGTCGCGAAGCCGCGGGCTCAAGCTAGTTTATAATAATAGTAGGGAGTTACGCAGGCGACGCATATCTACTACGTCTCACTCATAAATAACACTACCCTCTCTTACACAATACCCTAATAGCTGTTATAGCTTAAAGGTACGCCTGTAGCTATAACATGATTATAGGGGGCAACGACATATCGGTATTTCCGAACCATAAAACACAGGGGTTAAACGGCCTACGAATAATATGAAGCGCGTCAACGGTGCTTAAAAGATATACCTCGTTCACAGAATGAAATGGAACTCTTCATCAATTACGAGGACGACAAATCAGAAAAAAATAGACACAATAATAATGAACACAAAGAAAAATAACAGAGAAAAACAACGAAAGGCGGCCTTAAGTAATAGGACCACCGTTTTATTCAGAGCCAACAACAATATCGTATGCAAACGAAACCGTACACGCTAACTAGTGGACAATTGAGAAAGCGCAAGGTATACCAGCTTGCGATTCGCAACAATGATAGCATTTACAAGGTTTTGCTCTTGCTTGTATTTTAAAAGATAGTAAGGGTTAATTAGATGTATAGCTTAACAATGTTGCCAACTTTCCTTTACTCCCTACTTGAAAGTCAATGTATTTGCGTAGTACTTTATGTTTGTGAACTAGTAGCCACTCATAATAAAAAGAGATGGCCAAGAGGTTTAGTCAGAGTTACGAGCTAACATTACATTTGTAACATACCCGACTACCTCGGTAGCGTTGTGGGCGAGTGCCCGTCGGAGATAAAGTAACTAGTATTTCGACCCAAATAAATTGTGTAAATTACTGAGTGCCTAGACTGTTATTAGTCAATACAACCACTGAACAAACAATTCGATATAACTAGCAATTAAAAAGCCAGACAGCGAACACAAGTAAACAACCAACACAACGAAAACGAAATCGCAAAACGGAAAATCCTGAACCAAGCATTTCATTTGTTTGGGGAAATAATATGACGTTGCAACAGTGGGTTCAGCGAAACGTAATCCTTTCTCCCACCCTCCTCCCTCTACGTCTAGACCGAGGTAACAAAAATCTTAAAAGCACTTCATAGTGCAGTTCTTTGTGCTTAATGAAAGGAAATATGAATTTCATGAGAAGTCGCGATATTTTTAGTGAAATTCGTAGTTGCGGTGCGGTAGAGTTGTTTTTTGGGGAGTAAAGGCGCATATTTCGACTTTTGATCATTTTGGATCACTGTATCGAGTTAGTTACATACTATGCCTACTATGTTAAAATGATGTCAAATAAAAGTTTATTTTGTTTCTGGGGTTTTGGAAAGCCAAAAACGTGATTAGTAACAGTTTACTATAAAGGTAAATATAGTTTTTTTTATAGTTTACATATAGTTTCGCGCAGCCATCTTAAGCGTCGCGTAAGAGCTCATTCTGATTTCAACTTTAATTAAATGCAGCATAAGCAGAAATTTGAAAGTGCACGCGAAGAGACTGGAGTGGTTCGGAAAACGGCGCCTTAAGAGTAACGACAATATATTTTTTGCTGTTTGTACTCATAGCTTGGAAAAAGCTTGGTTTGATAAGTAAATCATACTATTCAAAAAGGTGTATTCACTAAAGTCTTTGGTTTTCACGATGGTAAGTACATCGAAACATCAGACACAGGATTACCCAAATTTCTGCTAATAATTTTAACGAATTTGTATGACTAATTTCTAAGGTGCACGTAAAACAGCACGACTACATTGGAATACTGAATGTCGGAAATTTGAACTGAATTTTTCGAAAAGAAAGCTCTTCAATATGCAAAACGATGATCTCATAAGACGTGCCTCGAATACCTTACGCCTCGCGCTTTCAATCGAGAACGACGCATAACCCGTTGCTATGAACATAAAATAGGCGCTGCGGAATTACATTCTCAGCTTAGAAACTTGGGTACTGTAATTATACGCAAGCATCTGGATGTGAGAGCTTCCTGCATGGACGGTGTATTTTTTGTTCTGGTAATTTGTTAGCGGGGTCGCATGTAAGACTTAAACAGCTGGTAAGAGTCTGACTTTATTCGAAGCCTGACCAAATTATCATCTGTGAGCTTTTGAAACTAATGAATGAAGAAGCTCAGATTTGATAAAAATAACGAATATGTAAAACAAATTAACAGCTATTGTGGGAATAATTTGTTTGACATGTGGTTCGATGTATCCTGATTACATTTGTGGTCCAGTGTTTTAGTGTCGTCATTCATAGGAGAACAATAGAGTAAAACCGTGTACAAACGGCATGCAATATGTCCTTGATGTATCATATAGAATTAGTTTCAAAATTATCCTTACCGGTATTAAATAAAGTTACAATTGACAAAGTTAATTAAATAGACTTGAATTTGACAATTTAGGGTGCGCGTTACAGTTCAACAAAATCGCAAGCTCAATTCAAAATCAAAATAACTTTATTCAAAAGACGACGTAAGGATAACTTAGAAATGATTTTTAAATTTTAGATGACATAATACACATCTTTTGAATACGGCTTAAAGGGTCACAACAGAAGCAAGTAGTTTGTAGTAAGCGAGCTGATTCAAATTAGCTGGGTACGCGCAACCGGTTGCTAGATGAGAGTTAGCTACGGTAGTCATTAACAACTAGGCACCGGACGAACCTCCCGTTTCGTAGTGTGATATTCCTTTTCACGGGTATTCAGTAACTACTACGGCAATTAAAAGAAAGTAGAAGTTTGTCTACCTACTGTTAAAAACCAATAATGCTGCACGAAGTACTTTTCGATAACATGTTTGGGTTTGTTTTAAGTTAAACTGAAATTTCTTTCATTGGCGGCGTAGTGGGTGAGTGCCCGTCTAAGATGTAATGGGTGCAGTTTCGATTCCCAGTGCGTGACAAATATTTGCATGATCTGCAAATAGTTGTTCCGGGTCTGGGTGTTGTAGTAGGTACCATGGTACCTACTCGTAGGTTCTGATACCCACGACGCAGAGAATCCTAGTGTGGGGTCAGGACTATGTATGTGACTGTTATTTATTGATTTTGATAACTCTACTTGTTTATTTTAGTGATATTCAAAAATTGTCATAATTGTATAACTGAATCTTTGTTCTGTTTTCAAAAGAATCACTCAAATTACTAGTAGTCTACCCCATTGACGTTTCGAGAGCAAAGTTAAATAAAACAGCTCCCTAGACGGGTTACTCGAAATTCACATTTCCAAGAAAGCTAAAGCCAAGCTCGCAACTGAAACATTTTTCATTTACATCTCTCAGACACTCAGACAAGTCCTTAATTTATCCCCAGGACTTTCCACTTGAATGTGTGTAAGCTGTGAATACCGTACGAGCGGTTTCCCTAGAGGCTTTTCATTACGACATTCGCCATCTTGAATGGGGAACTCGAGATTAAAAATGCGTCGTCTGCCGTCTGAAGCAAAACTCCTTCATTTTTGAAGACGGTTAAAAATACTGCGTCATTAAAAAAGAGATAGGCGAAGCATGTTCTTGAGTAATGAGTAATTCACATTTGAATGAGGGAGTTCTTGTAAGACTTAACATTTCGTTTACTAACTACTCGTAAGTGTGTAGTGGTAAAAGTATTTCAAAAGGAAAGAAAGGACACGTTATTTTTATTCCAGCGTCTTAGATGTCAGCTGATTGTTCATACCTATTAATGAGATTGTAAGCTGTAACACCTACTCCCGAAAATATGGAGTGGTGATTATCCCCGAAAATTCTATAAAAATGTATGAAACACGTAGATACATGTAGATGAAAGTCAACTATCGCAAGCCACTAAAAGTCAAGCGTTTTGAAATACGTTTCAGATGACATATCGCACACCGTTTGAACACAACTTTAGTTGCCAATCCCTATTTCTGAAAATCTACTAGTTTTTACACTCTATACGAGGTAGGCAATGTCCTAAGTTTATAATCAGCACGGAAAAGTTGCATTACTCCCACATAAGGCCCGTTCACACGTAGCGGCTGACCGGGGTGGACGACGTCACGTCAACGTCAGGTTGAAAAGTTGATTCCCCGCGCTCCTTCGGACCGGATGCGCACGCCCGGATGAGTTTATGCAAGCTTAATAAGTATATCACATGGCAACAGTCTAGACTGGCTACGCTAGATTTAAAATTACGAACTGACTTGCAAAAGCTTTTCAATTGAAAGGATAATTAAAAAGAAGAAAAACCAAATCCAAAGACTTGCGATCGATGATGTTAAATGATGCAAATGATGATTATTCTTTATTTTTATATTTTAGGAATTCGTGGTAAAAATGGGAAGGTTTATGAAAAATTAAGAGAGATTTTCACATCATTAAAAGTACACCATTGCCAGTCTGCACTTGTAACGTTTAAATGCGAAACAAACGTTGAAATAACACCAAGCAAGCTCTATTTCCATGTAATTTCCTCAACTATGAAAATATAGGAAGCACAAAGTACATCATACAGACCGGATGTTGCGAGATAAGACCCGGCACGGCCATGCCGGATGCACACGACCGACCGCAACATCGCCATGAGTGCACGCATTAATTTTGTACGTGGCTACGCTGACCATATATGAATCACGGTAGGACAGATAGTGTAAATGCAGCCTAATTATGTAAACTAACTTACGTACCTATTCAAATTGTAGGCAAGTGCAATTTTGAATGAAAATTATAGTAGCATAAGTAAATATGTGCGTCAGAAGTGGTTTGTGAGATCGAGACGGATCAAAAAACAGTAACCGCAGCTGGATCGTTGGTCAATAGCAGGATTCAGAAACACCAAAAATAGATAAAAAGATTGTGCAGCTGCGTTTATATTGCAATCGACTGAAGAGTTTGTTAGTAGAAACGACCCCCTAGCCTTTTTCAAACATTTAACTGATTTGGTAGAAATAATAGACGCAGAAATTATAAAACGTCCTGGCATTTCAGAAATCATACATACCTATTCATCATCATCAGCCTGTAGAAGTCCACAGGTGGACATAGGCCTCCCCTAAAGAGTCTCAGTGCCATATGTCATCACTGGCAACACGTACTGATTGTAGAATTTCGTCTTGAGGCTCTGCGGTATCTTCATACCACACACCTATACACACACATACCTATTGCCCTGAGATATTTTAAAGGAATACCTACAGACCATGAAATACCTGGCAAGTCGAGGGTGGGTTGCCTACCAGCCAATTTGTTACCACAGCTGGGCTGTATGCAATGTAAATTATAAAACAGGCTTCATAGAGCTTTGTCCTACAGCAGCATTATGCGCAAAATGGAAGTACAAAATATAATGCAAATTTATAAAATAGTCTTCATAAAGCCAGTTCAACTAATTTGCATACCCGAAAACAGGTAACTCTTTAGTAGCTTGTCTGAATTCCATAAAACGAGCTATTTTGAGTGGCAATTTTTCCAGTGTTTTATTTTGTATTTTTTACCAATTTACCAAATCAGTTTATTTGTTAATTTGCAGGTAAATGCTCTTTCTATACAAGAATACGGATTTCCCTTACCAATCTAAGTCAATATTTTTTTTTATGAATCATCCTACATGCCCACATCTGGCCCATTTGCTATTTTGGGAGAGTTTACCTTCTGGTAATCAATGTAGATAATGATGAAATTATAACTTGAAGTAAGGGATCGCTTTAGTAAAATCACGAAACCAGTCTTTTTTTTGTAAGGCCCTGACGGCTGTAAAACGGTGGACGGACTTGGACGCATTATGGTCGACCCTGTGTGACTACAGTGAATCTTGCTAGTTGAGACTTACCTTAGGTCCTGAATAGTCAACGTCTCGCAGCTTCCATTTATCGATACCATTGAAACGTACCTGGAACAAAAACAATACATAAGTTACTCATCGAAAACAATAGCTAATTGCATCAAGGCGCCAGTCTTTAGATTCTTATCATATCGTTATGACCATAAAAGAACGTGTAGGAACGCAAACATATCTAGTACATCAAGTAATTGGTGTTTGATGGTAGACATTAAAATGTAGCTAATAAAGTAATACAAGCTTAGAAACGAGTAATAATAAGTGGCAAATACAAACGAAACACGAAAAGACATTTAGTAAAATAGTATGAAAATTTGATGGCTGAAGATGGTAGATGAAGGAAGCTCAAGACCTTCTCAAGGTCTTTGATGGTGAGGGCCAGAAAGAGCTCCTAATTTTATTCAACAAAGAAGACAAACGAACCATTCATGCCAAAATGGTTTATTTGAGCGGTCTCAGAAAGTAAGGCTCACTGATCGACTGATGACAAAGAGAGAGTCAACAAGCAATACCGTGACATCTCACCAATGGAACTAAGTGGATTGCCCACTTAGAGCGAAATGCAGTCCTTAACTTTGGTTCTGAGTGAGCGCGCCAAAGATCCGGTATTCAAGTTATTGGTGCATCGTGTTATGTCATCGTATTCATTCCAAGGCGAATGAGAACAATGCTTTTTGTGTGGAAACAGTAACGTGTCTATTGTGTTTGCGCGTTCTGCCTACACTTGTTGAGTATTCATGCTATTGCAATCGGACATGGATCTCTCTGTAATGCCTTTTGTTAGGATTCAATGTGCTGTGCTCATCTCATGGAGATTTTATGTTCCCACTGCAACAGGACTCGAATCCCACAGAGTTAAAGGACGGAAAACCCGCCATTGGACCATGACTTGACATGACTCACCCACTGGGCACGCGGGTTAGCGAGCGCAGTTAGAGCTACCTTTGTGAAAATAGGGTCCGCTGCTGCCCATCACCTAGCTTTTTTTCCCTAAGTCGCTTTTTACGATATCCACGTGTTGGTAGATATGGAGGGGCCTATTTTTCAGCCGGGGCCACTACGTGTCTAATTGATTGCTGACAATTGCATTCGGTCAGTTTTGGATATGTCATGTTGGCTGCAGAAAAGTGGCGGTGCGATTCTTCGGTTGCAATTTTTTATTCGGTAACTACTTGCTCTACCACAATATACATAATATCTATAGCAACCACGCGTTCCGAAAAGGATCAACAATTCCCAACGTATAAAACCGTTGACCTCACTTACGCGTAATGCTTTTGCAGTAAGCCTATCACTAATACTTTCAACTGTCTACTCATACTTGCACACGCTTTCCTAATGCAAAGGCGATTATCGCTTCCTCGTTCTTAGTAACTCGATATTGGAGAGCGTACTCCCAAGAGTGTAGTTTTCACCTTGCGCACTCAAGTGCAAAGTGCAATTACTCTGGGATAGCAGCAGTTTCTTGGGTTTTGAGTCGTTGGCGAACCCATCGCAAATATTGAAATATGGTTACAAATCATTATTAACAGCCTTATGAAGGCCACTATTGAACTGCCTCCCCTGAAGAGTGCCATGACGAACGATCTCCGACTTCCCACAACCATCACAATGGCGTCTATCTATCCCTTCCAAATCTAGTCAAATATATAAAAAACCCTAAATTCGCTTTTCCTAATTACATAACTTAGAAAACAATGTTCTCTACCAGAAACTGTTTGCTTTGAAAGACATGTAGGTATTTTAAAGTCAATAAATGCGACTGTCTCGCTAGTCGCTAACACACAAATAGTGCTAAGGGCCTATTGCACTTGGCTTCTGTCACAGTATTAATGCAACTACAGGTACTTCGGTATCGCGAAACCCGTATAATGCGTTGCTATGAGGGTCGATATAGCTGCTAATTATTATCAATATCGTTGAAGGGAAGTTTTACGTTAATATCCGATACGTGTGAAACTCTACAAGGCGAGTTCCCTTTATAACCTTTTCTACGGGGGCGTTTTCCCGAAATTACAAATTAGCCGGTGTGTAGTTACGCAATTTTTCTTGTAGAAAAATAAATAAATAGGTTTACTTGTTCGGGCTAATGACAGAAAGTACAGATCGAATCTTTATGAACATTTTTGTTTATGGTCTAAATTGTTACATGGGCTATATAACATCACCTACACCCCCGGATATTCGAAGTTAGTACCTATGAAAAAATGTCTGTAATTGATTTTTTTATTTGAAACTCACAAAATAGAAACCAATATAAATCTTGGGAAGTGAAAGCAACACATAAGGATAACTTTTTATTTAAATGGTTTGTGTCTGTCACTTAAAATAAAGAAAAAAATAATTTAATCCTTGTGATTGTGTTTATTTAAATAAACACCTTTTAGAACACGAAAGCACCAAACGTTTTATAGAAATAACGTCTTCTATACTGTGCTATAACATACAAAGTGCAGATCACTTTGTTTTCATGACATGTCTCAATCACCAAGCCATGATGGCTTCATCGATTAGAAAACCAGGATCCACGGTAAACATGCCAATTATCTTCGGAAGCGAGATTTAGCTGCAACTTTGTATAATTCTAGCCTTTTCTCTTTTAACGGCATAATATGATACACCAATAAATCAATGAGATTTACAATCAGCTTGTATTTCAAGTTATATTTCCATAGACGTCATGCCATTAAAGTTCATTAATTGGGAACCTGGTTTTGATTTGAGATCTCTGAATTAGTGATGATACCGATTTTTATTTTATTTAATTGCATTGTATTCTCTTAGTTAAACTTACAGCTACTCACATGGACATAATGGCATATTGAGGGCCATTTAAAGGCTTAGCTTTTCCCCTAAATCGTCTCTTACGATAACCACAGGCAAAAATAGAGGGGCCTTCTACAGCCAACACGGCTAGTAGGTACAGATATAAACGCTACACTGGCCATGTCTAAGTTAGCTTAACTATTCATGTTTACAAGCACAGCAGTGTAATGTACCATTTCCAAACATCATCGTGCCGGCATGGCAATTTCACGTCGATCGAATGCGGTGAGCCAAACCAATGCCGGGCCATTTCGACGTTTCCGCCCATTTTCCCATGCGTCCAGCCGAGCGTGATCCGCGCGACCGCAAAATGGATTAGCACACCACAGATTAGCACGTTATTGCAAACACAGAACAGGTAAAGTTAACAGTAGGGATACTTGAAAGAAATCCTCTCCGCCCGCACGCATCTGTCTCGCTTGTGGCAGTGAGCCGCCGAAATTTACGTTAAAACGTCTTCTCTAACTCAGTTCACTTTCTTAATTCACCTTACATGGGATATTTAAAATAAGTCAGTTTACTGATAATTGTCTCTGCGCCGTGTGTATGAGCGAAGCACTGTGGTCTGTGTTTTTTCAAAAGCTAGTGATATCTAGAAGAAAAAGGCCTGAACAAAATGATGCAGACTGTAAAGAAGCCTAATATAGTAAGAAGCTTGCCTGTTTTCGTCATAGATCGGAGTAAGATCTAAGTTAAACAACCTTTACCGCGGTCACCGTCAGCGACATAAGAACAGTGTGTTTTCGTACTTCAGAGGGCACGTTTAGATGTAAGTCCCGGCTATAACAGTCTTTAAGACAGGACAGAGGTCTTCGGACGGCCTTAAACGCCTTCACCAGATCATACGAACACACGTAGCCTAGTGGCATTACTGCATGTCCTTTCTATACCGTGCTGTTTGCATTGACAGATAGAGAAAAGTTAATTCGGATGTAATATCGACTAATACGGAAGCTGATTAAATTCGAAATCACGTCCCGGATAACGTACTATTTGCGTTGTATTGGTCGGTTTATTCGGATGGCTAGGTATAATTTGTAATAGATTTGGGTTATGAATTCTTCGTGACTGATGTTAGTCGATTGTTTACGTCAAATATGCTCGTCAGAGAAAGCCATATACGAGTTTATGAAACTACTCAAGTATATTCCAGCCTATTAGCCACATTCATGCCAATTTACAATCCGTTCAGTGGTTGCGACGTGAAAGAATCAAACATCTTCACATCCTCTCGTCTTAACATCATCTTGTGCATGGAACGCGAGGTCGAGGTCGCTTGGTCGCGAGGAACAGGCATAGCTTCACCTAGTTTCTAAGACGTTTCTAAGTGATCCTAGTGATTTTATTGAAATAAATGCCTTTTGACTTTGACTTTGACTTGACATGAAAGGAGCCTATAAAAGGCGCACTTTTATTCTTTCACCACACTGATTCTTTCACCGGCGATCATAGGCCCTCTTCAGGACCACTATACTTGACCCTGGTCTCAGACCTAATGCAGGACGACTAAGAAAAAAATATGTGACAGGACATGAAGAAAAAGGATATTAACATCTTTACAAACTTTCAAATATAATTAAAAAGAAGAGAAGAAAATGTATCGTCCTATCAGCCCAACAGGAATTCAGCAATTCAACATTGCCACATTGCCTTAGCATCCATAAATTATACTAAGAATCCATTTACCATTTAAGGCTGCCCACTCGTAATGCAAGTATTAAACTGACTGTTGCAAATACGACCTTGAGTATTTACTGTTCAGAAGTGCATAAAATATTTACGACTGAAACACAGGTTGAACAATTTGAGTTATGGCTGTGTCTAACGAATTGACAAGACTCGATTTTGTTGATGATTTTGATTACGTGTTGTCTTTGTAGTAGATCTGACTAGACCTAAAAGCAGTTTGATGACTATTGTTCAGTAGTCGTAAATTTACGAGGATCGGTCGAAGGGCTCTGAATCTGTTTGAAGGACAGAAACACGTGCAGCGTAACTGCAGCTCATTTATGGTTATCCCTATTGCCATAATGAATGGTTTATTCTAACAACTCTTATCAGTCAAAAGGTAATTTGATTCCGGTCAACTTCACATCGCTCGTAGTATCACTGGCTCTTTCTTGGTCATCTAGCATTAAGTCAATAAAGAGGCTGAATAATGGCCACGAAATCTTCTGTCCTTTGGCAATAAAAAACCAAGTGTGGTAAAAGCTGTAGTCTGGGAATTACACTATAGGGAGGTAGGTGGCTCATATAATGTCGCCTAAGACAGTCTCGGGACTTTTTGCCTCTCGATATGGTCTCGTTTTGGCGTGATAACAATCACGAGCCAACTGAGGCTTGCATCATTGGAGTACTAATGGTTCTTTTCATTAAAGAGCATTGATAAAATCAAGCTGGTTGAGATAAGAAATGAGTTACGAGTTATGATATGAATTACTCATTGATATGACTAATGCGATATGCGTTAGGGGAAAACCTAGCAAAAACCTCGAAATTTTAAATAATTGGTCTTTGATTGGAGCCATGAAATAGAGGTGATTGAACCGATCCGTTGTTGTGATAAGATTCATAAATCGTTGTTTTTCCAAACCCCCATAGTAGTGTCAGTTAAGTGTGAGAGAGTAAGAGTAAGAGGTGCCCCGACTTTCAATTGAAGGCCGAGTTCGAGTACCGTGCAAAAGGATTTTTGCTCAAAACGGTGAAGGAAAATATCGTAAGAAAACCAGCTAGTATTCTTATAAGCGGCAATGGGCTCACTTAAGTTCTAACTTGTGAAAAATCTAGGCACATACCGTAGGCCTATTGAATTTTTCACGAACCTTTAATTGAGGCCACGGAAAGCGATGGCTCTAATGAACTATTGAAGATTAGCACAATTGATGTATGGCATTAACATATAATTCTTCGGATTAATTATTTATTTAACACATGATGATTTGACTTGTCTAAAGTGCGCGCTACTCTTAGTGTCTCTAGGGAATATTTTGCAATTGTGAGGGCGAATATTGTGTGCTAAATTAGTCACTGACTCAATAGCATAGGCGATAAACTTTGAACAGGTCTCGAGGCTATGCAATAGCTAGATTCCTGAGGCTGTGTTGCTGCAATGTTTAAGATGAGATGAGCTGACGTTTAAGTTTAAGAGAATGGTAAACCCACTATCGGAAAAACCATGATGCTTTTCGTGGGATGCAGAGAGCACTGGTGGAATGGTGGTACTGGCCCTGCCTTCCGATCCAGAGTTCGTGTCCCGGTCGTGCACCAATGAATTTTTCATTCGGAAAACTTATGTGAGCTTAATTAGCGCTCTGAAACGGCAGTAACACACAGTGAGGCGTATGCTAGAACCTAATAATCTAAGTGACATGTGCATGAAAGTAGTCACTATGAGGCGCATTTTAATCCCTTCACTGCACTTGATTGAGCCGTGGTGGCCCCGGCTGAAGAATAGACCCCTCCATATCTACCTATCCGCGGATGTCGTAAGAGGCGACTAAGGGAAAAAAGCTAGAAGATGGGCAGCAGCGTCCCTCATTTTAACAACGATAGCTCTAACTGCGCTCGCCAACCCGCATGCCCAGCGTGGTGAGTATGGGCAAATCCCCCCACATGATAAGGAATTCGCTCTGTCTGTGGGGGAGGCCATGTTCAGCAGTGGACGTCGTACGGCTGAAATGATGATGATGATGATGATGACTGCACTTGATTCTTTCACCGACGGTCATAGGCCCTTTCAAGGCCACCATACCTCAACCTGGTCACTGACCCAATACAGGATGACCAAGAAATAATGAGTGACAAGACAAGAGACAAGACAAGCATGCAAGCGGGATATATCTGATGATATCCTTGTTTTTGTGTGAAGTTTCAACCAGGCAAACAGAACCCATAAAGAATATTAATTTTTGGATTTTTTGAGATTATAAAAGTTTTTACTTTGATGGAGAGTTTCTAAAAAAACGTCGGTATCTTTGTCCAGTTGACGTTTACGTACACGGCAATTACGCTCATCAATCTTTCTAAGCCGGGCCCACAGGTGGCTGGAAGTTCAACTGGTTTCAAATCATTAATCAGCTATGAAGGAGTACCAGCCAATTATTTTTGCATAGTTTTTCACTATGGGATACAATAAATAATAAATAATATTCCGGACATATTCACACGGTCAACTGATCCCAAACTAGGCATAGCCTGTACTATGGGTACCAGAGACTGATATACATAATGGATATATATTTAACACCCAGACACAGAACAAACATCTGTGTTAGTCACAAATGTTTGTCCAGTGCGGGAATCGAACCCGCGACCTCTAGCGCAGAAGGCAGAGTTACTACTAACTGAGCTATGAGGCCAGTCACAAGATTCATAGAACTGAAGGAAATTTCGTGTACCGTACCGTATTATTTTAGCCCTCCTAATTCGTACTCTCCTAGTTCGTAATAACTTAATAACTCCTCCGAAGACCTCTGTGGCGTAGCGGTAGAGTGCCCGTCTTAGACGCAAGGGGTGTGGGTTCGATTCCCGCTAGGGGACAAATGTTTGCATATTTGCAAATATTTGTTCCGCGTCTGGGTGCATGATCTACAAATACATATTTGTTCCGGGTCTGGGTGTTGTGGTACCATGGTACTCGTAGTTTCTGATACCCACGACACAGGGAATCCTAGTATTGGGTTAGGACTGTGTATGTTACTGATGGGTTTTATTTATTATTCAAGCGAATAAATTATACCTGGTTCACTAACCGTAAATTCTACATGGCTTTAGAAATAAACATCGATTTATTTTACAAGTAGGTATAACGAGATCCATTTGTAAGCAATCCCCTGCTGGGTAGTTTAATAGGATTTAACCAACATCCGATTACCATTAAAATAATATAAAACCTAAGAGGTTGTATGCATTTATTACTTCTCTTATCTTTTTTCTATGTTAATAGTGTTTAAGAGACTAGGAGTTTATTTTAGGCTACTTTATGCTGCACCTGTTAATATTATTACAAGTCATAACATTTTAATGAAAATGATAGTGCTATATGATCTATATTTCAATACAAATACTTACAGGGCATAGTCAGAATCAACTTTATCAAAATTTACCTCGGTGGCGAGGCGGTCGAGTGCCCAGATGATACGCTAAAGGCGTGGGTTTGTTGATTAGATCCATGCGACGGGACATCCATAACGAATGAATATGAGTTAAATCAGCCATGAGGTTGCTATCTTATTTGTGCCTCAACGATCATCGAAACACCAAGTTTTACCGGACATTGCGAGATCTTAGATTGGGGCGAACCATTGGTAGTAGAAAATTACAGTAGCTCACAGCCTACACTTCCCTTCGAACCGTTACGGAGGACGCCAGCCTCCCACACAGAACTTAATTCAAGTAGCACTCCAAGTTACACTTGTTTTTGTTTATATTAGGTAACAGAACGGACCTGCGCACATGCATGGTAGGTGTGTTCAGTCAACAAAGTGAGAACACATGGATTGTGAAATAAGTGTGTTCCGTCAAAAAAAAATAGAACACATGGATTGTGAAATAAGCAAGAGAATTTATGATGACTCCTCGTGAGACAAGTGTCACGAAATGACATTCTTCTTTCTCCTTCTTTGCTAAAATAGTATTGATCAATGTCGATATATTTCTGAAAGATTTCTTTCTATTATTTCTACAATCATCGGTCAGAAAGCCATTTTTAAAAACACCATAGGTACCACCAAACTGGTGACTGATTGGACGTAGTGTCACTAAAGATATGGACTAACCGTGAATTCTATCAACATGAGGACTTCCGACGATAAATCCTACTTATGTGTTGTTGTTTGTACTGTATGTTATCTGTGTTACGTCTACCTATCTCCCTATCGTTAACCTTTATTCTATTGTTTTTTGTGTCTTCTGTCTGTGTTTGTCAAAATAAATTTATTTCTTTTCTTTCATTTCATTTCATTTCAAATCCATGAAACAAATTGCGACACATTTTTTACACGTTTACCTTTATGTACAAACTTTAAAATTGCTAGCGCTTGTGCCAAATCGTGTGATATCACATCAGCCTGATCCAAAGCTGTAACGATGGTAATAAACTATTTTTAGTGAAATTACGTGTAGGTACCTACAATAGGGTCATTCCATGTCAAACGTAGCACTTGTTACACACACTTAGAGTAGAATTTAGGAAATCCGGTGAAGAATATTTGAAATTAAGATCGATTTTAAGGAACTGTGTAGTAAGGGGTGGTTGGGCCACCATAAAATAGGCTTTCTTTTAAAAACATTGTTCAAAAGCAACGTAAATGTGTACGACCTGTAACACTTGTTACATGGAATGACCCAATAGCTAACAGAACCAAACAATGCAGAGATATGACGGGCATTACCTTCACTTACTACCTAGGTATATACTGACATAGGCACGGTTACAGTACCATGTTATACTGGCACAATATGGTATTCACAACAACGTTCTATTGTGATATGATAGATTGCTTTCGCTGTTCACCAACACATTACCAGACCATTCATCCGCTGTTAAGCCTAACCGACCATTTCGACACGATGCTCTCACGTTATCATAATCGATGTTTAGTAACCACGGGTTAAAGTGTTGGTGAAGTGAGGCTGGCGAGTCACGCGATTAATTTTGCAGCGGATGACTAGCTCTGATAACGAGTTTTGGAAATTGTTTTCTGTGATCAGTGAGAGGCAATGGTGGGATTCTGCTGTATCATTGGGATAATGGATACAGACCATGGGAATGTTTCAGAGATTTCAAATCTTCTATCAAACGAGGGTTTAGAAAAACGTACTTTATAACAGCGCAAAAAAGTTTAAGAAACTCAAGAGGTCTAAATGCTACACAGGAGGAAATGCTTCACATTATTTCTACAGCCATCCATGATAGGCGAAAAATGTAGATAAATAAATAAATATTCCGGACATATTCACACGATCAACTGATCTCAAACTAGGCATAGCCTGTACTATGGATACCAGAGACTGATATGTATAATAGATAAATATTTAACACCCAGACAAACATCTGTTGTAATCACACAAATGTTTGTCCAGTGCGGGGATCGAACCCGCGACCTCTTGGCCAGTCTTGGTAAGATGTTGGTCCATATGTTTTTTCTGACTGACAGTGTGATGTGGCTTAGTATTTTATGGGAGCGTGCAAAAAATAAAACTCACTTGGCCAAGTTACGTAATAGAAATGAAGGCCATTGCCGCCTTTATGTAGTCAAGGACACGATTTCAAAAGTTGTGATAGTAAATGATAGATATATAGTTAGTATCATCAGCCCACTGCTGAACATAGGTCTCCCTTAAAGAGTGCTACAAGAAACGGTCTTGAACCTTCTCCATTTACCGACTTCCCGGAACTTTTATCATATGTGCGGGTTGGTGGGTAGCATCATGGTGCATCACGTGCCGATGAGGCTGGCTTGTGTTCTGATCGGTGTAACGCATTCCACCCCTTTTTAGTTAGTATAAACAATGTAAATAAAAGTAACTTCAATAAACAATACCGTAAACTTTTCTCATGACCGCATTTACGATCACAAAGCGTCATAAAATGTCGTAAGACGTAATGCACAAACGTACAATATCGCATGAGATAACGTGAATCATTGGAATAAACATACTATTGTGAATTATGTCAAGCGATAATCGTGTGCTACAAAGGTGTTAGGTAAGCATAAAGTACACGATTGCATGAATTATGAATAGATATTTGAAGCGTGGGTACTTTGTGCAGACGTGCTAATGTGACACTTCCTTATCAAAGCCGGCTATTGCCGAAATGAGCCATGAAGAATGCACTTTGAATACAGAGTGGATGCTCCCTTCTCTACTTTCTCAGCCACATTATTCTGGTAGACTAACAACCGGTCACAAGAAAATTGACTACTAGAATCTCTCCTTCCCAAAATCAACTTGTGAAAGTAGCAGCTTTCCACGCGAGTAATGACAATGATTTTGGGGTTCGAATATTTAGTAATCGGACGACGCGACGGTTTCATAAGCGAAAATCGAAAAAAATATTTTCATGTCCGTCCCTTAATTACAAAATAATTGAAAATAATCACATTACTGGTGACCCTTGAGACTGAATTAGAATCCTATATCAGCTTTTTCAATCAGAGGGTACTAATAAAAATTATCCCCGAATTTTATATCATGCGACATCATTATCAGCCTGTAGAAGTTCACTACTGGCCATAGGCCTCTCCCAAAGAGTGCCATGATGAGCCATTTCCATCCACAGAGTTCCCGCAATCTTCACAATGTCTACGGTCTATCGATCGATAAATAAATAATATTATTGTAATGTGTCAAAAGATAATAGAGTTTACCATTAGGTGTTAGGTAAGCCAATGTATACGAATTACGAATGCACGATTGTTTTGCATAAGTTACGTAGGCAACATGATTGATGACAATCAATGATTATTTACTACGGTTTGCTACGGTCAAGGCGCAAGATTGAGGTTAATGATAGGAAGTTATTTTTTATAAACAAGGGTTCCTTACATGGCGTCACAATCACTTCAGCGACAAAGCCTTTACGTCTGGTTAAAATAAAGCGTTAGTTAATCAGAGCATGAAATATCTAAATTAAACCTAACATAACTCTAGTAAGAACAGAAATGTAGGCTTAGCACTGTTAAGTTTTCTGATATTTTAGTGATGAACCTATTCTAAGTACATAGAATATTTATAACTTTTGGTGTCTTGTTTATTTGGGCCCACCGATATGCCAAAAAATCATTTTAGGTCTAGGTATTAAATAATAATAGGCATTATTACAAAATCATGTGACAACAGTGAGATAAAGAAAACAATCTAGGCTCTGACACAAATGCAGAACTGAAATTGAACAAAAAGCACACATTCAGAGCAATTGAAACCCGGCACCAAACAATCACAAAGCACAATACAATCGGGTTTTCCGATAAAAAACATCAACTGATTGGATATTAATTTAAGTGGGTATATTATTGTTGTGGGATAGAACAATGATTTGATATTTTCTTTAACATGAAATATAAGATTGGTGTTAGTATAGAAACTTTGTGGTATTTAGAGAGTTTGTCGTACTTCTACTGTACAGGTACTACGGTATACACAAGACACAAAGTTTCAGCCGGACAATATGAATTCCTATTTGACGGCAATATTACTGCCATTTCGATTTTTTTAAACGAACCTCCAAAGAGGGTTTTTTCTTGGGGCCTGACCTAAAAGCCGGACCAGAACAGATATGCCCACGTCCAAAAAATCTTAAAAAAGTAGAAAATAAAGAAAATCGGTAAGTAAAACATGAAACTCGTGGTGTTACTAGTAGTGGGAACTCAATGAGAAGATGACATTATATTTTATTAATCCAAGTCAATTTATGAATATATAACGGTTCGTAACAAAACCCTTTGACCCCCGTCACCGTAATTGCACTATATTGTACAGTGAAAGCCGCTTTCACAGAGAAACACACACATATGGAACAACAAAAGGCCTAACTCTTTTATTTGCGATGACCCTGCCCCCTCCGACTATCTATGCGTAATTCATTCAAACACACCGTAATAGTACGTCTCTAGACGGTCTTGAGCCTTTTCCATCCACCGACTTCCCGCAACTTTATACATTATAATCCCTTTGATTTCCTAATATGGTAAGGGTCACTTTTATGTATTAGTCAATATCGTCACTATCATGCAAACACTGGTGGGTCGCAATTTGTCTTGATTACAAAGATGGCAATCATTTAAGGATATGCCGGTTTCCTCACAATTCCCGCAAAGAGTACTTCAATGTGCATCGGATAAGAAAGTTTCCAGTTAATAAAGTCGTTTCGCTACATGCATATTACTCGGAATGAATGACTATTCGTCCGGGTTTTCCCTAATTGGCACCGAATTATTTCTACTTATACGAGTACATCTGCATGCTACTGTCGACTGTCATTCGTTTAATTGAAGGATGGTGCTATTATTACCTTCGCGATTATTGCCAGACGAATTATTATAGGTATATATATATAGTAGGCCCGCCGATAGTTCCAGAGATTACCTCCTACATACAAACAAGTACAAAATAATAAGTGTAGATTACATCTTAGTTTCAAGTTGTGACGATATGTTCCAATATAAGGCCCCGTACCCGTACCATCAACTTAGCGACTTTGTTTAGGTGGTGATGTAGGTTTAAAGTATCAAGGATTTATTAAAGGTTCAAATTCGCGTAAAATAGTGCTGAAAAATTTGGATTTGAATGGCAATAAGACATTATGGTAGGGACTCATAAAATAAATAAACGATCATGACATTAATAATTTTGAGGTATGACCTTCGCAAAAATATAAAAAAGTGATGGCAAAAGCATTAATGATATACCGCGCCTATAGTGATATACATACAGTAAGTAGGTGGATGGCTTTGTGATAGTGATCACAAAATCATATCATATATCTAGTAAATACAAGAATCGTATGTTGGCTTTAGTCTTAGTTAGTTTATCAAAGTAAATAAAATAGTCAAATTAAAAACCCACTAAATTATAAAGGCGAAAGTTTGTATTAATGTGAAAACGTTTGTGGCACGCCGCAACTATTGAACGGATTGAAATGAAATTTGGATGTATGTAGTTAAAAGCCTGAAATAACATAATAGGCTCCTTTTTATCCGAGATCCTAAGAACGAAGTTAGTGTTAAGTACATAAAAAATCAAGACATATAAGATAAATTATTTACCGGTTAGTCTAGCAACAAAAGTTTGCAGACAAGTAGGTAATATCGATTGTACTAAAACTATATTTCGTGATAATACGAATAACATGACGTAGTGTATGCGCAAGTGCGATACAAAATCAAAAAGATACAGTACGTATAAAAATACCTATTGTTTAAACATTTAACGTAATGAATAAGAATTTCGTTGTCAAGTTTAACCTTTAATTTGCACCTTTCGAGTCATTTTAAATGGCCATGGTAGCCTTGTTCATAGGCCCTCCATACCTAACTTACCTCGGATGTCGTAAGAGGCGACTAAAGGGAACGAGCCAAGAAAAAGGCAGCAGCGTCCCCTATTCTAAAAACAATAGCTCTTACTGCGCTCGCCAACCCGGAGGCCAGGGTGGTGAGAGTGGGCAAATTCCCCCCACATGATAGGAAGTCTCATTCAAGTAGGATGTCCACTAAGAAGTGGACATCTTACGGATGAAATGATGATGATGACATAGAAGTTGTATGACAAAATATATGATTCAGTGCTTTCAGAAAGTGAGTTATCAAATTATTTATGAATACGAAGGGACATTGTAAAACTAGCTTTTTCAAAAGAAGCAACTCCATTTGTAAATACAATGTAATCGAGACATACCGTTCACGCACGCGGTGGGCGTGGTTATCGATAACGACATTTCTCTCGATATATTCGTGTGGCGTTTCGATAATAGCACACCTCTAGTACCAATTATTGAAGTGAAAAAAACAAACGAGATTGGATTCAGCCATCTTCAAAATGTCTTGATTGAATCATTAGTTGGCTATTACCGGCAGAATGACCAAGTATTTGTTGATGATGATTTAAAAAAGAAGTATTTTAACAATGCTATGACTTCTAGTGAATTTAAAACATGATTGTATACGATTATTATCAAGATTTAAGTCAGTTATTTATATGGTTACGTTTTTTAACTTGGTTAATGAATTCAATAACGAATGCCTCAAAAATAATAAGAAGAATGAGTTTAGAATAGAAGCTTAAACAGGCTGTCCTGTTCCACACGAGTAACATTATATTTTTCCCTTACTGAAAATAGGAACTCCCAACTGCACCTATCAATCAACAAAACCAAAAATAAAGCGAGCTAAGCGAGCCGGAAGCGGACTAGCGTTAATTGCCGTGACAATCCCGGTGTTCATTGTCCTAATTTTAGAGCACACATATACATAGGTATACAATAGTGTCACTATAGGAAAAACTTAAATGTTATGATTATGTTTGAGCACCGAATAATGAATGATGAATTAAAATATGAAAGAGTTGCGTTATCCCTATTTCCTAAAACAGGAGAGCACTTAAAGCCCTTGAACAGCTAAAGATCACTTGATCCTAAGAGGATTTCGGGGCTATTATTAGGGTAATTGAAATACTGGAGTGTACTTTAATTAACCGATCATCAGGCATTGAAACAACTAAAATAGAATTTTATCGGTTTAAGTACTTGATTAAAGATGTAGACGCGATCTTGAATCTACATCAATAAATGCGAATTATAGAAATGACAGAACAAACAAAACCTCGAAGGTGAGCAATGAGCAAGCTAGCTGTCGCTAAAAGGTCGCTAGGGAAGGTCAATAGTTGACAGGTCAAGATAGCAATAGACGAATAGACCGATTGGTCTTTAAGTTTACGGGGGTTTATGAGGTTAGAGGTTGATAATCTTAATCTAGTCTAAAAGATAAGAAATAGGTCGGATTAGGAAACTTTGAATAATATAAACGGTGTTTTATAATAGATATACAGATTACAGATAGGTAAAACAGAAGCGCTTATTGACCATGGTCTGCATAACGTTCTATTATTATATTGTTCAATAAAAAGAGCGATTTAATTTCACGGTGTATATAATAATCACTCCTTTATTCATAATCACTCACTAACTTTATCGGCTCGATAAAATTATTCCGCCACTTCCTTTTGTTCAATTTTAGAAAAGGACTAGGTGAGAACTATCGCACCGATAAAATACTTGAGCCATTATGAATAACTCGGACGAAGTAGTAAAATAATTTTAGATAAAATTGAGAGGAATGCAAAGAAAAACTTTTAAGCTAATATGGCTGCGAGACGAAGCGACAGTGCACGAAGGTTAATAAATACAATCACCGCATAATCACAATCATCCAGCTCGAGACGTGACTAACCTTGGTACGTGGAATATTACATCAGTAGATCAACGATTTAAAAAATAACTAGCTAAAAATGTTATAATGAATGGAAGCAAGTAACAACCTTGATACTAATGTGCCAGAAATTGATAACAAAACAAGTGCACCACATGTCGTTCATGCAATTCAATTGCATTCCCACAAGGATCTTTACAAGGATATAGGAAAGCAAAAAACGCTAATGAAGAAAGAAAAGGTCAAAGGAGTATTTTTTCCTTTGAAAACAACTCAAAAGCCAATAGGAAAACAAAAAACGCTAATGCAGAAAGAAAAGGTCAAAAGAGTAATTTTTACCTTTGAAAACATACATTTACCAGCTTACATTTATCGACTATTTTATCCTACCTATATTAATAATAGACTGTAAGCCCTTATGCTACTCATTATGGATTAACAAGTGAAAGTAAATAAAGCGGCGGCATCAGAGAAACACAAACAAAGAATATTTCAAATACCATAAACAAAGATGACTAATAAATAATATATCACTAGGAAATTTGAAAACGATGACCGTTACTTACGTATGCTAGAAGATACTGAAACCTTTCTACGAAAAATACACTTTCTTACTTGCCTTGAGAACTTCCCGGAATACAAAAGAAGGTGAAACTTGATAGATCCTAAAGATCTGACCACTATAATATATGACGCTCACGCGTACTCAACTCACACGCTGCCTTTGAGAGTCCATTTATTTAGAACTTATATGAAAGTTCTTTGAAATCTTCAATGACTTTCCAATGTAGTACATGGCTTTCTTAAAAGAACAAGCAATCATCACACAACAATATTGAACTACTTCAAACAATGCTAGTTCCTAATGCATAATCCAAGGAAGCAGTGAAAGTTATCGCTCAAAGTAATTCGTCACAGAGACGACGAGATGATATAAACTATTATCAAAACAAGCAATCTGAACAGCTGATTTATCTGGTTACATACGAGGAATGAGTAAATGAAGTCGTAATCGTAAACAGAGGTAATAAAAGTTCACTTCCAGATGGATAACGTGCTGATAGTGAAAGTTTTTGCTCGTCAGAACGTGTATGGGATACTTAAATTGCACAATTCGTATGATTCGTACCGAATCTTTGTATTGAGGATCATTCCGAAATTGATGTACTTATCAGAAATATTTGTTTGTATACAACAATATTAGCTTGCGCTCGCGAGGTTAATAATGATGATAAAAAGGAGCCGGTATGCTATTCTAGGTAAAGAACTATATATATTCCAAGTCTCATGGAACCTAGCCCAGTGTGACTGTGGTGCTCCAGTTCAGTCCATGCCACACTTGCTGGAGTGTCCCCTGTGCCCCAATACCTGTACGAGAGAAGACCTCAACGCGGCCACGGATAGGGCGATTGAGGTGGCCGCCTACTACTCTAAATTAATTTAAAATGTGTGAAGCATCAACACGAAAAGAAGAAGAGAGTCTCATGGAAATCGGTTGAGCCGTCACGGCGTAATTGAACCACAAACATACAAAAATAATTAATACTAAACAGATCATGACGTACGCCATAAACCTATTCCAAAATTAACGGAGCGTGCAATATGTTACGTCAGAAACTATTCATTACAATACCCACGTGTATTTAGCGATAAGAATCAAGCAAGTCATCCTGCGAATGAAAACAAAAGAGTTGAAAGTTTTTAAGTAACGCGCAGGTTGGATGACCGCAGTGCGCTGCACTCGAAACGGGAAGGCAAGAGGGTAACGCACCCCTCAAGTTCACAACCAACCCTGGGGAGTTCGCGACGCGGCGACAGGGGTGTGCAAACGAAGGCAGGCACACACATACGAAGATCCCGGGAACACAATAGGAATGAGCTGAATTGATTTGCCCAAAACCCCCAGCAAATTCGACGCCTGGATTACTCGTATCTATGAGCGTAATTTGGTAAATAAAATCCAAACACGATATGGTAGATACGGAGTGATAACTAGTTTAGCCGACTTCAAAAAAGGAGGTGAATCTCAAATCGGCTGTATGTATGTTACTCGATATCTCCGCCAATTGTTAATTAGACCAAAATATTACTCGTTACAAATTGTGAAGTATCTCTTCTGTTCCTCGGCAGTAACTTTCGTATAGGTAGGTAATTAATAAAGTGGGTTCTTGTTTCTTTGTAAGTAGGTATATCTATCCATGTATCACTCATGAACAACAAGAACAACAAGAAGCGCTAAATTTCCTAATTATTGATATGGCTTTCACAAGCAACAAAACTCCTTCCACAAAACGTAATAATTGTGATATTTTTTTCGAAACTCAATCGATTTGTAACGTAATATTCACGATCACAATATTTTAAATATCAAAGAGTCAAAACAAAGGTAACGTTGGGGACCTTTTCCTAGAAATAGATAATGATATCGACCCAAGCAGGTTTTGAAGCTTGGTTACACTGTAAACAGAAACCGGTGTAAATATTGAGATACTCACGAAGGAAGCAATCGAAGATGCAGTCAAATAACTTTGTATCAGCGTTAGTCAAGTAAATCCATCACACACTGCACTTGTAAGACAACTCTTGTGGTTACACAGTTCAGTAAAAGCAGCTGTTTATGCACGGGTATCGCTAGGTCGTTCCGCGTAGGCCGCAGGACCGCGGCTGATTTCGGGATATCGATCGGGTGCGCTACAATACCAGCTGGGACTGCCTCGTCTACCACATTTTTATCATCTACATTCGACTCTTTAGTAGTTCTATGTGATGACGATTGTTTATAAACGAGATGCAAGTCAGCTGTTGTGTGCTAGGAGCAAGTACGGGGCGTCCGACCTGACGGGCGTTCCGCGCGCGACTGGTGAAGTTTTGTCTGGTCGGTTCGATCACGGCCCGTTACCTACACATGAGTTTACTACGGTGATACGTAAACAAACAACACGTTCAAATCTTTAGCCTGAGATGCAACGGTAATTGTTCCATTTCACGTGCAAGATAAACAGCAGGTAGTTTGCATAATTATCTTGACGTCATTGCTTGGGCTTTTTATTGGACAAACTCAAATATGAGTGTTGCAATCTGTTTTATTTTTGGACGTAAGACACCTTGGTGATTCCAGATAGTATGTAGTACAATTTTTAATAAAACTTTATGAAAAACTAAGTCAGCCGAGACGAATGATTTCACTCTCAGCATGACAGAATAACAAGGGTCAACGGACGAAGGCCGTTATTGTGACAAAAACGGCCAGTTTGTGTAACAATAGCAACAATGCCCAAATCTCATGGGTTTCCGTGAAGCAAGAGTAATTCTGACGACTTTAAACCCTTTGCGTCATTCGGCTAAGTAAAAGATTACATATCAACCAGAGTAGTAATTACCGAAAGCATTAAGGGCAAGCGGATGTTCTGGCCGACATATGTGTCAAAATATATAGAAAATAGACGCCGACATCTTTACTACTTCCTAAACGATGATAAGACGTGACTCTAAAACAAAAGAGCTTTATACAGACCAATGAATGAATAACAAAGGTTATCGATGCGGATGATATAAATGATAGATAAGTCTTAGGTAGGTAAAAGTACCAACATAGACACGAAATAGAACAAATAGACTTTGAAATTTTAAAGCTATTAACTATCAAAAACCAGTTGTGTAACTTAGATAAATGCATATGTTAGGAAGCACTAACTTTAACGATGCAGTGCAACCAAATTTTAAAGAGCCGACTTAGAACTTACACCATAGTAATTAAAATAATTTATCGTAGCGTACGCCGGTATACCTACGACGTATTATGTAAGAGCTATTGTATGGAGAGCATCTGCCGTGTCTCTATTCAGCGAGTGACCTTTGCACGAGCACGTGGGACTTCAAAACATCTCACAGCATGAATACTAGACGTCTCTCAGAAAGACACAAACTAAGCGAGACGTTAGTGAATGGAACCACATTGCAACGTACTATAAAACTTCAAAGAACGGTACTAACGAGTTTTTCTTGAGGAAATTAGTGCATTAAGATACAAACAAATTAAATCACTTAAGTTGGAACAAGACACTTTGAGACTGTATGCACTTACGGGAAAATACTACAGAGAACGGTATAAATAAACAAGTATAACTGAGATAATTCGTATGTTAAAAGATGAAACAGTCGAGAAAGAAAAAAAAAACATGAAAGTCGAATAAAAAAATGTCTCAGTGATATGGTTGTTAAAAAAAAAGAGGTCGTAACTTATAGACAAGGAAGTTAAAAACGTGGGAAAAATGCGTGGGTTAAAAGGTAGACACGGGCAGACGTCACGATCAAGTTTTTATTGATTTGGTAGAATATTCGAAGTATTCAACCAAAAAATCGTGAATGTACAATAGACGAGCGAGATACCTACATAGGGCGCAATAAGGGTAAATCGAATTCGGAAGTATTGTACACAATGTGTCAAAAATATAACTATTTACTATTAGTTCCCACGAACATATGAATAGAAACTTAAATTACAAAAGAAAATACTTACCAAAGCTCGAACTTCTACACACTGACTATTGGCTGTATTTGATGAGAAACATACCTGCAACAAACAAACTTATATAAGAGGCGTAGTAAATTATAAATTTATGAGTAACAGTATCAAAGCTAATGCATTTAAACTGGTCAGAAGAGCCGGCTGGTCCATCAACAATATTATGATACATTAACCTACATAGAACCAAACGATTGCGCTACGTTTGAAACCAGCGCGCGTTTACGCTTCGCACAACGCTGTTGAAACCGAAACTTGTAAAATTTTCTAATTACGATAACTTGACACTTACTTGAACAATATAAACATTATTGCGTTACGGAAATATTACGTAATTCGATTGAATGATATCATGGTTTGTTGATTTTTGAAGTAGGACGCAAATGCAAAAACAGTTTTGCATTGTCGTCGTTAGGCGAAACTGTCTCATTAGGAAACGCTGTCGGCAGTAACCGTTCAATAGGTATCTGCAATGTCGTATTATTGGATCGCAGCTTTAAAGCGCTTCGGAAGTTAAGGAAAAGAAAACTATCATTTCTATACGTGACCGTCTCGTCGGGTCGCAAAATTCTACCCAGACAGATTTATTCTACAATGCAAATGGCAAGGAGCAAAACTATTTGGAAACTTTTCCGCAGAACGTGATCTCTGGCTAAGTACGTTTTGTCTTTAGTTTAGGTGCTTGGTAGTCGGGACGTGTTCAGTTGTAATCAAGTTAGTCTAGACCACGTCTAGACTTTTGTTTGGAGGGTCGTTTGATTTTACGGATACGGTTCCCGGCAGATCGATGAGGATGTCTGGCTGGAAGTGAGTGCAGTGGATTTTAGCCAGGGATTGTGGATTCACTCTCGTTTACCTTTGTTTGCCGAGGCGTTTAATGGTTGAAAGCGTTCTTGATTTTTTTTTGATAGCATTGGAAAAGGCAAGGTGTATAAGTAACCGCTATAGTAATTTGGTGGGTACCATCACGGAGATGGGCTTACTGATCAGATTGAGATTTCCATAGCCCTGTAAAATAAATCCAGCTAGGCACATTTTATGTCTGCCAATGCAGATTTCCCGTTGCAACATATTCTATGTAGATCGAGAATTGAGAGCTGTGCGGTGCTCAATGTGGCCAATAAAATATGCATCAAAAGCAGTCGGGCTCAGCTTTTTTAATAAAAGCCAGCGTATATTTCAGTGGTGTCTTTTAAAATGTTCATTTTGAGTGCAGTATCTGCTTGTGAAATAATTTAATAATATTGGGTTCTTTTCCGTAATTTTTATTTTATTACTATTACTCAAACCGAGAATTAACTGATATTGACTTTGATTGGTTCTGCTCAACATTCAACTCACCACACTTAGGTTACTACCACACCAATAGATCGACCGTCTATCGATGGTAGAATCGATCACCCTTAAACAACGTAAGGTGTAATATGTGTCAAAATCCTACCTTTGACCAGGACTTATAATTAAATAAAAGTCTATATTAGTCTTAAAATAGTAGGTATTTAGCATAACGGCAGAAAACTCAATGTAGACTTTCAATCTGTAGGTACTTCGCAAGTTTCGTACTTGTAAAGTCCTTATGAAAATGTGCGAAATCACATTAGAAGTAATTATGTTTTTGTCACATTAATCGAGTAGTTATATCGATAGGCAATATTCTTGGTTTTGTTGCTTTATTCCACATTATTTCCTGCTGATGATTATGGTCATAGCGGAAGAAACCTGTACTCATTACACACACATAAATATGACAACACACAAGCAAACGTACAACATAATATTCGTATAGTTTTAATTGAATATGTGGTAGGTACTGATGTTTTATTGCTCAATTAATGCTACGCTTTATCAGTGCGTGTTTTATTTGCAATTTGTTTGACTGGTAATGAATGCATCTTCTTTTTAGTATTTTATTGTATTGATTTATTGACTTTTATAGACATTCCTCAATCATCTAACAGCAATGAAGCGTATAACTTAAAAAAAACTAAGTGTATTGATATCTCACTTTATGGTTCTCGTTTTAAATTCTTCGATGTTTGCTTCTTCATGAGACCGTTTCTTTTTTGGTCATGCTATACTTAAACACTTTTTTTTAATTCCTTTTACCTAAGAACAACGCGTGCGTGATGTGTCTGGTATTGCAATCGCTCATAGGCTACGGTAACCGCTTACCAACAGGTGGGCCGTGGGCTTGTGTGCCACCTTAGTTGTATAAAAAAAAACTATCTGGATATTAGGTAAACATAAATCATCTTCCTGTCCTTGTCCCAGGTTATACGGGGTCGGCACAACATGTTTCCTTCTTCCACTCCCTTCTTATAGCCATCATCTCCGTTAAAAAAATACGTTTTGCAATCAAAGCGATTCAAACTTCTGTACGTATATGATTTTTTCTGTGACTGAGTCACAGTAAGTGTGAATTTCTTTCCCGTTATCTCCCACACGGCGGCGGCGGCGGTAATAAATCCACGAAGACTTAAGTAACACTTATTCAGTAACTTAGCTGTTAAGTGATACTTCCGCCGTCGTTAGTCGAACGTGTTATCGAATTGAAACCGTTTAAAGTTCCTCCAGAAATAGATGAGTTGATTAAGTTCTTCGTAGTTCAGGCAAGATTGATTTTTAGTTAGAATATGCTTAAGGACACTAATGTTTGGCAGTGAAAGTTGGGTATGGCGGAATAAGAATGAAAGTAGAATAAATGCAGTGGAAATGAGAGCTTTGCGAAGTATGTGTGGAGTAACTTTGAAAGATAGAGTGAGGAACAGTGTGATAAGAGAACGTTGTGGAGTGAAAGAAGATGTAGTGATGAGGATTGAGAAAGGTATGCTGAGATGGTTTGGTCACGTAGAAAGGATGAACGAAAAAAGATTGACGAAACAGGTGTATAAGGCGAGTGTGAATGGAACCGTTGGAAGAGGAAGACCTAGGCGTACGTTTAGCGACCAAATCGGTGACGTTTTGGACAAAGGCCAGGTCAAGAGTACCCTAGACCGACGAGCATGTATGAGGAATGTGATGAGAGTGAATGAAGCGAAAGAGGTATGTCAGGATCGTAGAAAGTGGAAGGCCGTGGTCTCTGCCTACCCCTCTGGGAAATAGGCGTGATTTTATGTATGTATGTATGCTTAAGGTGCGATTTTCAAAGTTTGTGCCGCAACGATCACCGAAGCACCTACTTTTACAGGACATTGTGAGATCTCAGTCTGGGCGAACTACTAGTTATAGAATATTTATTTTGATTGTATTGGTCAGAAACTACATAACTTTAGTTGAGAGTAACTAAAAGTTAACTAGGTAGGTAAGTTTAGAAAAAAAAACTTTGATTCGTTGACAGATCCGAGCAGCGATTCAAAAGATGTCGAAAAAATAACTTACACACCCGTAAAATTAAATCTTCCGTATCGTCCAATATTCGCTCATCATAAGCGGACTGACACTAAGATCGCATTTATGATATTCATCATCATCATTATTCCAGCCGTTTGAAGTCCACTGCTGAACATCGGCCTCCCCCACAGTTTCCGGAGTGACTTCCTATCATGTGTGGGAAATTTGCTCATACTCACCACGCTGGGCACGCGGGTGCGCGAGCGCAGTTAGAGCTATCTTAGGGGACGCTGCTGCCCATCTACTAGTTTTTTTCCCTAGTCGCCTCTTACGACATCCAAGGGTGAGATATGGAGGTATGAGATATGGAGGGGCCTAATCTTAAGCCGGGTCCACCACGGCCATTATGATATTACTTGTATAGTAACAGATTAATGTAGGCAATCTACTTTCGCAGATCTTACCCAACACATTACAAAACAATGCAGAATGACACATAAAACTTACAATTGGCGTGTCGTACAAAACATTGAAAGATACAAATCAGTGTAATTGCTGTAAAAGCATGCTACAAGCCGGGTTTGTGGGGCACTGGCGCATTGTGTTGTATCATACGATTCTAATGCAACACTCACAAAGTTCTGATACGGAGTTGCCCGTCTCAAAATTCTCGAACAGATTTAGTAGGTTTATAAATATAAATATTCCGGACATATTCACACGGTCAACTGATCCCAAACTAGGCATAGCCTGTACTATGAGTACCAGAGACTGATATACATAATAGATATATATTTAACACCCAGACACAGAACAAACATCTGTGTTCATAACACAAATCTTTGTCCAGTGCGGGGATCGAACCCGCGACCTCTAGCGCGCTATCAAGGATCTGAGCGCATGTAGATCTGAGATCTACAATAATCCTAATCTTTTTAATTAATTAGCAGGCCGTTTAGAGAGGAGAGACGGTTGATGTTTTGGATGGACGTTCTCTGAGCCAGATTAATTCCAAGTCAAAGTCTAAAGGTGTTTATTACAATAATATAACTTTGAAACGTCGCGTCGTATAAACTAGGTGCAGCCACGCCTGTTCCTCGCCACCAAGCCTCATGCAATTGTACATTTTAACCCTTGTTCGTTCTGACAAAAGTACTTTAAGACCGTACGACGTACATTTTGTTTCGAACACAGTTTTATACGGTTGTCTTATTCTATGGTTGTCACTGAAATCGGTTTGGCCGTTACGGTGTATTTGTGTAGTGACAGTTTAATTTCAGGCGAAATCTAGCGCTATTAATAATTTAATGCAAACATAACATCGAATACCAATTAAAAATTTAACATTCAGGTCAATTGTACAATACCGGCACAATAAACGAGATCGTAAACGCGCGAGCGAAACCGTAAAACTGAGGCTAAATTATGACACATAACAGAGGAAAATAAAATTTTCCATACATCATGCTTCTGAAAAACGGTAACAAGCATCAGAAGCACACTAAACCTTTCCTTTCTTCTTCTAGATCAAGTAACAATTTACAAATCTTTTATCCATCTAATAAAGGTTTGAACATTTTTCTTCGATTTGTATTGGTCTGAGAGAAAGACGCGACCCCAAAGTATACAGTAGTGAAGGTCAAAGAATTCACGGGCGCTTTTAATATGCCTTCATAAATTGATGGTCACGATGTGCACGCTATGACCATTAAAGAACCGATATTTTTGTTTACATTAAGGTAATAAAGCGATGGAGTAGATGATAGTCAACCATAAAAGATACTATTGAAAAAACGATTGAGAATGACATCAATAATAATATCAGTAGTTAAAGTCGTATTGTAGAAAAAAAAAACAACTTTACTAAACCGAAACAAATTAACTATTAAAAGCGCAATAAGACCTGCTTCAAATTGTTTTCTTCTTTTCGATTGTTATAATTCGTTGAGTAAGACGTGTTTCGAAGCTACTGATCTTATTACGAACATACTTATTAATAATTTACCGGGGTCTACCCATGACTCATAGGGTTATACAACTTGTAGTCTTCCAGTTAATTTGCCCTCAATCGGGAGACTGATGGCAATGACCGGGCCGTGTGTGTGATTAATAATAATAACGTAATTGATGCAGGTAGGTAAGGCCTTACTGTATGAAGTCAATGTCAAAGTATGGTAGGTACCGGGAGCAATATACACTTGATGAAATGGATTGGGCAGGTACTTAGGAACTACTTAGGAGTACTTAGGTAATTAACAGGGTAGGTTAGGCTAAACTACCCTTTTAATTGACACCGTAAATTGTTCATATGGGTACATACATGGGTAGGCCAGGTATGTATATTTTATGAATCTGTCGAATATCATAAAATTTGGATTAGATACGCGTTATAACAGTCTTTCCGGATACCACGAGAGCGAAGCCAAGGGCATCATTTTAAAAGCACGTATTAGTCAATATTCTCATAATGTCGAAACAGAATCTCAACAATTTTGACCTTTCTCCTTGACCAGACATTGCACCCAAAATAACCAGACTTGCGTTATCTAAAACAATATCTGAAACTCATAAAAACAACGATGTCACGCAACACCAAATAACAGGTGTCGTTTTGTAATTTGTCCAATTCGATAATTTGAGTTGTATAACAATGTCGAAAGTTACGGAAATTATTTTATCGGTGCTAAGCTACTGCTGACTATTTTCGAGTGAAACGATTTCGTATTTGAGAAGCATGTCGATATCGATAAACATTACGCATGTACAGGACATGGCACCGAATTACCAAGATATCGATCAATTATCATATTGAACATACACCCAGTATTGAATTGTTAGCTGACGGTGACATTAAAGATTATACCAGATGGATGGAGGGATTCTACACAGTAACGCAGCTGGAGTTTACCGCTGTGAGTTGCTTGTTCGATATACGAGGCGCGGCGGTAGGTTTACAAACACATTATCTTTGGGATTTTTCATGCATGGAATAATCATGCCCCAGTTCAAAACTAACTTACTCAAGTTTGCCCCAATGTCACGAGCCATCAGGTTAGTTAATGTTCTTTCTGAGAACAATGTTGATGTTTTTTTCCACAACCTGCCGAAACTCATGCAGATAGCACAGGCGGTTTTGGAAAAAATGGAGTAGGTAAAAATAAAATATTATGTTTAAATTTATATGTTTAGATTTTAAGTGCATTTATATTCCTTGCTTATAACATCGCTTTGGCTTTGCTGTTATGGTGTTATTATTATAAATAAATAAATAATTCATTGGAAATGTTTCTGAAAAAGCCATTAAATACGTATTTAATCCGCCTTACCACTGTTGTTCACTTCTCACCGCTATCGGTGACAAGTGATTACTCACGAACATTACGGAATCGGGGCTCAGGTCGAGTATCCTAAACCGGCGAGCATAAGAACGTGATGAGAGTTAATGAACCGAATGTTAGAATCGTAGCAAGTTGGGTAGCCGTGATCTCTGCCTACGCCTATGGAAATAGGTTTTGTGCATGTAATAATAACGGTTTAACCAATCCAGTCTGATTGGTCTAATTATGCACAAAAAAAAGTATAAACAAAGTAAATCTAATCTCTACTATCGAGTTACGGCAACTAGGTCAAGAACGTCGCCGTTGGATGCTCTAGCAACAATGCACCGCTTACTGTGTAGTAACTTATTAACCGTGTTGACATAATTCAACTATATTGCAATTTAAATAAAATATAACTGAAACGAATTTAACTGAGGATATATTTAGGAGAATTTTATGCCTAGATCTATCACAGAACCATCAATGTGATATCAATTGCCACAAGTACGACGGAGCATCAGTTCAGAACGGTTCGACCGATTTGGCTCATATATTTTTCTTAGTTTTCGTAATTATTGTCGGGACAAGGATTGTATAAGTAAAAGATTTTTGTTTTGGAACATCCTCGGGGGAAAAGAAACCTTGGACCGATCTTAGTAAAATTAAAAGGAAAAATGGTACTTTTATCCAAGTATCGTTGTCCCGCTGCGGACCCGCACCTCTTGCGTCTCAGCCGAGCACTCGCCCGCCACGCCACCGAAGTCACATTAGGAGATTGTTCTGACTTTTTTATATTCGTTATCAAGACACATAAAAATCTTTTTTCCAGTAAGTAATTGATATTGAAATCATTGAACCTCCCTTTGCTGACATAAGGCATGACATGACATATGTACGAGTAAATAATTTATCGAGCTAATTTACAAGAAATGTATTGCGTCCACCATACATGGTTACCTGACTTACTGTCATTTCGCAAGGAAGTAAAACTGTGCCACTTGCTCACAAAGCAACAATCAACTTTACTTTGATGTATAAAAGAGTGAGATTGGGTTGAGTGAAAATAGGCGTTAGACGATTACCATTTTTGGTCATAAACCGGAGTTGATTCGTGGTTGTTGGTCGTAAAAAGCACGGTAGCAAGTGTTCGGTTTATTTTTTACGCTAAGAACCGTACCATGAAATTCGCGATTTTGTTTAGGCAGTGACGTAAGTTGACATAGTCAAAGATTTATGTTTCAAATTCGTGTAAATTAGTGCTGACAAGATTGACAAGATTTAGGAGGAGGTAGGGCACAGCGAGATTTTCTCGTTCTGAATTGGAGCAGCCCGCCTGGGGAGATACCTTCGCCTTACAGAAGATCGCAGCCAAATAACACTATTTGTTTCAAATAGTGTTGTGTTCCTGCGATGAGTAAGGTTGCCAGAGCTCTTTAGTGGGGGGGAGGGGTCGGCAACGCGTGCGTGATGCCTCTGGTATTGCAAGCGCTCATAGGCTACGGTAACCGCTTACCAACAGGTGGGCCGTAAGCTTGTTTGCCACCTCAGTTGTATAATAAAAAAAAAATTGCATGTAAGGGCAATAAGACATCAAGCTAGGGCTCTAAGGGGTCATGACTATGTATGAGACTTGAGCGTTTGCATTGCTGAAACAATTAAGACGGAACGTAAAATGTAGTTTGTAACCCAGAATAGCGTTTCATAACCATTTGTACCTATTTAAAAAAAAAAGTTGTTACAATTTCTTAATACCAGATAATTTTTCTTATTTGAGCCTCACATTGTTCGACCAGCACCACGCAGAAGCTCTACATTACATTTTATGAAAACGATCATTGACAAAAATAACAGGCACCAAGCAGTGTTTGTTGCCTGATTCTTCTAGGCTTGGTCGCGAGGAACAGGCATAGCTTCACTTAGACTTTCTGAGACGTTTCAAAGTGATCGTATTGATTTCATTGAAATAAACCACATTGCATAATAAGCTACTTAACAGGCGGAAGCTTGAAATTATTTTAGACTAGCTTCCACCCGCGGCTTCGCTCACGTGGTACCCACGAGGATAAAATGTAGCCTATGTGCTATTCCAGATTACAATCAATCTCTGTGCCAAATTTCATCCAAACATCTTAACATCCAATATCCTCCCATACTTTCGCATTTATAATATTAGTAGGATTGTGTACTTACTAATAACTTTTCTAAGCGTAAACCTTTTTAATTGGGAAACAATTTGGTATGACAGTGTTTATCTCATTTTAAAACATCAAACGAAACGTTTTGTAATGGCCTATTGAAGTCATTAAAGTCTAGCAAACACATGTTATGTTCGTGGCAAGCTTTAACACGTGTTACATTACGTGGTTAGCACCGTGAACATCAAATTATAGGCATTTGTACGAGTCTATGATTTGGGATTTGTTTATTTTTGTAGAGAATAGAGTGCTTCTGATATACGGGTTAAATTTAGTGTTACAGTTATATCTGTGCGGTTGTGGTGAATTACAAAATGTTATTTTTCCAAAGTGTAAAGTAGCTCAGTGGCGCATATTGACTAAGAAAGAATCAGTGACACGACTAGCAAGCAAGCAGGCGCCTATTGATAGAAACCTATTTTACTCAATCCCCACATTTTCTAAGCCCATTGACACATTTTCAATACAACGCATAGAATAATGAACAGTTACTTAGTAACTGTTACAATGTTAGGCACACTATTACAAAGTAAAATATATCTTGTGCTTGAAAGAAAGAAAAGAAAGAAAATGTATTTATTTGACCCACAACGCAGTAAGTAAGTTGGGAGGTACCTAGGTAGATACAAAGAAAAAAAAGTAATACAAAAACACACATAAGAAAACAAAAACATGTAGGTAGGTGAGGCGGTAGGTAGACTGAGTAGGTATGCGTTGTGTGGGGCAAATAAGTCCCGTCTCAGCATAAAGCTGAACCAAACATAATATGTACGGTGCGGCGCTGGTTTTCAGACGGGGCCTAGGCGACGTGACGTGACGAACATCAATAAACATAATATTTATAGTAGGTATGTATTATTAAATGGATAGTTATATTATATATTATAAGTAGGTACATAGTAGATGTGCTTGCTTGTGTATCCATTGTCAATGTTAATAATAATGGTGCATAGAATAGCAACTCCCCGTGCTAAGAAATTAAGAACCTATACCTACCCTACTTAAGTAAATAAGTGCACATTAAACCGGTGAACGAAAACTTCGAGAGTAAAGTAAGTATTCCTAAATGCGGCGGTAACCTTTCACGTATGGAATACCTACTTTGCATAAAGTGGTTATGTGCCAAATGTAATGTTTGCTTCAGACTACCCACCCGTCATTTTCAAGGATCTGATCACCTGGAGATCTAAGGGGATGTTTACCATGCTTGGGGGTAAAATTCGTGGGCCTAATTTTTTCCTACTCTCCTACTACAGCATTTGTAAAGGCTATGTCACGTGAACAGTTCCTCTGCAGGAGTTCCACTTCTACCTGATTCTGCAGTATAAATAAGCCATAATATACTCGGTAGGTAACGACCGGTTTGAGGAAAGCCACCAATTACCCAGAGAGCTGGGAAATCGGGTGAAGCGGCGCATTAAATGGCTTACTGACATTTTCTACGCTGCAAATTTTCACTTTTTGCTGTGACGCAATTGTGCAATTAGTTGGTGCAAGTGGGCCATCGAACTCGAACGAGTAGAATTTGTTCTTAATTACACCAAGCTTTTTACTCGTATTTGACCCACTTCCCGATAGATACTATCAAGTTAACACGTAAGGTTATTGCGGACTGCTCAGCTAGATAGGCATCAGACATCTGTTTGTGGACGGAGAAAAATACATTTGGGTATTGCGACATTTCTACTGCCTCAACTGTAGCGACCGCAAGAATAATCCTACCTAATATTATGCGAAAGTTTGTGAGGATGTTTGGATGCTTGTTGTTCAATCACACCGTAACGGCTCAACCGATTTCGATGAAACTTGAAGTGTACTTCGAGTGGTACGTTGATAAAAAGCCTATATAAAATAAAAAAAATAAAAATAAAATATTCCGAACATATCACACACGGTCAACTGATCCCAAACTAGGCATAGCCTGAACTATGGGTACCAGAGACTGATATACATAATAGATGAATATTTAACACCCAGACACAGAACAAACATCTGTATTCTTATATCATACAAATATTTGTCCAGCGCGGGAATCGAACCCGCGACCTCTAGCGCAGAAGGCAGAAGGCAGAAGAAGCTAGAGTTACTACCAACTGAGCTATGAGGCCAGTCAATATGCGAAGACGCGTGCGCAAGCTAGTTGGTTATAAAAGTCACTAAACTTAATCATCCATTGATGAACATACGTATACAATCATAGGCTCTACTAGATAACAGAGGGAACTTACCTGTGTCTGACTCTGCTGTTGATGTGTCGCACCTCTCGTCCTCCGCTACTCTCTCCATCGCTCCCGGACCCTTGCACTTCCATCACGTAACTTGACATCGATTTGCTCATCTGCAACAAGAAACATTGACTTATTATATAATTGAAACTCTAACCCAGTTATTATGAAACTGGATTAAGACAAGGACTAACTAAACCAACACTTTGACATTATGACGTTAAGCCATTGTATGACATGACACATCACACAACTAGGGTTTAGTTAGTCCTAGTAAACCCAAGGTGTACAACACAAGGAAATCTTCCAACATACAAATTAATCATCATAATCATTTCAGCCGTAGGATGTCCAATGCTGAACATAGGGCTCATTCACAGATATCCAGAGCGACTTCCTTTCATGTGGGGGGATTTTGCCCATACTCACAACACTGGGCACGCGGGCTGGCAAGCGCAGTAGCAGAATAGGGAACGCCATCCCCTAGCTTTTAGTGGCCCCGGCTGACGAATAGGCCCATCCATAGCAATTGATGTCGTAAGAGGCGACTAAGTGAAAAAAGCTAGGGGATAGGCAGCAGCGTTCCCTATCTACTTTAACAACGATACGCGCTTATGGCCAGCGTTGTGAGTATGGACGATTTCCTGCTACATGATAGGAAGTCGCTCTGGTAATCTGTGGGAGAGGCCTATGTGGATATCCTACGGCTGAAATCATGATGATGACACACATATACCAATAGATGGATTATTATCATGATAAAAGAATGACTACTCACAGGAGCTATGAACTTCCTCACACTAGCAGCGAGCTCATCCACAGATTTCTCCTTCTTCTCTTCAACGCCGAAGAACTTAGCCTTAGCAGCCTGGTTCAGTTGCGAAATCTTCATAAGAGGCGGCGGAGATTCCTCAAAACTCGGACCTTTGTCTACCGGCCTTCGCAATTTCCCCAACTGTAGTGGCTCTTTGACAACCCGCATGAACATAGATTCATCGTTGATTTTCGCTTCCGTAGACGATTTCCTTCCCAATTTGGCTAACATAGGGATCTTTACGTCTGGGTTTTTAGCTTGGTTAAGTCGTTCTTTGAACTCGTTCGCGGCTGGCAGCTGGATTTTTTTAGGAAACGCGTCTTGCCGTGGGATGTCTGATTCGGTTCTGGAGGCTTTTAGCTTGTTGTTCTTGCGGAACCGACGCGGCTTCGGGTCGGGCAGTTCCTCGGAGCTGTCTGATGACGAGCAGCTTTTCTCTGATGATGAGACGGTTGATGCGGAGGTTTCGTCGTCTGAGGAGCTGTCGATGCCTTCGTCTTTCAGACCCTGGAAATAGGGATGAGAATTGAAAAAACTGTAACAGAAGGACGGCAATTTTGTCAGTGCCGTCGTGCTACGACACGACTGTTTTGCAGCCACAATACTGGACCATTGTTCGCAAAGCGTGTCTCTTGCTGTGTCGTATCGTTGCGTATGAAAAAGATTCATACATAATACATAGCACCCCGAAACGGCATCGTAATTTATCGTGTCGTGTCTAAGTGGCCGAGGCCTTTGTCTTGGCTTTACAACTTTCATAGTCAGGAACAACATCCGTGCTCTTCAAAAAAGGAAGCGCGTGAGCTGTTAATGCCACAAGCGGTCACCCATCCATTTGGTGCTTAAGATGGCTTAACTAAACAGATCTATTAAAAACGGGCAGGCAAGCAGCGTTCAATGCGGTCTTAGTTATTCATTGCACAGAATCAACAGCGTAACTATTTCTGTAATGATTTGTTGTTTGTTTATTGTTACATATCTTCGCTTTGCGCTAAGGAAATAGATGAACTTGAAATGAGCTAGCGAGTTATTTTGGAAAACACAAAACAATGTTGTCGGTTTAGACTAGTCGAAACGCCCGCGATTTCGTTTCCGTGATGCAATTTTGATACAAACTTGAAAGCCCGCTGCAACTCTTAACCCAGTGCAACCCTTTAGGGGTTGAGTTTCGGGAGTTTCTTTCTTATTGTCCCTACCCCTACATTACAACACTAAAGCTACCCTCCAAATTTCATAATACGAGGATACTAGTTTAGACTGTGCTTTGCATTAATTGTCAGTCAGTTTTATTTAGCGTAGATAGATAGATAGATTATATCTTTATTGTACACCAAGAAAAGAAACATAAAACAATAAATTTCAGAACAGTTACAAATAAGCGTTACAATGGGCGGCCTTATCGCTAAAAGATTGTCAGTAAGTCAGTCAGCAATAACGTATATTTTTAGATTATGAACGGAATGCAGTTAGTACGAAGCGAGGAGAGTTATCCGATAAATTACCAAGCTTCTATTGCTGTTTGTGTAAGCATTTGAATTTAAACGTGCTAAAGATGCGATTTTAAGACCATCGAAGCACCGATTTGTATCAGACATCGCGAGGTCTCAGTTCGGGGCGAACCTCTAGTTATAATGGCCTTCCGCGTTTATTTGAACAGAACAAATGTCACCAATGACTGACTCGGAACACATGGCGTACTTGCACCACCGTACGCTTACTGTGAAGCTTACATAGGTACCCGTAATGTTAAGCTATACAAGATAATTCATTATATATATATGCTTTTTTTACCCAATTGGTAATACAGCTCTGAGACTTAAGTAAATTCAACATCTCATTGAAAAAAATCTATGCAAAAATCTGCTGTTTTAGGTAACAACATTGATGCCGAACTTATTAGGTAGTAATTGATTATGATCGTTAGTAATTAAAGATGATAAAAAATGCCAAAAACATCTCTTTTTTTTTTTAATTATATTTGTTTTTTTTCCGATAATATTATTTCTTTTTGTTGATATAATAACCCTTCACAATGGTATACATAGTATTAATCACCTTATATGTTATCCATTATATGCCCAACTGTTCATATAATCGTTGAGGCGTCTACCCCGCCCACTTAGCCCTTCTAACTAGTACTATATTCGGCTGTTTTATAGTCCAAGCATACATTTAAGCAATATAACACTCTTCAATATTTTACCTTACTAACCTCTGAGCTTTCACCCTTGGCCAGGGTCTTGGGTTTCGGCACAACCGTAGAGCCTGACTTGAGTATTCCTCTCACTTCAGGCGTGATCATCCTTTGTGCTCTCTCAGTCGGCGAATCGTCATCGAGATCTGGAATGAAAATAGTATAAGGTCGAGCGGTAGATGGCGTTGTTGAAAAACTGTAAATGACGGGTCAATGGGCCTATTTATGGTTATAAATCATTTAAACGGTCTCACAAAGACAAAGTCAATAGGGCTTTATTGATAGACTAGCATGTCATTCGAGTTGTACCAGGATAATGTAAAAATCGCCTCCATTCCCAGCTAAATAAAAAAAGGATCATTTTGAATAATTTATGAAATCCATCGAATTTACGCATGTTCCTCGAGAATCAGGTAGCCAATACTTTTTAGTTGAATAACCTTGATTGTTGGCTATTAACTGACTTCAAGAAAGGTTATCAATTCGGATGTAGTAAAATATGTTTTTTTTTTTTTTTTTTCATTTTAAGTGCTTCATAGAACGTTTTATCGAATGCACAGAATATGCTCCATTGTGTTTGTCATTTACAGTTTTTCATACTAGGTTTTTTTTATTAATGTTAAGTTGGTCAAAGTAAAAGCAACCGTGTTAGTTACACCTAAATCCAAAACAGTTATTGAAGCATACATTGTGAATACCACTGAATGAGCATGCGTTTTGGATACAATGTAACTGTTCAGTAGTGTCTCATCAGGCATCACAAACATATTTTGCCCATATGTTTCTTTTTAATTTCAATACACGAGGCAGAAAAACTGCTCAGTATCACGATGATTATATGTACCTCAACAGATCGGTAAAAATCGTGACTAACCGCGCCGAAACGAATGACTAACTAGAATAGAGCTTAAAATAAACATTACAAAGTTACTGGAACACTCTGGCGTCGGTACAAGAATGATTTATAACCAGACGATATGTTATTTGTTGCCACTCATCATCATTATCATGCACTGATGGACATAGGCCTACCCTATAGAAAAACTCTTAACTATGGCCGTGGTGACCCCGGCGGAAAAATAGGCCCCTACATATCTACCCGCGGATGTCGTTAAAGGCGACAATGGGCTAAGAGCTAGAGGATGGGCAGGAGCTTACGCGCATGCTCAGCGTGGTGAGTATGGGAAAATCCCCCCACATGATAGGAGTTCGGAAAATCTGTGGGAGAGGCCATGTGCAGCAGTGGATTTCCTACGGCGGAAATGATGAAAGAGAAAAACTATGGACGGTCTTGCGGCCGCCCCTAGCGTCTTCTTCGGGCGATTAGTGTGACAATGTTCTACGTGATAGTAATCAACTTAGAGTTTTATGAGGCTGGGCACTTTAAAATAACAGTCATGCATACATTTCAAAATAAGTGCAAGGTATTAGTCTAAATTATGTTCCTAATACGCCCGTATTAGTCCGTTCTATGCCCGATGGCCAAGTAGACACCATCAACAGTTTGTGGTACTCGGAACTGCTATCTTATAAAAACCACTAGCGGTCACTTATCAAAATACTGCAACGCTGAACGTTGCCTAACCTTTAGGTTTTGGGTTCAAGAACCGGATTATAAGCGCATGTTAATAAAATACAGGGTAATTTATAACAAAGTTATATTTACACCGTGCAATGAAGCATGCCTAAAAACAACATTAGGGTGAGGTCACACGATAATATCGACGTGGGACAAACACACTCGTTAGATGAGAATACTAGTGTAAGAGCGTCTTCAAATTACTGATGCCACTGTAGCGCGTGTTAGGCGCATCTTTTATGAAAAGTAGTGATCACAGTCATAGACACAGTCGGTCACAGTCATAGTCACAGTCACAGTTGCGCCACAGCGGCACTACTGCAGCGCTTACCGAGCATCTGATTTGAAGGCGCTCTATTAGGGTCCATCATAGCTCAATTAGAATCGTTTTCAAACGTGCGATTGTTATCGTGTCAACCAGCCATTTATTAGTACATACAAGCTAAACCCAAGCGAATACGACAAACAAAACCAAACGTAAATTGAAATCAGACCTAAGCTCCTAAACTTTGAGTTCTGCCGCATAAGATACTCAAGCGACGTGTTCTTAGCGCTCGCAGAACGAAAGAGTTCCATTTTGAGTTGGAAGTCTGGATTCCGCGGCACGTCTTCATGTGTGAGGGACTTTGTCAACCTCTCGTTTTGCTCCATCGCCTCTTGAACTTGGCTGGCTAGCACTGGCATTGTCCGAAGTCTTGAAGTGCGGAGAACCCTCTCTTCTCGGTTCTTTGGTAACCCGGCCATTGGAGGTTTGTGAGTGAGTTTCGCGTTGAACATCTTCATTTTCTCCCCAAGGGACATTTTCGCAGGATCGTCCTCGTCTAATTTAGCTGCCACCGGTGAATGTGTGCGTATATACATACAAGTGAGGTGCGTTCGGACATACACGAGGACATGCAAAAAAGAAAAGCCGACGATCATGAGACAGGAAGCGTCTAACGAATCCGTTATGCAATTTACATGCTTTCAACAATTAAGAATTTAACGATGTTTTACTCAAATAACTGCAAATATTTTTCACATACAAAGCTAGATAATAAATCTAAAATTCAAAATTTACTGTATCTACATTGACAAAACTTTACAAACGGCAACGAAAAATAACCACGTATATCAAACTCAGAGACATCTTTCTGCGCCTTCCTGCGTGTCTAAATAACCTCCCTGCAGACTATATTCTTCTCCCTCTAAAGCTTTGCTTACATGCTCTGTCTTGCTCGGCCAAGATTCCAACTAAAGAGTTTGACATTGACATTCTGACTTGTCTAATATTCATTCGAATAATCTTCGCAGGTTAGAAGGAGCATGTAGACAGAGTGATTTGAAAATTCGCACTACTCCCAAAGCGGAAAGTACTCACCATCTTCATCCCTGTCTAGCACGTTAGCAGTGCTCTTAGACTGAGCGGGGGAGGTAGAGTTCGGCACTTCCACTTCTGGCTCAGGCGGCGTGAAGGAAATCGGCTGCGTCTTGAACCGATCGATAGCCGCTGGACCGTCTTTTGTCTTGGAACGGCTGTGCCGGAGCAGAGGCTTTGGTGTTCCTGGAATTGAAAAAAGTAATCGTCATCTTCAAAGTACACAATTCAAAACATAGGTAAAAAAAACTTTTTGGCCTACATGGTTCGGAAAGTGGAACAAAATAGAAGGTTCAAACAAAAAACGACTGCAATGCTCATAATATCAACTCCAAAAAATCCTATCACACTCAACTATTTAGATCCTGTTATGATTCTTTGTGTGATCTGACCGTGATTACTACACATCTAATAGACCGAAACAGAGACGTGGGCACTGTGGGCCTCATAAGAAAGCATAGCCCCTCTATGGAGAGGGCTATGCTTGGTATTTCTCTGAAAGCATTTCTCTTCTATTAAACATGCGATTATGAAAAGGAGATAAAAGTCCAACTGTGTAACATATATATCCGCACGATTATCGTATGTCAAGTTCTAATTAACTGCATGAGAATAAACATATGAATGCGAGAATTGCCAGCCGATTGTCTCCTATAAACGAGGGAGTATTTATCTCCATGTTAATCTTTCATCTTTCAACAGGCTAGTTGCTGATCGTAGGCATTGCGCTTGTTACCATCGCGTCTGAACTTCTGTCACAGTCCATCCCGCTCCTTGAAACCACACTCGGAACCATTCTCACCTCACTTCTTTTGAAGGCCTCATAGCTCAGTTGGTAGTAGCTCTGCCTTCTGCGCTAGAGGTCGCGGGTTCGATTCCCGCACTGGACAAACATTTGTGATTAACACAGATGTTTGTTCTGTGTCTGGGTGTTAAATATTTAATCTTTTATGTATATCAGTCTCTGGTACCCATATTACAGGCTATGCGTAGTTGACCTTGTGTGATATGTCCGGGATATTTATTATTTATTTTTAGTATGTAGATCATAGACTAGAGTCTAGCAAGATTATAAGACTAGAGTATATTACCTTTAGCCTGCTGTTGCAACTGCTGCCACATGCTAGCTCTGGCCACTACGCTGCTACTCTTCACAAGCCCCAACGCAAACGCGCTGCGGTTCTCCTCATCATCACTGCCTTCTGGACTCCGCTCGCATTCCGTGGACTTCCTCGCTCGGTCCATGGTGATGAGGTTTCTCTCAATAGTGGGTGAGGACCACTCGTTGCCGCTACTGTTGGTTGCGTGGTTCTCTTGGATCTCTTGGCTCTCTATCAGGCCTAGTTCTTCACCTGAAATGTTTATAAACAGTGGCTTTACACGTGTTTGTTTTTAAATACGTTGAGATGGATTTAGAATAAAATTAATTCGATTTCGCTATGGAGCCAAACATATGGTTGCAGATTTGAAAAGTTTATAGGTGAACAAACCATTATTATGTTAGAGAAATCATTTGTTGGTGACGTGCTGGATAAAGACAAAACATTAAGGAGTTCTTCCTTTTGTCTTTGACCTCCGCAAACAACAAAGCATCATCCGCTAACGCTTCAAAAAGGCAATTTGGCACTCGTTCGCGCTCTAGCACTTCCTTGTCATTATTATAAGAAGTCATGGCTCTATCGAAACTATTGTAATAACACCTTCAGCAAAAATTCGGTTTGACAAAGCACGTTCATCACATTGACCCAGATAAATGGGACGAGAGACATTCTACAAGGTTGTGTAGTGTTTATTTTCAAAACCGACCTAATACGAATAGCGGCGCATTCGGTAAATCTAATTTTACCAAACACAACGTAAACAAACCGCAAGTTGATGCGAACCGATTGCTGATCGCCTTCAAATGCTGTAAAGCAGTTGTGACCGGTCGCACTAAATAAGTCAAACTCGCAAGCTTAGTTCATTACACACGTCCGTTCCGATAAAAATAAAGTTTATGGGTTTAATAAACCAGCATGATTGGTGGAAATGTTTTGTACTGACCGGAATGGGGTCCTGAATCTCTGGACGAGGCTCGGTTGTAGACTCCGCTGTCGCAAGACACGTTCAGACTCCAGTTGTCGCCTTCCGCTTGGTGACGGTCATCGTCCTCCAGAGCTCGACTATCCTCGTCCAACGCGTTTCGAACCTTGTTAACTTCCAGCTCGATCTCGTCCAAAGTGGAATGCTTCCTCGCGGCGTCTGCGGCGATGTTTTCGAAGTCGAGGAAGGTGGCCTCGCCGTAACTGTCCTCCTTGGCGCCTGCGCCGTCTGACAAACAGCTGACGCTTGTAGGTGACTTCAGGCTGAACGAGCTCACACCGTACGGCGGCGAATCCAGCGTCTTCGTCAACTCGGCGAAAGGATCCTTCTCAGGCTCCCCGGCTAGTGGAAAAGCGACCCTGGCGACTGGAGCAACACCGGACTCGACGGCTCGACTCGGAAAACTACAGCCCGCTTGGCCGAACGCTTGGAAACTCGCTTGGCCCGGCTCCAAGCTGCGAAATGAGAAAAGAAACGCGTTAATGTAGTTCGCCGCCGTACATAAGACAGAGACGGTAGATATTTCGGTACGCCTTCATAAACTCTATGAGTTATGGCGTGAGTGATTTGATTGGCGTCGCCTATCCATCGTTTTAGGGTAGTTTGACACCATTGGTAGTACATTATCTAAATATAAATGTCTGTTTTTGATTCGGGTGTTATCGATTAGTTAGATTCGACCGTTAAACTAGATGGGATAATTCTTACATCATCTATAAATCGTTTAGTTAGACGGTTAATACCGGTCATAACTCCGAAGAAGCTGTTGGTAAAGATTTGTAGAATCCTGAGCGAATCGTAAACACACCGGGAAAAACAAATCGAGGAAACATCCGAAGCAATCACTGAAAGCTATAACTGTATGAACCAATCAGAGTGTTCAATCAGTCTCGATTACAGATTGGAACAGCTGCATTCGATGCCATTAAGGGCAGCGGTGATCGACGCACCAGATCGCGCTCATAAACCCACCATGCGTGCTTTGGAGCACAACAGATCCAGAAATAGTGCTTGACCCACTAAGCGGCTGGAACGCTTATTTCCGTCATCAGGATAGCGAGTGTACTCGCGCGAATGCAGAATTGATGTTAATCACGATAGATTAATGCATCGGAATAGAAGCCGGACAGCTAACGCCAAGTGATGTTATTGGACACACAGTGACATTATTCATTAATGTATTCCATTATGTGTTTTAATTGTTGTGAGGGTACAACAAACCTAATTGCTGCTGCTTAATTAATTCTGATAAGAGTATCAGAATTAATTAAGCATACCTTTATGTATTTTCTAGTGAAAAACCCCGCAACTTTGTTCGCGTGTAGTTTTATGATACAAACTTCATCCCTCGCTGTATCCTCTTAGGGGTTGAATTTGGAAATCCTTTTCTTATTTCACCCCTAGACACTTAAGGCGATGCACCATTCAAATTTCAAGTCTTTAGGATCAACGATTTAGGCTCTGCGTTGTCTGTCAACCAGTGTGTCAGTTAGTGATTTATAATAATTAGTAGATTAAAGCCATTCAGTCTTTACAACGAAATCTCCAAACACAGATTAGAAATCTATTTACAAAATATATCTAAGAATAGCGTTGAAAACTCAATCCTTTAAGCGGCGGTCATACGTAGCTATAAAAATGACATGACGCCTGAGATGTAAGTGGTACGAAGTTCCTTTATAAATGAGAATAATTCCGCAGCCCTCACATAATATTGCGATAAAGTCTAGGGGTTGTGGTAATGGCACATCGGTTTTATATCGCAAATTATCAAGGTTTTTGTTGAAAAATATTATTTTTCACTGTGCCAATACAAGAATTTCATAATATGCAGGCCTATCCTTCACCCAATTGCCAATAAAGTTTGTACTATGATATTGGAAATTCGTCATTATTCAATAAAAAAGCTGCTGTTTTTGGGTCAGATCGATTTAAATCAATTATTCAGCTGATGAACAATCATCATGTAAGTTTAAATACTGAGTTAAAAAGGTGGAAAAAAGATCAAAAAAATCGGGAAAAAATCCTAAAGAAATAGGTAGGTACATAAAATCACGCCTATTTCCCAGAGGGGTAGGCAGAGAGCACGGCTTTCTACTTGCTATTATCCTGACATACCTACCTGATCTTTTGCTTCATTCACTCTCATCACATTCCTCATACATAGGTCTCGTCGGTTTAGGGTCACCGATTTGGTAGCTTTAAAATATTAAATTTAAAAAATACACATTTTGTTTTTGTTGATAGAATAAACCACTTTCTGGATAGTATACTAGTTACGGAACACGTTGTATAATAGCCAGGAGCTTTATGTGAGTACATGACTCCATTATACATGGTACCACATTCTGTCATCTTGTATTCTACTTTGCATAGTGGATTATCGAGACTGCACACAAGAAACTAGGGTATTATGAGATCACGGTTATATATCACTGTTTCCAGGTAAATGGACATTATAGTTTTGTTGTGATTTTGCGGACACGAAATGACGGAACAACATAGACATACAAAACATAGACTAGGAAGAACATAATTTAGAAAGCCTTGTTTCCTGGGATAGAACTAGTACAAGTACCTAGTCTGCAAGTACCTAGTCATCATTATCATCATTTCTGGCCACTGCTGGGTTTATGCATCTTCTTTATCATGCCATTTTCTTCGGTCTGTATTATGTAGTAGTGGCCTGCACTGAGATGTATACATTTCATCATTTTGAAAATGATGCTATAAAACATGAGATGGTAGGTACACAGTAAAGGTTAAAATGACAGAATTTTATAGCTCATCATCATCATCATTTCAGCCGTAGAACGTCCACTGCTGAACATAGGCCTACCCTATAGATTTCTAGCGCGACTGACCTTGTACGGACTGCACCCAAACGCTGGGTTGGCCAGCGCAGATAAAGCTATTGATAGGGAAAGCTGCTGTCCCATATCCTAGCTTTTTTCCCTTAGTCGCCTCTTACGACATTAACGGGTAGTAGGTAATAGAGGGGCCTTTTCTCCAGCCGGGGCCACCAAGGCGTATTGATAGCTATTTATATATTTAAGTGCTGGCGACTGTAAGTAGCAATAAATAAAACCTCTATATACCTGAGCAATAGAGCATATAAGGACCTTGCCAGCTACTAAAAGCCTAATTATTATGGCACTACATATAATAAAGTAGTCATACAAAACAAAACTTAATGGCACCGAAACAAAAACGCCATTTTTTCTAATGCATATTAAATTACTGCGTCACTTTTGCACAAATGACCTAAATCACCTTTAAAGCGAACGTAGGCCACAACACAATGACCTAGATGTACTAGACGTACTGACGGATTACTTACATTCCGAAAATGGGCCAATCCACAAAGAAAGCATCGATCACTTTTAATAATTCGTTCATTTTGCGACGAAACAGGGGCCTAAGTAAACATTTCGCGCAAAATAGTGCCAATATATTCACGCGCAAAAAAATGGATATTCAAAATAACTCTGGTTGTTTGAAGATCAAACTATAAACTGAAGGAAGTAGATGATGTCAGATAACCGAAAACACAAATTAACACTGTTTACTGGAGCGCTTCTAATCATCTAAGATGCAAAGTTTCATTGACGAATAACCTTGTGCATTATCGGTTACTCAAAAGAAAGAAAAATTAAAAAAATAATATGGAAAATATATTAAAAATAATCATACCGTAGTTTCTTGCCTGTGTCTTCTAGGTTATTACGCAAGGAACAGGCTAAACTTTCAACTAGATTCAAGACGATTTAAAAGGATCCTTGGGCAGCATTTCACTATTTTCACAAAAATTAGCTAACGCCTGCCCAGTGTGGTGAGTATGGGCACATGATAATACGCTGAGGAAATACATATTTCCTAACACCACACCACACCACATGATGGAGGCCATTTTCAGCAGTGGACGTTCTAATGCTGAAATGATAATGATGATGAAAAAGATCCTTGGGCTTTCAATTAATAAAGACAGTTTGAAGTTTGATCAGGACCTTGGGGACGGGGAGTTTAAACGCGGAAAAGACATTATTTTATCATAACGCAAATTATCTTAATCGCTTTTGAAAATGAAAACAGTTACAATAAATGCGGAACGAGAAGTCGGAAAAATGAAATGAATTAGCTAAAAATAATATTTCATAAAGTAACACAGGGAATAAAAGTGTACGAGCTCATGACGAACAATGCACATGGACAAGAAAAAATTACAGAACAAAATATTCAGCATCGGCCCACGCCACACGGTAGCCCATCAAAATAATGGCGGAGAGCCAACTTTCGACAACAAACTACCGACAGAGGCCGCACAGAGCACAATCACCTTTGCACAATGAAGGAAAGGAAGACCGTGGTAGAAACACAACCAGTTATTAGAGCAAAATTGTATGTCCACCAAGTCAATGTAGATTAATGAAAACGCAGAGCTTAAAACATCAACTTATTCACAGTGACGTATCGAATGAATAATGTATTTGTGCACATAGGAAATAGAATCGCTGCCGGCAGATGCAATGAATATAAATTCACGCGTCGAAATGGAGCTTCGGATAGGAATATTTTAAAAGCTTATGTTATTCTTACCTGGAAGTGATCGACCTCATTTCTTCGACAGTGATAGGTTGTGTTTTGTAGCGTTCCTTGTCCCGATTTTTCGCTCTAGAAGTAGACGGCTGGTCTCGTGGAGAAAGGGCTTGTTCCATAGATTTTATTCGAGATGCTATAGATGGAAAGGACTTTTGGTTTTCGGGTTCATCCTGTCGCTCCCTTGGCCACTCGTAGCGTCCGTTCTTGCAGTTTTCGTCAACTTTTAGCCTGCGGTTGTTGAGTATGGATAACAGTTCGTCGTTGACATCACAAGCGAGGGATTTAGATCGCGGGTTTGATTTGGGCCTGAGGTTCCTCCGGCGGAGCACGGCACTAGGGTAGCTGCCTTCCGTGTCGGGCGCGGTCGTAAGGTTCAACCGTCGCGGTCCAGCCGCCAACAGGTCGATCGCGTCTGTACTGAAATTCGTCACGCTAATGTTCGCATCGTTGTCCGCGCAAAACGAAAGCCGTGGGCGCGGCGATTGGCTGCGTTCCCTGGTCAGGCTCGAACCACGCTGCTTTAAAATAGGTCTAACTGCCGCCTCGCACTCCGATCCCGAGTGGTCGGATGTCCGCGACCTGAGGAGTGAAGGCCTCCTGGAGCTTCTGTCGTCTTCGCTCAAATCGAAACTAGAAGCGTGTCCTTCGTCGCCGGACAAACGGTTTCTCGATGACTTCAGGATCGGCTTTTTTGGTAGGTCGAAGTCGTACTCGTCGTATTCGGTCGATTTTTTCTTGAGAATTGGTTTCGGAGTTTCGTATGGAATTATATCAGGACTTGGCCTCTCTTCGGAGAAACTCTTTTTCTTCAGAATAGGTCTGACTGTTTCTTTATCATCATCGACTAGTTCAGCACCTCCTGCGGCTGCTAACAATACTGCTTGAGCAATAGACACGTGAGACGAAGTTGTGCTACTACTGGAACTGGAATTCGATTTACGTTTCAATATACCATGTGGTTCTGGTGACCCATTCGACAATTCTTCGGTATGGAGATCTTCTTCCCTGCTCATTTTTCGTTTCAATATACCTTGAATATGTCCATCGGGCGATCTGTTTCTGATTATGTCCTCAAGCGATGATCTTCTATTTTTCAGAATAGGCTTATTACCATCCGGAGATCCATCATCAGCAAAAGAAACTTCTGGACTGCAAGACCTTCTCATGGCAACATGCGATTCGTCTAAGCTTCGGCGTTTCTTCAATATGCCTGCGCGTTGTCTGTCAGCCCGGCAATTGCGAGGTTCGATAACACTCGGTGAAAATGTCACAGGCGGAGAAGCAATAGCTTGGTTGGAAGCACTGGCATTATTATTGTCCTCATGAATGGACTTCCTTTTCAGAATAGACACGGGAGTATGACTGCATGACGACGTCGATAATTCTAGACGGCGATTTTGACTAGAGGTATCGTTATTGAGATCAGAAAACATTGCACTATGTTTTTCAAAGTCGATCAGTCGCTGTGCAGCTGTGTCTATATCCCTCAGTCTTTCTGTTACTCCTCTGGGCTGGAAAGGTCTGTCATGAATGAGGCCGTAATTGATGGCGTTATTGTTATTTCTTTGTTCGGGTTTCGATGCAAATATTGATTCATAACGCGGCTCAGGCATTTCTATATTTAACTTATTACTAGTTAAGTTACTTGACAATTTGTTAACCCTATCTAAAGTCTGTTTAGTCAATGCAGCTAAGCTGTCCATTTCCTGAGAAAGCCTACTCGTATGCGGCCTTACTTCGTGAAGCGTCGACATTTTCATTGTAGCTTTATTGCCTTCAACGCCAGAAGTTCTCGCTTCCAATTTGCCCTCCGCTTTAGAACCACCATTCAAAAGGCGTTTAGGCGAAACGTTCCTAGTACCATTCGTATCTCTTGGAGAATTATTTTCTAAACTAGTCAGTCTTTTTCTTGAATAATGATATTTTTCGCTAAGACTTTCACTATCCTTTTGAGCTCGATTTCTTCTATCGATACGATTACTTTCAGTGTCACTCTTTGCTTTCTCGGGATTTTTCAATACAGGTTTGCTTTTAGGCGATTCCAGTTTCGATTTATATTCTGGTTTAAAAGCAATGTCTCTCGTCAAGTCCGGCTTGACAGGAGAGGTGGAGGTGCGAATGTTTTTGTCAGTTGATTTTCTGGAGAGGGGAATACAACTGGGTTTGGAGTTAGAGCCAGATTCGTTGTCTCGTCGCCTCTCGTAAGGTTTTTGAAGGGTTGAAGGGGAAGGTGAAGTCTTTAGATGAGATGTTTTGATTCCGAATGATGAGCTAATAGTAGGTTTAAGGTGATTGGGTGAAGGTTTGGAAGACGGCAGTGAGCGTTCAGTCTTGAGGTTTGAAGTTTCGAGAGATCGGCGACTCTTCGTCTTCGCGACAGTTCCTGTAACAAAAAGAGATGTCATTATAATAGTGCTGATAAGTAATGCAAAATTTTCAATCAGAGTAGTGCAAAATGATGATGGTATTTGAGCGGAAGTAGGAAACCGTTGACCTACACGTCAGTATTATTCTATGGAGGTTCAGTGACTGCGCGGGCGCCGGCTCGTGTGACATTTAGCGCGATATGGCCACCGACGCCATTGTTACCGTAAGTAGGTAACGCATTGTATGCAACCTGTTGAAAAATGGAGATCCTCACCAGTATAATAGTGGCGCGTGTTCATAAAACAATGATCTCGTTTGAAATACACTCACGTATTTAAGAATAACATAAAACGGTGTACCTATTCCCGTCTGAGAAATAGAACTCTAAGAATAAGGAGAGAGTAACAATAATATTATAAGCCAGTCATACAATTATTCTTTATTGTACACAGAAAACACATACAAAAAACAAACTAAATGAAAGGACATGTACAAAGGAGAGCTTAATATCAGCAATTATATCAATCAGGCTTAACAAAATACTAGTAACTATGTGAATTAGTGGGTTAAGTACTAAACAGTTTTCGTTTTATTACTTACGCCCAATGCGTCAATCATGGTGGGCAGAAGGGTAGTTTATGTTCCATACAACTTCAAGTAACAATAAAATTGTAATCATTTTTTTCCCCGATGCTATAGATTCTATAATAAAAATATGAATAATCTATACCTATATAGATTATACCCGTTTTCTATTTGCAAACCAGCCACGCAATGTTCGATCACGTGCGAAAACCCGAGGCCTGTGGTCGTTGCGGTTAGAGTGAGCCCCACTATGTACCACCCGATTACCTACCAGCAAATGTGAGGTAAATCGCTTTAATAACTCATTAGTACATGTCAAGTCCTAACTTTAGTCCAAGTTTTTAAAAAAGATATCGCAACTGGCACAACGTGAAGGGAAAACTAACACCATATCAGAAATATCTCTAGGACCTACAGGTAGAGCATGTACCTGTGCAGTAGTCAACACTTAGGTGTCTCATATAATTTTACTACAAGTGCATATCCTCACTGCTAACGGTCAGACCTCACGAATCGTGAATGGAACTGTACGTTCTCACGACTCGTAAAGAATCATAACAGTAAAATGACAGATAAAAAATTCGATGCTGCGTTTGTTGGAGTTCATTATAGGATATAACTCCGGAAACAAGTAAATGGGTTAAAAAATACCTACAATACCTACTCGTATTTGGACTGTGCGGTCGCTTGCAATACGATTTTCAAAATTATGCCACAGTAATAAAAAATAAGCACAGGGTAATGCAGCGAATGGCGACCACGAACCGGGCGACGCAGTGTTGGAAGGCCCCCGATGGACCGATGACATTCTAAAGGTTGCGGGAAGTCGGTGGATGGAAAGGGCTCAAGACCGTTCGTCGTGGAACTCTTTGGGGGAGGTCTATGTCCAGCAGTGGACTTCTACAGGTTGTTGATGATGATGAATGCAGCTGGTGCCGAAAATCCTGATGAAATATTTTTATCGGTTGTATAATAAATTTATTTAATTTATTATAATTTATATAATTTATTTGTTACCCATAAGTGTTGCTTTTACTTTAACAGTAATAAATTTAATACAGTAGGGTATACGAACTATACGAAGACCGAATACCGATTCAAGCAAATGTTTTCAGCTATAAACAGAATGATATGGGTAGCCCAAACAAAACAAAATATTCGTGCTTTCAATCGAAAAGCAAATTAAGTAACACGATACACAAATTCGAGTAAATAAAAGTTGGCCTAGAATAAAATAGTAGTAGTACTTTTGACCCTAATCATATTGCAAATACCAATCACCATTTTAGCTTAGAGAGAATAAAGTCAGTAACAAAGTAGGTTAATGAAACATATTTTTCGCCTCTGAATATAATTTTCTGACTATTAGGAACAAAGATATTAACTTAATAGGGCAGTACTAGAACGGCTTCTTGAATAACGCGATTTTTTAAAACGGCCTTGAAATTGTTTTCTCTCAACTTGTGCTTGTATCATCATCATCATTTCAGCCGTAGGAAGTCCACTGCTGAACATTGCCTCCCACACAGATTTCCAGAGCGAATTCCTGTCATATGGGGAAATTGCCCATACTCACCACGCTGGGAATGCGGGTGGGTGTACTTCTTCAAGTCAGAAAAACTAAGATAAACCAGAAAGTTATACATTAATCCTTACAGACATACGAATACAGACTAAAGAAAGTCGCGTCCGACACACAGCTAGGCTGAATGCCCTCAACTTCGTGGTAGTTGAAAGGTTTTCGCCCATTATTTACAGCTTAACTCGTTCCATTAGTAGGGAGCGGACACCTGATACCTTCTTATTTTTGCATCAGTATCTAGTATCAACACTTGACGGTTGATCCTCCTACCGTTAATGGATACATCATGACAGATTGATAGCGGAATAATGTTAAGGAGGATTTGGGTGGAGACACAAGCGATAACTAATGAGCTAATTTTCTTTGACAGTCGCACTTACACCGTTTTTATTACTCTAACTCCTAGTTTTAATACTAACGCTCCGCTTCTAGGGTAACCTTGAATGTTAAGGTACCCTACCGCTGAGCTGTCGTTTCTACTTATAATAAGCTTCATAGTAGGTACTTTTAAAGCAATTGCTTTTAATTAAACGTTTCATGAAAATGCTTATTTACACAAATATGCCAGGAATGTTTCCATATAACTCGTTAGGTGGTTATGAAATGTCGCTGTAACCACTGGTTATTTATTAAATTGTAACATGGCAAATAGAATTAATATTTTGTAACAACTTTCAAAACTTTGGCTACTACCAAATATGACGTTGGTTAATAAAGAGAGGCACATTAAAAATAAATTCGGTGTATTGTAACATTAAAATCATAAATAAATAACACCCAACAGTCACAACACCTAATACATAGTCCTGAACTACTAGGATGCCCCGCATCGTGGGGATCAGAAACTACGAGTATCATATTACCACAATACCTAGACCCTAAACAAATATTTGCAGATAGTACTAACATTTGTCCCGCAACAGGAGTCGTAACAAAACAGTTTTATAAAGAGCTACTACAAAAATAAAATCAGAACTTTATTTCGTTCGTAATAAGAAAATGAGGGATAATGATAAGGATTTCTAAAGAGAAATTGTCCAGGCTACACCCTAAAGTTACGCAATCTAGTACTCGCTGATAAAGGCTGGTCACCCACGCGAAGACCTTGTGTAATAGGGTTGCTAGGCAACACTCTGTACAGCCGGAAAATATCTGCGAATTGTTTCAAAGCCCAAGCGTGATATGAAAGGTCTGTTCTCTTAGCAATAGTTAAAAGTGTTTTAAAATCTTATGCTTTCTTAACAAGACTATCCCTCGAAGTCTTAATCGTTGTGAGGGAAACTCTGAGGTGAATTAAAAAAATAGAATTAAATATACCAGCCATTTTAATGCAAATAAGGTCAATGTGATGAGAGTGAAAAAAATATTACGAGAATGCACATTTACATATTGGTCAATAAGATTCTGGTCATAACTAATAGTAGCGCCAGTGACGGAAAAGTTGAGAATTAATAGGTTAGCATGGTATGGGCATGCCATGAGAAGGGATGAAAGTCATGTAACGAGAAGAGCGTTAGGTATGAATGTGGATGGATATAAGACTAGAGGAAGGCCGAATAAAAGATGGATGGATTGTATTAAAGATGACATGAGTAAGAATGATGTGAGTGCGGAGATGACGGCTAACAGAAGAGAGTGGAAGAAGAAAACCGACCCCACATAATGTGGGACAAGGGCAGGAAGAAGAAGAAGAAGAAGATTCTGGTCATAACGAGGTATACGCGAAGCTGTTTTTTTTATATACGTATCTAGTTGATTCGTAGCTGAATTAAATCGAAAACTTCAATGAAAAAGCCGGATATGCGGTCTACAAGGGTTGGATAACTCGCAACACTATCCGAACCAAGACAAAGGCATTCTTCGCGTGCTTTAGCGCAGAACATTAAAATAATGAGGATAGATCTATCTCTCGTGTTTTACTATCCTCGTGTCGCGCACTACAATAATACAACACGTGTTCCGTAACTAGTATATATACTATCCAGAAAAGGGATATATCGAAAAAAAAAATTGCAACTTGGCTGCGCTCGCGGCTTCGCTCGCATGGTACCTTGATAAAAAGTAACCTGTATGCTATTCTAAAAATGAAATTCGAAATGAGGAAATCCGTAGAAGAACTAAGGTCACCGACATAGCTCTCAGAATTAGCAAGTTGAAGTGGCAGTGGGCAGGCCATATAGCTCGCAGAACCGATAACCGTTGGGGAGTAAAGGCTCTCGAATGGCGACCACGAACCGGGCGACGCAGTGTTGGAAGGCCCCCCACCCGATGGACCGACGACATTGTGAAGGTTGCGGGAAGTCGGTGGATGGAGAAGGCTCAAGACCGTTCGTCATGGAACTCTTTGGGGGAGGCCTATGTCCAGCAGTGGACTTCTACAGGCTGGTGATGATGATGATGATGCTATTCTAGGTAAAGAACTCTTATCTATTTCAAATTTCATCGAAATCAGTTGAGCCGTTGCGGCGTGATTGAACAACGAACATCTATCATAAAATATATCCTCGATGTACATCTTTGGACTGGCCTCATAGCTCAGTTGGTAGTAACTCTGCCTTCTGCGCTAGAGGTCGTGGGTTCGATTCCCGCTCTGGACAAACATTTGTGTGATGAACACAGATGTTTGTTCTGTGTCTGGGTGTTAAATATATATCTATTATGTATATCAGTCTCTGGTACCCATAGTACAGGCTATGCCTAGTTTGGGATCAGATGACCGTGTGTGATATGTCCGGAATATTTATTTATTTTATTTATTATTATTATCTTGAGCAACATTAAAATCAAATAAACCGAACATTTAACGGATGAAATCATCATTGCAGGAGCTCTAGGTATCATTAACAAAAATGCTTCACAAAAATTTCACGAGCTTTAATGCTAAAAGTCGGGGCAGTTTCAGGGAATTCCAGAAGCGTCTAGTTTGTTAATGCAGTACTTTACGCTATTAACTTATTTTCAGCGCTTTAGAAAGCTTTTGTTCGTAATACTCTTACAAGGCTAACATAACTATAGAGGAAGATCTAAGCCCGGCCTTACTGTTATACTGACGCGATGTCGGTTGCGCACGGAACAACCCGAGCAACTAGCAGGCCGCGATTGGAAAGATCTCAGTGCAGTGCTTAATACTGCTACGCGCGACCAACAACGACAACACCAACTTCAGCGTAACAGGAAAGCCGAGCTAAGGGTTACAAATGTAATAAGCTCGCTAGGAGTAATGTAGACAATTGTATAATAAGATAACGTAGGTATTCAATTAATTCGCACCTTACCTACTATTGAAACACAAAATTTTCCAAATTTTACACTTTTCAATTTCTATATTAAACCTAATAATAACTGTCAAAAATATTAATTAGTAAATTCATTAGAGACGGGCCGACTAGATCTTGCTGACAGTTGGAGCCGGCCGAATATTCGGCCAATAACGAACCGACTACGGCTGTAGGCCGACAGTCGGCAGAATTACGGTGTAAATAATTTTAGGGGCTGTAAAGAATACACTTAGGTAGGCTGGTATTATCAGTTCGCTCCCAGAACATGAAATGTCACATGTCTTCGAACTTTCAGGTTTTAGAGCATGCCGGTTTCCTCACGATGTTTTACTTCACAGTTTAATAGCACTTTTAAAACGCTCATACTTGTTTCGAATGGTAAACATATTAGTGCACGACCGGGATCGGAAACCACGACCTGTGGAGCGGAAGGCGGGGCTACTACCACCACTCCACCAGTGCTCCTACTCCAGCATTAGTATTATGAAAGCTATAACGAATGATTTGAAACAATAACATCTACGACCTTCGAGCCCCACCCAAGGGCGTAGCTTATTTTTGTTATAACAACGCAAGTGGAACCAACAATTTCTTTTAATTACACCAGAGCTATGTTGTTTCTGTGACGGAAAACACGAAAATAACTCTGCTAAGTGTTCGAGCTCGTACGTAGAAATCACAAGGTTGTAGTGTCACTTGAAATGAACGCATTAAGCTTCGTGTAATTCTATCAAACAAATAATTTCCGTAACCCACAAAGTGACTTAAAGTTATAATCCTACTTCCTACTAATATTATAAATACGAAAGTTTGTGAGGATGTTTAGATGTTTGGATATTTGTTGTTCAATCTCGCCGTAACGGCTTAACCGATTTAATTGAAACTTGGAATATATAAATTTCTTTACCTAGAATAGCATGTATATGCTTTTTATGTAGGTACCACGCCGCGTGCGGAAGCTAGTACGACATATATACGAGAAGTCGTGTTTGCCTAGTAGGAGGTACCCCGACTTTCGATCCGAAGGTTTGGGTTCGAATGAGTTTCACCGTGTTAAGAACACCGTCTTAACACGGTGAAGGAAAACATCGTGAAGAAACCAGTAGGTATTCTTATAAGATGCGATGGGCTTTCAACCGGTCACGTGCCAAAAATGTTTCGACGTACCTCTGACTATCCCCTTAGCCATCTCTTACGATCTGATTTCCTGGAGATCTATCTGAAAGTTGTCTACCATGCTTGGAGATATATATATATTTGTTTATTTTATCGGTGACATTTTATTCAGCGTTTTTCTGACTGAAATACTTTTGTAGGTACCTACATAATTCGTCTGGTTCTGATACAATCAAAATGCGGCGTTTCCAAGCGAAAAGCAATTAGAGCCTCGTAGGTAATAAGTTACCTTTTATACGCACAAAAGTAATCGTTTCAGTATAAAAAAGTCATTTCATGTTTTAACCCAATTTTTGTTTTATAAATACAATGTGGATGGATGTAGGAGTAGAGGTAGGCCAAAGAATAGATGGATGGACTGTGTGATATGGTGAAGAAAGGAGAGAGTGCTGAGATGACTACTGATAGAGGGAAATGGAAGAAGAATACATGTTGTGCCGACCCCAGATGTTGTGGGATAAGGGCAGGAAGATGATGATGAAATACACTACACCATATGTACATAAGAGGAAGTTTGAAAGTAGCGCCAGTGACGGAAAAGTTGAGAAATAATAGATTAGCATGGTAAGGGCATGTCATGAGGAGGGATGAAAGTCATGTAACGAGAAGAGCGTTAGGTTTAGCGTTATGTGGATGGATATAAGACTAGAGGAAGGCCGAAGAAAAGATATATGTATTATTATGTAGTATTCTATTAAAGATGACATGAGTAAGAATTAAGTGAGTGTGGAGATGACGGCTAACAGAAGAGAGTGGAAGAAGAAAACATGTTGTGCCGACCCCACATAGTGTGGGACAAGAGCAGGAAGAAGAAGAAATACACTACACCATATAACAAAAGTACTTCTTATAATTTATCGTCGTAGTGATATAGAGACAGGCCGTATATGACAGAATATTCGCAACGGAACAAGAACCGTACAAGAAATATATCAACATCAGCCTCTAGAAGTCCAATGCTGGACAAAGACCACCCCAAAGAGTTCCATGACGAACGGTCTTGACCCTTTTCCACCCAATTACTTCCCCAACTTTAACAATGTCGTCGGTGCATAAGGGCGCCTTCCGACAATGCGTCGCCCGGTTAGCGCGAAATATATTAGTAGTATAAAGTAGGATTCAGGCAATTTATTTCCGCAAATTATTTATTTATTTTATTTATAAGAAGAACAACAGCAGTTGCAATGTAATATAATTGGTAGGTTATAATGTTAAGCTGTATGCAGGCCAGTAAGAGTTCTTCCTTAGTTAGATTATTTTTTTGTAATGCTTCACTGCTCTCTAGCTTATAGTATTTTGAAGTATAGTAAATTAAAGTAAATTGCGCTTTTTATGGAAGTAGTGTGTCTGTCAGCGTGTGTATGTGTCTGGTATTTTATTTTGGATGTGTGTGCGAGTGTGTGTGTGGGTCGTGGGTGCGTGTGTGTGTGTGTGGGAGTATTGGAGGCTTATGTAGGGGGGGGGGGAGTTTATCTATGTATCGTGTTGATTAAGTAGGATTTTAGAGACTTGGCGTTTGAAGGATGGTTTGGAAGAGGAGAAGAGGTCGACTTCGGAGAAGTTATCGTTGTAAGTTTTGCATAGTCTATCAGTTAGAACGTTACTTCCATAATTGGTTTTCCTATGTGGTATGTGCAGCAGCTTACTATGCCTAGTCTATAGCGAGGTGTACTAAAATATATGGAAGAGGTTAAAAATTTACTGTTTAGGTTTCCTGCTAAAATATCGTGTAAAACCGACATATCAAGAAGGGTCCTTCTGTCCTGCAGTGGCATTAGTCTATATTCTTGACAACTCCCAATGTAAATTAATTATGTCAAATTAATTTCATAATTTCTTCGTATTTAAAAGATTACTTATTCTGAAATATTGAGTGTTTTGGCCCCAGACAGAAGCTGTCTACTCTGAAACGAATGTCTCGTTATAAGAGGAACCTAAGGTTTAAGATTGCTTCAGGAAATCTACACATTCGGATACGAACCTACTGTTACGAACTATTATGTCAAACAATGAACTCCACGCGCCAATAATTCAATACAATAAAGCCCGTTTGGTCTCACCCTTGACTCCACGAGAACCAACCTTACCGGTAAATTGGTACATTCTCCAATATTTACATACATTGTATGTTTGTTTACCACATAGAGTACCGACAAATGCGAACCATGTCCGTAAGATCCGAACAACTGGGGACAACCGGAATATCCACATCGCAAAGTGGCTTATTTATGCATGTGGGGTAGGTAAATACTTTTTTATTTCCAACAAATGGATTTCCTTCCACGATCCTGTAGCATACTTGTGGAGCAATGGGAAAGGTAAAACAGATAAAAAGTTATCACTTTTTGTGAATGTACAACTTGTAAGGTACAAGCGAAGGTAGAATGGATCTTGGCTGAGTCAGCTGAGTACATGTACCTAAAAATAGCGTTGCCGATTTTAATTTTGGTAGTTCGGTTCGGAACCATCATGTTTTGATTAAAGGAAAAAATGCAACGTGCGCATTGGTTATTTTAGTTTGTTTTAGGGAACAAAACCGTTCGGCGTAGAACCATGGTCAGACAGCTTACGATATTTCATTTAAAATTCATAATGATCCTTTTGTTTTTTATATAAAGATAATTTTGAGTTTAACTTTAATTTCCATCTCAAAATTGACTTTATTTAGAAGATCTTTATGAAACTAATTTTATAACACATATCAAGGACATATCGCATGGCGTTTGAACATGTTTTAAAGCTTTGGACTTGTTTTTTACCGCGCATTTATTGATTTTGATGGTTAAACATGTTATAAATTATAAATATTAAGGCATATAGTCTACTAGCTTTCGCCCGCGGCTTCGCTCGCGAAGTACCCGTATAAAAAGTAGCCTATAATGTTATTCGATCATAATAAATACACACATACCAAACGTTCCATTTTTCCACATACCAAACATTCACGGATAGGAGTAGAATCTATCTATAGTATTATTGTATTGAGATGAACATCATAAACATGCATGGTGCATGTTTAATAAGGTGAATGTTTGCAAACAACTTTCTGGCAAATCCCCAAATACCTGAAATTGGTCCATCAACTTGTCAAAATTTATAACGATATCAATCATATCTATTGGCTGATAATATTCGTTTCTTTTTTGAAGATTTACCGACGCAATAAACCTTTTAATTATAGGTAATAAACACGAATACATTAAAGGCTAAGTGGCTTGATAACATAACTTTGGTGGTAAAATAAACTTCTTGAGTATAAGAGTGAAAAATAACTCTTGTAAGAAGTGCCTTATTTCAGATAACAGTAACAAGAAACCATTAAACATATAATAGGGTTTAGTAATATCCGACGTCCTACGGCTGAAATGATGATGATCTCATTCCAAACAACCGATAATAATATTTAAATCATCAACTTAATCTTTTTTTTGTTATTAATGTAATGAACGGGCAGATTGTCAACTTGATGGTAAACAGTAACCCCTCCCAATACAGTTGCAATACTTGTACTGTGTCCATCACCCTGAGATTATTTCTAACCCAATTCATCAACAAAAAACACGTAAATCGATTAAGCAGTAAAACGCAGTAACAATAAAAAGGATATAAATCTGAGTGGATGCAAGTAATACAGTTACGGCGTATTCCTTTCATTACAGTAAGTACCGGAAATCACTAAAACTTTACGGAACAATTGCAAATGAACAAATTATAGACACATCAAGGACTCAAGGTTTTTTTTTTTTTTTCTGCGCGGGTAGGCATAGTGACCACAACTTTTTATAACTTTCTCCCAATTTATTTTATTAAAAAATATATAAAAACTCCTTTTCATGCTATTGCTGACTAATAAGTAATAAATAGTACCTTCAGCACTCGCTAGTGTAACCTCTCCTCTCCACTCTCCAACAATCACTGCACTACACTGTTCACTATGGACCTCTACGCAAAGCTGGCATCCAACATGGAGGAAATGGCAGGAACCTTTGAGTCCAGGATGGTCCAAATGGAATCTGGCCTCAAGAAGCTCTCAAGCAATGAAAAAACTCCACACAAAGATCTTGAGTCCCTCTCTCGGGAATTCCTCGATTTCAAGGCGCTGGTCTGGAAGTCGATGGCAATGATGAGAGCCCAATTGGAGCTTCTGGTCCAAGGACTGGACCGTCAAGAGACTGCATCGCGTAGAAAGGTGCTGCTATTCCACGGCATTGCAGAGTCAACAGATACGGCTGTTGCAGACAAAATTGTTCAATTGTTATCTGACCAACTTAAGTTGCCTGGTGTCTCACTCGAGCAATTATCTGCCTGTCATCGATTAGGCTCAAACACCAGCAAGCCTAGACCTGTTATGGTGAGGTTTGCTAACTACCAACTTCGAAATCTTGCGTGGAATTCAAAAACTTCACTCAAGAATACTGGGATCACTGTTTCGGAGTTTCTCACAAAGACTAGGCACGATGTGTTTACTGCAGCGCGCAAGCACTTTGGTATGAAGAATTGCTGGTCTTCGGAGGGCAAAATTGTCATCTTGCTGCCCGACAACAAGCGCCGGAGGATCGAGACGATGTCGGAGCTCAAGGTGCTGCTCTCTGAGTTTCCAGTCGTGCAGCCGACTCTGGATAGCAAGGCTCCCTCGACGTCTCGGGAAAAAGGCAAGGCGACATCCGTCCCCGAAGTGAGGGCCAGGGCTGAGCCCAGGGCCCGGCGCGCAGCAAAATGAGTGAAGCTTTATTAGGTACCAGTCTGTTTACATCCATGGTTCGTTTCACGAAGGCACTTTTTAACTTTGCAGCGTAACGTACGGCTTTTTACACAATTCAAACTTTTCTTTGTGTAAAGTAGGTAGGATTACGAAAAATTTCTTCCTACTTATTTGTTTGCAATTTTTTATTTTTTTTTTATTTTGGACGGAATGAACGGACTTCCGGCTTTGAAAATGACATTTATTTTGTTAACTGACATTGACAACCTAACATAAAAGATGTCATGGAGACACGTTCGGATAGCTAGTGCAGCGGGCCTGGATGATTATTTCGTTGGTTTCGTAGGTATGTGCGATGTTTTATCTCTGTAATTGTCCCTTTTTCTAGTTTAGCAAAATATCTAAATATATATTTTTTTTCTTCTCTGTATTTAAACATATAGGTACATTACTAGCTGCGGTGTTAAGTTTAGTTACTAGTTTTTTCTTGTACACCTGCGAGTGCTGAGAGGTCAGTGCTTTGGAGGATTTTGCATAGTGTTTTATTAGTTAGTACTGCTGGTGTACCGCAAGGTGGCGTTCTTTCCCCACTTCTCTTCTCAGTGTTTATCAACTCTATCACCCAGGTAATCTCTTCGCATTGCCATTTGTATGCTGACGATTTGCAATTGTACCATAGTTTCAAAGTCAGTGAAATAACAGAGGGGGTCACCAGAATAAATGAGGACCTTGACAGTATCAACTCTTGGGCGAAATCTTTTGGACTCCTGGTGAATCCCTCTAAGTCACAGGTTCTAATCATGGGTAGCCCGTACATGCTTAACAAAGTTAGTCAATCTGTCATACCGCCTGTAATTTATGATGGCGTGACGATACCTTACTCTAGTAAAGCAAAGAATCTGGGTGTAATCTTTGACAGTAGTATGTCTTGGATACCACATATAAATGAAGTCAGTAAACGTGTTCACTTTTCATTTCAATCACTCAAACGTCTCCAGAAGTTCCTGCCTCATGATACCAAAATCACACTGGCTCAAGCCCTAATGTTGCCTCTTTTGGATTACGCTGATGTCTGTTTTCTTGATGCCACGGAGCAACTTCTAAACAAACTTGAACGCCTTCAGAACTTGTGCATCCGTTTTATTTTCGGTCTGCGCAAGTTCGATCACATCTCTGAGTTCAGGGCTCAGCTTCAATGGCTCCCTATTCGTCGTCGTCGCGACCTCCATATACTCACTTTACTCTTTAAAATTTTGCATAGTACTATTTCTCCTCCCTACCTTCGTGAGCGTTTCGAATTTCTTATCCCACGTGGTGAGTCGTGCAGATCCACTATATCCCTCCTTTTAAAAACCCCCTCTCATTCGACCAGTCGTTACGGCAGCTCCTTTACGGTCCTGGCAGTGAAGCTATGGAATGCTCTCCCGCATGTCATTCGTGATAGTCCATCTGTCAATGTCTTCAAGAGGAAAGTTAAAGAGCACTACTTGTCCTTGTAAATTCTGTATTGTATTTATATATATATATATATATAATAAATTTGCTAATTAAATATATATTTTTGAACAGGTAGGTATTTATTGTATAGTAATATTAATAGGTATATGTATGTTTATAAATATAATATTATATCAAACATTGTAGGTACACGAACCTCCCTCTATAATCACGTCTCTCTAGCCTCAAAGGTTTGCTGGAAGAAAACTCTTTTTAGGGTTAAGCTCGCCTTTGTACATACCTTTCTTTTTAATTTTTGTATTTGGTTTTTTTTTCGTGTGTACAATAAAGAGTAAAGAATAAAGAAGGACATATCGCAAGCCGCTTAATATTCTGAATGGGGAACAGTGAGGAAACCGGCATGCGCTAGAATCTAAGAATTCGAAGACATGTGCCATGAGAACGAAAGGGGCCTCTAAGAGGATACACATAACATAATCTTTTCACTACACTGATTCTTTCACAGACGGTCAAAGACCGCCATACTTCAACCTGGTCTCTGACCTAATTCAGGATGACCAAGAAAGAACCAGTGACATGACAGGCATAACCGTGTTGGGAATTTATCGAGAATGTATTAAAGCTTCTTGGTAAGTAAATACTCAAGTTCCACAGTCAGAGGCGCAGGCAAAAGCTATATTGCCAGCAGTAAAACAGGCTGCAGAGTAAAATGCTTTGTGAATATTCTATCAAAATAATTATCTAATAATTTTCTAGATGTAATTACGCTGCTTTTAATTAACATTATGGTACACAAAACAATATCACATTAATTTATTGAAAACAGGCTAACATAAGTAGGTGTATGTAAACAATGTAACATCAAATCGATAAATTAGCCCATCGCTAGCACATCATCGCACCACGATCCATGTGTGCTGATTACACAACACTAGTTTATGAGGCAAAAAAGGAATTTAAGTAATAGGTTGACGTCCATTGTTGTCCTAGCAGAAACACTAGTAAGTAAAGTGCCTAAAAACTAAAATTGGAACTGTGGTGATCGGATCATTATTAATCAATTTTGGCAAAAAACCTAACAATAAAAAAAGAGAACATTGATTTTTCGCAAGTATTCTTTCTTTTTCTAGAAAAAGATACCTTTCGGGAAAGTAAACAGAATCACCTTGAATATAACATTCTCAAATAAAACAGTCTACTACTATAGTACGTAATGCTATACGGGGCTGACCACAACCCTGGCTGGATAATTATAGAATATTTTTTTTGCAGCAGGATATTTTTATAACAAGGGTTTATAAATCATTTGCACTAAGAAAACTTGGATGCAAGTGGCAGATTTTATATATTCAAAGAGAAAATGTAACCTTTGAGGTTCTTTCTCTTTTGAAATAGAAAATTACATTTTCTGCTCGCACAGATCATCCTTGCATATTTTGTATCTGAATGTCTGGTTTTTAACCGACTTCCAAAAGGAGGAGGTTCTCAAGTCGGCTGTATTTTTTTGTGTGTATGTTACTCGATATCTCCGCCGATTTTTTTTTTGTCGACTGTGGTATAGTATGGTTATCCCCGCGACTTCGTTCGGTTGCTGCTATTTTTACATAAACTTTAAACTTAGGGGTTGTGTGTCGGTAATTTCTTTCTGTGCACCCATACGTTACAACAGGAAGCTACTCTGCAAATTTCACACTCTTAGTAGGCTCTGCCTTGATTTTCAAAGAGAATAAAACCACTACGTTTGATTGTCAGTCAGTCAGTCAGTACCATAAGAGTTATTATTGATGATGAATGGATGTCATAGTTACTTTTGATTTTATCCGAAAGTGTAGGTGGCCAATGTCATCCTCAGTAGATAAGCAAAACGCAAAGAGGTGGATAACAAAAAAAAAAGAGGTTGATATTTTTTTTTTTTTTTTTTTTTTTTTTTAATTCGGAAAATTTAACAGTGTTAAATTCTATTTAAACAACTTATAAAAGAAACTTTAAACCAATTATATGTTATCGCATATAGAAACTAAAAGTACATGTTTGCCAGATATAATCTTGTGAATATTCAGGAATTTGAAGTCAGTTTTTAGTTTTTGTAAAAAATATCTTACGTATGATCATTTCTAAAACCTCGATTTTAAATGTCAATCAAAAAGTTTTAATACATTTTATATTTTCCAAAAAAAATACTTTCTTAATAATGTGAGATTTTGTTATCTTGAATCGAATCTCGTCAGAAAATAAGTCAGGCTTTTATTGTTGAATTGATTGGACCTATAACATTTTCATCAACTTGTTTACAAAATAACGCGTATATTCTTCCATTATAATTGCTCACGTGATAAGCAAGCGTAATATAACATACATACATACATACATAAAATCACGCCTGTTTCCCAGAGGGGTAGGCAGAGACCACGGTTTTCCACTTGCTACGATCCTGACATACCTCTTTTGCTTCATTCACTCTCATCACATTCCTCATACATGCTCGTCGGTTTAGGGTACTCATGACCTGGCCTTTTTCCAAAACGTCACCGATTTGGTCACTAAACGTACGCCTAGGTCTTCCCCTTCCAACGGTCCCATTCACACTCGCCTTGTACACCTGTTTCGTCAATCTTCTTTCGTTCATTCTCTCTACATGACCAAACCATCTCAGCATACCTTTCTCAATCCTCATCACTACGTCTTCTTTCACCCCACAACGCTCTCTTATCACACTGTTCCTCACTCTATCTTTCAAAGTTACTCCACACATACTTCCTTTACGTAATATAACAATTGCGTACATTAACTTTGAAATTAAAACGACATCACCACAAATTGAAATGAGCAAGAAAGCGGTAAAGGACCTCTTATTGAATTTGAGACAAAATAACCTCCCGTCTAGGGGTTGAGGAGAATTTCGGTTAAAGGCTTTTGTTGTCGCGACTGAGATGAAAGATTGTGGTTTGCTACAACCATTTATTGACATGTTTATAAAATAACAAGATATAAGATAGCCGTGTTGGCCTAGTGGGAGGTTCCCCAACTTTGGATTTTAAGGTCGTGGGTTCGTGCAGCAATGAGACATTCTATTCGAAAAATAAAAGTGCGCATTTAACACGTGTTTTATACTGTGGACAAAAACATTAGGCATTCTTAAAGCGGCGATGGGCTTGCAACTTGTCACGTATGGACTACTAATTATTGTAAGATGTGGGCATTTTCTAAATGTTTGGATATGCCCCTGACTAACTTCTTAAAACATGTTCAAGGAATCGCCTGGAGATATGAGGATGTCTACTATTCTTGGAATAGTAGACATCCTCATATCTCCAGGATAGAAGTCGTGAGCCTGTTTCTTTATTTTTTACTTGATACTTCATTCTTGGAAATCTTGAAAACTAACTAGGTACCCTAGCATTTATAGGCAAAAATGAGAAAAATATATAAGACGTCTAGCAGTTTTACAGTTTAAATTATTTAAAACTAATTTCCTACCGAGCACGTACACTAAGATGATATAAAAGCTCTGTCCAAATACTAAAGGTCTGTGAAACTTCCAGACGATCAATGACCATTGGACATGACCGTGACTGTTTTTATGGGTGCTTATTGTATGAAATGCACTGTCTCTGCTTTTCAACAAATTGCTAATATGATTACAAATAAAATTCCTTGTTTTTTATGGCAGTTCAATGTAAAAACTAAAACTGGGACTCGGTGGTGTGATCTAAATCATCATCATCTCCCTGCGCTTATCCCACTTCGGCACAACATGTTTTTATCTTCCACTCACCTCTATCAATCATCATGTCTGTATTGACTCCTTTCTTACTCATGTCATCTTCCACTTCATTTATATCCTTCATTTGAAACCAAAACACCATTTCCATATTCTCCATCAAACGCGATGGACAAGCAAGGACCGTAGTTAGGAAAGTTTGAAAACCCAGCCTAGATATAATGGCATCAATGACGCAGGGTCACGAGTTCGCAACCCGTTGGCACGGGCATTAACCCCGCATTATTGCAATATGTATCAGAACAGAATGGAGCATTTTCTGAGAAATCGCTAGCGATCGACACGACAATCGAGACATGTACCAATAATGAACCAGGCAACAGTGGTGTGGGGAAATTTAACTCTATCTATACCGATAAAAAATCCTCGTATCTTAAAATGCCTGTCGTGTCACTGATTCTTCATGGTCATTCTGCATTAGGGAAAGAGCCCATGACCGTCGGTGAAAGTTTAAAGAGCGCCTCTTAGAGGCTCCTTTCGTGCACATGTCACAACATGTCTTCGAGTTTTTAGGTTTTAGGACATCACGTTTCCTCATGATGTTTTCCTTCACCGTTTTAGAGCACTAGTATAGCGTTCATACATTTTCAGCATGGAAAGTCTATTGGTGCTCGTCCGGGATTCCAGCCCACAACCTGTGGATCGGAAGGCGGGGTCACTACCTCCACCTCCACCATATGATGATAATGGCGAACGAAAACCCATTCGAGGTGCGTTTTCTTTCTTTTTCGACAGGAAACCTGAAAACCTGGAGCGTTTACAAACATCGCATTCAAAAGCTCATTCTTAAGACACTTCACAGTTATTGAATCATGTTAACGATATCTACTCAATTGCTTCACTTGAAAAGCTTCGAAATTAAAATCATCAAGATCCTACAAATTGATATCGAACATCAAAACCTTTTCAAATCGAGATGAAACGTTTTGTACTTTGGTGTACAAATTAGGTTGCTGGCTATAACATTGCTGATTTATTGAAAACAGTAATTTAGTAATTTCTCCTCGCTTCGTAAAGTTGTTTGTTTGAGTTAATTATTGATACTGACAAAGTCAGTCTAAACACGCAGATTTTTTAATAATTTAAGGGACTCTACCTTTAGCCGTTCGTTAGTAATCCTTATTATATCGAAAAAAAAATGCTATAAAATGAAATAACTGTACTGCAGATAAACCTGCGTAGGACACGCGAGTAAAACCGGGGTACAGCTAGTTGCAAATAATAATTATAAGTTCTGCAAGCGAAACAGGTCAAATCGGGTTCTGATAGACTGAAACAACGAACTGTTTTAGGTAATTTCATAAGCCGTTAAGACCATAAGCTGGTTTCCAAGCTTATGGTCTGGGATAATTGGAAAATTAGCGAGTAAGTTTCCAATAATCTTATGATCAATCTAATTAATAATAATAAGATAATAAATATAGATAATAGATGATAATATCAACAGCTACAGTTCTCAAGACACCGTAACTATTTATGTCAATAAACATCACGATATCGAAAAATACTCGCGCTAATAAACTTCGTTCCACGCATTTCCCAGCGGAGCTTCCATTAATAACACGCTAGTAATTTTCCAGTAAACTATAAACAGAAACAAATAATTCTACACCGACAGAACTGAAGGGGAACCCACAGAATAGCCCAACCTACTCCCTAAGTGAGACCACTGCCTGAGACTGCGGGGCGCGGGAGTGTTCTGTCATAAATGGGTGAAGCATTTATGTCGGACCACTCCTGACGCGGCGCTGTAGAAATGTGACGCGACACGAGTGAAAGATTCGAATTCATGGGCTTTTCTAGCCCCTCCACTCTAAACGCGCGCACTTTCAAATTGATGCCTTAGCAACATTCAATTAAAGTTGATATCAGAATTTGCTTTTACGCGGTGCTTACGACGGCTACATGATCAAAATACTGAAACATCAGATTTTTTTTCTCTTCCGAATTCTCTACTATAAAACTGTCACATTATCCCGTTTTAGTGAGTTATATTATAAATAGCTAGTACGCGCGGCTTTTTTCTCCCGTGGTACTAGATAAAAAGCCATTATGCTATTCTAGGTATAACTCTATCTATTGCAAGTTTCATCGAAATACAAACATCCTCACAAACTTTCGAATTTATAATCGTAGAAGGTTATGAAAGATTTTCTATTTAGTATTTCTTGCACAAAATTGTTCTAGACAAACAGTTGGTATAAACAGAGCAGCCGCCGATTTATATACCGCTTAGCTAAAGCGTTTCGCAAATGTTTGCAGTAATAAGCTCGAAAAGTTTATAATGAAAATGTAAAACACTCCAAGCTTCAAAGGAAGACGATGAGCTGAGTACGATCTGTTTTGTTGTAACTGTTTCACCTCAAATTGTGGAAGCGGTGGTGGTTATTTTTGCAAGAAATTGTGTCAGAGTGTTGTTCAATTTCTAAGTCGATTTTAATACCGCCTAGATGGTCTGGGCTGAAGAATAGGTCCCTCCATATCTACCTACACATGGATGTCGAAAGAGAAAACTTAAAAAAGCTAGGGGATGGGCAAAATTCTCCCCACATGATAAGAAGACGCTTTGGAAATCTGAGGAGGGCGCTATGTTAAGCAGAGAACGCTCTACGGTTGAATTTATGAATACACTACATTAGCATTCCATTGATGTCAAAAAATGTATGATAATTTATTGAAATGTATCGTATTATACTGCAGAAGTATCAATAAATAAATATGTGTTCTGATCGCGAAATACAAATCATATCCAGGATCAGGTATTGATCAGAATGTAGTTAAATCACAGTTGCTTGCTTGTCGTGTCACTGTTTTTTCTTGGTCACCTGTATTTGTTCAATGACCAGGTTGAGGATGGTTGAGGATGGAATGGTTGCCCTGAAAAGGGCCTATGACCGTCGGCGTCGGTGTCATTGTAGTCAAAGGAAATAACTGGGTATCTTTCAGGATTCGAAGTAACCCAGGACCTACGGATCGGAGGCAGGTCCAATACCACCTCTCCTCCAGTGCTCAACTTACAGTTGAAAACCATACGAGCTTGACAGACTTTTGTGAACTTTTCGAACAGGCAAATCGATACTTGGCACTATAGATATAAAATTAAGAATTCCATAATAAATTGTAAGCAAATACTGAACTTGAACCATTTTAAGCAATTTGCAGACATTGAAAACTGCAAGTTAGGTCGTTAGAAATAAGGATTGTTATTGCGATTACCTACTCTGCAAGTAGGTACGTATATGAAAACATAAGAGCTAAAGCAACTTGCAGGTTCATTGTAAAATGTTATCTGGGTCGTTACAAATAAGGTTTGTCATTGCGATTACTGCGGGTATATGAAAACAAACGGGTACTATTCCCGTTGCGCAAATAGATAAAAATATTTTAACTTCTATTGCGTAGGAGTGAAAAGCCATTCTCAACTACTCTAATAATTTTCAAATTGATGTTTTTTCGTAATTAATTAGTTTGTTTCTATAATTAGAAAAATCCCTAAATTTACTCAACCAGATATACAAGAAGACATTAAATTCAGGCACAACTGCCAACTTTTAGGTTATAATTTTACTCAAGTTTTAATTAAAACTTGAACTAACCCGTCTTCTAATAGCAAGGTTACTTGAAACCAAGGCTCTGGCAACTGTTACTTGTTCCGTGATTCCGGGGAGATTGAAGTTTCAGCGTTCTTTCTTATTTTCGAAGAGGTAGAGAGTGGATTAAAGCAAAATCGAGGCAATACAATGACAATGCTTCATCGGACTTAATATTAGTATTTTGTGAAAATTTAAGTTTCGCTTCGCAAATGTACGGGTCAGCGCTGACCCACATATTCGCTAAACAATTCAAACAAAATTATAAATCAAAATCTTGAGGCCACGCGCGAATCGAATCGAATCGCGAAACGCCTAGCGCGGGTTTTTGTTCGCGTGATTTTGTGATTTCAAACACCTTTAAGTAAATAGGGTTGAATTTCAATAGTTTAGCGAATCAGTCGATTTACTGCCACTCCGTCCGTCTGTGCCGACCCTATTAGCAAGATTACCTATAGCATCATTTCCGTAAACTGATAACTGATTATAAATTTGTCGTTTCGCCCGTATTCATTAATGAGGAATAGAACTGATGGCTCGTGGCAACAGTTCATTTGCAAAACTTGTAAACAAGAAACATGAGAAACTGTCATTTCCATAGAAACCCGTTGGAATGCAACCTGGCGAGAGCCGAAGTAATCGGATGGCTTCTGATAATAAAGGTTGGTTCATTCCAAATATCATCGTGCAGTTAACATCAAAAAAAAACACCACCAACAATGAAAGTTTTTTTGTCGTCACCAAAAGGTTGGTTCATTCCAAACATCATCGTGCAGTTAACATCAAAAAAAAACACCACCAACAATGAAAGTTTTTTTGTCGTCACCAATGGACAGGGCAAAGTCAAGTCAAAGTCAAAGTCAAAAGTCAAAAGGCATTTATTTCAATAAAATCACTAGGATCACTTTGAAACGTCCTAGAAACTAAAACCTACTCGGGTTTTAGTTTGCGAAATGCACAAATCAAACCCATACATGTTTATTGTTTTTTTGAGGTCAGAAAAAAGCGTTTATTTTGTTATAGTGAATTAAGAGTGACGTCAGGTAGCCTATGACACTCGCACCATGAAGGCGCTTCATTTGACATCTCATTTGTCAAAGCATGACCAGTATTTTAAGAGCTACGAGGGCCAGATGAACATACATACATACATAGACTGTTAAACATAATAATCTCAATAAGAGGTAGAGACTCTAGAGGCCTCTAGAGTCGTAGTGTTTGAAGTAGTAATTAAGTTATTCTTATCTAACCTTACCAAATCTGTTAAAAACTCATTGAATACACCAACTTCTTTTGCTTACCTGAAATCAAAAAAGTCTAATTAGATTTAGAAGTCAACAAACTTGTTCCAAGGATGGCAAGGATTTTCCTCATTCTAAATAAAGGCTAGGAGAATAAACCAGCCGTTTGCTTTATACCTGTGGTTGCTATAGCAAGCAAAAACAGTAATATAATATTGTTCATCTGAGTAAGTCTTTTTTTCGTTGCCTGTGATTGTTTTGACTTTAATAGGTACTAGTTCGTATAAATCATTACAATGCTTGGGGATAACAGTCGTGAACCGATTTTACTTTACATCACCACTCTAAAACTGAAATTCAACGCTTACATAATATATATCCTGACCGTAAAGTCCTGATTTTAAATTGCTTAGTACTAAGAATCAGTCTTCTTATTAGGTTCGTAAGGCGTAAAGGCAAAACGCTATTGTTTATAGAACAATAAGCAGCCTTTAAAGAGAACCTTTAACTACAAGTCGCTAAGTTTTCATACCCTCTACCTACTGAAATTTTCCGAAGGACAGATAAGGTTTCTGAGAACAAAAAGGCGGCCTACCATGACGCCTTGTTGCCATTCAAATGTAAGCGTGTCAGCATTATAGCATTATTTAACATGAATTTGGACTAATCTTTGAGGCTGTCCACTTATGTCACCGCCTAAACAAAATCACAAAGTTGATGGTATGGAGCAAGGTCTATCTACAAGGTGATTCATAACATGTGAACCCTCCCCGAAGGGGGTTATTTTATGAACAAAAAGAAAAAAATATTAGTTGTGAACTGATTTGACGCCAAAACAGCTGATTTTTGTAGTGTTTTGACAACGAAAAATTTATTTTTCAAAAGTCTTCAAACTTGATTGCCAATTGGGTGTATTATAAGCCCCTTTCGGGATAGCATACATGCCTATTATGATTCACCTTGTACCAAACCAAACATGTCGATTATGGAATTCTCAAATACGATAGTGATATTCCACGTTAAGCAAAACTTAATCCGGTTTATGGGATTATGTATAATTGGGTATCCCAATCCAGAAATCAAATCAAAGGTTTCCTAAGACCTAATATTTGCTCCAATACTAAAATCAATTCCAAGACTTAGTTGGTTACAACTTGACAAATATAGAATTTCCGAGTGAGAGATTCAAAGAAATCAACCCTTTATGTAGTGAGTGAAACACCTATCACAATCAATAGTAGTATTTGGAAGATGTGGCAACATCGCTACGTTGAAATGTGGCCAGAAGTGGGTAAGTGGGAATACTAGGTACATATATAAAGAAAATATAGGCTCACAACTACATTAAATACTAGCCATGTTAGACACCCCTTTGGATCTCCAGGCAATTAGATCCTTACTTATATGAATATCCGTTAAAAAAGGTAATAAACATACAACAACAACTGGAGAAACCAGTAAAACAACACATATCATGTAAATAATACGCTTCTGATGCAAGTAGGTTATACTGATCGTAACTACTTACCTATTTGTGTTTATATCAGACAAGAGAGGTAAACGCGTTAGAAGATAATTTATAGCTTTTTGATCAAGCAAGGAATAATGTCCATTTGTTTAGATATGGTCCATTGTTATAAATAATAAACAAGCTAGTATAGCTATTACAGTTTCAGCTACAGTAATTTAAAATAGTAGTAAGTTTTACCTATACTGAAACCCGAAACTCTTGTTTTCACAAAGCTCATATAAAGCAAAATGCGATACGATGTTTACACTAGTAGATATTTATATATTTAGTGTTTCAAATATCACAGACACACTTATACATACACATACACACACCACATATATACACGCAATAGTTGTCCCGCTCGCGACTTCGTCCGCGTTTGTTTACCTACCTAGACTATTTTCCATTATCCTTACCAAAGTACTAACAATTATTATGCAGCCACAATTATTATGCATATCATCACCGATATCGTACTCACCGTAGCCGTAACGTTAACCGTAACCGTCACCGTCTCTGCCACCGTCCCGTTACCGTCACCGTCACCATCATGGACCGACGACATTATGAAGGTTGCGGGAAGTCAGTGGATGGAAAAGGCTCAAAACCGTTCGTCGTGGAACTCTTTGGGGAGGCCTATGTCCAGCAGTGGACTTCTACAGGTTGATGATGATGATTATTAACCCTCAAGGCCTGCTTTTCATAAAACTTATATACGGATATTTTATTACTTATAGCTCTTAACCTGAATATGATTTTAATGTCTGTAACTTCAAAAACATAGGACTTTCAAAGAACCTTTAAACCCCCATTTCATCCCCTTTGATGTGAATTTTCGTAAAATTGTTTCATAGCAGATGCCTTCGTCCAGTGAGGAATCTTACCTGCCAATTATATTAAAAAATCCCCTATAAACTTTCATCCCCTATTTAAACACACTGAGGGTTTTTCAAAAAACTTTAGCAGGTATTTTATTACTTTAAACTGTTTATCTGATAGCCGATTTTGATGTCCCTAACTTCAAAAACATAGGACTTCCCATATAAACTTTCATCTCCTATCACCATACACCCTAAGGGCTCTTTTTCAAAAAATGTTGATAAACGTATTTTTTATTTTTGATAATTTACCTAAAACCCGATTTTGATGTCTCCAACTTTGAAAACATAGGACTTTCATACAAACGTTCCACCCCAATTTCACCCATTTAGGAGGTGAATTTTCCAAAATCCGTTCTTATTGCACGGTAACATCTTTTGAAGAATGTCTGTGTAAAATTTCAGACTCCTCAGCCTTTCAGTTTTCGAGCTTTCGTAATGAGTCTGTCAGTGAGTGAGTGAGTGAGTAGACTACTCTGATATAGATATACACATGCACACACACACGCACACATATATACATATTATACTATATATATATATATAAATATTATATTAGTTTTGTGTCAAATCAGCCACGGTCGTAATTAGTAAATGTATTAGCTTAAAAAAATTAAATCCCTTATTGGCTTTAAGTAAAGTGAATTAGTTAAGTTACCTGTACCTGTACCATATACCTAAGAGCTGTTGATTTTGTTTCATTAATAAAATAAAAATAAAATCTTCGAACTGACCCAACGACAAAAAATAATATTCCTAATCCTTCCTCTTGAAAAACTAATTAATGATAACAGGAATAAAATCCTTTCAGTTGTTGGAGAACATCGTACAAAGGTAGATAGACAATAAACAAACAACCATATCACAACCTAGTAGGAGGCCACAGACCTAATAGGATGACCAAAAAAGAATCAGTGACACGAAAAGCAAGCAAGCAAGAACGACGTCATAAGGGGCTTGGTTTTATACTATGTAGTGATGCTTAGGTATTCCAAAAGCATACACTGCCCCCATAACCCCCAGACTTGGAAAAACATAATTTTAAATTCGAGCGAAACAGTTTATGTTCTCCATTCCACAAATGCCAAAAAGCAACAACGTCTGGAAAGTTTAGAAGCACTCTCACCCATGTCAAGCGATGCATTGAGATAATTTTGTTGAATACGATGTAGTATTTGAACAGAAAAGCCAATGATGATCAAACTCTACTCGCTACAATGAAAGAGGAATAATTTAACGAAGACTAAAGTGTCTTCGTTTAAGTGTCTTTAACGAAACAAAGTTGATTTCGAGAGTTATGGCACAGATAAGCATTAATTTACTCATCTTTTATATGTTTGTGTAGCCGAATTTAGAAAAAAACTCTTTTGAAGGCAGGATTAGAACTTCACTTGACAGATTTTTTCTTCAGTTTTTATCAGTATAAAACTAAGAATAAAGTTAGTAAAACAAAAGAGACAATCAGGAAATGTGTGCGTAACCGTGAAACTAATAAATAAACATAAGGCTGGTTATGTTAAAAAATAAACATAGCGCTTGTTATATTATGTGGTAATAGCAAGAGATGTGCTTACGTACATCATTTCTTTAACCTACATTCTATACAGGGTGATCCATCAAGGTTATTTTATTACGAAAATTTATAGTGTAGGAGCTAGGAATACATTTTGCTATAGAAATATATGTGTTATGCTTAGAAAACGCTGCAATTGATTATTTAAAAATAATGGGTGTTTTATTTTTAAATATTTAAAAACTGTCTTCATTATAACTTGAATAGTAAGGCAATCTCATTATTTCTTTTGTAAATATTACAATATTTATGTTATTCTTGAATAATAAATATTGATGAAAACAAGATTTAAAAATACAACAACGATATAAACAAACATCTTACCAAGAACTCTTGGAAATTTACTTTTGGATTAAAGTTTTCCTTGTAATTGTTGAAACTTTACAAAGAGCAGGGTAAAAATATATGGATTACAACAAAATTTATTGATAAGGCACGTATACAATTACAAAGTAAAGTCATGTGTTTGCTCGTATCAGCGCCTAGTCTCTAAGTCCTTGAAAGAAGACGGTAAGGTTTTTCGAAAGGTGTTCACAGTTTCAAACGTAAAGGTGGCCAAACAAGTCACTAAAAAATAGAACAGTATACATCCCTAATTGATAGATGATAGACTGATGGAGGGAAATTAAAGAAGAATACATGTTGTGCCGACCTCGTATGATGTGGAATAAGGGCAGGAAGATGATGATGAGTATATATCAGTTATAATGAAATATTATGGAAATGGACTATTGAACAGTCATCACAATGAATTGCCGGACGGTAGCGGCGCGCATGTGCACAATCATTTAACAAAAAACTTGGCGTACCGTGTACATTTCCGTTGCAATTGGCACACGGATGCGTACTACGCTAAAATTATCACAACAATTATTGTTACGCAGACTTATCGCTTCCTCAGTTCTTCGCAGATCTTTTATCAATAGCAATCTTGGAAAATCTCGTCATGGCAAATTCTTGCACTGGGCGATTCAATTATTCTACTCGTACGTGTCTTAAAGGGGCAGGTATTTGATCAAAAGTATTTTTGAGTAGCTTGCAATCGAGAAAGCTTTGGAGGAAAAATATGGAAAGCGGCATCAGCTGTTTGTCATCCAGAGTAAGTCGTAAAAGTCCCTCGAGTAGGGTTTCCTCGGTGCTTGGCTTGTATAATAATATTTTAATTTGGGATCCAATATTTTGCTGGTCGGAGTATTGTAGGTTCCGAAGGACACCTATTTATACCGCTGAGAGATTTGCCCACGATTAATGGAGTTCAGAGATCTGATCATCATCATCTTCCTGCCCGTAGCCCCATCTATGTGGGTTAAGCACAACTTTTTTCTTCAATTCTCTTGTCAGCCACTGCGTTCAGAAAACAAATCGGGGATCATCCTAATGTAATAAAATAATATTTGAGTAGTAGAAACTGATAAAAATAAGAAAACAATAAGTTAATTTAAATCACTTAAGTACATCAACGTAGTTAATTATATTTTACGAGACCGCTTGGTTATGTCTGAGGGGCAAATATTTACCTATAATAATTTGAGGCAAATACCAAACAATCTTAATAGGTTACCTTATTAGGTTTCTCCTTTCTCGCACAAATTTTATTACTAAGATCTTCAACTATCTAAATTACTTTACACGTCCTGCAAATTTGCTCGACAGTCAAGTAATGATAATCGCAACGAAATCCACCTAATCAATAAAACGATAATACACACTTAAATACGAAAACGGACACGAAAAGACTTTGTATTTCGCAAATAAGCTTCAATATTAAATCTTATACTTTGGGAGTAATAACTTGGCAAGTAAGACTTGTAATATCTTAGAATTAGTGGCTGGCCGGAGTATTAATAAGAAAGATTCCGGATTGATTAAATTTTGGTGTAGACCTAGATGCTTATCCGTTTAAAATCATCCAACGGAATTATTTTAGAGTGGCATCACGTCGTCTACGTGAGGTTAGAGGTTCTATTGGTTTATACTTAACTCCGCTTTGGAGGATACTGGCCCTTATACCGAATTACCTCACCCATGATTGACCATGATTAGACCATTGCAGTTGGCGTGTCTTAGTTTATTTTGCAGCTGTTTTGCTTGCGCGTGTTAGATTCGTTAACTAACATACCAGTGTTCAAACACTCCCCTGCAAAAAAAAAACCGGAGTAGACTACGTAGATGGGTTAACTTTAAACTTTTCTTTGTCTAGAACGAGGTTATCAGGTTATTCAATCGGTAATCACCACGTGGGAACTAAGTATTCTTATAAACAATCGAGATCTGGATTCGAAAGCATAGTGTCTTTCGCGGCATCATAATTTCCACGTAAGATAATTATGATAATAAGTGAATCAGATTTTAAGAAAGATTAATTGAAACGATAAGTTATTTATTACTAATGTAATGTAATTTTTAAATGACATAATATTTAATTATTTATGAATGACATAACATTTAATCAGATTTTCGTCCCAATTGGTTTTGTTCAGGACTTTGGAAACATTGATTCATGTCAGAGCTTGAGGTATCATATTAATTATGTATAGTGAAAGACTCAATATGGCTCGCTTTGGTCATGAGAGAAATTTTGAAGAGAAATGATAAAAAAATAGATTAAAATAGATTAGATAATCATTTAACAGCTATTACCAAATAATATTTCACTCTAATATGTGAGGAATATCACTAACCATAGTCATATAATCGAGTGTATTTTTCACTCCAATATTTAGTGATATTTTTTGCAAGGCTAGGGAGTCGATGATTTTTTCGAAAATTGCGTAGTTACAAGTTACACCCACCAAAACAACAGTCACATACTCGTACATAGTCCTGACCCCACACTGGGATACCCCGTGTCGAGGGTATTAGAAACTACAATTACTACCATGGAAGCACAAACAGTAAGATTTACTTCTATGTCTTCTACTTCAATAGGCGTATGGAGTTATGAAACACACATAATTCCTTAGTATAATATTTACTTAAAGTAGATACATATTACCTACTACAAAATAGAAAACACACAACTTGCATTTTAAAGGTCTAGGATTCAACATATTGGTGAATCTGACAATTGACAAACAGTCAAGATCATTGATACAAAGATTACAATTCTGCTCAATAAAGATTACATATCGAACATAGTAAGATAAGATAAATCATAACAAGTCTGAAGAATATGTAAAGGTTTTGAAGCAAAACAAGATATTCAATTTGGAAGAGAAAATAACCTTCATAATTAATTAATTATTTTATGAAGTGCTGGAAATTTTAGAAGGACATTTTTTGTGAATGTCTTTAGTCATACTTTTAGCATTCATTACTTTTGAGTAGGTACTAAAACTATCGTGAGAATGTAATTAATTGCGCTCACTAAAAGTATTATAAATAAAAAAGCCAAGCGAAGTTCTAAGTGGATACAATATCAAAAAACTTTATTACGATTGGGAACCAATGTATTCATGAACCAAATAAGTCCATTTTATAGGGAAACAAGGTTCCTTCAGTTCATCACACAAGCCATGGTCTACTTAAAACCGTAACTAAGTTGTCTAAAATTTCCATAACTATGCCAGCGAGTACAGTACCAACCAGTACAATTCGAGACGCCAAACATGCACAGCTGATCGGGCCACGAGTATAAACAAACCTACCTTATATCAAACATCGACGCACAAAACGTTCGATACAAATGTCACACTAAACTAACTCGTGCACTAAACTGGTTCACCACAGAACCGACGCGCGATTTCCGCGTACTAAAAATATTTAAAGATTTAAAAGGGTTACGTTTGACGGCCGGAGGACAAAGGGCGACGTGCGTCCCCGACGACGGTCGCTAGAAGACTGGCTGGGTTTATACTAGTGAAAAGCCACCAGGTGGGACGAGGAGCCACAATTTGAGTGGCAGGTTAATTGATGCGGCATCAAGTGAGACATGGGACAAGCAAACCCCATAACTGACAATAAATAAAGCAAATCGCGAAAAGGCGTGTTCACCGGCCGCGCAGATATTTTAGCTGCTTGCCCTGGTTCGGTAAGCATTGACGGTGCAACTGTTCCAAATTTATACTCGGTATTATATAACAATAAAGTCGAAGTTTATCAGGTAGTAACAAGTTTAAATTGTCACGTCAGAGCATGGGGCTTGCCAGATGCTATATCTATGTCAGTGGGACTGACTCAGTGTTAACTTTTACAACGGCTTATTGCCTTTTCCAGAGATTTATCGTTCAGGATATTTCGGCGACATTGTGTCCAGACAACAGATCTTGTTAATTGGTAAACAAACCTGATTAAAATAAAGCTATCAAACCAAAAAGCTATTACGTTATAATCTATTACAACGATACAATTTTGATGAGGTTAACATAGGTATCGATAGCAACGAAGTAACATTAAATTATGTAATTTTAGTAGATACCTGCTTTCAAATAATGTATTTGGCGTATAATTTAAACAGAAGCATAATGCGCTTAAAATTGCAAAGGTAAACAAGTCCGTCCGTAGTACCTACCATTGGGAACCAAAACCAAACCGATGTAAACTTTTCAGTCCTAAATTTTTAATTGTGGAACTTGGAGATCGATGGAATTGTAGTGCAGTTAAATTGTAGTACCAGGGTTATTATCGACCGAAAGCAAGAGCGGAGACAGCCAATGTAGAAATTCACAAACCACTGCTTCATGAAAGGACACAGGTCAATGCAACCACTGGACACTGGCAAAGCCAAAGCATATGTTTTATTATTGTTGCAAATCTCTATTTTATAGAGATGTTATCCGTTCTGCCAATATAAAAGTTTTCCTTCATCGTTTTGAGCACGTGTTAATGTGAACAAAAATTGTAGGTATGGAAAAATAATTGGCGCACGACCGGGTTTTGAACCACCGTCCTACTGATCGAAAGTCGAGGTACGGGAGGTACCAGGCCAACACGATAAGTGAAGTGTGAAGCTATTAAATCCTACATTAATATCTTATTTTATCATTATGAAAGTTTCCGTTGATTTGATACTATTTTACTCGATAATATGACTCCAGTGGTTAATCTTTCGAGAATAGGACCGGCCGACCGACCGTCGGCACTCGACCGTGGCTACTCTCTAACCAGTTAAGCGATGCTTCTTTTATTTTTAACCTTTTAAATGGAGATTTGCGTTTATTTCTGGTAAGAGGACTATATCTTGAATCGCTGCAAGAAATGTTAGACAGCGCAAGACCAGTTCCACTTCCATACAAGGCCAATTGAGAGTTTAGACGAGACAAAGTACCTATTTATAAAGTTGTCTGAAATTTTTGACCAAATATGAAAAGTGAACCTGTTTCATCTTCTATCGAGGAAAGTTAATGTTTCTAGGATGATCTAGGATGACGTATTGCATTGATGTTTTTTCAATGCTCAAGATTTTTACTCGAATCATGTTAGTCAAATGTCGAAACATAATTAAGTTTTAAAAACCTAAAAAAACGGACTTCATGTTTGAGGATAGCTCAAACAAAAATAAGGGACTTTGGCGCTTCTCGCTTTATTAGTGATAGGTAGGAACATGGATATACTAACAAAGAAACAAAGCGCGGAATTCCGGAGCACAAGCCTTAGTCTACAAACAATGTAAAAAAAAACATAGTTGCTGAATTGATAACCTCTTTTTCTTGAAGTGTAAAAAAACAGTTGCCAAATTGATATCGCTGAAGCCGGTTCATAAATCTTATCTTCAAAACAAACGATCGTATGTAAATCACACAAAGCATTCACAAACACACATCGCGTTGTCAATCTAGGGCAGTCCTCAAAGCATTTGTCACAATAATAGTCAGCTTCAGCTCCACTATTTATGACTACCATACAAATGTCTCTCCAAATATTGCCACTATCTAGGCCCTGTGTAAAGTAAGACTTGGTAATGGACTTGTCTTAAAATAAGACTCGCTATAAATAGTAATTTGTTGCATTGTTGTGGTTGATATCCGAAAGATAAAACTCAAACTATTTTTTTTCCTTGAAATACTTTCTTGGGTGAAAAGGATAAGCCTACTCATTTATTACCTATGTGAAACATTTGATTATTTAATTTAAAAGTAAATTCAATCTACTAGATTTGACGCGAACGTACTCTGCTAAAATTCAATTTACTTTGAATGTTGGTCTGGTACATTATAAAAGAGTTCAGCTGAACCATTGGTCACTAAATCGTTAATTGCCTTCGTCATTCGAAACTGCTTTGGAGTCTTCTTTGAACGTACGATAAAGTCAGAGGCACTCCTATCAAGTAATTTTCCAATAACAGTGGTAACTATTTGCTCGAAACTTCACAGTCTGAAGACTTTAAAGTAGCCAATCATTTCTGACTGTGGGGAAACTTCAGTATACAAAGTGGTTACTTCGTTCCTTTGTTACTGAAGTTGAAGCGACAATTCGCATCGAATGCATCCTGGCGAAACTCTGATATCGGTTTTCAAAACAAAGTTTTGGACCAATAAAGTAAAAATAAACTGCGTGTATTTCCGCCGGAGTTATGTGATGGGGAAGAGTTTAGGGTGAATATAAGCTAATGTCGTGATTTCCATCAACATGTTCTGCTTGTATTCTAGCTAGCTGTCAAGAGCTACGTAACAAACTTCAAATGCCGTTTTTCCAGAGCCAAGATACCGAATTTTATTGTTCATGAAATAAGGGCTCATGGAAATGACGAGTTGTAAAGTTGTCTTCAACAAATTAACAAGTTGTAGTTAGACATGACCTAAATAATAAGCGGGCTATTGTTCTATGTGCTTGCTGCGTGTGGGACGAACGAGCTCGGTGCATTTTGTTTAGTTAATGCTTGTTTTGATGAAAAAGTACTTATGTAGGTTTCCTCTGTTGTTTAATCTGGCATGCGCACATATGACCTAAATATCTTCGGTTACGACAACATTATAATTCCATTAAAACTTTATACGATATCATTGAACAACTTCATTCATGAAATTACACTAAAACCTATTCAAATAGTCGTTAACACTTTGTAAATATTTTGTTCTCTTTGTCTCCTCTTTCTCAATACCTACCTAAATAGAAAGGGACCACTAATAATATTATCTGCAGCACTCCCAGTTATTTATCGTGGTTGGTACAGGTAGCGAGCTAATTAATCACAAATCCGGTATCATTGATATTGTTTCATGATCTGCTGCTATGTGTCATCATCGTAACTTAATCTATGTAATATACGAACATGGTATAGAATAGAATAGAAAAACGTTTATTTTGTTACCAATACAATCAGACTTAACATAACACAATACAAAAAATGCAATGCAACATCATGGTAACAAAAATGGCCACCACTCAGCATGTGCTAGGGCAGAGCAGATCATACCAAAGCGCTGGTCTTCCGTGGTCGCACTTGAGTATATAGTATTGGTTTGGCACGCGAGGTGAATTTTTTTTGTATTGTATTGTTAGTGGCAAGAAATAAATTACTGTACTTTGTCCGTGAAGAAGAACTATGCTAGCTTTACTGCGATGAATTCCCCGCTCGTTTTCAGTTTAAACGAAGGTTCGTTTCGAAAATAAATACTAAAATTAAACGTTTATTTAACGTCCGCAAGTCAAATTAACACACGGTCAATTTCAGAATTAAAAGTAAACAATACGAAAGTGGGAATGTGTTTAACTTAAATTAGTCTAAGAACAGTTAAAGAGAAAATTACAAAGTTTATTATAAACTTGTATGATAGATATTTTTTAACTTTAAACTTATGACTGAATGGCTAATTATAGAAAATGATGACAGTTTTATTATCTTTGCTATAAATAACTATGACAAAATATCATTTCATATTCTATTTCATAAATATAAAATAATTTCACTGATTTAAATTTAGACTCGTACAACACACAGGTTTTAGGATTGTTTTAAAAGACGTTGGGTGAAACAATCATGAAAAAAGTTTGTCCATGCATCTTGAATCGCAGTTTTCATCGTTTATAATTTAAATAGGGCACGCACGAAACGTCCCGAAATAAAGAATGCCGAATATTTTATTGGGATTTCCGGGAGGCACGCAAACTTCTGTGACAAGCATTCCCGAATTTAAATTTTATCTTGGCTTTAAGAATTGGATTGAAAGCTTTATTAGTGAATCAGTGTGCAGTTCCGGTAATTTGATGGAAAATAAGTCTTTCAGAAATATAGTTTGGCGCATTTGATAAATATGAAATTTAATATTTGTAGAACTAGGTAGGTTAAATGGGTCTTATATGTAGTTAATGGTATAATTTTCCTTTAGCTATTTTTTAATGGCACTTTTTGAAAACACTTTAATAACTGTGCTCGGTATTCAAATAGTTTTATACCAGTTTGTCATAAATAATACTTAAAACCCGAATATTTTAGGACGTCAAGAAGTTTCAATTTAAAAATCACCACTTAGTAAGGCATGTGGTTCGCAGAGATATCTAAAGCCACAGACAACAAACCCCATATTTCAGTAACAGAATGCAGCACGATGCCTAAATATTCCCCAGTATGGAATAAACTATAGTTCCTGTGGCTGTAAACCGCCAGCGGAGACAGGAATAAGCCCATAACTTATGCCCTGTTCCAGAATTAACACCGTTTTCATGCACAAATAGTCATATGTTTTCACAATAGCAAAACTCATGAATGCGGTCACTATGTGAATGCTGAATACCATTCCGACTAAGACACACACCGATCCCACAAATAGTGATAAAATCATTATTTTTAAAAATCCTGTTTTCTAATAAATTTAACACAATAAAATACTACTAAGTACCTAGATAAGAGTTAATTTTCAGTGGCGAGGCTTGAGCGGGAGATAATTAAATTAGGAATAACACGAGATCCTTGCACGGCAAATTTTCAAGTAATATTTTAGTACCTACTAGACTTATTAAAAATTGAACTGATCCATCCAGTATAAGGCTGCGTTTCCACCAGAGATGTGCGAGGATGCGTAGCGAGGGATGTGTTTGTAAAGAACCAATAGAATCGCTTAATTTACCTCGCCTCGGTCAGCACAGCTCTGATGAAGCGATTCTATTGGTTCTTTACAACTCATCCCTCGCTACGCATCCACGCACATCTCTGGTGGAAACGCAGCCTAAGTCTCAAGTTTCACTCAATGGATTGAAAATTCCATGTAGCTTTTCTAATTAACGAGTGTTTAATTATTTAAGAATAAATCGTGTGGTTTTAGTAATCGATCGAGCGAGTGAAGGGAGTGAAAATCTTAGTTAAAACTATTGTTTATTGTCAGTTGTGATTTTTTGGGGGTGATTGTTTATCTTTCCATAACTTTTGGACCGCTGCTGCGATTTGCATGGAAATTAATAGGGAGATATAACTTTAGGATGTTTTTTATTATTTTATTAAATGCAGTTCTTATTTTTATCGAAATCGATCCCGTGGCCCTACGGAACATTTTCGTTTAACCAATGCCGTTTAGATTATATCCTCAGAGGGCCCTAGCGAAAACTGACCCTTTATAAGTACCTACCTACCTACTTAAACTATCCTGTGCCTTGGGTGATACCCAAAAAAAGTAGACATTCAAATGAAGGAACTTTTATATCTTGGTACTTGAACTATGTTTTAGCTATGAACTTTTTTTTAGTTTATCTCCCTATTTACTCATTACTTTCTACTATGAAACGGAATATCGCGAGATTTATATTCGGGGCAAACTACTAGCTATTATAAGGTTAATATGCAATTGCTTTAGGACGAAGGAGCCCAGTGTCATACTGTTTTAAAAAAGTGAGACTAAACTAATATGGGAATTAGCTTTTTCACTACCGCCTGACAGAAACGAATACACTTCAATTGCACCCCGGATTAAACCCCTGAAACTTTGTCAGAAAAACTCGCATACTCTACTTGCCTACCTACTCGTATTTCACCGGAACGCAATATTAACTTTATAATAGCTTGTCATAATGTACTGTTCCAACAGCTCATTCGACTCCATAATGGATATTTACTGGGCACAAACAGTTCATATTTTCCACTTATTTATCCAGGGATTTTGTGTGTACTAGACAGCTCGTCAAACAAAGTACATGCAGTCTGAAATACAGCAGCCCACTCACTGATTTTCCAAATAAATTTAAACTCGAAAATGTTCGTTCAATAATATTTTATACTTAAAGTTAAGATTGTAAATACAGAAATAGCATGTTTCAAAATAGTTATAGACTGATGATTGAGTAAAACAAATAAACGGCGCAAAGTAAATTATTTAAATGCGATTGGATAATATACTATGCTTAAGTATATAAGTCGTAATGCATAAAAGTCGTGACGCTATTTTCTTTAAATTTTCAAGCCATGGTATCTAAATCTGCAGTAAATAGTAAGTACTGTAAGGTAATCCTGAGCAAGTAACCTACGCTCCAATCTAATCAATAAAATATAACATGTTTATGCACACTCATTAAAAACAAACAAAAAAAGACCCAATCAAACCGTTAATACATTTGGATTGCTAAAATGCTAACGGTATGTCTCGGCCGCAACGGGGTCGACGACCGGCCGCGAAGGCCGCCCCGAGCGGTGACGTCACTTCACTGTGCCCAAACAGAAGCATGCGGTTGTTGCACTTACTTTCAGTCAAAGTGTCAAACAGTAGAACATAGAAATAACTTTCGAATTCGACCAAGTTTAAATAGATATTCTATTTAAACGTGAAAAGCAAATTCAGCAGCTAAGCGACCTAACTTAACAGTTGAGGATGGCAGCTTAATTGAGTAACGCAATGGCAGTTAGATTTTCAGAATAAAAAACTTGTGTAAGACCTATCGAGGGGGATAGTAGTGACGGTTATGTCATTTACAGAAAAAAAAACCCTTTAGACCTATCGTAGGGCTTAGTAGTGGAACTAGTAAACCATACCCATAAACTAAAGTTCAATTTAAAGATTGAAGTTCCGCCAGCTTGGGGACGCTAGCGACTGGGTGTTTCTTGTGTATCTTGTGTAACTGTTTCTTGTGTATTTCGTATTAGTGTTAATTTTATATCTAAAGATTGTGGATAGGCTGATGTCACACCGACTATGTAACTGTGATGCATAAACTGACGACCTGGAATGTGATTTAAAAGGTCGTGAATATGTTCATCGCTCAATATACTGTCACGCTAATTTTATGATCAGGGTTACAGATTGATCTGATGCCATGCCAGAATGGTTTTGGATGATGACAAATTGAGCGTGTAGTACATCCAAATTACGCATTTAACCGATGGCGATACGAACAGCATTTAACCAAAAATTTACGAGGATTTAAGGAATAAATTTTCGAAAGTAATTTTCAAACTTTCGCGATCAGTATACATAGCCCAGTCCAAACGTCGGGAATGAAATAAAAAAGGTACGCGTTAAACACCCGTTTGATTTCAATAAACTATAAATTCTCGAAAGCATAGAAAACAACTTAAACATCATCCATCTCATAATAAGGTACTCATCCCCGATGCACTTTACAGTATAAACCTCGTTTAAAAATGCACTTTCACCCACCAGCAATAAAAGCGTATGTCCGAACACGTGGACGTGGTATCGTACCAACGGCATTATACAGGATGTCTCAAAAGTGTATCCGAAGTTACTGTAATTTTACGCATAATTCATAGAAATGAAACGGGTAGTTGACAGATATACGGTACCTATATTAAGACAGATATGAATGTAATATACCTATAGATATAATTTAAAAATGTATATTACTGATCGCGAAAGTTTAAACAGTGCGATTTTTAATTTGACGCTTCATATGAAATCTAATGTGCTTCAACTTTGGAGGCGCTTATAATCTTCGTTCAAAAATAGAAGTTAACAAATCACCAAACAGAACCATCTATTTTTAAGAATATAAAGCCACTGTCTTAGGGAATAGAGATTTTTTACTCCAAACTGAGAGCGTTGCCTCATAGTGCTTTCGTTTGTGTATAAATCGAGAGCCAACCTGTATAAAGTAAGTAGAAACATCAAATGTCTTTCTTTAAAAGCACGTCCGCCATAAACTGTACCTTTTCAGAAAAGATTGCTGTAGCGAGTAAAACATTTAGTGAACATAGACAAAATAAATACATACATACGTACATAAAATCTCGCGCCTGTTTCCCAGAGGGGTAGGCAGAGACCACGGCATTCCACTTGCTACGATCCTTAAATACCACTTTTGCTTCATTCACTCTCATCACATTCCTCTTACATGCTCGTCGGTTAAGAGCACTCTTGTCCTGGCCTTTTTCCAAAACGTCATTGATTTGGTCAGTAAACGTACGCCGAAGGCTTCCCCTTCCAACGGTCTCACTCAAACTCGCCTTACACACATGTCTGTCTGCTATCTAAGCATACCTTTTATCAATCATCATCACTAAATAGATAAAATACGAAGTAATAGATTTAAAATATTTTTTGGACTAACGAGCACAAAAATGCCTGAGAAAATAGTTTACCGAAATTGAATTTTACATTTTAACATTATCACTTTTAGACAAATACAGCCTTATAAATATTTTAGCAAAGTAACTTATCCAAAGCAATAAGTTTATAAGAAGGATACTGCAATTTAGCTTAGTTTACCGAGTAAATAAGACAGACGTAACTCAACAAAGAGGTGCTTAACGATGCAAAAGACTAACCAAATTGCGCTAGACTAAACTGCCGAGTTACTGCTAAGTGAGCTAAGCTGAACTATTTCAGCACTTGCCTTCGTTTCTCGAAGAATCAGCAAAAAACAAACAGTAAACTGGCAAATGATGTTACGGGTTGTTAGGACGCTATACTATACTTTCCAGAATGTATTTTTCTTGCATAAAAATCGATTGTCTTGTGATTTTTGTCTTGACGATGACCAGTGGATGGCCCACTTACGATATAAATCGTACGATAAAGTGAGCACTGGTTTTTATTTTTTTAGGGAGCGAATGTTTGTTTTTATCTAGTCCTTGGTGACTCTTCTCAAATATTGATGACGTAAAAACACTAATACAGAGTCCATCGAATCGATGACATTTCCCGGAAATTGCGACGCATTCATTTCAATTCACTTTCTTAAAAAAAACTAATTAGATTTATAATTGTTGCATCTTTGTGCTCGACTGTTTAATACAGGATGTACAAGTTTGGTTTATTTTTATTCCAAAACTAAAATAGTTATTTACAATTTTTGAGACAAAAGCTAAATCTGGCAACTGAAAGAAAGCAAAACAGAATCAGGTGAGCCAAGCCGAGTCGCATACAAGTTGAAGTTCGACGTCAAAGTATGCAATTTTGTAAAACACATCGGTTGCAAGACGAGCGAAGGAGGTCACCTACATTCAGGCCACTCTATAAACGGGATTACAGGATATAGAAGACAGTTTGCTCACCTATGCCAAGAAGCTGATGCGCAAAAGAACCTTAGTATGCGGTGGGCTGCATACTTTCAAAGCACAAAAGCGAATTCAATTAGCTATCTAAATAGCCTATAGATTAATGTGGTTTTCTTATTATTAAGAAGACGCTAAAACTGCGATGATACTGGCAAACTTATAAAGAAAAAACGCACTTGTCTCTTTGTCTGGGGGAATGCAGCAGATATCCAAGTTATATTTGTTTTACAAAAAGAGCGTTATTTGCGTATTTATAAAATAAAGTCAACGGACTACTTGAAGGAAAGTTTTGAAGAAATTATCATACTTACAGTAAATTCTATAGCGAATTTACTGTTATTTACAAAAACTTCTTGTGCATGCTAGCTTAAATTATAAAAAAATCAATAGTATCTACACTCCATTTTGTGAAAAGGATCATCGAAAAAAAATATAGGCAAGCCATGTTTGTTGCCTTATCAAAGTGATCTTAAGATTTTATTGAAATAAACACATTTTGACTTTGACTTAGTAATAATGAGTATTGAGATAGAATTTATCTGGCTGTTCCTTACCACAAGCTATAAACATGGACGCTGAGGACAACTACCGGATGAAGGATGGTGCTCATTTCAGGGAACAACGATGCACTGTCTGTCTGTCGTAATATCACAACGAGATGTAAAAAAAACGGAGTTTCAGGCACTCTTGTGTGCCAGTGCCTTACATACTTTTGCTTCTTTGGATTTACTGTGTCATATTTACAAAGAACGAATGCCTTCATATTTTTTGCAATCAGAGCAGAGACAAGTTAATACTTGTACCGTAATCTGTAGAAATATATTATTGTGGTGTGACCTAATAATAATAAATAAATAAAAGTAGGTTATTTCAGGCACAGTAGGTACAAGTACGTACACCCATATTACACAGGAACGCTAAGATATAAAAAAGAGTTTAAAAAAGGTAATACAAATACACGAGTCACTTGTATACCATGCTAAAGATGCGATTTTCAAAGATTTACCAGACATCGCTTGATCTCAGTTCGGGGCAATTCACTAGTTGGTAGGTATTAAACTTTCTCTACTTGAAGGTGTCATTTTGTAACTTTGTATTTCAGAGTATATCCTTATTACTACAACTGTTGTCTATAACAATATCCTTGGCTACAAAAACAAGTTAGTGATCGTCAATTACGATACCTAAATAGTGACTAGTCAATTAAACGCGCTAAGGTAATTAGTACCAGGTCAATACAATTCTTTAAGCAGCTATCAATTTTACGGAGCAATGGAAGCCGTTGAACTAGGCAGAGCGAGGCGTCAAGACGTCTGGCGCAGTAGGTCAGTTAAACGAGCCATGTTCTGCAGTTTTAAGCTGTGTTCAAACGTCGTGCGATAAGGTACCTAAAATACGTTTCAAAATGATCTTTACATGAGTGGTGTTCAAGCCATATACATATTTCCCAGTTACCCACCTGCTTTTTTATAGTTCTGTGATTCATCTAACAACTTCACGGAACGGTTTTCAATCTAAGTTGCTAAGAGATAGAACTTAATATCTTATACGATACATTAGTTTTCAAAGAGATAGTTTGCTTGAACAAATAATTAAACAGTATTTATTGGTCTCTGTAAGGGTCGAGAGGGGCTGAAATTTAGGCCACGAGAATCTACTCGTAAATTTCAAAATAGTTTCTGAATTAAAGCTTTGACAAAGTATTTAATTAAATATTTCAGTTGCAAAGTGTCAAAGGCTCCACTTTGGATTATAGACGATTTAAAATACTTGGTTTGTTATTAATTATTTCATCCATTCAAGCAGCTAATTTAATTGAAATGCTAATCCGAACTTTCTTTGTATTGCGTCCTTCTACGTGGATCACTAGATTGTCGAGCTTGATATTTATTTATCGTTTTAACGTTAAGTATAATTATTTTCCACCAATAAACAATTTTAAGATTATATTTTTAAATAAATATTCTGACATAATTAGGTACAAGCTGTTACCATTAATGTAAAATGTCCTATAAATTTTATTGTTTTCTCTTTTATTATTGTTATTATTATTTTTCATAATTATCAATTATTGACTTCATTTTTTTTTTGACGTAGCAAATGTATCAAATTATTAATTTTAAGATTTCATGTAGTACTTAATGAAATTTTTTCTGCTTTTTTATATAAATATTTTTTTATTTATTGTATTAATTTAATTTTAATATGATTGTCAAATGAAATATTGCATGCCTAGGTATATAGGTAGAATACATTGTTTCAATAGTATAGAAAAAATTAACATCCTTATGACATGTGTTTCTAGCAATAAATTATACTTTGACTTTGACTTTACCTGCGACTTCATCCGCATTTATGTGAAAGCTTGTATGTACCTCATAAGTCTAACCCCTACTTCGCCCCTTTTAGGGATGATTTTTCAATAATTTTGAGTCACATATTTCTTACCTAAAGCTCAAAATATGAATTTTCAGCTCCTTTACTTGAGGTATTATGGATTATACAAACTTTTCAACCCCCCCAAGATTATTATTTGAGACAAAAGATGTCCTGCCCCAGTACCTATATTTCTATCTCCTCGCCAAATTTCATAACGATCCGTTCAGCGACTAAACAGTCGCGAACAAAGAAGAACAAACAAACCAATCTTTCGCATTTAAAGTATAAGTAAGGATATTGGTGCGTAATATTAAACGCGCGTGCGATTCCCGAAGGTGGGAACGGCGCTGGTCCGCGTAAATCTAGAATATGGCGATGGGCTAAACAAAACGTTGTACAGCTAAAGACCCTCAGGTAATATGGGAAGGCTTACTGACCTGGCAACGCCTGCGATCCTGTCCTGGGGCTTTTGTCTGAGGCACTGCAATCCAAATTTGGGGCACAGAATAACTGGCACTACGGCAAGTCCTTGGGAATGATCGATTGATTTATCGATCAGCGATGCGGTTGGCAAAGTCTACACAGCCAGCAATTAGGCTGGAGACGCGAGGGTCGGAAGATCAGCGAGTAGATCAGCGAATTCGACTTGTCTCGGCGCGGGCGGATATGGTAGTCTGCATTACAGTGAATGCAATTGCGTGCGTGTGCGGCCGTCGTATGTGTGTGTGACGTAGAGAGTTCACACTAGATGACCGCGCGCGAATATTTGAACTCCACGCAGCCCAATAATGATTGCATGGAATTACAAGAAAAGTAAACCAACCCTTAGGCTTACCAATATGTGGTTTTAACTATACAACGTAATAATTTAACGTAAATAATTAACTAAAAAGACGCAAACTTAGTGTTGGCGTAACCATTTTCCCCGGCTTGAAAGGTCCTACTTTCGAAACACAAAGAAAGCGAAATTAAGTAAATATATTGCATATCATCGCGAACTCTACCATAGAACAAAAATATATATACATTTAATAGAAAGTCTATATTTAAAACTAACGTCTGCACTGCGATACGAACTAATTTAAACCTAAAACTAATTAGTAAACTAAGTAATTGCTTACTGCGTTGGGAGAGGGCACAACTTTACAATAGGCCGACTCTGAAACGTCCCACCCTGAGTTTTAACTGAAGCGACTCTACATACCCCTTTTTTGTCCGGAAAGATTTCAGTGATTAAACCTAACGGCCAATGCAAGGGAATGATATTATCTTGCATAGAGACGACAACCATGCCAACACGTACTGGATTGGCAGGTGTGTTCCATTTTTGTCTTGATTGAAGGGTGTGCAAATATTCATTGCGCCACCGCTTCCAAAAAGACTGGACAAGTTGGTCAGTTAATTCATGTCGTGAAATAAGGTGTAACCGTGTTTCAGTGACTTCACGAGCGGGCAGAAAGACGAGCGGTTTCGTATTGAGGAAATGCGCAGGCGTTAGTGCGGTGGGTTCTGACGGATCTGAGCTGAGCGCATAAAGCGGGCGAGAGTTCAACAAGGCTTCGATTTGAATTAGCATAGTGTTAAGCTCGTCGAAGGTGAGGACTTGTTGCCCTACAACCTTGAGAAGATGCGTTTTGACACTCTTCACTTCACTTTCCCAGCATCCTCCGAAGTGGGGAGCTCTACATGGGATTGTTTTTAGAGTGATTTTATGAGCCGCCAGTTCCCGTTCCCAAAAGGGGCGATACTCATGCGATAAGAATTGGTAAAGTTCACGAAAATATGACTTAGCACCAACAAAATTGGTGGCGTTGTCTGTATATAGACACTCGATCGGACCACGTCGAGAAAGGAAGCGTTTTAATGCTGCCAAAAAGCTCGCAGTGCTCAGATCTGAAGCAACTTCTAGATGCAGAGCACGCGTTGTCAAGCATGTAAAGAGGCAAATATAGGCTTTACGGCTCTTTTGACCTCTACCTCGTATTGAAGTTATTAAAAGCGGTCCCGCGTAATCACACCCAGTGTGTGAAAATGCTTTGGGAGCTGTTTCGACACGAGACTGCGGCAGATCGGCCATGATCGGGAAAACCGGACGTGGCTTGGCTCGAAAACAAATGTTACATTTGAAAGTAACGTGACGTACAATACGTCGGGCGGACAGGATCCAATATTTCTGCCTCAAAAGAGAAAGAAGCAAGTTTGGACCTGTGTGAAAGTTGCAGACGTGATAGTGGGTAACCAGAAGTTCCACGAGGTGGTCCTGTCGAGGAAGTAAAATTGGGTGACGCGAGTCAAACTCTAAATCAGAGTTGGCTAAGCGTCCACCAACGCGAATAAGTCCATTATGCAGAAACGGACTAAGTTTCTGTAATGACTTAGAACATATCTTGTTGCGAGATAAGCGATCAATATCGGATGCAAAATGAGTTTTTTGAACAGATCGCCACACTACTGATTCAGCAAACTCTAAGTCCGATGCGGTAACGGGCCCCCTAGGCAGACGTTTCATGAATTTATAAACAAAACAAATTGTTTTCAAATATTTTATCCAGGAGGAAAACCTACTAGAGCGGTAGTACAGAATATTTTCTGTGGGAGGAGATTCCAATGAAACGGCAGGAAGAGCCACTGCCTTCATTTCTGGAAGCTCTTGCGAGTCGCCTGATACGAATGGTTTTACCGGCCATTCGTGGCGGGGCTTTGTTAACCACGGCGGTCCCTCCATCCAAAGTGGATGATGGACTAATTGAGCTGGTGTTAAGCCACGAGAAAGACAGTCGCTCGGATTTTCAGATCCTTTGACATGAAAAAAATGTTCAGGAGAGAGATTCTCTTGAATTTTAGCGATGCGATTGGCCACATAAGTGTGCCAGCGATGTGGCGAAGAGTGAATCCAACTCAAAGTTACAGTTGAATCCGAGAAGGCTACGACAGCCTCAATGGCGTATCGAGCGGAGTAGAGATCGTAAACTCGTTTTATCAAAATTGATAAAAGGAGTGCGGCGCATAACTCTAGACGAGCGAGCGAAATAACCTTAAGCGGTGCGACTTTGGACTTTGCACATACCAGTGAGACGACGATGTCACCGTCTGGTTTGACCACGTGGGCATAAACAGCACCACCGTAAGCCTTTTCACTGGCATCCGCAAACCCAATTATTGAAAGCTTACAATTTTCAATCACGCCAATATGGCGGACAAATCGAAGCTGCGAAATCTGAGGCAATTCAGATTGAAATTGTTCCCAAAGACGAACAATGCGATTGGGAGGGACATCATCCCAACCAATTTTTACAAGCCAAAGCTCTTTGATCAGTAGCTTGGCGTATAAAATCATGGGCGCGACTAGACCCAAAACATCGAAGAGGCGCGCTATGGACGACAGTATATGCCTCTTGGTGCAGGGACGATTATCAGGGCTAACCTGAAATGCGAAGTAGTCATCGTCAGGGAACCAACGAAGCCCAAGAATTTTCAATGTCGGATCCTTACTTAGATCGACACTGTGCGAGAGTCGCAATGACTCGGGAATAGCTTGAAGAACTTCGGAGCTATTACTTGACCATTTGGTCAATTGAAAGTCACCAAGTGAAAATATCTTAATCAGTTGATGAGAAGCGTCTATTGCCTGCGACACACTAGAGAGAGAGCTCGCGATATCGTCCATATAGATATCTCGACTCAGTATATCACAGGCAAGCGGAAAATTTTGACCCTCATCCTTACACAATTGTTGAATTGTGCGGATGGCGACAAAGGGAGAGCACTTAAGCCCAAACGGGAGCACCGAAAACTGCAAGACTTGCAAGTCTTGGTCCTCGCGAAAGCGGTAGAGAATACGCAGGAGGGGGCGATCCTCAGGGCGTACTTGTAAACGAAGGTACATAGCTTTTACGTCAGAAGTGATAGCCACCGCGAAAAGTCTCAGGTTCAATAAAATATTGAGCAGGTCAGCTTGCAGAGCTGGACCGGCATAAAGAATGTCATTTAGCGATGTTCCATTGGCTGTCTTCGCGCTAGCATCAAGAACCACGCGTAACTTGGTGGTTGTCTTGTCCTCGCGGATGACAGCATGGTGCGGGATATAGAATGAGACTTCTCCCGGCAGTATCTCTTCCACAAAAGAAATGTAATTATTCTTTAGATAATCTTTAATGACGTCGTCATAAAGAAGCTTGACGGTTGGATGTGATCTCAATTTTCGTTCGAGGCTAAAAAACCTACGACGTGCGATTTCGAATGAGCTACCTAACGCCGATGCGTCCGTCTTCAGCGGCAAAGCGACCACGTACTTGCCAGATTGGGTGCGAGTAGTGGTGGAACAATAAAACTGCTCGCAGTGTTTATCGTCCACGCTGGTGATGGAAGAAGCTTGAACTTCTTCAATTTCCCAAAATTTACGCAAGTCGCAGCTCTCAAGAGAAGACATCGCGCAGAACGACAATGTGGCAGAGGGAGGTTCTAAGACGGGAGCGTCTCCCATGAATATATATCCGAGAACCGTCTCCAATGCGTCCGGACATCCAGCCTTAGACGTCACTTGACCTGGTTGCAATAACTTAGAAAACAGTTTGACTCCCAGGAGGATATCAATATTCCCCGGCATACCCCAAGTATCATCAGCGAGTAACTTGGAATCGATGTGATTTAAATCAGCGACATCTATCGAGCATAACGGGAGTTGCCCAGTTATCTCGTCAAGTACCAAAGCATCGATGGTGTACTTAGGCTGTGCACGAAGGCGCGAACTGAACGTGAGGTCAACCGAACCCCGAACCGATTGAGAGGTACCGCCAATACCTTTGACGGTGACCACTGAATCGTCGCGGATGGATAACCCGAGCATTCGACAACAGCGAGTTGTTATGTAGTTCTTTTGAGAACCTGGGTCAAGAAGACAACGAACAATAACATCCTTCCCTTTCTTACCTACCACTAGAACCTTTGCCGTAGCTAAAACTTCAGTAGTGCGCGTGAGATGTGGGGCCGTGGCCGAATGAGTGCACAAGGAAACACGTTCCGGTTCCGGGGCCTCGTTTCCGGTGTCGGCCGGTGACGGAGATGCGGCGCTAACTGCTGAAGCGTGCTTCAGTTGTGGCGGCTGCGATTGATCAAAATGTAAAAGGGAATGGTGGTTACCATTGCACTTCTTGCAGGTGGTTGAAGACTGACATTTCGATACAGTATGTTGGCCACTGAGGCAATTAACGCACATTTTATTATCTTTTATGTATTTAAATTTATCATTCGCACTCAGTTTGAGAAAGGCATTGCATTTATACAAGTGAGTATGCGACGAATGACAAAGCGAACATTTAGGTGATGTAGCTACATACACCTGCGAGACCCGAGAGGGCGCGGAGGGCGCAGTGGCGCCGCTGCCGGCAGTCGACTTGTCCGGCCGCTGCGGCGCGGTACGATACAGGATTTTAACCTGCTCTCGCACGAACCTAACAAAATAATCATAGTCCACGCTTTGAGGATCCTTCACATTGCGAAGCGACATTTCGTATTGTTTTGCGATGTCGGAGTCTAATAACTTAAGACCCGAGTACATGAATATAAAATCAGACATGTTATCTATCTTCAATTGTTTGAGGCCCGCCACAATTGCGGTGAATTTATCAAATACCTTTTCTATATTAGCGGGCGAAGAACCAGCTGACTTCAAAGAAAACAGCTGATTTAGGTAGCTAACGGCTAATGCGTGCGTGTCCCTGTACTTAGCGATAAGCGCGTCCCAGATAACACGATAGTTTTCTGCAGCGGGCACAATACCGGCTGCGACACTTTTCGCTTTGCCTTTGAGGTGACCCAGTAGGTAATGGATGCGATCAGAATCCGTCAGATCGGGATTCAAGTGAATAACCCGTTTGAATGTTTCATAAAAGAACGGGAAATTCTGAATGTCACCGTCGAAGGTAGGTAGTTCAATTCTCGGTATTTTTATATGACATGATCCTGACCTAGCGCTCGATAAACTATATGCGCTAGAATCTTTGTTTGGGGTCAGTGAACTCAAAATAATTTTTATTTCGCAAGAAAGATCGTCAAAGGCCGACAATGGTTTATAATTAACCTCATATGTCGGATTAAGTTTCATAGACAGAATGTTAATATTGTCAATTGTGGTGATAAACTCATTTCGAAGTGAATCAATTGTTCTGGCTTGTGCAATAAAAGTATTCCTCGATTTCTCATCATCGAGTGTGGAAATGGAGTCATAAATCTTTTGTATGCGAGCAAAAAATATGGCGCGTTTGCCTTCATAAAGTTTTAGCTTATTTTGCAAATCTTCCATTGCAAGTTAAAAACGTAAACTAAATTTAACAAAAAATATTTATACGGAACCACTTAGGTATCCGAAGCGATGCGAAAAGGCACAAGCCACACAAATGGAAACTAAATAAAAAACAATAACTTGGTACGGAACTACTTTCCCGAACCTGCGGAACCCTAAAACCAACGATGGAAAAGGTGCGAATACAAAAAACAAATAAACAACGAAATAGGTAAACAAAGTCTCAAATAAATTCGAATACTTACTTATTGAGTACTTGAGTAGATACGGAACGAAGTCTCCGTCTACGCGAAACCTTACAAAAAGTGAAGGGTGAAAAAACTTAGTAAATACGGAAACTTGTTTCCGTAAATATTATACGGAAACTTCCGGAACTTATTAAAATCTAACGTAAGCTAGTACGCAGATGCGATGAGATGCGATGCGATGTATCGGTCACTAAAACACGACAATAATTTCCGTACAGTACGGAACCCTAACTAAAGAATGTTAGGTGCGATGCGAAAGAGGAGCGGAACCAATAGGTTTGCAACCCTACGTGATCCTAACTAACACTATAAACTATCCCAAAAAATAAAAGCAAAATATTTTATTACCTATTTTACGGAACAGCCGTATGTATGGATACGGAAATAAATTATCCGATCGTACAACACTAGCGAAAGTGTAGGTGCGGTGTAAGTAAACAATATTTATTTAATTACAAATTATAGATTGAATGCGATTAATTTGATTAAATTGTATTAATTTAATCAATGCGGTGGTAACTGATCCATCATCAGGATGATGATAATGATGATGAATCAAATGCGGTGTGGACTGTATTGCGAACTTATTATATAGGTATGTGCTGGAAAATGCGATGCGAATATTAAGATAACACACAAAAATCTAAAAGTGCGTTCACCTAATTAACAATGTTGCGATTCCCGGATTTAGATTCGATGTTGGTGCATAGGTATGAACTTGAACTCAAATGAATGCAATGACAAAAGATGACCAACCAACATAGACCTCTATGAGAACCCCAAACACGTTGTTGGACTTGTTGCCGTGCACTTGCGATATGCCAGCAATATGCCAGCGATATGCCACGAAACTACCCGCAATAAACTATAAATGATGGAATTTTATGTGTAAATTTGAGAAATATCTCTTAATTCGTGTAGAAAACTTATTTAACGACAAGAATTAACGCAGCTATAAGTAACTTTTATAACTTTCTTTATGAAATAATAACATAAAGTGCAAATTTAACAAAATGATTCCACGATTAAAGTAACGGGATTCGTAAACCAGTGCAGACAAAAGTAGACCTTAGGTATAACGCAATAAGGATGAATTTAGGATATATGATATGCAATATACGTAATTAAATTCTAGATTTTTATTCAATTTTGACAATTCTATAATAGGATTGTAGGATCAAAATGGATCTATCTATGTTCGCAAGGACTAAAATGATAGATCCGGCTCGTTAGGACCAAAATGGTGCGTAATATTAAACGCGCGTGCGATTCCCGAAGGTGGGAACGGCGCTGGTCCGCGTAAATCTAGAATATGGCGATGGGCTAAACAAAACGTTGTACAGCTAAAGACCCTCAGGTAATATGGGAAGGCTTACTGACCTGGCAACGCCTGCGATCCTGTCCTGGGGCTTTTGTCTGAGGCACTGCAATCCAAATTTGGGGCACAGAATAACTGGCACTACGGCAAGTCCTTGGGAATGATCGATTGATTTATCGATCAGCGATGCGGTTGGCAAAGTCTACACAGCCAGCAATTAGGCTGGAGACGCGAGGGTCGGAAGATCAGCGAGTAGATCAGCGAATTCGACTTGTCTCGGCGCGGGCGGATATGGTAGTCTGCATTACAGTGAATGCAATTGCGTGCGTGTGCGGCCGTCGTATGTGTGTGTGACGTAGAGAGTTCACACTAGATGACCGCGCGCGAATATTTGAACTCCACGCAGCCCAATAATGATTGCATGGAATTACAAGAAAAGTAAACCAACCCTTAGGCTTACCAATATGTGGTTTTAACTATACAACGTAATAATTTAACGTAAATAATTAACTAAAAAGACGCAAACTTAGTGTTGGCGTAACCAGATATTATCAAAATCTTTGATTTATGATATTTATAATAATGATAGAAACACAATCTTATGTTCAGTCGTAAATTGTATAGTTTCCTGTGAAGACATCCATACAAAACAACCGTTAAAGTTTACATGCAGGCATATTCGAATAATTAGCTCAGCACGTGGACATGAATCTATTTTGACGGTGACCGACCGACCTAGCTAGCTCGGAAGCCAGTGCTGATTTTCTCACATCAAAGTGCTGATAAAGATAGTAGTACTTCATTGATTGAAGTGCTGATAGTACTTCATTGATTTAACAGACGCAAATTAAGTACTTACAAAGAGACCAAAATATCGATTTACACAGTATAAGATGCCGACATTATACGATCTGAAAACGAGATTTTTAAGTCTTCAGTTTGTGCGGATCTTTTGTATACCTACGGGTACGCATTTTTACAGAAATCTGAAGCATACATTTTTAAGACTGTCAACACACGTCACAGCCTTAGCATCGCTATGTTGATAGTACGTGCCTACTGCCCAGGTCTGTCAAAAATCGAATCCATTAGTACGATTCTTTATTGGGGCTAACCTGTTAGCTAATCATATTTTGATGTAAGAAAATCTCGACCTGACTCCTGTGCTAACCTATTTGACGTGGAAGATAAGCATAATGATTGGCTAGTGCCAGATATACTACTCATGTTAGTTAATAGGTATGTAACTATATAGTATTGATGCGTTGAGTTCAAATGTGTTATTAGTGTGAAAATAATTTTTTTCTGAATAGATCTAGTTATATTGTAAGCCAACCATTAAATTACGGAAACTAATGAAATTAAATAAATTCAAGACAATCAACAGAGATAGAGAAATGCCTAACGAGTGTCATCCATCATAGTTCATACACACCACTCCTGATATGACTTGGTTTTAGAATAGATTCTGCTACCTAATCGAAATCAATTTCAAAAATAAATTCTAAATGGTGCACAAATCATTTCGTTTTGCGTGAGTACAATACATGGGAAAACAAGTGAATTCTAATATGACTACCATTTTATATGAAACAAAGAGGTTGATTGGGGTATAAATGACAAACACACCGAAACAGGTGGCATTTCGGTACCACTCTCGGACCATGATTAGAGATACCTACATAAACATATGCTAAACAGCCAAAATTGCATGTTCGTTCAGAAACTAAATATATGTATAGTTTGTACTAAATATATGTATGTTGTAGATGCATGGGCAGTGAGTACAAAAACGATGGTTGCTAAAAGCTTATTTAGAAAAGAACCATATGCTGATTCTAATAAATGCGTAAAAAGGACATAAAGATGATGATGAAGTGAAAACTAATTAATTTTATACTTCCTTAAGTTTTGATACTCGGATGATCGGAGCACCAGGTGGTTATAATTTATGTATATGGTACCTACCTACGTAAGGTATATCGAGCCGGACATGCAACGGGGAGAGTGTTATCGAGACCGGACTTGGGCTCGGAGGTTGTTTGTTCTATAATATATATATATATATATATATAATATAAAACTCCGACAGTGCCTGCGACAGATGCAAAATGTATCTGTCGCAGGCACTGTCGGAGTTTTATATTATTTTATTTTATTTATTTGGGAAGATAAATAGTCATACATTACACTATAGGTAAACAGTAAGAGGCATAAGGAATGAGTAAATGTATGACCCACAACATCATCCACAGATTAGTAGAAACAAATGTGCGTTATAAAAAAAAAATGTAGATTACTACTAGAACTTATATCCCTGCACACAAGCACCTACCCACTATCTCAATAGGTAGGTACCTATGTGCCAGGTTTTGCGGTAACTTTGCTGCTACCAGCACTACGAAGCAAATGAGATTAAGTTTGTTCTTACACAATGACAATGTGTTTATTGGAGTCATGTTGCAAAGCATTGTCATGTTTCCACTTTTGTGCTAATATCCCAAACACTACGATAACAAACCTAATTTCTCAATCATTGGAGCTTTCTAATTTCTCTGTTGGTTTCAAAGGAATGAAGCAAAGCTTAGTTGTAGTAGATATTTAATTGGACAGTGACCTTTTTCGTTGATATACAGATAAAAGTAGAGGTCATCGACAGAAACTTTTAGGTTTAAATAGAATCGAAACTTGTCTAGACGCTTAAGGTAGAACCCCTTGCTTCTCGGTGGCGTCATTATGTCTTAAATGGAACGTGTTTGGACGCTGAACCGAGATTCTACAAAAAAACTTATTGTTTTTCGAAGGGTCTAGAAAATATCTTCTCGCTTCGTTTTCCTTTCACGCTAACATCGGACAACGGAATTTAGTCTAAAAACTTTGCAGCTGTCACGTGGCATCTCACAAGCGAATGACATTTCCATACACAAACCGATCTTTCCGCTGGCGTGAATGCCAACAGAAAATAAGTAAGATAAGGCGATCAACCACTTCATTCGATCTGCATGCTGTCTTACTTTGATTACTCTCACATTCAGGCTGGTAAAACACACCAATCGTCGTTTATTGGCGTGAACTTAACTGTTATTGGTCTGAACTTACCCCAAAATCGACAAAATAACATAGATGTACGATCGATATCACGCGATCCGAATACGCAACTATTTGGTTTCAGTTGGATTTATAGCAGTTCGTACGGTACAGTACCGGCATTTTATTAAGCAACTTTAGTCAGTACACGTCTATCAAATGGTCCGGCATCTTTGATAGAACCTTTGATTGGCACGAGTATCGATTATCTACTATAGAAACGAAATTTAATATTGAATTGACTTTAAAAATTATATATTAGTTCTTAGTTCCCTGGTAATTTATTAGTAGAGGTAAGCTTGTAAAAATATGAATAGACATTTTAGAACCCATGTAAAAGAAGACATGTAAAAGGACTAGGGTCTTGCTTGCTTGCCGTGTCACTGATTCTTTCTTAGTCATACCTCAACCTGGTCACTGACATAATACAATTGTGTCAGTGACCAGGTTCAGGTATGGTGGCTCTGAAAAGAGCCTATGTCCGTCGCTGAAAATAAGGTTAACAGTAGGTTCTGGAAACCTCACAGAAGATATGAAAGAAGAAAACATGTTGCCGAACCCTATAGCGTGGGATATGGGCAGGATAATGATGATGATAAAAAACCTGCCAGAATAACGTTAAAGGATGCCAGTACGGTAGCCCACCCCAAACCAATGCAATAATTCAATCAACGACAGTTTTATAACAGTTTTATTGAAAAAACATTTATTTGCAGTATGCTCGGAGCTTCGTATGGGCGATTGTTTACGAACTATTGAATCTACGTCTGTTTGATTAATTTTTAGCACAGCTGTATTTGCGAATAATTTGTTTTCATGTAGAAATTCATAGATTCTTTTATCCATAGATTATTATTCATATCTACATATTCAATGAAGGTGTTATCACTAATATGAATACGTACCTACTGGGGTCAGATTTAAACAAGCTAAAGGTATCAACTTATATTAATACCAAAAATAAAGGTCAGTGAGCTTACAGTAGCGTAAAAATATTCATTACAAACTTGGCAATAAATGTCTAATTTTTGTACAGTAATGGCATAAATGAAAAACCTAGGGTACCTACTAGGGTACTTCGTAAAATATCAGTTTTTCAATTCATACACTTGGGATCTATATTTTCCAACCCCGTATAAATGGTACGGAAGCCTCAGGGCGGAAGTTCTACTCGCACTTGACCTTCTTTATTTGAGATATGAGTGCTCCTTATTTAGATGGTGCTCTTAGATGGAATTTCTTAAATTCAGCAGCGGGGTTTAGTGAGTTTATAAGGGAAATAAACACACGTTAATAAGGAAGCGTTTCACGGAATAACTGACTTATTTAATGCAGAAAAGTAGATTTAAAGAAGGTAGAAATAAGGTTTATTATTATAGACACTCACCGTTGATAGAACCAATCTGATAGTAGCACCGACAGATCAGAACCAAAAACAAAATCCAAGATATCACTATAGGTCCGTCTTGCACAAATAGCAATTCCATTTTTCCATAAACAAGAAGTCACACAATGTTTCAAACGAAAATCGAGCACGCGATAGAAGCACGCGAGAAATTATAAAGTTTTATCACGAAATATTGACGTTTAACAGGGCTCAGAACAATAAGATTCCTTGACTGCTTGTTTTCTGGTGTGAAAATGAACACAGTTCGGGGTAGACGCACGCGGTGTCATCGCTCGCCGCGAAAATGTACGCTTGGCACATGCGCGGGAGCAGATTCCAAGTAACAAGAAATTACACCGTTTAATTATTCTGTTGTTTTAGGTAACATCCGATATCGTGAGGGATGGACGTGTTCACTTTTACGATGCATTCGGAATTTTATATATCCGTCCGTTGAATGTTTATTGTGGGAATTTAAACATGTAATAAACACAAATTGTTGTAGGTAATGTAACGAAATTGATCAGGAATAGTTTTTCAATAGAGGGTAAGCGCAAGCGCAAGCGCGCTCTGACGAACCGTACCGACTGACCTAACTGGCGCACGCGTCTATAACATGTGTTGAGTTGTCGAACGCACAATACGCTGAATGATAACTAAAATAAAACCCACCTCCCATGAAGAGAATACATTAATATGCAGCTTCGTAAATATAGCCTGTGTTTTTGATGTTTCAAGATCAAACAGCAGAGAAGTGTCAACGAACTATGCTAAATTAAAATATTCAAAAGTTAAATGGCAAATGCTCAACAAGTTTTCACGCAGACAGTTCAACCTGCCAGGTCGGGTTATGTTTATTTCAATTTCTGCAACATTTGCTAAAATACCTAGTATTCAACGGAACGAGATAATAAGCTTAAAAATTAAACTCAAAAACAACGCAAAAGCTTGTTTTATTTAGACAGATATTATCGTCAATGTCATGAAGAATGATATAGTATTTGTACCTACTTATATTTTTAGAATGTACAGATACACATAAATACATAGAATAAATAGTTCTAAATTACAAATATTGTGCTTCGAAAGCAGATTCAAGATTTTTTCAAACTATCATAGAGATAAAATACCTAGATCAATTCACATACAGTGTTATGTTTTACTGCATGTAAAGAATTCCCAAAGCCATTTTTGTTATTTATATTAAGCTTGTTATATTTTTGTTGAATAAATGGATGAAATGAAAAACTTTTCTTATATTATGTATGTTGTAACATTAATTCGAATACCTTTCCTGTAAGCTAGCTAAGTTTACCTAAAATATCAAAACATAAATTAAATTAAGAATCACGCGATTTCTAATATTTTTTATATTTTCTTTTTTTTTACTAGTTAAAAATTTATAAATATTTTTTTCTAGATAATAACAAAATGACAACAAACGAGAAAACTATCAGAAAATATACGGATATAGGATGAAGTCGCGGGTAATAGCTTGTAGTAAATATAGAAGATAATATATTTCTAAATTTGTTAAACGCAAAGTCCAATGATCCAATCAGCTTCAGAACTTTAGAGATATTCACATAAAAGGGCATAACGATCTTGTTGACCTTCAGAGAAAAACTTTGAGCGACTAAACTTCGCAATTCATACAATCCAAAGTATACGAGTATGTAGAAACATTTTGGTAAGTATTATCTAAGTACGAATAAATACTTGTTAGACAACCACAAAACCGCTGTCTAAATAAGATGTGATGTAAGTAGAATCATAAAACTTCGTACTTTATTATTCTCGTACGCTTCTATAACGGCGTTGTCATGTAAGGGCTGGGTATTCAATATGGAGACAACAGAAACATACATAGAAGCTGTTTGAAAGGCATTGTTAAACTTGTGAAACCTCTGAGAAGAAAGTACTTTGGTGCGTAAAATCTTTTTCGCGACATTGATTTGCCATTTTCACGTTCACGTACAGAAGATCTAGGTACATTTATTAAAAACGACGAAAGATTTCAAAGGAATTTTAGTAACCATATTTTGTGATCATAGAATAATATACAGTACTGCAGGTGTTTTTTGCAAAACAATTGTCTGCCAGTTTATCATCAGGTATAACTAGTACCTACCTATAGTCTAAAAAATATATGTATTTAGGTCCGCTACTTTTTTTTTATTTTAAAGTAGGTTTTCTTAGTTATAATTTTACTAAAAGATTGTTGTGCACGCAAGGAGCCTCTAGAAGGCGCACTTTATTCCTTTCACAATACTGATTCTTTAACCGACGGTCATAGGTCCTTTTTAGGGCCACCATACCTCATCCTGATCACTGACCTAATACAGGATGACGAAGAAAGAATCAGTGACACGACAAGCAAGCAATGTTACTAAACATCATTGTATGTTGCACATAAAGGATTAACGTGCCGCAAAAATGACGTAATTCCCTAGAACCGGCCTCACCTCGTTTAATACCCGTGCAATTACAGAGCGGACCTTGAACTTTAGGCTCTAGACGGGTCGCCCTCAGTGGGAACCATTTCTCTGCTACCCATCATAATCTAGTGTCCATCTGAGAGTAAATCCTCCGTAGGCTCTTTTTCCCGATATGACCATAAGATAATATTTTCTGAAATACAAATTTAAATTTAGCTGACCCGCCCGCAACTTCGCCCGTCTAGATTCCAGTGATAGCTATGTCCATCGCTAGATTGTATCCTAAGTCATTCTACACAAAGTAAGAGTACAGCCATGGGCTACAGTTCCTCAAAATCAGAACCTGGGACTCGTTATAAAGTTGCTGTACCTTCATCAGTACCTTGACCTTCGACCTCCAGTCGAGTCGGGGCAAAGTCCCTGAGGTCATCCCGAGACTCCTAGAAATGGAGCAAGGCCCCGACCTTTACCTGGCTAGTCCTTGTTTAACTTTTCTCTTGACGCGTAGGCATTCAATATTTGTAAAAGACAAAAGTATTCTATGATATACAAATATTTTATATTAAATGTTTATTTTTAAGGGTTCACGAGATTTTATTAAATTTGAGATCAAAGTGTGTTATTTACTCGTCTAACCAGCTTAAAAATCTAGATTCTATGCCTAGCAGCAGTCCATGAGGCTAGCAGAAATTTGGTTGGAAACCCTGCTCTTATCAGCCATAATTTAAATCTGATCTTTTACTAGTGAGTGATTACGTAGACAAGACAAATTAAGAAACTGGCCAAATAAATGAAAACCAATCGTCATCATTACAGCCGTAGGACGTCTACAGCTGAACCTCTAGAGCTCCGCGATAGATTTCTAAGCACGAACTTACTAGGGTTCACATTAAAGGGAGATGCTCTTTACGCTGCTGCTAAGATGTGTGTGAACTAAATTGAGATTAGTGTTGCACGACTATCGGGAGAAAAAAAAATCTAGTAACAATATCGATAGTGCTATCTATAGTATCGATACTGTTGATCGTATCAATTATTCAGATTGAGTAATAGGTAGGTGTTATTGATGTTCAGCTGATTGACTATTACTATCGATAATATTGATTGGATACAAGCAATATTGATAGTACGTTCCAATTTGCAGTTAGTACACAAAAAGCTCTATTTTCGTTTTCATTCTCGGGTACCTAACTCTGTGAAGGGATTACTTTAAATGATAAATTAGAAAGTTAAACTAGTTTTCACATGATTTTCAACCATAAAACACTTTTAACACTCTCTCCAATAATTGTTTACTTTGGTGTTACACTGTACAATACAATACTATTGATAGATTATCGATAATAACGATATTGTTGCTATTGTCCAAGGTTAATACGGTAGTATCGATAGACTATCGATAGTATTACTAAAGGCGTGAAACTCTCATTCGGCGCGAAATTTCGAAAACTGCGCTAGCCAGGCGACTCACTTTGTGTTTACGCTGAGAGAGCGAGCTGTGATTACGTGTGATTCATTCAAAACATGATAGCACATTTCAAAATCTGATAGAAAACATATTTTTACGAAATTACATGCGCAACTGTTTATTTTTAAACTTTGAAAGCCACATCTGGAATAAAAATGACTTTTACAAAATCAAAGCTTCTAAGAAGAGGATGGTATGGCATACTTGATGTAGGTAATGATAAGACAGATAATATCAACTAGACTTTTGCAGCTTACTTCCTAACCTTCAGAAGAGTATGGCATTAAAAGAGCCATAAAACACCACTCGTAAAAGAACTGTAAAGTAGCAATAGCACATTTACGGCGTAAATATTGCATTCGTTTTATTTCTTTGAACTTAAGATATATACTTCTCAACGGATATAAACATTAATGTTACTTAATAACTTCCAGAACGATTAATCTACCTACCCTTATGTTCGTTTCGCTACAATATGAAATAGAGTTTCAAAGAAAAATTGCCTCAATATCCTTGCTCCGGGCCGTGAGCCAGCAAACAAGTCGAATGCAAGCTTCATATTACACAGCTATGCAAACTAGCTTTGCTCTATACGTGTGCTAGAAGCCACGTTCACAATATTTCAGGTCCCAAGACTCCTGTAACTGATCAATTATTTACGCCTGCCAACGTCAACTTAGACCTCCGTTCGCATTCTGCTCGCCTGGTACTAGAAGTCTACCTGTGGCCTATAAATTGGGTTGATTTAAATAATATATCGCCTTCTACGGGAATTGGCATGCCGATGGGAAACGAACAAAAATGTTCAGCTGTACATTCGTATCATGTTGTGTCTATATTCTCGCCCGAAGCTTCGTGTAGGTAGGCCCTACCACAATAAAATAAGAAGCAGGATATCGACCGACAGATATTTTATAAAGTTACCGCTTTTTTATCGTCATAATATACTCTTTGCAACTGAAGTGAAGCGAAGTGTAGACATGCAGCCAAATGTGTCGCGCCAAAACCCTATGATACGTGTTAATTTACCGACTATTGCGCGATGGGCATTCGTTGTCGGCCGAATGTTTCGCGATAGGCCGAAGTACCCGTCCACATGTCGCGACAAAGCGAAGCGTTATCGCGATAATGTAGACGCAGCATTAGTATTAGCATAGTCGAAAGCCTGAATAATGGCGTCTATCAGTTTATCAATATTTCATTGGTAAAATTAATGTAAATGGCTACCTATCTGTCACTTTATTGGGTTGAGAGAGCTATTACTAATAAAGTATAGTGACTCAGTGGCAAACGCCAAAAAAGAAAACAAAAAATATAACAAAAAAAATCAAGTATAAATCATAATCAGTAGTGAAGTTGTCTTAGGTAAAGTGAGGAAGCGATTCATATACAGAAACGAACGAACGATTGTAATATGACGTACACAGTTTCACTTTTTCTAGAAACGTTCACGTATTAAGCGATAATTGATAAACGAACCAGACACGCATTGATCAATTTTCTTTACAATTAATTGGTGTATCGTTATGTTTCGTAAATTAACGAACATCTTTCGGCGTAACTTTTTCTTTCAGTGGGTAATTGTTTCGAATGTAATTGGAAGTGATGTCTTGTGAATGTTTCCTGTTACTTTTTGGGGGGATTTTGTCCAATTTAAGCTTTTATTTTCTTTTCGTCGCGACCGAAGTCTTCGCTATTCGCTTCGGCAAAATCATACGGGAGACAAGGTCCCTCCTACTAGTCACTAGACTATATCATCGCTCTACATGGCTGCTGTCAAACAAACGATATTATTTACTAAATTCACCTTATAAGACTAGGAACATGATAACAACATAACAGGAATCGGATGAAGATTAGACTGATTATCTACCTCCCCCAAATAACGGAATTTCGCAATTCAAAACCACTAACAGGTTATTAGCATCATTAACTCTACCAAACAGGAATACCATAGGAAGATCTAATTGTTTAGAACCACAGATTACAATAGAAACCAATGACGTCACGCGTTTATGGGTAACGTGTGCTCAAAACATGTCCCAAAGAGATGAGATGTAGGAGGTTTGTAGGACATCATTTGTTTATTGGTGTGTTTAAGGATACGAGTAGGGTTTGATGACATTATTATAAAAAATAAAAAAAGGCGGCAATTTCATTTGGAAAATGTATTATACGGGGTCCTGATGGGAGTATGCGCGTTACTGATGCATTTACAGTTGCGATCGAACACTCCTTTTTTAATGCAATAAGGACAGCTTAAGTTGATCTAGAATAAAAAGAAGAAATATTCTTAAGAATATAGTAAAACCTATTTAGACGAATGACAAGACAAGGCCAAAGTACTGATTGGCAATCACGTCGATATTGTATTGCGTAAGAGATTAGCGGTCATTGTCGGACTTGAGATGATAAAAATAACCAAGGGTTAATTTATTTACAAATTGTACCGTAACTAGTATACCTACCTACGAAAGGGGCTTATTCGCTCAACAAAAAGAAACAATTATTAAAACAACTGATTTTTCAGACCTTTTTCAGATTAGCTATTTTTGGTATGTCTATCATCTTTACTATCTCTACTATCTAAACAGTCTTAACTTCGCAAAACAGCTTGCATAGTGTTTTTTCAATAAATAAAAAAGAAGTATGTAGTACCTATTCACAAAAATCGTAGACAAACGTTATTACCAATTAGGCTTACAATAAGCCCGTTTTAGGATGGTAACATATTATAAATCACCTTGTATTGGAAAAGTCAGGTCCCCAGATAGTTAAAAGTACCTAAAAGGTAAAATGTAGGTGTCGTGATACAGGCAGAGAGTTGAAATTAGATTATGAAAAGTAACTACTGTGATCATTTATCTTCGAAAAAGTAGATCTACTTCGAAAGGTTCAAGGAAACAAGGTTTCTACCTAATTCAATGACCGTACTAAACATTCAGTTAGGCAAACTTCGTAATAACGAGTATACGCAAAGCGAAAACTGTGGAACGAAAAGCACCTACTAACTTTCCGCATAGTTTTGAAAAACCTGGTTCGTAGCTCATGTTTTTCTATTATTCTATTAAAGTATTTTCGCCTCCCCGTTCATCTCTATTCGTTTGCTCGTTCATTTCATCATTTAAGAAAAGTCTTGTGTGCAAGTCGAACGCGTGTATTATTTATTCTTTCGTTTTGAACAGCTGCGGAAAATGAGTATGAACGCCAGACCACTCGAGCACCTCTTTCCTTATGATGATTCCACTATATATGTAGTGCCCCACATGAAGTTGCATAAACACAAGGAGATGATCAGAACGGATCTCAATGCAAATAAAACGCAAATGCTGCTGCACCCATTAACTGAATAATAATGGTCAGAAAAGCTAACTGCCAATTAAGCCTTTCTATTCCCTCGTTCGTTTAAATCTATCGTGCTTAAGGCGATACTTTATTCAAAGCTAGCAGAGTACATTTTAAATAGTTTTTGTTTCATTGAAGTAAAGAGCACAACAAGACAATAAAACGTTAGGGTTTTATCCATTTTTGGATCCAATGCGAAGTAGAATTATTTGTTAGTAGGTACCTAACTATAACGCATCTCACGGTTTGAGAAGAAATTTTAATAAGACAGTCCATGAAGACGTTTGGGAGGTTTTCACTTCAAACTTCAATATTGAACTGAAATCGCATGGTTCATGTTAAAACGTCTTTAATTTAGTTGAATTTACGCCTGTTCTTCGCCTAGCTAGAAGGTACAGACAAGAAACCGCTTGGTTATTTTTTTTAAATGATCCTTTTACATCTTTATTAATAATTGAGATGTGCACGAAAAGAGCCTCTAAGAGGCGCACTTTAATTCTTTCACCACACTGATTCTTTCATCGACGGTCATAGGCCCTTGTTAGGGTTAGGGCACTATAGTGCCCTAACTTGTCTTAGGTCATTGACCAGGTTGAGGTATACCTCCTAAGACAGGAGGACCAGGAAATAATCAGTGACACGGCAAGCAAGCAATAATCGAGATGGACTGAGCAATAACCTAGACACTTACCGGCGACATCGTTGACATTTGCCGCGACTGGGATGGCAGGCGCTCGCTTCGTGCTCGCGGTCCGAGGCGATGGCTGCCCCCGGCGACATGGCGGCGTGCACTCTGGGATCGAACGCTGAAAATATATCAGAAATTATTATGGCTAAGTGTGTGTGTGTGTGTTGTGTCGATCCAAAACCAGCAACCTATCTAACACATGGTCAATATACGTGAAGACCTGATTAAGCCGCGGGTTCCTTAACGACGTTTTCCTACACAGTTTGTGCACATATCTCAAATATAAGAATAAATTGATGCACGTCCGTTATGAACCCATGACCTTTGGACCGAAACTTGAGGTACTACTTATTTACGGCAACATGGTTCAACACATAATGATGATAGGCCAACACTGCTCAGTACATAGGATTAGTTTTATACCTGCCAATTTCTGTCAATAGAATCATTTAAAATATGCAGGCTTTCCTAATTAATTATCCAGTCTGCTAAGTTTCTCTCAGAATTTCAAACCTGCTTCAATGAGGTAAGCAATAGGTACCTTACTAGATTCTAAGCAGGCCTAGTAAAAGCCTTTCTTACGTCTCCTGCGTCCAACTATTCCAATCCCTGGCACTAATTACTTCTGAGCCTAACTTGCGCTAACAAGGATTAGCATTGTTAACTCTTCTGGGCTTTAGCTAAGCCATTTTTGTAGAAGTCGATCGCTTTAATACCTGGGACATGTTAAGATGGAGTAGGCTTGCTTAGAACCTACAATATTATCTCACCTAAGTCATCCTAATCAACCTTATCCACAGGAAAGACATGGTCATTATGTGCGGAGCTGACGAAGCCGCGGGTTTCCTCACGATGTTTTCCTATGCCGTTTTGAGCTCGTGTTAATGTGAAGAAAATTTAAGTATACAACAATCCATTGGCGAACAACCAGACCAGGATTCGAACCAACAAAAGCTTAAGGTACCTCCTCAAATGTTGTATAGGAAAGCCTCTATAAAGTGCTGAAATTCGACATAGTAAGGTAAGGTGCAAATTACTGTCTACTTGCAAGTTTGTTTCCGTTTTTTTTTTTCAGGCCAACATCACTAAGTATTTTTATGCTAAACCTGGTGGAGCAAGTCAGCCTTAGATCTTGGAATTTATACCTTTTCACCCTTATCACAGGTTTTTATGCATCCCTTCTTGGACTAACAATCGTTTTATGGGACCTTGTGTGGTAGAATGTTAATGGTGTCCGTCGTTGTGGTACATATGCTTAGGGACTTGATTTGAACGATGGACGAACGATGTAACAATTACGATTAAATGTGTGGATATCGCAAGATGTCTTTGATGTAAGCTAATATCCGACTTCCTACTAATATTATAAATGCGAAAGTTTATGAGGATGTTTGTTATTTAATCACGCCGTAACGGCTCAACCGATTTCGTTGAAACTTGGAATAGAAGAAGAAGAAGAAGAAGAAGAAAGATTACACATAAAATAAAAATAAAATAGAAGAAATTAAATGCTTAATGATAGAAGATATTGTGCGCAGCAGAGCTCTTGGAAAACATGGCCTCCGCTCAGCATTGTGCTGGATACACACTGATGTGTGCATCCAGCGCTGGTTTTCAGCGGAGACCATAGCAGTAACGTCACGACCCTCTAGAGGTGACTAAAAATAACACAACAGTTAGGACATACATAATTCTCAGAATAATAAGAGTTCTTCACCTAGAATAGCATATTTAGGCTTTCTATGTAGGTACCACGCGAGCGCCGCCGCGGGCGGAAGCTAGTAGAACGATAAAACCTAATAAATATTCAGAGTTTCACATCTACTTCGGAGAGAACTGATGAAACTAGCAAAGAAATATACCGCACAGTGTTTGACTTTTATTTAAGCCAGCCTGACCGTGCCGCTTTTAATATTCAGAGTTTCACATCTACTTCGGAGAGAACTGATGGAACTAGCAAAGAAATATACCGCACAGTGTTTGACTTTTATTTAAGCCAGCCTGACCGTGCCGCTTTTAATATTCAGAGTTTCACATCTACTTCGGAGAGAACTGATGGAACTAGCAAAGAAATATACCGCACAGTGTTTGACTTTTATTTAAGCCAGCCTGACCGTGCCGCTTTTATGCAATATGCTCCCTAACGCTATAGATACCAAGTGTGTTCTTTTTGCAGACGATGTGTCCCTATTGTTTGGTAGTTCGGAGAAAATTGACTATGAATGATGACTTACACCTAAGCTGTATCCATGTACATGTTGGTAATAAATGAATATGTCTATGAATAAAAGAATATTGTTTTCTTGAAATGTAAGAGGAACTTCAACTCGTAGGTCGGAAAAAATTATAAAATATCGTAACGACTGTGAACTCACCACTGTTACATTATATTCCTTGAAGTAAACACGCATTTTGAATCACACTCGTGAATTTTATGATATCATAGAATTAAGAGTATAATTTACTGTCAATTTAATTCATTTCACCCTTTCAGTTTTCATATCACCTTCCAGTCGAAAGAGCACTACGTAAGCAGAATACGAGATTTATTACTAAACCACAGATCATTGTGAACTAAGTACAGGCTCCTCGAAAAACCTTATCGACCAACTATCAACGATATACGGCTCATATTACATTGAGAGCCGAGTAGGAGTGATTCAAGACCAGTAATGTGCTTATGTAAGCCTACCTACTTGGCACGCGATATGATTCTCAAGTCGAGGAATTTGGAGCCAACTTGCCACTTTTCAAAAAGCGTTGACCCGAATTTCGTTAAAATTGCATTCAAAATGTACTGCCCGTTTGAGGAACACGATTCGATAAATCAACCCTCCAGGCACTTTTGAAACTTGCTCAAATAGCTTTGGAAGATTGATTTAAGCAGGCAGTAGCAAAGCTTATAATAACAAAATTAAAGAATGTTACAACTTGAGAAGAGCACTGAAAGCTAGGAAAAATGAGGATAAGTATAGGATATATCCTACTAATATTATAAATGCGAAAGTTTGTGAGAATATTTGAATGTGTGTGGTTCAATCACGCCCAAACGGCCGAACGGAATTGGATGAAATTTGGCACAGAGATAGATTATAATCTGGAATAGCATATAGGCTTTTTATCTAAATAGGTACCACGCGAGCGAAACCGCGGGCGGAAGCTATTGAGTATGTATTATAGGTAGTATGTATAATAGGTAATCGATGTTCGTGTTAGACATAGCCAGTAGTTGATAATGAATCGGATCATACACACGTAGCTTAGGTATCACAGAATGAAAATACACCAAGATAATTAGCTTACGAAAAATATAGGTAGCTAAAGCAGTATATTATCTAAGGCTAAAGCTTCGAACAATTACTATGTTATGTATCTGTTAGTTATTATTAAGTGAGAATAATAAAACAGAATCGATATTCGGTAACGATGGATGTTTAAATGATGACGTCACATGTTTTTATGGAAGTAGTCGCTTTTACTTCAGTAGAATAGAGACCAAGCAAAAACTTTTGAAGCAAAAGATCAACTTTCATAAAATAACAAAAACTCAAACGCGCTTTGTAATGAACATTTGAGTCTAGATGTTAGGTCACAAGTAGTGCAGCCTTCAGTAAGCAGATAGAATGTCCGATCTAAGTAACCCAAGAACCTACGCAATGTAAATTCGTTGAGACTATAAATCAGTCTCAGATATAAGTCATGAAAGCAATAAATAACTCAACATTTAAATGTAGTTTTATGAGGAAACTCTTTTACATACAAGAAGCAATAGGGCAGGGTAGATTGTAGGCACGCGAATTTTATCCCCAAAACTCAACAACACATGTAGTCTATAATATTGGGGATTCTATCTCTTCGGACTCTTCGGACACAAATGTTGTAGGTAAGGAAGATTTTATGTAAACAAAGCAATTACCTACTAGACAAAAACAATTCTCATTTTAGTAGGCGAAAGACGATGATAATTTAATACTATCCATCTGATAATGTGGTCTGGTGGGTCGCAAGCCTGTTTCATGAGAAAACCTATTTAAACAATTCTCGAGATAAATTCAAGCAACCCTTGAACAATTAAGCGTGAATAAATTCACGATCTAAATTGAGAGTACAAAGAAAACAAATGGAAATGGAATGGATAAATCTTGTTCAGAGGTTGGGACCTGGTGCGATCTCATTTGCCAGCTAACTGATGGGGATTCACATCACTCTCACTTTATCATGTCAGTGTCCGATTGCTTTGTGTCGAGATAAACGCGTAAACACTTCAATATTTGTAAATACAATTGTTTTTGAGAGAATTTGAACTAAGAAAAGCAAGGTCATGTTTCGTCTATGTACGTGTAGTACGACATAACATTTTTCCATAACATTGTACCTACCTAGTTGGATTCCCACATTTATCACACACTATAGCATTATGTATCTATCAATGATTTAAGGACACCAAATATTTGAGAATTATTTGTAGAAACTTGAGTTTTGTCTAGGTATACCAAAGTTTCAGACTTTACTGCATCAGTAATTCAATGAGCTTAAGGACTTGACAGATTGTCTACATTTGTATAATATCTAAAGTAAACTAACTCTAAATAGGGACGCTAACATAAACAAATCATAAATGCAATCACTTGCAAGCGTCTGCGTCAGAATCTGAATGATAAGGACGCGGTGACCTGCAATAATCCAGGTTCCGACCTATAAACTACGTCAATAGATCTTTAAGATTATTCTAATTATGTAAAGGTACTAATCCCGAAAGGGATTATTCTACACCCAATTTGCAGTAATGTTTGTTATGCTGCACTATGTAAAAATCTACTGTTTTAGGGTCAAATCAGTTCAAACTAAATTATTTATCTGTTTTAGGTAGCAATATTGATGTTCAGATGTCGGACTTCTCGAAAGAATAATAATTAGTTATAAGCACGATAATAAGATTGTGTGAAAGTGGATATGGTGAAAAAAAGGAGTGAGTACTGAGATGACGACTGATAGAGGGAAATGGAAGAAGAATATATGTAGTGCCGACCCCACATGATGTGGGATAAGGGCAGGAAGATGATGAAGCATAATAAGACCAGGAAAATTGAAACTAGTGTTTACGTTAAAAAAAATCTTGTTAGAATACGTCGTACTACCTAGTTACGGAAAACAATACATAATACATTCACAGAACTTAGACAATTCATCATAGAATAGGGTCTAACTAATGTATAAGGATAATTTACCATACAAGGATTGAGGTCTCACAAGGTTACTGATACTTCCGATATTATGCACCCGTATTTAGATTAACTCAATGTCACTAAATGTTGAGCCGGAAACCACAGGTTTGGATTATATTCATTCGTTGAACAATGGTCTACCTACACTGGTGACCGTGGCAGAGACACAAAACAAAATTTGTGTCATACTTCTATCGAAATTCAAAAGGTATTAAAAAAAAATATTCAGCTAAATGACTACTAAACCAGTAACTACGTCTGAGACTAAAACTCATAGGGAAAGAAGAAAACTGAGTATGAGAATTGATTAAACCATAAAATAAAACTGCAGGTGCCAACCTCACCGAACCATGACAACATGTACCTACATAGAACTAATAGATAGTTTTCACTAACGAGTAAACATGGAGTAAAACGAATCCTACAGAGGGTGAGAAATTTGCAGCTCCTAGTTGAAAAATTATGCTATGAATTCAATCTATTCATTATTCTTTATTGTACACAGAAAACACTTAGAAAACAAACTTAATGAAAGGACATGTACAAGGCGAGCTACCAGACGAAACGGACACAGAGGAATTTAAAGAACTTTGGCTAACATTTAGCCTTTCATCTGGCTCTTGGAATTGTTATCTTAAAAGATTTCCTACAGTTTCAAGTTAGAACCACAAAACACACATCTGTTACAATAGACCACATCCAAACACCGATCGTAGACCCGTATCGTGAGCCTGCGGGCCGCGCACTAACTCTACCAAGAATTGGCTGTGTCGTGCGCCCGCGCGCGTTTCTTTCACTTTTGCTGAATTCGGCACGATATCAAGTTTGTATCACTAAACAAAACCAATCAATGTAAAATAAGCTTAACCGTGTTTAGCTAAGATTCAGGTTGTATCTGAAGCAAGTTTCCGTTAATTTTGATGTCCGTCTAGCTAGCTAGTCTATCGCTGTTCAAATGTGTGTTCAGTATTTTACCTTAGGCTAGATCTTAGAAGCTACGATCTTAGAGCTGAGTTTAAGTTTCAATTTCGCTTGCGTGAATGACAGAGATTCATGCATACTCGTAAGTCTGTATAAGTGATGAGTGGCACATATTCTGTGCGTCAGAACGTAGTAAAATACTATTATTTCCCCTGTGACAATATCTCTTATGGCACGTTACTATTCATAATAATTTGATTAATCACGTTTTTACTCGTTACCTGTTATTAAATTTGGTGGAAAAAAACGATTACTTAAATTGTGCGTGTAAGCGCTTTCATTCTTTACAAAAGCGAGGTTTTGTCTCAAATTTTCAGTCATTTATTTTGCACTCTTTATCAGCCGAGCTGCTACACGTTCTACGATAACCAAGGATTTGGTTTATACATATATTTTAATACAACAATAAAACCCAAAAATATGTACAAATAATATTCCATAATTATGTTCGATACTGTCTGTTTATTTTCTCGGTCTCAGTAGCTACTAAACAGATCTTTATAAAAATTTACACTTTTATTGATTATGGTCAGTATTGTTACTTAGGCCATAAAACATATTATCACGATAATTTGATAGGGAGGAGGAGATACGAGTGTCAGTGTTTACTGTTCAGTCTTCGTCGATACGCTGCATCGATAGGTTGTGCGCAGTTACCGGCCGTTTCGTAAAGTTTTTAGCCGAAGATCTTACCCGCAATGGTTTTAAAAAAATGTGCAAAATGCAAGAAGAATATAACAAAGAAAGTGCCTGGTTTAGAGTGTAGTAGATGCGATAAGGTTGTTCATGCCGACCCTACGTGTTCTAAGCTTTCTAACAAACAGCTAAACACTCTACGAAGCTCCCCCGGCATTGAATGGAGCTGTGAAGATTGCCTGAAAAATGCCTCTCGTAGATCGTCATTTCTGATCCCAGACGATGATGGTGATGATGAAGAATCTGAAGCAGGTACCGTCGTGAATGCCCAGACGCTTGATACACGAAAATTGGTGCAGGACATCAGCCGTGAACTGAAGAAAACTTTTCGCGAGGAACTAGGCAACCTGGAATCTTCGCTTGAATATCTAAGCGATCAAATCACCACTATGGAACAATCCATGAAGAAGCAGGATACCTTAATTAAAAGTCTTGAGCACAAAAACCAAGATCTACAAAACAAAAATAAACACTTAGAACTCAGAATGGCAGTTTTAGAGCAAGGAATGAACAATTTAGAGCAAAAAACCCTATCAACATGCTTGGAAATTGCTGGATTACCTGAAATTCCTACTGGTGACGTAGATAAAATTGTAGAAGTAGCTGCGTCGAAACTCAACATGAACGTGAGTAACATTCAAGCATCTCAACGCTTGCCTGGGACGAAGGAAAAACCTGGAGCTATCCTAGTGGAGATGAAGACAAAGGTAGCTTGCCGGGAGTGGATAGATGCTAGCAGGGAGAAATGTCTCACCGTTGGACTTCTAGTACCGGATGTCCCCAAGGAAAAAGCTGATAGTCGAGTTTTCATCAGAGAAGCCCTTACTAAACATGTCAAAACACTTCTGTATAATGCTAAAAGTCAGCTCAGTAAGTCCTACCAGTTCATCTGGTGTAAAGATGGCAAAGTGTGTGTGAGAAAGTCAAGTAATACTAAAATATATTATATTCGCTCCATACAAGACATCCATCAAATCGAAAAACTGCAAAAGGACGTATCCACCAATAAGTTTTCCACCCCATCGTAAACCATCAATTACGTTATATTTTTCGTATCTATTTGCCTATTAATCTCTAAACATTATGGATTCACAAGTTAAGGAAATTTTTAATTGTACATCCACTAGTAACTTTTTTCATCAACTACCACCTAAAAGCCATCTAAATTTTTCTTGTTTACATATTAATATCAGATCGTTGATTAAAAACTTCACCAAACTTCTACAGGTAATACATAGTTGTACCTTCCCTCTAGATGTAGTTGTGATTACTGAAGCTGGCATAACAGATAGCATTGTCAACCTGTATAACATACCTGGCTATAACATGCACTCACAACTACGTTCTAACAGAAAGGGAGGCGGCATTATTGTTTACGTAAGAAATCATTTAAAATTTACCTTATCCCAGCACAAAACATTATCTTTTGAAAGTCTCACTGGTTCACTAAAAACAAACTCAAACCAAGAAGTAGTTGTGTGTGCCATTTATAGACCGCCCTCAACAAATAAAGGTATTTTTGCTAGGGAGCTGAGTAGATACGTTACTATGTTTGACCAAAAAGAAAACCTAATTTTGATAGGTGACACTAATATTGACCTAAAATCCATTTCATCATACAAGGACACATATCTAGAAATACTAAGCGAGCACGGATTAATGTGTGGAATTTCTGACTTCACTAGAATCGAATCTGTTTTAAATAGCAAAAATAAACATCAAATCACTAAATCTTGCATTGATCACATTTTTGCGCGTTTTCCAACGTTACATCCGTACTCGGCCGTGCTAGATATTGTACTAGCTGACCACCGGGCAATTATCTTTGCTTGCATTGACGATGTAGTTCCCGAGCGTATACAGGGTGTCGCAAAACAAATATTAAACTATGATATTCTGTATAACGAATTAAAAAATGCTAAATGGCTTAGCACAGATGACATGCGTTCATCAAACGATATTTTTGATTTTATTCGACGCTCTTTTCGTGATGCATACAAGCTAGCAACATCTACTGTAAAACATAAGAATTCTAAAACTATAGGTAACCGCCAGTTTAGAGTACCTTGGATTGATAATAATATTGCTCGTCTATGTGATAAACGTGATAAATTATATAAAACTTGGAAAAATAGCCTATATTATGATCCTAAACTAAAGCTTGATTATAACAAAACACGTAATAAAATACATAAACTATTAGAAAACAAACGAAACTCGTACTATATTAATCATATACAAAATAATTTCAAAAATACTAAAAAAGTGTACCAACTAGTTAATAAAATGCTAGGACGTGTAACGCTATCAATAGATGCCGCCATACTAAAAGCGTTTGATGCGCAGGGACTCACTACCAAAGATATCGCCGACAACTTTGCAAACGGATTTGACAGTGCAGTCAAGGATATTATTCCAAACTGTAGTGTTAAATTAATGGAACCTGATAGTTATTGTAACCCAGTTGATTCGAGTATTTTATTCAAAAAAGCAACAAGAGACGATATCTGTAAAATAATTTTGAAACTAAACTCTAATAAAGCCCCGGGGCAAGATCTCATTAGAGTATCTGACATTAAAATTTTGGGCGATGATTTATGTAAAGCTATTGCAAATCTCATAAACTGTAGCGTTATTTCTGGTAATTACCCGGATGAATTAAAAGTTGGTTGTGTTAGACCAGTTTATAAAAAGGGCAAGCGCGATGACTACTCCAACTATCGCCCGATAACGCTTCTCTCTACTATAGACAAAATTGTAGAAAAATATGTATGCAAACAAATACACAACTTTTACAAGAAGCATGACGTTATTTACCGAAACCAATTTGGGTTTCAACCGGGAAAGGGTACTAATAACCTCTTGTCGGCATTCAGCGATGAAGTCAATGCGCATTTAAATGATAAAAAATATGTACTGGCTTTATTTATCGATTTTTCTCGTGCGTTTGACACTTTAGAGCATAAACAACTGGTAAATAAGCTAGATAACTGTGGGATACGGGGTCCGCTATTAAAGTGGTGTGAAAATTACCTAAGTCACCGAAAATCTACTGTGAAAATAGATAACACGTATAGTGAACCCATATTGGCTACGGAGGGTACGGCCCAAGGATCAGTCTTAGGCCCTCTACATTTCTTATCTTATGTTAATGACATGAATAAATGTATTAAGCACAGCACCTGTTATCAGTTTGCTGATGATACGTGCCTCTTAGCAGTTAATAAAAATCCACAAATAGCCCTTAATCTTCTACAGTCTGACTTGGACGCTCTAACAAGATGGTGCCACGATGCTGGATTGGTACTTAATGCTAACAAAACTAAGCTACTTGTTATCAAATCTCCCTATATCAAATGCTTACCGTTCACCAATCTAGTGGCTCATGACCACGGTTGTCTGCATAATATAAATGCTTGCACCTGCCCCTATATAGAAATCGTAAGCAGCCAAAAGTACCTTGGATTATGCATAGATAACAAATTTAACTGGTCTAATCATATTGAGCATGTTTGCAATAAATTAAGACAATTTTTTGCAAATATATCTATACTCAAAAGCCGTATCCCTTTTAAAGTTAAGTTAATGTTATATAACTCGCTTGCTGAGTCTTATATTCAGTATGGTCTTAGTTGCTATGGCCGCACATACACTACATACCTTAACCAAATATACAGGCTCCAACTACGAATACTAAAAACTATCGTATCTACTAAGATTAAATTACAATTTCATAATGATGACATTGGTCTTTTTAAACATTGTAAAATTTTGCCCGTTCACACTCAATTTAAATATATGTTACTTAAAGAATACTTTTTTAATGAAACAGTTAAGACGGCTGTGAAGCACCCTGTATATACTCGGGCAGTCGCTCGAAACCGGTTGTGCATGCCGCGCGCAAACAACGCGTACGGCGAGAGGACAGCTGACTACCTTGTTCCTCGACTAATCAACGACCTGCCGACTGACTTAATCGACAGCATTACGCGTAAAAACATAAAGTTTAAACTTAAATATTACTTTCTATCATAGGAGGCTACTTACGTATTTTGCTACACAATCACCAATGATTGTGTAGCAAAATACGTACTCACCTTGAACGTACTTTGTTGTATAAATACCTTCGTAAGTACCTACTTATTATAAGGTTAGAATCTACTCCGTATTACTAAATTCACGTAGCTCCTACCTATAGCCGAAGACTACATTTAGCATTAGTTCTACAAACCTTAGTGGTTTTTTTTTTAGTGCTATTTCTATAAATGACTAAGTATGTAATAAATTTTTTGGAAGATAAATAAATAAAAAAAAAAAAAAAAAAACTTAATATTCACGTTTAAAGATCAAAAAAATATATATTGAAATTGAATTAGAAGTAGAACCCAACACAAACGTGACAACACTTTATGAAACTTACTCGTCGTTGCGAACCTACATGCGCGGTTAGTATACAACTAGTATACACAGCTACTTGCATGTAAAAAAATCTGATGACAAGACTGAATAGTATTATAAACATCCGAACCACCAATATGACCAAATCTGACTGAGCAATTAAAGTTCGTCAACATTCCCAAATCCTACAATACCACTTTTTTCTGATCGATGAAATTAACAGAATTCAAAAGCAATGCCGAATCGCAGCCGCAAAATATTTTCGCCAAAATATCCTTCGCAAAAAGGCTACCTCGCTTTCCGACGACCAAATAAGTAAGACTTCTCCATGGGGTGGCGAGGTCGTCTACATATCTATAGATAATTAAATTTTATTCTGCGGTTCTCGAGCCGGCAACAATACAATCGATTGCTAGTTGCCACTACCAAAATAGGTGTTGTTCAACTTGGCCAGCCTTATCGGACCCTTGGCATATTTTGGGCTGTCCAAAATTGAGCTTTGTGTGACGTCATTGTGAGACAGTCGATCAGCATCTGAGAGTTTTTTAGTGGCTGGGTTAAGTAAATACGAATACAGCATTACAGCAGAATTTCTTGAATGAAGGTCCCGGAATCAAGGTGGACAAGATCATGAACAATGGCAATAACAAAGAAGCAATAAAGAGAACTAACGCACTCAAATCGATTCGGGCTCAAATCGATTCGGCGAAATTATACGATGAATAGTCGTATCCGGACCACCAAAGCCCCAGAATGCAAGCATTCTTTTTTCTTAGGAGGAGGTAGGGCACAGCGAGATTTTCTCGTTCTGAATTGGAGCAGCCCGCCTGTGGAGGAACCTCCGCCTTACAGAAGATCGCAGCCAAACCACATTATTTGTTTCAAATAGTGTTGTGTTCCTGCGGTGAGTAAGGTTGCCAGAGCTCTTTAGGGGGGGATGGGGGAGGGGTCGGCAACGCGTGCGTGATGCCTCTATTGTAAGAGCTCATAGGCTACGGTAACCGCTTACCAACAGGTGGGCCGTATGCTTGTTTGCCACTTCAGTAGTATAAAAATAAAAATAAAAAATTCTTTTGCTTTTAAAATCAGCACGTTTAAGGTAATTTTACATTGAAAGCTGAATCAGAGTGACCCAGACCAAGCAATACACATCCTTCAAGGCAACAATTTGTTCAGATAATAATAAAACGGCAAGAAGATTGTTACTACTTGTATGAATGATGTAAACGCTCATTAACATACTCATCATGATGTTGGTTTACGGACTAAAAAAGCGTTGAGTAATTCGAGTGTCATGCCATTTACGTGATGATGATTGATTTATTTAAGACGTTTTTAACCATGGGGTTTTATTAAACAAATAGTAATTTGTCAAGAGTCAGACGAAATATTAATTTCCGACAAAACAGTCAAGTTTTTAGTAGGAACCACTTCATTGCTAAACCCTTACTTAGGTACTTTAAACTGTTTAACATCAGAAGTGGCTGAATAATCAATCTTAACTCACTTGCATTTTATTTGTTCTGGTAAATACCTGAACCAGTATTAAAATAGTTCGAGATGACGCTGAATCCATATCTTTATACTTTTAATAGCAGAGCTTTTGCATGCAGACCTCGATACGACCATAGATGGTGTGAAATGGTGATTCAATTTACATGCAATTTCATGCAGCCATATGCGACGGACTTGACCCGGTTTCATATAAAATATAACAAGACAACCCCTATTTAGTTTGTTTGATTAGAGAAAGGCGATTAGAGAATTGTATGTATTGGCGTGGTGGTGATGGCCCCGACTAAATAATAGGCCCCTCCATATCTACCTACGCGTGGATGTCGTAAGAGGCGACTAAAGGAAAAAGCTACAGGCTGGGCAGCAGTGTCCTCTATTTCCCACAAAAATAGCTTTAACTGCACTCGCCAACCCGCGTGCCCAGAGTGGTATCGGCAAATCTTTCTACACGATAGGAATTCGCTTTGGAATCTGTGGGGGAGGCCATGTTCAGCAGTGGACGTTCTACGGCTGGAAGGCTGAAATTTCTGCAGTGGAAAAAAAAGGCATTTAGGCTCGTATTCAGAGACAAGACTCAAGCGTTGATCTGTACTTAAATCTCGATTTGAGTCGAGATTCTAATTCTTGAACAGTACTTATGTATAGATTCAATGATCACAGTTCACCTGAGTATTTACTCAGGTGAACTGTGATCATTTGAAGCATTTGCTTATTCTGAAACGTCAATCAGACGAAATCGGTACTTAAATCTAGATTTGATTAGACATTAATCAAATGACATTTTCGTTCCGTTACACGTACTTTGATGCATATTTATACTTCACTTTATAGTTCTGTTCTATTTCCACCCTGGCTGTTTGAATTTCTGCGTAAAACGAATCGAAAATTATAAATAAATCAAAATGTAAACGAGAACATTTGAGTACAGATTTGAGACTCGATTAAGCTGAGAGTAGTTTAAGTACCGTTCTTAAATAAAAGTTATGTTTGAGAAGAGATTCAGTACTTAAATAGAGTTCAGCTGATCTGTGATTAAATCTAAGTTTGAGTCGTGTCTCTGAATACGAGCCTTAGAGTGTGAAAATTTCATGCAATGTTCAGCCACGAGGCTTTACTTCGGATTAATGCAAACGCTCTATAAAATTTGGTTGTAGGACATGCCGGTCATTTCCGTTGTTTCCAAACATTATCCTACAACATTTAAACGGCTGACAGATAAAACAGACTCATTTCTAGAATTTCCAGTTGTCAAAACATTAAATTAACACACCCATACATCAAGACCGTTTCAGTCTAGACCAGTCCAATTAGCCTAAAATATACGGCCAAAGTAAACAGTATTTTAACTAACGTGCAGTCCAAATATAGTATGGATATTATATGCACATAGCTTGAACTTTAGTTATGAGATTATCTTAAATGTTAGATAGCGTGTTTCTCCGATAGATGGCAGAGTTCCCTAATGATGTTTTGTTGTATGGACTTTAATTCAGGCTGAAAAATGTCGACTCGGTTTTTTTTTTTTTTTATTCGGAAAACAAGCTGTTAAATACTCTTTAAACAACGTATAAAAGAAACTTAAAACCAATTATATGTTTTTTAAATGGTTTTATTATTTCGTTGTCTTTATTAAGTCGTATTTTATAGTATACCTACTAGCTGTCCCGGCTTCGTCCTCGTGTTTATGTTATGTTTCTACCTACTTAGACTATTTCCCAAAAAAAAATCTTACAAACCATCCTTACTATTACTTACTAACCTTGACTCATAGCTCAGTTGATAGTAACTCTGCCTTCTGCGCTAGAGGTCGCGGGTTCGATCCGCGCACCGGACAAACATTTGTGTGATTAACACAGATGTTTGTTCTGTGTCTGGGTGTTAAATAATGTTTGTTCTGTGTCTGGGTGTTAAATATGTGTATCTATTATGTATATGTGGCAATTGTTTTTTTTTTATACAAGGTGATTATACCATCCCGAAAGAGGGTTATTCTATCAACAAAAATAAATAATATTAGCGAAAAAAAACTACCAATATTTTTATTTCAATTTTGTTTTTAAATTCACAAACTTTCTCAAATTAGGTGTTTTTGGTATTTTTATCATCTTTAGAGCTAATAACTAAACTTACAAGAAGTTCGGAATCAAGATTGCTACCTAAAACAGCTAATTTATTGAGTTTGACCTGATTTGACCCCAAAACAGATTATTTTCGCAAAGTTTTTTCAAAGAAAAATGTCGAATTTCCAAAAGTCGAAGAACAAACATTATTGCCAATTGGTTGTAGAATAAGCCCCTTTCGGTATGGAGTACATATTATGAATCACCTTGTATAGATTATGTATTGAAATTCACCAACTACTTTCAGCGTTCTACGGCTGAAATGGTGATGATGATAAAATTTAATAAATAAAGTATACGATAACTAACGAATTAATAAGTACATCAAAACATTACTTGGCTATACTATGATTAAAAATGTTTTGCGTGACTGAGCGGTTGGCTTCTGCCGCTTCTGCTCGGCAAGCATGTATCGGTGGAACAGTATGCCTGGCTGCGTTATACCTAATATTGTACTATAGTTTCACACAAATTTATTTTATCCTGGATGTCGGATGCCATTTGCTGCTAGCTCGATGTTATACCATACTTACCTACCTACTTACATAGGTTATAATAATTATCTGTGCCCTTCTCTTCATCGCCTGATAGCGGCTGATGGCTACCGAGTATCAAACCTGCTGTGACGACAGCAGACATTTTATGGCGAGGCTGAAAAGCAGCGTAGCTGAGCCCTCGACCATTTCACCTGTCTACCTACATACATACCAAAACCTGTAAATTACCAATTGTATTTTTATAGCTGTGTGTAGGATTCTTGGTGAATAAATGCCCTTTTATTTTTTTATTTATTTTATTAATAAAAACAGATAAAAGATAACTATTAATATAGGAAGCAGTGATTTGTGTAATCGACCATTTGAAGTAAATAAGGCTCTTTGCGTACCCTACTAGGACATTGATATTAGAAGATCATTTTTGATAGCCTCGAAAATAGGTTCTATTTTAAATAGCAGCAGGTAACCTCGGCTTGACTTGCATTGGAGCGTGATAGGTCGATTAAAAAATCTTCTAGGTCAGTTGGGTACGTATTCAAATCGCCGTAAAAAGTCCACGGGCCCAAATGAATAATATTCAGAACTATTTCAATAATATGCGTAGAAAATCTAGGGAGATAAAGTCTTAAAACTTGTAATCATACGACATCGTATTTAATAAACATGAGTAAGATTTCAAAACAAGTCCAGACAATCAATGACCTAATCCGTCAATACTAATAAAAGATGCTAATCTCACGCTATTAATAATGGACAAATAAATCTAAGAATCTGTAATAAGATAAACGATACTTGCCGTAGTGGCCCTGGCTGAAGAATAGGCCCCTCCATAACTACCTATCCGGATGTCGTAAGAGGCGACTAAGGGAAAAAAGCTAGGAGATGGGCAGCAGCGTCCCTCACTTTAACAACGATAGCTCTAACTGCGCTCGCCAACCCGCATGCCCAGCGTGGTGAGTATGGGCAAATCCCCGCACATGATAAGAAATTTGCTCTGTCTGTGGGGGAGGCCATGTTCAGCAGTGGACGTCGTATGGCTGAAATGATGATGATTACTGCCATTTTCTGTAAGTGGATAATGCCAAACAGTGAATGACTAATTTTAAGAAATGCTTACACGTTCGAGTAATTACGGAGGTTAATCGTCTGAAAACTAACGACCTTTGAAAATAGTACAATCAATCAATAAGGAAGGTAATGCACAAGATTGAGAGAATATCTGTTGCAAATATACAATACTTGCGGCTGCCCGTGGCTTCGCTCATGCGGTACCCGGAGAAAAAGTAGCCATCATAGAAAAAAATCATAAAAATCCGTTCAGCCGGTCAGTCGTGAAAAGGTAACAATCAACACTAAACTATATACACTTTTATAATAAGAATAAACACTACTATAAGAGAAAGAGATTACGACGTAATTAATGGAAAAGTAAGTTCATAGCTAATCGCCAACTTTAGTTACGGAGATTTGATGCCACCCGAAGATCTCAGTCGTGTCTTATTTACCGACCTTTATCACCGGGAACGACATTAACGTGCCCTCTGAAAAACGAGAGCGCTCTGATTTTAAAGCAACTAGCGGTCACCCATCATGACCTTCCTGTGGGCTGCTTAACTTAGCTAAATCGAATTGAGCTTACTAATTTCAGAGCTTACTAATTTACTAATTTGGTGTCACTTATCAACGAAATAATAATGGAAATGATGTATATTTTTTGATACCTCGAGCATAACACGTTATCAATACAATACAAATGTCTATAATATAAAGTGGGGTAAGATATTTCAAACAATAAAAACACACATAAAAGCCTTAATGACTAGCAATTAGCAAATTATTTTGTAAGAGTTAGTCATTATCACGTTACGGACGTCGTGGAAAAAAAACGTAAACAATAAACACAGGATATAACTTATGATAGATACAAGAGAAAGTTATTGGCATTATGCAAATTGCAAATGTCTAATCGGAATGTTATTTTAATTGGACCTGTCTAGAAATCTATACCGAAATTAAAAAGTGCGAAAGTTATTTTACTATATAAGCTAAATAAAGGTACAATTTCTCTTAGACTAAAAGAACTTTGAAGACAAATATGATGTATCAAAACTGATCAACACGTGTCATCTAACAAAATATCTATATGAAATTCGATGTACCTACCTGCCATCGGTAAATTGTATTAGTAAATATATTTATTTCCTGACTTTGTGTATAGGCAAACAAATATGGAAAGAAGCCCGTTCATTTTCATCCCTCGCGACCGCGCCATAGGTGCGTCTCTTAGCTGACAAACGTTGTGCATTTTCTTATATTAAAAGCCCATTATTATTCAAGCAAACCCTATCCTCAATAAGTTTAATTAAAATTACTAAAGTAATCACAGGCCTAACACTTACCGAATCACCGAGACCGTTGATTCCATTCTCGACAAGGATATCCTCAAAGAGGACATCGGCTTCACATGGAGAACATAAATTGCTGAGCAGTTCACTGAATCTTTCCACTTTCCTCACACACACGGCACCGAGCAACCCCCTTACATCTTCCACTTTTGGCACTACCCTAGTATCAATCTTCACATTATCAACAGCTACTTTAGCATCAATAAAACTATGACTACCAATGAGGCCTGTATCGTCGATTTTAATTTCAACGCTGCTTTGCCCAGCTACTAGGTCATTGAATAAATCATCTATTTTCTCTAAACTATGGTGACCAACAATCTCGTCAAAAACTTCTACACCATTTACGTGTATGTTTATGTCTTTTGCTTTTCCTTCATTGGTTTTAGAACTAGGTTTCTCGTCATTGATTTTAGGACTAGTCATAGAAATACTTTTGTCTTTCTCTAATTTAATGGAATGTTTCGATTTCGATTTAGCACCATCGTTGATCGTCGCTGCGCTTTTACCATTGCTTTGCCTTCTGTTAGTTCTTTTATCTCGTTCGATGATTTTCGATGTTTTCGATACTTTAGTGTTACTATCATCGAGTAACGATTGGGCGGAAGAACTACGATTCGACTTTCTAGGAGAACAAGATGTATCTGAATGGTGGGTCGCGGCAGCTCTCAAGCGGGAAGCACGGGTGGTTCTAATAGGCACTGATGTTAAAGCTGTGGCTAGGTTCAGCTCCGAGGAAGACTTGAGGTGTTGTGAAGTCTCATCTGAAGGTAGACGATCTTTTCTCGTACGCCTGAAATTGAAAGAAAGCTAACATAAGTCGCAGTTTTAGAGTCATATTGATATTCTGACGCATATTTTGAGACCCTTACCTATCCGTGACGTTCGCAGAGAAAAGCGTAGCAGTTCTGGCCGTCAGCTGCTTCCTCCTTTCCTCCTTGTATTTCTGTATCCTGGCCGCTCGGGCCTCATCCTGCGACACATTCATGATTTTCTCTCGTCACGTCCGCCAGCAGTTCTCCAGTTTTCGATGCGTTTGAGCGGAATTCTTAAAGCTATCGATCTGGTCTAGCATTGCAGCATAAAACACGCAGGGCGGAATAATTGGCAGTGAAGAACACAGACTAAGGCTTATGTAGCGCGCGTGTAGAACCTGAAATAGAAAAATCATTTAAATATTAGTAAAAAAAATTAAATGTTACCACCTAAAAGAAAAGACAACGTCACATATTAAAACATTACTAATTTGCCTGTTCTCAGTGATAAATAAATCTACCTATACAAGTCTCGTGGCAGACTGCAATCTGTACAAAACAACACAATAACGAAAAATACGGGGAATCAGATATTTTAGACAGATCCCAGTGCACGAGGGCAGTTTATGAAAATCTGCGTAAATACGAGGATCGTGGGCAATCGACAATGATGTTTAATGTATAGGTTCGCGGCAATCCAACGCAATACTCTTTGTTCTATTGTTGGGCATCACATGGTATAAATGATAGTTAACTGTATTGTGAAATTACAGAGAACTGAGATTGTCTAAGAATGCAAACATCTTCGAAGTACGTAGGTGCTTTTTTAAATTAGCAGTTTTGGGGTCACACCATCAGTAACTGAACTACGAAATTGTAGAGAAAGAACTGAAGATGTGTGAGAAACTTGGTACATTCAGTGGCACTCAAACAATGTCAAATAATTTTTTGTTGAGCAAAGGTAATGCTATGAAAACAAATCGCTCGTACTGATATAAACGAATGTTCGTATATTTTGTTAAATATTGTAAAATATTAGGCAGCTTAAAATTTACTTTAAAAATAGATCTAAAATTCTAAGTTAAACTTTGACAGTGCCTTACATGCGTGACCAATCAAAACGACAGTACCTACCTAAGAGATTCAATAAGTAAAACCTGCTTATTAGTGAAGTCAGAAGAAATTAAACACTACCCAAATTGTATAAGCAATAGTAGAGGAACTATACAGTATACTGTCATAACAGAATCAAAAGTTGATACCACTTATAAAAGCCCATGTCAAAACATCGTGCAAATCGCCGGTGAACACACTATTATTTACTGTTTCATCACTACACTAGTAATCGCTTAGGAAGGCAGTCTTCTACACAAGCTTAGCGCAACGAAGAGCGGATAAGCAATAGATTGATTGACAACTAAAATTGTAATAATGGTAATGGGCCCTTGAAGTCGCAGAACTGAGGAAAAGAGATTATCTCAGAGAATAATATGAGATAAATCGGCCAAGGGGTTGCAGAGAAACAGGGGTCCAAAAGGGCTTTTTAAAAAAAAATACCTATTAAAATACAAATACTTGAAGTGGGATGAAACAACTTTATTCATACATTCCAAAACGATAGTTTTATTCTAGGCCACATTGTTTTTGAGATACAACGAAAATACGAACTTTATTATACGGTATACCCCGCGCCGCGCTCATGTGAAATCATAGCCATAGTGCAATTATAAGGAATCAGTTATATACTAACCGCACTCGTTAACTACAGTAATAAGACGTTAGGCTCGGTTGGGTAACTTTTCCCGACGGCCTTCTACTGAAATATCCCTAGCAATCCAATATACGAAACAAAATTTTTGTCATCCCTTTATCAAAGGATCATAAAAGATGACGATTCTGGGGAAAAGTAGAGCAAATATTAGATTCCATTCCAAGCACGTACCTCGAGATAAAGTACGCGGTTTTCTATCTGGAGCATCACCTTGTTTACATGTTTAAAATAAACAATGAGATAGTAACATTGTCCATTTGTCCGAGTAAGTTTCCAAGCACAAGGAATATTTTATTTACTACCACTATTCGTGGTTTATATGGTGTTGTTAGTACCTATGACAAAGCCCAACTTTTATACCATATCTCTGGAAGCGCACATTGTTTTGGGCTAGCTGTATCATCTTCCCTACATCAATACGATAGGTACGATAAATGTTCTACAAACCCTATTAATACCAGCCATTGTTATTCTTATACACGGAAACAATGTAAACAAGGCTGCATTAGTATTTTAATTCTCCCTTATAACTCCAAATAATAGGTGTGGACAGGAAACTGTATCATGCATGTATAAATACCATAAAGGTTAAAATTGCTTGTATATCCAGGTGGAGCCTTTGAAGCGAAAACCGCTTACGAGTCACGACCTCGAGGCTTAGAGACAGTCTGCAAGCTGTAATTGGCATTGACATTGTACTTAATGTTATGTTTACGCATGTTCAAGTTGAACTCTTGAGTATCTCAGGGCAAAGCTATTTTGAGATGATTGAGGAGAATTCAAGTAAGGATTCGCAACATACGAGCAAAAAGACAAGTTTTCGAAATTATTTTAATAATAGACTTGGGTTTACTCTTGTCTTATTTTATTTACTAAGATATTTTTGGCTCATATATTAAACAAATTGCAGCTACATAAAATACGCAACACCTTGCCAAAACCCTATCCCATAGCCCAGTTAATGTAGGGTTATTCGTACTTTTACCGTAGGTAGGTAATCCCTAGTGAAACTTTAATAAGCCAATATAGCTGTCCTGTCTAGACTGCACTGTAACAAAAGCATCTTCTATCCGAAGTTACTGCTCTATAATCCCCAAGAAGATATCTTCTCTTACGTTGGTGTTATAGCCTCGTAACTTTGCGAAACTTCTAACTTGTTATGGAAAATGACAATGTAGCATCTGTGTTATATCGTAAAAATTATTCTGGCCATATTCTGTGTGACGTGATTTATGGTTACTAATAAGATGTTATTTAAGAAGCGTTATAGTAGTTATCTACACCAATCCAAATTCATAATGACGAAACATAATACCTAGTCAATCAGGCGAAATGAGCTCACTGATTTAAAAAGAAAAACTATGTTTGTTAATACAAATATAGTTTTGCTTCGTTCTTTTATGATAACTTGTTATCATACTAATTTATATGCATTTTCGCAGGTTTTAACATTTCAAAGAAACAATTGATATGTTGCTTTATAGCTGACATAATGTAATATTATCATATAAACTAGAATGGCAATTGGGTGCTACGACTTAATAAGAGTCCCATAAAAAGGAACGCGTGGAAGAAACACATAATCGTTTACCAGGCGAGAAACAATCCAATGTACCCAACACCCAAACCTTTTTGGAGAGTAAGAAAATTTTTCAGAGTATAATTTCCTTTATGTGCCGTAAACAGGATAACAATAATATTTCTAAGAACGAATAATGTAGCAGAAAATGAACCCAATGGAAATATAATGGAGGGAGGGAACTTAAGGACAATAGGTATTTTGTAATAATGTTCATGTCACTCGTAAGATTATTTTCACACTCTCGGTATACCCGAATTTGAATCCAATATAATGTAGTTGACACAAAATTCTTCTTGATGTGGATGTAATGGAATCTATCGATCTACTAATACTAGAGTTTAATTAAGTCATACTGTTCAGTCGGATGGGCGGCTTCCGCGGTAAGCTAGAACAGGCTGGCTAATCCTTTCCTTTGTCACACATACTGGTCATCGTCTTATTTCAGGAACGATGACCAAGAAATAGTTTTAAATATCTATATATTCGTTTAAACAATATCCATGAACCGAAAACTGATTGTATGGATCCCAATGAATCCCAACAAGCCACAAGCCGGCCCTCATAAGAACTTAGCTCGTCTCCCACTCCACTGGTCTGCAAATGGAACAAGTCGATCGCGTGCGTCTCTCAGTCTGATTCACACGGGCGTACGAGCGATTACCGCGAATGGTAGTCGTAGAGTCGATGCACAAGATCCGCATAGCGGGCCAGTCATGAAGGATGAAAAAATGCATGCACTTGTTGCGTTCGGAAACCTGAAAGAGCTGTCAAATGGTTTGACAGCAGATTCCTTTCCTTGGAATTTGCAACCACTTAGCTTGTGGTAGTCTGACCGTGTTATACTGTAAATTGAGAATATCGTTTGAAATATATTTGAGGTTACACGTTGAAATAAATATGGAAGCCTGATTGCAAGGATATACTATTTACGTATGTAGGAAAGAAACACTATAGTTATACCACCTCACGATGACTTGTCTGGTAACCTTTAGGTCATTGATTTAAGACTTAAATTGCAATGATTCATGAGACTTCGTAAAATGAAATAACTATACAAGTTGGGAAGATATCAAACATGGTAAATGGGTCTCCGAAATCTGAAACATTTGATCTCAAATTTCAGATCGAGGAACATGGCATATGGAACATACATTCCAAACAAGGAGATAAGTTACTTAACCTATTTTATTTGGTAATAAATTACATGACTCATTGTACTGTTGCTAGCAGTCATATCACATACACTGGAACTCAACAAGAAAAGACGTTTTCGCACAGTCGATAATATGAATTAAACCGGTCTACTTGACAACAGGCGAGCGTAAAAATTAATTTACTAAAAATAAAAGCATATTTAAATGGATTCATAAAATTTCCAAGAAGGTAATTGTACCGAACAAAATAAAACTAAGCCAACCGAGATGGAATCGGTTGATGAAACGTATTACCATTCACGCCGCATCGACGCTCTCGAAAAAATCACATTAATATGGAGCACGAGCACATTTAAATCAGCTCACTTTATATGGAATATCTAGAAGAAAACGATTGTTGAATCACTTCCATTGAACCTTAATCACATTTATTGGACGCTAAAGAAATATCATGTGATTGATGACGACATATTTTATTGCTAGCTTTTATTTGATGATTGTAAATTAGTAAGGAGATATGTATTATTCCAATTCTGTCTTACATTAAAACCGTTTATCCCATGTTTTTATGTTCAAATTACGTGCCAAATTGAGCCACCCTTGGGCGCATTCTCTGCAGATGTAAAAGAGCAGGACCCAGCTAAGTTGATAGGAATATTTTAACCATGCATAGACCTTCGTTTAAACAAAATTTCTCCTGGTGACAAGTGATGATGTGGCCGACGATGGATGGATAGTGACGTGTATTTTAAAAGTACCAATAAATATGTTTATTCTGGAACTTTATGAGGGGTACTGTGAAGATCGAACGAAACTGATGATCAGGAAATCCGAAGCGATTACACATAACAAGCAAAAGCTGTAAAAAAACAATTCGCGCAGAGATAACACCTCATTGGTGCAAAATATACGTCACTTGTTATCTTATGCACATAACAGAAATTTAAAGTAAAACATGTCTAAATATAGTCTAGAGACTAGCAGCAAATAATACTTTTGTCAACATTTGCTCTTCTCGTTTTAAGATAGTGTAATCACATCCACACATCACATCGAAACATCATCGATAGTAGCCATATGTATTACTGTTCTCGTCCACTGTCTGTATTATGATAGACACTCCCTACAATAAAACCTACACAGTCGGGCTGTGTTTCTATAATTGTTCAAAATCTGAGAGAACTTGTCACAGAGATGACAGTAAAATATCAACATTCTAGCGAGGAGCGAATTCTACATCTCGTATAGTGTAATTGTTGCATATAAATCCATGTTAAATAGATTGGGGGATGATAGAGTAAAATCGCGGTTAAGGGAGAGCGAGGAAATGAGTCAGCCCAACAACTTGTTGCTCGGCTTTTTGCTAGGAGAAAACAGGACATCGTAACTCATTGCTACAAAGTAGGCTATTTTATAAAGGAAGCTGTAGAATTAAAAGACACGCCAATAAAGGGTGCCGCTATGAGTTTACCTCTTTCAACTTAGGTATGAGGATTGAATATTTACTGAGAAATTTGAATATAAACCTACTATAATTGCACTTTTGGTTGATAAAGCTTGAATAATATGTAAATCAAACAAAGCAATATGTTTGTTATTCTACATTATTGCGAAAGGTACTTTAGGAACCAATATTCCTGTTTACCTGCAATGAGGGCGGAGAGTTCACGCAAATAAAAGTAACGTCAGACCGGATTTCGTCGAAAGCCAGTCTTGCCTTGGAGAATCGCGGTGGATGTTATACAGTAGGTTAATAATACGGTATATATAAATAATACATGGCAACTCAACGCAGCTTGAATACCGGACTTTTTTGGCACACGACATTGAGCACCGTTGGCTTTATTAGGTATCGAAGTATCGAATTTACCATCGATTAAGGAATATTATACTGTTTCCTTCAGTTTGGCGAACTTTAACGAAAATTATATGTATTAGTATTACGGATACCATCATTCAATTGATATAAAATAACATCATTTAGTAATTACTTTTAATACGATATTGTTCGAATTAATCTTCTTGCCAATAATCGATATTCAATGGTAATAAAACAACCGTATTAGTAGGAGAAAACAACTTGTAGACCTTTTTATAACACACAAAAGTATTCTAATACAATTGTATCCAGTCGTGATGAGTTACTTGACACATCCTGTGTTGGTCAATTTAAACATCGTCATGCATTATAAAACTTGCTTGAAAAGTATTGTTCTGATCAAAACATTGTATTTTCTACCAATTTCCACGGTTAGAACAAAGCTACATTCAAAAGCATGATTCAACAGCTAAAATCACATGTATTTATAGACTTGTGTCGTTGACTATTATTTTAAACATTTGCTAGCAGGTCAAACGGTCATCCTATCTATCTGCGCATGTGCCATTTTGTGCTGACACTTTTGAAGAACAGATCGTACCTATGTATCTTATACAATATTATATCCGACGGTTTTACAAGCTTCACATAGGAGCTCATTAATCTCGAAGTTAAGATAAATTGGCATATTCAAATATATTGGCCATATTTAAATGTGGGACAGCTACTTCGTCAGTTAGTCATAAAAGTGTGGTAAAGGACACAGATTCCAATTCCAAATTCCAATTCGCTTCCTATTTTGTAAAAATATTGGATAATGATAGGTTTTTAAGATAATCAAGAAAACAATGCAGGTATTCCATCAGTTAAATTTACAGTCCTTTACACAAGTCCATTACTCTGTCGCGATTACCTTAACTGAATTAAATTTCGTCGATCAAGACACACTTCTGTTGCCGTATCGATAAGATCTTGATGCCCACTCATTAAGATATTACTTACTCATTCGCGTATCGCGATCCCGTTTCGGTAGTTTGTTTATTAAATTGGAACAAGTCGGATTGGTTAATTCAACTCCCTAAGAAACTTTCTAGGACAAAACTACACAGCAAAAAGATAGCGGGTCAAACTTGAGCGAATGATTATCATGTGGCTGTTGTCGTTGGCATAATATTATGTATGTAGTTATAGTGGGCATTTTTATGAAACATACTCTAATACAGACTGATATATTATGAGACTATAAAATAAAATATACTAATTATTGACTTGCCTCATAGCTCAGTTAGTAGTAATTATGCCTTCTGCGCTAGAGGTCGCGGGTTCGATCCCCGCACTGGACAAACATTTGTGTGATAAACGCAGATGTTTGTTCTGTGTCTGGGTGATAAATATTTATCTATTATATATATCAGTCGATGGTACCCATAGTACAGGCTATGCCTAGTTTGGGATCAGTTGACCGTGTAAATATGTTCGGAATATTTATTTATTTATTGCGTGCAAACCATTGGCAACTAGGTAGGTACATGAGAGGCAAACTAAGAGACTAACCAATATACGATCAGCGTAAATACAAAACTAAGTTTCAATGCATTTATCAAGTTACGATCAAGTTCAATAAAACGGCTAATAAAGTACCCGACGATGCCTTGGTTGTTTTTATTTTATTCGCAACCTTTAAGGTCAAGTCTAGGTATAGTGATTTATTTAAAGTCAAGCAACTTGAACTCGATCTAGTTTTTTCGACAACATTAAATAGAATGAGATAAAATGCCTTTATAATTCAAACAAAGCCAGAATAACTTGGGACCTCCAAAAGAAAAGCCTCCACAAGTATATCTGAACTTCAAGACTTTCGAATTACTTCTTAAACTTGGAACTCTTCTTTATTCTGAAAAGATACCAAAGTTTCCGAGGAAGCCTTCAACATAATTAGGAAACCAAGTAAATTTTATTACGATTGCATAAATATTCAATCACTTGTGAACAATACCTGAATAATAATCCCCTATTCCGCAGAAAAACAGGCAAACACTCAAAAAAGCACAGCACAAGTCCGTTATTTAGGTTATGAGTAAGCCGGCGAGCTACCAGTGTAGCAGGACAGCTCTGAAGGTACCGCAGCACCTGTTGGCGCGACGCGACGAGCGTTACTGGCGACGCGGACGATTAGTCGCACGGACACGTCATGCGGAAGCCGGTTTCTCGTGTCTTCGAAGAAAATCGCGATACAGATGCATTTGCGCAAAACCTATGGGTTATTTACGATATATTTTTTTTATTAAACTTTTTTGACTCCGTTAGACCGTGTTCAAACGACGATGTGTTCTTGATATGTCATACAAAATTCGGTTCATAATGATCCTTGCCTGAACTGAATAAAATTCATTTTTAGTTTCACGTTTGACGGTGTGCGATATTACTCAAAGATATCAGAAGCTCCTAAAAGTCAAACTCAAATTAACTTTGTTTAGAAGACGTAAGGATTATTTTAAAATAAATTTTGATGAAATATCGCAAGCCGTATGGACATAGCTTTATTCAAAATTCAGTCACAACTCATAAGATTTGAAACAGGTTGAAGGAACAAGGTTGAATAAATTAATGAAATGAAAATAATGAAAAATATAAAAAGTTCAAAAAGTTATGACAATTGAAAATCATGGACGTACGAATCTTTATGGGCTAAATTATTAGCTTTTGTCGTAAAAATATTTATCAACAACTATAAAATACGTGAATTCGAAATTGAGGATGACACAGATTTACCTATTTAGAGTAGCACAAGATTAAGGAGAAAGTGAAAGAATCTAACAGGTACATTAAGAATCGCCGAACTTATCAAATTTACATAGCTAGTTTTGTCATAATGTGGGCAGATATCGTAACATTTAGTAAGTACGAAGTATCTTGGAAAACTGCACGAATATAGCTTACGACGACAAACTCTCTCCAATTTTCAATAGCATGCCACTCATTGTCCTCATTGAGATCTTAAAACTCTAAATCGAATCTAAAATGTTATTTCACAGGCGAATGGTCTCGGTGAGGGAGCACAAATTTCGAAGTTTCATAGTTTCGAAATTTCGGACCATTTTGCCATGTTCTGCAATTTCGAAATGGACGCTTTCAGTTTCGAAATTTCGAAACTGCTAGGTAACTGTGAAAATGAAGTGAAATCTATTAAATAGTATATTTAAAACAAATTTTTGCCTTCATTGTGCGTTTCCCGGCGGGTACTAAGAATGTTTTTTGGAAATTTGTACCTTTTTTACTTAAATACACTTCCCCATCGAACAAAGTCTTTTCGGATCCAACATCCAGTTTCGAAATTCCGAAACTTCGAAACTCATGAGGCCAATTTCATACGTCAGTTTCGAAATTGAGAATCTATGAAACTGCAACCCCTAGTACTTATACTATATTTCTGACAGGTGAAGTGACAAATTTTACTAAAAGGGTAAACAGTGTCTATGTCCCCATCCAATAAAAGTAATACTTATCTCTCGTCTAGACCTTACGTCCCAGGATATTCAATTTCTCTTCTATCGTATTGAAAGATATTCCATCGCAGACCTAAATATCCCGGAATATTTATTTAATACTTAACCCTCAGAGGCAGAACATGATACAGAGCATACTGTATACTGACATACGAACTGCGAACATTAATGTGGACGCACATTGTGAATTCACATTTGAGGCAATCGCATGAAGGAAAATAGGGTTATCCCATTGCTCCTTATTATTATCACCACACAGGACTGTATGACTGGATCCAAATAAACATAGTACAAACAGACCTACTCGAGAAACCTCAAAAACGATATCAGCCGTCACGCAAGAAATGCCGTCTACAACGTGTCTTCCAACGTGGTCTATACCGAAAGGGGAAGATTGTATCAACAAAAAGAAAGATTCTAGCGACAATTTATTTTTTCGAGTATTTTTCCTGAACTTTTACTAAAACAGTTGAATACCTAATTGAGTTTGAACTTATTTGATCACGAAATGCAAAACAGTAAATTTTTGCATAGGTATTGTTTTTTTTATGAGAAATTTCGAATTTTCATAAGTGTTCAACAACTTTGTTGCCTTTGGATGTAGTGTAGATTATGCCGGGATAGTATAGTATACAATTATTATGAATCACATTGTATATGTACCTACCGTGCTCTATATGTAATTCCTTCTCTTAGTTGTAACCATACCTGAGTAACTCTCGAAGTTACGTTCTAGACAAGACGATTCCGTTTGATGGTTCTGTTATAATTGATTAGAGCGTTGATCTGGAAAGCTAGTCGCAATGAAAGTCAGGCGAGTAAAAGTTTTAGGACCAACCATTATTACCCGTCGTTTCATGGCTGCTTTACTTCCTATAAGTTTTATTTATTGAAAAAGGTGAAGGTGGCTTAGGTGCAGTTCTAAAAAGACTTTTTGTATTAACCGACTAAAATTGTATCAAGTAGCTTTCTGTCAGGAGAAATTTATAATCTAGAAAGTACTACTTAGGTAGGTACATATTTATTGGACGTCAATTTAAATTCTAGTAAATCCTAATGCTGTATAATTGCTGTAACCCTTGATTCACTGAAATTGCAAATCATCCGAAACAAATTACCACAATCAAACAATTTGAAGCCAATTGCAGCTACCGCAATTACGTGGCCTTTATAGACCCTTTACAAAAATTATCATTAGACGAATCATCATCATTTCAAACGTTCACTGCTGAACATAGTGCTCCCCATAGGTATCTAGAGCGACCGATATTGTGCGGACCGCACCCAACGGCTCGCAGCAACCTTTATTAGGTCGTCTTTCCATCTAGTGGGGGGCCATTCTACGCTGCGATTTCCGGTGTGTGGTCTCCACTCTAGAATTTTTCTGCCCCAACGGTTCTCGAAGCTATGGGCACAATCGATACCACAAATATTTTCCATAGTAATACTATTATGGTATACTATTTGTGGTACTCCTATATTTTTCTTCTAAAACGACCTTATACTCCACTTTCGTTAGAGCTACATAAGATAATATGTTTTTTCTCTCAGAAAAACAATATTCCACTGTAATTGATACTCTATAGTAATTCAATTACAGTGCATAATAAACTAGAATATAGGCGTATAGCGTGCCAACTCGTCACGGATCACAGAAGCCAGCTATTAGTTCGTAAGAAGATACAAAGCCGATCAAAGTTAATGGCCGAATTATTAGATATCAAACAAGGCCAAGCAAGCCGATAGAGATAGTGTAGAGAAAACTTCTTATAATGATTGTTCTAGTAAATTACGTGAAAGTGGAAAACAACGGTGTAAGAATAATACATGACATGTGGTCACATAAAATGTTTTATTTAATAGTACCTATAATCAATAATAACTGGTCGTAGTATGATTGGGATTTACCACGTTTGTGGTTGAACAGCTTTGAATGATTGGTTTTAGAATGTGGCAAAGCACAGTTATACCGAAGAGACATAAAGAACGTGAATGTTTTCTTGAAGGATAATCCTATTTCGTTTATTTTATGTATTGTTGTGGTCAACCAACTTGAAGGATATGACACATGGCTCATTCATGCTGGCAAAGCAATGGAAGCCTCGAAAGAGCGAACCGCAATAATATTATTTGATTCATTTTAAAAGTGAATACGTATGTTCTCTTTTGAATACCTAGTACCTACTAATATGGGACTAGGACTAGGGACTGACTATTACGCCCATATTGTTACTATTTACTCTACTATTTATTATATTGAAATGGATTCTTTGGGTCCAAGGAATTCCAAAAGACGACCTTTGAAAAATAACTTTCAAACATCTTTCAAATAACCTAGTCTTTAAACGGTTCAGTAAATACACTTCAGCAGGGAGTGACGAACGCGACATACCCGTAAAGTCGCATTAATTACGTCCAGAATTATTATAATTGCCTGGTTATAATATTTACAAATGAAACTAAGCTTCACCATTCAAGGTATGTATAGGTTCGAGAAACTGCACGATAGCCAATAAACGGAAAGGACAATTATTGCAGTAAAACGAACGTAATTCATATTTACGGTCCGTTGGACATTGCGAGCGTTGCACCGGCCAGTACTACAACTGCTGTTTAGGGGGAGTAAAACTACTTAAAACTACCCAGGGTTTAGGAAGCGAATTGACCATTAAAGTACAGAACTGTGCCTAGAGGGTGAAATGGGAGGTATTTGCTTAGCCTTGCTCCGTACTGACCCTTCTTGATGGTACACCCTGTATAGTGTATACAGGGTGGATTGTAATGCCACCTGGACGGAAAGTACTCTTAATACTGTAGATAGAACATTTTACACAAAGAAAACATTCCTTTATTTTTGAAAAGAAAGAAAACTGCATTCAATGATTTTCGAAAATTCGCTTGTCAAACCCTGGAATCGAACAACGATATCAAGATATCAAGCAGAGCGAGCGAGCCCAGAATTTTGGGCTCTAGGCGTGAGAAAAGCAGCAGTAACTGAGGCATTAGGAAGTGTTAGTTTCATATTTAATTCTAGTTTCAAGTGATAACATTATCAATATGCTGACATTATTTATTCAGACGCGATTTTACAGAAAGATTCGGAAATATTACGCTGGACGTATCAAAAGCTGTCAAGGCCGTAGGCGGCCCTCGGGACCAACCATGCTGTGTAACAAAGTTTCCAACACTAAGCAGAACATGTTAATCTTAAGTAAAGAATTTCGTAACGCTCAAAATGTTTCAGCAAAAAAACCGTGGAGCTTGTTGCGTATACGTAATACGGCGGATCCCTGGAGTCCCTCTTTAAAAGAAGACTTGTTTGGTACTTGCTTCATTAGGCTCCGCTTTCAGAATGTCTAGCATGTTTTATGAAACGAAAATTTTATGGACCTTTTTCCAGGTTAGCGAATCATACGATTCTTACTGATATTACACTAAAGCCCTTAGAATTAAACTAGATATAACTAAACATTCTCAGGGCCTACAGTGGCTATCGCGCGAAGGTTGTTGAGGAGAATGCAACATCTGAACAAAAACATTACCAAAGGAGCGATTAGATAAGCAGACCTTGCTATCACTTTATCGTATCAAGCACAAATATTCAGATAATACGAGAATACAAGCAATAACAGTGTGCACGGAGATTCAATCTCGGATCGATTCAGAATAAGGTCAAACCTTATCATAGACCCGGACTTACGCGATAGATCGCAAAAAATAGCAGTTAGGTATATTTTTGGTGCGATTGCAACCCTTGCAGTCCCTGTAGGCAGGGTCCTAGATCCTTTTTCAAATCTGATTATCGATATCGATAAAATTTATAATGCCGGTTTTCGGGACAAGAAATTGGTCTCACCAAGGTTACATCATAAGGAAATTGCTGTTCTGCTCTTTTTTGAAGACAGTTTTAAGTTTGTACTAAACTTAGATTTTTGTTTTGTAAATCTGTAAAAGCCCGAATTGGGAATTGAAGTGGGATAAGGGCAGGGAGATGATGATTTTAGACATATTTTGGACGACATATCGAGCGCCGTTAGAACACGGCTTTAGTTTAATAAACATTTCACTTAGATCTAGATTCTAGAGCATGGCCTACATCTGCGCAGATTATAGCACGACCAAATAGAACCATCGATAAGATTGCGAGTCGTGTAAGCTTTCACGTCATTGTGTCCAAACAGGGAAAAATGTAATCAATCTTCGTCAGTGCAGGATTACTTTCTTTCAACCCCTACTAATAAAACCACCTCGCAAACATGCGACGATGACCAATCTAATCTACAGCTCGCGGAGACAAAGAATAATTCGGACGTAGACCTCTGAAAAAATGAGGACGAGCAAAAGTTGCATGCTAGTGGGAGGTTCCTCGGTTTTCAATCCGAAGGTCGTGGGTTCGAACCCTGTTGTGGACTGAGTTATTTTATTCGAAAAATGTAAGTGCGCATTAACACGTGCTTAAACAGCAAAGGAAACATCGCGAGGAACCTGTACGGACGTACGGACTACTCACTACTACAAAATGTGGGCATGTGCCAAATATTCGGACATGCCTCTGACTGACTACCCTCATTAAAGAAGAATCTGATCGCCTGGAGATTTGAGAGGATGTCTAGATACCATTCTTGGGGTTAACAGTTGTGAGTCAATTTTTTTTAATTATTATCATACCTACCCAACAGACACACATAGTCCTGACCCCACACTAGGATTCCCTGTGTCGTAGGTATCAGAAACTACGAGTACCATGGTAACACAACACCTAGAGAGAGCACTAGTAGTTAGAGCACTGGTGGAGGGGTGGTAGTGGCCCCGCCTTCCTATCCACAGGTCGTGGGTTCGAAACCTGTCGTGCACCATTGGATTTTAAATTCGTGACATCTATGTGCGGTATACTAGTGCTTTCGAACGGTGAAGGACATGGTGTGGAAACCGGGGTAATTGATTTCTTCCTTCTATCCTATACACAATGATCATCATCGTGACGCTTAATTTTTCTTAGTCTGTAATGCTGTAAAACGTGTAGGTAGGTTAGATATAGTTACTTAGATAAGCTTGTGCAGCGGTTAGGTCACGGAACAACGAGAAATTGCTCTCTGGTCTGAACCAGTAACTTTGGGCTTAACAGATTTGGCCTTAAGGGTCCAGGAAGGTCTAAATATAGAATACCGATGTCCATCCCGTGTCCTAATGGTAGTCGAGTTATCGTTTAGAATGCCTATCTATGTCCATCCCGTTTCCTAATGGTAGTGAAGTTATCGCTTCCCGGCGATAATCTGTGCAATCTTCCTGGTCTAGTAGCTGCATCATCATCATCATCAACAGCCTGTAGAAGTTCACTGCTGAACATAGGCCTACCCCAAAGAGTGCAATGACGAACGGTCTTGAGCCTTTTCGATGCAGCGTCTACCGACTTCACAATGTCGTCAACCCATCGGGGACCTTCCAACATAACTTCTGATACCCAGGAATCTTAGTGTTGGGTCACGAATTTATAGGCCGTTGGGTGTTAAAAAATGATGTAACTATTCATTACACAGGAACTATTGTTTGGTTTGCCTATCTCAAGATGCACTAAAGGGCCACCAAATGGTTATTATGTAATGGTTGCAAAATCCTTTCCGGGCTAACATACCTCAACTGGGTCAACAACAACAGACCTAATGACGTAGGGTGACTTAGGGTTGGACTGGAGAACAAATGACTAGGTTACAAGTTATGACACCAACACTTCAGGGATCTTTGCATGAAATATTATGACTCTTCAGCTTGGCTTCGCTTGGCTCGCCAACCCGCATACCCAGCATGGTGAATACGGACAATTGGAATGATAGGAATTCACTCTGGAAATCTATGGGGAAGGCCGATGGTCAGCAGTGGACTTCTAACAGCTGGAATGATAATGATGATGACTCTACAAATTTGAGATCGGTTCCAAATAACACCATTTGGAATCCAAACCAACCTTATCGGCCCATGGTACAACCATCCAATCAACGAGGCTCTGGTGCTCCGCCCCTATGATAGGCTTGCATCATGTAGCTCTTTGGGGTAGGCCTATGTCCAGCGGTGTACTTCTAAAGGCTGATAATGATGATCAAGTTCAGCCGATGAATCTTAGTAAATTTAAACTATTTAAACAAAATATTTACTGTGCATCCAAACAGCTTACTTTACTTACCTAGACCTAGATCCATCGGCTGGATGGTTGTACTTATTGATTTTATTGACATGACACCCACCTGCCTTTTACAGCGGGCAATGCTAAGATTTTTGTTGACCTTGAACATGATGACCAAGAAAAACCAAATGTGTAACATGAACAGAAAAAAGGCATAACTCCTAGACTGGGATGATTCCAGAAACTATAGAAAATCTATTGTGTCTCATTCAGATATGTTTTAGCAGACAAGGGGCAATAAGTATATGATCACGAAATGAAGGCTAAAGAAGGTCATACAATCTCTGCAATCTTGTGATGGATGCTGAGAACAAGATATGTATATTGTGAAGCACCAGCAATGAATTGATCAAGAATCTACAAACTAAGATCCAATGGAATCTAACCTAAGGCAATTGGGTACATATCAGAACACCCATCTAGCCCAAATAACTTTCAGGGAAGATGACTAGGAAGCAAAAAGTTTGAGTAGCAAAACATCTAGAAAAGTAAATACCTACCCTGGGAAGAACAGGTACAGCAGACCATCAGAAAAAAAAGCTGTTACAAAACTGACAGCATTTTTTTAGTTTATATATACATAAAACGGTAGTAGAGACCTACCTAAATGTATCACTGTGTATGTAGCACTGTGTAGTATATAGGATAATCTTCGGTAAATGGCAAAAACTAATCGCAAAACAGAACAAGGTTAAGGAAGGAAACATTAATAAAAGTTTATAACTTTCATAGAGCAATTAGATTTGTACTTGCCTACCAAAGCCCCGCCAACGTAACGGCATGTACGTAAAGACAACTAGGTCTAATAATTATAAGTTATTTATTTTAGTAGAAAACCGTTACCTTTTCAAACAATCACAGTCCGAGCCAGGTCATCGGAAGTTAGTTGATCTGAATAATCGGGTCTCACGAATTATATCACACGTGCAAAGGCGTATAAACTGTATAAAATATAACTACAAAATTACCACGTTATCTATTTATCACAAAACAATATTCATAGCAAACTCGTTCAATTATTAATATTTCTAGCTATTTTTACAAAATATAAATCACAACACGCAAACGCTCTTTGCAAAAATTCTGACAGATGTGGTGTGTTGTGTTGTTTGTGATTGATTGATTCGCACAGTACATGTCAATTTGACAGTAGCAAAGTGAATGAACGTGACTGTGACATACTTATGCCTATTAACTGTGACATTATCAAGACAATTTTCGTACTTGACATTGGCAGTATTGTCTGTAATACAGCAGCAGAAGCCATAAAATAAATGAAGAAGAAAATCTCTGGATAAGCTTTGCCGTTATGCCGATGGGGTTGCAAAATCCAAGTCTAAAAAAGTAGATAACAATGACTTTTTTTTTTCATTCAACTTCATTTTAAAAGATAAGAATTTCAGGCAATAATTTCAATGTGTCAATTTTGGTGGTTTACAGCGCCATCTATAATTTTTTTAACAAACTTGTAGTTACTCTTCTAGCAACAAGATGGCAACCAGACAGGTGATTTCATTCACACACCGCGCGCCGTTTCTTCAATGTGCAGATCTCGTTCTAGTATGTAAAGTTTCTCAAATTCATTAGTAGATGGCACTGATAAATTCACAAAAGAAATACCTCAGGGGCAGCCCAGGGGGTCATGCAAGGTTCCATAACATGGTATCATTTTATAGTTTCGCTCACGAAAGTTCGTTATGTTAGTTTTGCTCCTATCGTGCACGAAAGGAGCCAGATATGAGACATACCTACATTGATTCTTTCACCAACGAACGGTCATACATAATGCTCTTTTCAGGACCATCGTACCTCAACCTGATCACTGACTTAATACAGGATGACCAAGAAAGACTTCTTTCGTGACAAAATAAAAAGTTTTTGCTAAGTAGATTACATTACCTTAACTCATGAACTCCTAACTCTTTGGTGTGATGATACTATTATTGCAGCCAAATCGATCTGCCATATTTAAGTACTTATGTAGGTACATAATATGTGATTTACGGTTATGGCTTTTACAAAAGCCTCCCCTGTAAATCAGAGAATTCAGAGACAATTTTTATTATCGAGGCCAATGCTGCCACCAAGAATTTACTTCTCTTTCCAAACTTGGAGAAAAAAGAGGAAACGTGTGTTTTAAGGCAGCAGCATTGCCTCAGTTTTGCAAAACCTGCCTATCGAAATTCACTTTAGTGCAAGCTCATTCATTGGGAGAAGAAAAATTAGGTTGGAAGTTGGGTTAAAAAAACAACTAGAAACATTAAACTGATTTTTATTTAAATCATAAAAATTTCTCATATAAATAACGCTCTTTTATATGTAACTGGAAGCCTCTACAGAAACATAGTTTATAGTAAAATAGAATACAGAAAGTAGGAAGTTATAGGCTGGCAAACACGAGCGAAACGCACCGCAACGCAACACATTGGGCCGTTTATATTTGCCTTCAGAGTTCAGAGTAAGCTCATAACTTAAAATTACAAAGTTTATTCTAATCGCTGGCAGCTGGATGACTTGTGGCAGTCAGTTTTCACCTAGAAAATAGAGATAAGATGACATAATAAAATAAACGATTTCCTGACTATCAGTATTTTATTTTTACTAGGTAAATTAATTAACTGGGTTTAGTTGTAGGTACCTACATTAAGATACTGGCATAATTAGATAACAGGCCATAACAAAATACTTAATTATACACCGTGTTATTCAGATAACAGCCGGCACACATTGGGTCGAAACTGCAGTTTGCGGGACAAAAAAAACACTGTGTTTTTTAGTAGCCCAGTATCTCAATCATTTTAATTGAGTCGAGTTAAATAAAATATTTTTCTAAATCATTTGAATTTAGTAACAAAACAAAAATCATGCATAATATGTATTTTTTACATCAAAAATCATACAAAAATCATGCTCTAGCTTAGTAGCTGTTTAAGGAAGCTTTGTAACACAATTTTATTCTGTGAAGGTTTTATTTTTCTGATTTATTGTAAATCGGTCCCCCAATGGTGCATATAATGTAATGCTTAGTTACGGAGTAGGTATTTTAAAAAATATTTATCTCTGCTTGAGAGATAACAGTGGTCTAATAGTATATTATTGATAAAATGTATTTTATCGCATAATTTTGGCACGAATAATTTATCAATTAATGTTACTTAAATTGATAATTATAATAATTCTTTGTGCGTTTCTGTCAGTTATTAGGTATATTTTTCAAGTGCACCATTATAATATTTAAGTAATAATAAAAAATCACAGATTGGTAGGTCCTCTATGGTCCTTCTCATTTGATTTAGGTATTTATCAAACATTAGTAGTTATGTGGTATTAAAATAGATAAAATAAAATGATCTTTCAAAATCATTGTTTAAAGAAAGGATAATTAACATTTTGTAAAAGAAACATACTTTCTTTGCTATTTAGGTAACGCGTATATATAGGTACTTTATAGAGAAAGTACATACCTAATTAACTTAAAATTATAATGATATCTGATTTTTTATTTCGTTAGATCTCCAGCCTCTCTTAAAGGCCACATCACATCACTACGACAACACGGCGATATAGTGCGAGTCGTCAACAGCATTGCTTTATAAAATCGGTGACCATGCCAAAGTATTGAAACTAAGATCGCGTCGTGCCACACTGATGTGAACGGGCCCCAGGTTAAATTATCAGCATAGCGATTATCGTCACGATTGCTAGCAGCAAGCCGAGTAGCGTCAACCAATCCAGGTCTGCCAGGTGCTGGGAGAACATCAGCGTGTACGTACAAGCTAACATGAGCGTGCCACTGTCGCGCCAGTCGCGCTTCGACGTGCTATCGCCTGTCAAAACAATGCAAATAAAAACTCAACACAGCATTCAGGGGACTATTCAAAAACAGGTACCTACTGAGTGTCAGTTTGGAAGGTGCTGTCCCACTTGAACTCTACAGATATTTCTTGAACTCAAAAAAGAAGCGGTAAGATCCGTGCCTTAATAACACCGACAACGTGTTAGCATGAAATTCAGTACCACCTACATCACGGATTAATTATTATGCTAATTGTTTTGATATACCTGATACCTGTCTGTTTCTATCAATATTAATTAATTATGTATAAGTTTATTGTTCAGCTAAATTCCAGATTGACCTAAGTGTTCCATAGTGTACCAATGGTTGAATAAAAATGAAATGAACCTAAGTTATGGTTTCGTTCACAATTTATCGGCATTATAATCTCATTAGATTTACCTATTCTATAAACAAACGGTAATCACAATAATATCCGCCGACTTGCCCCTAGCGACTTACGTTTCTATCCGCTAGGGGCGCTGTTTAAACAAAGCGCAAAGAAAAGTGACGTTCTGCTTTGAGCACGGCATGCAGTACTACATTATTTTATTATCCGCCGGCGCTGGCGAGGGCCGCCCGCCGGCGGGCGTTTTGAAAAGTATGTAGGTACCTCTGTGATTTATATATATGTCATAACACTGTAGTAGATTCCTCTAACGTGCTTCCATTTCAACATATTTTGAAATACAACCTAGAAACTGACACTCAAGATCACTGATAAGGAGGCTATTGTTACAACAAATCATCAAACTATTGAAATAAATAACAAACGGGACTAGATAGGTCATTAGACTACGAAAATTAGGATAAACATAGGTGAAAAAGCATGCAAAATGGTCAAAGCGAAACCCGAACACCATGCTTGATGATAGACCACGTACCTCGATGCTCATTTTGTGAATTAGCTAGGCGATTCCTCCACGGTACAGCGTTATTTGGTAGCGAGTTGCTTTGACTAGCAGTGTCTTCCGTCTGGTCTACAGAGAGACGTCTCAGTTGCTGGTTCATGGTCTGAACGAGCTTTGGGGAACTAAGTGCCTCTCGAGTTTTCTCTTCGTTGTTGTTTTCATTGGAATCTTTCTTACTTTTGTCAAGTTTGAATATCGTGGCTAGTTCCTCCGAAGAATTATATTCCGTGGAATCAGCCGCATCTTTTTTAAATTCTAAGTCATCTTCGTAAATAGAGAGATTAACGGAAGCTCTATGGGGATCTTCTTGTCTTGTATTCTGTACTTGGTTTAGCTTTTCATTGGCTTCCGTCATACTACCAGGTAATTTTTGAGAAACACTATTGATATCTTTGTTGATATTGTTCCCTTTTGATAGGAACAGTTTTTCGTTTACCTGAGTTATGCCAGCTAGCAAGTCTGATATACCATCTTTCAGTTCTTTGAATGCGTTTATTTCATTGATTTCTTTGTCCATGCTTAGGAAAGGATTCGTGGATTTTATTTCAGGTAGTTTAGTATTAGACTCGATTTTATTTTCATTCTCACGCGGATTCTCATTTTTAATAGAATTCGGTTCATTTTGATCGGTTAGTGGAATAACATCAGGTTTTAATTTACTTTCTGGTAATAAGACAGTGGTTTCAATCGGTTGCACCTTTTCTTCAGATTTTAAAGTAGATGTTGTTACTATTTTGCTTACATCTTCGAAGTTAAGGTCTTTTTCAATACTGTGCTTTAGCCGATCTTCTACTCGATGCAGCTGGTCAGATATAGCAAGAAGACTATCCTCTGTTTTCTTACCCTTAGATTCTTCGTTGGTTTCAATCTTTTCATACGTCCCTATAGGCTCATGTACTACTTCAGAGTGAACATTAACCACCTTAATTTCAGGAGGTGGTTCGTCTGTAGATTTATTATTCGTCAAAGCATTTAGGAAGCTGAGCCTGCTGTCCGATATTCGAGATTGAATATCAGATTTTTTCTCGTTCTTTTCGTTGTTGCGATTCTTATCTAATTCGGCTAGCGCTACCCCAAGCTTATTACTAGTGTCCATAGCTTCCTGAGCAAGCATGCTGAGAACATGCTGAAATTCATCCTTAGATGAGCGTTTTGATGCCTGCGGAGATCGATTTGATGGCGATGAACTTTTGGACTTATCACAAGATGGTGGTTTAGAGAGGTGTTTTTCATCTTTATGAATGTATGAATCATCCTTTGCGAAATGATGAGAAGGTGCGTGAATGTTATTGACAAAGAGATTGACAGTATTGTTTCGTTGTTTTACCTTATTGCGGGGGTAGTGTTCCTTTTCGGTATCGTTGTTTTCAAACGTGTCACGCAGTCGTCTCATGACATCGCTGTTACTATTCGTTTTTTGAATTGGTGATGGTTTATTACTTATATTCAATGCTTCATCAATTTCTTTTTGAATCATTGTAAAAATATTTGCTGAAAGAGATCTTACAGCCCTCTTTTTCTTGAGCGTTACAGCTGATTCCTTTTGGGGAAACTCATTGTAGCTGGTGTTGTTATTAATATGACCATTTAAGTCTTCGTAGTTGAAATGAGTTGAATGCCGATTATCTTTTCTTAAGCTCCTAAACGCTAAATCATCGGCCACAATATCAGGAGACCTTCTTGGTACAAATCTGGATCTACCTTTGCCATCCGGCACAGCGTGCAAATAATCACTCTGTGGAGCTGGTGACACTGGACCAATCGGTATGCCAAAAGGAGGCTGCGGATCTGCTGTTTTTAACCTATTATTCATTTGCTTGATGTTTCTGTAAACTACGTCATCGTAAACGATATCGGGCTCATTACGTTCAGAATGTCTGTCATCGTCTGATGCATATGGAACGTATACTGGCGACGCCAACATGTAGCTTATTTGTGACTGAGCTTCTTTGTTGGTTGGCTTTTCCTTTATGAATGAGTTCATTCTACGGAATGCCATGTCATCTTGTAATTTGTCTGGTAACGTTGACCTCCTTGGCACTCGTCTCAATGGTGTAGTTGGCTGGCTTCGTAGTTGCACTTCGTCATCGTTTCCATTCCAGTCATTGAAATGGTCGTTATATTTTGGAGTCATTAGCTCTCGACGCTCAGCTCTATCCAACAAATCTTCGTCTCCGAGACCCAAACTGTTGTATATAGCTTCTAATTCGTTGAGAGCATCGTCGAGATTGGTTGATTTTCGTCTTTCCGAGTTCTTCTCATCATCTGATGGCATTTGGTATGTAGCTGGAATATAGGTGTCAGACTTGTGTCGTACATGAGTCTTAGAAGTAGGAGATATTACAGTTTTTGGAGGCTCTACTGTGATAGACCTTTTATATTCAGTCGTTGCTTTCCATATTTTTGCGTCATCTGTAGTATCGATAGAAGTACTCTTATACATAGGTTTGCTTTTATTAAAAATATTATTATTATCTTGTCTTAATTTAGTTTGGTCGATAAAGGATGGAGTTTTATTTAGTTGTAAATTATTAGAATAATCACTATTGCTTCTGGAATTGGCATAAATATTTTGGTTTCTTTTCTGTCTCTCCGTGTCATCAATTTTTCTCCAGAAGTCTGATGCATTTCTAGGCTTTCGGTACACACTGTCTGCAACATTCAAAGATGCTTGCGAGTCACTAAGGTACTGGTTTTCAATGCCATTCTGGCCCATTTTAACGCTTATCGGCCTTCGAGATCTAGGGCTTTGATCTGCATAGTATAAGTAATCGTTTTTCGCTTGCACTGGGTCTGGTTTTACAATGTTGGATTTTCTCCAGGGTGATGAATTCGCATACATGCCATAGTGATTTGGCTCGGCTGAAACAGACGCTGGCCTTCTAGGTTGCTCTGGTTTTGTTTGAAAACTCTGTACATATTCGTTGTTTTGCATAGCTATGTGGTCTTCTGAATTCGAAATGGGTCTTCGTAAACCATTGAACCCTTGAACAGACCTTTCTTGACTTTTTCTCATTATCCTTTCAAAATCATTATTTGGCACCCCGTGTATGATTTTCTGGTTGCTGTTGAGCCTCTCGGCAATAATGGGGTTGTTTTCGTAATACATCGACAGAGGTGTAGTAACTTTTCTTTGCATATCTCTTGGAGGAGGAACTGGTGGTGCTTTCTCTTCTCTTTTTACATTAGTGACATTTCCTAGAGGAAACTTGACACACATAACATTCTCTGGACTCTCATAGTGGTTACTACTGACGCTTCTCTCTCTATTGTTATTTGCGTAAAGCGAATCTCTATCGCGAACGTTATTGCTTGGGTACTGGATGGAATAGTTAATATGCTCATTGTTAACTTTAGCGTTAAAATTAATGGATGATGGGTAACTTTGTGTCGATGGGAATGATGATATTGACTCCGATTTAATGGGACGGCGGTTTGTGTCATTGGTGTACAGCTGTTCGGTTTTGACTTTGTTTGTTTGGTCACGTTTGCAGGTACCGTAACCACTGCTCTGGCTCGTGGGCGTCCGTGTCAACATCTCGACCTCGGCCTTCGTGTAACCTTGCTGTAGTAATTCTGCTTCCTTATTGAGTTGGTTTTCTTCGTCACGCGATAGCCTCTTGATGTATCTTTCGTTTCTTGCGCTCCTCGAACGTTTGTTCAGGGAGCTGTCTCGCGACCGCATCAAAGAGTCTTCACTCCGAAATCGGATCATGGATGAAGAATTTGAAGATTTAAGTGAATCCTCCTCACTGCTCGTGTCTCCTCTCAAACTGTTCCTCAGAGCTTCAACGCGAGCTTTCAATCGACCTTTCCTGGTTTTTCTAGTGGGTGTATCTAATACTGATTTTCCTGATTTGCTCGTGCTGTCGTCCCTCAGACTGAGTGATTCTTTCGACATCCCGTACATTTCTTGTGCTTTAGCTCTGTAGCTGATGAAGCCGGCTGATGGGTCCGAGAGGACCCCATCATCGGTAAGGTCTCTGATGTTTGGTTTCGCGAGACTCTGAGCTCGTCTCGTGTCCCTGATAACTATGTGATCGAAGTTGTTGACAGCTGGAGTTTTCTTTTTTGATTTCTTTGATTTTCTCTTCGATGGGGACTTTGAGCTGACTCCTTCGTCACTTTCCGAGGATGAGCTTTCTTCTTCTTTCTTCTTTCTTCTGAATAGTTTGCCGATGGACCATTTCTTATCCTTCTTGCGGTCGGAGTCGGCTTCCTGGGGGGTTGGCCGGTCGACTCGCCGCTGGACGGAGGCATACTCTTCATTGTAGGGCCGGTAAGCCGTCGACGACACGTCCCGGTGCGGGACCGGTGGTGAGTTCACAGCCTGAAAATCAGAAATGTTTTTATTAGATTTGACTAAGGCAACAAATTACATTGGCATTTTGTAAATATCAAGGGCAATGCGCTTCGACTGGCTGTTCTGTCTGTTGGATGGGATTTATCAACCTGCGCCAGAATAAAAAAGCCAATAGAGACTCAAGTTTATCTAATAAGAATAACTTGTTCACTCTCACTCAAGTGTTTATGTAAACAAATTAATTTAAACAATTCGACTCTTCATAGTAACTCAATAATTCCCGAATTGTTGTGGTCGAGAGTAAATTTGGAACAGAAATAAAATCGCCTCGCTGTCTACAAATGAAACACTATTCAAGGACAAACACTTGGCTTGGCGTCAATTTTAAAAGTATGTTATGAGTTATGTTGAGATTTTACGTTGTGATACGTAAATGTAATTTTTATGAAAAGAAACATGGCCGTGAAAAGATTTTGGACCTAAGAAGCTACCTACTTGTAGTTCTATGTGTGAAGGGCACGCAGTAATGTGGCCCAAAAACATGAAAACGTATAAATAGGTTATACAAGGTGATTCATAATATGTACCTACCTATGCTATCCCAAAAGGGGCATATTCTGTGGTAATGGTCCATCGGCAAAGTATTCAGAAGGAGTCAGCACAAAGTCCCCATAGTCCAAGAGGAAAAAATCAAATAAGTCAAAAAAAAAAACTAGCTTGCATATCTATGAATAATAATTCTGGACTTTTACAGGGTCAAGGACTAAGTGTATCGAATAAAATGATAATGCTTAAAAATAATGATAATTTTATAAGACCTACATAGGCTTGATTCCGAATCCGTAAAAAATTGCTTCCGCAGTTTAGGTTACCTACCTATTTTGTTAACCCTTCAAGAGTCAGTTTTTTGTTACCCAGAAAGTTTTTTTTGTTACCAAAACCGTTCTCTTATAGAACGGTTACAACTGTTTCGAGCTTGAATTCTATTTTTGCGTTATTTGACGTGTTTCAGTTTGGGATCACAGTTGTATAGTTAATAAATACTTGTAAATAGGTATTGAGTAACAGGTACCGAAGTATGAAGTAGGTGTTGAAATAGGCAGGTACTGACACTAGGTACTGATTGTGGTGATCAGTTAGATTTTACGCAAAATAATTCTTATTATCAAGACAAAGTAAAAAATCCCTGCTAAAATTACTTACAGGTAAAAACGATCTGAAATATTCATTACTCCTCTCTCCCACGACAGCCACCATTTTTATCACTATTCATAAAATGTTATTTATTTAGAACAATATTTAGTAGTGTATCTTAGTATATGTAACACCTACACTACTGAGTCTGGCACAGGACCATTCAATAAATTACTAGATATTTTTAGCGAGTCTGAAAAACGTAAAGCAGGAACCGTTTTCCAGTATCAACAAAAAATATCAATAGGTAAGTACCAAAGATTATATGTCGAGTGGATTTTGAAGATAAATCATAAAGTTATCACAGTTATTAACACCAAAACAATTAAAGCAATTTATTTTAGGAAGCCACTTTAAGATTTTTTTAAAATCATTTGTAAGAATGGTTCTATCACTGCGTTAACATTACAGTTGAATATCTATTTGAGCACAGTCACATCACAGGGTTAAATTTATTGGGGGTTTTTTGGTAGGGAATTATATAAAATGGCGTGGCGCGCGCGCTCTGCGTTTGCGCATAGACGCGGTACGCGTTCGACTCACGATCATCGCGCGCATGATTATTATCTCAGCTAAACAGATCCAAATATCTAGGTACATGTATATGCATAATAGCGTAACGTGATTAACTGACTGACTGACTGATAATCAACGCACAGCCTAAAACCGCGTTCAAACGTTGGAAGGCCTCATAGCTCAGTTGGTAGTGACTCTGCCTTCTGCGCTAGAGGTTGCGGGTTCGATTCCCGCACAGAACAAACATTTGTGTGTCGAATACAGATGTTTGTTCTGTGTCTGGGTGTAAAATATTTATCTTTTATGTTTATCAGTCTCTGGTACCCAATAGTTCAGGCTATGCCTAGTTTAGGATCAGTTACCGTGTGTGATATGTCTGGAATATATATTTATTATTTATTTATTTAAGGTAATGATTTTTGAATTATTTTTTCTCAATAACCGCAAAACGCACAGTTTGGATTTTTATGACAAAGATAACTTGAGCATTTTATTTACCTAAATCCAAGACAGAAACGCGATTGGTAAAAGTTTTCTCGATATATTTATTTTTTAAAGTTGGGTCCTCTGCAACAGTTTTTTCGGAAATACTCTGAGACTATCGAACAAAAATAACTTTTTTTAAAATATTGTGTTAGACAATAGCATGGGGTACCTAAATCCAAGACACTTTTTTTAAAAAAATAGATAGTTTTTAAGATAATCGATATTTTCTTATATGTCGCTTACGTCGATTACTTTCGAGTGCCTTCTGACGCTTGCTATCTCTTTCCGCATTCAATTACAGTACATAGCGCTGTCAGTTTCTTCACTCCGCCCACTCGACAATTTATTTTGATTTTTGTATCGCCTTAAACGTAAGGATCATTTTAGATGACATAATATCGACTTTATTTTGATCCGTAGGTCGTAAATTCAAACCTCGGCTGGGCACCAATCGATTTTTCTATACGAAAAAATTATGTGCGCATGTCTAAGTGCTCAATACGGTGAAGGAAAACATCGCGACGTGAGGAAATCCGCGGCTAAGCTCCACACATATTGACCATGTCTTTTCTATATATGTGTATAGGTGCTGGGCAAGTCTGGGCTACTCCATCCATAAATGAGTAAAAAAGTTCCACCTTACGTTGTATAAATCACCTAGAATAGATGTTATAATGCCTTACTTTTCAATTCACCGATCTTGTTTATCAGTTTTAGGATAAAAACTTGTATTGTAGTACTAACAAGATATGAGAGCTTTCGTAGACCCTCTACGAAGCATGTAAGTAAAGTCAGGCTCCAAGCATAGATTAATTTCCTAACTATAATAAAACGGTCAGCGTGCCCGCTGCTCCACAAATCTAGTTATTTATATACAGGAACGTGTGAGTTTATTTATATTTTATTTTGTGCACAGAAATGGTTTTGTTTTTATTTGCATGCAATTCTGGCACACGGAATCTTTAAGTTTGGACGTGCTAGAACGCAGGGCATTTTTTGTGGAATTTTTCTTGGCACACTATGACTTATTTCTTCGATGTGGTTGAAATTTATGCTCTACGTTATATTCATCATCATCTTCATCTTGAAGAAGTTCACTGCTGGACATAGGCCTCCCACGAGTGCCACGGTAAATGGTCTTGAGCCTTCTCCATCCACCGACATCCCTCAACCATTCTACCGTTATATTACGCACGTCATAATAATATCACCACCCCTTACTCTTTAGAACTGTTCTTTTACGGTTCAAGTGTTACATTCACTTAAAACAACTGCGATTTCAAACATCTAATGATGTGTTGTATCGAAGGGATCCAAATATATCCGTAGATGAGTCAAGTGCACGGTTGGGATGTAATGTAAAGCCGGATACACACTCTGCACATGCCACAACACGCCACGCTACATGAGACAGGTAATTTTGAGGCCAAGAGTGTCTCAATATTTCAAGGCAGAGCGATAAGTGGATCGGTCAAAAATACGATATTATGCTTTAAACTGCCCACGCGCATGTAAATACCTACTGACGAATAGGATTCTGACCTCTTATTATAGTACGCATATTCAATTTAGTGATGACATGTATTTATTTAAAATATTCGTTTTGGACTCATTAAACAGTTTCACTTCGGCGCTGTGATAATAAGTGGTACTAGTTTATAAAGAAATTCTTTAAATAGGTAGGTACCTACATAGTAGCTAATTCTTCGCAGTTTTCAATATTTTTCTCCAAAATGCCTGTTCAAGGACCAAAATCGCAAAGAAGTAGGTTGATATAATTCCAGCTTAATTTATGTACGATGCGAGGTCGATGCTATTTTTCATTGGCAAATGAAGTATCCGTTGGGTTCAAGTAGGTTATCCTAAACATGCTGTAAATGAATATAAATCTGCGATGATTCGATATGATCATCCTCTAGCCGTGGTGGTCCCGGCTGAATAATAGGCCCCTCCATATCTACCTATCCGCGGATGTCGTAAGAGGCGACTAAGGGAAAAAAGCTAGGGGATGGGCAGCAGCGTCTCTCATTCTTAACAACGATAGCTCTAACTGCGCTCGCCAACCCGCATGCCCAGCGTGGTGAGTATGGGCGAATCCCCCCACATGAATATAAGGAATAAGGAATTTGCTCTGTCGGTGGGGAGGCCATGTTCAGCAGTGGACGTCGTACGGCTGAAATGATGATGATGATGATCATCCTCTTCTGTGTAAAATATGAAAGAGCACTGATGGAGTAGTGGTAGTGGCTCGCCTTCCGATTCACAAGTCGTGGTTTGAATCCCGGTCTCGCACCAATGGATTTTCCGACGGTCATAGGTCTTTTTCAGGGACACCATACTTCAACCTAATCTGACCTAATACAGTTGACCAAGGAAGAATCAGTGACACGACAAACAAGCAATCAAGGAATAAATATAAAGAAGAATATACAATCTTGTAGGGACTTAATTAAAAAGTCAAACCTCACCAGGATAAGGGTAATTTGTTGAGAAGTGACAGACCAATCTTGGATTGAGTGGGATCCAGAATATTCCAGATACATCGAGAATGGACGGCGTTAATTAAATCGGGACAGTCGAGCTTTTCCAATTAATAGGAGAGGGTTTAATTTTGTTTGAAACTCTTTTGGAGATAATTAACTGGACGCAGTAGCTAAATAGATAGAGATTTTATGTAAATTAAAACTATGTTCGTAAATTTCGTGATATACGATTTCAAGCCTTAGTTTTCTAGGTAAATAATTTATTCATAAGATTGATGGTACACAAAAATTTACAGGTTAATAGTCATTTTTACATATAGGTAGATATTACATAGGAGCCTGAACTAGGTAATCCTGTGTTTCAGGCGAGAAGAACACGTTTAATTATAAAATTATCAAAACATCATTAATTGAACAGCTTTTAGTTACTAGGTAGGTATAAAACATTTATAATTAGAGTTTGTTTGGTTGGGTGTTTTTATAGGGGCGATAAAAATTGCTCCATGCAGGGAAATCGCCATGACATTTTGACTTCAAGACCACACCAAAATTGCCTCGTGCTTTAAGCAATTGCTCGTGAACGATAAAAACTGTAATAATTTTACTACAAGCAAAAAATATTAGCTACGTTTGCCTAAAAAAGTATTTTAATTGGAATATAGCTGTAAATAAGGTTTGTAAATTATGAACTGCAATTTGGTACCTTAAACTGTAATGCGTATGTAGTTATAAAAAAGCCATAATTAACTCTTACCATAACAACCCAATTAATCTATGTATAACCTTGTTTATTCATTAGTTAATCAGCCCCACTGAAACACACCATTAAAAATAGGACAGAGTTCAAACAGATGCTATTAATACCACCACCTACCGCACTTCTTAATAAGATGCATTTCGGTTTGAGCTCAAAACAAAATGTGATTTATGTAAGCGTGATGTGATAACGCTGTACGCGTTTGTGCGCCAAAGTATAGGACTGGAATAATCTATGGCTAGCTTTGACGACCTCGGTGGCATGGTGGGCGACCGCTCGACTGAGATGCAAGAGGTTCGATCCTCACCGAGAGACATATTGTTGGCATGATCTGCAAATAAGACATGTTCCGGGTCTGGGTGTTCAGGTGATACCCACGTCACAGAGAATCCTATCGTGGGGTCGGGACTACAAGTTTATTCTACTAGTTTGGGATCAGTTGACCGTGTGTGATATGTCCGGAATATTTATTTATTATTATTATTATTATTCATAATATGTAGGTAATAGGTATACTATCCCAAAAGGGATTTATTTTACACCCAATTGGCAATAAAGTTAATTTAAGTAAATAATCTTTCTTTCTGGTAAATAAATAAATAATAATAAAGAAAAATAATAATAATAACAGAAGGGCTGGTGCTTACCTCGGACAAAGGATCAGTATAGCGATCCAACGAGGTAACGTCGCCAGCCTTTTGGGCACGCTGCCTGTGGTTGGTGATCTGAACTCTGTTTCTACTTGTAGTCGTAGTCGTGGTAAACAGAGTTCATTCCTAGTATAATATTATTTTAGCTTGAATTTCAACTGTTATTAATAATAATTATTATTATTTATTTATTTATTTCTGGTGGGGGCCACTGGAGGCCGATATCAAATAATATTATCGCTATTTCATTCACTCTTTGTATTTTAGTTGAGAGAAGGTATATTTTCAGCGCCTTATCTCACTGACCTCATGATTTTTATCTCAATTGCTGTCTTTGAGTTTTGTTTCTCACCGTTATTTCTCCTCACGATGACTCTGGTTCAAATGCACTTGTGTATCAGTCATTACCTCAAGTCTCGACCGAAATAGCCTCGAGCTCTCAATGTGATGTAACGTTTTGTTGATTCGTCCAATAATGAGAGCAGCTTTGAAATGTTACACTTTTCTTCAGTAATCGATAGCGAGGATGGACGAAAGCGAAGTGAAGATGGACGTGCTGCCCTGAGTACCTACTTGTAAGAAAAGAAGTACAACAATTCGGTTATCAAAGTCACTTCAAACAAAGAAGTCATACTCTAATTTCTTTGTTTGAAGTGAGTTCGTTAGTAGAATTGTTGTATTTCTTTTCTTTAAAGTGCTCAGGGAATTTCCTCCTCATTTCGAACATCGAAATGTTCTGCTTAGGGATTGAAACGAGACAAAGGGTTTGACTGCCTTATTCGAAGTGAAGAAGCCGTGGTGGCCCCGGTTGAAGAATAGGCCCCTCCATATCTACCTATCCGCGGATGTCGTAAGAGGCGACTAAGGGAAAAAAGCTAGGGGATGGGCAGCAGCGTCCCTCATTTTTTAACAACGATAGCTCTAACTGCGCTCGCCAACCCGCATGCCCAGCGTGGTGAGTATGGGCAAATCCCCCCACATGGTAAGGAATTTGCTCTGTCTGTGGGGGAGGCCATGTTCAGCAGTGGACGTCGTACGGCTGAAATGATGATGATGATGATTCGAAGTGACCGCGTTTACAGAATTATTGTAGGTAGGTATGAAAGCTCAGCGAAGCTTGACTTCCAAATTTTTTGCTTTAACTTTTGGCAGCGAAATGAGGGAAATGTATAGAAATGGCATTAGCATGAGAGATTACACGTGGCTGCAAAGTTGGTAGACTAAATTATGTGGTCAATATGACGTTAGACGTGACTGTCCACTAGTAGGAGCACGAGGATATGCTTGTCCTTATGCTCCTACCGGTAGGACCGAGTAAGAGTAAGAGGAAATGGTCATGAAAACGAAGCGTGAGGATATTGTCTAAACCCCACGGCAATCTGTTTTGACATTAGACATCACGAACCCATTTAGGTGAGCGAAGCTCGTTCCTCCAAAATAACCTCGAATATCCAAAATCTTTGATTCCACATCATCGTCCTTTTCACACTTCCGAAGAATTCCCGCGGTAATGAGCAAACCCAAATGAAAGTTTGGTAAAACTCCGTTACACTATTATTTGTTCTGTGGTTAGGTACATGAAGACTACAGCGCCCCCGGAGGGACTTCTTTCGTCAAATGACTATAAAAAAATGACTATAGGTAGGTAGTAGCCTAGTGGTTGATCCGAAGGTCTGGGGTTTGAAGCCCGGACGTATACGAATGGATATTTATAGTTTAAAAATGTATGTAAAGTTGACTTTCTAATTATTCTTTCACTATCATTAGTTTACCGATGAACCTTTATACCCTACCGTGTCACTTTACGTCGTTTTCACGATCAATCCGGAAAGTCGACGGAAAGACGGAGTACTCCTTCGTCTGACAGATGCGTATGTCGTGTTCTGACAACTGTCACATACAACTACGTATTTCCGCCTGAGAGGTAGCTTTTTTACAGAGACCGACACGATTTTATGCTACGAGTTAAGGTGAGTTATGCTCGGAGTTTCACTGCGTGATAAAATCCGAAATGATGAAATCCGTAGAAGTACCAAGGTCACCGACATAGCTCCTAGAATTATCAAGTTAAAGTGGCAGTGGGCAGACCATTATAGCTCGCAGAACCAACAACCGTTGGGGAATAAAGGTTCTCGAATGGCGACCGCGAACCGGGCAACGCGAGTTGCGGGATGTCGGTGGAAGGCTCAAGACTAATCGTCATGGAAATCTTTGGCATATGTAGCAGTAGGCATATGATGGCAGTATGAGACCTTATACAGGCTGATCATGAATACAGAATACAGAATTTATTTATTACACTATAAGTAACATGTCATTAACAAAAAAAAAATATCATATATTAATTAAGTATTAATATTTTATATAAAAATATACATTATACTAGCGGTATCTCTAGGTATTCTTCTAGGTCATAGAAAACTGATTCCGTTAGGATTTTTTTTAGCCCTATTTTAAAGGCAGGCGTGGAAGGTGCGTCACGTACCTTTACTGGCAATCGGTTATAGACGGAAGGTCCCATGACATAAGGTGATAATTATGGTGATGATTAAGGTGAAATTGAAGGTATATATACATTGACTGGCCTCATAGCTCAGTTAGTAGTAACTCTGCCTTCTGCGCTAGAGGTCGCGGGTTCGATCCCCGAACTGAACAAACATTTGTGTGATAAACAAAGATGATTGTTCTGTGTCTGGGTGTTAAATATTTATCTATTATGTATATCAGTCTCTGGCACCCATAGTACAGGAGGTAGTTAGTGACAGGATGCAAACCCATCGCCGCTTTAAGAATACCTACTACTGATTTCCTCACGATGTTTTGTTTCACCGTTTTAAGCACGTGTTAAAGCGCACAATTTTTCGAATAGAAAATCTTATTGATCCGGGTTTAAGTTCACAGTTCACACACAACTCGCACTACGCCAACACGGCTTTTTAGTAAATGTTACTATTTGTCTCAGAATAGAACAGTAAGAGAACAGTATCGCACGATGTAAATATCCCCTATTCACGTTTTATTTATTATTTTCTTTAGTATTTTCGACGCGTTCGTTAATAACCCCATGAAAGAATGCTTCCGTTCGTTTGGGTTACACAATAAAACTACTGAGCTGATTTTGTTTCAGCGTCCTGATTGTGATTTTGTTGGTTATTTTGGACTATGAACACATTTTTGGAGCAAAAGCGATCAAAGCCGTCAAACTTTCGTACAAACATTGTGAGATGTGTTATATTTATATTTATTTATATTATTTGGTCAGTTTAAAGATAATGCCCACGTTATTAGTCTACAAACTTACATAGGTACTACACTAACTATGTATAGCTATATATTCATTCAATTTATGTCCTTGGAAAAAACAAAACACTACCTACGCATAATCAGCTGTTTTGAGGTCAAATCAGTTCAAAATATGTTATTTTTAATTTTTATCTGTTAATTCTAAATTGATTTGGTACCTATCTGTGTTAGGTAGATATCCTGAAGTCAAACTTCTCTTACATGTTTGTGTGTAAACCATAAACAGCTGATTGAATTATTTCGGGGAAAAATTTCGAAGTAAAAAATAATTTTAAGCTCCTACCGGGATACCGTTTTATTTACGGAACACGTTGTAGGTACCTACTGTAGTGTAGAGCGGCATTTTTATAATACATATAGTTCCGTTAGAAAATGGCAGTATGTACCTAGCACTCTTCTACTTCAATTCTTGATCTCTGTTTTGAAAATTTAATTTCAAAAGTACTCGTATTATTTGATTGTACTCCAACTTTTGTTTTAATAAACTAAAGTGCGGCAAAACAACGCGAAAACTCCATGTTCACTAGTCCCGGTTTTCTAAAATGCAGTGCCCGTACTCTAGCGTCCGTAATACAACGTGTTCTGTAACTAGAATGCTATCCCGCATTCCTCGCTCCCCTCACCCCCGCGAACACAATTCGGTTGGAACTTTGCGTGTGAGTCGGCAGATAACTCATTTTGCGTCACCTGCACCGTGTGAATCAAACAGAACTCTTCTATGAAACCAATTGCAGCAGAAATTACGCGACTGAAAACTCAAAAATTAACAATACATTAACAAGTAATTAAAAAAAAAGTTCGAATGTTGTCCTTCCGACCTAGACGGTTACCGCTTCTTTGGAAATCTAAGCTTTACTGTAAAGTGGATTGTAAGATTTGTAGGTATTCGAGAACAAGTCCATTTAGTTAAGAGTTTTAAGAGAATTCTTTATTGTGCCGAGATAAAAATTTCATGAAACTTTAGCGAGCTCCCTATTTGCAATTTTACTTTGAGTAATATTGTAATGTCAACGTGAAAGTAACTTGAGAAAACTCTATGAATTTTACTATTTTCTCGAAGCATATACTTATTCTTACAATTGGTAACCAAAATTCATTATTTTATACATAAATAATTTTATTTATACCGTATAAAACATAATTAATTAGACAAAAAGTATTTTTCACGCGATCAGTAAGTACCTAGGTACCTAAAAGTGCATAACTCAGAAAACTTACAGGTCTGGGACGACGACGTTTGTAGGTCACCTTGTAAGTCTCCTTGAAGTTCGGCATCAAACAGCTGATTCATTGAGTTAGAATTGATTTGACCGCAAAACAGCAGATTTTTGAATAGTGGTTTTTCCACGAAAAGTGTAAAATTTCAAAAAGTCGTAGAACAACCTTTATTGCCTATCTATTGGCTGTAGAATAAGCCACTTTCGGGATAGCATGCATATTATGAATCACCTTGTATTCAAACGTATCTTATCTGATATTATATTGCTCTACTGACTCATGGGTGCAGCAGAAAGCTAATTTAGCTAAGACCGAGATGGCGCAACAGAGGCAACTGATAATCTAGCAGACATTACGAGTGAAAGTCTATTGTTGTCGTTATCAGTGCTCCCACGGCGATATACAGCCTCTGTACAGTCACTGATAAAATATTTACTACGTCTAGCATTGGCAATTTATCCCAAAAGTTTGCACAGTCGCCTGCACTAAGATTTCATTTTCAAAATGATGACACAGTACAAAAAATGTTCACAGGAAAACCTCAAAACTATACCTGGCCCCCAATTCTACTAATTCAATGACTTGAAAATGATAATCGCATGATAATGATCGCACCATTAATCATTCAGTTACGATTGTCGCCACCTTCGTTTCTTTGATTTCATTGGCCATTGGTTCCACATTGACTGCCATTGAAATACGGCTGTGATAGCAGAATACCAAAAGTGGTAAAAGTGGTCATTTTGCCATGGAACCATTGTCATTTTGAAGCCATTAAATTAGTAGAATTCGGGGCCTGGTTAGGTATAGTTGCCTGCAACCGTATAACATAAAAATAAAAAGTAGCAAATGGCACAAGTTGATGGTTATCAACTATTTTTGTTGATAGGAAGTTTGCAAAAGAAGTATCCAATACCTACTGCAGTAGTTAAGCGTTCTACATTATATCTCAGCACATAAAAGCGATGAAATTCTTAGGTATATTTATAATCTAGGGCGCCTACACCATGCTCAACTAATATTTACCATGCCTCATGCATCTAAAGTTAAACAGCATGGGAAAGTACGTCACATCCCGTGACGTTAGCACGCACGTGCATGGAGAATGGCATTTCCTTAATTAGAACGTTATGAATGCTAGTTTGTATGAATTAGTTCTCAGGAAGGATAATCTTATGCATCCATTACAAATAACTTCATAAATTAAAAAAAAAACTTGTAAGCTTCTGAATCATTACTTGTGTCACTCGTTCTTTTTTAGTAAGCATTAGAGGTCAGTGACCAGTAAAATCATCAAAGTTCGCCTCGTAGAGCCACCTTTCCTTAAACATTGACTTATTACATCTATTCTAGATAGATATGGATATTCCTTTTCGGGAATCGAAACCCATCTTCCCATGACTATGAATGGAAAGCGGGATCTCTATCACTAGTCCTGCTCAAATGCTCGTTATCACTTAGAAACCTACTACAATTTTGATACTATCTTCACCAAACAACATGGCTTCGCATGCTTTGAAAATTGAACTTACTAACGTATCTTAAGTAAATCATGAAACATAATGCCAAGACCCTGTTCCGACGTCGATCCCGCTATATCCGGCTTCTAGTGTACGAACCTTATTATAGTTTCAAATAACAGGGATCAACATTTGCTTTCGAATCAGTAACTTACGCTTATCTATTTAGAAAATCATTAAAACGCGGCTACTTAAATATAACAAATTACAATAATTACGATTTAAAAAAACCGTCTTGTTTATAAGTTTGAGAAAGGAGGACTTATTGTTTGTAAAACCCCTTTCGGGATAGAAAGAAAGTTAGAAAAAAGTCTCCAACAAAAAAATATCACAAAAAGTGTATGTACAAATGCATGTAGGTAAAAAAACATGAAAACAAATTGAAACAGAAGTGATTGTTGCATGGGGCCAAAAAGACCCTATCTCAGCATAAACTGCAGCAAACTAGTAAATGGTACGCTCCAGTAATGGATATCACACATAATTATGAATCACCTTGAAGACTGCACTATCGACACTCCTTCGGTGTTGCCATAGTCAAAATAAATACTAACCTATTTCCTTTAGGGTTATTTATAAATATTTTTGCACTTATTTCTGCGCAGACTTCGAATGCAAATAAACCGGACTCTCCACCTGATTTACAGTTGTACTAATGGAATGTTTTCATTCGTTAGCTGGTCGAGTAGTTGAAGCACGTACCCCCTTATTCAATAAGAAGCCGCGTCAAAAACGCGTTGATATTGCACCGTGAACGCGCTGGGCTTTCTCAAAATTATTTGCACCGCGAATTGTGGCGATCCATGGCCTAGTAGATTTAGGGCTTTATTTATAAAAATCTGTCAAGAGATAAACAATTCTTAAATTACTGCCATCTCTTACTTATTACATCAAGTGTGAGAAACAGTGACAGGGATAATTTTAAACAATTCTGAAATTTAACTGGCTTTATAAGTCTAGTAAGGGTAATTGCTTTTTCTGCCATTTTGACCATTTCAGATAGAAATATTTTAAGGATCGCTTAAGGAACTGGTGCTAGAGCCCCAGTCCTAAATGCTGCTTAATTGCATTTCCTATCGGTCCCCTTATAAGATAATTCAGATGATTTGTAGAAATTTGTGCGATTGTAGCGCGTGTACCACGATTGGCGCAACTTCTTAGTGAATAGGGGGACACAAGTGCATACTAGGTCATGCCGCCGTCCTATTTCGCACTGAAATAACTTTTAGGGGTGAGTTGGTTCAGCTGCATGGTCTGTATGTTAATATAACTTACAAGTACGGTCGTCCAGAAAATTGGTTTACCTCCCTCATTTGCAAGTTAAAGCTTAAATCATAATAAAGACTATTTTTGCTTATGTACCTATACCGATCTGACATAAATATGCAGGGTGAGTTTTTTTTCAGGGCCACATAGCCGAAGTGTGAAACCGTGAGAGTAATCGAAAAGTGACCCCACACTAGGATTGTGTCGTGGGTATCAGAAACTACGAGTACCACAACATCCAGGAACCGGAACAAATATTTGCAGATCATGCAAACAATTGTCCCGCAGCGGGAATCAAACCCCTTGCGTCTCAGACGGGCATTCGCCCGCTGTGCCACTGAGGTCGTCCAATGTTATCCATATCTTTCAATATTTCAACCTATTTCAAACCTTCTGATAAAGGAGACTAAATCAAAACTGATACACCACTTTCTTGGCCTACCGTACCTAGAAAATAAAGTTTAATCGTTCTATGACTGGCCTCATAGCTCAGTTGGTAGTAATAATAATAATAATAAATATTTATTCATTACCTTAGTGCTAGGATTTACATTCCGGATTATTATCTAGTAGTAACTCTGCCTTCTGCGCTAGAGGTCGCGGGTTCAATTCCCGCACTGGACAAACATTTGTGACTAACACAGATGTTTGTTCTGTGTCTGGGTGTTAAATATATATCTATTATGTATATCAGTCTCTGGTGGCCATAGTACAGGCTATGCCTAGTTTGGGATCAGTTGACCGTGTGAATATGTCCGGAATATTTATTATTATTTATTTATTTTTTATGTGGAAAAATCTGTGTTTCTAGTAGGCACAATCAAAGACAATTTAGTATTATCCTTGGTACTATCAATGGTACTGGCGGATAGTACAACTAATCCAGAGATATAGCCGGTTGTCTGAATAACTTTCTATTTCGTTCAAAACCATAATTCTATCAACTTTTACCAGTTGCACACTTTGCACAAGTACCACCATAATATAATCATATCCTCGTAGGTACTTTGTGTGGTACTTTAGTAATTTCCAAGCGTTTCGTGATTCTACCTCATCACCATAATAATAATGTCGTATTAAAGAAATGCTCCTACACGGGCTATTAAATTGCTCATCACCATCATCATCATTTCAGTCGCACGACGTCCACTGCTGAACATGGCCTTCCCCACAGACAGAGTAAATTCCTATCATGTGGGGGGATTTGCCCATACTCACCACGCTGGGCATGCGGGTTGGCGAGCGCACTTAGAGCTATCGTTGTTAAAAAATGAGGGACGCTGCTGCCCATCCCCTAGCTTTTTTCCCTTAGTCGCCTCTTACGACATCCGCGGATAGGTAGATACGGAGGGGCCTATTCTTCAGCCGGGGCCACCACGGCCAAAAATTAAATTGATCAATTCAGGCAAAACCTTAACATTTTGACGTAACGACCACCCGAAGCAATTTTAGGTGCATGCCTGCCTGCGGAGGAAAGCGAACAAATGCTTATAACGTATCTACGACAATTATTTATTAACATTGAATAGATAAGTAATAAAAATAATAACTTCCGCAAATGCATTTTAGATTATTTTTTTTGAAATAAAACGTATTTTAACGGCGGCGTTTAAACTTTTTTTATAGAATTCATATTAAGTATATACCCATTTTTTGTTTATGTCTGAATTCTAAAAATAATGAACACGCGATTTAAAATATTGTTTTTAGACATGACTCAACATTTGTCTCCACACTGCCTCCTTCCATTCGATTGCTTCACTGTATCGCCAGGCATCAATTGGTGAAAATTGCCGGTGTAGGAGCATCATTATGCCAATAAGTGGTGACACGCAAGTGGTTAAGTGAAAACCATTGCGGAGAGCGAAGTGAGCGTAGCGGGAAAGTGCTTGCTTTTGAGCGTTTCCGATTGAGCGATAAAGCCTTTGTTGACATGAATGAGGTGTTACCAGGTTTGGATATTCTGTGTTACCTCGGTACTGCGGTTGTAACAGGTATTGTGTTGTGACATTGTGAATGAAATGGGGTTGAGTACTGTGATTTATTGTTATGTGTATTGTGTAAAGAACACGTTGATAAAATGATGATAAAATTTGTTTAATAAAAATATGCTCACGACTTTTATCCCCAAAAATGGTAGACATTCTCTCAGATCTCCAGCGATCAGATCCTTTGAGATTTCTAAGGGGGGTAGTCAGAGGCATGACCGAACGTTTGGCCCAAGCCCACACTTTGCAGTAGTGAGTTGAGTATTGCAAGCCCATCGTTTGTAAATACTTACTGGTTTCCGCACGATGTTTTCCTTCGCCGTTTTAAGAGCGTTCTATGATTTTTTAAAGAGAAAATCTCGTTGGTGTACTTCCGGTTTCGCACCCGCGACCTAAAGATCGAAAGTCGGCGTACCTCCCATTAGGCCAAAACGGCTTAAATACCTAAATATATTCTCGTACCTTACAATTTCATAGAGTTCCAGTTCCAGCTCGATTCTGGTGACCAAAATCATGGACCTTGGTATTCTAAACCATTCGCTATAATTTTAAAAAGTTTACGCCGATCAAACACTTGCTCCATACGGTGAAGGAAAACATGAGTTCGGTCATCAGACTAAATCATCGGACTACTGATACCTACTAGGGGAGTTCGACTCAGTTCAATTCAATATACATTTATTCATTTAGTGGATCATTTTGAATCATCTTATAATTACAAAATTTATTAGTAATCGAGTTACCACAATGTACCTACAATGATTGTTTCCATCATCTATAGAATGGTTCATTGTAAGCAAAGTCACGAACGGCACTACAAAATCCCTATAACTCGGACATTGTCCCAAAAACCTAGCGGTGGGCTGAATGTTCCCACATTAAATTTTTTATCGCCTACGCGTATTGGCATCAGCTGTTAACATACCAGATCGATAGTTTTCATAGTTACTGCTAGTACGCTGTGGCCTAATGTGAGAGGAATTAAGGTTCATTGACTGTTGGGCTGTTTTCGTCGATGGATCTCTGTAAATTATTTCAAGGGCTGCCAAATTCATATTACAACTTATATTATGTAAACTGATTATATAAATAACACACAACAGACATATACATAGTCCTGGCCCCACACTAGGACTCCCTGTGCATGCAAACATTTGTCCCGCAGCGGAGATCGAACACGCCCCCCTTGCGTCTCAGACGGGCATTCGCCCGCTACGCCACTGAGGTCGTCACGTCATTTCACCCGTTTAATAAACTTTGTTACAAAACGAGCAAAGTTATTTATTTTCGGTGTGAATAAAAAAATACACAATATCCCACAAAATGTTTTGTTTCCGAATCTAGACGAAAAACAACAATATCTGATTCCATCTAAAAAGAAGATCTAGGTCAGCTGGAAGTCCTAATTCGGATCATTTAGCACCAGTTCAGAGGTTTTAAAAACGCGAGCGAGTCATGTCGTATAGGTATTAGTTAAGTATATGTTAAAAAATTACCAATGTCATACAATTCAAAAACTAATTTGACTTTGTTATACCGACCTACTTTTACTCATTCTATGGTGAATAATTCAAATAATTGCCAGCATTGAGATTCATACCTAGTGGGGATTTCGAAACTATGGCTTCATCGCAATTTTTAAAATGACCCCACACGTTAGTAGTATTATTTATAGTTAGTAACATTAACTCTGTTTGTTATTGGTCACTACACTGATTATTTGTTGGTCATCCTGTATTAGTTCAATGACCAGGTTGAGGTATGGCGGCCCTGAAAAGGGCCTATGAGGTGAAATAATCAGTGTAGTGAATGGATTAAAGTGCGGTTCTTAGAGGCTCCTTTCGTGCACAATAGGGTAGGCTGATTGTCAGGGAAGGTTTGTAGTTACCTTTGTGTATAAATTACCGGGGCGGATCTGCTAGTAATCCTATAAACTGGTGCTAGACTACCAAGGTAGGACATCGCAATAGACCTCCCGGTCAGTTTGGGACATTTCGAGGATTCTCGGCAATTTCGGGGATTCTCGGCAATTTCGAGAATAGCGGCATTTTTGTTTGCGCGTTCCCGTGACCGAAATAGAGGTGAGAGAATTCCGACAATGAATTTCTTAGCTCCGTGATGAGTTTTGAGATTCTGAACTATATTGGTAGGTTTTATTTAGCTCCTCCTTTAGTCAAACTCAAAATTAACTTTATTCATAAGACGTAAGGAACATTTTAAAATAATGTTTAGATGACATATCGCACGTCGTCGTTCGAACGCGGCTTTATGGTTCAATTTCGTTGCCCTAAGGCCCAATAGGCCCGGGCCTAAGACGGCCAGATATTAGGGGCGGCAAATCATGACCAAAAATTTGTAGAAATTGTCGTAGAAAAGCTCATCATCACGGAATATATTTACAAATTAGTAGCTATTATAGATAATTAAATTTCTGATTTCGATTTATATAAAGTTGGCAATAAAGTAAATTCATTATGTACCTAATCTAATGATGGGTGCTGAGAAAGGGGCGGCACATGACCTGGGGCCTAGAGCGGCCAAGACTGCAAATCCGCCACTGCTTGCATTCGAATGGCAATAAGACGTCATGGTAGATCCCCTTGTGTGTAACATAAGTCGTAACCGTGTCGCAATAAATCCAATAGAAGGTAAGTGCCGTTCATGAGAAAATCGCAATTGTGCCAACCAATACAACACAAGAAAACAATAGCATGTTATGTAGGCTTTCGTGGATTGCAAACCTCGAGTGGGTTATTAGAGCTGTCAGTCGAAATGTATCTTCCTTGGGGAGAATTCACACGTGCCACTACCACACCACATCGCAGCGACAAAAGGTGGACAAGCAGTGGTTACGTGTGAATAGTGTCGCTGCAGCTCTTTGCAGTTGCGTTGTGGTACCGACTAAATGTCGATGTGGTTGCGTTCTTCGTTGTGGCCGGCCGCTAGTTCACGGTGTCGTCACTGGTGGTTGCGTTGTGGTTGCGATGTGGTCGGTATCACCCGCGCGGTCGATAATCAGAGCAAACTGTACATGTAAAAAATATGCGCCCCACCACGTGGCGTGGTTGTGGTACGTGTGAAACAACCCTTAGATTTATCAGGTGCTCTCATTTGTGTGGTAAATTACATAAGGTATGTACATACTGTTGTTTGGTTTTAGGTATGATGGTTGGGTAGAACGTATTTCAATCATTTCGTAGCTCGTGAAGGAGAGAGGTTTTGTGCAAAACGAAGGTGTAAATCCTTGGTCTTCTAGACAATGGCAGATGTATGGCCGCCGTGATAAACAAAGTGTTTTTTTTTTAATTAAACCACTAGGATCCTTTGAAACGTTTTAGAAACTAGATAAAGCTACGCCTATTCCTCGCGACCAAGCCTAACGCTTGTGCCTAACTACTATTATATTTAAACATTGTGATCTTCACCCGCAAAAAATATTCGCAGATCATGCAAATATGGTCCCGCAGCGGAAATCGAACCCCTTGCTACTAGACGGGCCGCAACGCCTCCGAAGTCGGCGAGGTTTACTTTCATTCAGGATGTAGAATTTGATGATAAGCTTTTACATGTCTAGTTAAAATGAAAGCAAAATTTATCAGGAATTAGGACCGGTCGCTCACGCATGACTGACTGCTAACGAGATAAGTGAGAGTAATTATAGCGCTAATTATCTAACAGAAGAAAGTGGTATGGCTAGACAATAAATTATAGCAACTTCGTATGACGACATATATAAACGACAAAAAAGAAAAAAGGCGGGTTGGCCTAGTGGGAGGCACCCCGACATTCTGTTTAAATGAGTTTTTCTGTTCAAAAAATGTACCTAAGTGCAGGCGGTTATAAGCTACTGTTCCTCGGGATTTCTTTACTTACTCGTATAGCGAAAAAAAACAAAAAGAGATCAAACCGCACCAGCCATTACGCAGTTATTTGATATGCAATCTTTTATCATTACATTGGCAAATAATTTCCCATCAGTAAGATCATAATAAAAGTTGTAACTCGCGATAGATAACTGAGGAAAAGCTCCCGAGATTGCGTTGAAATGACACGGATTTTTTTACCTCCCGACAATATTGTCGGATTATTTTGATTTATGTTTAGGTTAGGCGTTACGTACATTATAATAATTTGGCCAAGTGCGTGTAGGATACGCAAAGTGAAAGGCTTCCGAAGTCAATTCAGCTTAGTGAGATTTATTCTTTAAAGACATGACCTGTAAACTATGTAAGTATTAATTTTGTAATGAGGAATTTTTTAAACGATTACTTTCAGTCTGCGAGTAGAACGCCTGACAAAATCAGACAGACGGACATGGCTAAACTATAAGGGTTCCTTGTCGGACTTCGGAACCCTAAATCCGTGAAAAATGTCCACAGCCGCGTATAAATTGCGACCTGCGTCATTCTTGAATCCACACTAAAGGTAATAAAAATATTTTTTGTTAGAATATTCACACTTTATTATGGGTATGTGACGAAATTTTGAGGGAACTGTAAGCCTTATAACGGAATCTATTTTTAAACCCTGTATAGGTTCATTTTTTTTAACTCGATGGGTGTTATGAATTTGATAGTGTGTCTGTCTGTCTGTTGTCTCATTGCCCCGAAAAGAATGCTTCGATTACAATTTAGAAAGTAAGCCAAAAACCTTCCAGCACTATACTTTCAAAAATAACATTAATTGCTCACACGTTAGGAACATTTTCAGTACAAAAAAGCCTGAAATCACATTAAATACGCGAAGGAAATAAATCTTTTGCACGCTTGCCTGCAGTAAATTCTACAAAACGTACACAATATCATAAAGTGCAAGCTCTCTCGCAGGAGCTTCCTTGAGCTGGAACAGTTGAGTGAGACGTGTTTTAAAATATTGCTAGTACGCGCCTATAATTTACGCTCATGTGGGATTTTTGGGGAAAGTGGCATGGAAAATATAAAATCTTTACATAAACGTGAAGCAATTTTTCCACTTATCACGAAAAGTGTTTTGGGCACATACATACGCTCTTCTTGGAAGTAGCTGCTCGCTAGAAAAAGATTCATGAGAATGGTATAAAAGACTCTAGGAATGGTCTTATTTGTCAGTTGAACCCTTGAGGAGAGGAGCGGGCCTAGTAAAAATAAAACACGGGACTTTGAGTTTTATTCAGGGAGTAGATAAGAAAGCTGTTTTGAAAAATGAAGTATTTCCTAGTCCTAGAAAAAACTTCAATGCTAATCAGGTGTAACATAAGCTTCTTCAGGGATAGTATATATATTATTAATCACCTCGTAAAATAGCCCGTTTAGGAGCTATTTATGCTTAAAAAGTCTTCTAACTTTATAACTACTAACTTATATTAAATGTTTAAACACTAACTACAAGGTACCTGTTTGTGGTTCATAGTTTAGTCCTAAATCCGCTTTGGTGCTCTCCCGGGTATTTTCCTGACTCAATTTTTTTCTTAAAACCTTTTCCGTGTTCCTTATTATCCTTACCTGAAACAAAAATGATTTTGATTAAAGGGATTGATTAAAAAATTCAGAGACTTAGCTTTATTCAATCTCCATAGACATTATTCATCCATAGGGTTTTATGGTTTATTTCGTATAGATTACAATTTTTGGTCACTGACTTTTTAAGAAATTCCGCCATCTGTCGAATAATGGTATTAATTTTTAATACCCCATTTCGTGAAAGGGTCCTTTAATGGTGTTTAACGCTTTACTTGTAAATTGAACTGAATTCTTAATTGATCGCGGTAGAGCTCATCTCCAAATTGTCTTTTATGTTTATAAAGGAATAAAGATAAAAATGTGCCGTGGTGCCCCCGGCTGAAGAATAGGCCTCTCCATATCTACATATCCGCGGATGTCGTAAGAGGCGACTTAGGCAAAAAAGGGATGGGCAGCAGCGTCCCTCATTTTAACAACGATAGCTCTAACTGCGCTCGCCAACCCGCATGCCCAGCGTGGTGAGTATGGGCAAATCCCCCCACATGATAAGGAATTCGCTCCTGTCTGTGGGGGAGGCCATGTGCAGCAGTGGACGTCGTACGGCTGAAATGATGATGATGATGAAAGATAAAATAGTTGATTTTGCGCCGCATAGGTATTGCTCTGACTACAAGATGCTCTAACGGAAAGGGTTGTACAATTAGTACAGTACAGTAGGTACCTACCTCACCTGCGCCCTTAGACAATGTAAATATTTATCAATTCTATCCAATGAATCATAACAAATATATATCATAGGCCATATAGCTCGCAGAACCGATAACCGTTGGGGAGTAAAGGTTCTCGAATGGCGACCACGAACCGGGCGACGCAGTGTTGGCAGGCCCCCCACCCGAGGACCGACGACATTGTGAAGGTTGCCGGAATTCGGTGGATGGAGAAGGCTCAAGACCGTTCGTCGTGGAACTCTTTAGGGGAGGCCTATGTCCAGCAGTGGACTTCTACAGGCTGATGATGATGATGATGATGATCCAATGAATCAAGCGATATTTCGATAGCATGTCAATAGCTAAGAACAGGCGTAGCTTCACCTAGTTTCTCAGATGTTTCAAAGTGATCCTAGTGATTTTATTTAAATAAACACCTTTTGTCTTTGACTTTGACAATTCATTGCTAATAGCATCGAGAGACAGTTACTTTTATACAATGCCCCCCTGACTATACAAGTACATTATTGTCTATCTTTATAAAATACGACATAACGATAGCTCATGGTGAAGCAAATGTATGACAAAAGGGATCTTAGTAACTCTGATATCGTCATAATTACATATTTATAGCCGATAATATTGCCAAGTTTATAAAAATGCCTTTTTTAATCTGTTTTTCCAACTTATCCATAGACTCTTCCTATATACTGGCCTCATAGCTCAGTTGGTAGTAACTCTGCTTTCTGCGCTAGAGGTCGCGGGTTCGATCCCCGCACTGGACAAACATTTGTGTGATGAACACAGATGTTTGTTCTGTGTCTGGGTGTTAAATATATATCTATTATATTATGCATATCAGTCACTGGTACCCATAGTACAGGCTATGCCTAGTTTGGGATCAGTTGACTGTGTGAAATGTCCAGAATATTTATTTATTTATATAAAACCCGTATTTTTTTTTTATTTTCAAAAAAACCGTCCCGTCGTTAAATAAAACCATACCTAGCTCGTCTTCTCGTTTTAATTTCGGCCTGAGGCTCTTACGTACAAGTTCTAATTAATAAGGAGGGCACGAGTCCTTAGGCGCATTGTTCTTAAACAAAAGACTCGCCAGAGCGTCCGACTTTTGTGGGCATTTCGTTGTTTTCATCGAAACTACCTAGCACCCTGTAGTACTACTACAGGGCCTTATTATATCTAGGCTCGTAGTTTTAATCGGGGACTATTCAGTGGAAATTAAAATAAAATACAATTGCTATGCAAATAATGCCAGTCTGGTGTCAGTGTGAGTTGAGTGAAAAAATATTTACAGTCAAGAGAGATAACCATGGTACTCGTAGGTATGATCCTCTTGCTCCAGATCCGTTACAAATGCTACAATGGACGCATATACTCGCCATAAAGTTATCGGCCCCAAAACATACCCTGTAAACAACTGAACAGTTACTACGGTATGTGGTAGTGATGTGCCGGGTTAGCTGGATACGGATACGGAACCGCGGAACGCTGTATTATAGCAAGAGCGGCTATTGGGGTTAGTTTCTTCGTTAATTCTTGTGTTTGGTGACGGAGTTTTAAGGCCGCCACAGCGCTCCATCGGGCTGTGGCGGCAATGCGAGGATGAATCGTCAAAATACGGAATCTAGTCGTGACGTTATTACGGATACGGATAAAGCGCACATCACTAGCAGGGTGTGTCGCCGGAAGGGCCGACATCATAAGCCCATTAGCTCTAATGCCGTGTCCCGCGATGCACTCAAGACGACTATTGTTTTTTATGGGTTCCCTCTAATGGTGGGGAACAGAATATGCAACAACACAGGTGTAGGTAATACAGGGCAGTTTACTGAGAATATTTTTTACAGATATTATAGTAAACAATTATATTTAAACTTGGAGTGTCATTCTAAAATTAATACGACACCTAGTACCTTAGTAGAAAATTAAAACTTATACAAGCCTACGGTAACTATCTTTGTGATTCTACTTACAGAAATTCCAAGAACTCTTGCTAATCCTGACTTCCGGGAGATGCAGGCTAATTACAATAACAGAAATTTCAGACACAGTGTACATTAAAACAGATACTCAACTTCAAAAGTTTCATCATCACGCACAAAGAAATCACTGAACCGGTTTCTAATAATTTAAATTTAGAATTATATATTGGTTCACGACCGGAATTCGAACCCACCTGTGGATAGGAAAGCGGGTCCACTACCACCACTCCACCAGTGCTCTCACAAACATTTACATAGTAGACCATAAACATAAACTTCTTTTAAATTTTCATAAAGTTCCGTTCAGTAGTTTCTGAAAGTTCTGAATCAGACAGACAAAGTCTTCTGATCCTTAGATAAGAAAATATTTTGCGACATGTTATTTTTGATCTCCTGTACATGTTTTCGAATAAAAATAAATATATTGTACAGAATTTTGGGATTCACTGTTAAATTATAGATAGATGTAGGTGTATAAGTACCTAGTTATTAGGTAAGTAATAGTTTCAAACAAACATCGTCTTCATTTCATTCCATAAGTTCATTGTCATCGCGTTCTCAGGATCCATTGTATCATCATCACAACAGAATTTATAGCAGTGCTCCTCATAACATTATTACAGTTTTCAGCTATGGTATTGGCACGTTGGCTAATGAAAGATAATTGATATCTTTTGGTCGATAATATAGGATTGATGCGACAAAGGTCTTTTCACCCTTTTCGCGTTTGCATCGCGACCAAAACCTAGGAATTTTGTCCGAAGATCTTCATCAGAACTGCAGGTACCTATATTATTTTTTATAAGCAACTTTCCGAATTCGTAATAATCGAAAAACATGTTTCTACAAATTATAAAGTCAAGTGATGATTTGTTTTTCTTAAGTTTTATGGAATAACTACAGATCCGACGTCAATGTTAAATGGGGCCCGCGGGATCAGTCTCTACATAATAAAGACCATACAAATCGGAACAACCATTACGGGATACATTACATTTATTAAATATAATGTACCGTTTTTTTTTCAAACGAAGTACGGAACTTAAAAATCATACATAGTAGCCGAATTGATAACCGCCTGTTCTTAAAAAGTCCGTTAAAATGGACTGAATTGGACAATGTCTGTCGCGTTACCAGCGCTTGTTGGAGAACTTTTAACAAACATCTTTTATCTTCAAAGTGCCATGATAAGCACCGCTTACTGTAACCTTCTCCGTGCGTCACCGACGTATTCAATTATCTTCAAAATTAATTACACTTACAAAGACATGGAACAAAGCTTATTGTGTACGAAATTGAACACATAAGCAATCATAATTTGTATAGAGAGATATTTAAATGTTTGTACTCATAATGTACGCACATTGTAACAGGATATGGGTCAAAGGGTCTTGAACTGTTGAGAACGCATACGTACGGAGATCCCGGAGACCCTTGACATGCATAGAGGCCGGCCAACGGGTGGTTTTTAGTGAGTACGAGAACCTCACATAACCCAACTACAACCCCTAATGTAGTTGGGTATCTGGTTGCAGATTTTCCATCCGTAAAAAAAAGGTTCACCTACACGAGATACAGCTAGGTCACAATGAACTAAAAGCTACCAAAAGCCAAATGGTAATAGATGAAAAAAGACAGGATATCGGGCACACGTAATTATTTTTTGAAGCAGCGAGAACTAGCGGCGCCACCTTTTTGTCACTTGCAGCTTTTTACCAAATCTTTTAAGGATTTCATAATTATATCATCATCAGCCTATGGCCGACATTACAGCAGGAACATAATTCAAGACGCGACGTGTGACAGAGCGCCACTAGATGGTATATTATTGTTATTATATAAGGAGAATCATAGTTACTGGCCTCATAGCTCAGTTGGTAGTAACTCTGCCTTCTGCGCTAGAGGTCGCGGGTTCGATTCCCGCACTGGACAAACATTTGTGACTAACACAGATGTTTGTTCTGTGTCTGGGTGTTAAATATATATCTATTATGTATATCAGTCTCTGGTACCCATGGTACAGGTTATGCCTAGTTTGGGATCAGTTGACCGTGTGAATATGTCCGGAATATTTATTTATTTATAATAAATGTATACTATCCTGTAAATGTAAGTATGTAACTAACTGTGACTCATACACGTCAATCCGCCAATCGGAACTTTTTACTCACGTACTTTACGTACTATAAGACGTTGTAATGACTGGGACATGTTTTAAATAGAGCAACCTATACCATCCTTATCCACAGTAAAGACATTGTAAGACGCATACAGACCAAAAAATAGCCAGAAAATATTTTTTATCGCAGTGACCTAGCTATCAGTCAGTGCTGTGATTGTTAGGGTAGGAATGCGGCACATGTTATATCTTTACCAATGGCTGCATCCTGAAGATTTATGGTGTCCCTTCAAATAATAAAAGAGGATATGCTAGCAAAAGGATGTTCATGAATTTTTCATTACTGAAAGCTGGTAGGTTAGGTACTTACGTTTTGGTCTGGCGCTCTTTTTTTTCATAAGTTACAATATATTCATCATCATCATCAACCAGTCTCTCTTACGGACGCGCTACTGAGCCTGGGTCTTAAAATTATTACGGTTAGATATTAAATTCTGTTGAATTTAAAATAAGTTTATTTCAATCAAATCTCAAGAATCTCTTACAAGCGTATTTTTATCAATTATACAACTATCACCATCATCATCAGCCTTTAGAATTCCACTGCTGGCTAAATCCAGCCTATAGGCCTTCCATAACGAGTGCCATAACAAGCGGTCTTAAACTTTTTCCATCCACCGACTTCCCACAACCGTCGAAATGTCGCCGGTCCATCGGTAAAAACAATTGTCCGCTCCACTTGCGTCTCGGCCGATCACTCGCTCGCCACGCCTCCGAGGTCGTCGAAGTCACAAAAAAATTGCCTTTTTCACGGTCGCGTGTCGCCATGATGCACGCCTCGGTAAACTAAGCTTCAACTCTTAAGTAAACCCAACAACTTCATCTCATGAAAACTTATTGCATTAACTTATCTAAGAATTACTTCGGAAGTCCGCGCAATCACCACGCAATGTACAACCGATAGGCTTCTTATTAAGGTAGAGTTCCGGACAACGCGGCGCTGCGCGACATAAAGTAAATGGATGAAAATACTAATGGGGTCTGAGTCCATATAACCAGGTAGAGTATTGCTAATTATTTTTATATGATTTGATATTATGAATGTTAATTATAATTATGGATGTATTATCTGAAATAAATGAGTTAATAATAATAAATAATAAAGGCCTTATTTTAATAATACCTACTCGTATCTGTCGTGTATTCGGTCGCGCGTTCCATTACCTGTTCATGGTAAACATGGTTGGTTATGATCAATGAAGCACTAGCTTCCGCCTACGGCTTCGCTCGCGTGGTGCCTGTATTAAAAATAGCCGATGTCACTAACCAGTTCTTTAGATACCTATAGTAAAAGAGCATCTACGCTATATCTATGGATCTAAGTGTTTTTTGCTTATAAACCAACCAATCAACAAATAAAGTGTATTCGCATTTTAAAATATTAGTTAAGAATCCTACCAATAGTGGGACGATGACATGCACGGCTTTTACTTTCAATTACTTTCATTTGATGATGAAGTCAGCTTATCAAAAAGAGACCTATAAAGCTTGATTCCGAATTCAGATACCGTAGCACAGTCCATGTTCGTCCTGAGTGCTATTTTATGATGACTTTTGTAAAAGACAATTTTAGGGTGGATAGTGAAAATAGGCAACGCTCTGATCGGGCCAATGTCGCACGCTAGAGTGGCCTCGTCGCGGTGCTTGGAACTCCACCTTTAAGTAGGTACAGCTTAATGAGGTTCGTCATATCGATTAACTTTCGTCCGTTTATTATAATAGCGCTTTTAGTATTCGAGTCCGCAGGGCAAGAGTAAAACTCATTACAGAACCCAAATCTATTTTCAACCTAAACGCTTTTTCATAGAGTTTAGATTGTTCGCAGTGCTTGGCTGGACGATATTATTCCAAATAGGTCCATCGATATGCGGTACTCGTGAATGTAAATGAAGTCATTCAATGTACAGTCGCCTCTGTTATTTGTTTTTATATCGGTTTAATTACGAGTAATTAAACCGATACCTATCATTACTTTGTTGCTAGTTTTCAAACATACTTTGCGTAATATAATGTCCTTAGGGGTTCTAAAGACGTGTTCAAACGTCGTGCGAAATGTCATCTAAAAGGAGCCATTTCATTCTGGGCCTGGTACATGTACACTACATAGAAAAATTATAAAAAAATAGGAGATTACAAGAAAAATACAATTTCATTAATTTGAAGACAAATGCGATGGTACAAGAATAGTTCTTCTGGTAAGTTTTTTACTATGTGAACACTATTTGAAGGCCGCCATGTTGGTTTATAATTGGCGTTTGACATGACATTGACATATTTTTCATGTCATGTTGATGGATTTGATGTTTTTGTTTTGTCAGATAAGTGTAGGTTGTCAAAATGACATTTCACGCACGTCCATCCGCCATATTTTTGTAGCGCTGTGTGTTGCTCTCTTTGTCGAAGAAAATTTTAATGTACCTTAGAACGAAGTCAATTTAAATAAAATAACCAATTAAATACGTTTACTTTATTGCATAACCATATTTTAGAGTAGTGTACACAGTGCAGGCCCAGGCTCTATATATTGATGAAACGTCTCTTTTATTTTTTATACTACCTGCTCGTCAATGGCTTATTATGTGTCATGCAAACCTTTCCTAAAGTATGTCATTACAGCCCTACGGTCTAGCCGGGTCATAATGTTGTACTGAATTTCATTATTTCCCATGGGACATAATGTGATTTGAATTTGGAATGCAACCCATACCATAACCATAGTCGTACTTGATCGAGGTTGGTTTCAAAAATGTTTGGGTGCAATGAGATTTTATTCTAATTAGGCTGTATGTTATCACTTTCTTTGCACTGCCTACAAATTAAAAAAAAGAAAAACATGAAAACTTTTTACGAAATTCATTTTCACCCGCGCACGAAGAAGGATTTATTCGAATGTCGAACTGACCACTACAGAATAGACTACAAAAAAAGAAAAAAAAGGCGCCAAGCGCTCAAACTGCTGTGCTGTTATCTACACCGAAATTCAGTTTCGATTCGAATAAACTTCTAAAAAATGTCAAGTGACGACGACAGTGATTTTGATTCGACTCCAGAATGCATACAATCTGAAGCCTCTGGTATAGTTGGAAACTTACTTCCAGAAAAATCATTTCTTTCTACTTAACAGTCATTGTTTTCAATTGCCTCGCAGAAAGTATAAAAAGTAGAGTATGCATCGCGGGCTTAAATGTGTATTTGTCTTGTGCGATCTTGAACCCGCGATATAATACACTACTTTAAGCCCTTGTTGCATAATCTACTATTATTAGTCTCTTGAAGAAAGTTAATTTTGAGTTTGACTTTTAGGAGCTTTGAGATATCGCTGCGCTTTATCAACCATATAACATATCGAGTACACCCACCCTCAAATATTAGTATATTTTATTCAGTGGAGGTAAGTATAATTTTTTTACGAATTTTATTTAACATATCAATGATATAATGATGTTGATGGCCTCATAGCTCAGTTGGTAGTAACTTTGCCTTCTGCGCTAAAGGTCGCGGGTTCGATTCCCGCACTGAAGAAACATTTGTGACTAACACAGATGTTTGTTCTGTGTCTGGGTGTTAAATATATATCTATTATGTATATCAGTCTCTGGTACCCATAGTACAGGCTATGCCTAGTTTGGGATCAGTTGACCCTGTGTGATATGTCCGGAATATTTATTTATTTTATATTGTACAGCGGTCGATCAGCTCGGTCACCACGGATTATCGTGCACTAGGGCTGCCGGAAGAATATCCCGCCACGCTAGCCTTAATGACATCATCCGCCGGGCTCTTACCAGCATTAACGTCCCAGCCATTCTCGAACCGAATGGTCTGCTACGTGATGATGGTAAGCGGCCTGACGGTATGACTTTGGTCCCTTGGGAGAAGGGTAGGCCTATGGTGTGGGACGCTACTTGTGTTGATACACTAGCGCGCACACATCTTCCGGGGGCATCAGTTAAGGCGGGTGCGGCGGCAGATTCGGCCGAGGATCTCAAAAGGCGCAAATATGTTAGTCTTGATAGGGCTTACATATTTGAGCCTTTTGGGGTTGAGACCCTGGGTCCGTGGGGAAACGGGGCCCTCCGGGTTTTCAAAAAGATATCAGGACGTCTGATCGAAGCGACGCGTGACCCGAGAGCTGGCTCTTATTTGGCCCAGCGCATTAGCATTGCCATCCAGCGTGGCAATTCCGCCAGCGTCTTGGGGACGCTTCCGACTGGTAGTGATCTGGATCAGTTGAGCTATCTATAGATCGTTTGTAACGGTCTTTAGATGGCTCAACTGTTTCTTATGTATTTTGTAAATATTAACTTGTATTAGTTTTAAGTTTCTTTGTGTAAATAAATATTTTTTTTATATTTAAATATAATAGGTATTATTTCATGCCGTTTGAACGTAAGTAAGAAAAGTTTCGGCAAGTGACAAAAATTTTGAACTAGTTCTCCTAAGATTCATTTTCTAATCACTAATTTTACCAAATAACAGAGAGTTTACTTAGTACACCCGCTGCATTTCCTGTAAAATTTGCTGCTACTAAGAACTTGTTTCGAAAATATTGGTTAATTATTGAAACTACATAGGAACTGTGTATAAACCAATGAAAATCGGAAACATTAGGAAACCTTCCTTCCTGTTCTGCAGTTTTGCAATCGTACACAAACTGTATCGTTATCACGTATCGCAGTTATTAAAAATCGATTCTTTCTCGAAACGGGGACGTTATTTGCATACAATGCGTACGCCAGATGGCGCTGATTCACTGCTAAAGTGTCGCTATTGTGTGGGACACAGTCGCACAAAAACATGAAATTAAATTTGATTTCCGAATTTTTAAGCGATAGTCTGGCCGTGGTTGCCCCTTCTAAAGAATAGGGCCTTAACTTACGACATCCACGGGTAGGTATATATAGAGGGGCCATATCTGCATACCCGTTAGTAAATTGAAGAAAAAATAAATTGATCTGGAATGTGTTGATTCCGAGAACCTAATAAATAAATATTGTTTGATTTTTCTTCCTATTCAGCTGACGGACACGATAAAAAGCAAAGAGTATCTCTCCTACACTGTATCTACGGGGTGTCATAATTTATGGAATCAAATGTGGGACGAATGTACCAAATGCAATTACTGTGTACCAGTGTGTACATTCCTTCTTACGAGTAGGTATAATTTTGTCATCCGATTCTCTTTAGGACCGTGGTGTATCATTTGGTGTAGGTAAACAATAACTTTTCCTACGTCACTTTGAACGACCTGGTTGGCGTAGCAGGTTGCGCCCGTCTGAGACGCAAGAGTGCGGGTTCGATTCCCGCTGCTGGATAAATAAATGTTAGCATGATCTACAAATATTTGTTCTGGGTCTGGGTGTTGTGTTGGGTACTCGTAGTTTCTGATACCCACGACACAGGGAATCCTAGTGTGGGGGCCAGGACTATGTGTGTAAATAAAGTCTTATATAGAAACTAGGTGAAGCTACGCCTGCTCCTCGCAACCAAGCCTAGAAGAATCAGGCCAAAAACTCGGCCAATTTTACGTTAATTTTTCTAATAAACCTAGGTACCTATAAAAAATTCTGTTTTGTAACCTTGCTCAAAATCAAGTAAACATTGCGTGAAATAATGTTGACCAAACGTCTGAGACCTGAAACCCTACAAACAATAACTAACACGACCTACTAACGTTGAACGTAATTCATGTTGTCACCGCACGCAAGGGGATCGGCCGAGCGACACCCCCCGTCCTCTAGTCGGGTTACATGATAACTAAGCATATTACCTAACTGACTGACATATCACTTAATAGCACACAAAAATATTAGAACCAACTTTACACAAAAGTCTTGAAATCCATTACATTTTCATTGTATTTAGCTTCATGTCTGGCACGTCCGACAAATATATAAATAATCAGTCCGAATGTATGTAAGCAAAGGCTATACCTTGTGGTGGCGGAGACAATGTTAGGGATGGACATCAGCCCCCCGAGATACAGCTCTACGCTAGTTCGGGGGATGGGGAATATTCATGGCATTGATTTTGTCACGGTTGGCATAGCTTTTCTACATTAGATTAGTTGTAGGTTAGATAAGGTTGTCTGGAAGAAATCGCTGCTTGCGATAAGACCGCCGATTGTACGACAAATTGTTATAGTGTTTATATTATATATACGTACATGTCTAGCATTGTGTCCTCAATAAAGCATTATATATATATATATATATATATATTAAAGAACCTACTCACAGCGGTTTAAGTATAAGATAACATCATCATCATCGGCCTGGAGAAGTCCACTGCTGGATATCGGCCTCCCCCAAAGATTGCTACGATAAACGGCCTTGAACCTTCTCCATCCACGGACTTCCTGTAGTCTTTTAGGAGGAGGTAGGGCACAGCGAGATTTTCTCGTTCTGAATTGGAGCAGCCCGCCTGGGGAGGTACCTCCACCTTACAGAAGATCGCAGCCAAATAACATTATTTGTTTCAAATAGTGTTGTGTTCTGTTCCTGCGATGAGTAAGGTTGCCAGAGCTCTTTAGGGGGGAGGGGGTTCGGGGTCGGCAACACGTGCGTGATGCCTCTGGTATTGCAAGCGCTCATAGGCTACGGTAACCGCTTACCAACAGGTGGGCCGTACGCTTGTTTGCGATCTTAGTTGTATAAAAAAAAAAAAGTCATCACAATGTAGGTCCAATGAGTTCTATTGCTTCGTCTATTTCGTGGTACCCCTTCAAGAGCCTTTTCCCCAACGGCGACTGAAATTACATCATTCAAGGGAAAGTCTTTCAAAAAACTCTTCGTCATACTCACCTCAAAGTAAAAATCCGGAACAAACATTTTTTTTACAACAAAGTTGGCCACAGGAACACAAAATATATATATTTTTTTTTTTATATAACAGAGTTGGCAAACAAGCATACGGCCCACCTGTTGGTAAGCGGTTCCCGTAGCCTATGAGCGCTTGCAATACCAGAGGCATCACGCACGTGTTGCCGACCCCGAACCCCCTCCCCCCCCTAAAGAGCTCTGGCAACCTTACTCATCGCAGGAACACAACACTATTTGAAACAAATAATGTTATTTGGCTGCGATCTTCTGTAAGGCGGAGGTACCTCTGGGGAGGGCTGCTCCAATTCAGAACGAGAAAATCTCGCTGTGCCCTACCTCCTCCTAAAAGACTACAGGAAGTCTACAGTTTAAATATTTGAAACAAATAATGTAAAACTCAGCGGGCTGCTCCAATTTAGAGGGAGAAAATCTCGCTGTGCCCTACCTCCTCCTAAAAATCGAAATTGTAGATTAATAGTCCAATTTATGTAGGCGTCTACGTCGACGTAATCCACTTAAACCCGACAAATTCATTGACTAGTTACGCTACCTGCCCCACTTCCAGATGTTTGCCCGTACCCTGTTCTAATTGATTTACTGTTCACTGGATATTTATAACGTTTCGCCTCAAGTTTGGGCTGAAGTTTACGGTATCTCGCCTCATCATCATCATCATCAGTCTGTATAAGTCCACTATTGGACATAAGCCTCCCCCAAAATGTGCCTTCACCGTCCACCGATTTCGCATCCTTCACAATGTCGTCTGTCCATAGGGCGGGGGGCCTTCCAACACTGCGTCCGATTCGTGGTCGCCCACATAGATTACCCTTAGCCGACTAGGTATGGTGATCACCATTTGCAGTGCGAGTCAGCAGTATTACCTGTAACAAAACAGAAGAAATTGGTTTGAGTTCGAAAAAGCATTTAATGGTTGCGGTGTGAAAGAGTAACAAACATCTTCACGTCTTTAGAAACTTTATTATATTAGTGGGATTTAGAAATAAAATTAAAAAGGTATTCAAAGTAGAAGGATCAATTTTAAACGTTTAGATAAAATACGATCAGGCAACAAACATGGCTAGGTGGCTAAATTTTTGTCGATGATCTTTTTTTGAATGGAATGTAGAGTGCCAGTATGGTGCTGATCTACTAAGCCCTATTGGCTCATTATACCATTAGGGCTTTCCTGCTGTCAACTTTAAAAACGTTCAGTGCGGTCAAAACTTGCATGTGTAACCGATTTATTTTGGATTTTGAAGAAAACTTTGAGCTGTTTTTCTCAGCACGATGCTAATCCATTTATCCCTGTGGGGATGGTCTGGTAGGGTTGTTAAGGCATGTTGAAAGCGTTCAGGCAGCCTATCAGCTCCCAGGCCGAGTCTGGAAACAGTTCCACAAACTTAGGTACTAAAGTTGGAGTCTGGAGCCCAGGTGAGTTTCGAATTGAGAAAACCCTACTTGCAATTCTTGCAAACACAGTTTTGAATATATTTCTGTAAAATCTAGAACAAAACGCTCAGGATGGCTTACCTATATAAAGCTTTATTCATAACACAAATCCTTTCTGCAAACCTTGCCAAATGCGCTTACATTTCACGCCTTTTCAAATGCGCACGGTTACCGACCCAATGCAATAGACTGGCCTCATAGCTCAGTTGGTAGTAACTCTGCCTTCTGCGCTAGAGGTCTCGGGTTCGATTCCCGCACTGTACAAACATTTGTGACTAACACAGATGTTTGTTCTGTGTCTGGGTGTTAAATATTAATCTATTATGTATATCAGTCTCTGGTACCCATAGTACAGGCTATGCCTAGTTTGGGATCAGTTGACCGTGTGTGATATGTCCGGAATATTTATTATTTATTTATTTAATGCACAAGATCATTTTTGAAAACTCGACAACGTGCGCTCTGGTAAAACTAGCATATAGCGCCAAAAATACGCTAAATCTGTAAATATTTAAGCGTACTGGGCTTTCCAGGTACCTGCTTCGTCTGACCGATCTACGCACCCATAACAGATATTGAAAGTATGATTTCTCCGTTCACTGAATTCCAAAAAGGTTCAGCAATAAAGCTGCTTCAGCCCAATGGGCCATTCCATTTGATTTGGTCCTATGGGTGCCTTGCATTATGACCCCTTGACTTCATAAGTCTGCTTGAATCATATTTTATGCATTTAGGAAGTCGGGATCTCATAAAATCCTGAACCTTCATCTTTACTGAATAGTTCATAATCATCATCATAGCAGAAGACATTCCCTGAATTTCTCGCATAGAATATCACGACGAACCGACTTGAGCTGATTCCATTGAACACTAAAAATTAAAATACATAGGTAAGCACATTTTTCTGTCAGCCAGCATGGTTCTGTGGGACTGACACATATCTGAGTAAAGGTTGCCAGAGCCCTTTAGGGGGGGGGGGAGGGGGGGGGAGGGGTCGGCAAAGCGTGCGTGATGCCTCTGGTATTGCAAGCGCTCATAGGCTACGGTAACCGCTTACCAACAGGTGGGCCGTATGCTTTTTTCCATCTCAGTTGTATAAAAAAAAAAAAAAAACCACAGGCTCTATAGAAAACAGACATCATCATCTCCCTGCCCTTATCCCACTTCACGTGGGGTCGGCACAACATGTTTTTCTCTTCCACTCCCCTCTATCAGCCTACAACAATTATAACGAATACTGTTTTCTATACAAAAAAAAGTATTCGTTGTAAATAGAATTATAAAGATGCCTCCTATCCCACCCGTAAAAATATCACGTAGGAAATCTGTCGTTCCATCACATATTACCGTAAAAATAAACACATAGTTAAAAGCTTCGGTTTAGTATCTATTTGCGCGAAATTCTCCTAAATTTTTACAACACACAACACCATCGGCTTTGCTATACAAGGTGATTCATAATATTTTTATTATCTCTAAGTCTAATGTCGTAAAGTGGCTTAGTCTATCAACAAAAAAAATGACATAAGCAATTTTTTTTTTTTTTTTCAACATAAAAAGTTTTTATTAAATAAAAATAATTAAGTACGTAGGTAGGTACTTACATAAATTATTTTAACAATATACACTTATACATACTATATACATACTATAAAATATAAAATCATAAGCAATTCAATTTTCCAAATATATTTTTAAGTAGCTGTTTTTGGTATTTTTACAATCTTTATTACTAATTATTAAACATACGAGAAGTTTGCCATCAAAATTGCTACAGCTACTAAAACAGCGGAATAACTGAGATTGAAATGATTTCTCCCCAAAACAGCTGATAAACATAGAGTTTATATTTGGGTGCATTTTTTATTTTTTTTATGTGGATATGTTGTCACTGCGACCACAACCTGGCCTATTGTGATCGCCACTTGTTACTTGTATAGCCCTTTTACAGAGCGTTCAAATTGTGTGTAGAATAAGTAAGTACCTTACCCTTTCAGTATAGTATAAGTAGGTACATGTTATGAAACACCTTGTACATTCGGGTTAAAAAGGTGGTTGTTCGTAAGTAACTTGTATATTTTAGGCTGATGGTACTTTTCCTGCCGTCGACGAGCCAATGAGTGGTAATATTTTCTCTCGCAAAACCACCATAACGGTGCCCCTTACCGATGATGGTGAAAGAACCAGTGTCGTGATAAGATTAAAGTGCTCCTTCCTTTCGTGCCAGGTCACATACCTTCGGATATTTTCGGATTCTAGGTAATGCCGGTTTTTTCACGATTGTTTACCTTCACGTTATAACCTAGTCACTTAAAAGTGCGAGCTATACAAAGTACTCATAACTCCGCATCGCTTAGTCATAGAGATTATTAAGTCTTGTATAAATTAAGTTTAAAATATTCAAAATATTATTTATTTTGTCAAAAAGCTTTATAGGCCTGCCGAGTTATATTTATAAAAACATAAGCTGTATCGATCGTACTGAACTGTGTTTAGATATAAGTAATACTTTTTCTAATTCTGTGAGCTATATCGGTGACCTAGGGAAAGCGAAGAGGAGGAAGGGCACAGCGAGATTTTCTCGTTCTGAATTGGAGCAGCCCGCCTGGGGAGGTACCTCCGCCTTACAGAAGATCGCAGCCAAATAACATTATTTGTTTTCAAATAGTGTTGTGTTCCTGCGATGAGTAAGGTTGCCAGAGCTCTTTAGGGGGAGGGGGGTTCGGGGTCGGCAACGCGTGCGTGATGCCTCTGGTATTGCAAGTGCTCATAGGCTACGGTAACCGCTTACCAACAGGTGGGCCGTATGCCTGTTTGCCACCTAAGTAGTATAAAAAAAAAAAAAAAAAAAAAAAAAAAAAGCGATGATCTATAAGCAATTCTCTACGTACTTATCGCTAACCGTTTGGACTCGGCTTTTCGTGGCCCACAGCTACACGGATATTTTCTTGAACAGGTCGCTTTATAATCATTTCATTACGGAAGAGGTCCTTTCTTATCTCCGCCATTGTACAGGCAGTTTCAATATAAATCTATAGGTACCTCCCTAAACCAACCCTTTGGGGTGTAATAGTCTTTTTTAAGTTTCCTTTGAATTTTTGTTGGGGATTATCTAATGGTGAAATCATTTGATGTTACTTTTATCAGGCACATTTTCAAGGCCGTACTGAACTTTGTTTGTTTTTGTATCCAATTAACTTCTAAAGCCGATTGTACCATTAAGTATTACGGAGAGGTTTTAAATAAATAAGATGAATCGCAAATAAAAACATTATCACGGTTTATACCAACGTAATATATTTTCATAATTCATTATTCGCTTGTATTTTTTAGGCTAATAAATAAAGCGTAGTTTAGAACTGAATTAAGCGGAACTCAGCTTTTACACTTGGCCTTACCCAATAACCTTTCTGGTTTATGATTAAACTAAGCACATAATAAGCCTCTTTCGGGAAAGTATATTATGAATCACCTTATGTGAGTTTTGTTTGGAATTTGAACAAACGTTCAAATTCCAAACTCACTAAAAACTCACTAAGGTATTTGATTTAGCCAGTCTTCTAATTAAACTGATAAGGTTTAGTACCTATCCAAATTACTCTTAAAAGCTAATAATATCGCCTACTAAAACTCTGAAAAGTTCAGAGTAGCGCAGAGAGGTATGGAAAGAGCAATACTTGGAAACACACTACGCGACCGAAAACGCAATGACTGGATTCGGAAAATCACTAAAATGAGTGATGTGATAGAGACAATAGCGAAAAAAAAGTGGCCATGGGCGGAGCACATTGCTAGAATGGACGCGACCCGCTGGACCAGAAGAACCCTGGAATAGACCCAGAGCGGATACCCGGGGATGAGGCAGACCGCCTAACCGCTGGGTAGACGACATCAGAGGCCATGACTGGATGAGATGTGCACAAGATCACCAGTAATGGAGAAGAAGGGAAGAGGCCTATATCCAAGATTGGATGTCAAAGAGGCCACCATGATGATGGTGATGACTAAAGCTCACCTTACGAATAACGGCAGCTGTATTGCTCAATTAGGGAGTTAGAATATTTGCGACGCTGACCGAATTAATTATGTGGAGCTTTAACGAATTTACGTGACAAGTTTTCTACGTGCGTATTAGGTACCTACGCCTCAGGAAAAGCTCAACAAATACAACACGTATTTATTTGCCTACAGGATTTACACACGCGGACCATTGTGTCAAAATTGTCGCTCTTTGCAGGCAAAGTTGCCGGATGAGGTTGAAAGTGATAAAATTGCAGTATCAACAAACTCATTCAATAAAATGTTTGGTAATCATCATCATCATTTCAGCCGTACGACGTCCACTGCTGTACATGGCCTCCCCCACAGACAGAGCGAATTCCTTATCATTTGGGGGGATTTGCACATACCACGCTGGGCATGCGGGTTGGCGAGCGCAGTTTGAGCTATCGTTGTTAAAATGAGGGACGCTGCTGCCCATCCCCTAGCTTTTTTTCCTTAGTCGCCTCTTACGTCTGGACATAGGCCTCCCCCAAATAGTTCCATGACGAACGATCTTGAGCCTTCTCCATCCACCGACTTCCCGCAACCTTCACAATGTCGTCGGTCCATCGGGCGGGGGGCCTTCCAACACTGCGTCGCCACCTTGCAATACATTCATCCTTATCTATAACCTTATCTATAAGTGCACTAAACCCTCTACAGCGAAGAATGTGCAAGTAAGATAACCCGACGGAAGTAGAAAGTGTGTGCTATCAACTGAACACCGTTGCTTCTGAGAAGCGAGGTGTCGCCGACTAATCACTTCGAAGGAATGCTCATATGCCATTGTCTCATTTGCCCTTTTTCAAGTTGCATAGTCAATTTTAGCATCTGTGGAATATTTATTCCATAAATTTGGTATCAAATTGACTATAGGTATACTGTAGAATAAGTATACAGTGTGTCCCACGGCCATGCTAAATGGAAGACAATTACATTCTTTAAATAATGAATTTAGGAAGTTTTACATAAGCCTAATCATCATTTCAGCCGTACGACGTCCACTGCTGAACATGGCCTCCCCCACAGACAGAGCATAATTCCTTATCATGTAGGGGGATTTGCCCATACTCACCACGCTGGCCATGCCCAGCGTGGTGAGTATGGGCAAATCCCCCGGGTTAGCGAATCTTAATAATAGCATAATATTATAAAAATAGTTTTTACTCAGTCTCTATGTTTTTTCTTTGATAATTTCATGATGTTCCTTATGTTATTGAAAAGGAATTGATCCGTGTGATGTACCCTTGTACTCTATGAAGCATGACCGTGGGACACACAGTATGATCTACAGTATAAATATTCACTGTATACTTATACAGTATAAATACTGTATGGGTATATGTATAAATATATAAATTCCGGACATATCACACACGTTCAACTGATCCCAAACTAGGCATAGCCTGTACTATGAGTACCAGAGACTGATATACATAATAGGCAAATATCTAACACACAGACACAGAACAAACGGGTAAGTCCACCTAGTTATACTATTAACATCTGTATTCATCACACAAATGTTTGTCCAGTGCGGGAATCGAACCCGCTACCTCGAGCGCAGTAGGCAGAGTTACTACCAACTGAGCTAAGAGGCCTGTAAATAGTGTAAGTTGTAAATATATACTCTATATATATAAGTATTATGTGTTAATTATTGCTGTTCTGTGGTACGTACTTGGTTCTCGAATCGTGTCTTTATAGAACGATATAGAAAAGTTTCCACATGTGTGTATGTCTACAGCTTACACATAACGAATTTCTGAATTCTGAGTATGCAAATATTTAGTGCATAATTGGTGCAATCTGAAAATCCAATTCAAAATTTAGGTGCCAAAGAGGTTTCTGAGATATGAGCCAAAAACTATGTGTCAGCTGGAGACCCGGGTCTACAGCTTGCACATCCAGTACTGCCAAACGGCTGACGCGAGAGCTTTGAAAACTAGCCAGATATTTAGTGCCAAATTAGTGCCAAAGGTACTAAAAATTTCAGGCCTGTAGCTTAAAAGGTTTCAGAGATATGAGCCAAAAACTATGTGTCAGCTGGAGACCCGGGTCTACAGCTTGCACATCCAGTACTGCCAAACGGCTGACGCGAGAGCTATGAAAACTAGCCAGATATTTAGTGCCAAATTAGTGACTAAGGTACCAAAATTTTCAGGCCTGTAGCTAAAAAGGTTTCAGAGATATAAGCAAAAAACTATGTGTAAGCTGTAGACCCGGGTCCCCAGCTTACACATTTCGTTACGCCAAACCGCTGATCAGAGGGCAATAAACTTTAGGCAGGATTTTAGCTCATAATTAGTGCCTAAGGTACCAAAAATTTCAGGCCTGTAGCTGAAAAGGTTTCAGAGATATAAGCAAAAACAGTTTTCCCGCCAAAAAATTCAAATAAAGTTATTGAAAATCGGCTCATTGCGACGTTGCCACTTCGCTTCAACAAGATTGTCAAACGACTTTAAACTTTATTTACATGTCACGAAGATTGATTTTGGTATTTGATCATTAAAAAAGTTAATTTGGTTTGTTGAGTTTAGTCTAGGAGCTCGGAGGATAAAATAGTTTTCAGCCAAAACATACCCAGTGCTGCCATCGATGTACCTTGTGTGTCTCACCTCGAAAAAGAGAGATTTATCTTTTACTTCAGTGAACTAGTGTATGTATACAAAATGTTCCGGAATTAGTATATACACATCAACGATAAGTTGAATGACCTCCCTTTTGGATACTTACCTATTAGAGGACATGTATCACAAAAATATTTTATCATTTTGCAGAAGTCCACTGCTGAACATAGGCCTCCCATAAAGAGTGCCACGACGAACGGTCTTGAGCCATTTCCATTCAGTGAATTACAGTAACCTTCGCAATGTCGTCGGTCCATAGGGTGCGGGGCCTTTCAACACTGCGTCATTCGGTGTGTGGTCGCCGTTCGTAACTTTTTGGTTCAAGCTGGCAACGCGCACTGACTGTAGGCTTTCGTCTTGAGGCTCTCTGTGGTAGGTATATTATATGCGACGAAGATGAAGTTTTCCAAACGCTGGCTATGGATAGAATTGGCTGGATATAGATAAAACAGAATCGAAACTATTATGTAGGAGGTATCTTTAACCTATTGAAGTCCACTGGACATACTGTACCTACCTCTAATGTAGGTTAAGTTACTAACATTTGTTAGTTACTAGCATAATTTTTGTGATACCTACACATCTTCTTATTAGGTAGTAAATTCATCTTCTGAATTTGTTGTACTTCTAACCTAGCCGTTATCTCATATGTAAGATAGGTGTCGATCGATCTAGATAAAATGAAAATATATTGTAAGTAATTGGTTAGTACCTACCTACATAATTTGTTACTTCGGTTGAAGTTCCATAGATTTTCAATTTCGAAACTGACGTATGAAATTGGCCTCCATTGTAGCCATCATCATCATCAGCCCACACTAGTCCACTGCTGGACATAGGTCAACCCTAATACGCGCCACTGAGCCCTATGTCCGGCCATTCTCATACACTTTCTGCCCGCGCCACCGCCCCGCATTTCATAGATCATTGCTCCGCCTAGCCACACACTAAAACAGAAATAAAAGTCTGTCAGAAGAAGTCAGGTAAGGTATTTAGGTTAATCAAGATACCTTGGTAGGTAGGTAGGTAGCACATATGAAAGTTGGATATGCAGGTATCTATTAGGTACTACCGTGACGTATTTGCTCATTTTGTTCATATCTAAGTTGGCTAGTAAATTATAGATGGTAGTTACCTAGTACCTAGGTACTAGTTATTTACCTATCTATAGTTTTTTGACGTGTTTTATTACGCATTTAGGCTATTTAGTTCTACCTAAGTTTGGTTAGCTCTAGGTACTAGGAAGCCATCTATTACTTTCGTGACGTGTTTGCATAATATTATACAATCCTACGTACTTTATGTAAGGTACTTACTTATGTAGGTCTAGCTAGGTATAGGTACCAAGTATTTATTATACCTAGGTACTACGTACCTACACTTTGTACCTAGACCTACCAAACATAGGGAAGTAGATAGGTACCTCACATAAGGTAGGTAGATATGAACCATTTATAAACCACGTCACGAAAGTAATAGATGAGTAGGTTCCTATGTGACATGATGAGTAGGTTCCTATGTGACATGATGAGATATGTGACTCCGCCGTCTAAAGCTAGGTGGCTTCGTATTATTGGAAAAATTATTGCAATAAAATGCTGTGAATGCGCACCCCAACGCGGGACGTCAGTGCAGATCTTATTCCCCCATTTAGAATTAGATGCTGTGAATATGGCTGGCTGTACATTATCAGAGTGTCCACGTCCTTACAGGCTGCCCGATATTGTACAGGCGCGTAACATTATCGTGTCATTCTTTCGTTCTTGAAGTTTGCATTTTTTTATGCTTTTCCCTTTCGGGCTGGCTGTGGCATCTTATTCCTGCCGCCAAGTCTTTTGCTCTCAAATCGAGAGGCTTATGTATGTTTAAAGTATATATCATGTAGGTTAAAGAATTCAGAAGCTTAGATAGGATAAGATGATGAAGTATCACTAAAATTATGCTGGTAACTAAAAAAGAAAAGGCGTCAAAATCTAAAAATAAACAAACATTTTGTAGTTATAATATTATTATAATACCTACTATAGTTTTTATTTGGTATATCAAAGTTTCTAAGTGGTAGCGGTGGGTAACTCACTCAAAATACCTGAGCTGCAAATCAGCTCGCAGCTCGCGCTCTTGAACCGCGCAAGTAGATCTATGAATGATTTCAGATGAATCAGGTAAAGTGAAGCAAAAAATGCAATAAGGTACTAGCAATCAGTTCATCAAACGGGTCAGCTTTTCTAATATGGGCTTAATAGTGTTGAAAATAATACAAATTGTTGTCGTATGAAATCGTTTCTAATCAGGGTCAGGGTCGCATGAATCGCAGATGAAGTAAAACTACTTTGAGCCGTTGAGCTGCTTCAGCTGCTTGGGAGCGGCGTGATCCATTTACCTGCGGCTCAGTACCCTGTGATTCGATCTGGATGCGTGTTCTGACTCGAGTTCATCATCATCATTCGAGCCGTTTGAAGTCCACTGCTGAACAGCGGCCTCCCCCACAGATTTCCGGAGTGACTTCCTGTCATGGGGTGGGGGGAATTTGAAAATCTTTGTGAAAATAGGAGAAGCTGCTGCCCATCCCTTACTCGCCTGCCTAGTACGACATCCACGGGTAGGAGGTTAGGAGGGGCCTATTCTTCAGCCGGGGCCGCCACGGTCACTGACTCGAGTTATCCACCTCTAATTAGTGGTAGGTACACTATGTACAGCAGTGGACTCAAATAGGTGATGATGATGATACTTACACAATGGTTTCGATTCTGTTTTATCTAATGGCCAGCGTTTGGAAAACTTCATCTTCATCCCTTAAAATATACCGCAGAGCGCCACAAGCAAAAATTTAGCGCGATCGGGGCCCAGATTTGTGGCATTGGATTGTTTCCTATTAACACGTAAGTACTCGTAGTGTGCGAGCTGACTAAACCTCTGGTTTCTTCATGATGTTTACCTTAAACCATTTTGGCGATCTACTCTCAAAAATTATAACAACCAAAATAACGAACGCGTCACAATATTATACGTAAGTGCCTCGTTATAATGACTAAATAAAAGTTTTTTATCAATACAGTCATATTGAACTAAAAAGCTAATGAGGGTGTGCAAAAAAGTGTAATGACGGTCGATTTTTTTATTACAACGATCTGCGACTCTAAGAAATAGTTCTTTCAACCTCTACACTTATTTCGTCGCTGTAAGTAAAGTACCGCTGGCGTAGCGGTTGAGGCGGTGGACTCAATAATCGTCAGTAACGACGTGCCCTGGATCGAATCTCTTCATCCGAATCGACTTTTTGCGTTTTCTGATCGTTCCAGAATGCCCCAAACAAGAAACCAGGTTGCCGTAGAATTAGAAAATTGACCGCTGAAATACAAAAAGCACAAAACTTGAATTTGAAGCTTCTAAAGGAACAAGACGACTGCGCGAAGGATTATAAAAATCTCTTGGCGCAAAATGGGTCACTCAAAGTAGCATTTGCAGAACAAGTAATAAAATTACAAGAGACTGAAACGGAAAGAAATAAGCTAAAAGAGATGATTGAGCGACGAACTGCAGATCTCAATGAATATGAAGAAGCATTAAACGTAATACGTATGCACGAAAATATTGCAGCGCTGTTCGAACAACTACAAAAAACGCTCCAGTTGGAAACCAATGAGAACACCCAAATACTTAATGAAGAATTGGACAATTTAATAAGCCAAATAATTGAGCTCCAAAGTGAAAACAAAAAATTAAAAAATTCTAGATACACCGTAGATATTAAAACTGCAGCAAAGACCAAGAACTTAAGTAAAAATAGAATAACATTGAATAAACAAGTGAAACATGATAAAGACTCACAGAATAGAAAGAAAAATACAAAAAAAATTAGTAGCGAAAAAAGGGAAGACAGAAACAAGACGGACTAAAACGAGTGAATCAATAGCAACAAAACAGGTCGTGACAATAAAGAATAAAGAAGACAACGGGATTACTACGAGAATAGGACTTCGATCCGTAGAGAAGCTAACGACAGAGGAGAACACTGGAAACCAAACGAATAACAGTACCCAAAACCATGAACCCAGACTTATAGCTGAGGATACCGCCGTAATTTCACAAAATAGACCTGAGAAAATGCTAATATTGTGCGATACATACGGAAAATCTCTTGGAGAATTTATACACTTACATAATAATGACTACCAATCTGTTCTATCCATTTGTAAGACAGGTGCTCCTATCAGAGAGATTATAAATAACTTGCCGACACTGACAAAGAATTTGACTCAGGGCGATGATGTCGTCGTGATTGCCTCTGACTTCCATCATCAATCAAGACGTAAGTCTACGAGATACGATTACATCGATGGCAACACGGTATGTTTTGGCTGAAAACTATTTTATCCTCCGAGCTCCTAGACTAAACTCAACAAAACAAATGAACTTTTTTAATGTTCAAATACCAAAATCAATCTTCGTGACATGTAAATAAAGTTTAAAGTCGTTTGACAATCTTGTGGAAGCGGAATGGCAACGTCGCAATGAGGCGATTTTCAATAACTTTATTTGAATTTTTTGGCGGGAAAACTGTTTTTGCTTATATCTCTGAAACCTTTTCAGCTACAGGCCTGAAATTTTTGGTACCTTAGGCACTAATTATGAGCTAAAATCCTGCCTAAAGTTTATTGCCCTGTGATCAGCGGTTTGGCGTAACGAAATGTGTAAGCTGGGGACCCGGGTCTACAGCTTACACATAGTTTTTTGCTTATATCTCTGAAACCTTTTTAGCTACAGGCCTGAAAATTTTGGTACCTTAGTCACTAATTTGGCACTAAATATCTGGCTAGTTTTCATAGCTCTCGCGTCAGCCGTTTGGCAGTACTGGATGTGCAAGCTGTAGACCCGGGTCTCCAGCTGACACATAGTTTTTGGCTCATATCTCTGAAACCTTTTAAGCTACAGGCCTGAAATTTTTAGTACCTTTGGCACTAATTTGGCACTAAATATCTGGCTAGTTTTCATAGCTCTCGCGTCAGCCGTTTGGCAGTACTGGATGTGCAAGCTGTAGACCCGGGTCTCCAGCTGACACATAGTTTTTGGCTCATATCTCAGAAACCTCTTTGGCACCTAAATTTTGAATTGGATTTTCAGACTGCACCAATTATGCACTAAATATTTGCATACTCAGAATTCAGAAATTCGTTATGTGTAAGCTGTAGACATACACACTTCCACATCATAAAATGTGTACAACTGCAATAAATAGCCTCATAAAAATACCGTTTTTGTCATCATTATAAACCAGTAAAACCTTTTGGCAATATTTCCGAAATGTAGCAGAATTTTCAGGAAACGTGCTGATATTTCTTTGATAATAAAAAGGGAAAAGTATTTATTCGGGCTTTGTGATGACTCACACCTCATTGTAAAAAATGACAAGTACTCGCTGTTTTTGTACAAGGTGATTCATAACATGTCTTATATCCCAAAAGGTGCTTACTGCAATAAAGTTTGCTAGCCCGGTGTAGCTGGCAGTGGTCGTAAGAGACCCAGAGCATAAAAATCCGTTCGAAAAAAAAAAATGCAATAAAGTTTGTTCTACGACTAAGGAACATTTTCTTAAGAACATATAGCATATACACTACATAATATTAAAACACTTGTTTTGTACTATCTGTTAATCTATTGCAGTGTATTATATATATATATGTATTATATATATATATATATATATATACATATTTAAATATAGTGTATGGTTATACATAGTATAGTTTTTAGTTAAGTTAAACAATCTGTCGCACGCCAACCTCCTGTTTCTACCCAATCAGGCTGGCTGGTAGATAATGCCTTGGCATTAAGCCCACCTTTTGTACATTGTTTTCTTTGTGTGCAATAAAGATTAAAATAAATAAATTCAACAATTTCCAAAAAAAAAAATATTTTGTTTTTTTCGTTCATATTCCTACATTTTCATAGAATATGCCCTTTTGGGATGATATAGGTACATATTATTATGAATCGCTTTGTATTAGGCAATCACAATCCTTCGGAATACCGCTTCAAATAGGAACCTAGTAAATAAAATCCTACAGCTAAGTATGTTTATTAGCAGGAATTAGTTCCATTCAAAGGTTAACCGAGGGTTGTAGGAAAATCACAACCCACCTACAGTAACAATTTGTCGAAAACGAGGATGTACTCAGTTGGTGGGCTTTTACCCCAATTTTGTCTGCACATAGTCTAACAATGTCAAATCGCGTAATAATGTTGCCAAATTCAGTCCGCCAGTGCTGTAACAGATCAGATCAATAAATGAACTGTGAACTAGATCTCAGCTCATTATAGCTCAATATGACTGTTAGTTATCTTCTGCTATAGTAATTCAAAAAATGAATAGACTTTACTTACTATTTAATTTTCGTCAAAAAGTAGAATATCCCCAAAGTTTTACGACCTCGGTGGCGTAGCGAGTGGCAGGTGCCCGTCTGAAACGCGAGGGGTGCGGGTTCGATTCCCGCTGCGGGACAAATGTTTGCATGATCTGCAAATATTTGTTCATGATCTGGGTGTGTGTACCATGGTACTCGTTCCTGATAACCCACGACACCGGTAATTCTAGTGGGGGACTATTTGAGTGTAATGTGTTATTAGGTGCCCCTTTCCCGAGTCCTGAGTGCATCTAAGCAACGTACCGTAGCCCATAAATAACAGTCCAGCGACGGGCTATATATCTATCAATTAATGTTAATTTCGGTCGTCCTAAGGTAGGTTTATAGCTGGGCATAGCTGTCCATAAAATTTTGCGTCATCACCAGCTCTATGGTTTTATTAGTGCAATGAATGATGTAGGTAGAGTGTCCTTTCGACACTGGTAGTTCGATAGGCTCGTATTTTTGTCCTCGTGAGAATTTTGATGAAAAACTTCAAAAATAATGTTTCCTGGCTTTCATCGTATTTGAAAAAGTCGAGTTTGTATTTCAGTGTGAGACAAATAAAATGAGTCACTCGAATAAAATGGGAGTTAGTGTTTAGTCTTTGCTAGCTACCTCCATGCATGTCAAGGGGCTCCGGGATCTCCAACGGAACGCACCGCATTTTGCCAAGAGCCGATATTATAAGTAACATTACATTGTAGCAACCATAGGTGTTAGTATATTAGAGTTTACAGTTATTAAGGCACCTACAAATGACATTCTGGATTTCCCGACTACGCAAATACAAGTGCGAAGTGTAGGTATACCGGCAGACGGTGACTAAACACACCGTCTAGACATCCGTAAACTTTTATCGAAGCGCTATTCCTGGAGTAGCCAGATTTCGTAAATTTATAGCATTAGTTTCTTATCACGTACACACGGCTGCCATCTGTTGCCCTAAACCTATATAACTGAAACTAGTGTTTGGGCGAGTGAGCTGTTTGGAGTATGGTGGCCCTGAACGGAGAAATAGCCGTTGTTGTGAAACCAATGTTGTGAAAGGATTAAAGCGCGCTTCTTAGAGTATCCTTCCATGCTCATATCACATGTCTTCGAATTCTTATTTACGCGGGTTATATGCGGGTTTCCTCACGATTTTTATGTTTGCAACCAGTATACTATGCACACTATCTACTTCTTGACATGAAAGGAGCCTCTAATACTATTAGTCTCGACTCACGAAATCTTTTTCTGGGAATAATACCTGAGTGTCGACCAAACACAGCAAGAGCTCACATAATTATGATGTTATGATGCAAATTCGCCTACCGCACTTAATCTTTTATGTTGCGCGGTGTTTTGATTTAGATCTATTACAAGAAGTAGTACCTATGATTTAGATCTATTAAAAGAAGTAGTACCTACATAATAAATAAAAAAAAAAAAACCGGACATAATAATATTCACACGGTCAACTGATCCCAAACTAGGCATAGCCTGTACTATGGGCCTGTACCAGAGACTGATATACATAACAGATATATATATTTAACACCCAGACACAGAAAAAAACATCTGTGTTAGTCACAAATGTTTGTCCAGTGCGGGAATCGAACCTGCGACCTCTAGCGCAGAAGGCAGAGTTAGATAATAATGTTATCAAAACACACTGGCAGAGAGGGTCGTAGGGACCATAGGAAGTAATGAAGCACACGTACATGTTACAAGGCATTTTCGCTATTTATAAGTGCGAACGTGACAAAGAATGGGTAGGATTGATGTGTCTACCCACGATTCTATATTTGAGTTGTGTTTCATGAATCATTTTACAACAGGCATACAATGACTGGTAACGCTCATGGCGTAACTAGTCAGATGTAAGGCGGAGCAGCAACGTACTAGGCCAATCGTCAAATTCTACATTTAACGTTCTATTCAGTTCCAACTAGTCCACATGAACATGGCCACAGATTTCCAGAGCGAATTCCTATCATGTGGGGGGATTTACCACACACGCAGGCTATATATATATATATATGGAATATACCTATTCTTCAGCCGGGGCTACCATAGCAGACTCAACCTTTGATTCTCATGTACTTCGACCATAGTTTTACGCAACATCGGCACTCCTTCCTCAGTTGCTAGTGATGATGATAATCAGTAGTATAATCCTCGGTACCCTACAATACCCAATTAATATTGAACAGCAAGATGTTTGATTGTTTGAAATTGAAATAGACGTCTGCGCTCAATTATTATCGATTATCAATCAAATCGGTTTGGTAACTATCAATTATCTCAGTTTCTAGACATGTCATGTTTATTCATGTTACACTAATTATTGACCAAACATGGTTAAGGCTCCAAGGTTTATAAATATTTAATAAAATACCTAGCTCAAAATTTACATGTTTGTTTTATGTATTTCTGTGTTAGGTACACAGAATACTTTCTTCATGCTGTTATTAAGGACTACTTACTAGTACGGTGAAGGAAAACATCGTGAGTAAACCGGTAAGATATAGAACTTAAAAATTCGAAGACGTGATATTTTCACGAAAGGAGCCTCTAAGAGGCGCACTTTAATCCTTTCTTCACTGATTCTTTCACTGACGGCGGTCATATTCTTCCCCTGGTCAATGACCTAATGCAAGATGACTAAGAAAGAATCAGTGACAAGCAAAGCAAGTAGATGTCTTGCAATTGCACCTACGTATTGTTTACCAAGGCTGTGCAATAAAAAAGAAGTATGAAGTTATGAACTAATGAAAATCATCGGTAGGTACCTACTTCTTAGTTCTTACTTACAAACTTCTAAAGGTCAAAAATTTAAAGTTGCAAAAATTCAATAACAATTATCAGTTCATTGAATTGTGAAATTGAAATCAATACTCTCATAACAGAAAGGGCACTTTATGCAACATGCACTGAACAGTAATAAAGGAACAATCGCCGAATAAAGGCAGGCACTGAAAGTATCAATTTACGTAACGACAGCAAAATATTGCTTTAAGATTAATTTATGAGCATTACTTGGAAATACTGTGCTTACGTAAACTGTAATTCATTGCAGTGTTTACAGCTTAAATGAATACATTTTAGTACCTATATCATCATCATTTCAACCGCAGGACGTCCACTGCTGAACATGGCTTCCCCACAGATACCGAGAGCGAATTCCTATCATATGAGGGAATTTGCCCATACTCACCATGCTTGTAAACGCGGGTTGGCGAGCGCAGTTAGAGTTACCTGTGCAGTATTAGGTATGTTATCTGTGCCTGTGCGAATGTACAAAGTAGGTACCTTTTGGTAGGACACAGTTCACCGGGTCATTTATTATGACAATTGTATGGCAAAATAAGTAATTAATTTTTATAATAAACGGCCCCTTCGTACAAAATCTTTGATCCGCTAGTAATTAACGAGTATGCAAAGATTATCCGTCCGTTCAAACGTTTTTCTGGCATTTAATAAAGAGCTATATATGATGACAATGTTCTGAGAAAAGGGGCAATATCTTGTACTGACGTAGATGGATGTGTCTAATATTCTGGAAAACTTAAGTAGGTAGCCTAATTTATAGACTCTTTAGTAAAAGTAAAACACTAAATGAATGCCTGAACACCTGCAGTTGACGACGAGACTGCGGAATAAAACAAATCAGTCGTTTCGCCGCCACTGCGTCCGTTTGAACGTTATTTTCCATACACTATAATTATAAACACAGCAAAAGGCTCTAACAAGGCATTTGCTTTTGCAGAAATTTAACTTCTGTACATGTGAAACGGCACTATGTAGAATCCGTGTCAATTAGATAAGCTAAAAGCTTTGATACGGTAAAGACAAACAAACTTTAAAAAGTATCTTTTCTCGTTAGTAAAACGTTTCGCCCAAAGTTAAGTTACTCACTTTTTCTTCTAGCGAAGCAAATAAAATTTAGGTGACAAACAATGCGGCCCACCAGTTGGTAAGTGGTTACTGTAGCCTATCAGTGCTTGCAATAACCAGAGACAGCATAAATTAAAAAAAAAACGAACATAGGTAGGTACTTAGCGCATAAGAACGATACCTTCCTTTTGAAACTAAGGAGTTTATTAGGTTCATCAAATAATTGTGGTTCTAGGTATATAAAATAAAGTATAATATATAAGTACAATCCTATATAAAGTGCAGATGTCATTCAAGCAAAGCCGTAGGCAGGAGCCAGCTTATAAACGAAGACAACTCAATTTTTCATCTGCAAAATTATGTAATGTATGTAGGTAATTTTGATTTTAACTTGGCTTGGTTAAATATATTTCCGAGTGTACCTCGATGCAATGGTTTATCCAAAGTTAATGTTGAGTTCATACTGAGATCACAGATCAGTTTTCAGGTTTCTAAACAAACTTTGGCATTTCAACTTCAATATTTACCAAAACAACAATGGAGAAACTTTTACCGAATATTATAAATTCAATGCTTTTGCAAAATCCAAGAAACCCCTTCTTATTAACAAGGAAATTCAAATTTATTTTCAGTTACCAATTACGGCATGCCGGCGGCCGTGCGCTTATGAAAAGGCAATCACTTTGATGGAATCCTACTATAATTATTATAAAGGCGAAAGTTTGTGAGGATGTTGTGATGTTTGTTATTCAATCACGCCGTAACGGCTCAACGGATTTAGTTGAAACTTGGAATTTAAATAAAGAGTTCTTTACCTAGAATAGCATATATGCTAGGGCTAGGCTTTTTATGTACCTAGGTATCACGCGAGCGAAGCCGCGGGCGTAACCTAATATATAAAAGTATAAAGTAATAAATAAAATACTAAGGGCCTATTACAATAACTGTAACTTTATGAATGTTATAAATATGTGTTCGTAATTTTATTTTTAATCTGTATAACGACGAGCTAAGCCGTTGGTGGAAGCGGGTTGTGAGGAAAAAAGACAAAAAAAGATTTCTAAAATATACAAAATCAAGTAAGTAGATATAAACTTCCAGCGCCCGTTGACGAACTGGCTGAGCTGATCAAATCCACTATTTTTTTGCGTGCCCAGAATACTGGGGGGTTAGCATGAGTTCATAAGTTTTGGAACGCGAGTGAGTTCTTCGCTAATAAATAGGTACTAGGAGTTTAGCATGAGTTCGTGGTCTGAACTGGTGGTGGAGTTTCGTGGAATGAAAGTTTGAACCCGGTCGTGCCCAATGAGTTCTGCTATTCGAAGAATTTTAGAGCGCATTAAAATTCAAAACTGCGAAGGAAAAAATCGTGAGGAAACCAGTAAGTGTTCTAAAAGCGGCGATGGGATTGCAACCTGACACGAATACTCACTGCAAAATGGGCTTGTGCCAATTTTCGTCATGCCTCTAACTACCCCCCTCAGACATCTTCAAGAATCTGATCGCCTGGAGATCTAATCTGAGAGAATATAAATAAATTAAACACTCAAAAGTCACATACATAGTTCTGACCCCGCACTAGGATTCCCTGTGTTGTGGGTGTCAGAAACTACGAATACCACAACTCCCAAACCCGGAACAAATATTTGCAGATCAGGCAAACATTCCGGAATCGAACCTGCACTCCTTGCTTCTCGGACTCGCACGCTGCGCCACCGAATATCTACCAATCTTGGGGACAAAACTAGACTTTTTTTGTTATTTTGGAAGCTTTAATTTTTCCCAAAATTGGAACAATTTGGCTTTATTTGACGTCCAAACTAGTGTTAAAATTCCAGTAGGTATTCTGGAAGGCATTGCTTCTCTGAATAACAATAGTTTCCGTGCCAAACATGGCGCGTACTCCTCATACAACACATCTTCTGACATTGAAAAGGGTCACTAATTTCGATGTGGGCGGAGATGCCCATTATCATAAAAACTCATTTGGAGAATTGATGGCAGTTGACAATTGGGTGAGCTTTGGTTGTTACTCATTACTTTAAATCATTTGATGAATAATACATGTAGGCAACGGGGTACATAACGGGGTGACGACCCGGCAATATTTTCTAGAATGCGGTGACCGTCATAATTAGGACCATCCTATGACCTACCATATTACCTATTAGATGTATGATGACATGTGAAAAAATGTGTTTGTTTAATACATTATGAAATTCTTCTTTATTTTAATTCTATTCTAGGATTATGGTTTTTGTGATACCTACTCTGAAAATAGTACAGTAACATCTGAAAACCAATATAACGTGAGCTCCCATTTGGTAAAGTTTAATTGACTTCGTGGTTCAGGTGATATTGGATATTTGTTAGAACATGCTAAAGTTGCGGTTTTCAAAGTTTATCTTATTTATGCCCAACTTTGACCAGACATCGCGAGATCCTCAGTTCGGGGCGAACCACCAGTTATCTTCAATTATATTTTTACTAGAAGTAAAAATTACTTAAAACTGAGGTAGGTACTAACATAAAGTTAATATGTATAGGTTCCAAATATGGTTTACCCACACGAGCCTCAAGGTTAAAGACCACAGACAAAAATGAATAAAAAGTCATGGCAAAAACTAAACGAGTTGGACTAGTTGGTCCTATGCCTATGGAAGTTTTTTGTCTATCGTTTCATGGTAAGGCTAGTATTCACCATTACATAAACGGAGGTTAAAAACCGCCCGTTAAGATGACATATAATGTTTAGTATGAGTCAAAATCTGTTGTATAATACAACGATCGGTTATTTTATTGTTGAACAGAGATCTTAGTTAGATGAACAATGTAAAAAACTACTTATAAATAGATATTCTTATCGGCTTGGCTACCTTTTCTTCCATGTAATAAAAGCTTGTGAAAAATATGTAATGGATGAATCATTGGACGGATAAATTAATCAAAATATGATCATTATGATGCCTTTTTTACAGCATATCTCCACTTATTTGAGAAATAATAAAAAAGTGACTATTTTTTAACGGCCAGCATGTTCCACTGACAGCCTCTGTTGTTGAAAATGCTAAAAGTGGAAATACTTTTATAGACCGGAAGATAATCCAACACCATTTCCGCAGAGCTTAGCCAAATCCTGACAAACGAGCTCTCAAACAATCAGCTTTTTCTATGAAAAGCCGCGAAAAGCTAAATGTCCAAACGTTGGATGCCCTTCAACGCCTGTCAGCTCAATTGGCTTTCAGGTTGACAGACACTTAGATAATATATTATCTAAGGACAGACACTCGTACCTTTAGTCATTACTCAAGCAAATTTCAGGCTAAGACTTACTCAATATTTTTGCTACGAAAATATCGATAGCTTAATATCAATAATATTATTTGACAAAAACGATGCTGCCTAACTACTTAAAATACCAAGACTAGATAAGCGATCATCTCAAGGTTGGTTGATAATGGCAACAATCGACTTGAAGTAGAAGATAAATGGGCTAGTCAGAGTCATCAAAGTTAAGGAAAATAAAATTCTTTGAACACCGTTATCGAGAAGGAAAAATATTTCACAGACAGTTATCAATTCTCGGAGGAACAAAGGATATATATTGATAAATTAAATGTACAAAGATGTTTTACGACGAGACGAGATGCAGTCCCAAACTTGTTCGAAGGGCAGGGTAAATCGAGCTCGACATATCGCTTATGGTAACTTGGTAAGTTTACCTACCTACTTTATGCTATGAACAACAGTGTAAACCGCAAACTGCCTTATCTGTTGCTAATGTCATAGAACTCGCTGTCAACAATTATGAATAAGTACTCTTGGCGAATAAAAAGCTTTTTACTTTTAGAATTTACGGTACTCGGCTCCCATCGGCGGAATTCGCATAGCAATCATCATCTTCCTGCCCTTATCCCACATCATGTGGGGTCGGCACAACATGTATTCTTCTTCCATTTCCCTCTATCAGTCGTCATCTCAGCACTCACTCCTTTCTTCACCATACCTTCACCACTTTCACACAGTCCATCCATATTTTCTTTCCAGCAACGTGGTAGGATAATTCGCGTCCCTTTATATAATAGAATAATAAAATATACATTATATAGTCTTTGGTATAAGTAATTATTAGGTATACCTAGCCAGGTTTGATAGGGATTTTTCGCGCACAAATTTGGGACAGTACAAATATTTTAAACCTAATGACACACTGAACTTAGGAACGAAATTGTATGAATCAATTCGAAGTAGGCAAACTAGTTATTAAATCGAGTCATTGACTAAGCTGAGGCCAAAACTCAATATCTGGGTTAAGGTGATGCATAATTTAACTATAATAATATACGGTTTTATAGCCAATAATCTGCTGTAAATTATTCAATAATTGACTATAAATCATAGAGTTTCGATTTGATTGAAATGTAACAGCATACCTTATTTCATTAAGCACTGCTGTAGTTTTAGGTTTGAATAGATAGTTGTAATTAATTTCCCTTCTCTTTCTTTCAGCAATTTTGGGTGTTGAATAGTAGATTGGTAAGGCTTGGTCAAATATACGCGAATTACGCTACCACTGTGTATAGCGAATTCGCGATGCGCTCGGCGCGTTTTTTTGACCATACCATATTTTATTAATGACATAGAATTTAAAAAGTATATAGGCGAGCTGCAGGTATTTCGGTCAACATAAAACGGACTTTCTCGCTGCGTCTGCGCACGTCGTCGTGCCAGAGTGTGAATATCAATGTCAATGTCAATTTAAATAACCTTGTAGGATAAAGCTATTATCTAGCTAGTGTCATTGTGTGCTTGCTTGTCGTGTCACTGATTGTTTCTTGGTCATGGTATTAGGTCAGTGACCAGGTTGTGGTATGGTGGGAGAATTTTCCTAATGGAAAATCCATTGTTGCATGATAACGTAAATTATTCATTTTAAATTCTTCTTATCGTGTCACTTATTCTTTCTTGGTCATCCTGTATTAGGTCAGTGACCAGGTTAAGGTGTGGTGGCCCAGAAAAGGGCCTATGGCCTTCGATGAAAGAATCAGTGTAGGATTAAAGTGCGCCTCTTAGAGGCTCCCTTCGTGCACAATTTAAATAAGCCGAATATACACAACAGTAGCATGCATGTATCAAAAACTATGAGTGAGTATCATGGTACTTACAACAAGAGATTATAATATAATTTTCCCCATCAAAACAAACAATTTAAAGCGATGCTAGTCAGGGCCTTAAGTAGGTATTTCCTTAAAAATGTGTCGGCCACGCGCTGGAAAATGAAAGGATTAAAGTGCGCCTCTTAGAGGCTCCTTTCGTGCACAATTTAAATAAGCCGAATATACACCCAACAGTAGCATGCAAATCAAAAACTATGAGTGAGTATCATGGTACTTACAACAAGAGATTATAATATAATTTTCCCCATCAAAACAAACAATTTAAAGCGATGCTAGTCAGGGCCTTAAGTAGGTATTTCCTTAAAAATGTGTCGGCCACGCGCTGGAAAATGAAAGGATTAAAGTGCGCCTCTTAGAGGCTCCTTTCGTGCACAATTTAAATAAGCCGAATATACACCCAACAGTAGCATGCAAATCAAAAACTATGAGTGAGTATCATGGTACTTACAACAAGAGATTATAATATAATTTTCCCCATCAAAACAAACACTTTAAAGCCATGCTAGTCAGGGCCTTAAGTAGGTATTTCCTTAAAAATGTGTCGGCCACGCGCTGGAAAATGAAAGGATTAAAGTGCGCCTCTTAGAGGCTCCTTTCGTGCACAATTTAAATAAGCCGAATATACACCCAACAGTAGCATGCAAATCAAAAACTATGAGTGAGTATCATGGTACTTAAAACAAGAGATTATAATATAATTTTCCCCATCAAAACAAACACTTTAAAGCCATGCTAGTCAGGGCCTTAAGTAGGTATTTCCTTAAAAATGTGTCGGCCACGCGCTGGAAAATGAAAGGATTAAAGTGCGCCTCTTAGAGGCTCCTTTCGTGCACAATTTAAATAAGCCGAATATACACCCAACAGTAGCATGCAAATCAAAAACTATGAGTGAGTATCATGGTACTTACAACAAGAGATTATAATATAATTTTCCCCATCAAAACAAACACTTTAAAGCCATGCTAGTCAGGGCCTTAAGTAGGTATTTCCTTAAAAATGTGTCGGCCACGCGCTATGCATAACGCATACTCGGTCACCCACTACCACACATCAGAGGAGTGACGAGAATGAGTAGTAGCTTTGACTCCACACTTATTAAGAACAAGCTTGCGACTGCGGCTTCCCTCGCGTAGTAGGTAGCTTGGTAAAAATTAGCCTATATGCTATTCTAGGTAAAGAACTCAAGTTTCGTCGAAATCGGTAGAACCGTTGCGGCGTGATTGAACAACAAACTTTTTTTTTTTTTTTATATTATACGGAGGCAAACAGGCTTACGGCCCACCTGATGGTAAGTGGTTACCGTCGCCTATTGACATCAGCAACACCTGGAGCATTGCTAATGCGTTGCCTGCCAAACCCCTCCCCCCCTAAAGAGCTCTGGCAACCTTACTCACCGCAGGAACACAACACTATTTGAAACAAATAATGTTATTTGGCTGCGATCTTCTGTAAGGCGGAGGTACCTCTCCAGGCGGGCTGCTCCAATTTAGAGCGAGAAAATCTCGCTGTGCCCTACATCTCGTAAAAACGTCCAAACATCTTAACATGTAAGCATCCCGTGCATCCACACAAACTTTCGCATTTATAATATCGGTATGATAGTTGGCCGTGGTGACCCCGGCTGAACTATATCCCCTCCATATCTACCTATCCGCGGATGTCGTAATAGGCGACTAAGGGAAATAAGCTAGGGGATGGGCAGCAGCGTCCCTCATTTTAACAACGATAGCTCTAACTGCGCTGACCAACCCGCATGCCCAGCGTGGTGAGTATGGAGAAATCCCCCCACATGATAAGGAATTCGCTCTGTCTGTGAGGGAGGTTTCACTCGGTTGGACTCAAACCATATCGTAACAATATCTATTCTAAAACTAATTCAGCGTCAAATGGAATTTTTTACTCACTTGACTGGCCTCATAGCTCAGTTGGTAGTAACTCTGCCTTCTGCGCTAGAGGTCGCGGGTTCGATTCCCGAACTGGACAAACATTTGTGACTAACACAGATGTTTGTTCTGTGTCTGGGTGTTAAATATATATCTATTATGTATATCAGTCTCTGGTACCCATAGTACAGGCTATGCCAAGTTTGGGATCAGTTGACCGTGTGTGATTATGTCCGGAATATTTATTATTATTATTATTATTTACTTACAGGGTTACAGGACGATGTGTAAGTGCCTGGGACATGTTTAGATGGAGTAGGCTTGCCCAACAACTAGGTATACCTTTCTCTCAGCCTGAATGTTATTTCCTACGCTTTGAATGATTACAACGCGTTTGTAATAGGGCTATAAGTACTTCTTGTGAGTGAAACTAGTAGGTACCTACCATACAATTATTTATTCTGTGGTTTAACACGTGGATTTAACTCTTTTTACGCCCTCATGAATTATTCAGCACGTAAATTACGCCGGAGACGGAATGTCTGTAGGTGATTTTTGAAATATTGATGAACAGCTACCGCGCCGCGGCTTCGCACGCGTGTTACCTGAATAAAAAAATCCTATGTCACTACGGCCTACGGCCCGTTGCCGTTGCTATGATGCTGCGTGAGGGAAAGACGAACAAGCAACCACACTTTCGCATTTATTATACATCAGCAACACCTGGAGCATTGCTAATGCGTTGCCTGCCGTACCCCTCCCCCCCTAAAGAGCTCTGGCAACCTTACTCACCGCAGGAACACAACACTATTTGAAACAAAAAATGTTATTTGGCTGCGATCTTCTGTAAGGCGGAGGTACCTCCCCAGGCGGGCTGCTCCAATTTAGAGCGAGAAAATCTCGCTGTGCCCTACCTCTCGTATGAGTGGCTAAATTAAATATAAACAAATCTTTTTCTAAAAGAAAATTAGATGAAAGTATGTCAGTTTAATGTCAATATGAGGTAAGTGAAAAATGCCAAGGTTAGTCGTAGGTACCTACAACAAAAGATTTTGGCGTTTTTTCAAACTTTTCATTAGATTTCCATTTTCATTTCACCCCGACCAATCTTCCTCTAATTTTATATTCACTCCATCCAAAGGTTGTCTGGAAGAAATCGCTTTTTTAGCGATAAGACCGCCCATTGTACATTTATGGTCTTTAGTTTTAGTTTCTGTTTAATTTTATATTTTTAAATTTGTAAGGTGTATAATAAAGTATTTTCATTTCATTCATTTCATTTCATTCATTTAGGTATACATAGTAAAAACATTTTTTATTTTTGATTCAAAATATGTCGCAGTTTTGATGCTAGCAAGAGTAGGTACAATAAAATTCTCGGAAAATTATTTTAATTTGCAAAGAGTTTGAGCTCTCGAGACAGAAACATTTCACTTTGTTTCACCCTTTCACGGTATCACTATCTTTTTATATTTAAAGAATGCACTTAAGTACGTTTTTCCCTCATGTAGTGAGACGAGCCCTGAGAGCGAAGCCATGTTTTCTTTGTGACGTCAGCCAGGACATTTCTGGAAAGTGCTTGCCACGGAGCTAAGTACCAATGAAAGCCACGCGATTTTTTACCGACGCTTTTTGCTTAAGAAATCGCACACGCACAAAATACCGTTCATACTAGACCTTATTTTGTATATTCTAGGCTAGATGTTTTATACGCGTCAGGTGAAACTTTTTACTTACTTACAGGACGCTGTAGAGCCTGGTACATGTTTAGTTTTTTTCAGATGGACTTTTTTGTTTATTAAATAAATAAATAAATAAATATTCCGGACATATTCACACGGTCAACTGATCCCAAACTAGGCATAGCCTGTACTATGGGTACCAGAGACTGATATACATAATAGATATATATTTAACACCCAGACACAGAACAAACATCTGTGTTTATCACACAAATGTTTGTCCAGTGCGGGGATCGAACCCGCAACCTCTAGCGCAGAAGGCAGAGTTACTACCAACTGAGCTATGAGGTCGGTCAACTTGTGAACTTGAACGGTGAACTTTTTTATTGATAATGGTAAAACTTTTGGCCACCAACTCACTTTTGCAAGTGAGATGTGGCCTAAGATGGAGCACGCTTTCCCAGAGTGAATTTATTGACCCTAGATTGTACTCTTTCGGGAAAACAGACGCAGGCAGATCATTCCACTCTTTGGCAGTACTTATAATAAAAGTGGAGCAGAAACGTGTGTGAAAGTGGACTAGACTTGCCTAGCACCTATTCTATCCTCTCAGCCTAATCAGCCTTATGCACAGAAAAGACTTGATCAATGCGTGTGGGGCTGGTTAGCCGCGGGCTAGTTTTAGTGCCCTCACGATGTTTTCCTTCACCGTTATAAGCACGTATAAATGCGATATTTTGGCACGACCGGGAACCTATTACCTACGGATCGAAGTCGATAGTCCGCAAGGCCAACACAGCTCTGCTGCTACTTAATAGGCCAAAATTATTTTATTTCAGAAGGGAAAGCTTATGTTATAGGGTATGAATGCTTACAGGTATTTGCTCTGCGGGCTTACACATGCTGATTAACACTTCTTACAACAACAAAACAGGAAATAATCTAGCAGGCAATTCAATTCAATGGTCATTGTTACACGTACACACAGTGGTACAGAGTACAATCACGTGCTGCATATAAAATCGTGAATAACTTGCCCTGGTCTCAGATCAACTGGTGTACTTTTAGGCCGTGTTCAACAGCAAGACATGTCCTTGATATGTCAAAAATAAATTGTTTCAAAAGGAGCCTACTTCTACTGGATAAAGTCAATTTTGAGTTTGACATTTTAGGGTGTGCGATACTCATTGATATTGCAAGCTCTTAAAAGTCAAATTCAAAATAACTTTATTCAAAAGACGTAGACGTATTCAAAAAACGTATTGGTAGGTTAGGACTAAGTACCAGTGATTTTGGCTATCATAGTACGTTTGTAAGTAGTGAATGAGCTATGTAAATGAGATAATTTAGTAACGCTGTTCAAGCTTGTAAAGTGTTACTAATTTGAATAATAGGAACAAGAGTAAATTACTAACAATACGTAGGAATTACCAATGTAGAGTCGCGTTTTCTTGATGGTGATTTGCGAAAGTCCTTGAAAAATTGTTAAATTCATACGGGGCCCAAAATTCAGAGTTCATCATCATCATTTCAGCCATAGGATGTCCACTGCTGAGCTGCCTGTGGGAGGAACTTGCTCATACTTACCGCGCTGGGCACACGGGTTAACGAGCGCAGGTAGACCTTTCGTTGTAACAATAATGGATCCATGCCCATCCCCTAGCTTTTTTCCCTTATTAGCCTCGGGGAAAATTCAGATTCAAACGGCGCGCGATATTTTACCTGAAATTGGTTTCAAAATGATGATGAATGATCCAACGTTTTTGAAATTTGAGAGTGTGATATATACTCGTAGCTCAAAGATATCGCTAAAAGTGAAACTCATGTAAGAATTATTTTGAAATAAATTTTAATTGACATATCGCTCACCGTTTGAACGAGGCTTCGGGACTAAACTAACTCTAAATCCAGTCTAAGAACATGATCCCACGATTATCGGGTGAAAACTTGCATTCCTTGGACAAGAAACATAATAGAATGCATCTTGGCGTCTTGCAGTCTGAGTAAAATGATTTAGTGAGAGAAGAACCTCATACACAGTGGATTTGCCACGAGCTGCCAATGAATGATGAATAAATCGTCTCTACCAAAACGCTCCCCAAACAAAAGGAAATAATCAAACTTTGCTGAGCACGTCCAAACTGGGCTATAGTTGGACGTTTGCAAGCCGGGCACGCATGCACTGACCTCGCAGTTGGGGTACTGGTTTAGTGTGCTATGTCTATAGATTTGACTACTGATACGGGAATTTACGAGAACGAACTGGGAATTCACAAAAATGTTGATAAATGAAGAACTTAGCGCGCAACTTCCCTAGTCGCTAGGTTATCTTGCTAGGTTATAGATGCTCGTTATAGATGCAAAGTTCGGCGCAGTCATCGAATGGATGGATGGCCGCTAGTGGCAATAACAGATCAAAGAATCTTAAGTGCCGCGAGCGAAGCCGCGGCCGGAAGTTGGTGCCAAATAAAAGTCATGGTCAAGTCAAGATTATCTATGGTAAAATTTAAGATCGATAGACAAGTAAATATTGTCTCAACAAAATAAAATTAGATTAGATTCACTTTGTACCTACTGGCCTACAAATCAAACATGTTGTCTGTACATATGTTAGACGAGCCGCAGTTCCTTTGCAATAACAACCTAGCACACTTCAGCTTCTGAAAGATGCGTGCATACGCACCAAGAAACCCCTAGGTAGGTTTACCTTTCTAGCTATATGGATAAATTTTATCAGGCCCGCTCGTCTTCCATTGTAAAAATGTTATAAAAAGGAACGTACGCGTTTCGGTCGTAAACAAAATTAATTGAAATTAAAGCCATTTCAATTTCATTCTCAGAATTAAACACACCTCCCTTAGGAATACTACCAGGACGGCACCATTTTTAACTAACTTCATAAAAGGTGAAGTTTATGGATTAGAAGTACATAAAAACATAAAACAACGTCAATACTTTCATTTATTTATGATTTATTTATATTTCTTTACGCAATATAAATCCATACGTGAATAGTTATGCGCAGAATTAATAGAAAGCACAGAGGACGGCATAACCTACGTGATCAAACGATATTGGATTTCCCTTAGAGTATTTTTTACCAAGACATAAAACGTTTTTTTCTAGTATGGTTTTAGTAAACGGGCAGTATTTGGTATAAATTTCAAGTAATTCATGCTAAGAATGATCTTGGCAGACAGACGGACAGATAGACAGACCACAAAGTATCTTATAGGATTATATGTATATACTTTATTGGATCTTTAAGAGTTCCGTTTTATCTTGCTCTATGCATGTAAGTATATTTTTTTCTAGCTATGGTAAGCCAGGTAAAACCTAGCACATTGATGTATGTTGACATAAGCCACTATTAATCCCCATGCATGGTATGCTGATAGGATATAGATTTAGCGCCCTATAGTTTCCTCATTGTTGCTCTCCGGATTTTCATAAATCCTATTGGCCGGTATCAACATCGGCTTTCTGGCGCCCCAAGCTTGTCTATATTGATATTATTTATTTTCGCGAAAACTGATAATATTCATACATAAAAACGTCAAAGCGGTATCACGCTTTGAATATGAAAAGAATAATATTGGGACGAAAATTTATAACTACAAGGTGATTCATAACATGTATACTATCCCGCCAGCTGATTCATTGAGTTTGACCTGATTTGATCCCAAAACAGCTGATTTTCACATAGAAAGAATTCGAATTTCCAAAAGATGTAGAACAAACTTGATTGCCAATTAGAATAAGCCCCTTTCAGGATGAAATACATAATTGAATCACCTTGTATATCTACGGTGGTGTATCGAATATTGCCTTGAAGAATCTTTTATTACCACTTGGTTCTTTTTTGTGCAATCTGCTTCGTATCAGAGACATCGGTCACAGGTAGAATAGCTTTTTGCCTAGCGTTTGAAGCTGCTCTTCAATCGCTAGACAAAAAGCTGCTAGCAGCCTTGCAATAACTGACTCAGTATTCCTTATTCGCTGTTGGTCGCGTAACTGGACAATCTCTGTCAATCGCAAATGCAATTCAAGAAATGTTTGCTTGAAAGACCATTTCATTAGCATAATTGAGAGTGAATTGTCGAAAAAACAGTAGGAATCGTAAACAGTCATCACAGTAAACCGGAACGAGCGGAGTCAGATAAAACTAGCACTAAAAGCTTTCGTTACATTGGAGACCGGGGGAAATGGGATTTGGTTTGGAGATAAGTACCTATCTAGGTACCTACCGATAATCGTTGCGACAAACCCTTGGCTTTTACTAGGTACCGATTTATTTAATCGTACTGTAATCTTAAATGTAATACAGGTGTCAAATGTGTACCATTTGACACCTGTATTACATTAAATTCTAGACGAGTCGAAGTATCTCCCACTAGGCCAACACTGCTCAGCCTATCACATATAGAATGCTCCTGACTACACCCTTAGACATTCTGCCTTCATGAACTGCAAATATTTGTTCGGGGCCCGGTTCTGGGTTTTGATAGGCGAGGGTGTCCGTGTAGCTAAAAGAGATTGAGATAGAACGATAAAGATAGCCACCAGAGATGCAATTTAATGGCCGGTGTAGGAACACTTTTACTGGATGGCTTATTTGCACCATTTTCGTAGTTTTTGGTAAGTTGTGGTTGATCATAGCGCTACGGAATACGGATTTCGAAACAAGTACAGTTGAAAATGGCACAAGTTGATGCTTAGGTTTTTGTCAGAATTATCTTTGTGTACCTACATCAATATGATTAGTAAAATTTTGGAATGTATATATACATCTTGGCGCATGTCTATCTACTCAAAACTGTTCACAAAGGATTACAGCAGACAGCCAACTAGCGTTATCTATCTATAGATTATCCTATCAATGAACGATAGCAGGATATCAAATGGTAGGTAACTGATAAAAGATATAACTCATATCAGTCATTTTCTCTCTTATTTATAATTGAAATACGTTATTACCACTTATTGATTTTATTGAAATAAAAATTCGAGACGATATGGATCACCTTGTATATCATAGAAATTATGTTCTTAAACCGTTAAAATGAGCTGATCTCATTTCTTCAAAACGAATTCTCAGTTAGTACAACGCAATAATAATAACAAGCACTCGACTTCATTCAACCTTTTTATAAGTATTTCTATTCACGTCATAGACCTTATTAATATAGTCGAGATTTGTAGTTCATTCACCCCGGGCATGCATAGGTACCTAAAGGTGTATAGATTATCTTTAACAATTGTAGTCGTGATTTCTTCGACACGGACAGACAGTTAGTACTGGTTAGATACTTATGTGTTACTATGTACTGAGAAATTGCTTGTAACAAACTGGGCGCGTTTGACAACGTAGACCGACTAAAGTTGCTCATAGAGGTAGAGGCGAAGTGTTTAAAAAAAACAGGATTGATCAAACAAATCCCGTAAACAGTTATATTCCTTACTGAAGAAACGAACACACATTGTTGATCGAGTGAGCGAAGTGAGCGGAGAGCTCTCATCAACTTGGACGAATCGGCGGCGTTGCATGTTTGTATGTATATTTGTTAGAGCATAACTTTCGAACCGTCAATCCCATCTCAGCATGGAATTTAATAGGTTTTTGGTAGGACATATAGTTTTTGGGATACAGCTAAATAAAGTAATAATTAAAAACCAATATAACGTGAGCTCCCATTTGGTAAAACTTCAATGACTTCGTAGTTCAGGTAACATTCGTTATTAGTTAGAACATGCTATTTCTAAAGTTTTAATTGTGCCTCAACGATCATCGAAGCACCACCTTATACCGGACATCGCGAGATCTCAGTGCGGGGGAACCAATACAATACCTAACTATGATATTTTAAGTTAGTTCTCTGTCATGAAATTGAGATCATTGCACTTTTAAATACAACAGTTTACACAAACACAATGTAAAGTCTGCACAGTCTATTAAATATGTATTTTCACAGCTGATCTGTACTAGCCTAGCCCCGTATTCACTAAGACGAGACACAAGTGGCCCCAACGCGTTGAGCTGAAATTAAAAATTTGTGCGCTACGCCCCTAGGTATTTTTATTTCTGGCGCTTCTTATGCCAGGGTTAAATCTTTAAAATTATTTTTCTGTTCGCGGTCAGACAGTTTTTTTAGCCTTTGTATTGCTTTGGGCGCTGTTCGAAGACTTAAGTTTAGGTTTTTATATTTATATATATTATATTTTTTCATAGCGCCTTACATTTTTTTCCTGTGAGTACTGCTTTACGACCTATTTTAAATACCTAACAATATATTTCAACTTCATCATTGCGAACTGTTTTTTCTCTCATTCTACTGCGAAAAATTACGCTTACGCTTGCAGTTGTTACAGTTTCACTTGTCATGGAATGCCGCGCGTAGAGTTCCGCCGCGTTTTGTACCTCGCCTTTGTGAATAAGGGTGCTTGGTAGGTACTAAAACATCTATCGGACCATCTGGCTCGTGGCATTGAAATATCCGTGACGAATGTGATAATGTGTGTGTACTATATATAGGTATACTAGGTACTCAATCTGAAACGAGATCACGACTTGTTTACAAAAACGTAGAAGTGTATTTTATGAGTAGCCCATTTTGATAAACGCTATTATGAACAGTAAAACCCTGTAAGAAGAAAAAGCTAAGCATACTTTCCTACGTCCTGGGTTTCTAAAAACGGTGTGTCAATATTATTATTTAATTAACAGCCATTTTATGAATGAAATTTTCATCCTAACCTCACGTTAATTGATTCATAGAGCTTTTTCATTCTGTAATTCATTGTAAACGCAGACAAAATAACGAAATAATGCTCTACGTCTGTTCACACTAAAGAATTTGATAGAGTTGGGATAAAATGAGGATTCGCTCTTCTGAAGTAAATCGGCTTTGTGACGACCGACGACATCGCGCAACAAACGCGCAGAGGGGAAACTTAAACCGCGCTACGCTACTAGTTATTCTTAGTTCTGGTGATTCTTAGGCCAGGGTCGAATCTGGTAGACAACACTTTCCATCGTCGGCCAAAAGGCACCGCTTCTCTTATTGACTCTTATGAGACAAATCAACAGTTTTCATTGAAATTATTGATGTCATGAAACTGCTTGGTCTGATCGGAAACTTTGCTATTTTTGCTGCATAATAATTTCGTGGTGAAAGCTAATTGAATATCCTATAAGTATCTGCGCTTAGAAAAGGTCGTTGACTTCCATAAAAACCTTCTTACATCAAGCATAAATTAATTTATTGGTCACCGTGAATAATCTAAATCTACTTTAGTAGAAAAAACTATGAGTTCACGGCGATTCAGGGCAATCAACGAGGTAATTAGATGAAAGTGCCGTGAAGAGACGCTAAACAGCTTACATAAAATAATAACTAAGCATATTTTGTTAGAGAAATTATAGATTATAACACTGTAGATATCCGACTAGTGGATCAGTTATTCAATTCTAAGGAACTATACGGCAGCTTTGATAAGAACATGAGACTTTCAGATATATTTTCAACATAAGGCCTGTCTAAAGAATAATAATAATAAGAATAATATAATATAATCACTATCCCACATGATGCTAATCTCGTGAAGGCCGAGAAGGACAAGCTCAGCAAGTACCTTGACTTGGCCTTACCGCCATGTGGGAGGTGGATTCAACGATTATCGTCCCGATAGTGGTGTCAGTGAACGGACTGATAGCGAAGAGCCTCGGTCAATACCTTAAGAGGCTCTCGCTAGACAGCTGGGTGAAGGGCCAGATACAGAGGGCGGTACTCCTGGACTCGGCACGCATAGTCAGGAGGTTCCTCTCTCTGCAGCCCTAGCCACCGACCGCTTGAGCCGAGCTTCGCGGTCGGTGGTTCTCCCTTTTTATATATATTTTTTACTATAATAGTTGTTTTGATATTCTTTTTTGATATTAAGATGTTCTTTTGTAGTAAAAAATGTATTTTATAAATGAGATTTCAATTAAATATATGTGAATAAGAATAATAGTCAATCTGTCGCCTGGCTAAGGAATAGGCCTTATTACCCATGGAAGTCGTAAGAGACGACTCAGGAAAAAAACTAAGTGATGGAAGGCATCCCATTCCCTATAAGGCCCGATAAGGCCGCCCATTATACAACACGCAGAAGTTAACTAGGCACCTCGCTGTAATGTTCTGTCTCATTTGCACTGGCGAGAGCGGTAGGCGGTGGGGTGTGGTGGGAGGGAGAAGCACATTCCACGCAGGTGCCAAGTTGATGTCTGCGTGTTGTACTACATTATGTATTCCTTGTGAATCTGCACTCGCTAACTCGCATGCCCAGTGCGAGTATGAGCATCCCCCTAAATGATTATTTAGGTAGAGACCGTATAGGCGGGTCGCGCTGGAAATCTATGAGGAGGCCTGTGATCAGTAGTAGACGTCCTACGGCTGAAATGATGATGACGCTAACTAAGAAGGCCACGACCGTATTACCGCTGTCTATTACAGGCCTCATAGCTCAGTTGGTAGTAACTCTGCCTTCTGCGCTAGAGGTCGTGGGTTCGATTCCCGCACTGGACAAACATTTGTGTGATGAATACAGATGTTTGTTCTGTGTCTGGGTGTTAAATATATATATCTATTATGTATATCAGTCTCTGGTACCCATAGTACAGGCTATGCCTAGGTTGGGATCAGCTGACCGTGTGATAGGTCCGGAATATTTATTTATTATTTATTAGAAAGATGATTTACGTACTTTCTCTCTGAGAATAAACACTTACCTATTTAGGGTATGCACTTACAGTATTTGCTGGAACATTTTTTTTTTTTTGTCTCTAATTCGTGCTTACCTGAAACAAAAAACACGATAGCTAATTAAACTTCAGTCGCTTTTTTATTAGTAGCCGTTAGTTAAATTTGACTGGCCTCATAGCTCAGTTGGTAGTAACTCTGCCTTATGCGCTAGAGGCCGCGGGTTCGATTCCCGCACTTGACAAACATTTGTGACTAACACAGATGTTTGTTCTATGGTTGTTAAATATATATCTATTATGTATATCTGTCTCCGGTACCCATAGTACAGGCTATGCCTAGTTTGTGATCAGGTGACCGTGTGTGATATGTCCGGAATATTTATTATCATTTATTTATTTTATCTAGGAGGCTGGTGGATGAGACCAATGACCGAAGGGCTGGTGCTTACCTCGGACAAAGGATCAGTATAGCGATCCAACGAGGTAACGTCGCCAGCCTTTTGGGCACGCTGCCTGTGGTTGGTGATCTGAACTCTGTTTTCTACTTGTAGTCGTAGTCGTAGAAAACAGAGTTATAAGTATAATATTATTTTAGTTTAATTTACAACTGTTATTATTATTATTTTTCTGTTACAAATAAATAAATACACCTCATAACTATTTATTTATTTATAAATAGTTATTTAGATTAGGTTAGTATATTTAGGATTATTTTGCATTCGCGAAGACCGTCGTATTACAATTTATTAAATTCTTCCATCTATTTGGGTGTATTCCAGACAACCAGACATTATATTTGACAATCCTCATCCCAACTCCCCTATCTTTGTGAAGCTGCCAACTTGGACTTAACTCATTCCTTAGTTTGAAGTTGCCAAGTCAACACTGCCAACCAGCATAGTACAAAGTCGTAACAATCGGCCCCTTATTCTTTACTGGTGAAAGCCCGCGCGACTTCGTTCGCGTGATTTTTTTCTTACAAACTTCAAACCCCGCTGCACCCACTTAGGGGTTGAATTTCGAAAAATCCCTTCTTAGTGCCAAGACAACGATCATCGAAGCAACAATTATTACCGGACCTCGTGAGATCTCAGTTCGGGGCGAACCAATTGTATTAACGTTTCATAATTATTTCCATGTAATCATCGTGATATTATGAGCCGTTTATACTTTGTACAACGTGTTATGATAAAGCTAGGGCATACAAGAGGGAGTGTGATCTATAATGTATGTGGGAAACTGACCCTGTCCCTTTCTGTACTCTCAAGTAAACCGGTCTTTATTGATGCATTCTTTACAAGACGATCCCATACAAACGAATAGCAAATCATTTTGCAGTTGAAGAAAGGGAACATGGACTTAATTGCTACGATAGTAGGTTTTATTTTGTTATTGGCAGATACTGGGATAACTTTGTATCACTGAGTACTAGATGAGACGGTCTAGATACCTATTGGTTCTTGGATAAAAATACCTTGTCTATCGTTAGGAAGTAAATTCTTCTAGGAGGTGAATTATTTTCCTTAAAGTTTTAAAATGTATACCAATATTAACTTGATTGCTAGTCGATATGAGTGGCCGGTAGGAGTACTCCTAGCGGCGTTGGCCACACTCAACCAATCAAGTCCGAAAATCGAAGCTTCATTTATCAGGTTTATTCAAAAACAAAACCTATCAGTATTGATGGTTTCGCCAAAACTTACAGCGCTGATTCAGCTCAATCCATCGAGATATCGAGTGGCAATATACCTTGTCCGAATTGGATTTCGCAAGCTTCACGAAACAGCTCCCAGGAGCGATGATAAGAGTTGAGGTGGGTTCGACTATTTCGGAGTAAGAAAATAGGAGTCATGAATCTACTACGTATTTCCAACGGGCTATTGAACCGCTTCAATTATCTGACTGTTTTTAGTATTTTATGGATCTTATTCTGAAATTGCTTTAAAGTGCGAATAAAGTCTCAAGCTCTAAAAAGTATCCAGTTGCTCGAGTCACGCTTCATGCTCATCATGCTTGTTCATAATACCATGTGTTGTTTCACATTATTGTTCGGAAATGGTCAGAAACGCGTAGAATTCTTGAGGTGTTTCAATGACAAGACTTCAATTCATCAGCTCTTCCAATAAAGTCGCAAGTTTTTTCAAATTGTGATTTTTCGTATTAATTCCGATTCGGAGTCGCAGACAACACTAGCTCGTAATAACCTGATAAATCGAGGAGCTCACGGCTGACACCCAGTTGAGCAAGACACCAGTTTTTGATTGGATGGGGTTTTTAAATTGCTCGTCTTAACTAAGGTCTGTTCAGACGAATCCTTTGAAAGGTCTGAGAGGCCACATCGCTTGTCCGAAGGATGTATTTAGCGGAGAAATCGTGAAGTCCTGGCTATCGTGAAGTTTTTTCTGTCGGATGGTTACACTAACTTCTCTGACGACCGATGCAGCGTTGCGCTGCGGTCGAGAAGAGTTATGTTGGGGCAACCAGGGACAGCACTAGATGTGTACACTGACTTAGCCCTCAGCCTCAGCAGAGGGCATTACCCTAAAGGGGCGTAAAGCTACGGATTGGACCTCGTGGACGACCCCGCCGGTAGGGTCGTCAGTGTGAGGAGGAGTCTTGTCTTCATTTCATTAGGATCGTAGCATCCTTTTTTGACAGCAGTCATAGAGCGGTGACTGAAATTGGCCAATTAATTATCAAACCTTGTAAAACGAGATCTAGCCGTCTATAACTTTTTTGCAATCAGATTCTTTTTGAAACTGGTAAATTTGACGGATATTGCGATAACCTTTATTAGATAAATCGCAAGCCGCCGATCGATGAACTGACGAGTGGACCAAGTTTCATAACAGATGAACGAAAAATTATTTACCGGTTTCAAAAAAAAAATATTGAAACTGAATGCAACAAGTTGACGTAAATTGCCCCACAAAAAATGGTTCTTGTCAAACAGTTATGAAAAAACATTTCTTCTTGAATTACGGCCTATAGTGGCTCTTACACTAAAACGCAGCGTTGAAAACGCGTCCGTGTAGAAACCCCCTTATTAATCTTTCTCCATTTTGGGAAGCTTGCGTGACGTGAATGTAATTTTCCCCCAAGAACGTTTTGCACATTGCAAAATACTTAGCACATAACATAGCCGTCATCAGTACCTAATAACATAAGATATTTTTTACAAAAACTAAAACACCACAAGTTTACAAGATTATTAATAGCTGCTATAAAATTAAGACCTTAGAGTTTAAAATAGGATAAAAAATCTATTTGGGGGGCCATCCTATAGAAGGTGTGAGTAGAACTTACTAGAGCAGATGTTATTTCTCAACATCTGCTCTAGTAAGTAGTAGTACTACCTACTTATTAGCAGCTGAATTATGAATGTATTAGCACACTCAATGCGTTCTGTGTATGTTTGGTATATGTGCATAGGCTTTCTATGTAAAAACCTTTAATCTTCCGTAGTACAATGCTCCACATTCACACAATTGGTGCACACGTAATGCTTACAAAACTGATAACAAATTTGAGAAATTCTCAGCTAGTGTGTTACACTGCGTAGTTTGCTTGCTTGCTCATACGTTAACTGAAGCTAAGTCGTCGATATCATTGTTGTGTATAGTAAAGATCGGGCAGGTGGTAAGCAAAGTAGGACGAGTCAGGTTACATGTTGAGACTGACCATTCTTTAATCAAGACAAAGTATCACTAGGGTACTAACATTACGTCTTACTATCATTCAAATGAAGACAGAATTGTCAGCGCAAATCGTACCTATAAGTAAGCTACTGATGGGCTTAAATTGGCTTTACTTTAACGGTTTTAGCTATGCCTTTGGCCTAAGCACCTCATCATCGCCCTTAGGAAACTCACACAGTCAACTATTGATGCAGTAATTGCCATTATACAAGGCATTTTTATAACTTGCGTATCCTGACGTCACAATTTGTTTTCCTTCTAAATGGAAAGTGTCGTTCACCAGAGGCTCTTCAAAACTTCAGTGAGTTCCAACTTTTCACTTTTCGACCGTGAAAAGTGAATAGCTTATCGTTTTGTATGGTGTCACGATAAGGGCGCCTACAAAACCAGTAATCTATTCACTTTTCACGTTCAAAAAGTAAGAAGTGAGCACTCACTGAATTTGTAGAGGCTCTGTCTGGGAGCACACGCATTATACATAAAGCATAGTGCAATGTTTTTTTTCCTATAGCTAGGTAGCTATAGGACATATCTGAATATCAGTGTGGGGTCAGGTAGGTACCTAACCCCACACTGATTCCCGGTATCGTGATTATTAGAAACGACGAGTACCATGTACCACAGCCAAAACCGGAACCAACATTTAATTTTGTCGTGCCGCGGATATCTAAGCGGGCGCGGCGGTAACTCTCTCAGTCGGGAACTCATCCTTCACGCCACCAAGGTCGTCAAAATGGTTGCATTTCGCACCTTCAAATGAAAAGTCCATAAGAACCGACCTGCCTGTGAAAAACCCGAAGTCAAAATTCAAAAGAACTTTTGTGAAAATCGTTTGAAAACGAATGTGGCCGGAAATTGAAAATCACCGAACGGAAATCGACTTTCTCTTTTTCTTTGTTCCTCTCAGAATATGACATGCATGTCACTTGATTTATTTTACAAAAAATGTATGAGTTTGTATAGCTAGAAGAAAACTTTACAAGGTGATTCATAATATGTATACTATTTTTTTGTAGTTTTTTCCCTTTCGGGCTGGCTATGGCATCTAGGCCTTACCGCCAAGTCTTACGTTGATATTTCTTCGTAGTTATTTTTATCTTTCTTCCTCATTTTAGTCATGGTCAAGTCACCGTCAAGTCAAGTCAAATTCAGTTTTAGTAAGATATGATGGTGGCTATTTTACTAAAACCTCAAGGAACCTCCTGGCGCCAACTCGAAAAATGACGATACACGCAATCATTTCATTTCACTTCACTTGTGCGGTTTACTCAAACACCACCATAATCACATAATATTATTCAATTTAACACTAGTTATGTAAAATAAATTGAGAGCACAACATCACTTTCTCAAGTTCGCGCCAAAAAGTCAATACGTATACTATCCCGAAAAAGGGCTAATTCTATCACCAAAAAAGTTTAAAATAAAAACAGATTTTTCTCCGAACCTTATTCAAATCATCGGTATTTTTTCTTTTTATCTGGAGCCGCGGCAGAGCTCATCTTTACTAGGTACTTATCAATTAACATAAGTAAAGTTCTATATCAAGATTGCTCCTATAACAGCTTTATTGAGTTTGAACTATGTAGATAAATTTTTATTTTTATTATATATTTATTATGTTGCAGTGTTGAAAGGCCCCCACCCGATGGACCGACGACATTGTAAAGGTTGCGGGAATTCGGTGGATGGAGAAGGCTCAAGACCGTTCGTCGTGGAACTCTTTAGGGGAGGCCTATGTCCAGCAGTGAACTTCTACTGGCTGATGATGATGATGATATATTTATTGGAGGAGGTACGGCAAAGTGAGATTTTCTCGCTTAAAATTGGACAGCCCGTCTGGGGAGGAACCTCCGCCTTACCGCAACCAAGAAGACCACAGCCAAATATTAACATTATTTGTTTCAAATAGTGTTGTGTTCCTGCGGCGAGTAAAAGCTCTTTAGGGGGAGGGGTTCGGCAGGCAACGCATTAGCAATGCTCCATGTGTTGCTGATGTCAATAGGCGTTGGTAACCGCTTACCATCAGGAGGTCCGTACGCCTGTTTGCCTCCGTACAACATAAAAAAATAATCTAAAGTTAGGGTTAAACTCTCCTTTGTACATGTCCTTTCATTTAGTTTGTTTTTTGTATGTGTTTTCTGTGTACAATAATGACTAAAGAATAAAGTACAAGGAACAATTCGGTTTCGCTTTCTTTATAACTTCGTATAACAATCAAAGCACAAAACCAGTCAAGTAAAGTTTTATTACAAAACTCATAACATCAATTCAGCACGTTTCATTTCACAACGAATCGACCCTACGGACATTCCACATTCTCCTGGGATCGTGTTACTGAATATGTCACGGCCGAACATAGGTACTTATACTCACCGAGACGCATACTAACTGTATCATCTTCTGTGTCAATGTGCATACTAACTTTATCATATTCTGTACCATTATGTCGATTTGTATGAGCACTGAGCATTGTTTGAGCTTTATATAGAGTTGAATGGTGTCAAGTGCTATGGGACTGATCTGATACCTACACTGTTTTCAAAAGTCAGAAAAAAGGCTGACAACTGCAACAAGCATTTCTTTATTTAACTTCAAGAATTTAATGATATAGGAAATTGTCTATTTGGCATAAATCCGATATAAATAAATAATAAATAAATAAATATTCCGGACATATTCACAAGGTCAACTGATCCCAAACTAGGCATAGCCTGTACTATGGGTACCAGAGACTGATATACATAATAGATATATATTTAACACCCAGACACAGAACAAACATCTGTGTTAGTCACAAATGTTTGTCCAGTGCGGGAATCGAACCCGCGACCTCTAGCGCAGAAGGCAGAGTTACTACTAACTGAGCTATGAGGCCTGTCATCCTATCCTACTATAACTATATTATAAATGCGAAAGTTTGTGAGGATGTTTGGATGTTTGTTTGTGGTTCAATCACGCCTAAACGGCCGAACGGATTTGGCACAGAGATAGATTATAGTCTGGAATGGCATATAGGATATATTATCTTCATAGGCACCACGCGATCGAAGTCGCGGGCGGAAGCTAGTTCTCAATATACGTAGCCGCGCCCTTTGATTTTGGATTTTGAAAATTCAGCAACCGTCCCTTTACGTCCGTAAACGCAGATGACGTAAATTATTCCTTTGTCTGTCTCCACTCCACACACTGTCTCCTTTATATGGCTCGTATTCTCATCTCAGCCGTCATGAGGGAAAGAAAAGAGGGAGAGTCGTCATGACATGAGGGAAAAAAGAGGGAGAGAAAAAATCCAAAGAAGAATCAACTCGGTGTCGAATCTCGGTATGCGTTGGCTTGACCTAAACAGTGAATTCAAAAAGAAAAGACAACATCAGAAAAAAATACCTAACCCATATTTTTGTTGTTTATTTTTATTCTGTGTTAGATTAAGCCCCTTTTGAGTCAAACACGAGACATCAATTACTACTTGGGCAAAAGATTGAAGCGGGCAATGTTTTACGAGAGTTATGAAGATGTACGCTGTTTCTTAGAAATCAAAGCCTAGTATAGTATTATGTTATCTGTGGCCTAACCCAGCTAACTCATTCATTGCGCGAGTTTTATGAATGGCGCAAGTGGGCGCTTTCCCGACATTCTGCTCAATTTTATGGCGCAACGTCATGTTACCCACAGCTTGTAGGGAACAGCTTGACAACCTCCATAAAACCACAGGAAATGATAGCTTCCAGTGTTGCCAACAAGATCTATTTTCACTAAAAGTTTAAAGAATAAAGAAAAATGTTTGCTTTTATCGAATTTACTGTAGCCAATATAAATTTTGATTATGTTCTAAAATAACTTAATTTAACAGCGCTAAAAATGTCGTCCCTTTCTTATAAATCGAAATAACAAACAAAGATAAAAAACAGCATAAATTATATTCATTTCATCATACAGATTTTGAGTTTAATAATTATAAGTTTATTAATTTGAATATTTACAAGTACCTACTTTAAGTTATTAATGTTTGACTTTTTTTCAGCCTGAGATACAGGTCCTAGTTCAGGCATAGTGTATTTTTTTACCTTTAATTAGATAATAATCCGCAATGTAAATCCTAGCAATTAATAAATATTTATTATTATTATTATTGTTATTATTAACAAGGACCGCAGCAGTTTTTAATCTTTCAATAACAGCTGTGGTTTCAAATTCTTTTATTTAAATCTTTGTTGATTGACTCTAAATAAATAAACCATTAATCCCTATTATCACGGAAAAATGGCTTAGCTTTACCCAGTTGTTTTCAATAGAAACGCTAAAGGGATGGGTGAACTGCTAGTGGGATCAGCAGATCAGCGCTTCTGTGTTTTGGAAGACACGTTGTCGATATCGGCTATAAAACTTGACAAGAAAACGACAAGGTCTTCGGGCAGCCTTCCTCTTCACCGTTGGCTACTAGCTCATACGTTAATTAGGGAACTAAGGTAGAGAACTTAGGTTAGGGAAAGGGACTGAGTGCTCCAGCGGTTCCCCATTCCCTATGACCCAGTCCTTCGAAACGTACGGCAACAATGTTTGTTTTCACGCGTTTGCATTTTTGACGCGCTATTTATAAACGCTGACGGGCCCCGGGCCCAAGGCGGGGCCAATAAAGGGTGTATTTATATACATGACGTGACGTTTTCAAGGCATGGCACCTTAGAGCTAGGGCCTCTTAAATTGACCGATGTCATCATTAAAGTAACATAGTAAAGGCTTAATTCAGTTATCTTTAAACTGACTTACTTTTGTTATTTGGCTGCGATCCTCTGTAAGGCGCAGGTACCTTCCCAAGCGGGCTGCTCGAGCGAGAAAATCTCGCTGTGCCCTACCTCCTCCTAAAACTGATGACTGACTGGTTTGATATAAGGTTAGCTAACGACTAGATAAGGTCAGGACATGGTGCTAGCCATCTGGTTCTGCCATCGGCCTTCTTGTGTAACGGAACTGATAATCATAATCGACTTCATCTTTTCTGTCTTATTGAGAGTTTCGCAAAGTAGCGATTGTGGTGTAGTTTGCTTGGTCATTAGGAAAGCATTGGCTAAGTTAAGCAACCTTCAGCGGTCCCAAACGGATGGGTGACGCTGAAAACAGCCTCCATGATTTGAAGTTCACTAATCTCGGATACAATGAGAATTTCACTTATGAATCCGTTAGACATTAGCCCTATACCTACCTAAGAAGGGCATGGACTGACTGTATGCCTTAGGTCGTTAGTTAGGAACTTTTAGTATTTACGCAGTATTCAATCTAAGACATCATCATCATCATCATCAGCCTGTAGAAGTCCACTGCTGGACATAGGCCTCCCCCAAAGAGTTCCATGACGAACGGTCTTGAGCCTTCTCCATCCACCGACTTCCCGCAACCTTCACAACCAAGCCAACACCAGCCAACCTTCACAAACACCAGCCTATTAGGTATCTGATTTGAAAAAATAGGTATTAAATTTAGAAAAAAAAATATATTTCTTATGTAAAATTCTTTCTTTTGTTAATAGAATCTTTCAGGATAGTATACATTACAATTAATCACCTTGTAGATAACAAATCACTTCAGTTTATGAAACATAAACCTGAGAAGGACTGATCTCACAAACCCAATCGTGAAAGTGTAGACACGTTTTACGAAAGCCGCGAGATTTTCAACCTTAGCTGTTTAGAATAGAGTTGAGTATTGTAACCAATGGAGCGATGACAGACATTATCCTGCCTCAGTCATAAGCCAGATTATGGCTGTCGAGATCTGCGATAGATTGGGTTTCACTTACTATGATTTTCTTAGAAACTGTAACCGCCTTTTGACAGTCCCAATTTGGTGAAACTCTAGATATTTCACTACAATTCCTCAGGTTTAACTAAGAAGTAAGTGTGCGACATTCTTCGTTCCAAAAAATATTATAAAAACTATCGAAACCCCTCAAAATTCCAATCACGACAATTGAGTCACAAGTCAGTTTGAGTAAATATTTAAAAGAATTTCAGGTTTATCTCCATTATCGATTATTTTTTGTGTTTCTTTAATTTGAAAGTAAATTAGTCATAATAATGTAAAATATGACTAAATTGTCATCGATTTATAAAAATATTGTCTTTTCTACATTACGGTCATCATATCACTGTAACCGCTTTTAGAAAACTGCTATATTTTATTGATATTATAGTCGACGGATATAGGCCTATCGGTATTGACAGTAAAATATCGATTGCCTAAATTACAAGTAATCTTAATAGTTCTATTAAATCTTATTACGCAGATTCCGTTGCCTCAAATATGAACAAGAATAAAAAGTTCCTTTTAGATCCGTTGGGGAATAAAGGTTCTCAAATGGCGACTACGAACCGGGCGACGCAGTGTTCGATGGACCTTGGACCCGATGGACCGACGACATTGTTTTTGCGAAAAGTCGGTGAAAGGGCTCAAGACCGTTCATGGAACTCTTTATGGGAGGCATATATCCAGCAGTGGACTAATACGATGATGATGAGATCCTGTTAGACCCTTAGATCCGGTATGGCTATATTCACTGCCAGTTTGATCCCAAGTTCACCGGACCATATAAAATAAAAAATGTTCTGTTCGATACGCTATGTATTTTCATAGATAACACTCGAAAGATAGAAGTACCCGGCGTCAAGTACTGATGTGTTCATATTATAACTTCTCTCTTTAGTCTTCGCTCCACTCAATTTTATTCGTTAGTAGCGTCTTCGGCATATTACAGCCGTAAAAGCGGTGGCGGTTCTTAAGGAAACAAGGGTTTAAGTTAACGGAGCGCGACATCGAACTCGGTGCCAATAAATCAAAAAAGTTTTGCAGTACCGACGATAAAATAAATTCCAATTTAAATTATCTGTATCGGGCCGTTTTTAACCTAAATTGGTACAGTTTGGGTCTTAAATGGACCGCAGCGATCCGACTGCCCGATAATAGAGCTTGCTGTTATTGGAATAGAGAATAAATTCGTTTGAGTTGAAGCTTAGCACCATGATCATAGGGATAGGAACATTCGTTTCAACTCTACTTCTGGTTAAGAACTCTGGTGGTGTGGTGGTAGCACCCTTGTAGATAGATCATGGTAGATCAATGATTTTTACTAAAACATTATGCGCTCAAGCTAGTGCACTCAAACGGTGAAGACATCTTGAGGAAACCACTTCTCGAATAACCAAAAATTTCGAAAACATATCTGTATACGCGAAACCACGGAAAGAGGCTCTCGGCTCTGAGTAGTGCACTGTCTTTTCGCATTGGTCACAAGACTCTTTTCAGGAACTCAATCCGTTCCTTGTCCTATCTTAGAATGGAGAAAGAACCAGTGACTTGATAAGTAAGCATGGTATTATAAACACCCCCTGGAGAACAATTTTAGCATATGAAAACGTTTACACTCAAAAGTTTTAATAAATAGGTCATACTTTTCAATGACACATTAAAATTAATTGTTGGCCATTAGAATTAATTTCAACTGCTGTTTGAAACTCATTTTATTCAGTACAAAATATCCGTTTCGTTAATTTTAATGATAACGGAAAAACACTGCTTAACTAGACTTCAGTTTTATAGCCTACTCAGAAATCATCATTATCATTAGCCGGGGGACATCTTCCGCTAGACACCTTTCGACAGATGATATGAAGAAGACACATGTAATGTCTCAAGTATGGACGACTTTCGTGGCGTAGCAGATGAGTGCCCGCCTGAGATGCAAGGAGTGCGGGTTCGATTCCCGCTGCAGGAGTTGCTGGACAAATGTTTGCATGTTCTGCAAATATTTGGTGTTGTGGTACGCATTGTTTCTGATGCCCATGACACAGGGAATCCTAGTGTGGGTGGGACTATGTATGTGACTGTTGGGCGTTATTTTATTTATTAGGTATGTCCGTTATCGATTGTCACCGCAACTTGTGAAACCGGGGCTTTATTTACAACCTTGCCTTTAGTCTTCATTCGTCATCAAACAGTGCCTTATCCAAAATATTAATTTCGGTTATTTACAATATTTACAAAAGATTAATTAATCTACTTTCTCCCTCCTTTACAAGGTAGGGGCGATTGCAACGCAATTCAATGTTGTGCAATGGTCGATAAACTTTTATCGATGCAGACTTATTATATTATCGATATGCAGTCATTTATATCTGTCAGTGCCACTATGTTGGTAACTGTTTATGATAATGATGTTCACATTTTTAAAGTACCTAACTACCTGTAAAGGTAGGTTGATTACCTACCGGTTTGGCTGGGTTCAGCCACTTTCGCTTTATTTCGACGTAAAATCGAAAGGAAGCTACGATCTTGTAAAGTAACTTTTAAGTGTAATTACCACTACATCAGCAAATCTCTTAAAAATCTATGCTTATGATTAGCATCATCAGCTGATGAAAAAACGGTCAAAACCTTCTTTAGGCTTTTGCCCACTACAACGTTACCATGACCGGTCTATGAACGTATCGGCCATGTAAAGGACTCGTCCTGACACTACTGTGCCCGCCCACTAGAGGAGGAGGTAGGGCACAGCGAGATTTTCTCGTTCTGAATTGGAGCAGCCCGCCTGGCGAGGTACCTCCGCCTTACAAAAGATCGCAGCCAAATAACATTATTTGTTTCAAATAGTGTTGTGTTCCTGCGATGAGTAAGGTTGCCTGAGCTCTTTAGGGGGGGAGGGGGTTCGGGGTCGGCAACGCGTGCGTGATGCCTCTGTTATTGCAAGCGCTCATAGGCTACGGTAACCGCTTACCAACAGGTGGGCCGTATGCTTGTTTGACATTTCAGTAGTTAAAAAAAAAAAAAAAAAAAAAAAAAAACTAGAAAGTAGCATTATATTCTCATCGTGAATTCGCTGTCGGTCCGTGTTGGTCGGTGACGGAACGTTTATACAAAGTATATTTTCTGCTTGTACCGACCGATACGGTTACGTTCATAGTATGATCCATTCATCATCATCATCATCAGCCTGATGAAGTCCACTGCTGAACATAGGCCTCCCCCAACATGTGCCATGACGAACGGTCTTTTAGTATGATCCAATGTAGTGGGTAAAATCCTTTAACCTATAGAAGTGACGAAGGAGCTCAGCTGCGGTCAACCATCCACTACAATAGGTGGTACAATTGACACTTAATTTTATTACCTACACCTATGTATACCTATGTATAGGTAATAAAATGAAGAGTCAATTGTAACACCTATTGTACACTTGAGACATGAGTGCTTCCGCTTTTTAAGGGCATAAAAAAGTCGATCCTAGCTATATAGAAGACGGTGATCCACGATGGAGGCCTTCGGGTGGCTTAACAACTATGCCACAAGAGTTGGCCACAAGTTGATACTAAATTACAACTAAAATTGAAACGCCTAATTTGGCCACAGGATCCCTTTGTCGTCGTCGTGTCGAAGCCACATAGGTCCATCATAAACAAGTAAGAATTCCTATTCGAGTAGGTACATTATGTCTAGAAGATTTATAAATAGATAGATAATTCTTTATTGATCACCACACATAAATAATACAAGAGGTTATTACAATTACTAGGCAATACAATGGGCGGCCTCATCGCTAAAAATTCGGATTTATAGTCCTTGGTAGAGTACTTTCAGACTTAAATTGCGTGACCCACACTAAAAGCCAGTATGATTCATCCAGCCTTATTGCGGTCGGTGGAGGGGCTCGAAAATGTCACTTAACACAAACGACATCACCTAGACTAGATTTGAATCAAATAATTTGAAGATCCTGCAAACATAAGTCCTGTAAAAGGAATAAAACGCGTTCGAACCACCGCGCCACAATTGGTAAATACATATAAGCTATCGAGTATCCTTGTTTCCAAACATCTTACTTATTCAGAGCTATTTCACGCAGCTTCGCTAGCTTATGTAGATTAGTTTGCGCTCCAGAGACCACGTTAGCCTCTGAATAATATCGTACCTACATCCCTTCATTTTGGTCACTCAAATAAAGGAATTTTCTCTGGGGGTATTAACTTCATAGCTACATTTCGAGCTCTTAGGAACGAGGGTCGTGACTCATGGTACATGAGAGCTTGAATACTAATGTGAAAAAGCTACATACGTTCAGTATACCAATGTTTCTTTGAAAATAGATACCCATCTGCCTCAATGGTAAGTCCTGTGGGCCGAGCACGATTCATTCATGATAGCGATACGCTTACGATACGATAGAGAAGTCAGTCATAATTATAATAACCAATGACATCAGCAATGCTTTTAATCTGATAATTTTGATTGGCTAATATTTAAAATTTGCTATCGTATCAGAAGCGTAACAATATCGTTGATTAATCGTGCTTGGGGCACTGGTGACCCTGATAGAGGTTCCGGTGGGTGTGTGTGGTCCCAAAGTTCTCTAAAATCTGGAAGATGGTTCCAAGTTTGATGCAAATTGGTGGAACATTTAATTTAAAAAACCTTCCGAGCTCGCGACGTATTTCTTACCATGTTTTATTTTTACATATTTTCTCAGCGTAAAAATAGCAGCGACAACTCCACTCAACGAGAAAACGGCAACTTTCCGTCCCTATATGGTAAGTTGGCAACACTGCTGCGTGAGCAAAAAACCCTTGGAATCCAGGGCTACCATTACCTCGTGTAAATTAGGGCATTTCCATGGTAATGTTGGGTCAGAGCTGCTTACCGTGAGAGAATCGGAGGAAATTATATTCAGGGAGACGGAGATTAGGTTTCTACTTCATTCATACCTATTACGGACATGCGTCAGGATGATTTTTGGTGATATGATTGTCCAGTAGTACCAGTTCATAGCAGCTAGTACGAGAACATAGTATTGGTGGTGATCTACTTGCGTCGGTTGCAATGAATCGTGAATTCTCTACCTACTCTAAAAGTGCTACAGGACATGACTTCATAAATTGCTTGGCATGTCATACGTTAAATTTTCATATAGATAACAATTCAGCAGCAATTTCAATAGCCAGATGCTTAACAGGTTGGAGATGATATTATGAAGGTCAACGAAAGTGTAGACTCATAGCAATTCGTCAAGCAGAAGCGGACGCTTACCGTTATCAAGCTTAAGCGTTATTCACGCTTCTACTAAATGACGTAAGAAACTCACCACTGGCTTTGAACATTAGATTGCAGAACTTTTATTATCAGACAAATTTATACATCGTAAATAGTCAGGCTATTGGGAGAATCAATCTCTGAAACGGAGTTTGCGTCTCATTATCGTAAGTAATGGATTCGGCTCAAGGTTTCTTGATGGGTTTACCATCTAGCATTTAAATACGGTTTAGTTTAAATCGTTTTAATGGATTTTGAACATTGTTGAATGGATTTAAATAGACTCATTGTAGAAAGTTCTAACGTAAGTTGATAAGGTAGAAATGGCCTCTGGGTTTTTGTTATCATTCATTCTTTCCTTTAGGGCCCGTCTCATCTGGCTTCTAGTTACATCACTTCAGCCGTAGGATGGCTACTGCTGAATATAACAGATTTCCAGAGTACTGAATTGCTTCTGAAGTTTTGCCTGAGTTAGCGCCCAGTGGAGTGGCCACACTACATGTGAGCCAATTCGGCTAATTTAGATCATTTAACTTTATGTTCAGTTCCAACTATGGTTCAGTTTCGATCGCAGTTCGAATACTAACCAAAAAGCTGTATATGTAGATAACCGAACTCAATCCTAACGAAACAAAGTTGAATGTTTATCACACATATTATTGAGGAGTTCCGTGAAATTCCATCATTAAATAGGCTCGTTGTCAACATAATATTGTATTTCATCAGACCTCGACAGGTATGCAAAGATTCAAACATACAACTTGCTGAGGAATTCCGCGGAACTGCTCCTGACTCCATCATATGTTCACTTGTTATACCCACTTGTTTTATGCTTACTCCTTATAATCTAACATTCCTCATAATAAGTAGATATACCTATTATGAGGTATGTTAGTCCTTTGCATCTAAGACAAACCTCAATGTATAAATCATATTCTGTAACCAATTTTAAAGAATTAAAAAAAAACACAGTTCGCGAAATAGCCCTGCAGCAGTAAGAAAAACATTGCCGGAACGAAAGGCAAGTAGGTAAGTAAGGAGTCCATTTAAGGAGTGTTCCTTAATCCACTATTTTATTCAACAGTTTGTACGTTGCCACTACGGGCAAATGGGTCGGTAAAAATTTAATACTGACCCGACACTTACGGAATAGTGTCTTATTTTTTCTTGGAATAAGGAAAATGGAATCAAATTGGACATGATAATGAACGCTACGTTTTCTCTGAATTTAAGCGTGTTTTTGTATATTTGTAGGCAACATTTTATCAACATTATCTTATTAACCATTTCGTCGACGTGAGGGTTATTTTCAGGAAAAATTAAAGAAAAAATTGCAACTAAAATTTATTTTAAAAAGGTATATCATGAGGGTTGTCAGAGGCACGTAAGGCACGTATTTTAGGAGGAGGTAGGGCACAGCGAGATTTTCTCGTACTAAATTGGAGCAGCCTGCCTGGGGAGGTACCTCCGCCTTACAGAAGATCGCAGCCAATTAACATTATTTGTTTCAAATAGTGTTGTGTTCCTGCGGTGAGTAAGGTTGCCAGAGCTCTTTAGGGGGGAAGGGGGTTCGGGGTCGGCAACGCGTGCGTGATGCCTCTGGTATTGCAAGCGCTCATAGGCTACGGTAACCGCTTACCATCAGGTGGGCCGTAAGCTTGTTTGCCACCTCTGTTGTATAAAAAAAAACCTACAAAATGTGGGCGTGTGCCAAAAACACCACGCGTGTTTTTTATTGTACAGGACAAAACAAGTACATAGCGGCTTAGTACTAGTTAGCGTTATCTTCCAGCTAGCCTTTGAGTAGTGAGGAAAATGGTAGGTAGTGCCGAAATAAATGAAAATAAACCAAAATTAGTAGTAGTATCCTATACGTGACAGGTTTCAAGCACATCGTAGCTTATAACATTAAACTCTTGGTAAAATACCCTTAAAAATAAATAAATAACAAATAATTTGAAGAATAGGCCCCTCCATATCTACCTATCCGCGGATGTCGTAAGAGGCGACTAAGGGAAAAAAGCTAGGGGATGGGCAGCAGCGTCCCTCATTTTAAAAACGATAGCTCTAACTGCGCTCGCTAACCCGCATGCCCAGCGTGGTGAGTATGGGCAAATCCCCCCACATGATAAGGAATTCGATCTGTCTGTGGGGGAGGCCATGTTCAGCAGTGGACGTCGTACGGCTGAAATGATGATGATGAAAATACCCTTTTGAAATTCGTGTTTACTATCAGTTCACAAAGTAGAATGCCCCACTCCACCAATAGATAAAATCTAAATAAGTGTTACATAATAAATTCAGGAGGAGGTCGTAACAAGTCGAACTCATTACAGGAGATAGTAATAACCCCAGGACCGCATTCCATCATGTAATCAAATTACTGATGCATTACCAGAATAAATAGAGCTGCAAACTATATAATGGCTAGCAACATTATACGGCTCAAGATAGGCTGGTAGTATCGGAATACAAAGAGCATCAGAACCGAATAGCATATCAGAATACGAACACCCAACCACACAGACCTGTGATTCCCTTCAGAGACTTCGAAAATAGAGTTCATAATAGATTGGATGAACTCATATATTTAGAACTGCTAAAGCTTGCCGTGGGCTGAGAATCGGAGTGCAAGCTATGCTGGTTCTTTTAAATCGGTCAATAGGGGGTCAAAAGGGCCCCGTAAATTGTGATTGATTGTTGTGGAACGAACGCAAGGCCGTATTGATAGAGGGCCGATAACACGCATTAGTTTTATTAGGGAGAAATTAGCGAGGCTTTTTGGTCAATTGGTCACTAATGGCCCTGTAGGTAGATACCACTGCGGTGGTGTAGTTTAGTTTGTTTATGATCTAAAACAAAGTTAATTCAATTTTCAACTGAGCAATGGAGTAATGCCTTTGAAAGGAAAACATCCTTTATTTTTTAGATTGGATTTTAGATTTTAGAGTCTTTTGTGTCTATCTTTGTTTACGTATGTTTTTATTGTCCTGGCTGTGGGTCATTCACAAACTGTATCCAAAATTAGTTCACATCTAGGCATAAATACCTAAATAACTTGCATAAAATATAAGAAGTCTGTCTTTCACTTCTTAGTCCAATTATCTTATCAGATCCTACTTATATTATAAATATGAAAGTTTTTGAGGATGTTTGGATGTTTGTTGTTCAAACACGCGCGCCGTAACGGCTCAACCGATTTCATTGAAACTTGGAATAGAGAAAGTTCTTTACCTTCTTCCGCCCGCGGCTTCGCTCGCGTGGTAAAACATAAAACGTAGCCTGTATGTTAATCTAGGTATAGAACTTTAACTAGGTATTTCAAGTTTCAACGAAATCGGTTGTGCCGTTACGGCGTGATTGAACAACAAACACCCAAACATCCAAACATCCTCACAAACTTTCGCATTTATAATAATTAGGATAGGATAGGATTGCCTCGCGAGAATTAGCAAGCGGTTCTAAATATTATTTTTTAACATTGAGTGTTCATTTCACAGTGATTTTCAACATTACCACTGCTTGAAGGAATATGGCGAGATAGGGATTAGAATAGAATAGCCTAAAATCGGCCTAAAATCCCGTATTGTGTAATCCCTTTAACAACAGTGCGTTCGTCCAGTCCGACAAGTGCCCCCACAGAACAGCCGTAAGTGCCCCGCTACACCCGTTCAGTGAAAAACCCCACTCTACTTCACACCCCACCGCCTCCATAGCGAGATCCCATTAAACTTTCAAGAGAACACTTGTCGTTAGTGTTTCTTAGCCTTCCGGTCCAAAGGTCATAGGTTCGAATAGGTACTGGTCGCGCACTATTGGATTGTCTATATGAATGTGCGTAATACCAGTATGTGTACTGCTCAAATCTGAACGCGATCTTGAGTGCAACAAAAATATCACTTTTCTATGTGAAACATGAAATTGATCCCTATCATGTTCTATTATTTATTTATTACTAGCTTCGCTCGCGTGGTACCTACATAAAAGTAGCCTATATGCTTTTCCAGACTATAATCTATCTCTGTACCAAATTTCATGCAAATCCGTTCGGCCGTTTTATTGAACCACAAACATCCAAACAGCATCACAAACTTTCGCATTTATAATATTAGTCGGATAGGATTACCACCCCTAGAACCGTCGATTATATGTAAAATACGCACGCAGCACACTTTGGTCCTCTCACCACACTGGTTTTTTCAATACGGTAGAGACATGGCCCGTTTCAGAGCCACAATACCTCAACTTGATCATTGAACACCTGCAGGATGACTAAGAAAGAAACAGTGAGTAAGCAAGCAAGAAGCAAAAGGGGGTATTTAACACCCCGCGCCGTCTCCATAGCGAGATCCCATTAAACTTTCATTCACAGACACTCGCATTTCTTCGAAACTCTTCTGAATGTTTAATGGGCGTGTAATGCCATCGTATTTTAGTTAAGTACATTCGAATGATGAAATGTATCTTTATTAAAATGTAGATTTCAGATTATTTGTTTTATTTTTAAGAATAAGTTTACAAGACGGACATTTTGCTACTTCCAATTTACCAAATTGAAAACAGGATAGAGTAGGGCACAGCGAGATTTTCTCGCTCTTTAATTGAAGCATCCCACATGGGGTACCTCCGCCTCACACACGATCGCAGCCATTAATTGTTTCGAATAGTGTTGTGTACCTGCGGCGAGTAAGGTTACCAGAGCTCTTTAAGCGAGGAGGGGTTCGGTGTCGGCAACGCGTGCGCGATGCCTCTGGTATTGCAAGCGATCTAGGCTACGGTAATATCTTACCAACAGGTGCGCCGTATGTTTGTTTGCCAAGTTGTATAAAAAAAAACATCTTCATAAATAGTTAAGTCCCTGGCTCATTACAGTAGGTACTCTGCCGTTCAAACGGTCCAAAAAAGTATGCTTACAAACTTAATTTTACTTAAAACTAACGGTAACTTTCATGCAAGACGTACACAGGGTGATTCATTGTCCATGGTCAAGAAACAAGGTGATAAAACAGCAGGCTAAAGGCCAAAATGATTTTACTGCCTGGCATTGAAAAATCGGTTTACCTAGACATCTGCCAAAAACAGGCACTTGACTTTTATCCTCAAGCATATAAAGACGTCCTCTAAAATTTCTAGGGATGCAGATCCTTGAAAACATGTAAGGGGTAAAGTCAGAGGACGACCAAACATTTAGTTTGGCATATGCATTTTGCAGTAGAAAGCATTCTCATTCCATCCCATTCAAGGTAACAGGTTGCAAGCTGGTCACGGGTTTTTAAAACCAAGAAAAAGCTTCAGTCCTGATTGTCCTCAAAACTGTACCTACCTTCAGACAATTGGCTACACAACTGTACCACCGTTAGGCGCCCTTGCTCGTTAGCGCCTCCAGATGCCTGCCTCCCATTTACTGCTGAATTAACAACGTTCCGGTTTCCTTCGGGTTTGGCCTTACCTGAAAATAAAGAAAAGACGGTTAGGTATTTGTTTTTATAGTGCTATCTTGCATGCTTGTCGCGTCACTGATTCTTTCTTGGTTATCCTGTATTAGGTCAGCGACCAGGTTGAGGTATAGTAGCCTTGAAAAGGACCACTATACCTAAGTGTTAGTGTTTAGCGTTAACCCACACTTAAATAATACTTAGGGGTTTTGTGCCAATAGAAAGAGTGGCGCGTCCTCCGGGGCTGACTCTAGTGCCGCTAAGATCACGCCGAGGAACATCCTAAAGAATTTCAGCCGGACGAGGAGTGGCTCGGTAGCGCAGCGGTCATCGCATGTCAGTAGGCAATAATCCTTCGTCATATAAATATATAAATTAATCCTTTTATTCTTTATCGGCTCGATAACTCTCGCCCGTCCTTTTCTAACAGTAAACAAAAGAGAGTGATAAACTTTTATAGAGCCGATATATGAATAAAAGAGTTAGAGTCTAACTCTTTTATTCATATATCGGCTCTATATAGCGTAACCGGTTGTCGTAGCGTCAACTGTTAGACGCTACGACAACCGGTTACGCTAGTTTGTACCTTGCGTTGATAATGATATGGAGATTTACAATGTAAGTACATATCTCTCCGATCTAAATAAAAAACAATTACTTACCTATTTTCTAGAAAACCGCTATCACTCGGACCCCAAAACAATCTTCTTCTTTAGAGCGGAATCCTGTGGGGCCGACTATCCCGATAAGGGACACTAACGCCCCTCCGAATAAAGATAACCACAGCCTTGGCTGTTATCTGTTTGCTTTCAATGTTGATCCCGAATTGATAACAGTGGAAATACCTACTTACCTGAAGATACTTAAATATTACTGCTTACTTTTCAACCGAATTTAAAAGGGAATATTATTGAAAGTGATATAAAAGCCAGAAATGGGGACACTCCTAAATAAGTTACGAAATTCTTACCGTCAAAAGAAAATTGAAAAATATTTTTACTTTTCTCTCTAAACATGTAAAAGGAAAACTTTGTACTTGCTGACTGTCCCAAAAGTTTTACGGGGCGGGTTCATAAAAACACACTGTCCTTTAGCTCATTTCGTTCGGAAAAATACAAGATGTTTGAATATTACGGACATAGAGTTGTCAAATGAAAACCCAAAATAGCCGGACAATAATTTTATATTTCTGAATATGATGAATGATGAAAAGGCCGGTCAGTTGTGGCCAATACATGTTGCGGTTCAGCCAGCAGACATTATAAATATAAAGAACTCCTTTAGAATCGACCGGCACGAGTTAAACTTTGTTTAAAGTAATTACTTATTAAGTGAATTTTGTTCATAAATTACTTGACTAGAATTTTGAGGGATCAAAAAAACGTTTAAGCGCAATGAAAAAATACGACTGATGAGTGCCAGGGTAAATCGACGCATAATATTTTTGAGGGATAGTCAAATTCGATATCATTTACGATGTTAATGACAGTCATTGTGAGAAAAACAACTAAAGATTAAGTTCCTCTGTCCGGCCAAAAAATCCAGTACCATCTAAAAGTACATAGCAGGTATCTATACTATGTAATGTAACATAGGTATGATGGTTTCATTTTACGAGTGACCCAGCCCCCAGCCCATGAAGTATCGTAATAAATGTCCTAGGCCTAACCTTCCTGTATTTCACCTGGCATAAATTAGACCCTTAGGCTTATTTCCGCTAACTAGGTTTACTATCTAATATATATAACCCCGAGCTAAGGTAACATAATAACACAAAATGAAATCAGAAAATGGAGCCGTGTTAGTTGACTGGGAGCTGCATTGACTTTCAATGTGTAAGTCGTGGCTTCGAATCCCAGAATCGAACCAATAAATTATTATATTCTTAATGAGGAAAAACGACATGCACCTGGAATGTTATAATACTGCAAAATATGAGCATGAGCTAAATGTATTATTTGGTTGTGCCTCTGACTACCTCCCTTAGGCATATTTAAGGATCTGAGTGCTTAGACCCTAGAGGATTTCTACCATGCTATGTTTATTTTAATTATTAATCGCTAGCCCTGATTGACGCAAGTGGGGTTGAGCTAACTGATGGTTCTGTACGACGGGACGATTCCGTAAATTGATCCTACTGTAGGTACCTGTTAAAATTAATCGGTGCTGCCGGTGTACCGTTGTTTACGCTAATGCTTTTTAGGTTAGGTGTGGTTAGGTGGGGCAATATTTCATTGTGAATAATATTGTGCTCTTTGAAAACTGCGGTTTCGCTAGCGACTCTATTACGTCATAAACCAGTGCTAAGGATACAGGGCGTTAACTCAAACCGAGGTTGACCCACATACACTATCTTTGTCTACTCGTTTTGTGCAATAATAAAAGAAGGATTCCGTGGAAACAATACAAAAACCTAAGTTAAGAATATACTTGAGCAGTTGTCATAGATTAGAAAATATTAACTTGGAACTTAAGCCAAGCGGCGATTTTTGAGTTTGCGTAGTGCAAGTTTTTATTTTTTATCTAAATTAATATAGCCTATGTTACGCAGGGATGTTGCAGCTTTCTATAAGTGAAATAATTTTAGAATCGGTTCAGTAGTTCCAGAGATCAAACAATTGTTACCTCTTTGTAAAATTAGTGTAGTAGGCCTAATCGACTTTGGCATTGGTGTGGATACGCGTAGAACTTATATATTTTATAGTACCTTGTCCATTCTGGTCTCCAAAATGCTGGGGATTGTAAAACGCTGACTGTTAATTTTGATAATATTGCACTCTTTATGCTAATGCGTTCATTTGTTCCTACGTGCGTTCCCTGTCTAAGCAATTATGCTAATTTTATTTGATGCTGGCTTTTTCTAGCAGCTTTAGGGACCTTTAGTTCTTCCCACAAGACGCAGTGTTTAAATAAAATGCAAAAGCTTATTTTTGGTGACTTGAAGTGTATGAGCATTAATGAGGTAAACAATAAATTATCGGTTCATTGAACTTTTAGCCTTAATGAGTTTTTGAATTAGCTGTAGGTTATAGCTGTTTGTTCTCTTTGGATGATAAAAATGATTACATTTTATTCCTGTTATTCAATAATATTTAACATTACAATTTAATTAATTTATAACATTACAACGGAGCAGCTCTTTTGAAAGTTTGATTCGAGGTGGCCGTTTAAACCCCTTAACCGTGAATATTGGACAACTTAGGTATTTTTATCGTTACGAAAAGATTAAACCTACATTACATATACATCTACACGTAATAATGGTATTTTGAAAGGACTTATCATTCGGTCCGATTGCAGCACATAATATTACATATGGACAGAACAAAAAACATCAGATTTCTACATATAACAAACTGGTGAACAGGTAAGATGACTGTCCCAAAGATTTATGTTTCACAACTGTGTAAAATATTGCGTACACGCTTGTATTTGAATTGCAATAAGACGTCATAGTGGGGCCCTGATAATCGAGCATTTTGTAAGACCCACTCATTTTATCCCACTCCTTTATACTTTATCGTTGCTAGCGTACTCGTAGTACCTATTGCCGTTATTTATTTATTTATTTATTAAGATAACAACATCATAACAGGTTTTTCTATTAAGCCCTAAGGCGACGTTATATCTAGGTACCTACTTAACTTAATTTATTAAAAATACTAATTAATATATTTTGTCTCAATGACAAGCTGTGCCATTTCCATGGCTTTCGGCAGGTTTTGGTAAAACACATCTACACTGTTTTGGGACAGAATATTGAGTAAATAGATAGCGAGTGACACGGGAGAAAACTTAAGTAGGTTGGTCCTACAGCTGGGTACCTCCAGCATGGCGGGGTGGCGTTATAATATGGTCAATGCAAAATATGTAGAACTGGAACCACAAAAGCTGCTATTGCTTCGCCTTTGAATAATGGATTATGTACATGTAGGTTAGGTACACGATGAAACTTTTTAGCTCCTTTTGAGAATCGCATCTTCCAGACGAGAAGCTTTCTCCATCAAAATGAGTCTCTACATAAATTTTACACGAGTAAACAGATGAAGAAGGTAGCGCTTACCGCGTTCTTAATCTGGACGAGTGAAATAGGCATTATGCTTCAGCTTGAGTCGAGCGAGATACGTCAGCTTTTGTCATTATCTTTACGGTACAGTGCACCGGCCTTATCGGGCATACACTTTCATTTGTTGTCAATTTGTGATCTTTCAATATAAATTGAGTTCTTCAAGACTTGGTTGCGAATAACAGGCGTATATTCAACTAGAAATTATATAATCCATTAATAAATATATGTATATTGAAGTTTGATTAATTCTATCAAATAAATCAATGCCAAGCAAGATTATTTATTTTAGGCAAGTATGGACGGTTGTTTCACAAACATTTCAGAGCGAATTTGGTTTAAGTATAGTCGAATGTACGCCCGTTCCTCGATCGCGCTAGAATAATCAGACAATGAACGGCGAGGCAGCTGGTCGAACCAAATATTATATGAAGTTAAGTTAAAAGTCTCAGCCACCGCTATATCATGGTCGGTATATGATGGGCATTGGTTCTATCAGAACCATCAGGTGTTTACTCGTACATAGCCTTCCCCGTTTCCGTCGTACGCTTTTCCAGCGAACACTTAAATGTAGGTGTACTTATTTCTTCAATGTTATGCAAGGCGCATACGTAGCGTTATAAAGGTGCTTAAGTGTTGCAGGAGAATAGACTAATGTGGTTGTTATCAAATCGAATTTAGCAATTCCTTATTTTTATTATACTCAGTGTCTATTTCACCATCTCCGATTATCGCTACTTGACGGATAATATTCTCTCTTTTTCTGTTTACATGTCATAGAAGGAATGGATATAATTTTTTTTAACCTGTCACGTATAGATATTCAGATATGGTGGATTAGGCACTTAGCGTAGATGTACCGATGTTGCCTTTCATGCTTGGATTACAGTTGTGAGTATAGAAACCCATCTCTTTTTATTAAATATAAATTAAAGTTACACAATTGATTCATATCAAAAATTACATTTGGTTGTGTGACTGAGAGAAGAAAACTATTTACGTAACTTTTCAATTTGAAAAGTGGCGGTCGATTTTAGCCGGACCAAATGTAAAAAAAAACGGTCATGCCCCAACACTGACGGTGTAGCAGAATAGTGATTTACGCGTTTTGTAGAGGCTTACGAGCGGTCTACATTGACACAGATTGTTTATGGTAGTCGTTTCCTTAGAATTAACTGCGGTACTGGTTCTTTCTTTGCGAAAGATGATGCTATCAACAACATCGACAAGGGGGATAATATGATAAAATTATGGAATACTCGCTTCTGCCCGCGGCTTCGCTACCCGGACAAAAATTAGCCTATGCGTGACGTAGCCTTTCCGACCTCTACATCCGATGCAGAGAAATCACGTCGCGTCGATCTGATACTCTGTTGCAGCATGACAGAAGGACAAACCAACCAACAAACAAACACAATTTCACATTTATAACATTAAAGTTAGGATAACTGAAGTTCATCCAATAATGACTCTACTCTAAGATAATATTTGACGACCATGTTGGCGTAGCGGGTGAGTGCTCGTCTGAGACGCAAGGGTTCGATTCCTGCTGCGGGACAATGTTTGCATGATCGGCAAATATTTGTTCCGGGTCTGGGTGTTGTGGTACCATGCTACTCGTAGTATATGATACCCACGACCAGGGACTGAAAGCGGTAGAGGTTATAGGTACTGGTACCGTTAAAACATTTCGGTACCATTATGCTATACCGGTAGGGCATTACGGTACCGTTATTTCATACCGGTAGATTTCGGTACCGAACTTTTGACCCGCGGCTAGTTTGCTAGGACAGTCGCGCCGCGGTGGCGGGGTGGGCGCGTTTCATCAAAGAAAACCTTTATAAACCTTTATTTATTTTGGTTATAGGTACCGGTAGCGAAATAAACCGAATTGAACTGCGAGGCCAAATTTTCCGGTACCGTTATATTTATCGGTAGATAAATATTCGGGTAACCGGAATTTATCGGTATGACGTCATATCGTAATTTAAAGGTACCTTTATATTCCGGTTATTCAGTCCCTGCCCACGACACAGAGAATCCTAGTGTGAGGTCAAGACTACGTAAACGACTGTTGTGTGTATAAAAAATGTTCGGTAAGCCGGATCAGCAATTTAGGAGGAGGTAGGGCACAGCGAGATTTTCTCGTTCTGAATTGGAGCAGCCCGTCTGGGCCTCCGCCTTACGGAAGATCGCAGCCAAATAACATTATTTGTTTCAAATAGTGTTGTGTTCCTGCGATGAGTAAGGTTGCCAGAGCTCTTTAGGGAGGGAGGGGGTTCGGAGTCGGCAACACGTGCGTGATGCCTCTGGTACTGCAAGCGCTCATAGGCTACGGTAACCGCTTACCAACAGGTGGGACGTAATCTTGTTTGCCACCTCAGTAGTATACAAAAAAAACTTTTATGAATAATTATAGTAATCTAAAACGACCTTAACCGTCTTTTATGATTTGATATTTTTAGTTTCGGAATTACTCAGGCAAATAGAGACGATTCTGATCACCAGTTCAGTTAAACAAAGGCTGATAGTGTATTATCGGGGACCGACTGTTTTCTTCTCTGTTTTCTTTCTCCTTGGTACACAGTAGAGGTACCTACTTAGGTCAATTGAAGTAGGCTAATACCTGGACGGACGGGATACGACTTCCGTTATCGTAGGTCAGTGCGCTATAGTTATGCAATATGACTCATTTCCGCCGCCCTTATTCAAAGACGCCGCGCCATCATACAACCAAAAGTGTATCTACCTTATCGTAAAGGCACGCGTAAATTGCTGCTTCCTCGAAGGTATTTGATGTTGCGCGTAAGCTGCGTTCTTTATTACGCAGCAACCAATGGACAATTTCAGATTGATTATTATTGGGTCTAAAAGCACGTAGGTATAATGCACTTATTCATGTGCTCAAGCGTGATCAGATCACTCAAGCATATGTTTATTGACAGACTAGCTTCCGCACGCGGCTTCGCTTGCGGTAACTGTACAGATAAAAAGCCTACATGTTATTTCAGACTATAATCTATCTCTGTGCCAAATTTACATTTCGTAAATTACATTTCGCACGCCGTTTGATTGAACACGGCTGAAGAGATGCAATAATGATACAACCCCTAATGCTATAAATAAATAAATAAATATAAATAAATATTCCGGACATTATCACACACGGTCAACTGATCCCAACTAGGCATAGCCTGTACTATGGGTACCAGAGACTGATATACATAATAGATATATATTTAACACCCAGACACAGAACAAACATCTGTGTTAGTCACAAATGTTTGTCCAGTGCGGGAATCGAACCCGCGACCTCTAGCGCAGAAGGCAGAGTTACTACCAACTGAGCTATGAGGCCAGTCAAAGCTATGGGCAAACCTCTCAAATAACTGAAGTAATCAAGCTCCTAGGTAGGTAAAAAGGTCTTCAAAATCCTTCTAAACTTCTTTATCCTCATCATGAAATCAACCTCCAAAGCCAATATCAACCTCTATTCCGGCTAAAGTCTATTGAATAGTGAACAATAAAACTGAAAGTTCAAACAGGTTAAACAGCTTTCGAATGGTAGTAACAGATGAGTTGTAGTTAGCGTGAAATGATCGTTGACAACCGGTAAGTTGACGCACTGCTTTCGATTACATAGTCCAGATGGTTGTTTCAATCCATTGATTGAAAATAACTTTTCGCTGCGTCAACTGCGCCGTTACTAGGAACCATAATTAAGAACCTTTTACAATTATCTATTATTTTAATAATTTTGGGAAACTTGGCTTCCAAAATACATTTTTTATCTTTAAAAAAAAAAAAAAAAAAAACGACATGTCCTAAAAACCTAAAAATTCGAAGACATGTGACATGTGCACGAAAGGAGCCTCTAAGAGGCGCACTTTAATACTTACTACGCTGGTTCTTTCACCGAGACGGTCATAGGCCCTTTTCAGGGCCACCAGACCTCAACCTGGTCACTGACCTACTATAGGTGACCAAAAAGAATCAGTGACACGACAAGCTAGGAGGCTTTTAGGAGGAGGTAGGGCACAGCGAGATTTTCTCGCTCTAAATAGGAGCAGCCCGCCTGGGGAGGTACCTCCGCCTTACAGAAGATTGCAGCCAAATAACATTATTTGTTTCAAATAGTGTTGTGTTCCTGCGGTGAGTAAGCTCTTTAGGGGGGGAGGGGTTCGGCAGGCAACGCATTAGCAATTCTCCAGGTGTTGCTGATGTCAATAGGCTACGGTAACCACTTACCATCAGGTAGGCCGTAAGCCTGTTTGCCTCCGTATAACATAAAAAAAAATAAAAAAAAAAAAAAGCTAGAGGGTAAAATGACTTTAGTTCTTCTTAGTAGGTACTTTCTCCCAAAAACTTCATTTCTAACATCGGATCGTCAACTTATTATAAGAATAACAATAAATAATGCCGTGTAATTTCACACATTGCTCACTAGTAAGTTTTTAGGGTTCCGCAACAAACAATCAAAGCGCTGTGTTCATCTGTCTTTCAGGGCCACGTTTCTTGAGAACAACCTATAATTTAAAACTTAAATGCCGGAAACTATTGGATTGATTCTCGAGTTCCCGTCTCATGCGGAAGAGATTCCCGCTGTGCGGGACAAAATGTTTGCATGATCTGCAAATATGTGTTCCGGGTCTCGGTGTTGTGTTGTGGGACAATAGTACAACGTATATTCTGATACCCACGACACAGGGAATCCTAATGCGGGTTCAGGACTGTTGGGTTAGTCGTACGAATGTGGTATTAATTTATTTATTTATGATTTATTTGGGTGCGTAGATTTCAAAAGAAGGGTGGTTCATGGAAAAGTTTCTAGGAAATACAAAATAATTCAAAATAGGGAAAATTAGCGTAAAATAACGGCACGGAAGCCACAGAGGCGGTCTTTACACGCACTTGTCTGATATTTATTTTTTCATTCGTCTGAGCACGCGCGTGGTGCAGTGAAATCGAAATCCAGTGAAATGATTGGGCTCACCAGCCGTGACGAGCCGTTACATAGTTATCAGTTAGTATAGCCCGCGACACAGATTAAATAGAAGTGAGTGTGAATTCTTTAGAATTATACAGATATGTGAATTGGTAAGCCGTTGGAATGTATATGTATGCTGGTCAATTTATATTGAATGGTGTGTAGGAATTTGGAGATTGACTCTAATGGATTTTTATTTAAGGTAAAGATTAATTCATTATCCTCATCAGCCTGTAGAATTCCACTGCTGGACATAGGCCTCCCCTAAAGAGTTCCACGACGAACGATCTTGAGCCTTCTCCATCCACCGACTTCCCGCAACCTTCACAATGTCGTCGGTCCATCGGGTGGGGGGCCTTCCAACACTGCGTCGCCCGGTTCGTGGTCGCTATTCGAGAACCTTTACTCCCCAACGGTTATCGGTTCTGCGAGCTGTTTTGGTTCTGGTTCTGAAGATTAATTACTTGTCCCAAAATATATAAGTAACTATTGCATTTTTCATTGCATTCTGTGCATAAGGTATCCATTATATTTCAATATCGTATTTTTACATTTATACTATTATGAAGCCGAAAGCCGTGTTGGTCTAGTCATAGTGGGACGCTCCCCGACTTTCGATCCAACGATCGTGGGTTCGAAACCGATTGTGCATCAATGAGGTTATCTAGAGGTGCGCAATAACACGAGCTTAGCCCCCGATGGACCGACGACATTGTGAAATTTGCGGGAAGTCCGTGGATGGAGAAGGCTCAAGACCGTTCGTCATGGAACTATTTGGGGGAGTTTCTAACTTCAGCAGTGGACTTCTACAGGCTGATGATGATGATGATGAGAGTACAATTGTTGCTGCGTGCAAACAGTGAGAGCATTGGCGCTTTCATCATGATTTCTATACTAACTGTATGGAAATTGTTATTAGCAATTCTACTGTTATGGTAAATGACCGCAAATCCTACTTCCTACTAATATTATAAATACGATATTTTGTGAGGATGTTTGGAAGTTTACGTTTGGATGTTTGTTATTCAATCACGTCCTAACGGCTCAACCGATTTCGTTGAAACTTGGAATATAAAGAGTTCTTTACCTCGAATAACATATAGGCTTTTTATGTTGGTACCATGTGTGCGAAGCCACGGGCGGAAGCTAGTGATGAATATCGACGACCTCGGTGGCGCATGGCGTAGCGGGCGAGTGTCCGTCTAATACGCAAGGGGTGCGGGTTCGATTCCCGCTGCGGGACAAATTTTGCATGATCTGCGAATATGTGTTCCGAGTCTGGGAGCTACCATTGTACTCGTAGTTTCGAATAGAGTGGGAAGACAATGTATGTGAGTGTTGGGTGTTACCTTTTTATTCATTCCAGCCGTTGTTGGAAGTCCACTGCTGAACATCGGCCTCCCACACAGATTTCCAGAGTGACTTTCTATCATGAAGGAGTAATTTTCTCATACTCACCACGCTGGGCACGCGGGTTGGCAGAGCTAACGTTGTTATAGTACTCTACAGCTCTGCCCTTCCCCTAGCTTTTTTCCCTTAGTCACCTCTTACATCCACGGGTAGATAGAAATGGAGGGGCCTGTTCTTCAGCCGGGGCAACCACGGCCAATGAAGAGTCGGCTAAGGATTCACGAAGCGGTTTTCACCCGCGCCCGCCGTGGTTGCCGGCCCGCAGCCTTTGTAGAATACAGATATTTATGTAAAAAATTAAAGCCCATTTCACGACGCGTTTTACGCCCGCGGCGTGTGCGATTGTTTGCGGGTCCCGCTGCACCGGTCATCTTGTACCTGTTGGCGGTCATGGCGGTCTGTAACTCAACTGATCGTTTAACCGCCCGTCTTGCGATAATCAACCGCCAAGTTTGCGAGCGTTAATCGCAACCGCAACGGCTGCGTAACCGCACAAAACTCCGGTCTCGTGAGTTTTGAAAATATAACTCCATTCCGCCACCGCGGTGGGCGCGGGTCAAAACCGCTTCGTGAGTCCTTAGCCTAATGTTCGTTTATAAAACTCATACTTGACGTAATGTTTTCATGTTCATATCGTCACTTGCCTTGAGTGGACCATTTCCATCACAATTCATACTTCCTAATTAGAAGCGTACATCACAACTAGCTCGGCTGAGGTCACGCGTGGGTTTACGTTGTAGGGCCATTGTGGTCGGTAAAGTACCTAACTTCGTTTGAGCTAGTGGCACAGACTAAACTTGTGGTTCACCCCGAACTGAGATCTCACGATGTCTGGTAGAAGTTGGTGCTGCGATGATCGTTGCAGCACAATGCGAGGTAAGGTACAGAGTGATTTTCTCGCTTGAAATTGAAGCAGCCCGCCTGGAGGTACCTCCGCCGCCGCCGTTCAGAAGATCGTAGCCAAATAACATTATTTGTTTCAAATAGTGTTGTGTTCCTGCATCGAATAAGGTTGCCAGAGCCCTTTAAGAGGGTCGGCAACGCGTGAGTTATACCTCCGGTATTGCAAGCGCTCGTAGGCTACAGTAACCACTTACCAACAGGTGGGCCGTAAACTTGTTTGCCAGCTTAGTTGTATTAAAAAAAGAAATTTGAAAATCGCACCTTTAGCATGTTCTAACCAATATCCAATGTTACCTGAACAACGAAGTCATTGAAACTTTACCAAATGGGAGCTCACGATATATTGGTTTTCAAATGTTACTGTTTGTTGTATCTCAAAAACCGTATGGCCTACAATTAAAATATTTTAGAATGTACGAAAACAGCTTTTTCATATGCTTGCTTGTCGTGTCACTGACTCTTTCTTGGTCATCCTGCATTAGGTCAGTGAGCAGGTTGAGATATGGTGGCCCTGAAAAGAGCCTACGACCGTCGGTAATAGAATCAGTGTAGTGAAAGGATTAAAGTGCGCCTCTTAGAGGCTCCTTTCGTGCACAAAGCTTTTTCATATGACAACCCACTTCATGTAGTGTAGTAGTGTAGTGGACTATGCTTGGTATTTCTCTACAAGGTCGAATAACAAATTAGGGAATCCGTAGAGGATGATGATGATGACACTAGTGGCCTGATCCTAGGGTGAGTGAGAGTTGGCACAATTTACTTTCACTCGTGCGTGGAAAGAAGCACTGTTACGGATTCCATACATAAACACGTGGATCACGCTCACAAGTGAGTGTAAAAACCATGGTGCCAACTCCCACTCACCCCTCTGGTGGTGGGGTTCGTGAACCGTGCCGCGGGCCGAAGAGCAGCTAATCTGTATTGCACCATAGTTTTCTCAATCCAGGCCATTCCAATTCTGTTCTGCCAATGATTATACTACGTGAAATTACTCACCAAAGTCAATTGAAATCGCTCGGTTCTTGCGCAAACACACACTCAAATGTTGTCAGTGAAACCTCGGCAAGTCAAACTTCAACTTCCCAGTGGAAGATAAACAAAACAGAGATGTTTTGAATCGGCTGTAAACGAATCCACCGTTTCGCAGTTCCCATACGCTACTGATGATGTTGCTTGCCAAATGATTACAACATATATGAACACTAGTTAGTAACTAGGTTCTAGGCTAGACTAGATTATAGCTATACTACTAGATATGAGACTAGACTAGTTATGAGAGCCCGCGACGTTCATCATCATCTTTTTTTTTTTTTTATTGGAGATGGTTAGGCGTTTGACCACCAACTCACTTTTGCAAGTGAGATGTGGCCTAAGATGGAGCACGCTTTACCAGAAGGAACTTATTCACTCTAGATTTGAAGACTCCTAGATTGTACTCGTCCGGGAAAACAGACGCTGGCAGATCGTTCCACTCTTTGCCAGTGCTTATAATAAAGGTGGAGCAGAAACGTTTGGTTCGACACTGTGGTATGTCGACCAGGTAAGGGTGGTAATTACCTGTGCGTCTGCTTGTCCGGTAGTAGAAGGGGGAAGGAGGGATGAGGTCATGCAAATCCTGCGCACAGTCACCAAAGTGGTACTTGTAGAACACTGACAGTCTGGCCACCCGCCGTCTGTGTTCAAGGCTTTGTAGATTGGACTCCACAAGCGAGTCATCATCATGATCAGCCTGTAGAAGTCCACTGCTGGACATAGACTTCCCCAAATTGTTTTCCTAAAAAGCGTTTGCGCGTGACACTCTCTTATTTTATATCATCTTACTACGAGACTGTAAAATGATTAGTCATGATCGTGATGGACGTGATCGGCATGGATCGTTGGGGAACAAAGGTCGAGTGGCGACCACGAACCGGACGACGCAGTGTTGGAAGGCCCTCCACCCGATGGACCGACGACATTGTGAGGGTTGCGGGAAGTCGGTGGATGGAGAAGGCTCAAGACCGTTCGTCGTGGCACTCTTTGGGGGAGGCCTATGTTCAGCAGTGGACTTCATTAGGCTGATGATGATCGTGATGGATAATTTATACCCAAATAAGTAGGTAATTAATAGATGATTCGAATTTGACGTGCATATCGGCTCATCTGTACTAATTATGGGAAGTAAAATTAATCGCTAGATTACTGATATGTTAACATAGTATCACTATGTAGGTACTTGTACCTAGTCAAGTTGGCAATCGGCCCGCCTAAAATAAGCTCATTTCGCAACAGCTAGTAAGGATATTTTGATGCATTTACGAACAAAAATGTTAGGTTGGGGTAACGAGCTCAAGGGCAACACTTAGGAGGAGGTAGGGCATAGCGAGATTTTCTCGTTCTAAATTGGAGCAGCCCGCCTGGGGAGGTACCTGCGCCTTACAGAAGATCGCAGCCAAATAACATTATTTGTTTCAAATAGTGTTGTGTTCCCGCGGTGAGTAAGGTTGCCAGAGCTCTTTAGGGGGAGGGGGGTTCGGGGTTGGCAACGCGTGCGTGATGCCTCTGGTATTGTTTGCCATCTCAGTTGTATTAAAAAAAAGAAAAAAAAAAAGGTTTTTTGAGGAGGCGGCATCACGGCGGAAATGCAGGGATGGAACGTCGTCGTCCCCGCCGCCGGCGGGTCCGGTGTGATTTGCTGAGTGTGTTTGTGTGTCGGGGTTCGATGAAGGCATTGCCTCCGCGTTAGCAGCGGTGATCACGTCATCCAGATCTCCAAGAACAGTCTTGACCTACGGAGGGGTGGAACACAAAATTGCAATCTGCTCCGGCAAGAATTTCTAGGCAAGGTGGCAGTTCTTCGCCGGACGGACTGCACAATAAGCCCTTAGGATCCCTTCATAAACGATCAGAAATTATAACGTTGAATGGATAGTTCACCTACACTGTTTACGTTATCCGTTGGCTTTTTACCCGTGAGGTGTTAAATTTAGTCGCAGACACATGCGCGCGCGCATCCGCTGCTTGCCTGATTCACAGCTGTGCCGAACATACACTACAAGGTGAAACGGTTTGACTTCCTGACTGTTTGTTCAAAGATAATAGATCTCGTGTTAAACAGAATATTATTGTTAACTAGCTGACGCTTGCAGCTTTGCTCACGTGGCATCTGAATAAAATGTAGCTAGTTATCCGTTGAGGAAAACCTTTCCAAACCACGGCTTCCGACACCATCATCAGTCCATGGTCCTCATTCTTCAGTTAAACATTACATGATAATAATTTTAATAAAATAAATTTAAAAAAAAATCAGTCACTTACATAGTCTTCACCCCACAGTAGGATTCCCTGTGTCGGTCGGTCGTCTTAGACTCGGAACAAATATTTAGATCGAACCAGTACCCCTTGCGTTTCAGACGGGCACTTGCCCGCTGCGCCACCGAAGTGCTCACGTGACAGATTGCAAACCCATCGGCGCTTTAGGAATAACTACTGGGTTCCACACGATTAGCGCATAAAATTTCGAACAGAAAAACTTATAAGGGCACGATCGAGTTCGGACCCACGACCTTCGGATTGAAAGTCGGGGAACCTCCCACTAGGCCAACACAGCTTGTAAGCAGGTTTTTATTTTACATATCACACAAGGTCAACTCATCCCAAACTAAGCATAGCCTGTAGGTACTATGGGTAACAGAGACTGATATACATAAAAGATAAATATTTAACGCCCAGACACAGAACAAACATCTGTGTTCATCACACAAATGTTTGTCCAGTGCCGGAATCGAACCTGCGACCTTTAGCGCAGAAGGCAGAGTTACTACCAAGTGAGCTATGAGGCCAGCAAAGGCTTGAATAAGTTTTTTTTTTATACAACAGAGTTGGCAAACAAACTTACGGCCCACCTGATGGTAAGCGGTTACCGTAGCCTGTGAGCGCTTGCAATACCAGAGGCATCACGCACGCGTTGCCGACCCCGAACCCCCTTCCCCCCTAAAGAGCTCTGGCAACCTTACTCACCGCAGGAACACAACACTATTTGAAACAAATAATGTTATTTGGCTGCGATCTTCTGTAAGGTCCTCCACCTTACAGAAGATCGCACTTTACCTCCCCAGGCAGAATTCAGAACGAGAAAATCTCGCTGTGCCCTACCTCCTCCTGACCTTTAGCGCAGAAGGCAGAGTTACTACCAACTGAGCTATGAGGCCAGCAAAGGCTTGAATAAGGTCTAGAAATTCTAGCCTTATTAACAGTCTTAGAAAAGCCTAGAATAAGGTACGACCAGGTATAGTTGAGTAAGACGAAAGGGTATCAGTTATAGCCATTTTGGCTTCGAAACTCTAAAATTATCCAAATAACGTACCAGTTCCTATCCATTATCGTAGAACGTCCTTGTAGACGCTGCTATCGGTCTCACCCAAAATACTCGATATCGCTGATATACCTACAGGTAACTGTGTTTGTTTATCGGGCATTGCGTCATTTCTGATAGAATTATTTTGTCGAAAATGTAGGGTTGGGTATTTTGGTGCCAATTCAGTAAGAGGTTTATTGCATTGCTTTGTTCACAGAATGAAAATAACAATTTATAAACAAGTATAATATACAGAATGTATTACGGCTACTCACAAAAACTGTAACGCCTAAAATATACGAACCATACTTTAGTTATAAAAAAATTACCCTTCTTTTTTAACCGTTTATATTTTTCATCCACCACGCACGCACTACATCATACTGAATTTTTTTATAATCGTGAAGGGTTTTTGAGGTAAAAATGATATGTTATTAACACGGACATTATACAGAGCAGTTTTACACTAAAAGGCAACTAAATGGAGCAGCCTCATCGCTAAAAGCGATCTCTACCAGGCACCGTTAGGATGGACTACACTGAAAAGACAAGGGAGTGAGGAAGTAAGTCTAATCAAAAAAATATATAGTAGTAGTTTTATTTTCCATATCTTGGCACTCATACTCATATACACAATTAAGTCCCTCTAAAATTCCTCAAAATAGAAAGTAAGTAAATAACCTAATAAGTACTATAAACGTGCCTCTTTTAATGTTATTCATAACACCCAGAAATCCAGCGCCAGGTAATGTTAACAATGTTTAAATTCATGGCACTTGAGTTCGGTGTTAGACAATTGGCCGTCAAAAACGCGGATCGTAAACGAATCGCTTCCATTTCATCTACACACGGTACCGTTACAAATTAGTGGTGTAATTAAAATATACACTTAGACTCTTTATTTTTATTTATCAACAACATACACAGCTTTACAGTTAGCAATTCGCCGTGATAAGTAAATTTTAATTAAAATAACAAAAATAAAAACTGACATCATTATAATAATTTACAAAACATTAAATAATTGAACTAATCCTTACACTACCAATCATCTCAATGTAACACAGGCATGCTCTACACACTATGTAATGACCATCAAAGATGCGCTTGTTATAGTGTAGTGTCCAATTATTAACGTAGGTCTTCATCCCTTTAGTCTAGCCAATACAAATAGGCATTTTTACTAAAATATTTGTAATATTTTGACGATGATTAGACGATTAAAATAATCCCGAATTTCAGTTATAATTTAGCTACCTATCTATTTTGAAAGAAACGAGATTGGTATTTTTTTACGTCAAATTACCTGAAATTCCAAACTAATTGCATTGAAAATATCGTCTCTGTGGTAAATTCTTTGTTCAAACTATATGATGTTGGTGATGGTGTGGGTCATACTGTTTACCTGTAGTATAATGTACGACAGTTTATCTTCCAAAATAAATAAATAAAATAAATATATGAATTTGTTCAGGGTAAGCCACTTGTCTAAAGTACAAGCTCAGTCCGGGATCAGCGTCAGATAGCTCTTGAGTATGAATTATAAATGCATTTACATATTTCATTACGAATCCGAGTCCAATTCGAAATTCTGGAAGTATGCTGGTATCTACTTGAAGCTAAAGCCGACGAATGCTCGAGAAAGTTAGTTGGAGTAGGCTGTTTGGTATAATTCTAATAAAATTTCATAATTTAATCAGTTATTAAAGATTACACGTTATAGTAACTGTTACTTGCTAAGATGAGTTCCGTGGGACATCGGATTCCATTACCAGCTCGCTGTCACAGTGTTGGCATCGGAATTTTTTCTCGGACAATAGAAAATGTTGTGTAGTTTCCTGGGACATTAGGGTAGATACACTCTAATGGTCGTTGGTCGGACTGTTTAGTCCCCCATATCCGCTGCAATCGAACACATCCTGACTGCTACTGTTACAATTTGTGACATCAGTTGTTTTCTATGTGCAGACGGCCCGGCGCCGGCAGCGGCTGCCCGCCGTCGTCGGACGCCGATGCCTAAAAACCATGTTAAAAGTATTTTTTTATCCGGGTGACGTCAAGTCATACAGAGCCCATACTGAGAGCTATAACTCAGTATGGACTAACCCGTATGGGTGAGCGATAAATCATCTTTTATTCAGAACTAGCTTGCGCCCACGGCTTCGCTCGCATGGTACTCCTGAACCACACAGTACTGACAATTGTTAAACAAGCTTTTATCGTTATAGGTATTTTTTAAGAAATTATTCACTGTGTCCTTTCGTTAGGTCAATTGGGCATCAAGGATACCTTTGTCAACATTCATTGAAGCGTGAACAATTAGCATATCGTTAGCAAGTCATTAACCTTACAATTTATATTTAACGAGTAAACTGTCTTATATCGAGTATAATAAGAGAAGATTCTTCAAGACAATATTTCATTTTAAACAATTATTGTACATATTTTATAAAAATATGCAAGACTAATTTATAGGGAACCATCTCGAGACTATGCCCTATATGATGGTGAAAACACCATTGAAATTGGACCATTCATTACACAGTAATCGGTGTACAAACATAAAAAAACATACATCGTAATCGAATTGATAACCTTTTTTAGCATCGGTTAATAAAATAATTCATTTTTTGCAACAAATAAAATTCGAACTCAGAACCAGAACATTTTTACATAGATACCTATATAATATATTATAACTATAGAAGTGTTACAACACTTCTATAGGTAGTCTTTAAGTACACAGTTTATCTTGTATAAATTTAGTTTATTGTAACGAGATTATCCTAGCTGTAAGATTAATCTCCATAACCTTATTTTCTATTTTAAAGTTTGTAAACTCTTTATAGGTTAAAATTGTCCCTACCAATGCTGTGTTCGCCTGTTATTGGCTATTGTATCAGTCCTTAGTCTACATAGCTTAATATTGTTGAATGTATCAAACATGTGCTGTTGGCGATCCTATTTAATAAATAAATAAATAAATAGATTTCAATGAAAAATTACGAATTTTGAAAAAGACGTAGAACGCACTTTATTGCCTATTAGGTGTAGAATAAAACCCCATTCGGGACATACATATTATGAATCACTTTGTATAGATGCATAAAAAATACACCTATATATGTTTATACATGTTAAGATAATATGAAGAATCTCTATAGCGTATGTAAGCAATTGTCGATCAAAAGTGAAGACGAGTACCATTTTAATATAAACATTATCTTGTTACTCCGAGCCATTAGGAGCTTTTTAAAAAGGAAATTTTCGTACGATAACCTTCATCTTACCTACACAAATTATGCTTAAGCTGAGCTCGAGAGAATTCCATTCTTCAGAATTATGAATGAACCAACATTTGATGAGAAAGCGCCCTATTTTAACATCTGTGTAGGAATAAATACGGTCTATAATTTACTATAGGAATAATATACGGTTTATCAATGGATAATCCTACCCAGGGGTCGAATACTATTGTATGGCCTTTGAATTATTGCCTCGGAATCGACTGCCTATCGCCACACATGCTGTTTGTATATTTTTGAGGGGTGATTTAAATTACGGGAATGTATGAATTGGGATTTTTATTGTGGTGGGACTTTTTGTCTCAATTTGTTTAATGTTACGGCCCTAAATGATTAAAGCTAAAGAGTGTATAATTTCCAGCTGTGCTGTGTTTGAAAGGATTTTAGGTAATTTGAGAGTGGACATGAGTTATAAAGAAATCAGTTCTAAAGAGTTGATTAGAAATAATTTCATTGAAGAAATTGTTCATTAAAGAAAAGTAATACCTACTACTCCATATATTTTATTTAGACTTATAATTGCAAGTCGCACAAGCTCGATCCCCGCGGCACAACAAATGTTGACAGGCGCAATGGACTATCAACAATCGTTTGTGGTGACAAAAGGTCAATTATGCAGTCAAACGGCTTAATTCAGAGTGTTCTTCTGATAACAGCACTACTGCATCTTACCCACGACGACACAGAGAATCCTAGTGTGGGGTCTGGACTATGATAGTGAATTTGTGTATTTATTAACTCTGAGACATAAACATAGCGGAAGCCATCAGACGGCCTAAAAGCTCCGTCATCAGAGTCGGCCATATGTAATGCCCCATCCAGACTCTCCACGAGGCTACATGAGGGAACGCGAGTGCAAGAGTGAGGACGGTGCGTCTTCCCTCGTCTCGCCTCGCAGTCGCTCCGCTTCGTGTTGTTTTTCGGGCGCGAGGCAATGGACGCGAGATAAAAGACGTAGAGAAAGAGAAGATATAAGACTATATAAGCTTTAAGACCTCTGTAACACTTATTCCTGCAAATAAACATCTTGAATCTTGACGTAGCGGGCAACTGAATAAATCGAGAGTGTAGATGGCTAACACTCCTGCCGCATCCGCCAAGACTCGTGCCGAGAGCCTCTACGAGGCGTCTCGCGAGAGTCATAAGATGGGGATGGGGCATAAGAATACCTACAAGCTTTATTTACCCAGAGGCATGTTTCATTGGCCCGCGGGCCTGACGTAAGCTGTAGATTTTTCTTGAAACAGGCCCCGGGTCAAGTCAGCCGGTCTCTCTAACATCCGAAATACGAAGTTTCATTTTGATCGGCGGCCCTATCTACTAAGAAATAAGGTCGCCTATTTCACGATACACGAAATTTAATATTTGACGAATTAGTAGACCTACAGTTAGTGGTCACGAGAACGGTAAGCGATCTCCTATCATGCAGAACCTCGATACGAATAATACTAGAACTTGATTATTTTAATGACATTTTTTGTAATAGCACTATTTTATTGTAATTTAAAGCTCCGTACATACCTACTTAATTTTGAAAATATGTATATTGCATGCGTACAACGCTGAATATGGCTGCTCCTAATTTGTATTGTATTATGTAACAACTGTACTTAACCTATATTACGCAATAAATTACTTTGATTTGATTTGATTTAGAATGCTTTAATGCCTGCTACAGATATGTGTATTACGGCCATAACTCGTCAAAACACAATTTGACATAAAGCAACTGTATAAAATAACACGTCGCAAAACCAGGGTTTAGTAAGACCTCGTCTAAACTCAGTTTCATAATAAAAGGATAGAGGTACTTCATCACCAAATTGTTCAAAAAATGACAGGTACTAAAAACGAAGGTCTTACACTCGCTACTCGGATATTAATGGCTCTCTAGCGGCTGTAGAGATCTAATCGTGTGTTGCCTTGAAATGTATGGACATAAAAACTAACAAAAAACTATACAGGTACATAAGTTAGTTACCGCTAGCCGAAAGGCATTAGACAGATAATTTGTACGGTGCTTAGTAACTGGCTAGGCTAAACTTCTATTGTTACTCGTCGTGAGAGGATTTAAAAAAAAAGAATCAAAGGATTTGAGGCATTTCAAATCCCTCAATCTCCATTGGTAGTTTTCTATTCGTAATATATTTTTTTTTTTATTGGGGAAAAACGATGACAACTGCAGTAGTTGTTAAACTGTGTCGCAGCTACCAACGCCCACCTCCTTAGACAAATATCAGTTTGTTCCTAAGAGAGATACAAATAATAATAAGGTAAAAATAAAAATCAAAAGAAAGTTAATGTTAAGATTAATAAACAAATTTGCCTTTACAAGATTTAGACATATTTAACAGAGTGTAAGCGTGTGTGTAGTGCGTGTGAGTATGTTGGGTGTGTGTATGTTGGGTGTGTGTGTATTATTTTCCTTCCCGACTCATCCCACTTTTATATCTGGAAGTGGTAAACACAAAAATAATAAGTAAGTGAAAATGTAAAACCCTCGACTCACTTGCAATTTAAAAAACGCAATTCTTATAACTAATATAAATGCCAATACCTAAAAAACCTAGACCCGGGCTCTGCAATAGTCTGAAAAGGCGTGAAATACACTCTAAGAATATCTTTATCTATTACATTCAATACATGTTTTGGTCTTATATAAGTCTGTCTGCTTAATCCATTAACCGTTCGCGGTAGATGCAATCGTAATTATACGTTACATAAAACATGGGAATTCACTTACCTACCGTGTACAGTTAAAGTTTACCCGAACTTATGTACTGTCAATTGATACTCCAAAGTACCTATTTGTATGAGTAGCACTCAAATCATTATTCGATGCTACTCATATGAGTACTGAAGGCGGCCTGATAGCTCAGTTTTTAAAATACGTCTATAAAAGATTATTAGGTTTACCTAAGGTGGAATGCGAAGAAAAAAATTTCTCAATATTCAAAATTTTTGTTAAAAAGTGACCTTCCAAGTCCAATGAACGAAACATGGGGAAAAAAATCTTTTAAATTTGCTTTTTTTTTTCCTTTTTATCATCTATAAAACTGGACTGGCCTCATAGCTCAGATGGTAGTAACTCTGCCTTCTGCGCTAGAGGTCGCGGGTTCGATTCCCGCACTGGACAAACATTTGTGACTAACACAGATGTTTGTTCTGTGTCTGGGTGTTAAATATATATCTAGGTATTATGTATTTCAGTTTCTGGTTCCCATAGTACAGGCTATGCCTAGTTTGGGATCAGTTGACCGTGTGAATATGTCCGGAATATTTATTATTTATTTATTTATAAAACTAAATAATGAATAATTAAATAAGTTTGAACTGATTTGGCATCAAAACAGCTGATTCTTACAGTGTTTTTTCAATGGAAAATGTCGAATTTCGAAAAGTCGTAGAACAAACTTTATTGCCGATAAGTGTGTATAACAGTTTGGGTAGGTACAGATTTGTAGATGTGGCGTGTTTGGGTTACGGGTCGTCCTTCGAGCAAGTGATAATGTAACGTACAAACTTATAAATATAAGTAGTGTAGTATTGTAATTAAACCTGCTCCCACTACCAAATTACAAGACGACCTTCCCATCAGGCAAGGTCTGACGTTACCAGTTATGATGCTAGCACATCGTTTAAGGTAGGTATAGTTATAGGTAGGTGCTTCGACTGGATGACTAAAATAGCTGGTAGGTATTCTGGTTCGTCAGGCAATATGATAAGTGTGCAGTCAGTATTTTATTAACTGTAGGTATTATCACAGATTAACAGGAGTGAGGTTAATATTTAGATGAATCACCAAAATAGTGTGGTGCCTTTCTGACAAGGAGAATCAAAATATCCTACTTTTTTTTCTGATTAACAACAACATCATTAGAAAAAAATCATGAGTTGACTTACAGACATTAAATTAGCAAGTTCCGCTTTCATGCCTCGTACAGAGTCAAGGTTTTATCACATAACTAGCTCGCTCACAAAGCGTATACAAAATAGCGTATTTGTTATTTCAGCCTATTTACTTCATTCAGATGTAGCGTTGCTGCGAGTAAAAAGAGGAAAGAGTAAAACACATCTTCAGATCCGATACTCACTTTACAAAGGTTTGCATTTATAATTTGTAGAGTTGACGCTCAAGCGTGATTGATCAAGTAGATTAATTATATTTTTAGCAATTTCTGACGTCTCATCGACAACAGAACAAATAAATGTTCCAACACTATTGCTCTGAATGGCGCAACTCATAGCCGTCCTGAGACTGAAAAGTATTTAAAATAGACAAGAGAAGAAACAAACAAATAAAAGAAACACTCAGACGAAGTAAATAAAATAACTGTTAACAATCGTTTGTAGTAGAATACAATGCACATTTATATTTTCTAGGAACTTTACACAGACTTGTATATTATACGTCTAGACTCGGTTTCGCAAACATTAATATAAATTTATGTTTGTTAGTTGGGCTTTTCTGCGGAGTAGATTTATCTTTATTTTGGGGCTGTATTTCTTTATTATAAGGCAAGGATATTTTTTTGGAAAATAAAAAAATACATTTAAATTAATGGCGTGAACTGTGAATCCTAGTTCAGCCATATTTTGGGCACCTGAAAGCTTTTCAATTTGTGAGAAAAAAATGCTTACAAAAATAAACTTTAGAAAATTCGTGGTTCGAAGAGGTTGATATACATGCTTATTATTATATTTTTTTTATTCACGCGTATGTTATTCTTTAAGGTTAAAATTTATATATGGGCCGTAGGGTAAGTAAAATAAGAAAACATTCTCGGGAATAAAAGTCGTGATCCTTTTTCTTTTTGTCCTACTAAATGACCTATTTACAATATGTTCTATTGGACTTGGCCCGTAACCCAATTACGGGTTTTACGTGCTGATTACCATTAAAACGATGTTAATTTTATGCAAATATGATAACGAATATTGACTTAACGATGATGGCGTTAAGACGATGTCAATTAGTCAATTTTGTTCGCGTGTTCAAGATTTTTCCTACCTTGATGGACCAAACAAACTTTTAACCCCTTTTTAAAGATTAGTTCTTTATACAAAAGATATATAACCTCCTTCTCCATCTCCTTGCTAAATTACATTACGATCCGTTCAGACGTTGTGTTTTTTTTTTGTTTTTTTTTTATTGGTTATGGTTAGGCGACCATGTTGGTCCATGGTTGACCACCATCTCACTTTTTGCAAGTGAGATGTGGCCTAAGATGGAGCACGCTTTACCAGAAAAAAAAACAGTTTCAGGGTCGTGAAAAGGTAACAAATAAACAAACAGAGCTAGTTAGTTCACATTTATAAAAGTAATACGGATGGATATTTGGTCATAGTTATCGTCACGACACAATGGAAGCAGGCTCTCTTAACAGAACCAGTGCGGTGATTGCACTAACAATACACAATCAAAAGAACGTAAACAAAATGCAGATTCGTTTCCAATGAAACAAAACTGCAGAAACAGCTTTTCAATTGGACGAAATTGCAAATCGGATTGGAATTCAGCGCTTTGTTTTATTTTCCACTAGCTTCCGTCCGCGCCTTCGCTCGTGGTACCTACATAAAAAGTAACCTATATGCTATTCTAATTCAAGAACTTTATCTATTCTAAAACAACGAAATCGGTTGAGCCGTTACGGCGTGATTGAACAACAAACATCCAAATATCATCACAAACTTTCGCATTTATAATATTAGTAGGATTATTATAGCAGAATAGGGCCAGAATACGAGTGTAACTGACTTTTTACCCAAAATCGGAACAAATATGCATATCATGCAAACATTTGTCCCGCAGTGGGAATCGTACACGCCTCAGACGGACACTTGCCCGCTACGCCACCAAGGAAACCGATATATGTTTGGCAAGTCTGTCAGTAATAAATAAATCAAATAAATATTCCGGACATATCACACACGGTTAACTGATCCCAAACTAGGCATAGCCTGTACTATGGGTACAAGAGACTGATATACATACATACATAAAATCACGCCTATTTCCCAGAGGGGTAGGCAGAGACCACGGCCTTCCACTTGCTACGATCCTGACATACCTCTTTCGCTTCATTCACTCTCATCACATTCCTCATACATGCTCGTCGGTTTAGGGTACTCTTGACCTGGCCTTTGTCCAAAACGTCACCGATTTGGTCGCTAAACGTACGCCTAGGTCTTACCCTTCCAACGGTTCCATTCACACTCGCCTTATACACCTGTTTCGTCAATCTTCTTTCGTTCATCCTCTCTACATGACCAAACCATCTCAGCATACCTTTCTCAATCCTCATCACTACATCTTCTTTCACTCCACAACGTTCTCTTATCACACTGTTCCTCACTCTATCTTTCAAAGTTACTCCACACTGGTATACAATATATATATTTACTATATGTAAACATTCCCTAGCTGTTGTTCTACTCTAACAAAACTCGCTGTAATTGAGGATGTAGACGGATTTTTGCAAACGAATTTTTTGTAAATACAATGGATCGGTTTTTGTTGTTAGTATATTTTGTTTTAGTTTTTTCCGTGTGAGTTCATAGAACTACCTGCTTACATACTTGTTACCTTACTTGGTTTTAAGAATAATACTATGATTTCATGACCTCTGACTATCCATCTGACAATCGTATGTATTGCTTGCTTGCTTGTCGTGTCACTTTTGATCTTGTCGATTCTTTCTTGTTTTTTTGTTTTATACCACTGAGTTGGCTATCAATCATACGGCCCACCTGTGGGTAAGCGGTTACCGTAGCCTATGAGCGCTTGCAATACCAGAGGTACCACGCACGCGTTGCCGACCCCTCCCCCCTCCCCCCTAAAGAGCTCTGGCAACCTTACTCACCGCAGGAACACAACACTATTTGAAACAAATAATGTTGTTTGGCTGCGATCTTCTGTAAGGCGGAGGTACCTCCCAGGCGGGCTGCTGCAAATTAGAACGAGAAAATCTCGCTGTGCCCTTCCTCCTGTTAACCTCCTGTTCCTCCTTGGTCATCCTGTATTAGGTCAGTGAGCAGGTTGAGGTAGGGTGGTCTTAAAAGGGCCTATGACCGTCGGTGAGAGAATCAGTGCAGTGAAAGGATTAAAATGCGCCTCTTAGAGGCTCCTTTCGTGCACACGTCACATGTGTTCGAATTACATGTTCTAGGACATGCCGGTTTCCTCGGGATGTTCATCGTTTGAGAGCACTGAATGGGAAATCCATTGGTGCACGACCGGGTATCGAACCCACAACATGTGGATTGGAAGGCGGGGCCACTACCACAACACCAGTGCAGGGTTGGGCCATTTTGCGTGACTCTTTATAGCCTACCTACCGGAATAACAGGAATAATGAAAAAACAGGATCAAAAGAAGCGGGTCTCCTCTACAACTCCCTCCTCCCACACGAGCGGTACTACCTCCCATACGAGCGAAACTGCGGGCGGAAGCTGTAAGGTATTACTTAAAATAGTTAACACATTTTTAATAATAAATATCAAATAAGTAAATAAAAATTTTGAGAAACCGTAGCAAGAAATGCTACGCTACTGCTACGATTAAAAATCAAATTAACTTCTAAAGATTTCAACGCGTGACCTCAATTAGATTTCATCTTTTTATATTATCACAAAAGGATGGAAAAGGCTCAAGACCGTTCATCGTGGAACTCTCTGGGGGAGGCATTATGTCCAGCAGTGGGCTTCTACAGGCTGATGATAATGATGATATTTACTCATCGCGTCTTTCTAATGACCTGATAGATGGTATAAGTAATACCTACCTATAATTACCTGGACATTTCTTTCCTTGTTTCAGCTGGACAAAAACTTCTTAAATCATATACATACCGACACATGGTCAACCAGGCCTAAAAAATTATAATAATATAGGAAATAGAAATAATAATAATAGGTAGTAGTAATAATAATACAGTATTAATAATACAAATTCTTCTAGACTTGGTCGTGAGGAAAATGCGTAGCTTCACGAGATGTTTCAAAGTGATCCTAGTGATTTTATTGAAATAAACACCTTTTGACTTTGATATATTGAGAAGATAAACTTCTATGCGGCTTGAATGAGTATTTTCTGAACTCCTAACAAACGCAAGGTCTTTGCAAGCTATAAATCTAATAAAAAATTATCTTGACATTCTTCAAACATTTTAATTTATCCTACGTTTAATAGTCATTCTGTGTTATCCGCAATGACTTACCATCATTATAGAAGTATGCATATCCACAACAGCCCGGCCGCATTCGGGAATCGAACCCGGCACCTCCAGGTTACATCATACGCGCCAAAATAAACACGTCTATCAACAAACACAAGGTTAAACACTAGCACTAGAATTTAAACAATTGAGCGCTATTTTAAACGCTTATTAATCACATTCAAAGTGACGTTACATCCGCAGAAACGCGTCACTATCAAAACAAAACACTGCAAAGTTTTTAAATACGTAATATGAAACTGAAAAACGTACAGACGACCACCTCCTACGATCGTCAACACGATACTGCATGAACTCGCTACGCTACACTCACTAACCGGCTTACACAATCTACCTGATAGCTCCAGCTCATTCACACTCTATCAGAACACACACGCTAGACAGAGATGGAGGCAAAACACTGGCTACAAACTGCATGTCGTTGCACATGCACCTCATTAGACTCCGACAAAGTCCCAAAACGAATGCACTCTAGTTATTATTAGATAGATCTATTAGTTAATAGAACTTTGTCGTTTTATAATTGCATATTATTTTGGGAAGCTGAGTATCAAACTCGGGCATTGTTTTGAAAGATCCGCGTGCTCGAATTAATTTCAAAGGAGATTTATAGTCGCGGTTTAATGGCCTTAATTTCCTCGACTGTATTATAATTTCTACTGCGACTGTATTTAAAGAACGCAAACGATGTTTATTTTTTCGTATTTAATTAAAGAAAAACAGTCTTGAGGATAAACGAGAATAGAAAATAACAAATTTTTATATACGTTCTTAAAAAATAATCAAGACTTTTTCCTATTATACAAAATGTTCGGATTCGAAGGGTTTACATAATATATTATGGCACAATTATATAAAAAAAATCTTTACTACGAGTTTTTGATTATATCGTAGGTACTATATAATACATAGTTATATCCTATATTGGGGAATAAAAGTTCTCAAATGGCGACGACGAACCGGGCGACAACGTAGTGTTGGAAGGTTGGATCCCGACCCGATGGACCGACTACATTGTTAAAATTGCAGGAAGCGTTGAATAGAAAAGGCTGAAGACAGTTCGTCGTTGAACTCTTCGGAGGCCTATTTCTATCAGTGGACTTGGCTGATGCAGATCTTCTTCTTCCTGCCCTTGTCCCACATTATGTGGGGTCGGCACAACATGTTTTCTTCTTCCACTCTCTTCTGTTAGCCGTTATCTCTTTGACTTGGCTGATGCAGATGATACTCGTAAACAAGGTGATTGTATGATATGTATGCTATTTTGAAAGAGCCTATTCTAGACCGAATTTGTAATAAAGTTTGTTCTAAGACTTTTGGAAATTCAACATTTTTCATTGAAAAAACTTTATGCAAAAATCTGTTTTTTGGAATCAAATCAGTTCAAACTCAATGAATCAGCTGTTTTAGGTTGATGCCGAACTTCTCGTAGGTACTTATTAGATAAAAAGATGCTAAAAATACCAAAAACAGCTAGTTCGAGAAAGTTTGGGGTGAAAATGTTTTTCTTTTTAAATAAGTACTTATATTTTTTGTCGCTAATATTATTTATTTTTGTTTTTAGGGATGGTATACATCCTATGAATCACCTTATTAGAAAAAGAACCTCTTCTGAAATATAAAAAGAGATACGTCGACTGATGATTACAGCCTAATAAACCAGCATTCAGGGTCAGCCAGTTTTAGAGACTCGGTTAAAATAACCGTTCCGTAAGGTCGCTCAAACGTAAATATTATACTATTCCACAGCCGACACGTGCCCAGGTAGCAAGTTACAGAATTTTTTTTTTAATTTGGCTCTCGCTTGTCGCATAATCATATATATATCATCATATCATCCAGGTTTTTTTTTAAATACTTATGTGGCAAAGATGCTTACCACAGATGGGCCACCTGTGTTAGGTGATTCATAGGCTACGGTAACCACTTACAAACAGGTGGGTAAGCGAGTTTGCCACCTTAGTTGTATAAAAAAAAGTCGGGAATATAGGTACATATAAAAGATGATTAGTTCACACCCTGTTTCCCCTTTAAATTTGAAGCCAGGTATATTCAAGTCAATAATTTTTGAATTCCATAAAAGGCATGAAGTTTTTTGTACACCACAAATATAAAGTTAAGGTACTAAAAGAATAAATGAGAGACCAACCAAATTAAATATATGCGAAAAACATATCTCGGAGAACAAGAAAATTGAATGTATTCGAATATTGCTCGTTATAATTCCGTAGGCGTGGGTTAGTTATGACACCTCTGCGCAAAACCAGAGAAACTAGACACCGGCACACTAAAAATGTTTAGTCGGTTGTGGAAAAATTGTTAATAAGGGCTCCTCAACACAAACGATGGAATATGCCGTTGAATGTACAAATCTATATCTTTATCTATAACACACAATACGTAGTAACCAACGTATAACCACAATTCGTAGTCATAACTTATAATAAAACCTGAAGGAAAATATCGAAGAAAAAAGCGAAGATAGGCCCTTTTCAGGGCCACCTGGACCTAGTCACATAATACAGGCTGACCAAGAAAGAATCAGTGACACGACATTTAAGCATAAAAACACAAAACAAGCTTTTGTTCAGGTTTATTTTGAAAATTGACATAAAAATGTCTATCGGTATTACCTATAGTGTCTAAAAACGCTTAGTTTCCACCAAAATTACGGTGCAATCGTTTCAATCGTATTTTTGTTAATCAATTCCTACTATCAGTTACTCTAAAGTGCCAATTAGTTTCATCTCAGCTTTATTGCCGCTAATAAATAACGAAGGCACTGTTACATACAAAAGCTCGCGAAAAATGTATGAATTTGCTCAAACGTAAAGTACCTTCTAGGATGTCAGTTATGCGCCACGAAAATCTCTTCTTTATCGTCAGCTCTCACAAGTTCATAAAAACGAAGGTAAAGGATAAAGACGTGTTCAAACGGCGTGCGGCATGTCATCTGAAATTCATTTCAAAATGATCCATAACTCTACTGAAATCAATTTTGAACTTGACTTTTAGGAAGCTAAATCGTACGCCCTCAAATCTCAAATGGAAAATTTACTTTCATCAGGAGACGTAAGGATCATTTTGAAATTTATTTAAACATATTATCGCACGCCGTTTGAACACGGCTTAAAACAAATATTCCCGGAACGCATAACATCTACAAGTATATTTGGGCCCATGACAACCCTAGTACCTAGTCACAAAAATTGCCAAAAATTGCGAAACTGGCAGTTCAAACGAACCTGGTCGACAGTAAACTAAGGCTATGGAAATAGTAAGGTCTGAGTGGGTATAAGCAACCGTTTAAATACCTATCGTTATGATTGGCTACAAGGAATGATTTCCCCAAGTTACTGATATTCCTTGCGAGACTTGAATAAGTAATCGAAGTAATTTTCTTTTTAAATTCCATTCGGTAAAAATGGGGATTGAGGTTGGAATTTTAATTGAGAACAAGGGGAAGACAATACGGTATTATGCGTACAGTTTGACATCAAACAATAATCTATCGTGGAGGGACGCTTTCGACATTTGTAGTGATCTGGACCAGTTGAACCATCTGTAGATCGTGCAACTGTCTTTAAATAGCTTAGCTTTTTCTTGTGTATTTTGTAAATTAGTAAGTTCAATCTTGTATTACATGTTATAATCGATTATGTAGTAAGTTGTCATTAGTCAGTAAAAACAAAATATTCTAGGTATCTGTAATATGTGCTACTTCTTACAGGCAGGGCAAAGACCAGTAAACGCCCCAGAATTATTTCAGATATATTTTTGGTAGGATTTATGTCCTACTATGCTAATAACTATTAAAATAAAAGCTATACGATGTTTCATATTGTGTATCCCGAAAGGACCTTAATCTACACCCTACGTGGCTATGGTGTCACTGCGGCCACAACTGGCCTATTGTGATCGTACACCCTAAACCTAGGCAAAAACGCTGCATATATTCGTTCCGGGTCTGGGTGTTGTGGTGCCATGGGTACTCGTAGTTTCTGATACCCACGATACAGCGAATCCTAGTGTGGGGTCAGGACTACGTATGTGACTGTTTCTTTTTTTTATTATGCGATACCGTGTATTCCTAACCAAAAAGGCTTTATAGCCATAAAAATTCACATCCACGCAATACGTGTACGCCAAAAGCATTTTAGATAAAAACTATTATTCAAAAACAGCTTTCCCTGAGGCACTAGCTAGTGCTATCAATAGCTTCACTGATACAAAAATTGGCACAATGCTCGACTATGCAAATCAACCACTGCATTCTGGCGTTTTTAGGGTTTCCAAGTTAAACGGCAAAAACTGACGTGTTTTCCTGGTCTATTATTATAAATTGCACTCCTTGCGTCTCAGGTGGCCACTCGCTCACTACGCCACCGAGGTCAAATAAGAAGAAGCTTGCAGTATGATTTTTTTTATCATCATCATCTTCTGCCTGATGAAGTCCACACAAACATTACTTTCATACTCACTGTCACATAAATTCAAGTTGTGTTAGGACTGCCAGTTAGGCAGTTAAATTCGCAATGCACTTATCTAAATCGAAAAAGAACCCAGTTCTTTAAAAGTTCACTAAAGAATCGTATCCAATGTAGGTTCCTATCCCCGCTTTTATTAAAGCTTACATTTTTCAGGCTGTATCTCTAAGGCTTACGAACACCTAACTCCAGTCGTTCAAACCAACTTTGCACATAAAGTACTTTGTGTGCAAGAGATTTACTAAATTGTGCACAGAATGTTTTACGTGTAAAATTGCCTATCTTTTTGTAAAACAGTGATTTTTAAGGTACTCGTTTACATTTTTTTTTCCCTGACATAAGTTTTTATATTCTTATATATAAAATTTGATATTAGCCTATTCTTCAGCCGGGGCCGTGGTGAATAGGCCCCTCCATATCTACCTATCCGCGGATATCGTATGAGGCGACTAAGGGAAAAAAGCTAGGGGATGGGCAGCAGCGTCCCTCATTTTAACAACGATAGCTCTAACTGCGCTCGCCAATCGTATGCCCAGTGTGGTGAGTATGAGCAAATCCCCCCACGTGATAAGGAATTTGCTCTGTCTGTGGGGGAGGCCATGTTCAGCAGTGGACGTCGAACGGCTGAAATGATGATGATGAAAATTTTATAAGAATCATATCTCGTAGATTACGTAGTGCATGCTACGAGAGCTACGCAGGACAGACCTATAAATACTATTCTACTATCCTACTAGTATTATAAACTACCTTGCGCCTGCTGCTTCGCTCTCGTGGTACCTTGATAAAACGTAGCCTATATGCTATTATATATATATATATATGCACACATCCGTGTGTATCCAGCACAATGCTGAGCGAAGACCATGTTCCAAGAGCTCTGCTGCGCACAATATTTTTATTTTAGCATTTAATTTATTTTATTTTATTTTATGTGTTCTTAAGGGAAATAAAAATCTTTCTTTCTTTTCTTTCTTTCTATTCTAGATAAATAACTCTAAACTATTTCAAGTTGGTTTTCAAATCGATGTAGCAGTTACGACATGATTGAACAAAAAACATCAAAACATCCTCACACGAAAGTTTGTTCGTAGGATAGGATGCGAAAGTTTGTGAGGATGTTTGCATGTTTGTTGTTCAATCACGCCGTAATGGTTCAACCGATTTCTTTGGAATAGACATACCTAGTTCCTTACCTATAATAGCATATAGGTTACTTTTTATCTAAGTACCACCCGAGCGAAGCCGCGGACTATAGCTAGTAATATATAAGGAGATTCTTCTATCCTATCACGAAAGCGGCTTATTTCACACCCAATTTTATAGTTCACAGTTCATAGTTGTCAATTGACAATAATACTTTAATCCTTTCACTACACTGATTCATTCACCGACGGTCCTAGGCTCTATTCAGGGCCACCATGCCTCAACATGGTGACTGGCCTAATACAGAATGACCAAGAAAGAATCATTGACGCGACAAGCAAGCAAGCTCTCTCGGTAGCATTCTTTCAAAGACTCTGAATCTATCAGATTTTAATGAATTGTTATATATATATATATATATATATATATATATTTATACTACTGAAGTGGCAAACAAGCATACGGCCCACCTGTTGGTAAGCGGTTACCGTAGCCTATGAGCGCTTGCAATACCGGAGGCATCACGCACGCGTTGCCGACCCCGAACCCCCTCCCCCCCTAAAGAGCTCTGGCAAGCTTACTCATCGCAGGAACACAACACTATTTGAAACAAATAATGTTATTTGGCTGCGATCTTTTGTAAGGCGGAGGTACCTCCCCAGGCGGGCTGCTCCAATTCAGAACGAGAAAATCTCGCTGTGCCCTACCTCCTCCTATATATTTCTGTTTTCGATATTGTATTCTCAGGAACCACGAGTCTCCCCAGGGGGCAGTAGATCCATGAATAAATGCATCAAGCCACAGACTAACACACTTCGCATTAAACTGCACACTTGTCTGTGTAATCCCTAGGGGTGAATAAACTAGGGACGAGTGTGCGAAAAGTGCATTCAATACGGCTACCCTTTGACTAGTGAATATTGAATTCATGTGCCATTTGTCTAGGGCTCAAGGGAATGAGAGCATAATAAAACAAAGTTAATATGAACCGACCAATCTTCCTCTAATTTTATATTCACTCCATCCAAAGGTTGTCTGGAAGAAATCGCTTTTTTAGCGATAAGACCGCCCATTGTACATTTATGGTCTTTAGTTTTAGTTTCTGTTTTATTTTATATTTTTAAATTTGTAAGGTGTACAATAAAGCATTTTCATTCATTCATTCATTAATGAACTGACGAAGTATGGCCATTTTATTAAACCAATATTTATTTTATAAGTCGTGTTGGCATATTTGGAGGTACCTCGACTTACGAGCCTTAGGTCGTAGGTTTGAATTAAAATCAATGAGTTTTTCTGTTCAAAAATTTAAGTGTGCATTAAGGAATGGCTCGTGAGAAAACCAGTAAGTATCCTTATGAGCGGTGATGGGCTTGCAACCTGTTACGTACGAAATTATCACTACTACTATATGTGGGCATGTGCTAAATTTTTTGACGTGCCTCTGATTACCCCTCTTAGACATCTTCAAAGATCTTATTGCTTGGATTATCTTTGTTAAAAGTGCAAAACTATGAACATAATTAAAGGTAAAATATATCATTAAATTGACAATGGTTCTAGTGGCTCTACCTAGCGGATTAAGTAATAACTAACTTATTAAGATTACCTGGCAAAAATTATCTTCATGAAACTAGTACTGACCTATAGCTTACGTAGAGCGCAGTTATTACGGAAACTTGTGGATAGATGGCGCTACACGCTATCGTTATTTTTACTGGAGTCACAACTTCGGTTGTGCTTCGGACATATGATCCTGAAAAGACCTAAAAAAGACAAAGTTTTACCCCATTTAAAGTATTTGAGTAAAATTGTATCCATTTGAGACCTAACATAAAAATTTAACCTAACATGCCTAGGCAAGCACAATAAAGATTTGTCAATTGGTCTTATTATAGGCAAAATGGGTTTTTAATGGGTAAGTATCAGTTCGTCTTAAACGCAAAATATGGTCTCGGTATCAACTTATCTAAAAATCAGCAGCTTCAGTTTCAGTGCATATTAATTTATTAATTGAAAGAGCATGGTACGTCTACATGCAAAGAACTATCTACATGGCAATTTGCATAAAGATCAAATCTACCATGAAGCAGTTTGACAACGTTTTGAAGGAAGCCCGACAACATTACAAACGAAATGTAGTGTCACCGTCAATGACTTGTATGTTGAAGATACGCACGGTGAATTTATAAAAACAAAAAAGATTAAACTGAAAATATAAAAATTAAAAAATAAAATTTTGTTTGGCGTAGCCATCACTTACAACGGGAACTAAGTAATTTCGTAGCACTGGTAGCACGTGCTACGCTAGCCATAGGAATGGGCAATGGTGTCGATTCTGTTTGCATTATCCTTAACCAACATTTGACAAAGCTTTAAATGAAAATAAATAAATAATAAATAAATAAATATTCCAGACATATTCACACGGTCAACTGATCCCAAACTAGGCATAGCCTGTACTATGGGTACCAGCGACTGATATATATAATAGATAAATATTGTAACACCCAGACACAGAACAAACATCTGTGCTTATCACACAAATGTTTGTCCAGCGCTGAGATCGAACCCGCGACCTCTAGCGCAGAAGGCAGAGTTACTACTAACTGAGCTATGAGGCCAGAGGCCAGAAAATGCAGCAGCATCGACACCATTGTCAGGAATCATAAATATATAATGATTTTCCCTAAATCCAATTTATAGTAGGTAAATAGTGTATGCACGTACAGTGTATAGCTAAACTATACACCTCTTGTCGCTGATATTGGTTGAGAGTTATTGACCTCAAGATTAGCGTTAATACCGGTTACCGGGTGAATAGGAAACGAGCTTAGACTATAAAAATATGCGCATGAGTTTCAGAAGAAGTAGGAACCATTTCAACGCTGAACCGTTATTTTTTTGGTCAATTCTACGTCGCACGTTATCAGCACTGAGGTTACTGGTGGAGTAGTGTTAATCGCCCCGCCTTTTTTATACAACTTGTTAGAAACATTAAGTTCATTCGTTCTGTCAATCTCTCATTCTCTTTCAATAAATGACGATTACGGTGCACATCTCGCTTTCTTATTTAATTCTATATAATTAGTAAATACAAAACCAAGCTTCCTTCATATGTGGCTTCCTTCTTACGCGTGACAGGCGGGGATACTTACCACTGTACTACCGAAGATACTTAATGTTTCTAAAACAACTACGGTGGCAAACAAGCTTGCTGATAGTAAGTGGTTAGCGTAACCTATGAACGCTTGCAATACTCTGACAACCGCAAGAACACAACACTATTTGAAACAAATAATGTTATTCGGCTGCGATGTTCTGTAAGGCGGAACTACCAGGCGGATTGTTCTAATTTAGAGCGGGAAAATCACGCTAAGCCCTACCTCGCATAAAATTCTTCGATTCACAGGTCGTATATACTCGAATCCTACTCGTGGACGTCGTACCATGGATTTTCTATTCGGAAAATTTATGTGCGCTATGCTAGTGCTCTCAAACAGTGAAGGAAAACATCGTGAGGAAACCGGCATGTCCTAGAACCTAAAAAATCCAAGACACTTTAATCCTTTCACTAAACCGATACTTTCACCGACGGTCATAGATCCTTGAAGATGTCTAAGGGGGGTAGGCACGTCCAAACATTTGGCACGTATTCCATTCAATACAAGTCTTTATAAAAACTTCAGTATTTGGTTTGCTTGAAATAAATCTGTGAAGAAAACACATAAGACTGGCCTCATAGCTCAGTTGGTAGAAACTCTGCCTTCTGCGCTAGAGGTCGCGGGTTCGATTCCCGCACTGGACAAACATTTGTGTGATGAACACAGATTTTTGTTCTGTGTCTGGGTGTTAAATATTAATCTATTATGTATATCAGTCTCTGGTACCCATAGTACAGGCTATGCCTAGTTTGGTATCCGTTGACCGTGTGTCTATGTCCGGTTTTTTTTTTGTTTTTTTTTTAATAAATCTCTGAGCCTTTTTACATGTATGTCATAACTGTTTTTATATTGTTTTCTAATTAGTTCTCGGATGTTGAACAATCGGGAAGTGGTTCAGGAAGTGACAACTCGTGACCGGAAGTTAATACATTATTTTATGACATAAATCACTGACATACTGGATTTAGATTAAACAAGGTGATTCATAATATATATGTTATCCCGAAATGGGCTGATTCTAAACCCAATTGGCAATAAAGTTTGTTCCACGCAAATATCAGCTGTTTTAAATCCTATAATTACAGAATAGTGATTTTCGTTTAATCGATTGCAATAGCTTAGTGATTGCTCCCTGCATAAAACTTCACCTCATAGATAAGCCGAGTGACGATAAATATTGATAAATATTGTAGAATGTGTTGCTCAAAGAATTTTCTTATTTATTGTATGAAAAATATTATTTAAAACTTAGTTTCTATTAATTTTAAAGTGATAATAACCCTAAAGGAAAACCGTGATTTTTTATAACATTAGAGCATACCCGTATCTAGGGGAAGGTTGCGGGTTCAAATCCCGTCGTAGTAAAATTCTTGGGATGCCTAATAAAAAACTTAGGTACAAAAATCATACGTTAGGAAAAGAAGAATTCAATAGAATTAGAATTATTGTTAGATTCTGTGTGTATCTCTTTCGAAATATAGGTAGGTTGTTTATTTTATTATTCGCTATTTAACCTTCGTATGGTTTTTTTATAATAACAATTTGTATCCGTTTATTAACCAATTAAAATCGCAACGCACTGCGAATCTTTGAAAAGCCATTTGTTATTGGCCTAGTTTCACTGATTTCAATCGTTTCGAACCAAGGAGCGCGTTGATATCAGTATTAAATAAATATATTATATTTTTGTATGAAAACTAACTAAAAAGAACTAAACTAAAAAACTAACTAACTTTTTGCCATCATCATCATCATTTCAGCCGTACGACGTCCACTGCTGAACATGGCCTCCCCCATAGACAGAGCGAATTCCTTATCATGTGGGGGGATTTGCCCATACTCACCACGCTGGGCATGCGGGTTGGCGAGCGCAATTAGAGCTATCGTTGTTAAAATGAGGGACGCTGCTGCCCATCCCCTAGCTTTTTCCCTTAGTCGCCTCTTACAACATCCGCGGATAGAGATATGGAGGGGCCTATTCTTTAGCTGGGGCCACCACGGCCACTTTTTGCCATACAGCGTGACAATTCCGCCAGCGTCTTGGGGACGCTTCAAACTGGTAGTAATCTGGTTCAATTGAGCTATCTATAGATCGTTTGTAACGGTCTTTAGATAGCTTAACAGTTTCTTGTGTATTTTGTATATATTAACTTGTGTTAGTATTAATTTTCTTTCTGTAGATAAAGTCTTTTTATATCCCATGAAAACTATTGTTCTTATTATTAAAATACTATCTTGCGCACGCGGCTTCGCTGGCGTGGTACTTACATGAAAATAATCCTCTAAGCTATGGGGCTATAGCATAACAATATTGTGAATGTGAAAGTTCGTGAGGATGTTTGGATGTTTGTTCAATCACGCCCCGTAACGGCTCAACTGATTTTGATGAAACTTGAAATAGATAAGGATTATTTATCTAGTATATCATATAGGCTACATTTTATCAAGGTACCTCGCGTGCAAAATGTGCGGAGACGCAAGCCATTATAAATGCGAAAGTTTGGATAGATGGATGGATTGTTTGTTACTCAATCACGACAAAACGGCTGAAAATAACTGGATGAAATTTGGGACGGAGATAGATTATAGTCTGTAATAGCACATACGAAGGTACGAAAGAACCCACGGGCGGAAGCTTGTGTCATCTATGGAAGTGAGCAGCTCACATTGGAGGGATCAAAATGAAGGAAATTACATCAGTACACCAACAAGAGCTAAGCTCTTAAATTGTATAATGATAAAATATAAATGATTTTATACACATTACTCTAAAAAATTAAAGAGAAAGTTTTCCCTTTCACTGTACAATGATATAAAATATATTATCAGTGAGCTACTTGTTATTATTTCATGTAATGCATTCTTATCAACATAATCCAACATGCATAATCATAATATTAAGGGCGCACCTACACAAATACTACGGAACGAGCTAATTTGAAGGCTAGAAGCGATGATATTGATAAGATAGTGACGCGTGTAACTGTTAGTTAAACTGTGATACATGCGAAATACTTTTCAATGAACCTATTTAGATTTTCGACGCGGCACAGACGTAGTCGCTTGTCGACCCGGCGCGTTTATTTAGTTTCTGTGAACGTCGCGTCGAGCGCGGTCGTGTGACGCGCGCGCCCTCCAATCCTCATTTGACTGAAACTCGCACACGCTTCGAACTAAATGTGCATTTAAATTAAAACCCCAAACAAATTGATGACACAAAATGTGTAGGCTACAGTGCTTTCTAGCGATATTCGCTCTCTCCGTCGGCGTAGCACAATCCTGGGGTAAGTATTTAGAAATCAGCTGATCCATGACACGTGCTATTTTTTGATGTTACGTAACGGAAAATTCATTAACGATTATTATGATCAATCAGTGTTTCTTAACTGGAGCTAATAAGTACTAGTTTTAAGTTTGGGGTGATAATGTCAATAAGGTGCGGAATCGTTTGGCTTCGGCGCCATTGCATGGGGCCCGCTCGTCACGTAGGCCACCCGCGAGAACCCGATCGGTTTGCGTTGTCGCGCAAGTCTAGGAAATTGGGAGCGTCTCTTTGCTTACATTATTTTGTCGGGTTGTCTTAAGATTTCTGGAAAAGCGTGAGAAAATTGCGCTTGCTAGATATGCCGACTGTTTGCAAAACTTACAGAATTCGTATCAAATGTGCAGGTTAATTTTGCATTAAAAATATATATAAACCACACCTGCATACATAATTATCTATCTAGGTATTACCTATGTCTTTCATATAACCTCTAGGTACTCTAGGTATGTAGATAGATATACTTATATTTTCGTGTACCTATGTATAAACATAAAATTGTATATTATTTAACTTAGTTATTTATGAGTTATTATTATTAATTTATTAAGAGTGCACATACGTTTGAGTACCCACCAATTATAATCGTTACAAAGGTAAATCTTTTAAGTGTCTACATATTCATTAAGCATGTTTTTACAAATTCTTTAATTTTTGTATGTTCTTTGGGTATTGCTCTTGCATACATTTATATTAATTTAACACAAAAATAATTAGATTGCAATTAATGTCCGAACCAACTCAGTGTCGGACCCCTCCCAATGGACCGACGACATTGTGAAGGTCGGAAGGAAGTCGGTGGATGGAAAAGGGGGAGGCCTATTTTGAGTTGTGGACTTCTACAGGCTGATGATGATGAAGGAGAATTCAAAAACGAAATAAAAAAGGTCTGTAAAAAATAGCATCGCTGCCGTAGTTTTAACAATTACCAATTAAAAATATTAAGGGTAAATCTTGGTGGGGGGATGCCAACCAACAAGTTATTTTGTTAGGGAAAACTTGACTTAAATAATTAGGTACTAGCTTGTGCCCACAGCTTTGCTCGCGTGCTGACTGGATTAAATGTATATGCATATTTACTATTATTTATTATCCTTATAGGCTTTCCTGTATTTTGTTGAGTTAAAAAATGAATTATATATCTACCGATTGGAGTAGGCATGTTTTGTAAGATCCTGGCTGAGTTTATTTTTCTTCTTTCTGATGTTGTTTATTTGTTTATTGGTAATCAACAGCGTTTACTTAAATCTAGGCAAACACAAACTTGTAATAGATATAAGGCCAATAAAAGATTACCCCAATATTGTAAGTAAGGTTATAAGTTATTGAGGCAGGAGAAGTTGGTACAACCAGTGAGCTGAATAACTAAGTAGCAGTTAAGTAGTTGTTCATAAAATCAAAGAAAATGTTTGCCAAATCATAGTTTTGTTAGTTTTTAACTAAAGCATTTATAAAATCCCACAGAAACAACAATTCAAATGAATTAAAAACTCGCAATCACGAAATCGTGACAGTTAAAGCACAATAATGACAAACCTTGCACTACTATTCAAGGCGACACTTCTGCAAGCCTGCACACACTTCAATAGGTTAATTTTGTTGTGCATGAAAGGAGCCTCTAAGAGGCGCAGTACACTGATTCTTTCACCGACGGTCATAGGCCCTTTTCAGGGCCACCATAACTCAACCTGGCATTCAAACTCATTGACCAAGGAAGAATCGGTGACACGGCAAGCAATCATGTTTTTTATCGAATTCAAATTATGTACTTACATATTGGTGATGATTCCGCTGTTGCAATTTCTTAGACTAACATAATTTGACAGCACATCGCTAATAAGTATAATTTATATTTTAAGAGCTGACAGCTCTTAATTTTAAGATAAAGAAACAACCGTTAGCCGTGGTGACCCCGGCTGAAGAATAGGCCCCTCCTTTACTACCAGTGGATGTTTTTAGAGGCGACTAAGGGGAAAACAGCTACCTATGAGATAAAAAGTAGCCTTTATGCTATTCCAGACTAAAATCTATCTCAGTACCAAATTTCATCCAAATCCGGGTCATGATTAAACAACAAACATCCAAAGATCTAAACATCCAAACATCCTCAAAAACTTTCGCATTTATAATATTAGTAGGATGATTATCTTTTTTTATCATAATAACATTAAGAGTGTTAGAAGTTCAGAGATACTATAAAGGGATATTTTTCATAGCGATTGGGACTTTTTTAACGTAAATAAATTGAGTAGATTAATGTCATCGTTCTATTGAACAATTGGGAGACATACTCTCAATGAATACCTACAGCTATAAAAACTCATTCATTCATACAAGCACAGAAAATTATAAGTAGGTGGTACTAACGCCAAAATATAACTAACGCTTGAATTATAAAAACGTTTAGTGAGTGTATTGGGTTTTTTAGTTGTAATTGGTGAATGATGAGTCATTGAACTCAACACAGTTCGAAATCGTTATAAAATGTGGATCAATAAATACTATTGTAAGCAAATCATTTGTTTAATAGATACATAATGATGAAATGACGTAGGTAATACTTATACGTATGTAGATCAAGTATGAACGACTTATTTTTTGCAAATAAGTCGACATTTGTTTACAGAAAAAAAATTAAAACTAATATCTTGTAAATATTTACGAAATACACAAGAAACAGTTGAGCTAACTAAAGACCGTTGGAAACGATCTATAGTTAAGGCAGGTGCAGCGGCAGATTTGGCCGAGGTTCTCGAAAGGCTCAAATATGTTAGCCTCGATAGGGCCTATATCTATCACATAATTGAACCTTTTGGGATTGAGACCCAGGGTCCGAGAGCAAGAGCGGCTCTCCGGGTTTCAAAACAATATCAGGGCGTCTGATCGAAGCGACGCCGACGCGTGTCCCGAGAGCTGGCTCTTATTAGGCCCAACGGATTAACATTGCCATCAAGTGTGGGAATTCCGACAGCGTCTTGGGACGCTTCCGACTGGTAGTGACCTGGATTAATTGAGCTATAAAAATATGTTATAAAAACAAATAAACGAAGTTACCTTATGTCGTCAAGGTTAAAAATGAGAGCAGTAGCTTGATTTATTTGTCCTTGCATTATCCTTGTCATATCTTGACATGTATTTAGGAGAATGACGTATTATGGAATCGATATGTACGTACATTGAGTCTGAATTTTGATAAGCAATGCCGTAACACATCGCTAATTTGAGTAAGCGAAATGGCCCTCTAAGACAACGACGCTTCGCCTCAAAACTCCTACTCAGGTGCATTGTGGTCATATTGGACCCGTAATTTAGGTACTAATATAATTATCTACGGAAAAAAATGGTTTCGGTGTATCTATAAATATATAAACAAAGTTATTTATAATTGGATGTCCACTGTTAAACATAGGCCTCCCCCGCAGATTTCAAGAGCAACTTCCTATGATGTGGGTTGGATTGAATATGCTCATACTCACCACGCTGGCAAGCGGGATGGCGAACCCAGTTAGAGCTAAATAAAATAAAAAAAATAAAGTTTTCTTTATTTGAAATAGTTTCAAAGGCACAGTAAAATATTGCGGAAACGATGATGACTGCAGTAGTTGTTAATTAAAAGCAGCCGTGTCGCAGCTACCACAAATCTTCGTCAAATAAGGGAGCTTGCTGCCCAGCACTTAGCTTTTTACCTTAGTCGTCTGTTGCGACATCCACGATTAGGTAGATATGCAGGGGCCAAATCTTCAGCCGCCGCGCGCCAGTGCCACCACGGCTTTGTAGTGAAATGGGTCATAATCAAATTGCTAGATGATTATTTAATTTTCTCAAGTTTCGTGACTTAGGTCTTACCTGCCGTTGCAGGTAAGACCTAAGTCACGAATTTTTTGCTATAATTTTGGCACTTGACGTTTCAAGTGCCAAAATTATAGCAAAAAATGAGTACAAGACCGAATTTATTTGAATACAATATCAATAAGATCTTTATTATGCTAACACTTATGCTGGCCATGTCCCAAATCTTTTTTACCAGGTACTTAGGTAGGTACTTTAAATACCTATAGATTGTAGGTATTTACTTAGATGATACTATTTTGTTAATCAGGCAGGTTTACTTTGGGTTCATCATCATCAGCCTGTAGAAGTGCACTGCTAGACAGAGGCCAAATCGATTTGAATAAGTTCGGTTAAAAAAATTGCTCATACTTTTTCACTTTGTTGAAAGCCCCTTGCGGGACAGTATACTAGTTATGGAACACGTTGTAGATATGTTTTATCGAAACTTACTAACTGTTACGAATAAATTTCGAATACAAAGACAGTTTAAATTGAACCGTCAATTTGTAATAGGTATTCTAGATAGCTTCTGACCTTTTTACCGACTTGTTTAGTAATTTATAGTACAGTAGGTATGTGTAGCACAATAATATCTTTATTCGCTGTACGTGCGTGTTTGATAGATAAAGGAGCCGTTTCATCAGTCTATGGAGCCTGGGCCTGCACTGTGTACACTACTCTAAAATATTGCTAAGCAATAAAGTAAACGTATTTAATTGGTTATTTTATTTAAATTGACTTCGTTCTAAGGTACATTATGATTTTCTTCGACAAAGAGAGCAACACACAGCGCTACAAAAATATGGCGGATGGACGTGCGTGAAATATCATTTTGACAACCTACATTTATCTGTCATTTTGACAACCTACATTTATCTGTTGACATGTTTTTGTTTAGCTTCGTTGTTTTGTCTAAATACTGTGTTGTTTAACATCCATTCATCTAACGCATCTTTACACTCCACAAAGCGAAGTGTAATGTAAAATACTTAGTTGCGTTAGTTATTTTCTGAAATATCTACGTCTGATCGTACTCCATATAAGAACTACTTTACGAAGATTTAGCTTGATCGTGACGGCGCCGCGCCGGCGCCAGCGGCGTCATCACATCTATCATCACTGAAGGAAGATACTCGATGCCCTGACGTACACACAAAAACATCAAATCAAACAACATGACATGAAAAATATGTCAATGTCATGTCAAACGTCAATTATAAACCAACATGGCGGCCTTCAAATAGTGTTCACATAGTCAAAAACTTACCAGAAGAACTTGTCTTGTACCATCGCATTTGTCTTCAAATTAATGAAACTGTATTTTTCTTGAAATCTCCTATTTTTTCCTAATTTTCCTATGTAGTGTACATGGACCAGGCCCAGAATGAAACGACTCCTTTAATTTACTTTAATCATCCAAGCCGTGTTGCTCCAACGGGAGGTGCCTCGACTCTCGAAAGTCGTGGGTTAGAATGCCGGTCAATGATTTTTTTTTCCAATAATGGGTGCACAAACGGAGAAAGAAAACATAGTGAAGTTAGTATTGTTATAAGCGGCGATGGACTTTCAACCTGTCACGTATGGAATACCTACTCACTAGTACTGCAAAACATGGGCATGTGCCAGTGCCACAATGCTTGGACGTACCTCTGACTACCCACTTTGACATCTTTCAGGATCTGATTGCCTGGAAATCTGAGAGATTGCCTACCATTCTCAGGAATAAAAGTCGCGAGGATATACAAGGTGATTCATAATATATATGCTTTCCCAAAAGGGCCTTACTCTACACCCAATTGGCAATAAAGTTTTATCATTTTGTTGATCGAATAACGGATGGTATACACGTTATGAAACACTATGTATATTTATTAATCAAAAAAATTTTTTTTTATTAATTACATATCTGTAACTATCTGGCCTCATAGCTCAGTTGGTAGTAACTCTGCCTTCTGCACTAGAGGTCGCGGGTTCGATTCCCGTACTGGACAAACATTTGTGACTAACACAGATGTTTGTTCTGTGTCTGGGTGTTAAATATATATCTATTATGTATATCAGTCTCTGGTACCCATAGTACAGGCTATGCCTAGTTTGGGAACAATTGACCGTGTGTGATATGTCCGGAATATAAAAAAAAAAAAAAAAAAAACTATTTCCATGTGAATAATTTGAAGTTAGTTTGATCACATTGCATATATTGATATTTTTAAATCCATACGACAGGTTGACGACTAGGTTTTAACGTAAATACTTAAAATAGGTGACGAAGTCTTATGTAATATAATGTTATATGGAATGTTTGCAAATATGACATAGGTAAGTAACGTGTTATTTGGCCCAAGGGTCATCGCAATGTTTATTGTTCATAATATAAGATAACATAGTAGGTAGGTACTTAATATACATCTTTGTACAAAAAATATAATATGCAAAAAATATGATATGAAAATATACATAAACTACAGACAGATACAGATAAAGATATCAACTTTTTTATATATAGACAGTAAACTTTCTGCGATCAATAACTTGACAAAAACCTGCGTACCTAGATAATATACTACCTTTCGCATTTATAATATTAGTATCCTATCCTACTAATATTATAAATGCGAAAGTTTGTGCGAGGATGTTTAGATGTTTGAGGTTCAATCACGCACGCCCAAACGGCCAAACGGATTTGGATGAAATTGGCACAGTGATTGATTATAGTTGGAATAGTATATAGGCTTCTTTTTATCTTCGTACCACGCGAGCGAAGACGCGGGTGGAAGCTAGCTGAAATTTCGGAATGTACCCCCTCTACATTCCGAAATTTCGAAGCTTCATAGTTTCGAAATTAGGACCATTTTGCCATGTTTTGCAATTTCGAAATTGACGCTTCCAGTTTCGAAATTTCGAAACTGCTAGGTAAAAGTGAAAATGAAGTGAAATCTATTAAATAGTACATTTAAAAGAAAATTTTGCCTTCATTGTGCGTTTTCCGGCAGGTTCTAAGATTTTTTTTGGAGATATGTACCTATTTTTACTTAAATACACTTCTACATCGAACAAAAAGTCTTATTTTTCTTAATTTTTCGATCCTACATCCAGTTTCGAAATTCCGAAACTTCGAAACTCATGAGGCCAATTTCATACGTCAGTTTCGAAATTGAGAATCTATGAAACTGCAACCCCTAAAGCTAGCCTAACATAGATTAACGAGCCGCTACGCTCCGGTAGTATTACACGAGTATAGTGGTCTTATCAGAACTACTTCGTAGTGACATCACGGACATGTATTAAAGCTTTATTGTGACCTATACTCGGCCACTTAATATTTATTTATGTACCTAACGGGGAGACAAAAATAATAGCGTAGCGTAGGCTAACTTTTATTTCACTGCTTACCTATATACAATGTAACAAGACTCGTACTACCGCTGCGCTGACAGAACAATCTGCCATAATACATGCGAAGCGCTTTTGCGATTGTAGGTACCTACATATTTATCGCAATTGGAGCCAGCAAGCTCATTGAAAGACGAAGCCGAAATTAGCAAACGTGGGACCAGTCACGTAAGCCAAACCACAGCATACTTCATAGTACATTACTGCTTTACTGGAGCTTCTTATGTACCTAAGTGCATACTTACCCATGATTTAGTTTCCACAACTTAGAGTATTTTCCCCTAAATTTATGGTATTTCTTAGTGCCTAGAGTATTTTTTACGGTATAGCGTTTTTTAGGGTATTATTAAGGAGGAATCTTTTTCACACATTGTGACAGATCTGAGGTAAAACTTCTACTAGAATTTAGCAATTTAAGTCTATAGTAAAAAGTATGATTTTGAATGTCGTCACCTTCGTAATTTTGAACATTTTGAAAGGCCTATGAATGTTATCATAATGACATCTAACAATGATCTGGCTAGTCCGAAACTTTGTAGTTACACATAATAATATAATTGCGAGACCCCGACGAATCGCGAGATAAACCTCTGAGAATGCAACAAAATGAAAGTAATCAAATAAATAAGTTTATTTAAATATTAAACTTTCTATTTTCGCTGTTTCATAATATGTACACTATCCCGAAATAAGCTTATTCTACAACCAATTGGCAATAAAGTTTCGTTCCGCGACTTTTAGAAGTTCAACATTTTTCATTGAAAATACTTTAGCCGTTTTGGGGTCAAATTAGTACAAACTCAATTATTCTGTTATTTTGGATAGTAGATTATCTTGATGTCGAGTAGGTATTCGAAGTTGATAAAAATACCAAAAACAGCTCATTTGAAAAAAATGCGAAAAATCATTAAAAAATATTATTTTGTTTTTATCCGCAAATATTTTTTCTTTTTGTTGACAGAATAAGCCCCTTTTGGGATGGGAGACATATTATGAATCACCTTGTAGACTAGAAATGGGGTATTTACGCGCAGAATCAATTTAATTTAATAAATTAGGAAGGCTATTCATGACTATATTAAGTTATTATCACCCATCAATGTCAAGTTTTGGCCTACGAATAAAACAAACAACTCAACTAATTAACATGATAATTCGTTGAGATTTGTTTTAAATTAGTATTGAACATTAAACCATCAAATATAATGGTGCAAGGCCTTATTACATCTATTCTAGATGATTTATACAGCGTCAGGGTCAGGTGGAACTTTAAATCACCTAAAGGATCCCTTTAGTGCCTGGGATATGTTTTAGATGGAGTAGACTTGTCCAGCACCTATACCAACCTACAGCCTAGTCGGCCTTATCCACAGGAAAGACGGAGTCAATACGTGCGGAGCTGACTATGTTTTTTTCATATATGTATATTTTTGATTAAGTTTCTATTGTTTCAAAATTTATAATAAGTAAAAACGTTTGTATCAATGCTCACGTGAAGACATAATATCTATTGTAAAATCGATATTATTATTATCATGGAGAAGCCACTGGCTCCTGAAACACAGTTTTTACTAGTTCGGGAGCCTATGGATTCATTTACTTGTCCAATATTTTATGTCAATAAATAGCTTTTTGTTTTGTTTATTTTTTGTGACTAAGCCGCGGGTTTCCTCACGATGTTCTCCTTCACCGTTTTGAGCACATAATTTTTTCGAATAGAAAATCCATTGGTGGCCGTATTACGAACAAATAGAATACAAATTCGGTAATCAAGGCTCGTGTTCCAAAAACACCTCAGCATCAAAGTCACTGCGCAATGTAATGATTTCCGGGTTTTATGGCTCTTATCAGCAAAATTGATTAAATTCTTTGCGAATACATTAACTTGACATTACGATTGGTACCTACACACTTACCTATTTTTCCCCATGCTGGGAATAATTCAACTAATGCCATGACGACCTCGGTGGCGCAGCGGGCGATTACCTGTCTGAGACGCAGGGGTTGCGGATTCGATTACCGCTGCGGGACAAATGTTTGCATGATCCGCAAATATTTGCGTATTTTTTCCAAGTCTGGATGTTGTGGTACCATGGTACTCGTAGTTTCTGATACCCGCGACGACGCAGCAGCGAATCCTCGTGTGGTCAGGACTAACTATGTATGTGACTGTTGGGTGTTAATGTATAGGTATGCTTCATCCATAGCTGTGTTGGCCTTGTGGGAAGACATGCACCAATGACTTTTCCACTCGAAATTTAAGTGCGCACTAACACGTGCATTAAATAAATAAATATTTCGGACATATCACACACGGTCAACTGATCCCAAACTAGGCATAGCCTGTACTATGGGTACCAGAGACTGACATACATAATAGATATATATTTAACACCCAGACACAGAACAAACATCTGTGTTAGTCACAAATGTTTGTCCAGTGCGGGAATCGAATTAAATTAATTAAACGGGGAAGGCAAATATCCTGAGTAAACCAGTATTCTTAAAGTGACTATGTGCTTGCCACCTGTCACGTATGGAATAGTCAATTGCAAATGTGGGCATGTGTCAAATGTACGGACATGCCTCGGACTACCCCTTCGATATCTTGAACGATCTGATCATCTAGAGATCTGAGAGCATGTCCAACGTTCTTGGGGATCATCATCATCAGCCGTTTGGAGTCCACTGCTGAACATCGGCCTCACCGATGTTGGAAATCCCCATAAATCCCGGATCCCGGATTTCAGGAGTGTTTCAATCATGTGGGGGGATTTTGCCCATACTCACCATGCTGGGCTCGCGGATCTTTGTGCAAATAGGGGATGCTGCTGCCCATCCCTAGCTTTTTTCTTTTAGTCGCCACTTACGACATCCACAGGTAGGAGATATGGAGGGGCCTATTCTTCAGCCGGGGCCAGCACGGCCTCTTGGCCTCTTGGGGATATACCTAGATAAAAGTCATGAGAATTTAGTTTTCGTAAGATAATTTTTGTCTTCCTTTGATTTCCAGAATGACAAAATGTGTAAGATCATGAGTTGGTAGGCATTGTATTCACGTGAATGATTGTATTCAAATGTTTCTATTTGGGTCATAGAAGTTTCATGAATTTTGTTTAGGTAGACACTTATGTATGTATTGGAAGCCCCCCTCCCCCCACCCGATAAGCCGACGACATTGTGAAGGTTGCGGAAAGTCGGTGGATCATGAAGGCTCTATATTGTTCATCGTGGCACTCTTTGGGGGAGGCCTATGTCAGCAGTGGACTTCTTCAGGCTGGTGATGATGACGAGCTTACTTAAGTAAAATGCTAAAGAAGTAAGTATCAAGCCATTTCTAAGCTTGACACAAGCAGAAGGGGTGATTGTGTACGATGGACAAAATGGATCTTATTAAATGCTAATAAGATAATGTGGATGGATGTAGAGGTAGGTTAAAGAAACAATGGATGGATTGTGTGAAAGATGATATAGGTAGAAAGGAAGGAGGAGCAAGAAAAGAGTGTCTGAGATGATGCTTAACTGAGGAAAATGAGAGAATAGTTCATATTATATCAAATCAAATCAAATCAAAAAGTGTTTTATTTCAATAAACGACACGATGAAACTCTTAGGACATCCACGGGTAGATATGGAGTGGCCTATTCGTCAGTCGGGGAGAATATATTACTGATGTTATTCAAGCAGTAAGACGAAGATGGTGATGGTGCTAAAGACCTGAATGCTGAAATTTTTCGGGTTAGAAGATTAAGCTTGAGACTCGATTCACACTTGAGCGCTTTCAGAATGTCATAAAGTAACTGAAAGTGTAATAAGCGGACTTTTAATGAATAGCAGGATAAGACAAAATCTTTATTAATATTCTCAAAGCAGTTTACTGTTCGATGAATGACCGACCTTGAATGTTTATTGTGCCAATATCCTTTTTATATGATATATCCGGTTTTTTACAAGATAAATGTAACATACCGACCGACCTAGTTCCGTGTGCATTAAGTTGTATGATATTCAGTATCACCGTGTACTGAGGTTTTACCAACTAGGAATTGCGAACTTAGTGACATGGTTGGTAGACCTGTTTGAGATGTAAAATATACGCCTTGGGTTTTCAATGACGCAGTAAGTTTAGTGCCCAGAAAACCCTATCACACATCTTGTGTACACAACATTTTAAGTTGAATTAAACGCAAAAAAACAGAACCAGATTTAGCTCCGAATATTCACTGCTGGTTAAATTAGTATTGTTATATTTATAATCGACTTAAAAAATAGTAGTAGGTAAATGACTAAAGAGACAAGTTTTTTGTATGACATTGGATGTCTTCTGATTTATTAGGTACCTACTTCATCTCCGTCGTTAGGTAGCCTAGGTAGGGATAGTTTAAGTCTCTACACTATATTATCAGAATTTGTTGAGATATATTTTGGATTATTCTTTTATTCGAATAGGTAACTGCATCATTTACTTAATTTTAGTGAAGTTCTGATCTTCGTCGCTGACGTAATCTGAAGGATTAACAAGTTGAAGTGAACGGGGCACATAGCTCGGAGTACCGACGGCCGGTAGGGCAGAAACGTGGGCGAAGAGCACGCAATTCAAAGCGCAGCGTAGGACCTCAATACTCAATACATTTATTGCTTTTACATGGTTGGTTACAGGTAGTATACATCATCATCATTCATCATCATTTCAGCCGTACGACGTCCACTGCTGAACATGGCCTCGCCCACAGACAGAGCGAATTCCGATCAAATGGGGGGATTTGCCCATACACACCACACTGGGCATGCGGGTTGGCGAGCGCAGTTAGAGTAATCGTTGTAAAATGAGGGACGCTGCTGCCCATCCCCTAGCTTTTTTCCCTTAGTCGCCTCTTACGACATTCGCGGATAGGTACCTAGATAGGGATAGGGCCTATTCTTTAGCCGGGGCCACCACGGCCGAGTAGTATACATAGTTATCTGGTTTCTCATGTGGACCCTGTATTAGGACCTAGACAAAAGCTAATAGCAGCCGTTGGGTGCAGGCCGCACAAGATCAGCCGCTCTGAAAATTTATGATGGAGGCATTTGTTCAACAGTGGACATCCTACGGCTGAAATGTTGATGATAAGATAGGTATGGTATGCATAGGTACCTATCTATGCATACCATGTCAAGAAATGACAACGTACTGTGATGATTGATTAGTTTGTATTTTTCCGTTTACTTGGCCTTATTAAAAACACATTTGTATTAATTACGATAAGCTAAAATTATGTGATTTAGTACAATCAACATCAAAAGTAAATGAATGGATAAAGTTTCAAAATGTTCTGTAACAAATAATAATTGGAGAACTAGGCCAACAAGTACCAAGTAAGTTATTTAGTTCCGAAAATTAGCGCGAGCCTTCTTTCCTGGCGCGGAATTTACGATGATGATTGAGAAGACGAGCCTTTAGGTAGGTATATTACTTTTAGATTGCTCACGTGAATGAGACTAAAATAACTCAACAATTATTTTTCACACAGTTCATGCCCACTTTTCCATTTTCTTGCCAACGAAAACACACTGACAAAATATAAAGGCAATATTTCCGAATGAAACAATCTGCAAATTGTTCAATCATTTGGTTTTGTTTCATAAAATGAAACAGAGTTTTATTCGTGATGACTGCAACGAAATATTAGCTGCTTATAAGACAAGCCCCTATAGTTCTCAGCGTTTAAAGGGGATTGTTTACAAACTGAATGCCAAACAAAGCATTCGCGCGATACATATAATTGAACGACAATATAATGCAATGGAGATTAAATAGGCATGCAGCCACGCACTAAATAGGCTGCTACACGAGTAGGTGCCTTTATGATGGGCAATTCACATTCCTGCAACGTTTTGTCAAGTTTTTGTCACACGCTTCGCCGCCGGCGATCAACGTCTAAGGCTGCGTGCATACCATCAGAACGGAACACTATATTTTACCATTTAGTACCTAATTCACAGTCCTGCATGCCGGCTGGCAAGTCTTTTTAGGACTGTGTTTAGGCTGGCCGCATAACTTCAGAAATTGTTTGTAAGAAAATTTAAATCAACCAATCACTAAGAACGTACGGTCCGGCGAATCAGTAAGGACCGTACGTCCTCTGATTGGTTTATGTTTTTTTTTCTGACTTACTGCCAGCCTACAATGACTTGCCGGCATGTGCCGGTCGGCAGGACTGTGAATTGGGCACTAAAAGGTAAAATATAGCATTCCGTTTGCGACAGAAAAACCATATTTCAGACGTGCAGCAACAGACATAATACTGACTCTAGAGATAAAATAAGAATAAAACAAACAAATACAGGACAAATAGTTTATATTCCGACCGGTTTTTCATTTGTTTCTAAGCGTAACGACATCTTATGTAAGCTGTAACGGGACTAACCTACCACCATTGAAAGTCACGGGATACATATTTTTGCTATCAAGACTGACACGTTGCCAAATTATTTCACGTAAACTGCTTTGGCACTTGCATTATTATGCAACGAAACTACTAAACGTAGTATCGTAGACTTCTTTTGTCACGTTTGAAGGTATTTTTATTTGCACGATGACGACCGAGAACCACATTATTGTGCAAATAATTCACATAATTATGTCTACAAATCGACCATAGTAGGTATTTTTGGTATTAGTTGAAGAACGGATAATATATTATTTTTGCATTTCGTCAACTCACCATTTTGTGAGAGATTTTGGGTGAGTTGACGAACGACTCAGGGTTACAGAAGTTTCAAAAAGCATATGCATCTTACCTACGCAAAATTAATATACCTACCTACCTAAAGCACATCCAAAAAATGTTCTCTTTACTTACACCGAATTATTGAAACTGATTAGAAATTTTCCTTGCTTGCTTGTCAAGTCACAGATTCTTTCTTGGTCATCCTGTATTAGGTCAGTGACCAGGTTGAGGTCTGGTGGCCCTGAAAAGGGCCTATGACTGTCGGTGTTGAAGGCCAAGCCTGAGAAAAAGGGTCTTGCTTGACTTACTCGTATAATAATATGTCAGAAAGACAGACATCCAGACGGACAAATGAGTGAACAAGTTTTCCAGTTGAGGTTCGGAACCATCAAAACAGACCACGCTTAGATAAAACATAATTTTATAATACGTTATGAATCTTATGAATTAACCTGATGTTCCTTTTGTTCCAGATATAGCAATAACAACCGGTAGCAACCTAGAATTCTACACAAATAAAACGAAAACAAACAATGTGGCCACACAGTACAAAGACCTCACCGCTCTAGCGTACGACGCGGTCCACAACATGCTTTTGTTTGTAGACAGACAGAACGACAACGCTTCCATCTTCAGCTACCACCTAGCCACGGGCAAATACCAATCTTTGATCAGGAAAAAGCCTTACGAAAGCATTCATGGCATAGCTTTTGATCCTGTCGATAGCTTATTATTCTGGACTGACACTCTAACAAGAAGCATATACACAATGTCCTTGAAACCAGGCTCTAACAACTCAGCGTATGGAAACCTTTGGATTCAAATGGACGATGAGATTCCAAGGGGTATCGTAGTCGACAGTTGTCGAGGGTGAGTTATACTATTTCTTCTAGAAAAAAAATAAGATTTAAGCGAGAGATAAAATCCTACATCCGCAAAGGTATACAACGCATTATAACATACCTACTAGTTGTTACCCGCGACATCCTACTAATATTATAAACGCGAAAGTTTGTAAGTACGGTCCATCCGTACTTACAAACTTTGTTTGTTACTCTTTCACGTAAAGACTACTGAATGGGTTTTAATGAAACTTTTCAATTATATAGTTTATACATCAGAATAACACATAGGCTACAATTTATAAAGCTATTGTGTGAATTGTAACGCCACGCTAATAATTATAAGCTACTCGAAATACTAATCTTGCGCAGACGAAGACACGGGCACCAGTTCATTATAATTTTACCCCGTACTTTGGCCACTTTATGGATGATTTTGCGAAAAGGCTGAAACACGTATTTCTTAACAAATTAGGAATAAATATTATTTGAGACAAAAGATAAGCCCTTCCCCGAAGAAGTTCATGTTTTTTCAGTGAATATTTATGGTTTTATTTGTTGTAGCTACGTCTATTGGACAAACACAAATGTTAGTAAGCCTACGATAGAACGAGCACGCTTTGACGGGTCAGAGAGAGAAGTGATCGTGAGCACAAACATTTATATGCCAGTGAGTTTATCAATCGATCAACGCACTAAGCATCTGTACTGGGTCGACGATAGAGAAGGCATCTACTTTTCCATCGAGAGTTCTGATCTTGACGGAAATCATAGGAATACACTATACTTAGGATCACAGCATGAGCCCGACGCGCTGACTGTGTCTCATGATAGTATATACTGGGTAGATTGGGGATTTAAAACGATTTGGAAACTGCCGAAGAACGCTAAGAAAGATACGGAGCCAACGGAATATATCAACTTCAAAATGGAAATTCCCTTTGGTATCGCTGCTAACTACATCATCGAGGATCAGACTGAAGGTGTCAGCGAATGTAAGGGTCTGAGCAGCCTTTCTAAGGATAAATCGGCCATAAACGATTCATATAGTGTGCCTCCTGATATGGGGATGTTCTGCGTACACGGAGTGAAGGTGGACAATAAACTGGAATGCAAGTGTAAGCCTGGTTATACTGGGGATAGATGCGATATTTCCGTCTGTCAGAACTTCTGTTTTCAAGGGGACTGCAGCATAAATAATGATGGAAAACCGTCTTGCAGGTAAAAACTCTTGGAATCTTGATGCCAAAAAAAAGGTGGCTTATCGATGTTCTGTTTTTATTATTTGGTTTATAATATTCAGGGTAATAATATTCGAACCGCGATCGGAATTGAACCATAGTTGGATCTGAATAGAACGCTAAATGTTGTAAATTATTAGAATTGGCTTCCTGAAAACTAATAAAGGTAGGTAGTATTCTAGACAAAAACTTATCTTACGTGCTCGTAAGCAAATCACACAAATTTTCAGATGCAAAGAAGGTTTCTACGGAGGACGCTGCGAAGTAAACGTTTGCAATGGGTTTTGCCTGAACCACGGTGTGTGCTCCCTAAACGAGGAACACAAACCCGTCTGCAGCTGTGCTACAGACTACGAAGGCATGAGGTGCGAAGCTGTAAAGGTTATAACAACTACAGTAGATCCAAGAACTGAACAAACTGTCGTGCATACGACGGAAACTGTTGAAACAACAACTGCGCCTAGGTCATGCAAGTAAGTTATAATTACATGTTATAATTATACTTATTGATACTTTTAGAGCAAGCAAGTTGAACGCTCAAGACCGTTCGTCATGGCACATATTTAAGAAATAAATAAACATAGCCCGACGAAATTGTGAAGGTTGCAGGAAGTCAGTGGATAGAGAAGGCTCAAGACCGTTCATCATGGAATTCTTTGGGGTTCATGATGATGATGATTGATATTTTGTTTTTATGAATGTTGTGGATATTTCTGAAAGAATAATTTTGATTCCAGCTGCACATCCAACGCCACAAAGCTATCAATATTCTCATCTGAGCCCTCCAGCGCTACTGATGGAGAATTCGTAATGGCTTCCAGCTGCAATGAAGGTTGGGACGCGATAAGAGACCCTATCATCATGGTATTAGGGATCCTTTGTGGCCTGCTTGTCCTGGCTTGCGTGGTGCTCTTCACAAAAATACTCCAGTTAAAGAAGCGACCGAGGTAAGAGCCGTTTCTATTACATTGTAATAAGTAGGTTTACAATCTGTTCATGTTGGCTATGATAATTTGTTGCATATTTGTTGCACTGAGACTTGGTTGCTAAGTATTGGCCTCATACACAAGCTCAAAGTCGTGCAACGGGCTATAGGGATACTCGGAGTATTACTGCGTGATAAAATCCGGCATCAGTAAATTTGTATAACCAAGGTAACCGACAAGTTGAAGTGCCAGTGGGCGGGCAGGCAGCCATATAGCTCAGAGAACCGATAACCGTTGGGGAATAAAGGTTCTCGAATGGCGACCACGAACCGGGCGACGCAGTATTAGAATGCCCGATAGACCCACATTGTGAAGGTTGCGGGACGCCCCGGTCGGTGCATGGAAAAGGCTAAATACTGTTCGTCATGGAACTCTTCGAGGGAGGCCGATGTCCAGCAGTGGACTTCTACAGGCTGATGATGATGATGAATACGTAGGTAGGTACACCAGAAATGAGGAGCAATACAAAAAGGTAGTACTTAGGTACCTATATTTTATCCTCCATCCAAAGACACGGCCAAGGTATGGGAAAATACTTGACATAGAAAAGAGGTTTGTAGGGTTCGATTGTTCAATTCTGTGAATTTTTGCAAGTTGTTGTGATTGTAAGACCAGTGGCGGATTTGCAGTCTTGGCCGCTCTAGGCCCCAGGCCATGTGCCGCCCCTATCTCAGCACCCATCTTATAGACCAGGTACATAATGAATTTACTTTATTGCCAACTTTTAATAAATCGAAATCAGAAACGACGAAATCTGTTCGAAGCTGCATGTCTACTGTAGCTAGTAGTAATAAGGCTATGGAGCAGCCTTTTAAATATTTATGTACCTTGCATTTGACTTATTTCTTGCTATCATCAGTGATTTTTTTTTGTCACGATTTGCCGCCCCTAATCTGGCCGCCCTAGGCCCGGGCCTACTGGGCCTTAGGGCAAATCCGCCTCTGTGTAAGACATTGTTCTTTCCTGAATCTTAATCACTGGAAAGGAAAGTTTGCTGTAGTTACATACAATGAAAGCAAAAAATATGACTCTTCGTCTGTAGGTATTTCTGTTTGTAACGTTTTCATGACTAAAGGGATGAATCGATCTTGATTAAATTTAGTATGGAGATAGCCTAAGCCCTGAGGGAATTTAGAACCTATAGTTTTGTATTCAAACGCCGTAGATTTATTTTGCCGTCCGTTCTTCAACTTTACTTTATGTCTGGGCTGAAACTAATTGTTTTGGGTGGAGCTATATCAAACATAATAACATACCTAGCATTTAGCATAAACAGTAGGTAAATATATTTTAAATTAACCTCGATTGTCAAATTTGTAAATGCAATGCAAATTGAAACGTGACTAGAAGCAAAGACAATAGAGAGTAAACACTATTGTCTTTGCTAGGAGCTACCCACTCTGGGATTGAATTAGAGATGTTAAAATTCTCATCAATTCTTCTCACATATATTACAAAAATGCGAAATTTTCGAAAGATGTGAGGATGTGAATATGTTTGGTACTGTAACACGCCGCAACCACTAAACAGATTAGAATGAGAATTGACATGTACGAGTAAGCAGTAAATAGCCTACAATAGCATAAACCTAAGGCTACTTTTTGTCTGATTAATATTTTCCTTTCTTGAACCGCACCTTATTCGATCGTTACCACATTGAAGTTCTACATTCCATTTTGTGAAGAGCATCATCGAAAAATGATAGGCATCAACCTGTGTTTGTTGCCTGATTCCTTTAGGCTTGGTCACGAGAAACTGGCATAGCTTCACCTAGTTTCTAAGACGTTTCATTCAATCCTAGTAATTTTATAGAAATGTATAACGTTTGACTTTGACTTATACGGGTATCAAGACTGCGAAGCCGCGTTTGGAAGCAAGTTGCTTGCTTGTCGTTTCACTGATTCTTTCTTGGTCATCCTGTATTAGGTCAGTGTATGAGGTGTGGTAGCCCTGAAAAGGGCCTATGACCGTCGGTGAAAGAATCACTGTAGAGAAAGGATAACAGTACGCCTCTTAGAGCTAGTCATGCGTGATCATCTATCTACCTACGTGTTTTTTTTTTTTACAACAGGCATACGGCCCACCTGATATTAAGTGGTTACCGTCGCCTATTGACATCAGCAACACCTGGGGCATTACTAATGCGTTGCCTGCCGAACCCCTCCCCCCTAAAGAGCTCTGGCAACCTTACTCACCGCAGGAACACAACACTATTATGTTATAATAATTATCTGTGCCCTTCTCTTCATCGCCTGATAGCGGCTGATGGCTACCGAGTATCAAACCTGCTGTGACGACAGCAGACATTTTATGGCGAGGCTGAAAAGCAGCGTAGCTGAGCCCTCGACCATTTCACCTGTCTACCTACATACATACCAAAACCTGTAAATTACCAATTGTATTTTTATAGCTGTGTGTAGGATTCTTGGTGAATAAATGCCCTTTTATTTTTTTTATTTGAAACAAATAATGTTATTTGGCTGCGATCTTCTGTAAGGTGGAGGTACCTCGGCGGGCTGCTCCAATTTAGAGCGAGAAAATCTCGCTGTGCCCTACCTCCTCCTAAAACAATTGTGTTTCGTTATTTTTTTTTGTGATTCGGTGAAATTGCGCACGTTGCGGTTACCAAATAGATGAATGGATGGCCTAAAAACTTCTGTTTATTTGCGAGTCATGCTATCTTTGACGGCTATAATTCTCATCAAGTTTATTTTCTCATTTAGGTAATCTTTGCCCTCTACGATAATATTTTTTAAGGAACACGTGAGTTGATCGTGCCTTGTTTTGTAATAATGTATTTACTGGCTGCAGGCGGATTCGCTCGCGTTATTCCCGAATAAAAATAAGCGTAGGTCCTATGGAACCTATGTCACACAGGTCCGCTCCTTTAACTATGCAAAAAATCACTTCAATTCGTTGCTCCGTTGCTGCGTGAAAGAAGGAAAAACCGAAAAACACTTCCGAGTTGCGGGAAGTCGGTGGATGGAAAAAGCTCAAGACCGTACGTCGTGGAACTCTTTCGGGGAGGCCTATGTCCAGCAGTGGACTTTTTCAGCCTGATGATGATTAGGAATGAGGAATCAACAGGTGGGCCGTATGCTTGTTTGCCACCTCAGTTGTATATAAAAAAAAAATGAGAAGGAAGGATAGTAAGCCGGAAAGGGCTTATTCTGTAGTACCCAATAGGTTTTGTCCACGATCATCATCATCATCATCATTTCAACATGGCCTCCCCCACAGACAGAGCGAATTCGTTATCATATGGGGGGATTTGCCCATACTCACCACGCTGGGCATGCGGGTTGGCGAGCGCAGTTAGAGCTATCGTTGTTAAAATGAGGGACGCTGCTGCCCATCCCCTAGCTTTTTTCCCTTAGTCGCCTCTTACGACATCCGGGGATAGGTAGATATGGAGGGGCCTATTCTTCAGCCGGGGCCACCACGGCCACGATAACAAGGCAATAACTTTTGTACTAAGATTTTTTTTTTTACAGAATCAAGAAGCGCATAATCGTGAACAAGAACGTGACGCCGTTAACTGCGCGACCGGACCAGTGTGAGATCACTATAGAGAATTGCTGTAACATGAATATCTGTGAAACTGTAAGTAGAAACAACGCTCTTAAGTATAGAAGAGTTTCGTGTTGGGTTCGATTCCCGTTGGGACATAAGCTTGATTCCCTGTGCCGTGGGTGAACTGTACAGTCAGCATCAAAATGGTGATCAAACAAAGTTCCGAAAGTATTTTTTTTAAACTAGGTAGGTAATTATTATAAAGAAATAAGCTCACGACTTGGTAGACCTCACAGATCTCCAGACGATCAGATCCTTGAAGATGTTTAAGGGGGTTAGTCAGAGGCATGTCCAAACATTTTAGTACATGATAATTTTCAGTAGTGAATATTCCATTATCATTGATTGGTAAATATCTTATCAGAATCAGATCAGAATTAATTCAAAACGACCGATCCGATTTCTAAATTCCGAAAATGTCATATTTTTCTGATGCTGACTGTACCATGATAACACGTCATGATCGTTTTAGTTAGGAACTTTTGAATTGAGCATTTTGCGATGTTTAAATGTATTAATATTAATATTATATAATAAATATTAATATAATATTATATTAATATTTATTATAGAACTTCTATTATTTTAGCTCGTGCACGTATAAAAATAGTCTGATTTGCACTTTGCACTAGGAATGTTTTACACTAAAACCCAGTGTGTGTTTATAATACTTAATTCTACTGCCGTGCTATGACAAACTATCTATATGTTTTGAGGAAATTTATCTTTAAAGTTTCTTTATTTTTTATTGTACACAAGAAATAATAAAGTTTCTAATAGGTACCTATCTAGTTTTAGCAGTTTGCATTCTTGTTACGATAGGTTATTTTTTCTACACTTTGTCATAGCACCGCAAACAGGTTCCACTCTTTTTATTAAAACCACGATAAGGTATTTAAATTAGTTAAAAATGATTAATCATTTTTATAAAATGATCGTAAATATCTGGTATTGTATTAATATTGTGAAGTCACCGATGATTTTTAGTGAATCTGAATCCTAGCTAATTATTAAAAATACTATGTTTGTTACTCAAAATGGGTGCCTAAACCGCAAATGAGTTAAAATAAATCGGGAAAAACAAAACTTAGCTTAGGTATAGGTAAAAGCTACCTAATTAAAAATAATTTGTAGTAACAATGAATTAATTAATTACAAAAAAAAAAGATCTGTTTTTCCTTGAAAACTATGAGTATGTGACGTGCCTACAACCTTTTTACACAGGATGATAATGCTTTGGAAAGCCATCGGCGGTTTTAAAGATTGGGTCGAGTTCGTCACAAGGTTTCACATTTTGTTATACCGCCTACCCTGCATGGTTTAGGGTGCACTAGCAACTAACACGATAGATACCTACACGGATATCTACGCCTGTTTGAGTATACCTACTGATGATTTTGTATGGCATTTACTAAATTCTTGCAGCGTTAATCTTTCCGTCTATTTCTAACAAAAAATAGGAAAAAATATCAAATTGGACATCAATCAATCTCTAAGTATATCTTTTTAAGTACAGTCACCTGCATTAAGCATTCATAATTTTCAAAATGATGGCACAGTACTGAAAATAATGATGCATACAGCAAAACCTTAAAAATTATGTACCTACCATACCATACATACATACCTTCATAGAAAATAAGTAAAGATTGTTTACAATTTTTCTTACATTGAATATCGAGAACCTAATGTCTAGACAAACCTAACATAGGTTTTAAGACATTTACTACCATTCATTTGTATTTCTTTTGTGTAATAAATAAATAAATATATAAATATACCTAACCATAAACATGTGCCATTTTCAACTTTACACTCACTCATCATTTTATTGCATTCAAAAGAAAAATGGTCAGACAGTTATTTTAAATCTGAAATGAAAGTTATTCAGGAATGACTCCATTCATGAATAACTAACATAAAATAACAAACATTAAATATAAAGGTGCATGAACAACTAATTTCCACACCCACGCCGTATACGAGACAAATAATTAGTAAGTTCATTTATATACAAAACAGTACCTAACTCAAATCAAGTGGCCCAGGTAGTATATAATTTATAAAACAGCACGGTAGATATAGATTTTTACTGAGGTGGTCAAGACGTCAACATTCCACAAGACATCATTTTGACATTTGTAGTGTAGTAGTACTAACTAACTGTCTCTAGCGTGATTCATAAATATATACCATCCCGAATGGGGCTTATGAAAAAATATAAGTGGGAAAAAAAGTATTTCCACCCGATTTTTTCAAATTAGCTGTTTTGGTCGCTGTTTTGTTCCCTATTTTTACTATTTTTATAACGTATTATACGATTTTTTATACGAACGAGAAGTTCAACATCAAAATTAATATCAGCTGAATAACTGATTACCTACTACAGCTAAATTTTGACCCCCCAAGACAGCTGATATATAATTATTTCAATGAAAAATTTTGAATTTCCTATAGTCGTAGAACAAACTTTATTGTCAATTGGGTGTAGAATAAGCCCCTTTCGGGATAGCATAGGTACATATTACGAATCACCTTTTATAGAAAGAAAATGTTAAAGACATGAAATTATCAAACAAAATATTTATAAGACAATCATGAAAGTATCAAACAAAATATTTACTGACAACTACGAAATCATCGACCAAAATTTTAACTCCTTTGACATTTTCTTTGCACCAACATTAATAAGCAATAAATAACTGAGTAACATTTTGTTCCAGCCATGCTTTGAACCGAGATCAACGATACGACCTACATTACTCAACTCTAAGTCTGGCAAGGAGGAGAAGAAAAATCTGATTGCCAACATGGAGTTTCCCGACGATTACTGAACGGTCATTGAATGTAACTAAAATTGCAGTGGGTATGGTAAAACCATTTCTTGTGTGACAGTAGGCGATGCAACGGGCGCGTTAGAATATTGAGCTTGCAAATTACATCGGACAATAAAAATCAGCACTTTACAAGGAACGAATGCGAGCGAGAGAGACTATAAATTAATGAATAAAATAAAGATGTATGTCTGTCTCGCTCAGAGGCCGTACTCTGCGAGATCAGTGGGTTCTCACTTTTCACTTTACGAAGGGAAAAAAGTGTGTATGCACTTTTCCCGTCGAAAACGCCGCCTATAAAAACCAGTAATGTAGGTATATTACTGGTTTTTATAGGCGGCCTTTTCGCGACTCCATACAAAAACGGTAATCTATACACTTCACGATTTGTCGCGTCCGGCATCGATTTTTGTCATCAGGGTTTAACAGCTACGAAAAACACTGCGTGATATTTTTGAAGAAAATCAGGGGCCCGATTCCGAGGTTATTCTCAGCGTAAGACGGGAAAGTCAATAGCTTACCGGTTTTTGTAGGGGCGCTTTTCGTAACACAATACAGAAACGGTAAGCTATTCACTTTTCATATCTCACGGTGAGAAGTGAGTAACGCATCTCGGAATCGGGTTTCAGGAGCAAAATAAAGACAGTGTAAGATTTTTCGAGTATTTGTTGTGTGGATTGGACAGAACGAGGTTTCAAATAGCAAGTGGTGTTTTTCGTAGGCTTAGGTACATGTGCGATGTAAAGCGCCGGTGTGTACCTAGCATATACCTGCTTTTGATGAAGATACAATAACTAATAGTGAGCGAAATATCCCTGGCACAATATTGAAGGAATATGGAACACAATATGGAATTTTTGTACTTTCGAAAATAATGTTCTAATACTTTCCTATGATGCATTGCATCATTACACCGACAAGAGCTAAGCTCTTAAATCATAGTAGTAGTACCTTCCTATACAAGGTGATTCATAATAATATGTGTAACAATTATTAGGATTGCTGTGTAATTGCTAAAATCTTAAAGGGAGGCTTTTTCCCAGCAGTGGGACACAAGCTTATCATAATCAAGTAGGATTTATCAGTCCAAAACAAATTATCCACATAAAAAATTACGCAGCAAAATCTATAGCTCTGAAATAGATATAAGATAGGCATTTATCTGTTCCGCGTCGTGCAAATCATATTGATAAATACTATATCGTAATTCTAGAATGTACCTTTAGTTGATAAATATTGTAGTAAATTGCACGTATCCATTTGACATTGAATAAAACATTATAATAAATAAATAACCATGCAATGTTGTTCTTATGAAATCAACACAATTGCAACTAACAAACACCTATACAAGGCGATTCATTAATATGTATACAATCCCGTAAGGGGATTATTCTGTCAACAAAACGAAAGAATATTAGCAAAACATCTTTTTGTTTTGTTGTTTTTTTCCACAACTTTTTCAAAGTACCGGTTTTTTGTATTTTTATAGGTAATCTTTATAACTTATTATTCAACTTACGAGAAGTTCAATATCAAGATACTAAAACAGCTGAATAATTGAGTTTTTGAACTAATTCGACTGCAAAACAGATGATTTTTGCAGTTTTTTACAATGAAAAGTTCCGAATTTCCAAAAGTCGTCAAACAAATTTTATTGCCATTTAGAGGTAGAATAAGCCCCTTTCGGGATTTTAGTACACATAGGTATTATGAATCAGTGTGTACCTATAAATGATTTACCATAAACTCCTTATTCCTCTTTTAATTGTGCCAAAGGTTTACTTTTGTGATATTTGGTTAAGAGACCGCCATTGATACGCTTCTTGATAGCGCTGATCATAAAATAACGTTCCGGATCAATTTAACAAGTGAAATATGAGTGAACGCGTAATACTTAAATTTTGGTTATATTAGTGGGACGAAACAGTGCCGTTTGTACCATTAATGGTACTGGCAACAAGAAGTCCGGCACATTTCGTTTAGAACGATCACATATTAAATTCAGCACCGAATGATACGCGCTTCAGTAGCAAAATGGGGTCACAGGCTGTGTGATTGCTAAAAAATTAAAAGGATAATTTATTTATTTTGATGTGGGCATATCTTGTACGTAAACCTTATTACTCGCTAAAATTCTCATGCTCTGGTAGATTTAGCCACACTTTGCAACATTCACAATGTGCCTTTTGAAACAAATAGAATGCAATTTTATGCAATAAAATAATAGTAGATATTTTCAGTTTAAATATAACCAAATCATGGCAATTTTAGCTTGTTTCTAAATTAATGTGGTTACTGCCTTATTTTTTGTCGATTTGTAACAGTGCCAAAATGTTGTTACTTTGCCTAACTTATGTCGCGAAAAATATAAAAGAGCATTTATAAAAATAGTGTACCAAAGTACAGATTTTTTAGTTAATTTAATGAGCGTTACCAAAATATTCGTGGCAAGATCCAAAAAATATTCTAAAATTATATTTTTATTGTTTGACATCATATAAAACTATCATATTGATTGTTAAATATGTCTGTTCCGTTTGTGTTCGTAAAATTGTTCAGTGAAAATGTACTTATTTGTTCCATAAACAATCGGAAAAGACTTGTTAACTATTTATATCGATTAACGGATGAAAGACTTAGAGTACTTGTGTTTATCTCGGAGGTAAAAATTATGACTTGTATTCTTAGTCAAATTACACAATGAGCAGTTATGCAACCTATTTAACGTATTAACAATTCCAAAATATCTTTGTTTAACTTATGTAGTCGGTGGAAAAATGGTCATAGAGGTCACCAAATGGATGTTGGTAAGTATATGTAGGTACAGCAGAAGCAAGTGCTTCATACTAAAGAAAATTTGGATTTTGCGTGTTATCCTTTTAAAGGAATTATAATGAGATGAGGGGAAAAAATACTAAGAATATCAGGGATCAAGAATATAACAAAATTAACATTTCCAATATCAAATTTAAATCTTTTTCCTGCTAGCATTATTCAATGGTTGTACACGAGTCTGTGTTCAATGTTGTAACTAAAACTTTTTTAAATACCTAATGAAAAAATTTCTCCGAGATAGCAAAAACTATTGATTTCAGTATAAAGAATGGGTCATTTTATAAAAACGCCAATTTTCAACCTATTTAAAGTTTCAATCCTATTGATAATTTTATAGGGTTAAAATTTCCGTAATTTTAAAATGAATGTGTTAATTTATTTAAGTTACTGATGTACGGTTGTTTTTTCTTATATTTTTTTTGTTTGAGTGAAATTACATTGCGTCCATAAAAAGTAATAATTTTGAAAGAAGACATTCGATAGGACTGGAAAGGTATTTCAGATTTGGGTTGGAGTTTTTTTGAATCAAAAATATTCAATGTAATTTCACTCATTATTTGTGGTGCCTAATCTCTTTACTTAGCACCTTAGTTCTCCTAAATTAAATCGTAGCCGGGGTTTGGGCTATAGGGACACCCCACATTTAAAGGCTTCCGCTTATGTCAACGCCATAAGGATGTAAATACACTTGGAAATTTTATAAGTGGGGTCTTCCTTAGTAGGTTTAAGAAAATTGCGTTCCTATACATTTAAAAATATTTAACAAAGTACCTCAATATAGATTTATATAAATTTGAAAATTGCATTAGAATTTGAAGAATTACAGACTATTACATGAATAATTTTTTAACAGTAAATAAAAATGTTACCTACTTATCTGATTTTATGATGATTGTACTTAAAACTTGGACCTATTATAACTTTGTTTTCGTAGAATCTCACATTTAGGTACTTAAAATGTACTTATGATCAAAATTATTATTTTTTAAACATTGACATATTATACAAACAACAGCAGCTGTAATATATTTGGCACCTATGTATTTATTTGGCTTATATTGTCGGTACTTAGCTAATTTGTTAATGTATTTAGATATACCATTAGTTTAGTCGTGGATTGATAATATCCACATCAGAAATGTGATATTATTGAGTCTTTGTATAAGCCTCCATTAGTGATTATTATAAGTTTTAATAAAAAATAAAGTGCTTTGCAAAATAATCGTGTTTTAATGAAAACCATTTTATTTTTTAATCTAATTTATATACGTTTATCTAAATCCTACTAATATTATAAATGCGAAAGTTTGTGAGGATGTTTGGATGTTTAAATATTTGGATGATTGTGTTTCAATCACGCCGTTACGGCTCAACCGATTTCGATGAATCTTTGAATAGATTGAGTTCTTTACCTATAATAGCATATAGGCTACTTTTATCTAGGTAGGTACCTAATACGCGCGCGAAGCCGCGAGCGGAAGCTAGTATATTTGTAACTGACTGACTGACATACAACGCAGAGCCTAAACCGTTGGTCCCAGACTTGGAATTTGGAAGGTGTGTCCCTTTCAGTGCACTGAGAAAGGAATTAAGAAATTAAATCCCTAAGAGGGTGCAGCGAGGGTTGAAGTTTGCATGAAAAAATGCACGCTATCGAAGTGGCGGGGCCTTTCACCATTACTAAATAGAGTAACTAGGTACCTATATAGTTCTAGTTAAAAAATATTTTATAAAATGTATTAAAACAATAGTTGTGTTTGAATGAAAACCATTATTTTTTTTAAATATAATTCATTTTATTTATGCTATATAAAGTAGCTATACCTACACATTACAGAGCTATATCACAATTGTTAACGAAACTAAAATCTCTGACATAAAATGCAAAAACATTACATTATTTCAACAATACTATTCTACATTGATGGAAAGTGAGTTATTTTAAACAAAACGTCATCATTATTCCAGTCTACGTACAAACTACATGTAATGTAATTATATCAATGAATTGAAAATGCATACATTTTGTTATTTTAATGATTACAACACAGTATTGCACACTACAATTAAATCTCATAATAATTATGTTTTTTTATTTTTTTTTATTTTATTACGAAAAGTTACACTATTTTTATAGGAGCACCTAATTAATGCAATAGTGTACCAAGTTATAGTAATGAACGAGAAGATTAATGTGGGTGGATATAATAGTAGATGAAGGCCAAAGAAAAGATGGATGGATTTTATAAAAGGAAAGGGGCTTAGTCTACAAAGAAAATGAAAAAATATTAGAGAAAAAAACGTATTTTTTCAAATCAGATGTTTTTTATCTTTATATAATTATAAAGCGAACTATACGTTCCACATCAAGATTGCTACCTTAATCAGCAGGATAATTAATAGATAAGTTTGGACTGATTTTTGACTAGCTAGGTAGGCTTTGCATAGGGTTATTTCAATGTTTAATTTCCAAAAGTTGTAGAACAAACCCCTTTGAGATAGTATATACATGTGGGACAAGGACAGAAAGATAATGATGAATTAAAGGTTTTGCCAAATAGGATGCGTACTTAGCGCGCGTCAGAGTGCTAGCCTGACGGCGCACTTTAGCATCAAATTGTGTTGTACTATGACGGTGTTAGCTGTCAAACAGCTGTTAGAGCACCGACGCTAGTAGTACTATCGCTCTGACGCGCGCTAAGTACGCATCCTATTTGGCAAAGCCTTTATGTTATACTAGGATACCATAGAATAAAGCTAAGTAATAAAGCTAATTTCATAATATTATGAGATATTGCTTCTAACACCAGATTTTTACTTAATCTTACTGGCAGCTAACAACAACAACAACAAGCTAGCTGAACAACGGGCTAGTGGAAATTGTCCAAGCGGTTGGGTCGGAGTTCTTTAAGACCCACCGTAAAAATAGAACCCAGAAACTCTCTGAGCACACTCTAAAACTCATGGCTGAGCGAAACGACATGAGACTGCATTCTTCAGTGGACAGGTCGAAATACGGCGTGCTCAATAGGCAGATCTCTAAGTCCATGCGACACGATTTGCGCCTTTTTAATACAGCTTGTATTAAACACGCCATAGAGCGTAATAAAGGCTCGAAAGTGTTCGCAAAAGATCTGTCTATTGGACAAAGTCAGTTGACGAAACTGAAGACCGATGGCGGCAGTATCGTCTCGTCGAAGCCTGAGATTTTACGAGAGCTCGAGAAGTTCTATGGACAACTGTACACCTCATCGCAAAGTCCTGCTCTAAGCACGGCAAGCGATGCAAGAGCCCGCCTGACCCGGCACTATACCGAAGACATCCCGGACGTCAGCCTATACGAGATCCGGACGGCCCTCAAACAGCTTAAGAACAATAAGGCACCGGGGGAGGACGGAATAACGTCAGAGCTTCTGAAAGCGGGTGGAACACCGGTACTTAAAGTCCTTCAGAAGCTATTTAATTCCGTCATCCTCGAAGGTACAACGCCTGAGGCGTGGAACAGGAGCGTGGTGGTACTGTTTTTCAAGAAAGGTGACAACACCCTCTTGAAGAATTATAGGCCCATCTCGCTGCTGAGCCATGTCTATAAGCTGTTTTCGAGAGTTGTCACTAATCGGCTCGCCCGTAGGTTTGACGACTTCCAGCCTCCCGAACAAGCCGGGTTCCGCAAAGGCTTTAGTACCGTAGACCACATCCACACGCTTCGGCAGATTATACAGAAGACCGAAGAGTATAATCGGCCATTGTGTCTAGCGTTTGTAGACTACGAAAAAGCCTTCGATTCAGTCGAGACCTGGGCAGTGTTACGGTCACTACAGCGGTGCCAGATCGACTACCGGTATATCGAAGTGTTGAAGTGTTTATACAGCAAGGCCACCATGTCTATCCGACTCCAAGACCAGAGCACAAATCCTATCCAATTGCAAAAAGGGGTGAGACAGGGAGACGTAATATCTCCGAAACTGTTCACCTCTGCATTGGAGGATGTTTTTAAGCTTCTGCACTGGGAAGGACAAGGCATCAACATCAATGGCGAATACATCACTCACCTTCGATTCGCCGATGATATAGTCATAATGGCAGAATCGCTGGAGGACCTTGGCGCTATGCTCAGAGACCTCAGTACCGTATCCCAACAGGTAGGTCTTAAAATGAACATGAGCAAGACAAATATCATGTCCAATGCTCATGTCGCACCTATGCCGGTAAATGTTGGGATCGATACCATTCAAGTTGTAGACCACTATGTCTATTTGGGTCAGACGATTCAACTAGGAAGGTCCAACTTCGACAAAGAGGTCAACCGACGAATCCAACTCGGATGGGCAGCGTTTGGGAAACTTCGTCATATCTTCTCGTCGCAGATACCGCAGAGCCTCAAGACGAAAGTCTACAATCAGTGCGTGTTGCCAGTGATGACATATGGCACTGAGACTTGGTCGCTAACTATTGGCCTTATACACAAGCTCAAAGTCGCCCAACGGGCTATGGAGAGAGCTATGCTCGGCGTTTCACTGCGTGATAAAATCCGAAATTTGGAAATCCGTAGAAGAACCAAGGTTACCGACATAGCTTTCAGAATTAGCAGGTTGAAGTGGCAGTGGGCCGGCCATATAGCTCGCAGAACCGACAACCGTTGGGGAACAAAGGTTCTCGAGTGGCGACCACGAACCGGACGACGCAGTGTTGGAAGGCCCCCCACCCGATGGACCGACGACATTGTTAAGGTTGCGGGAAGTCGGTGGATGGAAAAGGCTCAAGACCGTTCGTCATGGAACTCTTTGGGGGAGGCCTATGTTCAGCAGTGGACTTCATCAGGCTGATGATGATGATGACTGGCAGCTAGGTAAGGCGTTAGTAATGACCGTATTATTTTTATTGTTTTTGCCGAAAACCTTAAACCGAATTCTGTACGGCCGCCGAAGTAGAAGGTTAGAGACCTAGTTCTGTATACCTATTAGAGTGCTATTTTGTTTCCAACCATAATTTTTATATTAATTTAGAAAAATTAAAGCCAAAACTTGTTAATTTTTATAAAACACGATTTAATTGCATTTTGCAAAAAATCATATGAACTGCGTAAGTACCTCGTATTATTTATTTATTATGCGGATAAATATATATCGCAATATATCGTAAGCCACCGTATTTGGTCATAGCATTCCCATTTATTAATTATTATTGTTATAATCATATCATTACAAATTTAAATCAGTTCATAAATTAATAACAACTAACCATAAATATTTTTCCCTGTATGTAACTCAATGTTACATACATTGAGTTACATACAGGGAAAAATATTATTAAATATATAAATAATATTAAATATACAACAAAATATTATAATTAATTAAATAAAGATCACCAAAAAATCCGCCTTACCACTTTTGAAACTATTTCGCTTTTACGTAAGCCTGTCCGGCCCATTTACTATGAGGCAGGACTGGCCTCATAGCTCAGTTGGTAGTAACTCTGCCTTCTGCGCTAGAGGTTGCAGGTTCGATTCCCGCACTGGACAAACATTTGTGACTAACACAGATGTTTGTTCTGCGTCTGGGTGTTAAATATATACCTATTATGTAAATATCAGTCTCTCTGAGATCAGTTGACAATGTGTGATATGTCCGGAATATTTTTTTTTAATTTCTTCATTCACTGTGTTCCTTTGCGGGTGAACCATCATTAAAATATGACTTTGATTACCCAGTCTGTTGTTGATGACAAAAAGATACTTTGTTATGATTACGCATTTACGAAAGGCAAGATGTAGTAACAGATCACTTCACGCAAAATACGCCCTTAGTGGTGGGTAGGTGGTAAGGTGGAACTTATGGTGAAAGTACATGTGTTTTGAATTTACTCACATCAACTAAATATTTCAAGTAACAAAAAAAACGTACACTTGATCGAATTTAATAAGATTTTTTTTTTAAAGTTTTTCATTTCACGATGGCTTGTCTGACCTGTCAGTCATTGATATAAGATTCAAATTGCAATGATTCACCGTAATTCGTGAAATAAAATAACTCTAATATTATGTATAATTTTATTCTAGGCACTACTGACCGAATCAAATAAAATATGTACCTATAACTTTGTATAATTCTCGGTTCGCACCTATAAAATCAATAATTACTGAGCAACAAGTACACGAGCCTGCCTATAATATATTTTACAACATGTTCCTTAACAAGTATACAATCCCGAAAGAGGCTTATTCTATCAAAAGAAAATTTATTTATCCGTACTTTTAATATCAGTTTTTATTGGTCTTTAAAACTAATTATTAACTGAGAAGTTCAAGACCTGAATAATTGAGTTTGAACAGATTTGGGCCCAAAAAACACTCCGGATCCGTTGTACTACTGAATAGACAATGATTTTGACATTCTTCTATTTTAAATTTTAGTTATACGATTTTTGAAATTCATTTATTTGTAATTTTGCATGCCGACTATGGTAGAACATAATTGAAACACTTTTATTTTATGACCATTGTTAACCTACATTATGTTCAAGCAAATAAATTTATCTTTATCTTTATAGTTATGTAAAATTTCCAAAATTCGAAGAACAATAATTGGGTGTAGAATAAGCCCCTTTCGGGATAGTATACATATTGTATATGAAATAAGTATACATATTGTATACAAATGTATATGAAACAGCTTTTAAAGCTAAACGAACAACCACAAACAAATAACTAGTGCACACACTGGTATGTTGTATTATGCTACAGTTTAATATATTTGGTTAACTTACATTATTAATTCATTGTAAAATGTGCGTATTGAGAAAGCGATGTTCTAATCTGAAACAAAAATTACATCACATTAAAAATACGAAAGTTACTCTTGTCTGTTTGTTACCTTTTCACGGCGAAACGGCTGAACTGATTTTTATGAAATTTGCCAGGGGTTCGGCAACGCGTGCGCCGTGCCTCTGGTATTGCCAGCGTTCATAGGCTACGGTAACTACCAACAGGCTACTCAACTTAACAACAGGTGGGCCGTAAGCTTATTTGCCAACTTAGATGTATAAAAAAAACATACCATGAATGAGCAGACTGGCTAGTTCAGCCAGCCTTTCCCTGTGCTGTCTGGCGTGGACATGCGTCTCCCACAGCATGGTGATCCCACGGGTAGAAATGGAAGGGCCTATTCTTCAACATGGCCACTACGGCCCAGGTAAAGCTACATACCACGTATGAGCAGACTGGCTAGTTCAGCCAGCTTGTCCCTGTGCTGTCTGGCGTGGACTTGCATCTCCCACAGCATGGTGATCCCACGGGTAGAAATGGAAGGGCCTATTCTTCAACCGGGCCACCACGGCCCGGGTAAAGCTACATACCACGTATGAGCAGACTGGCTAGTTCAGCCAGCTTGTCCCTGTGCTGTCTGGCGTGGACATGCATCTCCCACAGGATGGTGATGCCACGGGTAGAAATGGAAGGGCCTATTCTTCAACCGGGCCACCACGGCCCGGGTAAAGCTACATACCACGTATGAGCAGACTGGCTAGTTCAGCCAGCTTGTCCCTGTGCTGTCTGGCGTGGACTTGCGTCTCCCACAGCATGGTGATGAGCCGCGCGTCGTCGCGCTCGTCCATGGCGATGTCGCGCGACAGCTGCGGCGAGAACCGGTAGTAGGGGACGCCTTGGCTGGTGCACCAGGCGCGCGCGCGCTCCGTCACTCGCCCGTCGGCTTGTGTCGCCTGGGAAGAAACATTGAGGCTTTTACCCTCTACAACTGAACATACTGTCCTGTAGCACATACATACATACATACATGACTGGCCTCATAGCTCAGTTGGTAGTAACTCTGCCTTCTGCGCTAGAGGTCGCGGGTCGATCCCCGCATAGCTCAGTTGGTAGTAACTCTGCCTTCTGCGCTAGAGGTCGCGGGTTCGATCCCCGCATAGCTCAGTTGGTAGTAACTCTGCCTTGTGCGCTAGAGGTCGCGGGTTCGATCCCCGCTCTGGATTGTGTGATTAACAAATATGTTTGTTCTGTGTCTGGGTGTGATATGAATCTATTATGTATATGTCTCTGGTACCCACAGTACAGGCTATGCCTAGTTTGGGGTCAGTTGATCGTGTGTGATATGTTCGGAATATTTATTATTATTTATTTACATACATAAAATCACGCCTATTTCCCAGAGGGGTAGGCAGAGACCACGGCTTTCCACTTGCTATTATCCTGACCTTTGCTTCATTAACTCTCATCACATTTCTCATTCATGCTCGTCTGTTTAGGGTACTCTTGACCTGACCTTTATCCAAAACGTCACCGATTAGGTCATCCCCTTCCAACGGTCCCACTCACACTCTCCTTATACATCTGTTTCGTCAATCTTCTTTAGTTCATCCTCTATCTCTCAAATGTACTAAATGTACTATTAAAAGCCCCAAAAAAGTTTTCCTTAACACACGCTTCACGCTTTATTATAGTCACCTGATCGACCAGAAGGTTTCCGATGGCCGACACACCCCACGCTAGTCTCGCTGCGTCCCATAAACTTTCAGGTTTGAACACATCAAAGTCCTTAATCCTTGTAACTGGATTGTTTCCTGAAACAAAACATTGGTTACATTAGGGTAATGCATTATCATCATCATTGCCGACAACCGTTGGGGAACAAAGGTTCTCGAGTGGCGACCACGAACCGGACGACGCAGTGTTGGAAGTCCCCCCACCCGATGGACCGACGGCATTGTGAAGGTTGCGGGAAGTCGGTGGATGGAGAAGGCTTAAGACCGTTCGTCGTGGCACCCTTTGCGGGAGGCCTATGTTCAGCAGTGGACTTCATCAGGCTGATGATAATGGTGATTATCATCATTCCAGCCGTTGGAAATCCACTGCTGAACATCGGCCTCCCCCACAGATTTCCTGAGCGACTTCCTATCATGTGGGGGGAATTTGCCCATACTCACCACGCTGGGCAGGCGGGTTTAGAGCTATCGTTGTTAAATAGGGGACGCTGCTGCCGATCCCCTAGCTATTTTCCCTTAGTCGCCTCATAAGACATACACGGGTAGGAGATACGGAGCACCTATTCTTCAGCCGGGGCCACCACGGACAGGGTACCATTAGGGTAATTGATGGTGACCTATTACATAACTGTAAAATCAAACAACGGTGACTAATCGGCGTTGTATGTTTGTATGTTTATTTTTTAGAACATAACTTTTGACGCATTGTAAGGCCACCTGATGGACCGACGACATTGTGAAGGTTGCGGCAAGTCGGTGGACGCAGAAGGCTCAAGACCGTTCGTCGTAGCACTCTTTGGGGGAGCAAAAGTTCAAGACCGTTTGTGGAGGCCTATGTTTTTCTTTGGTGTTGTTTTCGTTTGTTAAAGTTCTTTTTGATAACCACGACAAAGGGAATCTCAGGCTCGTATTCAGACAAGACTCGAGCATTGATCTGTACTTAAATCTCGATTTGAGACGAGATTCTAATTCTTGAACAGTATTTAAGTATAGATTCAATGATCACAGTTCACCTGAGTAAATGCTTATTCTGAAACGTCAATCAGACGAAATCGGTGTATGAGTTTAGATTTGATTTGACATTAATCAAATGGCATTTTCGTTCCGTTACACGTACTTTGATGCATATTTATACTTCACTTTATTGTTCTATTCTATTTCCACCCTGGCTGTTTGAATTTCTGCGTAAAACGGATCGAAAATTATAAATAAATCAAAATGTAAACGAGAACATTTGAGTACAGATTTGAGACTCGATTCAGCTGAGAGTAGTTTAAGTACCGTTCTTGAATAAAAGCTATGTTTGAGAAGAGATTCAATACTTAAGTAGAGTTCAGCTGATCTGTGATTAAATCTATGCTTGAGTCGTGTCTCTGAATACGAGCCTAAGTGTGGGGTGTGTGGGGTACAAGGTGTGTATAAATATTGTTTATATTTACCAGTGCCACATGAAAGAACGACTCTCAGATTGGTGCTCTCAGCGGCTGCCGCCTGCCCCGTTACTTTGTACGCCAACCGCAGCTCGGCTAGCTCCGTCAACGCGTCCAATGTCGGATTGTTACCCATCAGACCACCATCTAGATATCTGTCAACAATAAATATAATCACTTAGCATCATATATTAAATGGTTGGGAAAAAATATAGGGAGTGTACTTACGTACGTATTTAAAAAATCCAAAACTCCAGTTCGTTTTGTCATCAAGTTGACCCTGTATTTCCCCACATAATGTCACTTTATTTTTCTACACCCTGTACAATAACATTCATGCGACGGGTCTCTGCATGTCATTTATTCATTCATTATGTAGTTATTTCATGGTCAGTCTACTTTATAATTAATATTTTAGAGCTCTTATCGGTGTACCTGCTGATGCAATTTCCTTCATTGTGATCTTTCCCATGCGAGCTCCTTCACCTCTTTATACGACATGACTTGTCCTCCTACGTTCTCAATACTTCATCAAAACACTCATACGCCCCCCCCCCCCACACACCAATACAATACACACACAAACACTCTCTCTCTCTCTCTACCACACTAACGCACACACTTTAATACAGACACACACAAACACACACACTTTCATACAGACACACACACTTTCCCACAGGCTCTCACACAAACATATACACAACCTCACGCACAGGTATTACCTGCCGGAAGCCCGGAAGTAGGAAGGCGCGGCGCCAGTGGCCCGGGCGGCTTGCCACACCAACTGCTCTTCAGGCGAGGGCGGGTCAGGTAATGATACTATTACTGACGAATCACCCGCATCTACCCGCGGACCTGGCAAACGAACAACAACTTAAGACGCTACCTACGTCTGCGTCTCATGAGGCCCTAATAAATATATTTAATGAATATGCGACCTCGGAGTCATTCCCTAACCAAACAATATTGAAAAAGCCATCAAAATCTAACCAGCCGTTACTGAGTAGACGGGTGTACATTCATGATAATTCATGCCCCGCACTGAAGTACAGCTTCGCTCTGTTAAGCACACCGAGCTTTTTGGATGCCAGTTTGACCTTGTCCTCTAAATGACTACGGAATTGAACGTCACTAGAGATATCAACGCCTAGAATCCCAATGCTCTTGTTGATAGTAAGGGATGTGTTCTGGAATTGTGGAGCTACAGTAAATGGGGTTTTTTTAGCAGTGAACGCGCAAACTTGTGTCTCAATCGAAATATTTTGTTTTATACTATAATTTAATTTTCTAATACAAAAATTTATTAAAAATTATACTTTAATTTACATCGTAAGGAAACCAGTAAGTATTCTTAGAAGCGGCGGTAGGCTCTCAACCTGCTACGCTCAATACTCCTAATTTACCAAATTTCATGTTTGAACGGGTTCTATTTAACTACCCTTCTTAAACACCTTTAAGAATCTGAACACCTGGAGTTACAACAAATGAGGAAAGCTAATTTTTTTTTAATAAAAAAAAACTTACTGCTTGTCTTGTTATGCTCGTTCAGTATATGCTGTGCTGATTTATAGTTCCTGAATATGTGAAGATCCACCGGTTTCCGATCAGCTAGGATCGCGAGGATCATCAATTTCGGATTTTCTATATCCGCCATTACCGTTTCCGTGCCTGTAAAATAAAATAAAATAAATGGTACCTACATCTAATAATAAATTGTATGTAACTTTGTTCATAGGAGAGTTTAACTGAAATATTTGGCAATCCAGTGTCGAAATCTTGAAGCATTACAATTTATAGTGAGTAAAATCTTACACTAGACAAAAACAATGACTAGCAGTTAGTAGTAACATAGCTCAGTTAGTAGTAACTCTGCCTTCTGCGCTAGAGATCGCGGGTGATAAACACAGATGTTTGTTCTGTGTCTGGGTGTTAAATATTTATCTATTTTATATATATATATCAGTCTCCGGTACCCATAGTACAGGCTATGCCTAGTTTGGGATCAGCTGACTGTGTGAATATGTCCGGAATATTTATTTATTTAATCTATCAGCATTGTCAGATTTCGCTGAAACTTGGAATAGATGGAGTTATGTACCTATGTTGAATAGCATAAAGGCTAATTTTTATTTAGGTACCACGCGAACAAAGCCGCGGGCGAAAGCTAGTAAAGTATAAAATAACGGTTAAAATGGAGCAATTCAATCGCCGTGTAGGATCCGAAACGTACCCAAGCAATCCTTCAAGATATTCTCCAGCGGCTCAGAGGGGTAGGGCCTCATGCCTACAAACGCATACTCCTTCATCCTGAAGTACAGCCGTTGGCAATCCCGCAGAGTCTTGCCCGCAGCCAGCGCCAGTGCCAGGATCCCGCCAGTGCTGGTCCCGGCTATCCAGTCGAAGCACTGGATCACAGGACGGCCGATGGCCTCTTCTATACTGAGAAGGGTTTGGACTAGAACCAGGCCGCGGATACCGCCTCCATCTAGGCAGAGCAGGCTGAAATATACAGTTTTTTTATTACAAAATTATACCTCGATAGCGCAGCGGGCGAGTGCCATATACTTGCATGATCTGCAAATATTTGTTTCGGGTCCGGGTGTGGCGGTACCATGGTACTCGTACTTTCTGATGTTGGTAAGCGGTTACTGTAGTCTATGAGCGCTTGCAATACCAGAGGCATCACGCACGCGTTGCCGACCTTACCCACCGCAGGAACAAAACCTGCCTGAAAACCAGCGCTGCTTTGCATGGCACTTTTGACATGTAAAGCAGCAACAAGCTGAGTCAGGGCCTGTTTGGCTGCACCCGACACAGAGCGAGACTGGCTGGTTCCTGCTTGTGAGACGGATGCCTGCCTACCTATGTATGTGTCTAATAAGCTTGTAATTTTTTTGTCAGTTCTGTAATTACTCTTTGTATTGTTCTTATGCCCGTTCTGTGTTTTTAGTGTGTAAGTCAAATAAACCTATTCTATTCTATTTGAAACAAATACTGTTATTTGCTGTAGCTGATGTAGCGAGCATTGCCAGCCATTGAAGAGACGGATAAGTTTTTACCGGCCAAGTTTCTGTTTGTTCTCCTTATTGGCCGCTTGCTCCATAGCGGATGTGGCCAGCATCTGGTTGACGATCTCACGCGTGGGCAACTTCGCCATGGCCGGTGGTGGGACCCCGTTGTAGTCGCCGCGGGCGGAACAACTAGGCGGGCAGTTTGTCCATTCGCTAGGGCACCTGTTAACACGAAAATAAACTTAGTACAATGTCGTGTCACAGTACCAAACAAAATAAGCAAGGCATTTACATCTATTCTAGACTAGCTTCCGCCCGCGGCTTCGCTCGTGGTACTTGCATAAATAAATAATAAATTTTATTATATAAAACAAGCATTCACATCAGGGACTGAAAGCGGTAGAGGTTATAGGTACTGGTACCGTTTAAACATTTCGGTACCATTATGCTATACCGGTAGGGCATTACGGTACCGTTATTTCATACCGGTAGATTTCGGCAGCGAAATTTTGAGCCGCGGCTAGTTCGCTAGGACAGTCGCGCCGCGGTGGCGGGGTGGCGGCGTTTCATTAAAGAAAACCTTTATTAACCTTTATTTATTTCGGTTATAGGTACCCGTAGCGAAATAAACCGAAATTAACTGCGAAGCCAGATTTTCCGGTACCGTTATATTTATCGGTAGAGAAATATTCGGGTAACCGGAATTTATCGGTATGACGTCATATCGTTATTTAAAGGTACCTTTATATTCCGGTTATTCAGTCCCTGATTCACATAAATCAAATGTTTACAGATCCTACATTATAAACGTGTAATGGCTTGTACTGGTACAGGTTGTATTGCAGTATCTACACTAAGTGCAAGACTTGTGTTGTAAATACCGCATTACCTTCCAGTGAGGGGACCGAATACTAGCCATATTGAGGTAAGTACCTACTTAAAGTACTCACTTTACTAAGTGTACATTTAGGTAGGAACTAAGCCTACCTAAATGTACACTAATAAAAAGCCTATATGCTATTCTAGGTATAGAACTTTATCTCTTCCAAGTTTCAACGAAAACCGTTGAGCCGTTACGGCGTGATTGAACAACAAACGTTTCTGCTCCACCTTTATTATAAGCACTGGCAAAGAGTGGAACGATCTGCCAGCGTCTGTTTTCCCGGATGAGTACAATCTAGGAGTCTTCAAATCTAGAGTGAATAAGTTCCTTCTGGTAAAGCGTGCTCCATCTTAGGCCACTCTCCATCTTAGGATGGTGGTCAAACGCATAACCATCTCCAATATAAAAAAAAAAAAAAAAAAAAACATCAAAAATCCACCTTAAGGCAATAGTACTTACCATGAGTAGGTAGTAGTACTTATCCTACTTATATTATAAATGCGAAAGTTTGTGAGGATGTTTGGATGTTTGTGGTTCAATCACGGCTAAACGACCGAACGGATTTGGATGAAATTTGGTACAGAGGTAGATTACTTTTTATGTAGGTACCACGCGAGCGAAGCCGCGGGCTGAAGCTAGTACTATATATTATGTATTTTCTTATTTAGAATGCATGCAGATTGAATGTAGTGTTTCATGTTTTCGATTGCGGAGTGACTTAGTAAACGAACATCTTCAAACTTTCACATTGATAATATTTCAATAGAATTATGCTAGGAGTTGAAACTCACCTTTTAGCACCAACAGCGTGTAAAATATACAAGATCTTATCGTTAGTACTATTAGACATTTCAGTCTGCACGCAATGTCTCGGTGTATAGCCGTTAACGTCTTTAGCTTCCAAGTCAGCGCCAAAAACCACCAATGCTTGTACGATTGTGGCGTTGGTTTGCTTAACAGCTAGATGGAGGGGGGTGTTGCCGTCCTTGTCTGGGATAGAGTGTTCTGCACCTGGGGGAGAGAGATAAGTATATTATAAAACCTTTCGCAAACAAGGCGTATGAATTCATTGATTAAAAAAAATGCCACATTCACTAAAAAGTAGGATCGATACAATTCATCAGTCAGTCTTTCATCAAACCCAACACTTGGCGCAGCCAGTAGGATAAGCTATATATGTGGATTTTATAATATCCCAAAAAAGAAAAGACTGAAGAAGAACCCGCGGCATCAACTAGAATCTACCTTTTTTATATCTCAACGCTTAAATAACTTTGCGTGATATCGCCCAGTGTATAGTTAAATGTTCAAACTGTAACAACAAAACATAGAGCGCGACTCTGCCATCAAAACTCAGCGCGATTATTATAGCAACGCTTCGATGACTTCAAGCGATATCGCCCAGTGAATATTAATATTTACGTACCTACATAACAGGGCTAGAGCACACTCAAATCTTCTCCATACCTACATTGTCATCATCATCATCATTTCAGCCGTTCGACGTCCACTGCTGAACATGGCATCCCCCACAGACAGAGCAAATTCCTTATCATGTGGGGGGATTTGCCCATACTCACCACGCTGGGCATGCGGGTTGGCGAGCGCAGTTAGAGCTATCGTTGTTAAAATGAGGGACGCTGCTGCCCATCCCTTAGCTTTTTTCCCTTAGTCGCCTCTTACGACATCCGCGGATAGGTAGATATGCGGATAGGTAGATAAGGGCCTATTCTTCAGCCGGGGCCACCACGGCCAACATTGTATTGTCATCAAAATTCAGAGCATTTGTATCGCAACGCTTCGATCTTTTCATCTTGTCGTGTCACTGATTCTTTATTGGTCTTCCTGTATTGGGTCAGCATCGATAACTTAGCGCGATATCGCCGAGTAGTAGATAACCTACTAATATTATTAATGCGAAAGTTTGTGAGGATGTTTGGATGTTTGTTATTCAATCACGCCGTAACGGCTCAACTGATTTCGTTGAAACTTGGAATACAGAGTTCTTTATCTAAAATAGCATATAGGCTACTTTTTATGAAGGTACAGTCAGCATCAGAAGTTGATGATCAAATTTAGATTGTCAAAACTAGTGATTGAATTTTGTATCAAAAAGTGATAGCATAACAAAGTGACCTTTAATAGGTGACTGTAAAATGTACCACAATTGAGATGATGACACTAACCCCATAAGTTCATGATAATTTCTTAGTCCAAAATACATGACTAGTATTATTTTCAAAAATCCGTGCCTGCTATGATATCTTAAAGTAGCTGATGTTGATAGTAACCAGATAAAAGTATCAATCTACCCTCGACCTGCCTTTTATTTTATTCTGAAATTGTTGGGCAAATAGTAGGTAATACAAGGTGATTCATGACATGTTACAAGGTGATTCATATCATGTATACCAATGAAATAAAATATATATATATATATATTCCGTACATAAATACACATGGTCATCTGATCCCAAACTAGGCATAGCCTGTACTATGGGTACCAGAGACTGATATACATAATAGATACATATTTAACACCCAGACATAGAACAAACATCACAAATGTTTGTCCTGTGCCGCCTCTAGCGCAGAAGGCAGAGTTACTAACAACTGAGCTATGAGGCCAGTCAAATGCATCAGTTAATTGTGACCCCACGACTTTACTGCGCCAAATGTTGAAAAGTAAAGATATTCACGTATTTGAGAAACAATTTTGCATTAATTAATTGTGAGCCCACGACTTTATTTCGCCAAATGTTGAAAAGTAAAGATATTCGCGTATTTATGAAACAATTTTGCATCAGTTAATTTTGAGCTCACGACTTTATTTCGCCAAATGTTGATAAGTAAAATAAATAAATAAATATTCCGGACATATTCACACGGTCAACTGATCCCAAACTAGGCATAGCCTGTACTATGGGTACCAGAGACTGATATACATAATAGATATATATTTAACACCCAGACACAGAACAAACATCTGTGTTAGTCACAAATGTTTGTCCAGTGCGGGAATCGAACCCGCGACCTCTAGCGCAGAAGGCAGAGTTACTACCAACTGAGCTATGAGGCCAGTCGATATGAGGCAAGTAAAGATATTCACGAATTTATGAAACAATTTTTCGTCAGTTAATTTAAGCCCACGACTTTATTTCGCCAAAATGTTGAAAAGTAAAGATATTCACGTATTTATGAAACAATTTTGCATCAGTTAATTTTGAGCCCACGACTTTATTTCGTCAAATGTTGAAAAGTATAGATATTCACGTATATAAGAAATAAGTTAGCATCAGCTACTTCTGAACCCGCGATTTCATTCGAACTGCATTTTATCATCAGTATGAAGATACATATGGAGTTTCAGACATTCATGAACTCAGAAAAGATGTTTTATCATTTACTTCTGGAAATAGTAGGATCAGAGACTTTGTGACACTTTTAAGTCATCACGTACTTTTGGAATATTGGGAAGAAACTCCTAAAGTAAAATATTTTCAATCAGGAGTTTTGAGACATGTCTGATCATCAGCTACTTTTGATGCTGACTGTACCACAAGAACGAAGCCGCGGGTGGAAGCTAGTAAATTATATTACCTCTAGATAACAGGGCTATAGCACACTCCAGTCTCTCCCGTAACACCATAACATGGAGCGCGGTTCTACCGTCGAAATTGTGCGCGTTTATATCGCAATTCTTGTCTGCTAGCGCTTCGATAACTTCGCGTGATATCGCCCAGTGGATGGGCGTGCCGCCATATTTCATATCCTGCTGGTATAACTTGGGCTGGTTGTCTTTGAGAAGCTCGCCGACTATGCCTGTAAAAAATAGCTGATTTTAATGCGATTTTTTTAAATAGCGACTTCGTTCATGCAATTTATTTTCAAACAATCTTTACCCTCCCGCTGCAATTAGGAGTTGAGTTTCAGGGATTATTTGAGGGTTATTTTTCATGTTTACTCTTTACTTATCATTCCTTCTGTGCAATAGGAAAGAAATTCAGAAAAAATAACGTTTTGTTAAGCCAATCGAAACTGAACCTTCTGTTCTTTATTATACGACTGAATTGGCACAGAGAGGCTCGCAGCGCATTGGGCGTTTTGGAGAAGCACGCGTCAATATGATTTCAGCTGTACCAATAAAGTAAATAAGGTTTAGTTTCAATTGTTGAGCTCATCAATCGCTTCGCCGCCACTCCGTTCGTCTACACTACCCTAGCATCAGAAACACAAACATTCGTAGTAACTACTGTCATCTTCTTCTTGTGTCACTGATTCTTTCTTGGTCATACCATACCTCAACCTGGTCACTGACCTAATACAGGATTAGGTCAGTGACCAGGTTGAGGTATGGTGGCCCTGAAGAGGGCCTATGCCCGTCGATGAAAGAATCAGTGTAGTGAAAGGATTAAAGTGCGCCTCTTAGAGGCTCCTTTCGAGCACATGTCACATGACTTCGAATATTTTAGATTCTAGGACATGCCGGTTTCCTCACGATGTTTTCCTTCACCGTTTGAGAGCACTAGCATAGCGCACATAAATGTTCCGTCTACTGTCATAAGGAAACTACATACCAGGCCGTGACCCAGTCCGTTTTGCCGCCGTCAGATTGACGTCAGCCCCGGCCAGCATTAGTGCGCGGACGCAGTCGGGCGCGTCAGCTAGGCAAGCCATATGCAGTGGCGTATACCCCTGTTTATTGTATACATTTAGTGTTGAAACGCTCTTCGCTGCTAAAGCCTGGAAAAAAGGGAATTTAAGTACATATTACTATTCTAAATAATAAATATAAATAAAATTAATAATTTATTCATACGATAGATAAGGTACACAAAAATTTACAAGTTAATGGTCATTTCTACATATAGGTAGATATAACATAGGAGCCTGAACTAGGTAATCTGTGTTTCAGGCGAGAAGAACACATTTATTTATAAAATTATCAAAAATTCCCTAATTGAATAGCTTTTAGTTACTAGGTAGGTATAGTTAGTCAAGTGAGAGGTTGCAAGCCCATCGCCGCTTTAAGAATACTTAATGGTTGTTTCACTTAACCTCCCACTGCGCTAACACGGATTCGTTATTTTAATAAATAGCCGTCCTTTTTCGGTACCGCTTTTTATAATGGTAATCCACTATAAAAAGCGGTAACGAAAAAAAACGCCAGGACGGCCGGCAGGGTGGCGGGCTAACAGCGGGAGGGAAGGGGATTGATGAAATCGACTACATAGCTAATTACAGATTGGATTGTTGGTTCGAATGTAATACTATATTATCGAGTCTAACCAACAAACACAATGCAGGCAGATTCGTCCTAGTTGTGTAAGAGATCTTCGTTACGCTCGCTCGATCAAAAACTTACATTGATAATTTCCTTGTTACTGGCCGCGGCGTAATGAAAAACTGAGTTTCCATCCAAGTCGATAATGTCCAGAGAGCAATGTAGAGAGACGAGACTCTGCACCATTCGCGAGTTGCACGATTGCACTGCCACCTGGGGAAATTAATAGCAACATTATTATTGCAGGCCTAAAGTATTTTTAACTCTATTTGTACTGAATAAGATCGTTATTTAAAAATCAGTAGATTTTTTAAATGGTACATTGCCCAGCCACAGGTTGGGGGCTCTATCTAAAACGACTCCTTTTAATTCAAAGATCCGTCTATTGCAAGTAAAAGTCTGACTCATTGTAGGTAAGTCTAAGACTGACTAATTGTTACTATTGCACTGACCATCAAAGGCGTGTTCCCTGTCACCGGGTCCACTTCATCCATATGCTTCTGAACCGCCTCATTGTTGAAGAGTTCAAACAGACCGAAGTGTGCCACCAAATGCGCTATTGACCATGACTGGTGCTCTGATAATGTATCGCATAGCTTTTGTAGACTGGCTACTGTGCACTGTAAGAAACAATAAATCTTGATCTTGTAGTGCCCTTACCTTATATTTATAAATTAACAATCAGTGCTTGCTTCTCATGTCACCAGTTCTGTCTTGGTCATCCTGCATTAAGGACAGTGAGCAGGTTGAGGTATAGTGGCCCTAAAAAGGGCTAATGACCAATGGTGAAAGAACCAGTGAAAGGATTAAAGTGTGTCCTTTCGTGCACATATCTTCGGAAGGTTCTAGGAAATACCAGGTTTCCTCATTGTTTTCCTTCAGCTTCTGAGAGCAGTATCATCATCATTATAAACTGATGAAGTCCACTGCTGAACATAGGACTCCTCGAAAGAGTGCCATGATGAACTATCTTGACCCTTCCCCATCCACCAACCTCCCGTAACCTTCACAATGTCATCGGTCCATTGGTAACACTATTATCTAATTAATATACTGTAATCTTACTTGGGTATGCTGTAGGCCTGTTACTTATCAGTGACCCTATAAAACAATCTAAGACACATTTTGCAGAACAAGCTATAGAATATACGTTAAGATTTGAATATGAACTGTGAGGGTTGTCAGTTTGAATAATATTACTAATAACTACAGAACATAGAGAAAACTACTAAATCAAACACTTATATATTACCTATAAATTGTATGCTTCCATTGTTCATAGCTGTTAGCTGCCGTTATGACATGTAGTTTAATAGCAGAGGAACCATCATCTTGAAGTTAGATCTGTATAGCTTACATATTCTTACCTCTTTAGTTATTTTAATAAATAAAGGTATCCTTTCTTTGTAGATTATGAATCTTTCTTCACCAGTTTCTAAGTCTGCTGCTCGAAATAAACTGAAAATAATGTTATGAATAATATGATTTTAGTGGACAACTTTCCTGGGTGTAGAAAAACCGCTTACGGGATTAAAAGGACCTATATTTTCTATAAGTGTGTATTCTGTTACTAGAAGTCAGTGACAAGTCCAAACATTATTGATTCATTATTTATTGTATATGGCCTAATTATTTTTTCTTAAATACACAAGGAAATAAGAAATGCCCGACAGTGGATTATGTATCATCATCATCAGCCTGTACAAGTTCACTACTGGACATAGACCTCCCCCAAAGAGTTGCATGATGAATGGGATTGAGCCTTTTCCATCCACTGGCCTCCCGCAACTTTAACATCATCAATTTATAGCTAGGTACATTGATATCACCTATTTTGTCTAATTGTATGCCAGGTAGGTAGGTACTTGGCTCAATCGGTTATAAAATTTCAATCATGTGCCAATTGAGGATAGGAACACATTTCAATGCCTTTACTGGGCTATTCCTGCTAATAATCATCAGATTTTAGACACAGATACATTAAGAACGCTGTCATATTGTGCCATAATTGTCATGACTATTAAATTGGGTAGAGCAAAGTGCTGTGGAAAAAACTATCACATGAGTCATGACTGACCTGTACATCTGATGCAAGCTCTCATGAAAAGGCTTGTGCAGGACGATTTCGTAGCATTTCTCTTTGTAATTACTTTTGCCATCAGCCGGTAGCTTTGGGCCATACAAAAATATTGATTCCTCTCGATAATGGATCTGCCGTGAGACGTAGCTGTCTGAACGCACTTCTAGCACCTTCGTAGGTGGATCATCGAAGATCCGAAAGTTTTGTAAAACTATAAAACAGGTAAATAAATAAACAGAAAACCTATGTAAATATATAAAGTGAGAAGAGGAAAACAAAGATTTGCTTACATGAATTCAACATTATTACAGTTAATCACTGTCACTATAGTAATTAGAGAATTATTTCTTATTTTCAATCAAACGTTTACTGAATGGGAATTTGTAAAAAAATACTGAATTGCGACGTCAATAAAGGCTGGAAGAATTAATTTAGTGGAAATTGGAATTCTCACTGAAAAATGTAGAGCACACAGACTAGGAAGATACTAGTCATAGAGTAATTTAGTATATATACTAGTAGAACAACACGAGTCGAGTACTTGAAAAATCGAGCGAGTCCCTCCCTCCCTATATAGTACCTCTTGATGATGTAGTATATTATACAGCCATATTATGCACAACTAAATAATTGGATGCCAAGGGGCTTCCAAATATTGTTTAAACATATGAATGATAATATGATGATGATATGGTGTTGATAAATGTTGTTAATGTATAAAAAACAATCCGTATTTGTACCAAACGTTGTAGTTGTATTATCGCCTCAGCTGTCCATTAACGAACTGCACATTATCGGTCCCAAAAAATAGGAACAATCAAATGAATAAAAAAAAATATTTTTGTAGTCTGTCAATGTCAAATTCTTCAAGTTGCAAGAGCTTATCGGCTCTATGGTATATCTCTCTATTGCAAGAATTTTCGAATTTTCTGGCCTGCCCGGCTTGTAACTAAAACTTCGAGGGACCTTTTTAAATTTTTTGGCGCCAACTCCAAAAATCACGATACACCTCGTCGACGACCTTGGGGTCGCATGGTATAGCCGGCGACGAAATAGGGTGTTCGATTCCCGCTGCGATTCGATGTTTGCATGATTTGCAAATATTTGTGGTCTGGGAGTTGTGGTACACGTAGGACTATTTATGTGAACGATGAGTGTTATTATTTTAATTTGATGGCCACTATAAAACCTTCTCAAACTAAATCGATAATAAGCATTCCATCTTGTCGATCAATCTTTAAATTGTATCTTTTTTGGCACCAGCTTTCTCCCGAAGCGTAGAGTATTGTATCCTCATCGATACAGGTAACTAGATATCTAAATAGGCTAGGTCATACGTAGTATTATTAGTTATTCATCATCATCAGCCTGATGAAGTCCACTGCTGAACATAGTTTAGTTATTACCTATCCCCTATTAATCTGCGGCTAGGATCATCGCTAGGCAGGCAACACTACTTGCCACAACTAGTGTCTTGTATACTCTTTGGCCACGAATATGTTGGCAGAAGGGGCCAAAGTTGAAAATATGAATGAAATCATAGGTACATTATTATACTTTTATATATTTATGTATAGACTTATACAAGAACAGAAAACACGCAATAATAAAATATGGAAGTATAAATGTATCTATAGCAGATAATAAAAAAATAATTAGTTAGGTACCTACTTTTAAAAAAATATCTGACTACATTTCACATAAAATAATAAAGATCATTTTGACTAGAAATAATAAAATTAGAACTTAAAAATCTTTGGTATCGAAATATTTATAAATGGTGCATGCATTGCATTGCATTTTTCAAAATGCATAAATCCATATGGTCGAATTACCACTGTAATAATAGTGATATTTCTACTAAATGAAAAATATGACACGATTTTCGGAAACACCATGAAAACAAAACGAATACTATTTAATACAAGTTTAAATTATAGTTAGACAATGGAAGTCTACAGCTTTAATTCATAAACACTCAACAGTTCGATTATGAACAAAGTTTTAAGGATCAACACAACGAAGTAGGCAAGTGGAGGAGGTAGGGTGAGGCACAGTGAGATTCTCTCGTTCTAAATTGGAGCGGCCCGCCTGGCGAGGTACCTCCCCCTTACATAAGATCTCAGCCAAGTAACATTATTTGTTTCAAATAGTGTTATGTTCCTGAGGTGAGTAAGATTGCCAGAGCTCTTAAGGTGTGGGCTGTATGCTTGTTTGCCACACCTTAGGGTGGATTCGACCAAACGCTGTTATGCCAGAGTAACAATCCCTGAGATAACTCCATCGAAAACAGACGTACTCTAGAGTAATTAGTCATTTTATTCTATGGATAAGACTTATACCAGTTTGGTCGAATCCACCCTTAGATTAGTTATTCTAAGTTCGCAAACTCAGTTGTGTAAAAAAAGCTGTTGAGAGTTTGTGAATTAGATCCACAATAATGAATACCTTACACAATGTTGTACATTGGAATGTTTTATCTAGGATTACACCACATTGAAATGCTTTATCTAGGATCAAGCCGTGTTCATACGACGTGCTATATGTCATCTACATCTATTTCAAAATGATCCTTATCTCTACTGGATAAAGTCAACTTTGAGTTTGATTTTTAAGGCGGCTTGCACGACCTCAAATGTCAAATTCAAATTTACTTTATCCAGTAGAGATAAAGTTCATTTTGAAATGCATTTTAGATGAAAAATCGCACGTCGTATGACCACGGTTTTACTGTACATGCTCGCTCACATTGATCACACAAGTTAGATACACGATTTTTTTGATTATGCTAGTCTACAAGTTCTATGAAATATACACACCAGCAAATTGTTAATACTAAATTATTTACCTATTTCAATCTGGACATAAATAATACTCCTTACGAAAATAAAGATTATGCAAGATGGTTCATAATATGTATACTACCCCCAAACCTTGTGTTATGAATTTATTTAAAGATTTTTTGGACCAATCTGTGTATGAGTTGTTAATCTCGTGTTTCTTTGACCAGACTCGAAATAGAACCATGAAAATTAACTAAATGCAAATTTAATTGGTGCATACTTTGTCCTGCAATAAACTATACTCTTAAATACTTCTTAAGTTAATAGTGTTTTAAGTCAAGACTATACAAGGCTAAATAGAAAAGCTCTTTTTTGGCCAAGCTTGAGCTGAATAGATCAACAATAACAGTAGGAACTAAAGCATGGATTTATAAAAGATTTATAAAAACAGAAAACAAGCGCATTGTCCCAAGAACATTTTGAACTTTTAGCACTTTTGAAAAACTAGTTCTAACCACATAAATTCTTTACATTATTCCTTGCTTTACTAATTTTTGCTTGAAATTACATGGTTAGGAGCCACTTTTGTTATATTACTGAGCAGACTTGAAGTTAGTTCAAAAAAACACAAAGTACACTTCCAAGTCCAAATCTCATCAGTACTGTACTTGATAATTACTTTTTCGAATTAACAAATATGTTTTCAGCTCAAACTTGGCACCTCAGCATAAAGTTTGGAAATTAAGCAGCATGGCTTTGATCATTAGTGCCTAGAAGACTGTCTGGGTTCGCTAATGGGTCCAGTTCAGCAAAAAGTTTGAACCAAGCTGCTTTGTCTTCTTTCTTTGGGATAGGCTTGGACTGGTGGCTCGGTGCTGCAGGAGTCTTGCTGGGCGGGATCGGTCCTTGCAGTGAGCTTGTGTTCAGATCCTGGAATGATAAAAGAAAAGTAAGCAAGAGCTCTGGTGGTATTCGTAGCCAGCTCAAAAGCTTTTGTCATGGCTTTAGGACATTTATAATAAAAATCAACAACTCTGTAAAAAAGCTTGGGACGAGTCCCAACTCTATTATCAATAATGTCATAGGTCACCAAGCTATGGTTTCTTGCTTCTTCTAGGCTATGTCGCAAAGAACAGGCGTTAATTCAACTAGTTAGATATTTCAAAATGAGCTTCGTGATTTCAGTGAATAAAGAGAGACTCAAGTTTGAAGTTTCACAAAACCCACTTCTCCCAGTACCACGCGAGCAAAGCCATGTGTGGATGCTAGTATTCAGAAAAGTATTCCAGCTATATTATGTACTTACGTATGTACCTACGCTTTTGGCGTACGCAAATATGAAGTAGGTAGCGCTTACCTATCTACTTATTTATTTACTGGGTTCATATGAATTGTAATTTGTTTATTACCAATAAATAACTATGAACTATTAGGCTGATAAACTTACTTGCAGTAGCTGTGAAGGCATGAAGGATCCAAAATTGGGTGGCATTTCTCCACAATCCATTCTCAGTCCGGCTAGATCGGAACTTATTCCCTCATCAGATGTTCCTTCAAGACCATCAATAAGATTGGCAGATGTGGATGGTTCAGCTGGGTCTGCAGGCTGATTTTCAGTAGTTTTGGCATCTTTGGCTGATTGCGGAGTTGTGCACTCATCTTTGAAATCATTCTAGAAGGATATGTTTTGGAGTTATAATTTTATTATCCTAATAATATTATAATGTGAAAGTTTGGATAGATATTTGTTACTCAATCATGCCAGAATGGCTGAACCGATCTGAATGAAATTAGGTGCAGAGATAGAGAGACTATGGTCTGGAATAGCACATAGGCTACTTTTTATCCTCAAAGGTACCACGCGAGCGAAAGCTAGTATATATAACGGCTTTTAGATGGTAATCTACCTAATGAAATCCTTATTGGATAAACACTTTGAACGAAATTTCCAAAATAACAAGTGTGAACCTCTACATAGAATAGGAATTAGATTCATTATTGCTATTTTGCAACTCATTGCTCTCTACAGGTCTTAAAGACATGATAGCATACCTACAATTATTAGTCTAAAAGTTCAAGCTGTATCAGATTATGGAATCAGACTTAATATAAACAAAAGATCATTATAAATTGTATGTAAGGTAGGTAAGGTTAGTTACTTGGAAGAATAGCATCTGATCTTTATCCTGGGGCATTACTTCTTTGACCTCTTCACCCTCTACATCCTTTCCATCCCCGAGGTTCTGAGACAGTTCTTTTAGTATACAGAACTCATATTGCGGAGTAGTCTTCATAGTGTCTGCAGTCACTTCAAGAGTTTGCGACACTTTGGTCACAAAGTTCAGGAAAGAGTTTTGGTAGTTTGATAGGACATGTGAAAACATGTTGCATCTTGCTGCAGCTAGGAGGTCAATCTGAAATGACAGATAATACTGATGAGACAAATTGAGGATGAAAGGCCCATCTGTATGTATCATTTGCACGTAGCATTATAACTAAAATGGAGGAAGTTGAACTTGTAGAAAATTCCTAAAAAGAGAGACTTTCAATTGTTGGTTTGGATGCCTTGAAAGTTTCAAGGCATCCAAACCAACTGGCTGTGAAATTACTAAAACTGAACCCACATAAACTACTTCAGCGCTGCAACATCCTGGAACTGAGCGCAAGAAACTAGCAGTCAAATGTGTTTTACTCAGTGGAGTATAGCCCAGCATGCCAAGAGAACAAAAACAAAACTGCTTATAACTGGCTGATCGTAGACAAGCAATGAAAAAAAAACATACTATTCAGGTCCATATTGGGTTAAGATGACATTCAAATGCGTAATCAGTGCCAATTAACATCATGAGTTTAAATGGTGTCATGAGAAATGTACAATATTAATTTTCACTGACGCTGCACGGTATGGCACTGACCATCGAGTGTCAGCATGTGTGTGGGATGTACTGACATAACTAGCAAGCAGTTATAATAAATAGCAATCACCATTGGTGCCAAAATTGTAGCTGAACTTTTCATAAAGATCAAAATAAAATTAGTGATAATTCTAGTGCTGTCAAATAAAGTTAGTTTATGATAATGGAATAACTGAATTTACACTAAGTATTTGCCTGAACTTGATACTGAGAGAAGATACCAAAAGAATCCAGTGTGTGGAATTCAGTAATATCAGTACGAGGCCATCATATTGAGAAAGTTAAGAGTCAATCAGTTTATCTTACTACTATTATAAATGCAAAAGTTTGTGAGGATGTTTGTAGTTCAATCACGCCCAAACTGCAAAACGGATTTGGATGAAATTTGGCACAGAAATAGATTTTAGTCTGTCATAGCTTAAAGGCTACTTTTTATCTTCATACGACGCCAGCGAAGCCGCGGGCGGATGCTAGTTGAATATTAAGTGAAACCTTGAAATTCTTACTTTTTGTAACACATCAAGTGTTAACTTATCAAATAACTTTTTACTCTCGCGCACTTGTCGCTGTGCCTTCCGGAAGTTATCCAGGCCACGTCCAGTATCAGGATCGAGCTGGGCGCTCGAAGATTTCATCCAACTGAGCGCGGCGCGGTACTCAATACGCGCTTTTTCCATAGCGGATACAGTGGCCCGCATATCGCTCACTGCGCGACCTCGAAACGTCTCCACTTCATGATAAAGCCTCAACAGCGGCCCCCGCACTGATAACCGCTGCTGTCCGGAGTAAGAAATTGCCTTTCCTGCTGATACCATGTGTTTGCCCGCCGCATCGGCACTTTTTCCAGCATCCCTCAAAAACTTCCCTAAAGAATTTTCCTCTTGCGCCAAGATACACAGCCTTTCCTGATATTGGTCTAAAACACGCTGTAACTGCAAGCAGCTATCGGATATTGATCGGAATAATTCTAGTTTTGCATCCAACTCAGCGTCAGAAGCGACGATACACGCATCTTCTTTGGTTCCCAATTTCTTTAGCACAGTCTTTTTTGTTACCCAGTACTGATGTTGCATCATGTTTTTATTTTGAAAAGCTATCTCCGACACTTTAATCCGGATAATGAGAATAAATTTATACTAAACACTAGAATCTCACACGCTCGCTATCGAGAAAAAATCTGAAAAACTGAAAGTCAAACTGAAAATTATATTTATTGTTCGCAATGTTCGGCTGTCGTGTGTGACATTGACTCTTTTGACATCTCGTGACAGTCTGACCACAGAATACTATAGCTTGACTGAGAGTTAGTAGGGATTTGCCTACAATCAAACAAACCAAGCTCAAAATACAAAAATCAAACAATCGAATAGAGGCGTTTCATTCTGGGCCTGGTCCATGTACACTACATAGAACAATTAGGAAAAAATAGGACATTACAAGAAAAATACAATTTCATTAATTTGAAGACAAATGCGATGGTACAAGAATAGTTCTTCTGGTAATATTTTTACTATGTGAACACTATTTGAAGGCCGCCATGTTGGTTTATAATTGGCGTTTGACATGACATTGACATATTTTTCGAGTCATGTTGTTTGATTTGATGTTTTTTTTTTGTCACATAAATGTTGGTTGTCAAAATGACATTTCACGCACGTCCATCCGCCATATTTTTGTAGCGCTGTGTGTTGCTCTCTTTGTCGAAGAAAATCTTAATGTACCTTATAACAAAGTTAATTTAAATAAAATAACCAATTAAATACGTTTACTTTATTGCTTAGCCATATTTTAGAGTAGTGTACACAGTGCAGGCCCAGGCTCCATATATTGATGAAACGTCTCTTTTATAAAGGTATTTCTGTATTTCTCTTTTGCAGTGACAGTCTCTTTCTACCAAAATTAACTATTGCTTATATAAGTGTGCGCTTTGAATACATACTTATATACACATTATTTTTAAATACTGTTGTATTTTGCTACCGATGTAAAGTCTCCTAATTTGAACATTCATTTTATTAGCAATCAAAGCAAACGTCAAATTGCTTTTTTTATCTGTAGAAATTATTGTCTATGAATATTTACAACCGGAATGTGGAATGGCCGCCGCGTTTCGCGTTTGCGAATGTATCGTAATTTCATATCTATGTGATATAATTATGTACAACTTCGCTAGGTGAGAGTAAATAATTTGCACTAAAGTGTGGAATCTAATAAAATGTACTGTGCTAGTGATAATAAAACTATTCCCGAAGTGTCTTCGTCACAGTCTTCGAGGAACGTCAAAGATGGTAAGTCTGTCAATTTATTTTTATGAATAACGCCTCATTAATGTGGTAATTATAGGTGAAAGTATGTTGTTTCAACTCTCGTAAGGGTTATGTTTTTGATTCAATAACTATTTCAGGAGTTTTCATTGTTCTAAAAGTTTCAAACTTGTTTTTAAGTTGGTGTAGTATCTACCAAGTAAAGATAAATAAAACATCTAGTTCAGAATTCAGCTGATCTAAACATCTTTTTTGTAGATTGGAAATTGGATAGAAAGTTACTAAACACTGTAATTACCTACCACTGTAAAACTGCCACTGTCTGCCCGATGACAAAAATACAAACTTTTCTAAATGTGAATAGTATGCACTAAAAAACAACTGAAAACAGTGTCAGTCATACCATTTATCAGCAAAACTTATATGTATTATAAAACAATTACTGTTTAGCTTTAACAGTCTTCATCATCAACAACCTGTAGAAGTCCCCTGCTGGACATAGGCCTCCCCCAAAGAGTTCCACGGTTAGGTTAGGTTCTGTTGAGCGTCTCAGGCGGGCACTCGCCCACTACACCACCAATGTTGTTAGAAAGATGATATCAATTTATTTTTTAACTTACCAGAACCAAGCTTTCAATCATCTTGGTCTAGTCCCGCTATAGCTGGATCTTTCAAGCGAGTAATCATCATAATCCCAACTAATATTATAAATACAGAGTTTGTTTGTTTGTTTGTTTGTTTGTTTGTTGGTTGGTCCTTATTTTCATGCATAAGCACACATTTGTGCTTGCATGTTATTAATGAGCAGGATAGTTTATGCTACTTTAGATCCCTACCATGTGAGCAATGTAGCGAGTGGAAGCTAGTAACAATATAAAAATAATACACACACACACACACACTTTGGTTTGCTTAGTTAATTTTCATCTCCTTTTGATTCTCCTTGATCTCGTAAATTAGAAGGCACATATAAAGTATCTGATGGATGACAGTCACATGCCACGCCATCGCATTCGCGCGCCAACAGTCTATATTGCTAAAAACATTTCTAATGTAGGTTATGAGTTGAGGTGACAATTTTTAAAGGAAAAATCATGCAGCCAAGTGCGGACCAATAAATGTATGTGAATGATCTCTAAAATTCCATTTTAATTTGGGTAGGAAGGTCACAGAACCGATAACCATTGGGGATTAAAGGTTCTCGAAAGGAAAGGCGACCACGAGTGGGCCGACGTAGGAAAATCACCCCACCTGCTAGGCTATTTTAAAAAATCGGAAAGATTTCTGATCGGAACCGTTAGATTCTCACCCCAGCACTAAAACAAGAGATCAAAACATCGGCGATGTTCATTCCAGTTTTTTTTAAATATTTGTTTTATTACTCAGGACAACAAACAATTGCACTCACATTATTACTAAACTTAAATGAAATGAGTTAAGAGTTGGGTTGAGAAAAGGTGACGTTTCCGATCGGAAATCTTTCCGATGTTTTAAAATAGCCCTGCTGATGGGTTGACAGCATTGCGAAGGTTGCGGGAGGTCGGTGAATGGAGAAGGCTCAAGACCGTTCGTCGTAGCACTCTTTGGCTAAGTCCAGCAGTGCACGTCTTTAATGATGATAAAGATGAATTGTTAAACTATTTATTTTACACAAAGAAAAATACATAGGGAGAAACAAAAAAACTAATTACAATAGGCGGTCTTATTGCTAAAAGTGATCTCTTCCAAGCAACGTTTGGAGGAGAATGACTGGCCTCATAGCTCAGTTGGTAGTAACTCTGCCTTCTGCGCTAGAGGTCGCGGGTTCGATTCCCGCACTGGACAAACATTTGTGACTAACACAGATGTTTGTTCTGTGTCTGGGTGTTAAATATATATCTATTATGTATATCAGTCTCTGGTACCCATAGTACAGGCTATGCCTAGTTTGGGATCAGTTGACCGTGTGAATATGTCCGGAATATTTATTTATTTATTTACTTAATGAGGTGTTAGGTATCTAGATTCATCCTGATAGTCAACCTGTAGGTACATGTAACGACTCACGGCCCCTTCCTCTGTGCTGGGTGGGTCAAGGTTAGGCCTATATTTGACTCTTGCTCGCGTGTCTGCTATTGAAGTATTGATTTCAACTAGAAATCGGCTTTCTATAGACTTGACCTTTAGAAGAAGTACGCTTATATGTTATACTCGACTTAAGTATTTTACATAACCCGTTAAAGGCCTTTGCACATACCGACTCGAAGCAAAGCATTGAAATGTGAGCTTTATATCGGAGGCCTAAGAACCACTCAACCAAGGGTACCAGGGATGGATCTTGGCATATGTGAAGTTAGCCTTTTGGATACAGAAGCGATTTTAGTTCCTATAAAATGTGTACACAAAAACTTCTAACCTCACGAGGAAACATCCATCGGCCAAGCTAATCAGCAATAAATAGTAATAACACATAATCGACGACCTCTGTGGCATTGTGGGACGAATGTTTGCATGTTCTGATACCACGACGCAGGGAATCCTAGTGTAGGATCGGACTAAATGTGTAACTGTTGGTAGTTTAATTTTTTTTTTTTTCCTACGCTTTAGTTGAAAAGAAATGGCCGTGGTGGCCCCGGCTGAATAATAGGCTTACACGTGGATGTCGTAAGAGGCAACTGAGGGAAAAAGCTAGGGAATGGACAGCAGTATACCCTATTTAACAATATAGCTCTAAACTTTCAACCCGTGTTCCCAGCGTGGCGAGTATAGGCAAGTTCCTCTTACATGATAGGAAGTCGCTCTGGAATCTGTGGGGAGGCCTATGTTCAGCAGTGGACATCCTGCGGCTGAAATTAAATATGAATGAATACTTACGCTGCCTTGGAACCCTACCATGACTTCCTATTGCCATTTGAATGCAAGAATGTCAGCACTATTTTGAACCATAAATCTTTGAGAATGTCAACTTACGTCATCGCCTTAACAAAATCTCAAAGTCGATGGTACGGCCCTTGTTCGTAAAAATAAACTAACTTTAATAACGCTAGATTGGCTATTATGACAATTATAAAATCGAAATTCATATGAATCAACGGATTAATTTTTTATCGAGCTTCAACGATCGTGAGGTCATCTAGTATTACTAGATAATGACCTCACGACTGGTTCGATATCCTGCTAGATGCCATCGAGTCTAACTAATATGACTAGTTAGTACCAAACCGTCATTCAACCAAAGAGTCTAGTTAGTCTATAGTTCGCTTGCTGAAGGTTCTCGTAGAGAGATTTTTAGATAAGCTTTGGGGCCCACTCTGGTCCACTAGACATTTATGCAGACGTCAGTCATGACATTCATGAATGGCGAATGAGTATTGGGTATTAACACTCATCCTACCAAGTAGTCATTAATCCAATTCTGCGTGGCTGTTGATTCATTTTGAATTCGATTTTATCATAATGTTGCAAACAGAAAAGATTTTTCTTAATCTTAGTTTGCTAAACCAAGTCTTTATCAATTTAATGAGCTGAGTAAATGAGCTGTAAACGCAAGTCGAAAGCTCCGCATTTAACTTGGATTATCAATTTTCTACCTCAGAGCTCTTTACTTTATCGAGCACTCGAATTAAATTGCAGCCACGGTAAAGCCCTGTTCAGATATACGGTCTACGGTCTACGAGAATCCCGTCTTTCCATGCGAATGTCGCGCGGTATTTTGTCGGCGAAACTGAAGAAACCCATTTGCAAATTTCGCTACTCAGCTAATTCCGCGTGAAAACATGCTTGCTTGGCCTAAAACGGAATTTTCAAACAAAGTACCTAGTTCAAACTAATATTGTAGTGAAAACAAATTTCGATAAATTAATCCCAATAATCGGCCTCGGCTGAACCGAAACCACCGAACCGAACTACTAATTATTTTGTACGTTTATTTGAGCAAATGGATATTGATTATTATCAACGACTAACATTGTTAATTTGCAGTAGAGACTAGATAATTTTCAGATTTATGCTTGTATGTTTTTGTGGTTGTGCAGCCATAGTATTCTGGCTCTCTTAGTGACCAGGTTGCAAGCTCAGTCTTGGACGATCTCAAAAAACAGATCACCAGTATCTATTCCCACAACATTCAACTGAATTCCAATAAAATTGAACTACAGAGAAGATGGAACTTGGGCTATGGGAAATAAAAATAAAGATGGTCAAGCGCGAGTAGGATTCGGACCCTGAGGCTTCCGTGCCATAACACGGGGTCGGAAAATCGAGATAAATTGATTTGTTATAGGTAGCTCTGCCGATTTGAAATTAATCTTAGCATATTTTTGCTATTCAGAGCCCTCTTTGAGTGTCAGCCATCATCCCATTTTAAGAATAAAAAAGTCGTAATTTGCGATTTTTAGACATTTACAGATTTCAGAATTGTGATGTTGCTGGAAGTACATACCCTTAAGTTTATTAAATGTTGCCATTTCCACACAATAATAAGACATTGCTTGCCATATGCATTGAGTTAGAAGCTTTTTTTTTTCGGCAATGTAAGCTTCCGTTGATACTTTTTGAATAGGTAGTAGTTAGTATTACATACGTGAGTGGTTGCAAACTCATTGTTTAGTCGCTTTAATAATCTACCAAGAAGTGGATACAGTACAAAATTAGGCCATCAATCTGCAAAATCGGCTGTTCAGCGCCAATTAATCAATGTGGCATATTCAGTACATATCGCCATATTCAGCATATCGGTTCCGGGCATATTGAAATGAATACCTACTGGTTTAGCTAACAAGGCCAGCTTCGGCACAGCTTGTTTCGATTGAGCAGCTCATTGACGTGTGTTTATTGGTAGGTTATTTGATAAAGGTCGTTTGAAGTAAGTACTTTAGGTAGGGGAGCACAGCGATTGATACTTGTTTTACGTGGCTGATGTGACTTATGACTACAATTTGTTACCCCTGAAAATCAGTGCACCAGTTTCGTAGATAAGGGCCTAACTTATTTATTTAATAAAATCTCTCAAAAGGTATCATCATGCGGGCTGTGCACCAGACGCACGTTAATGAATAGTCATTGTCATGCGGCATCGCGCGCTCACATACGCTTTATTGACGTGTAACATAAAGCGAGGCTACATATTTATGAAAGGCCGGGGTGTCCGGGGTGCTTCGGGCGCCGCGTCTGCTGACACAGTTCCGGGCGCCGGCGCGGCGGCCACTGCCACTGCAACCGAGGCCCGGCCAGACGAAGCCCGCCCGCCCCAGAGCGCACCCGTCCGCCTTGCGTCACCCGCGAACTTCGCGAATTCCGCGCTCCCGCTAGTCGGAAATCCATTGTTCCGATCACAATAGCAGTGCGTAAGCACGCCATAGTAAGTTCATCGGATTGTAAACATTGCTCGTTGTTGAACGTGGCGAAACTTTGAGTCGATTACCGAGACGTTTGTGGTGCTGAAACCTTCCGAGTGCCGTGTTCGATTTTAAGATCTGAATGATTTGACTTTAAACTTTACTATTCCAATTTTCTCTTCGGAAAGTTCAAAAGTGGACATCTTTATTATCTTTGATTAAAGAAATCCCTAAAATATTTGTAGAGTTCTTTGAGCTAGATAGCTTGTAGACTGTAGAGTACTTCGGTGATAAGAACAAAAGCCGTCAAGCTGTATTCCGTGGAAAGTTTCAAGGTCTACGAGTACGATGAAGACAGTTCGTGCAACGGCCACGAAGATGGCTTCGGCACTTCCAAGAGGAGTGAGTACTTATCCTTTTATGGGCCCATAAACTTATTTTATGTTAAACATGTTATTGCAGGTACTCGTGATGGGCTTTTGATGTATTCGTAACAACATCACGTTTGAGAATGTGGTATTATACAGTTGTTTTATCATTGTAATCAAATTGTTTATCGTTTTTAATTTTAAGAGTTTATATTACGTACCGACTCCTGAGTAGTTCAGGAGTATTCTACCTACTTGTAAAATAATTTGAATAACTATCTGTTCAATTTTGTGTGATTTAATAATTTGACGACCTCGGTGTAGGCTGAGACGCAAGGGGTGCGGGTTCAATTCCCGATAAATGTTTGCATGATCTATAATTATTTATTCCGGGTCTGGGAGTTGTTGTACCTTGGTAGGTACTCGTAGTTTCTGATACCCACGACACAGGGAATCCTAGTGTGAGGTCAGGACTATTATGTGACTGTTGAGTGTTATTTATTTATTTTTACTGAGAATTAATATTGTTTAAAAGAATAATCTAAAGAACTGTTAAAATATTAAACTGGTGTAGGTGTAGTTAATTGTTGGACAATAATAGGTACTCTTGAAAGTTAGTAAATTATATTTGAAAATCAATAGCCGCCACGTATGTAGGTTACGCTTTTCCCACGGGACAGGTACTTTTCAACATTATAATAGTATAATACTTGCATACATTCATAAAATATGAGACCTATAATGCCGTCTGAGTCAGATTCAAAAATTCTCAGTTGCAAAACATAATATCCTTGTGTTCCTAGAGTTTACCTTATTCTTGGAGCTGGCTGCTAGTAAAGGTGTAAATTTCATTTGAAAATGAAATAAGAATGAGAATTGTTTGTTTGTAGTTTATTTTACATGCTTGCTGGCTTGTCATTTCACTGATTCTTTCTCGGTTATCCTGTATTAGGTCAGTGACCAGGTCAAGGTGTCCTTGGATAGGGCTTATGACCGGGACCGGGACTATGGCGGGGGTCACTACCATTATAATTACCTACTTTCCGTACTAAATTCCGTAAATTACAATATAAAATAATATAATGTATTATTTTATATTGTAATTTACGGAATTCATGTTTTTTTTTTCCTAAAAATTGGACACTTATGTACTATAATAATATACGCAAGGAATTCAAGTAGGTATATTATAGTATGTAAATATGTGACTGGCATAGCATCGATTATCATATAAATATTTACCTATGCAGTTCATTGTTTACGATTACAAAACTTTATTAGGCTTGTTACTCCCCAATTGGTGACCGTTACTAATGAAAATAGAGTCAACCGACCATAAATAATGTTACTTTTCCTTATTGTTGTAAATCAAATGTTATAATATTCCATTTATTTATAGTCTCATAGTCTGACCTCGAATTATCAATAGATTGCATCGAACGGCTGAATTCTGCATATTAGCCGTGACCTTTTAAAATGCATTATCATCTAGGTTATTCCAATTATCACTATAATGTGCGTAGGTAAATGTTTTTATTATGTTCCTCCAATAATAACCGAAAAGCCGCGTCACCAATTTGCAATTAAATTCCTCTTTATTCATCATCATTCCGCTTTATGAATACTACCTAACTTAAAATTAGTGAGAGGACCTCGGTGGCGCAGCGAGCGAGTGCCCGTCTGAGACACGAGAATTGCGGGTTCGATCCCGCTGAGGGTCAAATGTTTGCATTATTTTCATCATGCTTTGATCGAAAGTGTGTTTGTATGTTGGTTGGTTTGTCATTCTTTCGGACTGCAACGTAGAGACCAACGTTATTTTAGCATGGATATTGGATATACTTAAAGAGTCGGACAGAGACGTAGGCTACTTTTCATCCGGGTACAACGCGAGCGATGCCGCAGGTGGAAGCTAGTTTGATATATTTGTGAAAGCTGTTACATCCTGTTGTTTGCATAAGCTCTGGCTTGTTGCAAAATGAACAAGCTCAAAATATACACATAAGCCAATGATTTTAAAATCTTAATAGGTTTTTTATTTTGCTACTGATACATAAGTAGAATCAGAATCACTCTGATTCTTCGTATTTTCTCTATGTTTCCTTCGTAAAATATTCCTTAGTAGGTCTTGCTCACACAATCACGGCTAAATTCTCTTACATTCAATAGGGAAAACATCAAAAGTTTTTATATTAAATCAATATGCAATAGTCTTCAGCAACATTAGTTGTTAACTCAAAAAAAAAATAATAGATTAAATCATATTATTATGATAATTTTCAGTGAAGAGTACAGAAACGATCTCTTCTGTAACTTGAAAAAATCTACTGACGTAGAAATCGTAGAATTAAACGTCTCGTTTGTGTTGAATAATTTAAGTACTGATAACCGTAGTGTACATTACATACACTATACATGCATATTTTATACTCTATCTATTGCAATATAGTGTATGTTGCGTAGACCTACACCGGGTTTTGCTAATCCGCGATTTATAAATTAGGTCGCAATCGATTATCTTATCATAATTTTCACAACAAAAATGGCATGATCTGATGACAGAATGTATTATCTAAACTACAGTCATCGTTTCTCAAGAACTTTCATTATGTCTGTCGATTTGATCACTTTTTTTTTAGAGAAAATCGTCTGGTTTCCGCATATGTATAAATAAATAAATACAAGGTGATTCATAATAATATGCATACTATACCGAAAGCGGATTATTCTATCATAAAAAAGTAAGAATATGACCAAAAAAAAAACAGCTTATTTTCCTGTATTGTTTTCAAATCACCTGCTTTTCTGGTTTTTATCATGTTCATAACTAACTACGTACGAGAAGATCGACGTATGAATAATTGAGTCTGAACTGATTTGACCCGAAAACAGTGGATTTTTGCATTGCCAATCGGTTGGACAATAAGACCCTTTCGCAATAGTATACAAATCATCATCTAAAATGTCATCATCAATCAATCATATTGTATAATATGAAAGATCAGAGACAAGAGAAGCAGAAAAAAAAGAAAAGATCTACGTTTAAGATTATTTTTATTGTTGAGGAGATATTATTGTAGTAAAAAATTATCGTTGCTGTCCCATGAATCAACCGCCTTATCTTCCTAATAAATTATTACCATGGTTAATAAACGTTGTAAGTCCGCAAACAACTTTTCAGTTCCCTTTTCTCACATTTAAGCTACAACCTACAGCAATTAAGCATAATACACGATTGATGCAGTATCTATAAGATGTGCAAGAAACCAGTTGAACCAGCGCAAAGTCGAATGAGCAAGTACCTCTACATGTCTACATACACATTCATCGAAAGATAAAGAGTAGGTGAACTGGTGAACGGGCGTTGGCTTCACTAGTGCCAGTCAGACAGGCCAGTTGTCCCCGGCGCTTTGTATCGAAGACACGGACTGCGCACGCGCATCCAAAGCGATAACAAATAAATCTAGGACGCTCTCATGTGATAGTTTACCAGTTCTCTCGCTGAATAATGAATATGGATCAAACGTGGACAGTGAACATTTAAATTCATATTTATTTCACAAATCAACGTGAATCACAGACATGAGCGCGAATATATAAAGTGCTGAAATTAAATTCAACGAAAATTATCTATGTGGGCTACGTGATAAGTGTCCTAACTGTGTGACCGTATTGTTTGCAAGTTTTTGCTAGCCCGTTAGTAGGTAGAGGGTTCTTGGAAGTCACTGCAGCAAGTTTTGGTGAATGAGTCAGCTAACAGGCGTCGGGATTGTTAACTTTGTCAACGTGCTGCCCACGATTTCTGAAGGTAACTTGACAAGAACTATTATCGCTTTAGTTTATCATTATTACAATGGAACGTATTGATTGCTCGTTGATAGTTGCAACTAGCAAATCATAACATTGTTGCGGCTTATTGTTATCTGTTTTGATAGCAAAACCCTTTGTCACGATAGTTCCCCATGTTTGAAACGCGGCGTGTAACAGGAGCACTGCACTTATGGTGATTCAAACAGCGTGTTATTTTATTACAAGTACAAATGCAACTATTACGTATTGAGTTGCACTTGAAGCGCTTGCATGTAAATGTGTTTATTGTTTATTTATATAAATAGCCTCAGGATCCAATGCATGGACAAAAGACAGTTCCTCAAGTTTATTATTGTTTTCTAACTGTGGTTTCATAATGAAACGTTAAGTTCTGTGAGAAGTATTACACGTAAAAGTTCGAAGGCACGGCGTAACTGAAATTGCCATTCTACCTTACGTGCTACCTGCTCTTGTGAAGGTCAATGTTTATAGTCTTTGTTCTTAATCTGGCTTTAAAAGTTTTATATTCGTTCCGTTCTGAATCTAAATGCAACGTCAATCTTCCAGTTTCTCTGCATGTATTGTGTTTCCATCTTAATTGTTGTGAAGAAGAAATTGGCTCAATCATTTTGCAGAGATCGTCTGCTAACACCCGATATTTCTTGCTCGGATGTGTCTGTGAAAGTATAACTTTCTTTTTTCTGCAAACAACATGCATTCATTAACAAGTCTGTCAGAATCAGAATCGGCTTTAAACGCTTTCTTGGTTTTATTACTAAAGGCAACAAAAGCAGTAAATTTTGCACTTCGGAGAAATATATGAGTATGGAACAAGGAAGTAGGTGGGTTATAAAGTTCCGGGAAACATGTGACAGCTGTGCGGGCTGTTGCGTTTAATGGTTCTTTTGAGGCGTCTGTGGTTATTGTGAAGGATATGAATGGTGCCGTAGAGCCAGTAGGACGCGTGACTCAGACGGAGCCCGAAAGCTCATGGCCTTGGTGGCATCCGCCAGTCGACAAGCAAAACATCGCGCGCACAGGTGAGGCCGGCGCCAAGTGTCGACGACCTACCAAAGAACGATAAAAATCGCGAGCTGGCTGGTTTCAATCACTATTTACTGCACATCAGCTTGACTGTAAATAAACGCATCTCAAAACAAATTTCTGTGCCAAGCAAATGGCAAGAATTTTAAGAATTCCCCCAAAAATATCAGAGTTTTGATTCACGCATACTCGTTAAAGAAAATTATTTTTGTACTTATTTTGCTACAACAACTAAGCGATTCCTTGAAATAAATCGTCACTTCTGTAAATAGTTTATTTAATTAAATTTAAGAGCCTCTTGTCAGTATACTGATCATTCCAATGCGAGCTCCTTTTCCTCCTTATACGGGGCCGACATGACGGCAATCTTCTCTTTTATCTGGCTCATCTCTTTTTACTTATACGTGGTCCTCATCTTCCTCGTTTTCCTTCTACCTTTGTTTCAATGATGTTGTTCAAGAAGCGTACATGTTGTTTAAGATGTCCAATCATTTTTCCTCTTCATTAAAAACCTTAAAACCCTTTTATCCTCTACTCGTTTTAGAAGGTACTTCCTCTTTAATATATCCAGTATAACTGTTTTTAGGGTATCCCAAAAATTTTAAATGAATGTTGTTAGCTCTTTTTCTTTCGATAAAATGCCGTCCTTTGCCAGCGAATTGTGGTTCCTATATGACCGGTTCTTGCCTTTGTCTTATATACAGTTAGGTATGCTGAAAATATTCCAAAAAGTATAAATGAATATCACTGTGGTTCGCCCCGAATTGAGATCTCGCGATGTCTGGTAAAAGCTGGTGCTTCGATGATTGTTGAGGCATAATAAAGATAAAATTATCAGAGAGCGCTGACACCCTCATCTGCTTTGCGATTTTGTTTAAGCGGGGACGTAAGTTGACAGTCTCAAAGATTTATGGTTTAAATTCGAGTTAAATGACGCTGACACGCTCGCATTTGAATCGCAATAAGACATGGTAGGGCTCATTGTCACATGAAACAAAAGCTATACAATTACGACAGACCTTGCGAGCCCGCAAAGTATCAAAGCGCATAATGACTATATTGGTACAGTGTAAAATGTACGTATTAACATAACAGTATTTCATCTTTACAAAGTATAGGACATGACTGGCGAGTAATGATGAACTAATTAGAAATCCCTAGGCCCCGCTGCTCAGAACACTACCTTACAGAATTCGGGACGCTACGTAAGCAGGTAGATTATCCTTCAAGCAGGTAGTTTCTTTACTCGGCCAGCGTTGCGCTATTGGCCACTAATTTTACTATGATATCAACTACCCTCACATAGAAACGTTATAGCCTATGTTTACCTCTATCTAGGAAGCTGTACGGTGCAATTACAGGTAATTTTCAAGACGGCAAAAAGCGTTAGTAGTTTATCTCGTAAAGTTAACTGTTATCTGCACAGGCGTGGACCTTGATATTGTATGAAGCATGATACATTAAATCTTGGATGCATTGTAGCGAGGCAGACTTTACCACGTTCATCAGCCAACGGCCATAATGCAAGCAAGCTAATGAATGGAATACTTCGAAGTTCTGCATAATGTTATCCTCAATAACGGTTTAAAGTATAAATAATGTCCAACGATTAAAACGGCCTGAGTCAGCTACAACTGAGGAAACGTGTGGTTGCAATGATTCGAGCAGAATTAATATTAAATAATATAAATAGTGTCTTGGCATAAAATGTTTCACAATATGAATTTGATGTTCAAACTAAATGCATTAATCCCATAATAGTGGATTCCGTAGGGAGAGAAGAGAACGCTTGGCTGGCCACGCTAGCTCGCAACTTGGCTACGCCTCGCCGGCCACACCGCCGACTAACAATCATATGGTAACTATTGTACCACTCGCATCAAGCTATATCTCAACTAGTCGCGTCACGATACATACATACCAATGTCCGCTTACTTATACTGTACCGTAAATCAACGAGCTGAAATCGTGATTCTCTTCTAATAAACAGTAATAGCTCCTGCATTTGTTGTTTAAGTTTATTTATGAACCGTTTTCTGTGCTATTTCACGAAGTTTCTCTTTCAGTCTTTGTTTCAAGAATAGAATTAGTTGTGCTACATCATATGTGACATTTTCAGGTTAGATAAATACATGTCGTGTCGTTAGTTTTATAAGTGTGCCTCAGATAGTAATAATGAAAAACTACGTAGCCGTCGACTATCTTATCATTAATCACTGACAAGAAATTCGACCTTAATAACAGGAAAATAAGAACGCACCTAATATTATAATTCAGCTCATTAAGTAATTTATAGATATAAGCGTTGCTGTGTGCTTTGTCTCGCTTTCTTGCCTTCTCCTTCGATATATATATACATGTTACACTGCTCTTCATTCATATTTTTTCTACGTTTCATATTATGCATGATACATCTCAATTTAATTGTATTCATTTCGATTCTGTGGTTACATTTGCATGACAGTAACTATTTCAAACACTTACGAAGGCACATGGAAGAACGCTTAAGCTCCTCTAAGTGTGAATCTGACTGAACAACAATCGGTACCAGTGGAGCGGCGGCACTACAGTTTAAATCCGCATTTACATTACAATTGCTTGTATTGTATGCAGGGTCACAGGTTCGAGGTCATGCCCCGTGTGCACTCGCTTCTCGGGCTTCCATGACTGCTTTTGTGTCTACTAACTCTACAATATCTTCGGCTAAATACTTTGGATGATGTGACGACACTCATAGTGTCGTCACTATTGTGTTTTTAAAAAGCAGACGGCCGTTGACTGAGCAAGTGTCTGCAGCATACAATGCATAGTCAATTTTGTACATTAACATTTTATTTTTGTTACTCATATCAGGTTTCGATTGTTGTGCAGATGGTTGTGATGAGAGGCGGAGGCCCTGTAGAGCACTCGAACGGAAATTAAAATCGATGCCAGTTTAATATTCCATGGCCGCCTGGCAATCGTCTCCTGAGTTGCTCATCATAAATTCCTTGATCCATTACTGTCCCGTATACGAACCTGGACCACAATCGTGCTAAGTACTTAAAACAACAATATCTAAAGGCAATGCCAGAGGAAATACCGCGAAAAGAATTAAGTGAGAGTAGCCGTTATTATTAAAAAAAAATGGGGGACTCAGAGATTGTTTTAGAAATTATTGTGGATTTATAAATTTTTCGAAGCTGTTGCCTAATACTAAACATACTGTTGATTATTTTCTATCATATTTCCTAGAGTTAGTTTGTCTGTTGGAATGTTGTTCATTATCAGAGAGAATAAGTGTGGATGGGTCTGACTGATGTATGATTCATCATCAAGCACTTCTAAGTGCCTTCTGTTTGAGTCATCAATTAGATTTCATTGATGTGGGTAAATGTTACGAGCTTCATTCAGTTATGCTAAAGACCTCAATATCGAAGATCCACTGACTCATATCTTAGTAATGGCATTTAATTGTTATCGTTATGTAATCGTAAGTGTATTTTCCGAAAAAGAAAACGATAGATCACGCCTTCCTTACAAAGTTCGTGGGTAGGATTCTAGTCATAAATTTTTCACAATAGCATACTGACTGAGTCTATTGGTCTTTACCGATGTACAAAAGAATTTATATCATTTAGCTTGTTATAATAGTAAAGATGTTAATTTAAAGCAGGATGAGTTCATAAGGTATCCTAATAAAATTGCACGGCCGATTAGTTTGGTTAATTCGTACTGTTGGCTTGGGTTCAAATAAGAAGCGCTATTTCAACTGCTTAGCAGGCGCGGGGGGCTTCTACTGTCATAATATGTTACCAGTGGCTGGTTGTTCGTTTGTCATTCATCGTTGGAATACAAAATAACTTTTTGTATGGGTTTTTTTCTCTTTGGATTCAAGGTCTGTTCATCGGTCACTGGATTCAAAGATTGTTTCTTTAGATTCCCTGCTAGGAAAGGAAGCACATGTCTTGACTTTCAATTTGCTATTATTCTCTCCATGGTTTTAAATTCTTCAAGAATTCAAGAACCACACCAGTTAGGGCTAACTATCATTACTAATTTCTGAAATCAGAAATATATTTGCAATGATTTGTATTTGTTTGCTTTACGTTCTCAGCATATATTTTCTTATTCCTTAGTAGTCTAATTCCACTGGTCTGTGTTTTTACCTAAGCACAAACCAATTATTTGTTGGTAATAACTGCATTCGGCTTCTGCACCTTTCTTACTGCTTGCCTAATTTGTAGGTTAAATCTATGTTCATAGCGTGTTTACCTAATCACAAGGCATTATTGCAGTGCAGCCGTGCATAGTAGGCGGAATGGCATGCGGTCGAATGCGCGGGCGCACCGCGGGACCAGTGACGCTCTCGGCAAGGTCGACGAACGACTTTCGCACGTTCCACTCACGATAGACTAGCACTGATCAGTGATCAGGTTATGTCAGTCGCTACTTCTAGTTTGCTAAAAGCTCTGTGTGTCTTTCAATGTTTATATCCGTAAAAATTCATCATACTTTCCATCTAAACAGAAGACTTCCTGGAATGCCAAATGTCTCATTACTTCTTTTCCGTTCGCCCTAAATTCGGGTAAAACCTAAGCAATCAATCAGAGTGTTTCTTCGTCCGTCCACACCAATGTGTGTAATATCAATATGTACCGTTTCGATCACGTGACCAGATGGATTTCGTGGGTGTTACGTCTCGTTAAGTCTCTTAGACTATGTGATGTGAACGCGCCTGTTGTAATGTCACTAGTAAAAATAAAACTCGATTCTTCACGGTCTATCTGTAGGCGGCTTATCGACCCACGTGTTTTTTCCGCTCTTAGAAGCCAAGTTTTCATCACGTATTATGTCCTTGTTTTGAAACGGCTGCATTTAGTAACTGTTGTTGCATTATGTTTATCTGCTACGGCGCACTTTCATATTGTTTTTTGATAACACTAGTGGTTCGCCCCGAACGGAGATCTCGCTATGTCCGTTCGGGGCGAACCACTAGTGTGATCATGATTGTTGACGGAAAATGAAGATTGCAAATTGCATCTTTGAAAATTGCATGTTCTTACTATTATCCAATCTCACCTGATCTACGAAGTCATTGGAACTTTACAAAATAGGAGCTCACATTTTATTGGTTTTCAAATATAAATATCATAATGGCCTAGGGTAAAAATAAAAATAATTCCAAATGAACAAAGCTCTTCTCTCTATTACTTTTTAGGGTTCTGTACCTCATTTGGAAAAACGAAACTCTTATAGGATCACTTTGTTGTCCGTCTGTCTGTCTGTCTGTCTGTCCGTCAGTCCGTCTGTCAAGACCCTTTTTTGTGAAGAATTTGGAATGCTAGGAGCTTTTGTAAAATTGTAACACAAGTAAAGGGAAAAGTCTGAAATTGAGGAATTTCGAAGTTATTTAGGAAACAAAGTTATATTTGCGGTCAATGTCATACAATGACTACGTGAGCGACCGCAAATATAAGTTTGTCAACTCCTACACTTAGATTTTTTATTAATTTTTATAAATCCATTGGTGCACGACCGGGATTCGAACCCACTACCAATGGTACAGAAGCCTCAGGGCGCGAGTTCTCGCACATGACCGTCTTTATTTTTTAATGCCCCCTGTAAGACCCCGAATATCTTGACAACCCCTTGGCCAATTTGTCCCAACCATCAAATCTAGAAAGTTTAATCTGTTGACCAACAGACCTACATTACACCTAAATTACATGCAGATCGGATCGACGGCTCGAAAGTTAGGCTATCCTACTAATAATATGAATGCGAAAGACAACCTCGAGTCGTCCAAATTGTTTGAGAGATCTTCACTCGCTTCTCTCGCTCGATCAATTAACTACACCATGTATATTTAATCAAAGAGGCATCGGTGATCTATTTGCATTACTTCGTTTTGTACGACTTTCAATTTGTCTGCAGGGTGCCGGTTTGATATTAGTCGTTTGTAAATGGGGACGCGGCGCGGAATAGGGAACGCAGTAGGTATAATTTCTTGTATTGTGCTAACTATAATTCGGGTCAATGGTGGCGTTGGATATAAAGTATCATTCATTTCCTAGCTTTGTTGCGTTGAAGGAATCGTGGCCTATAGGTGTTATCTATTATTACATTTCGGAACTTCCAGCTCACATAGGGAAAATTTACGTTTATTTTATTCGTTTACCGCATAAAGGTTATTTGTCATAAATTTAGTGTAACAAGGTAGATACTACCTACATTATATTATTTCCTGTCTAACCATTTGAAACCACAAAGGGCTGCCGCTAAATTTAGAAAATAACTTCCAATGCCTAAAACACATTCCATCCAGCTTTTAATAAAAAACTTTCGATTTCCCATCTCGAAGTTGTAATTCGCATAACTGAGTTGTCAACCCTAGTAGGGCGTGGGCGCCGGGAATGAGTTCATTGGACACTGCCGGCACGCGGAAATGTTGTTTTGCATCACGCCAGTTTTATCAAAGGATTTGTTATTATTTTTATTACTTTTGTAGCGAAAACTGACTAAAAAACAGTGTTCCGGAACAGTGTGAGGATGAGAATCCTGCTAATATTATAAATGCGAAAGTTTGGATGGATGGATAGATGGATGTTTGTTAACCAATCACGCCCGAAAGGCTGAACTGATGAAATTTGGTACAGAGATAGATTAGGTATAGTCTGGCATAGCACATAGGCTACTTTTTATCTTCGTAGGTACCACGCGAGCGAAGTCGCGAGTGGAAGCCAGTACTGTAGTATATGTCTATACAAGGAGTATATCCCTACCTGTAGTAGTGTTCACGGCTTTCAACAGTCTCGCGAAGAAAGTATAATACCAATAAAACAAATCTTGCGCTCGCTCTTCATAGACATTAAGTTCCTGAATGATTCTATTCAATGGCTACCTACTGTTCATATTTTTACTACAGACAGATAAGAACAATACACGGTTATTCATCGTATGTATACCATCCCGCAAGGGGCTTATTCTACACCCAATTGGCAATAAAGTTTGTTCCTACGACTTTATTAAATTCATCATTTTGATCAGCTGTTTTGGGATCCAATCAATTGAAACTCAATGAATCAGCTGTTTTAAGTAGCAGTCTTGATGCTGACCTTCTCTTACGTTTAGTATTTAGAATCTCGTTTGGGAAAAAAATCTGAAAAACGAAATTATTTTTTTTTATTTTTTTTTGCTAATATTGCTTCTTTTTATTGATAAAATAATCCCCTTTCGGGACGGTATACGTTCTGAATCATCTTGTATAACATCGAGAACCTAATGTATAGACTAATCTAACACAGGCCTCAAGACATTACTAACTTTCTTTTGTACCCCGTTTGTGTAATAAATAAATCTAATCTAATCGGCAGCAACCTAGATTGAGCTTAATCCTACAAATGCGAAAGTGTGTTTATGTATATGTTGTTTTGTGTGCTGGGCAAACCAGCTCCTCCTTTTTATCTGCTTTTTCATCACCATCATCTCACTGCCCTTATCCCAATTCATGTGGGGTCGGCACAAGTCCTTCCCTTCCACTCACCTCCATCTGCCGTCATGTCAGTATTCACTCCTTTCTTAATAATGTTGTCTTTCTCACAGTCCATCCAACTTTTCATAAGTCTACCTCTTCCCTTATATCCTTCATCATCATCATTTCAGCCGTTCGACGTCCACTGCTGAACATGGCCCCACAGACAGAGCAAATGCCTTATCATGTGGGTGGATTTGCCCATACTCACCATGCTGGGCATGCGGGTTGGCGAGCGCAGTTAGAGCTATATGTGTTAAAATGAGGGACGCTGCTGCCCATCCCCTAGCTTTTTTCCCTTAATCGCCTCTTACGACATCCGCGGATAGGTAGATATGGAGGGGCCTATTCTTCAGCCGGGGCCACCACGGCCAATATACGGCTTATATTCTTACACATTCATATTTACCACTCTTTTCGTCGCATGACATTCTTCCCTACGCATGATTGCCCATACCACGTTAACCTATTGCTTCTAATGCTTACCGGTTATATGCTTACCACGCATGCTCCTAAATACTGTATCGGTGATTGAAATTGGGTTTTATTAGAAAAACCATTAGCACAAAGGTCTACTGAACAAAACTTTGGTTTTAAAAGCCACTCCTCCCAATATGTATGTTGTGTACTTATTTTCTTGGAAACTCTCATCACTCAGGTATCGATTTATGTCTACCTTCGGCGAAACTTCGCTGCCGTCCTAAGTAAACACTCCCTATCGTCTTACATGTAACCTTCAAAGGAACTAGGTACGACTAAATAGGTTACCTCCCATACGTTGCCCGTCTAGCGGTTTTTAGTTATCTTCAAAATATACCCAGCTACGGATGTCAATGTGAAGCTGGCTTATTCAATCAACCAACAGAAGAATATTAGCGAAAACTAAACATATATTTATTTTTGATCAGAATAAAATGCGCTATGTAATTTAAGGACGCCCTTTTTTAACCGACTTCAAAAAAAAGGAGCAGGCTCTCAATTCGGCTGTATTTTAGGTGCATGTCACGTAAATAGTTTATTACAATTAAGTAAGACTTAACGCATGATAGATATGCACGCCATAGCATGCATTACATGCAAATACAGTCTTGCAAAACAATGAAGTATTTATTACTAGCTTCCGCCCGCGGTTTCGATGATTGCGTGTTACCCGACGAAGAGTAGTCTATGACACTCGTAAGCTCTCAAAAACTCGCGTTATCTATTGCTCCGTTGCTGCGTGAAAATGATTTGTCCTTTGTTGGTTTGCCAACCAGTCAGTTTCCCCTGTAGGTGAAAACGGTGCTTCGTGCCGAGGAACATCTCTAACATTTTCGACAGAACGTAGAGTTGATTCGGTGGCGCAGTTGGTAAGCGCATCCCGTATCTAGGAGAGAGTTGAGTTCGCGTTGTTGTTTATTTGGGATATTATAAAAATCCTTCCCACTACCCATAATCACTCTCTATAAAAGCTCGATAAAAGTATGATCGCCTCTTTCTTTTGTTTACTGTTAAAATGGATAGGGCGAGCGTTATCGAGTCGATAAAGTTATTGAGTGATTAAGAATAATAGGGTTAGTATTTCCCTTTGTGTTGGTTAGCATTAATAAACACACTTTCTCATTTATAATATTTGGTTGGATTGATGATGTTTGTAAGATAACCAATACAGGTTTTGATTGCGTGTATTTGAGGCATTTGCATCCTTGAAGAACTTCATGTTATATTGTTTTATGTTATACCACACGTATTACATAACGCCTGTAATTGTAGACAGAATTACGCTGCGATATGTTGCTGTCGCTCTCCAGATTAGATAGCGATGACATCGTCAATGTTTGCCCATAGTGGTCATGTTTGTGCAGCCTGTGTTGTTGACTGTCGCTGGTGGCGCCGGATTTCACGTAATCCCCGTTGAATATTCAACCTTATCCTGTGGCAAACAAGAGCACTGATCGCTAAACGGTCATGCTGCGTACCCGAAAACGTGTCGTTTGCATTTCCGTCGGCAGGTAACTTGTCCCGCGTAATCAACTTATGGAACCAATTTTGTGTACATGTTATTCCTACATGTTTGAGAAAATCAAAAAATTCGTATTTATAAACATTTCTGTTCGACCAAAGAGGTCGAATGCAAAGAAAAACATAACTCATACCTCTGTGTTCCACAGATACTACCTACTGTATTTTCCAGTTTGCAATCTGCTCTTGCAGATAAATAGAAATGCCGTAACTCCATAAAATTGGAAATCCGAATAGTTCAATAAAATATTCCATTTGACTTGAAGAGTAATAAAATTCGATTATCCATAATATTTTATCACTTTGTGAGAGTAGTTTGAGTGCGAGTTTTCTAGGCCAATGCAGTAAGATCGTATCCTTGATTCGATAAAAGCGAATGACTGCAGTCCCGCTGGGCCAGCAGCCAAACTCCTGAAGAAAACCATTAAAATTATTCCGAAAGTTCACTTTTAACCTACGACGCGCGAGACGTAACGAGGTGGTAGACATAATGATTATGCTATTCCAGATCTCGGAAATATCTATTCCAAGTTTCATCACGCGATTAAACCACGGAGAGGCGCACAAACTCTTGCATTTATAATAATTAGTAAGAAAACTACTAATGCGGAACAAAAAAAAAGAAATACATAATGTATGAGCATGATCTAACTAAATTAAATTCAAAACAAATATTGGAATAGACAAATCTCCAAACTTTTTGCAATCAGCATACCAATTTATTTCTGTGCCAAATTACACACAATTGTTGATGATGTGATTCTTTTACCGGTAACCGATAACCCAGTGGCGGCGTCGACACGGCGCCTCTTGGCAAAGCGTCAATGTATTCGAACAGTCGAACTGAACATCGAATTTCTGCGGTGGTTGAAAACATTTCCTTCTTATCCCATACTGAAATATAACCGTATTTACTTGCACGGAATGCGAGATCATTGAACGTAATAGGTGAATAAGTTTGCAAGAACTTCGACTTTTTAACCGACTTCCAAAAGGAGGAGGTTCTCAAGTCGGCTGTATTTTTTATTTTATTTTTTTGTGTGTATGTTACTCGATATCTCCGCCAAAAGTAACCCGATTTTGATGATTCTTTCGCTGGTGTATAGAGTATAATCTTTAATTAATCTTGTAAATATTAATTAAAGATTAGTTTTTGTAAAAAATATCTTATTATCCGGCAAATCATCAGTCATCTTGAGAGTTTTTTGTGGTCATCTTCAAGACTCAATTTAGGTTAGCGCTCATAAGCAGTCGATGGCCTCAAGTAAAATTAGTTGGTGCTGTAGATAGCTTCGCAATCTTGATATGCTTGAATAAGAAACACGGTATAAGTTAGGCGTCAACTTGAAAAGTCAAAAGGCAAGTCAAAGGTATTTATATCAATAAAATCACAGGGAATCGTCTCATGAACTGGACGAAGCTACACCTGTTCCTCGTGACCGAGCCTAGAAAAATAAGGCAACAAACACGGCGCGCGTGGCTATTACTTTTTTTCGATGATCCTTTACACAAAATGGAATGTAGAGCTTCTGTGTGGTGCCGTTCGTAGCTATGTATATAAGTACCTAAGGACTTAGGAAAGGTTGAATAGGGCTGCGATCTGCATATAATAGTAAACTGATAACTTTGATATGAATTAGTCAGGTAAGGTACGTATTGTTCTGTTATTTATTTGTATTTAACAAAACAACTGTCCGACTTTTCTCGACCGAAAACTCTAAACGCACATAACAGGTTTGTATAGAATCTTTTGCCACGGTTATGCATCTGTACCGCCTGGCAGAATGCTTTGTGAACCTATGCCCCAAGCACGAATAATTCACCATATCGTTACGCTTACGATACGATAGAAAAAGTTAAATATAAATTAAAGACATTGGCGATGCTTGAAATCTTTTGATTGGCTAATATTTGACTTTTGCTATCTTATCGTAAGCGTAACGCGATCGTGAATTATTCGTGCTCTTTCCACTGCTGTTCCATTGTGATGTAAGTTAATAAATTTATTTGACAAACACCGACAGAGGACACAAGAGACAATATTTCAAGTGCTTTAATTGCCACGGTTTATTTATTGTTACTGGAAATAAACTCTTATGCATTATTCTTTATTTTTCGTAAGGGATACTCCTTGATTGATTAAATTATACCTGGACTATATCTTTTATATATTTTTTGTATGGATTATATTCACTAGGTTTCTCTTCTATTTCCTCTCTATGATGACGAAGCATTGCGTATTATTCGTCAGTTATTTTAACTTAAGAATGATGAATCGACAAATATAGTAACCGAAAAAACGTTAATTGTAAAATTACTCTACGATCCACTCGTTTCACCTTGTGATAATTTTTTATACAAATTTTACGAGCTGCGGACAGTAGTTGTTTTCGAATAAATTTTTAGTCACTCGTATAACGCACACTCCTTGAAGCCTAATCAACTATTATAATCTTAAACTTGTACCTATCATTTATGTTTTGAATTTCTATATTTTATTGTGTTTATGATTTCTCTACCTTGCCTAAATTATAGGCGGTCCATCTTCGTAAACGATCGGTCTGCCAAATCTCATCTAAACATGAAATTTACTACCTGCTAAACGCAGGCGCACTTCATTTACAATATCTCAATAAGCTGCTGTTCAGTGGCAAGCACTGTTTCCGTAAACACGGTGAGTTGTAGGAATGTTTTTCCTAGTTGCATGTGTTGAGAACATGTTAGTATCATTTTGTTTTGAATATTCCTTACGATTTTAAATGGTGCTCTCTTCATCTTGTTTGACACTGCTTATACAAGGTGATTCATAATTAGTTATTAAGATGCTACTACCAGATGATATGAAAAAGTTCAGGAAAATTAAATGAAAAAAGAGAGAGCAAGAAATAATTATTAAGTTGTATATAAACAAAAAGACAGGTACTAGTTAAAGTTCAGAAATTATCATAAACTTTTTATAACTAAATCATTATCAGACATGCTCGAGTATGTTTTCCGAATTAGTTGAAATAGATTTATCCAATAACGACCTTACGACGTCTCTTCCTTCGTGTGTCGTCTAATGTAAGTAAAGTATTCCATTTGAAAACCAATTTATCTGCTCTGCGTGTTCCCAAGTAAGGGATTCGGTTTTTTACCCGATAAAAGTTATACTTTCAGTTTCTTCTATCTAAACTTAGGAGGAAACATCGATAAATCCTAATTACACTAAACTCCGGCAATAAGTGAAGACCCTTACATTTTCTCGTTGTCTGATCAGAAAGAATATTTTATTTACTCGCGAAACTTCTGTTTGCTTTTTTTATCGTCTCTTTAAAGGTTTAGTTTTTATGTAAAATCTAAAAAATACAACTAGGTAGGTAGGATTATATTCCCTTTTAGGTGCCAATAATTTTGTCGTATATTTTGAACATGTATATTCTAAGACAAATCTTAGATAGAAACGGCGTCGGTTTTTATTTTCAAGATCAGTTTCTCACTTTTAACTGTCACAACCAAAAATGTTAGATTTCGCACTAGAAATGTTTTATGAAACTGACCAACTAAATGGGCGAGCACAATTGTCGTTAAAATAGAGGACGGTGCGGCCCATCCCCTAGTTTTTTCCCGCGGGTAGGTAGATATGGAGGGGCCTATTCTTCAACTGGGACCTCTATGGCAATGGCGTAACAGTAAAATAGTTTGTAGCGTTTTTTGTGGGCATGTACGTAAGCACCCACTTACGTACATGCCCACAAAAAAACTCTTCAAAGGGCTGAACCCAGAACCGAGAGCAGATGGATTACCCATAATAATACATTTATACTAGCCTTACTGTAACTGCATACTAGATATTATCCTGAAGATGATGAAAATATCTTTCGACCACCTAAAGAACCCTTAAACGGTATTGTTTTATTTATAGAGTCATTTATTTATAATTTGTTTTCTCTGTGTCCACAGGCGTGACAATGAGGGAGAAGAGGGGTGGTGCTATGAGTAAAATGCAAAAGCTCAGAAAACGCCTCTCCCTCAGTTTCGGCAGACTCTGTGAGTATTTATCTACCTACCATACTCTTGTTTTCATTACGCTCTTGTCTTGTCACTGATTCTTTCTTGCTCATCCTGTATTATAGTAAAGCCACATTAAAAGGCCACATTTGATGTCTGTTAGTCTTAGTTTCATAGTGAGGTGACCTGATTAAAATTATCGATAAACTGAATGAATCGATATGGTTTTCAAACATCAGTGAATCGAATGCAGTTATTGTGAAAAAACAAAATAAAAAAATCTTTAAAAATCACTTATTGCTTATGTAGAGTAATTTTATTTGATTGAATCCCATTACAATCCCTGTCCAATTATTAAATTATATCGAAATATATAAATATAAATTATATAAGAAAAAAACAAGTAGGTACATAGTTGAACAAAATAAGTTGCATTTATCCATTTGAAATAATCGTTTTGTCATCGTCATCGCGCTCTCATAAATCTCTGAGTACCTACAGTACTCAGAGATTTATGAATTAATTTTCAAGAATATTGTCAATTCACATCTAGTTCAAAGTCATGTAAGATTATTTCTATGTTTTCTCGACGAATTTTCTCCAGTTTGTTGCAGTGCCAGCATTTTTCCAGTGCTGAAGAGTAGCTCATAATACTGAGCTGAAGGGTAGCTCAGTATTATCAGCACTGCATGAACTTTTATTTGTGCACAAATAAACTCGATAGCATAGTCAATGAATTCAACTTGTCGACCCGAACAAAAAATAGAAAGAAATCTTAAAATTTTTTGGGTAACATCCTTAGTGACACGGCTTTACACGAGTATACTGACGTAAACTTGTAAATTCGTTCGGTTTATTTAGAATTTTTCTTTTTATGATTTTAAAAAGGTTTATTAGTTTTAAGAAAATCGTGAAATTAATGGATTTAGATATTCCTTCTTAATATTCTAATAAATATATATTTCATATCTGAGAAAATCTGAGAAACGTCTTAAATTTACTTTCGTGTGGGTTTCCTCGCTATGTTTTCTTTCACCGTTTGAGAGTATTAGTATAGCGCACATAAATTTTCTGAATGGCAAATCCAGTGGTGCACGACCGGGATTCGAACCCACGACCTGTGGATCGTAAGGCGGGGCTACTACCACCACTCCACCAGTGCTCCGACTGATCAAAGTTCTTTACTAATCTAGTACTAAAGCTCCTAACGAACTAAAATCTACGAATAATGAATTGGTACTATTCAAGCCATTTGCATATTTGCTTTACATGATAACTCAATTATGGCTGATTTGCACCCAATTTGCAATTTCGAATCAGTTTAGTACCTACATTATTTACTATATTTTTTGGCGTCAACAAATGTCAACTCGATGGTACAAGTCGTCGTGGAGCTATTTTTGGCAATGCTAAAGTATCACTGTAATGGGTGTAATTGCATGATTAAATAAATCATGCTATTTTTGGCTTCTGACCGAATTATCATTTTTATTAGGAAGTTCTTTCCCCGTACCATCAACTTTTCGATGTTTAGGCGGTGATGTGACGTAAGTTGCCAGTCTCAAAGATTTAGGGTTCAAATTCGTGTAAAATAGTGCTAACAGTGCATTTTAGCAATAAGACGTCATGGTAGACCTCTTTATCATACCTTAACATATAAGGCATAGCAGTGACCACGAATAGCACCTTATGAAGTAAGTAGTAAAATATAAAATGAAACTAATCTTTGATGCATAATTAAATTCTTGCTTAGCTCTAATACATGAAGTTGGTTTATACAGAAACTGCACAAATTATTGTATTCTCACAGCCATACATTTTATATTTCCTTGCACGTGTTGTCCGTTATCTCATTGTTACCTGCAGTTGCTCTGATGACTCCATCTACGGTCCCGAGTGTAGTTGTGTGGGTGATTCAGAGATGTTTGCAATCACATCAAACTATGTATACGCCTACATAGTTTGTCTCGACCGGTTCCTTGTTAGGTGTATAGTTCATAATTTATACTCGTACAATCAGTTCATTCTAATCTTCTTAACTGATCCGTCTATCTTTGCCACGATTTGACATAAATCATCAATGTTTGTATTATGTCTTACTAGCTTCAGCCCGCGGCTGGCTCGCGTGGTACCTACGAAGATAATAAGCCTATGTGCTATTCCCCAGACTACAATCTATCTCTGTGCCAAATTTCACCCAGTTACGTTCAGCAGTTCTGGCGTGATTGAGTAACAAACATCCATCCATCTAAACTTTCGCATTTATAATATTAGTAGGATAGTGGTATAAGTAGGAAAGTAGGATTAGTAGGAAGTAGGATTCGGAAACCAATAAGGGTTCTATAGTATTCTTCATTACGGTTTTTCTCTGTTTTACATGAGTCAGCTCAGGCAGGTCAATGAAGAGCAGAAAGCAGCGAGCTGTTAACAAGGTAGTTAAACTTTACCACACTGCTAAGGAGGCAGCAGCAATAATCTTTGTTGGATCCCTTTCAAAATTGTTCACAACAATATGTAATTAATAATAATAGTAGTGACTATATAATGCCAGTCATTATAAGGGTGCAACTTTTTTGTGTCGATTGTTATTTGTTTGTTGTTGTTTGTTACGAAACGCTGTCGATGATATAATTAGAATTCCACTACCTATACCTAATAATGATGCGGTTTGATGCAGCATGCAGGACAACATTGACAAATTTCGGCAACTTCAGTATCCTTTACAACTCTGTTATAGATGGTTACTCCATTTCACTAAGTCTCGCGAATCATTGCAATTTGTATCTTATATCATTGACTAAAAGGTGAGCAGACAAGTCATCGTGTAATAAGTCTACGGCATTCACCTTCGCGTTTTGTTTGTATATAATTAGCAATATTTGTTTAGTAAGTATCGTTCAGAGATATGTTATGAAAAACAATTCACAAGGTTTTTCGTTTTGTTTAAACTAAACATTTTTACAAACGTATATTATGTTGTTGTTAGCGAGCACTGTCCCATTGCTGGACAAAGGCATCCCCTTGAGTTTTCCTGGCTTAACGGTCTCTGCTGTTTTGTTTACAAAGTAAAGTTTCGTCGCGTAATGCTATTAGATTTCCTGTGACCCTGTCGTTTAGCTTTATTTACTTGTAATCTATGGATATTTGTTTTCCTTCCTTGCCTTCTGAAATCGATTAAGCCATTTTCCTTAAAGGTCCATTTACCCCGAGAGATTTAAAACAAACACGCTATATCTGACGCGAACGGGGAATTGGTGCTATATATACGAGTAAATTTGTAGTTTTCTTGCTTTATTTAAGCGAATATCAAAATGTTATCATTTGTATAATTCTCTAAATTACATCAACAAAAAATGTGTACTTAACGAAAATTAACTTTAGGTTGTATTTATATAACCTTTTTTTGTACGAAAAGTATAATTTGACTCGATTATTTTTACTCATAAATTGTCGAACTTTATTTTTATTTGAATTTTCATAACAAATTATAATAATGAAAGTTCGTATGAGGTATTGATGGCCCACTCTGGTTTTTATGTCGTCCATATATAAATGTTAGAGAATTTATACCGTCCATATTTTCCAGGTTCATCCACCTGTCACACTTTCAGTTGAAAAATGCCTGCGTGACTCAATAATGTGGCTCTGAAATAGACTGAGCAAATAAAAAGCGGTGTTAACACTAGTATATCATCGTGTGTTTGCTTTATGATAAGTGAGGTGTTTAAACCGACTGGTAACAGGATTTGCAGATTTATGGGATTACCCGGCTTTGTTTTAGTTGTTACGTAAAATCGTGTTATGTTAAAGAACAGCTGATAATTTGGAATTACCTGAGTAGTCAAATTTTTATTTTATTTATTTCGACGCACAAACACATTACAACCAAAAGTACAAATAATAATTATAAAACACAGATTAGAACTAGGTAGTAACATAAATATTATGTGCGTACAGCAAAATTATTAACAGTAAACAACAAACATTTAAGCATATATGGGGAAAAAAACCCAAATTCCATATAAAGCCATTAACTTCTGCTGTTGACTGTACTTATAAAAAAAGAAAGAACAACAAAAATGACGAAAAACAAAATTCCTATAAAAATTCAAGTATAAAGTGATGTGAGGGACATGTTTCCATCAACGAACATCTAGTGTTTTAGGATACAAGATATCCTTAACATACGTAGACGATAACGAATACGTAGGTATTCAAAATTAATTGCTGCAATCATATCGTTCATGTAGGTCTCTAAACAAATATTTGAGTTCAAGCATCCTGTTTGTCGATTTTTATTTCCTAGTAGAATGTCGATACTGCGATGTAAACGAAAATAGATAAGATTCCAAAATTAGGCTACCATACTACGAATCAGCAACAACTGTTCCTTATCAGTCAACTAGTCAGGAACAGCACGATCGAACGCACACGACACCACAGGATGCGAACTATTCCTAACGCACAAACTATTCAAGTACGAATTTGTTTATATCAGTGCAATCATTGGTCCCCTTATCTAACACACATCCTCTTCGAGGTGCGTATAACAGAAACACGCAGGTATTTGCGTGGCTGGCTTATTGACGAGTTCCAATGATTCTGGGATATTTATAGAGGCTTTGTTGAGCGTTACTTGATCGCACTTTTTAAAGAGCATTGTTAAATCTCTCTTGAGGCGACGAAGCTTTACAGCTTGAAACACGACACCCATTGTAAATTAGTTACTCTCTAGAAAATTAGTTAGTAGAGCTGAAAGAACATTGTAGACTTGTGATACTTGAACAGTATTATTGTTCTGTCGGGCAAGCAGTTAGAGATCTAAATTATTGTTCTAGTCCCTCCCTAGGCTGTATTGATTGCAGTAGCGAGCGAAGGTTGCGTGGCCACCCATTGGGCAAACTGCTAATGCAGAGTTTATTTCACGAAAAATACATTTGATTTTCCCGTTAATAAATTATATTTCCCTATAACCTTATTGATTATAGTAAACACATTGCGTGATTGAAAAATCATTTAATTGATCGAGTGTTTACTATTTTTACAAGCATTGTTATTGTTTGTTTGTTTTCGACATGTTAACAGTTCTCAGTTTGTAATTGTTAGTACCTACTCGTTGCCCGTGGCAGTGATTCGGGTGTTCAAATAAACCTTGTTTGATTTTGTTATCGTTGACTCTTGTCATTTAACTCATAAACCGTAATTTAGTGCAAGTTATAGAAGTTAAACATTTTGACCTATGTGCTTATTTAAGCAAAGAAACACCACCTCTTTTATAATAAGGGGGAAAAGGACCCAAACATGATAATGATACTAGACCAATATTTTTTTAGATTGTGCAGATTTATGCGATTCTCTTTATATGTTTCGCTTTTTCCGGGAGTCTGATTTCATATCTTTTTCATACAAAGGCTAGGTCCTATACCTATGATGGATGCTATCATCTGGCCCCTCTTTCCTTTTAACCTACCCAAACCCATACAGTAAAGCATTATCGAAAGTGTGCATACCTTGTTTGTAGCCAATATAAGGGTCGAGCGATAAGTCACACAAACACATTTGTAAATGGTGACCATTATTATCGTACTATGCGACTAGTTCGAAGTATGAATCACCATTTGTTATGTTATATAAGGACTGTTAGCGTCACGATGGCTATAAATGGCAACAATCACTGTTCTGATATTGATAACTATTTTAACGATTCGTTAAGGTGAGGGTTTAATTTTTCAAAATTGTTTTTTGAACAGTTTTTTCTCAATTAACGCAAAACGCACAGTTTTGATTTTTATGACAAAGATAACTTGAGCATTTTATTTACGTAAATCAGAAACGCGATTGGTAAAACTTTTCTCGATAGATTTATTTTTTATATTGGGTCAAGTTTTAAAAAACTGTAGCAGAGGAGCTACAGTTTTTTCAAAAATACTCTGAGACTATCTAACAAAAATAACTTTTTTTAAAATATTGTGTTAGACAATATCATTGGGTACGTAAAACCTTTTTTTTTTTAAATAGATAGTTTTTGAGATAATCGATATCTTCTATGTCGCTTACGTCGATTACTTTCGAGCGCCTTCTAACGCTTGCTATCTCTTTCCGCATTCAATTATAGTACATAGCGCTGTCACTTTCTTCACTCCGCCCACTCGACAATTTATTATGATTTTTGTATCCTCTTGATAAATCCTTCTATTATCCTACTATTATTAGAAAGTTTCTGATAATGTTTGATGTTTGTGGTTAAATCACGTAACGGCTCGTAACTGATTTCGATGAAACTTCACCCTGTCTGTTTCCAATAATAATGTGACCATAAAATGTAAATCATGCTTACCTAAAACAGTCTGTTTCTGACGGAAGTACGGGGGGCGTCGACTCAGACGGCCTTCATACCATGAATCAGCAACGATCATTACTACAAGATGTCTGCTCGCACCATACATGGCATCTTCTATCAGCTCCTTGGGCCGGCCGATGGCAGACCACTCATTACTATGCTAATCAATGAAAGCTCTAGAGAAGATAGTTAGTAATCGGCTAGTTCCATTCTTAGAAAAAAATCAACTTCTCTCAGATAGGCAGTTTGGCTTCAGAAGGGGTAGGTCGACCGAAGATGCTGTGACGCTACTAGCAGATCTGGTCTCATCCTATGTTGAAAAGGGCGAGCGTTGTATCGGTGTGTTTTTAGATCTAGCGAAAGCTTTTGACACCGTTTCGATTGGTCTGCTCCTCCAAAAGCTTGAATCGTCAGGGGTTAGGGGGGTGCCCTTGGAATGGTTTAAAAGCTATTTGTTAAATCGAAGGCAACGAGTAAAGATCGGTAATGACCTTAGTACGCAGCTACCTATTGACTTTGGAGTACCACAGGGCAGCATATTGGGTCCAACCCTATTCACCCTTTACATAAATGACCTTCTCCAGCTATCTCTAAAAAATGCTGAAGTCATAGCTTATGCGGATGACACGGCTATCCTATTCCATGACTCTACTTGGGAACAGGTGCAAAACTCGGCAGAAGCTGGTCTTGCTAAGATGAGGAAATCTTTGGATGACAATCTTCTGACACTTAATATTAAAAAGACTAAATTTATAGCATTTTCTAAGACTATAGTCTCAAGTCCTCCTTCAGATTTTACAATAAAACTTCACTCATGTTCTCGTGCTCTCACTGGGCCAGATGGAGACTGCTCCTGTAGTATAATTGGCCGGATACCTACCATAAAATACCTGGGAATTACTATAGACGAAAACCTTAACTATAAAAAACACCTATCGGACCTGGCTGGACGAGTGAGAAGACTTATTTATGTCATGAAGAGGCTAAGAGACTGTACTCCTCCCGAAATCTTGAAACTGGTATACACAGCCCTCTGCCAGTCAATAATTCAATACTGCATCACAATCTGGGGCAGTGCGGGGAAAAGTTTTCTTATTCAGGTGGAAAGGGCTCAAAGGGCGTTGATTAAGGTAATGTTACACAAACCCTTCCGCTTCCCAACTGACGATCTCTATGAGGAATTCAAAGTCCTCCGGGTTCGTCATCTCTTTGTTCTTAATGCCACTATCAAAACACATAAAACTATCAGGTCTCGTACAGATTACCAGGAAATAATGGATAAACGCGCCTACAGGATCCCCCTCCCCCATACTGAGTCTGAAATAGCCAGACGTAGTCCTAGTTTCTCGCTTCTCAACACCTACAACAAGGTTTGTAGGGTATGCGATATAAAGAACAGCTCCGTTTTCATTTGTAAAAATATTGTTAGAGACTGGCTCCAAAAACTCTCGTATATTGACGTAGAAGAATTAATCTAAGCTTTTTATAGTTATTATGCGCATATAAATATAAAATTAAATTACCACATACACTGACACACATTACACATACCCCACACACACAAACCTACACACATTCATACACATACACACACACACCCTCATACACTACCATACTCACAACCAAACTTGTACACACAATAAACCGTACTTCTAATAATGATAGTTCTGCCACTGTCCAATCTTTATTATAATTATTTTTCTTTTTGATTATTAAGTTCATTTTTGTATAAATTAGCCAAACACACGTTCGCTGAAACTCACCCTGTTATGTACAACTCAAACGGTAACTCGTACTCCTGAGACCCAAGATACAGGCTTACGCCTAGTTTGGGCCTCGACGACAACTCAAAACTTGGTCTATGAAAACACTGTCTTGTAAAACCTACCAATTATCATGTGTATCATTTTGGCAATAAATTATCTTTATCTTTTATCTTTATCTTTATCTTTAAAGTGAACGCTTTATTATGACTAGCAAATTGCCCATCTCTTTCGGAATTCAATGCCAACTGTGGAACATCTTTGTTGTCTTACGCAATAATACTAGAGATCTATATTAGCACCTTGACGCGTGCATGTTTAAGTTACTGCTATAAAACCGTTGAAATAAAGCTGAAATCGGAACACGCTTAACTCTGCATTTTAAAAAATCTGTATTATTTTAATATTGTGGGTCCAAAAATATTGCTTTACAAAACTAGAAATAAAAAAGTAACTAGAATTTTTATTAACATACAAATATTAGATGAAATATACAAATAACATTCAAAATATTTTTTCAAAAATGTACTATCACCAAAAGTTCGGATGGCTCTGATTCTCCCCTTAATGGGAAAATATGTTTTAATAAACAAGCATGATGAACAGGATAAACATCATGTTTCCCATAATAAGGGCTCTCCAATATCGCCATGCAACTTATTGTGTTCGAAACGATTGCTTCCGTTACACGGGGGTTCAACATCTCCATTATCTAGTCGTTGATTGATAACCGACATCCTCTACGGTCATTGATAATGGTACATTATTTGCCCTAGATGCCCTGTCGCGCGAGTGCAGCGCTTGTGGACAATAACGCCTGGGGCTTAATAGGTTTCTTGACTCGCTTCTACTCCTAGCCATACTTATCAAACTGCCTAAACGGTTACTGTTCTCCTTTATGTTCTGCTTTATAATCCTAAATAAACCGATAAATTTTAAAGGATAGTGTTCTCTATTTTAGAATTTGTAGCGCTCCTTGCTTATTATATCACAGTATGCGGGTATGTTGAGTCACTCGACCGCACAGGAACACTGTATTGTTATCCTGCATCACAACTGCGGAGCCTGGACGAACGAACGGCCTTTTGTCGACCCGCCCTATTGTCTTCAACCTATTCAAATAATTTTCTAAAGGCGTCGGTTTTTTAACTTTTCAAATTTCATGACGGTTCTGCTTGGCTTGTTAATTTGTTATACCTTTCCTTGTTCCCTTACAGCAATTTACAGCAATTGATGCATAGTGGTTGTGCCCCTAATGTTACATTAATAGTGTTTCTTGCCCACTTGAGACTGTTTTCAACTTTATTGCTTCCAATTGTCTGTTGCTCAACTCGCCGGGTTACGTAAGCGCCTTGTAATGGATTGTGTAGGGTTCGATGTACTTACCGATGTCAGATTTTGTGATCGAATCATGTGTCTGCCCAAAGGTTGGTACAGATTTACGACGATTCGACAATGATATTCAACAATGATTGTTTCAATTCATAAATAAATCCATTCGGGCGATATTTTTAGATTTAAAATCATAATTAAATATTATCCAGTCCGATGTCATTCTTGCGATTTTGCGCCTAGTTCCGATATAGCAACGTTGCTCCGAGCCTTTAAATTTATTACCTTCATAACTTGTCTTATTTTGCTCTATTTTATCATTTCTTGATTTATTATTGTCGATGCAATTTACAGTTACCATTAATTTCTGAGTTATCGGGTTCATCGAACGGGTTTATTATAACAATATATCCGTTATCTTGGCGCATCTACAAAGGAGGCAAAATTAGAGATTTTTTCTATTAATTTTAGATTTTCTAATTATAACTTATATATCTTCATCAAACTAAGAATCAAGATTTATGACTTGATTTGAATAAGTACCTTGAATAGGTACCTTGAAGTTTCCCATTATCTCTTCGCTATTGTATACCTGTGCTGCCAATGTATTCGTTATTGAATTTGCTTCATGTCGACCGTATAAATCAATAGTTATTTTCAGTATGAAATTTTTTTGCAGTTTTAATGTACAGAGGCAACCGCTTTGTAAACCTTTACAGACTGAAAAATGATGGTTTTGACACAGTTGCCTTAATTTAATGAGTCATGCCGTCTGCTCCAGTTACAGCGACAGTTTGTTTGCTCAAATTGTCCCCCATCAACGTACCGATTGTTTGGCCTGAATTGTTTACATCGGGTTAACGACTGTCCCTGACTCCTCATATCTGAGAAAGTTTATTAGTTTGTTGACATGTTTTATTAAAGCCCTTTAAATTATTTTCAAGTCTTTCGGCACATTATTCCATGGTTGTATAATGTATTCAGTGGACTTTTACGATCACTGGGAAACTTCGATGCATCGCATTCTTTTGTCCAATAAATGTTACTCAAAAGACATGTTTGCGCAAGTGTTGAAGGACTGAGTTGATAAAAGTATTTATATTTATCGTGTTTCAATGCACTAGGGAACAAATAAGTTTATTCTTTAGTTTGCATGGAAATAGTGAATTTGTATCGGTAGTGTGTTTTGTTATTGAAATATCAAAGGAAAAGTTCCGAGGTTCCGAGTCAATGGAGCGCATAGACCACGTAAAATTCGAGCCATATTGAGACGGCACACCACTGGGAACGTGAACAGCAATACTTTCGTATCGTAAATAAATAAAGAAAATCACTGGGAAAATGTATCGAGATGAGTTAGCATTCAAAGTTATTCAGTCTTGCGTAAACGTAATAATCAATGACTGCAAATTCTACAAACAATACAAACTTCGATCCTCGTTCGAACGTTATGCTCCAAAAATACATACAACGCCGATTCGTCCAAGAGAGAATCTCTCAAACAATGAGAGCTCTTCGCTCGCTCGATCAATTATAAATTTATATTTTTATTAACATATTATGCTTTTGGTCATCTAGACAAGGGACCTATAAATACTTTGATATAGGTCAGTTTAAACGAACTTTTAAAGGTCACGCGGGTGATCCACGTTTCTAGAGCACCTTGTATATAACCCAAAGCCATGTATTTCAGTGTGTAGCTTTCATTTTCTTTTACATACGAGAAAATTCATGTTATCTGTGCAGAGCCCTTGTAAATTTGTACTTTAGCTAAAGGGCGCTTCAAGATAAGCTCGCTTGGCACTTTACGTTCTACTGATGCGACGCTTGTGTGAAGTTTAACCTTCCGGCTGACGATACCTCCTTCTTATATATAGGTCGGTCACATTACCTAATGGATTCTACGATTGCCCCAAGCTCTTCAGATGTTTAGGGTTATACGCCCTGCGGCGTCGGTCGTTCCGTAATTTTATTGGAGCATTGAAATTTACTAGGCGTATACACGTTCACTTATCTTCTGCTGCGTTATGACCTGATTGGGGTGCTATGATAAACGGTGATCATACGTATTTATCCAAAAAATTCGAACTCAAACAGATTTAATTCATAACATTCAGATTATTTTTTCTTGAGATACTCGCTAAAATATTAATTTCGTAAGAGCTAGTTATCAACTATGGTGACGGAGTTTTTACGCAGCCTGATGGACTCCGTCGTGGCTTAACGATTTTTATAGCTGGGACCGACATCTTAACGTGCCCTCCGAAGCGCGGAAGCACTCTGATGTTACTAGCGGTCACCCATCGATTTGGTATCCGCGCAGAACGTTTATTAACTTAGATCTATTACTGACAACCGAGCGAACGAGCGTTTCGGCCGTATATTTAGCACCTTGACTGTTAAATTTAGCGTATCAACAATAGTTCCGAAACAAGCTTTATCTTATTATTGTTCATTTTACTCGCTGAATGGACCCGACCTTATTGAGCGCACGAAGCTTGAAGGGTTCTTTGGGTCTTCCTTCTATTGTGTTTCCAATTATTGGAGCCAAATACGGTACTTAGCAGATAAGTGAAGCTCATTATCTAGGGGCCAACCTGTTTCAAATGGCTATAAGTACTAATAACAACTGCTTGTGATTTAGTATAGTGACTTTCACCATAATATAAATGTATTATACTAATGGAATTATTTGAAGCAGTTTCTCGTTAAAATGCACGACATAATAAAGCATTTAGTCATCCGCTTCCAAACAGTAAATCACTTTCCCGTGACAAATCTTTGGGTCAGACTCGAGACCATAATGCCGAGAAAAACTAACAAGAATTATTAAAATGAATCTTGCTATTTGTAATGCTGTACAAACTGAAACGAGAGTTTTAAGAGGGGCCGAGTTGTTAAAAGCTTCTTTGTGTATTGAGTGCTCAGTGGAATTAATTGATTTATTTTACATCCAATTTGCTTTTACCTATCTTGAACTTTTCACTGTTAATAAGTATTATTATGCGTAGTTGTCATGACATAGGTCTCGTTGTACGAAAGGTTTTAAATTTGACAAAATTATTAATCGAGCTAGTAAAGTGAGCGGATAAAAAAAATTAGGTATCCAAATATATGAAAGAGCTTCCAAAACGATCTAGGACATATAATTTTTTAAATAAAACAAAAATATATCATTAAAAAATACAACGTGAGCTCCCATTTGGTAAAGTTGTTGGTAGTTCAGGTAAGATTGAATATTTTGAATAGAATTTTGAAGATTGAATAGAACATGCTAACGATGCGGTTTTCAAAGTTTTATAAAAGTTAATTCGTTAGTTAGGTATATCAATTGTCCCTCGACTGTCATCGGGGCACCAACTTTTACTAGACATCGCCAGGTTCACGGCAAACCACTAGCTTTAAAAAACATGTTTTGGAGCAAAGATTAAGCGTTCACACCGTCAGTAATGGATCAAACAGGTTCAAATGCGGATTCGCTTCTGATAATAAATTTAAAGTAGTCAAATGATGCTAAAACTGTTCAGATTCGCACACTTTGATATTAAGTTCTTTCGGGCGCAAACCTTATCTACATGCGAAAAAACACGTCTCATCTAAAGCGCAAAATAAACTTACAAAGAACGATGTAGAAGCAGGTTCTGTGTAAGTAAGCTAGCAGTACTATACCCGTAGAATATCTGCATTATAACATCCCATGTGCACTCTCCAATAATCCGCTAACATAAATTACCCCATCGCGGGTCACGTAGCTCATGCTAACTAAATTAGCTCGAGCTTTTACCGGCTCAGCACAATTGAGCGAGGCTAAAAGGCCAGCGGTGTCATTTCGCGATACTTTCCCCGTCGCCGGCGATATAGGTCAGTGACACCAGCTTTAACCTGTCCGCTGCAACCTATCTGGACTGTGACGGCATTAGCTGTTCATCCGAACTATGGTGTCAAATGACGATGTGCATTTCAAATTAACAGCGTCCGTTTTAAGTCTGAAGTATGCCTGAAGTAAGCTGGCCACAGTTTATCCCTTTCATATTGGATCGCAGATTCATAGAAGCCAGGTTTGCCTAAATTAGCAACCGTTCTCTCTCACATAGTTCTATGTTTGTCTCAGTCATCGCTTTTCAAATTAGTTTTACGAACACTCATCATAATCAGCCTGTTGAAGTCCACTGCTGAACATAGGCCTCAGAGTGCTACAACGAACCATTCCACCAACTTCCCGCAACATTGACAATGCCGTCGGTTCATCGGGTGGGGGGCCTTCCAATACTGCGTCGTCTGGTCCGTGGTCGCCATTCGAGAATCTTTATTCCCCAATGGTTGTCGGTTCTGCGAGATTTATGGTCTGCCGACTGCCACTTCAACTTTCCAATTCTTAGAGCAATTTTGATGACCTTGGTTCTTATAGGAATTTCTTCGTCTCGGATTTTATCACGTAGTGAAAATCCGAGCATTAAGTACTCTCCATAGCCCGTTGTGCAACTTTGAGCTTGTGCATGAGGCCAATAGTTAGCGACCAAGCTTGTTTGGGTGGCTGAAAGTCGTCGATTCAAAGAGTGAGACGATTTGCTGACTTCTCGCGAAAACAGCTTATAGACAGAAGATACTCAAAAAATATAACAAGCTTCATATCTAAAGATAAGGCAGAAATTCATTTATATGAAAGAAGATTACCAATTCTCTTGTAACCTCAACCAACGAAACCTCTTTCAAGTCTCCCAAGTGAACTAAGACGCAATCGAGAACTTCCCACCGCAGGTAGTTAGTTGTGGAAGTTGCGGGATCGATTCGATCACACCAGCCGATAAGCTGTTGAAAGCGCTGACCGCGAGGACCCTCGTCAACTTTGACATTGGAATCGCTGGACTTTGCTTCAAAACTAGAGGTATCTCTGAACTGTAACAGAAATTGCGGGACCATTGTAATAATTAAGCTATATTTGGATACCAAAATTCCATTAGCCATTTGATTGAAATGGATCTTTTAATTAGCCTTGCCTTTTGAATAAATTTAATACAATTAAAAACATTGACTAATCGGTTAAGGAAAGTGCTCTGGCTTGAGCGTTGTTTGGGGTTAACTTTTATGATAGGAAGTAAAATTTTACAGGTGAGAACAGCTTAAGTTCTATAATAAGAAAATCACTCTTTTATACAAGGTTTCGTACGGCGACAAAGTCCAAGAATATTTTAATGATATATGACTGAATACATTATTTTCTTGGATGACGCGTGTCGCCCTGCGCTAACCCTCCTCAGTCCGAACGTTTCGCACTTGACTGATTCAATCGTTCATGGATGAATATTGATGAGCTGTCTTTGTGCATGACCCTTCAGGAGAACGACTTTTGTGGTCTGCTTTCTATCTGCATATAGCAGCTACTTATCTCAACCAAATGCTATCTTGGGAACAAATGGTGTAGCATTCCGAAAACACAGATATCTATGCTAAGCAAGATAAACTATGATTAAAGAATGTACTCTACATTATATGTCTCTGGTACATAGGTTCAATACTTTTCCTGAAGCTTTCGCTAATTGCCTTAGTGAGCAACCTTTTTGCATATTCTTTCAAATTCATCTTTTACCCCGCGCCGTGCTAATGAGTCGACTTATTAATATTCTTTTGCTCGAATTTATTTCTTTACTTTGAATAAAGTTGCTAATGAATCAAGCTTTTAGTCACAAACTTTTGGCGTGTGTTCATAATTTGCTTTGACTCCTGCATTGTTATTCAATTATTTTATTTCGTGTCCGTTCTGTTTGTTGTTTCTTAGCGACGAAAAAGGAGTTGCTAAAACTTTGTCTACTGTCTGAAAAATAATTAATGTGGAATTGTTACCTTCAAGGTGTGTTGTGATAATTAAAACCAACTGCATAATTATCAAATTCGTTATTTGATGGTACAATCTCATTACGAAAACTATAACGTAACTCATTGATGCCTGTGTTTTTACCCGACTGCCGAGAAGGAAGAAGGGTAATGTTTTTTTATGATAAAGTTACGTCAGTTAGTTGTTCCAACTAATCATTATATTCGTTTATCTCAGTCTATTTATATTCTGTTTGAACTGTTCCTTTTACAAAAACCACATGCTACTCAGCTTAATGTTAATTGAGAGAATAAAAATAAAACAAGTGTAGGTAAAGTTACATCGTCACTTGATGATAAATCTCTTAGTAATCATTAGGATAAAGTAATTGTGGTCGGTCGGCACACAGTAGTGTGGTTGCAGCCTTAGCAAGGTCGTTGTTCATAAGATTCATTTCCGTAATCGGACACCGTGTCTTCTGTATAAAATAAACTATGTATAGTATTTCCCGTGGCGTTTATTCGTATTTCTGAGAATATAAAACTATATTTTATACCCTGCCTCGAGCATCGAGGCTTCTGTGTTTATAACCTCTAAAACTATGTTCCGCTCAAGTTGTATGGTAAAACAACAGGACCTAGCTCAACTACCAAGGGACGGCTAAGCAAATATTTTCGTATTCAACGGCGGTTTAACATAAACTAGGTAGTAACTCGTTCGTAGGTAGAGCTAAAGTTAAATCTGGGCTCTCGAAGTCTTGAACATTATGTTATGTCTGCAATAATTTACTTACCTTTGTTCCTTACTGCAATAAAACACCAAAGTTACCTGTTATGACCTCAAGGCGAATAGTTTCAGAGCTGCGATCGTGATTGCTGTTGTTTTATGAGTCACGTTAGTATTACGAGTGTCTTAGAACTGAATTTAACTCGCGACAAAGAGCTTACTGTGCTAAAGAAATAAAAAGTCATTCTACGTATGTGCTGGCATTTCTCGTATTTGTCGCGTCCGGTAGCGCAGCTCGGTTGCTCGTTTTGTCGAATCGAGAATCGAGCGTGACTGCACGGCTTATTAACCACTACATTATCATCGTAACTATACGACCACTATAGTCAACATACGATTGTAATCCGCCAGCGAGGAAAGGGCGTGCCGCATAGTCACGATCCCAGATAACCCAGGGTGTCGCAGATTGCCAATTGTTCCGCGTTAATTTACTTTACCAAGACGTAAGACTTCCCCTCACGAAAATGCAATCCCTTTGACAAATCCCGGCCGGTCGTAGATCTTACGTGGGGAAGTGATCGATCGTTCGTTTCGATAAAGAGTTTCACTGCCGGAAATGAAGCAAGGTGAAAACGAGGAAACGGAGCCCAGACATATCTAATTGCATCTGCAGGAACAGGAGTTGTGGCGGCATGCGAGCGTATGCAGTGCCTTCATTGTTCTCGGCCGCACCGCACATAAAGTAAGGGGGAGAAGTTATCGCCGCACGTGCTCACAGACGACTCGTACTAATCCCACGATAATCCAACCCGGAAAAAACCAATAACCATTGTTTTGGCAAGATATTTACGCAGCATTCATGGGATGTTTGCACGAATTATCGTCCGTGTGAATACACAGTACTGATTCAATATAAGTAATCCGGTTGCCGTGAGTTACCTACGCTCGAAAATTTTCCCCTTTGAATTTCCTATACACGGAAATTGCTGCCAGATTCAATGAGCAGAGCGTCGGTTCGTGGCTAGACTCAAAAGAAACCTCTGCGAAAAATTGTTTTAACGCTCGCTCTAGAGGAATGCTCAACCACATCTCAATTAAAGCGGGCAGCTCCGGGGCACCGGTTGTCGCCTTACTTTGTGTCGACAGTCGACGTAAAACGTACGATAGAAATTGTACTGAAACAGCTGCATGTGAACGGTTGAGACAAAAGTTAAGCCGTAGTTTATTCCGAAGCATTCGCAATCTCGCCTTTCAAAGTTTCCTGGAATACAAAACTTGCTGTTTAATTTTCATTCGAAATTGCGTTTCATGTGTTTGTGGTTGTACGGCGAGGGACTTGCAAACGCGGTTGTGAAATTAGCGTTTCTCATAATTAAAAGCCTTCGAGTGAGACAGAGTTGAGTTTGTATTTGATCAAGTCTGTCTGGTTGTCTGTTTCCTTTAGCGCCAGATGGTCGCTTGTTTCGGAGATGCACGGACTACTGAGAATGTATAATTAATTTGCACGTAGTGTACGTTTAATTGACTAATTTGCAATTGCGGTCCGATTCCATTGTTCGCATAATTCGAATACTGGCAGGTGGTTATGTTTTCAATAAATTTTGCGGAATGTTCGATTTTATGGTTTAGACTTGACTTCTTTATTGATGGAAGCGATTGTTGCTTGTTGACTCAATTCTGCTCACAAGCGTCATCTTTATTGTTAATGCGATGTCTTACGTATGTGACATCCAGACAATGTCTGAACTTATCCTGGAATGTCTTCATCTACGATTAAATATCATAACATCGATTAAATATTGTAGCACCCTTTGCTATAATTTAATGAAGAATATAAAAGTTACGAAGTATAAAAGCATGAAGCATATTATCACTTAACTTTATAAGTAGCAATTTCCCTCTCACTTGGCGCGCCGAGAAGACCAAGCGGCAACCAATTAAAGTTGTCTGTCCCTGTGCGCCAGTTGTCACTTCATATCCCGTCTCCGGAGCAGGGTTAGGCGCTATGCAAATTGCTTAATTTGTTATTTACGAGTTTGTGACTCAATCTCTTTTAAACAAAGGGTTAAACGTTTTTCGTCGAGCGAAAGCGGTCCGATTATGTAGGAAAGTCCTAGATATTGCGTGATTCAGGGTTCAAGAGGAAAAAATAATGGAATAAAGAGACGTCACAAAACCACATCATCAACGAGTAAAAGCGGTATATCACTTCAGTAAAATTCAAATCGGTTACCGAAGCCCAATAAATTAAACTGCCACATCGAATACCGCTTTTGACACAACACTCGACTCACTCATCGGGAAATATGGCACTCAGTTATGACATAATTTATTTACACAACTTTCAATGCTGTTATGCTCCGTACATCACACACAATGCAATATCGCTAATTTTGTTTGTGCTGGCTCGCTATCCCTTCCGACAAAGTTGTACTATAAGTTCCTGTGTAATAAAGTTGTGAGTTTGCTCATTAAAAAAACGTATTACGTTTGAGTTCATAAAAAAATTGATAAAACAGATTGAGTTTACCTCTCATAAAAGTTCAGTTTTTCTTCTTGCTCAATTTAGTTCAAGGCTTAATCGGCCAGGCTTATTCAGGCTTTCAGGTCAGTCGTGTTAGCTCCTATATTTTAAAGCGTATTAGACCGCAGTGAAATTAAATGGAAACGTCCTGTCCTTCTAATTTACGTTTTTACCGTGTTTTTACGCTCCAAATAAGCGTTCCCGAAGTACGTAATGCGGTATTTAGGACTTGCTGAATTCGGGGCTATTAAATTCATCTGTGCGGTCTAAATGGAGTCCCCTAAACTTTCGTGAAAGGAAACTCGGGGTGTCGTTTGTCACCCCGTAATGATCTGCCTTTGAGCAAACGTTTGAAGACCTCGTATAATGGCTGTCTCCGTAATATAAATTAATTAACGCGTTTGTACTTTGAAACAATGACATATCAATTTTAAGCCAGAAAATTGGAGCATCTAACAAAGAGCCTTTGAATCTGAAAACCTTTTATAACCTTTAGATTATTTTCCCCTTTTACGCTCGAATAAAGAAGGAACGGTTTAGTGGGTTGTAGAATAAAATTAGATTATAACCGCGATATCCTTTTTCTTTTTAATTAGCGTTCGATAGATTGACCTATTAGCCCTCGGAGTTTTTTAAATCATGTTACACCGTATCATAAGTGTTCATTCATCGTTCCCAAGATATAAAATATAATTATGTTCTTAAAAGTAGGTCATGTGTTCCTTCTATAATTACCAGCTTTTTTCCTTTTTACAGCAACAAAAGATGACCCAGACGACGGTAGTGAATGTCGCGGGCGGCAACAAAACGGCGGCGGTCGAGGCAAGCTGCCTTACAACGGGTACTCGGAGGAGTGCCTCGACCGACTCGAGCCCAACGGGAACATACCACACGACAAGGATAGCCATTATGGTCAGTAATTTAATACCCGAATTAGTAAGTAGTGTAATCAAAACAGCAGATCAACCAATCCCCAACGGCACGGAACTATACCAAAAACTTCAAGGGCTTACTTCGGTAAATACATATTGGCAGGATTTGTTACAATAACTGTCAACAACACGAGAGCAAGCAAGAAAATTAGACAAGTCCTTCATCATCATTTCAGCCGTAGGACGTCCGCTGCTGAACATAGGCATAGATTTCCAGAAAAAAACATTTAGGGGTATTTGCCCATATAAAGCTACTGTTGTTAATAGGGAACGCTGTTGCCCATCCCCTAGCTTTTTTCCCTTAGTCGCCTCTTTTATAGCCACGGTAATGGAGGGGCCTATCTTCGGCCGGGACAACCGGCAACACAAGTCCTTTGGTGGAATTTCATTTAATTCCAAATAAGACCAATCGAAAGCTAAAAGCTATATAAAAAATCTCTACCTATTTTAGTTTTCTTGGAAATTGAATAATATTTTACATGCGTTTCGATTAAAATAACATTCTGTTCGAGGCCTTACCACTACACTCTGGCCCCCAATTCTACTTAATTCAATGACTTCAAAATGATAATGATCGCACCATTATCATTCAGCTGCGAATGACGCCACCTTCGTTTCTTTGATTTCATTGGTTCATTGGTATCACAATGACTGCCATTGATATACGACTGTGATAGCAGAATACCATAAGACTGTCAAAAGTGGCCATTTCGCCTTTGAACCATTGTCATTTTGAAGCCATTGAATTAGTAGAATTGGGCCCCTGGATAGCTTTACGTAACCACGACGAGTACGCTGCCTATATAATTCTGCTTATAATTCACATGATTACCTAACCTGGGTAATGCTTTGTGCGATTGCGCTCTTGAGAGGCTTTCCTCAGAAACATAATATTATTCAAGATTGTTCAGTGCGCTGAACAATCACAGTGAAGTGCATACACCGTCAGAATTCTATCTTTGGATAGGTTTATCAATGAGTCCTCTTCAATTAAACTCAAGTTTCTTTCTGCCGAGGAGAAGTGGTTCGAACAAGGTTAGCCACCAGCTTATTATGTTCGGACATAGACACCCGTCTCTTATGCAGAGTATAGTATAGTACCACGCGGTCCTGTGCGGATACTCACATAAATAATCAGCGCATAATCATAATTCAGCAATTTATTTTATTCTAAACTTACCTTACTTACTCCAGCAGGCGGGTTCTTAGCTAAGATATTTGTTCCATCCATTGAGACATCCCAATCGTGTAGAAAAGTGACATCACTAGTACGAATGACAGAAATGACTACACTTCCTTCGACAAAAGTCTAGGTTGCTAAACTCTTCCGTCGACAACCCGTGGTTACTAAACTGCGGCAATCGGCGGAACTTAATGAAATACATGACATAACTCCGTCGCACAAACTACAGTGCCTACAAGCGGGACTTCTTCCGTTTCGTGACTCTAGGCCTGATGATAGTGTAGCCTATGCAAGGGGTGCTTTCCGCATCAGCTGATTATCGAGACGAACTGTCGCATTGCGCCCGTCACATTATCAGGCGCTACAGTAGACACCCCAGTCACGGCCAGATGGCTATTCTAAACGTTTACATGCAATTTGCATTCATGATTCCATTAACACGTTATTGCGGCTGAATAAAATATGCGGATCTAATTATGCATCGCACACCCGTTGCATTCTCGATGAGCATCGAATGAATGCTCGATGGGATATACATATAACACATGATTTGGCTAATCCCCAATTGTACATTCCATCTAAATTATCGAGGAATTTAACTAGAATACACCATCGAACAATTTCTCGAGGTCCACTTTACGAAAACCCTGTACAAATCTCAAATGTTCACGCTGACTGTTATACAATTCTTTTGCGTAAATAATGCAAACTTCTTGATTAATTAAAAAAAACTTGTAAAAACAATGCATACAATCTGTTCTTTAGTAAGTAGGTACTTATAAAGATACAACAAAATAGTTGCATTGTTTTTTACAATCTTTTTTTAATTAATCATGAAGCTTTGCATGATTTACGCAAATGAATTGTTTAACAGTCTGCTTGAACTTTTACTTTGTACTTATGAAGATACGAAGAATTTATATATCAACATTAGACCCTACTAAAATGTGATTTATATATCAAAATATCTCGCTAACAAAAGCGACCGCGCTTTAGTTTGGACTATTATATCTCGGAAGGGAAACTCATTCCGCCCTCATTCGCTGATAAAGTTTATTCCATAATCGTGCGTTTTGTTCAAAAGAACGCTTATCTTTTCACTCAAGTAAGCTTTGTTTCTCGAACTTTACAAAACAGTAATATTCTGTTCGTGTGAAAATAAGCTCCCTAGACTGTGGCTGGTTCCTTCACCACAGTAGTTATTTAACAGTGGTTGCATTCTGATCTAAAGTACCGGGTTGAGAGATTCCTCTTGTGAGGCCCTTCAGTTTCATACTATGACTTGTGATAATATTACAGGTAACAGGTTTTACTTAGCTTTCTTTTTTGTTTTTTGCCAAACAAGCATACCGCCCACCTGTTGGTAAGCGGTTACCATTGCCTAGGACGCTTGCAATACCAGAGGCATCAAGCACGCGTTCCCGACCTCGAGGGGCTCGATGCCCGCGCCCCGTAATGAGCTCTGGCAACCTTACCGCAGGAACACAACACTGTTATAAACAAATAATGTTATTTATTTGTTTCAAATAGTGATCTTACTGTAAAGTACGAGTACCCGTAACGTTTGTTACCAAAACTGAACGCTTTGTTATAGGTTAGCGCTAATAGAAATGAATAAGACATACAAATATATTTTTTGGTCCAATAACTTACAAAACCATTTCACGATAAAGGATATTTCACAAAGAAGTTTCTGTGATCAAAAGTGTATTTTCGTAACGATAAGGAAATCGCTGCGAAAATCCGTATTCCTGTTCGGAATGATATTTCGCGGTTGTGGAAATAATCTTGAAACTTTCGGCATTTCCGACATTGCTCTTGAGTCGTAAACAGATTTGAAGGGTTTTTCGACTACAATCCACCTTTGATGTGTATGTTGCCGTAAATATTCGAATAACATGATAGATTCCCGCCTGTTTCACTTTAAATCGAATCACTGAAAAAAAGCTTTGACTCACTGGTTTTTTAATAGGATATGGCTCGGATTCGTGCTAGCCGCAAATGCTGTTCTCATTTTGCCAAATGGATTGGAGTTTTCCCTTGCTGAATTTAAGTTTCAGATTTTCAGTTTAACTCAAGCTTATTTTACAGGTACCTACTGCATAGTATTGTCGAAGCGTAACTCCTCAACCATGGCTTGTTCTGTTGTAAACAGCAAGTTGTCCGAATTGTAATTGTTGCGCTCGACTTTACGTTATAGTGTTGTAGGTATGGAAATATATCAAATAAGAATTGTTTTTTATTGAGGTTTTTGTGTATCAATTAAATCTATTCATGTTCAAATACCAGCTGCATCTCGCGCTGTAGGTACCTAGATTGGAAGTTCCGAACCATTTCTATTCTAAAATGCATTAAAATAGGTTCAGTAGTTACGGCATCATTAATTTACACACATCCATATATATATATGACTGGCCTCATAGCTCAGTTGGTAGTAACTCTGCCTTCTGCGCTAGAGGTCGCGGGTTCGATCCCCGCACTGGACAAACATTTGTGTGATGAACACAGATGTTTGTTCTGTGTCTGGGTGTTAAATATATATCTATTATGTATATCAGTCTCTGGTACTCATAGTACAGGCTATGCCTAGTTTGGGACCAGTTGACCGTGTGAATATGTCCGGAATATTTATTTTTATTTTTTATTTTATCCAAACATCCTCAAAACATTTTGCATTTATAATATTGTAAGGCATAGAAGGATAGAAAATAAGGGCGGTGTCTCATGGAGACAATAACAAACTATTTTCTTGTCTGAAACTAATTTATCTTCGTATGAAATTAAAACAAACATAATTATCCAGCCGGTACATTTTGCCGTTTGCATACTCTTTACATTTCGCCCTCGGCTGTCCAAACAAATGTGGTTTTGAAGTGGAGCGTATATGACATACTATGTGGTTTGACACGTATAAATAAATTGTTGCCAATGTAAATGTTTGTCCTTGTCAGTGTACAGGATTCTGAGCTAAACCAGCCTTATTTTCCGGGAACATAATTTTATGAATCCTGCTAATATTATAGAGGCGAAAGTTTGTGAGGGTGTTTGAATAGAATTGAATGATCGTTTATTTTAGCAAAAGATTACATGACCGATTAGGTGGTGAACACAAAAGTATACACATTTAGACACAATGTAACTTAAAATTTATTACATAGTTTAGGTATAATATTGTTATGTACCTAGTACATAACAATATTATACTAAAATGTTTAGGTATATCGACTCATGTGTCCGAATGCTAAAAAAGGTGTTCAGCTCAGCATTAATGTTGGGTGTGTTAGCACTCAACGCAGATTTTCAGCTGAAACCAAGGAGGAAAAGTTAGACTATCAGTGACCGTAAAAACAACAAACAACAACTACGCATCATAACACGTGTAATATATGAACATAGGTATAACAGAATGAAGTGCCTAGGTAGGTTTGGATGTTTATGGTTCAATCACGCCGTAACGGCTTAACGGATTTCGATGAAACTTGTCATTGTGGAGCCTTTACGGCGTGATTCTCAAAATTTCGCTTCTATTATATTAGTAGGATTATGTTTTATTTCAAACCCAATAAAGTTAAGAACGAAATAAGGAAGAGATAAAAAGAGCTTGTAAAATAATGGACCCGCTGGACGCTTAGCGCTGTGATGTAGTTTACATACATCATAACTACGCTCTCGGTTGCCCAGACAAGTGTTTTTGAAGTGGAGCATCCCTCATGACGCGGCTGACGACTAGGGGTTTGACTTGTGGATAAACTATGGCCACTTTTACTTATGCTATTCCGTCTTCAACCTTCACTGTTTATTTATTCATTGAACTCACAAGGTTCATTTTGAAACGTCTTTAATCTAGTTGAATTTATGCCTGTTCTTCGCAATGACCAGTGACCAGTGTACAAACTAGTACATTTTGTCAGGTTAGTTTTTTATTCTACAACCTGCGTTTGGTTACAACTTTGAGGTATGGTTTAAAAGTCTTTCCGATCGTTATTTAACTAATATCCTAGGAAAAGGATTTATTGTATATTACTAAAGCCGTTGTAGAACTCAATCAGTCGGCGAAACCTGTATGTTTTCAGTCTCTCAGATGTTTGAATATAATGCGAGCGAAAAGCGCTCTTATATCAGAATATAAAGATAGATAGATAGATAGACAACACTTTATTGATCACCATACGGAAATAATACATAAGATCACAATTACAAATTTACACGGCAATACAATGGGCGGCCTTATCGCTAAGAGCGATCTCTGCCAGGCAACCTTAGGATGGACTGGACTGAAAAGATTAGAGAAGGGGCAAGATGGTGTATCTTAAATTATGAAGAAAATTATTAACTATAATCATATATATATATATATATATATATATATATATATAATACATATAGTGACATTTATATAAACACATACAGATACTATATCGTATATAATTATAATAGGTACACAGAATTTAAGAATAATAATATACAATAAACTTACAATAAACAAAGAGCAGCATGCCAGATAATGAGTGATGACCATGTTTTGAAGATAGCAAGAGACTTGGCTTTCCTGATATTGACAGGCAATGCGTTCCACAAGCGAACAGCCTGGACTGTAAAGCTTACTTTGGAATCGGATGGTTACCCAAATAAGATAGAGCCAGCTCAGCTATTCTCGAATTTAGAAGGGTATTACGAAGATACTATAGTTCAAACAACTTTGAGTAAGTTTTAATAAGAACCGTTTATCATAAAACAGTGTAATTATATAGGTTTTTACGGATTATCTTTTAACAGTTTTCCTATTTTGGGCGAACAAAAAGTACGGGCGAATAATAGTACTAAGTACTAATAATAATACTAGTTGGTAAGAGTCAAATTGATTCAATTTTTCTAAGATGGTTCACTCTTGGGCCCGTGTTGACGAGGGTAAGTTACTTGTTAGTAACAAATTTGCAAGTATACCCGTGACCTTGTAACAAGTTGTTAAAAGGTCACGGGGTCTACTTGCAAATTGCAATTCGCATCGACCCGCGTTTGACGTCAGCGAGTCCTTTCACAAAAGAAGCCCGTCAAGGGGGGCGCTGTAGTCTTCGCGTAACGGAATTTTGCTTATTTTCACGTGGCTTCTTTCTTGATGACTACGCGACTGGATTTGCAAATTACGCGGTTACGATTCGCATACACGTCTTATTGTCTTCCGAGTTTTAAGACGTGATTTTATGTATTTTCCGCGGTAGAACTTCACAGAAAGTACTTCAAGTAAGCAGTACTGCTTGTTGAAACTAAACAAGTAACATTTTAGTCAAGAAGACTTGTCCCTTTGCCCTAATATTGGAGTGCGGCCGGCCTTACCATTTTGGCATTGTAATTACTTCGTTACAAAACGATGAAACTCTGATGGAGTTAGCAATTTTCCCGGCAAGCAATATTAAATAATCTTTAGCGATGGCAAACTTCGGCTTACACTTGTTTTATTAACGAACGATATTGTTTGCTTTGTAAAGTAAACGGAGATGTTTTATTATATTGTAAACTTTGCACTCGAAACACTTCAAAGTTATTTAATTTTCCTATTGGTTCTATTGATAACTCACGAAAATGTACGACGTTTTTCAGAACAACACGAATTCCAGTAATTCTATTTAAATTTGGGTTTCAATATTTTTATCTTCAAAGATGGTGAGCTTCGAAGTTCACCATTTGTCTTATTTCTCATATTTTATAAGCTTTTATTGAATACTAATTATTTTTCTTTTGGGCCTCACCTTCGATTGGCACCACACGGAAGCTCTGCATTCTATTTTATGAAAAAGTATCATCGAACAAAATGATAGGCACCATAGGTGTTTGTTACTTAATTCTTCTAGGCTTGGTCGTGATGAAAAGGCATAGCTTCTCCTAGTTTTTAAGACGTTACAAAATTATCCTAGTTATTTACTGAGATAATGATTTTTTAAATTTTTAAATATTAAAAAAAAATATGCCGGACATATCACACACGGTCAATTGATCCCAAACTAGGCATAGCCTGTACTATGGGTAGCAGAGACTGATATACATAATAGATAAATATTTAACACCCAAACACTGAACAAACATCTGTAATTATATGTGTATATTATTAATCATTGTAAAATTGTGTGACTTGTGTGTGACGAATAGATAAATAATTATGAATGCCTTTTCATATTAAAGGATTCAACGTATAATGCATATTATAAAGGAAGAGACGGGCTTTATTTACGTAAAATCAAGTGCAATCTTTAAAAATTGTTCTCTTCTCACGTAATTATCTCTGTGAGGGTACACCGTGATAATTGGCTAATGAGCATACATTGTAGTTGCCTACTACTGATTGTAAGAGCGGGATTCTAATTATATTTCCCTGATTCGTATTACCCGATCTCCCTTGAGGCGTTTGGGTCCGCTTCCTACTACTATGTAGTTCTGAAATATATCTGGACTCCAATTTATGTAGTGTATGTAGTATGTATGTACGTTTAGCTCTGAAACTTTTAAAGGACAGCTTGTACAACACCTAACACACGTTGTAATGAAAATGTGTGATATTGCAAACTGTCTTATTATTACTAGTCATTTGCCTCGAACTGCGATCTGGCGACGATATTCATGTGTAGAGATCAACCTTTTATTCCACATCTTCTACTCTTTTATAACTCATTTTTTTTTATAGTAAGCTTTTAAATGTGCAATAAATGCCCTTTCATATGATACCCACACAACCTCTAAAATCATCTCACGCGTTACTCGAATTCTGTTGTATGCCTAGTATAAAAAAAAATTTCATGGAGATGGGATTAACCATTTGAAAGACAAACAAACATACAATGCCGATAAATCCAGCTTGACTCAGACATTATACAATTGAAAATTTGCGAGTTTGCGGTTCAATCACGCCGTAACGGCTTAACAGACTTGGATGAAACTTTAAATAGATGTAGTTCGTGACTTTAACAGCATATAGGCTACTTTTTTTATTCGGCTACCAAGCGAGAGGAAGCTTATAAATATAACTTGTATCTCTTCACCCCTGTATAATGTATACTTATTGTACTAAAGATGCTCTTAATTCGGCCCTAAAATACGTGAGTAGTTGGCTAATTTCGAACCCTCCAATGCTCCGCTTACACATTCCCACCCATAGATTATCCGAGCCGCAACCTCCATTCAGAACAATTAAAATAATTAACCATTGCGGGATGTTTTGGGGAAACTCGAAAAGTTTTCCAATTGGGTCATGTCGCGCAGTCACATATCATACACAAATTATACTGGAAGGAAAGCGAAACGCGCCTGTATGGGAAAAGTTAGGAATGTCCAGAAGTTGACAACTTGTACGTTTAATTATACGAGAAGGAAAACTGAGCACGTATGGAAGAAGTTAAGATTGGTAAGAGTTGTAAATGCTGTTTTATATTTTCGGGAAAATTCATTAGAAAAACAGCTACGCTATAGGCATATTACGTAAATAGAACTCGAAGAAGGAAGATTTTCTAGGCTCTTGTAGAAAATTTGGACATGATTACCATCATTAGGTACAAATGCTTGGTTTCTCTCCTAAACGAAGAGGGGGATGTGTGTAATGGCGCACATACGTACACCTTTGTGCAGCAGATATAGCTTCATCATGAATCTCCTGGACAATATTCTAAAGATGAAGACATCAAGAAAATAAATTAAAATACATCGTTGCTGGAAAACGAAGCCTTGGTTAATTAACCTAATTTGCCGTCTGTTCCGAGCCTAACACCTGTCACGGAGTTGAAAAGACGCCTGTCCGTTTTAATTAGTGAAATGCTTTCCAGGGAGTGGTAAAAACAGGTCAAAATGTCGGAATAAACACTAAATATAGGCCTCAGTTACATAGAATGCGACTTATTGAAAGCTTTAAGCCAAGCTGCTTCAAGCGCAATGTGCTGCAAAACATTGGCCCCCAGAATAAAGTCCCAAATATACCAGACAAGCATTAAAACATCATTGTAGAGATAGGGTTCGTCCCGGTTAGCGCCGGTAACCTGAATTCTGCGTGAATTAAACCAACCGTTTGCCCCCAAAAACATTTTAATATCACGACTAGTGGAAACCCCGCTACTTTGTTCATGTGATGGTATTTTAATACAAACCTCAACCACCGCTGCATCGTCTTCGGGGTTGAAATTCCTTTCTTAGACCTTTCACTCTTACATTATAGCATTAAGCTACCCTCCAAATTTCGTTTCTCTAGAACTTCTGGTTTAAGCCGTGTTCAAACGTGCGTACGGTTTATCACTTAATGTTTTTAAAATGATCCAGTAACTTGACAGTTTTATATATATTGATATGAATGATGGTACGCCAAAATTCCTCGTCGAACACGGAAATGCGCTACGCGGTGTGTACGTACACGCCATCAAAAGGACGGTTGTAAACTATCCAATACCATTCGGCCGTATGTGAATGATATGCAGGCATTAAGGGAGGTATTCGCGTAATGTACCTACAGTAAAACGGTTATATTTCATCACATCAGTCGTAACCGTGGATGCTTGATGGTGAATGTGGAAAAAACATAAAGTGTAGGTTAGGTTTTACGATTATTTCGCTCGAGTAATTTTTTTATAAACAATTGGGGTGACTTATTTGTGTGAGTGGTTCTGATATTGCTGGGCTAATGCGGCACAGTTAACGTTGTCCGATTTAATTATCATTATCATCATAGATAATCTATTACTAGTACTTGTAATTTAATTAGTTTGTTATCATGTACTTGAGAGTTGGGACCTTTTAATAAATCCTGTATAATTTATAACTAGATGGACCTTTTTCAATCTAAATGGAACTTTTTACTCACTTACAGAACACTGTAGTGCCTGGGACATTATTTAGATGGAGTAGGTTTGCCCATCAACTATACATATAATCATTACAGTCTAGTCAACTTTATCCACAGGAAGGGCGTGGTCAATACGGCTGACTAAACCATGGGTTCTTCTTCACCGTTCTGAGTATGTGTTATTGCGCACATAAATATTTCGAATAGAAAAGCCATTGTTGCACAGCCGGGATATAAACCTACGACCTACGGGAAATGTCGAGGTACCTCCCACTAGGCCAACACGGCTCACTAACGGTTCTCCATCGTTTAATCAGTATCAAACTGCTCAATTATAGAAATTTATAATAACGGACAATATCGTAGAAAATTTAACTCAAAAAACATTTCATTAAAATACCTACCTGTTAGCGGTATTCCAGCCCAAGTTTTAATTGGGGCCTCGTTCTGACACACGCCACGTGTCGGCTGACGGTTCCCAACGTGTGCAAATCGAATCCCGGTACTTGACGGAAGCATTGAACATTTTATGATTTTCTCGCTGAGAGACGCATCGCATAGTGCCAATGAAAAAAAGCTTTACAATTAACAGGGAGTTAAAGCGGTTATCAATAAAATAACATAACAACTAATGACATTTCTTATAAAATCTGTCAAAAGATAAACAATGCTTAAAATATTGCCATCTCTTACATAATGTGAAACATTACTAATTGAAAACAAACGGGTGTTTATCGCGCAGGTTCCTTATTTAATTAGTAGTAGTAGGTAATTAGTCATGTATACTGATCGCGAAAGTTTGAAAAATACTAAAGTGACTACAGTGACAGGGATGATTTTAAACATCATCATCTTCTTGCCCTTATCCCACATTATGTGGGGTCGGTACAATATGTATTCTTCTTCCATTTCCCTCTATCAACCGTCTTTTTAGCACTCCTTTCTAAACATTGCTTAAAAACTAGCGTTTAAGTAAGGGGGTAAATTGGTAAACTATTTTTTGTGCTTCTTTTATTCGCAAAGATGTTGGTTTGCTAAAACAAGTCATCGCAATTAAAGATTATTTACATTATTTCGGTCGGAAACTGTAATACGTTTATTTATACCAGTACCGTGTGAAACTTTCGTAGATCAACAAAACAAAACCGACCGATGAGAGTTTCAATAAAATTATCGTACAGTACTCGTAGCCGGAGGACCCGGGAGAGTACCCAGCCCCCGTGACCCACTTACGCGGGTCTGGGTGAGCTGCGGAATTACCATCATCGAATTAAGTGTTATTCGATTGTAACATCCTATTTTTACAAGCTATTTTTTATTTTTTTATTTTTATTTTAGCCCATTTAAACATTCGCGTTCAGAACATCTTTTTTGATATTAACCTGACTAAATCCCAACTACCGTAAGCCGTGTTGGCCTAGTAGGAGCGATCCGAAGGTGTCGTGGGCTTGAACCCGTTCATGCTCCAATAAGTTCTTAGAAAATACTTATAAAGATCCTAAAAAACCAAAATAGATTAAAAAAGTTCGGATTAAAACATGTTTTTTTCGCTCGTAATCTTTCTTTTTGTTGGTAGAATAAGCCCCTTTCAGGATAGTAGGTATTCATATTATGAATCCTTATACAGGGTGAGTTTTTTTTTCAAGTCCACTTAGGCGAAATCGGAAACCGTGTGAGTAATCAAAAAGTGAGGTTAAGAGTTACGAGCTCGATTTTGAAAAAAATAAGATCAGCATTAAAAAAAGTTGAAATTTATTTACAGTTTCCTAAGTGGCCCTGAAAAAAAAAAACTCACTATATACAGGATATAAGTTAAGTTTATTGAATCGTTAACATGCATCAACTTCGATAATCTTACTATAATTCAGAAAGCTCCATCGGCACTATCATTTATAACGTTCTTGTTCGAATCTGAATGATTGATTGTCTCCGCGATCGATTCGCTCTACAAACGATTCGATTCTACGAATGATTTATTCGTATCGCGTTTATTTCGCATAAATACCGAGAGCCGAGTCTTTGTGTCGCTAACGTGCTTCGAGATCTCTAGACAAGTGCGAAAAGCGAGACGACTGAAGCCACCTTCGAAGTCGATTTTTCGCTGTCGATAATGATTTGTCGAAGGGCTGAGCGAGCTCTCCTTCATTTTTCGATACTGTGCTATCGAGCACTCGAGAAAAATAGCTGCTTTCAAACATCGCCGATTCGATGGGGCATTTTTATTTTCTTTCTCGTGAATTAATTTGCTTACTAAGTGCTTGCGGGGAAAATTCTGTCGGCATTTTTCATTGCGTCAATTGACGATGCTTTCATTGAAAGTGCCGTAATGTTTGCATTATTTTGTCATGGCAAAATCAACCATGTTTTAACTGAAACACCGCCGATTATATCACAAAGCGTGGGAGACAGATTGCAAATTGCGATGTCAAATGTGGATTCGCATTTGATAAGGGAAATCGAAAATTAAACGAAACTGACAAGTGTATCGCATATTCAAATAAAATGTAAAGAAGGGAAAATATTGTTACAATATTTTTTTTATGGCTTTCAGGAAGAGAATATTTTAAATTGCGAATTTAAAAAATATGAACTGAATTCAGTACGTTTCACACTGGCTCGCTTCCTGTCCTGTCTGTTCCATTAAAGTTGTACCTACACAGCTTTGCTAACTTTTTATAAACTGTCAAACTATCAAACTTTTATCCCCTTCAACATGTTTCAACTCGTTCATGCGTGTCCTTAGTTCGTTCTTGGTCACCCTGTGTTATTTCAATGACTGGGTTCAGTTATAGTTGCCCGGTCTTGTGACAGTTGGTAAAAAGTGTAGGCTATTTTTATACTACTTCGCAAGCTAGTTAAATACATATTTTTTCAAATATATAAATATTCAGTGGGGCACAATCGGGTTCGAATGGTCCACAAACTTAGGCTTCGAAGGAAGGTTACCACTAGACCTGAACTTCAACTGTATAGTTTGTTACAGATTGGAGCGGCGGCGGTAACGGAGAGTACAGAGTTCGGAGACAGCTCTCAGTCTCCTCGGACTCCAAACTATTGGACGAAGCTGGGAGGGAAGACGCGAGGGTGGTGATGAGGCCAAAGAGGCCGCCACGGCCCAAATCCGAGGCCTTCCTCGGGCCCCACTTGGATCATCCTAACCGTCGCACCAAGCGGTTTAGTGCCTTTGGGGTGAGTTGCATCAAAATTACCTGGGCACCTAGCAATAAGAAGCCTGCCACTTACGGACAAACATATTTTGTGGATATATTCATTGAGCACACATTTATTACGACAAAAATAGTTAATATCAAACGTGTTAAACTTTGTAAGCCTTTAAACTTGTTTGGACTCGTGCCCCATGAATAATACACATACTGTAAGTACCTCAAAGTGTTCCACATATGAGACATGCACGAATAACGTTTTAAGGTGGAGTAAGTAATCGCAGTTGTTGTTGTTGGACGAAGCAGGCGATGGTAATAGAACTAGTTCGATGAATCGATTCCGTTAGTGAGTCTACTAGCGTAGAAATGTGTACGGTATGGAAACAGCTGTCGCATCAAAGGTATCTAGCTGAAAAATCTCTGCGAAGCCTCGCGAGGCATTCTAAGCTAATACCACTCCAACCTCATCGAGTGGTTAGTGCTCTGGGGTAAGTGACATTGAAATGCAATTAACTCGAGTAATGGGACGTCTTGAAGGGTAGATTTCACTCGTGCAAAGGGTGTGTAACGCCTTAGATTCTTGTTACTTGTGCGGAGCGTAAAGTGTAACTGTTTTCCGCGTCAGCTTGATTCAAATTGCTGAACGCCCGGGGGTTCTATGTGTTGGTGTGAAAAGATTTTGCTTTTTAAATCCGTCAATTTGCTTTTATACTTCGCCGATAAATTTGTGCTGGTTTATACGCGTCTATAGTGGTATGGTGTCTATAGTGAAGGCAATGTTCAGTAGCGGACGTCCTACGACTGAAACGATCACGACGACGATTATAATAGCTTTAAATTTATTACGTACCTACTTTTATGTTTTAAAATTGTTTAGCTAACAGTAACAAGTTGTTGTATTGCTCGTAATATTATTATGATAGTAGGCATGATTCCAATTTCCCAATATTTTATCTTAACGTTTATAAGTCCCCCAATAGTACCCATAAAAGTCATTAATCTCACAAAATATATGATAGTTTTACTCAGTACCGACTTACTGCTAAAATGTCTGCCGGCTGGTCCATTTCTCGTGTCATATCTGAGTTAATAAATAGTGGAGTGGGGAATTATGATAAATGGTGTTCAGTGGTGCTCGGCGGCAGAGCGTAGTGTGGCCATTGGTATTAGCTAAGACTATCTAACAAATGGACATAATCTACGAAGTCAATAAAAATGTTCTACATAGACTTAATCGTAATACCTATCTAGTAGTCAATCACAAATATCAAAGAGAAAAACAAAGAAATAGGCTCACGACTTTTATTCCCATCTATGGTAGACATCCTCTCAGATTTCCAGGCGATTAGATCCTTGAACATGGTCGTGAGTTCGAACCCGGTCGTGCACTAATGGTTTTCTATTCGAAAAATTGAAGTGCGCTTTAACACGTGTTAAAACGGTGAAGGAAAATATCGTAAGGAAACCAGTAAGTATTCTTAAAGCGGCGACGGGCTTGCAACTTGTCACGTTATGGTCTACTCACTACTGCGAAATGTGGTCATCAAAGATAGATGCATGAAAAAAATTTATCTATTAGCTTGCGCTTGATAAAAAGTTGCATATTATATGCTATTCTAGATTCGTTACGGCGTGATTGACCAACAAACTTCCAAACATTCAAACATCCTCACAAACTTTCGTATTTATAATATAAGTAGGACATAATATGGATGATAGTGTCTTCTAAAACTGCGTTTGTACTTGTGCGAGACGGGATGCTCTGATTTCACACATAGATAGAGCATTACCATATTTCCACTCTACTTCTAAACCGTCTAACCAATTAAGCGCGATTTTGCTGTCGTTTTTTGGATTAGGCTTGCGAAGGGTGAGTAGCTCTAGAGTGAAAGTGATTCACCAATCCCTTACAGATTAGTTCAGCTTGAAGGAGAAAAACTGATTAGAAAACGGTTATTGTATCCCGAGGCTAAACTGTCCGAGGGTCGTTTACAAATGGACCAACGTAAGGACTCGAATGACGTTGATGTATCGCGCGATCGAGATAGGCAGCTTTGTGTTTCCAGAGATATCTCGGTGAAGTATTACATATTGTTTGAAAGATTTTACACCATACCTCCAGCTAGTCACTGATGCAGGGCAGAGCTCGAGCTCAAGAGCACCTAAGATAATCTATGATTCACATTGTAATGGAAACTGAATACATTCAAAATATTCCATTCGCCTTGACGTAACTGTAAATCTGTAACCGACGCAAGTTCATCTCTCACTCGTCGGTGCGCCAAATGATACATTACACTTATCTACTAGCCTTGTAAATTATATTTTGACTTTATTCTCTACACAAACCATAAAGTCAACACCCACTAGAGCAGTGCAAAAATGAAAATTCCACGATCGAGTAATAAACTAAAGAAAGCATTCGTTTCGTTACTTTGTAAAAAAATATTTATGTTGTGTAGGTAAATTAAAAACTATGTTTGATTTAATGAAATTTTGACAGGATTTTAACGCGCATTTTAATGAATGAATGATTTATGTATATAAAAATCAAAACTCCCGCAAAAACTCCAAAATGTCTCGACTGATTTGAAAATTTTATTTTGTTTGCTTTAAATTGGGTAGGTTTAGGAAAAAAGAACATTAGGAAAAGCCAATGGAACAAAAACCGATAAATCGATATTGGTTATTTTCCGGGTCATCTAGTACGTAACTGTTTACAAATGTAAGTACCAAAGAAAAACAGATTATCAGTATTTCCAAAAATCTAATGCCATGATTCTATTCTGTGTTTTACAGACTGTAAGTGCAATCTGTAAACAGCTTCGATGCCAGTGACGCGTTTCAGTAACGAGTAGTGGATAGTACAAATCTGTTTACCTTGCATTCACTTCATCTGTGTTTTACCAGCTGAAAGAAAACATCTGCTTCATTCTACAATGGAAGCACTCGTGGCGTCATTTTTCCATATTAGGCATTTCCCGGGCGTACCTACTGTACCAGCTGTTCTTAGCTTTAGTTCCGAACATTTCGCCCGCATGCTTGTAACGAAACGCATTAGCCCAGTCAAATATTTAGACAGGTATCTAACGCGCGCGCAAGAAAGCGAAACGGTGCTGTTCAAGACTCAGTCACTTACCTCGACTGCACTTCAGCTAGTTCAATAAACTAATCGTATAAACAACTTTATATTTACGGTTACTTAAAGGTTAGCGTCGAGCTACACCCAGACAGTGGTATGGCGATTTCACTTCTCCACGATATTATCGTCTGTCGTCACGATAGACGACACACGATAGCTCAAGGCGAAGCAAATGTATGAAAATTGCTATCTCTTTTTGCACTGTTCTTCGTGGCATCGTGTGTTGTTTATCGTCACGACACAACGACTGCTTCTGGCAAATGTATTAAAAATGAGATGCATTTTTCACATTGTCCTGCACGATATGGTTTATTGTTCTATCCTCAGGTGTGAAAATGTACTTAGTATATAATTTTATTCAAAGTTTGAGGTATTGAATGATATGTACTCGGATCTGGGATCGTATCACCCGCGTACGCGTCCGCATCCCATGTAATGTATTGTACGGGCCTGAAGGGCAGCTCTACGCTATCACTGAGCAGGACATTTCAACTGTCATTCAACTCGTAAATCGGATGACCCCATAAAGTAAAAACGTGTTTACGTTTACATCCGATTACAAAACACGCTTTTCATGCCGTGATGCTGATGTGAGTGTATGTAGCTTGACCCTAAAGCGCCAGTAGCTTTTAGCTAGTCAGCAAACTGGTAGCACAACAAACTTATCTAGTTAAAAGGTAGAAGCTAATTGCTGATAGAGTTCCGGACATCCGCCATTAAAGGTCTGATTTCAGAACACACAGGTTGAATACTGGCTCATCAAACAAATTATGCTTTTGCATGCTACTGCTACTGTATCTGTAAGACGTGCTTTGTACCCTGTTAAGAGTCTAGCTTCTAAGAATCTTTACAAAGAAACTGTACGTAACGTAATACACAGGTATAAGAAATTTGACTAGATTTTAACCGCCAAGTGATCGTCATTTGTTACTTGAAGGTGAACGTCATGTTATGATCATTGATCATTCCACGAAGGCAATCAACAAAATTATTAACGTATCAGTAACACAGACCTTAGCTATTATGCTAATCGGGTAATTGGACTTGATTGCGCTTACTTAAGATTATTCATAAGGTTAATTCTCGTTCCAAATCCATATAATTTTAACCGTTAGCAATTACCGTCATGAGAGCGTAAGCGTAGTGCTTTTCGCTTCAAGTGCGTTGAGTCGTAACATTATGAACGGAAAGGAATTTAAAAATATGCATAAAAATGTTAAGGTACTGACGCTGACATAACAACACATCAAAACCAAATACATACCCATAACTTAAGAGGTCTAGGGGAGCACTAAGTAGATTTAAAAAACGATGTAAAATAATCTTCGAATGGAGCGTTGCGAGGGTATTTCTACGCGGATAAAACCAACTAAACTTGGTGGCGAAACTCTAGACTTCGGTTGCAGAATCCGAAACGTGGAGCATATCATCTCATGTTTGTCGAGTCAAACATCCCGCAAATGAATAAAAGCGAGACTCATCCATCGTTCCAAACCTGTTCATTATTTATGTTATAAATATAGCGATGTGACGGGTGTAAAATCAGCATTTTGAGCGTGGGCCCGACGCGGGGTGGTGTCGTAAATTGCTGGATTACCAAGCCCGGGCTCTTACCACGAGTTCGCGTAAATGAAATGCTCTCAAACCTGTCGGATTTGTGCCCCACTTGCATACAAGTAGAGAGTGGGAATAAAAAATGGGTTTTATGAATATCTTACCTTATATTTTGTTAACCCCGTCGCTTGCAAAATGTCGCGTAGCTTGCGAGTCTCTGTGTAACGTATACCTAACGAATATTTATTATTATTCTACACCTGCCTCTTTTCACCTATTGGAACTACCACTAGAAACTAATCATAATGTTGCTAAAATTACAGTTGACGCTGTTCTATCCAACTTATCATAAACGATAGAGGTTGGTGCATCATTGGCTAGCACATCAGATGAACTCATTTGAATATGAAAAAGTGCTCTCTGGACTTCAATGCATTTTTACACCTGACTGACTTACCTGAGGAGCAAAAAACTTACATTTTTAGATCCAGCTTTTCTATACTATCCATATAGTATAGAAGAGCTGGATCTAAAAATGTTCTTTTTCCAAGCTTGCATTCCAAAATGATTCTTGAATTTAAATTCCATTAACTTTGTGCCATTTGCTTCCCCTATTTCGTCTGTAGGAATAGAACCCATAGTAGGGGTGCCTAGTGCCTTCTGTGTTATAAAGTGATGAATGAACGCTTTGTTTACAGGGTGACTCTCCATTCGGGAAGTCCGAAGCTTACATTAAACTCGAACAGCTCGGTGAGGGTTCCTACGCTACGGTTTACAAAGGATATAGCAAGTGAGTACTTTTGCATTATTTCTGCTTTGCGAGATCGTTTTGTGAGTTATGGTATGTGCTTTGATTGCGTCCGTGGACGCGGGGAATCCTCGGGAATAGCGAAACTATCTAAAGGCAAAATACACGGTGGGATTTAACGTTGACATGATTGTGTGCCAAAAAAATTACTGATGGTTACGTATTTGAACACGAAAATACGCAAAATACCGCCGTCCATTTGCTAAAAATGACCATATTGATGAATCACCTTTAATTTGCAATAAACAAGCTTTCTTTACCGTAGTATAGTGTAGTGCGGCACTCTTGACCTTTTCCTCCTGTCGGTGCGACCTTGAGTAGGGACTTGGCTGGCTCTTCCGTGACCTTTAAAGTCTTCGCTAATTTATTGTTTTTCGCTTGATTTTGAGTTAATAATGGACCTTGGGCTTTCGGCACTCGTAAAATACCTACCCTTGTCACCACTTTGATTAATTTAATTTTGAGAGATGTCTGCTTCTACATATAATAAAACTGTAACAACTGTAAAATCTGTGCATATATTTTCTTTGAAATATAACCAAAATTCTTTTTGCAAAGCTAAGCAATTCCGTGATCTTTGACGATGTGCTTTCAATCTATCACGTATAGAATGCTATTGAAAAATGTAGCGTTTGCCAATTCAAATGTTTGGACGTACATCCGACTACCCTTAGACATCTGAGTGCCTGGAAATCTGAAAGGATGTCTACCACGCTTGAGCAGTCGTGAGTGAGCCGCCAATTTTTTTTGTTCCTTATTCCTGTTATTGTTTTTTTTTTGTGTTAAAGGCGTATAATATCGGTGAGGGCCTTGAGATCAAAAATGAAAAAATCTGTGTCTAATAGGGTTCAGTGCACTCTACACCGTTCTACCGGAAGACACTGAGTCAAGTTCGATCGCGCCTTCTATTAGTTCTAATTATGATTTAAATGCTACCGAACTGCATACGTATCGGCAATAATGCGGAAGTTGTCTGCAATTTACTATCCATAAGGGATTGTAGTTTCATAGGAAATACTATTGCTCGCCCGGAACATTATCGAGAAGGCATAAGGAATCCTTGGGAGCCCGAGACAATCGTAGTATTATTGAAATATATTATAATAAAGCACCCAATTTGCAATAAACTCTGTTCTCTACGACTTTTGGAATTTTTTGTGAATGATTTGAATATTTTTGTTTTGAAACTCATCATTATTTAGCTGTTTTTTTTAGTACAACTAAGGTGGTAAATAAGCTTATGATAAGTGGTTACCGTAGTCTATGAACGCACGCCTTGCCGACCCTACACATTGCCGACCCCGACCGACCGTTTCAAGTTGCCATTTTTCAATGTAATGTGCATTAAATTCACCGCATTAGGAAATTTTTGCCAAAATATTCTGAAGTTTTCGACTTGACTTGACTATGAGAGTTTTTATAAAAAATATTTCGTTATCCGGCTTGGTTATTTGTTCCTGTTTTCTTCTTGGTATGGCCTCAGGGCGGGTTTTGCTAAAACAGAAAATGTTATCACGTAGGTACTGGGATAACAGTCAGGGGCTAAGGTTCACCAATACAAGGTACACGAGCGGTTAAACGAATGTTCCCTTACTATTTCGACGGATGCTTTTTCGAAGCCATTGTTGTTGTATTAGGTAAACTTGAGCCGTCAAGGAACCAATTTTAATAAATTTACCCTGTTATTCAATATTTTTCGTAGAAAATAGGGACGATAAAGAAATAACTGCAAAGATTCCTATCCTAGATATAAATCCTTTATCCATAATCTTAAAACACTTCGCCTCACAAACTCATCCATCTATTGTATATAGATAGAATATTCATTGATCGAGCGAGCGATAATGGGCGGTGTTATCGCTAAAATCAATTACTTCTAGACGACCTTTGCATGTACTGGATTGTACTTTTAGTACGAAAGCGATAAGGACGGGGTGTCAAGCGACAGAGTCCAACCCTACCTTTAGTGTGTTTCGTATAGGTATGACACTAGATGGAACAACCTATTTAATATTTTCCGATGGTCTTGCAACCTGTCACGTATGGAAAACTCACTACTTCAAAATGTGGATATGTGCCAAGTGTTCGGACATGCCTTTTCATAGGAGTAGGGTACAGCGAGATGTTCTTGTTTTAAATTGGAGCAGCTCGCCCGGGGAGCCTCCTCCTTAAAAGATCGTAGCCAAATAACATTATTTTGTTACAAATAGTGTTGTGTTCCTGCGGTGAGTAAGGTTGCCAGCTTAGGAGGGGGTTCGGGGTCGGAAACGCGTGCGTGATGCCTCTGCAAGCGTTCATAGGCTACGGTAACCGCTTACCAACAGGTGGGCCGTATGCTTGTTTGCCACCTTAGTTGTATAAAAAAAAATGCATCGACTACCCCTTTGGACATCTTCAAGAATCTGATCTCCTGGGGATCTGAGAGTGATAAAAGTCGTGGACCCTATAAATTGCTCGGTTATGTCATGGCGTCAGTACGTCATAATATTGCCGTAAATGAAGCAATTTTAATAGCCTATGTCTATTCAAGTCCAGCTTGGAAAGCAGCGTAAATGTGTGAATGCAAAAAAACATTATGAAAACCGGAAGCTTCTTTTTACCCTCCTTAATTAGAGGTAATTAATTTAGGGAACAAAGGACTGCTCAGCTTCAATCAACTGTAATGGTGTTACCATGCCATTTGGCGTTTTTCCGGAAAAATCACGTCAGAATCTGACATTTAATTCCGTTAAGAAAATTGAATTGGTTAATATCAAACACAGAAAAAGAATTCCTTGAAGCCGGAAGTGAGCTTTGTTTATTCTAAGCTAGGGTTGAATGTTCTTTGGTGAGAGAACCAATGTGGAGAAAGAATTAAAGTACGCCGTAGGAGTGCTCGTCACACGCACATGTCACATGTTTATGAAGTTTTTGATTCTATCCTAGGACATTTTCTTCTTCACGATGTATTAAAGTATGAAGTATTATTAAAGTATTATTAGTATGTATTTTTTCTGGGATTCGAACCCATGGAACCCATTTCATGGGATTGGATCGGGAGTCAGAGTCTCTACCAATACACCACCAGTACTCTCGATAAGTTAACTCAAGTGTGGTTAGCAACGGAAGTTCACCGTTCATTGCTTGTTAATATTGAATGAAGAACTCCACATCCAATGAGCCAGTAATGAGCGTTCGTCGAATTCATATTGTCAAAGTTACCCAGTTATTGTACCTTGGATGTGTAAAGGCCTATTCTGATATACGTGAATTTTGTCGCTACTATGGGTAGTGTAACGTCGATTTTCACTTGCCAGGCTATTGATTCCTTTTACGCAAAACTGTGAGGATACCGCCTGTCCAGGCGAATATTACGCGATTTCCTCGTTTCGCATTAGTTGCATTACTTCATACAGCCAGAGGAACTCTCGCGTATACTCACGTAGCCTTTATGGTACCTTGTTGTGTACATACATACATATATAAAATCACGCCTGTTTCCCAGAGGGGTAGGCAGAGACCACGGTTTTCCACTTGCTACGATCCTGACATACCTCTTTTGCTTCATTCACTCTCATCACATTCCTCATACATGCTCGTCGGTTTAGGGTACTCATGACCTGGCCTTTTTCCAAAACGTCACCGATTTGGTCACTAAACGTACGCCTAGGTCTTCCCCTTCCAATGGTCCCATTCACACCCGCCTTATACACCTGTTTCATCAATCTTCTTTCGTTCATTCTCTCTACATGACCAAACCATCTCAGCATACCTTTCTCAATCCTCATCACTACGTCTTCTTTCACCCCACAACGCTCCCTTATCACACTGATGTGTAATGCTTCAAAATTCAGATTAATTTATTCATAGCTTCTCTACGCACAGTGCACAATATAAGCTACAAGCTTTGGCAAGGTAGAGTTGTATTGCGAATACTGCAAACTGGTCCAAATTGCAGGTACTGTGAACTTTTAAAACTTCTCTAGTTTTAAATCTAACCAAGTTAATAGAGGTATTTCTGTTTTCAGGTCGAATCATAATATTATTAACTTTTATTGTAGGTACTATCCTCGGAACTAATTTGGCGAGACCCTTTTCAGGTCAATTCTCAACCAGCCCCCTTATTGCGTAACTATAATAATTTTAATCGGTTACAGCGGTCAAATTTCCATTGACTGTTACACAATGCCATTTGAGAAAGTTGGCATAGTGCGATCAGATATGTTAAGTTATCGTCATCAGCCTGTAGAAGTCCTCTGCTAGACATAGGCCTCCCCCAAACATTTCCATGATGAACGGTCTTGAACCTTTTCCATCCACCGACTTCCCGCCACTTTCACAATGTCGGTCCATCGGGTGCGGGCCTTCCAATACTGCGTCGCTCGTAACGTGGTCGCCATTCGAGAACCTTGTTTAGTTATAATCATTTTGCAGAATAGAATTGAGCTATTAAATAGAATTCGACACGTCACCAAGAAAGTACCATTGACACGAATTGATCTTCGCTTTGAACATTCTACCTTTCTGTCTAGGTAACTCTTAGATAAAAAAAAATTAAAATGAAAGCTGTTATTTTTACGACAGTAATTACAAGTGACATTTACGTAGTGAGAAGCGAGAATTAAGATGTTTAAGTCTCTTTCACGGTGTTTAAGTACTTAATGAAATTATCTATGTGAATGTTTCTTTTGCCAGAAAAGAAACGTTGTCAAAAAACCCATCGATTCCCCTTTTTTTTGGTTTCGTTATCGCAAAATATATTGAAGAAATGTTTGTTTGGAAAACTTAACAAACCTTACGTATCGATTCACCTAAAAAATATTACATGCATAGACAAAATACCGGACGCATTTATTAAAAAAAAACAAATACCAGAGCTTCTAAATTATATCGCGAACCGAATCTAAACGTTCGAAATTAATTTTTGAATACTCCCGTAAAAAAATGGTCCATCATGTATGAATTTGATGATCCATATTTTATTCACCTATCACGTGTTATTTTTCAAAATCAAATCAATTCGCATATTATGTTTTATTTCGCTAATCATTGTATTAATACTCACGCGTGTTTTCTTTGTCCAACAGTTTAACACATCAAGTCGTAGCACTAAAAGAGATCAGACTGCAAGAAGAGGAGGGGGCGCCATTCACGGCGATACGGGAGGCGTCGTTGTTGAAGGAGCTCAAACACAGCAATATCGTCACACTTCACGACATCGTGCACACACGGGAGACCCTAACATTCGTCTTCGAGTTTGTGGTGAGTTTTACATCAACACTTCAAGAGAGGCACGGAAAATGCGAAACATCTTTACAGCAGCGCACTGTTCACTACGATAAGGGAGGCGTTTTAACTTTACGCATAACCGTCATAGTCCGCACATAGACTCACAATCGTTTTCGAGTTTGTATATCAATTCTTCCGTTATAGTCAAAATCTCTCTTGAAATCCTTAGGAAAGGCAATGCTCAGCAGTGGACATCCCGGCAGAAATGATGATGACACAAACCCTACACACTAGTTCATCATCATCATCATCATCATCAGCCTGTAGAAGTCCACTGCTGGACATCCCCCCAAAGAGTTCCATGACGAACGGTCTTTCGACTTCCCGCAACCTTCATAATGTCGTCGGTCCATCGGGTGGGGGGCCTTCCAACACTGCGTCGCCCGGTTCGTGGTCGCCATTCGAGAAACCTTTACTCCCCAACGGTTGTCGGTTCTGCGAGCTATATGGCCTGCCCACTGCCACTTCAACTTGCTAATTCTGAGAGCTATGTCGGTGACCTTAGTTCTTCTACGGACACACTAGTTGTAGTGCAAAAACCTCTAAGGAACAGTTTGTCGTTTAAAAAAGCTGAAAACGCGAGCAAAAACCTCCTATGTCGTATCTTGAATTCTTTATAACCCCCCAGGGCCTGATCTTGAATTCCTGACATAGTGTCGTGGCCGCCTTACTTTGACCTAAATGCATTGAGTTCGCGTACGTGCTGTCCCTTTCTTTCAGCTGCTCGCAATATTGGATATTAGCTCCCGCCCGCGGCTTGTTTCGCGTGGCACCCGTTCTAAAAGGTGAATGCAGGCTATTTCTAAATACTTGCCAAGTTTCATTCCAATCCGTTCAGTGGTTACGGCGTCATTGATCGTCATATCCTTATAAACTTTCTACTACTTATTTAGTATTATCTAATAATTATAATATTAGTAGATAATACTAAACTGTGTTTCTAATCTACTACTGGATCCAGAAATGTTTGAGCGCATTCGTGGACAGACGGTAGTTAGTAATAAGGTGGTCCGCAAACCAGGTTGACCTTCCTAACCATATTTTACTACATACAAGTATCTATAGTTAACGTCAATCGTTATTGCGTTCCGTTCAATACATGGATACTGTAATGTTATTTTTATTAGTCTCGGAGGAGCCCTTATGGGCATTAAAGGACTTCGATATGATGAAAACCTTTTGAATGCCGCTGTAATATAAAAACTTCAGTGCAATTTGATGTGAAATGTGTGACTAGCCCGGTGTAGCTGGCAGTGGTCGTAAGAGACCCACAGCATAAAATGATTTTTGAATTGTTTTTCTCAATAACCGCAAAACGCACAGTTTTGATTTTTATGACAAAGGTAATTTGAGCATTTTATTTACGTAAATCCAAGACAGAAACGCGATTGGTAAAACTTTTCGCGATAGATTTATTTTTTAAAGTTGGGTCCTCTGCAACAGTTTTTTCGAAAATACTCTGAGACTATCTAACAAAAATAACTTTTTCTTTAATATTTTGTTAGACAATAGCATTGGGTACCTAAATCCAAGACACTTTAAAAAAAATAGATAGTTTTTGAGATAATCGATATTTTCTTATATTTCGCTTACGTCGATTACTTTCGAGCGCCTTCTAACGCTTGCTATCTCTTTCCTCATTCAATTACAGTACATAGCGCTGTCACTTTCTTCACTCCGCCCACTCGACAATTTATTATGATTTTTGTATCCTCTTAACCCTAAATTATTCCGAATTAGTTAAAGAACGATTCTATTATGCCGGCGCCCCACATGGGCTTATGACTTGGTTCCAACGTTGGCTACGAATAGAATGGCTGTCTGTTTTAATCTGTTTTTATCCAATAACGTTTCAAGATCGATCCTCACATTGGTGTGTTGGATCCAACAGTATAACTTGGAGCCAACATAGCCCATGTGAGGCCCCCGCATAATACAAACATGACGCTCGGAAACGGTTTGAATCGTACTGTGGAAAAGCTCTTACGGTTAAAACCTAGTTTAGATGATGAGTTTCTCGCCTGGAACTTCTAAAGGCCTCTCTAAAGGCCAAAGGTTGACTGGCCTCATAGCTTAGTTGGTAGTAACTCTGCCTTCTGCGCTAGAGGTCGCGGGTTCGATCCCCGCACTGGACAAACATTTGTGACTAACACAGATGTTTGTTCTGTGTCTGGGTGTTAAATATATATCTATTATGTATATCAGTCTCTGGTACCCATAGTACAGGCTATGCCTAGTTTGGGATCAGTTGACCGAGTGAATATGTCCGGAAAAAAAAAAAAAAAAAAAAAAAAAAAAAGGAGATAAAAAGCCGGAGCTTTCGAGAACCTCTCGTAATGCAGATCGGCCTTCAGGCTCTCCGATAGGCGATTGTCAGTCAGTAAGTAACTGTTGAGTTATTCATAAGTTCATCAATAACGTTTGTCATCAGGACACGGACCTATCACAATACATGGAGAGGCATCCAGGGGGGCTCAACCATCACAACGTCAGATTGTTCATGTTCCAGTTACTGCGGGGACTGTCGTACTGCCATAGAAGAAGAGTTTTACACAGGTAAATAAATCGTTTTTTATTGGTTTCACATTTTTTAAACTAGTATTTACCTAAGTGCTAACTCACACTTAGGTTAATACACAATACAACCAGAATTATAGATGCTATAATTATCGTAACTGAATCGTTAGTTGCTGATAATAGCGAAAACTTCGCCCATATTTCTAAAATTTGTTGGTTTTCTGAGGATGTTTATTGACATCGGTTTTTGTGAAATGCTTTCATAAGCTTACGCATTCAAACCATAACATAATAACGCTCAATAGAACGTAGTACGTAACCTAATTCGTTTTTCCTCAAACGACTTTTACCGCGAACGTTTCTATGTAATGTAATAGCGAGAGGTCACGTTCGTAGAATGACATTGCGTGCGTATTGTCTGAGAGCATTTCGAACTCTAATTTGTACTTATAGATGCTACTTCATGAACAATTTATGAGCAATTTATAGCCTAGCAACATGGTAGATCCTGAGCTTTATCTCAATAAACGTAGCATCATGCAGGGACATCATCTGAATTTTGGTATTTTTATTGAGATTTTACTGTTAACAGTATACAAAGATCAATAATGCCCCCTGATGTTGCAGATGTCAATTTGGGTAACCTTTCAAATAGAGAGCCCGTAGTGACACAGGCCTCAGTAAAAAAAACCTCAAGAACACTGAAATGCTTTCAAAAACATTACTCAAGAAAACTACCCATACGAGTATATTTTTGTTCTGTCCCTTAACCATAAACCTCCTACGCCATCACCGCAACCTTGTATTGAGTTATGTCTTTGCCAACAGGGACGTGAAACCCCAGAATTTATTAATAAGTTCACACGGCGAGCTGAAACTCGCCGACTTTGGGCTGGCGCGGGCCAAGTCCGTGCCGAGCCACACGTACTCCCACGAAGTCGTCACGCTGTGGTACCGGCCACCTGGTGAGTGTTTATTCTACTCATGTCTCTTTGTTACTCATGCATGAGTTATGTCTTAGAATAGCTACTTAATAAAACAACTAAATGCCATTACAGCATCATCGTGAACTAATTATAGACGGTTCCAGGCGAAATTCGCACTCAGACTCGATTAGTGAAACATAATCAATTGGCATCATGTAAAATATCGGTTATCTTGCCGACTTTTTTAATTTAAAACTGTGAATGAAGGTAATAATAAAATCAAGTTAAAAGTATGGTTTGGTCTCTTAAGAATGTTTTCCTATAACGGGTAGCTGCCTTTTTTTTCCGCAAACGTTACCTCCCTGTATATTCTCTGAAAATAAAGCGGAAAGGTTTAAGAGATTGTATTAGTGGTCTGATTCACCTAACTATGAAGTCCCACGTCACAGAGACGTGGTCATTCACAGTGGGATTCAAGCTCAAGGTTGGTCAGCCAGCTATGCTTGGTGTTTCTCGAGATGGAATCAAAAACGAGGAGCTAAAGTCACCGACATCATGATCAGTCGAAGTGGCAAGAGGGCGGGGCTCATAGCTCGGAGAACCGATGTCCGTTGGGGCATAAAGGTTTAGAGTGGAGACCACGAACTGGAAAGCGCAGCGTATGACGGCCCCCACTAAATCTAAAGACGACCTAATTAAGGTTGCGGCCGCACAAGATCGCTCTGTAAATCTATGGGGGGCTATATTCAGCAGTTTACGTCCCCCACGTATTTATTTTATTCGGAAAACAAACAGTGTTAATTACTAAATAAACAACTATAAAAATAAATAGATAACACAATACATATAGGTACAACAGTTATTGAACCAAATTAAACCAATGGTTGGAGAGAGTACGCTTGAAAGTAGATGGTTTTGAAATGAAAAGATCTAACTTGAGGAAGCCAACCAGTTCGTTATAACAATTTGCTGATCTAATAAAGAAAGAATTTTGCCTATAACTATGACGATGATGTCTCTACATCCCACGAGTGTTGTTGCAATAACAAATGTGTTTGTCTAGATGTGCTACTGGGCAGCACGGAATACTCGACGTCGCTCGACATGTGGGGCGTCGGCTGTATATTCGTGGAGATGCTGTGCGGAGTACCCACCTTCCCCGGTGTGAGGGACACACACGACCAGCTGGATAAAATATTCAAGGTATGTCATTGTTACGTAACCATTGACGCGTGTCTCGCCTCTCCTCAATAACCATTGAGGAGAGGCCTTAACCATAACTTGGCCTTCTTTATCGATTGCTAGGCTGTAGTCACGCCAATCGAGGAGAGCTGCTGCGTGTCTTGCCTCAGTGACCTGCATCACGTGATGCATTTTTCATATGTTATTTTACTAACGCCTTCTTCATATGGAAGTAGGTGGTAGGCACACTAAATAAGGATTTTTTATACAACTAAGGTAGCAAACAAGCATACGGCCCACCTGTTGGTAAGCGGTTACCGTAGCCTATGAGCGATTGCGATAGCAGGGGCATCATACACGCGTTGCCGACCCCGAACCCACTCCTTCCCTAAAGAGCTCTAGCAACCTTACTCACCGCAGGAACACAACACTATTTGAAACAAATAATGTTATTTTGCTGCGAACTTCTGTGAGCCGGAGGTACCTCCGCCTTACAGAAGATCGCTTAAGACATAAATTGGAACAGCCCGCCTGGGGCTGTTTTAATTTAGAACGAGTAAATCTCGCTGTGGCCTACCTCCTCCTCCTCATCCCCCAGGATACCCGGAGAGGTGTCTCTCGCCTCCATGGTTTTTCTAACGTGTTCGCTGGTTGTTGTTAGGTGGTCGGCACACCGACGGAGGAGGGCTGGAACGGCGTGTTTTGCTTCGTAGCTTGCATTTTAAATTCCATTTTGTGAAAAAGGATCATCGAAAAAAATGATAGGCACCAAGCCGTGTTTGTTGCCTGATTCTTCTAGGCTTGGTAGCGAGGAACAGGCATAGCTTCACCTAGTTTCTAAGACGTTTCCAAGTGATCCTAGTGGTTTTATTGAAATAAATGCCTTTTGACTTTGCGTGTGCACGTGTGTCGCACTTTTCAAATGCTTTTTTATTTTTATTTTTTTATACTACTGAAGTGTCAAACAAGCATACGGCCCACCTGTTGGTAAGCGGTTACCGTAGCCTATGAGCGCTTGCAATACCAGAGGCATCACGCACGCGTTGCCGACCCCTCCCCCCTCCCCCCTAAAGAGCTCTGGCAACCTTACTCATCGCAGGAACACAACACTATTTGAAACAAATAATGTTATTTGGCTGCGATCTTCTGTGAGCAGGAGGTACCTCCGCCTTACAAAGATCGCTTAAGACATAAATTGGAACAGCCCGCCAACCTCCTCCTCCTCATCCCCTAGGATAGCCGGAGAGGTGTCTCTCGCCTCCATGGTTTTTCTAACGTGTTCACTGGTTGTTGTTAGGTGGTGGGCACACCGACGGAGGAGAGCTGGGGCGGCGTGTCGCGGCTGGCGGGGCTGCGCGCGCACGTGTCGCGGTGGGGCGCGTGGCCGGCGCGCGCGCTCGGCGCGGCCTTCCCGCGGCTGCGCGACGCGGGCCGCGACGCGGAGCGGCTGGCGGCGGCGCTGCTGCAGCCCGACCCCGCGCGCCGCGCGCCCGCGCCGCGCGCGCTCGCCTCGCCTTACTTCGCCTCGCTGCCCGCGAGACTCAGCGACTTGCATGATGGTGAGTGCACTTCATAATGTGTATGCTATCCCGAAAAGGCCTATTCTTACTAATAATAGGTTTTCGTTACTGTAGTGACTAGTATTTAAGGAATCCTGCTGTTCCTTATCCTAAGCTGTTTCCGGGGACAACTGACAATGTCAGATAACAGATGACACCTGAGATGGAGAGATGGATACATACTCTCTAGGAGTGAGTCAGTCTGTGGTCAAGCCGGCACGAGCAGGCGCGCGGTGATCGCTGTTAGATATTAAATGTGGTTTTGTGATATGATAACAACAAGGGAGTTGTCCTACTGAGGAACCAGTGTGGTGTAGGGTATACACTACAGTTACTATTGTACACCACATGTTTTGATAAATAAACATTAGTAATAATATTATTAAGGAATTCGCTCTGTCTGTGGGGGAGGCCATGTTCAGCAGTGGACATCGTACGGCTGAAATGATGATGATGATGATTATTAAAAAAGGGGCTTATTCTACACCCAATTGGCTATAAAGTTTGCTCCTAATGACTTTTGGAAATTCAAAATTTTTCATTGAAAAACCTCTATATTGAAATTAGCAGTTTTGGGTTCAAATCAGTTCAAATTAAATTAATCAGCTGTTTTAGGTAGTAATCTTGATGTCAACTTCTCGTATGTTTTATAAATGATAAAAATAAGAAAAACAGACATTTCGAATTTCGATATGAAATGTTTTGTCAACAAACCTACTTGACCTAAAATTGTTTTGCTTGGCGTTGATTTTGTACAGAATTAGCATTTGTTGTCTTTTTGTGATCCTTTTTTGTGTAGCCATGTTGGCCTAGTGATAGGGTCTGGTCGAGCACCATGAGTTTTTCTGTTCGAAAGATATAAATACGCAGTAACACTGGCTTAAAATGGTGAAGGAAAACATCGTGAGTATTCTAAAGCAGCGATGGGCTTAACGTGTCACGTATGAAAACAATGTGGCTAAAATTTAGGCATTTTCCAAGTTTTCGGACATCCCTCTGACTATCCCCCTTTTTTTTTTTATTTTTTTTTTATTAACTTTTTGCGGCTATTGTGTCACTGCGGCCACAACTGGCCTATTGTGATCGCCACTTTATTTGTGGAGCCCTTTTACAGGGCCTTCAAAGTTCACCGCAAAGCCCAGCAGCTGTTAAAAACTGAAGGATTTTCTTTGGGGTGAGTTGCTTTAGCTCCATTGGGCTGAGGATGTGCTTTCCCAAATGGATGCTACGTTTGAGCATAAGTGCTCCGCACTCACCTAGCAGGTGTATAGGCGTTTCATCCGCCTCCTTGCATAGCCTGCAGGTTTGTGTGTCGCATAGCCTTAGTTTGAACATGTGCTTATTAAGACAACAGTGTCCAGTTAAGGCTCTGACAATAATGCGAAGGTTGGTCTTATTTAGCGCTAGGATACGGTTGGTGTACTGTTTATCGAAGGCTTTTATAAGCAACTTAGAGTGGTTCATGCCCGAAGAGTTTGTCCAGAGTTTGGTCGATTCTTCGAAGCACGAAAGCAAGAGGCTTCTTTGAGCCAGGCTTTTTGGTACGCCGCAAAAAGGCTCAGGGCCTATCATAGTACCATTTGCCCCGGCGCGCGCAAGTTCGTCGGCAAACTCGTTACCGTCGATTCCCGCGTGCCCCGGAACCCACCTTAGTACGACCCTGTTCCTTGAGCCTAGGGCGTTTAAACGTGACAGACAGTCTTCCACAAGTCGAGACGTGATGACATTAGAGTCCAGTGCCAGAAGGGCAGCCTGACTGTCAGAGTTGATGTAAATCGTGTGGTTGGTGTAGCGCTTTCGCAGATTGGCGTCTGCACATTCAAGAATGGCAAAAACCTCTGCCTGGAATATGGAGGCGTTTTTTCCCATGCTAACGAAACCGTTTACATTAGGACGTTCACCATATACTCCACAACCTACATCCAGTCCCATTTTTGAGCCGTCTGTGTACCAGTTTAGGCAACCGGCCTCAAAGTGTAACTGGCTGTTCAGCCAGTCCTCCCTGGAGGGCAATTCCACGATGTATTGTTTTTCAAATACATGTCGCGGAAGCATGACATCAGATGTCATGCTGAGAATGGGTGATTGCAGAGTAGAGTCCTGAAGGGATCTCATCTTCTGCGAGAGCCAGCATCTTTTACCCTGGGTGTTTGCGCGATACATACTGGCTTTCGCCTCCTTGTGTATATACACATGAAGAGGCGGTAGTCCCAGCAATGCATTAAGCGCCATCCCAGGGGATGTGGACATGGCTCCCGAAGCCATAAGGCATGCAGTCCTTTGCAGACTGCCCAGTTTAATTGTTGCAGTTGACTGAAAGGCTTTGTCGTACCATACCATACAGGCGTAAGTAACTATCGGCCTTACTATGGTAGTGTACAGCCACAGAGCTATCTTGGGGTTTATGCCCCAATTATTGCCCATCAGTCGCCCGCTAGCCCCTAGGGCCATTTTAGCTTTTTTTAAGACATTAGCTAAATGCGTGTTCCACGTAAGTTTTTGGTCTATTGTTACGCCCAAATATTTTACTTCCGTGGAGAACGTGATAGTCTTGCCATTTAACTTGGGCTCTGTGAGCTTGTCAAGCCTACGCTTGTTAGTAAATGGCACGATTACAGTTTTGTCAGCGTTGATGGATAGGTCGTTGTTACCACACCAGTCGCTGACAACTTTAAGAGCTCTTTAAGGCTTGAGGCAGTAAAACTGCCTCAAGCCTTTCAATAGTTTCTCCCATAAGGGGAGAAGAGGGTTCTCCTATTGGAGAGTCAGGTTTATAAAGATTATTTAATTCTTCCATACAAATCCCACGAGAAGCTAGGGAAATAAAAATGCCCGCCGACAGAGCCCCGCATGCCGACGAGAGAGCTACCTACTGTCCCGATTCGCCCAGGTTTCGGGAAGACACCGTTAAGGCTGAGCACCCCCTCAAACCATTCATCTATCGGCACGGTTCGTGTAACACCTTCGATTCTGGGGTTTTATTTCGGGTTTTCTCCCTGGTGATCGGATTCTGTTTATGTCGTGGTCCACTCCGCACCCCAGCGCGCCGAGACGCGGAGACACTCGGCTTTTAAAGCCAAGATACTCCGCCTCCCGCAACGCCGGGACATGGAGCGGATCACGACATCAAGGCGCAGAATGTTCGCCTTTCGCCCTGGATCTCTCGGCAACTGCAGCTCCGTAGTTCCCCCACGTGGGGCCAGCAACCCGGCCGCGCGCCTCCCGCACCCCTTTCCCGTTATAGGAGTAGGAGTGAGGCAGGACGCACAGCCGCGGTGTAGGCCCCTGCCGCGGACGAAGTACGGTAGGCGGTCACGCATACGCGTGGCTGCAGAAGGTCCCAGGGAGGACGACTGTGGACGTGGATCGCGCGGACTGGCTAGAGCTTCTGCCAAGTTAATTGTGTCCCGCCAGCGACACAGCAGATGGTCTGAGGTTAAATAGGCATTTGTGAACTTCTACCCTCACCCGGTAGTAGTTCGCCTTGACCGTACTCTAGCTTCCCCCCCCAAAGTGACTATCCCCCTTAGACATCTTCAGGGATCTGAGCATTTAGTTGATCTGAGTACTTTGTCTCACGTTTGTCTAATGCCGAGTTCTTCTTGTTACAGAAGTGTCAATCTTCACAGTGGAAGGGATCAGCTTACACGCGGAGACGCGGCACGCCACCATCAAATGAACACCACCGGAACACGCATTTAGTTGAATCTGAGCACGCGGTCAGTCTGAGCACTTAGTTGATCTGAGTACTCGCTCAGTCTGAGCACTTAGTTGATCTGAGTACTCGCTCAGTCTGAGCACTTAGTTGATCTGAGTACTCGCTCAGTCTGAGCACTTAGTTGATCTGAGTACTCGCTCAGTCTGAGCACCTAGATGATCTGAGTACTCGCTCAGTCTGAGCACTTAGTTGATATGAACTATTACTTGATTTAGTAGGCACTCGATCAGCGCGAATCAGTATGAGCACTTGTTGATCTGAGTACTCGGGCCATTCTGAGTATTCGGTCAGTCCGAGTACCCTGTCTATCAATCTAAGCACTCGACCAAACTGAGCACTTAGTCGACCTGAGTATCCCAGTTTTTGAGCACTCAGTGCCCGGGCGACCGTGACGGTAGTTAGTACCTTTCAATTCATATAGTTTTAAACGATCCAGTTAAATTTTCGGTGGACCAATCACGTGATAGTACACACGTGTCGGCATCGAATGCCGCGGCAGTATTCGATCATCGAATCACATTTGTTTTGTTTCCAGATCCCCGAGTTTGGTATCGAGTTGTTTCATAGTGACGTGACTATCTAGCTCGGTAGTGTTAACGGCTATTCGGGTGGAAATGGAATGAGAGAACTTAGTTTTCACTTCGATAAACTTTTGTATTTTAGGTTCGTATTACAGAGCAAAACTCCAACTAATTTCACACGCAAGCGACGGATGTTGTCAAAGATTATTATATCCCAAAATGTTTATTCTAGTAACACAGTATACCAATACCATTTTCGTAATAATTTTCAGTACCTACCTTCAGCGTGGGTTAGCTTTATACATAATTATTGAGAATAAAAAAAACCATTTAATTTAACTTGAGACTCCGCTCACGCTTGGATGCCTTTTCCAGAATAAGACCCGTATTCTGGACAGCACCTAAACGTTTTTTCTGATACAACCTTTAAGACCTGTGTTCTGATAAGCTCAAGGGTCAATGGAGTCTCAAGCATTATATTTTATGACATTTATCAATGAAAAGCTATGCCTGAGTTACGATTCATTTTGAGCACAGTTTCAGAATAGCTTGTATTCTAAAACTGTGCTCAAAATGCATCGTAAATTGTTGAATGCTGTGCTGTACTCGCCGTTCACTAGCAAGCTCGATAGTCACGTGATTATACAAAGTTATTTTTAAAATGCGCAAAAATTGGCCAATTTTAAGCCCTAGTAAGTTAATATTCCAGACATATCACACACGGTCAACTGATCCCAAACTAGGCATAGCCTGTACTATGGGAACCAGAAACTGATATACATAATAGATATATATTTAACACCCAGACAACAAACATCTGTGTTAGTCACAAATGTTTGTCTAGTGCGGGAATCGAACCCGCTACCTCTAGCGCAGAAGGCAGAGTTACTACCAACTGAGCTATGAGGCCAGTCAGTAATAAGTGCGATAGAAACGCTTTCATCATAATTATGGGAAAAACGTTTTAACATAATTTGCGGTTGAAATCGACACTTCCTTATTATCTATCTCTTACGTTAATTACCAAAATACATTTTTATTGGTTAAATCATAATAAAGCATTTTAATTAGTTGGAGTCTGCGGTTTTGCGCATTTTACAAATAATCCTGTATTCGAATTGTCACGACTCGATACTCAACTCCCACTCGGGGTTCAGTCGATCGCTCGATCGATCTCTAGTGCTTGTAAGCTTCGGAACATCCATCCATATAATTCAATTATTCTATGGTGACAAGGTAAACTGATAGGTATGTTATATATAAAACAGAGCAGTGTGCCATGTATCTATAATCGAAGATGACCTATTGTTTTAAAAGATTTTTATGCTGAGAATATATGCTGATAATTTGTGAGAAATTTTGATGTTGAGATGTTTATTTATGTCTAAGGGAACTGTCTATCATTGATTCTTATGAAATACGATGCACGCTATGCTACGAACGGATCCTCTGTATCTGTGAGGGCGCATTTACACAGAAACCAGGTTATCTTCGTTTATGCTCATTCACAGTGTACTGAAACTGTCTGGACAAGCATAAATGATGGTCCATCTTATATTACCACGGAATGAACGTGAAAATGAAAGAAATAAAAAAATATATTTTGTTTTCGCTTGCACTGGATACTGTGATATCATAAAATTTGTCGTGTAGCTAAAAGGTGAACCAGTCGTTACTTTTGCCGTCGTTAACACCTATTCTGATAACATGAGATGCCGCATCTCATGTTATCAGAATCAGAAATCAGTTTTCTATGTAAATGCGGCCCAAAAGACAGCGGAGGCGTTTTTTCTAAATCTTATGCACACATTCCTTCCATGGTGCTCAAATAGTAACATTAGTGCGAGAATTCAAACTTCTAGACATGTGGCAATCGAAACAAAACGAATGCCAGACTGAACTAAACTTTGATAAGTTTATGCTTATTTCTCTAGGGCGCACAGTGATGTCAATTTGTATGAAAACATCATTGCTAAGTGAGTTCTAGAAAGTAAGGGTCAATTTTAAGTTCGGGCATAAGGCGATGATCAAACGTGTCTCGTAGCACCCAATAAACAATTGGCACGCTGATCTATGCTAATCATTTTGATATGCTTATTGTTTCGATTGACACTTGCCTAGGGTCATAAGTTGGTCTGTTGGCACTCAACGCTTCAAATTGCTAGTGGCTAGTAGGTACAGTGCGAATTGAAAACCAAAATTGTATCCTGACAGATCTCAAATTGAAGTGTGGGACCGTCCTACTGTAAGTTACGTGATAGGTTATTCGATTGTAAAATTTAATTTGTCATTTCACTAACCGACACCTAGATATAAGGGACCACTTATGTCAAAAATAGATATCTAATTTAGTTGAGTAAGTGGCCACTACAACGGTATTCTAAGTCGTTCCTCAAGCAGGCATCAACCTCACTCAAGGATGCAAATTCAAAGCGTTTCCTTTCCGCAACTTTCTAAGAAAACATCTCAATTGAACTGAGGATGCGCTGTCCACTCATGGAAATTTAGCTCCAGTGCTACTAAATAAGAGTTTTTAATTTTAATCCTAGATTTACTCGCTCTAGACTCCGCTTTCATAATACCAGATCGCAATTGTTATAAAATTTGATTCTTTTATGAAGTTTCTCCTCAAAATTCCCCTCACTGCTACTAAGAATATGAGCCCGAGCTATGAGTGAATGAAAAATGAGGAATGACTAACGATACGCATTAGTTTTAGGGGTCGATGGTGAAATGTTAATCTCTTCAGATGATGGGAGGTAGATTCCGTCTAGATTAAAAAAAATAGTGAAAAATAACCAGTTAGTTAAATTTAAGGTCCCACTAAAAGGCGGTAGATTGTAGATAGCACATTGGCAACTCGGATAATATAACGTAACTTCACTTTTCACTGGTTCGTTTTTGGACACCCTGAGACCTAATCAAAATTGTCTATAATCCTTCTGATCAGATCGTGACTCAAGCATAGGTTTTTGTCAGCTTTTAAAAAAACAATAAATCTGTGTGATTGCGATTTTTGGTTCATGTAAAGATTTTATCACTTTGTTCAACGGAAAACTGTCTTCAAAGTCGCTTGAATCTTGTTTCATTTCATTTCATCATTTATTGCGAGAAATACATATTAAAGAGGTGTTATACTTAATTAATATGTTCTCGATTCAGTTTGAGAAGGTACAGTCGCCTGCAATAAGATGTATACACTTCATTATATTCAAAATAATGACACAATACAGATGAAGTTGGTAGGCAAACTCAAGTTGATAATAGTACAAGTTGATCTAACCATCAACTGTACCATTTTCAACTTTACAGTTTGCCTATCATTTTCAAGGTACATCATTTTCTAAGTTTTGCTGTAAGCATGCAAAAATCCATCACACAAATCACACCTCCTGATCCAATCGTGGGTTCGAATCCCGTCCGAAAAGTTATTGCGCTATAACAGTGCTCTCAAACGGTGAAGAAAAACATCGTGAGGAAACCGGTTTGTCCTAGAAACTAAACAATCGAAGACATGTGTACGAAAGGAGCCAGTGAGAGTCGCACTTTAATCCATTCACCACGCTGGTTCGTTCACCAACGGTCATTGGCCTATTTCATACGTCAACCTGGTCATTGACTGATGCACGACCAAGAGGGAACCAGTGAAAGAACACGACAACCAAACACTGCCATTATTCGGAAATTCTGTAAATAGAAGAGTTGTCAGTGTGCCGAAAACGCGCTGAATCTGAATCAAATAAAAAAAACACAAAAAAATTACTAGATAATGAAATGAATTAATGACTGTGAGTAAATATATTTTCAATTGATACTTTTCCAGTTATATTTAGGATCACGGCTTTTATCCCCAAGTATGTCAGAATGGTAGACATTATATAAGATATACAGGCAATCAGATCCTTGAAGATTTCTAAGTGGGGTAGGTACATTCAAGGTTGGTGAGGTAATCTCGATCAAGGTCATACTAGAATCTTTTACGAAAGTAGTATCAGAACTTGAAACTTTTTGAACTTAAAAGATACTATGGCAAATTCCACTACAAGAAGACCACAGCGCTGAGGGACTTTACATGAAAAGTACTAACGAATTATATCTGCAATAGTACCTTTATTACACTGAAAAGTTTATCATTTGAAAGTGTGGGTACAAAATTTGTTTCCCCAATGGTACAGTCACACACGTTATTAACTGTATAAAACCCCAGTCACTAAGTCCTATTCCGATTCGGCGCGTATTCAAGTTGTAGCGAGCATAGACCAAGTTAGTTAGTACATAATGTGTACGAGCTTTAGAAACGAAGTAAGGGGGTGGCTTAGTTCAAGGCTCGAATTACCGCGACAGTCACAAAACAAGCCATCGTCTGTATTTACGAGCAGGTACGAATCCAGGGAGGGAGGTATTAGGGGAAGAATACCTTAAATAAACAAAATAAAAAAATAAATATTCCGGACATATTCACACGGTCAACTGATCCCAAACTAGGCATAGCCTGTACTATGGGTACCAGAGACTGATATACATAATAGATATATATTTAACACCCAGACACAGAACAAACATCTGTGTTAGTCACAAATGTTTGTCCAGTGCGGGAATCGAACCCGCGACCTCTAGCGCAGAAGGCAGAGTTACTACCAACTGAGCTGAGGTTATGAGGTTATGAGGCCAGTCAAACGGTTGAAAATCACATCAAAATTTTTAGGCAGAAGTTTTTTTAGGTTTGTAGGTTTTCTTTATGAATCACCATAATTATGACACTTATAAACTTCTTTTCGCTAATTGTTTTTTTGTGTGCATTTTTTACTAAAGGCATGTTCAGATTTTCGCGCCGACTTAGGCGAATAATGCGCGCTATTTTGGTTTCGCCGTAGCGAAATTTGCGTATCTGTAAGTATATCTGAACAGGCCTTCAGTATATCACTAAATCTGTTTTGTTATTGGTTGAAATAAATAAATACCAATATCGTCTTGCCTTTACCTACCTGGGAATACCAAAACACTGAGAGTAAACCAATTCCTTGTGGTTTTTTCCCAGTATTTTTGGGGTGTGTGTTATATTTTTTGTTCTGCAGTACTGTTTGCAATAAGAAGTAATTTAGTAATAGCTTAGATTATTCCTCTGAGATCCTATCCTGGTTACGGCCCTGCTCAAGAGTAGTCATTGAAAGTCGATTTCGAACACCAAAATAGTATGTAATGTATAGTTTGTGGAACGCAATATTTCAGTGTAAGTATAGTGTTGTTGAGTTTTGTTTGTATTTGTTGCGGTTTCGGATTGAAGCGAAATTATCTGTTAGAAATTAAAAAACAGTATCTGACTGACAGACAACGCTGAGCCTAAACCATTGGTCCTAGAGACTTGAAATTAGGGGGGTGTGTCCCTTTTAGTGTGTAGGCGTGTACTAAGAAAATAATTCTCAAAACTCAACCCCTATGAGGGTGCAGCGGAGTTTGAAGTTTGTATGAAAAAACTTCAGGCGAACAAAGTCGAAACAAAGGTGAACCGAAATGCCTGAGTAGGTTTAGCACAATTCTTTATTCCTTTATTCTTTATTGTACACAAAAACAAACTAAATGAAAGGATATGTACAAAGGCGAGGTTAACCCTAAAAAGAGTTTTCTTCCAGCAAACCTTTGAGGCTAGAGATAGGTGGTTATAGGGGTAGGGTTCGTGTACAGGACCAATGAATAAAAAAATAATTCTGGTTTTAGGTGGAGTTGGTCTCTTTGAAGTTAGTCGCTTAGATACGCATACCTACACAATTTAGCCAAGCTCTACCGGCTGTGCTTTTTTCTGCCATTTAATTTCGTATTCAAGTCGAAACCCGCTTTAGTAAGGATGCGAAATTAATAATTCACCCGTTGAGTGAGGCACTGTAACGCACCTCGTGCGATGTATTAAAGAGTTGAGCATTTATGTGAGGGTTAGGAAATTATATTGTATACAATGTGCATTTGTGTAAGCACAATACATGATCGAGCAGTAGATTTACTTTGAATAAATTTCTATTACATGAACCGCACTCACATGGCCCCATGTCTATCCCATTGATCCGAGCTTAAGGCCTCATTCTGAATTCACATATAGTGCACTTTCGTGATGCTCTAAATTTACTAACGCACAAATACTTTTGGCCCATGGTAATTAGGCCATTAGAAAAGACCGCAGATTCAAGTAGTTTTATCCGCTTTGCCTTTGTTTACGTAGACCACACTAGCTGGGTGCAGTAAATGTAATGGTTATTTATTTGTAGTGTGTTTACTGTTTGTAATTGTATTGCGGTAATGAGAACTGAATAGGGCTATCGCTTGAAGGACGCTGTACATACATAGACTAATCGGTTAGTTGTTATCATAGTTTCAAGTCCTATGCGAGTTGCCATTGCCTCTACGTTCCGCAATAATGGAATCTAATGAGATTTATTTTATGCGTTTTACTCCTAGACTAGTAATACATTTTATTTTACGTATTATAATTCGTTCCGCTGCTGGTTTAGTTGTCACTTTACTTTTATAATGTATAAACAATGTGCTTTTACTCGTTTAAAAAATTGTAAATACGATATTTGAACTGATAATAATAAAAGTTTTTATTTCTTATGAAACTGGCCTTTGATTTTTTCGAAGCTCATCATCATCATCATTCAGGCTTTACCCACCGCAGAAGAACCTTGGTTCTTCTAACCAGACCTTAGTCACCGTCATAGATTTTAGAATTAGCAGGTTGAAGTGGCAGTGGGCAGGCCATAGCTACTTAAACATATAACTCGCTGACCCGACAACCGTTGGGGAATAAAGTTTCTCGAATGGTGACCACGAACGGGACGACGCAGTGTTGCAAGGGCCCCGCCCGATGGACCGACGACATTGCGTAGGTTGCGAAAAGTCGGTGGATGGAGAAGGCTCAAGACCGTTCGTAGCTCTCTTTTGGGGAGGCCTATTTTCAGCAGTGGACTTCATCAGGCTGATGATCATACTTATCAATTTTAAGCTTTCCCTACTGCAAAAGCTAATTTAATTTCAAGGCATTCGCTGAGTTATAACAGCCTCGGAATACATCGCTAGCATGAATAACATTAGCTTGGAAACGAAATAAAATTATAATAAGTGCTTAGGTACCTACCATGTGAAAAGTGGCGTGAAATGTAGATGGCAACGCGCCAGAGGTTCGGCGGACCTGGCCCCCAATTCTACTAATTCAATGGCTTCAAAATGACAATGGTTCAATGGCAAAATGACCACTATTGACACTTTTGGTATTCTGCTATCACAGTCGTATTTCAATGGCAGTCATTGTGGAACCAATGAAATCAAAGAAACGAAGGTGGCCACAATCGTAACTGAATGATAATGGTGCGATCGTTATCATGCGTTTATCATTTTCAAGTCATTGAATTAGTAGAATTGGGGGCCTGCTCCGCACAAAATATAAGATAAGCTTCTGAACTAGGTCACAGGATTACCCAGATTTGCAAGAGCTATTACTGTGGAAGTAATGATGTCTTATCAAAAAGGAACTCCCTGTTATTACTTTTTGAGTTTGGTAATAAAAGGTCAATTTTATTATGTTTGTCGATACTGCGGATATAAAGAAGCCTCTACAAAATTCTCTGCTCTCACAACTCTACTAAAGCAAATGATGATGCCTCTACTTTATAGGGAGGTGTGTAGGGGCTAATATCAGAATCGCACCGTTTTTATAAGGTCTCTGGAATGTGCTTGCGCGATATAGGTACTTACAAAGAATTGATTTAAAGACTGCTTATTGTTTTTTTGCATATAGGTACCTAGACTATTACTCAGCACACATTACAAACACAGCGTTTCACTCGTTAAAAAACATCAATATCCCTGATCCCCGGTCCAGGTTTGTAAATATTACCTTAACTTACATGCGCTCGCTTCGCTCGCGTTGTACATACCTACATAAACAGTAGCCTATATGCTATTCTAGAAAAATAACTCTAGATATTCCAAGTTTAATATAAATCAGTCCAGCAGTCCTCGAGTTATAAATGGTGAAGGTAGGTAACTAACCCGACTTTGTTATATATATATATATATATATACCTAGGTACCTATATATATATATATATAGAAAAAGATATAATTATATTACCTATATAAATACTTAGGTACCTACAACTTCTATAATTGGTGAGATTCGTGAAATTGTGTGGCTGGCATCTCGCCAGGAGCCTTACGGACCTTTGGCGCAGGAGATAAGCATTTGTAGGCTTCACAAAACTGGGTCACAGGATACCCACAAAACAGTGGAAGCTGTTGAGAGTTTAATGAGTTGCAGTTGGTAACAAGCGTACCAAAATGGAAGCTTCATGGGCGCTCTTTGGAAACTAACTGTCAAAGGAGCGGCAGCCCTACTCTATATTTACCTAAATACCTACCAACATATTAGGTAAATAGGTACAGGTACTTATCGAGTCGAAGTACTAAGTGATGAGATTACCTACTGGTTACGCTACTCTGAGAACAAGAACGTAGGTAACCTACTCAAAAATATTAGTAGGAATCAAAACCGTACCTTGTACGTCTCAACAAGCGCCCGCCTGCACCGTCACCTAGGTCGAGAAGAGGTTAACATTATCCCAAATAATTTCACTGTACATACACTTACCGGGTCATTAAAAGTAGGTAGGTATTATGTAATGGTTGTTTACGCTACTCTGAGAACAAGAACGTAGCTAACCTACTCACAAAGGTACCTCTTACGTCTAAGCAAAGACAATATAGTAGGTCTGAGTCAGGCAGGGCGGAGGTTAACATTATCCCAAATAATTTAACTCAACCCTGGGATTACTGAATCTCCATAACTTAATGAAAAGTTAATACAAAGTTGTCGTAATTCAGAGACAGTAGGGGAGGAATTGGCATCAATCAAAACTCGCTGCTAAACGATATTCCGCTCTAATTGTCACCCTCGAATAAACCACACAGCCAAAACGGAAATAGCCGAACAAACTCTAAGCCGCGTTCAAACGGGGCGAGCGATGTGAGATCTTATTTTAAATTTATTTTAATACTACCTGCTCGTCAATGGCATATTATGTGTCATGCAAACCTTTCCTAAAGTAAGTCATTACAGCCCTACGGTCTAGCCGGTATGTTGTACTGAATTTCAATATTTCCCATGGCACATAATGTGATTTGAATTTGGAATGCAACCCATGTAGTCGTGCTTGATCCAGGTTGGTTTCAAAAATGTTTGGGTGCAATGAGATTTTATTCTTATTAGGCTGTCTGTTATCATTTTCTTTGCACTGCCTACAAATGAAAAAAAAGAAAAACATGAAAACTTTTTACGAAATTAATTTTCGCCCGCGCACGAAGAAGGATTTATTCGAATGTCGAACTGACCACTACAGAATAGACTACAAAAAAATAAAAAAAGGCCCCAAGCGCTCAAACTGCTGTGCTGTTATCTACACCGAAATTCAGTTTCGATTCGAATAAACTTCTAAAAAATGTCAAGTGACAACGACAGTGATTTTGATTCGACTCCAGAATGCATACAATCTGAAGCCTCTAGTATAGTTGGAAACTTACTTCCAGAAAAATCATTTCTTTCTACTTAACAGTCATTGTTTTCGATTGCCTCGCAGCAAGTATAAAAAGTAGAGTATGCATCGCGGGCTTAAATGTGTATTTGTCTTGGGCGATCTTGAACCCCTCGTACTCAGGATTCTTGCCTTGCTGAGGCTGAGACTCCCTCGCTCCACTCAGGAGTTAAGCATAGAATCCCTCGTTCTCGGGGTTCAATATAGCGCCCGGGACATAATACACTATTTTAAGCCCTTGTTGCATAATCTACTATTATAGGTTCACTGAATAAGCTCAAACGGGCCTAAATGCGTGCTTTTAGAAAGCGGTTTCGTGTACCTAACTAACCAAACTAAAAGCCTTTTACTCTGAAACGATGGTGGTGCTTCTAGTATATATAGGTAGATAGTATTAGGATGTGGATAGGTAATTGATGAAGCAAAATTGCTTTGTCCTCTCTCGCCGTCACAGAATAGGCTCGTTCTTGATATCAGAGGACACCCCGATAATGTCGGTCGGCTAATTGGACCTATTAGGAAACTTAGAACCTACCTACGGAATTAAATTTCTAGTTTTGCATTGATTGCTGGGTCAAAGAGCATTTACTACAATTTTGAATATAGGTAGGTACTTTTTATAACAATAATACAGAGCTGGGCCAGCTTAAAGGATAAAGTTTTAGGCTACGCGAAGGCCTCTGTTAAGGCCCGACGACTTTATAGCCCATCATCACCCACCATCTTCATTTATAATGTGGTACCTATCATTTTGAAAATTGACTAATGTAGGTATACAATTTACAGGCATCACAATGAAAAACGCCGTAAAACCAAGTTATACCCTTATTATTGCAGCATAAAATAATAAGCGAGATTGCTTTCGAAACTAAAATCTATTGTTTCAAAAAAAGCGGAGCCCGCATATTATGAACGGCAAATCCATCGAGGTGGCTACATTTTGGTCGAGTAGAGTTTGAAGGAGTCCTTGACTCGAGAAGAAGAAGAAGCATCCAGCTCTCACATACATCACATACACACCGAGAACCGTTGAAATATAAATGACTAGCGAACGGACGACCAGTGTACGAAAGACCAACGACATGTGGATAGAGAAGGTTCAATACCGTTCGTCGTGGCTCTGTTTGGCCAGCAGTGGACTTCTTCAAGAATATAACAACAACGTATCAAGTAACTTACAACGTCTAGAGATAAAACAATGCCTGAAAATCGCATTTGCGTTCTATTTTGTGCTCCTACACAAGAATGTTTGACTACTGCACATTTTATTTTTCATTTGTTATAACTTGTCCGGTCTCAAAGGCTTCAACGAAAGAACAGCGCAGGAAATTGCAAATTGCGTTGAGTTGAGACCTTTTTGCAACAGCTTTACCTTTAGACAGCCTGTTATTAGTTTAAATTAGTAACAATCCTGTGTTGCTGAACCTGGTATGTTGTAATTTCTTTTTGTAGTAACAAATAAACAATTTGAATCAACAGTCTCCCGATAAAAACAATCGATAAAGTATTGATACGTTTCCGCTACGTTACAGCCGACTGCTTACTAGGAAAAGGAGGTCAATTTAAAAGTGGGAGAAGAGATAGGGAGGCTGCGGAAACTACGGAAAGAGATTAGCGGGCAAGTGGTTCGTAAATGTTGGTCGGTCGGTGCGCTCGAAACTGCACCAGATTTTATTTTTAGTGGTTCCTTGAGTGCTTCGTTGGTGCGGGATGGAGGAAAACCCGGAGTTTAATCTGTGCGATATTAGTCTTGTGATGAGGTTTTTCTTGTACAAGGTGATTCATAACATGTCTACTATCCCGAAAGGAGGTTATTCTACACCCAATTATTTATAAAGTTTTTTGTACGACTTTTGGAAATTTATAATTTGGGGTCAGACTCAATTATTCAGCTGTTTATGATAATGTTAATGTAATCTTAATGTTGAACTTCACGTACGTCTAATAAAAAGACCAAAAATAGAGGTATTGAAAAAGTTTGTAAAAAATATTGTTTATTTATAAAAATCTTGATTTTTCGTTTTTTTTTTTTGATGATAGTATAACCCCTTTCGGGATATTATACATAAATAATCAATCACTTTTTTTTTATACAACTAAGGTAGCAAACAAGCATACGGCCCACCTGTTGGTAAGTGGTTACCGTAGCCTATGTACGCTTGCAATACCAGAGGCATCACGCACGCGTTGCCAACCCCTTTAAAAGCTCAAAACGCCCTTTTAGAAGAACCCCATACTGTACCTAAGTACCTAAGTACCTATATAAAACTGAAGCAGACGAAAGACTAGCCAATAGTAAGGTTGGTAGCTGATTTAATCAGGAAGATGTACCTCAAGGCTCGAATCCGGTTGCCACCGCAGTAGCGTCAATTTTGTGTTACACAGTTCGGTTGATAAACGTTCGCCGCTAAATTACGGACGTCATAATGCAGTCGCCGCAGCTTTGGAAGCGAAAGCTCCAGCGAGAGCTTCGTAAATATTGGTGGAGTAGACTCGGATGCAGTTGCCTTTTATTTATTTGCAAGTGTGGGGCGGTAGATACAGGTTCTACTCTCACAGGATTTATTTAAAATGTTGTGCAAATGTGTGTGTTTTAGTAACAATTAAATGTATGTCTATGTCTTAGAATTATTAGAATTAGAATTAGAATTATTTATTTCAGTTAAAACAGCAAGCTTACAGTATATACCAAAGTGCCTACTGTCTAAAATTAAAACTTAAAAATACTCTTAGCGAATTAAATATTTAATAAAAGAGTGAGAGGCGCATTATGAGCGTGACGAGTTCGCGGTGTGTGGCAGGCGAACAGTTGATGTCGACGGCGGCCACAGCGCACGTAATTGTCAGGCACACATAGTGGCATCATGCTCAAAGCGGTCGGATTATTCACTTTGTTTCGCAGAATAAGACAATAGTGTATAGCTAGCTGTAATTTTCTCCTTAGTTCCAGCGTATCCGTCTTATAGCCCTGTGGTACGCGAAATAGCAAGTACGACCCATCTCTAACAGAGCGCGAATAAAGCTATTTTGCGAACGAATACCCTACGCAGGGCCTATAAAAATACCTGCGCCTGTGATGATTACGGAGAAATTACCCAAAAGTGTAATTCCACCGGCAATTAGGAAGGTAAGAGCTTGGTAAGAGGTAAGTACCTCAACTAAAGCACCATTCTCACGCGATAAAACAATACCGCCAAATAAGGGCTTGGCCATAAAAGTCCACGTTAACACAAGTAACAATCAATTAACGACATCGGAAACATCGGAACCCAAGATTATTTTCTTAACTTTAACAGACCATCGTAACACGATTACCGACCATAAGTCGACTGCATAGAGCTAACTTTGGCAGAGCAAGTTTGTGTTTTCACTCTGTTTTTCAGTAGACGTGATTTTCAGCGTTTGTCCTTCAAAATGCTCCATTGGAACAATTAATCACGAGATATTTACGGTTTGAGTGAATCTAGTGAACGGCTATTACGGGTATTATATTTATTTACGGGTATTATTTACATTAGTAAAGCTCGCGGCAATTTTTTTTTTGAAATATTTTTGTGATTGGCCTAAACCTTTATAAAAAAACCAGCTTGTGCCGCGGTTTTGCTCGCGAGGAATCTGGACAGAGCAGAATATAATATTATTCTAGTTTCATCGAAATCGGTTGAGCCGTTGTGGCGTGACTGAACCACAAACGCCAAAACACAAACATCCGTTTATCTTTCGATCGTTTTCAACGGTTTTAAGATAGGAAGCTCAACTGCTTATTGTGATTTTTTTTAAAACCTACTTGTATTACCTAATTGTAATTTTCTTTTTGTAAATAATATGTGCCGATAGATACACCAAATAACCCTAGGTAGGTGCTTACGGAACCCTGGTAATCGCCAGTAAGAAATCATGTTGTACTTTCTCAGCAAACTGTAAAGACAGAAAGCTTTGAGGTTGTAGGTACTGATGCTTTGTAAGTAATCCGCTACCCGATTCCACACTCAACGATTCGGCTAACGTCGACAAATAATGTTGAACGGGTTCAAAGGCAAACACATGCGGCCATAATGATGAGGACGACACTTTGAGTAGAAACAGCTAGAAGGTTCCTAAGCGCATAAGTTCGGGAAGTCAGTCGAATCGTGTGGTCTCGAATCAGACCATTGAGATGGCACTGGATTAAAACTTCTGTACAAGTCAGTAAGTGGCATTTGCATTTCAAAGTGTGTTGACGGTAAGTACGGAAGCCCGCGGCGCTGTTTCCTTTGTATAATCTGTAGTGGGGCGAAATAGAAACAATTATTTCTCATTTTTACTAACTGCACCTGCCTGCAGTTTCGCTCGCACGGTCCCCTTTAAAAAATAGCCTATATCCCTCCACAGGTTATTTCCTATATTTCTTTACAAAATTTCATCGAAATCGTTTTAGCCGTCTAGTCCTGAAAAGGCAACCTGTTTGTTGCCTTTTCAGGACTCAGACGACAGACAGACAAGGACACAGGTCTACTTCCGCATTTAGGTAGGTACCGTCGCCTGCACAAAGATGTTCATTTTTTTAATGTTGTACAGAGGCAATCATGCTTACGGCCCTCTTGATGGTAAGTGGTTACCGTCGCCTATTGACATCAGCAACACCTGGAGCATTGCTAATGCGTTGCCTGCCAACCTTACTCACCTCATCACATGTGGCATCATATTCTTCAAAATGATGCCATATGAAAATAAATAGTATTTCCAGAAGTCGTAATACAACATATATTACCTAATTTGTGTAAATAAGTCCATTTCAGGTTTCTATACATATTGAGGATACCACAGTTAATAACTGCTTACTCAAGGAAAGCAAAGCATGTTACACTATCTAACTGCATCTAAGTGTTCCTGGCGAGAGCAGTTATTGTCCGCCTCTTGCAGGACGTACTCGGCAATTGGGATGTACCCGGAGGCGCTATTTGGATGTACGCAGAGGCACAACCATTGCTTATACCCCTAAAAACAGCTACATCACTTCAACCTGCCGTGATAGTGAGAGTAAGCCAGCCTACAGGGAGGTACAGTCATATATCAATGGGTACAATATATATAGGATGACCGGCCTCCGTTACTCGCTAAGGTACATGCGACGCGTTATTTCTCGAGAAATCAAATTTTCATGCATGCATTCGCAGTTTTAATTAAAATATTTTTACAATTTAAGTTTGTGTGATTCCTAGCGTTGCTTGCATTGACACGCGGGGTGAGGGCCTCGTGGCAGACAAAGTAATGGATACTTTAGGGCGTACGCATAACGTACGTTTTAGCGCGTTTACGTTTTAGAATATTTTGTAGGTATGTGTTTTTTTTTTTTATACTACTGAGGTGGCAAACAGGCATACGGCCCACCTTGTTGGTAAGCGGTTACCGTAGCCTATGAGCGCTTGCAATACCAGAGGCATCACGCACGCGTTGCCGACCCCGAACCCCCCTCCCCCTAAAGAGCTCTGGCAACCTTACTCATCGCAGGAACACAACACTATTTGAAAACAAATAATGTTATTTGGCTGCGATCTTCTGTAAGGCGGAGTTACCTCCCCAGGCGGGTTGCTCCAATTCAGAACGAGAAAATCTCGCTGTGCCCTACCTCCTCTATGATATGTAATATGATGTGCGATATGTATTCACTTCTTTCTATTTTGTGAGATACTTCACTCAATAGAATGTTCTACAGAACTATTAATGAATCTGTGGTTTTTGTATTCAAAAATGTAATGCGTATTGGAATTCCAATATGCATTGGAATGAGAACCATTTAACCATTGAAGTATCTCATTCTATTGAAAGAAGTGATTACATATCGCTATATTTACCTACAAAATATTCATGCGTAGCGCCTGCTACGAACCATGTACACGTGTTAATGGCTCGTAGCCGGTGCTACGAGTCGTAGCAAGTCTACGAACACATTTCTTAATAGAGCTTTTCACGTACATTATCTGAACAGGCCTTATGTTTGAAACGAACCAGCTATTTAGTTTAAGCAGTACCTAAGGCCGGGCGAGCAATTTGCCTTATATTCGGGCAGAATGGACCATTTGCTCGAATATTCTCGTTCTATTCGGAATTTCGGAAAGAATTCAATAACGCCTCGAGTCTAAGGTAATGTTTTGCGGCTGAAGTATTTTGAGAACAGTTAGTAAGTGGGTTAAGCTAGGATTCCTAAGAAACGCCGACCGCTTAATGACAGCCGTAATGTAGGGTTCAATATTCTTTATTCTTTATTGTACACAAGAAAACACAGATTACAGCAATAAAAAAGAAAGGTATGTACAAAGGCGAGCTTAACCCTAAAAAGAGTTTTCTTCCAGCAAACCTTTGAGGCTAGAGAGAAGTGATTATAGAGGGAGGTTCGTGTACCTAAACAAATATGGTTAATAGTAAATAACATTAATTACAAAAATACTATTCAATATTTTAATTTGTTACACTTTGCTGTCCCACTTCTGAGCTATCCCACTTTTTTATTCCACCTACCTCGGTCCTCTGCAATTCTTTTCTTTGTATAAGACGTCTTAAACTATAATTCATGCTACACCGTGCTCGGGCCGTGCACGAAAGATGCCTCTAAAGGTACATTTTAACCCACACTGGTTCTTTCACCGACGGTCAAAGGTCCTTTTCAGGGTCACTATTCCTCATCTGCTAATTAATCACAATGCAGGGTGATCAAGAAAGAACCAGTGACGCGACAAGTAAGCAAGCACTGTGTCATAAAGTTAGTTGCCTCTAATTAGGAAACCAGAGCTTTACCGAAGACAAGATAGAAGATATTACTTTTGGGTTATGGTTACAGATAGCAATATTGTTGGTTCTTTTCAAAAGGCTCTATTAAGGACAAAGGTACCTAATAATAGAATGGAATGGAAGTGGCGTTCGAGTTGTTGGTTTTTTCGTTCATGTTAATGACCAGTTTAGTGGTTGTCGAAAAGAACTATTTTTGATAGAAACGAAATGTTTCGATTAGTACCTATTTAATTCTACCTATTTATTATAATGTACCTACTAATAACATATGGCATCGCCTTAGAAATAAAAAAAAACCTGGTATGATATTATACTGTATTCTAAATAAATAAATATTTATTTATTTAACACTTTCACACTTAACCTTGTTTTAATGAGGATTTAATGCTAAACGTTCTCTACCAGTAGTCCTGGGCGTGCAAACAGATGGTGAGGCTTGACAATTAAAACTAAACTATATGTCACACAAACAAACAAGTATTACTAGTACCTAAGACCAGGATTCAAGCCCGCAACCCTTGGATCGGAAGACGGGTCGCCACTCCTACACCGCCATTGTTCTCAAAATAAAACACCAAAGACACTATCTAGACCACTATCTACGGCCGCAGTAGTGTGAGCCGAAACCGTTAAGAATTGATAAAATAGTCACATGTTTCAGTTTGTCCAGTGTCGGTCGCTTGAATACTGATGAAGCTCCGGACTCCCGTACGCGATTCTTTATCTCTCTAAAATAAAGACGGCCAAGTGCGAGAACTCGCGCCCTGAGGCTTCCGTACCATTGGTCGTGGGCTCGAATCCTGGTCGTGCACCAATGGATTACCATTCAGAAAATGCAAACACGCTGTCAGAAAATAAAAATTCTAAGTGTATGAATTGACAAACTTATATTTGCGTTCACTCACGTAGTCATTGTATGCAATTGACCGCAAATATAACTTTGTTTCCTAAATTACTTCGAAATTCCTCAACTTCAGACTTTTCCCTTTAATTGTGTTACAATAGCTCCTAGCATTCCAAATTTCAGAATTGTGAGGTAACTGGAAGTACCCTAGAGGTTTTTCATTTTTGCTATTTCCATACAAAAATTATACATTCATTGCCATATCTTTTTAACGCATTAGCAAGCTTTGATTTTTCTACGGCACCATAAGCCCACAGACCTTAATAGGTGGTATAGTGGTGATATATTTCAAGTTGATACCTTTAGCCGTTTCTGAGAAAAAGGGTCTTGACAGACGGATAGACGGACAACAAAGTGATCCTATAAGGGTTCCGTTTTTCCAAATGAGGTACGGAACCCTAAAAACAGTCTCCAGATCAAATCGGAGACGTTTTGTGCAATCTCCTGCGACTTTCATGCAAGATATGTAGTTAAATTAAATATGTTTACTGTTTTGAATACTTTCTACGATATCCAAGAAAAACGGCTAGCGGAGAAGTAGTTTTACGATAATCCATTTACTACGAATGCGTGTTTAGCAAACGGTTGATTGGCACGGAAATCACGAATTGAACTAATTCTTTAGAATTTTGCGACCAAGGGTAACGAAAGCGAATCTTCAACGGCATCATTGTTCCATTTGGTCCTGTTCAATTTTAATTTAGAGTAAGATAAATAAACAATATTCTTATAGAAACGTAGCCATAACGTACAAAAATTTTACGATGGCTTCTATAATGATAAGCTTCGACAACTGTTAATCACAAAATAAATGTAAATTTAATATTTCTCGTCCTATTTTAGATATTTGGAAATGTTATGTGGAACCGCAAACAAACAAAATAACTTGGAGAGAAGTTTCATTAAATCCGTACGTGATCGTAATACTCATTAGATTCTGGTTTTCGTTTCCGCAAATATAAATAAAGGTCCAAATGAATAGATGTAGGTCTCCTTCGAATAATCAACAAAACAATTTGTATCCTACAAAATATACATTTTGAGCTATTGGAATTTGAAAACAATGGCTGAATCAGGTTTGAATGACAATTCGGGTGATTTTGAGCATGTTTCTCATGATATTTTACTTAGGTAAAATATCATGTTTTGTTATTTAATATTAATATTTTGTTATATCATGGTTTGTTGGAGGAGGTAGGGCATAGCGTGATTTTCTCGTTCTAAATTGGAGCAGCCCGCCTGGGGAGGTACCTCCACCTTACAGAAGATCGCAGCCAAATAACATTATTTGTTTCAAATAGTGTTGTGTTCCTGCGGTGAGTAAGGTTGCCAGAGATCTTTAGGGGGAGGGGGTTCGGGGTTGGCAACGCGTGCGTGATGCTTCTGGTATTGCAAGCGCTCATAGGCTACGGTAACCGCTTACTAACAGGTGGGCCGTATGTTAGTTTGCCATCTCAGTTGTATAAAAAAAAAAAAAAAAGGTAGCTAAGTATGTAGCTTGGTATATTCGTACCTACGTGTTTTATATATATAATAATAGGTGTCTTAAGGGAAAAAAGCTAGGGGATGGGCAGCAGCGTCTCCTATTTTAACAACGATAGCTCTAACTGCGCTCACCAACCCGCATGCCCAGCGTGGTGAGAATGGGCAAATCCCCCCACATGATAAGGAATTCACTCTGTCTGTGGGGGAGGCCATGTTCAGCAGTGGACGTCGTACGGCTGAAATGATGATGAGGTGTCTTTTATTACGTGTCTTTTACTACGTATCACTTCTCACCAGGTCAATCACTGGTCAAAAAATCATGAAAAATAAGTTTTTTTAACAAAAAAAACAACATTTCTATCAAAAGAATTATAGGCAAAAGGAGACGACGAAGTCAGGAATATTTTGGGAAAAATTAGGTCATGGTATTTTTGATATTCGAACAGCCTTAATTTACAACATAAAATGTAACAAATTAAATCATAATACCATCAAGGCAAAATTATGATGCTATTAATATTTCCATACATGCCGAAGAGTTTTCATATGTAAATTCTTTTGAACCATTAAATTCGGTGGGGAGCAAGCGAAACGTAATAAAATGCAATAAAAACGATTTAGTGCAGTTTTTCACCCTTTCGGGCACTCATGTGTACCGCGCCCTTTTGATTGCTGTCGTTTTTCATAGCAGTATCGTCGCCAGACAGAAGGGTTTAAGGCTTGGGACAAATCTAGAGAAAAATAGTGGCGGAGTTCCACGCGCGAACTTCCTTCTAATATGTACACAAGTTAAAACATAATTTGTCATAATTTGCAAATTTCCCTCGTGATAGGAATCTTGTTTAGATATAACTTAGTAATCTATTTACCTATACAAGTTAACTTGTAACATTTTGACTCCACCCACTGTCGATAATTTTATGTCTAGGTATAAGTAGCGGTAGATTTGCAAATCTATACTTGTTATCTGAATACATATATAAATAAAAAAAAACAAACTACTGCAAACGCCATATCTGGCCGAAGAAAAGAGTACTGTCCACGCTGCAGCCTGGACTGGAACTTGTCATGACGGAACGGAGTTCTGGTCGTAGAATTCCGCAGCGATTTTTCCTCTTAATGTGTCCCTAGTCTTACGATGTATTTTGCTTACATCAAAGAATGGTGTAGTACCAATACTCAAGTTTCAGCTTTTAACCACAAGTGTAGGTACAATTTGTACAGTCGACATCAAACGTAAGTAGATGATGATTTCACAACAAAAGTGTTTTAGGAGTGAAAACTAGAAAATTATTACTTATAGCAGCTAATGCGATGAATACTTATTATAGGTACGTTAGTTGAGTAAGAATAATGAATGACTAACCCTTGGTGTTCATGGTGGTTTGATTAATATTTCACCATAGTTAATCAAAGCTTGTTAAAAACGGAGTATAAAAATGTCGGAAAACTACTAAGTATTTTCTCGGAGAACGCAGATAAAATTAAAAACCAATGTTTACATTATGATTTAATGACAGTTGTTTTTTTTTATGTTATACGGAGGCAAATAGGCTTACGGCCCACCTGATGGTAAGCGGTTACTGTGAAATTAGTTTTTTGTATTTTCTTACAAAAGTCACGACGCGACGATTAAAGATTCAGCCATAGGTAGGTACCCAAGTAAACTGTGTGTGTAAGTAGATATACACGTTGGTTCACACCGAAATAATCCTAGATTTAGAAGCCGTTCACGATATTTCAGTTTCAACTTATCCTCTCCATACGAAGCTCAATCAAAATCGCTATGAATCCGATCGCGGCTTTAAGGGGATTTCGGCGATTTGCATGAAATAAGTATAGCCGGCATGCATAGCCATGCCACGCCTGCAAGCCTCCATATATGCGCCTGCTGAGTCGCGGAAGTTAGACAAAGAGAGAAGGAACTCACAAAAAAAATCTCATCATTTTTAAAAATGTTGTGTCGCAATTTGGGCGCTATGTGGGTAGGTGTCTCATTTCAAACTAAAATTACCTTACATTACAGTAACCCGCCAAAGGATGTATTGCCACAGTGTTCTCGTAAGTACGTTTTATAATTTGTTATAAAGATAATAAAAATGACCCAAAACAACTGATCCAAAATAGTTAGGGAAAATATCTGGTTAAAAATCATTTTTTATCTAATTAATTATTTTCTTGGTAGAATACGCCCTTTTCGTATACTAGTTACAGATCACTTTGTACATCTTAGTGCTGTAACACAGTCAACAATTTACCTCGACCCACAAAAATGGCCATACACGAGCACCTTGTAGCAGTCTGACAGCTTCAAGCTATCGGCTGTTGGGCGATCTCTCGGCGATCTGCACTTTTAATACAAAATTTAGACATGCTATACACGGGCAGTTTGAAGCGTTCCTAACAAATTGTAACTAGGACTAGGAGCACCTAGACATGCCATACTCGGGTATGGCCTGTCTAAGTGCTCCTATATAGCTGTTGAATTTCCTTCATTCAAGTACTTACATTCGACGATATAAGCTACTTTGTGCTGTCGTTTACACATCCTATGTTATGTATGATACAGTATTGACCGCACTGATAGAAATATTCCGTTCTGCCAGACGTATTTCTGTGGTTCGCAGTCAATATTTCATATTTTCCCGGGCTATGCCTGCAGTAAGACGGGCACAAAATTCTATTTTTGCATCATTATTTTCAAGTGGGTGCTGTATTTTGTAGCATCCTATAAATTCACGATGCAACGGGTGCTCTCGAGGCGGTGTATTTTATGCCTAATAGTTTGGCTTCTAAATGGTAAATTTCATGTCTAGGTATCTCGAGATGTAGAATTTATAGGGCACTATATATTCGTCATGTAGTTTCCATTTACGGCTGTCAATATTGAGTATTGAAATACACATTATTTGACGTTGGGAAATAGCAAATCATATTTTATCGAGATCCCGATAAAATCTTTATACCTACAACATACATAACATATGTCACATCAAATATCGAAATTTTCACAGATAGGGCTCATGGGCGCCTGGCAGGATTATTTTCAGGGGTGCATCCTGCATCAATTATTTCCAGGGTGAATTCTGCATCTATATTTCATTCAAACAGTGACAATAATAATAATGAAATATAAAAAATATATTTTCTTTGTATTTTTCCAAAGCCATGGGGGGTGCAAGCGCACCCCTTTGCACCCCCTCCCAGTGCCTATGCTATGGCTCGTTTTATTTTTAGCAATCAAAGTGATAGTTGTCTGTCGTGACGCGCGTTTATTACATTAATACCTACAACAGTAGGTACCAATTCAATGGCTCAATATATATTCTACCTACTCTAACAGCAATTCCTTGAGATGTGGGTATATAAATAAAAACGGGATCGCCATAAACCACCACAGTCAAGTAAACGTCCTCAGGAGCCATAAAACTGCAAATAATACACTCAACGTCTACCAAGGGCATACCAGGGGACTGAATATTGAAATATAACGTTGTCAAGTCCCGAGCACGACGCGACGGCGGTGTAGAAAATGGCGTATTTATTCATTTTAAGTAACGTGCTTTTTACTTAATGGCCTCGTGTTTTCCCGTCTCGGCTTTGTTTACGCAAAGTTTTGTTCTGTAATCTAGTGGCACATAAAGTCTTTGATAAGAACTGTGGATGACAGGCACTCGCTTCAGAGTTGCTCTGTTGTATGTCAATGGAGAGTTTTCACGTTTTATTTCTAACAATGCACCCAGCAACATTGAAATCGGGGGAAGGAAAATCTCATACATTAATTAAACATCCGACAGTCACGTTATACATAATTCGGGCTTTAAGATTTATACATTAGATCATTACATTTTACATTAGTAGTTATTACCTTCAGGCGGCTTATTGCTCACTTTATATAACCTTGTATTAGGTACAGTAGCCTAGATAAAGATGCGAAGACTGCTAGGGCCCTAAATACGGAGTTTCTGTTTTTAGAAATAATGTCAGCTCCGGAGTAGGTGGATTTAAAAAACCGGAGTTTAGAAATTCGAAAAATACCCTATAGGTAATTTTTTTCCTCAGGTGCTATTACCAAAACCAAAAAAATTATGTTCTCTAATCCAACTAATAATATACATTCAAAAGTTTGTGGACATGTTTGAATATTTATAAGTAAACGGGTTAATTATGTTTTACCTTTAAGTCACGGAACCCTAAATATGTAGAAAGTTCATTACCCACCTTTCCTCCGCAGCGCTCTGATTTTCCGATCCAATATCTGTGCAATTTCCGCTGACGGCCTGTAATTTGTTAACCTTTACTTTTTCAACGAATTATATTCAGCAAAGGAGCCATTTCATTTTGGGCCTGGTCCATTACACTGCATAGAAAAATTAGGAAAAATAGGAGATTACAAGTAAAATACAATTTCATTAATTTGAAGATAAATGCGATGGTACAAGAATAGTTCTTCTGGTAAGTTTTTTACTATGTGAACACTATTTGAAGGCCGCCATGTTGGTTTATTATTTGGCGTTTGACATGACATTGACATATTTTTCATGTCATGTTGTTTGATTTGATGTTTTTGTTTTGTCAGATAAATGTAGGTTGTCAAAATGACCGCCATATTTTTGTAGCGCTGTGTGTTGCTCTCTTTGTCGAAGAAAATCTTAATTTACCTTAGAACGAAGTCAATTTAAATAAAATAACCAATTAAATACGTTTACTTTATTGCTTAGCCATATTTTAGAGTAGTGTACACAGTGCAGGCCCAGGCTCCATATATTGATGAAACGTCTCTTTTTTTATACCCGATGGACCAATGATATTGTAAAGGTTGCGTGAAGTCGGTGAATGGAAAGGGCTCAAGACCGTTCGTCATGGAACTCTTTGTGGGAGGCCTATTTCCAGCAGTGGACTTCTATAGGTTGTTAATGATGATGATGATGATGATGATATTCAGCAATTCGATCTTTATAAAAACAGGAAATATTATGGATGTAATTGTTTCTTGAATTGGATGGTATCATCCTAATTGCTACTGAAATGATGATGATAATGTCCTAATTAATGCCAAAGTGTGTTTGTTTGTTGATGTAGTACATAATTACTAGCTTCAGCCCGCGGCGTAGCATCGACAAAATGTAGCCTTTATTCTATTTCAGGTCAAGTACTCGTGTCCATTGTCGCGACGACATTGTGAGGGTTGCGGGAAGTCGGTGGATGGAGAAGGCTCAAGACCGTTCGTCGTGGCACTCTTTGGGGAGGCCTATGTTCAGCAGTGGACTTCATCAGGCTGATGATGATGATGACTCGTGTCCATAAATATTCTTAGTTTTATTTAAAACGGTTCAGTCTGGATTGGATCACTGACGTACAAAAACCAGCACAAACCTTTGTATTTATAACACTTTGGGATTATTTAGGATCGGTTGGTGAAATTGTGGTCGTAGCACTTTTCGTAGCATCGTAGCACCGTAGCACCGCACCGTACACGCTTCAAAATGAGACAAGGTATAGCTATGATTATTTTTAATTTTTTTCATATTCATATTCATTTAATGCCTACATGTACATGGATACAGCTTAGGTGTAAAGGTAGCTTAAGTAAGTACATGTACCCTGTAGGGCACTGCAAATAACTTGTTCTACATACATTTATAATTTATGAGTTAGTGCTTGAAAATATAATAAATTGTTTTTGATTTTACAAAGTAATAATAATAATTATTGGTAACTTATTATAATTCATTAAATGTCAAATAATAGTACTGTTTATACAGTCAAATAACATTGGATAAAAACAATTCAGGTTAAGGTATCTATTTATGATGTCGTCAGTCCTTTATTTATTGCATATTTTGTGGACCCAGCCTCTTATCAATTTATTTAGTTTAGACCGTTCGTCGTGTAATTTTTCCTCCTCCTCTTTCCCTACTCCACCCACCTTTTAGCTGGTGATGATGATTCATTATGTATTTGTTACAAAATACAAACAAAATTGTGTACATACTCGTTCAACACAATATCCATTAGGTGTTATTGTTCTTTTCTGGTTCACAGTAAGCGTATGCACTTGCGCGCTAAGCGGTCTGTTTGAGGCAAGTCGATGGGGTGCGAGACGGCAAGATAAAACTGGGTCACGCCTCTAATCCAAGGGGGATGCAGTGTTTCGTGTTTTGAATACGAGCTGTGAAGGTTTCAACGTGTTTTTATCTGGATTATATGGAAATTGCTGTTTATGGGTCGGATTATAGGGACTGATGACCAAAAAGATTGAGTTTTTTTTTCATAACTTATAGTTAAGCTTTATAAGCTTAAGCTGTTTTTCTTTTTATTTTAATTTTAAAGTGTTCAATATATTAAGTTTTAAAAATATACACTTATACATACTAAATACATACTATAAAATATAAAATCAAATAATTACAAAATAAAATAGAAACTAAATAAACAAAGCTGTTTACATTTAAATTCATTAAATTAGATCAGTATGGTTTCTCTATCGCCAGGTTATTTTTAGCTCTACAAAAGATAGAACTTGACATGATTGGTACGAGTATAGTACCAGGGACTATAGAGGCCTGGAACTGGTCTGCTGACACGTGACTGATTAAAGCATAAAAAAATACTTTAACAAAATGTTTTTAAATATAATTACACCCAAACTACAAGATACAAATGGGCAATGGCATCTTTATGTAAATCTTTATAAATCACACATGTTTAGGTGAAGCATAAATTATCCCTTTTGTGTACTGAATAATATTTGTATTTATTGTGGCAAATTTTTATTTTTGTTATTTGATATATGGATTGACGAATTTTTCTATTTACTTTTTATTAGGCTTGACATTATGTAATTTGAATTTATTAATTGAAGATTTATGTTTGTTGTTTCTTAACTAGTAAGTATTATGCTATGAATTAAAATTAATCTTATAAAATGTTTGATATGTATAATACTAATAATTTAAAGGATAATGGTACACTATTGCATTAGGTGCTCCTGTAAAAATAGTGTAACTTTTCGTAAATAAATAAATATTGAAATATATATGAGCTACATGATTATTCAGTGTACAATAGGGATCCAAAAATGGATTTATGTGTTCACAAATATACCGTCGTTGATCGTTTAACATTGCGATAGTCGGATAAGATATTGCATGAAATGTTTGTGCCTCTTAAAACGTTTATTCAAACTGCTAGGATATTTGCGTCGGTATTTAAATTATATCTTTGAATTTATAAGAGCCTAGACGTCGGATATTTCCCAGCGTGGATCGATTCGCCAGACAGATTGAATTATGAGGAATATGGGAGCAGCCGACGACGCGAAATTAAATCTTCAAACTGATTTTCACGCTTCAATAGTTCCGTAAAGGACTCAATATTTATCCCTAATACTGAATGTGTGTATTCAATTCAATATCGAATATGAATAAGGCTTTGGACTCCTAAGCGACTGACGCTGGCTTTCGGCGTCGATCGGCTGCAATTGACAACTTTGACAAGCATTGACATACTCGTAGGTACAGTACAGTTGAGAAGGAGGTAGGGCACAACGCCGCTCTCGTAGACCTCTGCCTTACAGAAGATCACAGTCAATAAAAATCCTTTGAATGGCTGTAAGTTTTGTATAAATATATATATATATATATATATTCCGGACATATTCACACGGTCAACTGATCCCAAACTAGGCATAGCCTGTACTATGGGTACCAGAGACTGATATACATAATAGATATATATTTAACACCCAGACACAGAACAAACATCTGTGTTAGTCACAAATGTTTGTCCAGTGCGGGAATCGAACCCACGACCTCTAGCGCAGAAGGCAGAGTTACTACCAACTGTGCTATGAGGCTAGTATATAAAATGAAGACAGTGGCTCCCCACTCAGTTCACATATAAGTTGGTTACCTGTACAGAACGGTTATCTCATTACGAATGTGCTCTAATGAGTGAACTATAAATAAATAAATTAATATTCCGGACTTATCACACACGGTCAACTGATCCCAAACTAGGCATAGCCTGTACTATGGGTACCAGAGACTGATATACATAATATATACATATTTAACACCCAGTCACAGAACAAACATCTGTATTTATCACACAAATGTTTGTCCTGTGCGGAATTCCAACTTTTTTTAATTCTGGTCTTATTTTTTTTCAAATTCGGGCCCGTAATTCACCATCACTTTTCGATTACTCTCACGATTTCCGATTTCGCTTAAGTGGCCCTGAAAAAAAACTCACCCTGTATAGTTAAACTTTTATCCGGGTACCACGCCTATTATTTATTCAATGGCCACGCAAGCAAAGCCGAGGGCACAAATAAATAAATAATTAAATATACCGGACATATCACACATACTATGGGTACCAGAGACTGATATACATAATAGATATATATTTAACACCCAGACACAGAACAAACATCTGTGTTAGTCACAAATGTTTGTCCAGTGCGGGAATCGAACCCGCGACCTCTAGCGCAGAAGGCAGAGTTACTACCAACTATGCTTTACTGCTTTACCAGCTATGAGGCCAGTCAAGCTAAGCTTTACTTATAAAATCACCGTAAATAAGGCTTCTGTTCCATCCCAAGGGCAGATAAAACATACCTACCGAACAGTAGGTAGTAGGCGCTACCCAAGGGTACCGAATCCCTCTGACTTACAAACGGACATCAACTCATAAATAAGTAAATGAGCACAGCCGACCTTGGACGATCCTTAGATGCTCTTACACGGGCCATTAAATCGCCTCCATTTATTGGCAATCACGAGGCCTTTTTTTAGCATTAGCAATCTGAGATGATGAGCGTCTAAGGTAAATACATTATAACGTTGATGATGTCCTCATTCTGAGAGCTATATCGGTGACCTTGGTTCGTTTAAGGATTTCCTTATTTCTGATTTTATAGGTAGCAGCTTCCGCCCGCGGCTTCGCTCGCGTGCTACCTACATAAAAAGCCTATATGCTATTCCAGACCCTAATCTACCTATGTACCAAATTTCATCTAAATCCGATTGGCCGTTTAGCCGTGATTGAACCACAAACATCCAAACATCGTCGCAAACTTTCGCATTTATAATATTAGTAGGATGGATATATAAATAAATAACACCCAACAGTCACATACATAATTCTGACCACTCACTAGGATTCTCTGTGTAGTGGGTATCAGAAACTACGAGGACCATGGTACCACAACAACCAGACCCAGAACAAATATTTGCAGATCATGCTAACATTTGTCCCATAGCGGGAATCGAACCCGCACCTTGCGTCTCAAACGGTCACTCTGCCGCTGCGCCACCGAGGTCGTCGTATTATAATAATATTTTATAATTCTCGAGTTTGGCAAAAAAATGTTTAACAGTCTTATTATTTTTTTGGCTAATATTATTTCTTTTTGTTTATAGAATAACCCCCTTTCGGGATGGTATTCATGTTGTGAATAGGGCTTGCAATCGAATATTCGAATATTCAACACAATTTTTTATTCGAATATTTGTAGCAGCAATATTCGAATATTCGAATAATTTCAAGTATGAGAGAAAGCCGTAATCTGAATCTTTTATCCTTCTCTAAATTAGGTAATTTTAGTTTTTCTACAATTTGAGCATTATTACTATAACAACTTTCGTGAATCTGCACTTTCTTAATGTTTAAACGGGAAATGACTTAGTTAACTAAATTTTCGGATTTTATTTGATGCATACTTTTTTTAAATATTTTGTGGTTTTGATAACTAAGGTTCACCGTAAGCCCTTTTGGAGCATTTCTACGCGGTTTTGTGATGATTTCCTGCAGTAAAAACTTGTTAAAACTAAAATTTAATAGTTTCGAATAATATTCGAATATATTCGAATACCACCCAAAAATGGTCGAATACTATTCGAATACTACAGTTTCGAATATTTGCAAGCCCTGGTTGTGAATCACCTTGTAGACTATCGATGAGCAATAATCATTAAAATTGTCCTCATAGGAGCATCTTACCGTCCAACCGTTATGCTCGTTATGTTCAACGTAGATTTATATTTATGTTGGCAAGTTACCTTACTTCCCAAATTATTTCTTATATTTCTGGATATGGTGCGTGCTCTGGGGTAATATTGGCATAGATTGTAGTTTTCTGGCAATGTGTCCAAAGAACGACCTCTTTGTATCCGACCAATGGCTGCCAATGGATTCGCTTGCGTGTTGCTCAGATGACAAAATTCAGGAAAATTATAGGTTCATCATCATGTTCAGATTTTCATTTCAGCCTCATTCGTCTTCTCGTTTCTGCTGTCTTCGAGGTTATAGCTAGAATACATTTAAAGGGACGATTAGGGAACGTAATTAATGTTATTTTTCCGGTTTCGTCAACTCTTACTGATTGAGCAGAGTTTTTTAGGCCGAGATAAAGAAAGACTCGAGTAGGTAACAAGTATTGAATAGATAGATAGATAGATAAAAAAATTATTTGGCACTACAGACACACACAATTAACATAGATAAACAATTTTAAACTAAAGTACATACAATAGGTAGGTATAAATACTCAATAGAGCAATTTTAAAAAAAGTAGGTATCTTAGTGTAGGCAAGTTTGCGTGTGCTGCAGTACGACAAATAGGCTATGGCTCAGTGAAATATTTTGCTTAAAAGCAAAAACACTGATTTTCAGCCAAAACCTGATCGAGAGCGAGCAGAACGAGTACAAACGAACAATGCGTAGGTACCTAGCTGTGAATTTGTGTTGTTGTGATTGTTTAGTTTGCTATCAATGATTACAAAATATGAAATATAATAAATTAATGACAATAGTGCGAAAAATAATAATAATAATAATAATGAACAAAATGAGCTTACAATATTTTTGTTAGTTTTGAATAGAAGTCGGTACTCAGTGATCTACAAGAAAAAACGGAAGGCATGATTTTGCCAAGTTCACTAGTGTCTAGCTTGTTTTATATAGAACTAACCGAACCGTCCAGTTATCAAGACTTGATTTCCCCCCGACGCGAATATTATTCTTTGTCCAACTTACACAAGACTTGGGCAACTAACTATTTATTCTGTGACTTTGGTTTCGTCTCTGTTTACTCCGAGTTATGGTTTTAGCAAGTTAGTTGGTCTATAGGTAGGTTTTGAATGTTTGGGCAGGCGCTAAACGCGTAGAAGGCATGGCTACAAGCTATGGCAGATTCGAGAGCTCATTGCCATTGTTCCCTGTCATCGGACTTGCCCAGTAGAATAAACAGAATAAACATATTTATTGGTACTTTTAAAATACACGTCACTAAAATATATTGTCTTTTAAAAACATTATGTAGGTACCTACTTAGGAACATTTATATTCATTGAGGAAATCCTCTATTTTATAGAATGCTTTCTCCACGAGTCAGTGTTTCAGTAATAGTGTTTTAAATGAATGTTGACTATCTACAGAGGTAATGGAATCGGGCAGGCGATTATACACTGCTGGGCCCATGCTGTGTGTGCGCCTGTCAGATTTGACTAGTCTACGGGAAATAACAGTGAGCTTGTTCGCCCCCCGGGTGCTGTACTTGTGGCAACCTCTCGCTTGGTGGCCAGCCCACTGAACCTTACTTAAATGCGTACACCGATGTTAAAAGTACTGTTATATATTAATCTCGGATTCACATACTACACCTAAGCGCTGGGTAGTTGTATGGGTAATCGAGACCTTTTTGATGCTCCGGAGTATCAAGTCTGCATTATAAAAGCTCCTACACATGCATCCAGTGTTTCCAACAATATTTATCTTCTCTTGTAATTTTCTTCCTGTAAATAAATATTTTGTGTGCAGTGTTTGCCTACATAGCCTTATTTTTTTGCGCACCCATGCCAGACGATTTAAATTGAATACGTCTCATGTTCCCAAGGCACAGTCCTACCGCGTCGTACCCACCAGTTACCTGGAGAGATTAGGGATGAATGTCAAACGGATCTCCCCAGAGACACGGGACCCTTGTTTGTTTCCGAAAACATACCCTTCACCTAATACTTATATGGATTAAAACTATGTAGTTAGACTATCACCCTTTACATAATAAACGTTATACAACTTTATGGATAGCCTCAAATTAGCCTGTAGTTTGTTTTTTATTACCTAATAGTGAGTGTCTTTGGTAGGTAATAGTTAGAGATGCCAAAGCATCTAGGCATTGTTATCTTTTGACAGGTGTTTAAAAGTAAGGCCATTTATATAATTGTCACATCTCATCATTCCAGCCACAGTTTGAAGTCCACTGAACATCGGCCGCCACCACAGATTTCCGGAGTGACTTCCTATCAAGTGGGGAGAATTTGCCCATAATCACCACGCTGAGTACGCGGGTTGGCGAGCTATCTGTGTGAAAATAGGGGACGCTGCTGCTCATCCCCTAGCTTTATTCCCTTAGTCGCCTCTACGACATCTACGGTTAGGAGATATGGAGGGGCCTATTCTTCAGCCAGGGCCACCACGGCAAATCAATTGTCATATCTAAATAATGTAAATCCGTTATTGGCTGTTAGTTATAAATTTCACATGTTTTCGTTTTAAGAGCTGTGGATTTTGTCAAATAAATAAATAAATCTACCTATAGTCTAAATAATATTTTATCTATGGTAATATGTATAACATTGGTATTTAATTTGATTACAAATTATTGTAGGTATTTATCTAAGAAAATTACTTATCTTTAAAACTGTCCTTTATATTGCGTGAAAAAATTCCTTTCCGGCACGATAAAATTATTATTATTAGTTTTTTGAATTTGCCACAATTGATTTTGATTATTTTTGTTATAGTTTTAAATTTAATTTAATTTGTTATATTAAATATCCGACCACTGTTGACAATTTCCTAGTATTATATTAGTATAGAAACCTTGACTCTACTTATTAAGGTAGTGAATAGATAAATTAAGTACACTATCGCATTGGGTGCGCCTGTAATGGTAGGTGTATGTTGTGAAATAAATAAAAAAATAAAAAATATATGTAATTTTTTACGAGCTATGTTTAAAATTATGTTCCGTAGATCATTGCTAATTTCATAGAAAACTCCGTTGGCGCTAAGATTGACATCGTTATTCCATAAACATATCCCAGGATTCAGATGACAGATGCATGCGTCCGTGCATTATGGCGCCCGATACGTCACTGTCATGGCGGAGTGTGCCAGGCGCTGGCTGATTGCTGCAAATTATTTCACCTGAGCCTAGTCGGAGTTTTGAGAAAACAGTGTATACCTATGCGGATTTACTTATATCCAGTTGACAGTTGTTTATTTATGACACATGTATCGAGCGGTGCACAGAGCTGCGTGTAACATTAATACATGTACGTGTGTAGAGAGTGTATTTTGACATCAGAGACCATAGAATTATGTGCTACTAGCTAGGTACACTAGAAAAGCAGCTTCTACTAACAGATTTTCGAACGAAACGTAGGCAACAAAACAACCAATGCGTGCGTGAGTGCCATGTCATACATTCGCCGACACGCACACGTGAGTGGAGTGAAAAATATTTAACGACTAGGGTAAGAATACTTCAGACCTTTGGCTGTATTCTGAAACTACTTGTAACTGAATCGAAATTAGAGAGTTAATGACATTTTTAATGGTTCTTCTCAATAACTTAATATTTAGGGCTTTATTATTTAGGTTCCTGATGCTTTGCTTTGCTGACCTATCTAAATTAATTAATTTATATATTATATATTTATTATGTATATTTTATATATCTTATCTATACTTTTATGATATTAGTATGTAGGGTTTGTAGTTTTAAATTATAAGTTTTATTTCACTTATTATTATTATGTGCGCCACCGTCCTCTTCTACTTTATATATCCTGTCCATCCAAAGGTTGCCTGGTAGAGATCGCTTTTAGCGATAAGGCCGCCCATTGTCACAATATTATTTATTTATTTTTTTATTTCCTTGATTGTGTATTTTCTTTTGGTGTACAATAAAGTTATATTCTATTCTATTCTATTCTTTGGCTTCGTAACAAAAAAACCCGAAACTCAAAATAATTTACTTTTGAACTATGAAGCAGCAATTTCGACAAATGAAACTTTACCCCGGTCTCAAGTTGCGAAGTACCAGCCGATATTAAAAACGTTTCATTTTTATCGTTTCGTTCAGAGATCGTAGAGAATCTGCGTTTTTATTTTAATTAATTTTTGAACTTTCCGTTACAAAGCTTTCGTAATAAATCAAACTCCCGTCCGGATAATTTATACTCGTACTTCTAACAAAGAATAAGTTTTGTACAGTCACAAACGGAATTCACTGTAAAATAATTAATTTTTATAACACATGAATAACTTCCCCTGTAAGGTGATTCATAATAATATGTATACTATCTCGAAAGGGGCTTATTCTACACCCAATTAATACAGGCGTAGTTTCACCTAGTTTCAAAGGCGTTTTAAAGTGATCCTAGTGATTTTATTGGAATAAACACCTTTTGAATTTGAAATAAAGTTTGTTCTACGACTTTTACCAATTCAAAACTTTACATTAAAAAAACTATGCAAAAATCTACTGTTTTGGGGTCAATTGTCAGGTGTTTTACGTAGCAATCTTGATGTCGAAATTCTTGTACGTTTAGTATGGTAGTAGTTGTTTCATATGGAATGATTAAACGTTTAGGCTCGTATTCAGAGACACGACTCAAACTTAGATTTAATCACAGATCAGCTGAACTCTACTTAAGTATTGAATCTCTTCTCAAACATAGCTTTTATTCAAGAACGGTACTTAAACTACTCTCAGCTGAATCGAGTCTCAAATCTGTACTCAAATGTTCTCGTTTACATTTTGATTTATTTATAATTTTCGATGCGTTTTACGCAGAAATTCAAACAGCCAGGGTGGAAATAGAACAGAACTATAAAGTGAAGTATAAATATGCATCACAGTACGTGTAACGGAACGAAAATGTCATTTGATTAATGTCTAATCAAATCTAAACTCAAGCACCGATTTCGACTGATTGACGTTTCAGAATAAGCATTTACTCAGGTGAACTGTGATCATTAAATCTATACTTAAATACTGTTCAAGAATTAGAATCTCGCCTCAAATCGAGATTTAAGTACAGATCAATGCTCGAGTCTTGTCTCTGAATACGAGCCTATAAGTTTGAAATTGTTCATGGACATTCGTTGCGGACCGTACTTACTTAGGAAGGCAGCTTAAAAAACAAATTTGCCCCCGTAACAGAAACAGAGCCTGTCGGTTGAACGTCGTCGAATGGCTCTACCACTCTTTGGGTCTTATCATACCTGAATTAAGCAATAGGAGGTATGCTTACGTAACAAGACTTTCTAGGATCAATCGCTGATTCAGGCTATACAAAATCCTGTTAACATCAAACTAGTTAACATTAGTGACGATGGAAATGGATTTTTAAAGCATCTCCCCGTTTCCTTATTCCGTGGAGGTGCCTACTCGCTCAACTAACTGTAGGTACCGATTTTACTCCTCTCGGTAAAGCCGGGACGAAAGGGGTGCATAATGTTATTTATTTTCCCTCAAATCTTTTCCCTGGATACATCTGCTTGAAAACTAACGTTTCCTGTGATCTCCTTTGAATTTAACTTTTTTGACATCAAAGTGAGCCTCATCAAAGCGGAAGCGGAAAAGAAGTCAATTGACTTGTTTGGGGTGAAATGCAAAAATTACCGCGCATTGAAACTGGGGCAAGAGGTGATATTTATTCGTTCTTACAAAGGTATTTTATTTGTGGTGGCTCTTTGTGTCGGTATTGTGTTCTAATGAATATGGTGAGTTTATGCTTTATGTTGTTTTAATATTTTCTATCCTTTCTTTGATGTAAGTACCTATCTAAAGCTATCTATAGATCGTTTGTAACGGTCTTAGATAGCTCAACTGTTTCTTGTGTATTTTGTAAATATTAACTTGAATAAGTTTTAAGTTTCTTTCTGTAAATAAATATTTTATAATTTGACAGATGTAAGTACCTATTAAACTTAAGATTTTGAATATGAGAGCGTCTCTAAGTTTAAAGTGCCTAGCTCTGTTGATGACACCAGTACCTAGATACTTCTAAAGGATTAAGCGCGCGCGTTTGACAACGTATTCTGGAATTTCGTTTACTAACACCCGTAGGGCCGTTTGAGGCTCTATTTCACCCAACAAGTTTTCATTTTGCTTGTCTATGGTTTACATCATATTCTACAGTTCTTCTGATCATAACCCCTCCTCATATTTCACAAGGATCCGGGTATCCTTTAAGCCGGAGTATAAATCACACCTCGGCTAACGAGCGCCATAACTCGCATTCATATCACCATACGAAGGTAATTAAATGAGCCAATTACAGAGATGTTACGGGTGAAGCCAGGGGCGGTGCTAGGGTCATTGTGGTCACCACGCACACAGTAATACGGTCCTCGATTAGACGTAGACACAGTTTTTAATTTACACAAGAAAAAAGTGTATTTTTCTCAACTGACTTGGTAGGGTGACATGGTACTTACATACAACACGCAGAAAAGAACTAGGCACCTCGCTGTAATGTTTTGTCTCATTCTCACTCGCGAGAGCGGTAGGCGGTGGGGTGTGGTGGGAGGGGAAGCACATTCCACGCAGGTGCCAAGTTAATTTCTGTGTGTAGTAGGTACATACATTAGGACAAATCTACCCGCATTATATGGCAATAAATGAATATGAATAAATAGCTCTAACTGCGCTCGCCAACCTGCATGCCCAGCGTGGTGAGTATGTGCAAATCCCCCCACATGATAAGGAATTTGCTGTCTGTGGGGGAGGCCATGGACGTCCAGGCAGTGGACGTCCAACGGCTGAAATGATGATGACAATGATGAAATAAATATGAATACTTAGAGCAAGCGTACGTATAAGTAGAGCGTTCTAGCAAGCCTTGGCCAGAATTCAGTTTTTAATATATTTTTTTGGGACGGTGGTGTCTCTGCCCTGACTACGGCCACACTCAGGGATGTCACGCAAATGGAATGCGACAACACGCCCCTGCCACGACGCGACGCGACGTGACGTACAGATTGGCATGTGTCTAGTCGGTGCGGGTAATTTGTTTGATGCGCAACGGGACTTTCGCTAGTTTGCCGGTGATTGGGTTGACGTTGGATTTGCAAAATATAGAGCGGTGTTTTGTATGGATCCCGAAGCTGGAAATAGAACTACACGATTCCGAGTATTTTGTCCGAAACTAGTTTTGTTAGTTTCCTGCGAACATAAATAAATAAAATAAATAAATAAATATTCCGGACATATCACACACGGTCAACTGATCCCAAACTAGGCATAGCATGTACTATGGGTACCAGAGACTGATATACATAATAGATATATATTTAACACCCAGACACAGAACAAACATCTGTGTTAGTCACAAATGTTTGTCCAGTGCGGGAATCGAACCCGCGACCTCTAGCACAGAAGGCAGAGTTACTACCAACTGAGCTATGAGGCCAGTAAATGCATTTGTATAGGCAAAAACTAGTTTTTCGCGTTGTGCGCGAGCTGCAAGCAGCTCGCGGGATCTGTTTTCCTTGCTGTTGAGGGCGCGTTGTGCGCGAGCTGCACGCAGCTCGCTGGATTCTTTATCGTTGCTGTCGAGGGCGCGTTGTGCGCGAGCTGCACGCAGCTCGCGTGCCTAATCGTTGCTTTTGAGGGCGCGTTGTGCGCGAGCTGCACGCAGCTCGCGTGCCTAATCGTTGCTGTCGAGGGCGCGTTGTGCGCGAGCTGCACGCAGCTCGCGTGCCTAATCGTTGCTTTTGAGGGCGCGTTGTGCGCGAGCTGCAAGCAGCTCGCGTGCCTAATCGTTACTTTTGAGGGCGCGTTGTGCGCGAGCTGCACGCAGCTCGCGTGCCTAATCGTTGCTTTTGAGGGCGCGTTGTGCGCGAGCTGCAAGCAGCTCGCGTGCCTAAACGTTGCTTTTGAGGTCGCGTTGTGCGCGAGCTGCAAGCAGCTCGCGAGATTTTATAGTTGCTGTACGACTCGGTAGAAAACCTAAGACGACATAGCCTTTCTTGAAAAAAAAAAAAAAAAAAAAAAGTTGACATGACAAAATATTTTTCCCGTAGAGTATTTCTAGTTTTTCGCGTTGTGCGCGAGCTGCACGCAGCTCGCGGGATCTGTTTTCCTTGCTGTTGAGGGCGCGTTGTGCGCGAGCTGCACGCAGCTCGCGTGCCTAATCGTTGCTGTCGAGGGCGCGTTGTGCGCGAGCTGCACGCAGCTCGCGTGCCTAATCGTTGCTGTCGAGGGCGCGTTGTGCGCGAGCTGCACGCAGCTCGCGTGCCTATTCGTTGCTGTCGAGGGCGCGTTGTGCGCGAGCTGCAAGCAGCTCGCGTGCCTAATCGTTGCTGTCGAGGTCGCGTTGTGCGCGAGCTGCAAGCAGCTCGCGTGCCTAATCGTTGCTTTTGAGGGCGCGTTGTGCGCGAGCTGCACGCAGCTCGCGTGCCTAATCGTTGCTTTTGAGGGCGCGTTGTGCGCGAGCTGCAAGCAGCTCGCGAGATTTTATAGTTGCTGTACGATTCGGTAGAAAACCTAAGACGACATAGCCTTTCTTGAAAAAAAAAAAAAAAAAAAAAAGTTGACATGACAAAATATTTTTCCCGTAGAGTATTTAGAAAAAGTGAGATACGGAGTGTCCGCTCCATACAAAATCAACGAATCTGATGTACCGGAATGGACGCTCCATACGAAAAGTAACTTTAAGGAAATGTCTCTTCGAATTTCGTTCCTGGTTTGAAAAATTTGAAAATTTTCGCATTTTCATACAAAACATGCTCTAGAAATCACCAAATTAATCATACATTTTGTATGAAAGACCTTCGATTTAGGATTTTTCCTCTGGTCCCAGTGAATGGCCCCAACGAATGACGAAAAATTTCTAGAACAACCGCACCCTCCTTCTAGGAGAACAACCATGTCAATCAGTGAGTCAGTGAGTGGTAGTTTAATTGTATATAGTATAACTAGTTTTTCGCGTTGTGCGCGAGCTGCAAGCAGCTCGCGGGATCTGTTTTCCTTGCTGTTGAGGTTGCGTAGTGCGCGAGCTGCACGCAGCTCGCTGGATCTGTTTTCCTTGCTGTTGAGGTCGCGTTGTGCGCGAGCTGCACGCAGCTCGCGTGCCTAATCGTTGCTGTTGAGGGCGCGTTGTGCGCGAGCTGCACGCAGCTCGCTGGATTCTTTATCGTTGCTTTTGAGGGCGCGTTGTGCGCGAGCTGCACGCAGCTCGCGTGCCTAATCGTTGCTTTTGAGGGCGCGTTGTGCGCGAGCTGCAAGCAGCTCGCGTGCCTAATCGTTGCTTTTGAGGGCGCGTTGTGCGCGAGCTGCAAGCAGCTCGCGTGCCTAATCGTTGCTTTTGAGGGCGCGTTGTGCGCGAGCTGCACGCAGCTCGCGTGCCTAATCGTTGCTTTTGAGGGCGCGTTGTGCGCGAGCTGCAAGCAGCTCGCGTGCCTAATCGTTGCTTTTGAGGGCGCGTTGTGCGCGAGCTGCAAGCAGCTCGCGTGCCTAATCGTTGCTTTTGAGGGCGCGTTGTGCGCGAGCTGCACGCAGCTCGCGTGCCTAATCGTTGCTTTTGAGGGCGCGTTGTGCGCGAGCTGCAAGCAGCCCGCGTGCCTAAACGTTGCTTTTGAGGTCGCGTTGTGCGCGAGCTGCAAGCAGCTCGCGAGATTTTATAGTTGCTGTACGACTCGGTAGAAAAACTAAGACGACATAGCCTTTCTTGAAAAAAAAAAAAAAAAAAAAAAGTTGACATGACAAAATATTTTTCCCGTAGAGTATTTAGAAAAAGTGAAATACGGAGTGTCCGCTCCATACAAAATCAACGAATCTCATGTACCGGGATGGACGCTCCATACGAAAAGTAACTTTAAGGAAATGTCTCTTCGAATTTCGTTCCTGGTTTGAAAAATTTGAAAATTTTCGCATTTTCATACAAAACATGCCTTAGAAATCACGAGATTAATCATACATTTTGTATGAAACATGTAAAATGTCGGATTTTTCCTCTGGTCCCATTGAATAGCCCCAACGAATGACGGAAAATTTCTAGAACAAAAGTACACTCCTTCTAGGAGAACAACCATGTCAATGAGTCAGTCAGTGAGTGGTAGTTTAATTGTATATAATATAACTAGTTTTTCGCGTTGTGCGCGAGCTGCAAGCAGCTCGCGGGATCTGTTTTCCTTGCTGTTGAGGGCGCGTTGTGCGCGAGCTGCAAGCAGCTCGCGGGATCTGTTTTCCTTGCTGTTGAGGGCGCGTTGTGCGCGAGCTGCAAGCAGCTCGCGGGATCTGTTTTCCTTGCTGTTGAGGGCGCGTTGTGCGCGAGCTGCACGCAGCTCGCGGGATCTGTTTTCCTTGCTGTTGAGGGCGCGTTGTGCGCGTGCCTAATCGTTGCTTTTGAGGGCGCGTTGTGCGCGAGCTGCAAGCAGCTCGCGTGCCTATTCGTTGCTGTCGAGGGCGCGTTGTGCGCGAGCTGCACGCAGCTCGCGTGCCTAATCGTTGCTTTTGAGGGCGCGTTGTGCGCGAGCTGCACGCAGCTCGCGTGCCTAATCGTTGCTTTTGAGGTCGCGTTGTGCGCGAGCTGCAAGCAGCTCGCGTGCCTAATCGTTGCTTTTGAGGACGCGTTGTGCGCGAGCTGCACGCAGCTCGCGTGCCTAATCGTTGCTTTTGAGGTCGCGTTGTGCGCGAGCTGCAAGCAGCTCGCGTGCCTAAACGTTGCTTTTGAGGTCGCGTTGTGCGCGAGCTGCAAGCAGCTCGCGAGATTTTATAGTTGCTGTACGACTCGGTAGAAAACCTAAGACGACATAGCCTTTCTTGAAAAAAAAAAAAAAAAAAAAAAGTTGACATGACAAAATATTTTTCCCGTAGAGTATTTAGAAAAAGTGAAATACGGAGTGTCCGCTCCATACAAAATCAACGAATCTCATGTACCGGAATGGACGCTCCATACGAAAAGTAACTTTAAGGAAATGTCTCTTCGAATTTCGTTCCGGGTTTGAAAAATTTGAAAATTTTCGCATTTTCATACAAAACATGCCTTAGAAATCACGAGATTAATCATACATTTTGTATGAAAGACCTTCGATTTAGGATTTTTCCTCTGGTCCCAGTGAATGGCCCCAACGAATGACGAAAAATTTCTAGAACAACCGCAACCTCCTTCTAGGAGAACAACCATGTCAATCAGTGAGTCAGTGAGTGGTAGTTTAATTGTATATAGTATAACTAGTTTTTCGCGTTGTGCGCGAGCTGCAAGCAGCTCGCGGGATCTGTTTTCCTTGCTGTTGAGGGCGCGTTGTGCGCGAGCTGCACGCAGCTCGCTGGATTCTTTATCGTTGCCGTTGAGGGCGCGTTGTGCGCGAGCTGCACGCAGCTCGCGTGCCTATTCGTTGCTGTCGAGGGCGCGTTGTGCGCGAGCTGCACGCAGCTCGCGTGCCTAATCGTTGCTTTTGAGGGCGCGTTGTGCGCGAGCTGCACGCAGCTCGCGTGCCTAATCGTTGCTTTTGAGGGCGCGTTGTGCGCGAGCTGCAAGCAGCTCGCGTGCCTAAACGTTGCTTTTGAGGTCGCGTTGTGCGCGAGCTGCAAGCAGCTCGCGAGATTTTATGGTTGCTGTACGACTCGGTAGAAAACCTAAGACGACATAGCCTTTCTTGAAAAAAAAAAAAAAAAAAAAAAAGTTGACATGACAAAATATTTTTCCCGTAGAGTATTTAGAAAAAGTGAAATACGGAGTGTCCGCTCCATACAAAATCAACGAATCTCATGTACCGGGATGGACGCTCTATACGAAAAGTAACTTTAAGGAAATGTCTCTTCGAATTTCGTTCCGGGTTTGAAAAATTTGAAAATTTTCGCATTTTCATACAAAACATGCCTTAGAAATCACGTAATTAATCATACATTTTGTATGAAAGACCTTTGATTTAGGATTTTTCCTCTGGTCCCATTGAATGGCCCCAACGAATGACGAAAAATTTCTAGAACAATCGCACCCTCCTTCTAGGAGAACAACCATGTCAATCAGTGAGTGAGTCAGTGGTAGTTTAATTGTATATAGTATAACTAGTTTTTCGCGTTGTGCGCGAGCTGCAAGCAGCTCGCGGGATCTGTTTTCCTTGCTGTTGAGGTTGCGGAGTACGCGAGCTGCACGCAGCTCGCTGGATTCTTTATCGTTGCTGTTGAGGGCGCGTTGTGCGCGAGCTGCACGCAGCTCGCTGGATTCTTTATCGTTGCTGTTGAGGGCGCGTTGTGCGCGAGCTGCACGCAGCTCGCGTGCCTAATCGTTGCTGTCGAGGGCGCGTGGTGCGCGAGCTGCAAGCAGCTCGCGTGCCTAATCGTTGCTTTTGAGGGCGCGTTGTGCGCGAGCTGCACGCAGCTCGCGTGCCTATTCGTTGCTGTCGAGGGCGCGTTGTGCGCGAGCTGCAAGCAGCTCGCGTGCCTAATCGTTGCTGTCGAGGGCGCGTTGTGCGCGAGCTGCACGCAGCTCGCGTGCCTAATCGTTGCTTTTGAGGGCGCGTTGTGCGCGAGCTGCAAGCAGCTCGCGTGCCTAAACGTTGCTTTTGAGGTCGCGTTGTGCGCGAGCTGCAAGCAGCTCGCGAGATTTTATAGTTGCTGTACGACCCGGTAGAAAACCTAAGACGACATAGCCTTTCTTGAAAAAAAAAAAAAAAAAAAAAAAAGTTGACATGACAAAATATTTTTCCCGTAGAGTATTTAGAAAAAGTGAGATACGGAGTGTCCGCTCCATACAAAATCAACGAATCTCATGTACCGGAATGGACGCTCCATACGAAAAGTAACTTTAAGGAAATGTCTCTTTGAATTTCGTTCCTGGTTTGAAAAATTTGAAAAATTTCGCATTTTCATACAAAACATGCCTTCGAAATCACGAGATTAATCATACATTTTGTATGAAAGACCTACGATTTAGGATTTTTCCTCTGGTCCCATTGAATGGCCCCAACGAATGACGTAAAATTTCTAGAACAAACGAACACTCCTTCTAGGAGAACAACCATGTCAATGAGTGAGTGAGTGAGTGGTAGTTTAATTGTATATAGTATAACTAGTTTTTCGCGTTGTGCGCGAGCTGCAAGCAGCTCGCGGGATCTGTTTTCCTTGCTTTTGAGGTTGCGTAGTGCGCGAGCTGCACGCAGCTCGCTGGATTCTTTGTCGTTGCTGTTGAGGGCGCGTTGTGCGCGAGCTGCACGCAGCTCGCTGGATTCTTTATCGTTGCTGTTGAGGGCGCGTTGTGCGCGAGCTGCACGCAGCTCGCGTGCCTAATCGTTGCTGTCGAGGGCGCGTTGTGCGCGAGCTGCAAGCAGCTCGCGTGCCTAATCGTTGCTTTTGAGGGCGCGTTGTGCGCGAGCTGCACGCAGCTCGCGTGTCTATTCGTTGCTGTCGAGGGCGCGTTGTGCGCGAGCTGCAAGCAGCTCGCGTGCCTAATCGTTGCTGTCGAGGGCGCGTTGTGCGCGAGCTGCACGCAGCTCGCGTGCCTAATCGTTGCTTTTGAGGGCGCGTTGTGCGCGAGCTGCAAGCAGCTCGCGTGCCTAAACGTTGCTTTTGAGGTCGCGTTGTGCGCGAGCTGCAAGCAGCTCGCGAGATTTTATAGTTGCTGTACGACTCGGTAGAAAACCTAAGACGACATAGCCTTTCTTGAAAAAAAAAAAAAAAAAAAAAAGTTGACATGACAAAATATTTTTCCCGTAGAGTATTTAGAAAAAGTGAGATACGGAGTGTCCGCTCCATACAAAATCAACGAATCTCATGTACCGGAATGGACGCTCCATACGAAAAGTAACTTTAAGGAAATGTCTCTTCGAATTTCGTTCCTGGTTTGAAAAATTTGAAAATTTTCGCATTTTCATACAAAACATGCCTTAGAAATCACGAGATTAATCATACATTTTGTATGAAAGACCTTCAATTTAGGATTTTTCCTCTGGTCCCATTGAATGGCCCCAACGAATGACGTAAAATTTCTAGAACAACCGCAACCTCCTTCTAGGAGAACAACCATGTCAATCAGTGAGTGAGTGAGTGGTAGTTTAATTGTATATAGTATAAAATAAAAACACTTTCGCCAAAATTATGACTATCGTACCTTTTTGAGCTTAAGAGGATACAAAAATCATAATAAATTGTCGAGTGGGGGGAGTGAAGAAAGTGACAGCGCTATGTACTGTAATTGAATGCGGAAAGAGATAGCAAGCGTTAGAAGGCGCTCGAAAGTAATCGACGTAAGCGAAATATAATAAAATATCGATTATCTCAAAAATTACATATTTTTTTTTAAAAAGTGTCTTGGATTTAGGTACCCAATGCTATTGTCTAACAAAATATTTAAAAAAAAGTTATTTTTGGTTGATAGTCTCAGAGTGTTTTCGAAAAAACTGTCGCAGAGGACCCAACTTTAAAAAATAAATCTTTCGAGAAAAGTTTTACCAATCGCGTTTCTGTCTTGGATTTACGTAAATAAATATGTTCAAGTTATCTTTGTCATAAAAATCAAAACTGTGCGTTTTGCGGTTATTGAGAAAAAACAATCCAAAAATCATAAAATAATTAAACCCTCACCTTAAGACTGGCAATATATTATGAATGAATGAATGAATGAACGAATGAATGGCTTTATTTGCATGAAGTATAGTTTATATAGGTATACATGGTCTTTTACATTTATGATATAAATATTATACAAAAAATTAAGAAAATGACATGATGAGACTTCTATACCTAATAAGTAGGTAACAAAAAATTATTGACTGATCGATTCTTCTTTCGATTACTGTTTTCAGTGTTAGCGCATTTTACAAATAACCTGTATTTTGACATTCAGCATCGTCATACATAAAGCCCTACGGGATGACGGAATGCAGGAGTGATCGAGTCAGAATTCACGTTGCTCAGAAATATGGAAATGCCCTTTGTCTCGGCCATTGATGTGATTTCCATCACATTTCAACTCTCCAGGGGAATTGCTCGCTCGTACAAGAAGAATTGCGCTTTCGTTGGTTTTAAAAATATTGAATGCACAAATGATGGTCTTGACATTCTGTAGTTTGCATGGAAAATTAATATTAAAAAAAACCGCGAAACGTACACTATGACTACGACTATTACTATAGTATCGTAAGATCGTATCGTTACGCTATCGTGAATTATTCGAGGCGCAAATATGTAAGCCTCGATTTGAGCCTTTTAAAGCCCAACATGTTTTCAAAACCTTACTTTCGCCGGAAATGCTGTTTTGATTCTTTTTTTGAATTTGTTTAAGCATTTTTTTCATATTATTGCATATCATTTTAAATTTTGTAGCAATTTCTATGAAAATATATATAATATCTTTATTTCAGGCTACTTGACACATTACACAAAAATGTGTAGCATGCCATGGCCCATATTAATAAATACCTTACAGACTAACATACATATAATATTAAACTTAAATAACTACCACATCTAGAGTCACGGACTTTCTTGATCGTGTGCGCCTCCCTGTAGCGACGGTAGACCACTCCAGCTGACCAGAAGTCGGGCGCGAGGAACACCTCTTTGTAGTTGTAAAATGATGTCAGTCTGACTGATGTCAGTTTAAAAAATATAAGACAGAATACCACGGATAGTCAATTGCAAATAAAAAAATAGTACAATAGCGCCGTATAAATTGCCATTAAGGCAATAGGGCAGTAGGTATGTATCCATGTTTGTATAGGATCCCCCTTAGGGCTTATTTCTAGCACATTTCTACAAACCGAAAAGAGATTAGTTTTACAACAGTGTATTCTCAGCTGAGATTTTTTTTTTGAAAAATTTTCAGACTGGCCTTATAATAAGAAGAGATTAGCAGATATTTGTTTATCTATTCAGTATCTTGGAATTGACTTTTTTTTATGTTATACGGAGGCAAACAGGCTTACGGCCCTCCTGATGGTAAGTGGTTACCGTCGCCTATTAAAATTAGCAACACCTGGAGCATTGCTAATGCGTTGCCTGCCGAACCCACTCCCCCCCTAAAGAGCTCTGGCAACCTTACTCACCGCAGGAACACAACACTATTTGAAACAAATAATGTTATTTGGCTGCGATCTTCTGTAAGGCGGAGGTACCTCCCCAGGCGGGCTGCTCCAATTTAGAGCGAGAAAATCTCGCTGTGCCCTACCTCCTCCTCCTTGACTTCCGCAAAGTCTCGCCTGAACTAATTTACTATCTCAGACTGACATTATAATTATAAATATGTGCGTAGGGGCAACGCAATCACGCAAAGAAAACATCGTAACCTAATCATCGTATTCCCAGAAGCTCCTTCATTTCGCATCCTTTCTCTGCGAGCCCCGTGTTTGCGAACACAAAGGTAGATAGAGTTGCAATTTTAATGAGAATGCTATCGTGTTATTTTGAATAACGTGCGAGTCTTTGTGGTCACCTTTGACCATATATTTTCCATAGATTTCAAAAGGTCAAGGTCAACGAATTCTATTGCAAAGTCATATACAAATATTTTGAGATGTTCCTAGAACCAGTGGCGGATTTGCCCTAAGGCCCAGTAGGCCTAGGGCGGCCAGATATTAGAAAAGCTCATCATCTCGGAATATATTTTCGAATTAGTAGCTATTATAATTAATAAAATTTCTGATTTCGATTTAGATAAAGTTGGCAATAAAGTAAATTCATTATTTACCTAGTCTAATGATGGGTGCTGAGAAAGGGGCGTCACATGGCCTGTGGCCTAGAGCGGCCAGGACTGCAAATCTGCCACTGCCTAGAACGACACTCGCAGATATTGAGTTTTGGTATTTAGAAACTTAGGTAGGTATCAATTACTTAGTTGAGATCTTTTATCGGCAAATCTGTGGTAGATATTGGATATATTCCTACTTCTTCGAAAAGAGATTTAAAGTACCTATTACATTGTTACCATAAGTTTGCAGCTCGCGATGATGATGATAAAGCATAATATACTTAATACAGGGAGTACTACAGAGAGAGGCAGTGATGTGCAAATTCATAACCTCTCGTATTTTAGGTTCAATAATCCGTAAACAGTAGGTACAGGTCACAATAAAGAACCAATAACAAAGAGTAATAATCGTAAACGCGGCGGGGCGCGTGGGCGGCGGGCGACATCGAAATCGACAATAAAAATCCAACGGAAATAACAATCAATTAGAGCTCGACCATAGAGTTCTATACTCAGAGACGATATTCAAACTCTAGCGTGCTTTTGGTAGAAGTATGAACTAAAAAAAAAACAATGTCCTGTGACACAAGACGAAACGTAGGTACTGAAATAAACTGTAACATTATAGACAACATAACATTTCTCCTTGGACGCTCATAATCTTACCTGAAGTTATGATCATACTCGCTTTCTATAGTTTACTGAGTATCTTCTTGTTTAGTGTTAGTCATTCTACACTACAGATTTGTATACATAAAAAGAAGATCATACTGCTTTGCGCACATTATAGTTCGTTCCCCTGTTTGTACGTTAAACTGCTACTCAACATCATCAGCCTGATGAAGTCCGCTGCTGAACATATGCTGGTATTTTTTGGGCCTCTCCCAAATAATACCATGACGAAAAAGTATTTATCATACTGGAGGAGGCCCCAGTATGATAAATATCTCCTACATCCCCTCGAGTTGGACCATAAACTCACCACGCTGGTCCAGTGCGGGTTGGTGGGCAGAGTGCCAGAGTCTCGTTTGTTGATTGGCAGGGTGTACCACATGTCGGTGAGGTTGGCTTGTACTATGCCTTTCGGGAAAGTATACATGTTATGAATCACCTTCTATATCAAACTGATCGACGGTTGACACAATTGCCGTAAAATTTGACTAAGTAAAACCAAAAACTGGTTGAGTGACGACTAAGAATACCAGGGTTATTGCGCTTAAAAGCTTTTCAAAGAACATCCGCTAAACTAGGTACCTTAAGGCTACAGCTTCAATGGAATTGATTACTTCCTGCTTCAGCGTCAATCTATTCTCGTCTTGTTTTTTGACCTCGTTGTAGGGTAGGATTTATGGGACATCAAATCCATCAAATAAACAATTTTTTGCTAGATACTTTGTTAATGAATGTTTTATAAAACTTCTGCCAGCACTTTTATTTTATAAACATTGAGCCCTACCGGCACCGGCGGCGTTTAGTGTCATTCAAATCAAGCGTTTCAGCATTAGGTACCTACGTTTCACGTATTTTAGGCCGTGTTCAAACTGCATGCGATTTTTTTGATATGTGATATAACATTTGTTTCAAAAAGAGCCTTACCACTACTGAATAAAGTCCGTTTTGAGTTTGGCATTTGAGGATTTGCGATATAGCTCAACGACCTCGCAAGCTCTTAAAAGCCAAACTCAAAATTAACTTTAAACAAAAGACATAAGGAACCGTTAATCTTTGGGTTAGACTGTCAACTTAAGTTACCGCCTAAATAAAATGATGATGTCACGGAGCATTGTCAAAATTTAACTATTTTCTTCTGGTAAGAATACCTACCTCTTATTTTGTGGTGTATAGGGTTTAGGTGATAACCGTTCACGCAAAGTTAGATAGATTCGACGGCACCGTTCGCTTATAAAACTATAGCTTAGCGCTATGAAGGCACACACCACAGGCATTCAATCTGCACTCAAGGCCCCGCTACGAATCATCGTTCGCTCGTTAAAAGGATCAAGTTGCGGCATCCTGCCAGCAAGATTGATTAGATGCTCGCCTGCTCATTTTCATTAAGCCATTTTGCTAAAAGCAACTTGATACATGTCATTATGTATGGGCTTTGTGCACTACGCCTCAATGTGGTAAAGTCTGTAACTGCAAACAAATGAGTGAGCGGCTACTTAGTACTGCTATTATAGTATTATGTTATCTGTGGTACTAGTATAGTATTGTGTTATCTGTGGTACTGCTATCGGTAACTGGCTCTGTTATTGGTAATATTACTATAGGTAGTTTTTTTTTTTTTTGGCGGGAACTTGCAAAGTGATGTTGTGCTCTCAATTTATTTTACAAAACTAGTGTTAAATTGAATAATATTATGTGATTACGGTGGTGTTTTGCGTAATATTGTTTGAGTAAACCGCACAAGTGAACTGAAATGAAATGATTGCGTGTATCGTCATTTTTCGAGTTGGCGCCAAGAGGTCCCTCGAGGTTTTGGTAAGATAGCCACCATCATATCTTACTAAAACTGAACTTGACTTGACTTGATGACGGTGACTTGACCATGACTAAGAAGTAAAATGAAGAAGAAAGATAAAAAGAACAAAGAAGAAAATATAAACGTAAGACTTGGCGGTAAGGCCTAGATGCCATAGCCATCCCGAAAGGGGAAAAATTACCAAAAAAAAAAATTACTATAGGTAGGTAGGTACGTGTTACTTTTTAAACGTTGATCTTCCTACTTGATGTGTGTCTAAAGATACGCGTTCCTTGCTGTGTATTGCACAACGCATTCAATGATTACACGTAACTTACAAACGCGCGCGTCGAATACATTGAAATTATGTGCGTTTGTTAAACTTAATTTATTTCTAATTTATTATATTTTTTTTTACTCAGTCAACTTCATACATTAATTATTGAATAAGACAAGCTTTCTCTGTTACCACGTGTTTGATAGTAAAAGATAGTAAATAGCAATCTTGTTGAGTCGAAATCTGTTAGAGTAAATTGGCGGGAAAAATAAAAGATGAAGCGCCTACAACGCTTCATTTTTTTCTATTACTGAGAGGGAGAGACTGAGTGAAGTGCCTTTAAAATGATTGGAATGATTTGCGAGCGAAGAGTGCAAGTCTGGCAGATAATGGTTACTGCAGTCCGACCTTTTAATACTTAGTTTATCCGGCTTATCTTTTGGCTTCTGCGTTTTTAACCAAGTTCAAACAAAAAGGCGGAAGTTCTCAATTTTTGGCTGTATTTTTATGCGATAATTCCAACAATTGAGAAACGACTTTTTATTTTTATTCAATAAAATTTGTTACTTCATTAAGTTTAACCAACTTCCGCCTGCGGCTTCGCTTGCGTAGTACCTAGGTAATAGAAAAAGTAATACGCTTACGACTTTTATCCCCAGGAATGATAAAAATCCTCTCAGATCTCCAGTCGAATCTGAGCCTAGGCATGGCCGAAGACACTAGCCAGTGCTCGCGTACAACCCGGATAAAAAGTAGCCTATCACATTCTCCGGCTTTCTATCCATGAAAATAAACACGTCGATCAGTAGCTTTGTAGCTGCTGTACCTATAAAAAAAAACCAACAAATTCTTGGCCAAATAAATAATGCATTATTATACAAGCAAAGCGAGATTCTTGAATGCAAGAAACACACTTAAAGGATACAAAAACATTTATAAAGTCACATTCAGGCGAGTTTATTCCCAAAGCAAGTTTTATAGGAAGCATCATGAATACAAAGTTATGAAGGCGGGTAAGTAGTCGTAAAATATTATTTTCCATTCAACGGGGTATGGCCCAGATTTAAGGCCGTGATACACTTGCCTGCAGGTAGCATAGGGTACTGGCATTATTTATTTATTTATTTATAATTATAACACCATCACAGCCAAGCCAAAGCGATGTTATAATAAGCAAGGAATATAAATGCCCTTAAAATCTAAACATATAAATTTAAAATATTTTTTTTTTAATTACGTGGTGGTCATCTAATTAGAAACACCTAGTCACCTGACATTTTTATAAAGTAACTAACATTATTATAGCATTTAATAGGAGGTAATTTTTTTTTTCACTACCTACTTTACAATGTACTTTAATATCTCTAGTTTAATTACAAGCAATAATATTTGACAACCAAGACGACAATAAAAATAAATATCAGTGAAACAAAAAGTATCAATATCGTTAGGACTGGCAGAATGGACAACTAATTAGAAACATTGTATGACTTGGTTCGCAATTTGATTTTTTAAACTGAAATACAGTTCTCACAATTGTCAATCACATTGTAAATATTGCTGCCATTTCTGACTCATTACGAAAAGTTACTATTTATTGTTGTTTTATTAAAAATGGGTAAAAATAAGAGCTGTGATGCAGCAACGAAAAAAATTATAGTGAATTTTCATTTAAAACAAAAATGGAGTTACAGAAAGATCGCCGGTTATTTGGAATGTTCCGTAAAGATGATATTTAACGCCCTCGCACATTTCAAACTACACGGAACATCAGATAACGTGCCAAGAAAACTTCGGCCCAGGAAGACTACAGTTCAAGAAGACAGGCTTATGCTTCGATTAGCTAAGGCGGACCCCTTTAAAGGATCCAATGTTATAAGAAAAGAGGTATTTTCAGAAGACGATCCTCGACACGTGTCCACTAAACTAGTTCGTAGACGGTTGGTTGAAGGAAAATTGTTAGGAAGGATCGCTAGAAAAGTACCACTACTAACCAGACAACATAGAGTAAATCGTCTAGCATTCGCTCGCAAATATGGCAGTTGGACTATCCATCAATGGAAAAAAGTTTTGTTTTCAGATGAAACTAAAATTAATTTGATTAATTCCGATGGAAAACGATATGTACGACGACCAATAAACGAGGCTTTGAATAACAAGTACACTAAAAAGACAGTTAAGCACTGTGGTGGAAATGTAATGGTGTGGGGATGTTTCTCAGGGTACGGGATTGGTCCCGTGAGAAAGATTGAAGGGCAAATGGATCAATATCAATACAAAAAGATCTTGGAAGAGACAATGATTCCATATTCCGAGGAAAATTTGCCAGTAACTTGGATATTTCAGCATGACAACGACCCAAAGCACACAGCACGCAGCGTTTAAGCGTTTCTTACAGAACAATCCGTGACAGTATTAGAGTGGCCTGCCAATAGTCCGGATTTAAATCCCATAGAAAATTTGTGGCACACTATAAAGACCAACCTGTCGCAGAAACACGTTACTAATATTCATGGACTTAACAGTGCATTTGAAGACGCTTGGAGAAGTATTCCTGTAGAAACTTGTTATAAATTGATTGAATCAATGCCGCGTCGCTGCAAAGCTGTTATTGATAATAAAGGCTACCCTACCAAATACTAATTGTCTAAGGATGTAGTATTTTTAGTATTTTTCAAAACTATTGGGGTTTTGTTCAAATTAAAAATGATTTAAGTAATGATTTTTTTGGTGTTTCTAATTAGTTGTCCGGTTTGTATCTCGTTTTTTATTTTGTTATTAATATAACTTTCAGTTTTAGAAAACAACCGTTGTTTTCTGTTATTAAAATGGTATAACAATGCAATATAATATCCGATACATCGATTTTAATACGTAGGAACACTCAATGATACGTTAAAAATTAGTTCGAAAGGGAATTTGCAATAAAAATATAAACCCAGGTAGGTGTTTCTAATTAGATGACCACCACTGTATGTATTAAAATAATATAATTTTTAGTAACAGTTTCTAGAAACGCTCCGTAAAGTGTAATGGCTACGAGTCTCCTCGCAGAACAAAAAATCAAACGGCCTGCGATCTCCCAGTTTGCTGTAAGTACTAGCTGTAGTGTACTGATATATTAGTACTTATTGGCTACAGAAGGCCTCAGGAGCTGCTGGCTTTCCTGGAGGATACGGGTGGCTGGATTAACAACCTCCACCTGACACGCAAAAAGCGCCCACCAGCGGCCTAGTTGCGGAAACCAGTACAATAGCATACAAGCTACTAGCAGGACCTCGTTAATCAAGCTAGCAGCTTCCACTGCCCAGTATCTAGCATGTTGTGTGCCAGTTACAGACGCGGGATTTAATCCCGCCTGTACTTAAACGAAAAAGGAAGCTTTATGAAACGTAAAAAATAAGAGTTGCTCTTTAAGCTCGTAAAGTCACTGAAGTTGTAATACGACGCCTTAAAACAGTTTCAACTGACGTCTGTATGCGTTAGTTAATAAAAATCACTTTTTCATTCCAACCTAACCAACATTTCCGCCAAGAAATAATAGAAGCTAGGGTGCGGAAAGGGTTAGACAATAAAATTTTGTGTAACTTGCATACAACTTATTAGATACATTAAACATTTCTGAATAATACTGACCCAGATGTTAGATACGCGTAGTATGTTTTTGACGGGATCACGAATATTGTCATATTCGCATTATTTTCCATTTTTTTTTTTTTTTTTTTTTTTATACCACTGATGTGACAAACAAGCATACAGCCTACCTGTTGGTAAGCGGTTACCGTAGCCTATGAGCGCTTGCAATACCAGAGGCATCACGCACGCGTTGTCGACCCCGAACCCCCTCCCCCTAAAGAGCTCTGGCAACCTTCCTGCGATGAGGAACACAACACTATTTGAAACAAATAATGTTATTTGGCTGCGATCTTCTGTAAGGCGGAGGTACCTCCCCAGGCGGGCTGCTCCAATTCAGAACGAGAAAATCTCGCTGTGCCCTACCTCCTAGGAAAATCCTTATGATGAAAACTGTTATTTTTCGGTTGTTTTGCCGCTTCGTTTTATTAAAAACTAGCTTCCGTCCGGTCCACGGCTTCGCTCGCGTGGTACCTACATTTGAAGCGTCGAAACTACATTAGCCTATATGCTATTCTAGGTCTTCTCTATTCTAAGTTTCAACGAAATCGGTTGAGCCGTTACGGCGTGATTAAACAACAAACATCCTCACAAACTTTTGCGTTCATAATATGAGTAGGGTAGTAGGATGTTTGGCTTTTTTTTTTAAGTTTTCAAAACCAAGTTATTATAATATCGTAGTAAGTTTATAAAATAAAAATTTCGCGTTAGAATTTTCTACAGAATCAACGACTTGTCTAAATCTTTTCACGTGAGCCTTCCCTTCGCTCTAGATACATAACATAACTGTTTACTTTGAACATAATAAATGTACGCTCAGGCTTAGCTCGAAAGTAACTTCAAGTCTTTTGAAAGTTAAGAAACCCTTTTCTTGTTGAGAAAATTCTTTGGGAAAACCTATCCGTGCCACTTGGATTAAGATTGCGAATGGTTACATGCAGCTAAATATGTAATGTTCTTCTTCTTGTTGTGTCACTGATTCTTTCTTGGTCATATTAGTTCAGCGACCAGGTTGAGGTATGGTGGCCCTGAAAAGCACCTATGATCGTCGATGAATGAATCAGTGTAGTGAAAGGATTAATGTGCGCCTCTTAAGGGCTCCTTTCGTGCACATGTAACATGTCTTCGAATTTTTAGGTTCTAGGACATGCCGGTTTCCTCACGTTGTTTTCCTTCACCGTTTGAGAGCACTAGCATAACGCACATATATTTTCCATCACATCCATTGGTGCACGACAAGTTTCGAACCAACGACCTGTGGTTCGTTGGTTGGGTAACGTTGGTCGATCGGAAGGCGGGGCCACTACCCCTCATCCATCAGTGCTCATAATAATATATAATGTAACAAAGTTATACACGCTCATACATAATATGTTTACTATCCCGAAAAGGGCTTATTCTACACCTAATCGCAGTGGCGGATTTGCCCTAAGGCCCAGTAGGCCCGGGCCAAGGGCGGTCAAATATAAGGGGCGGCAAATCGAGACCAAAAATTTGTAGAAATTGTCGTAGAAAAGCTCATCTCGGAATATATTTACAAATTAGTAGCTATTATAGTTATTTAAATTTCTGATTTCAATTTAGATAAAGTGGGCAATAAAGTAAATTCATTATGTACCTAGTCTATAATTATATAGCTTGCGCCTGGGGCTTTGCTCGCGTGGTATTTAAAATAATTAAAAGTAGCATAAATATTTATGCTAGGTAAAGGAATCTATCTATTTTCAAGTTTCATCGCAATTTGTTGAATTGAATTGATTGAGCAGATACAGCGTGTACCGCAAACATCCAAACATCTTCATCTTCAAAATACTCTTCAAAAACCTGTCAGCTTGAATCCCAGTCTGAACATCCAATTTCATGAAATATTATGATGACTCCATCTCTAGAGATTTCCTTCCATTCTCACTAAAAATTTACCTTACGTTACAGAGGAAAATACCCCTTACCTAAGGGTCAGAAGGTTAGTTTTTTGTTGAAAGAAATGTGGTTTTGTTCTACGAATTAGGTCGAAGATACAGGTGTGTGCATCTTCGGACATGTTGATAAATGGGCTGGTATCGGATTTGTAGCAAACACGAACCTTCTATTATTAATGTCGATGTTCTGAGGCGATAAATAATATGGGAGGAAGATTTGTATCAAAAAGTATGTTGGACACTGTACAAGATGAGTCTTAACATGTATGATATCCCGAAGGGGCTTATTCTACGCCCAATTGTGTAGAAATTCGACGTTTTTGCTAAAAATCAGCTGTTTTGGAAAAATCAGTTCAAGCTCAATGAATCAGCTGTTTTAGAAAGCAATCTTGATGCCGAACTTTTCGTACGCTTATAAGTTAGTTATGGTTATAAAGTTGATTAAAATACGAAAAACAGCTAATTTGAGAAAGTTGGGAAAAAATGTAATTGATTTTTTTCGCATATATTCTCTCATTATGTTGATAGTATAATGCACTTTCGGGATGGTATACATCTTGCGTTTCACCTTGTAGTGTAACCCCCTTATTTATAATCACTGACTAACTTTATCGGTTCGGTAAAAGTAGGTATGTCTGCCTCTTTATTTTGCATCTGTTAGAAAAGGACAGGGCGAGAGTTATTGAGCCGATAAAGTGCTACGGGACTACCTACGGCGTAGCAATGTCTACGGACGTGTAGAGCGTGCTACGGTTTTACCTGTTTTAGTATAAAGGCGTGTGAAACTCTTTGTATTCTTGCGATAGGCTTGCATGCGTCAAATATAATGTCTCTTCAATTCAAGGATATTGACTTTATGATATTGTTTTTTTTTTTTAATTTATATGGTTAAATTTTTTTATTATTATTTAAGTACTGCCTGGGGAAGGACGATGACGTCTTATTTTTTACAAATTCGAGGGTGTCAGCGCTGTTTTACACGAACCATAAATCTTAGAGATTGTCAACTTACGACACGCCTAAACAAAATCGCAACTACTAAACTAACGAAACAAAATTTGGTACGGGGGTTGGTGATCTGAGAGGCTCTGTCTGCCATGTTTGGGCATTACGCCAAGTGACAGAGTCCGATTGAGTTGAAACTTTGCATACCAGGGAGGCTAGACAAGTTCCATTTTCTGTTGCCCTTAACGCCGCCAGCGGAAAGATCTAATTGTATGATTTTCATACAATTTGCATTAGCAATTGGCATTAGCTTGTGAGAAGTCAAGCGCTAGTCCCGGCTAGGTGGAGCGATGACCTACGAAAGGCGGCGGGCAGTAAGTGGATGACAAGGGCCGAACACCGGGCTCAGTGGCGTGTATTGGAGAGGCCAATGTCCAGCAATGGACTAATGTGGGCTGATGATGATGATGAAGATGTGAGTAGTCAAGTGCAAAGTTGGTCCGCGGTCTGTATGACGTTAGCTTGAAAGGAAAACGAAGCATGGGGATCTTGTCTAGACCTCCTGTTCAGTCAGCTACGTGGAGGGAAGGTGGACAGCGGAACTTCTTAAAGGATAGAGTTTCATGGGTTCATTTTATTCAGCTCGAATTAACAATTTTAAGCTTTTAAAAAAAAATAGGTGGGCTGTTGTATTTTTAGTTGACATCAAAGAAGGTGTGGATTTTCTATTAGTGTCTAAATAAATTAATAAAATGGACTAATGCGGATTAATTCGAAATTCGTTGTTGACTTTACCTACTTCGTTAACAAAATAGAACGTCAATGTTATCAATTAATTATTTCTAAGAACCCTCAGTCTAGACATTGTTGGGACTTTAGTTACTAACCGCACCCGTTAGCCTCTCTTATCATCTACAAAACAGTCTCTATGCTATTGCAGTAAAGTCGTAATTTGAATGATTAATTTATTTATTTAATTGTAAAGTTTGATTCGGAGATAAGTTCCTTGTTGCGTCTGGTACGTGACTTTTGGTAACGACGCTTCTTGGACTCTTGGGATTTTATAATTCGTTTTATTTTGAAGGATCTTTACGGCCTCCTGGAAAATGGACTTGCTTTAATTCTTTTTTTATTACGATGATACAAATTGCTTGCTTTCTTTAAAAAAAAAACAATTGAGTACGAACAATTATAATAAATAAAATCAATTTATTTCATGGAATTTCACACTCTTATTGAGCACATAAAATGTTAAAAGCTAAAATAGGTGAAGAATTATTTCTTCACCTATTTTAGCTTTTAACATTTTTATTAATTCAATTAAACAAATGCAATTAGACAAAACAAACAAAATTAATAAATCGAAATTTCTAAATTGTCATCAACATCTGATATCTTCTTCTGACTGTACCTCAGAATAAGGACTGTACCTACCAACATGGTACTACATTAACAGGACTGGTAGTAGTATGTCGTATCTCTGTAATCACTTTGTTTGTTTCAAGGCTCGATCCTTTAATCCCATTTATATTACTCCGCTAAAATTAGATCATAAATTCAGCTGGGTTAACCCACAAAACTAGGCATTTGATCCAGCCAAGTAGAATAGAGTAGGCAGCTTAAATAGTTTTCAACAGTAATTTTGGTATTCTGCGCGGCTTATTCAATGTTAGTATGAAATTCTGATTGAATAATACGTATGGCTCGTATCAGTGGAATTTTAAAGTGAAAAAAAATATTCTGACAGCTTTTTCTATGAAATGAATGTTGGCTGCTGATCACAAACTTTATCGGCTCGATAACTCTCACCCTGACATTTTTTAATAGTACCTACCTAAACAAAAGAAAAGGTGGTCAAACATACTCTGCTGATTAAATGTAGTGAGTGATTCGGTGGGTAAATTTTTATTTTAACCCAAAAATTAAGACTCAAGTGGGTTTGGAACCCGCTTCGAGACGAAGAACATCTCGTTTCGTCAGATTTTCTTCAGTTAGAGTATCTAGGGGTCTATCTAGTCCCGGATTCGAATCCCGCCCGAGTCGTAAACTTTTTGGATAAGAAGGTACCTATTATAAAATCTTAGTATGTACTTCCTTAGTTGTGGGCTAACTTGAAAAAACCATTTTAATAAGTAAATAACCCTTGAACGCTGTGAAATTATAATCAGGCTTAGAATTTGATTCCTCGCGAGTAGGTACCTATAGCTACAGGCTTAAGCTAGAAAGATTCCTAAAGTTGCATTTTTCAAATCGTGTTTTCCTCTTATACTTATAAGGAGCGACGACCACGGTACTCCAACTATTTGTCTATTTGCTGAAGAAGCAATAAACTAAGATTAATTACCTGAGCCACGGTTGGTATCACCACATGACCAGGGCTGAATTAAGATATGTGGGACTCCAAGCAGAAAATATATCATATGCTTGCTCGCTTGTCATGTCAATGATTCTTTCTTGGTCATCTTGTAGATATTAGGCCAGTGACCAGGTTTAGGTTTGGTGGTCCTGATTAGGATTAAAAAGCGCGTCTTAGAGGCTGCTTTCGTGCACCGTTTTAATTCGATTTCCTACTCTTGCGATTAACTGTCAGGCAAGCTTAGTCAGGCAGTAATTTTATTAATTGAATTAATAACTAATTCATTTTGGCACTGTGATTTTGAAACACAACAAAAATTATGAAACACGTTTAAATGTCTCTGGCCACTTACTGTCATCATGAGTAAAAATTGAATGCACAAACATAATAATTGAACACATTACCACTTACCATAAGGAGGGCAGTAAGCCTGTTTGACTACATAAAACAAAACACAAAGAGCAAGAGGAGTGAGCAGTTTTATTTGCGTTTAGTAAATGTCGAAAATTTGTGATTTTTTTGGTGTGGCACAAGCTGCATCTAAAGTAAAGCCTATGCTTAAATACGGCCCTGGGTAACGTAGATGCGGGTAAATATTGGAAGCGCGCAGTCCCGGGGGAGATTAATACTGAGGACGATCCAAGATTGCATGTCCAGTCCACTGCGGACATGTCTGTCATCATCATCATCAGCCTTCTTAGGTCATGTTTTAAGCGCTGGACATAGATCTCCCACCAATAGTGCCATGGCACATCTTAGGCATAGCTTCACCTAGTTTTTAAGACGTTTCAAAGTGTTCCTAGTGATTTTATTGAAATAAATGCCTTTTGACTTTGACTTTGACTCATGACAAACTGTCTTGAGCCTTTTCCATGCAACGTTGCCCGCATTTTTCACAATGTCATTGGTCCATCGGGTGGGGCCTTCAAGAACTGCGTCATCCGGTTCGTGGCTATTCGAGGACCTTTATACCCCGACGGTTGTCGATTCGGCGAGCTATATATAGCTATATATACGCTGCTACACTTAAATTAAAGCTACGCGGCATTAAAGCTGAGATGGATTATTTTTTGGCTCACGCATGCACCTCGGCACGGACTAATGAATACCCTGGTTTTATTTCTTCCTACCTACTCTTATTTGTTACTTACCCACCTCTTTATAACCTGTAGTGTCTTTTCTAATTAGTTTGTGCTGTGCTTGTAGATAGATAGATAGATAGATAAATTGTTTATTTGACACACACACAAATACAGCACAGACAGAGATAAAAGCAAACAGAAGAAACAACAGTAGGTAACAATCACACAAAATAAAATAAAGCGTAGGTACTTAGTAGGCTAAGTAGCGTAGTACTTGTGTGTCCAAAATTAATGTATTTCTTTCTATATGGCCTGCCCGTTGTCACTTTAACTTGCTTATTCTGAGAGCTAGCTCGGTGACCTTAGTTCTACGGATTCCTAAAAAATTTCCCTAAGGTCAGGTCACTCATTCTCTTACTATTATATTTTTCATCTGACAAACGGTAATAAAGATAAGTGGGTACCATACCTTGTTGGTACATTTGGATATTAGCAGCTTTCTCAAGGCAAGACAAACAGACGGTCATCTCCGTGGCACGTGGCGTGCAAGAGGACAATTTATCCGCGCACGTAACTTGCACATAGGGCTGGCACGAGTGTTCGTTCGTCGCAGTTCTGAACTTCACTGGTTCTTTCTTGGTAGGCAGGCGGTGATAAAGGTGTAGGTACGTATATCACCACCTGCCTACCAGCGGCCTACCACCGGCATTAGTTAGGTACCTATAGGTTTACATTTGGATAGGAATCATCCGGAAGAAATGGAATACTTTATGCACTTCCGCGCATGGGAAGTCCTACAAAAATATGCTCTATATGCGAAAACATATAATTGGTTTTAAGTTTCTTTTATAGTTGTTTATTAAGTAATTAACACTGTTTGTTTTCCGAATAAAATAAAATAAAAAGGAACAGTTCCACTCTTATCCACTGAAAGAAATCAATGAGTTGATTCCACATTATGGTCTTTTGCTCCACTGTTAACCATTAAGGGATAGGTTAGATAAACATAGGACTCCCAGGACTATGTAAAAACTGTTGGATGTTTTATTTTATATACGTAGAATTTGGCAACCCTAGCCGCGGCATGGCGTAGGTAACAAAGCGGGACAACAGATGGTTGCATGAATAAACCAGAGGCGCCTGGCTGAATATTTCAGGTGCGGACTGCGATACTGTCTTATTATGTTTGTGAAAAAAAAAAGCAGAAGGCATCAGTGATGATGTTTCAGGGTGTCGAACTAACCCGCACGGAATCTTAATGACACACATGAATTTGATACAAAATGCAGCTATTTATTATTCTGTGTCGGTAGTGCAACTTCGTAGCGCTGTTTGCTACAGAACTGCTACGTCGTAGACAAAATTCTACGACATATTAGCTTCAGAAATCAATGAAACACAGAATTAATGAGTGGAGTGTTGGTGACCCCTTCCGAACCCAAGGTCGTGGGTTTGAATTCCGGTCGAGCGCCATCGGATTTTCCAATAAGATTCATGTGAACTACAACAGTATATCGACCTGAAAATCAAAATTGTTAACTGTAGGTAAGTACATACCGAAAAGCGTCGATCTGACATAGAGCTAAATGATAATAATCACATGCCTGATTTGTTCACTATCACGCTGGACTTTTTCAATCTATCTGTTGTTCTGTGAAGGTTAACAGTGGTAAACAAACACCTACGCCTTGGGATCGATCCAGCTAATCCGTCGGTAAGGCGCCAAACTTAGCGGGCACACGGACTTATAGACAACACACCTTTGGACCAAGACGCGAAACGACGCGACGACCTACGTGAAATGACCTATCTGTATGATGACCAATACGCACAATAACGCATTCGCGAAACGACACACATTCTTTGTGATCTTCATTAAAATGAAGATCACAAATCTATAGATCATCTCCCTGCCCTTATCCCACTTCATGTGGGGTCGGCACAACATGTTTTTCTCTTCCACTCCCCTCTATCAGCCGTCATATCAGTATTCACTCCTTTCTTACTCATGTCATCTTTCACACAGTCTATCCATCTTTTCTTTGGTCTACCTCTTCCCTTATATCCTTCCACATTCATATTTAACGCTCTTCTAGTAACATGACATTCTTCCCTCCGCATGACATGACCATACCACGCTAACCTTTTGCTCTTCAACTTCTCAGTCACTGGCGCTACTTTCAAACTTCCTCTGATGTACTCATTCCGTATCTTGTCCATTCTAGTCACTCCACACATCCATCTCAACATTCTCATTTCCGCAGCATGCACTCTTCTTTCATCCGTCCCTTTGGTTGCCCAACACTCAGATCCATACAGTACGACAGGTCTTATGATCGTTTTGTAAATTTTCCCCTTAAGTTTAAGGGGCATTCTTGGACATTCATCACACGTAGTTCCTGTGACCTGTCGCCATTTCATCCATCCCGCATTTATTCTATTTTTCACATCCCGGTCTATATCGCCGTCGTTCTGGATCAATGAACCGAGGTACCGGAAGTCGGAGCAGACTGGTAGGGATACACCATCTAAGGCAATAGGAGAGAAACCGGAGGGACCACCGAAGTCGCAGAACAGATGCTCAGTTTTTGTCCTGCTGATCTTCAATCCGACACTCTCCAGTCTCTCTTGCCATTTTCCCAGCCTGCTCTGGACCTCAAGTGCATTTTCTCCGACAAGAACAATGTCGTCGGCGAACAGCATGCACCAAGGGGCGTCCTCCTGTATGTCTGATGTCAGAGCATCCATTACCAGGAGGAACAGATAAGGGCTTAAAGCCGATCCTTGGTGCAAGCCTACAGCCACATTGAACTTGTCGGTAACTCCAGCTTCGGACCGGACTTGTGTGTTAGCTCTTTCGTACATAGCACGTACAAGCTGTACGTACTTCCCAGGCACTCCCTTCTCTTTCATAGCCCACCACAGAACCTTACGGGGCACCCTGTCGTGTGCCTTCTCTAGGTCAACGAATACCATATGCAAGTTTTTGTGTGCACGTCTGTATTTCTCACAAAGTTGGCGCAGAGCAAATATGGCGTCCGTTGTCCCCCGTCCAGACATAAACCCAAACTGGTTCTGTGTTATTTCACTCTCATCTCTCATTCTTCTCGCTATCACTTTCTCCCAAATCTTCATACTATGTGACATGAGCTTTATTCCTCGATAGTTGTTACAGTTTTGTACATCACCCTTGTTCTTGAAAATGGGCACCAGCGAACTGTTGCACCATTCTTCCGGGATCGCCTCTTCATGTAACAACTTATTGAAAAACAAAGTCAGCCACTTCCATCCGTCTGCTCTCAAAAACTTCCATACTTCAACAGGTATACCATCCGGTCCTACAGCTCTTCCATTCTTCATATCTTGCACAGCTTTTTTGACTTCATCTATACTCACCTCTTTCACAACTGCCATGTTTATTGATGCTTCCACTAAAACACCACTCCAGTCATTCTCCTCATTCATTAACCTTTCAAAGTATCTCTTCCATCGATCTTTTATTTCTTCATCCTTCGTCAACACCTTTCCTCCGTCGTCTTTTATACATTTTATGTGAATAATGTCTCTTGCATCCTTCTCTCTCACTTTTGCTAATCTGTACAGGTCTTTATCACAAATCTGTATCACAAATCTATAGATGTGTGTCGTTAATTATTAAGTGCTTTAGCACTATTAAGTGCTTAATAGTGCTAAAGCACTTAATAATTTATTTTCTATCCGTACCTGGGTAAAATTGTGCTCTTTTTTTTGGTAAGGAACATAATGTGCTTTCAAACGCACTGGTAAGTTCAGTTCAGCTAAAGGCGAAGTTTGGATATTTTGTTCCTCCTATTATCTATACTATATTTTTTTCCTAATACTATGAACCGAATGGACTCAAGTTCTACGTCTAATAAAACTGTAGGTACCTAGGTACTTATGTACTTTTACAAGTGGAATGAAAATCAGCAATATTTTAGCACAATTTATTATTTACATGAGAAACTTCACTTTGTGTTATACCGGTTCAGGCAAAATAATGGGGCATGAAGGAGCCGATATTAATCAAATTAGTTGTATACAATGGTATGTATACAACCTATACATATATGCTTCTTTCAAAAACCCCAAAATGCAGTTGTTATTTCTCCAAAATTGACCTAATGTTGATGCCCCATTATTTTACACCACCTGTATAATGCACGAGGCACTATAACAATAAATAATAGGCACATTCTATTACTGTACAGTGTCTGTAGCGAGAAGTCTATTATTAAAGCAGGTAACATGTCAGTATATTATGAAAATTAGAAGCAATATGTAAGTAAACTAGGCAGGTATTAGGCAAGTAAATAATATGTAAAAAACAAATTGGTCTCCTCATACATAAAAAAAATAGCATTCACATCAATAAATATTATAATCTAAAACATAATGATGTAGGTATTTTAACAATTTTTCTAAAGTAAATTTAATGCTGGAATATTTTAGTATTTGAATACCTGTATTTTTATGGACCTGCACGAATAGTCAGTGCCAAAATGAGCCGAATATTTACGGTTCAATCACTACATAATAGTTTATAAAGTAAATTCAGCACTGCGCTGCGTCTGTCTCTGCCTATGTACGATTTTCTCCTTACTGATCGGATTTTTACTAAATATTATAAATGCGAAAGTTTGTTGTATGTTTGTAACCATCATCATCATCATCAGCCTGTAGAAGTCCACTGCTGGACATAGGCCTCCCCATAGAGTTCCATGACGAACGATCTTGAGTCTTCTCCATCCACCGACTTCCTGCAACCTTCACAATGTCGTCGGTCCATCGGGTGGGGGGCCTTCCAACACTGCGTCACCCGGTTCGTGGTCGCCATTCGAGAACCTTTACTCCCCAACGGTTGTCGGTTCTGCGAGCTATATGGCCTGCCCACTGCCACTTCAACTTGCTAATTTTGAGAGCTGTGTCGGTGACCTTAGTTCTTCTACGGATTTCCTAATTTCTGATCTTATCACGTAGTGAAACTCCAAGCATAGCTCTCTCCATAGCCCGTTGCGCGACTTTGAGCTTGCATATTAGGCCTATATTTAACGACCAAGTCTCAAGCAGTAATGTTTGTAACCAAAACAGTTGAACAAATTTTGATACAATTTGGTAACTATGGAGATAGCTTGAACCCTTGGGAAGAACATAGGCTACTTTTATCCGCGGGCGAAAGCGAGTATATTTATAAATTAGCCTATGGCCTTTCTCGGGGTTAAAGAAATCTCCATACCGAATTTCATTACAATTGGTTCAGCCGTTACGCAGCTGTGGTAGCAAACATACACACTAACTTACACATTTATAATACTTATTTCACAGCAGGATATGGACTTCATAACGCGATTTAATCGTTGGTTTCACCCATAGACGACAGTAAAGTGACAGTAGAGTCATTGACCGCACCAAAGCAATAAAGTTCGCTATACACATGTCCGCAGGTCAGTTAAGAAATCAACGCCTCATATTGGCGGTTTGTTTACAAACATTTCACTTTAAATTTAGCAATATAGGTTGCTTGATGAAATAATTTCACAGTACATTACACAAGGAATTCGTTATCAAAAGCTATCAGTCAGATCTTTATCCCATCACAAAGCATTTAACTCGGCCAAACATTACTTTATTTCCGAACAAAGGCGCCAGCTACATAAAATGTATATTGGCGCGGAATGTCCAATCCGCAAAATGTCCAGCTATCGCATAGCGGCCAAATCTCAGATTGTCCAATTCGCAAAACGACCGATTATTAATATTTGCTGGTACGCAAATTCCTTGTCATTTTGTGACATTGTCATTTTGCCACGTCCTAAAAGTTGGCAGTATGCATCATAAAGACGCAGAGTACTATACAAATCGAAATACGCTTCCTAACTAATTTTATTATTTAGGAGGCAATTTACATTTATTTTATGGATTCACAATATACACATTAAATAGTGACGTAAAAAATAACAATATGCATTAAGTCAACAAAAACATGATGTGATAACAATTGCAATATTTACAATAAATTACTTAGCACTAATAAGCGTTTGGTTTCACGAGTCCAACTATAAAAAACTTCAAAATAGGACTAATGGGTCTTTTTACCTGTAGTCCTACTAAGGAACTGATTAGTAGGTCTAGTGGGAACAAACGCTAATGGGGATGTGTTACTAACTCATCAATCACTATATTTCGCGTATAGATATAGATGTGGGTGTAGTGTCTGATGAACTTTAACAACCTTATAACGTAATACACTAAGTTATGACTCGATAGCTCACTGTAGTCCATAGATCACAAGCACTAAATCTATTTAAGTTCTTCCTTATACCGACCGATACCTAGCCAAGTTCAGACCTACGCAAATTGGTTAACTTTTCGTAAAGCACTGGTTCTTTTTTTATCGCTCTGTCTCTAAGCCCGGCTTTCTTTCTACGCTGAGTCGCGCGTCGGCCGCGTAGTCAAGTAAAGCTTTCTGGAAAGCATACATATCATGAATCACCTTGTATATTTGGGGATTACTATGATTTTTACAATATACAAAATAATCGACTCAGACTGAACTCGAACCCGCGACTTTCGCATAGATATAAAGATGTGCTAGACGACTGCGCCACCGAAAGTTACTTTAGTTTGATCATTGACAAGAGGCGTCGCATATTATGTATTTGCTTTTTTATAGTCACACCAAAGATATTAAAGCTAGGCACTAAATTGTCTTTGCCTACAATAAAACCAAACCAAACCGCATGGCCTGAAGTCGCTCTGCCCCTCGACAGCTAAAATGCCATTTTGCAGTGTCTTTACAGTTTTTGCTTGCTATTTAATTATATAAGCATTAGGTACATATTTCATCAAGTGTAGCGTGTGCTGCCCTTAGATCATTTGTTGAAGCTCACATTTGTCTTCATTTTTTTCACATTTTTATAAGCTCTTATTTATTTAAGGATTATAATTAGATTACTTTTCTCTTGAGCCTCACCTAGTTCGATCGGCACCACACTGAAGCTTTAAATTCCATTTTGTGAAAAAGGATCATCGAAAAAAATGATAGGCACCAAGCCGTGTTTGTTGCCTGATTCTTCTAGGCTTGGTCGCGAGGAACAGGCATAGCTTCACCTAGTTTCTAAGACGTTTCAAAGTGATCCTAGTGATTTTATTGAAATAAATGCCTTTTGACTTTTGACTTTTTGACTTTTGATAAGGGATAGTATGATTTCTAAGACGCGACTCTAGCACGACGACGTATCTAGGGGAAGGTGAGTCCCGTCTGAGGCGAACATTTTTGAAATACTATCATCATCAATAAATCATCATATAAATTGTTCTACGAAGCACTGCATTGCAAAGCTGACATACGTGACGTTGGCTTGAAGATGACTTCAGCAAGACAGAAAGGCCGTTCTAAGAGCTGATGGTGGAACAATCAGTGCGGAATCCTATGTTTTCTTCGCTAGGCTTGATTGTAGAGGAAAGATGCACAAGGCCCTCATAGGACAGTCCCCAAGGGATGGTTCAGTGCAATCGACTGATGCGTAAGTGTTCCCGAGCTAAGTGTCCGTAAGCGGTCCGGCGTCAGTGTCGGCGCACGCGCTTGTGCCGATGCTTGCCGTGATATTATGTGTACTCGTTGAACTGTGCTATAGCCGTCTTCACCCTGGAATAAATAAATACAATATATTTAATAACAAGTGGCTGCCCGCGGCTTATGGATGTACTTTACGTAAGGGTACCGCACGAGCGGGTACCCAGATGAAAAGTATCTAAATACATACACAAAAAATACATACATACTAAATTTTAAAGAAAACGTTATAGACAGAGAGACTGAGTAACTTTATCATTTATATAAGCTTATATAAAATTGTTGTGGCGTCTGTTCGTGCCGCCCGCCGCCCGCACTAACCTCCACTAGGTGTAGGTGTAGGTGAGTGTGTAATTGTGAGTGCGGGTGTAGGTGTGAGTGTGAGTGCGAGTACGAGTGAGTGTTAGTGCAGGTGTGTACATACTTGTCGTGCAGGTGCATGGCGTCGGGGCGCGCGCGCAGGTGCCGCAGCGCGCGCAGCACGCCGAGCTCGGCCAGGCGCTCCTGGCGCGCGATGCGGGTGCAGGTGCAGGTGCAGGTGCAGGTGCAGGTGTGTACATACTTGTCGTGCAGGTGCATGGCGTCGTGGCGCGCGCGCAGGTGCCGCAGCGCGCGCAGCACGCCGAGCTCGGCCAGGCGCTCCTGGCGCGCGGTGCAGGTGCAGGTGCAGGTGCAGGTGCAGGAGCAGGTGCAGGTGCAGGTGCCGGTGCAGGTGCAGGTGTGTACATACTTGTCGTGCAGGTGCATGGCGTCGGGGCGCGCGCGCAGGTGCCGCAGCGCGCGCAGCACGCCGAGCTCGGCCAGGCGCTCCTGGCGCGCGGTGTGGGTGCAGGTGCAGGTGCAGGAGCAGGTGCAGGTGCAGGTGCCGGTGCAGGTGCAGGTGTGTACATACTTGTCGTGCAGGTGCATGGCGTCGGGGCGCGCGCGCAGGTGCCGCAGCGCGCGCAGCACGCCGAGCTCGGCCAGGCGCTCCTGGCGCGCGGTGTGGGTGCAGGTGCAGGTGCAGGAGCAGGTGCAGGTGCAGGTGCCGGTGCAGGTGCAGGTGTGTACATACTTGTCGTGCAGGTGCATGGCGTCGGGGCGCGCGCGCAGGTGCCGCAGCGCGCGCAGCACGCCGAGCTCGGCCAGGCGCTCCTGGCGCGCGGCGGCGCCCGCCTCGCCGCGCCACACCAGGTTGCCCGCCACGAACAGCGCCGCCTCCTGCAGCTTGCTCTCCGGGTGCGCCTGTGTAACGAGTAACTCCTACTAACATTACAACACAATTATACAAGGTGTCTTTTGGTCACTTTAAAGCACGCCGCCCGTGTGATCAAACCATGATCTACAGACATTAATTAAAAACGGTCAAGTGCGAGTAGGACTACTAACAGAGGCTTACCATTATTATCAAATACAAACTCTAGATAGTGGTTTAAAATTAAAGATTTTACGATTAATACATTCAATCTTTCACTAAAATCATCCTATTTGAATGTTAATGTATTATTATGCAGTTAGTCTTAACCTTAACCTTGACGATGACACGCTAGGCGTATCGAGCTTCATCCATCCAGGTAATTACCACCCTTACCTGGTCGACATACCACAGTGTCGAACGAAACGTTTCTGCTCCACTTTTATTATAAGTACTGCCAAAGAGTGGAATGATCTGCCTGCTTCTATTTTCCCGAAAGAGTACAATCTAGGAGTCTTCAAATCTAGGGTCGATAAGTTCACTCTGGGAAAGCGTGCTTCATCTTAGGCCACATCTCACTTGCAAAAGTGAGTTGGTGGCCAAACGCCTTACCATTATCAATAAAAAAAAAAAAATGCAGACCATCAACAAAACCTTCTAATATCCTGAAAAAGTAATATAAAATTCTGAAAAGAAACAGGCATACCAAATAATCAACCAGCTTCCTGAGTACATCCTCGTTCGCCATGATAAGGTCCTTGGCTTTCTCGCCATCGCCGATATTCCCCAGTATGCAGAGAGCTTGCTCCTTCACCTCGGCTGGGTATGACCCTTCTAGCACCACTATCACGGCCTGCAAACAAAGTAAATGTTGAGGAGGCTTATGCACAGTAGGTATTACTTCAAACAGTGGAGGAAAACGTCGTGAGAAAACCGGCTTGTCTTAGAACCTAAAAATCCGACAGCATGTGCGCGAAATAAGCTTATAAGTGCGCACGCACTTTAGTCCCTTCACCACACTGGTTCTTTTATGGACGGGCCAATGACCTCAAGCACAGCTACAAGCTGCCAATGATATATTATTCATAATATGTGTATCATTATTCTGTTTATTTATTACATATTTTATTCCAATAACTAAAAGAAAATCAGCAGTAAAAAACAGGTTTTTTGCCAACCGTTTTTAAATAGCCTATTTTTAGTATGTTTTCTAAGTAATTATTTAACTTCAACCTAAAACATATAAATAATTGATTTCGAACTGATTTGACCCTATAGCAGCTGATTTTAGCATACTTTTTTTCAATGAAAAATTATGAATTTCCAAAAGTCGTAGAACAAACAAAACAACCAAGTGACGATGACGATGATTATTTAAGTATTCGGTGGTGATACCTGCATGACCTGGGAGGAGTACTCGCTCATGATGACGTCGATGTGCTGCCGCGTGGAGAGCAGGTTGCGCAGCAGGCCCAGCGTCTTCATGATGACGCGCGTGTCGCTGTCCCCCAGCAGCCGGAACAGCTGCTCCGTGCCCAGGCAGCTCAGTATCCGCTGCTTCACTTTCTGCTCGGCCTGCGAACAAACGCAAACTCACTTCGTAAGTGCCTACTTAAGCGCGTCACACACGGCAGCTATAATGTAAAAATTTATATTATAGCATGATACACACATTATTATTATTATTCTTTCCACCTTTATTAATTTTTATATTTATAAACCTATTCCCTGACGATTCTAACATAATCTTAATAAGACTGTTCTCACAGGGTTGAATGACTGTGTAGGTAATGGTTTCGGCAGAATACCAGCGTCTGCTGCAAAATAGTAGGCATAATGCTGAGCCGAAGCCATTTTGCTGCTGCAGCACACATTTTTACTTTCATTACTTTTTCTCTTGTTTCTTTTATTATAAGTACCTAATATTTATTGTAAAATGTTGTGCAAATGTGTGTGTTTTGGTGGCAATTAAATAAATGTCTATGTCTATGTCTATACATCTCATTACATCTTTCCATAGAAACCGTCAGGAGACCACACACGGCAACTATAATGTATCTTTTTACATCTTTGTATCTTCTGACAGTTTCTATGGAAAGATGTAATGAGATGTATCGTGCTATAATATACATTTTTACATTATAGCTGCCGTGTGTGAAAGGCTTTATAATTAGAACTTACCTAACCTACTCCTTACTTTAGTACTAAATTCACGTAGTTAATATAATAATTATAATTTATTATATTTTATTCACTTAAATAAAGTAAACGAATTCACTTAAATAGAGTATTATAAATTACAGACCTTATTAGGTATTTTACTAGGTGGTATCATCTACTTAGCCTTCCAAGAGGCATGTGAATTAGGTTTACCTACTAACATGCACCCGATTATCTCATTTCAACCACTCATATAGCCGAAGACCACACTTATTTATTACACATTATTTCTACTAACCTAAGTGGTTTTTTTAGTGCTATTTCTATATGACAATGTAATAAATTTTTGGATGTTCAATAAATAAAGAATAAAAAAATATTTATGACCAAAGTCAAAAGGCGTTTATTTCAATAAAATCTCTAGGATCACTTTGAAACGTCTTAGAAACTAGGTGAAGCTATGCCTGTTCCTCGCGACCAAGCCTAGAAGAATCAGGCAACAAACACGGCTTGGTGCCTATCATTTTTTTGATGATCCTTTTTCACAAAATGGAATGTAGAGCTTCAGTGTGACCAACCGATTCTTATTCTGTAGCTGGCAAACACTGGACGGGAAGAGCGGACAGAGTTACTTCCGAATTTATAATATTAGTTAAAAGTAACAGAAAAATAATAATAATAACAGTTGTAAATTAAACTAAAATAATATTATACTAGAAATGAACTCTGTTTTCTACGACTACGACTACAAGTAGAAAACAGAGTTCAGATCTTTAGGCCTTGTCAAAATTAGTTTGATTTTGACAAGGCCTAAAATAGGAACATACCTGGAATGCCATATTCATTAGAGCCCAAATTCCGTTCAGTCGGAGTGCCGCTTCGGGCCTTTTCGTCAAGTTACAAAGCATTTCAACAGCTCCTGTGAAAAATTCACACGTCAATAAAACAAGATAACAATCGCGATAGCAAAATAATAAAAATAACAGAAATTTAGAACTTCAAAATATTTCATTATTCAAATTCTATGCAAAAATCAGCTGTTTTTTGTGTCAAATCAGTTCAAACTCATTCATCAGCTGTTTGATGTCGACCTTCTCGTACGTTAAATAATTACATAAAAAGATAATAAGAAGACCAAAAACTGGAAAAAAAAAGAATTAAATATATTGATATTTTTTCGCTAATATTATTTCTTTTTGTTGATAGAAAAGCCTCTTTCGGGATGGTATACATAATTATTATCAATCACCTTGTATTATTGCTCTCAACCGGTGAAGGAAAACATCGTGTGGAAGCCGACATATCCTAGAACATAAAAATTCAAAGACATGTGACATATGCATGAAAGGAGCATCTACAAGGTGCACTTTAATCGTTTCACCACACTGGTTCTTTCACCAACGGCCATTTTCAGGGCCACCACACCTCAACCTGCTTACTGACCTTAATGCAGGATGACCAAGAAAGAACCAGTGACACGAGAAGCAAGCGACTCGCCCGCCACGCCGCCGAGGCCAATGTCTCACGTCTTCCGTGGTAATACTGCTGCACACTATCTCTCAAACCTTGATCTAACATTGGTTCTTTTGCTGGCGAAAATTCGAGGAGTAGATTGCAGAGAGTTGATGACCCGACGGTCAGCAGTTCAGTGCCCGGAGACTCGTTTAGAAGGTGCATCAAGGGCCGCCACACCACGTGGTCCTGCAAATATAAAAGCCAATTTATAGGATTTCGTACTTGGTTAAAAAATGTCTACAAACTAATAAAATATTTAAAATTTAAATCATTTTAAATCATCCATTTTAAATCAACCTCAATGTATCAATTTTTTTATTATATGTTGTAGTTTTAATTCTAGTTTGCATTCAAATATTTATCAACCATACATACATATTAATGTAGGTGACCATACAGTGAAAATTGATGAATTATTTAAGAAAGAGACTTTCACCACCACCTGAAATGTCGTCCTTAATTGCTGCACAGATCTCGAGAGGGAGTGTAGGCACCTCACGGCTGCTAATCTTACCTGGAACCAAACAAGATAGACTTACATTGGGGTCATGTGTGGTTCATTCCACTGATAACTTTTTACTTTAGGAGACTTACAGTTTATTCTGTTGATAACTACTATAGATAGATAGACTTACAGTTGGTACTGTGTGGTTCATTCCGTTGATAAATACTTTAGATCGACCGACGTACAGTTTGTTCTTTGTGTTTAATTCCCTTGATGACTACTTTAGATAGATAGACTTAAAGTTAGTTATGTGTAGTTCATCCCCTTGATAACTACTTTAGATAGATAGCCTTACAGTTGGTTATGTGTATTTCATTTCCTTGATAACTACTTTAGATAGATAAGACTTACAGTTGGTTCTGTGTGGGTCATTCCCTTGATAACTACTTTAGATATACAGACTTACAGTTGGTTCTGTGTAGTTCATTCCATTGATAACTACTTTAGATAGACAGACTTACAGTCGGTTCTGTGTGGTTCATTCCGTTGACCACATGCACCATCGCGCCGTGAGTCTCTATAATTTTCTTGCGTATGTCCTCGTCGTTCGCTCCGAGCGACGCGAAGCACTTGAACGCCCCTTGCTTCGCGGCGGGCGACTGGCACGTGACTATGTCCGCTAGTGATGTCATCAGGTGGTTTGATATCGCCGCTAGCCGCTGCAGTGATGTGTCTACCTGTAACAAGGTTCACGTAAAGCTTATGTTATATTCACTATGCTTGCTTGTGTCACTGATTCTTTCTTGGTCATCCTGGATTAAGTCAGGGACCAGGTTGAGGTATGGTGGCCTTGAAAACGGCATGTGACCGTCGGTGAAAGAATCAGTGTAGTGGAAGGATTAAAGTGTGCCTCTTAAAGGCTCCTTTCGTGCACATGACACATTTCTTCGATTTAGTAGGTTCTAGGACATGCCGGATTTCTCACGATGTTTTCCTTCGCCGTTTTGAGAGCACTAGTATAGCACATACATTTTCTGAATGAATAACCCACGCCCAGTGCATCGGAAGGCGAGGCCACTACCACCACTCCACCACCAAGTTAGTTTGTTAGTGGCCAACCCAGGTGGTATTAATGCAGCCCAAAGGCTTATTAGTGCTACTATCCTATTGGCCGCTATGAGCTGCTGAGGCAGCCACAGTAACCAAAACTAAGAAATTGAGCTGCTGAGGCAAAAAGGATTTAAAGTCATTAAGATAAGAGCTTTTTTCGATGTTCCGATAACATACATAGTGGTCTTACCTCGGCCAAGTACGCCAGCGTCTCGGCGGCCGTCGCTCGGATGTCTTCCGGCATTTCCTTAGTGCAGAGGCGAGCGAGACACGGCAACGCTCCAAACACCACCCTGAAGTTTTAATAAACAAAAAAGGGGGTGTAGTCTGAGGCAAGTCGAAACATTACATTTACATTACATACACTAACCTAACCTAACTCACCGCAGGAACACAACACTATTTGAAACAAATAATGTTATTTGGCTGCGATTTTCTGTATAGCGGAGGTACCTCCCAGGCAGGCTGCTCCAATTTAGAGCGAGAATATCTCGCTGTGCCCCTACCACGCAAATATTCTAAACGTTCGGTGTAGAGTATGTTCCCGGGAAATCCCGTTCCCGTAATAACCGTTAAATCCCGGAATATTTCACCAGGCTGAAGTAACATCGTAGTTTCTGCAATCCACAACAACAAATGATCCTATATTGCGGGGTCAAGAATATGCATGTGTGACAAAAAACAACCTATGTCGCAAGGTACCACAAGAAACAAAATATCGAAAATCCAAATCGAAGATTGCAGCCAAATAACATTATTTGTTTCAAATAGTGTTGTGTTCCTGTAAAAAAACCCTGTTCTTTAAGATGTAATACCAGTTCTGGATTTTGAAGTTCAGTTTGCCTAGTGAAATATCGAGCCGCTAATTATATCTTGAAGTTACATCCCTAGCTGAGGTACTAACCTGTGGTCATCCGGGGGCAAGGCGCCGGCTCGGTGTATGAACGTGAGACACCGCGCGGCTCCCATCGCGATCGCGAGCGGCTTGTCGCGAGCCACCAGCAGCATTAGCAGCTCTGGCAGGGTTTTGTCGCCGTGCCTGAAACCAAGTTCCATATACATACATAAAATCACGCCTATTTCCCAGAGGGGTAGGCAGAGACCACGGCTTTCCAATTGCTATGATCCTGACATACCTCTTTTGCTTCATTCACTTTCATCACATGCCTCATACATGCTCGTCGGTTTAGGGTACTCTTGACCTGGCCTTTGTCCAAAACGTTACTGATTTGGACAAAGGCCAGGTTACTAAACGTACGCCTAGGTCTTCCCCTTCCAACGGTTCCATTCACACTCACCTTATACACCTGTCTCGTCAATCTTCTTTCGTTCATCCTCTCTACATGACCAAACCATCTCAGCATACCATTATCAATCCTCATCACTACATCTTTTTTCACTCCACAATGCTCTCTTATCACACTGTTCCTCACTCTATCTTTCAAAGTTACTTCACACATATAAGTTCCATTTATATTTATTTATTTATTTTAAGTTTTTTTTTAACTATGGTTTTGCCCTGTTACTGTGTTTTTTAAAATTAAGTTTAATGGAAATCGTATTTTTTGTACATGGCCTCCCGCGATACAGGCTAGTCCTAGGACCTCTAGTAACTTGTTTTTTGCTATTGCTAACTATTTTATAAACTGTGATAACTGCGCGCTAATTTAGTCCGTCGCTTTATCACAGAATAATGAATAGTAATTTTTAGGAGAAATCCATTTTGAAACAAGGAGGGTCAAGTGTATGTTAGCCTTGAGGCCTCCGTACACGTAACACAGGGTCGGAAAATCAAGATCTCACATGTACGAATACGAAGTGACAGTAGTCAATGTAGGAACATACTTGAACACGCGGACGAAGTTGCGGGCGGGTAGTGTAATATCCGCAAACTTTGCATAAGAAGTTTGACCTCAAAGATAGATTTACCTTGTATTTAGTGCAACTTGTGACACATTAGCGTTTTCGAAGCACATGGCAGCGAGCAGGTCCAGAGCTGGCAGCACCCTGGGGGGCGCGGGGGGCGCGCTCTTATTGGGCAGGAGCGCCGCCGCCGCGGCCGCAGCCCCCGCCGCGCACAGGGCTTCCTGCTCGCTCGGGCCGCAGCACCAGATGGACAGGATCCGGACGACGCAGATGCGGGCGTTCAGGGGACCTTCGCGCGCTATTTCTGGAAGCAAATTTTTACTGTCACAGTGCTGTTAAAGTGAAAGTCAAAAGGTGTTCCTTTTCATCATCATCATCATCAGCCTGTACAAGTCCACTGCTGGACATAGGCCTCCCCCAAAGAGTTCCACGACGAACGGTCTTGAGCCTTCTCCATCAACCATCACAAAGTCGTTGGTCCATCCGGTGGGGGGCATTCCATTGTTGCGTCGCCCGGTTTGTGGTCGCCATTCAGCAACCTATACTCCCCAGCGGTTGTCGGTTCTGCAAGCTATATGGCCTGACCACTACCACTTCAACTTGCTTGTTCATTTTGATTTATTGAAATAAACATGTTTTGACTTTCACTTTGACAGCATTGTGTGTGTAATGAACATTTTGAAATGTCTTGGAAACTAAGTGAAGCTAATCTTGGTCCTTCCAAGCCTGTCTATTCCCTTGCTACATTATTCAAATACATTGGAATACAAAAAAATAGACATAATAAATCAATAAAAAATTATTACGTGTCAATCTTGAGAGCAGTCGCGTATCTGGTGGTAAGGTTGAGATTGGTGCTGGGGGATGCAGGAAGATGCTTCGTAGAGCACAGAGTCCAGCTTCCACCAGCTTTGTGCCAAACGGTGCTGTCTTCAATAGCTCCACCAGTGATGTGGCTGCCCCATGCTCTACCAGTGATGTTACGTTTGCTGGAGTACCTTTTGCTAATGAACCTGCAGAGAATTACGAGGTTATGTATGGACGGTTTGTTTACAAACATTTCACATCGAATTAGGCTGAAGTATAGGTTATGATGTTTCAACAGCTGATTATAAGTAAAACATAATGAAAATGAAATGAAAGGGTGAAAGAGTCAGTACCGATAGTGATAGTCGCATCAAGCCGTATGTTGGGATCGAGGGCCTCATCAGACATGATCTGCAGGAGGCGCGGCACCACTCCTTGCTCTATGACTGAGTTCTTCTGTCGGTTGCTGCCTATAACAGAGTTCTTCAGGGTCAACAACGCTGCTGCTACCTTCCCACTGTCCGGCGAATACAACTCGTCAATATACGACCGAGAGCTCTCAATATCCTGCCAAAAATATTGTTAGAGGTTAGAAATCAACCAAATCAACAACTCCACATAAAATAAATAGGTACGAATAACAATTTCTTACCATGAATACTGTTATTTGCTGCATGTTTGTGTATTCGTAATGATCTACGCAGCAGTATTGTAAAAATAATCCAACCAACGTACTATGTACGAACTTTCTTCCGACTTCCGAGGCCGACCGACCGAATCACAGATACAAATATACAAAGATTACAAAGTACTCTGTGTGTGTCTGTGGTCACATCATCACAGCACAGCAGATGAAGCAGACGACTAACTAAGCCCAAAATGTCGTTAGCATCCTATTCTATTGGTATCTATGATATATAAAAAGTACTCTGTGCTAAGCCCGTTTGTCCAGGGAGTCCGTAAAAGAAATTGAAGACTCTTTGAATTTGAAGAATAGAAGAAGCTTTGTACCCACAATGTTCTTGCTGAGCAAACGAATTCCTTTTGTGTTTCTGAACGTCATCTTTGTTTGTCAAATATTTTATATATATAAACATGTTTTGACTGAATTTGAATTGAATGAAATTTGATTTGAATGAATGAAATTTATATTTTTTATAATATAAATTTCATTCATTCATCATGAAATAACATCTGTTCTGTCAGTGTCAGTCAGGTGCAATAGTGTTCTGTGGTCAGGTGTCTTGAATGAGTGAGTTCCTTTTTTCCGTCTGGTTTGCTTTTCTGTGCTGCTTGATTTGATGACAACTTTCTCCAACAAAATTTAACAACAATTTCCAAGCTGTAATACGTAATGTTTATTTGGCGTTACTTTGAAATAACTAAATAAATGCAATGGCTGATTCAGGGGTAGATACAAGCAATGAAAGCAGTGATAACCCAGTGTTCGATCTAGACCACAACCACTCGCAGTGTGTCTTTGAATTCAATCCTCCTGCTATACCTATAAACCAGGCAGGCCAGCCCATGCCCATAGAATTCTTTGGAGAACCGCATGACCATGTCGGCAAGATTAAATGCTCTACAAAAGCCAGGCATTGCCGATTGAAGTACAGATATGGTGGAATGATTTGCTCATCAAAAAATCAGAAACTTCGATTTGCTGCCTCCACAAATAACACCGATCTCGTAGAGAAGCTTTTGTCGTCAGGAGCCGATCCCAATTCATCTGACGAACACAAGAGAAGTCCCCTGCACCTGGCAGCTTGCCGTGGCTACGTTGATGTGGTGAAACTTCTTTTGAGACACGGAGCTAATCCCAACATCAAGGATACGCTAGGCAACACTCCCCTGCACTTGGCCGCGTGCACCAACCACATCCCTGTGGTGATGGAGTTACTTGACGCCGGCACAGATGTCAGCTCAAACGACAAGAATGGTAGGAACCCGATACAGATAGCCCAAAGTAAGCTGAAATTGATACAAACACGCCCGTGTGGTGAGGGGCATTTGGGAGGCACCAAATGGCTTGTTGGCGAGATTTGCATGGTTGTGAATATGATGCTGAAGTATCTGAAGATTCAAAAGGCTGATGCAGGTGAACTAGAGTCTGTCCGAGAGCGATTGGAGCGTGTCAGCACTCGCGAAGAAGTTGATTGTGAAGTACAAAATTTGCTGGATAGCCTCGACACTCTTAAACTTAGATAAGTTTGTTTATATCCTAATTTTAAGACTGGCTTATTGAAACTACCTGTTAGAGCTCATAATCTTAAGTACATAGGTAGTTAGATTTTATAGAAGTTATTTTAGAAAAGAACTGTTTGTAAGCTAATTATTTTCAGTTATTCAGGTTCGTTATAATAATGATGTAGGTATGTAAAATGCTATAAAAAAGGGAGTCAAAATTTTATATTCTTCTACTTTTATATATAATTCATTAAAGTAGGCATATTACCTACTATGTGGATGTTCAGTTAGTCAGATTACTGTTTATCTCAATTTATCATAATTCAAGGATAGGTGGCAGGTATCATATTTTTTTTTAAATAAATCTATTATTGATTAATCAAGTTGTTATTAACTCATTGATTACCAATCCTAAGATAATGAAATAGGTACCTATGTAACAAACCCAGCAACAGCTGCTTACAGTACAATAAATAGGTACCCAAATTTTAAAAAATGATTGAAAGAAAATAAACTTTATTATGTAACATATTTATTTCATAACTAACAGTTTCAAATTTTCTTTTATATATTGAGAACATTCATAAAATATTCATATGTTGCTCAAATGATTACAATATTTAAGTATTTTTTATCTTGACCGTGGAATTCAAATAATTTGCTGTTATTAATATTTTCTGTGTTCCTCAAGCAATATGGCTAGCAGAGAAGTTGTCCGAGACTAACAAACTTAGGGTCAGTTTGGTGTTTTAGTTCAGTTTCATGCCAATTCATCAATTTACCAACAGACCATATAAATAAATAAAAAATTAATCACCAAGCTGTGCGAGGGAAATGGGCTATGTTTTCGCAAGACAACTTCCACACACTATTGACTGGCCTCATAGCTCAGTTGGTAGTAACTCTGCCTTCTGCGCTAGAGGTCGCGGGTTCGATTCCCGCACTGGACAAACATTTGTGATAAACAGATGTTTGTTCTGTGTCTGGGTGTTAAATATTTATCTATTATGTATATTTGTGGTCTCTGGTACCCATACAGGCTATGCCTAGTTTGGGATCAGTTGACCTTGTGTGATATGTATTTATATGGCATATTTATTTATTATTTATTTTCTACTTATATGTATTTCTTGGGGAACATAGAAAATATAAAAAACACAAGTTACATGAATTTTGCAGTAAGGCGAAACAAACCACCTACAAAACGAAACATAACGAACTTCTATAGTTCTAATAAACTACTTTCATGGTAAGTAATTAAAAAATAAATATATTTCCAAGAAGACACCTTATCGAAATTATTATGAATGCATATACTTAAGGAATAAAAGTTTTATTACTAGCCAAACATAAATGCCAGAAAGTTTATTGTATCCGTATAAGTTGACACAAATTACAAGCTCTCATAAGTAGGCCGTGATACACACATGTCTGAATAAGGGCCAAACCAGCAGAGACGCTAGCCATAGCTAGTGTTAGTGAGCTCACTTGTCACAGGTGAATGGAGAAAAGTGATTGCTTACCGGTTTATGTAGCCGCACTTTATGTGACACCATACAGAACGGCTAGCTATTCACTTTTCACTCAGCAGCGACTAGTGAGTAACTCACAATCATTACGGACTCGGGCCTCTGGGGCAAAATTATACGCATATTACTTAAAGGGAGCTATAGCCTCCCCTCTTTCATGAAAGGGGTAAAAAACAGTGAATAAACATTTCTGTTTAAACAGAAATACATTAGATAAGTAGAAAAGGTAATATAAATTATGCAGTTTGGAAAACAATTCCATTACCTATTATGTAATAATGGGGTTTATTTAGGTAGGTACTATAAAATACAAGTACCTAGACATAGAATATTTTTGCAAATGCAGAGCTATGGAGACATGTTTTTATTGAACAAAAATAAATAAATATTATGGCAGAATATTTACTATCACAGAATCTGTAAGTAATATTTAATACTGTTAATATTTAACTAAGTGATCAATCATCCCCAATCCTTATTTAAATTCCCTTAGCCCTTACACCAATTCATTTACATCTACAGGCAAGTTACAAATAGTTTTGTTTAAGGTCTGTATTCCAAACTAACTCTTGAAGACCCATACAATAGGACCCATAATAAGTAATCAATATTTTGGAATAAGAGCCTTATTCTAGCATTTGGTATTTATTTCATAAAACTAATATTAAAATATGCTTATAGTTAAAACAATAACAGCCTTGAAAATATTTTTCATTGAATATGCATAAAATATATTGTATTTATTTTAAATAATTTTTTTCCATATTAAAAATAAAAAAATTTACTGCAGAAGATATAATACGAAATATTTTAATAATATGCCTATTTTAAAAGTTTAATTTAGCTTTGAGCTTGTAAAAATATTATTATAAAGTTATTATTCAAAAGGAAAAGTTGTTTCAGAATATTTTTGAGGCTTTGAGCAACTCTTAAAAATCAATTCCGTTATAACAACACGTTAGAGTGCAGAATATTTGGCACTATTCATTGTGGTAAACAATTTTGACTAGCAACTACATTATTGCAAAAACAAAAAAAGTATTTTCTAACTAATCGCATGTAGGCGACACAATAAGTTGCCTACTACAGTCTGGTACCAATGATATATTATATTGGTCTGGCCGACACAAGAGACCGTCCGTTTCTTAAGTACAAGGTAATTCATAATATGTACACCATCCCTAAAGGGGGAATTCTATCAACAAAAAGAAAGAATATTATCGAAAAAAAAACATAAACTTATCATTTCATACATACATCACTAACAATCGCATTTTTTTTTTCAAATTAGCTGTTTTTGGTATTAATAACATATTTATAACTAATTACTAAAAATACGGGAAGTTCGGCATCAAGCTTGCTAGCAAAAACAGCTGATTCATTACGTTTGAACCGATTTGACCCCAAAACAGCTGATTTTTGGATAAAGTTTTTCAATGAAAAATGTGGAATTTATTGAAGTCGTAGAACAAACTTTATTGCCAATTGGATGCACTTAGAATAAGCCCGGGATAGCATACATATTCTGAATCACCTTGTATAAAAGCATCTAAAGTTATACTTCAGTATAACTTATTTATATCACAAATTATAATTAAACAAAACAAGATTATAAAATTAGATAATAAATCACAATAATCAATTTTGGTGGAATGTTATGTTCTCTAATTAGATAAATTTAAGACAATTTATATCGCCACAACCACAATAAAACAATTTTATTTAAATCTGCAAGCAGAATAATATAGTTTTAACGTTTCGGCTCGGTTATGGTTGAGGTAACTACATATTCAGTCGTAGCGTAATCTGGTGAGCTCGACGCTATTTCGTATTCGGCACCATAAGATTAACAATGTTTGGAAATATTTCAGCTTGAATAGGCCCATATTCAACAAGCTCACCATCCACCGTCAGGTGCCCACTCGTTCCTTCGGGAACTATTCGGAAAGCACTAACGGGGATCATTTTCAGGAATTCCGTGTTCATTTCCGCGTGTGTCCCATGACTAACGCCAAGGAGGAACGAGAACAGCTGCGACCTGGTGATGCCGGCCTTTATTACGAGCATCCACATGATGCCGTCGGAGAGAAGCGAGCGCGGCGCGAACAGGAACTCCTCCCCGATGTAGGACTGATAGGCGACGTGGACCATGACGAACTCGCCCTCCTCGTGGTGCCAGTGCGCGGGCAGCTGGGAGACGAGCGAGGGCAGGTGCGAGGCGGGGCCGTGCATGCAGGCGTGCGTGGGCGAGCGCACCTCAGAGGTGCTGCTTGTCACACTGTGGTACTCGGAGCCGCGCGTGCTGAAGAACGCACTCCGCCGCGAATTCACGGAGTACCACGAATCGACTCTCTGATGCTTACCGTTAGTCGCATTCATAAATACCTCTGAACTGTTATCGCAGTCAATGAACGCTTCCGCGTCGGGGGAATCAAGTGCACCATCCTGGCTGACGCTGTGACTGAGGGTGAGCGGTAGTTTCGGTTTAGGAATGTTACTGACATCCTTTATTTTGACGTAGCTGACTACACCTTTGTACTTCCTGAGTCCGAGGAGCCTAGCGATCGCCCAGAGGGTGAACCGTTGTCCGCCGATGGCTCGTAGTCTTTCGCTCTCTATGTCGATGTCGGACAGCAGGCCCCAGCCAACAGATAAAAATGAAAACATTATCTGGAATAAAGAGAAATAGATTAAAATTACATACGTAATGTACGGACAACAAATTAAAAAATGTTTAGGAGTACATATCTGAAAGATTTAAAATTAATTCAAAACTATAATCAGCTTCTTCCAAAAAAGTCATCGACCTCCAACGCTGACTGTACTACGTGCCTACTTAATAATTAAGTATCTAAATAAATTATTTGATCACGACAAATCATTTACACGATAAGAGTTGGGATAAGCTCAAAACGAATCGCAACACTCTATAGAAAATAAAAATGGTTTGTAAAGACATAAAGATAAAGGTGTTATCAAAACTACGTACCTAAAATTGTTGAATACGAAATAATATTAGTAAACAGCGTAGCGTCCGCCCGCGGCTTCGCTCGCGTAGTACCCGGTATCAACTAAATCTATGCAAAAATCATGCGGATCCATAGCTCCGTTGCTGCATGAAATAAGGACAAACCAACAAAAAACCTACATACTATCGCATTTATAATTTTACCTTGCTAGGATTACATCCTTATAACAGCTAATGCAGAGAATATAATTTAGTTTAATTTATCTCAGAATGTTTTGATTTCGAAATTTCTGTTACCGAAATGAGTCATTTATGTCTGCAAACAACATCTTAGAGTACCTGACCTAAGTACACTTATCACCAAAGAGCCTACCTTATTTATATTGTGTAGGTACCTATTATCCATAAAAAAGATAGATCGAGCCAAACCGGACGCGGTAAAGCGATTTTTTTTGCATTCTCATAAAGCGAAGGTTAATCAACAACATTGAGGAAAATATTAATATCTCCTGCTATTTTTTTTAGATAGCACGCATTTGTATTGATTAGCAGGCGTCTGGCAGTGTTACTTTAATGTATGTATATGCATAACCAATTGCATTGTTGATTAACTTTGGTACATAACATACATCGCTTTATTATCAGAAAATTCGTCATTTTGTTTTAGAAGTTTCTCAAAAAGTTATCCAACACATACTACAGACTACTACTGTTTATCTGTCTAAAATAGTTATTGAAGACAACTGGTTACATTGAGCTCTAAGCGTGACACTCTTGAGTGAGAATTTTGAGCACGATTTACATACTTTACTTTTGGTTTCTATTCTCACTACGTCCATTGGCGCAGATTTGTTTCCAGCCAATGCCATGGAAAAACCAGTTAGGTTCTGCGGTATGTACGGCTCACTGGAACAAAGAAAACAAGATTTTAGAAACGTCATAATTACCTAGCCTTGTGATGACCTGCAGTATTATGACGCACTTGATTTGTAGGTATGATTGAAGTGACTTCAAAATTCAAATGCAACTAAATATTATTTCTATCTTAGTAAATGCACCTCCTTGAACAGCCTACAAGAAAAATGAAAGTATTGCAAGCTGCATGACTCATAAATTAGGTACAGCAAATTAGACATGAATTCCACTAAAACAAAATTGCACTCAAACTGTAATAAGTATTCATTTAGATAGCATGGATCATTTTGAAACGTCTCAAATCTAGTTTAATTTACGCATGTTCTTTGCGAACAACCAAGCCTAGAAGATGCATGCAAGAATGCCTGTATCTTCTGTTGGTCTCGAAGAATCAGTTTGGTTATTTTTTTTTAACGATCCTTCCCTTTATAACTTTAATAATAGAGTTGGAGCATATTCATTCAGTCCCAAACTTTTTGTCATATAAATAGCCGGATAATTTGTAATAAGATTTTAATTAAGACGTAAAGCTAACTGTTAACTTAGGACATCGCTTGGGACCTTGTTATAGAAGCGTACACATAGCCCTACATGATTTACTAATTCAAGTGCAAATACAAAACAAAGAACTACAACGAATCAATAACAATCAATACATAGCATAACTAGGTTTCTTCACTGATTCCCAACCTTAATTGGTGTAAAATTAGGCCGTGTTCTAATGACCAACAAAGTAGGTAATAAATAGTTATAATTCGGTGAAGTAGTAACGTAATGTGTTAAAGCATGTTCTGCAATTAGTGATAATTATTGTTCAAGTTTGTAAGGTTTACAAAGTTTATGGTGTTTTACATTAGAAACAGATGTTAGTTTTTCATCCATAATATGTATTCGATCCCGAAAGGGGCTATAGTATACATATAACGAGTCACCTTGTATTCATTTGGATTTATTGGGATGTGTAGATTGTAGTTCAATGGGGATGTATGGGGACAAAACAACACCTTACTGTCCCAATAGCCAACCTCGCCTGCACGTGGTGCATCCTGCCGAATAGCAAAAGAGGCTCTGGCGACCGGTTGATGGCGGAATAGCCCTTCCTGATCTTACACAGTACCTAAATCTTCTGGCCGCTGACGGGCAGCAGCGTCTGCGGCGCAAAAGTCTGTGTCCTGCGATCGCCAACCCGTCTGCCCAGCGTGGCGATTATGGGCAAAACCCTCCAAATGCAAGACACAACGAGGACAAGGGCCGAACACCGGGCTCAGTGGCGTGTATTGGGGTAGGCCTATGTCCAGCAGTGGACTAATGTGGGCTGATGATGATGATGTAGATTGTAGTTCACAGACTCGGTCAGCCCTTGCGATCAATATTATCTTTGCACCTGGCACTGGCGGGCCAATGTTAACAAAACACGATGATTACCTACTTATTAGTATATCATTGTACTTGTAATGTCTTATCAGTCGGTATATTTCCAAGGTATAACTAATTCGTTACAGAGATTGATTTTTATTTTCTAGGTCTGTTGCCCAATTATGAAGGATTATAATTATAAAGTATTGTTATCGTAGTCAAGTAGATACCTACATTATATTACATCAAGAAATGTCTGTGTTAAGAACACTATCTATTAAGGCACGCCGCCGTGGTGGCCCCGGCTGAAGAATAGGCCCTTCCATATCTACCTACCCATGGATTTCGATGTCGTAAGTGGTGATTAAGGGGAAAAAGCTAGGAAATGGGCAGCAGCGTCCCCTATTTTAACAACAATATCTGTAACTGCGCTCGCCAACCCGCGTGCCTACTGTGGTGAGTATGGACACTGTTGCTCTGGAAATCTGTGGGGGAGGCTATGTCCAGCAGTGGACATCCTACGGCTGACATGAAGAGAAGGCTATCTCATGAGGATTACAACATTGAGTATCAACACCATGGGGCTATATTGCGCAAATTGTCATCAGACCACAGACGGTAACTTTACTTTTTACTCTTAAAGTGCTAAGACACTGTTGAGTAATACTGCAGTTACATAATATAGAAACTCTCGTTTTTGTTGAGGAATTAATGACTTCACTTAGCTATCACTAGCAAAGCGGGCATAATCCATGAGTGTGTTGGTTGGCTGTATTGGGTTTATAGTCACCGGCTGTGTAATTGTAAAAACCGTTTAGTTTATAATAAATCGAGCGAGATATCCATCATAATAATTATCCAAAGGGTTTGAGTAATAAATTGAACAAGCTAATGTCGGACCACAGAGAGTACGGAAGACATTATGGCTAAGTTAAGATTAAACGCACTCTGACATTTTGCAATCGGTGATAATGTATGGGCATTATTTGCAAACCTTCGTCTAGTAACAACGAGTCGTAAATTAATTAATTTTACTTAGTGTGTAGGTAATTTCATTGTACCTAAGTGCTATTATTTGGAATTCTTTAGGTATTCTCAAAAAGCGGTTAGCGAGCCGGAAGGTTGAGGGTGGGACAATTATTGGCTTAAAAATGACCACTTCAAATTCATAGATCTCTGTATCTAAATAATCTATGAGTATAACGACGAATAGGCAGACAGACAGAAGAACTTTACCTATTACATTTTATGTATTATGTTGCCACACAAACTTGTAGGTAATAATGCAGTTTATTTCTCAAGACAGCAGACATAAATACTTAATTATGCTCGTTTGAGCGAGCTTCTTATTCTTCCTATAGAAGTCCACTGCTAGACATAGGCCCCAAAGAGTGCCACGACGAATGGTCTTGTAATTGTTTTATTAATCTCCAGCCGATAGTTTTAACTTGTACATAGTATCATCATCATCATCATCAGCCTGATGAAGTCCACTGCTGAACATAGGCCTCCCCCAAAGAGTGCCACGACGAACGGTCTTGAGCCTTCTCCATCCACCGACTTTCCGCAACCCTCACAATGTCGTCGGTCCATCGGGTGGGGGGCCTTCCAACACTGCGTCGTCCGGTTCGTGGTCGCCACTCGAGAACCTTTGTTCCCCAACGGTTATCGGTTCTGCGAGCTATATGGCCAGCCCACTGCCACTTCAACCTGCTAATTCTGAAAGCTATATCGGTGACCTTGGTTCTTCTACGGATTTCCTCATTTCGGATTCTATCACGCAGCGAAACTCCGAGCATAGCTCTCTCCATAGCCCGTTAAGCATATACATAGTATATGTACATAGTTATGTATCTTGGACAATATTGAGTTCATAAAATTAATTTCTCAACCTATATAATCAAATAAATGAATAACCTATGTACTAATGTTGTATGTTTAGTTTTTGTTTTGTTCATTGGGTGGCAAGGGGCCATTTCAGTGTTGAATGGACTGAAATAATACCTAATCGGCTAATTGGTATCCGAAACTCGAAGATCAAAATAGAGTCAGAATTTAAATGAAACAGAAAATATAATTTGTCATTTTATCTGCAATGTTATTAAACAAGTTTTAATCGATTTTCCTTATATATAACTTTGAATTGCGGCCATGTCCATCGTTCTAGTTGTTGGCCTTAAGTGCTATGCAATTATGAGATTATCCTATAAACTTAGCTCTCAGAATAAGCAAGTTGAAGTGGCAGTGGGCCGGCCATATAGCTCGCAGAACTTACAACTGTTGGGGAGTAAAGGTTCCTGAATGGCGACCACGAACCGGATTGACCGACGCAGCGTTGGAAGGTCCACCCGATGGACTGACGACATTGTGAAGGCAGCAGGAAGTCGGTCTCAAGACCGTTCGTCGTGTACATACTTACATTAGTATGCATCTGTATTGTATACCTGGTTAGGTATGGAAGTAAAACAGCTTGGGAACTTTGTTAACAATCAAACTAGTCTAAAAAAGGTGGGAAAGCAGTTATACAATTTATTTAAGAATTATTTTGTTTTATATTGTTTATGGATGTACGAAGCTAGTTAGTCATTGCTGGTGATCTTGGTTGAAAACAATGCCCTCAATATTATACATGTTTCACTAAACCTGAAGTCATTTGAAAGACATTATGTATGTTAATGTTTATTAACAAAATTTATTTTATGCATTGCATTACACAGTCTAGTATTAGTCTTGCTTGTCATGTCTCTGATTATTTCTTGGTTATCCCTTATAAGGTCAGTGAACAGGTTCAGGTATGGTGGGTCTATGACCGTCCATGAATGAAACAATGTATTTTATGGATTAAAGTGCACCTTAGTAGCTTCTTTCGTGCACATGTCTTCGAATTTTTAGGTTCTAGGACATGCCAGTTTCCTCACAATGTCTTCCTACAACGTTTGAGAGCACTACCTAGTAAAGCGCACATAAATGTTTCGAATGGAAAACCCATTGTACCGGGATTCGAACCCACAACCTGTAGTTTGAAGATCGGAAACCACATGCATGCACACACCAAGGATTTTTTTGCTTTCACTTTGGCTCTAAAGTTATGAAGGCAAAAGTGGGCAATGTGCCACAGATAATATTTTCAGATGCCCGCAAATGAATAATAGCTTTAATATGGTATGTAAGCTTACTCGGTAAACACTTGGCAGTGCAAGTACACAATGTATTTCATATCAGTCAATATGTCTTGACATTGATTTACCAAACTGACAACAATCTAAATACTTCTTTATATTCTATGCCCCAAAAAGTACTTGTTTGTGTGTGTGACATAATATGCTCAACCAATGGGGGTGGTACTATACATTTTCATTTATAATGCTATCATCATCATATCAGCCTGAGGAAGTCCACTGCTGGACATAGGCCTCCCACAAAGAGTGCCACAATGAATGGTCTTGAGTCTTAAGCCTTCTCCATCCACCAAATTCACACCACCTATAAAATGTTGTCAGGCCATTGGGTGGGGGACCTTCCAACACTGCATCGTCCTGTCATGGTCGCCATTCATCATCATCAGCTATATCATCAATATAGCTTTGCTCACAACAATGCTTGTGGTCGGTCGAGCACCATTTGGGGCACATTGAAACAAGATTATTTTATTATGAGGTTAGATGAATCAATTCTAAGAACTATTAAAATTTAACTTACTTGTAAAGGTGACAGATGCTTCTAGCTAGTCCATTGCCGGATCCACATGGCATTATCGCCAGCGGTACCTCAGCCAACGCCTGCTGCCAGTCCAGGCGTTCAAACATCCCATTGACAACCTCGAACAGCACACCATCGCCTCCGACGGCGACGATGCCTCTCCAACTGTACACATTCCGCGTTCGCACAAACTCGCGCGCGTACTGTGCGTACTTTGTAATGTGAAGGTCGTACGAAACTTCGGCTTCCTGCAATAAGGGCGCCACCTTGGTCTGGAACAACTCTCGCGCCTTCCCCGGACCCGACTTCGGATTTAACAAAATCAACAGCCGCTTGTCACTCGGTGGCGGCACTTGACCTATCGGCAGATCGGCTATCAAACACCGTATTGTTGATCTCCACTTTTGCGCTTCTTTGTTGTTGTCCTCGTACTTGTCGAAGGATCTGAAACGCAGCGTTATTGTCGTCCGCTCCCTTTTCAAGGTACGGCGGCTACGTTTCAGTATGTATGCGTAAATGTAAAGATAAGCGCTGATATCGTTTTCGTCGAGATCGCCGCTATTTTCCTCAACTACCTTCAGCTGCTGTTGGCGGACGAAGGAACTGCAGACGCAAGAGCCCGCTCCAGGGCGCCGTCTCTTGCTTCTCATGCATTTACTGCCAATTATATCGCGCAACGAAATGGTCTGCTCTTTGGAGCTACCGTCGGTTTCTTTTATAAGAGACAGTCCTTTTGATGTTAATCGAACGCGAAACACTGAATTCTTTTTTGAAAGAATATAGAAGGTTTCCTCGAGATAAACATGATCTTTCGAAACTAAATCTCCTTCGATTACGCTCGGCACGTCCTTCCCAAGTTTTGGATCCGCCATGACTGAATTGAAATTGATTGACAGACTGACTGACTTGCTTGCTTGCTTGACACTTCCTGCCGTCACTGTCCTTCACTGACATGACCACAGATTAATAGAGAATACTGCGTATCACTGAACTGGACCTGGGACCACGACTGGACTGACCAGTGAACACAACTGAAGCTGAACGAATAGTTCACTTCCTTAGGACAGGTTTTAACCGTTTAGCATTCACTCTATTTTTGAGTGTCAACTGTCTGTCACTTAATACTATGTCAAAGCCACCAATGAAAAAAACAGCTGTTGGCTGTTGCCATAGAGTAATTTTGTATATACCATGCCTTGCTTGCGTACATCGCATCGTGTTCATTTCATACTGTTTTGTAATTAGATTTTTATTAGAATCCCCAGATTTTTAGTTATTCTCGTCGTTGTGTTACATTTTAGTTTTATTTAAATTCATACATACCTACATGGTAGGTTTTTCAGGCCAACATTCTAGCAATATGGTATATAAAATCTTGGAACTCTACAGTGGCATTGGAGGCATGCACAGTGCATGGAACGGTAGGTACTCATATAAACTCTCAATTGAAATATTAAGTCTATTACTAAACATAAAACGCAAGAGGTTTAGGTTTTATAGGTGGGTTATTTACAAATATTTCACATCTAATTTGGCTGAAGTAGTTCATATTCCATTTTTATCATGTTGAACATTTTTTTTACAGAATCTGGTCTGCCAGGGCAAATTATCACTGCAGTTGACGTTAATACAGTAGCAAATGAGGTGTACAGACACAATTTTTCAGACATTAATCTGATTTGCAGAAACATACAGTCACTGACTCCAAAGGAAATAGAGAAATTGAATGTTAATACCATACTAATGTCACCACCGTGTCAACCTTTCTCCCGGAATGGAAAATATCTAGATAATAATGACCCTAGAGCCAATTCATTTATATACTTGATTGAAATTTTAGAACAGTTACACAATATTGAGTACATTTTAATGGAAAATGTAAAGGGGTTTGAAAATTCAACAGTGAGAAACCTTTTTGTAAGAAAACTAGCAGAATGCAACTTTACCTTTCAAGAGTTTTTACTATGTCCCACATCAGTTGGAGTACCAAACTCACGCCTCAGGTACTACTGTATAGCTCGAAAAGATAATTCCAGTTGGAATTTCAATAGAACAGATGAAATGGTATGTTCTTGATTATATTTTGTAATAATTATAAAAGAATGATCACATCGAGTTTCTTCATAATATAATCTATTGTTATAAAATTTCAGATGCTGAAACTACCAAAAGATTATGCAGAACCATACGCTATAAACTCAATAATAGAAAACAACGTGCCTGACAAGTATTTAGTGCCACAAAAACTGTTAAAGAGAGCAAATATTTTTGATATATGCCATTGGGGATCAAGAAGATCATGCTGTTTTACTAAAGCATATTCACATTATATTGAAGGAGCCGGATCATTTTATACTAATGCAAGTCCAGAAACAATAAAAGATACCATAGAAAAAGCTAATTCATTTGAACTAGGAAGTGATGAATTCATACAAGCAATAAAAGAGCTTAACTTGAGATATTTCACTCCAAAAGAAGTCCTGGCACTCATGTCTTTTCCAGAAATATACAGTTTTCCGCCAACTGTGACCACAAAACAATGCTACAGGCTACTTGGAAACAGTGTTAATATTAAAGTAATAAGTGAACTGTTGAAATTGCTATTTAATTAATAAATAATTTTATTTATAGATAAATGAATGCTAATTCTAAGTTTAAGTGACTATCTATTATATAGAACCATTGCTCAATAATTGCCGAGCTCGCCTCTTGGCTCTATAGTTGAGTACCCGCAGCCTTAGCATCACTGCAAATGAAGATGCTGTCCCGATAACAAATGACCATATTGTGAATTTCCAATAAGCTCTCTCATCCAAATAGGCCACTCTATCACAGCTGAAAATAAAAAATAAATTAATTTTAAAACACAATTTCTTATTTTTACATGAAAGTGCATTTAAAAAAGTTTTTATTACCTTCTAGTAACAGTTTCTCCATTTTCACACTTCAGTATTTCTTTAAAACTGGTGTGAATGCAAACTCCTATACTCTTACTTCGGATTTCGAAATCTAGAAGAATAATGACTTAGAATGTTATTGCATTCAGGTAAAATGAATAAATAGAAGTGCTTAGTTTATATTGGCTACTGAGGCTCGAGTTACTCACTTGTCAATGGTGAAAAGTGAATAGCTTGTCAGTTTTTGTAGGGGTGGTAGATGCTACAACACACAAAACGGTAAGCTGTTTGTCTCAACTCAACTGTCTCGAGCCTCTGGCCAATTCTAGTAACGGAGTGTTTAGGGTGCCTGAAGGTCTTTGTCATGGCTTAATGATTCTTATAGCTGGGATCAACATGTTAAAACAGCACTCAGCTGTTAATGTTAGTTGCATCACTCATCCATATGGTGGCCATGCTGAAGGTTGCTTAACGTAGCTGATCTACTAAGAACAGCTAGGCAAGCTATGTCACAAGTACTTAAGAAGTGCTTGCCAGGTTAAACTTACCTGAACAAGGATGACATTCACTAATTATGGTGTAAGGCTGATGCATCCAGCATGTTGAGTTATTTTCTGTCGGAAATGTTTTGTTTTTCAATCGATGACTGCCCGATAATGTATCAGCTACATGAGACTCTAATATCAGCACTATGACAGTCAATCTGAAAAACAGGACCATTTATGTACCTAACTACTATTATGAATCACAACACAGGTGTTTACAATAGTATACTTGTGAAAATAACTTACGCTCCCAAACAGACTGTTCCCAGGAGCATACATCTTTTGGAACATGTCTCAATCATTGTGTTGCATATAATTTTGTATTTCTTTTATTGAATCCAGCCTGAAGAAAATGTTTACAAACAAAAACACTTTGTGGTACTGTGACAAAGTTGACTGGTGCTAACTGCTGCCTCTGGGTGATCATACAAAATTACTCTATGGGGTGATCTGCGTGATCTGGCTGGCTTGCGCTTGCTCTGGTTGATCGGTCACCACAACCAATTAGTAGTATGTGACCAATTACAATATTTAGATTAAGCAGTAGTTTTTCTGTTGGCTATTTATTATATGGTGCTCGCTCTTGCACAATTACTCCGTTCTTCCTTCTTTTAATACACAGAATATTGAGGAATACTTTTTATTTCTGCGTCTGCTGCACAGACACTACAGACAGACTAATAGGGAGGGAATACCACAGAACACTATTACTCCCGTACGGAATACTACGTCTGAATTCGGATGTTTTTACAGTCAATCAATATTGCCAGTCTCAAGTAAACATGAATGTCAACTATTTTTGTTTCTTTCTTGAATTGACTTGAGTCTGTCAAAAGGGATTATTCCGGAATTCCCCCATGCCCTGCCCCCACGTGGGGGATTTCAGGAACTTTTGTCCTGTTTTCCCCCAAATCGGATCGAGCGGTGTCGTGGGGGATTTCAGGAAAACTGATTCCGGGGTCCCCCACATCGCTCGAGCATATAAAATAAATTAGTTCGTAACAACCATTAAAACGTCCCTGCTGCTGGATTAGTGGCACCCCGCTTAACTCTACAGATAAAATGAAGTTTTACAAAGGGCAATAAACTAAATTGATCATAAAAATGCGATAGATGGCTTTGATGAGACCATGTATCTGAAGATTTTGCAAAACAACATGAAGTAAGGTCCATAATTTTAAAAAAAGCTTCCTCATTCTCATTAAATTTATATAATATGCTTGTTTTTGATATTTTATTATGTATGTGTGTGCTTATGCGGAGACGTAAAAGGTTTAAAGGTTGCTACGAACTAATTTATTTTATATTCTCGAGCGATGTGGGGGATTTCCGGAATCTGTTTTTCCTGAAATCCCCCACGAGGCCACTCGATTTGATTAGGGGGAAAACAGGAAAAAATATCCTGAAATCCCCCACGTGGGGGCAGAGCGTGGGGGATTTCCGAAATGATCCGTCAAAAGAGAATGAGTGAGCTCACAGCACAGCCTAGGGAGGCTTGGCTCAATCAAACAAATGGCTGGCTCATTCACATCTTGAATTGAACATCTGTTTACGATTGAACCACAGTGTACTTTCATGTCTACGATGTACGTAGACCGTAGACAGAGTATATGTATCAATCATGTAACTGTGTATCAGCATCAGCCAAACAGGACCGTCGCGTTGTCGCCATCGCTTGTTGGCTCAAGTTGGCTGTTGCTTTCGTCCGTGACAGCTCATTGATCAGCATCACAGACCAATAGGATGCTAAATCAGCATGCTGCTGCTCTTAGTACTGAATTTGTTCATTTTTGTGCAAGAAGAACAGAATTAACAAATTTACTTCCAAAAAACGTTATGAAGGTATCACTAATTGATAGGAAAGTTATCATCTTTATTTTTAACTTATTTATCATGTCTTTTGTTAGTATGACTTCTTCCATCTGTTGTTAAATTAATCATCAGTCGTCAGTCGTCATTCCACTAGCTAAGCTAGCATTGAACGAATTGCACTAGTCTCATGAAAAAAAGCCTTCATCATAATATGAATGGACCTCAGATCAAAAAGTAATCTGTGCCTCCAATCCAATTTAGATTTAGTATCTTTGGTCTGTTTGTTTCTTTCTTCTTTCTTTCGTTCGCCGCCATGTTCGATGAGAAGAGAACGTAAACGGAAAAGCGGTGTTTGTTTGTAAAAAGTACTACAGAATAAATCATTTTGTAACTATAAAAGTTATGTGAGTGAAAACATTTTTTCGCATTAATTTGCCGTGTGACTTCTGTCAGCAAATAATTACGACAATGGCTTTGCCGAATGAAAAGCCCATGTCTATTCGTCTTTACGTGACCCATGTGGATGGAGAGGATCATTTTCTAAAGATAAGTGGCCAGCTCGATCAGCAAGCGCCGATGATGGTAGAAAGCTTATTCTTGGCAGCTCGTGAAAACTTAGAAAAGGGTGTAGGCGCAGTGCCTCCAGGCGCAATCCACGATGGTGTTATTTGTGCCGCGAAGTACAAAGATGGGACCTACTACAGAGCGAAGGTGGTCAGTACATCTAACATTTCCTCCGGGCTCGTAGGAGTGCATTTCATCGATTATGGCAACAGGGATATTATTTCACTGAGCACAATCAGGTTCTTGGACAAGTATGATCCGATGTTTCTTCAACTGAGAGGTCAGGCTACTGATTATTACCTGTCTCGTATAATTCATCCATCGGGGAGGTGGGAAGATGCTCTTCTGCAGAAACTACAGACTTTGCTCTGTTACAATGAGTACTCTGCCACTATAGATTCAAACACTCCGGTCCCACTGATATCTATACATTTCAAGGGTCAAGATCTATCACATCACTTGGCAGGGATTCGTTTTGGGGTAGCAATACCAATAGCTCAGCAGGAAGTTCTGCTAATGTCTGAAAACCAACAATTCTCAAAGTGGCAGCCCAATTTGACACATGAACAGCAGTCCTTTCCAGAACATGTACCGTTTTTATTGAACCAGAATTTCCCTTCCAATCCAGCATCAGCAATGAGATTGCAACAGAATGCTACATTGCCATATAATGGCACTATGACAGCTGCACCTTCTCTTATAGGTCAAAGACTACTTGTGAACAAGGTATCAAGAAACACTGTCAATCTGAAAGCACCAGCAAGGCTTCCGCAAGTAGCAACAAATAATAATGCAGTCCCAGGCCCTGCCACTCCATCTCCTGGATTGTTAATGAAAGCGCCAGTTGCCAAACCTACATCTCCTAAAAAATCTTCCACCTACAAAAGTAGACTGCTCGAGGCTAATTCCCAGCAGAAAGTGTTTGTTTCATATGCTGAGGAAGGCCCAGAGCTGTTTGCAGTCCAAATGGCAATGGATTTCAATAAACTCCAAGAAATGATGGATGAGATCAACAAAAGACCACACAGTAGTCTGGCAGAGCCACCAATGATTGGAACAGTCTGTCTCGGCCGAATGTCAGGAGACCGCATCATCTGTCGTGCCATTGTGATGAACTTATCCGGTTCCCAGTGTAAGCTGTTCTTTGTTGATTTTGGAGACACTGAGATGGTTTCGTACTATGATATCTTTGATATACCAGAAGAGTTTGTGAAACCCAATGTATTTGCGATGAGATTCTGCCTGTCGGGAGTGAAGAAGCTAGAAAAAGGGCCCCATCTAAATGAGACATTCAAACAGCTGGTTAGTGGAAAAATCCTGACTCTGAAAGTGGTGCCACCTGAGGGTCCACCATTGATACAGTATGGAGAGCTGTACATTGATAACAAAAACTTATTAGATCTTCTAATGGCAAATATGAAGGACAAATTACAGTTCAAATGGATGGAAATGCTGCCTCTAGGGTCCAGGCAGTCGGTGTTAGTGTCCTATGTAGACAGTTGTATAAAGTTCTATGTCCAACTGACAGATAAGATTGATGAATTAACAGCAGTGATGAGTGCTGTAAAAGTCCACTGTCAGAACAGCAATCCACCCGGGGAACTGCCAGTTGGAGCAGCTTGCTGTGCACGATTCCCTGATGACGATAACTGGTATCGAGCTAGGATACTTGATATTAAAGGCAAAACGGTGGTAGTGGCGTATGTGGACTATGGTAATGAACAGGAGATTGATGTGTCCGACCTGAGAACCATAACAGCAGACTTGATCAAGTTACCCGCTCAAGCACTAAAATGCGCCTTGAAGGTGAGACCAGTTTCCTTTCCTTGTTAACTTGATATTTCATTATCACTATTAAAATGCCAAATTACAGTATGGCTAGCATGAACTTGCAATTTGGATGTGCAATAGACATTTTTACGGAAAAATCGCTTTAGTTTTCGACTTCGTGGCGTATCGTGAGCCCGTCTGAGACGAAAGGGGTGTGGGTCCGATTCCTGCTTCTGGACAAATGTTTGCATGATCTGGAGTTGGTGTAATGGTTTCGTAGTTTCTGATCCAATCACAACACAGGGAATCCTAGTTAGGGTCAGGATTATGTATGTGACTGGCCTCATAGCTCAGTTGGTAGTAACTCTGCCTTCTGCGCTAGAGGTCGCGGGTTCGATCCCCGCACTGGACAAACATTTGTGATTAACACAGATGTTTGTTCTGTGTCTGGGTGTTAAATATTTATCTATTATGTATATCAGTCTCTTGTAGCTATAGTACAGGCTATGCCTAGTTTGGGATCAGGTGACCTTGTGTGTATATGTCAGAAAAAAAAAGGGTGTTATTTTTATTTTTTATGCTTTATATTTAAGTTCATCTAAACTACTTTTTCACATTTGCCAATATCAGCTGAACTGTAGTTATGTGACATCTTAATTTTTTTGCAGGGTTTCGAAAACAGACCAGTAGAATCTAAAACATCGAACCAACTAGAAATGCTGGCACTGGAAAAGACACTGATGGCAAACATTGTAGGAGTCCTATCCAGTGATACTATGCTTGTGACTTTAGTAGATGACACTGTCACTCCCCCGCTGGATGTGGCAAGAAAAATGGCACAATACTCACAACCAAGAAGTTCTCATGAGGTAAGTAAAATTCGTATCTCGAGATCCAAATTGGCCTCTGATGTGAAAGTCAATACCGTTTCATTTCTTACATGCTTCCAATAGGATCCTATACGATATCATCGCAGAGCTTGTGTCTGTGTAAGTTTTTGTGTAGCTAGTCCACCCTGACTCTTATAATTTTTTTGTAGTTTGTCCATTGTTTATTTCTCCGTTATTAAGGGGGTCTTCCAGACGCAGCTATGTATGCGCATTTTAGATTACGCGCGGGATTCTATGTAAAAATATTACAATTTAACCTACTTCGAGTCGCATCCATTTAAAACATAGCAAATATAATTCTGAAGACAAAAAAATATACCTCGGACGCGGTAAGCATGCTGTACCGGTCCACATCTACGCTGGTAAATGGATGATTGCCTATGGACTTATTGTATTGAGTCCCTCCGGTATCCACCTTCAATATTTTGTCCGCAAACAGCGTGGATATTTTTTCAATCACCTACCAAAACTCCTACAACTTGCAAAGGTAGTAATAGAAACGAAATGTTTAGATTAGTACCTTTCTAATTGTATCTACTTATTATAATGTACCTACTAATAACATATGTCATCGCCTTAGGGATAAAAAAAACCTGTTATGATTTTATACTGTATTCTAAATACATAAAAATAAAAATAAATAAATAAATATTCCGGACATATTCACACGGTCAACTGATCCCAAACTAGGCATAGCCTGTACCCATAGTCCCAGAGACTGAAATACATAATAGATACATATTTAACACACAGGCACAGAACAAACATCTGCTTTTATCACACAAATGTTTGTCCAGTGCGGAGATCGAACCCGCGACCTCTAGCGCAGAAGGCAGAGTTACTACTAACTGAGCTATGGGGCCAGTCAAAGTACATAAATAAATCTTTAGCACAATCTTTCCTAGATATATTATTATTATAATATTATTATTATTAAAGCCTTTTATTTCCTTAATAAAAACATAAGCAAATGGTAAATAGTAAAAATTAAGTAGTATATAATATTAAATCAACAAAATATATTTAAAGCATGCATTAAGTATTAGATTAAATAATTATTCTATTGAATTTCATTTTTACATTTTATTTGATTGTTTAAATAGGTAGTAGAATAAACGTTTCTTCAATTCAATTCAATTCTCAATTCTATTCTATTCTATGTAAGGACCTCTCAACGAATAAAGGCCTCCTCCATTTTGCTCCAAGCATCTCTATTTTTCGCCTTGCTTATCCTGTCCACGCCAGCCGTTTTGTTTATCTCATCTATCCATCTCTCTTTTGGTCTTCCTCTGTTCCTTTTATTTGGGGGTCCTGTCCAAGTCGTCACTTTATTTGTCCATTTGTCACTATCCATACGCGCTACGTGACCAGCCCATTTCCATTTAAGTTTTTTACAGTGTTTTAAAGCATCAATAACGTTCGTTGTTTTTCTTATGTCGGCATTTCTTTTTCTGTCTCTTCTCTCTCCTAGATATCCCATATTAATTCACTCATTTCGAATCTGCCTTAACTACATTTCCAATATCAGATCTTGTAAGAGCAGTGTTTATCTCCTAGCCAAAAGCGACTACGCCAGTCCGCAAAGACGCACCGGAGAGCTTTAGCTCCCCAGAGGAAAGCCAGCCGGACGACGGACGAAGGAGTTTCAGACGAGAGAAGAGCTTCAAAGAGGAACGAACAAATCGACCGCCCAGGGAAGAAGACTCGGACTTCGCTCAGAGAGGTGGCAGTTTTAGGGGCAGGTTAGTTCATCAGGCTTTTATAACCAAGTACCATAATACGGTATGGTTGTGGATCTAAAGCCGGGTTGAGATTATCGGAGTACACCGTCAGAGTCCACTCGATACTCTACTCGTAGTACCGGACAATACTCGGACGCTACTCGTATCGTGTCAAGATGTGTTTAATTAGCTGGTTGAAGTGGCAGTGGGCCGGCCATATAGCTCGCAGAACCGACAACCGTAACCGTTGGGGAACAAAGGTTATCGAGTGGCGACCACGAATCGGACGACGCAGTGTTGGAAGGCCCCCCACCCGATGAACCGACGGCATTGTGAAGGTTTCGGGAAGTCGGTGGATGGAGAAGGCTCAAGAACGTTCGTCATGGCACTCTTTGAGTGTGGCCTATGTTCAGCAGTGGACTTCATCAGGCTGATGATGATTATGACTCGTATCGTGACAGCCGGTATCTCAGTACTGATGACAGCAACTTACCAGGGGCGTGCTCCTAAAAAAAATTGTTACCTGTTGTAGCCTAAGTTTCCCTGAAGTTAACCTGAAGACTAAATATCAGTGAAAATCACTGCAATATGTATTTTTACATCGAAACTTCGTATTACATGCATTTACAACTCGATCAGACAGCAAGAACTGCGTCACAAAATCGTCTCGCATGATTTGACCCACAAATATTACACACGATAAATAAAATCTTTATGAAGTTTCTAACTACGCATGTTCAAATGGAATGCATAATATTCATTTTTAAAATTTCCTCATTATACCAAACTTAAATGCTACTTCCGAAAAGTGAACTCAACCGTGTGACAGCAACTAGTGTTGTAAGCCGGTATTTTATGTTGGCTAACAGCCAATACATAAGAATACTGCATTATCATATAATTTCGACAATTGCTTACGTAGTTTACGTACTCATCTCTTGAAGCTGTCACGATAGCGAATTCAAATAGATAAGACCTCAAACTAGATCTAAAAGAGTCAGCGTGCTAAACTTTATAGGGTTCCGTAGTCCGTAGGTGTCCGTACGGACAAGTATTCTCTCGTATCGTCGTCATCATCACAATCATTCATCATTTTAACAGTGGGACGTCCACTGCTGAACATAGGCCCCTCCCCACAGATTTCAGAGCGACTTCTTATCATGTGCGCGGAGATTGCCCATATTCACCACCCTGGGCACTTGCTGGGCGCTGGGCGTCATAACTTGTACAATTATTCTCATAATGTATGTTTTGTTACGAATACCTTAGATGTTTGAGAGTTCTACAATAAGGTATTCGTAACAATTTTTTTTTAAATTCGTCGCTGGAAAATGGGCTCACGAAAAATTCCTACGTTTTCGTTGTGCCACATACCTCGCCGAGCTTGTATGAGGTGGTAAATAAACGCCTTCAGAATCCTACACTATTCGCGATCCGATACGCGCATGGCTAGTTTACTAGCTACAAAAAACCGTAATAATAGTGCTTTGAGTCATGGCGCTTTTGGCCTTCGCCTCGGTTCTTTGAACCCATAGCATACTCAGTTCAGATTCAGCTTGTGTAACTGCGGTGTAAGCGTTATGTATCGGCGTAGGTAATGATTCCTAGTAATAAAGTGTTTGTTTATCACGAAACAGTGTTTATTGTGTCTAGATTGTGAGGTTCAATGTACTTTTGTCCGGCAGGGATAACAAGGAGAGTTTTGACCGCTCGGGTCCCGGGCGGCATAGCGAGAAGTCTGGCGGCAGGCCTGATCGAGGCGACAGGAATGAGAGGCCAGACCGGTTAGTACAACAAATTATACTAGGTACAAATTTTGATCAGTACTTCCAGAGTACTGAACAATATTTGTACCTAGTATAATTCGGTGGGCGTGAGTTGCTACTTTGTTGTTCTAAAGTTATTTAAAAATGATCTTTACGTCTTCTGAATAAAGTAAATTTTGAGTTTGACTTTTAGGAGCTTGTTATATCGTTTAGCTACCCCGAAATGTCAAAATAGTAGAGGTAAGTTCTTACTTTTTGGGCTGGCTATGGCATCTAGGCCTTACCGCCAAGTCTTACGTGTATTTTTTCTTATTAATTTGTTTATCTTTCTTCATTTTCTTTCGTTTATCATCGTCAAGTCAAGTTCATTTTCTAGTTGGCGCCAATAGGTCCCACCAGGTTTTAGTAAAATAGCCACCATTATATCTTACTAAAACTGTAGAGGTAAGTATAATTCTGAAATGAATTCTATATGACATATCGCATGCCGTTTGAACAGGGCTTGAAACGAAAATAATTGCAGTAAAATTTAATTCGTTAGTGCGTTTATGCATGCAACATATATAACATAGTTGAAAACTTAAACAGTGGATGTGGCTGGTTAATCATGATTAATTATTCTCCACTAGCTTTCGCCCGTGGCTTCGCTCGAGTGGTATTTGGATAAAAAATTAGTCTATTTGCTATTCTACGTAAAGACTTCTATAATGTATTACGTGTCAGTCAATGTGTCATCGTGAAGCCTACATTAAACGGCATGCGAAATGTCTTTCAAAATGAACTTCTACTGAATAAAGTATATTTTGAATTTGACATTTGAGAGTGTGCGATATAGCGCGACGATATCGCAAAGTCCTAAAAGTCAAACTCAAAAATAATCTTATTCAAAAGACGTGAGGATAATTTTCAAATACATTTTAGTTGACATATCGCCCGCACACGGCTTGACATTGATTTTGAACCAAAGAAACGCAGAAGACCGTTCTAATAACTTGCTTCTATAATCTGTGCAATTACCAACAGAAAATATTTAAATTATAGGCGCGGTCCTAAGCCATGGGAGGCCAACCAGACATCCCCTCCACAAAACGCGGCGACTGATGATTGGGAAGAATCATCCCCGCCTTCCTTCCAACCCCCTCCCAGGCGGGAATACAACAGAGAGAGGGAAAATTTCCGGGACAATAATAGGGAAGGCCGGGATGGTAACAGGGACAATTTCCGGGACAATCGAGACAGGTATGTACAATATGCATGATGCTAGCATTACGATTAGTAAAATAATGGTTAATAATACGTCAAGAATATCCCGAATATTTTAATAATTGTGAAACTTACGCCCGATTTCAACAACCGACCTCTATATATAGGCAATCACTAATGTATATCTGCATGATTATGCTACTTGGAACTCAGTAAAAATGTTAGGCGAAGGTTAAATTATTCATATATTCTGTTCATAAATTAAGTGGTCCAAATTATTCCGTTACAATTTAGTGGTCAAAATATTCTATTTATAATTGGGTGGTCAAAATATTCTGTTCATATACTAGACAAACTATTCAATTATGAACAGAATATTTTGACCACTCAAATCTTACGGGATAATTTGGATCTCTATTCGATAAACATAAATATTTGAACCACTATTTTAAAATAAACACTATATTATATACTATACTATCCCGTAAGATTTGAGTGGTCAAAATATTCTGTTCATAATTGAATGGTCAAAATACTCTGTTCATAATTTAGAGGTCTGAATAGTTAGATCATAATTTAGAGGCCCAACCAAATTTTCTGTTCATAAATTAGTGGTACAAAAATTTGGTTCATAGTTCATTGGTCTAAAAATCTTAGTTTTTTTTAAACAACAATGACAGTTTTGAATGCGATTCGACAGAAGAAAACCTAGGTCGGAACCGCACGATAAGGCGGCGTCTCGGCCGAACTGGAAGAAAGACGTCGCCGCTGGTAAAAGGCTGAGGCAAGCCGCTGAGGAATCTTCCGCTGATACCCAGAACGTCACTGTTCAAAGGGCTTCTATCCAGGATAGATTGAAACGGTACCGTGTCGTGACGCCCCCTAGGGTTGGCCTATGACTTTATTTTACTGGTTATAAAAATACGAGCTGTGGGATTTAAAACCTTTTTGATGTCGAAGTTAACAACTCAGTCAACTTTGTCATTTGTATTGTTTGGACGGGCCGCTGACTACCTCCCATTAGACATCTGAGCGCCCGAAGAATTGAGGCCCGAGATCGGGTCTCGGGCCTCAATTCTTCCGTAATGTTAGTGAGTGAGACACTTGTCACCGGTGAGTGATGAAAATTGAATATAACCGTTTTGGTATGGTGTCACGTAAAGCGCCCCTATAAAAACCGGCAAGCTATTCATTTTTCACCACTCTCCGGTGACTAGTGAGACGGCTCATTTAAATGCCAACTCGCTGGTCCGATTCTGAGATGCCAGTTCGTTCTCACTTCTCACTTTTCGTATGGCGTAGGTATGGCCGTTTTTGTATGGTGTCATGAAAAGGGCGCCTACAAAAAGCAGTAATCTATTCAATTTTCACGGTCGAAAATTGACTAGTGAGAACTCACTGACATCTCAGAATCGAGCGTCTGAGAGTACAATGCTCAAGGATTACACTCCTGAGCTAATTTCTTTCTTTTGCAATACGTTATAATGTTCTTGAAAAGTCCCATAAACATGGTAACCCGTAAAATACAGTTCTGGCAACCCTATGTCCCCTTCGACACGCTTTCACACGCACCAATATTAATGCTTTATCAATCCACTATTCATTCTTGCAGCGGTACATGGCGTGATCAGAATAATTTACTTGCAAAATTCTAGTTATCGGCACGCATTTCTCATTCTACTCAACTAATTGTTTTGCGAACGAGTAATCTACATTCCATTTTAATTATTATCATTTTAAAAGGGTGTGCTGTTTTATAAAAATAAAAATAAAATAAAATAAAAATATTTTATTTCGGACGACTAAAATCCATAATGTTAGTAAAATTATATAAAAAGAACTTATAATTAGGGTTAGTACTTAATGCTAAATAATTAAATTAAACATTTCAGTAGATCACTCTCCTCACGAAGCAGTGCCACGTGGGAGAGGTGATCCTGCCAGCAATCGTTTGAAGGATGATATTGGGGCTATCACGCACTCTGCGCATCAGGGATGTGGTCTTTTTACGGAGAATTGCAGCAAACCCATCCGTCTCGTATTCTGCAAACATCCCTGATGCACTGCAGAAACGCGGCAGCCCCAACATCATCCTAAAAATATTGTTGTACTGGACACGCAGGGTCTCTAGCGGTCGCCTAGTGTAGTTAACCCATAGATTCCCGGTGTAGAAACTTTGACAGTATGCTTTAAATAGCGTTAGTTTCACTTCTTCTGTACACCGGGAAAACCTACGGATCAGGATTTATGTACGTTATATATACACTAGCTTCCGCCCACGGCTTCGCTAGCGCGGTACCTACATAAAAAAGTAGCCTATATGCTATTCTAGGCAAAGAACTCCATCTATTCCAAGTTATGAAACTTGGAATAGAAATCCGTTGAGCCGTTACGGCGTGATTGAATAACAAACATCCAAACATCCTCAACAAACTTTCGCATTTATAATATTATTTGGAAACTGCTTGTAAGCACATATACAACGTGATTCATAATAATGTGTACCATCCCCAAAGGGGCCTATGCTACACCCAATTGTAAATGTTTGTCATGCTACTCTTGGAAATTCGTAATTATTCATTGAAAAAACACTTTAAAGATCAGCTGTTTTGGGGTCAAATTTGAACTGAGCTCAATTATTTGGCTTTCTTAGGTAGCAATCTTGATGTTGAACTTCTCGTATGTTTAATACTTTAGTTATAAATATGATAAAAAGGATCATAAACAGATAATTTGCAATGAATCGGGGAAAGAACCTGTAAACTCTTTGTTGATAGAACAAGCCTCTTTAAGATAGTTACATATTATGAATCACCTTGTATACTGTCATAATAAAGGTGTAGGCTCACCGTTCTGATACTAAAAACGTTTTAATAAAGCATTAATTGTTGATTTAGCGATTCCTCGCCCTATTTGCTTGTCACGCTTGGTTGCGTATCACTTGTATCGAGCTTGTTTTCAATACGTTGCATATTCGTCTGCTCTCGTTTCGAAATTCCACACACTTTTTCGTTATCGTTTCAGCACGGTTTTGGCGTTTCCATTGAGTTTGATTCGTTTCTATTTTGTTATGCTTGGTGTGGTTTTGTTTAGCCTTTGAATGAACTTGTAATCTTGCCTTGTTTTGTGAATTACGATGGATCTTGACCGCTGTGAAGATTTTAATAGAATTAGATTCTTTTCTTAAAATGCATTGGAAATAATATTGCAACGCTTAAAACAAAATTTCATTGCACAATGGGAAGTTAATGCAGGTTAAACACCCCACTTGAAATATAATTCACGGCGGTCACGATCCATTGTACAACACGCAGAAGTTAACTAGGCACCTCGCTGTAATGTTTTGTCTCATTCTCATTCGCGAGAGCGGTAGGCGGTGAGCTGTGGTGGGAGGGCGAAGCACATTCCACGCGGGTGCCAAGTTAACTTCTGCGTGTGTCTACTTGTTTTGTTATAATCTTGTTTGCCATTTCCATACAAAAGTACTAAACGTTTAACAAACGTCCTACATATCACAAATGGCGTGTGCACAATGCAAGTAATTAGAGCGTGCAAAGCATGAATACATACAATCTGATAAAAAAATGATACACACGATCGATTCATCGCCATAACTCTGTTTCAAAAACATGCGTTGTGCCCACGAGCCATAAAACTGACCTGTATCAACCATAAATCTCTTTACAGGGACAGATTCAATCAGCCCGAAGAACGAGAGGAGAGGAAGAACGAAGAATGGGGCAACAGAAACAGGGAAAACCGACCGCCGAGGGAGAATCGCGACAACCGCGGCGAGAGACGCGAATGGGGCGAAAAGAAAGACTGGGGGCAGAAGCGAGACTTCAGAGACAACAGGGGCGAGCGGTCCGAACGCCCCGAGCGAAGCGACAGGCCACGAAGCAACTTCTCCCCACGAGACCGAGCGGAGAAATCCTTCGGCTCAGAAAAGAGCTTCAAGTCTCAAGACAGCGGCGGCCGCACTGCGCCCTTTAAGCCGCGGAGCAAATTCACCCAGCAGACCAAGGAGCTGCCTGACCCCGTCTCCCCTGACACCCCGTTCGCGGAGCCAAGCGTCGAGCTGGGCGCCCAACACGAAGTCTCCGTCACCTGGATCATATCCCCGGACAGCTTCTACACGCAGATTCTGTCCTCGCAGCCGAAGTTCCTCGACATGATGCATCAGATCCCCGAGCTGTACAAGGGTGTGAGGCCGTTCGCTGGGGATGTACCGATCGGTTCTAGCGTGCTGGCTCGATATCCAGCTGATGGGGTGCTGTACCGGGCGACGGTAGTATCCGTCCAGCCGTTCTCGAAGTTCATCGTCCGATACGTAGATTTTGGGAACAAGCAACTTGTTGATCTCCGCGACATCTGGCAGCTGGATAGATCGCTGCTGGAGCTGCCCAAGATGGCGATCCACTGTTCCCTGATCGGCGTGGTGCCTAAAGACGGGGAATGGAAGGCGGATTCCGAGATAGACCTTTGCTTCAACGCGCCACGTTACCAGTGCTCGTTTCAAGAATGCGCAGAGGAAACTTACAAGGTTTCGCTGTGGAATAATGGAGTGAGCGTTGCCGATACGCTTGTTGAGAAGCAACTCGCTATTATGTCTGAACACCAGTCGTCTGTTACATTGAAAGGTAAATAACAGCTTCCAAACCGTCTAGGGGAGAGTCGTGGGCTCGAATCCCGTCGCAGTCGGTGCTTGCTTGCTTGTCGTGTCACCGATTCTTTCTTGGTGATCCTGTATTAGGTCAGTGGCCAGGTTAAGGTATGTTGGCCCTGAAAAGGGCCTATGATCGTACCTCCCCATGTATTTCTTTATTTCTTACCAAAAGCCTGAATATGAATTTTCATATCCCTAAGTTGATTATGGATTGCACATACAATCTTTCAAACCCTATTTCACCCCCTTCAAGATTATTTTTTTGAGACAAAATATTGCTTATGTCGTTACCCAGAATATAATCTATCTCTATGCCAAATTTCATAACGATCCGTTCAGCCGTTTAGTCGTGAAAATCTAACAAACGAACAGAGTTACTTTCTTATTTATAATACTAGTATGGATTAAAAAATGTTACGTATTTCCAGACGAGCCGATCGACATGACGATCATAGTCGGCCAACAGATCATGTGTCGCGTCACGCACGTGGAATCCTTCGAGAAGTTCTACGTTCAGCTCGACGTCGAGAAAGCTGATTTAGTTGATGAGACCATTGCAAACTATGATGTGGCTAAAGTAAGTTGGATAGTCAGAATTCATAATTTCATAATTCAAAGCTGGGCTTTTTCATAAATTCCCAAGTGTGCAAACTCTTATGAGAATGTGACGAACCTAACACCCTAGGTTGGTCATTCTCATAAGAGTGGCGCTGATGATGAAAAAGGTTTAATTCATTGATCATTTCGTTATAACATATAACATAGGCATGTCAGGTTTACAGTAATTACAGTTCTTTACAAGTAACGTTCATATAATTTTACAAAGATTTTAGATTTTATAGGTAATTTATAGTTTCTACTCCACATGCAAATCAGAAAATGAAACGTTTAAATATTCCGCGACATGGTAAAATGGATGATTTTCAAAAAATGATTTAATTTTATTTTTAAACTGATTAAAGGGAAGCCGGGTTATTTCTAAGGGTAGTTTGTTATACATCGCAAGCTTAAGGCAGAGACCATGGTTATAGGTTTTCACGAGTCTAACGAGAGTCGAGGTTTTTATGATGAGTAAAAAAATGTACTTTTGGGAAGACTCATTATTGATACTAATATTAGTAACTTATGTAATACTACTTGTTCCGTTACTAGTCTAACAACATGATAGGGGCTTATTCTACCAATATAAATAAAAAATATTTGCGAAAAAACAAACTATTCCATACTCGCACTTTTTTAAATCAGCTGCTGTTTTTGGTATTTTTACCATTTTTATAACTAATTATTAAACCTACGAGAAGTTAGGAATCAATATTACCAGCTTAATAATTGAGTTTTGAGGAAATCCGTAGAAGAACCAAGGTCACCGATATAGCTTTCAGAATTGATGTAACCACCCGATGGACCGACGACATTGTGAGGGTTGCGGGAAGTCGGTAGATGGAGAAGGCTCAAGAACGTTCGTCGTGGCACTCTTTGGGGGAGGTCTATGTTCAGCAGTGGACTTCAGCAGGCTGATGATGATGATGATGAATTGAGTTTGAACTGATTTTACCCAACAGCTGATTTTCACATAGTGTTTTTTAATGAAAAATGTCGAATTTCCAATTCAAATTTTATTTCCAGTTGGGTGTAGAATAAGCCCATTTCGGGATAGAATAAATATTATCATACTTGTATAAAACCCAAATATGTTGACGTTCGTTTAGCGTTCTTGACCATTCTTCTATGTTACAGCTCACACCACCCAGCGCAGACAGCATCGCTGAAGGCACTCACTGCACCGTTAAACACGACGGAAAGATATACCGCGCGATATTACAAGACGTTTCAGACACCGCCAACATCAAGATGGTGCTGCCCGACTATGGAAATACCATCACCACTTCTGTAGAAAATGTAAGTCAAAAATCAGTCTGCATTTTATATGGCTTTGTGTGATGCATTTTATGTGCACGAAAGGACATTAATCCTTTCACAACACTGATTCTTTGACCAACGGTCATTAATTATTATTATTATGAAGCTATGAGACCCGTTGGCTTATTAGTTACAGAGATCCGTGACCTTAAAGTCATCATCATCTCCCTGCCCTTATCCCACTTCATGTGGGGTCGGCACAACTTGTTTTTCTCTTCCACTCCCCTCTATCAGCCGTCCGTGACCTTAAAGTGCCGTATAAAAATCAAGTTTATAGCTGATATAAAAAGATATGGCATTGAATGTCTAATTTTGAATGAAAAACCTCTAGGGTACTTCCAGTTTCCTCACAATTAGGAAATTTAGAATGCTAAGAGCTTTTGTGACATAAAAAAGTCTAAAATTGAGGATATATTTGCGGTCAATATCATACAATGAACTACGTGAGCGACCTCAAAATATAAGTTTGTCACTTCTTACACTTGGCATTTTGATTTTCTGACACCATGTAATGGTACGGAACCCTCAGGGCGCGAGTTCTCGCACATGACCTTCTTTATTTTTAATACATTTTAGTTTTAATTTTTTTAGCTTACTTTAGACTGTACCCGACTGTGACTGTGCCCGAGACTTCGTCTGCGCAGGATTAGTATTTCGAGTAGCTAGTAGTCGTATTTTGGACAATTTACACAATATCTTTATAAATTGTAACCTATGTGTTATTCTGATGTATAAGCTATATTATTGTGAAGTTTCATTAAAATCCATTCAGTAGTTTTTACGTGAAAGAGTAACAAACATCCATCCATACTTACAAACTTTCGCGTTTATAATATTAGTAGGATGAGGAAATAACAGATAATGTAAACAACTTTTCTTTGTTCCAGATCATGATCCTACCTTCGGAATTGACCGTGTACTACTATCAGTCTCTGCACTCTTGCCTGAACAACTACACAGAGGCTTCCAATAAACTGATGTCACTTGAAGAACTGAAGGCTCGCCTCACTGGCAACAAGTTCATTGTCTACATAAACGACGTTGATGGGATCACGTAAGCACTTATTGAATATAACAAGACTACAAAAAAAAAGTCAATGCACAGGCTCATAATTTTTTTTAATTTAATGGATACCCACCCAGTATTATAAACTCGCGCGCATCAAAACCAATTTACGATTAAAATTATTTCTTTACTTTATACACCCACTAGCTTCCACCCTTAGCTTCGCTTGCGTGTTACCTACCTAAAAAGTAACCTATATGCTATTCTAACTATAGATCTCTTTATATTCTCTATATTTCTATTCAAGTCTCAACGAAATCGTTTGAGCCGTTACGGCGTGATTGAATAACAAACATCCTCACAAACTTTCGCATTTATAATATTATATTAGGATTACCAAAATTAATCGGAATTTAATGGGGAGAGGGTACGTATCTTCGTTCGTGGTCTGGAGGAGCCACCGAGTGCCTCCGTGCTTCGGGATACGTCTACATGTCAGTTTCAGTTAAAATAGTCTCTAAGTCAGCTTTCGGTCCGCTTGACCTTCGGGAACTCGGGAACTCAGGTCACCTTCGAGGCTCTTGGCCTTCTTGACCTTGGGGTCACCATGAAATGAAATGAAATCAGTTTATTTGCTAAAACATGGTAGTTGAATATAATCGCTGTTCTTAGGCAGTAAGCGGGCGCACATGTTTTTGCTACACAAGCATGCAAATGTTTTATTTAGTATAGTAGGATTACAATGATTTAACAAAAAAATACCAAAATTTTAAAATTAAAAAACAATGTCGTTATTATTACAAATTTAGATACGATTATATAAGATTAGAGTCATAGTTAAAAACAGTCAAGATTATGAGCTATATTTATATTAGTTGCACAATCTACATTAATTAAATAGGATTTTAGCAATAAGTAGGTAATCATTAGTCAAATTTACAGTCTAAAAATTCAGCAATAGAATAAAAACATTTATCTGCTAGCCATTTATGTAGTTTTATTTTTAGTAGGTTGCCAGATAATTCTCTAAGTCCTTCCGGGAGTTTATTAAATATTATTGGTGCCATAAAGTAGGCGTTCTTTTGAAGGGACTTTTTACATAATGGCAGATAAAGCCTATTATTTGTTCGTGCGCGAAGCTCGCGAGCAGAAGATGACCTTCGAGAGGGCCAAGAACTCTCGCACTATATTTAGCCACCAGCCTTTACAAACTTTTCATTGCAGCTTGGTGTCAACTCTATACGACAAAACCACCGGCCAGAAACTGGCCATATTCGAGCCAGACGAAGGCGCTTACGAAGAAGTTCTTACCTTGTGTATGCGGTCGGTGTTCAACTACAACTTTGGCATGGCGTACATATCTCACGCCGAGAACCTCAATGAAATTTACCTGCAAAAGTCTACGGATGGAGATAGACTAGCGCTCCTGTTGGATGAACTTTATAAGTTCTATGAAGAAGGTTAGTCAAGATTCTTATTCCTTCCTGCACTCATGCACTCAATATACACACACACATACACACACGCACACACAACATACACACACACCCAACATACTCACACGCACTACACACACACCTACACTCTGTTAAATATGTCTAAATCTTGTAGAGGCAAAATCCTATAACTTACGTTTTTTATTATTTGTTTATTAATCTTAACATTAACTTTCTTTTGATTTTTATTTTTACCTAATTATTATTTGTATCTCTCTTAGGAACAAACTGATATTTGTCTAAGGAGGTGGGCTTTGGTAGCTGCGACACAGTTTAACAACTACTGCAGTTATCATCGTTTTTCCCCAATTCATTATTGTACCTATGATTAAGTTCCAAATAAAACATTTTATCTTTATCTTATCCTTGAAATCCCAAGGATTTCATAGAATTGTCTTCTTAAAAGATAATTACACTATACATGTTAATGTTCATCCGAAGGGAATAGTGAATTCACCATATAACACATCAACCTACTGACTGACCTAATGCAGGATGGTCAAGAGAGAACCAGTGACACGAGCAGCAATCAAGCACCAATTACTTAATAAATACTAATTTCTGACTTGTATTATTTATTAATTTGATAATTATTATTTTTGACAGGCCTCATAGCTCAGTTGGTAGTCTCTGTCTGTGGTAACTCTGCCTTCTGCGCTAGAGGTCGTGGGTTCGATTCCCGCACTGGACAAACATTTGTGTGATGAATACAGATGTTTGTTCTGTGTCTGGGTGTTAAATATATATCTATTATGTATATCAGTCTCTGGTACCCATAGCACAGGCTATGCCTAGTTTGGGATCAGCTGACCGTGTGATAGGTCCGGAATATTTATTTATTTATTTTATTTTATGTGATTAATTATTCTACCTTGTATCTTCGAGATAAAATTTGTTTCTAAGCTAGGTAGGTTGATATTGCCAACTCTAGACCTATAAATGATCTTTACCAATAAATGCTTATGACTTATGACTTACTAAAGACTTTTTTTCACATTTGAACATTATTTGGCAGGAACCCCCGAGCCGCTGACGAGCTTCGAAGTAGACGGAGCGTGCGTCGCCAAATCCTCGGACAGCAACTGGTACCGCGCCACCATAGTGAGCGTCGACGGCGCTCAGGTGAAGATCCAGTTCACAGACTACGGTAACTCCGAGACCGTCCCGAAGGAATCTCTACAGAAACTTGTTAATAAGTTCTTGGAGCCGTGCGCTATGGCGCTGGTCGCCAGCCTCGGCCTCGTGGCTCTACAGGATAGCGCACTCAGCACACTCACCGAGTGGACCACCGAGAAGGAAGTCCAAGTTACGCTGAGCTTCGGCAGTGACGGTTGGCTGGCCAACCTGCATCTTGACGGCGTCGATCTGTCTCTGAAGCTTATCAACGAGAAACTAGCCACTCCTCAGGTACATATATTACAATTTGATACGCAGGTAATACCAATCTCTCTCTCTTTTCTCAACGGGGATTCTCGAACAATTTTGCCACCAACCCAGGGTCCTTCTCCGTTACTTTAAGGAGTTGGGCTGGCTGGGGTGAGGTCAGCAGGGGGACAATGCACAATACACCCCAACGCGGGACGTCAGTGCAGATCTTATTCCTCCACTTAGAATTAGAATACCAATCTGTAGTAGGTTACTATTGTACTATTATTTATTCTGTGCCCCTACCTGAGGTATTTACATACCTACTTTCTTTCAGACAGTACCTATATAGGCCCTTTTCAGGGCCATCATACCTCAACCTGGTCACTGACCTAGTACAGGATGACCAAGATAGAATCAGTGACACGACAAGAAGAAGAAGGTTGTTATTCTTTCTTTTTGTCTCCCTATCTTTCTATTGTTTTGTTTTTTTTTGTCTTCTGACTGTGTTCGTCAATATAAACTTATTTCATTTCATTTTAATTCCTCAGGTAGCATCTGCGGAGGAAGAAAAGATCCCAGAGCAAGAAGCCCCAGTCGAGGAACCGATATCGCTCCCAGCAGGCTGCACGCAAGTCTACATCAGCCACATCGACACCCCCGGCCACTTCTGGCTGCAAATGTTCGACAAGGTCGCAAAGATCGAGGAAATCCAGGCGGAGCTGCAAGCCAACGCTGACGGCTACCCCGATATTGAGAATCGAGAGATGGGAACCCTCTGCGTTGCCAAGTACCTAGCAGATGAGCAGTGGTACCGCGCGGAGATCTTGGACGCAGACGCGGACATCACCACGGTCCGGTTCGTCGACTACGGTAACACGGATGTGCTCGACAACCAGCCCGGACTCATAAAGACCATGCCGGGGCATCTGAACGAGACCGATCGATACGGCGTCCGCGCCAGCGTCAACGCTGTGCCAACCGGCACCGGCGAATGGTCCGAAGCGGCCTCGGAATCCTTCACGCTTCTCGTCGGCGATCTTTCAGCGCCCGTCGACGCCCTCATTGTCCTCAAGGACGTTACCACGTACGTAGATATCTTCGTCGGCGGACAGAACCTCACCGACAAACTGGTATCTGAAGGCCACGCATCGCGCTCCGAGGAAGCGGAATGCGGCGGGTTCCCATCCTGCTTCGCGAGCCACGTCAACTGCCCATCGGAGTTCTGGGTGCAGCTGGAATCCGCCACCACCGAGTTGCAAGTCATGGAAGAGGCTATGGTCGACGCGGAAAACTTCCCCGAGCTGAAAAACAAGGAGGAAGGCGTTATTTGCGCGGCGAAATATCCGGAAGATGGAGCTTGGTACCGCGCCCAGGTCATAGTCGACGGATCCGAAGGCACCGAAGTGTTGTTCATGGATTACGGTAACGCATCGATCACGAACGAGCTGAGAAGCCTCCCGGATGATCTGAAAGTCAAACCTGCGCTGTCTAGAAAATGCGCGCTGCAGAAACCTCGGGACATAAAAACGTGGTCGCGGAAATCCGAAGTCAAGTTCAACGAGTTGGCAGCGGAAGGTGCTACCATATTCAACGTGCAGTTCATTGCATCCGGCGACATATCCATCGTTGAACTATACCTGGAGGGTAAGTCTGTGACGGAAGAGCTGGTGGGCCTCTGCGAGGAGCAGGTGTCAATCCCAGAGAGACCGGCGCCGGTCGGCCAAGACTTGCACAGCGGTGGTAAAATCTGCTACGTGCAATCTGTGAATGAGTTCTACGTGAACCTCGAAAGCACCGCCTCTGACCTCGAAAAGGTTACGGACGCTTTGTTTAACGCGGCCGAATTCGAATCCGTTTCCGAACTGAAAGTTGGATCTGTCTGCGCCGCGTTCTGGTCGGAAGATTCTCAATGGTACCGAGCCAGGATCCTCGAGTTCTGCGACGTGGGATATCACGTCCTTTTCATCGACTACGGAAACAAAGCCAAGTGCGAGGAATTCAGAAAACTCCCTGAAGAATTTGCGGCGATGGAACCGCTAGCGAAATGCTGCAGATTGGCTGGCGTGTCCGAAGACAGCATTTTCCAAGAAAACTGCCGAACTAAGCTAGACGAACTAGCTTTAGAAGATGTGACGCTCAAAATAGAGTTTTTAGATAGCTCCAACGAACCTATGCTTGTCAAAATAATAATAGACGATAAAGATGTCGTTTCTTTGATCTCTTCAGAGAAACCGGTAACTGAGGAAGCTGTTGAAACGCTACCTGAGGCAGAAGTTCCAGATATTATCAAGGACATTGAAGAGGAAAAGACCGAATCAGTTACCCCTGAACAAACCCAAGAAGTTGTGGAAACAGACGAATGCAAAGCAGAAGAAACTGTTAAGACTGATGATAAAACTGATAGTTTAGTTGCAAAAGAAGAATCAGTTACTGATGTAGGTAAAAACATAGAGTTGGTTCCGGATACTGTAGTAGAAGAGATAGTTACCGAAAATGTTGAAAAAGAATCAGCTGCTGCTGTGGTTGAAAAAGCAATTACTGAAGTTGCAGTTGAGAATGAATTAGCTGCCAATGACGACAAAGATGAATTCGTTGATACCGAAGAACTTAATGCGTCCAACGACCTCAATGAAAGTTTAGAAAGCAACCACACGGTTATTGAGAACAAATCGTTTGATGCAAATTCAGACAGCTTGAGCGCTGATATTGCAGCTGAAGAACCTAAAAAAGATGAAGCTCCCTGTTCACCTGAAAAGGATATTTCTTCTGACACTCTAGAAAACTCTAACGATACCATCAAAACCCCGGAAAGAGAGGAATCCAAAGAATCTATCACTGACACAGGATATATGAGTGACGATAAGTCTATTGAGAAAGAATCCCCAATTAAAACAGAATCTTCATCTGCAGCGACCATAATCGAGTCCAAAGTTGAAGAGATGCTATCTTCTGAAAAAGATAAGGGTAGTGTAGTTTCTGAAAATAACACAGTTTTGTCAAAGGACACAATTGAAATCCCAATAGCAAAAGAAACGGCTAAGTCAAAGGAAGAATTATGCACAAAGGCTCTTAAAACGGAACTTAAGAAAACCGATGATTCCGCTAAGGTAGATTTGAATAAAACGATATAATTTCCATCCCAAACATGTTAGTTCACTACTATTTGTATTGTAGACCTATCTCATTTAGCTAAGTTTAACCTAAAGACTTCATTGCAGGACAATGCTTGTGATACTTATGATATGTTCGCTTTTATATTATTTAGCTGGTGAGAAGAGTGACAGAATGGTCTCGTCACTTTACGTCCTTTTAACGTGTTTTACTATTTGATTGTTATGTGTTAATGTTGCTTTATTGTTAGTTTCGTTATTTCATACTTGTTCTTGTATACTATATTTTTGTGTTACTACTGTATAAAAATAAGATGTGCTTGAGTGAGTTGGTAAAATTTTCTCCAATTACTTTTCCCAGTTAGTGTACCGCAAACAAATTATAATTTACTCTGTTAACTTTTAAAATAGTAAGAAGCACTTTTATCGGCGATTATTTAAGCTGTGTACGCGTACATTGTATTCGATGTATTGTAGAAACTCATACATATTTTGTTGTAAGTGCACAATTTGAAAGCAATAATACATTACTAATCGTCATTTTTTTTTGCAATAAGTTAATCTTATTTTCAAATCGCGTAGAGTATACTTAATGTTGCTAACTCGACCATGCAACAAAAAATACTGCGTGATTTGTGAATTTAGTTATGTTCTATGTAAAAGTATTTTCCAGTTATTTGATTAGAAATGTGCTCAATTTAGAAATGATAGTCACATTTGTAGTTTTGATCTGTAACATCGTAATACTCACTAATTACGTTAGATGTAACTGGAAGTTTATAAAAGGCTATACGATTTTATATTGTTTGTTGTGTTATGTATGATAAACAACGAACATTCCTTCCCATACATTTGGTTGTGTGAGTGGAGTATGATACAGGTTGTATTGAATTAAAGTAAGTCACTTCGACGGTAATGGAGAAAATGTTTGTGCCTAAATATTACCCAGTGTAACTTGATGAAAATATCGACTTATTTTCATAACATAAGAAATTATTTTGTATTCAGATTACATTACAATCAGTTAAGTTTGCGATAATGTTTATTTGTTCATTTTTAGATAATAAAGTTCTGTATTATAAATCAAGTATTTCAGTTACGTTAATAAATCTTTCTAATATAATCCTAGGCTCAGATTAACCAACACAACAAGATTTATAATTATCTATCATACATAGGTACCTACATACATAAAATCACGCCTGTTTCCCAGAGGGGTAGGCAGAGACCACGGCTTTCCATTTGCTACGATCCTGACGTACCTCTTTTGCTTCATTACCTCATCACATTCCTCATACATGCTCGTCGGTTTAGGGTACTCTTGACCCAAAACGTCACCGATTTGGTCCCTAAACGTACGCCTAGGTCTTCCCCTTCCAACGGTTCAGTAAGAAGTTTGAAAGTGACGGAAAAGCTGAGTAAGTAATAGGTGCATGTCAGGAGGGAAGAATATCACGTGACGAGATGGCTGGATGATGAAGGAGTAGAGGTAGAAAAGATGGATGGACTCTGAAAGTGGATATGGGTAAGGACCGAGCGTTGAGATGACGGTTGATATAGGGTAAATAGAAGAATACATGGTTGTGCCTCCACATAATGTGGGACAAGGGCAGGAAAAGGATGATGATGTTGACTTCCTACAATGCGATATAAAACACAATTTTCAGTCAAACAAGCTTACTTTATTTACACAAAGAAAATTAAAACTAATACAAGCATTTACAACTATATTTTTAGTTTAATTTAACTTAAAATGAAAACCTAAGTTATAAAAGTTTGACATCTAAATAATGTTTTGTGATGCGCACAGAAATAGTCTAAAAAATATAGAAAAGATGTCCAGCATTGTATAAATAGTATAGTCGAAAGTTCATGCTTGCGATATAAATTAATACATAACAGGAAAGTATATTAGGAATACAAGCCAGGCAAATATCAGATATTTGTGACAATTATATCAACAGCAAAAGAAATATTTAAAAATTGGACCCAAAACAATGATTTTTACATTGCAATATCAAAAATATGACCTGTACTTTACAAAGACTATGTCACGAAATACATTCCATTCTTGTATACGTTTGCTCATAAGCATTAACTAATTTACAAATTATCACTCTTCTCTATCAAAGTATCCTGATATTCCAAAATCTTTGAGGTCTTCACGACTTTCTAATATGAGACCCTTTTCGTTGGCGAGATGTAGTATGGATAATAAGGCTAGTGGTACACTGAGGGATTCGCGCGAGCTGCTGGGAAGTCTATTCGGCAGTTGCGAGTAAATGGTCTGGAACGATGTCTCGGCGACTTTAGGCTTTTCAGCGTCAGGCGAGCCTTCCGTGAGCATTTTCCAAGTGGTGTGTTTCAGCTGTTTCATATCTATTTTTTTCGATCGCATCACGAACGGTATGAACGTTTTGGCCACCTGGAATAGAATAAAATATGATGAATAAAATAGCATTTTAAGCAGCATTTGCTATCTCATATACAAGGTGACTTATAAATGTATAAGATCCCAAAAGGGGCTTCTTCTGTCAGGTAAAAGAGGTAATAATAGCAAAATCAATAAATAGAAAAAAACATTTTTGTCTAATTAGCCGTTCCGTTTTTTTATCATCTTTTAAGTACCTAATTATTGAACAAACGAGAATTTCGACAACTACCTAATAATTAACTTTGAATTGATTTGACCCCAAAAAGCTGATTTTTGTGTATAGTTTTTCAGTGAAAAATTTTGTATATCCAAAAGTCGTAGAACAAACTTGATTGCCAGTTAGGTGAAAAATAAGCCCATTTCGGGATAGCACACATATCAATCAACTTGTATGGGCTCTGCGTTTTTTAATTATGGTTTATTACCTTAGTAGGTGGTTCCAGCATCTCCCCGATCTCCTCCAGCTCAGCCGTCTTCACCTGGTCGTGTAGGTCGCCCGCGGCGGTCGCGTCCTCGTTGCCCCACTCGTCTCCATCCTGAAAATCGTGTAAAGTAGTAAAACAATTTCTTTGTCAATGTGACATTATGTTAAACTAGCATCCGCCCGCGGCTTCGCTCGCGTGTACCTAGATAAGCATTCTTTATGCTATTCTAGGTAGATAACTCTAGTTTCATGGAAATCGGTTGAGCTGTTACTCGGATTAATAATACTAGCTAGCGCGCGCGGCTTCACTGGCTTGGTACCTTGATAAAAAGTAGCCTATATGCTATTTTAGGTAAATAACTCGATTTCAAGTTTCATCGAAATGGTCTGAGCCGTTACGGCGTGACTGAACAACAAACATCCGCACAAACTTTCGCATTTATAATATTAAGTGTGAAAATGCTATAAAACTGAGAAAAATATTGTAATACATACTTGTACGTTTACGTTACAGTACGAAGCGTCGTTCTCATTATTGTAGTCGTAGTCCCTCGCTTCTTCGACCGTCACCGGCTCCGGCAGCGTCCGTGCTTCGTCCCGCTTCCGAAGCATCATCACGTTCTGCCGCAAGAATAGTTTGCGGAAGTAGGATTCATCGAGACCCCTGTGACGATATTAAAGAGATTATATAGATTATAAATTAGATATATAGATCTGGCTCGATCATCAACCGTAAAATATTTAGCCAATGCATGCGCACCGCCGGGCCGCTCAGCGAATGAAGTGCGAGGCAGCAATGGACTTCCACAAGCAGATGATGATGATGATCTGCCTTCTGCGCTAGAGGTCGCGGGTTCGATTCCCGCACTGGAAAAACATTTGTGACTAACAAAGATGTTTGTTCTGTGTCTGGGTGTTAAATATATATCTATTATGTATATCAGCCTCTGGTACCCCAGTACAGGCTATGCCTAGTTTGGGACCAGTAAAAAAAAACGAAAGACTTCTTTACAACGCCTTTAGTTTATCTTCTTTTATAACCCATCGGATCATGGTCTGAACAACGTTTGTTCTAAAGAACAGTGCATGATGCAACTCCGCTGACCTGTCGATAGGAGTTTTGAAGTTGGCCTCGTTCCAGGTGTGTCCGGTGGCGAGCGTCTTGCGGCTGATCATGATCTTGGCGGGGGGTGCGGGTTCGTAGTCCGGCGCGGGCCCGGCCGCCGCCAGCCCGGCGCCCGGGAAGTCCAGCTGCCGCTTCGTGCGAAGCTTCTTCACCTCGATGGTTTGACGAGCGGTCGACCCGGCGGTGCGTTCCGATAGCTTTGATGCTGGGGAATAATTTAACTTTTAGAACTACTTTTGTTATAATAAATTATCATAAAATGTATGCGTGAGTCTTGGCTTGGAATACGGCTCTTAGAGTACCATCAGACAGATTTTTGCATAGTGTTTTTCTGATTCCCGCTGCGGGACAAATGTTTGAATGATCTGCAAATATCTATGGTACTAGTAATTTCTCATACCCGTCGTGGGTACAGGGAATCCTAGTGTGGGATCAGGATTCCCTGTATGTGATGTGTGTTATTATTATTAAGTACTAGCGCACGCCCGCGGCTTTGCTCGCGTGGTATCTTGAAAAAAAGGGGCAGTTTTGAAAAACCGAGAGGTAGGGCACAGCGAGATTTTCTCGCTCTAAATTGGAGCAGCCCGCCTGGGGAGGTACCTCCGCCTTACAGAAGATCGCAGCCAAATAACATTATTTGTTTCAAATAGTGTAGTCCCTAAAGTCCGTATTTCATTATTTGACTTTATGAATATTTGCACCAAGTTTCAGATAAATCTCTCCATGCGTTAAGATTCTCCCATACAAACTTTGACATCTCATTACACCCTTTTAATGTGTTGTTTTGAAAATCTAAAAATACAGTTTTTCCTTATTTCTATCATACATAATTTTCAGTTTCAAATCTGTAGGTTCAAGGAATACGACTTTTCATACAAACGTTTTAACCCCTTTTCACACACTTAGGGGTTGATATTTTGAAAATCCTTTCTTAGTGGATGTGTTTGGCTTTTAAGGAAGCTACAGTCCAAATTTCAGCTTTATAGCTTTAGCGGTTTGGGCTGTGCGTTGATCGTGGAATCAGGCCTTGTTCTTTTATATATACAGATTAAAATGAAAAATTAAGAATTTCCGAAAGTTGTAGAACAAACTTTATGTCACTGTAGAGTGACTGTACCTCTGTTGTTCTTGAGCCGCCAGTGGCTGGGCCCGGCCCAAGCGGCGACGATGGCGGCGCAGTACGAGTACTCGAGGCGGGAGTCGGGCGCGGCGCTGGGCCGCATGTCGGTGAGGCGCGCGAGCGGCGCGGCGGCGGCGCGCGCCACGCACGCGGCGACGGCTACGTCCGTCTCTTCCTCGCTCTCGATGCCGCCCAGCGGCTCATCGTCTGGAAGCAATAAGTTTTTTTGTAGACGCACACGTAACCAATTTCTATTAGCTTCTGTCCAACCAGTTCCGGCCGGGGCATAGGCACGCCATCTTACAGGATCTCCTAGTTTGGGTAGGTACCCGTTTTTAACCAAGTCCAACGACTACATTTTATACAAAACCTGATTTACAGTAGCATAAGTGAAGTCTATTACCAAAATAAATTTATCTTATACTAGCTGTTTACCCGCGGCTTCGTACGCGTGTGATTTTTCATACAAACGTTATAACCTCTTTTCACCTTAAAGGGGTTCATATTTTAAAAAACACTCCTTAGTGGATGTGATTATCATTATAGGGCAGCTAAATTTCAACTTTATAGCTTCATTGGTTTTGGCTGTGGGTTGATTCCACGTTGAGGCCTTGTTCTTTTATATTATACAGATTTAGTATACATACCATACAGATCATTGTGGGCCTCGTCCTGCGGTATTGGTTCTACCTCGGCGTTGACGTCGAAGGCCAACGCTTGCTGCGAGAGATTCAGTCGATTGTCCTCCACCCAGTTGTTCACGCGCTCATTGCTGAAAATTATCGAGATTTTTGAACTAGCTTCCGTCAGCGGCTTCGCTCGCGTCTCTGTCTACAGATAATAAGTATCATATGTCACTCTCCATCCACCGACTTCGCGCAACATTCACAATGTCGTCGGTCCATCGAGTTGGGGGGCCTTCCAACACTGCGTCGTCAGGTTCGTGGTCGCCATTCGAGAACCTTTATTCCCCAACGCTTTGCCTGTTTTTTATATATTTCAGTTTTTACTCTTTTCTTATAAAATTTTAATAATATTGCCTTGGTACACTTTTCGATAACAATATATTGCAAACTTGTTCTTGTTATGAAGCACTATAGAGAAGTGAAGCACTATACACTAGAAAGAAAAAGATTTTCTTTCTTTCTTTCTTCTTCTTCTTTCTATGATGAGAAACTAACCTGTCTTCCGTATCAGGATCCCAGTTGCTAATGGAGAAGCCAGTAAAAGGTTCACAGATGTGGTCATCTTCAGAGAAGGCGGGGATCATCTTGACTATTAATGTGATGCGCGTCGTTAAATCTATCTCTTCAGATAAATTCTCTTCGACTGGCTTTAGGTACAGGTTATCCGTTCTGTAATTAAAAAGTTTGTCTCTCAGTCTGGGGTCAGGAGATTTGTTATATATAAGCTTGCGCCCGCGGCTTCGCTCGTGGTACCTAGATAAACTAGCCTATATGCTATTCAAGATACAGAACTGTTTCTATTCTATTGGATGTTTGTGGTTCAATCACGCCTAAACGACCGGACTGATGAAATTTGTTACAGAGATAGATAATAGTCTGGAATAGCATATAGGCTACTTTTTATCTTCATAGGCACCACGCGAAGCCGCGGGCGGAAGCTTGTCCTACTTATATTATAGGAGGAGGTAGGGCACAGCGAGATTTTTTCGCTCAGAATTGGAGCAGCCCGCCTGGGGAGGTACCTCCGCCTTACAGAAGATCGCAGCCAAATAACATTATTTGTTTCAAATAGTGTTGTGTTCCTGCGGTGAGTAAGGTTACCAGAGCTCTTTAGGGGGGAAAGGGGTTCGGGGTCGGCAACGCGTGCGTGATGCCTCTGGTATTGCAAGCGCTCATAGGCTACGGTAACCGCTTACCAACAGGTGGGCCGTAAGGTTGTTCGCCACCTCAGTTGTATAAAAAAAAAAAAAAAATTATAAATGCAAAAGTTTGTGAGGACGTTTGGATGTTTGTTATTCAAACACGCCCTAACAGCTCAACCGATTTCGTTGAAACCTGGAATACAAAGAGTACTTTACCTTGAATAGCATATAGGCTACTTTTTATGTAGGTACCACGCGAGCGAAGCCGGAAGCTGGTATACTATAATTACCTTAGAATCAACGCTAACGTTTCATCATGGATAGGCAATGTGGCATTGAAAGCTCGGTTTGATGACGTCACATCACCCGTTGTTGCCGCTAGCCTTTCGAAGAATGGGTCTGCAATACAAAAGTTAGTCAGAAGATAAGATCATTAAAGATATCTTCATAAGGAAAGATGATCAAAGACCTTCTCGTGGCCATCAACTTAAGCTAGCTCGTGCTCCTGCTAACCTACTTGCTGCGTACCACTTCTTTAGCAACAGAGTAGTCCACAACTGGAACATGTTACCGGAAGAAGTTGTTTCTGCTACTTCTGTCAATGCATTCAAAAACAAGCTCGACAACTGGCTACGAATCAATAAATCAGTGCTCAAAAAAGTGAACCAGACATGACAATAGACTTTCAATTTCGACACTGTGAGATGTAGACACATCAGCGGAAGCTGCTCGTCTATAATCAAATAAATAAATAAAAAATAAATAAATAAGATCGGCAAAGCACTTAAAATAATAAAACTTGGCTAAAGGGAATCAATTGTGGCTATGGTGGCCCCTCCATATGTACCTACCTGTGGATGTCATAATTTTATTTTTATTTATTTATTTAGGAACAACAAACAACTACATTATATATGTAAGATACAGTGAGTAGTAGGTACATAATTTCATATGCAACAAATTATTAATAATGTAGTCCACAATGTTATCCACAACTTAGTATATAAGATTAACAAAAAAGGCCAGCTAGAGGGCCCATCATAAAAAAAACATTTTTATTATCTGCTGTGACAAAAGAAATAGATGACGGGAATCCTATGCTGAGAAAGCTTATAATGATAAAAGAAAAAGAAGTTATCAGGATTACTTATGAAGAGTTAAGAGAAAATAAATATAATAATTGAGTTTGCAACCAATCAGAACGTATTTAATTCATGATGATCTTCATTGCGAAGTTCATTATTGAGTAATGTCTTGAATTTATTAGTACTACAAGCGAAGATATCTGCAATAGATTCAAAATCTGTGTTAAAGGACTCAACCATACGACGAATGGGTGCCCGAAGACCCGAATTATTGCGACAGGTGTTAAGAGGCGACAAAGGGAAAAAAGCTAGGGAATGGGCAGCAGCATCCCATATTTTAACAACACTGGTTGTGTGGTGTTCTGCTAGAGCTATGAACACCACACAACCAGGGCTCTGTGAAATATTTAGGGGACGAGACCATCGCCCAGCAGTGGGAAAGTTGTGACTAAACACGAATAAATCTTACCAATACAATCATTTGAATCGTAATCTCCATTGAACACCTCAGGGTTAGTAGCCACGGCGCCTTTGGACCGCTTTTTCTTTTTCTTGACCGGTGCGGGGTTACCGTCCGCGTCTACAGCTGCCTCCTCTGGAAGGTTATCATCATCTTTTTTGCCCCTTTTCGTCTGTGGGATAAAAAGGACTGGTAGCATCAATTTTGAAAAAAGTCCCTTAGAATATTATAAGTTAAGTCACCACACTTGGGGTTAAGGGGGCGACGTCATGTTGCGCAACATGTCGCTCAACAACTACGTGATATGCAGGCGTTGCGGGACAAAATGTCTAGTCTAATTACAAGCTTGTGCCCGCGGCTTTGCGCGCCTGGGACCTAGATAAAAAGTAGCCTATATGGTATTCTAGGTAAATTACTCCATTTATTCCATGTTTGTACTTAAAACCTTCACATCATCATTTTACTTTTGAGGAGGAGGTAGGGCACTTCGAGATTTTCTCGTTCTAAAATGGATCCTGTAGATACTTCCGCCTTACAGAAGATCGCAGCCAAATAACATTATTTGTTTCAAATAGTGTTGTGTTTCTGCAGTGAGTAAGGTTGCCAGAGCCTCTGATATTGCAAGCGCTCATAGGCTACGGTATCCGCTTATCAACAGGTGGGACGTATGATTGATTGCCACCTCAGTTGTATAAAAATTAAAAAACTTTTTATGTTGACTGTACTTCTAGGTGCTGTAATTTTCTAGTCTGAAGGGGCATATTACCTGAGCAGCTTTACTCAGGCCTCCAGCCATTTTCAGCACATCATAATGCACTGCATCAACTCTGAATGAGTATATCCGGGCAGACGCATCCACCACTGTTGAGGCTGTCTGCAAGTTATCCATGCGGGAGTCATGTCGACGTAACATAGAGGTCATGAAATCTATCAGTTGTAGGTTCCAGGCATTGTCTTTGGTGATTTTCTGAAATAATGATAATAAAGATAAGTAAGGATGGACCTATTGACACTTTGACAGTTAATATTTTAGTGAAAAAACAGCTGGATGTTAAAACTTAAAACACCTATAAATAATTCATTAAATGTTGTGTTTATTCATAGTTACTGACAAAAAGTTTTTTCCTTATTTAGGTATCTACAAACAGAAAGTCAGCTATAACCAGATTTTTTGAGTGTTCTCTTGGCATGCTGGGCTATACTCCACTGAGTAAAACACATTTGTGGCTGTTACTTTCTTTCACTCAGTTCCAGGCTGTTGTGGCGGTGCTTAAGTTGTTTTTGTGGGTTTGGTTTTCGTAACTTCACAGACAGTTGGTTTGGGTGCCTCTTTTCGTATAAAATAGTAACTTCCAAGTTTTGCAGCCTTGCTTGTTCTCAGTGCAATATAATAATAAATAAATATTCCAGACATATCACACATGGTCAACTGATCCCAAACTAGGCATAGCCTGTACTATGAGTACCAGAGACTAATATCATCATCATCATCATCATCACCAGCCTGTAGAAGTCCACTGCTGGACATAGGCCTCCCCTAAAGAGTTCCACGACGAACGGTCTTGAGCCTTCTCCATCCACCGACTTCCCGCAACCTTCACAATGTCGTCGGTCCATCGGGTGGGGGGCCTTCCAACACTGCGTCGCCCGGTTCGTGGTCGCCATTCGAGAACCTTTACTCCCCAACGGTTATCGGTTCTGCGAGCTATATGGCCATATCTTAACTATAACTTCGTCATATCTTCTCGTCGGAGATACCGCAGAGCCTCAAGACGAAAGTCTACAATCAGTGCGTGTTGCCAGTGATGACATATGGCACTGAGACTTGGTCGTTAACTATTGGCCTCATACACAAGCTCAAAGTTGCACAGCGGGCTATGGAGAGAGCTATGCTAGGAGTTTCACTATGTGATAAGATCCGAAATGAGGAAATTCGTAGAAGAACCAAGGTTACCGACATAGCTCTCAGAATTAGCAAGTTGAAGTGGCAGTGGGAGACTGATATACATAAAATAAATATTTTAACACCCAGACACAGAACAAACATCTGTATTTATCACAGAAATGTTTGTCCTGTGCAGGTATCGAAACCTGCAACCTCTAGCACAGAGGGCAGAGTTACTACCAACTGAGCTATGAGGCCAATATAGATGGAATTCTAATACAACTTACATTCTCAGCATAAAGCTTTAAGCACCCCTGATAGTGTTCCTTCTGAGGTGATGAGGATATTGTGTCCCGGCTGGACCGAGGGGAGGCTGGTGTGGAAGTGGCCACTGCTCGCCGCTCCGACGCAACAAGGGATGAGCGCTCAGCATCATCATCATTCTTTTCCTGTAGGTTGAACATGCAATTTATGAAAGAGATGTGAATACCATTCAGCTGTGCTGGCCTATTGGGAGGTACCTCGACTTTCAATCGGTCGTGGGTTCGAATCCCAGTGGTGCACTAACGGATTTTTTTATGTTATGGCGGCCTAGGCCGCGTTTATAGTATAGATACTGGGCAAGGCGCTACTCCATCTAAACATGTCCCAGGCACTACTGCGCGTCCTGTAAGTGGTTATAAAGTTCCACCTGAATGACGCTGTAAAAATCATCTGGAATAGATGTCTGAAACAAAGCCTTTTTGAACATTGCAGCAAGTAAAGATGAAATGCTCTGAGCACAGTGAATCTGAGGACTAAAGATGCCAACTCAGAAAGAAATACTAGTTTCAATACTTGTGTGTAGGCCTAAGTCTTGTAAAACAGATCGTAATGCGACAAACCTCTTCTCTCGCAAGGGTTCTTCGCGTTTGTGGGATGAGGCTACGTCTCCGGATGGAACTGTTGCTGCTCCCGCCAATACTAGGCCTGGCCAAGGCGGGAGTAGATGTAATGGGATTTTCAAACATCGTCACGTGATAGTCACTAATACACACACAATGTAACTTTTACATTTATTATGGACAGGTTTACCTATAAATTAAAAGATTATTTACGAAATTGAATTCAAAATCAACGCAACGGTTTTTCTCGCTTCTTTTTTAGCCACAGTCCACAGAGTACTTTTGTTTATATACAGACCACAGAGTACTTTTGTATATATACAGGATACAGACTGACACACAGAATCCACAGATACAAAATTAAATATCATCTATCATTTATCTACCACAAATAGCTTAAAAATATATATTGTCATTCTCGTACAATGCATGAATGCATTCGTAAATTCACAATCTATGGACAATGTAGAACCACTATGAAGTTGCAGCTGGCAAGAGTGGTAAGTAGCAGTGTCTCCAACTACACCGTAATTACGGTAGATCTATCGTAATTCTTACAAATCTGCGGCAAATTTTTTTTTTTTTTTTTTTTTTTTTTTTTTTTAACGTGGGGAAATCCTCATGGATCCCTCCTTTTGCGGGGGCAAAAGAAAGGGTATGTCGGACTCTTACCGACTAAAACCACCACGTTGGCCAGCCTCCATGCATGTCAAGGGGCTCCGGGATCTCCAATGGAACGCACCGGTGCCCCTCTCGCATTTTGCCTGTTGTGTGGAGCACAATCCCGGGAATGGCACCCATAGCCACGACCAGAACCCGCGCACAAAGTGCGCGGAGCTCACGGCGGCACTTGCCTGGAGTGCCGCCGCCATCCCGAATCCGCTAACGAGCAGCCGGAACCCCGCTCCGACCACCCACGGACCCGAAAAGTCCCCTGTCACTCGGCAGGGGCTACCGCTCGCCCCCCTCACGGGGCAGGCGGTGCGCAGCTGTCGATACCAACAACCCGCAGCACCGCCACCTTCCCAGAGCGGGATCGGCCTCGCTCCGATCCCACTCAGCAGCCTCCGGACCATACACAAGGTAGCTAGGCGAGTCAATCATGCGGCTACACGATCGAGTCGCTGTTGCCACCTAAATGTTGTCGGGATAGAGAGTTGCGGAGGCGGTGGAACCACCACCACCCCATCACTCTCGGTGTTACGCCGCATTATTTTTTACAGAGGTTTTCTTCCTCTCCTCCTTCCCAGAGTGGGATCGGCCTCACACCGATCCCACAGAACGGCCTCCGGACCATACACAAGGTAGCTAGGCGAGTCAATCATGCTTATTCACGATCGAGTCGCTTTTGCCACCTAAATGTTGTCGGGATAGAGAGTTGCGGAGGCGGTGGTCCCACCACCACCCCATCACTCTCGGTGTTACGCCGTTGTTATTTTTTACAGAGGTTTTCTTCCTCTCCTCCTTCCCTGAGCGGCCTCAGTCCTGACCATACATGCCGAACGGTAGCGAGGTGAGTCGACCATGTCGTGTGTAGCCATGATAATGGCACATGGTCGAGTCCCCCTCGCCACCAACATGTTGCCGGGATTGAGAGTTGCGGGGGAAATGGTACATAGTAAACTACATAACCACAACCCCATCACTCTCGGTGGTACGCCGCGGGTAATTTTTTAGAGAGGTTTTCTTCCTCGCGGCCCGGGCGGCTTAGCCAAGACCCTCAGTCCACGAGTCACGAGTGACCACGTGGGTTCCGAGCTCCCATCCCTGCTCCATCCACTGCGCCCTTTGCTCAGTCAAAGGGACGCGCGGAGAAGCTAACCCCCCCCTAAACCCCCCAGTGTTTGGTCCGCGCCAGTGTGCCGACAACCCCCGCTTGGAGGCTGTCGGCACACCGGAACCCCCTATCCGCCACCCGGGGACGCGCCACGTCGGAGTTCACCTCTCCGCCCACTGGGACACCCCAGCAGGTCCGTGGACAAATCTGCGGCCTACCGTAGCTTACGTTAAATAAGATGGGATCATTATTCTATTGTAATTTTACCTCTCGACATAATTTGATATTTAAAACTGCTTAAGTAAGACCAAACACGACAGTTAAGTTGAGGACATTAAAGGAGGTATTAAACAATCTTTAGAGCTGAAGCTAAACTATTCTAATTATATTTAGTAACTTTTATTGAATCTGTTAGAGCTCTGGTGCAGTGGTACTTAGTAGTGGCTCCGCCTTCCGATCCACACAGGTCGTGGGTGTGAATTCCGGTTGTGCACTAATGTTCCTAATTTATGTTATTATTTTTATGGAACCTGAAACATGATTGTAAAAATTGATATTGAATAAAAAAAAAAATGAAGTGGATTTTCCATTCGGAAATTTTATGCTCTTTTTATTTGAACTATGTTATTTTATTTATTTTTATGTATTGAAAAGACCAACAGCACTTATGATAAAAACAATGTAACATAATAACTACTTGTGTTAACCAGCCAATTGCAGGTCTCTCTTAATTTAACTATACATTGATAGTTCCTACAAAAATAAAAAGCAATGCTAAAAGTAAAAGGTCTAAGGTAAGTACATAAAAACAATAAGAAAGCTAGATGAATCAGTGGTTGAGCGAGAGGGTACAGTAAGGAAGAGGTATGCATGTGTGGTGTGTTTGTGTGGTTGTGGTGTGAGAGTGGTTAGTGTGCGTGTGTGTGTGTGTTTGTGTTGAGTGTGCGTTGGTGCGTCTAAGGATTAGGAAAGGATGGTGAAGGGTATAAGAAGGAGGGGGGTAGTCATCATTATCATCAGCCTGATGAAGTCCACTGCTGAACATAGGCCTCCCCCAAAGAGTGCCATGACGAACGGTCTTGAGCCTTCTCCATCCACCGACTTCCCGCAACCTTCACAATGTCATCGGTCCATCGTGTGGGGGCCCTTCCAACACTGCGTCGTCCAGTTCGTGGTCGCCACTCGAGAACCTTTGTTCCCCAACGGTTATCGGTTCTGCGAGCTATATGGCCAGCCCACTGCCACTTCAACCTGCTAATTCTGAAAGCTATATCGATATACTATTGTTTACAGTAACAATTTAAAGTTTTTATTTGTATTTTTAAACTAAGAACACCGTAATTTTGACACAGGCAGTTGGAGACACTGGTAAATAGTGCTAGCAGCGCTGCTAGCGCTAGCGACGACCATAGAGTAACTTTTTATAAACGGGCGACGACCTCCATTGGGAAACTTTTGATACAACATTGTCGATACTAAGTGCTATTTCATAACCCATGCATATTTACGTGATTTTTGATGTACTTAAATGTAAAAATCTTAAATAATCAATATTACACTAATCGATTTACAAAGAAAAATCGAATTCTGTAAAAACTATTAATCTTGACTAAAAAGCGGTAAACAACTTTTTGAATTTGCCCGCCCAAAACAGCTGTTTGTAAACGCAGCGCTTGTTGCTAACTTCTTGTCAGTCATTCTATTCGGTGGCTGAAATTTTGCGGTCGACGTTTATCGTAAAATATCTTTGTCATCGGAGGATAATTTCTAAAGTGACATTATGAGTACTGGAATGCCTGAATTAGGCTCCAAGATAAGCCTAATATCGAAAGCTGACATTCGTTATGAAGGCCGACTTTTTACAGTTGATCCCCAAGAATGTACCATTGCTTTGGCTAGCGGTAAGTTGACAAATGGATTCTGTTAGCCTGTTACAAATTATTCATAAATATTGTTTGCCGTCTATTTTAGTGTTTTGAGAACTCGTACATGTCCCCTAATTAACTTTGCCCTAGTTATTGACTGATTATTGTTACGCTAGCTTTCCCTCCTAGTCTTGTTATGTTTCCCTCTATTCGATTTTATGATTGTTTATTATTTGATAAAGTGTCCTGTAACGATAATTGTGTGCTGATTGAACAAGTTGAGCCCTCGTTGTCGAAAATTTACCACATTCTTTTATTTCTACCCTCAAAGTGATAACATCTGATGGTTCTGACCGCGGTTTCACATTGATGACGTTGATTCAGTGTTTATCCCACTATACAAAGAAGGTAAACTAATAGGTAGCACTGTAAGCAAATTGATTTCAACCAAAAGTAGCTTTGAGACTGGATTTTTTGTCAATTTTATATGTGGGTAGGTTTGCGAATTTGTTCTCTCAATGTCCAGTTTGGGACTTGAAAATTTACAGCAAAAAGCTAGCAGCTGTAACGACGTAGCAAAGTCAATATTCTATCAAACAAGCCAACTAGATTAATCAAAAGTTTCAACAGTACTATTGACACCTGTTATTTTTCCACAGTGCGGTCATTCGGCACAGAGGATAGAGAGACTCAGTACCCTGTGGCGCCCCAGAGTCAGGTGTATGACTACATCCTATTCCGTGGTTCTGATATCAAGGACATCAGGGTACTGAACAATGTTCCCTCTTTACCCAACGACCCGGCAATCATGCAGATGTCGGTGCCGCCTACCCTCGGAGCAGGTAGTGCCCCCGGACAATTCACGGGACAGTTTGCGCATCCGGTTGTTGGTCAGACACCATACCAGCAATACCATCCGATGGGAGGCTTCCCGGGAAGTGTGCACACACAGCTCAACAAGACCAGTGAGTTGTCTCCACAAACCTCTGTGGACCTGACCCAGCAACCCTCAGCGGGGCCTATTGGTTCAGGAGTGCACCATTCCAACCAAGTGAAAGACCAAGGTTTTTTTAGTGAATATTTTTAGCTTTTGCTTTAGTATGCCACCTTGCGATTTTTGCCATGTCATGATCCGATACCATATACACTAGAATTAAGCAGAATCTGATTATGACAACACATTGTAACTGCTTAAGTTGGTGCTGGTTGTTTGCATGCTTTATTTTATGTATTTTACATGTATTTTTTTGTATCCTAATGTATTTCACATATTATTCAATAATATATATCAATAAAATTTATATTGAAACTTAACTTTTCAGTTATTTAAAAAGTAATAAACAAATAAACACCTATTTGTATAAATTTAATTTAATAAAATTAATTTAAAACTTAAACAACTCATCTTGCCTACTAATAAACTAATAACTCTACACTTCACAAAGAAGATAATTTTATGTAACATTATTTGCATGATCAGCTAATATTATCATTTTAACTGACAAATATTTAAAAAAAATCGCAATATGCATCAAAAGCATTCCTTGGTCTGTTGCTTACATTTGTAACTTAAAAATTTTGGTGAAATGCATTTAGTAAATATTCAATCTTGTTTTCTCACATGAAGAATCAACAGCTTTCAGTATAAACTCTCTTGGTCTCCATATACCTAATATATATATTCGCATTATGCTCGCTGCTTTCGTTTTAGAATTGTATGCTATGCTAAGGAATAATGGCCACATTACTTACATTGTGAATAAAAACATGTGGTGCTTGCTTCGAAAACTATTTTACATGTTTCACTTCTAAAGCAAGCCTAAGTTATTCTGTTGTGACTAGAATTTGATGTTATCGACCCATATTTAGTGTAATTCAGAAAACCAACACCTTGCTATACCCTGCCACTGGGGGTATTGAACTTTGTTAGGTCAAACTACACATATTCAAGCATGCTTCAGCATTGTGCTCATGCCATGAACTTTATGTCACCAGCCTTAAAATGTGCCACAGCATACCAATGTCATCTCATACCATAACCATACATTTTCAGTTTGCCCCATAGTATAATTTCTGTAAAAAAAAAACGAATGAGATTAAATTGCCCGTCTTTGATAGAGGAGTTCCATTAGTTCACCAAGCGAGCATAGACTTGTCATGTCAATGATAAATGGCATAAAATCTTAACTCTAGTCATGATTCACGCTCAAAAATCTAATTTTGAATCTCTTTTGTATGATGAGGGTTTCAATAACAGACTGAAAAGGAAAAAAATAATAAATTTTGATTCTAAACATTTTGTGTTCAGGCTCAATGCTCGATCTCATTGGAGGAGGATCTCAGCAGAATGCTTCCCGGTCAACTACCCCCGCGGTCAGTGGCCACAGGAAGAGCCCTACCGCTGACCAAGGAACCCAGGTGAGTCTACGTTCTTGACACCATTCATAACATTGCCATTTAAAGAGTTGATATCTGAGCAGCTGATGTTGTTCCCAACAAGGTATCTCAATCCTAAATACAAAATAGATCACTAAAATGATAAAATTGAGTCGCTATGGACTTTTAAAGATCATAGTTTACTACTACTTACCCCCTTATTCATAATCAGTCACTAACTTTGTCGATTCGATAAAACTAAGTAAAGGATGCGCCTGTTTCTTTTGTTTACTGTTAGAAAAGGACAGGGCGAAAGTTATCGAACCAATGAAGTTAGTGACTGATTGAATGAAAGGGTTAGTATGTGGCTTTGCATTAATATATTTGAAGTCACGAATAACAAATATAATGAGTAACAAACATCTAAACATCAGCACAACACATCCTACTAATATACGATTTATTCGCAAACTCTGATTGTTTGTATGAAAATAAAAGAATCTGTCACAAATGGCCATTTTTGGTGTGAACTATTTCAAAAAAAACCGTCCATATAGTTTTTTAATTTATATATATTTTTTTGTATAGGATACTACAGCAAATGCAAATTCTGTCAAAAAATCGACGTCTAGAAAGATAATTTTTGGTTGAAGTACGGGCGGTTTGTTTACAAACACTTCACATTGAATTTGGCATTCACATCTTAGTATGTTGTTAGTAATAGTATTGCATCCGTTGGGGGGTCGCGACAGTTGCGGCAGACAATTCTAACCACTTTGAAAATGTATGGAGCCCTATATAAGAGTACTGACGGTCGCATACATCTGTTGTTGAGGACGTGGTGTGGCTTGCCTTATTCGTAATAGATTAACTAAGTTAAGCAACGTTCAGCGCGGTCACCAAATGTGGTTTTAAGTCCTTCGGAGGGCACATTGAGTTGTCGGTCCATTGAAGCCTTCGAAAGGCCTGCTTGCTTCAGGGCACTGGTGGAGTGATGTCGTGGGTTCGAACCCCGGTCTGCAATAGATTTTCCATTCAGAGCATTTATGCTCGAAAACGCTATGCTCTCAAACGTTGAAGAAAAACAGTGAGAAAACCGGCCTATCCTTAACAAATTCAATTAAATGTGCAGGCAGATCTGTGGCTCGGAAGGCTCTGCGAATGGTTGCGCCATTCAGTAAATACGTCGTGGCAGACTAGGCCCCGACAAAAAAGGTGTGGGTTCGATCCCCGCTGCGGGAAAATATCTGAATAGGATTGGCGCAACGCTGAGCCGAACGTCAACAAATATCCGTTGTGACTGAACACGTCTGTCGGGTACTTAATACTGACGCGACCCACGCAAGGATGTACTATAGGATTTTCGGACTTAGGGTAATTTACATCCAAATGTCAAGGAACCATGTACGTGCTTGCATTGATGAAAGATTTAGTGCAAAACGTATGATGTACTATCCTATTTCCTACTAATATTATGAATGCGAAACTTTGTGAGGATGTTTGGGGTTCAGTCACTGATTGGCATGAAATTTGGCTCAGAGATAGATATAGTCTGGAATAGCATAAAGGCTTTTTATCTAGGTAACACAACAGCGAAAGATAGTTTAGCACTAAGCCACTAGCCTTTATGCTATTCAAGGTAAAGAACTCTATCTATTCCAAGTTTCATCAAAATCGGTTGAGCCGTTACGGCGTGATTTAAACCACAAACATCTAAACATCCTCACAAACTTTCGCATTTATAGTATAAGTAGGTTATGAATAGGATGTTGGACATTTTGGTTATTGTAATGCAATTTGGACGTAAGTTACCCTAAGTTGTTGTTTGTGAGGTACTACACGCAGAAATCAACTTGGCACCTGCGTGGAATGCGCTTCCTCCTCCCACTAAAGCCCACCGCCCACCGCTCTCGCGAGTGAGAATGAGACAAAACATTACAGCGAGGTGCCTATTTAAGTTCTGCGTGTTGTATTGGTATTGGTACTAACCCACTAACCCCACCCAGGTGGGTAGTGTACCGAGCGGGTCTGGTGTGCAGCGCGACGGGCGGCGCGGCTCGCAGGGCTCGGCGCAGAAGCCGCGCCCGCGCGCCGACTCGCGCCCGCGCAACCGCTACCCCAGCGGCGGCGCCGGCCCGCACCCCCACCCGCACCAGAACCAGCATCAGGTGACTAACACCCTCATCATTCATACATTTACACTAAAAAATATACATGTACAATAATAATATATAATCAGAGTTTTTGTCACGGTTGTTTACCTTCCATGTCCATCATTTGATCAGCTTCCTGCTTTTAAAAACTAATTGAAACTGGCTTTGCCGGGCCATAACGCATGCTTCTTGCGTTATGGCCTAAAACCACGACAAAGTCTCTGAACCTCGGAACAAAAAACAATCTCTCGGGAGATTCCAGTTAAGATAGAGACTAACGACCTATTTAAAAAACTGTTCCACACTCTAGAACTTTTATACCTCAACAGCCATTGATTCTCTTAGATATGTGCCCTGTCAAATTGCCACTTCAATTTTCTATAATACATAATATAAATAATAATCTGTAATGCATTTCTCCAGAACCAGCAGCACCAACAGAATCATCAGCAGCAGAATCATCAGCAGCAGAATCACCAGCAGCAGAATCACCAGCAGCAGAACCATCAGCAGCAGAACCACCAGCAGCCTGGCCAGCATCAAGGCCAGCATCAGGGCCAGCACCAGAACCAACATCCTGGACAGATGCAGCAGTCGCAGTACCACAATCAGCATGGTAAATGCAATTTGCTTATAAATAATTGAAATAATTTTAGCTGTCAGTGAGCATTTGACTGGCCTCATAGCTCAGTTGGTAGTAACTCTGCCTTCTGCGCTAGAGGTCGCGGGTTCGATTCCCGCACTGGACAAACATTTGCAGATGTTTGTTCTGTGGCTGGGTGTTAAATATTTATCTATTATGTATATCAGTCTCTGGTACCCATAGTACAGGCCTAGTTGTAGTATGCCTAGTTTGGGATCAGTTGACCTTGTGTGATATGTCCGGAATATTTATTTATTTATTTAGTGGTGACATAGTGTGAGGTACTATGGTGATATTTTTCCCCTTCAAATATCAATCTCGAAATGGACTTTCACCAGTAGACATAGATCATTTTGAAATCAATTCCAACCATATATAAATACCGCAAACCGCTTGAACACTGCTTAGCGCTGTATAAATCACTTGGATCTCACAAATTCAATTCATTTATTTCAAACCACAGGGACTTTGGAGAAATTTAGTTTCGTCAATTTGTTCACATGAAATGATTCAGAACTAGCTTCCGCCCGCGGCTTCGCTCGCGTGGTACCTACATAAAAAGTAGCCTATATGCTATTCTAAGTAATGAACTTTACCTATTCCTATGACATAATACACTACTTTAAGCCCTTGTTGCATAATCTACTATTATTTGATAGTGATAACCCCTAAGGGAATACTATGATTTTTATAATATCCCAAAAATGTTATCGACTCCGCCGGGATTTGAACCCGCATCCTTCCCCTTTTGGGATATTATAAAAGTCATAGTATTCCCTTAGGGGTTATCACTATCAAATAATAGTAGATTATGCAACAAGGGCTTAAAGTAGTGTATTATGTCATGGGCGCTATATTGAACCCCGAGAACGAGGGATTCTATGGTTAACTCCTGAGCGGAGCGAGGAAGTTAAGGCAAGAATCCTGAGTACGAGGGGTTCAAGATCGCCCAAGACAAATACACATTTAAGCCCGCGATGCATACTCTACTTTTTATACTTTCTGCGAGGCAATTGAAAACAATGACTGTTAAGTAGAAAGAAATGATTTTTCTGGAAGTAAGTTTCCAACTATACCAGAGGCTTCAGATTGTATGCATTCTGGAGTCGAATCAAAATCACTGTCGTCGTCACTTGACATTTTTTAAAAGTTTATTTGAATCGAAACTGAATTTCGGTGTAGATAACAGCACAGCAGTTTGAGCGCTTGGCGCCTTTTTTTCTTTTTTTGTAGTCTATTCTGTAGTGGTCAGTTCGACATTCGAATAAATCCTTCTTCGTGCGCGGGTGAAAATGAATTTCGTAAAAAGTTTTCATGTTTTCTTTTTTTTAATTTGTAGGCAGTGCAAAGAAAATGTTAACATACAGCCTAATTAGAATAAAATCTCATTGCACCCAAACATTTTTGAAACCAACCTCGATCAAGAACAACTGCATGGGTTGCATTCCAAATTCAAATCACATTATGTCCCATGGGAAATAATGAAATTCAGTACAACATTATGACCCGGCTAGACCGTAGGGCTGTAATGACTTACTTTAGGAAAGGTTTGCATGACACATAATATGCCATTGACGAGCAGGGAGTATAAAAAAATATAAATAGGTACATAGTATGTTTTGCAGCTGCATATGAGTGTTTGTTTGATCGCAGGTCAGAACTACAACCGCGGCGGCTGGAGGGGGCGCGCGCGCGGGCGCGGCCGCGGCTTCGTGCCGCGCAACAAGAACACGCTCAAGTTCGAGAACGACTACGACTTCGAGCAGGCCAACACCGAGTTCGAGGAGCTGCGCAACCAGCTCGCAAAGACGAAGATCAGCGACGAAGTCGTGCTTAAGCCTGAGGTGAGAACTAGCAGCATCCCCTTCTTCTTGACGTGTCACTGATTCTTTCATGGTCATCCTGTATTATGTTAGTGACCATGTTGAGGTATGGTGGCCTAAGACCGTCGATGAAAGAATCCCCTTATTTTGCCATAATATTCCTCCCATATTGTACATACATGTATATAGTATCACAAAAAGGAGTCATTTCATTCTGGGCCTGGTCCATGTACATAGAAAAATTAGGAAAAAATAGGAGATTACAAGAAAAATACTATTTCATTAATTTGAAGACAAATGCGATGGTACAAGAATAGTTCTTCTGGTAAGTTTCTTACTATGTGAACACTATTTGAAGGCCGCCATATTGGTTTATAATTGGCGTTTGACATGACATTGACATATTTTTCATGTTATGGTGTTTGATCTGATGTTTTTGTTTTGTCAGATAAATGTAGGTTGTCAAAATGACATTTCACGCTCGTCCATCCGCCATATTTTTTTAGCGCTGTTTGTTGCTCTCTTTCTCGAAGAAAATCTTAATGTACCTTAGAACGAAGTCAATTTAAATAAAATAACCAAATAAATACGTTTACTTTATTGCTTAGCCATATTTTAGAGTAGTGTACACAGTGCTGGCCCAGGCTCCATATATTGATGAAACGTCTCTTTTCCGCCTTACCAATTTTGAAACTGTTTCGCTTGTACACGGCTAAGTAAGCCTGTCCGGCCCATCTCTTTATTAATTGTGATCCTTTGAGGGTGAACCATTCATTTTATGACTTTGATTACCCAGTTTGTTGTTCAGTTGCAACCAAAACAATACGAACATATTGTTAGACAAAAACGGTACTTTTTATGATTACGTATTTACGCAAGCAAGGCACAGATCACTTCACGCAACATACACCCTTAGGGTGGTAAGGCGGAATTTTTGGAGCAATATCCTGACTACTTCAGGAAGCATTCAGATGTTCTCACAAGGAATACGAGACACAGGAACAGACTGTACGTACCTCCTTGCCAATGATTATGAATTCTAATTCTATGTGGGGGAATAAGAACTGCACTGACGACCCGCGTTGGGGTGTGCAGTGTCCCCTATTTTAGCAACGATAGCTCTAATGCGCTCGCCAACCCGCCTGCCCAGCGTGGTGAGTATGGGCAAATTCCACCCATATGTTCTTTTTTTGTCTTCCCGTTATCAAACTTGTATCTACCAGTGGAGACCCGGGAAGTGACATAGGCTACTTATTATCTGGGTACCACGCGAATGTTACCGCATGCAGAAGACTTCAGTGTTTAATATATTTAATCTGTGTTCAGGAGGAGCCGGTGCCAGTGGGCGAAGTAGACAAGAAGGATGACTCTGGAAACGAGACTGGTGCAGATGTGCCCGAGGTTGATGATGACCCCTACACTGGATACGACAAGACGAAGAGCTTCTTTGACAACATCTCTTGCGAAGCGATCGAGAGGTAAGCTTTTCTTTCTACCCTGTCCAATAGTAATTGGCCTGCTATTAGTAATGTTGTTCATGAGGCACGAATTAGGAAGCTTCCGTGGCGCTTCTTAACCAATGAAGCGGGTAGTTTTTTATAAATATTTCGCGACATAGCAGCAAAGCTAAAATGCACTGTAGCCTGTAGAAGTAAAGGTCACACTGGTATATTGGTAGCGTTGTCTGCTTGAATTGTGGGTATTGTTTTTGAAAATGGAAATTGGCCTGATGCAACTAAAATCTGCTTTAGCGTAAGAAAACAGCATATTCAGTATGATGAACATTTGAATCAGTGCCAGTATGGTTCACCTATACAAGGTGAATCATAATATGTTATGCTATCACAAAAAGTGGCTATTTTACATCCAATCAGCAATAAAGTAAGTTCTATGACTTTTATAAAATTCAACATTTCATTTTCTCATTGAATACTATCAAAAATCAGCTGTTTTGGGGTCAAATCAGTTCAAGCTCAACAAAATCATGTGTTAGATAGCAATCTTGATGCCGAACTTCTCGTACGTTTGAATTTTTTTGTTAAATTATATTATTTCTTTTTGATAGATAAATTATTTATTCGTTAATTTTGTTGATAGAATAACCCCCTTTTGCCATGGTATACGTGTATACGATTATACCTTTTGGTATACGTACTAACCAATTCGTGTGTTTTAAGTTTCAGTCTGAATGTTAATTGTGTGGCTTGCGCTAACTGTTTGTTGTGATCGTCAGGTCGAAGGGCCGCAGCCAGCGCACGGACTGGCGGACGGAGCGTAAGTTGAACTCGGAGACGTTCGGCGTGGCGTCGGCGCGCCGCGGCAACTGGCGCGGGCGCGGCAACTGGCGCCACAACCCGCACCACCAGCCGTGAGTATCTCTCCACCTCACTCTACGACCTACACTAATCTACTACCTACACTACTCTACTACCTACACTACTCTACTACCTACACACCTCTACTACCTACACTACTCTACTACCTACACTACTCTACTACAGACTCTACAGAGCCATCAGGCCTGCTATTACTTTCATTTTTTTTTTTTTCCGCTGCGGGACAAATGTTTGCATGGTCTGCAAATATTTGTTCCGGGTCTGGGTGTTGTGGTACCATGGTACTCGTAGTTTTTGATACCCACCACACAGGGAATTCTAGTGTGGAGTCAGGACTGTGTATGTGACTATTGGGTGTTATTTATTTATTATTTACTAACTTCCGCCCGCGGGTTCGCTAGCGTGTTACCTACATAAAAAGTAGCCTATATGCTATTCTAGGTAAAGAACTTGATCTATTCCAAGTTTCAACGAAATCGGTTAAGCCGTTACGGCGTGATTGAACAACAAACATCCTCACAAACTTTCGCATTTATAATATTAGAAGATGTATTAATGTTGTACGAGAGCAGTTGCCACAAGTAACGCGCAGCATGTCCTATTTCCCCAGCTGGCGGGGCAACCCTCGCGGCGGGCGCGGCCGCCCCAACAACATGAGCATGAACCCGCACGCCAACATGCCGCGCATCAACCAGCCGCGCAACGACCAGGCGCAGGCGCAGCCGCCGGCGGCAGCAGGTATGCACTAACAATATTAACTTTTCGCTTGTATAATAATTTATTAAAATCATTTGACTGGCCGTATAGCTCAGTTGGTAGTTACTCTGCCTTTTGCTCTAGAGGTCGCGGGTTCGATTCCCGCACTGGACAAACATTTGTGACTAACACAGATGTTTGTTCTGTGTCTGGGTGTTAAATATATATCTATTATGTATATCAGTCTCTGGTACCCATAGTACAGGCTATGCCTAGTTTGGGATCAGTTGACCGTGTGTGATATGTCCGGAATGTTTATTTATTTATTTTATTTATTGCCTCTTAATTACGCACAAATATTAAGAAAGAGCAAAAGATACAAAAAAAAAAACAATGGGGTAAATTCAGCATTTGCTGCATGCATTGCTTGTCGTGCCACTGATTCTTTCTTGGTCAGTGATCAAGTTGAGGTATAGTGGCCCTGAAAAGGTTACATGACCGTCGGTGGAAGAATCAGTGTAGTGAAAGGATTAAAGTGCGCCTCTTACGAGGCTCCTTTCGTGCACACGTCGCATGTCTTAGAATATTTAGGTTCTAGGACATGCCGGTTTTCCTACGATTTTTTCCTTTACCGTTTAAGAGCGTTAGTATAGCACACATGAATTTCCCGAAAGGAATCCATGGTTGCACGACCGGGATTCAAACCCACGACCTGTGGATCGGAAGGCTGGGTAACATGTGAAAACCAATTCAACGTGAACTCCCATTTGATAAAGTTTCTCAATGACTTCATAGTTCAGATAAAATTGGATATTAGTTAGAACATGCTTAAATCCGATTTTCAAAGTAAAGAACTTACACTAACTACCTAGTTTACAATTATAACTAACGTTAACTTAACTAACTTTAACTAACGAGAGTTTTTCTTTCTTTTTCAGCAAAGTAGATAAGACGCGACGTGGAGACTACCCTGAATCTTAATTTATTATCGCGTGGACTAATCACAAATGGCAAAGTAACGGAAATGTGAATGATGGTGATTGCATTTCATGTGTTTCATAAATGTAATTATTGTAAATGTCTTTACGGGAAGTTTATTGTAGAGTGAAATAAAGCAGAAGGACATTGTGGAGTGATAGTGTTGTATCCTAAATGATGGAAGGTTTCAGTTGGAAATTCCCGTAAGCATGTCTTCGTCCAAGGGTAGATTCGCTCACAGCTAGTGTATGTGTAATTATTAAGGATCGGTGAGCGAACGCGTCGCGACTGGGCGGACATTGGCATCTACAAAATAAATTTGTAAAATGTATGTCACAAGTCGACCGCTAACCGAATGATTGGCTGTTAGATAAGATTATAGATGTCAATGCCCGGGTGAGATGATGAGCCATGTAAAAAGCGTCTCTTGTAAATCACTCGAGGCTACGTAAGTTGCATAGTATATTTGAATCTTTATTTATGTCATGCCCGATGAAATATATTTTCCTAAAAGCTTCTCACCTGTTATGCGCGGATGTGCCTATTTAAAGATGTAACGAATGTTAGTTTTAGTATCAAGTGTTTTATTATTTTCGAAGGGTCATTGCACTTCCATTTTTGTTTACTTGGCAATGACGATAAGACAGTCTTGCAGCAGTCCTACTGATGTTACGCTAGCACCGGTGAGTGGTGCACTAGGCTAGTTGCGACCTTCGCTGGCCGACGTCTCAGTTGTTGTGCGCAGCGGAGGCAACTCGAATGTACTGTGATTGAGCCGATCACAGCGTTGATGACTTGGAAGTGTTCTTATGACTGTCGTTTTATTGTTAATTATAGTAAATGAAATGTGATAGTAGGACTGCTGAAGTCACAAGGCGTCACGATGCGCCACTGCTGGTCATATTACCGTTGAACTGATGAGTCGGCGACATCGTGTTGGTTCGCCTCGTACAAATTAGCCTGAATTCGTTTTACTCGATATAAATGTTTAGTAAATGTGTGTTCGAGAAAAGGACAATCGTGTTATATTTTTCTTGGTAAATTGAAATCTATTCGTCTTAAAAATTGTGTATTTATTTATGAAGCCGACGCAGTCCTTTTCGTACGAAATTACGAACCACTATTGACAAAATAAAATGTTTGTAAAGTCTGTTACTCAAACTGTACCTGGTGATTGTATTAATATGAAAATATACATTTACTACAAATCTTCCAAAAGGTTATTTTATTTTGTAATCAAATCATGATCATTTTTTTTAAAGTAAATTTATTGCAAATAAACTTAAGCTTGTACACAATGTAGGTACTTAGCAATTAGCGTAACAAACAAATAGTATAAAAACGTTATAAAACATGTAAATTATTTACTTATGATAAAAACAATGTTTCACATCCGTAACGTACGATTTGAAAGCAATTCCGAATACCAAATGTTACATACATGCTAAAACAGGTATAAATTCACTTAGTACAGGGTAAAAATTACTTGATTATAGTTAAAAATATATTTTTAAAAAATATAATCGCAGTTTCTTAGTGTCTATTCCTACATAACATATTTACATGACCAACCACAAATTGTTTATCATAATTCCATCATTCACACTGGTTTCAACTTACAATCTTATAGGATATTGAAACTTAAGACATAATTGAGGATATCTAATGCTACCATAACTTTACATTCTATTATTTAAAATGGCGATGGAATATTAAACCTAGGATTAGACAAGATTAGCATTAATGATTACATTATAAAAAGGTGTAATAAGTAGTGTGACTGCTGTATGTCTGTCTGTGGCACCATAGTAGCTCTTAAACGAGTAAACCGATTTGGATGCGGTTTTTTTATTTGAAAGCTAGTAAAGGATCATTTTAAATGAAATATCTCATGCCGTTTGAACACGGCATCAGGTGTTGCTATTTATTTTACGGAAAATCTTAGCATTCGTACGTAACTCGATCAGTTTCCTTGGCATGTGACCATAAATCAGATGCACACCACGCATCAACCACTCTTTTAAAAGTGCATCCAAAGATATATTTACACAAGGTTACTGTGAAACATGGATTACGGATGCAGCTTTACAAAATCAAGCTTTATTTCATATCTCGATGCGAAAGTCCATTGATTTAGGTTAGCCGCGCCATTCGCGAGCTGGTTGGCCATTTTCGACGAGCCATATAGAGCCGCTCTGTCCCTTATTCAAGATGTCCACTAGAGAGCGTCCGACGTGCTCCGAACTGGAAAGTCCAATATTGAATTAGAGCAATTAGGGTCAGCATCGGCAGCGCAGCATCTGCCGATGCCGATATCGTAAGAGATGACTTAGGGAAAAAGCTAGGGGATGGGAAGCAGCGTTAACTTTTAACAACAATAGCTTTATTGTGTCTGTAGGACATCCACTGCTGAACATAAGCCTCCCCAATAGATTACCATAAACAATCATATTTGCCCATACTCGCCACGTTGGTCATGCGGGTTGGCGAGCGCAGATAAAGCTCTTGTTGTTGATATGGAACGCTTCTGCCCATCCCCTAGCTTTGTTTCCCATAATCGCCTCTTACGACATCCACGGGTAGAAATGGAGGGGCCTATTCTTCAGCCGGGGCCACCACGGTTAATAAGTAGGATTGAAAAGGAAAGACAACACAGAGAACAGACTGTAAACAGACCAAACTGTGTAAGTAGGTAGGTACCTAAATTTAAAAAAAACCTTCTGTATCACTTTTAAGTTATTCGCTAATTTTCATATTTTAGGACGAACTAGCGTTTGTCTGTTCCTAATGGTACCTAGCGTACCTACCTCTGCGTCTTATTGGTGGCATTGTCGCGTTGCCACGCGACTTCGTAGTCTGAAGACATCAGCTGCTTGGTGATGTCCTTCACGAGACCCGTGTCTGTGAGGCCTGGACAGATGGCCAAGGTGCGGACGCCAGTTCGCGATACGTGGTACGGATCCTGTGGAAAAAAACAAGGTATCATCATGATACAAGTTAGAACCGGGAAATTGGCAAGAAGTCATACCTACTTATCATTACGTGGCCAGCTGCGAGGAGAGATGTTGCTTCGATGCACCAAATTGGGAATAAGCTATGGCAATAAGGTTTGTTCTACGACCTTTGGTATCTAATCCAGCATTTTTCATTCAAAAAACACTGCAAAAATAAGCTGTTTTGGGGTCAGTCCAAACTCTGATAAAGGTATCAATCTTGATGTTGAACTTACCGTACGTGATTAGTTTTAAGATGATTTGACAACACCTAATTTGAAAAGGTTCAGGGAAAAAAAAATCGCTACTATTTTTTCTTTTCTTTGTCCGTCGCTTCCTTTCGAGATTGTATAGGTACCTACATCTTATCACTCACCCCGTAAGATCTAGTGAGTCCTACAATCGCGTAGTTGGTGGCCGTGTAGATGGGAGTGGACACTTGCGGACGCACAAACCCGGAGGACGCTGTGTTCACGATAGTCCCTCCCTGCCCCCCGCGGTCCTTGCCCATGAAACGGTACGCCAGCATCGTGCCTCGAATCGCTCCATTCTGAAAAGTAAAACATTTTTGTAAGCAGAGGAAAGAGTACTTTATTGGCCAAGGTATTTACTGAAGGCACGCGACGAGTCTTCTTGGCCAGTGAAGATGTATAGCGGCACATAAAAAGGGATATGCAATTATATAGGTAGGTACCTACCTACTAAAGAAAATTCTTGGTAATGATGGTACATACTTAGTTCTATGGATGGTGGCTAAAAAATCCCAAAAATATTTAAGAAACGATTAGGCTACATAAGTACACGGAGTTTCTTGGTCAGTTTAACGTAGTTAGGTACTTATTCAAACGAATCACAAAATCGATCTAAAAGAAGATTTTTTTGATACTCCATACAACTACATCGTACTAGATAGTCTAAACCAGTGGTCCCCAAACTTTTGCCTCGTAGACCCATTGGTGTGTTTATCGGTTTTTTACCTAAATTAAAAATATGTAATAATGTATAGATCTTTAGTTGTGAGTGTAAGTATTGCATTTTTGCGAATTCATCAACTTCATTTTTTTTTTCTGTCAGATTTCTAACTGTATTGAGTTAGGTATTATTGTAGATGCACTACCGTGGATCTCGTTGCATCTCGTGGACCCCCATGTGCATTTCATAGACAACCAACATTTTTTTTGCTCTCGCTTTCCCCTTGGTGGTCGTCTCCGACATCTGGGGATCGATATAGACCGGTCTAAACTATAATAAACGTACCAAAAAAATCCTCTCCTCTTTAAATCTTATTAACTATTTTATTTTAATTTTATTATTTCTTACCACGTTGACATCAACCTCGAGCTCCCAGAGCCGGTCGTTCATAAACCCAGCATTATTAATAACGATATCCAGTCGGTTGAATACATCCACCGTGAGTATGAAAGCCTCTGCAAAATAATTCGGAACTTAGCATCTGGCATTGCCTCTGACTATCCTGGTACGAGGGTCGATTTTACGCTCAATCTACTCCCGAGCGTAGTAAGTAGGCGATAAGTTGGCCAAGTTAAAAATAATCTGAGCATTTTATTTTTGTATCGTACATGAACATTTCCTGTGTCGTTCCTCCTTTCTCCTTTCTCATAAATTATTGTCCAAATTCGTAGGCTACAACTTAACGTACTGGTTTTATTCTCTTTGGCTTCCGTGCGATCGGGATAACATAAATACATTAAATTATTATACCAATATACAAGGTGATTCATAATATGTATTCCATCGCGAAAGGGGCTTATTCTACAACCAATTGGCAATAAAGTTTGATCAACAATTCTTGGAAATTCGACAATTTTCATTGAAAAAACTCTATGCGAAAATCAGCTGTTTTTGGGGTCAAATCAGGGCAAGCTCAATAAATCAGCTGTTTTAGGTAGCAATCTTGATTCCGAACTTCTTGTACGTTTAGTTATTAGTTTTAAAGATGATAAAAATACCAAAAACAGCTAATTTGAGAAAGTTTGTGTAAAAAAAAAATATGTTTTTTTTCGCTAATATTATTTCTTTTCGTGGATAGAACCCCCTTTCGGGAATCACCTTGTATATAACTTCTACTCTAATGTCTTTGATTTAACCTTAGATATCTAAGGATTTAACGTATCGTATGTCGTCCTGTCGTCTTCGGGGTCAATCTAGATCAAAAGATACTTTACCCTCAAACTGCGGGTAGTCGGTGACATCAAGTCTGTTGAAGATGACATTTTTCCTTCCATACTTGGCGCTCAGGTCGTCACACACCTGCTCGCCGAGATCGGAGTCGATGTCACAGATGGATACCTACAAAGGAAATTAGGCCTTACTGCAGACGTGCATATCCTGTTTCATTTGCTAATGACAAAGTGAAGGATTTACTACTGCCCGCGGTATCGCTCGCGTGGTACCTTTCCAGAAAAAAGTGGACCATCACTTTCCGGAACATTCTATTATCCTTGGAAAAAAACACCATTCGTTGCTCCCTTGTTGCGAAAGGACAAACAAACAAACAATCAAATACTTCCGCATTCTTCTTCTTCTTCTTGTCGTATCACTGGTTTTTTCTTGGTCATCCTGTCTTTGATCAGTGACCAGGTTGAGGTATGGTGGCCCTGAAAAGGGCCTATGACCGTCGATGAAAGAATCAGTGTAGTGAAATGATTAAAGTGCATTTATAATTTTAGTTAGGATGACTACATTATTCTAAGAACCTACGGATAGAATATTTGCTCTATACCGTCAAATAATAGATTATTGTTTGTTATTCACTACAGTTGCGTTACAAAACATTAATATTTTATTATAATACAGCCGCACCTTGAGCCCCCAATTGAAATTAAGGAATCAATTAAAAATAATTCAATTTCTTTAACAATAAATTAGCTACGAGTTTGGTATTGATAGATAGATAACTTTTTATTGAAAACCACATAAAAAATTAACACAAAAATTGAATCAATTAAATATAGATAATAATAATAAAATAGGTATATTGGGTCTTTTGAGAAAACAATTCATAAGGAATTTATTAATTACTACTTACTAAGTATTATCTTACTTATTGTGCACCCCGAATGATGCGTGCGATGTAGATAAGTAGGTAAGTATTGCAAATTTTTTGGTAAAATCTGATCCAGGGAAACTGTGCTAAACAAAAGCAACTAAAATGAAAACAATCACGCCAATGACCGGGCGCCGGAAAATCAATACAAACGAGAGTGCCGGTTGAGGAAAACTTTCACCCGAATTAGAATAATTCCCCAAATTCTACTAAATTATTTTTCTGAAAGGGAATTTATATAAGGAATTTAGTATTTCAAGGGCTGTAGAATCTAAATGCGGCCCATTCAACAGTTATTTTACCTTGAACCTAGAATTACTAAGCACACTGCGCCATGCGCGAAGAAAATACCACTTCCTTCAACAAAAGTAAGTGGCTTACCTTCGCTCCTTGTTTCAGGAGTTCTTCACTGTAGGCCAAGCCGATGCCGGACGCGGCTCCGGTGATCAGAGCTACCTTTCCTTTCAGTTCCATTGTGAATTTCAGAAGTATTTACGAGAAACGGCGCGCCCTAATGTGTGATGGCTGACTACCGCCCCCGGAATGGCTCGGTTCGATCGCGTCGGGAGTGGGAGGAAGCAGGGACACACCCGTTTCTCCCCGACTTCCCCCTTGCGTAGTAAATATACGCACGATAGCACGCCACTCTCTCTTGCGGTTACTTACACGTCGATTCAAGGCTTGTTACAGCGTTGCTGACAATAACACCCTCCTTATACGGGAAGGATTCACTGTATTTATTTATCCTTTGTTCCAGTATAAAGCCGTGTTCAAATGGCGTGTGATATGTCATTTACATTTGAGGGTGTGCGATATAGCGTAATGATATCGCAAGCTCGCAAAAAATTAACTCAAAATTAACTTTATTCAAAAGATGTAAGGATCATTTTCAATGATTTAAGTTTTAGATGACAATTATGAGAACACCGTTTGAAACGGCTTAGCGTTTGACGATAAATTGAGTTCGTAAAAGAAATGAGGAAGCCTAGCCAAGTAAATAAACTATTAAATAATAAATTAAATACAATGTGTTTTTGGTTTTTCTTTATTTGTAAATTTATCATTATTCTAAATTTTCTAATATTCAATTAATCTTCAAGTACTTACGGTAAATTTTTCAGGAATTAATAAATAATAATTTTTCATTTTTTTGAAATTTTTGATAATATTTCGAGAAAATATAAAAATATCACAGATATAACAATATCACGAACGCCCGCCGCGATATCGAAAACATACAAAACGCGACCTCTCTGATTAACCACGGACGCGAACTGTACACAAAATACGATAATAATAAAAATTTGTCACAAACAACAGCATCCCAAAACTTGAAAATTTACATAATTATCTCTCGCATGAAAAAGCATTCTAAAATATCAAATAACTGAGGGCGAATAGGTACCTTAATTATTCCATTTGTCACTTTATATGGGTACACAAACTCCCAAAAAACTAAATAAAAATTTAAACAATCAGTCATGATCTGTACAATAAAAAAGAATTTGATTTAGGTATGTATGCTAAAAATAAAAATTAAATGGAATTCACAAATTTCCTATGTACAAATATCACAGAACGTTAAATCACACACAAAATGTCTCTTTAGAAATTTCAAATCTGAGAAAATATTTGCCACAATTTTTTGTTTTTATATTCTATGATTATGTAATTTATGTATCTAGTGGCCGTGGTACCCCGGCTGAAGAATGGGCCTCTCCACATCTACCTACCCTTGGATGACGTAAGAAGCGACTAAGGTGGAAAAGCTAGTCCCCTGCGCCAATCCGCATGCCCAGCGTGGTGCATAAAAGGAGCCTCTTAGAGGCGCACTTAATCCTTTCAGTACACTGATTCCTTCACCGACGGTCATAGCCCCTTTTGAGGTATGGTGTCGTGTCACTTATAGGATGACTAGAAATAATCAGTGACACGGCAAGCAAGCGTGGTGAGTATGAGCAAATTCCCTCCACATAGTAGGAAGTAGTTCTGGTAATCTGTGTGGAGGCCTATGTTCAGCGGAGTCCAACGGTTGAAACGATGATGTAGTGGTTCTATCAAGAGTGGTGGACTTGGTCAGCACCAGCTGCTGGGACAGCCTTGGCGAGATACGAGAAGGACCGGGCATTGGGCAAGCCAGCGAGGACGCACGCACTCAGAGCGGATCTGTTCAGGTTCATAGGCGCCGCGTCATACCATTCTAAGGAATCGCCGTCATAGCATTCCACGTGGGGGATGGTTGTAGACCCTGGAAGTAAGAGCACACGACTGTTTAATCTCATCATCATAAGCCTGTAGAAGTCCACTGCTGGACATAGGCCTCCCCCTAAGAGTTCCACGACGAACGGTCTTGAGCCTTTTCCATCCACCGACTTCCCGCAACCTTCAAAATGTCATCGGTCCATCGGGTAGGCCTTTCAACGCTGCGTCGCCCGGTTTGTGGACGCCATTCGAGAAAGTTAACCCCCCCCAACGGTTGTCGTTTCTGGGAGCTATATGGCCTGCCCACTGCCATTTCAACTTAAAACGTAGAAGAACCAAGGTCACGGAATTAGCAAGTTGAAGTGGCAGTGGGTAGGCCATATAGCTCGCAGAACCGATAACCGTTGGGGAGTAAAGGTTCTCGAATGGCGACCACGAACCGGGCGACGCAGTGTTGGAAGGCCCCACACCCGATGGACCGATGACATTGTAAAGATTGCGGGAAGTCGGTGGATGAAAAGAGCTCAAGACCATTCGTCGTGGAACTCTTTGGCTCCCCTAAAGATTTCCACGACGAACGGTCTTGAGCTCCTTGAGCCTATGTCCAGCAGTGGACTTCTACAGGTTGTTGTTGATGATGATGATGATGCATAAATCAGCTTTTTGAGGTAGCAATCTTGATGTCGAACTTATCGAACGTTCTAAAACAGAAAACAGCAAGTTTTGAAAATGTTGAAAATCCGTACGAAACTTTTTTTTTAAATGAAACTAGTTTTTTTTAATCAAGTAATGCTTCTTTGTGTCTAATAAATACGCACCTTTTGGGATCGTATACTACGTACGGAACACATTGCAGTATGGTAACATCATTTTATGAAGGTAGGTTCAGTTAGGCACAACAACAAATACTCTGTATCAATCATCTCAGTTTATAATGATAACCAATGGATCAAAACGGAACAAGGAAACAAAAAATACTCAAGGGGTTGTACCATTAAAGCCTCCAATGACGAAGATCATGTCATCCAGCAGCACAGTGGCGAAGTTACTCCTCGAGCTGAACATTTCAGTGACCTCGTGCCAATCGCCACCTCGTTGCGGATTGAACTTCTCACCTGAAATCGAACGTCACTTCAGCAACGCGTGACTTCAAAATAGGCTAGCAAATGTCAAATATTATCCAGTCAAAATTCAAAGATGCATTATGCAAGTTGATTAATAAAATGCATGCTCTCTCGAAAGGGGCTTATTCTATACCCAATTGGTAATAAAGTTTGTTCTACGAAGTTATTCATTGGTCTTGTACACGAACCCTACCTCTATAACCACCTATCTCTAGCCTCAAAGGTTTGCTGGAAGAAAACTCTTTTTAGGGTTAAGCTCGCCTTTGTACATGGTATTTCATTTAGTTTGTTTTTTATATGTGTTTTCTGTGTACAATAAAGAATAAAGAAGTTTGGCAGTTCGTAATTTTTCAATGAAAAAACTCTGAAAAAATCTGCTGTTTTGGAGACAAATTAGTTCAAACTTAATGAACCAGCAGTTTTAGGTGTAACAATCTTGATGCCGAACTTCTCGTGTATACCTACCTATAATAGTTATTAAGATGATCCAAATACCAAAAACAGCTGATTTGAAAAACGGGGAAAAAACTGTTATTTTTTAGGTACCTATGTTTAAAATATTGTTTTATTGCTACTATTCTTTCTTTTTGTTGACAGAATAACCCTTTTTCGGAATAGTGTACATACCTATTATATTTTATACTAGGTGAAACATAATTATGCCAAGTTAAATACAAGTAATTAGTATTTGACTTACTTACTTTAGTAAGTCACACTTGGCATGGCTTGGCCTATGTTACCTGTATTCAACCGACTGTATCCATTGAACCCTCCCAGCGCGTACAGGCACTCTCTATACGCGATGAGGCTGACTCCCGACCGAGGGCTTAGCATGGACCGGATGAAGTTCCACTGTTTGGTATCCGAATCGAACACCTCTGCGGAACTCAGCACTTCTTGGCCGTTGAAGCCGCCGACTATGTAAATCTGGCAAGAACAACATTCTGGTTAAAAAAACTTTTGAAAAGATTTGCAACTTTACAAATTTACAGCTGTTTTGATTATGTGAGCTTAGACCAGTGATTCCCAAAGTGGTCTATATCGACCCCCCCCCGGGGTTGACGGCGATATCCAAGGGGTCTACAAGTGCAAAGAAATCCACGATAGTGGATCTATAATAATACCTCGCAACAGTTAGAAGTCAGTCAGAAAAAAATGGAGATGATGAATTCGCTAAAATGCAATAAAGCTAATATTACATTCATAAAAAAAGGTCTACGCCAAACCCAAAAACAAGCCAAGGGGTCTACGAGGCAAAAGAGTTTGGGGACCACTGCTTTAGACGATGATGCGTTCGAGTCGCACTGTCGGGTGTACCTTTCCACCGAGAGAAGCCGCGCTGGCGTCGGAGCGTTGCTTGTTCATCGGAGTGGTCATCTCCCACTGGTTCTTGTCGGGGTAGTAACGCTCCACCGACGCCATGCGAGTTCTGCCATTGTATCCACCGAGCGCGTAAATCAGACCGTCTGAAGAAAACAGTATAAACTGGCTATACATAACATAAATAAATACATAACATATATGTACTATGGGTACCAGAGACTGATGTATTATATATAATAGATAAATTTTTAACACCCACACAAATATTTTTGCTGGTTTTTTTTAGAAAAAAATATGTTAACACATACCTAGGTACTTCTTAGCGGAAAAACTTAGTGATCCGTAAATTTTATGGATGGATGATTCGGGGTGCGGCCGCAATCCCACTTCATGTAAGTAACTCTTATCTCTCTGCCTGTCTGTTTAGGACGTTTAAACAGCTTAACCGATCTTGATTAGGACAATATGAAAGACATAGGCTACTTATTATCCGGGTACCGCGTGAGCGAAGCCGCGGGCAGCTATAAGTAGGTATTACCAAAGAATAGGCCTCTTCATATCTACCTATGTACCTACCCGTAGATGTCGTAAGAGGCGACTAGGGAAATAAGCTAGAGGATATAGGAAGCAGCGACCCCCATTTTAACAATATAATCTATCTATGTCATACGAGTAGGTTTAGCCCCTTCGTCCATGACGCTACTCAAAAGTGACGGAACTCATTTGAAACTAGAGTTGCGGACTGATTGGAAACTCTGACTCGTCCACGACGCTACTGGAATTTCCTGAAACTCAGTCTCTCAGTTCACGATTTTATGTAAACAAAGTTATGAAAACGAAAATAATTAACATGACTAGTGATAATTCGAGCGATGACATGGAATTATTACTTCTCCAGTCACATAGACTTCAGAATCACTTATAATTACATTGTATTTGTTCATTTTTCAACAGTTTCTCGAAACCAGTCGCCTGGCGACCAGCATGTCGAGTCGCCAGGAGACTAGTTACAAACGCGTTCCTTTTGAGTAGCGCCGTGGACGGACGCGCATTATGTTAAAATGGGGGATAGCCTTAACCCGTAGTGTATCTTTGGCCTTAACTGCGCTCGCCAACCCGCGTGGTGAGTATGGCACCATCCCCCCCCCTCCCCCCACATGACGGGAAGTCGCTCCGAAATCTGTGTTCAGCAGTGGACGAGACCCAAAGTATACCTAGGCACATAACGTAAAAATCTCACCATGCGCAACTACGCTGACGTAGCACCTCGCTTGGTACATGCAGGCGCGCTCCTGCCATGTATTAGCGACGGGGTCGTAGCACCGGACCGTGTTGAAGTGGTCGCTGCCGTCGAACCCGCCGATCATGTAGATGAGATTGTTCAGTGTGCAGAGGCCGTGGTAGGCGCGCGGGGTTAGATCCATGTGGATAGAGAGGAACCACCGGTCCGCCCTTTGAGAAATATGCCGTTAGAGATCTGCTTTGCTTTCTTCTATGGATGGTACAGTAATTACGAGTAGGTACATACATACATTACGAGTAAGTATAATATCATTACATAGTATTATGTTATCTGTGATCATTACTAACTTTATCCGCTTGATAAAAGTAGGTATGTCCACCTCTTTCTTTTATTATATGTGAGAAAATGACAGGGCGAGAGTTAGCAAGCCGATAGAGTTAGTGACTGACTAACCTCGTTGGTAACGAAGTGAGTCACATTAAATAAACGCTATTGTGATTATGAGCCAGTTTTTTTTTCTGGCTGTTGGTAGGTATGCAACTTTTTTATGACAAAACGATTTTCATGAAAGGTATGGAAATTGCCTAAAAATCCTGAGAAGGGACCAGCTACACTTAATCTGAATGCCGCGGGAGCGATGCCAAGGTACTCTGTGAGCGATGCCCACAGAACACTATTATGCCATGCCACTGGCAGCCACAGTCTAGGAAGATACTACGTCTGCTGGCGGCTAGGCTGCCAGCAGACGTAGTATCTTCCTAGTCAGTATCATGTTTATTTTTAATTTTCTTTCTTTTTGTGCTGGCTATGGCATCTAGGCGTTACCACCAAGTCTTACGTGTATTTTTTTCTTGGTATTTTGTCTATCTTCATTTTCTTTCGATAATCATCGTCAAGTCACAGTCAAGTCAAGTCAAGTTCAGTTTTAGTAAGTTATGATGGTGAGAGATTATAATGGATCAAATTCGTGCAAAATACAGCTGACACGCTTGCATTTGAATGGCAATAAGACGGCAAGGTAGGGCCAACGATCTCGATAGCGAATAGCATTCATTAATGCAGGGATACATGTCACGAAACGAAGAAGGCTTATACCCAGTATGATTGAATACGGACTGAAAATAATGATGGGTAAGTAGCTGTGATATTTGGTTTCTAACCTCGTGTCGTAGGTTTCGACAAAACTAGTTGGACTACCCGCACTCCAGCCTCCTACAGCGAACAGGATCTCGAAGGGTATTCGGGGTCGCGCAAGGGGCTCGTTTAGGTCCGCTTCTGTTCCTGGTCTTGAATCGAGCAAAGTGAGGAATACCACTGCTGGATACAATGCTTCTTGGCATTTCTGGAAGGAAATGTATTTTATTGGTAAAACCACATTTTCAAACGTAATTACCTACAAAGTGGCATAGTAAAATTACAAATTGTTACCTCATCTTCGACAACAGGCGCCCACTGTAATATTTTTGATTTGAAATATTTAAAGCTAATGTGACCGAATCTCACACACGAAAGCAGTGAAGGAATATAAGCTCTTCTGCTCTCCAAATCATGTTCTACCCAAGTTTTCACTGCTTGAAATACTACTTCTTCATTTCGAACATTCAGTTCATCGTCTCTCAGCACCTCTTCTAGCTCTTCGTGTGTGAGTGATTTAAATTCATTACATTCCTTTAGAACTCTGCTAAAATTCTGCCTTATATACAGTTTCCCTTTCTTTTCTAAATCTCCACAGAAGTAGTATTTCGCAAATTTAAAAATACCCAAGCAGTTGTGTGGCCTTAGCTCGTGCAAGAAATATTGGCAGCAAAGCTGAATAACACCGACGACGTCAAACTGGTCAGCGTACGGTAGCAAGCACTCCACATTATCTGCCATTACTTTACATGTTCCCGTGTACGCGTAATCTAAAATGAGAGCCATGTAGCAGCTAGGGACATCGACGAATATTTCAGTTTCTTCCGGTTCCCCTTTCTTTAATGAATTTATAAATATAGCCTTGAAGTATGGGCTTACTGCAGAAAGTATCGCTCTGTGTATATGTATTGATTTCATGTCCCTACATACGATTGTGCCATCACAAAGCTGGCCATTCTGTCGCAGTTCGTTCCATATAGCTGGGAACTCTACTACTGAATAATTTTCAGGGAGGCACACGCATTTCCGTTTTCTTGTAACTATCTTCTTTTTTGATAAACGTGATTTCGTGGAAGACGCGGAACGAACGGAATTTTTAGTTTTTGATAATTTTCGGTGTTTCGTATTAAATTCCATCCCTTCGAAAAAACGGTGGTCGAAACTTGTTTATCAGTCGCGATGACATGCTTGATTGACAGAATCTTCATTTTTTGAAATCACTTTTGCAGTTTTCTTCAAAAAGTTATTAGAAAAAGTTTTCAAGTTGTGCGGTTGTAAAGAGTTCCCATTACACAAACAACATTTTTGAATTTGGCGGGTTATAACTCTATGGTCTATGGTAATTTACTTGACATTGACTTAAAATATTTGCTAAACTGGCAACATCTGATTACATCTGAACTGTCAAACTTCTATATTGTCTATAGTCTCTTTTTCTTCCGGTTGTCAAGATGGTGAGTTTCGTTGTGGAAAAAATGAAATAAATCAATGAAAATCCCAGTGAAACTGATGTATCGTGAAAGTTAATAGTGGTTTTTAGTCAAAACAGTGAATACAACATGTGTTCCTTTACATATTTCAGGGTATCGACATCAACCACAAACACGACAGGAAAGTTAGGCGCACCGAAGTCAAATCTCAGGATGTGTACCTGAGGCTTCTGGTGAAAGTAAGTAGACTCGATTACCTCGCTCAACTGTGTGCTTTCATCTGCTAGAACCTCCAGTTCGGAGAGTTACATCGAAACTCGAGGATTACATGTACTTGTTATTGTTGTCAGTTATACCGATACTTGGCCAGGCGTACAAATGCCAAGTTCAACACGATCATCCTGCGGAGGTTGTTTATGAGCCGCATCAACCGCCCTCCGATCTCCCTGTCCCGCCTGGTGCGTCACATGAAGAAGCCCACTCGTGAGGGTTTGATCGCAGTGGTCGTCGGAAGCGTCACCAATGATGTCAGGCTGTACAATGTGCCCAAACTGACCGTGGCTGCTCTCCACGTTACTGAGAAGGCCCGTGCCCGCATCTTGGCTGCTGGAGGTGAGAGTTTAGGCTTGGCCAATGCACTCGTTATTTTGAGGTTATAAACACTACAATGAAACATTGGGTCTTCAAAAACATTCGATCTCCAAAAGTCTGTTTGTAAACAATAGCAATGATTAACAACCAAAGAAATCTTTATCTAAAAAACAAAAGTCTGTTTAGTTATATAGAACATTTATAACACAAGAATGGCTGGACCAATTTTTATGACCCTTTATTTGTTAGATTTGTCTCCGCCCTTTATAGCAGAATAACTATTAAATCATCAGAAAAATTCTCAAACAACCCTAAAAGGGTGATAGGGTGTTAAGAGTTTGGAAGATAACTTTTAATGTGTAGTGATTGAGCTGAAACTGTGATACCATGTAAAGATCTGATGACAATAAAATATGATGGTGACAGTGAGCTGATCTGATGATGGAGTTAGGAGCTGTTCCATGGAAATATTCAGCAAATGATCAGCTCAACGATTGAGCTGAAACTTTGCATACATATCAAGATCCAACGACAATACAATATTAAAGTAACATTGGGCTGATCTGATGATGAAGTCAGGAGCTGTAGGCAATTTTACCAGGAAATGCGCATGCATTGTCATCAGTTTTCTCTAATGATCTTGAGGCATGTTTAGAAATAAATTGCCAGCAAAGTTGATAAAACTGGAAACTGGTACTTAGGTACAAACAATTGGTTGCACTGCACACTTCTTCTATGTTTTACCTATCTTTACTACTTGAACAAATTACCATCAACTCCCTGCCTATGTCCTATTTCATGTGGGGTTGGCACAACATACCTACATATGTACAATCTACCTTTTCCCTTATTTAGTACTTAATACTTATGTTCCCCTGAATCTTTCCAATAAGCAAGACAATCACAACCATTATTAGTACATACTATTATTTATTTGATTATAAATGAGCAGCTTTCGATGATGTACATTTTTGAAATTCTTTTCACGTCAATGCTTTATATTGTTTTGTGTCAGTGGCTGCATTGAGGTCTTCTCTCATGCAGGTGTTTGGGCACAAGGGATATTGGAAATTAAACTGATAAAATTAAAATCTTTTTTCTCATTTCCAGGTGAAATCCTGACCTTTGACCAGCTGGCTCTGCGCGCCCCGACGGGCAAGAAGACCGTGCTTATCCAGGGTCGCCGTAATGCCCGCGAGGCCGTCAGGCACTTTGGACCTGCTCCTGGTGCCCCACGCTCTCACACTAAGCCCTATGTGCGCTCCAAGGGACACGAGAAGGCCAGACCTAGCCGTCGTTCTAACGCGTAATCTTATTAATATAAGGACTACAGCCTATTCACTGGTATTATTCAAACTTCCTCTTTTATGTATATCAGTTGAATTGCAACACTGGCCAAGTTTTTTTTTATAATTAGCTCCTATGTTATTTGGATGCGCGATTTTAGTTCCTACAAAATCTATTGTGCATCCAAACAACTAAGTTAATATTTTCCAAGATCCATCAGCTAAACTGTACTTCTCTGAAACCGTAACAATAACTCTTTCATTCCTATTAGTTCACTGATGTGTAAAATAGGGGAGATCTATTTGTTTTATAAAACTTTAGTTAGGAAGGAATAGTCATTATGACTACCTATTCTTATGTAGGAATTTTGAAATGAAATAGAACATAAATTCGAAAATACTATAATAACCAACAATAATATCACAGATAATTCTACAATTAGCTATTACACTAGCAATTAATTACTTATTCACAAAAGGCACTCATCCAGAAGCTGAGTAGTTGCTCATCGTGTTGTGTTACACCAAACATTTGCTTCAGCTTCACAACTGCAGACGATTTCGCGCCAGAAGATACTACAGCTGCTTTTACTGATCGCGCTATTCTGCAAAAACGAGACGAGTACAATAAATTCATTACCAAGCCTTATAAAAAGTATTCTAACGTATGTAATTCTTCCTCCGCCCGCATATATGCTATTCTCGGTAACGAACTTTATCTATGTGATGTTTCATCGAAATCGGTTGAGCCGTTAAGGCGTGAACAACAAACATCCTCACAAACATTCGGATTTAAAATATCCTAATCCTAATAGTAGGATGATTTATACAGTGCCAATGGGACTTTTTACGCTCGTAGGATAGATAGATCGGCCTTTATCCACAGAAAAGACCTGGTCAATACGTGCAGAGCTGACTAAGCCGCGAGTTTTCTCGTAATATTTTCGTTTCTTTACTTGCTTGCTTGTCGTGTCTGATTCTTTCTTGGTCGTCCTGTATTAGATCAGTTACCAGTTTGAGGTATGGTGGCCCTGAAAATGGTTCTTGACTGTTGGTGAAAGAATCAGTGTAGTGAAAGGATGTAATGAGCGCGTGTGAATTATATAAATAAATGAGTTTTGTTCCTACTTACACGATTTTTTCATATATAAAAATGGTGCTTATCGGGAATCAAACGAGGCGACCTTCGTATCGAGATATACCTTCCACTAGGCCGACATGGCTCAAGTTGTATCTAAATTAGAAACCTAGCATATACTTTGAGCAAATCTAGACATACATAGCTCCAACACAGACTCCTGCACCTTTTTGCATAAATGTAAACAATAGCATGTTCAGCTTACCCAAGCCATTCTAGCTGCAGTGATTTTACTTGCTGATGCAGAACATCATCATTGAACTTTCCATTGCTCATTGCGCTTTCTATTCTATTCATCAAGGTTGGGCCTAGAACAAAATGATTTGGAATGTATGAACGAAGCTCTTTCTTAAGTCACCCCACTTCATTATTACTATTTTTTTAATTACCAAAGACAATATAGATTCTAGTTTTTTTTTCTGTATTACTTACATTTCAAAGGCACTGATCCTGACCATTTGTAAAAAAAACAGCTGTTTACTTCTTCTAGCACACAAGAGTCAGTTGTGCTTGCCTCATTCTGTAACCTGATGTTAAGAGAGTTTCTATTCATTATTGGAAGTACTCTTGACAGACCAGTAATGATGGAGGTAGCTTCTCTGCAACTGGGTGATATGGAAATCTGCAAAAATGTGAGGATATTTTGTTTATCAATATTCTGTAAGACATACTTGAACCAGGCCAGTAAAAAAAAACTGGCTAGCAACCCATTATTTCTTTTTGAAAGAAATAATGGGTTGGACAAAGGTTCTACCAAGTTGCTGGCAGTAAAAAAATAATCCGACTAATTGGTTCTTGTTGATACTGTACTGGGTCATATCTTTTATTGTGAGTGGAATTACCAGGAAAAATTTCATGAAAAGAGTCAAATTTGAAAGATTATCTATGAAATCAGTATCAGTTGTAGAGTGGAGTGAAGTGAAAACATATTGACTAAGAATATCAAGGTAGGTCTGAATCCCTCCCATGGCAAGATAATGTAACTACTCACATTGAGGCCAGTCAAAGTACAGAACATCAGTACTCTAAACACAGCTGTGGTGACCATACTCTCTAAAACCCTCAGTGGCATGCTTGCCTCATCACTCGGCACGGAACAGGCACCGGCCTCAAATATAGACCCCTTGATGGACTTTGGGTGAAGCTTGTTGAGCAAGTCCTGACTGGAGTACAGGGTCTCTGTGTAAGTGTGAGCGCCAGTTTTTAGCATCCATGTGAAGTGGGAGTGCAGGTGCTTGAATATATCTTCGTCTCCTGGAAGAAAAAAATGGGTCATTCCCTTTCTCCCCACTAGGTATGACAGAACTTATTATAGGCTGTCAGAAGGCCAATGATGTGTAATATACCACATAACTAAGTATTAAACGAAACAAATTAAACGAAATAGGCTCACAACTTTTATCCTCAAGAATGGTAGACAGCCTCTCAGATATCCAGTTATCCATAGGTTGCAAGCCCATCGCTGCTTTAAGAAAACCTACTGGTTTCCTCACGATGTTTTACTTCACCATTTAGGCATGTGTTAAATTTTTCGAATAGTAGTTATTGGTGCAAAACCGCGTTCGAACCCACGACCTTAGGATCGAAAGGCATTTTACCAATTACTTATAATGGTCATTGGCCTGTTTCAGGGCCACCATACCTCAACCTAATGTAGGGCACTCACCTAATGTAGGACCAAGAAAGAACCAGTGACGTAATACATACTATGATATCAAAGTAAATAAGAATTACCAGTTAGCTGCACAAGTGATCTGGACTGTCCAAAGTCATTCCTTCCAGTTCTCAATCTAAGAGCTCTCTGTGAGCAGATCTTCTGTTCATTATCGTACACCACATTTGCTAGCTGCTGCAATTCCTTTGATATTTTCTGTGAAAAAACAACTTGAATCAGATCTTTATTGCCAACTACTGTCTACCTACGTACTTACTCAGAGTTTAAGCCAAAATAGGTTCAGCGGTTTAGTCATAAGAAGGCAACAACAGACAGTCATTTTGTACTTAGTAATTTAGTGTGATAGGTCTCAAGTAGCTTGAAAGCTATTTTCTCAACACTTTCCTAGACAGTATGAAGTATACCTTACAGAAGACCGCAGCCAAATAACATTATTTATTTCAAATAGTGTTGTGTTCCTGCGGTGAGTGGTTGCCAGAGCTCTTTAGGGGGGGAGGGGTTCGGCAGGCAACGCATTAGCAATGCTCCATGTGTTGCTGATGTCAATAGGCGATGGTTACCACTCACCAACAGGAGGGCCGTAACTCATAACACTGTTTGCCTCCGTATAACATAAAAAAAAAGTATTCGCTAATAAAAATAAGTTCAACCAAAAGAATCTATACCCCTACCTGCATATGTTCTGAAAGAACTGGTGCTATATTCAGCAACAGCATCTTGTCCTTCATCAGCACCACGATGGAGAACCATCGCTTCAAGCCTCGGGCTCGGGTGTCTCTCAATTGAAACGTGAAGCTTAAGACATGGCCCTGGGTGTCGCTGAAGTATACAACTCCACCTTCTTTGCTCCAACTCACCTGGAAAAGTCAAATCCTACTTATATCATAAATGCAAAAGTTTGTAAAGATGTTTGTTACTCAAACGTGAGACTAGAATGTGAGAGTAGTAAATACACTGGATTAACAGGTACCTACTATTACTAGCAAAGCTAGTATTTATCTATGCGTCTACGAACAAGTTACTTATACCACATTAATTGTTCCATCCCATCTCCCCCTGTCTCCTTCCAGCCCTAACACAATGGGCCAGTGATTATCTTTAAGTCATCTGACAATCTCTGGATCTGTCTGCCCCTTTTTTGTATTGAGTAGGGGGTCCAGCCTTTACGTCTAGACAATTAATGAAATAGGAAATAATTATTTGTACAAAACTACCTAAACTCTGTAAACTTTGTGGAGCAATAAAGGTATGAAGTTTGAATTGTTAAATCATAGAAGAATAATATGATAAGCTTTAGTAACATGACGATAATAAGCAAAATAATGAGAACAAAAATAGTTGACGCCTAACCTCACAAGTAATGCTTCTTATAGCTGCCTGCCGCAAGAATAAGGTCACATCGGTATTGGGAACTGTTTCCCTACTGCAGAATAGCGTTCCATCACCATCCTTCGACACTAGGACAGTCTCGGGGCCCAGAGAAGTGCATCCATTACATTGCACAGTAGACTTGGAAGACTCCGTTGTATGCTCCTCATTATTAGTTGTGAATGTGCAGAACACTGGCCGTGGTCCATGGGCTTCACAAAAATGGCACAGTCCCACAATAGCATTCATGAATTTTTGAAGAAATCCAGTTTTTGCGAGAAAACCGCAGACGATTGCGACCACAGAATACTAATTGCGTCTGACTGACTGCTGAACTGCCGTGCCTGTCTGACACTCTGACAGTAACATTCAAATGCTAATGACAATTGACAATATTGACATTAAATTGAACTACATCAGGTAGGGTATCGTTATTCTATGATCTTACAAAAAAAAACTAATACTAATTAAAAAAAACACGTGAACTAATTAGCATGCACATTCTTCCACCTAAAAAAAATTAAATGTACATACCTACTTTATACTTAAATTTTTCCAAGTTATTTTATATGCAAAAGATTTGTAGGCCACTGTAGAACCTTTTCAAACTACATCGATTGACGACGTCATTATTCCCTATTACGTGACGTCATTCTTTCTTGAGCCATCGTGTACTACTTGTCGATCAATCTATAGCTAACAAGCTTGCGCCCGCGGCTTCGCTCGTGTGTTTCCTACAAAGTCTTCGTAGTTCGGGTAAGATTGGATTAGTAAAGATGCGATTTTCAAAGTTTACATTAGTAGGATTTAGGAAATTGCATCATAATAAAGATAAGTGTCAAGACAAAAGTCAAACCTAGGACTACTATGAGGAAAATCAAAGTATGTAGGAAAAAATAATAAGACGAATATTTCGATTTTCAATAACTCGTTTATTAACTGTACACTGATTCACAGTTAACGTCCAGAAAATCACAAGCACAGTTAAAGTTCACCTACTACAATAATAACGTACGTATACGTAACCATAAGTTAATTTGACCGTGCCATCGACGCGAAATGCTATAACATCGATATAATTAATCACAATAAACGGTAACATGATCTGAGGATGGAAATAAACGCGATGAAATATAAAATAAATTAATTTAATTACAAACAAATAACATGTTACTGTGCCTATCGAAAAAAAAATTGTCTAAATGTTAGCGCCGGCGTGCGGCGGTTTTATTTCTTAGCGACGGGTTTGTAGGCGAGCTTTCTGGATTTGAGGGAGGACCACTTGTGCCGTTTCATGTAGTATACGACCGCGGCGAGCATCGAGAACATGCCGATCGCCTTGATGGTCATCAGGCGGCGGTCGTCCAGCTCCGGCTCCGAGCACCAGCGCAGGAACGTGGCCACGTCCTTCGCCAGCTGCGACGCCGTCGGCGCTGTGCCGTCGGTGAACTCCGCCGCCTGGGGGACAACCACAGCTTAGCCGACTACATTTCATACAGATAGGCAACACAGAGAATTGTATTGCCTGGGGGATACTCACAGTTTAGCTGACTACGTTTCATACAGATAGGGAACACAGAGGACTGGTTTCTCCTAGAGGATACTCAGGAAATTCGTATCACCTGGGGCAAACTTGATTAAGATAGAAACCCACAGCTTAGCTAACTAGTTTTCATATAGATCGGCGCTGTGCCGTCGGTGAACTCCGCCGCCTGGGGGACAACCACAGCTTAGCCGACTACATTTCATACAGATAGGCAACACAGAGAATTGTATTGCCTGGGGGAGACTCACAGTTTAGCTGACTACGTTTCATACAGATAGGGAACACAGAGGACTGGTTTCTCCTAGCGAATACTCAGGAAATTCGTATCACCTGGGGCAAACTTGATTGGGATAGAAACCCACAGCTTAGCTAACTAGTTTTCATATAGATAGGGAATACAGAGAATTTGTATCTTCTAGGGGAAATACAGCTTAGCCAACTTCAAGCCTTCATATAGATAGGGAGACAGGGAATTGGTAAAAACAGCTGATTAAAAGTTTGGGTAAAAAATAATTATAATTTTTGTTGCTAATATTGTTTTTTTTGTTGATTTAATATAAGGCCCTTTCAGGTTAGTATGTATGAATCAACTTGTACTGGTGGAGGGGTCGTAGTGGCCCCGCCTTCCGATCCACAGGTCGTGAGTTCGAAACCTGTCGTGCACGAATGGATTTTCCATTCGGAAAATGTATGTGCGTTATGCTAGTGCTCTCAAACGGTGAAGGAAAACATCGTGAGGAAACCGGCATGTCCTAGAACCTAAAAATTCGAAGACATGAAGAAGCACGAAAGGAGCATCTAAGAGGCGCACTTTAATCCTTTCACTACACTGATTCTTTCATCAACGGTCATAGGCCCTTATCCTGGTCACTGACCTTATGCAGGATGACCAAGAAAGAATCGGTGGCACGACAAATGCCAGCAAGCAGCGACAGTTAGACTCACCTCGTCATATAATACTTGCGCCATAGCTATGGCACCTCCGGGGAAGTAGGGGTTATAGTTCTGTCCCTCTCTTAGGATGACACCAGCGGGTGGATCCATGTATCCGGTGAGCAACGCGAATATGTAGTCCTCACCGCCGTGCCGGCCGGAGCTGATGAGGGACAGGTCCGGGGGGTAGGCACCTGGAATTATAAAGAAAATATTTAAAAACCCAAAAATATATGAAATACTAGCTACCGCCCGCGGCTTCGCTTGCGTTGTACCTACATAAAAAGTAGCCTGTATGCTATTCTAGGTAAAAAGCTCTAAACAATATTCCAAGTTTCAACGAAATCGGTTGAACCGTTACAGGGCGTGATTGAACAACAAACATCCAAACATCCTCACAAACTTTCGCGTTTATAATATTAGTAGGATTCACACGTACTACAAACACACCACATTGCAGCACAAAAAGTGGTCAAGCAGTGGTTACGTGTGAAAAGTGTCGCTGCAGCTTTTTGCAGTTGCGTTGTGGTACTGACAAAATGTCGATGTGGTTGCGTTCCGCGATGTGGCCGGCCGCTAGTTCACGGTGTCGTAGCTGGTGGTTGCGTTGTGGTTGCGATGTGGTCGGCATCACCCACGCGGTCGATAATGACGGCAAAATATGGTAAGGGTAAAATCAACTATTCATTTTCAATAAAGAATATGCGCCCGACTTCGTGGTGTGGTTGTGGTACGTGTAAAACAACCCTTACGTGACACAATACAGTTTTCACCATTCACCAGAGAGGTGACAAGAGAGTAACTCAAGAGCACTACGGACTCATGACTGTAAATACTGTAATACAAGGTGAGTAAGGTTGCAAGAGCTCTTTAGGGGGGGAGGGGTTCGGCAGGCAACGCATTTTCAATGCTCCAGGTGTTGCTGATGTCAATAGGCGACGGTAACCACTTACCATCAGGAGGGCCGTAAGCCTGTTTGCCTCCGTATAACATAAAAAAATATATACATAGTGTATTGTGTAGGTACCGTTATTAGCAGCGCGCGCCGCGTTCTCGTTGGGATACGGCGAGGGGAAGTAGTCTGAGAGCTTGCCAGGCCTCTCGTAGAAGTTGCCCTCCTCATCCGGACCATCCTTGATCATAACCTGAAAAAACACATGGTAGTCAGAGGCATGTCCGAAAATTTGGAATATGTTGCAAGTCCATCGCCGCTTTAAGAAAACTTACAGGTTTCCTCACGATGTATTTATTTCACCGTTTTAAGCACGTGTTAACGCGCACTTAATGTTTCATCAAAAAGTCATTTGTGATTGGGTTCGAGGCCACGACCTCCGTATCGAAAGCCTTGAAACCTCTACTACGCAAACAAAAGAAGTTGTATGACAATGATTTCCGTCACTACAACTCCCAAATGCTATTCAGTGACGTTTTATTTTCTTTTAGTACTCATAATTGAAAATTCTAAACAAATTCTGGTAGAAAGTTAGTTAGTTTGTTGGTAGTGACTCCCAACGCGTGGCAAAGGTACTAGGTAGGTGTGACCGGCCTGGCCCCCAATTCTACTAATTCAATGACTTGAAAATGATAGCACCATTAACATTCAGTTACGATTGTCGCCACCTTCGTTTCTTTGATTTCATTGGTTGCTTTGTTTTTTTTTTTTTAATAATTAGTTTTCACATAATAATGTGCTCTCTGGCCGTGGTGGCCCCGGCTGAAGAATAGGCCCCTCCATGTCTACCTATCCGCGGATGTCGTAAGAGGCGACTAAGGGAAAAAAGCTAGGGGATGGGCAGCAGCGTCCCTCATTTTAACAACGATAGCTCTAACTGCGCTCGCCAACCCGCATGCCCAGCGTGGTAAGTATGGGCAAATCCCCCCACATGATAAGGAATTTGCTCTGTCTGTGGGGGAGGCCATGTTCAGCAGTGGACGTCGAACGGCTGAAATGATGATGATGATGATGAATGTGCTCTAATAATATTACAATCTAGCCATGCTGTAGGCTAATAAGTAATTTAACATTGACATAATTTTTTACAATAACTACAACTAAGAATGTGTCCACTAACACTTTTCTTACTGTCTCTATTTAAGGGGAAGACACTTTGTTCTTGTGTTCTTGATAGGTAGCACTTGTTTGCATTTTCACTACATTACACTATTTTTTACAGGTTGCTTTGAATGCCATTGATATACGACTGTGATAGCAGAATACCAAAGTGTCAAAAGAGCCAATTTTGCCAGTGAACTTTTGTCATTTTGAAGTAATTGAATTAGTAGAATTGCCCTCTAATGCGAGGTGGCTGGATCTGGGCTAAGGTACTTACATCGGCTGCCTCAGCTTTAGCCTCTGCCTCGGTGTGGGTAACATTGACCAGGTTACGGAATGCAATGTACTGCAGAGAGTGGCACGCCTTGCACACCTGTTTGTACACTTCGTAACCGCGCCGGACACTGCAAAATAACGGTTAAGAGATTAATAAATATCTTCAAAATTATTATTTATTACAATTGAAGCCCTATACCATCAACTTCACAATGTCGTTTAGACGGTTACGTAAGTTGACAAGCTTTATGGTTCACATTCATCATCATAATGAGTCATCTACAACCCGACTCTACAGTTTTGGATACAAAGGTGCAGGTAAGAGTTCTGTTCTTTACTAATCTGGTGTCAACCAATGTCAACAATTATTATTACTATATTTTTGTTCTATTCTGTTATCCACAATCACTTGGTGAAATATAGGAGGATGAGTTGATTGGGCATTTGGAATGAACTAAAATTGAAATACTAGCCATGGTCTTCTAACTTGTAGACACCCTCTCTCTCTCAGATCTCAAGGTGCTCAAATCCTTGAAGATTTCCAAGGGAGGTTGTCAATATGCCCCCATTTCGCAGTAGATAGCATTCCATTAAATATGATGGGTTGCAAGCCCACTGTCATTTATAGTGGATGAGCTACTTTTTAGTGTGACATAACAATACAGAAAAATGAGTATTCAAATAAAGAAACATATTTCAAATAGTGTTCAGTAGCAGTAGTGTAAAATAAAATGAAATAAAAAAAAATACATATCCCTGCGCTGGGATCAACCCCACACAACTTGAATCTCAGCTAGGCACTCACGATACAAACATTTGTACCACCGCAGGGATCAAACCAGAAACTCTTGCATCGCATCCGAGCAGTCGCGCGCCACGCCACCGAAGATGTGCGAATTAAAATCTGAAAGATCTCTATTAAGAATAATAGGTGAAGAACTCTTACCTGGCATGGTCAAGGGATTTGAACCAGCCATCATGACTCCATGGCTGGTGCGGAGGATGTGCCTCCGAGCCGGATGCCTGCACAGACTGCTCGAGGGCGAATAGGAGCGCCCCTACACCACCACCCACTACACCAAGTGTTGATAGGAACTGCGGGTTGGGAAGTGCTTTTGAGAAATTTTGAATAACAATAATAATTTTGTATCAAGGCTTGGAGGAGTGTAATTATTCTGGTATTTGGGGAAGATACATATTTTGTCCAAAGATTTGTGGTGTTGACACAAACTGAGATTAATAAAATTATTGATTATACATGTAAAGTGGTAATCCAATCTTAATATTTTACATACAATATAAATATAGTAAATAAACAGCATACGTACCAGAATTTTAATTTTGGATCTAAGGCACAGGATCTTATGTTTATGGAATTTTCAAAGGTCCATAGAAGCTGTTCTCAATGTCTAGAGTATATGTAACAGAAAACTTAGAATATATTATAAGACTTACCAATTTCCTACTTTTAGTCCATCCTTGGGCATTGGTGGACAGCTGACAGACCTGCAATGTACAATCACCATTAGATTTTCCTATGTAATTGTTACATAATGCAGAATAGGTTACACCCGCCACTGAATATTTTTATTGCACCATAACTTCCTATTAGGTAGCCTATAGTCCTGGCTAGCTACGCAATTACGTAAGCTAGGACTAAATCTCAAAGAAACCAGGAAAACTAGTAAAATACAGCACTTCTCCTTGACGTTTTCAACTTCACATTTTGCGCATACTTTAACTTATTGAACACTATAACGGTATGTATTCGTTTATATACTGAATTAAACATCATTTTATAACTGTTTTCAGTACCTGGGGTCCAACTATCCCGTAATTTTTAAAAAGTCGAGCCCCACAAATCCTACCGACGGAGGCCGCCATGATAGAAAAACGACGTAACGAAAGATGATTCAACTGACATCTACTGGAACAAGCTGCCAATTAAAAAAAATCAGAATAAGCTCAGCTGCCTTTGGTACTGCCTGCTACAAAAGTGCACGTTTCTTTTTATTTTAGCAAGAAAGATTTTGGGGGTCCGTGCTTTCGTAGCGAGTTATTTATTTATTTTCTCCCGTTTTCTTCAGTCTCATTTTCTAAAAGCTTCAATTGTATCTCATTGGCACAGAGCACTATAACCCCATTGGTTGCAATTATCAGTGAAGTAAAGTAGAAGAGAATGACAATAAGTTTTAATTACTGGAACAGGCAAACGATAAATAGCCTAAAAATCTTGCAAAAAAAAAAAAAATGCACTCACTGTCACTGTCGTTGTCATATCATATGTCAACTTCAGTAAGTCAAATTTCCCTGAATTGTTCCCAATTTTTTCCGTACTTCTATTTTAGGTTATAATTTTACGGGAATATTTTAAGTTAAAAAAAAATGTTACTATCTTGCCTGTTCAACAAAACAAAGCCTAGATATTTTTTAACATGAAAAACTGTTTGCATTCATGATCTTTGTTACCAAGCATATGAGTAGTTTTTTAGTCACAAGCTTGAAAAGGTATGCACTCTTTCATCAAAATCTGTTGCTTTTTGTTTTTGAAAAATCGCTGAAAGTATGATTATTTTTAGGTTCAAAAGCGTTGCAAAGCAGGCCGATACCAAAATGAAAGTGTTTACGCAAAAGAGAAATACCCTAACGGGCAGTACAGAGTGGGATATGGAAGATGAAGATTACGATTTTCACCAGGAGATAGCACGGTCGGCTTTTGCTGATATGTTGCACGATACTGAGAGAAACAAGAAGTACTACAGAGCTTTGCAGCTCGCGATAGAAAAGATGCACCTAGATGGAAAGAAAGCCAATGTTTTGGATATAGGTAGGCACTATATCATCGCTAATAACATCATCATCATCCACAGTCTTGTAGCTTCCGATATCCAGGACACAGAGGTTCCTTGTCAGGACTATTTATGTTGTTTTTGGATGGATGTTGCTTATTCCCAAACTTTCTCTAATACCTAGCTGGTGTAACTAATTACTAAACATACAAGTTCGGCATCAAGATTTCTACCAAAAACAGCTGATTCCTTGAGTTGAAATGATTTGACCCCAAAAAGAGATTTTTCAATAAAAAATATCAATGTTACTAAAGTCGTATAACAAACTTATTGCCAATTGGGTGTAGAATAAGCCCCTCTCGGGATAACATAGGTACATATTATGAATCACCTTGTATAGAACAAAAAGGCATATAAATGACATCTATACAGATAAATATGTAGTATTTTTATTGATTCCTGATTTCACAAGTAAAAATTAATGTGTAGATTCATGATTTTAGATGCATTACTATTAAAACTAACTAAACTTTAGTATCCTACTAATAAAATAAGTTAATTAAGTTTTTATTAATACACAAGAAACAGTTGAGCTGTCTAAAGACTGTTGCAAATAATATTCAGATAGCTCAATTGATCTGAATAGTTTGAATTATAAATTATAGTTTATTTTCCAATAGGCACAGGAACAGGTTTACTCTCGATAATGGCTGCCCGATGTGGTGCCGACTCAATAACTGCCTGTGAAGCCTTCAAGCCCATGGCAGAATGCTGCCTCAAGATCCTGGCGAGGAATGGAGTTGCTGATAGAATCACTGTCATTCCTAAAAGATCTACTGAGATCAAAGTTGGTGGGGATGGTGATATGAAGCAGAAGGCGAATATTCTGGTTACCGAGGTGTTTGATACTGAGCTGATTGGTGAAGGTGAGTTGAAAAATATTGTTAACAATTTTAACAACTGATGGACTGAGTATGCGCAAATCCCCCCAAATGATTGTTATAAATCTATGGGGGAGGCCTGTGTTCAGTAGTGAACGTCTAACAGCTGAAATGATGATGATTAATGGTGATGGACTACAAGAAAAGGATCATGCCAGTACCTCACTCGTGGAGGTGGCGCCAGAGTTCCATTTATTATTAGTCATTCTATTTAATTCCATATAATTCCTTTTAAAAATAAATTAATGTTTCCTGATTTCAGGGGCTCTATCAACTTTCACCCACGCTCACAAGTATCTCCTAGAAGAGGATTGTATAGTGGTTCCGGACTCTGCAGTCATTTATGCACAAGTTGTTGAGTGTGATGCTCTGCAAAAGTGGAATAAAGTCGATGACTTTGTTGTGCCAAAACTGGATTATACTCTCAAAACACCCCAGAAGGTACACCTCTCTTTCTAGGGTTTAAGTGTGTTTATTTAGACCAGCCTTCCATTTACTGCAAGTGCCTACAAGCAGTATTTTTTTTTTTTAAATTCTGGACACCACCGCCCAAGGTCAACTGATCCCAAACTAGGCATAGCCTGTACTATGGGTACCAGAGACTGATATACATAATAGATATATATTTAACACCCATACACTGAGCAAACATCTGTGTTAATCACAAATGTTTGTCCAGTGCGGGAATCCTACCCGCGACCTCTAGCGCAGAAGGCAGAGTTACTACCAACTGAGCTATGAGGCCTGAGCTATGAAGATAAATGGAAGGCATTGTGCACCAAGAGTGGAGCAAAAGCCACACGCACGACACTTCACCCAAAACTTCTGAACTTCCCATCTCTTTCACCTTCTTATACAACATGATGGCAGTCGTCTCTTTTATCTGAGGCCCTAGTGTTAGTTCTCGTGAGTTCCACTTTTCACTTTTCGACCGTGAAAAGTGTATTTACTTGTTTTTGTAGGCGCCCCTTTTCGTGACTCCATACAAAAACGGTAATCTATAAAACCTATTACCTTATTCTCGGTCGCTCTTCATCGCATCCGAGCATCCCTTCTTCCTTAGCCTATAAGTGATGTTCTTTATGAAGATGTCATATAACAAGTCTCATCATTTTCTCATAAATATATATATACTTCAGCCTAATTCGATGTGAAATCATCATCATCATCATCATCAACAACAACCTGTAGAAGTCCACTGCTGGACAAAGGCCTCCCCCAAAGAGTTCCACGACGAACGGTCTTGAGTCCTTTCCATCCACCAACTTCCCGCAACCTTTACAATGTCATCTGTCCATCAGGGGGCCTTCCAACACTGCGTCGCCCGGTTCGTGGTCGCCATTCGAGAACCTTTACTCCCCAACGGTTATCGGTTCTGCGAGCTATATGGCCTGCCCACTGCCACTTCAACTTGCTAATTCTGAGAGCTATGTCGGTGACCTTGGTTCTTCTACGGATTTCCTCATTTCGGATCTTATCACGTAGTGAAACTCAAGCATAGCTCTCTCCATAGCCCGTTGCGTGACTTTGAGCTTGTATATGAGGCGTATAGTTAACGCAAGTCTCAGTGCCATAAGTCATCACTGGCAACACGCACTGATTGTAGACTTTCGTCTTGAGGCTCTGCGGTATCTGCGACGAGAAGATATGACGAAGTTTCCCAAATGCTGCCCATCCGAGTTGGATTCGTCGGTTGACCTCTTTGTCGAAGTTGAACCTACCGAGTTGAATCGTCTGACCCAAATAGACATGGTGGTCTACAACTTGAATGGTATCGATGGTATCGATGTGAAATGGTTGTAAGCAATCCGCCCATAATAAACCTTCAATTATATTGCTTGGCGTTGATTTAATGACAAAAATGATTTCAATTTATGCCATTCCATCACAAATTGACAAATAATGCAAACCTCTGTCAATTTTAGGTTTAAGGTAGGATTTGTTTACAAACATTTCACATCGAATTTGGCCGAAGTATAGTTGAATTTAAGCCTGTTTAGTGTGGTTACTATTATAAATTAAATAAATATTGATTGAGGCCTCTTACCATTTCAGATGAAAGCGTGCCCAGGCTCAGCCGCTGTCCACGACATCCAACTGTCCCAAATCCCCCGCTCATCGTTCCGCGAGCTATCCGACCAGATCCCAGTATTTTACTATGACTGGTCCGGCAAATCGCCCTTACCCTTTAATAGGACGGTGAAACAGGCCTTTACAGTCAGTGCCAGCGGAAAGGCGCAGATGGTGTTTATGTGGTGGGAGCTCAATATGGATACTGAAGGTAAATGTAGTAATCATATTATTAACTCCAGTGACAGCACTAATTAGTAGAACAGGTTAGACAGATAGAAAACTCTTTATTGTAACAAGATCTTAAAAAATAATTGAATAAGGGCTGATGGAGTTTAATTAAAGATAATCTTATAAACATTTAATTCTTTATTGTACACAGAAAACATACAGAAATAAAACATAATAATACAGGCATGTACAAAGGCGAGTAGTAACCATGTTAGTACTCACTCACGCTAATAACTTCACAAACCAAGCTAGTAACTTTAGTAACCTACCTAGTAACTCAAGTAAGCAATTTAGTAACTTAAGTAACCAACTTAGTAGCTTGTAAACTTTGCACTCACAATCCTGCTAATAACAACGAATTCTGGACCATTACGGCAAGAAGAGAGCTATGCTCGGAGTTTCACTACGTGATAAGATCCGAAATGAGGAAATCCGTAGACGAACCAAGGTGACATAGCTCTCAGAATAAGCAAGTTGAAGTGCCAGTGGGTAGGCAATACATATATCTCGCAGAACCGACAACAGTTGGGGAGTAAAGGTTCTCGACTGGAGACCACGAAACGTGCGACGCAATGTTGGAAGTCCGCCCACCCGATAGACCGACGACATTGTGAAGGTTGCGGGTAGTCGGTGGATGGAGAAGGCTCAAGACCGTTCGTCATGGAACTCTGGGGGAGGCATATGTCCAGCAGTGGACTTCTGCAGGCTGATGATGATTGTCAATTGATCAATAACGCATTATCTAAATTTCAGGCAGAATAGTCCTCAGCTGTGCCCCTTGGTGGTGCCACCCGGACGCAAACCTCTCCTCAGATAGACCCCAAGACTCCATCCCGTGGAGGGACCACTGGATGCAAGCGGTTTATTATCTACCACAAGAATCACAACTATCAAAAGACACCGAAGCTACCCTAGTGTCCTGCCAAGACGAATATTCACTGTGGTTCTATTTAGACGATGGTAAAACTAACATTTACAAAAGACCGATTTGCGAATGCGGTGTACATATGGCCTTATCTCGAACGCACGTTTCGTACCTCAATGATAACAGCAGAAGGTCGAAATTCGTGAATAAGATCAAAGGCGAATTGACGGAGGAGTCTGTAGTATTAGATCTAAATGGGAGTAATTTAGTTGGCCTTTTCGCGGCTAAAATGGCGAAGACCGTCTATGTTGTTGAAAATACTAAGCTGAATCTACAAATAATAGAAGATTACTTAAAGGAAAATGACATTGAAAATGTCAAAATCATCCCCGAAATCACTGATAAACTTATAAAAGAAGTGACTAATGTAATTTGTGATCCTAATTTCACTAGTGCGATACTGCCTTGGGAGAATCTTAAAATTGCGTATCTGCTATATAAGCATAAGGGTAGTTTGAGGGATGGTTTGTCGATAATTCCGGAGGGTTTTGAATTCTGGGCGATGCCAGTGGAGTTCCAGGACTTGCAGAAGATAAGGGTTCCGTTGGAGAAGTGCGAAGGGATCAATATGTCTGTGTTTGATGATCTTGTGGAGGTAAGTTTTACTCGTAAATAGAATGTAATTCAATATTCTTCTGGCCTCATAGCTCAGTTGTAATAACTCTGCCTTCTGCGCTAGAGGTCGCGTGTTCCAAACATTTGTGTGACTAACACAGATGTTTGTTTTGTGTCTGGGTGTTAAATATATATTTATTATGTATATCAGTCTCTGGTACCCATAGTACAGGCTATGCCTAGTTTGGGTGCCCAGTTGACCGTATGTGATAATGTCCGGAATATTTATACAAGGTGTTCCGTAACTAGTAAACAGTAAAAACTACCCTGAAAATGGCCTATCCTTTCAATCAAAAGGAAAAATATTATCGATGAAAAAACCAGCGGTTTTTTCACGGAACTTTTTCAAATCATATGTCAGTCTTTTCATCACTTTTATAACTTACTATTAAATGTACGAAGTTTGATAACTATAACACCCTTATTAACACCCAACAGTCAACCCATACATAGTCCTGCCTGACCTCACACTAGGATTCCCTGTGTCGTGGGTATCAGAAACTACGAGTACCATTGTACCACAACACCCAGACCCGGAACAAATATTTGCAGATCATACAAACTTTTGTCCCGCAGCGGGAATTGAACCCGCCACCCCGAGGTCTTCGCATCGTATCACATCAAGAAAGATTGCTCCATAAAACAGCTGAATAATTTTGTTCCTAACAGATCAGCAAAGATAAGCAACCTTCAGCGCGGTCACCAAATAGTTGGGTGACCGCTAGTTACAGTCAGCTGAGCGGTTTCGAAGTTGGTCCCGGCTTTATTTACCTAATTATTTACTTTCTGTTTTTTTTTTCTAGAGTTCTCGCATTATAAGCGACGCGGAAATTGAAGCTCAGCCGTTGTGGGAGTATCCTTGCAAAAGTAGAGGGGAACCTAGAAAGATACTGGATATCGACTTCAGAGCACTGCAACCCACTTATGCTACCGATGGTACCTACACAATGACGTGAGTATTTTAAGAAAATTATAAATATACTAGCTTCCGCCCACGACTTCGCTCGCAAGGTACATAAAAAGTAGCCTATATGCTATTCAAGGTAAATAACTATAAATAAATAGAAATATTCCGGACATATTCACACGGTCAACTGATCCCAAACTAGGCATAGCCTGTACTATGAGTACCAGAGACTGATATACATAATAGATATATATTTAAAACCCAGACACAGAACAAACATCTGTGTTCATCACACAAATGTTTGTCCAGTGCGGGGATCGCACCCGCGACTTCTTGTACAGAAGCCAGAGTTACTACCAACTAACTAACTAACTATTAACTAGCTATGAGGCCAGTCAAAAAAAAATACAAACTATATCTATTCCAAGCTTCAACGAAATCGGTTGAGCCGTTACGGCGTGATTGAACAACAAACATCCTCACAAACTTTCGCATTTCTACTATTAGTAGGATTAGTTTGATAAATAGTTAAAATCTTTATTGAACACAAAGAAAAATAACATAGGAAGAAACTACTGATATTTAGTAAAAGCGGCCTTATTGCTAAAAGCGATCTATTCCTGACAACCTTTGGATGGACAGGATAATAAACAAATCAAATAAGACTGTGGTGTACAAAAGTTTAACACTATACTAGGTGATTCATAGCATTTGTACCACCCAAATAATAATAATAATGTGTAAGGTAATCGTTATTTAAAAAAAATCTTAAATTTTAAATGTGCTAAATGTTCAGGCATGTCTCTGACTACCCTCTTAGACATCTTCAAGGTTCTGATCGCCTGGAGATATACCATTCGTAGATCAAAAATCGGGACTTCTTTTATTTTTTCATAAAGTTAGCATTTCAGTAGCGATTTTATTGAAAATTAATTCATCAACAGGGAAAATTCATCAGAAGAGCCACAGCCTATAAACGGATTCGCGCTGTGGGCCGTTTGGAGGCTCGGCGGGGAACTAAGCACGGGGCCTGTCTCACCCCCGGCTCTAGGGGACTGGGTCGAATGGGACCCCCACACGCGGCAGGCGGTTAAAATACTGGTATATATCGTACATAATACATATAAGATATTTTTTTATAAAAACAACCTCTTTGCGTATTGCATACCTACTGAGGATTATTATTAAATGTACGAGAAGTTTGATAACGATAACACCCTTATTAACACCCAACAGTCACATACATAGTCCTGCCTGACCCACACTCGGATACTCTGTGTCGTGGGTATCAGAAACTACGAGTACCATGGTACCAAAATACCCAGACTGTTCGTCGTGGAACTCTAGGGGAGGCCTATGTCCAGCAGTGGACTTTGAAGTTTGTCAAGTTTCAGGCTTAGGTGCTTTCGGGAGTATCTCGGGTTCAAGTCTGCCCCGGCTATGATAGTCGTTAAACCATGAAGGAGGCCTTACGCGGCCTAAAATACACCAAAATTGGCCTCTAGCTCATACGAATATTTAATTTGTTCCAGAAAAAATCCCACGTTACCAGCAATTCGGACAAATGGACCTTCCAAGTGGCGTGTGATTTGGAGAAAGGACAGTTCAATGTGGATGTGGGTTTAGTTCTCGGAGAATAAAATTATTCAACATTGACAATGAATTTAAGTAATATTTATCTATTATGTATATCAGTCACTGGTACCCATAGTACAGGCTATGCCTAGTTTGGGATCAGTTGACTGTGTGTGCTATAAATGGAAAAAAAAAAAAAGTTATTTTACTTTACCATGCATTTATAAAGATAGTACCTATGTGTAGAACTCTTGGATGGGTGACCTAATAGTGCCATTTACTTTTGTGTTTAATAAAAAAAATACTATGAAAAGGGGTCCCATCCGTGCAACTCAATTATTCAGCCGTTTTTGGTGGCAATCTTGATGACGAACTTCTTGTACGATTAATAGTTAGTTATATTACGTTACTAACCAAAACTCAGGGATGGCGGGGTGGTGGTTATAAACACCGCAATATCACACAATATAACACTTTTCTTTAATTTAGCACTACAATACGTATTACTTTAGAATGGTTGCACACTGATGTCTTACGGACGACTCCCCAACATTTTACCATAATCCTTTTCGGTCAACTCTTTCCCCACCTTCCTCCATTATTTGTACCCAACGTCTTATTGGCTGAGACGTTCGACAATACGATTGGTCGGCGCCAGCTAATAAAGATGAATCGGAAGTCAAAATAATTCTATGAAAACAATACTAATAATATACTTTTAAATACTGAATTAATACATGGCGCATTAATAATATACACACCGGCACAATTAGCGGAACACAAAAAAAAGCAGGATTTTAAAATCTTTTACTTGAGGAACTGGCCAGTTATGATATTTTTTTAATTTATTGTCAAATTTGAAAATAGAAAATTAGATGACATACACTTTTTTCATTCATTTGTTTTATTTTCCCGAACAATACGTTTTGTCAACTTGTTCGAGTAATAACTACGTAATTGTATTTTTTTAAAAAAATTGCACTTAATGGTTTTTTATAAATTTGTTATTCTATAGGCAATTTTGTTTATTAAAAGCTCTTTATTATGCCTGACTTAACATCACTGGAAATCATTAGGGCTGATGAAATGAGAAGAAATGGCCATACCTACAGACCGATTGCCTCAAGGCTTCGTCGACCAGTATCAACGATTCATCGCAGCATCCAGCGGTACAGATCGTCTAATTCTCTTGTGAGGAGGAGGGGTCAAGGTAGAAAAAGATGTACATCGAGGCGAGATGACAGTTTTTTACAACTTGGAGTTCGTCGAAATACGCGATTAACGGCTGTACAAGCTCGAAATGAACTGGAAGACGTTCGAGGAGTACGAGTAAGTGAGCGTACAGTTCGCAGGAGATTTGAAGAAGTTGGTTTAGGGTCGTATATACCTGCCAAAGGCCCAAAACTTGAGAGACGTCACCGCGTAAACCGATTAAGCTATGCGCGAGAACATCGTCATTGGGATTTGAACGAATTGCAGCAGGTTCTCTTTACTGATGAGTGCAGAGTTCTTTTAAAACAGATCGATGGGAGACAGCGAATATGGAGACGCAAAGGAGAACGCCACATACAGTCTAATTTTGAACACACAGTGGCTTATGGTGGCGGCTCGATTATGGTTTGGGGAGGGATATGTTTGGGAGCTCGCACGGAGTTAGTGATAGTCACAGGAGGGACCATGACAGCAGATCGATACATCAGAGACATTTTAGAAGAACATGTTGTACCATTTGCCCCATTTATTGGTGACGACTTTATTCTAATGCAAGATAATGCTCGTGCTCATAGTGCACAATCGGTACAGGCATATCTGAGCCACATAGGTATACCGGTGATGCAGTGGCCAGCAAATTCCCCCGATATGAGTCCGATAGAGCATGTCTGGGACTTGCTAAAAAGAAGGGTTAAATCCAGAATGCCACCCCCCAACAATCTGAATCAACTTGGAAACGCATTACTTGAGGAGTGGGAGCGGTTGCCTCAAGTAATCATCGATAACATAATCTGTAGCATGCCCAGACGACTGGAAACCGTAATCAGAGCAAGAGGGGGAAACACTCGTTATTAATTTTGCTTTAATTTTATTGTTAAATCATTTAATGCTTACTTTTTTTATTTTTTGTGATGGTTCATAATCATCTAAAAATTTCACTTACTTCAAATTTCTTTATTTTTCAATAAAAAATAACGAAGACTTTTCAAAGTCGTTGTTAAAAGATGTTAATCAATTTGTTATTTTGTGTCTTTACATTTTCGTCAAATATATGCGTTATTATCTCATAGTCTCACTTTTTTTTTCTGTTCCGCTAATTGTGCCGGTGTGTATATTATTAATTACACCCATTAACTCAAATAAATTGAGTGTACTATAACAGTTATAAGAAGGATAAAGAAGCATAAAAGCAGATGATTTAAAAAAGTTCGGGGAAATAAATAGGTTGGTAAGGTACCTAATGTTTTTTTCGCTAATATTTTTCTTTCTCGAGAATAAGCCCTTTGTACTTGTTACGGAACGCGTTTTATAAGAACAACTTTTTTTTTTTTTATACGAAATATAATAATAACGTTTGACCACAATCTCACCTGATGTCAAGTAATGATGTGGTCTACGGTGTAGCACGTTTGCCTAGAAGAAACCTATTCACTCTGGTCTTGAAGACACCCAAATTATAGGCAACTAGGCAAGTTACGCTACGAAAGCTTCACAAAAGAGACGTTTCATCAATATATGGAGCCTGGGCCTGCACTGTGTACACTACTCTAAAATATGGCTAAGCAATAAAGTAAACGTATTTAATTGGTTATTTTATTTAAATTGACTTCGATCTAAGGTACATTAAGATTTTCTTCGACTAAGAGAGCAACACACAGCGCTACAAAAATATGGCGGATGGACGTGCGTGAAATGTCATTTTGACAACCTACATTCATCTGACAAAACAAAAAACATCAAATCAAACAACATGACAGAAAAATATGTCAATGTCATGTCAAACGCCAATTATAAACCAACATGGCGGCCTTCAAATAGTATTCACACAGTAAAAAACTTACCAAAAGAACTCTTCTTGTACCATCGCATTTGTCTTCAAATTAATGAAATTGTATTTTTCTTGTAATCTCCTATTTTTTCCTAATTTTTCTATGTAGTGTACATGGACCAGGCCCAGAATGAAATGGCTCCTTTGTATTGTAATAATCAAACGTATTGTAAATGGGTCAACATGACACCATTATGCTTAAGCAACATATTGCGACGAATATTTAGTATGCAATTAAGTTATAAAGCATGGCGCTTCAATTAAACATGTAATGCTTACGGTATTATCGTTTATTTGTTACAAATGCTTTGTTTTAGAAGTCTTGCATTGTAGGTTTACGAAAAGACTATGAATATTTGTGACAATTTATTATAGAAAGAGAATATTATAGGTACTTGTAAGTCCTATACAAAAAAAATATAATGATACACGATATTTAACTTTTTGTTTTATTTAATCCAAAAAAGATTTTAAAATTCACTATTCCTGCACCACTATAAATAAATAAATATTCCGGACATATCACACACGGTCAACTGATCCCAAACTAGGCACATAGGCCTGTACTATGGGTACCAGATAGTCTTTGATAACAGATTGGTACATATATAACACCCAGACACAACCACCATTATTCTTTCGTTATTCCAAAACTACCCATAAAATCAGCGCTCTTGAGCGTGCTACACATCAGATAACTCAGCCCCTGTCAAAACTATGTAATTTCAGTTGTCGTATTTATAAATAAGAAGCTCTGTCTGAATTTAGGGTATTTCTGACGGTTGTGATGCGTTACCAGCCGTCAGTATTTTGGCTGATTCCAAAGCCCTCGCTTGATTGCACGCTTCTTCCAGGCTCAGTGTTTTGTTTTCAAGCAGTCTTTGTCGTATCTCTGGAGATGTTATACCAGCAATGAATGCGTCTCGAATAAACTCCTTCTCATTCTCTGCAGCAGTGGTGTCCCTAAATCGGCAGTCTTTGCTTAAAAGTTGTAAGGTCTGGATATATTGGTCAATAGAGGCTTACGGAAGGCAAAACGTCGCAAGTTGTCAAAAAGCTGTTAATCTGGCTGTCAGTGACATCTTTATAGGCGTAGGTATACGATCCCCTTCCGGATCGCGTTCGAGGAACGGCGATTTATTCAACGTACATACGAGGAATCAATCTCGTAAAGGACGTATTTTGCTACACAATCACCAATGATTGTGTAGCAAAATACGTACTTGTACGTACTTTGTTATATCAATACCTTCGTAAGTGCCTACTTATTATAAAATTAGAATCTACTCCTTATTACTAAATTTACGTAGCTCCTACCTATAGCCGAAGACTACATTTAGCATTAGTTCTACAAACCTTAGTGGTTTTTTTAGTGCTATTTCTATAAATGACTATGTAATGAATTTTTGGAAGATAAATAAATAAAAAAAAAAAAAAACGCGTTAAAAATTGCAACTGGCTGGCAAAATTGTTCTCAATAATAATAAATCAAGGTCTTGTAAAAAAAAAGCGCGTTAAAAAATGCAACAGGCTGGCAATATATTTCTTAAAAAAAAATACAACTGGCTTGCAAAACGCTTCTAACTTTATTCTCTGTTTCTAAAGATGCTTGGGAATAACAGCCCAGTTTTTTTTAAATGTAATCACTTGTCTCCCTCAGTATACTACTGTCCTACCTACCGCAGAACGCATCTAAAAACACGATTGCTTAAAATTCAGCGTGTGTACGGTCAGCACGCTTTTTGCGCCCGTTTCGCGCAACTCATTACCAGCGATAGGCGTAGCTCACACTACATCGTGCCATTAGAACTTAGCTATTGTCATTACATTAGATACTTAGCGTAGTATCGTAGTGTTTTACTAAGGTATTTTGATATTTTGGATAGCCTCAGCGAGGCGGGGAACTTTACTTCATACCCACTATGTTATAAACATGGTGGTAGACAAAATGTCAGATTAGTTTTTGAGTGATGTTCAAACGGTGCGCAATATGGTACCTGAAATTCGTATCAGAATGATCCTAAGGTACCTACATCAACACAATAAAGTCGATTTTGAGATTGTCATTTAGGGGCTTGCGATATCTTTGAGTTACCTATATCGCACGCCCTCAAATGCCAAACTCAAAATCGAGCCCATCGCCGTTTATAAGAATACTTACTGGTTTCCTCACGATGTTTTCCTTCACCGTTATAAGCACGTGGTAATGCGCACATCATTTTTTTGATCAGAAAAACTCATTGGTGCACGGCAGGGTTCGAACCCAACACCGGCTTATTTATGTATCTACTTTGATAAAAATATGATATCCATCTAAATTCTAAACGCACAAGAGAAATTAATGCGGAAAATTGTGAGTTAATCTCTGCACGGAGAGTGTAGCTGAACCTTTAAGCAATACGATAAATTAATTATTTATGTCTTTGGAAATCGTGGATGGTAATGTAGGAGATGGTGAACTCAATTGCAGTGGCAAGATCCGTCAGCTCTAAATCAGTTTAGTAGTAAAGTAAGGTTATGGGCCCATCAACCCGAAGCGACGGACTTCTTTAGTCTATCTTGATAATTCTGAGAGGTATGTCGTTGACCTTGGTTCTTCTACGGATTTCCTCTTTTCCTGGCCAATACCTACCTAGTTAGCCACCAAGTCTCAGTGCCATATGTCATCACTGGCAACATGCACTGACTGTTGACTTTTGTCTTGAGGCACTGCGATATTAAAAATAATAGGTAAGTAGGTACCTATAGCAGAAAGGGTGCGGTATCTAAATAGATGAAAGGCCTTACCTACGAGGGACATTAACTTTTTTTTGTGAAAAACTGTAAATAAATTTCAACTTTTTTTAATGCTGATCTTATTTTTTCAAAATCGAGCCCGTAACTCCTAACATCACTTCTCGATTACTCACGGTTTCCGATTTCGCCTAAGTGTCCCTAAAAAAAACTCACCCTGTATCTCTTATGCAATTTCTGACCACCACCGGGTAGGTACAGATAATTTTTGTTTTTATGTTTTGCCCCATCAAGCTTATAAATATTTTATAGGACAAATTATCAATAATGAATTAAATATTGTCAATTTGTCGATTTAAGTTCATTATGTACATATTTATATCAAAAATAATGGTTAACCAAACGATAAATCTATTTTAAAAATAAAGTGTTCTGATTTAGGTACACTGATTTCTATGTCAATGCTTTGGCAAGAAGAATTTTATTACAACTTGGTTAAAAATTATGATTAATGCTACAGCATACCTACTTAACTCATAAAAAAACAAGATTCCATAACATAAGTTGCGTTCAATGAAGCAATAGCAAAAGAACTAGAAAAGTCTATTAATAAATCATTGGGGCAATGAAATTTAAAATTGCAGTCATCGTCGGCGCGCATCAATCATTCACGGAGGGAATTGATAAATATCTATAGATCGAGGCTTTGATAATAATGAAATTAAATTGTTCGACTTTCGTAAAAACACTGATTTGAAATTGCATGTACCTACCGCTAATCGACGGAAACAGTGCAGTGGCTCAAGCATGAATATAGTCAAAAGTCAAAAGGCGTTTATTTCAATAAAATCACTAGGATCACTTTGAAACGTCTTGAAACTAGGTGAAGCTACGCCTGTTCCTCGCGACCAAGCCTAGAAGAATCAGGCAACAAACACGGCTTGGTGCCTATTATTTTTTTCGATGATCCTTTTTCACAAAATGGAATGTAGAGCTTCAGTGTGGTGCCGATCGATCGAACTAGGTGAGGCTCAAAAGAAAAATAATCTAATTATAATCACTAATAAATAAGAGTATAAACAAATTTTATAAAAGTATGACAAATGTGAGCTTCAAATAATCCACGATAGCGTAACGCTAAACGGTACGATAGCAAATGAGAAATATTAGCCGATCAAAATTAAAAGATTTCTATCATCGCCGATGTCAGTTGCAATTTTTTTAAACACCCCCAGCGTAGTGCTTTAGTCCTGACCCCACACTAGTATTCCCTGGTTCGTAAGGGACAGGAACCTTCACCTAGTTTCTATGACGTTTCAAAGGGATCCTTGTGATTTTATTGAAATAAACGCCTTTTCAATTTGAATTCTCTGTGTCGTCGTAATTCCAGGCTTCTTGAAACTAAGTTATATTTAGGCCTGATAATTCAATTGTGTGCAGTGAGCAGTGGGAAAACTGGCAGATAGGAAGATACAATGAGTTTATCTTTTTACCGTGCTCGATACACATTATCCATTTATATACTGTAACGAGGAGCGTAGGAGCGTGGTGCAGAATTAATGAAATGGATGCGAGATATTAGCGATTCAGTCAACACATTCTGCCTGTAGACAAATAGATATCGATAGCGACATGCGAGAAATGCTTAACCTACTTAGTTTCTAATGCCCGTCTGTACTAGCTTTCTCGGACGCTCGCATGTACCTAATATGTAGTATCGGTAATGCCCCATCAACTTCTTGCCCTTATCCCACGAGTTACCCTACCCCACAACATGAACCTTCCTACTAGGGCTTGCAAATTCGGCTAAGTTTTCAGCTTTGTGTTATGTTTTGTTGTTGGGCTTCCGTCCGAAGTTCGGAGTTTCAGAGCTGGTTCAAAGATAAATTTAGTTAAACACTATTTTAAGGTAAAACCTAAAAATGTCACCTAGATCATCAATGTAGATAGATAGATAGATAAAAAAATTATTTGGCACTACAGACACACACAATTAACATAGATAAACAATTTTAAACTAAAGTACATACAATGTATATAAATATGGTGGGTATAAATAATCAAAAGAGCAATTTTTTTTCTTTTAAGTAGGTATCTTAGATTAGGCAAGTTTGCGTGTGCTGCAGTACGACAAATAGGCTATGGCTCAGTGAAATATTTTGCTTCTAATGTATAAAATATAAAAATATAGTATAATGTATAAAACTATGTAACTTTTGAAAAGCAATAAAAACATTTTATTTTTATTTTATTTATTAAGATCACAGATAACAATAAAAAACTACTGTTCATCTACGGTAATCATTAATTTTTGGTTTTATTCAAGTACATATATATATCAATAATTAACCATTTCTTTTTTGTATCGTTTTAAATCGGAGGAAAGCATGCAGTTTTAGGGTTTGTTTTCGCTAAAGTTAAGTATGCGGTAATTCGGTGGATGGAAAAGGGTCAAGACTGTTCGTCATGGCTCTCCTTGACGGAGGCCTATGTCCAGCAGTTGACATCTTAATTACTGCATCTCAAGTTACCTTCTTGGTATAGGTCCACAGGGTCCACTGCTGGATATAGGTAACTTATTTTGCTATGTGCTGTCGCTTTCGATATTCATTTGTCGATATGATACATGGGGTCTGCTTGTCTAGCATTTCTTTTTGAATTGCTTTCTTTCTCGAACCTAGTAACGTAGTTTTTATAAGCCAATGATGTTGTAAGCGCATAGCAGAGAAGCAATACAATTCCGACTAATTTATTGGTTTGTAAGTGTTTCTTGCGTTGCTTATTTCAAGCAACCAAGCTCAGGCTGAGAAATAATTTGGCTTCGCCGCACGGCTTCGATCGCGTGATAAGGGGATTAATATGTTTTATGTTAAAAAATATATTGGGAAAAAACAAGCTTTGATAAAATCTTTTAAGTATTTCATCAGATTTTTATCAGATCAGTTTTTACTAAATCTGCAATTGGACCATCAAGCTGATTAAAATTAGCTCGAACACAAGGAAATAGAATGTCAGATCAACTGTAACCATTGCACGTGCACGAATGAAGCCTCTAAGAGGCATAGGTACTTTAATCTTTTCACTACACTGATTCTTTCACCGACCGTCATAGGCCCTTTTCAGGGCCACTATAACAACCTGGTCCCTGACCTTATACAATGACCGATAATTCGTCTCATAATCACTATCATCATGATTCTGAGGTAGTCCACTGCTGGAAATAGACCTCCCCAAAAGAGTGACACGACGAACGGTCTTAAGCCTTCTCCATCCACCGACTTTACATAACCTTTGCAATGTCGTCGGTACATTGGGTGGGGACTTGTAACACTGTGTCGTCCTGTTCGTGGTCGCCATTCGAGAACCTTTACTCGCCAATGGTTGTCGGTTTTGCGAGATAATTCTATGGCCTGCCCACTGCTACTTCACTGTGCTAATTCTGAGAGCTATGTATGTCGTTGACCTTGGTTCATCTACGGATTTCCTCATTTCTGATTTTACCACGCAGTGAAACTCCGAGCATATTTATTAATAAATTTATTTATTTATTAAATAGGATCGCCAACAGCACATGTATCAAACATTCAACAATATTAATGTAGACGCTATGTAGACTAAGGACTGATACAATAGCCAATAACAGGCGAACACAGCATTGGTAGGGACAATTTTAACCTATAAAGAGTTTACAAACTTTAAAATAGAAAATAAGGTTATGGAGATTAATCTTTCAGCTAGGATAATCTCGTTACAATAAACTAAATTTATACAAGATAAACTGTGTACCTACTTAAAGACTACTATAAAAATATAATAACCTATAGAAGTGTTGTAACATTTTTTGAGATCAAAGTTATTCTAACCTAGGTACCTAGGTAAAGCTTAGTAAATTTTAACTAAAACTTACTATAATAGAGTCATAACTACCTATAACTATGTATAATGGAAGCAGTTACTTAGATGCTATGAATCAAGTTCAAGCTGGAAATGTTCCAGCATCTTAAGTTTAAATATACTGATACTATCATTGAAGATATCTATGCTAGAAGTTTGTTGGTTGATGAAATTATATTGGTTACAAAGTTGTACCACAGGGGCACGCAAACCTATATTAGTATTACAGTAGGGCACGTTAAGGATTTTGGAGATGGGATGTCGTGGATTTCTGGTAGGAACATTTATACACTGGCATAGCTCTCTCTGTAGCCCCTTGCGCGACTTCGAGGTCGTGTATGAGGCCAATTGAATCGAGTTGGATTTGAATCCGAGTTGGATTCGTCGGTTGACCTCTTTGTCGAAGCAAACCAACCGTCTAGTGGGCCGTTTTTAAACTCCATTTGTACATTTGTCTCTTTACCATGAAAAGTCTCGCAGACGCGGCGGCGCTGTTGTACTAGGATATTGCCAACGCAATTAGTTCCTATAATTGCCCAGATACTCTTTGAATGGGAATCTTAAAACTCGCACTTAACTCTTTGTATTGAGCTGGGTATTAACCCATTCAATACGTATTGTATGTCTATGCGGATACGGCGTAGAAGTCAACATCCCTAAAGGGACACCGCCTGCGGGCGCAGCTCCTTACGGAATAAGGCATTTTCGCGATGTGAATAGCAATCTCCTTTGCCCATAGGTATACTAGGGTTGCCAGGGTTAACAATATGAAAACGCGCAAACTCTGGAATCTTTGACGCCAACCATATGGGTCGGTAGACCCCAAAATCATATGTAATGTCCCCAAAATCCTTTTTATCAAGAGACAGCCATGGACTTCCAGGCTAAAGACCTGTGGATTATGTATGCAGTTTGCTCTCGATGAGAATTTATTTTTATTTTTATTTATTCAGGACAACAAACAATTACACTTAAAAATTACATAACAAATCTTATTCTATAAGATTTGTTATGTAATTTTTAAGAGAATTGTTTGGTGGTTCTTAAAGTATAATCAGCCCGTTGTCCACAAATTAGGGTATTACTTAAGATAATATATCTTTTGAGGCATGTTCTTACTATTATTATAAACTAGCTTCCGCTTGCGTCTTTGCTCGCGTGGTACCTATCAAGAAAAGCCTATATGCTACTCCAGACTACAATCTATCTCTGTGCAAATCCGTTCGGCCATTTGGGCGAGATTGAACCACAAACATCCAAACATCCTCACAAACTTTCGCATTTATAATAATAGTAGGATAGAAGGATACAAAGGTAAAGCGTGGCCCTTGAAAGGACCAGCCCTAATCCTAGACCAAAAGCGGCGACTCGCGACCGCTAATAGTTGCAATTTGTCATGTAAACGGTACGACATTGTTAGTTTTTCCGGTACCCGCCTACTCCTTATGGGGCTCGGGCGCTAAGCATCGTCCAACAACGGTGCCTATAATAAGAGCTGATCCACTTCAACTCACCATTTTGAGCTTTGCCGATTTTAGAATCAAAATTAATTATTTTTTCATACAACTAAGATGGCAAACAATCATACGGCCCACCTTTTGGGAAGCGGTGCGGTTACCTGCGGTGACCTCGACGTACGTTTGGTGACCAAATCGGTGACGTAGGCCAGTTCAACCGACGAGCATGCATGAGGAACATGATGAGAGTGAATGAAGCAAAAGAGTATTCGTAGTCAGGATCGTAGCAAGTGGAAAGCCCCTCTACCCCAAACTCTAGCCTACCACTTTGGAAAACAGGCGTGATTTATATACTTACTAGCTTCCGCCCGCGGCTTCGTTCATGTGGTACCGAGACGAAAAGTAGCCTATATGCTATTCTAGGTATAGAACTCTATGGCTCGTATTCAGAGACAAGACTCGAGCATTGATCTGTACTTAAATCTCGATTTGAGTCGAGATTCTAATTCTTGAACAGTATTTATGTATAGCTTCAATGATCACAGTTCACCTGAGTAAATGCTTATTCTGAAACGTCAATCAGACGAAATCGGTGCTTGAGTTTAGATTTGATTTGACATTAATCAAATGACATTTTCGTTCCGTTACACGTACTTTGATGCATATTTATACTTCACTTTATAGTTCTGTTCTATTTCCACCCTGGCTGTTTGAATTTCTGCGTAAAACGGATCGAAAATTATAAATAAATCAAAATGTAAACGAGAACATTTGAGTACAGATTTGAGACTCGATTCAGCTGAGAATAGTTTAAGTACCGTTCTTGAATAAAAGCTATGTTTGAGAAGAGATTCAATACTTAAGTAGAGTTCAGCTGATCTGTGATTAAATCTATGCTTGAGTCGTGTCTCTGAATACGAGCCTTATATATTCCAATTTACATGGAAATCGGTTGAGCTGTTACGGCGTGATTGAACCAGAAACATCTAAACATCCTCACAAAATTTCCTTTTTATAATATTAGTAGGCAGGTAAGGATGTAGGTTGTCACAATAGGCCAGTGGCCGCAGTGATACCATAGCCACATAAAGTAAGTAAAAAAAAAGTATGTACACTCGAGAGCATAGAAATCGCACATAGCGGAATTTTCCAACATTTTAATTTCGACGCTTATTTTTTTTTAAATTAATGTGATGTTGCAAAAATAACTTAAATTAAATTGAAGTACACACTGTTAGCTTCCTAAAAACACAAAATGTCTAGCCTTGACCTTCGAAATCATAACAGTGGCAACTAAACAATAGAATGGCCTAAATTAGCTCGTTTCAAGTAGCGCTGTTTGTGGGACTTTGAGCAGGTATAAAAGGTTAAAAAAACAAAAAAATTGAGAATGTATCGATTTATTAATACGAGGTATTGCCTCCCCTAGCCTGAATAACAGCTTCCATTCGCTGTTTCATTGAAGAAATCAATTTTTTTACGAAATCCTGCGGTATGCTGTCCCATTCTTCCTTGATCGCGGTTTGGAGCTCTCTGAGACTCGTAGGCGCTGCGTTTCTAGCTCTTACTCGTTTCTTTAGTTCGTCCCATAAGTGCTCAATGGGATTGAGATCTGGGCTTCGAGCAGGCCACGCCATAACGAGTAGTTCAACCTCCTCCAAGTACTGGCGTACTATAGCAGCGGTGTGTGGTCTAGCGTTATCCTGCATAAAAACGAAGTTTTCGCCGATAAATCCAGAAAAGGGCACAACATGTTCTTCCAGGATCTCCTCAACGTAACGTTGGGAAGTCAATCCACCCGATCGACGGTCGGTATCGGGCCCCCGAAGACAAGTTCGGTTTTCGCTTCCAGAGAAATGCCTCCCCAGAACATACACGAACCACCGCCGTATGCGACCCGTTCGGAGATGCAACATTGAGCAAAACGCTCACCAGATCTTCGGTAGACTCTACCTCGTCCGTCGTTACCATGAAGGCACATCCTGCACTCGTCGGAGAAGAGGACTGCCTGCCATTGATCCATAGTCCAATTAACGTGATTTCGAGCAAACTGAAGGCGTGCTTGTCTGTGCGCTGGGGTCAATTTTGGGCCAGTTGCTGGTCTGTGCGCTGTCAGACCTCCTTCGGCTAGTCTTCTTCTAACGGTCCACCGACTGACTTCCACTTCTCTAACTTCCTGGAGCTGCTGTCCGAGTTGAACTGCATTCAACCGGCGATTTCGTAGTGATGTATTCACAAGGAAACGGTCATCGCGCTGTGTTGTCGCACGTTTTCGGCCTGTTCCTGGTCGCCTGGTATAGCCACCAGTTTGCTGATATCGCTGGTATACACGTCGAACAGCATATCTGCTCAAATTTAATTGACGAGCCACTTGACTTTGGTTCTGTCCAGCTTCGATAAGTGCAACCACTTGAGACGCTGCTTCTGGTGTGGTATCCATTTTCTTGTTTAGAGAGATGACGTATTCGTTAAAGGACCTTTCTGCCTGGGAGTTGGTATGCAAATGATGTAATTTCAATCATCCTTTATCGTTTTATACCTGCTTAAAGTCCCACAAACCGAGCTACCTGAAACGAGCTAATTTAGGCCATTCTATTGTTTAGTTGCCACTGTTATGATTTCGAAGGTCAAGGCTAGACATTTTGTGTTTTTAGGAAGCTAACAGTGTGTACTTCAATTTAATTTAAGTTATATTTGCAACATCACATTAATTTAAAAAAAAATAAGGGTCGAAATTAAAATGTAGGAAAATTCCGCTATGTGCGATTTCTATGCTCTCGAGTGTAGGTGTGTTTTAGGTAGGTACCTTTTTTTAAGTGAATTGTATGCTCTTATTTGAGTACCGTTATATTCAGTAATTCATTTATTGTTTGTGATTCAGGTACATTAGCAGTCAGTTCATAGGACTAGTCTAGATCGCTAGATTCTGCCACTTGGGCGTACAAACATTTCAAATAACAACATTGTAATTATATCTTACACATTAAATTAAAGTTATCTGTCTCTAATACATTGTTATATTGAGTACCGTATAAAGATCTTTAAATCGAATCGTCGTCACTTCGTTTCTAGAAGAACGTATGTGACCCGCTTGTGCATTGTGTGATTACTGGTTTTTTCTAGGTATAAGTATTATCTTTGCTGGTAGCCAAAGTGAAGCTTCTGTAAGTAAATACTATGATTTATTCTACAGTAGTATAATGCGGACGCGCGCTTGAATAATGCACATCACTGCATGTCGATGTAACAACACTAGTTGAATGTGAAGCAGGCACATCACTAGAATGTCGATGAAGCGACATGGGGCATACGCTGTGCATACATTGTATTATCATACCATATGAAACAAGATCTAAATTATTGGATGCGTTGGAATTGAAGAATCATTGAAATCGAGATTTACGTAATAACTACGCCTCGCGAGCAAAACCTACCTAGCAATCACCGTAGGAACACAACACTATTTCAAACAAATAATGCTATTTAGCGATCTTCTGTAAAGCAGAGGTACCTCCCATGCGGGCTGTTCCAATTTAGAGCGAGAAAATTTCGCTGTGCTCTACCAACGCTATCCCCGAACGCCTACCCGATTTTTTTCCGCAATGATCAATCGCTCAGCAGGTATCGGAAGGAATAAAAAGTTTCACATTATTCCTTACAAAGTAACTAAGTATTTACCTACCTACTTAAGTTTTTAAAAGTAAAATGTCAGTAAATTCAGACTCCCCGTGTGGTTATGGCGGCATTTACAAGCGTTTATTCAAGGTGATTCGTAATATGTACCTATGCTATCCCGAAAAGGTCTTATTCTACGCCCGACAGGCAATAAGGCTTGTTATACGACTTAAGTAAATTCAACATTTTTCATTCACAAATCTGTTGTTTTGGGGTCAAATTAGTTCAATTAAACTCAATTAATCAGTTATTTTAGGTTTAGTTGATGCCGAACTCTCGTTTAGTAATCGGTTAAAAATATGATAAAGATACCAAAAATAACAAATTTTGAAAAGTTTGGGTGAAAATAATAAAAATGTATGGTCTTTTTCGCTAATATTCTTTCTTTTTGTTGATAAAATAACACCTTTTCGGGATGGCATACATACATATTATTATGAATCAACTTGTAGTTTGCTGTTTCAAGAACTGAATGAATTTTATTCATTGTATCTACTTAATCACAATAATAAACTGGCTATAAATATGTGAATTTCAAATTAACACTATATTATACTACTATTTATTTGAGAGGAGGAAGGGCACAGCGAGATTTTCTCGTTCTGAATTGAAGCAGCCCGCCTCGGGAGGTACCTCCGCCTTACAGAAGATCGCAGCCAAATAACATTATTTGTTTTCAAATAGTGTTGTGTTCCTTCGATGAGTAAGTATGCCAGAGCTCTTTAGGGGGAGTGGGGTTCGGGGTCGGCAACGCGTGCGTGATGCCTCTGGTATTGCAAGCGCTCATAGGCTACGGTAACCGCTTACCAACAGGTGGGCCGTATGCATGTTTGCCACCTAAGTAGTATAAAAAAAAAACACTCAAAGAGACACAGGTACCTACACAATACGCCATAGGGCTATGGTAAACAGATAGCTACTCGTATCATATCAGATTCCTGAGGTAACATTTCAAGCTAATGAATGTGAATTGAATGGGATAGTTTAGCAACCGCATTCTTTCACGCGATACCGTCAAATCAGTGTTTTGAAAGGGCTTGTGATGGCCTCGTGAATCGCGTGTTGGGATTTCCTAATAGGCACTACATTCTAAAGGTGCCACACAGACAATTGGGCTATTTTGTTAATGAGTAGTCGGTTGAGCAAGGGTCGATAACTATCTATACGAATAAAAAACCTTTGCTAGATGAAACAAAGAAAAATATGAAGAAATAGTGTTGGTAGGTGATTGACCGTTGCTGGCCGCAAACTATTTACCTATTCAAATGAAAAACCTTTGCTAGATGAAACAGAATAAAATGATGAAGCATAGTTTGCGCCATAGCTGATCGCAAATAATAATGTATACTTACAAAAAAAAAACCATTGCTAGATGAAACAATAATATCCCGGGGTTAAATCCCGTCTGAGCCGAAAACATTCGTCATCATCATCATCATTTCAGCCGTACGACGTCCACTGCTGAACATGCCCTCCCCCATAGACAGAGCGAATTCCTTATCATGTGGGGGGATTTGCCCATACTCACTACGCTGGGCATGCGGGTTGGTGATCGCAGTTAGAGCTATCGTTGTTAAAATAGGAGATCCCCTAGCTTTTTTCCCTTAGTCGCCTCTTACGACAGCCGCGGATAGATAGATATGGAGGGGCCTATTCTTCAGCTGGGGCCACCACGGCCTATCAGCCGGGGCCACCTATATAAAAAGCTTAATAATTCTGGATTGATGCTTAGTGCAAAAAATCGATGTCTTAAAAGAAAATTTATTCTTACGGAAATTTACCAGAGCCTTTTGTTTGAGCTTAGGTAAGTCTTTTAAATTACCTACTGAACTATAAAAGGAATGGCATATCTCCTAGATAGTTTTGATAGTAATCTGTATAGGACTCTGCCTGTCTTGCAATATGGACTGACCTGATCCGATTAACCTTTGCAACTGCTCCAGGCTCATGGAGGCATGCCATCTACGTATGGGATCCAATTGAATATTTTGCAATCTATGTCGATAATACATTGTTAAGGGCCTGTGAAAGTTAGGCTCGATAATATTATTGATCACATAGGTACTACGAACTCTGAATGATGAAAGAAGATTGCACGCGGCGGAGATGCGAATTTTAAGATGGATGTGTGTGATAATGTTGAAAATTTACTTATAAAGATGATAAAAATACCAAAAACAGGTAATATGAAAAAGTTGGGGTACAGTCTGTTATTTTTTTAATATTTTGTTTTGTTACCCCCGCTATTGTTCTTACTTTTTGAAGATAGAATAAACCCGTTCGGGGTGGTATACATTTAATTAATCATCTTGTATAAGTATACCTACCCTACTCTTTTACTACGAACTTTTTTATACGGAGCGAGTTCGTAAGGGCTATATTAATTAATTTGTGCTATAATAAATAATTATAATTTTTTTATGCTACAAATCAGGACTAAATTTATATGCAAGATAAAATTAGATGTACCTATTTGGAAAATAAATTGGTAATGTAATGTAGTAACATACCCCAACAGGTTGCCATTGAGTGTTCTGCTTAGATATTATGTTGCAAATGTGTTGATTTATTGATCGTAATATAATAATTATTGCCATTGATACCCTAATAAACTAGTATTTATATTGATTAGCTACTACGTAAAGCCAGCACTTAACCTAATAGAAGATTAGATATTTTAACACGATATTGCCAAATTAATAAGACGTTGTTTATAAGTATTCAAAATTGCACAGTATTACCAATCATCGAGCAAGATTCATTGTAAATTACGTACACCTATTTTAGATAAAATTTATAGTCTGCAATCGATTTGAATTGAAATTATGTTTATGGTCGCCAGTTACCTGAACAAAAGGTCAATTGAATGTAGGTAAGTATTAATAATGATACTTAAACTTTAACCGACGAAGGTTAGTTCATTAGAAGGCGAGATACTTATACAACGTGATTCATAACATGTATTCTATCCCGAAAGGGGGTTATTCTATCAACAAAAAGAAAGAACTTTAGCGAAAAAAACATCAATATTTAGCAAATTTTTTTAGAAATTTTTTTTCTTGTTCTTTCTCAAATTACCTGATATTAGTATTTTTATAATCTGTATAACTAATTACTAAGCATACAAGCAGTTCGGCATCAAGATTGCTACCTAAAACAGCAGATTCATTGAGCTTGATTTGACCCCAAAACATCTGATTTTTACATATAGCTTTTCCAATGAAAAATTTCGAATTTACAAAAGTCGTAGAACAAACTTTATTGCCAATTGGGTGTAGAATAATCCCCTTTTGGGAAAGCATACATATTTTGAATTACCTTGTATAATAAATATCTAGCCCAATTTGAAAATAAGAGGAATTCCTTACCTTCCAGTATGGGTGTCGTATTTAATAGACTAAACTTATTTTGTTTGTACACAGATTTTGTACCCATGGACAAAATGTTTTTCCGAAATAATGGTTTTGTTTCAGTTTGCACAGTTAACACCCGTGTAACATTTCACTAAGCGTGTACACGGAGCAACAATACTCGCGCTTGGCCCTCATATTTCCATTATTCAATTAGGCACATCACAAATGTATCTACAACCTCACAGTTATTAATTATCTAAATAACTGGTATCCGAAGGCCAATTATATGAGATGTCAATATGTAATGAATCTAATTAATATTATAATTATCATCGGTAAATTGTTGAAACAAGGATGTTTATTACGACTGATAGTCGCAAACGCGCCACGCAATTTGTTTGCGTCTGTAAATAGTTACCTACATACAATATGTGCTGGTACGTTACTATAGTATCATCATCTTTCTGCCCTTGTCCCAAATTTTCTGGGCACAACATGTTTTCTTCTTCCACTCTCTTCTGTTAGCCGTCATCTTCGCATTCTCTTCTTTCTTATGTCATCTTTAATACAGTCCATCCATCTTTTCTTTGGCCTTCCTCTGCTCTTATATCCATCCACATTGATACCTTACACTCTTCTCGTTTTTTTTTTAAATTAAAATCTTTATTTACAGAAAGAAACTTAAAACTAATACAAGTTAATATTTACAAAATACACAATTATTTTTTTTGATTTTTATTGTTTTTTTTTTTAATACAACTGAGGTTGTAAACAAGCATACGGCCCACCTGTTGGTAAGCGGTTACCGTAGCCTATGAGCGCTTGCAATACCAGAGGCATCACGCACGCGTTGCCGACCCCGAACCCCCCTCCCCCTAAAGAGCTCTGGCAACCTTACTCATCGCAGGAACACAACACTATTTGAAAACAAATAATGTTATTTGCCGTGGTGGCCCCGGCTGAAGAATAGGCCCCTCCATATCTACCTATCCGCGGATGTCGTAAGAGGCGACTAAGGGAAAAAAGCTAGGGGATGGGCAGCAGCGTCCCTCATTTTAACAACGATAGCTCTAACTGCGCTCGCCAACCCGCATGCCCAGCGTGGTGAGTATGGGCAAATCCCCCCACATGATAAGGAATTTGCTCTGTCTGTGGGGGAGGCCATGTTCAGCAGTGGACGTCGTACGGCTGAAATGATGATGATGAATGTTATTTGGCTGCGATCTTCTGTAAGGCGGAGGTACCTCCCCAGGCGGGCTGCTCCAATGCAGAACGAGAAAATCTCGCTGTGCCCTTCCTCCTCTCAAAACATGTTTTCTGTTTCCACTCTCTTCTGTTAGCCGTCATCTTCGCATTCTCTTCTATCTAATGTCATCTTTAATACAGTCAATCCATCTTTTCTTTGGCCTTCCTCTGCTCTTATATCCATCCACATTGATAACTTAAACTCTTCTCGTTTATTTTTTAAATGAAAAACTTTATTTACCGAAAGAAACTTAAAACTAATACAAGTTAATATTTACAAAATACACAAGAAACAGTTGAGACATCTAAAGACCGTTACAAACGATCTCTTCTCGTTACATGACTTTCATCTATTTACGATACTATAGAGGGTACCTATATGCCAAATATTAGCCAATTGACATCGGTGATGACTCACTCAATCTTTTAATTTTGGTTTGGTAACTGAATTTGGAAAAAAATACTTGTGTTATCATAAGTGTAACTGAAGTCACATAATGTCAGGCACATATGAGGCAGGCCTCATAGCTCAGTTGGTAGTAACTCTGCCTTCTGCGCTAGAGGTCGCGGGTTCGATTCCCGCACTGGACAAACATTTGTGACTAACACAGATGTTTGTTCTGTGTCTGGGTGTTAAATATATTATATATCTATTATGTATATCAGTCTCTGGTACCCATAGTACAGGCTATGCCTAGTTTGGGATCAATTGACCGTGTGTGATATTATGTCCAGAATATAAAAAAAAAAAAAAAAAAAACTTTCTATCTTATGAAATAGTAGGTAAAGTTTGGTGATTTAATTACATGAATTATTCAGTAATGTTTGGTGATGCATGAGCGTATTGTTTTTTTTCTAAGAACATTTGTTTTTTACTTGGTTTCTCCAACCACTATACAAATTAGCTTGGTAGATACCTACGTGTGTAATTGTATCTAGGAAGATCTTAGTAGATCTAGATTAGTAATGCATTATATTTATAATGCACTTTTCGAGAAATTTCAGCTACACTCGCGTTAATAAATCAATAGAACACCGTATAGATTAATGATTATTTCTCTCACAATCCAGCAGCAATTCTACGATGTCACTAGCTTCCGCCCGTGTCTTTCTTCACGCAGGGCTGGGAATACTGCCTTACAAAAATCTGAAGCATATGTTTGGTCCAGGGACTGAATTACCGCAAAACTGGGATACCCTTATTTTCAGATATGATGTCATATCAATAATATATCGGTATCCAAAAAATATCGGTAGGCTGAATTATGGTATCACTATATTATGGTATCGAAATATAAGGGTACCAAAAATAGAGGTTAACCGAAAAATATTGATAAAATAACGGTACCGTTATTTAACCCAAATATTCCTGCATCCGCCACGGTGCGGCGGCTCACACCCGCCGTATTATGTGAACTTGGCTTTGGAAAAAGATTATTTTTACTCTCGACGACAAAATTTTACAATTCGAACGACGACACTCCCCAAGCGGGGCCTCTCGCCCGCTCTCGTCTTGTGATTTCGGTACCGAAATAAGATATGGGTTAAATAACGATACCCAATGAAAAGGTTGAGAATATGATATCACTAATTTAGGCTGGTTAAATACCAAAATTTAACAACCCTTTCAAGTCCCTGGTTTGGTCAGGCTGTGTGTTGACTCTCAGTCAGTCAGTACAAAACGATTTTATATATTTAAAACAACGAAATTACCACAGTGTAGATCATAAATAAATATCGAGGCTACGTTAGAGGCTGTGCAATGTAAATGTACAGTGTGGGATGGGCTTGAGAATCGGGTCAAGCTGTGCCTATAAATGTTTATAGTTATCTGAGGAATGCTATTTGGGTGTAGGTTGGGATTTGGGAATTTCTACATGAGTGTAGGAGGCCCGCGACTTGTCTTGCAATGAAAGTTTTTCCATACACCAGAAGTATATGGAAAAACTCTCGTTTCGTGGGGGATAATTTATAATTTAGTAGATATAAATCCTCCATATTGAGGACATAGTAGACAACTCGTGATGGGTACTATGGAAGAGCCTAAGTGAGGCCTATACTGATAAGCAAAACAATCTTTAATTGCCTATCTAAAATATTATGTTATAAGTACAAAATTATAACATAATATTTTGTAAAACTAATTTGTAAGGTTGTTAATAAAGGTTATTTTAATTTGAATTTGAACGTATAAATAGTCCCCCGTCGTGCCATTTCCCCCCATATCCGTTCAGCCGTTCTGGCGTGACTGAGTAACAAACATCCATGTCATCCATCCATCCAAACTTTCGCATTTATATTATTAAGATAACAAAATCTCTTCTCAATCGTAATAGGCATCAGTAGGTATATCTTGAACTTTTACTTAATAAATTGTTTAGAAACAATAGTCGTTAAAGGTCATGGCCCGAGGGTATTTGTCTCATTAATTGCGTAAAGGCCTTATAGGCCCGTACCGTTAGTTCGACTCAATAATAATGATTACATGGTACAGAATTAAAATAAAAAGGCATCACTGCAACTCCATAAAAAGAAAAAGAAAAAAATAGGCTCAGACTTATAAATAGACAAGAGTGGTAAGAGTAGGCCTCAAGAATCGTCGTACGTATGGAATGCAACTCCATGCATGGGAGAATTTCTGTAGGTGTACATAGATCTCTTTCTAGATATCTAAGGGTGTAGTCAGATACACGTCCAATCGTTACAAAAGCACATGCCTACTTTGGTGATAGGTTTCAAGCTTAGAAGCCCGAATCCGTAATGTTCGTGAGTCACCGGTGAGTGGTAGTTAATAGCATATCGGTTTATGCAGAGGCACTTTTTGTAACACCATACAAAAACGGTAAGCTATTCAATTTCACGAAAATTATGGCGTTGGGCAGAGGCCCATCGCTGCTGATATGTCTGACTGCAGATTCCAAATGTACCAAACTAAGTATTTATTTTGCAGAAACCAAGCTGTTTTTAAGAATAGCTAAAAACAGCTTGGTTTCTAAAATTCCCATCCGATTCCCAAGAATACAGTTTCACTATTCCAAAGTTGTCCGATACTAAATTAGCTGCGAGCTTTCCATTCCCAACTCGAATCACACCGAATGCGGTACGAATATATGCGGCAACGGCTGCGTTGCGGTGCGTTGCTATAAAAATTGGAAAAGCGTGTCTTATTTGAAAGTCTCTGTGATCTTAATTCACTGTCTTTATAATGCTACTAATGCGGTCCAATCAACATGAGAGGTTGATACATTTTTACTTTAGCGCTCGCCAACCCAAGTGCCCAGCTTGGTGAATATGGGTAAATATATTCCCGACATGATAGGAATTCGCTCTGGAAATCGTGGCCATGTTCAGCAGTGGACATCATAGAGCTGAAATGATAATGAATCATGATCCTATCTAATACATAGCAAAGCCTGGAGTAGTAGAGAAAGTACCTACAAGATTCAGTGTAACCGCAACCATTCGTCCCGCAGCCGGTGTGCCCGCGGCTCAGGTAGCCAATCCATAAAAAGACATATTCCAAGAAATTCTGATTTGTCACCGATGCGTTTTACTCAGAGATCTAGTTATATTCACCTTGTTCGGTCACGTCTGCAATCAGCGTGATAACGTGATGATTTTCTACAGAAAAAGATGTTGGATTAGTTCCATTAGAACCATTAGGGAGTCAGGTTCTACCATGATCTTATTGCGGGGTAAAATAAATTGGTCAAGCGCGGTGAAAGCTTCCAAAGTCAGTTCGGCTAAGTCCCCATCTCCCGCACCATCAACTTTGCAACTTTGCTTAGACGGTGCCGTAAGTTGACAGTCTTAAAGACTTATGATTCTTGTGTAAAATTGTACAGATACGCTTGCATTTGAATGACAACGACACGTTAGCGCCCTAGAACTCGATAAATGGACCATATAGCCGCATACTAATTCTACAAACTACGGTCATTGGCTCTATCTTGCCCACGACAGAAAGAGCCAATAAACCGACCTACCGAGGCGGGATTAAAAAAGCCGTGAGCTTCTGGAAGCTGCGGGTTTGATCGCGTGTGGTCCATGGTCCACATAACGCACCAGTCAAAAATTGATGCGAATTAGTGTATTTAAAAAAAAAGTGGAAATTCCCCGCACGTTTCGGATGCCGCACAATTAACCGTGATGACGATTACTGTGTGATTGTTGCGAAGTGGAAGTGTGACACGTGTGTTTACCGGTTATTCTGCTTACAAGTACCTGGGGTGGTATTGTGTAAGCGTAATGGCAATGAAGTTCGTAGCTTTGAGGATCATTTTAAGAATCTTATCAATACCTATCCAAAATGTTTCAAACTCAAGAGACAACTTCAGGATCATAACTTCTCCCTGTTCGTTGAGCTGTTGTTCTGAAAGCTGAGTTGTTGCCTTTTCAACAAGCAGACAAATTATCTTTGTCCTTTTTATTTTATTTGGTAGTAGGTACCTATTTGTTAATTTTGCTTTTTTATTTTTATTATTTTCTAAGAACCTGTGTACCTATTTTAAAATCTTTAGTCTGAGTTGTTATGTAAATAATATAAATTTATAAATTTATTTTCTTTCTTTCTTTCTTCTTTCGTGTTTGAAACCTTATTTCGCTAAGATTGATAAATTAATTGGCCGTGGTGGCCCCGGCTGAAGAATAGGCCCCTGCATATCTACCTATCTTCGGATGTCGTAAGAGGCGACTAAGGGAAGAAAGCTAGGGGATGGGCAGCAGCGTCCCTCATTTTAACAACGATAGCTCTAACTGCGCTCGCCAACCCACATGCCCAGCGTGGTGAGTATGGGCAAATCCCCCCCACATGATAAGGAATTCGCTGTCTGTGGGGGAGGTCATGTTCAGCAGTGGACGTCGTACGGCTGAAATGATGATGATGATAAATAAATTCCCATGTCGCTTACGCAGTGGCACTGCTGTTTCGATGATGGCTCATTTCGTGTGATTTCCTCCGACGACCCGAAGATCCGTATTTATGTCATCTTTTAGCAAATAAACTGATTTCATTACATTTAGATCTTTTTTAGGTCTTTTACTTGCGATGCATAGCCGAGAAATTTTTGGCCAAGGGTCAAAAGGTCTATTGCACATTCGTGGATTTGGAAAAGGCCTATGACAAAGTAATGAGGAATGAACTTTGGTCGGTACTGTCGTCGTATGGAGTAAGCAGCAACCTTGTTCGAGCTCTGAAATCTCTCTATGAGGATTCCAGTGCTTGCGTAAGGATACATGGGTCATACACTGAATGGTTTAACATCGAAAAAGGTGTTAGACAGGGATGCGTAGCGTCACCATGGCTGTTTAATCTATTCATGGACAGTTGTTTGCAAGATTTGAAAGATACTGAATATGGATTAAGAATGAATGAGTTACTCGTCAAGTGTCTCCTCTATGCTGATGACCAGGTTATACTTGCATCATCGGCGGAGGAATTACAGGAGATGGTAACAATTATACATGAAGTGTTAGTGCCGACACTAATGTTTGGCAGTGAAAGTTGGGTATGGCAGAAAAAGAATGAAAGTAGGATAAATGCAGTGGAAATGAGAGCTTTGCGAAGTATGTGTGGAGTAACTTTGAAAGATAGAGTGAGGAACAGTGTGATAAGAGAACGTTGTGGAGTGAAAGAAGATGTAGTGATGAGGATTGAGAAAGGTATGCTGAGATGGTTTGGTCATGTAGAGAGGATGAACGAAAGAAGATTGACGAAACATGTGTAAGGCGAGTGTGAATGGAACCGTTGGAAGAGGAAGACCTAGGCGTACGTTTAGCGACCAAATCGGTGACGTTTTGGACAAAGGCCAGGTCAAGAGTACCCTAAACCGACGAGCATGTATGAGGAATGTGATGAGAGTGAATGAAGCGAAAGATGTATGTCAGGATCGTAGCAAGTGGAAGGCCGTGGTCTCTGCCTACCCTTCTGGGAAATAGGCGTGATATTATGTATTTATGTATGTATGTAGATTAGATTATATCTTTATTATCTAATTTTATGTTTTTTGTTTTTTTTTGGTGTAGGTACCTACATCAAGACACAAAAAACATAAAATTCATCAGTTACAAATAGGTAAGCATTACAATGGGCGGCCTTATCGCTAAAAGCGATCTCTTCCAGGCAACCTTTGGATGGACAGGACAGATTAGAAAACCTGAGGACGGCGGCGTACATAAAACGACAATTATAAAACAAATTGTTTACATTTGTTTACTCACTCGCACTATGTCGTTCTGTGTTTTGTGTGTGTACCAATAAACATTTTCTATTCTATTCTAGGGGCACTAGAAAAGGCTATGGCTTTTACAATGATGTGGATTACTATAAACAAACATCTCAGCGTGTTTGTTCGCTTTTCCGCATAATGAGCTGACCGCTTCACACGTTACGGATATTAACTTCTCCAATGAGCATTTTTCAGCACTTGACAGTAGGTATTTATACTCTATTCTCTCGGCAATAAGTTTGACATTTCATTACTGATGTATAATTTGCGTTTACGCTCAAGTTTGTAGGCGATTGACTGATCAAACAGTAAGGTTACGAATTGTGAGCGCGACCTGCTTTGAGCCCTTTTTGTGATTGTGAAACCGCGTGTATCGATCATCGATCGATAGTGTAGGTACCTTAGTAGTTCTACAGTAATGTGGAGCGCACGAACGGATCGAATAGCACGGAAGCTAGTGGTGACTTTTTAACGACATTTCTATTGCTTATATTTTCCAGAAACAGGTATGTACCCCTGACTCATAAATAAGAGGGATCTTATTTATAGTCACTATCGGCTCGACAACTCCCCGCCGTCTTTTTCTAACAGTAAACAACAAATGAATAGGCTAGCTCTTCCACATCATCATTACAGCCACAGACAGAGCGAATTCCTTATCATATGAGGGGATTTGCCCATACTCACCACGCTGGGCATGCGGGTTGGCGAGCGCAGTTAGAGCTATCGTTGTTAAAATGAGGGACGCTGCTTCCCATCCCGTAGCTTTTTTCCCTTAGTCGCCTTTACGACATCTGCGGATAGGTAGATATGGAGGGGCCCATTCTTCAGCCGGGGCCACCACGGTCTTCCACATGTATTTATTTAATACCGCCTGGGAGTCTGAATCGTGAATGGCTGCTGCGTAAAGCCTCCTTTTTGGAAGACTTCCTCGAACCATAGACAAACCTGATTTTTGTATTTCACAGACCATTTTCAGTGTTTTCCTGCGTAGGAAATTTATCGCTGGCTTCCGGTTTTCGGAATGCACGAACAAATCTTTGTTTGGTGTGGAAGTTGAACAGAAAACGGTGGCCTGCGACCCCCTGACATTTTGTAACAGACAGATATTTCGCCCTTCGACGATATCATTAGCGGAACGCGAATCGTTGCTTCGAACGAGCTCTGTTTATAGTATTGGTATTTCGAGATCGTTCGATTTGGGCCTGAGTTTATTGGGTGGAAATGGTCGATGGTATTTCCCGATCTGTAAATCGTGATAGTAGGTCGATTAAAACGATCTGTTTTACTGAGGCTTGGCACGACTTACAAGTTTTCTACACGTTGTTCATGACACTTTGTAAACATACAAATACAAATAGGTAAATTTATTAACCAAAGTTAACAATAGCAAAAACAAGTTACTAGAACACCACATATATACACGCATATACAGATACACACACATATACACGTATATATAATATTAGTTTTGTGTCAAATCAGTGACGGTCGTAATTAATAAATGTATGAGCTAAAAAAAATTAAATCCTTTATTGGCTTTAAGTAAAGTGAATTAGTTAAGTTGTACCATTTTATCTAAGAGCTGTGGATTTTGTTTCATTAATAAAATAAAAAAAAAACACAAGAACTAGCCTGTATCGCGGGAGGACATGTACAAAAAATCAAAGCTACATCTCAGTAAACACCAGCCATTTGTTTTAATCTTCATGATTGTGCAACACCTCGGTGTAGCAAACTAGTGCCTGTCTGGGTCGCAAGGGCTCGATTCCCGCTGCAGCACAAATGTTTGCATGATCTGCAAATATTTGTTCCGGGTCTGGGTATTGTGGTACATGGTACTCTAGTTTCCGATACCCATGACACATGGAATCTTAGTATGGGGTAAAGCCGTGTTCAAGCGACGTGAGATATGTCATTTTAAATTTTATTTAAAAAATTTCGTATGCCTCAACTGAGTTTGACTTTTAGGGGCTTGCGATATCTTTGAGCTATATCGCACACCCTCAAATGTCAACCTCAAAATTGATTTTATTCGGTGCAGATAAGAATCATTTTGAAACGAGTTTTATATCACATATAAGGACATATCGCATGCCATTTAAACATGGTTTAAGGGGTTAGTTTCTAGGTAGGTACCTATATCTTCAAAGCAGTCCTAAGCAGGCACCAAATTATCTTGGAGCGATCGCACCTGTCCACCTGAGATATTATATTATGAAGATTACAGCGCCTGGTTTAACATGAAATATAGAAATGTTGGCCATCATAAAGATACTTTGAACAGAGAAATTTCCAACGGTTGTATCCATACTATCGTACTTCGTACTTATATCCTACTAATATTATAAATGCGAATGTTTGTGAGGATGTTTTGATGTTTGTTATTCAATCACGCCGTAACGGCTCTACCGATTTCGTTGCAACTTGGAATATAAAGAGTTCTATAATTAGTATTATAGGCTTTCTATGTAGGTACCACGTGAGCAAAGTCGCGGGCGGAAGCTAGTAATATTATAAATGCGAAAGTAACTCTGATTGGCTCATCACGACTAAATGGCTGAACGGATCGTAATGAAGTTTGACAAGGAGATAGATTATATCCTGCGAAAGGATATAGGCTATCTTCAAAAAATAATCTCAAAGGGGGAAATAGGGGTTGAAAGTTCTCAAAAGTTAAGGTCAAGGCGCGTCGATGCCCTCACCCAGTCCTGATTCCACAGTGACCCAACTGGGATATCACAAAAAAAATTTAAAAGAGCGATGTTTATTTTAAACATCTTAGCTAGGAAAATAACTCGATGTGAATAAAGTCGCGGGCGTTCTACTAGTTTTTAATAGAACTCATAAAGATATTTCCTGAATTTATTGTTACATGTCACAGCTGTGCGTAGCTAGTTATTGAACACATCTTGTGTCCATTTGAACGCATAAATACCTACTTGTTTAAGCAAGGATGCATAATTTTCTGTAACGCCCAGATATTTCCTACTGTGCTGTGTACGCAATTACAAATTATTCTGTGGCACCGGACGGACATGGTATAGTGAGAGTTATGTACATAACCTTACCTACCATTCGTTTGATTCATGTTATGTCTATTTCCAATTCGAAAGGAGCTTATTCTATCAAGGAAAAGAAAGAAATAGCGAAAAACCATATTTTTTCAGTTTTTTTCCGAACTTGTTCAAACTAGCTGGTTTTCGTCAATTTACAATCCTTTGAACGAATTATTGAAGAAGTTTAAAAAGAAGATTGCTGCCTAAAACAGCCGAATAATTGAGTTTGAACTGATTTGACCCAAAACAGGATTTTTAAATAGCATCAATTAAAAATATAGAATTCCAAAAGTCGTAGAACCAACTTTATTGCCTATTGGGTGTAGAAAAGGCCACTATCGGGATAGCAACGTTATATTATGAATACCTACAAATCTTACAATACTTAGAAGCAAAGTTTTATGCAAATCGGTTCAGCAGTAATTGCGGATTTGAAAGCAAATCCTTTCAGTAAAGTATTGAAAGAACCACCACTAGGCTCAAGGGTGCCGAACTCCACTAATAAAACACTCAACAGGTTCACGGTATAAATATATTACTGAAGGAAGACAAATTATCTATCAACTAACAATTTACTTACTCAAAACCCAAAACGCATCGATAGCGCGTTCTAGAAATTGACCTAATTTACTAACGCCATCTAGTTATAAAAAAGGACAACTAAAGAAATCTAACAAAGTATGATTAAGATTTTAGTCTCAGGAGCGCGTTGAAGTCTTTTGTACGGAGTATATTAGTGACGGGTTATTTATTTTTTAAACAAAATCAACAGAACTACTCAACAGAACAGGTGGGAGTAAACGCAATTTAACACTAATTTGAACGATAATCTTTTTGTCTGTTAACTTAGTCACCAACTAAAGAAAAACTAATAATGCCAGTTTATTTTTGTTTGCAAATTATCCATGTTCGCTTTAATCGATAGTTTAAATTTTATCATATGTAGGTACAAAAATATGCCGCAACAGCTCAACCGATTTCGATGAAATGGAATAGCTGGATTTCTTTACCTAGAAAAACATATAAGCAACTTTTTATCTAGGTACTACGCGAGTAGCCGCAGGCACAATATGGTGTGAATAAAAAAGTTTTCTATGGCGAAACATGTAATTGATTCCGCTATATATATATTACGGTATTATCACTCAGACTGCAATGGCAATGTAAGTTTCGTTTTATTTGAATCTGCTTATTCAAAAGCTTTATACACACATGCGGAGGGCAGCAGACCCTGCCTAATGATAATTGGTCAGTTGACGTAGGTTTGACGCCAACCAGCCGTTCCTACCCTCCTTGATTGCAATTCAGGGTAGTCTTTTTGTTCAATTAGCCATGTTCGCCCGTCGTTTTAGTAATTATAGTCTCGCAAACAAGTATAACACAATTATAATGGTTTGACAGCTACGGCTGGCTTGTTTTTACTTCGTTAAATAGGTAATGATACGAAACAAAGGCTGAAGCCATGTTCCAACGGCGTGCGATATGTCAAACGACGCTTCATCATCATTATTATTTCAGCCGTACGATGTCCACTGCTGAACAATGCCTCCCCCTCAGATTTCCAGACCAAATTCCTATCATGTGGGTGGAATTTGCCCATACTAACCACGCTGGGAATGCGGGTTGGTGACCACAGTTAGAGATATCTTTGTGAAAATAGGGGACGCTTGTGCCTATCATCATCATTCTTCATTTCAGCCGTACGACGTCCACTGCTGAACATGGCCTCCCCCACAGACAGAGAGAATTCCTTATCATGTAGAGGGATTTGCCCATACTCACCACGCTGGGCATGCGGGTTGGCGAGCGCAGTTAGAGATATCTTTGTTAAAATGAGGGACGCTGCTGCCGGGATGGGCAGCAGCGTCCCTCATTTTAACAAAGAGCTAGCTTTTTTCCCTTAGTCGCCTCTTACGACATCCACGGGTAAGTAGATATGGAGGGGCCTAATCTTCAACACCACGGCTTCCTTGAAAATGATACTGAATTATCCTAAAGCATTGCCTGAATTGTTTCTCTTGAATTCAATAGATATCAAGTCAATTTGTGTTTGACTTCTAGGGATCTTTGATATCTTTGGGCTATATCGCACGCTCTCAAATGTCAATAAGCAAACTCAATATAAGGATTATTTAAAATGAATTTCAGGCGACATATCGCACGTTTGAACATGGCTTAATGTGTCAGTTGGATTGCATCAGGGCTGGGCTCGTGAATAGCAGTGTATTCAGTCTCCGTCACCTAATTGGAGTTAATTTGATTAAAATTCAGTGCAAGTAATGCTAATATATTTTCACTGGCTTCAGCACTCGTCGTGTAGTTTCCCTAATAATACGTATTAGTTCGGATAATTTAAGCATCCAACGCGATCGATTGATCGATCAAATAGATGGGAATGAGGGCGTTTCCGTGCTTCGGAGGGCAAGTTAATAATCCCGGCTATGATTGTCGTTAAACTAGGACGGGGGTTTTCGGATAGCCTAAAATACCGTCACCGAAGTTGGCTGTTAGCCGATCATTTCAGCCGTAAGACGCTGAACATGGCCTCCCACAGAGTCCAGAGCGAATTCCTACAATGGGGGATTGGCCAATACTCATCAAGCTGGGCACACGTGTTGGCGAGCGCAGTTAGAGCTATATTTGTGAAAATAGGGGACGCTGCTGCCCATCCCCTAGATTTTTTCCCTTAGTCACCTCTTACGACATCCACGGGTAGGTATGGAGCGGCCTATTCTTCAGCCGGGGCCACTACGGCCATTAAATCATATGAGCTTACTAATTTTTCCAGAAGAAAAATCCATTGGTGCAGGTCCGGGATTTCAACCTACGACAGCCGAAAGCCGTGGCAACCACTGGACCAAAACGGCTGTATAAATTACGAGCTAGAGATTATTTTGCAGATTGCGTAACGGAACCTCAAATGAATCATTACACATTACATAAAGTGTGATAGCCAAGAGATGACCGATAGCCACTACGCTATTACAGAGAGTTCTCACTTGCGCAACTTTACGAGTTAATAAAGCTTAGGCTGAATTTACTGAGAAAGCTACGTGGTAATTCCAGCGTGTTCCTTTTTTGGGGTTCCTCTCCAGTTTGTGCAATGTTATTAAAACTTATTGGGCGTTTTCAACGCGTCCATAGCACATTGCTGCAGAGTTTGATTACCCTTCATCATCAGCCTTACCCTTAAAATAATAATAATATTCATTTATTTCATTCAACAAATTGAATGGTGTTAATACCTACATTTAAATGATGATACTAATATTATAAATGCGAAAGTTTGTGAGGATGTTTGTTGTTCAATCACGCCATAACGGCTCAACCGATTTCCTTGAAACTGGAATAAATAAAGTTCTAAACCTAGAATAGCATATAGGCTACTTTATATGTGGGTGCCACGCGAGTCAAGCCGAAGGCGGAAGCTAGTATTTTATATAATTTTTATGCAGGTAAGTGTATGTGCAACGATGCGGCAGACCATGGTGACGGAGGACAGATTAAATCGATTACTAAGTACTTGTAAGATTGAGCCACATTAGCTCTTCATATTCTTTATTTATTTATATTGGCCTTGATTAGGCAAGTGCAGGCAGGAACATACCTACAAATAAATAAAAATATTCCGGACATATCACACACGGTCAACTGATCCCAAACTAGGCATAGCCTGTACTATGGGTACCAGAGACTGATAATGACTGACTGATATGTATATCTATTATGTATAATAGATATATATTTAACACCCAGACACAGAACAAACATCTGTATTAGTCACAAATGTTTGTCCAGTGCGGGAATCGAACCCGCGACCTCTAGCGCAGAAGGCAGAGTTACTACCAACTGAGCTAAGAGGCCAGTCGACAGAGACCTATACAATGATTATAAGATTACCTGGTAGATATCTCGCGGTACATTATGTTGCGAATTTTAGGTCAACCTGCTTTCTACGTAAGGAAATCTTCTTGCATTCGCTAGGTATCTACCATAAACCCTTATCTACATCAGCGTGTGGAATCTTCATAGACAATGGCCGTGCGTTCCAATGTGCAAAAAACAAAATGGTCAGTGTGTTGGAAGACTTGAGATAGGGATAATTATAATTGTAGGCAACGGTAATGTACTGGGCGGTACCATGAAGAACCCAAGCGTGGTTATTACCAAAAATAAGTGTTCAATATTTTTGGATTCTGAGCAAAATCGAACAAAGAGGTTTGGCAGACCCATCTTCATCATCAGCCTGTAGAAGTCCACTGCTGGACATAGGCCTCCCCATAGAGTTCCATGACGAACTCTCCGTCTTGAGCAATTCCATCCACCGACTTTGAAAATGTTGTCGGTCCATCGTATGGAGAGCTTTCCCACTGCGTCGCTCGATTTGTGGTCGCCATTCGAGAACCTTTATTCCCAACGGTTGTCGGTTCTGCGAGCTATACGGCCTGCCCACTGACACTTCAATCAACTTGGTTATTCTGAGAGCTATGTTGGCAGACAATCGAAAAATTACATAGTTAGGTAATACGCAGTAGTAACAAGGGAAGTTAAAAAATCGTGTTTCACTCTTAAAATATTCAAATAATAATTAGATACATAAATGATTAAACCCAGTAAAATTATTAAAGAAATTGAACCCTCACCCTAATATACATTTTATGCAACTACTTAGCACTGAAGATTATCAAATTAGGTCCAGATAATTGGATAGGCACGGCATAGTCACGAAACACTTACCGATCCTTTCATGGACACTGTTTATTGAAGACACCTCTTTACCGATTGCAACTGCGGTTACAGGCAATAGTAAATTGATGTTACCAGATGATTTGACGATAAATTTCAATTGTCTATTAGCTATAATAGCAATCCGATACCCGTTCCTTTTGTCCAGTTAAACTGGGCTCTAGAGTTTAAAAGTTCTCCAAACAGTATCTAATAATTTCACACGTCTTCATCGATCTGTAGAGTTGACTCTACTACTGAGTTGATCTACAAAACGACCGAGTGCGGTCTTACGGCTACGTACCTAACTTTTTTTTTTTTTTTCTTCGAACGGATTTTTATGCTGTGTGTCTCTTACGACCACTGCCAGATACACCGGGCTAGGCGAGCGCAGAGTTCGCTACTGCCGAAAAAAGGTTAAGTTATGGCAACGAGCGCAAGGGCACCACTTAGGTACGGACCTCGGCTTGGGCTGTTGCCAGAGAGAGGTTTTTTGAGGAGGCCATCACCCTGACGGGGTGGAAACGCAGGGACGGGACGTCGTCGTCGACCCCGCCGGCGGGGTCGGTGTGATGTATTGAGTGTTTTTATGTGTCGAAGTTCGATGAAGGGAGGTGATCCCGTCATCTGGATCTTCAAGAACATGTCTTGGCCTGCGGAGGGATTTACGTACCTACCTTTCTGATCAATCCCTTTTATCCTGGACTACTCAGCACCTTATAACACACTAGCTTCCACACGCGGCGTTGCTCGCGTGGTACCAGGATAAAAAGTATTACGTTATTCCAGGCTATTGACTACAAACTTGCTAATTTTATTCCAAGTGGTTGCGACTTGAAAGAGTAACAAACATATTTACATCCTCACATACATTCCAGATTTTCAGAGGCGTATGAGGATAATCCTGTTAATTTTAGTCTATCCTACTATCCTACTAATATTATAAATGCGAAAGTGTGTGAGGATGTTTTGATGTTTGTTGTTCAATCACGCCGTAACGGGTAAACCGATTTCGTTGAAACTTGGAATATTTAGAGTTCTTTAGCTAGAATAGCATAAAGGTAGGCTACTTTTTACTATGCGAGCGAAGCCGCGGGCGGAAGCTAGTTTTTTTATATAAAAAGTATTCATACATACATACATAAGTATTTGTACATGTCCTTTGCTGTGTTGCCTGAAATAAATGACTTAATAATAAAAATAATAAGGCCCATTTTTTGGTAGGTAAGGGTTAGTTACCGTAGCCTACGGACGCTTGCAATACAAGAGGCATCACGCACGCCTTGCCATCTCCTGAGTAGTTCTGAGACTTGCGTTGATAAGTCTACTTACGGCTGTAATTCAATAAACATCGTCTCATGACGACCCTTTCATGGACACTGTTTATTGAAGACACCTCTGTACCATATGAGCCAATCTTCATAGATTGGCTCATCATTGGGTTTTCGTCGGTCGGTGGTAACCTGAAGCCCAGGAGCCCGGTGTACCACGGTGTTGTAACTCAGAGCGGCGCGGCGTGCCTCGTAAAACATCAACCTATGCCCGCGTCCTCATCGTAAACCATCTTTTACCGACTGTATCACGCTGATTGTTTTTATTGTTCTTAAACAATAAACTTTTTCTCACGCACGCTGCCACTTTAGATAGAAACCCGTGTTCGAACGGTGTGCGATATGTTATAGTCATTTATTTGCTGAAATATAGATACAATAGTTCTAAACAAAGTAATATTTAAATGGTCCGTTACATTCTGCCTCGTTAAGGCGTTATCTGAAATTAATTTCAAACTATTCACTTTTCACTCAATAAAGTCAATTTTGGTGTTTGAGATTTGAGAGCGTGTGATTTTTTTTTTTTTTTTTTTTATTCTTAGAAAATAGTTACAGTATATGTTGATGTATATGTATATGATATACGAGTAGGTCAATGATATAGCAAAGTCAAAATTAAAATTTACTCTATTTGGTAGAAGTAAGGATGTTTTTGAAATAAATGTAAAATTACATATCGCCGTTTGAACGCGGCTTAGTGCTATGCTGGCAGCTGATAAATGTTTCGTGCAGTCGTTATAATGATAAGGACAATAAGATGGAGTAAGAAAGTAGGGCCAGCACTATTAAATCATATTTTATTGGAATAAGTGGATTGAAAAGACAAGCACTAAGTAATTTCAGAGCAACCTTAGAGCTGAACATAGGCCTGCCCCAAAGAGTTCCATGAGGAACGGTCTTGAGCCCCTCCATCCACCGACTTCCCGCAACCTTAACAATATCGTCGTAACATCCATCGGGTGGGGGCCTTCCAACACTGCGTCGTCCGGTTCGTGGTCGCCACTCGAGAACCTTTGTTCCCCAACGGTTGTCGGTTCTGCGAGCTATATAGCTGGCCCACTGCCACTTCAACCAACTTCAACTTGTGTTATTTTATACTATTATTCTATATTTGAAGAAAATCAACACTTAATTTTGTGATGTTTAATACATACTAGGATAGTATTACCTATTTATGGACCTATTAATTATTATTTTTCTCATATTATTACCTACTGCAATGACGTGTACCCTGATTGTTATCAATAAATGAACTCTGAACTCTCTGAACTCTCTAAACCTGCTGATTCTGAAAGCTATGTCGGTAATCTTGGTTCTTCTACGGATTTCCTCATTTCGGATTTTATCACGCAGCGAAACTCCGAGCATAGCTCTCTCCATAGCCCGTAGCTGAGCTTGCGTAGTAGTTGCTTGTGTAAGTACATTTACAACACAGAAGATCCACAAAGATCTTATAGATTTATCATCCTTTCGAATAAACCTATAAGGTGTAAATTAAATTACCTTTCCCGAGATTGCGAACAGTTGCTGGTAATCATTCAGAACAATTATTTATTATTTCAGAGTTAATTCCCGCCGTGGTCCGTGGCGAATCGGTAAGTGCCTCCGACGAGATAAATGCAGCGCGCCTGTAGTAAGTTATGTGTTTGGAAATAACGGTTTAATAAACCTACGCTTGTTCTACCTTACAAGGATATTCCGAAGATATGTTCTAGAATGTAAGAATGAAGTGGCTGAAGCAATAAAACTCATCTAAGCTCCTCAGTGGAGGTGGGGCCCTGCTGAGACGCACAGGCTCGGTTCCCGGCTGCGGGATAAATGTTTTTGGATAATTGTTGTAAGTTCCGGGTCTGGGATTTATGGTACAGTATAAGATGATACCATCCTTATACAGTCTATGATAGTAATTTTCAAAATGATGCCACAGTACTCTTAAAGATAAAGCTCAAAATGGTACGAGTTTATGGTTTGGTTAGGATAGGTTAGTATCGCGATAGTCCCATCGCTACCGTAAAGATACGTCGGTAAAATAAAGTTTTTCAGAATAATCCTATTGACCCCTTCTTCACTGAAATGTGCTTTAATTTAATGGGTTAGAGTTGAAGCTTGATCGGCTGAAGCTAGCAGGATGTATCAAACGCTATACGAAACATATAGGAAGGACTGACAATGACCCTGGCATTCTCATTGAAGTGTTTATTTATAATCCCCTCGCATTGACATCAGTGGCCCGAGCACGAATATTTCGCTATAACGTTACGCTTACATTCGATAGCAAATGTAAAATATCAAAAATAAGAGATTTCATGCATCGCCGATATCTTCTTCTTCTTCTTCCTGCCCTTGTTCCACATTATGTAGCATCGCCGATATCATTGGCTAATATTTGACTTTTACTATCGTAAGGGTAAAGTGACGTGAAAGTAAGTACCCACGAACATTACAGACTTGGGCTTCTGATTTTGGTAGCCGTTTCACTCATAAACATTGTTAACCGCTGTGTTACGGCCGTTTTTGGTAACCACTGTTTTTTTTCATAAAAATAGGCCTTAGAGTGTTGTTGGCTAAAGTATTATTTTCTGTGGTTGAGTTTACACCTTGCCTTTGGCGACAAAGTTACGTCCAACATGTCCACTACGTTAATGCGCTCACACAAAGAATTATAAGGCATAGAAGGATCGACATACATATTTATAGCTTGTAAAATTGATACTACACGAGCTTTTGAAGCTGCTGGTCAATGTATATTCTCTGGCTTAGTTTTGCTCACTGCGTTTGGCGGCAAAGAAAATTTAGGTACGTCAGACATGTCCACTGCGTTTGGCGGCAAAGAAAGTTTAGGTACGTCAGACATGTCCACTGCGTTTTATGTGTGGAATGTCTACATGGAATTATATTAAATTGGTCCTTAACGGGCAATAACTACTAGGGCTTTACAATAACGTCTTATTGCCATATAAAAGCAAGCGTGTCAGCATTATTTTACACGAATTTCGAGAGACGAGACCGCCAAATAACGTCACTGCCTAAATAAAATCGCTAAGTTGATGGTACGGGGTCTAATGGCCAAATTAAGCGAAGGAAATCAGATCGCCCATGGCTATGACAGGGAATTGTGCCCACCAGAGTGGTCACCCATCCATTTGGTGAAGGCGCTGAAAGTTGCTCGTAATAGATCGGTATATATTACGAAGCTACACACGGGACATTGAAACTACTCTGGGCCCTAGAGTCTAATTAATTTGTGGTCATAATTTATAATACATAATATATACTATTATGTATTATAAATTATGACCACAAAGCAATTTCTAATGTCAAATTTTATTACGTTGCCTAAATAGAGCAACTTCAAGTGCCGGTGTTATAGGCCTGGACGATTTTAATCTTTGAATGGTTCCACATAACAGTAGCTCGGTCAGCGAAGTCTTGGAAGCGTGTTCGCTTCGAAACACTGAATATAATTTGCATGCGTAATTTCAGCTGCGCCGGCGCATGCTCCCGGTAACTTAGGCTGGGAGTGGACAGCTAATAACAGTGATGAATTTTCAAATATGGAAAGAAAGAAAGAAAATACATTTATTTTGTTCACACACAAGAACAGCACAAACTAATAAGATAAAAGAGACACTACAGGGTAGGTACAAATACAAATAGGTAAGAACCAAAAACAAACAAAAGTAGATAGGTAGTAACAGAACTAGGGTGGGTACTCATTAGTCCGTGCTGAGGTGCATGCGTGAGCCAAAAAAGGTCCCTTATCAGAGTGCTTTATCATTTGAACTATTCGATCGGCTAACCTATTACCGATTTAGGGTAAAGGTGCGAATTCGGATCCCGCTTATTCTTTAATTCTAAAGTTCTGGCATACATTTTAAAATTGAATTTGTTGAAAATATATTGTTTTTAAACGAATGTTCTTTAGCCGTGGTGGCCCCGGCTAAAGAATAAGCCCCTTCATATCTGTCCGTATCCGTGGATGTCGTAAAAGCCGACTAAGGGAAAAAAGCTAGGGGATGGGCAGCAGCGTCCCTCATTTTAACAACGATAGCTCTAACTGCGCTCGCCAACCCGCATGCCCAGCGTGGTGAGTATAGGCAAATCCCCCCACATGATAAGGAATTCGCTCTGTCTGTGGGGGAGGCCATGTTCAGCAGTGAACTCCGTACGGCTGAAATGATGATGATGATGAAACGAATGTTAAATGACCTAATGTTATTTGTTTAAAAAAAAATAAAAAAAAATGTGGTAGGTCGGACTTGGTATTTGAAATTGTCGACTCTAGAAAACAACTACTTAATCCGCGCAAGAGCTGATTGTGTGCCTGAGTCCTTATTTTATGCGCCGGCGCATCCCGTAACTTATTTGGTGTGAAATGAACAATTTGACCGGCGAAGATTTATCGCGTAAAATAAGGCTAGGTAGCTGGCTAATTTCAATTTGCATCGATGTTTTGATATTACGCTTTGAATCGGGGTTGGAAGGTTGAATTTTGCGTGTAGAGATTTGTTATAGCATTTCATAGTGGTACAGAAAGTGGAGTAGAGTGAATTAATTAAATTATTCACAACAAATTGAAACGGAAATTAATAAGGCTGCTAGGATGCAGAGAACTACAAAGGCCATAAAAAGACCCATAACTAAGTTATATCGTTAGTGAATCAGGCTGATTTGCATTAAACGGTTGGTAGGTATAACTCGATTTCGTCAAACAAGACAAGTGTATCTTGATTTTCTATACAACGGGTTCCATAATAAGTACCAATAGGTACCAATTTTCATTTATTATTATTTTATTTACTAAGGTCTACCAACAATTGTTACAACAATACATCCTAAAAATATTATAAACGCGAAAGTTTGTAAGTATGGATGGATGTTTGTTACCCTTTCACGTAAAAACTACTGAATGGGTTTTAATGAAACTTTACAATAATATAGCTTATACATCAGAATAACATATAGGCTATAATTTATAAAGATATTGTGTGAATTGTCCAAAATATGACTACTAGCTACTCGAAACACTAATCCTGCGCAGACGAAGTCGCGGGCACCAGCTAGTGTGTAATAATATAACAAGAAATAGGGAACAGTGTTGTACTGTTTTAAGCTAACTGCACAATCACTTAAAGGTAAAATTTACATACATTATTGTTAAAGCAGAAAGAGTAACAATTAAACCAAAAGGTAAAGTTAAGGAAATAATTAAATTATAAACTAAAAGTAAAAGTATTAAGTTCTTCGGCAAACTACCGACCAAGTGAGCATGATCTGCAAATATTTGTTCAGGGTCTGGGCCGATTTTGGCCGGGTCTGGTGTGGCACTCGTAGTTTCTGATACCCACGACACAGGGAATCCTATTGTGGGGTCAGGACTGTGTATGTGTCTGTTGTGTGTTATATATTTAAGATGGTCTCCTAAAAGTTGGAGGACCATTATATCAGCGTTTAATTTACGACGTATCTATCCACTAATAAATAACTAATAACACCGTCAAGCACGCGTTTATCCCGCAATTTGTTATTCAGTCGCAATTATATATACCTAATGCACCGTCATTTTCATGCCTTTATGAAATTACTGGTTGCAGGACTGGTTCATTGATATGCGCTGTGCATAGGGCTTGCAGTAATAACTGAGGATCCTACACGGGCCATCAAATTGCTCCATTTAAGGCAATAGGTACTGTAATATATTGACGTCACGATCACATCAAGTCAATGTAAGTGGTAAAACAGCCATTGTCAAATAGCTGTTCGGATTTTTAATCTTCGATTTCAGACAAATTCGATGTGAAATGTTGGAACTCAATAGGTATAAGTTGATATCAATTCTGTAGAAAAATCAACGAACAACGAAAAAAGCAAGCGAATTTTAGGTTGTATGGGCGCTTTGTTTACAAATATTTCACATCGAATTTAACTGAAATGTATGAGGGAGGGATATAGTACATAGTTATGGTAATTCGTATGTTCAAGATTGCTCTACTGTGGGTCCATTCCATTGCTCCACTATATTATCGGGCGATAACTACTTGAACAATCGCCCGTGAGTGAGCATTATTAGAAAAACACTTTATTCATTGAAACCAAAGGATCATTTTGTATCGTTTACAAAGGTTTTGACTTGATTTTCAGACTTTTGATTTTTCAGGTCTTACGCAATTCAACATTGACTTTATCCAGTAGAGTTAGCCCCTTCATCCACGGCGCGACTCAAAAGGAACGCGACTGAAACTGTAGTCACTTATGAGTTGCCTGACTGCGATAGCACTAGTATTTCAATGCGCGTCCGTCCACGGCATACTCAAAAGCAACGCGTTTGTAACTAGTCTCCTGGCGACTCGACATGCTGGTCGCCAGGCGACTGGTTTCGAGAAACTGTTGAAAAATGAACGAATAAAAAGTAATTTCATGTGATTCTGACGTCTATGTGACTGGAGAAGTAATAATTCCATGTCATCGCTCGAATTATCACTAGTCATGTTAATTATTTTCGTTTTCAAAACTTTGTTTACATAAAATCGTGTACTGAGTGACTGAGTTTCAGGAAATTCCAGTAGCGTCGTGGATGAGTCAGAGTTTCCAATCAGTCCGCAACTCTAGTTTCTTATGAGTTCCGTCACTTTTGCGTAGCGTCATGGACGAAGAGGCTCAAGGATCAATTTGAAATACATTTTAGGGGACATATCGCACGTCATATGAACACGGTTTTACCAGTACCAAAAGCAATAATAAATGCGTGCCCAGCGCGACCCTAGCGGATAGTGCGATCATCTATCTTGATGACGCGAAGTTCTCAGATCCAAGTAGATAGCTCCAGGGAGACGAGATAATCATCACATAAGCATCTGGTGCTCACAGGATACGTCTGTTCTTTGATACACTCACCGGCAGAAAATGTGGCCCAAACGCTTATCGCGAAATTTGAAAAAGAAAGAGTTTAGAATACCTTTTGGTAGCGTAGTTTATGAGTAGGTAATTGGTAGTATCAGTAGGTACCTAAGTACTAAGTAAGAAATTGTGGTATATCATAGTAACTAGTGGCTGCCCGCGGCTACGCTCGCGCGGTACCCGACCGGAAAAAGGTAGCCTATGTCCTTTTTCAGCGTTAAAGTGTTTCATAAAAATCGGTTCAGCGGTTTAGGCGTGAAAAAGTAACAAGAGGAAAAAGTAAAACTAATATTAAAAATGCGAAAGTAACTCTTACTTTCGCATTATTAATATTAGTTTGGATTATTAAAAAAATTAAGGAGGTACTAATTTAAGAACTGCAAAACAGAATTCTTCGGCCATAAGTACATTCTTTACACGTTCAATGCATGTGATTACGATAATAGCATGCGAGTTACGGCAAAAAAAATGTCCAACGTGTAATGAAGAAATTTGGAGATGAACTGATATCTAATGATTATGAAAGATCTCCGCTATGATGGCTATTGGGCTTACGGAACTACTAATTGCCAGAGTTGGTAGATTAGCAGTGGAAGTAAATGACAAATAATTTAGGAGCGTAACCGTCGCCCCTGGCGGCTCGTGATTGCGACTTATTGTGGCATTTGTACGATTGAATCATTGTGCCAGATACGGCCTTTTGTACTGACAACGTCGTAAATATATTCAGCAGAATTAAAGGCAATGCTGTGGTCACTCTCTTTAAAATGGTGAATGTCATGGCGGCCGTAAGCTTAAATATTTAAAATAAATATTCCGGACATATTCACACGGTCAACTGATCCCAAACTAGGCATAGCCTGTACTATGGGTACCAGAGACTGATATACATAATAGATAAATATTTAACACCCAGACACAGAACAAACATCTGTGTTTATCACACAAATGTTTGTCCAGTGCAGCTTAGCTTATGATATCTTTGCCGTAAACGTAGATGGACAATTAATTTGACGTATGATCAATCACCACAGTCACTATTTATTCTTGTGCGTTAAGACTGCGTTGTCCTCTCACCGTGTTGGCCTAGTGGGAGGTACGCCGACTTTCGATCCGAAGATCGTGGGGTCGAACCTGTGCACCAATGAGTTTTTCTATTCGAAAAATTCAATTGCACATTAACACGTTCTTCAATAGGTGATGGAAAATATCGAGAGGAAACCAGTATTCTTAAAGCGGCGATGGGCTTGCAACCTGTCACGTATGGAATATTTGTACTGCAAAATTTGGGCAGGTGCCAATGTTCGGACATTTCTTTGCCTACCCCCCTTAGGAACGATCTTCAGAGATCTGATCGCCTAGAAATCTGACTGAAAGGATGTCGACCATTCTTGGAGATAAAAGTCGTATTTTTTTTAAAATAATTATGTTAACTCTACCTCGATACCTTGACTAGCATCTACCTTTAACGGCACAGGAAACATTGTGGTAGTACTTTAATAAGGCATAAAACATACTTGGCATGACTATTAACCGTACCCAGATTGTAGGCAAATGAAATACCTCTTGTAATAGTTTTGTGTAGGTAGAGTTGATGAAACCTTATTGGATATCTTTTATTGCCACTTAAACTAAGTCTTTTGTTAACATTTAGGCGATTTGTAAATGCTAAGTCTCCGATTTAATGGTGTCTCTAATTATATCTAAGCAACTCCATGTCCTTTTTAAACTACTTATATTGAAACTAGCGGCAGCCCGCGGTATGCAAAGTTTCAGTCACACGTGCTTAGAACGTTAAAAAAAAGCAAAGGAAAGGAAAGCATCGCGAGGAAACTACAGTATTCTTATAAGCGGCCATGTGGCAAAATGGTTGGACGCGCCTCTGACTATCGCCCCATCAGACACTTTCTTATTTCCTGGAGATCTAAAAGGCTATCTTTTTTGCTGGGGGATAAAAGACGTGCGCCAAAAAAAGAAAGAATCAGAGACACGACAAGAAGAAGAAGAATATTTTTATACTACCTGCTCGTCAATGGCATATTATGTGTCATGCAAACCTTTCCTAAAGTAAGTCATTACAGCCCTACGGTCTAGCCGGATCATAATGTTGTACTGAATTTCATTATTTCCCTTGGGACATAATGTGCTTGATCGAGGTTGGTTTAAAAAATGTTTGGGTGCAATGAGATTTTCTTCTAATTAGGCTGTATGTTATCATTTTCTTTGCACTGCCTACAAATTAGTTGGAAACTTACTTCCAGAAAAATCATTTCTTTCTACTTAACAGTCATTGTTTTCAATTGCCTCGCAGAAAGTATAAAAAGTAGAGTATGCAACAAGGGCTTAAATGTGTATTTGTCTTGGGCGATCTTGAACCCCTCGTACTCAGGATTCTTGCCTTAACCATAGAATCCCTCGTTCTCGGGGTTCAATATAGCGCCCGCGACATAATACACTACTTTAAGCCCTTGTTGCATAATCTACTATTTTACCCTGCCATATTTCTTTGTTGTACGCAAAAATAGAGATTTTTGCTACCTACCGTCGTGTTTGCTACGGATCGTATTTTGAATAAACTCGTTGGAACGGGCATTAGACATATCAGTCGTGAAGGCGTGATCGTTTCAATCATGTTGATATGCACCTTTAAAGTAAATACCAGCTTCATTGAAACGTTTACCTACTTTATCGCATAAGTACGCCTAGGGCTAGGCATTTGTCTGCTGGATCACTAGCTCTTTCAACAATAACTCGCACTTTGAACATGCTTGTACGACAGATGTTGCTACAACTGCTTCAAATGCCTTTAGACGTTTTTGGGATGTAATGTATAAAGCTATTTAAATATATAATAATAATAAAGCCTTTATTTCCAATATCTAGTAGGTACATTATGATTTTTGTATAATTCGTGTGCTCAATGTGGCACCCAAAATTGGGCGCAGGCCTCCTCTATACTGCTTCATTTCCGTCTGTCTTTTGCCAGCCGAGTTCAGGGGTGCAATTGTGTATGCGTAATGGTAATGAAGTTCGTAACTTTGAGGACGATTTGATCAATTTAAGCGACATCTGAAGATTTTCAAACATAAAAAGGAAGAAGCTAAGATCTTTAAGTTTTCCCTTGTCAAGTTTGGAACGTTTTAAACGTTGCTAAGATTGTTAAAATCACCCTCAAAGTTACGAACTTCATTGCCATTACGCATACGCAATAGACATGCAGGTCTTTCCAGCGACTTTAGGTTATAAATATATAAATCTCAATAATATTATGATGCGGCAGATATTGAGCACACAAATCGATTTCAAAAAAATTGTATTCTATCTCGAACTTGATTCCAGTCGCGATTCTAAAACCTAGAGTTTTTGACGAAGTCGATACATGGGTAAGCCACCTGGCCTGGATCGTCCAATCGTTTGTGAATTCCGCAGTTCCGTGCATTTGCCATTTCGCGTCATTAGACTCACTTCCGTAGAGTTAAGGGCCCTATTGTTGTGCGCGATCGACGTTATCTACTTTATAGCATTTTTAGCTCTCTACAGAAATTACTGTGCAAAAGGTTTTAAAAGCAGGAGGGCAGCAGGGAGTCCGGTCGGGTAAATACCTGCCTATGAATTCTGAATTGTTTTTTTTTATACAACTAAGGTGGCAAACTAGCTTACGGCCCACCTGTTGGTAAGCGGTTACCGTAGCCTATGAGCGATTGCAATACCATAGGTATCACGCCCGCATTGCCGACCCCGAACCCTACCACCCCTAAAGAGCTCTGGCAACCTTACTCACCGCAGGAACACAACACTATTTGAAACAAATAATGTTATTTGGCTGTGATCTTCTGTAAGGCGGGCTGCTCCAATTTAGAACGAGAAAATCTCGCTGTGCCCTACCTCCTCCTAAAGCAAAGAAGAAAAAATGAAAGAAGAAGGAGAAGAGCTAAGGCCGCCAAGCAGAACGCTACTGCAAGGTAAGTTGAACAACTGACTAATAAGCGTTGCGGCAAAGCTCAAAGTGTCGCTTATAGTAGACTGTCCCTTTACCACCACTCCTTACATTTAAGTACAACTACAACAATTCACTAATACATCATTACGGCTCACCCGCGGGTCAATGATAGACTAGGTTATGGAACGGTGTCGCCGGACCCAAGGCAAGACCGGAGACGGGGGCCGAAGGGCAACTTTCGACACTCAAGTTATATACTGAGAATTTCATTTAGAGAAGCAATCTGTAGAGCACCTGGGAACTATCTCTGAAACCGAGCCAATCTCCTTTCGCCTTATATTGCGGCTTCAAGCGGAAAATTAGACATGAAGTTTTAAAATACCCCTTATAGAGGATTCTTAAAAGGAATTCTGGGATTACAAGATTACTTTAAGTTTATGGTTGTCAGCAGCACTATTGGCAGCACACTGTAAAGTCGTAGACTCCCCACTACTGCAGGCTTGAATCCACTTTGATGTCAAGAAAGGCCTATCCCACAAATATTATAACTAGATAAACCTATTTAATGTATAAATTTGGATCTTCAGATGATTGTTAATAGCGTAGCGTTTGATTATGTAAATACTAACTTCCTAGCGGTTTCACTCGCGTACAGGTACTTGGATAGAAAGTAGCATGTATGTCGCTCTCCGGCTCTGTTGTTATATATCCATGCAAAAAAGTAACGAGGATCCATTGTTTTGATGCTGCGTTAAAAAACAAAAAAACGAGCTATACTTGATACACGTCATTGGTTATTGGTCATTTGACAAAACATCATTTGATCATCATTTGACGTTATCGCAAAACATGCGACGTTCTCGCTAGCGCTTTCAGACGTCCGGAGTGGTGCTAAGCACAGCTGTTCGGAATTTTCATAAGACAAAATAAATATAGGGTGTCTAGAACTATGTCCATAAAAGTAAAGGTTATCCAAAAGACCCAGCTATTTGAAATTATCTATAATCAGTTCCCGAGAGACTTGACAGGTAGATGTCGCTTGCGAGCAACAGTCATCAAAAATGACATTTAATTTAAGATCAAACCCGCCTCAACTCGCCTCTATCACACACTTCCGTATTTTCTATGGAGTAAGGTCTAAAACACCCTGGAAATAAGCATTTTAAACTTACAAGGGAACACCACACGAAACTTCGTGTTGTAAAATACCAATTTACTTTAACAATATGGCGATTTAGGTACTTGTAAGCATTTCGCTGCCTTATAAGGCTGTGGTGCATTTAGGCCAGCCGGTAATGCTCGCCGATATAAAATAGTATGTACTAGACTTACCTACTTAGGTACCTATCTACAGAGATAAAGGTGACATTCCTGTCCTGGCGTTCTGAAGCTGCGACACAAAACCACAGCTCCGTTTTCATCATGGAATATGCGAGGAGATTTCATAGCTAGTAGGTTATTTAAAAGGATTATATGTTTTGGTTCCAAGATGCGCTCATAGGCAGCCGTCAGCAAACGACCGTCAGCTAGGTCCTAGCAAACCCGCGCTAAGTAGTTTTCTTTTCTATAATCATTCATCATTCTAACGAAGCATCATATTAATAGCTGGCCTGGCTTGTCAATGATTTTCTTAAAGACTTCACCCCTATTTAGTGACTTTTCAGAAACCACATTCAATTATGAGAAAGGAATCATTAAAAAAATATAGGCACCAAGGTGGTTGTTGTCTGAGACCAGGCTTGGATGCGAGGAACATAGCTTCACCTAGCTTCAAGGCGTATAATCATCCTTTGACGGCTGTTGATGATGGCTAGGAAGCTATAGGCACCGTCAGTCCTGGAAACCAAGGCTTAGAGACAGGTTCGTGCTGGGAGAGTGCCGGGCAATTTGTTAGCATTTATTTTCGTGCCATCTGCACAACCATCTCTATGTTCTACCAGTGGTCGATACAATCGTGACGATGTCTTTCGTTCCTGTTCTGATTGGACGGACGATTGTCGAAGCTCGGATGATAGACGAGAGAGATGAGAGATGACACTAAATCAAACTACAGGGCTGTAGGCAGTTGAAGGAGGCTTTTGCGGCCTTAAACCCGAGATACTACTGGCTTCCTGACCAGCAGTTCCATCCTTTTAGTTCGATGACTAGATTTTGATATGTTCAGGCCCGCAAACTAGTGAAATCTTCGTGTGAGTGAAATATCAATAAAAATGCCACATGTCAAGGTGTCAATGCTCGCGAAAATTTTTTTTACTTAAATGATCATCATGAAAATGATGTAATATTATTTAATATTATTTGAAAGACGTATTTCCGTGGGACTCCTATGCATGCGGAGCCGCGGCGGGCTAGGTAGTATCATATAATATGAAGACGGCAAAACCGACAATTATGTCTTTGACCCAAGGTTCAAAATCCATTGCCTTAAAACTTGCCTCTCCCAGAGCCTCTTTAAACTTTCCTTTACCATTTCCTAGAATATCTAGAGTTATTCTCTTATAGAATGCATTCTCATTATATTCTCTTAATTTCTTGGAAATGCAGCTAACAAATGATGGAGTTGACATCAGAATTAAGAAATTTTATAATGTTGGTAGTTTGTTGTCACTACTTTGATGCAGTATTCATTTAATTTTGGGCCTCTTACACCGCCATCACTAAATAAGTTTACCTTACAAACACACAATATTTTACTAGGTACATATAACTACATTTATCTATGTTTTCTTTTTTATACAACTAAGGCGTCAAACAAGCTTACCTGTTGGTATTTACCAGCAGATCGGTAACCGCTTGGCTACCGTACCTTCAGGTGGGCTGCTCCAATTTAGAGCGAAAATCTCAGCAGCAGCGGACATCCGGCTGAAATGATGATGATAAGCACAATCAAGTAGGTACATACAAAACAAGGATGAGCTAAAACAAAGACAGCTAGTGATGTGACCTTCGTACAGTCATTAGCGTGATGTATCGGTGAGTAATCAAGTCGTAGTGATGGGAAACAGGTCTTTCGGCATCGCTGTCGAAAAAAATCTTTACATTCTCTTTAAGATACTGTTGACACACATTTGAATGGCAATTAGACGAATATCTTTGTGACTTTGTTTACGCGTTGACGTAAGTTGACAGTTATAAATATTTGTGGTTGTATGGTTCAAAGATAGTGTCTGTAGAGCCCCTGTCTTTTATTAATCAAGCATTTTCCTAGTTTTCGTAGTTTCAACAAAAAACAGATCTCCGAAAGTTCGAACCGCACAGCCCTATGCAGCCGCTTAAGGAGTATGTGAAGCAGTACAGTGGTTATCTGTCTAGTAATGGAAGTCTAAGTGGGCAGCAAGGATTTCTCAACACAACCTTTTAACTTTTATTGCTGAGATGTTATTGTCATTTGCCGAGTTAATTGGCTTCTGTACAGTCTAAGGGCGCAGACTGACTTCATTGAAATATTCAGACTACTTATTAGAAAACTGGACTGCAAGCAGACTGCATGGCTTTATTGGCCTCATAGCTCAGTTAGTAGTAACTCTGCCTTCTGCGCTAGAGGTCGCGGGTTCGATCCCCGCACTGGACAAACATTTGTGTGTGATAAACGCAGATGTTTGTTCTGTGTCTGGGTGTTAAATATTTATCTATTATATATATCAGTCGATGGTACCCATAGTACAGGCTATGCCTAGTTTGGGATCAGTTGACCGTGTGAATATGTCCGGAATATTATTATTATTATTATTATTGAAAAGGCGAGCGCAGCGCAGATCGGCTCTGCCCTTACATCTATTCTAGGTGAAGTAAAATAAATAGGATCACGATTTTAACCCCGAGCATGGTATTCATATCCTCTCATATCCCCAGGCGATAAGATTCCTGAAGATGTATAAGGAGGTAGTCAGAGGCACGCCTAGGTATCTCATCTCTCCCATTAGGTCAACAATGCTTTTTTTCATATAGCGTGAGTTACAGGTGGCCGGTAGCTATGCTCATACCACTTACGTGACGCTGTGTAGTAAAGTAACTACCACCAGCAATCATTCTAATAGCCTAGTCAGCCGTATCCGCAGGATAAGACATGGTCAATACGTGCGGAGTATCTTAGCCACGGGTCTCCTCACGTTGCCTTCAATGACTTCAATTCAATGATAATACAGTCGTACCTTACTACGCGCAGTCGTTTGACCACTACATACGTGCGGTTCATGGATACGTGCTAGTAAGGTCCGTCTGCGACGGCCCTAAAGCCATAGCGTAAAACCAGACTCTATGCTTTGCCCGACGATTCTAACATTGCAATATTGAATTTCTTGTTTATTAAGATTAGGAGATGCTTTAATGCGTTGTTTCTTGCGGAATAGCCCAAGCGACCACTATGGTTCAAGTTGCACTGCGTCTTTGTAAATGTAGTGTTATTAAAACCGAGTTTTAATGATTAGCGATATGTTTAATTTCAAAATTATACCTTATGTCAATTTTGAGTGTGCAATATCATCATCATCATCCTATCCCACTTCATGTGTGGTCGGCACAACATGTTTTTCTCTTCCACTCCCCTCTTTCAGCCGACATGTCAGTATTCACTCCTTTCTTGAATGTGCGATATGTACCCAGATATATTTTATTAAAACCTCCTTTTGTACCTCTACCTACCTATATATAGCAACCGTTAGCCGGAAATTTAGATAGTACGTCCTGTTGACCTATTAAATTCCAAGCAGATCGGATTAACGGTTCGAAAGTTATGCTCGAACAAATAAACATAGGTTACAGACATAACGCCGGTTCGCACAAGTTGTTTGAGAGATCTTCGCTCGCTTCGCTCGCACGATCAATCATCTTGTAGTACAAGTTATTTATATCCCGCATCATATTCTCATGCAACTTGACGTATCTACAAACAAACAAACGTTCCCGTAAAGTATCGTTTTGTAAACGCTCTGACATTGTTGAATCATACGTTTTGAGATCGTTTTACACGAGGCATGCGTCAGTTTATTCTTAGGCATGCTGTCCAATGAAGCATAGCTGCGGAGACGGGGTTTTACACTTCCTGTACAGTAATGAACAATAAATAAAAATTAAAAAATAAGGACTGAAGGTAAGCTTTATCATTTTTTACGATGTTTTTAGGATGTTTTTACAATGAAATGCGGGTTACAATGAAATGAAGCCTGGTGTTTTTCTATACCATTCAGCCTTCCTGAATCTTCCCCTACGCTTCAGTAGGATGTAGGCTTTGTAAAAGATTGATTGTAAAGCAAGGGATGCGTCAGTGTAGTTACATATTATGTAAATAATCTATTGTTATAACATAAATGCATAAACATTGGACCAGGGATCATTTGGGATCCTGCCAAATGACACCGATTTCCTTGTGAGTTAAGGCTTAGTTTCCTTTGAAGCGGTAGCCGATATTGCGGCCGTAATGTACATGAGACGCGATTTAAGTACTATCACCAAAATATCCGCCTTACCAATTTTGAAGCGTGTAGTAAGCCTGTCCGGCCCATTGTTTTATTCACAGTGTAAACGTCTTTGTAAACGTTGAGACTGGTAGTGTGGTGGTAGTGACTCCGCCTTCAGGTCTAAAGTTAACATCGTGAGGTGACCGGCATGTACTAGCCTTAAACCAAAAAAATCTAAAACATGTGATATGTGTACGACTGGAGTCTCTAATAATTAGTATGGAAGTATGGATTCAAAACTAACTAACAGATAGGTTTGCGGCACGTGTGGAAGGCTATGCTAATCTGCAGCCAACAAGATGGACGGCTAGATGGACTATTCAATTGAGATGAGCTGACAGCCCTCAGACGTAGACTTTCAGGTAAACCACTACCAGACATAGTATTAAATTAGAATTTAGTTAAACATCGAATCAGAATAAAGATTACCTACTGACCACATTGATCAGAATTCTGAAGTTACAAGGAAGCTCTAATTTTTCTTAAAATCAATGACAGGCTTATAACACGGTCGTAATACGTGTTCCGTCACATATGCCGAAAACGGCTTATTCTATAAAAAACATGTAAAATACCTATATATTGATTGATTAATTTTAGTCTAATTTGTAACATCAGCAATAATTCTTGCTAGAATGAGAATAGGATACTACTTACACGTTGGTCACGAATCGTCAGTTTTAATAAAATATATCTTGATAGAGACGAATAGGTTTCCAAGTACTCTCATCTTTGATGTACAAAACCTACCTAACCGCTGAAAGAGTCATTTCAAATCGAGCTAGCCCCCTCAAGACTGGTAGGTTCGGCTGACTATATAAAACCGGGACCAGAGATGCTCACTAAGGAGGACCAAGGAGGCTAGCAAAGTAAAAGGGGGAAATACGCAGTAGTAGTAGATTCGGTTGACTGTACCTAAAACCTGGATCCAAGAGGCTCACCTCACCAAGACCAAGGAGGCTGGCAAAGGAGATAAAAAGGATTGAAGCTGAGAAATAAAGCTTCTCGAATCGCGACCACAAACCAACGTTTGAATTAAACGTGCAGAATGAACCCCCTTAAAATAATTCTGCCAGCGACCCTGTTATATCTCGTAAATTGAATTTTTATCACGATTATGAACCATGAATCGTTACGACTGTCGACTTACAGTTCACTCATCACATGTTGATATGATCAGGCCAAGGCTTCAATTATCGTCGTAAAGAAGGCAAATTAGCCGCATCGTGTGGCCTCGAATCAGCACACTGCGCTCAAACGTTGCGTTACACGTTCGTTTATTTTCATTGGACCTGTCCTTTGATCTCTCCGTATATCAGGTTAAAATATAACTGAGAGTAATTATTACCCACCGGTTATACTAACTGGTTCGTCACGTCATCCACAGAATAGAAAGAAGTAATTAAATGACCTGCGTGTGTTTGGTACAGAACTAATGTCACTGACACCCTAACTGAAACGTTATACATTGCATATTTGCAATGACGTGCGCTTACAAGGTAACCTTAAATAACCGTAATGTAAAGCTTTGTGTTATGATGATTCGGATAAGCAAGATGAAGAGGCAGTGGGCTGAGCACTAGCTAGGAGAACCGAGTTGGGGAAGAATGGTAGAGTAGCACACTGGAAAGCGCAGCGTAGGACGGCCCGCACTAGATGGAAGGACGACCTAATAAAGGTTGCTTGGAGCCGTTGGGTAAAAGTCACACAAGATCGGTCGCTTTGTAAATTTATGGGGTAGTAGTATGTGCAGCAGTAGGCGTTGTACTGCCACAATAATCATTTGAATATAAAAGGTATCTGCTAATATCAGTGGCGCGTTAACCACACCCACGTAGCGTTTCTAACTATTACTAGGTTAAGATTTTCTCGTTTAGTCAAGCTCTGCACGTATTGTCGCTTAGTAAAGCTTTGCATCATTTCACAGAACGATTTTGATTGTGAGCACAAACTTATTAAATTTTTTTTTTAGAGAAGTTTTTTTTTATTTCAGAACACAGAACACAAACAAAATGTACAAATTACCGTCAGACAATACAATGTAACGCTCTGGTTTTTCAAAAAGCGGCTATAGTTACATGATGGACGTAAGCAACTGATTGACCCTATTTTCTTTTGCCCGTAATATTCATTATTATAAATGCGAAAGTTTGTGAGGATGTTTGGATGTTTATATGTTTGTTGCTCTATCACCCCGTAACGGCTCAACCGATTTCGTTGAAGTTTGATATATAATTATAAAGTTATGTACCTAGAATAGCATATAGGCTATAGGCTTTTTATGTAGGTAGTACGCGAGCAAAGGCTCTATCCGCGTTTCGTCGCGCGCAAAATCGCAAAACAATTTTGTGATAATTATTTTTGTTCATTTTGTATGGACGCATGCGATCTTTCACTGCTGCGACAATAATAGCGCCATAAATGGTAGAAAAAGTTTACTAAATCGCATTGCATTTAAAGCTGTGTCTTTCAAAAGTCTTAAAGGCTTCTTTAACCCGTCGCATGCCGAATCGCGGATCGCAACCAGAAACAATAGATTGTCAATGTTGTCTGGATCCTCGGCATTGCAGTGGTTACGGCCGCCGCTATTTAATCATTAGATCTCGCATGCAACATCCGTACTCGTAGCGTACTGCATTAAATGATAAAACAAACTTTACATTCAATTCGAATGCTTCCTTGATTTGCGATCCCGGCAGTCATACTCGAGTACAATCGTTAATCGTCATTCCGTCGATGATGTTTTAAAGCAGAGATACACTGCTTTTAAATGCTTTTAATAATTAATTTTGATATAACGCTAAGGGTGAAATAAAGAGAAGAGAGAACCCTATTTTCGTACTGACATTGACATTGTCTTAATGAATGGACTTTTTTTTTTTTAATTTACTTTATGTGGCTATGGTATCACTGCGGCCACTGGCTTATTGTGATCGCCACTTTATTTGTGGAGCCCGTTTACAGGGCTTTCAAAGTTCACCGCAAAGCCCAGCAGCTGTTAAGAACTGAAGGATTTTCTTTGGGGTGAGTTGCTTTAGCTCCATTGGGCTGAGGATGTGTTTTCCCAAATGGATGCTACGTTTGAGCATAAGTGCTCCGCACTCACCTAGCAGGTGTAGAGGCGTTTCGTCCGCCTCCTTGTATGAACGGACTTATTTTAGCGTCAAAATGATTAGAAGAAAAAAATTATCCCACAAGGATCGAACCCGCATCTCATGCGTCTCTGCCAGATGAGCGTCCGCCACGCTACCGCGGTAGTCAATTCACTATACGTATTTTTTATTTCCATTTTGGGGTGGATGTGCTGAAACCACCGTCTTGTCAGTTGGTTCAATGAAAGACGTCTTTTGAACATGGATACCCCATCTTAATCAATAAAAGCTCATCGGATTGAATCGAGATATCGATCTCAATAGATCCATTCCGATGCATGCGTCCGCCGACGTTGACAAATTGCACCGATGTGGTTTACGGCCGACGAATTGAGGTCGCTGTGTTTATGGTCTTTGTGTCTTTCACAAAGAATCTCTTATCGTCCGATCTTTTTATCGATTGGATTTTAATCGATGTTTAATTCAGGAAATTGTTGATGAACTGCAACAAGGGATCGTAAATTAGCGAAATGGCCCATTGGTAGAGTCGTAGTCGACATCACTCGTCTCTTTCTATCAGTTGAAAATCAAGCCTCCACTCTCATAAAAATTGCATTCTCTGACAGCAAAAATAACATTAATTTGGTGTGTGCATGAGTTGTATAGTAAAAGAGCAACAACTTCGAATATTATAGATTGAGGCTGCGTTTCCACCACAGATGTGCGAGGTAGCTCAGCGGTGAGGACAATTTTCCTGGCTTAGATTAGCTAAGCATATCTCTGGTGGAAAAGGTTTTTTTTTTACAAATTAGGCTAATTAACTTTTGATACAAAACCACCAAATATTTGTATAAATTTTAGTTAACTTTAAGTTAACATAAAATAAAATCCGAAAATTTAGTTCACTAAGTCCTTTCCCATTTATACATTAAGAAAATGCAGATTCACGAAAGTTGTTATAGTACATACATACATAAAATCACGCCTGTTTCCCAGAGGGGTAGGCAGAGATCACGGTTTTCCACTTGCTACGATCCTGACATACCTCTTTTGCTTCATTCACTGTCATCACATTCCTCATACATGCACGTCGGTTTAGGATACTCATGACCTGGCCTTTTTGCTTTTGTTGTTATAGTAATAATGCTCAAATTGTAGAAAAACTAAAATTACCTAGTTTAGAGAAGGATAAATGCTTCAGATTACGGCTTTCTTTCATACTTGTAATTATTCGAATAACGCTATTACAAATATTCGAATAAAAAAATCGGTCGAATAATCGAATATACTCGAATATTCGATTGCAAGCCCTAGTCACCGCTTAGCTACCTCCCACATTTATGGTGGAAACGCAGCCTTAATACACGCGGAGGCGTAGGTAGGTACTTCGCTTTCTATGTTTCCATTACTCTCAGGTTCCGAGTTCACTCACTTAACATTTGTGGAAATAAGACTTTTAGGTGTAAGTAATTAAGTATATTTAATTTAAGAAATTCATGCTTGGAGGAGGTATAAGATGTATACATATAATTTTCAAAATGATGCCACAATATAGACGAGGAGACGGTAGATATATGGTTAGGTGGAAACTGAAACAATTTGATGTATATACATCATTTTCTAGTTTAAGCTGTAGGTATAGGTACAACATAATTTTTATTACTGTAGAGTAGCGTCATTTTAAAATTGCCAAATGCATACATCTTAGTGTATCTATATCTATACCTATCTTTTCAGTGATCAACTTATACCCAGCTCAGGGGGGGTCATGTCCCCCATGACCCCCCCCCCCCTGGATCCGCCCTTGCCTAGGTCTTTGTCTTAAAAACGACTTCTAGTGCCACAGAGCAGCAATGTTTAAACTTACTGTTTCTTAAAACCAGTGTCATAAAACCCGCAGTTACCTATCATAAACTATAAGTACTTTTACATAAGAAAATATCATAAAGTTCTCAGTTATTATAACTGTTTTAATGATGTTTTTGGCATCAGTTTATGTGCGAAATACACAGTGGTCAAGCAGTGCAAATGGTAAGTACACACGGGGAAAAACTCAACCGAAGAAAAACAATTTTTTTTCATCTTGTAGAGACTTTTAATACAACTTACTGGCATCTTGAAAGTGTGTTGGAGACGTATCATGTAAAAGGAAAGTTAGTGTATGGTTTGTAATGTGTACTGCAGGTTTGCCTTTACTAGAACAAAATTCATAAACCAACACCACCACAATCATAAATCAATACCACCATGATCTCGTAAAACACTAGCAGATTACTACGTCAACAAAGAGTAAGATACAATATCACTCCTTCTTTATAGGTGTAATAGACACTCACACCTCATGCCTCATGCCCTGGGAGGCCTTTGTCCAGTAGTAGACTTCTACAGGTTAATAATGATGATGATGAGACGTCAATCAATTCTATCAGTCATGAACGGCGAGTGACTGTTGAATTTTTATCAGCCAATTAAAATATATACCAATGGACGCTTTAGTGATTAGGAATATATATATATCAATAAATGCTGCCTGATCTAATATTTATTGTAGTATTTCACGATATTATCTCATTTAAATTAACCACTAGTTAGGTATGTCGAAGTACGTACTTAGCAAGAAAGTTTCTGCAGATTTACATTTAGAAGTACACTTACATCAAAAGGTTCCGCTGTGCATGTTTGAAGAAGTATTTGTTTAATTGAAGTGTATTTTTCACCTCAGCAGTACACTCACTGGCGCGCTTGGACATCAGACGCGCCGCTATCTCGGTTCAAAGGCACCGCGCCTTTGCAGCAGCCGACGACGGAGAAAGCTAACGTTTTCAAGAAAACTGCGATGACTGAACAGTGAACAGCATTTTGGTGTAAATGCGCCTCTTCCCAGCAACACTATGAAACAATGAATAAGCCATAGTGGATAAATACAGAACAATATAAATGCGTTTACGAAATAATTATAGTTTTTATGTGTGTTGTACAATTCGCCTGAACTGATTTCAATCAAACATGGATTAGATATAATCCATCGCCATATACAGGTGATTAATAAACAGGTAACTGGTAAACCATCCGTCAATGGGATCCGTCAATTATTCTATTAACAAAGAAAGAATATTAGCGGAAAACTCATTTTGTTTTTTTGACTTGATCAAACAATATTTATATAGGAATATTTTTTTTGCCTTCGTTACAGGATGACCAAGAAAGAATCAGTGACACGACAAGCAAGCAAACATGAAAAATTTCGAAGTTCCACGAGTCGTAGAAACTTTATTGGCAAGTGGGTGTAGAATAAGCCCCTTTCTATGGGATAACATACATTTATGAATCACCTTTGTAAACACTAGCGATACTAGCTAGAATCATCGAAATCAGTAAAAAATTGGCGGTGATATGATACGATACATGGGAGACTTTATTATTTAGCGAGTTATACATCGAAGAGTTCCGTTGTCCTTCCGCTTCATCCAGATAATCTGTCACTGTTGTGTACTTCTAATTTTCATCGAAACGTGTTGTGCCGATGTTTAATGGATGAAGCTGCTAGGTAGTACTAGTATGCATGTGACCGTTGGTGTGGCCTATAAGTCTTTAAACATAAAACTACTTAGCAGTCTGCTTGGCGCGCGTAGCAGAGTATGGGACGATGGAACCACTGGATACGAAGTTTAAATACTTATCAGAATCAATCAATCAATTAAAACCACAGAAGACAGTTTTATAGCTCTGAGTACACAAGGTGATTTATAACATACTTACCATCTCGAAAGGCATTCTAATAACGTAAAGAAAGAATTCCTGCTCGCCAACCCGCATGCCCAGCGTGGTGAGTATGGGCAAATCCCCCCACATGATAAGGAATTTGCTCTCTGTCTGTGGGGGAGGCGATGTTCAGCAGTGGACGTCGTACGTCTGAAATGATGGTGATGATGAAACGTGTGAGAAGTCTGACATCAAGATAACTACAGCTGAATTATTGAGTTTGAACTGATTTGACCCCAAAACTTATTTTTAGGTTGAATTTCCAAAAGTCGTAGAATAAACTTTATAGCCAATTTTGTGTAGGACTAGCCCCTTTCAGGATAGTAGGTATACATATTATGAATCAACTTGTATGTGTAGTGGAGGTCTAAATTTTTTTTTCGTGATAAAAACTGATCTTGTAACTGATAATATTAGTCTCTTAATGATGAACTCTGGAGTACACTCCTCGCAGACCAACCCTGGCTACAGCAGACAGCCGGCCGGCGGGGCTATCTTCTTCTTAACCATTACACAACACTTTTTTTTTTCATTTTAACACTTTTTTTGTGCACGAAAGGAGCCTTAAGAGGCGCACTTTAATCCTTTCAAAACACTGATTCTTTCATCGACGGTCTTAGGCCACCATACCTCAACATGGTCACTAACATAATACAGGATGACCATGAAAAAATCAGTGACACGACAAGAAGAAGAAGTTTCTAAATACCCCGAACATAAAGTTATTTTCTTCACAAAAATACTTGCATTTCGTCGGTCATGTCCCGTTCCTAAAGTCCTCGACATCCAAATGGTAATAGTTCTCCGACTCAAGCCGTTGATTGACGTAATGTACATTATTCAATATGACACCTTTGTCGTAAGAGCGAGTGTTGCATGAAAATTGATAGGCTTGATAGTGTTGAGTAATCGATTATGAATGTTATAAAATGTATATTCCTTTGAGTATTGGAGACAGGCTCTGGTATTATAAGTCACTTCCTATAGACTTTATATATACTATACTTATATATAGACTATACTTAGAATAATGTATCTGCAAGTAGTTTGTTTCTGCAACACTTTTTGGGGCAGGCCAATTTTCAGCAGTGGAGTTCATCGGGCTGATGAACCAGAAATATCACCATATTATTTTAATTTATTTTTATTGAAGATGTCTAAGATGGGTAGTCAGAGGCACGCCGAAACATTTGACACATGCCTAATGAGAATTATTCGTGTTCTGTGCCAAAGTCAATTTATGTTTGACATAAAGTTGAAAATCATCTGACAGTCGACGCTTTTTCGAAAATGTTATGAATAATTAGTAGTAGAGATTTTTTTGAATTCACCGTCTTTGGTTTGGCCGTGGTGGCCCCAGCTGAAGAATAGGCCCCTCCATAAGCTAGGGTATGGGCAGCACCGTCCCTTGAGAACGAAAGCTCTATCCTACTGACTACTACTCGCCAATCCGCATGCCTCTCCATATTTACCTAACCGTGGATGTCGTAAGAGGCGACTAAGGGAAGAAGCTAGGGTATGGGCAGCACCGTCTCTCGAGAACGAAAGCTCTAACTGCGCTCGCACGCAAATTCCCCCCACATGATAGAAAGTCGCTCTGGAAATGTGGGAGAGACCTTTGTTCAGCAATAGACGTCCTTGTTTTAAAGGAGATATGTAAGTAAATACTATTTGTAGTTTCCACGTGTTAAAACTATAAAGTCCAGGGGGCGAGTGGGAGTTGGCACAATCGTTTTCACTCTCACTCGTGTGTGGAAACAAGCACGTTACACGTGTTTTTGTATGGACAAAATGAGTGACAGTAACGGTCCGTTAGAGGCACTGTTACGGATTCCATACATAAACACGTGGATCACGCTCACAAAGTGAGTGTATAAAACAATGGTGCCAACTCAACACTCAACCCTCTGTACACAATTAGTTTAAAATAAACGATAGTACGTAACGTCTCCAATGGCATTCGATCATTAGTTGTCCGCCATTTATTTTTATAGCTAAGCTACTGTGTGAGTTGAATGAGTAATATTCCTTTGTCCGATGCATCGAATGCGTCATGCGCCGTAATCAATACTACACGTTTTTCTGTGAGACGGTGACCGTTATAATATAACAGCAAGAAAGAAAGCAGATTCTGGCAATCCCATCATGGTGCAAATATTAAATGAAATGAAATGAGATCAACCTTTATTGAGGACCTTTAAAAAAGAAAACACAGTTTATACAAAATAGCTTATAAGCCTAAGATAAGGTCCTACAATCGGCGGTCTTATCGCGGTTTGCGATTTCTACCATAAAACTAAGTATACTACTACTTAATATAAGTTCTTTTGAAATAATGCAAAACCTGAAAACAGCTTACAGAATTGTAAGTAGAATAATAACAAAAATTGCAAAATATAAATGTTCTTGAGTTCTTTATTCAAAATAGCATATAGGTTTTCATCGAGGTACCACAGCTAGGTACCTACGCTCGCTCTCGATCAGGTTTTGGCTGAAAATCAGTGTTTTTGCTTTCAAGCAAAATATTTCACTGAGCCATAGCCTATTTGTCGTACTGCAGCACACGCAAACTTGCCTACTCTAAGATACCTACTTTTTTTTAAATTGCTCTATTGATTATTTATACCTACCTATTGTATGTACTTTAGTTTAAAATTGTTTATCTATGTTAATTGTGTGTGTCTGTAGTGCCAAATATTTTTTTTATCTATCCATCTACCACGCGACCAAAGCCGCGGGCGTAAGCTAGTAATATTTTAAATTCTAAAATAAGTTTCTTTGTAGTTTGTATGAAAGAAGGACAAACGGTCCTCCTGAATTAAAATTAAAACTTCTTTACAATTAAATAACAAGGATCATCTAGAATTTCACGTTAAAACCTTCGATTTTTCTCGGTTTTTCACAACAATTGAAGTATGTTGTGAAAAACCGAGCCGTTACGACGGAAATCATACGAAATCACGGAAAATATTTAATTTCCATAGTTTTCGAAACGTTCAAATAACATAAGTAGGTATATTTATTTAATACCTACTAATCTAAGTGTGTGTTATTGTTCCTGTGCATCGTTAATTTAAATAAATTATACTCATCTATCTATTTTGAAAATAAATTAGTTTTGTGTAAAGTTATACAGAGTGTTCCTTAATATGTAATGGTAAGTCAAAAGGAGTTTATTCTACACACAATAGTCAACAACTTTTGGAAAATCGCATTATTTCCATGAAAATGATGCAAAAATTTGCTAAAAGTTTAAACTCACTTAACAGCTGTAATGAAGCGATCTTAATGTCAATCTTCTAGAGCTTTTCCTAGCTAGATTGGTACCCGGACTTAGAAGAGCAATTGATTTTAAACAGTCTAAAATAAGGGGTATTTTGTCCAGTATGAAGTTATTTTGTGTAAAGAATACGCGCCTTTCAGGATACCAAACAAAATTCGGAACACGTTGTATGATATCTATTCCTCATCTATTACTTTAGGCTAGGAAAATAAATTGGTTTTGTGAAAACGTTAGATAAATACTGTGACGGTGCTTTGGACATTAATGAACCACAAAACGTTTTAGGGGAACGACACAAATAAATATCACGTTCCGAAAATATACAAAAAGTTGGCGCTGGCAACACTCTGGGGAAATACACTGAGTGTTGCCACACCCTGGGTGGCGGGTAATTTATTAACAGGTTAAATTTCTAATTAAACCACGCCCTGTTAATACTAATAATTTCTGTATCTGCGTGTGTGGGTACTTACAAAGTGGATTTGATTTTAATAATCTAAAAGATAACCCTAGTATTCTTAGTCGTTAACGTTTTCACTCCACTCCAGTATGAGTAGGTATCAACAAACTGACATAAGCTTCACAGGAAATGCTGTCAAATTTGGTTCTTTTTTAGCAACCTGTCCTCAATTCTTCTCAGCTATACGATATGAGCCTAAGTTTAACATCTACTTGCATAGGTTATAATAATGATCTGTGCCCTTCTCTTCATCGCCTGATAGCGGCTGATGGCTTCCGAGGATTAAACCTGCTGTGACGACAGCAGACATTTTATGGCGAGGCTGAAACAGCGTAGCTGAGCCCTCGACCATTTCACCTGTGTACATACATACAAAAACTTGTAAATTACCAGTAGTGTCTTTATAACTGTGTGTAGGATTCTTGGTGAATAAATGCCCTTTTATATTTTTTTATTTTATTTTCGAATGTACCGATGATCAAAGTATTTTTTTTATGGCACGATGGCTTCCTTTGGCATGATGTACTCGGTGCTCTTGCACGGATAATTTTTTAAGCAATAATTGACCCTTGACTTTGTATTTTAATGGCAATCGTTGTGATGGCGTTCGTGTGGATAGCGCGTGAGAAAATTTTTAAAAAGCATGTTTATTTTGGTAGATTTATAAAGTATTAATTTATGTTTTTTCTGTTGATGTCTGTGTCATCTGTTTTATTTGTTGTTCTATCCTGATCCGTTACAAATAAAACAGAGCTTCAACAACCTATCAATGGTTGACGGCCGACGAAGCGGACGGCACCGTTCGCTTAAGAAGTCAAGGCTGACGGCCGGTTAATGTGTGGGTGAACACCAGTAAATTAAATTAGTTCCAATAGTGTTCACAATAAAATCAGATTCCATTGTAAATCGCGATTGGGAAATCAAAATTGATTTAACGATTTATATCAAAGGTTAGGTTAGAGCCGCACTGAGAAGAGGAGTTGTGTGAAATAGTTTGAGTTAGGTACCTACCTGTAAGTATTTTAGTGCAGCATAAGAATAAAGATGAGATTAACGCAGGACCGTGGCAGGTGTTCTAGCCCAGAAGTGAGTGAATCAATTGATTTGTGGCCAGAGAATGTAAAATTCAATTATTTACCCTTTTAAGTTAGCGATCTCGATGTCAAACTTTTAGTACGTTGAATAATAAACTAGCTGATATGAAACAATTCGGGTTTTCTTTCTCTTAAATTGATTATTTTGGTTTATAAAATAAGCCCTTTTCAGGAAAGTATACTAGTTACGGAACACGCTGTATAGTATATCCTATCTTACTAATATTATAAATGCGAAAGTTTGTGAGGATGTTTGTGGTTCAATCACGCCCAAACGGCCCCAACGGATTGAAATGTGGCAGAGATATAGTTTATAGTATGGAATAGCATATAGGCTACTTCTTATCTTCGTAGGTACCACGCGAGCGAAGCCGCGAGCGGAAGCTAGTGTAGTATAGTAAGAAGGTGCAGTTAGTGACATAAGTTGGACACAGTATAGCATAAATCATCCCAATGGATGACTTTACAAATACCTTACTTTTTCGAAGTGCGGACTGTTCAAGCGAAGTGTCAAATGCACAATTTAAATGCGTTGCTCAAGTGCCTGAGTGGGATGTGTCTGTACAATCTGTCCAATAAGTTATATTACTGAATAACCTTTGGGTTGATTCGTACTTTGGAATTAATACAGCAAAACGGTATTGAAATAAGGAATATAATTTGCATCGTTGATGTGCTCTTGGCGTACCTAGCCTAGATGTCGTTAGACGACTGTCGTCTATGTGGACATCAAACTGACTTTATTTTCATCGAAACTATTATAAAATTTGGCTAAGTGAAACTAAAAGTTGGTAGGAATTGACGAACGGAATGAAATAACATCCATTTGTTTTATTGTGTACCTATACGTTTCCTTAGTTATAAAAATTCGTAAAATGTTAAAATATGTATGTATGTGATGTGATGTGTTATGTAATTAATTTATGTCTACTAGCTCTTAAACGTTTTGGCCTCGGCTGTTAGTTTCTGAGTGGTTTATACAAATAAATAAATAAACGGTCTTGAGCCTTTTCCATCCACCGACTTCCCGCAATATCCGGTCCGTGGTCGCCATTCGAAGACCTTTATTCCCCAACGGTTGTCGGTTCTGCGAGCTATATGGCCTGTCCACTGCCGCTTCAACTTGCTAATTCTGAGAGCTATGTCGGTTACCTTGGTTCTTCTACGAATTCCTCATTTCGGATCTTACTCGTATCACGCAGTGAAACTCCGAGCATAGCTCTCTCCAAAGCCCTTTGCGCGACTTTGCGTTTGTGTATGAGGGCAATAGTAACTTTGCATACGAGACTTGTCTTTATTTAGAGATCTTGTGTTTCGTTATACAACGTGTGTGGGCTAAAATGCTTCAATATTCGTAGGAGGAGGTGATTGCATTAATAATGGCAATAAAGTTTGTAATTGTGTGATATCACAGTTAAAAGATAATTTATGCAAAGTAATTTTTGTATCAATATTCATAAAAGTTTTATTTGATGTAATTGTTGATCGTTCCAAAATCGGTAAGACAAACAGACAGATACACTAAGCCTCAAACTTTAACACTCCGTATTTTTAGTCGAGTGTTATAAATATCTACAATGTATATATCAGATACACAGGAAACATAAAAATACCAGGTCTGTAACACCTCATTTCGCAGGCCATCCATCATGTTAATATGTACGTGCACTTAAGTTCAGGAGCCAGGGGCGATATTCGTACGTCATGTCTTTTGGTGGGCAGGTGGCGACCATAATGTCAAACTAGTATAGAACTGATCCCAAATAGATAGCGTATTTTCGCGTCAAGCTTGAAAAACACATAAGACTTATATTATCTCCAAGATGACAAAATAAATAGAGATATTGTGTCCGTATCCTGAGGCTAGGTACTGTAAGTCTTATGTGTTTGGTGCAAAAATAGTGGGAAGTAGTTTTGGCTTCAAATACTTTTACTTCAAATGAAAATTATGATTGGATCAAATTGCAAAAGTGGTAGGTATAATAATGAATAAACACTAGAAAATTTCTATTTTCTGATGGAGAAATAAATAATCTAGTAAAGATGCGAGAACAACGTAACAAAATAACAAGAATCACGGGTAACTTCTGATAGTTTTTTCTTACGCATGTAACTTTTAAATTATTTTCTCTTGATTGTTGGCGCTCGTTACGTTATTTAGACTGTAAGTTCACCCGGAGGCGATCATTTGCTTGACGTGAGAAAATCAAAATGAGCTCCATGACTACATCTTAAGCGAAGCGAATGAATTGCTTTCGAGAATGCACTAATTATACCGAAAAGTATCAATTTATTACGATTATACAGTTCCACAGAATATTTCTTAGTTTGTAGTAGCCGGCTGTCGATATGGCATACACCATTCGTTTTCAATCAACATTTTACTATAGAGGAACCGTTTCAGACCACTCTTGCAAGTAAACAGAGAGAGAGGGCAGACGAACGGTTTTCATAACATGTCAGGCAAGTTCATTCAAATGCACCTGTTACCCGTCCCCTGCTCAACACCCCCTGACCCTGGAAACTCGCAACTCCAATAGACAAGAGATAATAAGGTTGAGTCCCTCTGGCTGTAATAGCGATTGTCAGTAATAGAGGGGTTGTTCCTTCTACAATGTGCCACAGTAACAGCTACTAACTGTGTGCAACGGATGCAATTATAGATGCGTGACAGTGCCGTGTGTTTTCATTTCGATTGGCTGCCAATTGCAAGTGATTGTACAATCGTAGCTGACTTAAAATAAACCAGTGTGTGGAAGGAGCTTAGATTTCTTTCAGCTGGCGTTTCCGAACATTCACGTGAATACAAAGGCACGTGTAAGGATGACGTAGTTGCGTAGTGAGCGAGTGCCCGCCTGAGATGCAGGTGGTGCGAGTTCGATTCTCGCTGCGGGACAAATGTCTGTATGATCTGCAAATATTTGTTCCGGGTCTGGTTGTTGTGGTACCATGGTACTCGTAGTTTCTGATACCCACGACACAGGGAATCCTAGTGTGGGGTCAGGACTATGTATGTGACTGTTGCTTGTTATTATTATTATTTTTTTAAAAGCTGATTTTGGTCATCAAAATTGAGGATGTTATTATTATATGTTATAATTATTATTACTCAATACCTTCCTGAGCTACAACAAAATATAAAAACTTTTTTAAGGTTCCAAACGTAAAAAAAACCATTGTGACACAGGCGAAAAAGCGAATTAAAAAAAAAACTATCGAAATTTGGTGAATCTTGAAGTGGTTTTCTGGTTATTGAATCAAACCTTTATTCATACATTTTCTGATTAGGTGTCAGTTTTTACTCAAGCGAATTGGAAGTGTTAATAAATTCAAGTCGCGTGGGCGTACTATTTCGTAGACCCACCTTAAAAATTAATGAAATCGTGGAGTAAAAATAGTTATGGCTACTTAAAATCACTTATTACATATGTAGCTCACAAAAGCATGCCAGATACCTTCTTGCAGGTGCGAGATACTAGCATGTGGAACGAGAGTCTGCTCGTAGTTTGCTTAAGTAGGTACTATTAGTTTATTTATTTAATCTTTATTGCACACAAAAAACAATGTACGAAAGGTGGGCTTAATGCCAAGGCATTATCTACCAAAGGCATATTAGTTATGTCCTAGTAGCGGGATTCGAAGCCACATCTTCGCCTTGAGTCGGCAAGGCGATACCAACTACGCTTTATCATTTAAATTTAATATTATCCATAAGTATTGGTAGGCTAGGCTTGGTCGCGAGGAACAGGCATAGCTTCACCTAGTTTCTAAGACGTTTCAAAGTGATCCTAGTGATTTTATTGAAATAAAAACTTTTGACTTTGACTTTTCTTTCAAAAATAATTTAATAAATAGGTAGATACTAGTGTTTAGAATGATAAGAGATCGCAAGCCGTTCAGTTTTGATGCCACTAGCGGTCACTCATTTAGTAACCACGCTGAAGATTGCTTAGCGTAACCGATCTATTACGAACAAAAAGCAAGCTTATACCTCATGCGCTACTTCTGCGAGTGTTCGTACCTGTAGGTTCGTCTACAATTTATATTCTTCCGTGCTTTGCGCTCTATATTATTTTTACTCTGAGAGATAATCCATTATGGATTAGCCTTAAATATGAATGGATATGATTTCTTACTATATTTAAATCCTTTCAAATATTCAGTTTTAGTTGTAATATCGTTAATAACTCATCCGGTTATGCTAATCAATTTAACGGTACAAAAATAACACTTTAAGAACTTTTGGACACTTAAGACGAGTTACAAAAATAGTATAGAAAAATGGTATGTATTTAGAATAGAATAAAATAGAAAAACGTTTATTTTGTTACCAATAAAATCAGACTTAACATAACACAATACAATATAATTAATATTTGTTTCATAAATTAATTGATACGGCTATGGAGAAAGCTATGGTCGAAGTTTCGCTAAGTAATAAAGTCTGTAATGAGGAAGTACGTATAAGAACCAAGGTCACCGACATAGCTCTCAAAATTAGCATATACTCGTAAATAAAAAAAATATCACCCAACAGTCACAGACATAGTTCTGACCCCACACTAGGATTCCCTGTGTCGTCGTGGGTATCAGAATCTACGATTACCATAGTACTACAACACCCAGACCCGGAAAAAATATTTGCAGATCATGCAAACATTTGTTCCGCAGCGGGAATCGAACCCGGTGCGGGTTCTGCTCCGTTAGTGCTCCGTGATCCAAAGAAAACTGAGAAAAAATATTCTCAGTTTTCTTTGGATCACGAAAGCGCTTACTAGATGGTCACCCATCCATTTGGTGATCGCGCTGAAGCGGTCTATTATGAACGAAGAACAAACGCGAACAAAGTTAATTCTGAGCTACTTAGTGCACAAATTCCCTCGATTGCTAAGCACCTGTGTAATAGCGTCAAATTGCAAAGATAGACCTTTTTACCATCAAATAGTGCAGTAGAAAAACCGCTATTTATAGTTAAAGCGGCTAATCGTGCAAAAAATGTCGGCTACTTTGAAACTAAGTTAAGAGCCTGTGCCTTTAGCTCTAGTTTTTAGTGTTGTCCACTTAAGCTATTACCTAGTGGGGATACGTCCGCAAGATAATTTTATTTTCTTTCGATTTGTTATCTAGAACGTCGTATTTTTAAACATTAATCCATTCAAGTACAGTCTAGGAAAGCCTTATTTGTAAACAATTTCGCGTTCGTTGTTATAATTCGCTATGTTCGCTATGTTATATTTTTGTCTACTTTTGGGAACGTGTCCAGATCAGTTCAGGAATTTCGGATCATTTGTACCCAAATCACAGAATTTGTACTACATTTGGCTTTGTTTTCAGTTGACTGTTTTTAATTAATTACCCATGCATCACCAGCTTATTATTATGCACGAAGGAGCGCACTTTAATCCTTTCACTACACTGATTTTTTCATCGACGGTCATAGGGCCTTTTCAGGGCCACCATACCTCAACCTGGTCACTGGCCAAATACAGGATGACCAAGAAAGAATAAGTGACACGACAAGAAGAAGAACCAGCTTATTTAATAATCCTTCCACGTCCATCCCTGTGGTGAGCATAACCACGGCATCGCTTCCGATTTTATGTTCGCTAATTACGCGATAAAATAGAATACTAGACATGGGCAGAAGGTGTGAGGCGGGATAATTGCACGGCAGACTGATTGCCATACTTGAATTAAAGCTATGGTCTCCTAGGTGTAGACGTCGATGAACAGCACCGTCAGTTGCCGGCCATCATTTAAATCTGGTACGTAGTACGGCTGACAAACAAAAATTTAGTTTTAGAAATAGAAATAGAAATAGAAAAATATTTATTTTGCGTCACAAATTAAACAAATGGAACAAATAGTTTAATAGTTTCAAGTTTAATATAAGCTTAAAATCTAGACACAAAAACGGTCACCACTCAGCTGGTGCCGCATAGCACAGTGGAGCTGCTGCGGCGCTGGTTTTCAGTGGTGCCACAGAGCAATGAAGTTTTGTAGTGAACAGTTTTGAAGATTCAAGATGTTTATTTGCAGAAATAAGTGTTACGGAGAGGTCTTAAAGCTATGAATATAAGCTAAGAACCTACGTTGTTATTAGCGCGTGGGTTGGCAAACGCAGTTAAAGCTATCTTTATGAAAATAGGGGAAAGCTGTTTCCCATCTCCTAGCTTTTTATCTTTATTGGCCTCTTATGACATCCACAAGTAGGTAGGTATGGAGGGGTCTTTTCTTGAGCCAGGGCCACCACGGCCAGAATTATAGTTTAATGTAGGTACAAGTATATTCATTAAGAGCTAATTTTTAATGGAACGAGACAAAGTGTAGACAATCTTAAGATAAAATAAGATAAAAATATGTTTATTGCACTGTCTTAAACTTACACATACAACATTACAATATATGTATCTAGTGGATACGGATTCATCGACCGATTGTCCATTCTGTTATTCTTTCTCTCGTTATAAATTTTACTATAAAGATATCGAATAACAGCATATAAATAAATAATATATACCAAGAATAAGCTCTTTGTTCTTTTATAAAATAAATCCGTTCAACGTAAATAGTTAAACAGAGGAACCGATTAAATAAATCCTGCAACTACTCTGAAGTGGCTTTATTATAGAACTAGCTTCCACCCGCGACTTCGCGTGGCTTCCCAGACAAAAGACTTCCCAGATAAAAAGTAGCCTATATCTTATTCCAGGCTACATACTTGCCAAATTTAATTACAATCCGTTCAGCGGTTGCGGCTTGAAAGAGTAATACACATCTTTACAAACTTTTGCATTTATAATACTAGCATACGCCCGTGCCTTCGCTTACGTGGTACCTAGATAAAAAGTAGCCTCTATGCTATTCTAGGTAAATAACTATATATTTTTTTATTTTTTTTATTTATCTTCAATAACAAATAGACTTAATTTTTTTTTCTTAAACTAGCATCTAAAAACCACTAAGGTTTGTGCAGGCGCTAAAGCGAGTTTACGTCAGTTAGGTAAGTACCTATCCCAGTGCATATACCTACCGTTATCCTACTTATCAATTACATGTAACATTTTTATATAGGCAAAAATACAAAATATTGAAACTGAGGAGCAAGGAAAATATGAAAGCATGTTAAATACTATATCGAAAACCAAGTGTGTAGGCATCATGTGAGTCACAATGCTCACATGATGCCATTAAATACTTTTTCAAACGAAACTTTATATAGGAACTCAGGTAACTGATACGTAAATATGTATTCCAAGTTTCATCTAAATCGATTCAGCCGTTCTAGCGTGATTGATTGATTCTTGACAAACATCTATCCATCCAAACTTTCGCTTTTTATGAAATAGTAGTAAGATAAGATTAGTGGGAAGTGGGATTAAACACTTCACTGACATATTTATTGCCATTAAAGAGATGAGTGTGCTGCCATGCCTACCGTGAAGTCACATCCTCTAAAGAACACATAATTAAGTAATTATATCAGTTAGCAGTGCCATTCAATTAAATGGTTCATTCGTTTTCACCGGAAAGAGTCGGGTTGGTCCCTTTTTTGGACAAATTGTGCGTGAGAATTTCTATGAAATGGATCTATTAAGTCATGACCAAACCGACCGCGAATAAGCAAGGTTTTCATTTTATACATGGCTGCACAGCGGAATGTAGCAAAGGAATTTGTAAATCTATCCTAGAAGATATCTTGTAGAATCTCCCGACACGACTGTAGAACTGTAGACTGTGACCAGAGCTCGACTAATTCACGATAGCGTTACGCTTATGATGTGAGAGCACATGTGTAATAATAGCCAATCAAAATTTAAAGATTTCAAGCATCACCCATCCCATTGGCTAATATTTGACGTATCTTACGATAAATTTAGGGATCGAAATATCTTTACATAGTTTGTGTCCGTGTTGTGTGGGGTGCTGCTGATAATCAGTCTGCTAAGAGCATGGGTATTTCAGGACCCAGGTGTGAGTGTGTTCATTTATGTGTGTGAGACGCTTCTTCAAATCAATGACGTTATTTTGATGCAATTGCTGATCACTGTGTGAGCTTGTCGTGGTCGTGAGTAAATAAAGAAAGAAAATAATTTATTTCTAACAGTAACGTTTGTTACATACATACAATAAAATCACGCCTTCTTCCCAGTGGGGTAAGCAGAGACCAAGGCTTTCCACTTGCTACGGTCCTGACATACCTCTTTTTTTTGATTCACTCTCATCACATTCCTGAGAATTCGATGAGAGTCGGTTCAGGGTACTCTTTGACCTGGCCTTTCTCCAAAACGTTACCGTATTTCGTCACTAAACGTACGCCGAGGTCTTCCTCTTCCTACGGTCAGCAACGACTGTTAACAATAACTAATCAATCGCAGCCGATCACAACACGGTACAACAATCGTTCTCGGCGTAAATCGTGACCGGAGATGTTTGATGAAGTCATAAATTACATGATGCATTGGAAATTGTTTCTCGGCGCGCAGTGCCTACTAATCGGCTCAGCGCCTGGAGCGCCTTCAAGATTTATGGCTGGGAGAGAATCGATCGTCCTGTAATAAGGGGAGAACTGCGACCGTTCATCGTGGCTTTTTAATAAGGACCAGGAATGGTCGCGAACTCTTTTGATCATACAAAAGATGGAAGGTTTTATGAATCCTATGATCATCATCATCGTTTCAGCACCAGGCAGTGGCGGATTTACGAGCAGGTCAATTAAATTAAATTAAATTGAATTCTATAAATTTATTCATCCTTTGACATAGTTACAGTGTTAAGATATGTAAAAAAATATACATTTCAGTTTTGTCTAGGGTTATAGAAAAATATAATTTTTAACAACGAAGAAAGGAAGGCCTCATCGGAATCATCGGGTAGGAAGTACCCGATGATGATGACATTTGTTGCTTGATGATGATAATGACTGTTCTCTTAAAACCAAAATAAAACATCAGACAGTAGTAACTTGCCGTTATCCAATAAGGTGAACGAATTAGGAGGTGGCACTAACAACTCTAGGAATGAGCCAATTCATTTTCAATTCACTTTTGACTTGAAATACTGGATATAATCAGTCAGAAAACTTTAGTTTGCTGCCCATTGCATGTAAATATTCGTCAATGTCACATTGTCATGCATAGACTGAGGAACATGGGTTAGCACTAGTAAGAACATTTTAGATGGTTTGAAGTGACCAATGAGTTTTTCTGTGTTCAGTTTATCACGTGGTTAGACCGGTTTAAGGATAACATGGTGAGGAAACAAGTAATTATTCTTATAAGCGGCGATGTGCTTGCCATGTTTGGGTGTGCCTCTGACTACCCCTTTTAGACATCTCTAAGGATCTGATCGTCTGGAGAGCTGAGAAGTACCGTATGCTTGGGGTACAAGTCTTGACTTTTTTTTATATTTAGCGGATAGAATTATGTCCAGCAGTGAAGTGAACTGATATGTTCGTCTTAACGAATGCCACGACTTTGAGACAGTGGAATTACTGATCGATCCAGTACTCGTTATGATAAACAATTCCTTCAGTATTGTGATAGATTGTCTGTGTTATTCCGCAAGAGTGCCGTCAATAGCCGTTTTTACATCGGCCGACGAATGCAAAAGTCAACGATATAAAGCCACATCCAAATATTGTGCAATATGTATGTCATCAATCTTTTTTGTCAATGATTCATTTGAATATGTCATAGCGCAAAGATATGACACCCCCAAAGTTACGGATAACTTAGTAGTTTTTTATGACTGTTTGTTTTCCTAAAAAAAATTTACATTTATTCACATTTACTTCGCCGTTTGTAGGTACTCCGCATTCTTAGGGTTACTCTATTTCACGAAGTCTACTGAATCATTGCAATTTGAATCTTATATCAATGATTTAAAGCTCACCAGACAAGTCATCGTGAAATGGAAAAACTATACCTAACTTATAAATATTGAAACCTGAAAATCGGTGACTAGAAAATAATATAGAGAGAACTAGAGAGATCTCATAGAAAATATACACCCACACTGGACCAGCGTAGTGGGTTTATGTTTGAGCTTTGCACCTTTCTATGCCATGAAGTGTTATTGCCTTTCAAATGCAAGCTTTTAAATATTATTTAGCTTTTATTTACACCAGTTGTTTAGACTGTCAACTTACCGTCACCGCCTAAACACAATCAAAAAGTTGATGGTGCGGGGCTCAGAACAACAATAAAACATAGGTTTATCTAAACTATATCTGACGTCAAAATGTACATTATAATAGACATTGCTTTTCTAGTACCTATCTTATGAAATACTTTTATGAAAGAAATATCACCGATAAAATGTCACCAATATCGTTATCGCATGTAGAACGATATCGTGTCGTTCCTTATGAAAAAGCCCAAGTGATAAATGATTTGAAGAGACGCCGTTTGTAATAATCATTCGATATGAAATTGATAGATGGTATGGACACTGCTTCCAAAATGAGATTTTATGTGGTCTTATGTGCTCTACGATACTAGAGTGCATAACTTATGCTTACAGGATATGCCTTATATAATAATTACTTCTGGTAATCTATGGGGGAGGCTTATGTTCAGCATTGGATGTCTTACGGCTGCAATGATGATGTTGATGATTACTACTTTAGTAAACCCCAAATAGCCGAGGTGGCCCTGGCTGAAGAATAGGTCCCTCCATATCTACCTATCCGCGGATGTCGTAAGAGGAGACTAAGGGAAAAAAGCTAGGGGATGGGCAGCAGCGTCCCTCATTTTAACAACGATAGCTCTAACTGCTACTAGCCCGCATGCCCAGCGTGGTAAGTATGGGCAAATCCCCCCACGTGATTTGCTCTGTCTGTGGGGGAGGCCATGTTCAGCAGTGGACGTCTAACGGCTGAAATGATGATGATGATGATGAAAACCCAAATTAGACACGCCCCATTTCATTATTTCAAAATGAAGCTAAAAGCAGCTCTTCAAATGAGGCGCGTGAGGAGATTAAATTTAAAGATTCTACAGGGTGTAATTCACAACTGTCAGAAACTGAAAACTTTAGACTTTTGGACCGAACATACGGTTCGGTCTAAGGATCTTAGCAAGGCGACGCCAACCAACAAAAACCCCATTAGGAGGAGGTAGGGCACAGCGAGATTTTCTCGTTCTGAATTGGAGCAGCCTGCCTGGAGAGGTACCTCCGCCTTACAGAAGATCGCAGCCAAATAACATTATTTGTTTCAAATAGTGTTGTGTTCCTGGGGTGAGTAAGGTTGCCAGAGCTCTTGCGCGTGCGTGATGCCTCTGGTATTGCAAGCGCTCATAGGCTACGGTAACCGCTTACCATCAGGTGGGCCGTAAGCTTGTTTGCCACCTCTGTTGTAAACAATATTGCGCATCGAAACTCCTAATTTCACGTTGGCCAAGGTCAATCAGCATTATCTCGCTAGGTATATCAAAATAAATCTACATGGGTCAAAGCTTTTGTTTTTATCAATCAAAATTCTAATACCTATGTTCCTATAATTTATATTTTGTGAAGAAATCGTAAGAAATTCGTCGAAGACCTACAATATCAACAAAATAAATTTTCAATTTTCCGTTTGCTCTAATATTAATCAATTGAAGTCTATCTATCCGACGAGAACCAGCCTAAGTTTTCGGGAGTATTGGTATGTATTCTTTTACACCCTGTACATTATTTTAATATTGAATATTTACCTAGGATCGTGTGTTATCAGTTCGAATGAAGCTATTACTTCTTTTTGTATTGTAGAGGTGCACTAAGAAAGACATTGCGAAACTCAAACCTAAGCGCTTGCAGGGGGGTTGAAGTTTGTATGAAAATAACGCGAACGAAGTCGCGCGCGTTTGCACTTATTTCAGAGTTCCCCATACTAACCGGTCTTTATGAATCATACGTTGGGTTAGAAACCAATATTTATTTACGATCAATAACTTTTATGTACCAATCAAACAACTTGGTACTTGCAACAGACGATCATATACCGTACCTAATTATGATGATCATCATTTCAGCTGTTCGACGTCCACTGCTGAACATGGCCTCCCCCACAGACAGAGCAAATTCCTTATCATGTGGGGGGATTTGCCCATACTCACCACGCTGGGCAAGCGGGTTGGCGAGCGCAGTTAGAGCTATGGTTGTTAAAGTGAGGGACGCTGCTGCCCATCCCCTAGCTTTTTTCCTTTAGTCGCCTCTTACGACATCCGCGGATAGGTAGATATGGAGGGGCCTATTCTTCAGCCGGGGCCGCCACGGCCTATGATGATGAGTATAGTTTATTATACTATATATACTAGGTATTATGGAACCGCTACGCTCCTCTTTTCCTTAGTCTATGCTTGCCAAAGGTAATGAGCGCGGTCCGTCTAAATTACCAACGCACTGCGTGTTATTATTTTTTCTGTTTCAGCACCACTATGTACTACCAAGTCTACCAATATAGCCCGCAATAAATTTCTTTATTTAATAATATACCTACCTACTTATTATTTTATGTAATATATCTACTATGTACCTACTTATAATATATAATATAATTATCATTTTATTAATACATACCTACTATAAATATTATGTTTATTGATGTTCGTCACGTCACGTCGCCTAGGCCCCGTCTGAAAACCAGCGCCACATCGTACATATTATGTTTGGTGCAGCTTTATGCTGAGACGGGACCCATTTGCCCAACCTACCTACCGCATCACCTACCTACATGTTTTTGTTTTCTTATTGTGTTTTTGTATTACTAGGTTTAAGTATTTGTTTTCTTTGTATCTTCCTACCTACCTACCTACTTACTGCGTTGTGGGTCAAATAAATACATTTTCTTTCTTCTTTCTTCTAGGTACATAATAATACTAGCCAATGATAATAATGTAAATAACTTTTTCTAAGATACCCTAAATTTTAACAAAGTTTCAAAGTTAATTTGCGCTTGATTTACGCAATTGTTTAACAAACTCAAACCAAAGAATAAAAGTTGCTTTAAAGTGGTGAATAATTAAGTTTTAAAGACTTCTTCTAGAAGATTCAAGTTTGCTGGAAGAAAACTCTTTGTAGGGATTAGTTCGCCTTTGTACATGCCTGTATATTAAGTATATACTAATATGTACTGCTAGGTATATACTTTTTCATTTTTTTGAAGATATGTTTTTTTTGTGTTTAATAAAGAATTAAAGAATCAACTCAATGGGGATAAAAGTAGTGAGCCTATAATATATTTATTCTAGGTAAAGAACACTATATCTAAGTATTTCATGTTTCATAGATTTGAGCCGATTGGGCGTGATTGAACCATAAACATCCAAACATCCTAACTAACTTTCGCATTTATAATAATAACTAGCTTCCACCCGCGGCTTCGCTGACGTGGTACCTACATAAAAAGTAGCCTATATGCTGCTCCGGACTATAATCTATCTCTGTACCAAATTTCATCCAAATCCAAAAAAGGGAATTTACTTAGCCTAAGTACGACTTAAGTCCATACGGAAGTTTAGTCTTATGCCCTTAACAATTTGGTAAATCTCCTACCATTCGGGACAGCCTCGATAAAGCCACAAACTGGTGCAAAATCTCATGATAACGTAATATGTAAAGTAAACGTGAGAAATATTATATTTGGAGGAGGTAGGGCACAGCGAGATTTTCTCGTTATAAATTGGAGCAGCTCGCCTGGGGAGGTACCTCCGCCTCACAGAAGATCGCAGCCAAATAACATTATTTGTTTCAAATAGTGTTGTGTTCCTGCGGTGAGTAAGGTTGCCAGAGCTCTTTAGGGGGAGGGGGATTCGGGGTCGGCAACGCGTGCGTGATGCCTCTGGTATTACAAGCGCTCATAGGCTACGGTAGCCGCTTACCAACAGGTGGGCCGTATGCGTGTTTGCCACCTCAGTTGTATAAAAAAAAAAAAAATTACTAGGGTAGCCTCTATCATTTTGAAACCATTTTATTTCATACTCTGTGTTGTACCTGAGGAAACCAATAATTATAAAGATTTAATCGTTAACGTTAAACATGTATTAACATGAGTGAAACCTATTATTAATACGATTCAATTATTATTACAGAAAGGTCACAAAACGCTGCCTTTAGTGAGTGGATAAAAAACTGGAGATAATAGTCATTTCTTGTTACTGATAATTCTTATTTATGGGATTAAATTGAGAAAATAATAGCAAATTATAATCATTCCAGCCGTCGGAAGTCCACTGCTCGGCCTTCCCCTCAGAATTCCAGAGCAACTTCCTATCATATGGGAGGAAACAGCCCATAACATATAGCATGGTGATGCTGGGCACTCGGTTGGCAAGCGCAGTTAGAGCTATCGTTATTTAAATAGGGGACGCGCTGCTTTTTTCCCTTAGACATCAATGGTAGATGTTACAATGGCCCCTCCAATACTACATTGGTGACAAATAGCTATGGGATGGACAGCTGCGTTCCCTATCAACAAAACCTTTATCTGCGCTCGCCAACCCGCATGCCCAGTGTAGCGAGTATGGGCAAATCCTTCCAAATTACCTTTGTTATTGTGCAGTAGGAAGTGCTAGATATCTATGGAGGAGGCCTACGGTCAGCAGTGGACGTTCTACGGCTGAAAAGATGATGATGCAAGAAACTTGCATACCTAGAGTTTATGGACCTTTAAGACATACATGCGCTGGTTTGAAATAGTTAGAAAATAATTCGGAGATTCGTTGACAGTAATGACACACAAAAATAACAAAAAATAACATCAGCTGAAGTTTTTTCGTTCATAAAAAGTGTCGATGTGATTTATATCACCTGCAAGTGTAGACTGGTGGAGCCCCGGGGCGTCTTAAAAACAATTTCTGATCAATATTTACAGCTAATGAGTTTTTGAAAGTACTTTTTACGAGGCCCTCGGGCTTCTTATGTGGAAATTACCCACAATAAGCCGTTAGTAAATTATAACGTCCTTTTTTGAGGTCAATTACATCAAAATAAGGTTTAAAATTCAGCTTTTACATTTATTCTCAAAAAGACAAGCATATCACTTACATAAGAAAATAAGAATACTTATTTTTTTTATTTAATTTTATTTATTTCGGTTGTTCTCCATCATTGTTAGTACATTTATCTACCTATAAACTATGTTAGTAACCATAAAAACAGATTTCAAATTATTCATGTCACATATTATCAGGAAACATTCAACAAATTATTATTGCAAAAATAAATTAATTTTACTTAATATTGAAAATTCTAACTAGATTAATATAAGCATGTAAATGTCAATATAATATTATGCAAGAGTTAATTTAGTGAAAAAATTCTACCAACAACATATTATTCTAACATATTTTGGCCGTGGGATAAGTAAAATTCTATCTGTTGTTATTCTATTGTTGGCTGAATTAAAGTTAATGAATTGAATTTCAGATTTTATTATGCAGTGAAACTCCGAGCAAAACTCTTTCCATAGCCCTTTGCGCGACTTTGAGTTTGTGTTTGAGGCCAATATTTAACACGACCAAGTCTCAGGCTCGTATTCAGAGACAAGACTCGAGCATTGATCTGTACTTAAATCTCGATTTGAGGCGAGATTCTAATTCTTGAACAGTACTTATGTATAGATTCAATGATCACAGTTCACCTGAGTAAGTGCTTATTCTGAAACGTCAATCAGACGAAATCGGTACTTAAGTTTAGATTTGATTAGACATTAATCAAATGACATTTTCGTTCCGTTACACGTACTTTGATGCATATTTATACTTCACTTTATAGTTCTGTTCTATTTCCACCCTGGCTGTTTGAATTTCTGCGTAAAACGGATCGAAAATTATAAATAAATCAAAATGTAAACGAGAACATTTGAGTACAGATTTGAGACTCGATTCAGCTGAGAGTAGTTTAAGTACCGTTCTTGAATAAAAGCTAAGATTGAGAAGAGATTCAATACTTAAGTAGAGTTCAGCTGATCTGTGATTAAATCTAAGTTTGAGTCGTGTCTCTGAATACGAGCCTCAGTGCCATAATGTCATCACTACCACCGCACTGATTGTAGACTTGCGTCTTGACGCTCTAAGGTATCAGCGACGAGAAGATATGACAAAGTTAACCAAACGCTGCCTATTCGAACGCTTGTATCGTCGGTTTACCTCTGTCAAACTTGGATCGTTGAATGGTCTACAAAAGTTAATGATTGGGAAAACACTCAGTCTTTAGTAACTCTGACATGATTTCATAATTTAGAAGTAAGTACTTTCTATGCACCCCGTATCATTAAGTAGTATATAGAGCTAGTTAAAAGTCATTAACTAAAAAATCTCAATTAACCGAAAAACCAGTAATTTCAACCAAAGCACATTTAAGCTGAGTACTTTAATTATTGCTACTCGTTTAAGGTACAGTTTCATACAAAGCGGTGGCCATGATAATGTTGCTGCAGCTACACGCGGTTACACACGGGCTTAAGCCGTGTTCAGACGTGTTATATGACATCTAAACTTCATTCAAAATTATCAGTTTTGAGTTTGACTTTTAGGGGCTTGCGATATCGTTGGGCTGCACGCCCTAAAATATAAAACTCAAAATTGACTTTAATCAATGTACGAAAGAATCATTCTGAAATAAACCATAAACATGATTGTATGACATATCGCACAACGTTTGAACATGGCTTTAAAGCCTTCATAACTTTATGTTTGCGCCGTTTATGCGTCGATCACACACACCTTCTTTAAGCTAGTCCTTCAAGTGCTAATAAAAAAGCTTTTTGTGACAGCTTTTTGTACTTGCTGTGACTAGCAGGCGAACGAAGCGGCTGATTTATCACGTTGCTAGTTCTCGCTTCAAAAACCGTTTGACCGACGTTTGATTCTGTAACAAAAAATCGCGGCTTATATTTGCTACCCGCTATTCACACGCAGCTTTTTTTATTAGAGTTTATACCTATATACTTTATACTTTTAAAAGAAGCGCACTTTAATGACTGGCGCATTAGTTATTAGCCTAGTGGAAAATGTCAATTGTTTTCGATCGCGTCCGTAAATAGCCTGGAATAACATATAGGCTACTTTTTATTCAGGTACCACGCAAGTGAAGCCGCCGGTGGAAACAACTACAGTCACCTGCACTAAGATGTATACATTTCGTTATTTTACATATGATGCCATAATACAGATGAAGATGGTAGGTTTTAAGTTTTTGCTGTACATCTTTTTATAAAGTACGCTGTGTTATTATTTAACCGTGGTGGCCCCGGTTCAAGAATAGGCCCCTCCATGACTACCCGTGGATGTCGTAAGAGGCGACTAAGGGAAAAACGCTAGGGGATGGGCAGCAGCGTCCCCAATTTAACAACAATAGCTTTAACTGCGAACTTAGCAAGTATTCCCAAGGAGGGTTAACGTCAGGCAGGCGGCCGGTTGTAAAATACCACAGCCAAATCCTCTACAACATGGTTTCTAGAGGAAGAAGAATACATGTTGTGCCGACCCCACATAATGTGGGACAAGGGCAGGAAGAAGAAGAAGCTGTGTTATTATTTTGAAAATATTTAAATGTCGTTGTTGTATGTTTAGCTTAGTGTAGGCGACTGTACATGATAGCGGACGTTAAAATATGACGTGGACCGTTTTTTAGGAAGTCAAAGCTATCACAATCTGAAACAACGGAAGTGGTTGCCGGGACGCTGAATTGGAAATTATGTTACCTTCATAAATAATTACTCTGTTTAGTCGGCGGAACTCTTAGACTGACCAAGTGAGCAATACTACACGTGGGAATGGTTCCGTATTCATATCTGTATTCTGTATGTAAATCAAAGTTCTAGTTGTATAGGAGCGAATTTGGTATTTTTCTATTTTATAGTTAGTATACATACATTGGCCGTGGTGGCCCCGGCTGAAGAATAGGCCCCTCTATATCTCATATCCGCGGATGTCGTAAGAGGCGACTAAGGGAAAAAAGCTAGGGGATGGGCAGCAGCGTCTCCTATTTTAACAACGATAGCTCTAACTGCGCTCACCAGCCCGCATGCCCAGCGTGGTGAGTATGGGCAAATCCCCCCACATGATAAGGAATTCACTCTGTCTGTGGGGGAGGCCATGTTCAGCAGTGGACGTCGTACGGCTGAAATGATGATGATGATACATTTATTCATAGTTTTAAAAATTATATTGTGTCATTTTCAACTTTACTGTGTTTTTACCATCTTCATCAATAATTACGATGTGGCATCATTAAAACAATTATGAAATGTATACATATGGGTATCTTTTACGTTTATTTGTGCAATTAAGTTACTGTTGAAGATATTGATTACCTATCTAAAAATTTGAGAGGACACATGGAAAATTACAAACGCTTAGAAGCTTTCTTTACAACATTGCTTACATTTTTTGGTATTTGACGTTACTTGACGGATCAGCGATAATTAAAAGTGTAGGAAAGTTTATTTCACACATAATTTAGTGGATACCCTGTAATTCCATATTATCTCTAACTTTAGAGAATAGAAAGATGGTTAGGCAGACGGACACGCATACAAAATAAATTTGTGAGTGCTTGTTCTCAACGGAACGCTAAAAATTCCCTTTGTAACAATTAACTAGGTAATAGGTACCTATCAAACTGAACGTTGACGATCGACAATGTAAAAAAAAAACTCTTGTGTTTTAAGCTTTATAGCAGTAAATGCCTTACAAGTAATTTGAGTTTGTTAATTATAAAGACATTAAAATGGAGGTACATTACTAAATGTATGATTATAACCACTTTTGTACGTAATTGTACTAACAAAGCTATATTTTATGTCGGGTATTTTACGTGTTTGTATTTAACGGGTGTAGTTGGGTAGACAAGCGTTTTCTAGTCATTAAAGTCACATTCATCTACAATATAACTCAATTGACACACAAAACTGGGACCATTGGTAGAGTTAAGAAGTTTTTTTGAACCGGCTTCATTTAACTAATCGTTACAATATACAAGGTGATTCATAATTATACTATACCGGAAGGGGCTTATTCTATTATTATTATTATTTTAATCTTTATTGCACACAAAGAAAACTATGTACAAAAGGTGGGCTTAATGCCAAGGCATTATCTACCAGCCAGCCTGATTGGGTAGAAACAGGAGGTTGGCGTGCGACAGATTGTTTAACTTAACTAAAAACTATACTATGTATAACCATACACTATATTTAAATATGTATATATATATATATATAATACACTGCAATATATTAACAGATAGTACAAAACAAGTGTTTTATTAACATGTAGTGTAGATGCTATATGTTCTTAAGAAAATGTTCACGAGTTAATCGTTTAAATGAATCTTTGGAGTCAACTTTTTTGATATTATACGGAATTATTATTATTCTATTCATTATTATGAACGTCATTCCTAAAAACGTTTGCGGAGCGGTGTACCTCTCCTATTTGGAGTCATTTTGTGCGGAGGGTGACCAACCTGTGAACCTTCTAGCGCGAAATAACTCAAAAAAATAATAATGTTACTTTCATTCTCACTAAAAATAGCTCTAAGTAATTATCTAATACTAACAAAATGGATTGTACTTATTGTACGAATAAAAAACTTTTGATCTGATTTGATTAAAAAAACACTGTGCAAAAACGGCTGTTTTGTGGTCAAATCAGTTCAAAGTCAATTATGCAGCTGTTTTAGTCAGCAATCTTGATGTCGAACTTCTCGTACGTTGTTTGTTGTGTTGTTTAATATTAAGAACTTATTACAAAACCATAATTATCAAATTTGAAAAAGTTTGGTTAGAAATCTGTTTTTTTTTCTGCTAATATTCATTTTTTTTGTATGCAAATAAGTAGGCAATTAAAAAAATCTAAGCCCTTCTCCACTCGCCAGTACCCCCTCAAGCCACGGCGCATCAATCAAGCAACGCCCCCTGCACACGAGACATTTCGTGACAGCCGTGTGCGCTCGCCCTTAGCTGACAGGTCGTGCGCAATTGATCAGTGTAAACTGATCCTATGTAAAGGTCTTTTTAATTTGATGTCAGTTATTAATGTAAACAAGTTCGAAATAACTGACTATTAATTTTTTTTTTGTTCCTCGCTGAACTAGAACTGTTTTTGTTCTGTGTTTCATTCATCTACTTTGCCAGTGTAGTTTTTTATTTGTTTACAGTAAACGGCGAGGATAATATGTCATCTGAAATTAGATGAATAAAGTCAATTCAGTATTTAATCAATTCATTTGACTGATTCTGAGCCTCGTTCAGTAATCTGAGTTCTGAACTGAAACTGCGATACAGTTTTTAATTTAACTAATGCAGTTTTTCGACGTTTTCCTAATGTTTTTAAATTGTATTTAATAAAATAATTATTTATTTTTTTAATTTTAATAAAAAAAAAATGATTTGATTTTTGATTTGTTTCTTACACCGACGGTCATAGGCCTTTTTCATGGCCACCATACCATAACCTGGTCACTGAACCAATACAGAATGATAAAGAAAGAATCAGTGATACGACAAGTAAAGCAAGTTTGACTTTGAGAGGTATGCAGTATTTTTTAGTAGTAGTAGTTGAATTTAAAATTAAAATTTTCACACAGGCGGAATTTTCTAAGATTTTATAAAAATTATGGTATTCACTTAGTGTGGATTATCTTAATCAAAACTAAGTGACTGGTAGTAGGTGTAGATTTTGTATTTAGATTGATTGATGTTAGGTACTGGCCTGTGTTACAAATACAATTTCATTCTTTCTCCTAGCAGTGGACGTTCTACGCTAAGCTAGCTACGCTAAGGAAGCTAATTCACAAAATAAGTATATTTATCAATTTTTCCGTGAGTGGGCACTATTTATTTTGATATTGTACTGCTTGCTTATATTTTTAGTTTTATTTATATAAGCATTAGGTAGATATTTTAACATGTGTGCATAACATGCTGACATAAGATCATTTGCTGAAGCTCACCCTTTAATGTTTTTGCATATTTTTATAAGCTTTTATTTAATACGTAATTATTTTTTCTTGCCAGCCTCAGATTGTTCGATCGGCGCCACACTAAAGCTCTACATTCCAATTTGTGAAAAATTATTACCGAAAAAAATTTTAGGCACCAAGCCGTGATTGTTACTTGATTCTTGAGGAACAGGCGTAGCTTCACCTTGTTTCTAAGACGTTTTAAAAGTAATCCTAGTAATTTTATTGAAATTATAACGTTTTATGATATTTTAAACAACTTTCGTTGATCCGTATTCCAATCAATCTCGTTGGTTTTCAATAAAAAATTGCACAGATACCACAATCTCAGCATCAGAACGAGATAGATAGAGACATCTCATTACAGATATCTCGAGGAGGAAGTGAGAGAGCGGATGCAATGTTCATTATAGAGGGTCAGTGTGGGGGACCCCCACCCCGGGCGATATCGTGGTCGTCTTTTTAATTTGCTCTCGAATTTCAGGGCTATGTTTATTCGGAAAATTTAATTTTTAAACCAAATATTTTTCCTGAAAAAGAAACGGTGCAGTTGCCTATTGAAATAGTCATTGTAATGGGCTTACTTGTTTATTTCTTATTAAGAAGATGATTATGTTGCCCCAAAAATAAATAAGTCAAAGTCGTTTAATTCAATAAAATCACTAGGATCGCTTCGTCTTAGAAATTAGGTGAAGCTAAGCCTGTTCCTCGCGACCAAGCCTAGAATCAGGCAAAAAACAGCTTTGTGCCAATCTTTTTCCATGAGCTTATTTCACAAAATGGAATTTAGAGCTTCAGTATTGTGCCGATCGAACAAGGTGAGGCATATTTCCCTAAGTCTATACAGGGCGTCCCAAACTTATGGGACATGAAGGGGAAGTACCTTAAATATCGTAGATAGGGTATTTTGCTGAAAGAAGACTTTATGTTACTTTTAAAAGTTAGTAATTCTGCATTCATAGATTTTCTAAAAAATACTTGCTTCGTCTGGGAATCGAACCGACTTAAATGTCAAAAAAATATCATCCTACTTCTATGATGCCAATCGAAAGAATAGCTAAAAAATAATAACTTTGCTTAAGTAACATAGTATTTTAAAAGAAAGGAACAACGTAAAATGATTGAGTAAATTTTTTCAAACACGTTTTATTTAGGATTTATTAGGATATGTAAAGAGAATACCATAATGTTTAGGTCCACTTAACTTTAAAATTAAGAAATCTTAAAATTTATGTTAGGAATCCTAAAACAACATAATCGACACCATTGTTGTTGTTAAATTTGAAAATGGAACAGTTTATGAGAGCGTTTGTTTGAATGCATACTTTAATATTTTTAAAAAGAACTAATATTTTTAAATGTTGTTCTTAAATTTGAAAATGGAACAGTGTGTGCGAGCGTTTGTTTTTGTATTGATCTGTTTAGTCTTAATAATTCACTTACACAAGTTTTGTGTTAATTTATTGCGAACATGGCATATCAAGTAAGTTTTGATCTAATGGAAGTTCTTCTTGAATCTTTCATGTTGTTCCTTTTTTTAAAAATACTTAGTTACTTAAGCAAAGTTATAATTTTTTAGCTATTCTTTCGATTGGCATCATAGAAGTAGGATGTTTTTTTTTAGACATTTAATTCGGTTCGATTCCCAGACGAAGCAAGTATTTTTTAGAAAATCTATGAATGCAGAATTACTAACTTTTAAAAGTAACATAAAGTCTTCTTTCAGCAAAATACCCTATCTACGATATTTAAGGTACTTCCCCTTCATGTCCCATAAGTTTGGGACGCCCTGTATAGTGACGAAATTCATTTTGAGTTTGTGATTTGAAGGTAAGTTATATAACTCAATGACATCGCAAGCCCCTAAAAGTTTCTTCCTCTGACTATCCCCTTAAGACATCCTAGGATCTAATTGCCTGAAGATCTGAGAGGATGTCTACCGTTCTTGGGGATAATAGTCGCTAGCCTTTTTTATTGACTGGCCCCATAGCTCAGTTGGTAGTAACTCTGCCTTCTGCGCTAGAGGTCGCGGGTTCGATTCCCGCACTGGACAAACATTTGTGACTAACACAGATGTTTGTTCTGTGTCTGGGTGTTAAATATATATCTATTATGTATATCAGTCTCTGGTACCCCATAGTACAAGCTATGCCTAGTTTGGGAACAACTGACCGTGTGTGATATGTCCGGAATATTTTTTTTTTTCTTATGTCGTTTGAACACGTCTTCACTCTAAGTAGTAGTAAGTGTGTTAAGCCGTATAGCATTTTATCGTATTATTTATTGTTCGTGCTGTTCTAGCTGTCTCCCAAAAGTGTTCATAGTTGCATCCTGTCGAGTATTTAATTGTGAGGAAGTTTTCCGACATTTTCCGGGCAGCCCTGGATCCGGAGACGGCACCGCCGGCAGCGGCGTCTTATCAACGAATTAATTCTAGACTAACGAAGACCGGGGGCCTCCCCGCGATTAACACAACCACCCCAAAAGCAGAGGGTTTGGAAGGCTTAGAACTGGACAAGCTGAGATTTGATAGTGCCAAATTCGATTTCAAAGAACAGCTTATAAAGATGATTTAAAACATACCATCCCGAAAGAGAGTTATTCTATCAACAAAAAGAAAGAATATTAGCAAAAAAACATTAATTTTCACAATGTTGTTTCACAAACGTACGAGGAGTTCGGCATCGATTGCTTCCTAACAGCTGATGATTTACGTTTGAACTGATTTGCCTACCCTAAAACAGCAGAATTTTGCATAGAGTGTTTTGAATGAAAAATGACTATTTTACTAAAGTTGTAGAGAAAACTTTATTGCCAATTGGGTGTATAATAAGCCTCCCTAAGGGATAGCATTCGAATCACCTTGTTGACTTTATGGAGCACAATTTCGTATTTTGTGGCTTTAGCAATTAGGTACTCTTTTAGCCATCGGATGATGTTGCCATCGGAAGATGACCACGATTCTGGGTGAGGAACCCTTATAGTTTCGCCATGTGAGTAACGTAGTCACAAGTATTACCATGCTAAATTGAAGATCTCAATCGTGATGAATGGAAGGTTTCCTCCTTCAGGCAGCCTGACCTGAATTGAGATCCAGTGGGCTAATAGGGGCAAGGGACAAGGGGTTTTTCTTCGTCTTTAGAGCAGTGGTGACGAGTGACGTTCTACCTTGCCTCAGACGGCTCTATGAGCCGCTAGCTCTCTGGCCCAAGGTCCGAGCGGGTGGCATATTAAGACGAAGTTGGAAGTATAAAAAGGCGAAAAAGAGTTTTATATTCTTTCTCGAATGGAAAGAAATAGGAAAAACCTCGCTCATTTAGCCCACCAGTGCGGCGTGGGGTGTCGTCGAGAACAGACTGCCAGCTCAAAGTTTAATTTTCAACTTTATATTACGTTTAACTGAAGAAAATTAAGTTTGAAGTTCGGGTTGTGGTTCGGTCCTCTGTGGTTTGGAAGTGACAGTGAAAACTTCACAACAGGTTGGTGGATTCAGACGAGTTTATCGTGATGCTATGAAACCCTGCTCGAATGCAGGCCTTGTGGTCTGTCTTAGAAGAAGCCAGACCTCTCCGTGAAAATTGAACTGTAATAAGGATTTCACTTTCGTAAGTGTGTTAAGCTGTATACGCAACCATTGAGTATAAGATTAGAATGGGGAACACTGCGAACGACGCCGTGTAGGAAGACTCCCCACGCGATGGAACGATGACATCTTGAGTGTTACTTGGTACTTGGTACTTGGTGTGTGGACTAGTTTCCGCAATTAGGCCGCAGGTGGGCCCTTTTTGCGTGTTGGGTGGAGGCTGCTAATCGAAAGGCGGTTCATGGAGGAGGCTTGAGACTCATTGTGGTACTATTAAAGGAAGCATATGTCCAGTGGACTTCTTCAGGCTGATGATAATGGTGAAATCCAGGTAGGTAAGTAGATACCTAACCTACCTAGGAGGTATCTAATTGAAAATACATACGTATGAGATCTTCTGTGATCAGCTGTTTCCTACAAATCTTTCAGCCACTGAATCTTAGAAAAATCGTCTACAAACACTTTTCCTTCCACCACACTGGCTGTTGTTTCAGCAACATTGATAATTTCCAGGGCTATATATTTTAATATCTAATTGTAATATGCCCAAGAATTAACAAGTGAGAAGACAAACCAAGCTTTAGGGAAAACTGTAACAGTTTTTAATATAACTAACCCTGGCATTCTAAGTGGAGTATATTTTACCATTCTCTTCACACTAGGTACATCAGTGACATTATCATCGCGATGGCTATATTTATTCTTTTTTGAAATTATCTATGACTAGCTTCCGCCTGCGGCTTTGCTCGCGTGGCACCTACATAACAGTAGCCTATATGCTACTCCAGACTAATCTATCTCTGTACCAAATTTCATCCAAATCCGTTCGGCCGTTAAGCCGTTGAACCACAAACATTCAAACATCCTCACAAACTTTCGCATTTATAATATTATCTACCTATCTATATCTATTATCTATGATTAATTATATAAATAATTATATGTTGTTTCACTAAGCAGTACCACAGATAACATAATACTATACGCAGTACAGAGTAGTGTCGAAGATGGTTTACCTACTGTAAGTTAGGCTGAAGTTGAAACTGTTTAAAAGTATCGAGAAATGCTTCTGTAAATAAATAACTAACCGCTTCTGTGTATATTTCGATTGTAACCTTTCATGCCTGTAAAGTAAGTAGGTACCAAACAATTAACAAGTCGAAGCGTTTGTTTGCGCAACGTGATGTTTGCTGGTGTTTTTCTTCATAAAAGAAGCCGCACGTAAAGGTATTTTGGGAGGGTTTGGTGTCTAACTAAACCCTCCACAACGCCGCGACAACGTCAAAAAAGTCACGTTTGACGGGTCGGGTATAATGACCTTTTGCTAAAAATAGTTAGGTAGGTATCGTACTTAGGTACCGGTCACACTGTATTCCAAAGAGTAGGGGTTACGAAATATTTAAACTTGCTATGTGTTGGCCTCATTGACAAGCTCAAAGTCGCGCATAAAGTTAAGGAGAAAAGTTCATAAGTATGCTTGGTTTCTAAAATCTGATCTTTTTTTTTTATTTTTTTTTATATTATACGGAGGCAAACAGGCTTACGGCCCACCTGATGCTAAGTGGTTACCGTCGCCTATTGACATCAGCAACACCTGGAGCATTGCTAATGCGTTGCCTGCCGAACCCCTAAAGAGCTCTGGCAACCTTACTCACCGCAGGAACACAACACTATTTGAAACGAATAATGTTATTTGGCTGCGATCTTCTGTAAGGCGGAGGTACCTCCCCAGGCGGGCTGCTCCAATTAAGAGCGAGAAAATCTCGCTGTGCCCTACCTCCTCCAACCGATCTAAAGAGAGATCTAAATCTAGTCTAGATCTAAATCTCTCTTCTAAAATGAAATGTTCTTTTAGACACGTAGAATTTATTTAAAACCCCGACTAAGTGATTTTGGGGACGCTTCCGACTGGTAGTGATCTGGATCAGTTGAGCTATCTATAAATCGTTTGTAACGGTCTTTAGATGGCTCAACTGTTTCTTGTGTATTTTGTAAATATTAACTTGTATTAGTTTTAAGTTTCTTTCTGTAACTAAGTGATTTTTATATTATTTGTAGCTTAGGTACATGTAGTACTCTCTGGGTCAAGACGATACCTACTAATGATACATACCTTATACATCATATTTTGCTTTCTTTGGCGGCCATAGAGCAAACTCACAAAGTACTTAGACTAGCCAAGGGAGTGGGTAGTCAAGTCTACCAAGAACCTATTGTTTATTACCCACTTGTTTATGCTTACTAATTATAACCTAACATTCCTCATAATAGGTAGATACCTATTATGAGGTATGTTAGTCCTTTGCATCTAAGACAAACCTATCTTGGTTTTTTAGATGTATACAACATATTCTGTAACTAAATTTTTAAGAATAAATAAAAAAATAAAAATAAAAACGAATATTTTTTTGATATACTTGTAGCTCACTGTTTGAAAACTGCGGGTTGAACAGTGGCCTATAAAATAATACAATCCATTGAAATCAATAGCTCCCGACATTAGGCCGCCGGTTTATTAAAAAAGGGCACTCGAAATAATAATCCGTCCGATCTCGGAAGGGTCACATTCTTACGTACAAGTACAAAAGTACTGTGTGCGGGACCTTCGTTATCCCTAGAATCTACAAGCGGAAAATTTCATTTCGATAGGCCGCGTTGCAGTGTTACCACCTCGCCTGCCATTGCCGGAAGTTGGTCGAAAAGTTAACTGATGTTGAACAACAAATATAAATACTAAATATGGCAACACTTTTACAGAATTTATATATTTATTTATTTATACTTTCACACTTAAACTTAGTGAAGGAGGACTTAATGCTAAAGCATTTTCTACCAGAAATGAATCATTCTAATCATCATTAGAATCATAGTCGTCATCATATTCATCATAGTCGTAGGCCTCATAGCTCACTTGGTAGTAACTCTGCCTTCTGTGCTAGAGGTCGCGGGTTCGATTCCCACACTGGACAAACATTTGTGTGACAAACACTGATGTTTATTCTGTGTCTAGGTGTTAAATATTTATCTATTATGTATATCAGTCTCTGGTACCCATAGTACAGGCTATGCCTAGTTTGGGATCAGTAGAACATGTGTGATATGTATGTCCGGAATATTTATATTATATTTATATCATCATCATTCTGCGGCCTAGCTTCGTGTGACAGTGACCACGAGGACCCAATGAGGATTGGTGCATGGCAAAATTTTGTGTTACGAATTTTTAGTGTTCGGACATGCCAGTCGAAATCTCACGATGTTTTCCATCGCCACATGTGGTAAATGCTTTTATAGATTTTTTAAGTAAAAAAACCCCTAATTTATATTCTTTTGCTAATTCTATCCTGTCCATTCAAAGGTTGCATGGTACAGAACGCTTATTAGGCTAATAAATGCATAATGGCGTTTTCTTTTTTTAATTAGTTATTGTTCCTGTTGTGAGTATGTGCCATGTACCATATGATAATGGTTTACCATAAAGTTATATTCTTCACCGTCCTATTCATAAGTGCACGCCGGTTACCGTGCTTTGAACCCACGACCTTTTGAATTGGATGGCGGGTCACTACTCATAGGATTAACATATTCCCACACTAATATAAATGCGAAAGAATTCATGTCCCTCAGTCTCTGTCTGTTTGTAGAATTATCAAGACGGCTGAACCAATCTTGATCACATTTGGTAGGTATGGAGATTTGGTCAAATCAATGCGTACGCTTTGTTTATCGGGGTAACCACGTTAGTGAAACCGCAGGTAGCCACTAGTTTACCATAAAAAAGTTTTCGTGGACGTTGCTTCACTCCAATCGGCTTATGAAGTTTTTGTGTAGCTGTTTTATGCTATTTTGGGTAATATTTCGAAGCTGGAAACTCCTTTCGGTGGACGATGGGTTCCCGCTACCTCACAAATACCGGCTTAATATGCATTAAGGGTATTCCCGAATTTCCTCCAGTAAAAATGTATGAGACCAACCCGACCGTGACGTATAAGTGGATTATATCTCTCTTCTCGCTCCTCCGTAGTGCGGTGTCTCGTTCCCCCAAATCCTGAAACGCTGGGTCAAGTTAGTATAGATACAAACTTTTTTATTTTTATTTTTCTCCTTCCTTTTATTTAATTAAGAAAAAAAATGATATTTTTTTGGTAGGATTAATCAGTAAGTAGAATTAAGTGGTTTATTAATGTACGTTCTATTTCAATTGAAATTACCTTTTAACGTTTATGGCGCGCAGTAATTTCAAAGTGTCTTTCTTTTATAGATCTAGTAATAATATTTTAAAGCTTGGAAGCTAGCAATGCTTTTCTAACATAGTCCAGAAGATGAAAATTTGCTTTTTATTAGGTTCTAACATTTTTATAGCCGGTGTAAGTTTTACCAATTGTGAAGTATACAAGTAAGTCAAAGTAGAGCAAATGGACGATATTGTTACCACTGTAAAAAGTCGTAAGAAATATATCATTGGCTCCAGGGCTGCAATATAAAACCAGAACGATAACTGGAGATTAATTATTATGTACAAGTACCTCTTAGATAAATTAAACTGGCTTGGATAATTGACTAAAATGAACTGGGAAATAAAATGAAGGTACTACCTAGGATTCTAGTTTTACTGTTGCCAATCAGAATATTCTACAACAGTAACTCTATAGGCTACTTTACTTGGCTTGTGCCCGCGGCTTTGCTCGTGTGGCACCTAGACAAAAAGTGGCCTATTCTAGGAAAATAACTCTGTTCCAAATTTCATCGAAATCGCTTGAGACGTTGCGGCGTGATTGAACCACAAATATCCAAACATCCTGACAAGCTTTCGCATTTATAATAATAAGTAGGATAGGATATAAGACGTAGGTATAAGTTTCTAGTTATTAAAATTCGGATAGCATACTTGATTTTTTTTAATAAAGGTATTGAAGTTTTTTATTTCAATTATTTTTGGAAAACCATTGGCACAGAAAATACATAGGAAATGGAATCTTAAATGTTTATCTTGACCTATAAATAACATAGTATCATCATCATTATCACTCGACCCTGTAGAAATCCACTGTTGGATATAGGCCTCCCCAAAGAGTGCCACTACGAACAGTCTTGAGCCTTCTACATCCACCGACTTCACGCGACCTTCACAATGTACTCGGCCCATCAGCCATCTTTCGGTGCAGCAATCCCTCTTTTGTAAGACGGCAATAAAATTAGCATGTATCATTCGCAGTGCTTACGTCTCATTTATTACCTACAAGCTTTCACTTGCGGCTTTGCTCGCGTGGTACCGGCAGCCTTATCACGTAAATTGCAAACGTCTAGCAAAAGCAAATAAGCGCGATTTTTGCTTTTAAATTTATTTAACTAATAGAACCTATAGAACTAATCCTTACACTATCGATCATCCCAGCGTAAATCCGGCATGGTCTACATACATCCTTCCATCTATTAGCGAACAAATCACACTCAGGAGCTGATGCCAGAAGCTCATTTAATAATTTTAAACTAGAATTAGACGAACGACTAGACGAATTAGTGTGCGCTACAGAGCGCGCGCGCGGCACTGCAAGCAAAGAGTGATTACGAAGCCTAGGTAAAAGTACTTTGGCACTTGAGGAACAGAGAATCTTACAACTTGTACCATTGTTAATTCGTATCATGTAGCAGCGATAGCAAAGCCATTGCAAACTTTCGACAGTGCTGCCCCTATAGCACAATCGCTAACATAAAACCGCATTCTTCTCTTTAGCCGCACGAAGTTTTCAAAGTCACCTATATGTTATTCCATGGTATTTACTACATACATGCCAATATTCCAATCCGTTCAGTAGCGGCATGAAAGAGTAGCAAACATCTTCACAGCCTCACGTTCTCACATCCTCATAACTTCACAGTCATACAAACTTTCGCATTTATGATACTAGTGGGATGGGATTTATGGATGGCTATAAATAAAAGCTCATTTTGTATTAGACATAAGTAATAGGTCTTAATAATTCATATAATTAATATCATGTAGGCAGATTTTACTTGCGCGGGCGTGCATTTGTTAACATCTTGTTCATAAATTAATGCATGTGATTTACTGATGCCGTCTGGTACTATGTCATTGTGTGCAATAGATTACCTGTATAAAATATTATTCATTTTATGTTATTCTATGTATCGTTTTTGGTGTGACACAATTTGGTTTTGAAAACGTATTTAGTGGTTATTTTGGAATACAAAATTACCTAACTCATTATGTATTCTGCTTGATAATAAATAAATAACATCCTACAGTCACATACATAGTCACTAGGATTCCCTTTGTCGTGGGTATCAGAAACTACGAGTACCATGGTACCACAACACCAAGACCCTGCACAAATATTTGCAGATCATACAAACATTTGTCCTGCAGCGGGCCACGCAACCTCCTTGCGTCTCAGCCGGGCACTCGCCCGCTGCGCCACCGAGGTCGTCATGAATAAAAGAAGAATAACTTATAATAATATCTAGAGATTCACGAGCCTGACTAAACTACTTACATTTTTTTTAAAACATGAAATACCAAGCTTCTATTTCCTTTAAAAAAGCGGCTATCCACACTAACTTAGCTTTCGTATCTCCGTAGCGGAGACAACGACAGTGTGATGTAAGCATATTTTTCTGCCGGCAGAGTTCGTTCAGAAATCAATAAGTTTGACTGTAGAAATACAAAATGTCTGGCTCTACAAAAACTAGCTTCCTAAGTGAATAATTTTCGTACGTTTTACTATTGTATATTGTTCCATACATTCTTCGGACAGGATCGTTTGGAATCTTTGGCATAGGCAGGCCAGATGTATTTAAGTAGTAGTGTATGTATCTTCAGTTTGATTCCAATTTTAAATTTTCTGTTACTCACCCTTCATTTTTTCCTAACCACTCAAAGGTTAGCTGGAAGAAAATGCAAACTAGCATTAAGTTTGCCTATGTACTTATCTTTGTCCTGTGCAATAAAGAATTTTCTATCTATATGGTCAACGTTAGGTGTGTACGTGTGTTTTTCATTCAACCTCTTTGGTATAAAACATAGAGATAGCACAAATGATCTGTTAAAAAACAGCAAAATGTATTCTCAGAAATTGGAAAGATTATATTTCGAGCCGTGATAAATCTAATTGAATTTACAACAGCTTCATAACAGGCTACCAGAATTAATGAGTATCTGAATTGTTGCAAATCACTAGATTGCGCCCGCGGCTTTGCACGCGTAGTACCAAGATAAAACGTAGCCTATATACTATTTTAGGTAAATAACTCTATCTATTCCAAGTTTCATCAAAATCGGTTGAGCCGTTACGGCGTGATTGACCCACAAACATCCTCACAAACTTTCGCATTTATAATATTAGTAGGAAAGTAGGATGTAAAAAAAAGTCACGCGTCTGCATTTTGTAGAGCCTATATACTTTAATCCTTTCACTACACTGATTCTTTCACCGACGGTCATAGGCCTTATTCAGGGCCACCATACCTCAACATGGTCACTGACCTAAAACAGGATGACCAAGAAAGAATCAGTGAAACGCCAAACAAGCAAGAGCCTATGAAAAAATAAATAAATAAATTGGCTATAAAATGTAATAATTGCTACCGTTTTTATCAACTTATTTCGTACTTAGGGCAGACTGCACCCGAGCGCCCGTCTAAATGAAATTTAAATGAAATAACAGACAAAACGGGGGAAAAGCGAAAAAAGGCGGGAACATCTGTACCGAGACAAATTGCGAGAAATAGACAATTTTTATTGCAGACAGCTGGACCAACTGTAAAATCTTTACTCAGGGAAAGCATTAAAATAAGTATCGCTCATTTTTTTACCTGTTTGTTGAAGCAAAAGTAACTGAAAAAGTTGCAGAGAGCACTGGTACAGTGATGGAAGTAGCCCCGCCTTCAGATTCACAGGTCATGGGTTCGAATCCCGGTAGTGCACCAATGGAGGAGGAGTAGCTAGGGCACAGCAAGATTTTCTCTTTCTAATTTGGAGCAGCCCACCTAGGAAGGTACCTCCACCTTACAGAAGATCGCAACCAAATAACATTATTCATTTCAAATAGTGTTGTGTTCCTGCGGTGAGTAAGGTTACCAGAGCTTTTTAGGGGGGAGGGTGTTCAGGGTCGCCAACGCGTGCGTGATGCCTCTGGTATTGCAAGCGCTCATAGGCTACGGTAACCGCTAACCAACAGGTGTGCCGTATGCTTGTATGCCACCTTAGTTGAATAAAAAAGAGGATTTTCCATTCGGAATATTTATGTGCATTATACTTGCGCTTTTTTTATGTTATGCGGAGGCAAACCGGCTTACGGCCCTCCTGATGGTAAGTGGTTACCGTCACCTATTGACATAGGCAACACCTGGAGCATTGCTAATGCGTTGCCTGCCGAGCCCCTCCCCCTTAAAGAGCTCTGGCAACCTTACTCACCGCAGGAACACAACACTATTTGAAACAAATAATGTTATTTGGCTGCGATCTTCTGTACCTAAGGCGGAGGTACCTCCCAGGCGGGCTGCTCCAATAAATAGAGCTAGAATAATAGTAGAAAGATATCGTGTTAATATTCCAAAACACTGGATTTGAGCCATACTAAAACATGGTCTGCAGTCACGCATGTGTCATGGGGGTTATTAGGTCTTCGTTACTGTTAATCAAGCAGCGGGGGGCTTATTATGAAGCTCAAATTATTCTTAGACTAGCTCCCACTCGTGGCTGCACTCGCGTGGTTTCGTATACAAAGTATATAAGTACTAGCATCCAACCGCGGCTTTGCTCGCGTGTTACCTACGAGGCTGCGTCAAAGAAGTACAAACCACACAACATACAGACATTTACTTATATTTTCAGTTATGAGTAAAATAAAAAGCTCTGTATAAACCCAAATTCGGTTTTTAACTGGTGTTTTTTAACTGGCGTAGCTTCACCTAGTTTCTAAGAAGTTTCAAAGTGACCCTAGAGATTTTATTGAAATAAACACCTTTTCACTTTGACTTTCTAATCATACATTATTTTGTACTAAGATTACTAGTAGATAGTTTATAGAACATCGAGAAATTCCCATTAAATTTGATCACCCATTCAATTGCATTACCTATAATTATCAGACATTAAGAATGCATTATAAAATATTAATTTACGGACACTTATCTAATAGGCAGGTTTAATCTTAACGTAGGGAAATATCAATAGGCGAAAGGGCTTTAAGGGTCAAATTAGTATTCTAGGCGGTGGTATTCTGTCCTCAAAACAATAAATTTTTAAGGAGAAATTAAGATAAAAAGTTCTTTCACGGTAATTTCGACTGGCCTCATAGCTCACTTGGTAGTAACTCTGCCTTCTGCGCTAGTTCGCTTCCCACACTGGACAAACATTAGTGACTAACACAGATGTTTGTTCTGTGTCTGGGTGTTAAATATTTATCTATTATGTATATCAGTCTCTGGTACCCATAGCACAGGCTATGCCTAGTTTAGGATCAGTTGACCGTGTGTAATAATTATGTCCGGAATATTAAAAAAAAATTAAAAAATATATATCTTAACGTTGGGAAATATCACTAGGCGAAAGGGCTTTAATGGTCAAAAATAGTATTCTAGGCGTTGGTATACTGTCGTCAAAACAATAAATTTTTAAGGAAAAAAATTCTTTCACAGTAATTTCGATGCAAATAATCTTTAATTGTCAAGAGAGGAAATGAGAAAAAAAATATAATAAAACTCATTAGTGCACGACCGGGTTTGAACCGTGAACCGAAAGTCGTGAACCTACAACTAAGCCACCGCGTCAAACATGTTGAAAACGTACAAAAATTAAGAAAGTTACGTTCTAACCATAAAAACTCTTTCCCAACTGAAAACTTCATAGCAATGCCCAAGTTCAATATTGCAGGAAGCTCCAAGTTTGCTACTACCTACTCCCTTTGTAATAACTTCACGGGAATTACTCAAACAATTTAGCGAGTATTCAGCGATGGAGAAATAATTGTTTACTCGTTCATTGAGGCTCGTTCTTGTATGCAGATGAGTTTTTTTAGCCTTTGGTTCGTTTGAAGGATTTATGAAGAAAAAAGGTTTTGTTATTACTTAGCTAATATTATAGTCAAACGTTCGCCAGCTCCTATTCCTATACAAGGTGATTCATAATATGTATTACATCCCGAAAGGGGCTTATTCTACAAGCAATTAGCAATAAAGTTTGTCTACGACTTTTGGACATTTTTCATTGAAAAAACTCTATGCGAAAATCAGCTGTTTTGGGGTCATATCAAGTCAAACCCAATAAATCAGCTGTTTTAGGTAGCAATCTTGATTCCGAACTTCTTGTACGTTTAGTTATTAGTTTTAAAGATTATAAAAATACCAAAAACAGCTAATTTGAGAAGTTTGTGAAGAAAAATAAAATATTATTTCGCCAAATATTATTTCTTTTTGTTGATAGAATCCCCTTTCGGGATGGTATACATGTTATGAATCACCTTGTAGAATGGTTTTCGGTAGGCGTCGGCAACGCGTGCGTGATGCCTCTAGTATTGCAAGCGTTCATAGGCTACGGTAACCACTTGGCAACAGGTGGGCCGTAAGATTGTTTGCAAGCCCCGTTGTATAAAAAAAAAATACGCGCATTTAATATGGACTAGAGGTATTATTATTACTTATAACTACATACAGTTTGAATCATTTTCCATAAAAGCCTCCAAAACTTAGCGATTACCATACAATGGCGCATGTAAAATTGCCCGCTCATTATATAAACTTTACCTATAAGTATTTTTCGATTAAAATTTGTCTCGTTTAGCGAATGGTAATAGTTGAAACGAATCGGGAATACAATTATGATTTGTGAGACTTGAGTATAGATCAAAGGGTTCCGTATGTTTAATTCACCTTTATCCCACTTCTCACAGATGCGAAAGTTTGTAGAGACGTAGAGTTGTCATCATAGTACTCTTTTGGAGAGGCCTATGCCCAGCAGATAGGCTGATGATGATGAAGTGCTTAGAATTTTGTCCAATAAATCCTTATCATTGTGGAAAACATTGACAGATAGACTAAAATGTGTTTCAATGAACTATGGAAAAAAAACTTTTTCAACTTTTTTTTCTAGATGCTTTACATACCTTGTTCTATAACATTTATTTATGTCATAGAACTAGCTAGAATTCACTTTCATGGACAATAAATTCTAGATAATTTATGTGAACGGGTTTACTTAAACTAGGTAGGAATAGAGAACCCTAATAAATTTGGCTAACAATGCAACATTACAATTCTACACAGCATCGGAATTCCTGAACGTTTAGTTCCTAGAAACCTAGATTATAGAGGTGGTTCGTATTTACGCAACCAGGTTTTTAAACCAGGTTCTCGCATCATACTATACGTAACTGGTTCGACTTCACGATACTTAGACGTATTAAAAATACTCGGGTGCGGCGCGCAAGTCCACCGCGCACCTTAGGACGCGGCGCGCCTCGCGGTCTCAACCCGACCTTCCGTCTCTCGGCGCGGCGCGCCCTTGGGTACGCGGCGTACTTGCGCATTGGACTTGCGCAGTGGACTCGCGCGGTCGAAGTAATACTTTCAAGTATTTAGTACCTGTAAAATACGATACGTTACGGATCTGGTACACGAAATAGCAAGTACGACTCATCTCTACTAGATTATACAAGTTTCTAGGCGTACCTAGTAGATAGATGGAATCCCGATACCCATAAATTGAAAGTAGCTAGCTAGCGGGCTATGTAGAGAGAGAGCCATTTTATTTATTTATTTATTTCAGTAATCTAGGATTCACAGTTTTCTTATCGTTTATTAGATGGCTAGATGTATATTTGTCGTACTTGAACCAATTTGAATCCACATTTTGTTTTCCGCTCGCTTAAAAGTAACAGATAGTGCGAGTACCTAGGTTAACTATAGTGTAAGAAAATATATACCTACCTATAAAAATACAGTAAGAAAATATAAATAGCTCGGAGTTTCTCTGAAGGATTAAATCCGAAACGAGGTGATCCGTCAGAGAACCAAGGTGCTTGACATAGATCAGAGAATTTGCAAGCTGAAATAATAATAGCACCCAACAGTCACATCCATAGTCCTGGCCCCACACTAGGATTCCGTCTAGAAGTTAGTCCTTTGTTTTACTTAGTAAAGTACTTCATAAAGTATTTTATTGTCTGTGATCTTTTCAAGAGTCCAATTATATATACAATAACACGTAGGCAGCCTGATAGATACTTGATCTTTCCTTCCATAACGATTTTCTTTAAGTAGGTAATTAAATAAATTCGTCAATTGCGAGTTAAATTCATGCGTCGAGGGTCTGTTACCAATTTAGTTTCGCAATTATTGCTGTGCCCAAATGCAAACATGTAGTAGGTGAATAAAAAAATACAAATTGTTACTTCAAAACTGTAAATATCAGATTTTTCATTAAAAACATTTGTTTTTAGCATTCAAAACTGCTACCAACAGCATGGGTAGATCAGTGAATTATCTGTAGAAGTATGTGAGTGAGTATCACATCCAAGAATCCTCTCAAAGTAAGAATTCGCAATAAGCCCGCCCCGCCCACATATGTACCTACACATACACACTATTGGTGAAGATACGGAGAAATCGGGAAATGGGGGAAAGTGGAAAGAGTTGGGGGCGTGAAACGGAATGACATGTGATCATACTTATTGGACGTGAGTACAGGGATATTTTTATACATTCAGGTCCTTATCTTATACAGTTCTCAAGCGTGAATCGTATAGCATATATTTTTAGACTACTCAATTAAAATGTCATTAAGCTGTAGCTACTGTTCAGTTTCAATGTGGCTAAAGTGAGTGAGAGAATGAATTTGAAACTCGATTCAGCTGAGAGTAGTTTAAGTAACGTTCTTGAATAAAAGTTATGTTTGAGAAGAGATTCTACTATTATACTTAAATAGAGTTCAGCTGATCTGTGATTAAATCTATGCTTGAGTCTTGTCTCTGAATACGAGCCTTAGTGTAGGTTTTATGACATTTTTCAACCCAAAAATTGCCTATGGAATATGAGAGGATTCAATCAAGGAAAATGCGTAGGTTCGCCTAGTTTGTAAGACTTTTCAAAGAGATATTTGTTATTTAATGGATTTAATGGACTTTGATTCAGTTCGGAATAGACTTAGTTAAAATTATTGTGGCTTCGAAGTGACTATGGAATGGTGCGTCCTAGAAAAGGCATGCCTTTTTAACGCATTCTTCTTCCTCTTGTCATGTCATTGATTCGTTCTTGGTCATCCTTTATTAATTAGGGCAGTGATCGGGTTGAGGTATCGTGTCCCTGAAAAGGGTATATGACCGTCGGTGAAAGAAAAATTTATAACAATTTTTTTTATCTATATTTTGATATCAGTGAATGGACTACAAATAATCTTTGTTCTAGTCTACTTAAGATTCAAAAAGAGAGAAAGTACAGAGAAGAAAACGAGAGAAAAAAGAAGAGAACAAAAGTTCAAATTGATGACGAGGAAATATAGGGAAGGTTAGATAAGTTTAATACTAATAAACTTGTTCTGAAATGTTTTTAATATATCCGTCAAACTTTACCCCACAACTTGTTTAATAATCGTGATTTGAAAACTACCAAAACTTTGCGAAACTCATATTCCTTGCTTCCATAAAGTATTTTAACACCAAAGAGTGGAAAAAATATTGAAAACTTTCTTGACTCCGTATGAATGGAGGGTCTTGTACTTCCGTGAGCCTGTGTCACTCTTTTGACAAGGGTTATATGAATTTAATCTATGAACAGTCTTTTATGTTACTGTTTTGAGAGGAGGTAGGGCATAGCGAGATTTTCTAGTTCTGAATTGGAGCAGCCCGCCTGGGGAGGTATCTCCGCCTTACAGAAGATCGCAGCTAAATAACATTATTTGTTTCAAATAGTGTTGTGTTCCTGTGGTGAGTGGGGTTGCCAGAGCTCTTTAGGGGGGAAGGGGGTTCGGGGTCGGCAACGCGTGCGTGATGCCTCTGGTATTGCAAGCGCTCATAGGCTACGGTAACCGCTTACCATCAGGTGGGCCGTAAGCTTATTGCCACCTCTGTTGTATAAAAAAAAAAAAATTGCAGGACCTTCATGTATTTTTATAAACCCCCTTTTAACACTATATCTTAGCAACCCATCTCATATTTTTACCCGTACCTACGGCTATACGTCCAAGTTGTTGAGAGATCTTCGCTCGCTTAACTATTACTCATTATTTGTCAAATAGACAAAACTGGTGATTTGTAACATAATTAATATTAAAACAGTTTTTGTGAGTCTTTTTGAGTCCCCATTCCCGATCAATTTGTACGTTAAGAAACAATCTATATACCTAGGTAATATTATTGACTGAGTGAATCTTCTGTATGTTAGTAACTATTGCTTCATCTGTGCTATCGTGATATTGCTAAAGTTCAGAGCTCCTACTTTTATTACAAGACCGCTTTTGTTCGACACCACTCCTTTCAAAACACTTCGTAAAGCCAACCCAACACTTTTTATCCCCGTTTTGATGTAAAGCCAGCCACACAAGCTACGCACGTAGTACACGCCGCCCACGATTGACACGAAAGCTACCAGCGCCAGCGTAGCGAGCCCAGCTTACGAAAAGCACGAGCGTAGCGAGCCACGCGCACACTAGCCTGTCAAGCGTATACTACGTGCGTAGAAATGTGTTCTTAAATGTTTTCACCATGCACGAAAGGAAGCTGTGATTGACACACTGACATCTTTACTCGTTGTCCGGATAGGTCACAACCAAATTGGTCATTGTTGGATGGAATTTGATTTAATCTGAATAAGGAAATCCGTAGAATAGCAGTGCCGGTGGCCTTGGTGCCACCGACACAGCTCTCAGAATTAGCAGTTGAAGTGGTATAAAGGTTCTTGAATGGCGACTACGAACCGAGCGATGTAGTGCTCGAAGTCCTGATGGACCGACAAGACCATTCTTCATGGAACTCTTTGAGGGAGTCCTATGTCCAGCAGTGGAATTCATCAGGCAGATGATGATGATGAGGGATGGAGGCCTGGAATCTGAGACGCCAATGACTAGTTGAAGAGAAGGTACTGTAGTATTAAGGTACGTCTTACGCAATATTACCTACGGACGGTCGTATAATAATCGTTTCGTGGAAAAAGCTTATAGAACGATCTATATACAAGGTGTTTCATAATATGTTTAACATCCCGAAGGGGCCTTTTTTATTAAAAAAAAAAAGAAAACGAAGCGTGGTAAAAAAAGTTTATTCCCGAACTCTTTCATAATAGCTTTTTTGGTCTTTTCATCTTTTTATTTTAAAACGTACATGAAGTTTGACATAAAGATTACTACCTAAAATAGCTGAATGAGGTTGAAATGATTTGACCCCAAAACAGCAGATTGCATAGAGTTTTTTTCAATGAAAAATTTTAAATTTCCAAAAGATGTAGAGTGAACTTCATTGCCAATTGGGTGTTGAATAGGCCTCTTTCGGGATAATATACATAATTATGAATCACCTTGTACAAGTAGTTACAAGTAATCGTATGTCGACAGTAGCTAACTAAGTAGCTGTAATCTGTGGTATCGATATGGGAATCATTTCAACTATCGAAGATATCATTATAAATTACATACCAATGAGATTTCACTGTTTCTAGGGTTGTCAACGTTAGTTGAGACTTCTTTTTATTCAGAAGATAATTTTTACCCAGCCGGAAGTAGTTAGTTATAAAATATAACCGGATAAAGAGTAGGCAATGTATAATGCTATTTACTACATTCTTCCCAAAACTCACAGAAAGGCGGCATGAAAGAGTAACAAACATCTAATAGATCTTCACATTTTTACATTTTTCGTATCTATAATATTCATCATCATCATCAGCCTGATGAAGTCCTCTGCTGAACATAGGCCTCCCCCAAAGAGTGCCATGACGAACGGTCTTTGAGCCTTCTCCATCCACCGACTTCCCGCCTTCACAATGTCGTCGGTCCATCGAGTCCAACATTTAGCCGTGTTTGTAGCTTGATTCTTTTAGGCTTTGTCGCTAGGAGCAGGCTTCACGTAGTTTCTAAGACGTTTCAAAGTGAGCCTAGTGATTTATTGAAATAAACATCTCTTGACTTTGGTTTTGAGTTGCTCGAACATCGCTTGTGTGATAGGGCTCGTACATAGTTGACATAGGTATTTGTTTTATTGGCAACCCTATTTCATTCAAAGGCCACCGCGTAATACTCAAAGTTCCAATTCACTCAAGCATTCTACAATCACCAACAAGGTAGCGAGACATTTTAGATTCTATAGCCCGTGATTTGAATGGTCGAGCTACATAGCATCGCATGAATTGGGAGGGGATCATAGTGTAGCTTGTTAAGTTAAGCTGGAAATCTTAATGCTAACTAATGCTGTTATAAATGCAATGGTGTGTTAGTTTGTTGCTTGATTGGTTGGTTTGTTGGTTTGTGCTTTAACACAGCAACGAAACAATAGATGTGATTTTTTGCATACACATAGATGAAGAGCCGGAGATTGACATATGCTACTATTAATCCGGGTACCCAATCGAAACCGCGAGCGGGCGCTATTAAAATCGTACCGACACAGACATTTTCATAGAGAGACAGAATCTGAGATACACATTCGTATGGTGCCAGTATACAGGCAGGAATGAGGACAGCATTATATGGTGGCTGACATTGCTGAAGCATGTTAACTGTACAGGTAAATTTTGCTAGGCTCTGAACATCTGACTTGGTAATCTGTGGCAGGTTTTTGAGGATTTCTAGTTGCTCATTTATAATGCAATGTTGATTGCCGAACCTCAGCTCCAATGCTGCCATCACAACCGACGCCGCCGCCGCCACTTACACACAAGCCCGCCAAGCCTAAGTCCTATCTTACAAAGGTATCTAGCATCAGCCTAAAAAGAGCAAGAATATTACAGGCTGAAAAAACGGTTATTGAAGAAATTACAGCGGCTAAATTGAAAGCCGCTGATGAAAAGGCCAAACTTGTGGAAGAGAGCATACTGCAGAGACTTCAAATTGATAAACAACTGATTGAATTAGAAGAAGACGACGATGGCACCGACAGCCAGTCTTCTTACGGTGTGGCCAAATGGGTTGATACCACTGTGGTGCAAGCAGCAACACCTGCCAAGAATCATCCATCACCACCACAGCCTAAAGACCACCCACTGAAGGATCTTACCCACACCGCAATCAACAGTGCACCTGCATCATCAGACGAAGTAAGACTTCTAGCCGCTGCCCTTCATAAGAGTCATAGAGCCACGCAGTCACTAAAACTTCCTACATTTGATGGGAAAGCCTCTGAATGGCTAATTTACAAAGCGGCTTATGAAGAAGATGCAGCAGAACTCAGCATGATAGAGAACTTAAGGAGGTTACGAGCAACTCTAAAAGGTGAAGCAAGGAATACTGTAAGTTCTCTTTTGAATATTAACACTGACCCTAAAGAAGTGATGGCAGCATTGGAGCTGAGGTTCGGCAATCAACATTGCATTATAAATGAGCAACTAGAAATCCTCAAAAACCTGCCACAGATTACCAAGTCAGATGTTCAGAGCCTAGCAAAATTTACCTGTACAGTTAACAACTGTGTCACAACCATCAAAACTCTAAACAGGATGGAACACCTACAGAACCCAGAACTGTACAGCATGATAGTAAAGAAATTAGACAGCAGCACCAGAGATAGATTTTATGACTACGCAGAGACCGTGCACAATGATTCTTCCCCGATTCTACTGTCATTGACAGCATTTCTAAAGCGTGAGGCTGAGAGATGCCTCCGCTTTGCACCCTTCCTGGCATCATCCACTCCGAGCGGACCTTCACCTCAGCAGCCCAGCCAGCCCCAGTCTACTGCTGCAGCCAGCCCGCCAGTGTCAGCTCCACCAGCAGCCCCGGGCCAGAGGTACAGTGTCAATGCGACATCTGCAGAACAAGGTACGAAAAGTTATAAGTGTCTTTTATGTGATGGTGACCATGTTCTTCCTAAATGTGAATCGTTTATTCAAAAATCTGTTGATGATCGTTGGCAATTTGTGAAAGACAATAAGTTATGTGTACGGTGTGTATTATATAAGCATATAGGTAAAAACTGCAAAATTTCAAAGTACTTACATAGACTCTTGAGAAAAGATAAAAATATTGAAAACGCTGTAAATAGTGACCAACCTCACCAATTAAACAACTGTTGTAACAATAGCATGTTAAATAGTAAAACATACCTGAAAGTTTTGCCAGTAACAGTTTCAGGACCTCTAAAATCTGTAAAAACATTTGCATTACTGGACGAGGGAGCCACAATCACACTGATCAATAGCGACTTAGCCCAAGAAATTGGTGCTGATGGCCCAAGTGACCCTCTTCATCTGAAAGGTTTAGGTTTGAATATAGTGGAAAATAGCAAAAGGGTTAACTTTTCCATCTCTGGAAAAGAAAGCAAAACATTCAGTATACATGCTAGGACCAAAAACAGTTTAGAGTTAGGCTTACAGACTGTGAACAAACCTGAACTTTTGCAGTTTGAACAGATACAGAAGGTTGAACAGTTTATTGATTGGTATTCACATGGTGTCCCAAAAATTCTTATAGGACAAGATAATTGGCCACTCATCATCACTCAAGAAATTTGTGCAGGGGAAAGTACTCAACCTGTGGCATCAAAAACATCCCTTGGATGGGTTATTCATGGTTGCATCAACACTGTTAGGAATGTGTACAAAAAATACAGGGTGGGCAGTTCTGAAAACCAAATATACAGGGTTATTCACGGTTCTATTAGCTCTGCTAGGAATGTGTACGAAAAATACAGGGTGAACAATAGTGAGTACGTAAAATACAGGGTGAACAATAATGAGTACGAAAAATACAGGGTGGCCGATAGTGAAAACGAAAAATACAGGTTGGTCAATAGTGAAAACGAAAAATACAGGGTGGCCGATAGTGATAACAAAAAATACAGGGTGGCCGATAGTGAAAACGAAAAATACAGGTTGGTCAATAGTGAAAACGAAAAATACAGGGTGGCCGATAGTGATAACAAAAAATACAGGGTGGCCGATTATGAAAACGATAAATACAGGGTGGCCGATAGTGAAAACGAAAAATACAGGGTGGTCAATAGCGAAAGCGAACTATACAGGGTGTCCGATCGGGAAAATGAAAAATACAAGGTTTTCGATAGGGACGATGAAATATACTGGGTCGCCGACAAGATAGATACAATATACAGGGTACACCACAGTGATACGGAGACTTTACACTGTGATGTTAATAACCATGACGACGACCTACACGCAATGATAAAACAGAGTTTCGAATTAGACTGTTTAGGTATACAGCCGAAAGTCCGAATTAATCCCATCGAAGATAGAGCAATCGAAATTTTACAGTCCACTACCAAACGCCTCGATGGGACTACATGGGAAACGGGATTGTTGTGGCAGAGTGAAAATGTCATTCTGCCTAACTGTAGCAAAAATATGGCACTAAAACGTTTTGAAATTCTAGAACGAAAATTGAAAAAGGATCCCGATTTGAGTACTAGATACACTGAACAAATGCGAAAACTTTTTCAAAATCATTACGCAGTAGTGTGCCAACCACAGTCGAATGAAACTAATGAGAATAGTGAATCATGGTTTTTACCGCATTTTGCCGTAACCAACCCAAATAAACCAGGAAAAGTCAGGCCGGTTTTCGATGCAGCTGCTAAAACTCAGGGTGTTTCTCTAAATGACAAATTATTAACCGGTCCTGATTTGTTACAATCGTTGCTAGGTTTATTATGGCGGTTCCGTTTAAAGCGAATTGGTGCAACGGCAGATATCAGGGATATGTTTCTCAACATTAAAATAAAAAAAGTGGATCAGAATTATCAGAAATTTTTATGGCGTGAACCTACAGACTCTAATCCTCCCAAAATTTGCAAGATGACATCTATGCTTTTCGGCGCGACTTGCTCACCATGCTCTGCCATTTATGTCAAAGACACCAATGCGCGACAATTTCAGGATAAATATCCTGACTCAGTAGAGGCGATTATAAGAAATCATTACGTCGACGACTACTTGGATAGCTACGACCATGAAAGTGAAGCCATACAGAGAGCAAGCGAAATCATATTCATACACAGTCAAGGAGGTTTCGATATTAGGAGCTGGGCTAGCAACTCCGAAGCAGTCCTAAAAACCATACCAGAAGAGAAGAGGGCTCACGAGAACATTGACCTTACTCCAGAAGCGGGTCAACTTAACAAAACGTTAGGAATGGTATGGGAGCCAGCTACAGATACCTTGATCTTTAACATGTCGATGCATAGAGTCCCGTCCAAAATCTCCACATGTCAGGAATGCCCCACTAAACGTCAAATGCTATCTGTAATAATGAGTGTATTTGACCCTTTAGGTCTGGTCACTCCGCTTACGATCAAAGGCAGAATCCTACTGCAAGAAGTGTGGCGAACTAAAGTAGGCTGGGATAACCAAATAGAAGATAAACAGTTTGAGAAATGGCGAAAATGGATACGTGAACTAAGTTTAGTAAAGGAGTGCAAGATACCTCGTTGTTACTCACCGCGATTGAACCCATGGCGAATAGACTTGCACACCTTCTGTGACGCCAGTGAGAAAGCGTACGCAGCTGCATGCTACTTCCGTTACCATTATGAAGATGGAGAAGTCAAAGTAGTATTAGTCGCAGCTAAAGCTAAGGTTACTCCACTGAAGCCCATGTCTATACCAAGGCTCGAATTACAAGCCGCTCTTCTAGGCTCAAGATTAGCGAAAACGGTGGAAGAGGAACATGAAGTCAAATTACACAAGAAATATTTTTGGAGTGACTCCGGCACCACACTTGCCTGGATCCGGTCTGACCCTAGGAAGTACAAGGCATATGTTGGTCATCGCCTTGCAGCCATCGATGATCTATCTTCACCTTCACAATGGAAATGGGTACCGACAGCTGACAACGTAGCGGATATGGCAACAAGAGACATCGTAGCCTGCAGCTTTTCACCTAATGATAGATGGTTTATCGGCCCAGATTTCTTATACCAACCTGAAAGTTCATGGCCCACAGAAAAAGAAATTCCCAAACCGACTTCAGAATCGATAACGGAAGAGAAAATTCACACAATAGTTCACAAAACCGAATTCTCAGTCCCAGACTTCACCAGATTTTCATCACTACAGAGACTTATCAGAGCGACAGCTTACGTTTTACTCTTCATTAATAAATGCAGAAAGACCAGTGAAATTACTCTTACTGTCGAGTTATTACATAAAGCAGAGAAAATGTTAATCAGAAAGTCACAATTCGACAGCTATAGCAAAGAAATCAGCCAGTTAAAGAATAATCTGCCATGCAAAGATAGCAGTCTTCTTCAAGTCTGTCCCTATTTAGACAACGATAGAATACTCCGTGCTCGTGGCAGAATCGATTCGGCGCCGGAAGTCCCAGAAGCTTGCAAGAGACCTATTATTCTGGATCATTCCAACGTCTATACCAAGCTGCTTATCTCAGATTACCACAAAAAACAACATCACGCCAGCACCGAAACGGTGTTGAACGAAATCAGGCAGAAGTTCTACATCAGCAAATTGAGATCTACACTTAGACTAGTGGCACATCATTGCCAATTCTGCAAGATAAAACGCGCGACTCCTTCAGCTCCAATTATGGGTGATTTACCTCTATGCAGACTTGACCATCACAAACGCCCGTTCACTCACTGCGGACTGGATTATTTCGGTCCAGTTGAAGTTACCATAGGCAGACGACGCGAAAAACGCTATGGTGCTTTATTTACCTGCATGGTCACTCGAGCAGTACACGTCGAACTTGCTTCCAGCCTAACTTCAGACTCAGCGATCATGGCTATAAGACGGATGATTGGCCGCAGAGGATGTCCTACTGACATTTACTCAGATAACGGCACCAATTTTAAAGGAGCTGAAACAGAATTAAAGAAAGCCTGGAACGAGCTCGTGAAGGACGAAAACTTTCAACAAGACTTGCTGAATCGGAGAATAAAATGGCATTTCATCCCAGCTACTGCCGCAAATATGGGCGGCGCTTGGGAAAGATTAGTGCAGTCGATCAAAAAAGCTTTGTATGCCACACTCCATGAACGAGCACCCCGCGAAGAAACCTTAGTAACGTTATTAGTAGAGGCAGAGCATACAGTTAATAGTAGACCTCTAACTCACGTATCAGATGACATCAACGATGCTGAGGCACTTACTCCTAATCACTTTTTGTTAGGAACTTCTTCAGGCGTCCCACTGCCCGGCAAGTTTGATGACAAGGATTTAATGTTACGAAAGCAATGGAAAATTGCTCAACGGTTAGCAGACATGTTTTGGCAGAGGTGGCTTAAAGAATACCTCCCGACTCTCGTACCAAGGACAGGAAAAGACTGCGATGAGGATCTAAAGATAGGAGATCTAGTTGTCATAGCCGACGGGACTCTCCCACGCAACATGTGGCCCAAAGGCATTATCAAAGCCACTTTTCCTGGTAAAGACAATCGCGTCAGAGTAGTAGACGTAAAGGCTACAGGAGGTACATTCCGTAGGCCCAGTAATAAAATTATGCGTATACCTGTCGAGGTTAGCTCCCAGAGTTAGGTTAGTCTTGACTAGCCGATTGGCCTCCGGTTTTTGGGCACTTATAATTTACGAGGCGTGCCAAGAAGGGGGGGTATGTTGCCAATCGAATCAGTGTGGTTGTGGCTTTAGTTAAGGCTTAAGTTTTTTTTATAATTAAGTAAGCTGAATTTAAATTTGTTTTAATGGTTATTTCTAAGTTATTATTATTATTACCTATTCTATTTCTAATGTAAGATTTGGCCTACTAATTCAATTCTAAAAAATCTAACATTACTATGAGTACAATTTTGAAATTTGAACAAATGTTAAGTATTTTTTTTGCTCAAATTTTATTTTAACGATTATGTTCACGTTTATTTAGTTCTGTTTTAGTTTTGGAAGTTTCTTCAAATAACATTAACTAGTTTTATCTCAAGATTGTTATAGTGTTAATCCTTTGAGTGTTATTACCTTGATTCTGACAAACATATTGGCTTCAGTAAGCTTTTTTTTGGGCACTTAGATATTACAGAAGCGTGCCAAGGGGGGAGTATGTCGCCAATCAATCAATGTCATGGCAGACAAGTGTAAAAACACTCAATAGTTTAAAATATATATTAATATTTTAAACTTGTAACACAATAGGGACGCTAGCTACCGGAAACGGAAAGAGAAAAAAGTGCTAGTTCAAAATTGTCATGGCGGATTAGATTACGTAAGAAAAAAGTTGCAAAAAGTTTCAGTCAGTTTAGTTTAATTTAGTTTTAGTTTTTGGAGTAGTGTTCATGTCAGTCAGTTACTTATTATTATTAATAAAAGTTTCTCGTGTATTGCTGGATTTTATTACCGAAAAGAGTGCAGAGATCACAATGTGATCTCTGCACTCTTTTGAAACTTTTTGCAACTTTTTTCTTACGTAATCGATTCTGAAGTCGGTTTGGGAATTTCTTTTTCTGTGGGCCATGAACTTTCAGGTTGGTATAAGAAATCTGGGCCGATAAACCATCTATCATTAGGTGAAAAGCTGCAGGCTACGATGTCTCTTGTTGCCATATCCGCTACGTTGTCAGCTGTCGGTACCCATTTCCATTGTGAAGGTGAAGATAGATCATCGATGGCTGCAAGGCGATGACCAACATATGCCTTGTACTTCCTAGGGTCAGACCGGATCCAGGCAAGTGTGGTGCCGGAGTCACTCCAAAAGTATTTCTCGTGTAATTTGACTTCATGTTCCTCTTCCACCGTTTTCGCTAATCTTGAGCCTAGAAGAGCGGCTTGTAATTCGAGCCTTGGTATAGACATGGGCTTCAGTGGAGTAACCTTAGCTTTAGCTGCGACTAATACTACTTTGACTTCTCCGTCTTCATAATGGTAACGGAAGTAGCATGCAGCTGCATACGCTTTCTCACTGGCGTCACAGAAGGTGTGCAAGTCTATTCGCCATGGGTTCAATCGCGGTGAGTAACAACGAGGTATCTTGCACTCCTTTACTAAACTTAGCTCACGTATCCATTTTCGCCATTTCTCGAACTGTTTATCTTCTATTTGGTTATCCCAGCCTACTTTAGTTCGCCACACTTCTTGCAGTAGGATTCTGCCTTTGATCGTAAGCGGAGTGACCAGACCTAAAGGGTCAAATACACTCATTATTACAGATAGCATTTGACGTTTAGTGGGGCATTCCTGACATGTGGAGATTTTGGACGGGACTCTATGCATCGACATGTTAAAGATCAAGGTATCTGTAGCTGGCTCCCATACCATTCCTAACGTTTTGTTAAGTTGACCCGCTTCTGGAGTAAGGTCAATGTTCTCGTGAGCCCTCTTCTCTTCTGGTATGGTTTTTAGGACTGCTTCGGAGTTGCTAGCCCAGCTCCTAATATCGAAACCTCCTTGACTGTGTATGAATATGATTTCGCTTGCTCTCTGTATGGCTTCACTTTCATGGTCGTAGCTATCCAAGTAGTCGTCGACGTAATGATTTCTTATAATCGCCTCTACTGAGTCAGGATATTTATCCTGAAATTGTCGCGCATTGGTGTCTTTGACATAAATGGCAGAGCATGGTGAGCAAGTCGCGCCGAAAAGCATAGATGTCATCTTGCAAATTTTGGGAGGATTAGAGTCTGTAGGTTCACGCCATAAAAATTTCTGATAATTCTGATCCACTTTTTTTATTTTAATGTTGAGAAACATATCCCTGATATCTGCCGTTGCACCAATTCGCTTTAAACGGAACCGCCATAATAAACCTAGCAACGATTGTAACAAATCAGGACCGGTTAATAATTTGTCATTTAGAGAAACACCCTGAGTTTTAGCAGCTGCATCGAAAACCGGCCTGACTTTTCCTGGTTTATTTGGGTTGGTTACGGCAAAATGCGGTAAAAACCATGATTCACTATTCTCATTAGTTTCATTCGACTGTGGTTGGCACACTACTGCGTAATGATTTTGAAAAAGTTTTCGCATTTGTTCAGTGTATCTAGTACTCAAATCGGGATCCTTTTTCAATTTTCGTTCTAGAATTTCAAAACGTTTTAGTGCCATATTTTTGCTACAGTTAGGCAGAATGACATTTTCACTCTGCCACAACAATCCCGTTTCCCATGTAGTCCCATCGAGGCGTTTGGTAGTGGACTGTAAAATTTCGATTGCTCTATCTTCGATGGGATTAATTCGGACTTTCGGCTGTATACCTAAACAGTCTAATTCGAAACTCTGTTTTATCATTGCGTGTAGGTCGTCGTCATGGTTATTAACATCACAGTGTAAAGTCTCCGTATCACTGTGGTGTACCCTGTATATTGTATCTATCTTGTCGGCGACCCAGTATATTTCATCGTCCCTATCGAAAACCTTGTATTTTTCATTTTCCCGATCGGACACCCTGTATAGTTCGCTTTCGCTATTGACCACCCTGTATTTTTCGTTTTCACTATCGGCCACCCTGTATTTATCGTTTTCATAATCGGCCACCCTGTATTTTTTGTTATCACTATCGGCCACCCTGTATTTTTCGTTTTCACTATTGACCAACCTGTATTTTTCGTTTTCACTATCGGCCACCCTGTATTTTTTGTTATCACTATCGGCCACCCTGTATTTTTCGTTTTCACTATTGACCAACCTGTATTTTTCGTTTTCACTATCGGCCACCCTGTATTTTTCGTACTCATTATTGTTCACCCTGTATTTTACGTACTCACTATTGTTCACCCTGTATTTTTCGTACACATTCCTAGCAGAGCTAATAGAACCGTGAATAACCCTGTATATTTGGTTTTCAGAACTGCCCACCCTGTATTTTTTGTACACATTCCTAACAGTGTTGATGCAACCATGAATAACCCATCCAAGGGATGTTTTTGATGCCACAGGTTGAGTACTTTCCCCTGCACAAATTTCTTGAGTGATGATGAGTGGCCAATTATCTTGTCCTATAAGAATTTTTGGGACACCATGTGAATACCAATCAATAAACTGTTCAACCTTCTGTATCTGTTCAAACTGCAAAAGTTCAGGTTTGTTCACAGTCTGTAAGCCTAACTCTAAACTGTTTTTGGTCCTAGCATGTATACTGAATGTTTTGCTTTCTTTTCCAGAGATGGAAAAGTTAACCCTTTTGCTATTTTCCACTATATTCAAACCTAAACCTTTCAGATGAAGAGGGTCACTTGGGCCATCAGCACCAATTTCTTGGGCTAAGTCGCTATTGATCAGTGTGATTGTGGCTCCCTCGTCCAGTAATGCAAATGTTTTTACAGATTTTAGAGGTCCTGAAACTGTTACTGGCAAAACTTTCAGGTATGTTTTACTATTTAACATGCTATTGTTACAACAGTTGTTTAATTGGTGAGGTTGGTCACTATTTACAGCGTTTTCAATATTTTTATCTTTTCTCAAGAGTCTATGTAAGTACTTTGAAATTTTGCAGTTTTTACCTATATGCTTATATAATACACACCGTACACATAACTTATTGTCTTTCACAAATTGCCAACGATCATCAACAGATTTTTGAATAAACGATTCACATTTAGGAAGAACATGGTCACCATCACATAAAAGACACTTATAACTTTTCGTACCTTGTTCTGCAGATGTCGCATTGACACTGTACCTCTGGCCCGGGGCTGCTGGTGGAGCTGACACTGGCGGGCTGGCTGCAGCAGTAGACTGGGGCTGGCTGGGCTGCTGAGGTGAAGGTCCGCTCGGAGTGGATGATGCCAGGAAGGGTGCAAAGCGGAGGCATCTCTCAGCCTCACGCTTTAGAAATGCTGTCAATGACAGTAGAATCGGGGAAGAATCATTGTGCACGGTCTCTGCGTAGTCATAAAATCTATCTCTGGTGCTGCTGTCTAATTTCTTTACTATCATGCTGTACAGTTCTGGGTTCTGTAGGTGTTCCATCCTGTTTAGAGTTTTGATGGTTGTGACACAGTTGTTAACTGTACAGGTAAATTTTGCTAGGCTCTGAACATCTGACTTGGTAATCTGTGGCAGGTTTTTGAGGATTTCTAGTTGCTCATTTATAATGCAATGTTGATTGCCGAACCTCAGCTCCAATGCTGCCATCACAACCGACGCCGCCGCCGCCACTTACACACAAGCCCGCCAAGCCTAAGTCCTATCTTACAAAGGTATCTAGCATCAGCCTAAAAAGAGCAAGAATATTACAGGCTGAAAAAACGGTTATTGAAGAAATTACAGCGGCTAAATTGAAAGCCGCTGATGAAAAGGCCAAACTTGTGGAAGAGAGCATACTGCAGAGACTTCAAATTGATAAACAACTGATTGAATTAGAAGAAGACGACGATGGCACCGACAGCCAGTCTTCTTACGGTGTGGCCAAATGGGTTGATACCACTGTGGTGCAAGCAGCAACACCTGCCAAGAATCATCCATCACCACCACAGCCTAAAGACCACCCACTGAAGGATCTTACCCACACCGCAATCAACAGTGCACCTGCATCATCAGACGAAGTAAGACTTTTCAACAAGACTTGCTGAATCGGAGAATAAAATGGCATTTCATCCCAGCTACTGCCGCAAATATGGGCGGCGCTTGGGAAAGATTAGTGCAGTCGATCAAAAAAGCTTTGTATGCCACACTCCATGAACGAGCACCCCGCGAAGAAACCTTAGTAACGTTATTAGTAGAGGCAGAGCATACAGTTAATAGTAGACCTCTAACTCACGTATCAGATGACATCAACGATGCTGAGGCACTTACTCCTAATCACTTTTTGTTAGGAACTTCTTCAGGCGTCCCACTGCCCGGCAAGTTTGACGACAAGGATTTAATGTTACGAAAGCAATGGAAAATTGCTCAACGGTTAGCAGACATGTTTTGGCAGAGGTGGCTTAAAGAATACCTCCCGACTCTCGTACCAAGGACAGGAAAAGACTGCGATGAGGATCTAAAGATAGGAGATCTAGTTGTCATAGCCGACGGGACTCTCCCACGCAACATGTGGCCCAAAGGCATTATCAAAGCCACTTTTCCTGGTAAAGACAATCGCGTCAGAGTAGTAGACGTAAAGGCTACAGGAGGTACATTCCGTAGGCCCAGTAATAAAATTATGCGTATACCTGTCGAGGTTAGCTCCCAGAGTTAGGTTAGTCTTGACTAGCCGATTGGCCTCCGGTTTTTGGGCACTTATAATTTACGAGGCGTGCCAAGAAGGGGGGGTATGTTGCCAATCGAATCAGTGTGGTTGTGGCTTTAGTTAAGGCTTAAGTTTTTTTTATAATTAAGTAAGCTGAATTTAAATTTGTTTTAATGGTTATTTCTAAGTTATTATTATTATTACCTATTCTATTTCTAATGTAAGATTTGGCCTACTAATTCAATTCTAAAAAATCTAACATTACTATGAGTACAATTTTGAAATTTGAACAAATGTTAAGTATTTTTTTTGCTCAAATTTTATTTTAACGATTATGTTCACGTTTATTTAGTTCTGTTTTAGTTTTGGAAGTTTCTTCAAATAACATTAACTAGTTTTATCTCAAGATTGTTATAGTGTTAATCCTTTGAGTGTTATTACCTTGATTCTGACAAACATATTGGCTTCAGTAAGCTTTTTTTTTGGGCACTTAGATATTACAGAAGCGTGCCAAGGGGGGAGTATGTCGCCAATCAATCAATGTCATGGCAGACAAGTGTAAAAACACTCAATAGTTTAAAATATATATTAATATTTTAAACTTGTAACACAATAGGGACGCTAGCTACCGGAAACGGAAAGAGAAAAAAGTGCTAGTTCAAAATTGTCATGGCGGATTAGATTACGTAAGAAAAAAGTTGCAAAAAGTTTCAGTCAGTTTAGTTTAATTTAGTTTTAGTTTTTGGAGTAGTGTTCATGTCAGTCAGTTACTTATTATTATTAATAAAAGTTTCTCGTGTATTGCTGGATTTTATTACCGAAAAGAGTGCAGAGATCACATGTGGTCCTTACGAGCCCTAGAGACCGGCGACCAGGAGAAACTCAGAAAGTACTAACTGACCCACCATGCCGTCGACGCGATCTCAATCACGGGATGGCCAGCAACAAAAGGACGCCTCGGCCGCCCCCGCCCAAGTAAAAGTAGACGCTGACCAGGCAATACATGAGCATGCCGCGCCGCCGCAACCGACGCCGCCGCCGCCACTTACACACAAGCCCGCCAAGCCTAAGTCCTATCTTACAAAGGTATCTAGCATCAGCCTAAAAAGAGCAAGAATATTACAGGCTGAAAAAACGGTTATTGAAGAAATTACAGCGGCTAAATTGAAAGCCGCTGATGAAAAGGCCAAACTTGTGGAAGAGAGCATACTGCAGAGACTTCAAATTGATAAACAACTGATTGAATTAGAAGAAGACGACGATGGCACCGACAGCCAGTCTTCTTACGGTGTGGCCAAATGGGTTGATACCACTGTGGTGCAAGCAGCAACACCTGCCAAGAATCATCCATCACCACCACAGCCTAAAGACCACCCACTGAAGGATCTTACCCACACCGCAATCAACAGTGCACCTGCATCATCAGACGAAGTAAGACTTCTAGCCGCTGCCCTTCATAAGAGTCATAGAGCCACGCAGTCACTAAAACTTCCTACATTTGATGGGAAAGCCTCTGAATGGCTAATTTACAAAGCGGCTTATGAAGAAGATGCAGCAGAACTCAGCATGATAGAGAACTTAAGGAGGTTACGAGCAACTCTAAAAGGTGAAGCAAGGAATACTGTAAGTTCTCTTTTGAATATTAACACTGACCCTAAAGAAGTGATGGCAGCATTGGAGCTGAGGTTCGGCAATCAACATTGCATTATAAATGAGCAACTAGAAATCCTCAAAAACCTGCCACAGATTACCAAGTCAGATGTTCAGAGCCTAGCAAAATTTACCTGTACAGTTAACAACTGTGTCACAACCATCAAAACTCTAAACAGGATGGAACACCTACAGAACCCAGAACTGTACAGCATGATAGTAAAGAAATTAGACAGCAGCACCAGAGATAGATTTTATGACTACGCAGAGACCGTGCACAATGATTCTTCCCCGATTCTACTGTCATTGACAGCATTTCTAAAGCGTGAGGCTGAGAGATGCCTCCGCTTTGCACCCTTCCTGGCATCATCCACTCCGAGCGGACCTTCACCTCAGCAGCCCAGCCAGCCCCAGTCTACTGCTGCAGCCAGCCCGCCAGTGTCAGCTCCACCAGCAGCCCCGGGCCAGAGGTACAGTGTCAATGCGACATCTGCAGAACAAGGTACGAAAAGTTATAAGTGTCTTTTATGTGATGGTGACCATGTTCTTCCTAAATGTGAATCGTTTATTCAAAAATCTGTTGATGATCGTTGGCAATTTGTGAAAGACAATAAGTTATGTGTACGGTGTGTATTATATAAGCATATAGGTAAAAACTGCAAAATTTCAAAGTACTTACATAGACTCTTGAGAAAAGATAAAAATATTGAAAACGCTGTAAATAGTGACCAACCTCACCAATTAAACAACTGTTGTAACAATAGCATGTTAAATAGTAAAACATACCTGAAAGTTTTGCCAGTAACAGTTTCAGGACCTCTAAAATCTGTAAAAACATTTGCATTACTGGACGAGGGAGCCACAATCACACTGATCAATAGCGACTTAGCCCAAGAAATTGGTGCTGATGGCCCAAGTGACCCTCTTCATCTGAAAGGTTTAGGTTTGAATATAGTGGAAAATAGCAAAAGGGTTAACTTTTCCATCTCTGGAAAAGAAAGCAAAACATTCAGTATACATGCTAGGACCAAAAACAGTTTAGAGTTAGGCTTACAGACTGTGAACAAACCTGAACTTTTGCAGTTTGAACAGATACAGAAGGTTGAACAGTTTATTGATTGGTATTCACATGGTGTCCCAAAAATTCTTATAGGACAAGATAATTGGCCACTCATCATCACTCAAGAAATTTGTGCAGGGGAAAGTACTCAACCTGTGGCATCAAAAACATCCCTTGGATGGGTTATTCATGGTTGCATCAACACTGTTAGGAATGTGTACAAAAAATACAGGGTGGGCAGTTCTGAAAACCAAATATACAGGGTTATTCACGGTTCTATTAGCTCTGCTAGGAATGTGTACGAAAAATACAGGGTGAACAATAGTGAGTACGTAAAATACAGGGTGAACAATAATGAGTACGAAAAATACAGGGTGGCCGATAGTGAAAACGAAAAATACAGGTTGGTCAATAGTGAAAACGAAAAATACAGGGTGGCCGATAGTGATAACAAAAAATACAGGGTGGCCGATAGTGAAAACGAAAAATACAGGTTGGTCAATAGTGAAAACGAAAAATACAGGGTGGCCGATAGTGATAACAAAAAATACAGGGTGGCCGATTATGAAAACGATAAATACAGGGTGGCCGATAGTGAAAACGAAAAATACAGGGTGGTCAATAGCGAAAGCGAACTATACAGGGTGTCCGATCGGGAAAATGAAAAATACAAGGTTTTCGATAGGGACGATGAAATATACTGGGTCGCCGACAAGATAGATACAATATACAGGGTACACCACAGTGATACGGAGACTTTACACTGTGATGTTAATAACCATGACGACGACCTACACGCAATGATAAAACAGAGTTTCGAATTAGACTGTTTAGGTATACAGCCGAAAGTCCGAATTAATCCCATCGAAGATAGAGCAATCGAAATTTTACAGTCCACTACCAAACGCCTCGATGGGACTACATGGGAAACGGGATTGTTGTGGCAGAGTGAAAATGTCATTCTGCCTAACTGTAGCAAAAATATGGCACTAAAACGTTTTGAAATTCTAGAACGAAAATTGAAAAAGGATCCCGATTTGAGTACTAGATACACTGAACAAATGCGAAAACTTTTTCAAAATCATTACGCAGTAGTGTGCCAACCACAGTCGAATGAAACTAATGAGAATAGTGAATCATGGTTTTTACCGCATTTTGCCGTAACCAACCCAAATAAACCAGGAAAAGTCAGGCCGGTTTTCGATGCAGCTGCTAAAACTCAGGGTGTTTCTCTAAATGACAAATTATTAACCGGTCCTGATTTGTTACAATCGTTGCTAGGTTTATTATGGCGGTTCCGTTTAAAGCGAATTGGTGCAACGGCAGATATCAGGGATATGTTTCTCAACATTAAAATAAAAAAAGTGGATCAGAATTATCAGAAATTTTTATGGCGTGAACCTACAGACTCTAATCCTCCCAAAATTTGCAAGATGACATCTATGCTTTTCGGCGCGACTTGCTCACCATGCTCTGCCATTTATGTCAAAGACACCAATGCGCGACAATTTCAGGATAAATATCCTGACTCAGTAGAGGCGATTATAAGAAATCATTACGTCGACGACTACTTGGATAGCTACGACCATGAAAGTGAAGCCATACAGAGAGCAAGCGAAATCATATTCATACACAGTCAAGGAGGTTTCGATATTAGGAGCTGGGCTAGCAACTCCGAAGCAGTCCTAAAAACCATACCAGAAGAGAAGAGGGCTCACGAGAACATTGACCTTACTCCAGAAGCGGGTCAACTTAACAAAACGTTAGGAATGGTATGGGAGCCAGCTACAGATACCTTGATCTTTAACATGTCGATGCATAGAGTCCCGTCCAAAATCTCCACATGTCAGGAATGCCCCACTAAACGTCAAATGCTATCTGTAATAATGAGTGTATTTGACCCTTTAGGTCTGGTCACTCCGCTTACGATCAAAGGCAGAATCCTACTGCAAGAAGTGTGGCGAACTAAAGTAGGCTGGGATAACCAAATAGAAGATAAACAGTTTGAGAAATGGCGAAAATGGATACGTGAACTAAGTTTAGTAAAGGAGTGCAAGATACCTCGTTGTTACTCACCGCGATTGAACCCATGGCGAATAGACTTGCACACCTTCTGTGACGCCAGTGAGAAAGCGTACGCAGCTGCATGCTACTTCCGTTACCATTATGAAGATGGAGAAGTCAAAGTAGTATTAGTCGCAGCTAAAGCTAAGGTTACTCCACTGAAGCCCATGTCTATACCAAGGCTCGAATTACAAGCCGCTCTTCTAGGCTCAAGATTAGCGAAAACGGTGGAAGAGGAACATGAAGTCAAATTACACAAGAAATATTTTTGGAGTGACTCCGGCACCACACTTGCCTGGATCCGGTCTGACCCTAGGAAGTACAAGGCATATGTTGGTCATCGCCTTGCAGCCATCGATGATCTATCTTCACCTTCACAATGGAAATGGGTACCGACAGCTGACAACGTAGCGGATATGGCAACAAGAGACATCGTAGCCTGCAGCTTTTCACCTAATGATAGATGGTTTATCGGCCCAGATTTCTTATACCAACCTGAAAGTTCATGGCCCACAGAAAAAGAAATTCCCAAACCGACTTCAGAATCGATAACGGAAGAGAAAATTCACACAATAGTTCACAAAACCGAATTCTCAGTCCCAGACTTCACCAGATTTTCATCACTACAGAGACTTATCAGAGCGACAGCTTACGTTTTACTCTGAATCTATTCTAGACTACTTTTCGCAGCTTTGCTTGCATGGTTACCCAGATAAAAAGTAGCCTATATGTTACTCCAGACTATTTACCACATACAATGCCAAATTTCATTCCAATCCGTTCAATGGTTGCGGCGCCGCCACTTACACACAAGCCCGCCAAGCCTAAGTCCTATCTTACAAAGGTATCTAGCATCAGCCTAAAAAGAGCAAGAATATTACAGGCTGAAAAAACGGTTATTGAAGAAATTACAGCGGCTAAATTGAAAGCCGCTGATGAAAAGGCCAAACTTGTGGAAGAGAGCATACTGCAGAGACTTCAAATTGATAAACAACTGATTGAATTAGAAGAAGACGACGATGGCACCGACAGCCAGTCTTCTTACGGTGTGGCCAAATGGGTTGATACCACTGTGGTGCAAGCAGCAACACCTGCCAAGAATCATCCATCACCACCACAGCCTAAAGACCACCCACTGAAGGATCTTACCCACACCGCAATCAACAGTGCACCTGCATCATCAGACGAAGTAAGACTTCTAGCCGCTGCCCTTCATAAGAGTCATAGAGCCACGCAGTCACTAAAACTTCCTACATTTGATGGGAAAGCCTCTGAATGGCTAATTTACAAAGCGGCTTATGAAGAAGATGCAGCAGAACTCAGCATGATAGAGAACTTAAGGAGGTTACGAGCAACTCTAAAAGGTGAAGCAAGGAATACTGTAAGTTCTCTTTTGAATATTAACACTGACCCTAAAGAAGTGATGGCAGCATTGGAGCTGAGGTTCGGCAATCAACATTGCATTATAAATGAGCAACTAGAAATCCTCAAAAACCTGCCACAGATTACCAAGTCAGATGTTCAGAGCCTAGCAAAATTTACCTGTACAGTTAACAACTGTGTCACAACCATCAAAACTCTAAACAGGATGGAACACCTACAGAACCCAGAACTGTACAGCATGATAGTAAAGAAATTAGACAGCAGCACCAGAGATAGATTTTATGACTACGCAGAGACCGTGCACAATGATTCTTCCCCGATTCTACTGTCATTGACAGCATTTCTAAAGCGTGAGGCTGAGAGATGCCTCCGCTTTGCACCCTTCCTGGCATCATCCACTCCGAGCGGACCTTCACCTCAGCAGCCCAGCCAGCCCCAGTCTACTGCTGCAGCCAGCCCGCCAGTGTCAGCTCCACCAGCAGCCCCGGGCCAGAGGTACAGTGTCAATGCGACATCTGCAGAACAAGGTACGAAAAGTTATAAGTGTCTTTTATGTGATGGTGACCATGTTCTTCCTAAATGTGAATCGTTTATTCAAAAATCTGTTGATGATCGTTGGCAATTTGTGAAAGACAATAAGTTATGTGTACGGTGTGTATTATATAAGCATATAGGTAAAAACTGCAAAATTTCAAAGTACTTACATAGACTCTTGAGAAAAGATAAAAATATTGAAAACGCTGTAAATAGTGACCAACCTCACCAATTAAACAACTGTTGTAACAATAGCATGTTAAATAGTAAAACATACCTGAAAGTTTTGCCAGTAACAGTTTCAGGACCTCTAAAATCTGTAAAAACATTTGCATTACTGGACGAGGGAGCCACAATCACACTGATCAATAGCGACTTAGCCCAAGAAATTGGTGCTGATGGCCCAAGTGACCCTCTTCATCTGAAAGGTTTAGGTTTGAATATAGTGGAAAATAGCAAAAGGGTTAACTTTTCCATCTCTGGAAAAGAAAGCAAAACATTCAGTATACATGCTAGGACCAAAAACAGTTTAGAGTTAGGCTTACAGACTGTGAACAAACCTGAACTTTTGCAGTTTGAACAGATACAGAAGGTTGAACAGTTTATTGATTGGTATTCACATGGTGTCCCAAAAATTCTTATAGGACAAGATAATTGGCCACTCATCATCACTCAAGAAATTTGTGCAGGGGAAAGTACTCAACCTGTGGCATCAAAAACATCCCTTGGATGGGTTATTCATGGTTGCATCAACACTGTTAGGAATGTGTACAAAAAATACAGGGTGGGCAGTTCTGAAAACCAAATATACAGGGTTATTCACGGTTCTATTAGCTCTGCTAGGAATGTGTACGAAAAATACAGGGTGAACAATAGTGAGTACGTAAAATACAGGGTGAACAATAATGAGTACGAAAAATACAGGGTGGCCGATAGTGAAAACGAAAAATACAGGTTGGTCAATAGTGAAAACGAAAAATACAGGGTGGCCGATAGTGATAACAAAAAATACAGGGTGGCCGATAGTGAAAACGAAAAATACAGGTTGGTCAATAGTGAAAACGAAAAATACAGGGTGGCCGATAGTGATAACAAAAAATACAGGGTGGCCGATTATGAAAACGATAAATACAGGGTGGCCGATAGTGAAAACGAAAAATACAGGGTGGTCAATAGCGAAAGCGAACTATACAGGGTGTCCGATCGGGAAAATGAAAAATACAAGGTTTTCGATAGGGACGATGAAATATACTGGGTCGCCGACAAGATAGATACAATATACAGGGTACACCACAGTGATACGGAGACTTTACACTGTGATGTTAATAACCATGACGACGACCTACACGCAATGATAAAACAGAGTTTCGAATTAGACTGTTTAGGTATACAGCCGAAAGTCCGAATTAATCCCATCGAAGATAGAGCAATCGAAATTTTACAGTCCACTACCAAACGCCTCGATGGGACTACATGGGAAACGGGATTGTTGTGGCAGAGTGAAAATGTCATTCTGCCTAACTGTAGCAAAAATATGGCACTAAAACGTTTTGAAATTCTAGAACGAAAATTGAAAAAGGATCCCGATTTGAGTACTAGATACACTGAACAAATGCGAAAACTTTTTCAAAATCATTACGCAGTAGTGTGCCAACCACAGTCGAATGAAACTAATGAGAATAGTGAATCATGGTTTTTACCGCATTTTGCCGTAACCAACCCAAATAAACCAGGAAAAGTCAGGCCGGTTTTCGATGCAGCTGCTAAAACTCAGGGTGTTTCTCTAAATGACAAATTATTAACCGGTCCTGATTTGTTACAATCGTTGCTAGGTTTATTATGGCGGTTCCGTTTAAAGCGAATTGGTGCAACGGCAGATATCAGGGATATGTTTCTCAACATTAAAATAAAAAAAGTGGATCAGAATTATCAGAAATTTTTATGGCGTGAACCTACAGACTCTAATCCTCCCAAAATTTGCAAGATGACATCTATGCTTTTCGGCGCGACTTGCTCACCATGCTCTGCCATTTATGTCAAAGACACCAATGCGCGACAATTTCAGGATAAATATCCTGACTCAGTAGAGGCGATTATAAGAAATCATTACGTCGACGACTACTTGGATAGCTACGACCATGAAAGTGAAGCCATACAGAGAGCAAGCGAAATCATATTCATACACAGTCAAGGAGGTTTCGATATTAGGAGCTGGGCTAGCAACTCCGAAGCAGTCCTAAAAACCATACCAGAAGAGAAGAGGGCTCACGAGAACATTGACCTTACTCCAGAAGCGGGTCAACTTAACAAAACGTTAGGAATGGTATGGGAGCCAGCTACAGATACCTTGATCTTTAACATGTCGATGCATAGAGTCCCGTCCAAAATCTCCACATGTCAGGAATGCCCCACTAAACGTCAAATGCTATCTGTAATAATGAGTGTATTTGACCCTTTAGGTCTGGTCACTCCGCTTACGATCAAAGGCAGAATCCTACTGCAAGAAGTGTGGCGAACTAAAGTAGGCTGGGATAACCAAATAGAAGATAAACAGTTTGAGAAATGGCGAAAATGGATACGTGAACTAAGTTTAGTAAAGGAGTGCAAGATACCTCGTTGTTACTCACCGCGATTGAACCCATGGCGAATAGACTTGCACACCTTCTGTGACGCCAGTGAGAAAGCGTACGCAGCTGCATGCTACTTCCGTTACCATTATGAAGATGGAGAAGTCAAAGTAGTATTAGTCGCAGCTAAAGCTAAGGTTACTCCACTGAAGCCCATGTCTATACCAAGGCTCGAATTACAAGCCGCTCTTCTAGGCTCAAGATTAGCGAAAACGGTGGAAGAGGAACATGAAGTCAAATTACACAAGAAATATTTTTGGAGTGACTCCGGCACCACACTTGCCTGGATCCGGTCTGACCCTAGGAAGTACAAGGCATATGTTGGTCATCGCCTTGCAGCCATCGATGATCTATCTTCACCTTCACAATGGAAATGGGTACCGACAGCTGACAACGTAGCGGATATGGCAACAAGAGACATCGTAGCCTGCAGCTTTTCACCTAATGATAGATGGTTTATCGGCCCAGATTTCTTATACCAACCTGAAAGTTCATGGCCCACAGAAAAAGAAATTCCCAAACCGACTTCAGAATCGATAACGGAAGAGAAAATTCACACAATAGTTCACAAAACCGAATTCTCAGTCCCAGACTTCACCAGATTTTCATCACTACAGAGACTTATCAGAGCGACAGCTTACGTTTTACTCTTCATTAATAAATGCAGAAAGACCAGTGAAATTACTCTTACTGTCGAGTTATTACATAAAGCAGAGAAAATGTTAATCAGAAAGTCACAATTCGACAGCTATAGCAAAGAAATCAGCCAGTTAAAGAATAATCTGCCATGCAAAGATAGCAGTCTTCTTCAAGTCTGTCCCTATTTAGACAACGATAGAATACTCCGTGCTCGTGGCAGAATCGATTCGGCGCCGGAAGTCCCAGAAGCTTGCAAGAGACCTATTATTCTGGATCATTCCAACGTCTATACCAAGCTGCTTATCTCAGATTACCACAAAAAACAACATCACGCCAGCACCGAAACGGTGTTGAACGAAATCAGGCAGAAGTTCTACATCAGCAAATTGAGATCTACACTTAGACTAGTGGCACATCATTGCCAATTCTGCAAGATAAAACGCGCGACTCCTTCAGCTCCAATTATGGGTGATTTACCTCTATGCAGACTTGACCATCACAAACGCCCGTTCACTCACTGCGGACTGGATTATTTCGGTCCAGTTGAAGTTACCATAGGCAGACGACGCGAAAAACGCTATGGTGCTTTATTTACCTGCATGGTCACTCGAGCAGTACACGTCGAACTTGCTTCCAGCCTAACTTCAGACTCAGCGATCATGGCTATAAGACGGATGATTGGCCGCAGAGGATGTCCTACTGACATTTACTCAGATAACGGCACCAATTTTAAAGGAGCTGAAACAGAATTAAAGAAAGCCTGGAACGAGCTCGTGAAGGACGAAAACTTTCAACAAGACTTGCTGAATCGGAGAATAAAATGGCATTTCATCCCAGCTACTGCCGCAAATATGGGCGGCGCTTGGGAAAGATTAGTGCAGTCGATCAAAAAAGCTTTGTATGCCACACTCCATGAACGAGCACCCCGCGAAGAAACCTTAGTAACGTTATTAGTAGAGGCAGAGCATACAGTTAATAGTAGACCTCTAACTCACGTATCAGATGACATCAACGATGCTGAGGCACTTACTCCTAATCACTTTTTGTTAGGAACTTCTTCAGGCGTCCCACTGCCCGGCAAGTTTGATGACAAGGATTTAATGTTACGAAAGCAATGGAAAATTGCTCAACGGTTAGCAGACATGTTTTGGCAGAGGTGGCTTAAAGAATACCTCCCGACTCTCGTACCAAGGACAGGAAAAGACTGCGATGAGGATCTAAAGATAGGAGATCTAGTTGTCATAGCCGACGGGACTCTCCCACGCAACATGTGGCCCAAAGGCATTATCAAAGCCACTTTTCCTGGTAAAGACAATCGCGTCAGAGTAGTAGACGTAAAGGCTACAGGAGGTACATTCCGTAGGCCCAGTAATAAAATTATGCGTATACCTGTCGAGGTTAGCTCCCAGAGTTAGGTTAGTCTTGACTAGCCGATTGGCCTCCGGTTTTTGGGCACTTATAATTTACGAGGCGTGCCAAGAAGGGGGGGTATGTTGCCAATCGAATCAGTGTGGTTGTGGCTTTAGTTAAGGCTTAAGTTTTTTTTATAATTAAGTAAGCTGAATTTAAATTTGTTTTAATGGTTATTTCTAAGTTATTATTATTATTACCTATTCTATTTCTAATGTAAGATTTGGCCTACTAATTCAATTCTAAAAAATCTAACATTACTATGAGTACAATTTTGAAATTTGAACAAATGTTAAGTATTTTTTTTGCTCAAATTTTATTTTAACGATTATGTTCACGTTTATTTAGTTCTGTTTTAGTTTTGGAAGTTTCTTCAAATAACATTAACTAGTTTTATCTCAAGATTGTTATAGTGTTAATCCTTTGAGTGTTATTACCTTGATTCTGACAAACATATTGGCTTCAGTAAGCTTTTTTTTGGGCACTTAGATATTACAGAAGCGTGCCAAGGGGGGAGTATGTCGCCAATCAATCAATGTCATGGCAGACAAGTGTAAAAACACTCAATAGTTTAAAATATATATTAATATTTTAAACTTGTAACACAATAGGGACGCTAGCTACCGGAAACGGAAAGAGAAAAAAGTGCTAGTTCAAAATTGTCATGGCGGATTAGATTACGTAAGAAAAAAGTTGCAAAAAGTTTCAGTCAGTTTAGTTTAATTTAGTTTTAGTTTTTGGAGTAGTGTTCATGTCAGTCAGTTACTTATTATTATTAATAAAAGTTTCTCGTGTATTGCTGGATTTTATTACCGAAAAGAGTGCAGAGATCACACCACGGTTAAAGTATCAAAACAACTCGCCGGTTTAAAAAGAAGCGTAACGAACGCACAGAGAGATATTTCTTTATACCGGGCGACGCTCTGGGGAAATATACGACGTCCACGCCGTTATGTGGCGTCATTAGACCTGCGAGTGTGCCGCCTTATTTCGTGGCTATTTATTATTCGCTATAGTAGCTGTGGTGGCCCCGGCTGAAGAAGAGGCCTGTCTATATCTACTTACCCGTGGATGTCGTAAGAGGCAACTGAGGGAAAAATGCTAGGGGATAGCAGCGTCTCCTACTTTCAAAAAGATAGCTCTAAGTCATTGCCAGCGGAGAGAGTTTAAAATAACGAACGCCGCTCGGCGTAAACTCAAAACTGCGCTTAGATATCACAAATGAGATTTGTTCCCTTTCGACGCTCTTCCAATTCACCATACAAGGTGATTCATAAAATGTATACCATCCTCAAAGGGAATTCATTTAAGAATTAAAAATATACTTTTTTATTTTTATTATTAGAAGTATTTTGCTTTAACTTAATTTTTACCTTTTAATTTTATTGTATAAACATCTGCATGGATGGCTGAATTGTGGAAGAACATAACTGAACTGACATTCGAATTAAGATGTGATTGTACATAATATCATCATCATCATCATCATTTCAGCCGTACGACGTCCACTGCTGAACATGGCCTCCCCCACAGACAGAGCAATTTCTTATCATGCGGGGGGATTTGCGGATTGGTGAGCGCAGTTAGAGCTATTGTTGTTCAAATGAGGGACGCTGCTGCCCATCCCCTAGCTTTTTTCCCTTAGTCGCCTCTTCCGACATCAGCGGATATGAGATATGGAGGGGCCTATTCTTCAGCCAGGGCCACCACGGCCATTACACGTACATAATATATGTTCTTGCAAATCAACACAACATCATATATCTTATCGTACAAAATCAAATAAAAGTACCAACGCATAATTTCGTTTCGAAGTTCCGAACAAATTAGCAACTAGAAGCACACAAGTTATAACAAAAGTCGCTAATTTCACGAACGAAACTCCCAAATTAAATGTAAAATATCTCACATATTAAGTTTGTAAGTTGATACAGAGTGTTTCACTAATCGTAGATCAAACTCGGCAATGTTAATGATAACGCGAACGACACCAACAAACGAGTCATTTCCTTAAAAATTACAGAATGAGCATAAAGAATCAGTATAAGGATTTGCATATTTTTTTTATAAAAACTTGCTATAGGTACACTAGTATCAGCGTCAGCTATCATGTTTAACTTTCGTTTTATGTTCTGTCCCACTGCTCTCTCAAAGTTTCTATAGAAAGAGAGGGCGAGAACAAAATACTATTACGTAGGTCCTTATTATGGCCCACGATTACCTGGACTTATAAAAAATAAGAGAGCGTTTTGATTCAAGTGCTCCATGTTAATATTAGACCCAAGGTCAATGTAGGTATGCTTACTCGATTTGAAATACATTCACTAAGAAGTCGCTTCGTCAAAAAAACCCAATGTTTTGTCCGGGTGAGCCATGCTACATGCTAGACCCGCGTTCAACTTGGAATCAATTGTATTGAATTGAAACTTCATGAAAATTATATATCCATCCTGCTTCGTAAAAAAAATACAGTAAGGTGAGCCATATAATTATATACTGACATTAATAATTTGCGATGCTCGAAAAGAGTTTATAAGTTTATAAATGCCATATTCATAGCTTTAAGACCTCTGTAACAGTTATTCCTGCAAATAAACATCTTAAACATCTTAAGCCATGCTATATGTTAGGCCTGCGTTAATATAACCACCCTTTATAAATGTTCACGCGACTTGAAATCAATTCTCTAAGGAGCTGCGCCGTCAAAGAAAGAATTTCTCATAAGTTGAGGGTGCCGTATTACGAAGGTTTTAGTATTTTTGCTATTTTGATTAACGCTATCAGTAGACCAATAAACAGTTCTCGAATACTAGGCTCGTATTCTTACTGTTACTATTTCTGTTGTTAAATAAATTTTACTCCACTCACTGTTCACTCTTCGGAAGGTACTTACTTAATTCTTGTTTGAACACTACACTATGAACTCGTCATACAGTGTGTACCGGCAACATAAAACGTGCGATGGAAGGTAAATCTATTTACTCACAATATTTGTGTAGTTTAGTGGAATGTGGTAGCAAAAGTGCAAATAATCTGTGGTCTATCAAATAAGCTTGTATGCTGAAATCGTATCCAAAGCAAGAATCAAGGCTCTGTGTCGTATATTCAATCCTCGCGAGACGAAATCTTAGAGGAAATTAAATAAAAAACTAATTAAAAAGTTTGTCTCCATGTCACTGTGTGGATTGTGAAACCATAAAGTCCACTAGGTATGCCAGAGTCAAGTCTTCAAACTATTGTTCCTGGTAATCTATGGTAGAAGCCTATGTTCAGCAGAGGACATCGTACGGCTGAAATGATGATGATTCAATTAAGTGGTGTGCACACAAAAATCTGTTTCATTTCCACAAGCATAACAAATTATTTGAGTATTAAAATTGAATAGGGCAGTAATAAAACGTGATATTTATTTACGGGTCAAGGAACTTCATAACTTTTATTGGTCACACAAAAACATCTAAAGAATTCGATCATAGTTTACATAATGAGAACTAAGCGGAATTTCCCATATTTTTCTCGGAACATGGGTCTTGGCCTGAGGCCACGAAAACATAGATAAAACGCTTGTGGCGAAAAAGCTTTTTTTTATTAATAATTATACGCGAAATTCATTGAATACGATTCAACTAGGTAGGTCCAACTTCGACAAAGAGGTCAACCGACGAATCCAACTCGGATGGGCAGCGTTTGGGAAACTTCGTCACATCTTCTCGTCGCAGATACCGCAGAGCCTCAAGACGAAAGTCTACAATCAGTGCGTGTTGCCAGTGATGACTTATGGCACTGAGACTTGGTCGTTAACTATAGGCCTCATATACAAGCTCAAAGTCGCGCAGCGTGCTATGGAGAGAGCTATGCTCGGAGTTTCACTACGTGATAAGATCCGAAATGAGGAAATCCGTAGAAGAACGAAGGTCACCGACATAGCTCTCAGAATTAGCAAGTTGAAGTGGCAGTGGGCAGGCCATATAGCTCGCAGAACCGATAACCATTGGGGAGTAAAGGTTCTCGAATGGCGACCACGAACCGGGCGACGCAGTGTTGGAAGGCCCCCCACCCGATGGACCGATGACATTCTAAAGGTTGCGGGAAGTCGGTGGATGGAAAGGGCTCAAGACCGTTCGTCGTGGAACTCTTTGGGGGAGGCCTATGTCCAGCAGTGGACTTCTACAGGTTGTTGATGATAAGAATCTAATCAGTTCAAAGAAAAATTCAGCTATTTTAGAAATCTCGATGCCGAATTTCTATTTAAAAAACAAAATTGGTCTAGGTTTAAGTACTGCTACGGAAAAAATAAGAGAAATACGTTTGTATGAAAAGTGTGGTAGTATTTCTCTGTCCCCGCGTATTGCGTGGCCATAGAAAAAGTAAGCATGACTTTCTAAAAAAACATAAATTTCTTGAATAATCCAACATAATTTTCACATCCATTACAAACCAACATGTTTAGTGAGCACACAGCTAAGTTAAATTTACATAACATGTCAAACAAAAAGTTCTTAATTAAATTAATAAATTATGATTTTAAAATAAACTTTATCGTAGGAACGGTGTCTCTACTACTATATACATATAATAATATAAAGGTAGGTGTATATATATATATATATACATATATATATATATATACACCCACGTACATAGCTTATAGAGAAAAATTATCCCCCCTGTCCCTCTGTTTCTTACCTTTTCACGACTAAACGGCTAAACTAATTTTGATCAAATTTGGTTATGGAAATAGCTTAAAGCCTTAAGCCGTGTCGAAGGATAAATGCTACTTTTTATCTAGGTAATGCAGGAGCGGAACCGTATGCAGCCGCTAGGTTTAATTAATGTGAATATTACCTAAGAGGGGTGTAAGGGATTCCATTAACAACTTCCGGAACCCAAGCCAACCTCACTGGCCCGTGGTACACCCTGCCGTTCAGCGAACGAGGCTCTGTCGTCCCATCCACTAACCCGCACTGGACCAGCGTGGTGGGTAATGGTCCAACCCCCCCTATGATAGGCACAAATCGTTCGTCGTGGAACTCTTAGGGGGAGGCCTATGTCCAGCAGTGGACTTCTACAGGTTGTTGATGATTACTTAAGAAGGTACGTTTCGTAAAATGGATGTGCGCTATGCTAGTGCTCTCAAACGGTGAAGGAAAACATCGTCCTAGAACCTAAAAATTCGAAGATATGTGACATGTGCATATTGTGCATGAAAGGAGCCTCTTAAAGGCGCAATTTAATCCTTTCACTATACTGATTCTTTCATCGACGGTCATAGGCCCCTCTCAGGGCCACCATACCTCATCCTGGTCACTGACTTATTACATAATGACCAAGAAAGAATCAGTGACACGAACACGTGAAACTTTTTTTTATATTTTCTCTTTTATTACTATTAAAGTGTCCGAATAGATTACTCATTTAATTAAATTACATTATTCACCGTATTATTTAGATACGGTTCATTACCGTCTCATAATGAGGCTTTCAATTTAACTTCTAATGAGCCATTGATACATTTGAATAAGTATTGGAATTTGTAATCTTGATCTTAAGTATATGAATATATTCTAATATCTGATCACACATTTAAGGGCCTTTTCCACTGAGTAAGAGAGGTGATAAAACAATCCCGTGAACCGTCTAGTAGTGGCTATAGTCATAATTTTAATGGCACAAAATATATGGGATTAAAACTTGCACGCGCGTATTGCTCGCGTGGTACCTTGATAAAAATAACCTATATGCTATTCTAGGTAAAGAACTCTATCTATTTCAAATTTCATCGAAATCGGTTGAGCCGTTAAGGCGTGATTAAACAACTAACATCTAAACATCCAAACATCCTCATAAACTTTCGCATTTATAATATTAGTAGGAAGGATAAGGTAGTAGGAAGTAGGATTGAGACATCTTCAATAATTTGTTCTGGTTTTTAACGTCAAGGTGTATATTTAAAACTGAGTTTGAATTCAAATTCAAAAGGAAAATGTCTTAGACACTAGGCGAAGAAACGCCTGTTCCTCGGTATGGAGAGTCAGGCAATAAACACAGTTCTCTTATATTTTAATATGAACCTTTTTACAAAACTAAATGTATTCTATCTCTATCGTCCGTGTATTATGCACAATTACAAAATGTTGTAAAAATCAAGCAGCGACAATAAAAATCTTCAGCATTAATTACGTTACAATGGCAAAGCTCCACCAGCATCGATTTGCCCCGACCTACCCCAAAATCGATTACTCCAAAAATCTAATTACTTTAGGGTGTAAATTTGGAACGGGCGGCCTATTGATTATGACCGACCTTGGTGAAAAAATTAAGTCAAAGAATGACCCAATTTCGGCGAGTCTCCCCTCGCCATTGCCAAGGCTCACCATTAAGAAAGCGGAGAAAAAGCTCTTTAATGAGACAGAGGAAGTCGGGGAGTTCGAGATTTGTAGAGGTGCAAGTGTTTTGATACTTGCAGGTCATCAATTGCCCCACACTACATAGATTTACAAAGGTTCAAAACGCTGCGGCGTGATTGAACCACAAACATCGAAACATCCTCACAAACTTTACCATTTAATCGGTTGAGCCGTTACCGCGTGACTGAACCACAAACATCCAAACATCCTCACAAACTTTCGCATTTACAATATTAGTAGGAAGTAGGATTAATGATAACCATTAGTAGGTAAACCGCTACTTCTAAAACAAGTGTTTGAATTAAATGTTAATGAACAGCAAGATAATTTCATTCCTTCCCTTTACAACAAATTGAGAGGGTTATTGCTGATTGCCTATCTCTAAACATATAAAAGTAGCTGTAATACCACATAGCTTTAGATTTTATTGCCGTGTGTCGCTATCATGAAAAATCTCATATTCATTTCACAATATCTAGTGAAATCATCTCATGAATATTTGAGTACCAAGACCATGTGTTCCGAGTATAATTAATAAAAAAGAATTAAAACGACGTTCGTATCAGCGGTCGCGTGCCCTGGAGGGCAATGTCCTTTAGACAAGATCGCCCCTTGTCGTGCCCTCTCACTCTAATTAACCGATTTTTGTCGCTTCGTCACTTTCTGATTGGGGATGCTAATATCATATTACCTGGGACATCGGACAATCACTTTCAGAAAATTATACATCAATACATTGAACTTTTTAAGGAGTGAAATTTTTTTCTGACACAAATTACTTACGCAATTCAGTGACATAGAAATCAAATATCTGTTAAGAACTCTGCCGCTCTCTATTCAAAGCGTAATATATTTCGAATGTAGTTAAATTTTCTTTTTTGATATACGACAATCGGGTATCCGATATCGGAGCCGTGAGTTAGCAATAAAAGTAAAGCATGTCGAAAAATATCGTTAAGTAGCACACGCCCCCCCTTAATAACTTCCACGCGGGCGCACCCGGCGCGGCGTATCGAAGAATTTTCATCTGAATATTTTCCTTTTCTATTGTCGTTATCTGAAAAATATGTTTTTCGTGCGGACCGAGGCCCCCCCCTCCCCACTTTACCCCACGCGCTCCAATTACAAAAAGACGTACGCACAGAACCGACATACACGAACTGGAATTTAGAACTCCTAGCTTTAGAGTACGGTTTCTTTCCGCACGGAAAGTGTCGCGCAGATAAGAAAAATAGTAACACAGCCTTTCGCCGAATTCAATCCTTTTAGATAAAGAGTTAGGGTAGAATTTTGTTTGTGATGTTGCGATGGAGGTAGGCGGAATACGGGAGCCGGAAGAGGGTGGCGGGGCAAATGGACGGAAGAAGAGAAAATAACTTTGCCCTCACACGTACATGCGCAAAAACGCCCCACAATGAAACCTTGAGTATTTCTGTCATTTGTCCTCATAAAATCTCTCGTCTAAAGAAATTCGCGAGATGTTTTCGCGTACGATTTACGATTCGCCATGAAACTTTTTAATTTTCTCGTAAAGCAATCTCCAAAAAGTTTTATTAATTTCGTGTTTTGCATGAAAGTGAGACAATGCTGTGAAGACATACATAAACGACTGACAATAATTCAACCTACACCATGAGACATAAGTTTTTGGCCTAACTAATGTTCGTTACGTCCAATAGATAAATAAAATAAATAAACATTCCGGACATATCACACACGGTCAACTGACCCCAAACTAGGCATAGCCTGTACTATGGGTACCAGAGACTCATATACATAATAGATAAATATTTAACACCCAGACACAGAACAAACATCTGTGTTTATCACACAAATGTTTGTCCTGTACGGGAATCGAACCCGCGACCTCTAGCGCAGAAGGCAGAGTTACTACCAACTGAGCTATGAGGCCAGTCGAATAATAGCGTGCCTGATTTATGCGGTGATGATTGATAGTGTTAGGATTAGTTCAATTAATGTTATGTATTGTGTATAATTATTATTGTCTGTTTTTATTTTTGTTAATTTTATCCTGAAATATTATTTTAAGTAAATTTGTATATCGAGGCGCATTGGTGCTTACTGTAATGCTGTATATATTGTTGATAAATAAATAAGTAAATAAATAAAGATACAAAATTTTAAAAAAGACAAATTGACGATTTTTTTTCAAGATTTGTAAAGGACTTTCTCGGACCTAAGATAACTTTTTAGACACCATATGTTGCAAATACATAATTTACAAATGCGATGCGACACATAATTATGCGAAATGCAAGTGCAATAATCATCAGTGTTTTAATTGCGATTATTAACACAAATAATATGCACCTATAGTAGCCAGTTTTATAGCCGTTATAACATCATAAATATTGTTGTAATCAACAATATTTATGACTAATTTCAACCATCTGCTTCTGTAAAATTTATAACGATAAACTAATTACTGATTAATCCCCATTTTTTAAAAAAAAAGATAGCGTCTAAAAAATGATAGCTTTTCTTTTTGCAAGCGAAGCAAATCTGTGCCTAAATAATTCCAAAATTTGGGTTCAGCTACGCCTGGAGTTATTCAACTTTCCTGTACCATAAATGTTTCGAAATATAAATTATATATATTTCCTGAACCTGGAATCAAACCTGCTTAATTTAGTACAAAAAAGGTAATTTACTAAATGTATTGAAAAATATATTATTTGTCATCAGAGGACAAACAAAAAACCGAAGACCCGCAATTTCCTTAATCTGTAGATTTTGGTGTTGTGCCTTGAAAGTGGTAAGGACCTACATAATATAACTAACTACTGTTAAAATTATGTCACCTATAATAACTTCGGAACAATAACCGTTGCATTAATATCCCGAAAAATTCTCTTTGTGGTTTCAAAATTCTTTGCCAAGTCAAAAATCAAAGTACGAAAAGTTGGGTGCTCTTTGAACAGTCCCGTTATTATTTTCTTGAGAACCTCTTCTATGTAAAAGAACGCTTCAGATGAGGGGAAAGCGAAAATATGACGGAGAATATCTGAATATCGCATGCGTCTCCCCTCTCTTTCCTTCCCTCCATGTGAGACAGAGGTGGGAGATCTCGAGTGGCATTCGCGTTAAGAGTCTCCATACAGTGGTACTCGTTATGGCGTGCCCTGGGGCGGTCGGTGTAGAAGGCATTTTTGACAAGTATTTTATGAAAAATGTAACCTTTGACAATGCTTTTGAGCAATACGCTGTTGTCGGTAATGAGATGAAAGTTCTGGCTGATGTTGAAAGTTACTCTTTAAGGAGTCTCTAAATAATAACAAAGTCTTCTTGAATTTTTAATGCATTATAAATTTTATGATGGTAAAATTCTTAACAAGGCGTTTTACAGGTATTTCAAGAGAAATCTAACGTTGCGTGAAAAATGTCCTATCTCATGTAACCTCATAACTGTGACAATCATATTCGTAACCCGTATCTTCCCTATTATGACATTTTAGGACTTATAATGACGGGTCCAAACGGTGTGCGATCTATCATTTGAAATTAATTACAAAGTGATCCTTATTTTTTTACTAAATAAAGTCATTTTTGAGTTTGAATATTACATACAAAAAGCTTGCGATATCGTTGATATATATCGTACGCATTCAAATTTCAAAGTCAAAATTGACTTTCATCAGTTACCGTAAGGATCATTTTGGAATAAATTATAAATATTTCGCACTCCGTTTGGACACGGCTTAAGGCTGAAATAAAAAATATTAGGTACTATGTTACCATCATTCAAAATAAAGGTACCTTATTTCTCGAGGTAGACAAATTCCAGGAAATTCTTTATCCCATTCCACTTAAATATCTCCACTTCGAGTTCCGAGGAGATTGTCTTCTCAAGGTTCGTGGAAATCTTTCAAAGATGAGTTATGAGAACTGGGACACTATGTTTTCGTGGTGTATTGTATTACATTTTTGAATTTTAGGTAACGATACCTACGCACTTGCTTAGTCTAGGTACACACTGAAAACTAACCATACCTGTTTGCTATTTGAGGCTGTTTATTTTTTTACTTTTCTCAAATTTGTAAACTTATTTACAGATAGAAAATGAAAACTAGTACAAGTTAATTTTTACAAAATACATAAGAAACTGTTGAGCTATCTAAAGACCGTTACAAACGATCTATAGATAGCTCAATTGATCCAGATCACTACCAGTCGAAAGCGTCACGCGTCGCGTCTTACATTAATTTGATTATATTTTTAAAATGTAACATTAACGTCAAGTTATTAAGAATAAATATTATCTAGAGTTTATTTTATTTTATTTATTTATTAAATTTAACATTGCCATAACAGTTTGCACCAAAGCGACAATGAAAAGCCTACAAAAATATCTACTAAATTACTAAACTACACAATATTTTGTGTCATACACAAAAATCGTAAGACCATATCTGTAAATTTCGTCAAACTCATATTGAATATAATTATCAATATCCTCGGAGTTCACAGAATAATGCCCTGGTTAAGTTATTGATTTCTGATTGCGTATAAATTATTCTACAAAACTTTCATAGAGCTTACGCAGTGTAGGTTATAAACACTTATTTTGTTATTATAAATATTCATATATTTTCATATTCAATCATCATAACAATCTGTTTAGAAAAAACAACGATATTCTCTTTACAGAGCTGCGAGATGTTTCCAAACATTTTGAATATTTTAAGGTAATCCACGTTAATAACTGTTTACATAGACACCCAGTATAAGTATGATTATAGGTACTTACAGTCTGTTTGACGTATGGAAGCAATAACAGCAAATAATAAACTCCGGAAGGACGAACGTTTTCCTCCAAGGACGTGAAACTACTGGATAGGAAAGCAACTGCAAGTATTCAACTTGAAAAAATATAACAATAAAATAAAAACAAGACCATCTAACAGTCACATACATAGTCCTGACCCCACACTAGGGGATAGGGTATACTGAATAGGGTAGTCTTATCGCTAAGAAAAAAATCTGAATATTATATTATTTGTAAAGAAAATAAAAACGAATATCAAGATTTCCATGTTATGTGAAGAGTCAAAATTGCTGCAAAATTACTCCTACATAAGCAATCAATCACGATTTTAAAATATAATTAATGAAAAAAAAACTAAGGCGGCAAAAAAGCAAACGGCCCTCCTGTTAGTAAGCGGTTACCGTAGCCTATGAACGCTTGCGTGCACGCGTGCCGACCCCGAACATTGCAGTGCACAATAACCGGTGAAGCAAAACATCGGGAGGAAACCAGTCAGTAAGTATTCTTAAAGAGGCGATAGGCTTGCTACATGTCACGTATGAATACAAACTCTTCCAAAATGTGGATATGTGCCGAATGTTCCTCTGATTACCTACATTAGGATCTTCAAGGATTTGATCGCCTACCATTCTTGGGGATTAAATCCATGGGCCTTTTTTTTTATCAATGTTTAAATAAATAAAATAAATAAATATTCCGGACATATTCACACGGTCAACTGATTCCAAACTAGGCATAGCCTGTACTATGGGTACCAGAGACTGATATACATAATATATATATTTAACACCCAGACACAGAACAAACATCTGTGTTAGTCACAAATGCTTGTCCAGTGCGGGAATCGAACCCGCGACCACTAGCGCAGAAGGCAGAGTTACTACCAACTGAGCTATGAGGCCAGCCAGTTTGATTTTCTATTTCCTATCCAGGGATAACGTAATCTATGTCTTTCCTCTCAGAATATTACTCGCGCGTCTCTCATTACTAGGCAAATCATTACGGGGTGAAATCGTATGGAATCACGAGGGATTGTTACTACCCACACATAACTTACAGTCTTATTCCTTGAGCACTAAGGTTGAAAGTCCCTTGGGTGATTTAATAAATTATTTGTGATAATATGTCATCTACCGTATGAAAAATATGAGATTTATAGGAATGAAGCCTCCGATATTGCTAAGAGGTTTTTAATATCTTGCGGGGATGTTTACTGGGGACAATAATAAACATTGTGCTATATGGATATGTTGCTTGCTTACTGGTCGATTCTTTCTTGGTCTTCCTGTATTAAGTCAATGACCAGGTTTAGGTATGGTGGGCCTAAAAAGGGCATATGACCATCGGTGAAAGGATCAAAGTGCGCCTCTTATGGGTTCCTTTTGTGCACATTTCTTGTCTCCAATTTTTAAGCATACCTATTTAGGCATTTCTATGACATACCCGTTTCCTCTCGATGTTTTCCTTCACCGTTTGAGAGCACTTATCCATTGGTGCACGACCGGTATTCGAACCCACGACCTGTAGATTGCAAAGCATGGCCACTACCGCCACTCGACCAGTGCTCTCGGTGGTTGCTCAGTGACAGGTGATGGCGTGATCACCTCCATTAACGCAGAGGGTATCTATTCATCAAACTCCGACATACAAACCACTTTTCAACAATCACACTTTTTTTTATAGTTATCTGATCAAATGATTTTAGATTCCTTGCAGAAAACCCCCTCTATAACCACCTATCTCTAGCCTCAAAGGTTTGCTGGAAGAACTCTTTTTAGGGTTAAGCTCGCCTTTGTACATGTCCTTTCATTTAGTTTGTTTTTTGTATGTGTTTTCTGTGTACAATAAAGAATAAGAATAAGAAAACCGACATCATAAATGGTTATCTGACATTGTTATTGGTATTAGTAGTTCCACCTACATCGTAAAAATTACTCACATCCCCAAAACCGTACATCTAATCTTCGCCAATCGCAGACCAAGGTTTAAGGAAAAATCACAATTTTTCCTCACATATCCCGCCTACAATCCCCACATGTGCTTCCCCCTTTAAACGTTCTTATCAGTTCTCCTTACCGCTATAAGAACTTATCTGCCCTCTCAAGCAAAATTCAATTGTATCTTATACAAGATAGAGCTTATAGTGCGCGGTTCACGTTATGGTTATAGAAAGTAAAATTGGTGTATCGATATTGAATAAGTATCTTTCTAGTAATGAAAGCTGTCTGTACAAATTCAAAGTGATCCTTGTGATTTTATTGAAATAACACTTTTCAACTTTGAGTCTAGTGGGCTTCGAATCCCAGAGGTGATAGAAATTTGATTAAAAAAATGTACGTGCCCTTCACATGCTCAAAACAGTAAAGGAAAACATCGTGAGGAAACCAAGGCCAACTTTTGTTATGAAGATTTTAGGCAAAAGCCTTCGTAAAATAATGGCTGAAGATAATTTTAACTAATTTTGAAACCAGCCATTATGTAGAGTAGGGTAGATTTCTAATATATTCAAAAGGCTAATTTTATTAATCCTGCGAATTATTATCTCATACAATTTTATAGAGCAAGTGATCTGATATAATTCAATTTAGAATTTTATCATCTTGTTTTGAAACCAAATCAATAAGATATTTACATTAATCTCTACATTTGTAAACAACAGTTGCACAATTTACAAAACGTACCTAACATACATAATTAAACACTGTACTTGCACTGGACTTGGTGATTCTAGCTGAAAAATAGGCCCCTCCATATCTACTTACCCGTGGATTTCGTAAGAGGCGACTAAGAGAAAAAAAATAGGAGATGGGCAGCAGCGTTCCCTATTTTAACAACGATAGCTCTAACTGAACTCGTCAACAGGCGTGCCCAGCAATGGTATGGGTAAATTCCCCCCACATGATAGGAAATCGCTCTGGAAATCTGTGGGGAGGCCTATATTCAGCAGTGTGACCCTGTAACCTGACCCTACTCAAGGATAACAACCTACAATAGAACAAATATTTGCAGATCATACAACCATTTGTCCCGCAGCGGGAATCGAACCACCCTTTGCGTCTCAGACTCGACTTGGAAAATAATAACTAGGGCGTTCTATGAAAAAGATTGTTTATGCCTAACGATACGCCTGTCAGTAAAATTAGCACATTTGCACTAAAACAGAATCGTAATAGGCCATTAAAAAGTTGCAGCCATAAAACGAACATTTGCAGTATCTGCCACGTAAAGGCTAACCCCATACTTTACTTTGAAATACGATATATCCAATAAAACTGATCTTTTCGCGTGCGCTAGTCAAGTTTCTCAAAGTGTGTCATGTAAGCCTATTTACGAACTATTTTGTGTCATAGAGACTCATTGAAGTAATATTTAGCGGACGTGCAACAGCGGACAATTTCCTTTACCATATTCATTTTGTTTACCGTAGTGGAGTCGCTGTCAAATAACATTTATGGAGTTTTCCGATTGTAAAGGCACCCGAATACTTTGTAAAATATTATTTTGCTGAAATTGAATATGGATATAAAGCCACATTCCAATAGATTAAGATAAAAATAATGGAAATTTCACTGTGTCATTATTTCTATAAACGAAAACACGATGGATACATAAGCCATTGTCGTTTTCACCTCACAATTCTTGTTTCCTCCTACTGGCTCGTTAAGTACAGGATTATAATTTCCTTTTGAATAAACAGACATTGTGAACTTGATAACAATGTTCTGGAGTGAGCGGAAAAAACAAAAGTTCCCGTTATATCCGCTAAATAGGTATAAATAGACTTAAAAGAGCAATAAATTGGGAAGTGTTCAAAAACACGAAGCCTTCAGACGAGCCAAACGGCAAACTACTCAATTAGACGGCAATATTAATATTTCACATTGTAAACAGTTAACAACTTCATGCCGAATGTCTGAGCTGTGGGAAACTTGGAGGTGGCAAAGGTGTGAGCTTTCTTTGTGAGAAATCATACAGAAAGTCATTATACGTTTTGTGAACTGTGTGTCTAAATTTTCGGCATAATTTTTTGGGATACAATGAAAATAGTAACATTTAAACCAATATAACGAGAGCTTTCTTTTAGTAAAGTTTTAATGACTCTGTAGTTCATCATCATCATGGAATTGATTAAAACACGCCATAGATGTGATTTTCAAAGTTTATCTTAACTGTGCCTCTTTATCTTGATCTTAACGATAATCCAAGCACCAACTTCTACCAGATATCGCGATATCTCAGTTCGGGGCGAACCACTATCAATTATGAAAAAGTTTGAAAAAGTGTTTACAAAAGCAAGTTCAAGTTTCTACATAATCTAAAACACAATAAGTAAAACCAGCATGTTCTAGAACCTAAACATTCGAAAACATGTAGGTAACATGTGCACGAAACGAGCTCTTTAAGAGCTCACTTTATTCCTTTCACACTAATTCTTTCACCGACGGTCACAGGCCTTATTCGGTGCCACCATACCTCAACCTTGTGAACCTTGTGAACCTTGTGAAGGTTGCGGGAAGTCGGTGGATGGAGAAGGCTCAAGACCGTTCGTCATGGAACTCTTTGGGGGAGGCCTATGTCCAGCAGTGGACTTCTACAGGCTGATGATGATGATGATACCTCAACCTGGTTACTGACCTAATACAGGATGGTCAAGAAAGAATCAGTGCCACGATAAGCAAGCAACTTATTCTGAAACATGCCGTATCAAATCCCCACCCTCATTCATAGATCCTTGTTGGCATCGATTTCCCTAATGAACGCTTTCGTGATGAACTTGAACTGCCGTGACCCCATTACTAGCTGTTCGCTACAGTCTATTATGGTTGGATTCATTGAACTGATGAACTAAAACGAACAGTTCTGTATTAATTAAGTATCTCTCACTAGTGCAATCATCGCATCGCATTTCTCCCATACAAAACGGCTACAAAGAGCCCGCCATGCGTTTAATGGATTTGTAAAATAAGCATTCTGATCAAGAAGCGTTATGTTATGACAAATAATAATAATAATAATAAACAGATTTATTTCCCTTCACAATTAGGTTTCTTAAATATAAGGTTTTAGGAGGAGGTAGGGCACAGCGAGATTTTCTCGTTCTGAATTGGAGCAGCTCGCCTGGAGAGGTACCTCCGCCTTACAGAAGATCGCAGCCAAATAACATTATTTGTTTCAAATAGTGTTGTGTTCCTGCGGTGAGTAAGGTTGCCAGAGCTCCTTAGGGGGGAAGGGGGTTCGGGGTCGGCAACGCGTGCGTGATGCCCCTGGTATTGCAAGCGCTCATAGGCTACGGTAACCACTTACCATCGGGCGGGCTGTATGCTTGTCTGCCACCACTGTTGTATAAAAAAATATATATATAAAAATTGTGTACAAAGTAGGTATGTAATATATTCCAAAACCTTTCTCGTGATGGGGCTGGTGCCTGAAGTAGGTTCTTTTAAAAAACCTGTGTTACAGGTCACCACAAATGCATCTTAACGCTTCTTGATCTGAATGCCTAATTTATAAATCGAGTAAGGAGCAAAATGCCTAAAACGTTAATTACTACATTGCTGAAAACATGAACAGAAAAACAACCGTACTGCAGCGTGTGAGTGGACGACTGCACAGAAAAAGTCAAGCCCATTGTCATTCTAATATGTTTTCACTCCACTCACACTGACAGCAGCCTGACACTAATTTCATAAAAAAATACCGTCAAACCTAATATGGCCGTAAACCTCATATGGGGTACTTTATATCTTACCACGCAAGCAAAGCGGCGGGCGCCAAGCTAGTTTACTTTTAAATAATGCTTAAATGTACAATAGTGCCTTTGTAGGTACCGTTTTCATCTGCCACCCGATACCCTTGTGTCCTCGGGTCAAGGTCCACCTCTCCCCCAGACCCTTGGTACTGTTGTCTATTCTGTGCCTTGGGCCTTATCGCCACATTCAGTTTTGTGAAATACAATTTATGTGAAGGCTTTGACGTGGGTTGCTTTTATTTTATTTTGCAAATATATTATTTTTTGTCTGCGAAATTGTGCAGTTTTACTAAAAAGGTTTATTATCCTTTTTATTTATGTACTTGTATTGTTATTATGTTATTTTGCAATTGTGTCTAATACAGGAGCTGATGACTTATCATCATCATTATTGAAATTGTATTTTTCTTGTAATCTCCTATTTTTTCAGATTTTTCTATGAAGCGTCCATAGATCTGTGCCAGGATGAAACATCTCCTTTAATTCTTTCTCGAAATGCCCCCAATATCTCCAGTCACGACGGCTAAAGAATACGAGACTGTCCGAGTCATCAAAATTATCGTTGTCTAATGTTATTTAATTTAGTCTATTAACTAAATCTATCTAATTATTAACTAAACGTAGTGTGGGGCGCCCCCCGGCTAGGTGGAGCGATGACCTACGAAAGGCGGCGGGCAGTAAGTTGATGACAAGGGCCGAGCACCGGGCTCAGTGGCGTGTATTGGGGGAGGCCTATGTCCAGACTAATGTGGGATGATGATGATGATGATGATGATGAACTAAATCTATGTTACTGGCAACACAAAACAGCATTCTCAATGCGTGTGCGTGCGGATATGTATTTTATAAGACCAGCCAATAAATGAAAAATTACAGTGAAACAAGGAGTTTGAATTCACAACACACTACAGCCTTCTTCAGAGACTAAATAAAGTAACGCCTGATGGCGCTTAGCACGGCTTAAGGTTTTCCTTTCCAAGAGATTTTCAGTCTCCCTATGGAAGAGGGCTTCAAGAAAGTGTCCTTATTTCGCCCCGCCTTTCCTGTGACATGTCGCGATGCACCCTTTTCCTTATTCGCGGATTTTTCCGCGGTCTCAATTCTTGCTACTTTTCACATATGGGGATCAACGCCCTTTCCGCCCTTATAAGGAATACATACATTACATTCATACATACATTTACGATATAGCTGGTGTAGCGTTTCAAAGTGTTCCTTATGATTTCATTAAAATAAAGGCGGTTTGAATTTGAATTGAGCGCGCTGGGTATTAGGTAAACAATTTTGGAAAAAATCTGCACACTTGTACCGCTAATGGAAAATTACAGATTCCTGGACTTTAGGCATAACTAGCAGTTATTCAGAATTAGCAGGTTGAAGTGGCAGTGGGCTGGCCATATAGCTCGCAGAGCCGACAACCTTTGGGGTAACAAAGGTTCTCGAATGGCGACCACGAACAGGACGACACAGTGTTGGAAAGCACCCCGCCCGATGAACCGACGACATTGTGAAGGTTGCGGGAAGTCGGTGGATGGAGGAGGCTCAAGACCATTCGTCATGGCACTCTTTGGGGGAGGCCTATGTTCAGCAGTGGACTTCATCAGGCTGATGATGATGAGGCATAACTAATAAAACTAACGTACTTTAGGGTCAATAACAATCACGGTCATTCACATAGCGCTCAGAATTAGCATGTTGAAGTGGCATAAGGCAAGCCATATAGCTCGCAGCACCGACAACGGTTGGTGAATTAAGGTTCTCGAATGGTGACCTCGAGCTGGGCGACGCAGTGTTGAAAGGAAAGCACCTGATGGACCGTCGACATTGTAAAGTTTGCTGGGAGTAGGCGGATGGAAAAGGCTCAAGACCACCTTGTCACTCTTTGGTGTAGGCTTCTGTCCTGCAGTGGACTAAAACTGGCTGCTAAAATGATGAATTTAGGCTCGTATTAGTATAGTCGTCCAACAAGTAATTTTGTAAAGCCAGAATATACTTACATGTTAACGAAATAGCCGGGAAGGTTCGACTGCTAAACAAATTATCTTTCTATTACCACACGTCAATACAATTCTCAAGTTATTCTGCCACAATGGACTTCCTTCTGCCTATTTACACGCACTTGCCAGCGCATTACTGATTCTCTATTGAATCTAGCTTTGGTTTTCTAATAAAAGTTGACCGTATTATGACTGCCATAAAGCAAAGCTATATATATATATATATATATATATACATATATATAAATAAAAATAAAAAATAATATAAAAATATAAATATAAAAATTAAATAAAAAATATATATATATATATTTTTTTTTTATTTTTTTTATATTTTTTAATATATTTTTATGTGTGACTTTGGGGATGCTCCCTTTACTTCCTTTGTACTCTCTATTTTTTGTTCGTTTCATCTCGTCTTTACTCTTTGGCTGGTATCTTTAATTGACGTGAGTGGTATTTTTGAGGGAAAAATAAAAAAGGTATCAATTTTGACAACGATATGTTTCACTCCACATATGCTGTTAGCATTTGTGGAGTGAAACATATATATAACATATATATATAAACAACACACAGACATAGCTCTTAGAATAAGTAAATTGAAGTGACAGTGAGCTGGCCAAATAGCTCGCAGAACCTCCGTTTGGGAATAAGGATCTCGAATGGCGACCACGACCCGGACGACGTACTGTAGGAAGGCCCGCAACAGATGACATTTTAAAGCTCACTATAATCGGTGGATACAGAAAGCTCAAGACAACTCGTCACAGTGGCACAGTTTGTGGGAGGCCTATGGCCAGCAGTGGACTTCTTCATGATGGTGATAGTTGAAAGACCGTGTACGAGAAAATTCCTGTCTAGTTGACGTAAAAAAATCGACTTCACCGCTTTGTGATGTGACGGTTACCGTTTTTTAAGAAAACAAGCTTTACCGATTTCTCCATTGAGTTATTGAATGGATAACGGATGAGCTAAAGGTATTTACTGACACTTGAGAAATAGAAATGCGAATGGAAATACGTAGACGAAAGTATTTAACGTGTTACTGACGAATTGCAAGATGGAATGTGCACTGATGTTTAGGTTCCTATCTTTAATTGTCGTTAGGGGAATTTTGAGGTGAAACTATCAGAACCTATATATACCCCCTATCGTGAGAATCAGAAACCTACGAGTGCTATGGTACCATAACACAGATCCGAAACAAATATTGGCAGACCATGCAAATATTTGTCCCGCAGTGGGAATCAGACCCGCACCGCTTGCGTCTCAATCGCGCACTCGCCCGCTACGCCACCGAGGTCGTCAATTCTCTCCTGAAAACGCTTGGTAACGATCTAACGGCACTTATAACAAAGCCATACCATTAAAACATAATTTACTGCTAGCCTCATACATTTTGTTTGAGAAACAAAGCCCCAGCCACGTTTGAAATTTAAAAGCACCACAAGTATTTCATATCTTGAGACTCACTCGCTTTCAAAGTCTATCGTTCGAGTGTGCTTCACGACAGCGAGCGAGCTTAGAGCATAGGTGTTGGCTGCTTAAATTCGGGGAACGTTATTTGATGACAATAGCCTAGTTGCTTTTTTTAAGGTTTTCCCTTTCGGGCTGGCTATGGCATCCAAGGGTTTACCGCCAAGTCTTACGTGTATTTTTCCTTGTTTATATATTTATTTTTCTTCTTTTTCTTTCGTCAAGTCAAGTCAAGTTCAGTTTTAGTAAGATATGATGTCGGCTATTTTACTAAAACTTGAGGGACTTCTTGGCACCAACTCAAAAATTACGATACACGACTTCGTAATATTTTACTGCACTTAAGCGGTTTACTCGAATAATATTACGCAAAACTTCTTTTTCTTTTCTATTGACTTCGAGGAGTGAGCTCAAAATTGAATTTTGGTCGTAAGGTTAAGGTCTTGGTCTAAGGTCTGGGCCGCAATAAAACGATCGTCAGTTTTCACGAAACCCCAGCTTTACAAGGTACTTTGATACTCCCGAATACTCGCAGTAAAGAGTGCTTGAATCAGAGGTACTTGAGGTGACAGTGATCCTCTCCAACTGATCCAAGATAGTGCATGTTCCTCATTTACGGGTGCCCACTGAATTTTATATTTTTTACCAAACCTTTCACCTTTCTGGTTCTTTCACCAAACTTCCTTGTGCCGGCATATTGCATTTATGATAAGGAAATTCTCGCCCTAAATTGGAGCAGCCCGCCTGGGGTGCCTCCACGTTACAGAAGATCGCAGTCAAATAACATTATTTGTTTAAAATAGTGTTGTGTTCCTGCGGTGTATAGGTTGCCAGAGCTCTTTAGGGGGGCATTGAACGGTCATACAGTTAGGGTTGGTCGCGAGGAACAGGCGTAGCTTCACCTAGTTTTTAATACGTTTCAAAGGGATCCTAATGATTTTATTGGTTTATACACCATTTGACTTAAAATTTAAATGTTATTTCAGCAAAATAAAAGAATGGCTCATTAATTAATAACTCGATTCAGGGATTAAAACCTGTATGTTTTTTGCAGTGATTTTTTTGTCTCCTAAAGCCTATTCAAACGATATGTCATCTAAAATGCGCCTAAAATATATTTCAAATGATCCATAAGTCTACGTCAATTTTGAGTTTGACATAATTGAGGGAATGCGATATAGCTCTACCATATCGAAAGCCCCGAGAAGTGAAACTCAAAATTGACTTTATTCAGTATATGTAAGGATCGTTTTGAAATACATTTTAAATGACATAATGCACACCGTTTGAACACGGCTTTACATTTAGATCAATACATCAGACTGGCTTTATTTTCATCAAATAGCTCTTTAACTCTTAAATTTCACCACAAAAATTCCCTAACGAGGACTAAAAATACCTACAAGATTTTGACCTTACAAAGAAGAGCTAAAATAAAACAATATAACATTATAATTAAATTCGTGCTACTCACTGATGGACCATAAATGTATCAGTGAGCATGGAAAACGAATGAACTCTATTGAACCGAGTTTGTCGTATTCAAGATATTAATAAAATAGGTAAGTTGTGCGCAAAACTGCTGTCTGTATAATCTTTCTTCTAGGATATTGCGTCTTATCCAAATTAATAACTTTTTATTTAGAAAAACTTCAATATATCCCTGTATTTTCCACACATTTTCTTCTAAACAAGCAAGTCTGCTCCGAGATTGGTCATTTCCCAATGCGGGGTCACGAACGCGCCTGACTCTGCACTCATGTCCCCCTCTTACGCCCCCTTTCACCCCCCTTAGGGGGAGGGGAGGTGCGACCCACTTGAGGTGTTGAGACTAATGAACGCGCGAAGGTGGTAACTGCATTGAAATTTTACTGGATACTTCAGTTTCTTCAGTTAAAGTAAAGTAACGAGAATCACTATGTAAGTTAACGTAGGTATTATTAAAATCTAATTTATAAACATAGACATTTATTTATTTCTTACTAAAACACACACATTTGCACAACATTGTTGAACCAAACAATTAAATAAAAGAAAACACGAGTTTATAACAGTAGACGCTGGTATAAACCTACCAGATTATGTATCTTTCGGGGACGGCATCGCGGGCGTGATGCCTACTGTATTGCAAGCGTCCATAGGCTACGGTTACTACTTAACAAGGTACTTAACAAGGTCTTGAGAGGAGGTAGGGCACAGCGAGATTTTCTCGTTCTGAATTGGAGCAGCCCGCCTGGCGAGGTACCTCCACCTTACAGAAGATCGCAGCCAAATAACATTATTTGTTTCAAATAGTGTTGTGTTCCTGTGGTGAGTAGGGTTGCCAGAGCTCTTTAGGGGGGAAGGGGGTTCGGGGTCGGCAACGCGTGCGTGATGCCTCTGGTATTGCAAGCGCTCATAGGCTACGGTAACCGCTTACCATCAGGTGGGCCGTAAGCTTGTTTGCCACCTCTCTGTTGTATAAAAAAAAAAAAAACAACAGGTGAGGCGTATGACTGTTTGCCACGTTAGTTGTACGAAAAAAACGCAGCAAAGAAGATTCAAATTTTTTCTGTTTATTTTGTACTTTATACATCCAAAAGACAAAATAATGTTTATGCAATTTTCCCAATACACTTCCGAGTTTGAAACCGCCATCGAAGCGAACCCGGATTATTTACAATAACAAAGAACCTCCAAAGTTTCCCTCATCCGGATAATGCTTCGCCCGCAGGTTGCAAGGGGTAAGCCTACCAAACCTTATATACATACCTACCTACTTATCATACCAACATAGGGAATGCGCCACGATTTTTCCTCTCGTCTCGCATATTCCGACATAATCTGTCTGTCACCTATAAAGGATTTGTCGAATTTTTTGCCACCCTGTGTACGAATCACACGCTGTGGCTTAACATTTTCTGTGTTGGTGCCTTTTTTGGGGGCATTTTCGGAACCAGGGCGTACGGAAATTATACTGAAACTAGTTTTACGTTTTATTCGATACTAGCTTCCGCCCGTAGCTTCGCTCGCGTGGTACCTACATAAAAAGTAACCTATATGCTATTCCAGGTAAAGAACTCTTTATATTCCAAGTTTCATCGAAATCGGTAGAGCCGTTACGGCGTGATTGAACAACAAACATCCTCACAAAATTTCCTGTGGGAGGACACACATTTCCATTAGCTTTTTCAAATTTCATTAAACAATCAAAAACTTATTGGAATTTAGACAGGACAACGACTGGATAACATGGACTATGAAGAATCTGTCTTTTCAACTAACTAGTTACCGCAAACTCTCTTAAAATATGACGGAAAGAAAACGAAAGCATCCGCACTATTTGCTTACACTTTGGACTGCGAGAAAAACCGATGAGCAAACTTGTAGGAGCTAGTGACAAACGAGTGGTTATTGTAACCATTACTTTTGTCATCGATCATGGTTAGGTGGCACGTTCGCCAAGAAACTAAGGGCTTAGAAAATAACTGAACGAATGGTTAAAATTTTGGTGGTAGTGGGTCTTTGAAAGTTAACAGTGAAGTATTTGAGCAAGCATTTCATACGACAAACCTTAAAATCGCCGACTAGAACTTGCATTTTTAAAGAGGCGCAAATGAGAGGGTTCTGTTACAAGCTTTGCACAATATAGAGATTTAACAGTATACAAAATCCGACGCGGGTTAAACTAATTATTGAATTTTTATTTAAGGGAAAATATCAATTAACTTGCATCAGTTTCAACAGCTGATGGAGGTCAATAACCCGCATTCCGCTGTGTTAAATAATGCCAAAATTTGCCAATTTCAACATAAGGTTATAATCAAAATCTTCCTGCCTTATCCCACATTATGTGGGGTCGTCGGTCGGCACAACATGTTTTCTTCTTCCATTAATAATAATATATTCCGGACATATCACACGCGGTCAACTGATCCCAAACTAGGCATAGCCTGTACTATGGGAACCAGAGACTGATATACATAATAGATTTATATATAACACCCAGACACAGAACAAACATCTGTGTTAGTCACAAATGTTTGTCCAGTGCGGGAATCGAACACGCGACCTCTAGCGCAGAAGGCAAAGTTACTACCAACTGAGCTATGAGGCCAGTAAGTAATATATATAATTCTTATCTTAATATAATTAATCTTATTCTTAATATAATATAATTCTTAACATTCAAGATGTCCCAATTTAATTCTTAATATATCCATAATGAAGAACCAATCAACGCCCTTGCATGGGTCAGGATTTTTTTAATGTAAACCATACGTGGAGTACTTGCCTATTTCCTCTATTTAGTTTGATGTTAAGCTCTATAAAATGACAAGTGAAGAAAGTACTTTCCTCGTTCCGAGAAAGTACCTACTTTAGTTAGAACTGAAAATCTTCAGGATTCCTACTGCTGGTATACGTGTATTGTGCCAGCGGAAAGCAAGCAATACATCCACCTTTTGTTTTGCCTGCTCCCATGCATAAAGTACAAAGACCTTCCTCGCACATACGGTTCTAAGCAAAACAAAAGTCCCGAGCTTAATCTAGAGGGTCTTGCTTAAATGGACGGCCACACTGCAGTAGAAGCGAAATAAGTAAAAAGAAAAATTAATGCAGCGTAAAAGAAAATGGGTATGTTGAATGAGAAAATGGCGGGATGAAGCGAGATGTAACACCGCAGACTTCGTGTGAAGAAATTGAACTTAAAGATAGGCTGGAAGCTGCTGTTAGGACAGTCTTCAAGCTGCCCGCGTAACAAATCTCAAAATTTTGTATAGAAAATTCGCCCAACACTGAACCACTATAGCTTGAAGCTATTATCTCCGATTGCTTTAAGCTGCTCGCCTAAGGCCTGCCCTAGGCTGTTATCTGATAAACTATGTTGTTTATTACAAGTGAATAGCCCCGAAATAAGACCTTACTTGAATTTGATATTAATTGTCAGAGTTTCAAAGAAAACAAAGCTTATTACAAATCAAATCAAAACCTACTATGTAATTGAATAATGTTATTCGTTAAATAACTAGAGAACACCCAATACGAATTTACAATAAATAAAACAAATGATCTAGATCATTTATGCACATAAATCACGATACAGCCACCCACAGCTTAGATTTATACGGCTGAACAATGCTTTAGAATCGGAGATTATAGAGATTATTTATTAGATAGAGAATATAAAATAAAACAACATAAACCTTATGGTAAATAAAACAGCGTTATTTGTCTATCATGAGTATGTCCAATCAACACTTCGCTTCGCTTTTTTTTGGCCTACCTATTTACCCATTAGATTTGTATAAGTATGCATGCAGATTGAGTTACCACAAATTTGTAAATAGGAAACTTGTCGGCTTCTTGTGTAACTACATAGTTTTGACAACGCTCAGAGGCGCTAAAAACGCTGGCTGGTGACAAGTGATATAATATTTTGCTCTCCAGTCATGTTGGCAGCGTACGTGTAAAACCTAGAGTGGATATAATGATCAAGCTCTTTGATCCGGCCTGCGATATCCGAGCTACAAAGATGGATCATTCTCAGATAACACACCAGATTCGTGATAGTTCAGGAAACGGGTGCAGGGGCTACGATATCGTGTGATCTGATGACTATCGTTATATTGTTCTATTGTGTCTCCTGTTATGTTATGAGTTATGATATTCTTATACGTGGATATGTTATTAAATTGATTGTCCAGCTATAATTCTATTGTTTTTGAGGCTAGCCACTTTGGTGGTACTTTGAAATTATTTTATTAGAACAATCGCAATTGTTTTTATAAAACTCGCTGGACCGGAGATTTTTGAACATAATCTCTTGCATTTTGCCGCACTGTAGGACCAACCTACTTAAGTTTGCCCCCATGTCACTCGCTGTCTATCTGCTCAATATCTTGTCTGCGAACAGCGTGGATATTTTTTTCAATCACCTACCGAAACTCCTACAACTTGCACATATAGTGATGAAATTTTCGACCTATCTAATTGTACCTATTTTTTATAATGTACCTACTAATAAAATATGGCACCGCCTTAGGGATAAAAAAAACCTGTTATGATGTTATACTGTATTTAAAATAAATAAATAAATAAAATTTCATCACACATCAGTATAGACATAAAATACATGGTGGTTTATAACATGTGTATACTATCCCAGAAGGGGCGGGGCTTATTCAGTCAACAAGAAGTAAAAATATAATAACTTCTCGAATTTTTTACAGTTTTTTACTGTTTCGCGCCAAGTTGAATGATGCAAATTCTTTTTTCTCAGCACACATAGGGTTCTCTTAGATTATAATTTTCTGCCGCTCATATCTCAAAATATCCATTCCATTTTGGGCTCCATTGTGCATCCACTCAGATGATACGCATGGAGGCGACGAGACGCGAGGGTGTCTTAAGGGCAACCCTTATCTTTTTATTGTGCGATGGCGTGCGCCGGGGCGATGCTGCTATTGTATTTTCCATAAATGCGAAATTCCGTTGATGAGATTTTTTAGTTCACTCACATGAGTGAGTTATATAGGTACCTACATAGGTACCTATATATCATCAGCCATTCGACGTCCACTGCTGAACATGGCCTCCCCACAGACAGAGCAAACCGCTTATCATGTGGGGGGATTTGCCCATACTCACCACGCTGGGCATGCGGGTTGGCGAGCGCAGATAGAGCTAGGTATCGTTGTTAAAATGAGGGACGCTGCTGCCCATCCCCTAGCTTTTTTCCCTTAGTCGCCTCTTACGACATCCGCGGACAGGTAGATATGGAGGGGCCTATTCTTCAGCCGGGGCCACCACGGCCAAGGTACCTATATATTTTTTTTAAATATTGAAATAGGCTCACGACTTTCATTGCCAAGAATATTACGACTTTTATCCCCGAAAATGGTAGATCAATAAAATCTCCAGGTAACCAGATCCTTGAAAATAATTAGGGGGTAGTCAGAGACATGTCCGAATATTTGGCACATGTTCTGATTTTGCAGTAGTGAGTATTCCATAAGTGACAGGTTGCAAGCCTATCGCCGCTTTAAGAATACTTTGGTACTGGTTTCCTCACGATGTTATCTTTCAAAGTTTTAAGCACCGTTTTAAGCATGCGCACTTAAATTTCTCGAAAAAACTCATCGGTGCGCGACCGGGTTCGAATCCACGGCCTTCGGATCGAAAGTCGGAGTACCTCCCACCGCACTAGTACCAATACAGATTTGTCCATTTTTGCGCATAGCGTCAACACGCCTGAAGCAATCAATGTTGCAAATATCAAATGCAAATAAATGAATTATGAATACGTATAAATATGAACTGTAACAAAAAACATAGGTACTGTAAACACATGAACATAAACATCAGAAATGAGTGGACTTTCAGTTATATTTAAAATTAAAGGTAAATAAACTGAAATTAAAATACATCACGCTTCTGTAGATCCTCTTAAAAACCCCATCAAAAACTCATGCAGAAAATTCTTTACACCCTTGATTATAATTTGACATCAACCCTCAACTCCTCAAATTACTACATCCAGACTAAAAGAAAAGCCGTGAGCGGAACCACACTCAGACCGAGTGAAAAAAGTACAACAACGTCAACAGTCAGGGTTACCCGATTATGGCGAATTTGAATTGAATAACAGCTTTTTTTTATACAACTGAGGTGGCCAACAAACTTACGGCACACCTGTTGTATGAGCGCTTGCAATACCAGAGTGACCTTCCCCCTAAAGAGCTCTTACTCACCGCAGGAACACAACACTATTTGATACAAATAATGTTATTTGGCTGCAATCTTCTGTAAGGCGGAGGTACCTCTCCAGGCGGGTTGCTCCGATTTAGAACGAGAAAATCTCGCTGTGCTCTACCTCCTCCGAAAACAAACAAACACTTTTTTGAAAACAGGTATGAAATTATAAATGCGGCACTAAATAGGACGACTAAATAGGTGAAGGTAATAGAAGGTTCTTTTATTAATTAAGCCATTGATATTAAGCTATCTCTTGCATTGACCGAAAAAGCGAATATGAAAAAAACAAGCCATGTATTATAGTTATCCCTTGTATTGACCGACTGTAGGTTGAGTGGTTATTGAATATAAAACAAACTTAAATCTGTGAATAGGTAAGTTTTAATGTTGGCAACCCTATTTGAGGTAGGGACAGGGGTAAATGACAAAAACATCTTTTGAGAGCTGAGTGCGAGCTGTTTTTCACTTTTTGCGACATACCTGTGAATTTTGAAAGGTTTTCAGACGACGGCGACGTTGCAATGTCTAGCTACCTATATGAATTGTGAAATTTTGTTGTATGGTTTTTTAGCGTTTTTGCCTATGGTTGAAAGCACGGGAATTTTGATTTGGTCGCTTTTGTTTTAAGAGGACAAGAAAATATCCTGGTTTTCTCTCAAGCGATTCCCATATTTAAAGACGATATTTGTTTGGCCGTGATGGAAAAAGAATAGGCCCCTCCATATCTACCTACCCGTAAGACAGAGGATGACTAAGGAAAAAAATCTAGGGAATGCGCAGCAGCGCCCCCTATTTTAACTACGATAGTTAGATAATTGTACTCGCCATTCGCGTGCCCAGCCTGGCGCTATTGTATAAGCGAAATTGCCATGAAGTCGCAACTTAAACATCATGAATACATAAAACTTTTAAAACTGGATATGGGAAACCTAGACAACCTTCATCATCATCATTTCAGCCGTACGACGTTCACTGCTGAACATGGCCTCCCCCACAGACAGAGCAAATTCCTTATCATGTGGATTTGCCCATACTCACCACGCTGGGCATGCGGGTTGGCGAGCGCAGTTAGAGCTATCGTTGTTAAAAATTAGGGACGCTGCTAGACAACCTTAACTTCTTCCATTTCATGTTGAAAACATTTTGAATGCCACCAAGATTGATAAAATCATCTTCGAAATTGCGATCTTCATTTTCATTCCGCTTACGCAATAGAACTGCTGGTGAGTATAGGCAAACTCCCTACACATGATATTCAATCTGGAAAGCTGTGTTACACAATAGTAAATAAAAAAAAAACGAATAAGAACATACCTACCTATTTATGGCAATGAACGCAAAGTGATTTCACTATGAATGTGGGATGCATAGTTTGGAACGTATGAATGAGATGAATGATTGAATAAGGAATGAATGATGATGAATGGGAACGAAAAGGAAAAGGGGAGACGATTGAAGGGTGTGCTCTGTGCAGCAAGACTTTCTTACTTCTTATAATTAAAATACAAGTGTTTCAGTTTAAAAACAATTTTTTATTTCACTTCCCGGCCCACATTTTGGGGGCTCGTCCGGGATTGTGAAATTAGTAGGAAAGTTACGAAGAGGACGGACGGACCGACCGCGTGCACTTTGAGGTTACCGGCACGCCGCGCCGGTCGGCGTCGCAGAACGAGCAGTGCACATCCATTCAGATACGACGAGTTTTGGTGGTTGGATATCACCGATTCATTTAACGACGTTTTCCCTACGACGAACGACGCATCAACATGCCTAAAGACGCAAGACGAGGAGGCAAACAAGGAGACCCGGTCAGCGATGATGCAGAAACTAGCCGCGGAGGTATGCTCGTGATGACCGCCGATCTGGTCCCGAAGTTTAGCGGACAAGATAAGACTTATGGGGTGGCGCAGTGGATTCAGGACGTCGACGATCATGCAGAGATCTTTGCGTGGTCCCCACTACAACAACTACTGGTGGCGAGGCGGGCTCTGACGGGCACAGCGGCTTTGTGGATGCGAGCTGAACGACCACACAAGTCCTGGGTAGACCTCAAGGCAGCGTTGGCCAAGGAATTCACTGATCAATTGGATACTAAGACGATACACGAAATGATGAGTGCGAGGAAAAAACGACATGACGAAAGTTGTTTGGATTATCTGCTAGTGATGAAGGAGCTTGGAAGACGAGGCAAGATGGCAGACTACGTGGCCATCCGCTACATTGTTGATGGCATTGTGGACACAGAGTCTAACAAGATGATGCTGTACGGTGTCACTAGCTATAATGATCTAAAGGAAAAAGTGAAGATTTATGAAACTATAAAAGAGAAAATGAAAGACGCTAAGAGTGATAACAAGCGGCAGCCGACGACAACGTTGGGAGGTACAAGAACCCAAGGTGACCAGCAGAAGAAATGCTATAGCTGTGGAGGCTTAAAGCATTTTTCAGCAGAGTGCCCGCACAAACACTTGGGGCTCAAGTGTTTCAGCTGTAACAAATTCGGACACATCGCATCGAAATGCAGCGCATCAACAATTGGTGGCGGTACTTCGGAGGCTACGAGCAGCGCACAACGACAGGTTGGTGAGGGAACCGGCCTACGACGTTCCAATTCGGCTTCAGCGGGGACGTGTCGCGCAATCACAACATATTGTTGTGACTGTGAAACGGAACGTAATCCGGCGGCGGCAGAATGCAGCCACCCGATTGGCTGCTGTGACGTTGAACAAGATGGCGACGGTGATCGAACTGAAGACAACAACGCCATGACAGTAATGAATGTAAACAATGAAGAAAGACGCAAAATCAAGAAGCCGGAAAAAAGTATTGAACTTTGCGGAACGAGAATTCGAGCTTTGATAGACTCAGGCAGTGATCTTAATCTTGTGTCGAATGAGTGTTACCGTAACATAGGCTCGCCAAAATGTGCAGAAACCGATATGATTATGACGGGATTAGGATCAACAAAGGTACGCGCTCTCGGTGTTTTCTTGTCCCAAATAATAGTTGATGAGAGGGTTTACAAAAATATCAGTTTTTACATTGTACCTAGTGAGGTTATGCCGTACTCTGTAATATTAGGCCAACAGTTTTTGCATCAAATCGTTGTAGTCATGGACAAGAGTAATGTGTATCTTTTGCCGTCAAATGAGGAGTGGTTGAGAAGGTTAACGTGTTTTGTGTCTGATTCTGATATAATAGGACGCGAAGTAAGCCGAGAGGTTCGTCAACGGGTAGAACGCATGGTCGCGTCCTACCAGCCTAATAAGATGAAGGAGGCGCCTATCGAGCTTCGAATTCATCTAAAGGATGACGTGCCCGTGGCGCAGCGGCCACGACGCCTAGCGCTGAAGGAGCAACAAGAGGTAGAGAACCAGATTAAGGAGTGGCTGGATGATGACATCATACAAGTAAGTAATTCAGAATACGCTAGTCCCTTAGTGCTGGTCCGAAAGAAGGATGGAAGTCTAAGAGTGTGTGTAGACTACAGAAAATTAAATGAGAAAATGATCAAGGATCCATATCCACTCCCAATCATTGATGACCATATCGACAAATGTCAAAATGCCAAAGTGTTTAGTGCTCTTGACCTGAAGAATGGATATTTTCATTTGCGTGTGCAAGAGCAGTCGATACCATATACCTCCTTTGTCACTATGACAGGGCAGTACGAGTTTAAGCGTGCCCCATTTGGAATTTCCATCTGTCCCAAAGTATTCACCAGGTTCATCACTATAATATTCCGAGAGTTAATTGCAAAAGGCATAGTTATCATATTTATCGATGATATTCTCATTCCAGCTCCGAATGAAGAAGAAGCAGTAGATCGGTTGGCAGATGTTCTAAAAACAGCATCTGAATATGGCCTCAACATAAATTGGAAGAAAAGTCAGCTGATGGTGCGGCGAGTAGAGTATCTGGGGCATGTTATTGAGAATGGAGGGATTAAACCTTCCCCAGGGAAGACTGAAGCAGTTTTATGCTACCCTGAGCCCCGAGATTTAAAGCAGCTCCATAGTTTCATCGGCCTTTGCTCATATTTCAGGAAATTTATACAAGACTTTGCAATGATAGCTAAACCTCTGACAGACTTGTTGAAGAAAAACGAGAAATTCCATTTTGATGATGAACAAAGGAACAGTTTTGTGGTGCTAAAAGGGAAACTGGCATCCAATCCAGTATTGAAGATTTTCAACCCTCGGCTGCAAACAGAAATGCACACAGATGCCTCTAGCATAGCTTATTCAGCTATTTTGATGCAAAGAAGTCTAGATGATGGAGAATTGCACCCTGTGCATTATCTAAGTCGCAAAACCAGTGATGCAGAGAGTAAATACAGCAGCTATGAGCTGGAAGGGCTGGCCATAGTGGAAGGCATGAAAAAATTTCGACATTACTTGCTTGGGATTCATTTCAAGGTAGTAACTGATTGTAAAGCCTTTGAAATGACGCTTAAAAAAAGAGACCTGACTATGTCTACCAGAGTTGCAAGATGGATCATCTTGCTTCAGGATTATGACTTTGAGGTTGAGCACCGAGAAGGAAGTAAGATGCGTCATGTCGACGCATTAAGCAGACATCCATATGTTGCAGTGGTATTTGCTGATCTACGCGACAGTATAAAATACGCGCAGGAACAGGATGAGGGATTGAAGGCCATTCGCGAATTATTAAAGGACCAACCTTATGAGGACTACATCTTAGATAATGGACTGTTGTACAAGGGGGCTGAGAAGAAATTGGTTATTCCCAAACCTTTGGAGAATGAGATTTTGAAAAGAGTACATGAAAATGGACACTTTGCTAAGAAGAAAATGTTAAGTAGTGTAAGCAGTGACTTCTACATTCCCCATCTGGAGAGGAAAATAGAGAATTACCTTCTTACCTGTGTACCTTGTCTCTTAGCAAATAGAAAAGAAGGCAAACAAGAAGGGTTCCTTCACTGTATTGAAAAAGAAGACATTCCGCTGCACACTATCCATGTGGACCATCTAGGACCAATGACAGAGACAAAAAAACAGTATAACTACGTCCTGACGATTGTAGATGCATTCACAAAGTTTACCTGGATATTTCCCACAAAGAGTACTACTACAAAGGAGACTATAGACAAGTTGAAAATTCATCAACAACATTTTGGTAATCCTATCCGAATAATTTCTGATCGAGGGACAGCTTTTACTAGCGGGGACTTTGAAGAGTATTGCCGGGAGGAAGGAATCAACCATGTGAAAATTACAACAGGAATGCCCAGAGGAAACGGACAAGTTGAGCGGATGCACCGGACGATAATATCAATATTGTCCAAATCTTGCATTGAGGACCCCACCCACTGGTACAAACACGTTAGTCGTGTTCAAAGAGCAATCAATAGCACCTACCAAAGGAGTATAAATACCTCACCCTATGAGCTGCTGATGGGAACAAAAATGATAAGGAAAGAAGATTTGGAAATTTATGATTTGCTTAAACAAGAAAATGTTCAGGATTACCAAGAGAACAGAGACATTCTGCGGATTCAAGCAAAGCAGCAGATATTAAAAATACAAGAGGAAAATACCAGAACCTTCAACAAGAAAAGGAAAGCTAGTCAAGTGTACCAAGTAGGAGATGTAGTAGCAGTGAGGAGGACACAATTTGGTGTGGGCATGAAGGTGAAACCGAAGTATCTGGGTCCCTACAAAGTGACGGCAGTTAAAGGAAACGATAGGTATGAGGTAGAAAAACTCGATATCATGAGCGAAGGCCCCAAGAAAACGAGTTCTGCAGCAGACTCCATAAAGCGTTGGCCTGATGGTTCCAACAGTCAGTAAGTGTGAGTTAATTGATCCTGTTCTTACAGTCACATCATTTGTTACTTTGGCCATCCACTCCTCTAATACCAAGCGGGAACAAAACTTAGATAAGGCCATGACTATGACTTTGATGTGATAGAATAGCAAACCCTAAAGAATACTCTAACTATAAAATTATTGTTGTTTTTGTTGGGACCGCATAGAGACTATATTGTTATTTTATTTGTAAGTCTATTGTAGTGTTAACTGCCTCTTATGTTAAGGTTGATCTGATCTGTTTTGCTTTAATTATTATGTCAGCTGGCTTTGCTAGTAATTTCTACCCTGAATTGTAGTTTCATAGTTCTTATTACTGATTTAAGGTTATTTGATAAGTGATACATTGTGATGAGTGTCTGGGGGCAGACCCTGGTAGGATGACCGAGCATGTGGGATGCATAGTTTGGAACGTATGAATGAGATGAATGATTGAATAAGGAATGAATGATGATGAATGGGAACGAAAAGGAAAAGGGGAGACGATTGAAGGGTGTGCTCTGTGCAGCAAGACTTTCTTACTTCTTATAATTAAAATACAAGTGTTTCAGTTTAAAAACAATTTTTTATTTCACTTCCCGGCCCACATGAATATTTATAAATTTAAACTCAATCGAGTTATTTTGCTTGCGTCTTGGTAGAGGTAAAAACATCACGCAAGCAAAATAACTCTTTATGAAGATATTCAATCCACACAATGAGAATCATTAGTGCTCGGGCCGGGAACCGAACCAACAATGGCGCCGCGGGAGTCTGCATTGTGGCACCGTACGCCATTAGATTCGGGTGAACATCGATTTGTTTATTTGTAATGGATTTCGGTTTAAATTGATTATGCAAGTTTAGAAAGAACATGTTTCATCATCATCATCATCATCAAAGAGTGCTCCGACGAACGGTCTTGAGCTTCTTTATCTTCTTCCCAGCGATACTAAAAGAATAGCGGTATTTTTAAGGTTGAACTACATACACATTAGGTTTGCATCGCTACCCTTATTTATTTATACAGGATGATTCTTAATATGTATGCTATCCCGAAAGGGGCTAATCTACATCCAATTACCATACCAATACAGTTTGTTCTATAACTTTTAGAAATTCAACATTCTTCATTGGTCAAATCAGTTCAAATTAAATTATTCAGTTGTTTTAGGATGTCTTGCTAAAGCATGCGATGATGTGGTTTAAGGTACAGTGTGTAGGGCCCTCGTCGGATGGACTGACGATATTGTGAAGATTGCTGTAGACAGCATTCGCTTCAGGCTGACGATGATGATCCTCCAAAGGTTGCCTGGTAGAGATCGCTTTTTACGATAACGCCACCCATTGTACTGGTAATTGTGAAAAAATCTTGTATTATTTCCATGTGACCAATAAAGTGTTATTAATCTATATATCCTTTAAGGGTATGCTGTTGCAGTGCAACAATGTGTATGCAGTTTACCCTTAAACACGCCGCTTTTTCTTAATATCACCTTAAAAAGGTATGGTTTGCAATCAAAATATTTCTTTTTAAGGTGCAAATCGCGAAAGTATTCTTTATCTGTATAATCAATGATTCCTAATTGGATAACGAGCTACAATCGAATGTGAACATTTATCGAAACGATGTGAAATGACCACCGTAAGGTTTTTGGTAGGGTGACAATGACCATGGCGTGAAAATTATTTGTATTCACGATGAAGCAGACTTTCCCTGGCCAATGACCATTACGTGTAATGAATAAAATCGATTTTGCGAATTGTTGGTGCAGGATGTTCGATAAATTATTGAGCAATATATTGTTTTTATGTCATACATAGGAGGCACAGCGAGATTTTCTCGTTCTGAATTGGAGCAACCCGCCTGGGAGGTACCTCCGCCTTACAGAAGATCGCAGCCAAACAATATTATTTGTTTCAAATAGTGTTGTGTTCCTGCGATGAGTAAGGTTGCCAGAGCTCTTTACCCCTTACTCCCCCCGGAGAGGGTTCGGGGTCGGCAACGCATGATGCCTCTGGTATTGCAAGCGCTCATTGGCTACGTTAACCGCTTACCAACAGGTGGGCCGTATGATTGTTTATAACCTCAGTTGTATTTAAAAAAAAATACCGCACACATAAAATTATCTTTATTCAGTGCACCTATGGATCATTATGCAATAAATTTTACATGACATATCGCTCGCACAGCGGCAATAGTCGCTTGAAGTATGTCCTGTAGATTTTTGTTTTCAATATTCAAGGTGATTGTATATACACACACTATGTATTCTATCAAAAAAAGGGGAAAGAGGCTTATTCTACCTCCCATCTTTAATAAAGTTTGGAAATTCAATACTTTTCATAGAAAAATACTGGAAAAATCAGCTGTTTCGGGGTCAAATCAGGACAATCTCAATTATTCAGCTTCTCGTAGCGGGAATTGAACCCCTTACATCTCAGACGAGCACTCGCCCTCTGTGTCACCGGGGTGAAAATATTGATTTTTTTTCGCAAAAAATCTTTCAACAACTTTTTGGGATATTATACTTATTATGAATCACTTTGTATTGCCTTAAGAATATAAAAGAGCATATCAGTGGCTAGGATAGGACATTAAAAAACCACTTATTTGAATAAAAATGCTCTGTGAGAGCATTTTAAAGTCGGAAATCATGCTGACACTATTTATAATCGGCCATATTGAGATATCCATCTACAACCACCAGTTACAATGTTTGCAGAATTAATTGCACCGACGCGTTCCACATTCGACCAGTGTCGTTATTATACATCGAATATAAATGGACAGTAATACACAGAAATGCCCTGGTTTTCTTAAAGCGTTAACCTTCATGAATGAACTAACTTATCCTGGTTTTTCTAGTACTTATTACTCGTTAAACTACACTATTCATTAGAAAAATTGCCTTTGGCAACCAAGCTTATATTTATTAACTACTAACGGAGAAAAAAACATCTCGAAGTAGGTAGGTACTGTAGAAGGATATAAGAAATCGAATTTGCGAATTGGGTATCGATTGAGCCCGGAATAGTATACTTATCATATTCGACTGGCCTCATTGCTCAGTTAGTTGTAACTCTGCCTTCTGCGCTAGTGATCGCGGGTTCGATCCCCGCACTGGACAAAAATTTGTGTGATAAACACAGATGTTTGTTCTGTGTCTGGGTGTTACATATTTATCTATTATGTATATCAGTCTCTGGTACCCATAGTACAGGCTAGGCCTAGTTTGGGATCAGTTGACCGTGTGAATATGTCCGGAATAAAAAAGAAATGAAAAAATATCATAGTTCAGCTTGCATTTTAAGAACATTTTGGAGCAAAGTGCCTAGACTTTTCTCCAAAATATTCTAAAATTATAATAAAACCAAAGACGCTACATTTTATAGAAAACCGGCTTTCAAGTGTTGACTCGCTCTCAGGACAAATAATAATTGAAGTGCAGCCAGTATATTATTTAAAGTATTAATATCATAAGCTTGACTTGACACTGACCGTAATCAGGCTAAGATTTATGGCCGTTTGAAAACGTAGCTTTAGAAAATAATGTCGTGCGATTTTGTACGGCGTTCGTAACGCGCGGCTTCCACTGTGTAGAGCGGACTCATTAATGAGTCCGTTTAGCTAAGAACGATGCAGTTCTATTCAGTTTACCATAGGACTTCATAAAAGAGCATCGTTGTGAGTAAAACGGACTCGTTAATGAGTCCGCTGCGCTCGCATTGGAATCCGAACCTAATTGTCGTAATAATACACTGGTAGCTGTGATTGTTTCTACGAATGGCCTGGACGAGTTCTAAAGAGTGCCCTATTCGATGAAAAAGTAACTTTTATAATAATAATAATAATAATAAGTCATTTATTTCAGGCAACACAGCAAAGTACTTGTACAAATACAGGGCCCATAGATATATATACTTTAAAACTAAAATACATAAAAATATTCACACTTAAAAATATTATTAGGGCTTATTGTTCTTTGGCGCATCCCTATAGCGTCGGTAAACTATTCCTGCAGGCCAAAAGTCGGGAGAGAGGAACATGTCGCGATGCTTTGCAGGCACCTTAAGCACGTATGACTTGAAGTTCGTCTCTCTAGACGACTCCAGGCGTTGCAGATGTAGCTGTATATTGGACGGGTCTCGGCTCCAAAACCGAGTCCTCTCTTTCACCTGATACTCAAACATCAGGGGAGGACCTCCTCCCCTGATATTTGAGTATCCAGTCTAGATACATAGATCGAGATGGTCGGGTCCACAGCACGCAGAGTGATCTCCGATGCTATGATTGATTGATGATGATTTATGTAGCAATTTTTTTTTCTAAACCAATAAAGATCCAAAGGATTCAAGATTCAAGATTCAAGATGGATCTAGGCAGAGATCAAAAAAGGCTTCCACCCAGTAACAGAACTCAATACAATATCGATTTAAATCCAATCAGTATGGTACACTTGTTATAGTTACATACATAAATACCTACCCTAGTATTTTAAGTTGTTACTCATTTCCCTCACGTTTTCCACAACTTCTACTCACAAAATCTGACATGACAAGTAGGCGATTAATACGAATAACGTAACTGATATAAAGAATTACTAAGTTATCTGGTCCTACGTAGGTTAAAATATATATTTTTTATAGTTTTTCTTTAATTTTATAAAATATTTTTGTGCAGATGATATGGTACATTCACTGATCTTGAACCTAATGGTCTATGGATGTTTTCTTGACAGAAAAATAACTCAGGTAATTTTTGAAAATCATGATTTTCAATTTAGTTCATTTAAACTCCAAATAAGGTGTTTCTTCGATTGGGACTCGGTAAGGAATAGTGCACATTAGCGCGCAACGTAGTGATTGAGGGCAATTTGAGAACGTGCAGATACTTGATCGTTTCTCGAGAGACGTCTTAGTAAATGTAGGCAAGTACCTATCCATCGGAGCAAAAAATGGTCTGGTATCCAAAAGACGGGTCATGGAGCCGAGGTCGCAAAGTGAGAAGATGGGAAGATGAGCTGAAATTGACTCTAGGTCCCCTTTGGCTAAGAGTGGCAACTGATAGGAAACAGTGGAAGACGTTGGAGGAGGCCTATGCCGTAAGGCACACCGAACTTAGGGACATAATATTATGATTCGTGTATTAGTATTTAGGTAATTAGTAGTTAAGTAAGTTAGTAAGTTTCGCAATAAAATGCTTTATTACTATTATACCTATCCATAGGTACTTACCTATATAGCCCCGTAAGGTCACCGACATTCCTTTCAAAATTAACCACTTGAAGAGGCAGGTCATTTAGCTCAAAGAACCGACAACCGCTGGGGAATAAAGGATCTGGCTGGTTCTGGAATGGCGACCACGAAGAATGAACCAAACCACGCAGTATAGGATGTAGGACCCCAGATTTACTGAGAATCTTGTGAAGGTCGCGGGAAGTCGTTGAATGCAAAACGCGTCCTTTCATCGTTTTTTTTTTTTTATACAATATAAGCTAACGTTTGACCACAATCTCACCGGATGTTAAGTAATGATGTTATTTGGCTGCGATCTTCTGTAAGGCGGAGGCGGAGGTAGACTAGAAGAAACCTATTCACTCTGGTCTTGAAGACACCCAAATTATAGGTATTCAAATTATAGGTAACACAGACGCCGGCAACGAATTCCACTCTTTGGCTGTCCGCATTATAAGGGTAGACGCAAAGCGCTTGGTGCGGCAAGGTGGTATATCAACCATGAACGGATGTCGCGTGTCCGTGCGTCTGGTTGTCCGATGATGGACGTTCTCTTTAGGGGCCTACGCCCATACCTCGTTACCCTCCTTTTGGGCAGTCTCACTCATCGTGTGCTAAACCAAAGTTTATATTGGTTTTACTAGTTTCGTAAATACTTCTAAGTATTCTATAAAGGTGACCCTGAAAAGGGCCGGTGACCATCATCGGTGAAAGAATCAGTGTAGCGAAAGAATTAAAGTGCGCTCTTAGAGGCTCCTTTCGTACCCCAACCTGCTCACTGACCTAATACAGGATGGCCAAGAAAGAATCAGTGACACGACAAGCAAGCAAGCAAGCAAATCTATAAAGGTTAGCAAAATCGAAGCCACTTCAAAATTGCTCAACAGCCCGACTAACCTAAGCTGTTGACACACTCAAAGCCCCAAAGTAGTGCGGATCAATCATTGTTAGAGCCGCTCAATAAATACGGATCAACGTGCCAAGTCCTTAGACCCTTGTCCAAGTGGCTCCAATATCGCTTATTGGTTTTAAACTACTGGATTGCGCTTTTGTGTACTACGCTTAGCTGTGATTGATGTGCGGATTTTGTAGTTTGTAGGGGCTGTTTGTGTGACACATACCTTAATAGAGTGACTATGGTATGCTTATCCTGGTGCACGAAAGGAGCCTCTAAGACTATACAAAATAATGTTCAACGTCGGTGCACGCATCAGCCGAGTTCAAACGGCGTGCGATATGTCAACTAAAATTATATAATATATTAAAAAGTTCATTTTGAGTTTAACTTTAATTGGCTTGAAATAGGACTTTTAGGAGCTTTCAATATCAATCGTTGAGTGATATATTAGATAAGATAAGCAGCCGCGCGTGAGTTCCCGACTATGTATCTACTTTTATTTAACTGACTTCGAAAAAGAGCTAATTTTTTTACTCTATATCTCCGCCAATACTATACTAAAGTAATCAAACTAATCATGGGGAAAATTTGTCTTCCGTATTTAAGTTTATGATATGCTATAGCACTATCCCCAAACTGTACGCGTACGAAATATGGAAATCGTAAATATCCAAGAGGAAAAAAGTAAGTATGCCAAACATTTTAACTAAATTACTTCTAAACGTTCTCCATGATGATTCCTATTTATGAACTAAGTTAATGGCTTCTATACTCAATTTATGAACCATAGAATAGCTAATTCTCGATAAATGTCGAATAATAATAAATTATTGGAATCAAAGTATCACATCTCGACCATCACACCCATAATTATTCGCATCTGTTTATGCTGCGGGTGGTCCCGACAAAAAATACCATCTCCATAACTTTACAGCTAGTTTACAAATAAGACGTTGTTCTTCTAGCTCTTAGGAGATGTTCCGTAGGAAGCAGGTTGCAAGCCAAAGTCAAGTCAAAAGGCGTTTCATCATCAGCATCATCAGCCTGTAGAAGTCCACTGCTGGACATAGGCCTCCCCCAAAGAGTTCCATGACGAACGGTCTTGAGCCTTCTCCATCCACCGACTTCCCGCAACCTTCACAATGTCGTTGGTCCATCGGGTGGAGCGCCTTCCAACACTGCGTCGCCCGGTTCGTGGTCGCCATTCGAGAACCTTTACAAAAAAAAGAAAAACCTTTTTTAAAAGGCGTTTATTTCAATAAAATCACTAGGATCACTTTGAAACGTATTAGAAACTAGGTGAAGCTACGCCTGTTCCACGCGACCAAGCCTTATTATGTATAATCAGGCAACAAACACGGCTTGGTGCCTATCATTTTTTGGATGATCCAAGCTCTGCCTGTTCCTTCAAGCCGTTTTTAACGGCATGGGATATGTCATATAAAATTATTTTCAAAATTATTCTTACCATAGCTGAACCCACATGATAGAAGCTACTCTGCAAATCTGTGGGGGAGGCCTATGTTCAGCACAGGGAATACCATCAAGGCCGACACGGTATTTTTTTTAAATAAAATAAAATGAGTTTTCGCCCAAGCTAAGATTTGATGTCATCATCGTAAGGCCCTGGTTAGCAGAGTGGCCTCGGCTCCAACCTGCTTTCTGCACAACCCGATTACCAACTTTTTAGTAACGCAAAGTGACAGTTTCTGCAACTTCTCATGCGGCCAAGCATGAAATGCCAGCTAAGAACACTGCAAGCCATTAATTACCAGTTCCATACAAGGGCCCTAGAGGAACTCAACTACTTTCGGGAAATGACCGGTACTTACACCACCGGCTACGGAATAACCAGCCTTAGCATTCCGTACTTTAAGTCTAAAGTCACTTCTGGATTGTCTGATGACAACAACCACACATGGATGACCGTCATGGGAAAAGACTATTGTGAAGCTGGCGAGCTAATGCACCAGTGGAATATAACTTCTATGGATGAGATGTTGGGTTCATTTTTGATGGGGTATTTTGTGGTGCCTTTGGACAATTGGAAAGCTTTGCAAGTGGTAATTTAGACGCGAAAGCCGCTCCCGGAATTCGTATTGAGACAGTGTTTAAGAGTTTAGCGGAAGATGTGGGATTGCGTCTTTGTTTCTAAGCTATTAAATGTTTTCAAACTACAGCACATCGCGTGCTACCGTACTAAAATATGGCGTCTTGCGTCGCAACAGGGATAGGATACCGATTCTTTTCGGCCTCTTACTACCGATGCAGCGAAACCTGGTGAGGGCAGAGGGCGCTGTGGCCGAGAAAAGTTATTGGGCAAACGACCTCTAGGTCACCACCTAGGTATGGACGTTGGCTAGGGCCGTTGCTGGAGTAAGGTTTTTTTAGGAGGAGATTAACCCTGAAGAGGAGACACAGGGATGGGACATCATCGTCGACCACGCCGGCGGGGTCGTTGTGATTTGTGTATATTTTATGTGTCGGGGTTTGATAGTAACCTATAGTTGTTGTTATATTGGGCACATGCCAGTCCACTTAATGTTACATAGATTAAAAGTAGCCTAGATGCTCTATGTAAAGAATATATTCCAAGTTTCATCGAAATCGATTGAGCCATTAAGGCGTTATTGAATCACAAACATCCAAACATCCTCAAAAACTTTCGCATTTTTATTATTAGTAAGATTAAACCGGGCATCCTCGAGTCCTTAATAAATTTAACTAACACAGTCCGTACTGAAGGGTGTGGTGATATGTAGTTTTATTTAGCGGACGTTTTAGCACGGCAGCCTATAGTTAACTTTAGTGCTAATTTCTATTGAAATTGCTTTTGAAACTTTTAAAGGAAACAGCAAATAAATTGTCCTTTGTTGTTGCGTAGTAATAAAATGAAAGTGGCACTGTGCTTACTTTATCATCATCAGCCTGATGAAGTCAGTTGTTGACATTCGTCTTGAGGCTCTGTATCTGCGACGAGAAGAATGATGAGCTTTCTGAACCACGTCCGATTTGGATTTGCCGGTTGACCTCATAGTCACTGAAAATGTAAAAATAAAGTACTGAAAAATGTGGCCACGTGTTAATAATATTTGGTTGTGTCTCTGACTAACCTCCTTAGACATACTTAAGGTTTAGAGGGCCTGGAGATCTGAGGGGACGCCTTCTATGCACTTGGAAATCAAATACGTATTTCTTTTTTCTTTCTTTCTAAACGCGGACGTCATTAATAGCTTTGTTTGTTCTTGACGTCAAAAACGTTGTGTGTACTCGTAGCGCAATAGGTATCCATTATTGAATATAGATCTTTTATCATGAAACCCCGTCACGAATGATTCATAGTAAAAGCGAATAAAACAAATAAAACGTCGTCTGACGCGGCCAACAATGGCTGGTGAAACCGGACACTACGCCCTGCCTCTCCTGTTTCTGACATAGTTTGTATAAAGCAGTAGATTGGTATTGACCGAGTGCGGCGGCAGTTCCAATGGGTTCGGTCCGCTGTCACCCAGTCCCGTTCTACCTCGATGAAAATAAAGTTTACATGAATGTTTTTGGTCGCTTTTGAGTTAATTTACATTAAGTACCGGCGAAAACTAAAGTTGAACTTGACTGAGCTACATAGCTCTCTTCACCTAACCTATCCTATGTATCTAGTCTTTGGTATGCAGTGTGGGAGAAGCGCTTTAGGCGCGCCTGTAAGCTTTAGTTACAAAGTTTTGGACCTTTTATTTATTATTGTTTACTTGGGGCAGTCAGTGTTCGATTAATAACTAGGTATACAGGATGATCCATCAAGAAGGGTTAGTATGGGGAAGTCTGAAACTGTAAGAGATAGAGCAATTTGTTTGATGGAACTGTTTGATGAAAATAATTTCAGTATAATGTCAGTTTAGGGGAGTGAAAATATTAAGTCGTTCGCTCACTCGCGAAACTATAAGAGCGAATTGTTATAAGGAAACTTTAAGTTCTTCTAAAAGTCGTCAATTTTAGAGGACATAAAAACTGCATTTATAGATGTTTGGGTGTCGAACTCAGTAATTTCCAAAACAATAAATTGTGTTATTTTATTGCGAACATTGATATAGTGCAGGACGTAGGGAATATTTTTTTGCAACGAACCCGTTTTTTATTTTAGGATAATGGGGAACCATTAAAATAAAAAACGGATTTTGACTCCTTTGATTTTGAAGTCACGTAGACTTTTCTGAAAAATTATGAATACAGTTTTTCAGCATCTAAAATGGACGACAGTTTCCTTTGAAAAATTCGCTATTATAGTTTCGCGAGTGAGCGAACGACTATTAATATTTTCACTCCCCTCAATTGACATTATACCTACTCAAATTATTTTCATCGTAAAACATATTGTTAATTCCAGTACTTACATGTAAATGTCATACAACTACATAGAAACTCTTGCGCGCAGTTTAGGCAACTCGGACCCGACACGGCTTGATTGAAAAGCGAAAGGTGAGACGCAACGCGCAGGGGGGTTCGGTTACATTGCACAGTATGGGGTGGATGGGTAGATAAAACAATAATCAATAGCCCCCAACAGTTACCTACGTAGTCCTGACAACACCTAATAGCCACATACGTAGTCCTGAGTCCTGACCCCACACTACGATTACCATGGTACCACATCACAGAGACCCGGAACAAATATCTGCAGATCATGCAAATATTTGTCACAATAACAAAGTGTCTTCCCCTTAAAAAGAAACTATAAGAAAAGTGCTATTGGACACATTCTCAGTTATAATTTACTTTATAAAACTATGTTAAAGTCAAATTACTCATTAACCTACTTGGCTAGATTGTAATAATATAATATAGGGTAGGTACAATCAATATTGTAAACTAGGAATAACAACAAAAAACATTACTATCGGTTTTGTTTGTACTTCCAGCTTATACTGCATAATCCGATTATCCCCCAGCCCAGCCTGCACGCTGCATGTAATCGATTTCACGTCCATTTCAATTAGCCTGAAGTACTTACGCTAACGACTTAGGTACAGAAAGGTGCTATCTTTATAAGTGATTGAGCGCAGGTTAAGAATTTACATCCGGGCTGAGCATGTGAAAAATCTCCTAAAATACAGTTTTGCATGAAATCAAAGTTCATGAAATTACATATGTGTTGAAAGTGATAGTGGGCTGAAAGTGTTTCAAAATTACTAACTCTTAATTTATTGCTTTTATCTAAAACAATATTTGCCTTTAGACTGACCAAGGTATTTTTATTCATGTCCTACTTGTATTTTGTAAATTTATTTTGTAAGTTAATATATTTTATGTAGATGCGTGTTAAGGATCATCGAAAAAGAGGATAGGCACCAAGCCGTGTTTGTTGCCTGATTCTTCTAGTCTTGGTCGTGAGGAACAGGGGTAGCTTCACCTAGTTTCTAAGACGTTTCAAAGTGATCCTAGTGATTTTATTGAAATAAACGCCTTTTGACTTTGACTTTGTCGCAGTATCTGCTGCGCTACTCATTTGGGTGCCACTGAAAACCAGCGCTACAATGGCCACTGGGCTGCTGCAGCAAATGTTTGAGTGGTTACCTTTTTTTCTTCACATTATTGTGTAATATTTAATTTCAATTAGACCAATGACCGAAGGGCTGGTGCTTACCTCGGGCAAAGGATCAGTATAGCGATCCAACGAGGTAACGTCGCCAGCCTTTTGGGCACGCTGCCTGTGGTTGGTGATCTGAACTCTGTTTTCTACTTGTAGTCGTAGTCGTAGAAAACATAGTTCATTTCTAGTATAATATTATTTAAGTTTAATCTACAACTGTTATTATTATGATTATTCTGTTACTTATAATAAATAAATATTTCACTTTTAATTGAAGTTTAATACATATTTTTTTACATTATATGGCGAGAAATAAATTATTTTCTTTCTCTCTTTCTTTACCTGGGTCCTACCTGAGTCAGTCTCAAGCAAACATTGTTTTGGTGAATTTTGATATGACAAGAAATCAAAAGTTTGCAACTTTTAAATACTTTCTCCCCACTTTAAGTTAGTAGCACTCCATGCGTTTGTTTTTTCGGTAAATATTTTGTTAAAAACGGGTTTCGTTATAAATTGCCTCAAATTAATAACACTCGTGTTCCCACTTGCTTTATTGTTGTTATAATTGAATGTTTTTTTCTGGTTCAAATTAGGATTGTGGGTTCTAAGAAATATGGCTTTATTTTTCGAATGTCTGAGTGCCGCACCTCAGATATTTTAATCAACATAAGTTATGGGTTAATTGGTTCATGATATATCCTACGTTTTAAAAAAGAACTTAAGGTTGGTATTCAATATTGAACTGTGCAAAGTTCCTAGTATTCCGGTACTTCGCCTTAAGGCGAAACCAACGACAGGACCTAATCGATTTTTTAAAGCATTTTAAATAGCTTTTTTCGAAAAATGGAAGACTTAAATCAAAGTCTTTGAAGATAGAAACTAAATTACGCTCCAATTGGATTCATCAAAAATCGATTACTTACAAATTGCAATTTAACAACCGAGTTCGGGTACCTTCATTAGTGCAATCTATACAAAGTAGGTAGTTAAAATAGTAAGACCTTATAACATCTATTCTACATTATTTTTATTCAGACTTTACTGTGTACACAGGAGCTTGTGCCTGCGGCTTTGCTCGCGTGATACTATTAAAAATAGTCGATAAAAAGTAGTATCTATGCTGTTTTAGGTGAGGAACTCTATCTTTTCCATGTTTCATCGAAATCGGTTAAGCGTTACGGCGTGATTGAACCAAAAAAACCGAACTTTTGCACTTATTTTAGTAGTTGGAAGGATGGTCTTCCCTTGAATAAGACCGACCTTATAGATGATGATGGTTATAGCTGCTGAGCAAGCCTACTCCATTTAAATATACCTACGTACCAAATAATAATATAAATACCTAATAACCTAATATAGCCCTGCTAAATATGCCTTACCTAGTTCGATCGGCACCACAACACTTGCTCTACATGACATATTTAGAAAAAAGGTAATCGAAAAAAATTATGGGCTCCAAGCTGTGTTTGTTGCCTAAGCTTGGTCGCGAGGAACAGGCGTATCTTCACCTAGTATCTAAGCATCTTGAATTTAGTCCCATACAAAAAAGATATAGAAGGAAAGAGAATCAACAAAAAAAATCAGAACGATTTAGTGCTATAGAACAAAATGGGTAGTAGGTTCCCCACTCGTTCACTGTTACCATTTAATTAGTTTTGCTTTTATTTCATTCCAAATAATAGATTCTTGTTAATAGCGATCTATTTCAGTTATTCGATGTTAATGCCAATGTGCTACATTGTAGATGAAACAGCTGGTTCACTTATTAAGCGCTCGTGTCGTAGCAAAGATTGTATGATCATTGTATTTTGGGACGCTTCCGACTGGTAGTGATCTGGATCAATTGAGCTATCTATAGATCGTTTGTAACGGTCTTTAGATAGCTCAACTGTTTCTTGTGTATTTTGTAAATATTTACTTGTATTAGTTTTAATTTTCTTTCTGTGAATAAAGTTTACTAATATGGCTTAATATCTGGTATAGTGCCTAATAAATAAGCTATCATGGTACCTCCGTAAGGTTACCAGAGATCTTGAAGGTTCGAGTTCGGAAACGCGTACGTTAAGCCTCTGATGCAAGCGTTCATAGGCTACGGTAACCACTTACCAACAAGTGGGCCGTATGCTTGTTTGCCACATAAGTTGTATTAAAAAAAGACGCGCCAAAAATTTGCAGCGTTTGCGGCTTGCTTGCTTGTAGTGTCACTGATTCTTTCTTGGTCATCCTGTTTTAGATCAACAACCAGGTTGAGGTATGGTTTCCCTAAAAAGGGCCAATGACCGTGGGTGAAAGAATAAGTTCTCACCGTTTGAGAGCACTAGTACCTACTGCGCATATACATTTTGGAACTGATCTAACTAGCCAGCTTTCTAGGACTGCGGCACAAACGAAGAGTAATTAAAACAATTAACCTTACCTTGGAGACAATTAATGATTTTGTGCTAACATTAACAACGAAAGCACAAAAACTGTAGTAGGTAGGTAATGGCCGTTCATTTCGTATCGAAGTATTTCTTTTATGGATCATATATTGGCGTAGGTCGTTAGCAAGATAATTCCTTGGTGTGCATGGAAAGAGCCTCCTCGTGGCGCACATCGGTAACAGCTAGACACGGTAACGCAGTGTCTAGGCTGGCTAATCTTTCCTACACGATGCTTCACCCAACTAACATCAGATTTTCTCAGATCCAACAACACCTTTCAGAGTCACCACTATTAAAGCCAGCTCTGAAAGTTATCTCAATTAATATTGAAGGTTTCTCTGAAAATAAATCAACTCTCCTTTCAGAACAATTTAAAATATGTGAAGCATCGACACGAAAAGAAGAGAATATTAACACCCAACACTCACATACATAGTCCTGACTCTATTTGCAGATCAGATCACTTGGAGGAAATGGAAGACTCAAATCAAGAAATTAACTTTTAAAACAACCCTTTGGACCGACGACATTGAGAATGTTGCGAGAAGTCGGTGAATGGAAAAGGCTCAAGAACTCTTTGGGGGAGGCATATGTCCAGCAGTGAGTTTCTACAGGTGGACGATAATGATGATGATAAAGTTATACAATGTATTCTAGTAGATATTCATAATATTAGCATTCAGTAATCATTGATTAATGTGATACGTCGACTACCAGATTCTAAGAAAACCAGTGATTTACATTGTATGCGAGTAGTGGGTACCTATTCGTATATTCGCCGATATTAATATACCTAATGCGTTTAACAGTACGCTTGTCAGAAGATAATATTGAAGCTTGCTGAGTTTCCACTATATCAAGGCGGCATTTGGTGTTCCTACACAGGCGACTGGTGTAGGGTTGGCTTGTTATATTATGCGACCAGGTTGCGCAGTATGCGCTTTCAGACTACCAGCAACTCTAGACTATGCAAACATTTATCCATCCCATCGAACAAATCCACAGCTTCGAACGATAATTTCCATACATCACTTCCATACATTTTGGGACTTGCATTTACTAGAAAGTAAAGGCAAAAATGCTAATAGAATCGATAGAAAATTACTTTGTCTAGGCCTTTTATGCCAATTGCACTGCTCTCTACTGTACAAAGTCTATTTTGGGTTTGACATTTGGGGGTTGCGATGTAGCTCAACGTTATCGCAAGCTCCTAAAAGTCAAACTCCTAAAAGTCAAAATTACTTAATTGAGAAGATGTAAGGATCATTTTGAAATATACAGACAAACTATACATACAGTTTGCCAATGGTGGCCCCGGCTGAAGAATAGGTCCTTCCATTTCTAACCGTGGATGTTGTAAGAGACGGTAGGGGAAAAGCTAGGGGCTGGGAAGCAGCGTTCCCTACTCTATCTGCGCTCGCCAACCCGCATACTCAGCGTGGTGATTCCAAATGATTGCTTCTGGAAATCTATCGGGAAGGCCTATGTTCAGCAGTGGATTTCTACGGCTGAAATGATGATTTCACTCAACCATACATACGGGGTAGGTAAGACGTCAACAATGTAGAGATATCTCTCAACGGAGCAATTTCAATCGACCATTTAAACACATACTGCATACCTATTATTTGCATTAGCATCAAACCAGCACATGTCGGTAGTCTTGTTGTGAGGTTGCGATTACGCCGGCGCCGAGTTGATGTCATTGCTCATGCGCCGGCAATTATGCCACCGCACGGTCCGGATTAATTGTAACGGGAGACGGACATTGGGATATATGTAGTTTATGTTTATGTGTTTTATGTTGAGTGGTGCTTATGGTGAGAAGTTTGAAAGTAGCGCCAGTGACGGAAAAGTTGAGAAGTAATAGGTTAGCATGGTATGGGCATGTCATGAGAAGGGATGAAAGTCATGTAACGAGAAGAGCGTTAGGTATGAATAAATAATAAATAAATAAATATTCCGGACATATTACACACGGTCAACTGATCCCAAACTAGGCATAGCCTGTACGATGGGTACCAGAGACTGATATAAATAATAGATATATATTTGACACCCAGACACAGAACAAACATCTGTGTTAGTCACAAATGTTTGTCCAGTGCGGGAATCGAACCCGCGCATGTGGATATAATAGATATAAGACTAGAGGAAGGCCGAAGAAAAGATGGATGGACTGTATTAAAGATGACATGAGTAAGAAAGAAGTGAGTGCGGAGATGACGGCTAACAGGAGAGAGTGGAAGAAGAAAACATGTTGTGCCGACCCCACATAGTGTGGGACAAGGGCAGGAAGAAGAAGAAGAAGGTGTATACGGTGAGTGTGAATAGGACGGATGTAAGGGAAAACCACGGCGTCGGCGTACGATCTTCTTCTTTTTGTCGTGTCACTGATTCTTTCTTGGTCATCCTGTCAGTGACCAGGTTGAGGTATGGTGGCCCTGAAAAGGGCTTATGACCGTCGATGAAAGAATCAGTGTTGTAAAAGGATTAAAGTGCGCCTCTTAGAGGTTCCTTTCAGCGTAGGATTAGTGACCATATTGGTGACGTTTTGGAAAAAGGCTAGTTCAAGAGTACACTAAACCGACGAGCATGCATGAGGAATGTGATGTGAGTGAATAATAAATGAAAGAATGATAATAAACATATGCCTGGTCATTGGTTTGTCCAGCTGAAACCATCCCTGAGAAACCTCACCTGCAGAGGCACTGGGACGAGCCTATCTGCAAAAAGTTGCAGCAAAATTTAATTGACTCCGCTGCTACTCCAGCAGAGCAGGCTCGTCTCATTGCTTCTGGCGCTCGGGAATCTGGTTTTTGGCTGCATGCGTTACCATCAGTAAACTTAGGAACACTCTTAGATAATGCAACTTTCTCGTTGTCAGTGAGTCTTCGGATCGGAGCTACCACTAACGAGCCCCACCTGTGTCGTTGCGATAGCATGGTCGACCGACAAGGTCACCACGGCCTCTCTTGCCGCCGCAGCGCTGGCCGTCAGTCCCACCACGCCAGCCTCAATGACATCATCCGTCGGGCCCTCGCCACCGTCAACGTGCCGGCTATCCTAGAGCCGAACGGTATCGCACGTGACGACGGCAAGAGGCCTGACGGGATGTCTTTGATTCCCTGGAGTCGTGGCAGGCCGCTGGTTTGGGATGCGACTTGCGTCGATACGTTGGCACCTTCCCACGTTTCGTCCACCTCCAGGACGGCTGGTGCGGTGGCAGCAGCGGCGGAGAGCCTTAAATGGCTAAAAATAAAATTATTTTATTTTAATTTACAACTGTTATTATTATTATTTTCTGTTACTAAATAAAAATAAATAAGTTATTGTTTGAATAATAAATAAATAAATATTTCGGACATATTCACACGGTCAACTGATCCCAAACTAGGCATAGCCTGTACTATGGGTATCAAAAACTGATATATATATAATAGATAAATATTTAACACCCAGACACAGAACAAATATCTGTGTTTATCACACAAATGTTTGTCCAGTGCGGGGATCGAACCCGCGACCTCTAGTGCAGAAGGCAGAGTTACTACTAACTGAGCTATGAGGCCAATCAATGTGATCAGACGTGTCAAAGTGATCAGAATGAAGCACCATTGCTTTTAGTTATGTCAGGATCGTAGCAAGTGGAAAGCCGTGGTATCTACCTACCTCTCTGGGGAAACGGCGTGATTTAATATAAGTTTTAAAAACAGAATTTGGACCTTTATGATGCGTTTTCTATGCTGTTAAAGCTATATAATTTGCGACAATAATTCGAAGAAATAAATGACAAGTGTGTGAAGTGACAAACTTACTAATTGCGGTCGCTCACATAGTTTTTTTGTAAGATATTGAAGCTATGAGGGCACAGAGAGGATACATAGACTGAAAAACACATAACCGCCAGTAATCGGGAAAAAACAAATCAGAATGAATAGCGTTTTATAATCCTCGTGTCCGGCGATCCTAAGATTCCCTGAAGTGAATTGAACTAATCCATTATAGTGTTGACGACCCCACAATTGCAGCCAAACGATGCTTGTTACACCTACACTATGTAGATATGTTACAGTTAAAGTTTTACTAAGTACCTAGGTACTGATTCTTAATACAAGGTGATTCATTATATTACACCACAAGGACATCTTACATAGCGAAGTACAATGGGCGGTCTTATCGCTAAGATCGATCTCTTCCAGACAACCTTTGGATGGACAGGAACTGAAGAGAACGATATGGGTCGGTGTCACAAACACAAAACTAAAATAAACTAATATATATATATATATATTATTAAAAAAATAACTAAAATACATAATTATGTAATAAAGATAATTCATAAATACTTATTTAAAATATTACGTACAGTAGGATATAAATATTAACAACCTTATTCTATCAACTTATCTTATCTTATTATATTATTATTATTATGTATTAGTCTTATTCTATCAACAAAAAGAAAGAATATTAGACAGACAATAAACCAATATTTTGAATACTAAATACATACCTAGGAACTACAGTATAGGGTTCTTCAAAAGGCAGTTGGCAACGCGTGCTTTATCCCGCTGGTATTGCAAGCGGTCATAGACTACGATTAGGTTAGGCACTTACCAACAGGCCCCCAATTCTACTAATTCAATGACTTGAATATGATAATCATATGACAATTATCATTCAGCTACGATTGTCCCCACCTTTTTTTTTTTTTTTTATACAACAAAGCAGGCAAACAAGCTTACGGCTCACCTGATGGTAAGCGGTTACCGTAGCCTATCAGCGCTTGCAATACCAGAGGCATCACGCACACGTTGCCGACCCCGAACCCCCTTCCCCCCTACTGGCAACCTTACTCACCGCAGGAACACAACACTATTTGAAACAAATAATGTTATTTGGCTGCGATCTTCTGTAAGGCGGAGGCACCTCCCCAGGCAGGCTGCTCCAATTCAGAACGAGAAAATCTCGCGGTGCCCTACCTCCTCCTAAAACCTTCGTTTCTTTGATTTCATTGGTCCATTGGTTCTATGACTGCCATTGAAATACGACTGTGATAGCAGAATACCAAAAGTGGTCAAAGTCAAAGTCAAAGGCCTGGTGGGTCGTATGGCTGTTGGCCACTTTAGTTGTATAACAAAAATACCACCTAAACACTTTTTACCCACCAAAAGCCTTTACCCCCACCCGATGGACCGACGTCATTGTGAAGGTTGCGGGAAGTCGGTGGATGGAGAAGGCTCAAGACCGTTCGTCGTGGAACTCTTTGGGGGAGGCCTATGTCCAGCAGTGGACTTCTACAGGCTGATGACGATGATGATGAAACACTTTCTCAGACCCTCAGTCCTCACACATTAACTCTAAACTTTAATACATAAATTGTGGAACATTGTCAAAAAATAGGCTGAGTACGAGAACAATGAAAGACACGGGTTTCATTGTCCTGGTAGCACGCAAGCGAAGCTGCAGCATAAAGCTAGTTTTTACCTATTTTCATCCCACAAACAGCTCAAAACACTTAAGACAAATCGTCCTCAGGGATTTCTTAATGATACGGGCCCATCTCTTAGTTAAGGCCAATTCTGGCCCCTATAATAAAGTGACCCGTCACCGCCTGTCCTTAATCTCCGTAATGGTTGTGTCTCATATGACCTTAGTAAACCCATTTATAGCTTGAAGTGAGCAATCGTTTGTACGCTATCTTGCTGCCTTTGCGCTTACGCAACAAATCATTTGTTTGCTTGTTTGTTGTGGCACTGATTCTTTCTTGGTCAGTGACCAGGTTGAAGTATGGTGGCCCTGAAATATGCCTTTAAAAAGTGCGCCTCATAGAGGTTCCATTCGTGCACATGTTACATGTCTTCGGTTCTAGGATATGCCGATATCATGATGTTTCTTTTACCCTTTGAGAGCACTAGTATAGCGCACATAAATTTTCCGAATGGAAAATCCATTATTACACGACTGGAATTGAGCCCACGACCTGTGGATCGGAAGCCGTGTTTGTCGCCTGATTCTTCTAGGCTTGGTCGCGAGGAACAGGCATAGCTTCACCTAGTTTACTTCTACTTCTACTTCTAGTTCTACTTATTCTTATTCTTATTTTATTTATTTTTGATCTACCATTCCTACCTACCTACCGACATCGACTGAAGAACGCGAGCAATGAAGCACACTGCTATCGTGAGGTCGCCGTAAAGGGTTCCATCTGAAAACCAGCGCCGCTACACTTCGTGTGCGGCATCAATGCTGAGATGGAACCTTTTTTGGCTCACGCATGCATCGGCACGGACTAATGAATACCGTAGTTTTGTTACTTCCTACCTACTTATGTTTTGTTTCCTCCCTACCTTTTGTATTGTAACCTGTACCTTGTGTCTTTTTTTATTTTATTTTATTAGTTGGTGCTGTGCTTGTGTGTCCAAAATAAATGTTTTTTCTTTCTTTCTTTCTAGTTTCTAAGACGTTCCAAACTGATCCTAGTGATTTAATTGAAATAAAAAAATAAAAAAAATGAAGACCGGACCACTTCCACCCTCCGCCAGTGTTCTAACACTTTTGTAGTCATTGATATTGTTCTGATGGATCCTATATAAGGACAAGATTCTCGAGTCCGTAATGGGAGTGAGGCCCCCCTACCTACATTTTAAAGGTCAGTGGATGGAGACACGTTTATCGTTACACTTCTTGGATGACGCCTATGACCAGCAGTGATAATTATGATGATGATGGTGATAGCCTTAATACGTCATTACTGCGTAGCGGGTGAGTACCATGGTAGGTATCAGAAACTACGAGTAACGTGGAACCAAAAAACCCAGCACCGGAACAAATATTTTCAAATCATGCAAATATTTTGTCCAGTCGCGGGGATCGAAACCGCACATCTTACAACTCAGCCGAGCACTTGCCCACCACGCCACCGAAGACGTTTATGATAGAATGGGGATACTTGATAACTGATTAGTTTCCCGTTGCCCGTGGGGTTATGCCCCATCTCTCGCGAGGCGCCTCGTAGAGGCTCTCGGCACGAGTCTTGGCTAGTAGAGGTGGCAGGTGTATTACTTCAGGAGCCAGCCACACTCTTGATTTATTCAGTTGCCCGCTAAGTCTTTCTCTACGTCATTTATCTTGCGTCCTTTGACTCGCGTCCGATAAACCGACATAAAGCGGAGCGACAGTGAGGCGAGGGAGGACGAGGGGACACGAGCGCACCGTCCTCACACTCGGCCTCGCGTTCCCTCGCGTAGCCTCGTGGAGAGTCTGGATGGGGCATTAGAATTTATGGGTTCTTGATATCGGGATAGTAATTGTCAAAATCGGAGTGGGTGGTCTGTCGCCTTTTCAAAACTTGGTGAGGTGAAAGTTTTGGAAAAGTTTCTTTGGTAGTGACTGTTTTCTAGTACTACATGAGTGATAACTATGACTTTTATTAGTTAGTATATTTTTAAGTAAAGCTTTTTAGGATTATAGGTTTTTAGGACAGCCCATACAAGTGAAACTCAAAATTGAATTTATTCAGTAAATTTAGACATCGTTTCGAAATACATATAAACGGCATAATATATTATGCCGTTGTATTATGTGGAACACGGCTTCACTGTTTTGTATCGTATTTTTCATTTGGTAGTTTTAAAATTGATCGAGTTTTCTATACCTCTTAATGACGACAAAGAATATGGTCCTTATGTACTGATTACGTTGATAATGATGATTATTTCTTCGATAAAATCAATATAAAAAGTGTTACAAGCACATTACAGTCATAATAATTACTATGCAAAGTGCGCTATCATTATTTAGGTCGTAATTATTATTCGTCCGACACATGATATAAACTCTGATGATTGTAGATGATGGCAACACTCTTATTTATGTAAGCTATATTGAACTTTAAAAATATGGACGTTAGAGTTCAAGTCGTTAGATTGTGATTAGTGTACGGGGTTACGGAGCTGAAATGTATAGCAGCTAGTTCAATCCCTTAAATTTTAGGCAGTTACTACATTATTTCATAGTTTTTTTTATACTTATTCATCATCATCATCATCATCTCCCTGCCCTTATCCCAGTACATGTGGGGTCGGCACAACATGTTTTTCTCTTCCACTCCCCTCTATCAGCCGTCATATCAGTATTCACTCCTTTCTTACACATGTCATCTTCCACATAACGTTGCTAATTTCAGCAGTAGGTACCGGTTTCACAAAAGCTTTCATATTTTCGTACAGTCACCTGCATTATGAGCTTCTCTTATTTGCTTAGGTACTGTTAGAAAGCGCATTTCTCTCAAATGTTCAACAAAAATGACGAATTTGCAAACGTCGTAGAACAAACATTATTATACGCATACGTGTTAATATGAATCTCTGTATTCTTATCTCCCAATATTTGTTGCCTTAGACTACCACTTCTACAAAAGTCTGCAAGAAGTTAGCCATTTTAAATGAGCTGCCGAGTTGATTTTTAGATTAGAACAATTGCAGGAAGTGCATGTTGATAAGCCGCTAGCTCTTAATTGAGATTGATTAACACTATTTCTGATGCCACTGTATTAACTCTGCTATTTTCAGCGTCAATTGGTGTAATTGCCGTTACTGTCGAGTGAATAAACCATTTTGTTTTGATGAAAACATAAAATGCTCTAAAAATAATGGGTTAGTACATCCTACACCATCTACAATACAAGTTCACCGATGCTGGGAAGCTTTGTTTGTGCCACGTCACAATCTTGCTTGACAAAGTTGCCTTGAATCGATTCTATTAGTGATGACGCTTATATAAAGTTCAAAAATGTATCATCATTATCATTTCAGCCGTACGACGTCCACTGCTGAATATGGCCTCCCCCACTGACAGAGCAAATTCCTTATCATGTGTGGGGGAATTTGCCAATACTCACCACGCTGGGCATGCGGGTTGGCGAGCGCAGTAAGAGATATCAATGTTAAAATGAGGGACGCTGCTGCCCATCCCCTAGCGCTTTTTCGCCTTTTACGACATCCGCGGATAGTTAGATATGGAGGGGCCTATTCTTTAGCCGGGGCCACCACGGCCAAAAATGTATAGAAAGAGATAAAGCAATCGTAAAAAAAACAATATTTATTTTTTCACTTACTTTTTCAAATCTGCCGCTCTTTTTTTATGATCTTTTTAAATCATTATTAAACAAACGGGGTGATTGACTCAACGGGTTTTTGCTCCTTTCATCAGTCACATACATAGCTCTGAAATCACACTAGGATACCCTGTGTACCCATGAACTCGCACCCTTGCGTCACAGGCGGGCATTCGCCCGCTATGCCACAAAGGTCACCGTTTATTAAAAATATTGCCATCAACAATTTTTTACAAACCGAAAGTACCACTTATTATTTCCACAATCTTTAACAGGCAATTGATCGTTTTAATCCCGATACAAGCCTTATTTTCAATAAATAATGATAGTAATTTGTACCGATCAGATCAATCGAGTTTTTATTGTAAAGGCGTCGCATTTATTCTTATAACTTTTTGTAAACAATATTGCTACTGTTATCGCTTTTTTGCTGCTAGCTCCAAAGAGATTTATTCGATTTAAGATCGCACAGAGAGAGGGTGAGAGTCTAAAAAAATAAGCGTAATTTAATTTATTTAGAAATCAGTTCATAAAGCTATTTCTACTCAATGAAATATAATATCTCTAAAGTGGGTGATAGACGTGCGAGTAAGTTCGCGAACTTGTGGCTCGACGGCCTTTTTCTCTAGTGTTTCACCCTAAGTACGCGTACTTTAAAACCGCCGAGTAAGTTCGTTGACGATCCGACAAGTTTGAGATTTAGCTCGTAACCCGCCTCCGCTCGTACGTGTAGCAGCATTGCGAGCCGCGAGCCATTTTCTTCATACACTGGCTCAGGCATTCTAAAATAATTATTTCAGAATGCCTGAGCCAGTGTATGTGTATGTAGGTAAATGGAAATCTTCCTTTTCTTCACGTAACTCTCTTACTAAATTCACATATGATAAACGCTCTCTTTTCGTAAGCCATTTCTTTACCCAAACTTCGTCTACGTCGTTTTTTTTAATTTTTAAAATGAAATACCTACTTTTTATAGCATAAAATTTTAAAAAAAAGTTCGACAAAAGAAGCTTTGTGTTATTTAGGAAATAATTCCTAAATAACACACAGCTTCTTCTGTCGACGACATCGCAGTACAGAGTGAGTAAGCTTCACGTGTGTCACTGACGTCGAGCGGAGTAAGTTCGCGATCTTTAAAACCGCGTACTTCAAGTTCGCACGTCTATCACCCACTTAACCTGCATTTAAATCTGTCACCTCTCCTAACAAAACGTAAACACTTATTGTTGTTTTGCCTAGCTTACTCCTAAAGTTACATAAGTATTTCCTACTGAAATGTGAAGAGTCATGTTACTGTTAAATACCAGTACCTATATAAAGGTATATCTATAGGTAAAGGATTTTACCCACTACAACGGATCGTACTATGAACGTTACCGTACCGGCGCGGCGCATGGACGACGACCGTGGCGGCAACGCATAGAACGGTGAACTGAACATACGCGGTCAGAAAAGAGCTGAAATGGGTGGGTGGCCCTTGATGTTCAGAATCGTGCGTCCTACGGCGTAATTATGATAATGTGACAATGATTAAAGAATAAAATAGAATTTGTTTATTTGACAATACACAAACACAGTAGAAAAATTGTAAAAAAATAACAAACAAAGTTAGTTAAGATAGTTAATAAGCATAGTACATAAGTCATGGAGTAAGAAGGTACATACTATCTTTTATAGTGCAAATGTGCGCGTGCGGCCAAACCGAGGTCCATGTCTCAGCTTGTGCCACTCCCGAATATAGTAGGGAAGCAGTGCTGGTTTTCAGACTGGACCTGACATTATGATGATGATAAGGAATTTCAAGCCGTGCTCTTTGATATAATCCTACTTCGAGTGCTTCGAATTCCCTATAAATAATGCTTAAAATAAGCAACAAGTGGCAGATATACCTAGCATACAAAACACGATACAAAATTCCATACAAATAGAACAACGACGCCTTATGATTCCAAAAATAGAGTTTAAAGTTGTTTAAAAGCTAGTTTCATGAATGGCATTATTATTTTGGTGAAACTGGTAACATAGTAGCAATTAATTCAGTAGGAGTTAATACACACATTTATCATGTCTCGTACAAATTGGGTGCCAGATCTTTGTATTGGTGTTAATGGTATTGGAGATGTGAAGCTATTTATGATTACACGAGCACCGTTGATTGAAATAGGTAAGTTATACATTGCTGCAGTACTTGCAGTGTCTACTCTTTGTCGCCCTCGAGGGACGCAATCGCGTGCGGCAGCGGAATGATGCAAATCTGTCAACGGTATATTTTGTTTTAATACAAAATAGGCAAACAAAAAAAATATATAAATTCGTTTATCGTTCTTTACCTATAACTAAGTTGAAAATAAAAAAACTTGTATTTAATAGACAATAAATTTGTCAAAATACAGCCATTTGTTGAAAAAAAAGTAGGGAAGTACCGACCTAGTCTTTGACTCTGTGCACGAAAGGGGCCTAAAAGAGTTATAGGCTCTTTCGGTTATAGGCCATTTTCAAGGCCACCATACCCCAACTTGCTCACTGACCTAATACTGGATGACCAAGAAAGAATCAATGACACAACAAGCAATCAAGCACTTTTACACATAAGTATGTACTTACCGAAAAAAATTAAGTAAACGAAAGATGGAGTGGTGTCTCGAAATAATAATTACGTATGACAATATATTACTTTGTACGTTACGTACAAGACCCCTTTTTTTCTACTGTTTAAAATTAGCCACCCAGTAGTGTTTTGAATAATTATAATTAATCATTATGGACACGCGACACCTGCCTCCTAGGTATTTTGCAACATTATTAGGGTAGCACTTATTGCAATAGCAATAAAGTTAGTTTTGGTTAGGATAATCGAAACCTAAATTAATGAATATTGAGATTGAGTACCAGAGTGGTGATTTATTTTAATTAATACCACGAGTGTTCAGTACGTACCAAAATTTTGACCTATCATCATCATCATCAGCCTGTAGAAGTCCATTGCTGGACAAAGGCCTCCCCCAAAGAGTTCCATGACGAACGGTCCTGAACCTTTTCCATCCACCGACTTCGGAGTCAGTAGATGGCTCAAGTCCAAAAGTCCAGCTGTGGACCTCTACAGGCTGATAATGATGATTTCTTACAGAACCCTGTAAGTAATTAATTTATTTGTTCTCTTAACTATTTACCGTTAGAAAACTACCACCATTGCGTTGTGCCTACGGGTAGGTATGTCGCCTGTTTAATGTATGTAAAAACGTTGACACGTCTCGGTCCCTTTGTGCCATAATCATGTGATAATCGGACATACTTCAATTGTTTTTGTAGTACATAATTATCTCATAATTACAGCCATTGAAACTGCAATTTACAACAATGTCTAAAGCCGTTTCTAGAAAAACGCATTTGGCAGCTGCGATTTTATTTCAGTTTTCCGTCGCGTGACCATAAAGTCTAGATTTGCTTGTGGTTTATTTTGGTGTTTATCTTAAATAAGCTATAATTTTGCGTTGAAATTAAATAAAGACCTTAAATAGGTAATAAAATGTTACTCTTCATGGCGATAACGACGCAAAAGTGGCAAGTTCCATTTGTTGGAAAAAAGTAAATTTTGTAGCGTAAAAATGTTTTTACAAGACTAACCGGTTAAGTTAGCCACTTTTAAAAATGTGAAAGACAATAATTATTATAAGCTGAGACCCAGGTAACTGAAACCAAGCCTTAACGAGTCCGGCATTTATTTTGTGTTCAGCATTTTTCTGTGCATTAGCCATAGTGAATTAAAATAACTAGGAAGTTGAAGAAACGTTATCTGAAAGTCATCATCATCATCATCAGCCTGTAGAAGTTCACTGCTGGACATAGGCCTCCCCCAAAGAGTTCAATGACGAACGGTCTTGAGCCTTCTCCATCCACCGACTTCCCGCAACCTTCACAATGTCGTCGGTCCATCGGGTGGGGGGCCTTCCAACACTGCGTCGCCCGGTTCGTGGTTGCCATTCGAGAACCTTTACTCCCCAACGGTTGTCGGTTCTGCGAGCTATATGGCCTGCCCACTGCCACTTCAACTTGCTAATTCTGAGAGCTATGTCGGTGACCTAATCTATCCTCTATCTTATCTATCTACCTATCTGAAAGTATAAATTGAATATGCCTCATAAAATATTTATAATAGGAGTAGGTATATCTAACGTTAATTTTTTTTTAATTATAATTATATTCCTAAAACATTTACATCATAAATCTTGCAATGATTAGAGTACGGACAGCAAGATATGACTGGCCTCATAGCTCAGTTGGTAGTAACTCTGCCTTCTGCGCTAGAGGTCGCGGGTTCGATTCCCGCACTGGACAAACATTTGTGACTAACACAGATGTTTGTTCTGTGTCTGGGTGTTAAATATATATCTATTATGTATATCAGTCTCTGGTACCCATAGTACAGGCTATGCCTAGTTTGGGATCAGTTGACCGTGTGAATATGTCCGGAATATTTATTTATATTTATTTATTTATATATTTAAGTTGATATTTTGGTAAACATCACCATTGAGCCGTGGGAGATACCTCGACTTTCGATCTGATGATCCTGGGTTCGAATGCCGGTCTTGCACCAATGGATTTTGCTATTAGAAACGTGTATATTCTGCACCCTGGCCCTTGGCTTGTTCTATGACTTTATGAAATGTGTCATTTTCCATTGAATAAACACTATGAAAAAATCTGCTGCAAAATTCATTATTCAGCTGTTCAAGCAATCTTGATTGAACTTCTCCTACATTTTATAATTCGTTACAGAGATGATAAAAATACCAGTTACAGCCAATTTGAAAAATACGGAAAAAAACATCTGAAATTCGATAATATTCTTTGTTGCCCTTTTTGGGATAACTTATGAATTCTATTATGAATCACCTTGTAGGTGATGGGTACAGGGTACAATTGAAAAAGGCACAAGTTGATGATTGTTTGAGATTTTGGTGTGTTTATCTTTAGGTTTAGTACTGTGAATTATTTTTTTATAAATATAAATTAATTAATTAATATTCCGGACATATCACACACGGTCAACTGATCCCAAACTAGGCATAGCCTGTACTACGGGTACCAAAGACTGATATACATAATAGATTAATATTTAACACCCAGACACAGAACAAACATCTGTGTTCGTCACACAAATGTTTGTCCAGTGCGGGAATGGAACCCGCGTCCTCTAGCGCAGAAAGCAGCGTTACTACCAACTGAACTATGAGGCCAGTTGAAGATTTTGATTATTTTATTATTAAGTACACTGTTGCATTAGGTGCCCCTGTAAAAATAGTGTACTCTTTAGGAAATAAATGAAATGAAGTTAAGTGATATCATGATAAAATTATGGAAGATATTATACATCTTATTACAGGTACATATGCTTTATGTGTAAAATGTATATTCAGACAAAAATAACACAGAGCGCTAGAACAATCATTCAGAAAATGGATAAAGTTCCGAAAATAGCATTCGCTCTTACCTGTTCAAAAGAGCAGATCTAATATAAGCCTCTTTTTAGTGTTAGTAAAAATGTAGCTGTCTCTGTCACACACCATAATCTTTTAGAACCAAACTTCATCCAAACACAAGTAACCAGCGTACCATAAAAACGGGTATCTAAAAAGAAAAGGGTTTAGTTATTTCCCCGTTTTTTAGGGTTCATAGCTGAATTGTGAAAACAGAAACCCCATAGGTTTTTTCGTTTTGGCCCGAACTTTAATTTTAGCTCATATTTTATTTCTCGTGAAGGATTTTGATAGAAAATTTCAGAAATAGAATCAAATACGGCCATTGATAAAAATATGTTATGCAAAACCAGTGTGAAAGAAGTGAAAAAATATTTGTTGAGTATTATTTTGTATCATTTAAAGATGTAGTTTTTCCTTGTATAGTCTGCCTTTGTGTCAAAACCTGCATGTTATCTCAGTTGTAGGCAACCGCTTAATTTTTTTATACGGAAAAGTGCAGACCACAACCAAAAAACGTTACAGATTTTTTTTTTGCTTGTTTATTTTTCCTAATTTTTTTCATTTTTCCTAAGCATTTTTCCATAACAAAAATATCAACACAGCATTTAGCTTCTTTTTGAGGCAGCCAATTATTTTATGGTTCAAGATTCAACTTCGGAACCCTGGGATGCATCGACTTGGCATGTCTTGGTCATTTTTTTCCTGCCAACCGTACTTGCACTGTAATTTAGCTGTCAGACTAACTAGTGATGTATCGTCGAAGCGTCAACTTTGGACCCATTGTATCGAAGTGATTGCTCCCCAATAGACGTAGCTATTAAATGAATTATCCAGTTTTTACTATGAGTTACTGTGCCAAGAACAGATTGATAGAACGTTTTAGTAAAGGTGCTGTTCCAGAATGTTCTTTTAAGGGATACAATCATTCAAAATATACAATCAATTGCTTTTATAAGATTTAAAAAAAAAATGATATAATATACAGAACTTCACTTGTTTAAAAAAATAATAATCTTATAAATAAATAAAGGTATGAAATGTGGTGTTTAAAAAAAATATAATTTTGATCTTATTATATAAAATGTTATTATTTTGTGGTAAAGCAACTGACTTAATGAGCAGGCAGTTGTCACAGATGAGAAAATATTTACTAAGGACCTAAGCAAAGCAGCGATTTTCATCTGACTTGATTTACAAATATTGAGTTAATTTATTTTTATAAAAATAAAATATTCCCTATGTTGCACAGGTATAGTGTAGCTTTCTATCTAGTAAAATCATTTTTGGAATCGGTTTAGTAGTTCCAAAGATCATTTACAACCTACATACAAACACACAAATTTAACTTCCTTATAATATTAGTGTTGATCAAATAAAGGGATAATATTTATATCTAAATTACCAGTAATTTTCGATTTTGCAAGACTGCCGCCTTAACTCCTACATGACGTATTACAGCGTTTTATTTCTTGAAACAGTCCCTTAACACAGCTATTAAACTTGTCCGGTGATTGAGAAATATTTTATGATAAAAGCCAATAATTATGAGCTCGTAAAGACTTGGTTTAATAGAAAGCTGTGAACGTCATTGTGACGGTGTTATGATAACATAGCGGTCATCATCAATAATATAAATTCAATAACTAATTAGTAGGTACGGAAAAAAAGGGAAAACTTTTTTTAATACAACTTTTAATACCAAACACCTTTAAGACGAGTTCGAGTTCTTTACCTTTTAAATATACAGCTGATAAATTAATTTTTAATTGATTTTAAAGCAAAGCACCGTAATTTTGCATAGTGTTTTTAGAGTCAGCCTCGTTCAGCTTACACATTTCTGAAACAAGGTGTATACCTAAAGAAAAATAATATTTATTTTATTGAATTTTATTCAAGTTAATAATTTAGCTAAAGGATAATAATTTAGCTAGGTACTAAGAAAGTTCTCCGAAACAACTAGGGTTTGTTAGAAAATGACACCATGCGAACAAAGTCACGGGCTCTCACTAGTCTAGAGTCCACTAGTAAGAACTAGTTTTAATTTCAAAGAAATAATAATTGATGTTTTTTCCATCTCCGGTATATTACAGACGTAATAACGGCCACCGCTTCATAGAAAATGAAGGAGTGATTATTTCTCATGTAACCTGTGACGCGGTATGTATTGAAGTTTCTTCTAGTATGTAGGTACCTTAGATCATACAGGTACCTAATAGTTTCCTGACGGCTACGGCTGCTGCTGCACTAGTTTTTAAGGTTATCAAATCGCAACAGCAAAAAAAACTTACTAGCGGAGTTCCACGACGAAAGGTCCTGAGCCCTGTCCATCCACCGACTTCCCGAAACCTTTACAGTGTCATCGGTCCATCGGGTGGGGGGCCTTCCAATGCGTCGCCCAGTTCGTGGTCGCCATTCGAGAACCTTTACTCCCCAACGGTTATCGGTTCTGCGAGCTATATGGCCTGCCCACTGCCACTTCAACTTGCTAATTCTGAGAGCTATGTCGGTGACCTTCGTTCTTCTACGGATTTCCTCATTTCGGATCTTATCACGTAGTGAAACTCCGAGCATAGCTCTCTCCATAGCACGTTGCGCGACTTTGAGCTTGTAGTTCGCCTTAAATGCCCCCAAACAGATGATTTTTGCATTGAGTATTTTCAATGAAAAATGACGATTTTTCTAAATTCGTAGAACAAATTTATTTAGGGATAGTAAACATTTATGAATCACCTTGTAGAATAAACCCCTTCCGAGATACCGAATAGTAATAAAACATGTTGTACTTAGTATATTATTCTACATAATAATTAACCTATTTCGTGTAAATACACTAGTTACGGAACACTCGAAAGCTGACTGGTTGTAAAACTACCTTTCAAACAATCTTCATGTTTAGAAAGTTTATGATTTAACCCTATTAAAGGCAGAGTCGTGTTAAAGTTGAAAGGTCAAACATAGCCTCCATAACAAAACCTACCACCTAACTGCCAATTTAAAGGTATGGTACTACCACAAGGCATTATTAAACAATAAATCGGAAATGAATGGTTTGCAATTTCCATGCCGATTCCAACAAGTTTATGTATAAAATAATTTAATGAAAATAAGGCCAGAGTCTCTCGTGTTAGAAAGGAGTGAATACTGACTGACAAATTTTATTGCCATTAGGTGTAAAACAAGCCACTTTCGGGATAGTATAGGTACATCTATGAATTTACAGTTTTTATTTCTGACAACAGTTGCAAATATTTCAATATTGCCTTTAAGTGCTTGCTAATGAAAGCTGAAATAAAATACTTGAATTGAATTGAATTTAAGTAAGTCCGTTTTTAGTAAAATAAGTCAGAATTTTTAGTAAAATAAGTCTGACTATTTAGTAATATAAGTCTGACTTTTTAGTAAAATAAGTCTGACTTTTTAGTAGAAACGGATTATGCACCCTTACAGGTTTAAAGGTATCACCGGTTTTTGGTTGGTTTCATATGTAATAACTAACAAGCGCATATTAACGAATTCTAAATCTATCGTAGTATTGTTTATATACGGAAAAGTTTGGCGTGTAGTCATAACGTCCCTTTCATAATCCGGACGTAATTGAAAGTATCAAGTCAAAGGTCAACAATCCTATTGACAGTAGCAATGCCAATTTAAAGGCAGTGCCACACGTAATCACATAAGTCATCGTTGTCACTCTAATGAGCTTCCATGTGTGATTGCGATAAGATAAAGAGTGAGGCGAGGCATTGTTAGGCTTGTGCGCCAATGATGAATATTTTTAGAAAGCTTTAAACATGCGGACTTGCGGACTTGACATGCGGACGGAAACGAGGTTTAAACTGTCAGGGCGTATGCCGTGACAGTACGTTAGCAAACCTGGCTTTAATTGGTAGATTTAAAGATTATTTTGAAACAAATTTCAGAATTCGCACGCCGTTTGAACAAGGCTTTAAGGTAGGTACACGTTTTTTCAGACGTCAAATATATATATATATATATTCCGGACATATCACACATAGTCAACTGATCCCAAACTAGGCATAGCCTGTACTATGGGTACCAGAGACTGATATACATAATAGATAAATATTTAACACCCAGACAAAGAACAAATATCTGTGTTCATCACACAAATGTTTGTCCAGTACGGGAATCGAACCCGCGACCTCTAGCGCAGAAGACAGAGTTACTACCAACCGAGCTGTGAGGCCAGTCCAAATACATTGAAATAGAGTCGTTATGCAGTGCGTTTGTGCGCATCAAGGAACACGACCCTGTAGATTTCAACGTATTTTTGAACATAATATTTTAATTGATCGCACGTCCTTTGAACACGGCTCAATACTTCAAAATAAATACCTACTAAAAGTTTAGCTTATATAAAACTAGCTGCACCACAAAGCAAGTAGTAGGTATTTTATTATCTTCAGCCTACACTCCAGTCCTTAAGAAGTATGTCCAAGTACATTAATCATCTGGCCCCGCCCAGGCGACAGCGTCGCGTGACCGCCACTTTGTTGCTACCAGTTACCACTTCATTCCGGCATCTCGAACATCGCGAAATTGCATTTGCAATATCTCATAAATATTGTCGATTTGGTAAAAATGTGGAAACAGACTGGAATCAACGCTTGCCGTCACCAGAGATCTTACAAACGTAAAATCAATGGTGACGGCAAGTGGCAGTGAATAAGGCAATGGAATCATTGCAACGATAACCAAAAATAGCTAAAACTTGAACAAGAGGCAGCTAAGGTCGAGATAGTTTCCCTTTTTAATTATGACATTGCTACTATGCTAGTTACTATGAAGTTGAAGTGGCAGTTGGAGTGAAAATCTCTGTTTTGAACCTCTTCGAAGATAATTAAAAAAAAATTGAAGTAGGTATTACCTTATTGTTCTCCTGGACCACGCAAGCGAGTTACAAAAACAGGCATACTCCTGTACGTCCCTAAGACATTTCAAAACATGTTTTTCCTAGTAAATGACAAAAAAGCTAAATCACCAAAGACCAACTTTGTCATAATATTACAATCATTTTCTAAAAGACGTTCTCCGAAACGCGTATTAATTAAGAAAATGTTCTCATTTGGAAGTGACATGAGTCAGGCCGCTTCGATTTCCTAAAAGCTGGTGACCGTCATTATGACGGCCGTAATACAGAAAAGAAGATCCAAAAGAGAACTTCTTTGATGGAACATTGATTCAGGTTTACTAAGCTGGCGTTCGGTGTGTACCAGCTCAAAATTGAATACTCGATATCGCATCACCTGTCAAAAACGAATTAGTAATCGCTGAAAATTCGCGATCGCGCCTTTTCAGGGCATACCTACTAATTCGGCGTGCTATGTACGTCATTTAAAACATATTTCTACATGATTCTTATGTCGACCAGATAAAGGCAATTTGAGATTGACTTCTAGGGGCTTGCTATATCTTACAGCACTCTAGGCCGTCATAATTATTGTCGGTTTTTATAAATCCGAAACTACAAAGATTCAAAATGATTCTTAAATCTACTGAATAAAGTCAATATTAGTTTGACTTTAAGAAGCTTGGGATAACTTACGGCACTCATGGCCGTCATATACGATCTTCGGTTTTTATAAAACCAAAGCTTCAAAGAGTGTGGTCGCTTCCAATTAAAAATCTAAATCCCATCGTCATTAATCATACAATAATTAAGCAGAGTAAGATTTCGGTGATAGAGAAAAATATTATATTTAACATGCAATATGGTCTATAAGAAAGTTTTAATTGAATAAATACTAATTCAATATTATCTGCTCCATACACAAAGCTCAAAGACGCGCATCGGGTTATGGGGAGAGAGCTATGCTCGGAGTTTTGATATGTGTTTAAATCCGAAATGAGGAAACCCGTAGAAGAACTAAGGTCACCAATATAACTCTCAGAATTAACATGTTGAAGTGGCAGTGGGTAGGCCATATAGCTCGCAGAACCTCTTACCACCATAAAGGTTCTCGAATGGATACCACGCAAGGTGTGTGTCCAGTATAGACTACCTCAGTTATCAATTATTGTGATTCAGCGTTCCAGAATTTCATATAAAATATTATTTTGCGGTAAAGAAAGCGTATGCCTTGAGCAATGGAAAAACAACCAATGTAGTCAAGAGCTAATGTCTATTCTGTAAAATTATTCTTTGAAACCATTTAGTACCTGCCTATTTTTAGTACAAAACCCAAAGTAAAGAACCTGTCTCTCATCTTTCTCTAATTAGAAGTTAAACTTTGACGCGTCTATTCCTATCTTTCTCACTTCAACTCTTTAATTATAACAGTTTAATTTTATTTTGTGTTTCAATAACAGTTTTCTAAATAACATTTAGTTTAGTTTACATTACGGGTATTTAAGCTTACCTGTGAAAGTACGGCATTGTAAGTACGCAATGTGTCATAGTGACATTGAAAAGGCCTCCTAATTAGTTATTTTTCCATTATGTGTATTAGGAACTAGGTTGTGCCCGTGGCTTTGCTCTCGTGGTACCTAGATAAAATTAACCTATTCGCTATTCTAGGTAGGGAAATTTACCTATGCCAAGTTTCATTGAAATCGGTTGAGCCGTTACGTCGTGATTGAACCACAAACATCCAAACATCCAAAAATCATTACAAACTTTCGATTTTATAATGCCTGGTGTCGATTACCTGTAGATTTCTACAATAAGGTTACATGGACCAGTCACAGCATCAGTCTGAATTAAACTTTTGAACCTTCTACATAATTAAGCACTAATCATGTAAAATATAAAATGTCCGTCCTATAGTTAAAGCTTGCTTATAAAGTAATTAGCATGACGGTATGATGTATTTTTAAAGCGATTGTCCATTGCAATTATTCTAATGCACACGCTTAATTTTTCAAAAGATTTTTTCAACAAAAAACACACAAAATTAACCCTTAAAGCGTAGGGTATAGAGGTGTTCGGTAGTGTAGGTTTAAATTTGGTTCAAGAGTTAATTCAGTTTTCTAATTTGTGGAGTGTAGTCGTTTTTATCAAAACAAACGAAGATAGCTAGATCACTACCTAACACGTCGTCCTACGTAAGGGAAAACGAACGCGGCGCGGCGCGTTGCGTCGCGGAAATGTCAAACTTTCACAGCCTTTCAAGTGGCCTTCAGTTGATGAAGCGATCAGTTGGTATTTAAGCTTACCCTGCAAACGTACGGCATTGTAAGTAGGCAATGTGTCATTTTGATATTTGCGCGCGATCTAAATGCAATTTTCCATTTATGTTTGAGATTGCGAGCTTCTTAATTTAAAAAAAACATTTCTGCACAGCCCCATTCACGCGCACTGCACCGCGCCGCGCCGTGTTGAACACCTAAGATGCACATTTATTATCTTAGTAGGTTTTTACTTTGGATCAAAGTGTATACATAGTTTAAGGTATTTTAATGGGTTTATTCAGGCCCCGTTCAAACAGTGTGCGGTACGCTATCTTAAATTTACTTTATACTAATCCCTAAGTTCCCTTAGTCCGTAAGTAAATTTTGATTGTAATTGATTTTGATCAAAATTTACTTACGGAATATACTGAACTGAAAACCCCTCGAAGTCAAACTCAAAATTGACTTTACTCAGCAGAAGTAAGGAAATTAAAAAAAAATAGCACTCTGTGATGTAGGTATATAGAATAAGTGCCTGATCTAACGCAACCATCTACTCGGCTAACTTAATTATAATGTTAAATCGTGTACTCTACCAGCGTTTTCACATAAGCTGTGTCCTCAGTCCGTTTCGTGATGTCCAAATAGGTTTTAATGGATGAAATGAGCATTGTTTGTTCCATCCAAATTATTGTTAAGTAATAGGCAACGGCCCAAATGGGCTATCTAGTTATACTGAGGTGTTTTGGATCTTCGTAAAAGACGTGCTTTGGATTAGAATTTAGAATTTGGTTAGTCGTTTTCGTGATTCTTAACACGTAATTTTAGATTCCTACTGTGGCCTGTATGTAGGCCTTAATAATTTATACAAGTCACTTGTATAAATTATCTGCTATTACTTACCATATTTTTTGTCTTACTTTACAAATCTACATTACGCTATGGAATTCGCCAAAGCTAGTAGAAAGATCGCTAAAAGATAGAAAAATACTTTATTGAGTAAGAACTATTAAAAATAAAAAAATATGATTGATTTCATCCAAATCCGTTCGCTCGTATGAGCGTGATTGAACCATTTGGATGTTTGCATCCAAACATCCTCACAAACTTTCGCATTTATAATTATTAGTAGGATTGAAAGAAAAGTATCGAGTTGGTACTCGTATTTACTCGTATCGGGAAGTACCTTATCGGTATGCATGCAGGAGTGCGAAATGGTCACTTTAGGTCGCAAGGAACTTCCCTATTACCAAGTCACAGCTATAACTTGAAACTAATACCTTCGGCAGTAAAGTACCTCATCAGTAACAGACCACAACTTGGCAACAAAACTGCACTTTTCCTATAATAAATGCGTTTATTATCATTGCTAGCGTGTGAGACTTACGCACGGCTTACGTACGGCGAGAAAAGCTGGTTTACTATCAACATTTTTTACTGTTGTATTTTTTTTTATATCCAATCATAAATGTGAAGATCCGCAGACAAAACACTCAAGCCCATAAATTCTTATATAATATATTATAAATGATTTTTTTACTTAGCGGAAGCTGTAGTGCCTTGGATAATGGTCTAGTTGAAGTGCGATTGCTCAGCACCTAATACCATCTTCTCAGCCTAATCGACCTTATAAATGAAATGAAATAATTTATTTGCGTTAAGCGTGGTACACAATTTAGACATAAATAATAGTGATTAGACTCACACACTTTGCCAGGAAACATAGCATGCAAATTTTAATTAAAAAAACATATAATTTATACACAGGAAGGTAGGTACTTATTATAAAATACATTGTGGGCTTAGACTACTGGTTATTAACTAATTGATCGAGCGAGCGAAGCGATATCGCGAGATCTCTGTTCGGGGCGAACCACTAGTTTAACATAATTTTGACTAAAATCTAAAGAAGTATTTGTCAGTTTACTATAAGCAAGGAGTCGATAGAAAGTCCCGACCCAAATTGCTAAGGTCTAATTCTTTTAGCGTGCGTGATTTTTGGGTGAATGGAAGTGATTTAGCTATTCTTATGAAACTGTGGTGGGAGTGAGCAGTGTCATGGGTCACGTGTGAATGGTGTCTGGCAATAATGTTACTGACACACCGTCTTTTACGTTGACCAACTCAGTTAGGAACAAGTTTTTTTTTTTAGTAGGTACCTATAAGTGTGCCCATTTGTTCGCTTATGGTCAACTTAGCAAACCGTCCACTATTTTTCACGACTACGTAATCGGTAAACTTCGCAATCAGTCAACTTCTTGATCGGTCAAATTAGCAACTGGTCATCCTCACAATCGGTCTTCTTAGCGTTCGGTCAAAAATAAAGATTGCAACATTTTCTTATAAGTCGAACATCATTAGCTCTTTCGTAATTTTCCTAAAGAAAATTTTAAAAAAAAGTAAAATATAATAATAATTATAATTAATGTAGTTTGAAACGTAATTTAATATTAAAATAATTTTCCGAATTCATTACTCTCGAGTGTAGTTTGCCGGACACAAAGAATAGGGGACCGTTTGAGAAGTGGACCGATTGATACGCGGATCTTTTGAGAAGTTGACTATATACGAAAGGGACCGATTGCTCATCTCCTACAGAAAATTTTAGTGGACGGTTTGCTAAGTTGACAATAAGCGAACAAATGTTCTGTCGGGCACAATATGTCACATGGCTTCGAATTTTAAGCTCTAAGACATGCCAGTTTCCTCATGATGTTTTTCTTGGTCGCTTGTGGGCACAAATTGTAGCAACGAGTAACAGCACTGTTTTGTTGTCATTTGTGTTACTCCGTGTATGTTAAGGTTTTGTATGTTTGTGTGTATGTTAAAAAAATGTTTTCTATTGTATTCTTTACGGTCCTCAATATGTTGCTCTGTGAACAAACTCTCCGTAAGTCATTCCCGGCTAAAAACTCTAGCCCAGTAGTTTAGCCATAAACAAGTGCACTAAATTATTAACTGTGGTGTAAAATCGGAAACCTAAGATTTGCGGTCTGGCCTAGTGTTGTGTTTAGACCGCAGTAAACATAAAAATTGTACGGAAAAATACGCATAACTTACTAGGTAATTCATAACATGTAACCAGGGGACTTATTCAGTCAAAGAAGAGAAAGAATTTTAGCGGGTATTTCAATTGACTGGCCTCATAGCTCAGTTGGTTGTAACTCTGCCTTTTGCGCTAGAGGTCGCGGGTTCGATTCCCGCAATGGATAAACATTTGTGTGATTAGCATAGATGTTTGTTCTGTGTCTGGGTGTAAAATATATATCTATTATGTATATCAGTCTCTGGTACCCATAGTACAGGCTATGCCTAGTTTGGAATCAGCTGACCGTGTGTGATATGTCCGGAATATTTTTTTTTTTTTTTTAATGATTTTTCCAAACTTTTTCATATTACTTTTTTTTTGGTTATCATCGTCATTTCTAACTATTAAACGTACGAGAAGTTCGTCATTATGCTACCAAAAATAGCTGAATAATTTGGTTTGAACTTATTTGAGCCCAAACCAAATGTATTTTGCATATTGTTTATTCAAGAGGTGTATGTTTCAGTAAAATCACTTTGAAACTTTTTAGAAACTAGGTGAAGCTGCACTTCTTCCTCGCGACTGAGTTTAGGCTCCAGAAAGAGGCAACAAACACAGCTTGATGCTTGGTGAGTTTCGCTGCGTGATAAAATCCGAAATGAGGAAATCCGTAGAAGAACCAAGGTTATCGACATCGCTTTCAGAATTAGCAGGTTGAAGTGGCAGTGGGCCGGCCATATAGCTCGCAGAACCGACAACCGTTGGGGAACAAAGGTTCTCGAGTGGCGACCACGAACCGGACGACGCATTGTTGGAAGGCCCCCCCACCCGATGGACCGACGACATTGTTAAGGTGGCGGGAAGTCAGTGGATGGAAAAGGCTCAAGACCGTTCGTCATGGAACCCTTTGGGGGAGGCCTATGTTCAGCAGTGGACTTCATCAGGCTGATGATGATTAATTTCTACAAAATGGAATGTAGAGCTTCAGTTTCGTAAGATAGTTCAATAAAATAACATCATTAGCCTGTAGAAGTCCACTGCTGGACATAGGCCTCCCCAAAAGAGTTGCATGACGAACGGTCTTGAGTCTTTTCCATCCACTGACTTACCGCAACTTTCACATTGCGAAGACATTTCAACGGGTCCAACACTGCGTCGCCCGGTTCTTGGTCGCCATTCGAGAACCTTTATTTTCCAACGGTTCTCGGTTCTGCAAATTATATGGCCTGCCCACTGCCACTTCAACTTGCTTATTCTGAAAGTGTTGACCTTGGTTCTTCTACGGATTAATATACGGATACGGGAACAACATCACTAGCCAGGTCCTTACACAGATTATTCAGCAGTTTGTACGCACATTAATGCATTCTAGTCACAGCTTGTAAAATAAGTGGTAAGGTTTACGAGATTTAAGTAGACAGGAAAGGATGGTTTAAGCTTAATGTCTGTAATTTCCGAGGGCTATTTTGTCCTTCAAGACGTGGGCTGTGTGTACTTTATATATATATATATATATATAAACTACAGGCTATGCCTAGTTTGGGATCAGTTGACCGTGTGTGATATGTCCGGAATATTTATTATTATTATTGTTATATATAGAAAGAGTGTATACGTACTACTTAACTAAACTACTTTAACATGTTATGCGTTGGATGGGTAAAAATATACTTATACATATATAATACCTACTATGTATGTACTTACCTAGCTATTAAGAATTAACCTACATAATATTAACTACCTACTTAGAACGACCCACTTTTAGAATTGTTTATGATATTAATGTTCTCATGTAAGTGACTCACTGTCTTTATGGGAATAAATGAATTTAAACCTAAAACCTAGCCTAAAAACCTACTTAAGAGCCATTACCTCGGCGGCATAGCGCGCGATTGTTAGGCTAAGAAGCGGACGAAGATTTGTGGATTCCCCATTTGAAAAATGTTTGCAACATCTGCAAATAGTAGATTTTATCACGTGAAATCATTTTTTTTGTTTTTAAATCTTAATCATTGCAAGTTCAGCTCAGAAAGTAACAAGTAAGAGAAAATACGATTGATATAAAACTATTATGAAAAATCACGTGACTTGCACATTTGTACGCTTCTGGCTAACTTAGCAAACCGTCCACTATTTTTTACGACTTCGTAAGTCTGTAGTGACATAAAATGGATAAAATAATCTAAGAATATATTTAAGTTAAACTTTTGTTTAGGATAAGTATAGGTTAAGTACAATTAATGAAGACAGTTCAGCGTTTTGGTGTAAACTGTAAGCTCACTGTCCAGAATGGAATAAATAAATAAATAAAAAAAGCTAAAATTTATTTCGATGGTATTATGTATAACTAGTTATAGAAAATAAAATACGAATTTGATTTATTATTGCCTAGATTATAATCAGAATCTGCTGATAAAATTTTCTTTCTCAGAATCTCATCGCTCCTTGTAAGAGTAGATAAGGCACGCATCCCAAAAATTCCCAGAACACGTCCGAAATCGTAGATAAAGTTGGCTTCTGACGAGACGCTATGCGCATGCGTGAAACAAATTACCATACAATAGAATCGGTAGAATCGTGCGCCCGGCGTTAGAGACGAATAAAAAGATACAACGGTGTAGGTTATGTATTCACAACATTCACAACCATACTTTTTAGACGGATTTTTACCAGCGCTGCTATTCATAGCGGGGTACTCGATGATTCATCATCATCATAAACCTGTAGAAGTTCACTGCTGGGTATAGGCCTCCCCCAAAGACTTCCATGACGAACGATCTTGAGCCTTTGTACATCGACTTCCCGCGACTTTGTGCCGCGGGAAAATGTCGTCCATCGGCCTTCCAACACTGCGTTGCCCGGTCGATGGTAAACAATGAGCAATTTGAAATTGGAAAGATTTGTTTTTTTTTCATTTCCAACTAAATTTCGCTTTTTTTTTCTTTCAATTTATGGCGTCTACTTTTTTTACAGTCAATATTGCCAGACTCAAGTAAATATGAGATATTGTTTAGGCGGTGACCTAAGTTGTCAGTCTCTAAGATTCATGGTTCAAATTCGTGTAAAATAGTGCTGACACGCTCACATTTGTATGGCAATAAGACATCATGGTATAGGGCCCATTGTCATGAAAACACGCATCATAGTCCCAACGCATTTTAGATCTAGAGTTGGTTGCTGATATGTAAAGAAAAGCCGGAAATCAATTTGAATTTTCCCATTCAATATTTTTTTTTGGAATTCTTAATTAGGTACTTTTTAATTTGCGCTCCTGTATTTTTTTTTCCAACCCCAGACAAAGATTATGCGCCTCTTCTTCTATGATTTAAGAGCTTAGCTCTTGTCGGTGTATGATGCAATTTCCTCCATTCTGATATTTCCAATGCGAGCTCCTTTACTTCCTTATACGACATGACGGCAATCTTCTCTATTATCTGGCTCATCATCATCATCCGCCCACATTAGTCCACTGCTGGACATAGGCCTCCCCCAATACACGCCACTGAGCCCGGTGTTCAGCCCTTCTCACCCACTTACTGCCCGCCGCCTTCATATCTGGCTCATGTAACTAATTCTTGGTCTTCCTCTTTCTCGTTTTCCTACTTCCTTTCCTAAAATGATGTTCTGCGCTTCAGGAACGTCCATTGCGGCCCACCTGTTGGTGGAAGCCGTAGCCTATGACCGCTTACAATACCAGAGCCATCACGCACGCGTGGCCGATCTCGAACCTCTGCCTCTTAAGAGCTGCCACCGCAGGAACACAACACTATTTGAAACAATTACCTATGTTATTTGGCAGCTATCTTCTGTAAGGCGGAGTGTACCTCACAAGGCGGGCTGCTCCAATTTAGATCTCGCTGTGCTCTACCTCCTTCAAAACGAATGCGTTTGTGGTTTTCATTATGCCTACTGCACCAACGGCACAGTTTGGCGCTATGGAAATGCGCTTAGTGCGGTTTGTGAGCGAGAGCTTCACAAGGCTTTAAACGGATGCACAAACCTCAAAAAACTGAATTTCCGGCTTAAATCAGACAGCCTTATTCTCAAAACCGGTTACCTCAGTCGGCAACATTTTAAATTCCCCCATTAACATAATGCACCGATCAATATTCGATGTTTGCTCCGTCGAGTGAGAGTCGCATTTACATGCTGATTGCATCCAGTACGTCCTATGAGCTAGGAAACTAGCGGGGAGCGGTGTGATGAGTAAAAAGCCTCAAAGATTTCGAGAGCGAAATCCTATCACGTGGGGAGATTTACCCATACCTACTAAGCCACCACGCTGGGCACGCGTTTTGGTCAGCGCAGTTAGAGCTATCTGTGTGAAAATAGGAAACGCTGCTGCCTATCTCCTAGCTTTATCCCCTTAGTTGCCTCTTACGACATCCACGGGTAGATAACATATGGCGTTGCCTATTCTTCAGCCGGGGCCACCATGACCCTATAGAATTATAGAATTAATTTTGACATTTTATATTCCGTTTGACATTACACATCTACTATCTGACAGATTTATTTAACATTGAGGGCATAATATTATAATTATTATTTTATTAATTGTAATTATTTTTGGATTTTTAAGTGTATTTCAAATTTATGTGTGTCTGATGATCCTAAGTTGATTGATAAATAAATGAAATTAATTATAGAGGTAGTATCGCTCAAGAAAGGCTAGGGAGTCCGAATAATTGCTTACAAAGATGTAGAAATAGAAATAGAAAAATATTTATTTTGCGTCACAAATTAAACAAATGGAACAAATAAAATATTAGCTTAAAACCTAGACACAAAAACGGTCACCACTCAGCTGGTGCCGCATAGCACAGTGGAGCTGCTGCGGCGCTGGTTTTCTGTGGTGCCACAGAGCAATGACGCGGCAACTGCGATACACTCGCACATAATGTTTTTATTTCCTAAATTACTAATACAAATGAGCTAACTTACTTAAACTACTAACACACAAAACAGAATTTTACAAGACATGTAACACAGCACTTAAACAATATAATATGTAGGCTTATAATTTTATTATTCTAAACAGCTTAACTATCAAAGTCGACCCAGAACGACTACCTTTGGAGTTGGACTTGTAAATTTAATAGATGAGTTTTAAGTAATTTTTTAAAAGAATAAATAGTATTGTAGGTAAAAACTTCGACTCGACATCGAGTACGAATCCGTCACTATCGATAATCTATCTATTTGAGCAAATTTTTAAGTTACCTAAACACATAAATATATCGCATAGAGTACTTTATGTTAAGAACTATACTTAACATAGAGTACTCTATGTTAAGAATGTGAAAATCGCTGAAGTCCCCGCTCCTCATTGTTTTCGTAGCTTCCTGTTACAACTCTTTATTATGGTGACCATAAATGAAGTGGGAATTCCATATGCCTATTGATGGTGTCTTAACGAATGCAACTGTTTCAAATTAAGGGTGTACGCTCATGGGTTGCATCAGTTGCGACGTATATGTGACGCGCGGCACTGCGGATGACGTGACAATACATATTAAACACACATTCATCAAACAAAAAATCTTGCATGTTTTTACATTCATGGGGATTTCTGGACAAAAATTCCACAAATCCTCATCAGCCCTACTAGTGGCAATTTATACAAAATTTTCAATTTGTAATCTGTTTTTCTACTCAATTGACATTTATTATTAACATTACTATAAAAATGTATGGTGACGCTTCCAATTATTGACGTTACCCGCAACCTGCGGCGTTTTCATTGTCACGTCAGGCACGATGCGTCAGTAGTAGGTATTGATGCTACTGACGCAACTGACACAGTACACCCAGTAATTCATAGTACCTACTACCTAGTTAATTTTAAACTTATTATGTTCTTTATAAAATGATAGGCTTGAAAAACGGATAATAAAGTTTTTATTGAAAAATTTATTGAAATAATTACGGCAGATGAGTTACATTATTAACATGATGAATATGTTCGTTTATTGAGATAATAAAACAGAAATGTCTAGTTTTATGGCCAGATAATAAAAAAAATACCTACTACTACATAAATGGGGTGGTTAATTGCAACTTTGGTGAATACCTGACGTTCTTCGGAGATAAACTCTTCATATTTAAAGACAATTTTATGTTTATACGTTTTTAACAAGTGTCAATAAAAAAACCAGTTACTAGTCCACTAAAATTTACTCCGCAATTGGGTATTTAAATACGTAAAAACTACGTGATAAAATTCGAAATAAAAAAATCCGTAGAAGAACCAAAATGTCATCGACGTAGCTCTAAAAATTAGCAAGTTGAAGTGGCAGTGCGCAGGCCGCCACACGTAAAAAAAGATTCATATATGTCATTTCACGGATGAACCACGTGTGATCCGGTATTAACCCAATGTAGGTAATTATACATTTTTATTTTCTTATTTTTTGGTAAATATATACGCACGAATTAAATTAAACACGAAAATTATCCTAATATTATTATCATATTTTTTTCTGATAAAAGATGCATGTCTTATCATGCACGAATAAATTTGGATGGTGAAAATATATCATCAATTTATAAATTAAAAAAAGTTAAATTCTTAAAATTAAAAAAAAAATTATGATTGTATAGATAGTGGGTGGTATAATGTTATGAATGCATAAATTATAGATAAAACAGATTTGGACGACCTCATTTATACGAAATTCAATACTTTGAAAACTAATTGGCAGTATACATTCAATTTCACAGTATCGTTCTATTAAAAATGTTAATATTATAGTCTATGACCGTGTAGATACGTAGTAACGATGTCATCAAAATAATAAATAAGTAAAAACTAACGATTTACAAAAAATAACGATGAAATTGAATGAGCTCTAATAAATTTGTAAATAATTGATCATCAAACCGGAAAATGTGCTGTTTGGTTTTATAGGAACATTCAACATCTCTAAATGATGATTGGACAAAGTTCCAGTAGTGAACTAGTGAATTAAATTAAACAATTATATTTTTATTTTATAATTTCACAGGCTATATAGGTATACTACGTGATTCATAATTTGTATAACATTCCAAAGTGAATATGCTATAACGATTATTCAATTAAAAAAAAGAATATTAGAGGAAAAAACAATATATTTAAATATTTTTTCCTGAGTTTTTCCCGAATTTTTCAAATAAGCCTTATTTTGTTGTCTTTTTATGATCTTTATATGTAGGGAATTTTTTATCGTATTCATGAGTGTTAGTGGTACTTATAGTGGCGTACGTATCGTTACCTCATCAACATTACTGCCTCAAAAAAACTGAATAGTTGGTTTGACCCCAAAACAGCAGTATTTGCATGAAGTTTTTTCAATGAAAAATGGGTGTAGAATAGTTCCTTTCGGGAAAGCAGAGATAAAATTATGAATCAGGTTGTATACCTGGTACCCATAGCACAGACTATGCCTAGTTTGGGATCAGTTGACCGTGTGCGATATGTCCGGAATATTTATTTAATACCTACAGGAATTAAATTTTTAATCATGGCTCACTTTACCATACACAATTTTTTTTTTAATAGTAGACTATAGGCGTTTGACCACAATCTCACCTGATGTTAAGTGACGATGTGATATACAATAATAGAAAAGAAAGAATGACAAATTAAGCTATTTCTAGGAATGCTTTCTAGTATAAAATAGAGTTCCTACTAACCACAGGCTGGCGACGATACGTCGTTGGATCGCTATACTGATCCTTCGGCCGAGGTGAGCACCAGCCCTTTGGTCATTGGTCACCTTGTAAGCCTATCCCCAAAACCCTTCATCTGACAATCTGGACGGCGGATTGTTTGAACTGTCGGCATATTTATCATATTTTTCAAATGAGCTCATTTCCCATCAAAGATGATTCAAACCACGTTTTCTAAGGGTACGGTGATCGTGACAAAAGAGCCGCAATGTATTGATGTAGTGTGTGCTTGTCTTGGTACTAGTACTTTCTTGGTAATCCTGCATTAAGGTCATTGAGCAGTTTGAGGTATATTGGCCCTGAAAAGCGCCTATGACCATCAGTGAAAGAACCAGTATGGTGAAAAAATGAAAGGGCCGTAGCTCCTTTCGTGCACATGTCACATGTCTTTGATTCGATTTTTATTTCTATTCTTGCCATATGGTTTTTGGGATAAAAAATAGTAATCGTTACAATTAAATTTAACTTAATTTATTTTTGTATTTGGCACAGTTTCAATAACTTCGTCAAAGACTCGTAGTTCAGGTAAGATGGTTGAGTTAGAACATGCTAAAGGTGCGATTATCAAAGTTTATGTTCATTGTATCTCAACGATCATCAAAGCACCAACTTCTTCCAGAAATCTTTGAGATCTCAGTTCAGACCAATGAACGGGTTGAAATGAAAGTGGCATGAAAAAAGCATCAAAGCAAGCGGGGTTCAAAATTTAATAAGACTAAGAATTTAGTAAGACTATTTATTATAGACTACCAATGTGAATCAATAAAGAATATGAATAGGAATAAAATCAATAGCTAGAAGAACATTATTGGGTACCATGCGAGCGAAGACGCATGTGGCAGCTATACTTAATATTCTACGGCCGTGATTTCACACCCAACGCACCTTTAAAAACGTAGACTGATACAGGTTTGACAGCAACGGGAAAAAGGTACGTACAGGTTCGCCGTCCGGTTTGGTAATGTTTGTGGTGGATATTTGCGGGCCGCCGCCGGAAGAGGGGTCGGTGACCTTGTGTGTCAACAGGCGAGCCGTCAATGTGCCAGACAAACAGACAGGGTAGGTGTAGGCTGGAGGAGTAAGCGGCGATCAGTGAAGATAAATGAATGCATATATGCACGCTATAGCGTGAGAGCGAACGTTTTTTAATCGCTAGCGAGTCGAAAGTAGCGGCTCGTTAATCTATCGAGTCGATTATGCACTGACTTTAAACGTCAACTGTCGATGATAATACGGCAAGTCTGAGGCCGTGTTCAAACGGCGTGCGATATGTGCTATAAAATTCGTTAAATAATTTATATAGGTAGATATAGTTAATTTAAATACCAGTCTTCACCAGCGTCTTGGGGACGCTTCCGACTGGTAGTGATCTGGATCAATTGAGCTAGCTATAGCTCGTTTTTAACGGTCTCTCTATCTATAGCTATCTATAGCTCAACTGTTTCTTGCGTATTTTGTAGGTACATAATATTTACTTGTATTAGTTTTAATTTTCTTTTTGTCATAAATAAAGGAAAAGTCTTATTCACAATTAATCCTTATGTTTATACGTGGTAACCCTTTTTTTTCGTTACAGGTCACCTTACCCTGAGCGCTGTGTGGGATGGCCTTCTTACCCAATGGATCAATGGCGCAGAAGCTGCAGCAGAACGCGCTAAAAGCAGCTCAAGACTGTCGGGGCATTGCATTATGGAACGTATTTCTAGAATATATTACGGTTTCAAAGTCAAAGTCAAAAGGCATTTATTTCAATTAAATCACAAGGATCACTTTGAAACGTCTTAGAAACTAGGTGAAGCTATGCCTGTTCCTCGCGACCAAGCCTAGAAGAATCATGTTTATGATGATTTACTCCCGCTTAGTCTTTCTCCTAAAACCACGCGCCAACTAAAGCGGTGGTAGCGGTACTGAGGTTTAAAATGAAGCGATGACCGTTGTATTACTGCCGTAATGGTACTGAAGTCGTATTAGACGTCACATACGTTGTTTGATTTAGCCCAAATGACCTGTCATCTGGTTATATTTTTCGCGCATACCTACCTGTGTGTTAAAGTGACAACCAATTATTTATTACCGCGTTTCACCCAAACGGCTCGATGGTTTTTGATGTTTAGAGTATCATTATAATCATCATCCGCATTGTGCTATAGAATAAATGATATCAATTAATTTCAATAAACTCTTTTTGTTTTTTTTATTAGTTGTAATTGCTCTAATATGAGTTTGTTTACCATTATAATGTCCGTCCGTTTGTTATAAGCTATGTACCAAATGTACCCAATTTTGGACGTGTCTTTTATCCTAACACATCTTCAATGATCTCGATAACTAAGTGAAGTGATGACGACGCGATCTACAATGCTTGGAGTGACGGTCGTGGGCATACTTATTTCCTTTCCTACATAACTGTCATCGTTTCTTAGAAACCAGAGCTTAAGACAACACTGGATGTTCCCACGAGGCAGTTCCGGTAGAACCTTAGACTTGTAACGATTTGGATTGGGATTACAAATGGATGGACCCCACCTGCTTCAATGGAGAAGATCCTTTGGTTCCGAGATGAGAAGAAAAAATCTTTGATTTTGATACGTAGTGTTTGTTCCGACAGATCGGAGCCTAATTACGGCTCGTGTAAGCTCTTTTTAACAGCCATCATTAAGCGTGACTATGAGCTTTAAAAAAATACGCCCAATCTGTAATGGCAGTCTAGTATTTTTAGTACAGTCAATAAAACATTTTTGGGGGATTACTCGATAAAAGTTAGCGTTTGCAAAAGTATAAGTACAGTTCAGATAAGATCTGTAATTTATTATACTCTATTTAGGTGAATAAATGAATTATTAATTTATTTATTTAAAAGAAAACAATAACCCTCTTATTCATAATCAGTTACTAACTTTATCGGCTCTAGAACACTCGCCCTCTCCTGTTCTAATAATAAACAAAAGAAAGAGGCAAACACACTTTTATCGGAAATAGGCGCTTTATCGAGTCAATAAAGTTAGAGAAGATTAGGAATAAAGGAAAGAAAGCAAGAAAGAAAGAAAGAAAATGTATTTATTTGACCCATTTATATTAGGTATGTATTAATAAATGGATTATATATTAAAAGTAGGTACATATTAGTTATATTAAATAAAATAATTTATTGCGGGCTATATTGGTAGACTTGGTAGTACATAGTGGTGCTGAAACAGAAAAAATAATAACACGCAGTGCGTTGGTAATTTAGACGGACCGCGCTCATTACCTTTGGCAAGCATAGACTAAGGAAAAGAGGAGCGTAGCGGTTCCATAATCTATGAAAATCACCGTATCTTCTGATTGGTCCATAGAGTGACATATATTTAATGCCCAGTATTCTATTGGTCCCAACCTATGCACAAATGGTTGTGAACTAAAGGGGGAAGATTATGTAAGAATAACATTTGGGTGTATGAATTACAAAAAAAACTGTATTAAAATATCCACACTGGTGAGTGTGGATATTTTAAAAACCCTAAAGAGTTCGCCGTTTCTTACATTTTTCAAAAATTTACTTAACCTTTCAGTCCACAAGTCCCAGGCTCGTGCAATAAGAGTAAGTAAGAATTCCAACAAAAGATACCATTACGACAATCGCATGCGTGACTGCCGCTGCCGATCCGGGAAACAGGAGTACTGAGAATGACCACAATCATACAGAAAGCCGGATTTATGTTCTACATGTTGATATCGATGCACGCAAGAGAAAGACAGAGAAAGGGAGACTCTTTGAAAGAGAGTTAAAATCAAGTTACTTTAGTCAATACAGTTTCAAGAGAGACTGGTCTATAAGAAACAAGTCAGTCTCAAGATAACGATGCACAAATTTTAAAAACAGATTCAAAATCAAATTACATTTAGAAACAAGTCAGTCTTTTCACATTTTGACATTTGAGGACGTAACGACGTAATGATATCGCAAGTCAAACTCAATATTGACTTTATCCAGTAGAGTTAAGGATCATTTTAAATACATTTGGATGACATATAGAACGTCGCAAGCATCGCTGGCCGCAACTGGATGAGGCTTGTAAAGGATAGAGGAGAATGGCACATACAAAGGGAGGCCTATACCTTGCAGTGGGTAAAGTCAGGCTGTGGATGATGATGATGAATGATCGCACGTCGGCGTTGTCGTATGCACAGGCGTTAGACTGATAAATATTCCTCCTACAAAGAGTGTCATGCATGACGAACGGTCTAGAGCCTCCTCCATCCAACGACTTCCCACAATCTTCACAATGCCGTCGGTCCATCGGGTGTCTCTTTAATTCATCATCATCATCATTCCAGCCGTAGGAAGTCCACTGATGAACATGGCCCATCCCTTAGCTTCTTTCCCTTAGTCGCCTCTTACGACATCCGCGAATAGGTAGATAAGGAGGGGCCTATTCTTCAACCGGGGCCACCACGGCAGCTCTATTTAATTAAACTTCGATAATTGTGCTCAAACCAAATTAATAACAACCAAAATACCATAGAGAATTTATTTTTGGCCTCTTTCAGGCGTCACTGGGTCTTATTTTTATGTAAATGCGGCTGATGCCCGGAGAGTAGCTTATTACGTTTTTACTAGAATCAGAGCCGGCAAGAAATATCATTTTTCTCGGAAACTACTTACAGACCAGTGTGGGTACTGATTGTGGAATGAAATTAGGTATTGCGAAAGATTTTGTTATTAAAAATCATTTGAGGCTCCTAGCGTCGGAGTCATAGACCCTAAGGCCTTTTTAAGTATAATGCCATGAAGATTAAGCCTCTGTGATGGCTTAAAAGCTATGATGCCCTGAAGGTGCTGATAACAGCTATAAATGCAGGTTCGATAGAGCCGTTCATTATGAGACTTTCCTCTGATTACCCCTTAGGCATCAAGTATCTGAGATATGGTCAGAGATTTGAGGATGTCTACCATGGGTGGGCATTACAGAGCTTTTACTAGCTATTATGAGATAGTAGGCCATATAGCTCGCAGAACCGACAACCGTTGGGGAGTAAAAGTTCTCGAATGGCGACCACGAACCGGGCGACGCAGTGTTGGAAGGCCCGCCACTCGATGGACCGACGACATTGTGATGGTTGCGGGGAGTCGGTGGATGGAGAAGGCTCAAGACCGTTCGTCATGGAACTCTTTGGGGGAGGCCTATGTCCAGCAGTGGACTTCTACAGGCTGATGATGATGATGATGAGATAGTATTTCCCTTATAATAATTTTAATATTTGACTTATTTTTTTTAATAAAAATAGTATTACAAGTATTAGTAATAGTTTGAAATGGTACTGCAAGCGTCCATAGGCTATGGTATTCACTTACCGACAGGAGGGCTGAATGCTTGTTTATCACATTATGGTATAAAAAAAATAGGTTCCAAAGGATTTAAACGATCAAAGTCAAAGTCAAAAGGCATTTATTTCAATAACATCACTAGGATCACTTTGAAACGTCTTAGAAACTAGGTGAACATTGCCTGTTCATCGCGACCAAGCCTAGAAGAATCAGGCAACAAACACGGCTTGGTGCCTATCATTTTTTTAGATGATCCTTTTTCACAAAATGGAATTTAAAGCTTCAGTGTGGTGCCGATCGAACTAGGTGAGGCTCAAAAAAAAAGTAATCTAATTATAATCCCTAATAAATAAGAGCTTATAAAAATGAGAAAAAAAAGAAGACAAATGTGAGCTTCAACAAAGTTAAAAAGAAAAGTGTTAAGTTAAGTGAAATCATTCGCTCATTCCAATTTACAAAAAACGAAGACTTTTTATAACGACTCGAATGCCCATCTACCTTACATTGCTGGCTATAAAATACTTTGTAAGGCTAAAGAGCCTAAAAACCATGTTCTAAGGTAATCAGTTAGAATATACGATGACAGACCGACAGATGCACGGCCTAGAACGACCATAACTAGTCTAGTCACAGAGTGTATAACATTTATTATGCGCAGAAGTCTCACTTTAAAGGGACGAAAGACGCGTAATACCTGTGTACTTTTGAGCCGTGTTTGAACGGCATGCTATAGGTCATTCTTTCTAATGATCGAAAATATCCTTACGTCTTCTGAATAGAGTTAATTTTTAGTTTGACTTTTATGGACTTGCGATATCGTTGAGCTGTATCGCGTGCTCTAAAATATCAAACTCAAAATTGACTTTAATAAGTATGAGAATAGCATATAGGCTACTTTTTGTGTTGGTACCACGCGAGCGAAGCCGCGAGTGGAAGCTAGTAGTCAATAAATTTCTACATTTTCATTAATATCCGTTCAGTAGTTTCTGACCCTAACAAATAAACGGACAGAAAGACAGACAGACAGACAAAGTCTGCCGATATAAATATTTTTCTTTGCAAATTGTTATCTAAGTTAAAATAAACACATTTTTTTTTTCCTTTTTTCAAATGAGCTAGTCTAACTTAAGACTGTCTTTACTAAGATCTACGCCTAACTTGAAACTCCGAGCGATATCGTATTATGAATTCAGTTTTCTTAGAAATTTGAATACTACTTACTTAAATACTTATTCCGGACATATTCACACGGTCAACTGATCCCAAACTAGGCATAGCCTGTACTATGGATACCAGAGACTGATATATATATATATATATATAATAGATAAATATTTAACACCCAGACACAGAACAAACATCTGTGTTTATCACACAAATGTTTGTCAAGTGCGGGGATCGAACCCGCGACCTCTAGCGCAGAAGGCAGAATAAGGCAGCAAGTAACCTAAAGTCAATGAATTAAAGCTTATTTTAGAATACAAGTCCATTTAAGTGAGAGAAACTTTGATCTTTTTTCTCGGTCGGTTATCTTAGTAGAGCTATGCTAAGAGGCCCAATCAAAATAACTATTTCGCGGTACGCTATAATTGTACACTGGGAATCGTAAGCCTTGCTCTGGGAGTTAAAATGCTGCATGAAGTTGACTCAACCTGACAGTTGTGTTATGTATGTACCTTTATATGATTTAGATGGTCTTTGCTGAAAACCAGCGCTGGGTGCAAACATCAGTGGGTATCCAGCACAATGCTGAGCGAAGGCCATGTTTGCCTTGAGCTCTGCTGCGCACAACATTTTAACCATGTATTCTTTTAGTTGTACAATTTATTGTGTAGTGTAAAATAAAAAAATAATAAAATAAAAGGAAAATAAAAAACTTCATTCGTTCATTAATTCATTCATAGATGTAAACTTAACTTAATGTTATTTACTATTAACCATATTTGTTTAGGTACACGAACCTCCCTCTATAATCACTTCTCTCTAGCCTCAAAGGTTTGCTGGAAGATTACTCTTTTTAGGGTTAAGCTCTCCTTTGTACACACCTTTCTTTTTTATTGCTGTAATATGTGTTTTCTTGTGTACAATAAAGAATAAACTCTGACTTTCATTCGGTATTCAATGGACGAAACAGAGGTCAGGCCAGGTTATTATTAGTTCTGGAGCCCTCGTAGACCATGACACTTCAATTTTGAAATGTTACATCTAGAGTACACGTAATTATAACATATTGAAATATGGATTTTTAGTCAAAGAAGTTAGGTTAGTTGCGTCACGTCCCATGCATTATTAATATAAACCAATTAGTTTTTATTGTTTTTGAATGGAAATACTGAAGCTTAATGCATTTTAATAATTTAGAAAAGTGTTTAATTATACAGCTAATCAAACTAGTTGAGTTTCCCGTTTTTGTATCATCACTAAACGATACAATGTAGAACAGGCTTGATTCCGAGTTCATTGTCTGTATGTCAACAGGTGGGTCTTAAAATGAACATGGGCAAGACTAATATCATGTCCAATGCTCATGTTGCACCCATGCCGGTATATGTTGGGAACGATACCATTCAAGTTGTAGACCACTATGTCTATTTGGGTCAGACGATTCAAGTAGGTAGGTCCAACTTCGACAAAGAGGTCAACCGACGAATCCAACTCGGATTGGAAACAGCATTTGGGAAACTTCGTCATATCTTAATGGTCGCAAATATCGCAGAGCCTCAAGACGAAAGTCTACAATCAGTGCGTGTTGCCAGTGATGACTTATGGCACTGAGACTTGGTCGTTAACTATAGGCCTCATATACAAGCTTAAAGTCGCGCAACGGGCTATGGAGAGAGCTATGCTCGGAGTTTCAAGTTTCTCGAATGGTGACCACGAACCGGGCGACGCAGTGTTGGAAGGCCCCCCACCCGAAGGACCGATGACATTGCAAAGGTTGCGGGAAGTCGGTGGATGGAAAGGGCTCAGTGGAACTCTTTGGGGGAGGCCTATGTCCAGCATTGGACTTCTACAGGTTGTTGATGATGTCGATGCTCCGATGACGACCTCAGTGGCGTAACAGACGTGTGCCCGTCTGAGAAGTAGATTACACATGTACTACATATATTATGTAGAAATATCACAGGTGTCCAAGCTAAGCGATTTGAATGATTATTTTTATTTTTATAGTGATTGACACTTAGGGAATACTAACATTTTTGATTGGTCCAAAAAACTTTTTTGACGGGATTTGAACCAGCAACCCTTCTCTTGACACGGGGATGTTCGTTAGAACATAAGAATCAAGATGTTACGTAGAACCTAAGAAGCTTAGTTGGTTACAACTAAGCTAGCGAGCCACTACCCATCAGTGTGAAAATCTTTGGGGCTTCCAATCGGCATGTCCGACCATGACGCCTTATTGGCATTTATATACAAGCGCGTCAGTACTATTTTACACGATTTTGAACCTTAAATTATTGAAATGAAATGAAATCAGTTTATTTGCTAAAACATGGTAGTTGAATATAACCGCTGTTCATATGCAGTAAGCGGGCGCAAATGTTTTTGCTACACAAGCATCAAGAGGCTGACAATTTAGATCACCGCCTAAATAAAGCTCATGGTACGAGGATAGGGGTGCTATTGGATATGGGATATGGGAATGAAGATCGCAACTTTGGGGATGATTTTAATTATAGCGACATCTGAAAGGTTCCAAATATGAACAGGAAGATTTTAAGATCGTGAACTCGTCCCTTGTCAGGTTTGGAACGTCTTGAATGTTGCTAAGATTATCAAAATTACCCTGAAAGTTACGAATTTCATTGCCATTACGCTTACATAATTGCGCCACTGGTCGGACAACATTTTGTCCCCGAGACTACACAATGAAATCTTGATTTGAGCTTTCAAAGCCTTGATAGACAACTCAATGTGAGTTGTCAGCGTTTATTTTACGAGTTGTTTGCTTGTTTGTCGTGCTACTGGTTCTTTCTTAGTGATCCCTTAAGGTCAATGACCTGGTGTGTAGTGATTATTGCTGCCGGGTGGTGGAAAAACTAGTGTTGTGAAAAGACTCAGTGCGTCCTCTAATGCTCGTCTATATCTAACTTTATGTTACATAAATTTTAGGACGCACTCTTTGGGAGAGGACTATGTCCAGCAGTGGACTTCTACAGGCTGATGATGATGATGATGGTGATTCAAGCGATGTTAATTTATATCGAAAAGTCACCGTTAAGACTAAGTGCATCCTAAAAAGTTAGACATGAACTGTGGTGTAATTGTGTAAGAGTAATGGCAATGAAGATCGTAACTTTAAGGGTAATTTTAACAATCTTAGCAACATTCAAAATGTTCCAAACTTGACAAAAGAAAACTTCAAGACCTTAGCTGCTCTCCTTTTTATATTTGAAAAACTTCAGATGTAGCTAAAATGTATAAAATCATCCTTATAATTGCGATCTTCATTACCATTTTGCTTAAACAATAACCTGGCTGGTTATGTTAGACATAGCGAATCCTAGACGGTCAGGACTAGGTATTTTTTTTTTTTATACCTCTGAGGTGGCAAACAAGCGTACAGCCCACCTGTTGGTAAGCGGTTACCGTAGCCTATGAGCGCTTGCAATACCAGAGGCATCACGCACGCGTTGCCGACCCCGAACCCCCTCCCCCCCTAAAGAGCTCTGGCAACATTACTCATCGCAGGAACACAACACTATTTGAAACAAATAATGTTATTTGGCTGCGATCTTCTGTAAGGCGGAGGTACCTCCCCAGGCAGGCTGCTCCAATTCAGAACGAGAAAATGTCGCTGTGCCATACCTCCTCCTATTAACGTAACGGTAGGCGTGATGTATTGAGTGATCCTCAGCTTCAATAAGGACTAAAGATACGAGTGTAAAGCTTTACAATACCTTTACAGCCAAGGCAGTACTTCACAATTTCACAAACCTGGGTACCACAACCATGTTATGCTAATTTCGCGCCAAATTCATCATCCAACAAATCATATCGAACCCAATCATGCGCCGCCCACGGCCACGGGTTGAGATTAATGTTTTATTGTTGAAATTGGGACATCGGTTGCTTATGGTAGGTATTTAGCACGAAAGCTGGAATTTAAATTCTTACCTCAAACTGCTAAAACCTCTTTTATTTACCATCACCATCAGCCTATAAAATGAGCCTATAAACGGAATGAGTACATCAGAGGAAGTTTGAAAGTAGCGCCAGTGACTGAGAAGTTGAAGAGCAAAAGGTTAGCGTGGTATGGGCATGTCATGCGGAGGGAAGAATGCCATGTGACTAGAAGAGTGTTAAATATGAATGTGGAAGGATATAAGGGGAGAGGTAGACCAAAGAAAATATGGATAGATTGTGTGAAAGACGACATGAGTAAGAAAGGAGTGAATACTGATTTGACGGCTGATAGAGGGGAGTGGAAGAGAAAAACATGATTGTTGTGCCGACCCCACATGAAGTGGGATAAGGGCAGGGAGATGATGATGATCAGCCTATAAAAGTCCATTGCGGACATAGACTCCCCCAAAGAGTTTCATGACGAAAGGTCTTGAGCCTTTTCCATCCACCAACTTGCAACTTTCAAAACGATGTTTTTTTCTTTATGAAATTTAAATATTAATCTTTATTCTATTGCATCGATAGTATTGTCTAAAAGGAGCCTTTATGAGGCACTTTAATCATTTGTGTCTCCAACAATATCTATGTCTCTATGAAATAAAAATTATTTAAGTAAAACCAATGTAGGTAAAATCTGTATTTTAGGACTTTTGTTGAGAAATAAATATCTTATCTTATTTCACTACACTAATTCTTTCACCGCCTTTCATAGGCCCTTTTCACCACAACCTGGTCACTGACCTTATGCAGGATGACCATGAAAGAATCAGCAAGTAAGCGTTGTCTACGACACAAGTAATAACATTATAAAGGTAAGTATGTACCTAAGCCAACAAAAGTTATCGAAAATCTCCCACACTATAAACATAGTGGGTAGGTTACATGTTTACACGGTAAACATTTTGTATACATCACATCGCTGACACTAATGAGTTGAATAAAGAAACAAATTTTGGGTGGGTGTGTTTTTATGTAACTATTGGGTTTCAAAACTCTTTAATTTATTGTTGTAACTAATATTAAAACAGTTTTAAGCGATAATCCTGAAGTATTTCCTCCTCATAGCCTTTGTTAACTAAACGAATGAAACGCCCACGACTCTTATTCACATGGAGAGTGAAAACGGTATTTTTTTTTAATTTTTTTTATACATCTCAGGTAGCAAACAATCTTACGGCCCACCTGATGGTAAGTGGTTACCGTAGCCTATGAGCGCTTACAATACCAGAGGCATCACGCACGCGTTGCCGACCCGGAACCCCCTTCCCCCCTAAAGAGCTCTGGCCACCTTACTCACCGCAGGAACACAACACTATTTGAAACAAATAATGTTATTTGGTTGCGATCTTCTGTAAGGCGGAGGTACCTCCAAGGTAATCGATATCATCGTAGTAATCATCATCATCACCATGTCCAGGTGTCGCCTTTTTCTGACGTCCTTGACCTGGGTTCGTCTTCGTATCTGATGAGCGATGTCATTTTTACAATCTGAAACTCTTCGCTGCACCCTCCTTATCTGGATGAATTAGACTATAAAGCCTCTTCTTCTTCTTCTTGTCGTGTCACTGATTCTTTCTTGGTCATTCTGTATTAGGTCAGTGAGCAGGTTGAGGTATGGTGGCCCTGAAAAGGGCCTGTGACCGTCGATGAAAGAATCAGTGTAGTGAAAGGATAAAAGTGCGCCTCTAAGAGGCTCCTTTCGTACACATGTCACATGTCTTCGAATTTTTTAGGGTCTAGGACATGCCGGTTTCCTCACGATGTTTTCCTTCACCGTTTGAGAGCACTAGCATAGCGCACACAAATTTTCCGAATGTAAAATCCATTGATGCACAACAGGTTTCGAACCCACGATCGGAAGGCCCCGCCCCCGTCTACCACCCCTCCACCAGTGCTCATAAAGCTTCTAAGACGCCGCGTTTAAGCAAAAGCATTTAATAATAATAATAATAAGTCATTTATTTCAGGCAACACAGTAATTAATAATTTAACACAGTAATTTAAGTAGCCGTGGTGGCTCCGGCTGAAAAATAGGCCCTTCCAATTCTACCCCGTGGATGTCGTAAGAGGCGACAAGGGAAAAAAGCAAGGGGATGGGCAACGTCCCCTAATTTTAACAAATACCTAAAGCTATAACTGCGCTCGCCATCCCGTGTGCCCAGCGTGCCCAGTGGTGAGTATGGGAAAATCCCCCCACATGATAAGGAATTCGCTCTGTCTGTGGAGAAGGCCTATGTTCAGCAGTGAAATGAAGATTTCGATGATTGAAAGTAGCACGCAACAGAGCCTTCAAATGCATCTCTTTAGTCAAGCTTTCTCGTCATTTTAGTCTTTCCTGGTCACCCTTTAGGTCTGTAACCAAATTAAAATATAATGATGAACCTGTAAGCACCACCAGAAAAGAAAAGGGAACTCTGTATATTTATACTCTCTGAGATGTAAACTTAACATATTTTATCAACAATCAACGTTTCCACAAACATGACTGCACCTTATCTTAAGTGGACGAAGGTACAGTTGACCGCCAACCACACAATCGAAGAAAAATGATATGGGAATGTCACCTTTGAAGTTGCGGGTGTAAAGCTTTGTTTAGCCTGGGATAAGTGGAGGTGTTCGACGAACAATTTAAAGTCATCGCGACTTGTCTAAAATCTTCGTGAATGCCACTGGCACAATAAATTTCTCTATCTAAATGGACAAACACAGTTAAGATGCCCACGCACGCTACGGAAACCTTAAGGTTTTGTATATTTACGAAAGCATGGGTCTACTACGAACTTTCTTTTTTTTTCAACATTTTATGAGTCTTTTGCAGGTGTGTAAAAGACTTTAGTTCATTGATTTCTGTAGTTGTTTTTAATAATGACGTAGGTAGTTATAGACATGCCACCTCTACCTCATGTCAACGAGAGTAATTTTTGTGTATTTTATTATACTATGTATTTATATTATTCTTATCCACTCTTAAATAATTTAAGTATTTCGTTTACTTTGTAGTGCGACCCGACCAATCTTCCGTACAATTCAGTCTCCTCTCCATCCAAAGGTTGTCTGGAAGAGATCGCTTCCTTAGCGATAAGACCGCCCATTGTACATATAAATCTATTTAGTCTTTAATCAATTGTAATTATTTTTTAAGGTGTGTGTACAATAAAGAATTTTTATTTATTAAAGTGAGCCTTTATACTTCAGAAATTTCCTGATTTGAACTATGTATTTCATTCTCGCTACATAAATATCCATTTCGGACAATCTTTCTATCGCCCAATTACGAATAATTTAGCGCTACGCTTACGATAAATAAATGAATAGGCCCCTCCATATCTATCTATCCGCGGATGTCGTAAGAGGCGACTAAGGGAAAAAAGCTAGGGGATGGGCAGCAGCGTCCCTTTTAACAACGATAGCTCTAACTGCGCTCGCCAACCCGCATGCCCAGCGTGGTGAGTATGGGCAAATCCCCCCACATGATAAGGAATTTGCTCTGTCTGTGGGGGAGGCCATGTTCAGCAGTGGACGTCGTATGGCTGAAATGATGACGCTTACGATACGATAATAAAAGGCAAATAGTATTCAATGTGTTTGCTGCTCTTAATTATATTATTTTGATTGGCATAATTGACATTTGTTTTTGAGCCACTGTATGACATTTTGGTTTCACACATACCCTGGCATTCTTATCTCGAAATTAAGTAGTTTGCTTTAGTTTTTTAAGGCTGTCTAGGCTGTGTGTGGTACAGGTGCTGGGCAGGCATACTTATCTATACTACACGTCCCTGCACTAGCGGCCTGTAAGATAGGAAAAAGTCTGAATCTAGAATCAATGTAATAAGGAGAAAGGAGCCACGACACGACTCAAACTTAGATTTAATCACAGATCAGCTGAACTCTATTTAAGTACTGAATCTCTTCTCAAACATAACTTTTATTCAAGAACGGTACTTAAACTACTCTTAGCTGAATCGAGTCTCAAATCTGTACGCAAATGTTCTCGTTTATATTTTGATTTATTTATAATTTTCGATTTGTTTTACACAGAAATTCAAACAGCCAGGGTGGAAATAGAACAGAACTATAAAGTAATGTATAAATATGCATCAAAGTACGTGTAACGGAACGAAAATGTCATTTGATTAATGTCTAATCAAATCTAAACTCAAGCACCGATTTCGTCTGATTGACGTTTCAGAATAAGCATTTACTCAGGTGAACTGTGATCATTGAATCTATACATAAATACTGTTCAAGAATTAAAATCTCGACTCAAATCGAGATTTAAGTACAGATCAACGCTTGAGTCTTGTCTTTGAATACGAGCGTAAGAGGCGCACTTTAATCATTTCACTACACTGATTCTTTCATTGAGGGTCATAGGCCCTTTTCAGGGCCACCATACCTCAACCTGGTCACTGACCAAAGACAGGATGACCAAGAAAAAACCAGTGACACGACAAGAAGAAGAAGAATGTAATAAGACATTACTTTCTCGATTAAGCCAACAAAGATTTCAAAATCCAACCAAAAACAGCTGTAAATTAAGTGTTGAGGCTGTTATTAATGTTATTGAGTCAATGTTAATGTTCTATAGCAGGCCCTGAAAGGTCTGACCACTAAAATGAAACCGTAAATTATCTATTGTTTGTACAACACATTTGTACTAACGTGTTATAGCACCTACCATTTCTGGGTTAAAATATTGTATCGGCTTAAAAAAATTGGTGACAATTGATGGTGACCACCCAGTTAAGCTCCTGGTGTCCTTAAAAACTTGACCGCTATTTGGCTACCGGTAGCGCGGCGACGTTGGTAGGTTCTGTTCTTGAGGGTCCAGTTATTTAACTTTGGTACTTTTTACCCGACTGATGTAGAGGAGAGTAGTGTTTTTCTCTATTTCTACGAGCTGTGCTTTCTGTGGCCTGCCCACTGCCACTTCAACATGTTGAAACTCAATTCTGAAAGCTATTGCTATTGGTGACCTTGGGTCTTCCACGGTAAAACTTCAACGTAGAAGCGAGGCTGAAGATCGTTTAATAGTCTGACCACTAAAATGCAAGACTAAGATGCCTCTGGTATTTCAAGCGCTCATAGGCTACGGTAACCACTTACTGTAGCATATGAATAGGTGGGCTGTAAGCGGGTTTGCCAACTTAGTTGTATAAATTTCTCCCGCAGCGGGAATCGTACCCCTTGTATATCAGACAGCCACTCGCCGGCTACGCCACCGATTACGCGATGGACTATTAACACTCGAAAATCTATATTGCTAACCCCACGTGGGTAGGTAGCTATAATTCCATGGGTGGTCTTTTTTCTAAATCAAGAAAACCTGCGGTTAATCTTCTTGACTGTTCCAAAATCATCTAATTTACTTATTAAAACGCCATAACATCGCAATAAAATGGATCGTAAATTGCTTAACAATCGCTACTGCTAAATCACTTAGCTTAGGATTTTTATTTTGTGGCCAAATACAGCTTGTATCTTTCGCCAGGAACGTTATAAAAGTTAAGGGTTCTTGTCAATTATCTGAATGATTATGCGTTTAATTACTTCAATAAACGTTTATGTGTTTTTTTTTTTGGCGCTTTTTGCTCTTGTCAGCTTAGGCTTAGTCAGCTTCACCGTATCTTAGACCGTATCTATCATGTGGATAAGGTTGTAGGCTGAGAGAGGTATAGGTGCTGGGCAAGACTATCAATTTCAATATGTCCCAGGCACTACAGCGTCCTTTAAGTGAGTAAGAAGTTCCTCCTGATGCTGTATAAAATATAATCTAGGCCTCATTGCAGATTTAATAAGGGATTATTCAAAATTTATTGGTGATTCACCTCGTTATGAAGCGCAGAAGCTTGCTTGTTTGTCGAGTCACTGATTCTTTTTTGGTCTTTCTGTATTAGTTAGTAACTAGGTTGAGGTATGGTGGCTTTGATAACCACGGACCTGCTGGGTTGTCCCAGTGGGCGGAGAGGTGAACTCCGACGTGGCGCGTCCCCGGGTGGCGGATAGGGGGTTTCCGGTGTGCCGACAACGCCCAAACGGGGGTTGCCGGCACACTGGCGCGGACCAAACACTAGGGGGGGTTTTTATGGGTTTTTAGGGGGGTTAGCTTCTCTGCGTGTCCCTTTGACTGAGCAAAGGGCGCAGTGGATGAAGCAGGGGCGGGTGGTCATTGATGACTGCCCGCCCCACGGGGATTGACGATCTTAGTTTTTTACCACCTGGGCTGCGAGGAAGACAACCTCTATAAAAAATTACCCGAAATGAAGCGGCGGCGCAGCGTGAGGAATTTAGATTCGGTCGACAAGGGTTGTCAACAGCAATTATTAATATTGTTGTCGACAATTATTGTCGCCCGGAGTGGCCGGACGGATTTCCGGTCGCTACTGCGTCACACCGAGGGGACCTCACCCCTCTTCAAAAAAGGATTTTATGAAAATGGCGAATTGCGAAAATAAACTACCCCAGGAGGGTACCGGCCTCTCAGAGGCCGGAGAATCCCTCAGTGCTTCGGCACTCTGCCCCTCGAATTTTGGGGGGGGGGCAACAATCGCTCTGAGAGCTCTGACTCTCGTCAGAGGGGAGGAAGGGTCGCGGCAAAGAAGAGTGTCTACTTTGCGAGATCAAGAACGCCAGTAAATTTGGCGAGTGAGGGGGAGGAGTCGGACTGTTCCATCTTGTCCGTCACCTCTCAAGCTTCGTCAGCGTCGGACGCGAGCGCGTCCCGCGCTGGTCGCAAGCGACCTCGGAAGGTAAAGGATGGCACCTCGGACCAGGAGGGATCCAAGCGTGCCATGTTTTTAAAAGATAAAGGGGCGGACGAAGACTATGTCTTCGACCCGTCAAGACGAATCTGCCAACGGCGGATGAGCTGGCGGGAGAGATGCGTGTGCTCCCAACTCCGGAGCTGGAGCAGAGCATGGTGGTCGCATTACAGACCATTGAAAAGATCGCCAACAAGTCTAAGCACTTGCGCGGCGATTTTGTCAAGGGTCTGCGAGTGTCTGCACGGCGGGCTGAGGCTATAATGCGAGAGGCAACCCGCCGCTCCCTCGTTGACGCCAATGTGGAGCGGCTCGAGAGGGAGAATGGGGAGCTGCGTGGCAAATTGGCCGATCTCTCCGCTAAGGTGGAGCAGTTGACGGAGGCCATCCGTCAGCAGACCAGTCCCAAGACCGGTGCAGAGAATGCGGGTAGACCAGCTGCATCACCAGCTGCCGCTGATGGGAAAGAATGGGAGAAAGGTTTATGGAGCGCATAAGCGCTCTCATGGACAAAAAGATGGCAGCGGTTAACACAGCCCAGCCTTCTGCCTCCCAAAGCAGTGCAGCAGCTGCTTCTGCAGCGCCGGGGTTGAAAGGGCAAGCTGGCAAGGCAAAATTGAATCGCACCGCGCCTGTATCTTCCCTGCCACCCGTAACGTCGTGGTCTTCCGAGTCGCAGGTGCCAACGGCATCAGCATCCTCGTGGGCGACAGTGGCGGTGAAGAAAGCAAAGAAGCAGCAGAAGAAGGCCCCGGTGCCAGGAAAGCCTGGCCCAAATGCTGGCCCCAAGGCTGGCCCGAGTGCTGGCCCCAAGGATGGTCCAAAGGCTGGTCCTAAAGCCCGGCCGAAGGCTGAACCAAAGCCCGCACGGCTGCCAACTACGGCAGCGATTACAGTGACCGTTCCGGAGGGTTCGGACGTCACCCTCGCCGCAGTCATGGCAGCCGCTAAGGCTCGCATTAAGCTGGCCGAAGTCGGGGTGGAAAATGTCCGCTCAAGGAAGGCCATCACTGGAGGTCTTATTTTGGAGGTGTCGTGACCCGACTGCACCTCCAAAGCCGATGCACTGGCCGAACGCATGCGCGTGGCCCTCGCGGATCTGGGTGTGCGTGTTGCGCGCCCGATGAAAACGGGGGAGTTGCGGCTGAAGGACCTTGACGACAGCGTCACACCTCAAGAGGTGCAGACTGCAGTCGCCGAGTATGGAGGCTGCTCGGTTCTCAACGTGCGGGTGGGCGACATACGCCGCTCACCCACTGCCCTGGGCACGGTGTGAGTCCGTTGTCCACTAGCTTCCGTGCGGAAGCTAGCAGCCGCAAAGCACGTGGTCATCGGATGGGTGTCGGCCCGGGTCGACTATCTGACCTCGAGGCCACTCCAGTGCTTCCGGTGCTTGGAGTACGGGCATGTACGCAGCATGTGTCAGAGCACGGTGGACCGCACCAACTTGTGCTACGCGTGTGGCGAACCCGACCATCGGGCGAACCAATGTACGCGTCCGCACAGATGTCCGCTGTGCTCTGACAAGGGCTGTAAGGCTGACCATAGTATGGGGAGCAAGAAATGTACCCCTCCTAAGGGTAAGAGGAGCCGAGCTCCTCAAGCCCCAGCACCGGAAGGAAAAGCGGCGCCAACAAAAGGGGCTGCTCAGTCGGGTCAAAACCCGCCGTCCCAGGAGGGCATGGACGCCTCGTAATGGATCACACCATACGAGTCCTCCAGTGCAACCTAAACCACTGTCGGAGTGCACAGGACCTCGTCCTGCAAACCTTCGCACAGTGGTCGATTGCACTTGCCGTAGTGGCGGAGCCCTACCGTGTTCCGGACCATCCTCGCTGGATCGGGGACGACTTGGACTCCGTCGCTATTAACTGAGGCGGCGACCAGGGTGACCCTCCCTGTGCCCTTCTGGAGAAGGGACAGGGTTTCGTAGCTACGGAATGGGGTCACCTAGCCGTTGTGGGCTGCTACGTCTCTCCCAACTGTACCCTCGCGGCTTTCGAGGCGTACTTGGACGCGGTGGGTAACTGCATACGCAGGTGCCTACCGCGTCCCATGCTTGTCCTGGGTGACTTCAATGCTCACTCGCGTGAGTGGGGGAGTCCCCGTGACAACCCTAGGGGAGAGACCATGATAGAATGGGCGGCGGGTATTGACCTCCGATTGTTAAATCGGGGGTCTGTAAGCACATGTGTGCGGTGGCAGGGGGAGTCGATCGTGGATCATGGGCGACTCCTTCAGCCACACACATGGTGTCGGGATGGAGAGTTGCGGAGGAGGTGGTCACCTTATCCGTCCACCGCCACATCGTCATCGAGGTGGCCCTCCGCCCCCCCGACCATGCGTCCCGCCGCGATGGCAGCCCGCCGCGACGATGGGCCCTCAAGCGGCTCGACAGGGATCTACTCGAAGCCGCAGCCATTGTCGCGGCCTGGCCGGATGGCCACGCCCTGCCCGATCCTGTGAGGGAGGCAGCCTGGTTCCGGGCAACGATGACGTCGATCTGCGACGCATCCATGCCCCGAGCCAGGCCAAACAAGCGTAGGGCGGTGTACTGGTGGTCGGAGGAGTTGGCGCGGCTGCGCGAGACATGCCTGCGCGCCCGATGCCTGTTTACCAGAGCCCGAAGAAGACGGCGAGCCCTTGCCGAAGAGACGGATAGAGCCTACGAGGTATACCGAGGTGCTACTAAGGCGCTTCAAGTCGCCATAGCCGACGCCAGGTCTCGGTCCTGGAGCGAACTCCTCGAGGGACTGGATAGGGATCCATGGGGCCGTCCGTACAGGACTGTACTGGGCAAGCTCCGGCCATGGGTCCCTCCACTGACGGAAACCCTGGACCCAGCGCTCGTGGGAAGAGTGGTTGATACACTCTTCCCAAGGGTCCAGGACAGTCCCTCTACCCCCGTGCCATCATCAAACCCGACCATCTGGGCTGATGATATGGGGGTATCCGACGAGGAGTTGGACCGAGCCGTTAAGCGCCTCAGGGCTCGTAACACAGCACCCGGCCCTGACGGGATTCCAGGTCGGGCTTGGGTGCTGGCTCTATCCGCCGGCTTGGGGGACAAGCTGAGGCGGCTGTTTGACGGCTGCCTCCAGTATAGCGTGTTCTCCAAGGAATGGAAGGAGGCAAATTTGGTCCTCTTGAAGAAGGACGGCCGGTCCGCGGACTCTCCCTCTGCGTATCGTCCCATTTGCCTGCTGGACGAGGCCGGCAAATTGTTCGAAAGAATAATTGCCACTCGTCTATGCTCACACCTGTGGCAGGTAGGCCCCAACCTGTCGGATGACCAGTATGGTTTCCGGCAGGGGCGTTCGACAGTGGACGCGATTCTTCGTGTCCGTATGCTGTCGGACCAGGTAGTGTCCCGGGGCGGGAGGGTGTTGGCGGTATCCTTAGACATCGTTAACGCCTTTAACTTCTTGCCCTGGAGGGCGATCAGGGAGGCACTGTGTTTCACGGAGTGCCCCTCTACCTGCAGCTCATCGTTGGCGCGTACCTGCGCGACAGATGTGTGCAGTATGTGGGCAGGGACGGTGCATTGCACCAGAGGGAGGTATATTGTGGGGTTCCGCAGGGGTCCGTGTTGGGCCCCCTGCTGTGGAACCTCGCATATGACGCGGTCCTGCGCGTCGATCTCCCTGCCGGTGTACATGTCGTCTGCTATGCGGACGACACTCTTGTACTAGCTGGCGGGGACTCCTTCGACGGGACCAAAGGGCTCACCGAGCTTGGGGTTGCGGATAGCGCCTCACAAGACCGAGGCGCTGTGGTTCCACAAGTTCCCGAGGGGAAGGGAACGACCCAGCTTTTCGGTTTGCGTGGGTGACGTCGACGTCCAGGTGGGGCGGTACCTCAAGTACCTGGGCCTCATCTTGGACAGTCGCTGGGACTTCGGGGAGCACTTCAGCCGCTCCGTCCCCCGGATTCAGAGGGTAGTGGGTGCTCTGCACAGACTGCTACCAAATCTCGGAGGACCTAGGGAAGATGTTCGCCGTCTCTACAGGGGGGTCGTGCGATCGATGGCTCTCTACGGAGCACCCGTCTGGTCAGGGAGACTGGCGAGTGTTAGGCTATCTTATTATAGCCTACAGCGTCCTATAGCCATCCGAATCGCACGGGGATATCGGCCGATATCCCTGAAGGCGGCCACCATCCTGGCGCGGTTTCCGCCCTTCAACATCCTGGCGGAGATGGACGCACGTGTGTACGTTCGTCTTCGACAGGATGATGCGGGTGAGGTTGCGCCTGCTGAAGTGCGGGTGCAGGAGCGCCGACGTGCGCTCGTGAGGTGGCGCGAGCGGCTCGAGGAGCCGCGAAGCTCGCGCCAACGCATCGTCTGCGCTATTGCGCCAGACCTCGAAGACTGGTTGGGGAGGGAAAATGGGTACGTCACCTATCGACTTACTCAGATACTTACCGGGCATGGTTGCTTTGGTGAGTATCTGAGTAGGATCGGACGCGAACCGACACTACAATGCCACCATTGTGGGTGGGAATTGGATTCCGCGCAGCACACGCTGGAGCATTGCTCAGCGTGGTGCGACGAACGCGGAATGCTGGCCAACAGGATCGGGCCGGACCTCTCTCCGCCAAGTGTAGTCGCGGCTATGTTGGCAGATGAGACGGCGTGGAAGGCCGTGGCCTCTCTGTGAGACCGTAATGGTTCAGAAAGAGGCCGCCGAGCGAGATCGGGAGAGGGCCGATCCCGCTCGGAGAAGAAGGCGGCGGCGGGGCGCTAACAACGGCCGCCCCCCGCCGCCTGCCCCGTGAATCCGCGGGTGGTTAGAGCGGGGGCTCTGGCTGCTCATATGCGGATCCCGGGATGGCGGCGGCACTGGTGGCAAGTGCTGTCGTGAGCACCTGCGAGGGTGCCGGGGGTGACTGTGGGTGTCATTCCCGGGACAGTGCTCAGGCGATATGCGAGAGGGGCACCGGTGCGTTCCGTACGGAGATCCCGGAGCCCCTTGACAGGCATGGAGGCCGGCCACCGTGGTGGTTTTAGTCGGTAGGAGTCCGACATACCCTTCTTTTGCCCCCGCAAAAGGAGGGATCACATGTCATATTTTGGTCTTCGAATTATTTGAGTTGTTGGTTCATGCCGGTTTCGTGAGGCATGAACCAACAACTCAAACAATTCGAAGAACGGTGAACCGTTTGAGAGCACTAGTAAAGGACACACTAGTTTGAGGCCACTACCACCACCCCACCACTGCTGTCACCTAATTATATAAAATCCAATCTATTGCAAGACGAATATGATAAACAATTCAATACATTACAAAATCAAGGGATTAAGTTTATCTACGTATACTTACGTCGACCATAAACATCAGCCGGACATTTTTAAAAGCCATAAAAGTCGTAGGTAGAATACACTGCTATTTCGATTTATGGCTTTCCATAAAGAAATGTCGAAACTTGGGAAATTCATGTACAGGTTGTGTTACCAATGAATAAGGTTCATGGAAGAATGAAAGGAATTAAATTTTTAATTAGATATTTTAGTTTTTTTCTGTTTTCTGTTTAATTAAATAAAGAAAGTAGGTCCCAAATCAATTTTATCATATACAAGGTGATTCATAATATGTAAGGATTCCAAAAGGGTTTATTCTATCAAAAAAAAAATCTATATATCAAAATTTACAATAATTTGTTTTCTGTGTTATAATTTCGAACTTTTTCAAATTAGCTGTTTCTTATTTTTTATTAACATCGTTATAGCTAATATTTATTGAAGGGACAAGATTTTTGCAGGGTTTTTTCAATGAATTCAAAAACTGTTTTATACTAATAATGATGCAAAATTATTACCTACCTACGAACACGTTTTTGAAGACTATTCAGTTTCCACGAGTGTTTTTCGTACATCCTGTATTAAATCTTATAAAAACCATATTGTACGGATTCACATATCTAAATTATCATTAGAGACCGTTCTATAGATTGTCATGTAAATTTGGAATGGGCACTATGCGTTTTAATGCGTTTGGTATGGAGATGTAAAAACAGCTTTTTTATGGTGTGTAGACAGATATGTTAAAGGGTTTCCTGTGTGTTCAAAAACCTGGGCGTTCTAAGCTTGGCAACGTTCAGCGCAGAAACTTTTGATGTGTGATTCACGTAGAAGTCCACTGCTGGACATAGGGCCTCTCACAAAGAGTGCCTTGGCCTTGCAAAGGCTATAGTGCCATTACGAACGGTCTTCAGTCTTTTCACCGACTTCCCGCAATTTTCGCTATGTCCTATCCTACAAAATATCCTACAAATACCTATTAAAAATACGAAAGCTTTGGATATTTGTTGTTCAATCACGCCAATGCGACACAACGGATTTCGTTGAAACTCGGATTAGATAAAGTTGTTTACCTATAATAGCATACAGGTTAACTTTTATGTTGGTACCATGCGAGCAAAGCCACGGGCGGAAGTTAGTCTATAATAAAAATTTATGAGGGCGTCAGTGTTATAGCTCTGTACGTATACCAATTAATATAAAAAAGGCGCCCAGTAAACCCAGTTTCAAACGATTGGTCTACGAACACTTTCTGGAAGAAACTTCTTCTGGTAGGTAACAAATTTACAATTATTCATGTAGGTATTTAACCATCATTTCTTCTTCACTTTTTATTATTATATATTTTTTTTTTCATATTGTTACAGGACACATGTATGAAGGTACTCTTAAGCTTAATAATATATATATATGTATATATAGATATTTATATGTAGTATAGGTTGTATGTATTAGTTTTATGGAGTTATTTTTATTAATTGTCAGCTCTCCAACTTTTTATTTCTACCTTCAGCTAGCACGCTGACCTTTTTCTCTTATTACCTTTGAGGTTGGCTGTTAGAAAATGCTTGTAGCATTAAGCCCTCCTTTTGTGCAACTGTACTGTGTGTGCAATAAAGTATTAAATAATAAATAAATAATAATATACCTCATGCATACACGTGATCACAATATGATGAAAGATTCACTGACATAGTTATGTACATATGCATTATGTCATACATAATTAGAAAAGATCACGTGTTTAATTTTACTGAATAAGATCCCACCACCATTAAAAAGATATTAAACCCTTATAAACTTGACGCTCAATCAAAAGTTGGACTATAAAACCTTCAAAAACACAATTAGCTCACAAAAAGCACCACTAGGACATATGCATTCGGCATGGGAATCTAAGACTTAGTAATTAATTACTACAATATTCATTTGTACCGTCTTTGTAGTTCAAGAGTGAGTTGTCAAAAAAGTGTGTGCATATTTAATTTTATATTTTGTGAAAAGCTAACTAAAAAGGCACTAATAATTTAATTAAAGATTTGATAACTGAGAAAAAATAAAAATTAAAAGATAAATTATGGTTGATGGTGGCCTGTTCTTGAGTGAAGACTTAAAGTTCAAGTGCTAGCTCACTCAAGGTGCCGTAGTTTAAGACAAAAAATTCCTTGTCCTAATTTTACTCACTTGAGGCTAGCAACTGTTTACTTAAGGAAGGTCTAGTTATAAGAAGAAACCCATAATGTGTCATGCTGGTCTTTTTAGAGTTTATTAATAAGTTTTATCACGCACCGTAATCTTTAATGCTCCTGTCTGTCTGACTTGATTACTAACAAAAATTCGTTGCTACTGTTAGTTCTCTATCATGCGCAATCCGAGGGCACAAGCTCTCGGTCTGTATGGCTTTAAAACAGGGTCACTGACCGAAAATTACGTCATCTCAGTTACAAGTAGGTATCTAGTTGCTAAGGAGGATATTTTAAACCACAAGCTTTGAGATTAGAGTAAAAATAAGGTGCGCGTGGTCAGTCATTTGCCATGCGTGGGTATGAACAAGACTTGGATTGCAAGGAAATAAAAAATCGAACAGAAAAATTTAAAGATGATTTCTGAAACGAACGAGATAAAAAACTGAAAATAACCATTGTCATAATTAATTTTGATATATGAACTAGTGAATATTATAAATTAGTAAGGGAGCTGAATTGAACTTAACTACAACAAATATGATCAAATGTCGCTTCGATTGTACATTGAATTAGATTTTATATGCTTCTTATCGGCGAGAGCGCTTACAAGACACGGAATGAATGGGCAAACATGTATTTATGTTGTGTATGTTTTTCTAGTAAGAACGAAAGCTCTTGCTCTAGCTCTTTGTTCTTTTTAGATCCAAAGTTTGATCTGATAACTCTAAGAGCCGACCTTGGAATAGCTTAGATTCTTGGTCACACTTGTACTGTACAACTTACTTGTGTAGTAAGTTGTAGTATTTTGTGCGTTAAATGCTTGCTAAAACCTTGGCTTATAAATATTATACGTAGCTTCTAAAATGTATGTCGTAATAAAGCGGTGACCGCGATGTTCACACAAGCCATTCAGATTTTTGTCCTATCGATACCGCTAAGCAACTGCTAAGCTAACTGTCTAGCTTTCTTAGCTATTGTTCTAAATAAGCGGTACCACATTTTTTTTATTGTAACTTATTTTATAGTCTTACATACTTCATGTATTATGTTCGAGTAAAAAGGAGAAATGGGTCAGAGATGTAACAGAATGGTATCCTAGGGAAGGGAAGAGGAAAAGAGGAAGACCATTTCGAAGATGGGAAGACGACTTCAAAGCTACAGCAGGCGTGACGTGGAGGAGGACAGCTCAAGATCTTGAGCTATGGAAAACTTTAGGGGAGGCCTATGCTGAAAAGCAAAACAGTCTGATGGATGCCGATGTTTAAAAATATTTTAATTATTTTATTGTAAACTAGAACTAAGATTGTTAATAAAGGCTTTTTGAATCTTGAATACTTCATGTGGGGTCGGCACAACATGTTTTTCCCTTCCACTTACCTCTATCAGCCGTCATCTCAGCATTCACTCCTTATTCATATCACCTACAGTCTTGTTTTATAATTGAACTAGAGGACCCTAACCTAACTCATATCTCGCGATTTCTGGTAAAAGTGTTTTGATGATCGTTGATGCACTATTGAGATAAAGTTTGAAATCGCATCATTAATATTATGTTGTAATTAATATCCAATCTTAACTGAACTACAAAGTCATTAAAACTTCACCAAATGGGAGCTCACGTTATTTATTTATGGGTAAAAATTGTTTTGAAATGTATGAATTAAACTTTTTCATTCGCTCCACTGCTTTGTATAGCTTTTTTTTGACCCCTATATCTTAGTAAACTCTTGGCCGATTTAACTCATATTCTTACCTTCAAATCTTGATAGTACAACGTGACCTATTAAATTCTATGCCGATCGAATTGACGGGTTGAAAGTTATGCTCTAACAAATATACATGCAAGCTTAAAACACGCTCGAACAATTCGCTCGCTCGATCAATAAATTAAATCTAGTCTAAATAATAATAATAATAATAAATATTCCGGACATATCACACACGGTCAACTGATCCCAAACTAGGCATAGCCTGTACTATGGGTACCAGAGACTGATATACATAATAGATATATATTTAACACCCAGACACAGAACAAACATCTGTGTTTATCACACAAATGTTTGTCCAGTGCGGAAATCGAACCCGCGACCTCTAGCGCAGAAGGCAGAGTTACTACCAACTGAGCTATGAGGCCTGTCTGAGAAATAGCGGACGTAAATAACAATGTTTAGTCTGCGACTTTACCTGCAACATGCAGCAACAGACACACAACAAAAAGTAGGCTTTACACAAAAGGACTAAAGCCTAAAAAGCAGTCTCTGAAAACAAATGTCTTAACAGTTTTAATCGCTTAAAGTCATTACTACAAAGTGTCCATAAATATTTCTCGATTTCTTGTCTGGTCGCCATCTTGCCCATATCAGAACAGTCCGTAAAAGATTGCATTACAATCACCCTTAAGGGTTGAGCTACATATTTGCATTGCTTCAGCAATGCAAATATTTAACTTGCCGCGTCCTTGTAAAAAAACATTTATTTTCTAAAGAAAGTTAACGCCGCTCATAGTAATGCATAATGCACGTCATTCATACAAAGTAAGAAACTATAAAAATGACTTTATTTACATAATTAGTAAATTAGTAAATTATCAGATCAGTTGAGCTATCTATATATCGTTTGTAACGGTCTTTAGATGGCTCAACCGCTTCTTGTGAATTTTCTAAGTATTAACTTGTATTAGTTTTAAGTTTATTTCTGTAAATAAAGTACTAGTGTCAAGAAAATTAAAACGAATACCAGTTAATATTTACAAAATACACAAGAAACAGTTGAGCTATCTAAAGACCGTTATAAACTATTACATTATTACATTCCGTTCTAGATTCAGGTAACATAAGATGTAGAGCCTGGGACATGTTCTGATGGAGTAGGCTTGAAGACTTAAACCATCCTCTCAGCCTATTCGACCTTATCCACAAGAAAGACATGGTCAATACGTGCGGAGCAGTTATAAAAAATGCTGTGATGTGTGCTGCAGCAGCAAAATGGCCTCGGCTCAGCATTATGCCTACTGTGTTAGCAGCAGACGCTGGTATTCTGCCGAAACCATTTCCCAGTCATTAAACCCTGTGAGAACAGTCTTATAATGAAAAAGGTAATAAAAGTAAATGTTAGAATACTCAGGGAAAAATCGATAAATATTGAAATTAATTAAATTAAAGTGTATAATAATAATAATAATGTCATTTTATGAAGCGCAAAGTGTAAAAGAATACCCAGTAGAATACCAAGTTTGATGACTAGTTAACTAGTGGGTACATTTTTTTGTTACATTACTTGATTGGCATTCATAGAACCTAGTCAATATAAATAAAAAATAAAATTATCTCCTTGACACTTACGTTACACTGATATTAATTGCATTGAAATTGCTGTCAAATTTGATTCATTTTTTCAAGATTCTCCTCACGATGATTAAAGATACGAATTTTTTGGTTGGAGTGTGGTAATATGCAGCGCGACCCCTAGATTTCACTTGTATTTCGCCAAGATGGCCCTGATGGGACACTAATAGCCTATTAGGACCACACCACATTGTTAATCGTCCATTCAACTTGAAAAACACGAAATCATTCAATGAATTTTGTGTGGTTTGCCACGTAATTGGCGTTGGTAGGCAAAAAGCGGTCGCGCTTTATAGGGCCGGCCGCGCGGCCGGGCCGGGTGATGACATGTGTCAAACCGGCATTGGTGACAGCTCATGGATTTGACAGCTTGTTCACTAGGAACCTCACTAGAAACTAAAGTAAACACACCAGACACCAAATCTTGGATACATTGTAAGGAAGAGGTACATTGTAAGTTGGAGCAGCCCGCCTGGAGAGAACAGAAGAAGATAGCAGCCAAACAACATTATTTGTTTCAAATAGTGTTGTGTTCCTGCGGTGAGAAAGGTTGCCAGAGCTCTTTAGGGGGGGAGGGGGTTAGGGGTCGGCAACGCGTGCGTGATGCCTCTGGTATTGCAAGCGCTCATAGGATACGGTAACCGCTTATCAACAGGTGGGCCGAACGCTAGTTTGTCACCTCAGTTGTATAAAAAAAAAGCCCCTTGTTACCTCTTGAGGTCCAATGGTATCAGCTGTCTTAAAGACGCTAGCGACACTACAAAAAGTGTCGCGGGTAAGTCACTAGAAGGCATCGATTACCATAGTATAGTATAGACGAAGAAAAGGCTTGAATAATAAATAGCGGAAAAGAAATGAAATGTTATACTGCCGTGCAGAGTGCAGGTATTTTCTTTTCTTATTTTCTTATTCTTCTAGGCTTGGTCGCGAGGAACAGGCATAGCTTCACCTAGTTTCTAAGACGTTTCAAAGTGATCCTAGTGATTTTATTGAAATAAATGCCTTTTGACTTTGACTTTGCAGGACTTTATTGACGAGGTTAAGTCGTTGCAAAGGCTTTTTTGAAAATTGGCTTCTCGTCTGTAATTTTCCAGCCTATCATCATCGTTTCAGCCGTAGGATGTCCACTACTGAACATAGCCTCCAAAGATTTCCAAAGCGACTTCCTATCATGTGGGGAGAATTTGCCCATACTCACGAAGCTAAGCAAGCGGGTTGGCGAGCGCTGTTAGAGCTATCGTCGTTAAGTATTTTTCCTCCAACTACTTAGTCGCCTCCAACGAGATCCACAGGTAAGTAGATATGGGGACCTATTCTTTAGCCGGGGCCACCATGGCGTGTCAATATCCAGTCTATAAACTCCCGGTACCTCTCAGATCCTATGTAGAGGCAAATGTATGGAACTAAAACATATTACCCACCTCCAAAGCACATTATAGACACATCATTCAATTTATTCCACACTTGCTTTTAAGCTGGTTTCCTCTCGATGTTTTCCTTCACCGTAAACCAGTAGTATTCATAAAGCGGCGTTGGCAACCTGCCACGTATAGAATATTACTGCAAAATAAAACTGCTGTGGGCATGTGACAAATGTTCGGACATGCCTCTGACTACCTAAGACGTCTCAAAGGATCGCCTGGAGATCTGAGAGGATTTAAACCATTCTTTGGGCTCAAAGTTGTGAGCCTATTTCATTCATTTAATTGAATTTAATAAATTTACATTTCACTAAATCTTTTGCGTCATAAGTCAGAGGTGCGTACAAACATGACAACGCATTTGTGTCTCGTAGTTCCCAGTTTCCGTCACTGTTTCAACGGGATCCAAATGTACAACATTATTCTGACCATTGAACTATAATTAGTAGAGGAGGCATTCAATACATGACTCTTTACAATACAATACAATAACTTTATTTCAGGCAACAATAGAATGAAAAAACAGATGGAAATTTTCTTTTCCTTCGCGACGCGAATTGTCCGTGGCAGTAGGTTTCCGCCCGCGGAAACGACGAAACACAACACCCTTCGGCCAGAGATCTTCTTTTAGGTAGGTCGAAAGATGTTCGGTCGGTACCCTCACCACAAAGGTTTTGAAACTGACTCTGTGGCGGGACTCCAACCGTTCGACCCTCAAGCTGATCTTGGTCTTCAGGCGCTCCGCCACATCCTCCGACTTGATGGTGTAATCCACGCGAGACACGTAGAGCTGCGTGTCCGGCATCTCAGACCGCAGCAGAAGATTCTGGCTTTGCGGTGCGGTACCACACTTGTTCTGACAGGTGGGCTTCTTGTTCTTCTTCCTTTCTACTTTGATGAAGCCCTCCTTGTCTACTTGTACCTTGGGAGAAGGCGCAATTCTGCGAACTGGTTCGCATAAGCCTCCACTAGGTTAAGCCACACGGCTTAGAAGGATGTTCCTTGACTTTCCGTCCGAATTCAAGTCACGTACCGCTTATTTTTTCTGTTCGAAAAATGTGACGAAAGGCTTCGAAACCATAGTTTTCTTAAATAAACTCCATTTTAGAGTAGAGGTAGAGTACCCCGATTAAAAATATTTTCAAAGTTTTTATTACATTATACTTTGAACTTTGTAGGTTACCATTATCTCAAACTTATCATGCATTTCAGCATTAAAGTGCTGGAGCGTAGTTAGTGTAGTTAGCGCATGATCAGACAGACGGATAGACAGAATGATGAACATGGTACAACCTGAGGGTACAACTAAGGTGTCCTTGTTGGACTTCGGACCCTAAAAACAGCATTGTAATTGTAGCATCCGTTATGGGGTTACGAGGCCAAAGCTTTAGTTGTCCTCAACGATCATCGAAGCACTATTACTACATATTACTACTACTATTACTACATAGCTAATGAATCAAATTGTTAATTTTAAGATTTCATGTACGTAATGACATTTTTTTTCTGCTATTTTATACAAAAAAAACGAAAGTCTACAATCAGTGCATGTTGCCAGTGATGACATATGGCACTGAGACTTGGTCGCTAACTATTGGCCTTATACACAAGCTTAAAGTCGCCCAACGGGCTATGGAGAGAGCTATGCTCGGAGTTTCACTGCGTGATAAAATCCGAAATGAGGAAATCCGTAGAAGAACCAAGGTTACCGACATAGCTTTCAGAATTAGCAGGTTGAAGTGGCAGTGGGCCGGCCATATAGCTCGCAGAACCGACAACCGTTGGGGAACAAAGGTTCTCGAGTGGCGACCACGAACCGGACGACGCAGTGTTGGAAGGGGCCTTCCAACACTGCGTCGTCCGGACCCGGACTCACCCGATGGACCGATGACATTGTTAAGGTTGCGGGAAGTCGGTGGATGGAAAAGGCTCAAGACCGTTCGTCATGGAACTATTTGGGGGAGGCCTATGTTCAGCAGTGAACTTCATCAGGCTGATGATGATGATGATGATATAAATAAGTTTACATTTTTTGTATTAATATTAATTATAATATGTTTGTAAAATGAAATATTGCATGCCTAGGTATATAGGTAGAATACATTGTTTCAATAGTATAGAAATTACATCCTTAAGACATGTATTTCTAGCAATAAATTATGACTTTGACTATCTTTTAGCGGACATCGCGAGGTCCCGGTTCGGGGCGAACCAGTAGTTAATACATAGAATACCTTCTCTAAATCATTTGGTACATCCCCGACTAAAGCGGCGTTGTGTAGCGAGACAAGTCGCGCTTCCACACTTTATGACCCGAGTTCACGGGTCGCGGTATTTACGACCGAGGGCTATCGGCTACGGGTTAAATTATTGTGTTCGTACATTACCTACGGGACTTGAAAGAACGAATGTTAATAGCTTTCTCTAAAGCATCATTATCATCAGCCTGAAGAATTTATTTGCTGGGCATATGCTACCTTAAAAAATGCCACGACTAATAGTCTTAAGCCTTCGCCATCCACAGACTTACCGCGAACTTCAAATTGTCATCGGTCCATCGCTATTTCTGGTTTAAGACATTTATTCTCATAAGAATTCACAATTCACTTAAATGAGAACTTATAGATAAACTAAGACTAACAATTATATAAACGTATCCGAGCGTGCTACTTAAATATGAGTAGAGACATTCAATAGGTACAATTTTCATACAATTACAAATTAGTTCAATAGGGCAAAAAAATGGTGTTAAATTGTTTATTTGATGTGGGTAGATTTGAAAAACTTACAAAATTGTGAACAGGACGAGTATGATTACACAGATCGGCGACAACTAGATGTGACAAAGGGCTTCAATTTCCGAGGTAAAAATACGATGAAGTATGTATCGTTTTATTTGTTTATGGTCTGGAGAAGTGGGTTTTAATGGTTTTTTTGAATTTATGCATATTTCTATTTAAGAGTTTTTATTCACAACGGTTGTCGGTTCTACGAGCTATATGGCCTGCCCCCACTGCCACTTCAACTTGCTAATTATATGAGCTATGCTGGTGACCTTGGTTCTCCTGCGAATTTCCTCATTTATGATCCAATCGCGTAGTGGAACTCATAGCATACTTCTTCTCTCCACAGCCCGTTGCGCGACTTTGAGCTTTTGTAGGAGGCCAATAGTTAATACCAAGTCTCAGTGCCATATGTTGTCACTGGCAACATGCATGTAGACTTACGAAGGCACGAGCAAAAAGGCAAGTTTAGGCACTTAAACTAAAACATCAAGGCACCTAAAAGACACCATTTGGTATGGCTATAAACTATTTCTAAAGCGTAGATCACACCCAAATCAGACGTGCGATTTTCACACTGTGCTTTGCGCCTTTCCTAACTTCACACAGCAATAAACCACAGATCATCAACGGCTATTCTGCAAGATCATAAATTATACTGCTGACATCATGACCTGTCAGATTTTTGACCTAAGCTGTTTTCTCGACGAACTGTTTTCTCGCCTATATTGGTATCGATTTCGTTGAGCTGTCACCAAACTTTCAAGAAATTTTTATTTGTATAGAAAGACTTTGTAGTTATTTTTATGAAAAAAAAACTAGTACAAACAAAACGCGGCCCGCTTTGTTTGTTGTTTGTGGAGTTTTTGTTCCCTAAGAACATCTGAACTATGTTCGGATATTCTGTGGAGAAGAAAAAGAACCATCATTTCTTCTTCACTTTTTATTATTATAATTATTATTATTTTTTTTCTTATTGTTACAGGAATACATGTATGAAGGTACTCTTATTCTTTATTCTTTATTGTACACAAGAAAAATACAGATACAAAAATTAAAAAGAAAGGTATGTACAAAGGCGAGCTTAACCCTAAAAAGAGTTTTCTTCCAGCAAACCTTTGAGGCTAGAGAGACGTGATTATAGAGGGAGGTTCGTGTACCTACAATGTTTGATAGAATATTATATTTATAAACATACATATACCTATTAATATTACTATACAATAAATACCTACCTGTTCAAAAATATATATTTAATTAGCTAATTTATTATATATATATATATAAATACAATAATAACCTTAATAATATATATATATATATATCTGTATATATAGATATTTATATGTAGTATAGGTTGTATGTATTAGTTTTATGGAGTTATTTTTATTCATTGTCAGCTCTCCAACTTTTTATTTCTATCTTCAGCTAGCACGCTGACCTTTTTCTCTTATTACCTTTGAGGTTGGCTGTTAGAAAATGCTTGTAGCATTAAGCCCTCCTTTTGTGCAACTGTACTATGTGTGTGCAATAAAGTATTAAAAAAAAAAAAAAGGCGAGACCTTTCGACCTGGCATTTTAGATAGCTTGCGCCCGCGGTTTTGCTCGCATGGTACCTGTATAAAAAGTAATCTATATGCTAATCTAGACAAATAACTATTCTTATAGGCAAAGAACGGGCGGGCGGTTACGGTTAGGCGTGACTAAACCACAAACATCCAAACTTCCTCACAATCCTTCACATTTTTAATTTTAGAAGGATGACAGTGAAACACTATTTTAATTTACTATTATCTAGTAAAATTCCCGCGACATAGTTCGCGTGGATTTAATTTTCATACAAACTACGACCTTGCACACTCCCATAGGGGTGGAATATTAGAAATTACTTTAGAAATGTAGAAAGTACACAAAATTATTTTCTAAGACTGTTATTTCAGTGAGTCAGGCAGTAGCGAATTAACGCATCTGTATTACTTATTTATGTGTAGAAGAAGATCATGATTACGATAAGACTGCTCAAGTCGCGAACGCATCGTCCAATCAAATTAATAGATACGTCATCTTCACGGTTCCAAATTCAAATTAACAATTCGAAAATCGAACCGAAAAAACGACGTTTTAACGGACCTTTTTTGAAAAAACTCAAGGTGCGGACTTGACGGACCTATTGGGCACGCACCTGCTTTAGGGCTCGCGCACATGAAGTGTCCTTTGCTTAAGTAGGTAAGTGCATGTTTCACTATTTCTGGTTATCGCTACAAGACAGATAAAAATATATTCATTTCCCTCTTTGACATGAAAACAGAAATGGACAGAACTATTTTATTCGCCAATTAGCTATAATCTGGGATGGTAAAATAGGCACTAAGTTAATTTATTTATTATTTATATTAACTTAGTTAATAAAAAGTAAAGTGAAGAATATAATCGACTAATCTAGGTAGAGTACAGATTTCAGTCATTTAGGTATACCAAAATTAACTACGTAATGTAAAAATAAACATTGAGTTCTTAATTTTCTTAACTTTTATACGTGTAAATAATAATATATACACCTTTGCACGTGGTTATTCAAATCAATCGTCAATAAAAAATTTATGAATCCATATGCAAAGCCGTTGTATATTAATTTTAATTTAAGTCTTTTCTTAGTTTATAAGATAATTTACGGGCTGAAAAATAAAAAAAATATTTCTCCTGACAAACGTGTGTATCCGCCCTAATTTTACCTATGCTTATGCTCAAATTTATCGGAACAGGTGTATTTTAAAGTGAATTTATTCGTAAATATTTGAGAACTAATTAAAGTGAGATTTTATCGATGTACGATTGTAATGCTGAGTTATTATTTTTACAAGCAGTAAATTTCGATAAGCTTAAGTAGCGAGCGGGTAATCGTTGTTTACTGTAGATATATTATCTTTGATTAACACTAAGCATGTTTTACTATATTATTTTACAATGCACCGCGTTCATATTATAAAGTATGGCTTAGTCAATTGTGCAGAAAATCCGGTACCTATCTATATTTTAAAATCATTACTGACTCACTGACAATAAGTTAGTTCTGTAGCCGGTATAGTATCTATCGTAGTAAAGCGCATTGGATGGGTAGCCTTTGGGATACTTCGTCATATAAATAAATAAATAAATAAATAGTCCGGACATATCACATAGTATATAGTACATAGTACATAGTATACTATGTATGAGCATAGTAGACTATGGGTACATATATTCTCATATATCATATCGTCTCATTATATCATATCTATGGGCCCTGTATTTGTACATGTACTTTGGTGTGTTGCCTGAAATAAATGACTTATTATTAATATTACATTTATCGCAGAACCTCAAGACGAAAGTCTAAAATCAGTGCATGTTGCCAGTGATGACATATGGCACTGAGACTTGGTCGTTAACTATTGGCCTCATACACAAGCTCAAAGTCGCGCAACGGGCTATGGAGAGAAATGTGCTTGGAGTTTCACTACGTGATAAGATCCGAAATGAGGAAATCCGGAGAAGAACCAAAGCCACCGACATAGCTCTCAGAATTAGCAAGTTGAAGTGGCAGTGGGTAAGCCATATAGCTCGCAGAACCGAGAACCGTTGGGGAGTAAAGGTTCTCGAATGGCGACCACGAACCGGGCGATGCAGTGATGGACGGCCGATGGACCGACGACATTGTGAATGTTGGTGGATGGAAAAGGCTAAAGATCGTTCGTCATGGAACTCTTTGGAGGAGACCTTACCAGCAGTGGACTTCTACAGACTGATGATGAAAGCGAATAGCCCCAGTATTCCCGATATTTGCTTTTATCATGAGGCGTTGTTGATAAATATATGTGTATGACAATCTTTCTACTCTGTAAATGATTCTCATCTCATTCGGGTGTTGGCAAAAGCCCTTATTTATATTGGTCAAACACCCGCCCACTTGTTTAACGGTTCCACTACAAGCTAACAGACGGTTAAAGTAATGTAAGTTTACTCTATAGGTCCTGTTGGTTATCTAACGTTTCAAGTTGTTATAACTTTTTGGGTCAGAAGCAGGTTGGTGAGATTGCTTTATCATATCAGCTATAGGACGTCCCTACTGAACATAGACCTCTCTCATAGTTTTCCAGCGCGAAATATCTTTAGCATCCAGCTCACCAGCCGGCCGTCTTAGCAGGCTTAGCAGGCCGTCTTTCCATCTGGAGGTGGCTGTTCTAAGCTGCGTTTTCCGGTGCGTGGTTTCCACGCTATTATCTTCCTGCCCCAACGACCGTCGGTTCTCTGGGCTATGTGCCCCACCTACTGCCACTTCAACTTGCTTATCCTCTAAGGAAGCGTCCACATCTGCAAATACGCCGCTCACTTGGATATACTGCAATAGTTCGCAAGCGGAGCGCGCATTTATTGCGTTACTTTTAACGTTAACGAGTTAATTATAACCGTTCGTTAAGACTTAGGTAAACATAACCCAAGTTCCGTAAGTGTCAAATTTCGTGCACACTCGTTAACCGTACATTAAACTTGGATCTCAAATACATCGTGTCTTTGCTTATCAAACACATTGTTCAAACTCTTAAAATGAATGAAAGCTATTGAATGGAACCTCCATGAACGGAGCCTGCATTGCCTCAATCTTTTCACAACACTGGTTGTTTCACGAGTATTTTGCCGCTAAAAGGATCAACTATTTTTCATTATTTCAGCCGTAGGATAATGTCTCTACAGATGATCGCAGCCAAATAACATTATAAATAGTGTTTTGTTCCTGCGGTGAGTAAGTTTACCAGAGCTCTTTAAGGGGGTTCAGTCAGGGTCGGCAACGCGAGCTTTAAGCCTCTGGTATTGCATGTATTCATCGGCTACGGTAACCACTTACCAACAGTTGGCCCGTATGCTTGCTTGTCACTTTAGTTGTATAAAAAGAAACGTAGTTACACATGCTAGTAGCTCGCACTTTCCAGTATCTGGCATACTTTTCCGTGGCATTTTGCGGTGTGTATCAAGAGTTATCTACGTGTGCTCAAAACAATTTGCTCAGCCCATTCAACGCGCAATTTCAATAGACCGTAAGAAGTGATTTGTTAACTGTACATTCAATGGGTAATATTGTCAGTAGAACAAACAGCTTCAAGGGATAAACCACCTTATTCATGACTAGCTTTCGCACGCGGCTTTCCTCGAACGGTATGCACCTAGTCTGAGACGCAAGAGGCACCTCTTGCGTCTCAGACTAGGTGCATAGGTGGGTTCGATACCCGCTGCGGAACGAATGTTTGCATGATCTGCAAATATTTATTCCGGGTCTCGGTGCTGTGGTTACATGGTACTCGTAGTTTCTACGATACAGGGAATCCTAGTGTGGCGTCAGGACTATGTAGATGACTGTTCGGTGTTATTTAATTAGTTAAAAGTAGTATATTGACAGGCTTCATAGCTCAGTTGGTAGTAACCCTGCCTTCTGCGCTAGAGGTCGCAGGTTCGATTCCCGCACTGGACAAACATTTGTGTGATTAACAGATGTTTGTTCTGAGTCTGGGTTAAAAATATATCTATTATGTTATAAGTCTCTGGTGCCCATAGTACAGGCTATGCCTAGTTTGGGATCAGTTGACCGTGTGTGTATGTCCGGAATATTTATTTATTATTTATATATCTGGTTCTTTCTTGGTCTTACAGAATTGCGTTATAGTCGGAGGGCTGGTCCAATTTATAGCGAGAAAATCTTGCTGTGCCTCGCTTCAAACCTGCTGGTAACCTAAATATCCACTCAATTAATTTTCTCCATACCTAAGCTCAAATTCAATACCTAGGTATTATTAAGCAAAGCTTTCACCATCTGGCCCTAAGTGGCCACAAAAGGCCACAAAAGGTCAGTTTTAATGAGCAAACTAACAAAGAAAGTCCGTTCAAGGTACAGCCACAAAGCATTTCAATATTTCCTTTTAATTAGTATTAGTCATAGATTTATAATGGTAAGATTTATAACGTTCCTTTGATATGTCGACCATAATTTTACGGCTGGTAACACTAATACGTATGCACACTACATGACACTATCGCCTTATAGCACTGTAGATGACATACCATACCATAAATATAGCTAATCCATCATCGGGCAGGACAGTGTGATAGGAAAGCTTATACATAGAGGTAAAATTTCTCTAAACTACAGAACCGATTCTAAAAATACTTTATTGAAAGCCTTGATTAATAAAGGTAATTTTTATTTTTATAATTAAACTTTTCGGAAATCTCAATATTTGTTAATCAAGTCGGAGAAAAGCACTTCTAGGCTGCTTTATCGGTGTGCGCTGACCATATGTTGGATGAGAAATAAGGCTCTACAAAAATATTAGTATTTAAAGTAATCAACGGATCTAAAACAAAGTACTTTTATATTTTAGCCACACAAACGGTTTTTATAAATAAAAAACTGAAATGGGTAAAAATAAATAAAAAACTGTACATAACGTGATCTTTATGTGTATTAACTAGCCTACACCCGCGGCTTTGCTTGCGTGGTATCTTGATAAAAAGGGGCAGTTTTGAAAAACCCTTAAATACATATTTCATTATTTAACTTTATGGGTATTTGTGCCAAGTTTCAGGTTAAATCTCTCCATGCGTTAAGATTCTCCCATGCAAACTTTGACATCTCATTACACCCTTTCAAGGGGTTATTTTGAAAATCTAAAAATACAGTTTTTCTTTATTTCTATCATTCATTATTTTTAGTTAGTTTCAAATCTGTAGGTTCAAGTAATACGATTTTTCATACAAAGGTTTTAACCCCATTTCACCCTCTTAGGAGTTGATATTTTGAATATATTTCCTTAGTGGATGTGTTTGGCATATAAGGCAGCTACTGTCCAAATTTCAGCTTTATAGCTTCAGCGGTTTGGGCTGTGCGTTGATCGCACGTTAAGGCCTTGTTCTTTTGTATAAACAGATTGATATCTATCTAGATATAATTTATTCATTTTATAAAAAAAAACTCACATAATCACCTGGCAAATTTCATGAATTTAAAATGCATGTTATTTATCTCCATCAAACTTTTATGAGATATTGAAAAATTCTGAAAAATGTACCTTTAAGTCCTTGTAACCAAAAAAAGTAAAGGAGATGAACGATCAGCCATCATGACGGTAACCGCTTTGTGAAAGCTCAGCTATATTTTATAGGTACAATTTATGTGTTTACACTTGTGTCAATATAAATGCATCGGTGCAATTAGGAAACGAGCGGGTGCTAGGCGAAACGGCAACAAATTGCCTGAATAATGCCGTTTGGAAACGCAGTTGCCGATATAAAGCTAGCGTTTAATCAAAATCATTAATTATTCCTCAAAATATTTGTATATTGGTAATCATCAACGATAACTTAAATCTAGCCAAATAACAAATTTAAGTAGGTAGATATAAGGCCAATAAAAGAAAAGAAGATTGAAGAATATAAACCTAAGCTAATAATTCTAAAAGAAATGTATTAATTGAATTTTGAAGTTCAACGATCTAGTTACCTACATAAAAGAATGGCAGAGCTCTATTTTGTCGAATAGAATTCTATAAAAAATACGTCTTTGGTCGATAGCATAGGCCTAGATAGAAAAGTAGATAAGCGTAGGTCGAGTAATCATTGACTCACGATTTTCACACTCTGTCTAATGAGCGGAATGCCGCGAAAGCAATTCTGCTCTACGCGGCAATACTAATTAAATTGATTGTTCCCGATTAGAAAATAATTAACGACTTTATTCTACGTATCTGTAAAATAAACTTGAAATTAATTAATTGCATTAATTATTACTATGCGCATACGTAGGCACTTCCTACTAGCCTACTTCCTACTTATAATTTATATGTGAAAGTTTGTGTGGATGTTTGTGCTTCCAATAAGTCCTAACGGATCAGCCGATTTATCTATGGATTATATCTAATAATCAAATGACCAGCCGATGGACCAAAGACGTTGTAAAGGTTGCGGGAAGTCGGTGGATGGAGAAGGCCCAAGACCTCGTCGTGGCACTCTTTGGGGGAGGCCTATGTTCAGCAGTGGACTTCATCAGGCTGATGATGATCTAATATATCTTATGATAATCTTGATGACGAACTTCTTGTACCTACGCTTTAAAGATGACAAAAAGTTCATGAAAGCTAATATGAAAAAGTTGCAAGTTGTGGGCCTTTAGCTATTTATAAGTACATTTATTCATAAGTAATAAAATATTCATTTCCTAATTAAGATGCTTGCCAAATCAATTAACTGGTTTATTGAATACAATCGCTAGATTAGCATTTGTGTTCTACGTTCATTGTGAACTTATTAATGAATCATACTATGAGTCACCCGTTACCATAAGTAGGTGAACAAAGTTTAATTTATTTTCAACACACTTGCTCATAAAGTGTCTCAAATTTTACCGCAATTATGCACATAATGATACATGTAATCAAACTGTGACTTTTTCACTGCTATTATTCACATACGTGAGTTATTTTATGTTATTGGTTGAGTTGCTTTGTTCTTAAAAAAGTTTCGATACAAAAAAGATCGTGCGCAAAAGTAAAAAAAAACCTCATTTTTATAGTCTATTGCCGATCGCTATTGTAAGATGCGCGCACATAGGAAAACTGACTAATTTTTCCTGCCATTGCGAAAAAAAAACACAACTCGTTTTTACAGTTATTTTTAGTATTATTTTATTCTCAAGTGTGTTGAAAAACGTCGGATGATACACGTGTGTATTGATGGTTACCATCCTCGGGTCTCAATGACGCCTCAGCAGTAATCACCAACATAACACTCATATACCATAATGTACTATTAAAAAACACCCCAGTAGAGGTCATTGGTGTAGTGTAGTGGAGGCACCTCTGTCTTGCGATTCCTAATCGTGGGTACATTTTTTTTTCACTCAAAGTTTGCCTTTAAATCCGTGTTGACCTAGTGGGACGTACCCCGAATTTCGATCCGCAGGTCGTGAGTTCGAAACCGGTCGTGCACCAATGTGTGTATCAGTAAAAAAAATTAAGTGCGAATTAACACGTGCTTAAAACGGTGAATAAAAACCTCGTGAGAAAACCTGTGATTAATATCATAAGCGGTGATTGATAGGCTCACTATTGCCAAATGTGGAAATATGCCAAATATGTATAGACGTGCCTCTGACTACCCCTTTGACATTTTCAAGATTCCGAGCTTGAGATGTGAGAGGTTTATGCTTGCTTGGGGATAAAAGTCGTGTAGGTACCTATTGCTTTTTAGGGTTCCGTACCTCATTTGGAATAACGGAACCTTTACATGATCACTTTGTTGTCCGTCTGTCTGACTGTCTCATCCATTTCCATTTTCCCAGCTACCAACGGTTTAGCTTCAGGGAGTCATAAACATTCCATCTCGATGCAATGTTCATCTTTATTGCACAAGCTGTTGCACACGGGTTCGTGTACAAGTTGTTAACGTGTGGAGTTACAGAGAATACAATAAACTAAACTGTTGGTACGTAAGTACGGACTCCATGATGCTGTGAAAATAATGGGATAAATAATGTACATTGCGAAAAACCTACAACCGGTCAAAATGTCTTCAAAAGTTCAGATAGCATAGTGATATGCAAGTAAAGGCCTATTCCTTTCACCATACTTATTATTTTTTCCAACGTTCCATCATCATCATCATTTCAGCCGTTCGGCGTCCACTGCTGAACATGGCTATCCACATGAACATCCACAGACAGAGCAAATTCCTTATCATGTGGGGGAATTTGCCCGTACTCACCACGCTGGGCATGCGGGTTGGCGAGCGCAGTTAGAGCTATCGTTGTTAAAATGAGGGACGCTGCTGCCCATCCCCTAGCTTTTTCCCTTAGTCGCCTCTTACGACGTCCGCGGATAGGTAGTTCCAATGTTAATTGACCTTTATTTGAAGACGACCTGGTAACTATAGGCAGTAACAGATTTTTTGCATGATGTGATGTGATGTCTCACTGAATATTGAATTTGACTGGCCTCATAGCTCAGTTGGTAGTAACTCTGCCTTCTGCGCTAGAGGGCGCGGGTTCGATTCCCGCACTGGACAAACATTTGTGACTTACACAGATGTTTGTTCTGTGTCTGGGTGTTAAATATATATCTATTATTTATATCAGTCTCTGGTACCCATCGTACAGGCTATGCCTAGTTTGGGATCAGTTGAAAGTGTGTAATATGTCCGGCATATAAAAAAAGAATACAATGAGGGCTGTGACTCCGCCTTCCGATCCAAAGGTCACAGCTTCGAATCCCGGCCGTGCATCAATGGATTTTCCATTCGGAAAATGTATGTGCTATGTAATAATGTTCTCAAACGGTGAAGGAAAACATCGTGAGGAAACTGGCATGTCCAAGAAAATAACAATGATAGAAGACATGTCACTTGTAGGTACACGAAAGAAGCCTGTGAGGGGCGCATTAACCTTTTACCACAATGTTTCTTTCACTGATGTTCACGTGTAGCCTTTTCAGGGCTACCATACCTCAACTAGAAAGAGTTATGGAGGAGGTAGGGCACAACGAGATTTTCTCGTTCTGAATTGGAGCAGCCCGCCTGAGGAGGTACCTCCGCCTTACAGATCGCAGCCAAATAACATTATTTGTTTCTAATAGTGTTGTGTTCCTGCGGTGAGTAAGGTTACCAGAGCTCTTTAAGGGGGGAGGAGGTTAAGGGTCGGCAACGCGTGCGTGATGCCTCTGGTATTGCGAGCGCTCATAGGCTACGGTAACCGCTTACTAACAGGTGGGCCCGTTAGCTTGTTTGCCAAAAAAAAAGAGTATTAAAGAGACCCATAGTATTGCCTAGGTAGTAAATAGAGTTAGTAGGTTAATATAAATCTTAGCTAAGCATAATGATAGGTCTTCACGATACAGGCTTGCCTAGTGTGGAGACCGCTGTATTTGACTTTTTTATTGCCTCGTAATCAGCAATTTACTAGTGGTAACCTAAACTGCTGATAACTATTTTTAGTCTGTACCTATGTAATTGCTGCAAATAAATATTTTTTCGTTATTTTCATTTTTCATTGCCACCCCATGAACTGAGACAGAACTGGTACAGAAGTACAGTTGTGGCTTCTCACCCCGTGACCTTGCGATAATCAGCTGTTGACCTTGAACCTTTGCAGTTCAACCTCATGCTTATTGGATGTGTGCTGTGTGAGAGCCCTCATATCTTTAGTCGTTACCTTATGTTTTGCTAAAGCTCTACACACTGAAGTTACTTCAATGTAGGCACTTATTTAAATAAATAAATATTCCGGACATATCACACACAACTGATCCCAAACTAGGCATAGCCTGTACTATGGGTACCAGAGACTGATATACATAATAGATACATTTTTAACACCACAGAACAAACATCTGTGTTAATCACACAAATGTTTATCCAATGCGGGGATCGAACCCGCGACCTCTAGCGCAGAAGCCAGAATTACTACCAACTGAGCTATGAGGCCAGTCTAAAGTTATTTGACTACTAAGATTACTAATTTCCTTAAAAAATTGATTCAGGTGGGGAATTGAACCTGTTACCTTCCTCTTCAGCCGTATCTATAGCCGGGAATGCGCTGACTGCTGCGCTACCGAACCACACCCGACCGAAATTTTTCGGTATGTGGGAAGTGTAGGTTAGCACTTTAAAATGTACCTACGTAATTTGTTCTCATGAAATCTTAGGTGAGCTTTAGAACACTTATTTTTGAAATTCTTCATCGAACCCCAAATAAAAAACAGAAACAAACAAAAATATAAACTTGATACCAAAATTGTACAATAGGGTCTTATCGCTAAAAAAGCGATTCTATACTGTTTTCTATATTGTATGGAACAGCGTTAATCGGCAAAACCGCGCCGGAATTCGTCATTTTCCTTCGTGATCAGAAAGCCTTATTTACAAATCCTCTAAGAAGGATTCCTTCCTAAATCATGAAATGATTTTACTGCCGGAAAGATATACAGAAAAATGGCTTAAACTAAGCGCTAAAAGTCTAAAATGTCTAAGCATCAATTCTGATCAAGACGCGGTATGTTTAACAAAATCTGCCGATGCCGCCACGCAAAGCGAGTGTAATTGAAATACCTACTCAACTTCTTTGAAAATTTCGATGCAAAATCCAAAAGCAGTAGTAGTAACCTATCAACAAATCTGTAAATTCCGCTCTGATGCCAATCATGAACGCACACCCTACTAATTTACATTAACTTCACGATAACTAAAGCAATTAAAGAATATAGAAACATCTTTGACTGGCCTCATAGCTCAATTGTTAGTAACTCTGCAATAAGTAAGTAGTAAGGCAGAGTACGATTCCCGCACTGGAAAAACATTTGTAACTAACACAGATGTTTGTTCTGTGTCTGGGTGTTAAATATATATATATATATATATATCTATTATGTATATCAGTCTCTGGTGCCCATAGTACAGGCTATGCCTAGTTTGGGATCAGTTGACCGTGTGTGATATGTACGGACTATTTGTTTATTTATTTATTTAGTCGTTTAAAAAGCGATTGGGCTCATTTATACATAACCAACGAACCTGTACCCAAATCTAGTACATTATATTATAGTCTACAGTACAGTATACTAGTCTTTCTATTCTGTGGGCACATCCCTAACAAGTAACGTGAAACCGCCAATTATTGAATTACTATTCGTCTCAGAGTTGTGAGGCATTCGGTTATAATCTAAGAGCCCACTTACACATAAAGCAGGTGAATCAGTCGCAGGCGATTGCAACGAATTTTTAAACAGTTTGAATCAGGGGAATTTCGAGTGAAGATTTTACAGTAATGTGCACTCAATTTGAGGAAAGCGAACACACGACTATGAACATTAGGGTACGCCGTAGAATCAGTTCAAGACATTACCTCATTTTTATTTAAATTTAAGCGACGCAAAAAACTTTGACGATGTAAACAATGCAATATATAATGTTGTGAAATGATTTAATGTAAACAACAAATATTCCGGACATATCACACACGGCAACGGATCCCAAACTAGGCATAGCCTGTACTATGGGTCCCAGAGACTGATATACTAATAGATAAATATTTAACACCCAGACACAGAACAAATATCTGTGTTAATAACACAAATGTTTGTCCTGTGCGGAAATCGAACCCACGAGCTCTTGCGCAGAAGGCAGAGTTACTACCAACTGAGCTATGAGGCCAGTCAATTATGAAACGAAAAGAAAACTAGAAAATATAAATGACTAGATAACACGCCCGCAACTTCGCATACGTGTTCAAGTATGTTCCTACATTGACTCTTGTCACTTCGTACATTTGAGACCTTAATTTTCCGACCCCGTGTTACGTTACGTGTGCACGGAAGCCTCAGGAAGCGAGCCCTACTCGCACTTGACCGCCTTTACTGTAAAATAAGTATTCCGAGTCTTAAACCTTGGTAAATACTATTTAAGTACCTACTAAATTATTATGAAAATAAAATATAGCCTATGTTACACAAGGTCTTTCTAATAGTGAAAGAATTTTAAGAATCGATTCAGTAGTTCCAGCGATTTCTCCCTAGTTACAAACAAACACACAAATTTTACCTCTTTATAATATTAGTTCATGATAATGTAGCAGAAAGCTAAACTACCTATTAAGTATTAATTAAAGATTTACTGAGTGGTAGAGTGGTAACCTGTTTTTCCCGTAAATGCGACCCTAAGCTTTACACGGGCGAGGCCTCGGGTGAATACGAATTGCTATTAACTATAGTTATAAATTCAGTGAACAGTTAGGAGATATTCGACACTATTTATAGAGGTGTGGCGCGATTTGATTAAGATTGCTAATCTTGAAGCATTTTGGTGATTCAAGTGAAAGAAATAAAAAATCTAAACGTAGGCGTATAGTTATGAAAACTGTACCTTTATGTACAAGGTGATTCTTAATACGTATAGCATTCTGAAAGGGTTTTATTTCTATCAACAAAAAGAAATAATATTATTACGTGAAAGAACACAATTCAGTTTTTTTGCGAAAAGAAAAAATGCTGTCACATGAATAACTGACTCTTTTCATTACAATTCTACATCCCAGGTTTCAAATATTCAGTAGGTACAGGAGAATAGGATCGTTCAAATGTAGGTTTATACATATAAATACCATTTGACGCGTCTTCGTAAAAATCTTATCTATATCCATAACAAAGAGTTCTCATAGAATTCTAAGACACCTGTTCAAAAATTAGGCAATAATTTTATTGCTTCCGAATTAATTTCGTTGTGAATCGACGATAAAACGAGTAATAAAATACTTGACTTCAACAAAGCATGGTAGGCACTAAATTTGTGCCTAGAAACACTTATTTATAAACAACTTATGTCAGTTCCAATGAAACACGATGGGTTAGGTTAGGCTACCTTTTAATGGTGTAGATTTTGTTGTTGAATTTCCCTATGATGGTGCTAAATGTTTAACCATCCTTGTTGACAAAGAACGAGACGGCAACATTTTTAATGTCAAATTAAGATAGTTTAGGAAAATGAAAAAACAGAATCAACAGCATTGTCGTTTGAGACCATAAAAGACTATCATGCTAGGTCGAACCCGTGTCAGTTCAGAACTGGCTTCATGCTTACTGTCGATGCTGTTTAGGTATATATTACCTATGCATTATCACATTGTACTGTGCACGAAAAGAGTAGAAATAGTAATAGAAAAATATTTATTTTGCGTCATAAAGAAAACAAATATTGGAACATATATAATATAATACAAAAACGGTCACCACTCAGCTGGTGCTGCATAGCACAGTGGAGCTGCGGCGGCGCTGGTTTTCCGTGGTGCCACAGAGCAGTAACACTCTAAGAGTCTCTAAGACTGACCTCATAGCTCAGTTGGTAGTAACTCTGCCTTCTGCGCTAGAGGTCACGGGTTCTATTCCCGCACTGGACAAACATTTGTAACTAACACAGATGTTTGTTCTGTGTCTGGGTGTTAAATATATATCTATTATGTATATCAGTCTCTGGTACCCATAGTACAGGCTATGCCTAGTTTGGGATCAGTTGACCGTGTGTGATATGTCCGGAATATTTATTTATTTATAAGAGGCGCACTTTAATACTTTCACTACACTAATTCTTTCACCGACGGTCATAGGCCCTTTTCAGGGCCACCATACCTTAATCTGGTCACTAACCAAATACAGGAAGGATGACTAGGAAATAATCAGTGACGTTGTCGCGTCACTGATTATTTCCTAGTCATAATCAGCAAGAATCCCATGTATCACACCATTTCCGAAATATCATAATTATATAATTATGATAGTGTCGTGGACAGTGGGAATGGTGTGATAATATTGTCATCATTGATGTTGATGATGTTTGAATGTTATAATATAATAGTTTGCTGCTTATTAGGTACATAATTAGCCCCTTTAGGCTCACTTAAAAAATGCGCGCTATACAAAGTTATTCACCGCTTAGTCCTAGAGATTACTAAGTTTATTTTAAGATTTACCAAGTTGAAATATTCAAAATATTATTTATTTTTTCAAAAAACTCTTATAGGCGCCTTAGCCTGCCGAGTTATATTTATATAAAATTAGCTGTATCGTACTAAACTGTGTTTAGATATCATACTTCTGAACAAATTGTATGTTAAATAAAGACCTTTTAAAAACAAAAACTAAACAAGACCCTTACGGTATTTTATGCATATTCTTATATCACCTTGTATAGAGTGTCTTGTTCAGCGGTGACAAGCGTCGTTGGCGCCGCTGTCTGTGCGGAGCTAACTCACATACATCCAGAGACCGTTAGTGTCACTACGCACCGAACGGCTAGCTCGACTACTAAATCACCTTAAGATTTTTATAAATAACAGTTGATATGTTTTACGCTCAACATTACGACAGAGACGACACCACGAAAATTGAAAAGTAAAATCTCTACCAACCTTATCTTTACCACTCAACATCATTCTTTCAACTTTATTGCTGCTACATAGAGTATAAATTCTATAGAATTTAGGACAAAACTATCTGAAGCTTAAGATTGTGCGTAGGCTCAAACACCATTAAATATCGACCTTTCGATACTGTTAGCCATCTGATCCCCACTTTATAGGAAAACCGTTGTGAATGGGACTGTGCAGTTTATAAATAATTCAAAAGATAGAAGAGTATTTATTCTAAGATAAGTTTTATTTGGCTGTTAAACTTATATGTCAGATTTTTACGACATCTGGTGATTATTTTACGTGCACAAATAATGCAATTAAAGGTTTACTTTCCATTGGTTCTTTCACAAAGCCCTACAGGGTAACTATAGAGATACTTTAATGAAATCAGCACTCAGCATCTCATCTCAGTTACCATCATCATCAAAAGACTACACAAATGCTGGACAAAGGCACTCCTACAGAGCTTTTTGTATATAGCTCATTAAAAAAATCAAAATCTTTTTATTCTCATTACAAGGTAAACAAATAAATTGGGTTGGGAACTCTTCTGTTAAGTTGTAATAACCTGTCTTAGAAGAGTCCCCTCTATTCTGTGATCTGTAAATACACTTATCAAATGAACAATCTTATTAACTAGGTAAAGTAATAGTAGTAGGTAGGTATCTAATTAGCATGCTCAATAGCTCATGTAACTGATTATTGATCTTCCTCTTCCTCGTTTTCCTTCTGCCTTTCCTCTGATGTTCTTTAGGTAGCTGTCATAATATATAAGATGACCAATCATTTTTCTTCTTCTATTTTACATTGCGTAACGCTATTACCTCGTGATTATAATATAAGCTCGTGATACCGGCAAAATCGAGGGGAAAACACCACGAGGCCGAAGCCTGCTACGATGGTCAGACCAAATCCGCACCACGCTTAATTTCCTTGTTTCAAAAAGCCATACATCTCGCCGGCAACAAACACCGATGGCGCAGGATCAATTGGAAGAATAAAGTGATCCATGGACCCCGCCATGGATCATATCCCTCAGCATTGAAGAAAACGACTAGAGAGAACAGCGGTGTAATTATAAACACTGTTGTTAAACTGTTGTAGATATGCAGGCGATCAAACAGTCACACCAAACATAGGCCTAACCATATTCAGAGTCTAATCCAGACAGTAAGACATCATTATGCTACAAGCAGACAGAAAACTATTAGTTTTCATAAGGCACGTGCGTACTGACGCGACACAGTGCCCCAAGCACGAATGATTCGCGTTAGCGTAAACGATGCGATACTAAAAGTTAGTAAAAGCGGCGATGATTGGAATCTTTAAATTTTGATTGGCTTATATTTAGATTTGCTATCGTATCAAAGTCAAAAGGCTTTTATTTCAATAAAATCACTAGGATCACTTTGAAACGTCTTTAAAACTAGGTGAAGCTATGCCTGCTCCTCGCGACCAAGCCTAGAAGTATTGTAAGCGTAGCGCTATCTTGAATTTTACGTGTTCGAGCCATAGGCTTTTAACTAGGAATACTTTTCCACGTTCTGGTACCAGGTACGGCCTGGGCAAAAATACTTGCATCGCTCCGTACTCCGAGCGTTACGCTGCGACTCCGGCCGTCCCTTTTGTAGCTGGAACTAGAAGACTCTCTCTTTTTTTTTATTTTTTTAGGCAAAATAGGCATTACGACCGAGATCTAGTAAAGCACTTATGATAGCTACTAAAGCAAGCAGCGACTATGGCGCAGGAATATCAAACGACGCGCGACGGTTAGATTATCTTTTTTTATTTTTCAATATTTATCGCCTATTGTAGTCTAAAGCTAAGGTTTTTAAAAACAACGAACGTGATATAAATGCAGTTAAATTCATTGCAAATTGGGCGTTTTTTCGGACGGATTTGAGAAGGAGAATGTATGTCATGCGGAGGGAAGTTTGTCATGTGATGAGAAAAGTGGTAATTAATTTTGAATGTGGTTGGTTGGTCATTATTATAGTCAGCCTTAAGAAGTCCACAGCTGGACACAGGCTTCCCCAAAAGTGCCACGATGACGGTATTCTCCATCCTCCGATTTCCCGCAAATTTCTGAGTCCATAGGGTGGGGGAGGGGGGGCTTCCTAAACTGCGTCGTCCGATTCATGGTCGTTCGAGAACCTTTATTCCCAGCGGTCGTTGGTTCTGCGAGCTATATGGCCTACCCACTATGTCAGTTCTTCTGATGATGGATACGGGATCAAACAGGAAGTAAAATATAGTCATACCGGATCTAACAGGCGAACGGATCTCGGTCAACGGAGCTAACACACTTCTACTCTACGCAATTTCGTCAAGTCGTACCGAATGGGCAGAGTTTTTCGGTACGAGTTGACGAACTACTCTGCTATATTACTTCCGTAAAATAACGGTTGCTACTTATGAAGATCTAGCCTAAAGGGCCCATCATTTCGGACTCGCCTACGCGAAGGGAATTTTAAATCATTGTAAAGTTTGTTGAACTCAACATATGCACAAAACCAACATACCTTACCATCTGCCGGAAACGATACACCGCTATCTCAACAGCTTAAGGTTCAATGTTGTGCAGCAGAGAGTTTGTTATAGAGCTAAGTTAGTTGGAAGCATGTGTTGACCAAGACGAAATGTGAGATCTCATGGAGTCGTGATATGTTTTGTAGAAGTTGGGCTTTCTTTGAAACCATTTCAAGATATCTATTTTAAGAAAACATCTAGAAGCCTCTATCTGCTTTTGTTATGACATCCGTGCGTCGAGTATGTAGGTAATTTTAATGAGAAAAGTAATTACCGTCCACATTCTCAGTCCTGACTTGTAACCACGCTAACTGATGATAATTTTGTAATAAAAAAAATGAAAAAAGTAGGCCGGTACCAATAGAGAAGCCAGAGTCAATACGTGTGGAATAAGGTGGTCATAAGCCCTTTTCAAGGCCACCATACCTCAACCTGGTCACTGACCTAATACAGGATGGCCAAGAAAGAATAAGTGACACGACATGAAGAATGCGTGTGGAGCTGATTAAGCCCGGGCTTCCTCACGATGTTTTCCTTCACCGTTATGAGCAACTGTTAATGCGCACGTATTGACTCCTGTGAAAACCCGTAAATTTTAGGAATAGAAAAATACATTAGTTCTCTGCCGGAATTAAAACCAACGACCTTTAGATCGAGACAGCTAACGAGTCAGCTTCACACGTATTGACGTAGGCCGGCTAGGTTGATATGATGGAATAAGCGCTGGGCAAAAAAAAAAAACATTTATTGCATTTAAATTGGTATAATTATTAAAAAAAAGACAGGGTACACAAAACAACGATAATAAAAAGGCAAAGGGAGTAAATTCAGCATTTGCTGCATGCATTAGCAAGTCAAAGTCAAAGTATAATTTATTGCTTGAAATACATGTCATAAAGATGTCAGTTACTATATACTATTGAATCAATGTATTCTACCTATATCTAGGCATGCAATATTTAATTTACAATCTTAATAAAATTTAATTAATAAAAAAATAACAAATAATAATAAAAAATAGAAGAAAAAGAATGTCATTATGAACTAATTAAAATATTAAAAACAATTAGAGACTAGATACACAACAATTAAAGATTATATAAGCCTTGTCAAAAAAATGAATATATTATGTCAACAATTTACACTATATTTCAAGCCTACTCCATCTAAAAAACATGTCCCAGGCATTACAGAGAGCGTCCTGTCAGTGAGTACAAAGTTCCACCTGACGCTGTATACATCATCTAGAATATCCTACTATAATATTATAAATGCGAAAGTTTGTGAGGATGTTTGTGGTTCAATCATGCCCAAACGGCCCAACGGATTTGAATGAAATTTGGTACATAGATAGATTGAAATCTGGAATATCTTATAGGCTACTTTTTATCTTCACAGGTATCACGCGAGCAAAGCCGCGGGCGGAAGCTAGTATGTATTAAGGCCTTGTTGCATGAAGTTAGCCTTTAAGGGAGGACGTAGAATACCTAAATGCTAAATTTCATCATCATCATCAACAACTTGTAGAAGTTCAAAATGCTTTTTTTTTTTTTTTATATACAACATAGGTGGCAGGCAAGCTTACGGCCCACCTGATGGTAAGCGGTTACCGTAGCCTATGAGCGCTTGCAATACCAGAGGCATCACGCACGCGTTGCCGACCCCGAACCCCCTTCCCCCCTAAAGAACTCTGGCAACCTTACTCACCGCAGGAACACAACACTGTTTGAAACAAATAATGTTATTTGGCTGCAATCTTCTGTAAGGTGGAGGTACCTCCCCAGGCAGGCTGCTCCAATTCAGAACGAGAAAATCTCGCTGTGCCCTACCTCCTCCTGAACATAGGCTATGAACCTATGCTGGACATAGGCCTCCCCCAAAGAGTTCCGTGACGAACGGTCTTGAGCCTTTTCCATCCATCGACTTCCCGCAACCTTTACAATGTCATCAGTCCATCGGGTGGGGGGCCTTCAAACACTGCGTCAGCCCGTTCGTGGTCGCCATTCGAGAACCTTTACTCCCCAATGATTTCATTGTTAGGTTGTGTACGTAACAAAACCTAACAATGAAATCGTACACAACATGACATTGTCCTAATTTGACCCAGCACAAATTGAACCATAATCCATTGAATGGTTAATTAATAAACCGACCGGATACAGTGGATCTCCTAATAAGTGACTTCAATAGATAGAAAGAGAGGTAAATAATAGTTTGGTTAATATCGTACCCCAAGACAATAGGTTTTGTTTGGTGCGTGTAGGGGGACCATAGAAAAAGATAATGGTCTGAAGTTTTTGTTACATCTAAAGATGATGTCCCAAAAAAAATCCTATGGCTGGATTTGAACCTGCAAAGGAACATGTAGTGCAATTGTGTAAGCGTAATGGCAATGGAGATCGTAACATTGAGGATAATTTTAACAATCTTAGCAACATTCAAAACGTTCCAAACTTGAAAAGGAAAACCTTCAAGAGGGAAAAATTAAGAATTACTTAAGACGTAAAACATACTTTATTGCAAATTGGTGTAGAATAAGTTCCTTTATGGATAGCATACATAATAAAGCATCACCTTGCTTATCTATAAAACTAAACCAATTTTCAGACTGTTCCTTCGAAACAGCATTGTCAGTACTGTGCTTGTATTCATCATTATCATCATCAACAACCTGTAGAAGTCCACTGCTGGACATAGGCCTCCCCCAAAGAGTTCCAAGACGAACGGTCTTGAGCCCTTTCCATCCACCGACTTCCTGCAACCTTTACAATGTCATCGGTCCATCGGGTGGGGGGCCTTCCAACACTGCGTCGCCCGGTTCGTGGTCGCCATTCGAGAACCTTTACTCCCCAACGGTTATCGGTTCTGCGAGCTATATGGCCTGCCCACTGCCACTTCAACTTGCTAATTCTGAGAGCTATGTCGGTGACCTTCGTTCTTCTACGGATTTCCTCATTTCGGATCTTATCACGTAGTGAAACTCTGAGCATAGCTCTCTCCATAGCCCGTTGCGCGACTTTGAGCTTGTATATGAGGCTTATAGTTAACGACCAAGTCTCAGTGCTTGTATTATTTAAAGTGTATTGAGGAGGAGATAGGGCACCGCGATATTTTCTCGTTCTGAATTAGAGCAGCCCGCCTGAGGGGTACCTCCGCCTTACAGAAGATCGCAGCCAAATAACATTATTTGTTTCAAATAGTGTTGTGTTCCTGCGATGAGTAAGGTTGCCAGAGCTCTTTAGGGGTGGGGGGATTCGGGTTTGGCAACGCGTGCGTGATGCCTCTGGTATTGCAATCGCTCATAGGCTACGGTAACCGCTTACCAACAGGTGGGCCGTATGCTTGTTTTCCACCTCAGTTGTATAACAAAAAATTTAAAAAAAAATGAAAATTATAGGTTCACGTAAACAGGGCTAACATGGTCACCTTAACAGGCACAACTTTTTGAATGACAATGCGCGCACTCGACCGCCCACGGCACATCCGGTCCATTTGTTACCGGCCCGGGACTCGAACCCGCTACGGGGGCGTGTGCCATCTATTGTCCGAAAGCGTAACATAGTAATGCAATCAAAGTTTGCTGTTCAACATCCGCGAAATGAGGGAATACAATGTTTATAATCTACTGGTCATTTCATTACCTTCTATGTTTTTGTGTTCCAAGCACGAATAATTTACGACAGCAGCGTCGCCGTTTCCGATATGTCATCTTAAATGTTTTTCAGAATGATCCTTATCTCTACTGGATAAAGTCAATTTTGAATTTCACATTTGGGGACGTACGATATCGCAAGCCCCCTTAAAAGTCAAACTCAAAATTGACTTTATATAGTAGAGATAAGGATCATTTTGAAATACATTTAGATTTCATATCTCACGAGCTATGAACATGGCGTAAGGATCAAAAAAAAGTTTCTCTAGTTTATTTAGTGTCACAACGATCATCGACAGACCTCATAGGTCAGTTGGTAGTAACTCTGCCTTCTGCGCCGGAGGTCGCGGGTCCGATTCCCGCACTGGACAAACATTTGTGACTAACACAGATGTTTGTTCTGTGTCTGGGTGTTAAATATATATCTATTATGTATATCAGTCTCTGGTACCCATAGTACAGGCTATGCCTAGTTTGGGATCACTTGACAATGTGTGATATGTCCGGAATATTTATTTATTATTTATTATTATCGAAACAACAACTTTTACCGGACATCGCGAGATCTCAGTTCGGGGCGAACCACTAGTTATACTAAATATACTAATTGACTAAAAATATGAGGGTAAGCCTGGGTTGGGCACTAGCTCGCTGAGCGAAAGGTTTCCACAACCGAAGAAAAAATACTTAGAACAGATGGTCCCCCAACCACGTATACACGATAAAGTAAGGCGTAATTACACGTACGTAATGACGGGCACGGTATTACGATTACGTATTTAAAGGTGGGCGTTGATAAGATCGCTGCTTCTGTACATTTATTTAATCGTGATCTTTGTACGGCGAGAATGTTAGCGATTAGCGATTTAAAAAAAATGTCACCTGTATGATATTCTGTATACACTAGCTTGCACCTGTGGCTTCGCTCGCGTGGAAACTAAAAAGTAGCATATGTGCTATTCCATACTATAATCTATCTCTGAGCCAAATTTCATTCAGATCCGTTCTGGCGTTATTGAGTAACAAACATCCATTGATCCAAATTTTCACATTTATTATTTGTACTAGCTTGTGCCCGCTGTTTCACTCGCGTGGTACTTACCTAGATATAAAGTACTTTGAAAAGATAGAGTAACTTGGAATCGATAGAGTCCTTAACCCAATATTTATTTATTTAGAATACAGTATAACATCATAACAATTTTTTTTTTATCCCTCAGGCGATGCCATATGTTATTAGTAGGTACATTATAATAAACAGGTACTAATCAAAACATTTCGTTTCTATCACTACCTGTGGCCGTGGCGGCCCCGGCTGAAGAATAGGCCCCTCCATATCTACCTATCCGCGGATGTCGTAAGAGGCGACTAAGGGAAAAAAGCTAGGGGATGGGCAGCAGCGTCCCTCATTTTAACAACGATAGCTCTAACTGCGCTCGCCAACCCGTATGCCCAGCGTGGTGAGTATGGGCAAATCCCCCCACATGATAAGGAATTTGCTCTGTCTGTGGGGGAGGCCATGTTCAGCAGTGGACGTCGAACGGCTGAAATGATGACTACCTGTGTAAGTTGTAGGAGTTTCGGTAGGTGATTGAAAAAAATATCCACGTTGTTCGCAGACAAGATATTGAGCAGATAGACAGCGAGTGACATTATGCTATTCAAGGTAAATAACTCTATCTATCTATACCAAGTTTCATCGAAATCTCATATATAATCGTATGGAATAGCATATAGGCTGTATTTTATGAAGGTACCACGCAAGCCGCGGGCGGAAGCTAGTTATGTATATATTTTGGCAAATAAACGATTGTATGTTGTATGTTAAAACGGTAATCGTTCTTAGTACGACCGCACCCTGCGTATACGCAACATCAACAATAACTTTATCTGCGTTCTGGACGGTAACGGTTACCGTTAGCCATCAACTGATTGCAAGCGTTGCCGATAGCCAGCTAATTAGTAATTACATTTAACATAGATAATTGTGCGCTGGCAATTACCGTGTAGCGTCTAGCGAAAATACTAACTTAAGGAAACTACATTACTTATTGTGGCATCCACCCCTGGCTTGAGTACTCCTGAGGTACTGTATGGTTCACCCGTTACGGCGTGATTGAGTATCAAACAAACATCCAAAAAGAGAAACCTTTATGTTTATAACAATAAAAGCTTCAGCACCCGGCTTCGCTCGCGTGGCAACGGATTGAGGAGACTCGTATCTATATACGCATGCACCTCGGAACTTCTTCTTCTTGTCGTGTCACTGGATTTTTCTTGGTCATCCTGTCTTTGATCAGTGATCAGGTTGAGGTATGGTGGCCCTGAAAAGGGCCTATGACCGTCGATGAAAGAATCAGTGTAGTGAAATGATTAAAGTGCGCCTCTTAGAGGCTCCTTTCGTACACATGTCTTCGAATTTTTAGGTTCTAGGACATGCCGGTTTCCTCACGATGTTTTCCTTCACCGTTTGAGAGCACTAGCATAGCGCACATAAATTTTCCGAATGGAAAATCCATTGGTGCATGACAGGTTTCGAACTCACGACCTGTGGATCGGAAGGCGGGGCCACTACCTCCCCTCCACCGGTGCTCTCACCTCGGAACTGACTAATGAATACCCTAGTTTTGTTACTTCCTACCTACTTTTGTATGTTCCTTACCACGATACCTTATATACCTATAAATAATAATAATAATTATACCTTACCTCTTTGTAACCTGTAGTGTCTTATCTGATTGGTTTGTGCTGTGCTTCTTTCTTTATCTTTACCTAACACTAATTAGGAGTGGATGATTAAGATTTTTACCAAAAAAATTCTCTCTTATACATATATATCAACAGCCAAATAGGATTATTCCTAAAATAAAGATCTCCTTATGATAAATCTGGTGCCGTAATTTGAAATAATGAACATGCCAAATAAAATAAATAAAAGGCAAATAAAACATCGAAAACACTAATGAGGTGGCCATAATAATGATCTATGTACAATATTTTGATGCTCTACTAGAACTTAACACAAACTTGCTTTATGCAATAAAATAAGTCCAGTCTTGTTTTATAAAATATGTATTGTAATCTTAACTAAATTCATTTAAAGTCGTGTTCAAATGGCGTGCAATATGTCATCTGAAATTAAATTCAGAATCCTTATGTCTACTTGTAAAAGTCCATTTTGAGTTTGACATTTAATGTGTTATAGCTCAACGAATACCGCAAGCTCCTAATAGTAAAACTCAAATTTAACTTTATTCGAAAGACGTAAGGATCATTAAGAAAAAAAATTCAATGACAAATCGCACGCCGTTTGAACACGGCTTGAAATGGAATAACAATAATAAACAATAAGGAATATGAATATGGACTTTTATTGATCGGAGACAATGTTAGGGATGGACACCAGCCCCCCGAGATACAGCTCTACGCTAGTTCGGGGGATGGGAAATATTCATGGCATTGTCTTTGTCACGGTTGGCATAGCTTTTCTACATTAGATTAGTTGTAGGTTAGATAAGGTTGTCTGGAAGAAATCGCTGCTTGCGATAAGACCGCCGATTGTAGGACAAATTGTTTTAGTGTTTTTATTATGTATAAGTACATGTCTTACATTGTGTCCTCAATAAAGCATTATATTATTATTATTATTATTCCAAACTTACTGTGTGGTTAATAATGGCTTTTCAACTTCATTAGCATCATCATAGAATTTAATTGTGTATTTTAACTTTTATAAAGTCTTGAAAAACTGTAAACTTGTTCGTCTTGTTTCTAGCTAACCCATCACTATACATCAAACGTTTTTATAACGCTTAACAAATTGCATACTGCACTAATTTAAACATTCCTAATAAGGAATTTCAAATCATCATGTTTCTTTGATGAAGTCACGTTGAGAATTATTAATATATCAGTACAAAAAATATGATGAAGAGTTTCTTTAATAAATTCAACTATAAATATTTTTGTATAATTATATAAAATACTTTATTAATCCTAAACAAAATAACTATTATAAATATTTAAATAATAAATGGTAAGAATATTTATTGGTAATACTACATTTTTTGAAACAAAACCCTATAGTCCATTATCCCTATAACCATATAACCATATTACCATAGTTTCCGGACTCTTTTCCTATCCTCTCCTATTTTCACTATCGTATACTATCTATCCTACTTAGACATAATAGCTTGTGAGGTCGTTTGTGATTCAATCAATCCATAACCGCTCAACCGATTTCGATGAAACTTGGAATAGATAAAGTTCTTTACATAAAATCCTGTTAAGATTTTTATCACGGTTTCGCTCGCGTTGTACCTACAACGCGAGCGAAACCACGGGTACAAGCTAGTCTGTACATAGCTATGATCCTACACTAGGGCTCGTATTCAGAGACACGACTCAAACTTAGATTTAATCACAGATCAGCTGAACTCTATTTAAGTATTGATTCTCTTCTCAAACATAGCTTTTATTCAAGAACGGTACTTAAACTACTCTCAGCTGAATCGAGTCTCAAATCTGTACTCAAATGTTCTGTTATGTAAATTAAAATGTAAACGACATTTTAATTTATTTATAATTTTCGATCCGTTTTACGCAGAAATTCAAACAGCCAGGGTGGAAATAGAACAGAACTATAAAGTGAAGTATAAATATGCATCAAAGTACGTGTAACGGAACGAAAATGTCATTTAATTAATGTCTAATCAAATCTAAACTCAAGCACCGATTTCGTCTGATTGACGTTTCAGAATAAGCATTTACTCAGGTGAACTGTCTTGTCTCTGAATACGAGCCTAGGATTCCCTATGTTGTGGGTATCAGAAACTACGAGTATCGTGGTTTCACGACACGCAGACCAATGCAGGACAGGAACGAATGCAGACTATGCCATATTGTCCCGCCGCGGATTGAACCCGCTCTTGCGTCGCCGGGCACTAGCCCGCCGCCGAGGTCGTCGAACCGAATCTAGCACTGCACCTACGAATTTACTATTTCCTAATATGTTTACCAATTTATGAACCGTGAAGTATTTGTATCTATTGTCCCATGCAATCGCGGAGTGAATCGAAAACAGCCCATTATAACAATACATTTTGGGTGAGTTTGATACCAAGATTGTATCTTTATGACTCCATTTTCGGAAACAGAGTGTGAACCGCGGATAGGTTAATAAATTAATTAATACGTTAATTTTAGGGGTTAGCGGAAATTCTATTTGAGGAGACCCTTTTTGTCTGGAACAGCTTGTTAATTAGAATGATAACAGAATTTATTGTACTTTTACATCCGCGTCTCTTTGTTTAGTTCACCAAAATACGGGGCCGGAAACATTTCGTTTGGTTCCAGGCCCATAATGCGTAAGTAGTATGGCACTGGTGGACTGATGCTAGTAGCCCCTTCCAATCCACAGGTTGGTTTTTGAGTCCCGGTCCTGCGCCAAAAGATTTTCCATTCGCGGGTTCGATTCCCGCACTGGACAAACATTTATGTGATGTTTGTTCTGTGTCTGGGTATTAAATATTTATCTTTTATGTATATCAGTCTCTGGTACCCATAGTACAGGCTATGCCTGGTTTGGGATCAGTTGACCATGTGTGTTATGTCCGGAATATTTTATTATAATTATTATTTTATTCCAAAAATGTATATGCGCTATACAGTGCTATCAAACGATAAAGGAAAACACGAAGTTTTCCTTCACCGTTTGATAGCACTAGCATAGAACCTTCCTAAACCTAAAAATTCTAAATCATGTGTCATATGTGCACGAAAGGAGCCTCTAATCTTTTCACTACACAGATTCTTTCACCGACGGTCATACACAGTAACTGACCTAATACAGTATGATCAAGAAATAATCAGTGACACGACAAACAAGCAAGTAACTATTTCTTTGTTTGTGTTGTATGCAACAGGCAAAAATGGGTCTATAGTATAGCAATCATTCAATAGCGGCTTTCAGATGGAACCGTGTGGAACTAAGGCGTCGCTCATGTCACTCACATCCTCACTCTATTACTAGTGAGCAGTATATGCTAGAGTTTCAAATTAAAAAAAAAAAAAATAGGCATAATCACCCGTTTTATTTCAATACTACTAATAATATAATGCGAAAGTTTGTGAGGATGTTTGGGTGTTTGTGGTTCAATCACACCCAAACGGCCGAACGGAGTTAAATGAAATTTGGCAAAGAGATACATTATGTCTAGAATAGCATATAGGCTAATTTTTATCTTCATAGGTAGCACGCAAGTAAAGCCGCGGGCGGAAGCTTGTAAGCTATAAAAAAATAGGATTATGAATTTTACCCCTGAGTGTGGTAGACATCCTCTCTAAAGATGTCTAAGGGGGGTAGTCAGAGGCACGACCTTTAACACATGCCCGTATTTTGCAGTATTACTCCAAAGGTTGTCGGTTCGGCGAGATATATGGCCTGTCCTCTGCCACTTCAACATACTAATTCTGATAGCATGTCGATGACCTCGGGTCCTCAACGAACTTCCTCATTTCTTTACCCTCACTTCCGGATTTTGACACGTATTTAAACTCCAACCATAGCTCTCTCTACAGCCCTTTGCGGGACTTTGAGCTTGTGTATGAGGCCAATAGTTCGCGGGCAAGTCTCAATACCATATGTCATCACTGGCAGCAGGTTTGCGGTATCTGCGACGAGAAGATAACGCCATGTATCAAGCTGATATACTAGACATTACCTAAATGAGCTACGTTGATTATTACAGATGCTCTACATGTACTGTACTCTATATTGATTGCGACATCAAAATCAGGAAATGACTATAGCGGGTCGCTGGGTCTACCCTACCCACACGGATACACAACACTACTAGAAGTAACTCAGTGTGAACAATAAGGAACTGGTACTTTGAAACACATGCTTTTACAACAGCTAATTATTATTAGATATGAAATTGCTGTACCTAAACTTTTGATAACTTTTGATAAATTCCGTGCACGTTCGCCTAATTCAGGTGAATGTGAAGTCAGATATTTCCACGCGCTGTGGACCAGCACTTTATGCACATGCACTTGAATATTAGACAAAACCCTTGTTTTTCATATTATTTGGCTGCGATCTTCTGTAAGGCGGAGTTGCCTCGGCGGCGGGCTGCTCCAATTTAGAGCGAGAACATCTCACTGTGTCTTCTTCCTAAAACGGATTTATGCCCGTTCTGCGACACAAAGACTTCCATTTTCTCTACATCATCATCTCGTCTAGATTACCATTACGCGCCGTCACGGGCAGGCTACTAGCAGTATTTACATATTAGCGTGCCCATTGTCCTACGTTCTATTTTCACATTCACTAGGCCTTTGTCTGAGCGCCACCCAACCAGATCGTTTCATATTTGACAGGTAACATTCAATTTCGTGGATGTTACTAATGACGATAATGATCAAACGATTTGGTTTTTTTTTTAAATTTAAAAAAAAAAAAAATACAGTATGATCAAGAAATAATCAGTGACACGACAAACAAGCAAGCAACTATTTCTTTGTTTGTGTTGTATGCAACAGGCAAAAATGGGCCTTTAGTATAGCAATCATTCAATAGCGGCTTTCAGATGGAACCGTGTGGAACTAAGGCGTCGCTTATGTCACTCACATCCTCGTTCACTCTATTACTAGTGAGCAGTATATGCTAGAGTTTCAAATTTAAAAAAAAAATAGGCATAAACACCCGTTTTATTTCAATACTACTAATAATATAATGCGAAAGTTTGTGAGGATGTTTGGATGTTTGTGGTTTAATCACACCCAAACGGCCGAACGGAGTTAAATGAAATTTGGCAAAGAGATAGATTATAATTCAGAATAGCATATAGGCTAATTTTTATCTTCATAGGTAGCACGCAAGTAAAGCCGCGGGCGGAAGCTCGTAAGCTATAAAAAAATAGGATTACGAATTTTATCCCTGAGTGTGGTAGACATCCTCTCTAAAGATGTCTAAGGGTGCCCCCCCTCAGAGGCACGACCTTTAACACATGCCCGTATTTTGCAGTATTACTCCAACGGTTGTTGGTTCTGCGAGATATACGGCATGTCCTCTGCCACTTCAACTTACTAATTCTGAGAGCATGTCGATGACCTCGGGTCCTCAACGAACTTCCTTATTTCTTCACCCTCACTTCCGGATTTTGACACGTATTTAAACTCCAACCATAGCTCTCTCTACAGCCCTTTGCGGGACTTTGAGCTTGTGTATGAGGCCAATAGTTCGCGGGCAAGTCTCAATACCATATGTCATCACTGGCAGCAGGTTTGCGGTATCTGCGACGAGAAGATAACGCCATGTATCAAGCTGATATACTAGACATTACCTAAATGAGCTACGTTGATTATTACAGATGCTCTACATGTACTGTACTCTATATTGATTGCGACATCAAAATCAGGAAATGACTATAGCGGGTCGCTGGGTCTACCCTACCCACACGGATACACAACACTACTAGAAGTAACTCAGTGTGAACAATAAGGAACTGGTACTTTGAAACACATGCTTTTACAACAGCTAATTATTATTAGATATGAAATTGCTGTACCTAAACTTTTGATAACTTTTGATAAATTCCGTGCACGTTCGCCTAATTCAGGTGAATGTGAAGTCAGATATTTCCACGCGCTGTGGACCAGCACTTTATGCACATGCACTTGAATATTAGACAAAACCCTTGTTTTTCATATTATTTGGCTGCGATCTTCTGTAAGGCGGAGTTGCCTCGGCGGCGGGCTGCTCCAATTTAGAGCGAGAACATCTCACTGTGTCTTCTTCCTAAAACGGATTTATGCCCGTTCTGCGACACAAAGACTTCCATTTTCTCTACATCATCATCTCGTCTAGATTACCATTACGCGCCGTCACGGGCAGGCTACTAGCAGTATTTACATATTAGCGTGCCCATTGTCCTACGTTCTATTTTCACATTCACTAGGCCTTTGTCTGAGCGCCACCCAACCAGATCGTTTCATATTTGACAGGTAACATTCAATTTCGTGGATGTTACTAATGACGATAATGATCAAACGATTTGGTTTTTTTTTTAAATTTAAAAAAAAAAAAAATACAGTATGATCAAGAAATAATCAGTGACACGACAAACAAGCAAGCAACTATTTCTTTGTTTGTGTTGTATGCAACAGGCAAAAATGGGCCTTTAGTATAGCAATCATTCAATAGCGGCTTTCAGATGGAACCGTGTGGAACTAAGGCGTCGCTTATGTCACTCACATCCTCGTTCACTCTATTACTAGTGAGCAGTATATGCTAGAGTTTCAAATTTAAAAAAAAAATAGGCATAAACACCCGTTTTATTTCAATACTACTAATAATATAATGCGAAAGTTTGTGAGGATGTTTGGATGTTTGTGGTTTAATCACACCCAAACGGCCGAACGGAGTTAAATGAAATTTGGCAAAGAGATAGATTATAATTCAGAATAGCATATAGGCTAATTTTTATCTTCATAGGTAGCACGCAAGTAAAGCCGCGGGCGGAAGCTCGTAAGCTATAAAAAAATAGGATTACGAATTTTATCCCTGAGTGTGGTAGACATCCTCTCTAAAGATGTCTAAGGGTGCCCCCCCTCAGAGGCACGACCTTTAACACATGCCCGTATTTTGCAGTATTACTCCAACGGTTGTTGGTTCTGCGAGATATACGGCATGTCCTCTGCCACTTCAACTTACTAATTCTGAGAGCATGTCGATGACCTCGGGTCCTCAACGAACTTCCTTATTTCTTCACCCTCACTTCCGGATTTTGACACGTATTTAAACTCCAACCATAGCTCTCTCTACAGCCCTTTGCGGGACTTTGAGCTTGTGTATGAGGCCAATAGTTCGCGGGCAAGTCTCAATACCATATGTCATCACTGGCAGCAGGTTTGCGGTATCTGCGACGAGAAGATAACGCCATGTATCAAGCTGATATACTAGACATTACCTAAATGAGCTACGTTGATTATTACAGATGCTCTACATGTACTGTACTCTATATTGATTGCGACATCAAAATCAGGAAATGACTATAGCGGGTCGCTGGGTCTACCCTACCCACACAGATGCACAACACTACTGGAAGTAACTCAGTGTGAACAATAAGGAACTGGTACTTTGAAACACATGCTTTTACAACAGCAAATTATTATTAGATAAGAAATTGCTGTACCTAAACATTTGATAACTTTTGATAAATTCCGTGAATTACTTTTTATTACACTAATTCAGGTGAATGTGAAGTCAGATATTTCCACGCGCTGTGGACCAGCACTTTATGCACATGCACTTGAATATTAGACAAAACTCTTGTTTTTCATATTATTTGGCTGCGACTTCCGTAAGGCGGAGTTGCCTCGGCGGCGGGCTGCTCCAATTTAGAGCGAGAACTTCTCACTGTGCCTTCCTCCTAAAACGGATTTATGCCCGTTCTGCGACACAAAGACTTCCATTTTCTCTACATCATCATCTCGTCTAGATTACCATTACGCGCCGTCACGGGCAGGCTACTAGCAGTATTTACATATTAGCGTGCCCATTGTCCTACGTTCTATTTTCACATTCACTAGGCCTTTGTCTGAGCGCCACCCAACCAGATCGTTTCATATTTGACAGGTAACATTCAATTTCGTGGATGTTACTAATGACGATAATGATGAAACGATTTGGTTTTGAAGGGCAGCTACGCATAATCAATCTAGATCAATCCCACTAAATAATTCCTCTTATTAATAATCAGTCACCAACTTGAGGGGCTTGATAACTCTCGCACTGTCTTTTTCTGACTATAGGTACATTTTGTGAAGAAGGATCATCGAAAAGAATTATAGGCTACAAGCCGTGTTTATAATGATTCTTCTAGGCTTGGTCGCGAGGAACAGGCGTAGCTTAACCTAGTTTATAAGACGTTTTGAAAGTGTGCGTGATGCCTCTGGTATTGCAAGCGCTCATAGGCTACGGTAACCGCTTACCAACAGGTGGGCCGTATGCTTGTTTGCCAACACAGTTGTATGAAAAAAAACTTGTTGACTGCAATCGTCGAAACTGATTTGAATGACACTTGTATTAGAGCCGTGTTGGCCTATTGGGAGGTATCCCAACTATCAATCTGAAGGTCGTGGTGATCCGTCGTGCACCGGCGAGTTTTCGAATATAAAAATCCATTGGTGCACGGCCGGGATTCAAACTTACGACCTTAACCAATAAACATATAAACCTTCACATCAACAGTCGAGTTATCTTCCACTTGACCAACAGATACCACAACAGATCCATTTCGTAATTAAAAAAAAAAAATTATGACTGACATTCTGAACTCTCTAGTAGGGATCGTCGGAGTTGAATCATGAAACACAAGTTTTTAAAGTCGGATAACATACCATAAATAGGGCCATAAAAAAACTGAACCTGCTTTAGAATCAAATGTACCTGACATTATTACAAGTGGTAGCAGGCACATAAAAATATTGTAAGCCGAATGATTATCGTTTGATAGAGCATAAAATGTAATCTTCTGTATTAGCCGTTCGTTTCCTAATCGGCTGTCAGCGAACGGCCGTCAGCTAGGACGTGTAGTTAGTCGACCAGTATACTTTTCAATAGGATTTAGGTGATAGACGGCAGCTGAAGACAACGTTCTTAAAATTTTAGTACAATGCTGAAGTTGTTTGTCGCATAACATGAGCAAGCGTAGTGTATATATACCTAAACAATACAATAAATAGGTGGGTACAATGGGTATAGGTATGAGCAGCTTATACGGCCCATGCAGACTCCTGCGGGACGGCCAGCTTGCAAGTCGTTGCAGGACTGTGTATGTCGTTGCCGGCCGGCACAGCGTCCAGCAAGAAGTTGCAGGAAAAAAATATCTTTTGGATGAACGTCATTGGCGCTACGCGACTGACGATGTCAGCGTTACAGAAAGGCAAGGCTAAACAAAATAATGATTAAACTGTAGGTACAAAGCCCTCTTCAAATACTATATGTGTTACAGTGTTAGAGTCTAGGAATAACATAATAATGTATACAATTTATGTAAATGCTCAAAAAATTACGCTCGGACATTCATAAAAATGTCATAAAAATATTACTACTTAATACAAGCTTTTAACTGTTAGATTTTATGGATTTACAACACATCAATTTGTGTTAAATCTACTTTTGATTGGCAAACAGGAGACAGGTTTTCAGTTTACATTGAAAGCTTGCTTTATAAGCTAAGTGGCATTAAGTTAATGGCGTAGCTTGTGTACTCATTTTAGTAGACCTTTTTGATTGTATGGACGAATTTGCTAGAATCGTTGGCGGTAGAAACTGGTGCTAACTAAATTTAGTTACATGTTTTAGTAAGAAAGCATCTCAAATCAACAATTGGTCCCATCTGAAAACCAGCGCCGCCGCCGCACCGAATCTTATGCTCAGATAGGGACCTTTTTGGCACCATGCAACAAAACAATCACTTTTGTTTTTGGTTTTGCTAATCTGTTTTCATGTTTTACCTACATACATTTGTAACTACTACGTAGTAGGCGTCGAAGTAAAAGCTTTTGCGATTTTTTTTAGGTGAGTGGATACCATCTCTCTACCGAACCGGTCATACCAAACAAGCAAGTGTCCCACTTCCGAAAAACACGCTTAAAAATCAAAACATACACGTTGCTGCACCCAAATTGCAATACAATCGGTGGGTGGGTCACGAAAATCGAAAACTACAAAAACATGACTGCCAGTCACGACCAAAACTCGCCAAAAGTGGACGAAAACAACCCAAATTTGGGATGTTGGGAACTTTCACTCGGCTTATTCAAGAATTGCTTTTTTGCCATCAAGGTTTTCGTTGTAGAGTTCGAGGTCCTGCAGCTACGTAGGTATGTTCGCAAGGGAAAGGCTAGCTTTTTGACAAGAATCGTCGGGCTTGTATTTTTTTTTTTGAAGTTTTTTCCCTTTCGTGCTGGCTATGGCATCTAGGCCTTACCGCCAAGTCTTACGTTTATATTTATTCGTAGTTATTTTTATCTTTCTTCTTCATTTTGCTTCTTAGTCATGGTCAAGTCACCGTCAAGTCAAGTCAAATTCAGTTTTAGCAAGATATGATGGTGGCTATTTTACTAAAACCATATGGGACCTCTAGGCGCCAACTCGAAAAATGACGATACACGCAATCATTTCACGTCGGGCTTGTTTGCTAAGTCGATAAAAGTGTCAGTATTGCCATCACTCATATTTACGAAAATTGCTTAATACGGCGTGTTCGTGTAACGTGTTCTAGCAATAAAAAAAGAAAGAGTATTTATCTTTTTATCTCATTATTATACGTACGAGAAGTTCGGCATCAAGGTTTGTACCGAAAATGACTGAATACCTAATTGAGTCTGCACTCTGAACGGATTCCTACACATCTAATTAAAACCTAATTCATCATCATAATTTCAGCCGTACGACGTCCACTGCTGAACATGGCCTCCCCCACAGACAGAGTAAATTCCTTATCATGTGGGGGGATTTGCCCATACTCACCACGCTGGGCATGGTGGTTGGCGAGCGCAGTTAGAGCTATCGTTGTTAAAATGAGGGACGCTGCTGCCCATCCCCTAGCTTTTTTCCCTTAGTCGCCTCTTACGACATCCGCGGATAGGTAGATATGGAGGGGCCTATTCTTCAGCCGGGGCCACCACGGCCAGTAACCTAATTAATTAACCTAAAAAAAAAACATGATTTGCCAATTGGATGTAAATTAATCTTCTTTTTGGTATAATGCACATATTATGATTATCCTTGTACACACTGTGATTAAATCACTGTTTTTCTAGAACAAACCTTGTTCATACCATGGTCTGTTACCGTTCAGCATCGGGTACATCTGCGAATATACAATTGCTGTGGCCTGAACGCCAGTGCACAATTACGATAAATTGACATGTTGTACGATTTCATAGCCGAAGGGCGAAGTAGTCTGTAATTCCGTACGGTGCGTTTGACAGTCGCCTCTGGCCTTCATTACTCTGTACGTCTTTATTGATACTGGTACTTGAACACCATTGTCTATGGGCAACCTCACCTCCGTATTTTATAGTGGCATGTATTTTTCACTGATATTCATCATCGTCGTTTCAGCCGTAGGACGTCAACTGAACATGGTCTCCGCCACAGATTACAAGACCGATCCTATCATGTGGGATGATCTGCCCATACTAAATAATACGCTAGTACGCAACACGTGAATGACTGAATTGAATCACGTGAATGTGAACATGCATAAAATGCCACTAAATGTTCTGAACTTTTTAAAATAAGCTGTTTTAGGGCTTTTTATCATCTTTTTGAAATTAATAAACGTAGGTACGAGAAGTTTAACATCAACACTACTACCTACCTAAAACTGTTGAATAATGGAGTTTGAACAGGTTTGATTCCAAAACAGCAGATTTTTGCATTGCATATTATTATGATAATGTTTAATTATAAAAAGTCCTAGATTTTTTTAAATGCCAATTGTGTGTAGATTAAGCCCATTTTCGGGATCAATCTATCTATCGGGATGTCTACTTAAACAAACATTCAAACTTTAGCATTTTTTATATTAGTACGATAGGTACTCTAGCGACAGAGTCATAAAACGGTCTTAAAATCTATTTTCCGAACCGCTTTACATTTATAAAAGTTTTACTGCCGTCACCGATTTGAACGGGGACTTGCATAACTAATGCATCCGAATTTGTCTCTGGCTAGAGTGGCCAGTTTATTTTGACCCGTAACTTTGGTAACATTCAATGCATAAGGCTCTTTGTTGACGTTGCTAGTGCATAATCAAGTAATTTAAGCATCGGTACAGACGGTCGTTTTTGTCATTTTAGAGGCGAGTGTATGAGCTTATCCAAGCCGAAAAAGCTCAATCTTATGGTACTAACAGTCCATTATTTGTTCAGAGAGAAATTTGCTCTAAAAGTTAGCTTACTACGGTTGGTCAACTTGATAACAGTGCGTGTGTAATGAATTAATGATGAAATTCTATGCATTTCTCAATTTTCTGGTATGAAGAGGACAGAGCGTCCAAAGTAGCCTTAGTAAAAATATTATATGCAAAAAAGTATTACTTCAATGATGCAGTAGCTGGGTCGATACATGTGGTGCAGTACGTGCACCGTCTATAAGGTGCATTAAGTAGATGTTTATTAATAATTTATTTTGAACAAGTAGAGTCGAGTTTATTTCAACGGTTGGTAACAATTTTAGGGAGATTAAAAACGCCATTAAACATGTCACCATTTTTTGTGGTTGGATTATAAATTAAAGACAATGTTGATGACGGAGGAATTCCTTTTTATTGCATTTTGATAGCTTCCATCGGGGTTATCGAGAAATGCAGTAAAAATGTTTATTTTGGTTCTTTTTGGAGGGTCGTTGGTAATATTAGAAGAGTATGTAAGGTCATATTTTGATTCTTAATTTGATCCATAGAAGCATCGCTTAGTAGTCACTGCTTTTTTTTACCGCGTTAGGGTAAGGTGTTATCTTTAAATGTGAAATCTTGAGGGGTAATTAAAAAAAATACTACTAATAATCATTTTCTGTATCAGGCATGTCAGTGGAGTGAAACATAATGACTAAGAATACAAGGGCTACACATAAAGTTAAGAAGTACTTGAGTAAAAAAGGGACTGGTAGGTATACTGAAATGGCTGATAAACTGAATCCCGAAAGAAACTCTTGTTTTTTTTTCGAAATTGTGCCGGTAGTTTGGGTTCGGGGTCGGCAACGCGTGCGTGATGCCTCTGGTATTGCAAGCGCTCATAGGCTACGGTGACCGCTTACCAACAGGAGGGCCGTATGCTTGTTTGCCACTTTAGTTGAATAAAAAAAATAAAGAAGTGAAGACACAACATGTCGGTGATTCAAAACCGTTTGATACTCGTAGTGCGACTATAAAACTTTGCTTTAATTTAATGGTTCCGTCGGAATGTGTCCGCTGCAATTAAGATGGTTTTTGTAAGATGTAACAGGCGGACATTAAATAAAATTGCTTTTGCAATAGGCTGCGATCATGCAGAAAGCAGGCACTAATTTGACTGGTAATATGTCATGAACGCGAATATGACGATGTATATTCGCATGCGAATGTTTAAATGGTAGAGATAAATGTATGGAATGACTAGAATGGACAAAATAAATATACAAAGTGATTCATAATTTGTATATTAGCCGAAAAGAGGATTATTCTGCACTCAATTGGCAATACATTTTATTCTACAACTTTTGGAAATTCGTTATTCATTGAAAAAATCAAATCTATTCAAACTCAATTATTCAGCTGTTTCAGATAGCAATCCTGAAATTATCGTACGTTTAGTAATTAGTTATAAAGATCATGATAAAACCAAACACAGTTGATTTGAACAAGATCGGGGAAAAACAGGAAAAATATCGTTCTTTTTCGATTATTTTGTTTTGTCATATTGATAGAATAAGTCCCTTTCGGGATATCATACATATTATGAATCACCTTGTAGGCTATCGACTTTAATCCCCTAGAATCGTAGTCATCCTCTCAGATCTACAGGCGACCAGATCCTTGATGTTGTCTAAGACAGGGGCAAGTCCGAACATTTGGCGCATGGCCACATTTTACAGTAGTGAGTATTCCATATGTGATGGGTTGCAAGCTCATCGTCGCTTTAAGAATACTAACTGGTTTCCTCACGATGTTTTCTTTCGGCGTTTAAAGCACGTGTTATTTCTTAAATTTTTCGAATAGGAAACTCATTGGCCGAGGAGTAGAAAGAGTAGAGTAGAAATCATTTATTCACACAAACTGTACACAACAACAAGAACAAAAGTATGACACACACAAATACAAAAACCATAGAGGTGGACAGAAAGAGAGAAAACAAGTGTGGGTATGTGCGTGGAAAGCGCTGCCAAGTACAGTAAGTATGAAAAGCCCTGAGCTCAGCATGTGCTGCTAACGAGTTAACAGCGCTGATTTTCAGTTCAGGGCTGCAGTGACGTACGATCTGGTAACTAAAATAAACATGCTCGAGCCCATTAAGCGCGAGCCGCGAGAAACGCGGCGGTTCGAGCGTACACGCCGGAATAAACCCGTGTACGGGTGTTCGGCTTCTTGAAGCACTAACTAAAGCGCGTATGCCAAAACGACCGTCACCATTTCAGCCGTAGAACGTCCACTGCTGAATTGCCTTCCCACATATTTCCAGAGCGACTTCCTATCATGTGTATTTGGCCATACTTACCACGCTGGGCTTGCGGCTTGGCGAGCGCAGTTAAAGCTACCGTTGTTAGAATAGAGGACGCTGTTTCCCATCACCTCGCGTTTTTCCTCGCCTCTTACGACACCATGGGTAGGTAGATATGGAGCGGCCTATTCATCAGCCAGTGGAGCGCCTCCCGGGCAGTAAGTGGATGACAAGGGCCGAACACCGAACTCAGTGGCGTGTATTGGGGGAGGCTTATGTCCAGCAGTGGACTAATGTGGGCTGATGATGATGATGATTCATCAGGCGAGGGTACCACGACCGTATACGCGCTAAGAAAACGCTAGTTTGAAAGCGCTATCACATCAGCCGGTAAGCGGTGGTCTGTGCCTGCTTTAGGTAAGTGAACGTCACGACACTGTGTCCACTTGTGAACGTTATTCACACGGTCCTCGCAGCAGCTGGAAATTAATTCTTATTAGATTTTATATTATAGAATTGCAATGTTAGAACGCCAACTGGAGTGATATTATTAAGAATCTGAATAACTGCTCTAGCTATAACAGTATAAAGTTTTAAATAAGATTACGATTCCTCGACCTCGTGACGTTGCAGGCATAGCGAGGGGATTTTAGTAATGTTTGCATGATCTGCAAATATTTTTTCCGGTTTTGAGTGCTGCGGTACCATAATACTCGTAGCTTCTGATAGATTTATTGTGAACATAGGTTATTACAGATGCCGCTTAATTAATAAGGTCATATATCTATAAGCTACCAACATAAATTGGTGTACAATAATACAAAAATAATAATGCATAGAAAGAAACTAGACATGGTTCAGGATTATGTAATAATGTGACTGTGTTATTTATTCATTTATTTATTTTTATTATTTATTAGTCTTTACGTTGGTGGTCCGTATATTTTTAGTGCTTAGATAGATAACTTACCATAAAAACGAATGCTTCTAATTCAAGAACTGGACTCATAGCTCTGCCTTCTGCGCTAGAGGTCGCGGGTTCGATTCCCGCACTGGACAAACATTTGTGACTAACACAGATGTTTGTTCTGTGTCTGGGTGTTAAATATATATCTATTATGTATATCAGTCTCTGGTACCCATAGTACAGGCTATGCCTAGTTTGGGATCAGTTGACCGTGTGTGATATGTCCGGAATATTTATTTTTATATTTTTATTTTATTTAAGGAGGTCCATGAAAAATAGTCAAATAAGACCATTTAATCTTTATGCCAAACACTATAGCCATAAAACTAAAAACACATAGTTCGGCTATAAGTTAGCACTTTATTACGTAACTCCATTAGGATTCGTGGCACACCGCGCCTGAGACAGATTAACTCAGACAGCTGGTTCACTTGCGGCGCAAACACAGCTCAATCATAAATTCTTTAAGCAAAATCTGTTAAGTTTGAGGCCACCAATAAGAATGGTTCATTAAAAAAAAAAAGATAATAGCACAGTGCAGACTAGACTCCTCATTGTGTATCATTAGCATGTGCCATTTCAAGTTCACTGTGTACTCATCATCTTTAAAAGGATTGTGGCATTATTTACAAAATTAGGAGATGCAAACATCTTATTAGAGGCGACTATAGTGCTAGCAAAAATATGTGACCAATGCCCATATTACCAATATTATTATCATCGGTGTAAACTTGGTTTAAAAAAACAATAACGGTCAAGTGCGAGAACTCGCGCCCTGAGGCTTCCGTACCATGACACGGGGTCCATTGATGAACAAACGGGATTCACGCCCACGACCTGTGCATCGGAAGGCGAACTACCACCAATCCACCAGTGCTCAGTAATAACTGTGTAATAACAGTGGTTGAAAATACCAGCCATTTACCTGCAGCTGTGCCTTGTATGGACAGTGTTGTTTGAACCATAAAACCGTTGACATTTCACACGATTATGTTCAAAAATACCTTTACAAGGACATTGTACCAACCGAAAAGTATCGTAAAACGAATGATCCCATGGAAGCACAGAAGGCATATAAGTTTGTTAAGACACGCTCGAAACTTTAGGGCTTTTTTTTAAAGTCATTAATTACGGTAAAATGAAAAAGCAATTGTATGCAAATAACATCTGTCATAAAAAATATAACAAGCTTAGTTTTATCGCCATTTTGGAAAAAAGTATACATATAAATCTGTCGTTTAATTTTCATTTTGTCTTGTTATATATTTGGTTTGAAGTTTAGAAGAAAACCGCCACCATTTTCTTTATAAAAATGTGTTAAAAATGTCCACGTTATTTCTAGTGCTATGTGAAAAAAATGAACCTACTTGTAATTTATAATTACTCGGCTACATTGACTGAGACAGATATAGCAGTAGCCATGAAACGAAGAAAAAAAAATCATTAAAACGTTATGCTCATAATCTCAATAAAATTAAAAACAAAAGCTACCTACCCTTTCAAATAAAGAACAGTAGGTAGTTAGGTACCTATAAAGAGCCCGCATGTTAAGCGTAGTACACACTGCACACCTATTGTTTTAAACTTCATAGAGCCAAGAACAATGGATTAATTGTTTCTGGCGCCCCGTGAAGTATAATTCTTTTATGCAAATTAATTTTAGATTTTTTTTGTGTTATCGAGTAATGCGGGCGTTGGAGCGAGCACGTGTGTAGTAGGCTTTATAGTGAATTTGTTAGTTAAATAAGCTATACGAAAAATAGCTCAGAATTTTTTGTACGAGCTGGATTGTAGCCCAGTTGGTATACACTATAAACTGGGCTTAAATGCTGCTGGGGCCGAATCGTAAACCACTAAGAGTCTACATAAGACTTTCATAACAAAAAATTCATTTATGGTTTGTCCTTCTTTCATGAAGCAACAGATCGATGTATTTTTTTCATGGACGGTGAGGTGAGTGATACAGGCTACTTTTTATCCATGTAACGCAAGTGAAACCTCGGGCGGAAGCTAGAACGAAATTTTCTCGGTGGCGTTGCGGGTGAGTGCCTGACTGAGATGTAAGGGGGTGTGTGTTGGTGCGATTCCCGCTGCGGGGCAAATGTTTGCATGATCTTAAAATACTTGTTCCGGGTCTGGGTGTTGTGGTACCATGGTACTAGTTTCTGATACCCACGACACAGAGAATCCTAGTGTGGGGTCGGGACTTTGTATATATTTATTTTACATTATGACTAAAAAAACAAAAGTGCAAAAATACTACTGTTTCCGCCCGGGATCGAACCGGGGGCCTTGTGCGTGTGAAGCACACGTGATAACCGCTACACTACGGAAACGCTGACAGGATTGCTGAAATTACTCAATGGAAAATAAATAGGTACCTACTGAAAAAAACATACATTTTTTTATACCACTCAGGTGCCAAACAAGCATAACTACCCGTTGGTAAGCGGTTACCGTAGTCTATGAGCGCTTGCAATACTAGAGGCATTACGCACGCGTTGCCGACCCCGAACCGCCTCCCCCTAAAGAGCTCTGGCAACCTTACTCACCGCAGGAACACAACACTATTTGAAACAAATAGGTAATGTTGTTTGGCTGATCAATCTTTTGTAAGGCGGAGGTACTCCCAAGGCGGGCTGCTCCAATTTAGAACGAGAAAATCTCGCTGTGCCCTACCTCCTCCAAAACCGGAATAAGTAAGTATTTGCAGAGATCATGCAAACATTTTGTTCCGCCGCACTGTTAGCCCCGGGCTGTCCTCGGCATCGCCATGCCACCGAGGGCATCAATTAGTATCATCATCATCATCAGTCTGTTGAACATAGCTCTCCACCAAAGAGTGCCTTGACGAACGGTCTTGAGCCCGCTCCATCTGTTTCCCGCAACCTTTACAAAGTCGTCGGTCCTTCGGTTGGGAGGCCTACCAACACTGCCCCGAACGGTTCGGGGTCGCCATTCGAGAACCTGTATTCCCTAATAGTTATCGGTTCAAAGAAACGGAAATATTATTATTTTTGCGTTTCATCAAGTCGCACCAATTGATGAGTAGTTTTTGGTGTAAGTTTACAATTATTTGACTATCAAAATTATTAAAAACTGCTACAAACTAAAGCTTCTCGAATCGTGTTCATAAGTTTTTTTTGTCTCATTCATCCAACCCCTTTTAATTCCATATTTCGAGCCCGAACTGTTAGGTATGCCTTATTTGCATACGTTTCATTAATATAACCCGTTAGTTTTTTCTGCCCACTTTAGACCTACTGAGAAAAAACAATGCTAGGGTTGTTTTTTTTTTAATAATTGTCGTTGAAAAATGGCAAAAAATACGTCATTGTTTCTGCATGCATCTGCTTGTTTTTTTTTTGCTGTTACAGCCGAATTTTTTGTACACTTTAGTTTTTTTTTTAATTTCTACTTTTTTTTGGCTTGTTAATTTGCATATCGAAATGATAAACTGGTCTATGGGCATCTGCGGTATTATTGTAATGACAGTGCGTATTTGATATTTATTCATTTTAAATAAGAATAAACTCATTTTTTTATTGTTATTATTTCAACACTAGCTTCTCTCGCTTGGTACCGAGATATAAACTATCCTATATGCTATTCTAGGTAAAAACTCTACCTTTTACAAGTTCCATAGAAATCGGTTGAACCGTTACGGCGTGATTGAACATTCCCACAAATTTCCGCCTCCGCCTTACAGAAGATCGCAGCCAAATAACATTATTTGTTTCAAATAGTGTTGTGTTCCTGCGGTGAGTAAGGTTGCCAGAGCTCTTTAGGGGGAAGGGGGTTCGGGGTCGGCAACGCGTGCGTGATGCCTCTGGTATAGCAAGCGCTCATAGGCTACGGTAACCGCTTACCATCAGGTGGGCCGTAAGCTTGTTTGCCACCTCTATTGTATAAAATAAAAAAAAATACACATATATAGGTAAATATCCCATAGGAACCTTGCATTTTTCCGGGATAAAAAGTAGCCTATGCCATTCTCTGAACCCTAAACTTATGCAAAATCATGTCGATCCTTTGCTTTGTGAAAAACACAAACAAATCTATCCCACGGGAACCGTAAATTTTCCGGGATGAAAAGCAGGCTATGTGCTATTCCAGACTTATTTATTCATTAATTCATACAATATATCTATCATTACAGGATACTTATATCTCTGTGCCAAATTTCATCCAGATTTGTTCAGCCGTTCTGGCGTGATTGAGTAACAAACATCCATCCACCTATCCGATTTTTCGCATTTAATTTATAACAAACAGTATTAAGATGATTTACTTAATTGTAGATACTTAAAAAACAAAGTTAAGTTCATTTTATAAACATTTTAACGAACACAGATCCTGTTATTATTTTTAATCAATGGGTTTTCTACCAAATGTCATATGATTAATGTTTCATGAATGATTCTGAATGACTAATTTATCGTCTTAGCGAGATAGCACTTAAGAGTAATTTAACCTGTGAGTGAACAACGTGTTCCGTAACTAGTATACTATTCCGAAAAGGTTAATTTATTATCAAATAAAAATATCTTATTTTTCAGAATGCCGTAAACTTTTTAAATTCAGGATTTTCGGTAATTTTATAATCTTTTTGACTAATAACTAAAGGAGCCATTTCATTCTGGGCCTGGTCCATGTACACTACATAGAAAAATTAGGAAAAAATAGGAGATTACAAGAAAAATGCAATTTCATTAATTTGAAGACAAATGCGATGGTACAAGAATAGTTCTTCTGGTAAGTTTTTTACTATGTGAACACTATTTGAAGGCCGCCATGTTGGTTTATAATTGGCGTTTGACATGACATTGACATATTTTTCATGTCATGTTATTTGATTTGATGTTTTTGTTGTGTCAGATAAATGTAGGTTGTCAAAATGACATTTCACGCACGTCCATCCGCCATATTTTTGTAGCGCTGTGTGTTGCTCTCTTTATCGAAGAAAATCTTAATGTACCTTAGAACGAAGTTAATTTAAATAAAATAACCAATCAAATACGTTTACTTTATTGCTAAGCCATATTTTAGAGTAGTGTACACAGTGCAGGCCCAAGCTCCATATATCGATGAAACGTCTCTTTTACGAGAAGTTCGTCATCAGGATTACCATCTAAAACAGATTACTTTGAATTGATTTGACCCCAAAACAGATTTTCCATTAAATATATTAGTTTGCTCTAGGTAGTAAGAGCAAACTTTATTGGCAATTGGGTGTATAATAAGCCCGAGATAGTTTACATATTATGAATCAACTTGTATTATAAGTGCAAAAATAAGCGAAGATATTATATTGACTGCAATGATTTATAGGCAATATTTAACGTTATTTGATACCACAAATTCATTTTAACACGGCCGTAAATTATTCTAACGGCTGATTACTGTAAATTGCTAAATAATCGCGAGATATTATTCACTCTCACCAATGATTAGATCGGAAATTAGAAGGTGAGGCGGTTTCAGATTAATAATTTGATAAATATTAAAAAAAGCTACTCAAAAATATTTTAAATTCGTCATTATTCGACTAGCTTCCACCTGCGGCTTCGCTCGCGTGGTACCTAGATAAAAAGAAGCCTATTCTTATTCTTATTCTTATTCTTATTCTTTATTGTACACAAGAAAACACAGATTACAGCAATAAAAAAGAAAGGTATGTACAAAGGCGAGCTTAACCCTAAAAAGAGTTTTCTTCCAGCAAACCTTTGAGGCTAGAGAGAAGTGATTATAGAGGGAGGTTCGTGTACCTAAACAAATATGGTTAATAGTAAATAACATTTACATATACAAATTACAAAAATACTGTTACCTATTAAAACACCTAAAAATGAAGATAAACATACATAAATTATAATACTACTACAATAAATACCTACCTGTAAAAATATATAGTTAACTAAATATATATACATATATATGCATAAATATAATATAATACAGAATTTACAAGGAAAGGTAGCCTATATGCTATTCTTGATAAATAACTTTACGGAATGATTCAACAACAAACAACTAAACATCAAACAAACTAGGATAGTAGGATTCATTTGCCCAAGGGTTTGAATTTTGAGAAAAAAAAAGGTAATTTGCAATTCAAAATCAATAAAAAGTGCGTTCCTAATTTGAATAACTGAGCTTCCGGGCGCGTTCATAGCACGCATCTCAGTACTTCTCGTGGGAACTCCGAAGTTTTTACGGGCAGCTTCCAAGGCAACATTGTACTTTTAAAGCAATCCCATTTATCGATTGATTACTCGTATATTTATGTAAATTCGGCATTTACATTAAAATTTATTCCAAATATTCTCACTCCGGTAGTAAAGGTACTAGGTAGCCGGTTCTCAAGGAGCTGTGTTTTGTAATGGAGTAACATGTTCAGTATTATGTTAATGTTTTGCGACGAGGCTAGAGCGTTTTCACTATACACGACACGACAGGACGATACGACAAGTGACACATGACTAAGCAAATGTGTGATTTACAATGTTTATACTATCCTGAAAGGGACTTATTCTACATTCAATTGGCAATAAAGTTTTTTCTACTACATTTGAGAATCCGTTATATTTCATTGAAAAAAAAACGCTGTTTTGGTCAAATCAGTTCAAATTCAATTATTCAGCTGTTTTAGGTGGGAACAATCTTGATGCCGAATTTCTCGTATAATAATTAGTTCGAGTAAGAGATGATAAAATGACAAAAAAAAATATTATTTGTTATTTTGTTTTTATAATCTTCCATTTTGTTGATTGAAGAAGCCTCTTTCAGGATACTGTAGGTACATGTTATAATTCACCTTTTAGAACCTTTTCTTAAAATACACAAAAAACAATAACAACATCGAAGCACCGATATCATCCAGTGTGATACCCCATTCGGAAGGATCGTTACAATATTGTCGTGTAGTGTAAAAACGATCTAAGAACCGTTGACAGTAGCGGTGTTGGATATCGTGGCATTTGTTTATTGAATTTTATTTAGCAAAGATGTCTCAATGTAAATTAAGCCTAGTGGGGAATTAAAAGGAAGCTTGTTTGCTAAAAGCCGTTCATAAAGAGGCCTCTTTAACTAAGTTCCTTGTGAAAAAAATATTCGACAACGGTCATTTTAACTAAGTATACCATTTTTTTTTTATTTATTTATTCTACACTTTATTAAAACGGTTACAATTTTTGTTTTTGTGCCCTAAAATCCACGTAGGGTTTGTGTGGAGACACACTCGTCAGAACTTAGTTGGTTCTTTCTCAAATTACACGAGCACTCAAACTGGGTAAGTATTAGGTAGGTAGTAAGCAATAGTATATAAATAGAACAAAAAGTATGAATATAAACAGATAAATTAACCATGTAAGTATACAGGGTGGAGCACAATAATAGGCAAGGAATAGTAGATAGGTACCACTTCTTTTATAGTTTTTTTTTTTTTTTTTTTTATTTCGGACATATCACACACGGTTAACTGATCCCAAACTAGGCATAGCCTGTACTATGGGTACCAGAGACTGATATACATAATAGATATATATATTTAACACCCAGACACAGAACAAACATCTGTGTTAGTCACAAATGTTTGTCCAGTGCGGGAATCGAACCCGCGACCTCTAGCGCAGAAGGCAGAGTTACTACCAACTGAGCTATGAGGCCAGTCAAGGCTTCAGTTAGAAGGACATTTATTTCTAACTAAAAAGACGCTTCTCAAAATTCTTCAAAAGGTCAATTTTGAAGAAAATGAGGAGCGCTTCTTTTTTTAAAGTAGAGTCAGCCTAAAAATTACACTTGAAACAGCTTAGTATCAGTCGAATCTATTAGGTATCTCATGAAAAAAAAATCAATAACAACGAATCCATAAGATTTTGCAAAAACTTCATACATTTTCTTGAAAGTTGAACCGGTGCGGAGCCGGAGCGGGTCAGTAGGGCCAGCCTTTGATTTATTCTTAATCAAATAAATTAAAATCAACTGAGAAAGTGCCATTTGAAGTGTTGGCCTGGTCAACAGTTTATTTCCTAACGGGAGTTTTAAGATGATCAATCACTGTGGAACCGGCCCTCGTGGCCCTAGGATAGCAGTAAAGCTTGCCCTCACTATCTTTCTAAACGTTTATGGGCTTGCCAATTTATTTTACTCATCTCTTTGTTGGATGGCCACTTTGCTTAGTGAATAGGCGATAGATTCTCGCTCTCTGATTTCTCCGCCGTGGTGGCCCCGGCTGAAGAATAGGCCGCCATTACTACCCGTGGATGTCGTAAGAGCCGGCTAAGGGAAAAAGTTAGGGTATGGGCAGCGGCGTTCCCTATTATCTGCGCTCGCCAACCCGCATGCCCAGCGTGGCGAGTATGGGCAAATCCTCCCAATGATTGTTTCGGTGCAGGCCGTATAAGGCAGCCGCTGCCCATACCCTAGCTTTTTTCCCTTAGTCGCCTCTTACGACATCCACGGGTAGTAATGGAAGCACCTATTCTACAGCCGGGGCCACCACGGCACATATACCTTGTTTACCTTGTATCACCTTGTTTACCAACACGTCCCACCCACACGTCAGATACCTAAAAACGAAGCAAAAAATCGCAAATTCGCCCCCACAGTACCCGCCAAATCGCCCTTTACCGATCAATCACTACATTGAATCATGATTGGTTACCCCAAACCTACCAACAACCATCGTAATAAGGTCTCTAAAATCACATACGATAAAGCAAAATTTGAGACAGAGCAAGGGTGAAAGGGGTCTAGTTAGGTTGGGCGTGTGCACGCATGATGCAATGAATTCTTTATTTTCCGCGATTTCCCGCCATCCTGCCATCTACGACACATCCCGTTGGGAATCGAACCAATCAAATTAAATTCCGCGATTGACGTTTCAGCGTTTGAATTAAGAATTGCGTTTGAATATTGCTTTCTGCATTAGGGTATTCTATTAAAAAAAACCGGTAAGTGTTTTACAATAAAAAGTTTTTGTATGTGAATGAAATTCAAATCGTCGAAATGATCTTTTAAAAATCTGTTTTTTTGTCATTTTTTCATTCTCATAATTAATTATTAAACGTCAGAGAAGTTTGACATCAAGATTTCTACCTAAAATAATCTGAATAATTGAGTTGGAACTGATTTAACCTCTGAAAGCTGATTTTTGCATAGTCTTTTTTCAATTATTTTTTTCAATAAACCTCAACCTGGTCGCTGACCTAATACAGGTGACCAAGAAAGAATCAGTGACACGACAAGCAAGCAAGCAATAAAAAATTATAGAACATACTTTATTTCCAATCAGGTGTAGAAGCCCCTTTCAGAATAACATACATATTATGAATCAACTTGTATACACCTAATTATATACAATGTCCATAAAATAATATTTTAGGCCCACCTGTTGGTGAATGGCAACCGCGTGCAAAAATATTAAAAAAAATATTATAGACGGGCAATCCTTTCGTAACCATATTTAGCAGCAAACGGGCTCATCTCTGTGTCTTAGGTAGGTATTTAAATAAGATAATTAATAAGATATACTGTATTTTCATATGACCATTAAAAATCTTGCTAAATTATTCAAATTAATAATGCTCCGTTTTAATGGTACCAGGTGCTTAATATTTATATGTTTATTTATTTTTATGACTCAACTGGGCATTGACCTATCTTATTTTTTTAGAAATCTCTACTAACATTTTTTTCCATACAGAATCTTAGGAATTGTTCCTTAAATACGTATGCATTCTTTTTTTCGATGTGTCTCAAAAGCCTCTTAAGGTTTACTCAAAACTTAGAAGAGACCCACAGGTTTTTTTGCAAGTTTTCCCGTTGAAAAATATAAAAGTCTCACGACTTTTATCCCCAAGAATAGAAGACATCCTCTCAGATATCTAGGCAATCAGATCCTTGAAGATGTTTAAGAGGGGTTGTCAGAGGCATGCCTGAACATATTGGCACATGCCCACATTTTGCAGTAGTAGGTAAGTATTCCAGTTTTTCGTTGAAGAATAACGTACTTAGTCGCGGTTCAAGCTTCAGCACACTATTATAATACCAAAGTGACCAAAGTGTATGTATATCTGATCAAATCCCATACATTACAAGAAGCAAATTGACTGCACAATTTTTCGAATGACTGATTTGTGGTTATAAAAGGGCATCATTCACTTTTAACCTCTTTTATCCAAATAAAGCTTAACTTATTCCTAAAGCCATAGAGTTCATTTTAGCCTGCTAATACAAGTGTTTGTTTAAGACGGCCGTTGCGGGGGATGTGACAAAAACTGGTATTGTCTCAAATCTGGTCCAATGTTTTTGTAAGGGCTCTTTGTAAGTACACGTGGTTGCTTATCCTACTTTGTAAACAAGAGCCGTGGCACTTTGAAGCTGCTTGCATTGGAAAAAAAACCATAACCAATTCCATTTGAATTCAATATAGTTGGGCTCTATTCATCTGTTTTTGGTCTGTCATCTTTATAACCAACTAACTTCCGCCCGCGTGGTACTGACTATGATCTATCTCTGTGCAAAATTTCATCCAAATCCGTATGGCCGTTTGTGCGTGATTGAACCACAAACATCTAAACATATACCTACTTTCGCATTTATAATATTAGTAGGATGATTTAATAACGAAATTTCGACATCAAAATTGCTTCGTAAAACAGATGAACTGCGTTTGAATTAATTTGCCCCTAAACAGCAGATATTCTGGGTGTTTTGGTAGTACCATGGAAGGTACTCATAGTTTCTGGTACCCATACAGGGAATCCTAATGTGGGGTCAGGACTATGTATGTGACTGTTGAGTGTTATCTATCTATTAATTATTCAGATACTTATCGAGCGAAGTCCGGGTTGAAGCTAGTCTAACATAAAACGGACCAACTAACTCGATATTATCCTCATTTTAATTCAAAAACTAAAACTAGAGAGCATCAGATCACCTATTACCGAGGGTCGAACCCCTTACATTAATATGCAACCCTTTCAGCCGATTCATTATAGCTAGGCTGCATTTACACGAAACGCGGGTACTCACTCTTAGGTTACCGGACTTAACAGCAAACAGAGATTAGACTTTTTACGAGAGGTCCCAGGGCCCAGCGAGATTTTCTCGCTCTAAATTGGAGCAGCCCGCCTGGGGAGGTAGCTCCGCCTTACAGAAGATCGCAGCCAAATAACATTATTTGTTTCAAATAGTGTTGTGTTCCTGCGGTGAGTAAGGTTGCCAGAGCTCTTTAGGGGGGAAGGGTTCGGCAGGCAACGCATTAGCAATGCTCCAGGTGTTGCTGATGTCAATAGGTGACGGTAGCCACTTACCATCAGGTGGGCCGTAAGCATGTTTGCCTCCGTATAACATAAAAAAAAAAAAAAAAAACAAGGAATCCTACTTCGTTCCTACTTATGGATTTTAATGAAACTTCACAATAATATAGCTTATACATCAGAATAACACATAGGCTACCATTTATATATATATTGTGTGAATTGTCCAAAATATGACGTTAAGTGTCACGATAAAAGGTTAGCGTGGTATGGGCATGTCATGCGGAGGGAAGAATGTCATGTGACTAGAAGAGCGTTAAATATGAATGTGGAAGGATATAAGGGAAGAGGTAGATCAAAGAAAAGATGGATAGACTGTGTGAAAGATAACATGAGTAAGAAAGGAGTGAATACTGATATGACGGCTGATAGAGGGGTGTGGAAGAGAAAAACATGTTGTGCCGACCCCACATGAAGTGGGATAAGGGCAGGGAGATGATGATGACGATAAGTGTCAAGTAAGTATATATATACTAATCCTGCGCAACGAAGTCGCGGGCACCAGCTAGTATGAAATAAAATATTATCATAATCATAGCAGCCGTTGGAAGTCCACTGCTGAACATAGGTCTCCCACACAGAGGCCACAGATTTCCAGAGTGACTTCCTATCATGTCGGAGGAATTTGTCTATACTCACCAAGCGCTAATCACTAATGAAATATACCTAGTTATAGAAATCTGAAGATTTTTTTAAATACCAAAAAACCTGACTATTGCGCTATTTGAAACCACAGCCCTCCCCTAGATAGGCTCGAAGCGCCTATAGGGATATCTAAAGATTTTTCTATATGACGCGAAGTCGACTCGGTGGTCTAGTTGGTTCACGCATCCCCGTAACTAGAGGAGGGTTGTAGGTTCAAATCCCATCTGAGTCTGAGATACAAAACCGGTCATATCACACCCTGTTGTCTTCTTGATTTCTGGTCTTTTGAATTACAAATTCACTACTGGCTACGAACCGTAGGACACGGTATTGGAAGGCCCCCCATCCGATGGACTGACGATATTGTTATGGTTGCGGAAATTCGATGAATGGAAAAAGCTCTAGACCATTCGTCGTGACACGCACTCGAGGCTAATCAGGATAATGATGAATGGCAAACAGAATTTGCGGATTCGTTGGTAAACTGAAAACCCGCTTTCTATGTAAATGCATCCTTTAAAGACCTACATGCTCCGACTTCCACCTTTGGTAAGTTTTTTTATTCTATTGCTTTTATTTTACTGTGTGACGTCGGTTATTATTTTATAGTTCGATAAAGACGTCTTGGTCATATTTTCTAGCACAATTACAGTTCGTATTAGAAAGGCCCGCAAGGGGCGCTTGATGTCTCCGTGCAATTGCCATTTAGTTCCGAAGATTTCCACCGGAACTGTTTTCGTGACTCGTACAATATCTTGTTTTTAAACATATTTTTAAAAACAGTTTTTTGTAAAATCTGTTTCCGTGTACTGTATTACTACTACAAGAACATCGAGTTGATTAAAATGAGCCCGAACACTGATCATATTTTTTTATACAACTAAGGTGGCACACAATCAGACGATCCACCTGCTGGAAAGTCGTTACCATAGCCTGTGAACGCTTGCAATACCAGAAGAATCACGCGCGCGTTGCCGACCCCGAACCCCCTCCCCTTAAAGAGATCTGGCAACCTTACTCACCGCAGGAACACAACACTATTTGAAACAAATAATGTTTCTTGGATGCGATTACCATTACCTTACCTCTCCAGGCGGGCTGCTCAATTTAGAGCGAGAAAATTTTGCTACCTCGTACATAATAAGTTTCTGTTATTTGCTGAGAATCGGAATACGGGCCTGTAGTTTCATTTTTTTTAGGCAGCTAACAGGAGAATCTATAATTGGTGTTTTAGCATTCGATTGTTCTAAAGTGCGCACTTGTACGTGACTGATTAAAACGATCAAAACGCATATTCCGCACCACACCCCCTTCCGACCAATGCGTGCATGACGTATCACCTCCGCATACTAATTCACCATATAATTCTAATAATATCTGGACACCAGTGGAAATCCTCGCGACTTTGTTCGCCTTAAGTTATTTCATTCGCTGCAACCTCCGCTGCATGCATATAAGGACTAAATTTCGATTGCCTATCTAGTACACCCTTACTACTCTTCAAGCAGATTTAAGTCATTGCAGGTTAGGACTATGCGTTGTTTTTCAGACTGTCAGTCAGTCAGTATCGTAGCGGTTATTTATATCTAGAGCTAGCTCTGAGCTCTCCGCTCTCCCGCGCGGATTCTCACCTGGTTATAAATTAGCTTACGTCACCCTCATCTTTATAACCAACAAACCAACAAACACACTTTCGCATTTTTATTAAGTAAGGATACTCCAAACTCATTGTTTCAGAATAACCCTACTTCGGGCCTTGTTCAAAATATCGTTTTGTTCATACATTGTTCATACGAGAAACAATGCACGGAATTCCTTTGAAACGATTTATGAATTTTATAATTACCACCGTATTTAGAAATGCGCTTCCATTAGACGCTTGGTCCAATTTCCACACACGAATTAAACCTAAAACCTTGACTGGCCTCATAGTTAGTAGTAATTCTGCCTTCTGCGCTAGAGGTCACGGGTTCGATTCCCGCATTGGACAAACATTTGTGACTAACACAGATGTTTGTTCTGTGTCTGGGTGTTAAATATATATCTATTATGTATATCAGTCTCCGGTGCCCATAGTACAGGCTATGCCTAGTTTGGGATCAGTTGACCGTGTGTGATATGTCCGGAATTAAAAAAAAAAGAAATACTAGTCAAATTCAAACAACATTAATAAAATTGTTGGAAGTAAAAGTAAGTAGGTAGTAGTAGTAGCAGTTGTAGTAGAAGTAAGTCAACTCTGGTAAATGAACGGGTTTGAAGTTGGAACCGTACCGGTCTAATTCAAGGTGTATGTAGGTATACAGTAATATTATGAGTCCCATTAAAGAACCTGAGTAGTGAAAGGGAATGAGAGGGAAGAGGTCGTGGAAGCGCTGTCTCTGCTCACTTAAGGTGAGGGTTAAAATATTTTATGATTTCTGAACTGTTTTTTCTCAATAACCGCAAAACGCACAGTGTTGATTTTTATGACAAAGATAGCTTGAGCATTTTATTTACCTAAATCCAAGACAGAAACGCGATTGGTAAAACTTTGCTTGATGGATTTATTTTTTAAAGTTCGTTCCTCAGCAACAATTTTTTTCGAAAATTTTCATAAAATATCAATCATAAATATTTTTTTTTTAAATATTATGTTGGCCAATAGCATTGGGTACCTATTTCTAAGACACATTTTTTTTTTAATACTTAGTTTTTAAGATAATCGATATTTTCTTATAATAATATGTTGCTTACGTCGATTACTTTCGAGCGCCTTCTAACGCTTGCTATCTCTTTCCGCATTCTATTATAGTATGTAGCGCTGTCACTTTCTTCACTCCGCCCACTCGGCAGTTTATTATGATTCTAATAGCGCCTTAATTGATTAGCCAGATAGTCACTTACTTGTACAAAAAGTATGCACAAGTCACTAACTTAAAAAACGTTAAACATAGTCTGAGAAACACTTAAAAGGTACACAGTCATCATCAGCATGAGCCTGTAGAATTTAACTATTTTATTTAGCTGCTATTATTATATTTATTTTTTATTTAGCTGCTAGACAATTTTATTGTTTCATGACGAACGGTCTTGAGCCTTATCAACATTTGCTTATTGTACTGCCCTTACAACATTTGCTGAAGCTCACCTTAGCCATAGCTTCACCTAGTTTCTAAGACGCTTCAAAGTGATCCTAGTGATTTTATTGAAATAAATATTCCGGACATATTACACACGGTCAACTGATCCCAAACTAGGAATAGCCTGTACTATGGGTACCAGAGACTGACATACATAATATATATATATTTAACACCCAGACACAGAACAAACATCTGTGAATCACACAAATGTTTGTCAAGTGCGGGAATCGAACCCGCGACCTCTAGCGCAGAAGGCAGAGTTACTACCAACTGAGCTAAGAGGTCAGTCATTATAAACACCTTTTGAATTTGAACCTTTTCTACAGAAAAGACATGGTCAATAATTGAAAACACTCCGATTTGGGGTAACCGTGGCATTTTTTAGTAATCGGTTGTATACTGGTAGCGCGTCCGTGACATACGTTATTTGCTTGTTAGTGAATATGGCTGTTAGAGTATTTTTATTTTGTTAGACGTCTGGTAGGCTGGTCTCGAAAAGAATTTTTAATATGGAGCCGAAATAGACTAATTTCACTTGTGAAAGTGAAGTTAGAATTTAGTGTAATTAAATTGAATCAATCGTGGTGTGAATTGCATCTTGCCTCTTCATCGTGGTCACCAAATGGATGGGTGACCGATATCGATAGTATCATTATCAACTAAATGCTTCGGAGGTTTTCCAGTCCTGGCTGCAAAAGACTCATTTGAGGCCTTCAGGCGGCCTAAAAATTCCCCGATGTTGGTGGGTTCGACACCGGTCGTGCACCAATGAAAGCGCGCATAAACTTTTCAATTTGAAAAGTTTATGTACGCTTATATTATGTTATGCCACACTTTGGGTGAGTCTTACTGTATCAGGCTGATGATGATGATGATGATAATAAACACGCTCAAACGGTGAATAAACTGCAGACCATGCAAATATTTGTCCCGTAGCGGGAATTGAACCGCCCCTTTGCGTCTCAGACGGGCACTACGCATCATCATCAAGATGGAATTCTCAAAGATAAAAATAGGTACCTATATGGTAACTCAGGCTAGAGGTGTATTTAGTGAGTATATTTTATTAATAAAAGGTAGTTAAATAGAAGATTCACGGACGGGTTTTTTGATCACTTCAATATAAATCAATTTGTGAAGTGAATCCGTTAACGTACACTTATAGTTACGGCTTTTTTCATGCAAAAAAACCTTTTTCGTCTTAAGAACGCTTAAAGATCTGTCACCGAAACTTCTTTCACAGACGGTCATAATTTGACTCCTGTAAAAAATGTCACGACTGGCTATGAAAAGGCAAAATTGCGAATTATAACAATGTAACCAAAATAATAAAAAATCTTACAAAATTATGTTGCCCGATCATGGTGTGCTCTTTCTAAAAGTATAAAAACAACAAATTCACAAAATGTACGAAATTCCTGGAGACTATCTCTTGACTTATGGCCCTGGCTACACAGAAGAGCACAGTGATAGCTCGGACTTCGAAGAATCATGTATACCGATTATATCAAAGAAAGGAGGCAACCACAGCCTACTGAATCAGCCACACACGCATAGACACAAAAAGGCCGAAAACCCACTATATTTACCACAAACACAATACAACTACGATGAATACCCTATCAAGTTGAAAAGAGAGCCCAGTAAAGAGTTACGGGACTCAAAAGCTGTACAAGTAAGTAAAACCAAAAACCACCATAAAAGGAAAAAAGCACTGATGTTGAACAGCGGCGATCAGCCCGATCTGGTCCAGTCCAAGCTGTCACTTATCCGCCATAAGATCATACCCTGTCTATCAAACATATTCCGAAAATCATACACAAAACACGAAAATATGTGTGTCATAAACGAAGACCAAGCCGATTATGCTAGAAATAATAGCTGCCAGCACTGCGACAATTGCGAGCGAAGACGAATAAAAAAGTTGTATAAGACACAGAACTATGCCGTCCAACCAGTTTACGCCATCGAAGGCAACATACATAAAGCACCAGCCCCGTTTACTCCGAAAATGACCGAACCGTTAAAACATAACCGTAAAAAATCTACAAACCAGTATTCGACCTGCAGTATTTCATCCTCATCCGAAAGTGAGACACAACTATCAGAGAAAATGAAGCTAAAGAGCTTGAAAATGAGGAAAAGATTCAAAAAGGAAATAATAAAGGAACACTGGAAGTATCAGCAGAAACAACTTTTTAAAAACCAACAACATCAATACCCGTCTAAAGACCACAAGTCTCCATATCAAGTGTTCACTTCTCCGTATCAGCAGTCGAGAACAAACGTCTCACCATCCGATAGCCAGTACACCACGGAAATGCCAGCCTCATCGTCAGGCTTCTGGGAGTATCTCTTCGATAAAATTAACCGGAAGTACCAGGTTCAGAAGATGGAAATGCCTAAGCCGTGCCAGTGCAGCACCAGTAGAGAGCAGCTTCCTTATTCACCTAGTTTCTGTGAAAACACTGAGCAAAAGCCAGAACCAAGTTACTGTAAGGGTCGCCAGCAAAGTTTTCCAGGGAAAAGCTGTTCATGTGCAAGTCCTAAACCAGAGCCGTCAATGAACGGATGCTGTCGCAGGAATGGGCCGTCTGAAAACTTGCCTCCAATGACATCTGCTATGTCCAAAAACTCTCTCTCAATAAAAGTTAAACCAGCACTTGCACCGCCAGACAAAAGTATCCAATGCAAATGCTACGATAAAGCGGATAGGCAGTCCAAAGCCCCTTCTCAATCATCCAAACTCCCATTGCAGGGAGGGACAAGCTCAAACACGAAACCATGCCAAGAAAGTCATGACGCGATCACAACAACCTTAGCTGATAAGTACAATGGAGAGATCCTTTGCATCCATAACCCTCCTTGCATCCTCATCAACGGCTGTCTCAACTTACCTCCGCAGAAGGATCCACAACAGCAAATGAACTTCTGGCCCGTCACAGAGAGCAAAAAATCAGCCTTCAGCAAGAAAAAATCTTCAAAAAGCTCTTCAAAGCGCGAGCAAGCCTGCCAATACCACGTCCCGTACGTCGAAGTCCATCAATGTCAGACTCCAGAATACAAAGTGGAGAAGAAAATACAAAGCATATGTCACCACGACCCCCCGTGCGAAGTTGTGAGAGGTTGCTACAAGCCGAAGTACGACCCGAATCTACAGAACTCATGCGTCCACGTTCCCATGTGCCAGAAAATCCCTGAATGTATGATTGGGCAACGACTTGAAGGGCGAGTATCCTGTGAACATCGACCTAGATGTCCAGATATCCCTTTGTGCTCTCGAAACTACACAGTTTTGACTGCAACGGAGAATTTCGGAGCTCAGGTCAAGCCAAAACCGCCCTTAGTGTGTCGTCACAATCCGCCGTGTCTCATGATCCCAAAATGCCTTGGTCGGGCTATATGTGAAGGCTTCTTACCCTATGACGCAATACCTGATTGCACCCACCAGCCGCTATGCGAGATGATCCCCGCGTGCTGCAGAAAATGCACCAAAGAAATGGTTTCTGTCTCATCTCAATACCCAAATTCGTGTCGTATAGTCTAGGAGACAAGGTCCACATTTCAAATCTGTTGGCCTCGTAAAGTAATACCTAGTTTTATTTAATTGCAGTGTTCATTTCCAAAGTCGTTACTATTGATTAGTATTGTGGCGTAGCAAAGCTAAGTAAACAAGTTGCACGTATTAATTGCGCATTTATGTCTTTCCATCAGGTTGGAGTAAACTTACGAGTAATAATTTTTCCATAATCGTTATTCCGCTAAAACAACAAGTAACAGAATATAACTATGTTCTCGAACAAACCCATTTCGCGGAAAAGTGTTTACTCTATACTCCTTGAGTTCATCATTTCTTTCTGATCTATTAGTACCTCGCACGCATCTATACGTGTACCCGTTTTATGTGAGTATCATACCTTATGCTCATCATCATTATGAACTGAGCTGCTGTCCACTGCTGATCGTAGACCCATAGATTTCCACAGCGACCTTTATTATGTTGTTTTGCTATCCACTCAAAAAAATCATTATAAATGAATTTGATTGGAATTATGATGCATTTAGTTAAAATTAGTTGGTTTAGTTTGTCTATTTATTATATAATAAGATCTTATATCATATTATTCACATTTATATACTTGATACACATTTTTAGTGTGACACAAAGTTTGATTATATGCGGACAACTGAACCGGACTACAGGCAATGAGTCGCCAAAAGTCTCTATGTTAGACGCCTTAGAATTTTTATACCAATTAAGGGCAATACTAAGACATTTTAACGTTAAAAATTGCTTCTATTATTTATTCTGTGACGCAATATAGTAATGTCCATCACCCATGTAGAATAAAAATCACTCATCTTTGTACAATGTATGTATAGACTACCTGTTTTGCATAGTTAATGTTACAAATTTTGGTTAACAAATTAGAGTATTTATAGTTTTTCTTTTTTATATTTATTGATAAACCATTGCCTCCTAGACTATACAGACGAGTCAAGGAATAACAATAAGGAAGCGAACATCATTACAAAACAGACTGTTCAGAATGATCCACGTGAAGCGATCTGATCAGACGCCTCCTTGTGCATTCGGACAATACTAAGGTGCAACCAAAGTGTGAAAAGTGTTAAAAAGTGAAAAGTGGTCAGTGCCTTATTCAGATAAATAAAGTCATAGTCAGTCTTAACTAGTTTTCGTTCATTTAATTGTGGTAATAAAAAAGTGGTCGTGGTGGCCCCGGCTGAAGAATAGGCCCCTCCATATCTACCTATCCGCTGATGTCGTAAGAGCCGACTTAGGGATAAAAGCTAGGGGATGGGCAACAGCGTCTCTCATTTTAACAACGATAGCTCTAAGTGCGCTCGCCAACACGCATGCCCAGCGTGGTGAGTATGGGCAAATGCCCCCACATGATAAGGAATTTGCTCTGTCTGTGGGGGAGGCCATGTTTAGCAGTGGACGTCGAACGGCTGAAATGATGAATATAAAAGATGGTGCTTCGTTGATTTTTGAGGCACAATAAAGCTTTGAAAATACCATAGTATGTTCAATTTTATTATGCAACTGGCCAATGCACAGTATGCAATTTTTTTTTATTGATAGCACTATTCGTCATCATCATCATCATTTCAGCCGTAGGACGTCCACTGCTGAACATAAGCCACCACCAAAGATTACCAGAAACAAGCATTTGGGGGATTTGTCCATACTCGCCATTTGGGAATGCGGGTTGGCGAGCGCAGATAAAGCTCTTGTTGTTGATAGGGTGCCCATTCCCTAGCTTTGTTTCCCTAAGTCACCTCTTACGACATCCACGATGGAATCAAAGCGTCTGATGGAACCCGAAAAATACATGAACTGAAGTGAAGTGATGTTCTAATGATGGTTAATAGAAACCACAGTGAGAACAAATATTTTAGGTTGTCTAATATAATTAGCATTAGTTAATAGAAACAGACAATAATTAGTAACATTTACTCTAAGTGGAAACTCTGGAGACGATACTGCTATTCGTTGCTTCATTACTGGTTCTTTCTTTGTTACACGGCCAGGGAGGCCTAACGATTTTTAACCGACTTCAAAAAGGAGGAGGTCCTCATGAATCCCCAGTCGGCTGTTTTTTTTATTTTTTTTTTGTGATATCGGTTTAGTATTGGGAGTGACTCGATATCACTGCCAATAATAAACCGATTTTGATAATTCTCTCGCCGGTGTATAGATTATGATCCCGGGGTGGTCCCAAATTAATTTTATTCCTGAGGGATTGCTACTTGTCCCGTTAAACTTAAAAAAACGCCATCATCTCTTGAAATCGCCACTTGCCGAAATTTTTTGTCGACCGTGGTATGGTATGGTTATCCTCGTGACTTCGTTCGGTTGCTGCTATTTTTACATAAACTATAAACTTAGAGGTTGTGTGTCGGGAATTTCTTTCTGTGCACCCATACGTTACATCAGGTAACCCTGCAAACATACTCTTAGTAGGCTCTGCGTTGATTTTCAAAGAGAATAAAACCACTACGTTTGATTGTCAGTCAGTCCGTCAGTACCGTAAGAGTTATTATTAATGATGAATGGATGTCATACTTCTTTTTCTTTTGCAATCAATTTTGTAAATATTCAGGAATTTGACGTCGGTTTTTAGTTTTTGTAAAAAATATCTTATTCGCACATCTTGTGGCGAAAAGATTAGATTCACCTGGAGATTATCGCAACAAGCGATAGTCTATTGACATTGCATTGTATGTACCTACGCACGTATTAAATGAAAAATCGCTTACATTTATGTCATAGGTACAATAACATCGTCTTGCGGTAGCCACGTGTCTCGAGTAAACTTTAGAAACTGCTAGGACATAGGCCTCCCTGAAAGAGTGCCGTGATTAACGTTCCTTTTCCATCCAACGACTTCCCGCAACCTTCACAATGTTGCCATTTAAGAACGCTATTATTGCTCAACGGCTGTCGGTGTCTCGAGCTTTAAAGCCTGTCCACTTCAGCTTTCTGATTCTAAGTTTCTTGCTCTGTCAGTCTAAGTCTTTTATTAAAGTCATATAATTACTTACCTATGTATATTTAAGAGTAATCAGGCGTATGTAGGTATAACAATGGTTATAAACTGTACTAAACTATAATAATAATAAATATTCCGGACATATTCACACGGTCAACTGATCCCAAACTAGGCATAGCCTGTACTATGGGTACCAGAGACTGATATACATAATAGATATATATTTAACACCCAGACACAGAACAAACATCTGTGTTAGTCACAAATGTTTGTCCAATGCGGGAATAAAACTCGCGACCTCTAGCGCACAAGGCAGAGTGACTACCAACTGAGCTATGAGGCCAGACCTATGTGCCTAAGATGTTTCAGATACAAATTAAATTACTAAATAGCTACTACATTCCTAACGTTATTTATACAATCAATGTTCTTGACTTCTAATGACTCATCACAAATTACGTAAAAGTCTGACACGAAAAACCCAAAAATACCCAATCGAATTGCCTCAAAGAATATCTAATTTCCAACCATTCAATGCAAATGTCGCATTCTCTCACGATGCTGACGGAGCGCCATGTACCACATACTTATTACAGAAATGCTAACTGGAAACTCGGGGAATAATGTAAAACAATAACAGTAGTACAGGAAGCCAATTCGTCAGAAATCTATTGCCCATCTATTAAAAAAAAATGTCTCGGATCATTTTGAGCATTACTTTGCTCAGAGTTCTTAGTCTCGTCGTCTTGGTAATAAATTCAGCCGTCAATCGTCAATGCTATGTATGCTATGTATAACCACAAACACACACACATGCATACACAATAGCAACTTCTTTCTTGAATTGTCTCTAAATTCCGTAATTTCTGGTTGCTGTATGTATGTACCTTAGTCTAATTTAAAAATTAACTTTATCTACAAGTTAAATCTAACTGTTAACTACATACTGTACTTGTTTATGTCATAACTATAACCATTACATGGGAGAAGACACTAACTTCTGTACCACAGGTTATCTTACCTAGCTCAGGAGTCAGGGAATTCACACAATGTCTGTACTTATTACTTTATGTCAATAAACAAATATTACATTAGAAAGAAAGAAAGAAAGAAAGAAAAGAAAGAAAATACATTTATTTTGGACACAAAGATTACATTAAATACATTACATAATGCTTGCTATGCTGTGTTCCGGTCTGAAGGGTGAGGTAGCTGGTTGTTTGCTTGTCGTGTCACTGATACCTTTTTGGTCTGCTCAGTGGCCAGGTTGAAGAATGATGGCCCTGAAAAGGGCCTCTGACCATCGGTAAAAGAATTAGCATAGTGAAAGGATTAAAGTGCGCCTCTTAGAGACTCTTTTCGAGCACAAGTTACATGTCTTTAAATTTTTAGTTTCTAGGACATGCCGGTATCCTCGCGATGTTGTCCTTCACCGATTGAGAGCATTAGTATAGCGCACATTAATTTTCCGAAATCCATTGGTGCAAGAGCGGATTCGAACCCACGATTGGATTGGAAGGCGGGGCCACTACCAGCACTCAAATAGTGCACAGGTAGCCGGTGAAAGCACAGGCACATGTGATTTATCAACGCAAGTTTCAGGGATGGGCTACGCGTGCGTAATGGCTCTAGCAAGCGTCAAACAATGCTTGTAAACCATATGATTGTTTGCCACCTTAGTTGGTTAAAAAGACTATGCTCTGAATCATCATCATCATATCAGCCGTAGCATGTCCACTGCTGAACTTGCCTCCCCCAAAGAATTCCAGAGCGACTTCCGATCATGTGGGAGGTATTTGCCCATACTCACCACGCTGGGCACGCGGGTTAACGACCGCAGTTAGAGCTATCGTTGTTTAAATAGGGGACGCTGCTTCTTATCCCCTAGCTTTTTCCTTTAGTCATCTCTTACGACATCCACGGTTAAGTAGATATTTAGGGGCCTTGTTCTTCAGCCGGGGCCACCACGGCCAAATTATTCAATGCTCAAAAAAACGATAGAAAATAACTTCACACAAGCAATCACGCGGGCAACCTCACATACAAACTAAAACATTAGCCCACTTATAATTCAACCGAAATTATCGGATAAAGCTTTCTGCCGACTGCAACTTCCCACACCTTTACCGCAACCGTACCGACACCGATTGTATAACTAACTAAGCGGTTGCCGGTCCGGTTAGCCACGGTATGGCTACGGAACGGTATATTAAGGCAGGTTTACTCCCTATGATAATGATCTTGCTCAGAGTTTCTCTGAAGGATAAAATCTGAAACGAGTTTATCCGAAAAAAAGGTCAACATTGCGCAGAGGATTAGCAAGCTGAAATGGCTGCCGGCCGGGGTTGCCGTAAAACCGACAATGGTAAGAACAAATGTATATTTCAGTGGAGACCGTGTTTAGGTAAACGTGGTGTAGGCCATTCTCTGGCAACGTGAAGCCACGATATTCGTATTGTAGCTGGTAACACTTGACGAGAAGAGCATAAAACCGCGCTCAGTGGTGCATCTTGGGAGAGATACAGTGGCCTGATATAGGCTGGTGTTGATGATGATTGTACGACGTCCCTGCTGAGCATAGGCCTTACAGATTTCCGGGGCGGCTTTCTATCATTTGCTCACCACGCAGGGTACACGGGTTGGCGATCGCCCTTATTTAGAGCTATCGTTGTTGAAAAAACTGCTGTCCCCTATCCCCTAGCTTTTTGCCCTTAGTAGCCTCTTACGACATTTACTGGTTGTTACATATGGAGGGGCCTATAGATAGAGCTGGGTTGATGATGACGGCCATGATGATCCCACACAATACATTGTGTTTTGGTCATTCTTGTAATTTTTCTAATCCTTTACTCAATCTTTTGAGAGTGGGTGAACGAGTGATGCAGTAGGCAGTAACCTTAATAGCTAAAACCGGCCCACAGCGGACCCTATAAACATTTTTTTACTTATAGTTTAGAATTTCCTAATCTTTACGTCCCAAGAATTTTATCATAAACCTTCTACCTAAATGTAGAAACGAGTTACCTACCTGTACAAAAAACGACTCCAAAATGTATTATATTAAATCTTAACTCGACGCAGCAAGGTCTACATCTCTCTGCATAGATGTATTCTGTGATTTCGTAAGGCTGTGATCAAAAACTAATGAGTGGAGACCGTTGAACCCGACCAGTTTCGGTTTTAAGGTTCCGTGGATTAATAAAGAAAGAAAGTAGTAAATTGTGGTATTAGTTATAAATGAAATTAAATACTCAGATATTTGAACAAGCTTATGTGTGGTTGGCATTTTTATGTCAGTTTCAGGAAATAATCAAAATAGTCTATAATTTTACGACAATTTTTTTTACGAAATGTAACCATTATTGATATTGAAGTTTTAAGTTTTATATATTGGTTTAATGTTTCAAAAAGTTATTTAATTTCGAAAGTACTGGTTAGAAACATTATGTTCTCATATCATTCGAAATGAAATACAGTCAGTCAGACTGACTGACTGTATATCATCATCATCATATCAGATGCAGGAAGTGCATTTCTGAAAATAGGCCTCCCCACAGATTTGCAGAGCGACTGATCTTGTAAGGGCTGCATCTAACATAAAATCAATGATTAAATCTTTATAAATTCTTTAGTAAGAAACAAAATTAAATATTTGTTTTGTAATTTAGGAGATCTAAGCTCGTCAATGGGAAAGTATAGTATGTTAAAAGAAAGTTTTGTTTTGAAAGTTATGTTTTTACAGAAAAAGTAGCCTATATTATATTCTAGGTAAATATTTTATTGATTCCAAGTTTCAACGAAATCGGCGGCGTGATTGAACAACAAACATCCAAACATATTCAAAAACTTTCGCATTTATAATATTACTAGGATAGGTACATAGACTAAATATATACGAAATAACTCAAATTCGTTGAGTTATTTCGTATATATTTCGTTTTTTCATTCAAAATTAAAATTCAAGTCCTGAAACATTGGAACTAACTACGTTCGTGATAATAATCGGTTAAACCTTAGCTATCGCAGAAAAAAACTCAACATTCGAAGTGTCACTCATTCTCAAGTGATTTCATTAGTAAGAAAGTTATTTGTTCGTAGAATAGCACTATTTATTGAACTTAGTCACGGCACTGGCCTTGATTCTCTGAGAAACGGTTACCGTTATATAGCGGCGGTAGGCAAGCACAGTAACCATTAACAGTTAAGCTTAGGAGCAGGAGCGCTCTTTATACGAAGTCCGTCCAGATAAGTACCACCTATCCTTGCCTGTAACTTTGCAGCCAAGTACAATGCTGTGTTCCGATTTGAAGGGTGAGGTAGCCGGTGAAAATTAAATGAAAATCACGCGAACGAAGTTGCAGGATTTTCCACTAGTTTACAAAAATATTTGTAATCAAAATATATATGAAAAAAAAGATTTATTTATTTAGAATACAGTACATCTTAACATGTTTTTTTTATTCATAAGGCGATAGTATGTATTACCAAGATGTAGCTTACTTATTAATTTCTTAATACACACCCACATAGCTAGTGTGGGGTTTAAGAAATGAATTTTCGAACCTCAAGATCTAAGGGGTGCAGTTTTTTTGAAGTTTGAATGAAAATAACAGCACGCTATTCAGGTCTCGATCGTAATATAACGGTCTCTTTTTTTGGAAAACCTAAGCTAAGGAATGCATAGTGTGAACGATGCTTGGTCAGGCAATGCTAGTTTGAATCATTATTGAACTAATATATTGGTTTGGGAAAGTTTTTTAGCGTACAGTGTAGAAATGAGTAATTGTAGAAATAATAACGTTTAAAAAAATTAAAATATTAATTTGTTTGTGAAAGACCTATTGATCAAATAAACCCCCACCCGATGGACCGACGACATTGTGAAGGTTGCGGGAAGTCGGTGGATGGAGAAGGCTCAAGACCGTTCGTCATGGAACTCTTTGGGGGACGCCTATGTCCAGCAGTGGACTTCTACAGGCTGATGATGATGATGATGATGATGATTGATCAAATATTTAGGATTTAGGCTCTATAATCGAGATTAATACATACCTAGGTGAATATGCTTACAGAGAATCATGTTAAATCATTTTTTTTATTACTTATCTATACCTACAATTGCGAAACTGAACTCATTGAACGCACAAGTAGTATAATATTGCTTAACGCAGAGTTCAAAAAGCGTGGGATATGTCATAAAAAAAAAATTTAATCCCTTACCTATTTTGAATAAATTTTGAGTTTGACTTTTAGGAGCTTGTGATGTCGCTAAACTACTCATACCTATATCACAAAAACTACCACAAAAATATGTTATAGCAAGTACTGATTCCAAGAATATTGTTTTTTTTTAAGTTTAGCGGGACAAGTATCAATCATGAATAAACATTTTATAATAATAATAATAATAATAAATATTCCGGACATATTCACACGGTCAACTGATCCCAAACTAGGCATAGCCTGTACTATGGGTACCAGAGACTGATATACATAATAGATATATATTTAACACCCAGACACAGAACAAACATCTGTGTTAGTCACAAATGTTTGTCCAGTGCGGGAATCGAACCCGCGACCTCTAGCGCAGAAGGCAGAGTAACTACCAGCTGAGCTATGAGGCCAGTCTATGGGACTTTGGGATCATTCTCTATACACCAGTAAAGGAATAAAGAAAAACGATTAATAAATACTTGGCGGAGATATCGAGTAACAAAAAAATACAGCCGAATTGAGAACCGTCGGCTTAAATAAAAACATATCAAGTTGGTGGCACAGCCTGGACGGACATTAACATAATATTAGTATAAACTCTAGTAAATGTCATTCGTTTTCGATGATTATTAGGACTTTTATGATATTTGAGATGTAAAAAAATAGATTATAGAAGAAAAGGTCAACACCTTTGGAATATGAGATGGGGTGAGCATAAAGTAGGTAGGTATATTTCAACATTTTGTAAAAAGTGTTAGAAAACTGGTTCAGTTTTGAAATATAGAATATAAATAAATAAATATAAATATTCCGGACAGATCACACACGGTCAACTGATCCCAAACTAAGCATAGCCTGTACTATGGATACCAGAGACTGATATACATAATAGATATATATTTAACACCCAGACACAGAACAAACATCTGTGTTAGTCACAAATGTTTGTCCAGTGCGGGAATCGAACCCGCAACCTCTAGCGCAGAAGGCAGAGTTACTTCCAACTGAGCTATGAGGCCAGTCAAATATAATAATAATATATATGTTTATAGAGTGTGTTCCGTTATATGCAGGTACAGTACTGAAGCCGAAAGGGGCATATTTAACACCCAATGATAGATAACTTTGCTTCTACGACTTTTACGACATCTGTAGGAGATAGGCACAACGATATTCTAAATTAAAGCAGCCAACATGGGAAGGTCCTTCCACATACAGAAGATCGCAGCCAAATAACGCCAATAGTGTTCTGTACTTGCGGTAGGTAAGGTTGCCAAAGCTCTTTATGAGGGCGCTGCAGTGACAACTGGAGGACCTGTGGCGCGGCGCCAACAGATATGTCACCACATATCTGTTGGCGCCGCGCTTAGGGAGACCCAGTGACACGGCTGACCGCTAGCAGCAGGCTGAAGGGGCTCCTAAACTCATATACATCTACATATAGCCCAGGATGACTGGTAGAAAATGCTTTAGCATTGAGTCCTCCTTACACTAAGTTTAAGAGTCAAAGTATAAATAAATATAAATAATCTCCAACTGGCCTCATAGCTGGACAAACATTTGTGTGACAAACATTTGTGTGATGAACACAGATGTTTGTGCTATGTCTGGGTCTTAAATATAATTATATATATATTATGTATATCAGTCTCTGGTACCCATAGTACTGGTTATGCCTAGTTTGGGATCAGTTGACCTGTGTGGACCCGATTACTACTAAAGGAGAGGACCTGAGGCCCTTCCACTTGCCACTCAAGCATACTGCTATAGCTGTGTCTTTTGGCTAGGTATATTGCACCCATATTCCAGAAAATATTAGGCTTACAACTATGTCTATTTCTTAGTGTTCGGCTGAATATATTTTTTTAATCGTAAATACTAGAATATGTTATTTCACAATCTGAAATCTCGTCTTCGTGTATTAAATACATAAATTATATTATCTAGATAGCTACAATTTATTTTATTGTTATAACGTCATCTATACTAACTTGAATTTGCGATAATTACATTTATTGATTGTACAGTAAACTGGTGTAATTATGCTAGAATTTACAAACTTATTGTTAACCAATTAGGATAAAAATAGCCTACAGAGCGCGCTTGATAAGAATTTGATTAGGAATAAGCACAGTCAGTGAAACATTCTCTCAAAGACTACAATAAAAAATCTTCAACGCTCCATACATCTTCCAAACCATAGATCACATTTCGAAGCCTTCGATGCATGGGCATAGTTTTAAAATATTATATATAATAATATATGTAATATAGATAAGAATGTTGATGAATGTTGAATGTTGATAGATAAGAATGTTGATGGATGTAGTAGTAGAGTTAGGCCAAATAAAAGATGGATGGACTGTGTGAAAGTGGGTAAGACAGGAGTGAGTTCTGAGATGACGACTTATAGAGGGAAATGGCCGACCCCACATAACGTGGTATAAGAGGAGGAAAATGATGATGATGGTCGAATGGCACTTGCTCGAACTCAATGCATAGATAATGTTTTTTGATAAACTTATAATATACTTTATAACTTTGTAATATCGCTTTTCGGTCTCTACAAGTATAATTACTTATCTAGGGTCGATAGTTTTGTTCGTGTAATTGTACAAAATTATTATATTTACTGACCCAATTAAATTAATTGCACATGAAATAATTGATAAATCAACTGTCATGATAAGCCGACAAAATTAATAAATGTTTAATGCTGGAAAGATCCAATGAACTATTAATTATTAGATGCTTAAATAATAAATAAAAAGATTATACTATGAACCAAAATTTATTGTAATAGAAATACGATGATATTATTAACCATAATAATGATGTAATAAGTAAAATTATAATAATAATATTTAATTGACCACGTCTTTACAGTTAGGAGCGATACTATTAGTAAAAGTCAATTAGTAGCCAATGATGTCATTGGCATCGGCGATGCTTTAAATCTTTTAATATTTTTCTGGCTAATAATCGACATTTGCCATTTTATCAAAAGTGTACCGCTATCGTATTTCCTTTATTCGATAATATTGTTTCTTTTTGTGTGTAGAATAGTCCCCTTTTGGGATAACATTCCAGTAACGGAACATGTTGTTTATGACTTAAACTAAAACATCCTAAATTTTCTACCAAAGATTTTTTTTTTTTTTACTCACATTCGAGTACGTCGTATGTGAGTAAAAAAGGTGCATGCAATATTAGCACAGTGCGGCGTATGGGCGAAGTGCGTAGAAGAGTTTGGATAGTTTCATTCTTCTTTATACTTTTCTTCCAGAAGTTCCGTAGGAATTAAGCAAACCCAAGAGCACGGTATGAAGTTCCTACAATCTTATAGCACGTAGGAACTCTATACCTCGCTAGTGGCATTCACTGTAGGTACTGTCTTCATTCTTCTGTGTACTTCATTCTTCTTTTAGTGGTTCAGCTTCGTTTCATTCTTCTTTTGATTGCTTGAATTGAGTACTCTTTAGGAATGAGTTGTCACTATATCCATGAAGGGAAAGGGCTGGTATATCGTACCTACTATTTTAAATTCTTTTGAACTATCATCATCATCATCATCATCAGCCTGTAGAAGTCCACTGCTGGACATAGGCCTCCCCTAAAGAGTTCCACGAAGAACGGTCTTGAGCCTTCTCCATCCACCGACTTCCCGCAACCTTCACAATGTCGTCGGTCTATCGGGTGGGGGGCCTTCCAACACTGCGTCGCCCAAACTATTGTAATGAGATATTCTTAAAGTTTTTTTTTTTTTCAAAGTAGTATGATATTATATCAGCCCTTCTCCTATACTCCATGTTCATCATCATCATCATTTCCAACGCGGGACATCCCCTTGCTGAAGATAGGCTTCCATAGATTTCCAGACCGATCGATTTTGTGTGAAACCAAACGGCACCCAACTTTTATTAGGGCATCTTTCCATCACGTGGGGTCTAACTTACTTATTTATTTATTTTATTTTTATTTCTTAGGAAAACAAACAGTCATAAAAAACTACTTATTAATCCTAAACTATAACTAAAAAGACCATTTAAAAGTTTCCGCAGATTGAATTACGCTGCGCTTTGCGGTCGTTGGGTCTTCACTCTTGAAACACACTGCCACAGTGCTATTTTTTATGCATGGGCAGTAAAAATTACTAATTGAAATGACATCTAGAAACCTCTGCGTAAATATTAAATGGTTTTGCAAATCAGCATTAGTTCAATGGCCCGTGTTGGTGCAACAACAAGGAAAATGCAGTGAGTCTTCTGAGAATACATTTTTTACACGAAAAAAACATTACTAGGACATATAATTTATTACCAAAGATAGTTTATTACCTAATGTGCTTTTTTCGCACAAATTCAACAATCTGCCTGTGCGTTAAACCAAGGATAATAGTGTAGTATTATATAGTCTATGGTTAAACTAAGATACGAGTTTCTTACGTCTTCTAGGTTCTTATTCATAAAATAAAGATTCAAAGTATATCAGATAAACGAAGGAGTTTCGCATAAATATATAAATATTCATAGTAAAATATTTGGTTACATTCCGACAAACATTTGCATTTGAACACACCAGCTGCTTACGATTAATTTTCTTAGGAAAAATTTACATAATTTATCCACGGAAGGGATTTAAGCATTTAACCCTTTAGGTGCCTAAACATTTAACCCTTTTCGTGTCTTTAGGTATGCAAAAGCTAAAGCCCTTCGGCGATGCAAATTTTTGTGGGAACTCTAAATTTGCATGAGAAATTCAAGTCTTTGCAAACAGTAGCTGTTTTCGTGAGACATTTTTGATAATTTGGCACTTGGGAATTCGGCAGTAGGGTAAGGAATAGATTTATGTAAATTATGGGAAGACGTGTTACTGGTCGGAGACAGCGGTAGCATTTTAGGGTTATATTTTGAATTTTTAATGTTGGGAATTGTCATCCTTTTTCAAAAATGATTGACTTAAATTCTATATCAATTTAATTTTATTCGATAACTATCAAAGTTTTGTTTCTTAACTTACAACATAATCGTCTCATAGTTTTTATTCCCAAAAATAGTAGGCAGGTTGCCTACCATTTTTGGGAATCTCAGTTCTGCAGAAGATCAGATATTTGAAGATATCTAAGAAGGTTAGATAGAGGTATGTCCGAAGCCGAACATTAGGCATAAGCCCCATTTTGCAGTAGTGAGTAGTGATTCATACGTGTCAGGATGCAGGCTCATCGCCGTTAATACTTAATAACTATAACTGAGAACTAGACATTGAGCAGTAAGACCAAAGTTAGTAATAATAAATATATTTTTGACCTTTCGCGATACAGTGTTGATTAAAGTATTTTTTTTATAAAATGAGCAATTCCTTATCGTAAATACTGAATCCACCTAAATTATTTTTAAAAAGCCTTTAGGCCAAATGTCTGAAACGCGCTAAAAGGCTTACGCACCTTAAGGCGAAGTACACATGCCATAAAAGTTCATTTTTAATGAGCCGGAACGCAAGTCTGCACCCTCTTTATAATTAGTTGGACAACGGGTGGTAGATTTCAAAACCAGTGTAATTTTAACTGTATCGTCTTATTAATAAGTGTGATTTTGTATTGCGACACGTCTTCACAATGGTCGCTGAAGGTGATCAAAGATGGTATCACCGGAGACTATTTATTATGATTATAACGTAACAATGCCTGAATATAGCGATGTTTTTTTTATCAAAAGCATATTATTTTTTGAATACAAAACCAGTTGAGCACGACATGTGGTTATTAAGTGCTAAATTTTATAAAGTAACTTGCAAAACTTGTATGTAATAGAATATTTTAGTCATAAATTCAATAACCTATTACTATAGCAATAAATAAACCTAAATACTTATAGTCCTTACTCAACGATAGCTACAGAGAGGTGAGAATTGATTTTAAAGTAGATAATAAACTAAAATAGTATTTAAATAGGTACTATTTAAAGTCAAAAATCACTTTGAAGCTTCTGAGTTTCTTGGCCTACGGCTTCTGAGTTTCTACGCCTGTTCTACGACTAAGAATAGAAAAATCAGGGAAAGAACCTATATTTTTTCGACGATGTTTATTCCGTAAATACCTACCTATTCTTTGCAGGATTATTGGTAACACAAAATTTATTTTTTTAAACTCAAGATTAATGATAATAACATATTAATCACTAAGAAGTTAAACAAATACTTTCAAATCAATCAATCTTTTTGTCGCATTGGTCGCGTCAGTTTGCTCCCAGCTTTAGCAATACTGACTATAAAGGTGTGTACAGACGGGGGCACTGCGTAAATCCCTCTCATTTAAAGGATTCCCAGTTGAAATTAGTTCGCAAATCTCCGGCTTACCTCTCCCCGTTACAGATGTAGATGGATAAGAAGGAGTTTTCTTAAGCCATCTTATTGTTTTTTACGATGTGTTTTCGTGTTGACTGTACTTAGTTTGGAATGTAATTTTTTTGTAGACATACGTATTACGTTTTTGCGTGTAAAATTTTACGCGTTTCCATTTTCTTTTAGAATGTATGGGGGCAAAACAAAATGATTTTCTTTACAAGGTTATTCATCACGAAAGGGGGTTATTCTATCAAAAAAATGAATGATATTAACAGAAAAAAACGTACGACGCCGTAAACTGATTTCATCCCAAAGAGCACATTTTTGCATAGAGTTTTTTTCAATGAGAAATGGCGAATTTGAAAATGTTGTAGAAATAACTTTATTTCCGATTGAGCGTTAAATAAACAAGCACCCTTCGGGATAGCATAGGTACATATTATAAAACACCTTGTATACAACTGGACTTGTAATGAGTAATTTCTAAGCAATTTTTAAGTGGTAATTACCTTTTATGTTTTCAAATATTTAATACACAACCCTAAGAAACGTGACGATATCAATTAACACGTTTCATGTTTACGTAAAGTTTGTGTGAAAGTTATCGTTTAATCCTAAGGTTATTCCTAACAATGTATGAACAGTTCGATTGAGACGCCACGCAATGTAGTAAGTGCTCTCACACACGACATCGAAGTGAAGTTATTCATTCAAAAGCATCGTACCAATATTTTTGAATACTTTAAGGAGGAGGTAGGGCACAGCGAGATTTTATCAATCTAAATTTGAGCAGCCCACCTGGAGAGGTACCTCCGCCTTGCAGAAGATCGCAGCCAAATAACATTATTTGTTTCAAATAGTGTTGTGTTCCTGCTGTGAGTAAGGTTGCCAGAGCTCTTTAGGGCGTTCGGGGTCGGCAACGCGTGCGTGATGCCTCTTGTATTGCAATCGCTCATAGGCTACGGTAACCGCTTACCAACAGGTGGGCCGTATGGTTGTTTGCCACCTTAGTTGTTTGTATAAAAAAAAACATTTTGTAGTTTTGTTACATTATGCCTATTATTTATTGGCACTAAACCGACCATGATAAAATCCGAAATGAGGAAATCGGTAAAAAAACCAAGGTCACTAACATATATTAAATTAAATTAAATTAAATTAAAAATTAAAATAGCTCTCAGAATTAGCAAGTTGAAGTGACACCGCGGCTTCGCTCGCATAGTACCTAAATAAAAAGCCTGTAATGCTATTCTAGGTAAATAACTCCAAGTTTCATCGAAATCAGTTGAGCCATTCCGGCGTGATTTAACAACGAACATCCTCACCAACTTTCACTTTAATAATTTTAGTAGGATAGGATTTTTAAAACATATCTTGCTTGAATACTGCGATAAAAAATAAACTAGGTAAAAATCTTTTCAGTTTCATTATCAATATCGATAGTCACCACATCACTAGCACTCACAGTTCGCGTGCTAGTGAGCGGTTTAGTTCAATACCGACGCAGCGCTGCGAATGACGAATAAACACGTCTTTCTTTACTTACAATTGTAGCCCAATCTCACAAGTTCTTTTTTGGTCACGATGCTAGGTCAGAAAGCTAGGTAATACCGGTGTTGGCCAAGTGGGAGATAGCTCGACTCTCGATGTGCAGGTAGGGTGGAATCCCGGCCGTGCAGCACTGGGTTATTGAAATGGATTTAAAGTATACATTTCCTGAGCGAATTCCTACCATGTTTTGGGGATGGTGGGGATTGTGCCCATACTTAACCGTACACTGGGCATATAGATTGACGAGCGCAGTTAGAGCTATCTTTGTGAAATGAGGACGCCGCCGCCTATCCCCTAGCTTTTACTTATTTACTTATGACTAACGGTATTGAAACTAAACGGTGTGGTGAAAGGATTAACTGAGTCAGATTCAGTGGTATCTTCCATACAACTGGAAAAACTGTTCCGATAAAAACCATCTCGTACAGAATAAATAACAGCTACTGGTCACTTATAAGTATTGGAGCATAAATAAGGTTGAAATTGAACACCCAGAATAACTAGAACCCCATGTAAGAAATGAGGACAGGATAGGGAAGGTCTATCATGTCTGGTTAAAGACTCGATAAGGCTTGGCAACTTTGTAGGATACTGACTCAATTACCACTGTTTGTACATTTGTATGGACGCTAAAGGAACTGACACCTGAATCGGCTAACAGCTGTTTAAATCCTTACTTGTGTACATAGTCCTTACCAAGAAACTGTCAAACTGTAGCAGCTACTTTTGGCGATAAATAGCTAATCAAATAGGTTATGGGCCTAGAAAATATGGCCTACTACCTCGCACTTTGTTATTTCTACATTCTACATGAGCGGAATACGAAATTTGGATTTGAATCAGTTCAAGTTATGTCATAACTTTAACGAAATCTAAGTAACTAAAACAGTTTATCATAATTTTCTAAAATAAATAAATACTTACTCAAATGAAATAGCTACAAAATATTACGCAATCAAAAAATAATCCGTAATAAAATAAGACTGTTCATAGGACACTGGAAAGATGAACAGTAAATAGAATTTTGCATTCATTTCTATTATATTTTTGTGTTTGCAGAAGCCATTAGCGTTAACAGGAAAAAGTCAGTTGCCAAAAGTGGAGGCAAGCATGCGTGCGTGTATGGCGCGACATTTCCCGCGCGTTCCATATTCAAATTTTATTGCCTCAATTAAAAAATGAACAGACAACCATTAGCTTCTCCATTTAAAAGTAGAATTTAGAATCAAATAGTTTAATAAACGTCTGGTCCATAAAAATAAATTCTTAATTTATATAATGTACGATTAGTACTTTTTAAAGAATTAAATAAAAACTTATTTGAATGAAATAAAAACATGACAATCGAAGCGAACTGGCCGAATACATGAGTTTTCACTAAGGTACCTACTCAAATTGACATGACAGTTGAACTATGTTCTCAATTTGAATTAAATAAAAAAGCAATGCTTTCCTACTTTACATAAAAATTGCAGATCAAATTGATGCTGTTTAGTGTTTATATAACAGCCGTTTATTTTAAGCAGGCGTTAAATGGCAACATTTTAACGGCTATGTTACGTTTATGGAGCAATAAAATGTGAAACGTACCAGCTCTGCCGACTGGAATGGTTTTTGTGTATTATGATGGCAATGCATCAAAGAAATGCAAACTCATTTTTATAAGCTTTTGTATACCTACGTACATATACTTACGTTATTGGTTATGCGAGGGCTAGACTGATAACACACACACAAACGCATGCTTCATGTGTTTAAATGTATGTTATGTCTATATAGTCTATGTGGTAGAGGCGCACTTTCTTTCACTACGCTGATTCTTCCGACACGGTCATAGGCCCTTTTCAGGGGCACCATGGTTAAACCAGGACACTGACCAGGAAAAAACCAGTGACACGACAAGCAAGCTTTATTATTTTTACACAATATTATATTTCGACGATATTATTGTGTTCATACAATATGGAGCTAAACGAGAAAAGCTAAGGGATGGGCAGCAGCGCCCTATATTATAACAACGATACCTCTAACTGCACTCGCCAACCCGCGTGCCCAGGCGTGGTGAGTATGGACCTTTTCCCCCCATATGATAGGAAGTCGCTCTACAAATCTATTGGGGAGGCCTATGTTCAGCATTGGACATCCTACAGCGTAAATGATGATACTATAGGTACGTTAAATTAGCCAGCGATATTGGGACACCTATATAAGAGAACTGTAAGAGATAGATGGTTACTTACCAACCATCGAGGATAACTATTTACTACCGAGGGTTGAATATTGAGAATAGCCATAAGTAAGTAATAAAAAATAATATCGTCAAAACTGATTTTACGTTTCAATTTCAAGTGGTCCCGAGCGAAAAACTTCACATTTACCTAGTGGGGATGCACTCAACGACGGAAATACGCCATTATCATACCCTCGATCACACATAAACATACACCCTCACATATTCGGGGTTGTACCCCACGAATTACCCTCGGGGGTAATTTTTACCCCATCACCACTCTGCCACCCACTCTACTCATCGAAATATTTGAATTGCTTACAACCAATTTCGTAATTCGTATTCGAATTTGGAATGATTTATTCCAATTTTGCGGTCAAACCCGCCAGCTATCGCGGACTACGTCATTATTGATGGTATTTTTCGAATTTCGAACATTTTCTGATGTAATTGCTGCTGATAAGGATAATTATTATTGAATTGATAGGTATGTAATGTAGTTAAATGAATAATCGATTTAGGTACAAAATTTTCGTTTTGGGGTTGTTGATTTTTTGGATTTTGTGTTGAAGATTTATGAGCATCCAACTCAAATGGTTTGAATCTGGATTTTCACTACGTTGAAGTGGCAGTAGTGCGCAGAGCCGCAGACTATATAGCTTGCAGTCGGGGATAAAGGTTCTCGAATGGTCACCACGACCTGGGCGAGGCAGTGTTGGAAGGCCCCCAATGTACCGACGATATTGTGCAGGTTGCGGGAAGTCGGTGGATGGATAAGGTACGAGACCATTGGCAGTGACACTATTTGGAGGAGGCCTTTGTGCAGCAGTAGACTTCCTGAGGCTGATGAGAAAAAGAGAACGAAAGAAAGAGAGAGACAGAGACAGTGATATAGAGAGATGCAGAGGCAGAGAGACATAGAGATACAGAGAGACATAAGAGGCAGAGAGATATCAACAAAAACTAAATCATAGTCCCACCTAGTTTAGGAAGGCACATTCCATGAAACTTGATCTACAAAATGGCATTTTTATGGTGATATGAAATAACAATAGGTACCTAACCTACCCGCCTAAGTACTAGTCAATAAGAATGTGTACCCACGCAATTTCACCTCACTAGTTCTAAAAGCTTTGTATTTGTATAACACGATCGACCTACCGTAAATGGAAGCCAAGCAATGAATTTCAAATATATACCTACTCATAAATATGGCGGTACTCTCGCCTACAGATCGATACTCGATGGAATAGTGCCGGTCCCGTACGCACATACCGCTAATTTGTTTTGACATTTCGAAACGAACGACCACTTTTCCCGCCTACTGCTTGTGCGTTCCAAATCCAAAGGGGATTTTAAATCTAATTCGATAAAAACCCGAAATTGAGCATTCCTATTTCAAACGGCAAAGGGTCCAAATTCGATTGACCGATGCAAATTCGAAACAGACCTCATTCGGTTTTATTGTTAGACGAGAGCGATAGAGTTTTCGCATATCTATTATGCCGGACCCTTTTTCGGGTTTTTTTTACCCTTTGTAGTTCAAGCGAGCGTTTGAGGGTTATCCCCTAGCGCGTGCCGTGAGATATTACTGATATAAAAACTTATGATTTACTAACGACGTACCTACTACCAAGTTTCGTTTTTAAACATCTTAGAGCCGCATAGTACGATGAAAGTCTAGTAATAATTACTAAATACGTAACACTAGGGTCCCCGGGGCACAATGCACAAAGACATTCTATTGTGTAACGCAACAATAGCGTGAGTCACACATGACAGACAGAAAGACAATGCGACGGCCGAGCCGGCACTTTTCTAGTGCCCATATAAGGCCGATATGCATAACGGGTATCGAGGGCGTTAAATAAACTAAAATATTCATACTTAACTCGTTTTGTTGAGCATAGACTTACCACAACAAGTAAATAACCTTCAGCGGGTACCTGCAACAAAGATTGCAAAATTGAATATAAAAACTCGACTACAAAAACACTGGCCGCAAACGCTGGCAGAATGCAGCGTGAATGGAGCATTAAAAAACAAATCAATCGCGTGCTTGAAAGAGATCCCATCAATCAGACGCCAATGCAACGAGTTATGTTTTCGTTCGAGGTTCAAAATACCCACGACCTTGCCACGGTCAACTCATGACGGCTTATCCTAGCTGAATGTTACTTTTTGCCACGCTTTTTGTTCACCAATTGCATAATGGCCGTGTAAATTTGCATAGCTAACGAGTAATGTTGCCAAAAATGATTTTAATATACAAAACAATGCCGCAAAGGCCAACAAACTGAGCAAAGATCAACAATTTTGCTGGTTTTTTATATGCAAGTTTTACCTTATCAAGGTCAGCACAAAGGAAACTCAGAGAGGATTGTGTACATTATATTATATACATATCGTAAACAATTTACACACAGGCGCAAATTACAACAATTTGCTAAGTTTTCAGTTGATGTTAATGTCCTCTGTGTCACATTCAATACGCGTTCGTCATACGAGACACGCAAAGTGACAAATGACAGCTAATCATTGTATTTCAAACCGTGCTTGTTAGTGACCGTCCGCAACAAATTTCCTTTATTGCTCGTACCGTACGTAAAGGTACAAAAAATGACTCACGACCTGTTTTTGTGCTGACGATGATTTTGCGATATTTAAAAGCCCAACGCCCGCCGTGACCTGCATGACCTAACTTTTTGAGCCCGTTCTTTTTTGAAAAATTCTTGTATAAAAAGCTTCTAATAGATAGCGCACAACTCTGGTCGTCTCGATCAAAGTGTCGCAAATCAATTTTAAAACGATTATCGAAATTCGAGACTATGGTTGGAACATCGCCGGGCGCGCTTAAATAAAAAAGCAAAAATTTCGAATATGGAACGGGTGGTCGTTGCTACCAGAGCGTCCGTTTAGAACCGGTTGCGATAAAAAAACGGAATTCGGCTCGAGCACGGAAAATATTATCGTATAATCGATTATTATTTCTATGTTACAAACAAAGTGTTTAGGAAATTTCCAAATAGATGTTAAGTGGAACACTCTAATGGGACCGCAGAAAGGTGCACTAAAGATATAGTACCTAATAGGTAAGACACTTATGAAATAATTACTGATATAATATGTACTGTAGTACTGTAGTAGTGTAGTATTTATGCTATTCTAGGTAAAGAACTTTATCTAGTCCAAGTTTCAACGAAATCGGTTGAATCGTTACGGTGCGTGATTTTAAAACATCCTCACAAACTTTCGCATTTATAATATTAGTAGGATAGGATAGTAAGTAGTAGGTATGTAGGTGCCTGGCAACAACCGCTAGCCAGAGTTTACCAGGATCGTAACATAAGTTTCTTGAAATTTAATTACTTAAGTATGAATCATCGGTACAGCATGAGGAAAAAACAAATCACTGGCATAAAAATAACACTAAATAAAATAACATTGGTTTGGCTCGGGTCAGAACTTGATAATAGCCGGATATTTAATAAATAAAATCCGCGTATTTTTATTCTCTTGATTATAACGTTTAAAGTGTCAAAATTACACAAATTAAAAGATGAGTCATTCATGTGACTCAACTGACTCGTTGTTATTTTGAGTTCTTTTTAGGGTAGGTACGTATATATTTTAAATTGCGAATCGTTTCGAAACTGAGGAAAGACAATTTAAAAAAGGAATGATATAAAGATTTTATAATTAATTTGAAAATGGAATCGTTCATTAATCCGTTGTCCCTTAATTCGAACTCTTTTTACTAGAGAGACTCAACCCATACAAATGTATACAAAACAGAGTTGTTGAAACATGTTGTCAACCCGTTGTAAACAACTGCAATCGCGGGAGTTCTTTATGTTATAAACAAAGTGGGATCCCACGGCCTTTAGAAAAATGTTCTTTTAAAATGGAAAAGATTAAACGGTTTTTTTCTCTGGACCGGTCTAGTGAGAGCAGGTGCTGCGGTGCGGTGTCATGCCACATGCAGCTATGAAAATAATGTTTATTTTTTCTCGCTACCCGTTTTGTAAAACCGTTTAAATGGACGAAGCTATTTACCAAAAAATACTTTTGGCTTGTTTATAGAGCGATCAAAGTAAGATCTCTAAAATAACTTATACGAATTGGCGATGAATGTTTATATTTTTATTTGTTATAGCATAACTTTCGAACCTTCAATTTGATCTGCATGAAATTAAGTAGGTAGATCAACAGGTTGTATTATCAAGATTTGCTTTTAAGGATATGAGTTAATTCAGCAAAGGGGTTACTGTAAATGTATCTTCATTTGGTTTAGTTAGAATGACTTCGTATTTCAGCTAGGATTGGTTATTAGTTAGAACATGATAAAGGTGCATATTTTTTTGACTGACTCATTTTGTATTCTGCCATTCACAGCCAGTGATAGCTAGCACTTATAGTTATTGCACAAAGGAATTTGAGCTCAATCCGACAAAAAACAGGTCTCAATTTCGTTTGAATGCACAGTGGACGGATAGTGAAATAGCTTATAATTTAAAACGTATCAAGCCTGTGATTGTGTGTGACAAAAACTAATGAAATGATCAATAATTGAGCCAAACTCGGCGAAGTCATTCGGTTTTATTACTAAAACAATTTAGGTGGATACCCTTATATTTGTACGTTTTTTAGGTTTGATTTTTTACGGGTTTTCTTAATCTTATTTGGGACCCGTGTTGGCCTAGTGGGTACCTCGACGGACTCTAGATCCTAAAGTCGTGGTTTCGAAACCGGTCGTGCAACAATGAATATTTCTATAAGAAATTAAATTTAATTGCGCTTAAAACGGTGAAGGAAAGCATCGTAAGGAAATCAGTAAGGAATTCTTAAAGCGGTGATGGGCTTGCAACCTATCACGTACAGAATACTGACTGCTACGAAATGTGAGCATTTTCCTAATGTACGGACATGTCTCTGACTGCAAAGTGTGTAGACATCTTCAAGGATTTGATCACCTGGTGATCTGAAACGATGTCTAGCAGTACCTAGATTGTTAATTGGATACCTAATAAGTTTTTTTTTTTCACACGGTCAGCTGATCCCAAACTAGGCATAGCCTGTACTATGGGTACCTGAGACTGATATACATAATAGATATATATTTAACACCCAGACACAGAACAAACACCTGTATTCATCACACAAATGTTTGTCCAGTGCGGGAATCGAACCCACGACCTCTAGCGCAGAAGGCAGAGTTACTACCAACTGAGCTATGAGGCCTGTCAAAGTTAGATACCTCTTAGTTTTTTAAACTTACTTTACATGGTTAAAAATAAAAAAAACAAACTTGGTTAGGAGGTTTGAGCTCATTTCGTTTAAAAATCCAATAAAATCGTCAGGAGCCAATATTTCTCCATAAAAATACTTAATGTATCGTTTCTACTGCCTATTAAAATTTTAACCCTTCTCAAGTCAACGTATGCTATCAAATTATTTTTTATCCTATCCCCAATTTAAAAAGTAAAATAAATAGGTTATAACCTATTTCCGAGCGGAGTTAAGAAAAAAAAAAGAAAAAAATGTAAGAGATACCTGCACTTAAACCCGAGTGGAGTGGTCCCGTCAGTCGAGGATCGAGATACGTACTACTCGTAACGTTGGTGGTACAACGAGCACTGTAATTTTGAACATTCTAGGTCAATGTAATTGCGCAACGAAGTAGAATTTATTTTTAATTATTCCAGGTCGTCATGTTCATTTGACTTAATTACATTGAAATCGAAAGTTGGACATTTTTGTTAATGCTTTACTGTGATGACTTTATGTTCTTCTATTTTTTAAGAATTTTTTATTAATTTCTCTACTTATGAAAAATCTCTACTTAAAAAGAGGCTTATTACTTAACTGTTATTAAGCCACTAAAAAGTAGATATTATTATTAAAAAAGCATTATCTGGTTAGGTTTTATTAATTTCTATCAGAATAAATATATATTTTTTAAGTTTTTTACTAAACTACAAACAAATAAATGAAATGAAAACTGTTGTTAAGTTACTAAAAAGTAGATATTATTAATAAAAAACGCAACCTCTGGTTAGTTAACACCACAACAACTCTCTCGGCAAGCTCGATGTGTCCCCGTCCCAGCACCACTCGTATCTTTACGTTTTCAAAGGATCGTATTATTTACATTTTTTACTTTTAAAAGTTGTACAAAAAAAGGGTAAAGAATAAATTTCGAGCGCTCACCAAATGTCTCAGCACACCAACAGGTTGGTAAAGGTATTTCGTTTTTTTTTTCTTAAATTTCTGACGTAGATTTGTAAGAGGGTTAATGTTGGGGATGGCTTTGATGTTCAAGTTTTGTGATTAAAGAATGGGGTAGCTGATCCTATCAAACTATCTTTAGGAATATTTTTAGGACAAACAGGAATCTTACTACTATTAGAAATTCGAAAGCTTGGATGGATTATTGTTACTCAATTGAGACAGATTATAGTCTGAAATATTACATAGGTTTTTTATGAAGGTACCACGCGAGCGAAGCCGCTGGCGTATTCTAGTTCTTACATAATTACAGTAGTAGTAGTAGTCATCATAGTACAGGCTAAGCCTAGTTTGGGATCAGTTGATCGTGTGTGATATGTCCGGAATATATATTTATTTAATTATTTATTACATAGACTGAGGTACACTTATACTGAGGTATTATGAGGTATGAGGACAAGCAGACGCACAGGTAAATACCTCCTTTACCTGGTCGAAATACCACAGTGTCGAACCAAACGTTTCTGCTCTACTTTAAGAGTGGAACGATCTGCCTGCCGTTTTCCCGGAAGAGTACAATCTAGGAGTCTTTAACTCTAGAGTGAATAAGTTCCTTCTGGTAAGCGTGCTTCATCTTAGGCCACCTCTCACTTGCAAAAGTGAGATGGTGGTCAAACGCCTAACCATAACCAATAACAAAAAATTACTCAGTAAATATACCTGTCATTTATATCCTTGCTAATAATTCAGTATGTTGTAAAAACAAGATCGCTGTTAGAAAAATAACTATGTTCGTTCAATCATTTTCTATCCTACATAAATATAATTTTTTAACGCTTCTATGGTCTCCATTCTGTTGTCGTGTTCGTAAATTGATGAATAAACATATTTATTTTAGTTATTTCGTAGAACACACAATGCTTTATTTGCCCACGCTTTAGAGGAACAGATAGAAAAACAGACATCAGCGGTTAGATAAGTGCGATCCGTTGTAGTAAACAAGATATGAAAAAGAAAAGGTATGCGACACAATAATGTACTTTCTAGTGTAAGCGACCGAGAATTTGTACTTAAAAAGACACGCGTGTCTTAATAATTATTAATAAAGTCAAAAATCTAAAAATAAAATCATTTGCAACAAGCTAAAAAAAAAAGTCAGTCATTTGTCCGGAATATTTATTTATATTTTTAACTGATTACAAACCTGGATAAAAATTCACCAATATTCTTCACACAAAATTCTATGTACGAATTTGTACAGTACTTAACGTTCTGTCCTCATAAACACTGAAGCAAAATCTTATTTTCATGTGAAAAGTTACAAAGTAACGATGCCGACTAAGATACGGTCATGCACGTACTCCATTTACCCGACTTTATCGCTATATCATGATAAATATAAAAAAACGATACCGACCTCGAGAAAGCCAACTCGCGATGAAAGTCCACCATTATGTAATTTTAGGTTTAAAATTACAAACAATAAAAACAGTACTATTATAAAATGTAATTTGAAAATGTTATTACACTTAAGTATGCAGTATGACATGACTTTTGTAATTGTTACAAAATACCATCACGCCATTTTAAAAATGCTGCACTTGTTATTTCAATAATCGATATTTTTTAATTCATTGCATTTAATTAGGTACGTGATAAGATCCGAAATGAGAAAATCCGTAGAAGAACGAAGGTCACCGACATAGCTCTCAGAATTAGCAAGTTGAAGTGGCAGTGGGCAGGCCATATAGCTCGCAGAACCGATAACCGTTGGGGAGTAAAGGTTCTCGAATGGCGACCACGAACCGGGCGACGCAGTGTTGGAAGGCCCCCCACCCGATGGACCGATGACATTCTAAAGGTTGCGGGAAGTCGGTGGATGGAAAGGGCTCTAGACCGTTCGTCGTGGAACTCTTTGGGGGAGGCCTATGTCCAGCAGTGGACTTCTACAGGTTGTTGATGATGATGATGATGATGAATTAGGTACTAATAACGAAATAAAATTATGGTTTCTATTTTGATTTATAAATAAACCTTAAACAAAATGTTCACTTTAACCCTAGAGTGGGCGCGCTATGTCAATTTTGCCGCCTTTGGTGAACAAATGTAATTCTTTTAACAACTATACACGTGTTAAGGTCAAGCTTTCCAGTAGCTGCCCCCTCTTTCTGCATCTACCTGTGTTGTAAGTTTGAGCCCGATCGGTGCACGGGCGGCTGCGGGAAGAGAGGGTTGTTGCCACCAGGTATCGCGCTGCGGCAAATATGTCACGGCGCGCCTACTCACGTAAGTAAAATAATTTACTGTATTTATTACTACAACTAGAATTTGTATAGTTTAATATCCATTTTGTAACTTTTTTAGTATACATAATTTACCCTGAATGGTTATCATAACTTTTGTATGAATTTTACCTAGCTATGTAGATGTAGATATGGGTGAGTTCATTCGTACCTACTTTTTACTTGCCGAAGATATCGCGAGTATCTACTACTGAAAGTAGTTCTACTACCTATTCATAAAAGTAGATTGATGTCTACTTATTATTATTTTTAGGATTTCTCCGTGCCCCATAACGTGCCACATACCTACATTATGAAAAATAGGAGGACCAAAAAAGGGTGTAATATATCCTCAAACTTACTGTGCCGTGACCACTGTGTGTAGTTTTGCCAAGGCTGTTTTGCTAAAAAATATGCTAGCGAAGACGATGACATATAATTTTATTCAATTTTATGTTTTTTTTAATGATTTTATGTAGATTAAGAAAATGTGTTCCTAAAGAACAAATTATTTTCCAAAGATGATTATAATCCAAAGTGCCTCATAATTAGTAACCTATTTAAATGAATCTTGAATTTTCTAAGGTTTAATTTAAACCCCTGGAAAAAAATATTGTTAATTTTTAACTATATGTTTGCAAAATAGTTAGTTAAACATGGGCGGCAAAATGCTCCCCACGCGCCCACTAACGTTTCACGGGAAAGCGCGCCTACCCTAGGGTTAATATTAAGAGAGAGAGTAAAAAAAAAAAAACTTGTATTCGTTTTCACGCTATGTATTTTTTAAATGGAAATTCAAGATGGCGGATAGCGAGGGAGCTATTAGCTGACCAGGCCACGCCTGCATCTGCAACACGAGGGTGGCTCGCTGTGGCGTGACTATTCCACCGGGTAATGAATTATTAGTTTTTTTAAAGAAGGTACCTACTCATTTACTCGAAAACGGGTTAAAATTATTTACAACTTTTTTCTTCTCTCCCACATCAATTATTTGAATTGCGAAAGTCAAGGCATGTCAAGGCAAAAACTGAATTCCGGAATTTAGAAAAGGCCCAATGTTTTTACCCTTGCATACTATTTTTTAAAAATAAAGTAGGTAATTAAAAAATATTGTTTTTCGTGTTTTTTCTGACTCAATATTTACTAAATAGAATCCTTCTAATATTATAAATGTGAAAGTTCGTGAGGATGTTTGTATGTTTGGATGATTGTAGTTCAACTAACCCGTAACTGCTCAACCGATTTCGATGAAACTTGGAATAGATAGAGTTCTTAACATAGAGTAGCTTAAATGCTACTTGCAACTTACATACGATTTCTTTTTTGTTTTTTTTCCCTTAATATCAGACACGGCCGATTACGAACATTCAAAAAAATAATTGTCAAATCATTCCAGCTATTCTCAAGTGATGCGCTTACCAACTAACACCATTTAATTTTTATTTATATAGATTAATGTGCTTCTGCCAAAAAGCAGTCAAATCTCTTTCATTAAATACTTTCAAGTCAAGAAATATATGATTGTAATAAAATTACTAAACAGAAGTTGCTTTATAAATCAGTTAATAAATTGTATTTTATAAGTTGAAATATTGGTCAGAACGACAGCTAGTGCACTCAGTAAAACGGAGTGCTTACTCCGTTGCTGATGACAGGTGATAAATAAAATTGGGCCAGTTTTATTCCAAGTTTTTATTTTTATTCCAGGGGTGTTATTGGGCCGTAATTAATTAGGAAACACTTGAGTTTTATTTGCATTTTATTATGTGCGTATTATTTTTATACTTTGTTATTTTAAACAACATTTATAAAGGACAAGCTTCCGCCCACGGCTACGCTCGCGTGGTACCTACATAAAAGTAGCCTATTATGCTGTTCTAGGTGAAGAACTCTTTATAGTCGAAGTTTCAACGTAATCGGTTGAGCCGTTACGGCGTGATTGAATAACAACCATCCAAACATCCTCACAAACTTGGCATAATGCGAAAATATTATTTATAATATAGGTAAGTAGGATTTTATCTGCTTCTATCATTTAAAAGCTTAGCTCTTGTCGGTGTAATGATGCAATTTCCTCCATTCGGATCTTTCCAATGCGAGCTCCTTTACTACCATATACGAATTAAGTTATTCCCTTAAATTATCTGACCAAACTAATCTCAAATAATATTCAACGGGCTCAAGGAAAAGATCCATTTGCCTCCAGTCCTTTAATTATCGTCCATAAAATTTTATTGAGGAAGCAACAAAATTAAGTGACAGGACAGACAGAACAAACGATGTTTTTTTTATGTTACTGATGCAAAGAGACATGTGTTTCTGCCTTTATGACTCTAATGAGGTCGCAAATGAGGGATTGCAGCGTTTTATATGAAAATAATGTTTGGACGAGTCGAGAAATGTCACTGCACTCAAATTCATTTGAATCACTAGGATCACTTTGAAACGTCATAGAAACAAGCTACGCAAGTTCCTCGCCACTTAGCCTAGAAGAATCAGGCAACAAACACGGCTTAGTGCTTACTGGAGATTTTCTCGTTCTAAATTGCAGCTGCCCGCCTGGGGAGGTGCCTCCACGTTACAGAAGATCGCAGCCAAATAACATTATTTGTGTCAAATAGTGTTGTGTTCCTGCGGTGTGTAAGGTTGCCAGAGCTCTTTAGGGGAAGGGGTCGGCAACGCGTGCGTGATGCCTCTGGTATGCAAGCGCTCATAGGCTACGGTAACCGCTTACCATCAGGTGGGCCGTATGCTTGCATGCCACCTCAGTTGTAGAAAAAAAACTCCATCTCATAATGTCCAGCGTCCTGCAAGCGATTAAAAAGATCCACCTGACGATGTATAAATCATCATGAATTTTCAATAGCTGTTTAATTATTTGTTATACTAAGTTAGTGTGTGCATTTATCATCGAGACAACGGGTTATAAACCCTTTTGACTATACGCAAACTTTTCCTTGTAAAATCAGTAGGTTTATTTGTTTATTATCCTAGTTATTAAGCCCAAGCTTGTCTACGCGGCGACAACATGTTTTTATTATTGTTCCGCATTGTTGCGCAGTGACGTAACTCTCAAAATGTTTTTTTTTGTAGCTAGTTCACAAGGGTTCAAGTTTCAAGGAAATGCAAACATTATGATTTTTCATACTTGTGATGCTCCTTTTTACCCCCTCACGTAAGCAAGTAAGGTCGCATCATAACTAGATGATTTAATTTTATATTTTATTCAGCAGCGTCATGTGGAACTTTTTTATTCAATTACAGGACGCTGTAGTGCCTGGGACATTATTTAGATGGAGTAGGCTTGCCCAGCACCAATACCATCACCATATGCCATTCATTCATCTATATTTATACAAGGTGATTCATAATGTTTACTTTCCCGCTAGGGGCTTATTCTACACCCGATTGGCAGCAAAAGTTTGACATTAGTAAATTTTCAACTTTTCATTGAAAAAACACAAAAAAATCTGCTGTTTTGGTGGCTGTTTTGTATAGATAATTCACTACTGCAAAATGTGGGCATTATACCAAACGTTCAGAAATGCTTCTTACGCACCTCTTTAGACATATTTTTTTGAAGAACAGCATCTGCGCATGCCATTCGTTAATTAAAAACGATGCTATAAATTAATAGAATTACAACGAATTTGTGTAATATTTATTATATTCGTGCCATAATAATGCCGGTTAGTTAACATAATAATCGCGAACCGTATATTATTTACGGCGGTCGTTAAACGAGGCGTTTCTTCACATAAGTATTTGTTAAAGTTCACCGTTTAACTGCTTCGCGCATTACGTCACAATATTACTAAATTTGGTTAATTCAACGCTCTCAGCATTATTGTTTTTGCAAGTGACATTATTATGTACTTAATAAAGAAATAGGCTCGCGACTTTTATCCCCAAGAATGGTAGACATCCACTCAGTTCACCAGGCGATCAGATCCTTGAAGTTGTTTGAGTTGGGAATTTCAACATATTTCATTGAAAAACTCTATGCAAAAATCTGTTGATTTGGGGTCAAATCAGTTCAAACTTAATTATTCAGCTGTTTTAGGTAGAAATCTTGATGTCGAACTTCTTGTAAGTTTAATAATTACTCATAAAGATAAAACAACACCAAAAACAGCTAATTTAAAAAGTTCGGGAAAAAGAAACTGAAAAAAATATTGAATATTTTGCTTTTTCCCCGCTAATATTCTGTCTTTTTGGTGATAGAATAAGCCCCTTTCGGGATGGTTTACTTGTTATGGATCACCTTGTATAGAATTTCGAAAAAATGTCATGACTCTGTATTTAACATAAAAACGTATTTTTCACATGAAAATTATAAAAATTGTAAAAACAAACAATTATTTTGTATAATGTCACGTTGATTATGGTCTAATTATGTTCATCTAAAAACGCGTTTAATGGCTTCTCCATTTCAAGCGCTTCTCATACCTAAAACAATCAAATATGACATGCAAGGGCATGTAAGAATACAACGTAATTAAAGAATTCAATTTTTATTTTATTTGTAACTAGATTCCGCGCGCGGCTTCGCTCGCATAGTACCTATGAAGATAAAAAGTCTATATTATGCTATTCCAGACTATAATCTATCTCTGTACCAAATTTCATGCAAATCCATTCGGCCGTTTGGGCGCGATTAAACCACAAACATCTAAACATCCAAACATCCTCACAAACTTTCGCATTTATAATATTAGTAGGATGACCAATGTTCGTGGTACTTATATTTAAATAAGTTGTTATTCTGAATTTGATAGACATTATAAAAAAATACCTACATGCCTATCTTATCATTACAGCCGTAAATCCGTAGAAGAACCAAGAACATTGGCATAGCTCGCAGGATTAGCAAGTTGAAGTGGCTGTCCGTCTTTCTGCATCTTACTACACCAGCGATTTAAAAAACTAAGATAAAGACACCAATTTGTTTAACTACTAAGCCCAGAAAGTTTCGCTTGTAACTTACCGAGTAACCACGTGTGTAAGTTCAACTACACAGGACTAGTACTGATCAAATGAAATACTGTTTTGCATAAGAATAGTGAACAGCTGTACCGCCATCTGTACGGCGGTACAGCTTGTTTGTAAGCGTTTTGTTTGTTAGCCAGCACGCAGGAACTGACTTTAAACTACGAATATTCAAATTTAGAATGTTATCTTGCGTTTTGAAATACACCTTTCTCTTCAAAGCCTACAAACTAGCGATGCGCGATTACGAATGAAAACAATCGAATGATTCGATTGTTACACTTATTCGTTCCATTCGGATGATAATCGAAAAATCGTTCTGTTGAAATCAACTTACTGATAGGTCTGTGCGTATGATGTTGAATGCTAATTTAAATTCTAGATCAACTGCGTAAGTTTTGTTATTATTTGAAGTCAGAAAATTATTAAAACTAGTAATTCGGCGTTACTGGTGATTCAATCAAATCTTATTCATTCGTTTCGTTACAATAATGAAAACAATCAAGAAGAGTGCGATAGTTGAATTGAATGATAGGTATTTTAAGTTTGTTTATTTAGATTACTATCTAAATAAACATATATATGTTCTTTATTTGCAAATAAATGTTATTTTATAGACATTTTTGGTAAATTAATATTTTTTCAGATTTTTCCCGTAAGTACCCACTTTTTTCAAAAAATCTGTTTTTGTTTTATATCATCTTTTTAACTAAGTAATTATTAAACGTACGAGAAGTGTGACATTAATGTTGCTATCTAAAACAACAAAATAATTGAGTTTGAACTGATTAGGCGCGAAACTGTCATTTGCATAGTGTTTTACAATGAAAAATTTCGAATTTCCAAAAGGCATAGAACAAACTTCATTAACAATTGATTGGAGTCTAAGCCTAGTTCGGTATAGTATTCACATTATGAATCACCTCACATATCAAATAATAACAATCATCATCATCATCATTTCGGCCGTTCGACGTCCACTGCTGAACATGGCCTCCCCCACAGACAGAGCAAACTCCTTATCATGTGGGGGGATTTGCCCATACTCACCACGCTGGGCATGCGGGTTGGCGAGCGCAGTTAGAGCTATCGTTGTTAAAATGAGGGACGCTGCTGCCCATCCCCTAGCTGTTTTCCCTTAGTCGCCTCTTACGACATCCGCGGATAGGTAGATATGGAGGGGCCTATTCTTCAGCCGGGGCCACCACGGCCAAATAATAACAATATTGTAGCATTATTAAATTCAAAATATCCCTAAAGATAGGTGTATAATTCTGGTTTTCCTGTATGTAGTATGATAATAAATCATCATTTGAATTTACTACTGTGAGTAATTTGTGTTAAAATGGTAACAATTATTAGTATTGACTGTCATTAATGTTACTTTTATGATCTGTAAATATTTGTTGCGGGTCTGCGTATTATAGTAGATAGGTTGTCGTAGATTCTGAGACCTACAGGAGTAACTAGTGTGGGGTCAGGAATATTATGTGACTGCTGGGTGTCATTAATATTATTTTTGAATCTTAAAGGTCCAACAAATCTAAAACACCACAGATTTAACCCATTCATCACTGCATTAAAATTCATAACTGGTGTTCTCAGTCTCGAACTAAAGGTCGTTAGACACGTTTCACTAAACGCTAATCCAAAAATTTATGACCATTCAACCGTCTTAGTAACTGCGATCCGACCGTGAAAACATTAGAATAAAGAATATTACAACACAAGTTCTCACATAAATAACTATCAATGCACACGGGAAACGAACTAAACAAAAGGGTTAAATCTTAATAAATGATCGAATTCAAATAGGGTCGCAAGTATCGCAAGACATTTGAATCTCAACCCTTCGCACCCGACACCTGGTCCATGCGACCAAAGTCAAAAAATTCCTTTATCGCATTAGCATAATATTTATAATAATCACAATGGGATGCGTATACAAAGTAGCTTAGATTCTCTGTAGCTGGTTTTAATGTATGGTAGCTATTGTCAGCAAGATAAGGGAATGGGACAATGGATCTTTATGATGGTGGTTTGTAAGACGTTCCTTGAATAGACTCAAGTATTTTTAGTTAACGAGGTGGTTCCGACTAGTGTGAAGCTATTCCGTTTTTTGTCGTAGGGAAATCTAGAATGCACTTTGCATCTCATTACCTATTAAAGAAAGTTCCAGTCAAAAAAACATTTTACTTCCTAGATAGCATTTTAGCTCAACAAAGAGCAATGCAAATTTTTTACCTACATACCTACTGATTGATTTGTCGTTACATTTTAAAGCAAATCTTTCATAAAATTAAAGTTAAAAGCCCCATCAAAAGTGAAAGTAATACCACTCAAACATCAAAAGCAAACTATAGGTTGCATCGACCCAATTTCGTGACGACAAAAAATCTTTTAACCCCACAATAGACAGTGGGCTTTGTCTAGAAACCATCAAATGATACGCATTAGGGTTTTTTGCCGCGTTATGAATACATTTAAAACAGGAAGGATGTGAAAGTTCGGGGTAGGCAAGACACCGTCTGTCAGAAGGGTTAGCGGCGGCACAAAGAAATAGGTGGATAATGGGTGAAACATTGTATTATTGAATGAATTATTGCTCTGGACTGTAATTTTTGGTCGAGAAGGATGTTATTCTCTAAATTAATGACCAGAGATACATCATGTTGTGCTATTATTTTTCAGTGAAGCCATCAAGCTGTTCACCTTTTGTGAGTCATTGATTTTAATTTCCAGTGCCTTTACTATTCTAAATGATTTATACAGCATCAGGTGGTACTTTTTACAAATCGTTGTAGTAACATATTTAGATGGGTTAGGCTTCAGCACCTATACCATCAGCCTAGTCGGCCTAGCCTAGCCTATCTACAGGAAATACTAGGTCAAACAAGTGGAGCTAAATAAGCCGCGGTTTACATCGCGATGTTTTCTGACGTGATAATGCAACCATATTATTTTAAACATATTAAAAGTTGGGGTGTCTACCACTAGGCCAACACAGCTCTCGATAGAAGGAGGAATAAATAACAAGTAGGAAGGTAACTTGGAAAAGGTTAATTTGAGTTTGATAATGCACCCATATTTTTCTTACAGTATAATTAATTGGTGCACGACCGGGATTCGAACCCGCACCCTTTGTATCGAAAGTTCAGATATCTCCCACTAGGCCAATACTGCTCTCGATGGACGGTGGAATAAATAACAAGTAAGTAATTTGGAAAAGGTTAATGTTATGAAAATTGGTAATAAACATTTTTGAGTAATTATAACACCTTTTTTAAGTTGTAAAAAGCAGGTGCATGTAATTGAGAACAAGAAACTTGTAACCTTTCACTAAAGCCACTTGACTTTTAGAGTGACGTCAAGGAGAAATTTATCTGATAGGAAACATTATGTTTATCTAATCATTGATATAACAACAACTTGCGATCAATCAAGCTATCAATACTTTCTTTTTGATATTTTTCGTGATAATTCTAGTTGACATTCAAATAACTTCTAGATAAATTTAATCTATTATTTTGTGGTATATAATCTTTCAGAATTAGGCAGTTGAAGTGGTAGTGGGCAGCCCATATAATTATATCGCAGAACCGACAACCGTTGGAGAGTAAATGTTATTGAAGAACCAGGCGAAGCAGTGTTGTAAGGCCCCCATCCGATGAACCGTCGACATTGTGAAATTGCGGGAAGTCGGTAGATGGTTGGTAGATGAGACCGTTGGTCGTGGATCACTTTGGGGGAGGCCTATATGTACATGGTGATGATGATGATAAAACAAGATTATTAAAAGTATAGGCGCGATGCTGAATAAAAATGTTTATGTAGCTTAACCCTAAGATATATTTTTCTTTGCAATAACATTAGAGGTCAATAAAAAGTTATAAAATTGTCAGTGTAACAAATTGCGATAACCTGTCTTGTTTGCTGTGTTTATTGACTTGACCTATGCTTGATTACAAAATAATGCAAAAGAACTTAATGTTGTTGTACACAGTATATTTCGAACGTAGGATCAAATTTCTTGCAATAATTTAACGAAAGATTATATATTTATTAAAGACTTAAAAAGCCCGCAAAAGGTTACGAACAAATCTTTAGTAGTCTGTTTTTGTAACTAAGATAGGTACTACGTTTAGTAATGGTAGGTAATAGAAGAACTATAATATAAGTCGTTTTTTCTTCGTCTTACGAATTGATTTGGTATGTAACTTTGGGAAAAATTTAATTTTAAGACATAGAAAATAGAGTCGATTGAATAATTTTTTTCATACGTAATATTTAAGGCTGATTTTACTTTTTTCAAAATAGAAAAATGCAGGTAATTTTTCAGTTTTGTCCTATTTTTTCCTAAGAACATAACCTTCCTTCTAACTATATACAGAAGGAAAAGAACCAACTTTTATATGCCGTTATTTATCGTGTATAATAAGAACATACCTTGATTTAATGCAAATCCGTTTCACTTAAGCAGTGTTATGGTATCTGTAACAAAAATATAACAAATAAACAAAAATACTACTGCCTCAATAATTATTCTAGCGAACTATATACAAAAATTAAATAGCTTTTTTATTTATAAAATAGGTGGTTGGTATAATGCGTCAACATGCCATAGTCCAATTAAATAAAACAAAAAAGAAATCCGCACACGACAGAAGATTTATTAAAAATTTTATCGCGCAAAGGTGTCAACAAATCTTACTTAACCATCCATCTTTGTCTAACTCGACTTATCGCTCGAGCCATATCAATGTGTCGACGAGGCCCATACGCAATTATGTATGCGAAATATTTGCATCGACTTTTCAAGGGTTAAAACGTACGCGCTGCCAGAAGCTCTGTTTTCGTATTGTATGCGTATTTTTTTTTTATTTTCCTTTTCGGGCTGGCTATGGCATCTTAGGCCTTACCGCCAAGTCTTATGTGTAATGTATCACTCTATTTCTTCATTTTAATGTTTAGTCATGGTCTAGTCAATTCAAGTTCAGTTTTAGTAAGATATGATGATGGCTATTTTATTAAAAGTTCGAAGGACCTCTTGGCGCCAAACCGAAAGATCACAATACACTGCATGCATAGATATACAGTAGGATTTTTTTTAATACAAAGCATGTGCCAGTTTGTCAAATCCGCTTCATTGTTTTCTCAACGTCATTATTGATCGTCAACGTTATGTATGGCAACATGTCACTATCAAAAACAACCTCGTCCATAACAATAATAATAATGTCTTAATCTGTGTTTCAATAATCTGTAAAGTTGCTAATTGTGCTACGTGTTAGATAAATCTATACCTCTATCCATCCCAAGTTTCATAGAATTCAGTTGAGCCGTTACGGCGTGATCACCAATGTACAAACATCGAAACCTCACAAACGTTCTCATCTATAATATTCATAAGATTAGTAGGATAATCGTATTTTTATAATAATCTTCAAACATTTGCCCAGAGCACAACAACATGTGGGTAACACGACCCGGCTCTCCTTGAACTTACAACGCAACTTTGTATCCTTAAATTTTATAAAAGTATCACGTTGCTACTTGACTTCGTAGAAAGAAAGGACCGCATTGTGGCGGGACTAGCTGGTAAATCGATATTGACTACACCTATTAACTCCATCCTACGAAAAACACAACAAAAACCGAGCATTAACTTTATCTTTTAAAAAGTGACGGGCAAAAAGAAAAAACGCACGCAACCACAAAAAAAAGAAGAAAAAAAAAAGCTTGAAGACGCAATCCGATTGAAGTAAAATTAAGTCACATTATGTGTTCGATTTTTGAATGGATTTCTTCGACTTGAAAAGTGATTGTTCGCTATTGTTGAGGTGGGCTATGGATGTTTCGTGCATTGTGCCGAGACAGTAATGAATTGCTTGTTACTTATGGTGTGTCAAACATGTTTTGACAGCGGCGCACGAAAGTGTCTATGCTCGTAATGAAGAATAAACAATCGGTCATTTACTTTACTGACTTTTAGAGTTATTTTTTTTAATAATTTCAATCAACTGAAAATATGTACCTACCAAGAAATCAAATAGGTATTATTTTGCGTTATTTAGTTCGTTTATTTAGATATCAGATATTGATGTTTTTTTTCCTCGTTTGATATAGCGTATAAAATTTTAAAAAATTGAATTTAATTACCGTAATTCATAAAAAGCCTGCATATTTTAAAACAACTTCAAAAAAGGAGGTTATCAATTCATATTATTATGCTATATGAAAATAATGTTCTAAAAGTAATTTTTAAGAAACTACTTTTATTGTAATTTTTAGTGTCATGACATGAATCATATCGCTCTTGGATTTCTCAAGAACCATGATTCCACAAGCAATAAATAAAAAAAAACTGCTACAACAATGCACTCGACTCGAAAATGTGTCTTTGTTTAATTGCCTGTCAAACTGTTTGACATCTAACCTTTTGCGAGCAGAAAAAATATTATGACATTTGAGTAAGTTTGAACTCTGGGTCTTTTGAATGAGGTTTTTCTTTTTTTTCATGAAGACGATATAAAACATTATTGGTTAAGATTTTGTAACACTTAATTATACTTTATGGCGGGAACTTACAAAGTGATGTTGTGTTCTCAATTTATTTTAAAAAACGAGTGTTCAATCCTCCTAAGATGCCATAACATAACCAACCCACTAGGAAAAAAATATAATTAAAAATATTTGAGAGAAAACTTTTTTATGACATTTTGGAATGTTTTCAACTGACTACTATATGAGATACACACGGAATAGTTTTCGAATCAAATTGAAGTTGGAACTCGTTAACGTTGAAACGGTGTATTATTTAATTGAATAAAATTGGTTGGAAGGATTCGACCGTTGATTTGCGATTTAATAGTATTTCGATTGGATTTTATTGTGTAAATCGTTTAGAGTAGATAAATTGGCGCTTTGAATCCAGTTTCCTAGTCCCAAAATAGACATCTACGAACTTGAAGTTAGAAATTAGTTCATTCTATGTAAGTACATAGAATTACGCATACATTGTACATACATTGGCCGTGGTGGCCCCGGCTGAAGAATAGGCCCCTTCATATCTACCTATCCGCGGATGTCGTAAGAGACGACTAAGGGAAAAAAGCTAGGGGATGGGCAGCAGCGTCCCTCATTTTAACAACGATAGCTCTAACTGCGCTCGCCAACCCGCATGCCTAGCGTGGTGAGTATGGGCAAATTCCCCCACATGATAAGGAATTCGCTCTGTCTGTGGGGGAGGCCATGTTCAGCAGTGGACGTCGTACGGCTGAAATGATGATGATGATGATGATTTACGTACATAATAAAAGTTTTTTATTTCATTCTTTTTTTCAAATAAGCGGTTCTATAGAACAAACTAATTTTCATGTGCTGAATATTGGTTTATGTTTTTTTTAGCCTGGCTGAGGCAGCTACTTTATTCCGGCAGGTTATTAAGCGGCAAAAGTTCATCGCTTTATGTTGAGTTTCGGTTCTATGAAGGTGTTCTGTGCCATAGGTAAACATGTCTCGGCTGAGTCATTCGCGGTCAGAGCCGAGAATAGAATAAAATGACACGCACTTGAACGATGTTTTAGGACGCTAGATTTGTAATTTTATTTTGCTTTTTGCTGAGAACATAATATGCAGTTATTTTGAGGACAGCTTTAAAGAGACAGTAAGGAGACAGTAAGTAGTTTAAGCAGACTATTTTTTTGTTTAATATATTTTTGTATAATGCGTGTTGCATTATATATTTGTATTATCTATGAACATAATAAATTCTTATCTGCCAAAGTCAAATGTCATACTTTATCTGTCAATGTCACACCTGCTACGACCTCGACAGGATTAAAATTTTATCAAATTACCCTGTGATGAAAGTAATATGAACCTTAAAACCTTGGTAATAGAGTTTAAAATAGAATTCATTGATAAATGTCCTTACTGATATCACCGCCGTTATAGCCACTGATAGCTGTGTGCCATGCCATTAGTGATATTGGCCATCGAGAACCGATATTTTGCGGTCATTTATAGTCGTTCGTCTACCGGTCGCTACATAATGTGGTACTTATTCGTTACAATTTTCTTAGTAAGGTACACTAGCTGCTCTATAATTTTGAAAACCTTCATTTTGATGGTGGTGTCAGTTGACAGTATACTAATCGTTATTCAATCATAAGAAATAAGTAAGTTTGACGGACAAAGAAAAGACAAGGTATCAGTTATTGTTACCTACTCAGTGAAATCCTTTTTTTTTTATCATCTTATTATTTCCAGAATAGATTTGCAACAAAAAGTTATCTAAAAATTATTACGCTCATAATACAAGACGAATACAATATAATCCTACTAATAAACAAATATTATAAATGCGTAAATTTGTGGTTCAATCACGCCGTAACGGCTTAACCGATTGCGATGAAACTTAGAATTTACTTAAATGGTAACTTTATTTAGGTACCATGCAAGCTAGAATATTATAAAAACAGCTACTGACTTCCCGTGATTAAAAATCAAATAATTTAGCGACTTTATTTCAAAAACTTTTAGATAATATTATACTTAGGTAGTTGCCAGGCACTATTTTATAATGAAGTGTTAGTCCAATCAGATTCTAATCAAGACAAAAGATTCAATCAAATATGCAATAAAAACTCCTTAGATCTCTTATTAAAATGCCAAGCGCAGTCGACCTTGAAATCATAATAAATTGTTTCTAGGTCGAACTGATGCAGTGTGTGAGTCATCTGTTGCCATAGGTACTTAATAATAAAACGAGCGTCAAAGAAAAGGAACTTAATTTGTCTTCGTAACAAAACATTAATGTATGTACCTAGTGCAATGGCGGAAATCCTGTCTGGGCAATTTAAAGTCCTTTATTAAGCGTTATATAATTGTTGTTTTTTTTACATTTTATACTGTCTCACCCTCCGTAACTGAGGATACAGTACTTATTGTATACGACAAATAGGAGAATAAAGTGTTTATAAAAATATTTCGGGCTGTGACCCGACCGTCGTCGTCGTCAGCCTGGTCCTTGTTTGATGGTACAAAGTCGGAATATCTAGTCGGAGTTTCGGTTCTGTGAGGATTATTCTATGCCTTTATCAACTTTGTTCTCTACGCCCACGTTTTTTTGTAGTATAAATGGAGATAAAGCCACAATTTAAATAATATTTAGTTATATTGTTGTGTACCTAAGTAATAAAATAAATAATATGATGCTGTCTCCAATTTAATCTTTACCAAACATTGTTTTATTTGGTTAGGTACTTTTACGAGAGGCCGTGTTGGAATGGAAATTTCTTTACTTTCGATCAAAGGTGGAATGAGGAAGTCCGTATAAGAACCAAGGTCACCGACATAGCTCTCAGAATTAGCAAGTTGAAATGGCAGTGGGCAGGCCATATAGCTCGCAGAACCGACAACCGTTGGAGAGTATAGGTTCTCGAATGGTGACCACGAACCGGGCGACGCAGAGTTGGAAGGGCCTCCCACCCGATGGACCGACGGTATTGTGAAGGTTGCGGGAAGTGGGCTGATGGAAAAGGCTCAAGATCGGTCGTCATGGAACACTTTAGGGTGGCCTATGACCAGCAGTGGCCATCTTCAGGCTGATGATGATGATCATGATGAGTAGAGTAGTAAAATTACAAATAAACATTTGCTCGTAAAGTGACGATGAAATACTTTTAATTGCATTCAAAATGGCGGCGGGCCAAACTATTCACGACATTAATTATTTGGTGAGTGAGTTTGCACTGATGAGTTGGTTATTAAGCTGAATTTATGTTGTGAGAACGTAATGCATGTGCACATTAAGTCACTAAATTATAAATAAACTGGTCAAGCGCTTGTCGAATCACGCACAGTAAAGCCTTCCGTATCAGAATGGCTTAAGAGGATACGCGGGCGACGTTTAGACCATACAAACGTACTCCTCCGTTTCCTCTCTGGTAAATGACATAGATTAATTTTTTTTCGCTAATATAATTTGGGTGTCTTCAAGACCAGAGTGAATAGGTTTCTTCTAGGCAAACGTGCTACACCGTAGACCACATCATTACTTAACATCAGGTGAGATTGTGGTCAAACGTTAGCCTATTTCGTATAAAAAAAAAAAATATGCTTCCTTTTTGTTGATAAAATAGCCCCCTTTCGCGATGGTATTCATGTTATCAATTACCTTGTATAGCACTCCGTTTGTGACGCCATCTTATTTAATATCAAAAACAAATTAATTAATTTTTAGAACTTATTTTACTAGTCACAAGTAGGCTACTGATTGTGTGATTATGTTTTTTATGTATCAAGTGAAGTTAAGGTGTGAGTACTGTTTACGAAAATTGATTTTTTTATAGCACTATGAACCAGTTTCAATAATAACTTTAAGGCGTAATCTTGTCATATTATTGCATCATTGCTTCAGGAAACTAGGCGATGATAAATGGTTTATAAATTGTAAAGTAAAAGGCAAAAAAGCTTTGATGAGTCAAATTATGAATAAACTATATGCCCTAGGCGTAAAATATAATGGGTGCATAATAACAGGTTGCGATCTGATGACTAATGTATACACAGCTTAATACTAGGTGTACTAGATCAGATAGTCATGTCACGCTTACAAGTAACAACACTCCTTTTTTGAACGTTTTTTTTTTTTTCAAATAGGTCGAACTTTTGTTTATAGGCTTTAACTATCGTCATAATTATTTTTATGAAATATAATGATGTTAAGTTAAACGAGAAATATTTTTTAAGTTGTACAGGGTGCACGTGGCCGTTGTGGCCCCGGTTGAAGAATAGGCCCCTCCATATCTCATATCCGCGGATGTCGTAAGAGGCGACTAAGGGAACAAAGCTAGGGGATGGGCAGCACCGTCTCCTATTTTAACAACGATAGCTCTAACTGCGCTCACCAACCCGCATGCCCAGCATGGTGAGTATGGGCAAATCCCCCCACATGATAAGGAATTCACTCTGTCTGTGGGGGAGGCCATGTTCAGCAGTGGACGTCGTACGGCTGAAATGATTATGATGACAGGGTGCACAAAAATTTCCTCCATTTAACTGGAACATTGTTTCGATTCGATGAAAATGATTTCTAATAATAATATTCCTTAGTTATTTTCTTATTGAGTAGTTGAGGAGCGCGTTGAAGTCTTTTGTACTAAAATATAATTTTAGAACTTAACTTATTATTGTGCTGAATGTTAGTTTTTATTTAATAATTTGGTAAATCATTTATTTAACCCAATTAATACTATTCTGAAATACGTTAACGATATAAACTATTATTTATCCACAGCGTGACCTAGCAACAGCGATAACCGCAGTAAATATTCTTAACGTACAAAATATCTTGTTGTGTCTATCATTTGTGTAAAATTTGCATTTATTATCACGTAACTACACATAACTTCTGTATATGTAAAGTCAAAGTCAAAAGTGTTTATTTCAACAAAATCACTAGGTTCACTTTGTAACTATGAAGCTGCGCCTGTTCCTCTTGACCAAGCCTAGAAGAACCTTTGATGTGTACTAAAAATTGTAAAAATAAATGAGTTTATGTGTTTATAAGAATCAGGCAAAAAACAAAGCGCGCGTGCCTATACATTTTTTGATGATTTTCATAGAATGGAACGATGAGCCTCAATGTGGTACCGATCGAACCAGGTGATATATATATATTTTTTTATACCACTGAGGTGGCAAACAAGCATACAGCCCACCTGTTGGTAAGCGGTTACTGTAGCCTATGAGCGCTTGCAATACCAGAGGCATCACGCACGCGTTGCCGACCCCGAACCCCCTCCCCCCCTAAAGAGCTCTGGCAACCTTACTCATCGCAGGAACACAACACTATTTGAAACAAATAATGTTATTTGGCTGCGATCTTCTGTAAGGCGGAGGTACCTCCCCAGGCGAGCTGCTCCAATTCAGAACGAGAAAATCTCGCTGTGCCCATATTTATAGAATTAACGAATCATTTCAGCTTTACAGGCGTGCTTTGCAAAGGTTACTGATATTGGGGGGAAAGATAACCTAAGGCCACGATACAGGATGATAAAATAGTTTTAATATCTTTCTTTCAGTTTCAACTAGTATTAACTACTATAATATATAATACTAGCTTGAGCATGCAGCATGCAGCAAAAAGTAATCTATATCCATTTTTGAAATTCCACATTTCATCGAAATCGTTTGAGCCGTTACAGCAGGAACCACAAACTTTCGCATTTTTAATATTAGTAAGATTAATAATTATATTACAAATGGGAAAGTATGTGTTGGTGTGTGTATGTTACCACCCAAGTTCGTAATGGTGGAACGGATTTTCGTGAAATTGATGGAGATAGTTTGAACCCAGGGGAAGAACATAGACTAGCGGCAAAGTCAAAGGAAGCAAAGCCACAGGCAGAAACTAGGTAGTTAATCATACTTTATAACTTTTGCACAAGGTAAATATAATAAGGTAAATATTTCTATCTACCAGATAAACTAACTTAAAATTTAAACTAACTAACATAACGAAGGAACTATTATTTCACTAAAAGAAAAACAACGTCAAAATTAAACAATGAATAATTTTAAGCAATTTTGTTTAATATACCTATTATTAATATTGTTAAAAAATATTAACCTTTTTTATTTTTTTATCAGATTCGGACTACTGTCCACGATGGTGAGGCTCATAGAATGTCACCATCCTCTCTCGAAAGCCTCAAGATTAACCTTCAATTTATTTTACCTATTTTGGGAATTTGAAGGGAGTAGCATTCAAAAGAGGCGTTTCATCAATATATGGAGCCTGGGCCTGCACTGTGTACACTACCCTAAAATATGGCTAAGTAATAAAGTAAACGTATTTAATTGGTTATTTTATTTAAATTGACTTCGTTCTAAGGTACATTATGATTTTCTTCGACAAAGAGAGCAACACACAGCGCTACAAAAATATGGCGGATGGACGTGCGTGAAATGTCATTTTGACAACCTACATTTATCTGACAAATGAAAACATCAAATCAAACAATATGACATAAAAAATATGTCAATATCATGTCAAACGCCAATTATAAACCAACATGGCGGCCTTCAAATAGTGTTCACATAGTTAAAAACTTACCAGAAGAACTATTCTTGTACCATCGCATTTGTCTTCAAATTAATGAAATTGTATTTTTCTTGTAATCTCCTATTTTTTCCTAATTTTTATATGTAGTGTACATGGACCAGGCCCAGAATGAAATGGCTCCTTTAAAATAGCATGTTCTATTCAGACAATGTTATACAGGGCTATTCAAGAAGTTTCATTTATGTGACATGAAGGTTGTTTTTAGTATATTTGTTCCTCGTGATAAGGGCTCCAGTAACAAGATAAAAACATGTGACTGGCTGTTATCAACATTTTGCTGTTGCCAAGCGGGTTGATAAAACATGCCAACACTGAACCTTTTTTGTAGTTTGGAAAAAATTATAATCTGTTCTACAGTTTAGTAAAAATTACAATATAGTTTTTTAAATTCTTTGGCTATATTGGAAAAATATAGATTTATAAAAAAACTAGTATGTATTTATTTATAAATTGTTGAAGGCACATGTCATATTAGTTACAAAAATAGCAAAGACTTTTTTGTCAAAAGCGGCGCGTGGAGCAAAAAGTCGCGCAAAAAATGATGTTCCGAGGTGATTTTTTATTCTAAAACCCAGATTTATTTTACTGTATTATAAATACATTGCGGTATGTAGAATATTAATACAATTTACAGTAAATAAGTACATTTAAGGAATACCTACTTATTGCTACTTTTGTGCTTATGGTGATCCCACAGATAATATTAGTGGTATGAGATAAGTAAGTGATTGTAAGTGGCAGTCAATAAGTACATACACGATTAAGAAATAAATAAAAAAAACTTCTCAGATTTAAAAAATATATAAAAACTTACCATTTTATGTCGTAGTTGCAGTTACAGAACATCAAATTCTATTTTATTCTTAGTTTCTTTTGCACCACTGTGCATTTGATTCCATTTTCTTTCACAGTTGCACTCAACACACCATCCTGTATTTCTGTCACATTTCAAAAATATTTTGTACTGCTGAATATTTTTTGTAAAATGTTCTTCAGAGCCGCAATGGAGTAATACTGGCTGTTAAAAATAAGGGTTTCCTTTATCATTGCTGTCACGTAGAACTGTTTTTTTTCAAAAAACGTTCTGTCGAAGTATTTTTTTATATTTACAGTTTTTTTTTTGTTTTATTTTACTTTTTTTTTTGAAAATTAATAAAATGACTTTTTGATTATTCAGCTCCATCGAAAGGCTGTCACTTTATATCACCGTCTTCAAAGTTCTAAGTCTTATTAGGAACCCGATTCTTATAAGTTCCGAAACCGCTAAAGCGCGGTGAACTCGTATGAGTTTCAAGAAAAAAAAACAATTGACGATACGTGTTCGCGCGTTGATCGTCGTCACAAGAAGACGCTTCGCGGGCGAAGCGGCCGAAGCGAGCATTGCTCGCGCTCCGAACCAACGGATTGTGTTGTTGCGCGCCGCGCGCTCGGCCGCGTCGGCGGCGGCGGGGGCGGCGCGGGGGGAGGGACGCTTCACACGCACACATCCACCGCGCTCATACCGTACCATCCATTACTAACGTACCTATTTTGAATGCGCGACGCGCCAATCTAGCTCCTATCTCTACTAGGGATGTGATACCATGTCGACGAACGTGCCAGCGAGATGGGGCTAGCCGCGCATGGCAATAGAGAGGGGCATCAAACGCATGTGTGTCCTCCTTGATACGCTCCGCAATGCAAAGTGGTGTAGCGTCAAACTATGAAAGTACGCGGATGAGAAGTGGTGCGTCTTGAAATTTTAATAAAGAGGCTTTGTTCCATTCTATATAATTTTAACCTAATGTGATACTTCATACCGCAACATATGGCGAGCAGTTGGATCGAGTTTTCTCGAATGTTATTAATGACATGTTTTCATGGCTCACTGAATCAGCTCAGGCTTAATTTACCCGACATCGATGCTCACATTTCTTGAATACTAATAAATATCGACATACCAATGGTTCTAAGAGATTATAATTCAATGCAGGGGCAGTTGGATAGTTTACAATCTAAATTTATGTTTTTGCATATAAAAATGCTAATGTTTTATTATAAACCGGTTATAATCACGAATGAACATAAGGATAAGTCATCGAAGAAATTTATAAAGTTGAATGACCTTATTTGTGGTGCAACAACAGTGCTGTGTGACGAATAAAATGTGTTTGCATCGAGAGAAAACATCGTTTAAACAGTTGGCGCTGTGAGCACACTACCACACACCCACGCACAAACCCACGTTCGAATCCAAAATTTCTATTGGCCAGAGGCAAAGTAGGCATTCTACTATTTAACGGCGATGGCCAGTTTTATTTAGCAACTGGTTTTTATCTTGTACTATGTTCACCAAACGAGATTTTTTTATAAACCCAGAAGTTTTGATGATTTATCTTACACATTGCGTGGTGTAGCAACACAGGTGTAGTTACGGGTAATTTATAATACTTTTGGGCATTGGTCTCTTTGATCGCGTCGAGCCCCTGTATAAACTTAATTAGTGTTTTGTTGATGTTTTTTGAAAGCTAACCATCAAGCCCATTAAGCAATCTGTTTGATTTATATTTTACAACGAAGTTATACCAGGCATTATTATTGACCCTAGCACAAATTATTCATAATTAGGATAGCAAATGTTAAATGTGGACCAGTCTAGATTATATTTATTATATTTCAAGAATCGTCGATGTTTTTGACTAATAATTGACTTTTAATATAGAATCGTAAGCGTAGCGTTATCGTTAATTATTCGAGCTTGTAAACATAGGTACTCGTATCATGCATATGTCACTACTTTTTCAGTTCTTAATCAAAGCAAATCTACCCCGGATGAGTTGAGTGTAATATTTTTAATTTGTATTCTGGGAGTTGCTATGTATGTACCTATTTATTTTTATTTATCTTTATCCCTTCTTAGTAACTTATCATCTCATGGTATCGGTTACTCCGGCAAGCTAGCTCCAACCTGTCTAGGGTTTACAGATTAGGATTTAGATATGACTTCCTGCGTATTTATGACAGGATACAGTTGAGCAGCTACGTATTTATCAAGCTGATAGCTTGAATTTATATTGTCTATCTATCAAGTTACTGCCAAGTACCAACTTTATCCTTGCATAGATTACTATATATTTGCAATATTTATACCATTAATCAGGCAAAATTTGCAATATTTATATTACCATTATTCAAGCAAACATCACTCACATCGTTTTAGAACATTTTAATATCCTTTTACTAATTTTGTTTGTCTTGACTTAATCCCCTAACATCTTCATTTTTTTAATATCTACTATTACAAAAATTTTATAATCTTTAAGTGAGTAGGCAGTTATAATTTCAGATTTTTTGCGTGAGATCAAAATTTAAGTTGTGGTAAAAATTTATCAAAATTTTATTGGCACTTTTTATTGCTACTTTTCTACTAAGAAATGTAACTATTCAATGCTGAGCAAGAAGATAAGTTTTAAATATTTATCGCGAGCCTAAGTCTTGATATAATGCCGCCTCACCTGTCACTATCTCAGATAGCCGCCTCGAGTGTGTGATAAAATGTGAGTTTTATATGATTTTTACGACAGTATTGACATGAGAATGTCAGTTGCCGTTTATAGTTTTTTTTATTACCTAGTTAACTTTAGTTCCTGTATTTTGATGATTAGTTCTTTCTTAGACATTTGTTGAATTGAAATGTCTGTTAAAAGACCAACCTGGTGATGTTACATCCATTTTCGTCATCCTTTCTGTGTTTACAGTTTACACAAAAAATTTAATTTTGTCGAGCATCTGTTAATTTTCACAGTAGCTTAGTCAACATTATCATTCACTATCCAATTCTTAGTGCAAACAGTGGTGATGCTAGAAGACTTAGAATTTATTTAAGCGGGAAAGCGACTCTTGTACCCAGACTATCGAACAAACACGTTGATGAACGATGGATAAAAACAGCCTGTATTTATTAAAAAAAACGAATAAGACACTTCCACATTCTAAATTTGAATAGTCCTCCGTCACTAGTGTAGCTATTGCGTTGCGTGCACAAACGATAAGTATTCGGTTTATTAGCGCAACAAATTATCGGGTTATTGTTTGGCCGCGCCGGTGGCGACCGCTCGCGGCGCGCCACATCACTGCAACTCGTCACATACTGCCAAATACAACGTCTCTTTCTTTCCCCCTTTACTTCCGCATCAGATTTTAACACAGGGCGCAGGCGCCCCTGATTTTTTTCAAACCGCGCCCATGTTTCTGTAATTTCTACCGCACAACTTCACTAAAAACAGCTTTTTTCGGATATTTTTTTCGCGACATCTCTTTCTAACGGCCGCATTCGCTAACTTTCCGTCCCCCTTCTTCTATTCTAACGGTTATCGGACAGCACTGCTCTATCATGACGCTTATGACATAATGTTCTCTCTGTCTAGTGACGCCGCGACGCCTGTGACGCCGATTATTTTGCTTATACTCTTATTACAAAACGCAATTCAAAAGTAGCACTTTCCTATTTTAGACCCTATTACAATGTATGAGGATTTAAACTACGACGCGTCTAACGTAGTTGTGACTTTACGATCTAGTGCCAAGAGTGTAAAGTTCCGGCCATTTTTGCGATAAAAAAAATCGCGTGCATACACGTAACCACGCCTTTGTACACGCACATATCGCTGTCTATTTTACTCCTTTTTTATTTTCTCTAGCGGTCTCGCTCTATCTCACACGCACACAAGCACACATTGATGTCTTGAATTGTATTTGCGCCACCTGGTGTCGAGTAGCGGAACTTTAAGGAACTTTTGGCTAACACGAAGTGAAAGCTTTCTCCTGAGGGTGGCAGCACTTAGAGAAAGGGGATGATTTTAGTTCCGAGTAGCGCCACGCTTTTGCAGCGCCACGTTTGAGATACGAACCGGAACCCAACCTTTAGAATTAACCTAGCATACCCTAGGCTTGCTAATAATTATTCTCTTATTCATGTGAATAACAATAAGGAGAACTGGTTAGGCCATAAAAAAAATCGGTATTCTACATATATGTACTTTATAATTAAATCAATAAGATTTTGCTATTAGCATTTTATTTGCCAAGTTTGTCATGGGTCTCACCAGGGGGCGCCTTTAGCCGGTTCTATGAGACAAGCGGATTACCCGGGAGAACATAGCTTAGATTCGATTTATTTAAATTTATTAGCTTAAATTAATGATTTTTATAGCTTTTTGATTTTACTTTTACTACCTAGTAGGTATTTTATATGGTTGTGTGTAATACATAGATAAATAGGAAATAAAGTCTAAATTCGGTAATTTAGGATCGTTATTATTTACTTTTTAGCAATGCATGAAATTTTAAACTAATAAATAAATACTACTACTAATAATAAATAAATCAATTTTAAATAAATAAATAAATTCCTTATTTATTTAAAATTGAATGACGATCACGAAGCGAGTGATGTAGTGATGGAAGGCCCCCCACCGATGGACCGACGACTTTGTTAAAGTTGCGGGAAGTCGGTGGCTGGAAAAGGCTCATGACCGCTCGACACGGGACTCTTTGGAAGAGGCCTATGTCCAGCAGTGGACTTCTTCAAGCTGATGATGATTATCATGAAAATTTAAGTGTTTTTATTCATGATGCATTTTCAGAAGTCACTAGATACAAAATCTATTGCTTATTGTGTATAATAGACCACTTACGGCTTACTATTAATATTCAGGAACACCCTGTGGGTATAATACCAAGGTACTGGCTAGTTCTAGCTGATAAATATTAATTGGCCATTAGGTAGCAGATAAATAAACAAATTGTTCAGATTACCGTGTTGAATATTCTAGACAAATAATTACTGTGTGGAGTTTTAGGATTAAAATTATTTGTTATATTTTATCGACCTATACGTTACCAAACGAAACCACAAACGACGCGACGTTTCGTTTGGTAACATATAGGCCTACAACGAGTCTTTATAATCTTTATCATCATCATCAACCTCTACCCCTTAACGACTGTTGGTTCTGCGAGCTATATGGCCTGCCTACTGCCATTTCAACTTGCTAACTGTGAGAGCTATTGACCTTAGCTCTACGGATTTCCTCGATAGCATTATAGCAGGCCCCCAATTCTACTGAAAAGAGGGGACTCTTCTAACACAGGTTATCGCAACTTAAAAGAAGAGTTCCCAAACCATGTAACACAACACCTTGTTTGGAACAATAAACAATTTTTTTTTGACTTGAAAATGATAACAGCATGATAATGATCGCACCATTATCATTCAGTTACGATTGTAGCCACCTTCGTTTCTTTGATTTCATTTGTAAATTGGTGTCACAATGACTGCCATTGATAAACAACTGTAATAGCGGTATACCAAAAGTGTCAAAAGTGGCCATTTTGCCATTGAACCATTGCCATTTTGAAGCCATTGAATTAGTAGAATTGGGCCCATTCATATTCATTTATTGCCAACATGTACATGGATACAGCTTAGGTGTAAAGGTAGCTTAATTAAGTACATGTACCCTGTAGGGCTCTGCAAATGTCTTGTTTTACATACATTTAAATTATAATAGTAATTGGTAACTTATTCATTAAATGTCAAATAACAGTATAGTATAAACAGTCAAAAAAGCATTGGATAAAAACAATTCAGGTTAAGCTAGGTAGCTATTTATGATGCCCTCGGGGCCATGGAAGAATGCGAAAGCGTACCCACAGCCCCGACACAAGGCGTTCAGAAGGACCCCGATGGTTTGTTAGTCGGTATGCCGTCGGCTGCTATTGTCTCACTAGCAATAGTAACCGACGGAGAGCCCGACATACCCCTCTGGCTTTCCCCGGGCTGGGGGGGATGCGTAAAGCATTTCTCAATCGTTAAAAAAAAAAAAAAAGTATCTATTTATGATGTCGTCAGTCGTTTATTTAGATAGATAGAAAGATAACTCTTTATTGATTACCACACAAGAAAAACTTTGAGAAACGTGGCACACAAAAGGGTAAAACAATGGGCGGCCTTATCGCTGAAAGCGATATCTTCCAGGCAACCTTCGGATGGAACGAAACATAGCAGAGCTTTAATGGATGGCGGCGTACTTACAAAAGTATAAAATAATACTTAATCCTAAAATAAAACTAAGAAAAAGAAACACATTATACCTAGGTACATAACATCCGATTTATTACAATAGCTTATAGCTTGTAACTTATAGCTTGTGCTTATAACTGGTATGTACTTATTTCTGAACTAACATAATGTAGGTACCAAGTTGTGGGTATAAGTGTTGGTTTTTTTAAAGTATATCACTTTTGTAGGTATTATTTTCTTTTTTTTTCTCCCACTTTTAGATACATACGTGGGTACTTGTGCGTAGGTATATATATCACTATAACTATCTAAACTATTTAAGTAGGTAAGTTATTTCTAAGTTTAGTTTAATTGTCACGCCTCACCATATTTTTTGCACGCCCAGGATGACTGGTAGAAAATGCTTTAGCATTAAGTCCTCCTTACACTAAGTTTAAGTGTGAAAGTATAAATAAATAAAAAAAATAAAAAAATAGCTTCTAACTCTTTTTAGGGTTAAGCTCGCCTTTATACATGCCCTTTCATTTAATTTGTTTTTTGTATGTGTTTTCTGTCTACAATAAAGAATAAAGAAAGAAAAAAGATGAGTTTAACGATGAAACAGTCCATCAGGCAATCATGAGGTCCTCCAATCCATCGCTGCAACGATCAGATTCGTATCCGCTAAGGGTTCACTAGCGCCCGCATTCCGGCGCGCTCGCGAGCCATCATAACTCAATTGGGCGCGGATCCTGATTGCGCGCTGTCCGTTCATTGTAAGGTTTGCAAAACAAACGGCCATCCTCAAACCCACTGCTTCTCTAGAAACCATTGCAATCAGGGTTCATCCAAGGCTCATCCACATCTCATTGACACGTGGGTATCTCGAACCACTCGCTTTACGAGATCCTAGCAAATTGTGGAATGAGCTTCCTTCCGAGGTTTTCCCGCTAACCTACAACATGAAGAGCTTTAAGAAAAATACAAAAAGATTTCTCACGGGCAGGCAACGCATTAGCAATGCTCCAGGTGTTGCAGATGTCACTAGGCGACGGTAACCGCTTACCATCGTAAGCGTATACCAAATAACGGTATCGTAATGCCCTACCGGTATAGCATAATGGTACCGAAATGTTTTAACGGTACCAGTACCTATAACCTCTACCGCTTTCAGTCCCTGGTAGTTACAAGAATACAAGTTCATACAACCAATCTTGTCATAATTTGCTGACCCTACGTTTAACTAACAACATACCATAGGTATCGGTCCGCAAATCTTGGAAACTTATTTAGCGAGAACACTCAAGTAACGTTGTAGATCACACTTGGCCATGCATTATTTTAAAAGTAAAAAATGTTGTCTTTGGTTTGGTTCCGCATAGCTTGGTGAATGTCGATGTGGAGTATGCATTTAGTTAAAAAGCTGGTTATCGGCGACTGCTAATGTTTTATAATAATAATAATAAACATTTATTTCAGACTTGGTCCATATTTTGTTAGTAGCATAATTATACAAGGTGATTCATAACATGTATACCAAAGGGGGTTATTCTATCAACGAAAAGAAATACTATTAGCGAAAAAAACATCAATATTTTCATATTTTTTTTCTCTCAAACTTTTTCAAATTTACTGTTTTTTGTATTTTTATCATCTTTAGAACTAATAACTACACGTACAAGAAGTTCGGGATAAAGATTGCTACCTAAAACAGCTGATTCATTGAGCTTGATCTGATTTGATCCCAAAACAGCTGATTTTCGCATAGAGTTTTTCAATGAAAAATGTCGAATTTCCAAAAGTCGTAGAACAAACTTTATTGCCAATTGGGTGTAGAATAAGCCCCTTTCGGGATGGAATACATATTATGAGTCACCTTGTAGAAAATTATTAAGACTCTCCTAAATATAGTAGAAGTATGAACAAAAAGGTGATTGTGACTGGCCTTATAGCTTAGTTAATAGTAACTCTGCCTTCTGCGCTAGAGGTCGCGGGTTCGATTCCAGCGGGTGTTAAATATTTATCTATTATGTATATCAGTCTCTGGTACCAATAGAACAGGCTATGCCTAGTTTAGGATTACTTGACCATGTGTGATATGGTCGGAATATTTGTTTTTTTTTTATGTAGGTAAGTAGATTCCACTAGATGGTATTTTAATTCTTAGCATTTTCTAACCTCTCTGCAACGACCTGGTTTACTTGTAAGCAAGAATCTTTAACTTAACCTACGGTGTTGTTTACTAATTAATGTTTCTTGTGGATTGATGGTGATGACTGTTTGGACATATTCATTGGTTTATTTACCCTCTTATTTGTTTTAGAAAATATCTTCGGGTTGGTTCTGAGGGTGTGACACTGGTATCTGATATTTTGAATCTTTAGGTCCGACAGGAATTTTCATTATCAGGAATGTAGAGATGTGTAGAGATGTAGCGAAGAGTGACTTAATCTTGTGCTATCAATGCTTTCTATTATAAATGCAAAAGTTTGGATAGGTGGATTTGGTCACCCAATCACCCCAGAACGGCTGAGCCGATTTCGATGAAACTAAGAATACTTTAGTTCTTAACCTAGCATAGCATATAGGCTACGTTTTATCTAGATACCATGCAAAGCCGCGGACTAGTTTTTGATAAAAGTACGGCTGTTTTTGATTCAAATCTTTTTTGTAATGGTTGGCAAATTTATTTATTTATTATTTATTTAGAATACAGTATAACATCATAACAGGTTTTTTTTTATCCCTAAGGCGATGCCATATGTTATTAGTAGGTACGTACACTATAATAAGTAGGTACAATTATATAGGTAAACTGTGGATTTCGGTAGATTAGCACAGTTTCACATGTCTCTATCTATATGTCAGCTCTACCTAGAGTAGGTATCTTAAGCTAAAACAGGCTTTCTTAACAACAGGTTAAATGGTCACGTTTGGTCACGTAACTTTTTATCTTAACGACTCATGTAATAAGGGTTAAATGTTTTGTAAGTGCTGCGGCTATCAAAGCAGGGGTCAACGGCATTACTTTAATGATAAAAACAGAACTTGTGAACTTGTGATGGAACAATGATGAAAATAAAGCCTGGGTTCCCAAATGCAAATAAACAGCGGAAATGAAAATTTCAACTTGCTTGTTTGCTTGTCGTGTAACTGGTACTTTCTTGGTCATCCAGTACCTATTACTGAGTTAATTTTCTACTTAGAACCCAGTACAAAAGCAAAAATATGTCAGCACCATACCAACACCTCATCGACACGTGGGTACTTCTAGAAGAAGGACAAACAAACCCAATTAGACACATTCGCATTTATATAATTTATTAGTTAGAACTCTATGCCAGTGCCAGTTGACCATTTGTACCATAATCTGCAATAAAGTGTTTATTTTAAGGTGGCTTAACGAATTTGACCCTAGTTCAGAGCAATAATTAACAGTTCTAAAGCCATGCAGCGTAAATTGAACTCACTCTGTTTATCTTAATAAATAATGTTAAGGGTCTATTGAAGCTAGAGTATGGTTTAGAAGCCTGAATCACATAATCTAGTAACTAAAGGAGCCTCTTGGGCGCAATTTAATCCTACACTGATTCTTTCACCGACGGTCATAGGCCCTTTTCAAGACCACCATACCTCAACCTGGTCACTGATCTAATACAGGATGACCAAGAAAGAATCAGTGACACGACAAGCGAGCAGTAACTAAATAACCAGAAGAGATTATGGAGAAAATGTTATTTCTTTCACGAAGCAACGGAGCAACTGATCGAAGTGATATAAAAACAATGTGATGTATTACTGTAGGTTATTCCCAAGTAAACTAACTAATTATATAACTTTTTAGGAGGAGATAGGGCACAGCGAGATTTTCTCGTTCTGAATTGGAGCAACCTGCCTTACAGAAGATCGCAGCCAAATAACATTATTTGTTTCAAATAGTGTTGTGTTCCTGCGGTGAGTAAGGTTGCCAGAGCTCTTTAGGGGGGAGGGGTTCGGCAGGCAACGCATTAGCAATGCTCCAGGTGTTGCTGATGTCAATAGGCGACGTTAACCACTTACCATCAAGAGGGATGTAAGCCTGTTTGACTCCGTATAAAAAAAAACATTTCCTACCTTTGTTCAACAATGACCTACTGCATGACAAAATCATGTTATTTACCTACTCTGCGGTGAAGTGAAGTGTCTTTGTGTAGATGATGATTCACAGTGATTCAGAATGCAGCTGTTATTGTGACGAACAGTCAGTAGGGCGTCTTTGTCTTGGAGCTTAGTTGCTTCGCCTATTTCATTTACTATTCAAACTCAAAAGGTGTTTATTTAAATAAAATCGCTAGGATCACTTTGAAACGTCGTACAAACTAGGTGAAGCTACGCCTGTTCCTCGCGACGATAGATATTCATTGATATTCACGTGTAAGCTACTGCCTGCGGCTTCGCTAAAGCAATTCAAAAAACTGTTTAATAAACAGGGTCATCCATCCAAATGTTGCCACCAACCCAGGGTCCTTCTCCGTTACTTTAAGGAGTTGGGTTGGCTGGGGTGAGGTCAGCAGGGGGACAATGCACAATACACCCCAACGCGGGCCGTCAGTGCAGATCTTATTAGAATCTTCATTTAGAATTAGAATTAGGGTCATCCATCAAGAAGAGTATAAGGACTACCTATAGAGAAGTCTGAAACCTAAGGACATCGATATTAGAGAACACAAAATTCATAAATTTTCTGAAAAATATACACCGTCCCGATCATTTCATTAGTGTGGTTTATCACTACAAAAAACAATCTGACGGCAGGGGCTATCTTATCCTAAAGTGGGAAATATCAATCGATGTGGTGTAGTAAGTATCTACATAGGTAGAGATCTCAAACGGTGAAGGAAACATCCATTCACCATTCACCACACTGACTCGTTTACCGTCAGCCTTGTATGATCCCACGACCTTCGGAGCGAAAGTCGAGGTAACTACCACTAGATCAACTCAACTCCTACAAGCTCTGAGCACGACAATGTAATACAATAATACCACGATCACGACTAATTTGCACTATTACTAGATACATTCCATTTATATCAATACTACACCAAGGAATATCAACCTTATGGCATTAAGAATAGGGTGCATAAATGTGAGCGAAGCGATAGTGCTGCATCTGGATGCATTTAGACACAAAACCGGTACTTACTGAGATACAATGGCTGAGCCGATTTTACCTTACCATGACGTCTTAATGCTTGAGACTTTGTTTGTCTGTTCATTTGTTTTGTTTTATTTCTTTAAATTTCTGAACGGATCTCTAAGATAATTTACAAAGTTATTGATTATGGTCTAAATTGTGACATAGGCTATGGCATCTCGTTATACCATATGAAGGGGGGAATGGGGAAAAAATAAATGCAATATTTATTTAAAAGTGTGCGATAATGGTTTCCAGCGTTTTCCAAATAGCCACGTATAAAAAAAGATCTTAGAAATATGTATATATAATATAATATTTGAAAAATGTTAGAAATAATATTAAATAATAGTGCTTTCAATAATATTTAAAAAAATCCTATATAGACTACATACATTAAAATAATCAACGCGTCGTCAACGCGTGCGTGATGCCTCTGGTATTGCAAGCTTTCATAGGCTACGGTAACCACATACCCTAAGGTGTCACCTTAGTTGCATAAAAAAAATACATAAAAGCTAAACCATACACATAGGTAATATAATAGAGTTTAGAATGTGGGTGTTATTCGCTAAGCAGTTACCTAAAAATCTGTGTGACTGTGGTCTTGCATGACATTCCTTGGGCATGTTGACGAGAGTCAGTCACTTCTCAAGGTTAGAATAAACCACGAGATAAGCTTATAAGCAATTTAAGTGCAGGAAACTTAGCTTGATTGAAAATAATTGATATAAACTTGTTTATATAAACATCATAAAGTAGCGGTAGAACAAAGTGTCTTCCCCTTAAATAGAAACTGTAAGAAAAGTGCTACTGGACACATTTTTATAATTTACTTATAAAAACTATGTCAAAGTCAAATTACTAATTAGCCTACTTGGCTAGATTGTAAATTTGTAATATTATATCGGTGACGTATTGGACAAAGGCCAGGTCAAGAGTACCCTTAACCGCCGAGCATGTATGAGGAATGTGATGAGAGTGAATGAAGCGAAAGAGGTATGTCAGGATCGTAGCAAGTGGAAGGCCGTGGTCTCTGCCTACCCCTCTGGGAAATAGGCGTGATTTTATGTATGTATGTATGTAGGGTTCAATAAATACCTATTGTACACTAGGAATATAAAAAAAAAAGTAACGGACTGGTGCCTGAATGTACTAGTATTTTTATACGAGCGTGTGTGTATTTGTATGGGTGATTTTAAAAAGTTATCCTCGTGATTTTATTGAAATAAAAGCCTTTTGACTTTATTTAAAAATAAAGACGGTCATGTGCAAGAACTAGCCCTGAGGCTTCCGTACCATTACACGGGATCAGAAAATCAGCCGTTTAGGTTGGTATAAATTTCAAGTTCATATGATGTTCATTTTACCATGTCGCGGAATATTTAAATGTTTCATTTTCTGATTTGCATGTGGAGTAGAAACTATAAATTACCTATTAAAATCTAAAATCTTTGTAAAATTATATGAACCTTAACTTATATCCATTCAATAAATGAATTGAATTGAATTGATGATATGACAGACAGACAAACGGAGAAAAAAGTGATCCAGATCTTATATGGGTTCCGTTTTTTGCTATTTTTTTTTCCAACGGAACCTTAAAAAAATCTTTTGCAAACATTTGTCCAACAGCGGGAATCGAAACCGCCCTTGCGCCTCAGACGGGCAATCGCCCGCTGCGCCACCGAGGTCGTCAGCAGTGACTGGTTTATGAATGTGGCATAATTATAGCAGCCTACACGACCGGCCCGTTTGAGCTAATCTGTCTGTGATTAGTTATAGTCCTAGTGCTTAGACTCCTACGTTGCTAGGGCTCCTTCAAGGTTTGCAATCAGACTGTCTAAGACTGGGTGTTGTGGTTAATGCTTCTTGTAGCTTGTGACACCTACGACACATGGAGAAGAATCCTAGTTTGGAGTCAAGACTACGTATGTGACTGTGTTATTATTATTAATAATCTTTATATCTGTATTTTGAAAAGATGGATAGATTGTGCAAAAGATGACATGAGTAACAAAAGGAGTGAATAACTGATATGACGGCTGATAGAGGGGTGTGGAAGAGAAAAACATGTTGTGCCGACCCCGCATAAAGTGGGATAAGGACAGGGAGATGATGATGATGATGATATCTATCTTTTAGAGGAGGAAGGGCACAGCGAGATTTTCTCGTTCTGAATTGGAGCAGCCCGCCTGGGAGGTACCTCCGCCTTACAGAAGATCGCAGCCAAATAACATTATTTGTTTTCAAATAGTGTTGTGTTCCTGCGATGAGTAAGGTTGCCAGAGCTCTTTAGGGGGAGGGGGGTTCGGGGTCGGCAACGCGTGCGTGATGCCTCTGGTATTGCAAGCGCTCATAGGCTACGGTAACCGCTTACCAACAGGTGGGCCGTATGCCTGTTTGCCACCTCAGTAGTATAAAAGAAAAAAAACTGTATTTTGTATTCAGTGTGTCCGAGAGGAAGAGGATAAGACATACGAGATAAGAGAATTCCTCTTACCATCAACAGCAACGTGTGCGTGAATGCCTCGGGTATTGCAAGCGTTAACCAACCGCTTACCAACAGCTGGGCCGTATGCTTGTTTGTCCCCTTAGTTGTATAAAAAAAAAACTTTGTGATTTATTTGGGCCATGGATTTTTCCGTGAAATCGGCCCTCTGGGAACCTCTTGGTCTTATTAACGGTTGTGGTATTAATTGGGGGAGGCCTATGTCCAGCAGTGGACGTCTACAGACTGATGATGAAGTCATGTTCCAGTTTACTAGTAATCACCCTGTAGAATGTTACAAAGGTCTCTAATTTGTGAAGTTGTTATAATTAATTGGACGCTGTTACAACAATTAACAATAAATTGCTGTTGGAGTATTAGAATTTAGCATTTAGTATTAGCAGTTAATTGAATTATAATGGGATTTTAAATCGTAAGGAAAAGAACATAATTTAAGATTTTAGTAGGTTAGATAAGGGAGGATAGGACAAAATAAGGAATGGGAACATCAGAGGAAGTTTGAAAGTAGCGCCAGTGACGGAAAAGTTGAGAAGTAATAGGTCAGCATGGTATGAGCATGTCATAATATGTAAAATCAAATTAAAATTAAGTCATGTGGAGGGGTGGAAATCATGTAACGAGAAGAACACTTAATATGAATGTGGATGGATATATGAGTAAAGGAAGGCTAAAGAAAAGATAGATGGAAGATGAAAGATAACATGAGTAAGAAAGAAGAAAGTGGAAGAGGAAAACATATTGTGCCGACCCCACATAATGTGGGACAAGGGCAGGAAAAAGATGAGTTATGTGAGGAGTAGGATATTGTAAATTATTTGTATGAAAGGAGTCTCCTAATTATGATGTGAAAATTGACTTTAGTGAGATATATCGAAAGACTGATAATATATCGGTAATATTTGCATGCGTGACGCGCTGATTATGCCTAAAAGCACTACTTAAAACTGTATCGCTACTATCTGTTACATAACCATATTCCGCATTAAATAAATGAATTGAATTGAAAATTCACTGAGTGGTCAATATTATTTACTATCCAAGATTCAGAACTATTTCTTGGTGTTTCTATAATTTTAATGTTTTCTTGCAATCACCGTGGAATGCCAGTAATTCAAGAACCGCAGAACCACATTTCAGTTCCGCTGGCAGTTTGCAACAATTGCTATGAAATGCTGATCCCTATCTGACAAGACTGTCACGCAGGCGGGCCATTGTGATTAGACCCATGGAACCCTCAAAGGCTTGTCTGTATGTCTGTTTGAAATACGAAAAAACATTTCTTGCTTTTGTGTGTCAAGTAACTGTTGCCTTATGAGAAGGGTTATAGTACGAGAAAGGGACACTACTTGCATAGATAGGTACTAGTGTCAAGTACGCCTTTTGTTTAAGGTCGTGATCCTGTGTCTGCGGCCGGGATATGGGGCTTTCCAGGTTTTCAGGTTTCCAGGTCTTAGATCATTTGTTGAAGCTCACATTTGTCTTCATTTTTTTCACATTTTTATAAGCTCTTATTTATTAAGGATTATAATTAGATTACTTTTCTCTTGAGCCTCACCTAGTTCGATCGGCACCACACTGAAGCTTTAAATTCCATTTTGTGAGAAAGGATCATCGAAAAAAATGATAGGCACCAAGCCGTGTTTGTTGCCTGATTCTTCTAGGCTTGGTCGCGAGGAACAGGCATAGCTTCACCTAGTTTCTAAGACGTTTCAAAGTGATCCTAGTGATTTTATTGAAATAAATGCCTTTTGACTTTGACTTTGACTTTTCAAAATTCTCTAGTAATAAATAATCTAGTCAAGCGACGCGCGATCAGAGAGATGGCTCCTAAGAGGCTCAACGCATCTGTATTGCTATCCGGCGTGGCAAGCTCATTCCATGCATTTCATGCTGAGTTGGTTGCAAATTAGCAAGTTGAAGTGGCAGTGGGCAGGCCATATAGCTCGCAGAACCGATAACCTTTGGGGAGTAAAGGTTCTCGAATGGCGACCACGAACCGGGTGACGCAATGTTAGAAGGCCCCCCACCTGATGGACCGACGACATTGTGAAGGTTGCGGGAAGTCGGTGGATGGAGAAGGCTCAAGACCGTTCGTCGTGGAACTCTTTAGGGGAGGCCTATGTCCAGCAGTGGACCTCTACAGGCTGATGATGATGATGGATGCCAATTTGTGGCATATGAGTAGGTATTTTGTAGTATATACTTTGTGTGTGTGTAACCTATGTTACAAATAAAATTATGTACTTTCATTTCTTTCTTTCTTTTTCTTTCCAAACGAGTCCCAATCTCTACCTACACAGTTTAAATTAGTGAGCACTGGTGAAGTGGTGGTAGTGCCCACCATCCGATCCATAGTTCGTAGGTTTGAATTACGGACTATATCAATAGATTTTCCATTCAGATAATGTACTTGCGCTATACAGTGAAGGAAACATTTTGAGGAAATCTCTGAACCTAAAAATTCGAAGAATTGTGTACAAGTACACGAAAAAAGCCTCTACTCAGGGCCACCATACCTCACCTAGCACTGACTTAATGGAGGATGACCAAGAAAAACCAGAGACACCACAAGCAGTAAAATGTTTCAGCTGACGCTGTACAAAATCAACTAGGATCCAAGGGCATGAGCTAGTCGTCCACATAGTTGTAACTGAAACCGGACTATCATTCTCGCAGATCTTTATAAACTGGTCCTTAACAGATTTCCTGTCAAGCATAATCAAGTTATTTGAGTCAAAGCGGCTTGCAAGTTGCAGTACCTTAACTAGTTACATTCCCGATTTGGTTGTGACGACAATATACTACGCAGACAGTAAGTAAACTGGTACTGGGAGTGGTAGTAACATTCCCATTACCTATGTTCCTAGGATAGTTCAGTTATAGCAAGATCAAGGATAAATAAAGAAGGTTAAGCGTGAAAACTCGCGCTTTGAGCTTCCGTACCATAACACCGAGTGTCTCACTCCCCATGTGTAGGAAGTGTTATACTTATGTTTAGCGGTTACTCTCATAATTCACTGTATGCTATTGACCGCTATATTCTAAGTTTGTCTCGTTATAATTACACAGGGCATTTGAAATTAATCTCAGCTAGATATGTACATATTTCTTGTCGCAAATTTCTCTAAACCGTAAATTAAGTCGCTAAGCCATGACCTAAGAACTCGAGCAGTGTTGATAATTAGCTGATCGGCTATCAAAGTGCTCCCACGATGGCTGAACTAATTTCTGACGTCTTATATTCTTATAGAGCGGTATCTCCTAATACAAGCAAACATTTGCTTAAAAGGAGACTCCAAACCCTGATTGTACCAATTTATAAGTTACTGAAATAAACATATTTAATTTTAATTTAATTAAATTTAATATTGCTTGAAGTGGTATTGACGTCAAAACTAAAGTCAGTCTTCGAAGCGTTTCTACTGTTTTATATATTCTGTGATTGTTGGAATGCTTTTAATATTTTGATTTGTTGTGGATTGTGATAGCCTTATTCAAGTGTTGAGTCCGATCTGATAATTAGAACTGATTGATTTATAAAAGAGGATCCGAGGCTATAATCATAGCGGAGAATATAATTGCGTGAATATCTGCTTTTACACTCATTATTACTTCCATCCTGCTTCTATACCTACCTAAACAAAATAGCAACGAGTTTGTACATAGAAAGTTGTAATCTTGAGATGACGGTTGAATAGAATAGCAGACAATACAATATACCCATACTTCACCACTGGGTAAAGACTGTTATAATTTAATTGCTCATTATTCATATTTATTAGTGTGTTATGTACCTTACCTACCTATTTTTGTGATACGCTATGGACTACGTTGTCTGCAATAAAGATTTATTATTGTATTATTATTAATATTCAAAAGATGTAGTCAGATGCACCTCCAAGCAACTTATTTTTCTTACAGGCAATTATGTGAAGTGGCTCCTTAAGTCAAAATATAAGCCAGAAGTATCCAAGCAAAATCAGACCCGTCTAACGAAAACTTTATGATTATTAAATTTATGGGCTTAGCTCTTGTCGGTGTAATGATGCAATTTTTCTTTCCAATCCGAGCTCTTTTACCTCCTTATACGACATGCTGGCAATCTTCTCTTTTATCTGGATTATGTGAGTAGTCTTGGTCTTATTTTTCGTCGTTTTCCTTCTACCTTCCATCAGTGATGTTTTTGTCAGCTGTCATGTCGTATAAGATGTCTAATGTCATCTTTTTCTGATTTGTATGGTCCTTATCAAAACCCATTTCTCCTATTCTCGTTCTTTACTTTCTCTGTCCAGCTTAACCTCATTATCCTCCACCAACACCACATTTCAAAGGCTCCCAGCACCTCTTTATCCCGCTCTGTCGTCGTTCAAAACATTAAACTAAATTGATTTAATCAAACAAAATCACCTAATCCTAACTTAACTAGGTTACAAATTCCGCTCAAATTCTTATCCCAAATGTAGCTGGTATTATAATGGACTGAAGGCCGATATAGTCAAAGCTTAGTCAAGCCTGCCTCGTCAGTCATGTTGTCAATCTGTGGCCCGCCCGCGACGAATTTGCATTGCAAACCGTTGCAAGGTTTCGAACACTGGATAGATTGGTGGGTGTGTGCATCATCATCATCAGTCTGAGGAAGTCCTCTGCTGGGCAAAGGCTTAAGATTGCTACGACGGACAGTATTGAGCCTACTCTATCCACCGACTTTCTTTCACAATCGTAAGTCCATTAGAGAGGGCCTTGAAACTGATTTAGGAAGCAATCTTGATGTCAAACTTCTCGTACATTTAACAATTTGTTAAAAAGATGATAAAAAGACGAAAACCAGAAAAAGTTTGCGATAAAATTCTGAAGAAATAATAATTGAATAGAAATTTTGTTTTTTTCACTAATATCTATTATTTCGTTATGTTGATAGATTATGCTTCTTTCGAGATATTATAGGTACATTATTATGAATCACCTTGTATATTCAGGTATCCGATGTAATGTATGTAGGTATGTACCTATTGATTTGAGTCATCAATATTACAAAATTATTTATTCAGCACGTGTGCAGTGTAATAACTATTTGCATTCGATTACTATGCGACATCGGCTCTTGCCTGCCGGTTGCCGTCTAGATTGATCTACCGTTTATTATTACACATCCTGAATATTTGCAAGTATGTATTTAACTACACTAACAATATATCCATATAAGAACTAAGATCACCACGATATAGCTCTCAGAATTTATGTGGCAGGCAGTGGGCAAAAGCATTTTAACAACGAAAGCTATAACTGCGCTTGCCAACCCGCGTACCCAGCGTGGTGAGTATGGGCAAATTGACATGATAGAAAGTTGCACCGAAATTCTGTGTTTAACAGCGGAAGTCCTACGGCTGAAATGAATGAATGATGGTTGTCACATAAATACACAAATGGAGGACTCATTGTGCAGAGTCCATTCTTACCTATAAATTCTGCCACCAATGCTGCAAGTGCTGAAATGCTGATAAGTTGAAACTTTGCTTATCTGTCATGTTAGGATCACTTTAAAACGCAACCTTGCTCCTTACGACCAAGCCTAGGAAAAGCAGCAAATACGGCACGCGCGTCTGTTTACATAACCTGGTCATTGGCCAAATGGAGGATGACCAAGACAGAACGACCAATTCTCTAAATTATCAATCACAATACGAAACGTTCAATTCGCAGAATGACCAACACGCATAACCAGTGTCACGCGACAAACAAGCAACTCATCTGTAAAACTAACATCATTGCAAGTCATGCTTCGCTGATGGGTCCAATTAAGGCCCCATGCTGCATTTACTTGTGTTATAAATAGCATCATTCAATTAATATTAAGTACTTAACAGTTATAAGACAAAGAAAGGTTGTACAGTTAGTGAAATAAATGAGAGTTGATAATTATGGATACTCCATAGGTACTCTCAGTCTTCAGATAATTTTTTTATCGTACGGTCTTATACAACCAATATAATAAAAAATATATATATATATATTCCGGACATATCACACACGGTCAACTGATCCCAAACTAGGCATAGCCTGTACTATGGGTACCAGAGACTGATATACATAATAGATATATATTTAACACCCAGACACAGAACAAACCTCTGTGTTAGTAACAAATGTTTGTCCAGTGCGGGAATCGAACCCGCGACCTCTAGCGCAGAAGGCAGAGTTACTACCACTGAGCTATGAGGCCAGTCAAATGCAGCGTAACTGCACTATGGGCGCTGCGGCAGGAGAAAAAGTTAGGTTCGGGCTAAGGGTTGGGGCAACGGGCTCAAGAGCATCACTTAGTTACGGCCTTTGGCTTGGGCTGTTGCTAGAGGGAGGTTTTTTGAGGAGGACATTACCCTGAAGGTGCGCAGGCGTCGTCGTCAACCCAGCCGGCGGGGTTTGGTGTGATCTGTGGAGTGTTTTTATGTGTGTGGGTTTGATGTGGGTATAACTTTCGTTCTAGATCACGTCATCTGGATCTCGAAGAACTTGACTTGGTCTACGATAAGATAGGGAGGGATTACAGGAAAGAGGAGAAAGGAGATTTTCTAGGAGGAGGTAGGGCACAGCGAGATTTTCTCGTTCTGAATTGGAGCAGCCCGCCTGGGGAGGTACCTCCGCCTTACAGAAGATCGCAGCCAAATAACATTATTTGTTTCAAATAGTGTTGTGTTCTTGCGGCGAGTAAGGTTGCCATAGCTCTTTAGGGGGGAAGGGGGTTCGGGGTCGGCAACGCGTGCGTGATGCCTCTGGTATTGCAAGCGCTCATAGGCTACGGTAACCGCTTACCATCAGGTGGGCCGTAAGATTGTTTGCCACCTCTGTTATATATAAAAAAAAAAAAAAGTTAAACGCGTCCAGTTCACCCTATAGTCAATTATTTTTTCACTTCATTCTGACACTAACATCAGATAGACAGACATGATCATCGCAAAATTGTTTTTTTTTATTTTTTATTATTTCTTATCCTCGAATTAATTCAAATGACATCCGTAGCGTGGTGCCCAACAGCGACGCCAGAGGTGCGAATTCGATTCTTACCACACCGCTTGCGAAGTTGTGATTGTTTCTTTATTTTTTTTTATATAAGAGCTCTGTGTGGTCGTGATATGAAAATAACAAAGAGATTGTAATGGCACGTGTATTTTGAATAATAGATTGCAATCTAATTGATATCTGTGGCGTGACTAGACCAGATTCCATGGAATTCTGCGCCGTTTTCTATAAACTTTATCTTCTAGACGTCGTTTCTACTAGGCACTTCTATTTGTCTAGACTAGTTGGAAATTACCTATTTTCCTGATAAATGCCTTTTCGTATGCTCATGGTTGCAATCACAACGTCTCTGTATGCTCACAGTACCCTTATGTTAAATATGTATGGCAGCCGAATGCACTTGAAAAGGCACGTCAATAACATCAATTATAATTGCTATTACGGTGAGTGGTCTGCTTGATATTCAATGTCGTGTCAGTTATCTAGGTTTTTATAGATATCTTAGCACTTAGGTGCTCACTAAAGCCTGGGTTTCTTATAAAGTGGTGGCAGTTATTTGGAATGCTGGTTGAGCGCCGATAAACGTTCGTATGAGACCCCTCGTAATGGAGTTTTAACGCAGCCCGAAGGCCTCCGTCAAAGCCCTTTTACTATTACCAATGTCCTCCGAAGTACGAAGCGCTCAGTTATTAACGACACACGCAGACACCCATCCAAATATTAAATAAATATAAATATTCCGGACATATTCACACGATCAACTGATCCCAAACTAGGCATAACCTGTACTATGGGTACCAGAGACTGATATACATAATAGATATATATTTAACACCCAGACCCAGAACAAACATCTGTGTTAGTTACAAATGTTTGTCCAGTGCGGGAATCGAACCCGCGACCTCTAGCGCAGAAGGCAGAGTTACTACCAACTGAGCTATGAGGCCAGTCTAATTACACGCGCTGTAGGTTGCTTAACGGATCTAATGACTAGGAAAGCTATAAACGAGTTCTTCACGAGCACCAATAGATTCTTCGAATGGATTATACTCTGAAACTGTGGAGGAAAACACTGATGAGGAAACCAGCATATCCCAAACTGGAACTTATCAAAACGTCATTAAATACAAAAAAAAAATCATCACTAACGTTTCCCAAAGCCTCCTTTCATGTCGTGTCACTGATTCTTTTTTGGTCGGTGAAGGAATCAGTGTAGCGAAAGAATTAAAGTGCCTCTTAGAGGCTCCTTTCGTGAACACGTGAACGTGAACGTTTACGAGAGGTAGGGCACAGCGAGATTTTCTCGCTCTAAATTGGAGCAGCCAGCCTGGGGAGGTACCTCCGCCTTACAGAAGATCGCAGCCAAATAACATTATTTGTTTCAAATAGTGTTGTGTTCCTGCGGTGAGTAAGGTTGCCAGAGCTCTTTAGGTGGGGAGGGGTTCGGCAGGCAACGCATTAGCAATGCTCCAGGTGTTGCTGATGTCAATAGGCGACGGTAACCACTTACCATCAGGTGGTCCGTAAGCCTGTTTGCCTCCGTATAACATTAAAAAAAAAACAAGTTTTTTCTAAAGTTGATTCATAGATACTATCCCACAAGGAGCTTAGTTTACACCCAATTGGCAGTAACATTTATAAGAAAGAAGGAATGAAAAACTATAATACTAAGTTCACTTTATAGGCAAAGACAACGACTTTATAACGACTTTTAGACGCAATATAGCGGAGAGGTACCATCTTTTATGACGTCTTTTTAAGATCAAAATCGCCTTCACCGTCACATGTCGCTGCCGTTTCCTGAAAAATCCAGGATGCGATACTTCTGAGGTTTTGTGATTTATCAACTTGTTATGTTTATTTTCCTAGATTTGCTGTATATCTTACTAAACATTAAAATCGATTATGGAAAACCTATTTGCACCAATAATTATAATCTTACTTTGAGATGAGTGTCCGGAAATTACAAAATATTTCATGGCAAAGACAGAATTATATCCACTAACCTTTATTTCTTCAGCCTACAGTCAGTGGCGGATTTGCCCTAAGGCATAGTAGGCCCGGGCCCGGGCCTAGGGCGGCCAGATATTAGGAGCGGCAAATCGTGACCAAAAAAATCACTGATGATAGCAGGTTGCGGGAAGTCGATGGATGGAAAAGGCTAAAGACCGTTCGTCGTGGAACTCTTTGGGGGAGGCCTATGTCCAGCAGTGTCCAGCAGTCCAGCGGCCTATATGATGGGTGCTGAGAAAGGGGCGGCACATAGCCTGGGGCCTAGAGCGGCCAAGACTGCAAATCCGCGACTGGCTACAGGGTATGTATTTAGGTAAGCTTTAAAGTTATCTCTAGCTGTACCTACTCCTAATGAACGAGGTAGGTAAAAGTAGAGTCGGTTAAAACTGGGCCCACTTCCAATCGAAGTGAACTTCGAGCAGAATAGAAACAATGCAATGAAGTAGGGAGGAAAGTACCTCAGTTTGAAGGACCTAGTGGCCGCTCGAAAGACTAAATCTTAGCCGGGACCAACGTCGAATCGCGGGAGTGCAGCTAGCACTATCGGTCCAAATACTTTTGGTGACCGCGCTGAAGATTGCTTAGATTAACATATCTACACTGAGCTAGCTACATCACGAGCTATTCAACAGAAAAACAAATTGAATGACGAAGAAGTAATGTGCTTATGTCGTTCAATTTGTTAAGTGTTTTGCAAAATTATCTTCTCACAATGGTCTGGGAAAAACTTGATAGATTTTTCAATGGGACGATTTACGCTATTACATTTGATAAAAAACTTAATTTTAAACTTTAATTTTAAACTAGACAGTTAACACTTATCTACCTGAGTAACTTCGAAGCGAAATCATCTGGGTTCTTCATGATCATCGTTTCAGCCGTAGGAAGTCCACTGCTGAGCATAGGCCTCCCCATACCACAGCGAATATTATTAGGTCGTCTTTCCATCTAGTGGGGTACCGTCCTACGCTGCGCCTTCTTGTGCGTGGTCTCTACTCTAGAACCTTTCTGCCCTAACGGCCGTTGATTCTCCGAGCTTCCCATTACTACTTCAACTTGCTAATCCTCTAGCTAGATTATTTTTCTTGTCGTATCCCTGATCCTTTCTTAGTCATCCTGTATTAGGTCAGTGACCAGGTTGAGGCATGGTGGCCCTGAAAAGGGCCTATGACTGACGATGAAAGAATCAGTGTAGTGAAAGGATTAAAGTGCGCCTCTAATAGGCTCCTTTCGTGCACAATAGTTAGATAATGGTCGAATAAAGGCGATTTTTCATAAATGTATGGAGCTTGGTACTGCTCTGTGTACGTACACTGCTCTAAAATATAGCTAAGCAATATTTTTCTATGAGAGTCTTCTTCTTTATGACAGCGTATCAGTTTTCTAAATAACATAAACATTACAGTTAGAAAATAGCGGATTTACTTTGTTAAAAAACCTAACTTACAAGTTTTAATCAAGTTAAAGGTATCAACGAACACTACTATGCCGTTTTCTGGAACCGATTCCAGAAAACGGCATTGTAACAAACAAAACCTTTTCTAAAACATGGAGGGACATCGAAGAGAAAAAAGATGGCGCCACTGTATCAAAGTAAACGTGGAGAATCCAGGAACTATAAGCTGTAGAAAGAGTACTCACGAAGTCACTAGATGGCGCTAGCTAATCCCGAACATGAAATCTGAAACAAAATTGAATACTTAGTAGAGCTGTTATTTGTTGCTAATTGGAATAACTGGTTCGATAACTAGTTATTGAATCGTTATTCCAAAAAGTTATTAGTGCTGATTCAATCGATATCGGTGATTTTATACACACACTTTTCAAGCAACCGACTAAAGATTTTGGAAAAATTGGTAGACGGTACACCTGGAACAAGGTAGGTTAAGACTTAAGGTATTAAAACGTGAGTAAAAAAATTGAGCTTATTTATCGAAGTTTTTATAGAAATGGGGTACAAAAGGGCATTGATAATGTTCAAAGTACAGCATGTCAAGAAGGTATCCTAAAAAAAGTTAATAGCTTGATCGATTAGACAATATGTTTGTTTTACTACGTAATAAAATTTATTTTTTTCAGTTTTTGAGTGAGTTAAATATAATACCTAAGTACCTACCAACAGATTTATTTTTGGAAATAATTCCAACAAGACAATGTCCAACTAGCACACGATACCAATTCCCCGAAATTCTTATAAGAACGAAAGCTGTCATACTATTAGGGGTGGCTTCATCCCCTCTCGTCAAAAATCGATGGGCGGCAACTATACCTACCTACCTACTACCGTAGGGTGACCCTACCGAGGTCAACAGTATATTTTCGGAACTCAAAATTACGGGGTCGGATATTTTTTCGTGTAAATTGTTTTTTAGAGATAATTAGATAGTTTTACCTATTTAATAGACAAAGTTATAGGGTGTGTTATTATTGTAAGTAGTTTTTTGTTAATCGTTAACTGAGTGGTGTTTTGTTTTTAACTTAGGGATAGTTTTGTGTATTTTTTTGTCTTATTATTTTTAAATAAGTTTAAATTTAATAAGGCCAAAAAACCATAGTTGATATCAAACTAGAGCATAGTTTGATATCAATTATGGTTTTTTGGCCGAATTGAAATCGCGATCATCCATCCATTTAGAATAACTAGGCAGGCAAGAGAAAGCTTGATAAGAATGATATTTTCTGAATGTTGGCAGTGAGTAGGTAAACCAACTAAGTGGGTACGTTCTTGTGTTTTTATAAGTTTTGTAGTTTTAGTTAAGCAATCAAGAAAACTTAAATGGTAGGTAATAAGTTGTCACTAGTAAGATTTGTTACGCGATGAAAAAGGATATAATGTATTCTAATTCAGTTTTATTATGTAGGCTGAGATAGCCGTCTATTCAAAGCAAATTAAGACATCTTCGTACCGGTGACTTACTGAGTTATGGTTTTTGGATATGTTTAATAATATCTAGAGGTGGGGTAAAGTTTTTATGTGCGAGTTAAGTTGGACGAATCGATATTGTAGTATTATATCGGTATTTTACCTAGTAGGTATATAGGCATTTACGTCCGACTTTAATTTGTTGACAATTAACTTAAACAAAATTTGCTTAACACAAAGTTTTTTTGTATACTTTAGTGGGGTGGTTAAAAAATTATTGGGAATAATTGTTTTGTAAGTTTTTAGTAAGTATACTTATACTTATTTTCATTGCTTACTTGTCGTGTCAGTGGTTCTTTCTTGGGCATCCTGAACTAAAGTTAATGAGGTATGGTGGCCCTGAAAAGAGCCGATGACCGACCTACTCTCATTTAAATCTTTTGACTTCATTATGATAATTTGATTACTTTCGGAATTCAATAATTTTGAGACATATAAACATTGTCACATCCCTAGTTCTAAGTATTTTATAATGCTCCGCCTATACATTGTCAAGCCCACTTCCACGTGTAACATTATAAGTATAAATATTTATAAAATTAATTCTATTAGCGGTCTTTGTAAACAACCACTGGAATTTTATGGAGATAAAGCAACTAGTTGTAACGGCCTAAAACTGGTTAGAAATAACAATTCATTTATTATAAAACGTGTTCCGTAACTAGAGTACTATCCCGAAAGGGGCCTATTCTATAAAAAAACTAATTATTACCTAAACGTAAGAAAAGTTTGACTTCAAAAAACCTACCTAAAACATGTGAATAATTGAGTTTCAACTGAACTGTGGTGCATTGTGTAAGCGTAATGGCAATGAAGATCGTAACTTTGAGGGTAATTTTAACAATCTTAGCAACATTCAAAACTTTTCAAACTTGACAAGGGAAAACTTCAAGACCTTAGCTTCTTCCTTTTCAGGTTTGAAAAACTTCAGATGTCGCTAAAATTGACAAAATCATCTTTAAAATGCGATCTTCATTACCATTTTGCTTACACAATAGCCTGGCTGGTCCGATAACATTTTATAGGCTTTGTCAAGTCCATGGATGGAGAAGGTTCAAGACCGTTCTTCACTTCTTCAGGCTCATGATGATGATGATCGAAATAAAAACCAATTACTACAGACCGCTCCCCATAGCAATCGTTCAAAAAACCCACCCACATGTTGTAATAAAAAAATCCACGGTAGCCAATGACCCCTCATTATTGGCCAGGGGTTAGTACAGGGGACGAACGTTTGGGGTAAACTAATGCCAATTCACGTGTCTAAAAAATTGGGGGAAAGGTTTCGTGCATGCGACAAATAATAGAATTTTATTTGATTGCTAATAACATGCTATGTATCTACCTTCTTTAAGGCATTATCTTTCCAAACACATATCATCATCATCAGCCTATAAAATTGACTGCTTAATGTAGGCCCCAAAGGGGTGCCACGATGAACGGTCTTAAGCCATCTCCATTCACTAACCTCTTGCAAACTTCAGAACTTCGTAGGTCCATCGATTGATAAGTTATAAGGCTTATTTTCTAAGTGACCTTCGATCGGAATTTAATGCCACTACAGGTCACCCATCACAGTGAATGATGATGAATGGATTAAGATTCTACATAGAGTTTCAGTGGAACCTTTCGACATATGAAATGTGCACGATAGGAGCCTTTACGAAGATTTTCAGGGCCACCACATATCAACTTTATCACTTATGTAGTGTGACCAAAAAGGACGAAGTGACACGGAAAGCAACAAGACAATGCTACTCAAAATTATTGAAGTAGTGGGATTTGTACCCACATCTTCGCCTAGAAGATGGAAGGACTATTTTTAACCGACTTCCAAAAGGAGGAGGTTTTCAAGTCGGCTGTGTTTTTTATTTTTTTTGTGTATATGTTACTCTATATCTCCGCCAATAGTAACCCGATTTTGATGATTCTTTCGCTGGTGCTCGCTAAAACTTAAAAAAACGTCATCTTCTCTTGAAATCACCACATGCCGAAATTTTATTTTGTCGTCTGTGGTATAGTATGGTTATCCCCGCGACTTCGTTCGGTTGCTGCTATTTTTACATAAACTTTAAACTTAGGGGTTGTGTGTCGGGAATTTATTTCTGTGCACCCATACGTTACAACAGGAAGCTACTCTGCAAATTTCATACTCTTAGTAGGCACTGCGTTGATTTTCAAAGAGAATAAAACCACTACGTTTGATTGTCAGTCAGTCAGTCAGTACCATAAGAGTTATTAATGATGATGAATGGATGTCATAGTTACTTTTATTTTTTATTCGAAAGTGTAGGTGGCCAATGTCATCCTCAGTAGGTAAGCAAAACGCAAAGAGGTTGATAACAAAAAAAAAAGGAATGAATATTCAGGAATTTGAAGTCGGTTTTTAGTTTTTATAAAAAAATATCCTATAAAGAACTCATGTCTTCTTTATAGGATATTTTTTTATAAAAACTACGAAAAAAGTGAGTGCGGATAAGACGGCTAACAGAAGAGAGTGGATGAAGAAAACATGTTGTGCCAACGCCATATAATATGGGACAAGGGCAGGAAGATGATGATCTTTGCCTAGAAGCGGCAATGTTATACCAACTAGGTATGCCATGGTTAGAATGGTACATGGTGTACCTACTTGGAAGATAGCTAAACTTTTTTTTGTCAGATTAGCAATTATTCCAGATAAACAGTTCGAAAAAGGTTTGTAACCTCTACCAGTTGCTCTCTCACAGCAAAACGAATCACCCTGTTGATCCTGTAATCCAGGTACATTTTTCAACAATAGTTCATTTTGTTATGCAAAAATCTACCCGTAACCCAATATGCAAATGATGTACCTATTCCGATGCAAATTTTCACTTTGTATAGGACAATGATTTAGGACTTTGATAGGGTCGATGGGATCAGTACGGGTATTGATTTTTCGAGTGATTTATTGGCTTATGGTGTTCGAATTTTATGAAAAAAAAAACTAAGATACGAATCTCTAAAAGAATCAAGGTAGGTAGGTACCTACATAAAACTAAAACACAATTTCTACATTTTTCTACAAATTATTAGGAATAGACACTTTAAAAATTGGATTTTTTGTTGAATTTCAATATTTTTTTTGTAGATAGAATAAGCCTCTTTCGTATACTTACTAGTTATGGACCATAACTAGTAGGTATACGAAAGAGGCCATTATTATTTACCATTCAATATTAAGAGAGTTTAACAAAAAACACGATTTAAAAAAAAACTTAGATTAAAAATTCAAAGCATTAACTTTTTTGTTTATGGCGCAGATGGTCCCACCGGCCACCAACCCTTGGTCGCGAGGAACAGGCGTAGCTTCACCTAACTTGAGTCTTCAAGAAGTTTCAGTGATCCTAGTGATTTTATTCAAAAACGGTAAAACGATCACCTTTTGTATGTGATCGTTTTATCGGTTTCGTTAAGGAGTCAATACAAGTAGAAGGCTCAAGACTGTTCATGGGGCACTTTGGAGAGCCATAATATCTAGCAGACTAATGATGTTTTATAAGTGGTTATTTTCATATCTTAGATTACTATTTCTTCATCAAACTTTCTCACCAAACCATTAAAATACGTAACCCTTCAATACCACGTGGGTCTCAACGACCCAACAATTCACCCCTCAGACTCTAACGAACTCATACAATCGTATGCAAATATAAATCATGTAGTCACGTCTACAATGCTTCATTCAAACATACTCAGGTGCTGTATGTCACAATGGTTAACAAAAAACGATTTCTCATTATTGTTGCTGAGTTGAGAGTAGTCTATTTAATATGCGTGCGAAATTTGTCCCGTATTAAGATTGTAAGACTTTTTATTGCGCTTCATTTGATACTATCATCGACGTATGTCTGTCTGATTGTATGATCATCTTGTAGTTTTGGAAGTTCAACAAAATAAAAAACTTATACTGTTAACTGCCATTTAAAAATCACATAACTACTTTCCTTCTTAATTAAGAAGTTAATAATAATAATAATAATAAGTCATTTATTTAGTTAAAATGTTAAGCATTTTTGTAAAAAACTAAACTTTGAAGAGTGCCTTTGCTTTTCTTGTTATGTTATTTAATCAAAGCTTGTTTTAGCTGCAAGTACTAAGTTAAAATGAAATACCAAATTTTGCGATGCAGCTATAAAGTCATGGGACTTTACTAGTATAAGAATTATGAAACAGCAGTTGGTTAGCTGTTTTTACTTCAGTATAATTTTGTATTAAGTATTTTGCATGCAACACTATTTTTAGACCTCGTGGTGCTTATATAACTATTAATTAGTTATTTTCAACTTGGTTTGTATGCAAAAATGAATACGAATAATATGCATTCGTATCACTGCTATAATTAACAGGAAAATTTACTTCAAGCCCCCTAGGGATATCAGTTTTTATGCAAAAAGTCTATTTATTTAATGCATAACGATATTAAAAGAAAACTAGCCATTGCGTTATTCAAATGATTTTAAACGAAAAATCATTAAAAATCAAGATATATATTTTTTTAACTAAGGATAAATAATGTAACTTTTTAAAAGAAATATTACACTGAACATCAATTAGAATGAGCTTCCGAAGATTCCCACTATCAATTTCACACACTAAATAATTGCGTTCAATACCGTGCATAAATCACTAAGACGTGAGATTTAACCCTTCACTTTCTACGCAGGTGTCTAATCGACCCCGTGACTTCCGCCCGAAGGGGTTAACAGACAATGATGGTAAAAACTTGGATCCTTTTGTTAATCTCAGGTGGTGTAGCTTTTTTTTTTCTTTGGTATGTACACAGGTATGGAGAAAGTAATTTTTGTAGGGACATCAAATTGATGTTTACACGCAATTTTGAGTTTTGACTGATTTTACGTAGTAGTGATTACGTTTTCTTTCTAATCTACCTTAATGTCGTTAGAATTTAGATTTTAGATTGCTTTTATTTGAAGGTCCCTAAGCATGGCGTCTTATTTCCATTCAAATTACACGAATTTGAACCATAAACCTTTGAGAATGTCAACTTACGTCACAGCTTAAACAAAATCGCTCAGTTGATGGTTCGGGTCGTATATGTTTTGTTTCTGATGCGAGAAACAAATAAATGAAAAATGAATTAGCTATAAAATAGTCCAACAAATGTGTAATTCTCGACTGCAAATTTTAAGATAGATTTCCACTGAACGGCTGCTTTTACAATACATTGAAGGTAAAATTTAATTTATTAAGGATGTTAATGCAAATTAAGGCAGGTTGATCGATTAAAGTGACATTAATAGACCAGTTTTATACTACACTATAATGCATATTTAGTAGGCTTTACCTTAACTAATTGCATAATTTTATGTTTATAACAACATTTTAAGTCATTTTCCGAGTGCACGTTAATTTCATTCTTTAGAAGAATACTTTTTCAAACATGAACACTTTATCGGTAAAGAAAAATGAATTAATTTTGCCATTTATTGTCTTACTAGCTAGCTAGCCTGAACCGACGGCACCTACGAAACTAAAAGGTAACCTATGTGCTATTCCAGACTATAATCTATGTCTGAGTCGAATTTCATTCGGATCCGTTTAGCCGTTCTGGCATGATAGAGTAACAAACATCCATTCATCCATCCATCCATCAACTTTCGTATCTATAATATTAGTAGGATTGTATGTATGAAAAACAAGAAACTTATAAAAAGGCTCGCCACTGTTTTTGCCGTGCATGCCTGTCCTTTCAAATCTCTGGTTCTCAGAAATTCTAAGTGTAATCAAGGGCACATCTAAACATTCACCTAGGCTCGGTTTCCATCCAACCAGTGTAAATTCAAGTAGACATAACGTATGCATAAAGTTTTGATAGTTGTAACAATAATAGCATTTTAGTAATCTACCAACACTCTTGGCTACTATTTCAGAAGCCATTTCGAAATTGGAAACAATAATTGCAAAACGTTTCCCGCCCAGACGGCAAAGATTAAAAATAATAGTTACTATCACTGCGTCGTCTCGTGCCAAGCCAGTATACATGCCGAAACATGGTTTATGTCGAACATTCCCGAACATTGCCGAAAACTAACGATCTTGGCAGCTTCCTAAGAAATATTGCAGCTTTTCGTTGATTGATACCTAAACAAGGAGTTTCACAAAAATGAGAACAAAAAGAAAATTATAAGATTGTTACAGAACTTTTAAAATCAGCTCTTTTTGATACATATATCATTTTTATTACTAACTAGTTTCCGGCTTCGCTCGCGTGGTACCTACATAAAAATAACTCTATATATTCTAAGTTTCAATGAAATCGGTTAAGCCGTTAGCGCGTGATTGAACAACAAACATGCAAACCTCCTCACAAACTTTCGTATTTATAATATTAGTATGAGGTAGAAATTATCTATTATTATATCTTATTATTAAAATATACGAGAAGTTTGAAGAAACTGAAGAAGATTCCCAGAAGTCGTAGAACAAACTTTATTGCCAATTGGATGTAGAATAAGCTCTTTTCGGGATAATATATAAATTACGGATCACCTTGTACTTTGACCGTTATTTTTTATTACAGAATTTAAATTTTCAACTACATAATCTATTTGATGACATATGGTTATAAGAGAAGAGGAAGATTAAGATGATAATAAAAAAGATGGACTCTATTTATGATGACATGAGAGGGAAGTGAGTGCGGAGATGACGGCTAACAGAAGACAGTGGAAGAGGAAAACCTGTTCTGCCGACCCCACATAATGTGGGACAAGAGCAGGAAGAAGAAAAAGATTCAACTTGATGGCATTCGATCGATTGTAGAGTATTTAATACCTGCACAATGTTCACAATGTAACTACACCTAGCTTACTTTAACAGTCAACATAATAAATATTAATTTTAATAACTACCTAAATTAAGTTATTACCCATAAAACTCATAAATTGATCCGTAAAATAATAAAGTCATCGTTTTTAATTTAATTAACATAGCTACATTCTAGATATTTTGATGGTAACATCGATTGTAGGCTGCATGAAATAGAGTTGAATTTTCAATGTAATGAAAACCTTCAGTTTATATAAAGTGTGTTATGTACTTACGGTTATAGTTATGATAATCTACGGCTTAGAGTGATTATTTATGTAAAAATGGCCGTTTAGAAAGAGAACCTGTAATGATTTCAACGATTAGACTCACTATAAAAGTTGATTCATAATATGTAGGTATGCTATCCCGAACGGGGCTAATTCTACACCCAATTGGCAACAAATCATTTTCTACGACTTTAGTTAATTCGTCATTTTTGTGATGCTACATTTATTTATTTTTATTTTATGTTATTTGGAAAACAAACAGTGTTATACTAAATCATGTGGGAGGATTTGCCCATACTCACCACGCTGGGCATGCGGGTTGGCGAGCGCAGTTAGAGCTATCGTTGTTAAAATGAGGGACGCTGCTGCCCATCCCCTAGCTTTTTTCCCTTAGTCGTCTCTTACGACATCCGCGGATAGGTAGATATCGAGGGGCCTATTCTTCAGCCGGGGTCACCACGGCCCCCACATGATAAGGAATTTGCTCTGTCTGTGGGGGAGGCCATGTTCAGCAGTGGACGTCGTACGGCTGAAATGATGATGATGATGATACTAAATAAAGTTAACATTGTGATTTTGATTACACATCTAAACTAGTGTTAACCTGATCTTGACGATGGGTCTATAAATACCCCCAATACAGCAAAAGGTTAAAATCTAATAACATTAAAAAAATATATATCGACATGAAACACACCTTGGCCACTGACCCAATGCATTGTGGCCACGAATAAACCAGTAACACGATAAACAAACAAATTAATTGTAAGAGTTATAGACATAAACAACACAAACAAACAAACACGTCACTTCCCATTACCACCTTAGAAATCAAACGCTTAGCCAAAAGTATTTATCTTCAGGATATCCGACGTAGGGGATAAATTCCCAACTTTAGGGGTTTTAGGGGAAGGTAAGTTAGGGATTGTTCGAGTGTTTTCGGTTTCGATCGGAAATCCTGTGCAGACGATTCATATCTAGCTAGAATGTATTCAAGCCATTTTAGTACCTACTTAGGTCTGAAGTTTGAGGGTTACGTAAAGGGATATTGAAAATGGGTGATTGTTTTGGTTGTAAATGTATTTTGGTTTGCCTTTTTGAAACAAATAATGTTATTTGGCTGCGATCTTCTGTAAGGCGGCTATTCTAGGTAAAGAACATTCTATCTATTTCAAGTTTCATCAAAATCGTTTGAGCAGTTACGCCGTGATTGAAAAACTAACATCCAAACATCTACCTAAACATCCTCCCAACCTTGCGCATTTATAATATTAGTAGGAAGTAGGATAGGATGACATATAGCACGCAGTTTGAACACAGCTTTATATACTATATAAATTTTTGCATTAAGGTCTATCTCGATTCAAGATGTTTATTTAAAGTGTTACAGAGAGGTCTTAAAGCTATGGATATGGCACTTATAAACTTATTCACTCTTTTCGAGCATCGCAAATTATTATTTTAGACGAAAGACTGTAAACTTAACACACACTATACTTAGTAAATTTTTGGGTATACTACAGAAACATCATCCATTTCCTATATATGGTACACGCAACTTGCGCCTCTACCTCCCATAAAATTCACATATAAAACATCGCCTGCCTACGTACGATGTCACAAATACATACAGAGTATATTATTCCTCGGTAGGTATACAAATCATTCTGATTTCCATATCACATGACTAACAAAGCATACGCAGGCAAATGTATCCGTGACACGGCAACAGAACCGTTGTGCTGCGTTCGAACGTCGAATTGGGATCGCCACTGTAAGGTAAGTTGGGCAAGTCGCTAAGACGGTAGGCATTACTACCATGCTATCAATAAACTTGCTTGCTCGTTTGTAAATTAAATGGTTTCGTCTTCAAATATCGACTAAATTGGAAAGTAGAAAGAAAGAAAGAAAATTTATTTATTTGACCCACAACGCAGTAAGTAGGTAGGTAGGTAGGTAAGTAGATACAAAGAGAAAATAATACACTTAAACCTAGTAATACAAAAACACAATAAGAAAACAAAAACATGTAGGTAGAAAATATATTCGCCAAAAAGCAAGTCTTCTGTTTTAAAGTAAAGAATTTCTTAGTAAATATTGACACCTACATAAAGATGGTAGAGGTCTAAGATCCAGCGGTGAACGTTTTACAACAGATTTTCAATATTGGCAGAAATGTAGGCACTTTTCAAATACCTAGGTACATTCAAATCAATCTGTCCTTTAACTGAGCTTTGTTATTAAATGTTAGTCAACTAACCGCTTGTTCATTCCAGCTACTCTCCCGTTCAAACGGTCCAAACAAGCACGCTTACAAATCGAATACTTAAACGAATGGTAAGGTAACCATCGACTTCCATGCGAGACGTATACAGGGGGATGCATCGAAAATGGTCCAGAAACAGGGTGATATGAGTTGTCATGGCTATTTTTACCTTAATTTAATGCGAAAATTGCTATTGGCACATTGCCGCATAACAGAAACTATTTATTTCATCATCATCATCATCATCATCAGCCTGTAGAAGTCCACTGCTGGACATAGGCCTCCCCCAAAGAGTTCCATGATGAACGGTCTTGAGCCTTCTCCATCCACCGACTTCCCGCAACCTTCACAATGTCGTCGGTCCATCGGGTGGGGGGCCTTCCAACACTGTGTCGCCCGGTTCGTGGTCGCCATTCGAGAACCTTTACTCCCCAACGGTTGTCGGTTCTGCGAGCTATATGGCCTGCCCACTGCCACTTCAACTTACTAATTCTGAGAGCTATGTCGGTGACCTTAGTTCTTCTACGGATTTCCTCATTTCGGATCTTATCACGCAGTGAAACTCCAAGCATAGCTCTCTCCATAGCCCGTTGCGCGACTTTGAGCTTGTATATGAGGCCTATAGTTAACGACCTATTTATTTAACTATTTATTTCATTATTTTATATTTTATTTTTTAATAATTTGATTTTATAGTTAATGTATATATTTAGTAAGTATGTTTAAATGTTATAAATGAATAAGTAAATTTAAAAAATGCGAATATTGATCCTAAACAATCATGAACATTAGAGGTATGAAGGTAGGTACCTATTTAGAAATCTGGAGGTAAACACTTTCTCCCTGTTATTCTTAGTACTTCGTTAATATATTTCCACTCCACTCACACTGACATTTTGATAGTTATTGCTGTAAAAAATAAGTTCTTGACGCCTCTGCGACGATAAAACATACGAACCGTCTGTTTGTTACCTTTTCACGACTAAACGGCAGAACCGATTTTGATGGAATTTGGTATGGAGATAGCTGAAACCCTAAGAAAGGACATAGGCTACTATTTATCTGGTTATCGTTCGAGCAAAGCGGTGGGCAGTCGCTAGTGTAGAACATTAGCGTTCATCTCGGTAGTAATTCTATTGGCTTCTGAATAACTCGGTGGCGCAGCAGGCGAGTACCCGGCTGAGACGCAAGGGGTGCGGGGGACAAATGTTTGCATGGTCTGCATATATTTGTTCCGGGTCTGGATGTTATGGTACCATTGTACTCGTAGTTTCTGATACCCACGACACAGGGAATCCTAGTGTGCGGTCATGACTATGTATGTGACTGTTGGGTGTTAAAAAAAAACAAAGTCTACCACAATACTACGACTTTCCCCAACAAGCAAAATGGAATAAATAATACTATCTAGACATGTGTACCTCCCGAGGGTACTATCGCGAAAAATCACCCACACATGCACTGTCAAACAAGATTGCCGTGTACACACGGCGAATGTCAATGTGGGAGTGGATAGGGGTGTACCGGTGTCACCATCAGCGATACTGTTCGATACGATATGGTATATGATACGAGAGCACTGGTGAGGTGAGAGCGACGCCACTTTCCGGTCCTCAGGTTGTGGGTTTGAATACCGGTGGCGCCCAATGGATTTTCCATTCGGAATCTATTATACATGTGCGGAATTTTAGTGCTCTCAAACGGTGAAGGAAACCGGCATGTCCTAGAACCTAAAAAATCGGAGTCATGTGACATGTGCACGAATGGAGACTCTACAAGGTGCACTTTAATCCTTTTACCACACTGTTTCTTTCAACAATGGTCATTAGCTTTTTTAGGTCCACCAAATCTCAACCTTATCTACCGATCAGAAATCATTACAATATTTTAAAACAGCCACTCTGGCCTAATGCAGGATGACCAAGAAAGAACCAGCGCCCAGCTTAGGGATTACTTTCTTGAAAAAGATTCACCTACATTATTAGGTAAGTCTAATCTGTCTTCAAACATCGGAAAAATCGGGAAAAAATTTAGTCCGAATTTTCATTGCTCTCCGTTACAAGAAGCCCATCCCTATGATCTAAGCCTTTCATTGCACATGTGTGCGTGATTTCTTTCCGGCTGATTTGTACTTTCGCATGTAGTTGTGTACACACACGGATAACCCTTTTGTTAAGGTGCAATCTCTCTTTCCCTTTTTCCAATTACTTTTCGTGCAAAATTGTTTGAGTTGCTAGGTAACCTTATCATTGGTATTTGCCAGTGCCAACCCACTTCCCACTTATATATTAAATGCGAAAGTTTATAAAGATGTGAGGATGTGAAAATGTTTTTTACTTGAATTTGGCAGTTTTTAGTAAATAGTATGAAATAACTTATAGGCTACTTTTTATTCGGGTGCCACGCAAGTGAATCCGCACTTTCGCATTTGAAAGAAAGAAAGAAAGAAAATTTATTAATTGACCCACAACGCAGTAAGTAGGTAGGTAGGTAGGAAAATATAAAGAAAAAAAAATACTTAAACCTAGTAATACAAAAACACAATAAGAAAACAAAAACATGTAGGTAGGTGAGGTGGTAGGTAGGTTGAGTAGGTATGCGTTGTGTGGGGCAAATGGGTCCCGTCTCAGCATAAAGCTGCACCAAACATAATATGTACGGTGCAGCTTACATTTATTATATTAGTAGGTTTATAGAATTAGTAGGGCAGTAGGGTCAGTGGAAACTTATAAATTGCCTTCAGCATACATAACCATAATATGTACCTACTATATGTACTATTCTATGTACTACATAATAATCTGTAAGTTTTAATAAAATTCTAAAAATAATAAAGTGGTACTTATGATCATAGAGTTACTAGTAACTACACTAGAACAGCAGCTTTGAATAGAGTAGAGTTGTAATATGTAATAATAGTCAGTCTATGCTTGTGATTTAATGGTTCATAACGGTGAAGGAAAACATCGTGAGGAAAGCAGCTTAGTCAGCTCCACACGTATTGACTCTGTCTTTCCTGTGGAAAAGGTTGACGAGGCTGAGAGGATGGTATAGGTGCTGGGAAAGCCTACTCCATCTAAAAACATGTCCTAGGCACTACAGCGTTCTGTAAGTGAGTAAAAATTCAACCTGACGCTGTATAAATCATCTAGAATAGATGTATTAAGGCCTTACATGCTTGTGATTTTATGGTATACGCAGCGTGCGGCTCCAAGCAATACTTCCAATGACGTTCCGTCTAGTAAGGGACCGTCCCATGCTCCGCTATTTTATTTAAGTCTTCCTTTTTTAAATTCTAGATGTCAATTTCCATAGTCTCCTCCTTAACATCTCATTTCTATTTCCTCACTAGTGTGCGTAAAGGTAGCTCGTGCAAGCATTAGTGTGATTTCTATTCAATCTTCTTACGTTCCATTTCGCAGGGACATTCGACTCCTCTCTTTCTAACTCGCAGAAAATCGTATGTTTGTCCCGTTCGGTCCTAACGGGCTTAGAACCGTGTGATATATTGTATTAGATGGAGTTTTCGTTTGAAAATGGAATTTCTTTTCTGATTCGGTACCTGACGTGAGGATGTTCGATCAGTCCACAGCTTCCGTATTTCATTACTGATGAAATAAGTTTGATTTGATGGAGTTTTATGGTACGCGTGATTATGTTTATATGGTAGAAGTAGCGAGTAAAATATGATGGAAATGAACAATTCATAATTCACTAGCTGTTACCCGCGACTTATGTATAAATAGTCTATGTGCTATTTCAGACTATAGGAGAGGAGGTAGGGCACAGCGAGATTTTCTCGTTCTGAATTGGAGCAGCCCGCCTGGGGAGGTACCTCCGCTTTACAGAAGATCGCAGCCAAACAACATTATTTGTTTCAAATAGTGTTGTGTTCCTGTGGTGAGTAGGGTTGCCAGAGCTCTTTAGGGGGGAAGGGGGTTCGGGGTCGGCAACGCGTGCGTGATGCCTCTGGTATTGCAAGCGCTCATAGGCTACGGTAACCGCTTACCATCAGGTGGGCCGTAAGCTTGTTTGCCACCGCTGTTGTATTAAAAAAAAAAAAAATAATAATAATATAATCTATGTCTATGCCACATATTATTCAGATCCGTCCAGCCGTTCCGGCGTGATTGAGTAACAAACATCTATTCATCCAAACTTTAGCATTTATAATATGAGTAAGATAAACTTGTCTACACAAAACGAATTACCTACCTACTCTCTATTTTCACACAAACGTAAAAAACTCAAAAGAAAGTTACAAGTATCCAAACAAGATTACACCGTACCCTTTACACTCAGCACGAGATAATCCTTCAAAAAATCTGTTGTACGCAAACAATGACCTTATTTGGTTCAAAGGCCCGACACTTACAGGGTGTCTCTCAACTTAAAGGGTCAACTTGTACATCGAATATTTTTTTTTGTAATTTTAGGAGCACCCTGCGTTATTCTTTGTGGACTTTCGACGAATTTGGTGGCGTGGTGAGTGAGTATCCGGCTGGAAAGCAAGAGGAGCAGGTTCGATACGGTGCAGGTGGGCCAAATAGTTGCATGATTTGCAATTGGTTGTGGTAAAGACGCTGGCAATGTATACATTTCATAAATTTCAAGAAATTCTCAAAAATTATGGACCTAACAATAAACATGTGCCATTTTCAACATTATTTTCTCATCACTTTTAAAGTCGGTGTGGGCATAATTTTGCAAAATAAGGAAATATATACAAGGTGATTCATAACATGTATACCATCCCGAAAGGGGGTTATTTTATCAACAAAAAGAAATAATATTAGCGAAAAAAACATCAAGATTTTCATTATTATTTTTTTGATTATTTTTTCACAAACTTTCTCAAATTAGCAGTTTTTGTCATCTTTAAAACTAATAACTAAACGTACAAGAAGTTTGGAATAAAGATTGCTACCTAAAACAGCAAATTTATTGAGTATGACCTGATTTGAAACAGCTGATTTTCGCATAGAGTTTTTTCAATGTCGAATTTCCAAAAGTCGTAGAACAAACTTTATTGCCAATTGGTTGTAGAATAAGCCCCTTTCGGGATGGAATACATATTATGAATCACTTTGTATACATCATCTAAGTGAAAGAAATCCTAGTGGTTCTGCTACAAGATTATATTTAATACCTACATTAAATAAAATTATTTTTTTCGTATCCAAGGATAGCCTGTATAAAACCTACCTACAACACACGCGCCCGCTAAATCCTTCAGGAGGAGATGGGCCCGGGGGGGGCCGGGGGCCGCCCTCACCTATAGAATGTCTCCGAGACTCCTCCGTGAGGAAGGGTTACCTTGGGAGTGGGATAGAAAATACTACATAATAAAAATTCAAAATAAAGGCTCGAATTTTGCGGAATACCCAAAGGGTTGGTTTTATGTTTGTGTAGCTTTGAAGGCTTCTGTTGCTAACAATGCGATGTGTTACGCAAGCTGACATGAGAGTCTTGTGTCAGCCTAGCCAGCCTAATTTTAAAATATAATATCGTTTTTTTCTCTTATATGTACAATAAGAAATGAAAGAAGTAAAGAAAATTAACACAGTAAGGTCTAAGAAAATATTCGTAAGTCATACATAATATAAGTCATAAGAATTTTTTGGTAAAATCATTTACAGGTCTAGAGTTGCCATTATTAATACCTTGCGTATGTACACCTACGTAATGTCATGAAATCGTTTACAGAATATAACAATGAGTCAAAAGCCATAATCTAGATTTAAATTGATCAAATGGTAATTATTTAATGCTCGTATTTTAAGTTGCTAGAGAGGAATTTTGAGGGGAATGTAGTGCTCAATTTGTTCATTCTGAAAAATAACAAAACATGTTATTAAAAGTAGCCTTTATGCAATTCTAGGTAAAGAACTTTATCTATTCCAAGTTACGACGAAATCGGTTGAGCCGTTACGGCGTGATTGAACAACAAACATCCTTACATCAGAATAAAGATAAAAAGTGGCCTATTTGCTATTCATAGGTACCGGTACACGAACGAAGCCGCGGGCGGAAGCTTGATATAAAGATAAATAAGGCTGTGATATGAGGGCAAGTTTCTTCAATAAAAACATTCACCAGCAAATTACCTATTCAGCAACTGGAAGCAATATTGCGTGTTTAACATTATTGGCTGGCAATAAATGGGTATTAACAATGATATTACGGTTCGAACCAAATTGCCGGCAGTAATGACGGATAATACGCGATCAATTTTATCGTCGAGTTTGTATTTGCTAGTTTAGAAAGAATCATGAAGCGCAGACTAGATTTTTAATAGCAACCTTCAATACGGTCATTAAACGGATGGGTGACTTCTAGTAGCATTAAAGGTTCCACTTTCAAATCGTATGCGATATGTCCTAGATATGTCATATAAAATTAGTTACAAAAGAGCCTTACCTCCACTGAATAAAGTCAATTTTGAGTTTGACATAATTTATGAGGTGCGAAATAGTCTACAAAGCTTCTAAAAGTCAAACTTAAATTTAACTTGATTCGGAAGACGAAGCTCATTAAAAAAAAATATTGATAACGTAACGCGCTCTGTTTGAACACGGCTTAAGATGTAAGACCGCAAAAACAAGCTCGCTATCTTCTATCATCCACTTTTATCAACAATATCGATATCAAAAGAACCTACATCAACCAGAGAGTCAATGAACTCACACCTCGTCTTAAGACAATTACGACAACAAGTGACACGCTAACCTCATTCAACGCCCCCCGTACCCCCTCTTCCCCTCATTACGCCAGGGGCTAATGGCCCCGACCTACCCCAAATTAAGGGCAAGACAAGGCGGGAAAATAAATGAGTGTTTGAGAAGCGGGGTGCGTTAAAAAGTCTGAGAAGAAGATGGCTAAGTAATGGAGGATGGCTTCATGCAGTAGCGCTACTTTTTTCACGCTTTTTATTTTTACGTCGTGTCCTTGTTTGAGGCTTATTAAGACTAGGTATGTAAGTTCATAAATGAGGCTCATACCAGATCATTGGCTCAACCAGAGTTGGCCACTGGGACGCAGTTTTAAAGCCGACTGTTATAGGAACCAATATCTAAACATGCTTTCAGCCAATAAAACCATAATGATCGGTCACTTACAATTTTGTGAACACTAGCGGTAATTGCCATTGGATGGACCATTTGGAGAACTTGAGCAACTAGGCTAGCTAGACCACGAACTATTCTAGAACTAGACATCTACAACTAGACTGAAAACTATCTGTAAATAAAACCAAATATTGTGCCAAAAATTTGGACATGCCTCTGATTACTCCGTTTTTATTTATTTTTCTTATGTTCAATTTTCCTGTGCTGAAACGAGTCACAATATCAAACGACAAGGTCTTAAACAATTTCCCTAGGTTTGTCTCTATAATACAAGATCAGCTGTAACAGAACGGAAACTGTTCCAGTTCCCAAGTTCAAACTATCGCGGGAAAGTCCAATCAAACTTCGCCGACACTCTCACTATCGCATAACGCTATCCAAGGCGGTATAATTAAACTTTTCATGAATGGGAGGGAGCGAGAGAGGTGAGTGGGAGTGAAACGGAATCGTCTGCAGCGTAATCAGTTTGTAAACGCAAATTATGTGGGGGGGTGTGGAGAGAATTAACGCGTTTGCAAGGTCACCAGTAAATTTGTGAACATTTTTGGGTTACTGTTACGAGCAGCTGATTCTGAAACGATGAAATTTTGTTTTTCACGTGGTACTTATTAAGCTAAAAAGTAGCCTATATGCTATTCCAGACTATATTCTATCTTCGTACCTAATTTCATCCAAATTCGTTCGGCCGTTTGGGCGTGATTGAACCACAAACATCCAAACATCCTCAAAAACTTTCGCATTTATAATATTAGTTGGATGTAGGTTTATACAGTTACGTACTTATTGATAATAATGTTAACCTTTTCCTAAAACAAGCACTGTACCATCAACTTTGCGATTTTTAGGCTACGAAATTGAAACTAAAATTTTTTTTGATCGAATTCGTGAAAAATAGCGTTTGCACGCTTGTATTTGAACGGAATGCGGGTATAGGACGCTATGGTAGGGCCCGAGCAGCTAATGTTGAAAACCAAGTACCTACACGTAGAATTGAAGAGATACACCCGCAGCCTTAGCATACACTGATTAAAATGACACCGATACAAAAGGAGTACAGGACACAAAACGGTGCAAAAACGTAACTTAAGTATTACTTAATGATCATCATCATTTCAGCCGTGGACGTCCTCTGCTGAACATGGCCTCTCCAAAGATTTCAAGAACGAATTTCTATAATAAGAGAGGAATTTGCCCATACTCACCACCCTAGGCATGCGAGTTGGCGAGCGCAGTTAGAGCTATCGTTGTTAAATAGGGGACGCAGCTGCCCGTTCACTAGCTTTTCTTCCAATATCCACGGACAGGTAAATATGGAGGGGCCTATTATTCAGCCGGGCGACACGGTCATTATTACGTAATAACGCGTAATTCTGTATTAAACTTAAAAACTTCACAAAGAAAGATGCTACGAATCTATCAGTATCTACGTAGAATGTTTCACCATAAACGACCTCATTTCAACTCCTTTTATAAAAGTTACAGTCATCTTAAATCAACATAATCAGCAATTCAAGTATCCCAGCCTTTGTCGTCCCTTTGTCCCATCTTTTCCCAAATGAACCCGCGTGTCCTATAATAAACCAATAAAAAAACTTGCCGAAAGACTTTTACGCTTCGACAACGCTTTGGAACAAACCGTCAAATTACAAATGGAAACAGAAAACGACAAAGGAAAAAATCGAACGCCGTGAAAATTTGAAGAATCATTTCTTTTTTCTTTTTTATTCCTTTTTTTCGGCCTGTCAATCATTTGTCTCGGGCACGGCGGATCGCTATTTTCTTTGTTGATGGATGGGATTCGCTTTTCGTGGAAACGGTTTTGGGGGACGCGAGCGAACGGGTGCGTAGTGCGTAGTTCATATTTCAAAAACGTTCCATTATTTTGCGCGGGGAGCAATGTGTGATGAAGTTTGGATTCGAATTGGGAACTCAATTTTTAGCAACGGAAATCTTCGTCTTTTGTTTTTTTTTCCTTTTTCTGTGTGGCCATATAAAGAGTTTCGTTTCCCAAAGTTTTAGGAAAGAAATGCTTATATAATATTTTCGGAAAGAATATTGTAAAAATCGATCAACAATGTACCTAAATGTCAGTATCATTGCGCAAGCATTTAGGTAATTCTACTCCCTACGTCTATATAACACAGATAATAGAGTCTAGTCTGGAAAGTTACACGTGTGCAGGCTTATTTATCTTATTTGGAGGATACCCCAATCAATCCTTACAAACACAAAACTGTATTTCCATATCAAAATCGAAATGTCTGATACATAACGAACGCGACTACCAGGGCCGAAACAAGTCATTTTAATACACAGGTGATTCTTAAAAAACGATTATATTCACTCGTTTGTAGTGGTACTCTGTGGTACCTAGTTTCTTGATAAGTTTTTTCTTGTTCTTTCGTAGTTTAATTAGGATATTCGACATACGAGTCTTTTTACACTTTCCATATACAAGATGATTCATAATAATTCCAATTATGTCGATAGGTATTCATAATATTTTTACGAAAAATCTGGTTTTTTTTATTTCATTATTTTCGTTGATATGATAAGCCCTAAACACCTTGAAAACAGTAGTGGACAAATAACTCTTTGAATGCCTATTTATTTGTTTCGATTCGTTTATCTCTATCTTTCTCTTCCTTGCAAAAACAAGTTTATTTTTAAACATTGGCGGATTTTTTGTCCCCATTTTCTTCCTAGCTCCGACCCTGCATAGCCACGCCAGGCATGTAGATCGACCCTATGGTAATTCTGCTTTCTTACATTACCTATTCCGCAGCGACCTTTGTATTTGGTTAGAAGTGGATTTACATAGAACTCATACCGAACTGAATTCATGTTTTCTGAGAAAATTTTGTTGGAAATGTGAAGGTTAACATTTGCGGTGCCTATCGGATTTCATGTAAAGTGTGTCATTATTTTTATTGTTCTATAGAAATATCTTAAAAGGCAAAGCAGCTATTTTGGTACCTTCTTGGTATACAAGTTGCAAGGGGCATTCTGCACCCAATTGGCAAAAAAGTTTGTTCTACGACTTTTGAAAATTCGAAATTTTTCATGAAAAAAACTCTATGCGAAAATCAGCTGTTTTGGGGTCAAATCAGGTCAAACTCAATAACTAAGCTGTTTTAGGTAGCAATCTTGATTCCGGACTAGTACGTTTAGTTATTAGTTCTTAGGATGATAAAAATACCAAAAATAGATAAATTGAGAAAGTTTGTGAAAAAATAAATTTGTTGTGTTTTTATTGTTTTATTTCGATATTAATATTTCTTTTCGTTGATAGAATAACCCCCTTTCAGGATGGTATACATGCTATGAATCACCTTGTAGAAAGAGTGGAATAAGGGCTCACGACTTTTGTCTCTCGGAGCTCAGGTCCTTGAAGATTCCTTAGGGGTACCTCAGTTCGGGGCGATAGTGGTTCTCCCCGAATTATCAAGGTATATTTTATATATTTTTGAATCTAGAAACACAAGATTCAAAAGGTTAAATTAAAGTTAATATTTTTGCTCTGACCGTTCTTAGTAATAGCTTGTGGGTCGAAACTCGATTACATTTTGGACAGAGCGCGAAATAAAAAAATCATGAAATTTTAATACTTATGGACTGAAACCCCAATTTGGTGCAATTCGGATTGAACCCCGGGCTCAATTAGAATTGCACCACATACTTGCCTAAGCTATTCAAATAATTATTAACCGGTTCATTGCCCTTTCATTGGCCCCTGTTGTTGTATGAATGACGTGTGCAATAGAGATATAGCTACTGATCCATTCATGAAAAACATTAAAATTCACGATGCCTATGCAGTGCACAGATTCATCGATTCGCGACGTTTTCCGCCTCAGAATAGTCGGAATATAAAGACATTATTTATTGTAATGTCTTAGCATTACGTCATGCGTCAGGCTAGATATGAATCATGCATGGCTAATCTCTAAGCACGTAGGCATAGAACATAGAGTTGGAAGCAGGTGCCATTAGAATGGGACCGACACGACACTTTAATCTAAAAATCATATAAAATAAAATAATTATAAGTACATACTACATAATATACCTATCTATTCAAACACAACAAATACTCAAGCATAAAATTATTCTATTGTAATACCTAGTTATACTTACCCTAACTTTTCATTAGTAAAAAAACCCAACTCATATTAATCAGTGTGCGCCTATACCTTAAATTGTTTTTTTCCTACTGAGTGGCTACCTTGCCTACCCACTTTTATTATGTTATATTGTATTGATATATTTACTTATAATCTATGTATACCTCATTAGATATATATATATACCTCATTAGACCTATTTACATAATTAGATACTTACCTACTACTATTACTTTACCTAGTTAATAACATTGTTCATTTTATAAGTGTATTTACAGACCACAGAAAAGAGGGGACTCTTCTAACACAGGTTAGTACAACTTAACAGAAGAGTTCCCAACCCAATTTATTTGTTTACCCTGTAATGAGAATAAAAAGATTTTTGATTTTTGATTTTTTTTTTTTTTATTATAGGAATAGTAGTGCCTTTGTTAGTACTGCCTTCGAGCTAACTGCTCGAAGGCAACAAGGTCTGTAACGCAATCATTATCGCCACCAACAGCCCGAAGAAGTCAAAGTCAAAGGTATTTATTTAAATAAAATCGCTAGGATCACTTTGAATCGTCTTAAACTAAGCGAAGCTACGCCTTCCTGCAAATCATCGATTCACAATGTCGTCGATGCATTGGGTGGGGGTCTTTGTCGCTCGTCTCGCTTCGTGGCTTCTATTCGGAAACCTTTATTCCTTAATGGTTGTTGGTTCTGCGAGCTATATGGCCTGCCCACTGCCACTTCAACTTGCGAATTCTGAGAGCTATGTCGGTGACCTTGGTTTCTCTACCGAAATAGTTCACAGTTTATACTCAATTCAGGCATGCAATGTCGCCTCTATCTTCTGATCCACGACGCGCTACAAAGCTAAGCAAAACGTCCTAGACTCAAACTTAACTATACTTAGTACTATCTGCTACGCTAGATGGCGTGTCACGTACGGCGCAGTCACGTGATCGGAATCCCGAATCGAAGGGAGTTTTCAAACCTCTCCGGTACCGACTCTTTAGCAAATATAACTGGATTGTGACTGGGAAGCCAATTGTTAGGATGTGTAGTTGGAATAAGAAATTTCGGCTAACGTTTTGCTTCGTTTGATGTTCGGTGCCTACAGGAGGGAATTTTATTCTGTTCGCATTTTGTGGTTTTTGATCAGTACCAGGTAGGTACAAGGTAGTTCATAATATTATGTAGGTAGTCTTTTAGGAAGCCCCTTCGCTTTTTATACAGCCAATGAGTAATAATGTTTGATCAACGCCTTTTGAAAATACGGCATTTTTCATTGAAAAAACACTTTGCAAAGTCCGTTTTGGGGTCAAACTTAATTATTTTGCTGTTTTAGTTACCAATCTTAACGATTCGTTATAAAAATGGTAAAAATAACAAAAGACAGCTGATTAGCAAATTTTTTTTTGGGTATAGAATAAGCCCCAGTATACTTCATTTACGGAACACTTTGTAGAGCGTAGCTAAGCTCCGAAATGTTTATACCTATGCAGTTTTTTCTGGTTAAACGTTAGGTTGTATACCTACTATTGTATAGCTAATTGTATACATATGACTATCTTGACTAACATTTTGGAGCCAAGTTACGCTAAAAATTACGTTTAATGGATTTTAGTTTTTGTCCTACTTTGTGGTACCTTCCTACCTACTCCATGAGCGTAAGCTCGGCTCCCATACATGAGTACTCTTTTTCGCCCTTTTGGACAGGCTTAAGTCCGAGGCCATACTGCCTAGCCCCCAATTCTACTAATTTAATGGCTTCTAAATGACAATGGTTCAATGGCAAAATGACCACTTTTGACACTTTTGGTATTCTGCTATCACAGTCGTATATCAATGGCAGTCATTGTTTTCGCAATGAACCAATGAAATCAAAAAAACGAAGGTGGCGACAATCGTAACTGAATCATAATGGTGCGATCATTATCATGCGATTATCATTTTCAAGTCATTGACATGTACATGTACTCCAATAGGACCAACCAAAAAGTAGGTAGGTATGTTTCCTCTAAAATCATTAACACAACAGGAAGGATTGGAGGTTTAGAAACTAGGTACAGTCCTAATCTTTGAATTCTTTTTCCTGGCGATATTGTATCTTGTTTGAAATGAAGTTCCTAATATAATGAAAACATACAATAACTCACGATTGCTCCAAGCGTATCAGATCCCCAAAGATGTCTAAAAGGGGTAGTCAGAGGCAGTAAAATTTGGCACACGCCCTCATTTTGTGTAGTGTAGTGAGTAATTCCATACGTGACAGGTTGCAAACTCATCGCCGCTTATAAAAATACTTAAATGTTTAATGACATGATTGATAATGTAATGCATACAACTGCAACTAAGATTCCTTAGACAGTCTTCAATATTATAATCTCTGAGTATGAATTTCATAAACCACACTCTATATAAAAAAAAATCATAACACGCTTGAGTACGCGATACATTTCTTCATATCCGCCGTTTCTCGATGAAAAATGCGCAAAGAGTTGACTTGCCTACTCCATTCCATCCCAACCCAAGGGGGGACACTACAAATCCGCTAGAGTGAGACACTGCTACACGCTAGAGCGAGAGCGATAAACCCGAAAAGATGGATGGTATACACAATGTCACTGCTACTCTGAAATTGTATATTTTATATTCGGTATAAAAAAGCTTCCATAACATACGATATTAAAAAGACCGCGGCGTTTTCGGAATACTAGTTATATTGTGAGGAATTTAATCTCGACGTTGAGAGCTAAAGTAAAGGATTATTGGAATGTGCGGGCTTTTTGAGATTTTGTTATATTTTTTCGAGAAGAGTCAATTTTCAGGGGGCTTCGTATAATGAGGCGTGGGATTTGGGCGTACGACGACGGTTTCATTTGCATTTCGCATGGAAACTCTACGGAAGAATGCTTTTTACTTGCTATTCTGAATCCTAGGTAAGTTATCTTAAAGGTAAGCTAAAAATCTGTATCAAAATAAGTACTGAACCAATTACACAAATAGGTAACTACGCCCACTCTATGTGTCTCTATTATGCTTAGCATAATAGAGACACATAGAGTGGGCGCGTAGTGGCCGTGGTGGCCCCAGCTGAAGAATAGGCCCCTCCATATCTACCTATCCGCGGATGTCGCAAGAGGCGACTAAGAGAAAAAAGCTAGGGGATGGGCAGCAGCGTCCCTATTTTAAAAACGATAGCTCTAACTGCGCTCGCCAACCCGCATGCCCAGCGTGGTGAGTATGGGCAAATCCCCCCACATGATATGGAATTAGCTCTGTCTGTGGGGGAGGCCATGTTCAGCCGTGGACGTTGTACGGCTGAAATGAGGTAGACAGTGAGTGAGAAACATTTTGAAAATAGTAAGTTTGTTATCTTCTCGATAACCGTTGCTTTTCCTTTGTTTCTTATTGACCTGAGGGCCAACTCTACTAATTTACAATATTTAGCGTTCTATTCAATTCCAACTGTAGTTCAGTTCTGATTGCCATTCGAATATAACCCAAAAGCCATTCTACTAAATATATGACCGAACTGAATCGTAACTTAAGCGATTATTAAGTACTAGCTGCCGCCCGCGGCTTCGTTCGCTTCGTTTACCTACATAAAAAGTAGCTTATAGGTATACTATTCTAGGTAAATAACTCTTTATATTCCAAGTTTCATCGAAATCTTTTGAGCCGTTACGGCGGGATTCAATAACTAACATTTTTCAAAGCTCGATATAATTCTATCCCAATTTACACTAGATTGTTATTATTTCAACCATTTTGATGTCGATATTCAAAAACGGTAATACAATTTTTAACCATCACCTGATACACCGTAAACCCTCACATCATAATTTAATGTAAATAGCTATCTAAGTTGGTCGTTTGCTATCACCCGCCATTTTGTTGAATATTTTGTGGAAATCGCTCTATAACGCGGGCTTATCTTAGGTTCGAGAGAGCTTAGCGCCGGTGTGTACCCGTCTTTACTTTTATGGTGAAAAAATGATGTACCTTAACTTATCTAAAATGGTTTGTTATGGGGCAATTCACGTTCCAATCACTATATTTAAATTTGAAATTTTAATTCAAAATAAACCTACAACAAAAATGATTCCAAGTTAGAAATATTATGAATTTCAATTTTCAAAATGTGTTAAATAAAGATTAGTACACATCCACTTCGTTCATACGATTATGACATGTAATCGTTACTGAATCTTATGAAATATTTTTAAAGTTCGTCTTGTCTAAACAGTTATTTACAGTTTTAAGTGACTTAACCCAACCTTAAAGAATAAAGTTACGGGTTCGATTCCAGTTCAGTCAAAAATGTTTTGAAAGTTATAAAAATTACAATTTGCTAATTTTCAGTCAGACCTTTTTTAATGGTTCAATGTATTATTTTCAGAGCTACGTCATTATGTTCGCAAGTCCACGAAGAACCCCATGCTGAGAATTTTTTCATGTTTATCAGAAAAGCATAATGTACACTATCTACTTTATTATCTAAAGCCGACTGGACAGGAGGTCCATACATCCCTTTCCCTCGCCACAATACGAGTATCTATAGAGACTTAAGTATTATTTGTCCAAGCGAACAAGAGATCAAGCTACGCAACAAAGGTGTGAAATCCAAAAGATGTCTGTATTTGATAGAACCCAAATCGTTTGAATATATTTCGAGAATCGTAAGTTTAGTTCCTGCAAGTGTGCGCGTTCATAAATCGCTAACTCGGCTGTCACCTACACGCCTAGTGAGCGCCATACATTACAGGGGCGGTTTTTGTTGAATTTTATATGTTAGTACTATGGAAAAGAAGGATAAAATAAGATGAATATTTTTATCGCGGTATCTTGGTGCACCTTATCTCCTATGTATGTATCTATGAGTTAAAGTGGTTATGTATAGTAGAATTAAACATAACTACAAATGGGAATTTATAATGTAGCTATTATGTATCAGTTTTCTGGATCTCGTGTATAGTTTGTAACATTTTACACTCGGTTTTTCAAAATCTACGATTTTTGGTAATTCAATGTTTTTCATTGAAAAAAAAAACATAAATCTGCTAATAATAGGTCAAATCAGTTGAAATTTAATTATACAGATGTTTTATGTTTTGTTGATAATATTATACTAACAAGTATTATAATAATGTACTGGGTTAAATTATAAATAAAAATTAATTGAATAACTAGGCTAATATGCCGTAGAAATGTCCATTAGAATGCTCCGAGAAATTATTAAAAAAAACTAGAAAATTTACATATTTATTAAAATATAAAAAACGATAAAATATTCCTTGAAAATACTTGTAAGGATCATCTTTCTTGCGTGGTAGGTACATTATGAAAGAAGGTTCCGAAAGTATTAAATTTAATTGTGCAAGCAAACTAGTGAACGAAGTCGCGGTATAGGTACCTCTAGTAAAAAAACACGTACCTACTATGATGGTACGAGTAAGTACCATTTGCACTATTATCATGCTAATATCCCAATTAGATGGTGCTCTCCGAACGGGGATTGGGATTGCATCTGCTCTAATTTGCCTAACAATACCTGCGTTTAATATTCAAATGTACGCGCACCTTTACAATGTAGAACATGTTTTTTCTTTTTTAATTCATGCAGTCACGCGTAGGCTTGCGTTACTATAAGTATGAAGCCGCGTTCGTATGTCATCTAAAATTTGTTTCAAAATGATTCTTACCCTTGCTGAAAAATAGCTAACTTTGAGGTTGACTTTTAGCAGCTTGCGATATAGTTGAGCTATATCGCATGCCTTTAAATGCTTAAGTTAAGGATCATTTTGTAACGATATCTCACCTTTTGTATCTATAATTTAATTTTGAATGCTCTGCCAAAAAAAAGAATAAAGAACACGGTCTATAGGTGAGATTTTTGAAACAATATAGTTCTTTCTGAAACAAAAGCATCCTGAAAACAACATTGCTATCGATACTAAGCACACTAAATAACAATGTTTTCTTGACGAAAATAGTAGGTAAGGGGCATTTTACGACACTATTATAAAACCAACCGTCATTACCACCGTTCCTTATTCAAAAACGGAAACGCCACATTTTCCAGCGAACACTCGTACGTTCTGGCAGCACTCCAGTGCGAGCGAGATAGATAGATAGTTGGCGCATAAAATAAAGATCAATCAGAGTGGGATGACAAGCGTTTATTGGTTCCACCGCAATGTGTGACCAGCTCTCGCCAAAGTTGATGTTATTTTTCTTGGCACGACGCGTTATATCCAAGACCATATTTTTCTATGCAATAGTATGGTAATAACCGTTGGTTTTGGCATAGGTACTTGTAATGTTTATTTTTCGTGATAAACTTGCTGAAATAAAATCGTTATTAGACCTTAATTTAAGTTAAAATAGGTCATCAGCCTGTAGAAGTCCACTGCCGGGCATAAGCCTCCCCTAATGAGTGCCATGACGAACGGTCTTGAGCCTTTTTCATCCACCGACTTCATAATGTAGTCGGTCCAACGGGTGGAGGACCCGTCGTTCGGTTCATGGTCGCCATTCGAAAACCCCAACGGATTTGCTCACTCGGAATGACACTGGTCACCGACACGTTCGGATAAAAGCGAAAGCTTAGTAAAATCGTTCACAAAAATGTTTCAGAAGGTCGAGATTTTAAAAAAATGATAACGTTATTTTAAGTTTAAAAGAAATATTTTCAATTTTTCACAAATAAAATTTATATGGGATTACCCCGAGATCATTATCTATCCATACACCAGCGAAAGAATCATCAAATTAAAAAAGCATAAAAAACAGCCTCCTTTTTTGAAGTCGGCTAAAAGCATATCTGCCTGACTTTCTTCGCAACAAAACCCCTCAAAACTTCACAGTAGGTAGTAAGTTACAAAGGAAAGGAGTCGACACTAGATCAATACTTCGCTTTATGCCACACATGTGTCATATGGCGCTGGCGAATAAGAAATGTGTAGAGTCGCGTTTATTATTGTCAATATTTAATTTTCCTTTTAAAAAAGCATCATGACGGGTCTTTATCACGTATCGAGCATCTAAGAGGCGCATTTTAATCCTTTCACTACACAGATTCTTTCACCGACGGTCATAGGCCCTTTTCAGGGCCACCATACTTCAACCTGGTCACTGACCTAGTTAATACAGGATGACCAAAAAAGAATCAATGACACGGCAAGCAAGTAATCTTCTAGAATATTTTGACCGAATGAAACTCAATTCAATTCAATTCCTAATTTAATTTGTGTCATAAATTCATCCATGTGCACCTACGAGTAGATATGGATGAAATCCTTAACTTAGGTGTAAGGATATTTTTAATGCTACGTTTACTTAACAATGACAAAAAAATTAAAAAAAACTTAGTATTCACAAAAGCTTGAAAAAGGATATCGTGAAAGATAATTTTATTTTTTGTAAGTTATATATTAATCTAGCTTCCAACCACGGCTTCGATCGCGTGGTAACATAAATATGTATCAATCAAGACCGTTCATCATGGCACTTTTTGTAGGAGGCCTATTATGCCCAGCAACTTCAACAGGCTGATGATCATGATGATGTTGATGATGATAAAATAAAAGTGGCAGCTCCACAGCTCGCATCTTATTTCGTGATAGATAATGTGTTACTCGCATACGCCGAAGCCTGTTTTGTCAAACGCCACGCGACGAGGAAAAAACGCTTTTATTTCTACTATTTCTCCCCTACATACTTAAAAGGATTCCAATTTTTTTCATGCGAGAATATTATTTTCGGGATGTTACGTAAACTTTTTATTGTGGCCTCATTGTTCGTAGTTAATTTGGTTTTTGCGATATTTCTGAAGCTTTTATCTGGAAACAGTAGGATTGTTCTTTACAATTATTCTTGTATAAAATGATAACAAATACATCATAACATAATTATGTAGGTAAGTAATATATATATTCGGTAAAACCTAGTTTTAGCCCGCTATAAGAATTGAGTATGTAAGAACGGTAATAAGAGAAAACACGTCATTTCTGAGCCCTGTTATTCATAGCGTGTCAGGTTTCATTTTTGCTAGGTGGAACAAAGAATATATTTTTACTTTATGAAAATGTTTCAAATATAGGTATGCCTAAAAGTCTCCATTGAAAAGAGTTCTTTAATTATGATTCGGTATTAATTTAATTTTAATTTACAAGTTCTTATTTCAAAAATGTGTCATCTTGTCATCGCCTCACATAGCGTGGAGTCGGGTGTCGGTACATACAACACGTTTTCGTTTTGCACTCTTCTGTTAGCCGTCATCTCTGCACTCACTCCGTCCTTCAATCTACAGTCGATTCTTTGGCCTTCCCCTACTCTTAAATGCATCCACATTCATACACTTTTCTCGTCACGCGGCCTTCAACCCTCATGACATGCCCATTACCACGCTTACCTATTTCTCTTCAACTTTTCCGTCACTGGCAACACTTCCAAACTTCTCATGATGTACGCATTCTTATTTTAAAAATTGTCTTCCAATATTTTAAAACCGCTACGCATTTGCCCCTACTCCACTTACCAAAAGACTAACCAGACAAATATATTGTCGACAAACTTCTTCGCTTCTTGGAGTGGTTTCAGAACTTCGCTGTCATAAGTTGAGCATCCTGCGAAATTTTATTTTTATTTATAACCGAACTTTTGAAACTTGGTCTGTTAGTTCGAGTTTTGAATCAAATATATGGGAAAAGTGCGAAAATGTGGTTTTTATTGTGTTTCTTACATATTGTTTGCATTTTCAGGCAAATGCAAGTTGAATAAACATGTTTTTCTTAAAATATGACAGTCATAATCCTTCATACGTTATCATAATTTAATAACACAATCAAATCCTACTTCATAACAAAACTCTACATTTTATTTGTTTTTAATTTGGAATGCACAAGAAGCATTGTAGTTACTTGCTATAAAATGTAGAAAAAAAATCACCTTGTCGGAAACATCCGAAAACCTTTCAACAATAGTGACCCAATAACACATTTTTGAATGTAGAACATTTTTAAATGTCGAACCATTCAAATCCAGAACCATTGACAATAAATTATCAGGACAAAAGAAGCGGTGGCTTCCCTTTCAAAACGTCGTACCATCCTTTCCAAAATGTAGTGCCACTCAAAGGATTAGTTCGATCCATATTCAAAATCGTTACAATTGATTGGTTTATTTAAATAGCACTTTATTGGCTGGATGTAGCTAATGACCTGTGAGGATTTATGGTAGCCATTTATAAGCATGGTGTACTCCAAATTCATACCAGTTTCCGTTTATAGAATATACAAACTTAAAACGATAAAATTAAAGATAATCAAGAAATACACCTGAACTGAATAAAAGGCGTTTGTAAAAAAACAGCATTATTTTATCTTTACACAACACTAAAAACTTGAACCGAGAAACTGAAAGCGAAAATGTTCCACGTCGCAAGAAAAACTTAAGAAAAACACGTAACAGCCTCAAAAGATAAAATGAACGTAAAAAAGAACCGCTTCAGGGAAAGTGCATTAAAAATGAGTGAGCAAGAGGGAGATAGAACTAGGATTTCCTAGCACCCTGTCCTCCTCTAGTTTCTGAGAAAATGGCTTTATGAATGAGAATTACTTTTTTCCCACACCGTTTACCTCCACTGTTCAGGAACGTTAGTTTTGTTGGTCGTTTCTTGGGAAATAGGTGAAAGTTGTGGTAGTTTTCAAGTGAGGAGCGTTATTTTACACTTTTTTGCAGGACCTTTTTGAAACTTTGACGATTTTCGCGTCAAAAGCAATACGTAATCTTCAGTTCGACAGAAATCTTTTGTTTTGCACGGCCTTCTTTGAAAAGCTTTACAACGTGTTTCGCAAGTTGTGTGTTATCCCGAAAGGGGCTTATTTTACACACAATTGGCAATAAAGTTTGTTCTACGAATTATAGAAATTCGACATTTTTCATTGGAAAAAAATAAGATTAAACTCAATTCACTTCTAATAAGTTTAATAATTAGTCTTAGGAGGAATTAGTCATAGGAGATGAAAAACAGCGGATTTTAAAAAGTTAACAACAAACTGTTTAAAATAATGATGAAAGTTTTGTTTAAAATAAATAAATAAATATTCCGGACATATCACACATTGTCAACTGATCCCAAACTAGGCATAGCCTGTACTATGGGTACCAGAGACTGATATACATAATAGATAGATTAGAGAGATTTTTAGGATGAGGTAGGGCACAGCGAGATTTTCTCGTTCTGAATTGGAGCAGCCCGCCTGGGCAGGTACCTCCGCCTTACAGAAGATCGCAGCCAAATAACATTGTTTCAAATAGTGTTGTGTTCCTGCGATGAGTAGGTTGCCAGAGCTCTTTTGGGGTGGGGGGTTCGGGGTCGGCAACGCGTGCGTGATGCCTCTGGTATTGCAATCGCTCATAGGCTACGGTAACCACATACCAACAGGTGGGCCGTATGCTTGTTTGCCACATCAGTTGTATAAAAAAATAAAAAAAGATATATATTTAACACCCAGACACAGAACAAACATCTGTGTTAGTCACAAATGTTTGTCCAGTGCGGGAATCGAACCCGTGTGTTTATATTTGCTAATTACTTGATAGAATATGCTCCTTTCGGTATAGTATACTAGTTAAGGAACACGTGGTTACATCAATAAAATTCACCATGATCTTGCATAGATACCCACTTGGTATTACGTGGGTTTTGAGAAAAAAAACATGTTTACGACGCCTTTTTCTATAAAAATATCTTCTTTATGACACGATAAGGCCGGTATAATTGTCTTCACCATAAAATACATCGCTTCTCGTTATACATGTAATCGCCAACGCGCGATCCCCTGCTGATAAAAAAACATTCTTTGTCTATGCCACTATAAAATATAACCGACATTTTTTAAACATCGAAATAATACGCATAAATTTATCTATCCATACATTAATAGAAAGGGTTTAATAGCCTATAAATCAGCATTTTAAACAATGGTTAGTCAAATTCAAAATTGTACCGGTACAATAGGATCGTCCGATTCACCGGCATTGTGAATAGACAAGAGTTTTTTTTTGTTGGCATAAACCCGTGAAATGTTTGTTTTGTTGGTAGCGTGTAGTGGTTTTTTGCCAACTTTTTTTGTTATGTTTGATCGATACACCGATGATTGCAATAATAGGTTTGTGTGTGAAGTGCGTTTTGTAAATATTTGCAGAGACTTGTAAGGATTTTGTGAGGTAGGTACACATTTCTTGACAGAGACTTTTTGAAGACAGAATTCAGATATTTTTTCAGACTTATAAGCTAACACAAACCGGGTTACGCAATGTTGGAGGGCCCCACGATGGACCGACGACATAGTGAAAGTGCGGGAGGCCGGTTAATCGACCAACACTGAGTTTGTTACTTAATTTAGCTGAAAGCCCATGAGCCATATGCTAAAATTCAAAATTATTAAACAGATACGATCAAGTTTCTTACAACCAATAGTTATTAATATTCAACCACAATGCGACCAACGAACCGGAAGTCTCATCTTTTGTAATAGACAACCCTTCCGGTATCTGACAATTCTTTGAAAAAAAACTTGAATGAGGGGGCCATTTGGACCCATTCATTCTGACCCCGGCATCTCACGGGTTATCTTTACATTTTGATGTGATCTTCGAAATAGTTTTTGTTATAGCTTTTTTAATTTATTGCCTCCTTATTCGTAGACACTTGTGAGAATCGTAAATGCTTTTGGTCAGTTATACACTTATCATAAAAGTCATTATCATGTTTATATCCACATTTTTATAACGCGTTTATGATATTTATTACAATAGAGAACCGTAAAAGAAATGTCTTATTTTGATTTTCTGATACGCCTCTATAATATAATTATGATTTTTAATGACTTCAGTTTCCTCATGTCTTTTAGGTTATAATGTTAAGCTGTATACAGGCCAGTAATAGTTCTTCCTAATTTACGTATACAATATTTCTTTAGAAAATGGTAGAAAATTGTGTTAAACTGAAACGGTACATCTTCGCTTCCTATTATTCATTACATTCAAAACTAAAGATAATAATAATCGATTTTAAATAAAAATAATAGACTAGAGACGTAATTAATCTCTAAGACTGCAACAATACTCAATGAGATTTATATGCAAATTATGTAGAGTCAGTGTAAGAATTACACCAAAATGTTCTCTACAAAATACTTAAATTCAACAACAAACTGCGTACTGAGAAACATCAACGAGCAAAACTCAACACGTAACAAACCTCCATAATCCTTATTAATAAGCCCAATTCATCAGCCTCCAAGTCGTTACCATAACAAAAGGGTCCCCTAAAAATAAATAATAAACTAAAAATTATATGCAAATTCACGAACCATAAGTTTCTATAGAATAACCCTTTACCGCTGAGGGGTTAAAAGTAATATAATTCAAAGATAGGTCACAGAACATGTTTGGCCTCATTCAAAAATTTACTTTTAATGCGTATGGTTGTGTCAGTGATGTTTTTTTCTGAGATTGTTGAGTAAAAGTGGCTTTAGTGATTTGAAAACAGTACGTAGGTCCTCTTTGTTTATTTTAGAGCAGTTTGTTTGACTACTCTGGTGACGAAGTTTTTAGGCATGAAGACCTTCGTGGAGGAAGTAGGAGGGTTGAAAGATGTGGTTTTCAAAATGGCGTTGCTTTAAAAATCTTATGGGCGAGTACCATACCAACATGCCACTTGTAAAGCACACGTAGGTACTTACTTATTAATATCCGTGAAAAATATGTCAGTACCTAGCTTAATAATTTTTTTCTAGCTAGGTTCTAGGCTGACTTATTTAGTATTTTTTCTACTTTCTACTAATAATTTGGTTTACACTGTAAAAAGGTGCTTATTTCAACGACAAAAATGTTTTTGACAAGGAAAGCTGCTAGTTTTTAATTTAATAAAAATTTCATTTGAATTTCGAATGCACTAAATAGTCATGTCCCGGGGCTGGCTCATTTCGATAACATCTTTTTAAGTTTAAAAGTCCTTTCTATAAAATTATCGATAAGCATCTCAAGTTATGTACTTGTTGTCTAGACATGGACATCTTAATGTTTACTCGTTAAGGCTGAATTCTAAAAAGATATGTATCAATTCCAATACGACAGCTTACACACAACACTCTTAATTTGTTAGCATTCTACTTTCCACTAACAAAAATTGCAGGAGGGTTTTTTGTACAGGTCGTATCCGATCAAGAACTGACACATTGACTATAAATTTTACCGCAAGCAGCCATGCTTCCAATGCTGTATTTTGTTTTAAGGGTTAGGTACACGTCTAAATTACAGGAATTTGAGATTTACCAAAGTATGTGTCAGAGTAATGGACGCCGGAACGGGATGGCAGTCTGTTTATAGGTACTTTATCATCATCATCGCCCTGCTCCCTACACAAACACAATATGTTTTTCTCTTCCACTCTTTTCTTACTCATGTCATCTTTCACATAATCCATTCATTTTTTCCTTGGTCTACCTCTTCCTATATTTCTTCTATAGTTCATTTCTAGGTACCCATTTAATATTAAAATAACGTCTCTTTGTTAAATATAGGCCTAGCTTTAAAGTTTAAGTGATAGTCCACTAAGGACAAATAATAATTTTCACTTTAGACAAGTTTATTAGTAGGGACTTTAAAGTTGTCATGCTTAATATGTATAAGTTTTCTATTTCAAAGTTTAAAATCGACATTAGAATAAAAAGATACTAAAGTTAACGATCTGTCTTTCATTTATGCCATTATAATTTTTTTCATGATAAAAATATAAAGTAATGCAAGCGGTCACCATGACCGCCGTTAGGTGGTTGTGTAACTCAAAAACACGTTAGGTGGCTAAGGTTTATAGTTACTTAGTCGATGTCTACTGCTTAAAATTAAAAAAAAAATGCTAATATCGTGCGATACTTCCTGCGAATATTTGTGAGGATGTTTTGATGTTCGGAAGGTTCAATCATGCGGTAATGGATCGACCGATTTCGATGAAACTTGGAATAGATAGAGTTTTTTCTTTACTTACAATATTATTTAAGCTACTTTTTATCTAGGTACCACGTGGAAGAAGCCGTGGGCGTTAGCTATTAAACTATATATCTATATAAGTAAGTGAAGTAGGTAGGTGATACGAAGTTTGTACTCCATCAGTCGGAATAAACAATAACCTAATGGAAAAATGAAACTGGATATATTTGTCAATACATTTCCTGCGCTCCTCTAACTCTTATGTAAAGGAGAAATATGTCCAAATTGCAAAATTACTAACACTGACTCAAACAGCTCACACAAATAGCAACTCAACTACGATGAAAATAAAGTTGAGTTCCGTTTGCGTAATGTTGTAGAGTTATGTGAAAAACTGTCCCTTTACTTGTTTGATCGATTGACAAGTTGGGGGTGGGGGATTCGGTAATAATATTACCCCCGAATCCTATATCAAAGTGTTTTAGTTCGTATGAAAATGGCAGCTAGTTAGAATAAAAGCCTGGTATATATTTAAATAATAAAGATTTAAGTATTAAATAATTACCCGAACTAAATCTAAAGGCAGATATATTATTATTTATTTTATTATTTTATTTATTTGGGTAAACAAACAGTGACACAATAAAACATAGGCTGTAACTTAAATGGTAAATGAAAAGATAATTGTGACACCAACACCGTCTACCACGGATTACTTAAATATCTTATTTGTATGGAATAGCAAAGGATAGTTAAATTCTTAGATTAGGTATCTACATAGATTTTAGAATTTCAAGTAATAGCTTTTTAAATGTACTAGCTCGTATTGAAAAATGCTATATCTAGAGAGTTGAAATTATTGTTAAAGGAATCAACAACATATAAAAAAAACTTCATATAAAAAAACGATAGTCCCGAAGAACTTCAGCAGATCTTCACCAAAATTGTATAGAAGATACAACTCCAATAAACAATTTAGAAAACAAGTATAAAACTAAAAAGGTTCCGTCACATTTGGATGTCTACTAAGAATTCGGTTTTGTCTTTCTAGAAAATGTCACTTATCTGATATCGATGAAATTAATTGCAAAACCACACTAAACACTGTTATTGATATCAAAATTCTAAATTGAAGCACTGAAAAAAACAATAAATAATGAACCAATTGTTTTTTTTTTTTTAATGAAAAAGATATGAATCAAAAGAAACAAGTTATCAAGTCAGAACTCGGGTGAGGTCTATCGTGTAGCATTTCCATATAATTAACAATCTAAAGACAAATGATCCAGAAGCACGTTATAAACCAAACGTTTCTATTAAATCATAAACCATAAAATTAACAAGCCCACAATTACGAATAAACAATACGATTTGAAATTCGAAATTAATGGAGTAATTTAGGCTAATAACTTGGTAACCATAGACAATATTCCGACGCTCGTGAAAATCAATTACCATTCTATCCAAAGATACGATCTGAATAATTTTTGTAAGTAGGTAGGTATAGGTAGTTTTCATGTAGGAAATTGTATCTCTTTTTATATAGAAGTTGAAAACAACCGCAGTTAATTTTCGCAATATATAAATAAACACAAATTTCAATTTCTGAAACCGGATTCATTATTTTTTTTAAAAGACATTAATCGCGACTACTAGCTATCATTACCCGATTAAATAGGTGAGTTCTTTATTAGGCATCTTTTAATACAACAGCCGAATCAAATTTAAAGACTCATCGTTAATAAATTACCCAGGCAACGCATCCCCATTTGGGCATACCATAAATTAACTAAAAAACGCGTAAAAAATTAACAAACCTTAAAAATTAACCAACTCTTAATATGGAAGTCGGAAAGACCTTTCACCGACACTTAGTTATGTATAGTAAATAATGGAGGCCACGACTTTTGGTCGCAATCAACTGTACGTCATCAAAGGACGCGACTTTTGGTAGCAACTTTTGGTGGACTCTACGTCATCAGTCATTTATCTCTTCCTACCGCGGCTTTGGTGGTGCGGTACCCGAATAAAAATAATTTAACGTCACTCTCTGGCAATCTATAGTTAACCGTGAAAAAAATCTTATCGATTCATTGCTGCGTGAAAGAAGGACTAATAAATAAGATGAAATGATAACTGCAACAACAACAGTAAATTCTCAATTTGATTAGACTCAATTAAAAAATACAATAAACTATATGGAGTCGTGAGTGAGGAAATAGCGACCAATTGTCGCGTTTTGCAATAAATATGTTTTATTATAATTCATTCACCATTAATACAGACATGTTGCTGAAAATAAAACCATTTATCAACAATGTTGCCATTAATTAGTAAGCGTATTAATAGACTTTTTGTCTGAATTAAATTATCACCTTGACTTTACCAAAATCAGTACCGGAAAAGGTTTGTGTAACTTTACAGTAAGATCGCCTTCATGATATTGTAAAATTAATTTCATCAGCTTCTTCCGAATTGTTTATCTTTGACAATAATTGGGTATTACAATTTACAGTTTAGTAGCGTTGGAAGGACTATCTGATGGACCGAATTTTGAAGGTCGCGGGAAGTCGGTGGATGGAAAAACGCCTCTTTGAAAGAGGTCTATGTCCAGTAGTGGACTTCTTAAGGCTGATGATAATGATGATGACAGTTTAGATAATACATTTGTTTTTGTTTATATGTATTCTGTTATGAACACAATTTTATATGAAATATGTTTTTCGTATTATAAAGTCTTAAAAAGTCTAGAATAAAATATATTTTATTACTAACATATACATTCGGTATACTACTAATTCATCGCATAAAAACGTTTTAAGCCTTAAGAATACTAAATTTTGACAGATCAAAAATCACAAGACCGTCACAGGTTTTACAAAGGTCTATCGATTTGTCCCAACCCTACATCACCCACACATGCACATGCGTTGGAGGGTCGCAAGGTAGGGTGGTACCAACTATCGTACGGTACTATTATACGTATAGGTACATAATGTCGTTCACCCCATCAATAGTATAATGTATGGAGATTCGTATTACTTTGTGATGGGTTTTACGTTGTATCGGAAAATTTATGTTGTAAGTAGTAAAATTGGTTTTACAGGTAGGTATAAAATTGTGTTGCGTGACAATGAAATACGTTGAGTGTATGCAACATATTCTAAACCTATATACCAAAAGGGGCATAATCAGTCAAACAACAGAAAAAATATTATCGAATAAAGTATTATATATTATTAAATAAATGAATATTCCGGACATATCACACATGGTAGCCTAGCTTGGGATCATTGGGCATATGTAGGTACTATGGGTAACAGTGACTGATATACATAATTGATTAATAAACCCAACTTTTCAAATCAGCTGTTTTTGATCTGTTTATCGTCTTTTTACCCAATTAATTAACGCACAAGAAGTAAAACGTCAAGCTGATGATTGATTATGATCTGATTTGATCCTAAAACAGTTGATTTTCCAAAAGTAGTTTTTCAATGGAAAATGACTTATTTCCAAAAGTCGTAGAACAAACTTTATTGCGAATTTCATTCAAGATTATTTGGTAGAATAGTCGTAAAATTGAATTATTTTAATCTAGAAGAAAAAAGATTTGATTTCTTTATGATAAGTTGTAGATTTTCATAATAGTTTAACACTCTATAGGTAGATTGTTCCTACCTATAGAGAAACCTCTACCTCACCTCTATTCACACCTCTACTCTAAATTACATACAATTACAAAAAAAATCTACAGTAACCAGTATTATGGTGTAGAGAATGCCGACACAGTAGCTAAATACATAAATTCGTCCGTACCTTATGAATAAAACTGCATATTTTGAAGCAAAAACAATGGTACAACAACACCCAGACCCGGAACAATATTTGCAGATCATGCAAACATTTGTCCCGCAGCGGGAATCCAACTCGCACCCCTTGCGTCTCAGACGGGCACTCACCCGCTGCGCCACAGAGGTCGTCAAATCTGACTCCACCAAAAATCGAATCTCGATATAGATTGAGCTAAACTGCTATTGTCTAACTATTAGTAACTATTGTTAGACAATAGTCTATTCTCATTTTTCTAGTTATTTCTTTCACTTCAACCATTTTCCAATTGGGCGACTTGGGCGTGTCATAGACTAAATCAAGATTAAATTTGTCATTGCAAGTCGCGGTGAAAAACAAACTACCGTTCGATTTTAAAAACCTGTTTAAACTGACAGTGTCACATCACCGTATTCCACCCACAATGCCGGTGACATTCATAACAAACTCGTTTCAGACAATTATGACAACTTTGACAGCTTCCACGCCTTGCTGTCATAATTAAAGTAAGTAGCTATAGCTGCATCTGTGCTCCGAATTAATGTTGACTATGTAACGTAAGAAAGTTAATATGAGCAAAATTTTTTTCATCATAATTAAGATTTTTTGTAAAATGTATAGGCGCATTAACACGTGGTCAAAACGGTGAAGGAAAACATCGTGAGGAAGCCCGTGGCTTAGCTCCACACGTATTGACTATGTCTTTCCTGTGGATAAGGCTGACTAGGCTGAAATGATGGTATAGGTGCTGGGAAAGTTTACTCCATCTAAACACGTCCCAGGTACTACAGCGTCCTATAGTGCGAAAAAGTTCCACCTGACGCTGTTTATATCATCTAGAAAAGATAATGGGCCTTACATACTTTTTATCTATTTTAAGTTCCTAATATAAGTACCTAACCTTAATTTTTAAGTACCTAATTTATAACCTGGTATTTCTTTCTTAATAATCAGGTACGGATATGCATTGCAATTTCTTCTATAGAAACTTCAAACGTCAAACTTAAATCTGGTTTTTAGTCATTGAATTATTCTGAATCGTTTTAAATCATACACTTAAGACGGTGACTATGACTACTTACATGTCAATATATCGACAAGACTCGTTAGCAACTAATTGCAAACAATGGTAATTGCTACAGCTAATCTTACCTTTTCGGCTTCTCAGCAAATTTTCAAAGTTCAGTATAACGCGGCGCGATCAAAAAAGATTTTATTCACTATACAAAAAAATTAAAGAGTATGCCTTATAAAAATAACTAAGCCCGGCAACCAATTTCACTACCGATAAAAAAAAAAAACAAATTTTGAATACGGAGACGGGTCCCGAAGGAAAATCGAGAAAATCGTCATCTCCATGCGACGTACGGCGAACGAATGTCCCGCTCAAACGCTACAATTTCCTCCGCGAAAACCGAATCTACTGCGCTGGGTAAGTATAGGGAAGGGTGGGTTTTCCTTCGAATTTCATAAGTATCTACCTTTCTTTATATCTAAGCGCAAGAACTACGCTTACCCCTTGAGAATACCTCGTGAGACTCGATCGCGTGTCGCTCGAACGCCAATCGTAACCGCCCAAACCGAGCCCATTCCAATATCAATTTTATTCCAATTGGAATACGACCAAATTACAAATGGGAGAAAACTAGTGATGTGACATTTTTGTTTTGTCGATATTTCTAGTCAGGCAACGGTAACATAGATAAAATGTATTGGGTGGTGAGTAGAAATATATTTATGTATGTAGATTCGTGTGTTCGAGAGTAAGATATGGTGTGGGCTTCGTTTCACGTATGACTGTGGAGCGTATATCTATGTCAGTGTAAAAACGTGCTGCGTCTAAAATATGAATTTTGATACGTAGATACGTTCGCAATTTGTCACAATATGAAATATCGTAACGGGTAACGCAATTTAGGAAAATTTTGGGATGGAATACCTATCTTTACCCTTTAGCAAGAATTTTATAAAGAAAAGCAATATTGTGGTGATATTAGAAGACCTTTGGAAAGTTCAATAGAACTAATGGGCGGAAAATTATTAACCAACCCACGTGTTAATTTTTACACCCAAAGCGTAGCCACTCTAGTGTAAAATTATCCGCTGAAATAATTTTCACGGTTAAATGATAATGGCACTTGGAAAATTTGGTTCAAAGGGACACATCATCGGAAAATCAAATGAGTAGCGATTAAGGGTTCGACGCTTCTTTAAAAAGAATGCAATGACAAACATTTTGTAATTCGAACTTCTTAAATAACTGCGAAATGATTCAGCAAGCAACAAGTTCCATTCATTCACGGGCAAGGGAGAGGGCAATCCAATTAGAAAGGGAAAGAGAGGAATTTAAAAAGTGAATGCCCGGAAAGTTAGGCGGGAAAGCTCCGTGCTAATAACCTGTTGCTTCCACAGCTAAATTAAATATAAGAGTTGGTCCGAAGTTCATCGACTATCGATACTTTTTATCTCACCAAACCCTTAAACTACCTTTGACTACGAATAAAGTGCATATAATTTAGACATAGTAACGAATACTCAGAATCACAAGTCAACACAATGCAATTTATAAAACTAAAAGCTCCGCAATATAAAAGCGTAAAATGAAATCAGATTTTTTCCTTTCTTATAAAGCAGTGATATCTTTCGTATCCCATCGATTTATCCCCATTCCATTGAAGAGTCTATATCGAAAATTGTAAGCATTAATCATTCACTATTTCATAAACGCGCTTCCCTATCTCAAAATATCGATAGAACAGAATGTTGCACCCCTACGCTACCTTTGACGTGACGTGAAGAGGAAAGAGTTACATGCATACTCGCGAGTAAGAAAAGGATAGAAGACAGGACCGCGACCAGTTAAGTGTTCTAATTTATACTCAAATTGCGAACGTCGTCACGAAAACCATGTGCTAAATAAGTTTTCTAGTTTCTGAACGACCCTACTACTCAATCTAAACATCGCAGTTTTCATCTCTATTTTCTTTACAGTAAAGTTTAATTTTGAAAATGGGGGTGCGGTAAGAAATATTATCCTAAAATTTTCATTTTAAAAGCCGAACGCGGCTTCTCCTTTCCACTGTAACGATTTTACTTCTTATTGTTTTGACATAGAACTGGTTTTTCTTTGAGTGGTGAGATCACAAATTAATACATCAGATTTTAAAAGAAAGCCTTTGCATACTAACTAGGGCTGTGTCAAGGTTAAATTGGGTTGGCACTTTATTAGTGGGTTACTGGGTTAAATGCTACTTTGGGGGTTGATTTGGGGTGCAAAATTGGTTTAATTTGTTTATGCGAATGTTTGTTTTATTGAGATGAAGATAAATAGTATAAAATACTCTTGTAATGACTTGTCCTTTCGGTATAGCCTCCTAATAATATCTAGATATACTGGGATTTTCACTACGTTATAAAATCCGAAACGAGAAAATCCTTAGAAGAACCAAGGCCACTGATATAGCTCCCAGAATTACCAAGTTGAAGTGGCAGTGTGCCGGCCATATAGCTCGCAGCTCCAACCAACCGTTTGGAGGTTCTCGAACTGGAATCGAACCCGCACCTCTTGAATCTCAGATGTGCACTTACACTGCGTCGTCTGGTCCGTGGTCGCTATCCACTAACCAGAAGTGCCTGTCTGAGATGCAAGGGTGCGTTTTCGAATCCCGCTGCGGGACAAATGTTAGCATGATATGTATATATAAATATTTTTTCTGGATCTGGATGTGGTACTATGGTAATAGTAGTTTCTGATACCCACGACACAGGGAATCCTGTGTGGGGTCAGGACTATGTATGTGACTGTGGGTGTTATTTATTTATTTCACGTCACTCTTTGTGAGAGGCCTTTTTCAATGTTCAGCTCAAACTCCAAAAAGCATAGCCTACCTCTGCGATGTAGGGTAACAAGGAAAACCGTTCGCAGATAGACAGGGGTTGTCACCCCTTTGTGATCCGAAGGCAGTACACGTGTCAAAAATGCAGTTAGCTGAAGAGAATTTCGCGATCAGCCTGGTAGGAATTTTAAAATTGTACGCAAATAAGTATTTTTTTATGGAAAAATACATGTTTTTTGTTTATTTCTTTTTTGTTTCTAACTTTTTATAACATGTATTTTTAACCGATGACTGATGAAATATCAGGGATGAATACAGGGATTAAGTTTGAGGCCTCGTTTAAGAAATTTTGGAAGAAAGTACATAATTTCTTAAACATACATATTTTTGTGTACACAAGTACACAAAAATAAGTACATTTTACAGCAGTTCTATGGATATATTATTAGTTTATTGGCAGTGTGATTGCAGTGAAAAAAAGACTGATAATAATACTATTTTTTTTTATACAAAATCTAAATTTATCAAAGCAAATACGTCAAGCAATCAGTCTTTTGAACCCTTCTGCAAAATCCTTTTCTTAGAATACTCCCAATATTCAGTTACTGAATAGGCACATCAATTTTGTCTCCAATACCGATGAACTAAACTAAATTTTCCGATAGTAACCAAGATGGCGGCCTAACCCCATGTGGTGTATGTGTGTGTGCTTGTTATCCAGTCACTCTTTCTCGTATATTTCCCATTCGTTTTGACAAGCGGCTCGGGTTAGAGTGAAAAGGCTGTAACAGCAAATTACAAATGCAAGAAACCTAGATTTTCATAGTTATAGACTATAACTTAGTTTTAAGGTATTTATATCTATGGGCCCTGTATTTGTACATGTACTTTACTAAGTTGCCTGAAATAAATGATTTATTTTATTTTATATTAATACTATAATTAAATTACTATAAGTTATAGTAACCTAGTTTCACAATACTTTTATGTATTAGAAGTTTGTAACTCTTTTTCATACCCAATATCAGAACGCTGTACGTATTTAATAAAAAATGCATGCATTAAATTGTCATGGCACTGGTTCTTTTTTAGTCATCTCAAATATAAGTTTGATGACCAGTTTTGGATATAAAGTTTCTTAAAAAAGGACTTAAGAGCTCCGTCGTGACTTAGCGACTTTAATAGCTACGAAACCCCTAACGGCCCTTTGAAGCGCTCATTTATTAATTATACCGCGGTCACCCATCATTTGGTGACCGCACTTAGTGTTGCTTTACTCCGTCCAAGCCATCTGCACGTTTAGGATTCAGGTGCGCCTTGCAGTCTCGTCACAACCGCCACAGCGAATCTTATAAATATTCTAATATTATAAATGCGAAAGTTTGTGAGGTTGGTGAATGTTTGTGGATCAATCACGCCACAACGACTCGACCGATTTCGACGAAGCTTAGAATAGATAGAGCTCGTTACCTGGAATAGCATATAATTAAACTTGAAAAAGATACCACGCGAGCGAAGTAGTTTCCAAATTCGAAACTCGAAAATGCCTGTTGAGACCTTAGCCCCGTAGCCCGCTCTCCCCTATCGACCTCTCAAGGGTTGCTTGTTAGACGACAATATGCAGCCGCGATCGCATGCGGATGTGGAATCATTATTTACTGAAACCTTTAGGATTACGTAATACGGAATAATAATGCAGCTACGGAATAATAATGCAGCTACGAAATAATAATGAAAGTTTGAAAAGTTGGCAAGTTTCGGTGCAATTAGGAAATAAGTAAGTTTGTATGGTGAACCATTTAAGCGGCCGTGGCTTCAATCGCTTGTTCGATCTGCACCATACTGAAGCTCTACATTCCATTTTGTGAAAATTATCCTCCTACATCATCATCAACATTTATTAGCTCGTCGTTCCACCTCATCAGGGGGCATCCTACGCTGTGCTTTCCGGTGCGTGGTCTCCACTCTAGATTCTAGAGTGAAGTGCACTGACCACAATGGCAGTCATCTCTTTTAGCACATTAAATCGGTGGTAAAATCCAGTTGAATAAAATTTGCAGTCAGCGACTAAAAGCCGCGTTGGCGTAGTGGGAGGTTCCCCGACTTTCGAAGGTGGTGGGTTTGAACCCGGTCGTGCCCAATGGATTTTTTATATTCGAAATATTTACTTATATTACTTATTTATTTATGCGCACTAACAACACACACATGCACATAAATATAAGTTAAAACAGTTAAGGAAAACATCGTGAGGAATACCAATAAGTATTTTGAAGCTTCGATAGGCTTGGAACCACGTGTGGAAAACTCTCTATTGTAAAATGTGGGCATGTGCCAGACGTTTGGACATGCGTCTGACTACCGTTTTTGCAGTGTCTTTACAGTTTTTGCTTGCATCATATTTTAAGTATTATTTAATTATATAAGCATTAGATACATATTTCATCAAGTGTAGCGTGTGCTGCCCTTAGATCATTTTATGAGCTCACATTTGTCTTCATTTTTTTTCACATTTTTATAAGCTCTTATTTATTAAGGATTATAATTAGATTACTTTTCTCTTGAGCCTCACCTAGTTCGATCGGCACCACACTGAAGCTTTAAATTCCATTTTGTGAAAAAGGATCATCGAAAAAAATGATAGGCACCAAGCCGTGTTTGTTGCCTGATTCTTCTAGGCTTGGTCGCGAGGAACAGGCATAGCTTCACCTAGTTTCTAAGACGTTTCAAAGTGATCCTAGTGATTTTATTGAAATAAATGCCTTTTGACTTGACTTGACTTACCCCCTTTAGACATATTGTCTATGTCTACCATGCTCTAAAGTGCGCTTCTTAGAGGCACGCCCACATGTCAAATATCTTAAATTTTCTAGGCATGTCTTATGCCGGTTTCCTTCACGCCTCATGCTGGCTTTTTTACTCTGAATGCTAAACAAAATGTTGCCAACTCGTTGATAGCGAAAATTGACAATTATTTTCAATCTAAACATAGCTCTCATACGCTCAATAAACTTTGGAACTGTGTATAGTAAAAAGTAATTTATCTGTCGATTTAGCACAACGCTTATTTTCGGGTAGCCCGCCAAAAGAGTGGAAACACAGAATATAAATATTTTATGCAGTAGAAGAACAAAAACCTTGATTGTTCTTATTGCAAACAATCCTTATTCAAAATAAACTATAGAATAGTTTATTTTTTACTTTCATTATTGCTTTCTTTGATAGAATAAGCAGGTTCTGGGACATATTATGATTCACCTTGCAGAGTTTATTTGTTTTTAAAGGGTTATCTAACACACACTTCAGAACGACGCGAACAATTTCATAATATAAAAACTGTATTCACGTCAAGAGTGCCTTTACTGTGTCCTCCAGATATAATCCTGTGCCGCAAGAAAGAGTGGAATCGAGTCGCGACTGAAACAAATGCTCTGTATCCGTTACTTGGCGTACCTAGGGATGTGAAAAGTATCGATAAATTTATCTGCTGCTGCTTGGCATGTCACTGATTCTTTCTTGGTCATTCTGTATTAAGTCAGCGACCAGGTTGAGGTCTATTATCGATAGTGGAAAACTCTATTGTCGATGTAGATACCGATGTCCACACTTAATGAGTTGTCAGAGTATTATTATTATTATTATTTTAATAAATAAATAAACTTAGTAAATAATTGTTTAAACTACGTAAGTTTTAACAATTATTATTATTATTTCAAGTAACTAAAATCCCAAACAAAAATGTTTCCCAAACATGAAAGCTTACGAAGCTTAGCTTCAGCTCTGATGACGCACTTTTCATCTTGCATATCATCAAAAATCATTAACAAACATCCCGCAGTAAAAGTCCCGTTTGAGTGCTCGTGTAATTTTGTGAAAGAACCTAATTACGTTCTGACGAGTGTGAGTGCCTACACAAGTGTAGAATAAATAAAAAAAAATAAAAAAAACTCTCGTTGCCCATTCCAATTTTGAATATTCCGCTTGGTCAACGGGAACCTCAGATAGAAAAAAAATGCAAAAATACATTATTAATCATATCACAAATGCATTAACATGGTCGTAAACCATAATAACAGCACTTAAACAAAGGGAACTAACTATATAGCTCGTAAATTCACTGATAAGCATCGCTTGCCTTTTCCATGATAATATGGATAGACTGACTGAAATATCATTAGTAATTGCTAATCGATCATATACCCATAAAAAACAAGTAGATGTTTAGGTTTTTACTTGTTTGGTTTGCATAAAAAGTCAAATTATTGACAGTAGATAAATAGTTTTATGTCGTTATTTTTATATCCAAGGTAAAAATCATACTATCGTAATACTTCAAAGATCCTACTTTCACCTTGTTACTAATAAAACCAAGCTACTATTTTTGCAAAATATGATTACCTATTATATGGCTGTGGTGGCCCCGGCTGAAGAATAGGACCCTCCATATCTACCTATCCGCGGATGTCGTAAGAGGCGGCTAAGGGAAAAAAGCTAGGGCATGGGCAGCAGCGTCCCTCATTTTAACAACGATAGCTCTAACTGCCCATTTTTATTAACCCGCATGCCCAGCGTGATGAGTATGGGCAAATCCTCCTACATGATAAGGAATTTGCTCTGTCTGTGGGGGACGCCATGTTCAGCAGTGGACGTCGTACGGGTGAAATGATGATGATGATTATTATTAAATTTAAGAGCTTAGCTCGGTGTACTGTTGAAATTTCCTTCATTCTAATCTTTCCAAAGCGAGCTCTATCACGACTTCACACTTGACGGCAATCTTCTCTTTTATACGGCTCAGGTAACTTATTCTTTTTCTTCCTATTCCTCGTTTTCCATCTAAATTTCCTTCAATGATTTTGTTTATGAGTAAATCGTATATGATGCCTGATAATTTTTCCTCTTCTGTTTTGTAAGGTCTTCATCAAACGCTTTTCTCTTATTCTCATTTTAGTACTTTTTCTCCATCCAGCTGATCTCCTACATCTTCTATTCCATCTCCATAATATATTATTGGCCTCATAGCTCAGTTGGTAGTAACTCTGCCTTCTGCGCTAGAGGTCGCGGGTTCGATCCCCGCACCGGACAAATATTTGTGTGATAAACACAAATGTTTGTTCTGTGTCTGGGTGTTAAATATATATCTATTATGTATATCAGTCTCTGGTACTCATAGTACAGGCTATGCCTAGTTTGGGATCAGTAGACCGTGTGAATATGTCCGGAATATTTATTTATTTATTTATTTTATTTATTTATTTATTAGTTAAACAAGGAAGTTGGTTAATAGTAGGTAAGTAACTAATACATATTAAAGGTAATAATTAATTATTTGATCTAAGCCTACATCAAAAAATGAATAATTTTCGTTATTGTATGGTTAATTACTAATAACTAGCAATATTAACTTAAAGATACACGTTCTTGCAATTTTGTATGTTATAGATGATTGTTTTTTAATTAAAAAACCATCGATTAAATAACTTCCGGCACCCCATCCCTACACGGAACAGGACCGCGTTGAAGCGAAGAATTTCGGGCCACTATAAATGTGTACAGTTTTGTTTCTGACGTTCCGCCATCAATTACGTACCACGAATGGAGCAACCCATTTGTTCTTATTTATGACTCGCACTTAGATACTTACTACTTGATTAAGATGAGTGATGGAACTGTATCAAACGATTTTAAAGGTTTGGAAAGGGAAAATGGTAAGAACTAAGAAGTCATCATCAGCAGCCTGAAGAAATCCACAGGGATAATGTTACATACCCGTGGTACAACCAGTTCGCTCTCGATCAGGTTTTGGCTGAAAATCAGTGTTTTTGCTTTTAAGCAAAATATTTCACTGAGCCATAGCCTATTTGTCGTACTGCAGCACACGCAAATTTGCCTACTCTAAGATACCTACTTTTTAAAAATTGATCTTTTGATTATTTATACCTACATATTGTATGTACTTTAGTTTAAAATTGTTTATCTATGTTAATTGTGTGTGTCTGTAGTGCCAAACAAATTTAATATCTATCTATCAGTTCGACTATGGATAGAGTTGCGTCCCCGTGGTACAACCAGTTTGACTATGGGTAGAATTACGTCCTTTGGTATAGCCAGTTGAACATAGCGGTTGAACCATGGGTCGGAAGCGCCACTGCTGGACATAGGCCTCTCACAAAGTGCTATGACGAATAGTCTTGAGGCTTTTCCATCCACCGACTTCACGCGATCTTCATAAAGTCGTCGGTGCATCGGCCTTCCTAAATTGCGTCGCCCGATTTGTGGTCGCCAACCGAGAACCTTTATTCCCCAACCCAACGGTTGTCAGTTCTGCTAGCTATATAATCTGCCCACTGCCACTCTAACCTTATTCTAAAGCTATATCGATGACCTTGGTTCTTCTGTGGAATTCCTCGTTTCGGGTTCTATCACATAGTGAAACTCTCACTAAGTTGAATAACTCTCAGTGCCATATGTCATCACTGACAATACTCACTAATTGTAGACTCACTAAGACTCTTTGGTACCAGCAAACCATAAAGTATTTTTCGTTGGAAAAATCGCATCGTCCTTGAATGAACACGAGTGAAGTTGCGGGCGTTTGCTAGTATACTTACCATATTTATCTTCCTGCCATTATCCCACTTGGGGTCGGCACAACATGTTTTTATCTTCCACTTACCTCTATCAGCCGTCATGTCAGTATTCACTCCTTTCTTACTCATGCCGTCTTTCACACAATCCATCTTATTGGGAGAATAAACGATTTTAATGAATAAAATTAAATGATGTCAAGTACTGTCCATCTTGAAATGACCCATGATCATCAGAAGTATTCATAACCTGCCAATTTACCTTTACAAGAGAACCATACATTTGCAGATGAATCATTTATTTATACATAACCAATTCATTCCACAATCAGCCAAAACCTATTGAACATTAAGAGTACTCAGCCTCGTGGGCTTTCCGAGTATTCAAATAATCTAAGAAATCTAAAATTTCGACGCCACTCGTGAATATATCTCATTTTGTACGTTTAAGTACGTAGGGAATTTCATAGAATACGGCAACCAGTGACATGGAAAAATGAATATTATTAAAATACACCGAGTCGAGTTTACAGCTAGTGATGTGCGTTGTCGATGTTAGTTTTAAGGTAGGTAACTAAATAGGTCCTGTATGTAAAAATATTTGTTTCCTGAAATAAAGATTATTCCTTCTACGATACCTCTCGTAGAAGGAATAATCTTTATTTCAGCACAGCACAGCGAGATTTTCTCGCTCTAAATTGGAGCAGCCCGCCTGGGCAGGTACCTCCGCCTTACAGAAGATCGCAGCCAAATAACATTATTTGTTTCAAATAGTATTGTGTTCCTGCGGTGAGTATGGTTGCCAGATCTCTTCTCTTTAGGGGGAGGGGTTCGGCAGGCAACGCATTAGCAATGCTTCAGGTGTTGCTGATGTCAATAGGTGACGGTAACCACTTACCATCAGGTGGGCCATAAGGCTGTTTGCCTCCGTATAACATAAAAAAAATATATATATATTATTATTACCTATATTTATAGCTATGAGTAGACGTCTTAGGATTTGACGACCTCGGTGGTGTAGTGGGCAAGTGCCCGTTTGAGAGGCAAGGGCTTCGATTCCCGCTGCGGGACTAATGTTTGCATGTTCTGAAAATATTATCTCCGGGTCTGGGTGTTGTGGTACCTCGGTACTCGTAGTTTCTGATACCCGCGACACAGGGAATCCTAGTGTGAGGTCAGGTCAATGTATGTGACTTTATGCGACATGAACCTCTTGGTGGCGCAGCGTACCTATGAATTAAGTAAAGTCAATAAAATTGAGTATTAATAAGATTCTGTCAGAATAGGTATACACTGATCGTGTCAACGCGGCCTAATGAATTGCACCTGATCTCAATAATATTTAATCGATATTTTCCCAACCCAATCTAACGCACACTCGCAAACTTGTGCTTATTCCGTCGAATGTCACATTCATAGGTAAAAATTCAACATCTAGATATGACGTTACCCTTTCTTTATCAAATACTTGCACACATACGCATATTACAAGATTTTCTTGCGTCGCAACACGAACACACACACGCATCCTAAACTTTTGTAGCGATTTCGCAACACGAATTTCAACTTTATATCTTTTGAGATAGAATTGAATGTAGAAATTGTAGGGAAACAATTCGGAAAACGTTGATCTAGACATCGACCTTATGCGGTTACTAAAGAATTTATTTTCGATCGGTAGTCTCTTGCGACCTTTTTTGATAGTCGATAAAATATTTCCCAAGACTATTTCATAGCGAAATGGGTCTTACATGTTAGAACATACAGCTGCATTTAGTAAGATCTAAATGTAGAATTTTTTAGATCGCGTGGGTGAATTCGCGTGGCAACAATAGTGTCCGAATGGGGTTGTTAGTTTTTGGTCGACTGCGCATCAATTTTGCGCATTTCAAACATGGCGGCCGAAGAGTCGATTGCGCCATTTTTGTTCAATTTTTCGTTCCGGCTGCTGAAACTCAACCAATTTTGTGGAAAATTTACATTTGAAAGAGTTTTTACGTGAGAAATATTAAGTTACGTGAATAAAGGTACAGTAAAAGTCACTATAACAACAGCTAGTGTTTTCAATTAGTCAAGAATGTGTGGTTAGAAAAACTATTGGTACCAAGTGCTTGTCAATAATCCCGCGACCCCTACTACGCGTCTCCTTATTTTAAACCGACTTCAAAAAGCAATCGCAAAAAGTTCAATTCTTCTGTACCAAATGTTTAAATTCCATGTCAAATATAAAATGCAGTTCAGTGCGTAATAAAATAAACCTGAAGCCGTATCTAAACGGCATTCGATTTATGTTTTATTTATTTTGAAACGATCCTTACATTATAAGTAGAGAGAGAGAGAGAGTAGAGTTGAGCAGTATGCTCAACGGATCTGCATCTTTCACCTCGCTGTTTGTAAGTAGAACGAGTTTGCCATTGACAAACTCTTTCTACTTACAAACTAAACAAGTATCTACTCGGCTTAGAAGTTGATTTAACCCGTTTTTTTTAATTTCTGTTTCATAGTTTGTAATGATATTTATCTTTTGTTTCAGATATTCATCCGAAGCCGTTTTAAAAATCAATTCATCGAGCAGTGTTCAAATGGCGTGCGATATGTCACCTAAAACTTGTTTCAAAATGATCCTACGTCTTCTGTTTCAAGTCAGTTTTGAGTTTGACATTTCGCACGTTGAAAACAAGAGTGGCATTAAACGAAATTTGGCGATATTGAGTTAGGGCGACATCTGAAATCTACGGACAAAACTACGTCGTCTCCATTGATCCGTTTTCTCATAGGTCACTTAAAAACTCGCTAGATGTCACAAGTGTCACTTCATGTTTCGAGGTTTTGTGCTTACTGGTTAAATCAAAACCGACACTAAATCAGTTCGAGTCCGGACGCCGGCGACAATTGTTCATGGGGTAAGTGAAAAAGTGACATATTTTGTTTAGTGCCAGTTATATCGTAACTTTAAATTAAATAATTATAAAAAGGTGTTTTCAACAGTGACACATTTTGTATAGTGCCACTTATTGCGTAAGATAATTAACAAAATTGTGTGAGGTTATGCCAATAAACGGCACAATGTGTTTAATGCCATTATTGTAATAAAATATTATGAGTAATTTTTGATTGTCTTCATAACCTAAACGGCACATTGTGTTAAGTGTCACTTTCTTAATTAAGAAACATTTAAAGAGAGAAAATATTTTGTTTCATGCCTCTTTTCTTCATTTTTTTGAGGGCTATTCAACGGAATTTCTCAGTGAATAATATTCAAGTACTAGTGTTTAGGTTCATTTTAATAAGCTCGCGGTTAGGTATTAGTAAGGTACAACAAACTTATCTATGTGTAGGTACTTAGCTCTTGTCTATTTTTTGTTAAAGGTACCTACTTAGTTCATTGAAATCATTATGGATCCATCCAGAAGTAGAGGAAGAAGAATATTACAACTAATCAGAAAAATAATGAGGAACAAAAAACAATCTAACATCCACCACCCCTAGTGAACAATCCGATGATGATGGAGACTTTTCTCCCGCCTCAGACGATGATAGGACGTACGTATCCCTAAAAAGGAAACGGAGCACGTTTAGCTCTAGCTCATCTTCCAGTTCATCCTCAAGTACGCCTTCGTCTTGTTCGTCAACTTCGTCGTCTTCTACCTGAGCGAAATGGAGATTCTAACAACGTTGCTCCAACCGACGATGTTGGGGAAACTATTGTGGATTACTACTCTAAAACACTGCTGGCTGAATATAAATTTGAACAAAGTTTTGAAAATACACAAATAGTTGATAGCGCTCCTACTGAAATCCCAAATCCAGTTCCAATAGTTCCGATTGACCAGAATGTTCAAGCTTCAAATGAAAACAACGAAATAGTGGTGATAGAAACTCAGACTCTGTAATCACAGAGAAATCGAAGAAGAAAAAGAAGATGAAGAAAAAGAGTGCTGTGACAAAACAATTAAGAAATTCTGGTAAAAAATACGTCTCAACCTCAGGTACAAAAAAGGTTTTTCCGGCCAGAATTCTCAAACCAACTTGTGGATATAGCTGTAAGCTAAAATGGTCAGAAAAAGTATCAGAAGATTGTAGACAAGAACTGTTTGAAAGTTACTGGGACATGGCTTCAATTGAAAGACAAAGAGAATACATTGCTCGTTATATTCAAAACATAACACCCAAATATCAATACAAAAAAAATAATTCAAATAGTAAACCAAAAAAATGCTTTTTACTTTGAAATCCACAGCACCAAAACAAGATTTGTCTGCAAAAAATTCTTCAGATTGCTGAAGAATTTTATGCATATCAGGACTGTTTTGCAAAAGATATGCGGCGTAACTGGTGTATTAGAGGAGAAAAGAGAGGAAAGCATAAAAAATTGTTTGATTATTTGATCGAAGGAGTTAAAAGTCATATAAACAGTATTTCACGTATTAAAAGTCCCTACATGCGTCAGCAAACTACCAGAGAATTTATAGATGGAGGAAAAAATGTGGTGGACCTTTATAAAGACTATAAAAATGACTGCGAAAAGAATGAGTTACCTTGGGTTATGGAGCATGCTTATCGCTAAATTGTTAATGAAAATTTCAATATCAGTTTCTTTGTGTCTAGGAAAGACCAATGCGAGCAATGTACAATTTACAAATTGGCTGTAAGTCCTGAAAGGGAAGCACTGAAGGAAGATTATGAGAGGCATATAAAAGAGAAAGAGCGAAGCCGAGAAGAAAAGGTAAGCGATAAAGAAAAAGTGTCTATGACTTGCAAGCAGTAATGACAGTCCCAAAAGGTGAAGTATCGACTTTATTTTACAAGTCAAAAATGAACTGCTTGACTTTTACCATCTCAGAACTAAATTCTGACAAAACAGAATGTTACTTTTGGTATGAATCTCAAGGAAATCGTGGAGCAAACGAAATAGGGAGCTGTGTTTGGGAAGTATTTGCAAAAAAATCTTCATCTGCTAGTGAAGATCTTGACAACTTTCTATTCAGATAACTGCTGTGGTCAGCCAAAAAAACAATTATTATTGCCATGTACATCTATGCAGTATCAAATTAAAAAATACGATCAATAACTCGTTAATAAGTTTTTGATCAGAGGCCACACGCAGAATTGTTGTGGCCACGTTGTATTTTCGTGATAGTTTCATGATTGAACTAATTAAGATTATGCTTAATAAATAGTTTTTGATAATTTTTATATCAATTTGTTTTATTTCTATGATTTTTACTGATTATAATGAATGAGATAGATTATTATTCATAAGTCATTAAGGGCTCTAAGCAAAAAACTTTTTGACCACTTGAGACAAAAGTGGCACTATATTGAACTTTTTTTTAAATAAAAGGCACTAAACAAAAAAATACTTGACTATGAAAAAACAAAAGTGGCATTATGCTGAACTTTTTTTTAAATTACCTTTTTTTGTCATATCTACCTAAATATCTAAATAATATCAACAATATTCTTAGAGAATAATACCTGAACTATTATTTAAAACAACAAATGTAAATCTATTTCAATACGTAGTAGAGTTATTGGCTTCATAAAAATTTCAAAATCTTTAAATGGCCATACTGAAAAATTGAGTTTTTCGTTTAGTGCCACTGTTGTTTTCAACGTGCGATTTAAGGTCTTACCATATTTTATCTAAACGATATCGCAAGTCAAACTCAAACTGACTTTAATCAGTAATTGAATAATTTATTTTTTTTGAATACATAAGGTTCATTTTGAATTAAGTTTTAGATGACATGTTGTTTGTATCAAACCTATTTTATATTTTACAATAATAAATAATTGGTGGCCCTAAAACGGTTCTCACCGAGAAATAATTTCATCAAATAATAACTACACAAAGCCAACACCTAACCAAAGAAAGTTACCGATAAAATTATTAAATTACAACTTGCTTTGTGTAGTTATTTGAATAAATTAATGCAACAATGCATATTCAAATTCGTTCCCAAGGAATTTGATACAGTTTGCGTCATCTTTTATAAAATGTCACCCCTTTCTTCACAGGTAGCGAAGTTTTGACAGATAACTATTGCCGAATCTTTGCGTGCGATATGTCATCAAAAATATGCTTTTGAATCTATTTTCAAATAATTTGTCTACCGATTAGGCACCTAAAGTAAATAATGAGTTCGACATTTGGGGGCGTGCAATATAAGCTGAACGATATCGCAAGCCCCTAAAAGTTAAACTCAAAATCGACTTCATTCAGTAGATGCAAGAATACTTTTGATAATAAATTTTCAAAAATATTCTTGCAAAAATATATCGCAAGCCGTTTGAATATAGCTTGACTCTCTTATCAAAATGGTGACAGTTATTGTAACTTATCATGTAAAGCTGATTGAAATCAATTGGTATTACGAATCATCTGATTTATATAGGTAAATTGATGAGATTTACTCAATATTTGTCAACTTTAATTATAATAACGACACGTTTTGTTTACGGTAATATTGCATTCCCTTTTAAATGAAAATTGATAGATACGAAAGAAGTTAAAATAATGTTTTTTTTTTCTCAGATTTGGCCGGGATGCTGACAATATGAAAAATCATTAGATTAGACTATAGGGTTTTTTTTAAACTTTATTATTGAGCTTTTTTTTTCTTTATATGTAGCCAATAAAGAGTTTTTAGGGATAGGGCTTACTATTATATTTGAGCCTTTTGGGGTTGAGGCCCTGGGTCCGTGGGGTAGTGGGGCCTTCCGGGTTTTCAAAACTATTTTCGGCAATTCTTCACAGGTAGCAGCTTCTTAGGGACGCTTCCGACTGGTCTGGATCATCATTTCAGCCGTACGACGTTCACTGCTGAACATGGCCTCCCCCACAGACAGAGCAAATTCCTTATCATGTGGGGGGGGGGGGGGGGGGGGTTTTGCCCATACTCACCACGCTGGGCATGCGGGTTGGCAAGTGCAGTTAGAGCTATCGCTGTAAAATGAGGGACGCTGCTGCCCATCCCCTAGCTTTTTTCTTTTAGTCGCCTCTTACGACATCCGCGGATAGAGATATGGAGGGGCCTATTCTTTAGCCGGGGCACCACGGCCTGGTCTGGATAAATTGTGCGATCTATAGATCGTATGTTGGTCTTTAGATAGTTCAACTGTTTCTTGTGTATTTTGTAAATATCTTCACTACTTTTAAGTATCTTGTATTAGTTTTAATTTCTTCGTTTTTTAATTATATCATAGTTAAAAGTTACTATTGAGTAATGAATTTATTGACCTCATAGCTCAGTTAGTAGTAACTCTGCCTTCTGCGCTAGAGGTCGCGGGTTCGATTCCCGCACTGGACAAACATGTGTGACTAACACAGATGTTTGTTCTGTGTCTGGGTGTTAAATATATATCTATTATGTATATCAGTCTCTGGTACCCATAGTACAGGCTATGCCTAGTTTGAGATCAGTTGACCGTGTGTGATACGTCTGGTTTTTTTTTTTTTTTTAATTTTAGTGAAACGTCATTTTGACCTGTGTATGATGTTTTGCAATAAAATAATGCTCATGAATGGTTATACCTAAAATACGATACTATTTTTTGGAATCCCTTCCAAATTTCTATTGAGTAAACGAAAACCAGAAGCCTGCTTATTTGATTGCCCAAACCACAACACACACGGGCAATATTGACCGTTTTCACTTTTTCTTACAAAAACAACCCCACACTTTCGATTTCCTATTTTTTCTATTTCCTGAGTAACACCGGTAACACATCTGTGCGACAAAAAATGACATCATACAAAGCATATTTTAATTATGCATTACAACGGACTTTATAAAAAAAGAAATAAAAAATAATAAAAAGGTCGATGAAGGGTTAACTTTTTGCTTGACGGATGAAAACGAACACTTTTTCTATTATGCAAATGAAGGTGACATTTGCATAGACTTTTAAAAAGAAAAAATCACGCACATCTGTCGTTAGTTCCGTTTCCTGGTTGCTTGATGTCACAGTAAAATAGCTTTTATAGTACAAACGGTAGAAATTATTCTGTAGTGTAGGCCTTAGTCACTCATGCTCACAAAGACAATCTAATGTCTTTTTTTTGTATATAAATGAATCTGTGTACCTAGAATTAGCCTAGGCGTATTCCCTAGGTATAGCCTAGCGAATATTATATGTATGTTAGTCAATAAGGTATTTATTAATATGGGCCATGGCATGTTACACATTTTTGTGTAATGTGTCATGTAGCCTGAAATAAAGAAATTATTATAGCATATATATATATATATATACATATGAATCGCCTTGTATATTCAGGATCAGCGTGAAGGTAGGTTAGACATATAAATAACAATATAAATATTTATATATTATAAATTTGAATGGTAAATGTTATGTATGACATTGTTTTTGTAAGTACTTAATAATAAATAAATGTATTATATTGTTACCATAAGAATATAAAAAAAACGATGATTACATTTATTGGTTTTCTTTACATTTGTTTTATTTCCTATGTATAATGTTCTTGTGCGTTTATCCAAATTAAAAACATGAACAACGATAAAAAGCTACATCTATGTATAATTTAAAAGGTACCTAATACTTCACAATTAAAACATGTCATTTCTGTGCGATAATATAATGAAATGCGAAAAAAAAAACGTACGGAAATGCGTAAATATCGCTACGCTAGATGGAGAGATAAATGCGATATATTATCATTATGGACAATTATACACTTCACGAATGAATAATTACATCGGAAGTTACAGGATATTCAACGTGTTAACTTTTCATTACACGAATTTATACTCTGTCTACACAGACCGAAGGTATTGTATTTTTATTTCAAAATTAGCTTGAGACGTATATATAAAATAAAGATGGTTAAGTACGAGAAATCGTGCCCTATCGTGAGGTCTTCCGTATAATTACACTGGGCCAGAAAATCGAGATCCCCAAGTGTGAAAAGTTTTTTTTATACTACTAAGGTGGCAAACAAGCTTATAGCCCACTTGTTGGTAAGTGGTTACCGTAGCCTATGAACACTTTCAATAATCACCCACGCGTTGCTAACCCCGAACCTCTTAAAGAGGTCTGGCAACCTTACTCACCGCAGGAACTCAACACTTTTTGAAACAAATAATAATTTGGCTGTGATATTCTGTAAGGCGGAGGTACCTCCCAGGTGGGCTGCTAGTTATATATTTTCTTGACCGTAAAAAGCAATCCGTCAAATCCGTAAATTATTTCGGATGATTTCGAATTAATTTACGAATTTGACGGATTGGTAGAGCATTTTTCAAGTTTAAGCCCCTTTTTCCTGCTTGATTTCATTGAGTTCTAACTTCAGCTTGATTTCCTTTAGGTATTTGTGCCAATAAGGCTCTTAACACTCCAAATTTCAATGCATTGAGCAGTGGCAGATTTGCAGTCTTGGGCGCTCTAGGCCCCAGACCATGTGCCGCCCCTTTCTCAGCACCCATCCTATAGACTACTGAACATAATGAATTTACTTTATTGCCAACTTTATCTAAATCAAAATCAGAAATTTAATTAACTATAATAACTACTAATTTGTAAATATATTCCGAGATGATGAGCTTTTCTACGACAATTTTTACAAATATTTGGTCTCGATTTGCCGCCCCTTATATATTATCTGGACGCCCTAGGCCCGGGCCTACTGGACTTCGGGGCAAATCCGCCACTGGCATTGAGTTAGAAGATGGTTTTCTTAAGAATACTATAAGCTCACAGACTATATCAAAAATATTTGATATAAATTGCAAGCTAAAACCTTTAGTCGTTCCTAAGAAAAGAGACTTGACAGACAGACGGACAAAGGGTTATATAGGGGTTCCTTTTTCCTGTTGAGGTACAGAACCCTAAACATTGGAACGGTAAGTTGTTTTATTTCTAATTCCTGTATCTAACCCTTTAATACTCGAGCTGTTATCTTCGCAATAAATATGCCTTAGGGTCCAAACGACCACTGCATCGGAGGTGTTAAATTAGATGGTTATTTGCTGATATGATGTATTTTGCAACGTTTAAGTAAGTAAACTTGGTATAGCTTTAGGGGCCTTCCAACACAGGGTCGAACGGTATTCAGCTTTTTCCATCCACCGATATTTGTTTTATGTATACGGAGCCAATCAGGCTTACGGCCCCCTGATGGTAAGTGGTTACCGTCGCCTATTGATATAAGCAACACCTGGAGCATTGCTAATGTGTTGCCTGCCGAACCCTCCCCCCCTATAGGGCTCTGGCAACCTTGGGCTGCTCCAATTTAGAGCGAGATTATCACTGTGCCCTACCATTCGACTTCCCGCTACTTTAATAATACTGTCGGTCCATCGGATGGGGGCCTGCCAACACTGCTTCGCCTGGTTCGTCGTCTATTCTAGAACCTTTATTCCAAACGGCTGGAGCTATATGGCCTGTCCACTGCCACTTCAACTTGCTAATTCTGAGAGCTATGTCGGTGACCTTGGTTCTTCTACGGATCTACCTAGATAGTATTTATAATTACCAGTAGTCTCGCAAGTGATTTGATAACGTCGACCAGTGCTAAAGGCACTAGTAAGGTGGTAAAAGCGCGCCAGGTGGTAAGTCCTTTGTGTGGAGTCTTTATAAGTGGTGGTATTGCTAATTTGAAACTTCATGTAAGTATAATTGTAGGAATATAAAAATATTATCTTGTGCCTCGGGCTATGAGCCGTATAAAATAGAATTGCACTAAATTACTATGCGAAGGCTTATTTTGTTTCGGATAAAAATTGTACTAAATTATGAAATACTAGCTTGCGCTGCTATACTACGGCTTCGCTCGTATGGTACCTTGATATAAAATAGCATTTAATATGCTGTGCTAGGTAAAGAACTCTATCAATTTCAAGTTTAATCGAAATCGGTTGAGCCGTTACGGCAGAAGAAAAATATTTTATAAGCATCCAAACATCCTCACAAACATTCGTATTTATAATAAATAAATAAATATAAATATAAATATAAATATTCCGGACATATTCACACGGTCAACTGATCCCAAACTAGGCATAGCCTGTACTATGAGTACCAGAGACTGATATACATAATAGATATATATTTAACACCCAGACACAGAACAAACATCTGTGTTAGTCGCACATGATTGTCCAGTGCGGGAATCGAACCCGCGACCTCTAGCGCAGAAGGCAGAGTTACTACCAACTGAGCTATGAGGCCTGTCAAATATTTGTACGATTAGATGATAAATAAATAGGTACCAAAAATTTTAATAATATTTATTTTCCATTTTATGATTTTGAATTTTTATCACCTTTATAAGTATAATTATTAAACGTACAAGACGTTTTACATCAAGATTTGTTTGCACTATTCGAACCTACGACTTTCGTGTTAACAGAGGTCTGAAAAGAACGCAAGTGACAGGTACCATTATAAATACAAAAAGTAGGATCCTACCTACAGTATACTAATTAGAATGGGGTGTTGTAAAAGATAATTTGGTTACACCCCCTTTAATACTTATAAGAAAATTATACGCGTAATTTAGCAACCTACTTGATTCATAGGTATAAGACAAAATTAATCTAACTAGATTGCATATTTAGTAGTCGCATATCGCATAGTTGGAAGGCCCCCCACCCGATGGACCGACGACATTAAAATAAATATAAATAAATATTCCGGACATATCACACATTGTCAACTGATCCCAAACTAGGCATAGCCTGTACTATGGGTACCAGAGACTGATATACATAATAGATATATATATTTAACACCCAGACACAGAACAAACATCTGTGTTAGTCACAAATGTTTGTCCAGTGCGGGAATCGAACACGCGACCTCTAGCGCAGAGTTACTACCAACTGAGCTATGAGGCCAGTCATTGTGATAGTTGCGGGAAGTCGGTGGATGGAGAAGGCTGAAGACCGTTCGCCATCGCACTCTTTGGGGTAGGCCTATGTTCAGCAGTGTACTGCGTCAGGCTGATGATGATGATGATGATGAGATCGCATAGGTATTTTTAAGCATTTTTTGGAGAAAATGTGGTAAGCAAGTAAAGCCAAAACGAAAGGAAAGTAGGTACTATAGTCAACCAATTTGATTTGTAACCCACTGTATAACCTTTTCAAGCTAAATCTACGACGCGTCATCGCTGAATCGGACAGATAAATTTATCGCGATAGACAGAGGATTATCAGCTTTCCGATCACAACAATAGGTTAATCTTAAATGTTTAGACTAATACGTTCAAATAAAATATTAAATAAGCATCATTGATTAAATTAATCAGATGGTAAGTGGTTACAGTCGCCTATTGACATCAGCAACACCTGGAGCATTGCTAATGCGTTGCCTGCCGAACCCCTACCCCGCTAAAGAGCACTGTCAACCTTACTCACCGCAGGAACACGACACTATTTGAAACAAATAATGTTATTTGGCTGCGATCTTCTGTGAGGCGGAGGTACCTCCCCAGGCGGGCTGCTCCAATTTAGAGCGAGAAAATCTCGCTGTGCCCTACCTCCTCCTAAAATCAATTTAATTATGCAAGCTATTTTTTTTAGCCCGTTATCGTTATCGTTTCTTAGCTCAAAGCGTCGCTATTAAATAGAAAGATGTATTGGTGGCCAGGATTCGAACCCACGACCTTCGAATGGATAGCTGAACACGAAGTTTTTGAGATGAATTTTTATTTTAAGTAGAGAAAAACTAGTAGTGACATCTAGTATCTCACCAAGGGATGATTGAAACTAAAAAGGTGCTTTTTTAATTTATTTTTGTTATTACCTAGTAGTGCCATCTGTGTTAAGGTTGCGGAAACGAAAATAATTATTTCAAATATTTCTAACTAGACAATATTATTATAAAACTTGAATTTAAATATTCCATTTAGATTATATTATACCTAGGTATATGTTTACTTGCAATTATTTATTTATTTTAATAATATCATGGAAACCAAGACTATTTTGTTGAAGATTAATTTGTATCACAGAAGGCCAATGAAAAAATCATTTATGTATTCATCATTCACAGTAAAAGGTACATAGGTACTGAAATTAATTAATCAATTTAAACAGTTCATAAGTAAATAGCCAAAAATAAACGTTCCTCATATTAATTTTACTAATAAAAATAAAATCTCGCTCTACATTTTAAAATCCTTATAGGACGGATAACGCCATCTAGTGTCTGGTAGAGGTAACATCATAACTAGAAGTCATAGATTACCAAGCAGTTACTATTAAAGACCTATGTCGGTAAAGCAGTGCATTCAAACCTCTATGAAGAACTTGAAATAGGTAACCGTAGAGCAAACTTTTTGTTGAAATTTTAAAAACTTATTGCACTGAAACTTTTTAGAAGCTACAAATAGTTTGAGGACAAAGAGTTCAGTTTACCTACAGAGATGATGTGAATGTGAGTTCTCTATGCTCTCGAGCTGCTCTACGATATATTTTTATTTTAGTTTGATATTTTTGTTTTTTCGCTTTGCAAAATTGCAGTGTAGGAAGCCCCTGAATAGAACTTATGAATACCTATGTGAGGCACATTAGCGTGGCAATCTTTGGAGGAAGCTTTTTTAGGAGTGGACTTCTTTATGCTGATGATGTTGATGACTTATTACAATGTCTAGAGTGGTGGAATAAAAACAAAATATTTTTTTGAATTATTTATCATTTTCATATTCACCACACACATTTTTCATATGGTGATCACGACTCTCGGATCGGGCACCTTCCACTAGGCCCTAGTGGAAGGTGCCCGATCCGAGAGTCGTGAGTTCAAACCCAGTCATGTACCATTAAGTTTTAACATTTTCATTTACCTACCTAACGTGATTTAAAAGGTTGAAGGAAAACATCGTGCGGAAACCAGTATTCTTAAAACGGCGAAGGTTCCACGCCAGGTCACGTATTCTTACTATATGCAAAATGTGGACTAGTGCCAAACTTTTGGACGTGCCACTGACTAACCCCTTAGACACGTTCAAGGATCTGATCGCCTCCGAGATCTGAGAGGATGTCTACCATTCTTGGGGTAGTAATGAGCCTATGTTTTTTCATATTTACAGAAACTCAACAAACGTGTCCGTTATTGCGGTAAGTAACCTATAGATACCTTGTTTTAAATATGCGAATCATATAATACATATGACATACAATTAATAATACATAATACTTAATTATACAATTGTCATATATATGACAATTCGCGTCCCACGTCGCAGTTTCTACGTGGCAATTAATTGTGTTTTTATATTAATATGTATGTTAGTCTTTAAGGTATATATCTATATGGGCCGTAGTATAAGAAAAATTCCATCTGTTTTTTATTCTATTGTTGCCTGAAATAAAGTTATTGTATTGTATATTATATACCTAGGTTATAATAATAGTAATATCTTTATTTCAGGCTACTTGACATATTACACAAACATGTATTAAATGCCTTGGCCCATATTAATAAATACCTTACAGACTAACATACATTTGATATTAAACTTAAACAACTACACCACATTTAGAGTCAGAGACATTTCTTTATCGTATGCGCCTCCCTGTAGCGACGGTAGACCAGCTAGCTGACCTCCAGCTGACCAGAAGTCGGGCGCGAAGAACACCTCTTTGTACTTGGCAGCTACCTGGAGCACGTAGGACTTGAAGTTAATTGAATATAAATTGTATATACCTACTTACAAATAAATGTATGTACTTAATAATAATAATAATAGTCAGGAGGTTCCTCTCTCTGCAGCCCTAGCCACCGACCGCTTGAGCCGAGCTTCGCGGTCGGTGGTTCTCCATTTTTATATATATCTTTTACTATAATAGTTGTTTTGATATTCTTTTTTGATATTAAGATGTACTTTTAAATAAATAAATAATAAATATAATAAATATTCCGGACAGATCACACACGGTCAAATGATCCCAAACTAGGCATAGCCTGTACTATGGGGACCAGAGACTGATATAGATACATAATAGATATATATTTAACACCCAGACATAGAACAAACATCTGTGTTACTACCAACTGAGCTATGAAGCCAGTCTGATTTGGATGAAACTTTGAATAGAATGAGATCTCTACCTAGAATAGCATAAAGGCTACTTTATATCTGAGGACAACGCGAGCGACGCTGTAGGCACAAGCTTGTGTATTAGTGTGTAGTATCTGTGCTGTGTATAATTTTTTTGTCTTGTCTTGTTGAGTTCATAAAGTAATTTTGTGTGTTTGAAGTAAAAAAAAATGTATCTGTTCTGTTCTGACCTATCTAAGCACATGTAAATATGTCAAAAGATTAATAAATTGAATGAATGAATGAATTATAAATGACACTCATCCTAAACCGCTGGTCCTAAATCCAGAAATTCAACCCCTAAGGGGGTAGTTTGTAAGAAAAGAAATCCTCACGTGAACATAGTTCTTAACTATTGTTTTTTAATTTAATTATAGTCGCAGGTAACCAAAGCATAACTTAAAGGAAATAATGAACCAGCCTGGCTGCTAAACAGTATGGCTATTGTGGTGCAATGTCCTACACCATAAATCTTGCCACATTCCACATCGCGTGCGCGATACGACTTCGATTAAATAAAAAATATGGCGTTTTGTCATGATGAAAATGAAAAACGCCTCCCCACTGCCACCCTGGGTATATTAAATAATGGGGGACGTCGTCATGGATGCAGTCGAAAAAGATTGTTGATTTCTTATGTGCAACTTGAGTGGTTTGTCGGGGGAAACAAATCGAAGTTGAGTAGACAGGTGCCTAATCAACTCGAACGCTTCAATCCAGTTTTTTTTATGTTTTACGGAGGCAAACTGGCTTACGGCCCTCCAGATGGTAAGTGGTTACCGTCGCCTATTGACATCAGCAACACCTCGAGCATTGCTAATGCGTTGCCTGCCGAACCCCTTCCACCTAAAGAGCTTTTTTTATGCTATACGCAGGCAAACAGGCTTACGGCCCACCTGATGGTAAGCGGTTACCGTCGCCTATTGACATCTGCAACATCTGGAGCATTGCTAATGCGTTGCCTGCCCTGGAGAAATCCTCCAGGGCAGGCAAATCCGGGAAAACCTCGGAAGGAAGCTCATCAGAGCTCTGGCAACCTTACTCACCGTAGGAACACAACACTATTTGAAACAAATAATGTTATTTGGCTGCGATCTTCTGTAAGGCGGAGCCTCACCAGACGGGCTTCTCCAATTGAATGAAGTGAAATGAAATAATTTATTTGCGTGAAGCAGGTTTTCTTAGAGCGCCGATGGGCTTGCAACCCGTCACGTATGGAATACTCACTACTGCAAAATGTGGGTATGTGCCAAATGTTTGGTCATTTGTCTCTGACTAATCCCCTTAGACCAGGGGTTCCTAAACTACATATGTGCAGCCACGGACCACTTTCAGAATTTTTAAATTGCCACGGACTCTTAGATCCCATGTCAATTAGGAATTAATTTGAGCTACTGCGGACCCCTGTCACACTTATTACGGACCCCTTGGGGGTCCGTGGACCCCACTTTAAGAAACCCTGCCTTAGACAAATTCAAGGATCGGATCACCTGGACTGGAGATCCAAGAAGATATCTACTTTAATGATTGGGATAAAAAAAAATGTTACTATATTTTTAATTCCGCCCGCCGCGGTTTCTCTCGCGTCGTACCTACATAAAAAGGCCCATAAGTAGGTAGGAATTTATCTAGCCCAAGTTTCAACGAAATCGGTTGAGCCGTTACGGCGTGATTGAACAACAAACATCCTCACAAACATTTCGCATTTATAATATTAGTTCCTACTGTAATGAAACGAGGATAACACTTGACAACACCACTTTATTTATTCCGAACTTGTGGAATATTCTAGATTCGATTACAACTTTTAGTTCTATACTAGAACACTGGTTACACGACAATGCTCACTGCTCAAATATTTTAAATTCCAAATGCTATGTTGCCATTATAATAAATAAATATATTACTTTTAAATTATGAATATCAAATCACGACATTACTAATAATAAAAAATGCGAAAGTTTGTGAGATTGAAAGGATTATTAGGATAGTAGTTTAACAAGGCACAAGTGGCGTGCAATGTGTCATTCTACTTTTCTGGCTTCCTATTATCCTACTAATATTATAAATGCGGAAGTTTGTGAGGATGTTTGGAGGTCTTATGGCTAAAAAAATCTACTTCAAGCAAATAAATCATCCAGATAATATATATTTATTTACAGAAAGAAAATTAAAACTAATAGGTACAAGTTAATATTTACAACATACACAAGAAACAGTTGAGCTATCTAAAGACCGTTACAAACGATATATAGATAGCTCAATTGATCCAGATCACTACCAGTCGGAAGCGTCCCCAAGACGCTGGCGGAATAACCACGCTGGATGATAAGATAAATTGATTTCATCTATGATTTACTCTCTGAAATTTTTCTCTCGCTCTGCACAGTTATTCGACGCGGTCGGTACTTAGTTACCTGCTAATAAATCGTTTAGCAATCGTGATTCGCGACCGCCCTCGGTCTCACGGGGAATCGCTAATGCCGGCCAATTATCAATTAGCGCAAGATCGCTTTTGTCTACAGGGATATGTATATAGAGCTGATAACACAAAATATTTTTATTTTGTAAAAAACATCCATTTTATATATTTTATTTTCATGCAGTCCGAAGAGAAGAGAATATAGGGTGTCATACGCGCTTTCCGGTATCCACACCAAAATCTGCTGGTTTGAGGTCATTTCAATTAAAACTCAATAATTCATCTATTTTAGGTACCTACCTAGTAATCTTGATATCAAACTTCTGTTAAGACCAAAATCAGCTAATTTGAAAAAAAAACTTTAAAAAAAAGTTATTTTCTGCTAATATTCCTTCTTTTTGTTGTCAGAATAAGCCCCTTTCGGGAGTGTATCTCGTGTATGAGCTCTACACCGTTGTATCAGCTCTATATCAATCCTAGTATCAAACCGTTGGGGTTTGATAAATGCTAATAATTCGCGGTGAGCGCGATCGAGAGTTATTTTAAATTATTTGATTTCGACAATCACGGTTTAATTCATTTGCGATTTAGAGATAAAGCCATTTTGTAAGTATTAATTTAGCAAAAAATCTTTATTTCGATATCACCATGACATCACTGGCAACACGCACTGATTGTAGACTTTCGTCTTGAGGATTTGTGGTATCTGCGACGAGAAGATATGACGAAGTTTCCCAAACGCTGCCCATCCGAGTCGGATTCGTCGGTTGACCTCTTTGTCGAAGTTGGCACTACGTAGTTGAATCGTCTGACCCAAATAGATATTGTGGTCTTTATTTTTGCACATTTTAATTAGCTTTTATTTCAGACCTGATTATTTTTCTTTTGAGTTATATATATTCGAACAAGGTTCGTCGAAAATCGAAGATCGTTTGATTTTCGTTTTCCCTAATGCACCTACTTAGTGTGAAAATATAATTCAAAAAGCATCAAAAAGAGCTTTGTGCACGAAAGGAGCCTCTAAGAGGCGCATTTTAATCCTTTCACTACACTGATTCTTTCATTGACGGTCATAGGCCCTTTTCAAGGCCACCATACCTCAACCTTGGTCACTGACCAAAGACAGAATGACCAAGAAAGAATCAGTGACACTCACAGTGACACATTTACTACAACACAAAACTATTTATGATTATAAAAAATCATTCAAATTGCTCTATATGGAGCAATTTCAATGCCCGCTTAGGAACACTTTCAATTTCCCTATTTCAGTAAAAAAAACGTCAAAACCACAAAATGGCAGGCAAGGACCAATGAAAAATTAATGAAAAACGCATCAAACTCCAACTTATGCTAAGTACATGATAAATCCTACCCCTGCGGCGGTTTCCTCACGATTTATTCTTTTCCTCGGCCCCTAATCCTGTTATTAATGGTATTTTGCCTCCCCCTATGTGCTAGATGCATTGTCTGAGAATTGAGATAAGAACCTTTTTGGTAGATAAAAACCTTTTTGGTATTTGCAAGTATACATAGCTTTACGTCAAAAGTTTGTGGGAAAACCATAGATTATGGAGCCAATGTCAGTGCACGCAATACCGAACTTAAATAGCTTAGGCCCTCGGCTTAGATAAAAAGTAGCCTATAAGCTACTGTAAAAAACTCGATCTCGACTCGAGATTTATCGAAATATGTTGAGCCTTTTTCGGCTTTTTTAAACCACAAACATTTATACAAACAACTTTCGCTTAAAGGTACAATAAAAGCTACCTGCCTAGTGGAGGTTTGTTTATAAATTAGTTAGGCTAGAACTTTGGCAATCATGGTAACACAACCAAGTTTGTTTTTGTTTGAGTATCAGATTTTAAATGCACAACGAGAATGAGTTTTTTTTCTTTTTTGCTATCGCTTATCTTGCCTTCAATTTACAAATTTGAATTTCGAACTTAAGTAATGATAGAGCACATTTAAAAACAAAAAATAAACCTCTACAATTCTACATAGACGGTACAGTGAACACGAAAAATTAAAATGGATTTGCACAATTACATATACCTACCTAATTGAGGTTATTATTCTTTATGCAAAAAAACGGATCGGATCATTTTATTAAATTCCTTCGTCAATCCAACCACTGTTTAGATTTAATTTTGCAGAAGAAGTACCTACTCATGAGGTACCTACCAACGAAATGAAAATACGTAGAACTTCGAGGGGACTGTTACGTCTCATATAAAATTTATTTCGAATAACAACCAATTTCGTCCGACTCACCCCGCTACGTTATTAGGAAAATATTTAATACAATTCTATTCTGCTAAGCGATAGCCACCTTTATAACAGAACGAAAAGGGCCATTTCAGCTTAGAAGCAAATTTTAAGAAACAAAAAATAATTCCAAATGACTACTCATCAACATTGCGCATTATTGAAATGAAATAAAAAAGAAGAATTTTCGAAATTGGTCTAAAGGTGACGTGTTACAGTGTCGGACAAAAAAATGGTTCACGTTTCCTGATGCTTTGGCGTTCTCTTTTTGGAGTTGACATGTTCGTGATTATTAGAACTAAACACGCGATGGCGTTTTAACTCTTGTCACAAAAAGTTTAGAGTTTGGTTGGAAAATGTGGTTCCTAAGTCTTGTTTATTTAATTTGGTACACTTATGAATTTAAAAAATAAACAGGCTCAGATCTCCGGGCGTTCAGATCCTTGGGAATAATCAGAGGCACGTCCAAACATTTGGCACAAGTCCACATTTTGCAGTACATTTAGGAACATAGGCCCCAAAATAACTACAACCGAGAAAGAGCGGACATATTCAAGGAAGTTCTTACTCGTAATAACCAGAAACTGGACATTTCAAAAAGTGGTAATTGCAAGAAGTTGTAATTTTTCATTGGTTCTCCAACAGGCGAAATTACAGGAAAGCCATTTTTAAACAAGCCTGTGCCGAAATTGTACACCGACGCAAGTAGAAACAGGCCTTGGGCTAAATTATAATAAGATGTCACTGCCAAGCCTCCCTTCGAAACAACAAAAACTGTATCTTCCAACAATAATGGGCCAAATTACGTACAATCTTAATTGGGTCTAATCGATTAAGGGTATTTCCTAATGCGATGATAGGGCGGGAATGGCTCTGGGGTAATTTTAATTTGACAGTTCGGTTACTTAATGAGTGTATTCATTTTGACAGCTCTGTGTTTTAGAATTTAAAACTGTGAAAATGATGGACGGTTTTTTTGTCCTGCAATGCTAATTAGGGATGATTAAGGTAATAAGTAATAGAGCCCTTATCAAAAATACTTTTTAGTTAGCCATATTCTAAATTAGCTTAGCATGTAAGTAATAGCCTGGCCTCATAGCTCAGTTAGTAGTAACTCTGCCTTCGGCGCTAGAGGTCGCGGGTTCGATCCCCGCACTGGACAAACATTTGTGTGATGAACACAGATGTTTGTACTGTTTCTGGGTGTTAATTATTTATCTATTATGTATATCAGTTTCTGGTACCCATAGTACAGGCTATGCCTAGTTTGGGATCAGTTGACCGTGTGAATATGTCCGGAATATTTATATTTATATTTATATTTATAATTAGTAGGTAGCTTTGATTTTTTTTTTAACTATATATATATTTTTTTTTTATTTTTCTTCTCTTTTTGGTACGTGCGCTGCCGTCTACTTTTATACTGTTTCGTTTTAATTTAGTTACTTTCACCTATATGTGGAAACTTGTAATTAGCCTTTAAGTACTCATTGTTTTCATTAATATCATATTAGCCGTAAGTTTTCCTAAAATTATAAAAATAAAATAAAATATCTTCTCGTCACAGATACCACAAGGACCCAAGGCGAAAGTCTGCAATGAGTGCGTGTTGTCAGTGATGACATATGGCACTGAGACTTGGTCGCTAACTATAAATTGTATTCATACAGCACATCAAACAAGTCGCGCAACGGGCTATGGAGAGAGCTATAATCGGAGTTTCACTGCATGATAGAATCCGAAACGAGGAAATATGTAGAAGAACCAAGCCACGTAGTGGGCTATGTGGGTTGGTTCATTTAGTTCTTAGAAGTAGCAAGTTGAAGTGGCAGTGGGCAGGCCATATAGCTCGCAGAACCAACGTTGAGGACTAAAGGTTCTCGAATGGCAACCACGAACCGCACGACTCAGCGTTGGAAGGCCTCTCACCCGATAGATTGACGACATTGTAAAGGTCGCGGGAAGTAGATGGATGGAAAGGCTCAAGACCGTTCGTCGTGGTACTCTTTGAGGGAGGCCTTTGTCCAGCAGTGGATTTCTTTGGGCTGATGATGATGAAAGTTCAAAAACAAAAATAATATACGTCGACGTACAGTGTAAAGGCACGTGTCAAAATAACTACAAGTATAGTTAATATTTGCTAGTAAAATGATTTAAATTTCGAATGCAGCGAACTTATTTAAAACCATCTAAAAATTCCAAAGAGAAAAGTATTTTGAAATTCGAAATGCGAATTCACGTGAGGTATTGATCATAGAGGAGGTAGGGGAAAAGGGGAAATAGCTAAGTGACGTGGCAAGCGGTAAGAAGAGTAAAAATAATTTCTATCCGGCCTACCCCCGTGGCAGTTAGCACGCATCCAATACTTAGTGCGACTTCTTGCACAGTACATGGAAAAATAACAGATAAATCATAGATCAAAATAATTGTAGTAATTTCAAGTGATTGCGATGATAAAAACAGTTTAGGTGTTAGTTGTAATTATTAAGAAATACACGAAACAGCAAGTGTTATATCGTTTCTCGAACGATTTAATAATAATAATATATATTTTATCATCTTTCATCAGGCTTTGTTGCTGAGCAACAACATCACCCAATTTGATCTAAAATTAGGTACATTTACAATAATAAAAATAAAGACAGATTAGCTCTACTTTATACAAAATAAAAAAAATCATATATGGAACACACCATAATGTCCTTTTAAATGTTATAAAACACCCAGAAGAGTTCTGAAAAATATTGAATAATAACACAACTTTGAAGAAAATGGAAAAGTTTTTTAATATAAGAATGTTTTTATAACAAAAAAAAGAATACTTAGTAATAATAAATTTAGGTAAATAGATAGTAATATAAAGTAAATTTCATTTAAGTATGAGATAGTTAGTTACCTGCCTGATCTTATAATTACAAATTAATTTAAATACTCGCATAAATTGTAGTGCCCTTACAGCATTTACTTAAATTTATATTTTGCTTTTTCTGGTGGCAATCTATCGAGGACATATTCAAGTTTTTGCGAGTATTTTTATTATACCTACCACTGTTACATCAAACATTACGACCGAATAAAAATCTTAAAATCACGCAGATACTCCGTCTACAAAGTAAAGGAAATAATTAGCACGGATATTTATAATAAATGAAAAATGGCTCTAGAACATCTCTAGAATAATCTTAAAATCTCGCTTATTCTACTAACGCGACTTTACCACCAAACGGGGGCGGGAGGGACAAAATGGATTCGCGACATTCGGCAGCCATTACTCCGACCCTCGCCCTCCCTCACTGTTTACAAAAAATGCGTTCAATTTTATATGCGGGCCTTATATACCCACCTACGTACCGTACCGTGTGTACACAACTTTAGATTGTTACTCAAATAGAAATAACAAGCCTGTCTTTATTTGATTGCTGAATAAAAACGCTTTCCCGTTGTGTTTACTAGATTAGCTCGCTTCAAAGCAAACTTTATAAATGACCGAGCAAACGTAGTTAGAAAGAGTACGTCTAACTGCACTCGATTTTGCTTAGTTGTTAGCACAAAAGCTATTTATTTCGAAAGGAAAAAAAATATTTTTGACTTTGGCGCCAAACTGTAATTCTAAGCGATCTTAACTTGGTTATATAAATCACAACTGAAGAAAATCAGGTAGCTAATTTTTCCTTAATTTACAATCATTACCACTGACCTTAGACTGATTTCTATTGAATACAAATTACCAACGATTTTATGATGGGATTGTTCGAAGCTGGAAAAATTATAATTTTCAATATAGAGGTTTTAATCAATAGCGGAACAATGGGCAACTTCTAAAAGTTTAAACTTCGAACACTATGTCGACGACGTTTAAACTTCGAACACTAACACGTCTTCCGCAAATCACTATCTGTCACATAATGCGAGTTAACCCTTCACGGCAGAGGATATTATTTAGTTTATTTTTTCTTGATTCCCGTCATAATAAATTCCTGTTTTTGTGCGTATTACTCTGTCGTCCGGGACAAATTGCAGACGGCTGAGCGTCTCTATATAAATATTCGGGCGGCTAAATAAAGGGTAGCGACTGCGTTTCCGAAACTTTTTTGTTTTACTAAAAGCGAGCGAGTTTTCTTTTCTTTTGCAAATGAGTTTCTGTGTGTGATTCGTTGAGTTTGTTTGACAGATTTCAATTGTCTCGAAAAGCTGAATTAAATTGATAAAATATATCAAAGCGTTGTGGTGTCCCTGCCTGACTAGTCGGTCTAAATAGAAGTTACTAAGTTAAGCAACGTTCAGCTCTGTCAACAAATATATGGGTAACCACTATATAGTGGCATTAACTACTGAGCGCTTCCGTGCTTGGCACGTTAGGATGTCGATCCTAACGCTTTGTTAAGTTAGGATCCTGGCTATGATACTTTCTAAGCCATAAAGGATTACAGTCGGCCTAAACAACGCCATCACCAAAATCGGCTAGTAAGTCATACGAATTTAGTACACTATACTAATCAAATAAATACTGCTATCATGACAATTGTTTTTATTTTGTCATGTTTTTAAGGCTTTTTTTTGGAATCCCACCGTTATTTTATAACGTTTTCATTGATTTTTAATCCGACCTCTTGGATACATAATAAAATAATATACCTAATCAAATCATAGACAGGTCCTACACAGAAATATTTAGAAATTGTGGCCAGTTCCTCGATTCATTCAAGTTTTCTTTTTTGTGTTTAAAAAGGAACGTCAATGCTAACCTGTTCGCTCATTCAATGAAATTCTTTTAGACTTTTTTCTCAAGCAATTTTTATTCTTCTTTACTTCTGGCTATTTACTTGATAGAAGAAAATACCTTTTTACATTACATCAAGTAACCCCAAAATCTTATGAACTTTGAACCAGATGCCGACATATTTCTGTAGCTTACTCGCTTGTCTCGTCACTGGTTCTTTCTTGGTTATCCTGCATTAAAGTCAGTGACCATTGATGAAAAAACCAGTGCGGTGGAAGGATTAAAATGCGTCTCTTATAGGCTCATTTCGTGCACATATTATGTCTTCGAAAGCTTAGATTCTTGGACATGTACTAGATTACATATATAGAGGATTTTTTTTAAATACAATGTAATCTAACGTTTGTCCGCAATCTCACCTGATCTTGAGTGGTCTACGGTGGCACGTTCGATTAGTAGAAACCTATTCACTCTGGTCTTGAAGACCCAAATTATAGGCATTCGGAAACAGACGCCGGCAATGAGTTCCACTCTTGGGCTGCTCTTGGGCTCTTTGACGATTTTAAACTGTAATAGGTTTATTTTCGTTTTATTTTCAAGATTTTGATATAATCTATATGAAAAATCATGGCAAGTATGCCTAATCTATTTTTATAATTCAATTCAACTTTGAATTAAATACTTACAGGAAACGTTATTTAGAAACATCTGTTGCGCACCGATATTTTAAGGGATTTGCACTAACAAAATGCAACAAAAAACTTATTAACATCTCGCCGCCGTAACAGTTATAATTCTTCATTGTGTCTAAAATAATCACGGCATCAAACAAAACGACAAAAGAAAAACGCTAAGAAAAAATATGCAAATTATTTAGTGATTTCGCAGCGGTAAAAAGGGTTAAATTATAAACGAGGAATCGAGTTTTTGTTTCAATTGCAATTATTTTTACATTTGCGCGTATTATTTTGACAGATGGTTGTGGTTCATTTGGGCCCTTCCTCGTTTTAATGGTGGTGTTTTGTCCAAATATACGCGAGTACCGATAATGAGGTCCTTTTTGCAGTTGGTCAAGGAGTGAGTCACTCTTTTTTTGATTTTTAAAATTGATACCGATTTTGTTTAGTACTGCAGAGGATGTTGACCAAAAAGTTGAAACAACGTTTTAAATATAAAAGAAACCGTGCCCGCAGTAACTCCAGAGCATACCAACATACGCTTAGTTCCTTTTAAAGTCTTTATTTATTCTATAAGGAGATTTTGTAGATGATTTTTAGATAGCACACCATTAGAACGAATCTGCATTAAGATAACAAGAAGAATTGTACTTACTGCATTTGTCTTCAAAGGGTTAAACTATTCAACTCATCTCCACTTTATTCAAACCAGTAACCGATATCCCTGAGAGCGTTCTATATTCAAATTACAAAAAACTCGCCATTCATAGACAAACTTGTTGTTTTTTTTGTCTCAAACATTTAAAAGTGGGACACGCATATTATTAATGTCCTTTTGGTTTTTTTTTCTAAAAACCGGTAAGGATATGAATAATAGTAAATCATTAGTTGTAGTTTTGAAACTGGAACGCAGCTGGAACGTTTTTTTGCTATATTTTTTTGTTGAAATAACATTTTTACTGCATTTTGACTGTAGAGTCAATAGGTAAATCCTGAATAATAATTAGCCAGCTATTTATGATTTGAATATTCAACAAATAAATCAGATAGCTCCGCTGCTCCACGTTTTTGACGCATTTGAATACTATCGCAGTTTTTTGTTTACAAAAGATATAAAATAAAATAGTTTTTCTGTAAATAATATTAGATAATAATATTAGAGATCCGTTGCAAAATACATATTCGTATAGAAAACTCATACATTATCAGTCCGCGTAGGTTTTTAATGCAATATATTAGGGGTTCGAATTATTTACAATACCTGGCCAAGTACGTGTCAAGCATTGTTAAGGGTTTAACAGTATTTATAATCAATGAATTTTCTTTACTTAGACATGTGACATGAGCACGAAAGGAACCTCTAAGAGTTCACTCTAATCCTTTCACCACACTATCTCTAAATCTAGGGTCAATAAGTTCACTCTGGGAAAGCGTGCTCCATCTTAGGCCACATCTTACTTGCAAAAGTGAGTTGGTGGCCAAACGCCTTACCATTATCAATAAAAAAAATAAAAAAAATAAAAAAAAACTATGTCTATCACCAACGGTCATTGGCCCTTTACAGGGCCATCATACCTCAGTCTTTGGTGCAAGATGACTAAGAAAGTCAGCGATACAACAAGCAAGGATAACATATACTTCACAATTTTCGTTGACAGTTTTCATTATGGAAGCTTAGGTTTATGAATTACGGAGAGATCTAAAATATAAACGCTTCTATCTCTATCTACAAATCTAAATATTTTAAAAACTTCTTATTTTAGGTACCTACATACTCGTACGAATACCACGTTGAATTTGGGCTTAAAGAAGTCTCTTCTATGTATGATTGTACAAAAATCCTAAATGCTGATTCTACGGAACCCTAATAGACAAAATGTCACCAAGTTAACTTCAGCAACTTGTATAATGCAATTGCATAAATTGATAATTTACAAGAGATACTCCATTTCCCACCAAGAAACCAGTAGTGAAATAAATTAAATATCCAAGACATCTGCCGACTAATTGTCTAACAAGTAGTGTGCATAAATTTTGCAAAATTACTATGCAATAAAATAAAATATGCGTCACACAACGACGCATTATTTTTACATCTTTTGGTAGAATGTGTTCGTCGCGCCTCGCTTACAAAGAGTTTAAAAACCTGTCGTTTCAACCTCAAGGTGTGAAATTTGCAATTTCAAAAAAAGAATCATTCAAACGCGTTCGAAAATGGAAACCATTTCCGACTTACTGCGCTTTGAATTTAGCTGATACTGCTTTAGACGATAATTGCAGTTAGGTCGTTTTTGAGTTGAATCGTTTATGCAAAATAGTTAACCCATTTCTTGAGTTGCCCTATAATTACAGTTTTGCATATTATTTCATGAATAAATATTTATAAGGAAGTGAAATTTAAGAAGTTTTCATTATAAAAACTAGTTCTTAATAAAGTGCGTTCGTTATTTTGCATAAAATTACATTTTGTTAAAACGTCGCGTAGTTTTATGCTAATTTATTAATTTTGTCGGGTCGGCTGATTAAATTTCATGTGAAGATGCCCTGAGGTGATTCTTCCCACGTTATTGTAATTACTTTATGTAGGGACTACAAGCTGAGAATATTGTGTAAAATGAAAGTGTCATGTAATATTCGTTTACAAGGTGATTCCTATTATGAATACTATCCCGCAAGGGGCTTAATCAACACCCATTTGGCAATAAAGTTTGTTCTATGACTTTTGGAAATTCATTTTAGGATAGTATACAAATCTTATGAATCGACGAACCTCGTAGTAAGCGAGTACCCGTCTGAGACGCAAAGGGTGCGGGTTTGATGCCCACTGAGGGCCAAATGTTTGCATGATCTGAAAATATTAGTGCTGGGTCTGGGTGTTGTGATAACATATACCCACTGATACCCACGATACAGGGAATCCTAGTGTGGGTCAGGACATGACTGTATATGACTGTTGAGTGTTCTTATTATTTATTATGAATATGATTCACCTTGTATTTGTCGTTTTCTTTCTGTAAATATATCTTTCAATAATAAAGAAATAAAATAGGTGACATTTAAGGCAAAGTTTTTTTTAATAATGTTAAGTAAATCCTACATATATTTATAAATGCGAAAGTTTGTGAGGATGTTTGGATGTTTATGGTTCAATCACGCCCAAACAGACGAACGAATTTGTATGAAATTTGGTACAGAGATAGATTATAGTCTAGAATAGCATATAGGCTACTTTTTATCTTCGTAGGTACCACGTGAGTGAAGCCGCGGGCCGAAGCTTGTAGCTAATATTACCTGCTTGCATGACAAACAAGTCATAAATACATCCAATTCAGAGGGAAATAGAACCATTATCGACAGCCCCCTTCAGCCAACAATAGATCGATACGCTAATAGTGAATGAATACAACCACTTGACTCGTGTTTAAAATCGATTCAGGCGCCTCCCTTCGATTGAATTGTGTATTATCGATTGTATTGTACAAAATCGATTCAATAGTGTTGAGGCTATTTAGTCCACTTGTATTTTGAAGTGTTGAATTGTAAATTGATTTCGATTAGTTTGTAGGTATTCATATTTGTTGCATGATGTTATGATGTATAACAGTTTATTTAAAGATGCCGGATTGAGTTTGCCGAATCCTAATTTATAATATTGTATTATTCAGGGTGAGTTTTTTTCAGGGCCACTTAGGCAAAATCGGAAGCCGTGAGGATAATCGAAAAGTGGTGTTAGAAGTTACGGGCTCGATTTTGAAAAAATAAGATCAGCAATAAAAAAACTTTAAATTTAATTACAGTTTTTCATAAAATTTAGTTTTGGATTTTTTTTTTGCATTCTACCCAAAAAGAACCCATCTTTGTTTGTTAATAAATAAATAAATGTATGATAACTATGTGTCTAAAGTTGTTGGAACACCTTCAAAATTATAAGATTTTAAATTTAGCAATATCTATTTACCAAAGGTTATTTTTTTACTAATTAATTGCTTTGTTTGCACATAGTCCGACCGAAATAATAAACCTTCGATAAATGAATATTATTAAATTTATAAATTTGCTGTTTTTAAGGTGTTCCAACAACTTTATACACATTATTATCTTACATTTATTTATTTATAAATCATCGAAAAAAATTTTTTTTCTAAAAATCTGAAATTAATTTACATCTCTTTTTTTGAATGCAGATCTTATTTTTTTCAAAATCGAGCCCGTAACTCCTAACATCACTTTTCGATTACTCTCACGGTTTTACTTCACGGGATTACGCCTAAGTGGCCCTGAAAAAAACTCACCCTGTATACTGAACTGAGATCTCGCGATGTCTGGTAAAAGTTGGTTTGTCGATGATCGTTGTTCAATCAAGGTGAACTTTAAAATCGCACATTTAGCATGTTCTAACTTATAAACACCTAGCTGTTATCCGCTTATTTATGTATATATTATAGCCTATAAGTCGTTACGGCGTGAGTGAACAACAAACATCCTAACATCTAAACATACTCACAAACTTTCGCATTTATAATATTAGTTGGAAAATAGAGCTTTAACTTCCCCAAACACGTCATTTCTAACGAAAGCAAGTGCACACCTGCCCTCAGTAAAGTCATAATTAAATTTTTTCAGACGTGAAATTATGACAAACGCGTTATTTTTAAATTTAACTCCCATTTGATTTTATTACCCCGTGTGCCTGAGTGTCCGTCTTAGTGCCCGTGAAAAATGAGAACTTAGTGACATGTCACGTTTTTGAATTAAGGTCATGTCTTGTCATCTTATGTTTCTATATGGACACCGTACCTTTAAAAAAGTTGAAAAGTAATAGGTTAGCATGGTATGGGCATGTCATGAGGAGGGATGAAAGTCATGTAACGAGAAGAGCGTTAGGTATGAATGTGGATGAATATAAGGCAGAAGAAAAGATGGATGGACTGTATTAAAGATGACATGAGTAAGAAAGAAGTGAGTGCGGAGATGACGGCTAACAGAGGAGAGTGGAAGAATAAAACATGTTGTGCCGACTCCACATAATGTGGGACAAGGGCAGGAAGAAGAAGATGGACACCGTTCCTTTATTCTTTCGTGACAGTAGTTCTTTCTTAAGTTATGATAAGTGCTTAAGGTCAGATCTTTTGCGGATCTTTCACGGCAAACTGAAGTGTTTGATACCACCACTTTATTTGAATTCTTTACTATACATAAGCATCTATTAGTCAAATTTATAACTACGTAATATTGCACTCACATAAAGATTCATGTTTTAGGACTAACTACTGCCTACACGTATTGAACAATGCAGTGTAGGAAGGCCTTCCACGCAATGGACCGACGATATTGTAAATGTTGCGGGAACTCAGTAGATGGAGAAACCTCAAGACCGTTGGTCGTGGATCTATGTTCAGCAGTGGACTGATAATGATGATAATGATAATGATAATCTTTATTTAAAGGCCTCAAAGGTTTGCTGGAAGAAAACTCTTTTTAGGGTTAAGCTCGCCTTTGTACATACCTTTCTTTTTAATTTTTGTATCTGTATTTTTCTTGTGTACAATAAAGAATAAAGAATAAAGAATTTATCTTTAGACATATTACATGTACTTAGATTCGTCAGACAAAATTTTAAAATTATTGTTTTACAATATTATACCTATACAAAAAAATCAGATACAAAATGTATTGGTTCCGTAAAATTATATTAAAAATAAAAATTACTCTAAAAATAAAAATAAACTAGACTTCCTCAGGCTTGTGGTAACGACATAATACTTGATGCTATTTTGACATTTGTGTACAGAAATATATTGGACTAAAAACTGTTTATCGTTTCCAGGCAAAGCTCCGAGATCAAAACGACATCCAAGATACAAGCTCAAAGAAATTTCTTTCCACTCCAACCATCAATTATAATATTTCCCTTTTAATCAAAGATCAGTCATAATTCCTTTGCGCGCCAACGAAGCATGTGAACATACGATACCCCACCGCCAAAGATAGGCTCACCTTTCAAAAATAAAAAAAGAAAATTAGTCTGAAGCCCGCACAATTATTTCAAAACGGAGTTAACAAAAGGAAAGCGGCAAAAAAAATATAAGCTTTGTTATCGAAATTGGAAAACGTATCCGTACCTAAAGAAGTTGGGGTGCATTTTTTCGTACACAAAAAACACCCTACGTATGAGACATTACCCCCGGCCGTGCCCCGAACATCCACGGTCTCATTTTAAACAGATTTTTTTCTGCGCGTGCGAAAGAGACGGATCCGCACATACTGCGCTTTACGCTAGCGGGTTCGAAAGAGAGAGCCGTAAATAAAAAGTTCGGTCGGATAAAGAAAGCTCAGGTATGGATAAGGGTGTGGAGGGAAGAAAAAAGGGATATGATGGAATGGCTACCACCCCTCGGGCGGGGGTTTTGAGTTCTCGTCTCGGCCGCTAGATGGGGGTGTGCAAAACTTTGTTTTTTATTGAATTCCGGCGAGTTTTGTCATAATGATGATGGATTGTGCTGTGGCTTACTCTGATAAGTTTTGGGGAATTTTCCTGCGTGTAATGTGTTTTCGGAGTTTTTAAATTAGATGGGAGTGATGTTGAAGCCCATTTTTAGGGCTTCATTTCTGTGGGTACATTAGGCAGCTCCGATTTCTTAAATCATTTTATGCGCCCCGTCCAACTAAGTAAAAGAGACGTTTCATCAATATATGGAGCCTGGGCCTGCACGGTGTACACTACTCTAAAATATGGCTAAGCAATAAAGTAAACGTATTTAATTGGTTATTTTATTTAAATTGACTTCGTTCTAAGGTACATTAAGATTTTCTTCGACAAAGAGAGCAACACACAGCGCTACAAAAATATGGCGGATGGACGTGCGTGAAATGTCATTTTGACAACCTACATTTATCTGACAAAACAAAAACATCAATCAAACAACATGACATGAAAAATATGTCAATGTCATGTCAAACGCCAATTATAAACCAACATGGCGGCCTTCAAATAGTGTTCACATAGTAAAAAACTTACCACAAGAAATATTCTTGTACCATCGCATTTGTCTACAAATTAATGAAATTGTATTTTTCTTGTAATCTCCTATTATTTCCTATTTTTTCTATGTAGTGTACATGGACCAGGCCCAGAATGAAATGGCTCCTTTATAATTATTAAAGTCAGTCGAGTCGCCTTGCTTTTACTAAGAGCATTTTACTATCGCATAAAATTATTAGGTCCTTGAAACTTTCCAGCTGGACATTTTTAGATGAATGTTCCAACTAGATTTTTTTTTTGTAATATTAATTGAATCTTACAAGGAAACCAATGAAATTACCTATTGTAATTATTAAAAATAGCTAATTTAAGAACTGTTTTATTCCAAGTTTCATAAAAACCGGTTGAGCCGTTACGGCGTGATTCAACCACAAACATCCAAGCGTCTTCATAAACATTCATAATATTAGTAGGATAAGATTCTATAAACACAATTTACACAGTATATAATATGTTTAAAGCTGCATACACAACATACAAAAGAAACGCCACTACACACCAACACTTGCACCTCACCAACTACCTATTATGAGTTTGTGACGATTCATCTAAAAATCTTCTAATTAGCGACATACTCGAGGGGTTTCATCCCTTCGCTAATGAGACAACCCCTTAGAGTGTGTGGGTATTGAGCTATGCGCTGTCATCGAGTTTTCTTTTCAATGTCAGTTTGTAGGAAACATTTTAAAACATAGTTATTTTAACTTCAAATTAAAAGTACGAGTAATTATATGAATTTAGGCACTGCTACCTTTGGTTCTTCAAAAAGGGTCTTTTGAACTTTATAAGGGGTTGGCAACGCGTGTGTGATGCCTCTGGTATTGCAAGCGTGTTTGCACTACCTAACCACCAACGGCTGGCGGTAACCACTTACCAATAGGTGGGCCGTATGCTTATTTGCCACCTTAGTAATATAAAGACATAATTCATGATGAGTAAAACTATCAATTAGTAGACCACAAAGCAGAATTACCTATTCTTAATTATGAAATAATTACTTATTAAAGCGTGTGACTCTTAACAGAATGTGGTTTCTAAGCTAACTTAGTCTAAACTGAAACTAGCCTTGTCCATGTTCAGTAGATGGATCGCTCCGATCTAACTCACTTGTATAAGTGTACTAGTTCAGACATCTAGTACCTACTATTCCTGCATCAGTACAAGTCTGAACAAAACAGCTGGACAAGAATATGTCTCCATTTCTGTCATTACCGCGAATCTCTCGATCATTGTTCTTAGTCGATCGTTCCTACATCGAAGACCGAATAACACCGTTGTTAAACCGGGCTCAAATTATTATTTCTGTTTCTGAACGATAAATTGTACCAGAGTACTAGAATGGAACGCTGTCTAGGAATAGTTAATTCTAGTTCAGTGGTGGGAGTACAGTCTTACAAGTACATCGATCATGTACTACACAAGGCAAAGTACAACAAAAAGTACTGTGAATGCTGCATAATAAATACTTATTTTATTTTCCTTTTATACATCCTTCCGTCTGATCCAATAAGAGCTAAATCAAACAAGACCATCTTAAAAGTAAAAAACCTAATATTTTCCCATTGGCAAATAACTGAACCTCTCACAAATATCCAATTTGGGCTTCGTATAGCAATAAATAAGAGGAAAAGGCTTTCCAGACTGAAGGAAGGAAAAAGGTAAAAAAAAAAGAAAAAAGGCAATGGATCGAAGTCTTTTCGTCCGTCGGATCCAATAATCCGGCCGTCTGTCCGCCGCCTAATGTGATCGTAGCCTAATGAAAAACGCTTGCGTCGAATTCATAGTTGGGAACTAGCCTTTAACTTAAGTGTAGGATAAAGATAGTAACTAATAGAGTAGGTATCTATGTTAATAGTACATATCCCAAAAAATAATAAGGTTTTAATTATATTTATAAAATCGTATGAGTGGTCAAGAGTTCCTTAGAATAATAGTGCCTGACATCTTACAAAAATAACTAACAAGTGAAGTTATGCAAAGGTAAAAGAGGAAATTACAAAATTTAATTTTTGGCCTTCAAATTCCATTGAGTTTATTGCATTTTATAACATAAAATAAACCTAACTAGAATAGAATAAACTAATCTAATTAAATTTTAATAGTTTTTGGTTTTTGATTTCGTTTTATATTTCAATTTATATAGAACGTAGGTAGGTTACCTACACTAAATACATTTAAAAACAAAATTGAACAGTATTTCTAGAAATGTACTCAGAATTGCAAATAAAATACTGATGAGTACAGAACGAATACAAATACAAGGTAATTTGTATTGTGCTATCCCGAAAGTGGCTTATTCTATACTTACCTAGTCTATCTACCTAATAAAGTTTGTCTTGAAAATTGTGATTGTATTGAAAAAACTATATGCAAAAATCTGCAATTTTAGGGTCAAATCAGTTCAAACTCAATGAATCAGCTATTTTAATTAGCAGTCTTGATGCCAAATTATTTATAATTATTAGTAGTAGTACTTAGTTATAAATAATATTAAAAATGCCAAAAACAGACAATTTAATAAAGTTTGGATTAGCATTGCCATCCAGCATGGCAATCCCGCTAGCGTCTTGGGGATGCCTCCGACAGGTAGTGATCTGGATCAATTAAGCTATCTATAGATCGTTTGTAACGGTATTTAGATAGCTCAACTGTGTATTTTGTAAATATTAACGTGTATTAGTTTTAAGTTTATTTCTGTAAATAAAGGCATTTTCTCTAATAAAGTTTGGTAAAATAAAATTGTATTTCTGTATTTTTCACTTACATTCTGTCTTTTTGTTGATAGAATAACCCCCTTTGGTATACTTTATATGCATCACCTTGTATATAAATACTGTAGAGTTCGTCATGAACTTGGACTATGAATAAGGCATCAAACTCGGCGAATGTTAAAAAGAAATCGTGAAATGGGTTTACTTCGGTAGCGAAATCAACATAAATTTCACAAAATTAAAAAAAAAAAGTTGTGTCCCTACATTGTAATTGTTGCAGCCACCTACCGTCAATATTGTACATTTTTTATTTGAAAGACATGTTTTTTTAATTTTCTGATTAAATAAAATTTTGCTTTCTAACCTTCACGATCATATCACTGGTTTTCTCATAATCTTTATCTACCTAATGTACCTACATTTGTTTTTCCAACAGTCACATACACTTGCGTGTCGTGGGTATTAAAAACTACGAGTGCCATGGTACCAAAACACCCAGACCATACAAACCAATGGAAAAAGAACCAGAGTGGTGAATGGTACCTGGGCTTGAGTGTGTCAGTCCGTGTCATTTTATTCCATTTAAAATTATTTATTCTCAAGCATGGTAGACACCGATCAGATCTCCGGCTATCAGAACCATTATTATTATTTTTAACCATGAAGTTGTTTAAGGGGATAGTCAGAGGCAAGTCCAAACTCCACATTTAGGACCTGCCCATTTACAGTATCGTGTACTATAAGATACGATAAGACTTGTTTCCTCAAGATGCTCACTTATTTTTTTCAATAAGAAACTCGATGTTTAATTAGTTTTATTTGCAGACAGACCCATTGGTGCACGACCGGGATTCAAACCTACAACCTTTGGATTGAGAGTCGGTACCCACTAGGACAATAAAGCTAAAAAGACAACACGGCTAAACTTTATACAAAACGATGTAGTCAAGAATCAAATCCGTTATGTAACAAATAGACAGTTTCATCAAACAAAACTCCAATATTCCACTACCATCTTATGGCGGGTAAAAATCCACTTCAATCTTCAGTCGAGTAAAAAAGAACAAAACCAAATTAGCACAGACCTTGAAAAGCGTTCAAACTTTCCCCATTGACACGTTTTCTTGTGTTGATTTCGATTTCATTAGCCCGCGACCTCTTAAGAAAATTCATTCAGAATTCCATCTCTGTCCTTCTTGAGGAGAGTCCAACTGGAAGATTCTCTTTCTCAGTCTAGAGGTGTGACGTCATAACGAGGTCGTCTCCGATTCACTCATTAAATAAACACAGAAGAGGGAGGTTTCAGTAGGATAACTTGAAACGAACAATACCTACTTGAAAAAACCCTTATAAATAAGTGCGGTTGGTAAAACCACCAAAACCTTAAACAAGAAATCCGTTCAGATCTCCAGGTACTCAGATACGAGAAGAAATCTAAGAGGCATAGCCAGAGGCACGTACAAACATTTGGCATATTTTACAGTTATTATTCCTTAAGTGGCCGTAGGCCGTAGTAGGCCGCGGTGGCCCCGGCTAAAGAATAGGCCCCTCCATATCTACCTATCCGCGGATGTCGTAAGAGGCGACTAAGGGAAAAAAGCTAGGGGATGGGCAGCAGCGTCCCTCATTTTAACAACGATAGCTCTAACTGCGCTCGCCAACCCGCATGCCCAGCGTGGTGAGCATGGGCAAATCCTCCCACATGATAGGAATTTACCCTGTCTGTAGGGGAGGCCATGTTCAGCAGTGGACGTCGTACGGCTGAAATGATGATGATGATTCCTTAAGTGACATGTTGCATATACATATATATATATTTTTTTTAATTGATTTAATGAATGTTTACCTAAAACTACATAATTACAATTTATATTAATTACTTCAGTATGTACATACCTATAACTATTATCTGTTATGAATAAATTACTATTGACTATTGCAAGTCTATCGCCGCTTTCTTAATAAGGGTTAGCGCAGCGACTGATGAGGGGCTACGGCAGGGTAACTGTCAAAATAAGTAGATACGCACCATAGTGGAAAGCTTACCCGTTTGAAAACTAGCGCCGCACTTAACCCGTGGATTTCGTAAGAGGACCCAACTGTGGATGTCGTAAGAGGCAACTAAGGGAAAAAAGCTAGGGGATGGGCAGCAGCGTTCCCTATTATAACAACGATAGCTATAACTGCGCTCGCCAACCCGCTTGCCCTGCGTGGTGAGTACGGGAAAATCCCTCCACATGATAGGAGGTCGCTCTGGAAATCTGTAGGGAAGCAATGTTCAGCAGTATCCGTCCTACGGCTGAAATGATGATGATGATGAATATCACGCTAAAAGGCAAGCGGTCGCGGTTGACCTTAGCTTTAGGCAAACGCGCGTTCACCCTGGCTAAAGCTAAAAAACTGCGCGTTGTACTTGTCCTCCTGTGTGTCTGTGCGCTGTGGCAGTTTTAATTCGAAGCCCGCCCAACCCCGCCGTTCTTCATTATCTTATTACTTAGCCAACTTCGTACACCCTGACTGTTGAGTTTTGATACTCTTGAGGAATTTTGCATTACTGAACAGCCCTGAGAGCAAATAAGATATCATTTAACGGCTATGTAGCGTAGGGTGGTAGTGGGGGCCCGCTTTCCTATCCACAGGTCGTGGGTTCGAAACCTGTCGTGCACCAGTGAATTTTCCGTTCGGAAAATGTATGTGCGCCATGTTAGTGCTCTCGAACGGTGAAGGAAAACATCGTGAGGAAACCGGCATTTCCTAGAACCTAAAAAATTCGAAGACATGTGACATGTGCACGATGAGCCCCTCAGAGACGCACATTAATCCTTTTGCCAGACTGGTTGTTTCACTAAGGGTCATTAACCAAACATAGGATGACCAAGAACTAGTATTGCGCACAGAGTAGGTACATTTGTCTCGCATGTCATTTACATCTCGTTTGGGTCTCAGCCGGACACTCACCCATGCCACCGAGGTCGTATGTCTTTATCTATCCTTCTAATATCCTAACTATTATAAATGCGAAAATTGGTGAGGATGTTTAGATGTCTGGATGTTTATGGTGCCGATTTCGATGAAACTTGGAATAAACAGAGTTATTTACCATGAATAGCATATATGCTTCTTTTTATCTAGTTACCACGGAAGCAAAGCCGCGGGCGCAAGCTATTAATAAGATATACAAAACAGGTGAAATATTTTATTAGCTGAAAGTATCAAAACCAGTCGCACCTAGTGCAAATCTTAAGACGGAGTTGTTCTTACTGCAGACGTTAATGGCGCTCACCTTGACCAGCTGTGAACTCTCACTCAGTGTCCTATTGGGTCAGTGGAACTCAGGATGTGCTGGAATTCAGGTCATTTATAAGAAAGGAACCATTTATAGTTTATAGTTACATATTTATTGGTAAAATACAGATTTGCGAGCCCAGTTAATAGGAATGTGTATACAAGGTGAAAAATAGGTGTTTTTTGTATGTTTATCATGTTTAGAACTAAGAACTAAACGTACAAGAAGTTTGGAATCAAGATTGCTACCTAAAACAGCTGATTCATTGAATTTGACCTGAGTTGACCCCAAAACAGCTGATTTTCGCATAGAGTTTTTTCAATGAAAAATGACGAATTTTCCAAAGTCGTAGAACAAACTTTGTTGCCAATTGGGTGTAGAATAAGTCCCTTTCGAGCTAGTATACTTATTATGAATCAGCTTGTAGAGATTTTCTATAAGAACTTTAAAAGATCTACGTTCTTTTTAAGGTAATAAGAAATAACAAACAAACCATTTAAAGGCGTTAATATTACATAAAAATCTACTACCCTTGTCACATTAGGAGCTGCTTAAATAGACCTAAAAAGAAGAGCATTGAAGCTGTACTTTACCGTCGGCAAAGTTCAAAGCGACACCGCCGCCGTCGGCTCTTTGATCGCACCGCGCCGTCCGTCGGCGCCTTTGATGTCACTATTCGCTGGTTATTTGCTGTTTTTTGACCCAATTATTTTATGGCACATGGATACTGATTTATTTTTATGGTATTTTATAGGATCTATGAATACTATTTTGATAAATTCCAACTGGAAAAAAACTCCAACTAATAAGCGCATGAATTTATTGTTTTTTAATAGTAATAATAACAAAAATTGCTATACATAGCTTTCAGAATTAGCAGGTTGAAGTGGCAGTGGGCCGGCCATATAGCTCGCAGAACCGACAACCGTTGGGAAACAAAGGTTCTCGAGTGGCGACCACGAACCGGACGACGCAGTGTTGGAAGGCCCACCGCCGATGGACCGACGACATTGTTAAGGTTGCGGGAAGTCGGTGGATGGAAAAGGCTCAAGACCGTTCGTCATGGAACTCTTTGGGGGAGGCCTATGTTCAGCAGTGGACTTCATCAGGCTGATGATGATGATGAATAAAACGACATTTATATCCAACTAGCTTCCGCCCGCGGCTTCACTTGCCTGGTACCTATGAAGATATGCTAGCCTAGCCTATATGCTATTCCAGACTATAATCTATGTCTGTGCCAAATTTCATCAAATCGTTTGGGCGTGATTGAACCACAAACATCCAAACATACAAACATCCAAACATCCTCACAAAGGAGCCATTTCATTCTGGGCCTAGTCCATGTACACTACATAGAAAAATTAGGAAAAAATAGGAGATTACATGAAAAATCCAATTTCATTAATTTTTAGACAAATGCGATGGTACAAGAATAGTTCTTCTGGTAAGTTTTTTACTATGTGAACACTATTTGAAGGCCGCCATGTTGGTTTATAATTTGCGTTTGACATGACATTGACATATTTTTCATGTCATGTTGTTTGATTTGATGGTTTTGTTTTGTCAGATAAATGTAGGTTGTCAAAATGACATTTCACACACATCCATCCGCCATATTTTTGTAGCACTGTGTGTGGCTCTCTTGGTCGAAGAAAATCTTAATGTACCTTAGAACGAAGTCAATTTAAATAAAATAACCAATTAAATACGTTTACTTTATTGCTTAGCCATATTTAAGAGTAGTGTACACAGTGCAGGCCCAGGCTCCATATATTGATGAAACGTCTCTTTTTTGCATTTATAATATTAGTAGGATCTTGGTAGACAATCTCTCAGATCTCCAGGCGAACAGATCCTTGAAGGTGTCTTAGGGAGTTAGTTACAGGCACGGCCAAACATTTTGATACCATTTAGCACCCTAGCTTTAGATCCGAAGGTCGTGGTTTCGAATCCTAAATTGGAGCAGCACGCCTGGGGGTACCTCCGCCTTACAGAAGATCGCAGCAAATAATATTATTTGTTCCAAATAGTGTTGTGTTCCTGCAGTGAGTAGTTGCCAGATCTCTTTAGTGGGGGGAAGGGTTCAGCAGGCCACGCATTAGCAAGGTGTTGCTGATGTCAATAGAAGTCGGTAACCACTTACTATCAGGAGGGCCGTAACCCTGATTGCCTCCAACAGAAAAAAAAACCTACATATTCTGGAACACCTGTAGGTATATAAGTAAAACACAATTTCCAATAAAATACTTTACCTAACTAGAACGCCCACATAAAATAAAACAAAACGTACGGAACCCATTTCCGATGCGCTAAAGAAGCATTAATATAGGAGGCAAGGCAGCGTATTCTTTGTAACAAGAAAAAAGATACCCTGTTAAGGGCAAGTTTTTGTTTTATTTTAGTTTGAATATCGTATCAAAGCCGTTTGTTTGATTATTATGTATAGTGGGCTAGAAATACTTTATTTTACACGCAATTAACAATAACTCTTGTTCTACATCTGTTTGAAATTCGGCTCACCATGCAAAGAGAGAAAAACAAGGGATACTTAGTAAATTGCATCTTTAGCACGTTCTTACTAAGATTGAATCTTTCCTGAACCACAAGTCATTTTAGCCTTTACCAAATGGTAGCTCACGTTACATTCGTTTTCTAATATTACCTTTTTTTTTTTAATGTTATTCGGCGGCAAACAGGCTTACGACCTTCCTGATGGTAAGTGGTTACTGTCGCCTATTGACATCAGCAGCACCTGGATCATTGCTAATGCGTTGCCTGCCGAACCCGCCCCTCCCCTAAAGAGCTCTGGCAACCTTACTCACCGCAGGAACACAACACTATTTGAAACAAATAATGTGATATGGCTGCGATCTTCTGTAAGACGAAGGTACCTCCCCAGACGGGCTGCTCTAATTTAGAGCGAGAAAATCTCGCTGTGTCCTACCTCCCATCATCATCCCATCATCATCGATGTACGGAGACAGAACAGACCAAAAATCTACAAAACAAAGATGGCGCCTTAAAGAGAATAGCGCCTCCAAAGAAATACGCGCTGGATTAAAAAGAGACGCATTCGTGTGTGAACGCCACTGTATCTAGCAAGACAAAGGATGGGGAAGTATTCTCTACCTATCCCTGTGCCCCACTGCGAGACACAGCTATACAACACGCAGAAATCAACTTGGCACCTGCGTGGAATGTATCCCCGTCCCACCATACCCCACCGCCTACTGCCCTCGCATTTGAGAATGAGACAAAACATTACAGCGAGGTGCCTAATTAACTTCTGCGTGTTGTACAAGGCATACCATCCCGAAAGAGGAATATTCTAGAAATATAAAGAAATAATTTTAGGGAAAGGAACTACTCTAGGAGGCGCACTTTAATCTTTTCGTTACACTGATTCTTTCACCGACGGTCATACGAGTAGGTCCTTTTCAGGACCACCATACCTCAATCTGGTCAATAACCTGATCAAAACGAATCTGTGACACGACAAGCAAGCAACGAAAAATTACATCATTTACAAAAAATCACAAACTTTACATTTCATTTCATTTGACCGTTCCTCATGGCACTCTTTGGGGGAGGCCTATGTTCAGCAGTGGACTTCATCAGGCTGATGATGATGATGAATTTTTTAGTTTAGTTCCGCCGGACTTGTAGCAAATTTTCTCATAGACATCACATATTTTTACCTGATTTTAACCTATTACAATGGTGAAAGAGCAGGATGCTGTGATCATCGTAAAAAACCTTTTAGTTTTTATAAACAGCTGACCCTCTTATAGCCAGTCGCTAACTTTATCAGCTCGTAACTTTCACTCTGTCCTTTTCTAACAATACACATAAGAAAGAGGCGAATAACTCAATAAATGCTCTATAAAAGTTATAGAGCCTTTATTGAGTGATTATGCATCTCTATCTCTTGCTATCGCAAGTACTACGCAACCGCCCTTCCTTACAAAGGAGTTTTATGGAGGTATGGAGATATATCACTACCCTCTTTGCATCGATATTGAGACGTTTCCAGCAAAATACGATTCCGCCTGCAAAATAATGTCATTAGAGGAAAATTGATTTTAAATAATGTGGCTTAGGGACTGTTTTGTTTTGATAAGGAAGACATTTTTGAAGTCAAAAGAGTTGGCTTTGAAAGGCTTTGAAACGCGGTTTTGATGATCTTAAGCTACGGTTTCAAGAGGCTTTTATTCAACATGTTTCATTATCATCATCATTTTAGCCGTAAGACGTCCACTGCTGAACATAGGCCTCCCCCATAGATTTCCCGCGCAACCGACCTTGTACGGCCTGCACCCAATCATTTGGGGGGATACTCGCCACGCTGGGCATGCCTGTTGGCGAGCGCAGATAAAGCTATTGTTGATAGGAAACGCTGCAGCTTATTCCCTAACTTTTATTCCCTAAATCGCCTCTTACGACATCCACGGGTAATCCTAATGGCCTATTCTTCAGCCCGGACCACCACGACGTAGCTGTGGTTATATAGTTTTTTGTTTTGGTGATGATGTATTATTTATAAAGAATATAAATTATTTATAAAGAATATAAAGAAATAACAGGATTAAAAACCTCATCCATGAAAAATCATTTTATTTAGGTAATACAAACATCTCCTGGTAGGTACTGCTACATACCTTTTTGGCAAAATAATTCTTAAAAATACCAAGATATTAAAAATACGGTTTCCTCAGAGCATTTCGCTACATTAGTGGGTGACAATATTTATGATTCGAATTTGTAGAATTTATCACCAAAGCGAGATGATGGGTGGGGTGTTAGCTAGCTATAGTTTCCTATAAAGCGGCTACCGTTGTATCACATTCGTAATACATCGGTGAATTTAATATAAACACTAACCAGAAAGACGTTAACTGAATGGCGTCCAAGAACTGGATATCGGAACGTTGGTCGTCTAGCAGCGACGTGGGCAGACGATATCGCAAGCATCGCGGGCTGCAACTCGATGAGCCTTGCACAGGATAAAAGAGCATGGCACCTACAAATGGAGGCCTATACCCTGCAGTGGGGAAGTCAGGCTGTGGATGATGATGACTAACCAGAAAATCGACAAGTACTTGAATGGAAACAGGGCTTGCCCATTGCCACTTCAACTTACTAATTGTTACGAGAGCTATATCGGTGACCTTGGTTCTTCCACGGATTTCCTCATTTCAGATTTTATCACGTTGCAAAATTATAAGAAAAGCTCTCTCTATAGCCCGTTGCACGATTTTAAGCTTGTGTGGCCAGCGACCAAGTCTCAGTGCTATATGTCATCACTGGCAACAACGCACTGGTTGTAAACTTTCGTCTCGAGGCTCTGCGGTATCTGTGACTAGAAGACGATGACGAACATACATCCTACCAGTTTCTGTGAGCGTGATGTATGACTGGGTGTATACTCTGTATTTATTGTACCTTGTTTTTTTGTTATATTATTCCTTCCATTAAATATTTCGATTTGTTTAATTTGTGATGTACTTTCTGTTAATTATTATTAATATTGATTTCTAATTTCTTTGTTAATATTTTCAATTAATGTAATTGGTTTATCCATATTAATTGAAGTAAATAAATAAATAAATCCTATAACCACAGAACTTTAAACATCTCCGCTATTTAAAAACGTAAAATTACGGTGATCCCTTCTTAGTAAATAGTAGCTACCCCAACTTACCCCTTGAGCTCCATCTTTACCTCCCGTTGAGTTAATGTTTGCTATTTCTTGGAGCTTAAAGTTTATCAAACGTTTTTCGTGTGTAACGTTTTGCGTGGGTACTTTGAATCACTGACATATACACTCGAGAGCATAGAAATCGCACATAGCGGAATTTTCCTACATTTTAATTTCGACGCTTATTTTTTTTTAAATTAATGTGATGTTGCAAAAATAACTTAAATTAAATTGAAGTACACACTGTTAGCTTCCTAAAAACACAAAATGTCTAGCCTTGACCTTCGAAATCATAACAGTGGCAACTAAACAATAGAATGGCCTAAATTAGCTCGTTTCAAGTAGCGCTGTTTGTGGGACTTTGAGCAGGTATAAAAGGTTAAAAAAACAATAAATTTGTGAATGTATCGATTTATTAATACGAGGTATTGCCTCCCCTAGCCTGAATAACAGCTTCCATTCGCTGTTTCATTGAAGAAATCAATTTTTTTACGAAATCCTGCGGTATGCTGTCCCATTCTTCCTTGATCGCGGTTTGGAGCTCTCTGAGACTCGTAGGCGCTGCGTTTCTAGCTCTTACTCGTTTCTTTAGTTCGTCCCATAAGTGCTCAATGGGATTGAGATCTGGGCTTCGAGCAGGCCACGCCATAACGAGTAGTTCAACCTCCTCCAAGTACTGGCGTACTATAGCAGCGGTGTGTGGTCTAGCGTTATCCTGCATAAAAACGAAGTTTTCGCCGATAAATCCAGAAAAGGGCACAACATGTTCTTCCAGGATCTCCTCAACGTAACGTTGGGAAGTCAATCCACCCGATCGACGGTCGGTATCGGGCCCTGTGATGAAGACAAGTTCGGTTTTCGCTTCCAGAGAAATGCCTCCCCAGAACATACACGAACCACCGCCGTATGCGACCCGTTCGGAGATGCAACATTGAGCAAAACGCTCACCAGATCTTCGGTAGACTCTACCTCGTCCGTCGTTACCATGAAGGCACATCCTGCACTCGTCGGAGAAGAGGACTGCCTGCCATTGATCCATAGTCCAATTAACGTGATTTCGAGCAAACTGAAGGCGTGCTTGTCTGTGCGCTGGGGTCAATTTTGGGCCAGTTGCTGGTCTGTGCGCTGTCAGACCTCCTTCGGCTAGTCTTCTTCTAACGGTCCACCGACTGACTTCCACTTCTCTAACTTCCTGGAGCTGCTGTCCGAGTTGAACTGCATTCAACCGGCGATTTCGTAGTGATGTATTCACAAGGAAACGGTCATCGCGCTGTGTTGTCGCACGTTTTCGGCCTGTTCCTGGTCGCCTGGTATAGCCACCAGTTTGCTGATATCGCTGGTATACACATCGAACAGCATATCTGCTCAAATTTAATTGACGAGCCACTTGACTTTGGTTCTGTCCAGCTTCGATAAGTGCAACCACTTGAGACGCTGCTTCTGGTGTGGTATCCATTTTCTTGTTTAGAGAGATGACGTATTCGTTAAAGGACCTTTCTGCCTGGGAGTTGGTATGCAAATGATGTAATTTCAATCATCCCTTATCGTTTTATACCTGCTTAAAGTCCCACAAACCGAGCTACCTGAAACGAGCTAATTTAGGCCATTCTATTGTTTAGTTGCCACTGTTATGATTTCGAAGGTCAAGGCTAGACATTTTGTGTTTTTAGGAAGCTAACAGTGTGTACTTCAATTTAATTTAAGTTATATTTGCAACATCACATTAATTTAAAAAAAAATAAGGGTCGAAATTAAAATGTAGGAAAATTCCGCTATGTGCGATTTCTATGCTCTCGAGTGTATTTTGTGAGTGTAGCGTGAGCTCATTTTGTCTATGAAAATACAATCTGACTCACTGAAAAATTCGGTTCAAAGTGTTCACTATAGCCTCGGCGTTAAAATTTCAATACTAAAATGAGTTTGTACTAACACAAATAAAAAAAAATTGGTCATATGCTTTGCCATTCCCTGGCTTTCTTTTTCCTCTTAGTCGCCTCTTACGACATGCATGGGTAGTAATGTATTCAATCTGTACCCTCTACGAAATGTACCCTCTCCGTATTCGATCTGCCTAACCTCTAAACATTTATTTATTTATTTATTTAGAATACAGTATAACATCATAACAGGTTTTTTTTATCCCTAAGGCGATGCCATATGTTATTAGTAGGTACATTATAATAAATAGGTACAATTAGATAGGTACTAATCGAAACATTTCGTTTCTATCACTATCTGTGCAAGTTGTAGGAGTTTCGGTAGGTGATTGAAAAAAATATCCACGCTGTTCGCAGACAAGATATTGAGCAGATAGACAACGAGTGACATGGGGGCAAACTGAAGTAGGTTTAACATATTTAAAGTTATGGTGTATGATCATTACTTGTCCTTGTCTGTGAACTGTCCTAGGTAATATTTAGGTTTTATGTATTAGTATATCATTATTATTATTTATTTATTTTATTCATGTAGGTACTAAGTTATTATTATTTTTCATAGTAGCTATTGCACTGCTAGACTTTTGTACACCGCCGTCTTATTTTATATGTTTATCCTGTCCATCCAAAGGTTGTCTGGGAGAGATCGCTTTTAGCGATAAGGCCGCCCATTGTACGTAATATTTTTTGTGTCTCCATTGTCATGACTCTTTGTGTACAATAAAGAGTTTATCTATCTATCTATGTAATGGAGAGGCCTATTCTTCAGCCGCGGCCACCACGGCGAACGAACGTATCTACATAGCGCAGTGAAAATACCTTATGTTTTCAGTATCATGTTTAAATACTCCTTCCAATGGAAAACGCCGGAAACGGCGCACCGGACGCACCGGAAGTAACCGCCCGACGTTAAGGACGCGTCACATAAATCTCTTTTATTGTTGGGGTTTGTTACCTAACCTAGCGTTTATAAATAGGGGGTCACTGGGAGGTGGTGAGACGTTTTTGAATCGCTCTCTGTTTTCCCGAAAGAGTACATCTAGGTTAGGAGTACATCTATCTAGGTAGGTTTTCATATATAGAGTCAATAAGTTCTTTCTGGGAAAGCGTGCTCCATCTTAGGCCACATCTCACTTGCAAAATTGAGATGGTGGTCAAAAGCTGAACCATAACAAATAAAAAAAAACAGAATACATTCTTCATTAACATATTCATTTAAAAAAAAACATACCAAGCTACTTAGGTACCTACAGTATATACTAAAAATGATTAGTCTAGTGATTTCATCTAGAGAGGAATAATCGTTTGTATGGAAAGGTCGAGGGTATGCTCTGCCTACTCTTTCTTACCAAGATTTTTAATAAATTATTATATAATATATAAAAAAAAGGAAAAAGACGTGACGGCTGGTTGTTCGATTTAAAAGCTTGGTGAAAAAAAAATATCTGATATTGATTCTTGGAAAAAGATTTGACGGTTCAAAATTATATTATAGTTCGAGTTGTTGTTATTAATTATGTTTTTTTTTAGATTTATTCTGTACACATACCAGTAAAAATAAATAGTTACTTCACAGCCTCCAATTACGATCACATAATTGAACAAACGCAAACTTACATTAACAAAGAAAATAAATTGATGCAAATTGTTCGAATCTCTCGTTTCGGACACAGTCAGAACCCAAACAGCTGGTTTTCTACAGCATATTTACTTGATAACTTGTTCTCTGTAAAACGGTGAAGGAATCCATCGCGATATCCACTCGCTTAGTCAGCTCTGCACGAGTTGACTATGTCTTTCTCGTGCATAAGGCCAACTAGGTGTAGAGGCTGGTATTCACTCAAAGGTTAGCTGGAAGAAAATGCTAAGTTCGCCTATGTACTTGTCTTTATCCTGTGCAATAAAGAATTTTCTATCTATCTATCTATGTTTTTCACATAGCTCGGAGATCCGACGGCCGTTGGGGCAGACACGTTCAATAGTAGAGAATACGCATCCGAAAGTGCAGTGTTGGTTGGCCCGCAACTAGATGGAAATAAGACCTAACAAAGGTGGCTGGGAGCCGTTGGTTGCAGGCCACACAGGATCAATCGCTCTGGAAGGGATAGGCCTATGTTCAACAGTTATCGTCCTACGACCTTAATAATGATGTGCACATACGAAGAGTGAGTGAGGTATTTAATTTATGCTATGCCTGCGACAAACCGGCGACGCGCCCCATTAGCGGTAATCAGAAACAGACTAATCACTAATTATGGAGAAGACAAAATGCAATCTTTAAGTAAATTGGAACAAAAAGAAATGTTCCGAGCATGCTCAATGCTTAAACGGTTGGGAAGTGACAATGAAATAATGGAGAAGGCATCGTTCGTACCTCTTTAATGTCTTAATTTGAAGTACTTTTTTATACTTTTGTTGTTGGTTACAACTGAACTGACTGTGGTTCCTGTGAACTGTGAGTCCCTCCGGTTGGAAGATCGCCTTCTATTTTTTTTTATATTATACGGAGGCAAACAGGCTTGCGGCCCACCTGATGGTAAGCGGTTACCGTCGCCTATTGACATCTGCAAGACCTGGAGCATTGCTAATGCGTTGCATGCCCTGGAGAAATCTTTTTGTATTTTTCTTAAAGCTCTTCATGTTGTAGGTTAGCGGGAAAACCTCGGAAGGAAGCTCATTCCACAATTTGCACGTATGGGGGAGAAAGGATCTCGTAAAGCGAGTCGTTCGAGATACCCACGTGTCGATGAGATGTGGATGAGCCTTATTCCGGTGACGCGAGGTCCGAATTATATCAGGTGAACTGGGTCATGTTTTCTTCATCATTCAGCCCTCGGACGTCCACCGCTGAACATGGCCTCCTCACAGATACCAGAGCGAATTCCCATCACCATCATTAATTCATCATTCCAGCCATTTAAGTCCACTGCTGAACATCTGCCTCCCCTACAGATTTCCGGAGCGACTTTTTATAATGTGGGTGGAATTTGCCTATACTCACCACGCTGGGTACGTGGTTGGCTAGTGCAGTTTGATCTTTGTGAAAATGGGGGACGCAGCTGCCCATCCCCTAGCTTTTTTTCCCTTCGTTGCCTCTTACGATAACCATGGGTAGGTAGATACGGAGAGGTCTATTCTTCAGCCACCACGGCCATTATGTTTGATTAGTGAACCTGAAGTTGACTGCAAGTCGACCATATGCAAAGACTCCATGCCACATCCATCATATCAAGATCATCTAACTCACAACCGGTAAAATCGTTAAACCTCTCCCAACTCGAGTAATGGAATTATGTAAGTCTGTAAGGATTCGAGCACCTGTTGAGGTGCTAATTAATTCAATAAGCCGCCATTTGAGGATTCCGTACGAAACTTCCTTGAGAAACCCAGACTTGAATTGGACAGAGATGCAATTTTTCTCGCGGACAATTTTTCAAACAATTATTGCTTCGCGGTTTTTTATCTTCATCAGCCGGAAACATTCAGCATAAGAGCACTTCAGGTTGCTGATTCTGAGAGTTATGTACTATGTAATGTTTCTTCTACGGATTTCTCCATTTTGGATTTTATAACGCAGTGAAACTCCGAGCATAGCTCTCTCAATAGCCCGTTGCGTATGAGCTTGTGTATGAGGTCAAGAGTTAGCGACCAGGTCTCAGTGCAATAATATTATATGTCATCACTTCTTCTTCTTGTCGTGTCACTGGGTTTTTCTTGGTCATCCTGTCTTTGGTCAGTGACCAGGTTGAGGTATGGTGGCCTTGAAAAGGGCCTATGACCGTCGATGAAAGAATCAGTGTAGTGAAATGATTAAAGTGCGCCTCTTAGAGGCTCTTTTCGTGCACATCTCACATGTCTTCCATTTTTAGGACATGCCAGTTCCCTCACGATGTTTTCCTTCACCGTTTGAGAGCACTAGCATAGCGCACATAAATTTTCCGAATGGAAAATCGATGTGCACGACAGGTTTAGAACTCACGACCTGTGGATCGGAAGGCGGAGCCACTACCACCCCTCCACCAGTGCTTTCCCAATCACTGATAAGATGCATCACTATTGGGATATAGCGACTATTGGATATTTAAATTTTTATTGTAATTTTTTTATTTACTTAATTTTTTATTTTTTAATTTTTTTATTAACAATTTTTACTATAAAATCTATGAGCTCACCTTGTCACCTACCACACATGGACAGATGCATAATAAAGTTATATTTTCAAACTTTCTCAATATATGTAATTATACAAAATAAAGGCTTTTTTAAAAGCTACTTGGAGACAAATTCGTGGCAGGTGCTCATGGTCATTAAAAACACTTTATTGCTCGTTTCGATCGGCTATCGAGGCCACCATCTTGCTAGAGATGACCGGCGTTTGAAAAATTATCCGGCTATGTAGCTACTGCACACGCAACTGGTAACACACAGTTTTTATTAAAATAACCTCGGTAATTTTTACTGGCAGGAAGCTATGAACAACAATCAGCGAGGTTTTTTAAAGTTCCATTCCCTTATTTGTGTCTCGCATAAGCTAGCCGGTTTATACATATAGCCTAAGTCACCTATCTCTCCGCTATTTACTGCTGTCATAATTTGGTTCCAAATGCTTTAAAAACCAAAGAATTGAAAAACTAGGTACACCTTGACACAGGGAGTCGTAGGGTGTGATTCAAAGTTTTCGTAAGGTAAAGATAAAATAACAGGCCATCCGAAATTTAAATTGTCTAATATGATTAATCAGAGGCACGTTTAAAAATTATATTAAAACTGCCCATAATCTTTTGGAATAGTAAGCATTATCAAAATACTAACTGGTTTCCTAACGAATTGTTTGTTCCAAACATCCAAGACTTGAAATAAATTTTAGAGAAAATAAAATTTCCCGACTATTTTCACTCCGGCTATTGTTATTTTTCCCAATTCTAATTTTGCACCATATTGTTTTTAAATTTATTACAGTAATTACGTCACGTTATTACAGAGTCGATATAAATTGATATTTTTACAAAGTTGACTGTTTTTGTCGCTTTCTTAAGGCGCTGCCTTCAATTATTATAAACGGCATTGATACATAATGTGCTCAGCAATAGATTTACTTTAAAACGTAGTTTTCTGCACCATATTCATTTATATAAATATAAAATAACACCCAACAGTCACATGAATAGTCCTGACCCCAAAATAGAATTACCTGTGTCGTGGGTATCCGAAACTATGAGTAATGCCAGAACACCCGGGTCCGGATAAAATATTTGCAGATCATGCGGAATTGAACCCGCACAGTTTGCGGGAAGTTGATGGATGGAGAAGGCCTATGACCGTACATTGTTACACTCTTTGGTGTCTTTTGTACCTACAGCAGTGGACTTCTTAGGCTGATGATGATCATATTCATCATTTCAGCCGTAGGACGTCCACTGCTGAACACAGGCCTCCCCCATAGTTCTCAAAGCCACCGCTCTTGTGATCAATCATTTGGAAGGATTTGCCCATACCTACTCGCCACACTGGGCATGCGGGTTGGCGAGCGTAGATAAAGCTATTGTTGATAGGGAACGCTGCTGCCCATCCTCTATCTTTTTGCCCTAAGTAGCCTCTTACGACATCCAAGAGTATTAATTGAGGGGCCTATTCTTCAGCCGGGGCCCCCACGGATGATGATGATGAAATAATAATACCTAGTAGTAAAGAAGTTAGGCTATGCGAAGTCTAGAATAAATAAACATCGTTGTGTCATCAAAACGTTGCGTGTCAACACGTTACATTGAAATGACATTTCGTTTCAATTATGTTGTCACATTAAACCTTCACTTGTTTTATCATTACTTGTTCAGTAATTACGGATAATTAACTGGATGGTGCAGCGTAGGCTCAGTAGCGTCGACCGGTACAAACGGCCGTACATAATTACAATGACAGATGATATATAAATATATAAATTACACCCAACAGTCACACACATAGGCCTGACCCCACACTACGATGTCAGTCACTAGATATTAGGAGAACCATGGCAACACAACACTCAGACCCGAAACGTTTGTCCAGCAGCGGGATTCGAAACCGCAACCCTTGCGTCTAAGACGGGCACTCGCCCGCTTCGCTTCCGAGGTCGTCCACATTTAGCACTGAGACTTGGTCGCTAAATCTTGAACGTAATGGCTGAACGGATTTTCAAGAAGTATAGTTATTTTTTTATGCCGATAACGCGCGAGCGAATCCTAAGCCAGGAGGTAGTCACCGATATAATTTGGAAAAACCGTTACAAACAGATTTAGGTACCAACTTCCACATCCTTTACTCAAGGGATGCTGTAGTGCCTGTGGTATTGACAAGGTGCTGCGCTAGCCAACTCCATAGTAGGATTACGACAGTTTTTAAGAAAGAAAAAAAGAAATCTGGTCTGAAAACCAGCGCTGCTGCTTGTTATCCTAATGTGTAGGGGCAATAAGCTGAGACCATGCCTGTTTTGGCTCACACACACGGGAGACTAATTAGCACTTATATATTGTAAAAATGCACACGTATATATAGGTACCTACTTATGTGTTGTTGTTTGTTACTTTGTTATCTGTTTTACGTTTACCTATCTCCCTATCGTTAACCAATAATCTATTGTTTTTTGTGTCTTCTGTCTGTGTTTGTCGAAATAAATTTATTTCATTTCATTTTCATTCATTTCATAATGTGACGGTCAACGCTACTTAGGAACGTGAAATTTTACTAAGTTGTTATCGAACTTATCTACTGCTATAATCATGACTGACATTCATCAAACACAAATATTGTTGCATGTGTGTGTGTGTGCGTGTGTGCGTGAGATGTTTTTTTTTTTAACTGTAGCTTCATCATATAATTCATCATCATCATCAGCCTGATGAAGTCCACTGCTGGACAAAGGCCTCCCCCAAAGAGTGCCATGACAAACGGTCTTGAGCCTTCTGCATCCACCGACTTCCCGCAATTAATATTATTCAATAATTATTTTCATATGTAATTAATAATTATATTTAATAATATTTATATTGCAATCAATATACTAAATTATAGGTAGTTAATTCATTCATGAATTTGCTGAAGTCTATTCTAAGAAACCTAAAACTGCTGAATAATTTGAATTGGATTGATCCACAACCGATGATTTATGTATAGTGTTTATTCAAAAAAAAGATGATTTCTATTTCAAAACAAATTTTATTGCCAATGGGGTCTAGAACCATCTTGAATTTATTTATTTATTTATCAACAATATACAGCATTACAGTTAGCACCAATACGGCGTGATATACAAATTTAATTAAAATAACATTTCAGGATAAAATTAACAAAAACAAAAACAGATAATAATAATTAACATAACATTAATTGAACTAATCCTAACACCATCAACCATCACATTAATTGAACTAATCCTAACACCATCAACCATCAACGCATACCTCAGGCATGCTCTACACACTTCCTTGCATCTATCAGCGAACAAATCACACTCAGGAGCTGATGCCAGAAGATGAATAATAAAATAATAATAAGGTTTTATCATCATAATTTCAGCCGAACGACGTCCACTGCTGAACATGGCCTCCCCCACAGACAGAGCACTTATCATGTGGGGGAATTTGCCCATACTCACCACGCTGGGCATGCGGGTTGGCGAGCGCAGTTAGAGCTATCTTTGTTAAAATGAGGGACGCTGCTGCCCATCCCCTATCTTTCTTCCCTTAGTCAGACATCCGCGGATAGGTAGATATGGAGGGGCCTATTCTTCAGCCGGGGCCACCACGGCCAATAATAAGGTGATCTGGTGAATTATATAAAATAAATAATATACAAACTGGTTAGCTTAGCTAATTTTCTGGACACTGAACACACATCACAGAGAACTCAGACATCTGAAAAAAAAACATAAAAAACATTGATAAAGCTTTTATCAGTTCCCAAAAAAGTATTACGGCATTTTAGCTAAACGATAACATCTTAATGAATTTCAACGCTATCTACTGCGCTCTCGTAATTCTTCCAACTAAATAGTTAATGTGACTTAGTACTAAAAGTGTAGTAATACAAAGAACTCCTTTTCGCTTTATCTATCCACTCAAAAGACACAACAAAGTAAAGACAAGACAAAGTAGGAGATTACATTATAGTTAGTAATGTCTATCTAAGATCGCGAATAAAATCGCGGACGCATTCCCGTTGTAGAATCGCTTGTAATTCGATCAAAACCAAATCTAAATTAAAAAAAAGAAACACCTCATAGGGAACGAAAACATTTTTTGTTATTATTAATAATAATAAATATATAAATATATTCCGGACATATTCAGACGGTCAACTGATCCCAAACTAGGCATAGCCTGTACTATGGGTACCAGAGACTGATATATATACTAGATAAGTATTTAACACTCAAACACAGAACAAACATCTGTGTTTATCACACAAATGTTTGTCCAGTGCGGGGATCAAACCCGTGACCTCTAGCGCAGAAGGCAGAGTTACTACTAACTGAGCTATGAGGCCAGTCAAATATTGGTGGTTAGTTATACTTGCAAAAATAAAAAGGTCGTAGAATGAGTCAACATTTCTTTTTTTTGAAATTGCACTGTGTAAAATAATAATATAATCTATACTTAGATATTTTTACTAGTTGCTCTCAACTAGGAAGAAAGGAATTACTGAAAGCAACAAACAAGTCAATAAAGTGGAACTTGAACCTTTCTTTATAAAGTCTAGTCTTTCATTCTGCTGGTATTACTACACACTTTTGAATCCCAATGTGTACGCAACACATTATTCTCGTAATCATGAAATGAGATCGATTACAACGATTGCCCAGTTTTTACCAAAACATGATTGTTCCATGACCATTAATTACATTTAAAGCATAAATATTTATCATACAACCTACCGCAAAAGATCCGACAAACCTTCAAAAATGACTTTTAAATTTAGGGCTATAAGAGTGGTGGGAAAATAACTAAGGACATTGTTAGGACTGTACCAGTCATTATGAGAAATTATGCAAATTTATTCGTAGTGAAAGCGTTAACTTGGACTTGGCTTATTTTTTAACATGTTATGTTACACCTGCGTTCGTTACGATAATTATTATTTAACAATTTTAGCTAGTTATTATACATTTTGTCATATTTTGACTGGGTCATGTTTCACGAAAGTTCAAATTCATTGTACCGAACCGAGCCATGGTATTAAGGCCGTATTACATCTATTCTAGACTAGCTTTCACCAGCGGCTTCGCTCGCGTGGTATCTGGATAAAAAACCTTGCCTATGTACTATTTCAGACTATAATCTATCTCTGTGCCAAATTTCATCCAGATCCGTTAAGCCGTTCTGGCGTGATTGAGTAACAAACTTCCTTCCATTCATCCAAATTTTCGCATTTATAATCATCATCATTATCCACAGCCTGACTTCACCCACTGTTAGCGCCTCCCTTTGTATGTGCCATTCTCCTCGATCCTGTGCAAGCCTCATCCAGTTGCGGCCCGCGATGCTAGCGATATCGTCTGCCCACCTCGCTGTTGGACGACCGACGTTCCGATAGTTCTTGGACGCCATTCAGTTAACCCCTTACTCCACCTGTCACCACCACGCCTTGCCAGGTCCTGCCCAACTCCATTTCAGCTCCGCTATACGGTCACCAACGTCTTTGACCTCCGTACGACTGCGGAGCTGACTAAGCTAAGCCGCGTGTTTCCAGTTTTACACACGACGCGACGTACGGTCGTCGGTTCTGCGAGTTATATGGCCTGCCCACTGCCACTTCAACTTGATAATTCTGAGAGCTGTGTCGGTGACCTTGTTCTCCTACGTGGTTCGTGGTTAATCTTGTATTTAAATGGCTGAAAAAATAATGTATGTAAATTGGGTTTGCATGGTATTTAAAAGATCAACTTTTTAAATTAACACTAATTATACATTCAAACGATCGAACTTTGAAATTATAACACAAATTATAATTTCAAGCGGAGTCAACAGTCAATTAATGGTAATTAAGGGTCAATTCTGGGTCTGAACCATTAACAGTTTGTTAAGACAATGATGCTTAAAATATGGGGTCGGTAACACCGTTTTTTTTTATTAACAGCTGCTCAGCTTTTTACGTAAAGGCAGGTTTATATTGAGACAGTGATTGGCGCCAGTAGGTACACAGCGCTGCCGCAATATGCAACTGTCGACAGTCAGCGACAGTCATCTCAGTTATTAAAAATCGGCCTGTCTTGCCATATATGTTGCCATACCCTAACACAAGGTCCACATGAGTAACCACCTAACTATCTACTACCTGTAACAAACCATGTAAAAGCAATAAATGTATTGAGTATTGAGCGTTGGCTTGGTTGTGATTCCGTTTAAACATATTTTCATGCCAGTGCTGGCAGACAGCGCAGGATCTAATAAAGCGCCCGTCTTTCCGCCAGTGAACTCCGCACCCACCGCCGTTCGCTGACGACAGTTTCGATAATGTTGCAGTTGCCTCAGCGCTGTTTACTGGCGCCAGCCACTGGCTCAGTATAAACCTGCCTTGATGGCTTTATCAGACGCGAGGATGAAATTGGCTTTCGTAGCGCCATACAAACTTAAATCTTTCTTTATCAAGGAGATAAAACAGCGATAGTGTTTAATAATAACACTCACAGTCACATACATAGTCCTGACTCCTGACTCCACACAAGGATTCCCTGTGTCGTGGGTATAAGAAACTACAAGTACCATGGTGCGACAACACCCAGACTTGGAACAAATATTTGCAAATCATGCAAACATTTATCCCGCAGCGGGAATCAAACACCTTGCGTGAGACGCGGGCACCGAAGCTCCTGAGGTCGTCACCGAGGCTTATGTTCCATAATGGGCTAAATGTACGATAATGATGATAAAGATGATAATGAACGGCTGTCGATGTTGGCCTCTTGTTGAGCTGTAACAAAAGAAAAAAAAATATAAAACTTACAAAAAGTACGTAGGTATGTAAACCCGTTTTTTTTTCTTGGGGACGCTTCCGACTGGTAGTGATCTGGATCAGTTGAGCTATCTATAGATCGTTTGTAACGGTCTTTAGATGGCTCAACTGTTTCTTTTGTATTTTGTAAATATTAACTTGGATTAGTTTTAAGTTTCTTTCTGTAATAAAGTATGTAAACCCCTAAAATTTATGGATCAATTTACCCTCAAAACAATTCAAAAAGTCAAAAATATAATTCAGCGATTTACACACACACTAATGATGTCGGTTGGAAACGATACTATTTTACACCCATAAATTCTTTGACACTAAATAACACGCATTACTAATTTTCTGTGGCACCCACCACATTCCATAGGTTAGCATTAAATAGCTGGGTCACTTTGCTTACATATGTAGTTCCATAGATCTAGAACTCCTAAACAATGGTTTTTTGTTTTAATATTATGGTATTTCATTTAGCAGCTTGTCTAATGTATGGGAAGTGAAAAATATACCGTCACCTAACTAAGATTACGAAGGATCTAGTCGTGTCACTGATTCTTTCTTGGTGTCGAAGTCAAGTCGAAGTCAAAAGGCGTTTATTTCACTAAAATCACTAGGATATCTTTGAAACGTCTTAGAAACTAGGTGAAGCTACGCCTGTTCCTCGCCAAGCCTAGAAGAATCAGGCAACAAACTCGGCTTGGTGCCTATCATTTTTTTCGATGATCCTTTTTCACGAATTGGAATGTAGAGCTTCAGTGTGGCTCTTTAAAGGCATATGACCATCGTTGAAAAAAAAATCTAGTGAAAATTGTTGAAGTTGTTTCTAGTGAAGATCAGCAGCCCACCTGGGGAGGTACCTCAGCCTTACAGAAGATCGCAGCCAAATAACATTATTTGTTTCAAATAGTGTTGTGTTCCTGCGATGAGTAAGGTTGCCAGAGCTCTTTAGGGGTGGGGGGGTTTGGGGTCGGCAACGCGTGCGTAATGCCTCTGGTATTGCAATCGCTCATAGGCTACGGTAACCGCTTACTAACAGGTGGGCCGTATGATTGTTCTCCACCTCAGTTGTATATAAAAAAAAAAAAAAGATCAGCTTCCACCATTTTAAGCTGCAGCCAAACCCTCCTAACCTCAAACTAACTAGAAACTAACAAAGTGTTCACGTTTTCGTTTAATTTACATTTTCGGTTATCTCCCATCTGAATGGGTAATTGTGAGTCCGGCTGATTGTTACCCGTTGTACTTATCTGATGGACTAACTGTTTCGGCACGCAATTGTGTATGTGCTGCCTTCATAGCTCAGTTGGTAGTAACTCTGCCTTCTGCGCTAGGGGTTGCGGGTTCGATTCCCACACAGGACAAACTTTGTGACTAACATAGATGTTTGTTCTGTGTCTGGCTGTTAAATATGTATCTATTATGTAGGTATATCAGTCTCTGGGTCCCATAGTACAGGCTATGCCTAGTTTGGGAGTTGACCGTGTGTGATATGTCCGGAATATTTATTTATTTTATTGTAAGTAATTCTGAAGCTCGCCTTTCGATCGGCACCACACTGATGCTCAAAACCGTTCTTCATGGAACTTTTTGGAGGAGGCCTATGTCCAGCAGTGGACTTCTACAGGCTGATGATGAATATCCTACTAATATTATAAATGAGAAAGTTTGTGAGGATGTTTGGATGTTTGTTGTTCAATCACGCCGTATTGCTGAACCGATTTCGTAGAAACTTGGAATATACATAGTTACCTAGAATATCATATGGGCTACTTTTATGTTCCACGCGAGCGAAGCCGCAGGCGGAAGCGAGTATGTTCTAAATGTTCATCTTCTATATGTCATAGATTCCTATTTTTCGAATCATCTCATACTAAGCCCCGCCAAGTTCGTGTCATAACGCGCGTGATGAATGGTTCCGAATGTGTTGCTGAAAAACCATTTGTTTTAAATAAAAAACAATTCTGTCGTAGAAATCGACTAAAAAACTGGTTATATCAAGTACTTGCACACATATGTACGGGTGCAGAATACTTTTGAGTAAAACTTTTTATTGCTGGTAAATAACAAATGCTGAACAAGGCTTTAATAAAATATCATCATCATCATCATCAGCCTGATGAAGTCCACTGCTGAACATAGGCCTCCCCCAAAGAGTTCCATGACGAACGGTCTTGAGCCTTTTCCATCCACCGACTTCCCGCAACCTTAACAATGTCGTCGGTCCATCGGGTGGGGGGCCTTCCAACACTGCGTCGTCCGGTTCGTGGTCGCCACTCGAGAACCTTTGTTCCCCAACGGTTGTCGGTTCTGCGAGCTATATGGCCGGCCCACTGCCACTTCAACCTGCTAATTCTGAAAGCTATGTCGGTAACCTTAATAAAATATACGAGTAGATTAACAATTATTTCAAGTATGTATATTTTATGAATGTGTCATATTTGATGAACAATTTTGAACTTTTTTGTTATTTAAAAAGCACCTGTTATATCTATAATTGTGGTGTTCATAATTGCTATAATTTATAGATTATAAAAATCGCGTTTTATTGAAGTAATAAAAACAAAAATTTCGCCCTTAATTAGTTGTAATTAATTTTTACGTCCCACTTTTTATGAGTTTTTGATGGCTTTTCAAGTAATAATGAATGGGACACGATATTTTATAATGGATGTATCAGACCATTAATTTTTTTGACCAAGGAGGCAATTTTATTGCTTTATACATGACATTATTTAATAGTTTTATTGGAGTGTGATTAATTTGTGACGTTTATGCTTACAGTGGCCCGAGCATGAACAATTCACGATAGCGTTACGCTTACGATACGATAGCAAATGTCAAATTTTATCCTTTCAAAATTAAACGACTTCAAGCATCGCCGATGTCATTGGCTAAATTTGACTTTTACTATCGTATCGAAAGCGTAACACTATCTTAAAGTATTCGTGCTAATATTATAAATGCGAATGTTTGTGAGGATGTTTAATGGTTATCGTTCAATCTCTGGCCTCATAGCTCAGTTAGTAGTAACTCTGCCTTCTGCGCTAGAGGTCGCGGGTTCGATCCCCGCACTGGACAAACATTTGTGTGATAAACACAGATGTTTTTTCTGTGTCTGGGTGTTAAATATGTATCTATTATGTATATCAGTCTCTGGTACCCATAGTACAGGCTATGCCTAGTTTGGGATCAGTTGACCGTGTGAATATGTCCGGAATATTAATCACGCCCAAACGGCCGAACGAATTTTGGTGAAATTTGGTACAGAGATAGTAAATGGTTATTGAATTAAATAGGAAATTTTATTCTAACGCCACAGAATTGTAAAGTTCGATGACCGACTCTACTTTTATAAATAATTATTATGGAAAGAGTAGACCCGAGCCCCAGCTGCAGGGACATACATTATCTATGTTAATTCAATTAGAATGTATCAGCAACAGCTGAGTAGGGTCTGATACCGAAAATACTTAGGTAGCTATAGGTATAACGACAATAAACTATTAAGTATCTGCTTTAAAAATATCGAATTTACTTCACCCAAGCTGAATTCTACAGAATCTTATAAGAATCGCCCGATCTGTTACAAAATTTATTAAGAATGAGACGCGATCGCCATACGCCAAATACCCATAAAAATGGCTACCACACATTTCGAAAAATCAATTTATCCTTAAAAACGCATCATATTTTCTGTTGCCACCCTACGATACACGCGATAGAGCGAGCGAGATGGAAGATGAATCATTTCATACGATTAAAGAGGATAGACGACAAACAAAAAATGCGCAGGAAAAAACATGGTCGCGAAAACCGTAGGCAGGGGTTGATTCTGAAGTGGCACATTAGAGAACCCTACACTGAGTTTTTGAAAAATGAATAATAACCACCCTCGCATCGGGGTTTTACGACCATATTCGAAGATTTTGCAAGACTGTTGTACGATATTAGAATTTATCGTGACGTCTTTGAAATTGATAACTAGGCGAAGAAAAGTTTTTGGGAATATACATCTCAGCTCATGTGAACTTTTAAAATAGATAGATACTGAGCATTATAATTTTAATGTATTATGATTGAAGATTCATCAGGTTTTTTTAAATAAATATTTTGATTTAATAACGACACTTAAATATTTTTAATCAATGCTTTTACGTTTTTATAATTTATGAGGCAACCCTAATCTACAAATCTATGTTACGATGTCAAAATTCACGGCAATCGATTCTTCGATTTAGGATACTCCCCTAATTTGTACAACTAATCAATATGCAAGGTCCTTGAGTATTTGAATTTAAGTTTAGAGATAACTTGGGAAAAAGTTAGGATATTTCAATAATGAAATTGTTGGTAGTTTCAAAGTGATTCATATTATGAATGCATACTCTAGGCCCAATTGGCAATAAAGATTGTTAAACGACTTTTGGAAATTCGTCATTTTCACTAAACAATCAATCAATAGACAAATAGCAGTTTTGGGATTGAATCAGTTCGAACTCAAGTGATCGTAGGTATATATATTACTAGCTTCCAGCCACGGCTTCGCTCGCGTGGTAGGTACCACGACGACTTTGACTTTGACTTTAAGTAGGTACTTAAAGTCAAAGTCAAAGTCGAAAGGCGCTTAATTTAATAAAATCACTAGGATCACTTTGTAACGTCTTAGAAACTAGGTGAAGCTACGCCTGTTCCTCACGACGCCTAGAAGAATCAGGCAAAAAGCACGGCTTGGTGCCTATAACTTTTTCGATGATCCTTTTTCACAAAATAAAAAGTAGCATATATGCTATTCTAGATAAAGAACTCTTTATATTCCAAGTTTCAATGAAATTGGTTGAGCCGTTACGGCGTGATTGATTAACAAACATCTAAACATCCTCACAAACTTTCGCATTTATAATATTAGTAGGATGAATCACCTTGCACGTGTGTACCTTGTATTGATACGTACTTTCAACAACTTAAAAGTTATTTACGCCTTATATAGAGAAGTTTTTTACCTCGAAGGAGCGATTCTCGAAATAAAAAAGCTGAATCGTGGAACATCACTTAGGAGTACCAACGTCATTCAAAGAATAGCCTATGTGACTCTCCAGCTCTTAAACTATCTCTCTTAAGCTCTCTTAACAGCTCTTAAGGATGTAACATACTCTAAGATTTATATAATAACTAACTTCTTTCAAAGATCTGATCCTTTGTAGTTTAAAAGAATCCACGTCATTATTGCCTATTGCATTATTTAAAACCTCAGTTAATCCCGTCTGGACAATGTTATGACGTATAATGACGTCATTAAGCAAACTCGAACATCTTTTCTTCATAAAAGTCCCAAAATCATTAGCCCGATTTGTGTCTTAGTTCCCAAATTTAGGGTGTATATTTGGCTGTACGGTCGTCATTTACATTGCGTCCCCAGATACCCACAGTTATTTGTCATGGCCACTAATTGCCTGTTAAATTGCTAAGAAAAGGATCTAAAGTGAGCTCTAGCACCCAAATCCTCCCGCGACAGAAACGTACTGATGGAGTGGTGGTAGTGGCCCTGTCTTCCGGTCCACAGGTAGTGGGCTTGAGTCCCGGCACCAATGCATTTTCCGCTCTAAAAGTTTGTGCGTTGTAATAGTGCGCTTAAACGGTCAAGTAAAACGTTGTGAGGAAACCGGCAGTCCTAAAACCTAAAAATTCGAAGACAAGTGACGGAAGAAAAGAGCCTCTAAAATGCGCAATTTGATCTCTTCACTACACTGATACTTTCAGCAACGTCCATAGACCCTTTTCAGGCCCACCATACCCCAACCTGGTCACTGACCTGTGGTGCAATTGTGTAAGCGTAATGGTAATGAAGTTCGTAACTTTGAGGATGATTTTATCAATTTAAGCGATATCTGATGTTTTTCAAACATGAAAAGGATGAAGCTAAGATCTTGAAGTCTTCACTTGTCCAGTTTGGAACGTTTTGAATGTTGCTAAGATTGTTGAAATCACCCTCAAAGTCACGAACTTCATTGCCATTACGCTTAAACAATTGCACCACTGGTACAGGTGATCAAGAAATAATTTGTGACACGACATAAGCACGCTTACTACACTCTCCCACTCTGGGTTGCTTTCGTCTTCTGTAGCCTGTTTTAACAACAAAGGGATCTTTTGTTGCATTAATCAATAAGCACTCAGTTGGCTGACATTGATGCTTCTTTATAAGTTATGTAAATTGGAATGCCACCGTGAAAATTCCACGGGTTCTTGCCAGGGGTTTCGAATTCCATCGTTTTTGCGGCGTGCTAATGAGCTGTATCAGTTTAAAACAATGCCTGCCAGTTATTTTTAGCCTATGGCTTGTATACAAGGTGAGGACCGACTCGATTCATAATAATGATTAAGTACTATCCAGAAAGAGGCTGATTCTATCAACAAAATTATCGTAAAATAAACAATGTTTACATAAATAAATGTTTTTTTCCGAATTTTTTCAAATCAGCTGGTTTTGGTCTATTTGTCATCTTTATAACCAACTAACTTCCACCCAAAGCGTTACTCGCGTGGCACCTACGAAGATAAAAAGAATACGATCTATTCCAGACTATAATCTACATCTGTGCCAAATTTCATCCAGATCCGTTCAGCCGTTCTGGCGTGATTGACATCACCTATCCATCCATTTAGATTAGGAATCACCTTGAATTATGAATCACTTTATTCAATAAATTATGTTTTGTCATAAAAATAATGTAAGTTTGATATAGATGTGAGTAAAGAGAAAAATAAACGAGACTAAAAATACCAGGCTATTCAAAACATGAAGAAGCCTGTATAAGTGGACTTCTACAGGCTGATGATGATGATGATGAATGGCCACCATACCTCAACTAATCGTTCAGTGCCCTGAAGTAAAATCACCTAAAAAGAACTAGTGATAAGGCTTAAGAAATGCACAATAAAGCCAAGCACACACAAACCTTATCCATATAAGACCTTAAACTCACATAAAATACATCCACGAAGAAGGAAAAAGTAATGCAAAGGAATCAGTAGTAGGTACTATCTCAAAATTGATCTACCACTTCCCACGCGAAAATAAACCTTAATCTTATAAATATTAAAGAGAAAATTCCGTACAGCTCAGCCTTGTAAATTGGTTTTTCCTCTCAAATGAAAATGAACCAAATTTTCAGGCGTCTTAAGTTCAAAATCACGGGTAAATCTTCCCTCGTATACTCACATAAGTTAAGGCGAAGTAATACGGATGACGATGCGAAGTTAGTAGAAAGAAAGGGGGGAGAGGGGGAAAGTGGAATAACGAGGGGGTAGGGGGTAACACACCCCCTGTTTCGGGTTTTCAATAGATGTTTGAGACTCCCGTACGATTTAAAAGGCAGACAGGTGTACCGTGGCTTTGCAAATAAAAATAAAAATTCTCTCCGCAGATTTTTACGCTGCTTGTTTCTATAAATGCTTGGAATTATTCTGACTGAATTTCAGTTGGTGGTCTCCTGTATATAAGTTCTAGTACTTATACGAGTACAAGGTGATTCTTAATCAAAGTCAAAGTCAAAGGTTTTTATTTCAATAAAATCACTAGGATCACTTTGAAACGTCTTAGAAACTAGGTGAAGCTATGCATGTTCCTCGCGATCAAGTCTAGAAGAAGCAGGCAACAAACACGGCTTGGGGCCTATTATTTTAATATGTTTACTATCCCCAAAAGAACTATTGAAAACTCGATAGAGTTCTTTACCTAGAATATAATAGCTATTTGTTATCAAGGTATCACTTGCTCAAGCTATTTAGTTAGAAAGATGATAAAAAGACAAAAACAGCTGATGTGAAAAAGTTAAGGAAAAAAACCCATGCTGCATTCTGTTTCGTCATCATCAGCCTGTAGAAGTCATTTCTGTTTGCATGGGAAATATTAAGCGATTTGCTTTAAATTAAGTTACTTGGATACTTTAAATACAAAATAACTAAATATCAGCGTATTCAAAAATAGTAGTGGAAGGGATACAATCATTTTTGATGCACCTATCTATACCTACCACCAATAAAACCGCGGGCACTCGCTAGTTTTTCATACAGCTATACTATCCAGCGTTTTGAACAACAACCTAGATTTCCCCCAAAAACAGCATAAATTGATATAATAAGCCGAAAGCCAATATATCACGTCACGGGCATGTGGCTGACGCGAAAATATTGCGATGCATCAAAGCTCCAAGGAGCGGGAGAAAAACGAACTTGGATCCGTACGGTTGGGACAAGTTATAGGTGCGAGCGTGCCTTAACTTCGAAATTATACTGAGCGGTTATATGTATGTATACTGGCGACCACGAACAGGCGTCGAAGTGTAGGAAGGCCCGATGGACCGATGAAATTGTGAAGGACTTCTTAAGACTGATGATGATGATGACTGAGCCTTAGACTCAATTTTTGAATCGTATTGAGTGGAATATTGACGGTTAATTTATAAATTTTCACAGAAATAGCTATAAAGCATCTGCGATCAAGAAACAAGATGTCTCGCATGTCTGCTTTCTCTCCCATAATGAATCCAGACAGACTAACCTTTAATAAGTCATTTTTTATGTAGTTCTGTACACTCGAGAACCATTCTGAAAATGAAATGAAAAATGAAATGAAATGAAAAAAAAAATATTTTGACAAACACAGACAGAAGACACAAAAAACAATAGAATAAAGGTTTACGATAGGGAGATAGGTAGACGAAGGTAGATTCTGCTCAGCGGCTGTTGGTTCTCCGAGCTATTATCCATACCAAATATTATATCTTCTTACTTATTACAAATGAATAACGTTCGCTGTATCGTTCGTCATATCTTCTCATCACAGAGCATCACAAACTCTACCATTCGGCTTAGCCCAGCAGTAGATTTCTATAGGCTGATAATGATGATGGTGATGAGGAAAGTTCTTTGGCTGGTTGTTTAATAGTACATTATGGTATAAGTGTGTAACGTTGGTGTTTTCGGCTAGCGGCTAGCGGCAGCTCGGATAACGGCTCGGATCTCAATGACGCCTCGGTTCAATCAAATCATGGCTAATAAATATTTCTCCTTTGACTTGGGGCAAACATTAATACGTTCAGAAAAGCGGGGGAGGATTGCGTCTTGAAAAATGCTTTGCTTCTGTGCGGTACATCTCGCGATATATCTTGCTGATATTGCTGTGTTAGATTTAATGAAATACTATAATAGATATAAAATACAAAATCCGTTGGGAAACCTAAAGATTTTAGACATTCTAGCTACAAGGTGATTTATAATATGTTTATATATCCCAAAAGAAGCTTATTTTAATCACAATAAAATTGGCAATAAAGGTAAGACTTTTGCGAACTGTACATTTTGTCATACAAAAATAACTATACAAAAACCATTTTGGGATAAAATCAGTTCAGTTCTTCAGCTTGAACTGTTTTCCCACGAAAAGTGACAAAAACCGTGATTATATTAATGAAAAAAAATATGCTCAGGACTTTAACCCCAAGAACACGGTAGACACCATATCAGATCTCCAGGCGATCAGATCCTTGAAGATGTCTAAGGGGGGGTCAGAAGCACGTATGAATATTTGGCATAATAATATGCCCACATTTTCCAGTACTGTTCCGTCCGTGAAAGGTTTCAAGTCCATCGCTGCTTTAAGAACACTGTTTCCTCACCGTTTTAGGCACGTGTTTATGAATACTCTACTTGAATTTTTCTAACAGAAAAACTCATCGGGCTTCGTCCGGGCTCGAACCCAAGATATTCAGATCGAAAGTCGGGATATCTCCCACTAGGCTTTTAATACTGAACTACATATATGACCGGTCAACTTCGTACCACCTAACGAAAGACATCTAAATCCAAAGTGGCAATTCCGATACAACATTAACAATTAAGATTTTTTCGATTATTCGGCTGTTCCATTGGGTTCTTCCTAATGTTCTATTTTTCTTAACCATCCCAGTATTCAGACAAACAAAGAAAAAAAATATATTTCGGTCAAGCCATGTGTCAATATTCGTCCATGTTACTTTGTTTACAGCTAGACCATTTAAAAAAGTGTTTTTTCCTAACAATTCCTTTACAAAATAACAAGTTAAACCTTCAGAAAGTACGAAGAGGTATTGAAGACGGGTAACAAAGAGGGTGCAGAGGTTTGGGCGGCTCCGAGCCTTCCTCATATGTATGTAAATGGCGGCTTAGCCTTCCAAGAATAAGACAGGGTCCACGGTGGAATTTAAAACAATTGTTTACTTGTAAGTGGAGATATAGGTAATGTAGAGTTTAATGTACCTAATAAAACAAGAATTCATAATGGCCGTGGTGGCCCGGCTGAAGAATAGGCCCCTCCATATCTCCTACCCGTGGATGTCTTAAGATATCATTAGGTCATCATCATTCCAGCCCTTTGAAGTCCACTGCTGAAAATCGGCCTCCCCCACATATTTCCAGAGCTTCCTATCGTGTGGGAGGAATTTGCCCATACTGACCACGCTAGGCACGCGGGACGCTGCTGCCCATTCCCTAGCTTTTTCCTACCGACATTCACGAGTAGGCATAGGCATGTTGTAGGGCCTATTCTTCAGATGAGATAAGTTAATAATTTAACATTTAAGTAAATTCTATTAATGTTGGAAGGTGTTATTCTTCAACAGAGGTAAGGAGATCACTGTTCCTCGCGACCAAGCCCAGAAGAATCTTTATGTATGTACTTTTAGGTGACTTTCTGAAAAATATAGGTAATTTATAGAAGCTGTATGATTTAAAAAAAATACAAGCATGTTTCAGAAATTGTTAGCTATGAACGCAGCCTAACAACCTATACATAAATACACGTCAGGTGCTCAGAAACTCGGATTACGTAAAAAATGTTCAAGATATTGCTTTTCGGAGATGTTTACAACATTAGTTGTTTATTTTGGAAATAAATTGAATTGCTTATAAACTAAGAACCTAGCCTAGGTAGGTTACTTAGGTTATGGCTTCAGTTAGAGGGCTAACTGACTGATAGACTTTTCACTATAGAATGGCTAGGTGAGCATGGCCTCTTGGTCATCAACTCATCTTGGTTTCTTAACAATTAGATGAGTAAAGATGAAAAAATCGGGAGCTTGGAGTCGACTGCAGATGTTACTGGAGGAATAGAAGTTGGAGCTTTGGAGTTTTTTTTTAAATCAATTATAATATAAATAACGACAATAAAAAATTATAATATCAGTCAGTGAGTATGGTTTTTTAATTAATAGAATAGCTACAGATTAGGCCGAGAATCTAACATAATTAAATTATTGGTACTACTGAAGTACATAACAACATGCAGCACAGATAAGTGAAAAAATCTTTGGTGAAGTTCCAATTTCAAACCGGTAGCAAAAATAAATGGCGGGCGTCTTCGAAACAATTCATTTTTTTAAATAAAATATTCTTCGCAAGTCATCTCATCACGTAGGTAATCTTCTTACTGCCTACCCCCTCCCCCGGGACTTACCCCTGTACCGGAGATTCCATACATTTTATTTTATCCGTTCAAGAATGGAAAAATAGCTGAATAACTGGTTTCGGTGGCCAATAATTATTTTATGTAAAAATACATGAAAAATACTAACTTATACAAATTATGTACAGAAATCTCAAATTTGAAAGTAAAAAATAGAAATATCAAACTTCACTTCTTGTAACATTCTTAAGTTTTTTAATCCAATTTGTGTGCTTAAATAACAAACTTTATTTTTAATATATTTATAAGTGTCTTTTCTCAAGTAAGTAACAATAACAAAGGATATAGAAAATTGCCCCACAAAAAACCGTTTCCCGAATAGATAGAGATACCCCCCGAAAAAAACATAATTTACTTACATCCAAGACTCTAACAAGACACAATGGCTATGCGAAAGCGTCCCACCCTAGCGTGCAAAACCAGAAAACCTTGGCATGTCTCCCGACTCCGATAAAAACAAAAGTAGTGAAAAGTCACAGCTCAAGCTATGCTGGGTATCGTAGCCACCCGCAACGTCACTGGGTTCTGGTGATTGATGACGTAGGCGGGGCAAATCCAATCATTATCCGTGATGCATTGCTACATCACTAGCGGGATCGAATTTTGAAAATTAGTTTTCGTTGAATTGGGAAATAAAGCTGGAATTCTTCAAAGCGTATTTATTCCATTTCCAAATCACGTTTCCACCAAATTTATGAAAAAAACATAATTATTAAAGCAGTTTAGATTGAGTTGGCATAGGCAGTATTTTTTCGCAACTAGACTATCATTTAGTTATACTAGACTATATTTTATTTAGACTAAACTATATATCTTGCTTGCTTGTTTGAGTTCGTCATTTTCAGTTGCTCTATATGTTTTAGCGTTACATCCAAGTTTTCGAAAACGGTTCACTACACTATGGTGTCTGTCTGTCTGTCATCGCCGCCCGGAGCTAAACCAAACAAGCTAGAGAGTTGGATTTTGAAATTATTAAACCTTGTTATGATCCAATTTGGATAGGTAACGTTGTAAAGTTAACTGGTTTCCAGAAATCAAATAAAAACTTAGTTACAATATTCTATAACTAACCTGAACTGAACTGTAACACAAATGGGTGCTCATGTTATATGTATTGGTTTTTGTTTAAAGTTAATAGTGCTTCTTCGAAATTGAAGGGTTTTAACTTAAATTAAACACTACATACCTAGACAAATAGTACTAGCACCTTGGGCAATTTTTATTTTCATTTTGAAATCAGAACCTTCGATTTCCCGCCTTTTATTTCTAATCACAGATTTACACGCACTCTCAACGGGTTCCAAATTCAAACTGGGTCCCCGAAAAAATCACATTCGCAACGTTCTGCGTTTAAAAATGAATACATTAACCCTTGAATAATTAAAAATATGCGTGAGCTTAAATAATCACGAAGATTTAACCCTTCGAATGCAAATTAGCGGATGTGACGATCACGACCGGTCTAAAGACCCAGGTGTGTATTATTTTAAAACTAGTCGCGAGACGTGGGAATTAAAATTCAGTTGAATAAATTTGTCGCCTATGCCCAACATTATATTTTTTCAATCCTATTATCTAACTTCATTAGATAGAAAACTCTTTATTCTACCTAACTACACCACACAGTAAAAAAACATCTTGATAAAATAATCAAACTACAAATAATTGCGAAGGTACAATGGGCGGTCTTATCGGTATGAGAGATTTCTTCCAGACAATCTTTGGATGGGCAGGAATTACATATAAGAGTTAATAAGGTAGTAGTAACTTTTTTAGAAAAGCGCGCATAATAAAATAACATGTTTTTTATAAATCACTTTATGATGAGAATTAGAATGATCAGAATCTTATGGAATGACAAATTACATTTTGAACACTTTTTGTTCCATGAGGATTTGCTTTTTGTGAGTTCGGAGTTAGAATCTGAAATAAAGAGCATAGCACAATAATTACTTTTTGTCTACTTCCTCAAACAGGCGGAAGTTCATACAAAGAACACCTGTCTGCGCGGGGACATTTGAATATGAATGGAAGCTTACGATATGAAGGGTTGAACTTTTGCGTCTTAAAGATCGTTGTTTTATAAACAGGACAGTTTTTTTTATAGATAGTTTGATGGTTTATCCTTCTATAATGCAGTAATGGATCAACGTGATAGTTATCAAGCTGGAGAATTATATTATCTACTTTTTATCGGATATCATGCGATGCCGGGAGCAGAAGATAATTTAGAAAAAAAAATTTTTTTTTTTAATGTTATACGGAGGAGGCAAACAGGCTTACGGCCCTCTTGATGGTTAGTGGTTACCGTCGCCTATTACCCCCCTAAAGAGCTCTTGGCAACCTTACTCACCGCAGGAACACAACACTATTTGAAACAAATAATGTTAATTGCCTGCGATCTTCTGTAAGACGGAGGTACCTCCCCAGGCGGGCTGCTCCAATTTAGGGCGAGAAAATCTCGCTGTGCCCTACCTCCTCCTCCTCCTCGTCTATTTACTTTAATGAAAGACTCACTAAGTTCTTAGACGTACCTAAGTAGGTACTTCAATTTATTCTCAACTTAAAAAACAATAAAAGCTTTTGTGTACAAAGTTGCGCTCTAATTGTATCGTTGATTGAATAGGTGAAGTCTTTTTGAAAACACTTTACTATTAATCTATACATCTTCATCTTAAGTCTTTACTACACACTTTAAATTTAACAACCCGACTGTGTAACATTGCAACAAAGTCTCTAATAAAATATTCCTGACAGAATCAATTTTTATCGCAAATCAATAAATTTACATATAACTGCTGATGTTGACACAGCTTTCCATAACACACAACCCCCTCGATCGAAGACAAGATTCACACAAACCTTTCTCACGGCAAGAAAACGAATACCTCATCTCATTAAAAGAAAAAAATGTCTATTAAACTAGACACTGGCCGTAAACGCACGAAATTTGAATAACGAAGGGGTGGACTATTCTTCCAAGTGTCAAAATTGCTCTTCCTGTTCCGGCCGAACCTGATTTGAATATCGAAGATGCATGGGACCTATTTTGCATGTCTATGATCAGTTTTTTAAGAAGCATTGTAGGGTTGAGAATTTTTAACTTTTCACACAGTGTGACAAAGCGAGTTTTGTTGGAATATTGATTTTACTGTCCCGATGCGCGTATGCGTAATGAGATCAAATATTTTCGTTCGGTTGTCATATTTGGAGTTTTATGGTTATGTTATGAATTCAGCTCTTTGTAATGCGGTGATAGATGTTTTCTAGGTGCTGGGTTTCAGTTGAAAGGTGGCGAGTTCTCACGAACTTATTTGCCTAACGCCTAAAATATTTAACAGCCAAAATCAGATTTACGATACAATATCTGAGTAAAATCTAAAGACAGACATACCTAAGTACATCTTATTTTACATTTAAAGTGGTAATGATAAATCAATTTTGAGAGACAATAATAATTTATGCAGTACTTTTATAGCCGTCACTTCATTATATTGTAGGAAACATTTAAAAACAGAAGATTAATTGTTTAATTACAATAACAATAGAAAAGAATGATAGATTTGGAAATAAATAAACAATAGTCACCTTGTTCATTCACAGATAATAAAATAGGGTTTGAATAAATTAATTCTATTATTTTGCTAAAACGATTGAATGTTTATCGGTCGTGTGACAGTTTGTTTTATTGACTGTTGCAGTTTTATTAAGCACTTAGATATTTAAACGAATACTTTATTTTAAATCATCATCATTATCATCAGCCTGTAGAAGCTGCTGCTTTGGGGAGCCAAAGAGTTCCACGACGAACGGTTTTGAGCCTTTTCCATCCACCGACTTACCGCAACCTTCACAACGTCGCTCCATCGAGTAGGGAGCCTTCCAACACTGCGTCGCTCGGTTCGTGGTCGCTATTCGAGAACTTTTACTCCCCAATAGGTTTCGGTTCTGCGAGCTCTATGGCCTACCCTCTGCCACTTCAACTAGCTAATCCTGAGAGCTATGGCGGTGACCTTTGTTCTTCTTCAGACTTCCTCATTTCCGTTCTTATCACGCAGTGAAACTCTCTCCATAGCCCGTTGCGTGACTTTGAGCTTGTGTATGAGGCCAATAGTTAGCGACCAAGTCTCAGTGCCATAATTTCATCACAGGCAACACGCATTGATTGGATACTTTCGTTCTGAGGCTCTGCAGTATTTTCGATGAGAAGTAAAGACGATGTTTCCCAAAAAATACATAGTTGAGTTATTTTAAATAAAGGTATTAATTGAAAAGCCTAGTGGAAGTTACCCTGACTTTTCTGTTCGAAAATGTAAGTTCTCATTAATATGCAATTCGCTATGTCTGTGTGAGAGGCCATGTTCAGTAGTGAACGCCGTACGGCTGAAATGATGATGATATTAACCAAATCATATCCAATTTTTTGGTAAAATTATCTTTTTACAGATCTGTATACAAAATTTCCGCTCAAAGAAAACTGAGAACAAAATACAGAGCATTTTAACTAACATAGCACTCGTACTTACCTATTCGTTTGTTCCTTTGAAGTCTTTATCCTCCAAGCAGCTAAGAATAAATTGTCTTGCGACATTGTAATGCAGGTTAATCGCTCGTGAATAAGTGCTGAAATATTGTCTGGCTCTCGCTTCTTCCCGTTAAAACATCCTTGTTTCTTTTTTACAATGTCGCTATAAAATACTTAGTAGAAAATATTGAAAGTATCTCCGCATTCCTTTCATAGTAATGAGAAAGGAATTCTCACAAGAATGAACTTAGAATCATCTTTTATGTTCTAGTCATAGATATATAGGTAAGCTCACGACGGGCATGACAAAATCCGTAGAAGAACTAAAGCCACCGACATAGGTCTCATAATTAGCGTGGACGTGTAGAGACAAGATAATGAAGCTCAATAGTTTAATCCCCAAGCATTACATAAATCCTCTGACATCCTTAAAAATGTTTAAAGGCTCTAGATAAATTTACACCAAGAAGTACACTGATAACATAGTATAAAGACTATACACATATAAGATGCTCATTTATTTTTCAGGAGAGTCAAAGACGATCGAACGTAATCTACAGTGGTTATATGCGACAGTTACACAGCCAAAAATAATTGTTTTGTTTCAAACGATCCGTTTTCAATCTCCCAAAACAAACAATGGCTGCAGTACAAAACAAAAATCAAGCTCCAACATCCGGCATCACATCCGCACCAAATTAGCATAAATTAAGAGACAAAAGGCAACCGTCATAATTTTTATATTTAATTTTTTACAGTAACAAGTACCGGTTTTTGTCTATTGTCAAATGGTTTAAAATATTTAAATTGAAAACAAAATCGTCGGGCGAAACAAAAAGCGCACCTTTTTGTCCTCAAGCCGTGTGTGTTTCGTACCACTGTGATATGAGGTCGGTGACACAAATTAGACCGTACCTATATGCTAATGAGTTTAAGGTTTAAGATTGCTTGTGGTTTTAGACATAGCCCCGTACCTATCTTTGCGATTTTGTTTAGGACGTAAGTTGACAGTCTTAAAGATTTATGGCTCATGTAACGAAGCCTAGATATTTTTTTATTTTATTTTCTACCTATGACTAAATAGATTCATAATGTGCACTGTATCACCGCACTAGTTTTTTAACCAACGGCCAATAGCCACTATACCCTCCAAGTCATTGATTATTGATATGACCAAGAAAGAACCAGTGAGATGACAAACAAATAACGCCACATTAACGTAGTCAGTTAAACACACCGGGCCGCGGCGAATTGCGAACAAATATCGAGTGTACGGAACCAATCGCAGAATCACAATAAGATGCTAATCTTTCACACCTTTGCTAAATTAGCATAATATTCGCAAGCACAGAGTTATTATGTGAGAATTCCGTGCTTTTAATCCTAGCATTATGTTGCATTTGCAAAAAGGGTTAATTCCTTCGTGTACAAGATCTGCCGCTATCAAATGTGTTAAAAGTAAAAAAAAATGGTTCTTAAGAAAAACAACCATGAAGATTCCAACAAACTATCTCTCTGAAAACAGTTCCATATTTGAATTTGTTCGAAGTTCGAAAGCTTTGAAGGCAAGTTTTTTTTTCTAAATATGCACGGGCCGTGCGTGTATTTAACTATGTGTGTATTAAACATGTACTTTTAGTTTCTATATGCGAAAACATATAATTGGTTTTAAGTTTCTTTTATAAGTTGGTTAAAAAGTATTTAACACTGTTTGTTTTCGAATAAAATAAAATAAAATTTTTATCCTCTTTGTGTTGGATATACAAATAGATACGATGGCATGAGAGGCAATTTTTAGTTCCTAAAAAATATTTTCCCCTCCAAACAGCTAACTTCAGGTTTGCCTCGATTCTTCGCTGACCGCGTATCTGTGCACGAGCCATTAAAAATAGGTTTTTCAAACTTTAAACTTTATTGGTCATCCTGCAAAAGTTCAGTGAGCAGGTTGAGGAATGGTGACCCTTAAAAGAGCCAATGGTCGTTAGTGACAGAACCAGTATGGTGAAAGGAAGCACACATTTTTGTTTTTTGTTAGGTTCTAGTAAATGCCGGTTTCCTTGCGACGTTATTCTTCAACGTTTGAAAGCACTAGAACCTATAGCGCACATAAATTTAACAAATGGAAAACTAATTGGTGCACCTCTCAGATTTGAAGCCACGACCTTTGGATCGGAAGGCGTCATTTGCATTCACTCCACCAGTGCTCTAGAACTGTGAGTTGGTAAGTATCCGATGAATCCAAATAATATAGAAAAAAAATATTCCATTATAAACCTACAGCACAAAATTACAGCATATAAAAACATGTCTGAAATAAAAACGCGGGTATCTAGGTAGGTAGGTACTTTTAAAAATGCAAGCCACCTGAGTATGTGGCGAAAAATCAATACGAAGCGTGTCGTGAGCGCGTGATGCCAACGAAAAACTACTATGGGAGCGCACCCACCCTGGGGATTTTTCTTCACCCCAGCCACCCCCAGCCAAGGGAGTGAGGGGACGCAAAAAGATGCCCGGTTTTTTCGCGTTCCGCATGTGTTTTGGTTGACTGTACCCCAGCAGTCTAAACTAGACTTTATTTTCTCTATTTTCAGTTGAATTTCGAATGTTTTTGGCGTCGGATATGTGAGCGATTGTCCACAAAAATCGACACGCGAAATTCAACCATATACTATAAGCGTAGAGATGATATTCGTGTAGAAGATTCGTATCAAAAGTACGGTGGTAAACGCGAATTCTGTCTCAAAATTAGGGTCCGTACACGCGCGAATGCCTAATGACTTCTTACGTATGATTTCTATGTCATGTTGCGTGAACGATGCAAGTTTATTTGACTTGACGTTTGAAGACATTTTGTATTCGGTTCGCGGAATTGCGAATTTGAATTTGAAATTGGAAGCGTTGATGGAACGCTTTGTAATGTGCTCGCAATATAACAACAAGAATAAAAACGCGTTAAACAATTCTATTTTTGAGACTGTGACCTTCCGAAATTACTTAGGGTTACTTAATATTTTCTTCACAAGCAGGAGTACACCATACTCCTGCTAAGGCCCGTATTCCATAGCGTTCTATAAATATGGGCCTTAGGTCCATATTTATAAACCGTACCGGCCATGTTTCAAGGTATTCATTCGGATTCTTTTTCACACAGAGTTTTGATACTACCAGTGTTTACTTTCTCAATAATTTCCATAACATTGACATACATAATCAATTTACTAACAATATTTTCATGAATATTTTACGCCAGATATTTTGTGGATATTCGTTTCATGTGTATTCGCCTTTTGCGCTAGAGGTCGCGGGTTCGATTCCCGCACTGGACAAACATTTGTGACTAACACAGATGTTTGTTCTGTGTCTGGGTGTTAAATATATATCTATTATGTATATCAGTCACTGGTACCCATAGTACAGGCTATGCCTAGTTTGGGATCAGTTGACCGTGTGTGATATGTCCGGAATAATTATTCATTTCGTTTCATTTCGAAGACATGTGACACGAAAGGAGTCTCTAAATAAAACTTTCACCACACTGGTACTTTCAACAACAGTTATTGGACATTTTCAGGGCCATCATACCTTCTTCAACCTGCTCATCCGACTTCGATGACCAAGAAAGAACCAGTGCCAGTGACACTAAGCAAGCACCATCATTACTCGAGCATCCGTACTTCAAAGGGCAATTAAGCCTGTCGTTCTCGGCTATAACCGCCACTAAGCCATGGAGGCCTTCGGGCTGCCTATGAACTTTCACAGTAGGTACATAGATAACTCTGTTATCTACATCTCCATCGCACAAGCATTGTAACGTTTTAATGTTAATTTAAACTACAATTTACACATCAACGGCATTGCCGGTGAGAAGTCCCATGTCACAGTGTAGAGGGAAACGGCTAGTGAAGTCTCTATTTCTTTAATTTCATGCCGGTACCTCACATTCACACGAATACGCAAACCCACATGTGAAGAACGAAATTCACAATGTTTCATTTCTCGCTTTACTGGGAATCACTAATTTTGACTACTGTGCAACTACAGTAGTCATTATCATTATTATCCATATTTTATTTTTTCAGTAGTTAGCTCAACTATGGTGTTTTATCGCCATTCGAATACGAGCGTGTTACACCAATTTGAACCATAAATCTTTGAGGTCGACTAACGTCACCGCTTAAAAGTTTATGATACGGTCCTACTTTCAGGAATGACAGTCAAAATGGCCGTTAAAACTGTAATTCTGTAATTCTTTATTGCACACAGAAACATGATACATAAATGGTTATTACAAAAGTCATGTACATAGGCGAGCTTAACCCTAACAAGAGTTTTCTTCCAGCCAACCTTTGGGGCTAGAGAGATTTGATAATATAGGGAGATGCAACGTGTACAACAATTTAAGAGAAAAAAAATAATAATAAATGAAACGAAAAATACAACTGAAAATTAACTAAAATAAACTACCATAAACAAACGATACAAGAACATACCTACATAAACAATATATGCCTACATAACGAATACATACTTAGTTAACAATACATACCTACTTATTCAATATTAAATATATACCTACAATACCAATATTTACAGAGAGAGATAGTGCTCCTTAACTTTTGCCTTGAAAACTACAAGTGAAAAGTTTCTGTTTTTGTATACCTATCGTCATCATCATCATTTACCGCGGATGGTAGATATGGAAGGGCCTATTCTTTAGCCGGGGCCACCACGGCATACATGTATACCTAGCTGTGGTTCAATCACGCCGTTTTTCAACTTTCATTATAGATCGTGACCACAAAAAGATCCTACTCATATTATTAATGCGAAAGTTTGTGAGGGTGCTTGGATGTGCGTGGTTCAATCACGCCGTAACGGCTCAACCGATTTCGATGAGGAATAAATAAGAGTTCTTTGTTTAAGATAGCAAATAGGCTACTTTTTATCTAGGTACCACACGTAGGAAGCCACGGGCGCAAGCTAGTACCTAGCTATTTATCAGAGCGAAGCCACGAGCGGAATCTCCTAGTGTTTATGATTATATCGATGGATTATCGAATGACAATAACATTATTTGTTTAAAATAGTGTTGTGTTCCTGCGGTGAGTAAGGTTGCCAGAGCTCTTTAGGAGGAGGGGGGTTCGGGGTCGGCAACGCGTGCGTGATGCCTCTGGTATTGCAAGCGCTCATAGGCTACGGTAACCGCTTGCCAACGGGTGGGCCGTAGGCTTGTTTGCCATCTCAGTTGTATAAAAAAAAAAAAAAATGACAGGCCTCATAGCTCAGTTGGTAGTAACTCTGCCTTCTGCGCTAGAGGTCACAGGTTCGATTCCCGCACTGGACAAACATTTGTGTGTTTGTTCTGTGTCTGGGTGTTGCGCTGGGCATGCGGGTTGGCGAGCGCAGTTAGAGCTATCGTTGTTAAAACGAGGGACGCTGCTGCCCATCCCCTAGCTTTCTTCCCTTAGTCGCCTCTTACGACATCCGCGGATAGGTAGATATGGAGGGGCCTATTCTTCAGCCGGGTCCACCACGGCCACTATTTATTTATTACATTGGACTGTTACAAGTTACCCAGCTGCAATTTACCTGTGGCTTAGTGCCACTGAGAAGACTAGTGATTACCCATTCAATTAACTATTGTTCGAACACAAAAAGGCGTGCGTGAGCGCAGTCTCACGGACAGCACAAAAATGGCGGTTTTAAAAGCTGAGGAAGATTTTTTTCTTTGCTTGCTTGTTGTGTCACTGATTCTTTCTTGGTTATCTTGTATAGGGTCAGTGAGGTGCGCCTTTAGTGCACATATCACATTTGCTTCGATTTTTTATGTTCTAGGACATGCCTCACAATATTTTCCTTCACCGTGTGAGAACACCGGTGTCCGGAATATTTATTTATGGTTGCACGACCGGGATTCGAACCCACGACCTTTGGATCGGAAGGCGGGTATACTAGTTGCGGAACACTTTGTATTGATAATGCCTTCTCTGCAAGCAGTACACTATGGTATCAGATACCAATCTCTTCACGGTAGCGACTATGGACAAAGACTGGTGCTAACCGTACCTATGGTATGACCATGTACGCAAGCAAAAGTAGCTTCACGAATCTGATAACAAAATGGCTTGTCAGACAAAAGTAACTTAACAAGTTGAATTCTTCGGGGAACAGAAAATATTTTCCAGAAAAAAATTTACCTTACATAATATTAAAAATGTTAGAGATGTTAAAAATGTTGTAGATGCTGGGAATATTGCCACGTTGGATGACAATGTTATGTTTATTACAAACCAAATCATCATTAATCTTACTGTTTAAGTAAAGCGCATCCTCTCTGTCTACAGAAAGCAATTTTTGGCCTCAAATGTTTGCTGCAATAAAACTTTAGCGTAGCTTGCCTTATTGTGGAGTAAATAAGGCAAGCTACGCTAAAGTTTTATTGCAGCAAACATTTGAGGCCAAAAATTGCTTTCTGCCTTCTATCTATCCTTTGTTTAATGTCAACATTTTGTGTATTTTTATATGTTGTTCTATCAAGCACAGAAAAAAATATTTATTGCGCCTTATGTATGGTAAAAAGTGCATTAAACTTTAGATATTTCAAATTGCCTCTTAAGTTAGTGCTTTTAATGTACGAAGATACTGTATGCGTTTCACAAGACGCACGAAAGGATCCAGCTTTTGTGTACGAAAGGAGTCTCTAAGAGGCGAACTTAAAGACTTTCACTACACTGATTCTTTCACCGACGATCATAGGCCCTTTTCAGGGCCGCCATACCTCAATATAGTCAATGACCTAATACAGAGTGACGAAGAAAGAATCAGTAACACGACAAACAAGCAAGTAACAAGACGCTTTGAGTAGGGACTAAAGTTAGATAGGTACTAATGGTATTTTTATTATTGTGAGTATTAAGCAATTTTTGGTAATATGCGTTGTAAAGCTACTTCTGCTTATGAATTCACTATAGCTGTGAAGCTTATGCGGTCAAATTACCACTGGGCATTTCAATATATTATCATAATCATCATATTACATGGTGGTAGGTAAGTAAATACGCCCTTCGGCATTTACTCGGTTGTAGTGTTTTGAATACCTAAGTGGTAACAATTTGAAGTGGCAGTGGGCAGGCCATATAGCTCGCGGACCGACAACCGTTGGGGAGTAAAGAGTTCTCGAGTTCTACGAGCTTGACGATGCAGTGTTGAAAGACCCCTTACCCGATGGAACGACGATATTTTAATAGTGGCGGGAAGTAGATGGATGGATAAGGCTCAATGACGTTTGTTTGTGAAAACTAGAATTTTGGAGACAAATGTGAGAAGGTGTCTCCCGCATACGGAATCCGTTCACCGCACCAGTTCTATCGCCAACGATTACAAGTCACATCATACCTGAAATACATACCATAAATGAAAGAATCCACCGACAATTAAACTGGAAATATTTTTATCTCAACACAATCATTGTCATTTTTTTTATTTATCTAGGTACCTATTTAATATAATGCAGTCATTCATAAATAAGTTTATCTCATCATCATCCTCATCAGCCTGTAGAAGTCCACTGCTGGACATAGGCCTCCCCCAAAGAGTTCCATGACGAACGGTCTTGAGCCTTTTCCATCCACCGACTTCCCGCAACTTTAACAATGTCGTCGATCCATCGAGTGAGGGGCCTTCCAACACGGTTTTTGCTCAAAGTCTATTGTTTCACTGCGTTTCAAGTCCGAAATGAGGAAATCCGTTGAAGAACCAATGTCACCGACAGCTCTCAGAATTAGCAAGTTGAAGTGGCAGTGGGCAGGCCATATAGCTCACTAAACCGACAAGTATAACTACTTGAAAATAATAATAATATAATACTTTACAAAGAACAAAAGGATATTATTATTCCTTCCCGTTTGTCAACTCCTGCGCACCTTTAGTAACTAAAATAAAACTATTGATCGAGCAAAAAACATCCCTTCCTTTGCAAAAAATAAGGGGTTGGATTATTGTTAGAGCGAGTCGGAATTATAAAGGTTAGTTGTAGGTAGAGCAGGATGGATATATTTTCGATTTTGTAGTATTATCGAACGGGCGTATAAATATTTTTTAAGGGTGACCGCACACTTCCTTACGTGATTATAGATAAAAATTCCAGATATCAAAATTTACTTACTTACTACTTTCCGATGATTATTAAGTATAATTATCCGTTACTCGTTATCTGATTTAACTAAAGAGCTTATGCAAAAAATCTGATTATTGATGCATTACATCTAACCTAAGTAAGAGAAATCTTAAAATATATCAAAAATCAGTCAATCAATTATATTTATATGTACAGCTACTTAAGTCGATAAACAAATTTAATTTTTTTAATTAGAATAATTCTGTAATTAGCAGTCATTGAAATCAGTATCGCATCCGCGATACAAAGCTCCGACTAAGTTCTGTAGCAATCACATTAATTACCAAAAAAGTCGCTGACTGTACCTATGAGTGGTCCTGAAATAAGTACATTATCAAGATGTATACAAGGTGATTTATAATATGTCTATACTATCCCAAAAGGAGCTTATTCTACATCCAATTGGCAATAAAGTTTTGAAAATTAATCATTTTTCATTGAAAAATCACTCTATCTGCTGTTCTGGGGTTAAACTTGTTCAAATTAAATGTTTCAACTGTTTTAGGTTGGCATTTTGATGTTAAACTTCTTTTACGTTTAATAACTAGTTATAAAGATTATATTGACTGGCCTCATAGCTCAGTTAGTAGTAACTCTGCCTTCTGCGCTAGAGGTCGCGGGTTCGATCCCCGCCCTGGACAAGCATTTGTATGATAAACACAGATGTTTTGTCTGGGTGTTAAATATTATATATATCAGTCTCTGGTTCCCATAGTACAGGCTATGCCTAGTTTGGGATCAGTTTACCGTGTGAATATGTCCGGAATATGTATTATGTATTATTAAAGAGAACTAAAACTGAGAATTTGTAAAAGTTCGGGGAAAAAATCTATTAAAAAAATTAGGAACATATACATTTACTTTTTAAAAACTGCTCTTCTTTATAAAAATGTCTTCAAAAAATATTTTGTAGAACTCTACAAAACATTTATTTAAATCCTTTATAATAGAGCTTTTTTATTACTTTTCAATAAGTACATAGTCCAAACAGATCAATTCTAAGAATTACAACTCACTAAATTCTAGTTAGATTAAATCCACTACGTAGATGGATACCCAACACATATTTTCTTAATGGACTTCTAAGAAGTTCGAATATATCTTCGTAAAGGTCTCAGAAATGAGTATAAATGTTTAAAAGCAACGAATAAGATGCGAGTCCGCAATTTGTAGGGAAAATGAGACACTTTGCATAGAAAGTCACGCACAGAGAGTTTCAGGGGATTACAGGGTGAAACGGTTTGTGAAAACTGAGACAAGTAACGCCATCTAGGTTTTTTTCTGAGAGTTAAACTAAATGTAAAACAAAATTGTTAATTATCATAAGGTAATCATAAAAATCTCACAAAAAAAATATAAGCCATAACCCAAAATATTTTATTAAAATAGGCATGTAGACACGAAGCATTTTCTTATTTTCGAACACTTCTACTGCCATCTAGCGTCGAGTAGCGGAACCTAACAAATCTGCTCTACCGACAGAGCGTAATGTCACCCCTTTCCCGCTCTAATCAATACACGGAAACGGTGTGCATGTGTGCGTGACGAAATGCGCTCCAAATTCAAAAGTTCTGACGGGAGCTTTTGAATTATTTTACTTGTTTGTTTTATTGATGTGTTGCGAGCAGTATGTATGTAAATTGTATCCATACTACTTTTAGTTAGGTACGTACGTGTATTGGCTTTATGAAAAGCTTCGCTCGTGTAGTAGTCTATATGCTATTCTAGGTATTAAAACTCTGACTATTCCAAGTTTCATCGAAATCGGTTGAGCCGTTACGGCGCGGATTGATTGAACAACAAACATCCTCACAAACCTTTGTTTGTATAATATTTGTAGGATGCGATAGGATAGTGGGAAGTAGGATATATGTAGTAGGATTTACCAAGAATAAAAATAAAAGGAAAAAATAATTACTAACTGAATTTAGTCATTATAAAATTTGCAGAAATCTTTTTTTTATTCATACTACGTTAAAATTAAATAAACGGATACAATTATACCTACCTACTACGATTTTAATTAAATTAATTTCTTCCTTGCACAATGCATAATATAAATATACGCTTCTACGAAACAATTTTATTTTTATCAAGCCACTCAATTATTACAATTATTTCCAGTAAGTGTATTGCGTTCAGTGAAATTACTGTAAATTAATGCCCTAGGCAAAATATATGTCTGCTGTTGATAAGAACAGCAGACATACTTGAACAAATCAAAGGTAATGATAGGCCCTTTCCTACCTAAATGAATTATGACATACCTACCTATTGTAGGAACCTGAATTTTAATTTATATTTCGTTTAAGTAATAATAGGTGAAAATTTGCCTATTTTAACGAGACTGTATGAATAAGAGTTCTTTTTTAATTTAAATAATAACCCAACATAAAAAAATTTACCAAACCCTGACTTGTAAAAAAAACAAAGTTACTGGCAGGTAAATCAGATTGCAAGCGATGCATGAAAAATGACTCGAATTGTAATTAAAAAAAATGCGACAATGGAATTCTTAATTTAAATTCAAATGTTGCAAAAAACTCATTGACACTGGCATAATGCCCTAGTGTTTCTTACATTAGAAAAAACTATACCCCTCATTTTAATGTCACTGCAATGAAACAATGGTGAAATTTGACTACCGTCTTTTGATCAATTTGATTTAAAACATTTGTTTCAATGTGAGTGCTGTGTAACGAATTCGTGAACAAAAAACTGTTTTCAATGTTTTTTGCAGCTGATCAAAATATGTTTAAAATTATATTTTTCAACTGGTTTTAATGTCAGTTACATCTTGTTATGTCAAGGGTGTACGATAGCTTTTGTGACGTGGGAATTAGAAAAAAAAACTTTTCGTTAGTTTTCTAAATCTAAATTAAATTCCAAGGTGATGCGTTGAATAAAAGCCTTGAAGCCAAGTCATATTCAGTAAATTAATTTAGTTTTCTTACGCATTTTGTGATAGGAAAGGTAAAAAAGAAAAAGCCATCCATCTCCAAAAATGCTTTTTGGAGATGGATGGCTTAGCCTACAGCCGGATACCTCCTGCCACGGACAATTCGCGGCCCACGTCGCAGTTCCTACGTGGCAATTAATTGTGTTTTTATATTATTATATATGTTAGTCTTTAAGGTATATATCTATATGGGCCGTAGGATAAGAAAAATCCCATCTGTTTTTATTCTTTTGGTGCCTGAAATAAAGAATAAACAGAATAAACATATTTATTGGTACTTTTAAAATACTCGTCACTAAAATACATAAAGTTATTGTATTTAACCGTAGGACGTCCATTGCTAAATTGCACGCGGGTTTGCAAGCGCAGTTAGAACTATCCTTATGAAAATAGGAGACGCTGCTGCCCATCCTCTAGCTTATTTAACTTACCTCGCGTCTTACGACATCCACGGGTAGGCATATTCTTCAGCTGGGGCACCAGGCCAACCTTACAAATACCTTTACCTTACCTTTTTTGTGCTCGTGTGTCCAAAATAAATGTAGGTATTTTCTCTTTCTTTTCTTTCTTTCTTTCTTTACGAGGATACTTATTAGAAATCATCAAACTTGTTAATTTTATCCCTAATGAGCACTATACATTACTTCATCGTAGTAGGTTCATAACTAAGTTCACAGGCTTGAAGCAACTATGAATGTCGAGCCAGTACAAAAAGCCTAATGGCGTCGTAAAAAAAGCTAGGTTTCCAACGGTAAGTCTAAACTTAGAACTGGAACATAGACTAGGCGTACAGAACTCCTAAGAGCCAATAGAAGTCCTACCAATGTGAGTCATCATCACTTCAGCCGTAGGATATCTACTGCTTAAAATAGCCTCCCCCATAGACTTCCCTCAAACCAATGTTCAGCAGTGGACTTCTTCAGGCTGTTGATGATGATTGACTTCCAAAGTGACTTCCTATTATGTGGGGAGAATTTGGCCATACTCACCACGCTGGGCACGCGGATTGGTGAACGCAGTTAGAACTATCGTTGTTTATTAGACCGTACCCTAGTATTTTTCCTCAGTCGCCTCTTACGACATCCACGGATAGGTAGATATGGAGGGACCTATCTTCAGCTGGGGCTACCACGGCGTCGATGTGAGGAGTAGGTAGAGACCTATTGATCCTCTAAAGTATGACTGCGTTATAGATTTCATATGAACTAAAATGTCTACATTGTACGCTATGTAATCTCAATGTTTACGAATCTGGAACGAGAAAATCCGTAGAGGAACCAAAGAGACCGACGGAGCTCTCAGAATTAGCAAGTTGAAGTGGCATGAAGTACGCCATATAGCTCGCAGAACCGACAACAGTTACGGAATAAAGGTTCACGAACGACCACGAACGGAAGACCGACCGACGCAGTGTTAGCAACCGTACATTATTTCCGGTTTTATTGGTAGAATAATCTTTATTACCAATTGGGTGTAGAATAAATACTTTCGGGACACATGCTATGAACCCCTTGTATACATTATTTTCCAAAGTAAGTTGAAGAAATCGAAGGATTCTTGCCTCACAGAGGTTTTGTTCTAAGAGGTGGTTATAAGTTTGGTTCTAGAAAACTCATGTAGTGCATCTACGTCCCTCATCATTGCTAACGTAACGGAGGCTCTATTACGTGATAACCATACCGGCAACCGCAATGCGTATTGCCATAAAAATATGGCCATTTGTAGGCGCTTGGCTATTTACGGCTTTAGATCGCAATTTGTGATAGAGCTGACGCGAAAAATAGGTGTTAGAAGTGCGAGAATGATATCATCATCATTTCAGCCGTTCGACGTCCACTGCTGAACATGGCCTCCCTCACAGACAGAGCAAATTCCTTATCATGTGGGGGGATTTGCCCATACTCACCACGCTGGGCAAGCGGGTTGGCGAACGCAGTTGGAGCTGTTAAAATAAGGGACGCAGCTGCCCATGCCCTAGCTTTTTTCCCTTAGTCGCCTCTTACGACATCTCAGCGGATAGGTAGATATGGAGGGGCCTATTCTTCAGCCGGGGCCACAACGGAAAATGATGTAAGCAGTTATAAATTGTATTTTTACTGCTATGAAACGAATTAATGAAAATGGAAGAAATTTAATTACTGTCTTAAGAAAATTCACGTGGTACCTATATTAAAAGTAGTCTATATGCTATTCTAGGTAAAGAACTCTATCTATTCCAAGTTTCAACGAAATCGGTTGAGCCGTTACGGCATGATTGAACAACAAACATCTAGGTAAACATCCTCACAAACTTTCACATTTATATTATTAGTAGGATAGTAGGTTATGTACGTTATATTTCAAACCTTCTTGAAAAAATAGTTAATGACATACAAAAATAACTATGTCCGTCTTTATCAGCAAGTAACCGATTATCTATAGATAGAAAAATATGGAATGCAAAGCAAATTGAACCTATTGAATTATTTATGATCATATTATTCTAAGAGGCTTGTGTATGAGACCAATGACCAAATGGCTGGCGCTTACCTCGGACAAAGGATCAATAAAGCGATCCAACGAGTTAACGTCGCCAGCCTTTTGAGCACACTGCCTATGGTTGTTGATCAATGGTGGCCTATGTTGATCAGTGGACGTCCTACGGTTGAAATGATGATGATGATATAGGAATATCTCCTTTTCCATCTTGTTTGGAGGAGGTAGGGAGGCGAGATTTTCTCGTTCTAAATTGAAGCAGCCCGCCTGGGGAGGAACCTCCGCCTTACAGAAGATCGCAGCCAAATAACATTATTTGTTTCAAATAGTGCTGTGTTCCTGCGGTGAGTAAGGTTGCCAGAGCGGTATTGCAAGCGCTTATAGGCTACGGTAACCACTTACCAACAGGTGGACCGTATGCTTGTTTACCAGCTCAGTTGTATTTCAAAAAAATGGCAAAGAAGCATTAACGTCATTTCCGCTTTAAAACAACCGCCTTAAGACTCCCCTTTGTTAGAAAACCTTAGCTTAAACTAAAAGGTTAATTTATTTAACCATAAAAGGATTATTAAATATTCTAAGACTGTCGACAATTTGCTGATAAAGTAGCTACTTAATCTAATTTAAAACGATGACTTTTATTAGTGGGTAATGCCTTGTCTGCCCAATAGTTGGTGACCGCTAAATGACGGCTGTATAACAAAGGGGCGATGTGCTTGCCACCGGTCACGTATGGAATACTCAAAATGTGAGTGTCGAAATGTTTGGATGTGCATCTGACTAACCCCTTAGTCATCTGCTATAATAGATCTGAGGTTGTCCATCGTGCTCGGGGGAAAATTATAATTTCCTGATTATAATAAAATTTGACCTAAAAATTGCAGAACCTACGTTATGGCAATTTGGGGGAGGCTAAGTCGAGGGCGACTTCTTGAGGCCGATGATGATGCTTACCTGTCATCTCACTGGTTCCTTCTTGGTTATCCTGCATTAAGGTCCGACGAATCGGCGCTATATGTACCTATGTTTTGTTGTGGCCGTAAGAAAACGCATACCGCTTTTTCGATAACCAAAGTTTAATTCTCATAAAATATAACGACTAATTAGTGGGCAAGTAATTGAAATAAACGCGAAAGCTACACCTTGTGCTACGGTTATAACCTCCTTTTTGTAAAGTCGGTAAAAAATAGCTTAGAAACCTGTCGGTTATTGATAGCCTTATGGACAAACTCAGGGTACAATACAGGTGTCCCTCCAGTCCTGCCACATACATATATTATATGAAATCGTGCCGTTTTGCACCTAAAAGAAATGAAATGAAATGAAATGAAATAAGTTTTATTTGACAAACACAGACAGAAGACAGGAAGAAACAAAACAATAGGTTAAAAATAGGGAAACAAAAGACAGGACAGCAACATTAAAGTATGTACCTACCCAGGTTTAAATAAATAAGTAACTCAGGTAGGGGCACTTAATAAACAATTATTATAAATAAAAAAAGAAAAAACCTTACAGCTACATAACAAATTATAAAATACTAGATACCTACTAAAATACGGAAATCGCACCTTTTCCCAATAGAGATAGCAAATACGACAGACTTTTACTTGCTACAAGCCTTGCACTTATGGTCGACGTTGATCAAGAGATTGGATGAGACCTTGATCGTGTAATATAACCTTTAAATCATCAAAGTCAAAGTCAAGTCAAAGTCAAAAGGCATTTATTTCAATAAGATCACTAGGATCACTTTGAAACGTCTTAGAAACTAGGTGAAGCTTTATAATTCATCATTTCAGCCGTACGGCGTCTACTGCTGAACATGGCCTCACAGAAAGAGCGAATTCCTTATCATGTGGAGGGATTTGCCCATACTCATCACGCTGGGCATGCGAGAGCTATCGTTGTTAAAATGAGGGAGGCTGCTGCCCATCCCCTAGCTTTTTTCCCTTAGTCGCCTCTTACGACATCCGCGGATAGGTAGATATGGAGGGGCCTATTCTTCAGCCGGGGCCACCGCGGCCTTTAAATACCTACATACATAAATATAATATATGAAACTACGCGAGTCGTTGCCTACGCGAGAAATTTCATTTCAGTTACTTTGAGATGAATTTGAGTCGGTGTGCAAAGATCTTATAGGTACTGTTACACGATCGAGGTCTCATCTTTTCTCTTGATCAACCATATATTACAGAAAATAAGATATACTATTTCATTGATAGATAGATAGATAAATAGATAGATAAATCATTTATTCGACACACACAAATACAGCACAGACAGTGATAAAAACAATCGGAAGAAACAACAGTAGGTTACAATCACTATAAACAAACAGCTTAGGCACTTAGTAGGTAGGTAGGCTAACAGCCCACCTATAAAGTGGGTGCCAACTGGTGATACCTACTTATGGCGAGAAATGTCTACGCTGCAGTGGCATGGGTCAAAAAGGTCCTATCTCAGCTTATTGCTGCTCCGCCAAGGCGTAGCAGCGCTGGTTTTCAGATAGGACCTATTTCATTGCTTTACTTTCATTATTAAAATCGAATCAACGTAGTATATAGTGTGTGAAGGCTTGCCGCAATCGAATATAGACATCTTAAATTTGTACAAAATGATCATAATTTCCACTAAATGTGTAGTTTATTAAGTTTTTAAGTTCACTGTTAGCCTACCTACCTACTAAGTGCCTAAGCTTTTTGTTTACAGTGATTGTAACCTACTGTTGTTTCTTCCGATTGCTTGTATCTCTGTCTGTGCTGTATTTGTGTGTGTCGAATAAATGATTTATCTATCTATCTAAATAAAGTCGATTTTGTGTGTGCGATATTATTTGTTTATTTGTATAAATCACTCAAAAAATAACAGCCGTGGCCAAAACGTTTAAGAGCTGGTATGCATAAATTAATTACATGACACATCACATACATATTTTAACATTTTACGATTTTTTATAACTAAGGAAACGTGTACACAATAAAACAAATAGATGTAATTTCATGTGGAATACATCCACATCTGGTATTATGCTCAGCGATATCGCTTACCATTCAAGTAAGAATCATTTTGTACAAAAAATTAGATAGATAGATAAAAAAATTATTGGGCACTACAGACACACACAATTAACATAGATAAACAATTTTAAACTAAAGTACATACAATAGGTAGGTATAAATAATCAATAGAGCAATTTTTAAAAAAAGTAGGTATCTTAGAGTAGGCAAGTTTGCGTGTGCTGCAGTACGACAAATAGGCTATGGCTCAGTGAAATATTTTGCTTAAAAGCAAAAACACTGATTTTCAGCCAAAACCTGATCGAGAGCGAGCAGAACGAGTACAAACGAATAATGCGTAGGTACCTAGCTGTGAATTTGTGTGTTGTTGTGATTGTGTAGTGTGCTATCAATGATTACAAAATATGAAATACAATAAATTAATGACAATAGTGCGAAAAAATATAATAATAATAATGAACAAAATGAGCTTACAATATTTTTGTCTATTTTTGGCATACGAAGTGCTTGGAACACCCTCTATTTGCTTTTGCAATAAAAACTTTTTAAGCTTTAATTTAAATGTGTATTTAGTGCTAACATTGCGAATAGGGGGAGGAATATTATTCCAGCACTTCGTTGCCGCATATCTGAAACTTCCCCTGAAAGCTGCAGTCTTGTGATTGTGATAGGAAAGTGCAGATCTTAGTGACCGTAACCTTTCTAAAATTATTTAAATAAAAATATTTTTAGTAAATTTCTTTCGTAAATTAGATGAGATATCGCTCTCAACATTTAGCTCACCTTAGTTACTACTCGTCCCCTACGTCCCCTCGGACTCTAGTCCTAAGTACGTCCACCATAGGTTCAAAGACACCTCGCGAGCCTGTCGGAAGTCAATAGATATTTCCTCTATTCCCGATACAATCTATAAGGTGATTCATAATATGTATGTTATCCCGGAAGGGTAGGGATACGTCAATAAAGTCAATACAATTGGCAATAAAGTTTGTTCTACGACCTTTGGAAATCCGTTATTTTTCATTGCAAAATGAAAGCTGATATTTTATGATACCTTCCTATCTATTTAAGTTAGCTTTAATTTTTAGTTCAAATTTATCATAGTAAAAGAGATTATTTTCGTTTATATTTCAAGAGTTTAGCTTAGATAGAGTCAAGAGTTTTATTTTTTTGTTTTTCTTTCATTGAGCACTATTTAAGTTTATGTTTATTTTAAGAATTTTTTTGAGAATGCTATAGTGCACTTTTATTTTTATGTTTATATTATCAGACCCTGTTTTTATGATGATATTTTATGTAATTGATAATATACATAATGTTTGTGCACTTTCAACAAATAAATAAATAAAGCTATCTTGGGGTCAAATCAGTTCAAACTCAATTATTTAGCTGTTTTAGGTAGCAATCCTAATGTAGAAATTCCGTACATTTAATAATATGTTATAAAAATTAAAAAAGCCCAAAACACAGAAAATTTTTGCTAGAAAAAATATCGGAAAGTAAAGAACTTCTAACTTTTTTTCTTTTGATTCATAGAAAAAGCCTCATTCGGTATTGTACTAGTTAACGAACATGTTGTATATCTATCTATAGGTGTGCATAGATCCTGTTATTTAGTGTAACATCTGCCTAGCATTAGGCCTGACTTTGGTAGGTTATTATTTTAACTCTTGTGCATTATATACTAACCTCTTAGAGGCTCCTTTCGTGCACATGTCACATGTCTTCGAATTTTTAGGTTCTAGGACATGCCGGTTTCCTTACGATGTTTTCCTTCGACGTTTGAGAACACTAGTATACACATACATTTTCACAAAAAAAGCCTTTGGTGCACGACCGGATTCTAACCCACGACCCGTAGATAGGAAGACGGGGACACTACCACCAGTCCATTAGTGCTCTCTTTCCCTTATTGTAATAAAAGCCAGTAAATTAGTACTTCCCCTTGCTAGTTTATCTATTATCTAGACTTGTATTGCTTGAACATCTGCCGTTCCAGCATTTGGTTCTAACTTTATACATTCATTTTCTAACCCTTGATACACTTCATCATCGTCATTTCAGCCTTAAGACGTCCACTGCTGAACATGGCCTCCCCCAAAGACAAAGCAAATTCCTTACCATGTGGGGGGATTTGCCCATACTCACCACGCTGGGCATGCGGGTTGGCGAGCGCAGTTAGAGCTATCGTTGTTAAAATGAGGGAGGCTGCTGCCCATCCCCTAGCTTTTTTCCCTTAGTCGCCTCTTACGACATCCGCGGATAGAGATATGGAGGGGCCTATTCTTTAGCCGGGGCCACCACGGCCCCTGCATACACTTATCTGAGGCAATTTGGCGTTTGTAAAACATTCAACGATGAAAGACGAAAATACGAAGATCGAGCCCAATAGAAAACTTCAGAACCAAAATTCGTTGAAAATGAGGCTTTCTGTATTGGCCTCAACTATCAACTGAAAAAATTTGGAAATGAGGAAATCCGTAGAAGAACCAAGGTCACCTACATAGCTTTCAGAATTAGCAAGTTGAAGTGGCAGTGGGCAGGCCATATAGCTCGCAGAACCGACAACCGTTGGGGAGTCAAGGTTCTCGAATGGCGACCACGAACCGGGCGACGCAGTGTTGGAAGCCCCCCACCCGATGGACCGATGACATTGTCGGTTGCGGGAAGTCGGTGGATGGAAAGGGCTCAAGACCGTTCGTCGTGTAACTCTTTGGGGAGGCCTATGTCCAGCAGTGGACTTCTATAGGTTGTTGATGATGATGATGATAACTCAACTTTCAATTTTTTTCATTCATATTTTTTTTTTCTGTCTTGCTTATCCTTATTCTGGATAATTTAATCTAGAGCAGCATACCATCCTTTTAGCCTAGTCAACCTTATCCACAGGAAAGACTTAGTCAATACGTGCGGATCTAACTAAGATGCGGGCTATCTCCAGATGATTTTCATTCACCGAATCGACCACATTCTTTCGAATAGAACAATACATTGGCCCACGACCGGGATTCAAACCAGTGGTTGGAAGGGGCCACTACCACTCCAACAGTGCAGTATTTTAATTCTCTAGTATTTTTAAATAAAGAACAATTTATCTGGACCAAATAAGCAAGAGCAACCAAGTACGAAATTCAATAAACCAAAGATAAAACTGTCCAAATAAAGCCGTTCCAATTTCTAATCGCTCTCTAACTAAATAACCGATTAACATATTCGAAGACTAGGACACTGACAGTTACTAATATTCTAAACACTTTTAGACTAATCTCGTCCACTTCGAGCTATAATCCGCCTTTTTAATTTCAACCTTAGACAGGGGTAAATAAAGCAGAGTTTCGATTATAATTTTGGCCGGTGAATGGAGCCTGAAAGTATTCTAGACGTGTATTGATTGTCGCATTGCAATTACAAGGCAAAATTGCAAAGTCGTTGCCATAAATCGCATTAAATTGACGTTATGATTACTTGTAGCCACCGCGAACAGCGCACGTCGCAGTGGGATTAAAACAGCTGAGCCAATTCATATTGCAACGTCACCTGGCCCCCAATTCTACTAATTCAATAACTTGAAAATGATAATAATCGCACCATTATCCTTCAGTTATGGTTGTAGCCACCTTCGTTTCTTTGATTTCATTGGTCAATTGGTGTCACAATGACTGCCATTGATAAACGACTGTGATAGCAGAATACCAAAAGTGTCAAAAGTGGCCATTTTGCCATTGAACCATTGTCATTTTGAAGACATTGAATTAGTAAAATTGGGCCCCTGAGAAGGAGGCTAGTTCACGATATGACAGTGTTAATATTTACAGCCTGAAGTCTTATTACAACGGCGTACGAATTGCCATCTAAAATTCGTTTGAAAATGATCTTTACATCTTCTAATTAAGTCAATTTTAAGTTTGATTTATAGTATGTTATTTAGCTGTATCGCAAACCCTAACAAACTTAAAATTGTTAAAATAGACTTTAATCAGTACACGGATAATTTTCTACTACATTACTAATATGTAAATAAACAAATTATAATGTTCATAAAAACTGTATGATGATATTAAACATAGTATATTTTAAGTACCTACCACCGTACCATCAACTTTGCTATTTTGTTTGGACGGCGACGTAACGAATAAATAAAATAGCGCCGACATGCTCGCATTTGATTTGCAATGAGACGTTACGGTAGGGCCCTTATGGTTTCTACTCTACTCCAAATAGGTCAGCCGTTCTTCCTGGTCTGTGGGATGGCTTGTTATGCTAAACCACTAGTGGTAAAGTGATATAACTCACATAAAATAAGGAACGAGAATAGGAAAATTATGATCACAATATAAATTTACTTTGAGTTTATCGCTAGAGTTTGCGTTTCCGTGGTTGTTTCAACACCTGGTTTTGGTTGCAATATACAAACTCACATTCTATTTATAACTATGACGCCTGAATAGACGTAAATATATTCCAGTAAACCAAAACCTAAAAACAGTAAAGACGAATCTATCATACTTAGAATTTTGTCAGTAACGTAATCATAGTGAATTTGTAGATAATCTTATTGGGCCATACCTACATCTGATATAAAGCTTTGTTGAAATTTAGTGCAATATTAATAATTAAGGAAAAACTAGTTTACGAACGCGGCTTCGCTCGCGCGGTACCTTGATAAAACGTAGCCTATACGCTATTCTAGGTAAACTCTATGTATTCCATTGAAAGTTTCATCGAAACCGATTGAGCCGTTACGGCGTGATTGAACCATAAACATACAGACATCCTCACAAACTTTCGCATTGGGATAGAAGGATTTCAGAGAAATATAGTACCAGCGAGTTGAAATATTATAATAACCGTGTTGCAAATTGTATTAACAATTCTGTTGTGTTCTGTTGGGCAATAGAAACGCTTATTGAGACGTTAGCAGGTACAATATGATTTAACTTAACGGTACTACTGGCAATTATTATCTAACTAATGGTTGTAAAATTCTAATTTAGCCCCGGTTTAGAATATAACTAGAATGTTTCACAACATACCTACTCTAATATACAACGTATTCCGTAACTAGTACGCTATCCCGAAGAACACGAATCATTAGCACCCAACAGTCACATACCACTGACTTGAGTCACAGTCCTGACCCCACACTAGGATTCCGGCTAGGATTTCTACGGCTGAATTGCTGATGAGGATTTTCCTATGAATAGAATACTATTTTTGTGCATGGCTATTATTTCATAGCAAAAAGTATAAAAGGGTTCTTTATCTTTATTTCAATGATAAAATCATAACTTTTCGTTTGGTGGGAACTGCCAGTGACATAAATTTATTTATAAAAAATCTTTGTCTCTGATTTAGAATCCATTTGCATACATCGTTGGAACATTTGTAATGAAATATGTGAATAAATTATAAGGGACAATGTCTTGAGAGTAGGGAAGAGGAAGCTATAATTAAAATAGTGGTTGATATTAGGGGTGATACGACGCGTAGAATTCGATTTGATTTTATTTTAATTAAAAAACAGCTCAAAGTAAATAATTTATAATGTTGTTGTTGGCCTTTTCAACTTTTCACCTTTTCAAACTATTTCATAAAATTATTATTATTGTTTAAATTAATATAATGCTTGGTAGGTATTTTAGTTCCATAATATATGTGTTTGCTAGGAATAAAAAATTGTTGCTGAAAAAAAGATTTAATTGAAATAGAGGAAAAAAGGCGTGCATTGTTGAATTTAAAATAATAATATAACATACAATCTTAATTAATATTGCAAAGACAGACATATGCGTATTTTGATCAAGACAAGATGCCTCCTGACAACCCTACTTCCTATGAATGAAACACTTCACATACATCTCACTTCGCTATTCTAATGATAATTCAAACCTGTTCTACGCAATCTTTATTTTTTGTTTTAGCTCCACTTTTTGGGGTCACATAATTGTGTCAACGTACCATTGTTATTACCATTGCAACTATAAACAAAAGATTCGAGGGTACAGTTTTATTATTTGAATTTCGAATCCAGTTTCGCTGTCATTGTCTTAGCTTGCAAAGGTGCAATATTCAGATGAGTTCGAAATATGAAAATTAGTTTTTTGTACTTATACCCGTTCGTGCATGGGAACCGCTGACCCCTTTTTCGGACGTTGGGATTTCATTGTGAAGGTACTTTTGTTTTTTTTTTCGTAATGCGGCAGTTATTTTAGTTTTATTCTACCGGTTGATTTAGTTATGAAGCAGATGGCCGTTTTGTCTTCTTGTTTCATTGTCTCGTTTTAAAACGCAGCACTTTGGGACTTTATTGAGGTTAATTTAGTTTTTTTGCTTTTTGTACTAATTTCGTTACAGTTTTGTCACATATTATTCCAAAACTAATGTTTATTGTGGGATAGGCTATTCAGTACAACAATTAATTTATAGAGATATTTTAAAAATCTTCGGCATCATCATCATCATTACCCTGTGGAATAGGCCTCCCCCAAAGACTTCCATGGACTTCCAAGACAGAAAAAAAATTATGAATGAAAAAAATTGAAAGTTGAGTTATCATCAACAACCTATAGAACTGCTGGAGATAGGCCTCCCCAAAGAGTTCGATCGGTCTTGAGCCTTTTCCATCCACTGACTTCCCGCAACCTTCACAATGTCGTTGGTCCATCGGGGGCCTTCCAACACTGCGCACTCGCCAGGTTCATGGTCGCCATTTAAGAGCCGTTATTCCCCAACGTCAAGTCCACATATAAGTAGGTACCTAAGTGAATGTAAACAGCACATGTATATAATCAAAATGGATACCTACATAAAAAGAATTTGTATGCTAATAAATCTAATAATGGCGGATAACAAGATAGGGGGAGCGCAGTTTGATTTAAAAAACCTATCGGACGGGGGTGGTTTGTACAGTCGGGCTCATAAAGTTTCCTCAAAAAAACTTACTATCACACTGAATAAATCAGTATTTTCTCCTACAGTAAACAATTTCCTACGTCTTTATTTTATAAGGCTTTTTTTTAAGTAAGGAAGGTGTTGTTTAGAATGTTATGTTCGTTAATTCAATTATCCTTATAGGCAATATCTACAAAAAATGAATATTGCGAGATTATTTTCGATAAAAAAACTTGAAAAACTGATGATGCCTTGTAGAGAGGCGAAACACGAGTCGAATTCTTATTAAGTTTGTTTGTGAAAAATAATAATAATAACAGTTGAAAATTAAGCTAAAATAATATTATACTAGGAATGAACTCTGTTTTCTACGACTACGACTACAAGTAGAAAATAGAGTTCAGATCACCAACCACAGGCAGCGTTTGTTTGTTGAACTTATAAAGAATAGATTTGCGGAATAGTACTATATATTTGTCTATTTAATATCTTAGAATGGACTTCCGCAAAGTCACGCCCGAATCAATTAACTATCTTAAAAAACTCATCGACTTCTGATGCTGACTGTACCTCGTTACGTCCCCATCGGTCTTGATGAAAAGTTCATTTTCTTTGCGTTCCCTCTTCGAAATCGCACACGAAGCAGGGTGCATTTACATAGTCAGTAATAATAGGTGGAGGCTCTTTGGAGTACGCTTGAGGTGACGGGGAATATATTCTGTGCATTATCATAGTAGGTAATGCTGATCAAAGGGATTTAAGTAGTAGTTATAAAAAAGTAATCAGTATTTTATACATGGTGATTCATAATGTATGCTATCCCAATGCTATTCTACAACCAATTTGACTGACCTCATAGCTCAGTTGGTAGTAACTCTGCCTTCTGCGCTAGAGGTCTCGGGTTCGATTCCCGCACTGGGCAAACAGCCGTGGTGGCCCCGGCTGGAGAATAGGCCCCTCCATATCTACCTATCCGCGGATGTCGTAAGAGGCGACAAAGGGAAAAAAGGTAGGGGATGGGCAGCAGCGACCCTCATTTTAACAACGATAGCTCTAACTGCGATCGCCAACCCGCATGCCCAGCGTGGTGAGTATGGGCAAATCCCCCCACATGATAAGGAATTCGCTCTGTCTGTGGGGAAGGCCATGTTCAGCAGTGGACGTCGAACGGCTGATGACTGGGCAAACATTTATGTGATTAACACAGATGTTTGTTCTGTGTCTGGGTGTTAAATATTTATCTATTATATCAGTCTCTGGTACCCACCCATAGTACAGGCTAAAAAAAATTGCCAATAAAGTTTTTTCTACGACTTGAATAAATTCGTTTTTTTTTCATTAAAAAACTCTATGTAAAAATCAGCTGTTTTGGTTTCAAATCAGTTCAACCAAATGAGTTGTTTAGGTAGAAAACTTGATGCTGAACTTCTCATACGTTTAGTATTTTTTTTTTTATGTCCTGCAGCGGGAATCGAAACTGCACACATCTAATAATACGAACATCCGAACCTTACAAACTTTAGTAGGATAAGCCTATTTGATTTTCGCCACAATCTCACCTGCCAAGTGATGATGTGGCTGAGATGGATCACGAAGGTCTAGAAGTCATACATTCATTCTAACCTTGTAGTGACGTAGAAGCTATAAAAATAAAGTAAAATCTCGATAAAAAGCTAAGAAAGAAAACCCATTAAAAACAATTTCCAACATTAATTTCTCGTTGGATCCAGACCACGAAATCTCTTGTCTGTTACAGACGAGTTGATAAAGATATTAAGGTGCGGTTACTTAAGATACCATGGCCGCTACAAGACTGACGTAAAATACTGACGTATGGCTCGTTTTCGTAGTCAAAGTGACATGCCACAAGCAGAAATAATTTACGATAGCCAATGACATCGGTGAGGCTTGAAATCTCTTAATTTTGATTGGCTATGTTTGACAATTGCTATCGTATTGTAAGCGTAACGCTATCGTGAATTATTGGTATGCAGACCACAGTTGTTGCCATGATGCGCGTTGACTTACAAGGTTATAAGCCCGCAAGTTTAGTTTTTAAAGCTAGATACTAAAAACCTATTTACATGGAGAGATGTTCGCGCTCGCTTTGTGAAGAGAATATCTAAGAAATTATCGCAAGCAAGAATCTTTAGGCAATACTTAAGTATACATGTTTACACTCAAACAAAAAATCCACATGCTTTAATAAAGTGGTAGGTTACACGAGAATGCACCTTCAAGGCGAAAAACTCTCTCCAACATAACGAGAGCCTTAGCTCGTTTTGAAACCAATATTTATAAAAAATACGTTTGCTTTTTTTCAATACGGCCGCCATATAACGGAACATCGTTTTTTAGAAAGCCAAGACTATACGGATGAAAGAAACTCACATAAAATAAAATTGTGTGAAGGGGCCATTTTTTGAGATCCTGTCATTTTCACGTGATTGAGCTGAATATAGGGGAAAGTTCCTGCTTTTAGTTTCATATTATGTATTTTTTTTTTATGCAACAGATGTGGCAAACAAATTTACGGCCCACCTGATGGTAAGCGGTTACCGTAGCCTATGAGCGCTTGCAATACCAGAGGCATCACGCACGCGTTGCCGACCCCGAACCCCCTTCCCCCTAAAGAGCTCTGGCAACCCTACTCACCACAGGAACACAACACTATTTGAAACAAATAATGTTATTTGGCTGCGATCTTCTGTACAAGTATACAAGGTGATTCTTAATATGTACGAAATATGAAAAAAAAATTGTTCTATCTATGTCTTTCGAAATATTTGTATCTTTTTATCGTAAAATTCTATGCAAAAATCAGCTGTTTTCGGGACAAATAAGTTCATTATTGATATGATTAGCTCGCGCGATCAAACATAAATCCTATCCTACTATGATATTACAATTGGGTGTTAGTTGTTCAATCACGCCGTAACGGCTGAACAGATTTTAATAAAACTTCAAAATGATAGAGTTCTTTACCTAGAATAGCATATATGCTACTTTTAATCTACGTACTCGCATGGGCGAGTGAAAAAGAAAGAAAGTATTTACTACCTATGTATTTACATACAACACCAAATCGACCAAGTTGTTTGAGAGGTTTCGATCGCTTTGCTTGCTTGATCAATAAATGCAAAATTGTGCTTCATTTGTTGGTTTGTTATCACACAGTAACAGAGAGACAGAAAGGGGGGTAAATTGAAAACCAGCGCTGCATGCAATGCATGCATCAAATGCTGAATTTACTCCCTTTGCCTTTTTATTATTATTATTTTTTGTGTATCCTGCTCTTTTTTAATATTTGTTCTTAAAGGCAATAAATAAATATAAATATTCCGGACATTTCATACATGGTCAACTAATCCCAAACTAGGCATAGCCTGTACTAGAGACTGATATACTTAATAGATATATATTTAACACCCAGACACAGAACAAACATCTGTGTCAGTCAAAAATGTTTGTCCAGTGCGGGAATCGAACCCGCTACCTCTAGCGCAAAAGGCAGAGTTACTACCAACTGAGCTATGAGGACAGTCAAATGATTTTTTTATTTTTTATATTTTATTGACGTGGTTTTTTGAAATAATATTTTTATGTGAGGAAGGTTGCCGGTTTCGACAACGCGTGCGTGATGCCTCTGGCGTTCATAGGCTACGGTAAGCACTTAAGAAGAGGTTTGCCTCATAAAACAACATTTGCAAATAAAATATTTGCATGCTTGTGTAGCAAAAACATGTGCGCCCGGTTACTGCATAAGAATAGCGATTATATTCAACTACCATGTTTTAGCAATTTCAGGAGGAGGTAGGGCACAGCGAGATTTTCTCGTTCTAAATTGGAGCAGCCCGCCTGGGGAGGTACCTCCGCCTTACAGAAGATCGCAGCCAAATAACATTATTTGTTTCAAATGGTGTTGTGTTCCGTGTGTGCGGTGAGTAAGGTTGCCAGAGCTCTTTAGGGGGGGGAGGGGTTCGGCAGGTAACGCATTAGCAATACTCCAGGTGTTGCTAATGTCAATAGGCGACGGTAACCACTTACCATCAGGAGGGCCGTAAGCCTGTTTGCCTCCGTATAACATAAAAAAAAAAAAAAAAAAAAAAAAAAAAAAAAAAAATATACTGCTTTTATTTCATTTCATTTCATAAGCTGTTGTGTGCCACCTAAGTTGCTTATAAAAAAAAAAGTACATCATTCAAGAAATACCAAGTTCAAAATTGTATCTCTTTTAAGCAACAAGTAGATAAGGAACAAAAAATAGTGGAACTACTAAAATAATAATGAATGATGCTCTCATTCGAACACTTTAAGAGCACATACATTCTACATAAACTAGCAACATTGTTAGGGGGTGTTGCACCCTATTACAAACACCCCCGCGATTTACTGGCTTTTTTGTGACCCCATCAAAAATGGTGGTTTGCTATTGTGAAAATCGATATTCAAAGCTCGCCAACCCAACTCTGATTGCGAATTATTTTAAAACTATACCAAACTAGTTGTTACCCGCGACTTCGACCGCATTCATAATAATTTTCACCCCTTACTTTGCCCCTTTGAGGAGGATTTTGCGAAAATTCTGAAACAAATATTTCTTTATTTCTTACCACAAGCCTAAATACGTATTTTCAGATCCCTAACTTGAGGAATTATGAATTGCCCATACAAACTTTCAACCCCTATTTCACCCCCTTTAAGATTATTTTTAGAGATAAAAGAAGCCTATGTCCTTCCCTAGTATATAATCTATCTTCTTTCCAAATTTCAATACGATCCGTTCAGCAACAAACAAACAAACTATATAGATAGTGTGGATGAATGGGTGGATTTGTGCTTCAGCCATTCTTAAGCTGGGTTTACATTGGTTGATTTTCGTATATCAATACACAGGCAAAAAGCATTTAATCTTGTAGTTGTGTTCTTTTTTCTCTATCAAAAAGCACATTTAGTTGATTCTTTATTATTATGAATGTACCATTTGGGCGTTATTTACATTTATTATTAAGGCTTTGAGAAAAAAAGTAAAATCAGAAGGTCTGTTGATTGAAATGCACAGACAGCAAAACAAAGTATCTTCAATGTAGCACATAAAATCGAACATTTATGTAAGCAACGCTTTTCACTATTTATTTTTGTTTATTGGTAAGCGTTTACTTAAATCTAGACAAAACAAACTTATAAAAGATTACCCCAGTATTGTAAATAATGTTATAGGTTATTGAGGCAGGAAAAATTTGTGTTTTTATGGTTTGACAGATTTTTATAAGTTAAGCTATATGTGACAGGGCCATGGTGGCCCCGGTTGAAGAATAGGTCCCGCCATTACTACCCGTGGATGTCGTTAGAGGCCAATTAAGGGGAAAAGTTAGAGGATGGATGATGAAAGCCATAAGTTCCCCATTGAGTAAATGTTATTTTTTAGTTCTCATATTTTTAGGCGCTCAGCTCCTTGAAGATCTCTAAGGGAACTAGTTCAAGGCATGTCTAAACATTACATTTGGCATAATAAAATATGACCATATTAACAATACAATCGTTCCAAAATAACCACATATATAACAGCATATCGTGAAAAATAAAAAAACCCTGATGTTTTTTAAGAAATTGTTTTGCCGACTGTTCTTACTTAAGTCGAAAATTATTTGACTAAACACCCGACTTGGGGTCCCCAGAAAGAGCATTACTTTTCCCAATTTGCTATTGCAATTATGGAAATCTATTGGGGGAGATGTGACATCCGAACATTTAATTTCGTCCATGTACCATCTTATTTTATAATATTAGGTACCTATTTGTAGATAAAACGTAATAAACTTCACCCGTCTAGTGAAGTTTTTTTACGTTAATCTATCAATAACTAATTGGTTACTAACTGGACTCATAGCTCAGTTGGTAGTTACTCTGCCTTCTGCGCTAGAGGTAGCGGGTTCGATTCCCGCACTGGACAAACATTTGTGACTAACACAGATGTTTGTTCTGTGTCTGGGTGTTTAATATATATCTATTATGGATATCAGTCGCTGGTACCCATAGTACAGGCTATGCCTAGTTTGGGATCAGTTGACCGTGTGTAGATCACACACGGTCAACTGAATCCCGAACATTTATTTAATTCGTTGGTAACACAGCAGTTAAAAGTGCTAGTCTTTTAAACTCAAGTCTTTTGAATAAATAAAGCTTCGCATGACAATTTACGCGGTGTGTGACAACCAGGCAGCGAATAGGAACGGTGTATATTTCTCTCCGCTTCATAAATAGCTGCATTTCATGTTTATGAAACTTCCAAACCAGAATTTAACCCTCTTATTCATAATGAGTCTCTAAATTTATCGGCTCGATAGCTATCGCCCTGTCTTTTTCTGACAGTAAACAAAAGAAAGAAGCGGACATACTTGTATCGAGCCGATAAAGTTAGTCATTTGTGACTAACACAGATGTTTGTTCTGTGTCTGGGTGTTAAATATATATCTATTATGTATATCAGTCTCCGGTACCCATAGTACAAGCTATGCCTAGTTTGGGATCAGTTGACCGTGTGTGATATGTCCGGAATATTTATTTTATTTATTTATTGATTATGAATAATAATCATAATCATAATCATTTATTTCCTCTATACACATGTTACATGCACTTAGATATGTCAAAACAAAATAGTTCAATTGCAATGCAAATGAAATAAAAATAAATAAAATTCATAAAGAATGAACATATTGAAATAAACATGTCATATTTAAACCTATTAACTAATTAATTACTAAACACAGTCACCAGAAAATATATATTTATCAGCCAGAGCCTCGTCAATGTTGTAATAACGTTTGTGCAACAAATGTCTTTTTATATAATTGAAAAATTATATGTCAAGTTTATTTCTAATGTCATTAGGAATAAAAGAGTAAGCAATTATCTGAGCGAAGTGACATTAATTATCATGTCCATTCTGTTCTCAAAATATTATCGGTTTCACCCTTGAAAAATTGAATGGTTTCCAACCCTTTATACTTTGAAGAGATTATCAAAATAAGTAGTATTTACACGAACCACAAATAACTCAACATCACAAATCAATCACATTCAAACCCACAACAAATCAATAAGTTTAACATAACAAAGACTCCAATACGCTCGTGCCATAACCAATTTTAAAATCAACACCTCTATTGATCCATTCGATCTTATTAAAAAAAGACGCCCCAAAAACCCAAGAAAAAATACCCATACCTACAAAAGGGTTAAGCACTTAGAATTTTAGCAGTCCCAAAACTTTTTCTGCAACTTTTTGTTGACTTATGATCCCGTGTGTGAACGGAATTTTAATTATTTTTGCACTGTTTTATTAGGGGGTCATTTTTTAATGTTTGCCACTTAACTCGATCACGGTAGATGTGGTTTGAATGTGATGTTTTTGATACTTAGCGTTTTTGCTGATTTTTTTGAGCGAGAAAAACGTGTGATTTTTCTGTGAGAACTAAGTTTTTGTGATTTTGATAGATATATGGTATATTTTACCTATGACAAGAAATCTAATTTCAATAATCTTTTAGCAAGTGTATGGTTCTTCTTCTTGTCGTGTCACTGATTCTTTCTTGGTCATTCATCCTGTATTATGTCAGTAACCGGGTTGAGGTATGGTGGCCCTGAAGGGCCTATGACCGTCGGTGAAATAATCAGTGTAGTGAAAGTATTAAAATCCGCCTCTTAGAGGCTCCTTTCAAGTGTATGGTGAATCAAATATTTACCAATAAGTAATTCTTTGAAAGTAATTTCTTTAGTTTATGCGCTTTGAGCGTATTTTCATTAGGTTTACTTTGATATTAAATAGACAAACAAATATGTAGTACTATTCCGCTAATCTATTCCTCATAAGCACAACAAAATGCAGACGCGTGCACCTCCCACACTGCTCGCAATAAGAAGCCATGTAAACATTTTCTTTCTATAAGTAAATAAAAACGAAAAACGCAAATCTATAAAGTTTTTAAGACTTTTTTCCCGAAAAAATTGTTCGCAAAATAGTAAAATAATGTTTCCACATAGCCCCATCAAAAATCCTCACAAATTAACGAAGGCATCAACAGAACGTGCTCACTAATTAATTTCTAGGGAAAAATTGAATTATGGGGTGCAAACTTTTGACGAAACTTAAATAAAAATGCAGATAGGTAGAAGTTTGTTAACAAGGGAGGTAACCCCCCTCTTTTGAAGTTCGGAAGCACGCGAGCGTGAGGGTTCCGTGTACCTACTTAGGGGTGAAAAATAAGTCTCCCCTTAAATAAGATATCCACGAAATTGAAATTGTTGGGGCGAATATTTTCATTTGCTTTAGGCATGTTTTCCGAATATGTTTATAAGTTATAATGATGAAGGCACAATTAGTTTAATCAAAGTAGAATTGCGGTGCAATTGAAAAAAAAAAGTATCATATCTTGGCGTGATGGATAGCTCAGCTGAGCAGCAAGAAGTGGAAGTACCTACGATCCCCGATGCGGCAGCACTAATCTTTGATGATCTGCAAAATATGAGGTTGAGGTATGGTGGCCCTGAAAAGGGCCAATAATTGATAGAACCAGTGCGGTGAAAGGATTAAAGAGTGAAAGGACTAATTGTTAATAGTTTGAACAGTTTTGACCCAAAAGAGTTGATTTTTGCACAGGGTTTTTTAAATGAATATTGACTTATTACAAAAGATCAAAAGTTGTAGAACGTACTTTATTCCCAACTGGGTGTAGAATAAATCCCTTTATGCATAGTATATATGTTATGAATCACCTTGTAATTAATTAAATCTGAAGCGTAGACATATTTCCATGCGCTAGCAAAAGAAATATCTGTCGATACACAATTGTAAGTTTTTAAAACGGGTTCGCGAAAAAACTCACGTAATTAAAGCCAGCATTAATTGGATCTTAACTTATTAAATTAATTATGCAGCGTTCTGCAAGTTTCGCTCCGTTTTAGGGTTCTGTGGCCCGAGCACGAATAAGGTTGGGCACGGCGAGAAATGAGGTACCTTCGCCTTACAGAAGATCGCAGCCAAATAACATTATTTGATTCAAATAGTGTTGTGTTCCTGCGGTAAGGTTGCCAGAGCTCTTTAAGGGGGGTTCGGGGTCGGCAACGCGTGTGTATTGCAAACGACCATAGTCTACGGTAACCGCGTACCAATAGGTTTTTTTTTAATGTTATACACCTGCAAAAGGCTTACGGCCCTCCTGATGGTAAGTGGTTACCGTCGCCTATTGACATCAGCAACAGCTGGAGCTAATGCGTTGCCTGCTGAACCCCCCCCCCCCCCCCCCCCTAAAGAGCTCTGGCAACCTTACCGCAGGAACACAACACTATTTGAAACAGGTATGCTAGTTTGCCACCTTACTTGTATGAAAAATCAGACGAGTGAATGCTCATTCTATCCCCACTCTATCAAATTATTTTAGTGTGAACACACTTAGAGCATTAAGCCAGTTTCCTGCATGATTCATTTTGCTTGCAAAGCCGCGGGCTTACGCTAGTATTGTAGAAAAAATTTATTGTTTGGTGTAACTCAAAAATGTGACTTTTATACACAACTTTTGTACATGTCTGACGTCTGTCCGTGATTTAGGAGAAGAGACTCATAGACTCATTTACTCTAGATTGCTTAGAATTTTTTTTTTTATCAACAGTTATACACAATTTCCTTAGCTGATAAATTAAATAGAAGGTACGGAACCCAGTAATGAAGTTATACAAAGCAGACTTTTGTTTTTATTGTGCTGTACAAGCCCGCAGTCAAAAGCACTACTACCATTGCTTGTTTTTTTTTATTATTTCTTCAAGATGAATGAAACAGGTTTTTAATTGTATGAGTTTTAGAATTGTATGAAAACTTGATCTCGTTATCGGCTAAGGGCTTGATTTGAGTTTTGAGAGTGGATTGAGTAGTGTGTGAATTGTGGTGCAGTTTTGAAATATTTTAATTAGGCTTTGGTTGTTTAAAAAATCTCAAGCAGATGCAAAACAAACAGTTTGAATTCAAAGATATAATTTTCGTCTATAATTTTACAACTAACATAACAAGGTGCAAAAAAAGCGACATTCGACTATACTATGATTTAAGAGCTTAGCTCTTGTCGGCGTAATTATGCAATTTCCTTAATAAATAATGCTAAATAATTTAAAATATAGTACGGAACCCAGTAACTTTCTGTAGTCATCACCAAAAGTGAATGATAATGCAGGGTCAAATGTGTTCGATTAGTGATATATATATAGCTAATGGTGTCAATTCAATTCAATTCATTTATTTCTCTCCATAGGCATAAAAACAATGCACTTAGAAATGTCAAAACATAATAAAAACATACAATGGTAAATACAAATAAAAAATGTATACAATGTCAAGAACTTAAAATAATTATTTGTGTAGTTACCTAATTATGATAAAAATAATAATAGGTAGGTAGATTTATTATGAAAAACGAAAGCTAGCACCTGCGATAAAAAGTAACATAAGTTCAGATGCCATCAAATGGTAGTGATCTGGATCACTTCAGCTATTTATAGATTGTTTGCAGCTGTTTTTAGATAGCTAAACTGTTTGTGCATATTGTAAAACATGTTTGAACCTAATTTTCACAGAAAACAACGATACTGTCAGTTTACTCCGTGGTCATGCATGTCATATAAAACTGTGCCAAAATATCAGGGAATATCCCGTTTTTACTACAAATTATGATTAGTATCCTACTATCTTACTCCCTACTAATATTATAGATGCGAAAGTTTGTGAGGATGTTTGTATGTTTTGTTGTTCAATCACGCCGTAACGGCTCAACCGATTTCATTGAAACTTGGAATAGATAAAAATTCTTTACCTAGAATAGCATTTATAGGCTACTTATTATGTAAGTAGGATAGATGAGATAAACAAAATGGCTGGCGTGGACTGGATAAGCAAGGCGAAAAATAGAGACGCTTGGAGCAAAATGGAGGAGGCCTTTACTCGTTGAGAGGTCCTTACGTAGAATAGAATAGAATTGAGAATTGAATTGAAGAAACGTTTATTCTACTACCTATTTAAACAATCAAATTAAATGTAAAAATGAAATTCAATAGAATAATTATTTAATCTAATACTTAATGCATGCTTTAAATATATTTTGTTGATTTAATATTATATACTACTTAATTTTTTACTATTTACCATTTGCTTATGTTTTTATTAAGGAAATAAAAGGCTATAATAATAATAATAATAATTATGTAAGTACCAAGCGAGCGAAGCAGCGGGCGGAAGCTAGTAAAGCATATATTTGTGTGTGAATATAAATTCACTACATTATACAACCTTACAATGTCATCGGTCCATCGTTTGGGGGGCCTTCCAACACTGCGTCGCCCGGTTCGTGGTCGCATTTGATAACCTTTACTCCTCAACGGTTGTCGGTTCTGCGAGCTATATGGCCTGCCCACTGCCACTTCAACTTGCTAATTCTAAGAGCTATGTCGGTGACCTTGGTTATTCTACGGATTTCCTCATTTCGAATCTTATCACGTAGTGAAACTCCAAGTATAGCATAGCATTCTAAAACATAATATGGGTAAATAACCACTTGGAAAGTATATAGACTTTACCCACTCAAACCACCCTCATAGTAAATACCCTCTATGGAGAGCCAATTCCGTAAATAAATATCCAAAGATATATTGAGCCGTCACTCTGATTAGGGGTCCCTGACGGATAAAAAAGAAATGACGAAAAAAATTTAGGGTACGGTTCCCCTCACGAGTTTTTTGCTCACCCCACAAGAGACTTGTATTGGTACATAGATATTGATTATTGGGGGCAGGCCCTTAAGTTCGATTGATACGTTTGGTTATTACGAGTACATAGGAATTATGTAAACTGTATGTGCACGAAAAGAGCCACTAAGAAGCGCCACTTTGATCCATTCACTACACTGATTCTTTCATCGATAGACTCAGGCCCTTTGCAGGGTCACCGTCCCACAACCTGGTCACTGACCTAATACAGGTGACCAAGAAATAATCAGTGACACGCCAAGAATAAGAAATGTAAATTTTGCATATGCAAGGTGATTCATATAGACTGGTTAGCATGGGGATGTCTGAAATTATGGAGCCGTGTTCAAACGGCTATATCATCTTATATAATATTTAAAATTCTAAATTCTAAATTAATAGTATTCAGTTGAGCTACCTATAGATTTGCCTACTATAGCCGTTTGTAACGGTCTTTAGATGGCTCAACTGTTTCTTGTGTATTTTAACCTGTATTAGTTTTAAGTTTATTTCTGTAAATTAAAACTTAGTTTAAAATTTATTTCCAAATTATATAATACTTACATTTACTAATTAAAGTCAATTTCGAGTTTGACACGATATAGCAAGGATGGCAGCCTGAAACACCAAAACTGTCTTTTTTTGTATATTTTTAAATGTGGTTTAATACTGTTTAATAAATACATGGGTTATGAAGTCTTTAGAAAAACTTCACATTTCCCAAAACTTTATAAAATAAAGAAATAAATGACCATGACTGTAAATGAAACACTTCACCCGCGGGAATCTCTCGTTTCTCCGCTGAGCAACGTATTAATTAATAGTACAGTCAGCATCAAAACTCATTTTCAGATTTCAGAAATTATTTATTGCTGTAGCATTTTTTTCTATTGTCTAGTTACACCAAACCTATCCAACGTAGCTATATTTTTACATAGTGCAAATGCTAATCTTCACTGGCTGACTCTATGAGAATTTATCGAGCTAGCGAAGCGAACTAATATCTCTCAAACATCTTGGCCAAATCGAAGTTGTGTGTTTCTATGTATTTATTAGAGCTTAACTTTAGAACCGTCCATATTTATTTATTTAATACGTTATTGCACACACATAGTATAGTTGCACAAAAGGAGGGATTAATGCTATAAGCATTTTCTAACAGCCAACCTCAAAGGTAACAAGAGAAAAATGTCAGCGTGCAAGCTGAAAGTAGAGATAAAATTTTTGAGAGCTGAGAGTCCAGTGCAGTCCATACGATCTGTATTTAGTAATTAGTTCAAAAGGATATCAAAATTTTCTGGTAAGATCATGATTTAAATCGGCCAAGGAGTTGCTAAGATGTAAGAGAATTAACCCCTCTATTCCCTTACAAAAAAAAAGTTATAAAAATACACGAAGTGTAATTTTATTCTAGACCATTATGGTTTTTGGGTTCAGACAAAAATTTTATTATTTGAAAAACAATATAAAGTGAGATCCCATTTGGTAAAGTTTCAATGACCGCGTAGTTTAGCTGAGATCGGTATTTAGACAGGTACCTATAATATTATGCAGAAGGTGCGATTTAATCTTAATTGTGCCTCAAGGATCACCAACTTTTACCTAACATCCTGAGAACTCAGTACTCGGGGCAACCACTTGTTAGATAATCATCATCATCATCGTCATCAGCCTGATGAAGTCCACTGCTGAACATAGGCCTCCCCCAAAGAGTGCCACGACGAACGGTCTTGAGCCTTCTCCATCCACCGACTTCCCTAGTTAGATAATAGGTAATACTAAAACTTGTGTCCTAGTTGAGTCCTTTATAGGTTTCAACTAAGCTATCGAGCTGACTGTACCACTCAAGACGCAGATTTCCCAAGTGCAAATTATCTTTTCGTCGTCTCTTTTCATTTCCACTTTGCGAGACAATCGTGATAATTTCAACCTGGCTTTTATGACTCATCAAGTTGCTTCAGTCAGCAACAACTTGATGAGGCATAAAAACCAGGCTTCAAAAGCTTTACAAGATAAAAATATATTTTATACTAGCTTGGGCCAGCGGCTTTGCTCGCGTGGTAACTAGAAAAAAAGGACCCTTTATGCTATTCTAGGTAAATAACCGTATTTATATATATATATATTTTGGCCGTGGTGGTCCCGGCTGAAGAATAGGCCCCTCCATATTTACCTATCCACGGATGTCGTAAGAGGCGAATAAGGGAAAAAAGCTAGGGGATGGGCAGCAGCGTCCCTCATTTTAACAACGATAGCTCTAACTGCGCTCGCCAACCCGCATGCCCAGCGTGGTGATTATGGGCAAATCCCCCCATATGATAAGGAATTCGCTCTGTCTGTGGGGAAGGCCATGTTCAGCTGTGGACGTCGTACGGCTGAAATGATGATGATGATATATTTTTATTTTTTATTTTTTCCACGATCTTTTTTGTATCGAAACTTTTTTAAGAACAAAGCAATACCAATAAAATAAAATAACTCACGTTTGTGAATAATAGCAACGAAAAAGTCACTGTTTGATTACAGTGTCATTATGTGCCTAATTGCGGTGAAATTAGAGCCACTTTATGAGAAAGTGTGTTGAAAAACTCTTTATTGCACTACAAAAACAATTAAAACTAGAAATAATTGCGATGGTACAATGGGCGGTCTTATCCTTATAAGCGATTTCTTCCAGACAACCTTTGGATGGGCTGGAAAAATTTAGTACGATAAGGGCTGGTGGAGTATAATCAAAATAACATAGTCAGTTTAGTAGTGACTTGTATAAAAATATTGCAACCTGCCACCATTATTGATACCCACGATAGCTGGTATGGTAGCTAAATTGCATCGTACCATGACGGAAACTATTAAATTACATTAATACACGCCATAACTTTGTAAGAACGTACGAGGAGTAGTAACGCAACGCAACGCCTACAACACGCTGGCCAATAACCTTGTAAAAACGTAGCAATTATAGGATTAGCTCCGCCCAGCAAGAATAGGTAATACAGGTGAGTGAACAAAATTACTCAGTTTTTATAATTAATCATCTGCGGGAGCACTGGTGGATTGGTTGTGGCCCCTGCCTTCGGATCAGCAGGTCGTGGATTCAAATTCCGGTCGAGCACTGGTTTTCCAAACGAAAAATGTATGTGTGCTATACTAGTGCTCTCATACGGTGAAGGAAAACATCTTGAGAAAACCGGCATGTCCTAGAACCTAAAAATTTGAAGACATGTGCACAAAAAGAGCCACCGAGAGGCGCACTTTAATCCTTTCACTACACCGATTCTTTCACCGACGGTCATCGGCCCTTCTCAGGGCCACTATACAGAAACTTGGTCCTGAGGAAATTTTAAAACAAGAACCAAATTGTGATGTGTGAATGGAGTGGAAACAGTAATAATAACTAAAAATAACCAAGATTGGGAATTATGACCAATTGCAATGAAAAAATGTAATTCAGATATCAGTGTGAGTGGAGTGAAAAATCCACTCAACTAAAGATACGAAGATTAACCTTAGAGTGTTTTTTTGAGGTAGTAGCCATTTGTATTTACGGGGTTGTTAGGCCCCGAAGGCCTCATTTACTTAAATCTCAAATTACTACATTTTTCCAATAATTACACGTTAATTATTTTCCACCCTCGATGCATATAAAACCATAGCAACAAAATAATTTTATCATTTTTCCGTTTCATTACAGAATCGACAGGGGGTGTAACAAAGATGGCGGCCGAGCTCTTAGCACCCTATTTTTGCGTTCTTGCCACCCTCACTCCCTCAGCGAAAAATGCAGCAAGTATTTTGTTAACCCCTGACTTTTTTCTTGGCTACTGACATGTGATGATATTCAATCTGGTCCACAGACACAGGATTACGGACGTTCCAAATTCAAATTTTACACAAATGAAACGCAATTTGGACGGCTTCTCATTGCGTTATGATTTATAATAAAGTTTGCAAGAACATTGAATGTCACACGTCAAGATAGAATGCACAATAGTGTTCGTAATGTGAATGTATTGTGTAATTGGGTTCTAAGGAGGAAAGTTTTTGAATCGGAAAAGGGTGAAACTTTTTGTACGTTTTTGTTTGAAGTTGGGAGAGCGAGAAATAACTTGCCGTCTAATCATTCTACTTACACGTTATTTGAAATCTACAGGATTTATATTACGTGTCATCATCATCATCATCATTTCAGCCGTAGGTCGTCCACTGCTGAACATAGGCGTCCCCTGTAGATTTCCAGCGCGACCTTGTACCTACGGCCTGCAACAAACAATCATTTGGATCATGGGGGGATTTGCCCATACTCGCCACGCTGGGCATGCGGGTTGGCGAGCACAGATAATAATATAGGAACGCTGCTGCCCATACCTTTAGTCACCTCTTACGACATCTACCGGTAGTAATGGAAGTGGCCTATTCTTCAGCATCGGTGAAAAAAGTATAAGTAGGAAGGTAATTAAAAATAAATCAAGCATTTTTTTATGATTGTTGCAAATTAGTTAAAAAAATCTTCAAACGTCCGCTCTATCGCCAAGTTCGTATATACGAATAGGTATTCGTGGCCTCTGGTCATTTTGTTAGACACCATATGTATGGGGGTGGCTTATGTTTAGCAGTGGACGTCCTACGGCTGAAATTTATTTATTTATTTATAATTATAACACCATCACAGCCAAGCCAAAGCGATGTTATAATAAGCAAGGAATATAAATGGCCTTAAAATCTAAACATATAAAGGAGCCATTTCATTCTGGGCCTGGTCCATGTACACAACATAGAAAAATTTGGAAAAAATAGGAGATTACAAGAAAAATACAATTTCATTAATTTGAAGACAAATGCGATGGTACTAGAATAATTCTTCTGGTAAGTTTTTTACTATGTGAACACTATTTGTAGGCCGCCATGTTGGTTTATAATTGGCTTTTGACATGACATTGACATATTTTTCATGTCATGTTGTTTGATTTGATGTTTTTGTTTTGTCAGATAAATGTAGGTTGTCAAAATGACATTTCACGCACGTCCATCCGCCATACTTTTGTAGCGCTGTGTGTTGCTCTCTTTGTCGAAGAAAATCTTAATGTACCTTAGAACGAAGTCAATTTATATAAAATAACCAATTAAATCCGTTTACTTTATTGCTTAGCCACATTTTAGAGTAGTGTACACAGTGCAGGCCCAGGCTCCATATATTGATGAAACGTCTCTTTTAAACATAATTTATTTTTACCTACTCCATATTTTCCAAAACCGCCTGTACTATCTGCATGAGTTTCGGCAGGTTGTGGAAAAAAACATCAACATTGTTCTCAGAAAGAATATTAAGTAACCGGATGGCTCGTGACATTGGGGCAAGCTTGAGCAAGTTAGTTCTGAAGTGGGAAATGATGATGACGAACACCAAATTTTACACAATATACAAGATTTTGAAGGCATTGTTGACAATCAAGATGACATCAGGTGATATGAACTCGTAAAACTATGTTTAGACTAGGGCGAGTAGCTTGACCATAACTGGCAGATTAACAGAGATACGCTTTTTTTTTAGTCACTGGAAGGGACTGAATATTTTCACCGCTTATAAAAAGATTATCTTAGAGAAAGAACTCTTTGGGGGAGGCCTATGTCCACGTTATTGGCTAATATTTGACCTTTAGGCTTTAATAACCGTATCCGTTTGGCCGTGGTGGCCCCGGCTGAAGAATAGGCCCCTCCATCTACCTATTCGCGGATGTCGTAAGAGGCGAATAAGGGAAAAAAGCTAGGGGATGGGCAGCAGCGTCCCTCATTTTAACAACTGTAGCTCTAACTGCGCTCGCCAACCCGCATGCCCAGCGTGTCGAGTATGGGCAAATCCCCCCACATGATAAGGAATTCGCTCTGTCTGTGGGGGAGGCCATGTTCAGCAGTGGACGTCGTACGGCGTAAATGATGAGGCTTTAATATCGTACCGTAGCGTACTGCTATCGCTAATGATTCGTGCTTTAGTAATTTTTGAAATTTCTATCGCGCGAATATCCTTGCTATAACAAGAAAATTTCACAGAAATTCAAAATACCCATTGACGATATTTTAACTATGTTAGTCTTGATAGGGCTTACATATTTGAGCCTTTTGGGGTTGAGGCCCTGGGTCCGTGGGGAAACGGGGCCCTCCGGGTTTTCAAAAAGATATCAGGACGTCTGATCGAAGCGACGCGTGACCCGAGAGCTGGCTCTTATTTGGCCCAGCGAATTAGCATTGCCATCCAGCGTGGCAATTCCGCCAGCGTCTTGGGGACGCTTCCGACTGGTAGTGATCTGGATCAGTTGAGCTATCTATAGATCGTTTGTAACGGTCTTTAGATGGCTCAACTGTTTCTTGTGTATTTTGTAAATATTAACTTGTATTAGTTTTAAGTTTCTTACTATATTTGTAAGATAAGTACGGAACTGGTTAATGAATCGTCAGCCGCTGATGCTAAAACTTTTTTTTTGTGTTTTTTACGAAATTATAATGCATACATCCATGATTTTTCTGTGACCAATGACTGAAATAATCTATTAGTATACAGATTTTTTTCATTTTATATAAAAAATGATAAAGAAATACTTCTTAATAAGCAAGAACACTTTTATGAAATATTTGATAACTACATATTTTTCTTTACAGTAAATACCTACCTACTTTATACCACTTGCTACATTTACTACCCGCTAGCCGAGTGTGAATGAGGCACAAGTCCGCGGTGAAGTTCGGGGGCAAACGCACCCCTCGGGGCGGAAAGAGGGGAAGACACACCCCTATGCTCGCGGTAAAGTACAGGAGCGATCGCTAGTCGGTTAGTCTGTGTGTTCGTTGATGCTGTGAGCTGAGCATGATATTAAATTAAAACAATCTAGCTTATTTCTACAGTAACGTCCTTATCGTCACAGTTCCACACGTAGCTGCGAAACTGCTATTACGCGTTAAGGTATAGTAGCACTTAAAATAAAATAAAAATAAATATTCCTGACATATTCACACGGTCAACTGATCCCAAACTAGGCATAGCCTGTACTATGGGTACCAGAGACTGATATATTTATTATTATTCAACACCCAGACACAGAACAAACATCTGTGTTTATCACACAAATGTTTGTCCAGTGCGGGGATCGAACCCGCGACCTCTAGCGCAGAAGGCAGTGTTACTACTAACTGAGCTATGAGCTACAGCAACAAAAATATACCAGTGAAGCGCGCAAACCGCTAGTTTTGACACAATTTTGCAACCAATTTGCCATACGTGAATGTGTCGGTAATGATATAAAAAAAAAAAATACTCACACTTTAAAAATGCGCGCTATACAAAGTGCTCATATTTATTCACCGCTTAGTCCTAGAGATTACTAAGTCTTTATCAATTAATTTATGATCTACCAAGTTCAAATATTCAAAATATTATTATTTTTTCAAAAAGCTCTTATAGGCGCCTAAGCCTGCCGAGTTATATTTATTTAAAAATAAGCTGTATCGTACTAAACTGTGTTTAGATATAATACTTCTGTACAAATCGTATGTTCAATAAAGACCTTTTAAAACAAAACAAACAATGGTATAAAATGGTTCGACAAAACCAAGCAAACCCACCCACGCACGCCAGTCAAGCTAGCTACGTCACCGCGAGCCCTCCTTACCGCGGCACGGCCCCCGCCATTTCTTTCTCTTATTTGCCGCTTTTTTTGGAAGCCATTTTTCCCGCGCATGCGCACAATCGAGTGGCATCGATTTATTCGATACTAGAAAAGTAAATAAAAACGGGGGATGGTTGGGGGCTGATCTTGTAGGTTTTGTTGGGGTGAATTTTTAAGGAGTCTGGAGTTTGGATCGGCAGTTTTTGTATGTGTGATCTGGTAATTAACGATTAATTAGTTTGCTGCAAAGAGTTGGAGAGTTTCATGAAAAAGTTTTATATTATACAGGTTTCCTTATTTTGTAAATTTAAGAACTTATTAAAAAGTATGGCTATGAACTGAATGCACAACGCCACCGAAGTGGAGTCTGTTTATTCGTTTAAAGTAAAGTTAGTTTGTTTTGCGACTTTATATTTTGTATGAGGCACACGGCAATCATTTTTCTTTTTTGGCACTCTTTGCACTTCCTCTCAGGCAATTGAATTTCTCCTTTCACAATCACTTATTACTTCTACACTTTCTGACGTCGAGTTAAAGTCGTCCGGTATTCTTAGTTGATATTTTTCACTCCACTCACACTAACACATAGTAATAGCTGTCTTCGATTCCTTTTTTAAATTTTCCCTAAAATTTCCAATCACGACGATTAAAGAAAGCCCTGGTATTCTTTGACCTCACACATAAGAATGGCAATATTTCAATCGGATTTTTTTTTTTTTTTTTAAATTATAGTAGAAAGGAGGTGGAAGCTCAAAGTCAGTTTATGTGCGAACTGTTAAGGTATACCTTCTAATTTACACAGGTTTAATGAACCCTAAAACTATAGGGATAAGTTCGTAGAACAAGGCCTTTTGAATAAAGACCTTATGGGTCACCAAGTGGAAGCTTTCTTTTGGGACCCTTTGGGGTCTTTGAAGACACTGTGTCAGAATTAGTGGTTAACTGAAACTTATCGGTTATTGAAGCTCATTGAGCTGCTAAGAGTTAATTCTGATGACCGCAGCTACAGGCTATTTTAAAGTAAATGTACAGGCATAATAAGGCTCAAGTCAATTTAAACCTAGTGAGTATAATTCTGATGGGAAATTTCGAAAAAGAAATAATATTCAACAATTATTTTCTATGAAATTAATGTCATGCTACTGTTAATGTGAGTTGTTATGTCGTTAATATTTTTTTACTCCACTCGGACTGATCACTCTCAATGGAAGAGATCGCTTTCTTAGCGATAAGACCGCCCATTGTACAATCTATTTATTCTATAATCTATTGTTGTTAGTTTTTAAGGTGTGTACAATAAAGAATTTTCATTCATTCAGACTGACATTATTTCATTGAAATCCAAGTCATTATTTTTTTTATTGATAATGGTAAGGCGTTTGGCCACCAACTCACTTTTGCAAGTGAGATGTGGCCTAAGATGGAGCACTCTTTCCCAGAGTGAACTTATTGACCCTAGATTTGAAGACTCCTAGATTGAGATCATTTTCCGTCGTTGGACATTTTCCAATCTTTCATGAAAAATTAATGAAACTACTTAGGTAGATACAACCTCCAGTAGTTGTAACTCAGAGCCAAGCTAGCCAGTTACGCCATAATTTATTTAGCAGCATGTTAGTCTGACCATCTTTTAAACATCACAAGGCTAACCAGGTGAGTGCCACTTATTGGGTTACCCTAAATGGTCACATTAACCGTCTGGGTGAAGTTGGCTAGTAAATTCTGTTAACGCAATGAAGTTAAGGCGGTGTATTCCCAAACAACATTGTTATGATAGGCTTGTGTAGTTAAACGAGAAAAAAATAAATGAGAAAAAATCTATTGTCTATGAAAATATAGTATTTATTTATATAGATTTACATAGATTGTGCCCGCTTTGCTCGCAAGGTCAAACGTTGCCTATGCGCTATCCTAGGAACTCTATCTATTCTTTGACGTTCATAGAATTGGTTAAGCCGGTACGGCGTGATTGAACCACAAACATCCAAAGAGGATTAATTATGATATAGTATTGAATTGAATATTTTGAAGAGTAACACTAAAATGATTCCAAGCTATTATTTGCTCTTGCAATTAATTTTATCAATTCGGAAAAATTCATCTACTGACGTTGAGTAGGTATTTATTTAGATCAGAAAGTTTTTTTTTTTTACTTGTTTGTCTCCCACTGCTGGGCTTAGTTCTGCCCCAAAACCCTCCACTTATCTCTTTCTTTGTCTTTGGCGATCTCCGGTAGGGGGTTCGCCAAGAAATAGTGGTGACTCCTTGAGTTCTCTCTCTCTCTCCTACTAAAAAATAGGCCTTAGGAGACTTAAATACTTGGCACATGTTCACATCCGCGGTAGAATCCGAACGGGAACCCGTGATCTTGTCAAGTGCTAGTGCGCCGTTGAACCAGACATCGGACGATGACTGGTTTTTTAGTCGGTATGCCGCTGGTTACTAGCACTAGTAGCCAACGGAGAGCCCGACATACCCCTCCGCCTTTCCTCGAGACGGAGGGGATGCGTAATGCATTGTTCCATCGCCAAAAAAAAAAAAAATGTTCACATATTGCTATAGAGTTCCATACGTGACTGGTTGCAACCACCATCGACCGTCGCTTATAGACTACATGACCAGTTTCCTCAAAAGGTTTTCCTCCACCGTTTTCAGCTTGTGTTTATTTTGGTTTCAAACCCACAATCTATGGGCATGGTTTTAAAGTCGAGAATCTTAAGTTGAAGCTTAAAATACATTTTAGACGTTTCTTTTTGCTAGAAGAGGTGTGTCAAAATCTGACGGCACACCCTCCCCAGATGCTCATTGAAAAAGAAAATTTGAGTGTTCCCCACAAGTCCCACAATATCCCGGCGCACTCAGTTTATTCCTTATTAATGAGAGGGTGTACTGCAGTGCTGTGGTTTTGATACTTGTAGAAAAACAGAAAAATCAATAGGATCACTTTGAAACTAAAACTAGGTGAAGCTACGCTTGTTCCTCGCAACTTATGCTAGAATAATCAAGCAACAAACAAATTCTGTAATTTTTTATTGCACACAGAAACATGATACATAAATGATTATTTCAAAAGTCATGTACATAGGCGAGCTTAACCCTAACAAGAGTTTTCTTCCAGCAAACCTTTGGGGCTAGAGAGATTTGATAATATATGGAGATGCAACGTGTACAAAATAATAATAATAAATGAAGTGAAAAATACAACTGCACAACAAAGCGTACTTCTTTTTGCGCAGGATCCGAAAAGAAGTTGTTAGGCATGTCATGATCATCCTGCATTATGTGGCCAGATATGGTGGCCCTGAAAAGGGTCAATGACCGTAGGTGAAGGAACCAGTGCGGCGAAAAGCGCTTCGTGGAAGCACGAAAGACGTGCACATGTCACATTACATTCTATAGCGTAAATTTCCCGAATGGTAAATCCATTGTTGCATGACCGAGATAACCTACGACATTAAGATCGGAAGGCAGGGTCATCATCACCTCTCTACTACTGATCTCAAATGTAGGCTCTTGCTGCGATTTTCGTTTAAAGGATTTTGATCGACAAACGCAGTCAACGCAATGTAGCTGCACCTCACGGCTAAACGGCAGATTTTTTTTTTTTTATACAACTGAGGTGGTAGACAAGCATACTGCCCACCTGTTGGTAAGCGGTTCCGTAGCCTATGAGCGCTTGCAATACCAGAGGCATCACGCACGCGTTGCCAACCCCGAACCCCCTTCCCCCTAAAGAGCTCTGGCAACCTTACTCACCGCAGGAACACAACACTATTTGAAACAAATAATGTTATTTGGCTGCGATCTTCTGTAAGGCGGAGGTACCTCCCCAGGCGGGCTGCTCCAATTTAGAACGAGAAAATCTCGCTATGCCCTACCTCCTCCAATTTGATTTCACGTAACGGTTACTATCCAGGCTTCACTTCAACTGGATTGGCCTCATAGCTCTAGCTCATAGCTAGTTGGGAGTAACTCTGCCTTCTGCGCTAGAGGTCGCGGGTTCGATTCCCGCACTGGACAAACATTTGTGTGATTAACACAGTTTATTCATCTTGTTTTTTTTTGTTATTTATTTATTATTTAAAAAAACTATTATTCTACTACTAATCTATACTGCACCTCACCTGCACCACACGGCTGATTTCACGTAACGGCTACTATCCAGGCATCACTTCAAAGATCAAGACACATTAATCACAGTGCACAGACACCCTGTATACCTGCCTTGTTTCTTTTTGGCGGAGACTCACCACCCCATGTATAACGTGGCTAAGAGTGCAGAACGCACCGTATCGAAAAAGTTGTTTATCGGAAAGAATATGCCTGAATATTATACTATTAATACTTAAGTCATGTAGCTTTGACGCAGATCTGATGAAGGGCTTTGGAGATATAGAATTAATTCCTCAAAGGGACAGCTTTCGTTTAACTATTAAATCGCTTGGTGTAGAAACCTTTGGACCATGGGGACCAGGTACCAGAAAGCTCTTCAAAAAAATTATACCAACTTTGGTCGACGCCGCCAGTGATAAGAGAGCTGGCTCATTCCTTGCACAAAGAATTTCTTTGGCAATTCAACGCGGGAATGCAGCCAGTGCTCTTGGCACCTTGCCGCATGTCCAAAATTATTTGTTTAATTAGTTTATATTTTATTTTGTAATTATTTGATTTTATATTTTATAGTATGTATATAGTATGTATAAGTGTATATAAGCAAAAATGAATATATAATAATAAAGTAACAAAAAAAAAACGCAATTAGATAGATAGATAGATAACACTTTATTGATCACCACACGGAAATAATACATAAGATTACAATTACAAATTTACACGGCAATAAAATGGGTGGCCTTATCGCTAAGAGCAATCTCTGCAATTATTATGAATGTAACTGAAATATTATATTTACACTTGGTCGTTAACTATTGGCCACATACACATGCTCAAAGTCGCGCAACGGGCTATGGAGAGAGCTATGCTCGAAGTTAGGAAACTATGTGGACCAAGGTAAAATACAGCTCTTAGAATTAGCAACTTGAAGTGACAGTGGGCAGGCCATACCTATAGCTCACAGAACCGACAACCGTTGGCGAGTAAAGGTTCTCGAACGGCGACCACGAACCGGGACGCAGTGCTGGAAGACCCCCCACCCGATGGACCGATGACATTGTACAGGTTGCGGGAAGCCGGCGGATGGAAAAAATAAAATAAAATAAAAGGGCATTTATTAACCAAGAATCCTACACACAGTTAAAAAGATACAATTGGTAATTTACAAGTTGTATGTACATATGTAGGTAGACAGGTGAAATGGTCGAGGGCTCAGCTACGCTGCTTTTCAGCCTCGCCATAAAATATCTGCTGTCGTCACAGCAGGTTTGATCCTCGGACAAGGCTCAAGACCGTTCGTCGTGGAACTCTTAGGAAGAGGCCTATGTCCAGCAGTGGACTTCTACAGACTGAAGATAAAGAACTGAATTTTAAGAATTTTAAAATTGGAGGAGGTAGGGCATAGCGAGATTTTCTCGTTCTAAATTGGAGCAGTCCGCCTGGGGAGGTACCTCCGCCTTACAGAAGATCGCAGCCAAATAACATTATTTGTTTCAAATAGTGTTATGTTCCTGGGGTGAGTAAGGTTGCCAGAGCTCTTTAGGGGCAGGGGGGTTCGGGGTCGGCAACGCGTGCGTGATGCCTCTGGTATTGCAAGCGCTCATAGGCTACGGTAACCGCTTACCAACAGGTGGGCCCTATGCTTGTTTGCCACCTCAGTTGTATAAAAATAAAAAAATAAAAAATTTTGATCGTGGATCTGCTAATTTTGTTCAACAAGGCACCATTAAGTCTATCTCAAGAGTTCAAAGGCTCATGGAGCTATCAAAGTACCCAAAGACGTGATCAAGTAACCTGCGATTATAAAGGCTGTTGAAGACTCTAGATAACTACTTGTTTAAGACTCAAAGACTCTACAGGATATCACAGACTTTTGCATTTTATCGGTAAGTGCTGCAAAATGGGAATGTTGATCATTTTATAACGTCGCCTAATTCTATGGGTCTTCCGATCCACAGGTACAGGTACAGGTTTTGGAGGAGGTAGGGCACAGTGAGACTTTCTCGTTCTAAATTGGAGCAGCCCGCCTGGGGAGGTACCTCCGCCTTATATGATCGCAGCCAAATAGCATTATTTGTTTTAAATAGTGTTGTGTTCCTGCGGTGAGTAACGTTTCCAGAGCTCTTTAGGGGGGGAGGGGATTCGGGGTCGGCAACGCGTGCGTGATACCTCTGGTATTGCAAACGCTTATAAGCTACGGTAACGGCTCACCAACAGGTGGACTGTATGCTTCTTTGCCACGTATACAACGTATACAACTAGTATAAAATAATAATAATAATAAATTGTGGATTCGATTCCCGGTCGTGCACCAATATATTTGCCGGCCAGAAAATGTATTTGCGCTGTACCTACTACAAGGTCATTGGCCCTTTTTTGGGGAACCATACCTCAACCTGGTCACTGACCTAATACAGTATGACCGCGAAAGAATCAGTGACACGAAAAGCAAGCAAAGGGCAAGCAAATAAACCAAGCTTTATTCCAAATAAAGCCTTTGCACAGAAGTGCGTTGTATGCAAAAGTAAATTCAAGAAATTGTATATAAAACTACTTAGATACTTAGTACCTAATAAATAAAAAAATAAAAAAAATATTTCGTACAACAAATGGATCCATAGTTTGTTAGTAAATACACAGAAAAAGCACTTTAGGGTTAGAAAGACAAAAAACGAATACTACAAACATTTTAAAAGATCACTCAACTCAAGAATTACTACTAGAATTAGAACTATTGTATGTACTTTAGTTTAAAATTGATTATCTATGTTAAGTGTGTGTCTGTAGTGCCAAATAATTTGTTTATCTATCTATCTATCAAGAAGCAGTGCCACGTGGTGATGGGTGATTCTGCCAGATTTAGTTTTCAGGATGGTATTGGGGCTGTCACGCATTCTGCGCATCAGGATGTGGTCTTTCTAATAACACAGTCCTTCCTACTAATATTAAAGGCCCAGTAGGCCCGGGCCTAGGGCGGCCAGATATTAGGGGCGGCAAATTTTGACAAAAAAAATCACTGACTACTAAGAAATACATCAAATGCATTGTACCTAAATATTTAAAAGGCTGCTCCATAGACTTATTACTACCTACTAGCTAAAGTAGACATGCAGCTTCGAACAGATTTCGTCGTTTCTGATTTCGTTTTTTTTTATACAACAGAGGTGGCAAACAAGCATACGGCCCACCTGTTGGTAAGCGGTTAGCCTATGAGCGCTTGCAATACCAGAGGCATCACGCACGCGTTGCCGACCCCGAACCCCCTAAAGAGCTCTGGTAACCTTACTCACCGCAGGAACACAACACTATTTGAAACAAATAATGTTATTTGGCTGCGATCTTCTGTAAGGCGGAGGTACCTCCCAGGCGGGCTGCTCCAATTCAGACGATTAATATAAAGTTGGCAATAAAGTAAATTCATTATGTACCTAGTCTATATGATAGGTGCTGAGAAAGGGGCGGCACATGGCCTGGTGCCTAGGGTGGCCAAGACTGCAAATCCGCCACTGAAACTAGCTGGTGCCCGCGACTTCGTCTGCGCAGGATTAGTATATATACTTACTGGTCACTTATCGTCATATTTTGGACAATTCACATAATATCTTTTTAAATTGTAGCCTATGTGTTATTCTGATGTATATGCTATATTATTGTGAATTAGTTTTTACGTGAAAGAGTAACAAACATCCATCCATACATACTTAGAAACTATACATAACATACATACATATAATATTAGTAGGATAGGATACAAAGTTTGTGAGGATGTTTTGTATGTTTGTTGTTCAATCGCGCCCATTTCGTTGAAACTTGGAATAGATAAATTCCTTGACCTAGAATAGCATAATATATAAGCTACGTTTTATGTAGTACCAAGCAAGCGAAGCCGCAGGCCGAAGCTAGTACAACATATTTGTATTTCAATAAAGCCTTTGCACAGAAGTAGGACAGTCTTGGACAACTCAAAAGTTTTAACTTAGCGTCGTAGTGGTTGTACAAAAATAAATTGATAAAATTCTACTTAAAACGACTTAAATACTTAGTAATAACATAATAAAACATTTTTTCTTTGTTCAAAACAACTGCAAGGGAAGTAATTATGTAAAAGTATTCAATTAAAGCATACTTTACATAACCGCAAAAACACACGACACCTAGACTCACATACACCTGTCTTATCGCGAAATCGGCTAAAGGCTGACGGAAAAAAGTATTTAAATACTTAACTTAAGTAACTACAGTGCCTTTTTTATTTTATTAATGATTTTATTTACAGAAAAAAATGCACTGCGAGCTGTCCGCATAATACATGGTAATAATTATCCTAAAGATTTAAGAGCCCGATGCGCCAAATTATCCCAATATTCAAATGAGGTCCAGGTGTCCAAATTGCCATCTCAAAAAACTATCAATACCTACTCTTTATAAGCTTTACTGACCCCAAATTAACATACCACCTAATAAACATAAACTTTTTACCATAAGCCCGGCCTTCCGGTTGCACTGACGTTGGTTGGTAAACACCACCGACCGACCGTTCGACCGTTCGACCGACCGAACGCAAACGCATTCGGTCGGTCGAACGGTTGTAAATAATACGAAAGAAGTTCCAATCAATAATGAATTGTCTTCTATTCGCCATTATTGTTTGATCACATTAGACTTATGATATTGTTACGTGGTAGTAGGTACTTATCCTACTTAATATATAAATGTGAAAGTTTGTGAGGATGTTAAGTTGTTTGGATGTTTCAGTCACGCCGTAACGGCTCAACTGATTTCGTTGAAACTTGAAATAGATAAAGTTCTTTATCTAGAATAGCATATAGGTTACTTTTTATGTAGGTACCACGCGAGCGAAGCCGCGGGTGGAAACTAGTACTTATGGTACAATACAGAGTATCTATGTATACCTACAATGTGTTCTACTGCATTGCTACATTGGGAACGATTTTATACCAGACGATAAATAATCGTCTATCGTTACGACACACTACACAACGGCAGCATGGGAAACAAATGTAAAAAACCGATCTTTCAATATCCTGTACGATATCGTCGACCCCCGACACAAAGACAGCTCACAGGGAAACAAATGTATGAAAAATGTATTTTCTCGCACCGTACGATGTTATTGCCTTGCTCTGACATCCGCAGCGCGTAATCTGCTCGGATTGTTCGATTTCAGGTCGTGACAGACGTTAGCAAAACAGGAAGGCCGGACTTAGAGAAATAAATTGAGTAAAGGGGATATCGCCGATGTTATTGCCTTGCTATGACATCCGCAACGCGTAATCTGCTCGGATTGTTCGATTTCAGGTCGTGACAGACGTTAGCAAAACAGGAAGGCCGGACTTAGATAAATAAATTGAGTAAAGGGTGTCGGTTCCGGCTCGTTCCGTTAACCTATTGTGGGCAGTATGAAAGGGTCACATTATGACCCTTTAGGAAGGGCTAGTTGCTTTGTTCTAATATCCTGGTCAGGTAAGCAGCTGCTGGTCGTATTCACTATTGTGACCTTTAAGTTTTGAGATAAAAAATAACCCTTGCTTACATAATGAATGGTGATACAGTTAAATCGTTTTGCACTACGTCGAACATTTAGGTTGGAAAATAGAACAAAAGCGGTATTATCGGATGGTTAAGTAAAACTTTTATGTTGTCTATTGAAGCATAAATATTAGGTAGGTATATTAATAAATAACACCCAACAGTCCCATACAGAGTCCTGCCCCATACTTACGATGCGTCGTGGGTATCAGAAACTAGGTACTTACGAGTACCATGGATGGTAGCATATCACAAATATTTGCAGGTCATGCAAACATTTGTCTCGCAGCGGGAATGGAACCTGCACCCCATGCGTCTGAGACGGGCACTCGCCCGCTACGCCACCGAGGTCGCCAAATATCTTGGGATATCTCATAAATATTTACAGTTTATTTTGCATTACGTAGGTACGTGTTTGAATATTTAAAAAAATATTAAAAACATTATAAAGCTTATCCCTAAGGATAACAACATACAAAATTCTACAAATATTTTCTGAAATGTCCTTTCCATTCAAAGACAAAATGATCAATAGCAAAATAATAAAAATATACTTGGACAGCGCCATCTGCCTGTTTTGACCGAACTTAACACTTTGTTTGCATTCTTTTTGTTCATTGCACAAGATGAACTTTCTAACATATACCCATTATTGTGGTGATTCGACGGTGCTCCCATAGATGGCGCGCTTTTATATTACGAAATATGAATTGAAATAATACAAATGTTTCATATTATTCATAAATCAATTATTTTAAGGATAACATGACAAAAATTAAATTCAGATTAATTTGATTACCTATTTATTACAAAAAATCTAGATGACCAGCACATCGTCTTTATTCAAGTTCTTTACAAAAGATGTGAACTCATCAATATTCTTATCTAACCCTTTCTCTCCTAAATAGTACGGAAAATAATTTAGCGTTGCTAAATAGAAAATTCCCGGTACATTGAAATCTGTTTTAGGTCCCATTAGGTTAGTAACCAGTGCTCTATCAAAGCACTTTCTATCTCTAGCGTCCTGAACGGTATCACATTTGAAACCAATGAATTGATCAGGATGTTCTAAAGCTGACACCCATAGCAGGTATGACTTCGTGTGACTGCACATACTAGTGCAAGGAAACTCCTGAAAATCAGCGATTTGGAACTCTCCCCCGTTGACATAGAAGTTAACATGCCCTACCGCGCCTGCGAAGCCATAACCGTCGTTGTTCGTATGTATTATGTCCACTTGATCTGCATCGGACGCGTCGATCCTATCCGCAGGGCCTAATCTCCTAAAACAAGGGCCTGAGGGGTCTAACGCGGTGATCCGGGATACGTTTCTGCCTGTGATGTGCCTGTAGTTCTTTCCGATAAAACTGATGCCTTGTCCGCCGTGGCTGATGCCGAGGATCTCGAGTTTCTTCGGGTCCAGACCAAGCTTTGTCAGTTCTGCCAGCATTTCAGCTGTTCTTTTGCCAACTGGTCGTAGAAGTCTGGCTGCACTACAGAAATAAAAATAAAGAAATAAATCACACAAACACCCAACAGTCATAGCCAGGTACATGGCTCGGACTCTGCACTAGGATTCCCTGTGTCGTGGGTGTCAGAAACTACGAGTTTCAGGGTACCACAACTCTCAGACCATATTTGCAGATCGTGCAAACATTTGTCCTGTAGCGGGCATCGAACTCCCACTCCTTGCGTCTAGGACGAGCACTCGCCCGCTGCGCCACAGGGGTCGTCAAAGCCATGTTGGCTTAGTGCAAGGTACCCCGACTTTCGATTCGAAGTTCGTGGGATCGAGCCCGAAAATATATGATGGACCCTGCAGATAAGGGACCGTTTGAAAGCCAAATTAGGCAGGTAGGTCAGAATATCTAGGTTCCTTAGCACGAGAGGCGATCTCCAAGCGATCAGATCCTTGAAGATTTGAGTATTGAGTATTCCATACAGGTTGCTAGCACGTGCCCGCTTATAAGAATACTTACTGGTTTCCTTACGATGTTTTTCTTCATCGTTTTAACCGTGTTAATGCGCTATTTATTTCTGAAGAGATTTAGTTGTATGGTAAGTACTACCAAAGACAATCTATCTATTTATATAAAGGAGTAGTCCACTCACTGATTGACTCATCACGAAAGCTCGGAAACTACTAGACTGAGGAGTCTGAAATTTGGCACAGGCACTCTCTAAGAGGTGTAGGCGCGCACTAAGAACAGATTTTGCAAAATTCAACTCCTAAAGGGGTGAAATAGGGGTTGAAATTTTGTATGTAAGTACCATGTTTTTGAAATTGGAGACATCAAAATCGAGTTTTAGGTAAATTGTCAAAAATGAAAAATAGTATTATCAGGGTTTTTTGAAAAACAGCCGGGTGTTTTAATATAACATAAAAATGTACTACTCACACAGGGTACATGACAGCAGTAAACTCTAAATACTCCAACAGCAGTACATTGTACCCCCGTCTCGTATACAGCCCGCCCATTGCTGGGCTTAAAGGAGTCATATTGGAACTATCCATGTACCCATTCATGAATAGTATCGTCTTCTTCCTGAAGTCCATCTTTCGGGCCAGTTGTTTCATTTGGAAATAGTTGTACTTTGTGCGTTTGGCAGTTAGGAAGCTACCTTTTTGAAGGTGGAAAAATGAAAGGTTCCGCAAACTTCGTTTTGATATTCTAGCTTCCTTTGTAACCCCTGGACCTAAAAATCGAAATTTGACTTGTTTATTATTATTTTATTTATATATTTAAATTTAACATTGTCATAACAGTTTACACCAAAGCGACAATGCAAAGCCTTATTCTCTACTACTTAATTACTTTCATCATCATCATCCTGCAGAAGTCCACTGCTGAACAAAGGCCTCCCCCAAAGAGTTCAATGACGAACGGTCTTGAGCCTTTTCCATCCACCGACTTCCCGCAATCTTAACAATGTCGTCGGTCCATCGGGAGGGGGGGGGGGGCTTCCAACACTGCGTCGTCCGGTTCGCGGTCGCCACTCGAGAACCTTTGTTCCCCAACGGTTGTCGGTTCTGTGAGCTATATGGCCGGCCACTTCAACCTGCTAATTCTGAAAGCTATGTCGGTAACCTTGGTTCTTCTACGGATTTCCTCATTTCGGATTTTATCACGCAGCGAAACTCCGAGCATAGCTCTCCTCTTTCGAGGTAGCATACATTTATGAATCACCTTGTATATCCTAAGAATTTTTTAAAGAAGTTTTTTTTACCAAGAACTGTCTCAAAAATAAAAAATCACTCACAGTGAGACAAGTAGCCATAAGGATATCCCTCCATTTCCCGTGTTGTTTCAATTGAAATCACAATCGTCAAAACTACACCAAGTATTAAACTAAATAAAAATATTGCCATTTTCGCCATTTTTCTAGACCGAATTATTTTTTTATAAATATTTTTTTCAACGTCTTAATAGTTTGCTTGCCGATTTATAAATGCGTTCAAATGAGCATTTTAGTCATTATTTGCATTCGTACTAATAAATGGTATAATTTGCAACATTACAAATGACCCGCCGACTCCATTCATTTCTGTGTCAAACAAAGATCATTGCCACTAATCATTATCATCATTGACAAACTCATTGGATCGTACGTAGCTTGCTTGCTTCCTTGTCGTGTCACTGATGCTTTCTTGATCACCTGTAGGTTTTAGGTCACTTTTGCAAGTGAGATGTGGCCTAAGATGGAGCACGCTTTCCCAGAGTGAACTTATTGACCCTAGATTTGAAGACTCCCAGACTGTACTCTTTCGGGAAAACCGACGCAGGCAGATCATTCCACTCTTTGGCAGTATACTTATAATAAAAGTGGAGCAGAAACGTTTCGTACAGATGTACAATTAGCAGAGCACTGGTGGAGACTTCTCCACCAGTTAATTGTGAGTACTTCAGCTTGGCAGGAGTAGGGTTGCCCAGCTAATAAACAATACCCTCAGCTCGTTTATTAGACTATTTATTAGACTATATTAGACTATTTACTGGTCTACATATTACATATTAGTTACGAGGCTGACTAGCCTCGTAACTAATATGTAGACGTATAAATTATCCTGTTGCTACACGATAACGTGTCATTAATTCTTTCTTGGTCATCTTGTATTAGGTCAGTGACCAGGTTGAGGTATGGTGACCCTGAAAAGGGCCTAAGACCGTCGGTGAAAGAATCAGTGAAGTGAAAGGATTATAGTGCGCCTCTTAGAGGCTCCTGTCACGCACACCTTGCCCCGGCTGAAGATTAGGCACCTCCATCACCAACATCATCTTCCTGCCCTTCGGCACAACATGTATTCTTCTTCCATTTCCCTTTATCAGTCGTCATCTCAGCACTCACTCCTTTCTTCACCATATCCACTTTCACACAGTCCATCCATCTTTTGTTTGGCCTACCTCTACTCCTACATCCATCCACATTCATATCTAACACTCTTCTTGTCACATGACATTCTTCCCTCCTCATGACATGCAACCAAGCTAACCGATTACTCCTCAGCTTTTCCGTCACTGGCGCCACTTTCAAACTTCCTCTTACATACTCATTCCTTACCTTATCCATTCTGGTCACTCCACACATCCACCTTAACATTCTCATCTCCGCTGCGTGCAATCTTCTTTCATCCGTCCCTTTGGCAGCCCAACACTCAGATCCATACAATACGACAGGTCTTATGACCGTTTTGTAAATTTTCTCCATATCTTAATACCCGTGCATGTCGTAAGAGGCGACTAAGCGAAAGAAGCTAGGGGATGAGCTGCTTCATCTCCTATTTCCACAAAGTTAGCTCTAATATGCCCAGCGTGGTGAGTATAGGCAAATTCCCCCATATGATAGATATTCGCTCTGGATATCTCTCCTCCCAAACAATGTTTTTTGTTTTTTTTTTGTTGATGATTATCTTAAAAAACTACTAATATCTATCCTTGATTATAGTCCTTGTGATTTTATAGTCCAACTTCAAAAAAAATTAAGTTAAATTCCATGTATTTTTGTTTTCTGTATGGTGGATACCTTTGATAGTATTATGTTATCTGTGCCTTTGCATAATTATGACGTAGGTACTTGTAATTATTTTCTTCATGTTCCATTACTTCTACAAAATGGGTCTTTTGTTATATTTTGTTGTCAGATCTTAACCTTGATAACGTTTAAATTAACGAGCAAGCGAAGATCTATCAAATAATAATAATATTAATAAAGGACTGTAATCTGAAAATTCTTGGATATTAGGTACAGTCGAGAGTATATAGCCCTTTCTATTTTTTGGGAAACAGGCGTAATTTTATTAATCAACAAAGTTAAAAGGTGTTTGTTTCAATAAAATGACTACGATCACCAATGAGGATATAAGACAGGATCACTTTGAAACATCTTCGAAACTAAGTGAAGTTCGCCTGTTCCTCAAGACCAATCTATCTATTTATGGACCTATCAATTATTATTTTTCTCATACCTACTGCAATGACGTGTAACCTGATTGTTATCAATAAATGAACTCTGAACTTGGACCAAGCCTAGAAGAATAAGGTAACAAACACGGCTTGGTGCCTATAATTTAAAAAAAAAATGGAATGTTGAGCTTCAGTGTGGTTCCGATCGAACAAGGTGATGCTCAAAAGAAAATGTGAAAACAAGAGAAATCCTCAGATAATGTAGGTACGTTTATCTTTATTTATAGCAACAGCAATTACACCACCAAAACATCTTGTTTATTCATACTTTCCCATAACTTAAGATTCCAATCAAAGTCCTTATCCAAACCCTTTTCTCCCAAATAGAACGGGTAGTAGTTCCGAGACGTCAAATGGAATATTCCAGGAGTGTTCACATCTGTCCTCGGTCCCAGATAGTTGGTGACCATAGGTCCCTTGAAGCAATTCCTGTCTCTAGCGTCTTGGACGGTGTCACACTTAACCGCTATGAATTTATCAGGAAATTGATTGGCGGCTATCCATAGAGAGTAGACCATGGAGTGACTACAGAAGCTGCCGCACGGTGCCATGTCAAACATTGCAACCTGAAAAAAAAACATTTGGTGGAAAGAAACATTTTCAAAGAAAGAAAGAAAAGAAAACAAGGAAAGGTACACACACAGCAATTAATTAACAAGGATAATGTTGACACAAAAAAAAAGAAAACAAAACGAAACAACAAAAAAAACCACAGGCAGAAATAGTTAAGCACAGACAAAGAAAAAGAGATTCACACACTATTTTAAACAAATAATCATCAAATAATGCTATTTGGCTGCGATCTTCTGTGGTGGAGATACCTCCCAGGCGGGCTGCTCCAATTTAAAGCGAGAAAATCTACCTCTGCCCTACCTTACTTTCATTATCATCTGTTGTCATAATAGAAACATTTTTTACTTAATGCAAATTTTCAGCTATAAAATCTGGACACTTGCCTGATATTCACCTCCATTAACGTAAATGTTCACATGCCCCACGGCACCAGCAATACCGAAACCTTCATTATTGGTGTGGATAACATCAACCAGATCTGCATCAGAGGCGTCAATTCTATCCTTAGGACCCAGCCTTCTGAAACAAGGGCCTGCTGGGTCCAATGCAGTGATCCTGGATATATTCCGTCCTGTGATATCGCGATAACTTTTTCCAATAAAGCTAATGCCTTGGCCTCCGTGGCTGAGGCCTGCGAGCTCTAACTTCTTTGGATCAAGACCGTGCTTCGTGAGTTCAGCTAGCATTTCAGCAGTTCGTCTGCCTACTGGACGAACAAGTCTAGCGGCACTGAAAGAAGAAAAATCGGTCCATCCTCTGCTTATTTGCAGGTTCAACGCATTGAAGTTAATGCCTAACCCTAGTTTGATTATTTGCAGCTTCCAATGCAGTGTAACATGAGAAACTGAGGTAAACTTATCATCACGCACCAGATGATGCTGCTTGGTCGAATTTAGGTACTTTGCACAAAACTCTAAAAATGCAGATTGGTTACTGTGTTATATTTATTGATTTTAGATAACTTGTCCAGTAATAACTGGTACAGACTTCTAATAAAATGTACCTAGCTTTAGTAACTTTCAAAATTATTCCACAATTCTTCTAAAGATGATGAGTTGAGTATACAGTAAAGATGAAAAGCGCCGTAATGGCTGAAGAATAGGCCCCATTACTACCCGTGGATGTCGTCTAAGCTAAGGAAAAAAGCTAGGGGATGGACAGCAGCGTACCCTATTAACAATAGCTTTATCTGCGCTGGCCCAGCCGCCATGCACGCACGCCCGCACCCTCACGTGCCCCACGCACGTAGGCGATCATGGGCAAATCCCTCCAAATGAAATTTTGGGTATAGCCGTACAAGGTCGGTCATGCTGGAAATATATGGGGGACGCCTATGTTCAGCAGTGGGTGTTCTACGGCTAAAAAGGAACGACAAAAATGGAAAATTTCACACGTTGATGTTTATTTACATAATTTTGAGATTTTGCTGTATACATCTCTATGTTTAGTATTGTGGCATCATTTTGAAAATTACGAAATTTATAGGTACATCTTATTAGTGGTGACTTAACATAGAGTACCTATATGATTATAAGGCCGTGCTACTTACAGAGGATACTGCATAATGCTGAACATAGCATACTCTAACAGCAGTACATTATACCCCAGTTTGGTGTACACAGACCCCATCATCGGGGCAATAAGCCCAGGGTTCGAAGTGTCAGTGTACCCATTCATAAACAGAAAAGTCTTCTTGCTGAAGTCCATTTTCTTTGCCAGTTGCTTCATACTGTTGTACCCGTAGTTCGTTCTGTTAGCTGTTAAGGCTGTTCCGTTTCCCAAATGGATAAAGTATAGATAGCGTAAGCTGGCTTTCGATATTCTGGCTGGCTTTGTGGATCCGGGACCTGTGGATCAAGAGCAAGCAGGTACTATCTTGGTCGTTATGCATTAGGTCAGTAACTTTTATTTTTATTTAATGAATATTTATATAAAGCCAGACGTAGAGGTCAGTAACTTTGAATCGCGATTTTGAAAAGGGGCTGGTGGTCAAATAAGCAGTGCGGTGAAAGGTTTTTTCTGCTTCGCAAAGTATAACTTTAGGTCACACGTGTTTCGAGTGTGACATGTGCACGAAGAGGCGCACTTTAATCCTTTCACTACACTGATTCTTTCACCGACGGTCATAGGCCCTTTTCAGGGCCACCATTCAACCTGGTCACTGACCTAATAAAGATGACCCAGGAAGAATCAGTGATACTACAAGCAAGCATACCATTGATTTTTCAAATCAAATACAAAGTGATCATGATTATCATTCAATTCAATACAATTTCTTAGTTTTGGCTACTGTGGCTACTGTCACAATTCTGCCAATGTCCGTTTCATGCTAGTGTCATAAATCTTCATGGAGAAAGTGACAAGAAAATGGCCGGTTTAAAAAATAATATGGTCGGTATTTAATAAAAAACCAAATTGATTTTTCTAAAACTTATTAGCAAGTAAATGAAATACTGAAATAAAAAATCGGATTAAATTAGGCTCTTATTATACACTACATAGTATACATACATAATAAGTAATAAATACATACTAGTTATTTACAATTTTATTTTATTTAGAGTAATGAATTTACATAGCAAACAGTTAACTAATGGATGAAAGGTAAAGGAGAGGACACATTTTACAGAAGTAGGAAGAGGAATAAGAGGAGGAAGAATATCATACAACGAAAAATTTAATTTAGTACAGCTGAAAAATATGTGGTCCACGTTTCCTTCGTCCAGGCCACATTCACACAATGAATTATCCCTGATCCTAAGTTTGGCCAAAAAGACAGGAGTACACGCATGACCTAACCTAAGACGACAAATTGTGGAGGTGGCAACTTTGTTTGCTTTACGAAATTTATAAAACCAAGGCAAATGAGGAATGTCTGGCTGAATGTCGGCATAATGTTTCCCTTTAATGGTTTTGGAGGTATTCCAAACATTAGACCAAGACTCTAGTAGGTCTGATTTAGGAAGGAGACAAAGGTCATGGGAATAAGTTTTAAAGTGTTCCAGAGAGCCTATTTCAGCGGCGGACTTAGCACATGAATCTGCAGACTCATTGCCAGGAATACCAGAATGACCTGGGATCCAAGCAAGAATGATGTTAATTCCAAGGATGTGGCATTCGTAAAGAAGCTCTCTAATTCTGAGGATAGAAGGGAAACGGGATATGGAACGGAAAGGGTTAGCAAGAATAGATTGCAAACAGCTTTTAGAGTCGGAAAAGATGATAGAATTATTCAAATTGTGAGCTCTAACATAACTAATAGCTTCCAAGAGAGCAATTGCTTCTCCAGAAAAGACTGATGAAGAAGCGGGACATTTAAAACTTAAACTAATGTGAGTAAAAGGAATCCATACTGCAGCGCCAACAACACTGTCTGAAGATAGTTTGGATGCATCGGTATAGATGGAGTGCCAACCTCTATATTTATTGTTAATTTGTTCAAAAAATAAACCACGAGCATCAGTGGATTCCTTATCTATACCAAAGTATAGTAGGATATTAGGCTGGTAAACCAAAGCTTCATAGGCGGTTAGATAAAGAGGGTGAGATGTGTACTGAACGACAGGATTTGGGAGTCGAGTAAATTTTAAAAGACTTTGAAGAAGACAAGGATGCTTATCAGGGTTATTTAAATCAAACAGGTCACGTAGACGGTAAAGTTTCGGAAGAAGAGGATGGTTTGAATTTTGAACGAGTTTAAAGAAGAATCTATCAGAAAGAAACTGCCTACGCAAATTTAGAGGGGGTTCGTTACACTCAACTTGCATAGCATTTATAGGTGAGGACTTCATCGCTCCAAGAATTATACGCAGACATCTAGATTGAACCTTATCCAATTTATTTAACGCACTTTTAATACAAAGATTGAGTAGGAAGGCCCCATAGTCAAAGTGACTTCTGATAATAGCGTTATATAGAAGCTTTTGAGAGTAGGGGTGAGATCCCCACCAAACACCTGAGAGTGAACGGAGGATGTTAATGTTCTTCTCGCATTTTTTTAGAACATTGTCAAAATGCATGATGCCTGTCATTCTAGAATCAAGGGTGATACCTAAAAATTTTACACTATTTGTTTGAGGAATGACTTCCTGATTGATACGTAATTGGATAGACGGGATGATTCTTTTTTTGGAAAAAACTACTACAGAACTTTTGGAAACAGACAGGGATAAGCCGTGCTCAAGTAACCAATCTTCAAGGTAATATAATGCCGAACTAAGACTGTTAGTGGCCTCTTCTACGGAACTGAAAGAAAAGTACAAAGTCAGGTCATCAGCATATTGTAAAACCTCGCAAAAAGAATTCACAGATTGTTCCAGATCGTAGGTGTATAGACTGTAAAGCAATGGACTCAAGACAGAACCCTGTGGGAGACCTCTCCAGACTGTCTTAGGAGAAAGGAGTCCGTGGTTTGACTTAATAACAACAGATCTTTCCATCAATAAGTTGCAAATGAAACGTACGAGCTTCTCAGGAATTCTCAGCTGAATGAGCTTATTTCTGAGAACTGGAAGAAGGACGTTATCATAGGCCGACGCTATATCAAGGAAAACGCCTACTAAGGATTTTTTTTCTTTAAATGCTATGTGAATATCTGTTGTTAATAGACTAAGGTTGTCAACTGTACCCATACCTTTCCTAAACCCAAATTGAGATTTAGCAAGAATGGATCCATTCTCAACCAACCATTCTATTCGGTGCTTGATAAGATGCTCCATTATCTTAGCCATAACAGACGATAGCGCAATTGGTCTTCTACTACCTGGGTCTGAAGGATCTTTACCTGGCTTTAAAATTGGTATTATTATTTGGGTCTTCCACTGATCAGGAACTACCCCAATTTCAAAAAAAGAATTAATTAATTTTAAATATATTTCTTTAGCTTTTACAGAGGACTTTGTTATGAAAGAATATAGAATTCCGTCCACGCCAGGAGATGAGTCAGTCAGACCGTCAAGTGCAAGAGTCAATTCATCAAAAGAAAAGGGTCGATCAAAACAGTTATGTGAGGGGAGAACTGATGGAAGGGATGGAAAACTGTTTACAGAAGGAACAAAAGGAGGAGCAAGTTTATCAGAGAAGGCCTCTACCCAGGAAGATGGGTCATTGGCTGCAATATTTTCAATGTTGTATGATCCTCTAAAACGTCTTATCTGTTTCCAGACAAGAGACGAGGGAGTAGAAGGTGATAAGTTTTCACAAAAATTTTGCCAACCGAGCTTTTTCGTTTTAGAAACCAGTCTTCTCACTATTGCTGCCGACTTTTGGAATTTCATGAAATTTTCTTCAGTCATTGAGATGTAATACGTTTTTTCAGCTTCTCTCCGTTCCAAGACTGCAGCAGTACACTCGGCATCCCACCATGGAGTTGAAATTCTATGGTCTCTAGCGGGCTTTTTAATTGGAATGTGGAGATCTGCACATGCGATGATATTTTCTATAAAGGAATCATAAGAGGTGAGAGGGTTATTAACTATAGAAAAAACTGAGGAATCTAGTTTGCTATCAAGGGAAGATGCATAAGACGACCAATCAGCACCAGAAAGTCTATACTTAAGAGAAGGACATGGATTACAAAAAGGAATGACATTGTTACTCTGGTGCAAAGACATTAGGATAGGGAAATGATCGCTACCATAAGAGAGAGGAAGAATTTTCCACGATATAAAAGAGAAAAGAGAAGAAGAACAAAGAGAGAGATCAACAGCACTTTTGGGATTTTGGGAAGGGCGTACTCTACGGGTGGGAGAGCCATCATTAAGTAAACAGAGGTTGGTTTCGTCAAAAATATCTAAAAGGGAAAGACCAAACAGGTCAGATTGACTATGGCCCCACACCGTGTTGTGGCCATTAAAGTCCCCCATGAGTACCATGGGAGAAGGGATGGAAGATAAGAGTAGGAGTAAATCAGCAATCAATGAGGAGTTGGGGTAGGGAATATAGACAGACACATATGAGATATTCATAGATCTGATAACAACTACGTTGATATCAGGGGGAAGGGAGGGAAGAAGAATTTGGGAGAAGGGAAGTGAGCGCCTTATTAATAAGGCGCATCCAGCATACCCGTCAGCCCTGTCGTCCCGAAGACAGGAGTAACCTGAGATCCGAAAACGGGATCCAGGCTTCAGCCAAGTCTCCGAGACGGCAACGACTGACGGGTGGAATTTGTTAATTAAGTGGACTAATTCATGTTTTTTTGCTCGCATGCTCTGACTGTTCCACTGGACGAGGACCACTGGATCCATTGTAGCCAGACAAGTTGACTAATTGAGTAAGTTTAGAGGCAACGTTGGACGGTAGGGGATGTGGGTTCATAAGGATGATGTTTATGATTAGGGTGAGTACGGTCTCAATCATACTTTCATTTTGAGGGACTGCACCTAAGGGCTGGCCTAGAGCACAACCATTAGGCAAAGATGATGAAGGGTCAGTAACCATCTCTCGATGGGTAGCCTTGTCATATGACTTACCTAACGAGACTCTCGGACGAGGGGAAGAATATACATTTATAATGTAGGAACGTGAGGGCTGGGACTGTGACATTTCTGCAAAAGGTTGGCTTTGTGAGGAATGATAAGAGCTAGGTTGTGACAACATATTATCTTTTGCAACTTCAGCATATGACCGATTTATTTGAGGAAACTCAGAAGCCGCTTCTTCATATGAAATGCTTTTTTGGGACATAACAGCCTTGATCGACCGTTGTCTTTGCAGTTCTGGACATTTTCCGCTGGTGGCAAAGTGCCAACCAGAGCAGTGCAAACAGGTGGCTTTTTCTTGAGTCACATCACATTCATCTCCTGGGTGCTCCTTGCCACAGCGGTAGCATCTGGGCTTAGACCTACATTGTACTTTTGTATGCCCATATCTGCAACAGCTGTGGCATTGAATTGTGGGATATTGATATAGTTCTACAGGTAGTGAAGTGTAAAATAAGAACACTTTGTTGGGAAGGGATTGACCTTGGAACGTAACGACGACAGTCTGGGTAGGTACCCATGTGACTTTACCTTCTTCTATATTTTTCCTGTTTAATCTACGAGCTTTTAAGACGATGCCACATCCTTCTGGGATAACGAGGGCTTCAGCAAAGTCAAAGTCAAAGTCAAAAGGCATTTATTTCAATAAAATCACTAGGATCACTTTGAAACGTCTTAGAAACTAGGTGAAGCTATGCCTGTTCCTCGCGACCAAGCCTAGAAGAATCAGGCAACAAACACGGCTTGGTGCCTATCATTTTTTTCGATGATCCTTTTTCACAAAATGGAATTTAAAGCTTCAGTGTGGTGCCGATCGAACTAGGTGAGGCTCAAGAGAAAAGTAATCTAATTATAATGCTTAATAAATAAGAGCTTATAAAAATGTGAAAAAAATGAAGACAAATGTGAGCTTCAACAAATGATCTAAGGGCAGCACACGCTACACTTGATGAAATATGTACCTAATGCTTATATAATTAAATAATACTTAAAATATTATGCAAGCAAAAACTGTAAAGACACTGCAAAATGGCATTTTAGCTGTCGAGGGGCAGAGCGACTTCAGGCCATGCGGTTTTATCATTTAAATAATCATTTAGTTTATAGTACGCTTTCTTAATAAGATTATTCTTTATGTACACTTTAAATCTTCTAATAGGAAGTTGCGTCGCGTTTACCGGAAGTTTATTATAAAATCTTACCATATTCCCCATAAAAGACCCATTTACTTTTTGTAATCTAAATTTTGGAATGCACAATTTATTTTTGTTTCTTGTGTTAATACTATGCACATCACTTTTTTTCTTAAAGCTAGCCATGTGCTTATGTGTGTACAATAAGTTTTCGTAAATATATTGTGAAGTTACAGTTAAAATGTTAATTTCTTTCAAATTCATCCATCGACATATCCGTAGGAACTTGTCTAACAAGTCCCATTCTCGTAACATTGAATGTGGGAATTGTCGCAACATACTTACACATTGGCAGTATTGGGGAAATAATGAATTTGTTAGCATCTTCTGCAGTAAGGAATTCCACCGATATTTTATTACGACCTACACGTTTTACTCCATCAGCTATTATGTTCGAGAACTTATGGTTGGAAAGGAACTGACCAAACTTGATAGGCCTGATGGTAGTACCAGCAGACAGTTCTGGCTCTGAACGAGAAACATGAACAACATAAGGTCCTTTGTCTAAATTAGTATATGCGTGAATAGCTCCAACAACAATTGATGGGTGATTGTAAACCATCTGGATGGACGGTACTTCTAATTCAGGAGACTTATTCGTCTTCTTATTTGCCGATGACGACGACGCTAAGGTTTCCGATTGTAAGCGTCGTTTCGATCCTGCTACAGAGTGGGCAGAATCAGGGGGATCCGGAGGATCCGGGGGTATCAATGGGTCAAAATCCATGCTTGAGGTCCAACCTCAAACACAGATAATGAGACCCAATTCAAAAATAACGACTAATTACGTCTTACCAACTACACAATTATGACAATCAACAACTTAGATAAATCAAAATGGTGATTAAATTTTGAAAAATAGCCAAAAAAATTGAATTTAAGCACAAAATTTCTCCAACCGATTTACTCGCTATCACTTCCGAACCCATGATTATCATGAAGAAGTCTACTACAGAATGTCACAACGAACGATAAATTAAAGTTAAATTAAATTCATTTCTTGATTCGGACAACACAAAGATCCATAGATAAGAGTATTACATGTCACACAATTTTTTTTTTTTTTAAGTTTTTCCCCTTTTGGGGATGGCTTTGGCATCTAGGCCTTACCGCCAAGTCTTACGTTTATTTTTCCTTGTTATTTTTATTCTTTCGTCTTTATTTTTCATTTTATTCATGGTCAAGTCATCGTCAAATCAAGTCAAGTTCAGTTTTAGTAAGATATGATGGTGGCTATTTTACTAAAACCTCGAGGGACCTCTTGGCGCCAACTCGAAAAATGACGATACACGCAATCATTCTATTTCACTTCACTTGTGCGGTTTACTCAAACAATATTACGCAAAACACCACCATAATTACACAATAGTATTAAATTTAACACTAGTTTTGTAAAATAAATTGGGGCACAACATTACTTCGCAAAAAAAAGTCTCCAAGTCACACATTTAAATTAAAAACAAAAAAAAGACAAATGCACAGAATTAATTTATATAATAAAGGAGATTGGACGAATTTGTATGGAGCCAGGGCCTCGATTTTTTTAAATCCTGCACTAATGAAATTTGAGTTTTAGGTACATTGTGCTAATAGTGTAGGGGTTATAAGGCTTGACATCCAGTGCCTTTGCAGTTTACTGCAATGTCAGTCAGCCAGTACTCCTATGAGGCTGTTGGTACTGCCCAGCATCCTGCGTTTTAAAGATGTTATTTTATTAGATAAGGGGGTATGTATGTGCCTAGCAAAAAGGGTGAATACAAAAAAAAAATCTTTGCACCTAGGTATGTACTTACAATCAGTGGAGTAACCAGCAGGATATCCCTCCATTTCCCTCGTGGTTTCAATACTCAAGGTGTGTTTGAACAACACTATTAGAAAAACACTAAAAAACAATTTTGAGATAATTTTGTAGTTCTTGTATAGATTCACGCGTGTTATTAACTGAGATATTTTCAAATAGAGTATATTATCGTCGTTAGAAACATGGTTTGAAAAATAACAAAACAATAAAAACATACTGAATGTTAACCTAACACTTTTACAAAGTATATTAAACTAGCTTGCGCCCGCGGCGCACTTGACACCTAGATAAATAGCATATATGTAATTCTAGGTAAAGAACTATGTCTGGTCCAAGTTTCATCGAAATCGGTTCGGCGGTTACGGCGTGATTGAACCACAAACATCCCCACAAACTTTCGCATTTATAATATTAGTAGGATTATCCTTACTGAAGTATTTGTATGAGATCTTCGTGAAATTAAAATGTATAGAGTTAGGTACACTCTACCACAAAAATAACTCGACTGTTTTGGTTTTGGAAAACTTAGAGTGGTTTTTGAGATATGGAAAACAAAAGTGGGAAGGCCTTACTTTTCAAAAATAGTAAATTTTCAGTCTTATATACATATAGACTATGTATCTGTTTCATGCTGGTTTCCTCACGATGTTTTCCTTCAACGTTTGAGTAGTATAGCACACATACATATTCCGAATAGAAAATCCATTAGTAGAACGACCGGGATTCAAACCCACTAACTTCGGATCACTATGACCACTCCACCAGTGCTCTCCTACCTATAAACCTACCTACAGAAGGCTAGACATTCACAAAACTGGCTGAAAGAGTCCAAATTCACCACAAAAACGCAGAATAATCAGATTAAATCACATCCAAGTATTTTCCTAGCAGTAATAAAGGTTGTACGTTTAATTGCAGTTCAAATGTCATGTCTGATAGTAAAATATCTCGTAATGTAAGTCAACCTAGCCAAGATCACGAACGAGTCATGGCAACCACCCAATTAATGGTCCAAGACCATGTTCACCAACTGGTTAATTCATCATCATCAAATCAAATCAAATAATTTATTTCGGAACAAAAATAATAGAGGTACATTATAACGATTTGGAATAACGATGGTAATGGCAATAGTTATAAAAACTGGCCTCATAGCTCAGTTGGTAGTAGCTCTGCCTTCTGCGCTAGAGGGCGCGGGTTCGATTCCCGCACTGGACAAACATTTGTGACTAACACAGATGTTTGTTCTGTGTCTGGGTGTTAAATATATATATATTATTTATATCAGTCTCTGGTACCCATCATACAGGCTATGCCTAGTTTGGGATCAGTTGACCGTGTGTAATATGTCCGGAATATTTATTATTATTTATTATTAACTGTGACGCAATAAATCATCATCATTTTAGCCTACCTATACCTACCTATAGTTCCGAATACCTATAATGGGTGTTTTCAAGAGTAGAGTGAATAGGTTTCTTCTAGGCAAACGTGCTACACCGTAGACCACATCGTCACTTAACATCAGGTGAGATTGTGGTGAAACGTAAGCCAACTTTGTATTAAAAAAAAAAAAAAGCCGTACGACGTCCACTGCTAAATATGGCCCCACAGACAGAGCGAATTCCTTATCATGTGGGGGGATTTGCCCATACTCACCACGCTGGGCATGAGGGTTGGCGAGTGCAGTTAGAGCTATCGTTGTTAAAATGAGGGACGCTGCTGCCCATCCCCTAGCTTTTTTCCCTTAGTCGCCTCTTACGACATCTGCGGATAGGTAAATATGGAGGGGCCTATTTTTCAGCCGGGGCCACCACGGCCAATTGACTGGTTAATTGCTGCTTATAATTTAATTTTTTTCGTGAAATAATTTAATGCGGCACCTCTCGTCAATGAACCAAAACTTGTTATATTCATTGAGCAGGTGGAAACCAACTGTTTGTTATGTAGGTGGCGCTTACGGCGCTTTAAGCCGATTGGAAGCCTCAACGATTTTCACATAGATGGGAAGTGGCTCGGCAGCTTATTTGGTTAGAGCATCCCCGTGTGTAGGATGCGGATTAAAATCCCGTCTGAGTCGATCATTTTTCGGATATTATAAATATCACGACTTTTATCCCCAATAATAGTAGATATCCTATAAGATGGCGCGAGGCTTCATGTCTAAGGGGGTAGTTAAAGGCATGTCTGAACATTTTGCACCTGCCAAAATTTTATCATCAGTTAGTATTCCATTTACAACACAAACCAGCCATTAAAATGTTGGTTTATAAGTTCACTCTGGGTAAGCTTCAATACCTATCTGGGTGGTACCTACTTACCATAAACTAAAAATAATAAAACTCCTTTAACTCGTCCAAACAAGTATTTAATACGATTCAATGATGTTTCCTAAAGTTATTTTGTTATGTTAAGTATTTTCGGATTAACAAACATATTTTTCTGAGAATTTGAATCCTTATCTAATCTTATTGACAGGCCTCATACATAACTCAGTTGGTAGTAACTCTGCCTTCTGCGCTAGAGGTCGCGGGTTCGATTCCCGCGCTGGACAAACATTTGTGTGATGAATACAGATGTTTGTTCTGTGTCTGGGTGTTAAATATGTATCTATTATGTATATCAGTCTCTGGTACCCATAGTACAGGATATGCCTAGTTTGGGATCAGTTGACCGTGTGTGATATGTCCGGAATATTTATTTATTTATTTATTAATTTTATATCTTCCTATGTTGGTTGGTGATCTGAACAGTATTATGTTATCTGTGTCTGAACTCTGTTTTCTACTTGTAGTCGTAGTCGGAGAAAACAGAGTTAATTCCTAGTATAATATTATTTTAGCTTAATTTTCAACTGTTATTATTATTATTATTTATTTTTCTAGCTCTAATCTATTTTTTATTAAAGACCGGGGATAACTGGGACGAACGGGCCTAGGCCAAGTTCGCCTCAGTAGAGGGTTGAACATCACCAGGAAGTTCTGTTTGTAAAAACTTTCACACTATTCTGCAGGTGTTCAAAATAACTTGTTTTTTTTAATTTTTACTATAGAAACTTTCTGCAGTCACATGCGTGTTATTTCGTTTTTGAGATCAATGTATTTGGAAAGTTTCTCTGAAATAGTGTTCTGAAGATTGTGAGTATTGGGAATGGCGATGTCGATAAGGAGTGCGGTGTTGTTGGTTTTGTCTACTAGGGTTAAGAAAGTGTATGGTTTTATCGGTCAGTATGGCTCTGTCAAAATAGAGTTTGTGTGTAGCATTCTCCAATACAGTTTCGGGGGTGAATTTATAATAGGGTGTTGGTTTTATAGAATTGTCTATAAGTTTATATTTAAGTGCTAGGTTTTGATATTATTATCATCTGTTAATAAAGTTTAAACATCTTAATATATAAAAAAAGTTACGTTACTGACTGACAATCAAAGCACAACCTTAAGGTCGTCGCAGTCATATCGCCCCGGCAGGCACCAGAGTAAATAAATAAATATAAATAACACTCAACAACATAGTCCCTGACCCCACACTAGGATTCCCTGTATTGTGGGAAACTGCGAGTACCATGGTACCACAACACCCAGACCCGGAACAATTTTTTTCATTTGCAGATCATGCAACTTTTGTCCCGCAGCAGCATTCGAACCCGCACCTTGCGTCTCAGACGAGCACTCAGCCGCTACGCTCCCGAGATCGTCAAAACGAGTAGCGAGTCCTCATTTAAATAAGCCGACTCACTAGTCACCGGTGAGTGTCGAAAAGTGAATAGCTTGCCGGTTTTTGTAGGGGCGCTATACGTGACACCATAAAAAAACGGCTATTCACTTTTCTTCACTCACCAGTGACAAGTCAGTAACTCCCGAACGTTACGGACTCGGGCCTCGGATCAGCATCGCCTCTACTCGGGCAGTTTAATATGAAACTTCATAGAGTAACACACTAATCAGCCTTCTATCGGCAACGCCTCGCCTCGGGACATGTTATGCCGTGTTCACATACGACGTGCGATAATATGTCATCTAGATATATTTCAAAATGATCCTTTTCTCTACTAGGTAAAGACAATTTTGAGTTTGACTTCTAAGGGGGCTTACGATATCGTACGTTATATTGAAATACATTTATGATGATTTATCGCACGCCATATGAAAACGAGTTTAGCCGACCAGCGATGAATTAAACTGTTGGTTTATTAGTTCACACTGGGTAGGCGTAAATACCTATCTGAATGGTAAGTACATAGGTACTTTACCTTAAGTTAAAAATAATTCCTTTAACTCGTTTAAACAAGTTTTTAATAGCTTTCAATGATGTTTCCTTAACTTTATCGCAATAACATCACTATAATTATTTTTTTTTTCATAGTGAATCGTTTTTCTTATATATTAAGGAAGTTGAATCCTTATCTATTCAAAACGTTACGTGACTGACTGACAATCAACGCACAACCAAAAGTCGTGTTCATACGACATGTGATATGTCATCAAAAAATGTACGCCCTCAAATGTCAAATTTCGAAATAGTAAAGGTTTTTTTTTTTTTTGTGGCTCGCACGACTTGTGCATTTGCCATTTTAATTTTAATTCGTTTAGTTTTTATTTTTTAAAAATTAGGGAAACAGGTATGGAAATTGGTACGCGAATTCTAAGGCGGATGGGACAGGATCAGGAGAGTTAGGTAGGTAATAAAATGAATAGAACATGAAAAAATACATACAAGTAAAAATAACTAAAAAAGTACAAAAATACAGAGATATAGTAAAGGTTGCGGGTCAAAGCAATCTTTGGGGAGGCCTATGTCCAGCAGTGGACTTCCACAGATTCAGGATGATGATGAAATGCTTGATAACTGACGTCTGACTGGCCTCATAGCTCAGTTGGTAGTAACTCTACCTTCTGCGCTAGAGGTTGCGGGTTCAATTTCCGCACAGGACAAACATGTGTGTGATGTTTGTTCTGTGTATGGGTGTTAAAAAATGTATCTATTATGTATATAAGTCTCCGGTACCCATAGTGCAGGCTATGCCTAGTTTGGGATCAGTTGACCGTGCGTGTGTGATATGTCTGGAATATTTATTATTTATTAATAATAAGAAAGAGTTTTCGATAACTTACAACCTAATAGAATGAAAAAGGTCTAACTATCTAGGTTTGTATGAAAATAAAATATTTTTGAAAAGCCGAGGTAATCAAAAAGAACAATTAATAATTCATATTGTAATATGGCAACAATCCCTAGTTATTTTTAAACTTACCTAAATGTTACTGACATGTGCGTATAATTTCCTTTGAACCAATGAGCGTTATAACTAATAATAATGATGGATGGAAATTTATTATTAGAAGGAATAATCAGCAAGTCATGAATATCAATGACATTATTATTCTAATTAAAATCTATGACGACCACCAAAACGACGCTGCATAAAACGAAGTTAACTGCTGTATCAATTCTCACTATACATCACTACACTAGCTTTCACCCTCGGCTTCGATCGCATGTTACCCGGATAAGTAGCCTCTACTCTTCAGCACTAACTAAAAATATCCATGTCAAAACTACGTCGATCCGGTTGCTCCATGAAAGATGAACAAAAAACAAAAACACTTTGACATTCATAATATTAGTTGGAAGTCAGGATTGTTAAACGTTTATCTCATCCTCATGCTATCATGGTCCACCATATTCTTCATCAACGCTGAGAAGAATTCATTCTCCTTCTTCAGTCCTCTTACCCCCAAAAAGTACGGATAGTTATTATCCGTCGCGAGAAAGAAAATGCCCTCCTTACTCTTGTCAGTCTTCAGACCCAAGAGGTTTGTAACTTGGGGAGTCCTATCATAGCAGTTCTTTGCTCTGGCATCCTGAACTGAATCGCACTGGATGCCTATGAACGAGTTTTGGTTCTGTAAAGCAGCTATCCATACCGTGAAGGATCTGATATGGCTGCAGAGCGTATTACACGGCATCCAAAGAACATCCCCTGGTTGGTACTCCCCTCCATTTACGTAGAAGTTGACGTGTCCGATCGGAGCGGCCATTCCGAAACCATCTATGTTAGTACTGACTACGTCAACAAAATCTGCATCGGACTGATCTAACCGGCCTTCAGGGCCATGGTTCCTAAAGCACGGTCCAGCAGGGTCCAGGCCTGTTATTCTAGAGATATTCATTCCGGTGAGGAGACGGTAGTTCTTGGCTATGTAACTGACGGTCTGACCCCCAAGGCTGAGGCCGACGAGCTCCAACTTTTTGACGTCCAAACCTGTGTCGACTAGGTTGATTAGCATTTCGGCTGCGTGCTTGCCGACTGTTTTTGTGTAAATTGCGGCGCTGAAAAAAGAAAGCTTTGTTTAAGTTGGTATTATAGATATAAATAGCTTTGATAGTGGTGCATCAGTTATTGTCCGGCTTCCGATCCTAAGATCATGGACTCGAATCTTGACACCAATGGAATTATGTTTGAGAGCACTAATATTTGATGGTATTGCTAATGTTTGTACATTTACAATACATTGTATATCAGTGCTCTCAAATAGCGAAAGAAAGTAATGAGGAGAAACCAGGTTTGAAATTGAGGTGCCTATCTCCCATTTCTAGACTGCCTACTGACTGACTCTGGGTTAGATGAGGTCTATGACCTCTATATGTTAAAAAACACGCGACATTATTGCTGTTGTTTTGAGTGTCGATGGGTCATGGACGTACCCACATTTTTTTTTTTTATACAACAGATGTTGCAAACAAGCTTACGGCCCACCTGATGGTAAGCGGTTACCGTAGCCTATGAGCGCTTGCAATACCAGAGGCATCACGCACGCGTTGCCGACCCCGAACCCCCTTCCCCCCTAAAGAGCTCTGGCAACCCTACTCACCACAGGAACACAACACTATTTGAAACAAATAATGTTATTTGGCTGCGATCTTCTGTAAGGCGGAGGTACCTCCCCAGGCGGCCTGCTCCAATTCAGAACGAGAAAATCTCTTGTAGACCCACTTGTAGCTTGGCAACCGCTACAAGTGAGATCGCAGATCGCTTTTAGTGATAAGGCCGCCCATTGTATTGCCTTGTAATTGTTATTATTATCCCTGTATTATTTCTCTGTGGTAATCAATAAAGTGTTATCTATCTATATTGAAAAGTCATTCAAGACCGTCCATTGTACAGTTTAGATCTATAAAGTATCTGATTTTTTTGATTGGTGTACAATAAAGCTTGAGGTTCACGAGTGGTGACCACGAACCGGACGACGCAGTGTTGGAAGGCCGCCACCCGATGGACCGACATTGTGAAGGTTGCGGGAAGTCGGTGGATGGAGAAGGCTCAAGATCGTTCGTCATAGCACTCTATGGGGGAGGACTCTTTGGACTCTCCTATGTTCAGCCGTAGACTTCATCAGGCTGATGATGATGATGATGATGACAATAAAGCTATATTCATTCATTCATTCAAACTGGACCAAGTACTCACAGTGGATACTGCATGGTAGTAAACATGTTGGTATCCAGTAGCAGCACATTGTACCCCAGTTTCTTGTACGCGGTGGCAATGGTCCCCGCAACGGGAAAGCTGGGGCTGTCCAAAAAACCCCCAACGTACATCATCGTCTTCTTCTTCCAGTCTATGTTAGAGTCTTTAGAGAGTTCTTTCATCTGAAAGAAACGGGGAAATCAAATAATGAACCGTAAAATTTATTTTTTCTAGCTGAGTTACTAATTTATTTATCTTATTGCACATAAAAAACAAAAGTACAAAAGGTGGGCTTAATTTAATGCAGGGCGACTAAGTACGCAACAGAAGGTCAGTATTCATATGCCCATAAAAGAGTTTAGTAGAGAAGAGTAATTCATTAAGCATAAGCACCAAAATCAGAATGACTAGCGAGTTATTAAGGTCTCAACCTCTGGAGTGGAAGTTAGGGTCACTTCTTCTTCTTGCCGTGTCACAGATTCTTTCTTGGTCATCCTGTATTAGGTCAGTGACCAGTACTACCTATAATTGGTAATCACAGAACAGCCAAACTACTAGTTAGAAAGGAGCGCCACAGGCCCATATGACCAGATGCCTCCAATTGACAAAATGCTCCTTAGACACTCTCACAATTTACCGTCACGCGGGCGGCTAGTCCCACCAAAAACCAAATCGTTGACCACTTTTTTTATGTTATACGGAGGCAAACACGCTAACGGCTCTCCTTATTGTAAGTGGTTACCATCGCCTATAATATTGACATCAGCAACACCTGGAGCATTGCTAATACGTTGCCTGCCGAACCCCTCCCCCTCTAAAGAGCTCTGGCAACCTTGCTTACCGCAGGAACACAACACTATTTGAAACAAATAATGTTATTTGACTGCGATCTCCTGTTAGGTGAAGGTACCTCCCCATGCGGGCTGCTCCAATTTAGAGCGAGAAATCTTGCTGTACCCTAACTCCTCCAAAAAAAAAAAACTTTTCTGTGCCATTATAATTTCTTGTGCTTATTGTCAATTGACAAAAATCAATTCAGTAACCAAGTTGAGGTACGGTGGCTCTGAAAATGGCATATGACTGTCGTCGAAAGAATCAGTGTAGTGAAAGGTTTAAAGTGCGCCTCTTAGAGGCCCTTTCGTGCACTTGTCACATGTCTTCGGATGCTTAGGTTCTAGGACATGTCAGTTTTGCTGCTAGTAAAGGATGTGCGTACCTGAAAGTAGCTGTATTTTCTTCTCTTAGCCGAAGTTAAGGTCCCTGAGCCTGGGACCACGATATTCAAGTGTTTTAGAGTTTTCTTTGTGATTATTGGTTGTTTTTCTGAGCCTGGACCTGAAATAAACAAAACCAAAGTCTTGGAACGAGAACCTGGAATTAAGCCTCTGAGACTTGGTCCCTTACTTTTGGCCACATACACAGCGACAACGGCTATGGAGCGAACTTGGGAGCTTCACTTAGTGATTAAATCCGAAATGAGGAAATCCGTGAAAGAACCAAGCTCATCGACATAGCTATTAGAAAGAAAGAAAGAAAGAAAATACATTTATTTTGGACACACAAGCACAGCACAAACTAATAAAAAAGACACGAGGTACAGGTTACAATAAAAAAAGGTAGGGAGGAAACAAAACAAAAGTAGGTAGGAAGTAACAAAACTAGGGTATTCATTAGTCCGTGCCGAGGTGCATGCGTGAGCCAAAAAAGGTTCCATCTCAGCATTGATGCCGCACACGAAGTGTAGCGGCGCTGGCTTTCAGATGGAACCCTTTACGGCGACCTCACGATCGCAGTGTGCTTTATTGTTCGCGCTCGCTATTAGAATTAGTAAGTTGAAATGGCAGTAGGCAGGTCATATAGAACCGGCAGCAGAACCGACAACCGTTGGGGAATTTAGAACCCAGTTCTCGAATGGCGACTACATACCGGGCGATGCAGTGGTGAAATGCCAACCCACTCGATGGACCGAAGCCGGTGGATGGAAAAGGCTCAAGCCCGTTCGCATGGCAATCTTTAAGGGAGGCCTATGTCTAGCAGTTGACTTCATCAGGCTTATGATGAAGTCTTGAACCACTGTGCTAAAAAGTGGGGACATGCAATTTGTTTATCGTTTGGATTGACTTCAGACTAAAGGTACACGTTCCTTGCTTCGTATGGATGCAGCGCATACATGCAACATATAAACATCTTCATTCGGGGTCGGCAACGCGTGCGTGCTGCCCTGTTATTGCAAGCGTTCATAGGTTAGTGTAACCACTTAACAAAAGGTGGGCCGCATGCTTGTTTGCTAACTTAGTGGTATAAAAAAAACTTCATGCTTTGAGCCGAATGCTTGATGTGCGCCTTCGAACCTGCAACCCTCAGATCGAAAGCCGAGGATATTTTAGGTAAACACGGTTCATAATATTGAGACCGGCACAATGACGCATTTCTGTTCTTGTTTACAAGTCAGCCTAATATTTGCTGCAACAAGGTCGGAGGAAGGCAGTATCGAGAGCAAATATTAGTTGTGACTAGGGCTTGCAATCCGGATATCCGGATATCTGAATTATCGGGGTATCCGCCAATTTTAAAATTCTGATAACGAAGGCAACTGAATCCGGATAATACGGATAGTAAAATCCATCAGAAAAATATGATTGTGGAATTATATACAGCAAAACAATAATTTCGGCATTATGCGCAGTAAATACACGAATTCAACGAGTGATTCGATTTTTTAAGCTTTTAAAGATCATATTATTATAATCAAGGAAAAAACTTCATGCGTAGTTTGATGTTGATCTGTCTACGAATCATTGGCCTTTTTTTTGTGTGAATTTTTTTGTTCTCAATAATTCATTAGTGTTAGTAGTAGATAGTGGTTTTAGTTTTAAAATAAAGAGTTACTATATGTTTATAATTATTTTAATGGTAAATGTTGATTTAATTCCGAGGTTTTCCCGCTAACCTACAACATGAAGAGCTTTAAGAAAAATACAAAAAGATTTCTCCAGGGCAGACAACGCATTAGCAATGCTCCAGGTGTTGCAGATGTCAATAGGCGACGGTAACCGCTTACCATCAGGTGGGCCGTAAGCCTGTTTGCCTCCGTATAACATAAAAATATATATATATATATTTTAAATATGATTATAGCAACTTTTTTACAGATTTCCTTAGTGTTAATATATAGATCGAAGATTTTTTCAAAATTGACCGAACTATTGTAAAAATCTGGATATCCGAATAGTAAGGTTCAATATATCCATATGGTAAAGTAAAGTAAAGTAAAGTAAATGTTTATTTCAAACAAATGGTACAATTTCTTGTAACTAAACTATAACGAAAGCAAAAAATAACCTCACCATAATTCTCCTATTACTCACAAATTGGACTAAGTAGGTAGGTAAAGTCTGGAGTAGGTTACTCTTTACTCATAGGCAGTTACAAAACCTTACCCTCCGTGCTAGATTTAACTGTGTTACGGCAGGGTAATGCTTCGAACCTCTATCTATAAAAACAATTTTGAGTGGAGTAATAGTGCCGACAAAAGCTGGTGGGTATCGATATAATATAGGCATACCAAATCTTAATATAAATCTTAATAGCACACAAAGACTTAACATTTAATCTATGTTAAGTCTATAGTTTATGGTTATATTTTATGGTCCGGATATGAAAAATAATATGGGTTCTGCAAGACCTGTTTGTAAGCACTACGACACTAGGACATGAGATCGTTAACTCAGGATGCGGAAACAGTACCTTAAAAAGAATTCCGAGCAAAGCGGCTTCCAAGCAACAACGCGTTGACATTGTCGCTGCACTGGATTTGTCGCGCATACATTTTTAGGGTTCCTTGCCTAATTTGGAAAAACCGGAACCCTTATAGGATGTTTTACCCTTAAAATTGGATTGCGAAGTTTGTTGGAAAATGGGGCTGAAATTTGAAAGAGGCTCTAACGATTTCGAAATAATTTACGTATTGTTGGTTTTTGCGGTCAAGAAAAAGATATCTTGTTGATTAATTTCAAATCCGTGTGGAATTATTACAAGACAAAGTTATATTTGCGGTCAATATCATACAATGAACTACGTGGCGACCGCAAAATATAAGCATGACACTACCGATACTTGAAATTTTGCTATTCTGATCCCGTGTAATGGTACGGAAGCAACAGGGCGCGAGTTCTTAACATATGACCGAGTTTTTTGTGTGCGACTATCGCTCTATCAGTGTCTTTGCGACATTATCGCTGGAACTGCTTTGCTCGGAAGGCTATCTTTAGAGTGTGTACCTACCTAGAGATAAATATAGCACGGCTGTCGCTGGTTTTCTAAAAATAGACGAATTCCGGTATTTTAGTCGTCAACGAATAAAAACGGCTGCTGTAATTTGCATAGTAATTCAATCTACTTGTCAACGGAAACTTTTTTTTAAGTAGGTATAGCTACTAAAGGCAGCTTCACGGCAATTGGTATGAAAAAAAAATAGGCTGACGACTTTAATCCGAAGAATGGTAGACATCCTATCAGATCTCCAGGCAGTCAGATTCATGAAAATGTCTTAGGTGGGTAGTTAGAGACATATCTGAACACTTCACACATGCCCGCATTTTGCAGGAGTGACAAGCTGCAAGCTCATCTCCGTTTTATTAAGAATACTTGGTTGTTATTTAGTGCTGGTGTCCTCTCGACTTTATCTTTCACCGTTCTAAGCACTTGTTAGTGCGCACTTAAATGCGAATTGAAAAACTCATTGGTGCACGAACCGCTTTGAACCCTCGACCTCCGGATCAAAAGTCGGGGAACCTCCGACTGGCCAAAACGGTTATTTTTAATTAAATTTATTTATTTCGGTTGTTCGACGAATCCAACTCGGATGGGCAGCGTTTGGGAAACTTCGTCATATCTTCTCGTCGCAGATACCGCAGAGCCTCAAGACAAAAGTCTACAATCAGTGCGTGTTACCAGTGATGACATATGGCACTGAGACTTGGTCGCTAACTATTGGCCTTATACACAAGCTCAAAGTCGCCCAACGGGCTATGGAGAGAGCTATGCTCGGAGTTTCGCTGCGTGATAAAATCCGAAATGAGTAAATCCGTAGAAGAACCAAGGTTACCGACATAGCTTTCAGAATTAGCAGGTTGAAGTAGCAGTGGGCCGGCCATATAGCTCGCAGAACCGACAACCGTTGGGGAACAAAGGTTCTCGAGTGGCGACCACGAACCGGACGACGCAGTGTTGGAAGGCCCCCCACCCGATGGACCGACGACATTGTTAAGGTTGCGGGAAGTCGGTGGATGGAAAAGGCTCAAGACCGTTCGTCATGGAACTCTTTGGGGGAGGCCTATGTTCAGCAGTGGACTTCATCAGGCTGATGATGATGATGGTGATGATTTCGGTTGTTCACCATAATTGTTAGTACATTTATCTACCTATAAACTATGTTAGTAACCATAAAAAAAGATTTCAAATTATTCATGTCACATATTATCAGAATACATTCAACAAATTATTATTGCAAAAATAAATTAAATTTACCTCATATTGAAAATTCTAACTAGATTAATTACTTCTAGATTAATATAAGCATGTAAATGTCAATATAATATTCAAGAATTATAATTGTTTAAGTAAAGTCCAGAAATAAATAATTGTAAAATACATAATTAAGAGAAAATTAGTTAGCAATTTGAAATTTCCTTTCTGTAAACGAGTTCGTGGAAGATCATAAAAAAAGTCATAATAAAACCCACGTGCGTGAGTCATTTTCGCACTTGACCATTTTTCCCTGAGAAATTAATGGCTGATCCACTTACAATCGCTCAGATATCCAACAGGATATCCTTCCATAGCTTTTGAGCTGTGCATTGTCGAAACCACATCCGCTACCACTAATGTTGCCAAAACCGTCACTGACACTTTCCCAAACATTTGCGAAATTTTCCCGAACATATACGAAATTTTCCCGAATTTATAATTTTAAAAATGTTAACGTCACTTTATTTTAAGGTTTTTCAAAAACATTCAATTAGTAAAATAAGTTTTCCTGTGACCTTGAAATTGTGTGATAAAAAAATAACTGCGAAATATATACTTTTTAGGGTGACGTGTAAACTGCTTCAATGTCAATGTCCCAATGAAATATTGTAGAGTATTGTGCTTATGTATACCTAGCAAGTCAGACGAGTCCAACATATTTTGTTCCAAGTCCTCTGGAAACAGAATATGACGAATATGAGTAGGTAGTAGTAGTGCCGAGTATAGGTAAATCCGTGTGTATGTCTACAGCTTACACATAACGAATTTCTGAATTCTGAGTATGCAAATATTCAGTGCATAATTGGTGCAATCTGAAAATCCAATTCAAAATTTAGGTGCCAAAGAGGTTTCTGAAATATGAGCCGAAAACTATGTGTCAGCTGGAGACACGGGTCTACAGCTTGCACATCCAGTTCTGCCAAACGGCTGACGCGAGAGCTACGAAAACTAGCCAGATATTTAGTGCCAAAGGTACTAAAAAATTCAGGCCTGTAGCTTAAAAGGTTTCAGAGTTATAAGAAAAAAACTATGTGTCAACTGGGGACCCGGGTCTACAGCTTGCACATGCAGTTCTGCCAAACGGCTGATGAGAGAGCTATGAAATATAGCCAGATATTTAGTGACAAATTAGTGACTAAGGTACCAACATTTTCAGGCCTGTAGCTAAAAAGGTTTCAGAGATATAAGCAAATAAGCAATAAGCTGTAGACCCGGGTCCCCAGCTGACACATTTCGTTACGCCAAACCGCTGATCAGAGTTCCCAAATTGATTAATATAAAGGGTAGTGCATTGAAAGTAGAGTGAACTCCCACTAGGCAAATCAAATCTTGCTCTTTTTAGGAATCCGTACCTCATTTGGAAAAACGGAACCCTTATAGGATCACTTTGTTGTCCTTCTGTCTGTCTGTCTGACCGTCTGTCAAGACCCTTTTTCTCAAAAACTGCTAAAGGTATCAATTTGACCTATTAAGGTCTATGGGCTTATGGTTCCGTATAAAAATCAAAGCTCTAGCTTAATGCATTAAAAAGATATGGCAATGAATGTATAATTTTTGTATGGAAATAGCAAAAATCAATAACCTCTAGGGTACTTCCAGTTACCTCACAATTCAGAAGTAAGAAGTAAGAAAGTGGTGTGTACAAAGAAGTAAGTGGTTACCGTAGCCTAGGAGCGCTTGCAAGAAAAGAAAGGAAATTATATATTACCTATGTGTTTATTTGCAAGAACATAATAATGTACAAAAATGCCACTTTATATTCAGCCACAATTCAGGCATGCATGAGAAAGTAAAATCAGGAGATAGAGTTCTAAAATAAAAATTTAAAATGTGGAATGTTACATGACATTATATTTAATATAATGCCATTTAATATCACAAATTATCAAATAATGTACTTATCAAGATGTCAATGTTAATGCAAAAATAACTATTTAGAATGTCCCTATAGACTAACGATACCAATACATTTAATAATAAAATAAATATTCCGGACATATCACACACGGTCAGCTGATCCCAAACTAGGCATAGCCTGATGTTTAATGAATAATAACATTTATATAAAAGCTATTTTAAGCATTAAAGCAAAAAATAAATATATCCTATTTTTAGTAAAAATTATGTGCATAACCATGATAGTTTCAAAAATTTATCAAGATTGCTACCTAAATCAGCTGAATTTTGGATTTTGAACTGAACCTTAAACAGCTGATTTTTGCATAGTGTATTTACAATGAAAAATTTTAAATTTCCAAAAGTCGTAGAACAAACTTTACTGCCAATTGGGTGTAGAATAAGCCCTTTTCGGGATAGTACATAATTATACAACACCTACATTACGTACACGTACGTATACGTATACGTACGTATACGTACGGTTCAAAATACCTTTTTTAAACAAAATATGCTAAAGATTGACGCAATCTCCCCTGATGGTAAGTGACGATGATAACCTACCTACATAACCACCTATTTTAAGGCACCCTAGGACTTTACTCACTAGGAAGTGTATTATAATTCTTTAGGTAGGTATGCGAAGGTGAACCTCTTGGTCAAAATGTCATCGGTTCGCAAAATACGGATCTAGCAGTACCACCGTGGTTTCACTCGCGTGGAGTCACGGTGTAGAGGAAGATGAATCATCATACTGACTGGCCTCATAGCCCAGTTGGTAGTAAATCTGCCTTCTGCGCTAGAGGTTGCGGGTTCGATTCCCGCACTGGACAAACATTTGTGACTAACACAGATGTTTGTTCTGTGTCTGGGTGTTAAATATATATTTATTATGTATATCAGTCTCTGGTACCCATAGTACAGGCTATGCCTAGTTTGGGATCAGTTGGCCGTGTGTGATATGTCCGGAATGTTTATTTATTTATCATATTTTTTTTCACATCTACATGTGGATATTTAGATATCTCTGACTTCTTCTTCTTAAGGTTCTTTCTTGGTCATCTTGTATTAAAATTGACTATATCTAATGGACGTAAGGATAATTTTGTTATATATTTTTTTGACGTCATGCCGTTTGTATACGGTTTAAGCTTACGATGGCAAATGTCAAATATGACTTAGGTACATTGTGTCCTCAATAAAACATATCTATCTATCTATATTAACCAATCCAAATAAACAGATTACAAGCATCGCCGATATCTTTGTATAGTATTTGACTTTTAGGTACTATCGTAAATCGTATCGTACCGTAAGCCCAGAAACGCTACGTTTTTAACGGCAGTAGCGGTCACCAACTCGGATGGGCAGCGTTTGGAAAACTTCGTCATATCTTCTCGTCGCAGATACCGCAGAGCCTCAAGACGAAAGTCTACAATCAGTGAGTGTTGCCAGTGATGACATATGGCACTGAGACTTGGTCGCTAACTATTGGCCTCATACACAAGCTCAAAGTCGCCCAACGGGCTATGGAGAGAGCTATGCTCGGAGTTTCGCTGCGTGATAAAATCCGAAATGAGGAAATCCGTAGAAGAACCAAGGTTACCGACATAGCTTTCAGAATTAGCAGGTTGAAGTGGCAGTGGGCCGGCCATATAGCTCGCAGAACCGACAACCGTTGGGGAACAAAGGTTCTCGAGTGGCGACCACGAACCGGACGACGCAGTGTTGGAAGGCCCCCTACCCGATGGACCGACGACATTGTGAAGGTTGCGGGAAGTCGGTGGATGGAGAAGGCTCAAGAGCAGTGAACTTCATCAGGATGATGATGATGATGAGCGGTTACCAGGGTCACCCATCCATTTGTTGACAAAGCTGCTTATATTAACCGATCATGTCAATTTAGGTAGTTGTTTTTTTAACAAAATTATTTTTTTAGCTGACTTCTAATAATTGGTGACCTGCCATAACTAAGCCAATTATTTCAATTTAGGTAGTTGTTTTATAAAGACATAAAGTAGGATAAATGCAGTGGAAATAAGAGCTTTACCAAACTAAGTATGTGTGGAGTAACTTTGAAAGATAGATTGAGGAACAGTGTGATAAGAGAGCGTTGTGCAGTGAAAGAAGACGTAGTGATGAGAATTGAGAAAGGTATGCTGAGATGGTTTGGTCATGTAGAGAGGATGAACTAAAGAAGATTAACGAAACAGGTGTATGAGGAGAGTGTGAATGGGACCGTTGGAAGGGAAAGACCTAGGCCTACGTTTAGTGACCAAATCGGTGACGTTTTGGAAAAAGGCCAGATCAAGAGTACCTTTAAGTATAGTATTATGTTATCTGTGCCTTAACGGACGAGCATGTATGAGGAATGTCTTGAGAGTAAATTAAATCTCGTCATGTTGCCATACCCTAATATAGGGTCCACATGAAAAACCACCTAACATCTACTACTTTACCATGAGAAAGAAATAAATCTATTGAGTACTAGCTTCCGCTCACGGCTTCGTTCGCGTGGCACCTACATAAAAAGTAGGTAGAGAAAAGGTAAAGAACTTTATCTATTCCAAGTTTCAACGAAATCGGTTGAGCCGTTACGGCGTCATTGAACAACAAACATCCTCACAAACTTTCGCATTTATAATATTAGTAGGTGGGTAGAGCACAGAACTTCTTATTTCAAAAGTACAAAAATGCAGTTTGATGGCTTATTATTTTGCTCCACTTTTTGTTTTTTATAGCCGGTTAAATTCCGCGAAGTTACTCTCATCGTTTTTTTAGGGTATCGTAAAAAATATGCGCAGTCTTCATTTCAAAGGGAAAAACAGAACCCTTACTACGAAGATTGGACTTCTTTGTCTTTTGTCCGTATCATCTCGGTATAAAATATATTTTTTTTACATAAAACATGGTAATGTATTACACATCCTTATTTTCGCAGTATTAATGAGTATCATAAAATCGACTATAGATAGACAAACAATAAACTAATTATTGCGAAAATTGTGTAATTTAAAATCGCAACGTTTATTATTGATGATAACAATTTTATAAGGCTCGACGTAGTAAAAATTACTTTGTAGAGAATGAAAAATATGAATTACTAGCTGTTACCCACGACTTCGTTCGCATTCATAATAATTTTCACACCCTACTTTGCCCAGGCATGATTTTGCAAAAATGCTGAAGATATTTTTTTAATTGCTTTTCAAAAGCCTAAATATGAATTTTCAGACGCCTAGCTTGAGGAATTATTATAATAATATTAATAATAATAAATATTTATTCATTACCTTAGTGCTAAGATTAACATAGCGAATTATAATCTAATTAAAAGTTAAGAAAAAATTACATGATTATGGGTTGTCCATACTAACTTTCAACCCCTATTTCAACCCCTTCAAGATTATTTTTTGAGACAAAAGATAGTCTTTGTCCTACCCCAGGATAAAATCTATTTTTTTGTTATTCTTAAAATATTCCAAATCTTATTATTATTCCGTGTGTTATGTTCTAGGTCACGTATTCCTACGACCTAAAGAAAATTGATTAAACATGTTTTTTGAACATAGATTTCCAAAGTGACTTTCTATCATGTCATGGATGTACCTAGTGACTTTTTTATTAGTTTGTGCTGTGCTTGTGTGTCCAAAATAAATGTATTTTCTTTCTTTCTTTCTTTCTATCATGTAAGGAGAATTTGCCCATACTCGTCACACTGGGCATGCGGCTCGGAGAGTGTAGTTAGAGTCTGTGGCCCATCCCCTAGCTTATATGCGCTTGGTATAGGTAAATAAATATTCCGGACATATCACACACGGTCAACTGATCCCAAACTAGGCATAGCCTGTACTATAGACTGATATACGTAATAGATATATATTTAACAGACACGGCGGGAATCGAACCCGCTACCTGTAGCGCAGAAGGCAGAGTTACTACCAACTGATCTATGAGGCCAGTCTACGACTAGGTACTAATACTCTCAAAGGAAAAACAGCGTGAGGAAACCGGCATGGCCTAGAACCTAAAAATTACCTCACTGTACCTCAAAATGGTCACCGACCTAATACAGGATAACCAAGAAAGAATCAGTGACACGACAAGCAAGCATAAAAAAAAACCTGTTTAAGAGGCCACTGACTTAACTTAAGATGGATTTAATAACTAAACGACAAAACCAGTATGGCACATCTATAATTATTAATGACGAAGCAAAAAAATATACTGCCGATGATATTTTATTTTATTATTTTAGAGGATTTAATCACAGGTGTTTTTTTTTGGAATAAATTTCAATTCTTAATGGTTTATTTCACCTACATCGATTTATTTAGAAACTGGCATTAGGGAAGAGCCGTGCTGTCAGGCTATTGTGTAAGCAAAATGGTAAAGAAGATCGCAATTATAAGGATGATTTCATCAATTTTAGCTACATCTGAAGTTTTTCAAACTTGAAAAGGAAGATGCTAAGATCTTGAAGTTTTCCCCTGTCAAGTTTGGAACGTTTTGAATGTTGCTTGGATTGTTAAAACTACCCTCAAAGTTACGATCTTCATTGCCATTACGCTTACACAATTGTGTTCGTAGGTTCCTCCTACTAGACCAGTGGTGCAATTGCACCACTGGTCCACAGGAACCTCGACTTTCGATCCGTATGTCGTGGGATCAAATCCCGGTCGTCTAATGGCTCTTTCTATTCGCAAAATGTATGTGCTCAGGACGACATTCATGGCTTAGTCAGCTCAACTCGTTCAGACCAAGGAGGAGGTTATAAATACGGCGCCTATGTATTTTTTTATTATATAATTTTATCTGGCCGACTGGCCTCATAGCTCAGTTGGTAGTAACTCTGCCTTCTGCGCTAGAGGTCGCGGGTTCGACTCCCGCACTGGACAAACATTTGTGACTAACACAGATGCTTGTTCTGTGTCTGAGTGTTAAATATATATCTATTATGTATATCAGTCTCTGGTACCCATAGTACAGGCTATGCCTAGTTTGGGATCAGTTGACCGTGTGTGATATGTCCGGAATATTTATATTTATTTTATCTTATCTACCGTACATTAGTCTTCCACTATTATTATTTTTTGTTGCAAATAAATAAGTAGTACCTACCTAGTTCTGCGAACAGTAGACCTTTCGAGCACAAACTTTTTTGCAACATACCACTAAAAGTTATATAAAGTTATATAAAACGGGATTATTCCCCTTTTTGCGATTATTCACTGTGACACACCTGCTTGCAACAACCAGTAGGACCTTAGTAGCATAGCATTACATTTTTCATTGCTTATTACGCCTACATCTTATGTGTAAAAACAAACATTCATGAGTCGAGCTATGGTAACTTCATCAGGGACTCTTAAATTCTTACCAACTTGGTTGGGGTAAAGTTTGAATGAACTAGTGTTCAACTTTGGTGACGGACCGGGAATCACTAAGTACCTATGCCACTGGGGGTGACTGCGCTGAAGGTTGCATAGCTTGAACAAGCTACGCGTCGTCACGAACGTTTCTCGCGTAGGATCGCTACTGACGCCTGCTAGAGTTTTGAAAATGCGTTTGGACGTAATCGTTGAAAATTAGAATTTCACGCCATCTCTTGGTTTCTTTCCGAACTACATCACAGATAAGGCAAAAATTCATGTACATATTTTAATGCGAAGACAACCTAGCAGGTGGCGCTTCGCTGAACTGCTCTTGCGATCATCCATGAAAATTAAACTTAGGTAGGTAACTACAATAGTAGGTAGGGAAATATTTTGAAGATATACCTTCTGCTTATATTTTCTGCTGTGTCTACTTAAACTAAAACCCACTTCTTATTAGTGACTGCGGAATGAGAAAAAATAGAAGTTAGGAGTCCCAAAACAAACCAAATAAAATGTCCGGTCCGCGGTCCGCCCCGGGTGCCAAGCACCAAGAGGTGATACCGTGGTGACAAATCAATTGCGCAGCTTAGTAGCCGCTCAATGACTTTGATCTGAAGTTTCTCAAAATTAAAGTTAATAAAATCTTACCTAAGATTTCATCATCATCATCATCACCATCAGCTTGATGAAGTCCACTGCTGAACATAGGCCTCCTCCAAAGAGTGCCACGACGAACGGTCTTGAGCCTTCTCCATCCACCGACTTCCCGCAACCCTCACAATGTCGTCGGTCCATCGGGGGGGGGGGCCTTCCAACACCTAAGATTTACAATGAGCCAAACGGGACTTGCCAATCCTTCCATATTGACCATTAAAAAGGACAGCATAGTAAGTTTAATACTTATTTGTTGTTTTATTTTGGGGGTGCTAGGAAACCGCCCCGGGTTTCCAACCCATGCTACGCAGCCACTGTCCATACTTCCACAGATAGGTACTTAATTAATATTACAAATGCGAAACTCTGTTTATGTGTTTGTTAACTTATTATCACCAATAAACGGCTTAACGGGTCGCAATAAAATTTGGCAAGAAGATAGATTATTTCCTGGGGAAGGACATAAGCTATCTTTTGTCTCAAAAATAATCTTGACGGGGCGGGGTTGCAAATAGGGGTTAAAAGTTTGTATGGGCCATCCATCATTCCTCAAGTTAGGGATTTGAAAATTCATATTTGGGCTTTTCATAAAGGGGGGCAAAGTCGGAGGTTCAAATTATGAGGTGGGGATGAGGACTAGCTTTCATACAAATCCGGGTAAGCTACAGCTAGTTTTAAATTAATTAAAAAATAACTGATCGCAGGTGTCAATAAATTATGTATTTTATTAAATCGTCGACTACTTACTTTTACTTACCAAATAGTTCCAAATAAATGAACTTTTATATGTACATCCTTCAAAAGTTGCCCTCGCCAATCCTACGCACGCCTTTAAATAGAATAGATGCCTTATTTTCGCCTGCGCCAAACTAGCCGAGCCACAGCCGAGTACCAGTTACTACAGCCGCGAAGCCTTTTCTTTATTTCCTATTTCGGTCTCCCCCATCTCCCCCCACACAGAAAATGGCCGCCGTTGATCTGTCAGTGTATGCGCGGCAAACGACGCGGGCGCACGGTCGCGTTCGATTTTCGAAATAGTTCGGATCCATCCCAGTGTTTGTTTTGAATCCTGTATTCGAAAGTGGCCAGTTATGTGACGTATGTATCGATGATTTGCTATCGATAGTTTGCGTGTGCTGTTTTCTTTGTTGAATGCCTGCGCCATCTGTCAAAACACGGATTATCAAGGTGAGTCGATTGATTTGCGAAACCTTTGTTTTTATCTTACGACTGTTAGCGATTTTTTGTTCGAATTTCGATTTCTGCCACTATCGATAGTAGGTAAGTTACTTACTTTTTTGCAAAACTTTGTTCTTTTGTTTTAATTTTACATTGCAGAGGTAGAGGCATCTTTCGTGATTGTTTTACAAAGAATCTCATTTTGACATGCGCAATTCTTCCCTTCCCGTAAGCTCAGTTTTGTTGCCGGAATTGGGTATTAGTGCTGTGATTGTAGTTTTTTGCATTTCGAAACTATCGATACCTATTTATAATATAGAAGTGTTTGTTATGCTTTTGCTAAACTGTCTATAGCTATCTTCATTTTAAAGATGTAGGTGCAATGAAACAATGATCGTTTAACTTTACGTCGCTGTAAATTGTTTCGAATGGTCGTTTAGTGCGTGGGTGTAGGTTTACGAGTGTAGAACAGTGTTGTATACTTTTAAAGGTGTTTTATTGAAACAAACTCATTATTTATTTGGGTCATGGTGGTTTTCATTGTAAATAGTTATGTATGACACAAAGTAAACTTTGAAGCTTATTATAATATATTTCAAAATCATCCTTATGTCTACTCTAGGGGTTAAAGTCAATTTTGAGTTAGACATTTGAGGGTATACTATAAAGCTCAAAGATAAAGCGATCCCTTAAAAGCCAAAATCAAAATTGACTGTATTCAGTAGAAGTAAGGATCGTTTTGAAATAAATTTTGAATGATATGTAGCACGCCGTGTGAATACGGCTTTAGATGATTTGTACTGATATAGTATTATGTTATCTGTGGTTTAACAAAGAAATAGATACATTTACTAGATAAATTCTTCGGCACTCTGATATTGGCCATTGTTTGTTCGTAATTTCGTATGAGTTATCGACCAAACCTAGTGACGAACTAGGCCTCTAGAGTCCTTTTCACGAAAAAAGTAGCTTTTTGGGAATTTGGGAAAAAAAGAATTTTGCAAATTATCTTTTTCGTTAGTTACTGCTCCTTTCCGCGGAACTTCTTTTGTTTGAAGGACTCTACCATCAAGTTTGTGACTTTGTTTAGGTTTTGACGGAAGTGGCCGTGGTGACCCTGGCTGAAGAAAAGGCCACTCTATTTCTATCTACCTAAAACAAAATGAGTTGATTCATTCTAGGTTCAAGCTAAAGATAGTCAATTTACAAAATTTAAAAACTAACAAAGAATAAGTTTTTAAATTTGTAAAAATTGTCAACTTTGGCACGTCGGTCGGCGTCGTTTTGGATCATTTGGTCGTGGTGATTGTATCCTAGCTCGAACCTAGGATGAATCAACTCATTTTGATTTAGGTAGTAGATATATCTAATACCTGACTTTTTTTTTATAATATTCAATCCCAAGCTTTTTTGTCGTCTAAAATAGTCGAAATAAAAGGAGTAAATTTTCTATCTCTACGTACGTGGGTATTTAAATTATATATATTTTTGTATATTTGTTTTATTGTTTCACAAGTATAGGTAATATATTATAATATTATTATATAAGTAGTTTGTTTATAGTGATAAGTTTATATTTAGGTATATATAATTATATTTTGTTAGAATAGTTTGTTTATACATCTACTATTTTTTTTTATTCATTGGTCTTGTACACGAACCCTACCTCTATAACCACCTATCTCTAGCCTCAAAAGTTTGCTGGAAGAAAACTCTTTTAAGGGTTAAGCTCGCCTTTGTACATGTCCTTTCATTTAGGTTGTTTTTTGTATGTGTTTTCTGTGTACAATAAAGAATAAGAATAAGTAAATACCTATTAAATTACAGGTACTAATTTCGATTATCGAAAAAAACAAAGTCGTGTTTTCGAACCTGTATCTTCTAGGCTTGGAAAACATAAATAGATATTTCTACATGATCCTTAGTGATTTCAATTAATAAAATAAAACTTGAAGTTACGCAGTGTGACAATATCGCACAATACTGCTAGTCACGGAAGACCGCTAGTCTTCGCTCGCAGGTGGCCACCAGGTGGTAATTGGTGACCGTTTGGTAGTTCCGAAGCGGCGACCCGGAACGTTATGATGGTCAGTTGTGCCGTTTCCTTGCCTTAATGTTTTGTTTGTTTCTTCTGATTTTGTTGCAAACTAACAGAAAGCCGGTGACTTTGCGTTATTTTCTAAAACAACTCTGAGCCTCAAATGTTTGGGGATTTGTTTCTTGGTGAGACACGAGAAGAAGTGCGATATTGCCCCGAAAAATGTATGTCTCTCGGACTATTTTGATGATTATGAGATAATAGACTGCCAGTCATTGACAGTTTCAATTAATCCAAACGTCCTAAAAGAGGTCCGAATAAAAATAAATATTGACCTTAAATTGACTTACCCCGTTACTCATTGTGCACTAAGGTAAGTGAATACATTTTTTTTAAACTTCGAATGCACGGGCGTTGATAGTGTAACCTGCACTTTTGAAATTCGAACATCCAGTGCTAGTAGTAAGTAGTAAGTAGTAGTAGTAAGTAAGTACAACCTCTTCTTTTATGTTTTAGAAGTTGAAATGTTGATTGGATTTTTAAAATTCGAATGCTCCCAAAATATGGGGTTTTAGCCCCATAGCAATTCAATCACTCGCGTAAAAGTGTGCAAACAAAAGAAAGAGGTATCCGGCGGTGCTGAGAAACTGAATGATGTATATATTGCCGATTCACCTTCATAATTATTACAACATTCAATTCATTAATCATCATGTGTGCTAAATTTGAAATTCATTAATGGATCGACGACGTCCAACCTTCAGACACGGATTAAATAAAGCAACCTTCATATAACACAAGGTGATTCATAAATGTTTACTATTCCGAAAGAAGCTTATTTTATTCTCAATAATGTTTGTTCTACGACTTTTGGAAATAATTTGTAAAAATAAACGTCAGCATGTTTGGGATTCAATCAGTACCTACAAATTCAATTATTCATATACCTACTTCTACTGGCCGTGGTGGTCCCGGCTGAAGAATAGACACCTCCATATCTACCTACCGGCGGATGTCGTAAGAGGCGACTATAGGAAAAAAGCTAGGGGATGGGCAGCAGCGTCCCTCCTTTTAACAACGATAGCCCTAACTGCGCTCGCCAACCCGCATGCCCAGCGTGGTGAGTATGGGCAAATCCCCCCACATGACAAGGAATTCGCTCTGTCTGTGAGGGAGGCCATGTTCAGCAGTGGACGTCGTACGGCTGAAATGATGATGATGTTATACTTCTATGATAATTCAGCTGTTTTAAGGAGCAATCTTGTAGTGGAACTTCTTAACGTTTAATGATCCTACTAATATTATAAATGCGAACGTTTTGTTTGTTTGTTGTTCAATCACACCGTAACGGCTCAACCGATTACGTTGAAACTTGGAATAAATAGAGTTCTTTAAATAGAATAGCATATAGGCTGCTTTTTTATGTTGGTACCACTATTTAGCTATAAAGACGATAAAAATAGGTACCAAAAATAGCTGATTTGAATAAGTTATGAAAAAATACTACTGTTTTTTTATGAAAATGTTTATTCTTATAGGTCATGTCATGAGGAGGGATGAAAGTCATGTAACGAGAAGAGTGTTAGGTATGAATGTGGATGGATATAAGACTAGAGGAAGGCCGAAGAAAAGATGGATGGATTTTATTATAGATGACATGAGTAAGAAAGATGTGAGTGCGGAGATGACGGCTAACAGAAGAGAGTGGAAGAAGAAAACATGTTGTGCCGACCCCACATAATGTGGGACAAGGGCAGGAAGAAGAAGAAGTATATTATTATAGGTATATACATATATTTTTTTGTAATTTTTCTGGTATTTGTTGATAAAGTTCTCATTAGCGAAATTATGAATAACCTTGTCTTATGACCGAAATGAACTGACCTACAGAATAATGAAATCCTAGTAGGATATTTTGTGTAATTATTTGCATAATTTATTTAATTGGTTTATTTTTCCTATTCAACTCAGTGGCTCTAATTTATTTGACTCTGCAGCCACAAAAATAAGATTTAATTATATTTTAAGTAGATACAATACCATGACCTACAATTGCCCCTGTGCATGTTAAAACACTTAAGATTAAAGAACTTATTAAGATAGTTGAGTTGCGGTAGCCTCTGCCCTGACTTTATTTTTTTATTTTTTTGTGGAGCTACGTCGTTTAGGACGTTTCGTCCTAGGGATTTTATTGAAATAAACACCTTTTGACTTTGACTTTGTGGAATGATATGGTGGCGCATTAAGTTAGTGGCAATTTGTATGTTAATGTGGTATTTATTTCATACAAACCTTATCCCGACAATAACGAACACAACGAAAGAGAAAATAAATGTTCTTTCTGTAAATAAAGTATCTAGTGAGTAGTTTAGGTCATGAAAGTCCAGTTGAACCGGCATGCCAGCCCTATCCACGTAACAGTGAAAGTTTTGCGCAGCCGATGAGCTCATACGTGACCATAAGAAGATGTTATAAAAGTTACTTGTTCTCTTACGCTGCGCCACTCCAAATTATCGAACCTACTGGTTTTCATTATGCTGTGTCATTGCACCAACTTGCAATACTAAAATCTATACTAGGTGTTTCATAAGCTCTCCCAAAAGAGGCTTATTCTACACTCAATGAGCAATAAAGTTTGTTCTGCCACTTTGGGAAATTCATAATTTTTCATTTAAAAAACGATATGCAAAAATCAGCTGCTTTGGTGTCAAATCAGTTCAAACTTTACGAATCAGCAGTTTTAGGCAGCAAGCTTGATGCCGCACTTATCATACTTTTATTAATCCTACTACGAGTGTTATTATAAATGCGAAAGTTTGTGGGGATGTTTGTATGTTTGTTGTTCAATCACGCCGTAACGGCACAACCGACTTCGTTGAAACTTTGAATAGATAAATGTATTTACCTAGAATAGCATTTAGGCTACTTTTTATGTAGATACCATGCGAGCTTCGAATTTACCGAATTTATCGAATTTATTTACCGAATTTATTAATTGAATACTTGCTTTCGCAAGTATTCAATGATTAAATAACATACAGAGATGAGTCTACTTACTATAACTAGAACTAACTAATTCCAAGTCAGCTTAAAACTAAGCTCAACTCAAGTTACTAGCCCGGTATAAAGCCTATGACAAATACTGACACTGACAATGAAGTTCCTAATATAGACCGACAGCTAAATCCTTGCTTCCTTGACACCTACGCTTTTGCCGAGCATAATGAAATTTAGTTATAACTTTACAGACCAAGTTACATATATAGTCGTTCGTGTTTTACTCCACTCACACTGACAGCTAACTGGCCTATGTTCAGCAGTGGACGTCCAACGGCTGAAATGATAATGATGAGGACGCGGACTTTGATATTTCAGAAACTAGGTGAAACTATGCCCGTTGTGGCCAATTCTAGTAGAATAAGGCAACAAACACGGCGTCATTTCTTTTTATGAACCTTTTTACGAAGTGTAATGTAGAGCTCTTGACAGTCTCCGTCAATCAATGAAATTAATTAGAATGTCGCCCCCCAAGTATGAAAGAAGGTAACAATGAAAATGCCAACATATTTTCACATACACGTAAAAAATAACATTGCGATCTAATCAACATCAATTTGTTTTTCATTGTCTAGACGAGAGTAAATAATGACATCTTGCATATCAGCTAGCAGTTCTATTAAGTTGTTAGAATATTTAAACCAACTTTATTTAAGGCCCGTGGCCGTCTAGGCCTAGTGGACTTCGCTACGAACTGAAGGTCGTAGTCGAACCCGGTCATGCACCGATGAGTTACCCACCCATTATTCTTAATGCAGTGTTAAGCTTTCAACCTGTAACATATGGACCAGGTTCGAAGACACGACCGAAAGTTGGGGTTATCTATAAATGTCAGATATTTATAAATAGAGATGGCCCACCTGATGGTACGCGGATACCGTCGCCTATTGATATCTGTAACACCTGGAGCATTGCTGATGCGTTGCCTGCCCTGGATAAATCATTTGTATTTGTTTCCCTTTTTTTTTTTCGAATGGATTTTTATGCTGTGGGTCTCTTACGACCACTGCCAGCTACACCGGGCTAGGCGAGCGTAGAGGGCGCTACTGCCGAAAAAAGGTTAGGTTTTGGCAACGAGCGCAAGGGCACCGCTTGGGCTGTTGCCAGAGGGAGGTTTTTTGAGGAGGCCATCACCCTGACGGGGTGGAAACGCAGGGACGGGACGTCGTCGTCGACCCCGCCGGCGGGGTCGGTGTGATGTTTTGAGGGTTTTCTATGTGTCGGAGTTCGATGAAGGGATCGCCTCCGCGTTAGCGGAGGTGATCCCGTCATCTGGATCTTCAAGAACACGTCTTGGCCTACGGAGGGATTTATATTTGTTTCCCACTAAGACAAACGGCTTTTATATTTAAAAAAATGCCGTGGTGGCAGCGTCAAGCCGCAGCTAAAAAATAGGCCTCTCCATATAAACTTATTATTATTAAAAAAAACTTTTGGGTCAGCAGCGTTCCCTATCAACAACAATAGCTTTATCTGCACTCGCCAACCCTCACGCCCAGCATGGACAGTATGGGCAAATCCCCCCAAATTATTGTTTCTGGTAAACTATGGAGGAGACTTATGTTCAGCAGTGGACGTCCTACGGCTGATATGGTGATGGTGGTATAAAATAAAGCCAAGAATTGAGAAATTTTATTGAAAAAAGTCGGTAAAAAAAAGTGGTCGACATACCACAGTGACGAACCAAAAGTTTCTGCTCCACTTTTGTTATAAGTACTGGCAAAGTGTGGAACGATCTGCCTGCGTCTGTTTTCCCGGTTGAGAACAATCTAGGAGTCTTCAAATCTAGAGTGAATAAGTTCCTGGTAAAGCGTGCTTCTTCATCTAAGGCCACATCTCACTTGCAAAAGTGAGATGGTGGTCAAAATCCTAACCATCACCAATAAAAAAAAATGGGTCTGCGCATTCCAACGAAGCCATCCATCAGGTGTTAATTCGACAATCGCTCGTCACGACTGGAATTGCACCAATTATACCAATAACCAATTAATTTATCTCACCGGTGTTTGGTACAGCTGAGATAACAGCTAGTTCACTCCATGCAAACAGTGTTTGGGTCCAACTTCAAGTACGTGTGTGCGTGGTGACAATCCTATACTATCCTAATAAATGCGAAATTTTGTGAGGATGTTTGGATGCTTAGATGTTTGGATGTTTGTTATTCAATTACGTCGTAACGGCTCAACCGATTTCGATGAAACTTGAAATGGATAGAGTTCTAAACCTAGAATAGCATATAGGCTTTTTATCTAGGTACCACGCGAGCGAAGCCGCGAGCGGGAACTATGATACATAAACAATTAGCTCTAGTTTCATAAAAGGTTCTATTCTATTAATCTTCGTACGCAAGCGAGAAAAAGTTTAAACGGTTTTAAATTATTATTTACTAGTAGTAGAAATCTCGTGACATACTTCATTCCCTACCTTACCACCTAACGATGCGAATTTTCAAATTCCATTCATAGTGCATTATAACACTAAACCACGAAGCTACCATAACATAGATTCAATTGACAATTGGTTATTCAATTGACTTAGAAAAACATAGTTCTTCAAATAGTTGTGTTGCGATTTACCAAGCTGTATCTTCCTGAGCTGTTACAACAGTCAATAAAAATAAGAGTTCCACAGTCGTTAACAGTAAATCTACCGCAAGTTCCAATCAGACTACAATAAATACCATCTTTATCGTAAGTTAGTTAAATTTTATTGGTCGAAGGAGTTCGCAAGTTATACCTAATGCAAACGTTTATAACGGGGTGTAAGTGGATCCAATTAACAACTTTCAGAACCCAAGCCAACCTCAACGGCCCGTGGTATACCCTGGCGATCAGCGAAGGAGGCTCTGTCGCTCCACCCACCAATCGGCACCGGATATACAAAATAATATAATTTTACCATTCCCATACAAAAATTGACATTGTTTTTTTTTTATATAACTAAGGTGGTAAACAAGCATACGGCACAACTGTTGGTAAGTGGTTACCGTAGCCTATGAGCGCTTGCAATACCAGAGGCATCACTACGCGTTGCCGACTCCGAACCCCCTCCACCCCTAAAGAGCTCTGGCAACCCACTCACCGCAGGAACACAACACTATTCTCTAAGGGTTCGTTTCTTTCTAAATGAGGTACTGTACCCTAAAAAATATAAACTATTAATTAAATGATTCTCCATCTTGGCCCTCTATAACTTAAATAAATAAAAATAAAAAATATATATTCCGGACATATTCACACGGTCAACTGATCCCAAACTAGGCATAGCCTGTACTATGGGTACCAGAGACTGATATACATAATAGATATATATTTGACACCCAGACACAGAACAAACATCTGTGTTAGTCACAAATGTTTGCCCAGTGCGGGAATCGAACCCGCGACCTCTAGCGCAGAGGGCAGAGTTACTACCAACAGAGCTATAAGGCCAGCTTGATATATCAATGCGCGCTATAATAACGCTCGCCGTTCGAAAGCCCCATTTTCCACAGATAACTTTTCTAAGCAGGTAACCACGCAACGCCCGCCATTACCCTCGGATCTGGGCTACGATAATTAAATTCAAGGTTAATGTAATGAGACCGTTTATACTTTGTCTTGACACGTATATCGTTAACGGGGTAAGTTTCCCACGGCAATTTGTATTAGGCTTGCTATACACGGTGATAGTAGCATACCACCCGAAGGTATGCTACTATCATAACACTAAATTTAGAAGAGGTACGGCACAGGGAGATTTTCTCGCTCTAAATTGGAGTAGCCCGCCTGGGGAGGTACCTACCTTACAAAAGATCAAATAACATTATGCAAGCATTAAGCGATGCCTCTGCTATTACAAGCGTTCATAGGCTACGGTAACCACTTAGCGTACCAGGTACCGAATGCTTGAATGCCTCCTTAGTTGTATAAAAAATGGTATCGGGGGCGAGCGAAGGAATAATATTAACCATTATTACAAAAAAAACCTATAACTCATCATCATCATCAACAACCTATAGAAGTCCACTGCTGGACATAGGCCTCCCCCAAAGAGTTCCACGATGAAAGTTCTTGAGCCCTTTCCATCCACCGACTTCCCGCAACCTTTACAATGTCATCGGTCCATCGGGTGGGGGGCCTTCCAACACTGCGTCGCTCGGTTCGTGGTCGCCATTCGAGAACCTTTACTCCCCAACGGTTATCGGTTCTGCGAGCTATATGGCCTGCGCACTGCCACTTCAACTTGCTAATTCTGAGAGCTATGTCGGTGACCTTGGTTCTTCTACGGATTTCCTCATTTCGGATCTTATCCCGTAGTGAAACTCCATGCATAGCTCTCTCCATAGCCCGTTGCGCGACTTTGAGCTTGTATATGAGGCCTATAGTTAACGACCAAGTCTCAGTGCCATAAGTCATCACTGGCAACACGCACTGATTGTAGACTTTCGTCTTGAGGCTCTGCGGTATCTGTGACGAGAAGATATGACGAAGTTTCCCAAATGCTGCCCATCCGAGTTGGATTCGTCGGTTGTCCTCTTTGTCGAAGTTGGACCTACCGAGTTGAATCGTCTGACCCAAATAGACATAGTGGTCTACAACTAATGCCTATAACTAATACAAGTAAATAATTACAACTATTTTACAAAATATCGAGACTTGAGCTATCTAAAGACCATTGCATACGATGTATAGGTAGCTCAATTGATCCAGATCACTACCAGAAACGTCCCTGGTGCAATCGCCACGTCGGATTGCATAGGGGCAAACAAAGGCCAGCTATATCACTATTCCCACTATACCACTTCCCACTATTATAAATGCGATAAAAATATTTACATCATCATCATCATTTCAGCCGTTCGACATGGCCTCTCCCACAGACAGAGCAAACTGCTTATCATGTGGGGGGATTTGCCCATACTCACCACGCTGGGCATGCGGGTGGGCGAGCGTCGTTAAATATTTACAGCTCAAACAAAAATATGTCCCGCCTCGAGGATCGAACCTTCTTGTGTCTCAACATACCCCCACGCCACCGAGGTCGTCAAACTAAAAAACTGGTTCAACATTTGGCCAACGAAAACACTTGATACTAAAAGGTAAACGCTTGATGCAAATCACTTCCAATTTTAGCGTCATGACATCACTGTATGACATCTCATGCTAGTAACTCGTTCTGGCGGATTTGCTTTAGCATTTGAAAGAAGATCTTTTTATTATTATTTCTGTAATTAAACAGATTTATTATTTTACATCGATACGCAAGTAATTTATTTATACTAACTTGTATTCATATGAATGAATGAATGAATGAAAATGCTTTATTGTACACCTTACAAATTGAAAAATACAAAATAAAACAGAAACTAAAACTAAAGACCATAAATGCACAATGGGCGGTCTTATCGCTAAAAAAGCAATTTCTTCCAGACAACCGTTGGATGGAGTGAAGATAAAATTAGAGGAAGATTGCTCGGAGTGGACTTAAAAACATAAATAATGGAAACACTAAGCAACTGTGTAACTTATCATATGCTATTCTTAAAGAGGCTTATTCTACAACCAATTGTTAGTAAAGTTTGTTCTACGACTTTTGGAAACTTTTTGCTAATAATTTTTAATTTTGTGTATAAAATAAGATGCTTTAGGCAGACTCTACTAGTCACGTAGCAAGTTTTTTTTTTTTTTAATAGCAATTTATTTTGGTACTTTTACTTTTTTCTAAACAACTTTTTTGTTGTTTTGTAAACAAATTGTTAAGTTTTATTCCCAAAATGTTCCCTCGCCAAAACGTTAATGAGTCAGTAACGTAAACACGCAGAACATAAAGACCAATATTTTTTTAAAGAAAACACATGCTATGTTTGCGAATTCCTAACATACAATTAACGCACATACATGTGTAATGTACATACGTCCGTCCGCCTTATTCACAAAAATAAATGGTCGGAAGATGAGATGACAAAGCGCGGGACGGAAATCTTACCAGTCTAACTTAGACCTTATGCAACACCGTGGTTGCGTTGCTTTTATATATAAAAAAAATTCTTTAGTCTAACCAATAATCATCCGTTTTGTCATTCAGGGTGCAGCAACTTTTTGGAGAAAATTAAATAGTGAATTGATAAATGAACAGCTGATCTGACGAATCAATTTTTTTTATTAATTTATAATTATAACAACATAACAGCAAAGCCAAAGCGATGTTATAAGAACTTAAAATCTAAACATATAAATTTAAACATACCTAAATAACTTTTACTCTATATTTTCGAAAACCGCCTGAGCTATCTAGCACCGGCGGTTTTCGAAATTCAAAATTCGTAATTTCCTGCCGAAATTCATGCATCTGCATGAATTTCGGCTTTGCAACCTGCAAATTCATGCATCTGCATGAATTTGCAGGTTGTGAAAAAAAAAACATCCACATTGTTTTCAGAAAGAATATTAACTAACCGGATGGCTCTCTTTGGGGCAAACTTGAACAAGTTAGTTAGCAGGGCGAGCATGGCGGGGCGCCGCTAGCACCTCCGGGTGGTCAAAATCATAGAGTTATGTATAAATTCAAATCAGAGGTTCAATAATTTAAGCGGGATGTATGTATGATCTATGATCTTAAATGCATTTCGGTTCTAGGTATCTAGGTGTATCGTAGACCCTCAAATGTCAAACCCAAAATTGAGTTTCATCAGTAGACGTAAGGATCATATTTAAATATATTTTAATCATATATTAGATGACATATCGCATGCTGTTTGAACACGGGACTCAATAAGTACTACAGGAAAATTATCAATAGCGCGTTGAAGTCTTTTGTGTGCGATTTTCCATCGATTTATTTTAGGGTTTCATCAAAAACGAAGTATACAAAGTTTAGTTGAAAATGTCACAAATTGATATTTAGGAACATAGTTTTCTAGTTTTTCCTAGAGTTTATAGTCCGTAGATACCTATTTAGTTGGTAGGTACGTACCTAGATTATATATGTATAGTTCATAGTCCGTATGTACCTAGTAGGTAGGTACGTACATAAATTAGACGTAGTATAATGACAGCATTTGATCTGAAGGTGGCTCTAACATCTGTTTACAAATTAAAAGGAATGTAATGGCCGTTAAAGTTTATTTTCGTATTTTAATGTGCGTTTGATCATGTCCGAGAAAACAACAGGATTTACTACATACCTATTTCAATTTTACGCAGTGAAGACTTGCGTTTTGTGAATGGTATAAATCAGTGATTTCCAAGTGTTTAACGACCCCCAGGGGTCGACGGCGACATCCAAAAGGTATTACGAGATCGAAAAAATATTAGGAGTCTGTGAGGTGCAAAAGGGGGTCTTACGAGATGAAAGATAGAATTAGAGAATAGAGTATAAGGTCAGTAAGAAAAAAAATATGAATTCGCAAAATGTACTTATTACTCCTGTTAGCTATATTTAGGTAGGGGGTCTACGCCAAACCGAAAAACAAGCCAAAGGGTCTACGAGCCTAAAAATTTTGGGGACCACCAGATAAATGAGTGAATACAAATACTAAAATACATGAAGTGGTTTTTGATGTGAAAGATAGAACTTTGAACCTCTCATACATTCCAAAAAGATTTTGGCCGTATCGGTAAAGTTTCAATGATATCGTAGTTCAAGTAAGATTGGTTATTATTAGAACACACTGAAGGAGCAATTTTCTAAGTTTATCTTAATTGTGCCTCAACGATCATCAAACCATCACCTTCACCAACATCATCACCAACTTTTACCTGACATCGCGAAATCTCAGTTCGGGGCCAACCACTTTTAATGATAAGTTGAGATGGCGTTGCCATTTTGTTCTCTATAAGACATAAAAAAATATGATCTGTAAATATACCTACTGCTAAAGCCAATCACTCATGCATTATCGCATTGTCATACTCTTGTATGAACTTGACATCATAAAGCATAATCTACAATTTATGTCACATTCTGATCCAAGATTCATATGTCGATGGACCTTCAATTATGTACAGAACAGTACGCGGAACTTGAGCATGCACTTTTGAATATAATTGTCATATATCAGGTCAGGTCTCGTCCGAAGACCATTTATTTTGTAACATTGCGAGTTATGGTGGTATCTCCGTCACACTTCAGATCTAGATACTAAATACTAAAACGCATCTGTCTCGCTCTCATATGGCTTAGCCTCTGCTCTGGTTGGTCGGGAACGTACCTGCATCTTATCATTACTTGTATGCGTTGACAAAATCACACAAAAAAAGTTATTTATACACAAATAAAATATTTTTTACGCAAATTTATCAATGGCATAACGCTAATTAGTAAGTTACGATTGAATATATCTGGTTCCTTTTTACTTTCATTGATTCTTGCGACATCTCACATCTCACACGCATTAAAAACAGGCGTGTACTGTGTTTGAGTAAATTGTACTTATAGGTATACAGCAAATATTTACTGAGACGTGTAGGTAGTTCACCCACACCTTTGGCCTTGGATCAGAATACCAATGAATCCTTACTTGGGTGCCTACATGTTTAGCAAATAAATGGATGGCATTCAACCGAGTGAGTATGGGCAAATCCCCCCACATGATAAGGAATTTGCTCTGTCAAATGGGGAGGCCATGTTCAGCAGTGGACTTCGTACGGCTGAAATGATGATGATGATGATGATGATTCAACTGAGACATGGTTATGTGACATGTTGCTTGCTTGCTTTTCGTATCACTGATTCTTTCTTGGTCATCCTGTTTAGTGACCAGGTTGAGGTACGGTGGCCCTAAAAAGGGCATAAAATATGACCGTCGGTGAAAGAATCAGTGTAGTGAAAGGATTAAAGTGCTCCTTAAAGAGGCTCTTTTCGTGCACATGTCAAATGTCTTATGTTTAGTTTCTAGGACATCCGGTTTCCTCACGATCTTTTCCTTCACATTTTGAGAGTACTAGTATAGCGCACATAAATTTTCCGAACGGAAAATCTATTGGTGCTCAGCCGGAATTCAAACCCACGACCAGTGAATCGGAAAGCGGGGCCACTACCACCACTCCACCAGTGCTCTGGAACGATGATGATGTTGATTATTATTATTCCCGATACTATTTATTCTAAATCTTCGGTTCCCGAAGGGAACTTGTCTTAAACTCTACATACAATGTCTCAAAGTTCACTCCACTTTAAACTGCCGTCATAAAATGATCCAACCGCACGAAGATTCAACCTTAAAATTCTGATTGACAGAACCGGTAGGTGACATTACCTGGGTGACCTTAAGGACTTAATACATTACCGGACTGGTTTGAGGATGCTTTTGGTGCAAGTTTTAAGATCACATAACATAAGATAACATATAGCATCTACACTACATGTTAATAAAACACTTGTTTTGTACTATCTGTTAATATATTGCAGTGTATTATATATATATATACATATTTAAATATGGTTATACACAGTATAGTTTTTAGTTAAGTTAAACATTCTGTCGCACGCCAACCTCCTGTTTCTACCCAATCAGGCTGGCTGGTAGATAATGCCTTGGCATTAAGCCCACCTTTTGTACATTGTTTTCTTTGTGTGCAATAAAGATTAAAATAAATAAATAAGATCAGACAGATCAAGACAGGCAGACAGGGTTTTAGTTCCGTACCTCATTTGGAAATAACGGAACCCTAGTAGGATCACTTTCGTCTGTTCATCTGTCTCTCAAAACCCTTTTTCTCAAACTTGAAATGTATACCAAGTAATAAGGTCCGTGTAGGGTACGCAAAACAAAGTAACGCGTGAAAATCAAACGAAAAAAATTATAAGTCGAAAAAAAAAAACACCCATCAGTCATATACATAATCCTGACCCCCCACACTAGGATTCCCTATGCCGTAGGTATTAGAAACTACGAGTACCATAGTACCACAACCCGAAACAAATATTGCAGATCTTACAAACTTTTGCACCGCAGCGGGAATTGAACACGCACTCCTCGCATCTCAGACCGGCATTCGCCCGCTACGTCACCAAGGGGATCAATAAACCAAAAAAAAATAAAAAAATATTCAATCCTAAAATCCTTTTTTCTTTTTTTTTCATTTCATTTCTTTTCACTTGCACCACCAGAAAGAATGCACTTACCCATGCTATTTTAAGGCAAGTTTTTAACTCAAAGTGAAAAATCGTTTAAGGTAAGATTAAGAACAGTGCGTAAAGGGCACGATTTTAACATTCGCAGTGAAGATTAAATTGACCTTTAGGGGTTCACCCTTCAGAGAATGTCAGTAAATAAATGACTCAACGGCTATCAGTTTTGGTGCTATAAATTTTGCAACTATCCTCATACAATCCGTAATATTTCTTAGTGTGGTAAGAAAATTAATTAGTTAGTATTTTTGTAATTCCTGACATGAAAAATAATTAACAGTTTTGTAACCAGCTATTACAATTTTTACTATTTTTTGTGTTTTATAAACGCGTAATATGCTTATTGTGTCTTACAACATTCTAAAGAACTGAATGAAATTTTTTTTATCAGTTATTTTTGGTCTTTTTAACATATTTTTTTGTAATTATTCAACGGACGATAAGTACAACATCAAGATTACGAACTGAATCAGCTGATTTGAACCTGAAACAGCTCATTTTTACATGTTTTTTTAAAGAAAAATGTCGAAAATCCAAAAGTGATTTTATAACCGAATAAAATAACGACTCAACCTTCAACTTTATGCCAAACTCACTCACAATACGAAACGTAGAGAAAATTGCGTCGCGATCGTAGTTTAGCAGCGTTCCAATCCTACTAATATTCTAGATGCGAAAGTTTGTGAGGCGTTTTAATGTTCAATCACGGCGTAACGGCTAAACTGAATTCATTGAAACTTGGAACATATAGAGTTATTTACCTGGAATAGCATAAAGGTATGCTACTTTTTATCTAGGTACTAGGTGAAGCCGCGGGCGCAAGTTAGACAAAAATAATGCTATGAGGCTGCTGGTTTGAGATGAATGTTATGATCTACAAAATGGAATGCATGTTTACGTATAACGGAACGTTATCTGACACCCCTCTGTTACTGTCACGTTAGTCGCGATTTGTTTAACTTACATTGCCGCTTACCGTAACCGGGATGATCTTAAACCGATAGTGTGTGGTGCAAGGTATACGATCAAAGGCAAAGTATATTTTATTGCTTGTAATACATGTAATAAAGATGACAATTGCTATGTACTGATGTTCTACAATATTGCCTTTGGTAGTGTTGAACCAATGTATTCTACCTTTATTTAGGCATGCATTATTTCATTTTACATTCATATTATATCTGGACGTCTGATCGAAGCGACGCGTGACCCGAGAGCTGGCTCTTATTTGGCCCAGCGAATTAGCATTGCCATCCAGCGTGGCAATTCCGCCAGCGTCTTGGGGACGCTTCCGACTGGTAGTGATCTGGATCAGTTGAGCTATCTATAGATCGTTTGTAACGGTCTTTAGATGGCTGAACTGTTTCTTGTGTATTTTGTAAATATTAACTTGTATTATATTAGTTTTAAGTTTATTTCTGTAAATAAAGATTCATTAATTTGATACTAAAATATATATATATAAGAATTAAATTTTATTATAAAATAGGAAATAATTGTAATTACTTATATATTGGAATATTAAATTTAACATTTAAGTATTGAGAAATGAATACAATAATAAAAACAATAATTCTTATCTTTATTTAATTCATCTATGGTAGTAGCTTTTATCTAATTAATAAATAAATAAATTTAAAAAAAAAAAACTGTCAGTATCGTTCTGAACTTAAATTGAACGGGTGCAACGATTTTTATACAAATACTCCGTGTTTCAGATCACTATATAACATCATTTCGAAATTATCAAAAATTATTGGTATATTATAAAAATCAGTATTTCAAAGCTTATATACTTCGGCCAGCACCTAACGGATCGCTCACACGACCAATCTTGCCAATATTACACGCTCTGAGACTCAGATTGACAGCGTGATGTGCGGTTGTGGCTGTCGTGTCGCGAAGATGGATTACTGGTTCTGTTTGTACTGTGGCATACATACACAAGGAGATAGGAACTGTAAAATGGGATCTATATTTTAGCGATTACAATCTTTTATCAACGGGCTAAGGAGAGAGCTCTCTCCGTGTCCCGTTGCCCTCCATGCTCGGAGTTACGAAGATTATTAGGTTGAAGATTAGATCCACCAATAATTGATTCATCATCGTCATCATTTCAGCCGTTCGACGTCCACTGCTGAACATGGCCACCCGCACAGACAGAGCAAATTCCTTATCATGTGGGGGGATTTGCCCATACTCACCATGCTGGGCATGCGGGTTGGCGAGTATTCGGAGTAATAATTGATTATTTTATTTTAATAGTGATAGCCCCCCCACACTCAGGGAAAATATGATTTTTTTTTTCGATTCAGACGGGATTTGAACCCGCAACCTTCCCCCAGGTGCAGATGTAAACCAATTGTTTCTTCTGTAGGTGGCACTTACGGCGCTTTAGGAGGATTGGAAATCTAATAGATTTTCACACAGATGGGAAGTGGCTCCGTAGCTTAGTTGCTTAGAGCATCCCCGTATCTAGGGGAATGTTGCGGGTCAAAATCCCGTCTGTGTCGGAAAATTGTTGGATTATTATAAAAATTACTAGTAGGTAATTGATTGAGGAAGCTCATCTTGGGTTTTGTAAATGATTAATGAAGTTATTGGGTAGGCAATAAGAGAAAAACAATTATTTGGAATGTGTTTCTGTGCTGCGTTCTTTGGGGGGATTGGCACATACTTGTATCAACCTAGAGCGTAGCTTATGTTCTTATGCTTATGCTCAAACGTAGCATCCATTTGGGAACACACATCTTCAGCCCAATGGAGCTAAAGCAACTCAGCCCAAAGAAAATCCTTCAGTTTTTAACAGCTGCTGGTGTCGCCAAGTACCTCTGAAACGAGAGGTACGACGAAAGTCTAATCATCTAAGCTGTGAATGTACTGGTAATAACTGACATCTGCTTCGCACTGAAAATCTGGTTAACTGATCGTTAGTATTGGGGCTGTTCTCCCAGAGTCTGTTGAGGACTGTTTCCCCAGAGTCTGAGTTGAGGAGCTGTTCCCCCTGGCTATGCTGAAGGACTGTTCCCTCAGGCTCTATGTTGGGGGCTGTTCCCCCTGTCTGTGCTGAAGGACTGTTCCCTCAGACTCTATGTCGGGGGCTGTTCCCCTTGTGGCCTCCAACCTCCCCTATAGCCACCCCAAGCCTCGCTAAACTGATGGTTCTGATACCACCAGTATATTGACTAATCTGATGCCTGTTCGCAAACAGGGGGCCAACGCATCGGCAATAAAGAATCACCCAAAAGGGAGAAATCTATACATTATATATGAAAGCTCACTCACAGAGTTGTCCTCGACGAGGATCCGCAGCCACGCTCACCAGCGTACCGGCGCACCGATAACCAGCAACCTAATGACGATCGTTACGTCAAAGCTGTCAGCCGCTAAAAAACTATATCGGCCTACCAAAAAGTTTCGCATCCGCGACACTCCCCCCCCCCCGGGGGTAAAACTTCAATAAAAATCTGTTACTAAAATTTAACTATTTAATCAAAGACTTAATACATTTATCTACGGTTGAAACAATGCATACAGTAATTGGGATGTCCACTCTTTAACCCTCTGTCTAGCTTAGACTGCTGAAGCCCTGATTGGTCGTGTTCTGGTCTGTTTCGGCTGCGCCAGAATTTCTGTCTCGTCGCTGATCATGGGTTTTTTGTCTTTATTCAAAGAACTGTGATTATCTTTGGATAAGTGATCTTGTTCTGATGTCATTAGCTTTGATGGAAATTCGATACGAATTTCTTCTGAATCGGTTTTAGCTCTGATCGGATCATTATGTTCTGATAAAGGTACTGTATTTTGTTCCTCAACTTCTAATGGAAAGAGATGACCTATTGAACGGGTCAATGTTTCTCCTGTTGATACTTTTACTTTGGCTACTCTGACTTGTCCATCCGAACCCTTCGGTAACTCTTCTATTTTTCCAACTTTCCAATGTGCTCGGCTTCCATCTGATTTTATCTGTACTGTCTCTGATAGCATTGGTGTTCTGTTAACTGTTATTCTTGGCTGTCGTTGCTTGTCATTTCTTTCTCGAAGACTGGTTAGGTATTGATTGGTAAACATCTTTGCAAATTCCACGATGATCATTTGTCCACGTTTCCAGCTGTCAATAAGGTTAGATTTAGTTAATGTAGCAGGTTCTAATAAATCTCGGTCTGATATATAAGTAGTCACTGGACCACCTATTCGCAAGAAATCCTGAGGAGTCAAAACATGTTCTAGTTCCGCACCTACTGTAGTCAAGGGTCTGGTATTTAGTATAGCCTCAAGTTCTTTTATTACTGTACACAATTGATTGTGATTTAAGAGATGTTTGTCTAATGTCCTTCTCATACTGTGTTTGACCAAGCCTATGAGTCGTTCGTAAAAACCTCCGAACCAAGGGGCTAGCTCTGGAATAAACTTCCACCTGATTTTGTTTTGTATACAGTAGTCTGAAGATAGAACATCTGCTGTACGCTTGAATTGTGATGCATTGTCTGATACAATCAGCTGAGGTAATCCTCGTACTGCAACAAATCTTCTGATGGCTAATAAACACTCTTCGGCTGATAAGTCTTTTACTACCTCCATGTGTATAGCTCTGATCGTAAGGCACGTAAATAAGCATATCCATCGCTTTTCTTGGATAACCTCATTAACAAATAGAGGTCCGAAATAGTCCAGTCCTGTGAAGGCGAAAGGTAAACTTAGTTTTACTCGCTCTGTTGGTAAATCAGGCATTGCTGGTAGTTTGAATGGGCCGCCTCCATATTTCACGCATTGCAAGCATTTTCTAATGACCTTCTGTACCGTAGATCGCCCATGTGGTACCCAAAATTTCTGTCTTAGTAGGGCTAGAGTGTGTGAGACACCTACATGATAGCTCTTCTGGTGTAATTCAGCAATTAATTTTTGAGTGAATTCAGCATTTTTTGGAAGAAGGATTGGCTCTTTCTGATTTTCAGTCAAGTCTGCATATTTAAATCTACCTTTGCATCTAATTATTCCGTTCTGGTCCCTGTATAACCTGAGTGATCTCGATAGGTCAGTGATAATACCCTTAATTTCTTTGGGAAAATACTGATTCTGCATATCTAATATTTTCTTTGTCTCGTCATTGTCTTGTCGTTGTAAATTATCTGTCAGTGTTGTTGATTCAGTTCTGTCTGATTCTTGCCCACCTATAATATCAGTAGGTACTAAATTCGTAAGACCCTGCCCGGCCAAATGAACTTGAGTCTGCGTATCATCTGAGCTACTTGGATATGAAGGCCACTTTGTTGAATTTTTTTTCAAAAAATCAGGACCCTTGAGCCCAATGTCATAGGAATTTACTCTGTCAGCTCTAGTTCCTATATCTGCTGGATTTACTTTTGTTGGCACATATCTGATTTGCAATGTCTTATTCTGTCTTATCTCACTTATTCTTCGCGCAACAAATGGCGGAAGTAACTTGTCAGAATTGTACCAACTCAAAACTATCAAACTTTCAGTCCACAGGAACTGTGCTTTAATTTTTAGGCGCAAAAACTTCAAAACGAAGTTTATAAGTCTGCAACCAATAAGTACTCCCAACAATTCTAATCTTGGAATCTGTAGGTTAATTTGGTCCTTTAAGGGTACCTAGACTTGCCAATAATAAAACTGACAATATTATTATTGCCTAAAGAACAGCGTTAATATATGACAGCTGCATATGCTTTCTCGGACGAGTCTGTGAAACAATGCAGCTCATATTCGATTTTGTTGTTTGCCTCAACTCTACTAAGACTGTGTGCGTAATAGCGGTTGATGTGTATATCCTTTAGAAATATAAAAATATTATGCTATCTGTTGCCATTCAGTAGCCAATTTGTCATTTAATTTGTCATCCCATTTAACTTTCTCTTGCCACAAATTCTGAAAAAATAGTTTTGCTGGTAATACTACTGGCACCGCAAAACCACACAGATCATAAATAGAAGCTATGATTTTCAAAACGTCTCGTTTTGATTCGACCGTGTCTATTCCACTGATATTCGTCTTCAAATAAAATTGATCGTTTACTATGTCCCATAATAAGCCTAAAACTTTTTCGTACCTGTTTTCTTTTGCTCGAAAACTCTCTGGTATAAGAGAGATCAATTCTTTTGAATTTGCATTCCACTCACGTAAATTCATAGACATGTTGTTGAAAGAACCTTTGGAGGACTTGTATAAAATTAGTGCGTCTGAAATTGTCTGTGCGCCTGTTACTATATTATCTACGTAAATATCTTCCGCTATTTGATTCATAAGCACGCTATTTGATCTCAAGAGGTGGTACCTGATCCGTTGCGTACAGCAAAAATGGGCTAGAAATAACTCCGAATAGGACTCGACAAAAACGCCAGTGTAAAACATTATCTGAACAGGCTTCTTTATTTATGTCTTTAAGCCAAAGGAAACGTGTCACATCTCTATCTAAATCTTGAAGACCTAACTGTAAGAAAGCTTTCTCAACGTCTGTTACTATGCCTATAGGATTTTCTCGGAATTTTATTAACAACCCAGTCAAGTCCCCGAACAACAATGGTCCTCGATATAGACATTCATTTAGGCTTCGATTATCTGGGGTTTTAGCGGACGCGTCATAGACAATACGAAGCTTTTTGGCTGAATTGCGACTATGAACGCAGTGATGAGGAAGATAATGAACCGTATGTTTCTGTGGTATAGTATAGTGGTATAGTAGTCTGATATTTTTTTTATGATTCCTTTTTGCAGCTGTTCCTGAATCACCTCATCGTACGCTTTTAGTTCAGAATTGTCTAATCGTTTCACTAAACTATTTAAGCGTCCCCAAGCTAAGCCCAAATTATTGGGAAGACTCGGCTGCGCTTCAGTCCAAAGCCATTGAACATGATAACGTTTGTTTTAAACTTTCTAATAGCTTCTTCATCACGGGTAGTTTTAGGTGAATCTGTTATACCTATTGATTCGAGATCCCATAATATTTGACATCGTTTAACTTTAAGGGAAGATCTGGTTCATTTAATTTATTATCGAACCTACTATCTGACTGATGGTATGTCAATACAGTCAGCTGATCTGAACTGTCAACGGTTTCTCTAATATTTCCTGAGCAGACCCAAACAAAACCTGAATTTACTAAGAAAAGATCCTGCTTCACTGCGATCTTTTCATTTGACATGAAAGAATGATAATAATCATTACCTACCGATCAGGATATCAACTCTGTCACCACAAGACCCATCATCAGCCATTATTAGAGTCTATTATCTTTCCATACCTGAGCTGGGTTACTGAAAGCCGGTGTTCGAATACCTTGCGTAATATAAGATACTACGTTGGCATGAATAAGTCGTGTTACTCCAGTTTGCGTCAGGATTTTGAAATTTACCACAGGACTTTCAATCTGATGTGGTGATTTTGCTCCAAACGTAAAGGTCGATAAGTTCATTTTTTTTTCACAAATCGGTATCTCCAGAATGTCAACAGTCGATTTTGTAATGTATGAGCGTTGACTACCGCAGTCTAGTAAAACGCGACATTTGATTGGATTTAATTTAGCTTCTGTACCATGCACGCTAACAAGACATGTTTGTAATAATGTGGTGTTTACTTCAGTTCTTTCATGAAAGCTATTAGTTTTCTAGTTTTTATCGACTATACGGACGGCAGCAACTTGGTAGGACATAATGCTCGATTGTGAGTGCTGGATTCATTACAATGTCGACATTTTCGTTTAGAACGACACATATCAGCCCTATGTCCTTCACGGAAGCAATTATAACAACGCTTTCCTAAGTGTGATTTCCTATCTTGTATGGATTTGTAGGTGGTACATTCATCATTAAAATGATCATGCTTACAGAATATGCATTTCTTTTTCTTTTTAGGTGGTTCATAGTTCTTGTCAAGGTTATCATGTGGTCTTTTTCGTGGGTGTGTCTGTGTCTTATTAAATGGTTTATCGAATTTTGGTTTGTCTTTCAACTTTATTAAGAACGGATCTGTAATCTTTGGCTTGATTTGAAGCTGCTGTTTTTATTCTATAGAGTGCGACATAGTAAGCATTAATAATCGCACTAGGTTATCCGTACCTTTCTTTCAAGGTTTTGACAGCTATACCATAGTTTGTATTGGTTGTGTCTAGTCCTTCGATCGCTTGTTTTGCATCACCTTCAAGAACGGATTGTAGGTATAACAACTTATCAACTTCGCTAATATTTCGACTGTCAACTGAATGAAAATTGATCCCAGAACTGATACCATTTTAGGACGTCACCATCAAATTTGGATAACTCCATTCTAGATAGCTTGCTAGTTATATTTAGATTTTCGCCACCGTGAGTGCTGACTGTACGTTTCCTGTCATTGCGTTTGATACTGACTTCTATTTCTGATATTAAATCTTCGGCCTGAATTTGTGTTAAGGTGTATTGACTGATTTGTTCAACATCAGGTTCTTTTATCGATTGGCAATAACTGTGAATTTCTGAGACAAATCTCAGATTAGCACCTTTCAGCTTAGACCCTGTCAGTTCTAATTCATTAAAATCAGCATCACCTTCTGATAATTTCTTGAGTGCCTCCCGAGCAGTAAATATGTAGGATTGTACAGATTCATAAATCAACTTTAAACGGGTTCGGAGGACGTCTTCCATATTGTATGAAAGTTTCTTTTACCTGTCTACATGACCCAAAGAGCAAAATCGGTAATTGCGCCTCATAAATCGTAAAATCTAAAACAAAATAAATAATACGTCACCATACGTCAAATAAGTTGAGTAGGTATGGAACCTAGGTAAGTAGGTAGGTACGTGGGATGAAATAAAATGAAGAAAACGGATTCTATTTATTTTCGCCTTACCAATTATCGTAAAACTTATGTATGCAATTGTACCTACTAAAACTTAACTCAAGAATGACGCAAAAATCGTAAATGCCTGCGTGGTTATATGATTTTCACTTGATAATAAATATGTTCAGCAGTGGACGTCCCTCGGAGTCGTCGTTCAGCGACGACGACTCCTATTTTTTTTATAGCACAGTAATTTCGACTCAGACGGGATTCGAACCCGCAACCTTCTCGTAGATGCTCAAACCGACTAAGCTACGGAATCACTTCCCGTCCTTTCAAAAATCTTTGAACTTCCTTGATGACGATTATGAATAGATTCTATTTTTATGAACATAAAGTTTCATTTAGAGCAATAGAGACTGAACGGTTTTCTACTTTGTTCTTCTGTCACTCAGAATACAGAATTCTGTCATGTAACTGCGTAGTTGTTGTTTATTACGACGTAGTAACAGCAAAGGATTAGATTGCTGCGTAGTAACGTATTTTACCAATGCAACTTCCTATGTTATTTTTGTAGTGCCTATGAGAGATATCCCTGCATCTCCACCATGTCGCCAAGTACCTCTGAAACGAGAGGTACGACGAAAGTCTAATCATCTAAGCTGTGAATGTACTGGTAATAACTGACATCTGCTTCGCACTGAAAATCTGGTTAACTGATCGTTAGTATTGGGGCTGTTCTCCCAGAGTCTGTTGAGGACTGTTTCCCCAGAGTCTGAGTTGAGGAGCTGTTCTCCCCGGCTATGCTGAAGGACTGTTCCCTCAGGCTCTATGTTGGGGGCTGTTCCCCCTGTCTGTTGAGGACTGTTTCCTCAGAGTCTGAGTTGAGGAGCTGTTCTCCCCGGCTATGCTGAAGGACTGTTCCCTCAGGCTCTATGTTGGGGGCTGTTCCCCCTGGCTATGCTGAAGGACTGTTCCCTCAGGCTCTATGTTGGGGGCTGTTCCCCCTGGCTATGCTGAAGGACTGTTCCCTCAGGCTCTATGTTGGGGGCTGTTCCCCCTGTCTGTGCTGAAGGACTGTTCCCTCAGACTCTATGTCGGGGGCTGTTCCCCTTGTGGCCTCCAACCTCCCCTATAGCCACCCCAAGCCTCGCTAAACTGATGGTTCTGATACCACCAGTATATTGACTAATCTGATGCCTGTTCGCAAACAGGGGGCCAACGCATCGGCAATAAAGAATCACCCAAAAGGGAGAAATCTATACATTATATATGAAAGCTCACTCACAGAGTTGTCCTCGACGAGGATCCGCAGCCACGCTCACCAGCGTACCGGCGCACCGATAACCAGCAACCTAATGACGATCGTTACGTCAAAGCTGTCAGCCGCTAAAAAACTATATCGGCCTACCAAAAAGTTTCGCATCCGCGACAGCTGGGCTTTGCGGTGAACTTTGAAAGCCCTGTAAAGGGGCTCCACAAATAAAGTGGCGATCACAATAGGCCGCAGTGATACCATAGCCACATAAAGTTATTATAAAAAAAAAAATAGATCGTAGCTCGACTCTGAAATATTTGATCTGCCCACACTTTTAATTCAGTTGGTGATACGTCATAGTCAAACATAGCATTTTTCGTCATTCGTTCATTTCTTATCGATAATATTTTATTGATTGTGTCAAGCAGTAGTAGTTGCGTCACTACCTCGCCGAAAAAGGTTGGTTCATATAATTTTTCAATCATTACGTGTCTTAGTCTTTTCGTCCAAGGGTAGAATAGAAGTAGGTAATCTCTGCCTATTAATTCTTTCTCCACGAAGCCACGGTAGTCTAGTCCAACTAGTTTTTTTTTTAATATTTTTCTTTGACTGCTGTGTCGAATCGTTGTGAATGATGTCAAAATAATAGCGTTCATGCTCGTTCATGTTACAAGCGGGCTGGACATTTCCGGATTGTAATAGAATTCCTTTGTGCCAGAACAAACTGGGCATAAGTGAAAAGTCTTTGCGATAACTTACGAGTTCTTCTATGCCTATGATCTAGAATGTGTGAATTCAGAAAGGGGTCAGTGCGCTTGCAGTATACAAGGTGATTCAAAATATGTATACTATCCCGAAATGGGCCTATTCTACACCGCATAATATGCAGTAAAGTTTTTCTACGAATTTTGGAAATATTTCTTTTTTCACTGAAGCAACTTTGTTTTGCGATCAAATCAGTTCAAAAAACTCAATTTTTTTGCTGTGTTAGATAGCAACTTTGAGGTCGAACTTCCCGTACGTTTAATAAAGTAATAAAGATGATAAAAATACCAAATAAAGGATTTAAAAAGTTCGAGATAAAATTCTGAAACTTTGTTTTTAGCTAGTATTTTTAGGGCTCCGTAGCTCATGGATAAAACGGAACCCTTATAGTTAGAACACTTTGTTTTCCGTCTGTTTGAATGTCTGAATTTCCATCTTTCTGTCAAGACCCTTATTTTCTGTGTGTTGATAGAATAAGCCCTTTCGGCATAGTATACTACTTACGGAACACATTGTACTTATAGTCTGTGGACAAAGTTGCAATTCACCTCATTACACTATGTAAATAAATGTGGGATCTTCACGACAACAATCTATGCCATGAATTCTATGGTCGATCTCGCTGGCGTAGCGTTTACGGCTGAGCCGCAAGAAGTGCGGGTTCGATCCCCGTGGCAAGACAAATGTTTGCATAAACTGAAAAAATTCAAAACTGGGTTTTGAATTTTTTTTGAGAAATATTTGGTCCACATTTAGGTGTATGGTAATTGAAGTTTCTGATAGCCACGCCACATGTAAACCTAGCGAGTGGTTAGGCCATTTTATGTGACTGTTAGGTGTTTAGCTTGTATGGTCGTAGGTAGTCTCGTAGTTCCCACTCACAGCTTCGCTCGCATGGTTACGGTAGCCTGTGAACGCTTGAAATATCAGAGGCATCACGCACGCGCTGCCGACCTCGAACCCCGCCGAAATTGTCGATTCTGCGACCTACATGGCCTGTTCACTTCAACTTGCTAAATTTCGAGCGCTATGTCGGTGACCTTGGTTCATCAACGTATTTCCTCATTTCGGCTAACTTTACCCTTTTAACTGTCGTAAAATTTTAATAGCAATCGCTGTAAAGATTGGGTGAAACAAAAACTTGTTGAGTGACAACTTAGAATATAATATTTCATTCAAAGTAAATCATAATTTGATTGATTGATTGATAATTTGATTGATCAACTGTTGCTCATCGAGATCGGACGTGTCCAATAATTATTAAACATAAAATCTGACCTAGTTCCGAGTCAGCAGACGTGCTAGCTATGTTTGTAGTGTATCTGCGGTAGTGTATAAACGGAAGTAACATGGACAGCCCTTTTGACCGAAGCAGGAAAATGGCACGCAGTCCACCGCCCACCCCAACTGCTGAGCCGACGCCACCACCGCGACCGTCTAGGGATGAAGTGTCCTCCATTGAAACTGTAGCTACGGTGGAGATCCAGAACTGGATGACCACTATTGAACAGTGCCTCAATGAAGTGTGCTCGATTGCCACTGAAGGAAAATTAAACAGCGACCAAAAACTTAAAATAAATAATTTGTGCAGAAAGGTAGCTCATGGCACATCCCAAATGGCTGTTCAATACCAAGCCCTGAAACAGAAGACCATCCAAGCCCAAATCTACCTAAAGGTTCACCAAGATAAGCAAGAACTATCGGAGCGCCTACAAGACCTGCAACAAAGCATTCAGGACTCGTCACAAACATCCGCGAAAACTTCCTTCGCAGACATGGTGAAAAAGAGCACCAACAACTATATCCGCCCTACTAATGTAAGCTCTGTCGCTATTTATCCCAAGGATAAACTAAAGACCAGCGATGATACTAAGTCATTAGTTCAAAAAATCATCAGTCCTAACGAAATGAAGCTGCATGTAAGAGGACTTCGTAAGACGATAAATGGGGGTGTCATCATCAGCACGGACACCAAAATTGACATGGAGAAGCTAAAAAACTCAGTTCATCTCACTGCTTCTGACCTGACTGTCGAGGAACCTCGCAAGCGCAGACCAAGGATTGTGCTAATTGGAGTACCATCAACTATGCAGGAGCAAGAGGTCCTTAAAAGTTTGTACGAGCTTAATCTGGCCGATAGCCTCCCGAATACATCAAGAGATTCATTCCTGGCATCTATCAAGCTGAGCCATAAATCAGGAAAGAAGGGAGCTGAGACCTGTAACTACGTGATAGAGGTACCTGCTACCATTCGAAAGGCCCTCATAACCCAAGACAGAGTCTTCGTAAATTGGTCTTCCTGTCATGTGAGGGACTTCACCCTGGTGACTAGATGTTTCAAGTGCCAACAATTTGGACATGCGGCCAAGACATGCAGAGCAGAGGCCTACACATGCGGACATTGCGGCGACCTTGGACACCAATCAAACGAGTGTCCAAAGAAAGCGGAGCCAGCAAAATGTGCAACGTGCCTGCGCTTCAAAAAACCGAGCAATCACAAGACGGGTGATTTAGATTGTCCTGCCAAAAAGGTGGCTGAGCTAAGGTACATTAATTCAATAGATTATGAAGGCGCCTAAGAGCGCCACCTTATAGATTAGTCTAGCCTTAATTTTGATTAGCATGACTAATAGCGTAATTAGTGACCTAGATCAATTCTCAGTTTCCGAGTCAAAGTCTTGTGATGTTGAAAACTGTAAACAATATCTCTCTCTTTCCCCGAACGGAATAACTATACTAACCCAAAATATTCGCAGCATTTACAAAAATATTAACAATTTCAGCACTTTTTTGCAACGGCTTAATGTTGACTGTGACTTAATTATACTAACCGAATGTTGGCTTGCTATACAAAATAACAACCTACCGCTAATGGACGGGTATAGAGCCCACAATACCAAGAGAAGTCACAATCAAAATGATGGAGTAGTAGTATACGCTAAAAACTCACTAATTATATCTGTCGAGGAATTGTATATTCAGGATTGCACCTGTCTGGTAGTTAAAATTGAAGCCAATTTTGCTATTTTAGCAGTATATAGATCACCCTCATTTACAAACGTAGAGCCTTTTCTGGAGTCCTTGCACACACATCTCCAAAAATTATCGTCATTTAATAATATCGCATTAGTAGGTGACATAAACATCAATATCCTCCCGGGGTGCTGTGATAGAACGGCACAGGAGTACTTAGACCGCTGCTCTTTCAACGGCCTACTTCCAGCACACACGTTACCAACTCATCAAAGTGGCTCCTGTCTGGATCACATTATGCTTAAATCTGTCCTGCCAGCAATCACCTTGGTGACAAATTCCTCAGTAACCGACCACAAAGCTGCTTTAATATCAGTTAGTCTAAAGCTACCTAGCACCAAGCTTAAACTTACATCCAAATTAGATCATAATAAACTGGAAGACGATTTACGTAATATTGACCTAAAATCTATATACGTTTCAGCCAGTGCAGAAACTTGTATGGCAAACCTAATTAACGAAATACAGCTAGCACTACAAAATAATACCAAAATCATAAAATTAAGTAGACGAAACCTAAACATTAAGCCATGGATTACCCCAGGGCTCATTCGCTGCATGAGACATCGGGATAAACTCCACATGCGTGCCAAAGCATGTCCAAATAATTTAATAATACAAATAACATACAAGAGGTATCGCAACTTCTGTAACGACCTACTCAAAAAAATAAAGACCAACTATGATAAAATGCTTTTGGAAAAGGCTGGCCAAGACAGCAAAAAAGTATGGAATGTCATAAAAAATGTCACTTTCATATCTAAACAGCGGGAATCGTCTTCTAATTTATTAAAAACCCACTCCACCCCGCTTCTGGCCGCTAATAGTACTAACGAATATTTTGTTAACATCGGTAAAACTCTAGCAGAGAAGATTCATAACCGATCATCGGGACCTAAAACAGACAACAATCAGTCACAGTCAAAATCATTTGTATTGCTGGATACCGACATTACGGAAGTTGAAAAAATAATCACAGGGTTGAGAAATGACTGTGCGACAGGCTGGGATAATATACCTACTAAAATACTCAAGATGTACAAGCATATCCTTGCCCCACATTTAACTTTAGCCTTTCAGAAATGTTTGCACGAGGGAATCTTTCCTAGATGTCTAAAAAAAGCCGTAGTTGTTCCCGTTCACAAGTCAGGAAGCAAGGCGGAAGTTAAAAATTACAGGCCAATATCTGTACTTTCTTCTATTTCTAAAGTATTTGAGAAGATAATAAACAATAGACTAGTTTATTATTTAGAAACCAAATCGCTTCTATCTAAGGCTCAATTTGGGTTTAGGTGTAAACTATCAACTTCTGATGCTGTACATTATCTCACAGATTTTATTGGGAAGGAACTTGACAAAGGCAATAAGACAATAGGTATATTTCTTGACCTTGCAAAAGCGTTCGACACGGTTTCTATTCCCATTTTACTCAACAAGTTAGAAAATATAGGCATACGGGATATTCAGCTTAAGCTCCTTACTAGCTATCTGAGCGATCGGTGCCAATGCGTAAAGATGGACAATGTTATCAGCTCTGAGATGGAAAACACCTCCTTTGGGGTCCCACAAGGAAGTATTTTGAGTACAACTTTATTTTTAATTTACATTAATGATCTTTGTAACCTTGAACTAAATCACGGTAAAATAATATCTTATGCTGATGACACTGCTCTACTTTTTTCAGCCGGCATGGATTCGCTAGTGCATGAGTATGCACAACACGGCTTTAATATTGTAAATAATTGGCTCCAAGGTCACCTACTAACCCTAAATGCTGATAAAACAAAATTCATAAAATTCACGATGCGAAAATCGCAATCAGCACTTACTAATCCACATATATTTGCACACCAATGCAGTGGCCTCAATAAATCGTGTAACTGCCCCAACATAGCAATAACTAATCATATTAAGTATCTTGGAGTCGTTTTAGATGAAACCCTGTCTTTCAATAATCACATTGAAGTTTTAAGCAATAGAATACGAAAACTGATATTTGTGTTCAAGAAATTACGTTGTATTGCAGATACAAAATTAGTTATGCAAATTTATTCTGCTCTATGTCAATCAATAATTACCTACTGTATTACGTCATGGGGTGGAGCATGTAAGACTTTTATTTTAGCCGCAGAAAGAGCACAAAGAGCAATCCTAAAAGTATCCACTTTCCGTCATTTTCTGTATCCAACTAACCTGCTGTATAAGTCTTGTAGAGTTCTAACAGTTCGGCAACTGTTTATTCTATACACAGCCTTAAGACAACACAAAGCTCTGCCCTATAATGCTGACGTTATAAGCAAAAGACGCAATGACATAATTCGTACTAACATTACCCCAGTAAAACATGTTTTCGCATCCAGATTCTTTATGTTCCTAGGGCCACACCTGTACAACAAACTTAATCGAAAATTAGGCATTTACACCATGAATTATACAAATTGTAAAAAAACCCTAAACACTGCCCTAAGAAATTTCTCTTATGACGAAACCGAGGCATTATTGAATAAGGTAATATAATTAAAGCAAATTATGTATGTCCTAGTCTAATACTTGCCCATGTATTTAAGTTAGCCCTAAATAGCATTTAAATTTAGCTTATAGGCTACAGATTTTAAGTTAATTAATTTGAATATTCATAAGTACCAACTTTAGTTATTAATGTTAGCCTTTTACCGCCTGAGATACAGGTTTTCCTAGTTCAGGCATCGTTTTATTTGTTACCCTTAATTAGATATTAATTCTCAATGTTATTCGTAGCACTAAGGTAATGAATAAAGATTTATTTATTTATTTATATTTATTTATAATCCTACTAATATTATAAATGCGAAAGTTTGTGAGGATATTTGGATGTTTGTTGTCCAATCACGCCGTACCGGCTCAATCGATTTCGTTGAAACTTGGAATATATAGAGTTCTTTCTAGCGCTATCTTTCGCGGGTGGTAGCTAGTTAGGTATAAAATGATAAAAAGACCAACAACGACTGATTTAAAAAAGAGTTTTTTTATGGTTGATTTTTTTGTTTTTGTTGTCTTCCGGGATAGTATACTAGTTATGGAACACGCAGTCAAAAGGGTGCCTAGGGAGAAAAATTTGTGTAAAAATTATTTTTAATCCTAAGTTCTGGTTTCCATCTATATTGGCTATCGTTGTAAGTATATGTTAAATCTAACCTTCTATTGTAAACGTACCAACATACATAAACAAAGGACCGACTGTCTGTTCGTATGTTATTCTAAGATCTCGGTTACGCCTGGTTTAGCATAGAGGTTATTTTTCGAAAGTAGGTGACCGCAACTCACATACTGTAGGTAAAATTCACTTTCAGGTAGAAAGAGAAAATAAAAAGTAAAATAGGCTCACGACTTTGAACCCTAAGTTAGACATCCTCTTAGATCTCCTGGTGATCAGATCCTTGAAGATATGAAAAATGTCTTAGGGTTAATCAGAGGCACGTACAAACATTCCATATCGCACATGCCCAGTTTCTTAATAATGACTAAAGATACGAGTGTTAGAAGGAAAGAAAACGAAAGAGACATTATTTCGACAATCAAAGCATTAAAAAAGTATAATCTCTTCATAACTAAATAGTTCTTGAAACTGATAATTATGTTGTGTCGTTTAATCAAAAATTACACAAAAAAATAACAATAAAGAACTTACTTAGTTTACTGTTATCACAGCTGAAATTGGTAGCAGCTATTACACTCCACACAAACCAAGACTGATCTACCTGTATCATTTTCTTAGAACGGATTTTAAGCTGTTCGTGTTTTGCGATCTATGTAGCAAAACTGGACTATGGCTAGTGCAGAGGGCGCTGCATACGAGAAAATGTTAAGTTAGTATGGGGCAACGAGCATAAGGCCACAACTTAGGTACTCATACTCATAACTCGATAAAAGATAGCAGTGCTGCTCACAAGACAATAATATAGAAGGATTTAATTTTGTGAGTGTATACAAGAACTGGAAGTGAAGTATGAGTGGCACACTGCGATCGTGAGGTCGCCCTAAAGGGTTCCATCTGAAAACCAGCAGCGCCGCTACACTTCGTGTTGTGCGGCATTAAAGCTGAGCTGGGACCTTTTTTGGCTCACGCATGCTCCTCAGCACGGACTTGGATACCCTAGTTCTATTACTACCTATCTACTTTTGTTTGATTTTGTACCTATTTTCTTTCTTTGTACCCTGTAGTGTCTATGTCCTCTGATTAGTTTGTGCTTTTTTTTTTTTTTCATTTTGAAATTTATTTATTTTATTTTTATTTATACTATATTCATACCATAAAATATAAAATCAAATAATTACTAAATAAAATAGAAACTAATTAAACAAATAATTTGTGCTGTGTAAAAATAAATGTATTTTCTTTATTTCTTTCTTTCTTTACAAGCTCTCCTCGCTAAGCTGTGGTGTTAGTTCTGTGGGAATGCACTGTCACGGCCTTTAACTCGAGGTTCAAGTTTAACTATTTCGGTTATCCGTGATCTATGACTCAGTTGCCAACTGGGCCATGACTGAGTTCACTTGGACGGATTGTTGAAGGAAGCATTATTGAATGGGATTCTAGCGAAAACATAAACAAGAGCAGGCTGTTTAGCAAGTTGAAGTGGCAGTGAGCTGGCCATAATATATACAAGGTGATGGATAATATGTATGCTATCCCGAAAGGGGCTTATCCTAAACCTAGACGGTTGCGTCTTTCAAAAATTAGATTTTTCGAATGGGAAAACTCATTGGTGCATGACTGGGATTCGAACACACGACCTGTGGAACGGAAGGCCACCATACATTTCTGGAGGAGGTAGGGCACAGCGTGATTTTCTCTTTCTAAATTGGAGCTGCCCGCCTGGGAGGTACCTCCCCCTTACAGAAGATCGCAGCCAAATAACATTATTTGTTTCAAATAGTGTTGTGTTCCTGCGGTGAGTAAGGTTGCCAGTGCTCTTTAGGGGGGGGGGGGGGGGGTCGGCAACATGGGCGTGATGCCTCTGGTATTGCCACGGCTATGGTAACCGCTCACCAACAGAAGGGCCGTATGCTTGTATGCCACCTCAGATGTGTTGTTAAAAAAAAACTGTGCTCTCGAACGACGAAATCAAATCTTTATAAACACGTTAATGGATATTCCAAATATAATTAATGAGCCCTAAAAATTAAATTTAACCGTTATGCCCAGAACTAAATTAACAAAACTAATGTGGATCTAAATAAACATTGTCAGGTGCAATAAATATTTAATTAAATTACATCTTAGATCCCGTTATTGAAGATGCCAGTTAATAAAAAATAAAAGAATCCAACTATCCTTAAACGGATGGACACGCTAATTAAAATATAAGGCCATAGCCACACTGAGTTTATTTAAGTAAGTGTTTTTAGGCAATGTATAATATGAAGCCGCAGTGTTGGAAGGCGAGGTCCACACGATGGACCGATGACATTGTAAAGGTTGCGGGAATTCGGTGGATGGAAAAGGAGTAAAGGTTCTCAAATGGCGACCACGAACCGGGCGACGCAGTGTTGGAAGGCGAGGTCCACACGATGGACCGATGATTTGGTAAAGGTTGCGGGAATTCGGTGGATGGAAAAGGCTCTAGACCGTTCGTCGTGCTAGGTTTGATTCTCAGTTAAGCCAACATGCTGGCCTTCAGGTGGCCTAAAAGCTCCGTCACCACACTGGCTCAAACGAATTTACTTACTAGGGTATCTATTAGTCCGTGCTGAGGTGCATGCGTGAGCTAAAAAAGGCACCATCTCAGCTTTACTACGAAGGCTATAGATATTCTCCAGTGTGGCCTGAGCTTTAGAAACTATCAACATTCATTCAACACAGACAAGCAATAAAAAGTAAGTGAGTAACGTTTTCTATGAATACCACCCAGGCAGCCGTCACTTTGACAACTCAACTGTGAGACGTCAAACTGACATTATGTGACTTTCATGGTTTAATGGGCGCTTACCCTTGTATAGTGTCTGTGTTGTCTGATGTTATATTTAAAAAAAACAGGCATTATTTAGTTTTCAATAGGTAGTTTTTATGAGTAATTATTACATAGATAGGTATTATAATGTTTTACATTATGATTAATGGTTTAAACAACCTTGTGTTTCTTGTCACACATATTTTTATCATCACACTTGCAATCGTCACAGCAAACAGTTTCTCCTAGTTCATTCTTGCATACGCAAACACATCATCATCCACGCAGCAGCAATTATTTTTCGCCAAAACAGCTTTTGTAGTCTTGCATTCGATAGAAATGTTTGAGTTCTTAGTAATACAAGCGCATCCCTTCTCACCACAAGTGTTGGTATCATCACACTTACAGTCACCACAGCAAATAAATTTCCCTTCTTTATTCTCGCATACGCAAATGCAAGAATCAGCACGCTTGATGCCAGTCTTAACTACGTTTTTATTTTTTGCTTCTTTTGGAACGCAAAAGCATTCTTCCTTGTCACATTTGTTGTCATCGCATTTGCAATCATCGCAACAAACTAGATCTCCTTGTTCGTTCTTGCAGACGCAAATGCAAGAATCGGCTAAAGATTTCGAGCAACAAGTGCATTCATTCTTGTCACACTTGTTGTCATCGCATTGACAATCATCGCAGCAATCTTGCTCTCTTTGTTTGTTCTCGCACGCACAAACGCAAGAACTTGCATTTCCTTTACACTTGCACTTTTCTTCAGACTTCGTGGAACATTTTTCCTTGCTAATAGCTTTAGTGCAAGAACATTCACTGCAAGTCTTGGTATCCTCCTCTGCATTACACCCGCAGATGCCAGAACCACCTGCTTCATTCAGGCAAATGCATTGCGCGTTTTGACACTTGCATTTATCACCATAAGCTATTCCACTGCCCTTGAATGATTGAGCGTTTCCTAAGCAAGAACAATCTCGCGTTACGCAAGTACATTTATTGCAATCACCCTTGCATCCACAGCTTTCATCATCTTTTCCTTTGGAGGTAGAGCCTTCTTTCTCTTCTGGTTCCGTTTTCATGCGAGAACCACCTCCCATGACGCAACAACATTCCTTATCATCACACTTGCATCCACAGCTTCCTCCGCCTTCTGCACCAGTTCCCTTGCAACTTATTTTTGATGGCACGCAAGAGCAGTCACAAATCTTGATATTCCCTTTTTCGTCCTTGCACACACAAATGCAAGAATACCCCCCAGTACTCACGCAAGTACATTTATCAATGCACTTGTTTCCTTCACATTTGCAGTGGCAACGGGTGACATCCCCCGTCTCGCTCTGGCATAGGCAAATGCAGGGTTTTCCATCGGTTGGTATGCAGAAGCAGCCTTCCTTGTCACACTTAAAATTTTTCGTGATCGTCACTTTACCGCACGGCATTTTGATGATGTAATGATCTGTAAATAGAAATAAGGCATGATAAAAAAACCACTGAATTAAATGCCACGGCAGTAACTTTCAATAAATATTTACAAATATTTGTTTTCCTTGAGTAATAAATAAGTTGGGCTTGATTTTATTTATTAATTTATATCCGCCCGTAGCTTTACTAGCTCGATAAAAAGTAACATATTATATCCAGATCACGAAGAACATAATTCCATTTTTAATTCTAATCGGTTCAGCCGTTATGGCATGATTTAAACACAAACATTAACATTTAAATTCACAGTGAGATTATAGAATCCTTGATGACAGCAAAAAACAACATGAATAAAAAATATTTTCAATTCTGACTCTAAAAAAAGTACGTATTTAAAATGTCTGACACAATTAAATACAAGAATTAAAAAAAAAAGATTTATTTCTTCGTTTAAAAAAAATTCTAAAAGTAAAATTTATCTGTTTTTACTACGATAGAAACGTAAGTAATTACCTGTCGGTAACCGCTCAAATAGTACAATCGTCCAACTATGACCGATAACGAGCCACGACTTATCCCTTGATAACAACGCCAACAGTTTTATACAACTCACTTGTCGTGTGCAAACTGATAATGCGCGTGCGCAAAGCGAGTGCAAAGGGGCGGGTGCAAACATTACTCACCATATTGATAAGTGCCGTGTGAAAAAGCCTTTGTTTTCCAAGCGAACGGTGCCGTCCGCCGGCCACCGTTAATATTTGACAGTCGGTCAGACGGTCAGATGAACACTTTGAAACTCTATGGGTTCCATGTCAGGCTTCTAAGACCACTGGTGGTGGTCGTGGGCTTGAATCCCGGTCGTGTATCAATGGATTTTTCATTTGGAAAATTTATGTGAGCTATAGTAGTGCTATAAACACCTAAATAATTCAAAACCACTTATGTGTAATTTAAAAAACCAATCTGGTACAATAGTTACAAATAGAGAGAAGTTAATGCAAGTAGCAACGGATTTTTACAAAAACCTATACACATGTGAAAATAAAATTCCACAAAACCAAGATATGCATCCTAGAAATGATGACCCTATACCTTTATTCACCGAAAATGAAATAGAATTTTCCACAAATAAATTGAAATCTGAAAAAAGCCCAGGACCAGACGGTATAACGAATGAGATGCTCACTGCCGGTAAATACACTCTGAGAAAACCGCTTACAAACTTGTTCAACCTCATTCTGACAAACAAAGAACTACCCATACAATGGACATGTTCCAACATAACACTGCTCTTCAAAAAAGGAGATTCGAAGCTCATATCAAATTACAGACCGATCAGCCTATCGTCATGCTTGTATAAATTATTCTCTACCACTCTAGTACGACGCCTCAATAGAATCTTAGACGAGAATCAACCGGTAGAGCAAGCTGGGTTCATGCGCAGTTTCTCTACTGTAGACCACATTCACACTCTGAAAATGATCCTAGAAAAATACAAAGAATATGATTTGCCTTTGTACCTTTGCTTTATAGACTATAGCAAAGCTTTCGATTCAATATCACATAACAGTATATGGCAAGCCCTAGCCTTGCAAGGCTTAAACAAGGGTTATATTGATATTATAAAAGAAATATACAAAAATAGTACCTCGAGGATCATGTTAGAACACCCAGGCCCGAGTTTTAAAATCGAGAGAGGTGTAAAACAAGGCGACCCACTCTCACCGAAGCTTTTTATTGCCGTGCTAGAGCAAATTTTCAGAAGACTGAATTGGGAAAATAAAGGCCTGAAAATTCATGGTAAACACTTATCACATCTAAGGTTTGCAGACGACATAGTGTTATTTTCAGAGGATCCATGCGAAATGCAAAATATGATAGAGTCACTATGCGAAGAGAGTAGAAAAGTAGGCTTGGAAGTTAACAAGGACAAAACAAAAATAATGACGAACAGACAAGCGGTACCTATGTATCTACTTTCTACAGATCTTGAGTATGTTGAGAAATATATATATTTAGGACATCTAATTTCCTTTAAAGCCTGTACGGATCTGGAAATAGAACGAAGAACGAAAAGCACATGGAATAAGTACTGGTCAATGAAGGAGATTTTCAAAAGTAAGATACCTATAAAACTAAAAACCAAGGCCATGGAAACATGCTTACTCCCATGCCTCACATACGGCTGCCAGACATGGCCCTTAACTGTTCAGAACCTGGAACGCATCAAAGTATGCCAGAGAGGAATAGAAAGGAGCTACGTAGGCCTCAAATTAAAGGACAGGATTTCAAACAACGCAATAAGAAAGAAGACCAACGCCAAAGATGCTGCCAAAAGAATCCTACACCTTAAATGGAAATGGGCCGGACATATCCAAAGAGTGCCTGATGAAAGATGGTCAAAAACTGTAACGAACTGGTATCCAATCCACAAAAAACGTAAGCCAGGAAGACCACACAAAAGATGGAGCGACGATATAGCCAAAATAGCAGGAAGAGCGTGGAGTAGAGCCGCTAGAAACAGAGAGAAATGGAAGGAGCTGGAGGAGGCTTTTACCGCTGAGAGCGGTCCTCACACATAAAACTAATGTGAAATATATATTACTATTTAGTGAAACGTTATAGAATATTAAAAAAAAAAAAACATAGCATTTAGTTACATACACATTAAGATAGCGTTAAATCAAAATGTTGTGTAAGGTATGAATAAAGCTTTTATTATTATTATTATTATTATTATAGTAGTGCTCTCAAACGGTGTAAAAACATCATAAGGAAACCGGCATGACCTAGAACTTAAGGGCACGAATGGAACAGAGGTTCTAGGTGAAAGAAAAAAGAACCAGTGCGATTAAAGTGCTCCTCTTCTCTAAGAGGAGTTCTTTCAACAGTCAATGGGCCATTAAACTTAACATGGCTATTGGTCTCAATGCAGCATAACCAAGAAATAACTAGTGGCTCGATAAGCAATCAGACTTCAAAACCCTAAAAAGACGGCATTTTGTATATGGCTAAACGGCCATATACAAAATGATAATACGGCCGTTTTATGAGGGTGCCACTTTTTATGAAACCGGGGCTTTAGATTGGGCCCAATCCACACGATACTTAGTTACAGGGAAATGCTAATATTATCCCAAGTTTGAGGATAAGACTAACTTTTTCCTGTTGTTCAAAATTTTCCTGAAATATAAAATTTTAATGGTATCCAAAACTTTTGAACCAGCCGTCTTTGAACCCGTCTCTTTGCATAAAATCGGCATCGCGATACCAAATATGCCATGGAACGAATGACGCTGACGCCGCAATCTTGGTCAGATGAAATATTTTTATCGGTTGAGCATCGCTCTACTTAAATATTTTTGGAAGTCGAGTTCTTATGCTCGGCTTGTTATCAATCGAGTGAGCGAAGCGATTGAGGTCTACGAGACTTGTCAAATTTATTCGAATTTAATACCTAACTAGCCAAATACCTAGTCAACCACGTTCGTAATAGACGTCATCATCATTTGAACGTCTACTGCTGAACATTAGCTCCCCCACGGCTTTCCAGAGCAACTTCCTCTCACGTGGGGGGAATTTGCCCATACTCACTACCTACGCTGGGAACACGGCTTGGCAGGCGCAGTTAGAAGAGTTTTCGTTATTATGATATTACGACGCTGCTGCCCATACCATAGCTTTTTCTCTTATTCGCCTCTTCAGAAATCCACAGGTAGGAAGTTAGATATGGAGGGGCCTATTTTTCAGCCGGGGCCACCTCTGCTACATTTTTCATAAAGGCTAGTTATATTACAAACTTTAATTGTATTATTTATATTACAAAACATTCTAGAACTGATTAATCATTTAGTTGGTTGACTGTACCTAGATAACTACTGTGTATTTACGAGTGCAGAGTTCAAATCATTGCTCTTTGAAGTAAACATTAGATAAGTGCCGTGTGAATAGACTATCAACTTCGTCATTTTACACATAGTGCAATATTTCTACAGATTGTGTATCGAAACAATATAAAAAACATCGGTGACTCACACAGTGACGTCACATAACGTACCGTCGTCAGTGTACGAGAAGTATCCAGAATGCCGAGGTGGCTCCGGCTGAAGAATAGACCCCTCCATTTCTACCCGTGGATGTCGTAAGAGGGGACTAAGGGAAAAAAGCTAGGTTTTTTTTTCTTTTTTTTTACTGTATGTTGCTAAGGTATCACTGCGGCCTGAACTGGCCCCCAATTCTACTAATTCATTGACTTGAAAATGATAATGATCGCAACATTATCATTCAGTTTCGATTGTTCGATTCAGTTCGACCTTCGTTTCTTTGATTTCATTTGTCAATTGGTGTCACAATGACTGCCATTCATAAACGACTGTGATAGCAGAATACCAAAAGTGTCAAAAGTGCCCATTTTGCCATTGAACCATTGGCATTTTGAAGCCATTAAATTAGTAGCGTTGGGCCCTGGCCTATTGTGATCGCCACTTTATTTGTGGAGCCCCTTTACAGGGCTTTCAAAGTTCCCCGCAAAGTCCAGCAGCAGTTAAAAACTGAAGGATTTTCTTTGGGGTGAGTAGCTAGGCAGCAGCGTTCCCTTCCCAAAAACAATACCGTTATCTGCGCTCGCCAACCCGCATGCCCAGCGTGGCGAGTATGGGCAAATCCACCAAATGATTGTTACTGGTAATCTGTGGGCGAGGCCATGTTCAGCAGTGGACGCACTAAGGCTGAAATGGTGATGATGATGATGAACTAGAAAACGCTAGTGTAGCGCTAATTGAAATCTATATCTATCGAACAACGATCTCTCAAACAACATGGACGACTCGGCGTTGTATGTTTGTACGTATATTGGTTAGAGCATTAAAAAATGTATGTTATTTAGTATGTCAACAGTTTGTACTATCAAAATTTAAGTAGCAATTAATAAAATCTACTTAAATACTACGTACTTCATAGACCGACTTATTATTATTTTTTTAATCCCAAACTAGGCATAGCCTGTACTATGGGTACCAGAAACTGATATATATAATAGATAAATATTTAACACCCAGACACAGAACAAACATCTGTGTTTATCACACAAATGTTTGTCCAGTGCGGAGATCGAACCCGCGACCTCTAGCGCAGAAGGCAGATTTACTACCAACTGAGCTATGAGGTCAGTCAATAAAAAAAATTAAAAAAAAAAATTCGTGAATTGGTATAAAATATTGTTTATTTGTATCAAAAATACATGTTTGCGGTACTTATGAATGTAAACTTAGTCTTACAAGTTGAGATTGAATTATTGTACCTAAGGGAGCTCTGTCCCCTGCACTAGGTCTCTATTGAGCCTGTATAGCATGGTCGCAATTCGTTCATACATTCCACAACGATTTTTATTTTAATTAATCTAAACCATATTGTTTTTGGAACACAACTAAAATATAATAGGTATTAACTTCCTATTTTTTTATTTATTTATTTGGAAGACTAACATAACAACATCCTGATAACTTATTTTTCTTTTATCATTATAAGCTTTCTCAGCATAGGATTCCCGTCATCTATTTCTTTTGTCGCAGCAGATAATAAAAATGTTTTTTTTTATGACGGGCCCTCTAGCTGGCCTTTTTTGTTACTCTTATATACTAAGTTGTGGATAACATTGTGGACTACATTATTAATAATTTGTTGCATATGAAATTATGTACCTACTACTCACTGTATCTTACATATATAATGTAGTTGTTTGTTGATCCTAAATAAATAAATAAAAAACATAAATAACATGAGTAATTTCGAAACAAAAGGCCAATAATAGGTCTTCACTTATAGAAACATACAAAAACACAAAAACTTTTATACTCTACTTGTTGGTATACCTACCAGTTTACGGAACACATTGTATAGTGAAAGGACGGCTACTTCTTAGGTACGAGTTCTATTGGAAGCCAAACTTGACATTACAGTGAAATAAACACATAATTTATTTGTAGATTTATTTAGATCGGATCTCCTTGGACCCGTTTAAAATGGTCATGATTATTGTCGTCACACGTTTGTTACTCGGGGACTTTTATCGCAGCTTCGTCTAAACAGCTATGTAACTCTACATTGTTGTGTGTCTGTTGGCTAAGAAAACCAAACCAGCCGTAAATAAATAGTTACCTTCCTACTTTATCTCTTTCTTTTTGCTTGTGTATTTGTTTTGTTCTTTATCTGGCCTTTGACTGGCCTCATAGCTCAGTTGGTAGTAACTCTGCCTTCTGCGCTAGAGGTCGCGGGTTCGATTCCCGCACTGGACAAACATTTGTGACTAACACAGATGTTTGTTCTCTGTCTGGGTGTTAAATATATATCTATTATATATATCAGTCTCTGGTCACCATAGTACAGGCTATGCCTAGTTTGGGATCAGTTGACAATGTGTGATATGTCCGGAATATTTATTATTATTATGTAATTTTTGTTTTTTCTTATACTATTTTTCTACTGTGTGTGTGTGTGTCAAATAAATAAACTCTTATTCTTATTCTTAAATCCCTAGCTCGAATATAAAACGCATGATATATGAGCGGTGTTCTTAGTAAAAGAATACAGAAGTGAATACCACCACGAACAAAGCGCACTAAAAGCAGTAGGCCTAGTTGGAGGTTCCCCGACTTCCGATCCGATGGTCGTGGGTTCTCGAATCCGGTACAACCCATGAGCTTTTCGAACGATTTAAGTGCGCGTTATCACGCTGAAGGAAAACATCGTGAAGAAACCAGTTATTCTTAAATGGGCTTGCAAGCTCTCACGTTTGGATTACTCACTATCGCATAAATGTCGGCATGTGCCAAATGTTCGGACCTGCCTCTGTCTACCCCCCTTATAAATCTTTAAAGATCTGATCGCCTGGAGATCTGCGAGAATGGCTACCATTCTTGGGGATAAAAGTCGTAGGCCTATATCTATATCTCTATTTTCATGACGGACTCGGGCCTCAGAAAAATGCCTCTGACTAACCCCCTTAGACATCTTCAAGGATCTGATCTCTTGGAGGATCTGAGAGGATGGTTACCATACTTGGGGATAAAAGTCTGAATCAGCTGTTGTTATTTAAGGCTGTGGTTATTGTCGAAGGCATAAATTACGTTTGACCGAGTGGGCGATGCACCAACCTTGTCGGCTCCGAGCCGATGTAGGTAGATGCTAGAATGTTGCTTAGCAGCGGAAATCATAAAATATTCTCGTTTCTAGCTAAGTAAATTACATATGCCGAATACGTGGAAAAGGCAACCATTTTGATTCTCAGTCAGTCAGCCAGCAATGTACGTCGAACTTACGGGGATTATTGCCTACGCTATCCAAAGATAATTTTGGTGATAGAATTAAAGTCCGCCTTTCAGAAGCTCTTTTCGTGCATTTCTAGGTCATGCAGATGCTGGTTTCCGGACGATGTTTTCCTTCACCGAAAAAGAAGAGAACTCTAGTAGCATCATTATCATCATTCCAGCCGTCGGAAGTCCACTGCTGAGCATGATGTATATAGCGCTAATAAATTTCTCGAATGAAAAATCCCGTTGGTGTGTCCGGGATTCGAACCCACGACCTTTTGATCGAAAGGCGGGCTACCGCCACTCCACCGGTGATAGCTCGTGGCAATTTAATCACATTCACTTATCCGCACATCGTGTTCATTTCACTTTAGGATTTAGCATTCATGAAAGTGATGCACCTATGTTGCGGTAAAAAGAGAAATTAGACTTTTGGAGAAAGTGCCGGTTTGATTGCAAGTGCAGTGCGCATTCTAAATGTGTGATGCAAGCGTTTTTACCGAGATAATGAGTGGATTTGCAGTTTTATCTTGTTTCCTAATGTTTTAATTTTGTTTTTATTTCCTTGAATTTATCGGTACATCTGGGTAGCAGCGTCCCCTATTTTAAGAACGATAAAACTCGATAACTGCGCTCACCAACCCGCGTGCCCAGCGTTGTATGGACAAAATAAATGAATGAATGAAGTTTTTTATTTTCCAAGAACTAAACTACACAATAAAAACAACTAAGAACACATGGTTAAAATGTTGTGCACAGCAGAGCTCAAGGAAAACATGGCCTTTGCTCAGCATTAACTAGGAACACATTATAGGAAGTCGCTCTGGAAGTATGTAGGGTAGACCTATATTCAGCAGTGAACGTTCTACGGCGCAAATGATGATTTATCTGATAATATATTTATGCAAAATCCTCATACAATGACATTCAGACAATAAAATGTTGCAGATATTTTATACACAACTGAATGACTGTTCCAATCCTATCATTTAACTGTTTAAAGTTTAACACAGGGTCCTAAGTCTTCAAACGTTAAAAAGTACAAGAAACTTATAACAAACATTCCACCCACTCACTTAACTAGCACTAAAAAGCACTAGAATCAAGCTATTACCGCAAAAACAAGACACCCCATAACTGTTAAACACTCATAATGATCCCGGGAAATGATACCCTCTGGCATGTTGGACTGCAGTCTCTGTCAACTAGCTAGTTCCTAGTCTTAAGGCCATTGCACATTGAGACTAAATTGCGCGGAATGAAAGCTTGCGGCTCAGAAGAGATTAAACTATTTAGACAGTTTTACACGCCAAAATTCGTACCTAATTGGAAGGACTCCTTTCAAAATAGTCCAATAAATACATGTTTCAGAGATTTATTTCCATAATTTATAATACTCGTTGTGCCAGAGCCTTTACAAAGCAGTGAGGAATTATGACGTTTAATCAGTTTGAAGGTGACCGTTTCCTAGTCAACTGGATGTTTCGCTAAGTGCCCGGAATCGCAGTTGGGATGTGACATAACGAACGTCGCTGTAAAAGTATAAAAGAACGTCAATTAAAATTAAAAAAGGCGTGTCTTTTATTCCCAAGCATGGTATTACCTCTCAGATCAACCAGCGATCAGATTCTTGAAGATGTCTAAGGGGGTTGTCACAGGTACGTCCAAATATTTTGGTGCATGCCCACATAGCAGTAGTGAGTATTCCATACGCGACAGGCCTTCCTCACGATTGACAGTTCGAAAGTTATCCTCTAACAAATATACTACCTACATACAAACATAACGCCTATTCGTCCAAGTTGTTTGTGAGATTCGCTCGCTTCGTTCGATCGATCAAATATTGTATTATAATTATAATACAATATTTATTTATTTTATTTGCCCGCCTGGAGAGGTACCTCCGCCTTACAGAAGATCGCAGCCAAATAACATTATTTGTTTCAAATTGTGTTGTGTTCCTGCGGTGAGTAAGGTTGCCAGAGCTCTTTAGGGGGGAAGGGGATTCGGGGTCGGCAACGCGTGCGTGATGCCTCTGGTGTTGCAAGCGCTCATAGGCTACGGTAACCGCTTACCATCAGGTGGGCCGTAAGCTTGTTTGCCACATCTGTTGTATAAAAAAAAAAACCGTAACAACAACATAGCTAGCAACGCTACAAATAAACAAATACTTATCTATACCTACTGGTATGTGTTTACGGCCTCGGCACCTTTGCACGACCTTCCAAAGCCATCTCTGGCACATGACGTAGTTCATTCATACATATCAGCCACTCAAGAGCATATAACTACTCCTACGTTACAAAAGAGCCTTGTGGGAGGTACTTTTTTTATGTTATAAAAGGGGCAAACAGGCATACGGCCTGATGATAAGTGGTTACCGTCGCCTATTGACATCAGCAACACCTGGAGCATTACTAATGCTTTGCCTGCCGAACCCCTCCCCTCCTAAAGAGATCTGGCAACCTTACTCACCGCGCCGGAACACAACACTATTTAAAACAAATAATGTTATTTGGCTGCGATCTTCTGTAAGGTACCTTAGGGCGGGCTGCTCTAATTTAGAGCGAGAAAACCTCGATGTGCCCTACCTCTATTCTTTATTGTACACAGAAACCACATACAAAAAAAACAAACTAAATGAAAGGACATGTACAAAGGCCTCCTCCAAATATATTCGATTCGTAATTCGCAAATACAAATCCCGGTAGTGCCTATCGATTTTTCTATTCATAAAATGTATGTAAATATGTATCTAATAACAGACAAATTGCAAAAAAACACGTCATGATGAAGTTTCTTTTAATTAAAATCTATGTAGGTATCCTTTGTGGTTTATTCTTAGAAGTAAATAACAGACATTAGTAAACAGATGACAGATTGCCGAAGGTATGCTAGTATGATTTCATAAATTATACCTGTTCCTTAATAAGGAATTTGCTCTGTCTGTGGGGGAGGCCATGTTCAGCAGTGGACGTCGAACGGCTGAAATGATGATGATGATGACCTGTTCCTTAAGGTTGCCAAAGCTCTTTAGGGGAGGAGGGGTTCGGCAGGCAACGCATTTGCAATTCTCCAGGTGTTGCTGATGTCAATAGGCGATGGTAACCATCAGGAGGGCCGTAAGCCTGTTTGCCTCCGTATAACATAAAAAAACGGCAGTAGGTAGGTATCCAATGCTGGCTTGCTTTGTCACTGATTCTTTCTTGGTCATCCCGTATTAGGTTAGTGGCTAGGTTGAAGTATGGTGACCCTGAAAAGGGCCTATGACCGATAAGGGCCGATAGAATGCATTCGTAGTATGCTGCAAGACGGGCTTATTACTTTGGTTATCATTATAGCTTCATCATCATCATCATCATGGAAAAACTCAGTGGCGAGATGGTCGAAGACGCAAGGAGCATCTCAGACGGGCATTCGACCATCACGGGTTCGAGTCCGGTCAAATGTTGTGAAAATATTTGTTCCGGGTCTGGTACTCGTAGTTTCTGATATCCACGACACAGGGAATCCTAGTGTGGGGTAAGGACTACGTATGTGACTGTTGGGTGTTATTTATTTTTTGTTATAATTTACATAATCTTTCTTTTACAGGTAATTGCCACACACCCATTTGAAATATCAGCCGGTACGTACCAACGTTATGTGTTCTTAACTTACTATTTACTATGCATACAGGTGCTAATCAACAGATTATTATTATTATTAGCGTAGAAATAAATAAAAAAATTCATTACATTTTGGGGGGGGGGGGCTCCGGGAGCTCCGGCAACCGCAGGAACGTGTTGTGTTATTTGAAAAAAATATTTTATTTGGCTGCGATTTTCTGCAAGGCGGTACCTCCATGCTGGCTGGTCCAATTTATTGCGACAAAATCTCGCTGTGCCCTTCCTCCTACAAAATTATCTCTATTTTTTTTTTATGCAACTGATTTGGCAAACAAGCATACGCCCCACTTGTTGGTAAGCGGTTACCGTAACCTATGAGCGCTTGCAATACCAGATAATAAAACTAAAATTACTTATTTTTATATTTTTTTAATTAATCTGATTGACATTAATTGTAATAATTGTAAAATTGTAATCTAATTCTATCCCTAGGTAATGTAATTGGGAAATAAACCGTATTATTTAGGGTTAAATGAATAAATTAATAATTACCTAAAAACGTCATGTTACGTCACAAGGTCATGGGAATAGTGATCCAATGTTCCATAAAAGGTACTACTTGTGTAATCGTAACGATCACAAATCCGTGCGGGTCGCGTCGTGAGGTCGTCCGATGAAAGCGAACTTTATAATAGACGAGACCTTTTTAAGTATCATCCTTTGACACAACAGCCTAGTTTACCATCCGAACCAGCTCATTTCAAAAGTTCCCGGCCTCCCCATTGTACCTAACGAGAAATACCTCTGTACACCAAGACATGTTCTTGGAGATCTCTGACGCTAACACGCAGGCAATCCCCTCAAGACCCGAAATCTATGGGGCCTATATTCTGAAAAAAAAACTTTATTTTCTTTAAATGGAAGTCCGACGGCTGAATGGCTGAGTGGTCCCCGCCTAAAGAATAGGCCCTTCCATATCTACCTATCCGCGGATGTCGTAAGAGGCGACTAAGGGAAAAAAGCTAGGGGATGGGCAGCAGCGTCCCATTTTAACAACGATAGCTCTAACTGCGCTCGCCAACCCGCATGCCCAGCGTGGTGAGTATGGGCAAATCCCCCCACATGATAAGGAATTTGCTCTGTCTGTGGGGGAGGCCATGTTCAGCAGTGGATGTCGAACGGCTGAAATGATGATGATGATGATGAAGATATATTATTTCTCAACAAATGTCATAAATAAAATAGAGATTGGTTTTACTCAAATATTTTTTTATTTCATAGTTGGAGAGGCATAGGTACCCAAACTAGGAAAAAAACCTGTATGATAGCATAGGTACCTATACCTTTCGCCTGATGATCATAGTGATTATAAGTAGAAAACCAGGTATGACATCAACAATTTGAAAGCGCAATATCCTATTTCACAGTACATTTTAGCAATCTACATGACTCGATCAGCGGCACATTACGGCAAATCAGTGCGTAATACCACAGGACAAAGTGAACGGCCTGGTAAATTGTTAAACAGGATTACAAGTGTTAGTTTTAGCCGACGAACGTAGTGGCGGCGAAGCTGCTCATTCGTTCATCATTTCAGCCGTACGACATCCACAGCTAAAGATGGCTACTCCTACAGATTTCCAGAAATAATTCCTATCATGTGGGGGGATTTGCCCATATTCACTACGCTGGGCACGTGGGTTGGCGAGCGTACATGATAGGAATTCGCTCTGAAATTTGTACGGGATGTTCAGCAGTAGACGTCCTACGGCTGAAATGATTATAATGACGATTTTTCAACAAAAAACTTATCGTCTACCTCCTACGATAAAACGCAATCCTCCATGCTAAACTGGAGTATCATCGTCATCATTTCAGCCGTAGGACGTCCCCTACCAAACATGGCGTCCCCTACAGATTTCCAGAGCGAATTCCTATCATTTGGGGAGATTTACCCATACTTACCATGCGGATTGGTGACGGGCAGGTAAATACCTATGGATGGGCCTTCCAGTCGTGGCCACCACAGTATAACAGCTGGAGTATAGCAGCTGTTTTTTACTGCATTGTGGCAATGCAATGATTATCAGATGCTAGTTCACTTTCCCAACATGTAGTCTCGCGTCCGCCGGTATTCCCAGGGAATTGCAGTTTTACACGACTTGCAATTGCTATTATTAACATCTACAAACAAACGAAATATTATGTCGCATGACGACAACTACCATCTCTATACACCATAGGTAGAAAATATCCTAGCATAATTATCTTAAGAAAGCGAACTATAAACTAAATGATTATATAAATGATAAAACCGCATGACCTGAAGTTGCTCTGCCCCTCGACAGCTAAAATGCCATTTTGCAGTGTCTTTACAGTTTTTGCTTGCATCATATTTTAAGTATTATTTAATTTTATATAAGCATTAGGTAGGTACATATTTCATCAAGTGTAGCGTGTGCTGCCCTCAGATCATTTATTGAAGCTCACATTTGTCTTCTTTTTTTCACATTTTTATAAGCTCTTTTTTATTAAGGATTATAATTAGATTACTTTTCTTTTGAGCCTCACCTAGTTCGATCGGCACCACACTGAAGCTTTAAATTCCATTTTGTGAAAAAGGATCATCGAAAAAAATGATAGGCACCAAGCCGTGTTTGTTGCCTGATTCTTCTAGGCTTGGTCGCGAGGAACAGGCATAGCTTCACCTAGTTTCTAAGACGTTTCAAAGTGATCCTAGTGATTTTATTGAAATAAATGCCTTTTGACTTTGACTTTGATCTCCTTTTGTATAAAAAATAATATTGAATGAATGAATGTACAATAATGATTTCGAACAGCCTAAAATCCATCCATCATATAGTTTGTTTGCTGAAAGGATCGTAATGAAATTTGGCAAGAAGATCCTATAATATTATAAATGCGAAAGTTGGTGAGGATGTTTGGATGATTGTGGTTCAATCACGCCCAAACGGCCGAAGGGATTTGGATGAATTTTAGCAATGAGATTATAGCGTGGAATAACATATAGGCTGATCACAATAGGCCAGTTGTGGCCGCAGTGACACCATAAATAAATAAATAAATAATAAATAAATATTCCGGACTTATCACACACGGTCAACTGATCCCAAACTAGGCATAGCCTGTACTATGGGTACCAGAGACTGATATACATAATAGATATATATTTAACACCCAGACACAGAACAAACACCATAGCCACAAAAGTAAAAAAAAAAAAACATGTAGGCTACTTTTTATCATTTTAAGTACCACCCTAGCCAAGCCGCGGGCAGAGACTATAATCTGTGGAAGGACATAGGCCATCTTTTATCTCAAAAAATAATCTTGAAGGGGGTTACAAGTTTGTATGGGCAAAATCATCCTCCAATGGGGTGAAGATTATTAAGAATGCGGACAAAGTCTCGGGTTGCTTAAGTCCTAGTGTCCAATAAAAACGTCTTGAGCCTTTTCCATCCACCGACTTCCCGCAACCTTAACAATGTCGTCGGTCCATCGGGTGGGGGACCCGATGGACCGACAACATTGCGTCGTCCGGTTCGTGGTCGCCACTCGAGAACCTTTGTTCCCCAACGGTTGTCGATTCTGCGAGCTATATGGCCGGCCCACTGCCACTTCAACCTGCTAATTCTGAAAGCTATGTCAGTAACCTTGGCTCTTCTACGAATTTCCTCATTTCGGATTATATCACGCAGCGAAACTCCGAGCATAGCTCTCTCCTTAGCCCGTTGGGCGACTTTGAGCTTGTGTATGAGGCCAATAGTTAGCGACCAAGTCTCAGTGCCATATGTCATCACTGGCAACACGGACTGATTGTAGACTTTCGTCTTGAGGCTCTGCGGTATCTGCGACGAGAAGATATGACGAAGTTTTCCAAACGCCGCCCATCCGATTTGGATTCGTCGGTTGACCTCTTTTTCAAAGTTGGACCTACCTAGTTGAATCATCTGACCCAAATAGACATAGTGGTCTACAACATGAATGGTATCGTTCCCAACATTTACCGGCATAGGTGCCGGTAAAAACGTCTTTACTAATGTCCAACGTTGGTTCAACGTTTGCGACACACAGCTACTAGCAATTGAATGACGTCGGTACTGGTGGTGAGGGCCCAGTGCGGTTATGGTAATGCGATACAATCCCGCGTGGCTGAGGAAATCGAAAGTGGTGCACACTGCGACAAAGTTTGGTCGCAACGTCGTGTACAAAAGTGTTTATTTATAACTAAGGTAACGACTCGCCTGTTGGTAAGTGGTTAACGAAGCCTATGAACGCTTGCAATACCAGAGGCCAGCACGCGTTGTGACCCCGACTCCTCCCTCCCCGTAAAAAGCTCTAGCAACCTTACCACAAGAACACAACACATAATATATATTTCAAACAAATAATGTATTTGTGATTTGACCATTTGGTGATTGAATGAATGTTCAAAATCAAAAAAAGTATTTAATTTTTCTGCGCTAGAGGTCGCGGGTCGGATTCCCGCACTGGACAAACATTTGTGTGATGAACACAGATGTTTGTTCTGTGTCTGGGTGTAAAATATATATCTATTATGTTTATCACCTCGTCTTTGGTACCCATAGTACAGGCTATGCCTAGTTTGGGATCAGTTGACCGTGTGTGATATGTCCGGAATATTTATTTTATTTTTTATTTACTTAATTTATTTTTAGTTAATGTGTTTTCTTCTTCAGTGCTCAAGCTTACACATAACAAAAGTAAAAACAAATAGCGTAGTGAAAGTGATCGGTTGCCCGTTATGGACTGTGGTCGTTCTTTCGTATGTAAATACTGTTACATGGCCGCTCAGTGTTTGCTGTTACCGAAACTTCCTTAAAATAAGTAGGTACTTAAACAAGCAGTTCTATAATTTATGTGCTGTGACGTAAGAACTCTTTTTTTACAGAACCTAAAAAAGTACTAACCACTTAAATTAAAGTGGAATTGGGCAGGACATGTAGCTCGTATGGAAAATAACAGGTGGACTATTAAAAGCACGGAATGGCCAGGTCCAAACGCAAGCAAAAGAAAAAGAAAAAGACTAATAAATGGCTTAATAATAAAAAAAATACTAGTAAAACACAGTAATTTAATTAGCTGGTTATTAAATAGATTGATGGTCATGTTTTTGGTTCCTTTTGACAGCAACCTTAAGAAAGTAACAATTGAAAAAGTTTCCCATTCAATTATTCAAATTACGTAACATACTAACGAACAAACAAATTGCAGGCATAATTCAGGCGAAACATTTGAATGGGCCGTGACAAATAAACATACCGTTCTTTTAACTTTAGTACCTTCTTATACAACATGTTTCGTAATTAATGTATGGTATCCTTAAACGCTAATTCACAATTACAAATACTTCAGTGTCAGACTTCTTGAGCCATACATGACCAAAGATAACGCCATTCTTACTTAAGCCATCATGACCAATAGTAATTATGACATTATAGAAACTGTATTTTTTTTTAATTTGATTATACAAGGTGATTCATAACATGTATTCCATCCCGAAAGGGGGTGATTCTATCAACGAAAACAAATAATTTTAGCGCAAAAACTTCAATATTTTTGTTTTTCAAAATCTTTCACAGAATTAGCTGTTTTTGTTATTTTTATCACCCTTAGAACGGATAACTAAACGTACAAGAAGTTCGGAATCAAGTTTGCTACCGAAAACAGCTGATTCATTGAGTTTGACCTGATTTGACCCCAAAACAGCTGATTTTCGCATAGAGTTTTTTCAATGTAAAATGTCCAATTTCCAAAAGTCGTAGAACAAACTTTATTGCCAATTGGGTGTAGAATAAGCCCCTTTCGGGATGGCATACATATTATGAATCACCTTGTATTAATAAAAACTATTAATATTTGCACGCCGTATTTACGGTGAAGTACAACTTATATAAAAAATTTAAGACCTATATACAACCATGCTTCTAGCAAAATAAATCATTTCATTTCATTTCAGAATAGCATATAGACTACTTTTGATCTAGGTACCACGCGAGCCAGCCCGCGGGCACAAGCTAGTCATAAATATACAGGTAATTCATCAAGAAGGGTAAGTAAGGGGAAGTCTGAAATAGAATTTTATATTTAAGAAATAATGCATTAATAGATGTTCATACTAAATCTACGCAACCCGGGAATCGAACCCTGTAATTTTCGAGAAATTATATTTTATTTATTACGTTACGATAGTTGGTAGTGTAGGTTGTAAGGAATATATTATGTTTCTATGGAACTCTATCTTCAACTCAGTCAACAGAGTTGGCCGCGATTTTTCTTATGGGTCGCACCAAGTCCTTTCACCACACAGGTCGTCTCCATCACTCCAAAAGAAGTCAGTAGCACTTTATTTACCTGCTGTGTTGGTTCCGCAACTCGATCATGAAGCATAGCATAGCATCGCATGCTTAGCGTTAAAGTGTGAAGTGATGTAATATGCGCGTGCGGCGCTACACTACCGGCCGCCATAATCTTTTTGATGCTATGCTAGACAACACTATAATATGTAATTGTTATAATTGTTATTTTGAGCGCACAACAATTTCTTCGGCCATCGCGCACGTGATCATGATTTGATAATAGTTCCCAACATGCAAGCGCAGCCGGTCAGCCTCCTGATCTCAGACCGCACAATTCGGCTAATGCGTCTTGTCTTAAATGTCATAGGGGCCTTTGAATTGCTGAATTGCAGTAATCTTACTTCTTAATTCTTGCTGTGGTCGTGACGTCATAATGTCATAGATATTGCTCTTGCTTGCTTATCGTGTCACTGATTCTTTTTTGCTCATTCTCGTCAGTGACAAATAAGTATGACGAACTAAGACCATCGATGAAAGAATCAGTGTAGTGAAAAGATTAAAGTGCGCCTCTTAGAGGCTCCTTTCGTGCACATGTCACATCACACATGTCTTCAAATTTTTAGGTTCTAGGACATGCCGGTTTCCTCACGATGTTTTCCTTCACCGTCAAGAGCACTAGTATAGCACACATAAATTTTCCGAATGGAAAATCCATTGGTGCACGACCGGGATTCAAACCCACGACCAGCTCTCCAACAGTGCTCCATCCAATGACTTCGTGGGATGGTTAATGTTTTTTTTTAATTTGGTTAGCTATCGTATCGTAAGCGTATCGCATTTGTGAATAATTCATAAGGTACTTCAGTCGCATCGTTGGGTTTCAAATCAGGGCTCAACACACGCGAACAAAATACAGTTTGATAGCAATAAAATGTTTATAAATAATTATGTAAATTGAATCAACGGCCGATTCATATAATTGTGTAATTTTATTGAGTGAGAGAAAATGTTGATTACGAAACTAAATTTAAATAAAATATGACAGGAACCCAAGCCTACGATGTTTTGATGTAAATAAATAAATAAATATAAATATTCCGGACATATTACACACGGTCAACTGATCCCAAACTAGGCATAGCCTGTACTATGGGTACCAGAGACTGATATACATAATAGATATATATATAACACCCAGACACAGAACAAACATCTGTGTTCATCACACAAATGTTTGTCCAGTGCGGGGATCGAACCCGCGACCTCTAGCGCAGAAGGCAGAGTTACTACCAACTGAGCTATGAGGCCAGTCATGTGCTAGTAGACTGTGCCAAAATGTTATGTTTGGACGTGCCTCTGACTCTCTGTTGAAGCTCACATTTGTCTTCTTTTTTTTCACATTTTTATAAGCTCTTATTTATTAGGGATTATAATTAGTTAATTTTTCTTTTGAGCCTCACCTAGTTCGATCGGCACCACACTGAAGCTTTAAATTCCATTTTGTGAAAAAGGATCATCGAAAAAAATGATAGGCACCAAGTCGTGTTTGTTGCCTGGTTCTTCTAGGCTTGGTCGCGAGGAACAGGCATAGCTTCACCTAGTTTCTAAGACGTTTCAAAGTGATCCTAGTGATTTTATTGAAATAAATGCCTTTTGACTTTGACTATTCCTGAGAAATCTTCAAAGATCTGGTCGCCTGGAGATCTAAGAGGATGTCTAGGTAGGCACTTATATTTATTTTGAACTGGCTTGCGCTCGCCTCTATGGTATTTAAGGTAAAGAACTCTATCTACTTCAAGTGATTGAACAACAAACATACAAACATCTAAACATCCTCACAAACTTTCACATTTATAATATTATGTAGGATTAGCAGAATAGTAGGAAGTAGGACATACCTATGACAGTTTTCCACAATCTCTATCCCTCGTTACCTACTAATGTTTAGATTTTAACAATATATTTTTATGAAAGAAGAAAATAGACAATGTCTTCGTAAAACATAGCGAAAAATTCTTGAAGAAGAATCCAAACAAGCAAGAAGAATGTGACGTCATGTACAGAAGCCCCTAATAGGCGCACTTTAATCCTTTCACTACCGTTCGCGACCCACCAATGTGAAGGAGGGGAAATTTCAGTTCAGGGAAAGTTCAAATTTCAGTGTGAAAGTGGGTCACACCCTCGTTTTTTTTTTTTTTTTTTTTATACAACCGAGTTGGCAAACAAGCTTACGGCCCACTTTATGGTAAGCGGTTACCGTAGCCTATGAGCGCTTGCAATACCAGAGGCATCACGCACGCGTTGCCGACCCCGAACCCCCTTCCCCCCTAAAGAGCTCTGGCAACCTTACTCACAGCAGGAACACAACACTATTTAAAACAAATAATGTTATTTGGCTGCGATCTTCTGTAAGGCGGAGGTACCTCCCCAGACAGGCTGCTCCAATTCAGAACGAGAAAATCTCGCTGTGCCCTACCTCCTCCTTAAACAGTGTTAACGTAGGGAATAACAAAAAGGAGACTAAAACACTGATTCTTTTCCTGACGGTCCCCTTTTCAGGGCCACCATACCTCAACCTGGTCAGTGACCAAGAAAGAATCAGTGACACGACAAGCAAGCACCTTCATGCAAGCTATAAATCCAACATTCCCTATCGCACATTCATAATTCAACTCGTCTTGTTACCCTGTCTGTCTGTCTGTTGCGAATTTCATCGAGATTAGGTGCCCGTTAGAATTAATTCAGAAATGTAAACAAGAATTTAATAATTTAATGTAGGAACTATTTGAATTTCCTGCTTTAGGAATTCAGCATTTGAATGCGTCAGATGTACGGGATTTTCGTATGAGTTTTTTGTATTTTTCTGGTTACGCCCAGAATTTTATAAAACTGTACAAGGTGATTCATAATATACATACAATTTTACTAACAAATTATGGATTTTAGTCGTCCGAAATAAAATATTTTTATTTTTATAATATGTATACCATCCCGAAAGGGGCTTATTCTTCACCAAATCGGCAGTAAAGTTTGTTCTACGAGTTTTGTAAATTCAAAATTATTCTTTGAAAAATCACTTCTCAAAAATCAGCAATTATTTCAGCTGTTTTAGGTAGTAATCTTGATATTTATCTTCTCGTACTTTAATAATTCGTTCGACTGGCCGCATAGCTCTGTTGGTAGTAACTCTGCCTTCAGCGCTAGAGGTCTTGGGTATGATGCGGGAATCACTGGACAAACATTTGCGACTAAAACAGATGTTTGTTCTGTGTCTGGGTGTTAAATATACATATATCTATTATTCTATTATGTATATCAGTCTCTGGTACCCATAGTTCAGGCTATGCCTAGTTTGGAATCAGTTGACCGTGTGTGATATGTCCGGAATATAAAAAAAAAAGTTACAAGGATGATAAACTGACCAAAAACAGCTTTTTGAAAAAGATCGAGGAGAAAACTCTTAGGTAATTTATTCTGATATTATTATTTCTTTCTGTTTTTATAATAAGCTTCTTTCAGAATACTAAACTGTTATGAATCATCTTGTTTAAGTATTCAAATCATAACTACATAGAACAGTGATTTTTTTGATAAGAAATAGGTTTGTTTTCGGCAACAAACTCTTTTTAGGGTTAAGCTCGCCTTTGTACATACCTTTATTTTTAATTTTTGTATCTGTATTTTTCTAGTGTACAATAAAGAAGAAAGAATAAAGAAAGAACAATGATTTTTATTATAAATCAGAAAATCTTTTCAATTTCACTCTCATCGCAGTGGAATTCTCACGTCTCGATTAAAATGGAACCGCAATGTCCGAATTCAGCGGCACTCTCGATTTTATTGCAAAAACTAAATTGTGGCCCAAAGTATAATAGGAAGGAAAGTATCTTGTCAGAATGTTCAATTATTGTTGAAAAATCAATTTAGTTTGAAATTGAAAGTTTAACCTGACATAGGTATCAATGAAGCCGATTTGAGTACAGATCTACCGAAAGGTAAAGTAAAGTCAATAAGATGGTACTCAGAGTCATGTCCAAACATTTGGCACATACCATAATTTTGTATTAGTATGTATTGAATTGAAAGCTAGGGGATGGGCAGCAGCGTCCCTCATTTTAACAACGATAGCTCTAACTGCGCTCGCCAACCCGCATGCCTAGCGTGGTGAGTATGGGCAAATCCCCCCACATGATAAGGAACTCGCTCTGTCTGTGGGGGAGGCCATGTTCAGCAATGGACGTCGCGTCGTACGGCTGAAATGATGATGTATTGAATTGACAAGTTGCAAGCCCATCGCCGCTTTAGTAATACTTACTGGTTTGAAAGAAGGAAAGAAAGAAAAAACATTTATTTTGGTCACACACAAGAACAGCACAAACTTATAAGATAAAACAGACACTACAGGGTAGAAATAGGTAAGAAACGAAAAAAAACAAAAGTAGATAGGTAGTAACAGAACTAGACTACTCATTAGTCCGTGCTGAGGTGCGTGCGAGAGCCAAAAAAGGTCCCAGCTCAGCTTTAATGCCGCACACGAAGGAGTTCTCCTGGTTTCATAGTATTCTCCTTCGCTGTATATTGCTTATATACAGCGAAGGTTGAAGTGCATACAGAAGAATTCCAAAATATTATATTTCCCAACAACGATTGCTCTAACTGCGCTGCCCAGGGTGGTAAATTACAAATTACCCCCTGTAGTGACTAGTATTTAAGGATACCTGCATTCCTTAACTTATGCTGTCTCCAGGGGACAACTGACAGTGACAGATAACAGATGACACCTGAGATGGAGAGATGTATACATAGTCTCTAGGAGTGAGTCAGTCTGTGGTCAAGCCGGCACGAGCAGGCGCGCGGGAATCACTGTGAGATATTAAGTGATATAATAATAACAAGGGAGTTGTCCTGCTAGGAACCAGCGTGGTGTAAGGCATACACTACAAATGGCGATGAGGATAACGAGGTATTTATGTATAATCTAGAGAACATAAGTACGAATCGGTCAAACAAACAATTTCACAAAAAGTTGCCCACCATCCTGTGTAGGCTAATTTATTGCAAATTATACCTACTGTGATATCCTATGTTGGCTATCTAGGTCATTATTATGCTACAAGGATTCAGGAATCTATATTTTGTGTGTTTCTGATAGAAAAGGCAAAAATAAAGCATTGTTTTTTTTATCTTTTCTTTGCCAAACATTTTGGCACGAGACGGTTGGTGTATTCTACCAAAGATCCTTGTAGAAATGAAAAAAATTTTTTTTCTTCCAAAAAATTATAAAAAGGTATGGGAATTAAGGTTAATGTAGAACTGTTATTGAAAGTAATATCATGCTGGGTTAAACAAACTTTGGAGCATAAAATCTGATGCCTTAATTATAAACTTCTGATAAGGGATGGACAATGCTAGGGGTCATAGATATGGGAGCTGAGCTAAGGTATTGCCATCTCTTGCTATTGACAAGCATGGTGACAAGCAGTGATAACACAGACGGGGATAATTTTAAGCATTGCTTGCGTTTCGTTTAAAAGTATGGGGGTTAGTTGTTATCATGGGTGCGACTTGAAAGTGATGCGTGTATAACAAACAGCAGAAAAAATCATGGAACTAATTTACCATTTCAAAAAAAGAATGTAGGCGTTAAATGGAAAGATTGGTAGGTAATGTAAGATTTCTGGTAATATACCTGGATGATGATTGGAACTTACTTACCTACAAGATAATACCTACTCTCAAAGTATTTTTACCTAGTGTGTTTACAAATTATTTGAGATAAGTACTAAAGTACCAATACCTTGTTGTTTGTAAGACAGAACCCTCATCTGTTTTCACGTATGGGTGACGTCATCCGTAACAGACGAGATGACAACAGACTCCGAATGCACAACTGCAAAACAGCTTTGCTACGAAAAAGCGTAGTCTGTATGGCATCAAAAATTTATAATAAAATACCCTCAACATATAAAGTTCTGAGTGACAATTTATTTAAATCTAAATTTAAAAAATTTTTAGTGAGTAAGTGCTATTATAATATTAATGAATTTTTAGAGGACGCATTGTAATAATTGTTAATTTTTAATTTGTTATTTTTATTTTTTTTTTTTCTTTTTAATACGATTTTGACATTCTTCTATTTTAAATTTTAGTTATACGATTTTTGACATTCATTTATTTGTAATTTTGCATGCCGACTATGGTAGAACATAATTGAAACACTATTTATTTTATGACCATTGTTAACCTACATTATGTTCAAGCAAATAAATTTATCTTTATCTTTATCTTTACCTTCCCACCATACGTTTGAAAATAAAAGGTAAATTAAACCCAAATTTTCCTGTGTTGAGAATGGATTATTTGAAAGAAAAAACATGTTAACATTTAGTTACTTGTTTATTCTAACAACTGTTGGCAGAGTTCAGTGATAGTGGAAATACTCTTGTTCAAAAAAGACAAGGTAAGTATTTTAAAGAACTTACTTCTTTGAAATATCCCAGTTAATTATAAGTCAGTAGGTACCTAAAGAAGCTAACTACCTACTAACAATTTACCAGATAACTAGGTAAGTTAACATACCTACCTGAGGCACATCAGGAGATCCTTTAGGTAGCTAGAGAGTAATCTTAGTAAATTAGTAGGTATATTGACCATGTATGGCACAGCTAACATAGGTAACAGTTTAGTTGCCTTGAATCATGGGTTCTCAATAGCTCTCTGTCTATGCAAATTGTACTGTTTGTGGTCGATTCAGCTATCTATGCTGGTGCATCTTGGTAGATGTAGGTACAGTTGTCAATAAACAGAATTTCAAACATGCTGGAATTGAACTACCTAGCGACAATTAGTGATTAAGAGTGAAAATAGAATGTAGAAATAAAATAGCGCGAACTTCCTCCCAAAGTAATTTACATGATAAGTATAAGTTTATGTGCTTTGTAATTAACACCTTGTCTGCTTAAACACAGATTTACACAAGACATAATAGATTTTCTATTGTGTCCGAGATGGAAGCAGTCTAAAGGTCAATGGCGACATATGTAACCTGCAGTCACCAGGTTCACAATAAAAGAGAAGATAAGTGCCTAATTATAATTGCATTTAAGATTCACGAGTGAGGAATAATTTTGTTAGTATTAACTAGCAAAACAAAACTTGCGTAAAGTTTTGAAAATAAAAGAATAATTAAACTCAAATTCTCGTGTTTTAAGTTAAGACTGGAAATGTTTAGAGATTTTATACATGAGTATACAACCGATTTAACTACTAGGTCTGGTGACGCGACGAGGTAGGTAGTCCGCACATACATAAGTAGCGGCACCGAGAGGCCGTAGATACTATAAGTAGGTATAACTCATGTAAGTAGGTACGATGGCAGTTCTGATGATCTACGTACTTATTTGACGGAGAGGTAGTGGATGGTCAAATAGCATAAACTGAAGTAAGGACTTCCAAAAAAAAATTAAGAGTTGAGGTTTCATCTGGACATCAACATGAAAAATGTGTGAAGAACGATAATTGTTGGAAGTAACTTCAGAAAACAATATGGTTTAGTAACAGTGGATATTCTTATGTATTACGTCAACGGAGGAACGTGTTAAGTTGAGATAAGATCACAAAGAAGTGCCTATTAACCATAAACCCATACTTTGGATGAAGGAAGACAAAATATAGAAGTCGGACGACGAGACGGCGGCGCTGGCGTTATGTCATGGGCGTGTTGGCAGCGCGGCGCAGAGTGGCGGCGGCGATGCAGCAGCGTTGTAATAGCTAGGTGATTGGTACAAGAAATCAATCTTAGAGATAAATCTTCAGAATCAGCGGCAAAACAAAAGTACTGCCCGACCACACATGTGTTTCACAAAACCTGTAACGTGTATAGTGCCCGTTTCTAATCAGTCTACTTATTTGAATTCAAATGCACCATGCCGCGCCGACGGCGACGACGACACTTCCGTCTCTCCTACGCGCCACGGTTCCTACAAGACTAGCACCATCGCGCGGCGAGTGATGAAGAACAAGGCGGCCCGCGCGATTCCGCGATTGAAGATTCGGCTCGAGAACTTTCCTTAGTTTTACGTGTTTAATTGTTTTCGGTTAGTTTGCGCTAGAGGTCGCGGGTTCGGTTCCCGCACTGGACGGGCATTTGTGACTATCACAGATACAGGTACCCGTAGTGCAGGCTGTGCCTGGTTTGGGATCGGTTGACCGTGTGTGATGTGTCCGTAATATTTATGTATATTTAGTTATTTTGTGTTAAAAGTGTATTTGTATGTCCAATTAAAAGTCTAGTGTTTGTGGGCGTTTTACTAACAATTCCGAACTCCCGAGAAGACAGTCAGCCGGGCAAACACTAAACGTGGTTTCATGAAAACTGTTTCGGGATTGTTGTTGTTTAGGGTGTGTTCATTCATACTCGACCAACACTAGTGCGAGTTTTAGTGAACTAAAACATGCAATCGAATATTCGAATACCACCAAAGGAATGGTCGAATACTACAGTTTCGAATATTTGCAAGCCCTAGTGAACATTCGTCAAATCGAATGCCTGCCTACTGTCATGCATGAGAATTGGAAATTCGATATGCCTAAATGTTGATTTGAAAGATAATTTGTTAAAGCTTCTTTCCACGACTCGATAATAGTAACAAATATCGAAATACGTACATAACGAGACCATAGAGATATGAACGCTTAATACCATGTTAGAGTCATGTGGGCCTCATTATGAATCCTGTTTAAATAAAGGGTAATCTAAATAAACTACTACTCATCATATTCAAGAGCACAATAAATAGTCAGCATTTCTCAAATAAACTGCAACTTTTGGAAGAAAAGGTAGCTTAACGTTCAAGATAATCGATTTGGTCACTCAAGTTGGCTATTTAATTGGTCACAAGCGTATTGGTTACACAGGCTTGCCCATTTGTTGGTTGCATTGCAAGTATTGGTCACACAAGCTTGCCATTTAATTGGTTGCAAGTATTGGTCACACAGGCTTACCATTAAATTGGTTGAATGCTGTCGAGCGCAGGCTTACCGTTAAATTGGTTGCACATGTGCTGATGGGAAGGCGTACCATTAAATTGGTGGCACGGCGTGTCATTGGATTGGCGGCAGTCTGACTAAGCCGTACTATTAAATTGGTTGCAAGGTTGCTGGTCAGACGTCCAGCATTAAATTGCTGGGGAAGGTGTTCTATTAAATTGAATGCAAAGTGTGAACCAAAGGGCTTGCCATTCAATTGGTTGTGGGAGGTATTCCACTAAATTGGATGCAAAGTGTGGACCAAAGGGGTTAAATAGCCCTTGCTTAAAGGCACACCAACAAGTTGATTAGCGGTGGACCAAGGAGTTAACCATGTTTGAGTAGCAAATTTAGTGACCAATTATGTTCAGTTTTAAATGGTTTACGAGATTTTAGTATATTATAACGAACTGATATCTAATTCTTAATACCTGACGGCACATGAGATACTGGCGTTAGGTCAAGACTGCTGTGACTTCGATGTTCTGTAAGTGGTTGTTCCTATTAAACTACAAGAATCCGGTAGGCCAATTAAAATAACCATCATTTTCATTTAAAAAAAAATTAAGAAAAAGGAGGGAGAGAGGTAGGTGGCGTAGTAGGTTCTAAGTTATGATCAGGGTATGGATGTTCAAATGTACCTACTAGTGATTAAAATGATCTGGCTATCGGGTATACATCGGGTAACCGGGCTTTCATTACAGGTTTCTTCTCGAAAGGGATAATGCGCTAGATTATTATTATTATTATTACCCTTGCTTTCAGCATCGTAGTGATACGATAGCACAGTCATATTGACCAGCTACCGGCATCTGAAGTAAACGAACTAACGAACGGGCTGCGTTCAGTTACCGACTCGTGTGTCATCGAATTATCAAGCAATACCCCCACTGTGGGGTGGGTATCACGCGGCTGAGTTACTTGAAATAACACGCCTTATTTCAGTGGTAGTTGAATTGTATAGTAGAAGCTAAGAACGGTAGTGAGGGTCGGTAGAATCTGTCTACTCGCCAAAGCATTACTTCTAGCGAAAGTGATGGTGGTCGAAAATAGATTCATTAAAATTATTTTAACAAGGAAGGGATGTAGTGACTAGTATTTAAGGATACCTGCATTCCTTAACTTATGCTGTCTCCGGGGGACAACTGACAGTGACAGATAACAGATGACACCTGAGATGGAGAGATGTATACATAGTCTCTAGGAGTGAGTCAGTCTGTGGTCAAGCCGGCACGAGCAGGCGCGCGGGAATCACTGTGAGATATTAAGTGATATAATAATAACAAGGGAGTTGTCCTGCTAGGAACCAGCGTGGTGTAAGGCATACACTACACCCCCTATGATGGGAAGTCGCACTGGAAATCTATCGGGGAGACCTATACTCAGCAGTGGACGTCATACGGCTGAAATGATGATGCTTAAATTGACAACCATGATGATATCAGTATCTTGCATAACCAGGTATAACCGACTGAGCACACAAAAAGGTGGTAATCAAGTAACGGAAATGTACGATGTACCTATACGCTTCCGATACGTTAAAGCATTTACGCAATGGTTTGTTTATTTTTGACATTATTCTGTGAAAACCACATGATAATGAATGATAGAATAAAATAGGTAAACTTGAGGATATTTATAGAATTTCAAGTGGAAGGTTATGATTTCCTAAATTACTTTTAATTTTTTTTAATATTCCATCTATGACTTTGGTTTTGGCTTCGTCTTTGGCTTCGGCTTCTGTTATGTCCACATCGTTTCTAGTCGCTAAGCAACAGAATTTGTATTCTTGACATTTATAATTACTTGACACTGGCAATACCTACTGACTGAGATAAAGTAGCCATAAAATGAAGAAAAAAAATGTCGCATATTGCGGCGCGTGGTCCGCGCCTGATGTTTTTTTTTTGTTTTTTTGTGGCTCGCTCCTAGGCTCTAGCTGATATTGCCAACTTTTTTTTTGTATTGCCAACATAATATGATGATGAACAAAGAAAGTTGTGCAGTTAACAATATTTTTGCACCATTTTCTCTAAACGAACCGGTCACGTGCCGCGCTCACGATTGCATTATGTATGGCAAATTGCTATCCTACATTATTTACACTACGGCCATTTCAGTCTATTGTAGATTTATGACTTTCATAGCCGAGGGGGAGAGCCCGAGAGCTGGTAGTGATTTTTTTACGTCATTCTTACCGTGTGAAATCAATCCAATTCATTTCAAAAAGTGTTTTTTTTCAGTGATTAACAAGGATCACTTAAAACGTCTTTGAGTTGACTTCACTAGGCTGATAATAACGATGATAATGATGTATAATGTTGAAACGATTCCGATATGTCAGGATATTATTGGCATTAGTTTGTAAAGGAAGTGTTGATTACAGATCAATGATGTACTCACTTTTCTTCTTAAATACTGACGGGTTAACCGTTTGGTGTATGTTAATTTGTTCCCACGTTTCTCACTAACATCACTATGTATGAAGTACGTAGGTACGACGTAAGAAAATCAGTACTTGCTCCTTGTCTACAATGTCCGAACGAAAAGTGCAGTAGAACAACCCATGATAAGATAACAAAATAGATTGAAGTTATAGAATGAGAGTGGCCTACGGCAAAAATTACTTCTTATTGTACTACGCCTGAAGGCAAAATTAAACCTCCATTTTGAGCCAAGAGGCTAACCCGGCTAAAGAAAAGGCCCCTCCATCTACCCATGGATGTCGTAAGAGGCGACTAAGGCATAAAATCTAGGGGATCTGCATCAGCGTTCCCTATAGCTTTAGGTACGCTCGCCAACCAGCATGCCCAGCGTAGCGAGTAAGGGCAAAAAAAAACATAACATCTACTGCCCTGGTCACGTTCCTACGAAAATATACCATAACGGCATCTATAAAACAACCTATAAAAAATAGTTAGTCGATATAAATCGCGTAATCTACAGCTAGTCAGTAATTCTTTGTTGTTTTGCAATTTGCGTTTGGCCTTGATTTATTTTTACTGTCCCCTTGCCCTCATTTTGTCCTAATTTCATACAGTGAGGCTTTTGCCAAGATAAGATGCGAATTTTATGTGAAAATTTAGGCACAGCGAGATTTTCTCACTCTAAATTGGAGCAGCCCGCCTGGGAGGTACCTCCCCCTTACAGAAGATCGCTGCCAAATAACATTATTGTTTCAAATAGTGTTGTGTACCTGCGGTAAGTAAGGTTTGTCAGAGCTTTTTAGGGGGGGGTTCGGGGTCGGTATTGCCTATTCACAACGGAGCATTCCTTTTTCGACGTAATTGTAAGGACGAAATTTTTATGATTTTTTTCTTTATTCTGTATACAGAAAACACATAGGTATAAAAAACAAACTAAATGAAAGGACATTTTTTTTATTTGAAAAGAAATAACTCGTGCTTCTTGGTTCTCATTGGGATGATGATGACATTGAAAATAACGTCTTCCAGGGCTCACAATTCTAAGTTCTACCACGCCGCAATGATTTAATCAAAGAGATACGACGTACAAAACTATTCGTAGCTACTTATATCTGGTAGATCTTGGAACGCTCATTGAGACTTCAGGCCTATCTGTCATCACGACACATCCGAGGGTATCGGAGACGTGGATCATTAAGTCCTGACTCCACTGAGACTGTTGTTAATTGCACCGTTTCAAAGGTATTAAACAATCCCGAAAGGGAATTATTGTATCAGCTATCAGCGTCTGTTTTCCCGGATGAGTACAATCTAGGAGTCTTCAAATCTAGAGTGAATAAGTTCCTTCTGGTAAAGCGTGCTCCATCTTAGGCCACATCTCAGTTGCAAAAGTGATCTGGTGGTCAAAAGCCTAACCACCACCAATAAAAAAAAAACAACAAAAGCAAGAATATTTGTGAAAAAAAATGTACTTATTATTAATTTTATTCAAATTAGCTGTTTTTTGGTATTTGTATGATATTTTTAAAGCCGTGTTCATACGAAGTGCGATATGTCATCTAAAATTTATTTCAAAATGATCCTTATCTCTACTGGATAAAGTCAATTTTGAATTTGACATTTACGTACGATACGATTGTGTAATAATCACTCCGGTTTATTGAATAACACCAACTTTATTACACCATTATAAACTTTCCACAACGTCCGGTACAATTCACTCAAATTATGAATATGAATAACTTAATAATATTTAATAGTAAAGCCAGAGCTGTTGTGCTCAATTCCCCCAACGCCGACCGACTGACGCTTTTTATGCCTGCCAAGTAGCCATACTTGTTCCCCCTCCCAAGTACTGCGCTACAAGTCAAATCAACTTCCAGAAAGCTCATATGAAATACTAATTATTGCAAAGAGTCAAACAAGTGACTGAACTAGAAAAATCAAATAAAATACAAATTAAATTAAACCTAACACTCGTCCGTCCTGACCCTGTGCATGTCCTCATGCACGCCTACAGAATAACCTAACACATGGCCAGTTGGTAGGTTACAAATTATCAGACAAAAACTATTAAATACAACACTATAACGAAATAATTATGATCACAAATACATAGTACAATACATAATATAGTCTTGTATCGGTCGGTACTCAATTATTATTTTAACAATACCTTGATAAATCTTAACTATAGGTACTTAATCAATCAATTTCTATAATATTGAATAATATTTCTAAAAAAGTACATCAATTTTAATAAGTAAAAACCGTAAAATAAGTTTGTACATGTGAACTTTATAATCTTTTGTGAACCAATAATTTCTCACAATTTGCCAATCCGTAAACCAATCAATTCTTACGGATGGGCCTAGTTTTCTAGCCGTAAACCAATCAATTCTTACGGAAGAAATTATCATGGATAACTGGTATTGCAAACCAATCACTTCTTGCAATACCTATAGTTCGCTACCTACCTACATAGAGTAGTGACAGCGAAATATAATTGTTTAACCATTTTATAACCGTAAACCAATCAATTCTTACGGATGTGCCTTTATAAAAATGTTGAAGCGAGCCAATCAATTTACGCGACAACCTACTTGTTTTCTTAGCCGTAAACCAATCAATTCTTACGGAAGAAATTATCATGGATAACTGGTATTGCAAACCAATCACTTCTTGCAATACCTATAGTTCATTAATTATCTACATAGAGTAGCGACAGCGAAATATAAATGTTTAACCATTTTATAACCGTAAACTAATCAATCTTACGGATGGGTCTTTATAAAAATGTAGAAGGAGCCAATCAATTCACGCGACAACCTACTTGTTTTTCTAGCCGTAAACCAATCAATTCTTACGGAAGATATGCAATACCTATAGTTCATTAATTATCTACATAGAGTAGCGACAGCGAAATATAATAAATGTTAAACCATTTTATAACCGTAAACCAATCAATCCTACGGATGGGTCTTTATAAAAATGTTGAAGCGAGCCAATCAATTCACGCGACAACCTACTTGTTTTTCTAGCTGTAAACCAATCAATTCTTACAGAAGAAATTATAATGGATAACTGGTATTGCAAACCAGCCACTTCTTGCAATACCTATAGCTCATTAACTAACTATAGAGTAGCGATAGCGAAATATAAAAGTTTCGCCTGAACAGTTCATTTTTCAATTGATTAAACATAGATGATTTAAATTGGTGAGACTAGGAATCACTATTGCTTCTTGTTCGATGCACATCGAACACTAGCCTTAGCTATCAATTTTGGCTATAGAATAGAAGATAATACGCTGCACTAGACAGCGCGCGCATGTTTTACCTAGCCAGTGCGCACTCGTATCATCATCATCATTTAGCGTATAGCTCAACTTACAGTTCCAATAAACTACTATTGTTCTTGTGTGTGACCTAAATAAATCTATTTTCTTTCTTTCTTATTCTTTCTTCCTTCTACTATATTATCTCTTATCATAGTTATTGAAACGAATCACACGTATTATGGACGAAAACCAAGTGAAAGAACAGGAACCGAAAGAAGGGTTTCCGATCAGTTTATTTTCAACAATAAAAACATACATCCGATCAAGGAAACCATAGAAAATTATAACAAATACGGATTGCCGTACTACCTTGTGTCGTAGACTATATAATATAACAAAGCCTTTGACTCCCTGAAACATTAAAAGATATGGAAGCTCTACTAAACCAAGGAGTATATAGGACATCTAGTTTCTAAGACGTTTCAAAGTGATCCTAATGATTTTATTGAAATAAATGCCTTTTGACTTTGACTTTGACTTGATCCATTATGACCTCAAAAGTAAAAACAGAGCGACTAGGAGAAGAATTCAACATAAGAAAAGGTGTGAGGCAGGAAGATCCCATGTCACCAAAGCTATTTTCCACCAAACTTATATTTAGAAACCTCAACTGGGACAGTTATGGCATACAGATAAATGGAACAACGCTTAACCCACCTACGTTTCGCGGATGATCTTATACAGATATCCGACAATTCAAACCATTTAAGATTAGTGCTGGAACAACTTGTTGCATAAAGCACAAAAGTATGTCTACAAATGAACGCTTCCAAGATAAAACTGATGACCAATCATATTAAAATACCCATTCAAATTAACAACAGCAACTTAGAATACCTACCTATGTAGAAGAATGTATTTACCTCGGCCAAGTTATTTCTCCCACAAAGCTAAACAAGTAAGGAAATAAAGAATATAATAAATTCATCGTGGAAAAGATATTGGTCTTTGAAAGAGATAACAAAAAGTCCAGTAGTACCACTAAAACATCGAAAACTTCGTCCTGAGGAAAGTACAAATCATGAGTACTTTGTCAATTCTGAGTTTGAGCTTATAAAATATATTTATCTATCAGCGGAAAGGTTAATTATTAGTGATGGCTATGATGAACAACTACTACTAAAAAGTAAGCAGCCAGCAACTTCTGAACAAAGAGAAACTCTTCAGCAAGAAAAAGCAGGTCCGTCCACCGTCGAGCCAACGAAGCGGACTAGAGCATCAGCAGCCCCCGCCGTAGTGGCGAAAGGATGTAACAGTAAGCTGGACGACATGCTTCGAAAGCATGTCCATTAATTTTAAAGCATTCGTGAGAGCTGTATAGAGCATAGAGATATAGTCATTCCGAGATAAATGGGAGTTCAAAGACGCCCTGCGAATCTAACAAACTCGCTGTACGGTAGTGGACAATTCTCTTTGGGAGATCATGACCGAGTTAGAAGAAGATGAAACGAATGAGTTCAACTATAATAAGAACGAACGACTAACGTATATACAATAGCATGAGAAAATCTATCAGATCAAGAATGTGATCAGCATCATATCGCGATAATTCGACACCTCAATTAAACATTCCGGTGTTTACAGATAACTTTCACCAATGAGTATTATCAAAGACAATATAATAAATACTACACGGTAGTACATTATCCTTGGTATCATTTGAAAATCTGTCTGACTAATGAAGCCATTCATAACAACCCCTCGTTGTCAACAGCTCAGAAAATGCAGTTCTTGAAAAACAAAGTTAAAGAAGATGCGGAACGTTTGATCCAGCATCTAACGATTAGCACGGACAACTACAACATTTGTTGGGAAATCTTAAATCATAGATTCTGTAATCGAAAACAAATCTTAACGTCACACGTGAGCATCTTTCTCAACCTTTTCAAATATTCAGCAGCAGTCGTTAACAGCTATCAAACGGCTACATCACGTCACACCAGAGAGTCTCGACGCCAAAAACGAAGCTTGGCGTCGACATAAGACGTCGACTCCTGTGCATCTCACTAGTGCAGATCTATCGTAGAAATTGGATAATTAATCTTATTCTGAATAGATAGGAGTTGTTACAAACCTCGAAGTTTAAAAACTCTAGATTCAGCTAAGCGATGTCAAAATGTGATACCGAAATCACAGTTCTCTCAGAAGCAAAATCATCAAGCAGCATCATTTCATCAAAACCGAAGAAAGCATTTTAGATCAAACAATGACGGAAAATATATAATCTAACATGAAATTAAGAAATCGATGCATGTGTCATCAGCGTCAGCAAGTAAATGCCCTCATTGTTTTGGCGAACATAGTTCACTTAATTGCAGAAATTCATCGATTCTTCGCATGAAATCAAATTAAAATTGTAAAACAACTAAATTATATGTATTCATAGACAGCTTTGTCGTATTGTTATATATATAACTTATGTAACTATATCATCAAAATATATGGTTGTAGTTATTCGAAAGTCAGGCACAGCTGTATTCAAGGCTATCCAGAGCGCTGGAAGCCTTTTGTAGCGAATATAATTAAGAAAATAGCACAATGCTACCAGAACTTAGCATTACGTAAACACAAAAGAGAATCGAGGTGATTCAACGAATAGGGGATTCATTTCTTTGTCAATTGATGGAGCATTCACTGTGGTGGCGAGGACCCACCTGGTTATCATCACGGGACTTTAAACCCAAAGTAAAAAACAAGTGAACGTAGTTCAAAACAGCATTCTAAATAGCAACATCATGGATGATTTATTAAATCGTCACAGCTAATTTATAAAAGTAACACGCATATTAGCATGGATTGCATAAGACGGGAATTGACTCCTAGAATAAACAAAGACCGAAGTATCTTAGAACAGCAAAACTGATTATAATAAACCAAGTTCAACTAAATGAATTCAGTCAAGTCATTGAAAGTTAATGCATAACAACGCTAAAATTAGATAACAAACTGAATCCAATAGTGAATCAAGATGGCATCTTGACAGCGAGAGACATAAGTGACGACATGAAATATCCAATTATCATTCCATACAGTGGTCGGCTAACAAAGCTTCTTATCGAGCAAACGCATGAGATCACGTCTCACGGCGGAGCTCGGCTCACATTGTCTTTGCTTAGACAAAGGTACTGGATAGTCAAAAGATATCGAGTAGTCAAAGACAGCTTGAAAGGTGTGTGACAGGCAAAAACACAAGAACCCAGAAAGTTAAAGCAGATCATGGGAAACCTACTGACTATAGAACAAACCCAAACTTCACGGTTGTTGTTGCTCCTACTGCGCTGTTGGTATGCACGCAGAGAAGAAGACCAGTGCTCCAGATCACGTTCGCGGCGATCAGTAGAACGCAAACTGCTCCTTTTCCTGCGCACCACAACTTCAAGGTCACGTAGGCGCTCCCGTACTCGCGAACGATCCCGTTCACGCGTTGAGCTGCGCCTGCTGAGCCGGCTGCGGCTCCGGTAACGGTGCACGCTGCCACGCCCTCTTACGGCTGCAACTGCACCACCGCATCCCTTCCGATCGCTTTGACCGCACCGTGGCTCATCATTGTCTGCCATGATCCGCGGCTCGAAACAAATAAAAAGAAACCCATGTAAATGTTCATTTTATTTAGATACAAGTTCACAAAACAGAAGTACCTATAATTTTAAAATATGTATAATATTTAGGTTCTATTGTTAACTTTGTTTTTAACTTCAAAGAGCGAATAATGTAAGTTTTAACAAATAATATCCTAATATTATTATAAATGCGAAAGTTTGTGAGGATGTTTAAATGTTTTGTTGTTCAATCACGCCGTAACGGCTAAACTATCTCAACTTTCGTTAAAACTTGGAAAAGGTAAAGTTCTTTATCTAGAATACTATATACTTTTTATCTAGGTACCACGCGAGCGAAGCCGCGGGTGGGAGCTAGTTGTCTATAAAAACGTTGATAAAATGCATCTTCAAAAATTAAACTAACGGCATGCTATTTGCAAATATAAATCCATGTACCAACGTAAAACCCGATTTTAAAGAAATTATTTGCTTGAAATAAGCCCTGTTCAAGCCCTCAAGTAAACATATATATTTTTTTAAGGTTATGCATTTTGCTCTAAAATGCAAGAAAACATATAAAATTATGTAGGTACTTACCACTTCTGATATGTAATAATCACTCCGGTTTATTGAATAACACCAACTTTATTACACCATTATAAACTTTCCACAACGTCCGGTACAATTCACTCAAATTATGAATATGAATAACTTAATAATATTTAATAGTAAAGCCAGAGCTGTTGTGCTCAATTCCCCCAACGCCGACCGACTGACGCTTTTTATGCCTGCCAAGTAGCCATACTTGTTCCCCCTCCCAAGTACTGCGCTACAAGTCAAATCAACTTCCAGAAAGCTCATATGAAATACTAATTATTGCAAAGAGTCAAACAAGTGACTGAACTAGAAAAATCAAATAAAATACAAATTAAATTAAACCTAACAATTGCGTACGATACCGCAAGCCGCCCTAAAAGTAAACTCAAAATTGACTTTATCCAGTACAGATAAGGATCATTTTACATTTAGATGACACATCGCACGCCGTATGAACACGGCCTAGCTAATAATTAAATAAACATCAAGATTGCTACCTAAAACAACAGATTCATTGAGTTTGAACTGATTTGTCATTGATTTTTTTATAGAGTTTTCAACGAAAAATGACAGCGAATCAAAAGCAGTAGAACAAACTTTATTGCCAATTGGGTGTAGAAAACTCCATTCTGAATGGCATGAATAATACGGCATACATTAACTTGTGTAATCTTCTAAATATTTCGCTCAGCCTTAGTCGACGATAGACTTTAGCGTCACGCACGTCCTAATGACAACGATGGTGATCTCATTGCGTTTTTGCACGATTCACCTGCTCCTGCGCATATTATGTATACAACGTCTCATCTAATCACTCTAACTCGCAACTTTATGAGGTCAAAACAAGGTTTGTTTTCCTCTGGTAATCCTCTAAATAATATTATGGAATTTAATCGAATAAACTTTATTTTAATCACAGTTCATTGTTGGATAAACAATGAACTGTGATGGCATTAAAATAAAGTCTAATATCCTTTGCAAGATAGGAAAATAGATAGATAGAAATCATTAATTCAGCCACCACAAAAAATAAATAGAAGAGTATGTTATTTACACAAAGAAACTTAAAACTAATACAAGTTAATATTTACAAAATACACAAGAAACAGTTGAGCCATCTAAAGACCGTTACAAACGATCTATAGATAGCTCAACTGATGAGTATGTTAGTTTATCTATGAAAGACTTTACGTATTTTTGAACTCTTTACTTGCGTGGTAGGTAGTCGGATAGAAAATAATGAAGCCTTCCAAACTTCATCATGTTATCGGTCCATCAGGGGAGCCTCTACTACTCTCTCTAATAGTTATCATGATCCAAATGACGCACATTTGGATCATGATTACCATAAGAGACTCCTTTCACAACTAAGAATCTAAAAACAAAACTGTTAATTAAAAAAATATAAATATTCCGGACATAGCACACACGGTCAACTGATCCCAAACTAGGCATAGCCTGTACTATGGGTACCACAGACTGATATACTTATTAGATTAATATTTAACACCCAGACACAGAACAAACTTCTGTGTTCATCAGACAAAAGTTTGTCCAGACATCGAACCCGCGACCTCTAGCGCAGAAGGCAGAGTTTCTACCAACTGAGCTATGAGGCCAGTCCATTGTATCTAAGTAATTGCATTAAAATCCAAGTCCGGTTGGAACCTGTACAGTCAATAAGATGAAATTCCCAACAGACAGACGACAGACGCTTAGTTATGTACGTAATACATTTGTGGTGACATTGTTCTGCTGATAAATAGGCATTGATACGATGCTGGATGCACTGCCGTAAGAGGCTTCAGGGAATGGAGAAGAACACAAAATGGCTGCCAAAGAACTGTACATTCATTATCACCATATCAGCCGTAGGATGTCCACTGCTGGTGCCCAATTCTACTAAAGAAAGAAAGAAAAGAAGAATGAAAAGACATTTATTTGTGACGACAATACAACAATGAGACACACAGCAAAAAATAATAACAACAAAAATCATGACAACACAAAAACAACAAAAAAAAGAAAAAAAACAGGCAAAGAAAAAATTTATAGAAAATTAAGAAAAAAGGATCAATCAATCATCAAATTACTAATTCAATGGGTTCAAAATGACAATGGATCAATGGCAAAATGGCAATTTTTGGTATTCTGCTTTCACAGTCGTATATGAATGGCAGTCATTGTGAAACCATTGTAAAAACATATGAACCAATGAAATCAAAGAAACGACAATCGGAAGTGAATGATAATGGTGCGATCATAATCATGCGATTATCACTTTCAAGTCATTGAATTAAAAGAATTGGGAGCCTGAACATGGCCTCCCTCATAGACTTATAGTAACAATAATTTGTGGGGATTTGCCCATACTCGCCACGCTGGGCATGCGGGTTGGCGAGCGCAGATAAAGCTATTTTGTTAATAAGGAAAACGTCCATTATGTTGTACAAAAATCGAGTTATTTACCACGATTTGTGAGTTTATTTGTTCCCCGATATTTTGGCACAATTTCACGCGCCATGATCGCGTAATAAAATATCCCGTTTTTAGTGAAAGATACATAATGTTCCTAACAAGGATAGAAGAACTTGGATTGCCATATCTCCTGCCCGTGATGATGTGATGAGATGACTAAGGTTAAACGCTAGGGGATGCAGGCAGTAGCGTCCCCTATTTTAACAACAATAGCTCTATCTGCGCTCGCCAACCCGCGGCCGCGTACCGTTAATCGACACGGGCTTACCAACCAGTACGAGTATATAAATCAAAAGTCAAAAAGTCAAAAGGCATCTATTTCAATAAAATCACTAGGATCACTTTGAAACGTCTTAGAAACTAGGTGAAGCTATGCCTGTTCCTCGCGACCAAGCCTAGAAGAATCAGGCAACAAACACGGCTTGGTGCCTATCATTTTTTTCGATGATCCTTTTTCACAAAATGGAATTTAAAGCTTCAGTGTGGTGCCGATCGAACTAGGTGAGGCTCAAATAGTTACTAAACCACTCATTACATGTTGTGTCTAGAAGTAGCATAGTCCTAGGCAGTATAATAGAAACTTAATTGTAACCTGTGTTCAGGCTCAAGTAACGGTGTCTCTTTAGATTGAATTCCTTCTAAGGGCTTTCGATACTATCGCTGTTCTTTGAAGATTTTTTTGAACATTGATGTAGGCAGATTCCTTTACGTTGAGAATCGCTAAATTGAAGTTGAGAACTCTCTCCATCCAATTGAGGTATTTAGATAAGTAGATTTAGGATTATTTCCTAATTTGTTATACTTAATATTCTGAATAAAGTAGATGTATTAGTAATTATTATTGTAAAAAACAAAACTGATTTGTTTATAAAGTGAAAAAAAAAAGATTGTACAGCGTCCTAAAAATAATGACAAAAGAAACAGTCTGACTAATGAATCCCTCAACGCAAGTAGGTACTCCACACTAAGTGAAGAATGCTTCATTATTAAAAATAAAAAACCCGACTGTGACATAAAAGTGGTAAAAACATTACCCTTCTTCCTTCGGGTAAAGAAGGGAGTAAGACGACATGACGGCAATCTTTTATCTGACTCATGTAACTTATTCTTGCTCTTCCTCGTTTTCCTTCTACCTTTACTTCTAAAATGACCTTTAAAAAGTTGTCATGTCGTTTAAGATGTCCAATCATTTTTCCTGTTCTGTTTTGTATGGTCTTAATCAAAACCCATTCTCCTCTACTCGTTTCAGTACTTCCGCATTCGTACGCTTCGAGTACCTGTCTAAAACCTAGTAGGTACTGTGTACTAATATTGTGTTAGACAAAAGGATAGGGTACCTAAATCCAAGAAACTTAAAAAAAAATAGATATTTTTTATTTCGGTATTTAGATAAGTAGATTTAGGATTATTTCCTAATTTGTTATACTTAATATTCTGAATAAAGTAGATGTATTAGTAATTATTATTGTAAAAAACAAAACTGATTTGTTTATAAAGTGAAAAAAAAAAGATTGTACAGCGTCCTAAAAATAATGACAAAAGAAACAGTCTGACTAATGAATCCCTCAACGCAAGTAGGTACTCCACACTAAGTGAAGAATGCTTCATTATTAAAAATTAAAAACCCAACTGTGACATAAAAGTGGTAAAAACATTACCCTTCTTCCTTCGGGTAAAGAAGGGAGTAAGACGACATGACGGCAATCTTTTATCTGACTCATGTAACTTATTCTTGCTCTTCCTCGTTTTCCTTCTACCTTTACTTCTAAAATGACCTTTAAAAAGTTGTCATGTCGTTTAAGATGTCCAATCATTTTTCCTGTTCTGTTTTGTATGGTCTTAATCAAAACCCATTCTCCTCTACTCGTTTCAGTACTTCCGCATTCGTACGCTTCGAGTACCTGTCTAAAACCTAGTAGGTACGAAATAGAAATCATTCATGCCTTCATTTTTTTTAAATATTTATTTATTCTTCCCCTTCCCTTTGGGAGGAAGGGAGCCTTTGAGAGGCGCACTTTAATCCTTTCATTACACTGATTCTCTCGCCGACGGTCATAGGCCCTTTTCAGGGCCACCATACCTCAACCTACTCTCTAACCTACTCACTGACCTAATACAGGATGACCAAGAAAGAATCAGTGATACGACAGGCAAGCAATTGCAAATTGAATTATTAATAGAATGAGTACAGAGCGAACCGCAGATTGAATGAATTGGGCCAAGCGCGAGCCAGGCAATAGATGTGGAAACTAGTAAATTGAGCACACTTCCTTCTCAAGCTGTCATGGCGTGCCAGGTGTAGCATCCAGGAAGCTAAGCTTGTCACTCTGATACGGATGGGAGCAGACTTTGGCATACATTGTAGCGACGTACTTAACATTATTTGTTTCAAATAGTGTTGTGTAGCTCTTTAGGGGAGAGGGGTTCAGCAGGCAACGCATTAGCAATGCACCAAGTGTTGCTGATGTCAATAGGCGACGGTAACCATTTACCATCAGGAGGGCCGTGAGCCTGTTTGCCTCCGTATAACATAAAATATGAGGTGGCAAACAGCGGTTACTGAGCGCTTGCAATACCAGAGGTATCACGCACGCTTTGTCGAACCCCCTCCCCCCTTAGGGGGGAGGGGGTTCGACAAAGCGTGCGTATGCGTTTAGCTCTTTAAGAGCTCTGGCAACCTTACTCACCGCAGGAACACAACACTATTTGAAATAAATACTGTTATTTGGCAGCGATCTTCTGTAAGGCGGATCCTCCCCAGGCGGGCTGCTCCAATTTAGAACGAGAAAATCTCCCTGTGTGCCCTACCTCCTCCAAAATCTATCTATCTGCTTATCTCTATTCAATGAACACCAAGGAAACGGATCAAACTTAGAAGATAGGGCTCAGCAAGATTTGTCTGAGACTGCTGCTGGAAGGCCGATCGTGATTGCAGATAGATAATATTGACAGTTATATGATATTATAGTACTAGATGACTTTTGCTACTAGATGAACTACACCTTCTATAGTTATGATACCTAGACTGCCTACTGCTACTTAGGTACCTACAAACCGGGTACAGTCGGCAGTCGGGTGGATTCTGAGGAAGTCATTAGGTTCCGCTTAAGGTGAGGGTTTAATTGTTTTATGATTTTTGAATTGTTTTTTCTCAATAACCGCAAAACGCACAGTTTTGATTTTTATGACAAAGATAACTTGAGCATTTTATTTACGTAAATTCAAGACAGAAACGCGATTGGCAAAACTTTTCTCGATAGATTTATTTTTTAAAGTTGGGTCGCCTGCATCAGGTTTTTCAAAAATACTCTGAGACTATCGAACAAAAATAACTTTTTTTTTTAATATTGTGTTAGACAAAAGGATAGGGTACCTAAATCCAAGAAACTTAAAAAAAAAATAGATAGTTTTTTAGATAACCGATATTTTCTTATATGTCGCTTAAGTCGATTACTTTCGAGCGCCTTCTAACGCTTGCTATCTCTTTCCGCATTCAAATAAAGTACATAGCGCTGTCACTTCCTTTACTCCGCCCACTCGACAATTTATTTCGATTTTTGTATCCTCTTAATGACTTCTTCGGAATTCAGTTTACTGGTTGCACCAACTTTTCCTGCCTCAATAACTTATAACTTTATTTACAATATTGGGATAATCTTTTATTGGCCTTATATCTATTATAAGTTTGTATTTGCCTAGATTTAAGTAAACACTGTTGATTACCAATAAACAAATAAACAGATATTGGCCTAGTGATCCGAAGATCGTGGGTTCAAACCCGGTCGTTTTATATTGCGAATTTGCGACAAGCATGTGTGCGGCGTGATGTGTTGCGTAGGCAAGAGTCATGTCGCGGACTGCTTCCAAATGCTTTATTACGGCCGTCTTCGCTTCCAGGCAGAACAGGCGAAGAGCTAACTGTCTAATTACTATAAATCAAGACAATAAATTGCGCCGAACCCTGCAATTACTAGCTGTAGCTACTCAAGCCACGACCCTAGGTACTAGTCTACTAGTGGTTAGTCTAGTTCCTGATCTAGGTCTACTTATCTGCCCATTGATCGTATCTCCGGGCGGTGAAGGTCCGCGATCTGTGGTATCAGAATACATAATACGAAATACATAATTTTAAATATCCTTACTAATCCAACATCGCCGTTTGAGTTTCAGACCATTTTATATTTTCATACAAAACTGGACAGTGCACTTTTTTTTGGCATTTGTGATAGAATCGCTTAAAATTTGAACGATATCAAGCCGTTTCAACACAGCTTGCGACATGTTATTCAATATTTATTTCGAAATTATCTCTGTCGTTAAATCGTCTACTGAAAAAAGTCAAATTTGAGTTGGCTTCTAGGTTCTTGAGATAATCGTATTTAATGTCAAATTCGGAATTTTGAAATATATTTTAAACACTATTTATATGGCATATCGCATGCCGTTTGAACACGGCTTCAGATTCTGGTAATCGAGCCAAAGTGTGCGCGTTTGAATCTTTCGTATTATAGAATTACATTTCCTTTTTTAATCCTCAACTATGCGTTTCGACAGCTTTTTCCTTAAAGACGCTGAGTTTATGTATTTTAGGCAATTTTTAGGTATTTAGGCGTTCTGGTTCGAGGTTTTCATAGAGGCACGTGCTATTAACATGTGGCCCGGGGATGGTGTACTCCTCCATGTGGTAGCGTGATGATAATGGTTGAGTTGAGATGATTTCAATCGCTTTCCAGCTTAAAATAATTGTATGATAGCAAATCAAAAGATATATGGCTTTACTTTTAAGTAGTAGTTATTATCGCATTGCCGATTCGAGTCGAAGATGCGGTTACGAAGACCGCTGATTCGATAATTTTAGATATCATATAAATATAATGTTATCTTTATGGCGAGGAGGGTTCGGGGTCGGTAACGCGTGCGTGATGCCTCTGGTATTGCAAGCGTTTCTAGGCTACGGTAACCACTTACCAACAGGTGGGCCCGTAAGTTTGTTTGCCACCTTAGTTGTATAAAAAAAGTGTTTCTTTCACTTCAAAAACAACAAGAGAAAATATAATTTAAAAAAAATATATAGCAAGTGCGCCTGTCTTCAATGATAAACTTGGTAGCAGGAATATTTCTGATTGAAACTTTTTTTAGTCTATTAAATTTTTCAGAAAACTTAACCTAGCATTGGGCACGCTGCCTGTGGTTGGTGATCTGAACTCTGTTTTCTACTTGTAGTCGTAGTCGTAGAAAACAGAGTTCATTTCTAGTATAATATTATTTTAGTTTAATTTACAACTGTTATTATTATTAGTTTTTTGTTATTAAACAAGATTATACCTAGCATTAATATTTTTTAAACACTTTCATCGTGTTTCATCGTATTTCATCATCATCATGATGATGATGATGATGAAACACCCTCAAATTTATTTTTAAACATGGAACGAAGAACTTAAAATAATCCATATCATTTTGTTACAGATTCATCAGATATAATATAACATTCTGAATCTACAAGCCACTGGATTTAAGGTAAATCAAATAAATTCATTCAATTATAATTTATAAATCATATTTTGTGAGAACTATGCCTAACAAAACGACGCGAGCATAGTTTAAATAGACCTTAAATAGTTCCAACACGGGTAACTGAAAGTTGGGAAATTCAGAGCCATCTCTATTTTTGTCGCAAAAGACACATAAAGTTATTCATGGCCGTGAGTTTTAGGAATTAATTCCAACCCTATTGTTCTATTCTAATAGTACACTCTATCATCACTCATCGATTTATATTCCTCACTCCATCGATTCAAATAAAAACAAACCATAGCACGCGTCGCTTCAATGTCCAGAATGACGGCTCAATTTATTTGTAAAATTACCACCCAACGATCATATCGATATATCTTTTGAAGCGGCACATCACTATGCCCTTTCATCTATTGTGAATAGTGTTGTTACATTTTCCCTTTGTCTGGTAATTATCGATGTAACGCGTATCGGACTCTCACGGTGTATTTTGTTCAATTAGATTGGGTTTTTTTGGTTTATTGAATGATCAAGTTCGGGCATTCGGTACAATAGTGCAGCTATTGTTGGAGGTAGTAATTAAAATGACGTGGTGTTTTCGTGAGTTGGGTCTTTGTTATGAATTGTTTGTCTGTTTCTTGGTGTTGGTTTTGGAGGCAAATGCTTGCTTGCTTGTCACAGAATTTACTTGGGCATCCATCCTGTATAAGATCAGGGACCAGGTTGAAAAATGAAAATGAAAAATATGTTTATTACTACTGAAACAGAATTAGTTAACACAGATTTTTTGAGTTATGGTGGCCCTGAAAAGAGCCTATGACCGTCGGTGAAAGACTCAGTGTAGCGAAAGGATTAAAGTGTACCTCTTAGAGGCTCTTTTCGTGCACATGCACCATGTCTTCGAATTTTTAGATTCTAGAACATGCCGGTTTTAAAATTCGTTAAATAAGTTTTCTGGAAATACTTTTGGGTCATTCCATGTAACAAGTGTGACAGGTCGTACACATTTACGTTGCTTTTGAACAATATTTTTAAAAGAAAGCATATTTTATGGTTGGCCAACCACCCCTTACTCCACAGTTCCTTAAAATCATCATCATTTCAGCCGTTCGTCGTCCACTGCCGAACATGGCCTCACTCACAGACAGAGCAAATTCCTTATCATGTGGGGGGATTTGCCCATACTCACCACGCTGGGCATGCGGGTTGGCGAGCGCAGTAAGAGCTATCGTTGTTAAAATGAGGGACGCTGCTGCCCATCCCCTAGCTTTTTTCCCTTAGTCTTACGACATCCGCGGATAGGTAGATATGGAGGGGCCTATTCTTCAGCGGGGCCACCAATCGATCTTAATTTCAAATATTCTTCACCGGATTTCCTAAATCTCTAAGTGTGTGTAACAAGTATTACTTTTGACACGGAATGACCCTTTTACAAGTGGAATGCTTAGCTGCTTAGCAAAATAAAATGAATAAATATGAAGTTGGCAGCTCTATTTAGCAAAATCAAATTTTGTATATATATATTTTTTTATACAACTAAGGTGGCAAATAAGTGTACGGCCCACGGTAAGCGGTTACCGTAGCCTATGAGCGATTGCAATACCAGAGGCATCACGCCCGCGTTGCCGAACCCGAACCCCTAAAGAGCTCTGGCCTGAACCTTACTCACCGCAGGAACAAAACATTTTTTTAAACAAATAATGTTATTTGGCTGCAATCTTTTGTAAGGCGGTATCTCCCCGGGCTGCTCTAATTCAGAACGAGAAAATCTCACTGTGTGTTTAAGGTGTTCCTTCATCTCCCTTATCCCACTTCATGTGGGGTCGGCACAACATGTTTTTCTCTTCGACTCCCCTCTATAAGCCGTCATGTCAGTATTCACTCCTTTCTTACTCATGTCGTCTTTCACACAATCTGTCAATCTTTTCTTTGGTCTACCTCTTCCCTTATATCCTTCCACATGCATATTTAACACTCTTCTAGTCACATGGCATTCTTCCCTCCGCATTAAGGTGTTCCTTAAGGAAGCATAATTCCATCAGGAAGTATGTTCTATATGCAGATGGATATCATATCCTGGTATAGATCAGGTGAAAAGGTGTTCCCACGTGAACAGCCTTGCTATTCAACCTTGAAATGAAAATGTAGCGATTGCTTTTAATATTTTATGACTTTATCTTTGTTTATAATCTTTACCTACACCTAGTAGGTAACTACGTATACAACGTCTTCCGTAACTAGTACCCTATCCCGAAAGGGTATTATTATAACAAAAGAAAAAACATTAGCGGGAAATAAATCGTTCTTTTTCAGATTTTATTAATATCTCCTATTTTTTGACTTTTTATCATCTCTCTTACAAATTAATTTCATTTCATTTATTTTTTAATCAACTTAGGATCATCAGACACACATAAATTTGAAATACACTTACAAATCCAAAATGAACTTGCAAGAAGTTTGGCATCTAACTAAATTTAAACTGATTTGACTCCAAAACAGCTGATTTTTGTTATAGTGTTTTTTTGAAAATGAAAAATGACTTTTTTGACAACTAGCTCCCACCCGCGGCTTCGCTCGCATCTAAGCCTTTATTTTATTCTAGGTAAAGAACTATCGTTATTACAAGTTTCAACGAAATCGGTTGGGCCGTTACGACGTGATTGAATAACAAACATCCAAACATCCTCACAAACTTTCACATTTATAATATTAGTAGGATTAGGTGTAGAATAAAGCACTTTTCGGGATAGTATACATATTATAAATCGCCTTGTATACCTATTTTTCTGTTCGTAGGTATAGAATTTAGCTTCTGAAAGCTTCAGTGGTAGGTGGTAGAAACTGTCATAGAAAACGAGTCCATGTTTCCAGGACCTTTAGTTTGTATATTAACTAGCAGTGAGTCAGTAAGTAACCTAGTAGCTTCACCTAGTTTCTAAGACGTTTCTAAGTGATCCTAGTCATCATCATCATCATTTCAGCCGTTCGACGTCCACTGCTGAACATGGCCTCCCCCACAGACAGAGCAAATTCTTTATCATGTGGGGGGATTTGCCCATACTCACCACGCTGGGCTTGCGGGTTGGCGAGCGCAGTTAGAGCTATCATTGTTAAAAATGAGGGACGCTGCTGCCCATCCCCTAGCTTTTTTCCCTTAGTCGCCTCTTACGACATCCGCGGATAGGTAGATATGGAAGGGCCTATTCTTCAGCCGGGGCCACCACGGCCTAGTCCTAGATCCTAGTGATTTTATTGAAATAAATGCCTTTTGACTTTGACTTTGACTTAACGGAGTTTTATATATTGAAGTTTATAATAATATCTCTATTTGAATAGGTCACAAGTCCCGCCTCTATAGCCCAGTGAATAATTGCACCGTTGTCCCATTGATTGTTAGTTAGTCGATAATTTATAAAGCAAACTGACTTTAGAATGGGTAGGACTGTGTGTACATTGAATGGGGTGTAGCGGTTTAATCATGACCATTTGTTGCTAAGACCTTTTAGTTGAAACGGTTAAATTGGGAAAGAAGTTTAAAGCGGTAAGCGTAATTATGTATATAAATCGATTGCCGTATGTATGAAGGGGCAACACTTGAGAACTGCTCGACCGATTTGGCTAATTTATTTTTAGTTGTGCTTTTGGTTCTTCTTCTTCTTGTGGTGGCTCTCCACTACTGGAGGTTAGCTGTCAGCTCAGCGAATTTCTCTCTGTCTTGCGCCAAGCGAAATAGATGTTCGACGCTGGCGATGTTTGTCCACTCCCGGATGTTCCTCAACCATGATTTCCTTCTCCTTCCAACGCGTCGTTTGCACCTTACTTTGCCCATCATGATCAGTTGAAGCAGTTGGTATCTTTCGTGTCTTAACACGTGACCAAGATACCCAACTTTCCTGCGTTTGATGGTCTGCCACAATTCACGAGTTTTCCCGACGCGTTGGAGAACCTTCACATTGGAAACTTTTTGTGTCCAGCTAATGCGTAACATTCTACGGGTTCTGCGGCTTGCCTACTGCCACTTCTTCTTGCTTTTTCTGAATGCTATGGCGATGACCTTGTTATTGACCTTGGTTCTTCTACGGATTTCCTCATTTCGTATTTTATCACGTAGTGAAACTCCACTTTTATTTTTATGTTATATCATGTTTTTATGAAGATATTTTATGTAATTGGTAATATACATAATTTGTGTGCACTTTCAACAAATAAATAAATAAATAAACTCCAAGTATAACTGTCTAGCTACAGCATAGCTTTACCTAATTTCGAAGAAGTTTCAAAGTGATATTTTTGATTTCATTGAAATAATACCTGTTGTCTTTGTTTTCCTGCGAGATTTTGAGCCGAGTTGTTCATGACTAGACAGCTAGACACGCCTTGGACGTGAGGGTAGAGTATGTCATACTGTTTGGCCCATCGTCGGAAGGAATAGTCGTATGGCAGATATTTTCTAATTTCGATTTAGTTCGATTCATCACCTAATTTAAATTCGGAGACAAACAGGAATTTTCATTCCTATTAACCCCTGCAAATAAATATATCACGCTGCTTGTACGCTTGCCGCTTTTGACTTACACGCCTTTATAAACTTCGAGCAAGGCCGCTCGGGCAACCAAATTCGCTCTGCCCCGCACTAAGACCACACCTGGAGACAGTTCCCACGGCCGGAATGCGGAGGCGTTTTCACACTATGCCTTCAATGAACAACTCTAATCAATTTGTAGATGTTTTTGCTGAAACTCCATCGAACACGGCTCAGTCATTAGTGCTTTGCGGGACATTGAATTTTGAATTTTGATTGTAAAAAGTTGCTACCTAACGCTTTCGCATCTAAAGGTGAGATCGAGTGAGCAAAGCGAAGTTCTCGAATGACGACCACAATGCGGGCGACGCAGTGTTGAAGACCCGTGATGGACCGACGACATTGTGAAGGTTGCAAGTGGATGGTAAAGGCTCAAGAGCGTTCGTCATGGAACTCTTTGGGGGAGGCCTATGTCCAGCATTGGACTTCTACAGTCTGATTATGATGATTCTACCGTTCGCCCGCAAATGTCAAACTCAAAATTTACTTCCATCAGCCGACGTAAGGATCATCTTGAAATATTTTTTTTAAACATATCCTACTAATATTATAGATGCGAAAGTTTGTGAGGATGTTTGGATGTTTGTTATTCAATCACGCCGTAACGGCTCAACCGATTTCGTTGAAACTTGGAATATAAAGAGCCTAGAGTAGCATATAGGCTAGGTACTACGGGAGCGAAGCCGCGGACGGAAGCTAGTATTAGATAAACGTACGCCGTTTGAACACAGCCGTAATGTTTTGCGAATTGTTCGCGATATATCGCAGGAGTAATGGTGATTGTGAACAGGTGTGGAATGTATGATCATACTTCGATAATGCTTAATGGCACGTTCCAGTCCGCTTCCTAGTTAGCTGAAATTAAGTGTTACCGTTAGTAGGATCGGCTGGCTGATGCCAGATAACTCTTCCGCTGTTGTTGGGTAAAAATACAATGGTTTAAGTCGGGGAGCGGTCTTCGCAACGACGTATAAGGATTTTGAATGACCACCATGAACCAGAAAATATAAACATGGTGATCATTTTTGAAACTTTCATGGTTATGAACATAATTTGCAATAAAAACGGGATATTTACCATGGTCATCATGGTAAATATCCCGTTTTGAGTGAAAATTATAAACAAGGTGATTCATGACATACCATTTACCATCCCGAAAGGGGGTTATTCTATCAACAAAAAGAACGAATATAAGCAAAAAAATAAATCCAATTTTTCATATTTTTTTCATTATATACCAAACTTTTTCCAATAAGAAGGATAGAACAGCTGATTCGTCATTTTTCATCAATAAAAAGCTCAATTTGAAGTCAAACTGAAACTGTTTATCAAACTATATTTCCAATCGAACGTAGTTTTTTTTTTAATACAACTTAGGTGGCAAACTAGCATACGGCCCACCTGTTGGTAAGCGGTTACCGTAGCTCATGAGCGATTGCAATACCAGAGGCATCACGCACGCGTTGCCGACCCCGAACCCCCCCCCCCCCCTCCCTCCCCCACCCAACAAAGAGCAACTGGCAACCTTACTCACCGCAGGAACACGACACTATTTGAAACAAATAATGAATGAAGATGAGAATCTCGCTGTGCCCTACCTGCTCCAGAATATGCCCCTTTCGTGATAAGATACATTTATGAATCAATTTGTACATGCAGTTTCGATTGAATGTAATTTTATGAGTTACCAACAGAGCTGATGCATCCATACAAATCATAAATGGCACATCTTTCTCTATTCAGCTTAAGTACATAGGACTGTTCGTGTCCATCCGATTAGAGACTAATTAACTCGAGTCAGTGCTGCCAACATGAAACTCAGGCTTCCAAACCTTCGAGAACTCAAAACGGGAGTCAGCGGCGTAATATAACTCGCCGATTTTTTCCAAAATTGCGGGGAGTGTAGTTAGCGACCGACGCACACTAAGCTTATTCTAAAATTCTGCTCGAGCGGGAATCGTACCTCAACCATAATATTTCATTTAAAAATGTCATCACAAAAACCATAATAGTGTACAGTCGCCTGCAATAAGATGTATACTTTCTAAAATTTTCAAAACGATGCCACTTGTATGCTGAAGATGTGCACAGATGAAACTAAAATTGTTGTGTTTAACCATCAACTTGTGCTATTTTCAACTATGCTATATACCTACCATTTTCGCGAGTATTGATTGTGGAATCATTTTAAAATTATAAAATGTATACATCTTATTGTAGGTGACTGTATCTACCTTTCTAATGTTTTATTTTCTTTCGGTTATTCTTATCTGTCTGATATGATATGTGTTTATTTGTGTCAAATAAATAAATTCTCATATTATTACATAAACTAAGCCAACCCGTCCAGTGGTCAAGTTCTGACTAAAATTTCTGAGGCAAAGCCGCCTGTTTAACCAATCTGGCCTATAAACTAAGCTTTCGCGGCCTGGGTGGTGTTTCCAGCTGAAGTAAGCCATTAGCGGGACAGGTGTCTCTCGATTTTAATTGGTAGGCATGTTCCTCGTATCGATATTGTATCGATTTATCACGGAACACGGAGCTTCTGGGCTACTTAATGCTCTTTAACAAACGCGTGGAGAGATAGGACACGCTCGTGGACTAATTCTGACATTTAGTTTAGTTGCTCGTTTCCAATAAAACGTCGTGGGTTTGAATCTCGGTCGTGCACCAATGGATTTTCAACAATTTATGTCATCATCATCATCAGCCTGATGAAGTCCACTGCTGAACAAAGGCCTCCCCCAAAGAGTGCCATGACGACCGGTCTTGAGCCTTCTCCATCCACCGACTTCCCGCAACCTTCACAATGTCGTCAGTCCATCGGGTGGGGGGCCTTCCAACACTGCGTCGTCACAACAATTTATGTGCGCTATAATAATTCTCTCGAACGGTGAAGGAAAACATCGTGGGGAAACCGGCATGTCCCAGAAACTAAAAATTCGAAGACATGTGACATGTGCACGAAAGGAGCCTCTAAGAGGCGCACTTTAATCCTTTCACTACACTGATTCTTTCACCGAGGGTCATAACCTCTTTTCAGGGCCACCATACCTCTACCTGGTAATTTACCTAGTGCAGGATGACCAAGAAGGAATCAGTGACAAAGTTTCGTAGCAAGCAACAAAATTTCTTATTTCCTTATATTACTAGGATTGTTCATTTTAACAACGATAGCTCTAACTGCGCTCGCCAACCCGCATGTCCAGCGTGGTGAGTTTGGACAAATCCCCCCACATCATTCATCATCATCATTTCAGCCGTTCGACGTCTACTGCTGAACATGGCCTCCCCCACAGACAGAGCAAATTCCTTATCATGTGGGGGGATTTGCCCATACTCACCACGCTGGGCATGCGGGTTGGCGAGCGCAGTTAGAGCTATCGTTGTTAAAATGAGGGTCGCTGCTGCCCATCCCCTAGCTTTTTTCCCTTCGTCGCCTCTTACGACATCCGCGGATAGGTAGATATAGAGGGGCCTATTCTTCAGCCGGGGCCACCACGGCCACATGATAAGGAATTTGCTCTGTGGGGGAGGCCATGTTCAGCAGTGGACATCGTACGGCTGAAATGATGATGATAATGATGATGATGAGTAGGCTACTAAGACATAAAGATTGAGACAGACGACCAATCTGCGCCACCAATGATTATCTGTCATTCAATAAACAACGCTTGATTGGTCGGTTTAGCTAGGCAGCGGGTTTTTGCTGCGCTTTTTATGTCCTAGTTAATCCGTGGTACGTGAGTCCATCAGTTTACGTAGTTTTTGTAGTAATCTAGAGTCTAGTTACCGAAGGCAAGAATCCACCAAAGCGGAGATATACGAGGCGATTCATATATACTATCACAAAAGGAAAGCTTCTTTCGTACACAATTGGCCATAATATTCATCATCATCATCATCATCAGCCTGATGAAGTCCACTGCTGAACATAGGCCTCCCCCAAAGAGTGCCACGACGAACGGTCTTGAGCCTTCTCCATCCACCGACTTCCCGCAACCCTCACAATGACGTCGGTCCATCGGGTGGGGGGCCTTCCAACACTGCGTCGTCCGGTTCGTGGTCGCCACTCGAGAACCTTTGTTCCCTAACGGTTATCGGTTCTGCGAGCTATATGGCCAGCGTGGGCTGCTTAGCTTTCAGAATTAGCAGGTTGAAGTGGCAGTGGTGCCACTTCAACCTGCTAATTCTGAAAGCTATATCGGTGACCTTGGTAATATTACGACTTTTGAAAATTCGTTGCAAACAACCTTGATGTTGAACTTCTCCTACGATAAAAAAAAAGTTAAATAGTTGATAAGAAGGCCAAAAACAGATGATTTGGAAAAGTGTGGGACAAAACTTTAAAAAAATGTTTTGCCGCGAAAAATCGCGAATTTTCTTTGTGTTTATTGATAGATTAGGGCCCTTTCGGCATTTTTAATACCTATACATGTTTTAAATCTCCTTGTATATTATGTACATTAGTTAAACTGAAATTGTGAAAAAAATATCGACCAATCTCTCTAGATATATCTGTATAGAACGGAATATTGGATGGAAGGACTACCCAATAAAACAGACGGAAAGTCAGTCGAAAAAAAAGCAAAAAAGCCAACATCACGCGGTGTTCCCAGGCGGTCACCCATCCAAGTACTGACCGCGCCCGACGTTGCTTAACTTCGGTGATCGGACGAGAACCGGTGTTTTCAACGTGGTATGGACGTTGGCGATTATATGTTCAAAATAGTTAGATATAATCAGATCCGTTTTTTCTCGGACTGAATTCGGACTGCGAAAACAACCAGCTGTTTTTAAAAGCAAAGTACCTCTGGTGTATAATCACCTTTACAATGATTAAGTAGGTACAGTAGTAGTAAAAAGTGTCATCAAAAAAAGTGCGTGCGAGTGGCAACTTATGAGCATAATTATTTGATTATGTACATCGTGTCTTGTTTGCAGATAATCTAATGTAGCATTTAAATAGCAATTTAAAATTATTGAATGGGTACTTATGATAATAACATTATCAAGTTTTTTTCATACACTAAGTTTTTACAAGAAGATCTCGAAAATTATATTCAGCTCATGTGAGCATGAGCTGAAGAATATATAATATGAATATATAATATAAAGAATATATATATGAATATAATTTTCGGAAGTGCCTCCAATACCCCCTTTAGGCCTGAGTAACTGTAAGTAAGTATAACTTAACATAATTTATCTTTTTTTCCCTGAGTATCTGAGCAACTGGAGATCTGACAGGATTTTCTATCATGCAGTAATTATTAAAATTGACAGCTGCAACAAAGTAGGAAAAGGCAGGCAAAAAAATCGTATTTTTATTTATGTATTTATTCTTAAGTTTTATTTACGTATTTATTAAAACAATACAACTATCATTACAGTAAAAAAAATTCCCTGCCGGCACTTTTGTTCGGCCGTAACAAAATGGCGGCCACCGTGTCTTCGAAAACACTTCATAAAAGATCCACTAGGTATACTCGCTAATTTTGTAAAGTTTCTTTTTCAAATCGTTTTGATGGAGTGGTCATCAATTATCTTCTTTGTGTTGTATAAATTTCATGATGTCATATAATGTCTGTCTCCGAGCAATTTATAACATAGGTAGATACCCAAAATCATATTCGACCTTCGACCTGAAGAAACAAATAATGATGTACTAATTAACTATTTAGGCTGGCCGCACACTATTAGAAAAAAAATTTTCAAGTGTGCAACTAGCCTTAGAGTCAGAGTTACTAAAAGTAATGAAAGTTAAATAATTAATTGGATGAAAAAGGCTCAAGACTGCTCGTCGTGGAGCTCTTTGGGGGAGGCATATGTCCAGCAGTGGACTTCTACAGGCTAATAATGATGATGATGAGTTACTAAATTCTTTCACTAGGGGCCTGCATTCATTTTGGTGATGAAAAACATCACGAGACTGTAAACTTCAATCACAAGCCGTTTAGTGAATACAATTAGGTAGGTACATTTCAATATAACCCACTCTACATAAAGGTTAGTTGGCCGATAAAAAACCATTAGAGTTGACATTTAGCTACAATCACCCACGCCCTGGGCCTTGGGCCTTGGGCCACAACATAAGTTGAAACTTTAGATCAGTGATTCCCAAAGTGGTCTATATCGACCCCCAGGGGTCGACGGCGACATTCAATGGGTCTACAAGATCGAAAATAATATTGGGGATGTACGAAGTGTACGAGGTGTACGAGGTGTACGAGGTACGAGGTGTGTATTATTGTGGATCTACATAATATAACAATACCTCACTACCGTTAGAAGTACGGAGTAGTTTACGGAGGAGGTAGGGCACAGCGAGATTTTTTCGCTCTAAATTGGAGCAGCCCGCCTGGGAGGTACCTCCGCCGTACAGAGGATTGCAGCCAAATAACATTATTTGTTTCAAATAGTGTTGTGTTCCTGCGGTGAGTATGGTTGCCAGAGCTCTTTAGGGGGGGGAGGGGTTCGGCAGGCAACGCATTAGCAATGCTCCAGGTGTTGCTAATGTCAATAGGCGACGGTAACTACTTACCATGCAGATGACCCGATTGTTGTTGTTGTTCTACTTACCATAAGGAGGGCCGTAAGCCTGTTTGCCTCCGTATAACATTTAAAAAAAAAGTCAGTCAGAAACAAAATAAAGTTGATGAATTCGCAAAAAGGCAATACAAGGTGATTCATAACAAGCTGGGCTTAAATTTCGGTCAGAGATAGATTATAGTCTGGAATAGCATATACGACTTTGTATCGTCGTAGTTACCACGTGATCGAAGCCGCGGGCGGATGATAGTTTTACATATATTTTGGTCATATGTATATATATATATTGCTGCAGTAATTTGCAAAAAAAAAATGTCAGTCTGTGTAAGAAGAGTGATATAATTACGCGTAAAATTTAAATTTGGTGAAGTATCGATCGCTCGATAAATATTTTTGACTGGCCTCATAGCTCAGTGGTAGTAACTCTGCCTTCTGCGCTAGAGGTCGCGGGTTCGATCCCCGCACTGGACAAACATTTGTGACTAACACAGATGTTTGTTCTGTGTCTGGGTCGAATATAAATCTAGTCTAATATATATCTATTATGTATATCAGTCTCTGGTACTCATATGTAGTACAGGCTATGCCTAGTTTGGGATCAGTTGACCGTGTGTGATATGTCCGGAATATTTTTTTAATTTTTAATTTAATTTTAGCTCCTTGTACAATAATACCATTAAAGTCTGAAAATGCGAAGTCGACTATACATATCTACTTTCTCACGAATAGACTTAGAATATTTAGTGCTATTACACATTACGATTTAAAATTTTGCTGCACGCGTTGAAAATACTCTCTATCTGTAATACCACTGCTATTATGGGAATACCTCGGTAACCTTGCAATTTTGAACCCTATTTTCAAGCCAATCTCGTAATAGAATTGTAGTTTCGCAACAAAAAGCTTCGGATAATGACCAGAAACGCCCTGTTTGAATTGTGCAAGTTACTGGCGGTAAGGTTTGTTATCTGTGGTAAGGTGTGGCCGATCGCCTGATAGTGCCTACGCAGTGTTCTGAACTTTACTCCAGTTTGTGATAATACCGTTCTGTAAGCCAAGCACGAACAGATCTGACATTCGTAATCTACTCAACTCTCTGTGATGCCCCATCCAGACTCTCCATGAGACACGAGGGAACGCGAGTGCGAGAGTAAGGACGGTGCGCTCGTGTCCCCTCGTCTTCTCTCGCCTCGCCTCGCTGTCGCTCCGCTTTGTGTCGGTTTTTCGGGCGCGAGTCAAAGGACGCAAGATAAAAGACGTAGAGAAAGACATAGCGGATAGAGAAAAACGGTAACTGAAAATATATATATTATATTTTTTTATGTTATACGGAGGCAAATAGGCTTACGGCCCACTTGATGGTAAGTGGTTAACGTCACCTATTGACATCAGCAACACCTGGAGCATTGCTAATGCCGAACTCCTGTCCCCTAAAAAGCTCTGGAAACCTTATTCACCGCAGGAATACAACACTATTTGAAACAAATAATGTTATTTGGCTGCGATCTTCTGTAAGGCGGAGGTGCCTCCCAGGCGGGCTGCTCCAATTTAGAGCGAGAAAATGTCACTGTGCCCTACCTCCTCCAAAAATAAATAAATCTAGAATGTGAATGGCTAACACTCCTACCGCCTCCACTTGCCAAGACTCGTGCCGAGAGCCTCTATGAAGCACCTCGCGAGAGTCTAGATGCGGCATAATAACAATGAACAGTCACATACATATTCCAGAGCCAAAACTACGATTCAATGTCTCGTGATCGATTCCCAACTCTTCGAAGCCCTGCATAATTAATTCTTTAAGCTTTGGCATCATAAGAAGCGGCTACCAACATATGACGGCAATAAAATTTTTCTAGAAACTGAAATCTCTGAAATCAAATAGCAAACAGGAACTAGATGACGCAATGTTGGAAAGCCCACCAACCGATGGACCGACGACGCCGACCGATGGTATTGGTGGAAAAGGCTCAAGCCTGTTCATCATGGGACGCACTGGGGAGACTTATGTCCATCAGTGGATTCAGGCTGATGATGATGAAGTCTCTAATTTTTTTTTAATAATTGTTAAGCGTTTGGCCACCATCTCACTTTTGCAAGTGAGATGTGGCCTAAGATGGAGCACGTTGAGAGATAGAGATAGATAGAGAGCAATTGCCGTCACTGCTAAAATAGTGCATGATAGCCCTCGAACCAGACGAAGATGTCTCTCAAATGGAATTTTATCTATTTTCTATCCACTCTATGCAAGTATTTTGTATATTTCTAGCTCACACAACGTTTTGGCCTATAGCTGTAAGTTTTGTGAGCATATGTCTTATAATCCTTCCTAATATAATATTATAAATGCGAAAGTTTGTGAGGATGTTTGGATGTTTGGAGTTGTTGTTCAATCACGGCTAAACGGCCGAACGGATTGGGATCAAAAGAGACGTTTCATCAATATATGGAGCCTGGGCTTGCACTGTGTACACTACTCTAAAATATTGCTAAGCAATAAAGTAAACGTATTTAATTGGTTATTTTATTTAAATTGACTTCGTTCTAAGGTACATTAAGATTTTCTTCGACAAAGAGAGCAACACACAGGGCTACAAAAATATGGCGGATAGACGTGCGTAAAATGTCATTTTGACAACCTACATTTATCTGACAAAACAAAAACATCAAATCAAACAACATGACATGAAAAATATGTCAATGTCATGTCAAACGCTAATTATAAACCCGCCATGTTGGTTTATAATTGGCGTTTGACATTTGCCTTCAAATAGTGTTCACATAGTAAAAAACTTACCAGAAGAACTATTCTTGTATCATCGCATTTGTCTTCAAATTAATGAAATTGTAATTTCCTTGTAATCTCCTATTTTTTCCTAATTTTGCTATGTAGTGTACATGGACCAGGCCCAGAATTAAATGGCTCCTTTGGTACAGAGATAGATAATAGTCTGGAATATTCTTTTTATGTAGGTACCACGCGAGCGAAACCGCTGGCGAAAGCTAGTAATAAATAAATAAATACGGATGTAATAACTTGCTTTTTCGAAATACAGGGTTTACAAGTATTCCCTCAGGATATAATCTTGGTTCATCTAATTTCGTTCTAAAACAATCTTCTGTAGCTGAGGGCGGTGCAGGAAAGGGGCACAAACGGAACTCCTTGGGAGGTATTTAGTTAACCGTAGTAGATTATATCTCACATTCTCTAAAATAAAATAACTACCTATAGATGTTTAAACGACTCGACACAATAAAAAAAATCAAAAATTGAAATTACTTAGGATAATTTCTGAAAACACAACTACGGAATATTCAGGTGAAAAGAAGAATCAGGCATCAAGCAATCGGTTTAAAAATGTTATTCTCACGTTTGTGTGGGGTGAGAAACTTTTATTGTTAATCGCCGCCATAGTAAGAAGAGTTTTTTGAGATAATTAAAAAATATTAAATATAACAGCTAATCTATATTGAAATAAAGTCGGTCAAGTACGAGTATGGCTCGCGCCCTGAAGCTTCCGTACCCACGTAACACGGGGTTGGAAAAACAAAGAGTACGAAGTAACTCGAGTCAAGGTAAGAACATATTTGAACACGCGGACGAAGTTGCGGGCGGGTCAGTTAGTCAGGTATGATTAGAAAACGCCCACCAAATCTTGGATTTGAGAACTTACTGTAATACAATCCGTCTTTCGTAACGGATATGATTGTAGTTTTGTTCATAATTAAACCACTCCCATGTGGTGTGAAGATAAGGATAAAGATATCATTTTAATTAATTGTCTTCAAGTTATAAACATTTAAATCGAGCCCAAATTACGGTTCTTAACATTTTGTAATCTCCTTTTTTTTCTGTGTTTTTTTTATTTAAAAACAGTTCATATTTAATGCATTTGATTTTTGTATGTTATTCAAAACTTAATCTCATTATCATCATCATTTAGCCAAAGGACGTTTACAGTTAAACCTATGGCCTCCCCCACAGATTTCCAAAGCGAATTCCTATCATGTGGGGATTGGCCATAGTCACAAATTAAATTTAATAATTAAATTAAATTTATTAAATGATTATCAATTTTATTAAGAGTTATTTTAGTTTTTTGTTAGTACCTATTTTACAGAATTAAATTAATAATTTGTCATGAAAATAGTGTAATAATCATGAAAATAGCTATAACTTCGGATTTCTAGATAAATTTATAAATATGGAACCCTAAAAAGCTGCCTACGTAAAAAAAATCTAGTTGTTGCTGTGGACAATTTTTTTAATAAATTTAAAATTGGGTTAAGTTTACATCGTATTGAAGGCGACTGTACCTTGCAGCTTCCTATGTTGTGATGTGATGTTTTTTAGTTATTATAATCAACTTCACGCATCTAAATTAAAGTGTAGCATCTCCCGCACATCGATAATACAAAGTTGATGACTGGCAATCAAACAAAACAAATTCTAATGAGATTTTGATGGCAGCCAAATAACATTATTTGTTTCAAATAGTGTTGTGTTCCTCCGGTGAGTATGGTTGCCGGAGCACTTAAGAGTTGCCGCCACCGACATAGGTAACTCTCAGAATTAGCGAGTTGAAGTGGCAGTAGGCAGGCCATATAGCTCGCAGAAACGACAACCGTTGGGGAATAGGGTTTCGAATGGCGACAACGAACCGGACAACGCAGTGCTGGCCACTAGACGTGTATTAGCGTTTCAGAATTAAAATGCAATAGCTAGTAGCTATAGAAACATACGCATCTATACTTTCTTTTTTTTTGTCCGACTCAAGCTCGCCGCGCGGTCGGGCGGGCATTCTGCATCGAAAAGTCAGGCCAGGCGACGGTACTTTAATAAAATATATTGTTGTACGAAAATCAAAAGGTATTGTAATCACAGCTACGGAGTATTATTCAAGAGGTTTTTTTACACGTGTGAGTTTACTTATCGAAATGACGAAAACATTGTGGATTTGACACACTCTCGCTAAAGTCAGCTATGTGAAAGTTAAATTCTACTTGTTGCCAGTACCTTGTAGCAAAATGCTGAATACTATACAAGGTGATTTATAATATGTGTGCTATCCCGAAAGGGCTTATTCCACAACCTACTATCAATCAAGTTTATTCTAGGATTTTTGGAAATTAAACATTTTTAATTGGAAAAGCTCAATGCGAAAATCAGCTGTTTTGGGGTCAAATCAGCTCAAACTCAATGAATCAGCTGTTTTAAGTAGCAATCTTGATTCTGAACATCTCCTACGTTTAGTAGTTAGTTATAAAGATGATAAAAAAAATCAAAACAGCAAACATGAGAAAGAAAAAAATAAAATGAAAATAAATTAACAAAATGTTTGTCTCTATAAGGCCTCATAGCTCAGTTGGTAGTAACTCTGCCTTCTGCGCTAGAGGTAATTCGAATAATTTGCGGGTTCGATTCCCGCACTGGACAAAAATTTGTGATTAACACATATGTTTATTCTGTGTCTAGGTGTTAAGTACCAGAGACTGCTATACATAATAGAGTACAGGCTATGCCTAGTTTGGGATCAGTTGACCTTGTGTGATATGTCCGGAATATTTATGCTGAATTTTTTTTCGCTATTATTCTTTCTTTTTGTTGATAGAATAACCCCCTTTCGGGATGGTATACATGTTATGAATCACCTCGTATATGTTACAAGCTTTCATGCCTTATTTTAATAGACAAAACCTAAAAGATGGACCGACGACATTGTTAAGGTTGCCGTAAATCGGTGGATGGAAAAGGCTCAAGACCGTTCGTCATGTAACTCTTTGGGGGAGGCCTATGTTCAGCAGTGAACTGATGAGGATGATGAGGATGATGATGATGACATAAAAAACAGATAACGATAATACCTGTTCGAATTTCGAACCGAAACATTACAAGCAATTTAGCAGGTTTATACGATAGGAATCGAGCTAGTGAAGGGCGTAAACGATAGTGTTGGGATAGTATGTATTTATATTTTCAAGACTGTTCCTAGTCTTGATTTTAAATTGACTGATATTCCAAAATTAAATGACAATAAAAGCTGCAGTACGTTTAAGTACTTCAGCTTTGTGATATATTTAGTTAGCGTACCTTCTAGGTTCAAAAGCGATGAAATGTTTCTTGAATCGACTCGATTTTTTAAATTTTTTATTTGATTTTTTAAATTATGTCCTAGTTTTCAGATAATAGGACATGACATGTGGTATTTAGATATCAACAAAAAAAAGAAATAAACATTTAAAAACAAAACATATAATTTATAACAACAATAACAATCAATTTGGTATTTGAATGCCTAAGCATGATATGTTCAGTACAACGCACCAGGGAAGGGTGCATGCAGATCGTGGGGATGAAGACCGGGGGCGTGGAGGGCGGGGACGGAGGCCACGATAACCGCGTGGGCACCGTGGTTTGAGTGACCTCCGTGGTTCGAGTTGCCAGATAGCTCACGGTCCTCTTTCTTGTCACCCTTGAGGATAAAGAGAAAAAATACATTGTTATATGGATACTCAAAGCATAAAAAGGAAGTAAATGTAAAGGTTTGAGAGAAAAAAAAATCCTTTCCATCTTTCTAGACATTATTCTTCTACTTGGTTACTATTTCAATTTGTTTTTTGAAGAAAACATGTTATTATTTGAATTCGATGTTTTCAAAATGATTACAAGCAAACATTCGTTTATCTTACCTTAGATTCTTCGCTTTTCTTGACTACAACAGGGACCAAGATCTGTGGGGCCGCAAGATGGTGGTCAATCAGGCCGTGTCCGAAGCCCAGACCACCGTAACTGAGTCCGCCGTGTCCCAGTGCATGGCCTAAACCAAGGCTGCTGCCGTACAGGCTATGACCAAGTCCTCCATAGCCAAGTCCGCCGTATCCCAGTCCATGGCCTAAACCAAGGCTGCTGCCGTACAGGCTATGACCAAGTCCACCGTAGCCAAGCCCGCCGTATCCGAGCCCACCGTATCCGAGCCCGTGGACTCCGGGAAGTCCGTGAAGCCCGTGTACTGCGTGGAGTCCGTGGACTCCGTGACCAATTCCATGTGCAAGAGAGGGGCTCACTACTAGCCCTCCTCTCTTTTCTCGCTCGCTCTTGGGGGCAGGCGCGGTGAGAGCCGAAACGGCAAGAAGGAGAACACACACCTGTAAAGAACATTACATTTTGTCAAGACGATCATTTCAGCTTCGAATCTTTAGTTAGAATGCTAATTGCTGCTCAAATTTTGATAGATCTAGAATGGTCCAAATATTGGATATATCGGAGGCCCAAGTCCGTAATGTTCATGAGTTACTCACTTACCGGTGAGTGGTGAAAAGTGAATTGGTTAGCATTTTTGTAAAGCGCTCGTTCAAAAAACGGCAAGCTGTTCACTTTTCACAATTTACAAGTTTTTTTTCTTTCTAAATTTCAATAAAATCACTAGGATCACAGGTGAAGTGACGAACATAACTTACTCGGGCCTCAGTACGATTAAATCACGTAAATTGTAACATAATACCAAGCTCAAAATTGTACCGACCGATGAATATAGATAGGAATATTACTTACAAACGCTTTCATTTTTGGTTTTGGTGATTGGAGGTTGTGTGGTGATGGAAGGCTAAGGTGCACTGATGCTCCTCTCCTCATGATGCAGTGTTTTATACGGAGGAAGACGATGTCACCATTTTACAAAATAATTGCGAAAACGATGCTCTTATTCCCATTAATATTCCAAAACTATTCGACATTATGCCATCCTATGTTCCGCGTGAATAATAAAACTGACTGCTTTTATCTACTTACAAGTCCATTTTACAAAATTTTGTATGAAATGCAAACTAAGTTAGATTTTATGAATAATATTAAGAACGTTTTGAAAAGTTTATCAATTTATTTTAAACTTCTACTCAAGTCCGATAGTCAAAAAACCAGTTTTTCGTAATAATACTCGCACAACATTATTTAAAAAATTAAGGGTCCGGGCATAGTAATCTAATATAAGATTATCTTACTTAGTCAATTGCTTCCGCATCAAGGTAATACGCGTAACTATGTCGTCGTCTATTACAGGAATAGTTGGAGCTATGAAGCCGCAGAGTCGATCCCGAATCCCCTTTTTTTTTAACGAACTCCCTCTATCTTCCCAATGTTTGGGTGTCTTTTTATAACATTGCAAAGCAACAATGAAGAGAGCAAAATTATATAGTCTTGATTGCAAATATCAATTTGATTAATGAATATATATTGACACACTCGTAACGTAGCTTGCTTAGTCATTCTTAGGTTCAATTACCTAAGTCACTATAATAGTCAACGCGGTCACTAAAATATGGGCGACAGTTTATATTGAGATTAGTAAATAATAATAATATAATATACATTTTATTTCAGGTAACTTAAGAATAGTACAGATGTTAAAAACTAAATTCTAGGACCCATAGATTAACCTGAGCGCTGCCGTTTTTAAGTTGGTACCGTTTTAGGCTGGTTAAGTTATGGGTCCCGTCCACCAGCGGCTTATTGCCTGCTTGTCACGCGCAGCAAGTTATCACTCACAACTATTTTTGCAGCTTTTTAAAACGTGTGACCAACGCATTAGCTAATAACGAAAATCTATTTAGAGAAATCCTTGATGCAATCATTGTAGAATCCTTTTCATGAAAAAAAAATCTCGTGGCAATTAGTGGAACTAAAATGATCCTATGACAAAATTCCGTTACACGAAGACAACAGCGCCCCCTCTGAGGGCCTGTTTTCAGAAAAAGGACTCACGTTTTCCCCTTCCTAGTTATCGAGTACTACCAAGCTTACGTCACTAATCGATGCCAACGATCGACATGCCATTGTTTCGAGTGCATAAAGCTATTTTATCTCGCGTAAGCCAATATAGGCTTTATTGCTAATCAAATAAGACTTTATTTTCCATTGAGATAGCTCAAGGTCGTTTCAACGTGCTCGATTTCATTTGCCTGATTTAGTGTAGGAACAAGTGGGTCTAAGAGCTTATTGTGTTTTTAAAAACATAAAAAAAAAGAAATAGGCTCACGATTTTTATCCCCAAGCGTGGTAGACAACCTCTCAGATCTCCGGGCGATCAGATCCTTGAAGATGTCTGATGTCTAAGGGGGGTAGTCGGGGTACCTCCCACTAGGTCAACACGGCTTAGTAGCAGACTAAAATACAAAGGATAAATGACTGAACTGATGTGACGATGATAACTTCAAACCTTCAAACTTAAATAAAATTAATAATAATGAACAATAAATAAATTATTCATTGAAATCGCAAGCGATGCGTTCTAAATCTTGAATTTACGCCTGGTCTTCGCGACCAAGCCTACAAAATATAGGCAAGAAAGAACGGCTTTGCATCGGCTTGGTTATTTTATTAAAGTTCCTTTAAAAAGGTTTTTCACAGAGTTTTCGTTTAAATTTGCTAATTGATAACTAAACATCGCTTGGGACCTAGATAAAGTACACAGGCGTAAACATTGCCTTTTAAAGGATTTACTAACCTTAGTGAGCCGTGAATAGTACTAGGTACCGATTTACGAATTGGACATTGGAGTTCTTTATGTAAAAATCAATCATACAACCTCGCAACTTATGGTTCCATTTCAAAAAGCAATCAAAAACTATTGTGTTGTATTTTTCTCATAATTCTGATTTGAAATCCGTTGCCGTAAAAAGGACTACAGATTTACGAATTGGACTTATGGAGTTCTTCATGTGAAAATCAATCATTCAACTTGCAACATAGGATTACATTTCGAAAAGCAATTAAAAGCTATTGTTTTTAATTTTTCTCATCATTCCAATTTCAAATCTTGATAACGTCCGACAAAAAACTTTTTGTTCATAACCTTAATAGATTCGAACGAAAGTTTGCATCGATAGATAATAAGATTTTTTATTGAATGATTTATCGCGGGTCATCTCAGCGAAAGTAATCGGTAATCGACAAATTACTGAACATTACAAGATTGTATCGATTTAAAGTAGCTATTGTTCTAACTGTAATCGATTGTAGATATTCGAATGATGAGTAACTAGATCCAAAGACAAAGAATAACGATACCTACTTTGGAACAAGTTTTTTTGTAGAGTTGTCTATGTAATTCTTACATTGTTGAAGTCACCGTCTTTCATTTGTTGAAATCCTACTTCCTTCCTATTATTATATTAATGTGAAACTTTGTAAGGATGTTTGGATGTTTGTGGTTCAATCACGCCACATGAAACTTGGAACAGGTTCCTTACCTAGAATAGCATATAGGCTAGTTTTTATCTAGCAAGCGAGCAAAACCGCGGGTACAAGCTAGTATTTACATATTTTGCTTTTAATGATTTAAATAATGATTCAGGACAGGTTGTCAGTATGTGCCTCGTTTTGAAAATGATCTTTTCGGTAACTTGTCGTTGATGGGTACCTACTTTTTATTTTTTATGATTTGTATTTTTTTTCTTCTTAAAATATGTATGAACTTGCTGGCCAGAATCTAATTAATATGTTTTTTCTTTTGTTTTAGATCTAATAACATCCTACCGAAACCAAAACACTGGCATGTAACAAAATGAAAACAAAAACGACTCGCGCTTCCCTGCACTTATAACGTTCGAATTTTGAAAATGATGACGTGACATTGCCAAAGACTAAAATGGCTCATAAAGTGAAGAACAACCACTATGTGGCGACACACCGGTCTGGGGTAGACTCTCCTTCTTCAGGAGCCTACTTGCATCGAGCCTCGTCGAGGGATGAGAATGACAGTCATAGGGCGCCCTCTGAGAGAACTGTTTCGGAGTATACGGTAAGTATCACGTCTTGTTGCGCTGTTTTTAGACGAATCTCTAGTTTGCCTTCATGCTTTATCGCTTTTCATAATTTACATATTTTGTACATGCTTGTTTTACTTGCTTTACGTAAAAAATCAATTAAAAACCAATGTGATCCTTGAGCGATAAAATCAAAAATCAAATGTTTTCAATCTTGACATCAAAAATAATATTAACGTCTGCAACAATTCTTGGCCCTGTTTAAAAAAACAAGCTACCCAAAATAAAATCAAAATTGCGATCAAAATAAACTCTTTACCGATGAATCTGACTTCCCATTTTGTTTCATCAATTTAATAAACGTCTGACTAACATCCTCATAATTCAGTTTTGCTACACGTTAGGCCGGGAACAGACTGGCAGCTAGAACATAACTGGAAAACAGCTTGAAGTAAACATTTGCCAGAACAGGTAATATATTTCATTGATACTCACCGCTCAGGCAGACATTGCCACGCAGAACATTTAACAATTTCATGATAGATACATACTTACATTATTGTTTATGGTAGGAACTTAGGTACCGTAAAAGGAATATCCGGGAATATAGATGAACAGTTTCTAATAAAGGCGCTGCTGACTCCAAACAGCAAAAGAACGAGGCTTCAGTTATTTAAAACCTAGTTGAATTTTCATTATGTAGAAATAACTCAAGCTGATAGGTGCAGGTAGGTATGAGCCTGCTACAGTAGACAGTTAATTTTATTTAGTTAAGTTTATTGGCGGTTAATTTTAGAGATGAAGTAAAACATGGACGCTGTCTTTGTGGACCACTCCCAACTGTTCGTCTATACCCAGCCTTAGAGAGTTTCACTACAAGTTGCGCCCACGCGCACCTAGCCGGACTGGAAACAGATGGAATGATTTATTTTGGCCATTCATCAAATATTTCCTTGGTACGCCTCGGTTTATCAATTAAAATGGTAGAGAAACCATTACAACGGCCATGAAATCTAATATTAGATTTTGCGAGTTTAATATCTGCAGTTATGTGTTTGTTTGAACTCTGTAGGTAATAAAAATATGAAAATCGGTATAGAAAGTAGACACATCTGTCAATAACAGGAACCTTTGACCTCATCTATGACGATTGGAACTTAAATATCAAACAATGCAAAATATAAGAAATTCGTTCTATTTTTAAAAGTGAATTTTTTTTACTGACCATTGATAAAATCAATCAGGACAGAGATGGATGAATTCAAGAAGGGTGAACCTAATAATGTCCGTGAAATCACTCTCTATTTAGCATGAAGGAAGGTTTATTTTTCTTTGTAGGTACATGCTACTACATAGAGGTTGTAGCAGGTAAATGTTGACATTACTAACAAGGGTTTTCTCACAATATTTTCATGTCGACCCGAGAACATTTGTAAACGTTTTCTGAAATAGATGGCTGTGTTTAGAGTTTCCACCAGCGGTTCCACTTGGTAGTGATTAATGGGCGCGCAAGCGCATTCCTTCAAACAAAACAAGGCGTTTCCAGAAATAGAAGTGCGGGTTCTTTTTGATTAAAAAATAATGACTAAAAGCTTGTTAGGGATAAGATGGCGTAATGTTGAAGAGGGTCACCACTATGCCGTCCATAATCGGCAGGAATCATCATCATTTAGCCGTAGGTCGTCCACTGCTGAACATGGCCTGCCCCAGAGATTCCATAGCGAATTCCTATCTGGGCACTCGGGTTGGCGAGCGCAGTTAGAGCTACTTTGTGTAAATAACGCTGCTGCCCATCCTCTAACTTATTCCCTTAGTCGCCTCCAACGACATCCAAGGGAAGGTAGATATGGAGGGGCCGGGGCCACCACGGCTAGCAGGAATACTACCTTAATAATTCTGTAAGGAGTCAGCTCACAATGTGAGTAAAGCGTCAATGTGATTTCATTATTTGTTTCAAATAGTGTTGTGTTCCTGCGGTGAGTAAGGTTGCCAGAGCTCTTTAGGGGGGTGGGGGGAGGGGCGTGATACCTCTGGTATTGCAAGCGCTCATAGGCTTCGGTAACCTTTTACCCACAGGTGGGCCGTATGCTTGTTTGCAAACTCAGTTGTATAAAAAAAAAAGTGAGTCTCTCATCGATGCACTTGTGTTTAACGTCGAACTTCATAGAAGAGCATCGTTGTTCGATACAGGCACGAAACCAATGAGGATATAAGTCACAGAAAGCACGGATTGTTTTTTTTTTTACAATTTTTACTAAGCATATTCAGTCCCAAGCTTTTTTGTTATCTAAATACCTAGTCAAATACTTTATATTAAGCATTTAAACAATGCTTTTTAAACAAAAAGCCATGACTTTTTCAGACGGTGGACGAGCGGACACGGTCTCCGTCTGGAGATCACAGAAACGGTGACCACAGGAATGGTGACCACAGGAATGGTGAGCAGAGGAACGGCAGACGACCACAGCACCAGAACGGATCGCCCAGGAATGACTCCGGATCAGAGGTCTACGTGACCAGCGCTGCGTACAGACCACCTTCGGAGATCAGGTAATACACAGATAATGTCCATGGTTCTGTTTTGGTCGCTTTGAGTTATCAATACTATAGGCAGTTGGAGTTAGTTTTTTTTATTTACTTTATGTGGCTATTAGGGGTTGCAGTTTCATAGATTCTCAATTTCGAAACTGACGTATGAAATTGGCCTCATGAGTTTCGAAGTTTCGGAATTTCGAAACTGGATGTAGGATCGAAAAATTAAGAAAAATAAGACTTTTTGTTCGATGTGGAAGTGTATTTAAGTAAAAAAAGGGTACATATTTCCAAAAACAATTCTTAGTACTGCCGGAAAACGCACAATGAAGGCAATATTTTGTTTTAAATGTACTAACTATTTAATAGATTTCACTTCATTTTCACTTTTACCTAGCAGTTTCGAAATTTCGAAACTGGAAGCGTCAATTTCGAAATTGCAGAACATGGCAAAATGGTCCGAAATTTCAAAACTATGAAACTTCGAAATTTCGGAATGCACCCCTTAGTGGCTAAGCTGTCACTGCGGCCACTATTGGCCTACTTTTTATTTATGGAGCCCCTTTACAGGACCTTCAAAGTTCACCGCAAAGCCCAGCAGCTGTTAAAAACTGAAGGATTTTCTTTAGGGTGATTTCTTTTAGCTCCATTGGGCTGAGGATGTATTTTCGATAGTAGGATAGGATAAACCTATTGTAACACACGATCCCGAACACGAGACATGCACTGAAAATAGAGTCTTATGTCTAATGTGAGTGATCATAATCTCCAATAAAGATACCAAAGTTAGAATAGGTTTATCCTATCCTACTATCTATCTAACTCCAACTGCCTATAGGCAATATTAAAACCTGAAATGAAATTTAGAAAAATGCCTTTCATAACCTAAGGATACTGTTTATTTGGGTACCACGAGCGAAGACGCGGGCGGAAGTTAATTTATATCACCGCCGGAACCAACAGTTAAAAGAAGAAGAAAAGTCACCGGTCACCTACTCAAACACTGAAGCGCCTGAACGTTCCTAGGCCCTTGTTCATACCTAAATATAAATATTCTGAACATATTCACACGGTCTACTGATCCCAAACTAGGCATAGCCTGTACTATGGGTACCAGAGACTGTATTACATAATAGATATATATTTAACACCCAGACACAGAACAAACATCTGTGAAATAAAATGAAATGAAAATATGAAATAAATTTATTTCGACAAACACAGACAGAAGACACAAAAAACAATAGAATAAAGATTAACGATAGGGAGATAGGTAGACTTAACACAGATAACATACAGTACAAACAACAACACATAAGTAGGTATCTATGTCATTTACAATATATATAAGTGCTAATTAGTCTCCCGTGCGTGTTAGCCAAAACAGGCATGGTCTCAGCATAATGCCGCTACATATTAGGATAACATGCAGCGGCGCTGGTTTGAGACCAAACCTAACGGGTGACCTCACGAACCAACCAATAAATACATATACATAATAAATTAAAAATATGAAATGCAATCGCAAAGCAATCTAAGCTAGTGTGGTGACATGATAATATACTATCTATATATAATATCTGTGTTCATCACACAAATGTTTGTCCAGTGCGGTGATCGAACCCGCGACCTCTAGCGCAGAAGGCAGAGTTACTACCAACTGAGCTATGAGGCCAGTATACCTGCCCACACAGAGAGATTTGAGTGCTAGATTTGAAGAAGCGCATCCTATCCCCCAGGCCCCGATGAACGGTACACGAAGTAAAAGTTATTTATGTTCATGTCCCTGACACACTGCACTCTAACTGCCTCGGATTAGTAGGTGAATGGGGTATAAAGCTTGTCGCAGGTTTAGTGCCGGCACGAGGCAGTAAAGCTTTGAAATGACGAACGTGACTATGCGCACTTCCATAATTCATCATCATCATCATCATTTCAGCCGTACGACGTCCACTGCTGAACATGGCCTCCCTGACAGACAGAGCGAATTCCTTATCATGTGGGGGGATTTGCCCATACTCACCACGCTGGGCATGCGGGTTGGCGAGCGCAGTTAGAGCTATCGTTGTTAAAATGAGGGACGCTGCTGCCCATCCCCTAGCTTTTTTCCCTTAGTCGCCTCTTACGACATCCGTGGGTATGTAGATATGGAGGTGCCTATTCTTCAGCCGGGGCCACCACGGCCGACTTCTATACTTAAAACTTCAATATTCATTTATTCATGGAAATCGCATGGATCAAGGATCAATTTGAAAAATCTTAAAACTAGTTGAATTTACGCATTTTCTAGCCAAGCCTAGAAGATTCTCACTCTAGTGAGAGTCTAGGGTAGGTAATGTCCCTGCGATCGTGAGGTCTTACTCCACAGGTCCTATCTGAAAACCAGCGCTGCTACGCCTTGGCGGAGCAGCAATAAGCTGAGATAGGACCTTTTTGACCCATGCCACTGCAGCGTAGACATTTCTCGCCATAAGTAGGTATCACCAGTTGGCACCCACTTTATAGGTGGGTTAGGCGCCTGCTTTTCTTTTCTGTTAATGTGTAGTTTATTAATGTTTTTTCTTTTTGTTTTTAAGTTCACTGTTAGCCTACCTACCTACTAAGTGCCTAAGCTGTTTGTTTATAGTGATTGTAACCTTCTGTTGTTTCTTCCGATTGTTTTTATCTCTGTCTGTGCTGTATTTGTGTGTGTCGAATAAATGATTTATCTATCTATCTAAGATACAGGTAAGGTATCACAGCTTGGTTATCATTTAATTTGAAACTATCTCCTTACCTAATTTCATTACGATCAGTTAAGCCGTTTAGTTGTGAAGACAAATAATATTAATTTCGCATTTATTATATTACTAGCTTCCGTGGCTTTGCTCGCGAGGTACCTACCTAAAAAGTAGCCTATATGCTATTATTGGTAAATAACTTTATATATTCCAAGTTTCAACGAAATCGGTTGAGCCGTTACGGCGTAATTAATAAATAAATATTCCTGACATATCACACACGGTCAACTGATCCCAAACTAGGCATAGCCTGTACTATGGGTACCAGAGACTGATATACATAATAGATATTCAACACCCAGACACAAAACAAACATCTGTGTTAGTCACAAATGTTTGTCCAGTGCGGGAATCGAACCCGCGACCTGTAGCACAGAAGGCAGAGTTACTACCAACCGAGCTATGAGGTCAGTCAGAGTAACAAACATCCAAACATACATCCAAATAATCCTCACAAACTTTCACATTTATAATATTAGTAGGATTATGGATGGATAGTAGGAATTAGGATGATTCACTAGCTCATTTACCTATTAACAATCATCATCATCGTCATCATCATCAGCCCACATTAGTGCACTGCTGGACATAGGCCTCTCCCAATACACGCCACTGAGCCCGGTGTTCGACCCTTGTCATCCACTTACTGCCCGCTGCCTTTCGTATGTCATCGCTCCACCTAGCAGGGGGGCGCCCCACACTTCGTTTGCCAGATGTGGTCTCCATTCGTGGCTCATTTACCTATTAACAATAACAAATAGAAATTATACCTCGGTGCAGCAATAAAACCAACTACATTCATTCAAAAGTCAGCCATAAAATAATATTCCTTTAAGATATAACGACATCAGGAAATGTAAACACACGTGGTTCAATTAATGGAACCAGTCAGAACCAGAACTGCCTTACGCAACCCATTTGGTATCAAAACAAATTAATATTAACCTAAGTGCCTAGACAGTGCAACTTTCATTTTTAATATTCGTAACCAACGATGATATTTTTGTATTTTTTGGGAATAAGCCATTCAAATTGACGACCTCGGTGTCGCAGCGGGCGAATGGCCGTCTGAGACGCCCTTGGGTTGAACCTTTTCGATTCCCGCTGCTGGAAAAATGTTTGCATGATCTGCGAACATTTTCTTTTTTATTTGAATTTCCAAAGTCGTTGAACAAACTTTATAGCCATTGGATTTAGTATAAGCCCTATTAGGAATAGCACACCTTATGGATCACCTTGTAATTATAAGAGAGAGTAACATAGCCTATTTTTTATCCTAGTACCTACCTACGAAATGAACGAAGCCGCAGGCACAAGCTGTTTCCCCATATGTGGCAGACCTTGGCATCCAGAATCTAGACTTTCTCCTCTCTTCTCACGGTCTCATCACGATACGTCGGCTAGTGAGCTTATATACACACGCCCTAATGCCCATTACCAATAGTCTTCAGCACACGAAGCTCTAAATCTCAGTCTACGGTAAAACTGACACTGAGCCCGTTAATTGAACCGCTAGGGTTGTCACTTTCAATTTTAGAATTTGCCGATTGCGCAAAATCTCGTGAACAGTGGGCCGAGCACGTATTATTAGGTACGCCTACGATAAGATAGCAAATAGAAATGAAATATAAATAATAATAACACCTAACAGTCACATACATAGTCCTGACCCGGAACAAATAATTGCAGATCATTATTAATTTATTTATTTAATCTTAAATAATACGGTTTATTTCCCAATTACATTACTTAAGGATAGAATTAGATTACAATTATTACAATAAATGTTAATCAGATTAATTAAAAAATATATATAAAAATAAATTAGAGATACATATTCACAGAATGTCAAAATAAATAAAATAATCAAAAAAACAAAAAGAAGATGTAATTAAATTCATGCAAACATTTGTCCAGCAGCAGGATTCGACCCGCACCCCTTGCATCTCGGTTTAAAGATTATTTATTTCTCAAAGAACATATACATAACGTTCACTTATATGAGATATAAAAAAATTGTACTTAAGTTTAAGTAAGCATCTCAAGTTGGCAAGTCCATCGCCGCTTGTAAGAATAACTACTGTTTTCCTCATGATGTTTTCTTTCACCGTTTTAAGCACGTGTTAAGGCGCACTTAAATTTTTCGAACGAACCTCCGGAAAATCTTGAGAGTTGATTGATTTTTTTTTTCAAGAAAGCAATTTTAATGCTAGTTTGCACACTTTGCATGGAGCAACCCTATAGTTAGTTACCGATGATAGTTCGATTTAACGGCGCCCCAAAGGTTATGTTGTTTAGTTCACATCCGTTAGTCCTTCCCCTAATTTAAGACAACGGAGCTAGAAAGCTGGATTGGCCTAGATTAGGCAGACGAGCGTTTTTAAAGCGGCGTTTGTAAAGCGTATTTAACGCAAATCCTAAAAAGTCAAATCAAAATCAAATCTTTTTATCAAATCAGAATCAAATGTTTCAAGCACATTTAACACAACCTAGCCATGGAGGTCGTAAGAGGTAAAAAGCTAAGGGATAGGCAGCAGCATCCCCTATTGTAACAACGATAGCTCTAACTGTGGAGGACCTAGACTGCTTAGTGGAGGTTTGGGGTAACGCAGCCATCACGAATTGAAATGATCTACAAATTGCTCAAAGTAAAGTAATCAAAAACCTATTTTTTAAAGAATACCTTTATTATGACTATCTTACCTTAGTTTCGAACTAGTGTTCGAAAATTTACATTGATAATACTAGAGGCAGAAATGTGCTGTTTTGAGGTCAAATCATTTTAAACTCTATTCCCTATTAAAAGTAGCAAACGCAGGTTATTTATTATGCCAAATCCTTTTTGTTCGCGTTAATTTTCCCGCTCGTCTGCATCATCCAAGCCTTTAGCACCGAACTTCAGATTTATAGAAAATTACACATAAGAGATGCAACGGTGCATAACTCATTCCACGGTAATGTACAGTCGGACCCATAATTTAAGGTATACCTACCCATTTTATTTTATTTTTTATTTATATTTATCTACACTTTATATATGTATATATATGTGCCCTAATAACCACGTAGGGTTTGTGTGGACACTCACACTCGTCAGAGCCTAGTTGGTTCTTTCTCAAATTACACGAGCACTCGAACTGGGTAAGTATCAGTAGTATTTATTATCTAGAGAATTAAATACAATACAATAACTTTATTTCACGCAACAATAGAATAAAAAAAACAGATGGAATTTTTCTCATTTGCCTATTTACAAATTACATATTAAAGACATAAGAAAATAAATCGATTCAGCTGTACAAGGTGATTCATAATATGTATTCTATCCATCCAATCAACAAAATAAACAATAAAAAAACCCATGTAAATAGCAGTTAAATGATCGAAAAAAGTATAGCTATATAAACCTCCATCAATTTTTTTGCAATCAAAGTGCACCGCTTATTACTATCGGTGCTTAGTTAAAAGACATTGTTATTTTTTTTTGTTAAAAATAAAAGAAAAGTTTATTTATTATAAGTAACAGAAAAATAATTATAATAACAGTTGTAAATTAAACTAAAATAATATTATACTAGAAATGAACTCTGTTTTCTACGACTACGACTACAAGTAGAAAACAGAGTTCAGATCACCAACCACAGGCAGCGTGCCCAAAAGGCTGGCAACGTTACCTCGTTGGATCGCTATACTGATCCTTTGTCCGAGGTTAGCACCAGCCCTTCGGTCATTGGTCTCATCCACCAGCCTCGCAGATAAAGCAAAAATAAATACCTACTTTGATTCACCAAAATAGAATAGAATAGAATATGTATTTATTTTCTCTCAACAAAGGTTAACAGTTATGGATTGGTTACAGCAGAATATAAGTATTGTAGGTAGATAGGTTAACCGGTTTTGTGAGAGACCGGTACCTGAAATAGGTTTAAAAAACCTGTGCTACAGGACACCGGGCCCCATGCCGCTGGTCAATTTAGGTACCTACCGTAACAATAAACTAACTAAGAGACATGTCTTAATTTAACTGAGCTAGGCTAGGTACCTGTAATTATTTAAATTTAAGACGTGTTTAGTATAGTAGTACAAAAGTTAAAAGTAGTAGTAAATCTTTTTGGATTGTCGATTTTTGTAGCTCTTGACGTTTGCTGTACGATTTTCAATAGGTCTCAAATAAAAGTCCGTGACTTACATTTATTACTAAATTCCCATAGCTCGGTAGTTCAGTATAAAATATATAAGTACAAGATCACCGACATAGCTTCCAGAATTAGCAGGTTGAAGTGGCAGTGGGCCGGCCATAGCTCACAGAACCGACAACCGTTGGGGAACAAAGGTTCTCGAGAGGCGACCACGAACCGGACGACGCAGTGTTGGAAGGCCCCCCACCCGATGGACCGACGACATTGTTAAGGTTGCGGGAAGTCGGTGGATGGAAAAGGCTCAAGACCGTTCGTCATGGAACTCTTTGGGGGAGGCCTATGTTCAGCAGTGGACTTCATCAGGCTGATGATGATGATGATATAAGTACATAATAGCGTGTGAAGATATACGATTCAAAGAAAGGGTCTACGAATAAAAATTTAAGTGGGTACCTTAGCTTCGAATTATTATTATTATTACAAAACGTATGGCTTCTGGGCTTACCGTGACCGTGACAAATTATTAGGTACTTTCTACTTGTAATGTGTCCTCGAGTGTACCGTGACAATATAGTATTGGTACAGGGTTGTCACTTGTGACAGGACCATCCATAGCGTGACTAAACCCGTTCTGACAAAGTGGCATCACTGTCATCTGATACATTTGCGTTAGTTTAGGTATTTTTAAACGATCAAATTGTAAATGGTACTACATAGGGGGTAGCTAGTTACTACCTAGAATGATAGACCATAATACAAGATTATAGATACCTATGTATTCTTTTTTACAATCTTGAGGCAACTTACAGCTAGATTTAACAGATTTAGGTCATTATTGTTTACACTAACCAATAAATCTGTTAGAAGATAAACAATGATTAGAGTATCGCCAACTCTTACTATTACCATATTAATAATAAACAGTGATAGAGATAATTTCAAACAATGGTTAAAATATGTATAGCATTTATAAGAAATGTGGTGAGTGCTATTATTGGGTTAAGGATAATTATAGGTTTCCACTTATGGTCGGTTAAATCAGCGTAAACCCAGTCATTTATTTTCACTAGATAACATGAGGACTTGTCAGAGTAAAATTTGGTGACCCTAGTTTTCTCTGGCTGTTTATTTATTTATTTATACTTTCACACTTAAACTTAGTGTAAGGAGGACTTAATGCTAAAGCATTTTCTACCAGTCATCCTGGGCGTGCAAAAAAGATGGTGAGGCGTGACAATTAAACTAAACTTAGAAATAACTTACCTACTTAAATAGTTTACATAGTTATAGAGATATATATACCTACGTACGCACAAGTACCCACGTAGGTATCTAAAAGTGGGAGAAAAAAAAGAGAACAATTATACCTACAAAGGTACCTTTGAAAATAAAATAAAAAAACAAACACTTATACCCACAACTTGGTACCTACATTATGTTAGTTCAGAAGTAAGTACAGTGTATCTTTGTTACATACCTACCCAGTTCCTAGTGATTTTTGATGTAGTTCTCTCTTACCAACCTTTTGAAAGCTTCCCTTGTGTCAGCTGTTTGAAGCCTTAGATTTTTTGTGACAACCCTAAATAATTCACCTCTCAAATCTGGCGACTCAATTCTCCAGCATGACGGAAACACAATCCTTTGATGCACCTGCCGCGGCGTCACAATTTTTTTTTCTTTCTTTTTATTGTCCCGATTCTTTGTCCCGAATTACGTGACGCTATCGTCCCACAAAACGGCGACGATTTTAATTCGAATTGATGGGGTTTTTGTCGCGTCGAGGACTTAAAATGTCACGCTTCTGGGAATGGATTTATGATTAGGAGAAAGTTTTACTAACCCAACGGAATAAAAATTACATATGTGAGTTATCATCACCATCATTCCAGCCGTTGGAAGATAATCGGCCTCTTCCCCAGATTTCCAGGGCGACTCCCTAGGAGGACATTTCCTCCCACATGAAGTCCTACCCGCGTGCCCAGCGCGGTGAGTATGGGCAATCGAGCTATCGTTATAATAGGGGACGCTGCTGCCCATCCATGCTCTTATGATATACCTACACGGGTAGGAGATATGGAGGGGCCTATTCTTAGCCGGGGCCACCACGGTAATTTGAGTATATAATTTGTTCGGTTCGGCTGTCCTGTCCTTTTTCCAGGACATGTTTCACTCCCCTCACACTTGCTTGCTTGTCGTGCCAGTGGTTTCTTCTTGGCCATTCGACTGGCCTCATAGCTCAGTTGGTAGTAACTCTGCCTTCTGCGCTAGAGGTCGCGGGTTCGATTCCCGCACTGGACAAACATTTGTGACTAACACAGACGTTTGTTCTGTGTCTGGGTGTCAAATATGTATCTATTAAGTATATCAGTCTCTGGTACCCATAGTACAGGCTATGCCTAGTTTAGGATCAGTTGACCGTGTGTGATATGTCTGGAATATTTATTTATTTATTTATTTATCATTCTGCGGTCATTAAACAGGTTGAGGTACCTATAGTGGCGCTCGAAATGACACTCAACTGACATTCAACGCAGCAAAGTTAAATTCTTTTTCTCCCGTCACGACTACTGAGATTACGAGGCAATCAAAGGTTTTATAGTTTCTTTTTTTTTACAGGAGTTGACAACTTCTTCTAAAAGTAAATATTTGTTCGACTCACAATAAACTGCGCCTCCGCGCCTCGTTAGGAAACCTTTTAACGATTTATAAAAAATTGGAACTTTCTTTTCTTTTACTTTTTTATTTTTTTCTTTGGTTAACCACAATCTGGCCTCAATGCAGTGGTTATGATGTGGTTTTTGTTCAGGGGTCATCTAGCTTAACAATAATGAATGCAACAAAATAACCTAAAGATCTAGATCTAGACAAGGTGATTCATAATAAAAGTAGGCACCTATGCTAGAGGTCGCGGGTTCGATCCCCGCACTGGACAAACATTTGTGTGATAAGCACAGATTTTTGTTCTGTATCTGGGTGTTAAATATTTATCTATTATATATATCAGTCTCTGGTACCCATAGTACAGGCTATGCCTAGTTTGGGATCAGTTGACCGTGTGAATATGTCCGGAATATTTATTTATTTTTTATCTTATGCTATCCCGCAAGGGGCTTATTCTACGCCCAATTGGCAATTAAGTTTGATCTACGACTTTATATTTATTTAGATATATTTCATGGATACCTACAGCTTAGGTGTAAAGGTAGCTTATGTAAGTACATGTGCCCTGTAGGGCGCTGCAATTTAAATATAAAAATAAATAAATAAATATTCCGGACATATTTATATATCTTTTTTTTTTAAATATCCAAATATCAAAGCTTCAGCCTATTTTTATCGTGAAATTGTTAAAGCCAAAAATAGCGATACGTGAGCGAATGACGATAGTGCCAAATTAATAGCACGATAATTTATTCGTGCAGTAACTCAAAAGTTAAAAAAAAAAAAAAAAAAAAAAAAAAAAAAAAAAAACCGGACATATCACACACGGTCAACTGATCCCAAACTAGGCATAGCCTGTACTATGGGTACCAGTGACTGATATACATAATATTTAACACATATAAATACTCACATCGTTGCGACAAATCGCTGACTTTACGTCGAGACGCAAAGGGGTTTATTCTAAAAGCTGTGTATAAAATTGTTTGTCATCATGGATCGAGTTTGTCTCATAAATCTCGCCAGCCCGTTCCAAAGGCCGGTTCGATACCTACGTAGTGGTTTTGTTCTCATTAGGTTCGATATTTTCCATGTGAATTGTGACATTACAAGTGAAAACGTAATGTCACAATTCATAAGTCATGATGAAGACGTTTAGTCTTCATCGTGACTTATGTATGAGTCATGGCAGCAGATTAGTGCCGTTCCACTCACGAACCACCTTATTACATGGACCATTGAATCGAAAATCGCATACCTTTTAACGCTTGATCGGAAGTCAAAGAAGCTAGAATTCAATGGCTTCTAAATTCTATGAGATAGGGTTGAAAATGCTTGGGTTCTGATGAACCTGCATGACGAATGACTGTCACGAAGTTCCAGATTCCAGGGTCAAGTGCAACCATTAAATTGTGAGATTCTCTTGCTTTACAAGACCTCTGATGCTGTTTACCTAAATTGGAAAGTGTAGGCCGGACCATGCAGGCCCCCCAACCGTTGAACCGACGACGCTATACACCTTAACCTTCCTCATGTTTTATAATATGTAGTGTAGTGATGTGATATTAAAGAGTAACCTTCATCATCATCATGAGCAGCCGAGGAGCTCCACGTCTGGGCATTGGCCTGATAGTTCTACCAATTATTATACAAGGTGATTCATAATATGTATTCCATCCCGAAAGGGGCTTATTCTACAACTAATTGGCAATAAAGTTTGTTCTACGACTTTTGGTAATACGACATTTTTCATTGAAAAAACTTAATGCGATAATCAGCTGTTTTGGTTTAGTTATTAGTTTTAAAAGATGATAAAAATACCAAAAACAGCTAATTTGAGTTTGTGAAAAAAAAAAAATTAAATGAAAATATTTATTGTTGGCATATATTGTTTATGTAGGTATGTTCTTGTGTCGTTTGTTTATGGTAGTTTATTTTAGGTTATTTACAGTTCTATTTTTCACTTCATTTATTATTGTTTTTTTTTTCTCTTAAATTGTTGTAGGTACACGTTGCATCTCCCTATATTATCAAATCTCTCTAGCCCCAAAGGTTTGCTGGAAGAAAACTCTTGTTAGGGTTAAGCTCGCCTATGTACATGACTTTTGAAATAACCATTTATGTATCATGTTTCTGTGTGCAATAAAGAATTACAGAATTATTTATGTTTTTTTTCGCTAATATTACTTCTTTTCGTTGATACAATAACCCCCTTTCGGGATGGTATAGGTACATGTTATGAATCACCTTGTACTTTTGCAACATCAACAAACAAATTGATGAATGAGACCAGGTCACTAATAAATCGATGCAGATCATTCAGACTGGTTTCAAAGTCGGCTCGTGTCACGATCGTTTGCGTAACTCTTTTTATGGTCACCTGCATTGCCAGACTAGACTAGTGTGTTTAATTAGCTGCCAATTGAAGACGCTCTTTTGTAATTAATCTTGTTTTAGCAATACTGGTGACCCCGATTCACATATCCTCGCTAAAGAGCCATTGCGAATGCATATTCTCTGGTTTTGATGTTATTGAGTTGAGACGTCAAATCTAATAGGGAGTTTACACGGGTCGATTTTCTCCGCACGGCTAGGCCGCACGGCGAATCGATCGTCTAAATAACAATTCGAGGAGCAGGCGCGCTTTCTAAGACGTTTCAAAGTGATTCTAGTGATTTTATTGAAATAAACGCCTATCGACTTTTTTGATTCGATTAGGCCGCATGTGCCTAAAATCGCAAGCCAGCCAAAGTTGGGTGCTATCCGACTTTTGCCGTGTGGCGACAAGCCGCATGCTGCGATTGACTAAAATCGACCGTGTAAATGGTCAGTTGCAGGCGATCGCCGCATGAGGCTCAACATTTCTTCGGAAATGAAAGAGTCGCATGCGATTTTTGCCGACCGGTGTAAATGGGGTGGAATTTAAAATCAAACGTCCAAAAAGTCGGACATGTCCGGACATATCCGGACGGATGGTAACCCTATGCCCACAAGATCGTTTCGTCACCCTAACGTTACCGCGTTACAGCGTCATTCTTTGCGACAATCATGCGATGCAATGACATCTCTAAAATACGGTTTTCTTTTACTTTTCAGCCGGCAATCCAGAGCTCCGCGCAGTGTCTACTCGTACAGAAGCGCAGTGGCGCCCTCTGTCGCGTCCACCCACAGATCCAAAGTCTCTAGGAAGGTAAGAGGCGTTTGATCACGTTACTCGAGCCATGGGCACAACACTGCCCCCCCAAGCTCAGGAAACCAAAAAATACAGATAAAGTGCGTAGGGCACATCACTTTCGGTACCAAAGAGTATACAGGGTGAGTTTTTTTTTCAGGGCCACTTAGGCAAAGTCAGAAACCATGAGAGGAATTTATAAATTTAACAACTTAACAATTTCACCCATAGTTATCATAAATAAATAAATAAATATAAATATTCCGGACATATTCACACGGTCAACTGATCCCAAACTAGGCATAGCCTGTACTTTGGGTACCAGAGACTGATATACATAATAGATATTTAGCACCCAGACACAGAACAAACATCTGTGTTAGTCACAAATGTCTGTCCAGTGCGGGAATCGAACCCACGACCTCTAGCGCAGAAGGCAGAGTTACTACCAACTGAGCTATGAGGCCAGTATCATACATTTATTTATAATGTATAAACTAAATGTATGGCCATCCCCTAGCTTTGTTACTCTTAGTTGCCTCTAACGACTTCCACGGGTAAGTAGGTAGATATGGAGGGGCCTATTCTTCAGCCGGGGCCATCACGGTCAACGGTATGGTGGTAGTTCTACGCTAAATAGGTACCTACTACATTTCCAGGCTGGAGTGAAAGTGGATGCGATGGCCGCGCCCAACCCTTTCTGCCCCAACGTGAAGGGCATGTGCTGTCTGATGCTGCTTCTCAACTTGGGTCTGATCCTCGTGACCCTCGGCTTCGTGATTGTGCTGCAATTCTTCGAGCCACTGTTTGTCTGGTAAGCATCATTACCATCACCAGGCGGAAGCTAGTTTATAATAAATAAATAAATAAACATAAATTTATTCCGGACATTTCACACAGGGTCAACTGATCCCAAACTAGGCATAGCCTGTAGGTACAATGGGTACCAGAGACGGATATACATAATAGATCATCATCATCATCAACAACAACCTGTAGAAGTCCACTGCTGGACATAGGCCTCCCCCAAATAGTTCCACGACGAACGGTCTTGAGCTCTTTCCATCCACCGACTTCCCGCAACCTTTACAATGTCATCGGTCCATCGGGTGGGGGGCCTTCCAACACTGCGTCGCCCGGTTCGTGGTCGCCATTCGAGAACCATTACTCCCCAACGGTTATAGATAAATATTATTAATACCTAGTAGGAAGCGCTTTATGTTACGAAACGACAATAGTTTGAGTTCATTCTTCGCGACTTTTACAATGCATTTTGTACTCTCTATTCTCTATTATCTACTAGGTATTGTTCAGAGCACATTAAAAATCACTTACAAAGTTACCTACAATAAAACTGCACCACGTTAGCGAATGTTATGAATTCATACTAACTGTATTCAAAAGAGGTTAATTCCGTCACAGATAACATAATACTTTACTAGTTCCGTTGATTTTTTTAACAGTTTACTTGTACTTTCTTTGTATCTACAGATAATAAAATAGGTAATTTACTTTGTCACCGTAGACACCTAAAGAAAACATTTACGAACGAGTACAGTAACATCAAAAATAGATGATGAATACCCTCACAAGTTTCAAAAGTGTTTTATATGAAACCTAGAAAATTATTTAATTAAATACTTACGATAAAGTACTGATTTATAGAAAGTAGGTGAAAAACTATGTAATATGAATTTTTCAGAATAAAAAAAATATTGAGTTTATTTTTTAATGCTACAAATGCGATTTTAGGTATAAATGAATATTGAAGTTGAAGTTTGTAGCTCAAAAATGTATCATTTTTACATTTATTAATTTTCCAGGATATTAGGCATAGTCTTCCTAATATTCGGGTTCATCACGCTCGTCGGCAGTTTGATCTACTGCGTGGTGCTATGCCGGGAGAACCCGTACCCACGGTACCCGGACGATTTCTACTGGACCCACCACTGGTCCAAGACCATAGGGCCTTCGGAGATCCACTACAGCGCCAGTGAAAAGCCTTATAGAAACGGACACGATAGATACAATAAGTATAATGGAAAATATTCCGATCGGGAGAGTACTAAGGGTTATTCGGACAGAGAAAGCAAACTGAGCAGGTATTGAAATTGTAAGAAGTTTGTAATTCGTATTAAGAGTTTGTAATAAGAAGATTCTAAGTTTTTTTTCAGTAAGTGCCTATTTGACCATCTCTTATCACTACTGGATAAAAATAGTTCCGTCCCTTTCTGTTTACATGTAACAGAGAGAAATGGATATATTTTTTATCAGCCAAATAGCGATGATCAGAGATAGTGTAATAGGTATTTTGATGCGCATCGGAAAATTACGTTGCTGTTTTTAGAATACAATATCTATATTATCACGAGAGGGCCTTATTTCTATCAATAAAAATAAAGAATATTAGTGAAAAAAAACATTTTTATTCCCCAAATTTTTAATTTACCTGTTTTTGGTCTAATTGGCATCTTTATAACTGAGTAATTATCAAACGTACGAGAAGTTCGACATCAAGATAACCTAACCTAAAACAGCTGAATAACTAAGTTTGAACTGATTAGACCTCAAAACATGTTTGCAGTGTTTTTTTTTTTTTTTCAAATAAAAAATGACGAATTTCCAAGTCATAGAACAAACTTTATTGCCGATTGGGTTTGAATAGGCCCCTTTCAGGATAGTACACATATTATGAAACCTTGTAAATGAAAGTTATCTTTTGTGGCGTAAAAATTTTAAAATACCTACCAGATATTTGTAAACGTTGATAAGAGGGCTAAGAGAGGACCAGTGAGGATTGAGGTTACAGTTTGGTATTGGAATAAGAAAACATAAGCTTATTATCACATGAACGTTATTATAAAAAATTAACACTTTAGTAACTTGAATAACTAATGTAAATAATAAAATATGTAAAGGACAACACTCTGATATAAATGCCATATTAATTTTATAATTAAGGAGTAGTTGTCTGATTATTCAAATAGAATATAATTTGTATTTAATTTGTTAGTTTTATTGTATGTTACCTTTATTATTGAATTTTAATCCCATCTAAGTAACAAGATGATATTGTGTAAGTTTATTCTAGTAACACGAATCCATTGTTAAAGGTGTAAATAATGCATAAATATACATATATAAATTGTTAATTAATCACAAAAATCATTAACCGTAACTTTTTTAAGAATTCCAGCAATATATTGTTAAATATAGGCAAAAGGGATGAATAAAAACATTGAATAAATGAGTGACAAATATTAAATAAATTATTATTATTATTTAAGTATATTTAATCCTTATTGAGCCTACTTGCTTTCGAGTTCATTTGAAATGACATTGGGTCTTTCCTAGTCTCCCTGCATTAGGTGAATGACCAGAGGGCTATTGCACAAAGTACAGTGAGCATCAAAAGTAGATATGACAATTTCAGTATCAAAAGTTTTTTATAAATTAAAAATAATATATATTTTTCGATTTGTCGAGTTGTAAATAGGTACTTTAAAAGAAAAACATAGTAAACTTATTAAATATATTTAATCTATATTCTGAAAGAGTCATAAACTTAGATGTTGAGTTGTAGGAATATTATCAGTGAATTCCAGTTCAAAAAACTAAATTACGGCTTGTTGTTGTATATGCTACAAAATGTGGGCATGCACATTGCTAAGTTCGGACTTGCCTCTAACTACCCCAATTAAATATCTTTGGCAATATGGTCTAAGGGATTTTATAAGATTTGAGAGGATGTCAACCATGCTTGCGGATACAAGTCGTGCGCCTATTTTTTACTAAGGTAACAGCCCCAGGGTTGAAGTATGGTGATACTAGTGACTGGCGATAAATAATATAATAAGGTCTTACCTTTAATTAGCATAACCTAGATGACCATGAGAGATCCAGTGACACGCAGGAACTGATGCGTTATTTCGCATAAGTGCTCAATGTCAGGATGGCCGAGCGGTCTAAGGCGCCAGACTCAAGGCAACTTGCCCGCCAAGCGGGTATCGGGCGTTCTGGTCCTCTCTGAGGGCGTGGGTTCGAATCCCACTTCTGACAAATATTTTGAGTTTATTTTTATTTTTGCTACATTACTTTTTCCCTAAACTAATTACAAAAGAATGCGCTGAGATATGCTCTTGCAGTTTTGTTTAGGGGGTGAAGATTCTAAGGCTACGTCCGCAGAGACAGGCGGCTTGCATAGTGCGTAGAGCCTAGCAAGTCACCAAGCGAAAAGCTTAGTAAAACGAACGTTCGAAAATGTTGGGGTCACTAATTTTAACACACGCGAATTTAATCGAGCCGATAAATTTAGTGAGTGATTAAGGGGGTTAGATTTTATTATATAATGATAAAACAAGATAAATACATCTGTCCATACTTTATTTACAAAACTTTCTTTAAAATTAGCATCTATCTAAGAAACTAATGATACAATAACATACCTAACAAACATAATGATCAAAATAAATCACATATATGCATTTCATTTCTATTAATTGACATTTCTATAATGCAAAATGGAATGATAAATACATTAATAATTTTTTTTAAGTGGCAATGTCTCGCGTACAAAACGTACGCACTTCAATCACAACCCTCTTGGGGTGGGGGTTCAAGGTCAGTGTATAAAATTATATTCTAGAAATACTGAATGCAAATATCTGAAGTCAAATATAAAAAATGTAGCACAGTACAGGTATAAGGGATGAAAAATCCTAAATAAATAAACTTCTAATTAGAATTGGATGAAACGTGATTAGACAAAAACAAATAAATAAATAGGAAAAAATAATGCCAGTCAATAAGTACTAGAAAGATAGAAAAATGAATAACAAATTAACTATTTACAAATTTTATCATAAATTCACATTCAACTATTTCGAAAGTTTGAGCGTAGACGGACTTTATTATCTAATTAATAATAATTAGAGCTACGTCATCAACATTACTTAGAATAGAGCCTTCTTTAAAGAGATTACTTTATAGTCTTGTAATCAAACAATGTTTAAAATTGTAAGTATAAAAATAATTTCGCTATTTTGTTTAAACTTTTAATTTCAGTTACAACGTGAAGCCTCCTGGGGATTCCAATCGCTGGAACGCTGTGGCCAATACTGCATCTAAAAGTAAAAATAATATTTTGCTAACTATATGTATACTGCACAAGGTTTCGCTCACGGCTTCGCTCGCGCTTTACCCGTAAAAGTAACTCAGGGATAGTGTAGCATCATAATAATGAAATAATTTTTAGAGAGCGTTCTTAAATAAAAAATAAGTAAGTCGTCCTCGGTAGCTTAGCGGAGCATTGCCCGTCCGAGACGCAAGGGCGTTCAATTCCCGCTGCGCGACAAATGTTTGCATTATCTGAAAATATGGGTCTGGGTGTTGTGGTACCCTGGTACTCGTAGTTTCTGATACCCCGATACAGGACAGAAGATCGTAGTCAAATAACATTTTTCAAATAATGTTTTGAAACAAATAATGTTATTTTAAGGTTGCCAGAGCTCTTTAGGGGGGAGGGGTTCGGCAGGCAACGCATTAGCAATGCTCCAGGTGTTGCTGATGTCAATAGGCGACGGTAACCACTTACCATCAGGTGGGCCGTAAGACTGCCTTTTTTTTATATTATACGGAGGCAAACAGGCTTACCCTCCCTCCCTCAGGCCCTCCTGATGGTAAGTGGTTACCGTCGCCTATAGACATTAGCAACTCGTAGAGCATTGCTAATGCGTTGCCTGCCGAACCCCTCCCCCCCCTAAAGAGCTCTGGCAACCTAACTCACCGCAGGAACACAACACTATTTGTAACAAATAATGTTATTTGGCTGCGATCTTCTGTAAGGCGGAGGTACCTCCCCAGGCGGGCTGCTCCAATTCAGAGCGATGAATATCTCGCTGTGCCCTACCTCCTCCTTGCCTCCGTGTAACATAAAAAAACGGAACCCTAGTGTGGTCTCAAAACCACGTATGAGAAAGTGGTGTTAGAAATACTTACCAGAGATTTCACCATTCGTTGTAAACGCAGTCTCTAATCGCTGTCAGATCCGTCACTGAAGTTGTACTTCTTGAGCGCGCGCGCGCGTGCGTTCCCGCGCGCTGCCACCAGCGGACTGTCCTCCACCTGACAGTCGGAGTCAGAATCACTGGATCCCTTCTTCTTCGCCTTCTTCTTCGGATTGGCCTTCTTCTTATCCTGAAAGTTTATGTAAGTACACATATAAACAGTCACGTAAAATTGTAAATTAAAGGAGCCTCTAAGAGGCGCACTTTAATCCTTTCACTACACTGATTCTTTCACCGACGGTCATAGGCCCTTTTCAGGGCCACCATACCTCAACCTGGTCACCGACCTGATACGGGATGACCAAGAAAGAATCAGTGACACGACAAGAAGAAGAAGAAGAAGTCACGTACATAGTCCTGACCCCACACTAAGATAAAGATAAATATAAATTTATTTGCTTGAACATAATGTAGGTTAACAGTGGTCATAAGATGAATAGGTTTCAATTATGTTCTACCATAGTTGGCATGCAAAATTACAAATAAAAGAATGTCAAAAATAGTATAACTAAATTTAAAGATTTAAGATTCCCTGTGTAGTGGTTATCAGAAACTACGAGTACCATGGTACCACAGCTGCTTTCACTGACGGTCATTGGCCCTTTTCAGGGCCACCATAGCTCAACCTTGTCACTGACCTAATACAGGATGACCAGAATCAGTTACACGACAAGCAAGCATGGTACCACAACACCCAGACCCGGAACAAAATATTTGCAGATCATGCATTTGTCCCGCAGGGGGATTCGAACCCGCTCCCCTTGCGATTCAAACAGGCGCTCGCCCCCTACGCCACTAGATCATGTTACTGTGAAGTAAGAAGAAACAAACGGCAAACAACATCATCATAGCCTTGAAGAAGTCCACTGCTGGACATAGACCTCCCAAAAGAATGCCACAAATGGTCTTGAGCCTTCTCCGTCCACCGACTACCTGCAACCGTTATAATGTCACCAGTCCATCAGGTGGGGGTAAACAAATGGTGACAGAGAGAGAGGTTCTAGACATGAGTCACCAATATAGAATTAGCAAGTTGAAGTGGCAGTGGGCAGGCCATATAACTCGCAGAACCGACACGAGTTGGGGAATAGAGGTTCTCGAATGGCGACCACGAACCAGGCAACGCACATTATTAAAGTTCAAGTATTTCAAGTATTTTATTCAGAACACAAACAAAAAGTTGCGGGAAGTCGGTGGTTGGATAAGGCTCAAGACCATTTGTCATGGAAAATTTGGTGGAGCCCATGACATCTACAGGCTGATGATAATGATGATGAAACAAACATTGTCTTACCTTTTTACTATCAAATATGCTGTCATCATCATCATCACTGTCCTGGCTGAGTATCGCCTTCGCCGGCCGTTTCTTAGGCTTAGCCTCCTCCTTGTCCATATTCATAAGCTTCCGCTTGGGTGCAGGCTTCTTCTTAGGGGGAGTTTTGACAGGCGACGGCGACGGCGCTGGCGCTGGCTCCTCGTCGCTGGAGAGCACCACGGATTCGTGGAGATTGTTCTGCCTCTCTTCCTTCTTGGAGTCTTCTATGAGGGAGTCGAAGAGACAGTCTGGAATCAAGAAAATGGTAGATTAGTAACTTTGATCATGTCAGTCATCAGTATTTGCTACGGATGGTTAAAGAAATCTCTACTCTTTCTCTTTGCGTATGACGAAGCGATTCGGAAAGTTTCGTTTTTTTTACGTAATGTAAGCTAGTAAACAACGACTATGCAGTGTTGGAAGGCCCCTCAACGATGGACCGATGATATTGTAAAGGTTGCGGGAAGTCGGTGGATGGAAAGGGCTCAAGACCGTTCGTCGTGGAGCTCTTTGGGGGAGGCTTATGTCCAGCAGTAGGACTACTACAGGTTGTTGATGAAGCTAGTAAACTTCTACCGATACCGATCGGTATAATCATAGAAAAGCAAGAAATAATGGTCTTTTACTTTTTATGTAGAGAAGAGTCATTGTTTGTTTTAATTTAAGTCAAAGTCAAAAGGTGTTTAGTTCATTAAAATAAGATCACTTTAAAACATCTTAGAAACTGGATGAAGCTACGACAGTTCCTCGTGACCAAGCCATGAAAAACCAAGCAACAAACACGGCTTGGCGGCCTATCATTTTAGAAGAAGATAATTTTTCACAAAATGGAATGTAGAGCTTTAGCGTGGTGCAGATCGAACAGTGACGCTCTAAAGGAAAACAATCAGGTATTAAATAAAATAAATAATAAATATTCCGGACATATCACACACAGTCAACTGATCCCAAACTAGGCATAGCCTGTACTATGGGTACCAGAGACTGATATAATGCTGACGTTATAAGCAAAAGACGCAATGACATAATTCGTACTAACATTACCCCAGTAAAACATGTTTTCGCATCCAGATTCTTTATGTTCCTAGGGCCACACCTGTACAACAAACTTAATCGAAAATTAGGCATCTACACCATGAATTATAAGAATTGTAAAAAAACCTTTAGGGTTTTTTTACAATTTGTATAATTCATGGCCCTAAGAAATTTCTCTTATGACGAAACCGAGGAATTATTGAATAAGGTTATATAATTAAAGCAAATTATTTATGTCCTAGTCTAATACTTGCCCATGTATTTAAGTTAGCCCTAAATAGCATTTACAGATTTTAAGTTAATTAATTTGAATATTCATAAGTACCAACTTTAGTTATTAATTTTAGCCTTTTACCGCCTGAGACACAGGTTTTCCTAGTTCAGGCATCGTTTAATTTGTTACCCTATTAGATATTAATTCTCAATGTTATTCGTAGCACTAAGGTAATGAATAAAGATTTATTTATTATTATTTATTTTATTATACATAATAGATAAATATTTAACACCCAGACACAGAACAAACAGCTGTGTTCATCACACAAATGTTTGTTCAGTGCGGGAATCGAACTCGCGACCTCTAGCGCCGAAGGCAGAGTTACTACCAACTGAGCTATGAGGACAAAAAAAAACTTATAAAAATGTGAAAAACATGTGAGTTGACCCCCAGATCGCTTACCAGAGTCCATCTCAGTGGGTTTCTTGTGGTTCTTGGAGACAAAGTCGTCGTCGTCGCTGAGTGACAGCGCGCGCGGCCGCGCCTCCGCGTCGCTCTCCGCCTTGTTGTCGTGGAGCTCCACCGAGGAGCCGGAATCCGATTCCGATTCGCCATCTTTGTATTTTTGTACCTGTAATATCAGAATTAAAAAAAAAGGCCCTTTAATGAATTCTTTTGTAACGTAGCGGGCGAATACTCGTTTGAGACTCAAGGTGTGCTGGTTCGATTCCTGCTGCGGGACAAATGTTTGCATAATCTGCAAATATTTGTTCCTGGTCTTGGTGCTGTGGTACCATGGTACTCGCAGTTTCTGATAACAACGACATAGGGAATCCTAGTGTGTGGTCAGGACTATGTATGTGACTGTAAGTGTTTTATATATATATACATGTTTTTTGCTCATCATGTAGATTTGGTATACTCATTCTAGCTAGAGACTTAAATTATGTCTTAGTGCGTGGGGCGTACTAAGGGCGGAATTTCGAAAGTGTGCATATTAAGGGTCACAAATAAATAAAAAAATAAAATTCCGGAAATTATCACACACGGTCAACTGATCCCAAACTAGGCATAGCCTGTACTATGGGTACCAAAGACTGATATACATAATAGATATATATTTAACACCCAGATACAGAACAAACATCTGTGTTATTCACACATAGGTTTGTCCAGTGCGGGAATCGAACCCGCGACCTCTAGCGCATAAGGCAGAGTTACTACCAACTGAGCTATGAGGTCAGTATGAGAAATGAAGGTTTGGAGTAAAACAAACAAAAATGTAGTGTATTTCCATTGGCAGTAGACTCTTGAAATGTTTCCTGTTAGAGGTAAGATACTGACTTTGGTAGCGGCTCGCCTGGAGCCGGCCCGTTCCCGCGGCGCGGGCGCGTCCGCTAACTCTACGTCGGAGTCTGAGATGTCTCCCGATTCGCTGCCGCTGAACGTCATCTTCTTCTGCAAATTTAATATTCTTTTAAGTCCGAGATTGCATCCTTACTAATAAATATAAATGCGAAGGATTTGTTGGTTGGGTTGTCTTTCCTTGGCGCAGCAGCAAGAGTTCGAAATGCGTATTGAATGAGTACCACGCAGCGTCGTTGCGGACGACTGCCGGGCTATGACGCAAATAATGCGGGTTCTGTCCCGTGGCGGGACAAATACTTGCATGATATACAATTTATTTTTATGAATTTTAGCATTATTTACATAATATTTGTGTATAATGTCCTACTTGTCTGGGTGTTGTGGTACTATCACCAAAATTTCTGCCTTACTAATTTTGAAACTGTTTCGCTTGTACACGGCTAAGTAAGCCTGTCTGGCCCACCTCTTTATTTATTGTGATCCTTCGAGGGTGAACCATTAATTTTATGACTTTGATTACCCACTCTGTTGTTCAGTTGCAAACAAAACAATACGAACATATTGTTAGACAAAAACGGTACATTTTATGATTACGAATTTACGCAAGCAAGGCACAGATCACTTCACGCAAAATACACCCTTAGAGTGGTAGGGCGGAATTTTTGGTGATAGCACTATGGTGTTATCACCCACTTACTTTATCGGCCCAAATAAAGTGTGTCCACCTCTTGCTTAAAAATTGGTGATGAGTAAGAGTGGTTGAAAGAGTGGGAGAGAGAGTTTTAGTTTCTGATAGCCACAACACAGGGAATCCTAGTGTAAGATCAGGACTGTGATGTGTTTTTATAACAGCCCTAATGCTGTTTATCGCAAATACAAATACATACCTTCTTAGGCTCCTTTTTGAAGGAAAGCTTGGTCTGCTTCAGTCCATCCTTGTCTTTCTCAGCCTTGTCTGGTTTTTCAGGTTTTTCCACTTTTTCCTTCTTGACGCGGCCCTTGGGCTTCTTCTCCTGGCTTGAAGGACTGATGCCGGTTGGATCCTCCTGGAAATGGTATTAGATTTATGAGCTAATGGCAAAAAAGTTAGCCCAGAGGATTAGCAAGTTGACGTGGCATTGGGTTGAGCAGTTTGCCCCAAAACATTAAAGTGTGTGAAATGGTTCTAAGATCCTCGGTGGCGTGGTGGGCGAGTGCCCGGCTGAGACGCAAAAGGAGCAGGTTCGATTCCTGCGGTGGGACAAATGTTTGCATAATCTGCCAACATAATGTTCTTGCTCTGGGTGTTGAGGTACTCGTCGTTACTGATACCACGACACAGCGTATCCTAGTCTGGGGTCAGAACTATGTTTACGACTTTTATGTTATTATTATTTATCAACTTATTTTTAGACGCAAGCCTGAAATTTTTGTCCTCCCAACGAAAATTGGCGCAGCCGGTCAGATTCCCAACTACCCTGTAATTGGCGCAGCCTGGCCTACATGATATTCAAAACTTCACCGGATCATAATTTCCATGTTCCTGGCACATAATGATGATAACAAAAACTCTTACAGGATCATATTCCTTCTTGGTCTCCTTCCTCGTCTTAGCCTTCTCCGCGGCCTGGATCCTCTTGATGAGGTCTTCGGATATCTTCGGCTCCACTCGGCGTCCGTTGCCCGAAGGAATGATCTCGAACAGCGACTTCCGGTTTTTGTTCTTGTTTGCATTCTGTAAGACACACATGATAATTCCATGAGCATGTGAAACAAGAGAATATGATTTATTTTTTGACAATAAAATACTATTATGGTTTTCAGTTTCATAATTACTTTGGCTTATTTTGTTTACAGATGCTTTTTATCCCAATTATTTTCAACAAATATTTGGCATTGTACAAAGACTGATCATCTTCCTGCCCTTATCCCACATCATGTGGGGTCGGCACGACATGTATTCTTCTTCCATTTCCCTCTATCAGTCGTCATCTCAGCACTCACTCCTTTCTTCACCATATCAACTTTCACACAGTCTATCCATCTTTTCTTTGGCCTACCTCTACTCCTACATCCATCCACATTCATATCTAACACTCTCATTGTACAAAGACTAATTAAGAAAAAAATATATTCGCAGGAGCAGCTATCTTTTCAACAAAACAAATCAATAATATTACCTTTCCCTTCATATTTTCCATCTGAGTAAGCATGTAAGCAGAAGAATACAGAGAACACGGATTAGAGAAAGTTATAAAGTATTTTTGACTGGCCTCATAGCTCAGTTGGTAGTAACTCTGCCTTCTGCGCTAGAGGTCGCGGGTTCGATTCCCGCACTGGACAAACATTTGTGACTAACACAGATGTTTGTTCTGTGTCTGGGTGTTAAATATATATCTATTATGTATATCAGTCTCTGGTACCCATAGTATAGGCTATGCCTAGTTTGGGATCAGTTGACTGTGTGAATATGTCCAGAATATTTATATTAATTTATAATTTATTTGGATATAACTATTTAACTTATTTGTTTATTCATTTATTATTACACATTCAACTCACCATGAACTTGGAGCTCTTCTTGTTAACAGCACTTTCCTCATCTCTTTCCTTCTTCTCTACCTCTTCTAATTTGATCAGTAAAGCGTCCAAGTCTTCCCGCCATAAAAGAGATGCTGATTTCGCCCTGCGGTCAAAATACGATGTAATGAGACTGAGAGAGCGACAGCGACTTTGTTCGCTTACTAACTTTAGGTTTTTAAGACCACCACACCTTTACCGTCATTTACCTAGACAGCACAAGTGGCATGACTTACAAACATGCCCTTTGAGGTGTAGCTGATTCTGAGTAATCCCTTCTAAGTGCTCTCCTCGACTACAAAATGAGGCCAACTATTAGAATTATTTATTTCAGATAAAACAGCAAGGCTTACAGCCACCAAAGTGCCTACTGTCTGAAATTAAAACTTAAATATCATCATCATCATCATCATCATCAGCCTGTAGAAGTCCACTGCTGGACATAGGCCTCCCCTAAAGAGTTCCACGACGGTCTTTTGAGCCTTCTCCATCGACCGACTTTCCGCAACCTTCACAATGTCGTCGGTCCATCGGGTGGGGGGCCTTCCAACAATGCGTCGCCCGGTTCGTGAAATTAAATATACTCTTCTACTCTTCTTTCGTATTTAAACATCATCACGTAAACAAAGTCGCGGGAGCTTCCACTAATTATTTATGTGTTCTTTTTAAACACTCTCTATCACCCTAGTGAAATAATGATAGTCCTATTCAGTTATGTTTGGAGGTGTCGCTGACAACCCCTTACGCATTTCAAGGCTCTTGAGCGTCTGGAAATTTGAAAGGATGTCTACTATGATTGGGAATTAGTTCTGCTTACTTGAGGGTAGCAAGTTCCGACAGCTTCTGGTCTCTCTGCTTCAGGAGTTCATCTTTCTTCTCCTTAGTAAGCATCCACATGGACATTCCTAGCAGGTAGTTGAACTTCTTCACCTCCTTCAGGTTCTGGAACGCCTTGTCTGGAATTAACAAGCAAACTTTATTACTTTTAAATATTACCACACTTAATGATGGCACTGAGACTTGGTCGCTAACTATTGGCCTCATACACAAGGTCAAAGTCGCGCAACAGGCTATGGAGAGATCTATGCTCGGAGTTTCACTGCGTGATAAAATCCTAAGAAGAACCAAGATCACCGACATAGCCTCAGAATTAGCAAGTTGACGTTGGCAGGCCATGTAGTTCGCATAACCGACCGGTTCTCGAATGGTTGAATGATTCACGATTCGATAGTGACTCAAATATTTTAACAATTTTCAAATAAAAACCGTCCAAAAACTTTTCTTATAATCTCAATTCAGTTTGAGTGCAATTTCAGAATACAGGACAGAAAATTTTTAATTGAGATCCATAGTCCAGGGGTAATTTAGTTACCAGGATCGGCCGGTTTTCCTTTTTCACTCTCTGGTTCCGGTTCATCTTCAGATTCAACCTCTTCCTCTTCGACGGCGGTCAGACCTTGGATCTTGCTGGCCTTCTTCTTCCATTCGGAAATCGGGTCCGGAGCGTAGCCTGGAATAAGATAAGCGAGTCAGAAGAGCTGGGGAACATAGCTCAGAGAACTGAAGGCCTCTAATTCTAAATGGGGGAATAGGATCTGCACTGACGTCCCGTGTTGGGGTATATTGTGCATTGTCCCCCTGCTGACCTCGCCCCAGCCAGCCCAACTCCTTAAAGTAACGGAGAAGGACCCTGGGTTGGCAACATTGTTTGAGAATCCCCATGGATGAAAAAGAGCAGGATACAATCACCTCCTGCATTCCTCTTTTGAGCCTAGCTTCAATTGTGGCTGTGCAATGTAGTACAGCCGTGACAGAGGCCGCTGTCTGTAGCTCCAACTGACGGCCTTTGGGGAGAAAGGCTCTCGATAGGAGATAGAGGAGGCCCCCCACCTAGATGGTACAGCATGACATCGGTCGCTCTGGAAATCTATGGGCGAGGCATATGCTCAGCAGTGGACGTCCTATGGCTCAAATAATTTTAAACCATTTCGCATTACCTACATAGTCGTAGAATGAACCAAGTGCACCATACCTCTTTTGATGAGTTCCTCGACCATAGCCTTCCGTTTCTTGTTCTCTACCACGAGTCCCTTGTCGCACTTCTCGAGTATGAACCTGGCTTTGTTCGAGAGCTGGTCTGCCTCCGCCTGTAGCTGCCCTTCCAAGTAATCCTTACGGCGGTTGTAGTACTTGATTCGAAGCCCGTAAAATTCTCGGAGGATTTCCTCCACTTTCTCGTACCTGTAGAACGGATATTTCATTAGTATTTTTCAAGCTTTCGCGATCCGTATACATAGCTTTTTGAGATTGAAATAAAAAAGGTACGCGATAAACACCCGTTTGATTTTAATAAGCTATGGATATCTTATTATTCTGATTGTAATTGAATGCCCCTGACTACCCCATAGACATCTTCAAAACGGCTCGGGGATAACATTTGCGAGCCCTTTTCTCTGATACTGCTTCACATATTATGTTTGAAAACCATTGTGCCATTGGTTGTGAACAGCAGCATCAAGCTGGGACAGAACCATTTTGGCCTAAACAGTACAAAAAGTACAACATCACACTCAGCACCTAGATTGCGCGGTGGAGGCGCGGGATTTTGAGATTTTAGCCATATCTATTGTTTCTTTAGCCCTACGCACACCGGGACGGCAAGGCCGAGTTTTTTTATTTTTGCTAAATGCCATTCAAACTTATCTAGTATACGACTCCCAATGTTTAAAATCCATCCCGCATTTAGCAAAATTAAAAATACTTTGCCATGCCGTCCAGGTGTGCGTAGGCCCTTTAGCGCCACCGTCCGCCTGCGCTGACCTAAATTTCTAAAACTTACTTGTTCAGACAGCAGTTGTGGTCAAAAGCGTTCATGCACGTCATGGAGATAGTAGTTTGCAGCTTGAACACCTTGTGGATGCCCTCTGCCTCCACCTCAGCCAGCTTGCCCGGCAGTAGGGACACCACGAAACGCACTGTCGTGTCTGTGTTGTATTCCTGAGGAGGCAATAATAAGTTGTAGCTTGTTTGCTTGTCGAGTCACTGATTCTTTCTTGGTTATCAGGTGATGACCAGGTTGAGGTATGGTGGCCCTGAAAAAGACCTATGATGACCGTCGCTTCTTTGAAAGAATCAGTGAAGTGAATGGATTCAAGGCCTATTAAAGGTTCCTTGCGTGCTATGGCTCTATGAAAACTACACTAAATATAAAAATGTATGTAAAACTGGTGTTGATTAGTCCGTTCTGAGGTGCGTGCGTGAGTCAAAAAGCTCCCATCTCAGCTGTAATGCCGCTGCACAAAGTGTAGCGGCGCTGGTTTTCAGGTGGAACCGTTAGGGCGAAGTCACGATCGCAATCTAGAATGATGCGTAGTTGGTATCGCATTGCCGATTCAAGGCGAAGATGTGGGTTCGAATCCCGCTGGTTCGAAATTTTTGGATATAATTTATATTAACCGTAGAATGATGTTCAAGTTACTTACCCTATACTCAGAAATCAGGGGTTTCACTTTATCCGTGCCGAGCAAAGGCTCCAAGACATTCTCCTTGTAGTTCTGCGTCCAAGCGCCGACCGGAAGTTCCGTGATCTCAACCTTGTCTCCGGGCAAGATGGCCGCCTCGCCGGAAATGACGTATTTGTCGCCGAAGCCCTCCACTGTGCCGCGGAAGTTCTTGTACCACGGATGCATAGGTTTTGGTTCTTCGCCGTCGAGTAATCGGCTGAAAATTAAAAAAAAATAGATTGGATAAGCTAGTGACTAACTCTGTTCTTCAGAAATCTTCTTTAAAAGCTATATCGTCGACCTCGGTGGCGTAGCGGGTTAGTGCTCGTCAGACGCAAGGGGGTTGGATTCCCGCTGCGGGACAAATGTTTGGATTATCTGCAAATATTTGTTCCGAGTCTGGGTATTGTGGTACCATGGTACTCGCAGTTTCTGATACCCACGAAACAGGGAATCTTAACGTATGTGACTGTTGGATTTTATTTATTTATCTATTTATTTAACCTGCCCCCTGTCCCTTCAACTTGATAATTCTGAAAGCGACTATGAGCATGAGGCTAATAGTGGCTAATGAGTGGCCAAGTCTCATTATTTTTCACTAATAACGGGATATTTACCATGATTTGTGATTTTATTTGTTCCCCGATATTTATTCCCCAAGTTCCCCAAGTCTCATTGCCATATGTCATCACATCACTGGCAAGTAGGGTATCTTACCGTAAGTTCTGCACAATGTCCCTCGGGTTGTACTGCGGTATTTTGGTGGACCATCCAGTGCCGATGCCCTCTGCCCCGTTAACGAGCACCATCGGGAGGATAGGCAGGTAGTACACGGGCTCTATCTTCTGATTATCTTCGAATTCGTGCTGGAAAGAAAAAGTAAGTTCGTATTGAGAATGCGTTTTTTTTTGTTTTCCTTTTTTTAATATAGCTTATACATCAGAATAACACATAGGCTACAATTTATAAAGATATTGTGTGAATTGTCCAAAATATTACGAAAAGTGTCAAGTAAATATATATACTAATCCTGCGCAGACGAAGTCACGGGCACCAGCTAGTATACAATATTTTTTTTTTAAAAAAGATCGTTTTGTGTTAGTTTAATATAATAATAAGTTTTTATTACAAAAGGATCCAATGGACATAGTGGACGACTACAATGGACGTATAAATTGAACATGTAAAGCAGCGGTGCGATGGCGCCATTGTTGTTGAGTAGATGTACTACAGCGTACTACCAAGGGGTTGATCAAGCAACAAAGTCCAAGTATTTTTGAGACGCACTTACACCGAATATGAAACCCGAACCTTGGTTGGGAATGTCAGCCTTATTCTTCTTCTTCTTGTCGCGTCACTGATTCTTTCTTGGTCATTCTGTATTAGGTCAGTGACCAGGTTGAGGTATGGCGGCCCTAAAAGGGCCTAAGACTGTCGGAGATGGAATCAGTGTAGTGAAAGGATTAAAGTGCGCCCCTTTGAGGCTCCTTTCATGCACACCTCAGCCTTATTTGTATGGGCGGTGTTAGCGGTCGAGAGGATTGAAGCATGAACTCAATTCACAGCTTTAAGGCAGTTTTAACTCCGAGGAACTCTTTACTACCTAAATAATCAAACTTGTTATACTTAGTAATAAATTTGTTTTCGCAACTTACCACAAGCAGGGGATCATCGTGCGGATGGAATATAAGCCTTGTCAGCGGCGACATAAGAGTGAAAATGTAACGAGGGGACGCAGAGTCCTTGCCCCCGCTCAGTCTCGTACCGAACTGACCGCGCGGCTCTAGTAGATTGATGTTGTTCGAACCGACGTAGTTTTGAGCCAAGTTTACTATAGTCATGGCTAGAGACTGCTCGCCTGGAAGGTAAAATGACTTTTGAATACATGTAAATAAGGGCTGGAATTGATTAACACAGTATTGTTTGTTACATCATCAACGTCTGAATGATCATAATGAAATTTGGCAAGAGAGATTATATCCTGGGATATAATCTATATACTTCAGTTATAGGCTATCTTTTGTCTCAAAAGATAATCTTGAAGGGGTGAAATAGGGGTAGAAAGTTTGTATGGGTGATCCATAATTCCTCAAGTTAGAGATCTGAAAATTCATATTTGCTATTGGCTTTTGGTAAGAAATAAAGAAATACGTGTTTCAGAATTTTTGCAAAATCATACCTAAAGGGGGCAAAGAAGAGGGTGTAAACTTTATGAAAGCGGACGAAGTCACGGGTAACAGCTAGTATAATATAAAGCTTTCATGCATACTATGCTAGTAATGATAAATTCTTACCGTGATGGTAAGCCGAATGTTCAGCCACTGACCCAGCCAGCTGGGCTACCTTGACCTCTCGTTTGTCGTTACGTTTGATGCATGTGAAGATCACCTTACGTTGGCCAGGCTTTAATCCGTCAATCATTGACGGAATTGATCTGAAAACATTTTATTATTTTATTTGATTTTAAACATTTTTTAATAGATAATTAATCAAACAAAGCATGCAGTAGTGATACTACATGTGCACTGACGGCCAATTACAAGTTTCCGCAGTGGGTAGGTATATAAGGTAACGACAGACACACACATGATACACACACACAAAAGTTAATCAGTACCAAAAACAAAGAAGTTGTCATTGAGTAAGCGTTGAAGCTTACTCGTTTTAGTGTTGAATAGGTCGACATCAATGTTAGCTTTAAAAGAGCAATGACAGCGTACTAGCGATCGCGCCTAATCGCGCCTAAAGTAATAGCTTCGAGTCCCGGTGGTGCAACAATGGAGTTACATTTGGAAAATTTAAGTATGCAGTATGCTTCACGATGTTTTCCTTCACCATTTTAAAACTAGTGATTTTAAACAGTGAAGGAAAACATCGTGGGGAAACCCTGTTGATAACGCCAACTAGTCTGAGATAATGACGATACTGGGTCGGCCTATTTGCTTGCTTGTCAAGTATGGTAGCCTAAATAAGGCCAATGACCATTGGTGAAGAAACCAGTGTGGTGAAAGGAAAAGGTTAAAGTGAACATTTTAAAGACTTCTAGTGTGCAAACTTCATATCGACATGTCCTAGACACTACGGGGAGTGCATCCTGTAACAAATAGTAATTTTTCTCACCTGACATTGTCACCGTTTGAGAAGAGAACCAGCTCTAAATTAACGAAATCTGAATAAGTGACAGCCTTAGTTTCTTTGGTATACAAATATCTCTCCGGCAATCCAATCTCCTTTCTCCTCTTAACCTCATCCATATGGTTTGTCAGCCATTCCTTACGTTGATCGGCCCCCTTCTTAGAGAATGCCAGTTCAATATGGTGGTCATCTGTCGGCCCAGCATACTTGAATTTGATTCTGTGCCTTTCCATATTCTGAAAGTATTCCTTTGCCTCCTTGGATGTGGAGGTACCCAAACCTTTGTAGTACTTGATATTGTACGTGTGATGGTTATCCGTATCTTTCTTCCATTCTTCGAATTCAGGCAGTGAGTAGAACGAGATCTCCTTGTCCTTTTTAGTTGCTTTTACAATCGGAGTAATGAACTCTTCCAAGAACGGAAGCTTCAGTAGCTCGGGCCAGTTGTGATGGACAAAGTTTATGATCAGGCCCTTGATGTGGGATCCGTCCTGATCCTGATCTGCCATGATCATCACTTTACCATATCTCAGCGACTTCAGATCATCAACACACATGTATTTCTTCTTGTACTGAAGACCAAGGATTTTGATCAAGTTGTTGATCTCAACGTTCTCTAGGACTTGTTTGTGTGAGGCGTCGCGAACGTTTAACGGCTTACCCTTGAGGGGGAAGACTCCGTAATGGTCACGGCCGACCACACTCAACCCAGACACAGCTAAGGTCTTAGCTGAGTCTCCCTCAGTTAGAATAAGGGTGCAGAGATGGGCGTTTTTAGTACCAGCGTCATTTGCATCTTCAAGCTTTGGTATACCCTTCAACTTACTTTGCTTCTTACCAGATGCCTTCACCAGCTCAGTCTGCGCTTTGAACTTGGCCCAAGTTAATACTGATTCCACTAATCCAGATTTACTCACTGCAGTTATAAACTTCTCAGAAAGATTGCATTTTGAACCAAAGCTCTTGGCTTGGAGTGTCATATTTTCTTTTGTTTGCGAGTCAAAGGTTGGGTTTACAATCAGACAGTTAATAAACACCCACATATGATTCTTAACTTGGAAAGGCTTTATGTTCACACCACCTTTGTTTTTCTTCTTCAATACCTCAATTATGCTTTTAACAACACTGTCCGATACAGAGTCAACATGCTTACCACCTTTTGTGGTAGCTATGGAATTTACGAAAGAAACCTGTTGGAATCCTCTGTCTGATAGAGTAAGTGCGACCTCCCAGCGGTCATTCACTTTCTCATAAACAACCTTCAATGGTTGTCCGTTCTCGTCCTCTTTGCCTTTTATGTATAGATCTACATAATCCTTAAACTTATTTATCTTAAGTCGTTCACCGTTCAAGTAAACTTTTACACCGTGAGAAGACGCGGCGATGTCGTAAGCTCTGCGAGACATAATTGCCACTATATCATCCTCCAATTTCTCCATCTTAAACTTAGCCAAGTCAGGGCTAAATGTTATTTTTGTAAAATCGTCATCTTTGCCGGATTCCTTAACCTTAGGTTCAGAAGCCTTTGTCATGTTAGATCCCCACGTCTGTTTGAAGTGTTTCTTGTACTGTTTTGATGCGGTTTCTACTGTGAACTTTGTTGAGAATATGTTGCAGAGTTTAGCACCATATCCATTTCTGCCTCCAGTCACTTTTTCCTCCTCATCATTGTAGTTTGATGATGTCAGTAGATGTCCAAAGATCATAGTTGGGACATACATTTTCTCATCCTTGTGCATAACTACAGGAATACCGCATCCATTGTTGTACACAGATATTGTGTTTGTCTCCTGGTTGATGTCAATTTTGATGACATCCATCTTTGCGTCTCTTTGCTTGTTATCAGCAGCATTTACTAATATTTCATCATATATTTTGTACAATCCTGAAAATAGGAATAAGACATTGATTTATATAGAAAAACATCACAGGAAAAGTTATACAGATGACAGAAAGAATATGTTACCTGGCACAAAAGCCAACTCTCTCTGCACCATACAATCCTTAGACTTATCAAAGATCCACATAGTTTCCGTGGCTCTTTCGACCGACCCAATATATGTGTCGGGTCTTAGGAGAATGTGCTCCAATTGTGATTTCTTCTGATAAATCTTCTCTATAGAGCCCTTCTTGGCCGGAGGCCCCGGCTCGCCTGAGCCATTTTGCGTCGCCCCGCTACTCATTTTGCTGAACATAGTCTGTAAGAATAAAATTACAAAATATTTAAGATCCCATTAACCAAAAATAATAATAGTGCTTGCCAACAGACTATCAAAATTGTAGTATAACACATAAATTTTCATTTTCTGGAACATATTTTTTTTATTGAGAGGTAGGCTTAGAGGGTAGGTCTGTGTTCCCACCAAGGATTTGAATTAGTGGAGAGCCAACGGTCAAATATGCACTGACAAGAAAACCTTAGGGATTTGATTGCAAACCCATTAATTTTACCATCAATAAAATCAAGGAGTGAGACATTATGACGCTTTTAGCAAAATCGAACACATACTTGGAATGGTCAATCAGCATAGCCATAATCAATTGATTATCTGAACTATGCGAGTAGGTAAGTACATGGTAAAGTGATGCCCTTGCAAGGGATATATTTACAACAAATTACAGACCGTTACACAGCAGCAAAATGCCGCCAAACGAGAATGCATGCTCAGCTCACCTTTATATCTGCCATCTTGGTGGTGCTAAACAAACGTTTGCGATCAACGCAATGCACCGTTTGCCTAGACAAAGATACTAGACACAGATTAATCGTGCAGATTCGTAGAAAAGGGCATCGTTACAACCAAAATTGTAAATTTGTAATCACTCCGCGAGATACAGCAAAGACGCCAAACGCCAAGAATAACCAAACCATAGACAAAACGATTTAGTTTTAAAACGAATTTTGTTTCAAAATTGGACAGAACGTAAGCAGAGTATAACATAGACTGGGCTAGCGCGTATACCCGAGCAAGATGAAAGTTCGTATAATCCAGCCAATTAGAACTGGATATTTTTGTGCGAGGCTCTAGGCATGAGAATTACCATGCAATTAGTGCGGTTTATCATAACCAATGATACATTTTAAAATTTAAAGAAATGGTAATGATTTAAGCATTAGAAAACTAAATTAATAATAACGTGTTCAATTATATAGCCAGATCCTTTTCCAGCATAAAGTTTTAATTGCAAATAGAAACAAAAACGGTACTTACCGGTGAAAGGTAATATTTTACACTTTCCTTAAACTATCCCTCGTGGAGTCTATTATACTGCAACGTAACATGTTACCAGTTGAATTCTACAGCTGCTACACCAGGCACACAAGAATATTAGTTACTAAATTAGTAATTGGTAACTGTATGCCTTCTAAATCTTTGGGAGCGATCACACAAAAGGTTTTCCTTATCCTAACTCAATAAGCAGCTAATCAAACTAAAGGAGTCGTTTTGTTCTGGGCCTGGTCCATGTACACTATATAAAATAGAAAAAATTGAAAAATTTGTTTAATTAATAATCAAATTTATAACTTAACAACCTACTAGAAATAGAAATACCTAAGAAATATTTTAACTTTCACTATCATCATCATCATCATCAGCTTGTAGAAGTGCACTGCTGGACATAGGCCTCCCCCAAAGAGTTCCATGACGAACGGCCTTGAGCCTTTTCTATCCACCAACTTCCCGCAACTTATAATTTCGCCAACTCCATCCATCTCGTAGTCAGAGCTAGTTAACTCTGCGAGTACTTATTAGCTCAAAAATCTTCAAAACTTCCATCCAAAACGAAGTCAATTTAAATTAAATAACCAATTAAATACGTTTACTTTATTGCTTAGCCATATTTTAGAGTAGTGTACACAGTGCAGGCCCAGGCTCCATATATTGATGAAACGTCTCTTTAGACAGCGAGCCAGACTAACCAACCAATTCCATGTAGGGGCGAAAAAAAACGGATAGTTCGTCATCAGCAAACCTTATTGTCTATGGTCTCATTCAAGTTTGTCAAATTGGACAATCAGCTGTTCAGACAGTGTTTCCACTTTTAGGTATTTCGCCGTTTTTTAAGGCGAAACTAGTTATTTCATGTACTACTTAGGGCTTTTCTTATTGCAATAGGGATTTAGAGAATTTTAGGGCAAAAATAACTTGATATGGTAATGCTGTTTATTCTATGCTCTATAGCACTACCTATTATGGGATTCCACAAATTAGTTAGGTACGTATCCCGACCAAAAGTTGGTTTACCTTTTGTATAATACCTTTGTTTTAAAGGACATCAGAAATGAGTAACACGACAAAAGGATAATTTTTTTTTTTTTTTACTCGATTACTAAGTTGAAATACCATTTTAGCATTTTTTTTTCCATAGAAAACCTTGAAGTTGAAAAGGTTGATAGAACTTGGGGTTCCATCTTCAAACACTGAAGTAAAGAAAGATTTCACAGCGTCCTAAAAATATTGACAAAAGAAACAGGCTGATTATTGAAACCCTCAACGAAGTAGGTACTCCACAATAAGTTAGGAATGCTAGCGAACAACAACTCAATTTTGGAACCAATTACATAGTTCCTTGGTCAATGTCGCGAAAACCTGCGAAAACAATGATTCGGCGTCTTTTTTTTTATTTTCTTCTCTTTCAATTAATAATATATTATGTTAAATTTTCGCATATAAACTTGCAAAATAATATTTGTTCTTACTTTATGCGCCCTAAATTAGGGAAATTCAAAAAATAATATAGATTTTTAGGGCTATTTTCCAAAGAATTTGGGAAAAACCAAAATCTTAAGTGGAAGCACTGTTCAGATGACAGAGCCATTGACTGAGACCTGAGACATTTTTGAGGTTAGGAAGGTAAAGTTTTTAACAAAATAGCTACACAAATAAGTCTAATGTCGTTGTTATTTTGTGCACCAGCAATTTTCCGGAGAAGCGTTGCGCTTCGCTTGCCATTCCAATGCAAAAACTGTGTGAAAACAATCAAAAGTGAATCTTACAGCTCAGTCACGACAAGAACTATTCACGATGTAAACACAAACGTTTTAAAGGATGTTATTCTGTACAAATACGAGAATCCCAAGTTTTATATGTACATGAACATATTCGCTGTGGTCCAGTACGTGTTTTGGACGTATTTGGGCATATTTGCATTCTCCTCGCTAAAAGACGCGCCGGTGGATCGATCAAAGATTGACGAAAGCACACCGTGGTTCAGGAGGATCAATCTTGGAGAGAATAAGTACAGAAACACATTGGGCATTCTGGCGGTTGTCGTAGGTACATTAACTTTATATTTGGGCTTAAGAAAGAACAACTCACCAAATTCATTACAATACCTAATTTATTGTCTTATTCACTTCTAATCAAAATAAATAGAGTCATTCAACTAAAAACATGATTTGCATAAAAACTGAAATTTAAATTTAGAATTGAACTGAATTTTAAATTTAGAAGCCCTACATGGGCTACTTCTAACCAAATTATTAGATAGTCAAAACATAATAGTTTAAGAAGTTGTCTGATATATTGATGAGAAGTATAGCAACATAATCTAATTATGTTCTTAATTTTGATTACAGGCACAGGTTCATTATCAATGATATGGATGTACACAATCCGCTCAGTCCGTTACCTTATCCTCAACAAGGGGGGAAGAAACATCACTCTTGTGACGTACGCACCATTCGGCAAAAACCGCATGATGACTGTTCCTTTAGATAATGTTTGCTGTAAGGAGTCCAGGAACATTGCAAGGGTACAGCTCCCGTTGAAAGTGAAGAATACTATGATGCATTATATGTTAGACATGAGAGGAGAGTTCAAGAATCCGAAACTGTTCGACTGCACTGCTGGGTTATCAAGAAAAATATAAGAGCTTGAATGAGTTTAGTAGTGTAAGAGTATGATTATAGTAAATATTTACACCACCTGAAACGGTGGAGGAAAACATTGTAAGGTAACCAGTGTATTCTTATAAGCAGCAAAGGGCTTTGCTGTCAATAATGGAATACTAACTACTTACTACAAAATGTCAGAATGTTTGGACGTGACTCTGACCACACTTAGACACCTTCAAGGATCTGCACCTGGAGATCTAAGAGGTTGTTTAAAAATCATCAGCCTAATTTTTAGTATGTACATAATATGTCATAGAATATATGACATTATGTTCACCATACTATTCCAATGCTAATTAAGTAACATTGTAGGCCAGAAACATGGTTATACAGGGCGTCCCAAACTTATGGGACATGAAGGGGAAGTACCTTAAATATCGTAGTTAGGGTATTTTGCTGAAAGAAGACTTTATGTTACTTTTAAAAGTTAGTAATACTGCATTCATAGATTTTCTAAAAAATACTTGCTTCGTCTGGGAATCGAACCGACTTAAATGTCAAAAAAACATCACCTACTTCTATGATGCCAATCGAAAGAATAGCTAAAAAATAATAACTTTGCTTAAGTAACATAGTATTTTAAAAGAAAGGAACAACGTAAAATGATTGAGTCAAATTTTTCAAACACGTTTTATTTAGGATTTTTTAGGATATGTAAAGAGAATACCATAATGTTTAGGTCCACTTAACTTAGAAAATTAAGAAATCTTAAAATTTATGTTAGGAATCCTAAAACAACAGAATCGACACCAATGTTGTTGTTAAATTTGAAAATGGAACAGTTTATGAGAGCGTTTGTTTGAATGCATACTTTAATATTTTTAAAAAGAACAGTGAGTGTTCACCATAAAATGATAAGAAAATCAACAGGCAGCGGAATCATTAAAAGATTGGCGATTTGCGTAAGACAAGAGGAATCACATTTTGAGCATTTAATTAATTAATTTACAAAAATACTTACTTAATTGACTACGGCACTGTCATGTATGTTTTTAATTTGATTAAAATAATTAATTTCATGTTGTTCCTTTTTTAAAAAATACTATGTTACTTAAGCAAAGTTATTATTTTTTAGCTATTCTTTCGATTGGCATCATAGAAGTAGGATGATTTTTTTTTTGACATTTAAGTCGGTTCGATTCCCAGACGAAGCAAGTATTTTTTAGAAAATCTATGAATGCAGAATTACTAACTTTTAAAAGTAACATAAAGTCTTCTTTCAGCAAAATACCCTATCTACGATATTTAAGGAACTTCCCCTTCATGTCCCATAAGTTTGGGACGCCCTGTATACATATACTAGAACAATGAGTATAGCATTGATATGTTGGTGAATCAGTGTTCACCCAAAGCCAGTGGCTTTTTTTTTAACAAAAATAAAACAAAATATCCAGAGATTTATCAGAAAAAATCTTTATTATTTAACTACTAGATTAACGGAAAGTTTAGTCGCTCAAAACAGAAATAAAGTAATACAATCAAATAACAAATAATATTTTTTATTTTCTATGTACAATCCTGATTTCAAGTTTTTCCTTTAAAGATGCAAACAATTTAACTTTTAACAATTTTTGGTCTTATTTGCACCTAACATAAGCCAACCTAAAAAAAACAATCAAGTCTTTCCACAAAAGCAGTGACACCGTAAACGTAATGAGAAACATTAAATTAATAGGGACTTTTCACTGAAAAGCTCAAGCTAATAAACTTTGCAGTACCTACTAAATCACTTGACATTTTGACATCATTTTCCTATTTACATATACCGCCGTACAAAGTATTCTAGCAAAATCTTGCCAATGAATAGTCCAGTCACTTATATCTAACCATCTAATGTTTTTAATTCTACAAAATGCTTTAACTAGCTTGCTACCAACAAGCTACTGAAGATCAACAATGTATGAGTGTTAAATCTTAGAACATGACATCAAAACTACATGATTTAAAACCGTATTGTACTAAAATTCTAACATAGATTGTAGTTATCACATTGGCATTCTACGTCCACAATGATACACAGTAAGTAATGTACAAATAAATCATTGAAATTATCGTTTTAGTACAATAAGGCTTGTAGCACACTAGTGTGCCTATTCAAAGTCTTAAGAACTACAGATATCATTCTAGTACATTGCTGATACCAATGAAATTAAGTACAACATTAAATTCTTATATTTTACAATAAAATCATAAATATGTACTTACTACAATAAGTTACGTGTTAAGGCTCTGTGTATCCACACGAGAAGCTGTGCTTATGTTTTTGTATTATTATTTTGAATAATTAATTACATAAAGCCATCACAGGAGAATAACAATAATTAAATAACATGCATTACTTCACACTGCATTGCAGTTACACTTTCATTCATTTCATTCACACACATCAGTTAAGAGTTAAAATATTAATTAGCATGCATGATAGATAATTTTAGAAAGTCGAAATTCTGACGCTGTCAATAAGCGAAACGTTAGTTTGTGACAATTAAATTTTAGTTTAATAACCATCATATCTCTTTTTAAAATATTTTTAGTACTTAAATGAAGTATTATAGAAAAGATTTTGACAATTTACAAACAACAAAGTATTTAATTCGTTGTCACACTTCATAATCAAGCTTAAAGTAATAAGTACATTAGCAAATGCATCATTCAAACGTTTGAACATTGTTGTAATAATTATTATTTTTAAGGATTCTAATTTTTAAATAATGAAAAATACTTTCAAAATAATTATAATGTGCATTGAAGAAATGGTAGGTGAATTGGATTATTAAATATCTTATTTATGACCTACAGACAAGTATGTGAATGCCACTGAATTTACAATAATATTATTTTTGTAAGATAAATAAAGATTCTAGTTTTTAACATCACTGAAATTAATCTATCTCTAGCTATTTTTAAGTAAGAAGCATTCACACATTTTTATAATGATAAACCATCCATCAGTCTATTTATAAATTTTTCAGTCTGCCAAAAATAATAACAAAAAAAAACACCTAATTTTTAATGAAACAAAGCAACAAAAAATCCCACATTCTATATTTACAATGATAATAAAAATACCCTTATTGTTTACGAACATACATAATAAGATGTCAAGAATATTTAAAAAAATTCTTTAAGTTATCATTTTAGTCACAACAAATGTCATTTAAATAAATATATGGACTATTATGTTTGAAAACATGACATCAATATTGGTACTGTAATCAAATTTTAAATATATTTGGGAATACCTACAATCTGTCCCAATATCATTTTGATTCGATTAAATCACATACAATTTCAAATGACCCAGATTTCCTTCACATTGATTGTAAATGTCATTCATCTAAACATTCCAAAAATATCATGATTTCGATTCGCGTGAATATTCATACAAAACTATCTAGAGTGGACTGTGTCGACTCGTACCATTTATTTCGTAAATACATTGTCAAGGGGCTGATTTGTTTTACAAGCACATTGATTCACTAGATGCAAACTTCTTTTTGAATGTTCTATACAAAAACTCTGAGCCATTCTGTTTTAATAAACTACGTTACAAATCAACCCTATTTCGCCTTGAAAACGGTCATTTAACGCCAACTCAAAATGTATATTGTACACTTGCTTGCGCCCACGGCTTCACTCGCGTGGTTTCTAGATAAAAAGTAACCTATATATAACCTGGTAAAGAGCTCGTATCTATTCCAAGCTTCATCGAAATCGGTTGAGCCGTTACTGCGTGATTGAACGACAAACACCCTCACAAACTTTCGCATTTATAATATTTGTATGATAAATAGTCGCATAATGAGTTCCATAAATATTCTGTAGCCAATTATGAAAATCAGTGGAAAATCCGTGTATGACAATATTCTGACCTTTTAACCTTTTCGGTTATTCCGTTCTTTGTTCAGACATGAATGATGCGGAGTCCTGATTTCAAGTACCTAGTTTGACTCCTGAGGGCTGACCTATGTCTCCTAAACCTACTACATTCGGCAAATCAGATATCGCGGCGGTTGCTTATTTTGACAGGTCAAGTTAGATGGCTCTGAATCGTACTGCAGCTCTTAAGATGCATTTTTCTCCGTCCTTACAAAAGCTGAAGCGTCCAAACCGACTGAAACCACCTTTACACCGTTGGTGGTCCAATTTATAACACCTTCAGCTTCGTCACTCAAGATCACTTCGCATCAATTTATATTGTCTTCAGTCCAATGAGCCAAACGAGTTGAGACTTCAGGGATTAACTCTAGCTGACGCAAAGCCAAAGGTCCATGGTCCGACTAACGCATGTCCATGGTCGGACTAAAGCTTCCATGTCACAACAAGCCATTGCTATAACTTAGTGTTGCATGATCCGAATGCTCCATGGTAAATTGGAGCTACTAGTTGCTTGGACGCACCAGTGTTCCATGGTCCGATAAACGTTATCTAAGATTCGACTGAAGCTGCCATGGCTCAATGGCCCATGGTCCGATTGCAGCCATGGTCCAATGGTCCGTGGTCCGATTGCAGCCATGGTCCAATGGTCCTTGGTCCGATTTAGAACGTGCGCCTGCGTCAGTCCGATAGGCGCCGTTCGCGGGTGATCCCGTCGTCGTCGTGAGGGCCAATGCTGTCCACTTCGTCGACTTCTTCGAGATTCTTTGTGTTCGGGTTGCAGAGCCTGAAAATAAAACATGGATTTTTTTAAGGATTTAGAATTATTTATTTCAGTTAAAACAGCAAGCTTGCAGTTTAAACCAAAGTGCCTACTGTCTAAAATTAAAACTTAAATATACTCTTAGCGAATAAAATATTGTACAAATGCTATCATTAAAGATGTCGACATGTTACACAAAGGTGTCGATTCTGTAAAAGATTTCTAAGGGGGGTAGTCAGAGGCATGTCCGGAAATTTGGCACGTGCTCATTTGCATTGAGTTTTCCATACGTGAACAGGTTGCAAGCTAATAATTGTATTCGTTTTGATATCTGTTAATTTTAATAGTTCTTGGTTTTTGTTAGCTACTATCAGATGCCTCATTATCCTACAGATGAAAAAAAATATTTAAATTCAATTGTTCTGATGTTTTTCCAGTATTAACAAAATGATAAATTAGTTACATACCTACTTCCATATCTGATTTCTTATTTTATCTTAGGATACAAGGTGATTTATAATATGTGTGCTGTCCCGAAAGGGGCTTATTTTACACCCAATTGGCAATAAAGTTTGTTCTACGACTTTAGCAAATTCGAAATTTTTCATTGTAAAATCAGTTCAAACTCAGATGTTCTAGGTTGTAATCTTTATGCCGAACTTCGTACGTTTAGTAATTCTTTTTCGCTAATATTCATTGTTTTTGTTCAAATTCTCATTGCCCGTGGTCCGGTTCAGTTGTCCGGTCAACCGGACTACGGAAAAAATATATTTTCCATAGTACAGTCCGGTTGACCGGACCACGGAAGATCTAGTTTAAACTTTTTTTTGGTTTGACCTTTTTTTCAAGTTATTGTCAAGTCATAATATGTAAAAACAGCTGATTTGTAAATTTTTTTTTCAATGAAATATGTCGAATTTCCAAAAGTCGTACAACAAACTTTATTGCCAATTGGATGCAGAATATGCTGTTTTCGGGATAACATACATATTATGAATCACCTTGTATAATTTTATTTAAAAAAAAGGCAACCAGACTATTCAAAATATTTATTTTTCAAACAGCAACACTGTCCGCCCAACATTAAACGCCCGGTTCATGGTCGCCATTCGAGAACCTTTACTCCCCAACGGTTGTCGGTTCTGCGAGCCGATATGGCCTCTGCCCACTGCCACTTCAACTTGCTTATTCTGAGAGCTATATATATGGTTATACTTGTATAAATTGTTAGTTGTAATAGAGTGGTCGGTGGATATTTACTCGAAGTACCTGCATTTGCAGCAGACGATGCAGGGCGCAGCCAGCAGCAGCAGCGGGCTGGCGACTAGCAGCAGCAGACCGAACCCGGCGAATATACCGACCACCTGGAAAGAAGACACAAATTCATTAAGGCGCTATGAGAATCATAAAAGTTGTCGAGTGGGCGGAGTGAAGAAAGTGACAGCGCTACGTACTATAATTGAATGTGGAAAGAGATAGCAAGCGTTAGAAGGCGCTCGAAAGTAATCGACGTAAGCGACATATAAGAAAATATCGATTATCTTCAAAACTAAGTATTTTTTTTTAAGTGTCTTGGATTTAGGTACCCAATGCTATTGTCTAACACAATATTTAAAAAAAGTTATTTATGATTGATAGTTTCGGAGTATTTAAAAAAAACTGTTGCAGAGGACCGAACTTTTACCTTTGTCATAAAAATCAAAATTGTGCGTTTTGCGGTTATTGAGAAAAAATAGTTCAAAAATCATAAAACAATTTAACCCTCACCTTAAGGGGACTTGCTTGTCCGACAGCCTCTATTCACAACGCGAGCGTTTCCAAATTTTTGCGCATTAGATCTATCCTTTCAATGAAGGAAAAGTAGGAAAACGAGGAAGAGGAAGACCAAGAATTAGTTACATGAACCCGATAAAAGATAAGATTGCCGTCATGTCGTATAAGGAAGTAAAGGAGCTCGCATTGGAAAGATCAGAATGGAGGAAATTGCATCATTACACCGACAAGAGCTAACCTCTTAAATATACTATCCAAAATACGACTAACGCAGTCATCATCATCATCATCATCAGCCTGATGAAGTCCACTGCTGAACATAGGCCTCCCCCAAAGAGCGCTACGACGAACGGTCTTGAGCCTTCTCCATCCACCGACTTCCCGCAACCCTCACAATGTCGTCGGTCTATCGGGTGGGGGGCGTTCCAACACTGCGACGTCTGGTTCGTGGTCGCCACTAGAGAACTCGACTAAAGCAGTACCTACTCAAAAATAACCAAGTACTTCGGGTTCCGTATCTCATTTGGAAAAAACGGAATCCTTATATCACTCTGCTACCGTCTGTCTGTCTGTATGTGAAGACCCATTTTGTCAGCACGGCTAAAGGTCGCCATCATCTCCCTGCTCTTATCCCACTTCATGTGGGGTCGGCACAACGTGTTCTTCTCTTCCACTCACCTCTATTTTTTTATTTTTTTAGTATACAGTACAATACTAGAGGTGACTTATAGAATAATGGCTTGTTTATAATTCAAATTAGTTTAAACAGAACCTACACTAAGTCATAGACTTGTGTTGTAGGTCCTGCTATCCTTCCCATGGTCTCTAAAGTCGTAGCTATACCAGAACATTTAATCATTAATCATTAGTACAAACCTAAGTAATATATCAGTAACTAATTTATTATTTGATTGTAAAATCTTCTTGTCTATCAGCCGTAATGTCAGTATTCACTCCTTTCTTACTCATGTCGTCTTTCACACAACCAATAATAATAATATCTATATTTCAGGCTACTTGACGCATTACACAAATATGTGTAATGTGACATGCCATGGCCCATAACATGGTTGATAATAATGGCTAACGTTTAGCCGTGATTATCGACTTGAAATTTATCCCAACCTGAGCGCGATGCCACAGGACAGAAGCGCGTGAGTGACCCAGCTTGTTCTTGCACGGTCCTTTGTCGTAATGTCGGAGGAGGAAATCGTCCTGAAACAAAAAATAAAACATCAACCCTATTATCCGTAATCAGTCAATAACTTTATCAACTCGATAACTCTCGCCCTGCCCTTTTCTAACAGTAAACGAAGTTAAGGCGGACATACTTTTATCGAGTCGATAAAGATGTGAAGACGGGGACTATGGGAGCAGGCCTATGTTCAGCAGTGGACGCCGCAAAGCTATAGCTTGCCCTCATTTCGGTCACAGTCGTAGCATATGTGCTACGACATGCTTAGGTGACCCTTAACCATATTTTACCCATAAGGGTGTTGTGTCAATCGATCGATGGTAGAATGGAACAGTCAACTTCGATCGACAGAAGCTACCACACGAATTGATCGTCGATAGATCGATTCAATATCGATTTATTCATTGATATCGCATATTTTGAAACGTATTAAATCTAGTTGAATTTAAGCTTTACCTCTTTATTAATAATCGAGTAGGAGCATATTCAATCTCAAGCTTTTTTGGCATCTAATAATCTGTACCTATCTATCTATTAGTATTCCGTAATAACAGTTACGTTTTAAATTAAAAATCGCCAGTAAAAACGTTACACAAGAACTAGATTTATGAATTTAAATTCGACAATCATTTCAAGCTTTCGATAATTATTACTGACATTAATTACCCTAAATGATAACTCCGATTAAATTCGATACCAAAAGTAGCTTGGTATGTACCTACTATTAGGTATTATTATTCTCATTAGGTATTTATATCGCAGAGTGTTTTTGGCAAGCTATGAATGCATGTACTCGTAGGTCCGTAGCCATAATAAGTGCAGTAATAATAATGATCAAAGTTCTTCAAGTTTTTCGGTTTTTATAACTACTGCGGTTGTTATCGTTTCTCTAAATTATTCGTTATCTGTTTTTTGTTCCGAAATAATTAGTTATTTTGATTTTTGATTTCATTAGGCGCTCAGAAATATTAGTCATTTTTCTGTTTAGGTTTTCGACAATGTAGTCATTTCTCGTTTTAGGTATTTTACTTCTTAGACGGTTTGCAAATTAGGCATTCTGATCAAGAAGCGTTCAAATGACTTCCAGAGGAACAAGCACCTAAAACTCGTAGTGTGGTCGTTATATCAAAATGTCGCAGATCTACGCCATTTTGACATCACGACCACAATATGCGATCTATGACCTCACTTCTCCGCGAATGGAGCAGTTTCAATCGCATCATTTTAAGCTGAGCAGCAATTTCTCCACGATTAATGTAATAAAATTTTACGATCCCAAGTAGTGGAACAGATAACGCCTTTCTCCACAAACCATGTAGGATAGGAGTCGTGACTAGATGAAGCGAATCACACAGAATAAACAGCAGTAGCACTACCAGGGGGTTAGAGAAAGCGACCGAGACCGGTCTAGAACACGCAAGGATTTTGTACTACAGGGTGATTCATAACATGTATACTGAAATAACTTCAGCAAAAAAAAAAACATCAATTAATTTGCAAAAAATATGTTTTTTTGCAAATTAGATGTAGTAAAATGTAGATTTGACCCTGATGCTGATTTTTACATAGAGTTTTTTCAATAAAAAATGTCGAGTTTCCATCAGTAACAGAACAAAATTTATATATATTTATTTATATACGGCCCCTCGATGGAACAACGACATTGTGACCGTTCGTCATGGTACTCTTTGGGCAAGGCCTATGACCAGCAGTGGAATTCGTCAGGCTGATGATGTTGGTGATGACAATAAATTCAGCCAAGTGCAAGGTAGACTCACTAAGGATTCCGTTCTCAGTAATACTATAAAAGCTCCTTTGTAAGATAAATGCCATAATCTCCCTGTTATGCCATTTAATAACCATATCTGTGAGTAATCTGATATTCAAAAGAGCCACATACGCTTTCTCTCAGCGAACAAAGAACAATAACAGGACATTATGCCTTCCGCGCGGAAGCGTAGCGAGCTTGCCAAGCGTAGCGGATTTCCACAGAATAAGGTACGAGCTTCGTTTAAATTCGTCGTGCCACAGGTATTTTTTGTCACCCTGCGCTAGTCTTGAGTGGGCACTGCGGTATTTACTCAAGCCTGAATGAGCGTATTGGATTTTCAGAATACACTTTATTCAATGAAAATCGTACAATCTTTTTTTTTTTATACAACATAGGTGGCAAACAACCTTACGGCCCACCTGATGGTAAGCGGTTACCGTAGCCTATGAGCGCTTGCAATACCAGAGGCATCACGCACGCGTTGCCGACCCCGAACCCCCTTCCCCCCTAAAGAGCTCTGGCAACCTTACTTACCGCAGGAACACAACACTTTTTGAAACAAATAATGTTATTTGTTGTCGATGTTAATAATGTAATCGTTCGCTCACTCAGACTTTTTTGAAATGAAATCAGTTGAAATCAGTTTATTTGCTAAAACATGGTAGTTGAATATAATCGCTGTTCTTATGCAGTAAGCGGGCGCACATGTTTTTGCTACACAAGCATGCAAATGTTTTATTTAGTATAGTAGGATTACAATAATTAAAAAATACCAAAATTTTAAAATTAAAAAACAATTTCGTTATGATTACAAATTGAGATATAAGATTAGAGTCATAGTTAAAAACAGACAAGATTATATTAGTTGCACATTCTAAATTAATTAAATTAGATTTTAGCAATAAGAAGGTAATCAATAGTCAAATTTACAGTCTTAAAATTCAGCAAGAGAATAAAAACATTTATCTGCTAGCCATTTATGTAGTTTTATTTTTAGTAGGTTGCCAGATAATTCTCTAAGTCCTTCCGGGAGTTTTTAACGGTTGGTGTTCCCAAATGCTCAGAAGTGGACGTGCTTCGACTTAAATAAAGATGGTCACGATGATGATTATGATCTACTAGCTTCCGCCCGCGGCTTCGCTCGCGTGGTACCTATGAATATAAAAAGTAGCCTATATGCTATTCGAGACTATAATATATCTCTGTACCAATTTTAATCCAAATCTGTTCGGCCGTGATTGAACCACAAACATCCAAACATCTTAACTTCCAAACACAAACTTTAGCATCCTACTAATATTATAAATGCGAAAATTTGTGAGGATGTTTAGATGTTTTTTGTTGAATCACGCTGTACCGGCTCAACCGATTTCGATGAAACTTAGAATATAAAGAGTTATTTACCTAGAATAGCATATAGGCTACTTTTTATGTAGGTACGGTAGGCCGCGGGCAGAAGCTAGTTATATTCATCATCAGCCTGATGAAGTCCACTGCTGAACATAGGCCTCCCCCAAAGAGATCCATGACGGTCTTGAGCCTTTTCCATCCACCGACTTCCCGCAACCTTAACAATGACGTCGGTCCATCGGGCGGGGGGGCCTTCCAACACCGCGTCGTCCGGTTCGTTATATTAGTAGGATAGAATTGAAGTATACTTACGTCGAGTGAAGCGAGGCAGTACCAGCAGAAGACGTGCTTGCACCGTTTGCACATCATCTGCGCGCAGCCCTCGTCCTTCTCAATGGGCACCCGGCACATCGGGCACAGCTTGATCAGCTCAGAATCATGTAAGAGAGGTGCGCCGGCGCCGGAGTTGGACGCCGACGCAGCCGCCTCGCACGTCATGCCGTCGTGCCACTGTGGAGGGAAAATATTATTGTGTAATTTAAAAAATAATAGGCTCATGACTTTTATCCCCAATAATGAAGACAGATGCGAGAATCCTCACAGATCCCCAGGCGATCAAAATAGAAAACTTGTCAACTTCTCTTTTCGTTTGTCTTAATAAATTAAAGTGGATCCTTCGCGTCTAAATACAAGTTTAATACTTAATTAGAGCGAGTAGTCAAGTATCCACTTTAAAACGGGTTTTTCTTGGACTTAGTAGGTACTCTTTTACAAAAATTTTAGTCCATTAAGCTCCACGCTGGTGTAAGTATAATAAAAAGTAAAACAGATACCCAAGAAAACTCGACCGGTTCAATTTGCATTTATTAGTTTTGCTTTGCTCAAACCGAAATAGAAATATCTACATTAACATTTTAATTTATACCATTGTTAAGCTGCGTCTACACATTATAGAAATCGCGTGCGATTCACAAGAAGCTACCTTAATCTATCGCATCAGGCATTTTGGGAGTGATGTTCGCATAAGGGACTGAGAAAACCTAAAATAATTGCTAATCTTAAAATTTGTGTCATTAATTTCACTGCTTATTGTGCAGTTGGGTTCGTATCAGAGTATCCATGTAGCAAAACGCCTAGATTGTGAACAGTATCCAAGTTTTACTAAACGCAAAACGTCATGATTGCCCTTAGTCATCATCATCAACAACCATTAAAAGTCCACAGCTGGACATAGGCCTCCCCCAAAGAGTTCCACGACGAACGGTCTTGAGCCCTTTCCATCCACCGACTTCTCGCAACCTTTACAATGTCATCGGTTCTGCGAGCTATATGGCCTGCCCACTGCCACTTCAACTTGCTAATTCTGAGCGCTATGTCGGTGACCTTGGTTCTTCTACGGATTTCCTCATTTCGGGTCTTATCACGTAGTGAAACTCCGAGCATAGCACTCTCCATAGCCTTAGTCATCACAGTTCAAGTATTCTCTTATCAAACTTTCGTCTGAAAAAAACAATTCTCCATATCATCATCATCATTTCAGCCGTACGATGTCCACTGCTGAACATGGCCTTCCCCACAGACAGCAAATTCCTTATCATGTGGGGGGATTTGCCCATACTCACCACGCTGGGCATGCGGGTTGGCGAGCGCAGTTAGAGCTATCGTTGTTTAAATGAGGGACGCTGCTGCCCGTCCCGTAGCTTTCTTCCGTTAGTCGCCTCTTACGACATCCGCGGATAGGTAGATATGAAGGGGCGTATTCTTCAGCCGGGGCCACCACGGCCATTCTCCATATAAGCGTCTTTAAGTGAGATGCGAAGACCACTTAGTACAATAGATTTAGCTATAAATAAATCCGCATAATAAAGAGCAGACTGGACCTAAGAAAGCGGTGAATGTGGTGAAGCAGTGTAGACACAGCCTACCCTTGGTGTAAATTTTCAAAGACCCATAACTTGAGAGATCAGTACATACCTACGTAAAAAATCCTGTTTTTTTGTAAATGTCGACACAGCTCTAAGACAGGGTGGAAAATTGACATTTTTGGAATATTAAGTAGCTACTCAGTTGTATCTGATATATGAGAAAATTATGTATAACAAACCTTGCGTGACGGACGAATGCATCATTGAAAACGAACGCATGGCGATTTCTAATTTTATTCAGCGATAAAAACTATAATAAAAGATAAGATACATTCTAATTCTAAATGGGGGAATAAGATCTGCACTGACGTCCCGCGTTGGGGTGTATTGTGCATTGTCCCCCTGCTGACCTCACCCCAGCCAGCCAAACTCCTTAAAGTAACGGAGAAGGACCCTGGGTTGGTGGCAGAAGGACCCTGGGTTGGCGGCTACTAGATACATTACTTTAAGAACAATTTGACTGTAATTTTTTTTTATTAGAGACAATTTTAAATAATCAACTGAAATAATTCTTCCCCCCATTCCCACATTATGAGGGGTCGCTCTCGCAGAAGCTCCTTTCATTGCGCACTGTACTAAAATACGTTGTACGTAGGTATGTGTAAGCACACTGTACCAACAGTACATTGTTGTTTGTACAATATGTAAACAAACAAACATGGACGCTTTGATATCCGTCGTGTAAATAAGCTTGAGTGAACGTCCTCCGCCTACAAAGGAATATATTTGACTTCTTATAACAATAAAATTGTTCAAGTGCTTTGTTACGTACCTACCTACAGCCATAAACTCCCAGGACGAAACTCCCACATTTCAAGTCTCTACGACCAGCGGTTTAGGCTTTGCGGTGCATGTCAGTCAGTCACCAAGCTTTTTGAATATATATTGATATAGAAAATCGCAAATTACGTTCCTAAGGTTCTCAATAACACTCTAGGTAAGTACATTTCATTCAAACAAAGCCCGTACATGTAACTAAATAGTTAGCATCGTAGCGCTAACCGATACCTAGCTATGGAGAAATACATAAATATCCCTTAAGATCAATTAGCAAGGAAATGTTAACAATACGACTAAAATTACATCATCATCATAAGACTAGCTTGTGCCAGCGGCCTCGCTCGCGTAGTACCTATTTAAACGTAGCCTATATGCTATTCTAGGTAAAGAACTCTATCTATTCCAACTTTCATAAAAAGCATCCGTTTGAGAACACTATCCGTGTATAAATTTTCCATTTTTTTTTATTCACATAATTTTTTTAATGGAAAATCCACTGGTCCATGATCGAGATTCGAAACCATGACCTGTCGATCAGAAGGCCTGGCCATTACCAGCACTCCACTCAGGTTTTTACTAGTCGATGATAAGGTTTTGTCATTTGGAAGGTAATTTGAGGTTTTCACCTCTGCGGGTTCAAGGGGGAAGAGGTCGGAAAGTTTATTAACTGGCATTTTAGTCAAGGCCTTTGATTAATTGTGTTGTTTAGGTGAACACAATGGCGTGGTGGGCGACTAGCCGCAGTGCGTGATGTTACCCCTGGATCACAGAAGGATGAATGAATGAATGAATGAATGAAAATTCTTTATTGTACACAACTCACCTTAATTAATAATTACAATTGATTATAGACTAAATAAATTTATAAGAAGGATGAGTCTGTGTTGTGTTCTTTTCTGTTTTGGGCCTGTCTAAGGCCAATGTGGCCCCGGCTAAAGAATAGCCCCTCCATATCTACCTACCGTGGATGTCGTAACTCGTAAGAGGCGACTAAGGGAAAAAACTAGGAGATGGGCAGCAGCGCCCCTATTCCCCTATAACAACGACAGCTGTAACTGCGCTCGCCAACCCACGCGCCCAGCGTGATGAGTATGGACAAATTGATACAATATTATAATTGACATGATAGGAAGTCGATCTGGAAATCTGGCAGAGGCCATGTTCAGCAGTGGATATTCTAGGCAACAAGGCTTATAATTCTGCAGAATATTTCACTTTTTTTTTTTTTTTTTTATACAACTGTGGTGGCAAACAAGCATACGGCCCACCAATTGGTAAGCGGTTACCGTAGCCTATGAGCGATTGCAATACCAGAGGCATCACGCACGCGTTGCCGACCCCGAAACCCCCCCCCCCCCCCCCCACCCCTAAAGAGCTCTGGCAACCTTGCTCATCGCAGGAACACATCACTATTTGAAACAAATAATGCTTTTTGGCTGCGATCTTCTGTAAGGCGGAGGTACCTCCCCAGGCGGGCTGCTCCAACTCAGAACGAGAAAATCTCGCTGTGCACTACCTCCTCCTAAAAACGTGCACTGCGGGATACTCCCAATACATAAAGAATATTCCAGGCAAGGAAGGAGCTGAAGTAAGGTAACGGCACCGAACGTCGCTCTCCATCAAGAGTTCAATAAAATGTTTTATAGTTACGGGCTACAAGTATTACATATTTTATTTCGTTCAAAATTCATAAATACTAAACGGAAGGATATATGAATACTAAATTATCGTTTACGGTTTAAAATATTGACAACCCTTTTTATTTTAGAGTATATTGTAACAAAATGTTAGAGAGAAATAACCCCATACCTACTATGTTTACAATAGTACGGATATTATCGATAAACTCAAACTTAGCATGTTTTCAAATTAAAATATCGAATTATAATATACATACTTATCAAGTCGTTTAAATATAAATACACAGAGTGATTGGAATAACCGCACGATTTTAGGGTATATTTTGAAGTTTCAGATATATCATTCGGTAGCAACTGAAAAAACTGTTATTAAGCATGCCTGACCAATTGTTTTTGACGTTGAGATGTTTTCCACCGAGCAGTTGGCATATTGGGAGGCGCCTCGAATTTCGATCCGTAGGTAGGCTTAGATGTCGTAGGTTCCAATCCCGAATGTGCACCAATGGATTTATATTCGAAAAATTCAAGTGAAGAATAGAATAGAATATATTTATTTTCTTACAAAACTTACACCTAATTAAGAATAAACAAACAAAAACAAACAAATAAATAAAAATAGGTGTAGGTCGAGCAACAAAATTGGCTCTGCCTCAGCATGCGTTGGTTGGCTGTTGTGCCCATTAAACACTTGCTCAGAATGGTAAAGTAAAACATCGTCAAGAAAACCGCGGCGTATTCAGCACCACACGTTTTGACCACGTCTTTCATGTGGATAAGGTTGACTAGGCTGAGAGGATGGTACCGGTGCTGGCAAGCCTACTCCATCTAAATAATGTCCAACGCACTACAGCGTCCTGTGAGTTAAATTATGATCCACCTGGCGCTGTAAAATAATGAAGAATAGATGTAATAAGGCCTAATTCCATCCAACAGCTTTTATGTAACGGATGACCCTAGTGTGTGTGATTGTAAGCAGCAAGGAAATTTTCCATACTGAAAGAGTACGTTGTGAAAACTCACGGCACTGATGTAGTGCATTGTTGTCTCGACCCAAATCCACTGCGACATGTGAAAATGTGTCTTTGTAACAGCTCACAAAGTACTGGTGATTAGTGTCGGTTGCACAGATGCAAGAGAACTATGTGAACAGAAATCTCACAGGAGGAGGTAGGGCACAACGAGATTTTCTCGCTCTAAAGCAATGCTCCAAGTGTTGCTGATGTCAATAGGCGACGGTAACCACTTACCATCAGTAGGGCCGTAAGCCTGTTTGCCTCTGTATAACATAAAAAAAAGGTAACAAAACTGATATTATCATCAAAGACGGATTCAAAGTTAAATGCAGTTTTCCTCAAAAATATAAGAGTGTTCTGTGAACAATCTATAATATTGAATCTTAAATCAGAGCAATAAAGCCTAATTTGTACTGTAACTGATTTTAAGTGGCATATCTACCACAGTGGGCGCTGGGCAACGCGCGTACACTTTTATTTCAATGCATGTTGAAATAGGTTCCATTGTGGGAACCGACCTCCATCGTACTCAATGCATGAAGCAATCAATAAGATTTGCTTGTGGTTCTGAACACGTCACATTCCTAAAGGCAGTGTTTTTTTTTTTTTAAGTTTTTTCCCTTTCGGGCTGGCTATGCCATGTAGGCCTTACCGCCAATTCTTACGTTATATTTCTTCGTCGTTATTTTTATCTTTATTCTTCATTTTACTTCTTAGTCATGGTCAAGTCACCGTCAAGTCAAGTCAAATTCAGTTTTAGTAAGATATGATGGTGGCTATTTTACTAAAGCCATATGGGACCTATAGGCGCCAACTCAAAAAATGACGATACACGCAATCATTTCATTTCACTTCACTCGTGCGGTTTACTCAAACAATATTACGCAAAACACCACCATAATCTCATAATATTATTCAATTTAACACTAGTTTTGTAAAATAAATTGAGAGCACAACATCACTTTCTCAAGTTCCCGCCAAAAAGTCCCTAAAGACGAAAGAAAGTGATCAAGTTGAAGGATGAAGGCTCTGTAAAGAGTCTACAAATTGCGAATTTGGTTCAATCTTAACAGTAAGACCTATTACATTGTGTCAAACAAACATTCCATCGTTCAAACAAAGTAACCATAAGCTACCAAAAATTACGACCGAAAACTTTATACTTTTTATACAGATAACTAAAGCTGGAGTGGTGGTAGTGGTGCGGCCTTCCGATCCAAAAATCGTGAGTTCGAATCCCGGTTGTGCACCAATGGATTTTCCCTTCGAAAAATATATTATGTGCTCTCAAACAGTGAAGAGCGATATAGCTTTCAGAATTAGCAGGTTGAAGTGGCAGTGGGCTGGCCATATGGCTCGCTAACCGCTAACCGCTAACCGATAACCGTTGGGGAACAAAGGTTCTCGAGTGGCGACCACTAACCGGACGACGCAGTGTTGGAAGGCCCCCCACCCGATGGACCGACGACATTGTGAGGGTTGCGGGAAGTCGGTGGATGGAGAAGGCTCAAGACCGTTCGTCGTGGCACTCTTTGGGGGAGGCCTATGTTCAGCAGTGGACTTCAGCAGGCTGATGATGATGATGATGATGAACAGTGAAGGAAAACATCGTGAGGAAACCGGCATGTCCTAGAAACTAAAAAATCGAAGATATGTGCAGGAAGGGGCATCTCAATTTAATAGTTTCACTGGCCCTTTTCAGGGACACCATACCTCAACCTGGTCACTGAGCTAGTACAGGATGACCAAGAAAGAATCAGTGACGGCAAGCAAGCAGGATGAAATCACCGGAACCCCAGAGGAAAAATAAGAGAGCGTGTAAATGTGCATTCAGAATCCACACATGAATAGATCTAGGTGACCCGCGCGCACAATGCAACGTGGAGCTCGCTGTGGAGTGTTCATTCGCGATATAAAAGCTGGAAAATGTTTCAAACTAGACGATGTTTCACAGGTTTGAGCATATTGAATGAAATTGCGATGAGATATTTTTTTCAAAGGATGTAGAGCTACGGTTTAGCTATGCAAAACGCCCGTTGAGTTATAGTAAGGCTAGTGACCCAAATATTAATAAAAGAGAGAAAGAACCTCAGCCAGCCAAACCCCAGAATGTTAAGTCTTAAAAAATTTGCCCGTCGACCTAGATTCAAAGGATTAGGAACAGGGGTTTTTGTAGCAGGTGGCCAGGAACCTACGCAAAGCGTACTCTAGCATAGATTTAATCACAGATCAGATGAACTCTATTTAAGTATTGAATCTCTTCTCAAACATAACTTTTATTCAAGAACGGTACTTAAACTACTTTCCACTGAATAGAGTCTCAAATCTGTACTCAAATGTTCTCGTTTACATTTTGATTTATTTATAATTTTTGATCCGTTTTACGCAGAAGTTCAAACAACCAGGGTGGAAATAGAACAGAACTATAAAGTGAAGTATAAATATGCATCAAAGTACGTGTAACGGAACGAAAATGTCAATTGATTAATGTCTGATCAAATCTAAACTCAAGCACCGATTTCGTCTGATTGACGTTTCAGAATAAGCATTTACTCAGGTGAACTGTGATCATTGAATCTATACATAAGTACTGTTCAAGAATTAGAATCTCGACTCAAATCTAGATTTAAGTACAGATCAATGCTCGAGTCTTGTCTCTGAATACGAGCCTAAGAATCTATGGACCGAATCATAAGCGGAGGTAAAACTTGTTCCAGCACCCTATTATTCCTCCTATTCGTTATTCGTTCGTTAACGCAAATAAATTATTTCATTTAATTTCATTTTATTTATAGCCCACTCCAGTGGGATCCATCCCACGGCATTCCATTCATCGCGATTTAAAGATTCTATAGCCCAGTCTTCAGCTAGAATATGTGCTCCGGCTAGTCTTAGCAAAATAATGACTTAGCATACACGCAGCTTGCTGAAAGAAGAAATAAAGAAAGACAACTTGGTAATTTGACCCACAACGCGTTAAGTAGTTAAGTACAAAGAAAACATAAGAAAAAACACAAAAGAAAACATAAAACACAAAAAAGGTATGCTAGTGTGGGGCAAATGGGTCCCGTCTCAGCATAAAGCTGCATCGAACCTGGTTCTCTGACAGAGCTTAGGCAACGCGACGACGACGGCGACACGTGACGAAACGAACATCGAAAACATAATATTATATTAGGTAGAGTAGGTACATGTTAAAAGGACTTCGGCAGGGTGGGTTCTTTTCAAAGTGCATGAATAGTATGTGAAAGTACAAACGGGAAAGCGCGTCGAGCACTCAGACGATTGTACAAAAGGCAACGCATGCCGAACTGTACATTTTGCGGTGAAGCAGGTAGGGCTACCACAAACTCGGGAGCACATGAAAAATCGTCGTTGCTAAATGGCTCCTGGCAACCAATGCAGGAAATTATCGAAACGAATCACTATTTCAAGGTGTTCTTGGAATAGGCAGTCATCGAGAGAGGTCGTCATACGAATAGGTATGTAAAGATATCTTCCACAAGAGTAACAAAAAACTCTTATAACATAACTTATTTACAAACGTAATTGGTGAATTTGTAAAACAAACGGTAAAATCAGTTGGAACTTTTCAACGCCTAGATGTCGCTGTCGATGTGGCAAACAAGCATACGGCCCTGTAACTACGTACCAGTTGGTACGTAGTTACCGTAGCCTATGATCGCTTGCAATACCAGACGCATCACGCACGCGTTGCCAACCCCTTAAAAAGTTCAAAACGCCCTTTATTTCCTCTGAAACCGCTATCGTCTTCGTTATTTTGTTTAAATTTTATAATATTGTTAAAAACATATAAAAATGCGCATTTAAAGAAATTTTAATACTCAGGTGCCAGTGTAACTAGCAGCCCTACAGTAAACCGAACGAGAGTTTTTCGGGAAAATTCTCCATGGTCCAAAAAGTTCAGAAAGTTGTTGCTGGCCTTTCCGTGGACTTTTGAAATTGGCAATGGAAATTATTTCGTAGTTATCGGCTGTGTCGCGCAGCATGAGTACGAGGAAGGGCTTCGGTAACTTTCCTGTTTCTTCGTATTAGTTTATTGGTGTTTTGTTAAAGTGTTTCGAATTGTTTTGTGAGAAACGAATGGGCGTGTTTTTAATGCGATTACAAGAAATAATCACTACATGCGTGTTTACAGATCAGAACCCGATGTCTTATGAATGACACAACATTTTGCAGAACCCAAAACAAAATGACACAAAATATTTAACAATTATAATAATAATAATAATAATAATATTCCGGACACACGGTCAACTGATCCCAAACTAGGCATAGCCTGTACTATGGGTACCAGAGACTGATATACACAATAGATATATATTTAACACCCAGACACAGAACAAACATCTGTGAATCACACAAATGTTTGTCCAGTGCGGGAATCGAAATTGATAAAGAAGCTTTTGATAGCTGTAGGTTTCGATCGAGTTCACTCTTAGATGAACACTCTTATGTTTCTGATCAAAAATGGCATGAATGTCAATATGAAAATTGGTGCATTTGGTGCACACTGGAAATCGCATATCCTGTCTTCCAACCGGTTAATTACCATGCCGGAACCGCCAGGCGTCCTCTAAAGCTGTGTTTGTCTTACCTCCTGGTTGCACTGTGAGCAGAACTCATGCCGGCAGGTGGGACAGTGCGCAGGTGACGCCGCGCGTACTTTGACCACGGTCTCGCAGCCGACGCGCGGACAGAACGCGCGGCCAGCGTCCATCGCCACTTCTGTTGAGGAAAGTTGTTGGTTAATATGTGCAGCTGTAGGTATGCTTTGAGCAATAAATTACAGGCTTGCTGAGGGTAAATGCGTGAGAGATCAACAGATCAACTGGTATGAATGAAGACTTTATTATCTCTGTAGAAACAGGCGTATATGTGTTCTTTTTGGTCCCCTGCATTATGTCAGAGAAAGACTGAAGAAAATTCCTTCATGAATTTTAAGCTTCAAGGTAATTAATTGTTAATTTAGGGACTTTCTATTTTGCGAGACACGTTAAGCTACTCTGGATATAATTCAGACTTAAAAGTCACGACAGAGGCCTTCGAGCGGCTTATGAACTCAGTTACCAGAGTTTCCCATACCTTTTACAAAGTAAACCTTACCTGGCTACAGAAGATAATGGAAACATTTATTTTTTACAATAATAAATTAACACTGCATCTCGAATCGTTACTTTCACAAAAGAACGAGCAATTTAAATAACCAACTGAAGAAACTCGTTTTCAATTCAACGCCATTAAACACTCGTTGTTTAAACACCTGGACACAGCTCATGGAACGATCAGCATGCTCAGTTCGTACCATCGCGAAGATATTATGCAACTTGTAATAAGACAACATGATTTAGTATCGGTTTGTGATCGCGCTGGTGATTGCTTAGCTGCTCAATTAAGAACGACTAGGCAAGCTACGTCACGTCACGACCGCATCAAAAACGGCAAAAGTAAAAATTAAAATTAAAAAAGAAAATGTATCAAGTAAAATCGAAATATTGAAGGCATCTGACGGAGACTAGAAATTGAAGTCAATAATACTTGTCGCTTCTTTTCCAATAGCGGGACAAGACTCGTCATCAGCCCGTAGAAGTCTGCAGGACATCCCCCAAACAAATACTGATCAAAAAGTTCATTATCAAGACAATTTTTGTAGTTAAATTAAACATGCAAGAAGACTGAGAGTTTAGCTAAGTTAGAGTCAAGAGTTTTTTTTTTCTTTCATTGACCACTATTTAAGTTTATGTTTATTTTAATAATTTTTTTTTTTGAGAATGCTATAGTGCCCTTTTATTTTATATGTATATCAGACCCTCTTTTTATGAAGATATTTTATGTAATATACATAATGTTTGTGCACTTTCAACAAATAAATAAATAAATAAAGACTGCGATGAGAGTGAATGAAGCAAAAGAGGTACTCGTATGTCCTGATCTAACCAAGAGGGAAGACTATGGTCTCTGCCTACCGGCGTGATTTTACACACCCATTTTACATTTTTATTATCATCATCCTTTCAGACGTAGGACTTCCAGTACTGAACATAGATTTGCGACCGAACTTGTCCGACCTGCTCCCAGTTTTCATGTATGTATGTAAACTGAACAAGCCGTTCTCTTCATAAGCTGACCAATCCATTTGTCGATATACGCGTGCGTAATTTTTTCCGCACGCACGAGTCAAGAACGCGCGAAGTCAGGGGCGTACGTTGGCTTCTGAATCCAGATCAATTTACACCGGATTCGTGCTGGTAATCGATAGCTCAATATATTCTTATCAATGATTGGTTTGATCTGAATACTTATTTTTACTTGTTCCACGTGCCAGAGTTTTTTTTTTTTTTTTTATACAACTGAGGTGGCAAACAAGCATACGACCCACCTGTTGGTAAGTGGTTACTGTAGCCTAAGAGCGCTTACAATACCAGAGGCATCACGCACGCGTTGCCGACCCCGAACCCCCCTCCCCCTAAAGAGCTCTGGCAACCTTACTCACCTCAGGAACACAACACTATTTGAAACAAATAATGTTATTTGGCTGCGATGTTCTGTAAGTTTCAATCATTGTAATTGAAACACCCATCGGGCGCCGCAGTGTTGGACGCCCCATTGTGTAGGACATTGTGAAGGTTACGGGAAGTCGGTGGTTGGAGAAGGCTTAAGCCTGTTCTTCGTGGCTTCTCTTTCACTTCAATCGTTCTTTAAGGGAGGCCTATGTCCAGGAGAGAGCAAGATTTTACAACAGCTACCTGCTACGCGGATCATCATTACATAGGCAGCAAACGGCGGCCTTAATAAAGGTTCAATGATTTATTCACCTACCAGTTTAATCAAAAGGAAACGGAAACGTTCTTGCAAGGTTGGCCCTTGCGTTCTTCGCTTCCTCGGTCCATTCAGAAGGCTAGATAATGGACGATGGTCATGGCTGAGAGTTGCTAGTTAGTTCGTAGCCCAGCGCCCGCCGTCATGGTTTGTATGACATGCATAGCCGGCACCGACATCTTAACTGTCTTCAAACCGAATCACCGCTAACTCACATCCACATGTTCTATCTAGCATAAATTTTCCCGCACGAAAATGCGTGGTGTTCCGCAGTTTCCGCACTCACCCTGACGAAGACTCGAAAATTGTACGATACGATACATCAGTAAATTCCTGACTTTACAGAACGAACGAAGATCATAAATTATCATAATAAAATGTATGACATCACGTTACTTACATAGTAAGTTCGGGAAATCATTATTCTAGTAGTTATCAAGGCCCTTTATATTTCGGTTCGAAACTTCCTTGCTTTGAATGGGCCATTGAAGGGATAATGGCCTATTCAAGGCGACTAAGATAACGTGACTTTGTATGGGCTTTCAACTTTGTTCATATCGAATAGAAAATATCCAGTTTGCGTTACATTTCTGTCTCATTTTCCTACCGCGAACCGAATATCAAAGCAGAGACAATAACCAGTTCATAAAGTCTATCAAAGACAGCAAGCTACACTTAATTTAATCAGTCAAGTAAACCAAACCTTTTGCTTTGCAATCCTCCAAAACCATACCCTACCCTCTTTACCGTAGCTGGCTAAATAAAGAATAACTCCCCGAACCGTACAATTACAGCAACTTTCTCGAGAAAATAAAACCCTTGGTCAAACGGGGGTCGAGGCGGGTCGAGACTCGAGGCATAGCCACAGAAGGCACAGTACTGACATACATAAGTTCCACTTCGAAGGCAATAACACTACAGGTACTATTTATTAACCTGAAGCTTTCATTTTTGCTCGAGCTGATCAAAATGAGCCCATTGTCCGTCCATGTAGGAGTTCCGAACAATCAGAGCAGCATCATATCATCAAAATGTTCTATAAATCATGTAAGAGTTATTAACATAAAATCTTTAGGTCGAGTTTCAATTGCAAGCATTCAAACCTGTTGAACGATAAATTAGGGTGAAATGTCGTTACGTCAGTACACATAGCGCTCTATACTTACTTGTTAATAAGAATATGTGCAATGTTTTGAGAAGGTATACACCTACTGGGTTAGATGCTCGTATTTAATTTCTACAAACTCATATTCAATCAAAGCCCATGACGATAAAGCTTCTTTTACACTGAGCAATGAATTACAGTAACATAGGCCTGAAGCCACGGTCGAATGAATATGGAAATAGAATATTCCAGCGCGGAGTTTCGCATTCCACCAAGGAATAACAAGAGGGGAAATGCCTGAACTTTCTTGCGTCAAAGGATGCTGGGGATTCATGAAGTTATTTGAGACCGACGTTAGATAACCATTACGTACATCTGATAACGGATGAAATGCGTCATTTAGTAGACAGTATAAAACGAGCAAGTGTCGATAGATGAATGAAAAGAGATTAAAGCACCAATTGAAGCAAATATGGTAGCGATGATTTCCGTTTCCTTATATATATTCAATCAATTAACACGGAATGAGGTTGGGTCGATTGCATCGAGAGAGTCGCGGGCAAAACAAGGATCAGAAATGCACAGGACTGGAGGCTGGCGAAAGGGAAAGGAGGTCCGCCAGCAGTGACTATTACCAGGTATAAATGATGATAATGATGAGGTACAGGAAGCTAAGACAGCAGACAAAAGAAAAAAACAAGTTGAGTTAAGCTAGTGACCAGGTCTGTAGTAGCTATCGTGGCCCCGAAAAAGGCCCTTAAACCGAAACTGCCCTTTAACTGTTATCTTGAAGCCAAAATCTAAAAATCCAAGACCAATCAGTGACTTGACCCTTACAAACTTGGCTCCAGACACATACGCAAGCAGCTTGGTATAACGAATGTGAAACGGAGCACATCAAACCATATCGACATGGGCACACCCATTCGTATTTATGTTACCATATTCTAGAGACCATGAACACCGAGCACCCTAACCGACCTTACAGCCTTCGGTTAAGGTGTGATTTTGCGTCCACATCAGCATATTATAAACCAAGAACATCGCACGCCATTAAAAACCTTACAGCCTTCAGATAAGGTGTAACTTTGTGGGTGTGCGAGGATCCAATGTCGAGGGTTGAATCAGAGCGTGATATGAAGTTGATTTTGTACACATTGGCGGATTAACGGCCCGGGTTTCATATCGGAGATATCCCAGATTTGGCAGTCATTCATTGAGGGTTCTGCTATTTTCAGGATGTCAGATGAAATTAAGCTGCTAATACTACTCAATCACAGGGATTGGTTTTATCGTCAATCGCGAAACGTCCCGTTCCATAATGAAAAGTTGTACAAAAACAGTTGTATCGAACGTACAACAGCGTATTAATACGTAATAATCTCACACCTCAACAAAACTGGTCACTTACCCTAATGGCTGCCTGATCAAGAAGAGCCAGGGAGCCATGAAACTATGGCCTTGTGAGTGGATAACAGTCTAATCTAAAGGCTCTTTCTCTTTGACATCGCGATTGCAGTATACCGTGGCTTCGCTCGTAGCAAGTAGGTCAGTAGGTAATGATTGGTCAATGACCAGGTTGAAGTAAGGTGGCCCTGAAAATGGCCTATGATCTTCGATGAAAGAATCGGATAGAATACAAAAGGTAGGAAATGAAAAGTCAAAATTGCAACTCCACCCAGGTTAAGATGTTGCACGCCATCATACGTCATCTTTCTTTAGAGACAATTGGCAATCATTTCATACTGACCATGATTAAGCCGGAACTTGAGATGCTTCTCCAGGACAGCCGGCTTCACCAGTGCTGAGATCTCGTCTATGCCTAAAGCGGCACTCTTGCTGCATCGCATGTCTGGACAGGATACCTCGTACGCACCGTTCACCACTTCGAATTCCACGTACTCTCGCATACACTGCAACAAGAAGATAAAACTATAAGTTTGGGGCATGTATTGTATACTAAACATTTATAGTTACATATAGCAACTAACAATTTTAAAACATGTCTACGCGAGCAGCAGAAATTGTCTTAATCTCAACTGACAACCAAAAGTTGAAAAAGTTTGATTCGTACATTTGGGATCTGCAAGGGCAAGGAAGTGTGCGAGTTTTACACGCACTTGACCGTATTTATTTTATTCTATGTATATTGTGGTCAAATGAGAGCTTTGCGAAGTATGTGTGGAATATCTATGAAAGACAGAGTTAGGAAGTGTGATAAGAGTGCGTTGTGTGCCCCTTAATCCCCCTCCACATGCTAGGTATTCGCTCTTGAAATCTGTAGGGGAGGCTTTGTTCAGCTGTGGAAGTTCTACGGCTGAAATGATGATGGTTCATTATTCATCAAAAGTTCGTCTCGAAAATAAGCAAGGAACTCATAACCTTCACAAGGTAACATGTTGCGATGAAGGATCATCAAAAAATCAAGGTAAGCCAGTCGTTTAAACTGATTACTCTCAAGATGATTTATCTGCATTAGCGTTAACAACAAATTAATCAAGACAACTTTCATTTTCTTTAAAGTTCATTCAAGTTCACTGGACTTTAAAGTTGTCATTGTCAGACCCAAGTCCATGTGTATTTGGTTTGTATATCCTGACTTTTTGCTATGTTGCTTGTTTGTCGTAACACTGTCTTTCTTGTATTAGGTCAAGGACCAGGTTGAGGTATGGTTGCCCTGAAAAGGGCCTACGACCGTCAGTCGGTGAAAAAATCAGTGTAGTGAAGGGATCCTCCCTTCGTGCACTTTCGCCTTGTTTATATTACGGAACTCTATGCCACAAACCGACAACCAAATCTAGCCAAATCCATATTCAGCATCTAATCATCATCTTCCTGCCTTTGTCACACTTTAAGTGGGGTTAGCACATGTCTCCTCTTCCACTCTCTTCTGTTAGCCGTTATCTCCGCACTCACTTCTTTCTCATGCAGTCCATCCATCTTTTCTTTGGCCTTCCTCTACTACTATATACATCCACATTCCTACCTGACGCACTTCTCGTTACATTACTTTCATCCATATTCAGCATTCGATACAGACTTCAAGACTACAAATCATAAATATTACGTATAGGTAGTTACTCGGCTACGAAGCCAAAAGGTAATAATTATTTTGCCAACCGAAGTAATAATATAAGCTTAATAAATAGAGAACAGCTGATAATAACATAAACATCGGATATAGGCTTCAGGGTTTCGTTTATTATACTCGTAGTTGGGTTATTTAATATAACATATAGGTATCCTATTTTCGTACAATTGGTACTGTTTGTTTCTGAAAAACCGGCCAAGTTATACACCGTCATGTTGACGCGTAAGTTAACAAAATTATCATCATTATCATCAGCTTGAAGAAGTCCAGGCTTCTCCCAAAGAGTACCATGGCGAACGGTCGTCAGCCTTCTCCACTCTCTGGGGGAAGCTTATGTTCAGCGTTGGACTTTCTCAGGCTGATGATGAAGACTACTACAAAACGGAACATCGCGAGATCTCAGTGCGGGGCGACCTACTAGTATAACTGGTTCATTCTTAGTTGGCCCCAGATCCGAGACCAGGGATACTTGTCTGAAATATCAGTGAGTTTTCACTTTTATATCGTGTTAAGTGAATAGTTTACTGTTTTTGTTTGGTGTCACGAAAAGAGCGCCTAAAAAAACGAGTTATATATTCGCTATGAAACCTACGGGCGCGGGTTTATTGCGTGATTGCTCCTTTCATATCCCCATTGTGTGGAAGAAATATTTCCTACTGTAGTTGTACTGTAATAAAACTTTATAGAGAAAGTAAATTAAGTAAGGGAACGTAGCCATTCTTGTGGGTAATTTTACGGCTTCCATTATGAGGAAATTGGCGTAATAGTAGTACGTATTATTAAAGTTTAGCGCTGAGGTTTCTAAGTTGAGAGACTGCTAGATTGCTGATGAAAAGTTCTGGGGTCATGAGGAAATTATTTAGGTATTTTATTTTAAACCACCAACTAAAAATAGTCTTGTTATGAATATTTGATGATGATATTTTGTCCACAATTTGGACGGCGCATGCCGTCATTTGATCCGAAACAACTTATTTTTGCAAAGAGTTTAGTAATAATAAGGGTCTAAAACATAGCCGCTTTGGCTCGTTAAGGTCAACAACATTATCTTGACCGTTTTCAGCGCACCTTTCAAGACTTGAACCCATGACTTTTGGATCAAAGGTGTCGGTTCCAACTGAACTACCACCCTGCTGCTAGCCTTTGCTCACTGCTTTGTTAATATTTAAACGGGATTGTGAAAACTGAAAGCAAAAAGAGCCAAAACAACACTTGCCACAACAAAGAACCTTTGTGTTGGTTTAAAGACTTTTATTTTAATGTTCCTTTTATCTTTTAGTTTAAAAAAATGCAGCGAGTTAAATTGTTTACTTCTAGCGTTCTCAGTTTAATTCAAGCTTCAGATTGCAAAATGTATTGTACAAGGTGATTCATACTATATATGCTATCCCGAAAGGGGCTTACCCAACACCCAATTGGCCAGCCAGGACCAGCTCTACAGACACCATTTCTAGGAAATGGTAGAGTTTGTATTAATTACTTAGTTATTCAATTTAACGCGAATTTGAACAATAAATCTTAATCATCCATAGCCCGCCTTCGCCCACTGCTGGGCATAGGTCTCCGTTTTCGCTGCCGCAACTCCATCACAATCCCACGCCAGTCTTGTCCACCTACAGCAATTTCAACTAATATTTTCTAAAATGTTTTTCTGATTTGATGACTCCACGTGCAAGAGGTGACAATGTTGTTAATAAATCCAACAGTTTACGCTCACTCAAGAGTTATGGCCTAATAAAGAAACAACAGCCTCGTCAGACATAATTCTAAACGGATACCAGCGCCATAATAAACTCATTAGCAATTAAATCTTTTTGTAAGATTTTACAAAAAGCCAGTTTAAGCGAATAATAACACTTCTGAGATCTTCCTGAGATAAACGGCTTTCGATAAAAACTCGTAACTGTAAAACGCTATGACTTCCCGTGTTCTGATTGGTGGCTTGAATCTTTAAAAGTCAGTTTTTAGTGCCCTACATCGATCTGCAGGCTTTTTCGGTACCTACGGTTTATACGGCTCTCAGAATATCACACAGATATCTCTATATAAGGTGATTTATAATATGTTTACTGTCCCAAAGGGACTTGTTCTATAAACCAAAAAAGAATATTAGCGAAATAAATAGGTAACTAAAGGAGCCATTTCATTCTGGGCCTGGTCCATGTACACTACATAGAAAAATTAGGAAAAAATAGGAGATTACAAGAAAAATACAATTTCATTAATTTGTAGACAAATGCGATGGTACAAGAAAAGTTATTCTGGTAAGTTCTTTACTATGTGAACACTATTTGAAGGCCGCCATGTTGGTTTATAATTGGCGTTTGACATGACATTGACATATTTTTCATGTCATGTTGTTTGATTTGATGTTTTTGTTTTGTCAGATAAATGTAGGTTGTCAAAATGACATTTCACGCACGTCCATCCGCCATATTTTTGTAGCGCTGTGTGATGCTCTCTTTGTCGAAGAAAATCATAATGTACCTTAAAACGAAGTCAATTTAAATAAAATAACCAATTAAATATGTTTACTTTATTGCTTAGCCATATTTTAGAGTAGTGTACACAGTGCAGGCCCAGGCTCCATATATTGATGAAACGTCTCTTTTTCATATTTTTTGCCTGTACTTTTTCCTGACTGACTGACTTCCGGCAACCTTCGCAATGTCGTCGGTCCATCGGGTGGGTCCTTCCAACACTACGTCACCCGATTCGTGCTTGCTTATTCTGAGAGCTATGTCGGATAATTTAAAGATAATTTAGTATTGCTTGGATACAGTAAATTATAAGGTAATCCTTGTTGACGCAATAGTGTTTTTTTTTTTTATGTTATACCGAGGCAAACTGGCTTACGGCCCTCCTGATGGTAAGTGGTTACCGTCGCCTTTTGACATTAGCAACACCTGGAGCATTGCTTATGCGTTGCCTGCCGAACCCCTCCCCTCCCCCTAAAGAGCTAAGTATAGTGTATAGTGTAAAGCTAAGGCTATGTTCGTTTGTGATTACAGCATCGCGTGTTATTCGCGACTGGGATAAACGCTAAGCATTGAGCGTGAAGAGACATAGTCTTCTATTTAAATACTAAATACGAAGATAACAAGCCTCAGGCTACCACAGTAATAGTTTTTATCACCGTGAGATTAGGACTTAATAATCATTATTAGGCTCATGAAATATCCATTACTCTACGATGTCAGGGCTGTTCGATAATAATGTTTTGTAACGTTTTTGTAACGTATACAAGTTAGTCACCTTTTGACCTCGTTTATAAGGAAACAATGTAAAAAAACTAATGACCTACTTAGAGGATTACCAAACAATAATAAACAATAATAAACTTTAAAAATTCTATTGATGAACCGGCGACATTCTGAAGGTTGATCGGTCGGTAGAAGGAGAAGGTACAAGCAAGACCGTTCATCGTGAAACTTTTGATGAATCATTTGAATCATCATCATCATTTCAGCCGTACGACGTCCACTGCTGAACATGGCCTCCCCCACAGACAGAGCGAATTCCTTATCATGTGGGGGGATTTGCCCATACTCACCACGCTGGGCATGCGGGTTGGCGAGCGCAGTTTGTTTGAATGGTCATTATGAATTCTTATGCCATTTAGGGCGCTTGTTGCACTTTATTATTATTGAACTCATTCAATGCCTGTGAAACAAGCATGTGAATACTCAAATAATAATTATAATAAATAAATGCCTATAGCTCTTGATAAGCTTGCTACGCCTAAGTTAAGCACTTCAAACAAAACGGAGCTTCAAAGTTGATCCCTTAGTGTCTATGTTCTCGTAAACTTAGAGGCTTTATTTTAACAACTGAGACATGACATCGTGATATGCTATCTTAGGTCATTCGATAACGGTATTTACAAGATTTATATCGCTCAGCTCGAGCCCATGTCAAGCACGTGGGTGTATGATGACATCGTTCATGTTCAGTCAGTAAGTGCGGGGTACCAAAATCGCACGTAATTTGTTCAGCAATATCGCTGTCAAAGGCTAAGATCCACCGCACTCTCGGAAGCCTCGGAAGACTATCGCTTTGTTTTCACCGTTTTTTCACGAAATAATATATTTTTCATAAAATATGCAGAATCTTGCATGTGGAGATCTTCGCGATGCTGGGCCCATGACCTGATGGGTTTTTAGTTAAATAAAACCATGTAAAAGAATTAAAAGAATATATTGTTGTACGATTCACATTGGAGAATATGAGCGAAATAAATAGGTAACTAAATTTTCATATTTTTTGCATGTACTTTTTCCTGACTGACTGACTTCCGGCAACGTTTGCAATGTCGTCGGTCCATCGGGTGGGTCCTTCCAACACTACGTCGCCTGAAGCGAGCACTTGAAAGGGATCAGTTGACAGTCGTCTATGACAGCGTGTCTATGTTCTAACAATATTTACGGCAATGGCGGCTATTGGCCGTATATGAGTTGATTGATAAGCTCTTTTCCGGGCAACAAAAAGGGATTATAATCAGTACAGCTCAAAATTTATCATGCTGTTCGAAAGCACGAACTAGAAGCAGAGTTAAATGCGGACAAGAAAACTTCCTAATTCGTCATCGTACATTAATAAAATATTATTTCTATGATCAAATTATTAGATATTTTCGTATTTCATACGGTGTTTTTGATTTTGCTGCGCTTTAGTTCATCATCATTTCAGTAGGACGTCAACTGCTGAACATTGCCTCCTCACTTTCCAAAGCGAATTCCTGTCATGGTCAATTTACTCATACTCACTACGCTTGGCACGCGGGTTGGTCACTTTTTCATGAAATGTTCAAGAATATTTGAGTGCAGCCTTTGAGCAACAACAATATATAATATTTCTAATATTGGATGAATGCTATGCAGCAAAAGATCCCTAACCCTGCACGCATGCGCTCAACATCCAGCTCGGATCCAAACCAGATCCGCAAACTTGATACATTTAATTATAGCGACAGCGAGGACTTGGAAAACGAACGTGTTTCACTAAATGCCAAGGAGACGAGTGCATATCTGTTTTTTTTTGTTCCTTCAATTCAATTTATAAGTTACTGCCTTTCTAATCCCTTCTAATAATTACGAGAAACAATAAGATAAAATGCTATTTTGTTTTTTGAAGCACGCGTAATGCATACTTACATTTTTCGAATAGAAAAACTAATTGGAGCACGTCCTTCGGATCGAAAGTTGGGGAACCTCCCACTAAGCCAACACACTAAGCGGCCAAGACTTTTTATCAAGAAACCCCGCTCCCTCTGAAGACCGACGCATGTTAGCTCTGGAGACCACTAGTAACTTAATATCGAGGGAATTGCGCCTGTTTGTACGCAGTACCCGAATCGCGTGTCCCTCCTGGCATTATAGGCCCATTCGGAGAATTGCTCGATAATAGCCCATAATAACAAGTCACCGGATACGAAAACAAAATGTGGTTAATTTCGCAAGCCTTGCTATGGTTGAACAATGAAATGAATGACCCAAGAACATTATTCACATGGTTTCCCATGTGAATAATGTTCTTGGAACAGGTTGACAGTACACAGACACTTAGGCATTCTACCAAATCATACGTATACCTACTATTATCCTATACAATACTTGGTCATTTTTTTTAGAATCACGGAGTTAGGTGAAGCGACGCCTGTTCCTCGCGACCAAGCCTAGAAGAATCAGGCAACAAACACGGCTTGGTGCCTATAATTTTTATCGATGATCCTTTTTCAGAAAATTCACAACACAAAAGTAAAATCCTTTGCGATGTTGTCTTTCTCGTTTTCATTATTTCCGGTTCGTTAAAATGTTTCCTAGACGCAAGGAATTACCTATTATCATAGACAGCACACTTTCCATAAATAAATACAATAGAATTTGGACAAACAACTGATTATTGAAACATTTTTAAAATAGACTTCCTTTATCGCTAAGTTAACAAAAACACTCACTTTGATTTGCACTTTCTAGGCTATAAAAAGAAGACCAAGAAAAAACAGTACCATGCTTTAAAAGCCAAGAATCTTCCTATTGGCTCGTATAGTCGCCCAATTAGCAAATTTGACTAAACTTAACTTGATTAAACTTAGTACTGTCGTTGTACGCAACGTCAGCGTGAGCGAGGAGAATATATTCTTGAGCCCAGACTTCATGAGTTCAAACCATAATAATAAATAAGGAAAATGACATTACATAGCAACAATAGATTTAGGAACCTATAACAGAACTACTTGCGAATTCTGAGCTGTTGAAACATGACTGAACATGACTGAACACTCTTGACCAGGACCAGGACCCAAATGATTCTGCGAAAAAAATTAGAAACTGCAGAAGCCGGGTCTAGAATGTGGTAAAAACCGGTGAAATTATAGCTCACGCAAGATCAAAAATAACATAGAAAGGTCGCACAGACGACCTTGACATTACATGCAAACGTGAAACGGGCGATCGACGGTTTTTGTTAACAATATCATAAAAAGTGCGAAAACAACAAGTTGGGCATTTTTCAGTCATTGCACTTATGTAAATAATGAGAATAACCTTGTAAAAAATCATTTTATAATAACGTATCTTCCAAAAACAAATAGGTACTTGTACTGATTTTACAGTGAGATATTTTCCACCCAAAGGATACTAGATCTAAGGCTTTAGCAGGTCCTTTTGAATCCTTTCAAAGTTTCAAAGTACCAAGGCAACATAAGAGCGTAGGAGGTTTCGCGTGGTTTACCGGCTGTGATTCGGTGCGTGAGTACTTACTTGCAGCTCTATATACGGCTAAACAAACTGCATGACGTAATTTTCAATGCTGAGCGCGGCACGCGGACGTGACCGGTTGTGCAAGTAGGTACTTACACGATTGCAGAATGAAACCCACTCAAGTTTATGTGCTCCTGGTAGCTGTGTACAAACTACAGAGCAATGGCGGTATTTACGCCGATCATTTAATTCAATTATAAACAAATATGCAATCATCATAATGCAAGTGAAAAATGACAGAGGAGATTTAAAAATAGGACAAGATATTAAGGCTACTGGTACACCTGATAAGAATCAGCTTGAGGCCTTTATCACCGTACTTACATATGAAGGCGACAATAATAACGAATGCATGTAAAAATGTGAATCAACACTGAACCAAGACGACTCTTGTCTTGAAGAAACTGGTTTTAAATCAATTAAATACCAATATGTTCTGAACGAAAACCTGTTGAACGTCTCTATATGTACTTGTTTAGACTTAGAAAACCTTCTTAGGAAACAATCATTCCTTTATATACAGGGTTTCTTCAGGGTGAGAGAGAATATGTATGTTAGCTTTACAATTTCGTGGTCTTTTGTGGGTCTCATCGTCACCCCAGGTTCACGAGTGGCGACCACGAACAGGACGACGCAGTGTTTGAAGGCCCCCCACCCGATGAACCGACGACATTGCGTGAAGGTTGCGGGAAGTCGGTGGATGGAGAAGGCTCAAGACCGTTCGTCATGGCACTCTTTGGGGAGGCCTATGTTCAGCAGTAGACTTCATCAGGCTGATGATGATGATGATCGTCACCCCAGATCAGGTTGTGGTTATGATCCATTTTAGTAAATAAAAATACAACAGACAAAATTATGGTCACTTATTTATAGAACAAATTGAAGTGGTAGAGGGCAGGCCATATAGTCCGCAGAACCGGCTACATTGGGGAAAAAAGGTTCCCGAATAGCGACCACGAACCGGACGATGCAGGGTTACAAGCCCCCGCCCGATGGCACGATGACATTGTTAAAGTTGCGGGAAGTCGGTGGATGGAAAATGCTCAAGACCGTTCGTCATGGAACTCTTTAGGGGAGGCTTAAGTCTAGCAGCGGATTTCTACAGGCTGATGATCGTGATTATGATAATGATTATGGAATAAACAAAGTTACCGCTCAATCACATGTAAGTGTGAGTATTGAAAATATTCGCCTAACGTTCACTAAGCATACTACTGGCAGGTGAAAATACATAGAACTGGAAGAATACCGACTGAATGTGCGTAGGATGTGTGTAAACCGATACATCGCGGGAAGCAATAAATATATGTATTCTAGTGTTCATAAAACAAATGAGTACAAACAAACTAAATCAAGCACACAAACAGCAATAAAAAGATGATTACAGTCGTACCAAGCACTGTTTATTCGTGTGACGTCAATTTGAACGTCAACGTAATGGACGCAGATTGCATTGATTAAGTTAACGTAATCGTTACTTACGCAAATGATAAGCTGGTGGATTGTTGGGCCGATAATGGTGATAACAATAATATAATAATTCATAAACAAGCAACAATTCAACAAACACATCGCACCTTTATTGCCAAAGCGTCCCCAACCAAAAATTGTTTTTTTTTTGGTATTGATATAAGAAATTTTGAAAAGTCCGAATTAAACAGTTTTTTGGTACTTTTTTGAGATTTTATACTTTAACACGCGAACGGGCGGTCCAGCTAGTATAAGTAAGGTAACACAATTTAGAATGAGTGTGCTCCAACTTATTTGCCATAATTATGCTAACTTCTGCGAGGTGTAAATCCCGCATGGCAAAGGTGTAAGAACATTACAAAAAAGTCATCTTATTAACTTTGTCCTTCCTTCTTAAGGCTGTTTGACCAGCCAGGCTGAGGAAGGGAAATATTAGTGCACAAAAGATAAGGAAGTTTGAAATTTTATTTTGAGATTTGTGATGTCATTCTGTTTTGTGCCTAACATTAACATACAATAGTTATTTTAACACTTTTGGTAATACACATAAAGTATTATGTTCTTCTTCTTGTCGTGTCACTGATTCTTTCATGGTCATCCTGTATTATGTTAGTGACCATGTTGAGGTATGGTGGCCTAAGACTGTATGTTAAATATTCATGATGGCGTCGCAGTTGCTGCGCTACTACGCACACTGGCGGCCGTCACGGAAGACCAGCGTAAGGCTACTTTTCCGCATGCGAGGATGTGAAAGCTAAGCTACGAAACTTTGTGACAGTTTCCACTTATGCTAAGCTATGTAGCGAAGCGATCAGCATATCTAACATGCTATGAAGATGCACCGCCGCTAGATAGCTGTGCGAGGAAGATGCGTAGCTCGAGCTACGCGATGCATCGACAGTAGGAAAGGTAGGTAGGAGCGGCGGCTTTTTTGTGCTTTAAGCTGTGCAAATTGGTGAGATTACGAAAATCTACATTTATTTGAGGATTTTAAGCGTAAGACTAAATAAAACAGAAGAGGATAATACTATACACAAGCTTCTTAACGAAAATCATTGAAGGAAAGGTAAACGTAAGGAAACGAGGAAGTGGAAGACCAAGAAAAAATATAAAAGAGAAGATTGCCGTCATGTCGTATAAGGAAGTGAAGGAGCTCGCATTGGAAAGATCAGAATGGAGGAAATTGAATCATGTACACCATCAAAAGCTAAGCTCTTTTAAAATGGATTCCTGACACTGTCGATGTTTTTAGTCTCAAAAACCAACTACATCATTACTATCAGCCACAACAATAGGAATTGCGCGGCAGTATACGAGGATCATTGTGCTGTGTACATGGCCTCCATGTCATGTTTTACTTCAGCACTGTGCTTACAGAATCATGTGATTACAGTAAACGTCATTGCAAACCTTCACAGTGCATCAAGAGCCACAAGTTATGCTTGTATTACTCGTTTAGTTAGAGAAGGTAGTACAAGTGCTGTGTCGGCGCTCAACTGTGACGTACTGTCAGGGACAGCACGGTTCGCGAATTGCGGTTACGAAACGCCAAGAGTGTTTAGATACGTTGTATTTGTCTAGAAATAGAAATAATGATTATTGTTTCTATTTAGGTTGTCTGTCCCACCTGATGGACCAACGACATTATGAAAGTTGCGGGCAGTCGGTGGACGGAAAAGGCTCAAGACCGTTAGTCGTGAAACTCTTTGGGGGTGGCCTTTGTCCAGCAGTGGACTTCTAAAGGCTGATGATGATGAGGTTGTCTTTTATCTGGAACATTGTCACAAATATTAGAAAAAATTTTTGGTTAATGCATTTTTCTACCTACCTAGGTTATGTTCCATTATCCTTGAAAAAGTATTAACACTTAATATGCAGCTATTTACCTACTGCTACATAAGGCCCTGCAATTCTGAAGGTTGCGGGAAGTCGGTAGATGGAGCGTCATGGCACCTTTTGGGGAGGCCTATTTCAGCAGTGGACTTCATCAGTCTGAGAGAATAGAATAGACTTTTCCCGTAAATTTTCCAAAAAATCTTTCTAACTTGTACTCATAATTACGAACACAAAAAAAAAAGAAATCGGTCGCCTTTTTATCTTTATAGGCAACGGGACAAATTTCGTTCGTCGTTTGTACTGTGGCGGGTAACCACAGGTTTTAGGAGGAGGTAGGGCACAGCGAGAATTTGATCGTTCTAAATTGGAGCATCCCGCCTGGAGAGGTACCTCCGCCTTACAGAAGATCACAGCCAAATAACATTATTTGTTTCATTTCAATAGTGTTGTGTTCCTGCGGTGAGTAAGGTTGCCAGAGCTCTTTAGGGGTAGGGGGGGGGGGGGGGTCGGCAACGAGTGCGTGATGCCTCTGGTATTGCAATCGCTCATAGGCTACGGTAACCGCTTACCAACAGGGCCGTATGCTTGTTTGCCACATTTTTGTATAAAAAAAAAAGGTTTTGCATTGTAGTGGCGTCGGTGTAAACATGTAATAACATTGTGGAAATATACCTAAATCATATGGAATGTGGAGTTTATATACCCAACAAGATACAACTGTTTTAGGATGCGCAAGCCACACATACCTCAACATTATGATCTACATACATTAATTAACCTGTGCATATGTTTGAATGTTTGCTTGTCGTGTCACAGATTTTATTAGTTAGTTAGTGTTAGTGATAGATAGATAGATTATATCTTTATAGTACCTACACCAAAAAGAAACAAAAAAAAATTATACAAATAGGTAAGCATTACAATGGGCGGCCTTATTGCTAAAAGCGATCTCTTTCAGGCAACCTTTGGATGGACAGGACAGATTAGAAAACCTGAGGACGGCGGCGTACATAAAACTACAATTATAAAACAAATTATCCAATAAACCTACATACACTAAATATATATACGTACATATATAATAATTTACCTAATTATAATTATAGGAAAAATTAAGATGAGGTTGAGACCGCAGAGAGATAGTGTTGATAAGTTATTAAAAATAGGTAGGGATTTAGCATGTCGTATAGGAACAGGAGGAGAGTTCCATAATTTGATAGCCTGAAGCGTAAAGGAGTGACCATAGAAATCAGAAGTGTGAGCGGTGTTCAGGCTATAGCGCCTTCTCAATAAATAAATAAATAAATATTTCGGACATATCACGCACGGTCAACTGATCCCAAACTAGGCATAGCATGTACTATGGGTAACAGAGACTGATATACATAATAGATATATATTTAACAACCAGACACAGAACAAACATCTGTGTTAGTCACAAATGTTTGTCCAGTGCGGGAATCGAACCCGCGACCTCTAGCGCAGAAGGCAGAGTTAATACCAACTGAGCTATGAGGCCAGTCGAAATTGACGCAGCATCAAATGAGAGGACAAGATAATAACATGACACTTATCTTATTTTTCTTTGTAGATGTTTCGATAATGATGATCACATTGTGAGTGATTGAATAAAGACTGCTAATCACTGAGACTGATACAAGAATCAAACTAACATAATAACGATTCAATGAGAATTGTGAACGAAAGCAAACAATGACATTGTTACATAACAACACGACATGAATCATAAACAATATTCTATTCTAATGAAAAACCGTTCTTTGAATGTATATGAATGCGTGAAAGTAAGAGTAAAGCATGGATGACTACATCAGTTAAAGTAGTCAAGTTAGCCATAGTGGCCCACTTCAGTCAGTCAGTGGCAGTCTATATGATCACTAGATCTTACAGGCCGCTCTTGATGACCTTCGTCACGTCTATGCCTGAGTAATGTTGAACTATCTCTAGGTTTTAGTGGTTCGTCCCGAACTTAGATCTCGCCGATCGATTCGCCAGTTGTTTGAAAGATCTACGCTCGGTCGATCAATTATTATTACTCTCCGCTATACAATATCGAAGTTATACCCATGCACCAAGAGCATAAGTATATGGATACGTTTTAAGAGAGATAAAAGTTATTTACCGCACAGGAAAATGTGTGCAATGCAGTGACGATGATAAAAAATGATTCAACAAACAGCTAGACCAATTAATAACAAACATAAATCTAAAAAAATCTGTTCTGCGAAACACGTCTGGTTTTCTCAGTAAACAACGCATCATTGGAAACTCGATCTAGCAATTATGGACACTAACCGTGTCTAGATTTGCATAATAATGTAGGTGCGGCGCAGGCATCTCATCAGGCATAGACATCATCGCGTGCATCATCAGGTGAGATTGTGGTCAAACGTTTAAAAAAATATTTCATCAAAATCTGATCATTTTCCATTATACTAAATGCACTAACTATTTAAGCAGTATAAGCTAAAGCCTGTTGGTTCGAGGGCTGCGAAATGACGTGTAATAATAATAATAGTTTTATTTCAGATTTAATTATGGAAAACTATCCAATAGTTAGGTACTGAGTTCAAAATATCACCATCATAGTTTCAGCAGTAGGACGTTTACTGCTGAACATTGCCTCCCCCACAGATTTCCAGAGCGAGTTCCAATCATGTGGGGGGAATACATGCTCATACACGCTCGGGCACTCGGGTTGGCGAGCGCAGTAAGCGCTGCTGCCTATCCCCCACCTCTTCTCTTAGTCGTCTCTTATGACATCCACGTGTGGTTAGATGTGAAGGGACATATTCTTCAGCCCAGGCCACCACGGCTAAACATTACCATTCTGGGCAGTCAGGTAAAAAGGAGGCAAAGACTATGACTAAGGTCAACGTTATTAAACTCTATTGCAGAACGGCACTTCCACTTGGTAACTCAAGAGAAAAAATATATTTCCAGTATGATGAATCATTTTAATTGCATGTAATGTGTAATTAAACAATCTTACCCGTAACCATTTAAGAGATGTGTGTGTGATTCATAGTTATTTATTTATTTCGTGCATACAGCCAAACGTCAATGCGTTAGAATTACAGTGTTTCTTAGAAAAAAAAACATCGTTAAACGTAGTATCTTGTAATCCTACTAATAATAACACCCAACAGTCACATACATAAGTCCTGACCCCACACTATAATTCCCTGTGTCGTAGGTATCAGAAACTGTATACACAACACACTAATCTGGAACAAATCTTTGCAGATCATGCAAACATTTGTCCTGCAGCGGGAATGGAACTCGCACCATTTGCGTCACAGACGGGCGCTCGCCCGCTGCGCTTCCGAGGTCTTCATACTATTATCTGTAAATGTATAGCTTTGTTTCATTGCTAAGGTGTTAACTCCGACTCTCGTGTGTCAACAAGCTAATTGGTGCTCGCATCTCACACGACACGCCTATAGCTATGGATTTAAACGATTAGCGCTCATCAGTCTAAAGTGGATTACCGATAAGTAGATCAGAGTTCTGCACGAGTCATCTTCACATCATCATTTCAGCTGTAAGACGTCTAATGGTTAACGTAGGTCGCTCTGGAAATCTATAGGGGAGGCCCTATAGATTTCCAGAGCGACCGATCCAGTCCCGGCACCCAGCAACCTTTGCTATGTCATAACGCCATCTAGCAGGGTGCAGTCCTACGCTGCGCTTTCCTAGGCTTGGTCTCCGGTCTCCGACGTTTATACCCCAAATGCTGTCGGTTCGCTAAGCTACATAGCTGCACAGATGCCCTGCCCACTGCCACTTAAATTTGCTGATCCCCTGGGCTGTATCGGTGAATTTTGTTTGTAGGGATCTCCTCATTTCAGATTCGATCTTGTAGAGAAGCACCAAACATAGCTGCGTACCGGGACCCACAGCTCCCTGAACATTCCTACGAAGCCCACAGTGACAGACTACGACTTAGGCCGGTTATCCAATTTCAAACAATAGAGATAGAGGTATACAATGCCCCAGATTGACAATTCAGTTTGTGTAGCTGAATACTGCGTATGAGAGCCATGTAAACTGTAACACGCGATTGCTAATTGACGTTATATACAGATAATCGCATGACAAAAGGCACAATTTACTACAGGGAGTTTCTTTGCACCTATGTACTCCCCAAATACCCATTCTCTTAGTAGACTAGTGATCGGGCGCGCTCACACACACACACACAAACAAGCACACACACACACTACACATACAAACTATGTAAATGTATTCCTAAATCCTAACTTTAACTTAACTTACTATAGACATAAATATCCTTTTAATTTCTTTACTTACTTAATTCTAATAATTATGTACTACGGAAGAGCGAGACCCTCTAACACAGGTATATCTATACTTAAAAGAGGGTCCCAAACCCATGAAATGTAACCTAGATTAAGTTTACTGAAATAAAAATATTTGTATTTGTATTGGATTGAGTAACGGGCATTACCGTTTGTACGCCCTTGTAAAATCCATTGATCCTGCCTGTCTATTGGCAATCGTCGGACCATTCTGAAAAGGCACTTTAAAAACGAAAACGAATGTTTAATGTTCAAATTCAAATTGTGGCGTAAGTAATGTCAAGGAGTTAGAGCGGAAGGTCGAATGATTTGAATTTAGGCAAACTTTTATATATTTGGCCATTCAGTTGTAATGTGTCCGCCGACACCGTTGTCCTTTTTGGGGGACAAGTCAAAGCAAGATACAAATCTTGAATTATTTTTACAGGGTAAAAATTATGTCAAGTATATTCAGTCGATAAGCTTTTCAAGTGAACGAAAGTTTTTCTTCGACGAGCTTTCCCTACAGCCCATTTTCTATTCAAGCTGTGTATGAGACTCTCCAATTGTGCCAACTATGTGGGGCATGTGCGGGCATCCACTAGCCTAGATCTTCAGATTGCCCGGCCTCTTTCGATTAAGCAAGTGCGATTAGAAGACAGTTTACCTAGATAGCTCGTAGGTACAGTTTAAGCGACGGATTTTGGGGAATGTAAAGTGTATAATAAACAATAAAGTGTATGCTCATTCAATCTTTAAGTTTGCCAAGAAACGTTGGCCAAACTTCAGTTGTAAAGAATCATCATCAATTCATCCACAGACTTCTGTTAAAACCATCATCAACTGAAGCTGTTGACGCGATGATAGTCGAAGAATATAATTATCGTGTTGCGATTTTATTGCAACTTCCTAAATTTTATAAAGTTCAAGAAGCAATTCTACAACTCCTTTCTAAATTATGAAATTTCAATTAAAAATCTGTTGACTCATTAATCAAATAGTAGTCATAAAACAGCAGATTAAGCTAACAGATAAGAATATAGTCGACACATGGAATTATAGAGTTCCTTTTGTATTCTAAGGGGGGGCATAATGAAAATAATTCCCAAAATTCAATACCTAACGAGGGAATAAAGTTTTAAACGAAATAACTAATTATAAAAAGTACCAGAAGTTCGACACCAAGAACCTACCTTTTAAAACAGCTAAATAATTGAGTTTGAACTAGTTTTACGCCACGCTATATAGCAGATTTTTTGATATTATTTTACAAAAACTAAATTCATCTTACTGCTGGGTAAGACTCCCCCAAATAATTCCCCAAATAACCCTCTCTGTCAGGTCTCCCACCAACCGCTCTCGAAGGTCGACATCTTCCTTCCAACATTATGATGAACAAATTATAAAAGCTATAAAATTCACCAGTTAAAACGGTATAGTACCTACCTATACTATACTAAACCTGCAAAAGGTCAAACATCAAATTCAAGTCAAGAGGTGTTGATTTACTTCAATAAAATCACTAGGAAGACTTTGAAACGTCTTAGATACGCCTGTCGCTCGCGACCAAGCCTAGAAGAATCAGGCAACTAACACGGCTTGACGCCGATCATTTTTCGATGATCCTTTTCACAAAATGGAAATAAGAGCTTTAGTGTGGTGCCGACCGAATAGGCGATGTTCTAAAAAGAAAAATAACCAGGTATTTAATACAAGCTTATATAAATCATGCTCATCTTGTAAAAACATCACATCAGAGCGACGACTCGAAAAAAGCAAAAAGGCTGTATGGAATACCTACTCATCATTAATCAAAGAAACGAAAACCATTTCATTTCAATGCGAGGAAAAAGATATTGAATTGTGCGTTCAAAAGTCTTTGCATCTGGAGACGTCTTTCGTCAGCTGCAAAAATCGAAATGTGTGATTACCAAGATACCCATTTAAATTAAAGAAACAGCAAGCCATATAATTCGATTGCGAGGAAAAAGATATTGTTTTGTTGCTTTTGCAATTTTGAGAAAGGAGGACGAGGTTTCTCGTGGCCATCACTAATGAATTCCACAATTCACATGCAAATGGGGTACTTGTTGGAGGAGGGGAAAAGCCGTGAATTGGATATACTAACTACGCAAATTATAGTTGAGGCTCGCAATGAGGCAGAAATAAATAACATTTATCAGAAAAACTTGCATTGGACTATCATTGGACTCAGGCTGTTACTAATCTATACTATCCTGGATAAATTATCTTCTAAAAAATACTTCTATAACCTCGTAATACTATCAGTTATTCTATGGTAAAGCCACGGACTACAAAACGCGCAGTTGTCACAAATTGGGATATAGTTACTTAAGACCTAAGCCAAGCGGCGATATTTCAACCGACATGATTTACAAATATTGACTTTTCGAAATAAATAAATAAATATATTCCGGACATATAACACACGGTCAACTGATCCCAAACTAGGCATAGCCTGTACTATGGGTACCAGAGACTGATATACATAATAGATATATTTAACACCCAGACACAGAACAAACATCTGTGTTAGTCACAAATGTTTGTCCAGTGCGGGAATCGAACCCGCGACCTCTAGCGCAGAAGGCAGAGTTACTACCAACTGAGCTATGAGGCCAGTCAAAATGTAAAGTTATTTTTATCTAAATAAAATAAAGCATATGTTATACAGGGAAGTGCAGCTATCTATTGGCAAAATAATTTTTAGAATCGGTTCAGTTGTTCCAGAGATTACCCCCTACATACAAACAAACAAATTTTGCCTCTTTATAATAGTAGTGTACATGTAGGTAGACTGACTGTACGATGCATGGCGTTCTAAATTCCCTTATCAAGCCTTGCCTGAAGTCAATTTTGTCCGCTCAACGCTTTATCGCGAAAGCAACAGTACTTCTATTCGCGATGTATCGAGTCTGACCTGTATTCAAAGGTCGTTGAACTTTGCTGACCTACCTCCAAGGTACAATGAAAGAGTTGGTTAAGATTTAAGGGATGGAACGACTGGGCTATTTTTGGCTTTGACAGTTTTCAGGCATTTAGGTGTGATTTTTGGTTATTTATTTCTGTTACGTCTGTAGAGCACATAGTACCAAACCTTGCAAGGCCTTGTTTTGTTACATCTATTCTAAGTGAACCACGAACCGGGCGACGCATTGTTGTTATTTTTTTACTAGCTTTTACGAGCGGCTCGCTCGCGTTGTACCTGTGGTGTTTCGTCCATTGTGTGGGTAGTTATAGAAACATATATATGTGTACCACCGGCAATAAATATTCATTCTGTCTGGTCCTGAACTACGGTGTTTCATTGTGCTCCCTAAAGATCCAATATTGTCCAGTACCTAGATAAAAAGTAGCCTAAATTCTATTCTAGGTACAGAACTCTATTCCTTTGATTAGATATAGAAACATCCTCACAAACTTTCGCATTTATAATATTAGTCGAATACCTGGATTTTAGGTGCGCAATCAAAATCATTTACGCTGGCACAGACGCAGCAGAGCCGCAGCCGACATTAATTTCCATAAAACACTGCGGAATGGGTTAGGCTAGTCAACGTCACATAGTCCATTGGGAACAGCTGACGCGCCGCGACACGATTGAATAATTCAGGGGCGGGCACTGCATGAATATTTCATTAGGCGTGGCGTGAGAGAAATCTGGGATATGTTACATTTCGCGGCAAATACAAATAATAGATTGACTCCCTCTTTTTTAAAAACACAGTACTGATATAAGGGAAGACGTAGACCAAAGAAAAAATGGATAGATTGAGTGAAAGACGGCATGAGTTAGAAAGGAGTGAATCCTGATATGACGGCTGATATCCCTCTATCAGCAGTGGAAGGCAAAAACATGTTGTGCCGACCCCACATGAAGTGGGAAAAGGGCAGAGAGATGACGATGATGAGTACCACGTGATTCATAATTGTGTATACTAGACCGAAAAGGACTCCGGCTATCAACTAAATAAGATAATTTTAGCAAAATAAAAAGAAAATGTATTCAATACTAGCTTTCGCCTGCAGCTGCGCTCGCGTGGTACCGAAGTAAAAAAAATTGCCTATATGATATTCTAGGTACAGAACTCCATCTACTCTATGCTTCAGCGAACTCGGTAGAGCCGTTACAGCGACATTAAACAACAAACATCGTCACAAACTTTCGCATTTATAATATTAGTAGGAAGTCAGATTTCCATTTCTTTTTGTTTTTTTAATGTTATACGGAGGCAAACATGCTTACGGCCCACCTGATGCTAAGTGGTTACCGTCGCCTATTGACATCAGCAACACCTGGAGCATTGCTAATGCGTTGCCTGCCGAACCCCTCCCCCCCTAAAGAGCTTCAGAATATTTTTTAGAAGATTTTCAGAATATGCTGTTTTTGAACTTTTTATCATCTTTATAACTAACTAATAAACGTACGAGAAGCAACAATGTCACCAACAACAACAGAATAATTGAGTATCAACTGTTTTATCCCATTACAGATGATTTTTCGCAGATTTTTCGTGTTATTCAATTAAAAATGTCGTATTTACAAAATTCGTAGAACGAACGTTATTGCCAACTGGGTGGAGAATAAGCCCTTTCAGTATAGTATACATTTTCAGTCACCTTGTATAGGAGCCAAAATGTTACCACCTGACCTCGGACTTACATTGTGTTGGTGTAAGTATAGACAGATACATTTTATATGAAGGGCAGCAATAAACATACTATGTAACATGTGACCGGCAATTTATTAAAATAAAGACGGTCAAATGCTAGTAGGACCTGCGCCCTTAGGCTTCTGTACATTCCACGGGGTTCGGAAAATCGAGATAGAATAGAATAGAATAGAATATAACTTTATTGTACACCAAAAGAAAAAACACAATCAAGGAAATAAAAAAATAAATAATAGTGTGACAATGGGCGAGATGTACGAAGTGACGAACTTATATTTTAAGGTCGCTATATTTTGCTGTATGACATCAACCGCAAATATACGTTATTTATAAAACTTCGTTATTCATAATAACTTTACACGGTATTTACCGGAGTACCAGTTAAGTAAGGTTTAAATTTTTTGTCGTTTCCATACAAATATTACATTAATTGTCATATATTTTTAGTGTATGTTCTATTCCAGAATATAAGTAATCTATCTCTGTGCCAAATTTCATCCTGTTCCGTTCAGTTGTTCTGACGTGATTGAGTAACAAACAAACATCCATCCATCCAAACTTTCGCATTTATAATATTAAAACGGGATCAAATATATTAGCTGCTTTTATTCATATTGCTCTCATAAGCAGGCGATTGCGTTTAATACTTTCCGCCAGACAACCTTGGATGAGAGCGAATGTAAGTATTGTGTTGGAGAATAGACAGTCATCTTGCATTTCAAATATAAATGTTGAACTGCAATTCAATTGTGGTTTCTCAAGTGGAACAAACCGCAGTAAACAATGAGGCATTAATCTTTGAAATAAGCACAACATAAAGTAAAATTAGGTACTTTTAAATAGCAATTGTTCAAAATTTTCAGTTAGTTCAGCTTCAAAATAGAAAATAAAGAAATATGCTCACGACTTTTATCCCCAAGCATGGTAGGCATCATCATCATTTCATCCGTAGGTCGTCCACAGCTGAACATTGACCAGATTTCCAGAGCGAATTCCTATCATGTGTGGGGGGGGATATGCCCATACTCACCAAGCTGGGCACGCGGGTTGGTGAGCGCAGTTAGAGCCTTGTGAAAACAGGGGACGCTGCTGCCCATCCCCTAGCTTTTTTCCCTTAGTCGCACCACCAAGACCATCGCCTCTTATGAATGCATTATGAAACATCGTATGTATTCTAAAAAAAAAACTTTTTTGAGAACCGAACTATTCAATAAAAACGGAGTTTGGTCATGGTGCTAAACATAGGGTGTGCAGAAAGTGCATTGACCTAAGAATCACCCAAAACCGGATAGCAGGATACAGTATTTTTTGCAAAACCTACATGAATTGACGTTTTTACTTACAAAACAGCAAGAACAAAAAAGCTGCAGAAGCACCCAAGAAAAAAAACACAAATACCCTCATTTTTTCTTAAAGCACAATATTTTTTTGTTATGGTCCTGACTGTGCAACTAGCCAAAAATGATCCAAAGCATTGATAGAGTGGTGAGAGTGGCCCCGCTTCCCGATCCACAATCGTGGGTTCAAACCCGGTCGTGCACCAATGGTTTTTTTTTTTTTTTTTTTTTTATTGGAGATGCTTAGTCGTTTGACCACCAGCTCACTTTTGCAAGTGAGATGTGGCCTAAGATGGAGCACGCTTTACCAGAAGGAACTTATTCACTCTAGATTTGAAGATTTTCCATTCCATTGGAAGTTATGCGATATCTAATCTCGTTTATATGTTTGTTTGACCAGCGCTATAATGTAACTTCACACCTGTGCTTGCAGGTGATGTAACATGGTTCCTTGTAATATCTGGTATTGTCTTTAATCTCTGAAATCAAGAAAAAGGAAAATCGAGCCACTACTCTAGTTATTTTAAATATTTACATTGGTAGTTAACAAAAACCCCCGAACATTTTCAAATTATCTGTTTTTGGTCTTCTTATCATCTATATAACCAATTCTTTCACCGACGATCATTGGCCCTTTTTCGGGGACACCATACCTCAACCTGGTCAATGACCTAACACAGGATGACCAAGAAAGAATCAGTGACACGAGATGCAAGCAAGCATTCAAGTGTAATAAAAAATAATCACCTTGAGAACCTAAGCGTACAAAACATGTTCACAAACAGCATCCATAACCAACAGATGGCATAATAAACATCAAGTTCTAGGTTAACATTCTAGATGACATCCATTCCTGAAGGTCGACGAACTCTGGTGGCAATGAATGATGACGTAGTGGAATCTTATCAATATCTAACGCTCTCGGACATACCGAAATCGGGTGATAAGTTACGCGAATTAGATAAATTATAAATGAGGCTCTTTTCAATGTCATCATTTTATAATTCAGGAAGTGAACGTACATTTTTAACATACATATTCAATGATGACAATTGTGACATTATATCAGAAGCTAAAGCAGATTTACACATTATTTATTTCAAGAAATACTATTTTACAGTTTCTAGAGTGCATACAAGTATGAAGTATAAAAGCCCAGCTATTTTAAGCCTACTAATCAAAATAAAAAGATGTTTATTTCAATAAAATCACTTCAATCACATTTAAAAGTCTTAGAAACTAGGTGAAGCTACGCCTGATCCTCGCAACCAAGCCTAGAAGAATTATCAGGCAACAAACACGGGCCATAATTTTTTGATTATTATTTTTCACAATTGGTTCCTTCATCGTCCTTAACAATTACAATATTTGTTTCAGAGCCAACCTACAATCAGTTTAATTTGCCTCTAGTAGTTAACAAGGGTAACCGAGTATGAAATAGTGACAATAATATATTAGAGTCAGCGAGATGTTTAATGAAATAACACTGCACAAGTTAGTACAACATGAAGGCGTCAGAAACCCAGACTGAGAACAAATATTTGATGAATAAAATAAGCATTCGAATAAATCAATGTCACTTAAAGTCGATAGGTGCAATAACATAAGCAGTCTAACCAAACATCGGACGAAAAATCATGAAACATTAACAATTTGATAAAATACACAATATTCGAAACAAGATATTCGTAGCTTAGAAAAAGTTAACCAACCAGTCTAGACTCTTATCTATAGCGATAAAGAAATGACCCTTTTTCTGCCATAAGATAACCACTGCTGAAACCGATTCAAAGAGTGGAACGATCTGCCAGCGTCTGTTTTCCCGGACGAGTACAATCTAGGAGTCTTCAAATCTAGAGTGAATAAGTTCCTTCTGGTAAAGCGTGCTCCATCTTAGGCCACATCTCACTTGTAAAAGTGAGCTGGTGGTCAAACGCCTAACCATCTCCAATAAAAAAAAAAAAAAAAAAAAAAGATTTCCGAGAGCGAATTCCTATCATGTGGAAGGAATTTCCCATACTCACCACGCTGGGCACGCGGTTAGTGCTATGGCTGTTAAAATAGGGGATACTGCTGCCCATCCCCCAGCTTTTTTTCTATTAGCCGCCTCTTACAATATCCAAGGGTATGTAGATATAGAGGGGCCTATTCATCTGACGGGGCCACCACGGCTTAAGAAATGATAAATAATAAATAAATATTCCGGACATATTACACACGGTCAACTGATCCCAAACTAGGCATAGCCTGTACGATGGGTACCATAGACTGATATACATAATAGATATACATATATAAGAACACCTAATTGTTGGAGCTGTTTGTACTGAACTGTAAATTGCATACTTGCCAATGAGTCAGATTCATGACACATGTGCCACTGATAACACTATTTATATACACAGACTCGTGATATTATTTTTATTTGCTCCATCTTATTGCCTACAGACTCGGTTGGATGGATCATCTCATTTGAACCTGGCCTAGGAAACCTGATTCATCTGGTTCCTCATCTATTCTTTGATGGATCTTGCAAGGAAAAACTCGGGCCTTTACTGTTCACTTTTAGGTTTTGTTTATGCGCTCTAGGTACTAATAGTGCGAAAAGTTCTGTTTACATACGTGATGATGATGATGATGGTGTAAAATGCGAAGATGTACCTAGGTCCAGTCAGATGGGCGAAATATTAGGGCCACTTGTGCATTATGTCACTGGTTCTTTCTTGATCATTCAACATAAGGTCAGTGACAAGTTGAATTGGTGAAAGAAAAAGTGGGGTGAAAGGATTAAGTTGCATCTCGTAGAGTCTCTCCATCAGTGCACAATATGTCAGATATGCTTCACCTTCAAATTTTCCGAATGGAAATCCATTGGTCCACCCGATGGACCGATGACATTGTAAAGGTTGCGGGAGGTCGGTGGATGGAAAAGGCTCAAGACCGTTCGTCGTTTGTCGCCTATGTCCAGCAGTAGACTTCTACAGGTTGTTGATGATGAAATCCATTGGTGCACGACTGGGATTCGAGCCCCGACCTTTAAATCGGAACGCGGGTCGCAACAACCACTCCACCGCTCACTTTAAGCACATCATGAAGTCTGGGTCAGTGCCATGACTCAACCGACACGAATACAGGCCTTTTCTGGCTTCGATAACAATATTTGTAAACAGGGAGTATCACAGTGGGTCAATAGCAGTACGTGATATACTTTTCCACGGTTCGGGTATCGGGGTCACTGACGCCCACTGCCCACGGTTTTTGTTTCATAGTTTTAAAGAACATTCTAAATCAATTTGCTTATTTGAAAATTGGGTTCAGGGTTCGAAAGGTGACCAGTCAAAATTTCAATACCAGATATAAATTATTAAAATAAATTCAAAAGCAGAACAAAATTTTAACCAGTCATGTTTCTCTGTATTTTATAAGTCGCCTACGTCTTCTTTTGCCTTATTGGATCCTTCCTAATACAAGGTGTTGTTAGCTCGGCCCCGTTGCTTGCTTGCTTGTCGTGTCACTGATTCTTTCTTGATCATCCTGTATTAGGTCAATGACCTAATACAGGCCTAGGGCCGTCGATGAAAGAATCAGTGTAGTGAAAGGATTAAAGTGCGCCTCTTAGAGGCTCCTTTCGTGCACAAAAAAGGTATTGTCACAAATTGTTCTTAACTAAGCTGCTACTACTACTCTTCACCCGTGGATGTCGTGGCGACTAAGGGAAAGAAGCTAGGGGATGGTGATGATGATGAACCTACTACGAAGCTGTGGTGAGAAATGTAAACGATGAATGACTTGATATAGTGTTTGTTATATAAGTTAACGATTAGTAGAAGTAGTACACATTTCCACCTATTACTATTACTATTCATCAAACTGATTAATTAACTCATGCATGTCGCATCTGGGGGTCAATTGTGAAGAGTTTAGGCTTCAGAGTAGTTGGTGTATAAATATAGCGCACAGACACAGAAAGAACTTATTATTTTCTGAAGTGAATTGACTGAAGTCTCTGAAGCACGGAATACATACACTACACCACTTTTATGCGCAAAAGCATCTTCTGTATGGCTCCTTTTATTTATAATAAATTACCACAGTCATTGAGAGATATGCCCTGTTCACTGTTTCAAAGGAAGCTGAGAACGCTGCTCATAGTTAAAAGTTACTATACCATTGACGAATTTATGAAAGATAAAAAAATAGTGTAAATTGTTGACATAATAAATTAATTTTTTTGACAAGGCTTATATAATCTTTAGTTGTTGTGTATCTAGTCTCTAATTGTTTTTAATATTTTAATTAGTTCATAATGACATTCTTTTTCTTCTATTTTTTATTATTATTTGTTATTTTTTTATTAATTAAATTTTATTAAGATTGTTAATTAAATATTGCATGCCTAGATATAGGTAGAATACATTGATTCAATAGTATATAGTAATTGACATCTTTATGACATGTATTTCAAGCAATAAATTATACTTTGACTTTGACTACACGATTGGAAGGTAAGCCTATTAGACCATCAGAGGTCCCAGCGCTCAGTCGGAACACGTCTGATGATCAGCCATGGTCTTAAATAAAATGAGGACGGTCCAGTGCGGGCCGGTGCTCTGAGGCTTCCGTACTATTATACTTTACAACCTGCAGACTCAAACTTAGGTCTTCGAACTGGCAAGGAGGAAAGCGCTAAATATTGCTTAAAGCTTTGATCTGTTAGAATCCACTAGACAATCTACGCCACGAGTTCCACTATCCTTAGTTTATCATCACTCTCTAGCAATTTGCAATCACATCCTCATCCACGTGTAGTCTAGTTCTATATTAAGACTAGAGACATAGATTAATTAACAGCCAGTATAATGATTAGCAATTAATAAGCACATCAATTCCTATGATTGAAGTAAACGAACAATTTTATTTATAGACAGGTTTCATTCAAGACATCAAAATTCGTTCATAAACACATACGATATGTTCATAATCTTAACCTACTTAAATTATAAATGCGAAAGCTTGTGAGGATATTATTATGTATTGGGTTCAATCACACCGTAACTGCTAAGCCAATTTAGATGACAACAGACGGAGTTCGTGATTTGCAATAGCATAGAGATACTTTTAATCTAAGAGAAGTAAAAATCATCAAGAGTAAAGGAGATAGCTATATGTTTCCAAAACCAGCCTTCGATTGCAGCAGATTTTTATGTTTGTATACCGTTGTTTGATCTGGTTGATCGCATGGTATTGACATAGCAATGTCGAGCTCGTTAGGGTAATGCAGCCTATAACGGAAGGTAATGTTGTCTGTTCGTCCCAATTAGGGAAGAAATACTGCGATACACTAATTAGTTTATTACTACTGTCCTTCAGACTGAAGAGGCTATAAGGATCGTTTGGTAGTTGGATGGACTGCTTACGAAATTGTAACTTTAGAAGTCTTACTAGAAGTTTATACCGATTGGTCACAGGCAAGTCACATCGAAAAAAATGGTCCAATCAGTCACACATTCCTAGCCATAAAGATATCCCGATCTATCATAATTTTCCATGAATAGAAAACTGAGCTTCTGTCACGATTCAGATTCAGAGTTTTTCCAGTTTTAAGAAACTTCGTTAGAAAAAAATTTTACCTAAGACAAAGATAATTCTAAAGTAGATTGTGGTTGATCGATAGTAAGATTTATTTATTTATTTATTTAGAATACAGTATAACATCATAACAGGTTTTTTTTGTCCCTAAGGCGATGCCATATGTTATTAGTAGGTACATTATAATATATATAATATAATAGGAACAATTAGATATGTACTAATCAAAACATTTCGTTTCTATCACTACCTGTGAAAGTTGTAGGAAGATCATTGATGTAATCTCGAAAGATCGATTTGCGAAGAGTAAACAGAGTCATAACCATACAGTCAAAACTGCGGCCCTACCTAGCTTTATTTTGAATCCTCCACTCCAGATTGTAATGCATAAGTAATAATATAACACACCTGTTACCTTGATTATTTAGGTTACAAGTAAGAACTTACCCTCGTACAGAACATGCACCCACAGCCAGCAACTACGGTAACCTTCTCAACGGTATGCTCTTCTAAGCATAGCTTGCAATGGACAGGTGCGGCCGGGACGAAGCCACCGGCAACTCCGTCTAGGGAATACCTGAGGAAAACGTACACTTTAAAAAAAAATTGTGATAATCTTTTGGGTTTCTTTGGAGGAAACCCGGATTCGTTATGTCATCTTTCTAGAAGAAGATCAGTGTCCAACTTGAGGATTGGACCTTGCAGTGTATTGGTGGTGGTGAAAGTAGCAGTGCGTGGAGGACACGTTATTGCGTACATAAAATATATCAAGTGTAGAAGTTCATTCGGGCCCGACTGATATCCAAGCACAGCTTCGCTTCAATTCTCTACTAGACTCCCTTAATCGCTCGCTGTGTCATTGTGTCTATCTTGATTACCCTGCGTAGATTCGTGTGACGTTTGTGTAAGAACCAGTGTGCTGTCATACCTGAGGCAATCGCCACCAACGCGGAACGCGGAACAGCAGAGAGCGGCAGACAGAGGAGGCTCGGAGCAATATGAGGGACCTACCTAGAGTTCTAAAAGAACCAGTTTGGTAACGTACCTGGAGCCGCCGGCTCCGGCGAGGGACAGCAGAGAGGAACATCGGGAGCAGACGGAGGGCGCTCGCAGCCTATTATGAGGCCTGATGGGCTCTGAAACCTTTTCCCGGTCCGTTAGCGCGAGGACCGTCGAACACTTCCTTAGTCCTAGAACAAAACATACTAATTTAAGGAAGGTGAAATGCTAGGGGCACCGGTGACGGGGTTCATAAGTTCTTCAGCCTACAGAAATGGCTTGGCTATCTATCAAGCATGAAAGCGCTCAACTGTCATGTCGCCTCAAACGGTCAATGATTCAAACATTGACCATGCTGATACTGACTGAACATAGACGATTAAGAACTAGAAAAGTAAAGCCAAAAGCACTTCATAACGAATGAATTTCAATCAAATATTGTTAACGAGGATCAAGGTTCTAAAATGAAAAATAAAAGATTGAAAACTTTTAAAACAACAAAAGGGTTTGAGAAATATGAAAATGTCAAAAACATGAAAGTACACAATTAAATAAGTTTTTGAAAGCAATTTTTTAAGAAGCTGAAAGACAAGGTCAAAACCACAATTCAATTCAGACACATTAATGGTGGTAACCCAAATATTTCAATATGCGCTCCATTAAAGACTGCATAATTTATTTTTATTTAACCTCATATCGTACATTTGACTTGAAGAGAGATACAGAAGAAAGTCAGAATTAAAACTCAAAAGGACCATTGATTTGATACTTTTTAATTAATAACACGAGAGAAAGCAGAGAATGGAATGACCAAGATAATTATACTAAAGGTACGAGCGAATAATTAAAAGCAAATAAACATCACGGAAATTCATCAAACAAAGTTAGAGTAATTAATTAGAAATTGAAATGGCACTTCTGCGGTTAAGTGAAGCAATTAGTTTCATAATAGCACTCGCCAGATGTAGAGAAAATATTTTATGCAGGGATGATGCAACAGGTAATAAAAAGAAGAAAAAAATCGTATAGATTTACGATACCAATCGTTTTTGTTACTAATAATAATCGTGATAACAATCTTATTAGAAAATCAGTCGCCACTACTTCGAATATTTCAACTGGTTTGGCAACACCATTTGCTTAAATTCTGATAAGTCCAATGGCTGGCTGCGTTAAGGTACTCACTTTATTAGGGCCATTAAAATTCTCAAGGTCTGAGTATTTATGAACAACCATCAGACACCCAACAGTCACGTAGTGTTGTCTTCATACTAGGATTACCTGTATCGTGTACATCAGACACATCAAGTACCACGGTACATCAAGTACCAATACTTAGACTCTGGACAAATATTTGAAGATCATAAAAACGGGAAAATGGAAGAAAGAACCATGTTATGCCGACATCACTTAAGTGGGATAAGGGCATGCAGATGATGATGATAAACAGGAATGACACAGTTTTTACAGGAACTTCGTTCTACGTCTCTACGTAGATATTTTAGGTTTGAATGAGCTATTTACTATACAACGTGTTTCGTAACTATGTAGTAAAATATTTGTGTATAAAGAATTTATATTTTCATTGTTTTCTTTTTCCGAAATTTTTCAAATCAGCTGTTTTATCATCTTACAAACTAATATTTAAACGTACCTGAAGTAACACATCAAGGTTGCTACCTGAAATAGCTGAATAATTAAGATGACCTAAAAATATTTTTGCATATTGTTTTTCAGACTTCTTCTTCTTGTCGTGTCACTGATTCTTTCTTGGTCATCCTATATTAGGATTAAGGTAGATATTTAGGTCAGTGACCAGGTTGAGGTATGGTAGCCCTGAGAAGGGCCTATGACCGTCGGTGAAAGAATCAATGTAGTGAAAGGATTAAAGAGCGCCTCTTAGAGGCTCCTTTCGTGCACATTTTAGTGAAAAATGACGAATTTCAAAAAGTCGTAGAACAATCTGTATTGCCAGTTGAGTGTTGAATAAGCCTCCTTCAGAATTCTGTAGAATCACCTTGTATTGAAATGGGCTGGCTAGTTAAAACATAATTTGCTGTTGAGTTTATTACAATAAAAATTTACGACATCGACAGTCGAATTATTAGACAACAAGTCAGTGACCGTCTTCAGATATAGCAATATTTATTTCTGAGTTATTTCGTTCCCAAAATAAAAATAAAATGTTAATTCAAGGAAAATCCCTTAATTTTATGCTATAAATTGGAGGTTGAGGCGAATGAACTGTAAATTATAACCCGGGGTGTAAAATTATTTAGAATTAGTGATGAAACTCAACCCAAATCTTTGAGGTACATGAATTATTGAAAGCAGAATAAGGGTTTAACTAATTGGCAATGTAAATCCATGAAATTTTATCCGGACGGCAGAGGCAGGCGGGTAACTAAGGGGGCAACTGGGGAACGGTTTAAGTGATATATTCAGCTTAAAAATTACTTGGCTTTGGCACAAAGAAGTCCAAAATGTCCAAATGGCAAATCCTAAAACTTTATGTGGATATTTGTTACTTACAATGACGCCCTAACTGCCTTGCTCATCGGGATGAAATTGAATCAGATACAGTTCGTAACTTAAATAATTATAATCAAAAGGTCAGGAGGGTTCTTAGTGCAGTGGTTCAGGAGAACCTTGTAGGTACCACCTTACCTATACATTCTGCCGCCATACAGCAATTCTGTGTTCCAGCTTGAAGGGTGAGGTAGAAAGTGTAATAACAGGCACATACCAGAGACAGAGACTTACCAGAGCATGTCTCAGGGCGGTGGAGGCAATACGCAGTACCGCCTAGCAATAATAGGCGGTACTGCAGCTCTATTGGGCAGTGGTTACCGCCTACCATCATACGGATAGGTCTTAATCTTAAGTAGTTTTTTAGGCATTTGGTTCGGACTCGGTATAAACCCCTCAAACACAAACCCTAGCTACGTGCCTGAAAGCGTTCCAATTTCGGGCATAATAACGTATTTATGGGCATTCACCCCATCTCACCCGGGGAAGACACGGTACAGAATAATCAGTATTGCATTTGCAGTATTCAGGACGACTTGAGTTTGATCTTCCACAAAATGGACAGACAGAGAACGAGGGAAACAGTAAAAATACCTCAATCCGGTCACTGTCTTAATACAGGTGACAAAGAAAGAATCAGTGACTCAACAAGCAAGCAAGCGTGAGAAGCTTTTTAGCAGCATTAGAAATAACCTGCGATGTCGTAGCCTAGATTGCACCGATAAGCGATAATCAGTTAAGCCAGGAATTTATGGTTGAATTTTGCTATCTTTTTCATTAACTTCAAAGGATAAGGTAAGAATTTGTGGAAGTCGAAGTCAAAAGGCATTTTTATTTCTCTTATCTTTCGTAGCCCATATCTATGTAAACTAAGGCTTTTGCCTCACCTAACTCAAGAAGTAATGAAATACACTACCGGGTAGCGTCGTAGAGAATTTGTTTCTTTCACTACTAACCAGTAGTTTAGCATCAATGTGTAATAAATAGGACTCATACTTTCTTTTCCTCCACAACAATCAGTACCAAAATTTCGACTTAGTGCACTAAGGTTTCTAAAATGTTAGTTTTTAAGAGGTAGCTTGAGATATGTAAGTTTTACTATTTCAGGGAAAAATTTGCTTTTATAACAATGAAAGTAATCGAGTTTTAGGGTTGGAATCGCAACTAAGACCTTTGTATACTTCATCAATTCGATTTTCCAGGCCAATTCTCAATTCTGATCCTGATTTGCTCCTACCTTCAAGCAGAGGTTGCGGCTGCGACAGCACAGAGTCTCTGGAAGCAGCTCTCCGCACAGGCTTCGCAGGTCTTGCCAAGGACTTGAGCCCACCACTGAGGATCAGCTCCAGGGCTCGTCTGCCGCCCGGCCCCGTCGCGCCTGCTCCCACCTGGTGAACAAATAAAAAAATATTAAAACAACACGACTTTTATTTAATGGTGCTTCATTCGTTGCCAATATTCTGCAATTTAGTGAAAGACATTGCACCGTTAGATAGATAGTGCACGAAAGGATTCAAGATTCAAGATGTTTATTTGTAGAAATAAGTGTTACAGAGAGGTCTTAAAGCTATGAATATGGCACTTATAAACTTATTCACTCTTTTCGAGCATCGCAAATTATTGTTTAAGACGAAAGACTGTAAACTTAACACATACTATACTTAGTTATTTTTTTGGGTATACTACAGAAACAGGACTCTCTGAATATAAATAACATACAAATAAGCAAGGAGCCTCTAAGAGGCGCACTATAATCCATTCACTACACAGATTCTTTCATCGACGGTTATAGGCCCACCATACCTCAAACTGCTCTCTGACCTAATACAGGATGACCGAGAAAGAATCAGTGACACGACAAGAAGAAGTTAGATAGATGAGCACTACTCACAGCAGTAGACTTTCAGAATTTTTGATTAATTCGTCTTAGATCTCCATGTAAAGATAACATGTTGTGCCGAACTCACATAATGTGGGACAAAGTCAGAAAGATGATGTTTTAAGATGAAATGGTAAATAGAGTATTTATCGGATCTACTTAACAAGGTGAACTATATTAAGACCCGGGTAGGTCCCATTCGGGTAGTACCCGAAAGGGACTTATTCTACACCCAATTGGCAAATAATTTGTTCTACATACATACATACATAAAATAACGCCTGTTTCCCAGAGATGGCAGAGATCACGGCTTTTCACTTGCTACGATCCTGACATACCTATTTTGCTTCATTTACTAGCATTACATTTCTCATACATGCTCGTCGGTTCAGGCTACTCTTGACCTGGCCTTTTTTCAAAACGTCACCGATTTGGTCACTAAACGTACGCCTAGGTCTTATTACCCTTCCAACGGTCCCATTTACACTCGCCTTATACACCTGTTTCGTCAATCTTCTTTCGTTCAGTTTGTTCTACGAATTTTGAAAATTGCAAAATCTTGATTTCGGATCAAATCAGTAAAAACTGAATTATCAGCTGTTAACTACATTGTACTTATAAAGTTAACAACAATACCGAGAACAGATAATTTGAAAAAACTCAGGGAAAATCTGAAAAAAAAAAAGTTTTTCCGCTAATATTCTTTCTTATTGTTGATAGAATAATTACCTTTCGGGGGATTATTCTATCAAAAATAATTACATATTATGAACGTTATTATCACGTTGGTATAGTTCAAACTAATGTTGAACTTAAAATTTTCGTAAATCCATCAACACAGTGCTTATTGATTAAAATTATTAGACAGTTCCTCATGCACTCATGTATTTAGTAAACAAATAGTAAAGTGCCAAGGCGATGTGCATGCCATTATCGACTCTATGTGAAGGGCGTTACGACTGAAGATATTTATAAAGCAATTTGAAAAACAAAGAGTATATCTACCCGGATGTGGTCTAGACTTTCATGTTATCAATATACTTTGTAATTTACAAGTTTCAAACAAAAGTAGCTGAAGAATAGGCCCCTCCATTAGGTACTAGATACACTTGGATGTCGTACGAGGCGATTATGGGAAAAAAGCTACGGGTTGGGCAGCAGCAACCTCTATTTTAACAACGATAGCGCTAACTGCACTCGCCAACCCGCGTGCCCAGCGTGGTGAGTATGGGCAAATTCCCCCCACATGATAGGCAGTCGCTCTGGAAATCTGTGAGGGAGCCCTATGTTCAGCAGTGGACGTCCTTAAGCGTAAATGATGATGATGTATATAAATTATTCTAAATAATTTCTCCTACCCCACGAAAACATTTCGGCAAAATTATTTGCCTACTACTATAACTTGTTACGGCTTACTAACCATGGCGTCCGTCAAGTATAATACAAATATGTTCAATAATTATGTTAATCCTAATTAAATTATAACGACCTTAGGAAATAAGACCTCCTTTGCCGACATTGATTTATTTTTTATAAATATGCAATGCAGTGCAAAATAAACGTTTCCGGGCTTGATTTGTCCTGTCCTGTCACATTTTAGGGTCCCATACCACATTTGGAAATAACGGAACCCTTATAGGATCACTTTGCTGGCAACAAACCCTTGACAGATACGGAATCCGTCAAGCGTTTTTATCAAAAAGGGCTTAAGGTATTAATTTGAAATTGATACCGAATAGCCTCATACTGCTTTAAAAAAAACAAGACATATAAAGTTATGTAGTAAAATTAGTTCGACTGTAGGGTACATAACGGTTTCGGTATATTATACGACATGACAGCTTCTTAAAAAAAATCATTGAAGGAAAACGAGGAAGAGGAAGACCAAGAATAAGTAACTAGAGCCAGATAAAAGAGAAGATTGCCGTCATGTCGTTTAAAGAGATGAAGGAGCTCCTATTGGAAAGATCAGATTGGAGGAAATTGCATCATTAATAATAATAATTATAATGTTCAGTACGGAATACTAAATACATAGGAATTTATGAACATTAAAAGAATTCTAATCTTATTAGAATTCTAATGTCCAAATCTTTAAATAACTCTGAATTGGCGATGTACTTATACACTTTTTTAGTGATTTCAAGGCTATTCATTTTATTCATTGAGAAACTTAACTAAATTGTTTTGCAAAGTGTCGTAGAGAAAGCGGCGCAGGTACGTTCGTAACTTCGTTCAATCTACAAAATTGAGCAAAGCAATCGACTAGGGACCTACGAACCGACAACGGAAGGGTTATGATCCTTACAGGCTATGTGGGTATGTAAAATATATTTGTATATTTGTATGTATGTGACCCATTTTGTCTGCACTTTCCTCATTGGAAACCATTTTCATTCCAGCACCGTACTGTGTCTGCAACCACTTAGAATGCAGTACAAGAGACAAACATTGAATTACAACGCTGACGCAAAGTCGTACGTATGTAGTGTTGCCACCTACATCTCAAATGGTTTATTTATACGCATTCCTGGTAAGGACTTGTTTGTTTACACGTCAGTCAAGCAAGAGTTTATATCCACTTTATCATTCAGTAGGCAGATACGGAATAAATATGGCGTCAATTCTATATATATTTAGCTATACAGACAAATGTTTGCATGATCTACAAACATTTGTTCCCGGTCTGGGTAATGTGGTACCATGGTACTCGTAGTTTCTGATACCCACGACACAGGGAATCCTAGTGTTGGGTGTTATTATTATTATTCTGAGCTCTAGTCTACTCGTCATAAAAAGTCCCGATCCAGCATCTTATAAAAAGGCAGGAAGCCTAACTCAGTCTCTGAATATCAGTTCCATAGGCTTTCGCGCATTGTTCCCGGGGTTCAAATAAGGAACGTTAGGAGAACGCTAAGTGATTGAACGAATGTGCCCATAGCTCGTTATATAGATAAAACATTAGAATGTTCTGTTGCCGAAGGGCGAATCCAATCAGCTATTGTTCTATCTATACTCTGAGGAATTCCTCGAGCTACTTGCCAATTCAAAGTTGCGCAATACTCGAGCGTCGCTGGCGATTTGCGACTTTTTATTATTCAGAACTCTGCGGCATGTACATTTGCATTTATCGATTCACAATAACAAGCTACGCGCTTCCAATTATCGTAAGGATCCTATAACTCCTGATGAGTACGTACACGGTTGGCCGTGGTGGCCCCGGCTGAAGAATAGGCCCCTCCATATCTCCTACCCGTGGATGTCGTAAGAGGCGACTAAGGAATAAAGCTAGGGGATGGGCAGCAGCGACCCCTATTTTAACAAAGATAGCTCTAACTGCGCTCTCCAACCCGCGTATTAGGGGGTGCATTCCGAAATTTCGAAGTTTCATAGTTTCGAAATTTCGGATCATTTTGCCATGTTCTGCAATTTCGAAATTGACGCTTCCAGTTTCGAAATTTCGAAACTGCTAGGTAAAAGTGTAAATGAGGCGAAATATATTAAATAGTACATTTAAAACAAAATTTGTCCTTCATTGTGCGTTTTCCGGCGGGTACTAAGATTTTTTTTTGGAAATCTGTACCCTTTTTTACTTAAATACAGTTCCACATCGAACAAAAAGTCTTATTTTTCTTAATTTTTCGACCCTTCATCCAATTTCGAAATTCCGTAACTTCTAAACTCATGAGGCCAATTTATACATCAGTTTCGAAATTGAGAATCTATGAAATTGCAACCCCTACCGCGTACCCAGCGTGGTGAGTTGGGCAAATTCCCCCGACATGATAGGAATTCGCTCTGCGTGTGGGGGAGGCCATGTTCAGCAGTGGACATCGTACGGCTGAAATGATGATGACCGAGGTAGTAAATACAAATATTTTGCTAAGCATATAGACAGGTCTTTACGATACAGGCCTAGTGTGGAGACCGCTGTATGCTTTTTTACTGTATATCCTAACCAGCATCTTGCTAATGTTAAGTGTAAGTATTAGTCTGGTATTGCTAGAAATAAATATTTTTCCATTTTCATCACAATCACATTGGGTTAGGCTCGAGGCCCTTATCCCCTATTCACAATCTGCAGCGGCCAACCTACGTGCGAAGTCGGTTTAGAGACTTCAACACAGGCCACAGTCGGTAGTGTCCAGGAGACAATTGCTCCTGTGGGATGAAAAAATCGAGGAACATGACTACTAAAAATATCAATCTCTTATAATGTCTCTGAACGAATTCTTTAAGGAAATAGATACAGATACAAAGTAGGTAGGTACTACGATTGCATTAGGATTACCTTGTAGTGATAGTAAGTTGCATTGTTGAGAATGATGAAGTTGCGTTAGAATGGAAAAGGCAAGATCGATGGATTTACGGTTAGCAGGTGATATATTCACAATCCGACACGAATGGAATAACATCTACCAGACTACACTATGACTAAATAATTTTAACAGTTTGCTTGATTATGGAACTTACGGCCGAATACTAAAACGTCACTTAACTATTTGAGATGATCTCAATTATTCGAGACGCCATTATCGTTCAGAATTTTATACCCAAACATCAATTAGATCACCCTCGGAAAGGGCAGGAAAGGGCTAAGGAAAACTTATAAGCGAAACAAATGTAGAGTATCAAACCTCTTCATATTCTCACATCTTCACATATTGACCAACTTTCGCATTTATAATATTAGTGGGATAATTAAACTTAAGAGAAGTTCGACATCAAGATTGCTGCCTAAAACCGCCAAATAATGAGTCGGAACAGCAGATTTTTATCCAAAACAGCAGATTTTTGCATAGGTATTTATTCAATGAAAAATGTCGTACTTTTAAAAGTCGTACAATAAACTTGATTGCCAATCGGGTGTTAAATAAGACCCTTTCGGGAAAGAATATATATTATGAAACAACTTTTATTCCGGAGCAAAAGTCTTATGCTTCGGGAATATTATGCCTTGAACCGTAGCATTTTCGAATCTAAATTGCGGGCGATCGCTACTAGAAATAATATCAAAGCAAATATTATATGTACTTCAAATCAAACGATTTTGCAAACATACTGCGCAAATAACTTTCGCATTTGTTTGGGCTCGGTAGGAACGTAAGCTGTGATGTTTTCCGTCGCTGTATCACGTACAACTTCGAGAATTGTAATATTTGAAGCAGCTGTTATAAAATTTGATTCATATGTATACTATAACTACTGAAACCGATGGACCGACGACATCGTGAAGTTTGCGGGAAGTCGGTGGATGGAGAAGGCTCAAGACCGTTCGTCGTTGGAACTCTTTGGGGGAGGCCTATGTCCAGCAGTGGACTTCTACAGGTTGTTGATGATAATGATGGTTAAGTCAGGCCTCATAGCTCAGTTGGTAGTAACTCTGCCTTCTGCGCTAGAGGTAGCGGGTTCGATTCCCGCACTGGACAAACATTTGTGAGTAACACAGATGTTTGTTCTGTGTCTGGGTGTTAAATATATATCTATTATGTATATCAGTCTCTGGTACCCATAGTACAGGCTATGCCTAGTTTGGGATCAGTTGACCGTGTGTGATATGTCCGGAATATTTATTTATTTTATTAAGTAGTCAAACTGTCTCAACCTTCGTTACGTCTACGGTACTGAAGCCTTTGCGGAACCCGGCTTGTTCGGTAACTACGGTACTACTTAGTAATATTAAATTTAAAGATCTCAAAATAAAAAGCATAAGGCTGTAGCCTTGACTTGCAGTTTAGAAAAAATATATGGAAACCCAAACGCGTAAGCAGACATGAATAATTCATACACACAAAACAACGTTTAAGAGAACAACGTCACAACTCCTTGTTGGAGAAACAGTTACGAAATGACTGTCGCTGGCGCTGGCGATTTGCGACTTTTTATTATTCAGAACTCTGCGGCATGTACATTTGCATTTATCGATTCACAATAACAAGCTACGCGCTTCCAATTATCGTAAGGATCCTATAACTCCTGATGAGTACGTACACGGTTGGCCGTGGTGGCCCCGGCTGAAGAATAGGCCCCTCCATATCTCCTACCCGTGGATGTCGTAAGAGGCGACTAAGGAATAAAGCTAGGGGATGGGCAGCAGCGACCCCTATTTTAACAAAGATAGCTCTAACTGCGCTCTCCAACCCGCGTATTAGGGGGTGCATTCCGAAATTTCGAAGTTTCATAGTTTCGAAATTTCGGATCATTTTGCCATGTTCTGCAATTTCGAAATTGACGCTTCCAGTTTCGAAATTTCGAAACTGCTAGGTAAAAGTGTAAATGAGGCGAAATATATTAAATAGTACATTTAAAACAAAATTTGTCCTTCATTGTGCGTTTTCCGGCGGGTACTAAGATTTTTTTTTGGAAATCTGTACCCTTTTTTACTTAAATACAGTTCCACATCGAACAAAAAGTCTTATTTTTCTTAATTTTTCGACCCTTCATCCAATTTCGAAATTCCGTAACTTCTAAACTCATGAGGCCAATTTATACATCAGTTTCGAAATTGAGAATCTATGAAATTGCAACCCCTACCGCGTACCCAGCGTGGTGAGTTGGGCAAATTCCCCCGACATGATAGGAATTCGCTCTGCGTGTGGGGGAGGCCATGTTCAGCAGTGGACATCGTACGGCTGAAATGATGATGACCGAGGTAGTAAATACAAATATTTTGCTAAGCATATAGACAGGTCTTTACGATACAGGCCTAGTGTGGAGACCGCTGTATGCTTTTTTACTGTATATCCTAACCAGCATCTTGCTAATGTTAAGTGTAAGTATTAGTCTGGTATTGCTAGAAATAAATATTTTTCCATTTTCATCACAATCACATTGGGTTAGGCTCGAGGCCCTTATCCCCTATTCACAATCTGCAGCGGCCAACCTACGTGCGAAGTCGGTTTAGAGACTTCAACACAGGCCACAGTCGGTAGTGTCCAGGAGACAATTGCTCCTGTGGGATGAAAAAATCGAGGAACATGACTACTAAAAATATCAATCTCTTATAATGTCTCTGAACGAATTCTTTAAGGAAATAGATACAGATACAAAGTAGGTAGGTACTACGATTGCATTAGGATTACCTTGTAGTGATAGTAAGTTGCATTGTTGAGAATGATGAAGTTGCGTTAGAATGGAAAAGGCAAGATCGATGGATTTACGGTTAGCAGGTGATATATTCACAATCCGACACGAATGGAATAACATCTACCAGACTACACTATGACTAAATAATTTTAACAGTTTGCTTGATTATGGAACTTACGGCCGAATACTAAAACGTCACTTAACTATTTGAGATGATCTCAATTATTCGAGACGCCATTATCGTTCAGAATTTTATACCCAAACATCAATTAGATCACCCTCGGAAAGGGCAGGAAAGGGCTAAGGAAAACTTATAAGCGAAACAAATGTAGAGTATCAAACCTCTTCATATTCTCACATCTTCACATATTGACCAACTTTCGCATTTATAATATTAGTGGGATAATTAAACTTAAGAGAAGTTCGACATCAAGATTGCTGCCTAAAACCGCCAAATAATGAGTCGGAACAGCAGATTTTTATCCAAAACAGCAGATTTTTGCATAGGTATTTATTCAATGAAAAATGTCGTACTTTTAAAAGTCGTACAATAAACTTGATTGCCAATCGGGTGTTAAATAAGACCCTTTCGGGAAAGAATATATATTATGAAACAACTTTTATTCCGGAGCAAAAGTCTTATGCTTCGGGAATATTATGCCTTGAACCGTAGCATTTTCGAATCTAAATTGCGGGCGATCGCTACTAGAAATAATATCAAAGCAAATATTATATGTACTTCAAATCAAACGATTTTGCAAACATACTGCGCAAATAACTTTCGCATTTGTTTGGGCTCGGTAGGAACGTAAGCTGTGATGTTTTCCGTCGCTGTATCACGTACAACTTCGAGAATTGTAATATTTGAAGCAGCTGTTATAAAATTTGATTCATATGTATACTATAACTACTGAAACCGATGGACCGACGACATCGTGAAGTTTGCGGGAAGTCGGTGGATGGAGAAGGCTCAAGACCGTTCGTCGTTGGAACTCTTTGGGGGAGGCCTATGTCCAGCAGTGGACTTCTACAGGTTGTTGATGATAATGATGGTTAAGTCAGGCCTCATAGCTCAGTTGGTAGTAACTCTGCCTTCTGCGCTAGAGGTAGCGGGTTCGATTCCCGCACTGGACAAACATTTGTGAGTAACACAGATGTTTGTTCTGTGTCTGGGTGTTAAATATATATCTATTATGTATATCAGTCTCTGGTACCCATAGTACAGGCTATGCCTAGTTTGGGATCAGTTGACCGTGTGTGATATGTCCGGAATATTTATTTATTTTATTAAGTAGTCAAACTGTCTCAACCTTCGTTACGTCTACGGTACTGAAGCCTTTGCGGAACCCGGCTTGTTCGGTAACTACGGTACTACTTAGTAATATTTAATTTAAAGATCTCAAAATAAAAAGCATAAGGCTGTAGCCTTGACTTGCAGTTTAGAAAAAATATATGGAAACCCAAACGCGTAAGCAGACATGAATAATTCATACACACAAAACAACGTTTAAGAGAACAACGTCACAACTCCTTGTTGGAGAAACAGTTACGAAATGACGTAGCCGGTGGGTTAATTCTGCGGTTTAATCAATAAACAAAGAGTAAACAAGTTAGTAAACTCTTTGTTTATTTATAGAATTCGGCAGCCAATCAGTCTACTATCAACTATGTCCTGCTATAATCTTATGGTGAACTTTGATCATGTATTCAAACGAACAAACAACATCAATCAACAGAATCGTAATCGCTTGTTTGTCGTTTCACTAGTTCTTTCTTGGTCATCCTGTATTAGGTCAGTGACCAGGTTGAGGTAAAGAGGGCTTGACAGTCGGTGAAAGAATCAGTGTAGTGAAAGGATTAGAGTGCGCCTCTTAGAGACTTCTTTCGTGCACAATGACATCAAATTTTATGGTGCTGGGACATGCTGGACATTCCTCACGAACGTTTAGATCACTAGTATAGCGGACATAAATTTACAGACTGGAAAGTCCATTGGTGCACGACCGGGATTAGAACACACGATCTGTGGATCGGAAGGCGTTACCACTACCACTACTCCACCAGTGCTCTCAGAATCGTAATAACAACGGGCGCATTCATGTCACTGTCGCGGCCCACAACAAAGTTGAGCAAAAATATTAAATCTGCCGTTCAATTTAAAAATACTAGCTGAATAAACGTTGGCGACACAATATTCTTTGAGGCGGTTTCCGCAAACATTACCGTTGCCAAAACGCCGCAAATAATTGAATTTCTTCATGAATCCGCTGCGGGAATTGAAAGGAGATTTGAATATTTTTAGGGTTCCGTATCTCATTTGGAAAAAAGGGCACAGACAGACGGACAGACAACAAAGTCATCGAGTTTCGATTGTGTGATGTGCACAAAGGGAGCCTCTTAGAAGAGCACTGAATCCATTCATCATCGGTCACAAGCCCTATTCAGAGCTACATCACCTTTACTTCGTAATTGACAAAACGCAGAGTGACCGAGAATGAACCAGTAACAGTATATCAATAACATATCGGCAACACTCAGCAATCTGTGTTTAATTAAAACTAATAGCTTTTGTAACACGTGAATACGACCTTTTGACCGATAGATTAATAATGAACTACCTACCACTATTTGTTGAATCAGCTCGGGGTTAAGGGCCATTTTCCACAAAAGCCGGAGTGGAACGAAGAGATAAAATGAAAGTGATCATAGTGATTTTATTGAAATAAATGACTTTTAAAGAGTGAGCGTAAAATATTCCAATATCCAGAGAAAATGATTTTACTTCATATACGCGCAATTCGATTGGTTGATTTTACTTATAGATTCGCCGCCTCTTCTTCTCTACTATTCTTACTACTACCTAGTCATCATCATTCATCATTTCAGCCGTACGACGTCCACTGCTGAACATTTTTTTTTTTTTTTTTTTTGTAAGTTTTATCTGCGATCAGTTTTTTAACTATGAGGAAATGTTTTGATTTGGGTATGGTGTCGGGCAGAGTAACTCTCCTGCACTCTCTACAGTAAGCACTCTTCTTTGCTTTCAGTCATTGAGCTGAATGACATCTTTTCTCCTGAGCCGGTGTGTATATGCGGGTGTTGTGAGTCGTTGTGCTAGTTGATTAGGATGGCTTTTTAGCTTGTCTTGGTATGCTTTGGCAGTTATTTTGACTTCTTCAGATACTGTGTTAACTTTAAGTATATCGTGCAGCTCTGTGTTTCTTATGAACCACGGGGCGTTAGATATGTTTTTCAGCAGGCCATTTTGAAAACGTTGAATGAAGTTTATGTTGGAGTTACAAGCTGTACCCCATAGTTGGATGCCGTAAGTCCAAATTGGCTTCAATACAGTGTTGTATATGAGTAGCTTGTTATCTACCGACAGTTTCGAGTTTCTCCCAAGTAGCCAGCCAGCCGTACGACGTCCACTGCTGAACATGGCCTGCCCCACAGACAGAGCAAATTCCTTATCATGTGGAGGGATTCGCCCATACTCACCACGCTGGGCATGCGGGTTGGCGAGCGCAGATAGATATATAGATCTATCGTTGTTAAAAATGAGGGACGCTGCTGCCCATTCCCTTGGTTTTTCCCCTTAGTCGCCTATTACGACATCCGCGGATAGGTAGATATGGAGGGGCCTATTCTTCAGCCGGGGCCACTACCTAGTACCTACTATTATAATGCGAAAATTGGGATGGATGGATGTTTCTTACTCAATCACTCCAGAACGGCTAAACCAATTTCGAAGAAACTTGGAATAGATATAGTACTTTACCTAGAATAGCATCTAGGCTACGTTTTATCTAGGTAACCACGCGAGCAAAGCCGCGGGCGCAAGCTAATAGTACACCATAATTAAATGTGCTCTGTATTATTAAAAAATTCTCGGTTCAAATAATTAATGAAGCCAAAATCCTCCATCGATTACATTATCAATCTGACTTCCTCAATTTATCTTGTTAATTACTTAAATAAATATACTCCCACCTGATGGACCGACGAGATTGTGAAGGTTGCGGGAAGTCGGTGGATGGAGAAGGCTCAAGACCGTTCGTCATGGAACGCTTTGGGGGAGGCCTATGTCTAGCAGTGGACTTCTACAGGCTGATGATGATATACTCCCAGGAATATTAAGCGCATAAGTACACAGTAGGTACTTATTACTTCATCATCATCAGCCTGCAGAAGTCCACTCCGGACATAGGCCTCCAAGAGTTGTTCGATTCCCGCACTGGACAAACATTTGTGACTAACACAGATGTATGTTCTGTGTCTGGGTGTTAAATATATATCTATTATGTATATCAGTCTCTGATACCCATATTACAGGCTATGCCTAGTTTGGGATCAGTTGACCGTGTGTGATATGTCCGGAACATTTAAAAAAAAAAAAGAGTTCCATGACGAACAGGCTTGAGCCTTCTCCATCCACCGACTTCCTGCAACCTTCACAATGTCGTCGGTCTATCAGGTGGGTGGCCTTCCAACACTGCGTCGCCTGGTACGTGGTCTTATTACTTACCTACTGCCGTAATATTGTCATAGGTACATATTTTAGTACGTCCAAGGACGGTTGCATACAACATTATCATTCAAGCCAAAATATTTGATCTCGTTTAAAATCATTTAAAATATGTTGCAGCGAAAGTTCCACTATAAAAGCATCAAGAATTGCAACACACTAAGTAAAGTAAGCAGAAGCATCTCTGCTTGTTTGTAACGTTTTCACGAGTAAACGGCTAAACCGATCTTTATGAAATTCTGTATGGAGATAGCATTAACCCTAAGGAAGGACATGAGCTAATCTTAATAAGCTACCGCGCTAGCGCAGCCTCGGGCAGCCACTAGTAGATGTAAATTCCTAACTTTGTCATTCTGAATAACTATTAAAACTGCTGCCGTTTTTTTTTCTACAACTATGATGGCAAACAAGCTGACGGCCAACCTGTTGGTAAGTCGTTACCGTAGCCTATGAACGCTTGCAATACCAGAGGTATCACGCACGCGTTGCCGACCCCGTTCTCGCGTCCCTTTAAAGAGCTCTGGCAACCTTACTCACCGCAGGAACACAACATTATTTATTCATTTACATGCTTCAGTTTCTTCACGTGTTGCTACTCGGTGATCAAGGGCTCTTGAAAGATGACCAAGAAAAGATATATGTCAAGTTCCCCTCATCTTTGGCCTCAGCCCAAGGTTATTTATAATCGATCAAACAATATTCCTAAGAGGTTATATTCAGAATGGTGCTATAAATAGGAGCTGCCGATACATCGTACATGCTCGCGGGTCTTTGTTCCACGTTTTGTCTTTCAAGGATTAATTAGCCTAATTTGGCCTAATGGGAGGTTACTCCGAGTTTCGATCTGAATGTCGTGGGTTCAAGCTCGGTCAAAAAAAAGTACCATAAACCGAGCATAAATGAATTTTGTTATGAGAGATAATTAAAATGAGCAAGATTGTACGTCAGGATTGTAGCAAGTGAAAAGTCGTGGAATCTACCTACCCCTCTGGGACACTGCCGTCATTTTATGTAGCCATTGAAACTGACAAGTATAGGTACCATAGTAAAGGGGTATAGACGACAAGGTGAAACTGCCCGAGAAGATCACGGCATTTAGGCTTATTTACCGTCGACTACCCTGTAATAAGATGTCTTACGGAATATAGTCGTGGGTATTGTATTTACCTTGAATGAATAGGTATTGTTTACCGAAATGTTTAAACCGAAATGAGGAAATCCGTAGAAGAACCAAGGTCACCGACAAAGCTCTCAGAATTAGCAAGTTGAAGTGGCAGTCGGCAGTCCATATAGCTCGCAGAACCGATAACCGTTGGGCAGTAAAGGTTCTCGAATGGTGACCACGAACCGGGAATCCACCACCCAATGGACCGACGACATTGTGAAGGATGCGGGAAGTCGGTGGATGGAGAAGGCTCAAGACCGTTCGTCGTGGAACTCTTTAGGGGAGGCCTATGTCCAGCAGTGGACTTCTACAGGCTGATGATGATGATGAGGTATTGTTTACAGTACGGGTCAATGACAGAAATAAAAACAAAAGCGCACACTATTGTTGTTGATAAGAATTGGAGGACATAGGGATTCGCTGAATCAACCTTATTATTGTCGTTTAGATAAATGCTTAGGTGTTTCATAGGAAGCGAACGAGGCATAACTTTCCTGAACGTTCTCATGATCAGCCTGTAGAAGTTCACTGCTGGACATAGCCCTCCCCAAAAGAGTTCCATGACGAACGGTCTTCAGCATTTTCCATCCAAAGACTTCTCGGTGAAGGTTCTCTACAGAGGAAATTACGTCAACTTTCAGAATGGGCTTTGTTTGAATGGGTGTCCGCTTGTAGAATTCGCGGATGACCGCTTCTGAACACGTTAAATTGACGTCTTGGCTATGAGCCTACAAGTCTCTAAGCCATGACGGGCTGCACAGCGCAGTAACATAGGGTACACTAGTGTGGAGACAATTCTCTGGAAGCTTCCTTTTTAAAGCAGGGCTCGGAATCGGTTTACAATTAACCGGTTAATAGCCGTTATATACCGATTTGGTGTGTTTATCGTTCGAAACGCGAGCGTTATGCCGCGAGTCGCGGGCGAGTTTGACACAGTTGGGAGATCAAAGGAAAGAGTGAATCAATTTAGTTTTTTATAGGTTCATATCATACAACGAAACCCATTCATTAACTTGAACATCATCATCATCATCATCATCATCAGCCTGTAGAAGTCCACTGCTGGACATAGGCCTCCCCCAAAGAGTTCCATGACGAACGGTCTTGAGCCTTCTCCATCTACCGACTTCCCGCAACCTTCACAATCTCGTCGGTCCATCGGGTGGGGGGCCTTCCAACACTGCGTCGCCCGGTTCGTGGTCGCCATTCGAGAACCTTTACTCCCCAACGGTTGTCGGTTCTGCGAGCTATATGGCCTGCCCACTGCCACCTCAACTTGCTAATTCTGAGAGCTATGTCGGTCACCTTAGTTCTTCTACGGATTTCCTCATTTCGGATCTTATCACGTAATGAAACTCCAAGCATAGCTCTCTCCATAGCCCGTTGCGCGACTTTGAGCTTGTATATGAGGCCTATAGTTAACGACCAAGTCTCAGTGCCATAAGTCATCACTGGCAACACGCACTGATTGTAGACTTTCGTCTTGAGGCTCTGCGGTATCTGCGACGAAAAGATATGATGAAGTTTCCCAAACGCTGCCCATCCGAGTTGGATTCGTCGGCTGACCTCTTTGTCGAAGTAACTTAAGCACCTTCCGCTAATCGTTAAACTCGAAGTTAGCGTAGAACGAAACCGAAAACGATACCGGTTATTAACGTTTTTGGGTTTCAAGTCCCGCTTCGAAGAACGCGAAACTTCGTCACGCGTCGTTTGTTCCCGGCAACGACAGTCGCAAAAGCCATGATGAAGGCCACTTCGGGTGGGCTCTGAGCTCGGTCTGAATAATTTCGATTAGTTTGAAGCTAGTTTAAAATAAAAACTAGCTTTTGCGTGCGGCGTCGTGTATATTAATTCGAGACGATACAACCAGTAGGAACAGTAATAATTGAGCGAGCGAAACGAGTGAGATCTCTAAGTCAAGTTGGACAAATCGGTATTGTATGAACTCGTACATAAAATTATGTTACGACGCAAGCTTTTGAATAAGCCAGGCTTCCCATCGAATTATTAAAAAACAGGCCTACCTACTCGTAATATTGTAATCATAAACCTACATAACCTACATATATTGGGAAGATTAATGGCTACTTAGGTACTTTACTTTTATTGAATAATCTAATTTCGTATACTTAATATTTCAAGGATAAAAATATGAATTTACATTAGAATTTTATTACAATTATTTAACAAAACAGAATAATATCCGGAACACATTATGGTAATTCACTCAATAATTAAAATATACCAACAAGGTATTTTATTATCTTGAAAGCTGATTATTCAAAATAGAAGAGAAATGTGGAAATCAATTTTAAAATAAGCCTATTAAATTTTTTTCTCAAAATTTAAGATTATGCACTTTATTGGGTTTTGGTCTGCCACTAGATTTGCAGATAAATTATTACTAGGTATTTATAACATGCACGTCCATAATTAGTTTGGGTTTATTTGTAATTATTATGTCAATTTCATTTCTCACCAAGATATTTGGTGATACCCATGTCCATTTTATATCTCTGTCTGGCATGTGTAGGTACATGCCAGACAGAGATATTTATAGGTAGGTAGGTTTATTGTCGTCAGTATAGTTTCACATTAGCACGAAAATACCAGTAATTCCATTAGCACCGTATTACATTTTTACAGCCTTGTTTGCCAATCACTTCGTTGAGCAAATTCGAATGAGTCTATTGTTCTTTTTTTTTTTTTACAACTGGGGTGGCAAACAAGCTTAAGGCCCACCTGATGGTAAGCGGTTACCAAGCCTATGAGCGCTTGCAATACCAGAGGCATCACGCACGCGTTGCCGACCCGGAACCCCCTTCCCCCTAAAAGAGCTCTCCGATCTCCGATTTTTGAGAGATAACTCAGTCAGATCAGATCACATCAGATAAATGATCAATACAGATAGTTTGAGATTGGTCTTTTCTAGCTTTGTCTACAACCAGGGGTTGTTGCATAATAAAGTACAAGTACAAGCTAACAATTAAGGGATTCTTTGAAAGATGATCCTTTTTAAAGAGATCTTAGTGTATCTTGCCTTGTCTTTTTTTAAAGATGAGAAAGTAAGAATGAATGTGATTAAGAATGAACGAGTTACTCGTCAAGTGTCTCCTATATGCTGATGACCAGGTTATACTTGCATCATCGGCGGAGGAGTTACAGGAGATGGTAACAATTATGCATGAATCTTTTGAAAGAAAAGGAATGAAAGTAAATGTAAGTAAGACGAAAGTAATGGTTTTTGAAAGAGAGGAATGTGTGACAGTTTGTAATATTCTGATTGGTGGAGAAAGAGTTGAACAAGTGAATGAGTTTGTATACTTGGGTCTTTGTTTACGAGAGATGGGAAGCATGAGAGTGATATCGAAAGGAGAGTGAATGCTGGAAATCATATGAATGGGGCACTACATGCCTTTATGAGCAGTCGGAAAGTGTCCAAAAAGGCACGAGTGGCTGTGCATGGAGGAGCATGTCGTCGTGCCTTCGTCGTATTAGTGCAGACACGAATGTTTTGAAGTGAAAGTTGGGTATGGCAGAAAAAGAATGAAAGTAGGATAAATGCAGTGGAAATGAGAGCTTTGCGAAGTATGTGTGGAGTAACTTTGAAAGATAGAGTGAGGAACAGTGTGATAAGAGAACGTTGTGGAGTGAAAGAAGATGTAGTGATGAGGATTGAGAAAGGTATGCTGAGATGGTTTGGTAATGTAGAGAGGATAAACGAAAGAAGATTGACGAAACAGGTGTATAAGGCGAGTGTGAATGGAACCGTTGGAAGGTGAAGACCTAGGCGTACGTTTAGCGACCACATCGGTGACGTTTTGGACAAAGGCCAGGTCAAGAGTGCCCTAAACCGACGAGCATGTATGAGGAATGCGATGAGAGTGAATGAAGCGAAAGAGGTATGTCAGCATCGTAGCAAGTGGAAGGCCGTGGTCTCTGCCTACCCCTCTGGGAAATAGGCGTGACTTTATGTTTGTATGAGAAACTAAGAAACCTTCAGCGCACTCATTAAATGGATGAGTGACCGCTATGCTAGTGGCATTAACAGCTGAGCGCTTATGTCCTTCGGAGAGCACGAAGTCTTTCGGGGGCCCAAAACTCCCGAGACCAGAATTGGCCGCTTGCTAACATACCCTTGTTTGTTACACAGCCCCAGTTTGAGATAAGCATCAATCGAATTTTAGGTCAACAGAATACATAAATGTAGGTTGGTTCTTATCGTGATAAAAACGTGTTCGTTATCTAAGGAAGCTGATAGAGGAATTTCAGAAATACCTTCGATGCTTGCTTGTCGTGTCACTGGTTCTTTCTTGGTCATCCTGTATTATGTCCATGACCATATTGAAGTATGGTGGCCAAAAGTGGTTCTGCCTAAAGTGGTTGTATACGACGCAGTGGTTTTACGATGTATGTGGTTTCGATGTTGCCTAATCTCCTGCCTGAAACTGAGCGGACTGTCCCTAGCTGCTTCCTAGTTGGTTTCGAAGTAAAAGAACTCATAACTCACTGAACTCATGAATTTTATTTTATAGAGCATTTCTCTAACTTGGGTGGAAACAAGCGAATTTATTAATCCCACTAATAACGTACGCGCCTGGCCGAGACGACCACAGCGAGCGCATGCGTGTGTCCCACAAAAGGAATACCACTGTATCTCTGATACCAGAAATTCTGCTCTAGCGCCCTCCAGTAGCCATTGAACTTTATCTGAAGTAGATACATAGTCTGCAATGCAATGCTGACACAGTTGTTTGACATACATGCTTCAGTCCGCGCAATCAATGAAACACCTGCCAGCCCCATGGCTCTCAGAGAAAGTAAGGCCTTATTAAATTTATTCTAGACTAGCTGATCCGCCCGCAACTTCGTCCGCGTGTTCAAGTAAGTATGTTCCTATCTTGACTCTTGTCACTTTAGATCTTAATTTTCCAACCCTGTGTGCAATGTGTACGGAAGCCTCAGGACGCGAGCCCTACTCCTAAAAAAATATTTATAAACGTCAGGTGAAACTTTTCTTTTACCGACGCTGTAGAGCCTGGTGCATGTAGGAGTAGGCTTGCCCAGAACCTCAATCATCCTCGCTACGTAGTCGGCATTATCCACAGAAGAAAAACAGAAAGAAATGGTCCATACTGACTTGGTTGACTGGCCTCATAGCTCAGTTAGTAGTAACTCTGCCTTCTGCGCTAGAGGTCGCGGGTTCGATCCCCGCACTGGACAAACATTTGTGTGATCCCATAGTACAGGCTATGCCTAGTTTGGGATCAGTTGACCGTGTGAATATGTCCGGAATATTTAATATTTATTTATTTTAATACATGCGGAGCTGACTAAGCCGCGGGTCTGCGCACGCGCACAAATTTTCGGGTTCGAAACCACGGCCACCGATATGAAAGTCGAGGTACCTCCCACTAGGCCAGCACACAACGGCACACATTAGCCGCCTTGACACTATTTCCTCTCAGTAAAAGTTAATCAAGAAGCTTCCATCACAATGATTGGAACAGGCGTAGCTTCACCTAGTTTCTAAGACGTTTCAAAGTGATCCTAGTGATTTTATTGAAATAAACACCTTTTGATTATATTTCATTTGATTATCAGGAAGACGTCCTTGCACAGACTATAGACAGAACCTTCGCAAAGCCTTGGCTGTTGGCCTAGATACAGCCAATTACACATAAAACATTATACCTTATTATATACTGTTAGCTTCGTATGTGTACGGTGTGTGTATTGAAATAAACACGCCTGGGGCGGAGTTTTGCCATTGCTTGAGAACATACTAGAAATGTATACCTACTTATTTATTGATCGAGCGAGCGAAGTATATATCTTTGTTAGAGCATAAATTTGGAACCGTCAATACGATCTGCATGGAATTTAGTACAACTGGTTTTACTATAAAGATTTACTGGTAAGATATGAGTTAAATCGGCCATCGAGATACAGGGGTCCAAAAGGAGGTTTTTTAAATTATACAAATACATGAAGTCGGGTTTAAATATGATCTTGGTTCATACTAGGGGGTGCATTCCGAAATTTCAAAACTTCATAGTTTCGAAATTTCGGACCATTTGTCAAAACAAAACCTTGCCTTTATTGTTCGTTTTCCGACCGGTACTAGGGATTTTTATGGACATATGTAGGTACCGTTTTTACTAATTCACATCGAAAGGTCTTTTTTTCGATCCTCTACCCAGTTTCTAAATTCCGAAACTTCGAAACTCATGAGGCCAATTTCAAACGTCAGTTTCGAAATTATATTTCTTAAAACAAAATAAATGTACATGTTCAGTTATATTAACGATGATCTCATTTTAGGAATCGAACTCTTGACCTCTAGATTAGATCTGTCACAACGCTCCGCTAGACTTATCTGTAGCTGATCGAAAACACTGGTGTGCCCAGAATCTATTCTTAGATTTATAAATAGGATAGGAATAGACTCTAAAGCATATAAATAACAAGTTTCAATATTTAATAGTCCAAAAAAATGGCTTATTATTTTCTGATTTGAGATAAAGTTTACGAGAAGCCTGTAAAACGATAATAAAACTAATGACATTAACATACTAACTAGTGTCCAGATCCATAAAACCAGTCAAACGTGGTACATATCTCAGCATTGGATATATCGCAGCTAGGTTTAGCTTAGGTTCTGTCATAGAATACGCTATTTTTAGTAGATAATAAGGCTTAGCCGTGGTGGCCCGGCTGAAGAATGCCCCTTCATATCTACAATACAAAGCAGTTTCAGATTTGCGACAGTTGGCAAATAAAAAAAATTGGGGGGCCCTAGAAAAAAAAAATTCAATGTGGGCGGGCTCAATAAGGTTGAGAACCTATGGTCTAACACATACGTCACTTGTCTTGCTTGACCTTGCTCTGTTTGGGAAGGTTTTAAAAATAAGCACAGGTTTTGACGCACTCTGGCAAATATAGACCGCATTAAATGCCTTGTTGACCAAAGTCAGGCCATTTATGATAAAAAAATAATAATAATAAATAACACCCAACAGTCAAATAATAATATTGTTATGCAAATATTTAATTTTTATACTCGCTCCGTACTGCATATCAGGACAGTCATTCATTATATAGTCCTGACGCCACACTAGGATTCCCTGTGGCGTGTGTTCGTTGGTACCAGAAACTACGAGTACCATGGTACAACAACACCCAGACCTAGACCAATATTTGCAGATCATACAATCATTTGTCCCGCAGCGGGAGCACTCGCCCACTGCGCCACCGGGGTCGTCATAAGAGTTCCATTTCAAATAATTTTCCAAACCAACTATTAAAAACGTCGTCTATCGAATAAATAATTAGCAGATCTTTCAACAGCTTTTTTTAAAGCATATATGTTATTCTAGGTAAAGAGCTTTTGTCTATTCAAAGTTTCAAGTCACCAAAGTTATTGGTATGAAGATAGACAAGTGAAATGGTCGAGGGCTCAGCTACGCTGCTTCTTAGCCTCGCCATAAAATATAATGTTTTAAACACATTTGAAACTTGTATTTATCCAACAACAGAATTCATTGAATTTTTTGACTCAGTTTTGAACGTAAAAACTTCATCTTTAGACCAGTTTGATTTATTTATACGCAACTTTCATGAAAATATTGGTTATCCACTGGTTCCAGCATACTAAGTTCAGTTTTTTTTTTAAATCTTTTCGTACATTTTCCGCCGTGCGGTCGTTATAAGAGCCTAAGCGGATCGCCAATTCAACTTTAATACCACGAATTTAAGTCAGAAAATTGATTCATTTTATCGGGGTGGTGCGGCTTTTCCAAAGAGCGGAACCAATTTACCTACGTAGTTTTCTAACCCTGTACCTACTAAGTCGAGGGTAAAAAAAATGCCACAAGCGATCCAAATGTTGACCGAGTGGGCCTTAAGTTCCTACTTTAAATTCACTTATGTATGCGGGAGGCTCTTTCGGAATATAGGTCGTACCTGTATAAAGTTGGCAGAGGACCAAGACGGCCGAAAAAGGTGAGTGGTCTTAGGAACATACCTCTAAGGTAATGTATACCTACAAGGTGATAATATATGTATGCTCTTCCGAAAGGGGCTTATTCTAATAAAGTCTGTGCTACGACTTTTGGAAATTCGTCATTTTTCATTGACAAAAACTCTATGCAATAATCTGTTTTTAGGCCTTCTTTTGAAAATACCCCCTCACTCGACTAGCCGCTACGGCGGCTCCTTTACCGTCCATGCGGTAAAGTTGTGGAATGCCCTGCCCCATGTCATACGCGATAGTCCTTCGGTTAATGTTTTTAAGAGGAAGGCAAAAGAGCATTTTCTATCTCTGTAAGTACGTAGGTATTTATATTTAAATTATATATATTTTTGTATATTTGTTTTATTGTTTCACAAGTAGGTATATATATTGTAATATTATTATATAAGTAGTTTGTTCATAGTGATAAGTGTATATTTAGGTATCTAATATAAGTATATTTTGTTAGAATAGTTTGTTTATACATCTACTATTTATTTATTTTTTTTATTCATTGGTCTTGTACACGAACCCTACCTCTATAACCACATATCTCTAGCCTCAAAGGTTTGCTGGAAGAAAACTCTTTTTAGGGTTAAGCTCGCCTTTGTACATGTCCTTTCATTTAGTTTGTTTTTTGTATGTGTTTTCTGAGTACAATAAAGAATAAAGAATAGGTCAAAAATCAGTATTTAAATCAATAATTCCGCTGTTTTAAGTAGCAATGATGTCGAACTTCTCGTACGTGTAATAATTAGTTACAAAGATGTTAAAAAATACCAAAGCAGATAAGTTGAAAAAGTTCGGAAACAATTTTTTTATCGCTTATCTTTTTCGGTCATAGGCCCTTTTCATGGCCACCATACCTGAACCTGCTCACTGACCTAATACAGGATGACCAAGAAAGAATCGGTGATATGACAAGCAAGCACGGTGAAGTGTGTAGTGTAACTAGATCTTGATCCTCTGTTGTATTGCTCGGCAGCCGTTCGCGTGTTGCTCCGCCGCCACTCGCGGCTCTCTTCTGAGCAACAACAACAAGAAACAACAATTACGAATCATATATTCTGGCATCCTGTGCCTTATTCATCTGTGCCTTAACTTATGACCGAGCGAAGATATAAAACATGTGTCTGACATATTATCTTACAAATGTGTTCTATCTTCATTGTAATAAATAAATATTCCGGACATATCACACATAGTCAACTGATCCCAAACTAGGCATTGCCTGTACTAAGGGTAACAAAGAATGATGTACATAATAGGTAAATGTTTATCACCCAGACACAAAACAAACATCTGTGTTAATCACACAAATGTTTGTCCAGTGCGGGGATCGAACCCGCGACTTCTAGCGCAGAAGGCAGAGTTACTACCAAGTCTACCAACTGAGCTGTGAGGCCAGTCACTAATATTAGACAGAATATTGTTCTGAAGTTTACATAGGAGTTGTTGCAAAACCTCACCCTTCGGCGTCTCTCGTTCGGCATTGTCGATTAGAAAGCGATTCCAATTGGATAATCGGCCAATAACACACAGATCACGTAAAAAACCATCACATCACTATCACGCACTGCGTATACGACCCATTATATCCAAACGTTGAGCAATATTCGAATGAGCGTGCGCACTTCAAATGTCGAATTAAATTACAAACTCGCGTGTATTATTAAAAATAACTATTTGAATTTCGAATGCACGTGCGTTCGCTGCGACATCAGACAACAGAGTGTCGCGTTCCAGAGTTTCCTTATTACTGTAAAAACGGTGGGAATAAAGGAAACACGTAATTGGTTCGATATTGCGTGTTCCGTATCCGCGTTTTTTTAAGAGCGCGCGAGATGTGGTTGATGTCAAAGCCTGCTTATTCAGCCGAGGAGTACCTTCACACCACGACAATAGCAAAAAGAAAGCTACATGTAGGTACTACTTTTACTTTTAAAAGCCTAACGATCACATTTCCCGCGCGATACCGGTAATTAGCTGGCAACTCGCGGAGATGTGCGAAAGTCAAATGTTGGCAAAGTTTTTTCGACGGCAAATATCCTCGAAGTCATTGAACTGAATTATTAAACTATGCAAAGTCTAACATCATAATTTCCTTGAAGAGGTATTCAAAGATAATATTTTTTTTCAAATTGCGAATAGCTAAGGTTTTTAGCACAATAAGCAGAGGCTTAGAGGCTCCTTTCGTGCACAACTATGAAGCCGATTCCCGTTCATAGTTGAGTTAGACAATATGGCTCCGGTTCCGAGATGTTGAAGCCAACAATACCCTCTCAATGACAAAACCGTTTCGAAAACATACACAGTTGTTTGTTTGTACAGTTGTTATGGATTTAGAACGAGGAGTTATTGAATTCCATTCCAAGTGCGCTGGCACTGGTCTTGTTTTCAACGTCTAATATTCGGTTTTATGAACGTTTAAGGACAACAATTTTGGGAGAGATTAGGGCGAACTTGATTTGTGAAGTTATATACCTACTTAATAAATAAAAATACCCACCACACTGAACGAAAATGATAATAAAAACAAATGGTAGGCACCTGATTCTTCTTGACTTGGTCGCAAGGAACCCGCACAGGTGTTTACCTAGTTTTCAAGACATTTCCAAGTGATCTTTGTGATTTTTTCTATAGATGTTTATTTCAATAAACATCTATAGCAGGGTTTCTTATAGTGGGGTCCACGGACCCCCAAGGGGTCCGTTATAAGTGTGACAGGGATCCGCAGAAGCTCAAATTAATTCTTAAGATAAAGGGCTTTCAGCTCTAGTGTCGACGAAAAACAAAAAAACAATAAAAGTGTTTTTTTTCTCAATGTTATTTGCCAGAGGGGTCCGTGGCATTTTAAAAATTCTGACAGTGGTCCGTGGCTGCACATAGTTCAAGAACCCATGATCTATAGCCAATATGTGTTTATATCAGGCCAGGTCACGGTCGAGAGCGAGTCAGATACCATATACTCAAGGATTTTTGTAAAAGGTACCATAAGGGTTGAACACTGGCTTCAGCTAACTTAAAAAACTATCTGAATAAGAATAATAACGTTTATTTTGCAACACAACACAAATTGTCAAGCAGGTCAGATAGAACACTCGTTCGTTTGACAACAAAAACAGTCGTTACTCAGCATTTACTAATTAAGGTTTAGGAACGCTACTATAACTCTGGTTTTCCGTGATGCAAGAAGGCCCGTTTTGGGTAAAATAATTATGTTGAATCTGGAACACTGAAGAACTAACCTAGACATTTCAAAACTTGTGTTACAGTGTTCGTTTCATTTGCATCAAAACAAAAACATGCCGGGTCGATTCCGCAAGGTGTTTTACCTTGGTTTTAAGAAGTCAATGAGAAACCTAACATTTGTATAATCGCCGGTCATGCGTGACGGGGCACATTTGTTTGGAAATGGTACGGCGATAGATGCAGTTGAATAGCCCCTAATATCTCGCAAAAACTATATTGTTTTAACAGAAATAACTAGTGGTCCACCAAACTAGAGTATTCCGAAATGAAATGAAATCTCACCAGTGTAAGGTATATCGTGCTTGCCTAGAAACAATAAACCTATCCACGCAAGCAAAATTGCATTTTCCCGGAAAATTTCCGCTAACAATAAATTCCACCTTGTAGAACGCGAGCTCGTTCTTTGTTATAAATAACTAGCGTTTTCAGCAGTGTTCTAATCCGATATCGGTTCAGGTGAACACAAAGAAAAGTTTCTGTACATGGACGATACTATTATGGCATTTGATTTTAACAGAGAGGCGACTTATTTTTCTTAACTAATCAAACTGGTTCTATTTATTTTACCTCGAAAGCCTTGTGTACCTGAAAATATTGGCTAAAAAATCACAGGTAAAGCTTCAATGTTCAAAGCAAGTTCAATTCCTACCTTATCGCTATCAGTCGGTAGAGTTCCATAGCCGTTCCAGCTAGTCGCGGCTTTCAGTCCCGGCTCCTCTTTACTAGCGAGCAGACCACTGCCCCACCGTACCAGACCTTCAGCCACTGCCGCGACACTCGGCGTGATGGGACTGCCATTCGGAGAGCTGGGAGTAGCTGCCCCCTTCTCCGCAACAGGTGGTAATGTTGGCCTAGCACAACCTGTCCTCCTCTCATAGATCCTCTTGCAAGGTTCGTCATTTATTTCAGTCTCCAGTAAACCTTTCTTATCGCTCCCTCGTTTGATCTCTATCCGTTTCGCCTCTTTCTCTATCCTTTTCGGGTCGGAGTCTTTTCGTTTCGCACTGTCGTTGGAATCTTGGCGACATAGAAGCGCCTTTTTAAGACTTTCGCTGGAGTCTTGTTTCGTGAGTTGGGACTTCTTGTCTTCTTTCGATTTTTTATCAGCGAGGAGAGCTCGCTTGAGGCTGTCTGTTGAGTCTTGCTTGTTGATGATTTTGCGTGGGCATTCTGTGTTTAGGGAATCGGTGGTTTTGGAAATGAGGAGTTTGGGGTAGTCGTAGGTTGTGTGGTCTGTAGATGGGGGGTTTAGCTCTAGGGATCGCCTGTTCTTGCGCTTGTCGGCTGGGGCGATTTGAGCTTTGGCTGAGAGCAGCCGCCTGGGGAGGAGGCTGCGGTGGTCAGCGAGAGGCGATTCCGGTCGCAACATGGTTGGCGGCGTTACTGTTCTGCCGCAGATAGGATTCCGCCTGGAACGAAAATACAAATGCTTTGAATTAACCTGGACAATGAAAGCTCTACTAATAGTACTGTTTACAATGCATTTAAGGCGCCTCCCTATGGATGATGTCAGTGTTCAAAGGAAAGCAAACCCTGTCATATTAACTGGAAACCTGTTATAAACTATTTCTGTATAAATATAATGATCTTCTCTTGTATCTTCTAATAGGCCTTTAATTATCTTAATCAAAAAAGGCTAGCGTTAAAGCCATTACAGCCGTTTAACAGTTTGACCTTTTGACCTTCTTTGGTTTAATGATTTTGACTTTGCTGACAACCCTTGACCTCTCAAAACTGTGAAAATGATTAATTATTACTTTATATGATCTGTGTGTTTCATCATTAGCCTGACTCGACAATGGAGGCCTTCTAGCACTCTCTCTCTCTTTGTACCAATAATTTAAATGCTCATTAACCTACAGCAAAGTGGCCTAAAAAGAGCCATTGACAAAAAGAAGGACCTCCATACAAACAAAGTACCTAATCCTGAAAATGGTAAGACCGATGAGCTAAAAGGATTCATTTATTTAAAGGATAGGTTAACATCACTGGTAGCTTGCCTTGTCATTCTTTATCACCAAATGGATGGGTGATTTCGACCAATCGTGGCATTACAGCCGAGCGCCTTCGTGCTACGGAAGGCACGTTAGGAACGTTACCGACTGAGAAGTCATCAAGCCACGACAGCGGCCAGAGTTGGCCAGATCAAACGAATTAACTTACTGGTTCTTTTAAGACTAAGAGAAGAATGCAAGTATGGATTTAGCGAGGGATTAATTCACCAGCATTACTGGCAAATACACAGTTTGGTCCTATCGGAAGGGTCTAGGTTATCAATAATATAGAGCTGGCAGTACTACTTGCTCTGTGACGCTGCCAATAACATTGAATCGTTCGTCAAGTGGAATTGTGATTTACGAGCTACGAAACTGATGTCAAATTCGAACGGCAAGGGTTCAGATGAATGTAGCTGCTAATTGGATGTTATCGCAATGAAGTGCAAAATAAGACGTTATCGCCAAGTTCAGCAAACACTTTGAGTGATAAGGAGAAAAGGAATGTCATTTCTTACAACATTGCTAGAAATACGCTAGAGACTAACTGATCCCACGTACGCAACGTATGCAACGTATCATGAAATATGGGCCCTTGAATTTGTATCACTAGGAGCATACTACGTTGCGTACTTGGCATCAGTTTGTCTCCAGCGATATTTGTTGCTGTTCTAACCCCTCGACCACACACCACATCGACAAAAAAGTTTTGATACAAGTTTTCAAAGAAACTATATGACTTGTATGGTCTTGAACATAAGTAGTATTGACATTGTTTCAAAAAAGTTTTGGTTTACTCCTTCGCTCACACACAGCTTCCAACAACTATGTAATCATATCCTTCCTACTAATATTATAAACGCGAAAGTTTGTAAAAAGTGCGCGAAAGTGTAGTATGGATAGATGGATGGATGTTTGTTACTCTTTCACGCAAAAACTACTGAATGGATTTTAATTAAACATTAATATAGCTTATACATTAGAATAACACATAGGCTACAATTTATAAAGACATTCTGTGAATTATCCAAAATATGACTCCGGACACGTATGTGTGAACACAAAATATACTATATATATTTGTACTAGCTGGTGCCCGCGACTCCGTCTGCGCAGGATTAGTATTTAGAGTAGCAAGTAGTATACAGAAAAATATGGTAAGTTACCTTTAGGTACCAACGTCCTTACAGCAATAGATAGCTAACAGTAAGTATCACGAAATTGTTTAATAACCCCTGTGTGTTATGTTAGATAGAAACTATATTTTAATGAATAGATAAACATAGTCTGTGACATGCAATGATCTTGCTATAAACCCATTTTCGTCAAGTTTTCTGTAAGTTTTGTATACTGTTATTCTCACAACTTGTTTTCGGTATAAACAATAAATGAAAACAGTGGATAAAATATGGTAAATACATGATTTATACCTTGGTGTAAACGCGGTAAAGACATTTCACGACATAACTGGTAGTGCAAAATGGAGTACCGTGGATTATGAATGTAGACATCCGGAGATTGACATAGGCTCCTTTTAGTCCGGGTTTTACGCAAGCGGAGACGCGGGGGAAAGGTTGTTGATTAGAATTTGTAACCGGACGAAATATCATAGTTTTGAACTTTAGGTCAGAAACGAGCGAAGTCGTTGACATAAGCTAGAATAAGGTAGGTAATTCAGCGCTCGGGCATGATAAACCACAAGCTCATGACTCTAGGCGTGTTTGCTTATCAATTATACAACAATGGCTACATTGTTCACGGACAATAGAAACAGTGCCATCCCAGCAGTTCTGTGATAAGGAGACGCATGCGCAGAGTAGCTGTTTGTATTAGAATATTCGGACTACGGCTAAGCTAAATTCCTTTTTTCAACGCAGACTCACAACACTCAGTGATATAAAGTCTAGAGCACTGAGTGTTTAGAGTCTAGATTTCGCAAATATAAATATGGGCATTCCTACCAACATTTTATAATTCGAATTAAATTCGTTATTGTTTAAAAATGCTCTTGAACAATTAACTGCCTATTCTGTGCAGCAGACCCTAAGGTTTTCAATAACATCATCACTAAAGAATTGAAAAAAAATATTATAGGTACATTTGTCTAAAGCTGTGTTCTAATGGCGTGCTATATACCATATAAAATAGTTTTGAAATGATCCTTAGGTAAGTCTACTGAATAAAATCAATTTTGTGTGCTGATTTATATGGGCTTGCGATATTGTTGAGACTTTATTCAGTAGACGTAAGGATCATTTCTAAAGTATTTTATATGGCACGCCGCTCGAACACGGCTTTAGAAGAAATAAAAAATGATCATATCTAGGTACTTCAAATTGATCGGCATTTTATCTTTGTCCGTCTGACTGTACACATGCCAAGGCATTAAATTAACTGAATCCTGTACAGTGAACAATGCTCAGTGTTAGTAAATGCATTAATTCCTACACTTTACTAAATATCCGTTCTATTTCCATCGTAATTTCAGGTGGCTATGGCTATTTCTAACAGCAAATGACTGCAATGTATAAACGCTTCGCTCCAATTGTTTAATGGTAGATCAAAGGTTTGATTGAAGTAGAGCAGCGCTTCCCAAACTTTTTACACTTGCCTGTTTCAGGCATCTAGTGCCTGTCCCGTTACAACTTTTAAACTAAGTCTTGTTTGTGGCTTCGCAGATTTTGAGATGCGTGAATAAGTGAATTATTCCAGATGGACCCCCTGAACTGTCCACTTCTTTGTTATATTATGTGACGTCACCCTATTTAAGGCACTGCCTGAAAACTCTTGTATTCGCTGGGCCTTTCCTGGCAATAGTTGAAACAAAAATCCGGTTGGTCCTTAAAAAGCTTTTGTGTCGGACCGAGTGAAAGAGTTTGGTGAAAGTGTTCAGCGTACCTAGCAGAGCCTTCAATTTAAAAACTTTAGTTTACTTCTCATATTATTTCTAGATTTTTAACAATGAATGAAAGAGGTGTCGTAAGCTGTAACAATGGGCCATTCAGTCGAGAAACTGTGACAGTAGCAATTAATTAATGAAATGCCTTGAGAAATACCAGCCAGTTTCGCCACGACTTTTCACCAATTGGTTAAGTTATCTTTTTCAGATACGAATCTTGGTTACTTTCAATTCTAAGGCCATTGTTCCCCAACAAATAAACGAGCGGTTACTGAAACTGAGCGGTTTTGTTTGACCGATACAGACCCTTTTCACGAAAGAAATCCTTCAGGGAGGGGACTGTCTTCGTTTAACGGTTTTCTTTTTATAGTATCTTTGTAGTTCCCCTAAATGCCACAGGACTTCTTTCGTGAAAAGGACTATAAGAAAATATCTGTCAAAAATCATCGGTCAGTTTTTCATAAACAGTTTCATGTCAATAACTATGGCTTTGGTGCAAATGCATCAGTCATGTCGGATCAAAAGATCCTATGTATAATTTACGTAGATTCGGCGTTCATCGTAGCACTGGATCTATATAGGTCACCCTGCGCTAGGTCAATGATTAGGGGACAACCGGGGGAATTACGAAAATACTAATATTATGGACTTCTAGTTTACCAACAGCTCGCAGGTTGTGGTAGAAAGGTAGCAAAGCTCCAAGCCTAGATTCGTATTCATCAATCAGATCTAGCGAACTCCTCAACCGGAGACGGAACAGTAACAGCACGTTCCGATTTAACGAGCGGAAAACGAACACGACTCGCTACTCGCCTGCTACTTTACGACTGAGCTCCCCCATAAATTACCTAAGAAGTTTCTTCTACTTGCATTGTACCTTATAAGATCCCAGATATAAGGAAGAAACTTTGATAAACATTTGCGAGTCATTCAGTCTGAAAGGGATCGGTTTTGCGAATGTTTCCCATGCAACTTATAATATGTGTCTCCTACACAACCTAAGGGATCGGTTTTGAGAATTTTTGTGACTTGTACATATGCGGAGTCCTGCACTACCAGAGGTATCAGTTTTTCGAAATTTTCCATGCAAATTTTTCCCATGCAATTTCTACATAAGTGGTGTCCTGCACTGCTTATATGTCCTGCAATATTATTCTTGCTTATTTTAGCTAATTTGCGACCTTTTAATTACAAGTCAGGATCGGTTAACTCCACCTGCTCAACTGCATCAAAAACATTCGTATTTTATGAGCTATTGACCTAATTTATGCACAATGCTAGAATTTGTGAGCATATTTGGGTGCTTATGCTCCAATCACACCATAATAGCTGAATTTGGCTTGGGTGAAGATCGAATTAGTTATAGTTCGTGATCCGGTATAGTAGATAGGTTGTGGGTGCAAGCGAGTGAAGCGGCGGGCGGAATCTAGTATTCCTTAATTTATTCGGCATCACTAACTCACCTGTAACCTGCAAAGTTCGTGACCCATTTAACGAGGCGCGGGTGACGCTTACGTCAGAGCGGTGACGTCATGCCACCAGGAGCGAAAATTTGGTGAAGAGTTAAAAAATATGAAAAATTAAATGAAAATATTTATTTGCAACAACATTACAAATTACAGAATAAGATTTAATAAAATTACATGATGAGATTAATAAGAAATTAAATAATTAACGCTGCTGCAATAACGTCCTAACTCAGTACGTACAGGTTGTAAACAACCTGCGCTGGTCTTCCGTTAGAGCCATTTTGTGACCAAGAAAACACGGAAGACCAGCGCATGTCTCAGAATATGTCAGATACGCCTGTGAAAATATCTGCAGGAACGATCAATGGTGAAAATAAAACTGAGGTATACCTAGTTGTGTTCTGTATCGTATCGACTAAGGTGATTCATGATTACCGCCATGAAGTCAAACTTGTATGCATATTTATTACCTAGCTATTAAAAAGTAACGTGTCGTATTTAAAGAGCTACCTTCACACCCAAATCTCGTGGTATTCGAATCCCTTCGACCTTCAAAAAGTCGAATAAAAATCGGTAATTATTTTGCTTCACTCACCCAATAGACTTGAAATTATTGAAAATAGTCAAATTTGAATGAAAGTAAATTATTGTAACTTATGAATGTCATTCACTACGATAGTATATCAGCTGATAATTTACTTAGGAACATTATCTTGACACTGATATGAATGGGGTACTTTCAACATATTCTTAAACTAGCAGACTAGAGCAAAGAAACGTCCTTGCTTATACAAATCAAAATCATCGTTTCAGCCGTAAGACGTCCACTGCTGAACATGGGTTGCATCTGTGGGGGAACACAAATTTCCAGAGCGAATTCCTATCAAGAGGGGGATTTGCCAATACTCACCACGCTTGGCACGGGGGTTGTCGAGCGCAGTTAGACCTATCTTTGTGAAAATAGGGGACACTGCTGCCCATCTCCTAGTTTTTTTCCATTAGTCACCTTACGACATCCACGGGTAGGTACATATCGACTATTCTTCAGCCTGGGCCACCCCGGCCTGTTTGTAAACAAAGGCCAACAATTGTTGATTGATGGCAATGACCACTGTGCACATGGGATGTTACTGTGTGTTGCAATACATTAGATGGGCCGCATCCTAGGTCGCAGCGGTATTGGGCAGAGGTGACCGCTTACCATCAATAAGGCCATCTGATAGACCGTTACTTTTATTACATACAAAAGTGGGGTCATAGCTTAAGTCGCCTACGAAATTGCGTGATAAGTACACGCTGTACCGAAAATAATGTCAGTATACAAACAAAAAAAGTTTTTTTTTTGCATTATGCTCTTTGATTAAAACAAGACACGGATGACATCTAGGGCTTGCAATCGAATATTCGAATACCTATATTCGAATGTTCGACAGATATTTTTATTCGAATATTTGTAATAGCGTTATTCGAATATTCGAATAATTTTAAGTATGTGAAAATGCCGTAATCTGAAGCATTTATACTACTCTAAACTTCGAATAACACCCAAAAATGATCGAATATTATTCGAATACTACAGTTTCGAATATTTGCAAGCTCTAACGTCTAATAATGTCAAATCTCAACGTGATGTCACACGTTGAGATTTGACGATTTTAACTATAAAATTTTAAGCCAGAATTCATCAGACACCAATAAGATGAAGTCTCTACATCGCTTTGTAGAGTGTAGCGATGCTAAGTATTCAAGACAGGTAACATGCAAACAGCGTCCTAAACATATCGTCAGTTCGCATGTTGACATGATGCGACATAAAATATAACACTTGTGATTCTTAACAAATCGACTAGGTCTCGGCAGAGAGGTCAGTTTTAAATAGTCGCTTCGCCACTCCGTCAGTCGGCGATGTTACTAAATCTTATGAGTGAGCTAATGGCCAACTATGGTGACCGAGTTCTTAGGCGCTGCCCGAGGGCTTTGACGCCAGAGGCCATTGGGCGGTCTCGGCCAGCAACAAGGGCTCCCCACTAGATCAATACGATCGTAGGTACTTATGTAAGACAACAAGTAGGTGACGTAACTATAACCACGCTAAGTCTAAGTCCGGAAACAGACTCAAATATTTGCACAGGCAGACGGATTTATAGAACCAATGTAGTCGAGCAACCTGCTAGCACTTTGCTTGCAGAACTTTGTTTTTCAAGCTTTCAAGAGCGACGGGTTTGTGTATCCTTTCACCACACTCCAATGGAGCTCTAGACAATTGCGAAAAGCCCACATAGGATAGCCCACGTACGCAATCTCGAAGGACAATGATAATTTTGACCAATTTTTTTGTTTTTAATCAGGTAAAGAAACAATTTTGGTGAAGTCACCCACGATAACTGAATAGTGGCCGATTAGTGGATAATGTGGACATAGAAACTGGGTCGTCGTGCAGCGAGATGGACAGACGACATAGACCCTAATTATAAGTGCTTTTTTCGTGTATTTTACTAACAAACTATGGATCCATATTTTGTTGTCCGAAATAAAATATATTTTTTTATAGACAGAATCGTGGGCCGTTCATGGACCTAGCCCAAGACAGTGGAATAATGGAAGTCACAACAAAAGGCCCATTAGGTGAACTACCATGGTACTCGTAGATTCTGATACCCACGACACAGGGAATCTTAGTGTGGAGTCAAAACTATGTAGGTACGTAAACTACTGTTGGTAGTTAATAAAAAAAAAGTCTGGATAATGATGAAAGAAACAAAAATTTGATGAAATAAACGAAATTTGCAAAATAAGGTTATTGATCGAGCGAGCGTAGATCAATCTCTTGAAGTTGAAGAATAAATCTTAAATAAATAAAAATTATATATATATATAGTTAGTTAGTAAAATACACGAAAAAAGCATTTAAAATTAGGGTTAGTACGACGTAAAAATAAAACTATAAACATTTTTTTAAACATTTTAAAAGATCAATCTCCTCACGAAGCAGTGCCACGTGGGAGAGGTGATTCTGCCTGATATAGTTTTCAGGATGGTATTGGGGCTATCACGCACTCTGCGCATCAGGGATGTGGTCTTTTTGCGGATAATGGCCGCAAAGCCATCTGCCTCATATTCTGCAAACATCCCTGATGCACTGCAGAATCGCGGCAGTCCCAACATCATCCTAAAAATGTTATTATATTGTATACGTAGGGTCTCCAGCGATCGCTTAGTGTAGCTAACCCATAGATTCCCGGTGTAGAAGCTTTGGCAGTATGCTTTAAAAAGCGTTAGTTTTACTTCTTCTGTGCACCGGGAAAACCTACGGATCAACATATTACCTCTTTCCGCCAGAGCCCTACGCTCTCTTTGAATGTCAGCATTGTCTTTAAGGTCGTCGCTAATATAATGGCCAAGGTATTTAAAAGATGCCACTCTATTTATGTTCATGCCATTAAGGGTTATCTCTGGAAATTCTTTTAGATTATTACCGGCGGCCTTAAAGACAATGTATTCACACTTCTTTATATTGTAGCGGAGACCATGGGAAGCAGCGTATTCAGCACAGACTTTCAGCATCTCTTCGACAGATCTCGCTGTCGGGCCCAGCAGCACCATGTCGTCTGCGTAGCTGATGTTGTTTATTCAAACACCATCAACACGGCAGCCAACACGCATGCCGCTGAGCCTAACAATGAGATCATTTACATATAGGTTGAAGAGCGATGGTGAGCTTACCCCCCCCCCCTGTCTTACCCCGCACTCCAACCCATATGTGTCAGAGAGAGCATTGGACCACTTGAGAACATTACTTTGGTGTCCGGTCCAGTATCGAAATATTCTCAAGAGGTCCGGCGGTACACCCCTGTCCCTCAACTTTCCCCAGAGCACATCATAAGAGACGAGATCAAACGCTTTGGTGAGGTCGAGGAAACAGGTATACACCGGCGTCCTGCGCCTCGTGTAGTATTGGACGGTATGCTTGAGTGCTAATATTGCGCTTTCTGTGGATAGTCCGGGTCTAAACCCGAACTGTGCGTCATGCAGCTTAAGGTAGTCTTGTAGAATAGAATCAAGCATACTGTCCAACACCTTGACTATTGTGGTGGCTAGCGAGATTGGCCGGTTGTTCCCCATAACCGATATGTCTCCTGTCCTGTTCTTCACAATCGGCACTACTAAAAAGTTAAAGTTGTTTAAGATCTCTTAAAGAACTTGAATGAGATATCGGGGTGGTATGTTTGTATGATATGATATTTGTTAGAGCATAACCTGCGAACCGTCGATCCGATCTGCATGGAACTTAGTAGGACAACAGGTTGTTATATCAAAATTTGCTTCTAAGAATATCGAATAAGAAATCTGTTCAGACGTTCTGGCGTGATTGAGTAACATACATCTAACCATCCAAACCTTTGCATTTACATGATAGTAATTTGATTAAGATTATTCATACCATACAAACTTTGTTACCCTTTTTCCTTTTCGAATGTGAAATTGCAAAACAAGATTTCGAGATGGGTGAAAAAGTTGCTAGAATATACTCCTCGATCGATTACTAAAAGCCCGATCAGGCTCATTCAATTCTATTTTAACTTTTATGCAAACATGATTTTCAAAAAGAAATCTAATTATAAACTTAGCTTACCGGCAACAGAATTATTAAGTTTATGATACTAAAGTACTATAATGAATACTTTATTGCTCTACTAATAATAGATGCACAGAATTTTAAAATAACTGTGTATTTTTGTTCTATGTAGATATTCACGTCTGCACAAAAACATACAAACAAAAAATTACCGGTCATCATGGAACTCTTTGGGGGAGGAATGTCCAGCAGTGGACTTCCACAGGCTGATGACGATAATGATGTCGTTGATGATGGTTTTTTCATTCATCAACGCTCTCTTGATGACAACCTCAGCGGCGTAGCGGGCGAGTGCCCATCTGAGACGCAAGGGGTGCGGGTTCGATTCCCGCTCCCGGACAAATGTTCGCATGATATGCAAATATTTGTTCCGGGTCTGGGTGTTGTGGTACCATGGTACTCATAGTTCCTGATACCCACGACTCAGGGAATCCTAGTGTGGGATCAGGACTATGTTTCTGACTGTTGGTTGTTATACATTTTTTATTATATTTTATTATGTAGGTAACAGAAGAGATGGCAATACTTTAAGCGTTGTTTCTTTTTTGAACAATTTTTGTTTGCCTTCAGTTGATTGTTCCGGCGTAAATGTATGTAACTGAAATTTTGCATAGTTTTAATGGACACATCGATTTATAAATTTATGTGTTTATACGAAATTCGTTTAAATGCTAATTACCAACACACCAAATAACAAAAGTATACTCGAAATATTTACCTACTCAGTTATAGCGAACCTAATCTTCAAACCGCTCTCCTGTAAAATTTACCTTTTACAGACAAAGATTATACCGAGGTAAGTAAGGGCCGACGTAATTATCGTAACTACCTACCGAGGTAGGTATTTCATGTTTTCGCAATTTAACATTTTAGATGTACCTACTGGCCGAGCTAGTTTCCACTGCTCTTTAAACATGTGGAGCAAAGACATTTCAGTGCAGAATCTAGAAATAAAACAGAATTTCTAGATGCATTTCGTTCTGCTCAGTTTAACTCGTAAAACTAGATTAAAGTGAAAGGTCCTCGTGGTCCAGAGCTCTTACGAAGCAACTTACAAGCAATGAGTGCAGTGTTTATATCAATCTTAAGTTAGTACTGCCTGGAGAGGTAACTCCGCCTTACAGAGGATCGCAGCCAAATAACATTATTTGTTTCAAATACTGTTCTTCTTCTTGTCGTGTCACTGATTCTTTCTTGGTCATCCTGTATTAGGTCAGTGACCAGGTTGAGGTATGGTGGCCCTGAAAAGGGCCTACGACCGTCGGCGAAAGAATCAGTGTAGTGAAAGGATTAAAGTGCGCCTCTTAAAGGCTCCTTTCGTGCACAAATACTGTTGTGTTCCTTAAGTAAGGTTGTAAGAGCTCTTTAAGGGGAGGGGGGGTTCGGTCGTTGTCGGAAATGCGTGAGATGCCTCTGGTGTTACAAGCGTTCTTTGGCTACGGTAAACACTTACTAACCGGTGGGCCGTAAGCTTGTTTGCCACCTTAGTAGTATAAAAAAAAAGGCACAACAATAGAAAACTCCATATAACTGTATTCTTAGGCTAGACTGGCCTCATAGCTCAGTGGAGATAAAGTTCGTTAGAAAGGTACCTACATACAAGGTGTTTCATAATATGTATTCCATCCCGAAAGGGGCTTATTCTACACCCAATTGGCAATAAAGTTTGTTCTACTACTTTTGGAAATTCGTAATTTTTCATTGAAAAAACTCTATGCGAAAATCAGCTGTTTTGGGCTCAAATCAGGTCAAATTCAATGAATCAGCTGTTTTAGGTAGCAATCTTGATTCCTAACTTCTTGTACGTTTAGTTATTAGTTCTAAAGATGATAAAAATACCAAAAACAGCTAATAAGAGAAAGTTTAAGAAAAAAAATAAAATGAAAATATTGATGTTTTTTTCGCTAATAGTCTTTCTTATCGTTGATAGAATAACCCCTTTCGGGATGGTATACATGTTATGAATCACCTTGTAGAATAGCATAAAGGCTACTTTTTATTTAGGTACCACGCGACCGAAGCCGCGCGCGGAAGCTAGTTATGAATATAAGGCACTTAATCAGAATAATCAATTTATTGGTTAAATTAGTATTTACACGTCAGTACATTAAGTAGGTAGGTATTACACATAATATATAACTAATATTTTAATTAAAATAAATTAAGACATAAATTATTAAGAAGAAATTAATAAAATTTGGTTATTGCATTCTGCAAATGGAGTCTTCGACTTTATAGAACTGCAGCAGTGATAGCTCCGGTTATCGTACTCATGCCGCGTGCACTCTTCCGGCATTGTGGACGACTTGGCGTAACATGAAGGTCAGGGTGTAAGCTCTTTGTTTACAGACAGCGAAATTTCCAAATTTTCGGGGTCAGCAAGTTTTTTTTTTTTATGTTATACGGAGGCAAACAAGCCTGATGGTAAGTACCGTCGCCTATTGACATCAGCAACACCTGGACGATGCTATTGCGTTGCCTACCCTGAGCTGTGCGAATAATTGCAACTTAAACCCATGAAGCATTTAAATTACCATAACTTGTATACGACCAGGCAGCGTTTCCCCTTATAGAGTAGGTACATATTTGTTTGCATAACACTGATAATAGCTTTGTGTTTTGGTTGCGTCATTACTTTCACTGGGTTCAAAGTTCCGACGAACGGATCTATTTGTATTGCTGTGAACCTCTAGGGCCTTGGCTGTTGTATACTTTTAGCTGTTATTGCTAGCTTATATTAGCTTTAAAGTTATCCTATCCTACTAATATTATAAATGCGAAAGTTTGTGAGGCTGTTTGGATGTTTGTTATTCAATCACGCTGTAACGGCTCAACAGATTTCGTTGAAACTTGGAATATAAAGATTTATGTACTTAGAATAGCATATAGGCTACTTTTTATGAAGGTACCACGCGAGCGAAACTGCGGGCGGAAGCTAGTTGTTCATATACAAGAGGCGCTACAGAGCTACAACAGCGTAAGAGCACGTGTAGCCTTTCCCGCCGCTTTATTGTGTACTAGTTGTCGCGCTCGCGACTTCGTCCACCTTTGTTTATACCTACCTAGACTCTTTTCCATTATCCTTGCCAAAGTCCTAACACTTAATAAACAGCTATTTACCTACATCTTCCTACCATCACCGTCACCGCCCCGTAATCGTCACCGTCACTATCACCATCACGGCCAAGTCTTTTTTTTCTTTATTCTTTATTGAACTCAGAAAACACATACTAAATCAAAGGACATGAACAAAGGCGAGCTTAATCCTAAAAATTGTTTTCTTCCAGCAAAAACTATGAAAAACATGGGACTTTCATACAACCTTTCAACCCCTATTCCATCCCCTTTTGGGTGAGTTTTTGTAAAATGCTATCTTAGCAGATGCCTTCACTCAGTACGGAACCTGCCTGCTTCATTCGAATTTTTTATGCTTAATAGATGAAAATTCCCATTTAAACTTTCATCCCCTACTTACACACTCTATGGACTGTTTTAAAAAAAAACTTATATTGGTATTTTATTATTTTAAACTACCTGAGTACCTACCGATTTTTATGTCTCTAACTCGAAAAACATAGGACTTTCAAAGAACATTTGAACATCATTTTTTCAACCCCTATTTTTTTTTAGGAGGGGGAGAATTTTGGTTAATAAAAATCTTAAGAAATGTCTCTCTATAAGGAACCCGCGAGCCAAATTTCAATTGTATTGGTTAAATAGATTTAAAATTCCCATATAAACTTTCATCCCCTATTTAAAAACACTGAGGGTTGTTTTAAAAAAAACACTTATGTAGGTATTTTTTATTTTAAACTATTTACCTAATAGATAACCGATTTTGATGTCTCTAACTTCAAAATCATTGGACATCCCATACAAACTTTCATCCCCTATTTACACACCCTGAGGGTTGGTTTTCAAAAAACCTTACATAGGTATTTTATTATTTTGAACTATCTACTTGATAACCGATTTTGATGTGTCTAACTTCAAAAACATAAGACTTTCATACATAGACATAGACATTTATTTAATTGCCACCAAAACACACACATTTGCACAACATTTTACAATAAACATTAGGTACTTATAATAAAAGAAACAAGAGAAAAGTAATGAAAGTAAAAATGGTGTGATGTGTGCTGCAGCAACAAAATGGCTTAGGCTCAGCATTATGCCTACTGTTTTGCAGCAGACGCTGGTATTCTGCCGAAACCATTACCTACACAGTCATTCAACCCTGTGAGAACAGTCTTATTAAGATTATGTTAGAATCGTCAGGGAATAGGTTTATAAATATAAAAATTAATAAAGGTGGAAAAGAATAATAATGTCAAACTGCATAGTGTAATAATGATAAAGATTATAAATTATATAATAATAATAAAATTTAAATGATATATGTGCATAACAGCCCTAAAAAGTCAGCACGTGAAGGGTGCACTGTAGCTATTGGCACCAGACAACCCAGTTTTTTGCTGCTCTAGCAACATAATTTTAAAATGTTTTTTAAAAGTAAACTTTGATTTTATTAGTCGAAATGGTGGTGCTATATTATTCCAACACTTGGTTGCCTGGTACCGAAACGCTACAGTCTTATGCTTACAATAATGAAGCAAGTCCCTTGTCGATCTTGAACTGTACTTACTCTGTGAACGGTCAAGTTTGGAATAAAGATATTCTGGCGATTCAGACGTAACACCTGAAGTAACTAACACCGCCAGGTGTAGATATCTCCGCGATGCCATGTTGAGAGTATTGGAGTTATTTAGATAAGGTGATATGCGTTCGTGGTGGGATATCATAACAAAATCTAGAACATGCATTTTGAATCCTTTGAACAAGGCGATAAGTTTTTTCTGTTAAACGTGGACCGTAAACCAAGTCACCGTAATTAAGTTTTGATAGTATAAGTGACTCACAAACTTTTATACGGATTTCCTCCTTCAAGAAGTTCCTCCTTCCGTCCTTCATACAAACGTTCAACCCCCATTTCACCCCTTTAGGAGTTGAATTTTCCAAAATCCGTTCTTATTGCAAGGTTAAACCTTTTAAAGAATGTCTGTGTCAACTTTCAGACTCCTCAGCCTAGTTAGTTGTTTTCGAGCTTTCGTGATGAGTCTGTCAGTGAGTGAGTGGACTACTCCTTTATATATATTAGATAAATAATCTAGAATGGATAGTTTAATAGTATTTTATACGCCCGTTTATTTACAATAAAATAAATATGAATTTAAAATATGTGCTTGAAAGGAGCCTCTAAGAGGCGCACTTTAATCTTTCACTTCACTGATTCTTTCACCGACGGTCATGGGCCCTTTTCAGGGCCACCATACCTCAACCTGGTCACTGACCTAATACAGGACAGGATGACCGAGAAGCAATCAGTGACACGACAAGCAAGCTAGCATTATAAAAAAAAAGCTTACCATTATGAAAAGATGCTAGATGAAATGAAGGCTTTCGCATCCTGAAACAATGGGAAGAGCTGATAAATTTTCTTTAATAACCTAGATGAGGTTTTATTCTAATCCTTTTATCGAAGATCTTTACGTGTGAAATTAACATGGGGTGAGACATCTACGAGCTATGGAAAGAGCTATGCTCAGAGTTTCAAAACGTTATAAAATCCGTAGCAAAACCAATGACACCGACATAGCTCTCAGAATTAGCAAGTTGAAGTGGCAGTGGGCAGGCTATATAGCTCGCAGAACCGACAACAACCTTTGGAGAATAAAGGTTCTCGAATGGCGACCACGAACCGGGCGCCACATGTTTGAAAGGCGACCTGATGGACCGAAGACATTGTTAACATGACGGAATGTTGGTGGTCGGACAAGCCTCAAAACTGGTCGTCATGGAAGTCTTTGGGGGAAGCCTATGTCCAGCAGTGGACTTCTACGGGCTGCTGATGATGATGAGGGTTCCGTAGCTCAACAGGAAAATGGGACCCTTATCTCTGGCTGTCTGTCATGACACTCTTTCTCAGAAACAAATTATAAGCTTTTCACTTAGTACACTTGGGACCTCCATTTTCCGACTCCGTAAGTCTCATGAGAATTACTTTTTCAACTTAGTTGACATAGGTGGCATAGCAGGCCATTGCCCGTCTGAGACGCGAGGGTTCCACAACACCCAGACACGGAACCATGGTGCTCGTAGTTTCACAGTTTGGGGTTAGGCCTTTGTGACTGTTGGGTGTTATTTACTATTTATTTATTTGAATGGGGATACCTGTTGCTGTGCTGTGAACGTCTTAAATAAAAAATAAATAAATAAATTAACCTATTAAGACTGATGTTTTAGTCTTTGCGTAGCCCACTCCAATGTACCATCCATGACCATTTAACCAATAGCCCTGTGTACCCATAGATCTTACTATTATGTGACTGTTCCGTCACCAAAGTGGCGTTGCCGAGCCAGTCATGCTTGCATGGCATGGTTCGTTCGAGTGGGCATATACCTTTTGGTCATATTTAGCTGTTGTTATCGCCGAATCTGTTACGTTAGCTAGCGAAAGCGGCCGCGGCGCCTTCGATACGGTGAAAGTGACCGTATGGCGCGGAAGCAGTGCTTGGTTACATGCTATATCCTGCTTGACCAGTCTAGGAACATTACTTTAGCATCACCAATCATCGGAGTGCAGATCAACAGAATTGTCAGTACCATTACACGATTTTTAACCATAAATCTTGGTTTGTCTGTGTCTGGACTGGAGTTGTCAACTAACGTTACTGACAAAACAAGATCAAAAACTTGATGGACAGACAACCTAGCCTCACTCGTTTGTTGCACATTTTATATTTGCTCACTGCTCAAGGCACATTGAGTTGCACCAGCCCGGCTAGCATGCGAACCGTGAGATATGTCGCGCACGGCAAGATCAATTTTGTAATATAAAATACTCAAGTGTTAAAATTGCATTAAGTCGACGACCTCGGAGGCGTTCTATTCCCGCTGCGGGACAAATGTTTGCATGTTTTTAAAATATTTGTTGACTGCGTGAAAGTGGATATGAGTAAGAACGGAGTGAGTGCTGAGATGATGGCTGATGGAGGGAAATGTATTGTGCCCCACATAATGAGGGATAAGAGCAGGAAGATATGACGATCTTAAAGAATCGTATCTAAGTCAGGAAATTGATTTTAAAACGTCCGTCGCCCACCATAAACTACCAATGAACCTTTCGATCAACAAGCCGATGACCGATACGATACTAAATTTATTAATTTTTTAAAACACATACGAGGTTCAATGCACTCCATTTCGGTTAAATGGTTTTAGTCCAATGACTGGATAAAAAGTTCGTAAATCGAAATTGATTTCGCTTAATTTAATCTAGAACAGATTAGAGACTCGATGCGCCGAATTTTTACGTTGGACTGTTCCAAATTTCCCTCCCTGGATATAACTGTCTAAGCCATGGTCAAACGGTATATTTGGGCAGGTATATCATTTAAAATTTATTTTAAAGTAATCCCTACGCCTACTCTGAATAAAATCAATTTTGACTTTGACTATTACTCAACAAATTGTATCATGAAGAAATTGTTACAATGTGGGGCTGCCATAAAGGCAAGTTGCATTTTGACACAAATATCAGTCTAGCCTGCCAGCTATTTCAAAGCAAGTTATTTGTTGTTTTACTAGGAATCAGTTAAAATTGATTTCCTACAAATATGGCACATTATAGAGAAGTCATGATAAGACATGTTATATTGATAAGAACACAATTGATGCACAGCTCATTAACTGAGAGTGATAGAGTTATTGCAACCTAGAGAGTTTCAACACAGTACCTACAAGGTATTACAAAAAAAAATCTAGAAGAAATGCATCAAAAGAATAAAATTATATCCAGCCTGTTCAAATACATTCACCGGAAGAAAATGTGGTAACAAACTCTTATTTATATTGCGAATTCGAAAAAGAAATAGGCGTTGTTTAGAGTAGAATAGAAAGGTTAGCATAACCAGTAAAAAAAAACTATCCAGTATTTCATTAATTTTTTTTTAACAACTATTATAAAAAATTATGTAAAATTAACAACAATTAACAACTAGGTATTAGTTTCGGGCCACATTTTCTGCCGGTGAGTGCATTTAATAAGAAAAAACCACAAAGCCTCTGATAAGAACAAGAAGCAGGGCAACAAGGCCACTATTCAACAACACATTAACAAGCTATTCAATGACTAGACCAATTAACCTAGAATTCCTAGCTAGTTTTGTGAGAATGTTAACTTTATAGTCACACCAAAAAGTATTGTAATGCCTCTCCACTTGCATCTATTGCCACGAAGCTTTGTCTATGGTCGCAATAAACATAGGTGTAGGAAGAGGAAGGCATTATCATCATGCATTACAAACTATCACATCGGGCTTCGTGACCAGTAGCAGATCTAGGGGGGTGGCTAAAGGGCTCAAGGCCCCCCCCCCCTGCCCCCAAAGCACTATCAAATCTCTAATTTACATAATTTTTACTTATATGCCTACTAAACTTCCTAAAGTACAAGATAGCCTGACTGATAGTTTTAAAACATCAAAAGATTTAAGGGGGGCTTTTATTACGATTATTCGCGTACGTCTTCCTGTACGTGTAGTACGGGAAAGCGAACTGCGACTTAATCGCGATAACCTTGGGTTAATTTTAGCGCAACGATTAGTCGAATCTTCGTCATGCAGGTTTGGGAAAGGCATAACAACTCAAGCAATAGATAAACAAAAACGACGGTGTAGGTATGACTACGTGTTGACGATTAAGTTTTTAAAGAATCGCATCGTCGAGCTGAGAACCCATATCTAGACGAGTCTTTAACCGAACCCGCTGCACGTACCTATGTGATGATTACGATAGTCGATAACCACCGGTTAAAGGATTGGTGAACAATCGCGGACGCTCCACGCTCGAGTACTTATATTATGGCAAGTTAGTTACATAGGTATTAAAATGCACGGTGAATGTTGTCTTACCGGCTGAGAATCGCCACTGTTCCAACAAGCAGCCAGCATAGCTCTCGAAGCAGAACACAAAACGTTCACAAACACTCACACGATGCGAATTCCGTTCACAAACGCTCACATCACACTGCGATACCGCTGTCAAACGCGCACAACACTATCACGAATCACAGCAATTCCTACGGATATTTTTCACACAACGTACACAAATACACCTCAGTGGAAACGCAAACGATTTGCGAATGCGAAACGATATGTCAACTACCTACGTAGAACTATGAACGCGCGCGACCGTGGAAAACCAATCTAACACAACATTATTACGGTTATATCACGCATTAAACAACGCCAACCAGTAAGAATGTGTTTGAATATTAATAAGTTTCCCCTTCGTCAAAATTATTTATATCTCCGCGACGCAAAACACGAACACCCGCTCCGAAAACCTATCAAAAACTGAAAAAAAAATTGCCAGCTACAAAATCTCAGCTGATGACAACCAACGTGATGTGACAGCTGATAGAGCAAGCAAGGTGACAGTGACAAAAGTTAAGAATTGCCAACAACATACAAATAAATTCTACTTATAAAAAAACACCGTGGCTTGGCTCCGAAAACTTTGCATATTATGCATATTTCCTGAATTGTTTGTAGAATTAACTTTAACAGGCAAATTCGACAATATAGTTAAGTCATTTTTATTATCTTTCCTTGGTCCATCCGTGCGAGTCTCGGGTAAAGTTACTGCCCGCGGCTTCTATCTCGCGTATACCCGAATAATATGTCCAATTTGTCACTGTCTGACAAACATGTTAAAATTGTATTCTGTTGCTATTAGCCATCCATGGAATAAAATGTCTGTTCCAAATAAAATCAATTTATGTTAGTTTATGTCGGAATAAGAGCAAATAAAGGTGTTTTACCTGGAGGACAAGCTCCAATAAATATTTCCAAATTATTACGTAGTCAGTTAAATTTTACTCGGCAACCCTGAAAAAATGGTTCACCCACAGAAACACAGATGACGCTTTACGGAAATTGTGCATTTTTTCCAGCAAGTATTTTTTATTCTGTGGTCGTACATAGCGAACTAGAGATGCAGGTGCAGTGCTTCTTTTCATCGATGATATCGATAGTCCTAAAACCGATGGCGCGGGTAAAAATCAATCAAAACGCTTCATTAATTTTGTCATCGCATATTATTAATTTTACTATTTGCTGTCATTTGATACAGCAACCATGACATTTAGTAGGCATACCTTCACACTATTATTTATTGTGCGCCTTCACTAACAACTAGCAGGACATAAAAATTAAAAATTATTATGGTGTATAAGGTGTAAGAAGTCCTTGATCCTTTTAAAATATTAATCGAATAATTTAGATAGGATAAGTAAGTAGGTACCTACTTGTATAGGTTGTTCAAGACCTTTTGCCTTTGCCTAACAAGACCGCCTGGATTTAAAATAACAAAATACTATACCTTGACAATCTTTTTTAAAATTTTATAACAATAGTTTGGAAGAGTCTGAAATAATTTTTCAAACGTGATAAAATTAAGTCATATAATTTAATATCCTACAATAATACTAAATTTAACAAAAGAACAATGTAACTACTTTTATCATTGAGTAAGTATGTAGTAGGTATCTTTATAGTAGGTATGTACAAGAATTATAGGTAGATACTACTGAAAAATTATCGACAACTGCTATTAAAATTATACAAGGTGATTCATTATGTATACTATACCTACTTAAAGGGGCTAATTCTTCACGAGTGTGTGACCAACGACCGTTTCCACATGGAAATTCCACATTTTTAATTCATAAAACACCACGACTAATCTGCCGTTTTAGGGTCAAATCAAACTCAATTATTCAGCTATTTTAGGCAAGAATCTAGTAATGTAAATCTAATGCCGAACTTTTCATGCGTTCAATTATTCCTTTTTTTATTTGAGATAAATATTTTTTTTTTGCTTTTCGGGATAGTATACATTTATGAACACGTTATATAAAAGTAACAAAGAATCTATATTTTTACACATATGAGATACAAATAAATAATACAACGAAACTTATACATTCGACTATCACGTAGTATACATTCACTCACAACAACGTGGGGCATTCAGTCCAAACAACAAAAATCATGTCTAAATAGCTTCGACGCGACGGATTATGTTTGCACATTAAGTCAGTTCCTAGCTATTTTGACATAATTAATTAAGTTTAAAATTATCATCAGTCTTAATTTTTGCTGATAAGCATTATACTTCCAGGCAAACTGAAAGGTCCAATACGAGATCTTACATCAATCGCTCTGACGGCGAAGTAATATTTAAAACCAGACATGAACTGAGTCAACGTGCACGCCATCGGTAGAGGCAGGGCTTTTATATCACCTATTTTCTTCCAAAGTGCCGTACTAGGTGGTGCTGGGGTTTCTTGGTAAGCATAAAGTTGAAAACTGGCAACTTCTTCGTATGTGTCAGGTTGATAACCTTCGAACTTCCAGGATATGACGATACCATTATCAACTTTGGACAACTTTAGGTCTGGAGCCGGCGGTAATGCTTTCCAAGTAGGCGGTTGGTATTGTTTCATAGCATCCGGGAGAGGTGCTGGATGTCGATTCGTAGAAGGAGCTTGGTTCAAACGCATCGTTTGCATCCTTACTACTGAAGGCTGCCTAGGCCTTGGCGCTGAAAGTTAAAGAAAACTGTAAAATACTATAATTTTCAAGATCCCTAAGACACATAAGGATAAAAGTAACTTACTAGGAACAAAATTTTTGAGAACAGCTTGACCTGGCCTTATGTTTTGACTATTTGAACTGATAGGAATGTACACCTTTCTGGGACTATTGCTGGTTGAGCTAAACTGTGGTCTTGTTTTAGGAGCCATTAGGTTCTGAGAGGGCACTAATCTCACAGGAGGCGCTGGATTCTTCGTGTTAATCTTTGCTGGAGGCTCGTCGTCTGTTAAATCAACCGTGACCGAAGATGCTGGTGATGGCTTACTGTGTGGTCTCTTTTCTGGTCTTTGAGGTGTTGTATTTCTCACAGGTGTAGGTTTTGTTGCAGTACTGACTGGTGTTGCCGGAGATTTGACTGTAGGAGAGCTGGCAGGTACAAGTCTTGGGACTGGTATATTGTTTGTGATTGGCTTTTGAGCTTTAGGGCTCTGCATGTTCCGAACGGGCCTAGTTGGTGTCATGGGTGGGGGAGGTTGTGTCGGCGTGGTTAGTTTCTTTTTGAGCATGCTTTTCTCTCCAGCACTTAAAACGACCTGCATGCCAACAGACCTCGTTATCTTCATTGGCATCATTGGATTCGCATTCCGCTTTTTCTGATCTTCCTGAACAGTTTTAACGACAACTTGCAGGTCTCTGTTCTGTTTCGTCAGCGCCAGGGCCTTTTTTCTCAAATCCTCTACAGTCTGGGCCATGTTCTTCATTTTATTTTTGATTTCATTTAAGTTACTCTTGTCCACGACACTTTCGACTAGTTTTAGAATACAGAAGTCTTCCAATTCATTCCTCGTCATGTCAGCAAGATTTTTAGTAACAGATTTTAGGAAGCTTTTGGTAATTAGAGGTTTAGCTTCATTTGTTTCTGTTGGCACGGCATGTTTTATTTCTTCTACTTTTGGTTGACTATCAACCTGGATATGAATGGAATCATCTGCAAAAAATTAAAAGTCTTCTTTTTAAACAAGAAAAAAATTAAATTACATTATTAGCAGTTATGAAAAAAACTTGAAACCATACCTTTTTCACTAATCTTGGAAGCTACATCTCCTTCATTTTGCGTAGCAATTATTTTCTTATCACCAGTATCGGTATCTACTTTATGATTAATAGTTTGAGACTCTGCTTTATCACATTGCTGCTCAGACTTAATTTTTTCATCTTTAGAATCTTGAGAATTTGTATCTTCAATAAACATTATATCGTCATCGTCATCAAGGTTTATGCATTTGTTTTGTTCTTCCACTTTTTTCGGTTCTTCAGTAACTTTATCATTACTGAGTTTAACAATTGGAGAGTCATCTTCCTCATCAGACAAAATATCCATGGTATTAGATAATTTACACACAATCGGAAACTGTTTCACAGCCTTCTCTGGAATCTTTTCGGGCAGCTTTTCTTCTCGTGTTTTTTTGTCTTGATTAATTCTGGTTGGCTCATCGTCCATGATTTCAACGTCACTGGTGGGTTTTTTAGACTCCTCTGAAATGGCATTTTTTAGACTGTCATCAATTGATATAACTTCAGAAATCTCGTCATTCTTTACTTCACTATCCACTGGAGCATCAATTTTTTCTTCATCGTCATTATCGATTATATTGATGACTGAATCTTGTTTAGCAGTTTCTTCACAATTTTTGACTTCAGCTACCACTTTTTTATCTTTGATAATTTCCGTGTCTGAGCCTGGTTTTTCTAGAGCAGGAACTTCATCAATATCATCAATTTCCATTACAACATTATCAATATCTTTCTGTTTGATAGACATCTGCTGTATTTCGTCTTTCGTTGTTTCTGTATCTGCTCTCTGGATATTATTTTTAACTTCTATTTTCTTTTCAACAAGTGGTAGTTTATAAACAGTGTCTAAACGAATACCATTTTCGGCTGGAACTAATGCCACTTCAACAGCTGTGTCAACCTCCATGACTTCATTTTCTTGTGATTGATCTTTTTCAGTCGCTTGTTTGTCACCTGAAACCTGATTAGCTTCATTATTGATGTTAGTTTCATCAGTGGGATCAACTGGATATGCCATATCAGTAAACTTTTTTACTGTGATGTATTTTTGCATCGGTGATGTCTTATCAACACCAGGATCTAAATTGCTACCGTTTTCTTGATTTTCTTCTTGAATTGGTTTGCTAGTATTTACTTCCATATCAACTTCACTGCTACACATTTTTTGATCGTTCTCAACACACTTGCTTTCAATGACAGCTGAAGAAATTTCTTTGTTTACATTTGTGTTGTCCATTTCATTGATTTCTTGATTTAAAACATACACTGAAAGTTGCTCCTGAGGCACCTTTTCAATTGATGATATAACTTCATCTGAAAGATGTAAACTATTGCCTTCAGTACAATTTATTTCTTGTTCTTTTTCCAGAACAATATTTTCGAGGTGCTTATTCTCTGTAGGCGGTCCTTCAAAAGGAACTGCGGTAGCCCCATTAATGTGCATATTTGCTGTTTTACTAAGACTATCAACCGTATCACTTTGTTCTTGTTCCAATATGATGTCATCTTTAATCTCTTTTTGTTCCGTTGTCGTTTTTGAGTGAATATCATTTATTTGTGTCTGGATCGGGGATTCAGGTTTGTCGTTGTTTGATTCAGGGACCTGTTCATTCGTATTGCTTTCATTATCTTTTGAAATTTTAGCATCCGTGAGAGGTTTAATAAAGTCGTCCTCCATTAATTCATCATCTTCCAATTGTTGAAGTTGTTTTGATATATTAACTTCTTTCTCATTCGTATCAGAGTGGGGCGAAAAGGCGGATACATTTTGGCCCATACCTTCATTTTTAATAGAGATCTCTAGATCATTTAACTTTTCAGCATCAGAAACTTCTTGTTTATTGCTAACATCAGCTTGCGTAGCGACCACTGTAGGTGAATTCTCGATGGAAACAATAGCAGTAGCAGCTTCATCGTTCGATGAAAAATCTGTAATTGTCATATCGTTTGTAAGTTTCCTCTTTTTGTCTGGACCTTCGTTTGAATAAATTGTGAGATTTTTTTTCAAATTTTTATTAACGTCCATTGTACTTAAATCAGTTGGAATACTGGTAGGACTTTTGCATGATTTATTCTCCTGCGAGCTTCCATTGCTTTCACCATTCAGAGAAGCTCCGTTTTCAATGAGTTGTTTCATTTCTGTTTCTATCTTAATATTATCTAGTGCCAGTGATTTATCTTCCATTTTTACGTCACCGTTGGATTTGATAACCCCGTTGAGATTTTTAACAGTGTCTTCAATTTGTGCTTTAATTGTATTTTCTTTGTTTACATCTTCAACGGATTTGGATACGGTGGCAGTCTTACTAGGAGAAATCTTAGCACACACATTATTCTCAAAATTAGCTATAGAACTATTTATTTGGTTACTGTCAAACGCCTCTTCAATCGTCGACATATTTTTCTTTACGTCTATAGAAGCCGGCTCACTTATTTCAATATTTTCAATTAATTGCATCATATATCATTGCCAAAAATTATTTGGGAGGAGGCATCAAATCTGAAAAGAAACAAAATTCTTTATTATTTTTCATTAAAAATTCTAGGTATAAATCACATATCATGGTAAATATCACGTATAGTGAATTTGTATTTCTTAAACACTCTATGTTAGCGAGATGAAGGGAAGAGAGAGTAAGGTAAGTAGAGAGAATTGTATTTTAATAAATTAAAATACTGATTAAGTTTTTATCTCATGAATATAAGGTCAGGTTGCTAATTTTAAAACGAATACGACCCATGAATTAACTTGTCCATGAGATTAGTGAAAATGAAGGTAAGGAGAGCCCGTGAAAACTTGGAATTTTTTTACACATTTTGTAAGTGTAGAAAACATTTTTAATATTTAGATAGTTAAGTGTGTGTGTGTAGTTATTCTTATTTTGATCAACAGCTAGGTATGTAGTTGAGAACTTATTTAATAACCTAATTAAGTATAAAACTAGTATGTTACTGGTACATAACCCACCCGCGAATTCGTCCGTATGTTCAAGTATGTTCCTAGCTTGACTCTTGTCTCTTCGTATACTTGAGATCTTGATTTTCCGACCCCGTGTTACACGTGTTCGAACTTCAAAAGCCTCAGAATTTGAACGCCTTGATTTCAAAATAGATTTACTCCTTAAATTAACTCTAAGACCTTGGTAAATACTATTAATTATTCTGTAGTAAAGCCATGGACTACATTAGCGCACAGCTGTCACAGATTAGAAAATAGTTACAAACTTAGGACCAAAGCCAAGCGGCGATTTTTCATCCGACTTGATTAGCAAATACCTACTGCATTTTCGGTATGAAGTTATTTACATCAAAGTAAAATTTAATATAGCTTATGCTACACAGGTATTGTGTTGCTTTCTATTACCTATTGAAAGACATTTAGAATTGGTTGTAATATCCGGATATAAATTTACAAATAAACAAATTAAAAAACCCCCCTACATACAAATAAACAAATTTTACCTCATTATATATTAGTGTAGACAAAAAATATTCAGGGTTCTCTATCTCTTATAGTTTCAGACTTCCCCATACTGACTCTTCTTGATCACCTTTATATTTTATCGACTTTGGTCATGGTCACATCTCTACTCTAGCAAGCAACTGACTGAACGGCGCGGCGGCGGCGAGACGCGTGCGGGGCAGGCAACGCTGTTCAAGTTTATCTAAACGTTTATTTAAGCAGTGCACAAAATACTCTGCTAGTACCAAGTGTATTTCTTGTGTTCGTAAAATTAAGTACCTACCTACTTAGGTAACTGTTCATAAATAATTGGCATTGTATTGTTTTATTAATATAGAACTAGTTAGAAGCAGCAGCACCACAGACAGACCAATAGGATGCACTCACGACCCAACGGAAAGGTCTCGACTAAAACCTCGAGAATCTAGGCGAGAAAATCTCTTTATTTAAACGAGCGATGCCTAATTCCATGTTTTTTAAATTAGAATCACAAAAAGTAGTACCAATGATGTTGAAAACATCATTGTACAAGACCAACCAACGTACTGCCTACTGAACTAACTGACTGGCAATCAAAGCACACCCAAAATACCTAGAAATCCTAAATTTTTAGGGTTCATTGGCAACGGAGCTGAGGGGTGAGATGTGAGTGAGAGTTGGCACCATTGTTTTCACTCTCACTTGTCACATGTCATGCACGGGTTTTGTGTATGATCAAAATAGGTTGGCGTCTACCATTTTAATTCAGCATTGAACGTTAAACTCTCTTTAAAATGAACTGAATTATTTCACTTTGTTATACACGCCATCTATGAAGAAACTGTACCAACTTAAACTAAGCAACCAGACGAGCAAGAACCTTTGCTCAGGGGCGGCTTGCGTTGAAACGGTTGATGATAAGCAAGATACAATTTTTTATTGAATGAAATGATAGGCTTCCGTAATAAATGACGAAGCCTAGTTAGACCAAACACCCATGTGCTTGGAGTAGAGATAAAAAATAATTAAGTATAGCAAATAGAATCAATCGTAGATGGTGCGTCCATGTATGTATGTAGTGAAGTGAGTTAACATCACACACATCAACTTTGATGTTTTTTACGCTTCGATGTAACTTGACTTTCACAAAGATGTTTCAAAAGATAGCGATAAGACTTCATGATTGTTCTTAAAAAATCCTAGTTTTAATTATTTTTATTAATATTATATAAATTAATATAAATAAACAAATTACAAGCAGAGATTCAGAGAAAATTGCGAAATGAAAAAAGAAGTAGGTGTTGGCATCCCAACATTAATGTGTTGATATAAAGTTTGTTGTTGGCAAGAGGCTCTCTTGCTAATACGGCCGACAAGGATTTTGAAAAATAAATTGATGTGACCGCTTCAGCATTTGTTCCCACTCATCACCAATCCAACCCTGAACCAGCCAGCCCAAGAACTAACAGGCAACCCTACAGTAGATATCTGAGCCGAGTCATTCCCGCTCGGTAACACCCTGTCGTCAACTGTTGACGAATGGGAAATAAAAAGTTGCACTCGTTCACAGTGTTGACGAACGCAACTTTTTATTTCCCGATCGTATCCATCTAGGACAAGAGTCAATGTTTTTCAAATTTCATTAATAGAGAAACGGATTATCTTTCTTATCGGACTTTCAAAGCAAAAATCGAACTAAGAAAGTCCTATAAGTAATAAAAATTTACTTCTTGTGTACATAAAACGAAAACATGGGCACCAGTACTACACAAGAAGGAAACATAAAAATGGGTGAGTTGTTTGGAGTTGCAGTCAGTGCAAAGTAAAGTGCGGCGGAGTTGTGAGAATCAAAGTAAGTTAATAAAAGAAAGATATACATGCATAGACTTACTCTACATGTTTGAACTTGTTTGAAATAAAAATAAATATTATCTATCATCTTTTATTGAAATCCGCTGTTTATATTCTGACTCTTGGACTAGATGTGTAGGTACCTACTCATCTAGTCCAAGAGTACGATCGGGAAATAAAAAGTTGCGTTTGTCAACACTGTGAACGAGTGCAACTTTTTATTTCCCATTCGTCAACAGTGTTAACGACAGGGTGTTACCGAGCGGGAATGACTCCTCGGCAGGGTTCCCAACCGTACGATAATTATCGTACATGTGGGATAATTTCACTACTACGTACGATGTACGATGGACCACTACTATCGCACGCAGAATGGACGATAATTTCCATCATGACAATTACAGTTGTTTTTAGCTGTCAGCGCCATCTATTGGCTTATTTCTTTCTTATAAACATATTAGGATTAGCAAAAGATTAAAAATCTAGGGGAAAAGCTAGGGGATGGGCTGCAGCGTCCCTCATTTTAACAACGATAGCTCTAACTGCGCTTGCCAACCCGCATGCCCAGCGTGGGGAGTATGGGCAAATGTTCAGCAGTGGACGTCGTACGGCTGAAATGATGATGATGATTGAATGTTATGTTTCATCGATATTTGTGACACAAATATTGATGTATATACGAATTTTGTGTAATCTGTTCTCGCAAATATAGATAAAATTGAGAGACATTATTTTCTTCTTTATACATTCGAAATGTTGGTGCGTTTATCAAAGTGGACGGGGGCCAAGGTCTGTGCCAAACGTCGAACATTTTCATATGATTTTTTGATGTATTCTAGCATTTCTAGCCATTAACCTGTTGGGTACGATAATTTTGATCCATTTTGGTCCATATACGATAATTTTACAGCCCTGGTACGATAGGTGCCTGACTTTAGGTTGTGAACACTGCTCCTCGGCACTAGGACGATTTATTTACTTTTAGTCCGAGTGCGACGAACTCTCTTTGCGACTCTCCCGCGTTATTCCGCTTTTTATAATAGTAGGATAGTGCGATATCTAGCTTCTGAAATATGACTAAATCTAGTAGAGAGAAAAAAATACAATTGCTACAAAATATCAACCAGCACCAGCACACCTTAGTCAGGTCAACGATAAGGGAATAATACCTTTAGGGCTAAGAAGAACCAGGGACATGACAAACGAACAAACCAGAGACAAAACCGAACAAAACCAAACTAACATAACTACACAAATTGTAGTACCAACCAAAACCTAGAAGATTACCATGATGATTGAAGAGATTTCAAAGCCCTTTTTCTATAAAAATAAAATAATACAAAATAAGCATACCTAAACAAAATAATAATCATTGCACGGAACCAGAAATGTCAAACCCAAGATGGCGGCGGCTCGGCCCGGCCGAAGCACGGAACAACCGGAATAAACTCCCCACTTGGTTAAAGAGCTGGTCGCCAACATGCAAACCAGGCGAAGCGCTCCACACTACCCGTCACGCTCTGACCGATAGCACGCGAGCGGAGAAAGAAAGGGATAAGAAGTGTTCCTGTGTACCGCCCTGATACACTAGGAGGAGTGGAAGTTAGGACACGAAGTCGAGGGTATCGAGCGCTGACGTCGATAAACCTAATAATAATGCGCTTTGGCGTACCGTGCATAAAACATGATTTGAGAATTATACCAAATTATTCTCAAACGCTATAACTATATGTGTAACTACCTACCTATTCTGAATTCACAAGTTATTATAGGTTTACAACAAAAAATAAATTTATGACCAAAATATCAACCATCAAAAAGTTGTACAATGGTGTCAAAAAATGTATGAAAAACATTTAAAGTTAACCAAAAAGCATTTAAGTGAATTTATTATTGTTGACATAACCTAAAAATAGGTTAGGAATGTTGGAAAAGAATCCACTATACCTACCCTTAGTATCCTCCAATAAAAAGTATTTTATAGGGATACCATAACCTATCTTTATTATTTAAAAAAATGTGTGGTAGGTAGGTTAGGTACATCTTTTGTAATACGGTTTCAAAAAATACCTACTTTGCGTGCTACACCCAAGAAAGACTAAAGTAATAAATATGCCAAATCTGTCAATTATAACAGATTCACATGTCAGTTTGACAATCGTCGAATTGACAAAGTCAAATTCTGTAAACAATAGGCTAATACACAAGAACGTAATAATACAATAAACGGAAAGTAACAACACAATGACAATACATCTACATTATAATCTAAAAATAATTAGGTAGGTAACACTGAAGTTGATAACGCTTACCTATCTCGACGATAAAAAGAGAAAACCAGAAGAAGAACTTCAAAGAAGATACATTTTTATTCCACAATCGGGCGTTCAGTATCACGGCTAAACGCACACTGACAAGAGACGAAGAGAGAAGAAAATGGCCGACACGAAGCTAGCGACATCGCAGTGGCGGGTATTCGAACTACAATATAACAGAGTAGCTGTCTGCAGAGACTCGCATACGGAGCGGAAAAATCACAATTCACAGTTAGCAAACGAGACGGCAATAGTACAAGCGCCCACGAAGGAACAGGCAAACTGTATCAAGATAAAAGCGATGAGCGGGTTTTCTCTAGAGCGCACATTACTCTGTGAAATATTAAGCGTAGTGAGGTTATTATTTACAACGGGCTTGTTCTCTTGCCTTCTATTCTACTTCTGTTAATAATGTAGAGAGTTGACTCACTTTGATAAGAGTTTTACTTCCGAAGAATCAAGTCCGAGGTAGTTTGATAACTTAAGATGTTATTTAAGTATAGTAAAATTAAGTTTAGGTATGATAAACAAATATATTGATGTAAAATAGGCTAGAGGTTTCTTTGAAATATAAATCGATGTGTTGCTTGAAGTTTTGATCAATAAACCCAGGACGAACAATAGTTACTTGTACATGTTTGCGACGTAGAGTGCTATCTAATAATTCTCGCATACGAATTGTACCTACAATCAACGTTGTTAAAAATGATTTAAAACAAAATCGATAGGAAGTGGTAAAATCTGAAAAAATGCGATTCCTCGTATTGAAGCAAAATGAGAGCATGCGACGTTGCCGCTTTTACGTAAAATGGCGATGCCCTGCCCGGATCAGTGAGTCGTTTTACTTGTCCCGAAGATGGCCGAGCGAAGCCGAATGAGTCCGATGTACGATTTCAACGTCACTCTGGCACGTCATCATAAAATTACCTATGTTCTACAAGGTTCTACAATGATTCTCCACGATTTCCTAATCTACGAAAGTGATAAGAAGGTGATAGGTGCGATAGAAAAAAAGTAGGTAGGTAACTTCTTTTTACATTAGTTAAAAAACTAGCACCTTTTTAAGTAGGTACCTTTATTACCTATTACAACCTATTCAAAACACTACCTATTCAGAATCTTGCGAAAATCAAGATTAATATACCTAATTAAAACTATTGTATGATCTTCATAATTATTTACAAATGCTCAAATATGTTGACTGAAATTAATCGAATTTCATAGCAAAATTGGGTCCAGTGAAACCGGTGGAAAAATATATTTTTGGCCTTCTATAGATATTTCAAAGGTCAAAAATCTGTCAGACCTCGAAAATTTGTACCTACCAATACAGATAATCTGTATATTGGCAACGCTGCCTGAATGGCCCCTAAAAAAGTCAACTAACACGAGCTAGAAGCAGAATAAATCCGCGAAAATAACCCTTGGAAATTAACTTTACTTGGGTAACGAACAATAAAGAATACGAATAAGTTAATACGAATTAACTTATTATGTAAACCTTTTGTAAAGAATAATACGCCCGATTTTTTATTGCAGACTCGAACATCTCTATTTGGCTACAATTATGTTCTATGTGTTCTATGTGCTCTACCTTGATCATTAGGAAAGCGAAAGGTATCTTAAAGTTAAACAAGTTAGGTCAGGTTAAATGGACAGACCTAAAAAACTGAGTGTAGAAAATACTACATATTTACCTGCTTACTTGAAATAATATATTAAGTTAGTTTACCTAAATGGTAACCAACAATTTCGATTTATTCCACAAATATCATCCATCGACAAAATACACACGTCTCCAAAATATAATTAAACATCACTAACATGAACTAAAACTAAACGGCTGCATCACTAACACAAACCAAGAACATCTTTGTGAAAACCTCTAAACATTGCTGGCCCAACTCCCGTTAGATCGCAAAGAGCGCACACTCGTACGGCAATGGTGGCCAAGCAAATAGAAAGGCGCGTATCGCTATGGCAATATAGCGGACTACTCAAAGTATGACGGAACCCTAAAGTTATGTCACAAAATCATTGTGTTCTTCAAACAAAGAAAAAACAGGCCCAAATATTTTAAACCACCAAAATCCTACCATGTGTTATTGAATTTGTAGAATATTGTGTGTGAGCTGTATGCTTAAGGTAGATTAGGAAAAAGAAGGGAAGGAGAAACAAGAAGATTACCTACTATCTGATAGGTGTACCAACCTAATTCCAGAAGCACAGAAAGAAAGAAGAAATGTATCCACCCAGTCATTTTATATAATATAAACGCGCAGCAGCCAACAGCTCATAAAGTAAAATATTCGATAGACAAGGATAGATAGACGCCAGCTATGAAAGAAAGAAAGGGACAGTGCGTCCAGAATGCGATCATTAACAAAATGGCGGACGACCTTTGCAATGACGTTTCCGACGCAATTGGCAAAAATAATTCCAGAATTCTAAAATTGTTCATAGCCTTAGGTTAGGAGCATGGATCAACCAACCACTAGTGTTGGGGAAACGAACCAACAATATATTAACTGGGTACCTACATTATCTACCTAGATAGCTACCTACTGCCTACAAATAATTCCTTATTACTAGATAACCTAGGTTCATGCAGACAGACTAGTTCTCGAGAACTTGTGTAAATGGAAACACCGTTAAGTAGGAGTCAAATATGCCTGGTATCGCCCGTTAGAGACAAAATTAAAAAGTCTCAAATAAAACGCAACTTTACTGGCAGCAATATGCTATAGGTACGGTTGTACATTATGAGCACGTCTCCGTACTTATGTACCTAGTCATTTGCAAAGCCGTGCGCGATATTTGTGAAAATTCTATCGAGCACGGCATTGTTCAAGAAGATACAGATGATGAAACTCTTGATTATTCTTGACTTGTTCTGCTCAATCGCGAGTATGACGTTATCGATAGAGTTGGCAGTAAATTCGTGTAGGAAGAGCGGCAACTACGAGCGATCGCTGAGCCGAGTTCAATAGCAAATGCGACGCTGCCAGATCGCGTGGTACAGTAAGTGCGCAATCATTCTTGTTTTCTCAAAATAAGCTCCTCATTTTGAAGTGAGTTGAAGTTGAGACCTAATTGACAATGTTTGATTGACCATGATCAGCGGAATTAAGGTGATCAAAAGGGGCGGAATTTCAATTTTGTTCAAATCGATGGTTCCGTACAAAACATGGTTTACTTTTTTATATGACATTGATGAATCACGTAGTAGGTATTGAATTTTTCAAAGACGGTTGCTAGTTGGTATCAAATCATCGAACGTCAATAACAACAAAGTGACAGTTACCACAAGCTAGGTAATCGACTGAAAAACCTGCAAAAAACAGCTGGAACCGACGAGAACACAGCAATGAACCCTAAATAAGAAGAGAGCTGAAAAAAAAAGATAAAAATTAGAATTTTTCTCACCCGTCTCCACTTGTGTATGCAGAAGGTAGTTTTACTTCCAGAAGTAGAATCAGGGCTGGCGCTCTAGAACTTTCTCGAACCGCGGCGGTTTACCGAATGCACAGCCAACGGGCGACGAGCGAGTGGCAGGCAGATCGTCGAAAGGCATGTTCGCCATTTTGTTTAGCTTTGCTCGTGAGTTTGATAGAGATGATGAATATCGTGCTGTCTCAGTCACTCACACACAAAAGTGCACTTAATTAATCTCGCTTCACTTCGGGCGGATGGCTTCCTTCCATGACCTACTTCTGCGTAGCTCTGCTATCTTCTTCAATTTGGCTCGGTAGGTACCTACCTATTGATAATTTATTTTTGTGATTGTGTTTTTGCCGTAGGCATTAAGCGTGTTTTCTGCGTGGTTGTATTTTGGATTTACGTAACGCTCCTGTGCCACTTTGGCGAATTTGACATTTACCTACCTACTTTGCAATGTCAATTTATAAGTTATTTTTTCTTTTAGGTTTTAAGTTGATTTGAATATCTAAGTACCTACCTACCTACCTACTGCTTAGGTTAGTGTTAAGGTAGGTACCTAGGTCTTGGTAACTACCTACCTATGTGAATACAAATGGTCTAACAAAAAAAACCTCAACATGAACCCCGCTGGGGCACCAATGCTACTGTGGTTGATGCACTAACTAGGTAGCTAAGTTACATTACTTTATCGTCAAACGGTCAAATTACGTGTCGTCACAGAACACAAGTAATAGATACTTACCTACTACAAGAGTACCTAAGCAAAACGGTAGTAGGTCCCTACCTAAGTAGGTACACCTGCAGAGGTACGTTCCTTCCTTCCTATACAAGTCAAATAAGTACCTATACCAAACATGCTGAAAAAAAAAAAAACAGAATAAAAATAATACATAGAAGTATGGTAGCTACGAGTAGTTGTAAGTCTATGATAATATATTAATTTTGTTTGCACATTTTTCATTTGTTTTCCAATTAGCTGTTTTTTTTACTTATCATCTTTAATAAACGTGCGAGAAGTTCGACATCAAGATTACAAACTAAACAAGTAACAGCTGAATAATTGAGTTTGAACTGATTTGATCCCAAAACAGTCGCCCTTTGTTTAGAGTTCTTCAATGGAAAATGTCTATACAAACTTAGACCAAACAAACTTTATTGCCAATTGGGTGTAGAATAAGCAGGATAGCATACATGTTAGGAAACACCTTGTAGAATAAATAAATCGTGGCCGTGGCCTATCGATAATGCCTTTAGAATCTGCAAAACACAGACCAATAGGATGCTAACGCTATAAAATAAATGCACTATCTATGTGGAAAGTAGTGGAAACGTACAATACAAGTGGATACATAATATTTTGTATTTTCATGTAACTAGCGTACTCTGTTGATGAAGAGTTTCAAAGATACTAGTAGATAAAACTTGAGAGAGCGAGTTTGAGGAAAAACCAACAGAGGTCACTATAAAAAAACATGTTATAGGTACTGTCATGTTGTCAATGTTGTCAGTGTAAATGTTCTCAAAGCACTCAATTATATCAATCAATCAAAGTCAGTCATCAGCTGCTGTGGTCTTCCTTCAGTCAGCTGTTTTGTTACGGAGGAGTGGGAATCGTTCGTACATTCAATATATTTTAGAGTTCTAACTACATAATTTGAAGACTATCAAATTGTATGACAAGAAAACAATCAGAAACACGATGTTCCCTTTTGCTGTACTTCCCACCTTACGTTTCCTAGTTAGTACTTGAAGGCTAAATAGAAACTTAGGTTATTTATTTGTTTACATCAACTTTGTACATTTTTTTTCAGAAAAACAGCCGGTCTCCTCGGTTACTTAGTTCAACAAAATTACTAAACAGTACAGATCTTGAAAACAAATATTCAAATTCAGAGAAGGAAAAAATTATTCAAGTTATAAATGAATCAGATGCTGAAGCGATATCAAAGTGAGCCAAAACACTCTGTTTTATACAGTGCCTTGAATCCCACTGTTACATACATACATCCATACATAAAATTACGCCTATTTCCCAATGGAGTTATAATAAATACTTACTTAAATAAATAATAATTAAATATTCCGGACATATCACCCAAGGTCAACTGATCCCAAACTAGGCATATCCTGTACTATGGGTACTAGAGACTGATATACATAATAGATAAATATTTAACACCCAGACACAGAACAAACATCTGTGTTTAGCTTGGTCGCGACACAGATAACATAATACTATACTGTCGCGAGGAACAGGCATAGCTTCACCTAGTTTCTAAGACGTGTCAAAGTGATCCTAGTGACTTTATTGAAATAAACGCCTTTTTACATTGACTTTGGCTTGAAACAAACACACTTTGTATTTATAATATTAGTAGTAAGTAATTAATTTTGATTATTATTTTTATTGTTATTTATTAATTAACAGCTCCTGCTCTGTTTCCAGATATGAAATTACTAAAGCAAGATTAAAACACTTCTCACAATGGAAAAGCAACAACGGAAGTATTCAGACTTTATCCGACATGCACATAATAGAAGGTTTCTCAGAGAAAATTGCTAAGAAACTCTTTGATAGCATATTAAAAGGACCAGTTGTGGCCGAACCAAAAATATCAAATCGAATAAAGGGACAAATCCTGCAGCCTACTTTAAGTCCTGCTGTTATTAAGGTTTGTTATGTATTTTCTCATTATTCCTACGTAGCTCAGAATAGAATAGAATATTTATTTATTTTCTCTCAACGAAGGTTAACATTAATACATGAGATAAAGCAGAAAATTATAAGTATTAGGGCAGTTAATTAGAATCAGCAAGTTTAAGTGGCAGTGGGCAGGTGGTAACGTTCGCAGTACCAACTACCGTTGGGGAATAAAGATTCAAAAACGGACCAAGAACCAGGCAACAAATTGTTGGAAGGCCCCCCACCTGATGGACGACGACATGTTAATAACTGAAAAGTTACCAGAAGTGAAAAGGCTCAAGATCATTTTTCATGGAACTCTAATGGGAGAGGCCTATGTCCAGCAGTGGACTGTAGAGTAGTTAATAACTGAAAAGTTACCAGAAGTGGAAAAGGCTCAAGATCATTTTTCATGGAACTCTAATGGGGGAGGCCTATGTCCAGCAGTGGACTGTAGAGTAGTTAATAATCGAAAAGTTACCAGAAGTGGAAAAGGCTCAAGATCATTTTTCATGGAACTCTAATGGGGGAGGCCTATGTCCAGCAGTGGACTGTAGAGTAGTTAATAACTGAAAAGTTACCAGAAGTGGAAAAGGCTCAAGATCATTTTTCATGGAACTCTAATGGGGGAGGCCTATGTCTAGCAGTGCACTATAGAGTAGTTAATAACTGAAAAGTTACCAGAAGTGGAAAAGGCTCAAGATCATTTTTCATGGAACTCTAATGGGGGAGGCCTATGTCCAGCAGTGGACTGCAGGCTGATGATGATGAACCTAAATCAAGTGTATGAAAAACAAGTGTATGGCTGCTAGAGCTGTTTAATGAGAGGGGGGTTCGGGGCCAGCATCACGTGCTTGATGCCTCTGGTATTGCTAGCGTTCATAGGCTATGTTCACCACTTACCAACAGGTTACAGAAGATCGCAGCCAAATAACATTATTTGTTTCAAATAGTGTTGTGTTCCTGCGGTGAGTAAGGTTGCCAGCTCTTTAGGGGGGAGGGGTTCGGCAGGGAACGCAATGTTCCAGGTGTAGCTGATGTCAATAGGCGACGGTAACCACTTACCATCTGGAGGGCCGTAAGCCAGTTTGCCTCAGTATAACATCAAAAAAAATGGTGGGCCGTAAGATTGTTGCACCATAGTATAAAAAATGGGCAGCAGCGTCCTTCATTTTAAGCGCAGAGCTATCGTTGTTAAAAATTTTAACTCTTATAGCTCTAACTGCGCTCGTTTACCCGCATGCCCAGCGTGGTGAGTATGGGCAAATCCCCCCACATGATAAGGAATTCGCTCTGTCTGTGTGGCCATGTTCAGCAGTGAACGTCGTGCGTCTGAAATGATGATGATGAAGAGAATAAAAAACCATCTAATGTAAAAAAATCTTTTCAGAACTGCAAATCAGTTCTAACAGTGTACACAACAGCCAGCTCCGTGAGTTGGATGCTTATAAACAAAGAGAACTACGAGGTACAACAGTGGAGGTACCATGGAATTGATTACCCTGATGCTAAGAAGCTACAGATCACAGATATTTTGGAAATTGTGAGTGCAACTTTGTCTGTTTTATAGTTTACTTACTACTACTACCATACATACATACCTACCATACATACCTACCCGTGGTGGCTCCGGCTGGACAATAGGCCCCTCCATTTCTACCCGTGGACGTTGTAAGAGGCGACTAAAGGAAACAATGCTAGTGAATTTGACTGGCCTCATAGCTCAGTTGGTAGTAACTCTGCCTTCTGCGCTAGAGGTCGCGGGTTCGATTCCCGCACCGGACAAACATTTGTGACTAACACAGATGTTTGTTCTGTGTCTGGGCGTTAAATATATATCTATTATGTATATCAGTCTCTGGTTCCCATAGTACAGGCTATGCCTAGTTTGGGATCAGTTGACAATGTGTGATATGTCCGGAATTAAAAAAAAAAAAAGAATGGGCAGCAGCGTTCACTATCAACAACAAGAGCTTTATTTGCGCTCGCCAACTCGCATGCCCAGCGTGGCGAGTATGGGCAAATCCCCCCAAATGATTATGTCTGGTAATCTTTGGGGGAGGCTTGTGTTCAGCAGTGGACATCCTACGACTGAAATAACGATAACTACATACCTGGCTTAGTCATATCCGCATGTATTGAATACTTGAAAAAGTTGCCTAGTTATTAAAAAAAATTTAGTAGAATTTTTTATTTTTGTTACGGAAGCGGAACAGCCTGTAGAGTTTCACCTGAGGCCCTAGTGTGAGTTTTAACTTCTCACTTTACGACTGTGAAAAGTGTGTAGATTACTGGTTTTGGTAGGCACCCCTTTTCGTTTTTTTTTTGTTTTTTAATAATTAATTTACACATGATAATGTGCTCTAATATTTTTTTTTTATTTTTTATGTTCTTCCCTTTCGTGCTGGCTATGGCAATTAGGCCTTACTGCCAAGTCTTACGTGTATTTTTTCTAGTTAATTTGTTTATCTTTCTTCATTTTCTTGCGTTTATGATCGTCGAGTCACCGTCAAGTCAAGTCAAGTTCAGTTTTAGTAAGATATGATGGTGACTATTTTACTAAAACCTCGAGGGACCTCTTTGCGCCAACTCGAAAAATGACGATACACGCAATCATTTCATTTCACTTCACTTGTGCGATTTACTCAAACAATATTACGCAATATACCACCATAATTACACAATACTATTCAATTTGACACTAGTTTTGTAAAATAAATTGAGAGCACAACATCACTTCGCAAGTTCCCGCCAAAAAGTCCTGTGCTCTAATAATATGGCTAGATTCTTCTTCTTCTTTCGTGTCAATGTTTTAAACCACTACAACTAGTCGGTTTCAAGAAAAGTTAAATATATTTAGCACAGTAAGATGCCACTTTTATTCCGGCGTCGGTAGCCTGAAAGCTCGATTGTAATATTATTAGAGCACATTATCATGTGTAAACTAATTATTAAAAAAACCCTTTTCGTGACTCCGTACAAAAACGGTCTTCTACTTGACGTGTCACTGATTCATTCATGGTCATGTATTAGGTCAGTGACAAGGTTGAGGTGTGGTGGCCCTGAAAATGACCTATGACCGTCCATGAAAGAATCAGTGTAGTGAAAGGATTAAAGTGCGCCTCTTAGAGGCTCCTTTCGTACAATGTCTCTTTTTAGGTTCTAGGATAAGCCGGTTTCCTCACGATGTTTTCCTTCACCGTTCGAACAACAAGCATAGCGCACATAAATTCGGATTGGTGCACGACAGGTTTCGAACTCACGACCTGTGGTTCGGAAGGCGGGGCCACTACAACTCCACAAAAACGGTAATCTACACATTTCACAGTTGAAAAATGAAAAGTGTTGCCTGTTTCGTCAATATTTTTCGGTATTTTGGCCGATAATATTTTCTTATATTTTTCTAGGCTTGGAGCATAACCAACAAATTACCAGTAGCTGATGTGTATGTCATGAAAGCGGAAGCGACGACACTTCGCGCCGCGGGCAGCGACCCCAACAACCCTAAAGTGATAGCGGTTAACCTACAGAGGGCGCAGTTGATCGCTATGTTGGTCGCTCTTATCAATACCAGAGACCATACCCATAGGTAAGGCCATGGGGGCATAGCCAGGCTTGGCTTCAGGGGGGGGGGGGGGGGAGATTCAAAAGGGGGCTAAGTAAAAACCTTATATCAACACTTTTACGAGCTAGGGTTCTGCCTAAACTATAAGAGCCTTATTCATAACTAGCTACCGCCTTTATGCCTATTATATTCTCTATATGATATTCTAGCCAAATATATGTCTATCTATTTTAAGTTTCATCGAAATCGTTCTAGCCAATACGGCGTGATTGATCAACAACTTTCGCATTTATAAATATTAGTAGGATAACTGTCATTTTATTGAATGAATGAATGAAAATTATTTATTGTACACACACCTAAATTACTAATTACAATTGATTATAGACTAAATAAATTTATATGTACAATGGGCGGTCTTATCGCTTTGGGCTTATTTTTTTTTTCTTTTTTTAATCAATTGTAAAGGGCTTTGTCGCTGTTGCGATTATGACGCCCTGGTAAGGTTTATAAAAGTTAATACAGGCTGATGATGTTGATGAGGTTTATGTGACTTATGAATAATGCGGTATATTTGTATTGTTTTTGCAAAGGGCTTGCGTGGAGCGCGCCATTTTAAAAGATAATATTGTTTGTTTAGTATTTTCATTGGTAAAATTACCAAAATATATTTTTTATTCTATTTCAGAAATGAACTTGAAGCCACATCCTCAAATACTAGAGATAAATTAACACATAAAGTATACTTTTTAAGGCCATCTTTACCCTACAGGTAAGTCATTATAAGATAGACTAGCTGTACGCGCGGTTTCACTCGCGTCACAGTCCAGGTGTTTTTGTGTAAATTAAGATCCTCTCCAAGTCCCGAAGTCCCCAAGGCTCCAAGACAGCAAGTTCCCAAGTCCCAATTCACCGAGTCCCTAAGACCACAATTCTCCTAGTGTGCAAGGTCCCCAAGTCCCCCTAAGTAAGAGGAAAAACACTCAACCGAGCCGAGAATCGAACCTTCACCTCCTTGCGAAATGATCATAGTTCTCTCCATAGCCCGTTGCGCGACTTTGGGCACCTGTATGAGGCCTATAGTTTACGGCCAAGTCTCACTGACATAAGTCATCACTGGCAACACACTGATTGAAGCTCTGCGTTATCACAAATTACATAATTATATATTTGACTGGCCTCATAACTCAGTTGGTAGTAACTCTGCCTTCTGCGCTAGAGGTTGCAGGTTCGATCCCCGCACAGGACAAACATTTGTGTGATAAATACAGATGTTTGTTCTGTGTCTGGGTGCTAAATATTTATCTATTATGTATATCAGTCTCTGGTACCCATAGTACAGGCTATACCTAGTTTGGGATCAGTTGACCGTGTGTGATATGTCCGGAATATTTATTTATTTATATGCGAACGCTCAGAAATGAGGAAATCCGTAGAAGAACCAAGGTCACCGACATAGCTCTTAGAATTAGCAAGTTAAGTGGCAGTGGGCAGGCCATAGGCCAGGCTCGCACGACCACGCACGACCACGCGACCACGAACCGGGCGACGCAGTGTTGGAAGGCCCCCCACCCGATGGACCGATGACATTGTAAAGGTTGCGGGAAGTCAGTGGATGGAAAGGGCTCAAGACCGTTCGTCGTGGAACTCTTTGGGGGAGGCCTATGTCCAGCAGTGGACTTCTACAGGTTGTTGATGATGATGATGATGTCAAAGTCAAAAGGCGTTTATTTCAATAAAATCACTAGGATCACTTTGAAACGTCTTAGAAACTAGGTGAAGCTATGCCTGTTCCTGATGTTAACGCTTATTAACCGACTTCAAAAAAGGGGAGGTTCTCAACTCGGCTGTATTTTTTTTTATTATTTCAGATTATACGGCACACTAGTCGGCAACGAAAGAGTATCAACCGACCAAACGGTAGACATGATACTACAGAATCGAGACTCAAATCCTAATTCGTGTCTCATTTCCGAAGAACTCATCAACATGTTCAGATCTCAGAGGGATTTAGAAAAGGACATGTTGGGACATTGTTTTCTACTAAGCCTTACTTTTATGGATCTATGCATTTATAAGAACCAACAGAAAATAGCTAAGCTATTGAAGCGAGGAGACTGATGTTATGTAAGTAATTTCTAAGTAATATATGTATTAAAATATATATATATTTTATTTTTGTTTAAATAAGTTTTTTTTTTTTTTTTTTTTTTTTATGTTATACGGAGGCAAACAGGCTTACGGCCCACCTGATGGTAAGTGGTTACCGTCGCCTATTGACATCAGCAACACCTGGAGCATTTCTAATGCGTTGCCTGCCGAACCCCTCCCCCCTAAAGAGCTCTGGCAATCTTACTCACCGCAGGAACACAACACTATTTGAAACAAATTATGATATTTGGCTGCGATCTTCTGTAAGGCGGAGGTACCTCCCAGACGGGCTGCTCCAATTTAGAGCGAGAAAATCTCGCTGTGCCCTACCTCTCGTGGTCGTGGCTTACCTCATCGTTTTAATAGGTCAGCTAGGATAAGCAACCTTCAGCGTGGATGGGTGACCGTTAGTGGCATAAACAGCTGGTAGTGTCCGTGCTGATGTCGGTCCCTTATAAATCTAGGCTATCCGGATACTACGCGAGCGAAGCCGCAGTAGTAGGCTAGTAAATCATATATTAAAAATACAATAAATAAAATTTAACTTTGTAGTAAGTAATGTTACACTTTTTTGTGTAAGCATCATCTCTTTTTTGAGTACCGTTAGTATCTATTTCCCTATCGTTAGATATAGGGTGACCAATTAGTACGACCTCGTTTAGATGCATTTTATCATACATTTCAGTCTATGACAGGGTGACCACAAAACGTAAAATTTTGATACATTTTTTAAATTATTTTTATAGGGACAAGGTTAAAATAAAACTGCGTGGTATTGCTTCAGTTGGACTAAAAAGTGTTTATTTGATAAAATACAACGAGCTTACTTTTTACAACATTTTACTTCTATTAATGACAAAAAAACAAACAAAACCCTTAATTCAATAATAATATACATAAATACGATGGTATCAACTTCAAACGTATACGTAATTAACGTAAATGCAAAACTAGGCAAGATCATTACAATTTCAATTAAAATATAACTCTAAATAAAGATGAATATAAAGTAAAAACTAAATATAATTAAATGTCCTAAAAAGTTACATCGAGGTCTAATTAAAAAATTCTCTAGATCACACATACACTTTTGACCTAACCAAAGTTGAATTTTGTATTTAATACTGATATCTTTTGGAAGAACTAGAAAATATTTACAAATTTTAATTATTATGCCAACGTTTTAATTTTTATCGCCCGGATGTCTGTGATCGCGACCAACCGTTTTTTGGGAAATTATAATAATTCTATTGAAAAAAATTTAAGTAAAACTGTTGCTCACTGTTGTGTGTAAAAAGTTAGATCTTGTATTCTGGGATTGTCGAAATTAAGTATTATATTCTATTTCTGTGTATCTGTCTGTAGTACGAAAATATACTCTATTGTAACATGTGGGCCGGTGTTGTGTGCAGCGAGGCTTACGGAATTATATTTTATGCTATTTCTGAATATAATATATGCAGGAACTTTGTATTATTGGATCCGATGCAAAAATTGAAATACAAAATTTTGATAGTATAATTTTAGTCATTAATAAATGAAATAGTTCTCTCAAATTTGCACCGAATCTTAGACTATTGCTTTGCTGTGAACATAATTATTTATAAATCTGGTATAACTGTACGCAATCAAAAACCGACAGCTATAATTATAACTCTGTGTATATTTGTACTTATAATTATAAATTATAAGCAAAAAATCACCGCAGCACAACACCAGTTGATAACTCTGTAGAAACCTAACAACAATGTAAAATTACCAGTCTATTGTTGTATATTACAATAAATATGTACAACTAATGATTAAACAGCACCAATGTGTAATGAAACATAATGCAATAATTACGCCGCCTACATGCTACTTTAAAAAAAAACTCTTGTATAATAAAAATAATAGATAGTTTCACTGTATAAATCTGTAATATATATTGTATAATCTGTTTAGCTATTGTTCTGTTATTGAGTATACGAAAACTGTGTTGTAGGTACTGTAATAAGTAATCGTAGCAAAAATAAGCAATTGGGCGACGTATATTCATAATAAAACTATGCATACAATAAAATCTTTAAAAAAACAATCCAGATTACAAGATCATTAATCTAATATGTTATTATCTTTTATAAAAAATTCAACAACTCTTATTTTAGTGGGGAACTGTAACAAGTCTCAATTGTTGATAAAAAATTAAATTATTTATCTGTTTCTATTTGTCAGCGGTTGGCGAGTGTGGCAGTGTACTATACTGTAGGTATATCTAGTTAAAATGAATTATGTAGGCCATTATGTATATGTTGGCTACCAATTATTTATACCTTATATTAACATCTATGAGTTAAAAATAAGAAAGATATATTTATTAAATAAATTATAAGATTTTTCGCCGAAAACTTAGTGTTATTGCACTAGAACTGCACTACCTGCAGGATGATTAATTTTATGTTTATTATATGAAAAAAATAATTATATTATAAAAACACAAAATTATAAAACGTCATAACATTATAACTACGGCAAAATGGAAGACGTTGAAATAATTCGTAGCCAACGTTCTATTAAATTAAACATCTAAGCTCATTTAACATGCAGATGATATTGAAAAATTTCTGTATTTTAAAAAACTATGAACATGCTATTTTGTTTCCTACAGTGCGACCAGATTATACGAAGCATTTCAGGTACCCAATTTATTATTCAAATAGGTAAAGCGCTTCAGTAAATAAAATCTATTTATCTGCGTTTATCTTTAACAAAATTATGACCATGCACTTATTTTATAAATTGTATAATGTGGGTGCCACTGCTATGCCCACTATGACCAGCAGGGGCTGAAGTCGGGCTGTGGATGATGATGAAAATAATAATCATTTATAATTTACCGTTCCGTCTGTCGCTCTGTTTAAAAAAGAAATTAGCATGTTGATACTAGAAAACCACTTCCTATAAATGCTTAATTTCAACTATTTAGAAATACCGATAAGAGATTATGTAGAAGCGGTATATAAACTAAAGAGTTACCATCTAAATACAAGTCTGCCAATTTGGTATTACTTTCAGAGTAATAACGAGCAGGCTATTAACAAAGAGCCTATTTACCTCCTCTGTCAATCGTCGTTATTGCATCAGCGTTCATAAATAAAAATCTATAGTCTGCTCATTTTTGCTTTGAAGTATTACATTTTTGAATTTAATGAGATCACAATTAAATGCACTATTCGAAAAGGAATCAGTAAAGGAAATATTGTGATACATCTTGATTATAATATCACTTATCGCTAGCGAGTTTATGAATCAACTAGTGAATACACTCGAGATAGCACACGAAAACTGTTTCGAGGGCCGAAATGAAACATATTTAAGAAGTTCTTAAATTCTTCCTGACTGTACTACTTTGTAATACATATTTGTTTGTTTATTTAAAATCTTAACTAGCTATGTTTTTTAAAAGCTGTCGATAAATTTATATCAATTCGAGAATGAAATGGCGCTAGTGAGACGCCATTCTGTACAGGGTAATCCAACAATGCTCCTGTCTTATAACGGCTTAAATTAAAATAGGTTAAATCAAAACTGGAAATTTATAAAAAAAATCTATTGTATATTTATAAACACGTAAATCCTAAAAGAGACGTTTCATCAATATATGGAGCCTGGGCCTGCACTATGTACACTACTCTAAAATATGGCTAAGCAATGAAGTTAACGTATTTTATTGGTTATTTTATTTAAATTGACTTCGTTCTAAGGTACATTAAGATTTTCTTCAACAAAGAGAGCAACACACAGCGCTACAAAAATATGGCGGATGGACGTGCGTGAAATGTCATTTTGACAACCTACATTCATCTGACAAAACAAAAACATCAAATCAAACAACATGACATGAAAAATATGTCAATGTCAAGTCAAACGCCAATTATAAACCAACATGGCGGCCTTCAAATAGTGTTCACATAGTAATAAACTTACCACAAGAACTATTCTTGTACCATCGCATTTGTCTTCAAATTAATGAAATTGTATTTTTCTTGTAATCTCCTATTTTTTCCTAATTTTTCTATGTAGTGTACATGGACCAGGCCCAGAATGAAATGGCTCCTTTGGTGTTAGGTAGTTTTTACAAGAGGGTTATGTCCGGAAGTGGATGACTGACAGCAAATGTTGCATCATCAAATATTATAAATGCGAATGTTTGTGTATCGGCTTTACAGATTTCGATGTAACTACGAATAGATATAGTTCTTTTCCTAGAATAGCATATAGTATACTTTTTATCTAGGTACCACGCGAGCGAAGCCGCTGGCACAAGCTAGTGTGATATAACTCGAGTATTTTCGCTAGTCAAGTCAAGCAAACCCAGAATACCGCAATGTATGTTTCACTTACACTGCAGAGCATTGTATTACATACAATTGACGTTGTTGCACGTTATTCAGAGTATACATTGCAATCTTATTCTCTCCTTTTAATATAACAACTTAAAATTATCGAAAAGTTGGCAAAGATTCTGAAGAAAATACTACTTAAACACCCAAGTATACGTATATACCCAAATAATTATGATTGCACTATTTTGCAACGAATACTCGATTACTGGAATCGTGTGAAAATTTTACTTAATATTTTTAAAATAATATATATGCTTGGCGCCATCTATTGTAGTTAGAATGGAAACTTTCACTATGCTCACCAAATTATGCATCTTAGAACCCAAATTATTCCTTTTGTCATGCAATAATTTTATATTTGTCTTGGAGATGTACAAAATCAACCAAGTTTTTACAAAAAAAAATCTAATATATTTTCGAGAATTATTCGCAATGAATATTGCTGTATATGGAATTTAATTCCACTATTAAAAAATCTTGACAAGACTTGGCAGAGTACAGTTGATATTTAACTAGTATTCAACTGGTAGATAAGGATCACTGCACATAACATAAAGTACGTATAACAGATGTTAGGAACATTTAAACGTAATCTTAGCGAAATTCTGCAAATCAAAAACGTGGATCAAAATTTTCGATCGACATTGGACGGCAAGATCAGATTTTCAAAGATATGTCCAATTTCCAATACAGATTGATATTATGCGTTAAATTAATTAAAAAATAGGTATGAGAAAAGCAAACCGTGCTCTCTAAAATTATGATACATCGTACACGTAATGGTAAAACTAAATCGTCTAACTTTAGTGTATGTAATACGTACAATAATTGAGCAAACTTAACAAAATGTGAGCAATTTTAACGGAACAGGAGTAACCACTACTACAGATTTATAAAATTTGATCTCTAAAAAATTTTACCAACGAATTTTGAAAAACTTCTATAACTGTTAGTGGAAAAAACGGTAACGTTTGTCAATCAGCTTAAAATAGACAAGTATATTTGGGACACTGCCTGCTTCCCAATGATATGTACTTATTTACAAACATCGCTGAATTTTTATGAAACTATCATGGATATTGAACATTATTTACACTAAAAATGCTGTATTTACCACGATTTGCGAGTTTGTATAAGATCAAACACGGAGACTCAATGGGGAAGATGGTTTCCAACATGATGGAACACTGTTGTCAGGTTGTGTAAAAACTAATAAGGTGCCGGTGACACATCCTGAAACCGTCAGTGTAGTGTTAATAAAAGAGTGAGATTGAGGGTAGACAGCTTTGTCTGCCAATGACATTAATATTTAATATCCACCCGCAAAGACTTCAGTTCACTCCGTCATCATGGTCCATGAAACTGTGCAGAAATATCTGGGACCAAATAAACTCACAAATCGTGGTTCATATCCCGTTTTTTAGTGAAAATTATGTTCGCTGAAAAAATAGTTCACACAAAACCACAGAAGTTCCTGTGCAAAATAACATTTGTCTCATCGAAGTAATACATTTTAGTGTAGAATTGATGAAAGCCAATATATAATCTAATTTCTGTTTCGGTAACACATACAAATCCGATGAAAGAACTAACATTACATTGCGAATACAACACTAACGTTAACACTATTTCACATTCACTTTTAATAATAATGTCTGTAATAAATGTATAAAATATCATCTGTAATCTCTGTATACTTAATCACCTTTGTTATATTTAAAATTAAATCCATTTGTATCGGTATAAAAATCTAGTAAGTATAAATCTGAGGTTTGTATTCGGCTATGGCACTGTGTTGTATTGTATTCAAACTTTGTACGGAGGCCGTCGCGCCGCTCTCGCCCGCTATAGAAAATTCAACATTCCTGTATAAAAATACTTATCAACTATTTATTGTATAAGGCTGCGTTTGTGGTACATTGAAAACTATAAACTGAAACGTAGATTATTGTTTTGCGACGGGCGGGAACGGCGCGAGGCCGGGAGGATCACGGAAAAACTTGGAAGATAAATTCATCTAATTCTCTTCATAATGGTGTCTTTTGACTGTAAACCTCCGAAAGTTTGATAGGAAAATCAATTCGTAACATAAAAGCTTTCCGGTCGTCGCGCCTGCCGCCCCCTCGACCGGCAGCAGACGCGCTCACAATTTTGTAATAACTGCCCAATGAGTAAATTCGTAAAACAATATACAGAACACAATTAAACATAATATTGCATCATCTCATCATGGTAAATCATATGGTACCTAATGTACCTATCCAAGTATAATGTGACTCCCACGATTCCACTTATGATATCAGTTAATTAACATTTCATTATGCGGTAGGAAAACGAAACCATCCTAATATCGTCTATACATACAAACAGGGATGTTAAAACGCTTCAAAGGTTTGGTGGAGTGTCTCGGCGCTAGTCAGTTTATAGTCTGTAAGACTTGCCGCATCGGGAACCGAAAAACAAAGTCGATATATTAGATATACCTTCTGTTCGTACTATGGAGTCTAATGCTGGTCTACTGCTTGTGGAAGTGACGTAACTGAGGACGCACAAGACAGCACCGACACACTCTGCCAATTCACAAATATATCTTTATCTCCTATTTCTAATGTATTTCGCGATGAATGATCGAATTGCTTGGTAATTCGATAGATGTAGGCTAAGCTAATAAGATTACTGTGGCATACCCTCTTTCCCTGGATCAAACTACGACAAAGCACTTGTCTGCACCGCCTATCAATAAATTTACTAATCTCACTCACCGCAATTACAATTACAATACCGATTCAGTCGAAGAAAAGCGACGGCTCCCTGAGGAGCGCCGAAAAAGTTAAATTTTGAAAAATTTAGGAACATAAGAACGTTTTGGCAATTTCAATTGAGCACACAAAGCGGAAACATACACGAAACGTAAAACTCATATTCGACCCGAATGGCCGACTGTGTCAAGACATTTTTACCGCTAAATGAGCGCATAGACCTAACCTACCTTACTATCACAGTCCATTCTCAGTCTGACCCTTTCCTTAAATGCATCTCAAACCTTCTCGTGCCTTTCATTACTGGTAACAACCTTAACTAGGCCAACTATGAAGCTGGTAGAAAACTACACTATTTGGCACCTACTTAATGTGTTACAATACAACACGTCTCTGTAATCTCAAACAGTTGAAACTGCATAATTGTAGCACTAACGAAGAAACAAAGTTGATGGCAAAAGGTAACCTACGTTTTTGGTCTGCATCGTTGCTTCTTTTCCTACGCCATTATCGTTAATTTTCTCAATTTCCAGATCTCTCTGGCCTAAAGCTTAACGCGTATAGTCTTATGATATTTTGAGCATCACGAATTCATTATCTTCCCTCGACATGCCAGATTTCATCCCTCATACTCGTAAATTAAATAAAATTAATACATCTATACAATAATGTATATTTAAGTATTACAAGTGGGCGCAATAACGCACCGAAAACATTCATCGCGAAATATTGTTACCTGGTAAAAGTTCAATTCTTAATTTTAAATCTCAAAGAATTTAAATTCTAATCTCTTCGGTTCAATCCGCCGAAAGGTCGGCGTCGACCGTCGACTCGCCGCGAATCCTAACTCTTACGTGGTAACTTAATAATTACGGGGCAAAAACGCTAACTAAGGTCGCGTCCTCGACGGTAACACTATTCGGGACGAACCGTCCGCGACAGACTTCGGAGAATTCGGTATTTACAGATCGAAGCTCGTTTTACAGCGATCCGATATTCGTATTTTAAGTCGTATACTGGGGGTGCCGTTGTCGGCACTCGGCATTTAGTACAACCGCTCGGAGTAGAGGTCGTGGTGCGAGGGCGCGAGGTGCGGGTGCGGCGCCGGCGCGGGGGGCGGGGCCCAGCGCGGCGGCGCGGGTGGCGCGGGTCACTGCGCCGGCAGGCACGGTCCCACGCTCGGCTTGAACTCCGCGCCCGGCCCGAACTGCTGGAAGGGCGGCGGCGCGTAGCACTGCGGGAAGTACAGCTCCGGCTTCACCACGGCGGAGGCAGGCGGCAGCGGCCGCGGTGTTTTGTTGGCGTCCGCGCGCCGCGCCTTCGCCGCGTGCGGGTTCATGTGGTTGTCAATATGCTTCTTCACCTCCGGCTCGGTAGCGAAGCGCCGCCGGCAGTTCGGCATCGGGCAGCAGAAGGGCCGGTCGCCCTGGTGCGTGCGCGTGTGCTGGTCCAGGATCGCCTTCTGCCGGAAGTCCTTCCCGCACTGCGTGCACTTGTACGGCTTCTCACCGGTGTGGATGCGCAGGTGCTGGTTCAGGATCGTCCGCTGCCGGAAGAAGCGCGGGCAGTACACGCAGCCGTACGGCTTCTCGTTGGTATGGATGCGGAGGTGCTGCGTCAGGTGGGATTGTTGCCGGAAGCGCTTACCGCATTCGGGGCACGGGTAGGGGCGCGACTCGATGTGGATGCAGCCGTGTTGCAGCAGGGTCGACTTTTGCTTGAACTCCTTTTGGCAGATCGGGCAGCGGACGTAGAGCGGCATCGTGCGGGCGCCGCCGAGCACGTCGGGTAGCTTGCCGCCCTTCAGGTACTGCAGCGAGAGACCCGAGCTGAAAACGGTGTGGTTGAGCCCCTTGGTGTCCTTGAAGTAGGCGGGATACTGCGCCGTGTCTCCCGGAGAGAAGCACGAGCCGCGCTGCTCGCCGCCCTGGCCGTCATCGCCGTACTGCGAGAGGATTTCCTCCTTGTTCTCGTCGGGCGGGAACGGCACGTCCTGCGGCCAAAGCGTCGGCGTCGTCCCGTTCTTGAATATGAGGTGCGGCGACACGTCTGCAAAACGAACGCAATGTCAGTCAGGGGGTCGGCGTCATGAGATAGGAGGTACGACGAGTGGGTTAATGTCTAGGAACGGTTACGGGATCGCCCAGCGTCAATCCGCGTCTCGCGGGCGCCCTCCGCCAGGCGGGCGACGAGGGGACCGAGAATTTGAATGATAGGAAGGCCAATGGATGCGAGACCGAATCGAACGCGCGATGCGTAGGGCGGCAAGGGGCGGGCGGCGCCGGCAGTGAAACCGCGCGCGCGGTCAGTGCCGGCGCCGCGCGGCCCGCTGGGAAGGGCATATATGTGTGAATAGCGCTCGCCTTGGTGTGTGCGGACGTGCTGGTTCAGGATGGCCTTCTGGCGGAAATGTTTGCCGCACTCGCCGCACGTATATGGCTTCTCACCGGAATGGATGCGCAGGTGCTGGTTGAGGATGGCACGCTGGCGGAAGGAGCGCGGGCAGTACACACAGGCGTACGGCTTCTCGTTGGCGTGGATGCGCAGGTGCTGCGTCAGGTGCGACTGCTGACGGAACCGCTTGCCGCACTCGGGGCAGCCGTACGGCCGCGAGTCCGTGTGGATGCGCTCGTGCTGCAGCAAAGTCGATTTCTGCTTGAAGTCTTTGCCGCACGTCAGGCACTTGAACAGACGCAGTTCGGAGTTCGGGTTGTGCTTCCTTGGCTTCTGGGGCTCGGCCTGCACGATATCTGGCAGATGGCGCAAGTCGGGCGTCGCGTATTGATCTAGTGGAGTTTCCAGCGAGAGTACTCCTCCGTTCTGTTTCAGATAGTGTAGGGGGAATCCTCCCGTTCCGAGCATGTGGCCAGTCGGCCTCGTCTCCTTGAAGTACGGCGTGTATTGCTGTTGCAAGTCAGGTTGCGGTACGAAGCACGGCGTTCTGTCCAGGTGGTCTTGGGTCTGGGGTTGCGTTTGGCTCTGGAGCTGTTGCTCGACCGTCATGTGTTCGGGTGACGTTTGTTGTTGCTGCTGCTGCTGTTGCTGCTGTTGTTGCACTTGTTGGGCTTGTTGTTGAGCGAGCTGTTGCGCAGCTTCTTCTGCTCCGGTCTGGTCGGGAGGGGGTGGGGCCGGGGGGTAGGGGGATGGAGCTGGAGACGCCAGCTGTGGCTCGGGCTGCGGTGACGGTCCCCCGGGGCTCTGGTGCTGCATCGGCTGGTAGCCCCCATCAAGAACCGCCCCGCCCCATTGAGTACCGGGGGGTGCGCGCTCCACGCCATCTTTGTATAGCACGTACGGTGTTGATGTATCTGAAAATAAATAGAAATGTTTTAGGATCCTTATGTTAAGTGATCAAGCGTTAGATCTGGAACAGGACTGCCTGAATGAGATTTTGTATTTTATAACTAGCAAATCGTTTTTAGTGGTATAATTATTATTAATATGGGCCATTTATTTATTTATTTAATACTTTATTTCACATACATAGTACAGTTGCACAAAAGGAGGGCTTAATGCTACAAGCATTTTCTAACAGCCAACCTCAAAGGTAACAAGAGAAAAAGGTCAGCGTGCTAGCTGAAAGTAGAGATAAAAAGTTGGAGAGCTGACAATGAATAAAAATAACTCCATAAAACTAATACATACAACCTATACTACATATAAATATCAATATATACAGTACACTTACAGTACCTAATACTTTTTGCCATATAGTAACGCACGCAGAGATCGCCAAATCGCATTATATTGAGAGGATACTTCTTTGTTTACATCTAGTCTCCTTGCAGTTTCACTATTTTTTTTTTTTTATTAGAATTTTTTCGAATTTCCTATATTCGATTGCTGTCACTGAGCCTGCTGTCAATGTTTCATTCAGTTCAGAGATAAATGTAATAATTCACGTAGAGGGTGGGAGCCAAGTTGAATTGTATGTATCTAGGTACTCAACCAAAGAAGCGGGCGGGTTGCCCTCGTATAATTATGATAGAACTAGGCAAAAAGTATTAATGTATATGTATACAGTAATACTTTTGAAGTGTCAGTGACAAGACGAGCAATCAATGAGTTACATGTGTAACTCATTGATTGCTCGTCTTGTCACTGATTCTTTTCTTGGTCATCCTGTATTAGGTCAGTTACCAGATTGAGGTACGGTGGCCCTGAAAACTATGACCGTCGCCGTCGGTCGGTGAAAGAAATTAAAGTGCCTTTCGTGCACATGTCTCAGAGTTTTTAGTTTTCTAGGACATGCCTGCCGGTCTCCTCGCGATATTTTCCTTTACCGTTTGAGAGCACTAGTATAGCGCACAGAGCGCACATACATTTTCCTAATGGAAAATCCATTGATGCACGACCGAGATTCGAACCCATGACCTGTGGATCGTAAGGCCACTCCACCAGTGCTCTCCTCTCATAACAACAACATAAAGTTTATTTGAGTATCTACATACTTATATTTACATAATTGTAAGTATAGCTTCTATGTCATCATCATCATCATCATTTCAGCCGTACGAAGTCCACTGCTGAACATGGCCTCCCCCACAGATAGAGCGAATTCCTATCATCTGGGGGGATTAGCCCATACTCACCACGCTGGGCATGCAGATTGGCGAGCGCAGTTAGAGCTATCGCTGTTCAAATGAGGGACGCTGCTGCCCATCCCCTAGCTTTTTTCCCTTAGTCGCCTCTTACGACATCCGCGGATAGGTAGATATGGAGGGGCCTATTCTTCAGCCGTGGCCACCACGGCTTCTATGTAGCTTCTATGTACCTAGTCATAATTGATTTTTAGGTAGTTTTAAGGTAGGTTACCTATGCTATTTATCCAATAGTTTTTCTGTAACTGAATGTATTTTGCCTGATACTGATGTCAGTGAATACCACGATAAACAAGCTGATAGAGCAATAAATCGTCTACCGATAGTTGTTTCGGCGCGAGTCGCGTGCTTCCCAACTACCCTCACCTCGCGAGGTCGCGTGTCGCTCGCGATTCACAACACTCCGAGCCGTCTGAGCAAGCAATGAGTATTTAATAAAACGTCACATTTTTAAGGTTTTTTTGTTTTTTAAGGTCTGGTTTTGGTGGTTACGGCTTCTCAAGCTACCGAGTTTCTTGAAACGTGCTTTCCGTTTCGTGAGTTTTGCGAAGTTTTTTTGAATTGGAATGTTTCTTACAAGCCGCGAGTTGCTTCAAGCGGCGTGCGATATGGCATCTAAAATATTATGTCTTCAATTTATTTAAAAATGATCCTTACGTCTACTGATTGAAGTCAATTTTGAGTTTGACATTTGAGTGCGCGCGAAATAGCTTAACGATATCGATATCAAAAGACAAACTCGAATTTGACTTTATTTAACAGACGTAAGGATCATTTTTTAATGACATATCGCACACCGTTAGAACACGGCTATAATATCCTGATAGGTACATTATTTAGACATAGATTCATTACATTTTGGACATAGGCCAGGGCCACGACAACGGTCTGGAGCCTTCTCCATCCACCGAGTTCTCGCAACCTTAGCAAGTACCTACTTTAGGTATGTTGGTACATTGTAATTTTTAAAACTACACAACCTTCTGTTTCTCTCCAGCTCTATAATTTTATAAACATCTAACAAAAATAACTCTATATAAAATGCTTCGCCGCATGATTGTTCGCCATTTGCATTTCCCTTTTGGCGGGAAAAGAAAATGGATGCATTTCCCGCCGAGCGCCACGAACTAAATGCTCGAGAAAGTAAATCATTAGAAACTAATCTTTTCTGTTCGCGTAGGTTCTTCATAAGTACCTTTTCAATGTACCTAGGTGCTTACTCTAGATTGATGAGGTAATTTGAAATAATTATCTCTATGTTGCGTAATGGACCGACTTAAAGGTTCTCGAACGGCGACCACGAACCGGGCGACGCCATGTTGAAAGGCCGACCACATTGTGAAGGTTGCGGGAAGTCGGTAGATGGAAAAGGATCAAGCCCGTTCGCCATGGCGCTCTTTGGGGGAGGCATATGTCCAGCAGTGGACTTCTACAGGCTGATGATAAAAGTTATTAAAAAAATACCATTCAAATCAATCATAAAGGTCGTTAAAACCTCATTATAGATTACCAACTCAAATAATATTTTTTTGAATGGAGTCATAGGCGGGGAATCTATTCAGCCAGAAAAAACTGGTTCCCAGTCATCCATCTTGGTATCTCGGGCATCGTTATTGTCAAGATCTACTAACCGTTGATAAAATGCTATAAGTAAGTATCCCTTATCCCGGACACCACTCTGATATCTTGATTTGAGCGTTTGAAACGTATAAAATAATTACGTAGGTATCTACCTAAGTTCTAGTAACTCTGACTGACGGTAGAGCCTAGGTCGTAGCGGCGTTAATCTATGGACTAATCATTACTTTTTATTTTTTATTTTTATGTATTTGTCTATGGTTTCACTACGGCCACAACAGGCCTATTGTGATCGCCACTTGTTATATATGTAGGTATTACTCAGGTAACATTGTCAAATGTGACATTTAAAATACCCTGTAGGCAGTTTATGTACACGTTTTATAGGTATCCTACTACTGAAAAACTAGATCAAAAGTTTTTTTACATAATTAAACAATTAGTTCGTAATGTGATGTAGAACTTTTTAATTTAAATTACTCAATATATCTATAGAAACAATTTGTTGAATATTTTTTTCTTTAAAATTGTTTCCTTTTAGTGTTTTTATCAAGAACCTCCATAAACGGACTAGAAAAATAAAACACCCAACTACTTTTATAAGATTTCAAATAGGTATTATCCTTTTCAAAAATAACTGATATGGCCTTAACAGAAGACACTAAATTATTCAGCCCGCACAAAAGGCCTCAGTACATTAAGTATAACCTATGTACCTAAATACTTTCATGTAAATTGGTATTACGACAAAGACAAAGATTTATTACCGAATAACATCTGCTTATAATCGAGATAAAATAATGCAAAGGAAATGCCCGTGATGATTTGACAGGTCAGGCACTTCGAGTCGTCTTTCAACGTAAATGTACCTTATGGCTGTGGCATAAGTTTCAATATAACTAACTTGAAACCTAATATTTAAATATTGGGTACCTACCGGCGCTGTTTACATAGTTTTGTTTATGTGAATGTATGTACTTTTTTGTACACTTTTGTAAGATTAATAAGCTCAATAAATAAATTAATGTGTATGAATGGAGTGCTACGTATGAACAAAAATTTAACACACTATAAGTACCTAAGGTAATTTTTTGCCACCCTTATTTAAGTTTTACCTACCATAGAATATAGAAGTTTGCTGTACCGTTGGAAGGGAAAGGGAACAAGCAAAAGTCATAGGAAAGATGTCTACTTACAGTCTACTTACAGACTTATTCCTGCAAGACATCAGAAAACCGTCTTCCAAAATAGGTACATCGTTTGATTTGAAAAAAACCGCCCCTAAATTCGGCCGCCTCAGGCTCAAGCCTACTCAGCCTGCTGCTGAATCCGCCACTAATGTGGACGGATATAAAAGTATGAAGGTCAAAGAAAAGATGGATGCATTGTATAAAAGATGACATGAGTAAAAAAGAAGATAGTGGGGAGATGAAGGCTAACAGAAGAGAGTGGCAGAAGAAAACATATCTTCCAGGCAGGAAGATGGTGTCCTGATGTACCTACAATAAAAGTAGTATCTAATCATATAAAGGTTTCAAATGAAAACTGCCGAGATACAGACTTTTCACAAACAAAAAACAAAAGTAAGCAGGCGTATAAAAGCAACATTTATTTAGTTGTTCATTTTTAACCCAAAATTGTATGAAACTTGAATGATGTTTTAAATACCTACTACAAGTTTTGGAGTGAAACTTTTGTACATTGGTTTGTACTATTATTACATCTGTGGTAACGTTTTAATGACGTCTGATCTTGCGTCTCGCCCGACTGGCCACATGTGGGGGTGTCATTTCGAATTAACGTTTTTTTCTTTAACCCTTTTAAATTAAAACTTTGTATGACGTACGCGTCTATGGGAATGCTGGCTTCTCCGCACTCGGAGACATCACTCATAAATTGCCATTATTTAATGATTCCAACAGCAAGTCTCGTAATTATTAGAAAAAACAAAGTCAAAAGGTGTTTATTTCAATAAAATCACTAGTATCACTTTGAAACGTTTAGTAGGTAATTAGTTGTAGGCCTGTTTCTCGCGACCAAGCCTAGACGACAGACACGGCTTGGTCCCTATTATTTTTCGATGATCATTTTCACAAAATGGAATGTACCTAGAGCTTCAGTGTGGTGTCGATTGAACAGTTGGTTGGTTGGTGAGGTTCAAAATATAAATATTATAAAAATGTGTAAAAAGACAAATGGTATCTAGGTCTCAGCGAATGTAAAAAACAAACAATCAAATAAGAAGTAAATTTTTCGTCAAAGTAGACAGATTTTAGAAGAGTTTATTGAAGCATTTGTTGTTTTGTCTGGAAGACCCTAGCTAAGGCCATAAAGACACGAGTTATAGATAGGTACCTACTTACTTTTATCATAAAGATTCTCATTGCTAGTAGGTACCTACTTTGTGTTTAGTTTAGGGTTAGGTTGACACATGTGTGTCGCTTTCATGAGAAAGTTCTGAAGGGATTTTCATATCCTGTACTTTATAACTACAAAAAGATTTATTTAAACAAGTAGGTAGGTATAGTTACGGGCTTACAGTGAGAACGCTTGCTATACCGGAAGTCAAATATAGCGTTGGTCCTTCGAGTTGGATTTCGTTGCATATGACAGCAGTTCTTGTTGAACATTATTGCACGTCTTCTTTTGTTCTAAGTCTACGGGAAAATATTAATAACAAACATGGAAAAAAATAGCCTAGCCTTCTTGTGCTATTTGACATTGTATACTGGTCCTGTCTTTTGTTCTGTATTGAATTTTACTTCAGTAACTAACTCTTTTGTGGAATGTTTAAGACGATGATGCAAAGGTTCAACTTTTTTTAGAAAAAAAAACCGCGAGTTCCTTTTACAATTATGTAATTGCATCCAGGCACAGGTATTAGGAACGTAAATAAGATACATTGTAAAGAAAACTTGTATCAAGAGCCTTCGCTACAAAAATGCGATTCAAATATAAGTTAGTAGGGTGGTTGGATCTAGTGGCCGGCGCAGGCGCAGCAAACTGGTCCAGCGGGGCCGCCCCTTCCGCGCGATCCTGCGCCCGGTAGCGATAGCAACACAAACCTAAAAATTGCCTTAGAAAGGTTTTTATTAATCTTATCTCTCTAATAACGAGGACGAATAAGCGTTTTTATTTTTATTTTTTTTATTTAATTCACCACTTGAAATATGCACATTACATTGCTTTATTTAAATTGGGTGCTATGGAAATTTACAATGCAATTTCTAATAACAGTGAACACAGCATGCGAGCATGCAGCAAGCGTTGTATGTTTTTATGTATATTTCTTCGATCGAACCATCAATCAGATTTGCAAGATTTGCCAACCAATTTACTTATAATGCAATTATACCCAGCTAATTGTAATTATTACCCTTCAAATTTGACTTTAGTCAAGATTTTATCTTAGCTATTGGATAGTTTATGCAACAGCTAAATGTTATCCACGCACTATACACCTTGCACCTACTCTACCAAATATAAACACCAAAATAACCCTGGTTACTGACTTAATCTGCATTACCAAGTATGACTAAGATAGCTGCGATATTCTGCGGAGGTACCTCTCCAGGTGGACTGCTCCAATTTAGAGCGAGAAAATCTCGCTGTGCCCTACCACGCTTGCCTACAGTTCATTTTCTGTTCGGCAACATTAACTGTAGGTAAGTACCCCACCCCGTCTACTGTATTTTTGAAATTCCAAGAAGAATTATCCTAAACGTGAACAAAACGTGAACAAAAAGGTGACAATTTGACAATTAATTATCATATATAAAAAAATAAACGTGCGCCTGCGCACCGTACGCGATTCACGGATGGCCGGAGCCGTCACCCGTTCAGCCACCGACTCGTATTAACGCAACATTAACAAAACCTCCCCAGAAACACATTTGAGACCTTAGTCCAAAGACATAAGACTATAAACGCTGTGAAAAATGTGAATAAACATCTTTGTGTAACGAAAATCGAACGGGTAAGATAATCTCCATGATTTTTTGTGGTTTGTCCCGAAGAATTTCGGACAATTATGTTTGATTGTGGTTGAGGAATGATGTGATGCTTAGCTTCTTAACAATTGATGGTAGACCCATATTTTTGACACTAAGAGCTCCTAAAAAACTATCTACTTTCGTAGAAAAACATGAAAATTGGAGCTTTTTATTTTTATTTTTTATTTATTATGCCTTTGTAGTGCACGTAGACAATAATCATCGTGTTGAACACTAAGTTTCAACACGATGAACACATAGGTAGTCGATCTGTCTAGCGGTTTGGTTATCTATGATGGTGATGATGCTTACCTACCTCAAACGGTGAGCAATATATTATCTAAATAGAGCTTATTCGAAAATGATCCATAAGTTCACTAAATAAAGTCAATTTTGAGTGACCGATTTGTTATAGCTCGAAGATATCGTCAAAGTCAATCTCAAATTGACTTTAGTCAGAGGTAGTAAAATTTTTTTGATGACATATCGCTCACCGTTTTTACACTTTTATACAGATTGTAAAAAGACTACCTTCTCCCGAAAACTGATCTAATTTAAAAACAAAATTAGTAGACTTTTCGAGTTTTTAATTTAGTTAAATATGTGACTGAACTCACTAAATCACACTGTGAGGCTCGAGGCGCCTCTCGCCCGCGCTGAGAAGAAGGCGTGAGTTTGTTATTTCAGTACCTAAGCAAGTAAGTATAAAGATGAGTTTAATTAAATTCTTTAGCAAATCTTGACTTGGGCTGCCACTCCGTCCATCGGCGCTGACTTGACCCCAAATGTTTAGTTACAAGATTGAGTTAGGTGTTCAACCTGAATTAACTCATTAATTAAGCTGTTTACTTCTCGCTATTTTGTTCTTGCATTGTTCTTCAATAAATCACGAGTGCGTTATTTTAGTAGCCCTGTGACTCACTCGTTAGCGATCGACAATGAAAACAGGATGGTTAGTCATCCGAGCTTTGTGGTCGAGGGCTGAAATCATACGCAGACATTTGACCATAAGTTAGAGGGACTCGCAAATCAATACCCAAGGTCGGTATGGGGGCTGAAGTAAGTGATCATCCATGTAGAACAGTTGCGTTTTGAATCCTATTGGTTCTTTAGATTAGTTTAGACTTTAAGTACCTACTACTCTAAGCCGCTTTAGGTAGGTACTTCTTTCATCTCAATTTGCAGGAGTACTGGTGAGTGGTGGTAGTGGCCCCGCCTGCCGATACGCAGGTCGTGGGTTCGAATCCCGAACGTGCACCATTGGATTTTCCATTCGGAAAATTTGTGTGCGCTTTACTAGCGAGTAAAAAATTCGAAGACATGTGCATGAAAGCAGCCTATAAGAGGCGCACTTTAGTCCTATCACTACACTGTTTCTTTCACCGCCGGTCTTAGGCCGTTTTCATGGCCGCCTAATTCCCCCCTAGTTTTTTCGATATCCACGGGTAGATATGCAGGTGGGGCCACCACAAAGGCGTTAAAGACAATTAAAAACCTAATGGCAATGTCAACAATCATCCACGTGGAAGCGATAATCCTTGCGATGGATCGAGCGAGGTCAACATTCGTTACCTACCTACGTAGTTCTTTAGTCTGGCTACCCAGGTCGTTGCGTTTCGCACTTGCACTTGAACTTTTCTCATTTTGGGTAACGGACTTCCCAAATTAATATCAAAAGCATACCAGCATAAAGAAGGTTATTCAGTCAGCCAAAAGCTCTCCACGAACAACTTGAATCTGAAGCTTAAATTGTGGCTTGCGAAGATGAACAGTTTTTGACGATTCTAAAACGTCGAGTCACTATTTTAAATTGAAATCTTTTTCGCAACGGACGATCTTTTGGGCAAACTGAATGCACACGTATCATGAACTTAAATAATCGGACAACTAACCCAACCGGTTAGGTTATGTTAGGTTAGATCAGTGATGGTCCGGTAAACTACAAAATCATCTTTATAATAAAAAAATAAAAATAACTCGCTAAGGTATGCGTGAATAAGAACAATGTACCCACGATTGTACGATTAGTTTATTCTTTTCTTTCGTAATTTGTGGTAACACGAGCGCAATGGTAACAAAGAAAAGTGTAACCATGTCCAGCTTCAAAACAAAAGTAGCAGCAAAAGTAATTGCTTTTGTGCAGCATAAACAAAACACACGCAGACATTGAGAACGCGGAAAAGTGAATGAAGATGTTAAAAAACCGACAAGTGTCATTGGACGCGCAAAAAGTTGATGACCGACATTCAAAAATGTCTTTGCATTTCTTGCAGCCAGCGAGAGCTTCTCGGCGGTGTTTCTCATTGCTGCGCAAGTGTTGTTCCGAACGCATCGCACCATACGAGTGCAGCGAGAGAGTGCAAAGTGCGTTGATGCGAATGTGACAGGTCGTTTTGGCGGGACCGCGCCGCCGCCCGCCCGCCGAGTCTGGCATTGGGATGCTATCTTCACGACATCGGTACTGGTTGTACGCACACGCGACTCGCCCGCGTCGCGACAATTTATTTCGGTTCGGGGCAATGCACTTAGCACGCAGCCCTGAGATCCGCGCGTTGAATAAACGAGAGTAAACATGAAACACCGAAGGAGAAATAAGGCGGAGACGCCGACAAATCAAGGCTGTTAAAATTAGTTGACGTAGCGTTGGATGAAGGGCCACTTGTGCTGCTCTGGGCTAATGAACGCCGCCATCGCGCGGGGGTGACCTTCCGTCTGTGAGAAAACACAGAACATAAGGTTTCCGTCACGCGGCAGCAGCAACCCGATATCCATTTATCAACTAAAAACAACGCTTCAACTGCGACGCGTTATTTGGACAGTGTGTCGGCTGTATGTCACTGCGCAAACTGCACAGTTTTATGCTCTTTTCAGGATAAATACGATTAATCTTGTGAATGGTTTCGGGTGTAATTAATGGCGTGTTCGTATTTGCACACTCGCATGCACTAGGTAACTAAAGAATGGCGGAGGCAATAAAAGTTTAATACAAATTAACACAGGGCAATTTGTTTTCATAGTGGTTGAAATACGCACGGAAGTGTAGAATGATAATTGCAAGTTCAATGTTAAATTGTGATTTGAATTTTATCACCAATAAAACTGGTAGAATGCGTTAATGGTTGTTTGCCCTGCACACTTTACTTTTTTTAAATGGTTTTTCCCTTTCGGGCTGACTTGGCGGTTAGGCCTTAGATGCCATAACTATGGCCTAACCGCCATGTCTTACGTTTATTTTGTTGTTCATTTTATTTAAAACTTTCTTTAATCATTTCTTTTTTTACTTATGGTCAAGTCCAGTTTAAATAGATATTGATGGCTATTTTACTAAAACTTCGAGGGACCTTTTGGAGGCAACTTGAAAAATCACGATACACGCAATCATTTTATTACACATCACTTGTGTTGCGCACTTTGCGCGGCGATCTGTCAGCTGTCAAGTGCATTCGCGCCATAAGTGACGTTTCACAAATCTTCGAAATGGCGCGTTGTAATTAAAGGCGTGCAATAACTGGTGTAGCCATAAAGCAAGCGAAGTGGTGACGCGGCGTGCTATTTCAGTGCAGTCGCCCCTCGACGAATGCTAACGGCCTCTAGGACTCTCCTGCGCTCCTGTCATGCTGCTAGCATGGTGTCCATTTACATTTCGATCGATCTTGTTTCTTTGTTAGTTGCGAGTTAAAAAACATGGCCCCTTTAAAAGTACCTAAAGGTTAACTAACAACAAAATGTAGAGTAACAGTAAAGTTAATCAGTAAAAAACAAGGTAGGACCAGCCTATCTATAAGTAGGTATCTATAAGACGTTTAATTCAAGTCATTATTTTAAGAACCAAGAAAAACTAAAACTCTTTTTAGGGTTAAGCTCGCCTTTGTACATACCTTTCTTTTTAATTTTTGTATCTGTATTGTGTACATTATGGAATAAAGAATAAAGAAGAAAAGAAGTAATAGAAAAACTTTATTGTAGCGATAGTAGATTATAAACGGTTTTGAAATTAACAGAAGGAATTGTGGTTACCAGGTTTTGTTCAGAGTAATGAGTAAAAAGTTCTAACATACTGTTCTAGATCATCTAGAATATTTAGAAGCTTTTCTTTAGATCTTTAGGAAACTAGCCCTCGTACCATCAACTTTGCGATTTGGTTTAGGTGGAGACGTAAGTTGACGTTCTCAATATGATTAAAAATTCGTGTAAAATATATATTTTTTTTGTACGACCCCAAAGCTTGAACCCACGATGAACACACATTTTGCAATCAGGAAATAATAATGACGAATTGATGATTTTTGAAATGATTTTCCGTTTCGGACTGGCTATGGCATCTTAGGCCTTACCAACAAGTCTTACCTACGTGTTTTTTTTCTTGTTCAATATGTATAACTTTCTTCGTTTCAGTAAGATACGATGAAGGCAATTTACTAAAAGACGAAGGGATTAATGAATTGTGGTCCCTGCCAATTTTGGGGTAACCTTGGCCCAAAAGCAAAGTTGCCAGTTGCTAATTGTTTGGAATGAATACCTGATTCCAAAATTATTAGATCATCGTCTGCAAAGGTTATGCGCCAATGTCAAGTTCGATGCAACGCGACCTACCAAAGTTGGAATTTCAAAATGTCAATTAGGTTTTAAACAGGTACCTACGTAGGTAACTCTTAATATTTTTATGTAGGTATTTTATTTGCGACTGTAGAAGCCAAATGTGACAAAAACGTGAGGACCTATTTTAATTTGAACTAATGAGGAAAACAGGCCCCCAATTCTACTAATTCAATGGCTGCAAAATGACAATGGTTCAATGGCAAAATTACCACTTTTGCCACTTTTGGTATTCTGCTTTCACAGTCGTATTTCAATGGCAGTCATTGTGGCACCAAAGAAACGAAGGTGGCGACAATCGTAACTGAATGATAATGGTGCGATCATTATCATGCGATTATCATTTTCAAGTCATTGAATTAGTAGAATTGGGGGCCAGAGAAATTGGCTCATGACTTTTTCCCTTAACATGGCAGACATCCTCTAGGCTCTCTGGCGATCTGATTGAAGATGTCTGAAAGGGGGGAAGTCAGAGGCACGTCCAAACGTTTCATTTAGCAAATGCCCACATTTTGCAGTATTGACCATTCCATATGTGACAGGTTGCAAGCCTATCGCCTATTATAAGAATACTTTCACTCACGATGTTTTCTTGTACCTTATTTTGCCCATATATGTGACCCATATACCATATACAAGTGAAAAGGGTCTATGACTGTCAGTGAAAGAATCAGTGTAGTGATTAAAAGTGCTCCTATTAGAGGTTGCCTTTTTTTTTTTTTATACAACTGAGGTGGAAAACAAGCATACGGCACACCTGTTGGTAAGCGGTTACCGTAACCTATGAGCGATTGCAATACCAGAGGCATCACCTCTAAAGAGCTCTGGCAACCTTACTCATCGCAGGAACACAACACTATTTGAAACAAATAATGCCTTCACCGTTTGAGAGCACTAGTACCTACAGGGCACATTTTCGAACCCACGACCTGTGGATCGGAAAGCGGGCCACTGCCACCACTCCACCAGTGGTATCCGTTCCGCTAGTACAGTAACATAAATCATTTATGCAAAACCATGAATCATACAACCAATTCAAAACCAGGGTCACTCAGACTTCTCGGAAGGATAATAACTGATTTCATATAAGTAGATACATATTTTAATTATCATCTTGGACATTGTTGAGCGAACTTGAAAATTGTGAATAGTTTTTTTGCTGTGGCTTTTGTTATCGGGTTAGTTTCACTTTGTTAGTGTTCCCTAATACCAAACTTTTTTAGTGTTCTGTGTTCCGTACCAAGTTTGGAACACAGAACACTTAGGTATCCAGGGTCGATACAGTGTCTATATCTGTCACCGGCTATTTTACCTAAGCTTTACTTACTTTATGAAGTGTTTATCTTGTAGATACACAAGTTGATTTGTAATTAATGTACCATCCCGAAATTCTACACCCAATTTGGCAATAAAGATTGTTTTACAACTTTTGTAAATTAGTCAATTTTAATTTTTTTTATCGAGGTTGGGCAATGTGAGATTTACTTGTTCTAAAATAGGTACTCTAAATTGAATCAGAACGCCGTAATAATTAGTCATAAAAATGATAAAAAGATCAAAAACAGCTTTATGTATTAAAGTTCTTGAATAAAAAAAATATTTTTGCTAATATTCTTTTTTTTATTGTCAAAATACGCCCATTTCGGGATAATGTATACATATTATACATCAGTTCGTGTATTTACCTAGGTATATCCGGTAGTTCTGATAAATTAGGAAGCGCGGACGGACAAGCGATTATGAGCACTCATCCACTGAGTGTCGCTTCTATTTCTAGCTAACTCATCTCTGGAATGCCGGTACGAGTAGGTACATTCAGTGACAAAAGTTTTCGAGAACTTTTTCCAGCTTTGGATGAGTCACGGAAGGAGCATAAGGACCTATTGGTCCTCGATATACAGGTAAAAAAAGATGTCAATATAGAGGTATGTGTACGTGTGTGATCTGCGATAAGGCATACAAATTTAGGTGGGTTGAACAAGCCAACAAATTTAATTATAACATAAATACTTATAATAAAAACATTCAATTAATTTGTAGTAATCAGTTATGAAATAAAAGTAAAATGTACCTACTTAGGGTCTAAAAAATCTTCAATTGAGTAATATGACATGTCTTTTTCTATTATAGGCTGGCCTCATAGCTCAGTTAGTAGTAACTCTGCCTTCTGCGCTAAAGGTCGCGGGTTCGATCCCCGCACTGGACAAACATTTGTGTGATAAACACAGATGTTTGTTCTGTGTCTGGGTGTTAAATATTTATCTATTATATATATCAGTCTCTGGTACCCATGGCTATGCCTAGTTTGGGATCAGCTGACCGTGTGAATATGTCCGGAATATTTATTTATTTTATTAGTAGATATTCAAATATCTTAGTCCTATATATTGTGATCGTTGCTACTTGTTAGGATTTAATTAAGTGTAGACTAGAGCACGGCTCGCCAGCTTGCTTGCGGTGCATAATCTGGTAAAAATAGAGCCCTTGTCTGATCCCGCGCCCAGGCACCCACTTGAGGGCTTCTGCACAGTTCGTCTCGATGGGAGATGTGGTGGGTGATAATATATTATTATGTACCTACATACATAGTATTGTTACTGGTAGGTATAATGGGAATATGAGTACCAACTTACATAAAGCGGAAAAAATTAAGCTTTAAAGTAACAGATTTTCTCTACTTGGTCGCGAAGAACAGGAGTAAATTCAAATAGATTTATGAGTGAATTAAAAGTTTACTTGGGTTATTATAAAAAAGTCATAATACCTGCTATAACTACTTCTTCTTGTCATGTCACTGATTCTTTCTTAGTCACTTGTACAAGGTCAGTGAGCAGATTAAGGTACGGTGGCCCTGAAAAGGGCCTATGACCGTCGATGAAAGAATCAGTGTAGTGAAAGGATTAAAGTGCGCCTCTAAGGGGCCCCTTTGGTGCACAACATAAACAGACAAGTTTGACATAATAATTTCCTTAAGTCTTCTCGGTTCCTTTTTCTTTAAAGATATACTCAAAAGTACCTAATCAATAAAACGAGTTTTTGGTGTTTTTTTGGAATTATTTTATGTCCAATAGATTTTATCGCGGCCAATTAAAGGCACGAGTTAAGGAAATCAAGTTAAAGGTATCACATACCAACGAGAGCTTAATTTAACAACACGCCAAGTTCGGGTCTGACTCGATAGCGCAGGGTTCCGTATTCATTCTTTTCTTATTTGTACCACATACAAAGAAGAGCTTAATTTAACAACTCACGCCAAGTTCGGGTCTGACTCGACAAGAGTGGCCGTGAGTAAGCTTCACTATTAATCGTTTTAAAGTTTACCACATCATCATCAGCCTGTAGAAGTCCACTGCTGGACATAGGCCTCCCCCAAAGAGTTCCATGACGAACGGTATTGAGCCTCCTCCATCCACCGACTTCCCGCAACCTTCACAATGTCGTCGGTCCATCGGGTGGGGGGGCCTTCCAACACTGCGTCGCCCGGTCCGTGGTCGCCATTCGAAAACCTTTACTCCGTGGTTGTCGGTTCTGCGAGCTATATGGCCTGCCCACTGCCACTTCAACTTGCTAATTCTGAGAGCTATGTCGGCGACCTTAGTTCTTCTACGGATTTCCTCATTTCGGATCTTATCACGTAGTGAAACTCCAAGCATAGCTCTCTCCATAGCCCGTTGCGCGACTTTGAGCTTGTATATGAGGCCAATAGTTAGCGACCAAGTCTCAGTGACATAAGTCATCACTGGCAACACGCACTCATTGTAGACTTTCATCTTGAGGCTCTGCGGTATCTGCGACGAGAAGATATGACGAAGTTTCCCAAACGCTGCCCATCCGAGTTGGATTCGTCGGTTGACCTCTTTGTCGAAGTTGGACCTACCTAGTTTGCCACATAGCCTCACAGGCCTCATAGCTCAGTTGGTAGTAACTCTGCCTTCTGCGCTAGAGGTCGCGGGTTCGATTCCCGTACAGGACAAACATTTGTGTGATGAACACTGATGTTTGTTCTGTGTCTGGGTGTTAAATATATATCTAGTATGTATATCAGTCTCTGGTACTCATAGTACAGGCTATGCCTAGTTTGGGATCAATTGACCGTGTGTGATATGTCCGGAATATTTATTTATTTATTATTATTATTATTAATTAATAACAATGTACTTTTTCAAATGTGTCTCTAGGCTCTACCAATATAGATACGAGTATAGAGCTATGTTTTTATTTATTTATCTCTAACATTGTGTCTTCTCTCTACATTGTATATCTTGCTGTAGCCTAAGCTAGCATTTGATTCCCGCTGCGGGACATAATGTTTGCATGGTCTGCAAATATGTGTTTCGGATCTGGGTGTTGTGGTATGGTACTCGTAGTTTCTGACACCCACGACACAGGAATTCCTAGTGTGGAGTCAGGACTATACATACTGTACTGACTGTTGGGTGTTTTTATTTATTATTGACTTTATATATATATATTTTTTTCTATTAGATACATTCTGAGAAACAGTCAGTGACGATTTTAAACAATACTTAAATTTAACTAGCGTTTATAAGGGGTTAGAGTCAACAATTTAATTAGGTTAGGTAAGTAAACTATATTATTTATTTGTTTGAACAAGCGCAAGTCGGTAGGAAAATGTTTTAAACAAATAAACAGCTTACGCTAATTCGAATGATCGCGTGTTAACTCATAGCCATTAAATTAAAAAGTAAAAGTAATAAATAAAGAGCGGGATCAATGAACTTTTTTTTTCTTTTGTGACATAAGAGCTAAGGAGCACGCGATTCTGCCGAGCCTTTTGTACGATTTATGTTGTGAGTGTACCTTGCAACAATGGCCAATTTATTTTTGTTTAAGCTTTTAAGTGATTCAGCCTTTTGTATCAAATTACCTAGTTAAGTTAATCTTTGTGCATCATCATCATCAGCCTGTAGAAGTCCACTGCTGGACACAGGCCTCTAAAGAGTTCCTTAAGAGCGGTCTTGAACCTTTTCCATCCACGAACTTCCCTTAAACAATCTCGTCGGTCCATAGGGTGGAGAGGGGCCCTCCAACGCTACGTCGTCCGGTTAGTGGTCGTTATTCGAGAACCTTTATTCCTCAACGGTTGTCGGTTCTGCGAGCTAGGTATATGGCCTGCCCACTGCCACTTGAACTTGCTTATTCTGAGATCTATGTTGGTTACTTTGGTTCTTCTACGGATTTTTTCTTTTTGCTTACAAATAACTTTTGATTTTAAAAATAATACGAATACTTACTTTACCTAGTTTAAGTAAGGGTTTTTATATTAAAGATCAGACGCGCCTACTTAATTGTTTTCCTAAAAATATATAGAATAAAAATAATCAAATATTAACCACCTAAGGACTAATGATTAAGCTCCTAGGCTTAAACTACCGTTTGAGAAAATGAAAAAATGAAGACGGTCAAGTGCGAGAACTCGCGCCCTGAGGCTCCCGTACCATTGGATTTACCAGTCAGAAAATCTGAACACGTGGTATGAAAATCAAAATTCCAAGTTTAGGAATTGACATAATATTTGCGGTCGCTAACGTTTTCATTGTATGACATTAACCGCAAATATAACTTTGTTTCCTAAAAAACTTTGAAATTCCTCAATTTCAGACTTTTCCGTTTAACTGTGTCATAAAAGCTCCTAGCATTCCAAATTTCAGAATTGTGAGGTAACCTAGAGGTACCCTAGAGGTTTTCGATTTTTGTCATTTCCATACAAAAATTATACATTCATTGCCATATATTTTTAATTCATTAAGCTAGAGCTTTGATTTTTATACGGCACCATAAGCCTACAGACCTTAATAGTTGGTATAAATTTCAAGTCGATACCTTTAGCCGTTTCTAAGAAAAAGGGTCTTGACAGACGGACAGACAGACAGACATACAGACAGACGGACAACAAAGTGATCCTATAAGGGTTCCGTTTTTCCAAATGAGGTACGGGATCCTAAAAAGGCAAATTTGACAGCAGTTACGATGAAAATAACGTCATTGTGAAGGGAGTGATTTTTTTTTAACAAATAACCATAATATGCTTACCCTATTATTCTAGCTAGTGAAAGCCCTGCGACTTCGCATTTGTCTCAAAAAATAATTTCATAAAACAGTAAGAATGCTTAGAAATATTCCGCTTTTCAAACGCTGACGAGGTTCAAGAATGTTTGAGAACACCATAACACATTCGCGTCGTCTAAAAACCGCTAAAAATAGGAAAAAAGTTACAGTCTTAAGCAGCGGTCCCCAAACTATTTTGTCTTCTAGTCCCCTTGGCTGGTTTTCGGTTTGCCCCCCCCCTCAATTCACAAAAATGTAATATTAACTGTACAGGGTGATTCATAACATGCATACCATCCCGAAAGGTTATTCTTTCAACGAAAAGACTATCTCAAATTACCTGTTTTTGGTACTTTTATAATTTTTATGACTAATTACTAAACGTACGAGAAGTTCAGAATCAAGATTGCTTCCTAAAACAGCTGATTCATTGAGTTTGAACTGATTTAGCCCAAAGACAGCTGATTTTTACATTGAGTTTATTCAATGAAAAATTTCGAATTCTTATTGCTAATTGCATGTAGAATAAGCCCTTTTCGGAATAGCATGCATATATTATTATGAATAACCTTGTATTGCATTTTTGCGAATTCATCAACTTCATTTTTGCATGACTGACTTCTAACTGTAGTAGGTAAGGTAGATCCACTATTGTGGATCTCGTTGCATCTCGTAGACCCCATTTGCATGAACCCTTGGATGCCACCGTTGACCCTTGGGGGTCGATAAATACCACTTTGGGAATCACTGGTCTAAAGAATAGAGGTCGCGACAAGCACTGGCCGTCATTAAAAACTGCATTCGAAAGTGAGCCTTACAACCTTATAATAAGGCGTTGGCACTCTAATCTTGGAGTGAACGACCTCTGAAAGCGCTTGAAGTTTGACACGCCATCGTTTCCCGGCTTCACTTTTTGTAGCTTTCAAAAGATACTTTTTTGGAAAATCCATATCTTTCAAATGGTTTCACGAAAGCTAGATATTTAGCTAGATAAAGCTTTGTTAACCGTTTTGATTCTTGACTAACTTTGTTTTTCAAAAGCTCTTTCACCAATGATCGCCGTGCCGTCGGCGTTACATTTTTGTACCTATGTTGCATTGGTGACGTTTCCGGAATTAATAAATTATTAAATAAATAAATATTCCGGACATATCACACACGGTCAACTGATCCCAAACTAGGCATAGCCTGTACTATGGGTACCAGAGACTGATATACATAATAGATATATGACCTGAGGTCGTGGGTTCGATTCCCGCACTGGACAAACATTTGTGTGATGAATACAGATGTTTGTTCTGTGTCTGGGTGTTAAATATATATCTATTATGTATATCAGTCTCTGGTACCCATAGCACAGGCTATGCCTAGTTTGGGATCAGTTGACCGTGCGATAGGTCCGGAATATTTATTTATTTATATAATTAATAATCATGTAAAAAGAATTTAAATGATTTCAGTGCCCTGAATAGGGTATTAAATTACTAAAGCCAACAGTTTACAGGCTGCAACAAACCGGATGCGTGCGAATGACGTGAGCGTGCACGCAGCGGCTGTTATATTTAAAATTCCCAGTCACACGCACACGCCACGCGGCGCGGTCTGACATCTTCCTTAGAATTTCATAAATTACAACCGCTGCGTGTACGCTCACGTCCAGCGCACGCATCCGGTCTGCTCAGGCATAAGGCAGCTTCACCTAGTTTCTAAGACGTTTCAAAGTGATCCTAGTGATTTTATTGAAATAAATGCCTTTTGACTTTGACTTGACTTTGACTTTGATAAGCATTTTCTTTACTATCCAAATCGGTGACGTTTTGGAAAAAGGGCAGGTCAACCGACGAGTATGTATGAGGAATGTGATGAGAGCGAATGAAGCGAAAGAGGTATGTCAGGATATTAGCAAGTGGAAAGCCGTGGTCTCTGACTACCCCTCTGGGAAATAGGCGTGATTTTATGTATGTATGTAAAAAAACTACATAGCCGTTAAAGAAGTTCTATACTTCTGGAACACTACATAATCTGCTTATAATTAACCAACCCAAGTTGTGGGTTATTAGTTTTTGAAAAGTTTTAATAAAGTCAAATAATCATTCATTAGCACCTGTATGAAATCAATGTGATGTGAACCTTTATTTTTAAGTAAACTAACTAATTGAGCACTAAGATTATTAGTGAAAAGAGTATTTACTCATTAAACACTCACTTTTCCTTATGTTATGATCGAAGGTTATTCCGTAATAATGATATAATGAGTCATAATAATATGTTGATCGTCTGACATTTATAACAAGCTAAAGTCATCCTTAATCTATTGGCCGGCCAAATGGCTTTAATTATATCGCCAGAACTGTGTAGCTAGGTAGGAGGTACATACCTGTTTATTCACAGCTACTAAGTAACCCGATAGCTATAGGTAGTCGATGTACACATTATTTAATCCATGCGTAATGAAGTGCTTGCTGTCAGTTTTGACAGTTCGACATGACGATGTAGCATTACGTATTAATGCGGTTAACTGTACTTTCTAGTTCGGTGTGAGAATTTATAAGTTGTTTTTGGTGGGTTAAGTTTTTTGAGTCTTTATTCATGTTCATCCATATCTATATCGATCTTTTCAGTTCCTGTCCATCCAAAGGTTGTCTGGAAGAGATCGCTCTTAGCGATAAGACCACCCATTGACCTTGGCTATTAATTGAATGTTCGTACCTGTGTGTAATTTGTAAGATGTCCTTGTGTTGTACAATAAAGAGTTTTCTATTCTATTCATGTTAGAAACATGTTAGAACCAAAAATAGCTCATTCTTGTTAGTTTTTTTCAATAAAAACTGAATTTCCAAAAGTAGTAGAACATATTTTATTGCCATTTGGGTGAAGAATAAACCCCTTTCGGGGTGACAGTCGCCTATTGTTAAAAACTTTTATTCAAATACAGGTAAGCTTAGCCCTTTGAAGAGCTTATGTAGATCAATTTAGCGTGAAAACGCTTTCTCTTATCTAGAGAAATAAATTATTAATTACCTTGTATAAAGTACATAGGGTTTTCTGTCTGTCTGTCCACCGCACTTCATAATTAACATTTTAAAACACTTAATTTGTCCACTGCACGCCCATCTATCACACACACAATAAAAGCTTATTTGCTTTGTCCTACGGTATTCTACCATTACAGAGCGCCATTTTTCAATTTGTGCCCAAATGTATTCCGTATAAATCATGTATGTTTATATAATGTTCGTATATGAGGGAGGCAAGGGGTAATATAAAGCCTCCCGTGTTTAATTTGTAAACGGAATGGAAATATATAAGAGCTTATCCAATATCTGCCTGGTGGAATGGGATGCATGGCTTTAACCAATAAAAAAAAAAATGCAACGTTGAAAAGATTTTATGCGTTCGGATATTTTTATGACGGACTGGTTTATGGATTGGAGCGATGGATGCTGTTATTATTCAGTTTTTTAGTGCACCTTATATTTAGTGTTTTAAAATATGAACATTTAATCCCTTATTGTCGTATTATTTGCTGATTAATTATAATTTCTTATTATTATTATAATTTTTTTTTGTTAATGTGTTAATATTATCTTTAATTAATGTGTTTAAATTAATGGTTTAACCGTGTTAATTAAGTAAATAAATAAATAAATTGTGGATATAGGTAAGTAGATACTATACTACTAACATAAAAAATATTGATGCGAAAAACTAATACGGGCAGACTCAAAGTCTACCTACACTATCAAAAAGTTTAATTGGTCACTAGTTGTCATAAAACCAATAATAATAAACGTGTAGGTATATAATCTTTGATAAAACATATGACGGGTTGCAAGCCCACCGTCGCGACGCTTATAATAGTAGGTACTTCTGGTTTCCTTACGATGTTTTCCTTGACCTTTTTAACCACGTGTTAAAGCGCACAAACTTACATTTTTCTAACAGAAAAATTCTTACATGAGTACATACATATATAAAATCATGCCTATTTCCCAGAGGGGTAGGCAGAGACCACGGATTTCCACTTGCTACGATCCTGACATACCTCTTTTGCTTCATTCACTCTCATCACATTCCTCATACATGCTCGTCGGTTTAGGGTACTATTGACCTGGCCTTTTTCCAAAACGTCACCGATTTGGTAACAAACGTACGCCTAGGTTCCCCTTCCATGACATAAGTGCATATTAATATTAAACCGGAGTAGGTACCTCCCACTAGGCCAACACGGCTTAACATAATTTTATATTATATTAATCGACCACAAGAGCTTTTAGAAGCTCACTCGTCAGCGTACCTATTGAAATTTAAAACTAAGCACCGCAAACAAATTGGACTCTGCATCAATAAACACTCGACGTCGCTTTGAAACTACGCCTTTCACGTAAACCTCCATACATCATGCGACCTCTTTTCAAACGTACTCTTTTTAAAAGCAAACACGAGGCAAGAGACCTTTTTTGAACGGAATCCTTTTTTCGTATCCTTCGGAATTCAAATTGGACTCTAGGTGGCCAGTGCCACTTTAATTCCATCGATCATTACTCCCGTTGCAATCCACCAATCGTGAAAAATAAAAACACTGGCGACCCCACCTGTCTCCTCCCCCCTGCCCAGTCTAGGGAGGTTGTGTGTGATATTTCGAGCGTCACTCTCGATTACGGCTCTAGTTTATGCACACGTAATGCGGAACTCGATAATATTAATATAATTTATTTAAGGACAATTTTTTTTTTTTTAATATTAGATAACCTTTTTATTTGTTTCTATGCTCGTAGCCATAGCTACTAGTTTGTGTAGTACCCTTTAAGCTTGTTCAGTCTGTAGAGGGATCGCTTCGAACTAACTCAATCGTACTAGTGTACCTACTAATTTGGTTGGACATCTAGTACTATTAGTACTGCAAGTCCGAACGAAATAGTTGGACAAAAATACGATGTCTTCATCTTGTTCATTACCGCGATGACGATTCGATGTAAACAATAATCGAAAGATTATTGTTTGCAGTCGTTCGTTCCTTAATCGAAGACCTAATCATATTGTTTGTCATTCATTCTGACAGACAAATCAATAAAATTAATACGAATAACAGAACGAACGTGTACTGCAAGCGTTCATAGGCTACGGTAACCACTCAATGAGGTGGGCCGTACGATTTTTTTCCACCGAAGATGTATAAAGGATGTATAAATGAATTGAATTGAATTGAAATAAAAAAACACATCTTGCCTTGCCAGGCTCAATTTTTTCTGTCTGTTTCTGAACGTTATAATGTACAGAGTACTAGAATGGAACGCGTTCTTGGAAAAGTTCGTTCTAGTTCAGTAATAGGTAGTAATTAATTCTTATCAGATAATAGTTATAGGTCACGTGATTTGGTAGGTACATACTGGCGGGAATACTTATATCCGTACATAGTTCATGTACTACTTAAGACTAGTACCCTTCTTATGTGAGTACTCTAGTAGAGAGTGTACCAGATCTCTATATTTTCTGTACGGCCAAGATAATCTCATTATTTCACGGGTCAGTTTTAAATACCGCCGTAACTATTAACCATACACATAATGCACAGTAATTGATTCAGTTCGCCCTTCGTTACGCGCATCCAAACATTGTGCAGAGCCCAGCTCGAGCTGGGCTCGTTCGCGTGCTAAGCTCGTGCAAAAATGCATCACAACCAACACAGCCTGACCCCCCCAACTCCGAGAGCCACCCTCAAAATAAAACCAAAACTGGCTCCCGCGAAAGCTCGGCCTACACTGGTGGGCTTAGTGAGGGGTAGTTAGATAACGAATGCGGGACCCTCAGTCATGTATCACGTTTTATTCAATTTTAAAAATTCGAATTCCGATTGTTTTGAATTCGATTCGAAAATGGAACAATGCTTAAGGTTTTTGTTAAAATTGTATGTACAAGCTGATTCATAATAATATGTATACTATTCCTAAAGGATATATTATAGCTTCTATATACCCAATGGGTTAAAAAAATATATACATACATAGTAAAACTTTAATATTTTTAAAGTGTTTTTTTTTAAGTTTTGTAATAGCCATGTTTGTATTTGAAAGTTATCCGGAACCACTCCAAATGCCGCATTATGAGTGCCTTATTAATTTTGTGTTACGCGAATATTTAAATAAAATTTATACCTACCCACTTAGCTCTAAAAGTAACTTCTTATAACGAATAACTATGATGTAAAGTTCATTCATGTCATAAGTCATACCTATATAATTAAAAGAATTACGTAAAACATTCTGAAAGACTTCAGAAATGCGTTTTTAAGACTTTTAGTTTTCAATACCTTCTTTCGAAAGCGTTTTTACTTGAGATTTTCTTCAAAGCAGAGTTTAACGAAGCCTTAATTATAATTCTAAAAAGAGTTTCTTTGCATTTCATTAAATTAAACAGCTTTCATAAAAAAAAGCTTTAACCAGACTTAGTACTCATAACCCTAGAACGAAATAACTAAGTACGTCAATGATGTAACTAAATTCAGACCAGATTCTAATGATTTTGAGATTTGCACTAACACCTTATTTGAATGCAATTGAACATAACAATTTTTTTTATTAAAAATTAATTTAGTTATTTTTGGATGTTTATTTAAATCTCGAACGAAAACGAAAAATAACACTTCTTAACGATCTAATTTCAAACAATAAAAGATTGAAAAAGATACAGGCTGATAAAACTATTTAACGTTTCTCAGTTGTTCTGTTCCGTTCTGAATTCAAATGCAAGTTTCTGCGTCGACCGTAAATGATCAAAAAGATATACCAAGGTGGACGCCCGACGTCCTACGTAAAGTTTTGCTACACACACCCTCGCAGGGAGTCGGGAAAAAGAGTAAAAAGAAAATAGGCAAGAGAAACTGTGTTATGAGGTAAGAAGCGAGGCCATGGGCACGGAGCAATAAAACGACGGCTGCGTAAGGTCGGCGGAGTAGACGGCGACTTTTTGGTTTGTTTTTTTAAAGCGGGAAATCTTCGGCCGTTGGCCTACTACGAACGTATTGTTGCTTATTGAATGGGGTAGTTTTGCTGTTTGATTTAAGAATCAGCTGATTTTTAATTTCTTTCACTTCGCACCATAGTTTTTCTTTTTAAGCATGTTCACCCTCTTTCTCACTAGTTTGTTCTTGGTCGAACTCAGTGAATATAACAGGCGATTTATTAAGACGTCTGAATTTTTGGTAGGTCATATTTTTGATTTTCATGAATAAAAAGAGATAACATTTTAAAGTAGAGTTGTCATTTTTTTTATTTCCACCGTAAAAATAGTGTGTTCTAAGTAATTTTTCGTTATCTTAGTTTGTTTCAGTTTTACGTCATGTGACTGTGGTTTCTTATGTGTTTTTATAGTTCTGTCGGTTTGTGGATACATACATCACACCAAAATCTTGGGTAACCTAGATTTTTTTTAGCTTATAATGAGCTACTATGCTAATACCATAATATTTAATGAAGTCTAGCCGATCTAGATGTCAGACTTCACCAATCGTCACTGATAGCATTATGCCTAATTTGGATTTTCAAAACTGGTCCAGCCACTTGTTCCTATGATTAACAGAGCGCTAATTGTGCTGGGTGAAAGGTGGAGAGAAAGCAACTTTTTTCTAAGACGAACAGAATCGACGCCTTGACCACTATCGCTTTGTGCACTTTCTTTATAAGGAAAAAAAGTGCACTCTTTATAAATACATAGCAAGTAATCTGCGATTCAAAAGTGAAAATGGTCATTGATGTGTCACAAAAGCGAAGTAAACATAATGCAACACAAAGTTCCCTGTTTAGAATCACGACTTTTATCCCCGATTGGTAGAGCCTCTCAGATCTCCAGCGATCAGATCCTTGAAGTTGCTAAGGGGTGTAGTCAGAGGCATATCGGAACATGTGCCTACATATTTTGCAGTAGTGAGTATTCCATATGTGACAGGTTGCAAGCCCATCGCCGCTTAAAGTCGCCGATTTTTTTCCTTCGCTGTTTCATGCACCTAATGCTTACTTAAGTTTTTCGAATAGAAATAGGTACCTACTCATCGGTACACGACTGGTTTTGAACCCGCGACCATCGGATCTAAAGTCGGGGAACCTCCCTCTAGGCCAACATGACTTGTAAAGTTTCGTGTTTATGCACAGGATTTCGTTCGACACTTCAGCTTCCTAGGCGCTTGGAAGCGCGTTCAAAGTTTTCATGTTGTCTTATGATCAGCCTGTAAAACAAGCATTATCGCCGCACACAACTGCACCGAAGCAAACGCGAGCCCCACCCCTCGCGATTCGGCGTTTTTATATTTTTGCACATTCAAAAAAAGAACGCGGCAGACAAAGATGGACTGATGACGAGATCCACTGAACAATACCGAGCAAGCGGGACGGAGCCACTTCTGTCATTGCGATCGCGAAATAAAAATGTGCAAACCGTTCCTTTTTTAAATGTGATGCTTTTTTTACGTTAGTCTGCGTTCGCAATTAGTGTTGTGCCGTTGTCGTATCGAGCATTAGGAATATGCAAATAATATGTGGGGTCCGGGCCGGGCCTGATTCGATTACTAAAGCTTTTATGGCTCATTCAATAACATTATTGGATGGAAGTAAAGAGATCACGGAAGCGAGTCCATTCAAGCCAGCGAAGGTCGCCGTGTTCTTGATAGAATTAAAGGACCCACAATGTCTACCTATAAGTATCTAGACTTCTACACCCGTTTTCTCGTGAATCCTTTCCTCATTTTATCGCAATCTTCTTAAGAGCTCGAGTTATGGCGGTTCCTTGTAGAGAACTCGAACAAAGGGCTGATGAGAGAATGTTTTAGAGTTGTTTTTCAGTGGCTTTGAAGCTTGTAAAGCTAAAAACATCGATGAAACCTAACAAGCATTTCGAAACTTAGGTATCTACGTTTATCTGCATTTGTCTGAGCCATGTCCATTCCCGGGGCCCTGTCATATCCACATCCGAGTAAAAATAAAAATAATACTGAATGGGATTCGAGACCATATTGCGTAAGCCTTCCAGGTGCATTCTAATCAAAAACGTCGGGACACGCCAGGACGTCTGCAAATTTTAATGCGAACAGAAAAAATGTTGGCAACCCAACGCTTGCGTGTGTGCGTGCACCCCACACACACAACGACCCGCGCCATGTCGGTGCATGCTTTACGCGCGGAAAAAAGTGCTGCGATATTGATTTTTCTGTACAGCCACGAGGGGGGCTAGGGTGGTAAAGGGGAGGTTCGCCCGCGGCCTGAAAAACCGTCTGTTGAAAAAAACCGAGACGAAAAGGCACCCCACCCTTTTTAATTGGTAACGCAGTGTCAATAGGGCTAATCCCGGCTGTAATAGCCTGCTTTTGTCTCACGAATGCATTTTTCAGTGTTGCCATGCGCCTTCACTTTTCAAGTTTCGAGTGGTAGAGTACAGCCCGGCACTGTTTCGATGAAAATTATAGGTATAGGTTTTCAAAGAAGTTGTCTGGAATTTTTAATTAGGCAAGTTATGTACCTGTTTAGAATAATATAAAATAGGTAAGTACTATGTTAACTACGTCAAAGAAGTTTTGCATAATGCAATTGCGTTGTGAATAATGGAAGATTGTATACCTAATAGACAAAAATTGATGATAATTTTAATGCCTTAGGTAAGCGGTTTTATGACTCTGTTTATATGGTAAACTCAATGATAATACTTACTTAAATTAAGTAATAAGTACCTACTAATAAACCTGAAAGTCATCACATTTCAACTTAAGTTGAATCTATGTATATATATATATCATAAGTACCAACTTTAGTTATTAGTTTTAGCCTTGTTCCGCTTGAGACACAGGTTTTCCTAGTTCAGACATCGTTTAATTTTTTACCCTTAATTATATATTAATTCTCAATGTTATTCGTAGCACTAAGGTAATGAATAAAGATTTATTTATTTATGTAAGCTCTGTTAAAAGGAACGGCGTTTGTTTATTCACTAGTTTCTAAGATCATTTATAGTCTTCATTGGGATTTTATTGAATAAAATTTATGTATTGTATTTTAATAATATTTTTTATTATAAACATCCAATTTATTTATTTATTTAACCTTAAATATTACGGTTTAATGTCCAATGAAAAATATGATATGGTTTGTATAATAAAATATGTTTTTTTTTTATCAAGAGTTGAATTGTCTGGATCTAACGTGCTTGTGACATCGTTGTTAAAACGCTTTACAGTTGCGAGCAAAAAATATTTTTTCAATTCACAGAAAAACAGGTTTAGTTACGTAAGCTACGTATTTACCTAATAAAATCTAGATAACTTTTGACCATATTATATATTATAACATAATATGAACCACCTTGATTAGTATACAAGGTGATTCATAATATGTTTGCTATCTAGAAAGGGGCTTATTCTACACCCAATTGACAAAAAGGTTTGTTCTACGACTTTTGGAAAATTCGATATTTTTCATTGAAAAAACTCTATGCAAAAATCCTCTGTTTTGGGGTCAAATCAGTTCAAACTCAATGAATCAGCTGTTTTAGGTAGCGAATGTGTAAAGGGTTACATCTTTAATCTTTTGAACCCAAAGAAACCTTACCGGCCCGTGGTACACCCTGCCGACAGATAAAAATGGCTCTCACTCCACACACCAACCCGCAATAAATAAATAACACCCAACAGTATCTCATACATAGTCCTGACCCCACACTAGGATTCCCTGTGTGGGTATTAGAAACTACGAGTACCATGATACCACAACACCCAGACCCGGAACAAATATTTGCAGATTATGCAAACATTAGTCCCGAAACGGCAATCGAACGCGCACCCCTTACGTCTCTGACGGGCACTCGCCCGCTGCGCCACCGAGGTCGTTAAATTAGTGATAAATTAGTCGGTATAATTTATCTATGCAGGTAGGAATTTAATCATCATCATCAGCCTGACGAAGTCCACTGCTGAACATTGGCCTCCCCCAAAGAGTGCCTTGACGAACGTTCTTGAGCCTTCTCCATCCACCGACTTCCCGCAACCTTCACAATGTTGCCTGATTCTTCTAGGCTTGGTCGCGAGGAACAGGCGTAGCTTCACCTAGTTTCTAAGACGTTTCAAAGTGATCCTAGTGATTTTATTGAAATAAACGCCTTTTGACTTTGACTTTGGTCCATCGGGTGGGGTGGTCATCAACACTGCACATGTTAAAGCACATGCTGCGATTTAAAAGGTTCTAATAGAGCTTTAAAAGAGCGCATAAAATAGTCGTGCCTAAAAAGATTCTTAAAGGACCATCCCTATAAGCAGCCCTCTTTACAGATAAATGGTAATTCGCAAACCATGACCTCGGCAAGTGGTCCGATTGTCTGGGCGGACGTGACGTCACGCACGCACTTCCGGCGCTAATTGGCAGCGTCTGGACGGACGGACATCCTCGGATATCGGTTACTTTTCTATATGTATGCCGGAGCCATAATCGTAGTATAATCTACGAATGTTTAAGAGAATACAACACTAGCTCCGCGGATTCGCTTGCGTGGTAAGCGGATAATTTGCTGTCTATTATTTAAAAAAACACATAGATCCGTTGCTCCGTTGCTGCGTGAAAGAAAGACAAATCAACAAACAAATACACTTTCGCATTTATAATATTATATAGGTACACGTATTCCATAACTAGTATCCTATCCCGAAAGGGGGTATTTATATTAAGAAAAAGAAACTATATCAGTGAAAAAAATACAATGTTTTTAAGATTTATTTTTATAACTTTTTCAAATCTGCCGTTTTTTGGTATTTTTACCATCAATATAATTATTATTAAAGATACGAGAAGTTAAACATCGAGATTGCTTCCTAAAACAGCAGCATTATGAGTTCTAAATTCGAATTCGAAATAGGCAGGAATCAGTTCTTTTTTCAAATGTTGCGCGTAGGAAACCAAAGATTTTGGAATCTCTAAGTAGCAAAGAGACAAAAGTCGTCCAAACCTCCACGACATTGACCGTGTCGCGTCGTGACGCAAGCCACTTGACATCAATTCAGTGCCAGACGCCGAGCGAGTTCAATGCATTCTGCATAATCTACCTACGCAGTGCATTGCATAATTGAGTTGAAGGTAAGATAATCGTTTGAATTCAATGTTTGTAAAAATGCAAAAAACTGAAAACTTTTTGCCGACGACACGCGCGGGAGCCGCGTTCTTGAGAAATTGAGACCGTTCGTTGTCACGTCGCGTTGCTGGGCTGCGATTGTCGCGTCGTGTGTGTGACGGCAAAGCGACGCGGTGGCCGTGGAGAAGTATGTTCAAAAAAATTTAGTTGAAATAATTTAATAGTAAAATTGTAGTAAGTAGAAGTCCATAACTAAATAACCAATTTTGAGTTTGACATTTCGGGGTGTAGTGCGTGTTACAGTCAGTAACAGTACAGGCTGGTTGGTTTAGTGATGGGCGCGTGCGCAGCTAGTGATGCGCGGCACAGGGGTATGCGATACAGCTCAACAATATCGCAAGCTCCTAAAAATCCAACTCAAAATTAAAGTTTTTTTTTATACAACTGAGATGGCAAACAAGCATACGGCCCTCCTGTTGGTAAGCGGTTACCGTAGCCTATGAGCGCTTGCAATACCAGAGGCATCACGCACGCGTTGCCAACCCCGAACCCCCTTCCCCTAAAGAGCTCTGGCAACCTTACTCACCGCAGGAACACAACACTATTTGAAACAAATAATGTTATTTGGCTGCGATCTTCTGTAAGGCGGAGGTACCTCTCCAGGCGGGCTGCTCCAATTTAGAACGAGGAAATCTCGCTATGCCCTACCTCCTCCAAAACTTTATTCACAAGAGGTAAGGATCATTTTACAATAATTTTAGATGACATATCGCACGCCTTTTGAACACGGCTTTAAGGTGTAGACCTAATGACCGTGATCATAGAAACCCTTGACAAATAGAGCCATGATAGAGCCCCCTCGCCCTATGTTTATCTCGGCTTGTTACAAACCACTCGTGTAGAAACACCCTTATAGACGTTAATTGAATAGAGGCAATAGAACAACTTTATTGTGACAATTAATTATTTAGGTGAGGATTCGAAATAGGTACTAATTCTTATAACACTAACCTAACCAATACAAGGTGATTCATAATATGTATAAGTACTATCCCGAAAGAGAAAGAAAAAAACCAAATTGACTTTTCTTAACCCAATTGGGTTTTTGAAAAAAAAAAAATTATTGTTTTTTTTATGTATTTTCAAACTTTATTATTAATAATATTGATATTTAATGCAAAAAACTTCAATTTTTTTTTTCAATTAATTATAAACAATTAAAAATTGATGAAATTTAAATAAAAATCACGTGACTATAAACGCGCCATGATTGGTCACCATAGTTGTGACGTCATAATGTTATAGCTATTTAATAACAGTACAGCGTTTACGGCTATTACACGTGTCTAGACAATAATATTAAAAATTTATTGCTAAAATCGAAACCAACTAACAGTTGGTTTCGATTAGCTATGTGTGATAAAGGATTTATTAAGGCAAAGTCTGATAATATTCCTGATGTTGATATATTTATGATCACCGATTTTTTTAAAAATGACGTTCGGTTTAATTCTGCTGAAGTTCGAGGTGCCAAAAAAAATTCGATTTTGTTTAGGGATTATCACGGTGCACTGCTTGAAACCATTTATTTCGACGTTTGTCATCTTGGGACCCATTTAAAAACATTTTATCAGGAGTTGCCTTTGTAGTATTCGTACATAATGGTACAAAACAAGAACGATAACTTTTGAGGTTCGACATTTTAAATATAAATTTAAATATTTAATAATGACAACAAAATTAAATAGATCAAAACACTGTATTTATTATTTTTCTATCAACTGCAATGAGTGAAAACTAACATTATGACGTCACACGCGCTCGGGTTTGTTCGGGAGTTGTCGGCGTGTCTTCGGTACTGGATTCAAAATTTTTTTTTAAATTTGATATAACTTCTAAAATTTTTTTTTCAAAAACCCAATTGGAGGAACCGAAGCCGCGGGCATAGCTTATTTATAGAAAACTAGCTTCCGCCCGCGGCTTCGCTCGCGTGGTACCTAAGTATATAAAAATTAGCCTATATGATATTCTTCGTAAATAACTCTTTATATTCCAAGTTTCATAGAAATCGGTTGAGCCGTTACGGCGTGATTGAATAAAAAAAAATCCAAAATCTAAACATCCAAACATCCTCACAAACTTTCTCATTTATAATATTAGTAGGATTAGTAGGATAGGATAAGTCTTATTCGAAAAAATTCAAAGTTCCATTCTAAGGATAAGGTCTCATCATCATCATCATTAATCATTCGGAGGAGGTAGGGCACAGCGAGATTTTCTCGCTCTAAATTAGAGCAGCCCGCCTGGGGAGGTACCTCCGCCTTACAGATGATCGCAGCCAAATAACATTATTTGTTTCAAATAGTGTTATGTTCCTGCGGTGAGTAAGGTTGCCAGAGCTCTTTAGGGGGGGAGGGGTTCGGCAGGCAACGCATTAGCAATGCTCCAGGTGTTGCTAATGTCAATAGGCGACGGAAACCACTTACCATCAGGAGGGCCGTAAGCCTGTTTGCCTGCGTATAACATAAAAAAAAAAATACAACCGTTTGAAGTCCACTGCGAGAACATCGGCCTCCCCCACAGATTTCCGGAGTGAATTCCTATCACGTGGGGAAAACTGCCCATACTCACCACACTGGGCACAGGTTTAAAACTGCTAAACCCCAGTCAGTAAACGAGGTTATTTTTTAATATTTTATTCCATCGCATACCGATCGGTATAATTTGACAAGCCAGTCCAAACAGAGGGTCTAACCTACGAGGGTGTCTATTTGTCTATGGTGCTTAGGGATGATCAGTCTAGCGATCACGACATATGTCGGATGACCAGTCAGCGGTCACCATTTTGTATGCTCGATGAACACAAATGGGGTATCAGTGACTAATTAAATAAATATTCTGGACATATCACACGGTCAATTGATCCCAAACTAGGCATAGCCTGTACTATGGGTACCAGAGACTGATATACATAATAGATAACTATTTAACACCCAGACACAGAACAAACATCTGTGTTCATCACACAAATGTTTGTCCAGTGCGGGAATCGAACCCGCGACCTCTAGCGCAGAAGGCAGAGTTACTACCAACTGAGCTATGAGGCCTGTTCTAAAGAATAAAAGTCAATTATAAAGAAATAATTCAGTTGGTAGTAACTCTGCCTTCTGCGCTAGAGGTTGCGGGTTCGATTCCTGCACTGGGCAAACATTTGTGTGATTAATACAGATGTCTAGGTGTTAAAATATTTATCTATTATGTATATCAGTCTCTGGTACCCATAGTACAGGCTATGCCTAGTTTGGGATCAGTTGACCGTGTGTGATATGTCCAGAATATTTAGTTATTTATTATTTATTTTATTATTTAAAAGTATACACAGTAGGACGGTGATTTATTCAGAACAATAATTAAAACCTTAATTTATGAGTGTATAAATATGGTGAATAAAATTAATTTACGAGATAATCTCATAAAATGCTGATTAATTTTGATTGCGAATGTAGATTGGTGCTGTTTAGCATAAGTTAGTGCATTCGAGGCTAGGCTAGTCTAGATCTAGGATATAAAAAGTTTACTGTTAGGTTTGTAAGAATGTTTTAATCTTCATGTCATTTCTTTCTTGGTTAACCGAATGAACGTTAGGTCAATGACCCAGGGGAGTTATTGCGTAACTGAGCTGATAGTCGGAAGCGGCCTCATCTGTGAGGTATATATAATATGCCTTGAGTAAATTTTGTGAGTATATTAGTATTATTAGTGATGATTATCTTCTAATTTCAGTAAAACTTTATGAACTAAACTAAAATCTAAGTATTAAACTTTTGAATATAAGATGATTCATGGTAAGTATATCCCGAAAAGGGCAAATTCTACTAATATGGACTGCACCCCTAAAAGAATATACCCATTTCGGGGATAGTATACCTTCTAGTTGCGGAACACGTTGTATTATTATTCTCAACTATCGAAAAACAAGGTCCTCGAATGGCGACAACGAACCGGGCGACCCAGTGTTCGATGACATTGTGAAGCATTGCAAAGGCTCAAGATCATTCGTCGTGGCACTCTTTGGGGGAGGCCTATGCCCAGCAGTGGACTTCTACAGGCTGATGACGATGATGATGGTGATTGAAAAACAATAAGAGCTTAACACTTTTATTCAGTCATTAAAGTTTTCTTAAGTAACTTCACATAGTTCTAGTTCTTAAGTAAGTAGGCAACATAACTTTCTAAAGATAGCAACAAAAAATGACACCTAAGTATCTTTAAAATAAAATTATTTGCAACTGTGGACTGAGCCACAGAACAGAACATACTTTTCTTTTCTATGCTGACCCAAATTTAGTAACATTAGCATCTTCCCCACATAAGGGGTGCACACACGGTCCAAATGTCGTGTATTGACCCGCGACTCAAGGCCAGGCCAAGTTCAAGGGCAAAAAACAAGGGTCGCACCCTACGCGACTTCGTCCTAAGGTATTTAATCATTTCCGATTTGAAGATTCTTGGCCGGATATTTTTTATTTTTTTGCGGGTAGTTTTAAATCTTTCTAATGATTTCAATAAAAAAACTATACCGTTTAAACCCGGCTTAACTAATAGTTATACATATAAATATATGTAGTTTTTTAATTAAAATGTCTTATCTTTTTTTAAAGATTACCTAATTGCCTATGACAATTGTGAGGGCTTTATTATCTTTAACAAGTATTTTTTTTGTTTGCTGAGATTAATTGTTATTTGTTCTGATAAAATTACATGTCTGTTTTGCTCAGTACCTATATTTTTTATACTAACTTTTTCTGAGTAAAAAGATAGTCTATCTTTTAACGACAACCAACTGTTTTCAGTTATTAAATATTGTGATTCATCATCATTTTCAGCCTGCAGAAGTCCCCTTCTGGACATAGGCCTCCCCCAAAGAGTTCCATGACGAACGGTCTTGAGCCTTCTCCATCCACCGACTTCCTGCAACCTTCACAATGTCGTCGATCCATCGGGTAGGGGGCCTTCCAACACTGCGTCGTCATGTTCGTTGTCAGTTCTCCGAGATATATGGCCTGCCTACTGATATTTCAACTTGTTAATTCTAAGAGCTATGTCGGTAACTTTGGTTCTTTATTCTTTTATTCTTTATTGTACACAAGAAAAATACAGATACAAAAATTAAAAAGAAAGGTATGTACAAAGGCGAGCTAAACCCTAAAAAGAGTTTTCTTCCAGCAAACCTTTCTTCTATGGATTTCCTCGTTTCGAATTCTATCACGTAGTGAAACTCTGAGCATAGCTCTCTCCATAGCCCGTTGCGTATGAGCTTGTGTATGAGGCCTATAGTTAACGACCAAGTCTCAGTGCCATATGTCATCACTGGCAACACGCACTGATTGTAGACTTCCGTCTTGAGGCTCTGCGGTATCTGCGACGAGAAGATATATCTCTGATTGAAATATATATCAATTTCTGATCTGAACTGCTAAAATTAGCAAGCCCAAGCATTTTTTCGTATCGGTTAAGCAAGTGGTTGGTAATTTTTCCACTTAACTTCAATTGGTTTCACAATACCGTTCACATAATTCCTACAAGGATATTGTTCTTAAACAACAAAGTTTTTATCCCAAACGGCATTTAATAGCCTCTTATTCCAAAAAGTTTACCAATATACTTATCAGACTATAAAATGCTATCACATGCCGGATGTCTAATCACATGTTTATAAACATATGCCTACCATACTAACTGTGTACATACTGTGATGTATTCTGTGCTCACGCGTAATCAACGTGGATGTAGGCCTACGCCGTAGCGGTGCTACGAACTTTGAACTTTTGACATAGCTGAAAGTGAAGTTGTTCGTAGAGGGCCTACGAGCTCGCTTGAGTAGTTTTGGGGAGGGTAGGTTCATTTTGTTTTATGTTAAGAATCGACTCCTATCCTCGGTTATGTCTAGATTGGTTTTGGTCCAAAACACAGTATCAGGATTTATGGTTCTAAGGTATTTACGATGAAAGAAAGGTTCGCGTGAATTTACAAATCGCAGCGAAATAACATTATTTGTTTCAAATAGTGACGGTTCCTGCGGTGAGTAAGGTTGCCAGAGCTCTTTAGGGGGGGAAGGGGTTTCGGGGTCGGCAACGCGTGCGTGATGCCTCTGGTATTGCAAGCGCTCATAGGCTACGGTAACCGCTTACCATCAGGTGGGCCGTAAGCTTGTTTGCCACCTCTGTTGTACAAATACATCATGTTTCATGCCCATAAACTATGCGATTTTGATTAGGCGGTGACAACGCTATTAGTTTATTTAAGCGTAGGTAATATATGTTTTTCGGATGCTATGTACCTAGGTGTAATGTGTTTCTTTTTCTTAGTTTTATTGCGCACTTTAATCCTTCCACTACACTGATTCATTCATTCATAGTAGGCCCTTTTCAGGGCCACCATACCTCAAACTGGTCACTGACCTAATACAGGAAAGAAAGAATCATATAAATATAATATATAGCTCGCAGAACCGACAACCGTTGGGGAGTAAAGGTTCTCGAATGGCGACCACGAACCGGGCGACGCAGTGTTGGAAGGCCCCCCACCCGATGGACCGACGACATTGTGAAGGTTGCGGGAAGTCGGTGGATGGAGAAGGCTCAAGACCGTTCGTCTTGGAACTCTTTGGGGGAGGCCTATGTCCAGCAGTGGACTTCTACAGGCTGATGATGATGATGATGATGAAGAAAGAATCAGTGACACGACAAGTAGAAGAAGTATTATTTTATACATTTGTAAGTACGCCGCCATCCATTAAAGCTCTGCTATGTTTCTTTCCGTCCAAAGGTTGCCTGGAAGATATCGCTTTCAGCGATAAGGCCGCCCATTGTTTTACCCTTTTGTGTGCCATGATTCTCAAAATTATTTCTTGTGTAGTAATCAATAAAGAGTTACCTATCTAACGCTTGTATTTGTATGGCAATAAGATGTCATGGCGGGCCCATGTGTCATAGAAGGTATTTTTCATGGTTAGGGTTTGATTCCCGCTCGGGTACAAAACATTTGCATGATTTGCAAATATTTGTTCCGGGTCTGGGGGTTGTGGTACCATGGTGCTCGTAGTTTCTGTTAACTACACAGGATTATAAATGAGACTGTTAAGTGTTATTTAATTTAAAATTTATAAAATACACAAGAAACAGTTGAGCCATCTAAAGACCGTTACAAACGATCTATAGATAGCTCAACTGATCCAGATCACTACCAGTCGGAAGCGTCCCCAAGATAATTGGCCTCATAGCTCAGTTGGTAGTAACTCTGCCTTCTGCGCTAGAGGTCGCGGGTTCGATTCCCGCACTGGACAAACATTTGTGACTAACACAGATGTTTGTTCTGTGTCTGGGTGTTAAATATACAGTGGTGGTCATCTAATTAGAAACACCTACCTGGGTTTATATTTTTATTGCAAATTCCCTTTCGAACTAATTTTTAACGTATCATTGAGTGTTCCTACGTATTAAAATCGATGTATCGGATATTATATTGCATTGTTATACCATTTTAATAACAGAAAACAACGGTTGTTTTTCTAAAACTGAAAGTTATATTAATAACAAAATAAAAAACGAGATACAATCCGGACAACTAATTAGAAACACCAAAAAAATCATTACTTAAATCATTTTTAATTTGAACAAAACCCCAATAGTTTTGAAAAATACTAAAAATACTACATCCTTAGACAATTAGTATTTGGTAGGGTAGCCTTTATTATCAATAACAGCTTTGCAGCGACGCGGCCTTGAGTCAATCAATTTATAACAAGTTTCTACAGGAATACTTCTCCAAGCGTCTTCAAATGCACTGTAAGTCCATGAATATTAGTAACGTGTTTCTGCGATAGGTTGGTCTTTATAGTGTGCCACAAATTTTCTATGGGATTTAAGTCCGGACTATTGGCAGGCCACTCTAATACTGTCACGGATTGTTCTGTAAGAAACGCTTTAACGCTGCGTGCTGTGTGCTTTGGGTCGTTGTCATGCTGAAATATCCAAGTTACTGGCACATTTTCCTCGGAATATGGAATCATTGTCTCTTCCAAGATCTTTTTGTATTGATATTGATCCATTTGCCCTTCAATCTTTCTCACGGGACCAATCCCGTACCCTGAGAAACATCCTCACACCATTACATTTCCACCACCGTGCTTAACTGTCTTTTTAGTGTACTTGTTATTCAAAGCCTCGTTTATTGGTCGTCGTACATATCGTTTTCCATCGGAATTAATCAAATTAATTTTAGTTTCATCTAAAAACAAAACTTTTTTCCATTGATGAATAGTCCAACTGCCATATTTGCGAGCGAATGCTAGACGATTTTCTCTATGTTGCCTGGTTAGTAGTGGTACTTTTCTAGCGATCCTTCCTAACAATTTTCCTTCAACCAACCGTCTACGAACTAGTTTAGTGGACACGTGTCGAGGATCGTCTTCTGAAAATACCTCTTTTCTTATAACATTGGATACTTTAAAGGGGTCCGCCTTAGCTAATCGAAGCATAAGCCTGTCTTCTTGAACTGTAGTCTTCCTGGGCCGAAGTTTTCTTGGCACGTTATCTGATGTTCCGTGTAGTTTGAAATGTGCGAGGGCGTTAAATATCATCTTTACGGAACATTCCAAATAATCGGCGATCTTTCTGTAACTCCATTTTTGTTTTAAATGAAAATTCACTATAATTTTTCTCGTTGCTGCATCACAGCTCTTATTTTTACCCATTTTTAATAAAACAACAATAAATAGTAACTTTTCGTAATGAGTTAGAAATGGCGGCAATATTTACAATGTGATTGACAATTGTGAGAACTGTATTTCAGTTTAAAAAATCAAATTTCAAACCAAGTCATACAATGTTTCTAATTAGTTGTCCATTCTGCCAGTCCTAACGATATTGATACTTTTTGTTTCACTGATATTTATTTTTATTGTCGTCTTGGTTGTCAAATATTATTGCTTGTAATTAAACTAGAGATATTAAAGTACATTGTAAAGTAGTGAAAAAAAAAATACCTCCTATTAAATGCTATAATAATGTTAGTTACTTTATAAAAATGTCAGGTGACTAGGTGTTTCTAATTAGATGACCACCACTGTATATCTATTATATATATCAGTCTCTGGTACCCATAGTACAGGCTATGCCTAGTTTGGGATCAGTTGACCGTGTGTGATATGTCCGGAATATTTATTTATTATTTATTAATTTATAATAATTATTATTATGTTCTCGTCCTAATCAAATTCCATCGAAACATGTCCCGGGCACTACAGCGCGCTATAAATGGGTTAAAAAATTCCACCGAACGCAGTCCAAATCATCTAGAATAGATGTAATAAGGCATAACTTACTTTTATATTTATTTTGTGTTTTAAATTAAGTTCTAAGTTTGATAATGTATTACTTGTTTCTATTACTACTGTTCTTCATAAATTTAGCAACAGATTTGAACTCAAATCATCATAATCATCATTTCAGCCGTACGACGTCCACTGCTGAACATGGCCTCCCCCACAGACAGAGCGAATTCCTTATCAGGGGGGATTTGCCCATAATCACCACGCTGGGCATGCGGGTTGGCGAGCGCAGTTAGAGCTATCGTTGTTAAAATGAGGGACGCTGCTGCCCATCCCCTAGCCTTAGTCGCCTCTTACGACATCCGCGGATAGGTAGATATGGAGGGGCCTATTCTTCAACCGGGGCCACCACGGCCAAACTCAAACTCGGAACTCAAATGCAGAGATTAATTAATATTGATACAGGTGTGCCTAGTGTGGACATCATTACATAAAGAGTTTCGGGAACTAAATATGTGTATAGCGCACTAATTAGCTATTTGGTATTTTTTATGAGTTCTAAGTTTTTTATGAGTTTGGTTAAGATTGTGTGTTTTTACAGCAAATAAAGTATTTTATTTTTTTCTCATTTTCATTTCATTTAGGTATTTTTATATGTTTTGTTGAACTAAAAGTTATTACAAAACAGTGCACAATCATAAAATACCGTCTACAAAATAACTCTAAATTGGCCGTAGATTAGTTCAATTAGATGGTTACCAGTTACCACCGTTACGCCACGCTCTGCGGCGGGGATTAGCGTGGAAAACTACTGATTTGGTCTCCGATCCTTAGCCTTTTAATTGCTATTCTTAGTCGTTCATATTTATTCCTCACAAAAGTCACAGAATAAAGAAACAAAATTTTCCCGCTCTAATTTGGAGCAGTTAGTACCTCCGCCTTACAGAAGACCGCAACTAAACTACATTTTTTATTTCAAATACTGTTGTGTTCCTGTGGTGAGTAACGTTACCAGAGCTCTTTAAGGGTTAGCGGGTTTTATTTTATTTTTATGTTATACGGAGGCAAACAGGCTTACGGCCCTCCTGATGGTAAGTGGTTACCGTCGCCTATTGACATTAGTAACACCTGGAGCATTGCTAATGCGTTGCCTGCCGAACCCCTCGCCCACCTGAAGAGCTCTGGCAACCTTACTCACCGTAGGAACACAACACTATTTGAAACAAATAATGTTATTTGGCTGCGATCTTCTGTAAGGCGGAGGTACCTCTCCAGGCGGGCTGCTCTAATTTAGAGCGAGAAAATCTCGCTGTGCCCTACCTCCTCCGAAAGGGACCTCCTCCGGGGTTCGGTGTTCGAAACGCGTGCGTAATGCCTCTGGTATTGCAGGCGTTCATAGGCTACTGTAACCTCTTACCAACAGGTGGGCCATCGTATACTTGATTACGTTTGTTTCTCGCAGCCAAGACTAAATAATTGAGCAAAAGAATCTAAAAATAATCTTCCAAATACCTACTTAGTACCGACACCTAAGAGTTTTTACCGTTAGATCAGATCAGCCTACCAATAAAATGGTTCAACTTTAATTCGTACCGAACAATTGGCGGGTACCGAGCGTGACATCGCACCTGATTATCAGCAGCGTGGAGCAACGGTCCAGTGGACCCCTTGATCGCTGATAATGCTGATCAAAGCTAATGATCCATAGGGCTGTTGCCCACAAGCAGAGTAGCAAGTTGTGTGCAATTCAACGCAATGGTTGTATTGTTGCTAGGGGTTGCAGTTTCATAGATTCTCAATTTCGAAACTGACGTATGAAATTGGCCTCATGAGTTTCGAAGTTTCGGAATTTCGAAACTGGATGATGGATCGAAAAATTAAGAAAAATCAGAGTTTTTGTTAGATGTGGAAGTGTATCTATGTAAACGCCGGAAAACGCACAATGAAGGCAAAATTTTGTTTTAAATGTACTATTTAATAGATTTCACTTCATTTTCACTTTTATCTAGCAGTTTCGAAATTGCAGAACATGGCAAAATTGTACGAAATTTCGAAACTATGAAGCTTCGAAATTTCGGAATGCACCCCCTAATTGTTGCATTATCCTAAACTGATCAGACATGAGCCCCGTCATCAGCAACGTCTAATGATTTTATTTTGATTCTCTACACTACTTCCCACCGATTTCCCACAATTTTCCCAAAGTCGTCGGTCCATAAAGTGGGGGCCTTCCAACACTGCGTCGCTCGGTCAGTAGTCGAGAACCTTTACTCCCCAACGGTTGTCGGTTCTGCGTGCGATATGGCCTGCCCATTGACACTTCAACTTGCTAATTCTGAGACTTACAGAACAGAGACGTTCTATTTACATAAATAGCATAAAATGCTCTTAAAGTTTATTTTGCTGATTCCGCTATCGGAATGTTCATTTCGTTATGATCATTCCATCCAATCCCAGTCATAATAAGCGAATTAATAGCTGTTGAAATACTGACTCACGCGCAGATGACGCTGCGCTTTTTGCCCCTGAAGTAATTGGCCGTGCCTTGGGCGCTACTATCTACCACCTCATCTATAACATTTTAATAATAACTGTTGCCAAATCCGTGGCTGCACTATACTAACTGGTAACTAATCTATGTTACCGGTCTCTATACTTACTGGTAACTAATCTATGGTACGAGGTGTTTAATCTGTGGCATGGCAATAATGGTACTGTGGCACAATCTGTGGCTATCTGGTACTAGCTGTAACGTAATCTGTGGTTCTAAGGAAAATTCTGTTTTTAACTGACTTCATTGTGTTAGAGTTCATTGACTAAACTTAGGCGAGTTACTCACTAATGCCCGATTCCTTTATTGATCGAGCGAGCCAAGCAAGCGAAGGTCTCTCAAACAACTTATCAGTATGTTGTATGTTCATTTGTTTGAGCATAAATTTCGAACCGTCAGATTGACTTGGAATTTAGTAGGTCAACAGGTTAAACCATGAAAATTGCTTGTCAGAATATGAGTTAAATCGGCCAAGAGGTTGATAAGATATGGGCATACAATAGGGGGGTTTTTTAAACAAAGTTTAATTATGAAACTGGGTTAAGACTAGGACTAACTAAACCCTGGTTTTGTGACGTGTTATTTCATACAATTGCTTTATGTCATAACGTCAAATGTATGAAATGACACGTCAACCAGACAAAACCAGGTTTCAGTTAGTCCTAGTCTAAACCCAGTTTCATAATTTGAATTCAGTTGACAGGCCTCATAGCTCAGTTGGTAGTAACTCTGCATTCCGCGCTTGAGGTTGCGGGTTCGATTCCCGCACTGGAAAAACATTTGTGTGATGAACACAGATGTTTGTTCTGTGTCTGGGTGTTAAATATTTATCTATTTAGTATATCAGTCTCTGGTACCCATAGTACCCAGTTGATTGTGTGTGATATGTCCGGAATATACATATTTATTAAGCTAATTTATTTAATAATAACAGGGATGAAGTTTATAAACTTGTAGACCGTACCAAATACAGCTGGCTAGTCTTGTATGTTAGTGTTTGACAACAAGTTTGACATTTAAATGCCCTATTAAAACAAACTTGCCTAAATCCATGTGGCATTAAAGGCTTGTTACACAAAAAATAAGATGTAACGCTTGCCTTTTAGGCACACCGACCGCAGACTTGTAAAATACTCTCCACCACACTGGTTCTTTCACCAACGGTCACTGGCTTTTGCGATCACCAGACTTTGACTTGTCAGCTGACCTGGACAGAACCAGTGACAGGAAATGCGAGAGGTTTTGTGTTTCGCCTTGATAAAGCTTTTGCCCTTTAAATTATAAGCATATACTTATTACGACCTCGGTGGCGTAGCGGACGAATGCTCGTCTGAGATGCAAGGGCGGGTTCTATTCCCGCTGTGGGACAAGAAAAATGTTTGCTAACCTAAATTAGTCGTACTTGGACCACTGAGCGATTTTCTGTTTCGTTGGGCGCATCTCGGAGGCCTTTGGGCGGCCTTAAAACGTCACAAGGTTGGCCACTACTCATTTACAGCATTTCAATAACAAGTTTTCTTTCAGGTTAATAGATTTTCCAAAAAAGTTACGAAACTATTATGACACCAACGTAAGTTAAGTCCACCCATCCACTTGGTGAACGCGCAGAACGTTGCTTGCTTGCTTGTCGTGTCACTGATTATTTCTTGGTCATCTTGCATTAGGTATGTGACCAGGTTGAGGTATAGTGGCCCTGAAAAGGGCTTTTATGCCCGTCGATGAAAGAATCAGTGTGTTGAAAGGTTTAAGTGCGCCTCTTAGAGGCTCCTCTCGTCCACATGTCACATGTCTTCGAATGTTTGTTCGAATTCTAGAACATGACAACTCGCGACTTTTTCTTTCACCGTCTGAGAGCCCTAGTATAGCCGAACATAAATTTTCCGAAAGGAAAATCCATTGATGTGCGACCAGGATCCGAACCCTGGACCTGTGCGTGGATCCAAAGGCACCACTACTACACTAACTTGCTTAACTAAGTTGTTCTATTATAAACGTTACGGAGAACGAGCTTCAACGTCAAAGCCAAAAAACTTCAACACAACCTAATAACTAGGTCTAGCTAGCTTATATAGACAGGGCCTAGACTTGCATATTTGTCTATGCGCACGCGACCTTGAACTTTAGATGCACTGCATTAGCATATAAACGCACCGCGCGCCGAGACGATAATCGCGCGAACTGGTTTCCGAACGACGCACGCAACTGGTTCTAGTCTAGTACAGTGCTCTGCAGAAGTGCTCTTGATTTTTTTCACACGTTGGGCAGGTCAGGATCTTGGGTTGATGAACCTGTTTCTTGGCACTGGTGATTTCTTTGTCCGTCACTGATCAGTAATAGCTGCATATTTGTTTCTCATTTGTTTGTTCAAGTTTTTGTCTGTTTTGATACACACACGTATATACCCATAGATAATGAAATTTAATTGATCGAGCGCATGAGGACCCCTCAAACACCGTGGACGATTTGGCGTTGTATGTTTATATGTAAAAATGTATGTTTGTTAATTTTTTGAAACGCTGCTTAACGGATCTGCATGAATTTGGTAGGCTATGCTATCTAGATTTGCTAGTGAATCGGTAGATATGAGGTGAATCGGTAAAGGGTTTGCTAAGATATTGAGTTCAAAAATCAGATTAAAAAAAATTACAATGTCATATTATGAAATGGTTTTGTTTATATTGTCTAAAAGGTTTTTTATTTTCATTCTAGATGTAGGTATAGTTTTTGAGATACGAAGGAAAGAAGTAAAATCAATATAGAGTGAGCTCCCATTTCTTAGAGTTTCATTGGCTTCGTAGTTCAGGTAAGATTGGAAAGTTCGTGCAAAAAATATGATTTTCAAAGTTAATCTTAGTTGTGTGTGCCTCAACGATCATCAAAGCACCAACTTTTACAGGACATAGTGAGATCTCAGAGGCGAATAACTAGTAGGTACCTATACCTAATGGCGCAGTTTTTATGGCGCTTAATAAGTTATAACTGGGTTGGATAATTCTATTCCAAGATTTAAAACATGGCCGTTAGTAAGACCTTTTTAGAAATAACAAAAATATTTGTACGTATGTTTTATATTAATGGAAATAAATACTCGAGCAGAAACACAAAAGGATTACGAATATGTTTGCTAAAGCAATTTTATTTAATTCCGTCTACGCAAAGTAACCCAACACAAGTTGTAAAATCCTGAATGTTTTCTAGCCAGTACTTTTCCTGCTGACTGTACTTACTCGTTCGTCTCAGAAGGGCATGCAAGTCGAATATCTGGACATTAAAATATTATCGCTCTTTTATTTTATTTTGTAAGCATTAGGTATTTTTTTTACAATTTTCTTCTTCTTGTCGTGTCATTTTCGTGATTCTTTCTTGGTCATCCTGTATTAGGTCAGTGACCAGTGGTGCAATTGTGTAAGCGTAATGGCAATGAAGATCGTAACTTTGAGGCTAATTTTAACAATCTTAGCAACATTCAAAACGTTCCAAACTTGACAAGGGAAAACTTCAAGACCTTAGTTTCTTCTTTTTCATGCTTGAAGAACTTCAGATGTCGCTAAAATTGATAAAATCATCCCTAAAATTGCGATCTTCATTACCATTTTGCTAACGCAATAGCCTGGCAGATTTAGGTATGGTGGCCCTGAAAAGGGCCTATGACCGTCGATGAAAGAATTAGTGTAGTGAAAGGATTAAAGAGCGCTTCTTATAGGCTCCTTTCGCGCACACAATTTGCGCATAGATATCATTATCACAATTTTATTTAAAACGTACTTAAAACAGTAAAGGAATAAATGGTGAGGAAACCAGTAAGTATTCTTAGAAGCGGCGATGTGCTTGCAACCTGTCACGTATGGTACTCACCACTGCAAAATGTGGGCATGTTCCAAATTTACGGACATGCCTCTGAGTATCATAATAATGAATATTCCGGACATATCACACACGGTCAACTGATCCCAAACTAGGCATAGCCTGTAAATACTATGGCTACCAGAGACTGATATATATAATAGAAAAATATTTAACCCCCAGACACAGAACAAACATCTGTGCTAATCACACAAATGTTTGTCCAGTGCAGGAATCGAGCCCGCGACCTCTAGCGCAGAAGGCAGAGTTACTACCAAGTGATCTATGAGGCCAGTCATTTACCATTCGTGGTTTAAAAGTCATGAAAAATTGTGATATTTTATTACTTATACTAGTGCTTAAAATCCAGAGTACCGGTTTTTCAAATCCTAGAGTTTTGATTTCGGGTATTAGATAACAGCTCCGGAGTTGGCAGATTTAAAAAGGGAGTTTAGAAATAAGAAAAAAAAAAATTGCATTCTTTCCTTTTTTTTTTTTTCCAACAGAGGTGGCAATGAAGCTTACGGCCCACCTGATGGTAAGCGATTACCGTAGCCAATGAGCGCTTGCAATACCAGAGGCATCACGCACGCGTTGCCGACCCCGAACCCCCTTCCCCCCTAAAGAGCTCTGGCAACCTTATTCACCACAGGAACACAACACTATTTGAAACAAATAATGTTATTTGGCTGCGATCTTCTGTAAGGCAGAGGTACCTCCCCAGGCGGGCTGCTCCAATTCAGAACTAGAAAATCTCGCTGTGCCCTACCTCCTCCTAAATTGTTACTACCAACCAAAAAAAAAATGTCGTCTACATAAATCAACATAGCTTTTATTATTTTTGTGGTCTAGTCACATTTTTAGGTCCTGATGCAACTTGGACCCTGGCAGGAGGAAACTGTAGGTTTAGTTTCCTCCCGCCAGGGTTCAAATTGCGTAAGAACCCTGCGAAAGCTAACTCAGGAACTCTGGAGTTAGTAAAGCTGAATATCAAAACCTAAAACCTCGGTGGTTCAGGGGGCGAGTGCCGCTGCGATCTTTAATTTTTTTTTTTTGTTAATGGTAAACTTTCAGAAAAGCTATACTTAGGGTTACCAACTTTTTTTTACATAATGGATATTATATTGTTAAATAAGGCCGGAGAAAGAAAACATACAGTTAACATTTCAAATTGGAATAAGGTACAGGCTGTGTCTTATATGTCATATCAAAATATGACCTCTCATGCACGTTTTTCGTTTTTTTCTATATAAGCTTATTTGATAAGTTTTTCTAGGTTACTAACTTGTTAAATCTTTCTTTTGCAAATAAATACTTATTTTATTTTTATGTCCGTTATAACGTAGTAATGTGGTACAAATGGCCTCTAACCTACACAATAATTGCAAAAAGGTAAAACAAATTATCTTAATAGTATTTCTCAATATGTTCCGCGTTCAAAAGAAAATAATTTGGTTTTCTTTACTTTGTATCCCAAGAAAAGGCTCGACTTTTCTGTCACATGCAATTTTACAAAGGATACTGGGTAACCTACTGTGCCGGTTCGTTCAAAGATTGTCCAACGACAGACCATTTTGTGAAAATGGTTTGAAATTAAGAATGATTTTTTTTTTCCCTTTTTTTTGAGACACATTATCTAAATGGCCTGAAGAATAGGCCCCTCCATATCTACCTAAAATATCTACAAAAAGCTAGGATGGGCAGCAGCGTCCCTCATTTTTTAACAACGATAGCTCTAACTGCGCTCGCCAACCCGCATGCCCAGCGTGGTGAGTATGGGCAAATCCTCCCACACGATAAGGAATTTGCTCTGTCTGTGGGGGAGGCCATGTTCAGCAGTGGACGTCGAACAGCTGAAATGATGATGATGGTGATTTTAAATATGATCCTTATTTCTGCATTAGAGCTAAAACTTAAATAAACTATATATTTCTTCCTTTCATCAAGTTTAATGGAAATCGTGTTTTGTACTCTACCTCCCGCGATAGAGGCTACACCTAGTGCCTCCTGGCTACCTCTAGTAACTTGTTTTGCTTTCTTGTAACTTTTTTGGTATATAAATTTATTTGTATTTGTACCTATGTATTTATTTCAAATATTTAAATCATATTGAAGTAACGACGGAACTTTTTTATATCGTTTAAAATGGAGTAAGCAGCTTCTGATTAATGATGCGTTTCCCGTCGGCATTGTAATTTTATGAAAAGTATAATATAATTGTGTAATATAATAGAATAGGTACCTATAGAATTATACGTAATGTAATATTAAGTAAATCCAAAAAATAAATGATTTTATTATTAGCTTTTAAATATTTTTCATCATATTACAACGCTTTCAAAATATTTTGAATACTATTTTTATTAACAATTAACTGTTTAAAACGATAAGATTACATCTCCACTACATAAAGTGTTTATTTATTTAATTTGCTAACTAGGAAAAAAAAAAAAATAATTTGCTTAGAAGTTTAAAGAAAAAAAAAAGCATTTCCCGCGTTTTTACAACCGGCAAATTAAGCTTGAAATTTTCTTCTAGGAATTTAGTTTTTTTTTACAAAAATTGAAAATCATGGTCAATTAATTTATCGTTGTTAATTTAATGCCTTAATTAGATTTGCTAGTTAATAAATGAACTCCTGAAAATAAGGCTCAGAAAAAGCTTCTTATCCTATGTTTAGTGTAATTAATGATTAAACTGATAATCTTACCCGTGTGACAGTAATCTTCCAAGTAGTGCCTCGCAGCGCGTTGCACTATCGAGTAGTAGAGGCTCACAGAAGATGCGAGCGCCATTTTATCTTCTCTTCTCTACTCCACTCTTCTCCCTCTCCTAGTCTGTCGCTTACAGTTTGTTACAAAATCAACGTTTCAAAAACAAAAACATAACAACTGAACAACTGAAGGGACCGGTAAATAAAAAATAATCTAGTTTGAACTGCGTTTATGTATTTTTGTTTGCCGGAAAAATATTGTTTTTGCATGTCGAAAAGTGTGAATGTTCCATTTTTTAATTGTCCAAAAGTCACAATTTTGTGTGCATGTCGCGTTAACCGCCGTCCAAAACTCTACGCGAAATGAAACACGTAAGTAAAATAATATAAAATGTTTGGGGCGAGCGGCGCGCGCCGCGGTTGCTGAGAGACTGCCACACTTACTTTTTTTGTTCCCGCCCGTTCGGAGGATGCGGCTCAAATAAGTTTGGATTAACAGATTTTTACCGGATATTATCGTACCTATTGATATTTGTTCATCGGCAGCTATTGTTCTGTTACGATAGCTTTGTTTATGTAAGTTATTTAAAGAGCTTTTATGTGCTTTTGCGTATGCATCTTTAAAGCTTTATTATAATTAAATCATTTTAAGTTTTCGTAGGTTTCACAAATTAATAAAGTGCAAATAATATTCCTACACCAACAATAAGATTCTTATAGTTTCGCACAGAGCTCCAATTAGATTCACACTGGCAATAATTTTCACATTTTCTTTTTTCAATGAGCATTGGCAAGTTTGTAAAAAATAACAAAAACAAATATGGCGGCGGTCGAGAAAACGCGGGAAAATAAGTTTCCCGCCGAGACGGAGCTCGAGACATGCGTACGTAACGCAATGTTTACCTTACACTTTTTACTCTTTTCACTCTAACTTTGCCACTCTTTCAGACGACCTTTTTGTGTCAACACCTTTTTATTTTGGCCGTTTGTTGCTAAGTGAGAAGTATTCAAATAGATAATAAACATGTTATCTCGATGAAAAATGTGTAATTTATAACGCAAACGTCTAATTAGAAGCAATTAGTTTGACTCGTGTCTAATTTAATACATATTCGAAAAATAATTTTATATTAATGCATGCATATTGCATATCAAGATTGCTAATTATTTTAAGTTTCCAATGACATTCAAGCCGAGCAAGTTCTTCGAAAGCCCCAACCATACATTATGGGATCATCACTCGCTAACATAATCGGGTGCACCGACGCAATTATGACGAAACCCTTTTTAAAAACGATTCGCGTAAAAATAAAGAAAAACGAGAAAAATGTTCATCAACGCGACACGACACCCTCCCCGCTGCCCCCTCCCTTGCGCCCACAGCAGCGGGTGGTGTGAGAGAGAGACGCCGATATGAAGCATGCATCCGTCTCATGCGCTGCATCTCGCGCCACCAAGTTTTCATATGAAAACTACCCGCCGCGCGCAGCTTCCTCCAACTAACAAACGTTGGAACTTCCACTCCAGACTCGAGTAAAATGAACCTTATTGTATTAGCATAGGGAAGAAAATTGATAATACTCGAAAATGGATTAAAGGATGCTTGTTCAGTGGCTGGAAGTTTGAACTCTTGCGAGTGTGTTCCGCGACCACATGCAAACTAAGCTAAGTTTAGCCCTTATACGGACACAGTGCACTCACGCACGCACAGAAAGCTTCCTTGTAGCTGTTTATGTAGGAGTGTGGTTTGTCTGTGTGCACGCAAAAGTTCGTATACAAGTTTTCGGTGGACTTTCTTTGTGTCGGTGATTTTTTTCGCGGAGCCGTTTCGTATGTGTGCGTGGTAGTGTGATTTTTTCAAGTTTTTATTACGTACACTAGGGTGGGTGTGTTTGTACGGGGTTTGGATGTGTGGGGGTGGACGCCCGTTCTTTGTGCCTGGGGATTGTAAAAAATGTCGTATTGGATTCTAGCTTCACTAATGAATGATAGATACGAGTGTTCCTCCGTCCTTCAGCATTCATTCGCCTCTAAAATGTGATATGGGATTTGAATTTTGCGTTTATCTTATTTTACGAGTGCATCCATTTCACATTCGCTATTTTTTGATTACAGTAGGTACGATATGATGCGGTTTTTTGAATTTTTTATTAATTAATTTTTTAGAGTAGTCGTAGCCATGTCGTAGGCCCTTTGTGACCTGAAAAAGACATCAACGCGCTCAAAAAAAAATACCTATTGATAGTAAGTTGGACATTGCTTAGTCTTTGGATTTCACTTACGATGTAATGTCAAATGTCTAATCAATTCTTGAGGCAAGTGATAGAAAACAGTTCACATAAAAATACCGTGACTAAATTTTTTTCTGCAATTAATTTCACAACAGACTAAACAATTCTTGAAATAATGCAACTTAAATAAATTACTGCATTTATGTAACAGAATTTTATAACAAAGGAAAACTTGGATGATGGAATGGTGCTAAATCTGTTTTCAAGAACCTGCGAACCTGTTGACGGCTGTGTTTAGTGGTGAATGCTGGTGCACGAAACGGTTTGATCCTTTCACTACACTGATTCTTTCACCGACGGTCATAGTCCCTTTTTAGGGCTTAAACTTGGTTACTGACCTAATACAGGATGACCAAGAAAGAATCAGTTACGCGACAAGCAATGGTGATTTGGTTCAAATGCTTACGATTTTTAGCACAGGGCATGTTAGACAATCTCTCAGATCTGCAGGTGATCAGACTTTTGAAGATGTCTAACGGGGGGAGTCAGAGGTACGTCCAAACATTATGCCACACAGTGAGCATTCCATACATGACAGGTTGCAAGCGCATCGCCGCTTATAAGAATACTGGTTTCCTCACGATGTTTTCCTTCACCGTTTAAAGCACGCGTAGGTACCATTAAAGAGAGATTCAAGAACCAAATGACCACTAAGGTATTTATATTAAGTTCAGAGCCACTCAATATAATAATATGCATTAGATTTGAAATGTACTATTAGGTGTGAAAGAGATGGCAGATTATAAAAAAAGTTGTTTAGAAAAGAGTGAGAGGGAAAATGTTGAAAAAACTAAAGGGGTCAGTAACTGGATCGAGTGTACGGTAGCCGCTGAGTGTGGTACAGACGCTGGTGTTTCTAGACCTCGACACACAAACTTGCAGGCTATGCAAGGAGGCGGACGAAACGAGTCTACACCTACCTACCTACACCTACCTAGGACCCGTCTGAAAACCAGCGCCGCACCGTACATATTATGTTCGGTGCAGCTTTATGCTGAGACGGGACCTATTTGCCCCACACAACGCATACCTACTCAACCTACCTACCGCCTCACCTACCTATATGTTTTTGTTTTCTTATTTTGTTTTTGTATACTAGGTTTAAGTATTTTTTTTTCTTTGTATCTTCCTACCTACCTACCTAGTTACTGCGTTGTGGGTCAAATAAATAAATTTTCTTTCTTTCTTTCTTCTTTCTTTACACATGCTAGGTTAGCACTAGGTGAGTGCGGAGCACTTATGCTCAAACGTAGCATCCATCTGGGAAAGCACATCCTCAGCCCAATGGAGCTAAAGGAACTCACCTCAAAGAAAGTCCTTCAGTTCTTAACAGCTGCTGGGCTTTTCGGTGAATTTTGAAGGCCCTGTAAAGGGGCTACACAAGTTACAAGTGTGATCACAATAGGCCAGTCGTGGCCGCAGAGACGCCATAGCCACATAAAGAAAATAAAAAAATCTAGATCTCGACAAGAAACATCTATTCTTTGCTTAGAAAAAAAAATACCTACATAAAAATTTGCCTATTTGCTATACTAGAACTCTTTTTAATCTATTCCAAGTTCCAAAAATCGGTTGAGCCGTTACGGCGTGATTGAACCACAAAAATCCAAACATCCTCACAAACTTTCGCATTGATAATTAGTATTATAAATTATATTAGTAAGAATAGTAGGAATTAGTAGAATGTTAAAATATACGGCCGAGGATCTCAAAAGGCGCTAATATGTTAGTCTTGATAGGGCTTACATATTTTGAGCCTTCTGGGGTTGAGACCCTGGGTTCGTGGGAAAACGGGGCCCTCCAGGTTTTCAAAAAGATATCAGGACGTCTGATCGAAGGGACGCGTGACCCGAGAGCTGGCTCTTTTTTGGCCCAGCGAATTAGCATTGCCATCCAGCGTGGCAATTCCGCCAGCGTCTTGGGGACGCATCCGACTGGTAGTGATCTGGATCAGTTGAGCTATATATAGATCGTTTGTAACGGTCTTTAGATGGCTCAACTGTTTCTTGTCTATTTTGTAAATATTAACTTGTATTAGTTTTAAGTTTCTTTCTGTAAATAAAGTATTAAATATACGTGTATTAAGATTTGTGGGTAACTGACGTCACATTCACAGAATACCACCTGTCGTTAGTATCGCCAGCATCTGTACCAGTACTCGAAGTGCCACATATGTAAACACTGAGATCAAGGCGCAGACAATGAGAGGAAAATATAACTAATGTGGATAAGACTCCCGTATTTTCATTGAGTGTATTTTTTCACTCCCCTCACAATGACATCGGACTGATATTATCTTCATCGTGATAGCTGTCAGATTTGATAAGCTTTTTCAGAACCGAGAATTTGCTTTCTGATGACTACGAATAGGCACATTTTTTCTTACACTCAATTTTTTTTTTTTTTTTTTTTTTCCGGACATATTACACACGGTCAACTGGTCTCAAACTAGGCATAGCCTGTACGATGGGTACCAGAGACTGATATAAATAATAGATATATATTTAACACCCAGACACAGAACAAACATCTGTGTTAGTCACAAATGTTTGTCCAGTGCGGGAATCGAACCCGCGCCCTCTAGCGCTGAAGGCAGAGTTACTACCAACTGAGCTATGAGGCCTGTCAATAAAGTTTGTTCTACGACTTTTTTCATTGATAAACGCTATACAAATATCAGCTGTTTGGGGTCAAATCAGTTCAAACTTATTATTCAGCCGTTTTAGGTAGCACTCTTGATGTCGAACTTCTCGTAACTTTAATAATTACCAATTATAATGATAAAAGACCAAACATGAAAATGATTTTAAAAGTTTCTGACCATAAATATACAATGGGCGGTCTTATTGCTAATTGCTAATATGTAGGTTTCTTATTTCACTAATAATTTTTCTTTTTATTGACAGAATAGACCCCTTTTGGGATAGTATATCTAGATATTATGAATCACCTTGTATGATGTGCTTAGGTACATATCAGCAGGAAGTAGGATTTGAAAGTAAGTCCACACAAATCCGTCGTCTCCGAGCTAAGCGAGATGTAATTACGTCGTGAGACGCTCCCAAAAAGCGCAATTACCGGCGCGTCTTCAATTAGCTCATCACAGATCAGCTCACCTGTTGACTGTGAACAGTGTAGCTCAGATTTAGCTCAGTGAGTTACATTAGCTCTCTAGACCAGCCCAGCCCTATATCTAAGTCATATTCTATCAATTCTAGTACCTACCTGTAGTGTATGCCTTACACCACACTGGTTCCTAGCAGGACAACTCCCTCGTTGTTACATCCAACACAAATATCTCGCAGTGATTCCCGCGCGCCTGCTCGTGCCGGCTTGACCACAGACTGACTGACTCCCAGAGAGTATGTATCCATCTCTCCATTTCAGGTGTCATCTGTTATCTGTCACTGTCAGTTGTCCCCCGGAGACAGCATAAGATAAGGAATGCAGCTTTCCTTAAATACTAGTCACTACACTACCGATGATGCTATAGTAGAAAAGTGCAGAAATGTATGCAATCGTAAAAATGTATGAAACTTACCTATGTTTAATCAGTAGAGTCAATTCCATACATTTCCGCACTCTCTGGACGTCCACTGCTGAACATGGTCTCTCCCACAGATTTTCAGAGCGACTTTCTATCATTTTGCGGAGATTTGCCCATACCTACTCACTACTCTAGGCACGCGGGTTGGCGAGCGCAGTTAGAGCTATCTTTTTAAAAATACGGGACGCTGCTGCCCATCCCCTAGCTTTTTCCCTTAGTCGCTCTAACGATAGCCACGGGTAGATAAATATGGATGGGCCTATTCTTCAGACGGGACCACCACGGCCCAATTTAGATAATTACTATTTATTTTTGACGACCTCGGTTGCGCAGCGGGCGAGTGCCTGTTTGAGACGCAAGGGGTGCGGGTTCAATTCTGGCTGCGGGACAAAAAATTAAAGCAATTTCTACATCAAAAATTAAAAATAATATAGTAATTAAGAAAAAAATTATAATAATGTGTAATGTCTGTATTAATTCAAATAAATCATTCATTCATTCATTCAAATGATCTGCAAATGTTTGTTTCGGGTCTGGGTATTGTGCTACCATGGTACTCGTAGTTTCTGATACCCACGACACAGGGAATCCTAGTGTGGGGTCAGGACTATTTATGTGACTATTGGGTATTTTTGCAACTTTTTGCTCAGGTCACTGGTCTTCCTCTACAATGTACAAAACCAGACGCTGCAACTAGTTAACTAGGGTGGTGCTGATAGGCCGTAGAAACGGAAAGTGGGCCCAAGGACGACCGGTCGAGGTTGCCTTCGGACGTCGCGGGTTCTGCCCAAGTCACGATAGTATAGCGAACTTCCGATACTGTCCGAGGAGCGATAGCAATGTAAGACTCTATCATCATAAAAAAGGAGTTCTGTTTTACTTTGCTACCGAAACTCCTACAACTTGCACAGATAGTGATAGAAACGAAATGTTTCGATTACTACCTGTTTAATTCTACCTATTTATTATAATGTACCTACTAATAACATATGGCATCGCCTTAGGGATTAAAAAAACCTGTTATGATGTTATACTGTATTCTAAACAAATAAATAAATAAATAAATGTTACCTATTTTTGTTGTATCTCTCTCACCATATGGTATAGAATAAAAATAAAAGTTTGTATGAACAAATAAGATCTTTCTATATAAAAGATCTCGGTTCATACATTCCAAAACTATACATCCCCCCCCCCCCCGTCATGCAATAAGTGAAAATTGCTTTTGTGCCCCATCTTAGCAACCCCATGGCCGATTTAACTCATATTCTTACTAGCAAATTTTTATAGTACTATAAATTACTTTTCATTAAGATCGAGGCCATGTTCAGCAGTGGACGTCGTACGGCTGAAATGATGATGATGATGATGAATATCGAATTCGTACTAACGACTCGTTCAAGTTGTTAAAAATCTTCGCTGGCTTATCTCGCTTGATCAATTGTTATAGCTTGTCGTTTGTACCACACTGTGAAACTATAAATTGGTTTATAGGATTCATGCTGGAAGGAATTGATGCATACCTAGCCTTAGCGAAGAATATATTTGCAATTGGAATTTTATTCACTGTTTCCATTCAACTTTGTAGAATTCTGAAATATCACAAATATCAGTGTTGTTTAATTTAGATATATTCTCAATATTTTTGAAAATATTTACCGAATCTTGTATTTTTTTTTATATAACACAGTTGGCAAACAATCCTACTGCCCACTTGTTGGTAATTGGTTACCGTAGCCTATGAACGCTTGTAAGGCATCACACACGCGTGACCTCATCCCCTCCCCACCGAAAGAGCTCTGGCACCTTACTCACCGCAGGAACACAACACTATTTAAAACAAATAATGTTATTTGGTTGCGATCTTCTGTTAAATAATATTTCCTTTTACAATCCTTTGACCAGGATGGCTCGTCAATATAATGAAATGGCTAAAAATAATTTACAGTTACATATATTTAGTTCTAAATTGTGCCATTACATCAAAAATGTTAAGGATATCTTGTATCCTAAAACACTAGATGTTCGTTAGGAAACATGTCACACACTTTTGTTTACTGTTAATACTTTTGTTGTACGCACATAATTATTTATGTTACTACCTAGTTCTAATCTGTGTTTTATAATTATTATTTTTACTTTCGGTTGTAATGTGTTTGTGCGTCGAAATAAATAAATAAATAAAGTGCTGCGGGACAAATATTTGTGCAGATCATGGGTCTGGGTGTTATGGTGCCATGGTACTCGTAGTTTCTGATACCCACGACACAGGGAATCCTAGTGTGGGGTCAGGACTATGTGACTGTTGGTTGTTATTTATATTCCTTTGTCTACAATTATGTAAAGCCTAGGTAGAGGTGATTTTTTTATTTTTATATGTATGTCAGTCTGTAAGGTATTTATTAATATGAGCCATGGCATATTACACATGTTTGTGTAATATTTCGAGTAGCCTGAAATAAATATATTATTATTATTCACATATATTTAATTAAAATCTCATTTATTAAATACATTTTTTACTACAAAAGTACATCTTAATATCAAAAAAGAATATCAAAACAACTATTATAGTAAAAAATATATATAAAAATGGAGAACCACGGACCGCGAAGCTCGGCTCATATTATTATTAGTATTATTATATGAATTAATATGAAAATATAATAATCATAATGCATTTTCCTTGTAATGTGCTTCCATTACTTACTAGAGTATATGCATTGGAATGCAAAGAGCTTTCACTCTCTGTAAAAAAGTAATCATTATTCTTTGATTATTAATACAGGGTGTCTCACGAAAAAAGATTATGATTACTAAGTATTATTTATGTTTTTGTTGCAAATGTTTTTGTAGACAATGGCTGAAACACGCGGGCAACTGACTTTCAAAAGATTAAAAAAACAGTTATCCATCTAAAACTATCTGGGAGACATCGCTTACAAGCGATAAGATCGCCCATTGCTTATTCAATAAATTATGGCTTATTCCAATATTTCCTCAACATTATTCTTCATTTGAATATCATACACATTGTTTAAAAAAAATCTACACTTAACGAGGACATCTCTAAATCTACTATCAGCTATCGAATTAATATGTGTAATTTACACTATAAGTAGAAAATAAGTAATTACGTTCGAACAGCGATAATACTCATAATTGTTCTTTTTCCCCCACAATCGGTATGCTGCACTCCGTAACCAGAACCATCTATCTTCGTCAACGGCTAGACTTCGCATTAGCCAGACGCTTCGAACATTATCCACGAAAAGTTCCATCTCTCTCACTCCTAAGGCATAAACAAAGCTTTTGTATATCCGTCTTTATCATCGGCGAAGTGATTCAGCGAAATGGACGAAATGCTGTATGTTTTTATTTCCCCAAGGGAAAATAAACCAAATTTATAAGTCTTTATAGCTGGTTATTCGTTGTGGATAAATGCAAAATTAAATTTCCGAAGCAAGTGTTAATTTAGAGTGCAACAATCTTTTTCTTGGGCACTTCTTGCAATGCCTGAAATTGGACGGTGTTATGCGTTTGGCGCGATTTGATGGGGTTATTAAGTGGTTGGTTACATCTCGCATATAGCTTTCAATTGAGTGTTTTAGTGGTTTTTGTTTTCTTTCTTTGCTTGGCAAAGGCATACTAGTATAGTATTATGTTATCTGTGACATAGGTAATGCTTACATTCGTTTGAGTATCATTTGACATTTGACTCTACAAATGTAAGATGTTTTTCCTTATAATGTGCAGTATTTTTGCATAGCTTTACGACAGAACTACCTACGTTAATTTGTTAAAACAGCTGAATAATTGAGTTTGAACTGATTTGGATTTAAATAGCATATTTTTGTAAAGAGTTTTTTCAATGATAAACGTTGAATATCCAAAATTCGTAGAACAAACTTTATTGCCAATTGTGTGTAGAATATGTATGTTATCCCCAAAGGGTAAGCTTCTTTGGGGATAACATACATATTATGGATCGATTTGTAAAACTTTCTTAAACATGACTAACAGATATTGTAATAAGGGTCATTCGCCTGCACTAAGATGATACCTATCCTACTCATATTATAAATGCGAAAGTTTGGATGTTTGTGGTTCAATCACGCCCAAACAGCCGAACGGATTTGGATGAAAAGAGACGTTTCATCAATATATGGAGCCTGGGCCTGCACTGTGTACACTACTCTAAAATATGGCTAAGCAATAAAGTAAACGTATTTAATTGGTTATTTTATTTAAATTGACTTCGTTCTAAGGTACATTAAGATTTTCTTCGACAATTATTTTCAGATTATTTTCAGCAACACACAGCGCTACAAAAATATGGCGGAGGGACGAGCGTGAAATGTCATTTTGACAACCTACATTTATCTGACAAAACAAAACATCAAATCAATCAACATGAAATGAAAAATATGTCAATGTCATGTCAAACGCCAATTATAAACCAACATGGCGGCCTTCAAATAGTGTTCACATAGTATAAAACTTACCAGAAGAACTATTCTTGTACCATCGCATTTGTCTTCAAATTAATATAATTGTATTTTTCTTGTAATCTCCTATTTTTTCCTAATTTTTCTATGTAGTGTACATGGGCCAGGCCCAGAATGAAATGGCTCCTTTGGTACAAAGATGGATTATAGTTTGGAATAGCATATAGGCTAGGTACCACGTGAGCGAAGCCGAGGGCGGAAGCTAGTATAGTATATATCGTAATTTTGTGTAAAGGCGACTGTACCTACTTACAAGATCTGTTTGAATTTTACTTATGGATCTTTCTGCTCATTATACAAACCTATTATCTATGAGTCGTTCTCATTAATCTACTTTCAATTTGTATACTATCCTAGGGCAAGGTAACTTATAGAGCGAAGGGTGGAGTGGAGACTGCAATCCATCTACTTCACGACCCAATGACCGGCCCGCGGGGGTGCTACTGCAAGCGATGAGCGGACGCGGCAGCGGGCGCGAACGCTCAAGCAGTTTTCAGACGGCATACGGTGGTATATATATTTTTTTATTGGTGGTAATATTCATCTTTTGGATAAAGTAAATTTTGAGTTTGACTTTAAGAAGCTTGCGATATCGTTGAGCTATATCGTACACCCTCAAATGACAAACTCAAAGTTGACTATATTACTTTATTCAGTAGAGGTAATTCTGTTTCGTCAATATTTTTTCATTCATCCTCTCTACATGACCAAAGCATCTTATTTCAAGAATTATTTAGGAACACGCTATTTGCAGAATCATTTTTTCCGAAAAGTTGCGTAGTTAAGCTGATTAGCCCAGCGCTGCCGAATATTTGACATTCTCCTCCAAACTCAATGTGCTTTATTATGAATCAGAGTTAAGACTAGGAATAACTAAACCCTAGTTTTGTGACGTGTCATTTCATACATTTGACATTATGACTTAGAGCAACAGTATGAAATAACACGTCCCAAAACCAGGGTTTAGTTAGTCCTAGTCTAAACACAGTTTAATAATAAAGCCCAATTAACTTTGGATAACCGCTTCCCTCTTACAATCGAGGCACACCTCACACTGCATGATGCATTAATCCCCGTTCCCCGAGACGGATCCTTAATATATGGTCCTGGGTCTGATGCGGTCACCCGGATCATTTCAAACTTGATCTCGGCTCACAATTTATTATGATACTTTTGTCGTGACGCTGTGGCAACACTGTATATTCTCTCATTTCGTCCCACTGGTTCTTTCTTGGCCCTTCAACCGTGACGAAGGCAGTCCTCAATCCATGTTCAAACGGTGTGCGGTATGTCATTTATCATGTACCAACTTCCGCTCGCAGCTTCGCTCGCGTGCTACCTACTAGAGTAAAAAGTAGCCTGTGTGCTATTCCAGACTATAATCTATCTCGGTGCCAAAGTACATCCAGATCCATTCAGCCGTTTTGAGGTGATTGATTAACAAATATACAAACTTTCGCATGTATATAATAAGTATGATTTTTAATTGATTTTCCGTTGAAAAAAATTGAGTTTGACATTTAGGGGCTTGCGATATCGTTGAACTATATCGCACACCCTCAAATACCAAACATTTTTTAGATACCACATCGCACGCGGTTTGAACTTGGCTTCATATTTACTCATACTTTCAGACAGATAGAGCACATCTTGTATGCCGAAAAAAACAAAACCACTCGTTTTAATTCAAGAGACTTTCCATAATATTTATTTAATTGAAAAAACATTTCCATTACATACTCTGTTTTTTCAATTTAATACGGCTATTCATTTCAAATTCAGATATCCGAATACATAGAGTAGAAGTTATCATCACTCACGTTACATTGTTTGTTTGTCTATCATTTTGGATCTCGTAGGTTCAGACGTTCTACACGGGTAACCTGTGGGTATGCTATACCAAAAAATCGCTAGATGTCTTGCGCGTCCAATACTGGCCTTATAGCTCAGTGGTAGTAACTCTGCCTCCTGCGCTAGAGGTCGCGGGTTCGATTCCCGCACTGGACAAACATTTGTGACTAACACAGATGTTTGTTCTGTGTCTGGGTGTTAAATATATATCTATTATGTATATCAGTCTCTGGTGCCCATAGTACAGGCTAAGCCTAGTTTGGGATCAGTTGAACGTGTGTAAAAAAAAAAAAAAAACAATAATACTTTTAGTATGCTGTTTTAGTGGCTGCCACGATTTTGTAGTGCCTCAGAGATGATCGCACAGACCAGGACGGATGGCTTTCATGCCATCATCCGGAAAATTACCGCATCTTTGACGAGCAGGGTTCGAGGCAGCGACAACAGCATCCTAAAAACAGTTGCGGAGCGGTGTACCTCTCCTATTTAGAGTCATTTTGTGCGGAGGGTGACCAACCTGTGAACCTTCTAGCGCAAAATGACTAAATTTTTTCATAATGTTACTCACATTCTCACTAACAGTAGCTCTATGTAATTACCTACTAACAAAATTGATTGTACCTATTGTCCGAATAAAAAACTTTTGATTTTGATTTGATTTGTAGGTACCTCGAGTGAAGTTGCGGGCGGAAGCTAGTTGTACATATAGAAAAATAACATATTGAGAAACAACAATGGGCGGCCTTATCGCCAATAATGTCGGTTTTTGGACTGGCCTCAGTTGGTAGTAACTCTGCCTTATGCGCTAGAGGCCGCGGGTTCGATTCCCGCACTGGACAAACATTTGTGACTAACACAGATGTTTGTTCTATGTCTGGGTGTTAAATATATATCTATTATGTATATCAGTCTCTGGTACCCATAGTACAGGCTATACCTAGTTTGGGATCAGTTGACCGTGTGTGATATGTCCGGAATATTTATTTTATTTATTTATTTATTTATTAACTACATGAGTCTTATGAAGCAATGACTGCAATTGCCGTAAAAGGCGGAAGCAAAAAAAAAAAATATAAACAGTTGTACCTATATAGGTACCGCCTGTTCCTCGCGATCTATTGGTTAGTGTAAAGAATCAGGCCAAAAAATATGACATCCCATTTCTAAAAAAATAGTTTTTGTTCCTCGTCTCACCTGTAGTCGGATTAAGGCTGACTAAGGCGCAAAGCAAGCCCACTCTATCGAAAAACATAAATAAATAAATAAATAATAATAAATAAATAAATATTCCGGACATATCACACACGGTCAACTGATCCCAAACTAGGCATAGCCTGTACTATAGGTACCAGAGACCAGCGGCGGATTTGCAGTCTTCTAGGCCCCAGGTCATGTGCCGCCCCTTTCTCAGTACCCATCATTAGACTATGTACATAATGAATTTACTTTATTGCCAACTTTATCTAAATCGAAATCAGAAATTTAATTAACTATAATAGCTACTAATTTGTAAATATATTCCGAGATGATGAGCTTTTCTACGACAATTTCTACAAAATATTCATCACGATTTGCCGCCCCTAATATCTGGTCAAGGGCAAATCCGCCACTGCCAGAGACTGATATACATAAACATAATAGATAAATATTTAACACCCAGACACAGAACAAACATCTGTATTCATCACACAAATGTTTGTCCTGTGCGGGAATCGAACCCGCAACCTCTAGTGCAGAAGGCAGAGTTACTACCAACTGAGCTATGAGGCCAGTCACATGTCTCATTACTACAGCGTCCAGTGAGTGACGTAAAATTCCCGTCTATATATATCTATGTCTCTCTGCTTCTCTATCTCTCTGTCTGTGTAGTCTATTAGTAAAGTTTTACGCCACGCCTAAGTGGCAGCTATTTGGTATGGAGATAGCCTAAGCCCTGACTAAGGATAAAGGCTACTTTTTATGCAGGAAGGAGCCGTGCGAAGAACGTCGTGGTTAGCCACTAGTAGGTCATCATCAGCCTGTAGAAGTCCACTGCTGGACATAGGCCTCCCCTAAAGAGTTCCACGATGAACGGTCTTGAGCCTTCTCCATCCACCGTCTTCCCGCAACCTTCACAATGTCGTCGGTCCATCGGGTGGGGGGCCTTCCAACACTCGCTGGTTCGTGGTCGCCATTCGAGAACCTTTACTCCCCAACGGTTATCGGTTCTGCGAGCTATATGGCCTGCCCACTGCCACTTCAACTTGCTTATTCTGAGAGCTATGTCGGTGACCTTGGTTCTTCTACGGATTTCCTCATTTCGGATCTTATCACGTAGTGAAACTCCTAGCATAGCTCTCTCCATAGCCCGTTGGGCGACTTTGAGCTTGTGTATGAGGCCAATAGTTAACGACCAAGTCTCAGTGCCATATGTCATCACTGGCAACACGCACTGATTGTAGACTTTCGTCTTGAGGCTCTGCGGTATCTCCGACTGCGGTTTTCCACTAGTAGGTATTAAATAATAAACACACAATAGTTACTTTCTTTTCGATAGTCCTGCCTCACAGTCAATTTTATGGATATTTTTGAATTGTTTTACAAACTAGGTGACTAGGTGAAGCTACGCCTGTTCCTCGCGACCAACTCGAGCAAGCCAAGAATCTATTTTTTTTCCATGATCTTTTTTGTTGATTCCGTTTGATGATGATTTTAGTTTTTGTTGTGTATTTTGAATTATACAAGGTGATTCATAACATGTATTCCATCCCGAAAGGGGGTTATTTTAACAACAAAAAGAAATAATTTTATAAAAAAATCATTTTTTTCGTAAACTTTCTCTCACTATTATTTCATATTTCATATTTCATATTCATTTATTGCCAACATGTACATGGATACGGCTTAGGTGTAAGGGTAGCTTAAGTAAGTACATGTACCCTGTAGGGCGCTGCAAATGTCTTGTTTTACATACATTTAGATAAAATTGGTAACTTATTCATTAAATGTCAAATAACAGTGTAGTGTAGACAGTCAAAAATAGCATTGGTTTAGTATCTTAGTATATTAATATATTTGTAGAATAAGCCCCTTTCGGGATGGCATATATAATATGAATCACCTTGTCATGGTGTCCCACCTAATTTGTATGTGTTTTAAACATGAAATAAACATTTTTTATTTTATCACAATATGGAACATAGCCTCAGAGCTGTTTTCGATCTAGTCTGCTAGATGCTAATGTATCAGGGAGTGCAATCGAGGTTAGGACGGTCGGTGGAAGGTCAACATCACTACATCCGCTCACCTATTCCATGTGCATAATATATCGCTTTCGGATGGTATAGTTTACCATAGTTTTGCTGAAAGTGAAGAGTCAATGAGCAAATTCATTATGACCGTTTCTACTGCCTGGTAATTGACCAGATGTATATGAATTGTTACGAGTAGTAATTTGGCAGGGATTATGGATAGCTAGCTTTCGCCCTGGGCCTCGCTCGCGTGGTACCTTCATAAAAAGTAGCCTATATGCTATTCCAGACTATAATCTACCTCTGTACCAAATTTCATCCAAATCCGTTCGGCCGTTTAGACGTGATTGATCGCTCATAGGCTACGGTAACCGCTTACCAACAGGTGGGCTGTATGCTTGTTTGCCACCTCAGTTGTATAAAAAGAAAAAAAAAAAAAAAAAAAAAAACCAAACATCCTCACAAACTTTCGCATTTATAATATCAGTAGGATAATCCCATTCGGTGATGTTTTCACCGAATTCGGTCCAACCACGTGACCGAATTCGCGGGCGGGACAGCTAGTAATAAATATTAACCAATCCAAATTGAATTAGTATTTTTCAAACTTTCGCGATCAGTATACATAGCTTATTGAAATCAAACGAATTTCCCTATCAACGAGTATGGGCAAATCCCCACAAATGATTGTTTCTGGTAATCTATGGGGAGGCCATCTTCAGCAGTGGACGTCCTACGGCTGAAATAATGATGATTCATCCTTACCTATATGTTTTGCCAGTGAGCTTGTTCGTTCCATATCAACGCTCTCTCCCCTGATGAAATGGATTGAAAAAAGGCTGACCTATTTTTTCGTGTTTTTATGATTTTGCAGACAAGCCGTGTTTGTTGCTTGATTTTTCTAGGCTTGGTCGCGAGGAACAGGCATAGCTTCACCTAGTTTGTAAGACGTGTCAAAGTGATCCTAGTGACTTTATTGAAATAAATGCCGTTTGATTTGATTTGATTTGTTCGAGAAAAGCCGTGTAGGCTTGTGTGAGAGGTTCTTTGACTTTCAATCGCTGGATAATCGGTTCGAATCCCGGTTGTGTATCAATAGTTTAGGTAGGTATTAAAAAAATGTGAGGAATCCCGTAATAGCATAGTCAGCACTTGTGAATCGAGTTTTGAGGGGAAATATCAAAAAAATATAAAACTTGTCAGGATTTTCTGTATAATTAATGTCAGTACTGTCAGTGTGATTGGAGGGAAAGCATATTTCTTTTCTTTTCAAATTCATTATGAAAGCATATTATAGACTAAGAATACCAGGGTTAGTCAGAGTATTGTTGTGGTATCAACTCATATGCCACCACCACACTGAGTTCCAATTAAAATACCAATTAATTTTAAAGTACTTATTTATTAACGAAATTGCGTTTGCTCATTCATTATTATCATTTCCTGTGTTGCTGTTTGCATCCGTCTTTGCTTGTTTGTTTTGCCCGTGTAGTATAATATAGTCTTTGGTTTTGCCTATTGGAAGTTTGCTTATCCAGTCCTAGCCTGCAGGGCCCTATGACTGATGATATAACGCGCAGTGCTGCCAGCCGAGTCTTGCCAAAGTTACCGGAAATACATAAAAAAGTAACCTTTTAGTGTGAAAAATAACCTTTTTTATTTTTTCCAGTGATGAGCTGCACTCACGGGAAAAAATAAAAATGGAAGTTTTGCGTTAGCCAACATTGCGTTCCGTTTCATGATAGTTTCTTTAAAAATGAAATCACACAAAAGCACCAATAGGATGCTAACGCATCACAAAAGTAACCTTTTGAGTAATATTGTAACTTAAAGGTAACCTGAAGGAGTTAAAAATCACCTAATCAGCCCGCCTGGGGAGGTACCTCCGCCTTACAGAAGATCGCAGCCATATAACATTATTTGTTTTCAAATAGTGTTGTGTTCCTGCGATGAGTAAGGTTGCCAGAGCTCTTTAGGGGGAGGGGGGTTCGGGGTCGGCAACGCGTGCGTGATGCCTCTGGTATTGCAAGCGCTCATAGGCTACGGTTACCGCTTACCAACAGGTGGGCCGTATGCCTGTTTGCCACCTCAGTAGTATAAAAAAAAAAAAAAAAAAAAAAAAAAACCTAAAAGGTTACAAAAGTAACCTTCTGGCAACGCTGATAACGCGTCAGTTAGTCATTTAGTGCGTATAGGCACCTTATCAAGTTAATGGAGCACTGGTGGGATAGTGGTAGAGGCCTCGCCTTTCTCAAACTAAACAAGGTGATTCATAATATATATACTAATGGGCTATGGAGAGAGCTATGCTTGGAGTTTCACTACGTGATAAGATCAGAAATGAGGAAATCCGTAGAAGAACTAAGGTCACCAACATAGCTCTCAGAATTAGCAAGTTGAAGTGGCAGTGGGCAGCCCATATAGCTCGCAGAACCGACAACCGTTGGGGAGTAAAGGTTCTCGAATGGCGACCACGAACCGGGCGACGCAGTGTTGGAAGGCCCCCCACCCGATGGACCGACGACATTGTGAAGGTTGCGGGAAGTCGGTGGATGGAGAAGGCTCAAGACCGTTCGTCATGGAACTCTTTGGGGGAGGCCTATGTCCAGCAGTGGACTTCTACAGGCTGATGATGATGATTATTCTATTCTCCCAATAGGCCAAAAGCTTGTTCTACGACTCTACGAAATTCAATATTTTTCACTCAAAATACTCTATGTAAAAATCAGCTGTTTTCGTGTCAAAGCAGTTCAATGAATCAGCTATTTTAGTAATCAATCTTTATGCCGAACTTCTCTTACGTTTAGCAATAAGTTATACAGATGATAAAAATACCAAAAACAGCTAATTTGAAAAGTTAGGGGAATAAAAATTTGATGTTTTCTTTTTTGGCTAATATTCTTTCTTGTTGTTGATTGAATAATCCCCTTGTTTGGTATACATGTTATGAATCACCTTGTATGATCATCCGTAATTAATCAATTAGCGAAAATTAACGCGCTTGTAACACAAAACATCATCAAATGCTCTCCATGCAGACAAACGCGCAAATTATAGCAATACTATATTGAGGCGGCCATGTTGATTTTACAGATTAAGCGCAATGCAGAGCGACTGACTATTTTGCTGAAGGGTTCCGTGCGCCGACGGTTATAAAGGATCGGTTTTAATAATTACGCCCAAGCCTTGACTTCTTGACGGCTTCTAACAAAGTGACGGGATAAGAAACTTAACACCATAACTTTTATGAAAAGTTGCCTGCAATAAGATGTTATATTTCACTATTTTCAAAATGATACTATAGATAGTAATATATTTAAGAGCTTAGCTCTTGTCGGTGTCATCATCATCATCAGCCTGTTAAAGTCTACTGCTGGATATAGGCCTCCCCCAAAGAGTTCCATGTCGAACGGTCTTGAGCCTTCTCCATCCACCGACTTCCCGCAACCCTCAGAATGTCGTCGGTCCATCGGGTGACGGGCCTTCCAACACTGCGTCGCCCGGTTCGTGGTTGCCATTCGAGAACCTTGACTCCCCAGAACTATGTCGGTGACCTTGGTTCTTCTACGGATTTCCTCATTTCTGATCTTATCACGTAGTGAAACTCCAAGCATAGCTCTCTCCATAGCCCGTTTGTCGGTGCAATGATGCAATTTACTCCATTTTGATTTTTCCAATGCGAGCCTTTACTATATTCGATTCCATAGTAGGTACTATATTAATAAAAATATATAAATATAATGCATCAATATCATCCTCATCAAAAGTCTCAAGATCGTTCGTAGTGGTAGTCTTTAGGGGAGGTGACAAGCGGTGGATTTTTTCAGGATGATAATATGCATTAGTCATTCGGCGAAGTGTCTCGATGTACATCCCTGCCTGCCCTATATCATAAATCATGGCCCATGATATGCGATAATGTCACCCAAGTATTACGCTAATTCAAATTCGCATTTCATACAAACTATTTTGAGACTGCCCAGAGACCACACTGACCAAACCACGCCGTTAATAAAACATACTTATTTTGAGAACGACCAAACCAGGCAGCTATTAATAAGCCGGAAGTACGGAACCCACACTCGCGGAACGGTTCTCCGCCTGGCCAATTTTTTTCGACAATTGATTGGGCCCTCCCAAATAAAGCAAATGACGTTCGATTGAATTTGTGATGAGCTTTTACCAATTTATACTCGTAGTTCATGATGTCCAGCGCATACGGCCTTATTCGATTCATCCGTGGATTGCTGTTTTTAATGCGAAAATTCGATTGTAGGTTTTTTGTTTGTCATAAAAAGGATATTAAAATTGACACGGGAACAAACACTTTTAGAAGTATTAACACTTTTTTGCGCATCATTGTATTCGGGCAGTCTGCTTTTAAAATTAAAGTCGCGAGTTTGATTCCTAGCTCGTATGGAGCACTCGTAGTGCAGCCTTCAACTTCGCTTGCTAATGGATGGGTGACCGCTAGTTGCATTAACAGTTGAACGCTTCCTAGCTTCAGATGGAGTAAGAATCGTTAAGCCATGGCCTTCGGTGGCCTTACAACTCCCTCAGAATTGGCCACTTCGCCACATTCACTTCTTCCTATTCTGTGACACATCGAAACTTGGGTAGGTTCAGTCATTGTTATAGATCGATCAGTACATTACTATGATTCAAGTTTTTCCTCGTCAATCTTCGTTTTATCGTTTATCTTCGTCTTTATGCACTTGCAAGAAGGAGATGCCGATATGATAGATTAGTGCTCTCTAACAGGAATGAAAACATCGTGAAGAAGCAGGCAAAAACTGGAACCTAAAAATACGAGCCTCTACGAAGCGTAATTGGAACCTTGCACCATACTAGTTCTTTCACCAACCACAATTGGCCCACTTCAACCTACTTATTGACTAATGAAGGATGTCCAAGAAAGAACCAGTAATACAACAAGCAAGCGTAATAATAAAGGGACGGATTTTTTTACCTTTTAAAAAACTCTTAATTACTTACCCAACATTCTTTAAAACTAATAACTCTTTGTGCAAAGTAAAAAGGAAAAGACTTGGGAAAAAGGTGTAAAATGTACCTAGGTGTTGCAAGAGTTTTTCTATTCGTAGCGAGAAAGACTTTTTGCGGCGTTAACTTCTGTCATTCGTCTTCGCGCGATGCATGGCGAAACTTCCTGACAGATCAGTGTGCTGCCGGACAAGGAAATGGGAACATCGCTTGTCTAGAGGCACAGCAGAACATCGCCCATGTGCACCAGCAACCTCCCCAGCATTGAAGACTTTGTGGTATAGTATACTTTGCGTCCCCGCTTATAACTAAAAATCATCACCAAACTTAAAAGTTTAAAACACTATTATCCAGAACCATTGTTAAATATTTATATGTATGCATTTATCCTGTATTTTGTGTGAAATAAGTAAATAAGCACATAGTCCTGACTTCAAACTAGGATTCCCTGTCTCGTGGGAGGCAAAATGCCCACAAATTATAGGAAATTGCTCTGGAGATCTGTTGGGATTCCTATGCTCAGCATTGGACGTCGTACAGCTAAAATGATGATGATAAATAAATAAATAAATATTCCGGACATATCACACACGGTCAACTGATCCCAAACTAGGCATAGCCTGTACTATGGGTACCAGAGACTGATATACATAATATATATATATATAATTAACACCCAGACACAGAACAAACATCTGTGTTAGACACAAATGTTTGTCCAGTGCGGGAATCGAACCCGCGACCTCTAGCGCAGAAGGCAGAGTTACTACCAACTGAGCTATGAGGCCAGTCAAATGCCAGTCAAAGATGATGACGAATAAATACATGGTTGCACCTTTTTTCTCTGCAAGCAGTGTAAATGTTCTGGTGCGACGTCACGCCACCGACGACGGCCGCTAATTTATGGAAAACCTCCGGAGTCGCCGCGAGATTCGACACCAACTTTAGCGTGCATGCATCTGCTTCCGACTGCGCTCGTTTCTTCCTCATCATCATCATTTCAGCCGTACGACGTCCACTGCTGAACATGGCCTCCCCCACAGACAGAGCGAATTCCTTATCATGTGGGGGGATTTGCCCATACTCACCACGCAGGGCATGCGGGTTGGCGAGCGCAGTTAGAGCTATCGTTGTTAAAATGAGGGACGCTGCTGCCCATCCCGTAGCTTTTTTCCCTTAGTCGCCTCTTACGACATCCGCGGATAGGTAGATATGGAGGGGCCTATTCTTCAGCCGGAGCCACCACGGCCACCCACGTTTCTTCCTACTATCTTACTAATACAAGATGATTCATAAATGTATGCCACCCCGAAAGGGGCTTATTCTATACCACTTGGCAATAAAGTTTGTTCTACGACTTTTGGAAATTCGTCATTTTTCATTGAAAAAACACTATGCGAAAATCTGCTGTTTTGGGGTTAAATCAGGTCAAACTCAATGAATCAGCTGTTTTAGGTATCAATCTTGATGCCGAAATACTTTTTACGTTTAGTTATTGCTTCCAAAGATGATAAAAATACCAAAATCAGCTAATTTGAGAAAGATTTTGAAAAAAAAAAATGAAAATATTGATGTTTTTTCGCTAATATTAATTATTTCTTTTTGTTGATAGAATAACCCCCTTTCGGGGTGGTATACATGTTATGAATCACCCTGTAATATAAATGCGAAAGTTTGGTCTTTTCAGGTCATTCTAGGTAAAGAACTTTCAAAGAAATCGGTTGAGATGTTACGCCGTGATTGAACAACAAACATCCAAACATCCTCACAAGCTTTCGCATTTATAATATTAGTAGAAAGTAGGATATGTTCTGAAAGGGGCTTATCCTACATCCAACTAGCAAAAAAAAGTGTTCTACGTCTTTTGGAAATTCGTCATTTTTCCTTCATAAAACACAATGCTGCTCAGCACTAAGCAATCAGCTGTTTTAGAGTCAACATAGTTCAAACTCAATTTTTCAGCTGTTTTAGGTGTAAAAGCAGCTCCAAAAAACATAGGTAGATATTAGACAGTATCAGATAGTTTAGTTAGAAATTTTTACATTATATCACTTTATTAATTAATTCACAGTTATTTTGAGTAGAAATTGGGAATGTGTTCTGAAGAATTGTTTGATATGATGCCTTCAGCTTCCTTTTATCATCGCACCTCTCGCCATAGGCAGGGGATCCATCCTCACACCCTGGAGCCGGGCTGGTCGCGTACCGTGCGGTTTCAGAGGAACTTCCTCCCGCGAACACTCAGGTTGTGGAATGATCTCCCTGCTGAGGTTTTCCCCAAGGACTACAGTATGGGGTTCTTCATAAAGGGCGTTTTGAACTTTTGCGCATAAAGCGTTTTGAACGCGTGCGTGATGCCTCTGGTATTGCAAGCGTACATAGGCTACGGTAACTACTTACCAACAGTTGGGCCGTATGCTTGTTTGCTATCATAGTTATATCATAGCTGACCTTTTTCTCTTGTTACCTTTAAGGTTGGCTGTTAGAAAATGCATGTAGCATTAAGCCCTCCTTTTGTGCAACTGTACTATGTGTGTGCAATAAAGTATTAAATAAATAAATAAATAAATAGTTATATAAAAAAAAAATGTTCCGCGGGCCTGATAAAAAACCGCCGCGGGCGGAACGTTGCAGTTGCCCACCCATGTCATAAAGTTTAGACTTAAGCCTACCATTCACATAAAGGTAACATTTGCTCTGGAAAATAATAAATAAACTGCCTTTGACGCAGTAGGCCTAGTAGGTATGTAGCTATTCGTAGATTGCAATTATCCTCAAGTGGTATGTTTTGGAAATCCCGCTTTATGTTATCAATCTCTGAATGTGCTGCCGTAATTATTAGGTACCTACTCTCCCTAAACACAAAAACTTAAAAAAAACAAATTAAGTTCTTATGTAGGTAGGTATTTAGTGATATAATTAGGGCTTGCAATCGAATATTCGAACATTTGACAGGTATTTTTATTCGAATATTTGTAATAGCGTTATTCGAATAATTTCAAGTATGGGCGAAAGCCGTAATCTGAAGCATTTATACTTCTCTAAACTAGGTAATTTAAAGTTTTTATACATATTGAGCATTATTACTATAACTACTTTCGTGAATATGCACTTTCATAATGTTTAAACGGGAAATGACTTACTGAACGAAATTTTCGAATTTCATTTGATGTAAACTTTTTTAAATATTTGGTGGTTTTGATAACTAGGGTTACCGTACACCGTAAGCTCTTCTGGAGCATTCCTACGCGGTTTTGTGATAATTTTCTACATTAAAAACTAGTTAAAACTAACATTTAAAAGTTTCGAATAATATTCGTATATATTCGAATACCACCCAAAATGGTCGAATACTATTCGAATACTAGAGTTTCGAATATTTGAAGGCAATAGTAGAATACAACCTTAAATCTGGAACGCTTAAAATTTAAGTGGTGATCTAATTGATGTTTCAGTAGGTATATATATATATATATACGATTCTGAACGATATCGGCGGCGCCGGCGTCTCAAATAATTGAGACCATCTCAAATAGTTATGTGGCGTTTCAGTATTCGGGCGCTTGTTTGCCAAATCCGGTCCATAAATTATCTGACACTTATTGTTGCTGATGATGTAGTTTTGTAAAATATAAAGTTAATATATATGGCCGTCATTATCGCCTGCGACTTTCAAAACTAGTTTTTATTCCACTTCTTAGGTAGCTAGGTAACAATTATGTACTAGATAGGTACACAACTTTGTCAATTAACAAATAAATAACACCCAACAGTCACATACGTAGTCCGGACTGTCCTGTCTTGGGTATCAGAAACTACGAGTACCATGGTACCAAACTGGGTATTTAGGTGCCATAGTACTCGGAACAAATATTAGCAGATCACGCAAACATTTATCCCGGGAATTTGTCAGCGGGAATTGAACCCTTGCGTCTCCGACGGTAACTTGCCCGCTACGCCACGTCTGTTGTAGTTGTTTATAAATATAAATGTTAAAGTGTTGGTGTGACAGGTTTCCAAACCACTCATAATGACTCGTTACCATTATTGGTAGTCACCTTGATCATGACCTACCGCAACATTACAAAAAACCAAATCTAGTTCGTCATGTGTTGTTTTATTTTATTGCCTAAAATTATGCATTAGACTGGTTATTGTGTTAATACTTGGGCTTCGTTCGATGTGTTTTTTGTATTACTTTTTATAACGACTCAGCATAATTCGCTGCAGACTTGTGAGTAAATAGCGCGCTGATCTTCCGTCGTCTCCCACATCAGTAACAGATAGCTTCGATATAAAACTCTATGTCTCTGGGTCTACAATTTGTTTTATTAAGTCATCATCATCATCGTCAGCCTGTAGAAGTCCACTGTTGGGCATATGCCTCCCCAAAGATTGCAAGACAGATGCAAACTTTTTTCCCCGCCGGCCGCGGGGATCGAATCCGCACCGCATACCTCTCAGCTGGTGACTACCCGCTACGCCACCTGCTATAAACTGCTTTTAGTTTATTTACTAAACGTTCACTGCGTAAATGTGGTACAAAACTCTACCGGTTGTAAAGCTCTACTCCGAAGACAAAAATGACAACAAAATGGTACTTTACTACATGTTAATTGGCGTTAAAAGGCAACACAACTACATCAAAAAATGCCGTAGTAGCCCCGGCTAAAGAATGGGGCCCTCCATTATTACCTGTTTATGTCGTAAGAGGCGACTAATAGCATAAAGCTAGGGGATTATTTGCCTCAACCCGCATGCCCAGCGTGGCGACTATGGGCAAATCCCCTCAAATGATTGTTTGGGTGCAGGCCTCACCAGGTTGGTCGTGCTGTAAATCTATCGGGAGGCCTATGTTCAGCAGTGAACGTCCTACTGTAGTCAGTGCGTCCTACGTCAGTGGCTGAAATGACGATATCAAAAAATCTGTGGTTTCGCAGTAGGTCCTGAGTTGCAGTCTACGTTCACTGAGTTGAACGCTTCACCTTGATAATGAACGTGTAAAGGTCGCTAACTCTCTGATATAACGTGAATTACACGAACCAGACTGTACCTGCATACTATTCAACGGGCAGTTCAGAGCTGTCAGCGTTTAGATGGGTTTTTTTTTTTTTTTTTTTTATACCACTGAAGTGGCAAACAAGCATACGGCCCACCTGTTGGTAAGCGGTTACCGTAACCTATGAGCGCTTGCAATACCAGAGGCATCACGCACGCGTTGCCGACCCCGAACACCCTCCCCCCCTAAAGAGCTCTGGCAACCTTACTCATCGCAGGAACACAACACTATTTGAAACAAATAATGTTATTTGGCTGCGATCTTTTGTAAGGTGGAGGGACCACCCCAGGCGGGCTGCTCCAATTCAGAACGAGAAAATCTCGCTGTGCCCTACCTCCTCCTAAGACACCGACCTAAGACTCCTAAGGGTGACCGACACCGACTTCCCGCAACCTTCACAATATCGTCGGTCGGGGGCCTTCCAACACTAAATCGCTTGGTTCGTGGTCGCTTTTCGAGAACCTTTACCTACTCCCCAACGGTTATTGGTTCTGCGAGCTATGCGGCCTGCCCACGGCCACTTCAACTAACTTGGTGTTCTATAAGTACCACTTTGGTGATTGTCCGCGGGATCTGCATCACCTCATCCCTCCCTCCCCCTTCCACCACCGGACAAGCAGACGCACAGGTAAATACCACCCTTACCTGGTCGACATACCGCAGTGTCGAACGAAACGTTTCTGCTCCACTTTTATTATAAGTACTGCCAAAGAGTGGAATGATCTGCCTGCGTCTGTTTTCCCGAAAGAGTACAATCTAGGAGTCTTCAAATCTAGGGTCAATAAGTTCACTCTGGGAAAGCGTGCTCCATCTTAGGCCACATCTCACTTGCAAAAGTGAGTTGGTGGCCAAACGCCATACCATTATCAATAAACAAAAAAAAAAAAAACTTTATTCTGAGAGCTATGTCGGTGACCTTGGCTCTACGGATTTCTTCATTTCGGATCTTATAACGTAGGTACCTAGTGAAACACCGCAACACCCGACGAACGCGCATGACCACAAAATATATGCCTCCTCCGTATATTACCAGAGCGACTTTCCTAGTTCGTTCAGAACCTAAAATATCAGTAAAATCTTTCAGTAATATTATATCTTCTTAAAAGTAAGTTTTTGCGAACGGCCGCGTGAATTGCAATGGCCTTCACTCGACTCGTTCATTACCAAGGCGACTCGTTCAACCCGAGGAGACTGTCTTCTGGTTATCACTGCTTAACACACCCACTAGTTACGAAAACGACCATGAGGCCAGTAGTGGCGAGGGAGTGGTGACTTAGATATTAGTAAACTCAAGGAAAATTCTAAGGAAGAACCAGTGACTCAATACATTTCTGCTCCGCAAAAAGGAAATTCAGAGAAATGTTATACAAACTGGTAGCGGAATGACTCATCCTATGGGAGTTCAATAAAAGATTTCCTATCATAAATAATATCATAATGTTTAAAAATTTTATATTGTATGTTATGTATGTTAGTTTTAAGGTATATATTGATATGGACTGTAGAATAAGTGCAATAAGACCTGTAACTCTACAATAAATAAAATAAAATAAAAAGAGCTTTATTTCCTATACACTATTACAGATAGAACAATATATTTACTTAATCTAAATTCTATTAAAATTAAAAGTTTCACGTAAAAAAAAAAGTTTAAATTTTCTGTGTATGAATACAATATAAGTTACCTATATACTAAACTCTACAATAGTCTGAAATAAATGAATTAATAATAATAATAATAAAGGTGTTTATCCTATACTACTAATATTATAAATGCAAAAGCTACCGAAACCTACTTTTACGCCCAACGTTATAGTTATAGTTTCTCATGTAAGTGAAATATGTATATTACTTAATGAGAATAAATTATCTTAAACCAGAAAGCTTGTGAGGATGTTTGGATGTTTGTTGTTCAATCACGCCGTAACGGCTCAACCGATTTCGTTGAAACTTGGAATAGTTAAAGTTCTATACCTATAGTATAGGGGCTACTTCTTATGAGGGTTCCCCGCGTGCGAAGCCGCGGGCGGAAGCTAGTACTAATTATATGTATCCTATCCCAAAAGGGGCTTAATAACCAGCCGTGTTAAGTAGTAATCTTGGTGTAGAATTCGTTTAATAATAAGTTATAACATGATGAGAAGACCAAAGAGCTAATTTGAATTATGGGACAAAAATCTTTTTTTTCATTCAATTTTATTCAATTATTGTTTTTTCTTTTCTTGATAGAATTACCCTTTTTTGGGATTGTATACTTAAAATGGATCACCTTGTATACCTAACCCAATCAATCCTTTTATTCGACTATCTGATCGGCTGAGCGGTGACTGAATGACTCGCCAAAGACCGGTCAAACCGCTTTTTGTAGGATTCCACCCTTACGACCTGACTACCTCCAGGTCCATACCTTCTATACAAAAATATGCATTAACTTGTTATGGTAGAGTCGGTTTTTGGTTGCCGTGATCTCATTTCACAGTCACGAACTGAAGGCTTGTCTACACTTTGCGATGTTTTGCTGTGCTGGCTCCGAATAAAGATTCCACAACAGAAATCCACAAAACATTCTGTTAGATATTTTAGGATAATACTTCCCCTATTTATTATCCTAGTTTCCATAAAGGTGATTCTTAATATGTATACCATCCCAAAAGGGGGTTATTCTATCAACAAAAAGAAATAATTTTCGAAAGTCGTAGAGCAAACTTTATTGCCATTTGGGTGTAGAATTAGCCCCTTTCGGGATATCATAGGTACATATTATAAATCATTATATTTTGAATGTAATGTTTAATTAATTGCCCATTACGGATGATGAATATGATTGACATTTTTTTTTTAGTTGTGATGGTTAGGCGTTTGACCACCATCTCACTTAAATCTTAAGTCTTTAGAAATGTTACAGCTTCTTCTGTGTATTTCTTGTGATTATACTACAGTTTAAGAAATAATCACAACATAGGTAGCTCAGCTTCTTTGACCGTTTTAGAAGCTTTATCCTATGTATATGTATACAGGTTCATATGATTTTTTCGACATACTCTGCTATACAAATGACTCTATTGCGAGTGCAGGGAAAATCGTGTGATGCAAGCCACGCATTATGTAAACGCGCCCTTATAAAGATGCGCTTGAATTAATCAATAATAGATCATAACCCAGAACATTAAGATCTAATTTCTTTTGCGTGGTACTAATGATATTATGATTGTATCGTACGGCTGACCCGTCATGTCCTGGGAATGTTCGGATATCATCATCAGCATCATCATTTGTGATTATTTTTTATAGTATCCCAAAAATTTTGACCCAGGACGGGATTCAAATCCCGTCCTGAGTCAAAATTTTTGGGGACGGTCAAACGGGGATGCTCTAACCAACTAAGCTACGGAGCATCCCCGTATCTAGGGGAAGGTTGCGGGCTCAAATACGGCCGGTTTCGACCGGCCATTATGCAAGATCTCGACATCTATTCCGAATTTCATCAAAAATTGTTCAGCTGCAAGTTTCAAAAAAATACCGATGATAAGAAAACAAACAAACCCAAAGAATATATTCGTGTTTCTAAGAATGACTTCTGTTTACATCGTCAAGTGTGAAGACTCAACAAGGGTCATTTAGGGTTACACAAAAAGTAACATTAACCCTTTAATGAGACCCTTAAGCCCTTTTCCTTCAACAAGTTGGTAGGGTTCCTCTAAATGCGCAAAACCCCACTCGTTATGTACTATACCGCTGAGAAGTCATGTTGAAATCATTTTGGAAGAATAATTTCAGTCTAAAATCAATGTCGTGCTGGGAAAACATGCAAGAATTAAGTATCGTAGGGGGGAACATTTAAGACAGAAAGAAAGAAAGAAATTTAAGAGGTTTTTTTTAAAAATATCACTATTGACCCCGATTGCGATGATAATAAAAACAATCTGATGTCAGTGTGACACGAGGGAAAAAGACTACTAAAAATGCGCCAATATTGTTGAAAAAATTGCACCTTAAAATAAATAAATCATTTAGAATGCAGCTACGGAACCCTTTCTCCTTTAAACTCGATCAAACATCTAAATCGACACATCTTCGAAATTCTTTCCGTTTTTTCACGATCATTATGTCACTTAAGTACGTCATGTGGCATCAGTTTTTATGGCAATTAAATTCACATCAAACTTTGAGAAATAAGGAGACTGACACGAGAAATTTGTTTGGGCTTAAGTGGCAAACTGTGACAGGTGCTGGAAACACTTAAGTGATTGGCAATTGGTGATAATCAAGCATGCTGGGCCCATAACCTGGGATAATAGACGAAAGTTATGTTAGTGCTCAGGGAAAATGCGATAGGGGCGCTGGTGCGTTACGTATGGAGATCTCGGAGCTCTTTGACATGCATAGAGGCTGGCTACTTGGTGGTTTTCAGTGAGTCCTCAAGTCCGAGAACCTCACAAACCTCACAAAACCCCTAATCCCCTAATATAGTTAGATGACTGGTTGAAGATATTCCACGTGTCGAAAAAAAAAGTACAGGGCCCATCATTTTGGTAAGTTATTAATAATACACACGGTACAATTTGGTAACTTGTAAAGTTGTAGCACAATTTAAATAAATAAATTCAATTATTTATTGCAATTAATGCATATTCCTATTATGTACCTATTTGACTGGCGGCATGGTAGCGTTATTACCCCCTACAAACAAATCCTTTATTCAAAGAACAATGTTCTAGCAGTCCAAGAATTCCCATAGCGATACATGGCCGTAGTTCATCCATCCATCACTCGGCGCGCATCAATCTTTGCAATGCCTGCTCGGTTATGCGGCCCTGGTTCTTGCCATTTGTTCCAAGCTTCTATGGATAATTGGTTTAGTAACTTACTTACCTAGACCAACCAGATAGTGAATCAAGGACCAAAACACCATAAAAATCTGCGATGCTATCAAAATTTAGAGCAGGCTCTCAGATTAATAAATTACCTACCTGTTATGTACCGTAGAAGAACCAAGGCTACCGGCATAGCTTTCAGGATTAGAAAGTTGAAATGGCAGTAGGTAGGCCATATAGCTCGCAAAATTTTCGTTCCTTCGAATCCTTCATGGAATCGGTTTGGCAGCACAGCAATAAACCTGTAAGTTAATTTATTTGTAAGCTACGCTCCAAATAACTAAAAAATGATTGTTATAATCAGATAAATATTTCTTTATTTTTAAATTATTTTCAACACTACAAGCCTGCAGGCTGTAATTTGTATTTAGAATTCTTTATTTTTAAATTATTTCCGTCACTACCCGCTTGCATACAGCCAGCGCTCATTTATTTAAATGGACATGGAACTGCATTGCGAAACAAAAACACGTAATTAACACGAAGACGTTAATGGCCATCAAGACAATACAGCTGACACCAGGCACAATAGAGCACAAGAGCCGAGACAATAGACGAAGGTTTTTTTCTCGCCTGAAGAAAGAAACCTTTTGATTTTTCGGCAGGTTCTAGATGAGATTTCGCTTTAATTATTTTAATTGGGAAAAATTTTAATGAATGAAAATTGAGGATGTCTGACAGACAATGATGGGCAGCGTTTGGGAAACTTCGCTATATCTTCTCGTTGCATATACCGCAGAGCCTCAAGACGAAAGTCTACAATCAGTTCGTGATGCCAGTGATGACATATGGCACTGATCCTTGGTCACTTACTATTGGCCTCATACACAAGCTCAAAGTCGCGCAACGGGCTATGGAGAGATATATGCTAGGAGTTTCGCTGCGTGATAAAATAAAATGAAATAAATAATAGTACATTATGGTATAAGTGTGTAACGTTGGTGATTACCGCCGAGGTGTCATTGAGACCCGAGCCGTTAGGGGAAGGTCTTAAGAGAGCCGAGGACGGTAATCATACACACGTGTATCATACGACGTTTTTCAACACATTTGAGAATAAAATAATACTAAAAATAATTGTAAAAACGAGTTGTGAATTTTTTTTCGCAATGGCGGGAAAAATTAGTCAGTTTTCCTATGCGCGCGCGCGCAACTTACAATGGCGATCGGCCATAGATTAAAAGAATAAGTTTTTTTTTTACTTTTGCGCACGATCTTTTTTGTATCGAAACTTTTTAAGAACAAAGAAACTCAACCAATAAAATAAAATAACTCACGTTTGTGATTAATAGCAATGAAAAACTCACAGTTTGATTACAGGTATCATAATTATTAATTGCGGTGAAATTAGAGCCACTTTATGATCAAGTGTGTTGAAAAATATATTTATTTCGGACACACACAAGAACAGCACAAACTTATCAGAGAAGTCACTATAGGATACAAGAGGTAACAAAATAAACTAACAAAAAAAAACTAAAGTAGGTAGAAAGTAACAAAACTAGGGAACCAACCTGTGAAGTGTAGCGGCGCTGGTTTTCAGAACCCTTTAGGGTGACTTCACGATCGCAGTGTGTAATGAAAGAGTTGATCCAGCCCCGTACCATTACCTTTGCGATTTTAGGTGGTGACTTACATTGACAGTCTTAAAGAATTAAAGTTCAAATTCGTGTTAAACAGTTGGATTTGAAAGGCAATAATGCATACCTACTTGACACCCTAATGTCTCTGACTATCAACTTATGTCACCGCCTAAACAAAAGCCCAGACTGTCAAAAGTTCCTTAACACTCTAGTTTATCAACAACATTTTTTTTTCTTTTTTTTTTTTAATACATCAGAGGTGGCAGACAAGCTTACGGCCCACCTGATGGTAAGCGGTTACCGTAGTCTATGAGCGCTTGCAATACCAGAGGCATCACGCACGCGTTGCCGACCCCGAACCCCCTTCCCCCCTAAAGAGCTCTGGCAACCTTACTCACCGCAAGAACACAACACTATTTGAAACAAATAATGTTATTTGGCTGCGATCTTCTGTAAGGCGGAGGTACCTCCCCAGGCAGGCTGCTCCAATTCAGAACGAGAAAATCTCGCTGTGCCCTACCTCCTCCTAAAATCTTCTTCATGAAGGTATCAATATGTTTTGTTGATTTGAACCTTGTTTTGAATTTTCTCCCGCTCTACCAAACTTCGAAGATGAATAGCGATAAAAAAATACTCGTTTCTCTGTGATCAGTCATTTTTACAACTTTTAAATTGTTTTAGAAGTCATTTTAGAACTACCATGCACATTCAGTTATTTATTTTGTAGCAATGAACCTTATGGCTCTGAGAATAAACTCGAATTTAGCGTAACACAACAAAAGTTGAGCTCGTAGGAAAAGTTTTGAGCATTGCATACCATAACAGTGCAAGAGCTAAGGTATACTTTCACACCCAATTTTCTTTATTTAGTAAATAGTTAGGTATAAACTACAATTATGTTAGTGGATAACGATTATGATCAACTTTGGAAATAGTTCTTTCATCATCATCATTTCAGCCGTACGACGTCGACTGCTGATCATGGCTTTTTTTTTTTATACAACAGAGGTGGCAAACAAGCTTACGGCCCACCTGATGGTAAGCGGTCTTCCCCACCGTCAGAGCTAATTCCTTATCATGTGGGGATTTGCCCATTCTCACCACGCTGGGCATTCGGGTGGGTGAGCGCAGTTAGAGTTATCGCCCATTTTCCCTTAGTCGCCTCTTACGACATCCGCGGATAGGTAGATATGGAGGGACATTCTTCAGCCGGGTCCACTACGGCCATTGTTATATATGTATCTATGGGTTTTTGAAGACTAGAATTATTTATTACAAATTTTTTCTACTGAATGTTTAAGATTAACCTATAGTGATTTTTTTACATCTTTTGACCCATTTTTAGCCGTAATTTGCGGAAATTATGATGTATTATTTACGCTGCGGTCTCCTAGACTCCTCTGAAGCCCGGATATTGTCTGCGGAGATTGTTTTAGATAGCACTTGTACTTCTTACCTGCTTGTTTTATTTTGAAATTCACTATCGTTAGCAGCTCTTTCACTATATTTATTTTCACTATTTCACTTTTTTGGTCGCCAATGGTTTTGATTGGAGTTTGGTAAAGTTTTGTGCAGATAATAACTAGATGACGCTCGCGGCTTTGCTCGCAGGGTACCATCGCTTACACTAAGATACCTTTGTCAAGATAATAATTACAAAGATAAACAATTAAATAATTTTCCAAATTATACTACAAGAAGACATCCGCTCGCTTCGCTAGCTCGATCAAAAAACTAAAGCAGCTCTCTAACTTTTACTGCATTAAAATACACTGGGAAGGAAATCTAGAGGTGGTACGAATTAAAAATCAGTAAGATACATCGCCCCTTCCCTTAAGTAGGTGATCATAAAAACAACAATGTATTTCTAAATAAAAATCTCTGCAAGCAGACAAAGCGATGAATAGATCGCTAGTGAGCTCGGGCGAAGTGCCAATATTCTTACGTTCATGGCAGTTGATGTAGTTTCATGGAGAACCAAACTATAGGTACATTCACTTGCACTAACATGTAAAAATTTCTAAATTATGCCATATATGAACATCATTATGAATAGAATAGAAAACGTTTATTTTTCATACATACATGGAGTAAGACAATTAAGAAAATACCATAATAATACACACACACGTGTACCTTTGGGTAGGCAGGTAGCCACCTCACCAGCAAAAGACCATAGACATAACCCTCCCCTTAAAAGTACCAAAACAGTTTTTAGCCTTCTCCAAGCACTTATTCTAATCAAAAATACCTAATCGATATATATCTACTTTTGATTACAAAAGTGTAATGCCTTTAATGAAAAACTTATGCAATCATGTCCGAAATTGGGCTTTTCCTAACTAAACAACTAACTAACTCGTATCCTTTGTTTTTGCTCGCATGGTAATTAGAGAAAAAGTAGCCTAACATTTTTTTTAAAATTTTTAATACACCTTTCGAATGTATAATATTAGTAGGAAGTAGCATGTTAAAGGGCACGTGCAGACACGTCGTGCTTAAGAATACCTACACATATTCTCCACACAGTTTGTCTCGTTCGTCGAACCAAAACAAAAGTAATTTACCTCACATAAAAGGCAGGTTATTTACTAATGACTTACTTACGATGTCTTCGACGTGCTGGCCGTGACGCTTTGAACACTTTGATTGTGAAGGTATTTATGAAACGGAAATTTAGAACTGTTAAGTTTGCTAAGCTACTTTTGAAGCGATTGTACAGTCACCTCTAATAAGATGTATACCTCGGTGGCGTAGCGGGCGAGTGCCCGTCTGAGACGCAAGGAATACGGGTTCGATTCCCGCTGCGGAACAAATGTTTGCTTAATCTGCAAATATGTATATGTTCCAGGTCCGGGTGTTGTGGTACCATAGTACTCGTAGTTTATGATATGACTGAGATTTTGCTGTGGCTGTACACATTTTTGGGTTAAGTTGGTACTGCATCACTGTCACTGTGAAAGTTAAGAAGTACAAGTACACATCACATGCAGAATTTGCGCCAAAAAATGGCGGTGGAAAACTTTATCCTGTCAAAAAATAGTAACAGGAATAATTATCGCGAACATTGCATTAATCAAATTCCGCACACGGTGGTATCGGGGGTGGAAATGGGGTAAGGGGGGTAGGGGGAAAAAAAGAATGCTGCGGGCTGCTGGGAAAAAAACTCTGAAAATGACCGGTGCACAGGGGTAGGGACGTGGGCACTCGTCTTTTTTGTTTATTGATCGAGATTTCGTGGTGTTTTTTATTTATAACATAACCAATATTTTATTCAGTAAATAAATTAGTAGCTCCGACCCGGACATAGTGGCGGGCAATGATTGACGGGGTGGGAGGTCGATTCTTGCATTTTCAATTCCTGTTGGTGAGCCTTCACTTTGTTTTTAGTTTCCAGTCAGTTCAGGTTATTCTGACTAATACTATCTACTATCTAGGATTGGATACCTACTAGTTCCAAAATATTATGCCATAGGCACACTACCTTAAAGTGACAGAAGGCATTGAGTCCACAGATTCCTCAGTTTTTTTTACTCTAGTGGCTCGTACAGCATATCATACTATGACCAAAATATCATTTTGTTTTTAATGTCGTCATCCTAAAAGTTTCCCAGTCTTACGCTTTTTCATAATTATCGCGAAAACATAATATTTTTACCTAATTTGCGGCTGAAATTGGCACAAATTCCTATCTCTTATATTAGTTAATGCAAACACTTGTTGTGTATTAAATCAATTTATTGTAATTTACCCATATCAGTGGGGGGTCTGAGATTTTGCGCATTTTACAAACAAACCCTGTCCATTTTAACGTATCCCAAGCCATATCTTTGAATACACAACACCATTCACACCGTGTAAGTCCAGTGCAGCACCTATATAGCTGCAAAAAATGCCGCGTCCCCGCCCGCGCCACCCTACCCCCCAGGGGTCCGGCCCTGCATTCATTAATTGCTAATTTACAGATCGTGAGATGTATGGGCCATCACCGGATATGTATGACGTCATTGTAGTTTTTAAATGGAGTTAAAATTGTACTTTCATTAATTTACTTTGTCATGCTAGATATCGGGCCGGAAAATATTAAAACTAATATGTGGCATATGTACCTATACGTATGATTGTTTCTTCAAGTGTATAGCGTGTGCTGCCCATAGAACATTTGCTGAATTTCACCATTTATCATTATTTCACAAAAATAATCATGTATAATGGCATGTTTTTTTTTTTTAAGCATCACCTAGTTCGATCGTTACCACACTGAAGCTCTACATTCCATTTTGTGAAAAATGATCATCGAAAAAAAATATTGGCACCAAGCCGTGTGATCTGATTTTTCTAGGCTTGTTCGCGAGGAACAGGCGTAGCTTCACCTAGTTTCTAAGACGTGTCAAAGTGATCCTAATGATTTTATTGAAATAAACACCTTTTGACTTCGACTACAACAACATTATACCATATTTTGGTTCCTGATTCTTCTAGTCTAGGGTGTAACGGGTATGGTGTACTTTGTACAAAAGATTCAAAATTTCTTATATATTAATCGGAAGGTGGCCGTGGTGGCCCCGGCGCGGATGTCTTAAGAGGCGACTAAGGGAAAAAAGCTAGGGGATGGGCAGCAGCGTCCTTCATTTTAATAACTATAGCTCTAACTGCGCTCGCCAACCCGCATGCCCAGCGTGGTGAGTATGGGCAAATCCCCCCACATGATAAGGAATTCGCTCTGTCTGTGGGGGAGGCCATGTTCAGCAATGGACGTCGTACGGTTGAAATGATAATGATGATGAATCGGAAGGTTCAAGGTACAATAAAAATTATATTGGCATTGACCTTTGACAGGACCTACTGGGGTCCCACTTAAAATCACGATCAATTTGAGAGAAGTTAGTAGGTACTGTGGGTAGGAGCTAATGGAGTTAATCCTGCTAGGTACGGCCAGGGGGCGAGCTGACATGAATTATGTAAATAAAATGATGGGTAGGGGCAGGTTTTTTTGTTATTTAATTGTCGTGGACAGGCGATGTCACAAGCGCATAGTACTTCGCTGTTTCAGTGAGGGCATAATTGAAATACCTGGGTATCAAGTCCGTAATGTTCGTGAGGTACTCAATTGTAACCTTAGGACATGAAAAGTGAGTAGTCTACCGTTTTCGTATGGTGTCACGTAAAGTGCCTATAAAAAAGCCGGCAAGCTGTTCACTTTTCACCACTCACCGGTGACTTACCTGTAGTATATCTCTGAAATCTCTTGCCTTTAAAGATCTTTGAAAATGTGAAAGGGGAATAGTCATTTTAAACACATAAAGGATTAAAAAGGCCTCTATAAAACGACATGATTCAAACCGAACGATCATCGATCCATTGACTGCATGTGGCTTATGAAGCAATTCATCTTCCTACGATATCGTCGGTCCATTGGAGCGCTCGGGCATTCTTCATGATAATACGGCCAACTTAAGACATTGGCCGCTTCTTAGGACCTAAGGGTTAGCACGAAACAACCGCAACGCTGCACAAAAGCTTCTTTAAAATGACACAATCTTTTAGTAGAATATCATCGGTCCATCGGGCCTTCATATCAATGAATGCTTAATATCTGCGTATGTAATTATCGAGGGGGTAGGCAGGGGCAGTGAGGCTGATGAATCGTCCGATGGCGTCCGATGATGCATGTGTGCGATACCACAATCAATCTATCTGTAAAATATCATCGGTCCATCGGGCCTTCATGTTCATATATGCATGAATATCTGCATGTATAATTGTCGAGGTGGTAGGCAGAGGTAGAGGCTGATGGATCAATGGCGTCCGATGGTGCGCGTGTGCGAAATAAACGAAAACACGGCAGAGGGCGGGAAAAAATCGCCACGTCAAAATGGACGCGGTTGTAGTGCATGGGCTGTGAGTTGGCCATTGGTTAAAAATAGCTTTAGGTGAGAGGAGTAGTTTTAACACCTTTAGGGCTATGTGCCTTAATTATTACATCTATTCTAGATGATTTAGTTGTACAGCGACAGGTACAAAATATATAAATATATAGCGAACTTTTACTCACTTACAGGATGCAGTTCTTTGTGCCTACGACATTATTAATATGGAGTAGGCTTGCCCTGCACCTATACCATACTCTCAGTCTAGTCACCCGTATTCACAGGAAAGACATAGTCAATACGAGCAGAACTGACTTAGCCACGGCTTTCCCCACGATGTTTTCCTACACCATTTTTGAGCTGCACTCATACATTTTTCGAACACAAAAATCCATTGGAGACTGGTAAAGGAACCCAAGACTTTCAGATCGATAGTCGAGGCATATATAGTATATCGTATATCGCACTTGGTCAACACGCACCTGAGCGGGGTCAAGGGGGGGGGGGTGTGTAACTGAATATAATATATAGAATAGAATATAAGTATAGCTGAAGTATAGCTTTTTATGAAATAAATCTCGCCAAGATTCAATGTTCATTTGCAGAAATACGTGTTACAGAGAGGTCTTATAGCTATGAATATGGCACTTAAAAACTTATTCAATGTAAACTTAACACAGGGACTATAGTAATTTTTTTAAATAAATCTGGGTATACCGCGGAAACAGGACTCTGAATTTTTATACAAATAAGCAACATCCAGCAGCCAGTAGAGGAACAGAAAAGATACCTTATTTACTCTTTTTTTTATTATTATTAATATTAATATCTTTATTTCAGGCTACTTGATATATTACACAAACATGTGTAATATGCCATGGCCCATATTAATAAATACCTTACAGACTAACATACATATAATATTAAACTTAAAAAAGACACAAGATTTCTTTACACTACTTACCTTTACACTTATTTTATTCTATGGTTACACGAAATTAGAGCACCCCCCTAAGATACTTTCTTCGTGAAAAGGACTGTAGATATTAAATTGTATGTTACAGCTTCCAAACTGTGATATTTCCTTACTAACTAACAATAAAATCTTTACGTTAATTTTTTTACGGGACAAAATAATAGAAAAAAAATGACAAAATAACCTAAATTAATATTATGAATTAATTCTGTTTTCAATGACTACAAATAGAAAACAGAGTTCAAAACACCAACCATAGGCCCAAAAGGCTGGTTTATGCCCCGTTGGATAGCTATACTGCAAAATCTCTCCCTATTTTCGAAAAGCTATTGTTTAATTACTTTTTAACTGTTTAATTATAGTGATTTTTCCCTACGCGCAAGTATATTAATTTGATTAGGTATTTAATTATATATATTTGTGTAAATAAGTGTCATATTTATTGTATCATTTATGTTGTTTTATATTATGCGTATGTATATGTATACATATTTATATAATATATTTTGTAAGTTCATATTTTCCTGTCTCATATCACCACCGTCCTCTATCATTCTCGTAAAATCCAGTCCATCCAAAGGTTGTCTGGAAGAACTCACTCTCTGTGATAAGACCGCCTATTGTATTCCACTATTAGATATCTATATTGTATTGATTCAATTGTTGTGTTAAGTTTTTATGTGGTTTACAATAAAGTTTTATCTATCTATCTATCTATACTGATCCTTTGTCCTAGGTAAGAACCAGCCCTTTGGTCATCCATAAGTCTCTTAGATAATCCATCGAATAAAAGTCCCGACTCTATAATAAGTAGGTACTTACATAAAAAAAAACATTTAATTGCACAATGCATGTAATGCGTTAAACAAACTAGACCAATTCACCCCCGCTTGGCTATAGAGGTGCAAGCGTCACCGAGCAGTCTGGCGGGCCCGTGGGGGGATACCCCCTAAAAAAATTGCAACGCGCCCCCCTAGGGGCAGGGTGGGGGTGGAGGCTCAACTTTGACGCGCGCCCGGCCTAATTGATGAGCCGCTTGTGATCCTATTAACAATTGATTTGTTTGATGCGTTTGTTGAGGTAATTTTGACGTCCACGTGACTCCAATGGTAAGGAAAATATTGCGAGCAGGTTGTTCAGGTTATTAAAATGCCATTTTGCAGTGTCTTTACAGTTTTTGCATGCATCATATTTTAAGTATTATTTAATTTTATATAAGCATTAGGTACATATTTCATCAAGTGTAGCGTGTGCTGCCCTTAGATCATTTGTTGTAGCTCACATTTGTCTTCTTTTTTTCACATTTTTATAAGCTCTTAAGGATTATAATTAGATTACTTTTCTTTTGAGCCTCACCTAGTTCGATCGGCACCACACTGAAGCTATAAATTCCATTTTGTGAAAAAGGATCATCGAAAAAAATGATAGGCACCAAGCCGTGTTTGTTGCCTGATCTTCTAGGCTTGGTCACGAGGTCACGTTTCAAAGTGATCCTAGTGATTTTATTGAAATAAATGCCTTTTGACTTTGACTTATGTTGCATGGTTTGTTAAGGTAATTATGTTGGGTGTTTCATAAAAAGGTGAAGAAGTTGGTTACGTAAGAATCTGTTCTATCGTTACAATACTTTATTCAGTCACTTTCAGGCTTAATTTTAATTATAATTATTTTGACGACTAAGAATACCAGGCTTTGAACAGCTTTTATGAACAGTTTTATTTATCTTGTCTTCATATCTTCTTTTAATGAGAAAGTATGAAGAAGTTTCCCAAACGCTGCCCATCCGAGTTGGATTCGTCGGTTGACCTCTTTGTCGAAGTACTTAGTTGAATCGTCTGACCCAAATAGACATGTTAAAAATAAGTATACATGACATCCATCGAAGTTCTTTAGACGACTTAATTCAAAGTTCAGAAGTAAAGCACCATGTATAAGGCGTTACGCATCTTAGTGTGACCACAATTTACAATATTTTTTCGCAGTCGCGTTATTTTTCTTAGGATCTCCTTATTTGATGATGATGATGAGGTACTTGGGACCTGAACATACATTTATACAGCCTGAAAAGTGTATAGTGGTATTTTTCTAACACTGATATAACACTGACATATTTGGTGGAAATGCAGCCAAACGACAGTGGGCAAAACTGGCCCAAGAGCAGCCACGATTGAGACATATGCCAAATTAAAGGGTATAATCTAGTCTTCAAGTATACTGAAGGGCATCAAAATCTGTACATGAGATTTCGAGTAATAGTCGAATGATTGTATTTTTTTTGCTTGTTTTTCATAGTGTACGGCCAATGTACGGCCTTCCCGAGCGCTATGTAAATGGGTTGCTTTTTATATGGGCAAACCATCAAAGCTGTCGTTAATGGATCCTGCTTAGAATCGAAGCCTATTAACGCTGGTGTCCCGCAGGGATCATTTTTGTCACCCCCGCTTTTCATAATGCATATCAATGACATGTTGCAAATCTGCCGTCTCGATTGTTACGCGGATGATAGTACGGATGACACTTTTTACTCTGGCTGCGATAACGCCTCTTGTTCTTGAGAGCAGGTGTAAAACTTTTGTCTGACTTTGAGTGTTATTTGAAGCAAGTTTAAGTACCCTTTGTAAGCAGTTCTAGGTTATCATTGAGCTTTGTGTCACCAATGACCCTGGGCTCAGCATACTTGAAGACTAGATTATACCCTTTAATTTGGCATATGTCTTAATCGTGGCTGCTCTTGAGCCAGCTCCCATATAAATTTGCCCACTATTGTTTGATTATTTTTGTCCCCAAAATTCAGGCCACATTCAAACGGCGCGCGATATGCCACTAAGAATTTACTTCTTAATTGTACTTACGTCTACTGATTAACAAATTTCAAAGAAACAAGCCTATTATGGCTTGTTTCATAACTTCTTTAAAACGCACAAGCTTGTCTCGAAGTTTGTACGTTGATTTGAACAAGTTCAAACGAGTAAACTATAGCTTTTTTTAAGGTCTAAGGTTCGATGTCGAGCATTTGGCATAGCATAGCTGCCGGTAACTATGCTCGAAGAAACGCTCGTCAAGCATATAACTGCGTTTATGCGCACCTTTAGTCGCGTAAAAATGTTTATTTCCATTAGTAATAGTCACCCTACTTGTCCATAAATTCGTCACTGGCACACCGCCAGCGACCGCTGGAGTTAGCGCCTGGAGACCAGCATTAAGATATATTATGTTTTCATACATTTTACTAAAGCTTTGGGTTACCTAAAGCTTCGTTTGGCTAAGATGCCTCGTTTATACAAGGAGATTCATAAATGTGTATCATATCATCCCGAAGGAGGCTTAATCTATCAACTAAAAGAAAGAATATTAGCGAAAAAAAAGATTTAATCCCGTTCCTGTTCCATTTAGCTGTTTGTAGTAGGTAACCTTGATGTCGAACTTTTGGGTCTACGTACTAGAAGTTCGATGTCAAGGTTACTACCTAAAACAGCAGAATGATTGAGTTTGGACTGATTTGAACCCAAAGCAGCTGACATTTGCTTAGAGTTTTGTTCAATGAAAAATTTTGAATTTCCAAAAGTCGTAAACAAACTTTGTCCCAATTGGGTTGCTTGCTTGTCGTGTCACTGATTCTTTCTTGGTCTGTATTAGGTCAGTGACCAAGTTAAGGTAAGGTGGCCCTGTAAAGGGCCACCTTTCAAAACCAACACAACCAAAATATTTTATTAACAGTTTTCTAAATATTATATTCTAAATCATACATTACATAAAATCACGCCTATTTCACAGAGGGGTAGGCAGAGTTTTCTATATAACAATATGTAAATAAATAATAATAAGGTTCTTAGAGGTTCCTTTCGTTCACATTTAATTTTGCCGTATGAGTATTCCAAACGTGACAGGTAGCAAGCGCCGCGATCTATGATCCGCGATTGCTCCGGGGTACATGATCTCACTGTCAAAATAATTCTTACTCAAGTGCCACAGCTTACTTGCAGCTTAGCGGTTATGTACATTGTACTCGTTATTGGCACCACTCGCTGGCACGGGGCCAGTGCAACTGACGAATTTATGTGCGTGCACCAGGGTTACTGAAAAAATACTATTTTCCCATAAAAATGTACTGAAATTAGGTACTACTATATTCTCAAGATTCTCAAGATTCCCTAGAGTCGTGGCAGGCCATCTGGGATGCGACTTGCGTCGATACTTTGTTACCTTCCCACGTTTTGTCCGCCTCCAGAACGGCTGGCGCGGCGGCAGCAGTGGCGGAAAGCCTCAAGAGGCGGATATATTCGTCCCTTGTCGGTGGATACATATTTCTGCCTTTTGGGGTTGAAACTCTAGAAGCGTGGCTCTTATTCGATGCTTTTTTTTTTTTTTACAACAATTGTGGCAATCAAGCTTACGGCCCACCCGATGGTAAGCGGTTACCGTAGCCTATGAGCGCTTGCAATACCAGAGGCATCACGCACGCGTTGCCAACCCCGAACCCCCTTCCCCCCTAAAGAGCTCTGGCAACCTTACTCACCGCAGGAACACAACACTATTTGAAACAAATAATGTTATTTGGCTGCGATCTTCGGTAAGGCGGCGGTGCTTCATCTAATAGACTGGTGGACGAGACTAACGACCAAAGTGCCGGGTCTTACCTCGGACAAATCAGTATAGCGATCAAACGAGGTAGCGTCGCCAGCCTTTTGGCATACTGTCTGTGGTTGGTGATCTGAACTCTGTTTGCTACTTGTAGTGGTAGAAAACAGAGATGATTTCTAGAATAAATTTAGTTTTATTTGTCATTCTTTTGTCTTAGTTGGATATGAATAAACTAATAATACTTTAGTTTAATCAAATATTTGTATTCATACTTAAAAAAGAAGTGCACCAACATACATTTCCCATTAAATTTTGCTATTGAGTATAAAAGAACCATTTACTCGAGTACCATTTTCAAGTAATCTTCACTCTATAGATAGGTATCCCGCCCGATATAAAACAGTCGTTATAATTCAACATAAGTCATAGCGCCCTCTATAAATCCGTCACCATAGCTGGCTGAGCGCCAATGCGCGCTGAACTTAGCGCCCTCGCTTCTAAATAAGATCTAAGCTATTACTGGTGATGTCGATGATGATGATCTATTACTGGTGCACTGATGCACAGTCGCTAAGTTTATCATCATTTCAGCCGTAGGACGTCCACTACAGAACATAAGCCCTAAATTACCAGAAACAATTATTTGTTGGGATTTGCCCATACTCGCCACGCTGGGCGTGCGCATTGGCGAGCGCAGATAAAGCTCTTGTTGTTGATATGATAGGGAACGCTGCTGCTCATCCCCTAGCTTTGTTTCCCCTAGTAACAACTAACACCCTAATCGATAACTTTTTAATTAGGATCTGTTTAGTAGTTTCTGAAATAAGTCCGAACAAAAAAAACAGACAGACAAAAGTCTTCCGATTCACATTTTTTTTTAGTTGTTTTTAGTTAATATAATCTTTTAAAGACAAAACTTATTATGTAAGTACAGAATTATTCTTGTCCTGTCACTGATTCTTTCTTGGTAGTAGTCTTGAGGTACCTTACCCTGATCACGGGCCTAATAGAGGATTAAGCCCGGTACGGTGGCCCTGCAAAGGGACTATGACCATCGGTGAAAGAATCAGCTAGGCCCCTTCTGAAGCCCTGCCGCTTGTCATCAAAATATAATTCACATATCCTAAAGTCCCCCAATCTCCTATTGTGACTATTTTGTGACTAGAACATTAGCCAGATTGCTAGAAGAGCAGTTATGCTTTCAGCCTGCTCGGAAGCGTGTAACTTCGCATTTAGACGTAACTGTACGTACCTAATCGCGAATTAATGACTGGCTTGTAGGCACACTAAAAACTTTATTGCATACCTAGATGGGATAATTCAGAGCAGTGGTATGTAAGCGGGTACTATCAGCAAACCTTACCATCATCATCATTTCAGCCGTAGGATGTCCACTGCTGAAAATAGGCCTTCCCCGCATATTTCTAAAGCACACTTTCTATCATGTGAGGAAACTTGCCCATACTCACCACGCTGGCGCTGGAAACGCGGATTGGCGAGTTCAATTAAAAAAAAAATAACACCCAGCACATAGGTGCATATTCCTAACCCCACACTAGGATTCCCTGTGACGTGGGTATCAGAAAATACGAGTACCATGGTACTATAACACCCAGACCCGGAACAAATATTTGCAGAACATGCAAACATTTGTCCCGCAGCGAGAATCGAACCAGCACCCCTTGCGCCTCAGACGGGCACTGGCCCGCTACGCCACCAAGGTCGTCAAAGGAGTTAGAATTACCGTTGTTAAAATAGGGGACGCTGCAGCCCATCCCTTAGATTTTTTTCCCCTAGTCGTAATGAACGGGAAGAAATACTCTTTTATTATGGAGGGGCCTTTCAACACTGCGTCGCTCAGTTCGTGGTCGCCATTCGAGAACCTTTACTCCCCAACGGTTGTCGGTTCTGCGAGCTATATGGCCTGCCCACTGCCACTTCAACTTGCTAATTCTGAGAGCTATGTCGGTGACCTTGGTTCTCTCTACGGATCTTCTACGGATTTCCTCATTTCGGATCGTACCACGTAGTGAAACTCTGAGCATAGCTCTCTCCATAGCCCGTTGCGCGACTTTGAGCTTGTGGGTGAGGCCAATCTCTTGCCATGTCATAACCAAAGAGGTTGAAAGCAAAAAAAAAATATGTTTGTCATCACTTGGTACGTCTACTGATTGAAGTAAATTTTGAGTTTGACATATAAGGGAGTGATGATCACATTGATCAGCGATATCATACGCCATGTGACGGCGCCTTATTTTCAGGAAACCAAAGCAAGTGTAACATGACCGGGGAATTCCGATATGGGAACTCATTTGGACGGTTTTCGGCGAAAGTGAAGGATACAAGTAATTTAATCTCAAGTAGCGGGCTTTTATTGAACCCAACGAGACGTAAAAACTTTAAAATGCTAAGTCATCGTAATAGGTAGGTACTTATTTTCGAAATTATCTGCAACCAAAAATAGAAACCTAGATCGTGTTTATGAAAATTAATCAAAAGGAAATTATTCTTAAAACTAAATAAGAATCAACTTCAATTTTGAGGAATTTTGTCCGACGAAAATCTTCGACAGATCTTCAACATAGTAAAATGGACAAATTAAATACATTAGTTAAATGTTCTTGAGCTAAAATAAATAAGTTCAAACAAACAAACTCATAGTTGAAACTTCATTCATCAGATAATTAAAAATGTCGCCATCTATAGATCGTTTGTAACGGTCTTTAGATGGTTCAACTGTTTCTTGTGTATTTTGTAAATATTAACTTGTATTAGTTTTAAGTTTCTTTCTGTAAATAAAATTAAAAATTATCAAAGAAACCAATCCCAGATAGTTTTATCCCCAAGAATGGTAGACATCCTCTCAGATTCTTGATGTCAAAAGCATGTCCGAACTTTAAGAAATACCCATGTTTTGCAGGAGTGCAGTTCCAGATATAAAATAAAAATTGAACTGTTGGAAAAATATTATTTCCGTCAATGTATATGTACGAGTAGTATGTAAGTACATCAAAAAAGAATGTATTTGCGTCAATATTGCAAGGACACCCTAGCGGCGGTGGCGGCGCGGCCGTGGTTTATCGCGTATTCCATTAAAACTGCGTGCATCCTGCATAAACCGGTCCACTTACGCGTCGCACTACTAACCCACGACTAACAACACCGTTTAGTCATTTTTTGCCACTGAAGTATAAATAGTAAACAGGGCAATAACCTTCACAAAGCCTTCAGCCCGTATTCTTACCCTGTGGTATTCTTAGTCGTCAAATAATTTTGATTCCACTCATACTAACATAATGTCTCGTGTGACTGACATTATTTTTATAGAAAAGAGACGTTTCATCAATATATGGAGCCTGGGCCTGCACTGTGTACACTACTCTAAAATATGGCTAAGCAATAAAGTAAACGTATTTAATTGGTTATTTTATTTAAATTAACTTCGTTCTAAGGTACATTAAGATTTTCTTCGACAAAGAGAGCAACACACAGCGCTACAAAAATATGGCGGATGGACGTGCGTGAAATGTCATTTTGACAACCTACATTTATTTGACAAAACAAAAGCATCAAATCAAACATGCAAGACGGCCGCGCTTCTGGTCACACGCCGACGCACCGTGCTAGCACCGCTCCAACTAAGGGGGCAGCCTATAGAGTGGCAAACCTCCGTCCGCTACCTCGGTGTCGACATAGACAGGTCGTTGACCATGAACGCCCAGGTGGATAGAGCCATACGAAACACGCGCACCGCCCGGGCAGTGCTCCGACCTGTCCTAGCTTCGAAACTGCCGCTGAGGACGAAGACGGGGGTCTACAAGACCTACGTCCGCTCGCGGCTCACGTATGCGTCTCCAGCGTGGTATGCACTTTGCTCTGCCACCAACCAGCAGAGGATCCAAGCCCAGCAGAATATCGCTCTCCGAGTCTGCACAGGAGCTGGCCGCTACGTCAGGAACGACGTTATCGCCCGTGACGTGCAAATGCCCAGCGTTAAGGAATTCGTGACAAAGTTGGCGCGTCGAATGTACGACCGCGCCGACAACTGCTGTCACGTACATCTTAACGCACTGGCGCCACTGCACACGCGACCCCCTGACCACCAAACTCCCTGGCGTCCACTTCCCAGAGCACTCCTGGTGTCACCAGAGTCTTCGCATAGCGAAGACTGAGTGACGAAGTCTGCGAAGAAGCCACCGTAGCCGTAGCAGAAATCGGCCAACGTAATGCCACTGAGAGGCTGGCACTCACAGGGCAGCACCCAGTGACTCGGAAGCAGCAGTTCCCGAAGTTGACGCCAGAGCAAAGAACGCGCCGTTCGATTCTTACCCGCACCTCCTAAACCAAGATGGTAGAGTCGAGGTGTAGATGACTCATGATGACATCAAATCAAACAACATGACATGAAGAATATGTCAATGTCATGTCAAACGCCAATTATAAACCAACATGGCGGCCTTCAAATAGTGTTCACATAGTAAAAAACTTACCAGAAGTAGGTAATATTCTTGTACCATCGCATTTGTCTTCAAATTAATGAAAATGTATTTTTCTTGTAATCTCCTATTTTTCCTAATTTTTCTATGTAGTGTACATGGACCAGGCCCAGAATGAAATGGCTCCTTTATGAGAACGTTAAGAATGTTTGCCACCGAAGTATAATTTACTGTTTATATACCGGGTGTAGTTAAATGGATAATAGGGTACCTGCAGGTAGAAGACATTAGGGCGGTTCAGAAAAATATGTAATAATTATGTTTCGCAACAATCACTCGGCATTCGAAATATTAGACATTTTCGTATTAAAAAAAAATCTCCCTTCGCCAGCTTCTCTTTGTTTAAGACTCCAAATGAAGGAATATCTGTTTTCTTGGAAAGTTTTCCTGGATAGATGCGCTATCGAATGTAAACTATCGTTTTTGGGGCGCATGTAAAGCTTACTTACACTACCTGGTCACTGACCTAATACAGGATGGCCAAGAAAGAATCAGTGACAAGCAAGATTTTGGCATAACTTTAAGAACCTGAATTCAGCCTCTCGCGGGCTGATGAAGACATGGAGATGCCGACACCGCGGCTTCCCTCGAATGTTTTCCTTCACCATTTTAAGAACCGTGTTGATGCGCACATCATCATCATCATTTCAGCCGTACGACGTCCACTGCTGAACATGGCCTCCCCCACAGTCAGAGCAAATTCCTTACTTCTCATGTGGGGGGATTTGCCCATAGTCACCACGCTGGGCATGCGGGTTGGCGAGCGCAGTAAGAGCTATCGTTGTTAAAATGAGGGACGCTGCTGCCCATCCACTAGCTTTTTTCCCTTAGTGAATAGATATTCGACAAGATGCGCACATAAATTGTCGAATAGAGCACCCATTCAAATATCCAATGCATTTTTTTATCCCAGCAAACGTCCCGAGCGGAAGTGCAGTTGGCATCGGACGTAGCTTGGCGTGGATTTATGGTGATGCCACACAATACCATCGGTCTTGGAACAAGATCTTTTAAGTTAGCATCGTTTTTTGTGCGAATTTGGATGTAGGCTACTTTGCTAGCCAATAACCGATTGATGTACTTATTTCGATACCTAAAAATCTCTTAACAAGTAGGTGTTTGGCTACTCGATTGAGGAGAATGGGCCAGTGCGCGTAAGGTCAAAATAGCTTTTTTATACTACCTGCTCGTCAATGGCATATTATGTGTCATGCAAACCTTTCCTAAAGTAAGTCATTACAGCCTTACGGTCTAGCCGGGTCATAATGTTGTACTGAATTTCATTATTTCCCATGGGACATAATGTGATTTGAATTTGGAATGCAACCCATGTAGACGTGCTTGATCGAGGTTGGTTTCAAAAATGTTTGAGTGCAATGAGTTTTTATTCTAATTAGGCTGTATGTTAACATTTTCTTTGCACTGCCTACAAATTAAAAAAAAAGAAAAACATGAAAACTTTTTACGAAATTCATTTTCACCCGCGCACGAAGAAAGATTTATTCGAATGTCGAACTGACCACTACATAATAGACTACAAAAAAAGAAAAAAGGCGCCAAGCGCTCAAACTGCTGTGCTGTTATCTACACCGAAATTCAGTTTCGATTCAAATAAACTTCTAAAAAATGTCAAGTGACGACGACAGTGATTTTGATTCGACTCCAGAATGCATACAATCTGAAGCCTCTGGTATAGTTGGAAACTTACTTCCAGAAAAATCATTTCTTTCTACTTAACAGTCATTGTTTTCAATTGCCTCGCAGAAAGTATAAAAAATAGAGTATGCATCGCGGGCTTAAATGTGTATTTGTCTTGGGCGATCTTGAACCCCTCGTACTCAGGATTCTTGCCTTAACTCCCTCGCTCCGCTCAGGAGTTAACCATAGAATCCCTCGTTCTCTGGGTTCAATATAGCGCCCTTGTCATAATACACTACTTTAAACCCTTGTTGCATAATCTACTATTATGCATTTTGTTTTATGACAGCAAATAATGCATTCAACCTCTTTGGTATACAAAGAAACAAATATTTGTTTCTCAAAAAAAAAAAAATACAATAAAGTTCCATTCACACATCTTCGAATATTTATTTAAATTATTTTATTTATCAAAAACTAAGCAATTTAACGGAATAATAAGCTCGTGAGCCTCTTTCCATTTTATTTTTAGACATAATTGACTTCCGATCCCCGATTCGCGATCGCGTGAAGCTACCTATCTGAGATTTCATGATTGACGTTCACTCATCCAATGCAAAATACACCTTAGGGTTACAATGCAAAAGGTTTTAATTCAATTGAGTCAGAACTTTGGTACCTAAAATCAGTAAGTTAAATAACATTGGCTTCGGAGTATGAACTCTAGTCTAATAACTTTAGAGTAGGGATTTCTCTGGTTGTTCGTATAAAATGAGTGGTTCTTGGTCAGTTAAGTATGGAGAATGCTTCCGCTAATAGAATTTTAATGAAGTACAGTCAGCCCGAGGTTCTGCTTGTCATGCCCATCTCCTTACGTGCTCCGACGCGTGCGTCCAGTACCTACCTAGTACAGTTGGCAAATAAAATAGAGCAGTGGTCAAAGTAATTCAATTTATTAATGTAATTACTAGCCTCGGCTCGGGTGGTGCCAGGATAAAGAGTAGCCTATAGGCTATTCTAGGCTTTTTAATACATACATGCCGTTCATTCCAATCTGTGTAGTGTTTGCGGCGTGAAAGCTTCACATCATCACACGATGGCCGTTTCTTAAAGCGAATAGGTTCTTCAAAATACGCGACACGACAGAAAAACACTAAATGTGTAAGCTGAATGAATGCAAAAGACGGGTTCCATGTCTACTGCTATGTAAAAGTCCATTCAGAAGTATCCACTATCGTGGCGATCGTGTAGATGTAAATGTGGGAAGCGTTGAACGGCGCCGTCCGCCGTCAGCCGTCAGAGAATGACGTTCTTGTTAGGAGGAGGTAGGGCACAGCGAGATTTTCTCGTTCTGAATTGGAGCAGCCCGGGGGAGGTACCTCCGCCTTATAAAAGATCGCAGCCAAATAACATTATATGTTTCAAATAGTGTTGTGTTCCTGCGATGAGTAAGGTTGCCAGAGCTCTTTAGGGGGGGAGGGGGTTCGGGGTCAGCAACGCGTGCGTGATGCCTCTGGTATTGCAAGCGCTCATAGGCTACGGTAACCGCTTACCAACAGGTGGGCCGTATGCTTGTTTGCCACTTCAGTAGTATAAAAAAAAAAAAAAAACAATTCCATCGACACAGACGGTGACGCCACGGCGTGACGGCTGCTACGTGACGCCTGGTGCTTTAGGCCATGCACAGACTTGTAGCTAGACTTATCAGACCCCGGCTCCTCTCATCCACTTACCAACTTGACGTAAGACGGCCAAGGTTAACAGGAAACTAGAAAACCAAGACGTAAGGAAAATTCCTTTGTTTTTGTAATTCAGTTCGCCATTTTTGAATAGCGTGTAGGAAATATCGTAGAATAGGATACTCATTGGCTCTGGGAAATGCAGGTATCTAGCCATGGACTTAAACTCTGCAAGTTCATGCTATCTCTAGGAAGACCTCGGTGGCGTAGCGGGCAAGTGTCTGTCTGAGACACAAGTGGTCCGGGTTCGATTAACGCTGCGGGACAAATGTGTACCATGGTACTCATCGTTTCTGACACCCACAACACAGGGAATCTTAGGTGCTATTTACTTATTTATCTGATGCATTTAGCCATGTCTATTCGTAAAGCCTCATGTTCATGACTGGCCTCATAGCTCAGTTGGTAGTAACTCTGCCTTCTGCGCTAGAGGTCGCGGGTTCGATTCCCGCACTGTGACATTTGTGACTAACACAGATGTTTGTTCTGTGTCTGGGTGTTAAATATATATCTATTATGTATATCAGTCTCTGATACCCATAGTACAGGCTATGCTTAGTTTGGGATCAGTTGATCGGAATATTTATTTATTTAAAGAAATGTCATTGCTAAGTGTTTCCCTTAAAGTTAGGCGTGAACTTAAAGTTAGAACAAGTTAGACTTTTTCTGCCAACAGTACTCAAAAAGTGAGTGGCTATCTCTATGTGCCGAATCTGTTCCATCAAAGAGATGATAATAATTATTCGGTACAGTTAGAGATGCGATAGGCTGATAAAGTACAACTCTATTTAGATGCACTCGTTTATGCGACGTGTCACTGGGTTTTTCTTGGTCACACTAAATCTAGAAACATTATGTAACTTGAGCTTATTTACATTGCAAATTACATCCATACACGGTGATTCATAATATGTATGCTATCCCGAAAGACTTACTCTAATACTTATTTTGTTCTAAGACTTCTGGAAATACGGCCCTTTTTATAGGAAAAGCATTATGCAAAAATCAGCTTTTTTGGGGTTAAATTGAACTTTAATTAGTTATGTGGATGATAAAAAGACCAAAAACAGTGAAGTTGTTTAGTTTTTTTCTGCTAATATTCTTTCTTATTGTTAAGTTTTAAGTTTAAAAGTTTATTTATTTGTGTAACAAACGTAAATGGATTATTCACTAATTAATATAAACTTACATAACTAACTAGCAATAAAGTTGTGGAACGGTACAGTGTATTGTTATGATGGTTAATAATGTTGAGGGTACTTACAATAAAATTATTTGAGTGTGCGCTAGCTCCCACCCTAGGAGAACCTGTGTTGTGGGTAGCTAGCCTCTTTCAAACTTTGTGACCATGTTGAGTGAGATTGCGGTCTTACGCTTATTTAGAGTGCAACAGGTAGTTCAGTAGCGAGCGACATGTTAAATAGATGTTATTGAATTACATAATTAAATGAACGAAATGTATGCAAGAGAAGAAGATAGTACGTAAGTAATATAGTTATATATATATATATATATATATGTTGATAGAATAAGCCCCTTTCGAGATTGTATACATATTATGAATCACCTTGTATATCTTTTATTTAAAGAACGCTGTAGTGATCTGTTACTTTAATCTTTGCTGTAGTATATTTAATTGAACATGCCTATTAACCGTCAGGGTACAGATACCAGACTCTTGTCTAGTCAGCCTTAAGTACAGAAAAAAGACTGCAATAGATTTGGATCATCATCATTTCAGCCGTAGGACGTCCACTGCTGAACATAAGCCCCCCCCCCCATCTACAATAACTATGTAAATATGGCTTTTTTTTTCAAAACCAAAATAGATCTATCTATTTTTTCTATGTAGATCGTTTTCATACCATCAAATAACACAGTAAAACCAAAACGTTATTTATTTTAGCGGTTACGACGTCTCACCGCAAGTATTTGTAGATCTTCATTCAAACTTCATGATTGTAGTTCCGTGTATCGAAGATTACGTGGTTATAATGATCATGTAAAAACTAAGTCTAGCCCCATTTATAAGTCGGTAAATTTCGACTGATGGATCTTAGCACACGTTAATTCAGCCGTTCAGACGCGCAAATGCGAATTTAGTACTTAAAAATCTATTACGCATCTAAATATCTGGATGTCGTAAGAGGAGACTAAGGGAAAAAAAACTAGGGGATGGGAAGCAGCGTCCCCTATTTTAACAAGGATAGCTTTAACTGCGGCCGCCAACCCGCGTGCCCAGCGTGGCGATTATGGGCAAATTACCCCCACATGATAGATATTCGCTCTGGAAATCTGTAGAGGAGGACATGTCCAGAGGACGTCTTACGGCTGAAATAATGATGGTGATTATTTATGTCCTTATTCTTTTATGTACATAGGTACCTAATAATTTTTTTTTGTGCATGAAAGGAGCCTGTAGTGAAAGGATTAAAGAGGCGCACTTTAATCCTTTCAATACACTGATTCTTTCACCGACGTTCATAGGCCCTTTTCAGGGCCACCATACCTCAACCTGGTCAATGACCTAATAAAGGATGACCGAGAAAGAATCAGTGACACGACAAGAAGAAGAATAACAATAATAAATTATTATAAACTTATGAAAACTACGAAGTACGGTAAACAGAAAACTGCGATAAGTTGTTCATAATTTTACGATAACTCGATGATACTCGTAATTAGGATAAAACAGTTCACCTCCTGACCTTCACGTCAGCTTCCGAAGCACTGACAGCACTCAACATTCTGAACTAGCACGACTGAGCTTCCGTCGGGAAGCGTGACGGTAACAGGATTGTAGTCCACTTACAGTTATATTCATCATCATCAGCCTGAACAGTGCACTGCTAGACATAAGACTCCCACAGAGTGCCGCGGCGAACGGTCTTCAGCCTTCTTCATCCACCGACTTCCAAACCTTTACAAAAGCCTTCAGTTAAAGTAAAAAATAAAAAAAAGCTTATCCTTAATTATAAGGCGTGCGATATGTCATAATTTATTATTATGTTAATGAAATAAATTGTATACCTACCTACAATTTATTTCAAAATGATCCTTACGTCTAATAATGGCAGTCAATTTTAAATGTGACATTTGAGGGCGTACGACATAGCTCAACGGTATATGCTATTGAAAAACCGCTCCTAAGACTCAAACTCGCAATTGACTTTGTTCGGTAGATGTTACGGTTCATTTTGAAATAAATTGCAAATGACATATCGCACGCAGTTTTTTTTTCCATGCATGATAGTGTACAATCTCTAGATAACACAGTTCAAAGAGGTACAAGGCGAAAATAAACATGTCCCCAGCTAATCATGGCTAACCTTGTCCTTACGCGTCGTCGGTCGCGCGTGACGTGCCGAACTCGCCCGAAGCAGTTCGGACGCCGTCGGCAGAGCCGAGCCGATCGGCCGACGCGGCACACGCTACGTGCGGCAGCCATTTTAACTCAACTTTCATAGATCCACGCTTATTCTACTAATAACTGAAATAATGAACCCGTTTAATAAGAAAAAGGACAAGCTATTGATAGAGCTCGTGAAGAATTACCCAGTGCTCTATGATCCAGCGAATTCGAACTTCAAGAACTGCATTGTAAAGCATAAAGTGTGGGAGAGTATCAGCGCTACAATGCAGATTCCAAGTAAGTACATTTTACCCGACACAGCATAGCCAATGCAGGCTATGAATTTCATTTGGTGGTTTTTTTTTGTGGCTGGCACGACTTGTGCATTTGCCATCATTTGGTGGTTTGTTTTGATTGGTTACGATTTTGCGCGTGTATTTTCGTTTTTAGGGTTCCGTAGTTCATCTAGGAACCCATATAATATAGGTTCGCTATGTCTGTCCGATATCGCCAGAGTCGATTTACTCGCATACTACTTTGATATCCCTAGTAGGTATTCTTAGTAGGTAATTGTTTTCACTCACTCACTTTGACAGCAACCTAACATAAAAGAGACGTTTCATCAATATATGGAGCCTGGGCCTGCACTGTGTACACTACTCTAAAATATGGCTAAACAATAAAGTACACGTATTTAATTGGTTATTTTATTTAAATTGACTTCGTTCTAAGTTACATTAAGATTTTCTTCGACAAAGAGAGCAACACACAGCGCTACAAAAATATGGCGGATGGACGTGCGTGAAATGTCATTTTGACAACCAACATTTATCTGACAAAACAAAAACATCAAATCAAACAACATGACATGAAAAATATGTCAATGTCATGTCAAACGCCAATTATAAACCAACATGGCGGCCTTCAAATAGTGTTCACATAGTAAAAAACTTACCAGAAGAACTATTCTTGTACCATCGCATTTGTCTTCAAATTAATGAAATTGTATTTTTCTTGTATTATCCTATTTTTTCCTAATTGTTCTATGTAGTGTACATGGACCAGGCCCAGAATGAAACGGCTCCTTTCAAAGCTATTGTTCTACAATTTTATTAATTTTGTGTTTCCCTCAAAATTTCGATAAGTACGCAATGCTGATACATGCATGATATTGACGCCTACAAAGTTATGAAAAAAAAACTTGCATAGTTTATTTATTAACTCGTTAAAAAGTGCTTTTAAAGTGGGTTTTTTTTATTCACATACCCATCGTGTGACGATATTAATAATATGTCGTTTAATAGGTATTTTAAAAATATTAGGAGGTTTCATGAACACTTTCGATAAACTGATCCGTTTCATAAATATAAAGCTTTAAAGTGGTCATTTTGTTAGAGTCGTGTCCCCCGAGATAGTGGCTACTTTTTATACTCAGACACCTAGATATACATATCTTGCAATTCATTTCTGAATTCTGACCAATTCTAATGCCGTCCGAACAGTAACCGCATGATAGATGACTGCACACCTTATTTCTATCCAGTTGCAGATATAAAGAGGCGCTGGAAGCACTTCCGCGATCACTACCAGAAGAAACTCAAAGCCGAGAACGCAGGCCTAAAGAGCCTCCACACGTGGGAATACAAAAGCCATTTAAGCTTCCTAACAGAATACAGCAGCCACAGAGACAAGGCCAAGGAAGACTCGGACCCTGACGAACCCGAAACAGAAGTGTTCATGCCCGACAGCATACCAGTTCAAAGCGTGCTGAACGACGATGTACTGGATATCCAAGCCACGCCAGAAACCACGCAAGAACAGGCGGACGTTATACCAAAGAAGAAGAGGAAGAAATTTGACACGTTAGCAGCTGTTCTAGAAAGCAGACTAGCAGAGAGATTCCGGTTCGATATTGCGAAAGAGAAGTCTCCTATCCACAAATTCTTCGATTCCATGGCGGATATTGTGGCGGAATTTCCGCCGCATCTGGCGGCGGAAGCCAGGCTGAGGGTCTGCCAGGTGGTGAATGAAGTTGAGATGAAGAAAACCAGCGAACAACAGTTCATGTGATGGTTGTAGTTACTTCGTCATGAAGTATTTTGCCTCAAGTGTTATGCCGGTGTAGAGGCCAATGGTGAAAGAACCAGTATGGTGAATGTGTTACTTCGTGAAATCGAAGACTTCTTTAAAATATGAACAAATATTAATCACTTGCCTACGTACCTACGATTAACATCATTGTAAATGATGCTGAAGGCAAATTACTTTTGTTTTAATAAACAAAGTATTTTGAATTTTGAGTAAGTGAATAAATGTCTGTCAATGTCTACTAACTATGTCTAAAGATACTCGTTGAAATTAATTCAAAACTACAAGGCGATTCATAAAAGGTATACTATCCCGAAGGGTGCTTATTTTACACACAGCAGGCAAGAAAGTTTGCTTGTACGGCATACGTTACAGCAATTGCATTAAAATTAGTCTCACTAGCTTGCGCCTGCGGCTTCGCTCGCGCGCGTTAGCCTATATGCTTTTCTATATAAGATTTTTATAAGAAAATCTTCCTATTCCAAGTTGCATTGAAATTGGTTGAGCTGTTACGGTGTGATTAAAACACAAACCTCCTCACAAATTTATATAGGATATAGAAATTTAAATATTAATAGGATTGATTTTTTCTATAGACATCATACTGAATGACGATTGACGCAATTGCTGTAAAATTTGCTTGTGGGAAACTAAAAATTAGAGTGACGCCTAAGAATACCAATATCTATCAGTCTGCTATCTGTTGTGTAAATGGAGTGAAAAATATTTGGCGACCAAGAAATATCTTCCAATACCAGGGTCAGTTTGAGAAATATCTTCAAAATATCTATCTCTCATCTTTTGGTGGATAACGAACTCAGCTAAAAATCTATCGGTAAATATATTTCACATCAGTCATCCGCCGTGACCGCTGCATCGAATGATGTGTTCCATTCCGAATAGAATACCTAATCGATTCTAAACATCTCGATTGGAATAACATCTCGATTAAAAAATATAGGCCATTGACACGGTTGATACTTTCAGTATTAAGATGCAGTGACATTATAATTCGTTTGAACTGGAAATTCATAAAAAAATAATTGAAAACTATTTATTTATTTAGAATACAGTATAACATCATAACAGTTTTTTTTTATCCTTAAGGCGATGCCATATGTTATTTTATTAGTAGATACGTTATAATAAATAGGTACAATTTAACTGTTTTTTTTTAATTATCTTGTAAGGTTCCAAGGCCTAGGACGCGCCGTGTTTCAAAACATGAGTTAGGTTACCGTATCTTCTATGTTATTGAACAGGTTATTAAAATAATTAAAACTTTAACGTCGGGATCGACGACATTGTGAAAGTTGCGGGAAGTCGAAAGGCTCAAGACCGTTCGTCATAGAACTTTTTGGCCTATGTCCAGCAGTGGACTTCTACAGGCTAATCATGACGACATATATATATTTTTTTTAAATTAAGAGTCAATCAGGTACCTAAATTAAAGATTCTCGTGAAGAAATTACTTCAAGCAGCAAGCTCGCATCAGAAATAACGATCTACTCTACTATGTACCTACTTACTATCACCGAAAAATAATTCGCGGAACTTTTTGTGTTCTACAAATCAGTCTTTATAATTAATTAAGCTCTCGTCTCCCAAGAAACTGCAGCCGTCAGCGTTGTGAGCACTGTTTGATAAAATCACTGTACTATTAAAAAAAGCAAGATCAAAATCAAATGTAAAGTGAAAATTGACTTTAATATAAGAACGTATGAATCATTTTAAAATAAGTACATTTTTGTTGCCGGTGTTCAGCGCAAGCTCTTAAAAGTCGAACTCAAAATTTTGAAGATATAGGTAAGGATTATTTTAAAATATATTTTAGATGACATATCACACAACTTTGGATCACTGCTTAACTATTGTCAATAGCAATTGGTCGACTCCTCACAACATCAGAAATTGTTATCAGATAAATTATATCAACCAATCAGAAAACGTATGGTCCTTACCGATTGGTGATTAAGAATGTCACTGAATCGCACGTGTTTACTGATTGGTTGGTTTACGCCCGAATATAAAATAATTGGTGATCTAATTGATGAACGATAACGGCGTCTCAAACAATTGAGACCATCTCAAATAGTTAAGTGACGTTTCAGTATTCGGGCGTAAATTCTTCTGACAGCTGATGGTGTGCGGAAAGACAGCCTACAACGCCATAATAAAATGATGGCAGCAATTTCTCAGAAACGTAGCTAGGTAATGAAGTCTAGTGCATAGACTAGTCTAGTCTAGTTACAAACAGTCATGTAATTAAGGCCGTGACATCGCGTCGGTCGGCTACTTATCGGGAACGAGTGTCTGTGCCTCGTCTAGCGCTAGTTACATTACACATTCATGACATTCGAATTCATTTTTATTTATCGTTTCGTATTTTGTGGCGGTCGCGTGAGGTTTGGCGATACAAGAGATACAAGCATTGAATGAAACTCTAAGGCTCGTATTCAGAGACACGACTCAAACTTAGATTTAATCACAGATCAGCTGAACTCTATTTAAGCATTGAATCTCTTCTCAAACATAGCTTTTATTCAAGAACGGTACTTAAACTACTCTCAGCTGAATCGAGTCTCAAATCTGTACTCAAATGTTCTCGTTTACATTTTGATTTATTTATAATTTTCGATCCGTTTTACGCAGAAATTCAAACAGCCAGGGTGAAAATAGAACAGAACTATAAAGTGAAGTATAAATATGCATCAAAGTACGTGTAACGGAACGAAAATGTCATTTGATTAATGTCTAATCAAATCTAAACTCAAGCACCGATTTCGTCTGATTGACGTTTCAGAATAAGCATTTACTCAGGTGAACTGTGATCATTGAATCTATACATAAATACTGTTCAAGAATTAGAATCTCGCCTCAAATCGAGATTTAAGTACAGATCAATGCTCGAGTCTTGTCTCTGAATACGAGCCTAAGAGGCAACGGTCATAATAGGCCCTTTTCAGGGCCGGATTAGGTCTGTACCAGGTTCAGGTATGGAACCTGGTACAGACCTAATCCGGGATGAATCAAGAATAAATCAGTGACACCACAAGAAGATCTTGGGTCTTTCAGTGCAAGTTCTCCTCTCGAGAACCTTTATGCCCCAACGGCCGTTGGTTCTCCGAGTTATGTGCCCCGCCCACTGCCACTTTAACTTGCTAATCCTCTGAGCTAAGTAGATTAATAACGTCAATTTCAATAAAAAATGAGACGGTCAACTGCGCCCTGAGGGTTCCGTACAGTACCATCCTTACACCGGGTCGGAAAATAGAGATCCCAAGTGTACGAATTGACAAACTTTTGCAAAATATTGAACCGCAACTACTTAACTTTGTCTCGTATTTACTCCACCAATTTTAAATTAATCTTATTTATCTTAATTATATTATAAAATTAATTAATTATCTTAATTATATCTTGACCACAAAAACCGAATCCTTACCATACACAAATTTTACATTCATTGCCATATCTTTCAATAAGTTCACAGATACCTCTAAATTTTAATTGCCGTTCGCCAAAAACAGCCTTGGCAGACAGACAGGTTGACAACAAAGTGATCTTTTACCTAGGAGTTCCGTTTTTCCAAATGAGGTACAGAACCGTAAAACAATAGATTTATCTGGGGGCCGAAAGGAGATTGAATATATAAGGATATAGGTAAAGACAATTTTATTTTAGATTCTTAGAGTGTACATTTGTAGAGAATAGTTACTAAGTATTTTTTCAAGCAAGTTAAAACTACAACGAACACAATTCTTTAGAAGATAACTAGGTAAGTACCTGCTCCAAAAATAACTAAGAGCATCCAATCAATCTGAAATAATGAATAAATAGCGGCCTTTCTAATAATATGAGTCACGTTTGCGATGATTTCACACGTCTACGGTCCTATTCTGGACGATCGGGTTCAATTCTGACTTCATTGTGAATCTTTTTGGAGTCACGCACGTTTTAGATTGAAGTCTTTGAGCAGCTTTGAGTACTTTTGGCTATCATAGGCGTTTCACCTGCAATTTAGCCATTCATTTCTCGACTACTTAGGTATGTACCTACTGCATTCACTCAGCACTAGTTTCAATAATAGATAAATTATCTAGGTAAGTAGAAGTATTTGATTCAGTTCCCCAGCAGACTCCAACAAAGACACAAGCTTACCTATTCAACACCAAATTGCCACCTAATGCTTGTCTAAGACTTTTGACTTTCAATATTTTAATATATAAAAACACGACATAAAAATCTGCTGTTTTTAGGACAAATCAGTTCAAACTCATTACAAATTCAGCTGTTTTGGGTAGTAACCTTGATGTTGAACTTAGTATTTAGTACTTAAAAAAATTAAAAAAAAAATGCAATCTAGAAAGTTAGGGAAAAAATCTGCAAATTTTTATTTCTTTTTCATTATTTGTTCTTTTTGTAGATAGAATAAGCCCCTTTTGGGTAATATACATAATATTATGAATAAGCTTGTTTATAATTTTCTTGATCATACATACATACATAAAATCACGCCTATTTCCCAGGAAGTAGGCAGAGACCACGGCTTTCCACTTGCTACGATCCTGACATACCTCTTTTGCTTCATTCACTCTCATCAAATTCCTCATACATACTCGTCGGTTTAGGGTAGATACACTTGACCTGGCCTTTTTCCAAAACGTCTCCGATTTGGTCACTAAACGTACGCTTAGGTTTCTTGATCAAATGTCTCAAAAAGTTGTGCTTAAACTTAACAGAATAGGTACCTTAGTTTTGTTGAACATCGTGTAGTCATTTCGTGGCCACCGAAATACGGCTAAGATGGGTCTAATTATGACATTAGCGGTTACGCTACAGTTAGACAGACATGCCACCGTTTAATGTAATTAGAGAGTGGAGAGCGGAGGTCTAGGTTTAGTTATAAAGAATGACTCAATTATGGTCCTATTTATTTATCTGACATGTATTTCAAACATCGCAGTCTGTAAATTCGAATGCTGCTTGTATAATATACATCACTACTTATAATATAACCTAGTCCCCCCGCCGGGTCTGTCTGAATGCGATTTACTCTAAAACAGAACAGTTTTTTTATACGGTTTTCACGGAGTGATTCTTGGGGATGGTTTAGGTGTATAATTAAATTAGGTTTTGTGTAAATTAGCTGAAATATGACGATGATTGTTGAAGATGTTTTATGCGAGGTAGGGCACACTGAGATTTCTCGCTCTAAATTGGAGCCTCAGCCTTAAAGAAGATCGCAGCCAAATAACATTATTTGCTTCGCTTCAAATAGTGCTGTGCTCCTGCGATAAGGTTGCCAGGCTCGCGTTCATAGCCTACGGTAACCACTTACCAACAGGTGGGCATAAGGACTAAGCATGTTTGCCACCTTAGTTGTATATAAAAAAAAAGATGACCGAAAAAATAATGCCGACTCGGAGCGTGCGTAAACCAGTAGAATGATTTCATGCTCGATAACCTAATGAAAAATTCTCACTTCTCGCATGTGACGATAGACTACTTGAGCGATGCCGCGGACGGAAGCTTGTTATAAAATGTTTTAATATTAATTCATTAATTTAATCACCCAGCCAGTCTATCAAACATCTAAGCTGAATTGGGCAGGCAAACAATTGCCCCCGGGCTCCGCACCTGCCCAAAAGCGTTTTCCCGCACGCGATGTCTGTCTGTCTGTTTATATAACTACCGACTATAGTAGGTAGTACTGTAGGTACTAGGTAGGAAGGAAGTACTTCTTGTGACACGTGTCTTCAAGACAAATAAGTTGGACCTAACATTGAATTATGAAATGAGACCCTGGTATCTTGAATCGATTGTATTTTTCAATCCCATATACCTCGTACCTCAAGTTATCTCTAAGAAGAGATAATTTACTACGAAAATAATGCAGACTGATGGCAATGTGAGTGGAGTGCTTGCTTGCTTGCCGTGTCACTGATTATTTCTTGGTCATCCTGAATTAGGTCAGTTTTTCAATGTCAATTATAAAAAAAAGATTTTGAAAATATCCATCACGTCTATTAAACCCTGGTATTATAAGTGAAGTATATTTTTCACTCTCGTATTACACATGAGACTGTTATTTTTGAAGGGAATCGTAGCATTCTGTTTTGAAAATTTCCCTTACTAATTCTGGTATTTTTTGTGGAGCATATATTTTTCAGTCCCGTATCAGAACTACATTATTTTACATTATTACAGTATTTTCTGAAATTTTCCTCAAAATGCCCCTCAATACGACTAAAGTTTAGCCTCTATTCTCTTTTGGCGAATATCAGATGAGGATCTCAAAATCTCTCCCGGTTTTTTTTTAACTAAATTTTAATGACCCAGGTGATTAATTTATTCACAGTTACTATGTTATTAGGTAGGTATGAATGATGTGTAAAAGCACAAAATATTACCACCCATACATTACGAGTAGAAAGTGAGTTTAAGACCAACATTAGTCTTACATCTAGCTCCAAACTGTGGGCGTGGAACAAAAAATCTAGACGCACCTACAGGTTTTTAGATTTGTATCAATGTGGTATGACTGGCCTCATAGCTCAGTTGGTAGTAACTCTGCCTTCTGCGCTAGAGGTCGCGGGTTCGATTCCCGCACTGGACAAACATTTGTGACTAACACAGATGTTTGTTCTGTGTCTGGGTGTTAAATATATATCTATTATGTATATCAGTCTCTTGTACCCATAGTACAGGCTATGCCTAGTTTGGGATCAGTTGACCGTGTGTGAAATGTCCGGAATATTTATTTATTTATTTTATAATTATCTAATTCTGAACCACCTGATTCGGCTACACTGACTAAACACTCTCGGTCTAAACATCTTTTTCGGAAAAGCGATTTGGTTTATTGGTAAAGTACCTATAGATAAATAAATAACACCCAACAGTCACATACATGGTCGTGACACTAGGATTCCCTGTGTCGTGAGTATCAGATACTACGAGTACCATGGTAGCACAACACCCAGTCCAAAAGGAGCCATTTCATTCTGAGCCTGGTCCATGTACACTACATAGAAAAATTAGGAAAAAATAGGAGATTACAAGAAAAATATAATTTCATTAATTTGAAGACAAATGCGATGGTACAAGAATAGTTCTTCTAGTAAGTTTTTTACTATGTGAACACTATTTGAAGGCCGCCATGTTGGTTTATAATTGGCGTTTCACAAGACATTGACATATTTTTCATGTCATGTTGTTTGATTTGATGTTTTTGTTTTGTCAGATAAATGTAGGTTGTCAAAAATACATTTCACGCACGTCCATCCGCCATATTTTTGTAGCGCTGTGTGTTGCTCTCTTTTTTAGAAGAAAATCTTAGTGTACCTTAGAACGAAGTCAATTTAAATAAAATAACCAATTAAATACGTTTACTTTATTGCTTAGCCATATTTTAGAGTAGTGTACACCGTGCAGGCCCAGGTTCCATATATTGATGAAACGTCTCTTTTGATTAAATATTTGCCGATCATACACATTTGTCCCGCAGCGCGAATCGTACCCGCTCCACTTGCGTCTCAGACGGGCACTCGCCCCTAAACCACCAAGTACGTAAAAAATATATTATACAACTAAAGTGGCAAACAAGCTTACGGCCCACCTATTGGTAAGTGGTTACCGTAGCCTATGAACGCTTGCAATACCAGAGGCATCACGCACGCGTTGCCAACCCCGAACCTTCCCTCCCCTTTAAGAGCTCTGGCAACCTTACTCACCGCAGGAACACAACACTATTGATGAATAAGTAGTATAATATAAGGTAGGTACTCCGACTCTTCTAACTACGCAAGTTTTAAATACGGACCTTTCTTTGTAGTAATTGGGAAAGCGCCTATCGCCCACGGCCTACAAATTTCCCAAAAAGATTAGAACGATATAACATTTAATAGAACTAAATAAGAGGAAATACTGATACAAAAAGTCGATAACGGTGAAGTTATTTTAACTGAACCATTAAAAAGCAACGGTTTAAAAAACTAAAAACAAGATGTACTGTCCACTGGCCGACAATAGGTAGCAAGATAAAACGTTACAAAAAGTAAAATTACTAGTAAAGAGAGATTGGAAGTTGCGAATAGAGTTGCTAGATGTCCGGCTTTTCAATAATTACGCGACTTAGCAAACTTGTGTTGTGAAGGTGCCTAGAATATTTTTTTTGTAAATATTTGAGGCATTCTGTGGTTGTTCATTCCTATAATTAGGTAGACATAGACATAGACATTAATTTATTTGCAACTAAAACACACATTTGCACAACATTTGAAAACTAAACAATTACATAACAATTGGTAGGCTTAGGCTGGTTTTCTGCCGAAACCATTTCCCAGTTATTAAACCTCACAGTATTACCTCACAGTATTGCCAATATTTTTTTATTGTTTTTAATAAAATAATAAATTTATAGAATAAAAAAAGAGAATTTATAGATAAATAATGTTCTTTGTTGCATAATTTTCTTATTAATGTAGGTACATTTTCAGCAAAATTTAGCTCGTTTTGTAAATAATAGGTAACTAAGGCTTGATAAGGAATAAACAATTAAATTTAAGTACAACAGTACAACTTATGTAACAATTCGAATGAATGTTAAGAATAATGCAGATAGTCCGGTAACGCTGCTGCATCGGTCGCCAAAGACAAAGCAGCCTTTAACTACCCCGTACTAAGGTAAGAATTACCTAGAGGTTTAGAGGTTTATTTTTTTAATTAAGACAAATCAATAAAAGATGCCATAGAGAAGATAAGATAGTACATTACCGCAGAAAATTATTGTCCGTCTATTCAAAAATAGCACGGCCGGATAAACCGGTGTATTCCAACAACTCTAAGAAGCGAGCCAAAAAACAAGCGCCTCTCGATAAAAAAACGCACAGCCGATGAGAAAAGTTCAGTAATCGATAAAAAGCACTGAATCGATATAAATCACTCGATAGGGACGTGCGTGACGCGCACGCGCATGAAACCGATCGGCGCGTGGCATGCGAAAATCGATTTTTTTGAACCGGAGCTTGTTGGAAAGATTTGAAAATCTTACCGAAAAACGATGACACAAAACGGTGTCTATAAATAAAAATATATAAAAATAATACCTAACAGTCACGACACATACATACAATACAATACAATACAATAACTTTATTTCAGGCAACAATAGAATAAAAAACAGATGTATTTTTCTTATACTACGGCCCATATAGATATATACCTTAAAGACTAACATACATAGTAATAAACACAATTAATTGCCACGTAGAAACTGCGACGTGGGACGCGAATTGTCATTGGCAGTAGGTATCCGCCCGCGGGAGCGACGAAACACAACACCCTTCGGCCAGAGATCTTCTTTTAGGTAGGTCGAAAGATGTTCGGTCGGTACCCTCACCACAAAGGAGTTGAAACTGTGGCGGGACATAGTTCTGAACCCACGCTAGGATTCCCTGTGTCGTGGGTATCAGAAACTTCGAGTACCATGGTAGCACAACACCCAGACTCGAAACAAATGTTTGCAGATCATGCAAATATTTGTCCCGCGCGGGAATCGAACCCGCAACCCTTGCGTTTCAGACGGGAAATCGCTAGGAAAGTCTGTAGTTATACTACTAATACCATTATATCCTCCTTCTCCTCCGTCGTACCTTCATTAATGAGGATAGCAAGATTGAAGACCCTTTGTTGCAATTGGCTAACTGTTTGTCTCCAGGATTCTATCTATTGCCCGTTGGAGAGTCGTGCTTACTGGCCCCCAATTCTACTAACTCAATGACTCGAAAATGATAATCGCGTGATAATGATCGCACCATTATCATTCAGTTACGATTGTCGCCACCTTCGTTTCTTGGATTTCATTGGTCCATTGGTTCCACAATGACTGCCATTGAAATACGACTGTGATAGCGGAATACCAAAAGTGTCAAAAGTGGTCATTTTGCCATTGAACCACTGCCATTTTAAAGCCATTGAATTAGTAGAATTGGGGGCCTGGTAACTAGAGATACCAGTATTCTTACTAGAGTACGTAAGTAGTATCAGTACTAGAGATATTAGTACCAGGTATCCAAATAGTTGTTCGTTTCCGTCCATCGTATGGGGCTTCGCCCTCGTGGCCTTTAACCTTATACCTTTCCAGTCACTATTAGTACCATAATATAAGTCACGGTTTCTTTCTTGGTCAACTTTTTCAAACGGCTCGCCCAATTCGAATGTAAAATAACTTTGCCTTTTATAACTTTGGGTTACCCCGAACTGAGATCTCGCGATGTCAGGTAAAAGATTGTGCTTCGATGATCGTTGAGGCACAATTAAGATAAACTTTGAAAATCGCACCTTAGCTTGTCCTAATCTTACCAATCCAATCTTGAATTTTATTTACAAAAAGAAACTTAAAACGAATACAAGTTAATATTTACAAAATACACAAGAAACAGTTGAGCCATCTAAAGACCGTTACAAACGATCTATAGATAGCTCAACTGATCCAGATCACCAGTCGGAAGCGTCCCCAAGACGCTGGCGGAATTGCCACGCTGGATGGCAATGCTAATTCGCTGGGCCAAATAAGAGCCAGCTCTCGGGTCACGCGTCGCTTCGATCAGACGTCCTGATATCTTTTTGAAAACCCGGAGGGCCCCGTTTCCCCACGGACCCAGGGTCTCAACCCCAAAAGGCTCAAATATGTAAGCCCTATCAAGACTAACATATTTGCGCCTTTTGAGATCCTCGGCCGAATCTGCCGCCGCACCCGCCCTAACTGATGTCCCCGGAAGATGTGTGCGCGCTAGTGTATCAACACAAGTAGCGTCCCACACCATAGGCCTACCCTTCTCCCAAGGGACCAAAGTCATACCGTCAGGCCGCTTACCATCATCACGTAGCAGACCATCTTGATGAAATATATCGAATTTCCTAAAGTCGTAGAATAAACTTTATTGCCAATTTGGTGTCGAACAAGCCCCTCTCGGGATAGAAGTTAAACATTATGAATCACTTTGTATAGCCGAGTCTGTTGCCCTTCAAACGTTCAAAGGTCGCCCCTAAGGAGACAAGCCGGGTGACAAGGCGAAAGGGGGTCAAACCGACCCCCTGCGCACACGCTACTGTTATTCTTCGCTTATGGAGCCCAATATTTTTCCGGGCCTAAACCAACACGACGATTTTAGGCCCTGTTTTTACATCGCGACATTGCTGCTTCATTTGGTGGAGATGTAACTACTATGTGAACTGTTCCATCTATGTGAGGCCTGTGTCACTTTATAAACTTCAAGTTGACCTTCAATGCTTGAATAGGTATAGATAAAGTTGTAAGTATGTAGAGATCGTCTTACTTATCTAAACCGGAAAGAACCTCCAGTAAACATTGGAAGGAGCGTTGATTTTTAACATCATCATCATTTCCGCCGGAGGAAGTCCACTCCTGGACGCAGGCCTCCCACAAAGAGTGCCACGACGGACGGTCTTCGCCATCCATCAACTTGCCGCAATCTTTACATTGTCGTCGGTCCATTATCGAAACAGTACATCATCATCATCATGCGCCGGCAGAATACAACAGACGAACATAGGCCTCCCCCAAAGAGTTTTTGGGTAGTCACAGGCAAGTCCTGCACCTGTTCTGTGAGGTGTATTCAGCGAGTTCAATTAGCTAGTACGTATCTACATACTCAACGAGAAATAATACACTACATGCCTGAAATTACTATACTGAATGCCTGAAATGTATTAAGTTAGTATGTTACATTTTCTGTGCCCCTATCTTTGGGTGCTCTTGTAACTTGTTTATAAGCTGTGGCCCTATTATCTTTGTAATCTCGTGGTTGCTAGACGAAAATTGGGGCATTTTCCGCGATTTTTTTAGCGCTTAGAATAAAAATGGTTGGAAAAGTGGATGTTCAGGATCGTTCCTAAAAATAATAGACATATTTTGAACGCTGTCTCTACTATTGCTCATTTCGTGGCACTAATTTTGTCTTAAGCTCGTATTATAAATCGTCGTAAGGGAATTTTTAAACGGCAATAAAGAAATGACTGAGGGAAATCTCAACAATAAATCTTATTTTACAGTAATTGCTATAAATTTAGCCATATGTACGCTATCCCGAAAAATTGATAGAATACGTTTTTTTCGGGATAGTTTACATTATGAATTATCTTGAAGAACAACTAATTCCTTACAAAGAAAAACAGGCAGAAGGAACTGCTAACTCTCATTTAGTACCGAGTGTCACTTTCTACGTAACGCAGTAGACATAGACATACGTACGGTTAGGTCAGGGCTATCACCCATTTGCAAGAGGATCGTGGGGTCCGCCTATGGCGGACAATCACTGGCAGAGTCGCGGTAGAATCCGATCGGGACCCCGTGACTTTGCCAAGTGCTGATGCAGTGTCGAGCCAGTCGTCGAATGATGAGTGGTTCGATGATGCATTAGCACTAAGGTGAGTGAAGGAACATCGAAGGGTTTTTAGTCGGTATGCCGTTGGTCGCTGATATCTCATCAGTAGCTGGCGGAGAGCCCGACATACCCCTCCAGCTCTCCCCGAGCTGGGGGGCATGCGTAACGCATTTTACCACCGATAAAAAAAAAAATAAAAAAAAAGTGCTATCACCCATTTAAAGGGTTGTGGATTCAAATACCGAATATAGGAAAATGTATATGCTGTAATAGTTTGTATATAAAATGGCCACACGCGTTGATACTCGCTAAAACGTACTAAGTTATTACTTAAGAGATGTATCTACTCGTACGTGATGCTGGGACCCGTTTGAAATCCTATCCTACTTAGATAGATAAGATAGATGATAACTCTTTATTGTAAGCCACATAAAAATTTAACACATCACAATTGGCCAGGCTTTGCCTAGTTTGGGATCAGTTGACCGAGTGAATATATCCGGATTTAAAAAAAAAAAAAAAAATCAACAAAATATAAGTTATAATAGTGGAATACAACGGGCGGTCTTATCACTAAGAGTGATCTCTTCCGGACAACCTTTGGATGGACTGGATTTTACGAGAACGATAGAGGACGGTGGTGCTAAGGAAACAGGAAAATATGAACTTACAAAATAAATTAAATAAATAAATATGAATACATAATATAATTATACATACGCATAATATAGAAATATATAAACAATACTTACCTACTGTTATAAATGCGAAAGTTTGTGAGGATGTTTGGATGTTTGTGGTTGAATCACGCTCAAACGTCCGAACGGATATGTACCTATGAAATTTGGCACAGACATATATTATAGTCTGGAATAGCATATAGGCTACTTTTTATATTCAGGTAGGTACCACGTGAGCGGAGCCGCCGGCGGTAGCTGTTTAAGAATAATTTGGTTAAAAAGTTGACTCATTTTTTTTTTTACATGCAACTTAATTGGCAAACAAGCATACGGCCCACCTGTTGGTAAGCGGTTACCGTAGCCTATGAGCGCTTGCAATACCAGAGCCCAGAGGCATCACGCACGCGTTGCTGACCCCGAACCCAAGGGGGATTAAAAGAGCCCCTAAAGAGCTCTGGCAACCTTAGTCACCGCAGGAACACAACACTATTTGAAACAAATAATGTTATTTGGCTGCGATCTTCTGTAAAGCGGAGGTACCTCCCCAGGCGGGCTGCTCCAATTTAGAACGAGAAAATCTCGCTATGCCCTACCTTCTCCAGTACGCATAGTTTCAATGGCCTCATACATCTATAAAAGATGATCAATCAAACAGCGTCGTTTACGGGGTCAATAGGCACTTACGTTCATGGCTTGTAAGAGTTGTAAGACCTATGCGGGAGCTAACAGCATAGGTAATAAGATGAAAACTAATTTGAATTCAAAATGAAACTTAATTAGAATATGATTGAGCAGCTAATTATTCTTTCCGTCCACAGCCATAATAAGCTCCACAATGAAAACATCCAAAAACCCACATTATTATTGTACGTAGCCTAGATAACCTACAGCCCTACGGACCGTACCAGTGCTGTTTTTTCATTTACGAATATTTTCCTTAGCGCGCGATATTTTTTTGGTGTGTTTTCCCAGTTGTAAGATAAACTACGCTCCATCAAATGAATATTTTTTCCGTTCACCTTTCGGAGAATATGTTTTAAAAAGTTGCTATAATGGTTGCTATGCTAGATTTTAGTTGGGAATAAAGTGTGCAACCATTTTTGAACAGTGTTCTAGAATGAGTTTTTGAGCGGTTGCCATGTTTTTTGTAATTTTTTTTTATTTTTCTCCTCGGCCTGGCTTAGGCATCAATCTTAGGCCTTACTGTGTCTACTAACTTATTTTTTTGCACAAAATTTTCGTTCTTCTAATTTTATTTTTAAATTATGGTGAAGTCATAGTCAAATTAGTTGTTTGTAAGACACCACCAGATAATAAATAACACAATATTATTCAATTTATCACTAGATTTGTAAAATAAATTATACAGCGAATCACAAAAACATCACTTTGCAAAAAAAGTCCTCATTTTATAGTTCTATTTTTAATTATTTTTGAACTCTTCTATGAGTTTCTGTTAGATATTTGAATTAGGAACAATGCATAATTTAGGCAAAGAGGCATTATTGTGATGCAATATCAAACTTAACTTTTGAACATGACTGTGTTTGTCTTACTCACCATTTATTTTTGTCCGACTGCCGAGAAGCCGAGAAGTGACCTAGGTAAGCTGATTTTGAATTATATTGTGTGAATATTGGATCAATCATGTAGGTCACCAAAAAGCACGTCAAATCAATTTTCATTGGCCATTGCTTGCAACTTTTTCCATGGCTCTCACACCTTATGCAACTATGAAAAAAAAGGGATCAAAATTGCCAATTTGTAAAACAATAGACATCTATAATCGGTAACGAGCAACCTAAATACCTCGCTATTTCTGAGAACTCAATATTTTCACACGATACTTGCGCCAACTTAGAAACTTTTAAAGGCAGTGGCTCTCAAAACTTTTCAATGGTCTTTTGAAACTTCACGTTCTATGGACTGCATGATTCCAACCGTTTGTCCCATAAATTACTTATAAGAACCTATCTAAGCTAGGTATAACTCATACAACAAAGATGGTAAACAAGCATACGGCCCACCTGTTGGTAAGTGACCATAGCCTATGAACGCTTGCAGTGCCAGAGGCATCACGCACGAGTTACCGACCCCGAAACCCTCCCCCTTGCTTTGCGAACCTTACTCACCGCAGGAACACTAGTTGAAACAAATAATGTTATTTGGCTGCGATCTTCTGTAAAGCGGTACCTCCCAGGCTGCTACAATTTAGAGCGAGAAAATCACGCTGTGCGTAGGGCACATATAATGAAAATAGAGGCTTAAGTTTTAGAGCCGCTGTCCTAAACCATTCGGCGATCAGGCCCTACCTACATAGACCAGGGCCCACTACTCCGATGATAAGATGCCCATCTCTTTAAAGAACAAAAGCAGTAATCGGCGTGACGTCACGGCCCAGTGGCTGCGCCCGCGCATTCGACACACCGCGTACTGTAATTACTGTGGAGCTACTTTGAAGTTTGATTAAAGTTTGTAAAAGCTCCAGCCAGCTTTGGTGATGAAATGAAAAGCCTCTACGAGGCGCACTTCAACCTTTTCAAAAATAAGAGCACTGGTGGAGTGGTAGTGGCCTTCCGATCTACATGTCGTAGGTTCGAATCCTGGTCGTATACCAATGGATTTTCTATTGGGAATATTTATTACGACAGGCCTCATAGCTCAGTTGGTAGTAACTCTGCCTTCTGCGCTAGCGGTCGCGGGTTCGATTCCCGCACTTGACAAACATTTGTGACTAACACAGATGTTTGTTCTGTGTCTGGGTGTTAAATATATATCTATTGTATATCAGTCTCTGGTACCCATAGTACAGGCTATGCCTAGTTTGGGATCAGTTGACAATGTGTGATATGTCCGGAATATTTATTATTTTATTATTTATTTGCACTCTCAAATGGAACCGGCATGTCCTAGAAGCTAAAAATTCGAAGACAAGTACGACCTTTGGATTGAAAGACGAGTTTCTTCCCACTAGGTCTACACGGCTTTACAACACTGATTCCATCGTAAAAGGTCACTGACCTTTTTTTAAACAACCATCTGAACTACTGTCGTTAAACTAGTGCAGGGTGACCAAGAAAGAGCCAGTGACACGACAAGCAAGCCACTTGTAGGATGGACTTAAGGCGGACATTCTTTATTAACCCTTCGATAATCTTATGGAGGTATATATAAATAGTAGGACTGACCGGTCTTAGTACTTTTCAAAGACTTGGATTATTCGGTAGATTTCTTGACTTGCTCCTTTAATAGATCTATAACTATTATAAACACGAATTTAATAGAGAAAGAAATTAACAATTATGAAAATTATGTGTTCGAAACCAATCAAAATATATTTCATCTAGCCAAAATTTTCGGCGCCAGCGTCGTTCATTTGGCGTAGTTGGTATCGTCCTTTAATATAGATATACAGCTATTATAACTATTATAAACACGAATTTAATAGAGATATTAATAAACAATTATGAAAATTATGTGTTTAACCGATAGAAATCATCTGGCCAAGATTTTCAGCGTCATTCGTTCCATGGCGTAGTTGGTGCTATACCAACCGATCGATATCGCCGATTCTAGGTGAAATTTTGGGGTTTGAATCCCACTGGTTCGTAAATCGTGGGTATCATTACAATGTTATATTTACAAAGACGCGCGTTGATGTCTTTTGTATGCAAAATTAGTGATATTTAAATTTTAACCTGTATGACGTAGCATAGTACAATAGTGAGTCTGTTTGCATTATAAATGCGAAAGTTTGTGAGGATGTTTGGATGTTTGTTGCTCAATAACGCCGTGATGGTTCAACCGATTTTGAATAACTTTTTTTTTTTAATACAACAGAGGTGGCAAACAAGCTTACGGCCCACCTGATGGTAAGCGGATACCGTAGCCTATGAGCGCTTGCAATATCAGAGGCATCACGCACGTGTTGCCGACCCCGAACCCCCTTCCCCCCTAAAGAGCTCTGGCAACCTTACTCACTGGAGGAACACAACACTATTTGAAACAAATAATGTTATTTGGCTGCGATCTTCTGTAAGGCGGAGGTGCCTCCCCAGGCGGGCTGCTCCAATTTAGAACGAGAAAATCTCGATGTGCCCTACCTCCTCCTAAATAACTTGGAATAGATAAAGTTATTTACCTAGAATAGCATATAGGCTACTTTTTATGTAGATACCACTCGAACGAAGCCGCGGGCGGAAGCTAGTAGAGGTTATAAGGTAACAGTAGTCAAGAAACAAGTATCAAGACCAGTTACACTCCCAGCGTCCGGTCGCAAGATGGATAGAGCACCTGTTCACGCCGCGGGCGATCGGCAACAATCGGCCAACTTCGGGAAACCTCGGCTTTACCCTTAAAATAACAGCCCTTAAGCCGATGGAATACGGCTCACAATAAGCAAGTTTTTATGTAAATTCGTAATGTCAGGGGTGGATCCGTGGGAAACATGTGAGATTGATATCTGATTTTTATTAACACGTTGCGTATAAAAAATCGTATCTTTTTCGGAAATAGATTTTTATTTCTGGTAATTTTTGGGTTCTCATTTCCAAGACAATTCTAATTTTGTAGTAGGTTACACACAACTTTACGGTTATACACACAATTTATTACTACCTATTTTATAAGGCATTTTGAATGTATTATTTGGGGTTTCACTATCAATGTGCAAAACGAACTGAGAGCTAATTAGTTTCAACAGTAATTTCATAAATTGTCTCAAGCTCAAAGTCGCGCAACGGGATATAGTGGGAGCTATGCACCGAGTTTCATGCGTGATAAAATCCGAAAGAAGAAGAAGAAGAAGAAGAACCAAGATCGTTGGTCCATCGGGTGGGGGCCTTCTAACACAGCGTCATTCGGTTCATGGTATTCATTCCGAGAACCTTTATTCCCCAACGGTTATCGGTTCTACGTGCTCATAAAACAGAACTTTTGAGAATAAGTTACTTTTGTTTTAGAACTTAATTTAGTAGGTAAATATCTGTAAAGTAATGAGCTTCTTTCAAGTTTTTTAAACATTCCAATTAGATAAAAATTAGCATAAAGCATAAAAATAAAAATAAATCAACTCGTAGAATGCATGATGTCTATTTAGTGGTATTGTGCTTAGAACCAACATAAAGGACGGAGGAATTTTTGACCTCTACGAGAATGACAGTGAATATAATGTAGATACCTGACCTGAGAATACAGGAGGTATTTTATATGAGAACATTTTAGCCGACACAAGGCTTAGAAAATATTAAATATATCATCTTCATCATTCCCGTCCTATATTTTCACAAAAATAGGTCTAACTGCGCTTGCCAACCCGCGTGCCCAGCGTGGTGAGTATAGGCAAATTCCCCCCCACATGATAGGAAGTTACTGCAGAAATCTGTGGGGGAGGCTGATGTTCAGCATTGGACTTAAACGGCTGGAATGATGATGATGATTAATCTAGAATCTTTTAATTTTACGTAATCTGAACAACTGAGATTTAAATAAAATATTCCAAGGCTTTAACTTCAACAGGAACAGTATATCAAGTTTTTCTACATTTACAAATCACCAAGTCTGCTTTAAAAAAGGAATAAAAAAGATGGCGCTGGAACCGCTAAGCGATATACACCTAGTTATCTATAAATAGTTCATACAACTTTCGATCTCGTGGTCTCATGGACCACATTCTTGTGTGTAAAATACCCACATCATTTTGTTTGTCGCACCGCTTTGGTTTCTTAAGGTAGCAACATAGCTCATTGTGTTATGACTGTGAATTAAATATGACGGACATAACTGATCAAGCGAGCGAAGCGATCTCTCAAGCAACTTGGACGAATCGGCGTTGTATGTGTCTATGTATATTTGTTACAGCATAACTTTCGAACCGTCAATCCGATCTGCATGGAATTTAGTAGGGCAACAGGTACTATCAAGATTTGCTGGTAAAAATATGGTTTAAATCGTCCAAGGGGTTGTTAAGATACAGGGGTCAAATAAGGGGTATAAAAAAAAGTAAGATTTGTTAATATAATAATAATAATATACATTTTATTTCAGGTAACTTAAGAATAGTACAGATGGTAAAAACTAAATTCTAAGACCCATAGAAATATATACCTTAACCTAAAATATATAAAATACCTATTAATTAATTACTAAATTATTGCACACGTTTAGGCGACGACGTGGTGGCGGCGCCTCCGGGCAGTTCCTGTCAAAAAAAAACTCACTAAACACATGGATCACTTTGACATTAATAGAATGATTCATTTAATTTTTTTTACTCAGCTGCCTTAAGAGTTCTTGATTTCTAAAAAACATCATGATTTAACAGCAAAATCAGTTAGCAACAAAAAAGAATCAACCTGTATCGATCAAACCCTTTCTTCGTGCATGTCGTTTATTTTTTCTTTTTTCTGATCAATCCTTTTTCGTTTTTGACCTTTTTTTGGCCATTAGCTTTTTTTTAGTCTGTGGCTATCTTCGTTTTTTGTGGGGATCCCAAATTAATATAATGTTTTTGTAAGGATCACATCGGAACTGGTTTGGTAACATTTCGGTGGGAAAGGATAATGAAAGTGTTTTTTGAGTTTCAATAAAGTATAGATTTACTTTCGATTTCATTTTAGATAGACGTGATTTTCATGGTTTTAACGCAGCAAAGAACATTTAAATTAAGCTTCGAAATTCCCTAATTATACGAGCCTAAGTTGCCTAAGTTGGTACTAATAATAATAGCCTGGCAAAGCACCTAACAATTTTTTTTTATGATACGTGCACTAATTTTAATTTCAGCGCACCTACCTACTCTATAACCGATCAAGTGACAGCCGTAGTGTCTTATATCCTCTTTGATAGTCAATGGGATAAAACAGGTCCTGACATCTGCCCTATCCTGATTGTCAGCAATTAAAGACAGGACAGTCAGACAGACAGGTTCACCAGTATGCAGACGATCTGGTATGTTATGTATCTCTCCTACAAAGACTTCGAAGTGTTTATAGCTACATTTAGAAGGATAGAGCAATTATAATAGGCCACTTTGTACCCGGGAGTACCACGCTAGCGAAGCCGCGTTCGGGACTTGGTATACATATTTTTCTGTCATTACTAGCTTCCCTCGCGTGGTACCTACGAGAATAAAAAGTAACTTATGTAATATTCTAGACTACAATCTATCTCTGTGCCAAATTTCATCCAGATCCGGTCAGCCATTTTGGCGTGATTGAGTATCAAACATCCATCCATCATCCAGAAGCTGTGTTGAGATGGCGTGCGATAATGTGAAATTTATTTCAAAATGACTTATCTGAATAGAATAATGTCAATTTTGAGTTTGACTTCTAAGAACTTACGATATGGTACGCTCTCAAATGTAAAACTCAAAATTGATTCTCATCAGAAGACGTAACGTAAGGATCATTTTGAAACGAATTTTAACCGTATATAAGATGACACAAATTTATTCAAAATAAAACTAAAAGAGCGTGTTAGCTCTTCGAAAGTCTCTAAAGAGGTGATACTTCAAGTAGCTGTCTCCAAATCCCATTGTGGTCCCAAATCTCGCAATCTTTTCGCGAAATCTCCCTTTTTTTTAATCCGGAACGATCCTTTATCCATGAATCTCGCCAAAACGCCAGACGCTACGCATAAATCCTTATTTAAATATACCCTCTGTGGACTCAACTACTCTACGACCTAAAGGGTTATGTCAGCTCAGAGGAAACTCGGCTTTAGGTCTTGTGAGTTAGGTGCTAATCCAGCTTAGATCGGATTAGAACTTTAGCAGCTAAAAACGTACCATAAATTTCGCGCGTCAATTGAAATTAAACCTTGTCACTTGATTATAGAGTTGGTTTTAGCTTGAGGGATGTTGAAAAGGGTTTTTATAGCAATAAATAAAGGAATATCGAAGTTGCCTGTGTCAACAACGCATTGCATTCTTGTGCAGCACACACACGCGTGTGCGCTGGTGTGAGTGAGGACACAAATACTTATTGGTAAATGTTGACTTGGGAACAGGGTTTATTATGCGCTGTGGAGCATCCTCGAGGTTATAAGATCATGTTTAGCCACCTCGAATGATGTAACAGGTGTGTTCATGAAAGGGTTCTTTGAGAGGTCACTGAATCATTTAACTACAGTAGTTCTTCTACCAAGTGACACTGACCTTTTTTTACTTCGGGAAATCCTGAATGGATCCCTTCTTTCGCAGGGGGAAAGAGAGGGTTCATTCTGCATCTTACATTTCTGCATTCAAGCATTGACGATGATAATAGGACAGAATATTATCTTTGTATTTTTTCAAAGGGGTGCAAGTGCATTCCCTTGAACACCCCTTCCGACACATATGTTTGCTGGTAATGGCGGTCAGGTGCCACTGATCTAACCCAGGCTTACAAGAATTAAACCAATTTTTATCTAGTCACAAGTCTACGGATTTCCTCGCTGAATCTGAGCAGAATTTGGTAGAAGTCAGCTAATTTTAAAAAAGACGGAAAAAAGGACTAATTTTCAATTTTATTTTGATGATATATTTCGCAAATATTCTTTCTTTTCGTTGATTGAATAAGCCCCTTTCTCTTTAGTTAACATATTGCGTGAATATAATTTTCAAGTGTAGTTTCATCATCATCATCATCATTTCAGCCGTACGACGTCCACTGCTGAACATGGCCACTCCCACAGACAGAGCGAATTCCTTATCATGTGGGGGGATTTACCCAAACTCACCACGCTGGGCATGCGGGTTGGCGAGCGCAGTTAGAGCTATCGTTGTTAAAAAATGAGGGACGCTGCTGCCCATCTAGCTTTCTTCCCTTAGTCGCCTCTTACGACATCCGCGGATAGGTAGATATGGAGGGGCCTATTCTTCAGCCGGGGCCACCACGGCCAAGTGTAGTTTACGTGGAGTTATTTCCTAACTAACTTATACACCGCTACACCGGTTTAGCGTTTTCTACCAGCTACAGAAAACCGAATATCTCACTCCAACTTTCATAAGGATGGTTAGTGAAATAAATTAGTCATTATAGGTGTATTTTTGGTGTATTTTTGTATTTTCCGTTGGGGAACAAAGGTTCTCGAGTGGCGACCACGAACCGGACGACGCAGTGTTGGAAGGCCCCCCACCCGATGGACCGACGACATTGTTAAGGTTGCGGGAAGTCGGTGGATGGAAAAGGCTTAAGACCGTTCGTCATGGAACTCTTTGGGGGAGGCCTATGTTCAACAGTGGACTTCATCAGGCTGATGATGATGATGATGAGGTGTATTTTTGGAGTAAAGTCTCAAGGGCCGTCTCCACAGCACTCGTGTGCACCCCCTGACCTTGGCAAGAGCTGACCCGTTCCTGCGAATCAGTTCGCTTCCACTTCTCAGTAAACTTTACAAGTAACACTGAACTTTACAGCTTTGCTAGCTTCTACCTTCGGCTTTACTCACTGTTATGAATGTCACCAATAAGCTTATAAACACAAACTACGTATCAATACTCTAAGCATAAAGTTTCGTTTTTGTAGCCGTTATGGCGTGATTAAACAATCATCTAAACATCATCAAAAACTTACGGGTGATGATGTAATGGGGTGAAAAAATACGGCCCTCCTGTTGGTCAGTGGTTACCGTCGCCTATTGACATCAGCAACACGTAGAGCATTGCTAATGCGTTGCCTGCCGAACCCCTCCCCCCCTAAAGAGCTCTGGCAACCTTACTCACCGCAGGAACACAATACTATTTGAAACAAATAATGTTATTTGTCTGCGATCTTCTGTAAGGCGGAGGTACCTCCTCAGGCGGGCTGCTCCAATTTAGAGCGCGGAAAATCTCACTGTGCCCTACCTCCTCCTAAAGCTAGTAGGAAGCTCTTTGGCATATCCTGCCTGGTAACAGTAGATCAAAAGCCGAGTCAAAACTCAAATGGATGATCACTAGTGGCTCTTACAAACGCTTCAGTGCATCGGTAACACAGTCGTCGCTACTCCATGTCAAAGTCGAAGTCAAAAGGTGTTTAAATTTCAATAAAATCACTAGCACCAATTTCAAACTTCTTAGAAAATAGATGAGTTACGCCTGTTACTCGCGACCAAGCCTAGAAGAACCAGGAAACAAACACGGCTTGGTGCCTATAATTTTATTCGATGATATTTTTTTATACAACTGATGTAGCCAACAAGAATACGACCCGCCTGTTGGTAAGCGGTTACCGTAGCCTATGAGCGCTTGAAATACCAGAGGCGTCACGCATGCATTGCCGACCCCGAACCCGCTCCCCCCCTTAAGAGCTCTGGCAACCTTACTCACCACATGAACACAACACTTTGAAACAAATTATGTTATTTGGCTGTGATTTTCTGTAAGGCGGAGGTACCTCACCAGGTGGGCTGCTTTGAATTAGAACGAGAAAATCTCGCTGTGCCCTTCCTCCTACTTTTTCATGGCGGTGGACACCGGGCAACATGCACATGCATGGGTTCGGGGTCGGCAATGCGTGCGTGATGCCTCTGGTATATCAAATGCTCATAGGCTACGGTAACCGCTTGCCAACAGGCGGGCCGCGGTCGCGCGTAGGCGCGCGCTAATGCGAAAGGCCTATATTACCACTGGGTGATACCAGGCTGAAAAAAAAGATGTAGTTAATTGAGCCAAATGTCCAAGTAATTTCGGAGTATAGTACATATATCAGCCGTACGTATATATCAGCCGTTTATTATTATAATTATTTTTTTATAAGAATATTTAATAAATCTCTTCAATTTTTTTGTCACATTATGACTTGTTCAAGTACCTACATTTACAGTGTAGTGTCACTGGAAATGTACTTTTACCCGTAGCACTACCAGAAGTGTAACGGTTAAGCAAAATTTCCATTCACTCTACTAGTAGAGCCAAGCGGTAGTGCCTAAGAAAAGAAAGGATTTTAAATATGTCTATGGATGAATAAATCAATACAATACAATAACGACGTCTAACATTGAACATGGGCCTCCATGGATTTTCAGTGACTGATCTTATTGGTTTATTTGAAAATGATCCTTACTCTCTTTTAATAATAGTTAATTTTGAGTTTGACTTTTAGGAGTTTGCGTTATCTTTGAAATATAACAGCACACCCTCAAAATGTCAAACTAAATACCGATTTTATTCATAATAGATAAAAGGTGATAAGGGGGAAGGCTGAAACGAATTTTATATGACATACCAAGGACATATCGCATACCGTTTGAACATTGCTTATTTGTTGTAGAATCGCACCCGCGTCAGTGTGCAAAAGCCTTCAATTCCGAAGGTAAATGACACAGAACCATTACTCTCAAAAGTTCAACGACATGAAGAAATTAAGATTCATTGGAAAGAGAAGGAAAAACATTTTCCTTTACTACCCTCCTTCTCGACAGTCGGGTAAAAATAAGACGAGGTGTTTGACTTTTTAGAAAGTATAGTGTTATCTTGAAAGCCTCATAAATGCCCTTATTGTTTAACTTAACTGATAATCGTGGCGGTAGAACAAAACACAATGCCAAATGCCAATCTCATACTGATTATCAGTTGAGCTACACAACGAGGCTGCTGATATGCTTCTAGTACCTAAAGTTACAAAGTATACTTATTTATGAACTAGCTAGCTATTTTTAGGAGGAGTTAGGGCACAGCGAGATTTTATCGTTCTGAATTGGAGCAGCCCGCCTGGGGAGGTACCTCCGCCTTACATAAGATCGCAGCCAAATAACATTATTTGTTTCAAATAGTGTTGTGTTCCTGCGATGAGTAAGGTTGCCAGAGCTCTTTAGGGGTGGGGGGGTTCGGGGTCGGCAACGCGTGCGTGATGCCTCTGGTATTGCAATCGCTCTTAGGCTACGGTAACCGCTTACCAACAGGTGGGCCGTAAGCTTGTTTGCCACATCAGTTGTATAAAAAGAAAAAAAAAAAAGCAGCACCCGCGTATATAAACTACTTCAAACAATGTTTTTACACAACATAAACGTGAATATTTCTAAACCGCTGTTAAGTATCTCATTATTTATTACATATTCTGATAAACTTTCAGGAGGGCCGTAAGCCTGTTTGCCTCCGAATAACATTAAAAAAAAATTTGGCTCAATAATATTTTTTTCATACAAACTACGAACCTACTCGTATCTCCCCTCAAGAGACTATAGTGTGATGTTAGATAGCCTATGTAATTGTTTAGTCCATACCTAATCATAAACTACATATTAACATTTCCATAAAGATCCTTTTAGTAGTTTCTAATAATTAGCCCAAACAAATAAACAGAAGAAACAGACAAAATCGAAAAAAAAAAACAATTGGACAGCAATTGCAATTGTAGAAAATGATGTTTGAACACCCGAAAGCATTATCCTCTTTCTGGGCAGACGGGGTAAAAAGAAGTGTAGAATAGGCGAGGGTACCCCCCAAAAAAACCACGTATTTCAACCTACAGCACCTAAAAATCGAGCAAACGCAGTTCGCAGTTGTTTTATAAAAATCATTCGAATTGGATAAACATTATCGTAAAACAAAACGCGACGCAGCTTCATGGACCACGGTCGCGAGCCCTTCAAAATTAACCGGTTCCTCATCTTCCGTCCCTCTCGCACCCGTACAGATCAGCACCACTCGTCCCTTTTTGCCCTTCGGACTTTTATATCTCACTCTCGCCAATGCTGTTACTACCACTTTCCCTTTTCAAAGGACGAAGACACTTGGTGGCCCCATCCTTTTCTAACATATGGTTTGATGTATGTTTGTCTCATTCAGGATTTGGCCTTGAGACGGAGCAGTGGTTATTTTTACTTTTTTCTTGGTACGATGACTAAATGCGTTAGCGCCTTTTTACATGCGCACTTTTCTACTCTTGTAGGTACTAAAATTAGGTTCTACAGGATGCACCTGATTTTAGTTGAAATTCATGGATCCTACGAGCTAAACTCAGTTCAGTGAAATTTAAACAAAAAACCATTCCAAAGTTCCTAAACAAGCGAACTGATTAAAATTGCTCATACAGGACACTGGACTCTCTACATCACATTGGCGTTATTGACTTGGTTTGGTCGAGAAGTCAAGATGACAATGATCTTAGTATAAGTAATTTGAATGACAAATACAACAGGCGAAAAGGTACGTTACCGTCGCCTATTAACATCTGCAACACCTGGAGCATTGCTAATGCGTTGCATACCTTTAAGTGCTTTCTTACAGCTTTATACAGGCTTTCTTATTTTATTTTTACAGGCCTCATAACTCAGTTGGTAGTAACTCTGCCTTCTGCGCTAGACGTCGCGGGTTCGATTCCCGCACTGGACAAACATTTTTGTGATGAACACAATGTTTGTTCTGCGTCTGGGTGTTAAATATTTATCTATTATGTTTATCAGTCTACGGTACCCATGTGACATGTGACATGGTTGACCGTGTGTGATATGTCCGGAATGTTTATTTATTTATTTTATCAACACGGCACCTTAACGGCTGTGTACAAGTGAACTGTTCGTCGTTCGACTATTTGGGAGAGGGCCTGTGTCCAGCAGTAGACCTCAACAGGCTGACTAAAAGCTTACCTTGTAAGTGCTTTCTTACAGCGTTATCAAAACACGGCACTCCGAAACGGCAGGGTGCACGTGACAAGGCCCTCAAGGAGTCAGTGGCGAGTCCTATGGTATGTGCTGTGTAGGTGTGCGTTGACTCGTCTGAATCGGCTGCCAAGGCAACGAACAAAGAGTCGCCACAGAGAGATTTGCTGAGATGCTGTGAAGCGGCAGTGCTCGCAGTTTTGAGGGTGATTTATATGTGATTGGCTATGTCTAGCAGTCGACTTCTTCAGGATGCTGATGATGATGTAATAATAAGCTACAAAAACTTTTTAAGGTTTTTTTAATTTCGAAGAAGTATAAAACTCTTAAACCACGTCGCTCCGTCCGGCTGAAGGATAGGCCTCTCCATTTCTACCCGTGGGTGTCGTAAGAGGCGACTTAGGGATAAAAAGGCTAAGGGATAGGCAGCGTTCCTTGTTAACAAAAAATGCTTAATCTGCGCTGGCCAAAACTCATGCTCAGTATGGGCAAATCCCCCCAAATTATAGTTTCTATATATCTATGGGGGAGGCCAATGTTCAGCAGTAGACTTCCTAGTGGCTGCAATGATGATGATAATGATAAACTCTAAAACCACTCAGTAGGTAATTAGTATGAACTGGCAATATAGGTAGCCCAACTATTTTGCTGGAGTTTTTGGCTTTTTCGAAAGTCAGTAATATTTCGAAAAAATTAACTTGTTCATGAGCTCTGTAAGAGTTTGAAAATTATCGCTAGGCGGTTCTTGAGCAAAAGCAAGAACTCTTCTTTTGTAGAGCCTGTTTGATGTCAAACCAATGTTTTTTAGTCGAGTCTATTTTTCACTCCCCTAATACTGACTGACATTATCTCCAAAATTTATCGATCTACAAAAAATGATTTATTTTCAGGAGAAAATTAATATAATCTCACATTTGATTTTCAATCTGATGATGGTGTGAGGGTAGTGAAAACATACACTTGCCCTTTGGTTAAATAACAATTGGTTAATTTTTTTTCTATTACAACGTGCTTGAAACGGTTAAGAAAAAGTGACAAAAGCCAGAAAGTATTCTTAAAAGCAGCGATGGGATTGCAACCCGTCACTTATGGAATACATAATAATAAAAATGTGAGCCGGTGCTAAAATGTTCGGCCATGGCTCTGGATGCCATGGAGAGGCTCACTAATACTGTCCCCAAGAATGGTAGACATCCTCTCAGATGACTAAGGGGATAGTCAGAGGCTTGTCCGAACATTTTGCACATGCCCACATTTTGCAGTAGGTAGTGATTATTCCATACGTGATAGGTTGCAATCCCATCACCGCTTTGAGAATTCTCACTGATATCATCACGTTGTTTTCCTCACCGGACAAACTCATTGGCGCCCTGCCTTACACGTTTTTCTACGACACCACGACATCCGGAAAGTCGGCAAACCTCCCACTAGGCCAACACTTGCTCCCTTGCTTAATTGAACTGAATGAAAATTAACTAAAATGAAGAGCTGGGCATCTTATCTCACTCACAAGCCAGCCCGTTGTAGCGTACTCGTAATTGTTGAAAACAAAAACCAAAGACCCCGTCAATGGGACTCCAGCCAGGTTTCCTTAGAGTAGGGTTCTGTCTGATAGCGGCAGCCGTTCTTTGTCGGACGCTGTTTTATGAGCGTGCTATAAATCAAGGATGAAAGCATAGACATTGTGACGCATGTGATATTTTTATAATATCCCAAAAATAATAGTGAAAAAAGTTGTTGATTTGACAAGTAATTGGCCAGAAAAAGTTCATATTAACAGTATTATGTTATCTGTTATATTAATAATTTCTTTTTAAGTATCTTTCGTAGGAACTAAGACTAATAAGTAGATATTGCGAAAGTTTGCGAGGATGTTTGGATGCTTATGATCCAACTACGCCGTAACGGCTCAACCGATTTCGATGAAACTTGGAATAGATAGCATTCTTTACCTAGAATAGCATATAGGCTAGTAGTTTTTATCTAGTAACGACACGAGCCGATAGTTCCTACTAAATTACATGCTCTAACCGGTTGCCACTATCTTAGAAACCCCGTTCACTGAGCAAACCGGGAAAACGATAAAAACGACGCTCCATATTCGAGAAATGATTAAAAAAGGAGAAATAAAAATAAAAGGAGCGAGAAGAGTTCGCGGCACGTACCGCCACAGATTACAATAACAGTTAGTACCGACACGTTTTAAAAAGAAAACTATTCTGACAGAGTGTGAATGAAAAACGCGGCCGCGAGCTTTGGTTACCTGGGAAACATTCACCGACTAATGACGTCCGTAATCTGGCAATAAAGAAAGTTCGCATCGTTCGTTGGCCTGATGAGTCTGGTGAGTTCCGACTCAGAATAAATGAGAATCTCAAAAACCAAAATAAAAATTGTTTTGGAATATGTATGAATTAAGCTCTTTCATATACCTTTACCTACCTATAACACCTATATCTAAATAACCCCTTGGCCAATTTAACTCATATTATCCTATACTACCTGATTTGCATGGAATTTAGTAGGTCAACAAGTTGTAGGTACGATCAATTGCTGGTAAGAATATGAGTTAAATAAATTCCATACAAATCGGATTGACTGTTCGAATGTTAACAAAAAGTATAGTACCTATACATACAAATATACAACGCCGATTTTGAAATTGTTTAATAAGTAGATCTTGCTCGCTTCGCTCGCTCTATGAATTAACTGTTCCTTATCTAATATCTAATATCCTCGTTCCTTTTTTTCAAAATACAAGGACATTCTAACTCTTTGAATATTAGATTAGTAATAATCGTCGACGGCAAACATAAGACGCTGCACGCTTGTTAGGAAATCAGAGCTTAACCGTAGCTGTAGAGTGTTATTATTTTTATTTTCGTGTCTTATTTTCTTATTTTCGTCTTATTATTATGTTATTTATTTTATTCGTTTTTGTCATCGTGGTATTTAGGTCAGGAGCAGTGCGGGTGATTTTTTGGTTTTTCGCGGGCAAGGTCGCGTTTTTGTTCTGACGCGCAGACGCAATTACCTACAGTGCGTTGAACCTGATGCGTAAGTGGAAGATTTTTATGTTTTATTACGTAAGTTTGTTTGCAATGGTCAGTGGTTCTGTAGTGATTGCACCACCGCAAATTAACGATACTGATAACCGTTATGGAGTTGTTTTTTTTTTTTTTTGTGTTTAGTATAAGTACCTACCCGAACAAAGCGGCTGAAAATTTAAATCAACAATAAAATGTTGGTTTGGGTTCAATTTTTTTTTTTTTTTATTGATAATGATAAGGCGTTTGGCCACCAACTCACTTTTGCAAGTGAGATGTGGCCTAAGATGGAGCACGCTTTCCCAGAGTGAACTTATTGACCCTATTTCATGTATTCTAGATGACTTACTTAAAAGATGGAACTTTTTACTCACTACTTACCCATTACCAGCAATGTTTAAAAACTAAAACTAAGTACATACCTATAGTTAAACATATCTATAGTTAGTAGGTATTTGGGTGTTTTTAAGATAATTTTTGAATGAGTGAACAGTATTGGAGTACCTAACGGTGGTGGCCCCGGCTGAAGAATAGGCCTCTCCTATACCCATGGGTGCTGTAAGTAAGACGCGATTAGGGGAAAAAAGCCAGGGCAGCAGCGTCCCCTATTTCCACAAACTGCGCTTGCCAATCCAACCAATATTTGAAATGTGTGTACGCCTAAGTGGCGATCAAGCGAGAATCTAGCGATCTAGACTAGGCCTATGAACGGATAGTATAGACAAATCCCCTACATCATAGAAATTCGCTCTGGAAATTGCGAGAGGCCATGTTCGGCATTGGACGTCCAACGGCTGGAATGACGAACCAGCATTAGAACCCATGACCTTCCGATCGAGCTACCTCCCACTATGCCACCACAGCTACGGTGCCTAATACCTACCAGGAATTCAGGAACCAATCACGTCCAACCGCAACAGTTAGAAAGTGTTTGCGACGCGACGGCCGCCGGCAATAACAGCGTAACAGCGAATTGTCAAAGCGCTCGTTTTTCAGCGTCTTTTTGCTTGCGCCTTCTTTCGCTTGGTCCAATTTAACACTTGTCGCGCCCGTAGCGCCTTTGTTCAGATGCGGAGTATTGGCCCCGTTAGATGAACTTTGCGTTTTTGTAAATTTTGTTTTTTTTATTGTTACCTTCATTTTTTTTTCCTTTTTTTTTATACAACTGAGGTGGCAAACAAGCATACGGCCCACCTGTTGGTAAGCGGTTACCGTAGCCTATGAGCGCTTGCAATACCAGAGGCATCACGCACGCGTTGCCGACCCCTCCCCCCTCCCCCCCTAAAGAGCTCTGGCAACCTTACTCATCGCAGGAACACAACACTATTTGAAACAAATAGTGTTATTTGGCTGCGATCTTCTGTAAGGCGGAGGTACCTCCCCAGGCGGGCTGCTCCAATTCAGAATATTTATTTGTTTATTAGGCACATCAACGAAATTTACATCTATCGAACCAATATTTGAAACAATATTTAAATATTTGAATCTATCGAAATCGTAATGAAATTTGGTAAGGAGATAGATTAAATCCTTTCTGCCTCTGACAAGGTACTTACTAGGTACTAGGTATCTTCAAGGATCTGATTTCCGCGAGATCGAAGAGGTTGTCTACCATGCTTGGGGATGGTAGCTTGCTTGTTTGTTGTGCCACTGATTCTTTCTTGGTCATGCTGTATTAGGTCAGAAAAGTCTTGAGCTTATTTTTTTATAGGTACATACTAACATGACCAATTCGATATCATCCTACTATACTGCAGTCAAATCACAGTTTTTTGTAAAGAATCTTAGAATTCCCAATAAAAACGGCGTGTAATGATTTGAGACCGTTAGCTCGTGCACCCGTTGTCGCCAGTTCGACCCCCGGGACGTGACCAATTAATAGATCTAGACATTATCTAGAATAAAACATGGCTGAAAGAAATAAAAGCGATCGAAGTCTATGGAAAAATTGGGCTATAATTCCCAATTTGTCCGTACCTTATTTGAAAAAAAAAACGCTTCCATAGGACGCATAATAGGATCAGTTTGTTGTCCGTCTGTCTGTCTGTCTGCTTATCTGTCTGTCTGTAAAGACGTTTTTTACTTAGGTACGAGCCTAATACCTTTTGTGACATAAATGTAGGAATTTTGATGTTTACTCTTAAAATGGGTTTTTATCGGATTGGATACCAGACAAAGTTGTATTTGCGGTCATATTATACAATAAACTGAGTGAGCGAGCGGAAAATATAAGTTTGTCACTTGGAGTTTTAATTCTCTGACCCCGTGTAATGGTACGGAACCCTTAGTATGGGCGAATTTGCTCTGTCTGTGGGGGAGGCCATGTTCAGCAGTGTACGTCGTACGGCTGAAATGATGATGATGAACTTTGCCTCCATCTATGTCTGGTCTGGTTCATTCGGACACCTACCGAGCTGGTTCTCAGAACGTCTGTAGGTCGAATACCTACCTACCTTCCGAACATTCTAGAAGCTATAACAACAAAGGTCGTTTTGACCCTCTAAGTTATATTATAGATACGACAGCGGTGTATGTATGTGCCTAACTAAATAGCCTAAACACTTAAAATAACGTTTTATAACCTACTATGACACATATAAGTAGCTTAAAGCACTGGTGGGGTAGAGTGGTGACAGGTGGCCCCGCCTTCCTATCTACAGGTCGTGGGTTCCAGTCCCGGTCGTGCACAAATGGATTTTCCATTCGGAAAATTTATGTGCTCCCTCAAACGGTTAAGGAAAACATCGTGAGTGTAGTGTATGCCTTACGCCACACTGGCTGGTTCCTAAGCAGGACAACACACATATCAATATCTCACAGTGACTTCCCGCGCGCCTGCTCGTGCCGGCTTGACCACAGACTGACTGACTCCCAGAGAGTATGTATCCATCTCTCCATCTCAGGTGTCATCTGTTATCTGTCACTGTCAGTTGTCCCCCGGAGACAGCATAAGTTAAGGAATGCAGGTATCCTTAAATGCTAGTCACTACAGTAAGGAAACCGGCATGTCCTAGAACCTAGAAATTTGAAGACAATAGTTAGTTAGTTTCTTGGTTTTTGGCTTCTGTGGCTTGTTGTCACAATTCTGCCAGTGTCCGTTTCATGATGATTTCATAAACTTTAGATGGAGGGTGCAGAAATATTATATATGGTCGGTGTCAGAAGGGAGACTCAACCAAAATTTTGAAAATCCAAACTTGATTTATCTGAAAAAAGACGACACAACACATAAGACAACACAATGTTAGTAATATAATACTTATTTATAATAAACTATATATTAGTTAGTGGATAATAAAGTAACTTAAAAAAAAATTACAGTTTTATTTTATTTCATCATCATCAGCCTGATGAAGTCCACTGCTGAACATAGGCCTCCCCCAAAGAGTGCCACGACGAACGGTCTTGAGCCTTCTCCATCCACCGACTTCCCGCAACCCTCACAATGTCGTCGGTCCATCGGGTGGGGGGCCTTCCAACACTGCGTCGTCCGGTTTGTGGTCGCCACTCGAGAACCTTTGTTCCCCAACGGTTATCGGTTCTGCGAGCTATATGGCCAGCCCACTGCCACTTCAACCTGCTAATTCTGAAAGCTATATCAGTGACCTTGGTTCTTCTACGGATTTCCTCATTTCGGATTCTATCACGCAGCGAAACTCCGAGCATAGCTCTCTCCATAGCCCGTTGAGCGACTTTGAGCTTGTGTATGAGGCCAATAGTTAGCGACCAAGTCTCAGTGCCATATGTCATCACTGGCAACACGCACTGATTGTAGACTTTCGTCTTGAGGCTCTGCGGTATCTGTGACGAGAAGATATGACGAAGTTTCCCAAACGCTGCCCATCCGAGTTGGATTCGTCGGTTGACCTCTTTGTCAAAGTTGGACCTACCTAGTTGAATCGTCTGACCCAAATAGACATAGTGATCTACAACTTGAATGGTATCGTTCCCAACATTTACCGGTATGGGTGCGACATGAGCATTGGACATGATTATTTTATTACATTATTTTATTTACATGTACAAATTTACATAAAATATAATTAATTTTAGGGGAGAAGGTAAGGGATAGGAGGCATTTAAGGGATATAGGACGGGGAATTTCAGTAGGAAGGATATCATATAAAGAGCGTCTCAGTTTCGGGCAGTTAAAAAATATGTGGTCCACATTTCCCTCGTCTAAACCACACTCACACAATGAATGGTCCCTAATCCTAAGTTTGTTTAAGAACACTGGAGTACAGACATGACCCAATCTAAGGCGACAAATGGTTGAGGTGGTGACTTTATTAGCCGTTCTGAATTTAAAGAACCAAGGGGTAGCGGGAATATCAGGTTGAATGTCTGCATAATGTTTACCTTTTTCTTTTTTAGATATGTCCCATACTTTGGACCATGATTCTTGGAGATGAACTTTGGGGATGAGACAAAGGTCATGCGAGAATGATCTAAAGTGTTCGAGCGATCCACTATTTGAAGCAGCTTTAGCACATGAGTCAGCTGTTTCATTCCCAGGGATTCCTGAATGTCCAGGGATCCAGGCAAGGATGACGTTGATACCTAAACTGTGACAATGGAAGAGAGTTTCTTTAATTTTAAGGATAGATGGGAATCGGGATAAAGAACGAAACGGGTTGGATATAATGGCTTGAAGGCAACTTTTTGAGTCTGTAAAAATAATAGTGTTATTCAAGTTGTGAGATTTTACAAAAAGGATAGCTTCTAAAAGAGCGATAGATTCACCTGTAAAAACTGAAGTAGATGAAGGACATTTAAAAGATAGAGTAATATTTGAAAAGGGGATCCAAACAGCAGATCCAACAGGACTTTCCGTGGATGTTTTAGATGCGTCCGTAAAAATGGAATGCCAACCATTAAATTTGGTAGCCATTTGTTCGTTAAAGATTTCACGTGTATTTGTAGAGTCTTTATCAATTCCAAAGTATAGCACAATGTTAGGTTGATGAATAAGAGAGTTATAAGAAGTGAGATAAAGAGGACTTGTTGGGAACTGGTGAACAGGGTTGTTAAGATGTGAAAATTTTATGAAACTACGGAGAAGGCATGGCATTTTATCAGGGTTATGAGTATCAAACAAGTTAAGGAGATAATTTAATTTTGGTAAGAGGGGATGATTAGAATTTTGAATTAATTTAAAGAAAAACCGATCGGATAAAAATTGCCTACGTAAATTTAAGGGGGGGTCATTACACTCAACTTGCATTGCATTGATTGGTGATGACTTCATAGCTCCCAGAATAATTCGAAGGCACTTTGACTGAATTTTGTTAAGTTTTTCAAAACCAGACTTATTGAAAAGATTGATAAGAAAGGATCCATAATCAAAATGACTTCTTATTATGGCATTGTATAAGAGTTTTTGTGAGTAGGGGTGAGAACCCCACCAAACGCCTGATAGAGAACGAATGACGTTAATATTTTTTTCGCACTTTTGTGTGATGGAGTTATAGTGGGGAATACCTGACATTCGAGAATCTAAAGTTATACCAAGGAATTTTGCACTGTTCAACTGAGGGATGACATCTTGGTTGATATATAACTCAATAGGAGGGATATTTCGTTTTTTAGTAAAGACAACAGTAGAACTTTTAGAAGCAGACAGAGACAAGCCATGGTTGGACAACCAATCATCAAGATATTGTAAGGCACGGTTGAGTCTAACCTCGGCCTGTTCAATGGACTGAACTTTGACGTATAAAGCCAGGTCATCAGCGTACTGAAGAACATCACAGAACGAGTCCACAGAACTTTCTAGATCGTATGTATAAATACTGTATAATAGGGGACTTAATACGGATCCTTGAGGCAAGCCTTTCCAAACGGTCTTAGGAGGAAGAAATCCATTACATGATTTGATCACTACCAATCTTTCCATCAAAAGGTTGCATATGAAACGAGTGAGCCTCACTGGAATACTCAGCTGAATAAGTTTATTCCTGAGTACCGGAAGTAACACATTATCATATGCAGAAGCAATGTCAAGAAAAACGCCTACAAGAGATTTTTTTTCCCTGAAGCAAGTATAAATATCAGTTGTCAACAAACTGAGACTGTCCATGGTACTCATTCCCTTTCTAAAGCCATATTGTGATTTTGCTAGGATGTATTTATTTTCTACGAACCATTCGAGTCTATGTTTAATTAGATGCTCCATGACCTTGGCCATAACGGTAGATAGAGCTATAGGTCTTCGACCGTTAGGGTCAGAGGCATCTTTGCCAGGTTTAAGAATAGGGATGATTATCTGGGTTTTCCACTGTTCAGGGATGATGCCATTTTCAAAGAATGAGTTTAAAATATTTAAATATGTTTGTTTAGCTTTATCCGACGATTTAATAATGAATGAATATGGGATGCCATCTATACCAGGCGAAGAGTCTATCAGTCCATCAAGTGCAAGAGTTAGTTCACTGAATGAGAAGGGTTGGTCAAAATAGTTTTGAGAGGTGAGGAATGAGGGGGGAGAGGGAATGCAATCTACGGGAGGGGCTGAAGGGGGAGCTATTTTGTCTGAAAATGCATCTATCCATGAAGAAGGGTCGTTGGAAGTAGGGTTCTGAGAATTCAGAGAGCCTCTGAATCTTTTAATCTGCTTCCAGACCAGGGATGAAGGTGTTTTCGGAGATAAACTTTCACAGAAACCTATCCATCCAAGTTTCTTTTTCTTAGAAACAAGTTTTCTAAACTTTGCTGCTGATTCTTGGTATTTCAGGAAATTTATTTCTGTCATATTAGAATAGTAATCACGTTCAGCTTTCTTTCTATTAGACACGGCCACTGTGCAGTCAGAGTCCCACCACGGCGTAGATATTTTAAAATTTTTTGCAGGTTTTTTAAGTGGAATATGGTTATCAGCACAAGTAATAATATTGTCAACTAAGATATTATATGCATTGAGGGGAGAGATATCTAAGGAACCAATAGGGGAAGAGTCTAACTTGAGATCAAGGGAAGATGAATATGATGACCAGTCAGCACTAGAAAGTCTGTATTTCAATGAAGGACTAGGATTACAGAAAGGAGTAACCCTATTTGCAATAGAAATAAGAATGGGGAAATGGTCACTACTATATGATAGGGAAAGAATTTGCCATGAAAGAAAAGGGGTTAAGGAAGGAGAGCATAGCGAAAGGTCTACAGCACTCTTTGGGTTTTGAGTGGGATATACTCTACGAGTAGGGGAACCATCGTTAAGCAGGCAAAGGTTTGCTTCATCAAAAATTTCCAATAGGGAGAGGCCGAACAGATCGGAGCAATGGTGACCCCATACAGAGTGATGAGCATTAAAATCACCCATAATCACTACTGGAGTAGGAATAGATGAAAAGAGAAGAAGCAAATCAGGAATTAAAGAGGAGTTGGGATGAGGAATGTAAAGAGAAATAAAGGAGATATCCATGGACCTGATACCAACAGCATTGATATCAGGGGGAAGGGAAGGGAGGGGAATTTGGGAATAAGGAAGTGTGCGCCTTATTAGTAAGGCGCTTCCAGCATGCCCGTCAGACCTGTCCTCTCGAATACAGGAGTAACCTGGGATCCGGAAATGGATTCCAGGCTTCAGCCATGTCTCCGAGAGGGCAAAGACTGACGGGCGGAATTTAGAGATTAGATAAATTATTTCATGTTTTTTGGCTCTGATGCTCTGGCAGTTCCACTGCAGAACGACCACTGGATCCATAATGGCCAGAGAGAGAAACTAGTTGTGTAAGTTTTGAGGCAACGTTGGACGGTATGGGTTGAGGGTTCATTAATAGAATGTTTATTAATAGGGACAAAAGGGTTTCTAGCATATTATCATTTTGTGGAGGGGATGGGTTGTTGCCTAAGGCACAACCATTAGGTAAGGATGACTGTAGGTCAGAGACTATTTCACGGTGTGCAGACTTATCATATGACTTGCCAAGGGGGGCTCTGGGGCGGGGATTGGCATATACTGTTTTGACATAAGATCTTGAGTTCTGTGATGTACGTGGAGACGCATGACTTTGAGATGGTTGTGAGGGATGTGTGGTTGAAGAGAATTCCTGGGAGATTTCAGCATAAGAACGAGAAGATTTTGGGAATTGGGATGCGGCTTCCTCATAAGATACACTGTTTTGAGCCATGACTGACTTTATTGATCGTTGTCTGTCCTGTTCTGGACAGTTTTTGTTGGTTGCAAAGTGGCGGCCTGAACAATGGATACAGGTGGCTTCAGACTCTGTGACCTCGCAACTGTCCCCAGAGTGCTCCTGGCCACAACGGAAACACTTTGGTTTGGATCTACACTGTGCTTTGGTATGACCGTATCTGCAGCAAGAAAAGCATTGAATTGTGGGGAACTGATAAAGTTCTACTGGTAAGGAGGTGTAAAATGAGAAGACCTTTTTTGGTAGGAGTTGACCCTTAAAAGTCATTACGACTGTTTGGGTAGGGACCCATATTGCTTTTCCTTCTTCCATTACTTTCCGGTTTAGCCTTCGAGCTTTTAGAACCTTTCCACATCCAGGTGGAAGGACAAGAGTAGTAGCGAACTCCTCCATTGACATGTCAGTGGGAACCAATCTAACCAGACCCATTCGGGTCACATTGTATGTAGGGATCGTTGCAGAGTATTTGCATCTAGAAAGAATCTCACTAGAAATGAAGTTATTTGCATCATAAGCAGAAAGGAATTCAACTGAGATTTTATTTCTTCCAACTTGCTTTACCCCATCGGAGCAGATGTTCGCAAACTTGTGGATTGACAGAAACTGACCAAATCTTATGGGTCTTATAGTTGTTCCAGCTGATGGATCAGGTTCAGACCGGGAAACGTGGACCAAGTAAGGACCTTTGTCTAGTTCAGAATATGATTGTAATCCTATTACCACTGATGGATCAGTATAAACAGTTTGAATTGATGCAGACGCCATCTCAGGCGAGGTAATTACTTTTTTGGCAGCAGAAGGCTGCTCAGAATTGTCTGCTGAGCGTTTTTTGGACCTGTTTACGGTCGTAAATGATTCATCAGGGTCCGGGGGATCGGGCGGGACGACAGGGTCGTAATCCATGGTTGAGACGCTAACCTCAACCACGAAATTACGTTAAACACAAAATATAATTATAAATTTACTTTACCAACACCTTATACCGACACCACAACACTTAAATAAATCAAATTAGGAATTTGGTGTAAGAAAAAGGCTAGAAATTTCAATAAAAGCACAAAAAACTCCAAATGGCTTACTCCACCAGCAATCGCGAAAGCAGCAAGAGCATTGAAGACAATAATTGTGACATGACACATGACGTGCACGAAAGGAGCCTCTGAGAGGCGCACTTTAATCCTTTCACTACCTAGGTACAACGTAGTGACATAGACCTATATCCTTATGCTACCAACACTGATTCTTTCACCAACGGTCATAGGCCCTTTTCATTGCCACCATACCTCAACCTGTGGTCTAATTGTGTAAGTGTAATGGCAATGAAGATCGTAACTTTCAGGGTAATTTTAACAATCTTAGCAACATTAAAAACGTTCCAAACTTGACAAGGGAAAACTTCAAGATCTTAGCTTCTTCCTTTTCATGTTTGAAGAACTTCAGATGTCGCTAAAATTGATAAAATCATCCTTAAAATTGCGATCTTCATTACAATTTTGCTTACACAATAGCCTGGCTGGTCTAATACAGGATGTCCAAGAACGAATCAGTGACAAGACAAGCAAGCGAGTACCTATAGACCTAAAATTCTAATCAACTAGTGGTTCGGTTCGTCGCGAACTGAGACCTCGCAAAGTCTGGCAAAAATTTGAAGCTTCGATGATCCTTGAGGCACAAGATAGGTTTATGATAAACTTTGAAAATAAAATTGAAAACATCTTTAGCATGATGAACTACGAAGTCATCCTGGTCTAGCTACTCAATGCTATGTTAGGGGCCTTTATAACTCATTCTCCCAGCTAAAAACCTAAAAACCATCCAAAATTACAGCACAGCACATTTTTGGTGCAGGGGCAAAGTGCGGCAGTCACCATAGCAACGACGTCGTTGTTTTGCCGATCGCGCCCGCCATGTCTATTCATTCTGCTTTTGTTTTTTTTATCTGAAATATAGGCACGGGCACGTGGCTGCGCGGCAGACTTTACAGTAAACATGTTAGCGTTTTACACTTTACAGAGCATGCCTTAATGCAGGTAAGCGACGTACACTACCTACCTAGGTAAGGCTATGTAACGGAAAAAAGCTTCACATGTCATGCGAAGGGATAGTTACCTACCTTCTTAATACATAAGTAGGTAGGTACTTAGACCTACCTGTTTTAGGTATAAGTAGGTATATACATAAGCAATTATCTACCTTAGCGTACTATTTATGCGTGACTCCTCTGACTAAGATTTGATTTGATTTGTACGTTGCTCGTGAACTCATAGTAGGCGTCTAAAGAGCGTCGTCCAAAATATTTGGGTACCTACATGTTAGGGTTGTCAGACTTTTGATGTTGTCAATCACTAAATTAAAAAGAAATAGTACATATGTGCCTACTTTAATTTTATTCTGAGCGATTTACGAGCATAACATTTACCTAGTTAGGTACAGTTTATTTTATTTTGATTTGAGTCCCGTGATGTTGGCAAGATTCGTTCTGAATGTCAAGTCCTGGGGGGTTTGAAGAGCGAGGTTCTGCTAAGTTTAGAATAGGTAATTTGGTCAATCTTTCTGTACTTATAATATTAGGAAAATATGTTCTAACTAACCTACATTACATACCTACAGTAATAGTAAATCCTAATTTATTTCTTTACTGGGAACAAACTAAAAATAAAAATGTAGGTACATACATAGTATTGTACGTGCATAGTACATACGCCAAAGAAAGGTCATGTTTTTCATTTCCAAGCTCCCGAACGCTACTGAAATCTGTCACTGTCATCTGTCAAAGTCAAACTCACCCAATCGATAGTTCAACCTACTGAAGTTTGACTACAAAATTGAATTGTTCGCGAACAGTGTTTCGCAATAACTTAAGAATTTGCCATTTGGCCGATAAACTAGTACTAAAAATGCTATCCAGTCTCCGATCTGGGGTTCAGGGCTTGGTAGGTTCATGGCACAACTACATAAATGTTCAGTTACAGTAAAACAACGCGTTATATAATATCGTTTTGACGTTTGTGATGCACCATCGCGATTCGTGATTGTACTTTGTTTTTCATAAAACTATTTCAGTGGCGTGCGTCTTCTAGAAGTCTTCAGACGACCTCTGCCCTGCAGCATGACAGCCTTTACGTCCACCGTGACAGCCCTGAGGACAACCCTGGGATCCCCTTCGAATTCTCAACTCCTAACCAAAAGGTCGGTCTTCTTTTGTTTTGGTTTCAAACTTCTATTTTTCTGACAACATTGACTGCGCTCTAATATTTACTGGTTTGAATTTTACAGAGTCTTCTAAAAACAATTGAATTAGTGTAAAATAATAGCACTATAAATCAAACAAGTGAATTCATTTTTATTGGTGGGAATGATGATATTGTGAATTTCTACAAGCTCCTCAAATAATATATGAATGGAATTAGAAGTAATTTAGTAATACTTTTGGCAATGATGGTCAGCGCCTACAAGATGGGAGGTGCAGAAGTCAACCTTATTTACTTTGATGATAATAATAATAATTCATTTATATCAGAATATAGTAAAGTTACAGGTCTTAATTAACTTATTCTACAGTCCATATCAATATATACCTTAAAACTAACATACACACAATTTATAAACTTAAAACATTGTGACTACTGCGCCGGGTCGATGTCGCAGTGTGTGAGATTAATACATGGCATGACATCTAAAAAAAGCGAGTTGGTCGATTTGCTCGCCGTCTTAAGTCGCTGACCCTCATAATCAATCAAAGTAACCTTTAATGAACTTTCTTTATGGGTTAGGAACATAACATTCTACCGGAAGATGTTATTTCTGCTACTTCTGTCAATGCATTCAAAAACAAGCTCGAGAACTGGTTACGAATTAATAAATCAGTGCTCAAAAAAGTGAACCAGACATGACAATAGACTTTCAATTTCGACACTGAGATATAGACACATCAGCAGAAGCTGCTCTGTCGCTGCGCTGTCTATAATCGAATAAATAAAATAAATAATTCATTTTAAAATATACTTTTCAGCGAGTGGATGCCCTCCTAGCGATATACCCTGAAGGCCACAAGCGTGGTGCAATGATTCCTCTCCTGGACCTCGCCCAGCGCCAGGCCGGGGGCTGGCTGCCGATCTCCGCAATGCACAAGGTTGCTGAAATCCTCAACCTTCCCAAAATGAGGGTGTACGAAGTTGCTACATTTTACACAATGTTCATCAGGTATATTTTGTTAATTGTATTTTTTTTTTATTTACTTTATGTGGCTGTGGTGTCACTGCGACTACAATCGCCACTTTTTATTTGTGGAGCCCGTTTACAGGGCCTTCAAAGTTCACCGCAAAGCCCAGCAGCTTGTTAATTGTAAAGTCAATAACTAATTAATGGAGCCAGCAAAGCGAGTGAATATATCCCAAACAACTTGTTCAAATCATTTTTGTAGGTAGGTATGTTTATTAGAGCATTACTTTGAACCGTAAGTCCGATCTGAACGTAATTTAATTGGTCAACAGGGTACTATCAAAATTTGCTGGTAAGAATATGAGTTAAATCAACCAAGGGGTTAATCAATCTTTAAGAAGCTTTTGTCAGTGTGCCTGACCGTGTCAGCTGCCTTGAGGCCTCTTTTTTGAATCCATCATCTATTTACCGGCCTAGATGTGGACAGGCTGCTAAGATAAGGTCCAAAAGTGGGTTTTCTCACATCACCTGGTAATTCAGAGGCATGTCCAAACTTTTGATTAAGCACATGAACATTAATCGGTTAATTGTAAACAGTGTCTTAAAAGAACTCCTAACTAGTCTTAAGTCTTTATTCAAAGAAATAAAATTAAAACTAATTCAAGTTAATATTTACAAAATACACAAAACAGTTGAGCCATCTAAAGGCTGTTACAAACGATCTATAGATAGCTCAATTGATCCAGATCACTACCAGTCGGAAGCGTCCCCAAGACGCTGGCGGAATTGCCACGCTGGATGGCAATGCTAATTAGTTGGGCCAAATAGGAGCCAGCTCTCGGTTCACGCGTCGCTTCGATCAGACGCCCTGATTGTAAACCATATCCAAGCCCTAACATGAAGTTCTGTGTGGTGGTAAACAGAGTAACTGCCAATCTACCTTGGTGACTAATTCTTTGCTTAATATTGCAGACGACCCATCGGCAAGTACCACGTTCAAGTATGTACAACAACTCCCTGCTGGTTGAGAGGCTCAGATGCTGTGCTGCAAGCTATTAAGGAAGAGACTGGCTGCGAGGTGGGAGGAAACAGTCCGTGCGGAAAATTCTCACTATCAGAGGTAATTTTAACATAATTATATTTCTACGTCGACACCGTCTACCGACAACCGTTGCGGAGTAAAGGTTCTCGAATGGCGACCACGAACCGGGCGACGCAGTGTTGGAAGGCCCCCACCCGATGGACCGACGACATTGTGAAGGTTGCGGGAAGTCGGTGGATGAAGAAGGCTCAAGACGGTTCGTCATGGAACTCTTTGGGGGAGGCCTATGTCCAGCAGTGGCCTTCTACAGGCTGATGATGATGATGATATTGCTACGTATATAAAGGAAAAGACAATGATCACGTGTGATACGTTGGCGTTGGGTACCTACTAAAGCATATATATATATATATATATATGGGACCTTCCGTCTATAACCGATTGCCAGTAAATAAGGCTAAAAAAAATTCTGACGGAATCAGTTTTCTATGATCCAGAAGAATACCTAGAGCTTCCGCTAGTATAATGTGTAAATAAAATATGATAAGATTTTTTTTTTTTTTTGTTAATGACATGTTACATAAGACGTAATAAATAAATTCTGTATTCATATTTTTGACGAGCTCTTGAGACGTGGGAGTTGCGTGTTTAATCCCCACGGCGGCGACGTCGTCGGGACAAATGGTTCCATGATCTGCAAATATTGGTTCTGGGTTTCGGTGTTGTGGTTCTTAAGGTACTCGTATTTCCTAATACCCACGACGACATTGGCAATCCTAGAGTGGATTTAGGTTCTTATGTAACTGAGTGTTATAAAAAAATTAGTCTTAGCTGTTTTTGGGAGAACGCTCTAAACTGATAAGCTGATTTTTGCATAGTGTTTTTCCAGTGAAAATGTCGAATTTCCAAAAGTCGTAGAGCAAATTTTATTGCCAATTGAGTGTAAAATAAGCCCCTTTCGGGGTAGTATTTAATGTAAACAAGGTGATTCATAACATGTTTACCATCCATATTATCCTACTAATATTATAAATGTGAAAGTTTGGGAGGATGTTTGGATGTTTAGATGTTTGGATATTTGTTATTCAATCACGCTGTAACGGCTCAACCGATTTCTTTGAAACTTGGAATATAAAGAGTTCTATTCCTAGAATAGCATATAGGCTACATTTTATGTAGGTACAACGCGAGCGAAGCCGCGGGTGGAAGCTAGTGTATTATAAATATGGCATGTCATGTCATATCCTTATTTTGTATACTTCAAGTCTTAAAGAACAGAACCACTACTTAAGAATCACTTCGGACTGTCTATCTGTATTTTTAATTAACCCTTCAAATTGTTTCAGGTTGAATGCCTAGGCGCCTGCGTCAATGCACCTATGGTACAAGTCAACGATGATTACTACGTAAGTTTTTTTTTAATTCCTAATTTTTGGCAATCTGTTTAAAAAAAAATAAACGCAGCTGGGTTTTTTTAATTATATATAGGGCTATTGAGTCTATCCGTTTTTATGACTTGTGGATAAAGATGTGTCCAATAAGATATCTCTCAATCATTCACTACGTAAGTTTTCGTAGACATAGCGTCATTCGTGTAAGCCTATTCGGAGGTACCTCGTACTTCGTAGATTCACATCCCGGTCGTGCACCAATAGATTTTACAATTCGAAAAATTGAAGTTTTGAACTGTAAAGAAAAACAAGACGGAAACCACTGGTTTCCGTCCGCTTCGCTCGAGTGGTATCTACAGTGGTGGTCATCTAATTAGAAACACCTACCTGGGTTTATATTTTTATTGCGAATTCCCTTTCGAACTAATTTTTAACGTATCATTGAGTGTTCCTACGTATTAAAATCGATGTATCGGATATTATATTGCATTGTTATACCATTTTAATAACAGAAAACAACGGTTGTTTTTATAAAACTGAAAGTTAAATTAATAACAAAATAAAAAACGAGATACAAACCGGACAACTAATTAGAAACACCAAAAAAATCATTACTTAAAGCATTTTTAATTTGAACAAAACCCCAGTAGTTTTGAAAAATACTAAAAATACTACATCCTTAGACAATTAGTATTTGGTAGGGTAGCCTTTATTATCAATAACAGTTTTGCAGCGACGCGGCATTGATTCAATCAATTTATAACACGTTTCTACAGGAATACTTCTCCAAGCGTCTTCAAATGCACTGTTAAGTCCATGAATATTAGTAACGTGTTTCTGCGACAGGTTGGTCTTTATAGTGTGCCACAAATTTTCTATGGGATTTAAATCCGGACTATTGGCAGGCCACTCTAATACTGTCACGGATTGTTCTGTAAGAAACGCTTTAACGCTGCGTGCTGTGTGCTTTGGGTCGTTGTCATGCTGAAATATCCAAGTTACTGGCAAATTTTCCTCGGAATATGGAATCATTGTCTCTTTCAAGATCTTTTTGTATTGATATTGATCCGTTTGCCCTTCAATCTTTCTTACGGGACCAATCCCGTACCCTGAGAAACATCCCCACACCATTACATTTCCACCACCGTGCTTAACTGTCTTTTTAGTGTATTTGTTATTCAAAGCCTCGTTTATTGGTCGTGGTACATATCGTTTTCCATCGGAATTAATCAAATTAATTTTAGTTTCATCTGGAAACAAAACTTTTTTCCATTGATGAATAGTCCAACTGCCATATTTGCGAGCGAATGCTAGACGATTTTCTCTATGTTGCCTGGTTAGTAGTGGTACTTTTCTAGCGATCCTTCCTAACAATTTTCCTTCAACCAACCGTCTACGAACTAGTTTAGTGGACAAGTGTCGAGGATCGTCTTCTGAAAATACCTCTTTTCTTATAACATTGGATCCTTTAAAGGGGTCCGCCTTAGCTAATCGAAGCATAAGCCTGTCTTCTTGAACTGTAGTCTTCCTGGGCCGAAGTTTTCTTGGCACGTTATCTGATGTTCCGTGTAGTTTGAAATGTGCGAGGGCGTTAAATATCATCTTTACGGAACATTCCAAATAATCGGCGATCTTTCTGTAACTCCATTTTTGTTTTAAATGAAAGTTCACTATAATTTTTCTCGTTGCTGCATCACAGCTCTTATTTTTACCCATTTTTAATAAAACAACAATAAATAGTAACTTTTCGTAATGAGTTAGAAATGGCGGCAATATTTACAATGTGATTGACAATTGTGAGAACTGTATTTCAGTTTAAAAAACCAAATTTCGAACCAAGTCATACAATGTTTCTAATTAGTTGTCCATTCTGCAAGTCCTAACGATATTGATACTTTTTGTTTCACTGATATTTATTTTTATTGTCGTCTTGGTTGTCAAATATTATTGCTTGTAATTAAACTAGAGATATTAAAGAACATTGTAAAGTAGTGAAAAAAAAATTACCTCCTATTAAATGCTATAATAATGTTAGTTACTTTATAAAAATTTCAGGTGACTAGGTGTTTCTAATTAGATGACCACCACGTAGATATAATAAAAAGTGGCATATACGCTATTCTAGGCAAAGAACTCTATAATATTTCTAAGTTTCAACGAAATCTGAAACGAACTTTTGGAGGAGGTAGGGCACAGCGAGATTTTCTCGTACTAAATTGGAGTAGCCCACCTGGGGAGGTACCTCCGCCTTACAGAAGATCGCAGCCAAATAACATTATTTGTTTCAAATAGTGTTATTTGGCTGCGATTGTGCGTGATGCCTCTGGTATTGCAATCGCTCATTGGCTACGGTAACCGCTTACCAACAGGTGGGCCGTACGCTTGTTTGCCACCTTAGTTGTATAAAAAAAAATCGGTTGAGCCGTTACGGCGTAATTGAGCAACAAACATCTAAACAGTAGGATGTCTTTTTCCTATGAGTAAAGCCGACTAGCATGTCCCAGGCACCACAGTAGCGTCCTGTGCGTGAAAATTTCCACCTGTCACTGCTAGAATATCTGGATTAGTTTAAAATAGAATAGGTAATGCATTTTGCTTCAATGTGCGTTACTTTACAAAAAGAACCCTGTGGCGCCATCTAGTTCTATTCGCTCTCACTACTCGAGAATTCTTAATTATTGTTTTTTTATATTCTTCTATGTGCGCTACTTTACAAAAAGAACCCTGTGGCGCCATCTAGTTCTATTCGGTCTCAATACTCGAGAATTCTTAATTAATTCCTTTTTCTAATCTTCGATTGCATTACTTTACAGAAAGAACCCTGTGACGCCATCTAGTTCTATTCGCTGTCACTACTCGATAATTAATTTTTATATTATTTTGCAGGAGGACCTGTCTATTGAAGACACAAAAGAAATCATTGATAAACTCAAGAAAGACGAAAAACCTCAACCAGGACCAAGGTAACCAAATCTAAATATTATATTCAAACTAGCTTCCGCCCGCGGCTTCGTTCGCGTGGTACCCACGAGGTTAAAAAGTAGCATAGGTGCTATTCCGGAGTATAATCTATCTCTGTGCCACATCCAGATCCGTTCAGCCGTTCTGGCGTGATTGAGTAACAAACATCCGTCCATCCAAACTTTCGCATTTATATTAGTTTTAAGATTATTAAGACCGCTTTAACAAAAGATCACGAGTGAAGTTAGTTTGGTTGGATTTTCCAACCAATTTTATAATATTTTTTTTATGATAAGTCTAACTCTTGATTGAACGACAAACCGTTTTCATTTATCTAGCATTTTCGAAATTTCAATATTGGAAGTGTCAATTTCGATATTACAGAACATGACAAAATGGTCGGAAGTTTAAAAATATGAAGCTTCGAAATTAAGGAATGCACCTCCCACAATCAATCAATGAATTTGTTTCAGAAGCGGCAGATTCGCTGCGGAACCCCTCGGCGGCCTGACTTCCCTCACGGAAGAGCCCACGGGTCCTGGTTTTGGATTGCAAGACGCCTTAAAAGCATAGGATCTATCTTTCAGCTGTTAATATTATACATAGTTATTTAAATAAATCATGTTAGATAAATTCTTTTAATGCGGATTTTTCACTATCCCAGCTAGACCATTACAATTGAGACGTTAAGGCGTGATTGAACAACAAACATCCGTGCATCCTTACAAACTTACGCATAAGTATAATCTTAGTAAAAGTAAAATAAAGTCAAAAGGCGTTTATTTCAATAAAATCACTAGGATAACTTTGAAACGTCTTAGAAACTAAGTGAAGCTACGCCAGTTCCTCGCGACCAATAGGACCAGACACAGTAGGATTACTAACACCTAAGATAAATATAGTAGATTAAAACCTACGGTCTTATCACTGAGTGATCTTTCCTCAAATATAAACTGCAGATAAGCTAATGCACAAAAATCACATATTATCTTGAAACTAGATAATATTCTAGGTATTTATGATACAGAAAATAATTCTATAGATTGTATTGTACTACTCAGTCACGTATGGTATCCTACGTAAAATATGCGATAAAAATTTAGTATTATTTTCATTGCTGGCTCGATTTAACGCGTTTGCTTGTTTGTACCTACTGTTGTTAGATTCCTGTGATTTTAATGAAGTTTGTAGCTAAAGTTAGTGGGTACATCGGCAAGATATTATTCTGTGCCTCAAGATAGTAGGTAGTTATGTAGAGTACATACCTACCTATTTTATTGTTGTGTTGTGTGAGTACAAGGAAAACCAGTGGTTATTTTGTGCAAATGTTTCGTAGAAATTATAAAAATGATGACAGAAACCAGGATTATACACGCGTGCAACTTTGGGATACCAATGAACTGGGGCTTAATAATGTAAGTACCTTTTAAATAAACATGTAAGTACCTATGTTAGGTAATTAGGTAGGATAGCTAGTAATTTTTCCTTGCTGGATCATCCTGCGTTATTTTGGTCAGTGACTAGGTTGAGTTATGGTGGCCCTGATTTACCCTAAAATAATTCCCTCAAAATTCTATCCCCTAGAAAATACCCTAGGCACCAAAAAATACCCATACCCTTCATAAGATCTTTAAGGGAAAATACCCTATGTTGTGGCCACTGCTTGACTTTGTGTACGTCAGCGCAGCAGGAACACTGACATTAGGCTAGAGTTTCTGGACTCCTGACCATGCCATCATTTTTAGTGATGAATTTGTCATTTATTTGTACCTATTTGTCAGAATTTGTACCGCTGCTGTAGTTTATGATATTTTGCGAATTAACAGTTTCCTGCTGGCTTGACGTCAACGCAGCAGGAACAATTCTGTACCGGGTAAACCGCCTAATGTCGCTGACGTACACTTGACTTGATAGCATCTGTCGCTCAAATGTCACATAAAATGTGTTAATCAATGTCAATGTCAGCAACTAAACAGACTGTCACGCGTCGCGACGTGGTGTGCGTCAGGTGAGCAGGAACAGCGACATTAGATGGGAGCTTCTGGACTTCTGACCATGCTATCATTTAGTGATGAATTTGTCGTTTATTTGTACCTATTTGTCAGAATTTGTACCGCTGTAGTTTATGATATTTTGCGAATTAACAGTTTCCTGCTGGCCTGACGTCAACGCAGCAGGAACAATTATGTCCCGGGTAAACCGCTGCACATTTGATAAAACTAAGTTTGCCATCATTTAGTGCCTAATTTGTCATGTCTACCTACCATTTGTCATCAATTTTGGTTCAGTAGAAGCGAAGATATCGCGACAATTAGTTTTGGCATTGCAGACCGGAAGTAAGTGATCTCTTCCGGTACAAGTATTTTCACTTGATTAATCGTTAGCCGTAGCTTATTTCCAAAGCTGTGACAGATCAATGGATTGTGCATAAACTATTCTTTCGGGTTGTAATCAAGTCTTATCGATTACAACTGTATTTCTCCCAATATACAGTTTGTTAGCAAAACGGACGCCATTTTGTAGTTCGTATTCAAGAAAACTTCATTTACCTTGACGCTTGACATGGAAGGTTTTCAATCAAATAGCTGGCCAATAAGCATAAGGGTAATAATTTCAATATTAGCTTTTAACCAAAATGATGAAGAAACAATAATAATATTAACTCTTTCTTCCTCTTACTTCCTTTCCAAGAAATAATGACATTCTGTTAGATTACTTAGCTACTGCTTTGAACTTCACCTGTCGCATTCAAGATAAAATGTATGTAGGTAATTTGTGCATGGTATTACCAACTGGTCGGAAAAATGTGGACATAAAATTCCATTAATATCCTACTTTTTCACCACCATGTTGCATGAAAAATTCCTAAATAAACAAGAATGGATGTTTTGAAGATTTTTGAGCTAATAAGTAGTACTCTGTCTACGAGATGGATGGTCGGATGGAGTTGGCAAAATTATAAGGTTAGGTTGCAACTGCAGAGTTAAATTATAAGGTTAATCAGCTGAATAACGTAACCGATTTCGATTAAACTCATATACCTACTTTTTATCACGTGAGTGAAGCCGTGGGCGCAAGCTTTTAAAGTATTTAGGTACCTAACTATGTATTTATCAGCCTTGTAATTACCATAGTAAAAACTTCGCTTAGTTTATTGTTAAAAGGTGCTGTGTGAATTGTCCACCAATAATTAAATTTATAACTTCCCTACCTACTAGAAATAGAAATAAATATTAAGACTATATAATACACTATGGCAATAGACACAAAGTAACTTTATTATATCTGCCAGGTTCTGCTTGCGTGTGTCTGTCCGTCGGTCGTCGCCGTCGTCGGTCGCGCGCGTCGTTCAAGCACCAGCTGAGTGGTGACCGTTTTTGTGTCTAGGTTTTAAGCTTATATTATTTGTTCCATTTGTTTAATTTGTGACGCAAAATAAATATTTTTCTATTTCTATTTCTATTTCTAAGTTTGAACTTGTTTTGTTTGTTTGATACGCGCGCAACACCACGTGACGCACATACAAACAGGCACCCACAGACTATATACTACAGGAATACTGCAGGCACCATAGATATGGGATTGGGACTAGGGAGTTTAATGACGCACTGTAGAGATTGACCGTAAAAGTGTAAAAGAGAAAAAACATTCTCTAGACGAATAAATAGTTTTTCTTTCTTTCTTTCTTAGCTACTTTGTCTATGCTCTCGCTTGGGCTGACTGAACCTTTTTATGTACCTATTTACCTAGCTACCTACCTACTTCACCTTACTTGTTTACCTGTTTTTCGTAAATTAAACCTGCCTACCTAAGTACTACTTAATAATTCTATTTGTATACCTACTTACCTACCTATATACTTTGATTTCTACTTCTAGTTCTACTTATTCTTATTTTATTTTATTTAATTTTGATCTACCACTCCTACCTACCTACCGACATCGACTGAAGAACGCGAGCAATGAAGCACACTGCGATCGTGAGGTCGCCGTAAAGGGTTCTATCTGAAAACCAGCGCCGCTACACTTCGTGTGCGGCATCAATGCTGAGATGGAACCTTTTTTGGCTCACGTATGCACCTCGGCACGGACTAATGAATACCCTAGTTTTGTTACTTCTTACCTACTTTTGTTTTGTTTCCTCCCTACCTTTTGTATTGTAACCTGTACCTTGTGTCTTTTTTTTATTTTGTTTCCTCCCTACCTTTTGTATTGTAACCTGTACCTTGTGTCTTTTTTTTATTCGTTTGTGCTGTGCTTGTGTGTCCAAAATAAATGTATTTTCTTTCTTTCTTTCTTAAGAAATAAAAGAATTTTTTTTTTTTATTTCACTATTATCATCATCATCATCAGCTTGTAGTGTAACCGTGGTCTCTGCTTACCCCTCTGGGAAACAGGCGTGATTTTATGTATGGAAGTAAAAAAAAATTACGTCATTAATTTTTACGTTAATCATTTCACGTAATGGCTCAAAATATTGATGCCACCACATTTTTCATACTTTTTCTTAAAAGAGAAACGATCGTCTCGTTATTCATCTGCATGCGGCCAAAGATTCGGCTTACTGTTTCGTTTTTTTTAGTTTACTGAAAAACCGTTCGACACAATGTGTGTTTGAAAATAAAAGGACCAAATTTTTAGCAAGATTTCAAATGCAAACTCCTCCACTCAAACAAAAGTCCCTCCACTCTTAAATCAGGCCACTGGCATTCTCTTATAAAACAGAGAACTTATTATTAGGGGCCAATTGTCTAACCCGGTGTAGCTGCCTAGCCCAGTGTAGCTGGCAGTGTTCGTAAGAGACCCACAGCAAAAAAAACCGTTCGAAAAAATAAAAAAAAATAAGGGGCCAATGATATCAAAAGGCCGGCGGATGTAAATGTCGAAACGGCCGAAAATCAGCCCCCATGGGCCGATCTGGCAACATTACTAGATCGCAATAAATTCCAGCAGAAAAAAATCTATCAACCAGTTCATTTTATGCTAGTGCCGGCGCTAGGTCAAATGAAACCACACCGAATATTGTACATTCATTGCCATAATTTATAATCCATTTTAAAACTTCAAAACTTCCATTCTTGTTTATTTAGGAATTTTTCATGCAACATGGTGGTGAAAAAGCCGATAAAGTAGTAGGATATTAATGGAATTTTATGTCCACATTTTTCCGGCCAGTTGGTAATACCATGCACAAATTACCTACACAACATACATACATTTTATCTTGAATGCGACAGGTGAAGTTCAAAGCAGTAGCTAAGTAATCTAACAGAATGTCATTATTTCTTGGAAAGGAAGTAAGAGGAAGAAAGAGTTAATATTATTATTGTTTCTTCATCGTTTTGGTTAAAAGCTAATATTGAAATTATTACCCTTATGCTTATAGGCCAGCTATTGGATTGAAAACCTTCCATGTCAAGCGTCAAGGTAAATGAAGTTTTCTTGAATACGAACTACAAAATGGCGTCCGTTTTGCTAACAAACTGTATATTGGGAGAAATACAGTTGTAATCGATAAGACTTGATTACAACCCGAAAGAATAGTTTATGCACAATCCATTAATCTGTCACAGCTTTGGAAATAAGCTACGGCTAACGATTAATCAAGTGAAAATACTTGTACCGGAAGAGATCACTTACTTCCGGTCTGCAATGCCAAAACTAATTGTCGCGATATCTTCGCTTCTACTGAACCAAAATTGATGACAAATGGTAGGTAGACATGACAAATTAGGCACTAAATGATGGCAAACTTAGTTTTATCAAATGTGCAGCGGTTTACCCGGGACATAATTGTTCCTGCTGCGTTGACGTCAGGCCAGCAGGAAACTGTTAATTCGCAAAATATCATAAACTACAGCGGTACAAATTCTGACAAATAGGTACAAATAAACGACAAATTCATCACTAAATGATAGCATGGTCAGAAGTCCAGAAGCTCCCATCTAATGTCGCTGTTCCTGCTCATCTGACGCACACGCGACGTGGGCTGTCTGAGTGTCTGACTGACGTCTGTCCATCTCACACAAAAGTCCGTCAGTCTGTGAAATTTCGTCAAGGGATTGTGTCGTCTTTCTATACCTAAAAATGTCTTTCGAGGCCTGAAACCAGCAGGCGTTGTGTGAACGATGAAAAGCAGCCCCTCTCGTAAATATGAGAATTTCTCGTGCGACCACCAGAGCAGAGAGACGGATAAACATTCCCTAGACAGCCAAGACACGGCCAGTGTGGTGAGTTGGAGCTTCAATCAAGCTCTCGTTCTCTTGGAGGAGTTATTGATTTTGTTTGTGTACTAGACGATGTTATTGATTGGCCGCTCGTCTTATTAGCTAGCTTTGTGTACATGACATTGGAATGGGTCACCCAGTTATTCATTGTGAAATTGGCTCCAGTTTTCTTCACTGCATGATGCCCGGGAGGATTTAGCATGCGCGGTACATGCGACACCGTTCATTCTAAATTAGACAAAGGACTAATCTCATGAGAACTTCTGCGCTAAGATATTGGCGAAAAAGTGAAAATTCACTCTTTATAATCAGCAAGCCAGCTGTGCCAAATCACTTTCATTTAGCATTCATTTCGTGTTTACTTTCTCTGAACACAACGTAGCGCGCTAATGAGAATTGCTGATGGCTCAATTGATTTGAAAAGTATATTCATCAGATAATAAAAAAACTAGATGTTTATTGAATAAATCTGTGACATTTTGGAAAAAGGCTAGGTCAAGAGTACCCTACACGGCATGCATGAGGAATGTGATGTTATTAAATGAAGCAAAAGTGGTAGACCAGGTATGTTAGGGTCATAGTTAATGGAAAGCTGTGGTCTCTGACTTTCTCTCTGGGAAACAGTCTTGATTTTATGTATGTATGTTTGTATGTAATAAATGATACATTTCCTCTTGTATTTCCTTTAACACAGCCCAACAACGGAATATGACAAAAAATCTCTAAAAAAGACCATGAATAATTATCTAGCGCAGCTTTCATCCATAAAACAATTAGTCAATCCTTAGGATTGTTTTTTTTTATTTTTTTCTATCACTTGCAACTAGTGCATCCAAGGTTTTGAGGAATACTACTGTAGCTTGTTCATGGCACATATAGAAAAACTTGTCTCCTGAAATGGGTTTACTATCATGCTGCGGTGCTTAAGATCCTTGTCTACCTTGGTCCGTGTTTCCTATTTTATGGAAAGGGGATGACAGTTTAATAAAGTCTGCCCTTTGTGACATAAGAATAACATGCCCCTAATCATCATCCCCGTGGTGGCCCCGACTGAAGAATAGGCCCCTTCATATCTACCTATCCGCGGATGTCGTAAGAGGCGACTAAGGGCAAAAAAAGCTAGGGGATGGGCAGCAGCGTCCCTAACTTTTAACAACAATAGCTCTAACTGCGCTCGACAACCTGCATGCCCAGCGTGGTGAGTATGGGCAAATCCCCATACATGATTTGCTCTGTCTGTGGGGGAGGCCATGTTCAGCAGTGGACGTCGTACGGCTGAAATGATGATGATGATGAATCATTACCTTGGCAACCATAGTCATAACATCAACTCAGGGTTGTGCTCCTTTGCCTGACCTAGTTTTTAAGTCTTTTCAAAGTGATCCTTATCCTCATTCATTAAAATATAGGTTTAGACTTTGGATTATTGAGTATTTCTCATTTAAAATGCTTGCTTGTCTTGTCACTGGTTCTTTCTTGGTCAACCTGTATTGGGTCAGTGAACGGGCTTAGAGGCTTCTTTGACGCTCCATTGTTGTACATGTCACATGTAGGTATTCAAGTTTCTCAGACACACCGGTTTCCTTATGATGATGTTTTGATTTGCTGATTGTTGATCTACCTATAAATTATATTTATCAGGATTGCTCCAAATATAATATTATAGAGATAAGGAGACTATTAACTATCTATTTAATAAATATTGGTTGGATAATCCAGCTTAGGCTTTCATTCAATCAAATGAATGCTTGCTTTTTGTGTCACTGATTCTTTCTTGGTCACCCTATAGATCTATTAGGTCAGTGACCAGGTTGAGGTAATGGAAGCCCTATGACCGTCGGTGAAAGAATCAGTGTAGTGAAAGGATTAAAGTGCGCCTCTTAGAGGCTCCTTTCGTGCACATGTCATGGAATTTTTAGGTTCTAGGAAATGCCGGATTCCTCACGATGTTTTCCTTAATCGTTTGAGATCACCGGTATAGCGTACATACATTATCTGAATGGATAATCAATTGGTTCACGACCGGGATTAGACCAGTGGATCGCAAGGCGGGCCACTACCACCACTACACCAGTACTCTCTATCAATGAACAGAGTACCTTAGTATTCATCATATTTTAAGTATTATTCAATTTTATAGAAGCATTAGGTACATATTTCATCAAGTGTAGCGTGTGCTGCCCTTAGATCATTTGTTGAAGCTCACATTTGTCTTCTTTTTTTCACATTTTTATAAGCTCTTATTTATTAGGGATTATAATTAGATAACTTTTCTTTTGAGCCTCACCTAGTTCGATCGGCACCACACTGAAGCTTTAAATTCCATTTTGTGAAAAAGGATCATCGAAAAAAATGATAGGCACCAAGCCGTGTTTGTTGCCTGATTCTTCTAGGCTTGGTCGCGAGGAACAGGCATAGCTTCACCTAGTTTCTAAGACGTTTCAAAGTGATCCTAGTGATTTTATTGAAATAAATGCCTTTTGACTTTGACTTCAGATTTTCGTATTGGGATCCATCTTTATTCTCTGTAGCTACCTACCTATTTTAGGTACTTTCTATGAATTTCGTCATAGAGATAGATAGAATGAGCGTTCGTCCGCTTCATGTATATCGGCCTTTACAAAATATCTTCACGTGTTCACAAATATCTTTGCCATCTTTCGCATTTGCAATTGTATTTTGTAACCACTTTGTGTAGGTGTTTTTTGTATTTATACATTGAATCTTGGCGTTAATCCACAAAAATGGACAGGAAAAAAAACTTTCTTTCCGGCACGCCATTATGATTCACAAAGTTTTTGTTGCATGGTCACAGACATAGCTTTCAGAAGTTGAAGTGGCAGTGGACCGTCCATATAGCTCGCAGAATCGATAATTTTGGAAATAAAGGTTCAAGCATAGCTTTATCTGTGCCCGCCAACCCGCATGCTAAGCGTGGCTTATGTGGGCAAATCCCCCAAATGATTTTGAGTGCAGGCCGTACAAGATCGGTCGCGCTATAAATCTATGAGGGAGGCCTATGTTCAGCAGACTTATAATTAGATTACTTTTCTCTTGAGCCTCACCTAGTTCGATCGGCACCACACTGAAGCTTTAAATTCCATTTTGTGAAAAAGGGTCATCGAAAAAATGATAGGCACCAAGCCGTGTTTGTTGCCTGATTCTTCTAGGCTTGGTCGCGAGGAACAGGCATAGCTTCACCTAGTTTCTAAGACGTTTCAAAGTGATCCTAGTGATTTTATTGAAATAAATGCCTTTTGACTTTGACTTTGACTTCCTACGGCTGAAATGATGATGATGATCCATAATATATTATACAGTGTTATTAGGTAGGTACATAACCTTTCAACAATCCTAAAAGCTTTAATTTCATAACAAACTTTGTATTTATTTTAGATTGCCCTATAAATTATTCCGCTCGTCACTGTAATCCGACCTTTTAAATATGCATGCCTGAATCTGGCCGCTAAATAAAGGCTGTTGATTTTACCCGATTCGTCGGAGTAGGTATATTATATAGTTGGTAAGGTTTTTATTGGGAGTAAAGGTTCTCGAATGGCGACCACGAACCGGGCGACGCAGCGTTGGAAGGCCCCCCCACCCGATGGACCGATGACATTGTAAAGGTTGCGGGAAGTTGGTGGATGGAAAAGGCTCAAGACCGTTCGCCGTGGAACTCTTTGGGGGAGGCCTATGTCCAGCAGTGGACCTCCACAGGTTGTTGATGATGATAATGAAGTTTTTTATTGGTTAAACTCGTTTTGACTGACAGGTATAGTGAATATTCTTTTCACCTACCGTGCGTCTCTAAAACGACTAAAGATACCAGTTTTTTACGTATTCACGTAATACTTTAGGTTTTTGCAGAAGTTTTGTATGAGTTCAATTAAGGATCTTAGGTAGGTTATACCAAGGGCGATACGAGAAAAAATCATAATTCTATTTTAGTAGTTAATAAACATTACCACTTTAATGCTGTATATGTAAAGGCCGAATAATAAAACGATGTAGGTATTGTTGAATACAAGATCCTACCTATATTAAGATTAAAATCTGAGAAATTTGGGTACCTAAAGTAGTTTGAATAAATTTCTACGAATTAGTATAAATATTTAAATACCTACTTTACATCTGGATGATAAAAAAGCAATGTGTTTATTGGGGCTGATTGGTAATAGGCTACGGGTATGCGAGTCTGCTTATTGTGAATTGGGTTCGGTATAAAATATTACAGTTGTTTTTTGAAATAGATTTTAATACTGTTTGTTTTCCGAACAAAAAAATATATAAATAAGAGAACAGCTTTGCCCATTTCCAGTATCTAAATCAGATACAATGGTTATATCTTTTTTCGGATAATCATGATCATGATATTTATTAGGTAGGTAACTACCTAAATCATATATGTTATAACTTTACATTTAATTGCAATGACTATGATATCCATAAGCATAAATCTCTAGTTGATCCTGAAAATTTTTATTCAATTCAGCTCAAGAGAGAAAGGTACCTATAAAAGTTATCATTATTGTAGCGTGTAAAAGCCCAGGCTCATAAATACCTACTCATAATATGGTTATTTTAATATTTTATTAATGGTAAACAACTAATTGTTTTGCAAACATGCAAAGGCTGAATCTCCTTTAACAATGGTCTGTTTGAGAAATATTTTATTGCAATGAATCGTAAATCATCACACGCAAGGTCAAATCTCATCAAATATTATTTAAATGAAACACTCTGTTTTAAAACAATTCCAAATGTTTAAAGCACATATTTTCCTGTTTGAAGTGATTTTCGTACAGATTCAGACTTAAATCCTAATAATTATGTGACTAGCATAACCTATGACGAGGAAGAAAATATTTTTTGCTAAACTTAAAAAATATCAATTTACGCTATTTCCAATTTCACCAAGGAATAGAAAGGCCAGGTCGATAAAACAGTAAAGAAGTTATGAAAACAATTTGTCTGTAACTGAAAAATAAACTATTCAGGGTTTTACTTTTTCACTACTGAACCCTACACACGACAGAGTCAATTTATTAGTTAATCGTGGAGTCGCTGTGTTGTCAGCGGGCCGCGTTATCACGTTCTTTTACTGTATAAAGTTATATATTTGCTGCCTTTGTAACATCTCTTGTGTCGTGAGTAACAGTTTTAACTTTATTTTAATACGAAGAAAGAAAGATTTTGAAACTTTTTTCTATTATTCATACTATATGCTGCGATAACAAGGTAAAAGAAAAGATTATAAAAGAAAATAAAGAAAGAGGCGGTCATTCTTTTATCAAGCCGATAAAGTTAGAGGGTCATTATGAATAAATACCCCCCTATTTCTATTCTAATCATATCGAACATATTAACTACTTACTATAGAATTATTTTTACGCATTCCTCTTACGTCAAATAAAAGTAAAATGTACCAGGGGCACATGAGTGAGGTAGAGCTAGTTGAGAATTCGGACATTGTTCTATGCGAAAGTACCAGGATCCTATGTTAAGATTATGTATGACTAATGAAGAGATACTCTACTACTGATTCATATGGGTTAAGCACGAATAATTCTCTCTAACGTTACGCTTACGATACTACGATAAAGCATATGTATTTATGGTTGATGCTCACTCTAGTTTTAGATGATCATAGGCTCGTACATTCTTCTAAGAGTATAAGTACCAGGGCCGCATGAGTAATACCGTTTACTCCCACCTCGTTTGTTCTGTTGATTAGTTCTGTTGACAGAACTGTGTGTCAGCAGTAAGAAAGTTGTAATAGTAAATACATGCGTTGACCACCGCTCAGTAAATGCCTAGTAATCTTAGGCTCGTATTCAGAGACACGACTCAAGCATAGATTTAATCACAGATCAGCTGAACTCTATTTAAGTATTGAATCTCTTCTCAAACATAACTTTTATTCAAGAACGGTACTTAAACTACTCTCCACTGAATCGAGTCTCAAATCTGTATTCAAATGTTCTCGTTTACATTTTGATTTATTTATAATTTTCGATCCGTTTTACGCAGAAATTCAAACAGCCAGGGTGGAAATAGAATAGAACTATAAAGTGAAGTATAAATATGCATCAAAGTACGTGTAACGGAACGAAAATGTCATTTGATTAATGTCTAATCAAATCTAAACTCAAGCACCGATTTCGTCTGATTGACGTTTCAGAATAAGCATTTACTCAGGTGAACTGTGATTATTGAATCTATACATAAGTACTGTTCAAGAATTAGAATCTCGACTCAAATCGAGATATAAGTACAGATCAACGCTTGAGTCTTGTCTCTGAATACGAGAGTAAAAGCCTTAGAGTAAAAGTAACAGGGATACATGAGTAAATCAGAGTAATTGTTTCAGCATTCGGGCGCGGAGGGCGGGCGGCGGTCCAACGCCGGCGCCGGAGACATGTGGATCAGCGCGGTGGAGAGTTCCATCCTCTCCTGGGAAGAGGTGAGTCAAAGCTATACTCATTTTCTTCATCAAAAATCTGTGGACAATATTAATTCAATTCAATTCAATTCATTTATTGACCATTTAGTTATAACATATAACATAGGCATGTCAGGTTTACAGTAATTACAGTTCTTTACAAGTAACGTTCATATAATTTTACAAAGATTTTAGATAATTTATAGGATAGGTAATTTATAGTTTCTACTCCACATGCAAATCAGAAAATGAAACATTTAAATATTCCGCGACATGGTAAAATGGATGATTTTCAAAAAATGATTTAATTTTTATTTTAAACTGATTAAAGGGAAGCCGGGTTACTTCTAAGGGTAGTTTGTTATACATCGCAAGCTTAAGGCAGAGACCATGGTTATAGGTTTTCACGAGTCTTTTTCTTGGAACAAACAATTTTTCTTTATTTCTAGTGTTGTATTTGTGTATATGTAGCTTCATAGGAAGATCTGGTTTCTTCAAATGTACTTCTAACAGGGAACGATAAATAAACAGGGATATCACTGTTAGTATTTTAGTTTTTTTAAAGTAGGCTTTGGCCGATGTAAGTCTGCCTAGACCATGAATAACTCTTATGAATCTTTTTTAAATAAGTACTTTATTAATTTGGGAGGCATTTCCCCATACTGGTATTGCATAGTTAATGATAGAATGGATGTATGCGTAATATACAGATATTAGAGTTTTTTTGTCAAAACATTGGACATTTGTTTTTTTGTTAAAACATTGGAAACGTCAGCTTTTCTCAATCCAGCTCTAAAACCATTTTGGAATGAACATCATCGATGTTTTGATCTCTTGTTTTAGAGATTGTTTCTCAAAACTGACGTTTCCGATCGGAAACCTTTCCATCATCATCTTCCTGCCCCTATCCCACTTCATGTGGGGTCGGCACGACATGTATTCTTCTTCCATTTCCCTCTATCAGTCGTCATCTCAGCACTCACTCCTTTCTTAACCCTATCCACTTTCACACCGTCCATCCATCTTTTCTTTGGCCTACCTCTACTCCTACATCCATCCAGTTTCATATCCACTCTTGTCACATGAAGCAGGATTTTAAAACATCGGTAACATTTCCGTTACCGATGTTTTAAAATCCTGCTGGTCAAACCGATGATACCAACGGATGCGACGGACCAACTGTGCTTCAAAGTATTCAAAGTCAAAGGGCGTTTAATTCAATAAAATCACTAGGATCACTTTGAAACGTCTTATAATTAAAGGTGGAGTGTTGAAAAACATAGTTAAAGATTATAACCCTTCGTGACCTAGTTTTCAAACACCTGCTTCTACAAATAACATAAGTTTGTTTAACAATTAGATAGTGTTATTTATTTTCCTTGTTCCTACTTGCTTGGAGATAATGCAGGTAATGACTGTACGTGAGAAAACGAAGGTGATGGAACGTTATCACTGCAGTGACTGTTGTTTATTCCGTGGCCGTAGCACGCAAGTATGGCGTTAATAAATAGATAGGTAAACTTGTAAACTTCTAGAGCCGTGTTGGCCTGGTGGGGTACGGTGAACCAGTTTAATTTACGGTACTGTAGAACCTTTTTATGCTAAATCTATGACGCCGGCGAAACACGTCATGCGTTGCCAAAAGCCAAAGGCGTCATCGCTGGATCCTCTAAGAGCCTTTAAGGAGCCTCTCCTTTATTTATTATTTATTTATATAATTATAAAGGTATCCTATTATCCTACTAGTATTATAAATGCGAAAGTTAGTGAGGATGTTTGGATGTTTGTGGTTCAATCACGCCCAAACGGCCGAACGGATTTGGATGAAATTTGATACAGAGATAGAGTATAGTCTGGAATAGCATATATGCTCCTTTTTATCTTCATAGGTAGCATGCGGGCGAAGCCGCGGGCGGAAGCTAGTATAATTATAATATTCTAATCTGCTAAACTATGAAGCTTAAAATAGCAAGTCCAACATAGGTACCTCCCGAAACAGACAAAATATTAATACTGAAAAGGTACAGTAAAGTGAAATGAAGCATTATTAAAAAGCATGACCGCTTCCATTTCTAGAAAGTTCACTTCCACGTTCATTTCCACTTTCATAATTGCCTGGGAAAATTACCATCTGGAAACTGAAATAGTGAACTCCCGTAGTTCAGTTCACTGGATCATGAGCTCAGGTGGAGTGGTGGTAGTGTCCCATCCGATCCACAGGTCTTGGGTACGAAGGTTGTGTCGAATTTTTCTGTTCGAAAAAAAGTGCGCATTAACGGTGAAGGTAACCAGTAGGTAATCTTATAAGCGGCGATGGGATTACAACCTGTCACGTATGGAATACTCACAACAGCAAAAATGTGGGCATGTGCCTTAGACACGGAGACACCGGGGTATCCTAGATATCTGAGAGGTTGTCTCCCTTGCTTGGGGATAAATGTGTGATCCTAATTTTTTTGTTAATTTATTCCTAAATGAGTTGCCTACCCGCATGCCCAGCATGGTGAGTTTGGGCAAATCCCCCCACATGATAAGGAATTTGCTCTGTCTGTGGGGGAGGCCATGTTCAGCAGTGGACGTCGTACGGCTGAAATGATGATGATGATGGAATTAAGAGTTATTATTAAGATGATAATAATTTAAATATGTACTCGTTCCAAGAAACTTTATATAACGAGCACATAAACAAAGTCGAGGTATAAACTGTTTGAAGTAAAATTATGAGCATAAATTTAGGGAAGGCGTATTTTCTTTGATGATTTATACTATTTTAGGCGGCCTACTTAACAGTCGAGTTAGAAGTACTTCACTGAGCTAGCTAGCTCGTAGCTAATTTAGTGGAATGAGACTGAAAAAGCGACTTGAATTTATGTAAAACGATGAGCTGAGATAAATAAATAAATAAAATAAAAATAGCTTTATTTCCACACAAAAATATACAGTACTAAAGATAAAAGATAAAATAATTATAAAATGATTTTTAATATGGACCGCCTTTGGCGGTATAAGCCTCCTCCAAGGATCTCCAAACCTCCCTATCACGTGCCGTTCTTGGCCACATTTTCCCAGCCACTTGGATGATCTCTTCGTTCCATCTTTTGAACGGTCTTTCTCTTTTCCTTTTTAAGTTTAAGGGTATCCAGTTGGTGACGATGTGGGGCCATCTATTTGGCTTCAATCTTTGTATATGTCCTGCCCATTTCCCCTTTAAGCCCATTATTATTTTTATTACATCCTTACTTCTTGTTTTGAACTGTGATATACCTACCTAATGTTAAGAAAAAGAAATTGGCGCCTTCTATCATCCTTCAGGCTCAAGACCGTTCGTCACGACACTCTTTGGGGGAGGTCTAGCAGATAAGGATGATGATGATTATGTATCTGATCAGAAGTATGTAACTAACATGCTTCTGATCAGTTACATAATCATCATAACACTAACTTAGTCTGCAGAACTCTCAACAAAATTGAGCTACCGTTTATGTGTATATATGTAGTATATTTTTTGCTATCTAAGTAGTATACCTATGTAAGTCTATTTATCCTAAGTTTGATTCGAATTTACAATTCTCTGTTACTCAGCACTACCTTAATTTTTTCCTCACCACTCAAAGGTTAGCTGGAAGAAAATGCTAACTAGCATTAAGTTCGCCTATGTACTTGTCTTTGTCCTGGGTAATAAAAAAAATACGTAGATAATTTTTTTGAAAGAAAAAAGAAAATATATTTATTATGGACACGCAGAGGCTTTGTTTAGCGATGGTGTCCTTATTAACGGGGTTTGCAGTTGCACTGGTACTAGCCATCATTATCATCAGCCCACATTAGTCCACTGCTGGACATGGCCTCTCCCAATACACGCCACTGATCAACTACTGACTGACTGGTACTAGTGATAGTATGGGAATTCGTCGCTTATTACTTGGTATTCCAGCGTTTCAGTGATCAATGATCAGATTCCTCACGAAACCCCTGAAGGCTGAAACCCTGGCAGTTAAAATGGTTTAAGTAAAAGCGCGACTCAGGGTAAATTTTTAATGAAAACTTCGCAATTTTAATTCCAAGATTCTCAATGCCAAGAGCACAATTGTTCAAGCGGAGAGAATAGAGCTAAAGCTGAATAATAGAGTAGGTACAGTAGGTACAGAGGGGTGAGTGGGAGTTAGCACCATGGTTTTTACACTCACTTGTGAGCGTGATCCACGTGTTTATGTATGAAATCAGCAACAGTGCCTCTAGCGGACCATTACTGTTACTCATTTTGTCCGTACAAAACAAGTGTATCGTATTTGTTTTCACGCACGAGTGAGAGTGAAAACTATTGTGCTCACCCCCCAGATCCCGGCTGTTTTAAAACCCCGACGCAAAAAGAGGGGTTTTATAAGTTTGACCGCTATGTGTGTCTCTCTGTGTGTGTGTGTGTGTGTATCTGTCTGTGGCAACGCAGCTCTTAAACGAGTGAATCGATTTGGATGCGGTTTTTTGAAAAGGCATAATAAGACGTGATCGTCGGGGGTTTTTTAAATTTAAAATTTAGTTTTATTGTCCTAATTGAAAAGGCAACACTAGAGAGATGGGCTTTAACCAATACCGTTACCGGCAGTTTAGTCTCTCTGTATTGGAAGAGGAATTATTCCGGTACTTTTGATATAACAGTCATGTTGGCATACCGGAAATGGAAGAAGAGTATAGTGCCGATGAGGATAGGAAGATGATAACTAAAATCACTTTGAAAATGCCCCAGCAAATACGGGAGGGAACTAGCCCTCCGATCCTCATTGCAGTCAACATTTACAGCATAACCTAGTTTCAATAAAGTTGACCCAGTTCTTCTCTTCAATTATTTTCTATGGCTTACAGTACAGCTTTCAATTATCTTTTGTGACTACTCGTGTACAGTTAAGATAGTGGCTGGAGTGGTAGAGAGGAATCGCGCGAGCGAAGCGAGATAAGAATTCTCAAAAAAATTGGATGATTCGGTGTTGTATGTTTATTTGTTAGAGCATAACTTTAGAATCCTCAATACGATCTGCATGGAATTCAAGATTTACTGGAAAAAGTATGAGTTAAATCGGCCAGAGATTGCTAAGATACAGGGGTCCAAGGAGGGGTTTACAAAAGAAGTAACGAAATGTACTTTATTCGTTGTCATGATTTGTTCAGATTGGCATTACTTCTGGATTACTGTAAATTACTATTTACAGCTGTAAAAAAACTCATAATACAAAATCTATGTAGCTACGTCATAAGTTAGATAGATATCCTCGATAGTTGGTAAGTTACTATGTCTCTCGTGTTGTCCCAATATCGCTGGTTATTGTTACGTACGAGACGCAAGAATTCTCATTTTCATATAAATTTCTGCATCTAGTAAACTATCCATCCTTCCGTCGATAGATAACAAATAATCATAGGATTGCCTATCGTAAGTTATTTGGGATGGTAAATTGAAAGATAGATCTATCTAGACTTTTCTTTATCTAGTACTAGCTTCCGCTCGCGGATTCGCTCACGTGGTACCTTAATAAAAAGTAGCCTATATGCTATTCTGGGTAAAGAATTTTATCAATACCAAGTTTCAGCGAAATCGGTTGAGCCGTTAGGGGGTGATTGAACAACAAACATCCTCACAAACTTTTGCATTTATAGTTGAGCCGTTACGGCGTGATTGTGCAACAAACATCCAAACATTCTAACAAACTTTCTTATTTATAATATTAGTAGGATAGGTAGGATAATAATGTAGTTGAAAAGTGACGAAGCATTAAATTGGGGTGGATGGGGGTTAACGTAAACGTAAAGCTCGAGAACCGTTTTAGGTGCTACTCGCGTTGGTACTCCTCAAATAAGTACTCTTAGTTGAAAAAGTCACACCTCAAAGGCTTGTAATCCATCCAAAATGCTGCGAACGAGGTGCTCTGAAATTGCAGCCTAAAAATATACAGAGGGGTTTCCACAGACAATGCCTACATTGTGCCAGAAGCTCTTCAGTTTTACATTGTGTAAAAGCTTCAGCTGTTTTGCTGGGATTTTACCTCGGAAATGTTCTCGAAAGGCTATAAATATGGATGTTCTATGGAGTAGAAGTAATGTTATACGGCGTTTCATTTATAACAGAACCGTTAGTGGCTATGGTACAAGAATAGTTATTCTGGTAAGTTTTTTACTATTTGAACACTATTTGAAGGCCGCCATGTTGGTTTATAATTGGCGTTTGACATGACATTGACATATTTTTCATGTCATGTTGTTTGATTTGATGTTTTTGTTTTGTCAGATAAATGTAGGTTGTCGAAATGACATTTCACGCACGTCCATCCGCCATATTTTTGTAGCGCTGTGTGTCGCTCTCTTTGTCGAGGAAAATCTTAATGTACCTTAGAACGAAGTCAATTTAAATAAAATAACCAATTAAGTACGTTTACTTTATTGATTAGCCATATTTTAGAGTAGTGTACACAGTGCAGGCCCAGGCTCCATATATTGATGAAACGTCTCTTTTAAGGTTTAAATTCAATTATTCCCATAAATACAGTCAGTCACTTCCATGAGAACATGTTAGAAATTTACCCTCCTCAAAATCAATAACTTTATCGGTCTTGTCCTTTTCTAATAGTACCTAAAGGAAAGTAAGAGGTGAACATACTTTTATCAAGCCGATAAGGGGGTAAAGAAAGGGGGGTAGTAAAGAAAAATAAAGAAATATGTCAAATATCAAATCCCAGTCGCGCACCTATTTATTTTTCTATTCCATATTATGTATGTACTCGTGATCAAAACGATGAAGGAAAACATCGTGAGGAAACCCGCTGCTTAGTCAGCTGGAGCTGACTCGGCTGAGAGGATGGTAGGTATAGTGTTGGCCAAGCCTACTCCATCTTAGTAACATCTCAGACACTACAGCGTCCAGTGAGTGCGTAAAAAAGTTCTATCTGACGACGCTATACAAGGTGATTCATAATATGTATTCCGTCCCGAAAGGGGCTTATTCTACAAGCAATTGTCAATAAAGTTTGTTCTACGACATTTTTCATTCAAAAACTTAATGCGAAAATCAGCTGTTTTGGGGTCAAATCAGGCCAAACTCAATAAATCAGCTGTTTTAGTTAGCAATCTTGATTACGAACTTCTTGTACGTTTAGTTATTAGTTTTAAAGATGATAAAAATACCAAAATCAGCAAATTTGCCAAAATTTGTGAAAAAAAAATCGTTAAAAAATAAATGAAAATATTGATGTTTTTATTCGGTAATATTACTTCTTTTCGTTGATAGAATAACCCCCTTTCGGGATGGTATACATGTTATGAATCACCTTTATAAATCATCTAGATGAATAGATGAAATTAAGTATTATTTTTAGCTATTTCAAACAAGCCTACATTATTTATTCCTAGACCAGCGTTCGACCTTGCAGGAGCGTGGTTATTAAACCATAACCAATCATAATCGGTTACATAGTACAACGAACGTGATGGGTATTTACTGAATCGAGCGTGAGCCATTAAAACAATACAGCTGTAATCTACTAACTGCCTGCGTGATTGCTAAGCTATTATGCTGAAAGTTAATGACTTAGCGAGATTTAATTATACCTATTTACTATAGAAGATTATTCCCGTTTGTTCCCCTGCTCTCCCTATAGGACAAACAGGAATAAAATGTTCGATCTGTCCCCCTATAAACGACACGAGGGGACAGACAGAACTTAGCAAATGTACAAGGGGATTCATAACTACCCCGGCTTATTCTATCAACGAAAATAAAGAATTTAAGCAAAAAAAATATTGAAAACCAATATAGCGTGAGCTCTCATTTGGTAAAGTTTTAGTTACTTTTTATTAGTAAGATAAAAACATCCTATTAGAGCAATTTTCTGCGATCATTGAAGCGCAAACTTGAACCGAATATCGCGAGATCTCAGTTCAGATAACCACTGGTTTTATTTTCTCTGACATTTTCATGGAACTTGGATCCTTGCCTCCAGGTTTCCGAGCGGTTGAGCGTGGACGTGCGCCGCGGTCTATCATGGCGCGAGGCGAACGACCGCATGAACTTCGTTGGGCCCAACGAGTTCACGGTGAAGGAGGAGGATCCGCTGTGGAAGAAGTACATCGAGCAGTTTCAGAACCCGCTCATCATGCTGCTGCTAGGTAAGTTAGTTACACTTTTTTTTTTTTTATACAACAGAGGTGGCAAACAAGCTTACGGCCCACCTGATGGTAAGCGGTTACCGTAGCCTATGAGCGCTTGCAATACCAGAGGCATCACGCACGCGTTGCCTACCCCGAACCCCCTTCCCCCCTAAAGAGCTCTGGCAACCTTACTCACCGCAGGAACACAACACTATTTGAAACAAATAATGTTATTTGGCTGCGATCTTCTGTAAGGCGGAGGTACCTCCCCAGGCAGGCTGCTCCAATTCAGAACGAGAAAATCTCGCTGTGCCCTACCTCCTCCTAAGACTACCTACTTGAAGACAACCTCGGTGGTGCAGCGAGCGAGTGCTCGTCTGAGACGCAAGGGCTCGATTCCCGCTCCGGGACAAATATGTTTGCATGATCTGCAAGTATTTGTTCCGGGCCTGGGTATTGTGGTACCACGGTACTCGTAGTTTCTGATACCCACGACCCCAGGTCAGGATTATGTATGTGTTCGGCGTTATTTATTTATTTATTGCAGCAGAGTATTTTTATTGTGAAGGCGTGTTGGCCTTTCGATCCGAACCCGGTCGTACACTAAGTTTTAGAATAAGCCTCTTTCGGGATAGCATACATTATTATGAATCACTTTGTAGTAAAGCCCTGAAAATGTTGATAGTTCTACGTAGGTATACCCGCACAATCTATACAATGTTAAATTACATTATAATTCGACGGCAACACAAGCCCTATCTCCCCACCTAATCTTCAAATGAGAATCGACTTTTTCTATTTTCTACGCGTTCTTAATTGCTATAACAGTACATTGTACGTGTTATATTATCTAGTCACTAGTGTTTGCAGTCTTACTTTCCAATACACAAAGTTCAATGTACTTGTTAAATAGCGATAGTTTATCTTATACCTGTTTTATTCCACCTATTCTATTGCGGTTAGAATTATAATAGATAAGTGTTTGGGGAGTTTTTTGTTCCGTTGTTTTTTTATGGCGTGTTACTCTACGTACTTTATAATCGCTTGGTTTAATGCATGTAGGTCCGGTGATGTGGGGGATGAAAGTTAGAAAATAGCTCCACTCTAAAAGCCTTTTCCCACTGCAACGTTCCATACCAAGACCATATCCGTGTCCAGTGACCAGGTTGACGATGTTGGCTTGGCCCTGAAAAGGCTTCTTCGAGGCTCCTTTCGTCCACGAGTCACATGTCTTCGAATTTTTAGGTATTTTATAATCGCGTGTTTTGATTCATGATGTACAATGATGTGGGGATGAAAGTTGTTAGAAAAAAGCTCAAGTCTAAAAGCCTTTTCCCACTACAACGCTCCATAACATGACCGTATCCGTATCGGCGCATGCAATTAAAAATTCTTTGTATAAATTTATATTTGGCCGTGGCGGCCTCGGCTGAAGAATAGGCTCCTCGATATTTACCCGTGGATGTATGCGTAGAAGTGTCAGTCGTGTTTTATTCATGCCTTACACGTTCATAGCACCGTCATAGTAGACATAGGCCTTAAAGGTTCAAGGGTTTTCAACGAAGCATTCATTAAATGTTTTTCGAAAAACGTGGCCAAACTTCCGCTGTAATCTAAATAGGTAGGCAGGGCGGGCGGTGTTAGCCCCGGAAGGTGGGTTCAGCAGACCAATTACCTACACTAATTTCTGGCTATCAAACTTCAATATTCAAGCATTCTTATACTTACGTTATTATAGAGTTATAAACACCATAAAAAGACCAAAAACACCGATCTGAAAAAGTTCGAAAAAAATTGTAAACTATGCTAAATTTTTCTATAATATATTTTCGTTTTGTTGCTATCTTTATGCCCCTTTCGGGTACTATACTAGCTACGACACATTAGAATTTATTTATGTGTTTTTTACTCGTCCTTGTGCTCTTTTTCGATTAATCGATACCACATCAACTTACTAATTGAAAAACAATTACCATTAATAATTTAAAACCTATCACTTTGAACACAACCGAATACTTTATAAATAGTAACTGCTAAAGTTTACTTTAAATACTATCGTATTTAAAGTAAACTGATGATCAACACATACACATGTTTGTTTATGAGAAAATCTTTTTTTTATTTTTATTCTGTAGTAAATTTATATACGAAGTGCTTCTAAGTATCGACCAAACTCTGGACGAATTCTTCATGAACCACTCTTAAGTAATTAACCATCTCAGAGGGACGGGGTGTTAGAGACCCCGCCTACCGTTCCAAAGGTCGTGGGCTCAAATCGCGCTCGTGTACCAACGGATTTTTAAATTCCTACTGAATAGAACAACTCTCAACAGTTCTTTTAACGCGTGGTTAATCGAGTGAATGTTCTAAATGAGTGAACTAATCCGTCCGTTTGTACTGCGATTTATGAAAAAATGCTGCGGCACATCTAGAATTTCTAGATTATTCATTGCATGAAATACAAGGTGATTGAGTTTGAGCTGATTTGACCCCAAAACGCGCAAACTGCGCTCGCCAACCCACATGCCCAGCGTGGTGAGTATGGGCGAATCCTCCCACATGATAAGGCATTTGCTCTGTCTGTGGAGGAGGCCATGTCCAGCAGTGAACCTCGTACGGCTGAAATGATGATGATAATGATGAATTTGGGGTCATCATTTCACAACTGATTATCGCATAGAGTTTTTTCAATGAAAAATGTCGAATTTCCAAAAGTCGTAGAACAGACTTTATTGCCAATTGGTTGTAGAATAAGCCTCGGTCATTGTCACCAGAGATCGTTGCATGCGCAATAATATGTTTTTGCATGTTTTTTTCTGCGCTCTGCCACGGTTCGTTGGAATCAGCAAGCGGAACCGCCTCGGTTATGATTTGTTTGTGTTATTATTACTTGTACAAAGGCAATTTCAGCAGTTTCATGTAATTGCTTGGCTTTTTATGGTTTTCAGTCAATTTATAAACGGACTTTGAACCTTATACACCTTATAGTCACATAATTTGCACTAAAAACGGGATAATTACTTTACTGTGTGAGTTTTGTTGTTCCCCGATATCATGGCATGTTGCGCGAGCACTGCTGGAGTGGTAGTGGCCCCGCCTTCCCATCCACAGGTCGTGGGTTCGATGAAACCTGTCGTGCACCAATGCATTTTCCTTTCGGAAAATTTATGTGCGCTATGCTCACTAGCATAGTCTCAAACGGTGAAGGAAAACATCGTGAGGAAACCGGTATGTTCTAGAACCTAAAAATTCGAAGACATGTGACATGTGCACGAAAGGAGCCTCTAAGAGGCGCACTATATTCATTTCACTACACCGATTCTTTCACCGACGGTCATAGCCCCTATTCAGGAGCACCTCAACCTCATCCTGGTCACTGACCTAATACAGGATGACTAAGAAAGATTCAGTGACACGACAAGAAGAAGACGACATGTTGCGTGCGCCAATGAGCTGAGGCCCTGGTCCGTAATGATCGATGTAATCTCACTTTTCACCGTGAGACGTAATAAGTGAATAGAACACTTGTCTTGTATGGTTATACCAAAAGCGCCGAGGAAAAAGCCGGTAAGCTCAAATTTCACGGTGAAAGTGAGTAACTCGCAAACATTACGGACTAGGGTTCCGATTGTAAGTACCCCATAAAAAGAAAATTTTCAATTACGTCAGCTTTCGTGACGCTTATTACATTTTTTCGTACTCATCAAAAACCCATCGCTTTTACACCTTGCCCTTTGCCAGTTAGCTAGTCATAAAACCATACTTTCTTTTTTTTTCATTTCTTCATTTTATGGCTACAGCTGTCTTTAAGTCAATATTGCCAGCGTCAAGTAATTATCATCATCATCATTTCAGCTGTAGGACGTCCACTGCTGGACAGAGGCCTCCCCATAGATTTCCAGCGCGACCGACCCTGTGCGGCCTGCACCCAAACAATCATTTGGGGTTGGCAAGCGCATATAAAGCTATTGTTGATAGGGAACGCTGCTGCCCATCCCCTTGCTTTTTTCCCTAAGCCTTTTAAGACATCCACGGGCAGTAATGGAGAATAATTCTGATGCTTTGCAACTAGAAGCGACATGGACATAACAGATTGTTTCGAAGAAAACAGTGGCGGTTTTCTTCAAAACTTCAAACCATTTTTAGTCAAATAATAAAATCACATAATGCACTCAAATAATAAAATCACTGTTTGCCTACATTTGTGCTAAGATCCTAAGATTTAGTGGTTCAAATACCACCAAAGCTTTTACACAAAAGAGATTACACACCAAAACTCAACAAAACACTAGAAACGGCAGAGTTAAGCTTCTTTACCAAAGAGGATATAAGATGTTCTTTACAATATGGCTAAAAAGAAGAACTTACATACCTTCTTATTCTACCCTAAAACTACACCAATGACATGAGCACAAAGACACATCTGCAATGTCATGACTGCTTATATAAAAAGGTTAGAGCTGTTGACCTGATGTAGACAAACGTCGGTCGCCCCTCGTACGAATAGCGCAAACGTTCTGAATTAGTTCGGGAATAGTTGGTTTCAAAATGGCGACCCGGTTTCTATCGATCATGTCATTTATACCAAGGTGATTCATTATAGTATGCTATTCCGAAAGAGGCTTATTCTACACCCAATGAGCAACAGTTTGTTCTATGACTTCTGGAAATTAAAAAAAAAACATGTATAAACTCTATATAGAGTGAGGAACAGTGTGATAAGAGAACGTTTTGGAGTGAAAGAAGATGTAGTGATGGGGATTGAGAAAGGTATGCTGAGATGGTTTGGTCATGTAGAGAGGATGAACGAAAGAAGATTGATTAAACAGGTGTATAAGGCGAGTGTGAATGGAACCGTTGGAAGGGGAAGACCTAGGCGTTCGTTTAGCGACCAAATCGGTGACGTTTTGGACAAAGGCCAGGTCAAGAGTACCCTAAACCGACGAGCATGTATGAGGAGTGTGATGAGAGTGAATGAAGCGAAAGAGGTATGTCAGGATCGTAGCAAGTGGAAGGCCGTGGTCTCTGCCTACCCCTCTGGGAAATAGGTGTGATTTTATGTATGTATAAACTCTAGGCAAAAATCAGCTGTTTTGGTGTCAAACAATTCAAACTCAATTATCTAGCTGTTTTAGGTAGTAAACGTGATGTCGAACTTCTCGAACGAATAACGAGTACTTGTTAAGTTGTTCGCTTTTGTACTTCCCTTTTGTTGATAGAATAAGCCGTTTTTGGGATGGAACACATGATTTGAATCACCTTGTATATCTTGGGATCGTGGGGATGCATGGTATTGCAAACACTTTCGTATGTACGCGGCCGCACTATTGCGATCCTTTTGATAGGCAACACCTAGCAAAATGCCAACTGTTCGCATTGCCGTTTGTCTACATACGCTAGCGTACCTCATTGTTCTTTCAGTAGAGTTGCTCTACGAAGTTGGTTGAAGGGTGTTGAAGGTGAGACAACCTATTCTGTAACTTGGATAACGTACTTTGTAGAAAGGAGGCATTATTGAATCAATAAAAGATAGAGACAGATACGTTTTTATACTAAAGCATGCAATCTTACGGGAACTAATCGTCATAGAGATTGAAAACCCTCATTATTTTTAATTGTGTTTTCAGTAATAATTTTCTTTGACCATACTTTATCCTTTTTTTTATGTTATACGGAGACAAACAGGCTTACGGCCCACCTGATAGTAAGTGGTTACCGTCGCCTATTGACATCAGCAACACCTGGAGCATTGCTAATGCGTTGCCCCCCCCCCCCCCCCTTTCTAAAGAGCTCTGCCAACCTTACTCACAGCAGGAACACAACACTATTTGACAAACAAATAATGTCATTTGGCCGCAATCTTCTGTAAGGCGGAGGTACCTCGCCTGGGGGCTGCTCAAATTTAGAGCGAGAAAATCTCTCTGTGCCCTACCTCTTTGTACTAATATTATAAATGCGAAAGTTTAAGGATGTTTGTGGCTCAATCATACAGTTATTTTACTGCCTCGCTTAATAAAACAAACTACCTATCACTTACCTAATTTATTTGTATTCCTCAGGTTCAGCGCTAGTAAGCGTGTGCATGCGTCAGTATGACGACGCGATATCCATCACCGTGGCCATCATCATCGTTGTCACCGTCGCGTTCGTGCAAGAGTACCGCTCGGAGAAGTCGCTCGAGGAGCTGAATAAGCTGGTACCACCGTCTTGTAACTGGTAAGTTTATAGCTACCACCTGGGTTACCAGTTGAGAGACAAAAGGCTCTGCCGGCCTTGTTGGCTAACTCAATTGATGATCGACTCGATAACTCGTCATGCCCTGTCCTTTTCTAACAGTACACAAAAGAGAGAGGTGCACACAAGTGTGTACTTTTATCAAGCTTATAAAAGGTGATTTATAATATGTATGATATCCCGAAAGTGGCTTATTCTACACCCAATTGGCAATAAAGTTTGTTCTACGACTTTCGACATTTTTATTGAAAAAACTCGTATGTAAAAATCAGCTGTTTTGAAGTCAAATCAGTTCAAACTCAATGAATCAGCTGTTTTAGGTAGCAATCTTGATGCCGAACTACTCGTATGCTAAGTAATTAGTTAAAAGTATGGGAAATAAAAAAATAATATCTTTTTTTTCTCAAAATATTGATGTTTATTTTTCGCTAAAGTTTTTCCTTTTTGTTAATCACCTTGTAAAGTTGTGAGTAAGGGGGTAATATTGGTTACTCTTTTAAACTCATGGCGCAGCTTGCTTGATCGGTCGTTATCCATGGACCAACTAGGTCCTGATTCTTGCTTGTTATATTTCAGTCTTCGCGAAAGCAGTCTCGAACATTTCCTAGCCCGGAACCTCGTCCCCGGCGACATAGTCCACCTGAACGTCGGTGACCGAGTCCCGGCCGACCTGCGGCTATACGATTCCACGGATCTGGCTATAGACGAGTCTTCATTTACTGGGGAAACTGAGCCAGCTGTCAAGAATGTGCAGCCGAATAAAGCCAGCGCTGGGAGGGTCAATAAGGACAATATTGCGTTCATGGGGACCTTGGTGCGATGCGGCAATGCAAAGGTAATTAAGGTCTTAACAAATTAGATGATTACAGAATAAAAAAAAATATCTAAGAACATTTCGATTCGATAATATGGGACCATAATAGACTAGTTTTGCTGTCTATTTGTCCATAGCTTTCCTGTGCTTACTTGAAATTATCACTCATTTTAAGTTCTGTCTGACTCACTTTTTGCTTTTTTTTTAAATTTTGATATCGCGTGAATAATCCAATGCAATTTTGTCGAGAGCCTGTCTCTTGTGCACTCATTTGAATATAATATTTTTGAAAGCTATAACCAAGCCACCGATAAAATCTCTTTTTTTAGGGTATTGTCGTCAGTACGGGCGAACGGTCCGAATTCGGCGACATATTCCGCATGATGCAAGCCGAGGAGTCTCCCAAGACACCGCTCCAGAAGTCCATGGATACCCTCGGCGCCCAGTTGTCTCTGTACTCCTTCTGTATCATCGGCTTCATCATGGTGACGGGCTGGCTGCAAGGGAAGGCTTTGCAGGACATGTTCACCATCGGAGTCAGCTTGGCCGTCGCGGCTATACCTGAAGGTGGGTGGGAAACCTGAAATACGCTACCCGTCATGTAGCTTAAGGTTCTGTAGATAAGAAAAAATAAGAAAATGGAGGAATTCTCAGCCAGTTGCCAGGATGCAAATGGATTGAGTATACTCGATGAACACTTGTACAACGATTGCTTGTTCCAAGATGGCGTCCCAATGAGGGACCTATCCTATCATCAAGGAAATGGTCTCAGTATTTCTTTTAAAATTACAGGTCTACCTATCGTGGTGACCGTGACTCTCGCTCTGGGGGTGATGCGGATGGCCAAGCGGAACGCGATCGTCAAGAAACTACCCACAGTGGAGACTTTGGGCTGCGTCAATGTCATCTGCAGTGATAAGACTGGTAATGCATTAAATAATAAAAATAAATAATAATCAATAACACAACAGTCACATACAAAGTCATGACCCCATACAAAGATTATTTGTGTCGTGGGTATCAGATACTACGAGTACCATGGTACCACAACACCCAGATGTGTCCCGCAGCTGGAATCGAATTTGCGTCAAACGGGCATTCGCCACCGAGGTCGTCGAGGTCTTTTACTAGCATTATTCAAGGTTACTTGGCCCATCCTTAAGGTAAAATGACCAAGAAAAAACCAAGGGTTCGAATAAGGATATAGAAAGAGATCAACATAATATTCTTTTATTTATGTAGTTTTTATCATGCGGCCAAAATTTCAATTTCTTTATGCATTGTTAACTATAGGAACCCTAACGAAGAACGAGATGACAGTGACCACGATTTCGACTTCCGGCGGCCATATTGCGGAAGTGACGGGCACCGGATATAACGCGTGCGGTGACATACAGCTCAGGGCTTACAAGGGGAGGGATTTGGACGTCGCACTGATGGGGGTCAACACAATGTTAGAGGTAATACTTACATTTATTATAAACTAGCTTCCACCCGCGGCTTCGCTGGCGTGGTACCTATATTAAAACTAGCCTATATGCTAATCTAGTTATAGAACTCTTGATATTCCAAGTTTCAACGAAATCGGTTTAGCCGTTCCTGCGTGATTGAATAACAAACATCTAAACATCCAAACATCGTCACAAACTTTCGCATTTATAAAGTTAGTAGGATAGGATGCGGAAAGTTTATTTGTTTGTCCTTTCCATGAATTTTGCATGGACATAATTAAAGAGCCTTTTGTATTTGACTTGGCTATGACAAAAATCTGCTGTTTTGGGGTCAAATCAGTTTAAACTTAATTATTCAGACACAAAAGAATCTAATCTAATTTAACCCGAACTTTATTGAATTAGCTATTTTTGTCTTTTTTTCACCATAAAACCGAATTTATTAAACGCACGAGAAGCTCAACATCAAGAGCGCTGTACTCAGCCACGGGTTTCCTCGGGATTCCTTCACCGTTGGATGGCACACAAATCTGGGTCTAAACTTTTAGTATTTTTCAGATTGGAGTGCTTTGCAATAACGCGATAATACGCGACGATACACTGTACGGGCAGCCGACTGAAGGAGCCATCCTCGCTTGCTCTATGAAAAATAACATGCACGATTTACGGGACCACTACACCAGATTGCATGAAATTCCGTTCAGGTACTTACTATTCACTTACTACAACCAAAGACAATTTAGTACTACTTAGTAGAGACTGACAAAGTCATTAAAAAATATGTCGTCGGCTGGAAACCATAAAAAAAAATACAGCCGTAGTCAGCTGTAGAGTCCGCGCCACCACTGAAGTTTTTTTTTTTTTTTTATACTACTGAGGTGGTAAACAGGCATACGGCCCACCTGTTGGTAAGCGGTTACCGTAGCCTATGAGCGCTTGCAATACCAGAGGCATCACGCACGCGTTGCCGACCCCGAACCCCCCTCCCCCTAAAGAGCTCTGGCAACCTTACTCATCGCAGGAACACAACACTATTTGAAAACAAATAATGTTTTTTGGCTGCGATCTTCTGTAAGGCGGAGGTACCTCCCCAGGCGGGCTGCTCCAATTCAGAACGAGAAAATCTCGCTGTGCCCTTCCTCCTCTACTCCGAAGTCCGATAGACGCGACGCTGCTTTCGCAGAACTAAATGTTGTTTAGTTCTGTTAAAATTTAGTTCTCCGCTTTTTCCGTAAGACTTCAGTGGTGGCTCTCTATTTATTTTCTCTAGTGAGAACCTCCTTTTTGAAGTCGTTTAAAAAGAAGTGTATTTCTAGGTGTGGATTCGACCAAACGCTGTGTTATAATAATAATAATAATTATATATCTTTATTTCAGACACGAGATCCATTTCACATTTAAAAACAGTTATGCCAGAGTAACAATCCCTGGGATAACTCCCTGGAAAACAGGCTGTCTTTAGAGTAATTTGTCATTTTATTCTATGGATAAGGCTTATACTAGTTTGGTTGAATCCACCCTAGATGGAGTTGTTAATCGGCGTGCTTATATGTCGCCACACAATCTCCCATAGGTGGCGTCTCTCTATTTTTCACCAATGAAGCAATTGCTTGAAATAAAATATAAATCAGCGCCATCTAGCTATAATAGGTGTACCAAATAATTTTTATGACGCACTGCGCAACTAGACCAACTAGACATCATTGTTTTACCGTCATTATTGGCCGTGGTGGCCCCGGCTGAAGAATAGGACCCTCCATTATCTCCTACCCTCATATTGATATTAATTTATTTCACCCTTATCATTGCTTAACATATTATATAAATGTCGGATTACAGAGGTAGTTATTTAGAAACACACAAAAAAAAGATTCATGTCATAAAGTTATCATTATCATACAGTACTTAATAAATTGTATAAATGTGCCCCGGCTGAAGAATAGGCCCCTCCATATCTATCTACCCCTGGATGTCGTAGGTGGCGACTAAGGGAAAAAAACCTAGTAGACTTTACAAGGATTAATTTGCCACTTCATTTAAAATTATTATTGTAACACTTTTGTACTCAGCTCTGAAACGAAGATGATGGTAGTGAAATGCGTCCCGAAATTCGGCGACACCACAAAAGAGGAACTCTTCGTGAAAGGTGCCATAGAAAACGTTCTACCCCTTTGTACGACGTACATCGACAGTGCTGGCAACCATACTGCCATGACCAAACAGAAGCAGAACGAGTTTATCACTGAGGCTTATAATATTGGACGCATGGGTGAGTTGCTAAGGGGAACTAATCCTTATACCTTTAACAATAAGGCTTAATAGGAACTAAACGCCTGTTGGGAAAGCTATGACGTGTATCGACAGTACTGGCAACTATACTGCCATGAACAAACAGAAGCAAAACAAGTTTATCGCTGAGGCTTGTAATATTGCACGCATGTAAGTTGCTAAGGGAATCAGAACCTTAAGTCTGAAGCATTAAGGTTCCGAAAATAAATAGCTTGTGGTACAAGTCGCACGCCAACCTTTCCCACGCCTGTTACGTAGCTAACAGGCTGGCTGGTATATAATGCCTTGACATTAAGCCCACCTTTTGTAAATTTCTTTTTTATGTGCAATAAAGAATAAATAAGCATTTCAAATGTATTTATTTATCTTCACAGGTCTCCGCATCATTGCGATGTGTCGCGGGCGCTCGCTCGAAGCTTTAACGTACACCGGTGCGTGCGGAGTATGCGACCCGCCGCGCGCCGGTGTGGGCGCAGCAATCGCCACGCTGCGCCGCGCCTCCGTCAACGTCAAGATGGTGACGGGTGACGCACGACCCACCGCCCTTGCTGTCGGTAAGTGTACAGCCCATCCCCTAGCTGTCGGTAAGAGTAAGACCCACCGCCCTTGCTGTCGGTAAGTGTACAACCCATCCCCTAGCTGTCGGTGAGTGTAAGACCCACCGCCCTTGCTGTCGGTAAGTGTACAACCCATCCCCTAGCTGTCGGTAAGTGTAAGACCCACCGCCCTTGCTGTCGGTAAGTGCACAACCCATCCCCTAGCTGTCGGTAAGTGTATGACCCACCGCCCTTGCTGTCGGTAAGTGTACAACCCATCCCCTAGCTGTCGGTAAGTGTACGACCCACCGCGGCTCAGTCAACGTGAAGATGGTGACGGGTAACGCATGACCCAACCACCCTAGCTGTCGGTAAGTGTACGACCCATCGCGGCCGAGTCAACGTCAGGATGGTGAAGGTTGACGCACGACCCAGTCCCCTTTGTCAAAACGTGTACATCTACGCAGCAAATCCGTTATCTGGCACAAATGGGAAAGCAGCCCCGACAAAAAATGGCCAATGATTTTATCGGTTGATAGTTATGTGTTAATAGGTCTTGATGCTCCATTATTTTTACTCACCCTCGAGAACTAGACTTAATTTTTTCGTTGGTTAACATAAGTATTGCCTTGTTTCAGCTCAAATGGTCGGCCTGGACGTGTTACACTCTCAATCTCTCTCCGGGGAACAGCTCGACTCCATGCCTGATGATGAACTGGACCGCTGCATAGATACTGTCAGCGTGTTCTACAGGGTGACGCCGAAGCACAAGCTGGCCATTGTGAAGTCGCTGCAACGGCTCGGCAATATTGTTGGGATGACAGGTAATGTAAAGTGCCATTACAGAAAAGGTATTTTTTAGCGCACACCAAAAAAAATGGCCCTAGACTTTTTTTTTTTATACAACAGAGGTGGCAAACAAGCTTACGGCCCACCGGTAAGCAGTTACCGTAGCCTATGAGCGCTTGCAATACTTTTATTCCCAAGTATGGTAAACAACAGATCTACAGCGATCAGATCGTTGAAGATGTCTAAGGGGGGTAACGGCATGTCCGAACATTTGGCACATGCGAACATTTTGTTGGAGTGAATACTGCATATGTTGTGCTCTCGAATGGTGAAGGAAAACATCGTGAAGCATGTGACATGTGCATGAAAGGAGCCCCTAAGAGGCGCACTTTAAGCCTTTCACTGCACTGATTCTTTCATCGACGGTCATAGGCCCTTTTTAGGGCGACCACACCTCTTCCTCGTCACTGTCCTAATACAGGTGACCAGAGGATACGAGTGACACAAGCAAGCTTTTTACAAAGATACTGCATGTGGTGAATTTTGGTTCACGACGGGGCTTGAACCCAACACGGCTACCTAATAAAAAAAGACTGCTATTACTGAAATAAAATGTTCAAAACATCCTCCATTTTGATGTATGCCGGTACTGGCACTATTAAAACAAATAACCAATATTTTCTGTGTTTTCGCAGGTGACGGTGTAAACGACGGTGTGGCGTTGAAACGGGCTGATATCGGCATTGCGATGGGCAACGGTACCGACGTTTGCAAGGAGGCTGCCGATATGATCCTAGTCGATAACGATTTCGCTACCATTATGTGAGTTAACTGGGATTGCCGAGGTCATCCGACGAAGTCTCAAGACGAAAGTCTACAATCAATGCGTGATGCCACTGATGACATTTATTTATTTATTTAACCTTAAATAATGTAACTGAGACTTGGTTGATAACTATTGACCTCATACACAAGCTCAAAGTCGCGCAACGGGCTATGGAGAGAGCTATGCTCGAAGTTTCACTGCGTTATAAAATCACCTTATTATTTTTCTTTTGAGCCTCACCTAGTTCGATCGGCACCACATTGGCTCGAAATTCAATTTTGAAAAAAAACATTCAAAATAAATATATATAATGAAAAAATTAAAAAAAAAAACAAGTATCATCGAAAAATACGATAGGCCCCAAGCCGTGTTTGTTGCCTGATTCTAGTAGGCTTGGTCGTGAGGAACAGGCATACCTTCACCTAGTTTCTAAGACGTTTCAAAGTGATCCTAGTGATTTTATTGAAATAAAAACCTTTCACTTTGACCATAAACCAAACTACGAGTACCATGTTTATGGTACTCGTATTTTGTGATACCCACGACACAGGGAATCCTAGTGTGGAGTCAAAAGTATGTGTGTGACTATTGGGTGTTATTATTTAAGGTCGTACTAAAATTATGTTTGAGAAATATACCTGAAAGTCATGCAACTATGCCGAATAATAACAGCGGATTTTTTTCATATTACTCCTTCAATGAAGAATGTCGAATTTCCAAAAGTCAGTTTTTGGAGGAGGTAGGGCATAGCGAGATTTTCTCGTTCTAAATTGGAGCAGCCCGCCTGGGGAGGTACCTCCGCCTTACAGAAGATCGCAGCCAAATAACATTATTTGTTTCAAATAGTGTTGTGTTCCTGCGGTGAGTAAGGCTGCCAGAGCTCTTTAGGGGGAAGGGGGTTTGGGGTTGGCAACGCGTGCGTGATGCCTCTGGTATTGCAAGGCATCACGCACGCGCATATTACCAACAGGTGGGCCGTATGATTGTTTGCCACCTCAGTTGTATAAAAAAAAAAAAGTCAAAGAACAAACTTTATTGCCAATTGGGTATAGAATTATGATTTTTTTATTACTTTCAGTGCTGCAATCGAAGAAGGAAAATGCATTTTCTACAACATCCGCAACTTCGTGCGTTTTCAACTTTCGACCTCTATCGCTGCTCTGTCGCTGATTGCGCTGGCCACTCTGATCGGAATACCGAACCCTCTGAACGCTATGCAGATTCTATGGATCAACATAATTATGGACGGTAAGCCTTTACGAAAAATATTTTTATAGAAAAAAAATGGAAGAAAGACTCTCGACTTTTGTTGTGAACTGTTTTTCTTATTTCTAAGTTTAGTACTATACTGCCGAAACATATCTTGTCTAATTTCAATGTTCCTGCTGCGTTGACGCGGGCTTTATTTTGCAGTCTACGACTTTGACACACCTATTTCTTTTGACTTTTGACAGTCGATCAGTGTTTGATTGGCATTTTAGTATTGCAACTTCTGGCCACCAAAGCGCAAATATTCTACCATGATTACGAGTTTCTGCGAAAATAGAAAAATGGTTATCTCAAAAATGGGAGATCTCTACCCGAACGTATATTTGTGTTGGTTAGATTTATTTATCAACAATATACACAGCATAACAGTCAGTACCAATGCGCAGTGATATAAAAATTTAATTAAAAAGAAACAGAATATAATTAACAAAAATATATATTTAGTGTTAATAATTTACACAAAATTAGTCGAACGAATCCTAACACTATCAACCATCTCCGCATATCTTAGGCATGCTCTACACACTTCCTTCCATCTATCAGCGAACAAATCACACTCGCAGCATTATTTGTTTCAAATAGTGTTGTGTTCCTGCGGTGAGTAAGGTTGCCAGCTCTTTAGGGGGGAGGGGTTCGGCAGGCAACGCATTAGCAATGCTCCAGGTGTTGCTGATGTCAATAGGTAACGGTAACCACTCACCATCAGGAGGGCCGTAAGCCTGTTTGCCTCCGTATAACATTTAAAAAAAAACTTCGGAGCTCATTTAATAATTTAGATTTATTGATGAATTGGCCGTGGTGGCCCCGGCTGAAGAATATGACCCTCCTTATCTACCTATCTGCGGATGTCGTAAGAGGCGACTAAGGGATAAAAGCTAGGGGATGGGCAGCAGCGTCCCTCATTTTAACAACGATAGCTCTAACTGCGCTCGCCAACCCGCATGCCCAGCGTGGTGAGTATGGGCAAATCCCCCCACATGATAAGGAATTTGCTCTGTCTGTGGGGGAGGCCATGTTCAGCAGTGGACGTCGTACGGCTGAAATGATGATGATGATGAATAAAAAAACCACTATGGTTACAAATTAATACATTTGGTGTACAAAAGTTACTTAATTAAATTTTAACCCTGTTTTGTGAGAGCCTGTGATAGGTTAGAAACCTCAAATCACCAGTGCCCCAATCCGCGGAATATTAGTTAGGTAGGTTGGTGTTGATACCACAATTAGTTTAAGAGACAAACTTCTCAGTTACATCTAGTAGGTACATAATAGGAAATTAAGGTGAGGGTTTCATTATTTTATGATTTTTGAATTGTTTTTCTCAATAACCGCAAAACGCACAGTTTTGATTTTTATGACAAAGATAACTTGATCATTTTATTTACGTAAATCCAAGACAGAAACGCGAGTTGTAAAACTTTTCTAGATAGATTTATTTTTTAAAGTTGGGTCCTCTGCAACCGTTTTTTCGAAAATACTCTGAGTCTATCTAACAAAAATAACTTTTTTTAAAATATTGTGTTAGACAATAGAATTGGGTACCTAAATCCAAGACACTTTTTTTAAAAAATAGATAGTTTTTGAGATAATCGATGTTTTCTTATATGTCGCTTACGTCGATTACTTTCGAGCGCCTTCTAACGCTTGCTATCTCTTTCCGCATTCAATTAGAGTACATAGCGCTGTCACTTTAAGTTTATTAATTTGAATATTTATAAGTACCTACTTTAAGTTATTAATGTTAGCCTTTTTTTCAGCCTGAGATACAGGTTTTCCTAGTTCAGGCATAGTGTATTTTTTTTTACCTTTAATTAGATAATTATCCGCAATGTAAATCCTAGCACTAAGGTAATGAATAAATATTTATTATTATTATTATTCACGTATTAAACTTAAACTTAAACACAACCCTTAAACTTAAGGGGAAAATTTACAAAACGATCATAAGACCTGTCGTACTGTATGGATCTGAGTGTTGGGCAACCAAAGGGACGGATGAAAGAAGAGTGCATGCTGCGGAAATGAGAATGTTGAGATGGATGTGCGGAGTGACTAGAATGGACAAGATACGGAATGAGTACATCAGAGGAAGTTTGAAAGTAGCGCCAGTGACTGAGAAGTTGAAGAGCAAAAGGTTAGCGTGGTATGGTCATGTCATGCGGAGGGAAGAATGTCATGTTACTAGAAGAGCGTTAAATATGAATGTGGAAGGATATAAGGGAAGAGGTAGACCAAAGAAAAGATGGATAGACTGTGTGAAAGATGACATGAGTAAGAAAGGAGTGAATACTGATATGACGGCTGATAGAGGGTAGTGGAAGAGAAAAACATGTTGTGCCGACCCCACATGAAGTGGGATAAGGGCAGGGAGATGATGATGATTATTATTCACGTATATTTAATTAAAATCTTATTTATAAAATACATTTTTTACTACAAAAGTACATCTTAATATCAAAAAAGAATATCAAAACAACTATTATAGTAAAAAATATATATAAAAATGGAGAACCACGGACCGCGAAGCTCGGCTCAAGCGGTCGGTGGCTAGGGCTGCAGAGAGAGGAACCTCCTGACTATGCGTGCCGAGTCCAGGAGTACCGCCCTCTGTATCTGGCCCTTCACCCAGCTGTCTAGCGAGAGCCTCTTAAGGTATTGATCGAGGCTCTTCGCTATCAGTCCGTTCACTGACACCACTATCGGGACGATAATTGTTGAATCCACCTCCCACATGGCGGTAATCTCGAAGGCCAAGTCAAGGTACTTGCTGAGCTTGTCCTTCTCGGCCTTCACGAGATTAGCATCATGTGGGATAGTGACATCAACGAGTATCGCCCGGCGCTCCGACCGGTCTACCAGCACGTTATCAGGTTTATTGGCGACAATAGTCCTGTCCGTGATTATTATTATTATTATTATTATTATTACTTTCTTCACTCCGCCCACTCGAAAATTTATTTTTGTATCCTCTTAAAAGAAAAGCAAAGCGTAAAATGATATACGTGTCTGGTTGTGGTCAGGTCCGCCCGCGCAGTCGCTGGGCGTGGAGCCGGTGGACCGCGAGGTGGTGGAGCGGCGCGCGCGCGTGGGCGGGCCGCGCCGCATCCTGTCGCGCGGCCTGCTCGCCAACGTGCTGCTCGCCGCCGCCATCATCATCGCCGGCACGCTGTGGCTCTTCAACCGCGAGGTAACGCTTATAATTTTTTCCTTTGTGGTAAGAAAGACGCCATTTTTATTGTTTGTTTACTATCCGGCCGCCCTATTCTTTTTGTCTATGCCTGTTTGTTTGCTTGTCATAACCCAATTTAGTTTTGCATGCCACAACTTGCACAAAATTAGTTTATACATAATGCCTTATAAATTAAACTTATTTCGACCAATGTTTAGGATTGTAAAAAAAAAATATTTTTATTTTATTTGCTGTATTTTATTTTATTATATAAGTTGCACTGCATATAAAATATATATGGTTTACGAAAAACGTTTTTTCGCCCACGTGATGTCACCCTATTAGGTCCAGTCTGAAAACCAGCGCTGCTTCCCTACTTTGTTCGGGAGTGGCAAATGCTGAGACATGGACCTGGTTTGGCCGCACTCGCACAGTTGCAATGAAAAGGATAGTAACCTACCTACTTTATCTCTTTCTTTTTGCTTGTGTATTTGTTTGTTCTTTATGTAATTTTTGTTTGTTCTTATACTATTTTTCTACTGTGTGTGTGTGTGTGTCAAATAAATAAACTCTTATTCTTATTCTTAACGCCCGCCTTCGAACGCCGTACGATCATTTTGACTCTCCACATAGCTCAGTTGGTAGTAACTCTGCCTTCTGCGCTAGAGGACGCGGGTTCGATTCCCGCACTGGACAAACATTTGTGACTAACATAGATGTTTGTTCTGTGTCTGGGTGTTAAATATATATATATTATGTATATCAGTCAATCAGTTATGTATATGCGTGATAAAATCCGAAATGAGGAAATCCGTAGAAAAACCAAGGTTACCGACATAGCTTTCAGAATTAGCAGGTTGAAGTGGCAGTGGGCCGGCCATATAGCTCGCAGAACCGACAACCGTTGGGGAACAAAGGTTCTCGAGTGGCGACCACGAACCGGACGACGCAGTGTTGGAAGGCCCCCCGCCCGATGGACCGACGACATTGTTAAGGTTGCGGGAAGTCGGTGGATGGAGAAGGCTCAAGACCGCTCGTCATGGAACTCTTTGGGGGAGGCCTATGTTCAGCAGTGGACTTCATCAGGCTGATGATGATGATGATGATGATGATGTATATCAGTCTCTGGTACCCATAGTACAGGCTATGCCTAGTTTGGGATCGGTTGACCGTGTGTAATATGTCCGGAATATTTATTTATTTTACGCCCGAATACTGAAACGTCACTTAAATATACCTAAGTGGTGATATAATTGATGTTTGAGTATAAAATTCTGAACGAAAACGCGGCGTCTCAAATAGTTACTGATACCCACGACACAGGGAACATGTTTAGATGAAGTAGGCTTGTCCACCACCTTTTTTTTTAACGAAGGGTATGATGATGATATTGGTATAGGGCTTGTCCAGCACCTATACCAACATCTCAGTGTTGTCAGAGGTGAGTTAGCGTAGGCAAATAGATTCTGGCGCAGCATGGTGCTGCAATACTAAGCCCCTAACAATGAGCCCCTTTCGCGTAATAGTAAACCTTGTGTAATGTTAGTGGAATTTTGTACCTATTATTTATCTACCTGTTTTTTCTTTCAGATGTCAGACAATAAAATAACTCCCCGTGACACTACGATGACGTTCACGTGCTTCGTACTGTTCGATATGTTCAACGCTCTCTCCTGCCGCTCGCAGACCAAGTCCATCTTCCAGATTGGACTGTTTACGAACAAGTAATTATAATAATAATAATTCATTTATTTCAGACTATAGTAAAGTTACAGGTCTTATTTAACTTATTCTACGGTCCATATCAATAATACCTTAAATCGAACATACATAAAATATAAAAACTGAATTAATAACACAACTTGTAGATGACGAAATCAGCTATGAGCTAGATATACGGCTATGTTTTCAATCATCACCGTCATCATCATTTCAGCCGTTGGATGTCCACTGCTGAACCTTGGAAGGTAACAATCTTGATTGCGAACTTCTCGTACGTTTAATTATTATCCTACTAATATTATAAATGCCAAAAAAGTTGACTCCAAAGATTCATTTAAACGATTAACTCGTGAACATTTTCTTAAGAACATATAGCATCTACACTACATGTTAATAAAACACTTGTTTTGTACTACCTGTTAATCTATTGCATTGTATTATATATATACATATTTTAATATAGTGTATGGTTATACATAGTATAGTTTTTAGTTAAGTTAAACAATCTGTCGCACGCCAACCTCCTGTTTCTACCCAATCAGGCTGGCTGGTAGATAATGCCTTGGCATTAAGCCCACCTTTTGTACATTGTTTTCTTTGTGTGCAATAAAGATTAAAATAAATAAATAAATGCGAATGTTTGTTTGCATGTTTCTGGTTCAATCACGCCCAAACGGCCGAACGGAACTGGATGAAATTTGGCACAGAGATAGATTATAGTCTGGAATAGCATGTAGGCAACTTTTTATCTTCATATGTACCACGCGAGCGAAGCCGCGCGCGGAAGCTAGTTAGTTATAAAGATGATAAAGACCAAAAATGCTTATTAGTTTTTAGAATGAGCACCATCCGGGTTACGTACTATGAAACACCTTGTATAATATAAAAAAACTGTTTTCTAGGATGTTCCTGACAGCAGTGACCCTGAGCTTGGTTGGACAAATGCTGGTCATATATTTCCCACCGTTACAGCGTGTGTTTCAAACGGAGGCACTCACTATTCAAGGTCGGTATATCAACTTTGCTTATCATGTAACTTGATTCTTTCTTGGTCATCCTGTATTAGGTCAGTGACCAGGTTGAGGTATGGTGGTCCTGAACAGGGCCTATGACCGTCGCTGAAAGAATCAATGCAGTGAAAGTGCGTCTTTTAGAGGCTCCATCATCTTCCTGCCCTTATCCCACATCATGTGGGGTCGGCACAACATGTATTCTTCTTCCATTTCCCTCTATCAGTCGTCATCTCAACACTCACTCCTTTCTTCACCATATCCACTTTCACACAGTCCATCCATCTTTTCTTTGGCCTACCTCTATTCCTACAGCCATCCACATTCATATCTAACACTCTTCTTGTCACATGACATTCTTCCCTCCTCATGACATGCCCATACCAAGCTAACCGATTACTCCTCAGCTTTTCCATCACTGGCGCCACTTTCAAACTTCCTTTTTCATACTCATTCCTTACCTTATCCATTTTGGTCACTCCACACAGCCTTTTAGAGGCTCCATTCGTGCACATGTCTTCGAATTTTTAGGTTCTAGAACATGCCGTTTTTCTCACGATGTTTTCCTCTCATTTCTATTTTTTTTAAAGGATTGTGCACGATGTTATTTTTTACGTTTCTGCACTCTTCAGGGCTGGAATTGTTGTACTTTCCATTTACAACAACGGATCATTCAAAGTTATTGTTTTGAGGACTTACGGATTAGTTAGGCTATCTGTCATTCATAAATCGGTAACTCAGCAGTATAATACAGTTGTACTAAAAGAGTCAGCCAATCAACAATTTTTATCAGTAGTCGCAGTACGTTTAACATCACACGTATGTGTTGAACTGTATTTTTTTTTTTGTATTCTGGATATATCACACACGGTCAACTCATCCCAAACTAGGCATAGCCTTTACTAAGGGTACCAGAGATATACATAATAGATAAATATTAAACACCCAAACACAGAACAAACATCTGTGTTAGTCACAAATGTTTGTCCAGTGCGGGAATCGAACCCGCGACTCTAGCGCAGAAGGCAGAGTTACTACCAAATGTGCTATGAGGCCAGTCAAATATGATATGATTGCATACTACAGCCTTCTAGAAATTACCTGATGATGAATGCGTGGTTACTGTTCTTCCAGATCTGATATTCCTCGTGTGCCTGACATCAAGTGTGTTCATCGTCAGCGAGATCAAGAAGCTGGTCGAGCGATCGCTCAAGAAGCGCGCGTTCGGCAACAAGTTCTCGGCGAAGACTCACGACGCGATGGACTTCGTATGACCCAAACCCGACTCGAAGGCCCAGTAAGCTCGAGTCACTTTGACAGCTGTCACAATGACAGCCCGCCAAAACCTGACAGCCCGCCATATTGTGCAAGAGACAGGAGTAGTGAAGTGAACGTTGATGATCGTTATTCCTATTCGTTTTTAGTTAGGCTATCATTTTTTTTTATCGAGCGATCGGATTTATTAATTTATTTTTTATGATTTTAAGTGTATTAGTGAAGTTGCCAGTGTGAATGAATTTTTAGTGAATTGAAATCAAGAGAGGACTTGGAAAATGAACTAAGTCATATAATAATGCATTTCTCTAAATTATAAAAGCTATCAGCTTTTCATATTATTGCTTATATTTTTTGAGGCTAATTTTGCGAACAAAACTATTTATTTTGCAATTTTTTTTTACGTAAAGGCTATAGTTATTTTCAAGCTGCTGTAATGCTAATTTGAATTATAATTTACAACCATTCCATATCGAAGGTCTTTTAGGATAAAATATTATTAAAATGGTAATGTTCTTGTGGTAATAAAACCAGTGTGTTGAATGGACTCAGTGCACTTCCATTTAAATATTGATTAGATTTTAAAATCTTAGCTTTTGCTGGTAGCTGTTCGCAAATTTACGAGCTTTTAATGACTCATTTCACGAACACATTTTTAGCGTAAGTTTTAAGACTGATTTTACAGTTACACTGAACGTTGTCGCGTATGTTACACATGCTAGCGTTACTGTTAGTTCCGCCCATCCATGACGATACTCAAAACAAACTAGTTGCAAACTTAAATCACCCAGAAGTGCGCAACCAATCGCAAACTGGTGTGCTTGGTGGCGTCACAAACTGGTGTGATTGACTGTCACAAACTGGTGTGATTGGTTGCGTCACAACCTGGTGTGATTTGTCGTCGTCGTGTATGGACCGCCATTAAATATTAGTGCTGTGTCATTTTTGTTACTCATTGGTGATTTTACAAACTAAAAAATAAAATAAAATAAAAGGGCATTTATTCACCAAGAATCCTACACACAGCTATAAAAATACAATTGGTAATTTACAGGTTTTGGTATGTATGTAGGTAGACAGGTGAAATGGTCGAGGGCTAGTTGGATACAAACTCAAATTACCAGTGAGTAGTACTATTGAGCTAGCTAGAATGTCACAAATATGTCAATGGCCAGTTACAAACTGGTTCGTAACGCGTTTGTAACTATTGCGCTACTGCTTTAGTTTCGATTCCGAATATTGCTACAAGTAATGCAACATTATCATAATCATAGTCGCCGATCAGTGTCAGTCACGTGTCACGGTAGTTCAGTCACGTGACAATGGTCAGGGTGACTGTAAATTCAGCCTTAACTATTATTTTTTAACTTTTGTGGCAGGTTTTATGTCATAAACAGTTATAAAAATGGTTCTCGTTAAGCTAAGTAGGTTTGGTGCAAGTGGGCATTAGTTTATGTTGAGCTTTAATATAAAGGTATTTTGGATAGAGAAGTTAAATCTCCTAATTAGTTTTAGCAAAATGTCGTAAGTAGGAAAGTCAGTTGCCTAGCAACAATAATAAACAATGTTTATTATAAATTTCATTGTCTTCAGTGCCCTTGAAAATACAAGTTGATTCTTAATATGTATACTATCCCGAAAAGAGATTCTACACCAAATCGACAAAAAAGTTTGTTTTAATACAACTAATGTGGATAACAAGCGCACGTCCCGCCTGTTAGTAAGTGTTTACCGTAGCATATAAACGCCAGACGAACAAACCAGAGGCATCACATACGCGTTTCCGTTTTTTTATTTAAAATATTGGAATCAAACGGTTTTTATCGCGTACATTTTTTATATTATATTCCCGACGTTTCGACTGTGTTGCAACAATCGTAAGTAAGCGGGCAGACTCTTAACACCCGTTTGATTTCAATAAGCTATGTATACTGATCGCGAAAGTTTGAGAAATACTATTGAAAATATTGTTATTATAACACTTTTTCTTTTTGTTGATAGTATACGTACTATCAAGCACCTTGTATGCCCAATGTAAGTGTTTTTACGACTCGAAATCAAACATAAATAAATGCAGAGATGACAGTACACAATGACAGTTTTACTTAAAAATTAACAATTAACAAAACTGTAGCTTCTTACGTTTTAAAAGATTAGTAATAAATAAATCATCTATAAAATATTCAGCTCTGTGATAGGACCTCAATTTCACCCAGAGACCAACTCTATAAACAGATTTTGAAGGTTGGTCCTGACTAGCGCCGCGTCGCATCGCATCCTTGCCATACAAAAAGTTGATTTTGTTTGGAGCCGCGCGCGATAGTGCGTAAGGTTGAAGTTGTCATGACAACCGCGTTGCATGACATTGCAAGCGCATGTCGCGTGTGGCCATTTATATCAAATGAGCTCTTGCGGCAAAGTGCGATACGACGGAGTGGTGCTAGTCAGGGCCAACCCTTAGCTGTAACCGACATCTGTCAAAAAACTATGGTTGGGCCATTTTATTTTTTAATTCGAAAGATTGTACCAAAACTTTTGGTGTATAACCCACTTTTAAAGTAATGATTGCAATGTTGGTTGCTATAGACTATTATAATAATTATAAAGGTTTATAGTCATTTAGCCATTTTAGTGAATTCGTGTTTCCTGCATTATCAACCTTATGGTCATATCTCTATAAGATGCTTATTATTATGTAAGTCGTCATTTCATTCAATTACGCTTTTTTCCGCACAGCTTGGCTTGAAATTAAAATTGCTTATTAAAAATGATTTTTAGTGAACCAGATCCTTGAAACTCTATAATAAAATTTCTCTTCAAGTTCTGATGTATCAGCTAAAAGATTTTGTGATAAAAGGTCATCAGGGTATCTAAAATGGTCACTTTTGACTAATCACAACTTGATTTGAGTACAATTCAGCATTAGCAGCTTTTGTTCATACAGTTTTCCATAATGCTCTGTTGGCCTAGTGGAAGGTACCCCGACTTTTAATCCATAGGTCGTGGACTCGAACCCGGTCGTGCACCAGTGTTATTTCCAAAATCAAATTTCATCCAAATCCGATCGGCTGTTTAGGCGTGATTGAACAACAAACATCCTCACAAACTTTCGCATTTTAATATTAGTACGATTGTACGCAGATCATAATATGAACCCTCAAAAGACTCCCAGGCCTTATTTACCTCAGGGCGCCATTGGTCGACAGTTTCACCAAGGCTAGTGTTCAGCAGCACAGTAACCGGCCGTTCAACAACTTTGTGACTTACCCGGTCGTTATGGCACATGTTTTCATAAAATTATTTTTCATACTGACATGACGGCTGATATAGGTGAGTGGAAGAGGAAGCGGTAGGGCACAGCGAGATTTTCTCGTTCTGAATTGGAGCAGCCCGCCTGGGGAAGTACCTCCGCCTTACAGAAGATCGCAGCCAAATAACATTATTTGTTACAAATAGTGTTGTGTTCCTGCGGTGAATAAGGTTGCCAGAGCTCTTTAGGGGGGAGGGGGTTTGGGGTCGGCAACGCGTGCGTGATGCCTCTGATATTGCAAGCGCTCATAGGCTACGGTAACCGCTTACCAACAGGTGGGCCGTATGCTTGTTTGCCACATAAAAACATGTGCCGACCCCACATGAAGTAGGACAAGGGCTGGGAGACGATGATTTGTCATCATAACCGACGGTTACAGTGATAGCCTGTTTATGTGTTGGTGAACATTGGCCTAAGTAGTGCTTTAGACCCCACCCCCCCCCCTGAGCTGGGTATAAGTCGACAACTGATAAGTCAAGTGTGGGTCGGTCCGGCCTGTCCTGACTGGACCTCGACTATGTGACCCCCCCTGGACTCAAAGGTTGGAACCGCCCTTGCGCGACTGCTAAAGCAGTCTCGTGTATGCAGTCAGTCGATCAGTGCGATCAGTTGACTGCTTCAAGCTGTCCGTGTATGGCATCCTTAAAATCAAAAATAATCGCTTCGTTGAATGGCCAGTTAATATGTTAGTGAATTGTTGGAATTGTGTTTTTATGTCTTGTAGTAAAAGTATAAAGTGTAATGATTTAGTTAAGAGTGAGTGAGTTGGCTGTGATACTATGAAATATCATTGAGAAATTTTTAACATTTTTCTAGACCTGTCATCACTATTTAATGTATTTAAAATCACGCACGAAACTATGAAATATCATTGAGATATTTTTGCATTTTTCTCGACCTGTCATCACTATTTAATCTATTTAGAATCACGTACGAAAACACTACACAAACATCACAATTAAAGATAATTTTTAAATATTTTAAAATATAAGAAACCATCTTTCCAATTTCAAGATAGAAATTCATTTTAGTATGTGTGGGTTGGATCACATCCGTAGGCACGCGTTAGCGCAGTTAAAGCGTGTTTTGTATGTAATCGGCACCATCGAAACTAGCTCCTAATGTACGCGCCGGCAGAAAATGAGGCCCGAAACTAAAAGTTGTTAATTTTTTTTAAATGAAGTAGGTACCGAATTTCCTATTTTACTGGATATGCTAATAAACTCATTTTCAATATAATTAGTATCAAATTGTATGTAATTAGTTACAAATTGTATGTCATTAGTTACAAATTGTATGTCATTAGTTACAAATTGTATGTAATAAGTTACAAATTTTATAATTCGTTACAAATTGTATTTAATTAGCTACAATTGTATGACAGGAGTGATGTTGCGTGATTGCATACTTAAATGTGTTCCAACCCTGTAAGTGTGGTCTAATTTGTATGGTGCTTGAGTATACCTGTAATTTTTAAACAAATTGTAAATATAAAACAGTATTGTAATAAATAAATGAAGCAGAAAAAAACACATAGCACGCTTATATGAATTAAATGTAACTTTGTCCTAAAATTCAGCGTTCATATAATTTTTAAGAACTTAATGCTGCACTTTCTAAGATATTTTATAAAAAGTTTAATTGATCGAGAAAAAAAATTTATCCAATTGTAATGTTGTCCTTTTCTATCTCAATCTCTTTGTAACGGGAATGAAAGAGACAACAATAAATAATTGACATTTGAATATCTGTCATATTCAAATAACGTTTAGAATATCATGGTTTGAGTGATTGGGTATTGGAGCTTATTTATATAAGACTAAGGGCTAGAATCCAATCCCCAGTCAGTGTTATGTGTTAGTCAATTTGTGTATGCTTCTATTAGTAATTTGTTTGTATTATTTGGTGATGGTGGCTGCGTATTGTAATCAGTAGCCATTATGAATTTATCATGCGTTGTAAAAACGAAAACAACCAAATTCAATTATGGAAATCTTATTTTTTTAATATTACGTTTGTATTGGTTTGATCACGTGGGCGACGGCTTTAAACTGAACAAAAATATATAAAAAAATATTTCGACTTATAGTAAAATTAAGGGATGTTTTAGTTTTCAAAAACAGTTGATCGAATATACTTAAATTAAATTTATATGGGATCACTTTATGGTGTAAACAATACAAAAATAAATATTCAATAGGACCAGAAGCCGGTCAAAAAGTACAGTACATACACTAGTCGTCAATGGGTAACCAATAACATACCAGCGACAAGACGATCTAGCGTTATTATAAAAAAAACTTTTCGTAAGTAGTCAATAATTTTAAATACTTATCCTTAATTTTGATTGTTTTTTTCCCATAATTGTGGATTTTGATTCATAAATCAAGTACATACCTATTTTTAACTATTGAAAATCGCAGCTATTTATAAAATGTAATGTGTGTTGTGTCTTCTATCACGAATTGTATGACATTGTGATTTTCAATCATATCTGTATATCTTCTAATGACCTGTACGAAAAAATTGGACAAGCCATGGCGTAGTTTGTGTTCGTCCTTTTATTACCGTGTCAGATTGGCTTGAAATAAGAAAAATGCTATCATTTAATATTATTAGCGGTTCCGCGGAGCGTTATAAAAGTTACCAATCGCTAAGCCATAACGGTCTCCAAGAGTAATATTAACTACTTCACCGTGGTTGGCCAATAGGTCATTCGTACTTAGAAACTGCACTACACTAAACTGAAGTCAGTTTAGTGTCTTCATTTAAGCCATTGGATATCACTATCGATGACGTTACACTTTATATATTATAATAAAAATATCTTTTATTTTATTTACGCCAATGCGACATGCCTTGATATTTCATTTTTATTTTGTTAAAGCCAAACCGACATGGCTTAATAAAAGTACCATCCGATTAGAGCCTTTCCTGAACGTTGCTTCGCATAATATATCTGGTAAGATAGGCAAAAAGCTATGATTTGCTTACATTGGTAGATTCCGTCTAATCTAAAACTGAACGTCCCTCCACTGTGTTTTTCCTTGTGTTTTTAGTGGACGGGCGTTCATTTTTAGATAAGATATTGTCTACTTAAATAATGTGTAATTTTTATCAAAGTCTTGTCCAATGATTGTACATGCCATTGTTTCCTAATCGGTATTTATCCATCTTCTATATAACTTTAGTGTACTACTTAGTTTACTAGTGAATGCAATCATCTTTATTATAGACGCCTCTGACTGCAAACTCTTATACATCTTAAATGATTCACCATAAATGAGCCTTCAGACTCATCGTTCATATGATTTAAGACTCATTTGAGCGACTGAAAGCGGTAGAGGTTATAGGTACTGGTACCGTTAAAACATTTCGGTACTATTATGCTATACCGGTAGGGCATTACGGTACCGTTATTTCATACCGGTTGATTTCGGTACCGAAATTTTGAGCCGCGGCTAGTTCGCTAGGACAGTCGCGCCGCGGTGGCGGGGTGGCGGCGTTTCATTAAAGAAAACCTTTTTAAACCTTTATTTATTTCGGTAATATGTACCGGTAGCGAAATAAACCGAAATGAACTGCGAAGCTAGATTTTCCGGTACCGTTATATTTATCGGTAGAGAAATATTCGGGTAACCGGAATTTATCGGTATGACGTCATATCCTTGTTTAAAGGTACCTTTATATTCCGGTTATTCAGTCCCTGCTTTCAATGACCGATTCAATAAATAAAACAACCAATTTCATACACAAGCTCCGGCCCCCACCCTAGATTTTCCTGTCTGGGATTTTTTATAAAATACACTAAGCTTTATGAGCAATCGGAAAGTGTCCAAAAAGGCACGACTGGCTGTGCATGGAGGAGTGTTAGTGCCGACACTAATGTAAAGTAGGATAAATGCAGTGGAAATGAGAGCTTTGGGAAGTATGTGTGGAGTAACTTTGAAAGATAGAGTGAGGAACAGTGTGATAAGAGAACGTTGTGGAGTGAAAGAAGATGTAGTGATGAGGATTGAGAAAGGTATGTTGAGATGGTTTGGTCATGTAGAGAGGATGAACGAAAGAAGATTGACGAAGCAGGTGTATAAGACGAGTGTGAATGGAACCGTTGGAAGGGGAAGACCTAGGCGAACGTTCAGCGACCAAATCGGTGACGTTGTGGACAAAGGCCAGGTCAAGAGTACCCTAAACCGACGAGCATGTATGAGGAGTGTGATGAGAGTGAATGAAGCGAAAGAGGTATGTCAGGATCGTAGCAAGTGGAAGGCCGTGGTCTCTGCCTACCCCTCTGGGAAATAGGCGTGATTTATGTATGTATGTACGTACACTAAGCTTTGAGGACCCATTACCCAGACGGCCTCAGCTTCGTCAAATTGACAGTAACTAACATAGGTGTTTTCAGAAAATATTATGGTCCTCTAATGAGCGCTAACCTGAATTTCACCGTGTGATAAAATCCGAAATATCGAAATCCATAACTGCTCTCAATTATCAAGTGGCAGTGGGTAGGCCATATAGCTCACAGAACAATACAATAACTATATACAGGGTGAGTTTTTTTTCAGGGCCACTCAGGCGAACGGCTAACATCACTTGTCGATTACTCTCACGGTTTCCGATGCCGCCTAAGTGGCCCTGAAAAAAACTCACCCTGTATAGCTGGCCATAGAGCTATATAGCTATACTGCCACTTCAAATTCCTAATTCTGAGAGCTGTTGTGGTGGTCTTGGTTGTACGGACTTCCTCGTTTCTGTTTTTATGACATAATGAAACTCCGAGCATTTGGCGTTATAAAATATTGCATTCATTAGTAAATGTTTGTTGGTTGTTAGTAAATAAGAATTTTCATGTTTATTATCAGAACGTAGGGTAGGGATTGACTCTCTTTAGCATAAGGCACCATAGGGCATTTATAGTAGAAAGTTAAAAGTTATTCGAATTGTATCACTAATGAAATAGATCAAAATATTTGTAGTGTTTTATAAATTTGATAGGGAATTCAAATGTTTCACTATAAAAGCTTGGCTGGTGCAAACATTTGCAATCTCATTCAATATTTTGTATTCTAAATACAACTCTCTACTATTTTCAACTCTGTAAAATAGTTAAAAGTATATACTATAATGTATATAAAAAAATATCCCACTTACAACATACTGACCCCACACTAGCATTCCCCGTGTCGTGGGCATCAGAATCTACGAGTAGGTACCGTCCAGTCCACAAAAAATTTACAGATCAACAAAAAAATGTTACGGTTGTTGAAACAATTCGCAAACCATGCAACATCCAACTGACAACTGTTCTAAAATGCATCCTGCGAGTTCACCAACACTATAACACGCGGTTGCTGTAACCATCGGTCAAGCTGACTAAGGTGACGATGAAGTCCAGGCCGATTTCGGCGACGTCTAGAAGTTATTAAAACATCTGTTTAAAAATAATGAGTACCTAGGTACTTGCAACTGTACTGAGATTACATTTCATAATTTTCAAAAGTATGTCACAATAACGACGACGATTGAGACCTACACGGTAAAGGTGAAAATGTTACGTAATTTTTGTGTTTTTGCTTTGTAAATCTTTACGTTTGTACTGTAGCATCATTTTGAAGATCATGAAATGCTTACATCGTTGTCCAGGCGGTTGTAGGTACCTATGATGCATATCCGTTAGCGACCGGTTATTGTGTTGGTGAACAAAAGTCTAAATGCTCATTAAAGCCCTCCTTTCTTTGGTACCTACTTACATAATAGCATAACTATAATAGTGTACAATAACCTAATCACCGCACAAGTAACGTTCGCATACCGAAGCGTTTGTTGATCTTCGGTAAACGAAGGATTGAACTTCTTGACTACTTGGGAGTATGTGCGAACTAACCAAAGTTTTATCTTGCAAATAAATAGTCTGAGAATATCAATTTTTGTTTTTATCCTCACATATCCTAAGTAGGTAGTGTTCAATAATAATGTTCAACACTGTGTTGGTGTAGGTGACTTATGTAGGTACTAAAACGATTATATTCTGTGAAAACAACGACAAATCGCGATTTCAAGCTGCCATTATGAAGCCGGACTTTCAGACAGCACATCTGACCAGCACCCAGACTCCAAAATACCTCGTTTCCTGTCTAGAAAGAATTGCATTCCGCGCGGTTCTTAGTAGAGGCCCTCAGAATTGGTTTCTCGGCGGAGGTAGCGGCCCCCGCTCCACTGTCAGTCGGACCCTTGTCACGTGAGTGCGCGCACGCTTCTCGTCTCATTCTCTAACTAGACTAACCACGTGTCCACAACCTCTGTCTAGAACTCGATCACGTGGTTTTATAACTAACGAATAGCAGCGAGCAAAAAGAGATATTTCAACGATAAACATCTGTTTAGCACAATCGCATGCCAGGTGATGCCATAGTTCCCCGCTTAGTGGTTACACGCGTCACCGCACACGCATCGTCTGGCGCCCCTCCAGATTATCAGCAAATTATCTGGGCCACTCCACGCGTATAAAAACCCAGCGCGGACAGTTAAAAATCAGTCGCTATTCAGCTAGCGACGAGTAAGCTTGAGCGATAGCCTCCTGCAGTCCTCAAGCGTAGCTGGCTCTCGGCAGCTAGCTTAGCTTGGGCGATAGCCTTTGCAGTCCTCAAGTGATTCGTCGTTGTCGGCAGGCAGTTCGTTTTCGCTCAAGGCTAAAGTGAAAGTTACAGTGTTCTACAAAATCAACGCCCTGTGGAAACTGTACAAATTGCTTGCAAGTCTTGCAAAGAAGAAAGTAATACTTGGAAGCCAAAATGACCGTTCAGTTAACCCAGGAGCAGTTCCAAGAGTTACTGGGTCGCATATCAGCTATTCATTCATCAGCAAACATGAATTTTACCCAGTGCACCCTCCGTTTTCACGGCGAACGCGACCATGCGAAAGTCGATGAGTTTATCAATGCAGTTACTGCTTTTAAGCAACTTGAAAAAATACCCGATGAAGACGCGCTATTTGGTCTTCCACTGCTCTTGAAAGATGCTGCGAGTACCTGGTGGGCAGAAGTGCGTTCTGACGTCAATTCCTGGACGGAGGCATTGGACCGCATACGATCAGAGTTTGCGCCGAAGCCCTACGAGGTATATTTACAGATATTTGCAAATCCACAGGGCGAGAATGAAAATATTGATGACTTTTTAAACGGAAAGAAACAGTTGCTCGGAATGTTACCAGCGGGACGACACGATGACGAAGTCCAAATAGATTTTATTTACGGACTGTTGAGATCGGATTTGAGAAAGGAAATACGCCGCACTGATGTGAAGTCCTTTGCAGGACTGACGAAAAGAGTTCGCCACCTGGAATCATTGACGAAGCGACGAAAGCTTGCTAAGTCCATTCAACCGTCTATCACAAAACCACCAAAAAAGCGGTGTTCGTTTTGTAGAATGAAAGGACACACTGCCGAAACATGCAAAAGAAGATTGGCTCGATTGGCAAAAGCAGAGTTAGAAAGCAAGACAGCCGCTTCTGTACCGACTGATTCTGATAAAATAACGTTAGACAAATCGTCTATGCGATCATCTGAAAGAAGAATGGCACGACTGATTGAGGCTGAGTTAAAACAGAAGGCGGCAATCGCTGCTGCTTTGAAGGCTGAGCCAAAGGCAGATTCTCCTATGTCACCGACGTCAACCGTGGACTCTACGGTAGATTCGCCGATGTCACCACCGCCACCCGTGGCTGAATCGCCCATGTCACCGCCACTTGTGGCTGCATCGCCCATGTCACCGCCTCCCGTGACTGAATCGCCCATGTCACCGCCACCGGTAGTAGACTCGCCCATGTCACCACCACCGGTAGTCAACTCACCCATGTCACCGACGTCAGATGATGAAGAACCTAGCATATACTGCTTTGGATGTGGAGCCCCAAACGTGTGGAGAAGCATTTGTGCTAAATGCAAGAATGCGTAGAATGAATTAGACAGCTTTTTCTTCTTTTAAAAATCGAAGGATTTCACTGTTATAACATCTACCCACCCACCCACTGACTAGGATGCTAGTGCATCACTTTCTTTGTAAGTTTATCTGTGTTATGTTTAGTTAATATAAATTGTTCCCAAATAATGTCTTTCTATTGTTAATAATACCTACTCTGAGATGTCGCCTGCAGAAAACGAACAGGCAAGGCGCGCGCGTGTACTTGTACAGTAGAGCCAGAGGTTAGCTCTCATTTTTCATAAGTCAGCTAGGCATTTGATTTTCCGATACTTCTGGCTGTTGTGTAGCAAAGCAGGACACTAGGGCATTTTTCAATACTGTTTTAGTACTTCAAGAGCAGTATGTTCCGCCCCAAATGAAGTTTTGTATTTTTAAGCCTCCCTGTGCTTTGCTGTCGTTAGCATCACCACATCCACAGCTGTAGTTTCAAAATGGCTGCTGCGCAGGCCGGACGAGTTTTGAGTCTGATTTTATTTATTATTGTGCAGTGCATTTATAGTCAGGGATACAAAATTCCCCCGGTGAGGATAGAGGTATTTAGACCTAAAGGGTTTCGAGCTTCCATTGAAGGTGAGTTAGCTAGACCGTTTTAGCTTTAATCCTAATGTAAAAGTACCTACGTACCTAGGTATCTTAGGGTAAAACATCTCAAGTATATAATAAAAATGAAAACAGACAATTTAACCCTGTCATTACTGTCATAGATCTCTGCTCAATAAAAATATGAAATATGATTTTTTAGTTTGGTTTATTTTTTTTGCTTTGGCGTGCGTAATGAATATGACTTTTATATGTATGTTCAAAATTTATTTCAAAATGCTCCTTACGCCTACTGGTGAAAGTCAATTTTGAGTTTGACATTTGAGGGTAAACGATCTATCACAACGATATCGCAAGCTCCAAAAGTCTAACTCAAAATTGACTTTAATCAGTTGAGTTAAGGATCAATTTGAAATAAATTTCAGATTACATATCGCATGCCGTTTGAACACGGCTTGAGGGTTCGACTGTGTGTGTATCACGCAGTAGTGTTTTTGTACAATTATTCCAAGAAGCGTAATAAACCAGGAAAGTGTTGTCAATGACTGTCAATGACCCTAAGGTAAGTCCCGTTATTATAATATCAACATACTATGAATGGTATTCTTTCGTTAGAGCGTATTATTTAGGCAGGTAATGTATGTATCTTTAGACAACGTGATCCGTAACTAAGTACCTAAGTATTATAATTGTCCCAAAAGTTCAACTGTTACTACAAATGATAAGCCCATCATTTGTAGTAACAGTTGAACTACTCGTTAGAAGGTAGGTGCTAAGTACTGAGCGATTCTATCGACGAAAAGAAAAAACAGTAGGGCAAATAATTTTTTTTGAGATTTTTTAAATAAGATATTTTTGTAACATCTTGGCCCCTTTTGGTACAAATAGCGAAAAGAAGAAAATAATTGCGCGTGTTAGTGCAATATCAATAACTCAAAATAGCAGCGAGTTTACACGAGATCGGGGGTTTCTTGAGATAAAGCTTGACCTCTGTCTCAGATACCTGCGTCATGATGCGTCATGCTGGTCAAGCGAGTGATAGCATCAGCGCACAAAAAAAGTTTTGTTGTGCACAGGAAGAATCATAAATGTATAACATCTTGAAAGATAGATAGATAGAAAATGCTTTATGCACACCATAAAAGTACAAACATTAACAAAAAACAATAAAAACTAAACTATGTGATGAACAATGGGCGGCCTTATCGCTGAAGTAGCGATCTCTACCAGACAACCTTTGGATGGAGTGGACTGGATATGACTAAATAGGGGTATATCAGATGTACTTAACTATAATAAATTTTGATATAATGTTGTGCACACAACCTAAAAATCAATTTTACCTACTAAACATTTTAACTACATAATATTATATTCAATAATATATATAATATTATATATGAAAGGGACTTTTTCTATTTATTCTAATTCCATTTTCAGCCGTTTTTATCCCACTGCTGGGCAAAAGCCTCCTCCCATTCCCTCCACACTTCACGACCTGTGCAACGACTGGTCTCATAGCTCAGTTGGTAGTAACTCTGCCTTCTGCGCTAGAGGTCGCGGATTCGATCCCCGCACTGGACAAACATTTGTGTGATGAACACAGATGTTTGTTCTGTGTCTGGGTGTTAAATATATATCTATTATGTATATCAGTCTCTGGTACTCATAATACAGGCTATGCCTAGTTTGGGACCAGTTGACCGTGTGAATATGTCCGGAATATTTAAAAAAAAAATTAAAAAAAAAAAAAAAAAAACGTCAACCTCTATCAGAAATTGGTCGAGCTCATCCTGCCATCTTTTTTTATCAGCGAAAAAAAAATACGTTAGCTTTTTTTTCTTTTACTTTATGAACCTAATTATTATACTTACGAAACGTTCGATATCCAGATTACTAGGTACCTAAACAGCTGAGTAATTGAGTTTGAACTGATTTGACCCCAAAGCAACTGATAGAGTTTTTTCAATGAGACATGTTGAACTTCCAAAAGTCGTAAAACAATATTGCCGATTGGGTATACAATAAGTCCTTTTCGTGATAGCATACAAACCTATAATTAAGCACCTTGTTGTATCCGGTTCTCGCTATGACTTGTCCTCTCATACAGGGAATGATGGGGGTAGAACCTCCTGCGGCCTAGAATCTAAACAACCTTTTTCAATGCTTGCCTGTTTAGATTCTAGGCGTTTCACGAAATCTGATTATTATTTCAGATGCACCCAGTGACAGGCTCGCCCTTTTCACCTTCCAAGGGAACATCAACAAGGTCATCGGTTCCAATGATGTGGGAGTCATTTCAGGAGAGGTACGAATTACTCTTGATTTTTCGATAAGCAGTTCCGGCAGAACTTTGAAAGTAGCGCCAGCGACTGAAAAGATGAGGAGTAATAGGTTGCGTATGGGCGTGTTATGGGGAGGGAAGAAAACCATGTTACAAGAACAATGATGGTTAAGATTGTGGATGGATAGCTGCAAGAGTAGAGTAGAACAGATGGTGTAAAAAAGGTGTGACCTACCTAATGAGATGACGGCTGATAGGAGAAATTCGAAGAAATAAACGCACGATGATGATGATTTTGGATTAGCAGCGTTTCTTGCTAGTGAGTAAAGCGTGAGTGAGCTATATTATGTCATCACTGGCAACACGCACTGATTGTAGACTTTCGACTTGAGAATCTTTGGTATTTGCCACGAGAAAGAAAGAAAAGAAAGAAAACATGTTTATTTGCTCCAACAACGCTTAGGTACTAAACATTAAAAAAAAGAAAACACAAAACAAAACATACCTAAAACACACAAAAGCTTGGGTACCTATGTAGTTGTAGGCACAGATCTAGTGAGGTAGGTACATATAGGTAGTAGGTAGGAGGTACGTTGTATATGCGTTATGTGGGGCAAATGGGTCCCGTCTCAGAATAAAGCTGCATCACAGGTCTGATCTGGTAGACGAGAAGATATAACAAAGTTTTCCAAACACTGCCCATCCATGTTGTATTCATTTGTCCTAGTAATGTTTTCAATATAACCTCAGGTGACAGAGGCCAGTAACGGACGGTGGACCTTCGAAGATTCCAATGTGGAGCTGAAGGTTGGTGACGTCATCAGCTATTACGTATTTGTTGCTGTGAACAGCACGGGACATCTGTCTGATGGTCTTACATACACGGTTAATGGTAAGTTGGTACTAATGTAATAATTTACTGCCACGAAAACCATGATTTGTATAAAAATGCACTTTCTTTCTCTGGTGACTGACTCAAAGCATAATCATGAAAAAACAATGAGCCAAACCAACGCCAAGCAGCTAGAGCCATCTTCAAGTTCTTCTAAAACGTCGCCAGTATCTGTACCAACCAACTTCCAACTCCACAGAACTCGAGGACCGTGCAGGAGCCCCTGAGGCACCATCAGGCGACTGCAGACCTACCCGTACGCTAGTGCGTGGAGGCACCGCCTGCGCCGGGCAGACTATCTTCGAAGACCAATTCGATTCCTTGAGAGAAAACATTTGGCAAATCGAACAGTACATTCCTGTATTTAATCCGGTAAGCTTTAAACGTAATCATGTTCCACTGTCTATGGGTACGGGTAAACCTTCGGCTTAACAAATACCACCACTGGTCCTCAGTCAACTATAAAGGTGATTCATAATATGTACGCTATCCCGAAAGGGGCTTATTATACACCCAAATGACCATAAAGTTAGTTCTACGACATTTGGAAATTCAATATTTTTCATTGAAAATACACTGTGCGACAATCAGCTGTTTTTGTCGAATCAGTTTAAACTCAATTATTCAGCTGTTTCAGGTAGCAATCGATCCAAAAAAATTATAGTCACTACCAGCTGTGTTTTTTGCCTGATACTTCTAGGCTTGTTAGCGAGGAACAAGCGTAGCTTAACCTAGTTTATAAAACGTTTCATAGTGTTCTTAGTAAACTTGGTACTGTTTTCAGGAGTATCCTTTCAACTCTTACCAGCGCCTCTCCTCTCAGCCGACGGTGACCACGAGCGGCGGCTCCCTACGCATCACTCCGATACTGCAACAGAGCTTAAGTGGGTTCACCAACGAGTCTATCTACTCTGGAGACCTGAATCTTTTCAGCGGGTAAGTATCCTCTCACTTTTCTTCCACTCATCTTTGCGATTTTGTTGAGGCGGTGACTTTGACAGTCTCAAGGATTTATGTCATGGTATTATTTGGGGGAGGCCTATGTCCAGCTGTTGACTTCTATATGCTGAACGGAAACGCTTACGGAATTCTACGGATCAGTATTTTGGAAGGCTTTAAAGTCTTGCCACTGCGAGTTCCGTTTTCCGTACCTTCTACCTTTATGCATCACGTGTACCTTATTTTCCAGCTGCACCGCCCAATCAGAAGCCTGCGTAGCCTCCGCATCGGGAGCCGACATTCTCCCGCCAGTGGTCAGTGGGAGGCTGATCAGCAAGGCCTTCGCGTTCACATATGGCAAGGTGGATATACGTGCGAAGCTGCCTCAGGGGGATTGGCTCTATCCAGGTATTATCATCAGCAAATGATAAATTGGAGACGGGCTGACCCTAGTCGAGTCTCATATACATGATCACTTACAATTTCTATGGTGGAGGCTGACCCAAATATGAGTTAGTCCGGCTAGGCAGTTCGGGTATCCAAGACCTACGGTGTACCAACAGACTATAGTGTAGGCCTTTTGTACCCTGACGATCTAGCTCAAGTATCTACAACGTGCGGGTCCTTAAACCACGCCTTGGGTATGTCTCCAGTTGGTCAATTAATTAATCTAACTATTTACAGAAATCCTACTGGAACCATTCTTGAAGAAATATGGCAGTCAGCGGTTTGCATCAGGAGTGTTGAAGATAGCCACCGCGAGAGGCAACAGGCAGCTTAACGCGGGTTCCACAGACTATTCTAACAAGGCAAGCAAACAACCAACCATGCCCAACATTTTCGAGCACAGCATCATTTGACTATGGCGTAATTAATTTGGCTAGCTGATTTTTCCTTGATAGATAATAGGTATTGGTTAAATCACAATTGAAATCACATTTTTCGACTTTGCCTACTTTGCCCTGCCTACTATTTATTCCAGAATTGTTTGCTTTAGGTCCTGTATGGAGGACCCATCATGGATTCCCAGTGCCACGACAATCTGCTGGCGAGTAAAATCAGAACTGACGGCAAGCTATGGGGGGATGACTACCACGTGTACTCTGTGCGATGGGCTCCAGGTATTTTCAACTTGCATATTTATATGAATTTCCCATAACTGTATAATCTTATAATTAAGTTAAGTATAGGTTAAGTATAATTAATTAAGACAGTTCAGCGTTTTGGTGTAAACTGTGAGCTCACTGTCCTGAATGAAATAAATAAATAAATAAATAAATAAAATAATGAATTAGTGTAACTGGTTTTTAAGGTGAGGGTTAAATAGTTTTGTGATTTTTGAACTGTTTTTTCTCAATAACCGCAAAACGCATAGTTTTGATTTTGATGACAAACATAACTTGAGCATTTTATTTACCTAAATCCAAGACAGAAACGCGATTGGTAAAACTTTTCTCGATAGATTTATTTTTTAAATTTCGGTACTCTGCAACAGTTTTTTCGAAAATACTCAGAAACTATCAATCATAAATAACTTTTTTTAAAAATATTGTGTTAGACAATAGCATTGGGTAACTAAATACAAGACACTTTTTTTTTTAATACTTAGTTTATAAGATAATCGATATTTTCTTAAGTCGATTACTTTCGAGCGCCTTCTAACGCTTGCTATCTCTTTCCGCAATCAATTATAGTACGTAGCGCTCTCACTTTCTCATAGCGCCTTAATCGATTTAATTAAATAAATGCCAATTTCTTCAGAGCGCATTACCCTCAGTGTGGACGGGACGGAGTGGGCGCGGGTGGAGCCGGCTGCGAGCGGGCTAGCGAGCCGGCTGCCGCAGGAGTGCCGCCAGCTGCCCCGAGCCCTGTTGGCCTTGGGCTCCAAGATGGCGCCATTTGACGACCATGCAAGTATTGAACCTGAAGTCGAACCTGCAGTTTCGCGTCTCAGCAAGCCAGACGCCCACTGCACCTTATTTAATCTATTTTAGATGTTCGAAACAGCATCAGGTGCAACTTTTTCATGAATTTATAATATTTCTGCACTACAATGTTTATTTTTTTGACATACCTACTGTAGGCGAAGGTTTGGTGGTGTTGGTGGAAGTATGAATAAGTAGTCCAGAAAGGGTTAACTGTATATTGTTTCAACTCCAACACATTCACGAGCACTACATTTAATTGTTCAGAAGGAGAGAGGCACCGAGTAGATAGCAAGCGTAGAATAGAAGGAATAACAAGAAAGTTCACAAGCAAACACGTAATTCACAAAAGCCGGAGGCATCCAGCGGTACAATTACAATGACAGGTCGCACTCCGATTCCATCCGACTGACGTGTGCGTGAGTGTCGCGGTGCCAGTATTCAGTGTAGTATGTAGGTTTTATATAAAATAATTAAAACTATTTAGGTAGGTAAAATACCTAATAGAAATGTGGAGAGGATCCCCACATCACTCCCTTCCGAAGACCGTCACTACGGGCGATAGTAATCCGGAAAACGGACTTGCCTGCCGGATCGTGTAGTGCGTAAGGGAATGCGAGATTCCTCCGTAGGTCCAGGCTCAGGGTCCAAGGTAGACTCGGGTGGCGATGCAGTCGACAATATGTAGGCCGGTTTCAGGCGGTCTATTGAGACAGTCACAGTTTTACCCTTGACTAAGATTTTGAAGACTTTGTCCCCACGCTGAAGTACCTCATGGGGCCCAGAGTATGCTGGATGAAAAGTTCCTCTCAACATTTCTTCCCGAAGAAATACGTGTGATGAGGAAGCGAGGTCTTTGTAGACGAAAATCTTGCCATTGTTATGCCACGACGCCGGAGCAGGTTGCAGTTTCCCTGCTATTGAGCGAAGGCGAGCAGTGAAATCGGTTATATCCGTTGTACCGGTTACGGTGGTGTGAAAAAATTCACCAGGGAGTCGTAATGGCTCGCCGTAAACCAGTTCAGCCGAAGATGACTGCAGATCTTCTTTGATCGCACTCCTAATACCAAGTAGGACTAGTGGCAGAGATTCCGTCCAATTGCTATCAGCATGACAAGTAATAGCTGTCTTTAGCTGTCGGTGGAATCGCTCCACCAGTCCGTTACAGGCTGGATGATAGGCTGTGGTCCTGCGATGTTTGAACCCGGCTAGTTTAGCTAGGAATTCAAAAAGCGCGGACTCAAACTGACGCCCACGATCGGTCACGATGTCGGTTGGGCTACCAAATCTGGCAATCCAACCTAGCAATAATGCCTTAGCCACCGTCTCAGCCGTCATGTCCGCAATAGGGATGGCTTCAGGCCATCTTGTAAAGCGGTCTACAGCAGTGAGACAATAGCGGTAGCCGTTGGATATAGGCATAGGACCAATCAGATCGATGTGGACGTACGCGAATCGGGCCTTGGGCAAATCAAAATTGCCAAGTGGAGCGGACACGTGACGATTGATCTTGGAGCGCTGGCAGGCCAAGCACATTCGGGACCATTCTCGACAGTCCTTCCTGATCCCTGGCCAAACGAAACGCTCTGCTATAAGTTTAGCAGACGCGTTTGCACCAGGGTGACTTAAGCAGTGCAGGCTGTCGAATACTTGCTTTCGCAAAAGTTTGGTCACGAAAGGTCTCGGTGTGCCAGTACTCATGTCACAGTAAATCTCCACATTGCTACCGGGCTCTTTGATTTTCTTCAAGAGAAGCGATGTCGGTTCGTCATGGAGAAAAGAAGACAGCTCGGGATCTGCGGTCTGTGATTTGGCGAGTACATCCAGGTCAACTGGGCTTTGCATCTCATCAATGCGAGATAGCGTGTCGGCCACAACATTATCCTTGCCGGATATGTGCCGGATATCGCTGGTGAATTGTGAGATGAAGTCCAGGTGTCTGTATTGACGCGGCGAACAGTTACTCTTCCGCTCGCTGAAGGCGTAACATAACGGCTTATGGTCAGTATAAACCGTGAAGTTCCTCGCCTCGAGCATATGGCGGAAGTACTTTATGCCCTCATAAATAGCGAGTAACTCTCGGTCATAGGGCGAGTACTTCTGCTGAGATGGACTTAGCTTCCGCGAGAAGAATGCCAGCGGCTGCCAGACATCATCTTTGAACTGCTGGATCACTGCCCCCAATGCTAAGTCGCTTGCGTCTGTAACCAACGCAAGTTTGGCTTGGCAATCGGGATGTGCTAGTAAAGCAGCGTTGCAGAGGCTGTCCTTAGATTGCTCAAAAGCTAATAGAGCTTCGCCTGACAGGTCCACAGGATCAGAGGCCTTTACCGAGCCGGTTAACAGGGCGTTAAGAGGAGCTTGAACCTTTGCGGCGTTAGGCATAAATCGCCTGTAAAAGTTCAACATGCCTAGAAATCGCCTGAGTTGCCGGACTGTTTTCGGCGTAGGAAACTCTTTTATTGCTTGGATCTTAGAGTCAAGTGGTTTGGTACCAGCGGCAGAGATGTGGTAACCTAAAAACGTTACCTCTGAGACACCAAACACACACTTTGAGGTGTTTACGACTATGCCGTATTCCTTCATGCGTTCGAAGAGCTGTCGAAGGTGGCTTTCATGCTCCGCTGCCGACTGGCTAAAAACAAGGAAATCGTCGAGATAACAATAGCAAAAGTCCAGACCCCTGGTCATTTCGTCCACAAATCTCTGGAACGTTTGTCCCGCATTCCGAAGACCGAAGCTCATGAACGGGAACTCAAAAAGGCCAAAAGGAGTTGTTATGGCGGCCTTCTGGATGTCCTCTTCGTTCACTGGGATTTGGTTGTAGGCCTTGACCAAATCGATGGTTGAAAAGAAGGTACAGCCGGAAATGCTGTGGGCAAAGTCATGAATGTGCCTGATGGGGTACCTATCAGCGATGGTCCGAGCGTTCAGGAGTCTGTAATCTCCGCAAGGGCGCCAGCCATTGTCTTTTTTGGGGGCCAAATGCAGAGGAGAAGACCATGGACTCTCGGACGGACGTGCCGTACCATTGCTCAGCATCAAGTCGAATTCTTGCTTCGCCACCTTCAGCCTATCAGGAGCTAACCTGCGTGGGGAACAAGAGATGGGAGGACCGGGTGTGGTGCGAATGTGATGTACAGTGTTGTGTTTATAGACGCGTGGCGTGCCAGCCGGTTTAGTTATTTCCGGAAATTCTGATAAAATTTTATGAAAATACGTGTCACCGGATGGAACCTTTACAGAATAAACACTGTCAGGAGCATTAGCGAGGTAAGCCTCAATTGACAATGATGTTACGTTATCTATAATACGACCTATGCGCTTATTACGTACGTCTACAAGTAGGTTGTAGAAACTTAAAAAATCTACGCCAATAATGGCCTTAGTGACGTCAGCAACGATAAAATTCCAAGGAAAATCGCGTCTAAGTCCTAAATCTAAATTAAGCTGGACCGAGCCAAACGTGCTAATGACACTTCCGTTGGCGGCTGCCAACTCGTAGCTGGTCTTGGCTCGACGTTCCCGAAGTGCAGACCGAGGGAAGACGCAGACGTCGCTTCCAGTGTCCACCAAGAAAGGGATCTTCGATTTGCGATCGGTAACGAAGAGGCGACCAGGAGAAGTAGGGCAATCGTCAGTCGCCATTACCGACCGCCCTGGGCGTTTCCCGACTTCTCGAAGTCACAGGGCTTGATACACTGGGTCGCGTTGGCTCCATGCCGGCTGTGGTACCAGCAGTTCGGGAATTTTCGATAGCTGGACTGGGATCGGGATTTGGAGCGTTTGCGCTGACGATCGTTGGATCGGCGGGAACGGTCACGTGATCGAGGCTGCTGGTTCAACTTCATTGTCAAATTTTTGACAGCTGCCTTCAGCTCAGCAATCTCGTTCGCCATTGACTGCATCGAACCAGGAACAGGAGTCGCCGAAGTAGTTGATGCTACCTGGAGACTAGGTGCCACGATATCGTGTACTCGATCGGCTAGGTCTGCTGCAGCTTCCAGGCTACTTGATGGTTGTGATGCTATCAGCGTTTGCAGGTTGCTGGGTAGACGGCTGCACCAAATGCTTCGGATAAAGTCATCAGGGACGGTAGTTCCAGCAAGGCTTCGCAGGTGGCGCAGAAATTGCGAGGGTTTCCGGTTTCCCAACTCCTCATGCATCAGTAGCTGTTGGATTTTCCGCTCATGTGATGCTGACAGTCGCTTTATCAGCTCCTCCTTAAGCTTTTCATATTTATTGGTCGCCGGAGGAGACGTGATGACGTCTTTCACTTCTTTCGAATATTGAGGATCCAAGTGACTCGTGACGTAATAAAATTTTGTCGTATCCGCAGTGATGTTGGATATCGCAAATTGTCCTTCAATCTGTGCGAACCATATTTCCGGCTCCTCTGGCCAAAAGGGTGGAACTCGGATGCCGACTTTGTATAACTCGGGCGGGTTAGTGGAAACACGCGTTCTTTTTTTCTTTGCCGAGCTTGGTTGGACTTCGATTTTGTCCGACGTGGCTGTATCCAAAGAATCATCGCTACCACTCATCGTACCTTTTCTGTGTTCGGGAGTCACCAGTTGTAGGCAAGGGTTTGGTGGTGTTGGTGGAAGTATGAATAAGTAGTCCAGAAAGGGTTAACTGTATATTGTTTCAACTCCAACACATTCACGAGCACTACATTTAATTGTTCAGAAGGAGAGAGGCACCGAGTAGATAGCAAGCGTAGAATAGAAGGAATAACAAGAAAGTTCACAAGCAAACACGTAATTCACAAAAGCCGGAGGCATCCAGCGGTACAATTACAATGACAGGTCGCACTCCGATTCCATCCGACTGACGTGTGCGTGAGTGTCGCGGTGCCAGTATTCAGTGTAGTATGTAGGTTTTATATAAAATAATTAAAACTATTTAGGTAGGTAAAATACCTAATAGAAATGTGGAGAGGATCCCCACACCTACCTAAGTATTTTATCCCAAACTTTTTCAAAATATCTGTTCTATGGTTTTTTTACCCCCATTTATTATTATTATTTATTATTATTATTACTTGACCCCCAAAACAACTGAATTGTGATTTTTTAAAGAAAAATATCGGTTTTCAAAAAGTCGTTGAACAAACATTGCGATTTGGTTCTAGAATAAGCCCCTTTCGGGATAATCACATATTATAAATCATAGCGTTTGTACATACCTATCTTTCTTTCTTCTAAGCCAACAGAAGAATGGGCTTAGAAATAGAATATTTCTTTCTAATTGCAGTTATCTTTTTTTTCTTAGAATAAACAACACTTGTTATTCCAGTTCTACCTAACCCTGGGCGTGGCTGCGGGCAGCATCAGCGAGTTCCCCGACGGCGTCACCAGCGACGGAAGACCCAAGCCCTGGTCCAACCTCGGGAGGAAGGCTAAGTTGTTCTTCTGGCAAGACATGGACGCGTGGTGGCAGACATGGAGGCAGCCGGAGCTGTTAGTGGATTACGTCAAAGTCACCGCGTTGTGAGCTGGTCTTGTCTTAATAACGGGCAATCAATTTTGTTGGGACTGTGAACGAAAAACATTGTGTGGCAGTGAATTCTTTTACGAGATATTCAGGAACGATAAACGAACCATAAGACACCTTGAGTTTTTTATTTTCTCGAAAGTCTACAGTCAGTGCGTGTTGCCTGTGTTGACATATGGCACTGAGACTTCGTCTATTGGCCTTATACAAGCTCAAATTCGTGCATCAGGCTATGGAGAGAGCTATGTTACTACTTCAATCATAGGAACATATTATAGCCATAGGGCCTCATAATTATACAAGCTGAAAGTCGCGCATCAGGCTATGGAGAGAGCTATGTTACTACTACGTTCGTAGGAATATATAGCCATAGGGCTGGGCTATGAGGCCTATGTTCAGCCGTGCGTAGACTACATTATATTGCCCATTGTACGCCCATTGTATTGCCGTGTAAATTTGTAATTGTGATCTCATGTATTATTTCCGTGTGGTGATCAATAAAGTGTTATCTATCTAGATAGATGATAGCGATGCAGATAGATATCTATCTATTATTCTGATGATGATGTTGATGAAGGTACGAAACCAACTGTAGGAAAAAAGATCTTGAAAATTCCAATAGTAATGTTTACTCCGTTATACGAATGAGTCATATATTATTCCGTTAAGTCTTATGAATTCTAAATTGCAGTTTTCCCTGTTTTAGGACTTCGTGGCATTTTAAGGTAAGTGAACTATATAAATATATAGTCATATATTTGGTATAATTCCTCTGGGTTCCTACTTTGTGGAACACTATTTTGTGGCTATGGGGTTATAGGTATACCGAAGCAAGTAACTGTGTCAATTCCTGCCTTTCTGAGTTACCTATGCCTTTTTCTATAAGGTTGCGCACATAGTACCGATCTTGAGTGCGTTCAAAATACTAATAGTAAAATCTGTTTATCATATTGTTCTGTGTCTGGGTGTTAAATATATATATATCTATTATGTATATCAGTCTCTGGTACCCATAGTACAGGCTATGCCTAGTTTGCGATCAGTTGACCGTGTGAATATGTCCGGGATATTTATTTATTTATATTATTTATATCTATTTTTCTATAGAAAACAATAGGCGTATACGAAGTTGTTAACGCTAAAAGTGCTGATAGGCGAAGATCTTTCAGAACAGCTGATAAAATTGTGTAAGTATTCAAATTGTGTATCAGCTTATTCTGAAATTATATTAGGATTAATATTTTTTTTAATTATATTAACTTTAGTTAATATAATTAAAAAAAATATTAATGTAATAAATCCAATTAAATCTTTAAGGTGATTCAAAATATGTATACCATCCCGAAAAAGGCTTATTCTTCAACCAATTGGCAATAAAGCTTGTAAAAATCTTTTAAAAATTCGACATTTTTCATTGAAAAAACTCTATGCGAAAATCAGCTGTTTCCGAATTCCGAACTTCATGTACGTTTAGTTATCAGTTATTAAGATGATAAAAATACCAAAAACAGCTTATTTGCGAAAGTTTGTAAAAAAAAAGAAAAAAAAGAAAATGAAATATTGATGTTTTTTTCGCAAATACAATTTCTTTTTGTTGATAGAATAAACCCCTTTCGGGATGGTATACATGTTATGAATCACCTTGTTTAAGACAATAAAACTACATGCATGTCTTACTACGGATCTTTATTGCTATGAGAAAAAGGATTTATCGGCTGCTTTCTGGATCACTGCTGAGCCCCCAAATTTAGAAGCAAAAGACGAGATCAAAAACCAGCAACAGTTTATCTGCAGAGAAAAATAACGGTTAATTCATTATCATGTTGATTTTATAACAGTAAAAGTAAGACCTTACAATGCGAACACCTGCCCCTAATCCAATCGAAAGGCGATGGTGTCATCGTACCAGGTAGTAAACCACAAGTCACAGGCCTCCCAGAAGTTGAGCATGGCTTGTACCCTATAATTACCCTTATTCCGATAAAGACAGAGTAGAATTTAAATTAAGATTTAACTGAGAATGAGTACACCTTCACATAATCGACTTGAAGGGCGATGGTGTCATCGTACCAGTTAGAAATCCACTGGTCACGGGCCTCCCAAAAGTAGAGCATAGCTTGTGGCCTATAATGACCCTTATTCCTCGCTAACAGAGTAGAATTAACAGTAAAACCCACCTTACAATGCGTACACCTTCACATAATCCACTTGAAGGTCGATCGTGTCATCGTACCAGGTAGTGAACCACTGGTCACGGGCCTCCCAGAAGTTGAGCATGGCTTGTACCCTATAATTACCCTTATTCCGATGAAGACAGAGTAGAATTTAAATTAAGATTTAACTGAGAATGAGTACACCTTCACATAATCGACTTGAAGGGCGATGGTGTCATCGTACCAGTTAGAAATCCACTGGTCACGGGCCTCCCAAAAGTAGAGCATAGCTTGTGGCCTATAATGACCCTTATTCCACGCTAACAGAGTAGAATTAACAGTAAAACCCACCTTACAATGCGTACACCTTCACATAATCCACTTGAAGGTCGATGGTGTCATCGTACCAGGTAGTAAACCACTGGTCACGGGCCTCCCAGAAGTTGAGCATGGCTTGTACCCTATAATTACCCTTATTCCGATGAAGACAGAGTAGAATTTAAATTAAGATTTAACTGAGAATGAGTACACCTTCACATAATCGACTTGAAGGGCGATGGTGTCATCGTACCAGTTAGAAATCCACTGGTCACGGGCCTCCCAAAAGTAGAGCATAGCTTGTGGCCTATAATGACCCTTATTCCACGCTAACAGAGTAGAATTAACAGTAAAACCCACCTTACAATGCGTACACCTTCACATAATCCACTTGAAGGTCGATGGTGTCATCGTACCAGGTAGTAAACCACTGGTCACGGGCCTCCCAGAAGTTGAGCATGGCTTTGGTCGCCTTGTTCTTCCACGGCTTGTTGGATGCATCAGCGTAGTCGTTGATCCCACCCACTCTGATGCCAATCGCTATGTGGAACTAGAATAACAAATAAGACATTTCAATCCGAAGGTTGTGAAAACGTCAGGAAATCTTTTACTTCATAAGCGGTGCTTGGCTTGCTACCTGTCAAGTAGGTACTTAAAGCATGATGGGTATAATGTTAAAGAAAGAAAGAAAGAAGAAAGAAAATTTATTTATTTGACCCACAACGCAGTAAGTAGGTAGGTAGGTAGGAAGACAATGAAAGAAAAAAAAATACTTAAAACTAGTAATACAAAAAAAAAAAAAACAATAAGAAAAACAAAAACATGTAGGTAGGTGAGGCGGTAGATAGGTTGAGTAGGTATGCGTTAAAGGTATGCGTTTAAAGGATCGCGAGGTGTAGACAAGATCCTCAGGTCTTCTTTTCACATTATCTACATAGTCTACTAACCATATGCCACGCCTTACCATGCTATTTTCCTATAATTCGATCTTTCCGCTGGCATTGGATCCTGTCTAGATCCATTGCCAGCAGCATGTCCCTGAGCGCCTGAGAGATCTGAGAGGATGTCTACAATGCTTGGGGAGTAGGTAACAGTCGCTTCAGCTTCGTCAGTTAGACATACGGTAGATAGCGCTGGACTAGGTTGTGTGTGACCTAGGTATGAATCCGAAAGAAGGATATAGGTTGAAGTAAAACAAATAAGCCAATCGAGCTGAAGCAAGACTTGTAGTCACGATTCCAATGAAAATTCAAGGACAATTTTGAGAAACCGAACGCATTTATGTGTCTTCCAATGATATTTTGCCCAACGCTCCTAGTAGAACTCATCTCTGGGATGTATTTCATCCCATATTTCACTACAGGATAGATAATCTTACCAGTTCATCGAAAGGCGCCATTATGCTGCCCTTCAGCCAATGCAGAGCTGCTGGGACATTGTTCGCCACTGCCTCCTGGTAGAACCCTTCTCCGGGCAATATGTTCCCATAATTCTCGCCATCAACGGACAGGGAAATACCGTCTGTAAATAAATATTTTTTGCATTCTCAATCATATGAATTAAGTGCCTGCGCTACCTATAGGCAATGAGGATATTGGCAAGTCACTACGACTGTCACTGTGTAGGTATAAGCGCCGGCGGCGCCATAAAAATTTGCTCATATTTCATACATTTTAAGGGGTTCCGTACCTCATTTGGAAAAACGAAACCCTTATAGGATCACTTTGTTGTCCGTCTGTCTGTCTGTCTGTCCGTCTGACAAGACCCTTTTTTCTCAGAAACTGCTAAAGGTATCAACTTGAAATTTATACCACCTATTAAGGTCTGTGGGCTTATGGTACCGTATAAAAATCAAAGCTCTAGCTTATTGCATTAAAAAGATATGGCAATGAATGTATAATTTTTGTATGGAAATGGCTAAAATAAAAAACCTCTAGGGTACTTCCAGTTACCTCACAATTCTGAAATTTGGAATGCTAGGAGCGTTTGCAACAAAATTAAAAAGTCTGAAATTGAAAAATTTCGAAGTTTTTTAGGAAACAAAGTTATATTTGCGGTCAATTTCATACAATGACTACGTGAGCGACCGCAAATATAAGTTTGTCAATTCCTACACTCAGAATTTTCCTAATTTTCCATTGGTTACACCAATAGAAAAGACCGGGAATCGAACCCACGACCAATGTACGGAAGCCTCAGGGCGCGAGTTCTCGCACTTGACCGTCTTTATTTTCTTGTATGAAAGTTGCACCTGCCTGCCTGAGGTGTCTACTAGGTTTGTTCTTTGCTAAGTCATTTGTGCTCTTTCACATTGTTGGTACGTTTCCTTTGTCCTTTCTTTTTTTTGCGACGTTTTTTATTCTATTGTATTCTATAAGTTACGTCAACTTACAAGTTATTTATTTATTTAAGGTCAGGGTTAAATAACTTTATGATTTTTGAACTTTTTTTTCTCAATAACCGCAAATCGCACAGTGTTGATTTTTATGACAAAGATAACTTGAGCATTTTATTTACCTAAATCCAAGACAGAAACGCGATTGGTAAAATTTTTCTCGATAGATTTATTTTTTAAATTTCGGTCCTCTGCAACAGTTTTTTCGAAAATACTCAGAAACTATCCATCATAAATAATTTTTTTTAAATATTGTGTTAGATAATAGCATAAGGTACCTAAATCCAAGACACTTTTTTAAAAAAATAATTCGTTTTTAAGATAATCGATATTTTCTTACGTCGATTACTTTCGAGCGCCTTGTAACGCTTGCTATCTCTTTCCGCATTCAATTATAGTACGTAGCGCTGTCATTTTCTTCACTCCGCCCACTCGACATTTAATTATGATTCTCATAGCGCCTTAATAAAGAACAAAAGATGAGAAGCTCTAGTAGGTAAATTAATATTGAAATGGTGAACTTGACAAAGTAAGTAAGTATGTTACCTGGTCTCCACTCCAAAGAGTAGTTGTGGAAATCTTTGCCCCAAAGCTCATGTCCGACCTTCTCCTTCAAATAAGCAGAACTGTAAAGATAAAAAATAATGGTTAGATACCTACCCAACAGTCACTAGTCCTGACCCTACACTATGATTCCCGTAACGTGAGTCAGAAATTACGAGTAGATACCATAGTCCATATTTTTTTATTTTTTTTTATTTTATACGGATGCAAACAGGCTTACGGCCCTCCTGATGGTAAGTGGTTACCGTCGCCTATTGACATTAGCAACACCTGGAGCACTGCTAATGCGTTGCCTGCCGAACCCCTCCCCCCTAACACAACACTATTTGAAACAAATAATGTTATTTGGCTGCGATCTTCTGTAAGGCGGAGGTACCTCCCCAGGCGGGCTGCTCCAATGCAAAGCGAGACAATCTCGCTGTGCCCTACCTCCTCCGAGAAGGTCCATAGTACCAATACCCAGAACCTACACAAATATTATATTTTGTCCAGTGGCGGATTTGCCCTAAGGCCCAGTAGGCCCGGGCCTAGGGCGGCCAGATATTAGGGGCGGCAAATCGTGACCAAAAATTTGTAGAAATTGTCGTAGAAAATCTCATCATCTCGGAATATATTTACAAATTAGTAGCTATTATAGTTAATTAAATTTCTGATTTCGATTTAGATAAAGTTGGCAATAAAGTAAATTCATTATGTACCTAGACTAATGATGGGTGCTGAGAAAGGGGCGGCACATGGCCTGGGGCCTAGAGCGGCCAAGACTGCAAATCCGCCACTGATTTTGTCCCGTCGCGGGGATCGAAACCCGCACCTCTTGTGTCGGGCATTCGCCCGCCACGATACGGACTGAGATCGTCAATATTGTATTAACGGATTCATCTTTAGCTAAAACAGTGCTGGACATCGATATTTGTTTCCCCATAATATTATGCTACGACGAACAGTCACCACTGCGACTACAAATTGGTACTGCGTAACCGGAAACTGTGCCCGTGCCACTGACTGAGACGGACGTGGGATCTACGAGTTCATTTCCCTACCAGCCATGCTACTGTGTAAGCAAAATGGTAATAAGATCGCAATTATAAGGATGATTTTATCAATTTTAGCGACATCTAGAGTCAAGAGAGAATCCTTTTCAAGTTTTTCAAACATGAAAAGGAAGAAGCTAAGGTCTTAAAGTTTTCCTTTGTCAAGTTTGGAACGTTTTGAATGTTTCTAAGATTGATAAATTACCCTAAAATTTACGATCTTTTTTTTTTTTTTTTGTATACATAATAGGCTAACGTTTGACCACAATCTCACCTGATGTTAAGTAATGATGTAGTCTACGGTGTAGCACGTTTGCCTAGAAGAAACCTATTCACTCTGGTCTTGAAGACACCCAAATTATAGGTATTCGGAAACACAGACGCCAGCAACGAGTTCCACTCTTTGGCTGTCCGCATTATAAAGGTAGATGCAAAGCGCTTGGTGCGGCAAGGTGGTATATCAACCATGAACGGATGTCGCGTGTCCGTGCGTCTGGTTGTCCGATGATGGAATGGGGATGGGGGGACTAAATCAAAGAGTTCAATTGCACACTCTCCGAAATGTATCTTCATTGCCATTACGTTTTTTTAATATTCCGGACATATCACACACGGTCAACTGATCCCAACTGAGCCATGAGGCCAGTCAAACGCACCTCGGGACAATGTCATGCGTACCGGAAAGGATCCTGAGCGGACATGATGGGTCCTCCATACAGCTTCTTGGCGAACTCCTGGTTTCCCTTCACGCAGGCGATGCGGAGTATTCCTGACGCGTAGTCGTTGACGCCGTAGATGTACTCGCGAGGCTCTAGCTGTATTTCTGAAAAGCAGAAGCAAAGTTTGTATTCAGATATAAAGCCGTGTTCATACGACGCGCGATATGTCATCTAAAATATATTTCAAAAGGATCCTTATCATTTTGAGTATGACTTGAGGGGCTTGCGATATCTTACAATGTCGAATACAAAATTGACTTAAGCCCGAATACTGAAACGTCACTTAACTATTTGAGATGGTCTCAATTATTTGAGACGCCGCTAGCGTTCAGAATTTTATACTCAAACATCATTATCATCATCATTTCAGCCGTTCGACGTCCACTGCTGAATATGGCCTCCCCCACAGACAGAGCAAATTCCTTATCATGTGGGGGGATTTGCCCATACTCACCACGCTGGGCATGCGGGTTGGCGAGCGCAGTTACAGCTATCGTTGTTAAAATGAGGGACGCTGCTGCCCATCCCCTAGCTTTCCCTTAGTCGCCTCTTACGACATCCGCGGATAGGTAGATATGGAGGGGCCTATTCTTCAGCCATTAACTCAAACATCAATATACATCTATTATGTATATCAGTCTCTGGTACCCATAGTACAGGCTATGCCTAGTTTGGGATCAGTTGAACGTGTGTCTGGATGTCCGGAATACTTAAAAAAATAAATAGAACACCACTTATATTTAAGTCACGTTTCAGTATTCGGGCCTTAATCCGGTAGAGATAAGGATCATTTTGTAATACATTTTAGATGACATATCGCACGCTGTATGAACACGGCTTCAACCTGCTCACTGCACACATTTCATTTCATTTCATTTCACCTTAAAAAGACTTTAACTACAAAAGAAAATTAAAACTACTTAGCACAAGACCTAGGTAAATTTTTAAAAATATACATAAGAAACAGTTGATCTATCTAAAGACCGTTACAAACGATCTAGAGATTCATCTAGATAGCTCAATTCATCCAGATCACTACCAGTCGGAAGCGTCCCCAAGACGCTAGCAGAATTGCCACGCTGGATGGCAATGCTAATCCGTTGGGCCAAATAGGAGCCAGCTCTCGGATCACGTCTCGCTTCGACGCCCTGATATTGTTTTGAAAATCCTACTAATATTGAAATGAAATAAAATAAATTTATTTTGACAAACACAGACAGAAGACACAAAAAACAATAGAATAAAGGTTAACGATAGGGATATAGGTAGACATAACACAGATAACATACAGTACAAACAACAACACATAAGTAGGTATCTATGTCATTTACAATATTTAAGTGCTAATTAGTCTCCCGTGTGTGTGAGCCAAAACAGGCATATTATAAACGTGAAAGTTTGTAAGTATGGATGGATGGATAGATGGATGGATGGATGTTTGTTACTCTTTCACGTAAAAACTACTGAATGTATTTTAATGAATCTTCACAATAATATAGCTTATACATCAGAATAACACATAGGCTACAATTTATAAAGATATTGTGTGTGAAATGTTTGCAGTTGGAAGCCGCTTGGAGGGTAATCTTCGTTGTTTACCATGCAGAACACAATTATTACGCATGAGTGTATTTTGTATGGCACCCACATTATTTAATCAAATCCCAAAATTTGTTCGAATGTTGTCTATTAGTGAATTTAAGTTCAAATTAAATGACATTTTGTAATTTATTAGTTATTATGTAATTTGTAATCTAATTGGTTTAAATCTTTGTATTTATAATGTTTGTATGACCGATGTCAGAATCTAGTGATCTGTACTCTAAACCTCACCATCTATCAATGTACCTAGGTTCACGAACAATAAATGAATTATGAATTATGTGAATTGACTTGAATTGACTAGTTACTCGAAATACTAATCCTGCGCATACGAAATCGCGGGTGCCTGCTAGTAGTATATTAAAAACATTGCCTTCTAGAGATAGTAGAAAAAAAACATACCCGGAATAATCCAGTCCCCTAGGGGCAGCCGCGCGCGGACCTCAATGCGACCGTACCGGAACGCAAAGCGCTTCTTTGTGGTAATCTTGGGGGTGAAGATGGGCGGCAGGATCTGAGCCCCAGAAGCCTCGCGGGCGCACTCTAGAGTGCCGACCTGCCCTGTGCACCTGGAAATCAATGCTGTTGTATCAATATCAGTTCTTAAAGTCTATAGTCTATTAGGTGTATAAATGAAAACGCGGAAATACCGAAACACTGAATTTATTTCATTTATTTTATTTCATTTTTTTATAAGCTCTTATTTATTAGGGATTATAATTAGATAACTTTTCTTTTGAGCCTCACCTAGTTCGATCGGCACCACACTGAAGCTTTAAATTCCATTTTGTGAAAAAGGATCATCGAAAAAAATGATAGGCACCAAGCCGTGTTTGTTGCCTGATTCTTCTAGGCTTGGTCGCAAGGAACAGGCATAGCTTCACCTAGTTTCTAAGACGTTTCAAAGTGATCCTAGTGATTTTATTGAAATAAATGCCTTTTGACTTTGACTTTGACTTATTACTTGAATAAATTATTCTATTAATAATGTGTAAACCTTATGAGTTGTTATGGGCGACTGGCTTCGCGTCTATTAATAGCTACGCTCCAGCCCGATTATATCGCTACCTATTGTATGGTGTAGTATATACCTACTTATAAACAATGACCCTACAAATACTATAAATTATGAATGCGGAAGTAACTCTGTTTGTTTGTTACCTTTGCATGACTACACGGATCGTAATAAAAATTTGGCAACGAGATAGATTATATCATGGACATTATGCTATCTTTTGTCTCTAAAAATAACCTGTACGGGGCTGAAATATGGATTGAAAGTTTGTATGGGCAATCGACAATTATTCATTTTCAGGGATCTGAAAAATCATCAAACAGGCGTAGCTTTACCTAGTTTCTAAGACTTTTCAAAGTGATCCTAGTGATTTTATTAAAATAAATGCCATTTGACTTTGACTTTATTTTTTTACAAGGTGATACAAATTATACCTACTGTACTGAAAGAGTCTTATTCTACAGCCAATAAAGTTTGTTCTACGACATTTGGACTTTCGTAATTTTTCATTGAAAAAAACTATGCAAAAAACAGCAGGCTTGGACCAAAATAATTTCAAACAAATTCTATTTACCATTCCAATTTTAATTATTTTACTCTAATAATTTTTCTTTTTGTTGTTAGAATAAACTCCTTGGGGATGGAATACATATTATCAATCACGGTGTATATAGGTAGGTATACAGATGATGTATGTTCAATGGTGAGGGTGTGTTACCTGGCAGTAAGATCCAATGACTGTCTGACATAGTCTTCTCCATATTTGGTTTCCAGTCTGATTGGCTTCATGATTAGTTTCCCATCGCTCACGCGAAGGTTTCTGTCGTATAAGTAAACGTTGAAGGGGTAGTCCTGAAAAGTAAAAAACAAACATTAAACTAAAACGGTAGCTAATTTTTCATTTTTCATTGAATTAGTTTTGGGGTTAATCCAGTTCAAATTCAATTATTCATCTGTTTTCGTTAGCTACCTTGATTTTGCACAACGGGTACGTTTAATAAGTAGGTCTTTATTATAAAAAAATACAAAAACAGATAGGTAATATGAAAAAGATGATCTTAAAATATGTTTATTTTTATGTGAAACCTTGTAGGTACGCCGCCATCCTCAGGTTTTCTAAACTGTCCTGTCCATCCAAACGTAACGCTTATTTGTAAATGACCTTATTTTTTTTGTTTTTTGTTTCTTTTCTTGGTGTACAATAAAGATATAATCTATCTATCTTGGATATAAATAGTTTGCATAGAAACCCAGAGCTCCCTATAGACTTGGACAAGCGAGCCAAATCTGTGGTCTGGCTTTCTGATTGGAATGTATGCCATCGTGGGTAAAATTGATATTAAAATTACCGGTTCCCCAGGAAACTTGATCTCCGGCGTCCAGATCTTCCCCTTATCCACGCCCGAGTTGAAGTTGTCTTCAAACAGCAGCTGCCCTTTGCAGACGAACCCTGGCACCGACACTTTCGATTCCGAGAGTTCGCATGGGAACCCACTGCTTTGGACAGAGCTGGGCCCGGACTGACTGAGTGGGTTGGGCTGACTCTGCTGACTTTGCTGACTTGGCTGATCTGACTGTGTGGTGGAATCTCCAGAAGACTCCAATGGATTGCCACCTTCGTCAACGTAGCCTGAAATGAATAATCTAGGTTAGCTGGTAAGACAGTGCTGGTAGGTATTGTTGGATCATCATCATCATCATCATTTCAGCCGTACGACGTCCACTGCTGAACATGGCCTCCCCTACAGACAGAGCGAATTCCTTATCATGTGGGGGGATTTGCCCATACTCACCACGCTGGGCATGCGGGTTGGCGAGCGCAGTTAGAGCTATCGTTGTTAAAATGAGGGACGCTGCTGCCCATACCCTAGCTTTTTTCCCTTAGTCGCCTCTTACGACTTCCGCGGATAGGTAGATATGGAGGGGCCTATTCTTCAGCCGGGGCCACCACGGCTATTGTTGGATAAGTGGTAGTATCCCCGCCTTCCGATCCACAGGTAGTGGGTTCAAATCCCGGTCAGGCACCAATTTATGTGCACTTTACTAGTGCTCTCAATCGATGAAGGAAAACACCATGAAGAAACTGGCATGTTCTAGAAACTCAAAATTAGAAGACATGTGCACGCACATAGCAATCAAATACCATACAGGACTATTGTTGCACCTGTTGGATACATAAATTAATTTACTAGGTATATCACGAAGAAACCCCACCTGTAACAGTCCACTCTCCATTATCCTGGCGATACCCCAGGCCATTTTTGATGGCATAGGTCCAGAAGTAGATCTTGTCTCCGATCTTCAGCTCCGCATTCCGGTCTCTGAAGGTCCACCTTCCGTTCTTCGCCTTCGTGATGTCCCGGGACCACTGACCTGCCTCCAGGCCTTCCATCTCCTCGTTGAGCTTGCCATGGAAGGCGAATAACGTGTACCCATCGTCTGGAATAATGGTAACAGTTGAGTTTCGTACCACGCAAGCGAAGCCACGGGCGGATGCTAGTTTATAATATAAGTAGGATACACGTTCCGATTTTTCCTCAAAAAGGATTGTCTGTCTGTTAAAAATCGAAATGACAAGGACGGTTACAATTTTAACGCTGTCTTTAGTTACCTGAGTAGTTTAGGAAAATGCAATGAGATCGAAATGACAAGGATGGCTATAATTTGAGCGCTGTCTAAAATTGTTAGTTTATGAAAATGCAGCAGAATCGACACCTCTAGCCATTATATTATTCTACTATTGATTCGTAGGTTTGATTGCAACAGACTTCGCACAAGACAAGGTCAATCACGTTATCTAATCGGCATGGCATGAACTCAAGGAGCAAACAGGTTTATTACGTGATTAAGCCTCAATGACCGGTCTCGCGAAGAATTAAAACCGCAATAGGAAACAGCTTTAAAAATAATTCCGAGTAAAACAATTGGTATATCCAAAATTCCCAGAACAGAAGCACGCAAGCAAGCATGAGTGGACCTAAAAAACTTAGCTTACTTTAACTATAACGAATAAGGTACCTGCCCTTACTGTCCCGTCTCAAAAATTCACCTGTATATGATACAATTTGTAATTTTTTTTGTTCTATATTTAGTATAAAAGAGACTATTTCAAACACTAGCAGTTATTAGAGGATAGAGTGCCCATTCGGTGTCATCATCAGCCTGAAAAGTACACAGGTGGACATAAGCCTCCGGTCGGTCTTACGCCGTGTTCAAACGGCGTGATATTAAAATAAATGTCATCTCATAATATACTTTGGAAGAGGTAAGGATCACTTTTAAAGGATATGACATAAAAAAACGCGATATCGCATGCCTTTTGAATACGGCTTTAAGCCTTCTCCATATACCGACTCCGACTTCCCGCAACTTCGTATCTTCTTCTTCTTAAACCTACCTATTTCAAAATACCAATCAGTAACATTATTATTTAACTAAGATAATCATACCTACACGTTTATAATTATTATTGCTTGATGGATCTATGATTACAAAAACAAGTGTATATGAGAATAGTACACAAGGCACTTAATTAAGCGAAAACTCTGTAATAAATCTTATAACAAAACATCCGACTATTTAGATGACAAAAAAGCTTAGGACTGAATACACTCCAACTCGATTACTAATAAAGTTTACGTTTCAAATAACCCATGCGATCTCAATGAATAAATTCAAAATTGTTTTTTTTTTTTTTACTTTTGCTTTAGACATAATAATTTTAATTATACATTAACTAGGAGAAGCCACTGGCTCTTGAAATACAGTTTAAAACTAGTTTAGGAGCCTATGGATACAAATAAGATTGTTAAATGTTTATTATGTCAATAAAAATATTTTTACTTTTACTTTACTTTTTACTTTTAAATGAATATTGAATAGAATTGAAAAAAAGACATCTTCAAGCAACTTTTGTTTAATAAAGTTGCATCTTATTATTAGTAAAATGTTCAAAATACAGTAACACTCACCCGGTATGGAGACCCTAAGGCCTTTAGGGTAAATAGCCTCCAACTTAGCAGGCGGCAGTTCATATCCGCTCACACTTATAATAGCAAAAACAAACACAACAATATAATCTTCCATCATCATAGTCTGTCACTGTCTATCAGTAGATGTAAGAAAAAGATGGTATGATCCCTCCATGTGTCTGCTCGCGAAGGTCTGCTGTGAAGTACTGACTACACACCACATCTTAAATACCTATGTATCACTACGGTATTACACCGTTGTCTAAGACGGTTAGGGTTCTCCGGGAGATGGGGAAAAACATCGACTGAGAACGATCCCAATTACCATCAACGTCATTCAGATTTTGGACAAGTCATAAATTCCGGACATCAAAATGTAACTGGTTAGAAACTTGAAATATTATAGATACTACTTTAGGGGTCTAAAACAAGTTGGGACGTTTTTAAATCGCTTGCATACTTTGCAGCAATTATGAATAATTACCTAGTACCTATTGCTCAAATATTCCGATGAAGTCGGTCAGGTCAATATTTGTCATTACGAAGAACTTGAAGGTGTTAAAATTAAGTCCGTATTCGTGATTATACTAGAGAATGTAGGCAGTCAGTTATTTTAGTTTGTTTATCAAATGAAAGGCCAAAGAGCGCTATAATCTAACAAGAAGATAATTGCATAATAATAAAAGAATTGGATCTGCTTCAAGATTATTTTAGAAATGTTTTCCTCATAAAATAAAAATCGTCTACGGAACCCCCTTCACAAAAAGTAACCTCTCTTACTTCACTTAATTTTTTGCTTAATTTATTGAGTTTTCGTAATTAGTTAAACAAAAGATTCTCGTCTAAAGAATAGACTAGGTTCGGCTGTTATGTGTTCTTGTTCAATATTTAGATTTAATCAATATTTTGCTCTAACACGCCAAATGGGTGAAGTCATATGTAAAGCAAGGTAGGTAATTTATGTAAGGTAACAAACTTACTGAGAATTTCCCGAGGAAAAAAAAAATAGGCAGTGGAATGCTATGATAAAAAAAATAAAGGCAATTTTTTTAATGATTGATGGGGTTTGAATCGACCCTACAAGAAATATGAAAAGCTACTACACTAGTATTTACAGCTTTTTAGCATAAGGTTCCTTATTCCGTAGGTACCTACATCAAATGAAAAGAAAACAGAACCCAAAAGTATCAAATTTTTTTACCCACCAGTGTTACTACCCACTATGTGGTTGCTGTAGTGTATGGACGCTTGCAATACCAAGGGCATCACACACGTGTTGCCGAACCTAGAGGCGGGCGTTCGTAAGTCTGATGTCCCATGTTATTTCACCAGTTGCCTCACCCTTTAAACACAGCATTGGAAGCATTGCTGCTTGGCGGCAGAAGTTATAGGCAAGATGGCAGTTCTGCTACAAAGGAACTGATTACAAAGAGCTGACTTAACAGGTTTCGACGGCTAGGTATCTGTCACAGGCGTTTCGCTAGAATACTTACGTAAAAGCGCTAAAGAAAGGTTACCTACCTTTCTTTAGTAAGGTCTTCATAATGCGTATATTTAAGGTAGGTAGTAAGTCATTCACTTCATTGACAGGCCTCATAGCTCAGTTGGTAGTAACTCTGCCTACTGCACTAGAGGTCGCGGGTTCGATTCCCGCGCTGGACAAACATTTGTGACTAACACAAATGTTTGTTCTGTGTCTGGGTGTTAAATATTTATCTATTATATATATATATCAGTCTCTGGTACCCATAGTACAGGCTATGCCTAGTTTGGGATCTGTTGACCGTGTGTGATATTATGGCCGGAATATTTATTTATTTATTATTCAGTCGTTATAAGTCCACTACTAAACAACTTCCTATCATGTGGAAGGAAACTGCCCGTACTCACCACGCGCTGGGAACGCGGGTTGGCGAGCGCAGTTAGGGCTAGAGGAAGGTAGAAGGAGAATATATATATATATATATAGGGGACTGGTTTGACGACACATTAGCACTAAAGGTGAGTGACGTTTCTTAGTCGGTATGCAGTTGGTTACTAAAGTCTCATTAGCATCAGTAGCTTGCGGAGAGCCCGATATACCGCATTTTCCCAGAACCCTCCAATCAGAGAAAAGTATGCCAACAGGGAATGGAAAGGAGTATGCTCAGCGTCAGACTCGAGGATCGGAAGAAACTTACCGACATAAGAAACTTACCGACGATCTGCCCAAGGGGTGGCGCAGAACAAATTTAGATCGCGCTCAATGGCACATAATGGAGGACGCCTATGTCAAAGGACAACCTGACTAAAAGAATACCGGTGTCACATCGTAATTATAGTCATAAGATATATGTAACCTAATATAGTTAACAGTAAACATAATATGTAAGATACCTAGTAATATAATAAATTTAAGTACATAAAGTGTAATCATAAGTACCAATTTATTGATGTGATTAGCAAATTAAGTATAATTAACAGTCAGCGAATAAAGGCAATTTTTTTTATAACGCATTTTCCCATGTTAAAAAATAGGTCTCCTAAATAAATAAGGCTACTTCTAACAGGTACCTACGCAATCGAAATCGAATGCAGAAGCTAGGTAAATGAATAAAAAACAAATTAGTATACATATACCAAAAATATCACAATTTAATCTCAGTCATTAGAACAATTTTAATTAAATAAGTATTTTCTTTTCAGATGTTCAAGACGATACCGGTGTACCATCGCTGCGTGAGTGCGAACCTCAAGGAAGGACACTCAATTCAATTCTGAAATTGTACTCAATCGTAATTATGCAAAGTTTTGTTGGCAGCTTTTCATTGGATAATAGAGTAAACTCTACTACTAGGTACTCGAGACGCTTGAGCAGCAAAATTTCAGAATGTTAATGGATTTGAAACACGAAAAATTTAAAAAAGAATTAAATTTGACAACATTTTCTTTGAAAACAATATCACTCTGATATCAGTGTGAGTGGAGTGAAAAATATTTAACGACTAACCCTGCAACTATAAGTCATTAAAATTTCCCACTCCAGAAATATCTGTGTAATTCAATTAAATTTTTGTGAAAACTCTCCTCGAAGTTCCACTCACGAACGATTCTAGCATAAGAAACCAAGATCTGTCTAGAAAAGATCGATTTTCTGTTGGCGTTAACGCCATCGCCAGCGGAAAGATCGAATTTAATGGCATTAGCTTGTGAGATGCCACGTACTGCTGCAAAGTTGTTAAGACTAATTAAGTCCGTTGACATTATTTTTTTTTAATGTTATACGTTGGCAAACAGGCTTACGGCCCACCTGATGGTAAGCGTTTACCGTCGCCTATTGACATCTGCAACACCTGGAGCATTGCTAATGCGTTGCCTACCCTGGAGAAATCTTTTTGTATTTTTCTTGAAGCTCTTCATGTTGTAGGTTAATGGGAAAACCACGGAAGGAAGCTCATTCCACAACTTACATATATAAAGATAACTATAAATAAAAGCGTAAGGATCTTGTCTAGACGCCCAGTTATAGTCGTAGAAAGGAGTCAGGTTCTTTTGTTTTCTTTTTATTGTTCTACAGAGCATAAACCTTCACGTAGTCTACTTTAAGAGTAGGGTCGTACCAGGTGGAGAGCCACTCGGCCTTCTTGTTGTAGAAAGAGACAGTTGCCTTGTTGCCCATGTTACGCCATGGCTTATCGGTCGCGTCTTGGAAGTCGTTGATGCCACCGACGCGAAGTCCTAGAGACATGTAAAACTGAAAGAAAATGATATGTTTTTTTATTTTTTTGTTATACGGAGGCAAACAGGCTTACGGCCCTCCTGATGGTAATCATCAGCAACACCTGGAGCATTGCTAATGCGTTGCCTGCCAACGAAATAAAGAGAGCTATCAAGCCGCTAAAGTTTGTTCACCTACTGATTATTAATAAAGCCGTATTCAAACGGCGTACGATAACTATGCCGTCTAAAGTTTATTCCGAAAACAATTAGAGAGATAGATGTAAATAAGAGAGATGTAATAAGAATCAATAGAATGCTTTAAGTCAATATTGAGTTTGACAATTGAGAGCATTCGATATAGCATAACAATATCGCAAGCCCCTAAAAGTCAAACTCAAAATTGACTTTATTCAGTAGACTTTATCTTGAAATATATTTTGTATGACAAATCGCACGCCGTTTAAACACGGCTTAAGAGGTTAAATCATTATTTATCGCGAAATAGTTGCATCGCGTAAAAATTCCCTCGCGGTAGTAAGAGCATCGCGCAATAATGGTTAAGTAGGTTACCCTTTGGTCCAATGGTGCCATCACGGACCCCCTCAGCCAGTTATCAGCATGAGGCACGTTGTTCTCCTTGGCACTCGAGGTGAATCCTTCGCCTGGAGACACCGTACCGTATTGCTCTCCATCCACGAAGAGTTCGAGACTGTCTGCAAATGAAAAAATAATGTGCCTTTTTTATGTGCAATTCTAGAAATCATAAATGAAATAGGCTCACGAATTTCATCGCCTAGAATGGTACAGTTCCTCTCAGATTATCAGGCGAATTTATAAGGGGGGTAGTGACAGGCGTGTCCGAATATTTGGCACATGCCCACATTTTGCAGGAGTGAGTATTCCATGCGTGACAGGCTGCAAGTCCATCGCCGCTTTTCATACTTGCTGGTTTTTTCCCGATGTTTTTTTAATAGCACCACGACAAACGGATCCATGTCAGGGAACCTCCCTCTAGGTCTAGGGCCTATAAATTCTAGAAGCTTTTTATTAATTTACCTACATATTACAGATAAGCTTATTATATAAAGAAGCTATTCCAAGTTTCATTAAAATCATGTTATGATTGCGCCACAAGCCGTTCGTATTTATTGGCCACGCGAGGGTTATAGAAACGAGGCAGTACCACGGTCCGATGATATCGCGACAATAATGGACAATTGAATTCGACTGGTGCAAGACCGGAAGGGGTATTGTGCTTAACAAGGGGCCTATACCCAGCAGTTGGTGGATGAAGGCTTTTTAGATATAGACAGAAGGCAGGACGAACCTGGTTTCCAAAGCAAAGTGTAGTTATGGTAGTCTTGGTTCCAGTTCCTAAGTCCGATCTTTTGCTTCAGCAGCAGGGTCCTGTAAGGGTCTTTGTCTGTCAGCACAGGCCCTCCGTACAGCTTCTTGCCGAATGCATCGTTGCCCTTGGCGAAGGCCACCCTCATAAGACCAGATTCGTAGCGTCCGTTGCCGTAGACATTTTCTTGAGGTTCCAAGTTAAGTTCTGGAAGATGGAAGTAAGAATTATTATAAAACTGGCTTTAAGGTGTGGCATGAGGGTATTCAAATGCTCAGCGATATCGCAAGCCCTGAAAAGTTAAACTCAAAACTGACTTTATTCAGTAGATGTAGGGATCATTTTGAAACCAATTTCATTTGACATTATACCACGCCGTTTGATCATTATGGAATCGTAGTCAGGGGCAGGAATACTATGTGACTGTTGTGACTTATATTTACGTCATTTATCCGTAGAAGAACCAAGGTCACCTCTCTCTCAAGGCTCTCAGAATTAGAAAGTTGAATTGGCAATGGGCAGGCCATATAGCTCGCAGAACCGACAACCCTTGGGGGATAAAGGTTCTGGTGACCACGAACCGGACTACGCAGGGTTGTAAGCCCCCCCACCCGATGGACCGACAACATTGTAAAGGTTGCGGGATATCGGTGGATGGAGAAGACTCAAGACCGTTTGTCGTAGCACTCTTTGGGGAGTCCTTTGTCCTGCAGTGGACTTCCTGAGGCTAATAATAATGACCTGGTAACAGCCAGCTGCCCGCAGGAAGCTTCGCCCGGATATCAATTCTGCCGTATAAGAAGCTGAACTTATGTTTCGTGGTAATCTTTCCCGTCATTACAGGCGGCAGGATGTACGCTCCGCTGGCTTCACGCCTGCATTCTGACGTGCCGACTGTGCCGGTGCACCTGGAAATTATCCATTCACATTTGTTAGTAAACTACTACTTTAGCCCGTGACCGTAATGTTCGTAAGTTACTCACTTGTCACCCGTGAGTGGTGAAAAGTGAATAGCTTGCCGAGTTTATTAGAAGCGCTTTACCATGATACCATCTCGTACTCCGTGGCTCATCAGTCATCACCGTTCATCATTTCAGCGGTATGACGTCCATGCTGAACATAGGCCTCTTTCACAGATTTCCAGAGCGACTTCCCATCATGTGGGAGGAAATTTCCCACACTCATCACGCTGGGCACTCGTATGAGAGCTATCGTTGTTATAATGGGGACGCTGCTGCCCATCCCCTAGCTTTTTCCCTAAGTCGGCTCTTACGACACCCACGGGTAGTTAGATATGTGCACGAAAGGAGCCTCTAAGATGCGCACTTTAATCCTTTCACTACACTGATTCTTGCACCGACGATCATAGGCCCCTTTTCAGGGCCTCCATACCTCAACCTGCTCACTGACCTTATACAGGTGACCAAGAAAGAATCAGTGACACGATAAGAAGATATGGAGAGGCCTATTCTTTAGCCGGGGCCACCACGGCCAAATATAAAATTTCATTAGGTACATTTAGCACATGCAATATCACCTGTTGGTCAGGTCCAAGGACTCGTGGATAAACCCTTCGTGCTTGTAGTCCTCCAGAAGTACGGGGGAGATGACCAGGGCGCCGTCTTCAAACTTTATGGTACCTTCCGTCATGTACACGTTGAAGGGATAGTCCTGCAATCAATTAAATCATCATGATCATCATCAGTTCATCTGAAATTTTATGTGCTATTATATTTATTTATTTTTTAATAGTACTCTGAAACGGTGAAGTAAAACATCGTGAGGAAACCGGTATGTCCTAGAACCAAACAATTCGAAGACATGTGACATTTGCACGAAAGGAGGCTTCTAAGAGGCGCACTTTAATTCACTACACTGATTTACCTTTCACACCTGATGTGCCGGCAACACAAATATAATTGCCGTAACGTCATCTTGAACTACGCACGAAATAATCTCGGTGACGGCGGTGGTGGATATACAGGGCACAGGGTGAGTTTTTTTTCACGGCCATTTAGGCGATATCGAAAACCGTGAAAGTAATCGAAAAGTGATGTAAGGAGTTACCGGTTCGATTTTGAAATAAATAAGATCTGCATTAAAAAAAGTTGAAATTTATTTACAGTTTTTCAGAAAATGTAAGTTTTTGGAAAAAAAATATTTATAGAAAGTTTATTATTTCGGTCGGACGGCAAGCAAAGCAATTAATTATTAAATTAACCTTCGGTAAATAAATATTACTGAATTTATAAATTTATAATTTTGAAGGTGTTCTAACAACTTTAGACACATAGTTATCATACATTTATTTATTTATTAACAAACAAAGAAACCAAAAATGCAAAAAAAATGTGTATATAAATTTCTTTTTTTTTAATGCGGAACTTATTTTTTTCAAAATCGAGCCCGTAACTCCTAACATCACTTTTCGATTACTCTCACGGTTTCCGATTTCACCTAAGTGGCCCTGAAAAAAACCTCACCCTGTTTAAAACGGTGATAGTAAATTATATAACGCTACTTCGGCGCCGTCATCTCGTTCTCGGTGACGGCTCGGTGGCGGTGGCGGTGGACGGCTTAAAAAACTTACAGGTCCCTCCGGAAATTTGATCTCCGCCTGCCAGTTAGTCATTTCTTTCAAGTTCTTCTTGTCAAAGTCTTCATTGAAAATTAATGCTCCTTGGCAGACTGCAGCCAAGGTATTGACAGTTGTTAGCGACGGCTTGCATTGGACCCTGGGCGGAGGTGCAGGGGTTTGGATTTCTGGACCTGGCTCTGGACGTTGGGTCTGGGTTGGGGGATTGGCAACGTCAACAGGGTTTCCTGCTTCGTCCACGTACCCTGGGAAAATAGGTGTGAATTGGTTAAATCCGACTAATTCATATTATCATGGGTACCTAGATTTGAATCCTTATGAATCTGAATATCATATCTCAGAATCTGTATCCTGAAATCCATATCTTTACAGTCTTCACATCTTCTGTCCATAAACACAAAGGTTATCTGGAAGATAATGCTTTTTAGCATTAAGTTCACTATTTTTACGTGCAATAAATAATTTTCTATCTATCTATCTATCTTACCAGTCACTGTCCATTCCCCATTATCCTGCCGGTACCCCAGTCCGTTCTTGATAACGTACGTCCAGAAGTAGATTTTGTCTCCGATTTTCAGTTCTGCGTTCCGGTCCCTGAAGATCCATTGCCCGTTTTTCACTTTCGTGATGTCTCTGGACCACTGTCCTCCCTCCAGACCTTCCATCTCCATGTTGAGGTTTCCGTGGAAAGCTATGAGGGAGAATCCATCATCTGAAAAGATAGGGAAGTAGGGACTCTCAATTCTCTCTCTAGTTCCCACTTTTTCCATCCGTTATGAAATTGAACCCTTATAAGTTGCATTACACGCATGGGCTGCGGGTTCGATTCTCGCTGCGAGACAAAAGTTTGCATGATCTGCAAGTATTTGTTCCGGTTCTGGGTGTTGTACCATGTTACTCGTAGTATCTAATACCCACGACACAGGGAAACTTAGTGTGGGGTTCGAACTATGTATGTACAACCTGTACTATGTGACTGTTGGGTGTTTTTCCAGTAATTTGGTAGATACCTAAGTGTGTTTTTCTAGTAATTTGGTAGTAACTAAGTGGTTTGCTACTTGCCTTCCTAATACCTACCTTGTTAAAACAATATGTAACTTACTAACCTAAAATATTATGTTCACGATGGGACATCGCATATCAGACTGCATTTGCATAAATTGCCGCCGAATCCAAATCTTTTCCCCTAAAAATTCAACTCGTGACGATGAGACTGTCTCTCGTGTCATGGACCGCGAGGTCAAGTCATTGACCGCCGTCAAGGAACCGTAATTTATGATAATTATCTTTAAAAAGTAGCTAAAATGGGTATTAGCAAACATAAATTCACAACCAACTATCACTAGTCCGACACTAGGAATCCAGGAATCTAGGAAGAAAGGGTATCAGAAACTACAAGAAGCTACCTTCCTACCACTGTAACACAACACCCAGGAACCCACCTGGAACAAATATTTGCAGGTCAAGCAAATGTTTAAAACATACAAACAAACAAATTCTGATGGTGTGTGGCCAGCCTTATCGAGCCGATAAAGTGAGGGTGTGATTAGTATTATGAGGGTAATAGGTTAAGCATGTTGAATTAATGTCTCAATTTTAAAAGTTTTTCATTTTCCTCAAAGAAACATTGACATAGAACAACAGACTACGGTGTGGATTTTCCAAGTCGTAACATTTTATCTACAATAGGAATGTTTACATTACTGTTTACATAATAAGTAACCCAACCGACTTTTAATACTGAATCATCTTTATAAATACAATAGTTTTTATTATTGTTATCATACTAAAACATTGGTGGCATAGTCACAGGAAGATTATTGTTTTTTTAATATACCTAGATAATAGGGCATGAAATCTTAAAATTCGTTTCAGCTGCTTTTAGATATTAATTGTGTCCCATCCCATCTAGAGCTGGCACATAATAACGGAGTTTCTAAATCCGAAAAATTGAATAGGTAATATTTTCCCTAAATGTGCATTTATTCCATTTATGTCGTCTAATTATAAAACTTTTATTCTATGAAATTTAAGTACATAGGTAATTACGTACGTAGGTATTATTTACGGCTTAAATATTAAAAGATAGTAGGTAAGGTATTTAGGGAATATGAATATAGTGTTAATTGATAAATGGTTATTGTAGCTAGCCAACTTAAATAACTGAACACAAAATGTGTAGATAGCACAATTTAGCAACAAACCTAGACCCACTCATTACAATTATATAAAGATAAAATATACATTATCTGTGCTTTGGATGTATGCATGAGATCTGGCAGTCACGGATAGAAAATACTACCTTACCGTCCTGTGTTTTCTAAAAAGATTCATTTCATTTCATTTCAGTTTTCATTTTATGGCATCTGCTGTTTTTACAGTATCAAGTAATTAGTCAAGTTTGCTCAGAAGAAAATGGTGGCGGTTTTCTTCAAAACTTCAAACCGCATTTTTAGAAAAAAAAAAGAAAATCATTTAATAAAATCCCGTTCGATTTGCCTACACTCGTGCTAAGATCCTAAGCTTTAATGGTTAAGACTCCACCGAGATTACACAACAAAACTCAACAGAAAATAAAACGGCAGAGCTAAACAACTTTCAAAAATTGCTAAAAAAGATGTCTTCTAAAAAGATTAGCAGACGGTACGGTAGGTAGTTTGACTTTGAATGATGTCAATATCCTTGAGCTATGGCTCAGGCCCATCCCAAAATGTCAAACTCAAATTTGACTTTATCAATGATCATCCAACTTCTTACCTACTTATTATAAATGCAAAAGTTGGGATGGATGGATGGATGTTTGTTACTCAGTCACGCCAGAACGGCTGAACCGATATGTATGCAATTTGGCACAGAGATAGATTTTGGTCTGCAATAAATAATTATAATAAATAAATATTCCGGACACACGGTCAACTGATCCCAAACTAGGCATAGCCTGTACTATGGGTACCAGAGACTGATACACATAATAGATATATATTTAACACCCAGACACAGAACAAACATCTGTGTTAGTCACAAATGTTTATCCAATGCGGGAATCGAACCCGAGACCTCTAGCGCAGAAGGCAGAGTTACTACCAACTGAGCTATGAGGACAATAGCACATCTTATCTTTTTATCTTTTTAGGTAACACGTGAGCGAAGCCGCAGATGGAAGCTAGTTTTGAAATAAATTTCAGATGACATGTCATATCACACGTTTGAACACAGCTCTATGCGTGGCAAAATTATGTTTATTTGTTGTTTACGCAAAAAAACCTACTCAGAATGGAGTTCAAGACATACCGTTTAATTTGACAAAAACAGCCTTTAACCAAAAACAAAAACTCGACGAGGGTTTGACGGAAGCTTTTATTTAGGTAGAGATATCTGTTTATGATTTTGTTTTTATATTTTTATGTGAGTTCGAGAATTTTGAACTTCAGATATCATAATCATCCTGATAAATTCCACTGCTAAACATAGGCCTGCCCAAAAGAGTGCCATGACGAACGGTCTTGAGCCTTCTTCATCCACCGACTTCCCGCAACCTTCACAATGTCGTCAGTCCATCGAGGCCTTCCAACACTGCGTTGCTAGGTTGGTATCTAAAAAATACCTTTTTAAGTTGAAAAATATAAGTTGACAGGGTGATAATAATAGTCACTCATCGGAAGCGGATGTAGGCTTGCTAGAAAGTGCCATGTTCTCGGTCTGTTTAGTGTCGTTAGTATTTCCTCTTTATGGAAAGTGTGCGTTTACCCACTATAAACCTTATACTCCTCATGCATAAAAAACGATTCTACTTATTACTTAGTTTAAAAAAATATCCTTCACAAAGGTACCTACCATATTGGTGCATAAATTATGCACGTAAATGAAAAACAAAACAAACATTCATATCAAATTAGGTACTTGCTTATTCATATTAGGTACTTACCTTTGACAGAAACCCTCAGTCCTTTCGGCCAGATAGCTTCCAGCTTCGCTGGCGGGACCGTATACGCTGCCCAGGATTCCCCATAGCACAAGGCTACTAACATCAGAAGAGCCAGTGTTGTCATGACGTCCGCCACAGCTCACGGTTGGACCTCTACTGTGGACTGGCTTGAACTTGGATGCGCAGGCGCTTGACGCTTTAACGATGTAAGGCATTGAAAGGTGTAGAGGTGGCATGAGGAAATTGTTGCATTTATCAGCTGCTATTTCTATTAAACCAACTGTAAATAAATATATTTTTATTAAATAAAATTTGTATTCGTTACATCTCTTAGTCGTCCAAGATCACATACTTAATACACTAATAGGTACGGACATAGAACTCGTTTTAACAGGATACAATTACAACAAATATATTTGTTCAACAAACACTTATATTATTGTCATATAACTTCTTACGTTTTCTTGTTTGTGTAGAGGACATGTTGGAGTACAGATCTTGTCTTTATTGGTGAACCTCGAAAGCCCATGTTATGTTGTCGAACCTGTTATAAAAATGTTCAAACATTAATATTAATTTCCTAAGCCCGTGTTAAAGCGGCATGCGATATGTCCTTTATATGACTTTTTTTTTTTTTTTTTTTTATATCAAATTCGTTTCAAAAAGAGCCTTTACCTCTCCTGAATAAAGTAAGCCCACTCGACTTTGTGGGGGGCGCTGCCGCGCTCCCAGATTTGAGTTTGTTGCGATGTAGCGCAACTATAATCTAAACTCCTAAAAGTCAAACTCAAAATTAACTTTATTCAAAAGACGGTTAAGTAAGGATCGCTTAAAATAAGTTTTAGATGATGTACCACACGTCGTTTGAACACGGTTCTATAATAGCCTAACAGTAAATTCTATACTTATTTTATTTTATTGACTCCCCATTTTGGTGAACTAATAGGCAACTAGTTCTACCTGTAGAAGGTGAATATTATTTGCTACTATGTACATAATTATTAAAAAACCACGTCGATCCATTGCACTTTTGCTGTGCGAAAGAAGGACTAAACCAAACAAACAAACATGCATTCAAGATATCAATTAGGATAATGAGGATAACAAGGGACCGACTCACTAGCGATTCCCAAAACGATCCGCCCACAAGCAGCTTTTGCGATACCAGCCGGTATATCCCGACTGTGTGAGATAGCCTTACCTACGTTAATTACTGCCAAAATTGAATGCAAACGATCAATTCGTAAACGCGATGTTTATTTGGGTTACACTGTAGTGTAACTTGTATATTTAGATCTAACTGCGCCCGCCGACCCGCGTTCATAGCGTGGTGAGTGTGGGCAAATTGCAAGGCAAATTGCAAGGCAGACTGTGGGAAGGCCTAAGTTCAGCAGTGGACGTCCTACGGCTGAAATGAAGATGATGAAAGCAGATTTCAAACGATGTGCGATAAATCTATAATTCGTTTCAAAATGATCCTTACGCCTATTTCACAAAGTTAATGTTGAGTTTTACTCTCTAACTTTCGTTGCAGGATAGGCCCATTTCTATCCGTGGATGACGTAATAGGCGACTTAGGGAAACAAAGCCAGTAGATGGGCAGCAGCGTTCCCTATCAACAACAAGAGCTTTATCTCGCCAACTCGCCAATCCGCATGCCCAGCGTGGCGTACGGGCAAATCCTCCCAAATTATTGTTTCATGTACCTAATCTATGGGGGAGGCTTATGTTCAGCAGTGGACCTCCTACGGCTTAAATGATGATTATGATGAACTTTCGCTGTAAAAACTCTTTTTTTGTAACTCAAAGTCAACGTTACGAAGCCGTGTGACTGCGTCGCGTATCGGACCAATAACAAACTTCGTTCGGTGTAATTTGATACGGGTGTAAATATTTGCTCGAATTCGAACGTCACCAGAATTATTTTTTATGTCGAAAGTTCTGAAATTTCCTCATTATTGCCTGTGCTCGCGGTACATAAATAAAAGGTAGCCTTTATGCTATTCCAGGTGAATAACTCTACCTATTTTAATCTTAATCGGTTGAGCCGTTACGGCATTAATGAACCACAAACATTTATACATCCTTACAAATTTTCGCATTTTTAATTGTAAGTAATAGGAAGTAGGATTTCCCTAATTTTGTCTAGTCTAATAAACTACGTAATACCCATACACGTTAGCAATTGACTCGCTACTTCGCTAGCGATTAAAAAAGAACAGTGATTGGTAGGTAAAAGAAAGAAAAGAAGAAAGAAAGAAAGATTTTTATTTCCCTTAAGAACTACTACACATAAAATAAAATAAAAGAAATTAAATGCTAAATGATAAAAATATTGTGCGCAGCAGAGCTCTAGGAAAACATGGTCTTCGCTCAGCATTGTGCTGGATACACACTGATGTGTGCACCCAGCGCTAGTTTTCAGCGGAGACCATAGTAGTCATCTCACGACCTTCTAGAAGTGACTAAAAATAACAGCAAAGACATACAATAATTATCAAAAGATAGGTACTGTTTATAATTTTAAACAGTTACTAATAATTTAATACAATAAATTACGTGGCTTGCGTAACGGTCGTCGTTGGACGTATCTGTAGCTAAGGTTATCGCGGAATTGAATTGAATAAGGTACCTAGTAGGTACTCTAGGTACTGGGCAAATTTTACCGCCAATCTAAATAGGTAGGTCGGTAACTGTACCTGTGTATTGATTAATTATTTATCTCGCGTCGGAGCTTATCAGCTCTACTCTGTTATCTTTCTATCGCGGAAAACGGATTATGTAGGTATGAATAAACGACAGCATTATAATTTTTAAGACACTTCATGAAAGTCAAAATGTACTAGCTACTTATTTCAATAAAATCGCAAATAATACTTTGAAACGTCTCAAAAACTAAGTGAACCAGCCTAAAATAATCCGGCAATGAGCATGCACGGCATAACCATTGCATAACCATTGCTTCTTGCTTGTGACTTTGTAGGTCGCCTGTGAACGTTTATATTACTCATCATCATCATCATCAGCCTGTAGAAGTCAACTGCTGGACATAGGCCTCCCCCAAAGAGTTCCACGACGAACGGTCTTGAGCCTTCTCCATCCACCGACTTCCCGCAACCTTCACAATGTCGTCGGTCCATCGGGTGGGGGGCCTTCCAACACTGCGTCGCCCGGTTCGTGGTTGCCATTCGAGAACCTTTACTCCCCAACGGTTGTCGGTTCTGCGAGCTATATGGCCTGCCCACTGCCACTTCAACTTGCTAATTATATTACTAGCTATTTATATTTATTTATTAATTCAGAACAATATAAAATGAGCAAATTATGAAATAAAACGATGAAACTGCAAAGGTAGCAGTCAATATACTTTATCTTTCCAATTTATCTTTTGAGGCAAGTAAGTTAGGTGCGACCAGACAAGAATGACGGAAGGATTTGAGGATGACCTTGAGATCCTGAAGGCTTAAACCAGTTAACTATACAGGATGGATGCATAATACGTGTACCCGAAATGGGCTTATTCTATCAACAGTTTGTGAAACACAAAAAAACGATTTTTTTTCGATTTTTTTCTAATCATCAGTTTATAGTCTTTATAACTAATTACGTAACCGTACGACAAATTCGGCACCATGATTGCTTCCTAAGGCTCGTATTCAGAGACACGACTCAAACTTTTTAATCACAGATCAGCTGAACTCTACTTAAGTATTGAATCTCTTCTCAAACATTTTATTCAAGAACGGTACTTAAACTACTCTCAGCTGAATCGACTCTCAAATCTGTACTCAAATGTTCTCGTTTACATTTTGATTTATTTATAATTTTCGATCCGTTTTACGCAGAAATTGAAACAGCCAGGGTGGAAATAGAACAGTACTATAAAGTGAAGTATAAATATGCATCAAACTAACGGAACGAAAATGTAATTTGATTAATGTCTAATCAAATCTAAACTCAAGCACCGATTTCGTCTGATTGACGTTTCAGAATAAGCATTTACTCAGGTGAACTGTGATCATTGAATATATACATAAGTACTGTTCAAGAATTAGAATCTCGACTCAAATCGAGATTTAAGTACAGATCAACGCTTGAGTCTTGTCTCTGAATACGAGCCTAAAACAGCAGAATTTTGCCTAGTTTTTTTTTTCAATGAAACATTATAAATTTCTAAATATCGTTGAACAATTTTTAATACAAATTAGGTATTGAATAAAGCCTAATAAAATGTCGTATATGTACCTACAACAGTTAGTCGGGAAAGCTCTAGCTGGTAGCTTTTAGTGCATATCAATCATTCCACCCTGTATAAATAAATTTCCTCGCTTCTTGTTCAACCCTGTTCACTCTTCCACCCTGTATAATTATCAATAATGACATTATACACGGCGTTACATGTCACAGGGTGTTCAACACGACCTAAAGAGGTCTCGCCACAGCTTATACAGCTTCGAGCTAGTCTAATGGCACTAGGCGGGGCGCGGCGTGTCCCAGAACGAAATAAACCGAGTCAATATGAGGAACCTCTTTTAACAACAGTCTTAAGTCCTTTTGAGCCACCATATTCCGGTCATTGACCTTCCGCAAAGGGACCAGTCAGTCATATTTTTTTTACCTCTCTATTCTTAAATCTATAGAAAAGTTTCGACTCGAGTAGAATTAAAGAGATTTTAGAATCAAACTTCGTTATATTTTTCCAAACACAGTACTGTAGATTGGGCGTTATGCCCACATGGATTATTCACAGTGATATGTCTGACTATAGTATGTGTTAAGTTTACAGTCTTTCGTCTAAAATAATAGTTTACGATGCTCGAAAAGAGTGAATAACTTTTTATATATTCATAGCTTCAAGACCTCTCTCTGTAACACTTACATACTCTGTAACAGCGTATTTTAGCTGACTTAGCAACTGATAAGAGCGGGTGCCGGCCGCTGGTTCTTGCAAGTAACAGAGAACGATGCGATGTTTAAGTTGTCTACCTCATAATTATTTCTTAATTTTTTGAATTTCATATGTTTTTGTTATATACCTAGATTAAGCCTACTTTAGTCATGCATGTTTAATTACTAAGGAGAACTGTACGCGCTTTAGACAAGCCCATATGGGCTTTTTAAGTAGGCATCAAACATGTTTTAAAATTTCTTAAAATATATAAAAAAAAAAAAAACACTTATTTCTGCAAATAAACAATTTGAATCTTTAATCACTGGGCTTTTACATACGCAATCTGTAATGAAGGTTACCAGCTCTTTAGGGGGTGGAGGGGTTCGGCAGGCAACGCATTAGCAATGCTCCAGGTGTTGCCGATGTCAATAGGCGACGGTAACCACTGTCCATCAAGAGGGCCGTAAGTTTGTTTGCCTCCGTATAAAAAAAAAACGCTGGCAACGCTACAGCTTGCTTGTTTATTTAAAAAATATTTAGGTATCCCCACGCTTATATTCAGGTAAGTAATAAGTATACAAACCTACGTAGCGCTGTAACTTTTGCATTCGTTAACGTGATTAGTCTGGATTTGCCCTTCAGAAGACAGCGAAGACTGTCCCAGCTGTTTCATTGTTAGCTGCCCTATCAGCTCGTTAATATACTAAAGGCAAGCGTCGGAGACTTTAGAGAAGCATTAGTCTGTGTCAAGTGGGAAATCACTTGACAATTTAATATAAGCCATATTGAGCCCTAATATGAAGAATGAGAAAGTGTGTTTGTTTGTTGGTTTGTCCGAAGCAAAGTCATGGCACTTTTTGGGGAAGATGACCAGCAGTGGACTGATGATGATGACACGTCGTATAATAATGATCAAAGAAGCATAAAAACCGCAAGTTTTGTAATACTATACGGCGCATGGTCCAGTTTGTCATCAGACAATTTTTCAGGCAATTTACTTCATATTTTATGTAATTTATTACAACTATAAAACTAAAGCCGCGGTTCCTAATAAAGCGCAACGTCAAATGATAAAGCGGTCACGTGTAAAAGCGGTTTTTTTTTGGCTCAACTGTTGGTGTTACCATAGCCTATGAACCCGAACCCTTAAAGAGCTTTGGCAACCTTACTCACCGCAGGAACACGTACACTATTTGAAACAAATAATGTTTTTTGGCTGCGATCTTCTGTAAGGCGGAGGTACCTCCAGGCGGGCTGCTCCAATTTAGAGCGAGATAATTTCGCTGTGCCCTACCTCGCTTATAAGATAAAATGCCAAAAACAGTTCCAATTACAAACTGTTATTATTCTCACTGTCGTGAACTTTTTAGTGTTCAGTTACACTGTTACAATAACGGAAACTTTATTGCTTGTAACTTTGTTAACCGTCCGTCCGCAATAGAAGGTGATTCATAATAATGTATGTTATCTCGAAAGGGATTTATTCTACATCCAATTGGCAATAAAGTTATTTCTACAACTTTTGGAAATTCAACATTTTTCATTAACAAACCTCTACCTATATATAAAATAAATGGGACGATAAGAGCCTCTAAGGCTCGTATTCAGAGACACGACTCAAGCATAGATTTAATCACAGATCAGCTGAACTCTATTTAAGTATTGAATCTCTTCTCAAACATAACTTTTATTCAAGAACGGTACTTAAACTACTCTCCGCTGAATCGAGTCTCAAATCTGTACTCAAATGTTCTCGTTTACATTTTGATTTATTTATAATTTTCGTTTTACGCAGAAATTCAAACAGCCAGGGTGGAAATAGAACAGAACTATAAAGTGAAGTATAATTATGCATCAAAGTACGTGTAACGGAACGAAAATGTCATTTGATTAATGTCTAATCAAATCTGAACTCAAGCACCGATTTCGTCTGATTGACGTTTCAGAATAAGCATTTACTCAGGTGACTGTGATCATTGAATCTATACATAAGTACTGTTCAAGAATTAGAATCTCGACTCAAATCGAAATTTATGTATAGATCAAAGCTTGAGTCTTGTCTCTGAATACGAGCCTAGAGGCGCACTCTAATCCTTTCACTGATTCTTTACAGTTATAACTACAGCTGTTTTAGTTAGGTAGTAATTTTGATGTCGTACTTCTCGTACGTTTAATTTATTCGATGTAGAAAGAAACGATATGCTTCAAGAACAGTTTGATTAGTAAGGTAAAAATGAATCAAAAAATTTTTTTTATCTAGAGCCAATACACAGGCCACAAAGCGCAATGAATAACTTACTCTGGTATTCGTGGTTTTTTTTTCCACTCCACTCACACTGACGTCTAGAGTTAAATAGATATTGGTGTAATTTTTTTGCAATTTCCTCTTAAAATAAGTATACGAGCCTCATTCATCAAACGCGACGACATGGCGCTCTGGAAACCATTCATCATCATAATTTCAGCCGTACGACATCCACTGCTGAACATGGCCTCCCCCACAGACAGAGCGAATTCCTTATATCATGTGGGGGGATTTGCCCATACTCACCACGCTGGGCATGCGGGTTGGCGAGCGCAGTTAGAGCTATCGTTGTTAAAATGAGGGACGCTGCTGCCCATCCCCTAGCTTTTTTCCCTTAGTCGCCTCTTACGACATTTGCGGATAGGAACATATGGAGGGGCCTATTCTTCAGCCGGGGCCACCACGGCTACCATTAGGTACGCTTGGAACCATTACGGCCGACAAAATACGTTCGCCTCTCTCTAAAAACCAAAGCTTTAGTAAGAGGAAGTCCCACTCGCCAAAATTAGTTTTTCGCGGTTATTCAGATGGTAATTTACGTAAATCATCTGTAAATCTTTGTTTAATGAAGCTTATTTTTCTTGATTCTTGAATAGGTACATAACTAGCCGCCCGTTTCATTTCATTTCATTTCATTTCATCATTTATTGCGAGAAATACATGTTAAAGAGGTGTTATACTTGTGGCTTCACTCGTGGCAAAGCCACGGACTAAATAAAATCAGCGCACTGCTGTCACAGATTAGAAAATTGTAAAATATAAAAGAAGCATAACCTTTGCGTCGATTAAGTACAATGCCTATGATTAGGAAAGTCGAGTTGAAAGTTGAAGAACTAAGCCATGTAAGCCTCGTGTGGGAGGAACCTCAACTTTCGATACGTAGGTACGTTCACATCCCGATCGCGCACCAATAGATTTTACTATTAAAACATTGAAATACACACTAACACGTGCTCAGAACGGTGAAGGAAAACATTCTTTATTCTTTCTTTATTCTTTATTGTACACAGAAAACACATACAAAAAACAAACTAAATGAAAGGACATCAGTACAAAGGCGAGCTTAACCCTAAAAGGAGTTTTCTTCCAGCAAACCTTTGAAAACATCGTAGGGAAACCCGCGGCTTAGTCAACTCTACACGTATTGACGATGTCTTTCATGTGGATAAGGTTGACTAGGCTGAGAGCTGTTATTAGTGCTTGGCAAGCCTACTCCATCTTAATAATGTCTCCTGTGAGTGACTAAAAAGTTGCACCTGACTGTATAGGTAAAGAATACATCTAGAATACAGGTATTAAGGAACATTTAGCCTCCAAATTTCCCTCACGAATATGACGAATATGAATAACTGCGAGCCGTCTGATATTACCGTAGTTTATACATAGAAACTTTTATTAATAGAAATAGATTTATCAAGCATTCAACTTTGATCTAATGAAAAATATCACCACTATTTATTTCCCACATTGAAGTCTAAAGAGTAATAAAAACGTCTCACAAAGCTCACTGCGAAACAGAACAATATGTAAATCAATGCTAAATTATTGAACCGAGAAAAAAGTAATCTGCTGTTTTCTATCACGAGAAATTTACGAGATTGCTAGGTAGGTATCGGTTTAAATTTATACAATTGATAACGCAAATGATCAAAGTTTTCAGTTCTTGTTTACTCACGTACTTACCAAGTATAACTAATACAATATAGGTACCAATATAAATTTTCTCGCGGTGTTCATCTTTTACGAGCCATTCATAAACCGAATTAGTGACATTTGAAAAGAGCACTAATCCGTATGTACCTATGCAACAAGTCCGCGGGCGGGGGCGTAGGGCGGGCGGGAGCCAGTACCGTCGCGATCATGGCCACGGACGGACGTACGAAGCGCTCGCAGTCGATATGCGCGCCCGCCTCCGCCAGCATGGAAGCTCTGGCGGCGCCGCTGGAGACGACGCCAGCTCCGCGCCGCCGTCCAGCCACGCGTTCCCAATCCGCCAGAATCACTGGCGGCCGGTCTGTGCGGCACCGCCGGCAGCAGCAGCAGCAGCAACTGGATCGGGAAACCAGGGCCCGGTACAGCAGTGAGCCCCGCTTAGCTGAAGCTGAGACGCCGCCTCAAGTGAGACGCCAGGCGTCCGCCCGCCGCAGACCCCCGCCGGGGCAGCACAACCAGCCACGCCGCTCCAACGCCTTCCTCGACGTCCCGCGCCAGCCAGCGCACCAGCCCGAGGAGGAGCCAGACGAGGACTCGTACCGACTCCGCTCCTTCAACACCACGCAGAAAGGAGGTCAGTGTACTGGACGCTTTTAAAAGTTGGCAATCAGCCGAAGTGCCCTTCGATTGCTGGATAAGGAAGGTGTCTGTTTTTCGAAAAACCGGGTTAGCGTGAGATCGTTAAATTATTTTTGTGGAGTCGTGACTCATGTTGCACGATGAGGAATAAATCAAATTGAAAATAGCGTGCACGGTGAAAAACTCGTGCCGTTCTGTGAAAGTTTCGCTGAACTGAGTTTAAAATTAATCATAAGGGTTTTCAGTAACCAAAACATTCTTGTAACTGCACAGAAAATCAGGTGTAGGTAAATATTGTAAATTTATTCCCATTTCAATTGTCTTGCTAGAAATACATAGTTCCATTGGCAAAGTTGTTATAGTATAACGTCGAGACAATAGCCTCTGTTTTACATAATGCATAGTGAACAATGCGATTCGATATTGTCTTACCTTGTACGTACAAACAGACAGTCTGCTCTGTTTACGAGATTGTTGATTGAAAGCTGCTTTCAGACACCGCAAAGCTTTTAAGATTCACCCTCGTATTTTAGCCGTTATTATGTTTTCACTCCACTCACACACAACAGCCTGATAGTAAATTCATGAAGATGTCAGTCTGATATCTTTAAGTGAAGTGGAAAGTATTTATTTACTAAGAGTACTGTGGTACAGTCAAAGTTAAAGCCAAAAGGCGTTTATTTCAATAAAATATCTAGGACACTTTTGTAGACTGAAAAAGCCACTTTTGGGGATAGTTTATTTGTAACCGAACACGGAAAACTAACTATTCAATTCATCTCAATAACTTTATTTAAGGCAAACAATAGAATAACACAACCGATGAAATTTTATTATATTCTACGGCCCATATAGGTACAAATATAGACATTAAAGCTAACATAGGCACATATAGCATAGGCTAGAGGTCACGGGTTCGATCCCCGCACTGGACAAACATTTGTGTGATAAACACAGATGTTTGTTCTGTGCCTGGGTGTTAAATTTATCTATTATATATATCAGTCTCTGGTACCCATAGTACAGGCTATGCCTAGTTTGGGATCAGTTGACCGTGTGTGATATGTCCGGAATATTTATTTATTTATAAAAATAATCGGATCACAACACCCTTCGGCCACTCTATGCTAGCTCAATCTGTGATAGACAAACCTATGTATAACAATGTACTCTATGCATATTGCATATTATTTACTGTGTGAAAGCTAGAGTAATTTTACGTTCATAACATTCAACCGTTGGCAGAGAAATGGACATTTATTTTAGAAATGAGTGCAACTATTTAGAATCATTGTTTGTATTCAGTTACAAACTAACGTAGGTACCTACTGAAATATTTCTTGCCTGTCGTGTCACTGGTCATTCATTATGTATACCCGAAAAGGGATTATTCTACACCGAATTATTGGAAATTTGTCATTTTTCATTGAAAAACCCCTGTGCCGTTAACTTTAAAGTTTCAAACTCAATTATTAAGCTGTAGCAATCTTGTATGTTTAATAATTATATAAAAATAAAATAAAAAGACCAAAACCAGCTGGTTTCATCTTTTAGGAGGAGGTAGGGCACAGCGAGATTTTCTCGTTCTAAATTGGAGCAGCCCGCCTGGGGAGGTACCTCCGCCTTAAAGAAGATCGCAGCCAAATAACATTATTTGTTTCAAATAGTGTTGTGTTCCTGCGGTGAGTAAGGTTGCCAGAGCTCTTTAGGGGGGAGAGGGTTCGGGGTCGGCAACGCGTGCGTGATGCCTCTGGTATTGCAAGCGCTCATAGGCTACGGTAACCGCTTACCAACAGGTGGGCCGTATGCTTGTTCGCCATCAGAGTTGTATAAAAAAAAAAAAATTATATAAAAAAAAAGACCAAAACCTTGATCTTTTCAAGAAAATATCTGAATAAAATAAAAAATGATAATTTTGATTTTCTTTTCGCTATTTTCTTTCATTTTGTTGAGAATAAGCCCCTTTTGGGGTATTTAGTATACATATTATAAATCACTTGTAGAGATAGAAAAGTTTTGTCGCCGGTGTGGCAAAAGACATACTTGACAAACCTGTTCAGGCTTGATTTATCACTAACAGCACTTTAGAAGTTTATCCCCTTAGCCAGGACATGGGTGTCGTCCTATTAGACGACAAATCTTTCTTGTTAGAGAATAGTTTAGTTCCATAGAGGTAACGAAAGAACTTTTGCTATCAGCAGGATAAAAGTACGCGCATAGCCCTGATATAAATAAATAAATATTCCGGACATATCACACGGTCAGCTGATCCCAAACTAGGCATAGCCTTTACTATGGGTACCAGAGACTGATATACATAATATATATATATTTAACACCCAGAGACAGAACAAACATCTGTATTCATCACACAAATGTTTGTCCAGTGCGGGAATCGAACCGTCGTGGGTTCGATTCCCGCACTGGCAGAGTTACTACCAACTGAGCTATGAGGCTTGTCAAGATATCCTTAGTCGGTGAGTTTTTCACTCCACTCACACTGGCAGAAACTTGACATTAATTTCATAGAAAATGCTGTCAATTTTATTATTGTATCAAGTATCCCCTCATAAACCTTGGTGTTATTACCCTGGTATTCTCAGTCGTCATTCGGCCAATTTTTAGTTTCATACATACACACATAAAATCACGCCTATTTCCCAGAGGGGTAGGCAGAGACCACGGCCTTCCACTTGCTACGATCCTGACATACCTCTTTCGCTTCATTCACTCTCATCACATTCCTCATAAATGCTCGTCGGTTTCATCATCATTTCAGCCGTACGACGTCCACTGCTGAACATGGCCTCCCCCACAGACAGTGAATTCCTATCATATGGATTTGCCCATACTCACCACGCTGGGCATGCGGGTTGGCGAGCGCAGTTAGAGCTATCGTTGTTTAAATTAGGGACGCTGCTGCCCATCCCCTAGCATTTTTCCCTTAGTCGCCTCTTACGACATCCGTGGATAGGTAGATATGGAGGGGCCTATTCTTTAGCCGGGGCCACCACGGCTCGTCGGTTTAGTTTCACTTAATCAAATTGCAATTGCGTCTATCTTCGATGAGTTTGACAATAGACGACAGACACAACGTCCGTCTTCTATCGTCATCATCGTCATAATTGACATAATTAATATCTCAATTGCTGTTAAATATTTTTCACTACACTCAGAATAACATTATTTTCATCGAAATTGCAGTCATATATGGTTTGTTAGGAATTTACAGACATCCTCTTTTGCATTATTTAAGATGTTTGTGACATCTAGTCTGAAGTCGGAGTCATAAAAATATGAATGTGGAAGGATATAAGGGAAGAGGTAGACCAAAGAAAAGATGGATAGACTGTGTGAAAGATGACATGAGTAAGAAAGGAGTGAATACTGATATGACGGCTGATAGAGGGGAGTGGAAGAGAAAAACATGTTGTGCCGACCCCACATGAAGTGGGATAAGGGCAGGGAGATGATGAGTCTACTTTTTGAGCACGTGCCGCGTCGCCAGTCGTTAACTGTTTCATAAATTCTACTAACTAGAACTGAAAGTATTTAATTTTTATCGTGCATTATTCCAGCTTAAAGTGCTAAGGGTGGGCTCACGCTTTAGCGACATTAAACCTGATTACAGTCACGTAACACAGTATTTTAATATTTGAAAAATTAGATAAAAATCCGCTTTTTTATGCAAGTTATGGGTTCAATTGTTGATTATTTTATGAATAAACTATATTCCGCCCGCGGCTTCGCTCGCGTGTTACCTACTTATAAGTAGCATAAATATGCTATTATAGGTAAATAACTTCGTCTGTTCCAGATTCATCGAAATCAGCTGAGCCCTTACGGCGTGATTGGACCACAAACATGTTCACATAAGTAGGATAGTAGGATTTTGGCATAGTTATAAACAAATACGCCAGAGCAGCTGGAATGTATAAAAAATCCATTGGACTGTATTTAGTACCAAGTTATTACTGGGTATTAAACCAAGGGCTAGATATAACTGAGTCCGGCCTTAATAAAAAGGTCTCAACACCGAAGTCTTCAATCGTAAAAAGGACCGTAAAACCAAATAAAGTCACAACTTGCACAATAAAAGTTTATTTGATGACTTCGGTGGCGTAGCGGGCTCGATTCCCGCTGCGGGACAAATTTCGCACGATCTGCAAATATTTGTTCCGGGTCTGGTTGCCAGTGCTTATAATAAAGGTGGAGCAGAAACGTTTGGTTCGACACTGTGGTATGTCGACCAGGTAAGGGTGGTAATTACCTGTGCGTCTGCTTGTCCGGTAGTAGAAGGGGGAGGGAGGGATGAGGTCATGCAAATCCAGCACCAAAGTGGTACTTGTAGAACACTGACAGTCTGGCCACGCGCCGTCTGTGTTCAAGGCTTTGTAGATTGGACTCCACAAGCGAGTCATCTCCTATGAGCCTAACAGCGCGTCGCTCAATTGAATCGAGGGCTTCAAGCTGGTATTTAGCCGAGCCATCCCATAGATGGCAGCAGTACTCCATGCAAGATCGGACCTGTGCTTTGTAGAGATTAAGAAGCTTTGTGGAATCAGAACTATGTGTTCGACCAATCCCTTTTTCACCCCCTTCAAGATTCTTTTTTGAGACAAAAGTAATGTAAGAGTTATATCCTTCACCAGGATAATCTTTCTCCTTGCCAAATTTAATTACGATCCGTTCAGCCGGCATTAGGCACTATACCTACTACACTATAGGTTTTATACTAGTGCCTACGTGTTGAACGAGAACAATCTTTAACCATCTCCCAAACAGTGTCGAACGAAACGTTTCTGCTCCACTTTTATTATAAGTACTGCCAAAGAGTGGAATAATCTGCCTGCGTCTGTTTTCCCGAAAGAGTACAATCTAGGAGTCTTCAAATCTAGGGTCAATAAGTTCACTCTGGGAAAGCGTGCTCCATCTTAGGCCACATCTCACTTGCAAAAGTGAGTTGGTGGCCAAACGCCTTACCATTATGAATAAAAAAAAAGAAACAAACCTTATCGAACTTGCTTAATTAACTCTCAAACCAAATTAAAATATTTCACGAAGTTTTATTGAAAGCAAGAAATTCATTATCAATTTCTCATTTTGAAACAATAATGCTGAGAGTTTTCTCATTATATTCGGGTTGATTTTACCTAATTAATGGTAAAAGTAAGTTCGCCCGTGCTCGGGCAGCTTTTGGGCTATCTTCACACATTCTAGTTTAGAACTTCGTTTTTTAGGCAAACAGGCTTACGGCCCACCTGATGGTAAGCGGTTACCGTCGCCTATTGACATCTGCAACACCTGGAGCATTGCTAATGCGTTGCCTGCCCTGGAGAAATCTTTTTGTATTTTTCTTAAAGCTCTTCATGTTGTAGGTTAGCGGGAAAACCTCGGAAGGAAGCTCATTCCAAAATTTGCACGTATGGGGGAGAAAGGATCTCGTAAAACGAGTGGTTCGAGATACCCACGTGTCATTTAATTCTAATGTCAAAAAAACGCGCTCACGACGTCTGCTCCCAAAAAAGGTAGAAATCCTCTCAAATCTCCAGGAAATCAGAAATCAGGGGGGCCTAAGGGGGTAGTCTGTCTCTATGTCTCTATGCCCAAACATTTGGCACATGCAGGTTGCAAGCCCATTGCCGCTACTTATCTACTGGTTTCCGGGTATGGCCGCATCAAATTTTTAAATAGCGAGTGCACAAAAAATAACCAGTGAGTTGACGAGCAAGCAAGTGGACAACCCTTTCTCCGGAGGTCTTTGATCCCGAAGTTCTCCAGCATAGTTTTTGTTCATCTTCCGCCATGGCTTGGCTACTGTTATGTTGTCGTGCCCTTTAAGGTACGGAAGAAATCACTAGTAGTCACCCATCTATATGGAATGCGCTGAACGTTTCTGTGTGCATGGCTAGGTAACTAGGCTCATACGAGCTTGACAAAAATGAGAAAAATTATTAATTAGAGTTAGTTTTAGCTAGCGATTAACCACCAATTCTCCAAAGGATCCAATCGGTCATTCTCACTACCCCTTGACGGATAAACCACTACCCCTCGGGGGGTAAAGTCGCTTGGCGTGTCCAAATGTTTACTCTTTGACACCACCATTAGCGGAATGATTGGCGTTATATTACTATCGACACGCTAGACTTTACTACACAGTATTTCGGGGAAGGTTGTGGGTTCAAATCCCGTCTGAGGCATTTTTTTTAGTAAGCGCATACTAGTGCTTTAGGAAAACATTGTGAGAAAACCGACATGTTCTAGAACCTAAAAATTCGAAGAGATGTGAACGAAAGAATCCTCTAAGAGGTGCATTTTAATCCTTTCACTACACTAATTCTTTCACCGACGGTTATAGATCCATTTCGGGACCACCATACCTCAACCTCGTTTTCAACCTAATACAGGATGACCAAGAAATAATCAGTGACGCGATAAGCAAGCAAAGTTGTTATTAGGTATACGGTTTTCATAAAACGAGATACATTACCCAGAAAGAGTCACGGTGAAAAGTTTAACTTTAACGTAACAAGCAATAAGCTTGCCCTCATAATTAGTTCCCAGTCGTCGAAGTGAAGATGACAGAATGTGAACTTCGAAGATGTAAACTAAGGGCCATTGGTTCTGTCACTTAAGGTCATTAGGCTCTTTTCAGAGTATTGTATTGTTGTCAACTGTATCATTGGCTTAATGCAGGATGACCAAGATAGAACTAGTGACACTTTAGTAACTGAAGGTTAAACGTTTAAAAAGATACCATCTTCACCATCATTTCAGCTACTTATGCCTTCTTTCACACAATCCATCTATATTTCCTTAGGTCTACCTATTCCCTTTAAAAAAAACAAATATCCGAAATATATATGATTGACCAAAAGGCATAAACTGGTGCAAATCCTGAAAATATATGCCAAGTACACGGTTCTGTAGACAAGCAACTCCCGAGGCGTCCGTATTCAAAATGAATTCATAATTCATTGCTCGCCCTCAAAACCCCATGCGTGCCCCAAAGGTGCCCATTCATATAAATTCGCGGAAAAGCGAAAAAAAAATGTTTATTGCACCGTGCTACGTAACATGTTCTGACAGTTCCGCGAAAAAATTTGCAGAGATCAAACAGTTTACAAAAATGAGGTTATTAATACAGTCAAAGAAAAATGTATTTAAATGGAAGCCGCTGCTCAAGTTTTTTTAAACTATATAAACTACACCCAACCTAGACACCTAGGTACGTAATCCTGACCCTGTTTCGTGGATATGTGTTAGGAGGAGGTAGGGCACATCGAGATTTGCTCGTTCTGAATTGGAGCAGCCCGCCTGGGGAGGTACCTCTGCCTTACAGAAGATCGCAGCCAAATAACATTATTTGTTTCAAATAGTGTTGTGTTCCTGCGATGAGTAAGGTTGCCAGAGCTCTTTAGGGGGGGAGGGGGTAGGGGGTCGGCAACGCGTGCGTGATGCCTCTGGTATTGCAAGCGCTCATAGGCTACGGTAACCGCTTACCAACAGGTGGGCCGTATGTTTGTTTGCCACCTCAGTTGTATAAAAAAAATATATATATATCAGAATTTACTGGCTTGGTTGTTGTGTCACTGATTCTCTCATATTAATCCTGTATTAGGTCAGTGACCAGGTTGAAGTATGGTGCCCTGCAAAGGGCCTATGACCGTCGGTGAAAGAATCGGTTTAGTGAAAAGATTAAAGTGCGCCTCTCAGAGGCTCCTTTCGTGCAAATGTCACGTTTCTTTGAATTTTTAGGTTCTAGGTTCAATATTTTAGGTAGGTAGGTACATGCGGTTTCCAGATAATGTTTTCCTTCACCGTTTGAGAGCTGAATTTGAATGGAAAATCCATTGGTTAACGGGGCTACTGCCACCACTCCACCAGTGCTCTCAATCAGAATCTACTAATGGGACCACAAACCCAGACCAGGAATAAATATTTGCAAATCGTTCGGGACAGAGGTTCGATTTCCGCGGATGTTCGGATGTTTGTGATTCAATCACGCCGTAACGGCTCAACCGATTTCGATGAAACTTGGAATAGATAGAGTTCCTAGACCTAGAATAGCATTATGTTAGTAGACTACTTTATCTAGTAGGTACCACGCGAGCAAAGCCGCGGGCGTAAGCTAGTTTATAATTGTAGTAAGATTTCGATCAAAAATATCTACTGACCAACTTTAACTCCCAAGTTCGGCCCTGCCCTGCCCTTTCCGCTTATACAGGGTGATTCATAACATGTATACCATCCCGAAAGGGGGTTATTCTATCAACAAAAATAAAGTAATATATTTTTATTATAAGTAACAGAAAAATAATAATAATAACAATTGTAAATTAAACTAAAATAATATTATACTAGAAATGAACCCTGTTTTCTACGACTACGCCTACAAGTAGAAAACAGAGTTCAGATCACCAACCACAGGCAGCGTGCCCAAAAGGCTGGCGACGTTACCTCGTTGGATCGCTATATAAAAATAAATAATTTTAGCGAAAATAAACATCAATATTTTAATTTTTTTTTTTCAAAAACTTGCTCAAATGAGCTGTTTTTGGTATTTTCATCATATTTAGAACTAATAACTAAACGTACAAGAAGTTCGGAATCACGATTGCTACCGAAATCAGCTGATTCATTGAGTTTGACCTGATTTGACCCCAAAACAGCTGATTTTCGCATAGAGTTTTTTCAATGAAAAATGCTCAATTTCCAAAAGTCGTAGAACAAACTTTATTACCAATTGGGAGTAGAATAAGCCCCTTTCGGGATGGCATACATATTATGAATCACCTTGTATGCGATGTTTGAAAGAGCATTAAAAGTTCGCGGAAGAATTCGAGCTTACGGCTAACTTTAAACATTTCAGAACCCTGACACTTTATAAGGTCACTACCCATCATAGCAAGCCACCTTATTCACTAATGCGTTGGACCCACGCTGTTTCTCTAATTCTGTTATTCTTTATTGCACACGGAAACCTATAGGTATAGTATGTTTACATACATAGTTGTTTGTGAAAGCCATATTAAATAAGGATTTCGATCAATGTTTCTTAAAGTGGGGTCCACGGACCCCAAGCGGTCCGTAATAAGTGTGACAGGGGTCCGCAGAGGCTCAAGACATAGACATAGACTAGACATAGACATTTATTTAATTGCCACCAAAACACACACATTTGCACAACATTTTACAATAAACTTATAATAAAAGAAACAAGAGAAAAGTAATGAAAGTAAAAAATGGTGTGATGTGTGCTGCAGCAGCAAAATGGCTTCGGCTCAGCATTATGCCTACTGTTTTGCAGCAGACGCTGGTATTCTGCCGAAACCATTACCTACACAGTCATTCAACCCTGTGAGAACAGTCTTATTAAGATTATGTTAGAATCGTCAGGGAATAGGTTTATAAATATAAAAATTAATAAAGGTGGAAAATAATAATAATGTCAAACTGCATAGTGTAATATTGATAAAAATTATATAGTAATAATAAAATTAAAATTATATATGTGCATAACAGCCCTAAAAAGTCAAATTCATTCTTAATTGACATGAGATCAGGAAGTGTTGAGAGCTGAATTTCATGCAAAAGATCTTGGCGAATTAAGCATTAGTAGGTAAATAAGTGTGAGTAAATTACCAATAAAAGTTATTTTTTAAATTAGTTTTATTTCCACAATATTATTTGCTGAAGTGGTCCGTTGCTGCACATAGTTTAAGAACCCCTGGTTTAGATGTTTCTTCGATTCTAGTAGTGATACTTGGTTGGATATAATTAAAGAGCACATATTATTAAAAAAATACCTACGCAATTTCGTTTACTTAGATGACATATTTATTCCAGTTATTTTGATTTAAAAACAAAACTACTGAAACGATTTTGATGAAACTTTTATGGGACAAATCTGAAGAATAACGTCACAAATAAAAAAATATTTTTCTGAATCGGTTAATAAATCACAGAGACCGAATTTTTATTAAAAATGTAGCTTGTTGTGAAACTTGAGGTTGAACATAACCATAAAACTCCTCAAGCTTTAAAATGTTTTTTTTCCTTTTTAAACGGAATGATAAAGCAACACTGTTAAGTAAGATTTCTTTCAGCACGATGTCATTTATTTTTATTTTGAGCGCAGGTTTCTTTGTGAGTAAGGGGATGGAACTCATGATATCTTTAGATTATGAAACAGGGTATCGCAGGGTTGAGTGGGGAGTTCGCCGTTTTGAGCCTCTGATAATAAAGAAAATGTTAGGTAAAGCCCTGATTCACCAAGACGGCAAGCGTCATTTAATATCTTAGGCTGAAGGTTTGTGAGGATAATTACGTAAAATAATGGATTTATGAAACTCAGAATCAAAACTAAAGTCCACGTTGTCATGTAGTAATAGCACTCTATTCTTTCTCTTTGGCCGTGGTGGCCCCGGCTGAAGAATAGGCCCCTCCTTAGCTACCTATCCGCGGATGTCGTAAGAGGCTACTAAGGGAAAAAAACTAGGGGATGGGCAGCAGCGTACCTCATTTTAACAACGATAGCTCTAACTGCGCTCGCCAACCCGCATGCCTAGCGTGGTGAGTATGGGCTATTCCCCCCACATGATAAGGAATTTGCTCGTTGCGGTCGGCCACGTTCAGCAGTGGACGTCGAACAGCTGAAATGATGATGATGAAATTCCGATATGAATCTGTAGTCGTAAATTCTTCAAAAAAAGTTTTGAGGTCCATTAAAAAGGCCTGCGATTCTCAAAGTCGAGTTCGGCCTTCGATTGTGACGCCCCGCGTTTACAATGTACCCAAACTTAGAAACAGCCTTAGTAAGTAGTAGATCCATTCCCATTAGCATACTTTTATGTTTTCAGAACCCCGGCCGGAAATGAGGCCCGATATTGCTTTTAAAACTTGGTTTACTAGTCGGGGAATCTGCCGCTAGGCCGACACTGCAAATATTTGTTCCGGGTTTGGTTTTATACAAGAGAATTTCTCCTCGACTCCTCGGCCCAGTAGTTTCCGAGCTTTCGTGATGAGTCAGTAAGTGAGTGGACTACTCCTTTATATCATTGATAGAGTATGTCACTACTGGTTGTTACATTTGAGGCTAACATCGACACCTTGATGTCGAGTTCGACATCAAGGCGTCGATTTCGTTCGTTTAATAGTTAGTTATTAAAATAAAAACTGCTAATATAAAATAATCCTAATAAAATTAAAAATTTAACATGTTCCATAAAAAAATCAGTAATATTTGTATTGTTAATAGAGCCCCTATTTGGGATAGTATACATAAGGGGTGTATTATGACGTATCATCATCATTTCAGCCGTACGACGTCCACTGCTGAACATGGCCTCCCCCACAGACAGCGAATTCCTTATCATGTGAGGGGCTTGCCCATACTCGCCACGCTTGGCATGCGGGTTGGCGAGCGCTAGAGCTAGCTGCCCATCCCCTAGCTTTTTTCCCTTAGTCGCCTCTTACAACATCCGCGGACAGGTAGATATGGAGGGGCTTATTTTTCAGCCATTTTTTAAAATCATTGTTTATTAGTATACGTGGTGGCCCCACCACGTATACTAATAAACAATGATTTTAGGTACTTTTTTAGCAGGTAGGTACATCTTGTCGTTACTCCTTCGAGTCAATCACGTAGACGCGATCAATTAGAGAATGTACGAAATCGTGCGATCAAAATACTTTGTAAACAGAAGAAATTTTGTAATCATTTGTTTTTTAAGTCGTGACGTCATCACGTGGGCGCCACACGTGCGTCGAGCATTGACTCAAGATTGTTTCTTAGGAAACGGACACCGTCACGGTGACTGCCATATTATAGCGTCTGAGAAGCAGGGTTCGATTCCCACTGCGGGACAAATGTTTGCATATTTTGATTCTTCTAGGCTTGGTCGCCAGGAACAGGTCTAAGACGTTTCAAAGTGATCCTAGTGATTTTATTGAAATAAACACCTTTTGATTTGATTTGATCTATAAATATTTGTTTATTAATTGAATGTTTGTACCTGTGCGTAATTTGTAAGATGTCCTTGTGGTGTACAATAAAGAGTTTTCTATTCTATTCTATTCCGGGTCTAGGTGTTGTGGTAACATGGTACTCGTAGTTACTGATACCCACGGGGCGCAGGGAATCCTAGTGTGGGGACAGGACTATATATGTGACTGTTGAGTGCTATTTTGACCATACATAATTAATAGAAATCATCATCAGCCTGAAGCCATAAATTACACTACTCTACATAGGCCTCCCCCAACGAGTGCTACGACGAAAGGTCTCCATTCACCGACGCAACTTTCACAATGTCGTCGGTCATCGGTTGGGGTATCTTCCAACTTTTCGTCGTCGGTTCGTAGTCGTCAGTCGAGAATCTTTATTCCCCAACGGTTGCTGGTTCTGCGAGCTATATGGCATGCCCACTGCCGCAACAATTATCCACTGTACTTCAGCCGTGGACGTCCTATCTCTATGATTGAAGTGCTTAGCTCTTGTCGGTGTAATGATGCAATTTCCTCCATTCTGATCATTCCAATCCGAGCTCATTTACGTCCTATACGGCTTTACGGCTATACGGACGTCCTATACGGCTGCAATAATGAAAGTAGTTAAATTACAGTCGGCTTCTTTACGAAATGAGAGCCTTGGCTTGTGAAAAATGTATAGTAATCACGAAACATATAAACGTAAAGTTTATGATACAATTTGGTTAGAACACGCAGCAAACATGCTTTAAACGAATACTTAATCAGAACAGAAACATCAACGCCGCGATTCCACAACTTGGACTAACCGGACGATCGTGAAAGAACCATAGTGGTGAGAGTAATTAAGGCGCCTCTCAGAGGGTCCCTAGAATAACTTTAGATAATTTCTTATTGAAAAACTGTTGAATAGGTTATCAGCAGGCTTGTAATCAACGAAAAATTTTGAATTTCCAAAAATTGTAGGACAACCTTTACTGCCAATTGGTTGTGGAATAAGGTATGGCATTATGAATCACCTTGTATATCTGCATTCTTGGCTTCCTTCATTTTTCACGAGTAAACAAAGCTACTTTTGTTTGGCTTAGTTTTGTTTACATAAAAAATTATCGCCAGTAAAATTAGCCAGCAGAGGTTTTAATCTAGCGTATGTTCCATTGTTAGCGGATGCCACAGTTTAGATACTAAGCCAACAGTGGGGTATGTCAGACCAAAGAGACTGAGTAATATAATTATCCTGGGTAAGACCACCCTTTCTACTATTATTATCCTTGGTAAGACTAATCTGTCACACAACGTGTCTCCAACTACGTACTAAAGGGACCTAACTGCTTGTGTACAAAAGTAGTGGTTTGCACCGAATTGAGATCTCGCGATGTCTTATGTTGGTGCTTCGATGATCGTTGCGGAAAATTGCTAAATTCGGAAAAACTAAAATTCCTGAAGGATTTTGTATTCACGATTCGAACGATGGATATGCGTTTTTTTTTTGTTTTACTTTGTTTAGCCAATTTCAACAGCTTTTCAAAAATTTACAAAACGATCACAATCAAATTGATCGTGGACAGCGCAAGGTCTGACGGGTCAGCTAGTTTTGAAATAACTTTTAATGACATATTATTATAACATACTAGCTTCCACTCGCGGCTTCGCTCGCGTGATATCCAGTAGCCTATATGCTATTGATTCTAGGTAAAGAACTCTACCTATTCCAATTTCATCGAAACAAACGTCTAAACATTCAAACATCCATTCAAACATTAATGTTATTTACTATTAACCATATTTGTTTAGGTACACGAACCTCCCTCTATAATCACTTCTCTCTAGCCTCAAAGGTTTGCTGGAAGAAAACTCTTTTTAGGGTTAAGCTCGCCTTTGTACATACCTTTCTTTTTTATTGCTGTAATCTGTGTTTTCTTGTGTACAATAAAGAATAAAGAATAAGGAGGAGGAAGGGCACAGCGAGATTTTCTCGTTCTGAATTGGAGCAGCCCGCCTGGGGAGGTACGCCTGTTTGCCACCTAAGTAGTATAAAAAAAAAAAAAAAAAAAAAAAAAAGAATCCTCACAAACTTTCGCACTATAATATGGATTGGATATTAGTAGGATAGGTTAGTAGAATTGTGGTAAGTACGAACCGAAACCTAAAAAATACAATTTTTTTTTATTTAAAACACTGTGGCATTACCAAACTGTGTCTGACACCACGTGTCTACTGCGACATGAGTTATGCCAGCTATTTTCACGCTCCCTCTCGTTGGGAGAACTGAGTTCAAATTAATTACTGACAATATTATTAAGCCGCAATGAAATGAATATTTTGTTGAAACCCTTTATTAAACAGACGGCAGCGTTATGATTATGACTTTATTTTTCTACTACGGAGACTGAAAGAAGAGCTCTTTCTAACCCAACTGGTAATCGGAATCGTTTTCAACTTTGAAATTCCCATTTTGTAACACGCAGACAAAATACGTACATCATATTGTATTTGGTGGATGAAAAATGCTTAGATCTTCGTCATGGAACTCTTTAGGGGAGGCCTATGTCTAGTGGCCGTGGTGGCCCCGGCTGAAGAATAGGCCTCTCCATATCTACCTATCCGCGGATGTCGTAAGAGGCGACTAAGGGAAAAAAGCTGAGGATGGGCAGCAGCGTCCCTCATTTTAACAACGATAGCTCTAACTGCGCTCACCAACCCGCATGCCCAGCGTGGTGAGTATGGGCAAATCCCCCCACTTGATAAGCAATTTGCTCTGTCTGTGGGGGAGGCCATGTTCAGCAGTGGACATCGAACGACTGAAATGATGATGATGAATCGTTTATAATTATACTTTTCATTGTCAAGTGACTACCGGCACTAGTTCTCACAAGGCGTCATTGCTTTTTCATACAAGGTCATTATGGAATAAAGACTTCAACTCAACGACTTTTTTCTTTCATTTTATGGCGTCTGCTTGTTCAACAGTCAATATTGCCAGTCTCAATTACCTAATGAATGTGGTTATCAAAAATGATTATGATCCTATTTAAAGAGTCCTTAGTATTTTTAATAGCGTTGAGGAGTTAGGTACCTTTAAATAGATGAATGCCATAGACACAGTTAATTTTTTTTAAATTTCATTTTTCAATTTTGATTTGTACCTATTGGGGACTTTTTGGCGGGAACTTGAGAAAGTGATGTTGTGCTCTCAATTTATTTTACAAAACTAGTGTTAAATTGAATAATATTATGTGATTATGGTGGTGTTTTGCGTAATATTGTTTGAGTAAACCGCACAAGTGAAGTGAAATGAAATGATTGCGTGTATCGTCATTTTTCGAGTTGGCGCCAAGAGGTCCCTTGAGGTTTTAGTAAAATAGCCACCATCTTATCTTACTAAAACTGAATTAGACTAGACTTGACCATGACTAAGAAGTAAAATGAAGAAGAAAGATAAAAACAACTACGAAGAAATATAAACGTAAGACTTGGCGGTAAGGCCTAGATGCCTAGCCAGCAAGAAAGGGGAAAACTAAAAAAAAAAAATTGTACCTATTGGAAAGATATATCATTTCATTTGAAGATCTGATGAAGATGTTCAGTAAACAGATCTCAACAAATTGAATACTTTTTAGTTTTAAAAACGTAGGTGAAATAATAATCCGTCCACGAGATCCGATCGTTGTCAAATTCAATTTATGTACAAATACTTACATTATTATTTGCTTGTTTGGGCGAGTTTATTTGGCATTAAATAAAGGTTTTTATTGAAAAACCAAACGTGAGTGTTTTGCGCTTTGATGTGTAAAGTAATTGAGCTTCAAACCTACAGGATGGCCGCCGGGGGTTGTGGAATACATACACCTCACAAAAATCAGAAGCGATTTTGATCACGGATTTCTTTTATAATAAGAGAATTTCAATACAAAATGAGGCCTAAAAAATAAGTTACTTGTAACATAATTTCACTCAGCCCATACTGATATTATCTTCTATACCAATAAATAAATATGAAATGCTGTTCGTTTGTACGCGCATCCGTATCATTGAGGCTAATTTTCTTTTAAAATGTTCGTTATAGTCCGTATAAGATTTTTAGTTAAAAAATTGGATTAAATTCCCGGAAAATTTTATAAATTAGCTGTTTTTGGTCTAGTAATAAATATAATAATAATATATTATCCGAAACCTAAGTTTGAACTGGTTTGACCCCCCCCAAAAGAGAAGATTTTTGCACAGTGATTGTTTAATGGTAAAGTCGAATTTACAAAAGTCGTACAACAAACAAAGGTGTAAAATAAGCTTATTAAACCTAATATATATAAGAATAGCGTACATATTATGAATCTCCTTGTATTTATCTCATCAAGTTAGCTTTCATACGATATCTTTGTTTGAAAAAGTGTAATCGATCAATCAGTAGGTACCCACGCATTAGTCAGGCAAATTGGCTGAATAACTCAAGATTGAGCAAAAGCTTTTTAAAAGCGGGAACCATTCGTCGTCGTAAATAGAACTGTTTTTACCACAATACACATGTTTTTGAATCATTTAGTTTGGATGAAGAATAGGCCCCTCCATTGCTACCCGTGGATGTCGTAAAAACTAGGGGATGGGCAGCAGCATTCCCTATCAACAATAGCATTATCTGCGCTCGCCAACCCGCATGCCCAGCGTGGCGAGTATGGGCTAATACCAAACGATTGTTTCTAAACATCTATGAGGAGGCCGTGTTACGGCTGAAATGATGATGATGATGATGAATCGTTTTAGATATAAGCCGGACAGGCTTAATTAGCCGTGTGTAAGCGAAGCAGTTACAAACGCGGTTACGTTTTTTTTGTGACAGTAGGTAGGCAGTGTCGATACTTACGGCCGCGATAGGACGTTCGCCACTTCTTAGGATAGGTACCAAATCTTTACGGAAGACAAAATCTGGCCCCTTTTCAATGGTAAAGCATTTATAATTCCAACGTATACAGAGTATTCGAACTCCAGAGATTGTATCATTCGACACACAATGGAGGTTATTTATTTAGATGTTCTACGGGAACAAGGATTTTCCTTGTGTATATTTTAATGAATTTCACTTTTTTTTTTCTGAAAGCATCGGTAACTCTTCTTCATTTTTCACTAGTTTCTGAACGTGGTTTTGCTTGCGCGGTACTCAGATTAAAATAGCCTCTAACACTCTCTGACTCTTTTTCTACAAGTTGATTCATAATACAAACGGAAAAAAATCAAGATTTTCTCAGATTTTTTCCCGAACTTCTTCTTTTATAAGTCATCTATAAAAGTATAGTAGATTATGCAACAAGGGCTTAAAGTAGTGTATTATGTCAAGGGCGCTATATTGAACCCCGAGTACGAGGGGTTCAAGATCGCCCAAGACAAAATACACATTTAAGCCCGCGATGCATACTCTACTTTTTATACTTTCTGCGAGGCAATTGAATACAATGACTGTTAAGTAGACAGAAATGATGTCAGACAGAAATCTATTCTGTAGTGGTTACTTCGACATTCGAATAAATCCTTCTTCGTGCGCGGGTATAAATGAATTACGTAAAAAGATTTCATGTTTTTCTTTTTTTTAATTTGTAGGCAGTGCAAAGAAAATGATAACATACAGCCTTATTAGAATAAAATCTCATTGCACCCAAACATTTTTGAAACCAACCTCGATCAAGCACGACTACACGGGTTGCATTCCAAATTCAAATCACATTATGTTTCATGGGAAATAATGAAATTCAGTACAATATTATGACCCGGCTAGACCGTAGGGCTGTAATGACTTACTTTAGGAAAGGTTTGCATGACACATAATATGCCATTGACGAGCAGGTAGTATAAAAATTATTAAACGTGCCTACGAGAAGTTTCCCATCCAATTTACTACCTAAAAGTGTTTTTTCAATGAAAAATGTTCAATATCTAAAAGTAACTTTGTTGCCAATTTGTGTGTAGAATAAGCTACTTTCGGGATAGCATACTTACTAGTTACGGAACACGTTGTAGAGAACACAATACAGATGCAATTACACGAGGCATGTAGTGTCTCGAACGGGGGCCGGATTTGACCCCTCTTACCCCCTTTTGCCCCTCCACCGGCCTTACCCCAATCTGCCCGGTCAAAGGAGCTCGGGAGTCAAGTGCCACTTGATATATCGCCCATATCTGGGGTACAATATGCTTAGTGCACTACACCTATACCTACCTGAAACTACCTACGTACTGAAGTAGATTTCACATGGTGGGTTACATACTAGTGAATTGCTACCGGCTGTAGAATAAGTTAAATAAGACCTGTAACTTTACTATAGTGTGAAATAAATGAATTATTGTTATTATTATTCATTCTTGCCGAGATATTTCTTCTCAACAGGCTTGCTAGGTATTTTAGATGCTTGTTTAACGGCTTGTTTACTAACATTTTGTTAGAACATAAGTGTCATTTGTATCTGTCAAAGTTATCATACAAACAATTGCTTCTAAATATTAATAACTGGTTTTATTTACCATTAACCCATCAGGCTATGGGCCCAGTTTTTATGTGAGATAGGCTTTTTAGAGATAGAAGTGCAATTTCCCTACTAAAATGAGGAAACTTCAAATAAAAATAAGTATAAAAAGTAAGTACCTACTATCTATCTGCGTTTTTAATTTCGTTCAGTAGCTTTTGTTGCTAAACAACGAAAAAAAGAAGAAAGAGTCATATAAATTTCGATTTAATTGATCCTTATCTCTAGGTACTGAATAAAGCCAAATGAGTTTTGAGTTTAGGGAACAAGAATTATGACATTAGAGTGTGTGCGATGTAACTTGCAAGCCCTTAAAAGTAAAAATCAAACTAACTTTATTCAATAGACTTAGGGATCATTTTGAAATAAATTTTAGATGAAATATCGCAAACCCTACGTGGCTTTAGGAGATATAGTGAAAATCCTTAAAGGGAAAACTGCCAGAATATTTTTCATTGCAATTCTAATAAAACACGATATTATTTTTTTTTGGACTCAAGTCTGAACAGTTTATTGAGTAAGGTCTATAATATAAGGATAAGAGTGTAAGATTCAATGATCCTTGTGCAGATCGGACCTTACAAACTCTTTGATAAATTACCCTAAACTAAAGCGATTACCCAAACTAGTTCTACCATAAACTCGGTCATAGAGTATGTATACTTACTAAATAGATGTGCTACTTACACACATGTATTATAATTATTAAGCCATTTATTTCCAAATTTGAACATATTATATTATTTATACAAAATTATAAAGTAAGTTTTGAACATTTCAAAGTTTGGGCACCCATCTTCGGGTAAAGGCCTCCTTCATCCATCGCCACAGATCTCTGTCTGCGGCATGTCTCGTCCATGTAGAGCCGGCGACGTCTTCGACACACATGTATGTAGAGTCAAATTAAACGTACTAGAAGTTCAACATCAAGGTTGCTACCTAAAGCAGCTTAATAATTGAGTTTGAACTCATTTGACGCCAAAACAGATTGTATTTTTCAATGAAAACTGACCTATTTCCAATGAGTATGTATATAATAAGGAGGTACCTATACATTTTAACCTATACATTTTATGAATCACTTTATCGATACTTACACGTTTTCGAGACAGACAGCTATAGAAACCAAGACAATTGATTTGTTGTCTGTGTACCTACTACTACTGATCAGGACCAACAGTGTCTTTTAGCATGGGTCGTAATTAGTTATATTTTGAGGTGCATCGCTCGAAACGCCTCTCACCGAACATTATAAATTGTAAGCTTTCCTTAATTAACTCACAAATCACAGTCGAAAGAGTGCATTTTCTCATTCACACTGGTTCTATGCCAACGCGTAATTTATTTCTCTGAAACTCTGTCACATAACTAGCCCCGGCAAGTTACCGCAACCTGTAGGTAAACTTGTTGTTTACGATTCCAACAATTAGTTCAAACGTTCTGTGCAGGCGAAAACTCTTTGGCAATCAGCGGGCTCGAAGTTTGTTTACTTTGCAAAGTCTTTGAAATGAACTGTTCTAGTGGAAGATTACGTTAAAGTTGCTATTTGAATTCTCGTCATTAACATTATTAGTAATAAATTATTGCCAATTGTTATGGTAGTTATGAATAAGATTATCATCATTATCAGCCTGGTGAAAAAGTTCACTGGTGAACAGAGGCCACACTAAAAGAGTGGTCTTCGGACCATCGGGTGGGGGGCCTTCCAACATTGCATCGCCCGGTTCGTGGTCGCCATTCGAGAACCTTTATTTTCACACGATTGCCAGATCTGCGAGGTCCTGCCCCCTGCCACTTCAACTTGCTAATATTTTTTTTTTTTTTTTTATGTTATACGGAGGCAAACAGGCTTACGGCCCACCTGATGGTAAGTGGTTACCGTCGCCTATTGACATCAGCAACACCTGGAGCATTGCTAATGCGTTGCCTGCCGAACCCTTCCCCCCCTAAAGAGCTCTGGCAACCTTACTCACCGCAGGAACACAACACTATTTGAAACAAATAATGTTATTTGGCTGCGATCTTCTGTAAGGCGGAGGTATCTCCCCAGGTGGGCTGCTCCAATTTAGAGCGAGAAAATCTCGGTGTGCCCTACCTCTCTATTTCTGAAAGCTATGTCGATGACCTTGGTTCTTCTACGGATTTCCTCAATTCGTATGATATCACGTAGCCAAACTCCGAACAGAGCTCTCTCCATAAGGATATAAAGAAAAAATCCCCATTTCACAAGTAAGGTATAACTAACTGATAAACTTCGTCTCAAAAATTTCGCAGACCATGACTCACCGCGCTGGTCCAATGCAGGCTGGTGGGCGCCAGAACTTTGATCGCTGGTTGGCAGGGTGTCACGGGCCGTGTGGCTTGGCCCTTACACCACTAACAATACGCTTGTTTATCACAGCCAATTAAAGTCGCAGAAGCCATGTAGCCAGGTGTTGTTACGGCAACACGCGTAAATTAAGTCCGCTCTTAGGCCGTGCAGTTGGACCGAACCCAACCGTGCCACGGCCCACGCTCAACAACGGGCCACGCCCTTTCAGTGAAAATAGAAAGCGCACGTAGGATGGCCTACTGAACACTATGAAAATAGAAAGACGTGGATTTAAGGTCTGTCGAAACGAAACCATAGCAGCGGAACCGCTACATTTTCCGTAATGACCGTTGCGTCGTGGATTTTTATAATATTCTAGAAAAAACGGCTTAAGTCAAGTAGGTATTTTTTTCAATAAAATCACTAGCTTGTGCTTGCAACCAAGCTGGGAATCACCCTCCCTTACTATCCTTCATTCGGGTATGCGCTAACTAGTTACTACGCCACCGAGTCAATTCCTCGTTCGTTCGAAATATATGCGTTATTTCATTATAACGAGAGATACGCCACAATCAAGTACATACCTCTAGTACTGGTTTCTAATATTATAGGTGCTTACATACCAGTCAAATGAAAATGATTTAAGCAATGCCAAATATTATTATTATCATTCATAATTGGCCAACTTTTGTGACGGTAAAGATGCGACAACGCTACAAACTAGTGTTGTGTTTGTAAGGAACCAACACATCCCTCGCAACGCATCTTCGCACATCTCTGGTGGAAACGCAGCCTTAAGGAGCGCTGTAAATCATCTCTTATTACGAACAACATGAAGATAAGATTCAAAAGATAGGAAATTACATCAATAAAATCACGAAGCGCCGCGCGCCGCGAGTGAAATTCACTCAAGACTTTAAACACAGGTGAGAGAGAGGCAGCAGGTTCATGCCATTGGCTGATTGTTCAATTTAAAACCAGCTATTTCTATGAAAAATATGAAATATGAAATCTATGTAATCGCGTTTCATAGTACAATACATACATCGTTTTTTTTTTTTTTTACGTATTAATGAAAATATAAGTTTGTGTCAAAGACTTAATTTATCATTTATAACATTCCTGGGAACTAATGAACTAGGAAAAACAATGAATTATGAAACAAATATCATATAAGTAAGATGACGTTTGATGCCAGTGTTAGGTAAGGAAAAAATTCTTAACTATACATCTAGGATTATACGAATCGGGGAGATTCTATTCATTTTATGAAAAGGAAATTTTCACCCACTCGTGTTTTTTAACGCCTTTTAAAGTCAAAAGGTGTTTATTTAAACACTAGAATTACTTTGAAACGTTTTACAAACAAGAAATTATTTCATGAATAGTCAACATCCAGCTCTTATCCCACTTCGTGTAGAGTCGGCACAGCATGTTTTTCTCTTTCACTCGCGTCTATCCGCCTATAATATACGTATAATATACGTCTATCCGCCTATCTCTTTCACAAGTTCATAGATAGTGTCAATATAAAAGACAGTTCCCGCTTCATAAAATGTGTGGAAACATCTAGCTGTTCTCGTTAGTCTATGTACATTCTAATAGCAATTCCAATGAAAATGTGCCTTAATTCAGTTGAAATTGGTATCACATAAAGTGCGGTGAATATTGTTAATGGCTCGTTGCGGTAATGTATGCTCTTTGAGTACGAATTTACAGTAAGACATTTTCGTTCCTTTGTCTTTTATCTTTTATTTTTCCACCATAAAGAAGGAGGCTCTTTGTGTAGAGCCCGTACGGGGAAGTTTTTTTTCTTTTTTATACAGGTACAAACAAGCTTACGGCCCACCTGTTGGTAAGTGGTAACCGTAACCTATGAACGCTTGCAATACCAGAGGCATCACGCACGCGTTGCCGACCCCGAACCCTCCCCTTAAAGAGCTCTGGCAACCCTACTCACCGTAGGAACACAAAATTCATCATCATCATCATTTCAGCCGTACGACGTCCACTGCTGAACATGGCCTCCCCCACAGACAGAGCGAATTCCTTATCATGTGGGGGGATTTGCCCATACTCACCACGCTGGGCATGCGGGTCGGTGAGCGCAGTTAGAGCTATAATTGTTAAAATAGGAGACGCTGCTGCCCATCCCCTAGCTTATTTCCCTTAGTCGCCTCTTACGACATCCGCGGATAGGTAGATATGGAGGGGCATATTCTTCAGCCGGGGCCACCACGGCCACGGCCGAACCACAGATAACATAATACTATACCGAACATAACATTATTTGAAACAAATAATGTTATTTGGCTGCGATCTTCTGTAAGGCGGAGGTACCTCCAGGCGGGAGGTACATCCGCCTGGGGAGTTATTTTTGAAAAATACACGGGAAAAAAGCAAAGCGAAGCCGGTACAACAAGCATTTTGAAACCTTTTTGAAATTGTTGAAGAAAAATATATATAATAAAATAGATATATGTTTTCCAACCATTCTGTAATTGTCAAAGTACGTACTAGACACAGATTTTTAATAAATATTTTTTCCCAAAAACATTTATTAAAAAAATATAAAAATGTTTTAAACAATAAAACGGTGATGCGCCAAAAGCGGCGAGTGAAATTCATTCGACATCGATGGCTTTTCATTAAAGCTCTGAAGGCCTAGCATGAGTTTTATACGAATCGCGTTTCGTGTGCGATATAGCTCAATGTCAAAGTCAAAGTCAAAAGGCATTTATTTCAATAAAATCACTAGGATCACTTTGAAACGTCTTTGAAACTAGGTGAAGCTATGCCTGTTCCTCGCGACCAAGCCTAGAAGAATCAGGCAACAAACACGGCTTGGTGCGTGATATCGCAAGCTCCTAAAAGTTAACTCAAAATTAACTTTATTCAAAAGACGTATAGATCATTTTAAAATAAATTATGACATATCGCAAGCCGTTTAATCGCGACTTTACACTCTCAACACCACTGACTTTAGGTTTGGCTGTTCTGCATCGGACTCCCCTGGTTTTAATAAGATGCGAATAGGGCACGCCCTGAGGCTTCCGTACAATTGTTTTTATTTTGCTGTGTAGTCGAAACTTGTGCTAGCCCTCAGAACATTATGATGAGCGTTGAAATGTTTTTATTCATTTTTAATATCGGACAGATAGGTACTTGTTTTGGAAGGTGTATGCTGATTTCTTCTCGGTACCAAAACCTACAAAGTAATAAACCAGAAAAAAAAAACAGGACATATCACACAGGGTCAACTGATCCCAAACTAGGCCTAGCCTGTATTATGGGTACCAGAGACTGATATACATAATAGATAAATATTTAACACCCAGACACAGAACAAACATCTGTGGTAGTCACAAATGTTTGTCCAGTGCGGGAATCGAACCCGCGACCTCTAGCGCAGAAAGCAGAGTTACTACCAACTGAGCTATGAGGCGTCTAATAAAAATTAGGTTTAATAATAATTCGGTTTTCTGTGTCTTATACTAGCTGGCCCGCCCGTAACTTGGTCCGCGTGTTCAATTATGTTCCTACCTTGACTTTTGACACTTCGTACACTTGACATCTTGATTTTCCCAGCGAGTCTCACACGGCAGCTATAATGTAGAAATGTATATTATAGCACGATACATCTCATTACATCTTTCCATAGAAACCGTCAGGAGACCACACACGGCAGCTATAATGTAGAAATGTATATTATAGCACGATACATCTCATTACATCTTTCCATAGAAACCGTCAGGAGACCACACAAGGCAGCTATAATGTATCTTTTTACATCTTCGTATCTTCTGACAGTTTCTATGGAAAGATGTAATGAGATGTATCTAGCTATAATATACATTTCTACATTATAGCTGCCGTGTGTGAAAGGCTTTATTTGTGTACGGAAGCCTCAGCGCGCGATCCATACTAAGTACATTTGACGTTCTTATTTCAAAATAGATTTTCTCCAAAAATGAACTCTTAAACCTCAGTAAATACTATTAATTATTCTGTGGTAAAGCCACGGACTACATTAGCGCGCAGTTGTTACAGATTAGAACATATCACACGCCGTTTTTGATGCAAAAACGGCGTGGCAAAAACGGCATAATATTATCTAAGGCAATCCCGTTCAATCCGTTGCGTGCTGTGCGTTCGTTGCGGCCGGTGCGGGCCAGTTAAAATACTTTGGCTAGCCGAGATGTGTCAATTATTTGCGTTTCACTTCAAAGTTAAAAGGGTTAAAGATGGGAAGGGGTTTGGGGATCAACGAATTCCATTACGACATGATCGAATAACTCAAGGATGAAATTACTTTCTCAAAAAACGAGTTGCTTTGTATCCTTGTTGCTTGCCAGGCCCCCAATTCTACTAATTCAATGACTTGAAAATGATAATCGCATGATAATGATCGCACCATTATCATTCAGTTACGATTGTCGCCACCTTCGTTTCTTTGGGTGGGTGATTAAAGAATTACGTGTGTGTGCGTGCTTGTGTGTGTGTGTGTGTGAAAGCCAGCCTTATGCCACCCATCTACATTTTTGACACCCAAAGTTGCTTTACCTTATTAATTGAGAATCACAGTTCCCTTCAGTCATTCGAGCTGATGTCGAGGCCGTTCACAGTTCATAATTCTCTTTGGAGTTATGTTGAAAAGAAGGCTTTATGAATCGTTTATCCTTATGTTCAAGGGTTTATTGGTCGCCTTGCTTTACTTGCTCTGAAAAGAGCCTTTGATTGTATAAAGAACCAGTGTTGTGAAAGAATTAGGACGCCCCACATGAAGGCTTTTAATTAATCGCACATACCTATATACGTATCCCGTTCGGTCATTTTACCTGACTGCGAGAAAACAAATGTCATTGATTTTTAATCTGGTTTCTTAAGCTTTGGATTGTGAGAAACGGTGACCGTATTATACCCGCTTTTAATTTACGGACTGTACCTAGACATCTGTGAATATTTATCTTGGGAAAGAGTATTACAATTATTTTATAACTTGCTTGCGCCCACCTTTTCGCTCGCATGGTGCCTAGATGGATAGTATAGCTATTCCAGGCTATAATCTATCTCTGTGTCTAATTTCGTCTAGATCCGTTCAGCCGTTCTAGTGTGATTGAACAAAATAAACATCCATCCAAACTTTCGCATTTATAATAAACAGGTTTCCTAAATAAAAAGTAGTCTATAATGCTATTTCTATGTAAATAAATTGGCCGTCGTGGCCCCGGCTGGAGAATAGGCCCCTCCATATCTACCTATCTAAGCTAGGCTAGAAAAAAGCTAGGGGATGGACAGCAGCGTCTCCTATTTTAACAACGATAGCTCTAACTGCGCTCACCAACACGCATGCCCAGCGTGGTGAGTATGGGCAAATCCCCCCACATGATAAGAAATTCGCTCTGTCTGTGGAGGCCATGTTCAGCAGTGGACGTCGTACGGCTGAAATGATGATGATTCCAAGTTTCAACGAAATCGGTTGAGCCGTTACAGCGTGATTGAACAACAATCATCCGAACATCCTCACAAACTTTCGCATTAGCATTAAGATTCGTCATTGGCCACGGTATTTTAAAAACCAAAGCTTAACCAGCCTTTTCGTGTGTGTTTAGTGAAATGGTAGCTTCCTACTCCTGTTTACACGGCACGTGCAAATTTTTAATGAATGGATCCTGTACCAACTCTAATGAAATTGAGGATTATCTACACGTTAGCCAGCTTAACTGGCTTTTGTCCAAAAAGGACATATAAAACTCACATAATTATAGACATAAAAACACCTGTACCTATATGTATTTCAAGCAATAAATGACACTTTACTTTACTTTACTAATATTATAATATTATGTCTGTATGTCCGTCTGTCAAGACCCTTTTTCTCAGAAACGGCTAAAGGTATCAGCTTGAAATTTATAATACCTATTAAGGTCTATGGGACTATGGGCTTATGGTGCCGTATAAAAATCAAAGCTCTAGCTTAATGCATTAAAAATATATGGCAATGAATGTATCATTTTTGTATGGAAATGGCTAAAATGAAAACCTCTAGGGTACTTCCAGTTACCCCACCTCCTCAATTTCATTCTGAAATTTGGAATGCTAGGAGCTTTTGTAACACAATTAAAGGGAAAAGTCTGAAATTCAGGAATTTCGAAGTTTTTTAATAAACAAAGTTATATGTGCGGTCAATATCATACAATTACTACGTGAGCGACCGCAAATATAAGTTTGTCAATTCCTACACATAGAATTTTTATTTTCTGACCATGATAGTGGTGCTCGACCGGGATTCGAACCCACGACCAATGGTACGGAACCCTCAGGGCGCGAGTTCTCGCACTTGACCGTCTTTATTCTTTACATGTGCCAGTACAGCTACGGTCATGGGGTACGCTGAAATGCGCGTATACCTTTACTTTATTGTTACGGTTTTATTTTCACTATTGGTGTTAGTAGTTACGGAATGAATGAATGAATGAATGAATGAATGAATGGGTTTTATTTGCATGAAGTATAATATATATAGGTACATGGTCTTTTACATTTATGGAGATAGTGTCATATACTTCGTCGGAGACCGACATGCAAAAATATTAGTCACAATACAAAACTCAAATCAAATCAAAATAGTCTCAAATTAGTCAATAGAAAATCATACAATAAAATCAGAATTAGAAATAAATTAACGTCATTACAATTAACAAAACAATAATAATAAAATAACAGTGACAAGAATATGACAATAAATAGCGACAAGTCAGAAATAATCAAAGTAATCACACATTATCAAATAAACATTTCATTTATATTGTAAAAACATTTGTCATTGAGCCACATATACATTTTTTTCTTAAATTGTTTTGTCGGCGATTCCCTAATAATAACTAATCATGGTTTCGTTTTATACCAAACTTTTGGTTAATTAGCATAACTCATTCTGCTAACGCAAAATCGAAACACTAACGCCCTTAAGTGCACTGATACATTCGCGTGCAGCAGCGAAACATTACGGAAGCGTGACGACTATTCTTTCTCACTCAGCTGATTATTGCATAGATATTTTTTAATGAAAAATGGTTGAATATCCAACAGTCGTAGAATAAACTTTATTGCCAATTGGGTGCAGCCTCTTTTCATAGCATACATATTATTATATGAATCATCTTGTATATTTCAATGAAGTTGCGTTTGTACGTTGCGTGCATGCGCTGCGTTCGTACGGAGCAAAGAACGCGTACCTTTAAGAACAAACATAAAACCTCAGTTAACAATATTCAGAAGTAACAAGATTGGATAGTTTACATAACCACGAATCCGACACCATAAGCCACCCACCCTTATCTCACCCTACCCTAACTTAAGGCTGACGACCACTAAGTCAAGCTGCACGCACATTGACAGGTATCCATTCCAACTGAATAGATAATGGACGTCAAAAAATCCTAGGACTCTTACATTAAATAAAGGGTTATTTATAATCGCTCTCTAAGTTTATCGGCTCTATAAAAGTATGTCCGCATCTATTTTTATAAAAGACTGTTGGCACTTTTTTGTTTAATACAACTACGGTGGCAAACAAGCATACGGCCCACCTGTTGGTAAGTGGTTACCGTAGCCTATGTACGCTTGCAATACCAGAGGAATAACGCACGCGTTGCCGACCCCTTGAAAAGTTCAAAACGGGCTTTGACGAACCCCATATATTCCACAATCTGAGTGTTCGCGGGAGGAAGTTACTCTGAAACCGCACAGTGCGCGACCAACGACGTGCGTTCCGCTCTAGTTGGCATCAGCATTTATGAGTTGCGAAGAGTTCTTAGAAATTTTGTATTCAGGAGCCACCCTTCTGGAATTTACCAGCAACCTTCTGCAGTTTGCTTAAATGAATTCTTACTACACGAAATGAACAAGATAAAGAAATACGTGCTCTGATACACGACTGAATTTTGTTCGTGTCTGCAAAATGGCGGACCTCGGTGGCGTAGCGGGTGACTGTCCCGCTGAGACGCAAATGGACAGATTCTTCCTTTGCTCTACCTTGATGAAAACCTCGTCACATTTACTATGCATTTTAATAATTAATAATTACTCTATTCTATTTTTCCATTTTATGCCTTTGTTTAATAACAATCGCCGTAATCGGCTACCTCATTTTAGGAAATCAAGACTTGATTGTATTGGAATTGTAGGGTACTCCGAAACAGCCAGGGGTGCGCAAAAAATGTTGCAGGCAATAACTCTTTTCTAGTGAAGATCTAGTGAAGGGAATTGTTTCGAAAATAATTCGATGAAATATCAAATTGTATTATAAGAATATTTTATTGACTTACCGTGACGAATTTTGTCAAGAGGTCGTACCTTATTTATAAAACTTGTTTTTTTTATAGATCTGTTCAGTAGTTTCTAAAACAGACTGACAAATTTTTCCGACAAAGTTTTCAGCATTTTATTTATGATCTCTTTAGCACGTTTTTGTAGAAAAAAACATATATAAAAAATATATAATATCTATTATATATATAAAGGAGTACACTCACTCATTGACTCATCACGAAAGCTCGAAAACTACTGGGCCGAGGAGTCTGAAATTTGGCATAGGCACTCAAAAAAGGGTGTAGGCGCCCGCTAAAAATTTGCAAAATTCTACTCCTAGAGGGGTGAAATGGGGGTTGAAAGTTTGTATGCGAATCCCATGTCTTTGAAGTTGTAGACATCAAAATCGGGTTTTGGGTAAATTGTGAAAAATAAAAAATGCTATTTCAGCCTTTTTTAAAAATAAGCCCTTGGGGTGTGGTAATAGGGGATGAAAGTTTGTATGGGAAGTTCTATATTTTTGAAGTTAGAACAAAATCGATAATCAGGTAGATAGTTCAAAATAATAAAATACCTAATAATAAGTTTTTTTTTTAAAACAACCTTCAGAGTGTTTAAATAGGGGATGAAAGTTTACATGGGAATTCTTAAGCCTATACAATTGAAATTTGGCATGCAGGTTCCCTATAGACAGTAAACATTTGTTATAATATAATTTTTGGAAAATTCACCCCCGAAGTGGATGAAACGGGGGTTGAAAGATCGAACCCTCATGTTCGTTTTTTCCAACCACCCCGGTTGGAAAAAACGAACATGAGGGTTAAACTCAACGATAAACGCGAACGTTCCAAAGAGGATTTATTTTATGTCACAGTTTCACTAAGACTGTCACTTGATCGGATATTGTGAGGTGTTAATTTTGTTATGGATCCATGTTTCGCCTGCCTGGAACGTACTTCATTTCGCCAATATTTTTGAGAATTTTGCTGATTGGTTTCATGAATTATTACTTACATTCGGCCACTTTCTTTGGTTCGATTGTCGCGATCTTTAATGAAACGTTCAAGCCAGCGCCACGGGCGCAGTTTTTATTGAGATATTGTTCGTTTGGTTTCTTCTGGAATACCTACGTTTTCGATTTTCCAATTTATTTCGTTATTTTATTAATTTACTTACCGCTTTAGTAGCTAAATAATAAGCCTGTAGGTATGCTTTTCTAGGTAAAGAACTACTAGGTACTACTATTTAATAACAAGTTACGAAGAAATCGGTTGAGCCGTTCACGGCGTGATTGAACCACAAACATCCAAACATACTCACAAACTTTTGCATTTATAATATTAGCAGAAAGGAGAATAGTAGGATTCAAAATTTCTGCTTTCACATCATATCAAAAAAAATAGACGGAACCATGTTGGTGACGGTGACGGTAATGGGGACGGTGATGGTAGGTTGAAGTAGTTAAATTGCTGCTTATTAAGTGTAAGTACTTTGACAAGGATAATGGAAAATAGTCTAGGTAGGTAGAAACAGACGCGGACGAAGTCGCGAGCGGGACAGCTAGTAGATACATATATGTAGTATGTATGTATGTAGTGGATGAAACGCAAATTATAATAATTATACATGGTTGGCCACATAATAAACCTAAGATAAGGTACCGACACGGTTTGTTAAAAGGGCAACGCCAAAATAATGTCATTTAACGGTAACCACTTTAGCTCTATAAAATAAATACAACCGCAACAATGTCCCCATAATAGAATTATCGACAAAATTAGGCCGACTAATCCCATCACTAGGAACAATGTTACACGGTTTTGCTCGTCCATTAGGTGAATAGCCATTGTTCAGTGAGCAGGCTGTGGGCGACAATGGCCATTTCTGTTCAGAATGGAAAATAGTTTAACAATCATCATCATCATCAGCCTGTAGAAGTCATACATGCTGGACATAGGCCTCCCCTAAAGAGTTCCACGACGAACGGTCTTGGGCTTTCTCCATCCACCGACTTCCCGCAACCTTCACAATGTCGTCCGTCCATCGGGGGGCCTTCAAACACTGCGTCGCCCGGTTCGTGAGTTTTACAATATTAAGAGCTTATCCTCATCATCATCATCAGCCCACATTAGTCCACTGCTGGACATAGGCCCGCCGCCTTTTATAGGTCATCGCTCCACCTAGCCGCCTAGAACTTATCCTATCCTACTAATATTCAAAATGTGAAGATGTATAGATGTTTGTTGTTCAGTCACGCCACGCCGTAACGGCTCAACCGATTTCGTTGAAACTTAGTGTAGATAAAGTTCTTTACACTTAATAAAAATACAAAATTCCCCTTAAATCTGTTATACTGTTTTAAGTCACTGTACTGTTTTACTGTTTTTTTAATTTTGATTAGGTAGGACATTATGTAATTTGTATTTATTTTGGAAAATTTTTATTTTTGTAATTTTTATTGACGAATTTTTCTATTTACTTTTTATTAGGCTTGACATTATGTAATTTGAATTTATTAATTGAAGATATATGTTTGTTGTTTCTTAACTTAAAATTAATTTTATAAAATGTTTGATATGTATAATAACAATAATTTAAAGGATAGAGGTACACTATTGCATTAGGTGCTCCTGTAAAAATAGTGTAACTTTTCGTATAAATAAATAAATAAAAGTCACCAAAACACGACTCAAAATTCCCCTTACTCAAACTCAAAGACTCAGGCTCGTATTCAGAGACAAGACTCAAGCATTGATCTGTACTTAAATCTCGATTTGAGTCGAGATTCTAATTCTTGAACAGTACTTATGTATAGATTCAATGATCACAGTTCACCTGAGTAAATGCTTATTCTGAAACGTCAATCAGACGAAATCGGTGCTTGAGTTTAGATTTGATTAGACATTAATCAAATGACATTTTCGTTCCGTTACACGTACTTTGATGCATATTTATACTTCACTTTATTGTTCTATTCTATTTCCACCCTGGCTGTTTGAATTTCTGCGTAAAACGGATCGAAAAGTATAAATAAATCAAAATGTAAACGAGAACATTTGAGTACAGATTTGAGACTCGATTCAGTTGAGAATAGTTTAAGTACCGTTCTTGAATAAAAGCTATGTTTGAGAAGAGATTCAATACTTAAGTAGAGTTCAGCTGATCTGTGATTAAATCTATGCTCGAGTCTTGTCTCTGAATACGAGCCTCAAAGTTTTATTTGGAACTCAGTTGTGCCAAGTCACAAACAGTCATAATCAAAAGTTAAACACCAATTGATGAAGTTTCCTGTGGTGAATAGCAATTAAAGGAATGGCTACTAACCGGTTTATTATTAAGCGGTTATTTAAACGATAAAATATTGCTTTGCTCCCAATTCGGCGTGTTAGTAGTATATTTTTTAATTTTTCTTATACCTACAACTTCGTTTGTAAGTGGTTACCGTAGACTATGAACGCTTACAATACCAGAGGCACCACGCACGCGTTGCAGGCCCCGAACGCCCCCTTCCCTTAAAGAGCTCTGGCAACCTTACTCACCGCTAGAACACAACACTATTTGAAACAAATAATGTTATTTGGCTGCGATCTTCTTTAAGGCGGAGGTACCTTGGGCTGCTCGAATTTAGCGAGAAAATCTGCCTGTGCCCTACCTCGCACTGAGAACTTTCTACTCTTTTTGAAGTCGGTTAAAAGGGCGCTTATTCCAATCATTAGTGAGAGTTGCGACAGCTATTAACTGACCCTATTCATCTTATTGGCAGACATCTTCTCTTTATTACATAACTAGCTTGCGCCTTCGGCTTCGCTCGCAGGCACCTAGGTACAATACAAATACATGCAATATGCTTTATTTTGTAACATACTGTTTTGTTTGAATATTTTATTTTTATTTTGGTTTACAATAAAGCATTTACATTCATTCAGTTTTTAACTGTAGTTGATAAAACGTAGCCGTTGTACAACTTTCTAAATTGCAATTTTCGCAATGTCGTCGGTCCATCGGTGGGGGGGTCTTCCAACACTTCGTCACCCGGTTTGTGGTCACCATTCGAGAATCTTTACTCCCCAACGTTTGTCGGCTCTGCGAGCTGTATGGCCTGCCCACTGCCACTTCAATTTGCTAATTCTGAGAGCTATGTCGGTGACAGGTCGAGTATGAGGGTCGAGGCAATGCCATAATCAAATTATTAGCAATTTATAGCTTCTGCGCTAGAGGTTGCGGGTTCGATTACCGCACTGGACAAACATTTGTGACTAACACAGATGTTTGTTCCGTGTCTGGGTGTTAAATATATTATATATCTATTATGTATATCAGTCTCTGGTACCCATAGTACAGGCTATGCCTAGTTTGGGATCAGTTGACCGTGTGTTATATTATGTCCGGAATATTTATTTATTTATTATATGAAAATAATATCAGACTGATGTCAGAGTGAAAAATATTATTTTTCACTCTATCAACGTTGGTCTAGTTCGGTGGTCCCCAAACTCTTTTGCCTCTTAGACCCGTTGGCTTGTTTTTCTGTTTGGCGTAGACACCCCTACTATTCACAAAAATGATATATTAGCTATAGGTATTGCATTTTTGAAAATTCATCAACTAAATTTTTTTTTCTCATTGACCTAACTGTAGTGAGCTATTAATATAGATCCAATATCGTGGATCTCGTTGCATCTTTTAGAACTCCATTTGCATCTCATAGACCCCAATATTTTTTTTCTCTCTCGTGGAGTAACTAATGTCAGTGTAAGTGGAGTGAAAAATATTTACGACTAAAAATAAGTCTATTTCACGACGTCACCCGTTTTGACTTCCGATGGTTGACGCCGATCCCAATTAATTTGAATATTCATTTCATGTCGGATGCGAATCAGTTATTTCACTTGCAAATTTTCTGATTTAAAACAGATTTTTGTAATTAACCAGTGAATCGTATTATCTCGTTTGTAATTCGTTTGTTTCACACTGGTTCTTTTTGTAGCCATGTGCTTAAGTTCGGTACACAGGCCTCCCCCCAGAGTTCCATGATTTTTTGCCTTTCGTAGGTCCCCCCCATAATCCTACTCATATTATGAATGCGAAAGTTTGGTGGGATGGATAGATGTTTGTTACTCAATCACGCCAGAACGGCTGAACGGATCTGGATGAAATTTGGCACAGATACAAGATTTTATTAGTAAAAGCAGATTTTACAAGTCGAATGTTACATATTAAGATAAGTAACAATTTTATTATATTGTATTTATTAGTATATTGTAATTTTAATTCTCGGTAAATTACATAATAATAATATCATTTTTCTTTAAACACTACTATTTCGTTTAAATTTAGAATTTTAATTAACTGACCTAGGCGCGGGGCCGGTGTTCGACAGTTCAGGTAATTCTAGGAATTCGCCCATGCTGTAGAACACCCTCTCCTGCAGCCATGTCCTTATTCTATGCTTAAAAATGGCGGTGGAAGCGGCATTCCTTATCGCTTCCGGTATTCTATTATAAATCGAAGGGCCCATAACAAACACAGATCTTTCGGTCTTGCATAATGCAGAGTTAGATATGTGTAGATTATAGCGCATAGGCTACTTTTTACGCGACAAATTTTATTCATATACGCCTATTCCTCGCTAGATAACCTTTTCAAACTCAATCGATTATGACATTCTTATATTGTGACGTCACCAGTGACCTCACAGCGCGCTACGCGGCTACGACGTAGTGGTGAGCGTAGTGGGGTCTACGTGTGACGTAGCACTCTCGTAGAACCTTCCTTTAAGCCGTGAATATTCGCCTACGTAATTTGTCCATTCACTCGCAATGATTGCGATTAACCTTTGCCTTATTTTAGGAAACTTAATATGATAAAGGGTAAAATATAAAAAGAGATGAGGAAATCCTTTGAAATTGTAGTCGAGAGCTAAAGTAGCAAAGAAAAAATAACTAAGTCAAGCCGGGTTTAAAGGAGCTATAAATCTGCTGTGAGTACGATTTTCGACCTTTTGCCTATACATAGTTGACGTATATCTCGGTCTATTCCGAGAATGCTCATCAAAAAATGTGGACAGTGCTAAATGTATGGTTTAGAGGTATCTCTTGTAAATTTTGTAATTTAGTAAATTCACTATATCGCCCTCATTTTTAACGCCACACAGTTATATACTTTACTTAGCCCTAGGGTTCTTTATAAGATTCTCGATTTCTTTCCTTTCACGCTAACGTCATAAGGACAACGGAATTTTAGGCTCGTATTCAAATGACATTTTCGTTCCGTTACACGTACTTTGATGCATATTTATACTTCACTTTATAGTTCTGTTCTATTTCCACCCTGGCTGTTTGAATTTATGCGTAAAAGAGATCGAAAATTATATATAAATCAAAATGTAAACGAGAACATTTGAGTACAGATTTGAGACTCGATTCAGCTGACAGTAGTTTAAGTACCGTTCTGGAATAAAAGCTATGTTTGAGAAGAGATTCAATACTTAAGTAGAGTTCAGCTGATCTGTGATTAAATCTAAGTTTGAGTCGTGTCTCTGAATACGAGCCTTAGTCTACCAACTTTGCAGCAGTCACGTGGCATCTCGTTCCGCTAGCGTTAACGCCAACAGAAAATGGATCTGAGCACACACAAGGATCCCTGTGTCATGGATTACGAGTACCGTGATAACACTGCGGCCTGCACTCCCTTTATATTTGAAGTCTAACGAAGTGCCTACTGAATTTCTAAAGATATGTTAACACCTACCGTCCAAATTACACGCAAACCGAGGTCGAGAAATAAAACACATTACAGTCCTCGGCTGTGTTTTGGTACTAACATGTGCTTTTTGGTATTGTAAATGCCGCCATTGTGAATTTAAAAAAAAGCACGATGAAAGGTTTATATATTCCGGACAATATATATTCCGTATATTCCACACGGTCAACTGATCCCAAACTAGGCATTGCCTGTACTATGGGTACCAGAGACTGTTATACATAATACATAATAGATATATATTTAACACCCAGACACAGAACAAACCTCTGTGTTAGTCACAAATGTTTGTCCAGTGCGGGAATCGAACCCGCGACCTCTAGCACAGAAGGCAGAGTTACTACCAACTGAGCTATGAGGCCTGTCAATTGCCTGTTTGTCATAAAAATGGTCTTGCTCTAGTCCAATATTATCATAATGAATGGTTTTGCAGATAAACCCTGGTATTCTTACTTTAGTGTATTTTTTCATTCTCTCACATTTAAATTATGTTCAGCGCAATTGCAGATTGATTTTATTGAAGTTTCCGAACGACAGCTAGCCATTTTATCCTGTCTGCAATGCGTCACAGCAACAGCCGGGGAGTTTAAGGCTCGTATTCAGAGACACGACTCAAACTTAGATTTAATCACAGATCAGCTGAACTCTATTTAAGTATTGAATCTCTTCTCAAACATAGCTTTTATTCAAGAACGGTACTTAAACTACTCTCAGCTGAATCGAGTCTCAAATCTGTACTCAAATGTTCTCGTTTACATTTTGATTTATTTATAATTTTCGATCCGTTTACGCAGAAATTCAAACAGCCAGGGTGGAAATAGAATAGAACAATAAAGTGAAGTATAAATATGCATCAAAGTACGTGTAACGGAACGTAAATGTCATTTGATTAATGTCAAATCAAATCTAAACTCAAGCACCGATTTCGTCTGATTGACGTTTCAGAATAAGCATTTACTCAGGTGAACTGTGATCATTGAATCTATACTTAAATACTGTCCAAGAATTAGAATCACGCCTCAAATCGAGATTTAAGTACAGATCAATGCTCGAGTCTTGTCTCTGAATACGAGCCTAACACACGTGACGCGTAACAGATAGCACGCAGATCACGTAAACATGATTTACGTGTAGGTGCCGCGTGCGAATGCTTTTGCGGTTTTACGAATTAAACACGGTTTAGTAGCACGGGGAAAGGTTTATCTTCTATGATGAATGAATGCCTTTGCACAGGCACGTGGGCATCGCAATATTTGCCGCATTAGACACGGCAAATGATTGTTTTTGGAGGTAGGGCACAGCGAGATTTTCTCGTTCTGAATTGGAGCAGCTCGCCTGCTGCTCGCTACCTCCGCCTTACAGAAGATCGCAGCCAAATAACATTATTTGTTTCAAATAGTATTGTATTCCTGCGGTGAGTAAGGTTGCCAGAGCTCTTTAGGGGGGAAGGGGGTTCGGGGTCGGCAACGCGTGCGTGATGCCTCTGGTATTGCAAGCGCTCATTGGCTACGGTGACCGCTTACCATCGGGTGGGCCGTAAGCTTGATTGCCACCTCTGTTGTATAAAAAAAAAAAAAAAGGCTCATGAATCCCCAAGCATGGTAGACAACCTCTCAGATGTCGAGGCGATCAGAACCTTGATGTTATCTCAGGGGTAGTCAGATGCAAACATTTTGGCACATGCCCACATTTTGCAAAAGTGAGTATTCCATAGTAATCCGTAGAAGAACCAAGATTACCGACATACCTTTCAGAATTAGCAGGTTAAAGTGGCAGTGGGCCGGCCATATAGCTCGCAGAACCGACAACCGTTGGTGAACAAAGGTTCTCGAGTGGCGACCACGAACCGGACGACGCAGTGTTGGAATTCGTTCTGGAAATCTGTGGCTATGTTCAGCAGTGGACGTCCTACGGCTGAAATGATGGTGATGATGTTCATCATGTTTCGGAAACCTCGCAATATAGAGCGAGGGCAATTTTAAATTGATTTTTTACGTGACTGCCACCGAGTGAGATGACGAAAGCTTTTTGTTGGTAAAAGTCGTACGGTCAGTTCGAAAAACCCATTTTATAAAGGTTCCCTGTTGTTGTTTATTTTTTGTTGGGAAACGATAATATTGTGACCTCTTTTGTACCGTAATACGAGTTCGATAGAACTCGTATTGAGGCGTGTTCAAACACTATGTGTATGTCATCTAATACGTTAAAAATTAGTTATTCACTAGAGCTAAAGATAATTTCGAAATAAACAGATGACATATCGTACAATATATCATCTTATATATAATATATATCAATACATTTAAAAACGATCCTTAGTTCTTCTGAATAAAGTTGATTTTGAGTTTGACTGCTAAGAGTTTTTTTTGTATACAACTAAGATGGCAAAAAAGCATACGGCCCAACTGTTGGTAAGTGGTAACCGTAGCCTATGAACGCTTGCAATACCAGAGGGATCACGCACGCGTTGCCGACCCCGAACCCCCTTCCCCCTAAAGAGCTCTGGCAACCTTACTCACCGCAGGAACACAACACTATTTGAAACAAATAATGTTCCCCATACGTGCAAGTTGTGGAATGAGCTTCTTTACGAGCTCCAGGTATTGCAGATGTCAATAGGCGACGGTAGCCGCTTACCATCAGGAGGCCCGTAACTACTGTTACAAATAACATAAAAAAAATATCGTATAAACATATTTTATATGACATATCAAGGAAATATCGCGTACCGTTTGAACACGGCTTTAAAGTGGTTTCCGTGCGCACAACTGTATTACGCAATGCGATAATATCGAGCTTTAGCTCGCCGATATTGCAGAGCCATTTATTTATTTCTTCAAGTTTCGCTTTTATGAGGTCGGCATAATTTCCCTGGGATCGTGACATCTGTTCCACATCGTTTTGTTTCCTCCCTCAATATTATTGCTTGCTTGCTACACGACACTGTTTCTTTTTTGGTCACCCTGCATTAGGTCAGTGTACAGGTTCAGGTATGGTGGCCCTGAAAATCAGCCTGCTGCAGTCCACTGCTGACTCCAAAACTTTTATTTCCCAACGGTTGTCGGTTCTGCGAGATAGATGACCTGCCCACTGCCACTTTAACTTGGTTATTCTGAGAGCTGACGATAACCTGTTATGGTTGACTTTTGACTTTGACTTTGAAAGAGGTGCTTTCCTAATTCCGATGAAACTGTTCTTATAAAAAAAGCGTGCAATTTGTTTTTTGTAATGAGAATCTTGGTTTGAATACTCGTTTTCGGGAGTAGTCTAATTACACCCTGTATATTAATTGGTACTGAATGACGCTAACGCGACGAAATGATATTGTATTTATAGTTTCATCGCACGATGAAACTCGCATCAACAACCAAGGCTCTGACGGAAGACCAGTGTTGGTTGCTAGCCTGCTAGTCAACCAACTCATGCTGAGGCAGAGCCAACTTTGTTGCACGGCCTACACCTATGTTTATTTATTTGTTTTTGTTTGTTTATTCTTAATACGGTGTAGGTTTTGTAAGAAAATAAATATATTCTATTCTATTCCGTGGTGGCCCCGGCTAAAGAATAGGCCCCTCCATATCTACCTATCCGCGGATGTCGTAAGAGGCGACTAAGGGAAAAAAGCTAAGGGATGGGCAGCAGCGTCCCTCATTATAACAACGATAGCTCTAACTGCGCTCGCCAACCCGCATGCCCTGCGTGGTGAGTATGGGCAAATCCCCCCACATGATAGGAATTAGCTCTGTCTGTGGGGGAGGCCATGTTCAGCAATGGACGTCGTACGGCTGAAATGATGATGATGATGATTCTATTCATCATCGCACGAGCGATGGCCAATTAGGATGGTGCCTTAACGTGTGGATCAATTTGCTAAGAACAGATATATAAAGGCCCTTTTATGAAAAATTTCAACAGGGTTGAAATTCGGTTCGTTTAAAGGTCGTTCCTTCACCTTATTTGAAGTAATGAAACCGCCCTCCCATTAGGGTACATTACTAAGCCTCCGAGAGCCTCTGAAATCGAAGATCTGAGGCGATTTTATTTTATTACAGGCACAGTTCCCTGCACTTTCGTAATTATGTATCCCATTATCATGTTGCCTTTTCAACACCTACTTTGGTTCTTGCAATGGTTCGGTGAAACTTTCTTCTCGATCTTGCCTCGACATTCTTTATCCTTGTGGAATACATTTTGAAGGGAATCAAATTGACAGTAGCTTTGAAAATTATGATGATACGCATTGACTTGCTAATGTTGTGATCCCCGCTTTTTTCAAAGCTTGAAAGGTTACCAATCTTGTTTTATTTTTACTTGGTTCATTGATGCCTAGTTGGCCTAGTGGGAGGTTCCCCGACTTTTGATCCGAAGGTCGTGGGTTCGAACCCGGTCGTGCACCAATATTTTCTATTCGTATAATGTAAGTGCGCATTAAACACGGTGAAGGATAACGTAGTGCGGAAACCAGTAGGTAAGTATTCTTAATCGGCGATGAGCTTGCAACCTGTCACGTATGGAATACTCACTACTACAAAAAGTGGCCATGTGCCAAATGCTGGACATACCTCTGACTATCCCCATAAACATCTTCAAAGCTCTGATCTCCTGGAGATCTGAGTCTACCAATCGTGGGAATAAAAGGCGTGAGCCTGTTTTTTTTAAATATATTTACTAGCTTACGCCCGCGACTTCGCTTGCATGGAACAGTTAAAAAGTAGCTTATATGCTATTCTAAGTAAGGAACTCTACTGGTTCCAAGTTTCATCGAAATCGGTTGAGCCGTTACCGCGTGATTGAAACACAAACATCCTCACAATCTTTCGCATTTATAATGTTAGAAGAATTCCTGAAGTCGCTCTGCCCCTCGACAGCTAAAATGCCATTTTGCAGTGTCTTTACAGTTTTTGCTTGCATCATATTTTAAGTATTATTTAATTTTATATGAGCATTAGGTACATATTGCATCAAGTGTAGCGTGTGCTACCCTTAGATCATTTGTTGAAGCTCACATTTGTCTTCTTTTTTTTCACATTTTTATAAGCTCTCATTTAATATTATAATTAGATTACTTTTCTTTTGAGCCTCACCTAGTTCGATCGGCACTGAAGCTTTAAATTCCATTTTGTGATAAAGGATCATCGAAAAAATGATAGGCACCAAGCCGTGTTTGTTGCCTGATTCTTGTAGGCTTGGTCGCGCGGAACAGGCATAGCTTCACCTTGTTTCTAAGACGTTTCAAAGTGATCCTAGTGATTTTATTGAAATAAATGCCTTTTGACTTTGACTTTGATTAGTAGGATATCGATATTTTTTTTGGTCCAGTGTGCTACTGTAATGGTCGGATACTACGCTCTGTTTATTTGCTCGGATTCGCTTGTAATTGTGTCGGTTGTTTGCTTATTTGCCAAATAATGAGATTGGTTCATGTTTGCTCTCGGCGCCTCGGCTCTTAGCGTATTTGGAAATTCACTAACATATTTATTCAATTGAGATTCTTGGACCTACAACTTTGAAAAGATGTAGGTCCAAGGCTACAGGTTTTCAAGTGTTTTTGACTGAATCGCTAGTAAGACTGTCGCTAATATCAAGTTTTGATCGATGATTCAAATAAAACAAGGCTAAAATTGTTATTTGATTGATTTCACACTTTATTTTAATCAAAATAAGAAAAGTAAGGTTGCCAGAGCTCTTTAGGGGGAAGGGGGTTCGGGGTTGGCAACGCGTGCGTGATGCCTCTGGTATTGCAAGCGCTCATAGGCTACGGTAACCGCTTACCAACAGGTGGGCCATATGCTAGTTTGCCAACTCAGTTGTATAAAAAAAAAAAAAATTAGGTAAATAAAAATGTACCTATATTGTTAGTCAAAGAAAAATACACCTATATTTTTAGTTAAAGTCAAAAGCTAAAGCTGTTTATTTAAAAAAACACTTTGAAACTAGGTTAAAGAACCCCATACTTTAGTTCCTAGGGAAAATCATTCCAGGGAGATCAATCCACAACCTGAGTGTTCGAGGTGAAGCTACAGCTGTTCCTTCCGACCAAGCCTAGAAGAATCAGGCAACAAGCACGGCTATTATTTTCGAAAATGATCCTATTTCACAAATTAAAATGTAGAGCTTCACTGTAGTGCCGATAGAACAAGGTGAGGCAGAAGAAAAATAATTAGGTATTAAATAAAGGCTTATAAAAATATGTAAAATTAGAAATTGTGAGCTTTTGCAAATGTTCTAAGGGTAGCACAAGCTGCGATTGTAGTTACAGCTTCTACTTGGAATGCCAGGGGCTTAAATCCTCGTTTTAATCCTGAAGCCATATGTAAGTAGCAGCGTTGCCAGATGGTTACTTTTGTAACCTTTTAGGTAATTTTTAACTCCAGGTTAACAGGTTCCGGTTACTTCAAGGTTACATGACTCGAAAGGTTATTTTTAGGTGATTTTATTTTTAATGAAACTAACATGAAACGGAACGCGATTTTGCTAACGCAAAACTTGTGAGAGCAAAAAGTCGTTCGCAATTGCAACTTTAAATGGAAAATATTACTAAATCATCCATCATTTCTGTAAGTTAATACAACCAACATCTGTCTTGTCAATTTTTAATCTTACTACACTGAAAAAAAAATATGAAAGGTTACTTTTCACACTAAAAGGTTACTTTTTTATGCATTTCTGGTAACTTTTGACTAGACCCGGCTGGCAGCACTGGTAGGTAGTTGAATTCACTTTGAATCGGCTTATGGCTGCAAACTAACTTCGTCTGTGATTGGTACAGAGCAGCGGGATACTGCAGTGGCGGACTTAGGGATTTACATCGTAGCGCCACTGGTTCTTTCTTGGTTACGGTGAATTTTAAAAGCTCCTGGCGCTTGCTCTATGCAGGACAATCTTTATAAAAGCAGACATCGAAATTTACGACTTAAAAATGTCACCCAAAACCATGAAGGTCGCAAGACGTCGTTGGAGGGAATAGGCACAAACAAGACCGTTCGACCGGTCCATGGGGATGGGGCCTTCCAACACTGCGTCGTCCGGATCGTGATCGCCATATGCATAAAAAAAAGCAAGGCCTTAATACATCGACTGGCCTCATAGCTCAGTTGGTAGTAACTCTGCCTTCTGCGCTAGAGGTCGCGGGTTCGATTCCCGCACTGGACAAACATTTGTTACTAACACAGATGTTTGTTCTGTGTCTGGGTGTTAAATATATATGTATTATGTATATCAGTCTTTGGTACTTGGTTTGGTCTTTGGTAAAGTACAGGCTATGCCTAGTTTGGGATCAGTTGACCGTGTGAATATGTCCGGAATATATTTATTTATTTATTATATTTATTTACATCAATTCTAGATGATTTATACACCGACATGTGGTTTTTGGTTAGCGAGTGTATCTCATAATAAAACCTACCTAAATACTACGTACTTCCTATACCTACTTATTACCTACCTACCTACAGAACGACCTACTAACAACTATTGCATAATGTTTATTAATATTCTCATGTAAGTGACATGTTTGTCTTTTTGAGAATAAATGTCTTTAAACCTAAACCTACATGTGGAACTTTTACTCACTTACAGGACGCTGTAGTGGCGAGTACTAAATAAAAAATAAAATAAAATACTAGGCATATATAAAAAAAAAAAAGGGCATTTATTCACCAAGAATCCTACACACAGCTATAAAAATACAATTGGTAATTTACAAGTTTTGGTATGTATGTAGGTAGATAGGTGAAATGGTCGAGGGCTCAGCTACGCTGCTTTTCAGCCTCGCCATAAAATGTCTGCTGTCGTCACAGCAGGTTTGATCCTCGGAAGCCATCAGCCGCTATCAGGCGATGAAGAGAAGGGCACAGATCATTATTATAACCTATGTAAGTAGGTAGGTAAGTATGGTATATATATTACACAGAGACACAGATTATCTTATAGGTAATCATTTACCACAACCACAGTTATGCCGGAAAACCGCCCGACAGCCCCAATTACTGCCAGCCGAACGGCATCCGAATTGGGATACCTACTTTACTTCGTTTCGGCTGTATAAGGCCACAAATTAAAATGACCACTTGCGATGCATTGTATAACCAAACTGATAACCGTAATCGGCATCAACTGTCAAATTCTCAACATAAATCAGACAGTTAAAGCTGGTTACGATTATCAGCTTTGCTATACAAAGTGACATATAATGTATTGATTATTTATACAACTAAAAGAAAGAATATTAAAGAAATTCCCAGATTTTTTCTCGAACTTTTTCATATTTGCTGTTTTTGGTCTTTTTATGATTTTTTTCTTTTAATTAAAAGTAAAAATTTCAGTTTTTCAAGAGTCTGGTGTAGAATAAGCCCCTTTCGGGATGGTGTACATATTATGAATCACCTTGTATAATAAGATGACAGGTTGCGTAGAAAGGCAGTTTTCGTACATAATTTAGTAAAATTTCTATGCAAACGTTTTTACATTAGTTTTACAATTTCAACGTCTATTATCAGAGACTTGCATAGTAATATATTTTGTAACGGTATTATAGCGAGTTCGGTTCGCCCCTCAGTCCCAATGCACATCACATTCGACCGCCAGCAAGTAAGCTTCTAATCTGATGGAGATTGTACAATATCCTAAAGTGGAAAGGTTTACGGGATTGAGGATAAATCTTACGGATCTTCCACACTTACAGCCTACGGCTGTTGACTAAAAGTAGATCTTGCACCAATGGTTTTTCAGTGCAAAAAATGTGCTCTAAACTGCGTTCAAAACATCATGGGAAAACCGGAATGTTCTCATCTTCATCATCAGCCTGTATAAGTCCACTGCTGGGCATAGGCCTCCCACAAAGAGTTCCACGACGAACAGTCTTGATCCTTTTCCATTCACCGACTTCCCGCTACTTTAACAATGTGGTCGGTCCTGTTTTATTCATTCGATAACATTTTGTAATAAATCCTTTTTTGTTACAGGTACGTAAAAATGCTACATTAGGAAAGTATAAAAAGTTACGAGAGCTACATAAAGAACGATCGGAACAGGTACATAAAGATAAGAGTTTATTTTTAATTTTACTCACTGATAAAGTGGTAGTAATGTCCGATGACCGGAAAATAAATATTTTTTCAAAGGCGTCCGAAATCGGATTATGCCGCTGACAATTCACATTTGAGTTGCTCAAATCGTATATTGAGTGTAGGTAATATCGCCCGAATAGTTATCGCTTGATCGAGCGAGCGAAGCGAGCGAAAATCTCTCAAACAATTTGAGTAAATCGGCGTTGTATGTTTATTTGTTAGAGCATAACTTTCGCACCGTCAACCCGATCTGCAAAGGGGTGTCATATGGAGCTCTGTTCACAAATTCCAAAACTAGTGAACCACTATAAAGTGCGTCACACACGGCAGCTATAATGTAAAAATGTATATTATAGAACGATACATCTCATTACATCTTTCCATAGAAACCGTCAGGAGACCACACACGGCAGCTATAATGTATCATTTTACATCTTCTGACAGTTTCTATGGAAAGATGTAATGAGATGTATCTAGCTATAATATACATTTTTACATTATAGCTGCCGTGTGTGAAAGGCTTTATATGTCCAACAACAAAAATCAAGACTATTTTGCGCTAGGTAGGTACTGCCTGTTCGACAAAGTTCCGCTAGGTTGTTGTTTGCTCTGGTTAGCACTGTTTGGGTAATTTCTCAATTGAAACGTCAAAACCTGTAGTTAACTGTAGTTAACCTGTAGTTGAACCAAAGTCGTTAGTTTTGAATTTCACAGCAACTGCTTTGAGCTCGTTACTAGAAATGTAATTTCACCGGCAATTTCTAAAGTTACTTCGAGCTACTTGCTTATTGAAAATTAACATTTCGTTGAAAAGCGAGGAACGTAGTAGAGTAAGAGAATAGAGAATAGAGTGTGCCAAAAATTATAAAACTTGATACTTTCTGCACTGCCCTTAGTTAGGCGACAGTGCCGTCCGCCGTTGTCTATAGGTTATATTTAAGGCTTCACATAAAATTTAACGCCACATTTACGAAGACGGAAGAGTTGTCCCATAATTGGCGTACGAGAGAATATAAAAAAGAATTAAAATCAAAATGTATATCAGCAAATAAAATTGCGTGAGGATAATACAGTTTTAGAATAATTTCAGACAAAATTAAATCATTTACAGATCTAAAATACTCCAAGGAATAGAGATAGTCAACTTTTAAAAGCCAATCATTTTGATGTTTCAACATTTGTATCTTTTGAAAATAAGATTTAACGTAGTAGATTAAAAAATAAAATTAATGCGCCGTGGGATGGGAGGCCAACTTTAGACGAGACGTGTCGGTCTATCGGATAGGTATCGCTATGTGCGATCGTCGATAGCTAAAGGCGGAAGCCACCGTAAATGCATAGATAGAAAACCAATTCTTACTACTTGCTAACTATGCAAACCAAGCGCAAAATAACCGAAAAGCTGTAACCAGTAAGAAGGGCGATTTTAGCTACCTTTTTCTAATACACTCGGGATTTTACACACATGCTCCGATACCTGCATCCTAATGCAAAAACGTCACAAAGTCCACAAACTTAAATAATTTAATAAATAATTCACAAATTCTTTGCGGATAATAATTAAATCTTCTATTATATAAAGGAGTAGTACAGTCACTTATTGACTCATCACGAAAGCTCGGAAACTACTGAGCCGAGGAGTCTGAAATTTGGCACAGGCACTCTTTAAGGGGTGTAGGCGCCCGCTAAATTCAATTTTGCTAAATTCTACTTCTAAAGGGGTGAAATAGGAGTTGAAAGTTTGTATGCAAGTCCCATGTTTTTGAAGTTGGTGACATAAAAATCGGGTTGTAGGTAAAATGTCAAAAATAAAAAATGCTATTACCAGCATTTTTTGAAATACAGCCCTTGGGGTGTGGTAATAGGGAATGAAAGTTTATATGAGAAGTTCCATGTTTTTGAAGTTAGAGTCATCAAAATCGGTAATTAGGTATATAGTTCAAAATAAAAAAATACTTTCTTAAGTTTTTTTTTTTAAAACCACTTTCAGGGTGTGTAAATAGGGGATGAAAGTTTATATGGGAATTCTTTATCTGTTAAGCCTATACAATTGAAATTTGGCACGCAGGTAACTTATAGAGAGTAAACGTTTGTTATAATACAATTTTACGAAAATTCACCCCATAGGGGGTGAAATGGGGGGTTGAAAGCTTCTTTGAAAGTCCTTTGTTTTTCAAGTTAGAGACAACAAATTCAGGTTTTAGGTAAATTGACAAAAATAAAAAATACTATTAACAGCATTTTTTGAAAAACCAGGTACCTCCACCAGATACCCAGATATTGGAAACGTAGATTTATACAAACGCGGACGAAGTCGTGAGCGGGACAGCTAGTATATAAATATATATTCTGGAAATATCACACACGTAATACATAATTACATAATAGATAAATATTTAACACCCGGACACAGAACAAACATCTGTGAATTACACAAATGTTTGTCCAGTGCGGCAGAGTTACTACTAAGTCTACCAACTGAGCTATGAAGCTTGTCAAATATTATGATGTACTGTGCATGTTATGATGTGCAGTTTTACTACCTCGTGAACTAACTAAATAATTTTGAAGTAGCGAAAGAGGTAGTTTTTAGTAAAAATCTGAAAGGTAAACACAAGCCAGTGAGCTGGAAATACGGAGTTTTGCAAATACTTTTTGATTTTATTTACATTGGCACTGAATACGGAAAATAGAGAATGGCGAGAGCTGGCGTATTTGTCGCAAATATCAAAATATTAACCTAAGTCATGAAAGTATTTGAAGTTTGAAATGCGTCAGAAACTGTAGCTCTTCCTATTTGACGTAGGTAATTTAATAAAAGAAAATAATAATAATAATAACTAGAAATTAAATTTTTAAAATAAAATAAATTAATAAATTTCGAGGTGAAATTTCAAAAAAAAATAATGAGACAGCTAATGCGCCGAATATAAAGTTATAGTGAGATTGAAAAATATTTATTCGTCTTAAGATTCTAGGGTAAAATGAATTCAGACGAAAAAAATCAAAAATTGTAGAGCGAAATATTCTCAACCAAAAATACCAGAGGAGAGTGAAAAAATATTGTAGTTAATTTTACACTCCTGTTGGAAAAATCACAAAATGTATTTTAGATAAGTTATGTGTGCTGTTTATTTGCGATTCACTTTTGGTTCTTAAAAGCAGAAGTTTTTTTGTTTTTTTGTTATTCCCAGAGTACAATATTTATTATACTCCACATATTATTACAATCTAGCCAAGTAGGCTAATGAGTAATTTGACTTTGACATAGTTTTATAAAGTAAATTATAACTAAGAATGTGTCCAATAGCACTTTTCTTACAGTTTCTATTTAAGGGGAAGACACTTTGTTATTGTGTTCTTTATAAGTTGTCACTATCACGTACACTACATTTCACTATTTTTTATTTTACACTACACTAACTCAAAAGGCTTAGTCCTTTTGAGTCTTCTCACTATGTCTGTGTTGTCGAGGAGCTGGATTGCCTCGACGTTCACATGGTGATGAAGTCTACGTTCGTGAGCTTCTGCATATTTTTTAATGACTGTGTCGACGAAGTCAATGTTGAGGTCCCGGTGCAGGTCTTCGTTTCTTACGTACCAGGGTGCATTCACAATATCCCTGAGTACTTTGTTTTGAAACCGTTGTATGATTAGGATGTAACTTTTTTTGGTACAGCCCCATAGCTGGATACCATAAGTCCATACTGGCATCAGGACTTGTTTGTATAGTATAATTTTGTTATGTACTGAGAGGGCAGATTGTCTTCCAAGCAGCCAGTACATCTGTTTGTATCGTATCTCTAACTCGTCTTTTTTCTTCTTGACGTGGGCCTTCCAGCGTAGCTTGGCGTCAAGCGTAGCTGTTAACAAAATCCAGTCATGGATTTTGTTAACAGCTACTTGGACCTTTTCTGACGCTTCTGCATGAGTGCTTCCAACAGCCATTATAGCCGTGTCATCAGCAAAGGTCGCAATGGTGTTATTTTCTAGTTCAGGGATGTCACTGGTATATAAAAGGTACAGGACCGGGCCTAATACGCTTCCCTGTGGCACCCCAGCTTTTATTTCTTTAATGTTAGAGTAGGAATCTTCTTGTCTGATTCTAAAAACTCTGTCAGATATGTACGATTCTATAATATCCGCGTATGGCTTGGGTAGTATTTTTCTTAGTTTTAGTATAAGGCCTTTGTGCCATACCTTATCAAAAGCCTGAGCTACATCTAAGAATATGGTAGCGCATACTTTTTTATCTTCTAGGGTCTTCTCGATTGTCTTTGAGATCCTGTGTACCTGGTCTATCGTAGAGTGTTTTTCCCTAAATCCAAACAGGTGGTCTGGAATCAGATTCTTGACTTCTAATATTGGTTTCAGTCTTTTTAGTAACAGTTTTTCGAACAATTTTGACATGATTGGTAGAAGGGAAATCGGTCTGTAGGATGTTACGTCTCGAGGTGGCTAAAGCAGAAGTAGCGGTAAATTTCGATTATCTCCGCTAAATTATGGCCGTCATTTTAGCAATCGCTGTGTAATTCCGTCACCAAAGTTCGCTTATTCAAACTTACTTTAGGAAAACGTTGGTATCGCAAAAAAAACACTCAACAGCTACAAACAGTCCTGTCCCTAGGATTCCCTGTGTTGTGGGTATCAGAAACTACGAGTACCATAGCACCACAACACCCAGACCAGGAACAGCTGCGGGGCAAATAAATAAAAAAATTGTTGGAGCTCACATTTGTCCTAATTTTTTTCACATTTTTATAAGCTCTTGTTTATGAGGGATTATAATTAGATTACTTTTCTTTTGAGCCTCACCTAGTTCGATCGGCACCACACTGAAGCTTTAAATTCCATTTTGTGAAAAAGGATCATCGAAAAAAATTATAGGCACCAAGCCGTGTTTGTTGCCTGATTCTTCTAGGCTTGGTCGCGAGGAACAGGCATAGCTTCACCCAGTTGCTAAGACGTTTCAAAGTGATCCTAGTGATTTTATTGAAATAAATGCCTTTTGACTTTGACATTGAATATTTCCATGATCTGCAAGTATTTGCCCCGCAGCGGGAATCTAACCCTTGCGTCTCAGACGGACAAAAGCGCAAATTAAATAAGCGCACTCCACAGCCGCATTTAACTTTGACTAGTACAAATACTTGGAGCGCAAAGGGTGTGTTCACAGTCCATTTCCCAATGGATGTAGGCGGCACGGGCCAATGAGCCAGAAATGTGGAACTTTCAAACAAACAGGGAAGCGGTTTTATGGATAACGGATTAGAGGGGGTGACTACGGAAAAAGTAAAATTAATTAAAAAACTAGTCGAGCGAATTTATTGATATTATTTTTCTGCTATTCTGTATATATAAAAGAACAAGGCATGATTCCACGATCAACGCACAGCCCAAACCGCTGAAGCTATAAAGCTGAAATTTGGACAGTAGCTGCCTTATATGCCACACACATCCACTATAGAAGGGATTTTTAAAATATCAACTCCTAAGACGGTGAAAAGGGGTTAAAACGTTTATATAAAAAGTCGTATTCCTTGAACCTACAGATTTGAAACTAACTAAAAATAATGTATGACAAAAATAAGGAAAAACAGTATTTTTAGATCAAAACGACCTGTAAATGGTTTAATGAGACGTCAAAGTTTGTATGGGAGAATCTTAACGCTTGGAGAGATTTATCTGAAACTTGGTACAAATACTCATAAAGTCAAATAATGAAATACGTATTTGAGGGTTTTTCAAAACTGCCTCTCTTTATCAAGATACCACGCGAGCAAAGCCGCGGGCGTACGCTAGTCTTTTATATCATCAGCCTGTACAAGTCCACTGCTGGACATAGACTTCCCCCATAGAGTTCCACGACGAACGGTCTTGAGCTTTCTCCATCCACCGACTTCCCGCAATTTTCACAATGTCGTCAGTCCATCGGGTGGAGGGCCTTCCAGCACTGCATCGCCCGATTGTCGGTTCTGCGAAATTTGAATATCGTCACGCTAAATTCAATATGGCGGACGCCTCAAATTCTTTTTTTTTATAGAATTCAAATAAAAGCTTGTTTTTGAAAATGTTTTTAACTTTTAATTTATATAAGCTTCAGCTCAAATTATCTTTAATCAGACTTAGACCAGTACCTACAGAGTTTCAACGCTAAGTGTAAATTTGTAAGTAGGTATAGCCATTTTTTACCGATAGCTTAACGAAATGTACTTTATTGTATGTTTATCTTAATTCTTGTTTCTATACGGTTCACCGTATGCACGTGTAATTAGATTTTATATCTTCGTATCGGTAACTTCTCACTTCATTACGAAATTGTGTTTAGCTTGCTCAGTAATTGTTTAAACAAACCGTTCTAGACTATATTCCCTCGCCACAAACAGTTCTCAAACAATCTGCCCCAGTTAAATTTAACTTTAAAACAATACAATATACGTCAAAGTCGAATGTGAAATGAATTGTTTCCACACAATTTCAGCCGTTTCTACACACCTAGTTTTAAGGCGTTTCAAAGTGATCCTATTGAAATTGACATTGACATTGACGTTGACTTTAAGCTCAACAGTCCAAAACTGCTGATTTTTGCATAGTGTTAATTCAATAAAAATGTCGAATTTACACAAGTCTTAGTACAAACTTGATTGCCAATTGGATGTAGAATAAGGCCCTTTACATAATATGAATAACCTTGTATACTAATTTGGTATCGTACTCACGGAGTGTAGGTACATATTGCTACAAAAATACTCACTTTTGTAAATTATGTTTGTATTTTTTTAATTTGTTTGTGAATTCATGAATAAATGTATCCCTAGGTTCCAAAGCTGTTAGTTTAACGTTGTTTTAAAGTGTACAATCAGACAGACATCTTTTAAAAAGAAATGTTATGAGATGCGTCTATGAAACGAGATAAGAGTACTTACATCCATTTCAATCCGGCGCCAATCCTAACTCTTTTAAGGCTTGTCCGGACTAGATTAGTGTTATTATTTCATTATTTCATTTCATTTCATTTCATAGTCGAGTACCCAGTAATTTAGTAACTAAACTTGTGTGAACCAAAATGTATACAAGTAGTTTAGTGAAAGATTTAGTTGAGTCAATCAATTTTGTTCTATTTTTTTCGGGCGAGTAGCGGGCCCCGCCGCGCGTCACACTGGTTCGTCAAATAAACAAGTACGAACCTTTGTTTTAGTCAAGTTAGTTAGTTGCCGCAAAAATGTCGTACCACTTACTTGAGTACTGTCATCATCATTTCAGCCGTAAGACGTCCACTGCTAAACATGGCCTCCCCCACATATTTCAAGAGCGAATTCCTATAATCTGGGGGGAGATTTGCCTATACCCACCATGCTGGGCACGCGGGTTGGCGAGCGCAGTTAGAGAAAATAAGGGACGCTGCTGCCAATCCTCTTAGACATCCACGGGTAGGTAGATATGGAGGGGCCTATTCTTCAGCTGGGGCCACCACAGCCTGTACCTGTACTCAACCGTAACGCCAACGGTTTTTGAGCAGAGTAGGTACATTAGTTACTAAATTACTCGGTACTTACTTACTTACTTACCTACCTATATACTTTTAATTCTACTTCTAGTTCTACTTATTCTTATTTTATTTTATTTATTTTTGATCTACCATTCCTACCTACCTACCGACATCGACTGAAGAACGCGAGCAATGAAGCACACTGCGATCGTGAGGTCGCCGTAAAGGGTTCCATCTGAAAACCAGCGCCGCTACACTTCGTGTGCGGCATTAATGCTGAGATGAAACCTTTTTTGGCTCACGCATGCATCGGCACGGACTAATGAATACCCTAGTTTTGTTACTTCCTACCTACTTTTGTTTTGTTTCCTCCCTACCTTTTGTATTGTAACCTGTACCTTGTGTCTTTTTTTTTTTATTAGTTTGTGCTGTGCTTGCGTGTCCAAAATAAATGTTTTTTCTTTCTTTCTTTCTTTCTTTCTTACTCGACTAAAATACTAATATAGTCCAAACAAGCCTTTATTCGTAATGCTTTTCCAAACAAATCGTTCCGCATAAACATTTGTTTCACATCAAAGTCAGTTTCCAATTTTAAATCGGCCGATTCGGACCGCGACCGGCCCGAAAATAGCCGAACGCAGCCGAAGCGCCAAAAATAGCCGAACGCACGCGCTGACTACGCAATTCTTGACCCTATTACAGAATGTTTAAGTTCTATTTAGATGTTGTGACGTGTCGCACCCTTTTAGAAGACTACGTAAGCATGATTGTGTTCGCTCTTTCACTGGTTTTTTCTTGGTGATCCTACATTAGAAGTCAATGAAGAGGTCGGGTAAGAAAATTCACCTCAGTAAAAGTGGAGATTTGTAAGTTAGTGAGAAAGATGTTTTTAAGAACTTAATTATTAATTATCAATCAATATAATACAGGATGACCAAGAAAGAATCAGTGACATGACAAGTAAGCAAGCAAGGGGCGAACTACTAGTGTAAATTAATTTAGATATTTGAACTAACCTGATTTCAATGCAAATCAAGGCTTCTAACTTGTTTAAACTAATCACTGTAAACTCCTCGTAGGTACTAGTAATACCTACATAGGTATATGTAAATCTAACCTCCGCAAACGCAGTTATAGTAAACTTTATTCTTCAAAAAAGTGTAGTAATACCCAAGTAAGAGCGAAGCATAACATATACACAAGATTTTTAAACAAAACGTCCATGTTGAATTCCTAGATATGACGAACCTGATTAAAATAAAAAGCATTTAAATATATAATTTTACCTCATAATAAATAATAGTACCTACTGATCTAGCCTACGCTCAATCAATTCAAAGATTCAAGATTCAAAAAGCCTTTATTAACAATCTTAGTTCTAGTTTACAATAAAATATTTTTTAAACATCGGCATCCATCAGACTGTTTTGCTTTTCAGCATAGGCCTCCCCCAAAGTTTTCCATAGCTCACGATCTTGAGCTGTCCTCCTCCACGTCACGCCTGCTGTAGCTTTGAAGTCGTCTTCCCATCTTCGAAATGGTCTTCCTCTTTTCCTCTTCCCTTCCCTAGGATACCATTCTGTTACACGCTCAATCGATGCGATCATCTAAAACATATTAAAATTGGCTTGCGCCCGCGGCTTTGGTCGCGTGGTACCTAGATAAACAGTAACCTATAGGAAACTTGTAATACCAAAGAACTCTATCCATTCCAAGTTTCTTCGAAATCGGTTGAGCCGTAACGGCCTGATTGAACCACAAACATCCTCACTAACTTTAACCAAACCAAGATAATAATATAATTACAAAAACTATTCTATAAAACAGAGGATAGAGAAGTGAACTTAGTTTACTATACCATATTACTTGTAATGCAAAAATTCGTTGTTTTAACCACAACAAAACAACTAAAAAAATTACGTTTTTAATATTATTTCTCGTATTACCACACCGTTTCGCTCGCCTGGGGACGCTGTAATGAGGCCAATAGTTAGCTGTCACGTTCTGATTCCCACATTTGTTCGGGGCCCTTGTGTTTTGACAAGACCCGAATCAAGGCGTCTTCGGGCTTAGGGCCGAGACACATCGGGATTAACGTCACATTCCACTTTATTATCCTTTTAGTGTAAAACTAGCTTCTGCACATTGCCACCCCGCTCTGTGCAAAAAAAAACACATCGAACAACAAAAACAATTCAAAGTCAAAGTCAAAGTCAAAAGGCATTTATTTCAATAAAATCACTAGGATCACTATGAAACGTCTTAGAAACAAGTGAAGCTATGCCTGTTCCTCGCGACCAAGCCTAGAACAATCAGGCAACAAACACGGCTTGGTGCCTATCATTTTTTTCGATGATCCTTTTTCACAAAATGGAATATAAAGCTTCAGTGTGGTGCCGATCGAACTAGGTGAGGCTCAAAAGAAAAGTTATCTAATTATAATCCCTAATAAATAAGAGCTTATAAAAATGTGAAAAAAAAGAAGACAAATGTGAGCTTCAACAAATGATCTAAGGGCAGCACACGCTACACTTGATGAAATGTGTACCTAATGCTTCTATAAAATTGAATTATACTTAAAATATGATGCAAGCAAAAACTGTAAAGACACTGCAAAATGGCATTTTGGCTGTCGAGGGGCAGAGCGACTTCAGGCCATGCGGTTTTATCATTTACATAATCATTTAGTTTATAGTACGCTTTCTTAATAAGATTATTCTTTATGTACACTTTAAATCTTCTAATAGGAAGTTGTGTCGCGTTTACCGGAAGTTTATTATAAAATCTTACCATATTCCCCATAAAAGACCCATTTACTTTTTGTAATCTATATTAGGGAATTACTGTGAGTTTGGTACTAAAAAAATAATCTTTGTTTTTATACAACTGAGGTGGCAAACAAGCATACGGGCCCACCTGTTGGTAAGCAGTTACCGTACCTATGAGCGCTTGCAATACCAGAGGCATCACGCACGCGTTGCCGACCCCGAACCCCCCTCCCCTAAAAAGCTCTGGCAACCTTACTCACCGCAGGAACACAACACTATTTGAAACAAATAATGTTATTTGGCTGCGATCTTCTGTAAGGTGGAGGTACCTCCCCAGGTGGGCTGCTCCAATTTAGAACGAAAAAATCTCGCTGTGCCCTACCTCCTCCAATGGCCATCTATATAAAAACTTCCGTTTTACAAGATTTATTACTCACAAACGTAGTGACCCCGGCTGAAGAATAGGACCCTCCATATCTCCTACCCGTGGATGTCGTAAGAAGCGACTAAGGGAATGAAGCTAGGGGATGGGCACCAGCGTCCCCTATTAAAATAACGATAGCTCTAACTGCGCTCGCCAACCCGCATGCCCAGCGTGGTTTGTATGGGCAAATTTCCTCCCACATGATAGGAAGTCGCTCCGGAAATCTGTATGGGAGCCCGATGTTCAGCAGGAGACTTCAAACAGCTGGAATGATGAATGTAAACTTTATTCTCTCCCGTCATAGAATTGTTCACGTTTATCATGGCCCTAATATGTCCTCATCTAAAATTCGCTTGATACATTCCCCGCGTATAACTGACATTTTCCGAATCTGTCCTTTCCTCCATTTTGCTGGGGTTGTTTTATGTAATACCGCTTTTAGAGTTTCAGTCGAATATCCCTTTTCCCATTCCATACAGCTTACGAGACCTGAATAACCAACGGCAAGGTAAATAAAACTAGTGGTTCGCCCCGAGCTGAGATCTTGCGATGTTGGTTAGATGTTAGATCTTTGATGATCGTTGAGGCACAATTAAGGTACCTAAACTTTAAAAATCGCGTCTTGAGCATGTTTTATTTAGCTAATAAACAATATTTTTTTTAATTTTAATCAGAAACCTTATTTACAGAACGATACTTAAAACTAATACAAGTTAATATTTACAAAATACACAAGAAACAGTTGAGCCATCTAAAGACCGTTACAAACGATCTATAGCTCAACTGATCCAGATCACTACCAGTCGGAAGCGTCCCCAAGACGCTGGCGGAATTACCACGCTGGATGGCAATGCTAATTCGCTGGGCCAAATAAGAGCCAGCTCTCGGGTAAACAATCTTACCTAAACTACGAAGTCATTGAAACTTCACCAAATGGAAGCTCATGTTAGGTAAATACTTTCGTTGATTTTTTATAATATCACAAAAATGTCGACTCTGACGGAAATATTTTTGTTGTATGCCTAAAACCATATTTATTATGGTATAATAAAATAAAAATTGTTTTGGAATGTATGAACAAAGTTCTTTCATATGACATCCCATTTCATATGTTTGCATTACTTTTTGTAACTCCTTTTGGAATTCCCCTATATTTTAGCAACTTGGCTGATAAATAATAGTTAAAATGTTGACCTACAAAAATCTATGCAAATCGGATTGACGGTTCGAAAGTACGCCACTACATCACACACGGTACGCCAATTCATCCAAGTTGTTAGAGAGATCTTCGCTCGCTCCGTTCGCTTGATCAAATATCAACACTGGAAATAAACGTACAAAACTGTCGTTCACTTTAGATGATGAGGTACAGTCAGCGACAAAAGTTGCTGATCAATTTCAGATTTGCAAAACGTGTCAGATTTGCAGCTTTTACATTTTTTTTTGTAACGTGTGAAAGTGATTTTTAAAGAAATTAGATATTGAGAGCACTGTTGGAGGGGGAGTAGTGGCCCCGTCTTCCGATCCACAGGTCGAGGGTTCGGAACCTGTCGTGCACCAATGGATTTTCCATTCGGAAAATGTATGTGCGCTATGATAGTGCTCTCAAACGGTGAAGGAAAACATCGTGAGGAAACCGGCATATCCAAAAACCTAAAAATTCTAAGTCATGTGACATGTGCCTGAAAGGAGCCTCTAATAGGCGCACTTTAATCCTTTTCCTACACTGATTTCATCGACGGTCATACGCCCTTTTCAGGGCCACCATACCTCAACCTGGTCACTGACCTAATACAGGATGACCAAGAATGAATCAGTGACACGACAAAAAGAGATTGATACTGGCTTGAAATACTCAATTTGTTAGTCAAAGTCAATGTCAAAAGGCATTTATTTCAATAAAATCACTAGGATTACTTTGAAACGTCTTAGAAACTAGGTGAAGCTATGCCTGTTCCTCGCGACCAAGCCTAGAAGAATCAGACAACAAACACGGCTTGGTGCCTATCATTTTTTTCGATGGTCCTTTTTCACAAAATGGAATTTAAAGCTTCAGTGTGGTGCCGATCGAACTAGGTGAGGCTAAAAAGAAAAGTAATCTAATTATAATCCCTAATAAATAAGAGCTTATAAAAATCTGAAAAAAAGAAGACAAATGTGAGCTTCAACAAATGATCTAAGGGCAGCACACGCTACACTTGATGAAATATGTACCCAATGCTTATATAAAATTAAATAATACTTAAAATATGATGCAAGCAAAAACTGTAAAGACACTGCAAAAAGGCATTTTAGCTGTCGAGGGGCAGAGCGACTTCAGGACGTTTTGTTAATCAGTTATGTCGCTGACCGTACCTAAAGTGGCCCAGGTAGCTGTCGGAAGTAGCTCGCTATCTGAAAGCAGCTTTAGAGATCCATTTGTTACATTGAACACGAAGAGATGACAGTTTAAGCTATCTTCCTGTCGCCTAGACTAGACTCTTCCAGACTAGATGGCGGAAATGTTATGTCATTCTAATGCTATGCAATTTAGGTCACTTGTAATGCAACTAAATCATGTTTTGGGATATTTCCGCTACTATACAAGGCTTATTATTTATTTTTATTTTATTTTATTTTATTCCCAAATCGGATTATTATCGATAAAGCTTAATCTAGTACAAACACTGCTTAGGAAAGATCCAGCATCGTAATCAATTATGCGAACTTGACGCGATTTACTGTGTTGCAAGATAAATAACTAAATTACCCTAAAAACGGAAGCCATAATCATTGTTATAGTTAAGTCTCAATAAGTTGATTTAATTTAATAAGTAGATAAAAACCTATACTGGAGTCAAAAAATATATCCAAGACCTATTTGGCAGCCAATTCATTACTACTCATCTAATTTATTCTACACCTAATTTTGGCAATAAAGGTTATTCTACCACTCTTTGGAACTCGTTGTTAAATGAACTAGTATGCAAGCTACATCTCTTTAGGGCACTATAAATGCAATAAAGTGCATATTATAAGCAGAAGTCACTTGAAAAATAGTATAGCGTTAAATCGTAGCAATTTCCATAAAGAGCTTTACATTTAAGAATATTACAATAAGCAGGTTGTTTATTGTACTTTTTCTCACAGTATTATAATATCTTTCAAAGGCTCACTTTACGTCTTGGAACGGCTGGTATCTGAAAGGTATACCTACTTGGGTTATTGCAAAGCGTTTGCAGACCTAGTTTTTATGCTCTCGTTCAGAATAAGAGGTGGAAAAATGGTTTGATTTGCGAGGCGCCGCCGGCAGAGAAATACCTACAAGAAAAACCGGGAATTCATTATAGAGAAAATTCCCGTTCTTGCGAAATGAATGTCATGAATGCTGGCACAATATCGGGATTCGGTTTGTGTCCGCTAACGTCTTATATAATCATGATCATCATCGTCAGCCAGTGGCGGATTTGCCCTAAGGCCCAGTAGGCCCGGGACTAGGGCGGCCAGATATTAAGGGCGGCAAATCGTTACCAAAAATTTGTAGAAATCGTCGTAGAAAATTTCATCATCTCGGAATATATTTACAAATTAGTAGCTATTATAGTTAATTAAATTTCTGATTTAGATAAAGTTGGCAATAAAGTAAATTCATTATGTACATAGTCTAATGATGGGTGCTGAGAAAGGGGCGGCACATGGCCTGGGGCCTAGAGCGGCCAAGACTGCAAATCCGCCACTGTCGTCAGCCTGTAGAAGTATGCAGTTTCAGTTTCAGTTTATTTATTCAAAAACAATTTACATCATGTGTAAATTTAAGGTACATAATGAAATTAAATTAATAGAATGAAGTTACTTAATTAACTCCATCTTTGTTACTCCAAGAATCCAAGTGTGATCCAAGAATGCCCTTTAAACTTAAGGGGAAAATTTACAAAACGATCATAAGACCTGTCGTACTGTATGGATCTGAGTGTTGGGCAACCAAAGGGACGGATGAAAGAAGAGTGCATGCTGCGGAAATGAGAATGTTGAGATGGATGTGCGGAGTGACTAGAATGGACAAGATACGGAATGAGTACATCAGAGGAAGTTTGAAAGTAGCGCCAGTGACTGAAAACTTGAAGAGCAAAAGGTTAGCGTGGTATGGGCATGTCATGCGGGAAAAGAATGCCATGTGACTAGAAGAGCGTTAAATATGAATGTGGAAGGATATAAGGGAAGAGGTAGACCAAAGAAAAGATGGATAGATTGTGTGAAAGATGACATGAGTAAGAAAGGAGTGAATACTGATTTGACGGCTGATAGAGGGGAGTGGAAGAGAAAATCATGTTGTGCCGACCCCACGTGAAGTGGGATAAGGGCAGGGAGATGATGATGAAATCCATCTTTGTTACTATGCTTATTAGTATCTTACGAGCATCTTTACAAAATCTTTTAGTAGCTCGCTCTTGCTAGTAGATGTTACAGCTAGTAGCTAGCAAGATAACTAACTACTACTTATATTTAAATGAGAAAGCTTGGATGGATGTTTGTTACTCAATCACGCCAGAATGGCTGAAAGTATCTGGATGAGATTTGGCACGGAGATAGATTATAGTCTGAAATAACACATAGGCTATTAGTGCATAGTTTTCGCGAAGAATTGTCTACAAAACATTATTTATTCTATGATAAATAAAACACTGGAACTTATTGAAGACACCTATGTCCAGGCCCCCAATTCCACTAATTCAATGACTTGAAAATGATAATCTGCCACCTTTGTTTCTTTGATTTGTCTGGTCCATTGGTTCCATAATGACTGCCATGTTAGACCTCGTCTTAAATCAGTTTCATAATAAAAGGGATAGAGGCTGATGAACAGATACTAATACTATATCCCGATACCGTACATAAGTGTTCAGTATCAAGACAAGTGTTTATGAGTTTTTGCAACATTGCGTATTAGTTAGCTGGAGCGATAAATTGTATTTTTAACCCCTTGTCTAAGTTTTAACGAGAAATAGTTCAGTTGACAACCTCCGGCGAGTCGGTACCTAGCCAGCAATGCAATTTAAACTTGCCTACTGAGTTAAATGAAACTGACCGAAACAAAAACGGCTGTAGCAACGAGTTGCAGTGAAGTTGAAAAGTTTTTAGTCTTTCGAGAACTGGATTTGCTGAGAACTGTAATTAAGGCTTATAAGCTGAGGCGCGGTGATTTGCGTCTACCTTTATAATGCGGACAGTTAAAGAGTGGAACTCGCTGCCGGCGTCTGTGTTTCCGAATACCTATAATTTGGGTGTCCTCAAGACCGGATTGATTTCTTCTAGGCAAACGTGCTACACCGTAGACCAAATCATTACTTAATATCAGGCGAGATTGTGGTCAAACGTTAGCCTATTTTGTATTTAAAAAAAAAACGCGTGTTACGATCCCCGCGGCGGCGGAGGGACAAATATATGCATGAACTGGGTGGTTGAGTAACTCTGTTATAAAAATAAACATAGAGGTTTAAAAATTGAACAATTTTTTGGTCGAATGAGCGAAGCGAGCATAGATCTCTCAAACAAACGAAACAAACAATTGGACGAATCGGCTTAGTATGTTTATAACTTTCGAACCGATCAATCCGATCTGCATGGAATTTAGTAAGTCAACAGAAATAAAAAAGTTTGTGAGGATGTTTGGATGTTTGTTGTTCAATCACGCCGTAACGGCACAACCGATTTCGTTGAAACTTGGAATATATAGTTATGTATAAATCCCGAAAGGGGGTTATTCTATCAACAAAAAGAAATAATATTAGCGAAAAAAAACATTTTTTTTTTTTTTTTTTTTTTTTCTCATAATAGATGTTTTTGGTATTTTTATCATCTTTAAATCTAATACCTAAACGTACAAGAAGTTCGGAATCAAGATTGCTACCTAGAACAGCTGATTTATTGAGTTTGATCTAATTTGACCCCAAAACAGCTGATTTTCGCATAGAGTTTTTTCAATGAAAAATGTCGAATTTCCAAAAGTCGTAGAACAAACTTTATTGCTAATTGCTTGTAGAATCCCTTTCGGGATGGAATACATATTATGAATCACCTTGTAAAGTTCTATACCTAGAATAGCATATAGGCTACTTTTAATGTTAGTACCACGCGAGCAAAGCCACGGGCGGAAGCTAGTAACTCATAAGTTAGAACATGCTAAAGGTGCGATTATCAACAACTAGGAGGAGGTAGGGCACAGCGAGATTTTCTCGTTCTGAATTGGAGCAGCCCGCCTGGGGAGGTACCTCCGCCTTACAGAAGATCGCAGCCAAATAACATTATTTGTTTCAAATAGTGTTGTGTTCCTGCGGTGAGTAAGGTTACCAGAGCTCTTTAGGGGGAAGGGGGTTCGGGGTCGGCAACGCGTGCGTGATGCCTCTGGTATTGCAAGCGCTCATAGGCTACGGTAACCGCTTACCAACAGGTGGGCCGTATGCTTGTTTGCCACATCTGTTGTATAAAAAAAAAAAAAAAAACTTTCATCGAAGCATCAACATTTTCCGGACATCGCGAGATCTCAGTTCGGGACTTGACAGCAATTGCTACAATGTCAGTCGGATATCAGTTTGAGATCAGTGAAAAATACACTCAAATAAAAATACGAGGGTACTACTTACCATGTACTTTCACTGCGTATTCTATTTTGGTCACGTAGCCCGTATCCAGTAAAGTTTATTTCCCAATTTAAGATTCCATCTCTCGCCAAAAAAGTTTTATTTTGCCTGTACTTAGAACTTTATCGGGGACTTGTAACGCTCTAATGCCCGTTACGGACGTGTTTACAAGATAACAAAGAAAGACACGTACCTAAGTGCGAGAACTCGCGCTCTGAGGCTTCCGTAACATTACACGGGGTCAGATAATCGAAATCCCAAGGGTCATCATCATAATTCCAGCCGTTTGAAGTCCACTGCTGAACATCGGCCTCCCCCACAAATTTCCGGAGTGACTTCCTATCATGCGGGGGGAATTTGGCCATACTCACCACGCTCGGCACGCGGGTTGGCGAGCGCTGTTATAGCTATCTTTGTGAAAATAGAGGACGTTGCTGCCCATCCCCTAGCTTTTTTCTCTGAGTCGCTTGTTACGACATTCACGGGTAGGAGATATGGGGGGGGCTTTTCTTCAGCCGCGGCCACCATCACGGCCATATCCCGAGTACCTGACAATCTTATATTTTACCGTCTCTCACATAAACCCATAGAGGGTTGTTTCACGATCCCCACCAGCTTTGCCCCACTTGTAGGGATTACGCTTCAAAATGAAAAATGCGTTTCATAATCCCCACCGCGTAGTTATTGTCGACTCGATGGGGATTACGAGCATAATCATTTATTAATAGTTTCATATTATCTAAGAGTTTCATATACCCACCGGGGCTGCTCCAGCCCAACTGTGCTAGAGCCAGAGCTAGTGGGGATTAGGAAACTAAACCGTTACTTGTATGATCATCATCATCATTTCAGCCGTACGACGTCCACTGCTGAACATGGTCTCCCCCACAGACAGAGCGAATTCCTTATCATGTGGGGGGATTTGCCTCACTCACCTGGGCATGCGGGTTGGCGAGCGCAGTTAGAGTTGTTAAATGGGGGACGCTGCTGCCCATCCCCTAGCTTTATTCCCTTAGTCGCCTCATACGACATCCGCGGATAGGTAGATATGGAGGGGCCTATTCTTCAGCCGGAGCCACCACGGCCATTGTATGATATTGACAACATAAAAGTTTGTCTCGTAACAACTCCACGGGATTTGAAATTAATTTCAACTGATTCCTAAGGTCGCAAAAAAACTCCAATACCTATAGCTTTTTTCTCTATCACAAGTCTCATGTTGCCACGCTAGCGTAGCCCAGGCGAAAGATGGTCTGCTTATAATTGAAAGCGTTTTTCATTTACCTTTCGTCTTAGTCCTCTCTCTTACTCTCTTCGTCTGTCCTTTTCGTCTTAGAGGTTCGAAGCATTACCCTGCCGTAACACAGTTAAATCTAGCACGGAGGGTAAGGTTTTGTAACTGCCTATGGGTAAAGAGTGACCTACTCCAGACTTTACCTACATACTTAGTCCAATTTGTGAGTAATATGAGAATTATGGTGAGGTTATTTTTTGCTTTCGTTATAGTTTAGTTAAAAGAAATTGTACCATTTATTTGAAATATACATTTACTTTACTTTACTTTAGTTTACTCTTCTCCTTAGTAAATAAATAAATTAAATAAATTAAAAGGGCATTTATTCACCAAGAATCCTACACACAGTTATAAAGATACAATTGGTAGGTAATTTACAAGTTTTGGTATGTATGTAGGTAGACAGGTGAAATGGTCGAGGGCTCAGCTACGCTGCTTTTCAGCCTCGCCATAAAATGTCTGCTGTCGTCACAGCAGGTTTGATCCTCGGAAGCCATCAGCCGCTATCAGGCGATGAAGAGAAGGGCACAGATCATGATTATAACCTATGTAAGTAGGTAGGTAAGTACGGTATAACATCGAGCTAGCAGCAAATGGCATCCGACATCCAGGATAAAATAAATTTGTGTGAAACTATAGTACAATATTAGGTATAACGCAGCTAGGCATACTGTTCTACCGATACATGCTTGCCGAGCAGAAGCGGCAGAAGCCAACTGCTCTTACAGTCTCTCTTTCATGCCCAGCTGTGGGATTTCATTTCAAACTGTTCATAACTGAACGTTATTTAATAACAAAAAGCTAATTCAATTTCTTTCAGTGTCGCAAAGTCGTCGAATACGCTCAGCCGGTCAATATTAGCTCAAGAACTAGTCCTTTAGTTAGCAGTCGACTTCAACGTTAAGTTGGTCAGAGCACAGCCGTAATGAAACAGCTGGCTCAATTGTTGTTCCAACTGACTGGCTTTATAGCTCAGCTGGTAGTAGCTCTGCCTTATGCGCTAGATGTCGAGGGTTCGATTGCCGCACTGGACAAACATTTGTGTGATTAACAAATTTGTTAGTTCTGTGTTATCTATTATGTATATCAGTCTCTGGTACCCATAGTACAGGCTATGCCAATCAATAAAAAGTCAAATCTAATTAGAATAGCAGTGCTATTGTGTTATGCTCAATTGCTCACCCTTTGCTGCCCTCAGCCTTTTGCAGAGCTCATACAAGTCCTTCATAGTAGAGTGCACCAGCTGTTTCCATTATAATCTGTAAGAGCTGCCAACACCGCGGACTGCTACACAAAGGCTGTCCGGGGAAGTTGCATTACTGTGAAGAATGTTCTATGTATCGAGTTCTGGAGTGACTTTATTTTTATAGAGGAAAGTTAGCTTCGTTTACGTCGAGTTATTGGCGATGGAATTATGTTCTGTGCAGAAGGTGCAATTCTTTATTACACGGTATTTTATGGTGAACTTTTCGTACGTTTAATAAATAAAATAAATAAATAAATATTCCGGACATATCACACACGGTCAACTGATCCCAAACTAGGCATAGCCTGTACTATGGGTACCAGAGACTGATATACATAATAGATATATATATTTAACACCCAGACACAGAACAAACATCTGTGTTAGTCACAAATGTTTGTCCAGTGCGGGAATCGAACCCGCGAACTCTAGCGCAGAAGGCAGAGTTACTACCAACTGAGCTATGAGGCCAGTGAGTGAGTAATATTATGTTATAAGACGATAAAAAGACCAAAAACAGTTTTAAAAAATATTTTGATATTTTTTCCGCTAATATACTTTATTTTTGTTGACAGAATTAGGCCCTTTCAGGATATTGTTCAAATTATGAATCGCCTTGTATAAAAATGTCAAGCCAGGAAAGAAAGAAAACACATTTATTTAAGATAAAACACAAACAGTTTGTGCAACTTACCGGAAAAGTCACAACATGATATAATTGACTAAACTATATAAACATAAGTAGGCAGGCAGAAGCAAAACTAGGCAGCTATTCCGTGCTGAGGTGCTTGAGCCAAAAAAGGTCCCATCTGTTAGGGTTTCAATATTTGTTGTTAATATTGTTTTATTTTAGGCAAAATTATTATTTAATTCTGTTATTATTTTATCCGCAGTTATTTTTCAATTATTTTATGTATCAATTGTTTGAGAGTAATTTTTTAAAAAGAACATTGTGTTTCAATATTTGTCGTTAACTTTGTTTTATTTTAGGCAAAATTATTATTTAATTCCGTTATTATTTTATCCGCAGTAATGTTTCAATTATTTTATGAATCAATTGTTTGTGCGTGATTTTTAAAAAAGAACATTGTTTCCGTTACTTGTTTGTCAAGCCCCTCGATTGGTTAATAATTTGTGTTGGCCAATCTCGGAGCGATGTCTGTCCGTCAGTTGGTACGACTGACGGCTGACTCTGGCTCTGATTGGTTCACGTTCCAGAACCTTTGACCAATCGGGAGAGCTCGTTTATTTTATGGTGTTATTGTGAATTTTATCAGAAAATTCGAAACGGACGGGCATTCTGTTCTCGACTGCTGAACAAGCAGCAAGTTCTTAATATTTAGTCATTGTAACGTTGTAATTGTAATCCTTGTAAAATAAAGTAATTATTTTACTATTTTCTGTTGTTCCTGTTTATTACAAACTCCTGATAGTAGACAGTTCCTACACATCTCAGCTTTAACGCCGCTTCCTGAAGTTTAGAAGTTGCTGAATAGTGTAATTTGGCTGCTCGTGTAGGAGTTCATTTAACTATTAATGTTCAGTCTTCATAACATGTTTGCCAGACGATCATATCAGAATCAAGGCCGGGATTAATGTACGACTATTTACATTTTTCAAGAGCACTCCATCGAACAAGATAACTAACTGCTCTCAGATAAACAACCAATCGACTTATAAATATAAATTGCTCATTTAAACTATGATATTTGGAATATAGTTCGTGGAATGTACCTACATCGTTATTTTTTGGTTTGTGCGCCCCCGTAATGAAACTCTGAATTGGAGCAGCCTGCCTGGGGCAGTAACATTATTTGTTTCAAATAGTGTTGTGTTCCTGCGGTGAGTAAGGTTGCCAGAGCTCTTTAGGGGGGAAGGGGGTTCGGGGTCGGCAACGCGTGCGTGATGCCTCTGGTATTGCAAGCGCTCATAGGCTACGGTAACTGCTTACCATCAAGTGGGCCGTAAGCTTGTTTGCCACCTCTGGTATAAAAAAAAAATTAAAAAAAACTATGATCTAAATTAATCACAAAATCGATTCAGGTACAAGAGTTTTTTTATCCTCCATAAGACGGTGTAAGCTAGCTATGGTATCATCATCATCATCAGCCTGTAGAAGTCCACTGCTGGACATAGGCCTCCTCCAAAGAGTTCCATGACGAACGGTCTTGAGCCTTCTCCATCCACCGACTTCCCGCAACCTTCACAATGTCGTCGGTCCATCGGGTGGGGGGCCTTCCAACACTGCGTCGCCCGGTTCGTGGTTCGCTATGGTGTCGTATGTCGTATATCACTAGCTTCCGCCCGCGGCTTCGCTCTCGTGGTACTTTCAAAGGTAAAAAGTAACCTATATGCTATTTTAGATTATAATCTATCTCTGTGCCAAACTTCATCCAAATCCGTTAGGCCGTTTGGGCGTGATTGAACCACAAACATCCAAACGTATAAACATCCTCACAAACTTTCGCATCCTACTAAAATTATAAATGCGAAAGTTTGTGTGGATGTTTGGATGTTTGTTGTTCAATCACGCCGTAACGGCTCAACCGATTTCGTTGAAAATTGGAATAGATTTATTTATCTATTATGTATATCAGTCACTGGTACCCATAGTACAGGCTATGCCTAGTTTGGGATCAGTTGACAGTGCGTGCTATGTCTGAAATATTTATAAAAAAAAAAAAAAGATAAAGTTCTATACTACCTAGAATAGCATATAGGCTACTTTTTATTTGAGTACCACGCGAGCGAAGCCGCGAGCCGAAGCTAGTTTATAATATTTTAGTAGGATTGTGTGTTTTGTTGTCCTAGAACCTAAAAATTCGAAGAAATGTGACATGTGCACGAGAGGAGCCTCTGAGCCTCGTATTCAGAGACATGACTCAAGCATAGATTTAATCACAGATCAGCTGAACTCTATTTAAGTATTGAATCTCTTCTCAAACATAGCTTTTATTCAAGAACAGTATTTAAACTACTCTCAGCTGAATCGAGTCTCAAATCTGTACTCAAATGTTCTCGTTTACATTTACGTTTTACGCAGAAATTCAAACAGCCAGTGTGGAAATAGAACAGTACTATAAAGTGAAGTATAAATATGCATCAAAGTACGTGTAACGGAACGAAAATGTCATTTGAATAATGTCTAATCACATCTAAACTCAAGCACCGATTTCGTCTGATTGACATTTCAGAATAAGCATTTACTCAGGTGAACTGTGATCATTGAATCTATACTTAAATACTGTTCAAGAATTAGAATCTCGCCTCAAATCGAGATTTAAGTACAGATCAATGCTCGAGTCTTGTCTCTGAATACGAGCCTAAGAATGAGAAAAAAAAAAGAAATCTTAAATGCTACGAAATGGCGTCCGACTCAGTATTATGTTGTGATAGCCATTGAAGCCATCACAACGCTGAATACGAGCCTAAGAGGCGAACTTTGCGGTTTCCTCGAGCTTCTTATTTGTGTGGTCATCGCGTTGAACGTAACTGTTAGGAACAAGCAAACTGTATCTACGCTACGGAGCTAACTTTTTTCAGCAAAATAATAATCTCCCATCATTTCCAACATGTAGACAATTTTATAGGGGCCGCATCGGGATTGCGTATTCAATAATGATGTTACTAATAGATTTATCTACGGAATAAATATTGCGTGTTAGAGTTTTTTTTTATTATTAGAATTGGAATGTAAAATACGTACTGTTATATCCTCTACAATGTTCCCTATTCTGCTGACCTATACATCTTCGCTTGCAGTTTCATCATTCTCTTTCCACTAGCTCCCAAGTACTTTCTTCAGTCTATCCTCGGTCTCCGATGTGAACACACATCTAAAAATCTATATTCTATGTCATAAAATCTAATTCCTAAATAAAACAATTACTAGTTCGTAAATCAATTTATTCGTTTTTTTTAAAAAGTGAAAAACAAGTTCCCGTATAACAATTGGTGGCAGCGGTGGGATTTAAAATCCCCGGAATCGCCTCAGTTCAGTGAAAAGTTTTACATCCTGTCGCTGTATCCTGTGATCCTGTCGTCGTGTCCTTTTTTCCTGTGTCGTTTTCAACGTGACGTGTCTCCGTGTCTTCTCCGTATACAGACCTCTGGTCGGTCCTGGTCCGGTCTGGTAGTACCTGTTGAGAAGAAAGAAAACGTCATATCAAATCCTGGAAGGAAGAAACTTACCTGCTAGATCCTGTTGCCCAAGGTACCTACTTTACCTTGGAAGGGAGTACATTGCCTGGTCCGGAGATGTCCCGTGCCAATGCCGTATTCGTCGTGATCCTGTGAGTCCAAAAACATTATTTATAACTAAATCCTGAAGTGAAAATCCTGTGTTTAACTCTATCAAGTTTTCGTCGCGTTATCAGTGCAAGTGATCAATTAATCTATACCTAGTACCTACCTAGAAATCTACAATAATTTTAGTACCTATTTAAATCATATGAGAAATCAAACTTTTATTCTGTTCTATAAATAGAATTCATACCATTCATTGTGCCTTACCTGCCGTAGGTATTGCATCATTCATTACGCGTAATCTTATCGAACTTTGTTTTGACTAACTGTTTGTACCTTAGAAATGACTAAGGATAAGGAGGAGCCTTCCTTACCAACTATAGTTATTAAACCACCTACTCCCGTGCCAAGTACCAAGCAACCGACTAAAATGCCTGAAAAGGAAATCGATATGAATATTTTGCTTAAATTTATAAACAAGTTTGATGGAAATCGTGAAAAACTAAAGTCTTTCATAAATAATGGTAGGAATGCAGTCAGTCTCGCGTCTTCCTCACAACAGGATATTTTATTAAAATATATTCTTAGCCAACTTGAGGGCCGTGCGGAGAGTGCTTGCGCGATTAAGGATTTTGATAACTGGCAACAGTTAGAGGATTTTCTAAAATCCCAGTTTGGTGAAAAGAAGCACTACGCCGCACTACTCTCAGATTTGCAAGAATGTCGTCAAGCTAACAACGAAACAGTCAACCAGTTCGCTTTACGCATTGAGTCGTGTCTGTCAAAATTATTGACGGAAATAAACATTTCTATTCCCACAAAAAAGAAAGCTGAACTGGCTGGCCGCGTCGCTGCCATGCAGGACCTAGCGACGCACACTTTTATAATCGGTCTAAATGCCCAAATTTCGACGGTTGTTCGTTGCCGCGACCCCGAAACGCTTAACGAAGCGATCAATTTCGCAGCATCTGAAGAAAAGATATTACAGGCGACTTCTAGGCGTTATGCAAGCCCAAGCACGTCTGTCCCAAATCAAGGACGCTTTCAACCACGGCAATTCCATAATAGGAATCTCGCACAGGGAACCACTCCAAGACAAAACGCTCCGAATAGGTCGAATGTCGAGAGCACCTCTGCTCCCAGTGCCATGGTGTGTCGCTATTGCAAAAAACCAGGACATTCCATCGATGTATGCCGCAAACGGGAATATAATAATAAACGATTCGGGAACTCGTTTGCGAGAAATCAGCCTATTCACACTATTAACGAACATTTCGATGAAACAAATGATTTAAACGAGCACGCCTTCCCGTCAAGTATCGTGCGGGATCAGGACTAAATATTAAATTCGATACACATCCCAAACGTACTATTTCTACGTCACACACCTACAACACGGGTAACCAGCCCCAAAATAACGGTGTTCCTACATCACACACCTACAACACGGGTAACCAGCCCCAAAATAACGGTGTTCCTAAACGTAATATTTCTACGTCACACACCTACAACACGGGTAACCAGCCCCAAAATAACGGTGTTCCTAAACGTAATATTCCTACATCACACACCTACAACACGGGTAACCAGCCCCAAAATAACGGTGTTCATAAACGTAATATTTCTACGTCACACACCTACAACACGGGTAACCAGCCCCAAAATAACGGTGTTCCTAAACGTAATATTTCTACGTCACACACCTACAACACGGGTAACCAGCCCCAAAATAACGGTGTTCATAAACGTAATATTTCTACGTCACACACCTACAACACGGGTAACCAGCCCCAAAATAATGGTGTTCATAAACGTACTATTTCCACGTCACACACTTACAACACGGGTAACCAGCCCCAAATTAACGGTGGTGATAAACATTCTATTTGCAAATCAAGCACCCACGACACGGGTAACCAGCCCCAAAATAACGGTGCTGATAACGTTACTATTTCTAGTTCACACACTCACAACACGGGTAACCAGCCCCAAACGAGCTGTGGCAAGCAAACTATTCCTAAATCAAGCACCTACAACAAGGGTAACCAGCCCCAAAGCAACGGTTGCGAAAATCTAAATCCACAAGTTTCTAACTCCATTGAATCGCAAATCCTATCTTCTAATTCCATGATATCCTGTCCATCGTGTGCAGCACCTGGAAAAGAAAAAGAAGCATGTAAAACATATAATATCTCGACAAACCCATTGAGAAAATACTTACCATTCATAGAAGTCCTGACGCCTGTCTCCTCTAGGCCCTTGAAGCTTCTTGTTGACAGTGGCGCATCCGTTAGTCTGGTGAAGTTACACGTAATTGAGAAATTCCCTGTAATCACAAAACACGTAATAAGTTTTAGTGGTTTTGGAACATCGAATAATCCAATAAAGTCAGTAGGTCATATAACTATCGAGTTTAACACTCTGAATCATCACTTTCATGTGATCCCCAATTTGGAATTTCCTTATGATGGAATAATAGGTAGTGACTTTTTCTCAACTCGCGACTGCAAAATTGACTACGCTCAGAGCAAGCTGTCCGTAGGAAAAGTAGAACTTGACCTGAAATTTACAGAACCAGTCTATACTATTCCTCCTCGTACTGAAACAGTAATCGAGTGTTCTGTGCTAAATCCAGAAATTGAAGAGGGGCTTGTTCTTGATCAAAACATAGTTGACTCACTCTTGATAGCAAATTGCATTGTGCAAGTAAAATCAAATGCTAGGGTTAATATAAGTGTAGTCAACACATCCGAAAAGCCATTGAACATTGATTCTAATATGAAAATTAAAATATTACCATTGAATAAAAATGAGGGTCATCAAATCTTTCATACAGATCATTTTAAAAATGATCAAAACAATGTTCTAAATCGCACTGAGGAAGTGATTAATCTTTTGCGGATGTCCCATCTAAACACTGAAGAGACAAATGCTTTGTGTGATCTTTGTTCTACCTACTCGGATATATTTCATCTTCCTCAAGATCATTTGACAACTACTGATGCCATTGAACATGAAATAACAACATCCTCATCTGTTCCTATTAATACAAAATCCTACCGATTCCCAGAAATACACAAGCAAGAGGTGCAATCACAAATAGATAAAATGCATAATGAAGGAATCATTAAACCATCAACGTCTCCATGGTCATCCCCTATTTGGATAGTTCCCAAAAAATTAGACGCCTCTGGGCAACGTAAATGGCGGGTAGTAATCGATTATCGCAAACTTAACGATATAACCATCGGAGATTCTTATCCCATTCCAAACATTTCCGAAATTCTAGACCAATTAGGGAAATGTAAGTATTTTAGCACCCTTGATCTCGCTTCTGGGTTTCATCAAATTAAAATGTCAGAAAAAGATGCCCCTAAGACCGCATTCTCAGTTCCACAAGGACATTTTGAGTTTACTCGCATGCCTTTCGGCCTAAAAAACGCCCCTGCAACCTTCCAGAGGCTCATGAACTCTGCTCTTTCAGGTCTCCAGGGCATCCAATGTTTCGTCTATCTCGATGACATCGTAATCTATTCCTATGATCTCGAAATCCATATGAAAAACCTATCCAACATCTTCGACAGACTCCGTCATTACAACCTTAAACTCCAACCTGATAAATGTGAGTTTCTCCGTAAGGAAGTCTCTTATCTAGGCCACATTATCACGGAACAAGGAGTAAAGCCAAATCCCGAAAAAACTGACGCTGTTCGAAAATTCCCGGTTCCAAAATCTCCAAAAGATATTAAATCTTTCCTGGGATTAGTATCTTACTACCGTCGTTTTATCCCAAATCTATCTAAAATGGCTAAACCACTAACAAACCTTTTGAAAAAGGATGTTTCATTCAATTGGCTCAATGAACAGCAATTAGCCTTTGAAAGTTTGAAAAATGCTCTTATTTCTGCGCCCGTGTTAGCCTATCCCGATTTCTCGAAACCCTTTAACCTTACATGTGATGCATCTAGTTATGCTATCGCTGCAATTCTGTCACAAGGCCCTGAGGGACATGACCGCCCCATCGCTTATGCGTCCAGAACACTAAACAAAGCAGAATGCAGTTATAGCGTAACTGAAAAAGAATGCTTGGCTATAATCTTTGGGACTAAGACTTTTAGGCCCTACCTATATGGTCGGCATTTTACCATTTATACCGACCATCAACCTCTAAAGTGGCTTTTCAATTGTAAAGATCCCGGCTCTAAGCTCGTTAGGTGGAGGCTTAGACTAGAGGAATTTGATTACGACTTAAAACATAAGAAAGGAAAAATGAATAGCAATGCCGATGCTTTGTCTCGTTTTCCAATGAATCCAGTCACGCAAAATGCGACAGATCCAGAACCATCAACATCAGGAACATCTATTAATCCTAATCCAAGTCAAATACCAGAGATTCCAGACATTATCCTCGACGACTTGACAGATTTAGGCGCTTTAGATCTTAGCCCTTTCGATGAAGGACAGTTGGACTTTAGCCCACTTAACCTTCCTTCTTTACCTGACTCTCCCAACGACTCTGTTGAACCGTCTAGGCCTACTGAGGAAACTCCAACTTTAGAATCCCATTCCAACGTAAACAAGGACTATTCTGAATTCCTAAAGGCCTTTGCTAACAAAGACGCAACGTTTAATACTCAAATGAAAGAACGAAATGAAAGTCTACTGAAAAGTAATTCCAAAACCATTCTTATCCCTGTTTCCATTGACTTTGATGACTCAAACCCTTATCTTCCAGACGTTATCTCTGCTTTAGACGACTCGACAAGTATCCTACATGAAGAACGCGAACTCTATTCGTTCAAGAAAATCGAACTGAAAGGGAAAACCTACTATCTCTTATTTACAAAAGTCTATTATTTTGATAGTTGCACATATCCCGACATTTTCAAGACTCTAAAATCAGTAAGAGACGATATTGTCCTTACCGGAACTATAAACGAAATTGCGATATCTGATTTCAAGAACCCATTTGAGCAAAATTCATATATTAAAATTTACAACATGCTCATGCATCTATTTAACAATACAAATATTATAGTCAACATACATCGGAACAGTATCATCTACCCTGTTCCCACCGAAATTGCTCGAATCCTTAAGGAGAATCACGATATTCCTTTAGCTGGACATCTAGGCTCAAATAGGATGTATGACAGAGTAAAAGAAAGGTACTATTGGAAGAATATGAGAACGGATATAGAAAATTACATAAAAAACTGTAAATTATGTCAATCTAACAAAGCCTTACGTAAAATCAACAGATCACCTATGCAAATAACAACTTCTTCGACTCGCCCATTTGACAGAATTAGTCTAGATATCGTAGGTCCTCTCCCTGAAGCCGGAAATCTTAAACTCAAATACATACTAACTCTTCAAGATGATTTAACTAAATTCTCCATCGCGTATCCTATCGCAAATGCTACTGCAGAAGAATCATGCGAATGCCTAGTTCATTTTATATCTTTATTTGGCATCCCTAAAACAATACTTACAGATCAAGGCTCTAACTTTACAGCTGAGTTGTTCAAAATGACCTGTGACTTCCTAAAAATTAAGCAAATCTGGTCTTCACCCTATCACCCTCAAACACAAGGAGCCCTAGAGCGAAGTCACTCGACGTTAAAAGAATATCTAAAATCATATGTGAATGAAAACCAGACAAATTGGCATAAGTTTGTGTATACTGCCATGTTAACCTATAACAGTAGTGTTCATACAACTACTCAGTTCACTCCATACGAACTCATTTTCGGTCATAAACCTCACATCCCTGATTCAGTTTTCGATCTACGAACTGACGTCACTTACCCAGAGTATATCAAGATGCTTCACCATCGTCTCAAAGTGTCTCGTGAGAAGGCACTCCAGAACATTCAATCGTCCAAAGAAAGGTCGAAGTCTTATTACGATAAGCATTCTCGTCCAGTTCAATATAAAGTAGGAGACTACGTTTATCTTAAAAACCATGTTAGGCTTCGCAAAGCTCTATCTCCATTGTGGAAAGGTCCCTACAAAGTCGTTAAAGTCCATGGTAATCATTCTTTGTCACTACTCATTAATCGTCGTCATGTCCGACATCACTTTGATGAAGTAAAGTTGGCTGAAGTAGAGATCCCTAGATCTTAAGATCGAGTCAGTTTTCTACCTAAGCACCGTAGAACACGGCACTTTACTTTGTTAATCTTTTAAGTAAATATAGTTATAACTATTTAATCTTATACATTACATTATACAAATTTATTAGTATAGTTTTATCACTACTATTACTTACACTATTTTAGCAAATAAATTATTATGATTATACTTTCAAATTACAGAATTTCATCGTTACTTCTCGCGACATCCTTGGCTCAGCAACTTGTCCAACCATTGGCAAAGGGTCCGGGTATTTTCTTCAATCCTGTCAGCACTTTGAAACTAATAAATGATCACATTTATTTCATAACCCCTGTAGATTTAAATTACATTAAACCTCATTTAATAAATATTGACAATGGCCTTAAAGATACTAAGTCTCTTTGTGAACAAAACAAAGTCATGAACGATTTCCAATGTCATAATATGCTTCAACCACTTAGTTCACTCTATGATGATATTCTTCGAGACTATAACGCGATATCCCATCTTATATCGTCCAAATCTAAAAGGTCTGCTTGGTTCGGTGGCATAGGCTCTATTATGAAAACAGTATTCGGCACCATGGATGAAAATGATTCTAATATGTATCATAACGCCATTCAAACGTTAGATTCAGACTCTAAGAAACTAGCTTCTTTAATTAAACAAAATATTTTCCTCTCTAAATCTGCAATTGCAAATATAAATGAAACACTCATTATTATTTCTAATAATGAAGCCCGTTTGAATGATGCTATGAATAGGTTATCTCTAAGTTTAAAGAATGTATCGTTGGTCACGAATGAACTCTTGTTCAGAGTCAAGACGGATGAAGTCTTAAATACTTTACATTCTAGTCTTCTTACTTTGTCTTTTAAATTAGAAGATATTATAAATTCTATATTATTCGCAAGTAGCAATACCTTACATCCTTCAGTTCTTACTCCAAGGGAACTATATAAGGAATTAAGTAACAACATGAAAAACATTCCTAAGTACAAGGAATTTCCTGTAAATATAGATTTAAGCAATATAAATTTATTGTTAGGTGTATCGGAGCTTTCTGCTTGCTATATTTCAAATAAAATAATGTTTATGGTAAGGATTCCTTTAGTTTATCACATTGAATACGATCTTTATAAAATGATCCCGGTTCCTGTACCTCATAATGTAAATTCCTCTAAATCTTACGCAATGATTTTACCTACAAAGAATTTTATAGCTTTAAGCAAAGATAGATCTACTTACTGTACTCTGGACGATGTCAATTCCTGTAAGCCTATATACAAAGGAACCCTCATTTGCGATGTTTCCAATATCATATCGGTTTCTACTAATCCTATCTGTGAAATTGAGTTGATGACCAAAGTTATTAAAATTTTACCTAAACAATGTGAAACTAAATTTTTATATGGTAACATTGACATCTGGCAACATCTTGGCCGTAACAGTTGGATATTTGTTCAATCCCAACCTACTAAATTATCAATTCAATGTAATTCTGATATTAAAGAATTAACCATTCAAGGAACGGGTATATTGACATTAGAATCACAATGTATGGCCTTCTGCCGTAATATAAAACTACTAGCAATGTATAACCTCGAAATAAATATACCTCGTGTAAATCCAGACTTCAGTCTTATTGACGATAAATGCTGTAATTCCAATAAATTCAGAGAACTTAATATAAATTCGTCTGCTGTTACTATTTCAAACGTCAATTTAGAAAGTCTTAAGCATCTCAAAGACTTAGCAGATCAAGGAAATAGAGATATTGAGAATTTCATAAATAACAAAACAAATATTCTCTCAAGTCATATTAGTTTCCCAATTCTTACAATTGTTTTAATTATTTTGTTTATTTCTTTTCTCATTTATTTCTTTTATAAAGCCAATGGCAATAAAATTCGGCCTCCATGTTCGAGGCCTAGAGGTTCAAATGTAGAAGAACCTAGCGAAGAATCTATTCCGCTACCTAGATTAAGAATCGATTAAGTACCTAGTTATTAATCACTCTTAGATTAACTTAAATTTAACTACATTGTAAAGGTGTGTGTTCTAATCCTATCCTAAACTTACCTCACTTACCTTCCTCTTCTTTTTTGTAAACTTACTTTAATTTATTAAGTTTACTCTTGTTGGGGGAGATGTTATATCCTCTACAATGTTCCCTATTCTGCTGACCTATACATCTTCGCTTGCAGTTTCATCATTCTCTTTCCACTAGCTCCCAAGTACTTTCTTCAGTCTATCCTCGGTCTCCGATGTGAACACACATCTAAAAATCTATATTCTATGTCATAAAATCTAATTCCTAAATAAAACAATTACTAGTTCGTAAATCAATTTATTCGTTTTTTTTAAAAAGTGAAAAACAAGTTCCCGTATAACAGTACGTTAGTGTGAAATATATAATAGTTTATTTAGCCTTAGTGAAAAGTGAAAAACAGCAGGCATCTACTGAAACTGTTAAATGTTTAACAAACATTTAAATTGACTGGCCTCATAGCTCAGTTGGTAGTAACTCTGCCTTCTGCGCTAAAGGTCGCGGGTTCGATTCCCGCACTGGACAAACATTTGTGACTAACACAGATGTTTGTTCTGTGTCTGGGTGTTAAATATATATCTATTATGTATATCAGTCTCTGGTACAAATAGTACAGGCTATGCCTAGTTTGGGATCAGTTGACCGTGTGTGATATGTCCGGAATATTTATTTATTTTTATTTTATTTAACACTGAAAAACACTGGAATATGGCCCTTTTTTATATAAATTACATAGTTTTATTCAACAAGATACTTCTGCAGATAATTCTGGAATATTTATTGGTTATAAACTTAGGTAAGTAGCTAATAAATAAAATAATAAAACTCCCAGTCACATACTAGTCCTGGCCCCACACTAAGATTCCCTGTAGGTATAGTGGGTATCAGAAACGATGATTACCATAGTACCACAACACCCAGACACAGAATTTTTTTTTTGCAGATCATGCAAATATTGTCCCGCCGCGGGAATTGAACCCGCACTGTTGCGTCGGGTATGGGGAACGCTGCTGCCCATCCCCTATTTTTTTCTCTTAGTCGCCACTTACGATGTTTGCAGATAGTAATGGAGGGGCCTATTCTTCATCCGGGGCCACCACGGCCACAGTAGATATAACATGCTTGCTAAAGAAAGAAAAGAAAGAAAGAAAATACTTTTATTCGTAGCATCATTACCTACATTAAACTTACCTTAAAATTACCCAACAGCTTATGGACAAAACTATACAAACTAAGGCTCGTATTCAGAGACACGACTCAAACTTAGATTTAATCACAGATCAGCTGAACTCTATTTATGTATTGAATCTCTACTCAAACATAGCTTTTATTCAAGAACGGTACTTAAAGTACTCTCAGCTGAATCGAGTCTAAAATCTGTACTCAAATGTTCTCGTTTATATTTTTATTTATTTATAATTTTCGATCCGTTTTACGCAGAAATTCAAACAGCCAGGGTGGAAATAGAACAGAACTATAAAGTGAAGTATAAATATGCATCAAAGTACGTGCAATGGGACGAAAATGTAATTTGATTAATGTCTAATCAAATTTAAACTCAAGCACCGATTTCGTCTGATTGACGTTTCAGAATAAGCATTTACTCAGTTGAACTGTGATCATTGAATCTATACTTAAATACTGTTCAAGAATTAGAATCTCGCCTCAAATCGAGATTTAAGTACAGATCAATGCTCGAGTCTTGTCTCTGAATACGAGCCTAAGAATGAGAAAAAAAAAAGAAAACTTAAATGCTACGAAATGGCGTCCGACTCAGTATTATGTTGTGATAGCCATTGAAGCCATCACAACGCTGATCTGCCATCGGAACCAGAACCAAAACACGTCACGCAGTCATGTCACTGATTATTTCTTGGTCACCTGTACTAAGTCAGTGACCAGATTGAGGTATGGTGGCCTTGAAAAGGGCCTATGACCGTCGGTGAAAGAATCAGTGTAGTAAAAGGAATGAAGTGCGCCTCTTTGAGGCTCCTTTCGTGCACATGTCACATGTCTTCGAATTTTTACGTTTTAGGACATGCCGTTCACGATGTTTAGACATAACATAAAAGTAGTATATAGGCATAACAGAGTTGTACATAATTCAGTAACGTTATGACTTTCTGACCTACTTCGCAACCTATTTTGAATAGAACCGAGCAACTTTCAATCGTCAAACCTAAAATCTATTTCGCATGGCAGTTTATTAGCAATATTATTGCCGCTGGAAACACGCCAATGATTATAATTGCTACCAACTGCATCGGAGTGTTTACCTATTTGCAATGAAACTTGCGTCAGCGTTCTTGCTTTATTGTTTTCATACGTATAGGTACGTGAAGGACTTTTTATGAGAACCAGTGAAATATTAAAATTGAAATATTCCGGACATCTCATATCGTGATCGGAATTATGGGAACTAAAATACCTACTGCTCGAAAAATAACAGAGGCAAGTGGAGTCGCCTTAGGACTAAATATTTTTTCGGCCTTATTGTCTCGGTTTTCGGGACATTACTAAAGTACATCTAACAATATATTGAGGACTAAATTGAAACAATTATTAATTAGGAAATGTTATTATAGTATCAACGATTTCATGACAGATAAATTTTGACATCTTATTTTACATTGCGCCTGTTACTATTATTTATTAGTTTTAAATCTTTTGACATTGTTTAAAATTAAATAATAATAGGCTATAGTTAAACTTACTTTAACACATTTGCATGCTAGTTTTAGTAAAACATGATTGAATCTAAATATTATTACCATCTACACCTACATTGTGTTTAAGCAAATAACAATCTTTATCTTTATCTAAAATTAATTCAGTAAAACAACTATCGGGAGGCCTATGTTCCACTTCTGAACATAGGCCTCCCCCAAAGACTTCATCTGGCTGATGATGATGATGTTGATAATATGTTTATTCAATTTATTGTATTCAGTTTATTCATGACTACCTCGGTGGCGTAGCGAGCCAGTGTAATTGAGACCTTGTGTCTCACAATTACGGTGCGGCCAGGCTATTGCGTAAGCAAAATGGTAATGAAGATCGCAATTTTAAGGATGATTTTATCAATTTTAGCTACATGTGAAGTTTTTCAAACATTCGACTGGCCTCATAGCTCAGTTGGTAGTAACTCTGCCTTCTGCGCTAGAGGTCGCGGGTTCGATTCCCGCTCTGGACAAACATTTGTGTGATGAACACAGATGTTTGTTCTGTGTCTGGGTGTTAAAATATTAATCTATTATGTATATCAGTCTCTGGTACCCAGAGTAGAGGCTATGCCTAGTTTGGGATCAGTTGACCGAGTGGGATATGTCCGGAATATTAAAAAAAAAAAAAAAAAACATGAAAAGGAATTTCAGAGGAGGTAGGGCACAGCGGGATTTTCTCGTTCTGAATTGGAGCAGCCCGCCTGAGAGGTACCTCCGCCTTACAGAAGATCGCAGCCAAATAACATTATTTGTTTCAAATTGTGTTGTGTTCCTGCGGTGAGTAAGGTTGCCAGAGCTCTTTAGGGGGGAAGGGGGTTCGGGGTCGGCAACGCGTGCGTGATGCCTCTGGTATTGCAAGCGCTCATAGGCTACGGTAACCGCTTACCATCAGGTGGGCCGTAAGCGTGTTTGCCACCTCTGTTGTATAAAAAAAAAAAAAAAAAGAAGCTAATGTCTTGAAGTTTTCCCTTGTCAAGTTCGGAACGTTTTGAATGTTGCTAAGATTGTTAAAATTACCCTCAAAGTTACGATCTTCATTGCCATTACGCTTACGCAATTGCACCACGGGTTCGATCAGAAAAAGCCCCAGAGGACACGATAGTTTATTTCCCGCAAAAACTTATCTCGCATAGAATTATTTAAGTAGGGTTGTCGTCGGGTGTTTAGCAAGTCTCTCTGGGATGGTATATGCTTGGAAGTAAATTTATTATGGCGAGATAGCAACGTATAAAATATTAGGACGGGTTGGCAGGACGGGATATTGCCGCGGTCAAGTGTTTCTGTAATGCGATAAATAGAGCGATAGGCTTCATGAAACTTTCCTAACAAAAATAATAGCTAAGGGAGCCTTAAATGAGACCGCATTTACACCATCCAATATTGCTAAATTTTTCTTCAAACTTCAATTGGGTACATTTTCAAACATTATTAAATAATAGATTGTAGTACACTTATGAACGTCAAACATAATAATCAAACACAATAATATAACAAAAATAAAATAACACGGCATTAATTAAAAGAAAATTAAATAAATCATGTCATAAATGTCAATAAAATTAAATGATAAATGTCACACAATAACTAAACATAACAAAGGCTACCTACATAAACTACAAATTCAAATTCCTCCCGCCATTTTGTCTTTAATAAAATCGTCAATCTTATAGTAAGCTTTTTTCGTCAGAATTTCTCGGAGTTTAGTTTTAAATGCTTTCTCGTTCAAACTTGTCAAGCACTCCGGCAGTATATTATAAAATCTAACACAGTTCACAGAGAAAGATTTACTTATCTTTGTGAGTCGAGTAATTGGTAATACGAGTTTAATTCCCAGTGCAGGACAAATGTTTGCATTATGAAAAGGAAGAGGGAAAATGTAAATAATAATAAATAACACCCAACAGTCACATAAATACTGACCCCACACTAGGATTCCCTGTGTCGCGGGTATCAGAAACTAGGGTACCATGGTACCAGAACACCCAGACCCGGAACAAATATGTGCATATCATGCAAACATTTGTCCCGCAGCGGAGATCGAACCCGCACCTCTTGCGTCTCAGTCGGGCACTCGCCCGCTGCGCCCCCGAGGTTGACAGATCTAAATTGACTTTGTACAGTAGAGGTAAAGCGCGTCACACACGGCAGCTATAATGTAAAAATGTATATTATAGCTAGATACATCTCATTACATCTTTCCATAGAAATAGTCAGGAGACCACACACGGCAGCTATAATGTATCTTTTTACATCTTTGTATCTTCTGTCAGTTTCTATGGAAAGATGTAATACATCTGTATCGTGCTATAATATACATTTTTACATTAAAGCTGCCGTGTGTGAAAGGCTTAAGGAACGTTTTGAAAAAAAGTTATAAGCTTATCAAAAATGATAAGACATCTCAAAGACTTATCTTGTGAGATGTCACGTGACTGCTGCCAAGTTGGTTAGAGGTTGGTTGAGTTCCGTCACCCATATGACGTTAGCGTGAAAGGAAAACGAAGCGTGAGGTCTTTGTCTAGTCCCCCAGGGCTGTCTCATAGTGTCTCATATTCTTAATCGTTGTCCAGCTGTGAGATAAGCTAAAAATACTTTACTTATTTGGTCAACCATGATAAATAGGTCGTACCTTTTTCATAAGTATTATTTATACATCACGTCTGATAAAGCTAACTCGGTTTTATTACCAATATATTCTAGTAACTTGCCAAAATGAGCTTTATCCCGAGGGAGTAAAGTTCTTTCTGCCCAATTTTCTCAGTAATGTCTTTACAAGTATTTGAGGAGTGGGTTCTTTCAGTTACTTTTTAAAAGCTCTACTGGCCTTGTGGAGCAAATTAGAGCAAGCACCCGCGACTTATTTTCGTGCATATATTATGGGTGGATTCGACCAAACTAGTATAAGTCTTATCCATAGAATAAAATGACGAATTAACTAGAGTAAGCCCGTTTTCCAGGGAGTTATTGCTCCAGGGATTGTTACTCTGGCATAACATAGCGTTTGGTCGAATCCACCCTATGACAGATAATTTTCAGTAAAACTGGATAGTGACTACGGTTTGTCAGTTTATTTCGTCCCCGATATTTCGGCACAGTTTCATGCGCCATGATCATGGAGTAAACAGCAAGAATAAAATAAAAATAAGTTAATAAATAGTAAACTATGTTCAGTACCATGATAGTTTCAAAAATTATGACAGATGTTAGCCCCCACTGCATACCATTGGGGGTTCATAACTATCATTTCAGACGTAGGACGTACTGAACAAAGGCCTCCCCTGTAGATTACCAGCGCGACCGTTCTTGTACGGCCTGCACCCTACAAATCATTTGGGGGGATTTTCCCACACTCGCCACGCTGGGCAAGCGGGTTGACGCCCATACTCGCAGCTCTACACAAAAGTTGCTGATAATCCGATTGATTGATTGATCGATCGCGTCGGCTATGTTTGCGGATGCACGCGTAGATGATTTCTACGCGATCATCCGCAACAGCATCCATGATGCGGCTGGTGCGGGGCAGCACCAACAGCTACCTGAAACTCATAGCGGACAGGCTGGACTTAGATACAATAATTATGAGGCACTGGACAAGAGTGCACACTAGGCGCTCTTAAATGTGCGGTTTAATTTTTAAAAGTGTGTACTTTTTTAAAATTATTATGTAAAATTTATATGGCTGTAATACCTACCTATGTACTGTGTGTGAAAGCTGAAATAAAAAGATTGAATTGAATTGAAATCTTTTAATTTTTTATTGGTTAATATTTTACATTTGCTATCGTATCGTAACGCTACTGATTATTATCAATCACCCAGTCAGTATCAAGATTTTATACACATAGAGTCCTCTTCTATTTTATACATTAAAATAAATAAAGAGACCTTTCAAAAGGATCCTTTCGTTTTCAAAGAATAAAGATTGCGTTTTCAAGATAAATAAATACCTAACAGTACAATTCACTTACAACCGAGACCCTACAATAGGAATCCCTTTGTCATGTATATCAGTAACTATTGGTTCCTATTGTCCCAGGCCATCCGTATTGGAACAATTATCCGTATAAACTTAACCGTTTCAGTGCACTTCTGTATTAGATCAGTAACCAGGTTTTGCTATAGTGGCCCTGAAAAGTGCCTGTGACCGTCGGTGAAAGAATCAGTGTGGTGAAAGGATTAAAGTGCGCCTTTTTAGAGGCTTCTTTCGTACCTAATTGAGCACTTTGAGCATGAATAGGAAGACTTATACCAAAATCAAATGCTACCCACAGAGTACCCCTTTTGTGGAATGGTACCTTGACAGCTGACGGTATCAGGCAGTAGATCAAAGGCGTCGCTTTGTGCCGCACCGCCGCCGCCATGCCGCCATGCCGCTTGCCCGACGCTTCCGCCTAGAGACTTGAGCAGACTGTTCTATGGACTGTGCTTTTTCATTTGCATAATATTTTATAATGAAAGTTAAAATATATTTATAAATAAAAATAAAATAATATCATTTGTCAGAAATATAATTAAGAACTGATATAGGCTCACGACTTTTATCCCCAAGAATTCTAGTCCTCTCACGTACCAAGGCATGTCCGAATATTGGTGAAAAATATATAAAGACTAAACCCCTTATCCATAATCCCTCACTAAGTTTATCGGCTCGATAAAAGTATGTCCGCCTCTTTCTTTTATTTTCTTAATTGCTTGTCGTATTACTGGTTCTTTCATGATCATTCTGTATTCCTTCAGTGACCAGCCAGGCTATTGCGTAAGCGAAATGGTAATGAAGATCGCAATTTTAAGGATGATTTTATCAATTTTAGCGACATCTGAAGTTTTTCAAACATGAAAAGGAAAAAGCTAAGGTCTTGAAGTTTTCCCTTGTCAAGTTTGGAAAGTTTTGAATGTGGCTAAGATTGTTTAAATTACCCTCAAAGTGACGAACTTCATTGCCATTACGCTTAGGCAATTGCACCACAGGTTGAGGAATGGTGGCTTTAAAAAGGGCCTATGACCGTCGGTGATAGAATTAGTGTAGTGACTGGCCTCATAGCTCATTTGGTAGTAACTCTGCCTTCTGCGCTAGAGGTCGCGGGTTCGATTCCCACACTGGACAAACATTTGTGTGATACACACAGATGTTTGTTCTGTGTTTGGGTGTTCAATATTTATCTATTATGTATATCAGTCACTGGTACCCATAGTACAGGCTATGCCTAGTTTGGGATCAGTTGACTGTGCGTGCTATGTCTGAAATATTTATTTATTTATTATTTAAAGCATAAAAGTGCGCCTCTAAAGGACAGGGAGAATGTTATCTAGCCGAAAAAGATATTGACTGATTATTAAATCATCTTCATCATCATTTCAGCCGAAGGATGTCCACTGCTGAACATCGGCCTCCTCCACAGATTTCCAGAGCGAATATCATGTGGGGGGAATTGGTCTATTAGTATAATGCCACGCTGGGCACGCGGGTTGTCGAGTGCAGTTAGAGTTATCGTTGTTAAAATAGGTGACGATGCTGCCCATCCATCCTTTTTCTCCCTTAGTCGCCTCTTACGACATCCACGGGTAGGTAGATATGGAGGGGCATATTCTTCAGCCGGGGCCCCCACGGTAATATGGAAATACCAGGGAAAGAATGCCAGGAATGTGATTTTACCTTACTTTTATAAATTTTGCATTACTGTTTTAGATATTTATAGTTTACTACGCAAGTTGCCTTTGAAATAAAGAACAATGTTTATATAAAGTTCTCCTCTATAAAGTTCTCCTTAAAGTTCCCTCTGATATTGCCAGTGCTGTAATAAAAATAAATTCAGACTTAGTTGAGGTATCCAGTTGGTCTAAATATAACTCTTTAGTCATCAACCCCAAAAAATCCAAATTTATGCTAGCTGGCTCAAGGCAGAAAGTGCAGGAACTCCAAACTACTCCTATTCAAATTATAGTTGATGGTGAAGCTGTTGAATGTGTGACAGAGGCAAGAAACCTTGGGCTAATTATGGACAACCACTTACATTTTGAAAAGCATATTGCTGAGAGTGTGCGCAATTGTTTTTATCGCTTGAGGTTACTATACAGGATTCGCCCATACATAAGTGAGGCAGTAAGAATAAATCTTTGTGAATCTCTAATCCTCTCAAAACTAAATTACTGTGACACTGTCTATGGACCATGTCTGCTCAGCAAGACCATAAAACTTATTCAACGGGTCCAAAATGCCTGTGCTCGTTTTTGTTTCCATGTCCCACGGCGTTCACACATCACACCATTCTTAAACTCATCAAATCTCCTCAAAATGGAAGCACGGAGAAAGCTTCATCTTGCGGTGCTCCTCTTTGGGGTTGTCAAAAAGCAATACCCGAAATATCTTTTCGACAAGTTGGTAATGGCACGTGCTCATATGAGATATCCGAGAAGATATGGTACCTTTGTGTTTGCTACACCGAAGCACAAATCTATGGTATTCCGCGGATCATTTAGATTCGCCGCCTCTCGGTGTTGGAATGACCTGCCTCCGCCAGTGCGCGCCCTGAAAACAGTAAATAATTTCAAGATAGTTTTTAGAAGACAGCTTTTCCAGGAGCAAGTAAAGGCATCATAGCTTCCCACTCTTTTTCCTCCTCCAGTGGGTATCCTGGGTATATTTTAGAACACTGAAATATACCCGGCATACCCACTGGTATCAACTACCTACTGGTATGTAACAACCTACGTAAAGTAGGTACCTACTCACCCCTGTTGTTTGCGCGTCGATCTCAAAGGTTCCACTTCTTTCTATTCCATTAGAGACATCAACACAATGCTACGCTCACTGATCTTGTTTCACTTGATACATATAATTACCGAAATATCCGTTCGCTAGCTCAGTGGGTAAATCACTTTTGTTGACACCGTTTAATTGAAAAAGTAGCAATATTCAAGCGAAGCGACGCCATCGGATCATACTTGCTAGCACAGACCAATAGGATGCTTGCTTGCTACCACAGACTACTATGGAATACGAATAAACAACACACCACAGGCTAGAGAGATACTACTTTATTTAATAATATACCTATATACTTATTATTTTATATAATATCTTCTATGTTCCTACTTATATATATATAACTATCCATTTATTAATACATACCTACTATAAATATTATGTTTATTGATGTTCGTCACGTCACGTCGCCTAGGCCCCGTCTGAAAACCAGCGCCGCACCGTACTTATTATGTTTGGTGCAGCTTTATGCTGAGACGGGACCCATTTGCCCCACACAACGCATACCTACTCAACCTATCTACCGCCTCACCTACCTACATGTTTTTGTTTTTCTTATTGTTTTTTTTTTTTTGTATTACTAGATTTAAGTATTTTTTTTTCTTTCATTGTCTTCCTACCTACCTACCTACTTACTGCGTTGTGGGTCAAATAAATAAATTTTCTTTCTTCTTTCTTTCTTTCAAAGTATTCACATAAAAGTAAAGTAAAGTGGGGAGTAAAGGTTCTGGAATGGCGACCTCGAACCGAGCGACGCAGTGTTGGAAGGCCCCCCCACCCGATGGACCGATGACATTGTAATGAAAGTCGGTGGATGGAAAAGGCTCAAGACCGTTCGTCGTGGAACTCGTTGGGGGAGGCCTATGTCCAGCAGTGGACTTCTAAAGGTTGTTGATGATGATGATGATTCACATAAATTATCTACAAGGTAAAATTGCAATATACTTGGATAAAGCTTGTTTTCTTTGTACATTGCCTGTGTAATTATCTGGTTAGATAGGTTACCGAAATTGTTTTATTCAACTTCAAATTGTTTTTTTCCAAATTACTTATGTTTTAAATGGAATTGTAGGTGTGTAGGGAAAGCCTTGGTTTCTATAAAACGGCGGGTGGTAATGACGGCCGTAATGTAGAACCTAACAAGTTTTATCCATCACTAGCGTATGCCCGCTTCTTTGCTCGCGTGGTAACTTGATAAATATGGGCAGTTTTGAAAAACCCTATATTGTATTTCATTATTTAACTTTATGAGTATTTGTACAAAGTTTCAGATAAATCTCTCCATGCGTTAAGATTTTCCCATACAAACTTTGACATCTCATTACACCCATTTAAGGGTTAGTTTTGTAAATCTAAAAATACAGTTTTTCCTTATTTCTATCATACATTATTTTCAGTTAGTTTCAAATCGGTAGGTCCAAGGAATACGATTTTTCATACAAGCGTTTTAAACCCTTTTAACCCTCTTAGGGGTTGATATGTTAATAATCCCTCCGTAGTGGATGTTTTTGGATTATAAGGCAGCTACAAATTTCAGCTTTATAGCTGCAGCGGTTTGGGCTGGGCGTTAATCGCACGTTGAGGCCTTGTTCTTTTATACATAATATAAACAGATTAATGCTTTGAAAATTATATTCAGCAAATTATTAAATTCGTAACTGTGCTAGAGCGAGACACGTCCGCTTCTGAACGCGCATCGCACTGCACTGAAAAAATTATGAAGGAAAATAAGTCAGAAGCACGTCTAACATTTGACATATACATGACAGGTCGCAAGCTCATTGCCGCTTATAAATGTCATAATACACACAAACAAATATCATATTTTTATATAAGGCTCCTCGGTTTCCTCTTTATGTTTCCCACCACCGTTTAAAAGCACAAGTTAATTTTTTTTTTATACTACTGAGATGGCAATCAGGCATACGGCCCACCTGTTGGTAAGCGGTTACCGCAGCCTATGAGCGCTTGCAATACCAGAGGCATCACGCACGCGTTGCCGACCCCGAACCCCCCTCCCCCTAAAGAGCTCTGGCAACCTTACTCATCGCAGGAACACAACACTATTTGAAAACAAATAATGTTATTTGGCTGCGATCTTCTGTAAGGCGGAGGTACCTCCCCAGGCGGGCTGCTCCAATTCAGAACGAGAAAATCTCGCTGTGCCCTTCCTCCTCTTAAAAGTAGTTATACTTTCAGTTTTTATGTGTCATGCACAACTCCATTATAAAATGGCCGTTATTTAAGGGCTAATAATTTATCAAAACCAGGGCTTTACGATAAGATCATCCAATAATTACTTTTCTAAGTAAATGTTTAACCTCTAATCTGAATTCGTGGATCAAGGTCGGCACGAACGAAATGCCGGCTTTTTATTGTAATACTTTCTTTACTCCTTTATTTTTACGAGTGCGGTACGGCGTAGCTACGAAATTAGTGACTGAGGTCTACGGTGCTACGTGATTGCTCTACGCTGCTACGAGATCGTAGAGGATCTACGAATTACTGTTTTTTTTTTATTATTTCTTTAGTATTATAAATCTACGCTGTTCCACAACTGGGAAAAGGTACCAATTGCTATCTTTCATTCGCTTTCGTATTTAAGATAAATAAGGCTATATTATAAACTAGCTTCCACCCGCGGCTTCGCTCGCGTGGTACCTAAATAAAAAGTATGCTATTCTAGATAAAAAAACTCTTTTTACTTCAAGTTTCATCGAAACCGACTGAGCCGTTACGGCGAAATTGAATCTCAAACATCCAAACATCCTCACAAACTTTCGTATTTTTAATATTAGTAAAATACCTTCATGTGTTGTTTTTTTTTGACTGGCCTCATAGCTCAGTTGGTAGTAACTCTGCCTTCTACGCTAGAGGTCGCGGGTTCGATTCCCGCACTGGACAAACATTTGTGACTAACACAGATGTTTGTTCTGTGTCTGGGTGTTAAATATATATTATATCTATTATGTATACCAGTCTCTGGTACCCATAGTACAGGCTATGCCTAGTTTGGGATCAGTTGACCGTGTGAATATGTCCGGAATATTTATTTTATTTATTTATTTATTTTTTATAATTTGTTAAGTACCTAATAAGGTAGAAACATGAAGTTCGGAAACAAAAATAAGTACTTAAGGTACATGGTTTCTCTATTTTAATCACAGAAAAATGTACTATTCCTGTGGGTTGTATGGTATGAACCATTAAACGTGGGCGAAGTCGCGGGCGTTCCACCCATTCTTGATTTCCGAGGCAGCTTAATTCGGGCATGACCTAAGCCCACCAAATGAACCTTTGCTTTAAAATTAATCTGCATTCATATTCATGTCATTCCGTGAGTCGAGTAAATGCGGGCCGTCTGAGCAGTGCTGAGATAATTAGGATAATGGCGCGAGGTTGTGGGAACCTTTTGCAGTTTGCATGATTGTGGCTTTGCTACCTTGGTACTCCTAGGTAACCCTTTTTGAACATTTTCTCTATTAAATTGGTAATTTAGGGAAAGCTTTCTGTACTAAACTGGTAATTTATTTATTAATTTAACCTTAAATAATACGGTTTAATTCCCTATTACATTACTTAAGGATAGAATTAGATTACAATTATACAATTATTACAATAAATGTCAATCAGATTAACTAAAAAAAAAAAAAAAAAAAAAATTAGAGATACATATTCACAGAATGTCAAAATAAATAAAATAATCAAAAAACAAAAAGAAGATGTAATGAAAGGCAAGCTTTGTATTTTAGATAGTTTGGATGGATGGATGTTTGTTACTCAATCACGCCAGAACGGCTGAACTGATTTCGATGAAACTTGGAATAGATACAGTTCTTTAGCTACAATAGCAAATTGGGTACTTCTTATCTAGGTACCACGCGAGCGAGGATACGGGCGCAAGCTAGTGCTTTGTTCTTCATCAAATTGGGAAACTTCTAAACTTCTAGGTTCATGCTTCTCACTAGGTCGCACTCAGAGATGCCCATTGCATTGCGTCTGTCACCCTCATCATCAGCCTCTAGAAGTCCACTGCTGGACATATGCCTCCACCAAAGAGCTCCAAGACGAACGGTCTTTAGCCTTTTCCATCCACCGACTTCCCTCACCTTTCACAACGTCGTCGGTCCATCAAGTGCCTTCCAACACTGCGTCGCCCGGTTTGTGGTCGCAAATCGAGAACCTTTACACCCCAACGGTTGTCGGTTCCACTTCAACTTGCAAATTCTGAGAGCTATGTCAATGCCCTTGGTTCTTCTCTTTTTAGTAATTTGCTTCATGGTTAAGAAAGTTTTAAGTTCATGCTTATCCCTAGTTCGCACCTATAGATGCCCATTGCTTTGTATCACCCTATGCATTGGTAAATATCATGTGCCTGTATTTTCACCAGCTACCTCTCACTTTTAACGGGAACACGGCATAAACTGCAAGCATTGACCTATTCCATTCCATTGAAATATGTTAAACCTACGTGGCATGATAAATTGGGTTTTTCCTACGTGTCGGTTCACGTGACGCGTACCTACATGACATGACGTCTAACGAGTTCGCGTCGGGACAATAAAAACAAACATTAAGGCCGCTTTGATGTGTTACTTGATTTATTGTGTGCAGTCGTCAACAAAATGTTTTGCTGTCAACGGCTGTATTTAATTTTATATATATTTTTCTTTAAAAAAGGCCATTAAGTTATGCAGAAAACATAAACCAAAAAACTAAAATAAATACATTGTTTAAAGCTAGATCCCAAAAGGCCCGGACTGCTTAGGGCTGTTTTGGCTTGCTAAATACCTACTTAGTTATTGAATAACTCAGTTTGTACTTTGACTGACCTCATAGCTCAGTTGGTAGTAACTCTGCCTTCTGCGCTAGAGGTCGCGGGTTCGATTCCCGCACTGGACAAACATTTGTGACTAACACAGATGTTTGTTCTATGTCTGAGTGTTAAATATATATCTATTATGTATGTCAGTCTCTGGTACCCATAGTACAGGCTATGCCTAGTTTGGGATCAGTTGACCGTGTGATTATGTCCAGAATATTTATTATTTTATTATTTATTTATTATCTGAATGTAAAATAAAATGTCTAAATGCCTTTTCTATTCGACTGTACAGATTGTGACGTATTGATAGATTTACTACAAAGCGATGACGTCACTCGGTTGAAAAGTTTTTTTTAGCATTTCCATTTCTGCTATATCTAACTTTTTCGTTGATCGGCGTGAATTCTAAGAATTGCAGTCCCACTAATATTATAAGCTATCTTCCGCCCGCGGCTTCGCTCAAGTGGTACCTACGAGGATAAAGAGTGCCTATATGCTTTTCCAAACTATAATCTATCTCTGTGCCAGTTTTCATCCAGATCCTTTCAGCCATTCTGGTTAACTTTGTAAACTGATAATAGCTGAGTAACCTTCCGAGTAAGTTTCCTTGAGGGTCTTGACCGCCTGCCGTGACCTTGACCGTGCTTGAATAAACCGAGCTTTATATGTCGAGAAGAAAAAATAAATATTCCGGACATATCACACACGGTCAACTGATCCCAAACGAGGCATAGCCTGTACTATGGGTACCAGAGACTGAAATACATAATAGATAAATATTTAACACCCAGACACAAAACAAGCATCTGTGTTAATCACACAAATGTTTGTCCAGCGCGGGAATCGAACCCGCGACCTCTAGCGCAGAAGGCAGAGTTACTAACAACTGAGCTATGGGGCCTGTCAAAAGCATTATACCTACTAATTATATAATAGTTATTGAACTATAAGACGTGTATTGGATCGGACTATCGTTCTGAGTATTCTGAGTATCGGATCCAACTATCGTATTGAAAAATCTGACTTATAATATAAGCTGCACTTCTTAAAACATAGGTAGTTGATGTTACAAGAAGTGCTGCAATTTATCCGCTCGTGGTACTGACTCACGCTCTGACGTCAATCGCCAGATGTTTACTAACATCCAGCCCTTCGGTCTAAATCCGGCGGCTTCTGAGGCTACCACCAGTTCGGGCGCTTTGAGACGGGTGCCGATTTTACAAGCATTAACGTTCTTGTCGAGCCACTGATTCTTACTTGGTCATCCTGTAGGTCAATGAGCAGGATGAGGTATGGTGGCCCTGAAAAGGACCTATGACCGTCGTTAAAAGAATCAGTGTAGTGAAAGGTTTAAAGTGTGCCTCTTATAGGCTCCTAGAAGAGGAGCATATAAGCATAGCTCATAGCTCCATTCCTCCTAGCATTAACTGGATTAGTAGGTATGTTAATCTTATAAAATGTTTGATATGTATAATAATAATAATGTAAAGGATAATGGTACACTATTGCATTGGGTGCTCCTGTAAAAATAGTGTAACTTTTCGTAAATAAATAAATAAATAAATGTTACGAGTATAATTTTAACGAAAAACGGGTTATTTACCACATTTGTGACTTTATTTGCTCCCCGATATTTCGCAGTAGGTACCTAATTTACATTTTTAAATACCGGGGAACGAATAAACTCACAAATCGTGATTAATATCACGTTTAAGTAAAAATTATATTCATAACCATGATCGTTTCAAAAATGGTTACCAGAACATATGGTTTATCGGATACAAAAAATTTTTAATATTTTTATCATAATCAAAACCAAATATAACTTCAATGACTTCCTAGTTCAGTGAGTCGTTCGTTCGTTCTTCGTCGCCGAGGATATAATCTATCTCCTTGTTAAATATCATTACTGTAGTGACTAGTATTTAAGGATACCTGCATTCCATAACTTATGCTGGACTTTTTTTGGCGGGAACTTGAGAAAGTGATGTTGTGCTCTCAATTTATTTTACAAAACTAGTGTTAAATTGAATAATATTATGTTATTATGGTGGTGTTTTGCGTAATATTGTTTGAGTAAATCGCACAAGTGAAGTGAAATGAAATGATTGCGTGTATCGTCATTTTTCGAGTTAGCGCCAAGAGGTCCCTTGAGGTTTTAGTAAAATAGCCACCATCTTATCTTACTAAAACTGAATTAGACTTGACTTGACGGTGACTTGACCATGACTAAGAAGTAAAATGAAGAAGAAAGATAAAAATAACTACGAAGAAATATAAACGTAAGACTTGGCGGTAAGGCCTATATGCCATAGTCAGCCCGAAAGGGAAAAAACTTAAAAAAAAAAAAAAATTTACTTATGCTGTCTCCAGGGGACAACTGACAGTGGCAGATAACAGATGACACCTGAGATGGAGAGATGGATACATACTCTAGGAGTCAGTCAGTCTGTGGTCAAGCCGGCACGAGCAGGCGCGCGGGAATCACTGTGAGACTGTGAGATATTATATGTGATATAATAATAACGAGGGAGTTGTCCTGCTAGGAACCAGCGTGGTGTAAGGCATACACTACAATTACTAAACGACGATGAGGTAACAAACAAAAAAACAGGGTTACTTTCGCATTTATAATACCTATTAGTATGGATGGAGTGTCTATCGCACAAGGCGCCCGCAGTGTGACATGCACGCGTCAACGCCCTGGCGGCGCCTAGCCGCAGTAAAATCCCGTCTGCTGTGGGTTTGCGGCTTAAATGCCAAATTAGCAATTAGCAAGGAGATAGTTCGTTCATCATCATCATTTCAGCCATTGGATGTTCACTTCTGAACCCCACAGATTTCCAGAGCGCTTTCCTATCATGTGGGAGGAATTTGCTGCGTCCATACTCACCGCGCTATCGCTATTAAAGTAGGGACGCTGCCCATCCCGTAGGTGTATCCTTTAGTCACCTCTTACGACATCCACAAGTACCTACTTAAATACTAAATACCAAATGTACCTAGATCTACCTAGATATAGGAGGAGGTAGGGCACAGCGAGATTTTCTCGTTCTGAATTGGAGCAGCCTGCCTGGAGAGGTACCTGCGCCTTACAGAAGATCGCAGCCATATAACACTATTTGTTTTTCAAGTTTCAAATAGTGTTGTGTTCCTGTGGTGAGTAAGGTTGCCAGAGCTCTTTAGGGGGGAAGGGGGTTCGGGGTCGGCAACGCGTGCGTGATGCCTCTGGTATTGCAAGCGCTCATAGGCTACGGTAACCGCTTACCATCAGGTGGGCCGTAAGCTTGTTTGCCACCTCTGTTGTACCTATAAAAAAAAAAGATATGGAGGGGCCAATTCGTCAGCTGGAGCCGCCACGGCATCGGCACCACATAGTTACCTATAGCCATAGTTCGTTATCCAACCAAAAGGTCATCGATTCAAACCCTGGATTTTCCCTAATAGTTTTCGAAGTAAATCGTAACACGCAATATACCAGAGAAACGAGTCTGAGATTTTTACGCTCTAAGCGTATCGTCACCGACATAGCTTTCAGAATCAGCAGGTTGAAGTGGCAGTGGTCCGGTCATATAGCTCGCAGAACCGATAACCGTTGGGGAACAAAGGTTCTCGAGTGGCGACCACGAACCGGACGACGCAGTGTTGGAAGGCCCCCCACCCGATGGACCGACGACATTGTGAAGGTTGCGGGAAATCGGTGGATGGAAAAGGTTCAAGACCGTTCGTCATGGCACTCTTTGGGGGAGGCCTATGCTCAGCAGTGGACTTCTTCAGGCTGATGATGATGATGAAGCGTATCGTCGTGTGCAGCGTAGTCGTGTTGAAATTCAGTCCTGTCGAAATAAAGACTTGTCGAAATTCCGTCTTTCGAGTCTCCATCATTTGAATTTCAAACAATCTCGTAGTCAACAGGGCGTGAAGTTACCATGGTAACGCCTTGGTAGTCAATTCACATCACTTCATTCCATTCATTCCAGCCTAAGGCTGCGTTTCCACCAGAGATGTACGATGGAAATGTGTCGTGCTAGGATGTCTTGCTGTGCTGTGAAAAGGTGTGAGTGTTTCCACCAAAGCTGTGCGATTAAAATGTGCCTACGAGGATGTGTAGCGGAGCTGTGAAAATGAGCATTAATGTGTGGTGAGAGGATGCGTTGCGAAGCTGTGAAATGTGTCGACCGCCTATGGACTGGCTGGTACAGTATGCGCAAACCTCGCAACACACATTCCTCGTACACATTTTGTATGCGCAAAAATCTAGTTCCGCTGAGCCGTTCCACCAGAGCTGTGCTGACCGAGGCGAGGTAAATGAAGCAATTCTATTGGTTCTTTACAAACACATTCCTCGCTACGCATCCTCGCACATCTCTGGTGGAAACGCAGCCTAAAGCCTTGTTCAAAGCGTGCGATATGCGATAAATTCGTTTCAAAATGATCCTAACTACCGAATAAAATCAATTTTGAGATTTACATTTTGAGAGCGTACGATATATCCCAATGATATATTCGCAAGCCTCTAAAAGTTAAACCAAACATTTTAAAAATTGCACTGAGTTTGAAATATTTCCCGCTTAAAGCCGAGTCCCAACGGTGTGCGATATGTCGTCATAAATACCTTTAAAGTTTGACATTCCTGGTGAGCGATAATAGCTCAACACATTGGTCACCTCAGAAGTCATACTCAAAATTGACTTTTTTTATATAACTAAGGTGGCAAACAATCATACGGCCCACCTGTTGGTAAGTGGTTACCGTAGCCTATGAACGCTTGCAATACCAGATGCATTACGCACGCGTTTCCGACCCCTTAAAATTTTCAAAACGCCCTTTTTTAAGAACCCCATACTATGTTATATAAGAATAATTTTGAATGGTTAGCTGATATATCACACCCCGTGTGTTTACGCAAGCTCGGCTCCCCATATCTATGGTTACCTACAGCTTCGGTTGTCAACTGATTTTGTCAATTACGCCATGTCGCGCAATATTATCTTTATTTGCACGCAAACGATCCTTCGTTAGGTGGATGACACTTGCATACCTACGAGTGGTTTATGTGATTCGCCGAGTGGCTATAAGCCCAGCAGATAAATTACAACCCTCGCTCACAAATCTACAGGGTGTGCCAAAGATATTTAATCCTTTAAAGGGCAATATGTATGCTTTTGTTATAAAAAAGGCCCAAGCGATGTGTTAAAATTATCAATTAGTAGTAATAATGGAGGTATTTTTTTTATAGATGGATCATTTAGGACCTGCGGTGCAACTGTGTAAGCGTAATGGCAATGAAGTTCGTAACTTTGAGGGTGATTTTTATCAATTTTAGCGATTTCTGAAGTTTTTCAAACATGAAAAGGAAGAAGCTTGAAGTATTCTATTGTCAAGTTTGGAACGTTTTTAATATTGCTAAGATTGTTAAAATAACCGTCAAAGTTACGAACTTCATGGCCATTACGCTTACGCAATTGCACCACAGATCAGCAAAACGGGACTATGTGATGGCGGGACGGTCATTCATTCTCGCGCCTGCCGCCCATTCCCTGCAAGGAGTGTTCTTAGTTCTTCTTATAAAGGAAATCATAAAAAATATTAATATTATTATTGTTTTTAAGAGGAAGGCAAAAGAGCATTTTCTATCTCTGTAAGTACGTTGTGTTTTATTGTTTCACAAGTAGGTATATATATTATAATATTATTATATAAGTAGTTTGTTCATAGTGATAAGTTTATATTTAGGTATCTAATATAAGTATATTTTGTTAGAATAGTTTGTTTATACATCTACTATTTTTTTTTATTCATTGGTCTTGTACACGAACCCTACCTCTATAACCACCTATCTCTAGCCTCAAAGGTTTGCTGGAAGAAAACTCTTTTTAGGGTTAAGCTCACCTTTGTACATGTCCTTTCATTTAGTTTGTTTTTTATATGTGTTTTCTGTGTACAATAAAGAATAAAGAAAAATACAAACCTAATTCATCGCCATATTCGGATGTGAAATTACAGAATTCTTATCCGAGAAAATCTTTTTAGGTTTTTTTGTCTTAGAAAATGCGGCTAATCTCTGTAATGTAATTACTTTAATGTAAAACCTCTCAGTAAGCCCACAGCGCTGTTGGGAATGCGGGGAGCGTTCGTAATACGAATTGTCACCTTTTCTACTTTATATTAACTGCGAGGAAAGTAAAGTATTACCTACTTAAATATAACTATATATGTAGGTAGGTAGATACTTACTTTATTTCTACTAGAAGATTTATTTATTTTTATTTAGTAACAGAAAAATAATAATAATAACAGTTGTAAATTAAACTAAAATAATATTATACTAGAAATAAACTCTGTTTTCTACGACTACGACTACAAGTAGAAAACAGAGTTCAGATCACCAACCACAGGCAGCGTGCCCAAAAAGCTGGCGACGTTACCTCGTTGGATCGCTATACTGATCCTTTGTCCGATATCGGTAGGTAGATACTTATTAATAGTCTTTAAGTATAACAAATTAAGAAATAATCCTAAATATACTAAAATAATCTAAATAACTATTTAACTAACGACTAAGTACTAATAAAAATGCGACTGGTGTTTTACGAGTAGGTGTCATAAAAAAATATATGTAGGTTAAATAACCAAAAGAGCGTGAGTGCTACTCACACTTGTCCTTTACTGGCGTAGCGGGCGAGGGCCCGACTGAAACGCAAGTGGTGAGGGTTCGACTTCCGCTGCGGGACAAATGTTTGCATGATCTGCAAATATTTGTTCCGGGTCTGGGTGTTGTGGCACCCGTAGTTTCTGATACCCACGACACAGGGAATCCTAGTATGGGGTCATTTGTATGTGACTGTTGTTTATTAATTATTTTACGTACCTACTCTTCGCTCACTTGAGTAGGTAGATACATACAGCAGCGTTGTCAAAACCACAAGATTCTATTTATATTTAAATTGAATGTACAGTTATCATTAACATTTATAGTGCTTTCATTTGTAGATTAATATGGAGAAATCAATCAATCTTTTGCATGACAAATGCCACTATGAACATACTCATCCACTGACTTTTTTGCTACAGCCTGTGACTATAGAATAGCCTATTTTGTCGGCGACCACAAACGCCCTTGTTCATACTCGTAACTATTACGTACACATATAACTCTTATCGTAGGCGCAGATGAGGCTAAGCCCCTTCGTCCATGACGCTACGCAAAAGTGACGGAACTCATTAGAAACTAGAGTTGCGAACTGATTGGAAACTCTGACTCGTCCACGACGCTACTGGAATTTCCTGAAACTCAGTCACTCAGTACACGATTTTATGTAAACAAAGTTTTGAAAACTAAAATAATTAACATAACTAGTGATAATTCGAACGATGACATGGAATTATTACTTCTCCAGTCACATAGACGTCAGAATCACTTATAATAACTTTTTATTCGTTCATTTTTCAACAGTTTCTCGTTAAAAGGATATTAGTGTTCTGTGGTTTCTCGAAACCAGTCGCCTGGCGACCAGCATGTCGAGTCGCCAGGAGACTAGTTACAAACGCGTTCCTTTTGAGTAGCGCCGTGGACGGACGCGCATTGAAATACTAGTGCTATCGCAGTCAGGCTACTCATCAAGTGACTACAGTTTCAGTCGCGTTCCTTTTGAGTCGCGCTGTGGACGAAGGGGCTAAGGCAGGCAAGTGGGGCCACTTTTGATAACATTTTGGCATACTCCTTTGCAGATTATTCACGTGTAGCGACACATCTGCGGAACGTACGGCGCCGATCGTTCGGTTCAATGCGCTCGCAGTATTTGCGCAGTGTTTGCGCAGTGTTGAATGCGTTTTGGCTGAAATAATCGCTCGAAGGGAGGTTCAGCGCTACGCTGAACGCGACGTAATTTCGGTATGGACGTAGCCCCTTCGTCCACGGCGCGACTCAAAAGGAACGCGACTGAAACTGTAGTCACTTATGAGTAGCCTGACTGCGATAGCACTAGTATTTCAATGCGCGTTCGTCCACGGCGCTACTCAAAAGGAACGCGTTTGTAACTAGTCTCCTGGCGACTCGACATGCTGGTTGCCAGGCGACTGGTTTCGAGAAACTGTTGAAAAATGAACGAATAAAAAGTAATTATAAGTGATTCTGAAGTCTATGTGACTGGAGAAGTAATAATTCCATGTCATCGCTCGAATTATCACTAGTCATGTTAATTATTTTCGTTTTCAAAACTTTGTTTACATAAAATCGTGTACTGAGTGACTGAGTTTCAGGAAATTCCAGTAGCGTCGTGGACGAGTCAGAGTTTCCAATCAGTCCGCAACTCTAGTTTCTAATGAGTTCCGTCACTTTTGCGTAGCGTCATGGACGAAGGGGCGTAATGTGTCATAGGGAACTTGAAAAAAACTGCGAGCGTATTGAACCGAACGATCGGCGCCGTACGTTCCGCAGATGAGTCGCTAAACTTACGTTTCCAATTTAAAAAAAAAACGCCTTTGAAATATGAACAATATTTTCAAGTGAAACAACTGTGGGTGGAGTGACCATGACATGCAAAACCATAAGGGTTCCTTGTTGGGTTTCGGAACCCTGAAAACGACGGTTGAATTTTAGGCTCGTTTTTTTAGTAGCGAGGGGGAAAATGAGTCAAATTTTAAAGCAATTACGAAGAAAATAATAAGTGATGATGACAGTGAGCAAAATAATATTTTTGAGGTTAGTTAACGGCACCATTATTTTTTTTAATTAGTCTACGTTATAACGTTAATAAAATTACAAGACTTTTCAAGATGATGAAGTCCTTAAAAATTATTAAATTTTACCTACTGTTTATAATTGAAATGAAATATGAATAATTGTTGGCCTAATTAAAGCCACTTGGGCCTGGTGGGAGCTTCCCAGACTTTCGATCCGAAGGTCGTGGGTTTGAATCCGGTGGTGCACCAATGAGTGAGTGAAATTGGAAAAAAGAAACGAAGAAAGTAAAAAGAAAAAACAGGCTTTCGACTTCCTATTTTAAATGCGAAAGTTTGTGAGGATATTTGGATGTTTGTTGTTCAATCACGCCGTAACGGCTCAACCGATTTCGTTGAAACTTGGTCTTGATAAAGTTCTTTACCTAGAAGATTTCTCCAGGGCAGGCAACGCATTAGCAATGCTCCAGGTGTTGCAGATGTCAATAGGCGACGGTAACCGCTTACCATCAGGTGGGCCGTAAGCCTGTTTGCCTCCGTATAACATAAAAAAAAAAAAAATAGCAATGCTACTTTTTGTGTAGTTACTACGTGAGCGTAGCCGCATAAGTATAACACATACTTATGTGTTACTAGCTTCCGCCTGCGGCTACGCTTATTTGTGAGTGGATTGAAAGACCAGAGTTAGTTGGGATGACAAATGTTTGGAAACGTGTGCTGTCATCCCACATCAGCGTGTTTTGTGCGGGATGAGATAGACACGTTGAAGGCCTTTGCCCACTACAACGTGTCATACCTCGACCGTGCTATGAACGTGTCAGACACGTATCGGACTCGGCCAGATACTACTGTGCCCACTTGAACGTGTCATTATATTCTCGTCATGATTTCACTGTCGATCCGGTTATGGCTACGGTGTTACTCGGTGACGGAACGATCTAGTGGGCATTGTTTCATATTAATTTTATTTATTTATTTAGAATACAGTATTGCATCATAACAGGTTTTTTTTTATCCCTAAGGCGATGCCATATGTTATAAGTAGATACATTATAATAAATAGGTACAATTAGATAGGTACTAATCAAAACATTTCGTTTCTATCACTACCTGTGCAAGTTGTAGGAGTTTCGGTAGGTGATTGAAAAAATATCGACGCTGTTCGCAGACAAGATATTGAGCAGATAGACAGCGAGTGACATGGGGGCAAACTTAAGTAGGTTGGTCATACAGTGGGGCACTTCCAGCATGGCGGGGTGGCGGCGCGCGCCCAAGTAACCAGCGCCATGTCTCTCCGTACCGATAGCCTGCAGTACCCTACCATACCTAGCACGAACAGACTCGGGTACATCAATGGGTAGTACGGATAGACTCCATATTATTTTAGGTAGGAAGCGTGTAAATTTGTTTTGGATCTTTTCCACCATGAGTTTGTGATTTAATTGATACAAAGAATATTTTTTGCATGTACCGATAAGGTTACATTCATATGATCCGTTGTAGTGTGTAAAATCCTTTAAACGGTCTTGTACTTTATCAGGCTTTAGCTAACATTCCATTCATAATCATCTAGCCGAAATGTTGAGACATGTCTCATATGTAGCTTAACCCTTAGCCTACATTACGGGCAATTGAAATAATATTTTATGAACGCGCGTTGCCTGACATTAAACCACAAATATTATACATACCATAGTGCTTCGTAACCATAGACATAGAGTATTCTACTCTACTAGAAGCAAAACTCCCATCATCATCATTTCAGCCGTACGACGTCCACTGCTGAACATGGCCTCCCCCACAGACAGAGCGAATTCCTTATCATGTGGGGGGATTTGCCCATAATCACCACGCTGGGTATGCGGGTTGGCGAGCGCAGTTAGAGCTATCGTTGTTAAAATGAGGGACGCTGCTGCCCATCCCCTAGCTTTTTTCCCTTAGTCGCCTCTTACGACATCCGTGGATAGGTAGATATGGAGAGGCCTATTCTTCAGCCGGGGCCACCACGGCCTGGCCTAAACTCCCGTACTAGGCAGTAGGTAATTACCTAGCATAATTGCGCGTCCATTGCGACTGTATCGCAACATTTGTATTGTTTCCTACGGAACTACGTACAAATGATAGACAAAAAACTTAAGGCCTGACTCAGCTCAAATGATATGAAAAGGGATAATTAAACTAAGGGCATATTTCACTAAAGCCGAGCTCAAACGGCGTGCAATATATTATCTAAATTTATTTAGAAATGATCCATGTGTCTCTTGAAGAAAGAAAGACATTGCGATATCATTGAGCTACATCGCACCAATATGTCAAAATAAAAATGTACTTAATGTAGTAGAGGTAAGGATCATTTTGAAACGAATTTTATGCCGTTCGAACACGACTGATAGGCATATTTGCTTTTAGAACTTGCTGTGACTGGCCTCATAGCTCAGTTGGTACTAACTCTGCCTTCTGTGCTAGAGGTCGCGGGTTTGATTCCCACACTGGACAAACATTTCTGACTAACACAGATGCTTGGTCTGTGTCTGGGTGTTAAATATATATCTATTATGTATATCAGTCTCTGGTACCCATAGTACAGGCTATGCCTAGTTTGGGATCAGTTGAACGTGAGTGATATGTCCGGAACATTAAAAAAAATAACAAAATAAGAACTTCCTATCTAGCTCAGTTAGTGGAGTTACACTTCTAAACGCTTGTGCTGATTTATACATATCTGAAGTATGTAACAACATAGTATCAATAGGTATATAGCCACAAATAGCTGACCGTTCAAATAAAACATCCGATTGCCACAAGCGATTACTAGCGATAGCGGAGTTTTTGGTCAACGAACTTAAATAAAAGTATTTTTTTTTTATACAACTGAGGTGGCAAACAAGCATACGGCCCACCTGTTGGTAAGCGGTTACCGTAGCCTATGAGCGCTTGCAATACCAGAGGCATCACGCACGTGTTGCCGACCCCGAACCCCCTCACCCCTAAAGAGCTCTGGCAACCTTACTCATCGCAGGAACACAACACTATTTGAAACAAATAATGTTATTTGGCTGCGATCTTCTGCAAGGCGGAGGTACCTCTCCAGGCGGGCTGCTCCAATTCAGAACGAGAAAATCTCGCTGTGCCCTACCTCCTATTAAAAATACCTCCTAAGTAATTTCAGTAAAATTCCTAGGATCACTTTGAAACGGTTATTTTATTTTATTTTATGTTTAGTTATAGATGAAGCTTAGGCTCGCAAAGCCTCGCCATGCCGAGAAGAATTATTTTATAAAACTTTCTTCAACGGCCCTTTCTTTAGGCACATTATACGTAATATATTTAACGCATATTTCCCTTTGAGTCCTTTCGCACATCGCACAGTGTCACGTGGTTCACGCTGCTGTGCATCACGTGTGCTAATCCTCGTCTCATTTCACTTGCCAGTGAGCGCCACGCCTTGGTCGGTTCGCTGCACATCTGAAATTACACATTTTCATCAGAATTTCAAACGGAACTTTATAAAAGAAGGTTATGATGTACCTACAGTGCGGCTATGTTTTTTTTCAATTTTCAGTTTTCAATGTCTTCTAATTTTTAGATTCTAGGATATGCCGGTTTCCTCACGATGTTTTCCGAGCACTAGTATAGCGCATATACATTTTTCGAACAGAAAATCTATTGGTGCTCGACCGGGTTCGAACCCAAAACCTGTGGATCGGAAGGCACGGCCACTACCACCACTTCACCAGTGCAAATAAGTAACGTGTAGGTATACGTGTTTAATCATATCCAGTCCACTCCATCCAAAGGTAGAGATCGCTATTCAGCGATAAAACCGCCAAATGTATCACATAGTTTAGTTTTTATTGTTTTTTATGTTTTTTTTTTTTTTTTTTTTTTAATATTCCGGACAGATCACACACGGTCAACTGATCCCAAACTAGGCATAGCCTGTACTATGGGTACCAGCGACTGATATACATAATAGATATATATTTAACACCCATACACAGAACACACATCTGTGTTAGTCACAAATGTTTGTCCAGTGCGGCAATCGAGACCGCTACCTCTAGCGCAGAAGGCAGAGCAGCTACTACCAACTGAGCTATGAGGCCTGTCAGTTTGTACTTATTATGGTGTGCAATAAACATCTAATTATCTGTATTTCCTTTGTTCCAGGCATAGTAAACCGAGGTGACTCATTCAGACGCCGCCGCTCGCGGTCTGGGAGCCTTGCGCCCGCCTCACCAGCCCAGTCAGCCCCGGAGCCTACGGAGCGCAGGCCAGTGGCCCTGCACAGGGTGGCCATGGTGGGAGCGCCGGGTGTCGGCAAGACGGCGCTGGTCAGCCAGTTTCAGACCAGTGAATGTATCAACGCGTACGACAAAGAGAGAGGTATGTGAATGTTATTTATATGGTCCTTTTTTATGGAACGACACCAACAGAAGACACGTATCTTAAAAAAAGCTAATTTGACAGAAATTACAATGAAAATAAAAAAAAATAAGTTGTAAAAAAAAAGTGGGGTGTTTTTTTTTTCTTTTTTTATTTTATACGGAGGCAAACATGCTTACGACCCACCTGATGGTAAGCGGTTACCGTCGCCTATTGACATCTGCAACACCTGGAGCATTGCTAATGCGTTGCCTGAATTTGTTGGAGAAATCTTTTTGTATATTTCTTAAAGCTCTTCATGTTGATTAATAAGAGCGGTTGTTTTTTATACAACTATGGTGGCATACAAGCTTACGGCCCACCTGTTGGTAAGTGGTTACCGTAGCCTATGAACAGGCATCACGCACGCGTTGCGTCCCCATTTATTGGAAAATAAAAATTGTTTGCACCGTTAATTAAGGTTCAGTCCGGTGTAACAGGGTGGGCAGGGACGGAGTCAGGCAATAATTGAAGCGCTCGTGCCGTAGCTTATCTAGTCGGGAACGCCACTATGTATAAAACGATAGTTTTGTACAAAGTTGCGTTCAATATTCGGGTGGATGTCCGCCAGTATGGGAATAGAAAGATGATTGATGAAAGTTTTCATGTTGGAAATTCCAACCGAAGTGCTCTATGCTCAAGTCATGAATGAAGAATGTTTTAAGCCGCTACCGAGCCGTTCACAATGTGTCAATTTACGAATAAATGCTATAAATACAGACGTAGATTCCTGTTGCTAATTTGACATTGGCGATGGACTCGATGGAAGTCAAAAGTCTTCAAACTGATGATATGTCCGGAATTTAATAAAAAAAAAAAAACTTGTTGCTGATTTGACATTGGCGATGGACTCGATGGAAGTCAAAAGTCTTCAAACTGGTTCGTAGCCTCAATGAGTATAATCAGCTAGTTAGAAGGTATGAGCCCCGACTGTGAAAATATATTTTGAGTAAGGCCGGAGTGGCGGTAAAACAAATTATTAGTTCAACAATTAAAACTCAAACTTATTTAATTTTAGATACGGTACACATTAAAAAATCACACCAAGTGGTCGAGAGGCATTTTGTAATTTAAACCGTTACCCGAATGTAAGTTTGAATAATAAGTGGTCCCCTTCTGTCCATTCTAATTGCAAACATGCTTACGACCCACCTGATGGTAAGCGGTTACCGTCGCCTATTGACATCTGCAACACCTGGAGCATTGCTAATGCGTTGCCTGAATTTGTTGGAGAAATCTTTTTGTATATTTCTTAAAGCTCTTCATGTTGATTAATAAGAGCGGTTGTTTTTTATACAACTATGGTGGCATACAAGCTTACGGCCCACCTGTTGGTAAGTGGTTACCGTAGCCTATGAACAGGCATCACGCACGCGTTGCGTCCCCATTTATTGGAAAATAAAAATTGTTTGCACCGTTAATTAAGGTTCAGTCCGGTGTAACAGGGTGGGCAGGGACGGAGTCAGGCAATAATTGAAGCGCTCGTGCCGTAGCTTATCTAGTCGGGAACGCCACTATGTATAAAACGATAGTTTTGTACAAAGTTGCGTTCAATATTCGGGTGGATGTCCGCCAGTATGGGAATAGAAAGATGATTGATGAAAGTTTTCATGTTGGAAATTCCAACCGAAGTGCTCTATGCTCAAGTCATGAATGAAGAATGTTTTAAGCCGCTACCGAGCCGTTCACAATGTGTCAATTTACGAATAAATGCTATAAATACAGACGTAGATTCCTGTTGCTAATTTGACATTGGCGATGGACTCGATGGAAGTCAAAAGTCTTCAAACTGATGATATGTCCGGAATTTAATAAAAAAAAAAAAACTTGTTGCTGATTTGACATTGGCGATGGACTCGATGGAAGTCAAAAGTCTTCAAACTGGTTCGTAGCCTCAATGAGTATAATCAGCTAGTTAGAAGGTATGAGCCCCGACTGTGAAAATATATTTTGAGTAAGGCCGGAGTGGCGGTAAAACAAATTATTAGTTCAACAATTAAAACTCAAACTTATTTAATTTTAGATACGGTACACATTAAAAAATCACACCAAGTGGTCGAGAGGCATTTTGTAATTTAAACCGTTACCCGAATGTAAGTTTGAATAATAAGTGGTCCCCTTCTGTCCATTCTAATTGCAAACATGCTTACGACCCACCTGATGGTAAGCGGTTACCGTCGCCTATTGACATCTGCAACACCTGGAGCATTGCTAATGCGTTGCCTGAATTTGTTGGAGAAATCTTTTTGTATATTTCTTAAAGCTCTTCATGTTGATTAATAAGAGCGGTTGTTTTTTATACAACTATGGTGGCATACAAGCTTACGGCCCACCTGTTGGTAAGTGGTTACCGTAGCCTATGAACAGGCATCACGCACGCGTTGCGTCCCCATTTATTGGAAAATAAAAATTGTTTGCACCGTTAATTAAGGTTCAGTCCGGTGTAACAGGGTGGGCAGGGACGGAGTCAGGCAATAATTGAAGCGCTCGTGCCGTAGCTTATCTAGTCGGGAACGCCACTATGTATAAAACGATAGTTTTGTACAAAGTTGCGTTCAATATTCGGGTGGATGTCCGCCAGTATGGGAATAGAAAGATGATTGATGAAAGTTTTCATGTTGGAAATTCCAACCGAAGTGCTCTATGCTCAAGTCATGAATGAAGAATGTTTTAAGCCGCTACCGAGCCGTTCACAATGTGTCAATTTACGAATAAATGCTATAAATACAGACGTAGATTCCTGTTGCTAATTTGACATTGGCGATGGACTCGATGGAAGTCAAAAGTCTTCAAACTGATGATATGTCCGGAATTTAATAAAAAAAAAAAAACTTGTTGCTGATTTGACATTGGCGATGGACTCGATGGAAGTCAAAAGTCTTCAAACTGGTTCGTAGCCTCAATGAGTATAATCAGCTAGTTAGAAGGTATGAGCCCCGACTGTGAAAATATATTTTGAGTAAGGCCGGAGTGGCGGTAAAACAAATTATTAGTTCAACAATTAAAACTCAAACTTATTTAATTTTAGATACGGTACACATTAAAAAATCACACCAAGTGGTCGAGAGGCATTTTGTAATTTAAACCGTTACCCGAATGTAAGTTTGAATAATAAGTGGTCCCCTTCTGTCCATTCTAATTGCAAACATGCTTACGACCCACCTGATGGTAAGCGGTTACCGTCGCCTATTGACATCTGCAACACCTGGAGCATTGCTAATGCGTTGCCTGAATTTGTTGGAGAAATCTTTTTGTATATTTCTTAAAGCTCTTCATGTTGATTAATAAGAGTGGTTGTTTTTTATACAACTATGGTGGCATACAAGCTTACGGCCCACCTGTTGGTAAGTGGTTACCGTAGCCTATGAACAGGCATCACGCACGCGTTGCCGACCCCGCCAGCCTCCTCGCTCTTGTGCGTAATCTTAGCGATACATTCAGTATTTATTGCTATTGTGCTTATGTAGATAATATCTATCGTATAACGATTATGTTTCACACATTGCCATCGCGTCCCCATTTATTGGAAAATAAAAATTGTTTGCACCGTTAATTAAGGTTCAGTCCGGTGTAACAGGGTGGGCAGGGACGGAGTCAGGCAATAATTGAAGCGCTCGTGCCGTAGCTTATCTAGTCGGGAACGCCACTATGTATAAAACGATAGTTTTGTACAAAGTTGCGTTCAATATTCGGGTGGATGTCCGCCAGTATGGGAATAGAAAGATGATTGATGAAAGTTTTCATGTTGGAAATTCCAACCGAAGTGCTCTATGCTCAAGTCATGAATGAAGAATGTTTTAAGCCGCTACCGAGCCGTTCACAATGTGTCAATTTACGAATAAATGCTATAAATACAGACGTAGATTCCTGTTGCTAATTTGACATTGGCGATGGACTCGATGGAAGTCAAAAGTCTTCAAACTGATGATATGTCCGGAATTTAATAAAAAAAAAAAAACTTGTTGCTGATTTGACATTGGCGATGGACTCGATGGAAGTCAAAAGTCTTCAAACTGGTTCGTAGCCTCAATGAGTATAATCAGCTAGTTAGAAGGTATGAGCCCCGACTGTGAAAATATATTTTGAGTAAGGCCGGAGTGGCGGTAAAACAAATTATTAGTTCAACAATTAAAACTCAAACTTATTTCATTTTAGATAAGGTAGGTACATTATTACAAAATCACACCATAGCGAAATGGTCCAGGCATTTTGTAATTAAAACCGTACCCGAATGTAAGTTTGAATCATAAGTCCTTATGTATCTTATGTCCATTGTAATGTCCATGTTGGCCCGCCCTAAGTCCGGTCCTGGGCAGATTGAAAAACATCAACTACGGTAGCGAAGTGTGACGTTATTCTACCAAGGGGGATGGATGAAATACTAAAAATATCGATTTCAGGCTTCATTTTTGAGGTCAACTTTTTACATAGCTAGGTAAACTTATACATAAATGTGTACATGATTTTTTGCATTGGCGGAGTGCTTTGAAAGGACAAAGGCATATCGCAATTGTTTCATCTAGATTAGAAGGTTAGGTAGGTACTTAGTAACGGCTCAACAGATTTCGATGAAACTTGGATTATAGAAGGTGATTCATAACATGTATACCGTCCCGAAAGGGGGTTATTCCATCAACAGAAAGTAATAATATTAGCGAAAAAAAACATCAATATTAACTTTTTTTTTCATATTTATTTTCTCAAACATTCTCAAATTAGTGGTTTTTGGTATTTTTATCATCTTTAAAACTAATAACTAAACGTACAAGAAGTTCATAATCGAGATTGCTACCTAAAACAGCTGATTTATTGAGTTTGACCTGATTTGACCCCAAAACAGCTGATTTTCGCATAGAGTTTTCTCAATGAAAAATGTCGAATTTCCAAAAGTCGTAGAACAAACTTTATTGCCAATTGGTTGAAGAATAAGCCCCTTTCGGGATGGAATACATATTTAGAATCTCCTTGTACAGAGTTCTTTGCCTAGAAGTTTAGTAATATGTTATCTGTGGCCTAGAATTATACCAACTTTGGTCGACGCCGCCGGTGATAAGAGAGCTGGCTCATTCCTTGCTCAAATAATTTCTTTGGCAATTCAACGCGGGAATGCAGCCAGTGCTCTTGGCATCTTGCCGCATGTCCAAAATTATTTGTTTAATTATTTTCTATTTTATTTTGTAATTATTTGATTTTAAAGTATGTATATAGTATGTATAAGTGTATATTTTAAAAATAAAGGAAAGCCTAGAATAGCATATAGGCATCTTTGACTTTTTATCTAGGAACCACGCGAGCGAAACCGCGGGCACAAGCTAGAAAATTATACAGGAAAGGCTTGTGGAAGGTAAAAAAACTATGGTCGTTTTGTTAGTTATGTCTGCGTAATCACAAGGTTTGCGCCCCAGAGAAAAACATCTATTATTCAGGTGACTAATTAGTTTTCAGTATGCAGAGCTCCTAACAGCTATTATGAGAGATAATAATTTGATAATATTGACATTATTAGAATAAGAAAGTAAGTTAAGGGTCATTCCATGTCAAACGTAGTACTTGTTACACACATTTAGAGTAGAATTTAGGAAATCCGGTGAAGAATATTTGAAATTAAGATCGATTTTAAGGAACTGTGGAGTAAGGGGTGGTTGGGCAACCATAAAATATGCTTTCTTGTAAAAACATTGTTCAAAAGCAACGTAAATGTGTACAGCCTGTAACACTTGTTACATGGAATGACCCTTAAATTAATTATTAAATAAACGAGCTGTTACCCGCGACTTCGTTAGCATCGTTAGCATCTACTAATTATTAGTAGGTATAGGTAATTAGTAGGCTATAAGCTAGTCTATTTTAAATGCGAAAGTTTTTGCGGATGTTTCTGGTTCGATCACGCCGTAACGGCTCAACCGATTATGATGAAACTAGGAATAGATAGAGTTCTTTACCTAGAATAGGATATAGGTTACTTTTGGAGCACGCGGATATGAGGCATCCCGCGGGCAAAGCCGCGGGCTCAAGCTAGTTTTTATATATTTCTAGCACTAATCCATATTTCTCGTACATTTTCCAGCAAATGTTCACAAAATATAATAGGTATTTTTTTATGAACAAAAATTTTGTGTGATCTCTGCTTATTAGTCAAACAAGCTTGAAGGTCCAATTTACGATAAATGAGGCCATTTGTGTAACATGTTTGTTTGTTTACCCCGATGGTTCATTTCGAAGAGGAATAATGAATTATGTTTTTGTTCACAATATTGACGTCAAAGGGTGAAAATATTCAAAGAAAATTCACAAAAAACGCGTCGACAAGATGCGCAGCAAAATATTATGAAATAAAGCTGTTGCTTGCTTACTTGTCGTGTTACTGATCCTATCTTGGTCATCCTGTATTAGGTCAATGACCAGGTTGAGGTATGGTGGCCTTGAAAAGGGCCTATGACCGTCGATAAATGAATGGTAAGGAAAGTTAAAGTGGCACTTGCGCGTTTTATCATCCTCAATATTTTATTTATTTACTGAAGTATTTAGAATTATTAACCGAATGAACACGAACACTATTAGACCTTTTGAAAAATACGTTTTACTCACGTCTGTGTCGAAGATAATTTCTCGATTCGTCTAGAGAATCTTCATCAGGGTGAGTATGATCTACAGCTCGCTCCAACCCTCTCGCATTCGCGTCTCACAACGTAACACAAAATGTAGTATGGTATAACTCACGATATTTTTGAAAGTGAAAAACGGACACTGTTCAAAAGAGACGTTTCATCAATATATGGAGCCTGGGCCTGCACTGTGTACACTACTCTAAAATATGGCTAAGCAATAAAGAAAACGTATATAATTGGTTATTTTATTTAAATTGACTTCGTTCTAAGGTACATTAAGATTTTCTTCGACAAAGAGAGCAACACACAGCGCTACAAAAATATGGCGGATGGACGTGCGTGAAATGTCATTTTGACAACCAACAACCAATTTTGAAACATTTATCTGTTGGTATGTTTTTGTTTAGCTTCGTTGTTTTGTTTATGTACTGTATTATTTATCAATTATCATCCATCCATCTAACGCATCCATATACTCCACAAAGCGAAGTGTAATGTTAAATACTTTGTTGCGTTAGTATAAGTTATGACCAGGCCCAGAATTAAATGACTCCTTTTTAGGAGTCTGATTACACCCTGTATATTTACACCCTGTATATGTATGTAACGCAGTTCACAGGCCGTTCAAAAGGTTCCATCTCGGCCTAACGACTTTTATAGCCGGGACCGTCAGCTTAAAGCACCCTCCGAAGCATGGGTATAAATAACTACAGAACCCTACACATTGAAAGTCCCGTACGAACTTGGCCAGTTATTCAATCTCGAATATTTTGGTTTCCTTTCGGCACTGATACATATTTTTAGTGAACAATCAGTATACAAGGTGATTAATAATAATAAGTTATAAAGGTGATAAAAGTGGGGAATGGGGGAGGGATGACCTCGGTGGCGTAGTAGGCGAGTGCTCGTCTGAGATGCAAGGGGAACGGGTTCGATTCGGTCTGGGTTTTTTATTACAATGGTTCTCGTAGTTTCTGACCCACGACACAGAGAATCCTAGTGTGGGGTCAGGTCTATGTATGTAACTGTTGGGTGTTATTATTATTTATAGAATAAGGTCCTTACTAACCTGTAAGGATAGGAGTACACTAGTTACGGAACACGTCGTACCTACTAATATAAAACTATTACGTTACTGACTGACCTGAAGTCCTAGGAGAATGAAATTTAGAGGGTAACTTCCTGTAGTAGTATAGGGGTGCACTAAGAAAGGAATTCCCGAAACTGAACCCCTAAGGGGGTTACGGGGATTGAAGTTTGTATGAAAACAAAGACGCTGGAGTTTGCAAAAGTTTTAATAAAATCCAAAAATATTCCTGAATTTAGAGACCTTTTTTCGGGCAAGTGGCGCAAAGGGGTTGCCATTCTTAATTAAAACAGGAAGATTTTGTTACAAAATTGATAACTCTTTTTGTGTTCAAATTTAAAATAGATTGGAATATTTTTTTTTAATTTTGTATTTATTTTAGTCCTCCACCTCTTTATTACATTTATTTACGTAGCTTCGCTTTATTTCGTTCTTAATTGAATGAAAGTTTTTTTTATTTATTTTTATGTTCTTAATTAATCTAAGTTCATCATCATTATTATAATCTATGATATGCAAAAAGAAATATGTAGGACACTATCTATTAATCCATTAATAATCTGTTATAATAATAATAATACTTAATTAATGCACATTCAAGCACCACACTAACACACTCACCTACTCGAGGACACACTTATTCACACACATACATACACCACATATATACACGCATATACACATACACACACACATACACATATATATAATATTAGTTTTGTGTCAAATCAGTGACGGTCGTAATTAATAAATGTATTAGCTAAAAAAAATAAAATCCTTTATTGGCTTTAAGTAAAGTGAATTAGTTAAGTTGGACCATATTATCTAAGAGCTGTGGATTTTGTTTCATTAATAAAAAAAAAAAAAAAAAAAAAAAAAAAAAATAATCTGCATGATAATTTATGAAAATAACTGTAATTGGACATACCTATGTTAACCGTTAATGAAATAAATGAATATGAATATTCAGTTATCTAAGTTATGCATACCTTATTAAAAAGATCTTAGATCCATCGACTTATCCATCAATCTATTCGATTTATTCAGATAATATAATGCCGTTTAGGATACCATACATCAACCTGCTCGCTGATAATGCAGATGACCAAGAAAGAGCCATTAACACAACAAGCAAGCAAGGAAACCACGACGTTACCTAGTGGTTTAATCTAACGGCTGCCGTCGCCCTAAGGCCGGCCGCAATTTAGATACGTTTACGTACGTAATTGAATGGTATATGTATGAATATGTATGTGTATGTGCATGTGACTTCCCGACCCTCGAAGAACTACGAAAGCTCGCAGGCAGGGTTCAAATTAGTTATATATGGTCGTGTATTTCCGACGCCCGACATGATACTATTTAGTTGGGGATCAAGATTCAAGATTCAAGATGTTTATTTGCAGAAATAAGTGTTACAGAGAGGTCTTAAAGCTATGAATATGGCACTTATAAACTTATTCACTCTTTTCGAGCATCGTAAATTATTGTTTTAGACGAAAGACTGTAAACTTTACACATACTATATACGTAAATTTTTGGGTATACTACAGAAACAGGACTCTTTGAATATAAATAATATACAAATAAGCAACATTCACTATAAAGTTAGCTATAGGAAACATTACAACATCATCAACATACTGTATGACCAATCAAGATGGGTCAGTATGGGAAAGTCTGAAACTACATTCTCATTCACAAAAGGAAAGGGCCTTTTTCTACACCCCATATTATACTAAAGTTTGTTCTACGACTTTTGGAAATTCAAGATTTTTGATTGAAAAACAGTATGAAAAATTTTGCTGTTTCTGAGTCAAATCAGTTTATCATACTCAATTATCTTGAAGTATGTTTCATAATTAGTAAATGTGATAAAAATACCGAAAACGAATTAAAACAATTTCCATGAAAAAATCTTAAAATCAATTTTAGTATGTTTTTTTTTGCTAATATTTAGACTGAACCAGAAATCCTATGAAATTTGGAGTGTAGCCTTCTATTATAGGATAGGAATTGCCTAAACTCAACCCCTTATAGGTGTTGAGTTGCAGGGGTGTTTAATTTTGTATGAAAAAAATATATCACGCGAACGAACTTGCGAGGATTTTCTTTATACGGATATTAACGTAAGTATGCGCATTCAATACGTACGAAAATAATTGTACGAAAACGTAAGACACAAATTCGTATCTAACGTGCGGCCGGCCTAAGACCTAATTCCAGCAAGCAACTCTATCAGGCCATAATGTGTAACAAAGGGATACTATTAAGGCTTTCCAGAGCAATACGCCCGTCTGAGTGGGCCCATAAAACACGCGGGATGTGGCGTATTTGAGCTGTATGTATAAGCGTGTTTTCAATTACGCCACATCCATCCACTGAGGCGTGGCGAGGTGCTAGTTAGCTAGGTTAGTAGCTACTAGCACGAGTTTGATTTTATTGGGTGCCTTTTACTTGGCGAATTTTAGAAGTATGTTGACAACGTGTTTTTGCATTATAATAATGTGCAATATTCATCATCATCTTAAGCACCAACGAGTGCCTTGACGAACGGTCTTGAGCCTTTTCCATACATCGACAACCCGCAACCTTTGTTACCTTGTTATAAAGGTGGTAATAATACCAAAAACAGATGATTAAAGGTAGAGAAGTAACTGAAAAAAAAGCATTAAGCAATGTAAAAAAATGATATGGCTGTAATACCTAACAATGTTCTGTGTGTGAAAACTGAAAAATAAAATAAAATAAAAAAAAAAGATTGAAGAAAATATTCTTTCTTTTTATTTATAGAATAGGCTTATTTCGTGTTAGTAAAGGTACTAATTACGAAACACGTTAAACAACAACATAATATGACGGTCCCCGCTTCTATTGAACCAAAGCTTATGACCCGCTGTTTTCATGGCCACTCGGTGTAGTTAACTGCGAAAAATTCAATCAACATCCCATCGACATGCGACCCACATCGTCTTTATCACGTCTACTGCTGAGTAGAGGCCTCCATAGACTTCAAAGGGACCTATGTTGAGCGGCCAAACAGTCAATATCAAAAGTTCGTGACAGGATTATTGGACAGTTTCAAAAGTGTTTTATTAATAATATTCTCTATGTAGAGAAACAAGCGAGAGCAAGAGAAAGAAGCAAGAATACTGTAGAGAAAGTAGTAGGTATTATAAAACTCTAATTTCCGAAATACGAAACAATTCGAAATTCATCAACATCTGATGCTGGCCATGTAACGAACAGCGGAAAACGCAATCAACATCCGACCTGCATGTCACTTTATTTATTCGCAATTTATTTATTTGTTGAAAGTGCACAAACATTATGTATATTACCGATTATATAAAATATCATCATAAAAACAGGGTCTGATATACATAGAAATAAAAGTGCACTATAGCATTATATTTCGCAATTAACTGGCCTCATAGCTCAGTTGGTAGTAACTCTGCCTTCTGCGCTAGAGGTCGCGGGTTCGATTCCCGCACTGGACAAACATTTGTGGCTAACACAGATGTTTGTTCTGTGTCTGGGTGTTAAATATATATCTATTATGTATATCAGTCTCTGGTACCCATAGTACAGGCTATGCCTAGTTTGGGATCAGTTGACCGTGTGTAATATGTCCGGAATATTTATAATATTTATTTTATTTTATATTTCGCAATTCAATACGCTGCGCTCATGCAACCGCTAAGCTTATAAACTCGCAACTTTTATGGCCCCTTGAACGTACCCATGTCATGAACACCGGAAAATTCAATCCACATCCCACCGACATCTGACATCGCTTCATTACCTTTTTTCAGGATTAAGATTATCTAATTTAACATCTCATCATCGGTATGGATTTTCCACCCATTTTCCTTAGACGTTAGCATCAGTTTCGGGCGTAATCGATCGCGATTCCATCGCGTTGACAATTATTGGAAAACACTGTGGTTTGATTGGCGTGCTTCCGATCCGTCGAATATTCAGTCTGATAGATTTATTGATTTTCGTTGGATTCGAATTCGAAATTGTTGTGCATAAGATCCTAAAAGAAGATCTCTGGCCGAAGGGTGTTGTGTTCCGTCGCTTCCGCGGGCGGATACCTACTGCCAATGACAATTCGCGTCACACGTCGCAGTTTCTACGTGGCAATTAATTGTGTTTTTATATTATTATTATTAAGTCATTTATTTCAGGCAACACAGCAAAGTACATGTACAAATACAGGGCCCATAGATATATATACCTTAAAACTAAAATACATATAATATTCACATTGCATATAATATTAGGGTTTATTGTTCTTTGGCGCATCCCTATAGCGTCGGAAAACTATTCCTGCAGGCCAGAAGTCGGGAGAGAGGAACATGTCGCGAAGCTTCGCAGGCACCTTCAGCACGTACGATTTGAAGTTCGTCTCTCTAGACGACTCCAGGCGTTGCAGATGTAGCTGTATATTGGACGGGTCTCGGCTCCAAAACCGAGTCCTCTCCTTCACAAATCGGAGAACCTCCTCCCCTGATGTTTGAGCATCCAGTCTAGATACATAGATCGAGATGGTCGGGTCCACAGCACGCAGAGTGATCTCCGATGCTATATTAATATGTATGTTAGTCTTTAAGGTATATATCTACATGGGCCGTAGTGTAAGAAAAATTCCATCTGTTTTTTATTCTATTGTTGCTATCTATCTATCTATAAGACTCTTATAAGTAACGAATAAACGGTGCTATATGTTTTAAAACTAGAAGTCCGTCCCGAACAAGTTTAAACGGACGAAAATTGATAAGTGACTTGTGAGGGCTAATAACACGTTTTTGTCGTCAGAGATAAATAAACAAGAATAGGAGCTATATCGACCGTGTTGCCCGCGTGATGAATTACCTTCGTGACGTATCGCTATTAACGGAGACAGTATTATTTGTACTCCCTTTATTCTTCTCTTGCCTATTTGTAGGTTTTCCGGGTTTGTTGACTGTAAAAATGATCATGACAGAGCCTGATTTAAACGGGGTGCTTTATCAATGTTTTAATATTTTACGCTACTCGCGAGTACAGACATCTTTTTGGGGTGTCTATAGATTATTGTTACTCCGTACGAGTACATTACTACTTACCTACAACACGTAGAGGTTAACTAGGCACCTCGCTGTAATGTTTTGTCTCATTCTCACTCGCGAGAGCGGTAGGCGGCGGCGTGTGGTGGGAGGGAAAAGCACATTCCACGCAGTGCCAAGTTAATTTCTGCGTGTTGTACTACTAAAAAAGTTGTTAACGCTCGTGATACGGAAACCTGTCTCTGTCCCTGTCTCTGACAGTCCTTAAAAGCTCGTATTCGCATATGTGCGTGACTTGTCCATATTGTTTCTGTCTGACCCAAATTGGTTTACGCGAAAATACTTGACAGGCGTCAAAGGCAAAGTTAAAAGGTGTTTATTTCAATTAAATTACTAGAATCACTTTGAAACGTCTTAGAAACTAGGTGAAGCTACGCCTGTTCCTCGCGACCAAAGTGCACACGCACACACTTTCAGTTGAAGCCTTTGATCTGACATGAACAATGCAAAAGTTTGTATGGATGTTTCGATGTTTCTTTGCTGCTCAATCGCGCCAAAACGGCTGAGCAGTTTTGAATGGAATGGACAAGTCGAGATTAAAATAAGTCATTAAAGGCTAGTTTATATTCAGATACCTACAACGCGAGCAAAACTGCAGTGGAAGCTTCTTCTTCTTGAGTCAAGGACTCCTTCAAACTCTACTCGACCAATATGTAGCAACCTCGAAGTGGAAGCTAGCTGTAAACAAATAAACAAAAGTTATAGTAAAAATAAACAAACAGTGTGCTTCCCCAGTGATCATGGTGTTTTCTGTTTGCGTAATGACTTTGGGAAAACCAGCGGGGAAAACGTCAACTTGGTGTTTACTTCACGGGGAAATTTGTGTGAATAAGCCAAAATTTCGGTAAATTGACATTACGGCATCACCGTCTCTGTCTCGTTTGATTAACAAAGGAGGCTCATCTCGATAGGTTGAATAGTTACGAAATTTCGTGGTCGAGCTCACATGGCGTACGGGAAGACAGAAGAGCCCTAGTAGCGCATTCAGGTCCGTAGCGGTGCGTCGGACAAACCCACACACCGACCTCACCGTAGCGTATTCGCTTGCATTCTTGCAAATAAATATCACTCACTTGCGCTCGCGGCTTCACTCGTACATACACAAAAAGTAGCCTTTATGCTATTCTAGGTAAAGAACTCTATCTATTCCAAGTTTCATCGACGGCGTGATTGAACAAAACATTGTCACAAACTTTCGCATTCATAATATTAGTAGGATTCATTCGAAAAAACGTTAAATCTGTAACGGCGCGACCAAACAAAGCTTTGTAGCCTGGTAGTGGTACAAAGCAGAGGCATTAATCACCTGTCATCGCCGGCATGCAATTTCCAATTGTAAGGTGACAAGTAATCGCGGGGGGGGTCGGTGAGCAAGTTTTCTGTCTCTAAAACTCTACAGCACAGAAATTGCTATGTACCAGTTCCGAGTCACAACTCCGAGTGGTCCCCCCTGGTAACTGTAGTGTGAGGTAAAATCATTTAAAATGATCATACCTCTCACTATAGGCTAACGTGACCGGGAAAAACTCGCCAAGACGCACTGGCCAGCGTGGCGTTTTAAGGCTAAACCCTCTTTGTATGATAAGTACCAAAAAGCCACGGCCCTCAGTCCCCAGCAGCCCCGCTATTCCTGACTCTGGCAGCGGTCACGGTTCCGGCGGGGCAGAGGGTGCGAAGAATCACTGGAAGTCGCCCAGCTGCCACAACCCAACGACCCTGACCTTGGCATGTTATAACGCCAAGACGTTGCGAACGGACGAACGATTGATCGAATTTCAAGTTGAACTGGAGACCATAAGATGGGACGTGATAGGACTGTCGGAGGTCAGAAGAAAGGGTGAAGACCTGATTAAACTCACAACAGGTGATCTATTCTTCTACCGAGGTAACGAAGACTCTACTTATGGTGGAGTGGGGTTTTTAATAGCGAAACATATTGCACCCTCTATTATAAACATCAAGAGTATATCAACTCGAGTTTGTTTCGCTGTTCTAAAGCTCAACAATCGATACGCACTAAAAATAGTGCAAGTATACGCCCCAACGTCAGACCATTCAGACGAAGAAGTGGAGGAACTTTACGATGACATATCGAAAGCCCTAGATGACGGACCATGTCATTATAATACTATAATAGGCGACTTTAATGCCAAAATTGGCCAACCTTTGCTGAATGAGAAATCTGTCGGTAGGTTTGGTCTCGGTGTGCGTAACAAGAGAGGCCAATCTCTTGTAAATTTTCTCGAATACAAAAAGCTCTATGCAATGAACACCTTCTTTCAGAAACGAGCCTCGAGAAAGTGGACATGGATTGGTCCAGGGGGAAAGATCAAAAATGAGATTGATTACGTCATAAGTGACCATAAATACGTAGTTACTGATGTCTCTACCCTCTCACGCTTTAAGACCGGAAGCGACCATAGGATGGTGAGAGCCACGTTTAAATTTGACTTCAAAAGTGAAAGAACAAAAATGATAACATCGCAGAGAAGGTATGAACAACAAGAAATCAACTTTCTCTCAGAAGCCTTTCAAATAGACCTGAAAAACCAATTTGATGGTCTAGAAATGTCGAACTTGGATGTAGATCATACCAATAACCTCCTCTGTAAGATCATAACCGAGACCACCAAAAAACACCTCAAAGGAACACGCAAAAAGACCAATAAACTATCACCAGAAACAATTAATTTAATCAATAAAAGAAGAGATATGTTTTGTAGAACGGTTAGGGATAAAAAAGAAATAGATAACATAAATAAAGTAATAAATAAATCAATTAGGAAAGACATTAGAACGTACAACACAAATACAATTATTAACACAATAAAAACTTACAGAGGTCCAAAAATATTTAGAAGAAAAACTAGTACTGGTTGTAAGCAGATAATTAAACTTAAGGACAGAAACGGTAACATAGTGACAGATAGGAATCAGCTTTTGACCATTGTAGAAGAGTTTTACGAAACACTTTATGCATCAAATTCTGCAGAACCTGTTTCTCCTGGAGATGATTCTAGAGCTCCACCAATTGAACATCACAACACGGTGACTTTACCACCAATACTACCGTGTGAAGTTTCAAAAGCTCTTCACGACATGAAGGCGGATAAATCTCCTGGTGAAGATGGAATTACGGTTGAGCTACTACGCGCAGGTGGCGAACCAGTACTTCAGATTGTCACAAAGCTTTTCAATAGGGTCTTATTTAATGTTCGAACACCTGAACCATGGAAAAATGCTGTAGTTAAAATTTTACACAAGAAGGGGGATGTTGCTAAATTAAATAATTACCGGCCTATAAGTCTATTGTCACAGTTATATAAACTTTTTTCAAAAATAATTACTAACCGCATAACCCGTGAATTAGATGAGTGCCAACCTATCGAGCAAGCTGGTTTCCGTAGGGGTTTTTCGACCATGGACCACATCCATACGGTGAAGCAGCTGATGGAGAAGTGTCACGAATATAACCGGCCCCTTGTCATGGCCTTTATCGACTACGAGAAGGCTTTCGATAGTGTCGAACATTGGGCCGTGTTTCACGCTCTCCATCGTTGCAACATCGACTCACGGTATGTGGATGTGCTCCGAGAGCTGTATTCATCGGCTACACTACAAGTACGCCTGCATGAACTAACCAATCGCGTTCCGATCAAGCGTGGAGTGAGACAGGGAGACATCATTTCTCCCAAACTTTTTACGGCTGTGTTGGAAGACATAGTTAAAACGCTGAATTGGGAAAACTGTGGAATTAATATCAATGGTGTCTACCTGTCTCACTTAAGGTTTGCAGATGACCTCGTACTTTTCGCTGAAAATTTCGACGATCTCCAAAATATGATACAACATCTTTATGATGCGTCATTCAGGGTAGGCCTTAGGATGAATATGTCCAAGACGAAGGTAATGGCGAACATCTCTAATATCACGGACCCTAGCGTTCAAGTTGGGAATGAAATATTGGAGGTGGTCGGTCAGTATGTCTATCTTGGACATACTCTATCCTTTGGCAAGGACCATCAAGGCAAGGAGATCGCTCGAAGAATACAACTCGGTTGGGCTGCATTTGGAAAATTGGACGACATTCTTAAGTCAGCCGAAATTCCACAATGTCTGAAGACCCGCCTCTTTAACCAATGTGTACTGCCTACCATGACTTACGGTGCCGAGACATGGACGCTCACGCAGGAGGCTGTGTACAGGATGAGAGTTGCACAGAGAGCCATGGAGCGTGCCATGCTCGGTATCAAGCTTATAGACCGTGTTGCCAACGTCGAGATCCGAAGTCGTACGAAGGTCAAAGACGTTGCCAACCGCATAGCGGAACTCAAATGGAGTTGGGCAGGACACCTGGCAAGGCGTGGTGATGACAGGTGGAGTAAGGCGTTAACTGAATGGCGTCCAAGAACTGGATATCGGAACGTTGGTCGTCCAGCAGCGAGATGGGCAGACGATATCGCAAGCATCGCGGGCCGCAACTGGATGAGGCTTGCACAGGATAGAGGAGATTGGCACATACAAAGGGAGGCCTATACCCTGCAGTGGGTGAAGTCAGGCTGTGGATGATGATGATGGAAGTAATCGCGGCCATAACTAGCTGAATCTGACATGAGCAATTAGTATGTAGCTCAAGAGCGATCCACATTTCTGCCAAAACTTGCCAAATATGAAAGCGCAGATATACACATGAAAATTTAATAAACAATTTACGAAATAAGGTTAAATTAATATACAAGGTGATTCATTAACAACTATTATTTTGACTGGCCTCATAGCTCAGTTGGTAGTAACTCTGCCTTCTGCGCTAGAGGTCGCGGGTTCGATTCCCGCACTGAACAAACATTTGTGACTAACACAGATGTTTGTTCTGTGTCTGGGTGTTAAATATATATCTATTATGTATATCAGTCTCTGGTACCCATAGTACAGGCTATGCCTAGTTTGGGATCAGTTGACCGTGTGAATATGTTCGGAATATATATTTTTTTTTTTATTAGCCATTCAATCGTAGCACTGTTACGAAGTCTACGATTTTGTAACTAAAGCATACGAGCAATTGGACTATTGTAGCAGCGCTACGAAGGCTTCGCAGACGAATAATCAAACAGCCAATCATAAAATAACCTGCTTTTGGCGCTGGGTACTGCCAATCCATACGTGTATATATAAATGGGAAAGTACCTACCTCTGTTTGTTTGTTACATTTTCACGGCTAGACGGTTGATCGGATCGTAATGAAATTTGGTAAGAAGGTTGATCATATCCTGGGGAAGGACATAGCTTATATTTTGTCTCAAAATATAATCTTGAAGGGGTTAAATAGGGGTTGAAAGTTTTTATGGGATATCCATAATTCCTCAATATCTGAAAATTCATATTTAGGCTTTTGGTAGTGTAGTGTATGCCTAACGCCACACTGGCTGGTTCCTTAGCAGGACAACACACATATCAATATCTCACAGTAACTTCCCGCGCGCCTGCTCGTGCCGGCTTGACCACAGACTGACTCACTTCCAGAGAGTATGTATCCATCTCTCCATCTCAGGTGTCATCTGTTATCTGTCACTGTCAGTTGTTCCCCGGAAACAGCATAAGTTAAGGAATCCTTAAATACTAGTCACTACAGGTAGGAAATAAAGAAATACTTGTTTCAACATTTTTGCAAAATCATCCCTAAAGAGAACAAAGTACTTACGTATTCTTTAAAGAAAGCAACTTAAATCTAATACAAATTAATATTTACAACATAAACAAGAAACAGTTGAGCCACCTAAAGGCCGTTACAAACGATCTATAGATAGCTCAACTGATCCAGATCACTACCAGTCGGAAGCGTCCCCAAGACGCTGGCGGAATTGCCAAGCTGGATGGCAATGCTAATTCGCTGGGCCAAATAAGAGCCAGCTCTCGGGCACGCGTCGCTTCGATCAGACGCCCTGATATCTTTTTGAAAACCCGGAGGGCCCAGTTTCTCCACGGGGAAATTCTTTAAAGAAAAGTATTGGTAGTAGGTAAAAAATAAAGAATAAAAAACCGTGAGATAACGAAATGCAATTAAATCCTTATTCGTCTTATGAAAGCGTGTAACCGTTACAGTGTAACTTAATATTGGGGTATAACGGGCTCTTATTTTTGTTAAATAAGGTGATATATGTATACCATCACGAAAGGCTGTTGTTCTATCAACAAAAAGAAAGAATATCAGCAGAAATATAGGCTAATAGCTGTTTTTGGTATTTTTATCAACTCTTTTACTAATTTACTATACGTAACAGAAGTTCAGCATAAAACAGCTGATTGAGTTTGAACTGATTTGACCCCAAAACAGCAGATTTTTGCATAAAGTTTTTTCAATAAAATATCTCTTGATTGAGTGTGAACTGATTTGACCCCAAAACAGCTGATTTTTGCATACAGTTTTTTTCAATAAAATATGCCGAATTTCCAAAAATCGTACCTAATTTAAAATAACCAAAGTTTATTGCCAATTGGATGTAGAATAAGCCCCCTTTTGGGATAGCATTCATATTATGAATCAGCTTGTATTCTATATAATAGAATTCTTATTATTAGTAAAACCATTATTAACATTTGAAACTTTTCATAAAGTATATTCTTGTTCTAAAGTTATTATTGAATTTTCCCCTACGTTTATAAAAGAGTACCTAACAAAAGTCTCCAATAATAGTCATTATAGCAGAAGTTCCAACCAAAGCTTAAGTTTCGTCTATTACAAAGTACAATGACCTGGGTGGGGAAAATTTAAATTTTTAGCATTTTTTAAGTTTCGGGTTTGAAGCTTTTAAGTCCAGCGATAGTATTGTTTAAGCGAAATGGCAATGAAATTTTTAATTTTGAGGATAACTTTAGCAATCTTAGAAGATCGAAAAAATTCAAACTTTACAAGGGATAACTTCATCGATCTTCTTCTTTTTAACCGACTTCAAAAAGGAGGAGGTTCTCAAGTCGGCTGTATTTTTTAATTTTTTTTTTGTGTGTATGTTACTCGATATCTCCGCCAATACCAAACCAATTTCGATAATTCTTAATATCGTCGAGTAATAAAATCATGGGCCTCCTCCAAAGTGTTCCACGACGGTCTTGAGCGTTTTCCATCCACCTACTTCCCGCAACCTTCAAAATGACGTCGGTCCATCGGGTGCCTTCAACACTGCGTCGCCCGGTTCGTGGTCACCATTCGATTCCTTTTCTCACCAACGATTGTTGGTTCTGCGAGCCTGCCCGCTGCCACTTCAACTTTGCTAGATACCTACCTATAGAAGAAAGAAAGTAAATTCAACAGGAACGAAGTCCGGGGCACTCCACTAGTTTAGAAATTCGCTCTCTCGTCTTTGTTTTTTTACGAAGTCTTTTATATTGGACAAGTTTCATCGAACGAGCCGTGTTAGAGACACCTGCTTCTGTTTTCCTCAAGAATAGGTGTTTCACTAGAAGCCATTTCTGGAAGCTTGTCAAATAATCCCTCAAGGAAAATCCATGACATATTCATTGTGATGATAGTTATCATAGCAATTACCTAATCTAACCTAACGGACGTGTTTTTTCTGATAAAATCTCAACTTGTTGAGCACAAGAAATCGATATCGTTGAAACATAACATCAATATTTTCATTTTATTTTATTTGTGTTTTTATCACGAACATTTTTTTTTATGTTATAAGGAGGCAAACAGGCTTACGGCCCACCTGATGGTAAGCGGTTACCGTCGCTTATTAACATCTGCAACACCTGGAGCATTGCTAATGCGTTGCCTGCCCTGGAGAAATCTTTAAACTTTCTCAAATTAGCTGTTTTTTGTATGTTTATAATCTTTAGAACGAATAACTAAACGTACAAGAAGTTCGGAATCGAGAATACTACCTAAAACAGCTGATTCATTGAGTTTGACCTGATTTGACCCCAAAACAGCTGATTTTCTTATAGAGATTTTTCAATAAAAAATGACGAATTTCCAAAAGTCGTAGAACAAACTTTATTGCCAATTGGTTGTAGAATAAGGCCCTTTCGGAATAGAATACATATTATGAATCAACTTACGTATTCATATTCATTTATTGACAACATGTACATGTACATGGATACAGCTTAAGTAAAAGCGTGTGAAGCTGTAATATAGCGTCAGGTGGAACTTTTACTCACTTACAGGACACTGTAGTTTTTTTTTTTTTTTTTTATACAACAGAGGTGGCAACCAATCTTACGGCCCACCTGATGGTAAGCGGTTACCGTAGCCTATGAGCGCTTGCAATACCAGAGGCATCACGCACGCGTTGCCAACCCCGAACCCCCTTCCCCCCTAAAGAGCTCTGGCAACCTTACTCACCGCAGGAACACAACACTATTTGAAACAAATAATGTTATTTGGTTGCGATCTTCTGTAAGGCGGAGGTACCTCCCTAGGCGGGCTGCTCCAATTCAGAACGAGAAAATCTCGCTGTGCCCTACCTCCTCTTAAAAGTGAGTGCCTGGGACTATGGTTGTTCTAGATGGAGTAGGCTTGCCAGCACCTATACCTACCATCCTCAGCCTAGTCGGCCATATTCGTCATTTTCCACTGTACATAGAGCGAGTTCGTGAGGGCTACACTATATATTTATGCACGAAAGGAGCCTCTAAGAAGCGCACTTTAATCCTTTCACTACTTCCAGCTTGAAGCCCTCGATTCAATTGAGCGACGCGCTGTTAGGCTCATAGGAGATGACTCGCTTGTGGAGTCCAATCTACAGAGCCTTGATCACAGACGGCGTGAGGCCAGACTGTCAATGTTCTACAAGTACCACTTTGGTGACTGTGCGCAGGACTTGCATGACCTCATCCCTCCCTCCCCCTTCCACTACCGGACAAGCAGACGGAGAGGTAATTACCACCCTTACCTGGTCGACATACCACAGTGTCGAACCAAACGTTTCTGCTCCACCTTTTTTATAAGCACTGACAAAGATTGGAACGATCTGCCAGCGTCTGTTTTCCCGGATGAGTACAATCTAGGAGTCTTCAAATCTAGAGTGAATAAGTTCCTTCTGGTAAAGCGTGCTCCATCTTAGGCCACATCTCACTTGCAAAAGTGAGATGATGGTCAAACGCCTAACCATCATCAATAAAAAAAAAACTACACTGATTCTTTCATCGACGGTCATAGGCCCTTTTCAGGGCCACCATACCTCAACCTGGTAACTGACCTAATACAGGCTGACCACGAAAGAATCAGTGACACGACAATAAGAAGAAGAAGACTATATATTTTATGTTATCCTACTCATATTATAAATGCGAAAGTTTGTGAGGATGTTTGGATGTTTGTGGTTCAATCACGCCCAAACGGCCGAACGGATTTGGATGAAATTTACTAAAGTTGTAGATTATACCCTGGAATAGCATATAGGCTACTTTTTATCCCGAATAACATCCAGAAAACCCAAATAGGATGTAAGGGGATTACAGGAATACTCATCAAACCTATTTTGACTTAAACTGTGACAAAAAACATTTGACAATTCGCGTCATTCTAAATTATGTAAACAAAATATTTGAACCAATTTGGGACTTTTTGGCGGGAACTTGCGAAGTGATGTTGTCCTCTCAATTTATTTTACAAAACTAGTGTTAAATTGAATAATATTGTGTAATTATGGTGGTGTTTTGCGTAATATTGTATGAGTAAACCGCACAAGTGAAGTGAAATAGAATGATTGCGTGTATCGTCATTTTTTGAGTTGGCGCCAAGAAGTCCCTCGAGGTTTTAGTAAAATAGCCACCATCTTATCTTACTAAAACTGAACTTGACTTGACTTGACGGTGACTTGACGATGATAAACGAAAGAAAATGAAGAGAGATAAACAAATTAACAAGAAAAAATACACGTAAGACTTGGCGGTAAGGCCTAGATGCCATAGCCAGCCCGAAAGGGAAGAACATAAAAAAAAAAAAAATTGAACAAATTTGAACATTGTTTTACAATAAAATCATAAAATCTAATTTAAATGAACCAGTAACCGGCAATGTACCACGCGAGCGAAGCCACGGGCGGAAGCTAGTTGTGAATAATTGTAATTTGATTATGTCGATTTTTATTTTATTTTTATCTTTTGGACATGTTTACAAATAACTACTCTATTGCATTAGGTTTATCCTGTAATGATAGATGTATTGTATGAATAAATAAATAAATAAATATTCACAGGAAAGACAGAGTCAATACGTCTGGAGCTGATTAAGCCGCGGGTTTTTCACGATGTTTTCTTTCACCGTTATGATTACATGTTATGCGCACATACATATCATCATCATCATCATAGGCCTAGGACATAGGCCTCCCCCAAAGAGTTCCATGACGAACGGTCTTGAGCCTTCTCCATCCACCGACTTCCCGCAACCTTCACAATGGCGTCGGTCCATCGGGTGGGGGGCCTTCCAACACTGCGTCGCCCGGTTCGTGGTCGCCATTCGAGAACCTTTACTCCCCAACGGTTGTCGGTTCTGCGAGCTATATGGCACATACATATTCGAATAGAAAAATCCTCTAGTGGCGGTGCCCGAATTCGAACCTATGACCTTCAGATCGAGACTCGAGGTATCCACTTGGCCAACACGGCTTGTGTATTGTGCAGTAGGTGTAGGTGTAATGTTACTTGTTTCTTCCTTTAAATAATTTATCTATCTACGTGAATAATTTGTTTATGTACGTGAAATCAAACCATTTTCCAACATACGAAGGTTTACGAAAAATTATGATGATATTGCGTGTTATTAAAACCATAACAGCAGTTAATTGACGTTTCGTTATTATATCAGAGCAATTAGCTATCACAGAACATTATTAGTAGGTTAATAACAAATAGGGGACGAATTTTAATTACAAAACGTATAGCTAATTAAAATTTAGCAAAATGTTGCCTCAGATATGAAATATGCCGTCTTTTAAACGGCAACCTACCCATTATACATGTTCTGTACTTTAAAATATTATTTTGTGACATATTCTATAGACGGCTGATATAAGCAATTTTAAAGTCAAGTTCTCTTACGTTCAATAATTAGTTATAAAAATAATAAATAGATAACAAAAAAGCATCATTTAAGGTGTGGGTTAAATTGTTTTATGATTTTTGAACTGTTTTTTCTCAATAACCGCAAAACGCACAGTTTTGATTTTTATGACAAAGATAACTTGTGCATTTTATTTACCTAAATCCAAGATAGAAACGCGATTGGTAAAACTTTTCTCCATAGATTTATTTTTTAAAATTCGGTTCTCTGCAACAGTTTTTTCGAAAATACTCAGAAACTATCTGTTATAAATAACATTTTTTTTATATTGTGTTAGACAATAGCATTGGGTACCTAAATCCAAGATACTTTTTTTAAAAAATACTCAGTTTTTAAGATAATCTATATTTTCTTATATGTCGCTTACGTCGATAACTTTCGAGCGCCTTCTCACGCTTGCTATCTATTTCCGCATTCAATTATAGTACGTAGCGCTCTCACTTTCTTAACTCCACCCACTCGACAGTTTATGATTATTCTCATAGCGCCTTAAAAAGAAAATTCGTCTTGTCTTGCGAAAACAAGCATAAAAGTACCGAAAAACTGCCCAATCTGTAGGGACCTACAGATTCACAGAAGCCGTATCGCGTCATCACATCAATTTGGCACCACTTCAATACGGCCAGTGATTGATTACTAAGCGCGCTCGATTCGGCCAATCGCAAGTCACCTAATGAGCTGTTTAGTGCAATTTACTGGGATTTGTAGAAACTTATAGTATTCTAAAAACGAATCGTAATTTGAAATTCTTATCTTTGGCCTCTCTCATGTCTCATAATCTGTTAATTTCTGCCAACCTCCGATTAATTTTTCACTCTAAAGCCGTGTTCAAACGGCATACGATATTTCCTTGATTCGTTTTATAAAAATCGTTACGAATCCTTACCTCTACTGAACAAAATCGATTTTGAATTTGTCATTTGAGGGCGCACCATATCAACGATCGATACCGCAAGCCCCTGAAAGTCTAACCAAAAATGTACTGTATTCGATAGACGTAAGGATAATTTTGAAATATATCGCACGTTTGAACATTTATCATTCTTCAAGAGTGAAAGCCTCATGGCCTCATAGCTCAGTTGGTAGTAACTCTGCCTTCTGCGCTAGAGGTCGCGGGTTCGATTCCCGCACTGGACAAACATTTGTGACTAACACAGATGTTTGTTCTGTGTCTGGGTGTTAAATATATATCTATTATGTATATCAGTCTCTGGTACCCATAGTACAGGCTATGCCTAGTTTGGGATCAGTTGACCGTGTGAATATGTCCGGATATTTTTTTTTTATAATGCAATGCTCTAATGGGTATCTCTCTTTCGTTTCAGATGCGGAAGGTTCCGATCAAAAGGTATCAATACTGTTGAACGGCGAAGAATCAGAGCTTTACTTCGTGAACTGCACAAGTACAAAGGTAGAGTTTACAGTTTCAATTTATTATTTCTTATGGTTCCGTACCTCATTTGGAAAAAACGGAACTGTCTGTCTGTCTTTTGCAGGCTGTCTACTATTATTCTCTGTTTGATTTCCTTCTGTAGTCAGCCTATTTATTAACTGTTTAACTTTCCATTTATTTTTATTTACTTTTGTTTTTATATTACTTTAGGCAATTAATGTCTAATTTTAGGATGGAAATGCCAAAAATTAGAAACCTCAAACCTACTTCCAGTTACCTCAGAATTCTGAAATTTGGATTGCTAAGAGCTTTTGTGACACATATGAAGGAAAAAGTCTAAAATTTTGGAATTTCGATGTTTGTACCCCTACAATTGAAGTTTATAGGAAAATGTGGCCGAAACTCTAACGATTACGAAATAATTTACGTATTGTTGGTTTTTGCGGTCCGTAAATTCAATTTTTATTCGGAATTTACGAATCCTAAAAAAGGCCCAGCTAAAACTCAAAATAACCCTTTCAACAGGAAGAAATAGAACGAGCGGAACCCCCAGACGCCTTCGTCGTCATCTACTCCGTGGTGGACAAGGCCTCGTTCCAGAAGGCTGAGCAGGAGCTGGCACGGCTGCTGGACTGCGAGATGCTGCGATCACGGCCAGCGGTGCTGGTGGCCAATAAGATCGACCTGGCGAGGAGCCGCGCCGTCTCCACACAAGGTCAGGAATTATGCCAGTCCATCCAAAGGTACCGGCTGAAGAATAGGCCCCTCCATATCTACCTATCCGCGGATGTCGTAAGAGGCGACTAAGGGAAAAAAGCTAGGGGATGGGCAGCAGCGCCCCTCATTTTAACAACGATAGCTCTAACTGCGCTCGCCAACCCGCATGCCCAGCGTGGTGAGTATGGGCAAATCCCCCCACATGATAAGGAATTTACTCTGTCTGTGTGTGGACGTCGTACGGCTGAAATGATGATGATGATGATCCAAAGGTTGCCTGGTAGAGATCGCTCTTAGCGATAAGGCCCCATTGTATTGCCTTGTAATTCTAATATTATCTCTGTATTTTTTCTGTGTGGTTCTTCTTCTTCTTCTTCTTCTTCTGTGTGGTAATCAATAAAGTGTTATGACTGCACTGACCTATGATAAGTAATGACCTAAGATCTGCTTATGGCCAGAAGATAGCATCTTCATCATCATCAACAACCTGTAGAAGTCCACTGCTGGACATAGGCCTCCCTCAAAGACTTCCACGGTGAACGGTCTTGAGCCTATTCCATCCACCGACTTCCCGCAACCTTTACAATGTCACCGGTCCATCGGGTGGGGGCCTTCCAACACTGCGTCGCCCGGTTCGTGGATAGGATCATAGGATTTCATTTCATTTCAACATTTATTGCGAGAAATACATGTTAAAGAGGTGTAATACTTAATAAACATAGATAATTACAGATAGGTAGTTTAGGTATAGTTTATTTTGTCTAAATAAAAGGCTAATATCATTTAGTGGCTGCCCGCGGCTTCGCTTGCACGGTATACGTACCTATACAAAGTAGCCTATGTCCTTCCTCATGGCTTAGGCTAACAATAAAGATCGATTCAGCCGTTTTGTTGTGAAAACGTTACAGACAGACAGAGTTTCTTTAGTATTTATCATAATATTATATTAATTAAAATTAGTTATCAGTTATTATTAGTCTGTATTGTAAGGACGTCAAGAGTTACAAATTAATACTGTCTCGTGCTTGCTTGTCGTTTCACTGGTTTTTTCTTGGTCTACCATACCTGGTGGCAGTGACCAGGTATGGTAGCCCTGAAAAGGGCCAATGACTGTTGGTGACAGAACAAGTGTGAGAGCATTAAAATGCAACTTAAAGGGCCCTTTCATGCAAATGTCACTGTCATCGAATTTTTAGTTTCTACGATATGCCTGTTTCCTCTCGATGTTTTCCATCACCGCTTGAGAGCACTAGTATAGCGCATATTTTGCCGAATGGAAAGTCCATTGGTGCCCGATCGGAATTGAAACCCACGACCTTTAGATCGGAAAGTGATATCACTACCACCACACCACACACGCCGTGACATGTGAAACGTCCGTCCTGGTAAAAAAGCTCAAGGTCGCTCAACGAGCTATGGAGAGGGTTTGGTGTTACCACGCAAAGGGAAGCCCAGCGTAGGACGGCCCCCCACAAGATGGAAAGACGACCTATTAAAAGTTCCCTTTGGGAGTAACCTTTTCATTACCATACACTCCTCAAAATTACTAAGGCCTAGTATCACTTAACCAACTTCGCCCCTCGTAAATCCACCCCTAAAATCCGACCAATTGATTTCCCGAGTGACAAGGGTGATGAGTTCTAGAAACTTTATTAAAGAAAATCTTTTATAACCAATTACTGGACCACTCTGGTGACCTAACTTGGATTTTCGGTTGATATTTATTAATTACAGTATCTACTTATCCGTAGGAAAAGATGCTTGTGTATTTTTTTACGCAATTATTTTTACGACACAGTGAAATGAAGCAACAGTGGAGCAATTTTGAGCAACCATCATCATCACCCTTCCCTTATCCCACTTCATGTGGGGTCGGCATAACATGTTTTTCTCTTCCACTCCCCTCTATCAGCCGTCATGTCAGTATTCACTCCTTACTCATTTCGTCTTTAACACAGTCTATTTTGCGCAACCATGAATGAACAATTAAAAAGTTGATTTCAAAATGTTTTTATAACATAAAATAATAATTTGAAAATAATTAATAGGTTAATCATTAGTAGGTCTGATGTTTCACTCCGTTTACTCATGACGCATGAAAATGTGCAGAAATATCGGGGAATAAATGAACACACAAATCATTGTAAATTATTTTTTGCGCCAACATATTGCAGTGTTAGCATTCAATTCTGTGACAAAGTTGCAAGCAATATTTTCTTTTACAGTTTTGAGCACATTTTCAGCAAAATCCACTACATGGCGCTAACTTAAGCTATGTACAAGAATTTAAAAATACAGCAATTGATTCGGTTGTTATTATTGTAGGAGCAACACGGTCCCTATTAACCAACAATCATTTTATTTTATTCTGTTGTAAATAGAAAGAAAGAAAGAAAATAATTCATTTATAATATGTATATTTTCTTCAACAGACGGCAAGTGCCTAGCCTGCACCTACAAATCAAAGTTCATCGAGGTCTCCGTAGGCATCAACCACAACGTAGACGAACTTCTAGTGGGAATTCTCCACCAAATCCGTCTCAAGAAGCAACAGTATTCAGCCGAAGGGGGTAGAGAATCCTCGCCAGCCCATTGGTACAAATCCAGAGGCGTTGTCCGAGCGAGCATGAAGGCCAGACAAATGTTCACGTGGATCTTTGGAAAGGAAGATTCCAAATTCAAAAATTGTGAGAACTTACACGTTCTGTGAGTGGAGAGTGACGGGCCTGTGTTTGTGTAAGGACATGGACCTAACGGGCCTGCGTGAGTTGTATTACTGTCGTGATTATACTATGTCTAGTTTAGGACATAAGGCTGGGAGTAGACTGGCAGTTTGATAATTTGCTTCTGTCTGTTGCCAGCCTAAGAGTGGAACCTACGTGCTTATAATTTATTTAGTATTCATTTTATAATATTATTTTAGTAAAAATGTTCGGCATTGTAAAGTTTCAGGGCAACGTTCAAACTGTCTGTGTATGTAAGTAAATTTATTTTAATTGTACGTCTTTTATTTAATGGTGTGTATTTTTAAAGTGTGATTGATTCGCGGATTATCTTAGAATCATAGAATAAATTGGTATGTGCCAAATTGAGAGAATTTAATAACTTACATACATAGAGTAGGTACGAGAAAAGTTTGGTGGAAATAATTTAAAAATTCGTATCGCATTTTTCAAAAAATGGTATTAAGATTTTTTTATGCAATATGGCTACTGTTCGTTTGTGTGTTATAATAATTTTAGGTATTTATATTTACATGTTAAATAAAGTAAGTATTCAAAATTTGGACCACTAATAAAAAAACTAAATATATCTATCAATATCAAATCGTTCAACTAAATGGAAATAATGTTAGATAATTACGATGATATAAATGCAATAAATAGTTATACACCAATTTAAGTAAATATATATATTATCATTGTACGTATTAAAGTAAAATATTTAATCAATCAATGTTAATAGTGATTTTTATATTTTATAATTGCAGTAATTTAACCAATAGGTGTCTTTGCAACTTGTTTTGTAACTAGTATACTAGTACCCTAAGAGGGATTCTATCACCAAAAAGAAAAAAGCTAGCCGAACCGTAAAAAAATATAGGTATTAAATTGCTGTTTTAAAAAAAATAAGTTTTTAAAAACAGCCGTTTTTGGCCTTTATAAGATCTTTAAAACTGTTTATTAACGTTCGAGAAGTTCGACATCAAGATAGCTACTTAAACAGCTGAATACCTAAATGAGTTTGAACTGATGAGTATCCCAAAACAGCCGATATTGAATTCAATGAAAAAAGTTATATTTACAGTAGTCGTAGAGCAATCTTTATTGCCCCTTTTGGGTTAGTATACATATTATGAATTACGTTGAATAGCTCTAGAATGTAAACGTATTTAGCAACCTACCTAGTTGCTTTTTTATATTATAGAGATCGGAAGTTTAGTTCTTGAAAGTCTACTACTTATCCAGATTTTCACTTCATAAGATCCATAAAACAAATCAGAAATGTACCCACCAACTATACAACTTACATTAGGAAATTCAAATACCTTTTTTTAGAGCATACCCTTTTTTAGAGTGTGTCATTGGGACATGAAAGAAAATTCCGATCACGTTTTTATTTGCAGATAGATTGCTGTCCACCTACTCCCTCCACCCTTGGGTCCACGAAAATCCTTCCACTTTATTCCTACGACAAATGTAATATAAATTAAATTATATAAATTAAATGATATCAAAGATTTCTACAAAAACATAGACATGATACACTTTCTCTTTGACTAGATACAATCAATAATTACTTATACAAATGTTCTAAATAATAATAAAAAAATGTTAATTAAGTTAATATCTTAATTGTTTATACATTTAACATAGGATATTTATTCGATAATTAAACTACCAGACAACCATGCATACTTTATAATTATACAAATGTACATATTAATAAATATAAAGCCAATGCAATGGATTTGAAAAAGTATTTTAAAGTTTTTTTATTATTTGTAAGTGGTTTTATACCTACCCCTACCCTGATAAACATAATCACTAGCTTTATCGGCTCGATAACTCTCGCCTTGTCCTTTTCTAACACTAAACAAAAGAAAGAGGCGGATATACTTTTATCGATAAAGTTAGTGAGTTATGAATAATGGTGTTTAGATTTTAGTGTTACAAAGGTATTTCGTATGCAGGCTTAGAAAGATAAAGGTACAAATTTATGCATGTATCACATTCAAAACGGTATACTTAGTTATATTTTTAAATTTCTAATGCTTTATTAGTGCTGCCTTTAGGTTTTCTTGTAAAACTCAAAGAAAACCATATTTTTACGGATTTTTTTTACTAATTACGGTAGGTACACTAAATTGTTGTCTATCATTTTCAGTTTATGAAATGCGGCTAACTTCTCTTTACTTTTATCTTAGCAAAATTGTGTGCTACCCTTTTCACCTTCACTTTGGATAAAAATTTAAATCAGTGCCTTTTATTATTAAAACGTGTTAAACCCATTTATATAAGTTGAACGTCGGTGTAAAAACATGAAAAATGACAAGGTATTCCTAGTCATAACAAAAATATTTATATCCTACTTAAAATTAATTATATCCCTAATTATAATTTGTAAAATTATATATAATTATTTCATAGTTCGTCATATCTTTTTATCGTAGATACCACAAAGCCCAAGACGAGTCTTCAATCAGTGCGTGTTGCCAGATATGGAGACTTTGTCGACTATTTGGCCTCATGCACAAGCTCAAAGTCGCGCAACGGGCTATGGTAAGATCTATGCTCGGAGTTTCACTGCGTGATAAAATCTGAAATAATGAAATCCGTAGAAGAGCCGAGGTCACCGACATTGCTTTCAGAATTAGCATGTTGAAGTGGCAGTGGGAAGGCCATATAGCTCGCAAATCTGACAACCGTTAGGGATGGTTCTCGATGAATTCTCGAATGGTTACCACGAACCGGGCGACGCAGTGTTGTAAGGCCCCCCACCAGTGGCCTATATCCAGCAGTGGACTAATACAGTCTCATGATGATGATGGTGATGATGATGACTTCACATTTAGTAGATAATTTTATAAAATTGCATATTTAATATGTAGGTAGGTACTTCGTAATTATAATATTGTTCGTGTTGAAACAATGCATTTTGTGAAATGTACTTGAAATGATAAATATACCTACCCATTATGTACCAAAGAGAAGATAACTTTAAATTGTACTATTTTATAAAAAGTTATTCTGGTCACATACTGTCTGGTCATACGTATGCGATTAATGAGTATTTAAATTAAGTTTTTAAACGTTGACCGTTCATAAATAACAAACCAAGCTCTGATGCAGGTATGTAAAATAACATATCTTTTTACACGATACCGGTATAACCGATACCAAAAACAGGTATCGTTTTTGTAAACCCTTAACATAAGTAATTCTACTCACGTACTGTCTGGTCATGTATGTGATTATTAAGTATTTAAATTAGGTTCTTAAACGATAATCGTTACATAAATACCAAACCAAAATGTTCTGAAGCAGGTACCTATGTAAAACAACATATCTTTTTACATGATACCGGTATTAACGATACCAAAAACAGATATCGTTATTGTAATCCCTTTAAGTTATTAATCTTGTATAAAAATATAGCTATTGTTTATTGTAAATAAATCGATTGACAATATCTCTGTACTTTATTGTGTTAAAGTTACCATTTCCTAAAACAATACTAGGTATTGATTATTATTTTGTATGGAAATGACAAAAATGAAAAACCTTTAGAGAAGGTACCTACATCTACTTACATCACAACTCTGTGGAATGAGCTGATGTGGATGAGACAATTATAGGAGAAAGTCTAAAATTCCCGAAAATTCGACCTTTTTTTACAATCTGTAAAAGTTTTGTCAAAGTTGCTGGAACTCGAAAAGGCGATTTGGAAATAATTTACGATTTCAGTTGGGAAAAGCAGACTAATTTATTTTAACAATATCTTCATACCAAACCCTCAATGTGTTGTCTCTGGCCTGACCGTGTATAACAAGCTTATCTAAGCTACAAAATCTTGCATTCAAAATCACCCATAGAAATAGGGAACTATGCTGTCTATGAAGCGGCGGGCACGTTCTACATGTACGGTCGTCAACAAAAATCGATGACCATTTTCAAGCTTCCTTTAAACCTATTCTTACACCATAAACATCAAAGTTCAGGCAGTCCCATATTTTTATGGATAAAACTGGTGCTATTTAAGTAAGTTGTGTCAGTAAGTTTAGTAAAAGAGATGTTTCATCAATTTATGGAGCCTGGGCCTGCACTGTGTACACTACTCTAAAATGTGGCTAAGCAATAAAGTAAACGTATTTTTTTGGTTATTTTATATAAATTGACTTCGTTCTAAGGTACATTAAGATTTTCTTCGACAAAGAGAGCAATACACAGCGCTACAAAAATATGGCGGATGGACGTACGTGAAATGTCATTTTGACAACCTACATTTATCTGACAATAAAAAAACATCAAATCAAACAACATGACATGAAAAATAAGTCAATGTCATGTCAAACGCCAATTATAAACCAACATGGCGGCCTTCAAATAGTGTTCACATGCTAAAAAACTTACCAGAAGAACTATTCTTGTACCATCGCATTTGTCTTCAAATTAATGAAATTGTATTTTTCTTGTATACTCCTATTTTTTCAAAATATTTCTATGTAGTGTACATGGACCAGGCCCAGAATGAAATGGCTCCTTTTAATACTTATGTCAACTGAAAAAAAACCCTGAACAGAAGCCATAATTTCGTATTATATCCGTATTCAGTATTTTGTGTATCGATAATGATCATGAATATTGGTTAATAATGATGTTTCCTATATTTTGTTGCCGGAGCAGATCAATTACTTTGATAATTACGGTGCATAAGATTTGGGGTTGATTTTTTGTCGCAGACTGTACCTACCCGCCTTGTTGCTATCTAACTGTCAAGACGGGGCTCCTGCCCGCTGATAAGGGTACAATGTAGGCACCAATTGAAATGAATTGCATAGTCAAATGTTTTTGTACAACATAATGAGAAAACGAAATTGAAAGAGATGCGAGAATTTGCCATCGATAGCTACAGACAATTCGTGATTACAACATTGATCTTGGAATTATTATTAAATGCGTATTTGCCTGCACATACGCATTTAATAATAAACAAAAGTAACAATTTAAGCATTGTTTATAATTATGTAAATGTAACTGTTCCTCATTAATAAGCAGTGTTGAAAATTTGTGGGTAGGTATACCTATAGGTTACTTTTTATGAAGGTACAACGCGAGCGAAGCCGCTGGCGGAAGCTACATATAAAGATGAAAAACAGCTAATTTAAAAAGTTAGGGAAAGAATATGAAAAAGAAAACGCTGATATTCATTTTCATGTTGATAGAATAAGCCTCTTTCTGGACGGTATTGGTACACATTTATGAATGTTCTTGTACCTACCTATATCTTGTAAAGTTAGAGCATTTTAAGTATGTATATGTTAAAAGTAATGAATAGCATGATCCCCTTGAAGCTCTCGCGTCCTGACGAAACGTTTAAAAGGACAACATTATTAAAGATTCTTTTTCAAGTGAGTTCTTAACAAAAATGTGTAGGCAATGCGAGGAATGGTAATCTGGTTTACGTCGAAATTGAAATGAAAATGTCAGTGTATTTACATTTCTGGAGAGCAATTTACACATTTAAGTAGGGGCAAGGAGAACACAAGTACCTACAAACACAGTAGTTCATCATCATCAGCCTGTAGTAGTCCCCTAAAGAGAGGCTACGAACCTACGTTACTGGCAAACGTTGGGGGATAAAGGTTCTCGAATGGCGACCACGAACCTTACGACTCAGTGTTGGAAGGCCCCCCCACGATGGGCGGACGACATTGTGAAGGTTGCGGGAAGTCGGTGGATGGAGAAGGCTCAAGACCGTTCGTCATGGCACTCTTTGGCCTATGTTCAGCAGTGGACTTCATCAGGCTGATGATGAAGTTACTGACAAACAATATTTCCGAAGTATTGTTTCTACTGAAAAAAGTACTTAGCTCAGTGAAAATTTCCACTTTTCAGGATAAATAAGTGTTGCCATTGCCCTACTCATGGCACGGAGACTTGGTCGCTATGGCCTCATAGGTACAAAGCTCAGAATTGGCTATGTAACTAAAGTAACTTTCGCATTTATAATATTAGTATGGATAACTAGGAAAAATCGATGACATCGGCTCTTGAAATAAATATACTCTTAAAATATCATCATCATCATCATCAGCCTGTAGAAGTCCACTGCTGGACATAGGCCTCCCCTAAAGAGTTCCACGACGAACGATCTTGAGCCTTCTCCATCCACCGACTTCCCGCAACCTTCACAATGTCGTCGGTCCATCGGGTGGGGGGCCTTCCAACACTGCGTCGCCCGGTTCGTGGTCGCCATTCGAGAACCTTTACTCCCCAACGGTTATCGGTTCTGCGAGCTATATGGCCTGCCCACTGCCACTTCAAAACTTGCTAATTCTGACTACTATACTCTTAAAATATAAAAAAGTCCAATGTCAGCTGTTAACTGTAACCCTTTGAGCACTTGGTGGTGAAAAACGAAAGAGTTACAGTTACAAGGATGCCTAATAAACCGTGTTCTTGAGCTACTACGTGCTTAGCCCTCCAAAGAACAAGTACCTACCTACACTTCGGTAGATACCCTTCAAATCAATATTCTGGACGACAGCTCGTTGAAAGAAAAGAGGGTCAAGTGCGAGAGCTCGCGCTCCGAGGCTTCCGTACCATTTCATACCGTAAATCAAGATCCCCAAGTGCGGAAGTGACAAACTTACATTTTGCGGACGCTCACGTAGTTCAATGTATGATATTATCAGCAAATATAATATTGTCTCATAATAACACGTAATTTGAAATGAATCTCTTTTCCTTTTTCCTTTATTGCGTTACAAAGGCTCTTATCATTCCAAATATCAGAATTGTAAGGTTACCTACCCTACCCTACCCTAGGAAGTACCCTAGATGTTTTTTATTTTAAGCATTTCCATACAAAATTCGTGGTGGCTGAAGTCAGCTGAAGAATATGGCTCTCCATTACTACCCGTAGATGTCGTAAGAGCCGAATAAAATAATAATAATAATATAATAATATCTTTATTTCAGGCTACTTGACACATTACACAAAAATGTGTAACATGCCATGGCCCATATTAAAAAAGCTAGGGGATGGGCAGCAGCGTCCCCTATTTTAACAACGATATCTCTAACTGCGCTCATCATCCCGCGTGCTCAGCGAGGTGAGTGTGGGCAAATTGGGCAAATTGGACGAACGAAACCATGCTCTAATTCAAATCAAATCAAATCAAAGTAATTTATTGCGTAATATGGGTTAAGTACAGTTGTTACATAATACAATACAAATTAGGAGCAGCCATATTCAGCGTTGTACGCATGAAATATACATATTTTCAAAAAATTTAGTAGGTATGTCAGAGCTTTAAATTACAATAAAATAGTGCTATTACAAAAAATGACATTAAAATAATCATGGGTTGAATAGTAACTTTAACCCTTTCCAATAGTAACTTTTTCAGTCTCACTTTAAATACTACAAGGCTTGAAGTATCAAGTACAGGTTTAGGTAGGTGATTGTACACACGAACAGCCATACATAGCACACTCTTGTTCAACAACGCAGTTACATTTCGGGGTAGTTTGATTTTGTGGTTATTCCGACAGCTTCTTAAGTTTTCAAAAAGGTCCATATTACACTTTACAAAAACTGATATTTCATAAATATAGAGACAGGGCAATGCTAAGGTTCTCAGTTGAGTGAAGTAAGGTTTGCAGCTGTCAGTTTTTTCCCGGTTAATTCCCTGCATACCTACTTCAAATGCCGTGATTCGACTACATTGTACTGCGGTAAGTTACCGCAGTACAATGTAGTCGAATTTACCGCCGGTAACGCACACCGAATCGAACAGCATTTGGAATATATGTACCTTTTGTATTGGCTTGACATGGATCAGACCGGTTAACAAAGTGGGTAGCCCGTTCAGTCAAGAACACATAGGAATTACCATCGAAACGAGACACAAGGGAGGCGGGCCGGTCGGCGTCTCGGCTAACCACCGCCAGCATACCATTGGCCCCTGTTAGCATGCGTTTTAACGTTTATAATGAATGAATGAATGAATGAATGGCTTTTATTTGCATGAAGTATAGTACATATAGGTACATGGTCTTTAACATTTATGGAGATAATATATTAGTCACAATACAAAATACAAAAATCAAATCAAATCAAATTAGTCAATAGAAAATCATACAATAAAATCAGAATTACTGATTACTGCGTTTTTGGAGGAGGTAGGGCACAGCGATATTTTTCTCGTTCTAAATTGGAGCAGCCCGCCTGGGTGGTACCTCCGGCTTACAGAAGATCGCAGCCAAATAACATTATTGTTTCAAATAGTGTTGTGTTCCTGCGGTGAGTAGGGTTGCCAGAGCTCTTTAGGGCTGGGGGTTCGGGGTCGGTAACGCGTGGGTGATGCCTCTGGTATTGCAATCGCTCATAGGCTACGGTAACCGCTTACCAACAGGTGGGCCGAATGCTTGTTTTCTACCATAGTTGTATAAAGTAAAGAAAGAGACTTCTACTGTACCTGAGCATCGTAGACCTCTTAGATCAACAGATACTTAAGATCTTAAGATTTCTAAGAATGCTAATAGGTATTTTAAAATTTTTTTTTTCAGTTATAACCCACACTACAGGAGTGCATGATTTTTTATCATCATCATGATCAACCTGTAGAAGTCCACTGCTGGACATAGGCCTCCCCCAAAGAGTTCCACGACGAACGGTCCTGAGCCTTCTCCATCCACCGACTTCCCGCAACCTTGACAATGTCGTCGGTCCATCGGGTGGGGGGCCTTCCAACACTGCGTCGTCCGATTCCCTTCCATACAAAAATCTTTGGGACTTCCAAGCGCCACAGAAGAAACAAGACTGGCCTCATAGCTCAGTTGGTAGTAACTCTGCCTTCTGCGCTAGAGGTCGCGGGTTCGATTACCGCACTGGACAAACATTTGTGACTAACACAGATGTTTGTTCTGTGTCTGGGTGTTAAATATATATCTATTATGTATATCAGTCTCTGGTACCCATAGTACAGGCTATGCCTAGTTTGGGATCAGTTGACCGTGTGAATATGTCCGGAATATTTATTTATTTATTTTATTTATTATGTATATCATTATGTATACTTTAATAGGGCCTAGACTAAGCTTTCGTTGTTATTGTACACTACATTTTTTGATAAATAAATAAACTTATTAAACTTATTATTATCAGTCTCTGGTACCTTTAGTACAGGCACAGATAACATAATACTATACGTACAGGCTAGGTATGCCTAGTTTTAGAACAGTTGACCGAGTTTAAAAAAATAAAAAAAATGGTTTCCATCTGCTCAATGATTACAGGACTTTTTGGCGGGAACTTGAGAAAGTGATGTTGTGCTCTCAATTTATTTTACAAAACTAGTGTTAAATTGAATAATAATATGTGATTATGGTGGTGTTTTGCGTAATATTGTTTGAGTAAACCGCACAAGTGAAGTGAAATGAAATGATTGCGTGTATCGTCATTTTTAGAGTTGGCGCCAAGAGGTCCCTTGTGGTTTTAGTAAAATAGCCACCATCATATCTTACTAAAACTGAATTTGACTTGACTTGACGATGACTTGACCATGAATAAGATGAAAAATAAAGACGAAAGAATAAAAATAACAAGGAAAAATAAACGTAAGACTTGGCGGTAAGGCCTAGATGCCATAGCCATCCCGAAAGGGGAAAAACAACAAAAAAAAATTGAAGAGAGTTGTCGCATTTATTCAATTTTCCTAAAATAGTTTTTACCATTACGAGGGAAAAAATAATAAAATAAGATAAGAAAATTGGGTGCTACGTCGAATTGGGAGTCAATCTGATTGTACGGCTTCGGACAAGTTGGCTGCTACGAATCCATCCAATCACAGGAAAATTTATGTGTACAAACAAAGTTAATGATGTGGCCTTGAAAAGCCAATGATCGACTGTGAAAGAACTCTACGATTTTTTTATTTTATTTTTATTCTTCATGCCGTTTTCCGCACGTTTTCTTTCACCGTTACAGAGCACTAGTTAGTATAGCGTACATACACTTTCGAAATGGTAAAATTAATTGATGCATGACCGGGTTTCGAACTTACAACTTTTTAAATAAGTAGGTATGCTCCGGGTATGTAAAATACCTAACATAATGGTATTTAATTATTTTTTTTACTTGTATTTCTAATGGCTGAGTTGTGGACAAGCATCCGGCAGAACAAGCATTTCTAAGTGGTACCTCTATCTACCTAAGTACTTGTAAAGTAGGTCACTCTGGCTTGGGTTGGATGTAAGATAGGTAGCTACTTGTTAATGAAGCGAAAGCTACTAATCACCACGAAGTTTCTAATGGAAGGATAAATAACTTTTAGATGGAAATCATTTTCCTGCTGCCATAGATTAGGTACCTACTAGCTTGTTGGTAAAATAAGCAAAATAAATCGTAGGCCTTTTATTTTTAACCACTTTAAAAACCAACGAGATATCTCAGCACATTTGGTTCCGATAATATGAGCAGATAAATAAATAAATAATAAATAAATATTCCAGAAATATTTACACGGTCAACTGATCCCAAACTAGGTATAGCCTGTAACTATGGATACTTGAGTCTGATATATATGTAATAGATAAATATTTAACACCCAGACACAGAACAAACATCTGTGTTTATCACACAAATGATTGTCCAGTGCGGGGATCGAACCCGCGACCTCTAGCGCAGAAGGCAGAGTTACTACTAACTGAGCTATGAGGCCAGTCAAGCAGATGACGGACTCTACGCGGACTATCATATATTAATCAGTAATTTTGATAGTACAATCTGTTGACCTACTAATTCCATGCAATATCTGTGCATGACCGTTGAAAGGACCAGTATCGTGAATAGATTTATAGTGCGGCTCTTAGAGGCTTTCGTGCACGGTTCTTCATTGGTTCTTGTTTTTCGGACATGCTAGTTTCGAGATGTTTTCCTTCACCGTGCGAGATCCAGTGGCAGATTTGCCCTAAGGCCCAGTAGGCCCGGGCCTAAGGCGGCCAGATATTAGGGGCGGCAAATCGAGACCAAAAAGGCGTTGTCCACTTATTATATGGAGCCTGGTTTTTTATTAATCAATAAATCGAATCAAACCAAATTGAATAAATTCAGGTAGAGAACTCCAACTTTTTATTTTCTACACAAAAAATAAATTTATAGAAACCTCCATTTTTGGGAAAACATTTTTTCTAATTTCGCAGTAATTCGTACTTATGGTAGAATGTTTGGGGTTTTGTGGCCACAAGCTGCGATAAAATTGACACTGATCGACAGCCAATCAACTTATGGTAACAAAACCCCAAACATTCTACCATAAGTACGAATTTCTGCGAAATTAGTTTTTTTTTTTCCAAATATGGAATAGAATAGAATAGAATAGAATAATCGTTTATTTTAGCAAGAGATAGCAATATGGGGATTTCTAAAAATTTATTTTTTATGTAGAAAATAAATATTTGGAGTTCTCTACCTGAATTTATTCAATTTGGGTTGATTCGATTTATTGATGAATAAAAAAACCATTAATGGACATGGCCTTTGTAGAAATTGTCGTAGAAAAGCTCATCATCTCGGAATATATTTGCAAGTTAGTAGCTTATTAAAGTTAATTAAATTTTTGATTTCAATTTAGATAAAGTTGGCAATAAAGTACATGGGCGGCACATGGCCTGGGGCCTAGAGCGGCCAAGACTGCAAATCCGCCACTGGCGAGATCGCTTTATTGTGCAATTTCCAAATGGAAAATCCATTGTTGCACGACCGGGGAGTAGGTTGGGTGACCTTCGGGTTGGGTGGCGAGAAGGGTGTCGAATGGTACGAAATTGAAGTGCCTGTGAGCAGGTGTAGACCCTACCGTATCGCTAGATTAAGGGGAAGCAGAGTGTTTAAGAACTCTTGCATACAATCACTTTATTTTTTATGTGTCACTGCGGCCACAACTGGCCTATTGTGATCGCCACTTCATTTGTGGAGCCCCTTTACAGGGCCTTTACAGTTCACCGCAAAGCCCAGCAGCTGTTAAAAACTGAAGGATACATTCACTTACAATCATGATAATAAACATGCTTTAAAATACAGCATAATTTTTTTAAAGTGGTTTTTTTTTAATAATATTCTTTCTTTTAAGGAGCTGGGCTGGCTGGGGTAGGATTAAAATAGGGGGACAATGCACAAAACACCCCACAGCGGGAAGTCAGTGCAGGTCTAACCACCCCCGAATAGAATTAGAATTAGAATATTCTTTCTAAAGAGAAAGAATAGAAAAGCCACTTCCGAGATAGTATAGGTACAATGTATACTATCTCGATTCATATTATGTAAAATATACATACCTAATATGAATCATCTTGTAAGTATAACTTGTTAATTATAACAATGATACTAGCAGTACAGGACCGACTGTAAGGCCAAGTTACGCAAAATAAGATTACATTTTCATTCAATTTTAAAAATAACTATTAAATTTGTAACAATGCAAAGTTCAATACCATGCTGTGCTCAATCATCATTTCTCAACAATAGAAGACATACCACCTATTGTCAAATGTTAGTATTAAAAACTGGGATCGCAAGGATACTGGGATTCATTACTATGTGGCTGCTTGACTATGGCAGATAGTCTGCTAGAAATATAAAAAGAAAAAAAAAGTGTTTAAATAAAAAAAATACCTAGGTGTTTATAGCAAAAAGTTTGTGAAGAAAGTTTGCGAAGTCTCGTAAAGTGATACTATGGAGAAATTAGACGGAATTTCGAGCTCGTTTTGGGACTTCAAAGGGGAAGGTACGTTTTCCAAGTTCATATTCAGTTATAGGCTGCAGGAGGCCAATTAGCACCACGACAACGTCATCATTTTCATCATTATCAGCTTGTAGAAGTCCACTGGTGGACGTAGGCAGAGTTCTGCGACGAACGGTCTTGAGCTTTTTCCATCCACCGACTTACCGCAACCATGGTCAGTCTATCGGTCCAGTGGCGGCGTAAGGGGGGAGAGGTGCTGGTCGTCTGCCGCGGGTGCCAAGCTCCAAGGGGTGACAGCGTGGTGACAACTCATCAGCTTAGTAGCCGCTCAATGACTTTTATCGGATCAGAAGTTTCTCAAAATTAACCTTTCCAAAAGGAGAGAAAATTAAATTTAATACTTATTTGTTGTTTTATTTTGGGGGTGCTAGGAAACCGCCCCGGGATCCAATCCAACCCATGCTACGCCACCACTGTATCTGACCGATACGTTAGGTATATACGACACTGCGTTTTCACAAATTCACAAAACGAACAGAAATAGATATAGGTAGGTACTTATTGAATGAAGGACAGGAAAACATCGAAACAGCTAGTTTTAAATATATTTTTTGTATTTTATTTCAGGAGAATACACAGACCGAATGTTCCTTATGAGCACCCCCTTCCCCATAGCTCTGACACTGGCTTTGTATCTGTGGTTCGTCCTGAAGTTCGGCCCTGAGCTCATGAAGAATCGGAAACCATACAACCTGGGCAACACAATTGTTGCTTACAATTTAGTACAAGTTTTGATTTCGTTTTATATTTTTCAGTTGGTAAGTTTGTTTGTCCACATTTATAATTCATTTCGACACAGCAAACATAGGTACCCAACTTAAATCCATCCTACTCTCCTACAAATATTATAAATGCTATAGTTTGGATGTATGGATATTTGTGGTTCTATCACGCCGCAACGGATCAACCGATTTTGATGAAACTTGGAATAGACAGAGTTCTTTACCTAGCATACCTATAGCAAATAGAAAAGACCCTTAATTTCCAACACATCCAATAACTTTGCTTGTACCGTTGCTTGCTTGTATAGTTAGTTAAATTAGTAATTCCTTTATTGCATTGCCATTGACATTGACGAATAAATACCTAAAGAATTACAATTAAAACATTCTATTGTTTAGGTAGTGAATATCTAACGTGAACTTTTGTACCTAATATTTACAAACAATAGACCTTCCCAGCCTAGACCTACTCAAAAAATGTTAATAAATCTAAATAATTAAATCACGGACATAGAATAAAGGGGATGCAATCACCTATACCTCTTCTATCTTGCTTGAAGGTTCGAAAGATAAGCTCTAACAATTATACATACTAACATACAACGCCGATTCGCTCAAGTTCGTTGCCACCTCCGTATAAAAAAAGAAAAAAAATATACAACTGAGGTGGCAAACAAGCATCCTGCCCAACCTGTTGGTAAGTGGTTACCCCTCTAATGAGGTCTGGCAACCTTACTCACCGCAGGAACACTACACTATTTAAAACAAGTACTTAATATTATTTGGCTTCTGTAACGCGTAGGTACCTCCCAGGCGGGCTGCTCCAATTTAGAGCGAGAAAATCTCGCTGTGCCCTACCACCTCCAAAAAAATAAAGATTCCTGATTCCTATTTGAAACATTCTCGGTCGCTTTGCTCGCTGGATCAATAAAAAGTCGTAATTTGAATTTATATAGCTTCGTTCATGTCTGAAAGAGATTGATCCTAAAAGGGATGTAAAAGTTTTACGACCCCCAGATTATATTTTGCATACAACTTTGTTATAATAATTTAGCTTCACGACGATGATGATAAAGGAAATGTGACTTTATAGAGGGTGTTCAGACACTTCGCAATCCATTGAGCAAACTTATACAAGGTGATTCATAATATGTATACTATCCCGGAAGGGGCTTATTCTACACTCAATTGGCAATCAAGTTTGATCTAAGACTTTTAGAAATCCAACAGTTTTCACTGAAAAAACACTGCCAAATCAGCTATTTTGGTAGCAATCTTGATGTTGGAGAAGTGCAACATCAAGATTGTCTTGATGTTTGTTTAATAATTAGTTAGAATGATGATAAAAATACTGAAAAGTGCGAGAGATTTGAAAGAAAGAAAGAAAGAAAATAATTTATTAATGATTTGAAAAAGTTCTCGAGAAAAATATCGTAAAATTTGTTCTTTTTCTAGTATTCTTTCTTTTATTGATAGAATATAGAATAAGCACCTTTCGAGATAGTACCTACCTATACCTTCATTATTATGAATCACCTTTGTAGTGTATGCCTTACGCCACACTGGCTGGTTCCTCAGCAGGACAACACACATAACAATATCTCCCAGTAACTTCCCGCGCGCCTGCTTGTACCGGCTTGACCACAGACTGACTCACTTCCAGAGAGTATGTATACATCTCTCCATCTCAGGTGTCATCTGTTATCTGTCACTGTCAGTTGTCCCCCGGAGACAGCATAAGTTAAGGAATGCAGGTATCCTTAAATACTAGTCACTACAACCTTGTATCCGAGGTACCTTTAATAAATAACATGTACCTACTTACACAAAAGCTTCCCATCACTAGCATGCGAGCATATCATATTTCAATGAGATTAATGATCGAGAAATTATGACGAATTTTGCTACACAAAGATAAGGCCAAACAGTCGCATAAAGAAAAATCATACCTACTCGTATGTAACGAAAAGAGTGTTAGGCATAAATGTGAATGGCATACGTGAAGATAAGGCCAAAGAAAATATGGCTGCATTGAATTAAAGATGAAGATGATATGGGTCGGTTAGGTAGGTAGGTAGGTAACTAAGGAGAGAGTAGGTAAACAGTCACATACATAATCCTTAACACAATTAGATTCCTGTGTCTTGGTATCAGAAACTATGAGTACCTACCATGGTACCACAACAGCCAAACCCGGAACAAATATTTGCAGATCATGCAAACATTTGTCCCACAGCGGGAATCGAAGCTAGGTAATCGCCCGCTACGCCACAACCTAGATAGAACTTGATTCCCAAAACAGCAGATTTTTGTAGTGTTTTTCGATGCAAATGTCGAATGTCCCTGTGTCATGAAAAGTCATAGAACAAACGATTGCCAAGGGTTATATACCTAAGCTCTTTTCGGGATAGCATATAATAAAATAATTCAAGTTTTAATTTCCTTTTTACATTATTTGGCGAGAAATAAAGTTATTTCTGTCATATTATGAATCACCTTGTATTTCAGGGATTCCAGTTTTTGTACAGATTCGGATTATGGAGCTCGACTTGCAACATCGAAAACAAAGAAGTTGAAAATAAGGTATGTACATCTATGTAAATAACGGTCACATACATAGTCCCCACTAGGATTCTAGGATAGGAGGAAAATAAGAGTACCGTGGTACCACAATACCTAGACCCGGAACAAACAGTTGCAGATCATGCAAATATTTGTCCCGCAGCGGGAATAGAACCCCTTGCGTCAGATGGGCGTTCGCCCGCTACGCCAACGAGGTAGTCACTTGAGATCTTGAGTTTTCATTCATCATCATAATATTCTACAATTGATCAATTGATCAATTGATTGTAGAATACCTTAAGGTATACCTTTCTAATAATTAATAATATAATAAATAATTAGTAAATTAATAATACTCTATCATACTCAACCTACTTGTAATATAAGAACCTTAAGAAAAATTAACATACTTCTGATAAAAGATTCAGTTGATTTTGTAAAAAAGTCGAGATGAGACCTGAAAGCCATTTTCTTCTAGTTTTAAACTGTAGGTTTATTTTTCTTGAGACTGATTAAATAGCTCTTTTATAAACGAGAAAAGAACTGAACCGACTGCTTTTACAGTGAAAAGATAAATTCATTTTTCAAGTAAAAAGTAAATGAAGGTGTACCCTATGCACAGTATTAATTTCCTTCAAATTCCGAAAACTAAGCGGCTCAGCTAGAATAATAATAAGAGGCTTAATTTCAGAGGTCCTTAATACTATGGTCCTTCGAGCCGGATCATTAGGGTGAGCGTTAGCTTCTCTATCTCTACGTTTGTTCATCAATTTCTAATTGGGCAAGTAACGAGATTAGTCACGAGAGCTTCATCCAATCCCTCTGCGTATTAATTCTTGAATTATTACAAATGTTTTTTCCTGGTCTTGCATTAGTTAAATAAATAAAATAAAATAAAAGGGCATTTATTCACCAAGAATTCCTACACACAGTTATAAAGATACAATTGGTAATTTACAAGTTTTGGTATGTACTGGTATGTACCTACAGACAGGTGAAATGGTCGAGGGCTCAGCTACGCTGCTTTTCGGCCTCGCCATAAAATGTCTGCTGTCATGATACCATGATGACACGATGTCATGATGCTGTGATGATGTTAGTACCTGTCATGATTAACTTTTGCGGGTAGTCGATGGATGGAAGTCTTAAGACCGTTCGTCAAGGATTTTTTTGGAGGAGGCCTATAGCCAGTAGACTTCTACAGGCTGATAATGATGCAGGTGTGTTGTGACAATTTAATATTTAGCTAGTCAGGAGACAGGCCTATGTGACAGTTGGATATTTAGCTAGTCAGGAAACAGGACTATGTGTCATTTGGATATTTTTTCCAGATCTTAGACGGAGGCCATATCTATTTCCTAGCCAAAGTGGTAGAGCTCCTCGACACGATATTCTTCGTGCTGCGGAAGAAGGACCGCCAGGTTACCTTCCTCCACGTCTACCATCACACAATGATGGTTATTTGTACCTGGTCTATTGTGAAGTACATCAAGAATGACAGCACGGTTTTCTTCGCGACGATCAACTCGCTAGTGCACGTTGTTATGTACAGTTACTATGCACTGTCCGTGTATCCGGCGCTGACGAAGTATTTGTGGTGGAAGAAATACATCACTATGATGCAGTTGGTGAGTTTTTACACGACAACTTATAGCGATTTCATAATTTCAGCCTTAGGGCGTCCATTGCTGAACATTGCCTCCCCCATAGATTGCCAGAAACAATCATTTGGGGGGATTTTCCCATATTCGCCACGCTGGGCATGCGGGTTGTCTAGCGCAGATAATGCTATTGTTGTTTATAGGGAATGCTGCTGCCCATCCCCAAGCTTTTTTTCCCTTAGTCGCCTCTACGACATCCACGGGTAGTAATGGAGAGGCCTATTCTTCAGCCGAGGCCACTACGGCCATTAACTACTCTGATTCACTCCATCTTTATGCTTTAAGTAATTTACCTATTTTAGTATAAGCGAGTGGTTTGCCCCGAACTGAGATCTTGCGATATCAGGTAAAATTAGTTGCTTCGATGATCGTTGATAAACAAATAAGATAAACTTTCCTTGCTTGAGCGAACCCAATGTTTATATAGGTATAAGCCTTACCTATACCTATAGAAACATATAGGCTCGCTCAAGCATACCTCATACCACAGATAACATAATACTAAAAACCAGTAGGTAAACTAATCACTTTTCACAATCGAAAAGAGAGAGACATGACACTAACATTTGAGACTAGGGCTAATAAACTAAAAGAACAAGCTTAAATAATTCATAAGTTTCACTAAGAAACACGTTTTTTACGGGCCTTTAAAAACTGTGATCTCTTTACTTTTAGAGCTTTTGCTAAGGATATTTTTATTTATTTACAATAGTACCTTATTTCTTATTCTGAAAATCATCGCCAGTCTTTTTCGAAGTGGATTTTACTCAGAGCTAAATGGTTTTTTTTGTTTCAGATACAATTCTGTATGATGTTCGTTCACATGTTGGTCACCCATTCAGTCTCCGAATGCAAGCCAACCTACTATCTCCTGTCTTCGGTGTGTTTCAACACAGTGCTCTTCTTGTATCTATTTGGCGATTTCTATTTAAAATCCTACAGGAAAAGTAAGGCAGATAATCAAGGTCAAGGTCACGGTCAAGTTAATCCAAGTGTCAATAAGCATAACATTAAATTGAATAACTTTATCAGCCAACACAAAATAACTGGAAAAATGCATTAGATTTATTATCAACAATGTTTGCATTTTAGGAAAAAAAAAGTTATGGAGATTAGTTTAAGTAGAATAAATTAGTTATTATTACGAATTTATGAACGATTTAGATATTTGAATATAATAAATATTTCTTTTTAATTCGCGTGTTTTAACAATTTCACCGTTAGTAATGGCCCCGGCTGAAGAATAGGCCCGTGGATGATCTTATATCATGGCCCTGAAAAGGACCTAGGACCGTCAGTGAAAGAATCAGTGTAGTGAAAGGATTAAAGTGCGCCTTGTAGAGGCTGCTTTCGTGTACATGTCACTGTCTTATAATTTAATAGGTTCTATAGCGCACATAAATTTACCGAACGGACAATACATTGGTGCACTACCGGGATTCGAACCCACGACCGGTAGATCAGAAGGGCAGTACCAACACTTCACCATTGCTCTCTATGCTTCAGTGCTCAGTGCTTATTGCGTTGCCGAGATAAACCAGAGTGATCAAAAAAATCTCGAAATTATTTCTATAGTATAGAATTGAAATGTCTTTATTGCCAATTTTTTTTTTTTACTTTTTGTGGCTATGTTGTCCCTCCGGCCGCAACTGGCCTATTGTGATCGCCACTGTATTTGTGGAGCCCCTTTACAGGGCCTTTAAAGTTCACAGCAAAGCCCAGCAGCTGTTAAAAACTAAAGGATTTTCTTTGGGGTGAGTTGCTTTAGCTCCATTGGGCTGAGGATGTGCTTTCCCAAATGGATGCTACGTTTGAGCATAAGTGCTCCGCTAAATATTGCCATAAGTGAACACATAATAAAAATTGCATGGTTAACATAGATTAGGTGAACAGGCTATGACTCGTCATATTTTAGTAACACACATCACAATACTTGATATTTAAATTACCTAAGTATGACCTTCACTCCGCACATAGGAGATTCAATAAATCTGATATCATTCGCGACAACGGTCGGTACAAAACCGGTATCAGTAAGAACTAAGGACAACTCAACTACATTCAGACAACTGTAATCTTTTTCCAAAAACTCTTTAATGCTGTATAGCGTCTCGTCAGCTTCTTCACTTCATTAACGAACCTATCTTCGCTATCTATCATTTATAACTAATTAAATAATTACATTTTTAATAAATATAATTTTTTTTATGGATATTTTAATCAATCCTTTTGCACCGCAGAACAGAACAGTCGAATGCGAACAATCAAATCACTGACATCAGCATCAAGCATATCAAGCGTGATGGATGACTATTGAATATAATTCGCGATGAATCGAATTGCGGTTGAATTCATTTTCCAGCGGCAGATACACTGTGATTAATAACATGTCCGAACCATCCCGAAAGAGGGTTATTTATGAAAAAAAAGAAATAATATCAGCAAAAAATACATCAATATTTTCAAAAAAATCCAATATAATCTGTATATATAAAAGAACAAGGCCTGATTCCACGATCAACGCACAGCCCAAACCGCTGAAGCTATAAAGCTGAAATTTGGACAGTAGCTGCCTTATATGCCTAACACATCCACTAAGGATTTTCAAAATATCAACTCCTAAGAGGGTTCAAAGGGGTGAAAACGTTTGTATGAAAAATCGTATTCCTTGAACCTATAGATTTGAAAGTAACTAAAAATAATGAATGATAGAAATAAGGAAAAACTGTATTTTTAGATACAGATGTAATGAGATGTAAAAGTTTGTATGGGAGAATCTTAACGCATCGAGAGATTTATCTGAAACTTGGTACAAATACTCATAAAGTCAAATAATGAAATACGTATTGAAGGTGTTTTCAAAACTGCCCCTTTTTATCAATACCACGCGAGCAAAGCCGCGGGCGTACGCTAGTAAATCATCATCAGCCTGATGAAGTCCACTGCTGAACATAGGCCTCCCCCAAAGAGTGCCACGACGAACGGTCTTGAGCCTTCTCCATCCACCGACTTCCCGCAACCCTCACAATGTCGTCGGTCCATCGGGTGGGGGGCCTTCCAACACTGCGTCGTCCGGTTCGTGGTCGCCACTCGAGAACCTTCCCCAACGGTTATCTGTTCTGCGAGCTATATGGCCAGCCCACTGCCACTTCAACCTGCTAATTCTGAAAGCTATATCGGTGACCTTGTAAATAATAAATAAATATTCCAATTTCCTCATATTAGCTGTTTTTCGTGTTTTTATCATCTTTATGACTAATTACTAAACGTACGAGTTCGACCTGAAACAGCTGATTTTTACATAGTTTTTGAATGAAAATAGTCTAATTTCCAAAGTCATAGAACAAAAGTTTGTCGCCAATTGGCTGTAGTTTAAGCCCCTTTCGGGATAGCATACATAATGAATCACCTATTTTCTACATATTTGGTGGTGCCAATAAGAGAGGATAAATTATCAACAATTTAATTCTATTTTAATATACTACAAAACTAAGCTACATTAAATACTTAATGTTTTTTCCTTAAAGCCTGCCCTTTGGGTTTTAATCTATTGCTGATGATCCTCTGTCTTTCTTGCTCTTTCTCCTCCTGCATGCTCTGGTGTCTCTCTTTAGCAAAGTTTAACTCTGAGCAGAGGTCTACAATCTGTGATGCGTATTGTCTCTGCTTTAGGATACGGAGTTTCTGCTTATGCTGAAAAAAAGAGATAAAATATTGTAACTTACATTATGTAGGTGTTGATTACGTAACACGATTATTTGTTCCAAATTTGTCCAAATAAGGGAATTATTTTATACTCCGTCAACGACGAACCCCTGCACCTAGGTAAAAGTAGGTATTACATATATTCTAGACAAGCAACCTGCCTCAGCTTCGCACTGGTAGTAGAGCATATACGCCAGTTAATCTATTATAGATTATTTATGCAACATCAGGTGGAAATTTTGCTACGCACAGGATGCCTAGGGCATTATTTATATGGAGTCTGCCAGCTTGCCCAGCTCCCATACCATCTCAGCCTATTCAACCAATCCACAGTAAAGATAAGGTCTATATTTGTGGAGTAAGCCAAGCCCTGGGTTTCTTCACAATGTTTTTCTTCGCCATTCTGAGCATGTGTTAATGCACATAAGAGAATTTTCAATGAGAAAATTCCATTGGTCAGGATTTGAACCTGAAAAGTCGAGGTTCCTCCCACTAGACCAAGATGGGTCAGTGCTACATTATACATTTAGGGCAATCAATATAATATCTGTGAATAAAATGTTCATTGTTTATTTTAAATATTAATCGTATTCAGTGTGAATCATCTGAATAAAATGTTCATTGTGTGTTTTAATTGTATTTTAATTATGTTGTCTGACTTGTACCTATGTGTTTTTAAAACATGAAATAAACAATTTTTATTTTTATTTATTTAGTTTTTATATATTAATTGTATTCAGTGTGAATCATTATGGACACTAACATAGGTTGCGTTTTGAGTGTTGTATTTAACTGTAGTGACTCCACTCGTGTGATTTGGAGTGAAGTTGTGATTGAAAACTTGCAGGAATTACCTAGTATTGTACTTGGTCAATCAACTTTTGATGGCTATCTTGCTTCTATCTACATGAATGGTTCTAAGTCGCAATTTCGACGAAATACCTTGAATCCTTGAATCTGAATAATAAAGTAAATTTATACCTACCTTTACAGAAAATTGGTAGTTTTGAAAAAAATATCCTATCTTACTAATATTATAGATGCAAATGTTTGAGAAGATGTTTGTATGTTTGTTATTCAATCACGCCGTAACAGCTCAACAGATTTCGATGAAACTAAAGAGTTAGTTACCTAGAATAGCATATTGGCTACATTTTATGTAGGCACCACGCGACCGAAGCCGCTGGCGGAAGCTAGTATAAGTCTATAAAGCTGACAGTAGATAAACAGAATACTGTTTTGAAAATAAACTCACAAGTAAAGGTGTAGGTCTGCCATCCAGGAATGTGTAGTCTGGACCATCAGTTAGGACGCCCTCAGCATTTTTGTTGACGCTAAGACCTCGCTCCAGACGATATTGCTTCGTTTCGAGCACCGGAGTACCGCTAAATAATCGAGTTATCACTGTAACAGGTAACACAAAATATTGTAGCATTGAAATCTCTTAGGGTCGGCTAGTGTAGACTAATGAGACGTTGTTACACTCACTATTAGCTCGTGAAATATTCATAGTATTCCTTAAAATCGTAATCATATTCGTATTATAACTTTTCAGCAATTACAACAATATTATTGTGATTTGATTGAGTGAGGTTACTTTTTTTTAAAGGTTAATTTTTTCCTATCTAGGCCCACAGACTAGGGAGTTTTTTTTTTTTTTTTTGTGGCTCGCACGACTTGTACATTTGCCATTTTAATTTTAATTAGTTTAGTTTTTATTTATTTAAAAATTAGGGAAACAGGTATGGAAATTGGTACGCGAATTCTAAGGCGGATGGGACAGGATCAGGAGAGTTAGGTAATAAAATGAATAGAACATGAAAAAATACATACAAGTAAAAATAACTAAAAAAGTACAAAAACTAGGGAGATGCTACGCTAGGCTTTACCGCCAAATCTTACTTCACTTTTTTTTTAATCATCGTTTTAAGTGAAGTTGACATACTAAAGAAAAGAAAGAAACTTTTAATTCAAACTACAACCGATTCTCCATTTTCACCAAAATTACAGAGCTCATTGTCTATGATATGTGAATAGTCGTATATTTTTGTAAATGAAAACAGACTGTCATTTCATTGATTCTGATTGGTCACAGCTACAACCCTTTTATAATATTTTGACCAATCAAATATGTTTAATTAAAGTATTTTAAATTTAGCCAATCAGTTTTACTGTCAAACTAATCTAGAAGGTGCAATTGGGAAGCAGTGCCAAAGAGAATCAATCTGCATTATATAGAATATTCTTGTTTTTGGTTGGATGGATTTCTGTTGGATTCAGTCAGTTGGATTGGAAATTACTCTATGATTGGATTTCTGTTGTGGCTGAAAAGTGACTAGTGTAAAGAATTTTCTCTGAAATCGTTCATTACAAGATTGTTCTTGTTATAATCCAAAATCTCTGTGCCCTAGATAGTGAAGCAGGTAAGACCTATGTGAATTCTGTATTTGCAATAATTTGGAAAGAAACAGATCGATCATTATTGCGCCATACGATCATCTGGTAAATTCCATTTTTGCCGTGGATTTGTCATTTTTGCTCCCGTTTCTATGTAATGTTTCTGCTTATGATATACTGGAAAGAAAAGAACATGATTAATGATGCACATGATTTCTAGAAACTAGAAAAAGCCATTGCAAAACGATTTCTAGAAAAAAATAGAAAATCAATACATAAGTACATAATAAGAACAAACTGGTTCCTTAGATCGAGATTTTGTTCTGTGGAATTCAGATTATTCAGATAATTTACGTAGCATAACTAATATTCCAATAACCATAATGTTATCATAGCTTGTTCCACTATCTACAAATCAGATCAATACCTACCGATAAAATCTAAATAATTCCAAAAAGGTACATACATAGCCGTTATTTATTCACAGAAAAAAAATTAACTCGCGTGTAATTATACAACTATTACAAAATCCACAAAAAACAGTTGAGCTATCTAAAGACTGTTGCAAACGATCTATAGATAGCTCATTTGATCCAGATCTATAGGGTCAGAATCGTCCCCAAGACGCTGGCGGAATTGCTACGCTGGATGGAATACTGATCCCTTGGGAAAAATAGGAGACAGCTCTCGGGTTATGAGTCGCTTTGGCCCTGCTCCCCCATGAGACTCAAATATAGTTAAGCCCTATCGAGACTAACATATTAGCGCCTTTTGAGATCCTATAAACTGCAAAGTTCTCAGCCTAATAATTTTGTATTTCAGTTGTGTGTTTCAAGTGACGGGAAATCATTCAAAACGGCTTCCGAGAAAATAAACCCCAAAGACCAGCCGAATTACAACACAATGTGTATGTATACTTTGTATATAATTACTAAAACATTTCTTTTTTTCTTTGCACAGTAAACAGCAGGATGTGGCAGAACCCAGGAGTCTATCCGGGAGGTCTTTATTCTTGAATTACCTACTAATTTGTACACTGTGATGTGAATTGTTGATGATAAAAGATGCTTAAGGCTGAGTCATTTTGGTTTGAAGAGAACACTAATCATTAGCTCAAGGACCTATAGCTGTGTAAACACATTTTCACTGACACTCTGTCCCTGTATTGAAATCTCAATTTTTGCATGTAACCAAGCGATTCAGAAGAGATCTGAATTTTATCAACATATTTTACTCTAAAACTAATTTTGCAACATGAAAATGCAATGAAAAATCATTTCCAAAATTCGTAGGACTAACTGTACTGCTGAATGAGTGTACAATAAGCCCCTTTAGCGATAGTAAACATTTTATGAATCGCAATAATTGTAACTTATTCAATATTTTTGACTGGCCTCATAGCTCAGTTGGTAGTAACTCTGCCTTCTGCGCTAGAGGTCGCGGGTTCGATTCCCGCACTGGACAAACATTTGTGACTAACACAGATGTTTGTTCTGTGTCTGGGTGTTAAATATATATCTATTATGTATATCAGTCTCTGGTACCCATAGTACAGGCTATGCCTAGTTTGGGATCAGTTGACCATGTGTGATATGTCCGGAATATTAAAAAAAATAATAATAATAATACAAAGATAGTCTTTTATCATCAACAGGATAATGGCATTGCACCTTACACTTTGCACTGCTCAGGTCACACACTAAATGTCCTCGCTTCCTTCCGCTGATATGTTCTTTATTAAGTTCACCAGTTAAGGTTGGTACATCCAAACACTGTGTTTTTTGTCCAGGCCTTTGTCTTTCTTGTGTGTATGTTTTGATGTACATAGGCCTCCCCCAAAGAGGGGGGGTTGGGCCATAAACCCACCACGCTGCTGGTCCAGTGCGGGTTGGTGGGTGGAGCACCAGAGCCTCGTTTGTTGATCAGTTAACCTTATAGAATGACATAAATGCGATTTGCACCTCAAGTGTAGGGCAATCTTAATTTTTTTTTGCAATCCACATTCTCCACTGTATTTCAGTTTATGAATTTGAAAGCTATTACTCTACTACCTTATGATTTATTACTGCTAGGTAGGTACGTATCCCTGGAGCGTATAGTATACAAAACACAGTTCATTCCATCAACTTTACGATTGTGGCGAAAGTTAACAGTCTCAAAGATTTAGGGTTCAAATTCGTGTAAAATTCGGCACGCCTGAATTTGCATGGCAATACGACACGGGGCCCTACCACTTGGGAATGTCAACTTACTTCACTGCGTAAACAAACTAGCAAAGACGGTCATAACTGACATACTATAGGTAATAATTAGGTATTGTTGTGAAATACAGTCATTGCCTCTGTGACGAAGGCAATTCACTTTCTCAGACCATCTAGTTGCGTGACTCATACATATTTACGTCACAGTCCGGTGGAAAATGATTACACAACGATTTTAAAATAGAACCAATTCAAAAAACCGGTTTTTAAGTTTTGAATTTTAAATAAATACATAATATCACGCCTGTTTCCCAGAGAGGTAGGCAGAGACCATGACTTTCCACTTGCGATCCATATCTCTTGCTTCATTCACTCTCATCACATTCGTTACAATTCTGGATGCCACTGCCATATGCCAGTTGGTCTCCTGGTCAATGACCTAACACAGGATGACCAAGAAAGAATCAGTCATACGACAAGCAAGCAACTCGGTGGTGGGGATTTCCGTTAGCATTGACGCAGTTGTAGTTCATTCTCACAACAATATCGCTCTTTATCGCAGCGGTAATAAAAATCTTAATGTTATTGTTGACTGGCCTCATAGCTCAGTTGGTAGTAACTCTGCCTTCTGCGCTAGAGGTCGCGGGTTCGATTCCCGCACTGGACAAACATTTGTGATAAACACAGATGTTTGTTCTGTGTCTGGGTGTTAAATATATATCTATTATGTATATCAGTCTCTGGTACCCATAGTACAGGTTATGCCTAGTTTGGGATCAGTTGACCGTGTGAATATGTCCGTAATATTTATATATTTTTTATTTTTTATACTGAAAAGTTTCACTTGTGTAAGGTTGAAAAGCTCGTCCTTTCCATCATCATCTCCCTTTCCCTTTTCATGTGGGGTCGGCACAACATGTTTTTCTCTTCCACTCCCCTCTATCAGCCGTCGTGTCAGTATTCACTCCTTTCTTACTCTTGTCGTCTTTCACACAATCTATCCATCTTTTCTTTGGTCTACCTCTCCCCTTATATCCTTCCACATTCATATTTAACACTCTTCTAGTCACATGGCATTCTTTCCTCCGCATGACATGCCCATACCACGCTAACCTTTTGCTCTTCAACTTCTCAGTCGCTACTTTCAAACTTCCTCTGATGTACTCATTCCGTATCTTGTCCAGCTCGTCCTTTCCATAAACGACAAACTACGCAATGAGCTTAAAAGCCTTAGGATGAGAATGGCCAGTGTAAAGAACTTGGCACTGCATCAAATCGAATGACCTGATCGATATGGGCCGAGAAAGACATTTACAGTTTTTACTACACGCAGAAGTTAACTTGGCACCTGCGTGGAATGTTCTTCCCGCTCCCACCACACCCCACCGCCTACCGCTCTCGCGAGTATGAATGAGACAAAACATTACAGCGAGGTACCTAGTTCACTTCTGTGTTTTGTACAAAAAACACGACACTATTCTCGTGAATTCGCTGTCAGTCCGGTGATGGCACGCTACGGTGTTGGTGACGGAACGGTCTAGTGGACGTTGTTTCATAATTAATTAATCTTCATCATCTCCCTGCCATTGTACCACTTCATGTGGGGTCGACACAACATGTTTTATTATTGTAAAGAAAAATCAAATCCAAGCCAAACCCTTCTACAACATGGTTTCATGTTAATTTATACAAAGATTTTTTTTGGGTGTGCCGATACGGCTACATGATATTAAAAGTTGTAGTGGGAAAAGGCCTTTAACGGTACATTTAATCACATATTACTGAGAAAAGTTGTTTACAAAACAAATGCGCAATCCGAGTTGGCTGACTAAGCATGCGTGTGTGGGCAGGACGCCAGAATTCCCCATCCATCCCACCCATGCAGGGATTCCCCTTCTACAGACTCTACATAGACTATACTGTAAGCCTTCGCATTCCATTATCATTCATTACTACCGCTGTGCTATCTTGGGACGGTACATCTGAATTTGTGCCTTACACCGTTATCTTTCAGAGGAAAATTGATTATCGGGAAAGCAAACGCTTCTGCAAAACAATTTGTCATAACCGTACGCGACGTTGACGCATTTCATGTTTGTGCGGATTGAAAGCTGAACCGAGTTAGTTGAGGAATAAAGTTCTTATTTAGTTGAAACCTGAATATCCGTTGTTTTGAATGTGTGCTGTGTTATTGCGATAAATCGTTAAGTGACGGTGCAATGTCTGAATCGAGAGGTGTGTTTTCCGGCTCGTATAAAGCTTTCTTTTTTCCTTTGTTTTATTATAGACTTGTCGAATGATTGTAGTGTACGCTCTCCTGTATTCTTGCATATTGTGTTCGTCTGTTCTAACCTTTTCTAGTATCATGGAGTGAAATTAAGAGCAGGAGTCAGTTGCACGAGTTGTGTAATTACAATACCTTTAGATTCCTACATTTATGTGTTTCTATGTTGAGTTAAGAGCACTGATGTAGTGGTGGTAGTGGTAATGGATTTCCCCATTCTCAAAATGTATGTGCGCTATACTAGTGCTCTCAAACAGTGTAGGAAACATCCAGAGGAAACCGGCATGTCCTAGAATCTAAAAATTGTAAGACATGCGCATGTGCACGAAAGGGGCCTCTAAGAGGTGCACTTTAATTCTTTCTCTGTACTGATTCTTACACCGGCGGTCATATGAAAATGATTACACAACGATTTTAAAATAGAACCAATTCAAAAAACCGGTTTTTAAGTTTTGAATTTTAAATAAATACATAATATCACGCCTGTTTCCCAGAGAGGTAGGCAGAGACCATGACTTTCCACTTGCGATCCATATCTCTTGCTTCATTCACTCTCATCACATTCGTTACAATTCTGGATGCCACTGCCATATGCCAGTTGGTCTCCTGGTCAATGACCTAACACAGGATGACCAAGAAAGAATCAGTCATACGACAAGCAAGCAACTCGGTGGTGGGGATTTCCGTTAGCATTGACGCAGTTGTAGTTCATTCTCACAACAATATCGCTCTTTATCGCAGCGGTAATAAAAATCTTAATGTTATTGTTGACTGGCCTCATAGCTCAGTTGGTAGTAACTCTGCCTTCTGCGCTAGAGGTCGCGGGTTCGATTCCCGCACTGGACAAACATTTGTGATAAACACAGATGTTTGTTCTGTGTCTGGGTGTTAAATATATATCTATTATGTATATCAGTCTCTGGTACCCATAGTACAGGTTATGCCTAGTTTGGGATCAGTTGACCGTGTGAATATGTCCGTAATATTTATATATTTTTTATTTTTTATACTGAAAAGTTTCACTTGTGTAAGGTTGAAAAGCTCGTCCTTTCCATCATCATCTCCCTTTCCCTTTTCATGTGGGGTCGGCACAACATGTTTTTCTCTTCCACTCCCCTCTATCAGCCGTCATGTCAGTATTCACTCCTTTCTTACTCTTGTCGTCTTTCACACAATCTATCCATCTTTTCTTTGGTCTACCTCACCCCTTATATCCTTCCACATTCATATTTAACACTCTTCTAGTCACATGGCATTCTTTCCTCCGCATGACATGCCCATACCACGCTAACCTTTTTCTCTTCAACTTCTCAGTCGCTACTTTCAAACTTCCTCTGATGTACTCATTCCGTATCTTGTCCAGCTCGTCCTTTCCATAAACGACAAACTACGCAATGAGCTTAAAAGCCTTAGGATGAGAATGGCCAGTGTAAAGAACTTGGCACTGCATGAAATCGAATGACCTGATCGATATGGGCCGAGAAAGACATTTACAGTTTTTACTACACGCAGAAGTTAACTTGGCACCTGCGTGGAATGTTCTTCCCGCTCCCACCACACCCCACCGCCTACCGCTCTCGCGAGTGAGAATGAGACACAACATTACAGCGAAGTACCTAGTTAACTTCTGTGTTTTGTACAAAAAACACGACTCTATTTTCGTGAATTCGCTGTCAGTCCGGTGATGGCACGCTACGGTGTTGGTGACGGAACGGTCTAGTGGACGTTGTTTCATAATTAATTTATCTTCATCATCTCCCTGCCATTGTACCACTTCATGTGGGGTCGACACAACATGTTTTATTTTTGTAAAGAAAAATCAAATCCAAGCCAAACCCTTCTACAACATAGTTTCATATTAATTTATACAAAGATTTTTTTTTGGGTGTACCGATACGGCTACATGATATTAAAAGTTGTAGTGGGAAAAGGCCTTTAACTGTACATTTTATTCACATATTACTGAGAAAAGTTTTTTTTTTTTTTTTTTAATTCTCTTTTTTTATTTAGGGACTTTGAGTTGCGCAGCAACTTGAGAAAAGTTGTTTACAATCAAATGCGCAATCCGAGTTGGCTGACTAAGCATGTGTGTGTGGGCAGGACGCCAGAATTCCCCATCCATCCCACCCATGCAGGGATTCCCCTTCTACAGACTCTACATAGACTATACTGTAAGCCTTCGCATTCCATTATCATTCATTACTACCGCTGTGCTATCTTCGAACGGTACATCTGAATTTGTGCCTTACACCGTTATCTTTCAGAGGAAAATTGATTATCGGGAAAGCAAACGCTTCTGCAAAACAATTTGTCATAACCGTACGCGACGTTGACGCATTTCATGTTTGTGCGGATTGAAAGCTGAACCGAGTTAGTTGAGGAATAAAGTTCTTATTTAGTTGAAACCTGAATATCCGTTGTTTTGAATGTGTGCTGTGTTATTGCGATAAATCGTTTAGTGACGGTGCAATGTCTGAATCGAGAGGTGTGTTTTCCGGCTCGTATAAAGCTTTCTTTTTTCCTTTGTTTTATTATAGACTTGTCGAATGATTGGAGTGTACGCTCTCCTGTATTCTTGCATATTGTGTTCGTCTGTTCTAACCTTTTCTAGTATCATGGAGTGAAATTAAGAGCAGGAGTCAGTTGCACGAGTTGTGTAATTACAATACCTTTAGATTCCTACATTTATGTGTTTCTATGTTGAAGTTAAGAGCACTGATGTAGTGGTGGTAGTGGTAATGGATTTCCCCATTCTCAAAATGTATGTGCGCTATACTAGTGCTCTCAAACAGTGTAGGAAACATCCAGAGGAAACCGGCATGTCCTAGAATCTAAAAATTGTAAGACATGCGCATGTGCACGAAAGGGGCCTCTAAGAGGTGCACTTTAATTCTTTCTCTGTACTGATTCTTACACCGGCGGTCATAGGCCCTTTTCAGGGCCACCATACCTCGACCTTGTCACTGACCTAGTACGGGATGACCAAGAAAGAATCAGGGACCCGACAAGCAAGCATGTTGAAGTTGCGAAATGAAAGCATTATTTTATGTTTAAAATTTATTCCAAAATGATCCTTACGACTACTGATGAAAGTTAATTTTGAGTTTTGAGGGTGTACCAGACAGCTCAAAGATATTGTAAGCCCGTAAAAAAACAATTTAAAAAAAATACTTTTTTCGGTAGACGTAAGGCATTTTGAAATAAATTTCAAATGATATATCGCAGTTGTTTGAACACGGCTAACACCTAACATCATTTTTCAATTGTCATCATATCATAATTTTGAACCTTGCTGCTAATTGAGGTATGACCTTCCGCCAACACTTTTTGCAGCACACAAGTACTTGTACAGTGTACATTGCTGCGACTATTAAAACCTAGCTGCCTGGCTTACGCACTTCCCACGGCATGAATGGAACTCTGTGTTTATATAATTATATGGCTATTGTTCAGCAACCTCCGTTGTAAAACTTCCTAATTCATACATAAGCTGTTATCTTAACTTATCCTACTACAATTATAAATGCGAAAGTTTGTGAGGGTGTTTGTATGTTTATTGTTCAATCACCGATCACCGATTTCGTTGAAACTTGGAATAGATAGAGTTCTTTACCTAGAGTAGCATATACGCTACTTTTTATGAAGGTACTACGCGAGCGAAGCCGTGGGCGGAAGCTAGTGTAATGATTATAGGTGGTTATTTGACGCTGCTCGTTATTAATAGCAAGGTCAATTACATATTGCTTTCTCAAATTATATATTGATGATCTCGGTGACGCAGCGGGCGAGTGCACGTCTGAAACGCAAGGGGTGTAGGCTCGATTCCCGCTGCGAGACAAATGTTTGTATAAAGGCAAATATTTGTTCCGGGTTTCGGTTGTGGTTGCATTGTACTCATAGTTTCTGATACCCAACACAGCGATTCCTAGTGTGGGGTCAGGAGTCAGGACTATTTTATGTAACTGTGGGGCTTTATTTATTTATTTATTAAATATCCTTTGTTATGTTTGTTTGTATAGTTATTATCAGCAAGCCTTACCACTCCATACTATAAACCATAACTTAACATTCATCCCCAGATCAAAATCAAGGTGGATATCCCCAGGGCGGATACCCTCAAGCAGGGTACCCGCAACAACCCGGTTACCCCCCGCAACCCGGTTACCCCCCGCAACCCGGCTACCCGCCGCAGGGTTATGGTCAGCCTGCGTACCCTCCGCCGCCACAGCCAGGGTTCCAGGGAGGAGGATATGGAGCTGGATATGGTGAAGTAAGTAAAATAAATTTAGCTAAATACAGTTTTTTTATTGTTATAGAAAGGTACAGAGCTAGAATGTGCATTCGCTCATAGATCTTTTGAATGCATTTCCATAGTTATCCGGAATCCATACTAATATTATCAATGTGAAGGTAACTCTTGTTTGTTTGTACCCTTTTCACGACTAAACGGCTTAACGGATCGTTATGAAATTTAGCAAGGAGATAGATTATATCCTGAGGAAGGATGCTATCTTTTGTCTCAAAAAATTACCTTGAACGGGGTGAAATGGGGTTGAAAGTTTGTATGGGCAATCCACAATTCCTCAAGTTAGGGATCTGAAAATTAATATTTAGGCTTTTGGCTAGTTTCCTATAATTTTTTCCTTTATTTTAAATTGCTGTTCGTGACGCGCATTTATGAATGAGCGGAAAGTATTCGTTGGTTGGTTTATTCTTTACCCATCAACGGAGAGAGGCAAAGGGTAATTTTTATTCTGGTACCACACGAGCGAAGCCGCGTGCGTCCGGAAGCTTGAATGTGTACTATAATTTTGCTACGCGCGACCAACGTCAGCTTAGAAGGAAATATGACCTAAAATCTAGGCACCCCAGGAAAAGTCACTTTACACAAAAAATACATTGATGTTTTACAAAAATACACACATCATGTATACTATGAGTTTTGAATCAACTTCCTGTTAAATGCACCATTGTGGAATCCCCTGCGTTTTATGGATGTGGTGGGCCCTAGCTTCAGAGTGAGTATTCTTATTACTAGTTCGCCCCGAACTGAGATCTCCAATGTCTGGTGCAAGTTGGTGCTTCGATGATCGTTGGGGCTTAAACTAAGATAAACTTTGAAAATCGCAACTTTAGAATGGTCTTACTAATATCAAAACTTACCTCAGCGAAGTCATTGAAACTTTACCAAACTCACGCTATATTGATTTTTAAATATTACTATTTTGTCGTATCTCAAAAACCATATGGGCTAGAAGGAAAATTTAAATCGCAATGTATAATAAAAAGCTCCTTCATTATGACATACCACTTCATGTTTTTAGAACCTTTTTTGAAAAACCTCCTTTTGGACCATAATATATTAGACATAGACATAGACATTTATTTAATTGCCACCAAAACACACACATTTGCACAACATTTTACAATAAACTTATAATAAAAGAAACAAGAGAAAAGTAATGAAAGTAAAAATGGTGTGATGTGTGCTGCAGGAGCAAAATGGCTTCGGCTCAGCATTATGCCTACTGTTTTGCAGCAGACGCTGGTATTCTGCCGAAACCATTACCTACACAGTCATTCAACCCTGTGAGAACAGTCTTATTAAGATTATGTTAGAATCGTCAGGGAATAGGTTTATAAATATAAAAATTAATAAAGGTGGAAAATAATAATAATGTCAAACTGCATAGTGTAATAATGGTAAAAATTATATAACAATAATAAAATTAAAATTATATATGTGCATAACAGCCCTAGAAAGTCAGCACGTGAAGGGTGCACTGTAGCTATTGGCACCAGACAACCCAGTATTAGCATCCCCTTGGCCGATTTTACTCAGATTCCCACCAGTAAATCATGACAGTACAACTTGTTGACCTACTAAGTCCCATCCGATTCGCCCAAGTTGTTTGGCTCGCTCGTACAACTAGATTCTTCAATTCTTAACGACTAGGCCGCCACGAATGCTGCTAATATTATAAATGCGAAAGTTTGTGAGGATGTTTGGATGTTTAGATATTTGGACCTAGTTTCTAAGACGTTTCCAAGTGATCCTAGTGATTTTATTGAAATAAATGCCTTTTGACTTTGACTTTGATGTTTGTGGTTCAATCACGCCGTAACGGCTCAACCAATTTCGTTGAAACTTGGAATATAGGTATTGTGTTCTTTACCTAGAATAGCATATAGGCAACTTTTTAGGCAGGTACACGCGAGCGAAGCTGCGGGCGAAAGCTAGTGCTAAAAAAAGTTAAAAGCTTTAAAATGTTTTGGTTATGATAAAAGAACAGATAAAATCATGTTACTATTCACTCACCTCAGATGGGTTTTACCTATCAATATTCAACTTTAACCCTTCGGGCGTTCTTGGTAAGATATGAAATCGGTTGCATGCGTTATCTCAATAAGTTTTTGATAAAGTTGATATATTTTTATCAGTTTGCTTTGAACTCCGGTGTTACAGTGTTGTGTATAATGTCGCAGGTATATATTTATTAAGGTCTATATTTGCAAAGAATTTTCTAGTAAAACAGCTAATCCTACTCATATGTAAGATTGATAAAAACATATTAAACTTATGTAGGATTGATAAAAACATTTTAAAAGTAAACAGATAGAGATAGCGTTAAGGGCGCGTCCAACCTCAAATTAGGCTTGGCGCCTCCATGTAACAATATTTTACAACAATCAATATAATGATAGAAAGTACGAATAAAAGTTATTAAAATAAAAATGGTGTGATGTGTGCTGCAGCAGCAAAATGGCCTCGGCTCAGCATTATGCCTACTGTTTTTGCAACACCGAAACCATTACCTACTCTTCGCAGTCATTAAACTCTGTGAGAACAGTCTTATTAAAGGTATTTGGAGGAGGTAGCGCACCGAGATTTTCTCGTTCTAAATTGGAGCAGCCCGCCTGAGGAGGTACTTCCGCCTTACAGAAGATCGCAGCCAAATAACATTATTTGTTTCAAATAGTGTTGTGTTCCTGCGGTGAGTAAGGTTGCCAGAGCTCTTTAGGGGAGGAGGGTTCGGGGTCGGCAACGCGTGCCTCTGTCTGGTATTTCAAGCGCTCATAGGCTACGGTAACCGCTTACCAGCAGGTGGGCCGTAGCTTGTTTGCCACAAAAAAAGGTAATAAAGGTAAATGTCAGAATTAGTAGGATAGTATGTATGGATTGATGATTTGAATGTTTGTGTTTCCAGCCAGCGGGTTACGCTCCCCCGAACGCGAGCCTCGGCGAGGATGGCGACGTCAAAGGCTTCGACTTCACAGAGCAGTCCATACGGAAGTCTTTTATTAGAAAGGTAAGCTTTCTACGGGTTAGTCCACCTAGTTATACTATTAGTTATACAATATAACAAAATTAACAAAAACGAAAAGTCATACTGAGCAGTGTAACTAAACGTATTACAAAAAAAAAAAAAGATATTAACATCAAGAATTTACATACAGTCTAATAGGATTAATAGGTAAGAATATTATCATCGCAATGTTTCCAGAAAAGTGGCTCTGTATGTAAATTCTTGATGTTAATATCTTTATAATTGTTTTTGTAATAACGTATCATCATCATTTCAGCCGTACGACGTCCACTGCTGAATATGGCCTCCCCCACAGACAGAGCGAGTTCCTTATCATGTGGGGGGATTTGCCCATACTCACCACGCTGGGCATGCGGGTTGGCGAGCGCAGTTAGAGCTATCGTTGTTAAAATGAGGGACGCTGCTGCCCATCCCCTAGCTTTTTTCCCTTAGTCGCTTCTTACGACATCCGCGGTTAGGTAGATATGGAGGGGCCTATTCTTCAGCCGGGGCCACCACGGCCAATAACGTATAATACCCATAAATTTCATTAGGCGGTTGTGTATTTACGAATATAACTAAATGGACGAGCCCTATCCAAAATAATCGGATCCGTTTAGTTACACTGCTCAGTATGACTATTCGGATATCGTATAACTAATAGTATAACTAGGTGGACTAAGCCATTTCCACGACCTCGGTGGCGCAGCGGGCGAGTGCCCGTTGGGGGTTCGATTCCCGCTGCAGCAGTATTTTCAGATCATGCAAACATTTTTCCGGGTCTGGGTGCTGTGGTACCAGGGTACTCGTAGTTTCTGATACCCACGACACAGGGAATCCTAGTGTGGGGTCAGGACTATGTATGTGACTGTTGGGTCTGTGTGTGGAGTATTGAACCTTCCGATCCACAGGTCGTAGGCTCGAATCCCGGTCGTGCACTAATGGATTTACCATTTGGAAATGTGCGCTATACTTTTTCTGGTGAAGTAAAACATCGTAAGGAAGCTGGCATGTCTTTTGTCCAAAAAATTCGAAGACACGTACACAAAAGGAAGCCTCTAAGAGGCGCACTATAATAATTTCACCGCACTGATTCTTTCACCGACGGTCATATGCCCTTTTCAGGACACCATACCTCAACCTGGTCACTGATCTAATACAGGTGACCAAGAAAAAAACATTTAAATATTCTTTCATTTTGTTGATAGAATAAGCTCCTTTCGGCATCCTACTACAGTAGTATTATAAATGCTGCTATTATAATCCTGTAGTATTATAAATGCTAAAGTTTGTGAGCATGTTTGGATGTTTGTTGTTCAATCACGCCTAAACGGCCGATCGGATTTGGATGAAATTCGGCACAGAGATAGATTATAGTCTGGAATAGCATATAGCTAAGGCTAGCGAAGCCGCGGGCGGAAGCTAGTAGCCTATAAATATATATAATGAATTACCGTGTATAACCACATATATTCGTGTTTCCAGGTGTATGCCATCCTGATGAGTCAGCTGCTGGTGACCCTGGGCTTCATCGCGCTGTTTGTGTACCACCAGCCGACCAAACTGTGGGCCCGGGCCAACCCTTGGCTATTGTGAGTACTCAGCGGCCATTAGATTACAATTTTATTTAATATTTATTTATCGCTAAAAGCTATCTCTACCAGGCAATTCTAGATGGACTGGACTGATAAGATAAGGGGCAAGTTGTTGTGCCTTAAAATATAGCTTAAATATAATATCATCATTATCAGCCAGCAGAAGTCCAATGCTGGACATAGGGCTCCCCCAAAGAGTTCCATGACGAACGGTCTTGAGCTTTCCCCATCCACCGACTTCCTGCAACCTTCACAATGTCGTCGGTCCATCGGGTGGGGAACACTGCGTCGCCCGGTTCGTGGTCGCCACTACTAACAATAATATAGCTAGGTGATAATAATAAAATTAGGAGGGACTGTTTGGGACTCTGGTATTCTGCACTATTTTTTAAATAACACTATTTTTTATTGAGAGTAGAGTGGGTAATGGTTTCGGCAGAATACCAGCGTCTGCTGCTAAAACAGTAGGCATAATGCTGAGCCGAGGCCAAATTGCTGCTGCAGCATGCATCACTGTATATTTAATTGCATTTTTTTATACAACATTTGGCAAACAAGCATACGGCTCACTAACTAAGCGGTTACCGTAGCCTATGAGCGCTTGCAATACCAGAGGCATCACGCACGCGTTGCCGACCCCGCACCTCCTCCCCTCCCTAAAGAGCTCTGGCAACCTATGTGTTGTAGTTGCAAAAATTCTTCTTAAATATGATTCTTTAATCAACGGTCATAGGCCCTCTTCTGGGCCACCAAACCTCAACCTGGTCACTGACCTAATACAGGATGACCAAGAAAAAATCAGTGACACGATAAGAAGAAGAAGAAGTTGCAAATAAATTAATATCTATGTGTGTTTGTTACAGTTGGGTTGCGTTCGCCTTAGTGATAGTCACGATGCTAGCGATGGCGTGCTGCGAGAGTGTGCGCCGGTCCTTCCCCACAAACTTCGTGTTCCTCGCCGTCTTCACGGCGGCCGAGAGCTTCCTGCTGGGCCTGGCCTCTTCGGTCTACGATTCTAAAGCGGTCCGTACATACTTCGAATAAGTATAACCCTGTTATTATGAACCCTGGGTTTAGACGGGGCCTAACTAAACCCTGGTTTTGTGACATGTCAATTCATACATTTGCTTTATGTCATAATGTCAATCGTATGAAATGACACGTCGCAAAACCAGGGTTTTGTTAGTGCTCGTCTGAACCAAGTTTTAGAATAAACCGGTTTGGGTTTATTTATTTGACACACACACACATACACGCGCACACACACTGTGTGCTATCCCGAAAGGGGCTAATTCTACACCCAATTAAAATAAAAATAAATAAATATTCCGGACATATCACACTCGGTCAACTGATCCCAAACTAGGCATATCCTGTACTATGGGTACCAGAGACTGATATACATAATAGATTAATATTTTACACCCAGACACAGAACAAACATCTGTGTTCATCACACAAATGTTTGTCCAGAGCGGGAATCGAACCCGCGACCTCTAGCGCAGAAGGCAGAGTTACTACCAACTGAGCTATGAGGCCAGTCAACAATTGGCAATAAAGTTTGATCTACAACATGGAAATTAAAAAAATTTCATTGAAAAAACACTTAGCAAAAATCTGCTCTTTTGGGTCAAATCATTCAGGTAGGCCGTGGTGGCCCCGGCTAAAGAATAGGCCCCTCCATATCTACCTATCCGCGGATGTCGTAAGAGGCGACTAAGGGAAGAAAGCTAGGGGATGGGCAGCAGCGTCCCTCATTTTAACAACGATAGCTCTAACTGCGCTCGTCAACCCGCATGCCCAGCGTGGCGAGTATGGGCAAATCCCCCCATATGATAGGAATTCACTCTGTCTGTGGGGGAGGCCATGTTCACCAGTGGACGTCGTGCGGCTGAAATGATGACGATAATGATTCAGGTAGCAATTTTGATGTCGAACTTCTCGTACGTTTAATAATTATAAAGATGATAAAACGACCAAATACAAATGAATTTGGAAAATATCGAGAAAAATATGAAAAAAAATATATTATTTTGAAGCCCCTTTCTGGATGCTATACATATTATGAATTACCATGTATAAAAAGTATTGGCTTATAGATTATAAAATTTTATTTTGTTTCTTAGTGTTTAGTACTAATTGAGTTGAATTTGTTGGCAGGTTTTGATGGCGATTGGTTTGACAGCGGCTATATGCCTCGCCCTCACGCTGTTCGCGTTCCAAACCAAATGGGACTTCACCATGATGGGAGGCATTTTGGTGTGCCTTGTGGTTGTGCTGCTCATATTTGGTAAGTTAGCTTACGGCGCTTTGAACCCTTTGGATGTCCTTAAGATTTTCGCTCGGACGGGAAGTGTCTCCGTAGCTAGCTAGCTAGTTGGTTAGAGCATCCCAAGAGAAATGTTGCGGTCTAAATCCCGTCGGAGTCGAAATTTTTGGCATATTATTAAAAATTATAGTGGTTATTACTTTAAAATAAAATATAAATTTGGTAAGTTAAATTCTTAAAGACCGTCCACACGGTGCAGACTTTCGCAGCGTGTTTGTGCAGACTCAAGTTGGTGCAAATGAGTTACTTGGGGCACTAAAGTCAAAATGAATAGGTGTTTATTTCAATAAAATCACAAAGCATCACTAAGCATCTTAAAAACTAGGTGAAGCTACGCCTGTTTCTCGCAACCAAGCCTACAAGAGTCAGGCAACAAACAAAGTAGATGCTAATAAATACAGATCATACCGCCAATACCTAACTACGCGATATCGGAGCTCTTATTCAACACCCAATTGGCAAAAATGTTTGTTCTACAACTTTTGGAAATTCGTAATTTCTAATTGAAAAAACACAAGGCAAAAATCAGCTCAAACTTTATTCAGATGTTTTGGGTAGCAATATTGATTTCCTACTTCTCGTACGTTTAATAATTAGTTACGAAAAAGATAGAAACATCAAAAACAGCTGATTTTATTATGTCGCGAAAAAAGTATCGAACAAGGCTAAAATCTTATAGATAGATTATACTCCATTCGGGATATTTATCTAAAACTATATTCCATCTTTCCAGGAATCGTCGCAATGATTGTCCGTAACAACATACTAACCCTGGTCTACGCGTCGCTGGGAGCCCTTCTGTTCTCGTTCTACCTGGTGTACGACACGCAGCTCATGATGGGTGGCAAGCACAAGTACAGCATCTCCCCCGAAGAGTACATCTTCGCAGCTCTGACCCTCTACCTTGACGTCATCAACATCTTCCTGTACATTCTCACCATTATTGGCGCAGTCAGGGATTAAAGTTGGCGCAGCCGGGTGAATCGAACGCGTTTTGTTTTATCAGTCTGTGAAGGTAGTACAAAGCTTATATAATTTCAACTTAATTTTCGGGTTTATAACATCTGTTATTCATTGTATTTTTTTTTATTCTACCTACGTTGATCATCTGTTATAACTTTGTGGAATAGGGAAAATATGCAAGCAGAAAATTGCGTTAAATATCTAACTATGAGGTATCAATAATAAATAATTTATTGTAACGCAACACACAATTTACTAGTAGTATTAAATATATATTTCTTTTCCTTGATTACATTAGAATACTTTGAAACTAGCGACATTCGGACCAATGGCATAGTTGGTATCGCATTGCTATTCTAGTCCAGGTCCTATGCGGGTTTGATTCTCGCTGGTTCGATATCTTTCGGTAACATTTTTTATGAATACGTATAATCTCAAGCGGGTTTTTTTACATACTTATTATTCACAGACTGTAAGGTTTTGTGGGTTTGTGATAAAGTGTATTTTGGCTTGCACTATTCGGACAAGATTATTAAGTACCGCTCAAACAGAAGCGAATTCCGCGCGAGTGTGTAATTCAAGTAAAATTGCGGAATTGCCTCACTCTGAGTAATTTTCGAGTATGTACGTCCTTTAGGGTTCCGTTATATTTCTTTTGCACTCAAAAAAAACATTTAACGTAAATGCGCGTTTTGTAGGCACTCTAGTTTTATAAAATTAGTGTTTTTACTATTTAAATTGTAACCTTATGGTATTCGTGATTACGGTTCAAATTGTAAGTCTGATGGGAATGTGATTGTATGGTGGTTTGTTTGTGTCACGAAATAAGTCATGATCATTAAAAATTATAATCTATATGCGAAATGATTAATCATTCCATTTATAAAAAAAAACTGTTTTATTCTAATTTTTCCTTTGATCAGTTTGTGTTCTGTAAATTCACAATGGAATAAGGGATGCATTTAGAGTAATAGATATAACGTTATAATAGTATCGCATCGCAAAGCTTTTGTTTCCACTTTACATCCAGAGGACAATGTAAAGTTAGCTGCCCGATTTTAAACTTTACTTGTACCTACACAAGCTATCATTTTCATTATCTTGTGAGTGAACTGATAAAGATGAGTAAAATCAATAGTTGAATCGTTCTCGTGTTCATAACTTGACACTCTAATTACTTGACACTGGCAAGATTGACTGTAAAAACAGCAGATGTCATAAAATGGAGAAAAAAAAACTGTGGTTACATATGGCACATTCCTTCAGATGTGTCATTTTCTCAATATAATCTGTTTTTGATATCTATGTAATACGAATCTGTATCTTAATTTTGATAGAGTTCTCTAGTCTAGATTTTTTCATACTATTCATAAAGTTTAAGATTGCCTTAAAGCGATTCAGTTGCCCATGTAGACTATATTTATTGATACTAAATAAAAGTAACTCATAGCAATATTAAATAACCAATCATCAGATGGCTTTATAAAGGCAATTTCGCGTGCCGTAGTAGGGTTGTCTATGTAACGACTGGCGCGAATAATAATTATTTCTATTAGAATATTCCTTCGGTATTCAACTATTCATTGAAGTTAATAAGTATTAAATATTACTTAATAATATGTATTAATATGAATAACATATATTTCGAAAACATTTATTGAAGTAGTATTTATAAAGATTAGCTATTGTAAGTATTTTGTTATTTTCCTTGATATTAAATGTAATTAATAGTATGTATTGTGGTTTTATTTATTTACTAACTGTATCTCATAATTTTACCCCTACCCCTTTAGGGATGATTTTGCAATAATGCTGAAACACGTAATTACTAAGCCACTCCCGATAATAAGGCTCGTATTCAGAGACACGACTCAAACTTAGATTTAATCACAGATCAGCTGAACTCTACTTAAGTATTGAATCTCTTCTGAAACATAGCTTTTATTCAAGAACGGTACTTAAACTATTCTCAGCTGAATCGAGTCTCAAATTTTCTCGTTTACATTTTGATTTATTTATAATTTTCGATCCGTTTTAAGCAGAAATTCAAACAGCCAGGGTGGAAATAGAACAGAACTATAAAGTGAAGTATAAATATGCATCAAAGTACGTGTAACGGAACGAAAATGTCATTTGATTAATGTCTAATCAAATCTGACCGCATTCGTCTAGCACCGATTTCGTCTGATTGACGTTTCAGAATAAGCATTTACTCTTGTGAACTCTAACTGAATAAATACTGTTCAAGAATTAGAATCTCGACTCAAATCGAGATTTAAGTACAGATCAACGCTTGAGTCTTGTCTCTGAATACGAGCCTTAGACAGCAATATTGCAGATTGGGCAGGATCCGCCATATTGCTTGCCTAAATGTCAGTAGGCGCCAGTGCCGCCATATTCATGACATGTTTGCCAAAGGAGCTTTATTTCAATACGCGCCAAATTAATTAAATTGACAAGGTTGACATACCAATATTATTAATTACTCACCGTACATATCCTTTATCCTATCAAAATATTATCTACATAATCAGGATAGGCCTAGCGAAAGATAGCAAACCAAATTTGTCAAGATATGACACAGGTTCATTACGATTAGGTACCTACTAAAGATACCCGTTGACTGCTCCGCACCGGCCCCAACGCACGCAACGCATTTCTTGTTCAAAGTCAAAGGGCATTTATTTCAATAAAATCACTAGGATCACTTTGAAACGTCTTAGAAACTAGGTGAAGCTATGCCTGTTCCTCGCGACCAAGCCTAGAAGAATCAGACAACAAACACGGCTTGGTGCCTATCGTTTTTTTTGATGAGCCTTTTTCACAAAATGGAATTTAAAGCTTCAGTGTGGTGCCGATCGAACTAGGTGAGGCTCAAAAGAAAAGTTATCTAATTATAATCCCTAATAAATTTAATGCTTTTCGTTTTTTAATGCGTTCGTTAATGCCAGCGCTCGGTGCGAGCGGTGCCGATGGTGGACGCAGCGTACGAATTTATACAAAGCAAACTAAAATGCGTGCGTGCGTTGCGGCCGCCGCGGGCCAGTCGACGCGTACCTTTAGCCCGGCTTTTCTTTGCTGTAGTGAAGTACAAACATCAAAACCTGTATTTTTTGCGACTCTACATTTTATTAATTTTTATTTTTATTTATTTATTTGGGTAAACGAACATTTCTATAACTTATGGTAACGTACGTATAAAAAGGTATGGTAGGTACTACATGTAAACTATTATATTATAGCTATACGTCCGTAGCATTGTACTCTTAGAGAGCGGCATACCTTTTTGTCTGCAACGCGTCCCGGGCGCGCGTCACGCTATAGATTTTATAGTTATTTAGTTCCGAAGATTGTCGCGGGTCGCGGATTCTCAGTAATTTATAAGTACATCCTTATCTCTTAGCAGTAGCTATTTCCGAAAAAAATACGTGTTATCTGGAATCAAGTTGCCTAAATATATCAGATATCCAGAAAACGTGCTCATAGACAGGTATGATCACTATCGGTCGGTTATACAAGGTGATTCATTACATGTATACCACCCCGAAAGGGGGTTATTCTATCAACGAAAAGAAATACTATAAGCGAAAAAAAAAACAATATTTTCAATTGGGTGTAGAATATGCCCCTTTCGAGATGGCATACATATTATGAATCACCTTGTATAACACCTCTACCGGCTTATCGCCTAAATAAGCCGAAAGCTTAGCATGGTACGGAACCCTAAGGGCACGAGTTGTTGCACATGACTGTCATCATATTGAATTAAAAACCTTTTGACTTTACCAGCATTGTATGTATGAGGAATGTGATGAGAGTGAATGAAGCAAAAGAGGTATGTCAGGATCGTAACAAGTGGAAAGCCGTGGTCTCTGCCTAGTGCCTACCCCTCTGGGAAACAGGCGTGATTTTATGTTTGTATGTATAAATATAAATAAAATATTCCAGACATATCACACACGGTCAACTGATCCCAAACTAGGCATAGCCTGTACTATGGGTACCAGAGACTGATATACATAATAGATAAATTTTTAACACCCAGACACAGAACAAACATCTGTTTTAATCTCAAAAATGATTGTCCAGTGCGGGAATCGAACCCGCGACCTCTAGCGCAGCAGGCAGAGTTACTACCAACTGAGCTATGAGGCCAGAGTGAGTATGACTTTGACTTTTGTATGTGTTGATAAACAACGACCTTAGGTAATGAATCACTGATCGCTCCTAAGTTTTGTGGTCAAAAGAACTGACAAAATACATTATCTACTAATTAAATCTTATCTCTAATGTTACAATGTATTTGAATAGGGATGGGTAGTTTATTTGTCCGCCAGATCCGGGTCTGGCGTTATATCATCATCATCAGCATGTAGAAGTCTGGACATAGGCCTCCCCCAAAGAGTGCCATGACGAACAGTCATCCGGCCTTTTCCATCCACCGACTTCCCGCAACCTTCACAATGACACACACACAAAGAATAATTGAGTTTGAATAATTCGATAGCTGATTTTTTAATAGTGTTTTTCAATGAAAAATGACCAATTTCCATAAGTCTTAGAATAAAAGTTATTACCAATTGGGTGTAGAATAAGCCCCTTTCAGACTCACCTTGTATTCATAACTAACATTGTGTAAACTATAACGCTCGCGTGGTAGCTACATAAAAAGAAGCCTATATGCTATTCCAGACTATAATCTATCTCTGTACCAAATTTCATCCAAATCCGTTTGGCCGTGATTGAACCACAAACATCCTCACCAACTTTGGCATTCATAATATTAGTAGGATTAGTGGGATGTTATTTTAATTATATATCGAGGTTGTATATAAATTTAATTAGATTACACCCTAATTAAAGAAGTTTGTAGTCTTCGCTTTGAACACTAATAATTCAACAGCTAACATTTGTCAGGTTTCCTCGAAATTATCCATACAGATAGACAAAGAAGACTACACAGAGAAAACCCGCATATATTAGGCACTAGTTAGAAATGCTAAGTGGGCGTGGTATGAGCCGGTAATATGAGCAGGTGCCCGCAACTGAAAAACGTCAGATAACAATACAATACAATAACTTTATTTCAGGCAACAATAGAATAAAAAACAGATGGAATTTTTCTTACACTACGGCCCATGTAGATATATACCTTAAAGACTAACATACATATTAATATAAAAACACAATTAATTGCCACGTAGAAACTGCGACGTGGGACGCGAATTGTCATTGGCAGTAGGTATCCGCCCGCGGAAGCGACGGAACACAACACCCTTCGGCCAGAGATCTTCTTTTAGGTAGGTCGAAAGATGTTCGGTCGGTACCCTCACCACAAAGGAGTTGAAACTGACTCTGTGGCGTACAAATTTACATATCGGGTATGTAAGGTTACCCTGTGACCCAAGCACGAAATAATACACGATAGCGTCACAATTACGATACGAAATTACTATGACTAAATAAGTTTTAGCCAACCAAGGTAAAAAGATTTTAAGGCACGCCTATATCATTTGGATAATACTTAGTATATGTACTGCCGAAGCAAGTGCACACTTGGATAATACTTGTCTATCGTATCGTAATCGAAACGTTAACGTGAATATTCGTGCTAGGGCTACTGTGCCCCAAACATTAAGTATTCAGGATAGCGTTACGCTTAAGATACTATACTATACGAAAAGTCAAATATTAATCAGTGACATCGGCCATGTTAGAAATCTTTTCATTTTGGTTGGATAATATTTGAAAGCTAGCGTATCGCAGGCGTAACGTTACCGTGAATATCCGTGCTCCGACCACAGTAGCGGTGCAATTGTGTAAGTGTAATGGCAATGAAGATCGTAATTTTAAGGGTAATTTTAACAATCTTAGCAATATTCAAAACGTTCCAAACTTGACAAGGGAAACTTCAAGACCTTAACTTCTTCCTTTTCATGTTTGACAAACTTCAGATGTCTCTAAAATTGATGAACTCATCCTTAAAATTGCGATCTTCATTACCATTTTGCTTACATAATAGCCTGGCAGGTCAGTGCATGTACGTAGTATTGCTTTTCAACCAATGTGTCATAGCCACATTACCACACATACCGAACATACAGAAGGCTATTTAATAACTCTCTCTATTCTGTGTTAGCATTTTTACAGACTGACCCAACAGCCAACACTAGTTAGATACCAGCCTACTCGAATTGTTATCAATAGCATTTGCGAGTGAGAACTATAACTCACAGTTCAGTGTTCTCCCGTCCCTCAAACAAAATGTGTTCGTTTATTTGTTTAGCCGTGCTGGCAATCACTTTACTAATTTACAAATACAAGTTTAAAGAAAGGAAGCCTATTTTCGGAGTGTACCAGCAGCCGGGAAAGTGGTATTATTTGAAGTATGCTTTGTTTGCGTGTTTGTATTACTTTAGAAAGGTAAGTTACATACATTAATTCTATAAATATTACATTCATTCATAGTATAAGTATATTTTACATTGAATTTAAACCTAAACCTAGTTACAATTAGTTACAATGACATTGTTTTATTACCTACACTATTATTAGGTTTAAGTATACAGCGTGTTCCGTAACTAGTATACTGTGTGTAAGGGGCCTTATCTATCAAAGAATGATAGAAATTGAGCGAAAAATTATCTAAATGTTAAATATTTTTAACGATGTTTTCCCCGAAACTTTTATAATCAGGTACTTTTGGTCATAATAACAAACGAGAAACTAGATATCAAGATTTGAGTTTCAGCTGACAACCTCGGTGGCGCAGCGGGCAAGTGGGTTCGATTCCCGCTGCATGCTTATTTGGAGATCATGCAAACATTTGTCCCCTGGTACTCTTTAGTTTGTGATACCCACGATACGGGGAATCCTAGTGGGGTGTCAGGACTATGTATGTGTTATTATTATTTATTAAAAAAAAACGAATTTGCCCCAAGACAGCATAAATTCCAGCCTAGGTACTTCCTGCTAATAATAATGTAAATTATAAACCTACTAAGCTAATTAAGTACCAATCGGTATTAAATTTATTTATAAGTACCTACCGCAGCTGCCACTGATCTAATCTGCGATACAAGTTTATCATATAGTGATGTCATTAAACCTAAGGCATTTCAGACACAGGTGCCAGATAAAGAAACAAAATAAATGATAAAATTCCAATAGGTGTCTTTGTATTGAGACAGATAATGAAAAGTAATTAATTACCCACCAGTTTAGCGCTTCTGTGCTACGAAGGTACCTATAACAAAATAAAGATGCTCAAGTGCGAGTAGGACTCGGGTCCGTTGGCTTCCGTACGGAGTCGAAAAATCGAGATCCCCATTTATCGAAGTGACAGTAGTTCACTGTATGAAATTTATCGCAAATATTAGTTTGTCTCGTATCAGCTCCACGGGATTTGAAATTAATATCAGCTAGAAATATTTCTTTCAATTAAAATCCGTTATTATTTCGAAATCGTTAGAGCCCTTTCTCAATTTCAGCCACTTTTTCGTACAAACTTCACCATTTCAGGGTAAAAAAAGAACTAAATTATTCCATTTCAATCTTTTACCATTATTTGTATCACAAAGGATCCTTGCATTCGAATTTCCTTTTTACAGTTGAGGTACGCAACCCTAAAAATCGCTATATGTTCACGAAGCCCTTTGTGTTTGTGTGGCATAACTGTGACAGAGATGACACGAATATCTGGACCTATGTCAATATTATGCGTATTGTCTTGCCTTATCTGTTTAAGGTCACGCTAAGACATACAAGGACAAACATGTACTACACATATATGTGTACCTATTGTCATTCGATAACTAAGTTCTGGTATTAAGTAAACAAAGTTATAAATATATACCTAACAGTCATAGCGTTGTGTCATAGTTGATTGTAAAAATAAACGTGGCTAGCAGTCCAATAGACAGTAGAACAAGTGGGAATGATTATTACCACTAATTAACTTTTGAATTTTCAAATTGTATGACTATTGACTGGCCTCATAGCTCAGTTGGTAGTAACTCTGCCTTCTGCGCTAGAGGTCGCGGGTTCGATCCCCGCACTGGACAAACATTTGTGTGATGAACACAGATGTTTGTTCTGTGTCTGTGTTAAATGTGTCGGTGTTAAATATATATCTATTATGTTAATCAGTCTCTGGTACTCATAGTACAGGCTATGCCTAGTTTGGGATCAGTTGACCGTGTGAATATGTCCGGAATATTTATATTATATTACTATTGCTTGCTATTGCGAAATAATCTCCCGTACTCTCCCATAGAAACGGTAGTAGAACAAGTGGAAATAGTTATTCCCAATAGTTCAACGTTGAAATGTTCCAATAGTAAGACTATTGTTAAATAAATAAGAACGAAAAAAAACTTACTAACTAACTAACTAGTCCTACTGGAACTGAGTAGAAGTAGAACGAGTGGGAAAAAACGTTTTTATCTGGATCGGTTCACTATACCTACATTCTTAAACTATTATCTTAAACTAATCCTTAATATATAATCCGGGGCCGTGGTGGCCCCGGCTAAAGAATAGGCCCCTCCATATCTCTATCCGCGGATGTCAGGCAGGCGCGGCAGCAGCGTCCCTCATTTTAACAACGATAGCTCTAACTGCGCTCGCCAACCCGCATGCCCAGCGTGGTGAGTATGGGCAAATCCCCCCACATGGTAAGGAATTTGCTCTGTCTGTGGGGGAGGCCATGTTCAGCAGTGGACGTCTTACGGCTCAAATGATGATGATGATGAATCCTTAATAACGGAAATATTTTCAGTACTCGAGTAAGAACTCAGCAGCAGACAAGGATGGACGAGCGGGGCAGGGTGTGAAGGCTATAGCGGATCCAGTAGCCATGGACCGCGCTCAAATACTAAGCGATCATGCCAAGGTATAAAACGGAATTAGCATAAGTTGCTTGTCTTGTTACTGATTCTTTCTTGGTCATCCTTAGGTTAGTGCCCAGGGTCTATGACCGTAGGTGAAAAAATCAGTGTCGTGAAAGGATTAAAGTGCGCCTCTTAGTGGCTTCCTTTCGTGCACATGTCACATGTCTTCGAATTTTAGGTTCTAGGACATGCCGGTTGCTCACGATGTTTTCCTTCACCGTTTAAGAGTATAGCGCAAAAAGGTTTTCCACATTGGTGCACGACTAGGGTTGTTGCTATGTCGAGCATTATTGGACGAAAAAACTTCCTCAGGCTGATGATGATGAAGTAAGCTCGCCCGCCCAAAGGCCTACGTTATGGCTTCCCGATACGGTATAAAAGCCGATGGTAGGTGCTTGCTTTTGGTGTCACTGATTCTTTCTTGGTCATACTATATTAGGTCAGTGACCAGGTTGAGCTATGGTGGCCCTGAAAAGGGCCTATGACCGTGGTAGGTGGTCGGTAATTTACAATTTTTTTATTTTTTTTTATTGATAATGGTAAGGCGTTTGGCCACCAACTCACTTTTGCAAGTGAGATGTGGCCTAAGATGGAGCACGCTTTCCCAGAGTGAACTTATTGACCCTAGACTTGAAGACTCCTAGATTGTACTCTTTCGGGAAAACAGACGCAGGCAGAACATTCCACTCTTTGGCAGTACTTATAATAAAAGTGGAGCAGAAACGTTTCGTTCGACACTGTGGTATGTCGACCAGGTAAGGGTGGTATTTACCTGTTTTATGTTTTATGTTTTTTTTGTTATTTTTCAGGCGTTTGACGCAGTATTCTTCATATCATCGAAGGGCAATCAAGATGGCGATGATAAGGGAGTCTACGTGATCGCTGGATGCGAGAGAAGACCCATGGGCATGTGCAATGGGCTATTTTATATTGGGGTAAGTTTTTTATTTATTTATTATTATTATAATTAGCGCGGCTACATGACCAATTACACTAATTATTATACATAAAAGAATAGGTACCTACATTAACAATTTCAAAATTATAAATTAAGATATTAAATAACACAAAATATAAAATAATAATCAGATGTCAAGAACATAGGAAGGAATGTCGGAAAAATTATTGTAATAGGTATATAAATTAAATTGAAATAGATTAAAATAAGAAATAAAATAAAACAAAGACAAAAACAGAACTCTCACACATTCATTCAGTTTATAAACTACTGAGGTGGCGAATTAGCTTACAGCCCTCCTGTTGGTAAGTAGTTACCGTAGCCTGTGAACACTCGCAATACCAGATATGCATCACGCTCGCGTTGCCGACGCCGATATAATGTGGGCTGATGATGATGATGATGAAAAATAAACACATCTGTAACTACTTATTGAATCCATCATTCCATTTTACTCCGCGTTTGGTGATAGTGAAACTATGAGTACCTACAGGGGCACAACAGCACAGATCCGGAACGAATATTTGCAATTCATTGTGTGTGTGGTTTGATTCCCACAGCGCCAGCGGGCGCTGTGGGAATCAAACCCGCACCGTCAGTATAGTAATATATACCTAAAAATTCAAAGACATGTGACATGTGCACGAAAGGAGCCTTTAAAGAGGCGCACTTTAATCCTTCCACAACATTGATTCTTTCATCGACGGTCATAGGCCCTTTTCAGGGCCTCCATACCTCAACCTGGTCACTGACCCAATACAGGATGACCAAGAAGGAATCAGTGGCACGACATGAAGAAGAAGTATGTCTCACTCAACAAACATAGGCTCGTATAAGACTCGAGCATTGATCTGTACTTAAATCTCGATTTGAGTCGAGATTCTAATTCTTGAACAGTATTTAAGTATAGATTCAATGATCACAGTTCACAAGAGTAAATGCTTATTCTGAAACGTCAATCAGACGAAATAGGTACTTAAATCTAGATTTGATTTGACATTATTTAAAGGAAAATGAGATCTACACTCAAGCGTGCTCCGGACCACACTTAAATATAGATTTTGTTGTATTTGGTGCAAAAAAAAAGCAATACAGAAGTGAAGCTAAGGATATTTTGTTAAGTTTAATGTGGTATACGAATAAAGAGTTATCTATTTTCAATGACAACTTAAGTACAGATCAATGCTTGAGTCTTGTCTCTGAATACGAGCCTGAGTCTCAAAAAAATACTATTTTCTAGTTGCCAGGAAAAGGCCTCCTCTGCAGCAAGAAGATCCCCGACACGGTGCTGTTCGGAGCTGATGCCGGAGAGTTCGGGGCCGAGGGTCTGAAGATCACGCCTGTGGCTCCCATGGACCGGTGGAACGTCTCCTACAGGGGACAGATGTGGTAAGTTCATAGTTTTATTCTTCTAGGCTTGGTCGCGAGGAACAGGCGTAGCTTCACCTAGTTTCAGATACGTTTCAAAGTGATCCTAGTGATTTTATTGAAGTAAACGCCAATTGACTTTGACTTTGACTTTGAGGTGCGTGGCCTCTAAGAGGCGCGCTATAATTCTTTCACTACACTTCTTCTTGTCGTGTCACTGATTCTTTCTTGGTCATCCTGTATTAGGTCAGTGACCAGGTTGAGGCATGGCAGCCCTGAAAAGGGCCAATGACCGTCGATGAAAGAATCAGTGTAGTGAAAGGATTAAAGTGCGCCTCCTAGAGGCTCCTTTCGTGCACATGTCACATGTCTTCGAATTTTTATATCTAGGACATTCCGGTTTCCTCATGATGTTTTACTTCACCGTTTGAGAGCACTAGCATACGGCTCTATGTTTCATAAGTATCACGAAAACCTATCTATCTTTTACTACTATGATTTAAGAGCTTAGCTCTTATTGATGAAATAATGCAATTTCCTCCATTCTGATCTTTCCAATCCGAGCTTATTCACTTCCATATACGACATTACCGCAATTTGACTGGCCTCATAGCTCAGTTGGTAGTAACCTCTGCCTTCTGCGCTAGAGGGCGCGGGTTCGATTCCCGCACTGGACAAACATTTGTGACTAACACAGATGTTTGTTCTGTGTCTGGGTGTTAAATATATATCTATTATGTATATCAGTCTCTGGTACCCATAGTACAGGCTATGCCTAGTTTGGGATCAGTTGAACGTGTGTAATATGTCCGGAATATTTATTTATTTATTTAATCTTCTCATTTATGTGGTAACTAATTCTTGGTCTTCCTCTTCCTCATTTTCCTATTCCTTTCCTTCAATGATGTTCTTTATGAAGCTGTCATGTTGTAGATATAATATGTCCAATCATTTTTCCACTTCTATTTTACACTTTTATTTAACCCTTTTCTCTTCTACCTTTTACAGGTATCAAAACGAGCCTTTCGTGCACATGTCACATGTCTTCGAATTTTTATATCTAGGACATTCCGGTTTCCTCATGATGTTTTACTTCACCGTTTGAGAGCACTAGCATACGGCTCTATGTTTCATAAGTATCACGAAAACCTATCTATCTTTTACTACTATGATTTAAGAGCTTAGCTCTTATTGATGAAATAATGCAATTTCCTCCATTCTGATCTTTCCAATCCGAGCTTATTCACTTCCATATACGACATTACCGCAATTTGACTGGCCTCATAGCTCAGTTGGTAGTAACCTCTGCCTTCTGCGCTAGAGGGCGCGGGTTCGATTCCCGCACTGGACAAACATTTGTGACTAACACAGATGTTTGTTCTGTGTCTGGGTGTTAAATATATATCTATTATGTATATCAGTCTCTGGTACCCATAGTACAGGCTATGCCTAGTTTGGGATCAGTTGAACGTGTGTAATATGTCCGGAATATTTATTTATTTATTTAATCTTCTCATTTATGTGGTAACTAATTCTTGGTCTTCCTCTTCCTCATTTTCCTATTCCTTTCCTTCAATGATGTTCTTTATGAAGCTGTCATGTTGTAGATATAATATGTCCAATCATTTTTCCACTTCTATTTTACACTTTTATTTAACCCTTTTCTCTTCTACCTTTTACAGGTATCAAAACGAGCCAAGCAAGCTGATTGACGTAGAGTTCCACGGGGAGTGGAAGGCTGATACCAAATACTTTGACTACGACACCGATTTGTACCCTGGAACTATCATCAGGTCCATTGCCAGGGAGAAATGGAGCAGAGATTACTTTGAAGGTCTGAAAACGTGAGTAAATTTTACATCATGTTTTTACAGGCCCATATGTAGAAAGCGAACGACAATCTCTATACCTCATACGTTGCCTGGTTGGAAATACCCTTGCATTAAGCCCTCCTTTTGTATTGTGCAATAAAGTTACCTAAGTTACCACGAACCGGGCGACGCAGTGTTGGAAGGCCCCCCACCCGATGGACCGACGACATTGTGAAGGTTGCGGGAAGTCGGTGGATGGAGAAGGCTCAAGACCGTTCGTCATGGAACTCTTTGGGGGAGGCCTATGTCCAGCAGTGGACTTCTACAGGCTGATGATGATGATGATGATGAATAAAGTTACCTATAAATAATAATAATATGTACAATAATAATATACACGACTTCAGTATTAGGTATACAAGGTGAATCATTATATGTATGCCACCCCAAAAGGGGATTACTCTACAACCAATTGGCAATTAAGTTCTACGACTTTTGGAAATTTTTCATTTTTCATTGCAGTGTCTCCGTAGCTTAGTTGTTTAGAGCATCCCCGTATTTAGTGGAAGGTTGCGGGTTCAAATCCCGTTGGAGTCGAAATTATTGCAAAATATCATCGTTCGTAAGGGCTAAATTAATTAATTTGTGCTATAATAAATAATTATAATTTTTTATGCTACAAATCAGGACTAAATGTATGGCTTATAATTATTATGGAATTTTTTTAACGGTTTTCTTTTTTGTGCTCTCTGATTGTTGTATTTTTTATTTGTTATTTGATTTTTTTGTTTATTGACATGTTTTATTATTTTTACTGAATTATTTTACTTATTGACATTGTATATAAATATATATAATATATATAAATATTCCGGACATATTCAAACGGTCAACTGGTCCCAAACTAGGCATAGCCTGTACTATGAGTACCAGAGACTGATATACATAATAGATATATATTTAACACCCAGACACAGAACAAACATCTGTGTTCATCACACAAATGTTTGTCCAGTGCGGGGATCGAACCCGCGACCTCTAGCGCAGAAGGCAGAGTTACTACCAACTGAGCTATGAGGCCAGTCAAATTGTATTTAGTTAATTAGCTTGATTTATCTTATCTTATTCTGATGACTACTCTATTGCATTAGGTATGACCTGTAATGATACACGTAATGTTTTAAATAAATACAAATACAAATCACAGTCTTTAATATTGTTCGTGTTTGTTACACAGAGCCCATCAGAGTCACTACGAGCAGTTCGGCAATTTGAAATGCAAGTTCAAGATAGAAAACGAATTGTTCGAGTACACTCTACCATCGTTCAGAGACCACAGTTTTGGTAAGACTTTTATTATTTAATGCCGTAGTGGCCCCAGCTGAAGAATAGGCCCCTCCATATCTACCTACCCGTGGATGTCGTAAGAAGCGACTAAGAGAAAAGAAAGCTAGGATGGGCAACAGTCTCCTATTTTCACAAAGCTCTAACTGCGTTTGCCAACCCGCGTGCCTAGCGTGGTGGTATGGACATGATAGGAAGTCTCTCTGGCAAATCTATGGGCAAAGACTATATAACACTACATAATTATGGGGCCATGTTTAGCAGTGGACGTCCAACGGCTGAATTCATGATGATTGTTAATTTTAAACTTTACGAGAGGTTCAACATCAAGATTACTACAAACAGCTGAATAGTAGAGTTTGAACTGATTTGACCCCAAAACAGCTGATTTTTGCGTAGAGTTTTTTTCAGTTGGAATTTCCAAAAGACGTAAAACAAACTTTATTGCTGAAAACAGCGAAAAAGAGAAAGTTTTGGAAAATTAATTAAAAAAAATTAATTAAAATCACCTTCGATACCACGATCAATCAACTATTAAAATGATTACAACCTTAGTTTGACATAGGTGGCGCCATCTAGCGAAACAAGAGGTGTAAGCGACCTCAACAAACCTACTTATTTACCACTTACCTAAATCTAAGATAATTATATTGTAGCTGTTTATTGTCCCTGAAATAATAAAATAAAAATAAAAACATACCGCCTTAATTTTTTACAGGTCAAAGACGTGACTGGAGCCTGATGCACAGATACGCGTTCCACCACATATTCCTGGAGAACGGCAGCAGCATCAGCGTCGGTGTTATCTGCCAGCCTTCTACTGCTTCTGTGTAAGTTGTTTTAACTAGCATGCAAGTTACTATAGTGGCTACAGCAGTATCATTCAGTTAACAGGCTCCGTACTATCAAATTTGAGATTTGGTTTAGGTAGTAACGTAAGTTGACAGTCTCAAAATTTTACCGTTTGGAGTCGTGTAAATTAAGCGCTGACTCGCCCGCTTTTTGATGGCTTTTAAATGGTAAAATGGGTAAGATGGTAGGGCTTATTGCCGTCATAATTGAAATTATATGAACTTTAACTTGTAGATTTTATGTATACTGGGATTGTTTACTGTTCACCAAAAATTCGGTCAGGTTCACAGACCATTTTTATATTTGTATTTTGGTTTCTAGTTTCGAAGCCGGAGTAATGGCGCTGCCCGGTGGTGAACTGTTGCCCATCAAATGGGTAGATCTGAAACTGTACCAGCACGGGGAAGGCGGCACCGCGCCGAAGGATTACGCGTTCACTTTCCAGGCTGGTGACGAGGTCTACGAAGTTCAGGTGAGGCTATTTTTTTTCTTTACGTGGCTATGGAGCCACAACTGGCCTATTGTGATCGCCACTTGTAAAAGGGTGAGGTGACAGGAGAGGCTAAGTTAGTAGTCTAAAGTTTCCAGCGCCATCTATAACCGCTACATATGAACTATCGATTGAATTTTGCTAGCGACATCTAGTGAACGGATAGCGAACTAGATAATAAAAATCCCGAATCACGCTTGCGAAATATCTCTGAGACTGGAAAAATAATATCTGTAGCCCGTAAATAGGCTGGTTTCGAGGTCGTAAGACTCGTAAGAGACAGATTAAATACATCTGAAAAAAAAAACTATTGGCCCGCGCGCGCGATTCGTAGCTAAAGGTCGCTCGGTGGAAGATTCCGATACACAAAATACACTTTAAGCAGGACACATTTAAGCTGTATCCTTCAAAAGTTATTTTAATAAAATCAATAGGATTACAACATACGTCATGTCATAGAAACTAGGCGAAGCGTATAGTATTATGTTATCTGTGGCGAAGCTTTCCTCGCGGCCAAACCTAGTAGAATCGGGCGCACGTGACGATCATTTTTTTCGTCGTTTTCTAGATCGCGCTATCGTTGCGTTTTGAAGTGAATAGCGCGCGTCGGGGTTCTATAAGTAATGGCCAAGGCTCAAGACCTACGTCGTAGGCAGCGCAGCTTTATGCTCGCTAAAATTATTTTTACAAGGTTCCTTGTTGGCACCGTGATTTGATTTAAACATATTATTAATAGGTTTTATAAAGTTATAGTCAGAATAACACGTAAACAGAACATTTGAATATATATTTTCTTTATTTTCTCTAATATTCTTTCTTTTTTCTGATAGGATAAGCCCCTTTCGGAATAATATTCATTATTATGAATCACCTTGTATCATTCTTAGGTTACTATACCTCCAAAAGGAGGTATAGTAAGATCCGTATTGTTTAACCCGTGAAACAAAAGTTTAACGCACTAAACAATATTCTCAATATAATTCCATAGTCTTCTTCTTGTCGTGTCACTGGTTTTTTCTTGGTCATCCTGTCTTTGGTCAGTGACCAGGTTGAGGTATGGTGGCCCTGAAAAGGGCCTATGACCGTCGATGAAAGAATCAGTGTAGTGAAATGATTAAAGTGCGCCTCTTAGAGGCTCCTTTCGTGCACATGTCACATGTCTTCGAATTTTTAGGTTCTAGGACATGCCGGTTTCCTCACGATGTTTTCCTTCACCGTTTGAGAGCACTAGCATAGCGCACATAAATTTTCGGAATGGAAAATCAATTGGTGCACGACAGGTTTCGAACTCACGCCCTGTGGATCGGAAGGCGGGGCCACTACCACCTCTCCACCAGTGCTCTCCATTCCATAGTAATATAAGCAAAGATAAATAAAGTATAGTAATTTTTGTATTAGTTATCACTGTTCAAAGTTGCATCAAAATCCGTCCAGGAGTCTCAGATTGATGCTCTTTCAGAAATATCGACCATAGATTACATACTAATTACTACACAGTTTTATAAATTTTATTTAGTTTTTCTATAATTACAAGGTGATTCAGCATATCAATGATATCCCGATAAAAATATCGAAAATAGCTAATTCGATAAAGTTCGGAAAAATAAAAAAAAAAAGGCTTTGTTTATAAAAAAATAAAAAATAAATAAACCGCCAATATTATTTCTTTTAGTTAAGGCCACTTGTTTTATACACCCCGGTAGGCAGTAGATATCCGGTTTAGTACTCGTGGATTTAGTTTTACTTTATCATAACTAGATGGCGCTGCTAAATTTGTCGTTTTCCTAGATCGCGCTATCGTTGCGTTTTGCAGTGAACGTCGGACATCGGGGTTGTACTATGTTTGGTCAAGGCTCAAGACCTACGTCGTAGGCAGCGCAGCTTTATGCTCGCTAAAGCTATTTTTGCAAGGTTCCCTTGATGGAACCGTGATATGTTGTATTTAATAATATTAATTAAATTAAATAATTTTATGCCAATTGGTTGTAGACTAAGATTCCTTTCCTTCCTTTCGGGATGGAATACGTAATATTTTGAATTTATAAGTCACCTTGTATTTAATAAGTCTAGTACATACTTATTTTGTTCTGACTGAGGGTACAAACAAACATGTTATACAGGGTGAGTTTTCTGGAGGGCCCGAAATGATTCATAATAATACTGGCCTCATAGCTCAGTTGGTAGTAACTCTGCCTTCTGCGCTAGAGGTCGCGGGTTCGATTCCCGCACTGGACAAACATTTGTGACTAACACAGATGTTTGTTCTGTGTCTGGGTGTTAAATATATATATATATATATATATATTATGTATATCAGTCTCTGGTACCCATAGTACAGGCTATGCCTAGTTTGGGATCAGTTGACAATGTGTGATATGTCCGGAATATTTATATTTATTTATAATAATGTATATCCCGCAGAAATCATCATGCATCCATCTTTTTTTTTTCGGGTATTTCCCTCCAAAATATTTGTTCCGGGTCTGGGTGTTGTGGTCTGGTACTCGTAGTTTCTGATACCCGCCACAGAGAATCCTATTGTGGGGTTAGGACTATGTAGTCTTCGTACTACGTTGAGTGTAATTTTTTTTTTTTTCATCAGGTGCTGGTAGAGTACGAATCCGTGCACTACGTGTCGGACGAGTGGGAGGCTCGGATGGTGGAGCGCTTCTGCAAGTTCGTTGTCAACAATGAGCCCGGGCGCGGGGTCTCCGAATTCCATTACAGGTAGATAGATAACTCTTTATTGTAAGCCACATAAAAATTTAACACATCACAATTAAATCGACACAAGATAAAGATAAAGATAAAGATAAATTTATTTGCTTGAACATAATGTAGGTTAACAATGGTCATAAAATAAATAGTGTTTCAATTATGTTCTACCATAGTCAGCGTGAAAAATTACAAATTAATGAATGACACAAATCGTATAACTAAAATTTAAAATAGAAGAATGTCAAAATCGTATTAAAAAGAAAAAAAAATAACAAATTAAAAATTAACAATGATTACAATGCGTCCTCTAAAAATTCATTAATATAATACAATATATGTAATAATAGTGGAATACAATGGGCGGTCTTATCACTAAGAGTGATCTCTTCCAGACAACCTTTGGATGGACTGGATTTTACTAGAACGATAGAGGACGGTGGTGCTAAGGAAACAGGAATATATAAATACAATATATAAATAATACAATAAATATGACACTGAGATAACCAATACATATATTATTAAACAATAGAATAATACTTGCATGTACCAACTCAATTAAATAAGCGCGTCGGAAAAATGTAGGTAGGTACTTACATGAAACAGTTAAAAAGTGTTTAAGCAATAGCTTTTTGAAAATAGGGAGAGATTTAGCAAGATTATAATAGTACATAGAATTTTTGAAAATATCACTTTTATGAACATAATTTTCACTAAAAACGGGATATTTACCATGATTTGTGAGTTTATTTGTTCCCCGATATTTCGGCACAGTTACATGCGCCATGATCACGGAGTAAACTAAACGTTCTTAGTGAAAATTATTATATAGTACAGTTGATTATATTGCTACACTAGATTCAACCCGCGGCTTCGCTCACGTGGTAGGTACCTATATAAAAAGTAGCGTATAAATGCGGACGAAGTCCCGGGCCACAGCTTCTATCAGATAGACTAGGTATGCAAAAAATGTTAACGGCCTCGGTGGCGTTGTAGGCGATTGACCGGCTGAGACGCTCGGGGTGCAGGTTCGATCTGCAAATATTTGTTCTTGGTGTGGGTTTAGTTTCTGGTATGACACAGGGAATCGTATAGTATGTAAAAATGTAAAAATTACATACTAAATATGTGATTTTTGTGTGTTTTATTTGATTTTTAGGTAATTATTTTAATTTGTTCACAGGCACAAAGATGGACGACCCGAGAGCGTAGCCAAAGACGACCCGGAGTGGTATAGGAAACACTGCCATAAGATTTGAGTAATAAAGCTTATTTTATGATGTTAATTCGCAGATAGATTTTTTTACATTATTTAATTCAAGTGCATTTAAGATAAGTGATCTATTTTATAAAATAAAATATTTTTACAAAACTGTGTTATTTTTGCTGAACTCGTTCTTAGGACTCAAGAATAGCTTTTATGGCATTATTTACGAAGTGGCGGCAAAGCGGTATTTTTTTTTATTGAATCGCAACATTATTCAATTTAACGGCTCAAACGAATCAGTCGCCTCGTAACCACTCCGCCCGCCGCGCTATCCCTAAGACGAAGGGTTTATGAGGATGCGAAAGTTTGTGAGGATGTTGTTTGAAAGTTTATGGTTCAATCACGCCGTATCGGCTCAACCGAGCTCAATCTCGTTTTGTAGACTCCTTGATGACTTGTCTTTGACGGTGACCTTTAAGTCATTGATATAAGATGCAAATTGAAATGATTAACGAGTCTTCGTGAAATTGAATAACTTTACGTTGGAATGGTCGTACCAAACAGACCTAGTTCATTATAAAATCAGGACAAACAAGCTTCACCTTACTTCCGACGTGATATCTCCATGTTCCCTTACCATTGCTCGTTGCAAAGACGTTTATTACAATCATATCCTGTAAAGTCGCCAATGGTCAATACACATACGATCGTTTCCACCCGACCTTGGTTCCCTGCTCCAATTATGCGCTAATCGAATTGACTGAACGTTGAATGAAATAATTGCGCACGCGCATCCTAGGAGTATAGGTACAGGATGATGATTGTAATGGTATTTTTTGGTGTAGAAAATCGGATGAAAACCGCCGCTTGGCTTAGGTCCCTATTTTCTAATCTGAGACTACTGCGCGCTAATTTAGTCTTACTTACCACTGAATAATTAATATTATTTATTTACCAAGGTTTTAGAGTTCATTTTTGGAGAAAAAACTATTTGAAATAAAGACGTTCAAGTGCGTGTAGGGCTCGCGCCCGGAGGCTTCCGTACACACGTAACATGGGGTCGGAAAATCAAGATCTCAGGTGTACGAAGTAACAAGAGTCAGGGCATGAACATACTTGAACACGTGGACAAAGTTGCGGACGGCCCAGCTCAGCTAGTTATGCTAATAAAGTTTTAAGTCTATCTTCCCCCCGCGCGCGTCTACAGAAAACAGCTTAATATATTCCCTCTGCGTAAATTATTTTCATTTTATAGTTTACCTACCGTTAAGTAGTATATAGTTTATTGTACATTAATCTTTTAATGAACACCTTTGTGTCAAATATTTACTACTAGGACAGTGAAAAACTCGTTCTGAAATTCAGTCAAATAGATCAGTGGGAAACAAAAATTATTCAACATTTCGAAAAACGGGTTTTTCTCTCGTCTATAATGTCGATGAAAACACCGACAATGTATCGATTCGTCTAGAGAATCTTTATCAGGGTGATTATGGTCTGCCGCGCGCTCCAACCCTCTCGCGTCTCACACTGGTGATTGATGATGAAGAAGAGTACAATCTAGGAGTCTTCAAATCTAGGGTCAATAAGTTCACTCTGGGAAAGCGTGCTCCATCTTAGGCCACATCTCACTTGCAAAAGTGAGTTGGTGGCCAAACGCCTTACCATTATCAATTAAAAAAAAAAAAAAAAAAAAGATTCCTGATGAAGATTCTCTAGAAGACATTATTTAAACGTGAGTAAAACCTGTTTTTCAAAAATTACCTACAACTCACGATAGTTTTAGAGTGAATAGGTAATTATTCATATTGCAAACTTTAACCTTGAAAATATTCGGCGTTCGAGTAAGTAGTCAACATCATCATCATCATCATTTTAGCCGTACGATGTCCACTGCTGAACATGGCCTCCCCCACCGACAGAGCAAACTCCTTATCACGTGGGGGGATTTGCCCATACTCACCACGCTGGGCATGCGGGTTGGCGAGCGAAAACAGACCTAGTTCATTATAAAATCAGGAGCTTTATTCCCATAGTCGCCTCTTACGACATCCACGGATAGGTAGATATGGAGGGGCCTATTCTTCAGCCGGGGCCACCACGGCCAGTTAAGTTGTTCAGTTAAGCAGAGTAAGTTGTACTCTTACCTAATCTGTGTGGTCGGTTATCTATATTTAGGCCTATCTCCAGCATTGAACTTCTACAGTACAGTACAGCTGATGATGAATTTGAATCGCTTGTGGAGGCTAACCTACAGAGCCTTGAACACAGGCGGCGCGTGGCCAGACTGTCGGTGTTCTATAAGTACCACTTTGGTGATTGTCCGCGGGATCTGCATGACCTCATCCCTCCCTCCCCCTTCCACCACCGGACAAGCAGACGCACAGGTAAATACCACCCTTACCTGGTCGACATACCACAGTGTCGAACGAAACGTTTCTGCTCCACTTTTATTATAAGTACTGCCAAAGAGTGGAATGATCTGCCTGCGTCTGTTTTCCCGAAAGAGTACAATCTAGGAGTCTTCAAATCTAGGGTCAATAAGTTCACTCTGGGAAAGCGTGCTCCATCTTAGGCCACATCTCACTTGCAAAAGTGAGTTGGTGGCCAAACGCCTTACCATTATCAATAAAAAAAAAAAAAAAAAAGATGATGATTACCGAAGCGACGTGAGACAATAAAGAATATGATAATTTATGTGAGAGAACAACTAATACAGAGAATGCCCTTATCACCACAGCAGCTTGTGAAACATCAGCCTGTGCACACCGGTAGCGTTTAGGATCCTGTCAATAGGTACAATATTGTTGGCATAACCTGACAGTCGTCACGGGCTGCTCACTCCGATGGGACGGAACCCTAAGCTCGTACAGATATCGCAGCTGAATAAATAGGTAAGATTCTGTTTTGTCAATAAAATATCCTTTAACTACATATATATATATATATATATATATATATATTCTTTATTTACTTTTTGTGGTATCACTGCGGCCACAACTGGCCTATTGTGATCGCCACTTTATTTGTGGAGCCCCTTTACAGGGCCTTTAAAGTTCACCGCAAAGCCCAGCAGGTGTTAAAAACTGAAGGATTTTCTTTGGGGTGAATTGCTTTAGCTCCATTGGGCTGAGGATGTGCTTTCCCAAATGGATGCTACGTTTGAGCATAAGTGCTCCGCACTCACCTAGCAGGTGTAGAGGCGTTTCGTCCGCCTCCTTGCATAGCCTGCAGGTTTGTGTGTCGCATAGCCTTAGTTTGAACATGTGCTTAACAACAGTGTCCAGTTAAGGCTCTAACAATAATGCGAATATAGCTACATAAGTTTAGATTATATTTTTGCATACGATATATTTTCCGAGAGCATTGGTAGAGTAGTATGGATGGAGCTAGAGGGTTGACTATTAGGCCTTACCGATGAACCCTATTTGGTCGATACAGGCCGCAGTTTTTTTTTTTAACTAATTAGTTCGATTAAAAACCATTTACAATAATTAATAATATGATAATACAATTCATATAAACATTTTTAAGAGATAAATAAATAATCCAAATATGAATTGGATAAAAATTACTTAAGTAAATGAGATCAAAATTATTAATTACATACATACATACATAAAATCACGCCTATTTCCCAGAGGGGTAGGCAGAGACCACGGCCTTCCACTTGCTACGATCCTGACATACCTCTTTCGCTTCATTCACTCTCATCACATTCCTCATACATGCTCGTCGGTTTAGGGTACTCTTGACCTGGCCTTTGTCCAAAACGTCACCATTTGGTCGCTAAACGTACGCCTAGGTCTTCCCCTTCCAACGGTTCCATTCATACTCGTCTTAAAAATTAATTATAAATTAAAAATTAAAAATAATATTAGTTAGACTCATAGCTCAGTTGGTAGTACCTCTGCCTTCTGCGCTAGAGGTCGCGGGTTCGATTCCCGCACTGGACAAACATTTTTGATGTTTGTTATGTGTCTGGGTGTTAAATAATTATCTATGTATATTAGTCTCTGGTACCTATCATAGAATTGGCTATGCCTAGTTTGGGATCAGTTGACCTTGTGTTTATGTCCGGAATATTTATTATATATATATTTTTTTTTTTCTAAAAATACCTATTAATAGGTACAGTTATGGCCGCCATGGACTTTGACGCGATCCTAGAGGACGTGGGCCAGTTCGGGCGCTACCAGAAAATGGTGATCTACTTCATGCTGCTCCCAGCGGTCATACCTTGCGGGTTCCACGCATATGCTCAGCTGTTCATGGGGGCGAGTGTGGACCACTGGTGCCGGGTGCCGGAGCTGGATCAAGTTGACCAGGGTGTGGTGAAGAACCTGAGGTGAGGCAACGTGGAAACCAGTCTATTGCAATTCCCAGTGTAAGAAGTTTGGAGTGGCTATACTAGCTTTCGCCCGCGGCTTCGCTCACGTGGAATCTACATAAAAAGTAGCCTATATGCTATTCTAGGTGAAGACTATATCTATTCCAAGTTTCATCGAAATCGGCTTAGCCGTTTTAGCGTGATTTAGTAACAAACACACATCCATCCAAACGTATAATAGTAGTATAAGATAGTTAAGTAAGATTAGGGAAGCTTTCTAATTCTAATCGGGGGTGGTTAGACCTGCACTGACTTCCCGCTGTGGGGTGTTTTGTGCATTGTCCCCCTATGCTAACCCTACCCCAGCCAGCCCAGCTCCTTAAAATAGCGAAGCAGGACTTTGGGTCGTTGGTAACATTCTCTCAGTATCCCTGTATGCGGCGGTGTCTGGGAGCCGCTTCCGATCACGGCCCGCAGGATGTGGTCCTGGCCTCTTCCGTGGCTGTCTCGGAAGCTTTAAAATGTCAAAGAGATGACGTCAGTCTTCATCTTGTCGTGTCACTTCCTTGGTCAACCTTTATTAGTTCAGACTTCAGTGCAAGGTTGAGGTATGGTGGCCCTGAAAAGGGCCTATGACCGTCGGTGGAAGAATCAGTGTAGTGAAAGGATTTGAGTGCGACTCTTAGAGGCTCCTTTTGTTCCCTTACAGTATCATCGTATTTGACTGGCCTCATAGCTCAGTTGGTAGTAACTCTGCCTTCTGCGCTAGAGGTCGCGGGTTCGATTCCCGCACTGGACAAACATTTGTGTGATGAACACAAATGTTTGTTCTATGTCTGGGTGTTAAATATTACCATATTGCTGTTGGCTGTTCGCTTCTTTTGTAGCTTATCAACTACATAATAGTTATTAGGCATACCTACCTCATTGATGCTTAAAATTTAATCACTTATATGACAGTACAGTATTAGATGACTTTTGTTACTCGATGAACTACACCTTCTCTATATAAGATACCTAGACTGCCTACTGCTACTTAGTTATTCAGCTCACTGGTTGTACCAACTTCTCCTGCCTCAATAACTTTACTTACAATATTGGGGTAATCTTTTATTGGCCTTATATCTATTACAAGTTTGTATTTGCCTAGATTTAAGTAAACGCTGTTGATTACCAATAAACAAATAATAAACAAATATTACCCATAGTACAGGCTATGCCTAGTTTGGGATCAGTTGACCCTGTGTGATATGTCCGTATATTTTTTTTTATCGACCCAACATTTCTTTCCGCAGCATACCCATGGAGCTAAAGAACGGTGTTCTCCAGTACTCCCAATGCCAGATGTACAACCTGAACTACAGCGACATAGCGAAGCACCAGAATCTTGGGGACGTGGTCAGAGCGGGCGCTGACGTGGTGCCTTGCAAGCACGGATGGACCTACGATCGGCAGATTTATAAGAGCACTGTGGTCACTGAGGTAAGTTTATAACCACCAGGTTGCTAGAAACTGAATATGTAGCAGACTTTATCAACAACTAGCTTCGTCTGCAAAAGAATCCTATATGTTATTCTAGAATCTCGGCTATTTAATACCATAAAATCCGAATTTCATTTTAAATAAAAAGATATAAGAGGCGAGGAAGACCAAAGAAAATATTTGATTCTGTAAATATTTTGTGAAAGACGACATGAGTAAGAAGGAAATTAATACTGACATGACGGCTGATAGAGGTGATTAGAAGATAAAATCATTTTTTGCCGACCAAACATAAGGGCAGGGAGATGATGATGATGAATCCAATTCACAATTTCATTGCGATCCGTTCTGTGTGTCTGGAGGATAGAGTAACAAACATCATACTTTTGCATTTATATTTACTATTAGTGGGATGTGGGTGGATAATGTTGGTCTTACTTCTGCATCGAAAGAAGGACCATTACCTATCCCTTCTGAGCTATAAGATTGTCAAGATAGAGATTTTATCATACTCAGAATCAGCAGAATCAAAGCAGCTTTCCTTTGTGGACCACGCCATTTTTTCTCATTCAGCCTGTGGACGGTCATTAGTTTACCTAGGCGACCAAATGCACTTAATTTTTTTCCAGTGGGACCTAGTCTGTGAAAATGATTTCCTCCCAACCCTGGGCCTGGTCCTCCTCGCAGTCGGAGGCATCATCGGGAACTACATCTTCGGCTACCTCCAAGACACAATTGGACGAAAACCTTCGTTCTTCATCTTTTTATTTGTGGAGTGTATCTTCGGAGTGGCAACTGCGTTTGCGCAAAATTACGTAGTTTGGGCGATCTATAGGGTCGGTGTGGGCTTCACTGTTCCTGCTATCATGACCACGCCGTACGTTTTGGGTAAGTCTTTTAGTTATCGGTTGGTGTTGGCTTAGAGAGCACTGCTGGAGGAGTGGTAGTGGCCCCCGCCTTCCGATCCACAAGTCGTGGGTTCGAAACCTATCGTGCACCAACGGATTTTTCTTCTTGTGGTGTCACTGATTCTTTCTTGGTCATCCTGTATTGGGTCAGTGACCACGTTGAGATATGGTGGCTCTGAAAAGGGCCTATGACCGTCGATGAAAGAATCTGTGTAGTGAAATCGAGAAAATGCCACATGTCTTCGAATTTTTAGGTTCTAGGACATGCAGTTTTCCTCACGAGAGGCAGGGGAGGTACCCCTGCCCGAAGATCGCAGCCAAATAACATTATTTGTTTCAAATAGTGTTGTGTTCCTGCGGTGAGTAAGGTTGCCAGAGCTCTTTAGGGGGAAGGGGGTTCGGGGTCGGCAACGCGTGCGTGATGCGTCTGGTATTGCAAGCGCTCATAGGCTACGGTTACCGCTTACCATCAGGCGGGCCGTAAGCTTGTTTGCCACCTCTGTAGTACAAAAAAAAAAGTCGAAATTTTTAGGATATCAAAAAAATATATCTCTCGATCAAAGTAAACCCTGAACCCTTTAATCTTTCCAGCCATAGAGTTGGTCGGGCCTAGAAGCAGGACTCTCTGCACAATCCTCTCCAACATCGCCTACTCCATGGGCCTGATCCTACTCGCTGGCGTGGCCTACATGGTCCGCGACTGGAGGCACCTGGCACTCACCACCACACTGCCGTTCCTCTGCTTCTTCCTGTACATGTGGCCGATGCCGGAGAGTCCCAGGTGGCTGCTGGCCAGGGGGCAGTTCGATGAGGCTGAAGTTATCCTGAAGAATATGGCTAGGTGAGTAGGCCAGGTATTCCTCTTAACATGGTGTAGATACTTCAAGAAAGGGGGTTATTCTATCAACAAAAAGTACTATACTTTTTCCCGAAACTTACTTAAACTAGTTGTTATTGGTAGTTTCATCATCTTTTTAGAAAATTACTAAACGTAGAAGAGGTTCGGCATCAAGAGTTCTACATAATACAGCTGAGTTTAAACTGATTTGACCCCAAATCAGCTGATTTTTGCATATGAGTATTTTCAATGAAAAATGTAGAATTTACTAAAGTATGTTTAATTTAATTTAATTTAATTCATTTATTGACCATTTCGTTATAACATATAACATAGGCATGTCAGGTTTACAGTAATTAAAGTTCTTTACAAGTAACGTTCATTTATTTTTACAAAGATTTTAGATTTTAATTAATATGTAAATCGCAGACCCACACAGACTCGTCAAATTTAAAAACTTCGAAGGACCATGTTGAACTGTAAGCTATTCTATCCTATTTGGATGCTGGAGGAAGGTCTGGTGGGTCGTATAAATAAAATTCACTTTGCTATCAACTGTTCTATTCGCTACCAATTGCAAGAAGGAAGACGGAAGGAAGTACAAAAAAATGTTGCAATCAAAATTAAATCAAATTAACATAATAAATGTTGCCATTATTGCAAACATAAAACTTTATTGCCAATTGGTGTAGAATAAGCCCCTTTCGGTATAGCAGAAATAGTATGAATCAGCTTGTAGGAATGTCTTGTGAAACTAGGGGCTGAGATGACGAACGGTTACTTCTGACTATTTGGTCATCCGCGTCCGTTATCCAAATTCTTCCCAGGAGCTAGGTAGTTTTTTTTTTCTATATTCTGCACATATCACACACGGTCAACTGATCCCAAACTAGGCATAGCCTGTACTATGGGTACCAGAGACTGATATACATAATAGATTAATATTTAACACCCAGACACAGAACAAACATCTGTGTTTATCACACAAATGTTTGTCCAGTGCGGGGATCGAAACCGCGACCTCTAGCGCAGAAGGCAGAGTTACTACTAACTGAGCTATGAGGCCAGCCAGATCAACTGTCCCACTATTTATATTTCAATCAACCGCATCTTTCTCTCCACAGAATCAACGGCAAATCCCTACCAGCGAACTACATGGTCAGTCTCCACCGAAAATACCAGACAGACAAGCATAACCAGGACACAGTAAAAGCCAAAACCCGAAAATACGGCATTTTAGACCTCTTCAGAACCCCAAACCTCCGCAAAAAGACGATTATTATCACTTTCATTTGGTTCACAAATACGAGTGTGTACGTCGGTCTCTCGTATTATGCGCCGATTCTGGGTGGAGATGAGTTTCTGAACTTCTTCCTGGCTGGGATAGTGGAGCTGCCGACGTATTTGTTCCTGTGGCCGTCGATGGAGAGACTTGGGAGGAGATGGACTCTGTGCATGAGCATGGTCGTTGGGGGAGTGGCGTGTTTGACTACGTTTTTGGTGCAGCATGGTAAGTTAGCCAATAAAGTACATAGGTTCGTACCTACTCAACACATTATTGTCTGTTAACCATTTTAGTTTAGTAAGTACCATTTTGGGAAGGAACTAACTCCTGACATACAGGTAACCCTAGTTTAGGAGTCAGGGCTTCATTTGTATTTGTACAATGGTTTACTTAAATGGTTAAATAAGGACTAAAAAAAAAAAATTTTGATCCGACACTGAGTATAAATTCCTTCTTTCGTTTTCAGAAACCCACATAACCCTAGCCCTGTACTGCGTGGGTAAGATGGGTATCTCATCCTCGTTCGTGGTGCTGCCACTGATGGCATCAGAACTGTACCCCACTGTAGTCAGGGGGCTGGGAATGAGCCTGAGCTCCGTGATAGGCATGCTTGGCCCTATATTCATACCGCTAGTCAATTATTTGGTAAGTGCAGTTTGGTATCATCATTTCAGCCGTACGACATCCACTGGTGAACATAGCCTCCCCCACAGACAACAAATTCCTTATCATGTGGGGGGATTTGCCCATACTCACCACGCTGGGCATGCGGGTTGGCGAGCGCAGTTAGAGCTATCGTTGTTAAATTGAGGGACGCTGCTGCCCATCCCCTAGCTTTTTTCCCTTAGTCGCCTCTTACGACATCCGCGGATAGGTAGATATGGAGGGGCCTATTCTTCAGCCGGGGCCACCACGGCATTTGGTATACACTGTATAAATTACCATACCATACTTGGTGCCTACCTACTGAAATACAAAAGAGTAGGCGGGTATTGGTGACCGTTCACGTGCTATCCTAAGGTAGTATCCTATAGTAATGTTAGTGAGTTACTCACTTGTCACCGTGAGATGTGAAAAGTGATTAGCTTATCCCTTGATGATGATAGTCACGAAAAGCGCCCTTACAAAAACTGGTAAGCTATTAACTTTTCACGGCTCACGGTGACAAGTGCGTAACTCACGAAACATTAGGGACTACGGTCTCTGTCGTTTTCCTCTTGAAGGATTTTTGGTATAATACCTTTGGGATAGCATGCGCAGCACGCAGCGGGGTACATCACTTTCGGAACCAAAGCCCCCCGAAGACAATCCTGCCTATGCCCCTGATAGTTGCTATACCTACAAATGTTTTAAAGGGAACAAAATCGCAAGGATGGAGGGGGGTAGGCCCCAACCAGGCGATTTTGTTTAGGCGGTGACGGTAAGGAGTCTCAAAGATTTATGGTTCAAAATCGTGTAAAGCAGCGTTGACTGACACGCAAACAAATCCAGAGGGTACATATCTAACTTTTATGTTTTTCCTGTTTCGTTTTATTCAAATTACAGTTGATATTTGATGAATTTCTCAGGGCTCCGACATAATGATCCTGCCCCTCATAATCATGGGAGCGCTCCTCGTCGCTGGTGGAATAGCCAGCCTGCTTCTACCAGAAACCTTGAACCAGCACCTACCGCAGACTTTGGAAGATGGAGAGAAAATGGGACTTGACACGGATTTCTGCTGTAGCCCCCCAGTTAGGGACACTCTCGTGAATAAAGAAAAGAAGGAGGCTATTGACCAATCAGCTTGCAGCTCTTCGAATGCCTGTACTGCGCTATGTAGTTGCCAAATGGTGAATGTGTCGTTAATTGATAATGTAACAGCAGTGGTGGATAAGGACTGTGAGAAGGTGGAATTTATTAAAGCTAAGTGATAAAATAAAAATTTACCTACATACAAGATGTATTTATTTTGTTTTTCGTTTTTTTTATTAGGTGTGTAGCTACCAAAGATTATGGAGCCCCTACGCTCCACAAATTAAGTAGGTACCTTAAAAAAAAAAACTCGAAAACTGTCGAATTGACAAAATGACATGACAGCTTAGACAAACAAATTGTCAATGTCAGTCATGTCATGAGTAAAATCCTGTCTGAGTAAAAATAATCGATTTAGATTTTTTGGATTTGCGATTGCTTGCGGCCCTGGTTATGAAATAGATTCAATTTCATGTAAAATAACTGAAGAAAATGGCCTTATCATTTTTACGATCGAATGTTATAAGCCGACATGTGAAAAGACAGATTTATTTAAGCAAACGAAACTCTGGATACGTCGTACTGTAAGTATACAATTTTACTAATTTCTCTACGAGATAGCTTTTATCTGGAGTTTTTTCTCTCTGGACGTGATGACCCTCGGTAAGATAACAAAAAAATTCTGGAGTATGATCAGATTTACCTAGCCAAACCAGTTGATTAAAGAACCAACCTAAAATATTTCGCCGACTTCTTTTATATAAATTTTATGACGCACTGCCGCCGTGCTGTTAAAGAACGAACTCATCCCCTAGGTTGAATTCAAGTAGGTATGTTTGATAGCTATAGAAAGGTTGACTTTCAAAACCCTCCTTTGCAACTAGGCCCTTAAAATTGCCTATGCTTGGGATAATTTTTGTATGTACTCAATACCTGTATCTAAGACGTTATCAGAATAATCAGAATAATCAATTTATTGGTAAAAAATTGGTATTTACACGTCAGTACATTAAGTAGGTATATTAAACATAAAATATAATATTTTAATTAATATAAATTAAGACAAATTATACAATAGTTATTGCATTTTGCTAATGAAGTCTTCGACTTTATAGAACGCCATCGCCATCGTTTTAGGCTAGGGTCTCTATCAAAATCAGGTAGGTTAGCTTTAGGTACAGGCAGGATAATAAAATTTTATTTTATTTACCTACCTACCATGTTTCTAAATCTGCTAATTCATAAAATAATATTTCAGAATCCCAGAAATTGGTGAAGATGCAGACCAGAATGCATTGCTGTCTGAGAGTGGGCTGCCAGAGTTCAACGACATCTCCATCGAGAAATGTATCGCGACCATCAGCAAGCAAAGCATGGAGTATGAAAACGGAGTTGGACAAATAGAGCAGTGCGCACCAAACTGTAAGAATGCATTTATTGAAATATTCCAGCCCTTGGAGAAGTTAGATTCACAGCTAGAGCTTACCTGGGGAGTGGCCAAGGCTCTTTACCTAGGAAACAGCACACTGATGCCTACTAAATCATACATCCAGATCCATGAGAGAGCCCACATTGCTAGGTCATCCAAATTCCACAGCCCTCCGATATACCATGCAGCTGTTGATGAAAAGAACAGGCTTAAAAAACTGTCTGATGAAGAGCAGAGATTGCTAGACAAGTATATCTTGGAAGGAAAACTCAACGGGATTGATGTTAAAGGCATCAAAAAGGACAGACTATCCAATGTTCTGAATTCTCTGCAAAAAGAAAGACAAACATTTAGAGAGAAAGTCAATGTAGCTAATAAACTATTCACAAGCACTGTCCATGATGGCAGCGTCTTGAGAGAATGTCCCGAATCTCTTGTCAAGGCAATGGCTGCACCAAATGACCCCAACCGAGGTCCCTGGAAAGTAACATTGCAGCCTCACATCTATGAACCCTTTATGCAGTACTGCCCTGATAGAGAGCTGAGATGGAACGCCTGGCAGGCCTACACCCAACGCTGCTCTAACTACGTAAACAAGGAGATTGAAACTGGCAGCAATATGGAAAATATTCGGTCTTACCGCAATGAACAAGCTAACATCCTAGGCTACGAGACATATGTAGACATGAGCATGGAGACAAAAATGGCTGGGTCGCTAGAGAATGTCAACAATGTCCTCGATAGTTTACTTGAAAGCGCCCGATCCATGCAAGATGCGGAAATTGAGCTACTTCAGAGATTCGCTCAAGAGCGGGGATTCAGTTCATCGTTGGAACATTGGGATATTCCTTACTGGCAGAGGAAGCAAAAGTGGTCACTATACGGTTTTGACGAAAACAAAATTAGGGAGTACTTCCCTCTACCAAGAGTCATGACAAGCCTCTTCAACCTGTGCAGTACATTATTCAAAATTGAGATTGTAGAGAAAGCGGATGTCAACACTTGGCATAAAGATGTCAAGTTTTTCGATGTTTTTGACGAATCTGGCAACACTCCTATTGCTGGATTTTACTTCGATCCTTACGCAAGACAGGACCAGAAGATCAGAGTGTATGACGATGCAGGATGGCATATCGCTATGCGCAACAAATGCACCAGTACAGCCACAAACCCCTTATCTGCATTGATCTTCAACTTCCAAGCGCCGGTTGAAGGAAAACCATCTCTACTGACATTCAAGGAAGTAGGTTTCCTGTTCCAGAGGTTCGGGCATTCACTCCGCCATTTACTGACTAAAGCAAACTATTCCGAAGTGGCTGGCCTTTCCAATGTGGAATGGGATGCTGCTGAAGTATGCGGTCAGGTCATGACGCATTGGTTGTACGACCCCTACACAATACGCGCGATCAGTGGCCACTTCAGCACAGACGAGCCCCTACCAGAAGACATTTTGAAGAACCTCCAAAATATCCGAAGCCATATGTCTGGGTACGACTTGTGCAATGAACTGTACCTGTCTAGATTGGACTTGGATTTGCATTCAAAGAAGGAGTTCTGGAGGGATATCGTGAGGGAGCTCTGGCCGAAATACCACGCGCTTGCATTCAACAAATACGACTCCCATCCGTTATCCTTCACTCAGATTATGTCAGAGGAATGGGGGGCGGCGTACTACTGTCATTTGTGGTCGAAAATGATCGCTGCTGACATCTACAGCGCGTTCGACGAAGCGAGGAAGGGTGATCAGGATGTCCTCGAAGTGGGTAAACGGTACAGAGACACGTTTTTGGCTGTTGGCGGCAGCTGTCACCCCAGTGAGGTGTTCAGGAGGTTCCGCGGGCGGGATCCGTCTCCGCATGCGCTGCTGAAGAACCTTGGACTGCCAAAGGTGATAGAGAAATTAAATTGAGTAGTGTTTAAAATATTCCTATTATAATGTTTACAATCTACATTGTCGTTTTCTTGAAACAAAGAACGTAAACGCATAATTTTTATTTCAGAACTTACAAGCTAACTAGGTATCGTTAATATTATCGTCAAATTCATTCTGAATCAGGATTCTGCTCCCAAGCCCTCTCCATATCATAAATATCCTTCTTTATCTTCTCATCTGTGGGCAGTAGCTTGGCCGCAGCCTTCATCTCGTCAATAGCCTTGTGCAGGTACCCACACCGCGCTAGCGCCGCGCCTCGTCGCGCGATGCACTTGGCGCGGCTGCGGCGGTTGCCTTCGCACGCTGGCTTCATCAGCTCTAGGGCTGTAGAGCAGTCTTCCATCTGAAAATAGAAATAACAGAAGATCCAATCTGCAAATAGCAAAGGGAAATATATCTGCCGAGTCAGAGGGGTGAGGGCTAGTGGATGGCTTATGGCTTTTATGAGTGCTTCCGAGTTTGGAAGGTCTCGGCTTAAACAGAGCTAGGCCAGCTCACCAACATCTCCCTACCTTTAACTGGGGTCGGCAGAACATGTTCTTTTCTTCCATTCCTGACTATAAATAAATATTCCGGACAAATTCACACGGTCAACTGATCCCAAACTAGGCATAGCCTGTACTATGGGTACCAGAGACTGATATACATAATAGATATATATTTAGCACCCAGACACTATCATCTGTCATTTCCGTCATCTCAGTACTCACACCTTTCTTAGACGTCTCATGCCTCTTAACTCTTGTAACTATCCAGTGCATCAACATTCATGTTCATCACTCTTATTACAACCGAGATAGGCCAGAGACTTACGCATTTATTAAAATTACCCAGCGCGAAGTGCGTAGCAGACCTGTTAGCGTACAAGCTAGGCAGCTTGTCCGACAGCGTGATGCCGTGTGAATACGCACTGACAGCGCCCAGGTAGTTGCCGTTTCGGAAGAACTCATCGCCCTTCTCCTTGCACCACTGGGGGTCCTGCTCCTCGGGTCGCAGGTCCTCGGACACGAATCCTGTTATAGAAATAGAATAATATTTATTTTGCGTCACAAATTAAACAAATGTTGGAACAAATAAAATATACTGACTGGCCTCATAGCTCAGTTAGTAGTTACTCTGCCTTCTGCGCTAGAGGTCGCGGGTTCGATTCCCGCACTGGACAAACATTTGTGACTAACACAGATGTTTGTTCTGTGTCTGGGTGATAAATATGTATCTATTATGTATATCAGTCTCTGGTACCCATAGTACAGGCTATGCCTAGTTTGGGATCAGTTGACCGTGTGTGATGTCTGAAATATTTATTTATTTATAAGCGACACCAAAACGGTCACCACTCAGCTGGTGCCGCATAGAGTGGAGCTGCTGCGGCGCTGGTTTTCTGTGGTGCCACAGAGCAATGACGCGGCAACTGCGATACACTCGCACATAATAATAATAATGTTTTTATTTCATAAACTACTAATACAAATGAGCTAACTTACATAAACTACTAACACACAACACAGAATTTTACAAGACATGTAACACAGCACTTAAACAATTTAATATGTAGGTTTATAATTTTATTATTCTGAACAGCATAGCTATCAAAGTCGACCTTTGGAGTTGGACTTGTGAATTTAATAGATGAATTTTAAGTGATTTTTTAAAAGAATAATAGAGAAAAAACTGAGAAAACCTAGGTAATAAAAAAATAAAAATAAAAAATGCGGCCATGTTGGTAATATTCAAGAATGATATTGGAACTTGTAGAAAGAACTTCTGCAGTTCTACGTATTTGAATGGCAGGCATGCCTACTTTCATTTTTTGGGAGTAGGTATAGTGCCAGCTCAACTCGTGGACTGGCCAGTGGCCAGGTGTAAGTTTTAACTTGTGTCTATATCACACCAATAAGTGGTAGGTACAAGCCAATGTCAGTAAATCATTGTGTTTAAAGTATACAACTCTACCTGCATTGAAACTCCTGCCTTACCTGTTGCTCTCCGCGCAAGCGTGATATTCTTCAACCACGCTTCCTCTTCATTAGCATAGGATTCCCTACTAGGAGTTGGAAAAGTTCTCGGCGTATGAGTGATCTCCAACTGTCCTGTTTCGCGTAACCTCGGCAAGACTCGCTTCGATACTTCCTCTTTCTTCTTTTCTACATATTCAGACTTTATTGGGACTTTAGCTGGCTTTTTGGGTTTCTTTGCCACCTTCACAGGCTTGATGAGCACTTCTGTATCTACTTTAATATCTTTGCATTCGTCTGGGGGAAGCTCTGTTATTTTGACCCCAGATTCTTTATCTTTTAGCTCAAGCTGAGCAATCCTGGGATCATCATTTTCAAGTTCGACAATCTGCACTCCGGAAGTTTTATTTTCTTTATTCTGATACCGTTCCATAACTCCGTTTCTGCTGTTTGGTTCCTTAGCTTCATCGACATTAACTCTCCAGTCTTCTAAAGCGTTCATAGCATTAGTTGTTTCCTCTGCTTTACGTTTCTCCATCAAGTTGTGTTGCATTGTGTCAATTTCCATTGCCTGCTGGACTGTAAACCGGTTCAGTTGAGTATTCTTTATTCGCTTATCTTCTTTCTGCTGTTGAGCTGTTTCTACAGATTTGTCTAGGATCTCCTGTCGTAGTTTCATCTTTTCTGGTTTAGTCAGCTCTTTTTCTAAAGTTTCCCATTGTACTAGTTCCCTTTTGCACAGGTCTAAAGTGATAAGTTCGTTCGTTACAATACACTTGCTTTTCTCATTATCCACATCGTGTAGGAGAAAAGTTTCGAAGATGAAAGGGCTGAAGTGAGCCTTTATGTAAGAGTCCGCGGTGAACATATCTACCTTTTCGCACTTCACTGCTTTTATTGGAATCCTTATGTGAACCGTGTCTTCCGTTTGTGTCCATGTGAAGTCCTTGACTAAAATCGGCATCTTTGTATATTTAGGTATCTTTTATAATTTGTGATTTTCTAATTCACACACTACTTGTTGTTGACACAAATTGACGATTTCGATCATTTGGCTCCAATTCGCGTCATAAACAAATTTTATTGCCATGGTAACTATCCTTGATGTTGATGTTTACTGAAAATGCTATATACTCTTTAGGTAGAAAGAAAAGAAAGAAAGAAAATGTATTTATTTGACCCACAACGCAGTAAGTAGGTATGTAGGTAGGTAGGAAGATACAACGAAAGAAGCCAGTGAGGTCATAGAATGTATGTACCTAAAGTACATAGGTAACTTTATCATCATCATCATCAGCCTGTAGAAGTCCACTGGACCTAGGCCTCCCCCAAAGAGTTCCATGACGAACGTTCTGGAGCCTTCTCCATCCAACTTCCCGCAACCTTCACAATGTCGTCGGTCCATCGGGTGGGGGGTCTTCCAACACTGCGTCGCCCGGTTCGTGGTCGCCATTCGAGAACCTTTACTCCCCAACGGTTGTCGGTTCTGCGAGCTATAAGGCCTGCCCACTGCCACTTCAACTTGCTAATTCTGAGAGCTATGTCGGTGACCTTTGTTCTTCTACGGATTTCCTCATTTTTGAACTTATCACGTAGTGAAACTCCAAGCATAGCTCTCTCCATAGCCCGTTGCGCGACTTTGAGCTTGTGTATGAGGCCTATGGTTAACGACCAAGGCAACTAGGTAACTTAATTAGGTATAATTTGTGGACTGACAGGCCGCACAAGATCGCTCTGTAAATATAATATATGCTTATATGTCGTATCACTGATTCTTTCTTGGTCATCCTGTATTAGGTCAGTGACCAGGTTGAGGTATGGTGGCCCTGAAAAGGGCCTATGACCGTCGGTAAAAGAATCAGTGTAGTGAAAGGATTAAAGTGCGCCTCTTAGAGGCTCCTATTTACAACAGTGGACATCCTGCAGCTGGAATGATGATGATTACTATATCTGACATGAAGATAAGTCTCCCATTTGCGTGCTATATTTATACCTACTCATGTACCTACAGCACCAGTCAAATCATCGTTCGTGGCTCATTCATTCGATCGACCTTTATCAGTCGCACAGTGCACGTGAACGAGAACGGACCCTAAATTATATCTCTTATTTACTTTACCAATTTACATACATAATTCCATTAGATAAAGACTGAAGTGCCTTGTAGCAGTTGTTTAAAGCTCATTGAGAGAACATGGCTCCTATAGTGCAAACTGGTGAGTGTTTTCTATTAATTTTTGGTTAGCTTTTGTAGGGACATTGTTTGTACGTATGAACCATGTATGTACATACCTGCTAAACACACTGAATTTCGTTTCTTACATAAAAACGCTACATTGCTATCCCTGTCACTGTTTCTCATTGTGTAATAGTAAGAGATGTCTATACTTTATGCATTGTTTACCTTTTGACAGATTTTTAATGCCATTAATGTTTTGCCCTATAGTACAAGGTGATTCATTATATGTGCTCATCCCGAAAGAGGCTTATTCTAACAAAATAGAGAAAGAATATTAACGGAAAAAATAACTTCATTTTATTTAATTTTCTTTAACTTTTTCAAATTTGCCTATTTTGGTCTTTATATCATCTTAACAAGTCATCATCATCATCATCAACCTGTAGAAGTCCACTGCTGGACATAGGCCTCCCCCAAATAGTTCCACAACGAACGGTCTTGAGCCCTTTCCATCCACCGACTTCCCGCAACATTCACAATGTCGTCGTCCATCGGATAGGGGGCCTTCCTTCCAACACTGCGTCGCTACATAACAAGTAATAATTAAAAAATCCAAAAAAAATAACTTTATCCAATTGGGAGTTAGATAAGCCCCTTTCGGGATAAAGAAAATATAAAATTGTTTACAATAAACATGCAATGATTTCAAGGAATAACCTTAGTCCTCCACAGTTCTAGGTGATGTCTCCCCTTCGGAGCTGGGCCGCACGCTGACCCACGAGCACCTGGCCATGGACTTCAGCCACTTCTACCGACAGCCTCCGCCACAACTTGCTGACAAATTCCGGGGTGATTTCGCGGTGAACACCGTGGGCTACCTGAGGCAATACCCGTACAGTTGGAAGAGCAATCTCGTGCTGAACGATGAGCGGTCACGGGAGGCGGTGCTGAACGATGTGATGGCTTTTAAGAAGTTTGGTGGAGGTTTGTTATCTATAGTAGCAACAGTAGCACCTAGATAGGCTGGTGTCTGAATAAATAAACCTTCGAAACTGCTACAAATATTAGCATGTCTTCAAAGCAAACATTTGCCTCGCAACGAGATAGATAGATAGGTCTTTGATAGGTATTAGGTATTTAATCATCAGCCGTAACACCGTAAGACCTCCACTATTGTAGTACATTACCATGGTAGGTACTGTAGTCTGTAGTTTCTGATACCCACGAGACAGGGAATCCTAGTGTGGGGTCAGGACTATAACTGTGACTGTAGAGTTTTATTTTATTTATTTCTAGCGGGCTTTCAGTTTTAGATATCTACCTCCTATCCTACCTAAAGCTATACGTAGGTATATATAAGTAGGTAGGTATCTCAAAAGTACGTAATCTTTGTTTTGCAACCCCCAGGCACAATCGTCGAGAACTCAACAGAGGGTTTACAGCGTGACGTCGCATTCAGCCAGGAAGTCTCCAAACAGACCGGAGTGCACATAGTAGCTGGCACCGGCCACTACATAGCAGATATGCAGAAGGCACTGGGGGGCACTGTGGAGGAGATTTACGAGCATATGCTGGGAGAGCTGACGGAGGGGTGCCGCGACTGTGCGGGGGTGAAGGCGGGGTTTATGGGGGAGATCGCGAGCGTGTGGCCGCTGAAAGGTGAATCTTCGTGATAATAGTTCTTTTTTGGTTAGATTTTTGTTAAAGGGCAGCTATATGCGCTGTGTGGAGTGTCTTGAATGGGGACTGGTGTTGAAAGAACCAGGCAAGCAGGCTGTTTAGCATGACAGTATCCCCGAAGTAGAATTACCAAACCAGTGCCAATTGTATCGAACATCAACGTTAGGTACTACTCAAAGGTATACCTGACAGCCCTGGTGGGGTGATGGTAGTGGCATCGCATTCCGATCCACGTGGTCGTGGGTTAGAATCCTGTTCGTGCATCAATTGATTTTCTATTCAAAAATGCACCTATATGCGCTAGGTAAACCTAGTAGTGATCTTAAATGGTAAATAAATAGGTACATCGTGAGGAAAGCGGCATGTCCTAGAACCTAAAAATTCGAAGAAATGTGACATAATGTGCACGATAACAATGCTTGCATGATCTCATCATCATCATCAACAACAACCTGTAGAAGTCCACTGCTGGACATAGGCCTCCCCCAAAGAGTTCCACGACGAACGGTCTTGAGCCCTTTCCATCAACCGACTTCCCGCAACCTTTACAATGTCATCGGTCCATCGGGTGGGGGGCCTTCCAACACTGCGTCGCCCGGTTCGTGGTCGCCATTCGAGAACCTTTACTCCCCAACGGTTATCGGTTCTGCGAGCTATATGGCCTGCCCACTGCCACTTCAACTGATTGCATGATCTGCTAATATGAATTCCGGGTCTGGGTGTTGTGGTACTATGGTACCTACTCGTACCCACGACACAGGGAATCCTAGTGTCGGGTCAGGATTATGCTGTGTTGCCTGAAATAAATGACTTATTATTATTATTGACTGGCCTCATAGCTCAGTGAGTAGTAACTCCGCGTTCTGCGCTAGATGTCGCGGGTTCGATCCCCGCACTGGACAAACATTTGTGACTAACACAGATGTTTGTTCTGTGTCTGGGTGTTAAATATTTATCTATTATATATATTCAGTCTCTGGTACCCATAGTACAGGCTATGCCTAGTTTGGGATCAGTTGACCGTGTGTGATATGTCCGGAATATTTATTTTATTAATCTTCATGGCATCGAAATCTTTCGTCAGAGTTCGAACGCCGCGCGATCCAAGCAGCCGGTGAGGTGCAGGAGCGGCTCGGCTGCGGGGTGAGCTTCCACCCGCACCGCGAGCCGCAGGCGCCCTTCGAGATCCTGCGACTCTACCTCGAAGCCGGCGGGAGCGCCCGCAAAGCCGTCATGTCGCATCTAGACCGTGAGTATAGCCAGTGGCGGATTTGCCCTAAGGCCCGGTAGGCCCGGGCCTAGGGCGGGCAGATATTAGAGGTGGCTAAGTGACCAAAAAAATAAGTAAAAGAGTAGATTTCATCAGACGAGACCTTTCCAGCTTAATGTTGATAGGTATTCGATGAGCCTCTAATTCATTATGTATCTACCTAGTCTATATGATGGGTGCACATGGCCTGGGGCCTAGAGCGGCCAAGACTGCAAATCCGCCACTGAGTATAGCCGTAGCTATACTTCAGCCAATGTCGATGTGAAATGTTTGTAAACAATCCGAGGTGGCAAGCAAGCATACAGCCCACCTGATGGTTAGGTACCATTACCATCAGGTAACCATTTTAGGAGGTAGGGTACAGCGAGATTTTCTCGCTCTAAATTGGCCCACCTGAGGAGGTACCTCCGCCTTATAGAAGATCGCAGCCAAATAACAGTATTTGTTTCAAATAGTGTTGTGTTCCTGCTGAGAGAGTCGATCTTTTTTACTGCCCCCTGAGCGAATGTCGCAGGACGCTGTTATATATTCTATGCTATTCTAATTAGATTTGACTTTTGTATTATTTTACATTATTATTGATTGATGAATTATTATTTTCTTTTTTAATTTTGATTAGGTAGGACATTATGTAATTTGTATTTATTGTGGAAAAAAAATATTTTTGATTTTTGACATTATATGGATTGACGAATTTTTCTATTTACTTTTTATTAGGCTTGACATTATGTAATTTGAATTTATTAATTGAAGATTTATGTTTTTTGTTTCTTAACTAGAAGGTATTATGCTATGAATTAAAATTAATCTTATAAAATGTTTGATATGTATAATAATTATAATTTAAATGATAATGGTACACTATTGCATTAGGTGCTCCTGTAAAAATAGTGTAACTTTTCGTAAATAAATAATAATAATTTATTATTATATTAAAATAAAAAAAAACCTCTGCCAAATACCTGCCGGAATAGAACCTTGGATGAAGCCCATGTGAAATTTCATTGCGTCCGTCACCCTGATACTAATAATAATATATTGTATTTTCTCTCACAAAAGGTTACAAATGAATACATTTGATGTACAAAAAGTCACTTAATTAAATAATAACCCTGTTTTCATACTCATTCCTTTTTCGCCAGGAACTCTGCTGGAAGACGAGAAACTCCTCGAATTCGCTGCTCTCGGCAGCTACTGCCAGTTCGACCTATTTGGCATCGAAGTGTCCTACTACCAGCTGAACGAGCCCACAGATATGCCGTCTGACAGCCAGCGGATAGACAAGATCCGGCTGCTGGTAGATGAAGGGAAGGCGGATAGAGTGCTGATGTCGCATGATATACACACTAAGCATAGATTGGTAAGCTTACAGTTTATCTATTTATTAAAAAGGATCGCCAACAGCGCATGTTTCACACATTCACTAGGAACTAAATCGTTCAATAAAAAAAAAATAAAAAAATATTTGTACATGTACTTTGCTGTGTTGCCTGAAATAAATGACTTAATAAATAATAATAATACGTTCAATCACGCCCAAACGGCCGAAAGGATTTGGATGAAATTTGGTACAGATTAAAGATTATAGTCTGGAATAGCATATAGGCTACTTTTGTAGGTACCACACGAGCACAGCTGCGGGCGGAAGCTAGTACAAAATCATCATCATCATAATTTCAGCCGTTCGATGTCCACTGCTGAACACGGCCTCCCAAACAGACAGAGCAAATTCCTTATCATGTGGGGGGATTTGCCCATACTCACCACGCTGGGCATGCGGGTTGGCGAGCGCAGTTAGAGCTATCGTTGTTAAAAAACAATGAAGTACAAAATAATGGACGAAATTAGGTACAGTTACAGTGCAGTTAACGTGTAGTGGCTTCGGCTGAAGAATACATCCTTCTACTTGCTTGCTTGTCGTGTCAATGTATTTTTTTTGGTCACCTGTATTAGGTAGGTAAACAGGTTGTGGTAAGGTGGCCCTGAAAAGGGGCTGAAGTGGCCATCGTCGGTGAAAGAATCAGTGTAGTGACTTCTCATGACTGAGACAATCGACAGGCCTCATAGCTCAGTTGGTAGTAACTCTGCCTTCTGTGCTAGAGGTCGCGGGTTCGATTCCCGCACTGGACAAACATTTGTGTGATTAACAGATGTTTTTTTCTGTTTCTGGGTGTTAAATATTTGTCTATTATGTATATCAGTCTCTGGTACCCATAGTACAGGCTATGCCTAGTTTGGGATCAGTTGACCGTGTGTGATATGTCCAGAATATAAAAAAAAATTGCCCAATCGAATTGAACCTTGTTGTGGATACCTAGAAAAAAATGCTAAACTATATCTATTTTATGGCTTGTTTCAGATTGATTTCGGCGGACATGGATACTCCCACATATTAAACAACGTGCTACCTCGTATGAGGACGAAAGGATTCTCTGATGAAATTATCAACCAAATAACTATAACAAACCCGGCAACGTGGCTGACCATAGACAAATAGTAATTTACTTGGTCTGATTTCGATGCATTTATAATCATTTTCGCATATTATATTATATACAATTATTATTATTTTTTCCGGACATATCACACACAGTCAACTGATCCCAAACTAGGCATAGCTTGTACTATGGGTACCAGAGACTTATATACATAAAAGGTAAATATCTAACACCCAGACACAGAACAAACATCTGTATTCATCACACAAATGTTTGTCCAGTGCGGGAATCGAACCCGCTACCTCTAGCGCAGAAGGCAGAGTTACTACTAACTGAGCTAAGAGGCCTGTCTAATTATTTTACTATAAAACTATAATATGTATTTTAGAGCATTATCATAAAAGTTGCCAATTATTATGTTGTACCTACACATGTTTCTTCGCGAAAATGCTTAACTTATTGTAGGTACTTATTATAAAAATAAACTTATTTTTTTATTTATAAAGTACATTTTTATTTCCATTTGAAATATAAATATTCCACAATTATTCCTATCTTTAGAAGCAAAATAACAAAATGAATCTAGTAACATCTTGATATTTACACGAGGGGCAATAAATTACTGATATGAATGAATAGTTTTGTTGGAATAGTTACGCAAGTCTTATTAAAATGCGACCCAAACACGGAAACCTAAAGACAAGAATTTGTCAATGCATAGCTGATTGTTCAGCCAATTATAGTTTTGACAGTGAACAAAAAGATTTCTGCCTTTGGGTCACACTAAAATTTATACTACACTAGCTTCCGCTCGGGGCTCGGGGCTTCGCTCGCGTGGTGCCTACGAGGATGAAAAGTAGCCTATGTGGTATTCCAGACTAGAATCTGTCCCTGTGCCATATTTCATCCAGATCCGTAAGCCGTTCTGGCTTGATTCAGTAACAAACATACATCCAAACTTTTCGCATTTAGAGGTAAGTAAGATATAGACTAATTTTGGCCAACAGTAATTTATAAAGAATTCCAGATAATAAATTGATTAATTTAGTTCACAAGGCTGTTATTGCAAGGTTCCATGTTAGTCACAAACGCTCAATAAATAATATTCACTGCACTAAATATTAAACTGGGTTCCTTATGGTGGCATTTAAATTGTTCCTATTAAAACATTTTTAATTGAAACTAGAGAATATGGACAGAGTCCTCCCATAGAGAGGGCCACGATGAACGGTCTTGAGCCTGCTCCATCCACCGACTTCCCACAACCTTCAAAAATGTCATTGGTTTATCAGATAGGGGGGTCTGCGTCATCCGGTGAGTCGAGAACCCATATTCCGCAGCGGTATTCGGTTCTGCGAGGTATATGGCCTGCACACTGTCACTTGCTAACTCTGAGAGTTGTCCTTGGTTCTTCTACAGATTTTCTCGTTTCGGAATATGGAACATTTAAATTTTCCTTTAACTTTAATTGCAAACTTTACATTTTCTTTAAACAATATCACTACACTGTCCGACAGTCACTGCACTTATCACCCCAAAGATATCTGTTGGCTGAGAACCGTTGCGGCTAGTCCTGCTAGTCCTCATCCTCATCCAAGTCGAGGTTCTCCAGTTCCTCGTCCAGCTCCTCATCGAGGAAGAGGTTCTCGTTGATGGGGACGGTGGCGGGCGCTTCGCCCTCCGCTTCTGGGGGCAGGTCCTTGACCATTTGCTCGTGCCTGTCCAACTGCGCCTTGGTGCCGGTGTCATCCACCTGGAAGCAAAGATGATGAATGAGTTTACTGGAGACATTGAGAATACTCGTTTATAGTGTCGAACTTCCGCCCGCGGCTTTAAAGAGTAACCTTGAGGAGGTAGAGCACAGCGAGATTTTCTCGTTCTAAATTGGAGCAACCCGCCTGGGGAGGTACCTCCACCTTACCGAAGATCGCAGCCAAATAACATTATTTGTTTCAAATAGTGTTGTGTTCCTGCAGTGAGTAAGGTTGCCAGAGCTCTTTAGGGAAGGGGTTCGGTTAGGGGTCGGCAACGCGTGCGTGATGCCTCTGGTATTGCAAGCGCTCATAGGCTACGGTAACCACTTACCAACAGGTGGGCCGTATGCTCGTTTGCCACCTTTGTTGTATAAACAAAAGACCCTGGGTTGGTGGCAACATTGTTCAAGAACCCCCGCTGATGTTGTGGATGACGATACATATTTGGTGATGCGTTATCTCCAAAGGTTGTCTGGCAGAGATTACTATTCAGCGATAAGACCGCCCATTGTATCATTATGGTGTGCAATAAAGCATTTTCTGTGTATCTATTCTACCTATATACCCTACTATATATACTCCACAGATTACTCCTCCTTTTAATTATTTTTTATACTACCTGCTCGTCAATGGCATATTATGTGTCATGCAAACCTTTCCTAAAGTAAGTCATTACAGCCCTACGGTCTAGCCGGGTCATAATGTTGTACTGAATTTCATTATTTCCCATGGGACATAATGTGATTTGAATTTGGAATGCAACCCATGTAGTCGTGCTTGATCGAGGTTGGTTTCAAAAATGTTTGGGTGCAATGAGATTTTATTCTAATTAGGCTGTATGTTAACATTTTCGTTGCACTGCCTACAAATTAAAAAAAAAGAAAAACATGAAAACTTTTTACGAAATTCATTTTCATCCGCGCACAAAGAAGGATTTATTCGAATGTCGAACTGACCACTACAGAATAGACTACAAAAAAAGAAAATAAGGCGCCAAGCGCTCAAACTGCTGTGCTGTTATCTACACCGAAATTCAGTTTCGATTCAAATAAACTTCTAAAAAATGTCAAGTGACGACGACGGTGATTTTGATTCGACTCCAGAATGCATACAATCTGAAGCCTCTGGTATAGTGAAAACAATTACTGTTAAGTAGAAAGAAATGATTTTTCTGGTAGTAAGTTTCCATTACTACCAGAAAAATCATTTCTTTCTACTTAACAGTAATTGTTTTCAATTGCCTCGCAGAAAGTATAAAAAGTAGAGTACCTATGCATCGCGGGCTTAAATGTGTATTTGTCTTGGGCGATCTTGAATCCCTCGTTCTCGGGGTTCAATATAGCGCCCTTGACATAATACACTACTTTAAGCCCTTGTTGCATAATCTACTATTATTTACTCTCTACTAAGTGTAACATAGCGTAACGGGTAATTTCTACTTTAATAGATACGACTTAGTGAGCCGGAAGCGGATTGCTGTAACCTCGCTATACAGGCTCTTAAGAGACCTAGTGCGAGGGACAGAGCTCAGCCAAGGTACATTATAATGTCTTGAATCTTTTGTATCTTTTAGAAATAATAACTGATTATGTACCAAACAGCCTGTTTAAGTTTAAATAAACATTTTTCATCTCATCATCATCATCAACAACCTGTAGAAGTCCACTGCTGGACATAGGCCTCCCCCAAAGAGTTCCACGACGAACGGTCTTGAGCCCTTTCCATCCACCAACTTCCCGCAACCTTTACAAAGTCATCGGTCCATCGGGTGGGTGGTCCTTCCAACACTGCGTCGCCCGGTTCGTGGTCGCCATTCGAGAACCTTTACTCCCCAACGGTTATCGGTTCTGCGAGCTATATGGCCTGCCCACTGCCACTTCAACTTGCTAATTCTGAGAGCTATGTCGGTGACCTTCGTTCTTCTACGGATTTCCTCATTTCGGATCTTATCACGTAATGAAACTCCGAGCATAGCTCTCTCCATAGCACGTTGCGCGACTTTGAGCTTGTATATGAGGCCTATAGTTAACGACCAAGTCTCAGTGCCATAAGTCATCACTGGCAACACGCACTGATTGTAGACTTTCGTTTTGAGGCTCTGCGGTATCTTTAACTTGCCGACCCCGAACCCCCTTCCCCCCTAAAGAGCTCTGTAAACATTTTTATGTTATCTTATCTTTATGTTATCTATGTACCTCAGTGGCCTCGATGCCGATGTCAGCCAGCTGCAGCTCCCGGTAGTGGTCCTCGTCGGGGTCGCGCTCGTAGGTGGCGAGGTCGACGGCCTCGTCGTCGTCGTCGTCGTCGTCCGCGAGCGCGGGGTCGAACGAGAACATCTCGCGGCCCGACAGCCCCACCGCGCGCCCAGCCTTGTAGTCCGTGCGCCGCTGGTCCTCCGCCTTGTTCACCGCTTCCTGGAATACAAATACTTTTTTATACTACCTGCTCGTCAATGGCATATTATGTGTCATGCAAACCTTTCCTAAAGTAAGTCATTACAGCCCTACGGTCTAGCCGGGTCATAATGTTGTACTGAATTTCATTATTTCCCATGGGACATAATGTTATTTGAATTTGGAATGCAACCCATGTAGTCGTGCTTGATCGAGGTTGGTTTCAAAAATGTTTGGGTGCAATGAGATTTTATTCTAATTAGACTGTATGTTATCATTTTCTTTGCACTGCCTACAAATTAAAAAAAAGAAAATCATGTAAACTTTTTACGAAATTCATTTTCACCCGCGCACGAAGAAGGATTTATTCGAATGTCGAACTGACCACTACAGAAGACTACTGTACACAAGACTACAAAAAAAGAAAAAAAGGCGCCAAGCGCTCAAACTGATGTGCTGTTATGTACACCGAAATTCAGTTTCGATTCAAATAAACTTCTAAAAAATGTCAAGTGACGACGACAGTGATTTTGATTCGACTCCAGAAAGCATAAAATCTGAAGCCTCTGGTATAGTTGGACACTTACTTCCAGAAAAATCATATCTGTCTACTTAACAGTCATTGTTTTCAATTGCCTCGCAGAAAGTATAAAAAGTAGAGTATGCATCGCGGGCTTAAATGTGTATTTGTTTTGGGCGATCTTGAACCCCTCGTACTCAGGATTCTTGCCTTAACTCCCTCGCTCCGCTCAGGAGTTAACCATAGAATCCCTCGTTATCGGGGTTCAATATAGCGCCCTTGACATAATACACTACTTTAAACCCTTGTTGCATAATCTACTATTATATATTGTTTGATGTGATGCCTTCAGCTTCTTTCTATCATCGCACCTCTCGCCATAGGCAGGGGATCCATCCTCACACCCTGGAGCCGACTTGGTCGCGCACCGTGCGGGTTCAGAGGAACTTCCTCCCGCGAACACTTAGGTTGTGGAATGATCTCCCTGCTGAGGTTTTCCCTAGGGACTACAGTATGGGGTTCTTCAAAAAGGGCGTTTTGAACTTTTTAAGGGGTCGGCAACGCGTGCGTGGTGCCTCTGATATTGCAAGCGTACTGGTATAGGTATAGGCTACGGTAACCACTTACCAAAAGGTGGGCCGTATGATTGTTTGCTACCTTAGTTGTATAAAAAAAAAACATCCCATCTATTCGAAAAGACGACTTGTTCGCCTTTAAGTGCACCCAAAGGTGGTGTTTTCTTTAAGAAATTTTTAGCGGGCAGTAATGAGTTTTTAATCCACTTTATAAGTGCGCAGCAATTATCATTGCCGCGCACTTTTTGAATTTGGAACATCTTAGTGTTCAGCGCCGAAGAAATCGAACGCAAATATTGTTTGAATAAAGACTAGCTGGCTGGAACGACGGCACATAGTCGCGCCGCCAGCTGAATAAAAAAAATGAATAAAATATGAGGCGCCTTTTATTTTCTCATAGTGGGTTATGAAAAGTAGAGTGTATCACTCGGACTCAAAATATATTTTTGGCTCGGGCGACGTACATAATTATACAAATATACCAGACATAATTATCACACATAGTCAACTGATCCCAAACTAGGCATAGCCTATACTATGGGTGCCAGAGACTGATATACATAATAGATAAATATTTAACACCCAGACACAGAACTAACATCTGTGTTCATCACGCAAATGTTTGTCCAGTGCGGGAATCGAACTCATAGGCCAGACATACTTTGAATCCAGAGCGAAGTGAGGGATTCTTTAGTAGAATCCTGAACGTAGCGAGGATTCAAAAAAAACGCCCTCGCCGTAAAAATATTATTTTGCTCCCTTATGATACAATCTACTATTTCTTACCTGCTTCTCTTTTATCTTCTTTTTCTTCCACGCCAAGAATGTTTCCAGCGTAATCTTGGTCTGATTCGGCCCCAGCGCTGCTCTCTCTCTTTCTATCAAGTCTACTAAAGATATTTCATTCTTTTTCTCTTCCATTTTCTTCTTGTCTCGTTTGAGCACGAAGCCGGGTGGTAGGGCATGCCGATAGATGCACTTTCCTCCAGACGGGCACTCCCAGAACCAACCGTATTTCGCCCTTTCGACGGCTTCGAGGAAGTGTTTGCAGATCTGTGGAACATTAAATAAGGTACTTAATAACTGGACAAAACTTGCTTGAATCGTCCTATCCATCTAATATTATAAAATAGCTTCCGCCTTCGGCTAGGCTCGCGTGGTACCTACATAAAAAGTAGCCTATATGCTATTCCAGACTATAATCTATCTCTGTGCCAAATTTCATCCAAATTACCGATTGAGCGTGATTGAACCACAAACTTTTTGGAGGAGGTAGGGCATAGCGAGATTTTCTCGTTCTAAATTGGAGCAGCCCGCCTGGGTAGGTACCACCGCCTTACAGAAGATCGCAGCCAAATAACATTATTTGTTTCAAATAGTGTTGTGTTCCTGCGGTGAGTAAGGTTGCCAGAGCTCTTTAGGGGGAGGGGGGTTCGGGGTCGGCAACGCGTGCGTGATGCCTCTGGTATTGCAAGCGCTCATAGGCTACGGTAACCGCTTACCAACAGGTGGGCCGTATTCTTGTTCGCCACCTCAGTTGTATAAAAAAAAAAAAAAAAGAAAAAAAAAAAAAAAAACAAACACCCAAACATCCTCACAAACTTTCACATTTATAATATTAGTAGGATACGAAAGTTTGTGAGGATGTTTGTTATTCAATCACGCCGTAACGGCTCAACCGATTTCGTTGAAACTTGGAATATAAAGAGTTCTTTACCTAAGAATAGCATATACTTTTCATGTAGGTACCACGCGAGCTAAGCCGCGGGCGCAAGCTTAATATTTTCCCCTAGATTTTTTTTTTTTTGGTCGTTTTTGGGTATTCATTCATGCTGTGAAATAATACCGTTATAATCTACACCGTAATTTGAAGAATTCGGTGATTTAGGAAAAAAGGTTTACATACAATATCAGTAGTGGGCTGTGACTTCTCCTCCGCATGTTTCTTCTCCACCACCTCTTTGAGTTTGTCCTCGTCCCAGTTCGCCATGTTGTCGTCCTCGCCGTCGTCACGCATGTCCACGTACAGAGAACGTTTCTCGGCCTGGAATATTAAAAAGGAATTACAAAATAAAACCCAAATTTAGTCTAATCCCAGCACTCCTTGCCTAAATGTAGCTCCTGGAACTGTGCTACCCGAAACTGTGTACTACTCATAGTAAAATATGACTCCTTGGGCTTTTTTATTTTTATTGATCGAGCAATAGGAATGGGTTGTACTTGCTATTTCGCGTACCAGGTCTATAACATATCGTATTTTAGGTACGGTACTTTCAGGTACTAAATACTTGAAAGTATTACTTACGCAATTCCACAGCGCAAGTCCGCCGCGTACCCTAGGACGCGCTCGCCGCGTCCTAGGGTGTGCGGTGGACTTGCGCGCCGCGACCGAGTATTTTAAATACGTATAAGTGTCGTGAACCGCCGCATACAGGGATACTGAGAAAATGTTACTAACGACCCAAAGTCCTGCTTCGCTATTTTAAGGAGCTGGGCTGGCTGGGTTAGGGTTAGGCATAGGGGGACAATGCACAAAACACCCCACAGCGGGAAGTCAGTGCAGGTCTAACTACCCCCGATTAGAATTAGAAGTATCGTGAAGTCGTACTAGGTACGTATTATAGTTTGATGCGAGAACCTGGGTTAAAATTCTGGTTGCGTAAATAACAGCCCTAACCTAAGCCTAGCAGTGGACTTCAACAGGCTGATGATGATGAATAGAGCGACAAACTAGGTACCTGCCTAATTAGAAGGTGTCCTGAAGTTATAACGATTATTACCTTTCTTTCAATAGTCAAGTCGTGGGAGAACTTGCACTTGTCGCCCTTGGTGCACTGGCCTTGCTTGAAGAATGCACAGACCACTGACTTGGGGTCCGTTCCTGAAATGTTTAAATGGGTTTTTATGTGCACTTGTCTGAATCAACAGGTATAACAGAATGGATGTAATACAGAAATATCATACTAATGCGAAAATAAGTAACCTACATAAATAAAAATGAACCTCTAATTTGTTGCTAAGCACAAAACTTGAGAAGGGCTGGATCAATTTAGAAATTTTTTTTTTTTATTAACTTCAAATTTGTGCAAGTTTCATAGAGAAAAAAAATTAAACTGTAATGAAATACTATGCGAGCTAGAAAACATTGGGATTTAGATTGATTTGTGAATTCTTGAAGATGAAATATCATAAATTTGTTTTAATGATGAAATAAAGATGGTCAAGTGCGAGTAGGACTCGCGCCCTGAAGCTTCCGTACTCTCCTAACATGGGGTTGATAAATCAAGATCTCATTTGTACAAAGTTATTTTCGCTAGATATTATTTACCTTTCTCCACCTTCTGTGTCTGAACCGGCTTGAAGAGCAGTGCCATTTCTTTTTGCTCCTTCATCTTTTCTTCTTTAATCTTCTTTTTGTCGTCCATCGGCTTAGCGGGGTGGATGCCCCCACTCTTCACTTGCTTCTCTACATGCTGGATAAACTTCTGCTGTTTCGCACCTTTCTTGTTCTTGAGACCAAAGGTCTTATCCTGAGAAATAGAGATTTAAATAGAGCTTAAATTTAGAAAGACTAATTATTTTTACTTGGATTAATAATTAGAAAGACTCCTTAGTTATATTAATTAGAATCATCATTACAAGAGCTAAGCTCTTAGATCATATCATTTCAGAAGAATTATTTTTACAGCACAAGCATTACACTATACTGAGTGGAAGGCCATTGCCCAGCTGTGGGACAGTATGGGCAAACAAGAAGAGTGAAATCGGGAATCCGCTCACATTCAAGAGTATGAAGATCAAGAATTTATCATGGGCCATGGCCACTGGAATGGAATCATTGGGTCCCTTACTCACATTGAAGTGAATAACAAAAGGGATGGAAAACGCAGGTTTAAACCATAAATTACGGAGAACTTGAACTTACCTCAATGACCTTCTCCTTTTTCTTGGCCTCTGTCTTCTTGCTGGCCCCGGCAGCGGGCGCTTTTTTCGGCGGCATGGTTAGATTTTACGAGACACTTCACAACACAAAATAAGCTATAACGACATGTAAGAAAGTTATTGGAAGCTTGCTTACACTGCAATGCAACCTACTAATTATATCGTTTTAGCTGTAAAACGATATAATTTTTCAAGCTTTTTGTATTTCCACGAAAAAAGTCACAGACGAACGTCCACGTTCATTTCGTGCAAATCGTGGAATTTTTTGCGTTTCATTTCTTTAATTTGTAGTACATTAATGCAACCATTCGAAGTCGTTCGCCTTTTTCTTATACGTGTAATTTTCGTATACCTATCTCATTTAGACCTATGTTTATGCTCAACTTCCCTTTCCTAGTAAGTCCATTCCGTAATCGGTTAAATTCACTTTGCTTCAGCTAAATTTTCTTTGACGCTGTCAAACAAAAGTATCATCTAATTTGACAGTGATTTGTCAGTGTTCACAACAAGGCGTATTATCCTCGCAATATAACAAAAAAAAATGTTTGTGATGGAATAACCCGCAACCATCAGTATAGTTTCTTCCAGATTCATTTTGAAGATATTATGTTATCGCTTTATCCTAAACTCATTGAATAGGATTAAAATGACAAGGGTATTAATCATTTTAGAGCTCTCAAATTGATATAACATTATGTTAATGGAATAACATAATTGACACCATTATTATTACAAATAAAAAGTAGAGTAAAAAATCAAGCAAGCAAAACATTTTGACTGATCAAATTGTTTCTAACACTTCTTAGGAAACTGTGAGATTAAGGTGGATCACATATTTTTTATGGAACATAGCTATTTGATTTGGGTGTAAGCTAAGGGCTCAGAATAATATCTGTAATCTGAGGCTAAAAGTTAATTTTTTCCCCCCCTATTGGAAAATTGGGCAATATAATTTCAGAGTTGGTAGCACTGAATTTGACAGAATTCAGCAGATTTTTTTAGTCACTTGTCGAAGTTCGCGAATTCGTGTTGGCTCTGGTGATTTTCCGTGATTTTATTTCTTTAGGAGCGTGCTGTTTATTCGTGAAATAAACAACCATTAAAACTGGGCCATGGCGATAATGGACCCGTGTGAAAACAAACTTAACTCACAAAATTGAACTGTACAGTCCGCCGAAAACAATGGAAATTGTGGACGTCGAAGAATGCCAGCCCGATCAAGTCGCGGCCACGAGAAAGAAAAGTTTATGGGCTAAAATTAACAGCAGGTCGACGTACAACTATCTGATAAATATCGTCGTTTCGTTAATATTGCTCACGTGCCTGGTACTAGTGTTGTACTTCTTCAAGGAGTATCTGAAGATAATATTGCACTGGGTGGACGCTCAGGACCCTTGGATTATATTCTTGCTGTTTATGGGACTGTTTTTGATCGTGAGTTTCCCTGTGACGATAGGGTACTTGCTGTTGATAATAACTAGTGGGTATTTGTTTGGGATAGTGAAGGGTTTGGGCACCGTCTTGGTGAGTGCGAACTTCGGAGTCGCGGTGGCGCACTTCACGTTAAAAGCCCTGAGGAACTACCTGCCTATTGGCTGGCTGCTGAAGAATGACACTGCCCGGGCGCTGCTGAAAGTGATCTCAGGCCCTCAGGCCTTCAAAATCGTCTTTTTTGCACGACTGACACCACTCCCTTTTGGATTACAAAACACCATATTTGCTGTAAGTATTATTAAACATTTACTAAGAGCTTGGGTTCTCTATGACTTTTTCTGTTCGAATTTATGTGTGCACACATGTTTTAAACAGTGAAGGAAAACATAGTCAGGAAAGTAGTAAGTACTTACAAGCAGCGATGGGCTTGCAACCTGTCACATGTGGAATACTCACTAGGTACTGCAAAATGTAAGCATGTGCCAAAATGTTTGGACATGCTCCTGACTACCCCCCTTAAACATCTTCAAGGATCTGATCACCTGGAGATCTAATAGGCTGTCTACCTAGGCTGTCTAATAGGCTGTCTACTAGTCTATGGATAAAAGTTGTTAGCATATTTCTTTAAATTGCCTATTAACTAGTTACCTTTCTACCTAGTGCCAACCTAGTGTCTAGGTAGAAAGAATAGAAAAACTTATTTTGTTACCTTATGTTGCCAATAAACTCAAACAAACTTAACATAACACAATAAGCTAATATATTATGAGGTACTGAATAAAACCTTATTCTATAATCTATTATTTTATCTTATTCTTAACTCTATTCTATTCTATATTCAATTTTGTTTCACATAAGTATTATTTATTGATATTGATTTCAGATAAGTATTATAGACTGGCCTCATAGCTCAGTTGGTAGTAACTCTGCCTTCTGCGCTAGAGGTCGTGGGTTCGATCCCCGTACTGGACAAACATTTGTGTGATGAACACAGATGTTTGTTCTGTGTCTGGGTGTTAAATATATATCTATTATGTATATCAGTATCTGGTACTCATAGTACAGGCTATGCCTAGTTTGGGATCAGTAGACCGTGTGAATATGTCCGGAATATTTATTTATTATTATTATTATTTATTTATTATTTCAAATATAAATTTGTTTGAACATTTTCTTTATGAGCATTTTAATCTAAGTAGGTTTATAAGCTTAGTTAGTAAATTAATAAGTTCCAGCCACTTTATAAAATTTTCATTTGTAAACTATAAGTAGGTATAACAAAACTACCTAGATCTCCTTGGCAGGTGAAGGCCAAAGTTCTAGTTCCTCCGTAAATTTCAAGTATTTCCTAAGTACATACAGGCCAAGGCCAGCTCACATATTAATAGCGAAGGCCTTGCATGGTTCAGATCTAGAATTTTAAAGTTCACCACATACTATGTGAACAGTTGGTCTATTTTTAACCCCAACTTAAAAGCAAGGCATTATTAACTAGACAGTAAGTCCTATCCTACTAATCCTGCTCCTATTAATATTATAAATGCGAAGGTTCGGCTGGATGGATGCATGTTTGTTACTCAATCACGCCAGAACAGCTGAACGGATCTGTGTGTGTCTGGAATAGCACATATGCTACTTTTTATCCCCATAGGTACCACGCGTGCGAAGCCGCGGGCGGAAGCTAGTATGGTATTTTCGAGGCCTAAGTGTGTGTGTTAGGGATTGCAGAATCGGGTAGTTTTTAAGGAACCGGGAATACCAGGAAGCTTCACATAGGGAACCGGGAATTCCCGGGTATTTCGGGAAATTTGTGAGTTTTTGGTGCCTAGGCTATTTTAATTACTACTCTTCGCAAAACAAGTGATTAAAATACATAAACCTAAATATCTAATAAATACGGACCTACTTCTGATAGATATTATGATTGAGTGTACAAAAATATCTAATAAATACAGAACTATTTCGGATAAATATTTTGATTGAGTAGGTATAAAAAGAGGGGAAATGAATGAAAAATAAATAAGTATCAATTGAAATGTTTTTATTAAAGACAATTTTTAAAATATAGAAAAATACTTTGAAACGAACATAAATGCAGTTTTTTTTTATGAAATTTTACATTGGTTTTCTTGCATAAAAATCAACAATATCCTTACCTTACATGCTTAAATTATTAAACAGATCAACAGTGATATAGCTTTATCTATCCTTTTGATCAGAACCTGCGACATGCAAAAGTATGTGCGGTTGGTTAATATTAAGCTATGACAGTTTAAACCTTTCGCCTAGACGTAAAATATTTTTCCCGAAATTTCCCGAAAGAACCGGGAAACGATTTATGATTTCCCGGTTCCTAAATAGGCAAAAAAAATCGGGAATTCCCGGGCATTTCGGGACCGGGTATTCCCGGGACCAAACCCTAGTGTGTGTGTGTGTCTCGGGCCCTGTCGCTTCATAGCCCTGATCTAGTTTCCACGCTTTTTGATATTTTTAAAGAAGAAGATTGTCAAGGGGCCTGGGGCAGGATTGAAAAGCAGGAGTTTTTGGGAAGAACAGTCTTCTGTTGAAGTTTGGGTAGAAGTTTGGTAGACTACATTTTTTTTGTATTTTATGTTTAGATAGATAGATTGATAAAAAATTATTTGGCACCACAGACACAAACACACTTAACATGTTTTTGGACTCTTTCTCTAGTAAATAGCTTTATGTATAAAACTAGCTTCCGCCCGCGGCTTCGCTCGCGTCGTACCTACATAAAAAAGTAGCATTATATGCATGCTATTTTAGGTAAAGAACCCTTTATATTCCAAGTTTCAACGAAATCGGTTGAGCTGTTGCGGCGTGATTGAATAACAAACATCTAACATCCTATCGTCCTCACAAACTTTCGCATTTGTAATAATACATACATACATACATAAAATCACGCCTGTTTCCCAGAGGGGTAGGCAGAGACCACGGTTTTCCACTTGCTACGATCCTGACATACCTCTTTTGCTTCATTCACTCTCATCACATTCCTCATACATGCTCGTCGGTTTAGGGTACTCATGACCTGGCCTTTTTCCAAAACGTCACCGATTTGGTCACTAAACGTACGCCTAGGTCTTCCCCTCCCAACGGTCCCATTCACACTCGCCTTGTACACCTGTTTCGTCAATCTTCTTTCGTTCATTCTCTCTACATGACCAAACCATCTCAGCATACCTTTCTCAATCCTCATCACTACGTCTTCTTTCACCCCACAACGCTCTCTTATCACACTGTTCCTCACTCTATCTTTCAAAGTTACTCCACACATACTTCGCAAAGCTCTCATTTCCACTGCATTTATCCTACTTTGATTCTTTTTCTGCCATACCCAACTTTCACTTCCAAACATAAGTGTCGGCACTAACAATCCTCCATGCACAGCCAGTCGTGCCTTTTTGGACACTTTCCGACTGCTCATAAAGGCATGTAATGCCCCATTCACTTGATTTCCAGCATTCACTCTCCTTTCAATATCACTCTCATGCTTCCCATCTCTTGTAAACAAAGTCCCCAGGTATACAAACTCATTCACTTGTTCAACTCTTTCTCCACCAATCAGAATATTACAAACTGTCACGCATTCATCTCTTTCAAAAACCATTACTTTCGTCTTATTTACATTAACTTTCATTCCTTTTCTTTCAAAAGATTCATGCATAATTGTTATCATCTCCTGTAACTCCTCCGCCGATGATGCAAGTATAACCTGGTCATCAGCATAGAGGAGACACTTGACGAGTAACTCGTTCATTCTTAATCCACATTCAGTATCTTTCAAATCTTGCAAACAACTGTCCATGAATAGATTAAACAGCCATGGTGACGCTACGCATCCCTGTCTAACACCTTTTTCGATGCTAAACCATTCAGTGTATGACCCATGTATCCTTACGCAAGCACTGGAATCCTCATAGAGAGATTTCAGAGCTCGAACAAGGTTGCTGCTTACTCCATACAACGACAGTACCGACCAAAGTTCATTCCTCATCACTTTGTCATAGGCCTTTTCCAAATCCACGAATATGCAATAGACCTTTTGACCCGTGGCCAAAAATTTCTCGGCTATGCATCGCAAGGAAAAGACCTGATCCGTACATCCCATTCCCTTTCGAAATCCCGCTTGAGCGTCCCATATTTTCTCATCGGTTTCTTTCACAACTCTTTCAATCAACACTTTCGCATACAGCTTGCCGACGATGCTGAGTAGGCTAATGCCTCGGTAGTTTTTGCAGTCCTGACGTGAGCCTTTTCCCTTGTAGAGCGGTACTATGACGGCCTTGCACCAATCACTTGGTACTTGGCCGGCACTCCAGCACAAATTGAAAAGGCGGCACAACTGACTCGCTACTATGCCATGTCCAGCCTTCAGCATCTCGACTGTAATCCTGTCATACCCTGCAGCCTTACCTGATTTCATTCGTTTCAATGCATTCACAACTTCATTCATGCTTATACCACTTTCATATTCGTCATTTTCATTCATAACTGAGGTCGCTGTGAATGCTTCCTCTCTTTCAAACAAACTTTCAAAATACTCTCTCCATCTTTTTAAAATGCATTCTTCACCTTTCACTAAACTTCCATTCTGGTCTCTGATTGAATTCAGCTCTGAGCTCGGAGTTTTTCCTCTGGCTGAACGAATGGATTTCCAGAAAAACTTAATGTTTGTCCGGAAATCCTCAGATAATCTCTGATCAAAGACATCCTTTTGTTCCTCTTTCTTTCTTGCAATAATTTCTTTCACTAACCCTTTCAGTCTCTTATACTCTTTCTTGGCTTCCTCAATATCCTCATTCGTTGCCTTCTGCATTCTTTCGTTAGCTCTGACAGCTAGCCAGTCTAACCACGCTTTCTTCTTCTCGCATACTGCCTTTTGCACCTCATTATCCCACCAAACATCCTTCACCTTTCTCCCTTTTGCCCTCTTACTAACACCACATATGTCAGAAGCTGCACTCACTACCTCATCCTTAAAAGACTTCCATAATTCTTCAATGTCACATATATCATCAAATCCATCAAATCTATCAATCAATTTACTTTTGTACTCATCTTGCACTCTATCGTCTTGCAAATTTTCTACTCTTATCCTTTCTAGGACACTTGTGGGCTCACGTACCCGATGTCGCCAACCCTTAAAGAGGCCACTTATTCGGCTCATTACCAGAAAGTGGTCTGTATGGATGCCAACTCCGCGATACACCCTAGTGTCTAGAACTTTCTTCCTCATTCTTTCATCAACTATAACAAAATCAATCATACTTTTCCTTACATTCTTCGCCTCACGAGTGTACATATGGATCTGTTTGTGATCAAACATCGTGTTCATCACACAAAGGTCCCACTCCAAACATATATCAAGCAAGCTTCTACCATTTTCATTCACCCTTTCGTCACCATACATACCTAGAACTCTTTCAAATCCATCACGCTTCAATCCCACCCACCCATTAAAATCACCTAACATTATTAATCTTTCATTATCCTTGCATATTTTTAAAACATCTCTCAAACTCTCCCAAAATTCCTCTCTCTCTTCTTTCGCTTTCTGAGACTTGCCCGTACCCACGTCTATGGGAGCATATACCCCTACGATAAAGATACGGGTCAGTCCAACTTTCATTCGTATCCAAATCAGTCTCGCACTCATACATTTAAACTCGCTCACACACTCATCCATTCGCGCGGAAAGTATAACACCCACTCCCTGGCAGGCTCTGTCTGTGCTGGGAACGCCAGACCAGTATGCCGTGTAGGGTCCATGCTTGGTGGTGTCACAACCTTTCCGCTTCGTCTCATTCACACAAAGAACATCAATTCTTCTTTCATCCATCATCTGATATACTTCACTCAACTTTTCTTCCATTCCTCCTCCAACATTCAACGTAGCAAAGCGGCTCTCCGTGAGCCACTTTTCGCCCCCGCGAGAAACGAGACGTGACGGGTGGCGGACCACGTCGCCGCCATGTGGATAATTAATTTCTTGCTCCATTGCGTTCCCACGAGTAACAGGGATTTAAACGGTACACCCCCGCAGAGCCCTTTACGGGGGTAAGGCGGAATATCGAGTGTGTCCTGTGACCGCCAACACAGACACCCTCCGTTAAGACCAGCTTGCCCTCTGGCCACGAATCCTCGGCACGGGTCGGCTTACACCTTGGATCGGGGTTTGTTTCCAGGTATGCTCCCTGATGGTGGGTTTGATTTCGGAGTTTTCCTTCTCCTAGACAGGTTGCAGCACAATGCTAACGAGGCCCATCTCCCCGGATTGTAATAATAGTAGGATTATATATTGGAATTATATCAAAGCTACTCCACACATACTTCGCATAGCTTTCATTACTACTGCACGTACCTATTTATTATATTAGAAATATTCTAAGATTCGTACATTGCCATTATGATACTTTGATGGCAGTAGATTCCACTAGCTAGGACATAAAACACACCATGACGTCAGACAGCATGAACTAGGTACCTACACAAAGTATAGTTATTAACTTGATGATTGATTACCCATTAGGTCATGCATACCATCGATAGATCTTTAGGAAAACCGCGCTGGTTAGAGGTATACTAACAAATACACATTACTTCACCCAAAGCCTTTTGTTTCTTCTAAGAGGCACGTTCGAATCTACGATCCGAAGGTCGTGTGTTCAAAACTCCCCTAGGCCAACACGATTCGTAAATTAAGATTCGATTAAAAAGCTAGTAGGTACCTCGCTAGAACTCTGACGCGGCTAGCATGCTCTACCGGTTCACATCTAGTCTGGTAAATAGATGATAGAGTCGAAAAGAAGCCTCAATGGAGCTGACATGATCGGGCACATCGACAAAAGCTACAAAAAAAGAAAATAGCTAGTATATCAGAATAATGAGGAAGGCCATTCTGAAGATGGGATGATGAGATATTACAAACTGTGGGGAGAACATGGACAAGAACAGCATAAAATAGAGATAGGTACCTAGTTAGGTACATGGAAAACGTTGGAGATATAAAAGACCGAATATAGGTAATATAAATTCTAAGCTACAAAAATCTGAAAAGATTCTTACTTATATAATAAAAATATCAATGTAAATCACCCATTCAAAGCAACTGGCTGTGAAGTTACCAGAACCAAACCCACATAAATGGCTGAAGCGCCGCAACATCCTAGAACTGAGTGAAAGGAAGTACCTACAGTAGCAGTCTAAATGTTCTAAATGTGTTTTACTCAGTGGAGTAGAGCCCAGCACGCAAGGAGAACACTCAAAAACACTGCTTATAGCGGACAGGCTGATCGTAGATAAACAAGGATAAATAAAATAAAGCCTACGGCCGAGACACAATTGAACTTGTCACCCGAGTTGTAACCTAATGCTCTAATGGGATTAACAATTGTCTAATGGAATTAATAAAGTTTCCAACCCATTCTATCAATTCGTTTAGCTCGTCATCACTGAAAAGTCGTTGTTTGATTCTATCTATGCCTATATGCCTATACCTGCATTGTCCAATTGTCCATGGCTCATTAACCAGATCTCTATCTACTATGATTCGTCGAAAGTTTGTCATTCTGGTCATTCAATCGCATTATTTATTGATAAAGCGAGCCAGTCTCAAACAATTTGGGCGACTCGGCGTTGTATGTTTATTTGTTAGAGCATCCGTCAATCCGATCTGCATGGAATTAAAGTAGGTTCAACAGGTTGTACTAACAAGATTTACTGGTATGAATGTCAGTTAAATCAGTCAAAGGGTTGCTAAGATATAGGGGTCCAAAAGGGGTTAAAAAAAATATATATTCCGGACATTATCAGTTATAATTTGACTTCCTATTTCAGGAAGTCTATGTTGTTTGTAAAAACATGCTAAAGATGCGATTTTCATAGTTTATCATAATTTGTCTCAACGATCATCGAAGCATCGATCATTTTACCAGATGCGAGATCTGTTTTTGGCGAACCACTAGTTAAAATATAATAATAATCCTGGTTCCTCACGCCACGTACAACTACTTGACTACTACAAGTGAAGTCGCAGTCAGTACCTAGTTATAGTAATAAAGCGCCGCGACACGACAGCATGACATATAACCTAATGGTGTAATGAGGCTAATTGACCCCTTTATTTAGCGCGTTATCAGCTTGATGCCACTTATTATGGCATTTGAGCATTGATACGGTCTACGGGGTCGTGTAATTGGCTAGATTTATTTCCTGCTTTTATCGCGCTCTTCCAAAGTAGAAAGAAATATATAAAAGAAAAGCTGTTATAAAAGGCTCTTACGAGATCATCGTTCGCTAGATCAATAAATGCGAAAGTAACTCTGTTAGTTAGTTTGTTACCTTTTCAGGACTAAATTTAAACTGAACGGCACGAAATTTAGCGAGGCGATCCTGGAGTCATAGGCTTTCATTTGTCTCAACAAGTAATTTTGAATGGGCAATCCATAATTCCTCAAGTTAGGGATCTCTCTGTCTGTTTTCCCGAAAGAGTACTAGAGATCTAGGAGTCTTCAAATCTAGGGTCAATAAGTTCACTCTGGGAAAGCGTGCTCCATCTTAGGCCACATCTCACTTGCAAAAGTGAGTTGGTGGCCAAACGCCTTACCATTATCAATTAAAAAAAAAAAAAAAAAAAAACTGAAAATTAAACAAAGGCTTTTGGTAAGTAATAAAGAAACACGTGTTTCATTCAACATTTTAGCAAATTCATCCCTATATGGGGGCAAATTAAGGCGTTCAAATATCATCATCAGCCTGTAGAAGTCCACTGCTGGACATAGAAAGAAAGCCCCAAAGAGTTCCATGACGAACGGTCTTGACCCTTCTCCATACACCGACTTCCCGCAACCTTCACAATGTCTTCGGTCCATCGGGTGGGGGGCCTTCCAACACTGCGTCGCCCGGTTCGTGGTCGCCATTCGAGAACCTTTACTCCCCAACGGTTGTCGGTTCTGCGAGCTATATGGCCTGCCCACTGCCACTTCAACTTGCTAATTCTGAGAGCTATGTCGGTGACCTTGGTTCTTCTACGGATTTCCTCATTTCGGATCTTATCACAAATATTCTAGCTATCAAATATTATAAATGCGGGTAACAGCTAGTTACCTATAAATCTTTAAAAGGCCAGGCCATTGTTTGGAACTGGGACGATGCGGACCAGTTTCCGTTTTGCTTTCACGGCGCGTAGCATTGCCACGAGGGCATACGTGCAATTAGAACGACAGATGCTCCGCCGGTTTTGCAGGGACAAATGCAGAGGCGATGCTCGGCCCAGTTTCCTGATATCCCTCCGACCAAGGCCTCTGATGTTCAGCAAATAAGACGATGGCTTTTAAAAATGGCATTCTTCTCATTATCTTAATTTTGCTTAAAATTCAAAAGGACAAATAAATGTCGTAAAATGTATACAAGGTGATTCATAATACGTATGTTATCCCGAAAAGGGCTTATTCTACACCCAATTGGCAATAAAGTTTGTTTCTACAACTTTAGTAAATTCGACATTTTTCATTGACAGAACTCAATGTAAAAAGCTGCTGTTTTGTGTTCAAATTGTTCAAAACACAATGAATCAGCTGTTTTAGGTAGTAATCTTGATGTAGTAATCTTGATCCGAATCTTCTCGTACGTTTAGAAAATACCTATTGGTGTTTTTTTCGCTAAAATTATTAAGGTATTTTTGTTGATAGAATAATCCCCTTTCGGAATGGTATCATGTTATAAGATAAATATAAGTTTATTTCTACAAATATAGTTATCCAAAAGTTTATCAAAGTAAGAGTAATTATGCTTACAAGTAGGGTTAGGTGTCGTTCATGAAACTTTATGAATCACCTTGGTATAGTTTGGTATATAGGCTTCGTAAATGGACCGATAGGCTAATTTCGTTTGGCTTTCACGCAACGTGGCGTTGCAAAGAAGACATTCGCACAATCACCGACATTTTGACGGGAGAAATGCGACGACCGCTTGGCCCAGTTCCCCAATTGTCAAGGTGCCTTAGATGTTTTGGCAAATAGAGCAATGGCTGTTGGGAAGGTCATTTCGACTGGTGAGCAGGATTATTTAATTGATAAGTAGAGGGAAATACCCCAGCTCGTTGAATATACCTACATACATGGTGATTCATAGTATGTATACCTACCTAATGTCCAGAAATAGCATACATATTATATCTGCGGAGCTCGGATCTCTAAAATCTTTTCTATAAACACACCATTCTCGTATAATTATTTTCATTATTGTATGCAATACTTACTCAGATTTGCAGCGTCCTACAGGGTACATGTACTTACTTAAGCTACCTTTACACCTAAGCTGTATCCATAAACATGTTGGCATTAAAATGAATATGATACTCTAATCGTTTTAAAACAATAATAATAATACCTAATAACACCCTACATACATACGTAGTCCGGACCTACCTAACACTAGGATTCCCTGTGTCGTGGGTATCCGAAACTACGAGTACCATGGTACCACAACACCCAGACCGGAATAAATTTGCAGATCATGCAAACATTTGCCCCGCAGTGGGAAACGAACCCATTGCATCTCAGACGAGCACTCGCCCGCTGCACCACCGAGATCGTCAATAAAGTGTTACGTTTTATTTGAAATGACGGTTACATTGTTTGCGTGTTTCAATGCGATTTATACTTCGTGCAGAATTTTAGATACCGAAGCATGCCAACTTTGACATCAATCAAGATAAGATGCAACCTATCTTATCTATTACATAATTTGAACTGTCATCATTATACATTAAGAAGCAGTCTGAAGGTTGTTTCAATAAGCCATTTTTTCCGATCAATAGGAACTTGAAAGTCTTCCAGTCGTTGAGTGGAGAGCCCTCAGTCTCGACTACAAAGTAGGTATCTTGACTATGAATAAAATCACCACGAAGCCACTTTATAGGCAATTCAGCAGCAATTGAAAGATAACTCTGAACGATCGCTCTTATCTATCCAACACAAGCTAACGGTGATACTGTGATATCACAATCGCTTGTGGAAAGTACCTATTATCTTAATTGAAACTTGTTTTCGGGAGTCCTGAAGCTAACATTTGTCATTGTTTTCTCATATTTGTAAGCTCCTATTTATTACCTTGTTCGGTCGGCACCACCCATACTGAAGCTCTAAATTCCATTCTATGAAAAAGGATCATCAAAAAAAATGATAGGCACGCGCGCCGCGCGCCGTGTTTGTTGCCTGATTCTTCTAGGGTTGGTCGCGAGGAACAGGCGTAGCTTCACCTAGTTTCAAAGTGATGCTAGTGATTTTATTGTTATAACCGCCTTTTGACTGACTTCCTAAAGCTACACAATATAACTAAAGCCCTGAAGGGCAGTGAACAGTGCCCCTATGCCGTTTATTGGTACGGTGCCAAACGCATTCCCATTTATTAAAATATTTATATGCGTAATAAAGTCATTGTTTTATTTAAATGGAATTGGTGCATTGAACCAATGAGTTTCCTTATTCGAAAAAAAATTGTGCGCATTAACAAGTGCTTCAACGGTGAAGGAAAACATCTTAGGGAAACCAGTAAGTAAGGCTTGCACCAACCACCACCAACCTGTGTATGGAAGACTCATTAATGCAAACTATCGGCATGTGCCAAATGTTCGGGCATGCCTCTGTCTACCCCTATCTTCGACGTCTTCAAAGATTGATCGCCTGGAGATCTGAGAGGATGTCTACATTCTTGGTGATAAAAGAGGCTTTTTTAATATGGAATGGAATGGCCTTGGAATATAAGGAAAAGCTGTTTCTAAGAAAGATACCTAGATCTGCCTCATCTCCGATGGTCATAGTCATTGGTTCAGTCTAGGTTTCTCACTTAATACAAATTCCTATAAATCAATCTGTTTTGTAACTGATTGCTTTTCAACTTTGTTAATAAACGCCAGACTCTCTCAAGAACGACTGTACGAATTAAGTTTATACGGACGAAGTAATTTTGTACAGTCGAAGTGGTTTTCTCGTGACAGTTCACAATAATATTGTTGAAATAGGTAGTGGCCAGAACGATAATAAAGTCTGCTTTCAACTGAAATTACGACTTCTAATTGGCCTCGTTTTACCCTGATTGTTGGACTAAAATAAGAAAGCCTGCACACCCACGGCGGCAGTTATGAATCTGTTGACGATACGTCAGTCATTACCAGATAACACTGGTTCTCGCTTATTTGCTCACAGTAGTGAGCAAATAAGCGTAGGGTATGCAGCTCAATCAGGGAGATAAAATTGAATGATAAGTTTCAGTCATTCTCTACGATAGGCAAGTAAAATCATGATATTTTATAGTCATTATATCATGAATGAATAACTCAGATCAAGGCCAAGAGAATTTTTATAAACAAAGTGATACATCTCGAAAGGGGGTTATTCTATAAAAGTAAAGAAAAATATTAACGAATAAAAAAAAACGAATTCACTTAAGTCGTAGAACAACTTTATTGCCAATTGGGTGTAGAATAAGCTATGCGTACTTTTATATGGAATTTTGCTTTGTCCAGAGTCCTACAAGAAGATAATTTTTTGAATTACTTATTAGTAATAATAGGATACGATTCCTAGTTTATTAATACAAACAATTCACACCAAAATCAAAGAGGAAAAAATTAATATGCATGGAGAAAGTACATACCTACAGTATTTTTTAATGTACAGCACAACATTATACACATTTTACAGTAATTGTACGAAAAATCCTTAGCCATGTGCTGTGAACGAATCGGTTTTTCAGTTCTGAGCTTCAGTGACGCGCGTATAAAATTAATAACTTTATGCATAAAGTTAAACAACAATATTTATGAGCATAAAATAAGAATAATTATAATAAAATCAAGTTACAGTAGGCACATAGGAACAATCCTCCGATAAAAAAACAAAAACCTGTGCTAGTGAGTTCTAGTCTTAAATTCAAGACAACGTGCATCAATTTAGATGATGCAGCTGTGATCAAAGTTGTCTATTCAGACAAAAGGTAAAGGTTCAAATATAGATATTCATGATTACACTCACGGAACAAAGTTCTGCATGTTACTAAGTACTTTTTGCAATTGGCTTACTTTGTAGGATACGTAAAGAGTAAAGAGAGTTCCAGCACTTCGTGGAACAGACACGAATCAACAACATGTTCTAAAAGTACGATTGTTCTGTGTTGTTTTCAGCCGGCTCGTATTCTTAGCGATTACTAGTTGATCTAGACTTGAACGCTGATTTGGCTCCAGACCGCTTATCCGAAGGTTGAGGTCAGATGGAATGACGAGCGCACTTGACCGATTACTTCGCCATGAGAAGTGAAGCTACTTTAAACACTTTCATTATAACTTCTTGATCTTGGGGAGTATGTGTCCTCGTTATGCGCACCACACTGAAGCTCTACATTCCATTTTGTGAAAAGGATCATTGAAAAAAATAGGCACACGCGCCGTGTTTGTTGCCTGATTCTTTTGGTCGCAAAGAACAGGCGTAGCGTCACCTAGTTTCTAAGATGTTTCAAAGTTATTTTATTGAAATACCTAAACATCTTTTGACTTTGAATTGTGTAGGGTTTGTAGCTCAATGAAAAACATTTTAGGTACCTACCTACCTGTTATTGTATTGTCCTGTCCTGTATCTACATGTTTTTCTTTCCTGTACCTACATAGAGCGAATATAATACGTTTATATCAAGCTACTTTACTCAGGTGTCACCATATCAGTAGGTAATAATGTGAAGGGTGAGAGAGATGACTAGGTAGGTAGGTACTGATAATGGTGATAAAGTAGGTAAAGTTACTTATTATGATAAAGTAGGTAGTGGCCGTGGTGGCCCCGGCTGAAGTATAGACCCCTCTATTTCTACCCGTGGGTTTTGTCAGAGGCGACTAACGGGAAAAAAGATAGGTAGGTATTCCCTATCTTGCCTCTAGGAGCAGCCTTCCCTAGCTTTATCTGCGCTCGCCAAGCATGCCCAGCGTGGCGAGTATAGGCAAATCACCCCAAATGAGCAAGCAATTTGGGTGCAAGCCGCTCAAGGTTAGTCGCTCTGGACACCCATAAGGGCGGCCTATGTTTATGAATGAATGGCTTTATTTGCAGTGTATTTTTTTCATATTTAGCAGTGAACGTTTTGCGGCTGAAAAGATGGAAGATGATAGTTGCTTGCAGTTTGTTTGTACCTAGGTGGATGCTTGTCATAACTACTTGACATTCATAGCCACCAAATAAATCGAGTTTGTAGCCGAAGTATGCTTATCATCAATCGAAACGACCTTTGACCTACGCCTACACTTCAATTGCTCAATTTTCCTTTATACGTATAAATGTAAAGAACCCAGAATAATGTCAACGACCACCTGATTGAAAGTGCAGCTTGTTATCTATAGTCTTGCTTGAATATGAAATTCGTCTACATTCGTGATTCGTGGCGCCACAAGTTCATCGACTCCCATTTATTTGCGGAACATTTTGGGAGTCACTCAAATCTTGGCTTTGCGGTGAAAGTTAATCCTATAGGTAAGTAAAGTTTAGGTAGCCAGACGCCAATATTCTTTCACTTCTCAGTATGATAAACAAGTTTGTCATAGCCTTGGAGAATCTTTTATTAGAAAGGAATTCTTTATACCGCGCGATTAAATATCACAGAAACAGTCCGTGTGTGCGGAAATCATAAAGCTTTGCATGTTTTTTAATAGCCAGTAGCCATGCGTTGTATGGTTAGCCAGCCATACTAACGCACGTACAGTGTATATGTATCAAATGCTTACGCGTTGGTTGGTTCCTAAAAGAATTTACTTCCTAAATATCCTGTAGTACTGTTTATAGCTACAGATGAATTCTATGAGCACGCGCCGGCATCGGCTTATCCGAAAATATCGCCGAAATAACACGTCGGAGACCTTCAAGAACACGAGATGTATTTGTTCAACGCGTTGTTTACATTCTGTTTTGAACTTTAAAACGTGCACCTCAGTTTAGCTTCGTAAAGTTATGTTATATCCATACTTATCATAACTTTCTTTCGCCCGCGGCTTTGCTCGCGTGATTCCTACATAAAAAGTACCATTTATGCTATTCTAGATAAAGAACTCTATATATTTTAAGTTTCAACGAAATCGGTTGAGCCGTTACAGCGTAATCGAATAACAAACATCTAAACATGCATCGTCACAAACTTTCGCATTTATAATATTAGTAGGATAGGATGCGTTTCAGCATTTTTGCAAAATCATCCCTAAAGGGGGCAAAGTAAGGGGTTACAAATATGAGGTACTAGCTTTCATATAAATGCGGACGAAATCGCGGTAACAGCTAGTACCAAATAATGTAGATATGTAGAAACGTCATCCATTGTGGACTGTCGTCTGTGACACGGTGACTTACTTCGTCTGAAAAACAAATTTGAACTCTGTATTTGCCTTAGCATGTGGTTGTAACTACTAAATATTACCTATCTATTACCATGTAGGTATCTCATAAAAATGCAATTCTTTGTGTGCGATTGATAGCTAACGTTGTATCTGTCTAAAAATAGTTAGTTTAGCAGTTCCATAACTTCAGATATGAGGCCTACAGATAACAGTGAAAGGAATGTATGTAAGGCTATAAAGGTCACTGGGGCACCTAGGTATAAGTATATCAGACCGCACATGCCGCGCGGCAAATGCCAAGGTTCATCCAATTTCCGCACGAGCCCGAATTATCCGTAAAAGTTATTGATGAAGCTATTTAATTAATTTCCATTTCGCTTAATGAAATGTCTCTCTAAAGCTGGGTTCAAACGCTATCTAAATGTTATCTAAAACTATATTTTTATAACTACCTAGTCAATTTTGAGTTTGACTTTTAGGCTCGTATTCAGAGACACGACTCAAGCATAGATTTCATCACAGATCAGCTGAACTCTACATAAGTATTGACTCTCTTCTCAAACATAGCTTTTATTCAAGAACGGTATTTAAACTATTCTCAGCTGAATCGAGTCTCAGATCTGTACTCAAATGTTCTCGTTTTCATTTTGATTTATTTATAATTTTCGATCCGTTTTACGCAGAAATTCAAACAGCCAGGGTGGAAATAGAATAGAACAATAAAGTGAAGTATAAATATGCATCAAAGTACGTGTAACGGAACGAAAATGTCATTTGATTAAATGTCAAATCAAATCTAAACTCAAGCACCGATTTCGTCTGATTGACGTTTCAGAATAAGCATTTACTCAGGTGAACTGTGATCATTGAATCTATACTTAAATACTGTTCAAGAATTAGAATCTCGCCTGATCAATGCTCGAGTCTTGTCTCTGAATACGAGCCTTAGAGTCTCTAAAATGTCAAATGTCAAACTCAAAAGTGATTATAAAAGAGAAGATTGCCATCATGTCATATAAGGAGATGAACGAGCTCGCATTGGAAAGATCAGAATGAAGGAAGTTGCATCAATACACCGACAAGAGCTAAGGTGTTCTACTGAGCAAAAATGCGAATCTACGAATGGTCTAATACCAAATTCAGTGCAACGCGATCACACGACGCCATTCAATCTCGCGATGGTTTATTACCTCCCAATAAAACGTTTTTATGTCCCAGACCGGCGAATAATGAGTAATAAAGATATCCTTGGAACAACAAACGCTAATGCTATGATCATAACGGGAATGGCGAACGTTATTGCGACAAGGAGTAATGCTTCATGCTTATGTGTTGAATCGCATCAAATATCGGGAATAGCTGTAATCTCAGACACAGCTAGAGACGATATGTACCGTCAACAGTTTTTTTTTTTTTTCAAAGTATTTTATTTGGTACAGTAAAACACAGGTATACATAAACAAATGAAAACGTTGACAACTGCAAAAGTAAAATTTGTAGACCATTATAGAACCTTTTCAAACTAACTCGATCATTGACATGATCATTGGTGGTCGGCCACCATTCAAAGATATTCTGATGGGAGAGCAAGGTCTAGTATTCTGAAACTTTATTATTACAGGCTTCTGCAATAAACTCCATTCAACCTCTTCTCATTGAATGATTATATTACCTATATTTGTTGGAGCATAACTTTCGAACCGTCAATCCCATCTGCATGTCATTAAGTAGGTGAACAGATTGTGCGAAACACTAGGTAGGTATTATGAAGACCACGAGCACCAAAACGAACGCAGTTGGTTCCCTGAGACCATCATCATCATCATCATCATCAGCCTGTAGAAGTCCACTGCTGGACATAGGCCTCCCCTAAAGAGTTCCACGACGAACGGTCTTGAGCCTTCTCCATCCACCGACTTCCCGCAACCTTCCCTGAGACCTTCGAGAACAATATTATGAAGCCACCTCCAACTTATATTCAATCACTTTTCTTCAGACACTTTTCTTGTTTACCAACCGTGTTGGCCTAGTGGGAGGTTTCCCGACTTTCGATCTGAAGGTCGTGGGATCGAAAGCGGTCGTACAACACTGAGTTTTCGTATTCGAAAAAAAATGGTGTTTTAACACATGCTTAAAACGGCGAAGGAAAACATCAACTGGATACTTACTAGTATTTTCAAAGCGGCGATAGGCTTGCAACCTGTCACGCTCTACCCCCCTTAGCATCTTCAAAGATTAGATCTGAGAGGATGTTTACCATACTTGAGGATAAAAGTCGTGTTCCTATTTTTTTCTGCCCACATACACAATAATAAGGCCGTGGTGGCCCCGGCTGAAGAATAGGCCCCTCCATATCTACCTATCCGCGGATGTCGTAAGAGGCGACTAAGGGAAAAAAGCTAGGGGATGGGCAGCAGTGTCCCTCATTTTAACAACGATAGCTCTAACTGCGCTCGCCAACCCGCATGCCCAGCGTGGTGAGTATGGGCAAATCCCCACATGATAAGGAATTCGCTCTGTCTGTGGGGGAGGCCATGTTCAGCAGTGGACGTCGTACGGCTGAAATGATGATACACAATAATGCACAGAAACGGTTTCTTGGTTCTACTAACGTTCTTCCAATAAGCTAGCATCGAAATAAACCGGGTGAATTATAAATGAATGAAAAGCCAACATCGCCTTCGTGGAAAATGGAAATTCCTAAAAATAACATTTATAAGCGTTTCCGTAAAACAGCATACTTTATGAGCGTGCCTTGATATCGTGCGTAGTAAAACAAAGCCATGACGTGCTAAGTTTCGCGTAAGGTATGTTTAAATGGTGACAGCACAACTTGCCACGCTGGTTTGATTGCTAGTTCACTGGTTGCTTACTTGTCGTGTCACTGGTTCTTTCTTGGTCACCTGTAATAGGTCAGTGACTAGGTTGAGGTATGGTGGCCCTGAAAAGGGCCTATGACCGTCGGTGAAAGAATCAGTGTAGTGCCTAAAAACATGTGCACGAAAGAAGCCTCTAAGAGGCGCACTTTTATTCTTTCACCGACGGTCACTGGCCCTTTTCAGGGCCACCACACTTCAACCTCACCTATAAAAATGCGCGCTTACGAAGAGCACATACTTCCTAAATTTAAAATAATGCTAATAAACAATAAAAGCATTTTTTACGTTAGATTTATAAAGTAGCACTTTCATAAATATATATTTTGTCAAAAAACTCATAAAGGCGTTGTGCAGCCTGTCGAGTTACTTAATCAAAATTTTATGTTATAATGTACTCTAGACTGTGTTTAGGTATATTTTGTATTACTTCGTTTAATAAAGATCTTAAATATAAACACTTCAACCTGGTCACTGACCTAAAACTGGGTGACCGAAAAATAATCAGTGACACTACAAACACGGAATAAATATTAGTGATTACCTATGGCCATTACCACGTCTGCTCAGATATCTTGCCCAGTAAATTATGCCTGTTACTGTCTGTCACTAGGTACTGTTTTCGTTGAAACGCACCGTTATCTACCTCTCGAACAGCGAATTACACTCCTGACGTAGTGCTAATCTGATTCGCGTGCCCTGGTTTCGTTTCCGTCAACCTTCAGAGGTTTCCTTTATGGTAGCTTAAAGTTCGTTCCCAACTTTTCTAGTACAGAACAACCCTCCACTTTTTATATAGTTTATACAAGGTGATTCATAATATATTACAAGTAGATATTTCTGTACCTATGATAGGGTTCAAATTCGAATGAATTATTCACTTTCGATACTGCACTAACACCTTGAACTTGCACAGGTGATTTGTTCCTACTAATCCTATCCTATCCTATCCTACTTCCTACTAATAATAAATAAATAAATAAATAAATATTCCGGACATATCACACACGGTCAACTGATCCCAAACTAGGCATAGCCTGTACTATACCAGAGACTGATAGACATAATAGATTAATATTTAACACCCAGACACAGAACAAACAACTGTGTTAATAACACAAATGTTTGTCCAGTGCGGGGATCGAACCCGCAACCTCTAGCGCAGAAGGGAGAGTTACCAACTGAGCTATGAGGCCAGTCACTGATATTATAAACGCGAAAGTTTGTAAGTATGGATGGATGGATGTTTATTACTTAAGCTTTGACAAGCGCGGATCCACCGTTGTGGACCCACAACCATAATAGACTTGTGACGTCACACTTTCACTGTCTATTGATGATATTATATCGATGCCTTAATAAAAAAAAACAATTAATCGTGCGTGATAATAAGTGACGCAGTGTTGGAAGGCCCCCCCCCCCGATGGACCGACGACATTGTTAAGGTTGCGGGAAGTCGGTGGATGGAAAAGGCTCAAGACCGTTCGTCATGGAACTCTTTGGGGGAGGCCTATGTTCAGCATTGGACTTCATCAGGCTGATGATGATGATGATGATGATAATAAGTAACGCAGAAAAGTACTTAGTCATTCGATATGCAGCTAAGGCGTCATATATTTTGTAAACTTCTCCTTTGTAGGAATGCACTATACCGATCATGAGCGAGTTCATACTCTGACTCGCACTTGGCCGATTTTCAGGGGTGGCTGTGACCACAACCTTTTTTTGAGGCCTGGATCCGTTCCTGGGCTTTTAAGTAAATACTTTCGGCTAACGCTGTCCTGGCCCCCAATTCTACTAATTCAATAATAAATAAATATTCTGGACATATCACACACGGTCAACTGATCCCAAACTAGGCATAGCCTGTACTATGGGTACCAGAGACTGATATACATAATAGATATATATTTAACACCCAGACACAGAACAAACATCTGTGTTAGTCACAAATATTTGTCCAGTGCGGGAATCGAACCCGCGACCTCTAGCGCAGAAGGCAGAGTTACTACCAACTGAGCTATGAGGTCAGTCTATGACTTGAAAATGATAATCTCATGACCATTATCATTCAGCTACGACTATCGCCACCTTCGTTTCTTTGATTTCATTGGTCCATTGGTTCCACAATGATTGCCATTGAAATACGACTGTGATAGCAGAATACCAAGTGTCAAAAGTGGTCATTTTGCCATTGAACCATTATCATTTTGAAGCCATTGATTTAGTAGAATTGGGGGCCTGATTGGATGCGTATTTTGAAAGTAATTAATATGAATGGATGTTTATCGTCTTCATAGTACTGCTTTACATGTTGACAGCCCTGATATTTGACTCGAATCGTCAATCTGGTAATTGAACTCAATGCACCAATGAGGGGCAATGAGAGGGGGGCAGTTGAAACCGGCTCGTAAATGTGGGGTTCGTAGTGGCCCTGACTAAAAATAATTGAACATTGACTGACTGTCTAGCTAGAGTAGTGAAATCCGATTAGTCAGCGTTTATATTTTGTTCCCCGCCTTCCGATTCACCGAGCTCAGGGGTTCGTGCACCAATGAATTTTCCATCGGAAAATTTATGTGCGCTATACTAGTGCTCTCAAACGGTAAAGGAAAACACCGTAAGGAAACTGTCATGTCCTAGAACCTAAAAATACGAAGACATGTGACATGTGCACGAAAGAAGCCTATAAGAGGCGCACTGTAATCCATTCAATCAATACACTGATTCTTTCACCGACGCGACGATCATAGGCCCCTTAAAATGCCACCATACCTCAACCTGGTCACTGACCTAGTACAGGATGACGAAGAAAGAATCAGTGATACGACAAATGACACTAATATACAACTATTATGACTATTATTTTTCAAGCGGTGATGGGCTTGCAACTTGTCACGTACCTATGGAAAACTCACTCCTGCAAAATGTAGCCATATGTTCGAACTTTTTTTTTTTTTTATACAACATAGGTGGCAAAAAAGCATTCGGCCCACCTGTTGGTAAGCGCTTACCGTAGCCTATGAGCGCTTGCAATACCAGAGGCATCACGCACGCGTTGCCGACCCCGAACCCCCTTTTCGCCCTAAAGAGCTCCTTACTCACCGCAGAAACACAACACTATTTGAAACAAATAATGTTATTTGGCTGCGATCTTCTGTGAGGCGGAGGTACCTCCCCAGGCGGGCTGCTCCAATTCAGAACGAGAAAATCTCGCTGTGCCCTACCTCCTCCGAAAACCTTGCCTCTGGCTCTACCTTTCTTATACATCTTCAATGATCTGATCGCCTGCAGATCTGAGAGAATGTCTACTATTCTTGGGGATAAAAGCTATCTACTTTCACTTTTATGTAATCCGTTCTTTTCTTCATACAGGTAAGCGACGTCCGCGGCTGCGGGTACCACCTGGCCACCATGCTGGGGCTGTTCCCCGCGCAGCTCATCCACGTATACGTGGGCTCGACCCTGAGGAGCATGCACGAGGTGCTACACGAGTCCCATGTAACGGGGTACATCGTGTTCGCATTACAGGTATCTACAACATTAACACTGAGAGCTATTGGTTAGACGCGGAAAACAAACAGGTCTGTCAGATGAACTTGTTGAAGCCAAAAATTTAAGTAATTTAAGTAGCCATTTCATTCTGGGCCTGGTCCATGTACACTACATAGAGAAATTAGGAAAAAATAGGAGATTACAAGAAAAATACAATTTCATTAATTTGAAGACAAATGTGATGGTACAAGAATAGTTCTTCTGTTAAGTTTTTTACTATGTGAACACTATTTGAAGGCCGCCATGTTGGTTTATAATTGGCGTTTGACATGACATTGATATATTTTTCATGTCATGTTGTTTGATTTGATGTTTTTGTATTGTCAGATAAATGTAGGTTGTCAAAATGACATTTCACGCACGTCCATCCGCCATATTTTTGTAGCGCTGTGTGTTGCTCTCTTTGTCGAAGAAAATCATAATGTACCTTAGAACGAAGTCAATTTAAATAAAATAACCAATTAAATACGTTTACTTTATTGCTTAGCCATATTTTAGAGTAGTGTACACAGTGCAGGCCCAGGTTCCATATATTGATGAAACGCCTCTTTTGAGCAGTTTACATTCATCCAGCCATTGTACTGCATCACCAACAAATCATGAAACAGTTTGGTCTTTATTTCCACTAGCTCACCGCCCTCGGCTTCGCTCGCGTGGTAAATACATAAAAAGTATATTAGGCATAGCCTGTACTATAGGTGCCAGAGACTGATATACATAATAGATAAATATTTAAAACCCAGACACAGAACAAACATCTATGTTTGACACAAAAATGTTTGTCCAGTGCGGGAATCGAACCCGCGACCTTCGAACCCGCGAAGAGCAGAAGGCAGAGTTACTACCAACTGAGCTATGAGGCCAGTCATACGTATACATATGCTATTCTAGGTTTCTATTCCAAGTTTCAACGAAATTGGTTGAGCCGTTACGGCGTGATACAGAACAAACATTCAAACATCTAAAAATCCAATCATTCTCACAAACTTTCGCATTTATAATATTAGGAGGATATTTGGATGTTTGTTGTTCAATCACGCCCAAACGGATTTGTATGAAATTTGGCACACAGGTAGATTATTGTCTGGAATAGCATATAGGCTACTTTATATATCTTCATAGGTACCACGCGCTCGCTTGCCATCCCGCATGCCCAGCGTGGTGGGTATGGGCAAATCCCCCCACATGATAAGGAATTTGCTCTGTCTGTGGGGGAGGCCATGTTCAGCAGTGGACGTCGAACGGCTGAAATGACGATGATGAGGTACCACGCGAGCGAAGCCGCGGGCGGAAGCTAGTGTACACTGAATCTAAGGCTCGTATTCAGAGACAAGACTCGAGCATTGATCTGTACTTAAATCTCGATTTGAGTCGAGCTGTAAGCTCAAAGATATCGGGAGACTCTAAGGCTCGTATTCAGAGACAAGACTCGAGCATTGATCTGTACTTAAATCTCGATTTGAGGCGAGCTGTAAGCTCAAAGATATCGGGAGACTCTAAGGCTCGTATTCAGAGACAAGACTCGAGCATTGATCTGTACTTAAATCTCGATTTGAGGCGAGATTCTAATTCTTGAACAGTATTTAAGTATAGATTCAATGATCACAGTTCACAAGAGTAAATGCTTATTCTGAAACGTCAATCAGACGAAATCGGTGCTTGAGTTTAGATTTGATTTGACATTAATCAAATGAAATTTTCGTTCCGTTACACGTACTTTGATGCATATTTATACTTCACTTTATTGTTCTATTCTATTTCCCCCCTGGCTGTTTGAATTTCTGCGTAAAACGGATCGAAAATTATAAATAAATCAAAATGTAAACGAGAACATTTGAGTACAGATTTGAGACTCGATTCAGCTGAGAATAGTTTAAGTACCGTTCTTGAATAAAAGCTATGTTTGAGAAGAGATTCAATACTTAAGTAGGGTTCAGCTGATCTGTGATTAAATCTATGCTTGAGTCGTGTCTCTGAATACGAGCCTAAAACTTCTAATAGGAAGAGTTTGCTAGTTGAGCAAAGCGCTAACAAACAAGTGACACATCTTGCGACAAATGACAATCAAACGTTTATCTAATCACGTTATCGTTCATGCCAAGAAGACGCAGTGCCCTTGTTATCCTCGCAGATGTGACAGTCACCGCATTAGCCTTGATCTAACGGTAAACTAGTGTCACGTTAACTGGCTGTTTAACCGGACCGGTGCGGTTTGATAATTAGCTGCTATTAGATTATTTCACAAATTAGCTGTTCATGGTCACATCGTTATCATCATCATCAGCCTGATGAAGTCCACTGCTGAACATAGGCCTCCCCCAAAGAGTGCCATGACGAACGGTCTTAAGCCTTCTTTATGCACTGACTTCCCGCAACCTTCACTAATGTCTTCGGCTCATCAGGGGGCCTTCCACAATGCGTCTTCCGTTTTGTGGTTGTATTCCCCAACGGATGTCGGCTCTACGAGCTATATGGCCTGCCTTCCACTTCAACTTGTCGATTCTGAAAGCTATGCCGATGAATTTGATTCTTCTACGGATTTTCCCATTTCGGATTTTATCACGCAGCAAAACTCCGAGCACAGCTCTCTCTAAAGAGCGACGGGCTCTGGCCCGTTTCGAGAATTTGAGCTTGTGTTTGAGAGCAATACGGTATATTTACATACCGCCAGCTATTTTTGCTTTGCGTCTGCTAGAAATACGCCTGTCGTACCTACCTAGTAATCTTATCAGCACATTCCTCAGTTTTGCAGAATGTTAGTCCATCTGTTTAATTACAATACATGGCGATAAAGTGCTATGTACTAACTACCTATGTTTGTCCTTGAGTAGGCAATTAATTATGTACTTGTACGCTCTACCACCGACTCAGAGAGGCACTTTTCTTACGCAGGCTTCGTGCTTCAGAAGGCATGTTAAGCGGTCGGATCCGGCTGTTACAGTAGAAAAACCATGACGGTGGGTTTCCTATGGCCTATAGATAGATAGATAGAAAATTCTTTATTGCACATAAAAATAGTACAAAGGCGAACTTAATGCTAAAAAGCATTATCTTCCAGATAACCTATGTGTTTGTGGACAGAAGATGTGAAGGTAGTGCACAGGAGAGGGTACAATTGAGATCATAAAAATTCTTGATAATTGGCCTATGAACTCCATCGGCAGGGTTGGCCACTAGCAAACGAACTTTCCTGGCCTCCACCAGTTTTTGTTGTTATACAACTAAGGTGGCAAACAAGCTTACGGCGCACCTGTTGGTATGTGGTTTACGTGGCCTATGGACGCTTGCAATACCAGAGGTATCACGCACTCGTTGCCGACCCCGAACCCTTCCTCCCCTTAAAGAGCTCTGGTAACCTCACTCACCGCAGGAACACTATTTGAAACAAATTATTTGTTTGGCTGCGATCTTCTTTAAGGCGGAGGTACCTCGGCGCGGGCTGCTCCAATTTAGAGCGAGTAAATCTCGCCATGCCCTACCTCCCATAAAGTAAATTTGGTTAAGCTTACTCTGTTTAGAAATATTAGTTGCAATGTTACTGATTCTCAATGCTTATCAGGAATATTGCAACTATGTGCTGTTATATCCTAATCGGTCATTTTATGAGTACCAACATAACGCAAGCCATTCACAATGCTAGATTGTGAATATCTAAGTACCTACCTTCTTATGGTTAAGAGTTACCGTGGCTGCTAAATGATTATTGGAATGAATTAAAATCTCAAACACGGGAAAAAACCTAGGTGGCGTAGCTGCTGAGTGCCCGTCTGGGCGGTGGTGTCGGCTCGATTCCCGCTGCGGGACAAATGTTGGCATGATCTGCAAATATTTGTTCCGGGTCTGGTCAATATTGTGATTTATGATACCATGGTACTCGTAGTTTGTGATTCCCACGACACAGGGAATCGTAATGTGAGGTCAAAACTATGTAAATGTGAGGTGTATTCATTTATTTATTTATAATTCGTGTGTTTCTAAGCGTAACTGAAATAAATTGCGTTGAATTGCCTTCCCCAGTGCCCACATTGCTCCCACACTCAAGAGTCGCAGGCTGCTAACACTGCTTGCTTAATTTATTTTTAAAAAAGTTATTACTTCACAACTCGCAAATACGTAGTCCCACGCTGGCGCTGCTAAAATAAATAAACATGGGTCATCATGCAGCGGGAAAAAGTAAACGCACGCGTGATCACCGGTTCTACAGACAAGTCTACTCATTGCTATTTTGAGAAAATGCGAAACGCTCCTTTAATCAAGTCACAAACAAAACGATAGGATACTAGTTTCCGCCAGCGGCTTCGCTCGCGTGTTACCTGCATAAAAAGTAGCCTTTATGCTGTTCTAGGTAAAGAACTCTATATATTCCAAGTTTCAACGAAATCGGTTGAGCCGTTACGGCGTGATTGAATAACAAACATCCAAACATCCTCACAAACTTTCGCATTTATAATATTAGTAGGATTAGAGTGCAATAAATTGTCTGTTTTTATTGTGACATTAGTACTTTCTTTTCTTGCGTGTCTCGTGCCTATATGGTTAGCAGATTGCATCAGGTCCCGCGGATTGCAAATCTCAACAAGACACTTTGTTGCAGATGCTGTATAACTTATCATCAACATCAGCCTGTAAAAGTCCACTACTGTACATAGGCCTCCCCCAAAGAAAATCATGGAACTCATGACGAAAGGTTTTGAGCCTTTTCCATCCACCAACTCCCCGCAACTTTGACAATGTCGGTCCATCGGGTATAACTAAAAGTTGAATTTTCCCTTTCCAGATCCTAGTCGGAGTGACGCTTATGGTGTGGGTGGTGCAAAAGGCGCGAAAGGAGCTCACCATTGCCATATTAGCGGCGGAGCTCGGCCGGGAGACGATATCGGACTCGAGCAGCTCCTCCATCAGCTAGCCCTCGGCCCGCGCTTCCACGGACGTGGACAGCGTGTGCGCCAGCTAGGGGCCCCTCGTGGGATGCTGCAGCTGTCCCACGGCGGAGCGTGTTCTCGAAACTTATGTGTAAAGTGAGAAATTCTATAAACTTACGTGTAAAGTGAGAAATTCTGGAAACTTTCGTGTAAAGTGAGAATTCTAGAAACTTACGTGTAAAGTGAAGTGATATTAACCATTGCTAGACGTAGGAAATGTAAATATTCTACCTGTATCAAACGTTTTTGACATTAGTATCGTCACAATGTTTGTGGCAGAGTAAGCCCCTTCGTCCATGACGCTACGCAATAGTGACGGAACTCATTAGAAACTAGAGTTGCGGACTGATTGGAAACTCTGACTCGTCCACGACGCTACTGGAATTTCCTGAAACTCAGTCACTCAGTACACGATTTTATGTAAACAAAGTTTTGAAAACGAATTAACATGACTAGTGATAATTCGAGCGATGACATGGAAATATTACTTCTCCAGTCACATAGACGTCAGAATCACTTAAAATTACTTTTTATTCGTTCATTTTTCAACAGTTTCTCGAAACCAGTCGCCTGGCGACCAGCATGTCGAGTCGCCAGGAGACTAGTTACAAACGCGTTCCTTTTGAGTAGCGCCGTGGACGGACGCGCATTGAAATACTAGTGCTATCGCAGTCAGGCTACTCATAAGTGACTACAGTTTCAGTCGCGTTCCTTTTGAGTCGCGCCGTGGACGAAGGGGCTTAATCCAATACGCTAGAAAACTTCCCACAGAGAGGTTGTAACTGGGCTGTGAAGATAGACACTACGCACCTCGAGCAGTTGAATCTAAAATGTAGTGAGAAGTAAAAGACTTTCTGCAAAGTTACATGTAGGTAAAAGAAGTTCTAAAACTGTAGTCCAATGTGAAAGAAGTGTTAACAACTTACGTGTAAAGTGAAAAATATTCTGGAAACTTACGTGTAAAGTGAAGGGATGTAACTTCTTTGCTATCACCTACTAGGAAACTTTTGAGAATAAATTCAAGGACAGGCGTACCGAAAGCAAGGCTGTGACTAAATATTATCGTCCTCTCGACCTGTAGGGCTATTTTAAAGCATCAGACACGTCCGCTTTTCACCAGCTCTAAAACCATTTCGGAATGAACATCACCGATGTTTTGATCTCTTGTTTTGAGAGCTGGTTTGAGTAATGCTGACTTTTCCGATCGCAAATCTTACCGATGATGTATTAAAATAGCCCTGCCGAAATGTTTTGTTTGTGACATAAATCCTCCTAAAATTAAGAAAAACTTAGATTAATCTAATTCGGCTAAGGAGTTTATGCATTTTTCACCGCACTTATTCTTACACCAACGGTCACAAAGCCATCCCTCAAGTTTCCACTGATAAAAAACAATAACTGGAGACGAAATAGAGACATATTTTATGTGTATAGATTGTCCATTATCACTGACTGTCACAAAAACACGCCAAATCGTGTTCGGCGGTTGTCAATCATGCCCATGAAACTGTTACACAAAGCAACAGTCGTCATTATCGGAATATCTTTAATATCTTTGATCTTAGGTAGTTTCAAATGTTGATAATAATTAATAACATACATAAAGGATATCTCGAAAGAGGCTTATTCTATAAAAAAAGCGGATATACCTATACTTTTTCAGATTTATCCCCGAACTTTCTCGAATCAGCTGTTTTTGGTATTTTTATCATTCTATAAAACTATGAAACATATAAGACGTTCAAGTTGACACAATTGCCGCATGTGCCAATTTTACCTACGGACTTTTAATTCCAATAGAAAATCTTGAAAGGAAACCTTAATATTAATCTTAGAAAATCTTAATATAAACTCACGGCATACGCCACGCAGATGCCAGTATTTATTTATCAGTTATTGGTAATGAATTCTTGGTTGGTAGAGTATCGGGCTCAAAAGACCAACAGCATTTCATTTTCGTTCGTGGCTAAATTTTATGCAGATTAATCTACTTTTTGTCCAATGGTATAAAGCTAGGTACAGTTACTAACAAAAGTTAGTTGAAATAAAAAAGTAAAAACGTTAGGCCGCTAGTTGCAAGAATGCTTTTTTCAATATTTTTACATTGCAATGCAATGATACAACAAGTGTACCGGTGATTCAAGTTACCTGTTTTTTCCTGTCGTATCGTGTTTACTAATTAAGTACCTACCTAAATATTATTTTGTTTTTTTACTCTGCCATTCGAGAGTCATACATCAAACCGTTTGAAGAAACAATAACAATTTTTACTTAGAGTTTATAAGAATTGGAACGCTACCAAATTATGCTTCGCCTCATAAAACAGCGTGACTTCAGATATGTGTTGAACTACTTTTTTATGTATTTACTTCCCGTATAATTATGTAGGCATCATCATTATATTTTTTTTAACGTAAATACCTATTTCAAAAAACGATGTAAGTCATGAATACGTATTGATTGACGCAAATGAATTTAAGCTGGCTTAATTTTTTATACTTTAAAAAAATATTTTTTTGTATAGGGATTTGATACTTAAAAATTTATAAGAAACAGGGTTACGTTTATGGACTTCATGATTTTCGTGGTACCATGTGGTCGTAGTTTCTAAAACCCACGTTGCAAGGAACCTTTTTGTGGGGTCAGGACTGGATGCTGGGTGTTTCAATATTTTTATTAAAAAAAAATCTGTGTAGTTGCGCAATAAAATAATCCAAATTTCGCTTTTTATCTACACGATAACACATTGCTACTAATCCATAAACACCAAATAGGTGATTTACACTCGAACGGTTGACCGTGATAAAATAATATATTGTACATTTAAATTACAACAGAACCAATTATATAAGGTCTGGACTGTGCTCTGAAGCTGGGGGTTCCAACATTTCTTTTTTATTTAATCTGTGTTGTTTTACACAATCAAAATAATCCAAATTTCGCTTTTTATCTCCACGATAACACTAAAGCTACTAATCTATAATTACTATATTAGGTGATTTACACTCGGACGGCTGACCGTGATTAAATAGTATCATTATATGTAAATTAAACAGAACCAAATATATAGTGTAAATAGTAGAATAAGTACATTTAAAATATACTATACGACAATTCTAAAATATACTATAATATAAAGGACAATTAAGTTTGGGTCAAATTTAATATATAATAGTTATCAGCTAGAAATACTGTTACCGACTCTGGCTAAATTTCTAAACTAAATACTATCTGTTGCCGATAATTAGATAAGAGCAAGTCTTTCAATCATATACGTTTAAATGCGTTTTTGATTTAAATAACAAAAGAGTATTAATAGCGGCCAAATTAAATTGCTAGGTACTTAAATATTTAGTTGTGCTCTTTTCAATAATGATTACAATTTTTCCAATTTTGAAATTATTCTATTTAGTCACCAAAGTGTACTCTCTATCCTATTCTACTAATATTATAAATGCGAAAGTATGTGAGGATGTTTCGATGTTTGGTTGTTTGTTGTTCAATCACGCCCCGTAACGGCTCAACCGATTTCGTTGAAACTTGGAATATACAGAGTTCTTAACTTCTTACCTAGAATAGCATATAGGCTACTTTTATGTAGGTACCACGCGAGCGAAGCCGTGGGCGGAAGCTAGTTCATAATAAATGCTGAAACATACGTAACATATTTAAATCAGTAGTCTAAATCAGATAATAATTAGTAGGATTACTTTATACAAGAAAAATAATGTAATAAAAAAAATTAATCATGTGACTCTTTACTTATGCAAAGCGATATCCGAAGTAGATTTAGGTGCATTGGAGATACCATTTTCATCACAACGCGATCGCATTTCGCTACCGATCCCATTAACATTTTTTTATGTTCTAAAATAATGTTAATAAATTATATGTATACCTACCTAAAGTAGAATAATATTTTGCAATGGAAATATAATAATTATACTTATGGAAAATGTTGATAACCTAGGTATATTTACATATACCGTTCCTTATATGTGCAATATAAAGTAAGAAAGCAAATTGTTGAATTGTTGTTGGTAAAAAAAAATGTCTATTTATTTTTCTACATACTTTACTTGAGTACCTAACGTATGTATAATAATTTTAAATAAGCATGTAGAATAATTTTATTATTTTAATAAGTTAAATACAACACAATAATTAAGTTTTCGTTTCTAAACTGCCCATTTTGACTTAATAATATTATTGAAATCGTTCTTCCTTTACGTCCTAAAGACTGATTTATCTATTTCTAATTACATTTTCCAGCTGTTTTTTTTTAAGCCCTAATTTTTGTAATTTTTCTAAATTCTTACCATTAGCCATATTGTACTACAGTGAGTAAGAATCGTTCAAAACTTTCAAGGCGTTTCAGTCGTTAAAAACTCTCTAGCGGGTAGCCAGCTAGGATACACACAGTCATTTTTTGCTAGCTATATTACTTTTCAAAACGATTAACAGTGTGCCATTTGTATTATTCTTATTATTTAAACTTATTATGCCGCAAAACTAATATTTTTTGTTTTAGAATTATGAATGTTCTTTCTTGCAGTTTATTTAACTCGTGTTATTTCTGTGCCAAAAAAATTAAATCAACAAAAATTATGTTTTCTTCACGCGTTTCATAATCGATAAAATCATAATTTAATTTTATGATTGAAAACAATGTAGGTATTCAGGTATATTATGTAATTCCGTACAAAAAATAACACTTATATTCTCACAGATCACCCATTTTTTATTCTCGATTTAATTATTATTCATCGTATATGTCGCCAAAATAGAAAGTAGGAACACTCAAAACTACATTAGGAGGTCGCTGAAGTGTTCGCGCCCTTTTCGGCTGACTTGTCAAACTACTTCTGCTGGCGACTGTACTCTATAGATTAACGCGCATTTGTCTGAATAGTATGTACAGACAACGCCATCTATATTATAATCATAAAGTAGTATTTCTGAAAGTGCGATTCCTCAAGAAGACCAATGCTCAGAAGTAAAAATGAAATTATTTTTATATGAAACTTATTTATTATAACAAAAGGTGCATTTATTGTTAACGAATTTATTTCGTGTTGTTTTAGAACCCACTTTAAGTTTTGATCGTAGAGTGAGTTTGTCTTCAAAATGTATTTAAAACTTACCGTGTTTGACAAATGAAGTTTAACCTTATATCTTATGTGTAAATAAAATGTTGTCTCTATTTTGTATTTTATTCGATTCGATTCTATACAGTGACTTATAACATTGTTGCGTCTTTCAGTCAACATCCCTTCAAAATAAAAAGAGTCCTTTTCATGAAAGAATTCCCGCGGAAATCGGCGGATCTAAATTGTTACTATTGCAAAATTCCGTTTCACGAAGACTGTCGCGCCCCCCCTGCCCCTGAGGGACATCTTTCATGAAAAGGACTACATGTCAAATTAGTGCCAATATCGTAGGAAGGAGAGCGTAGGGAGCGAAGCTACTCTATAGATAAAAGCTAGTAGTACCTCATTGGTACTACTACGAAACACCGAGAAATGAGGATTAACACTACAAAGATACGTAGTATTCCCTATTAGTCTGTGACCAGAGACAATACATAGTTCATGCGTACCTTTTTAATTTGTTTCTCGTTTCTGAACGAAGTGAAAATAAGTCATGTTCGTTTTTGAACGCAACATCTAACTGTCATTTGTCGTTATCATGGCGGAGGATGAGGACGGTGTTTCTGACAAAAAATCGTCCCAAAATTCAAATAATGGGGCTCCTCCTCAAGAAAATGAACAAAATGCATCGAAACCAGACCTGGGAATCGAGGAGGCCAAATATAACGCCAACGTAAACGATGATAATACGCCGACCGAGGCCGCAAGCTCTTCTTCCAGTGAGTGTTTTACGAAGTTGTTTTTTGTCACAAATATAGAGGCATTCCTGAGCGACCGTGCGTTTTCGTTGCAGAGAGCGGCGGCGCGGTGCGTAAGGAGTACAATCAGTTTTCGTTCCGGCACTTCCTGAAGCGGGATCTATCATTACCGGGCAACTCTACTTACGAGAACACCGGTGCTAGACCGAAGGTTTACGCGAGTACCGCGGTGCACTCGCCTGCGCGCTCTCCGCCGCGCGACCCGGAGCCGCGCCGTGACAAGTCGCGCGACTCGCAGCCCAAGGAGCGCGCCGCTGAGCACCGCGTCAGCGACAACGCCTCCTCCAGTAGCTCCGTGGAGATTCCCTTCAGCGCGGTCGATAACTCCGACTCCAAGCATAACTTTTACTCGGAGGGGAGTGAAGTCCCCTTCTACCACCGACCCAATATTGCCTCCGAACCTTTAGGCATGCCATCTCTGCCAGATTTCGTGCAAGACCACATTCTAGTAGAGCAGGCATACTTGAATCCCAATGGCCCGATATCTGTAGATTTGGACAATTTACCTGACTTCACTTTCAATACGAGCTTCAATGCCGGTTCATCATCTTCTTTGGGGCGTAGGAATAATGTGAGTTATGGTGGGCAGGATTATGATTATGACAGTTACATGGGAGCTGCTGCTGCCAGTGACTCTAGACCGGATGTGCGAGATATCCCTTTGGACTTGCCGCTCGGGGCAGAAGGTGCTGCAGCAGCTGTGGGCCCCTTGGACCTGCCCCCACATCTCAATTTGGATCTGACTGAGTCGGTGAATCCGGCTGACAGAAGGAATAATTCTCCCAGAAACAGTTTCCCACTGGATCTGCCACCGAATGCAGGTGAGTCTATGGTATTTTAAAATCTAAGACATGACAAAATATTCCTGAAAAACCAGCTCACATAATAATCATCTTGAAATGACTGAACCTTGTAATCTTACAATATTGTGTAAGACATTATTTATTACATTCATGTCAACTGACATTGATGTCAATTCAATGACAAGAGTATCTTAAAAACTAAACTACAGTACAGCAATGTACAGTTTGTAATGATTCTCTAATTTTTTTTTTCAAATTCAAAATTATTTTATTTGGACCAAAAACAAATTTTTAAACAATAGGATAATTCACCCACATGTCACACTACAACCTTGAATAAACATTACAATCCACCTATTGTTATTTTCTGATTTACACATAATTGCTTCATATTATTATTAATTAGCTGCACTTATAACTGACTAAGCGCTTTGTTTCTATGCTTTGTTAGTTAGAGTAGCTGTACTTTACATAGTAAGCATAATCGTAAAATGTAAATGACATTAATCATGAATGACGATGCATGTCAGGGTTTACTGACACAGTCAATAAAATCAGCCTTTTTATAGCTGAATATATAGCTCTGTTAAAACTATAACTGAAATTATTTAACTGCTCTTAAGTTGTGGTTCCGGAGCGAATTCAAAATCGATTGTTTCTAGTCCTGATCTGTGCATCAGCATGCCATGAATAAGGTCACAACTGTCTCACATCCAGATTGTAAAGGGGGTGATGTTCTAGGATAGTTTTGGGGCTTGTCAGGGGCAAAGACTATTTTGAGGTTGTGTCCACATTTTATATTGTAGTTTGATTTATTATTCATCTACACATCAAGCCCTTACATGGCAATGATATAAGAATAATAATACTACCCTGTCTTGCTGTCTGTCTGTTTGTAATGTTTTCACAATTATTTTGTTACCAATACAAACAGACTTAACGTAACACAATACAAAAAAAAGCATTCAACATCATGGTAGCAAAAATGGCCCTTTTATGGGCTCCTTTTTATCTGGGTACAGTACCAGCGAAGCCACGGGCAACCACTTCTACATGCTCTGTATAGACACTATTTTAATCATACTGTAACATAGTATATTACAGCTAAAAGGTCTGTGTACTTACTTTTAGCTGTAATATAAAACCTAAGCTTACTAATGGACATAAGCATGAATAACTGTAATATTAATTCCAAGCCTATGGTTTTCAGGCATGGTGCGTATGCCGGATTTCCTGCCAACAATGCATCCGGGCCGGACATCCCCAGAACCAGAGCACCAAGACATACAGCTTCAGCAGATCATGTCGGAGCTGGAAAGGACCAGGTATTCAATATTTATTTATTTATTTATTTATTTATTTCACCACATACACCTACCATTACAGGCGCACCCAATGCGATAGTGTACGTAATTTATCTATCTAACTAATAATAATACGATAATAACAATTAATTAAATTATAAATAGGTAGGTCACACGACATTAAAACATAAAATAAATAATACAGCCCTTGCCAACTCGTTCAGGGAGCAGTGAAATATATCTATCTTCTCTGCAAGCAAATTGAGCGTGCGAATGCAGCGCGTCAAGGGAGCTTTGTTCAGAAGATTGGTTCTTCCTCGAGGTAGAGCAAATAGGGTAGGACGCCTTCTCCGCTGCACGAATTCCTCCGGCACATTCAGCCTCATCCCTTCCAAAACGCCCGGATTATGCAAGAGCCCCCGAAGAACCTTTACCACATAAGTCGCAAGCGCTGCGTCCCGCCTTACCTCCAGCTTGTTGTATCCAACCATGCCTATAACAAACAGGGTTGGATACATCAGTGGGTAGAAAGGGTAGACGCCGTAAAGCTTTAGGTAGAGGTATCGGGTAAACTTGTTCTGAATGCGCTCTACCATAACGCTATATTTGGTCTCGTGTGGAGCCCATATCACGGCGTTGAACTCCAGATGGCTTCGAACCAAAGCGTCATATAGAGCTCGTATTGCTCTCAAATTGGTAAATTTGTTTGTTTGCCGAAGAACAAACCCAAGAGTCTTGAACGCCTTTTTGCATATGTTGGCAATGTGAACTCGGAAGTTCAGCTCCACATCTAGGTGAACCCCTAGATCTCTCACCGAGCTAAATATGGAACATTTAGACCGTTTTATTCATGGCCGTGGTGGCCCCGGCTGAAGAATAGGCCCCTCCATATCTACCTATCCGCGGATGTCGTAAGAGGCGACTAAGGGAAAAAAGCTAGAGGATGGGCAGCAGCGTTCCTCATTTTAACAAGGATAGCTCTAACTGCGCTCGCCAACTCGCATGCCCAGCGTGGTAAGTATGGGCAAATCCCCCCACATGATAAGGAATTCGCTCTGTCTGTGGGGGAGGCCATGTTCAGCAGTGGACGTCGAACGGCTGAAATGGTGATTCATAATTAGTTACTTTATTGGCTCGACAACTCTCGCCCTGTCCCTTTCTAACAGTATACAAAAGAACGAGGCTTATATAATTTTATCAAGCCGATAAAGTTAAGTATGGCGGGCTCGGTAATCGAACCTTAAATAGCACTTTTTTTTTTTTATGCAAAAGTGACTGCCGCTCTGTCATTTCAGTACCTTTAGTTGTTCTTCTTGTCGTAACAGTGATCCTTTCTTGGTCATATTGTATTAGGTAAGTGAGTAGGTTGAGGTATGGTGGCCCTGAAAAGGGCCTATGATCATCGATGAAAGAATCTGTGTAGTGAAAGGATTAAAGTGCGCCTCTTAGAGGCTTCTTTCGTGCACATGTCACATGTCTTCGAATATTTCGGTTCTAGGACATGCCGGTTTCCTCACTATGTTTTCCTTCAACGTTTGAGAGCACAAGCATAATGCTAGCCTAAAAAATAAAAAAAAAAAAAATATCCTTTACTTCTACTACCTACAATGAAAAAAAAAAAAAAAAAATGAAATTTTTAGCATTACAGATTATATATATTATTATATTAAAAACAATTCAAAAACTATAGTCTCTAATGGTGTAGGGTTTTCAGCAAATATCACTACATCGTCAGCAAAGCGTAGGTGACTCAGATATTCTCCATCTATTTTTATGCCTTTCTCCTGCCAGTGCCAATGCTAGCCTATAGTAATCAGTAAATACAAAATTGACTTCCAGATCGGAGCTATTCACAGAGCGCAGCCGCCGCTGCCGCGCGGAAGAGGAGCTAGAGCTGTACCGCGAGGAGGAGGCGCGCCTCCGAGCCGAGCTCGTGAAGGCGCGCGCGAGCGAGACGCACGCGCGTGACGCGCTCAGCGAGGCAAGGCAACGTGACCGGGAGTATACGGGGCAACTTGATGCCGCGGCTGAAAAGGTCGAGGGGAATCTAGTAGATGCCACCGTGAGTATTAACCTTTCTCTGAATGTATGAGTGAGTAAGTATGAGGCGACGCGACATACAAGGCAACTTGATGCCGCGGCTGAAAAGGTCGAGGGGAATCTAGTAGATGCCACCGTGAGTATTAACCTTTCTCTGAATGTATGAGTGAGTAAGTATGAGGCGACGCGACATACAAGGCAACTTGATGCCGCGGCTGAAAAGGTCGAGGGGAATCTAGTAGATGCCACCGTGAGTATTAACCTTTCTCTGAATATATGAGTGAGTGAGTCACTCACTCACTCACTCATATATTGTGAATGAGGTGACGCGACATACGGGGCAACTTGATGCCGCCGCTGAAAGAGTCGAGGGGAATCTAGTAGATGCCACCATGAGTGTTGTTAAACTATCTCTGAAGGTATGAGTGAGCGGGTGATTCAATGGAGTAGGGAGGGAGTGAGTGAGGCAATGGAGTAGGAAGCGAGTGAGGCAACGCGACCGGGAGTATACGGGGCAAGTGGATGCTGCCGCTGAAAGAGTCGAGGGTAATCTAGTAGATGCCACCGTGAGTATTAACCTTTCTATCTCTGAAGGTATGAGTGAACGGGTGATTTAATGGAGTAGGGAGGGAGTGAGTGAAGCAATGGAGCAGGAAGCGAGTGAGACAACGCGACCGGGAGTATACGGGGCAACTGGATGCCGCGGCTGAAAGGGTCGAGGGGAATCTAGTAGATGCTTCTTTTTCTTGTCGTGACACTGATTCTTTCTTGGTCATCTTGTATTAGGTCAGTGACCAGGTTGGCCCTGAAAAGGGCCTATGACCGTCGATGAAAGAATAAATGTAATGAAAGGATTAAAGTGCTACTTAGTATATTAAGTAGTGTATGTAGTAGATGCTACCTTGAGTATTAACTTTTCTCTGAATGTATGAGTGAGTGAGTCAACGCGACCAGGTGTACATAGGGTAACTGGTTGCAGGGATGCCACAATGAGTGTTGTAAATCATCTCTGAACTCTGAAGATATGAGTGCGTGAGTGAGTGAGGCAATGGAGCAGGGAGTGATTGAGGCCAGGGGGCAGGGAGTGAGTGAGGCAAAGGAGCACACGGAGGGAGTACACGGGGTAACTGGATGCCGCGGCTAAAATGTTAAATCTAGTTGATGCTTTCGTGAATGTTGTTAACCGATCACTGATGGCATGGCGTTCGACAGTTCTACTAATTTTTCGGCCATCAAGTTATAATCTAACAACACTGTGTTCTGCCAGCTCCACTTGAGAATGTAAAAATTATCATACATCTTTTCAGACCAGAGCTTCAGAAGCAGAGGCTACTATAGCTAAATTGAAGAACCAAATAAAAATATTGAAGGTAAGCTTAATGAGCACCTCACATCTCTTGATTTATATTCACTTTTGGGCATGGCCCGATGCTTGCTTGCTTGTTCACTGATTCTTGGTCATTCTGTATTAGATCAGTGATCAGATTGAGGTGTGGTGGTCCTGAAAAGGGGCGATTACCGTCGGTGAAGGAATCAGCGTAGTGAAAAGATTAAAGTACGCCTCTTAGAGGCTCCATTCGTGCACAGGTTTGCGCATTTTAAATAATAACACTCATACGTTTCTTTGTTTGTAGAGGTTAATCTCAGAAACTACTTGACGGATTCTAAAAACTACTCTCATCATCATCATTTCAGCCGTACGACGGCGACGTTCACTGCTGAACATGCCCTCCCCCACAGACAGAGCGAATTCCTTATAATGTGGGGGGATTTTCCCATACTCAACACGCTGGGTATGCGGGTTGGCGAGCGCAGTTAGAGCTATCGTTGTTAAAATGAGGGACGCTGCTGCCCATCCCCTAGCTTTTTTCCCTTAGTCGTCTCTTACGACATCCGCGGATAGGTATATATGGAGGGGCTTATTCTTTAGCCGGGGCGGGGTAAAAACTACTCTATCCCTCAGCAGCTCGTAATGTAGGCCATGGACAAAAGCTAGTTCCTAAGGGGTAGAGACAGCTCATCATAGTAAATGTATGATTATTTTTGCAGGAGGAAGCGAGCAGTGCGGCGGCGGTGTCGCGGTCGCTGCGCGCGGCGCAGGGCGCGGCCGCCGCCGACCTGCGCCGCGCCACCGCGCGGGCCGACGCCTCTCTCAGGTGAGATACACGCCCTTTTTGCTCCTTCCAGCTGGACCAGACTTCCGATTGGTCCTTCGAGCTGCACCAGACTTCCGATTGGTCCTTCGAGCTGGACCAGACTTCCGATTGGTCCTTCGAGCTGCACCAGACTTCCGATTGGTCCTTCGAGCTGGACCAGACTTCCGATTGGTCCTTCGAGCTGCACCAGACTTCCGATTGGTCCTTCGAGCTGCACCAGACTTCCGATTGGTCCTTCGAGCTGGACCAGACTTCCGATTGGTCCTTCGAGCTGCACCAGACTTCCGATTGGTCCTTCGAGCTGGACTAGACTTCCGATTGGTCCTTCGAGCTGCACCAGACTTCCGATTGGTCCTTCGAGCTGGACCAGACTTCCGATTGGTCCTTCGAGCTGGACCAGACTTGTTTGGTCCTTCGAGCCAGATCATGTTGCAAAATTTGATCAAAGGCTTGCGGATTTTGATCATGTCTTTTTAAATAAGGCCAACTAGACTAACAGTGTATGTTAGGTGTGCAAGCCTTGCTCGATCAAAACATATCCTAGGTAGGTAGGTACTACTGCATCCTGTGAGTAAAAAGTTCCACCTGACTTATGGTTTGGAATACTCATTACTGCAAAACGTGGGAATGTGCCAAATGCAAAGTTTGGACGATCCTCTGTAGATTCGTGAGTCTATTAATATTTTCTTGTCTTATAATATTTTTTTTTATAATATATTTTTATTATTGCAGAGATTTATTAGCCGGTGTCGAACAGCTGAAGTCGCTTAGCACGAGTCTGGACCCCACATGATACTAGAGCGACGTAAGCGCATCTGTATATTGTACGTAACACGAGTGTCACCCAAAGATCTGGATCTAGAACTAAAATTTAGCCGTGGATAATGAAATTATATGTAAATATAAACTAGTGGACCGCCCATGGTTTTGTTCACATGGACTTATTTCCACACAATGGACTCATAGGTGGTGAATATCGGAACTTTCGTAGCACATGGTTCTCGGTGTCAGGGCCATCATCCACCAAAGTGGAGCAAAGTGTTGATGTGTAAAATCGACCAATCGAACCGCGCGTAGATGACGTGATGTCATCTATCACGAGGATTGTGGTTAATTTTACACACCGCTCGCTCCGCTTTAGTGGATGATGGTTGTTACGGTTTAGTGCGATGGTCAATAGTCACTAGACAACAGGATCTCTGTTTACTAAAGGACTTTGTACACACTTGTTCATGATGACCATTTCCCTGTTATTATGAAACTGGGATTAGACGAGGACTAACTAAACCCTGGTTTTGTGACGTGTCATTTCATATTTTTGGAGGAGGTAGGGCACATCGAGATTTTCTCGTTCTGAACTGGAGCAGCCCGCCTGGAGAGGTACCTCCGCCTTACAGAAGATCGCAGCCAAATAACATTATTTGTTTCAAATAGTGTTGTGTTCCTGCGGTGAGTAAGGTTGCCAGAGCTCTTTAGGGGGAGGGGGTTCGGGGTCGGCAACGCGTGCGTGATGCCTCTGGTATTGCAATCGCTCATAGACTACAACCGCTTACTAACAGGTGGGCTGTATGCTGTATGTTTTCCACCTCAGTTGTATAAAATATATATATATATATATATTTGACATTACGACATAAAGCTAATGTATGAAATACAAAACACGTCACAAAACCAGGGTTTAGTTAGTCCTTGCTTAAACCTAATTTCATAATAACGTGGTTTTTTTTAGGTGTCATTGTTTTCCGCAATAGGAAGTCAATTGTCAATCATGAGCCATTGTTTCCGATACTCTAGTTGTCTTATGGCTAAATGGTCCTTGAAAGCACTAATATTAAACCCCTCTTATTCATAATCACTCATTAACTTTATCGGAACGATAAAAGACTATATAAATGAATGGAACCATTGGAAGGGACATAAGCGTATGTTTAGTGACCAAATCGGTGAAGTTTTGTAAAAAGGCCAGGTCAAGAGTACCTTAAACCGACGAGCATGTATGAGGAATGTGATGAGAGTGAATAAAGTAAAAGAGGTATGTCGGGATTGTAGCAAGTGGAAAACCGTGCTTTCTGCCTACCCATCTGGGAAATAGGCGTGATTTTATGTAAATAAATAAATAACACCCAACTGTCACATTCATCGTCCTGACCCCACACTAGGATTCCCTGTGTCGTGGGTATCAGAAGTACGAGTACCATGGTACCACAACACCCAGATCCGGAGCAAATATTTGCAGATCATGCACACATGTGCCCCGCAGCGGGAATCGACCGCGCCCCCTTGCATCTCAGACGGACACTCGTCCGCTAAGCCACCGATGTCGTCTGAACGACCGCTTACTGGACGAGAGTTATCGAGTCGATAATGTTAGTGACTGATTATAAATAAATGGGTTTTTCTTTTGTAAATAATGTAGGCTATAAGCATTGTAGATAACTCATTATAAACACTCAACTCATAATCTTACTTAGTTTGTAGTCTTGGTTATCTATGACGAAACTTAACCCATATCCGCTGCTAGCTCCGCCCATACACTGCACCAAAACTGTGTGCGTCTGGACGTCTTAAATATTATTCCATTTAATAAACGAATTCTAATTTATTTATTTTTTGGCTTGAATATAAAGGAGAACTTTCTAACTATTATATTTTTACGGCTTGAAAATAAGATCATTAAGCTTGTCTGTCTTGATTATGAATGTAAATAGGCGTGATTTGATGTGTCACATTGTTAGGAAATTTTTTTATAATAACGTCCAACATTATCTTAGGCTTGGCGCAAACGAGCCACCCACCACAGAAACAAGTGGCCATGTTATTATTATTAATATCTTTATTTCAGGCTACTTGACATATTACACAAACATGTGTAATATGCCATGACCCATATTAATAAATACCTTACAGACTAACATACATATAATATTAAATACTTACTTGTTATATACTTTTCATACGAAGCATTTTGGCGACCACACGTGTGCGGCGAGTCTATAAAAAATGTACTAAAAGTAGAGTCCGCAGCTTGTAGCGTGGCTATCGTGAGTGGCTCGTGTGCGATTAGCCTAACATAGTCCTGACCCCACACTAGTTGACTGAGACTACTCGTCAAAGTCAAAGTCAAAAGGCATTTATTTCAATAAAATCACTAGGATCACTTTGAAACGTCTTAGAAACTAGGTGAAGCTATGCCTGTTCCTCGCGACCAAGCTTAGAAGAATCAGGCAACAAACACAGCTTGGTGCCTATAATTTTTTTCTATGATCCTTTTTACAAAATGGAATTTAAAGCTTCAGTGTGGTGCCGATCGAACTAGGTGAGGCTCAAATGAAAACAAATTCAACAAATGATCTAAGGGCACACTTGATCAAATCCAGGCAAATGTATTCATTATAAAATTTGCCTAAAACATTATCCTTTATTAGGGATCTTGTATCTGATGGTTCTGTATATCTTCTTCTATAATTTATTACATCAAATAATGTGTTTTTATAATACCCCAAAATTTTTTAAAGCAGACAGCATTTGAACCGACAACCTGCCCCTAGATACGGGGATGCCCTAACCATTTAAACCACCGAGCCACTTGCCATCTGTGCTAAAATCTTTGGGACTTCCAATCGGCTTAAAGCGCCGTAAGAATGCATTTTTGGGATATTATAAAAAAACATAGTATTTCTTTAGTGTGGGTATTCACTATAATAATAAAATAATCATATGATCGATTCTGATGTTATGAAAACTATATTAGTGCTTTCAAATAGTAGTTTTGTAAGTAGTTTTAATGTAAATTGTTTTCGAATAATAATCATCACATAAAAATACCGTAATAAGGCTGTGGTTTTGCAATGGGCTTATCAAATTCACTAATAAGTAATTATAAATGCAACTTGCTATATCAAGATTGAAATAAAATTTTCAACATTCAACTAAACAGTCAGATTCGTAAAGGATTGACGAAATTCTTACCGTGATTATTAAAGCCGGTTTAAACCAAACGAACATAGAGCTAGAGCTTAGAACAAGGGCATTCTTTCTAATTCTTTCCTTCTTTGTGAACGCAGACAAAACAACCAAAGAATGCTCTACTTCTGTTCACACTAAAATAATTTGATAGAGTGGGGATATGAGCATTCGCTCGCCTGATGTAAATCAGACTTTAGAATTACTCATACCAAAAGTTTGTAAATGTAATTTTGTGTGACAAACATTTAAGTATGTGAATGTAAGTTTGTTTGTTGAAAAAAACTTAAAGTAATACAAAATCAAGTTTCGGATCGTCGCCATGTATCAAAATTAGCCCAGACGCTGGCAAATAATATAGTCTTCTACATTAAATCACCTTCTTATTCATCTGTATAAATAATAAATGTTAGTTCTTTGTAGCCACATAATAATTTACTTATAATGGTAACTAAATGGCTATTGTAGTTTGTGTATGAATCGTCAAAACTGTAAATACTATGATAATAATTATTGCAATTTGAGATCTATTGTCTTTATAAATGTTTCTGTAAATCTAAGGCATTATTGTAAGGTTGTAGGTAATTTTGGAGAGAAAGGGTTGTGTCATACACCGCTCACTACTAGACTATGATTTATATCTTAGGCAGCCGACGATATAAATCATAGTCTTGAGTTAGTCTAGCTAGTTATTTAACTAGCATATTATGATATAAATATCATAGGCCAGTTAGTAAATGTAGTTGGTCTGTCAGCCAATTAATTACCACATTCAATCGACCGTTGATCGATTTGTGTGGTAGCTTTGGCTGATCGACGGGTAATGGTCGATGAGTGTTACCACACCAGTCGATCGACCGTAACTTCACATACGGCCAACAGAATAGTCGACGTCGACTGTTCCATTCAACCATCCATCGATTGGTGTGGTAGCACATGTCGATCGACGTCGACTGTTCCATTCTACCATCGATCGAACGACGATAGCACATGTCGATCGACGTCGACTGTTCCATTCTACCATCGATCGAACGACGATCGTTTGGTGTGGTAGCACATGTCGATCGACGTCGACTGTTCCATTCTACCATCGAACGAACGACGATCGATTGGTGTGGTAGCACATGTCGATCGACGTTGACTGTTCTATTCTAACATCGATCGAACGATGATCGAATGGTGTGGTAGCACCTGTCCATCGACGTCCACTATTCCATTCTACCATCGATCGAACGACGATCGATTGGTGTGGTAGCACATGTCGATCGACGTTGACTGTTCTATTCTACCATCGATCGAACGACGATCGAATGGTGTGGTAGCACCTGTGGATCGACGTCCACTATTCCATTCTACCATCGATCGATACCGTCGATCGACGATTGATCGACTGGTGTGGTTACACCCTTAGACAAGCCCTTATAAACGATGCTGAACTATATACATGTTATGAATCACCTTGTACTGACCGCGCCAATATTGACACACAGGTTGTGGGTTCGAATCCCAATTGTGCACCAATGGATGTTCCATTCGGAAAATGTATATGCGTTATATCAGTGCTCTCAAACGGTGAAGGAAAACATCGTGAGAAAACCGGCATGTAATAGAACCTAAAAATTCGAAGACATGTGCACGAAAAGAGCCTCAAAGAGGCGGACTTTGATTCTTTCACGTTCATAGGCCCTTTTCAGGGCCGCCATGCCTCAACCTGATCACTGACCTAATACAGGATGACCAAGAAAGAATCAGTGACACGACAAGCAAGCAAGCAAAGTAATATGGTTATTTAGATGTCGGCCATGCTAACATCTTTTCCACGCTTCTAGCAAGCTTCTAGCGTAACAATCTCAAGCTAGCTGCTGTGTTAGCCACTGCCTGTGGGGATGCCTTCGGGTGAAACAAAGTGGAAATTAAGAGGCCTGGCCACATGTAGTGGTTCACAGTGTGGGCGCAGATCCAAAACGGCTAAGATAATTCATGCTAGAGGCCTTATTACGTTCTGTGCTTTGTAGAGATCCGTATTGTAGATTATAATTTTAAATCGACGACTGTGATATGGAAACAAAATGTTCTGTATCAAAAAATGTATAGTCTTGAAATGTAATTGTAGGTTTTATGTTTGCGAATAAAGTGACCGCGATGCGCGATTTTCTGAGGCTATTTTTGAAAGCTTGTTTCTGACCTCTTGACCTTTATATGCTAAATACTTTGCCATGCCGTCCCGGTGTGCGTAAGCCCTTAGTTGTGTTATGAAGTTTTTGACCAAATAAATGCGGGGTTTGTAAAAACAGGTGGGCTTTTGAATAAGCAAATTTTCATGTTTGAAGAAAACACGAACAAATTAATAATATTAAAAGATAAATAAATGCCGAAGTCGAGACAATGAAAATATTTTGGGAAATGTTTTTTGAACCTTTTACAGTGCTTAGCAAGTTTTAAAAATTTGCCTACGATGTATTTTACTATGCAGCTTACGGTGTTGTGTTCATACCTATTCATCAATATCAAGGTGCGTTTGCGCTGCGAGAAATATTATAACTGACAAGCCAAATTAACAAGTATACATACTTGCATACAGCGGTTATACTGAGGCCCGAGTGTGAGCTCTCGTGAGTTCACTTTTCTACCGTGAAAAGTGTATAGATTACGGTTTTTGTATGGAGTCACGAAAAGGGGCGCCTACAAAAACCAGTAATCTATACACTTTTCACGGTCGAAAGTAAAAAAGAGAGAAAAGAAGAAAAGCCTATGCAGTCAGGCAGTTCTCACTTTTCTAAATAGATTTATAGTTTTTGTAGGCGCTCTTTTCGTGTCTCCTTAGAAAAACTGTAACCTATTGTCTTTTAGGCTAAGACTAGGCCTCTGATTCGCAATCGTTTAACTGACCCTCTTATTCATAATCACTCACTAACTATATCGGCTTGATAAAAGTATGTCCGCACCTTTCTTTTGTTTACTGTTAGAAAGAAACAGGGTGTGAGCTATCGAGCCGATAAAGTGACTGATTATGTATAAGTTGGTACATTTTTGCAACTCTTGCTTGAAAATGAAGGGCTAAGTGTTTTTTTTTTAACTTTTTCTACCTGTTTGTGGACGCACTTCACCATTTTGGTGATAAACGATTATTGAATAAAATACTTAATCATATTTTGTTTATGAATATCAAAGGAAATGTATGTTATAGAAGCCTGAAAATATAAATGTATGATTTTCAAATAGATGTTTTATTTTCACAAATATTTCTCGACACAATTAGAAATATACAAATCCCTAACATTGTTTTTCAGGATTACTTACACTTGCTAACCCTAAAAACTGGTGGTAAGGGTTCTGAAAAATCAAAAGTACCTTGATTTCAATAAATAAATTCGACTTTATTTTCAAATAAAAACCTATTACAGTAGCTGTTTTGCTAGTTATTCTAAATCACAAGCCTATATCAAAACTACACATTTCTACAGAAACTATATCATCAATATATACATAAAACTTGCGTTACTGACTGACGCATTACGCACAGCCTAAAACAGAAGTCCTAGGAGCATAAGTAGGAGGGTAGGGGGTGCAGGGGTGGATTAAGAAAGGAATTCCTAAGACCAAAGACAATATAGTAGAAAAAACTCTACTACTTCTTTTCGTGTCACTGATTCTTTCTTGGTCATCCTGTATTAGGTCAGCGACCAGGTTTTAGGTATGGTGGCCCTGAAAAGAGCCTATGAAAGAATCAGTGTAGTGAAAGGATTAAAGTGCGCCTTAGAGGCTCCTATATTGTCACCATGGACAGAAAACATTGTAATGTTTGCGGGCAGTCGGTTGATGAGGAAAGCTCAAGACCGTTCGACGTGGCACTCTGAGGAGGCCTATGTTCAGCAGTGGCTGCTGATGACGATGAAATAATAACATACAGAGCATACCCAGGAATGTATCTAAGTATTGGAAAATACATACATACATGCAACAGCGCATTTGCAAATATAGAAACTATCTAAGTGTGTTTTAACTATTAAAATAAAATTATTCTATTAATTTAGTGGGAACAGCATCATTGTATGAGGTCATAGAACTGGTCCCAGGGCTCGGGGCACTGCAGGAAGTACTTCCTGGCGGCGCTGATGAAGCGGCTCTTGTACTGCTGCGGGGACACCACGGTGGGCTGGCCCGGTCCCAGGTTCTTCTTAACGAGGTGCTCCAACTTCTTGTCCCAGGTGAACGTGCGGATGTAATCTGAAACGAAGCAATCAACTTGTATAAAATGTAATTCATAAATTTATACTATCTCGAACGTTAATAAAATGAACTGTTAGGTTAAAATAGGTTATCTTTGAAATTAATAAAAACTTTTTTTGCGAAAATTTTGATAGAATAACCTGTTGACCAATTCAATTCAATTTCATAATTTTGGCTACTGTGGCTACTGTCACAATTCTGCCAATGTCCGTTTCATGCTAGTGTCACAAACCTATAAGAGAAAGTGTCAAGAAAATGGTCGGCATTTTTAAAATTGATATGGTCGGTTCACCAACTAAATTAAATGTAGATTGAATTGACGGTTCGAAGTCTATGTAGCTTACAATTATACAATACACACATAATGCCGATTTGTCCGAGTTGTCTGAGGACAACTTGGACTTATATTTCTTGAGGAAGAAGATTTTTCAAAATCTTCTCTCGATCAATGAAAAAGGTCAAAGGAAGAGTTTTTTTTTAAATTTATTGAATAAAATAAATAAATAAATGTTCCGGACATTATCACACACGATCAACTGATCCCAAACTAGGCATAGCCTGTACTATGGGTAACAGAGACTGATATACATAATAGGTAAATATTAAACACCAAGACACAGAACAAACATCTGTGTTAATCACACAAATGTTTGTCCAGTGCGGCGATCGAACCCGTGACTTCTAGCGCAGAAGGCAGAGTTACTACCATCTGAGTTGTGAGGCCAGTCAAATGGAATATGTAAAAGGGAGAGTTTTTCTTCACCTGCCCTTGTCCCACATTATGTGGGGTCGGCACAACATGTTTTCTTCTTCCACTCTCTTCTGTTAGCCGTCATCTCCGCACTCACATCTTTCTTACTCATGTCATCTTTAATACAATCCATCCATCTTTTCTTCGGCCTTCCTCTAGTCCTATATCCATGCACATTCATACCTAACGCGCTTCAAAGGGAGAGTTATCGAGCCGATAAAGTCAGTGATTATGGATAAGAGGATGAGTAAGCTCACCGATGACCCCGAGCACCAGGTCGCGGTCCCCGAGCGCCAGCAGCAGCGAGTAGTCCATGACGCCGTGCGCGGCCAGGAAGCTGGTGTCGCGCTGCAGGCTCGCCCACACCACAAGCGCCGCGTGCCCGCGCACGTACAACGCGCGCTCCCAACGCACTGCACATTATTAATCATCATCACCATCACCATTTTCACCATCATCAACACCACGAACATAGATAGATAGATAGATAACACTTTATTGATCACCACACGGAAATAATACATTACAAATTTACACGGCAATACAATGGGCGGCCTTATCGCTAAGAGCGATCTCTGCCAAGTAACCTTAGGATGGATCATCATCATTCTCACCAAAATAGTTGTCATTAATATCATCATCACCACCCCTACCATCATTATCATAATTTTCACTGTCATTAATATCATCATCACCACCACAACCACCATCATCACCACCATCTTCATTATCATCAGCCTGTAGAAGTCCACTGCTGGACATAGATCTCCCCCATGACACTTACATGACGGTTGATCATTAGACTTTTTCATTCACCGACTTCCCGCAAACTTCACAATGTCGTCCACCCATCGGGTGGGGAGGGGGGGGGGGATGGTGTTATTTTTCAACGGTTATCGGTTCTGCGAGCACACTGCAACTTCAACTTGCTAATTCCGAGAGCTAGTATGACCAGAGACCTTTGTTCTACGGATTGATTTCCTCTTTTTCTTTCCTCAGGTTCTGTATTCAGACTTAAAGTTGAGCAGGTTCTGTATATACAAGGTGATTCATAATATGTGTGCCATGCCGAAAGGGGCTTATTCTGCACCCAATTGGCAATAAAGTTTGTTCTACGACTTTTGGAAATTGGACATTTTTCATTGAAAAAACTCTATGCGAAAATCAGCGGTCAAATCAGGTCAAACTCAATGAATCAGCTGTTTTCGGTAGCAATCTTGATTCCGAACTTCTTGTACGTTTAGTTATTAGTTCTTAAGATGACAAAAATACCAAAGATAGATAATTTGAGAAAGTTTTTTTATGCTAAAATTATTTATTTTCGTTGATAGAATAACCCCCTTTCGGGATGGAATACATGTTATGAGCATACAGTCGAGCAGGTACTGTATGCGGACTTACAGTTGAGCAGGTTCTCGTCCATGAGCACGGGCTGGGCGCTGGGCGGCGCGGGCGGCGCGAGGCGGTGCCGCGAGGAGCCCTTCAGGTCGAAGCGCGCGCGCGCGCCGCACGCGTACCACACGTTCTCCAGCACCAGCACGCCGTCGCCGGCGCCGCCCACGCTGAACACGCCGAGGATGCGAGCTGGACATCATAACAATGGTGTCACTTCATCATCACCATCATCATCACCATCACCATCACCATCACTACCATCATCATTTACACCATCCGTACTACTTAGTACTGATGTGAACAGTGTATTTATATTGCAAAAACGGGCCATACGTGGCATTTACAGACTACGATCCAGAGATTCCCTGAGAGAACTATTTAAACAAATTGACATTCTTACCATGCCATGTCTTTACATTTATGTTACCATCATGCAAGCCAGAAAGTCCTTGAAAAAGTACACAAAACATAGTGACATCCATAATTACAGCACAAGGAGCAAAAATAAACTCGTATTACCAATTACTCGACTCACAAAGATAAGTAAATCTTTCTCTGTGAACTGTGTTAGATTTTATAATATACTGCCGGAGTGCTTGACAAGTTTGAACGAGAAAGCATTTAAAAAGAAACTCCGAGAAATTCTGACGAAAAAAGCCTACTATAAGATTGACGATTTTATTAAAGACAAAATGGCGGGAGGAATTTGAATTTGTAGTTTATGTAGGTAGCCTTTGTTATGTGTAGTTATTGTGTGACATTTATTATTTAATTTTATTGACATTTATGACATGATTTATTTAATTTTCTTTTAATTAATGTCGTGTTATTTTATTTTTGTTATATTATTGTGTTTGATTATTATGTTTGACGTTCATAAGTGTACTACAATCTATTATTTAATAATGTTTGAAAATGTACCCAATTGAAATAATAAATGAATTGAATTGAATTGAATTGAATTGAATTGTACTAGTTTCTTAGTATTTGTTACTTTTCTTTACGACCATTGTAATTAGGTACCTCTTAATGGGAAGGAACTGAAACCTGACATACAGATCACGCTAGTTCAGGAGCCAGGGCTTATACAGATTTTAACTTTGGTTTTTGATCAATAAACTTTACTTTACTTTACTTTACCATCATTATTGTCATGAATGTAATAGTTGAGGTATGGTGAAAAGAGCCTATGACCGTCGGTGAAAGTATCAGTGTGGTGAAAGGATTAAAGTGCGTCTCGTAAAGGCGCTTTTCGTGCAAAATTCGGTAGCATACATCATCTGCCATGGTGGAATGTGGCGTATGTCCAGTATCCAATGTACATAGTCCTCCAACAAAGTTTTGAGCCTTCTCCATCCATCGACTTCCCACAACCTTTTTTTCAAAGTTAAAGTCAAAAGGCGTTTATTTCAATAAAATCACTAGGATCACTTTGAAACGTCTTAGAAACTAGGTGAAGCTATGCCTGTTCCTCGCGACCAAGCCTACAAGAATCAGGCAACAAACACGGCTTGGTGCCTATCATTTTTTTCGATGATCCTTTTTCACAAAATGGAATTTAGAGGTTCACAATGTCGTCGGTCCACTGGGTCCGTCAGTAAGAGGCATATCTGTTTGGCACCCACAATTTGCAGTAGTATTCCATACGTGACGGGTTGTAAGCCCATCGCTGCTAGTTATAACTTACCTAATAAGCTAGGCAGTTTTTTCTGTCTGCATGAAGCGACGTAATTGAAGTAGTGCGGTGCGAATTCTAGGAATTGCTGCCATTCAGGTTTGGTCATCTCCTTCAGCACGTATCTGTCGTCTGGAAAAATGTAATATGCATTATTTTACCCATCATCATCGGCCTGAAGAAGCTGGATGCCACGTCGAACGGTCTTTAAACTTCTCCACCCACCGACTTCCTACAACTCAAAATGTCATCGGTCCCTCGGGTGACGTTTGGTGGTCTTCGTCCAGTTCGCCTTTTTCTACTATCTCTAGTCTATCTCTATGCCAAATTCCATCCAGATCCGTTCAACCATTCTGACGTGTTTGAGTAACATATATCCATCTATTTTCGTAAATAAATAATAATAATAAATGTATCTAAACTTTCGCATTTATAACAATAGCAAGATTAAGTGTAGATCGTATTTCAGTTGCAAATCAGGACAGGTTGCAGGACTTCATCGCTCCAGCAGAGTACCTGCCACCCGGCCACGAACAGCAGTGGCCAATTTGGAAATACCTTAACCGACTCCGGACCAGGGTTGGCCGCTGCAGGGAAAACCTTATTAAATGGGGGTTCAGGGACCCAACCCTAAGCCATTGTGAATGTGGAGCTCCTACTCAGAATGTGGCCCACCTGACTTCATGCCCCCTGTGCCCTACCAGCTGCACCCAGGGAGACCTGATTCAAGCTACCGATGCCGGAATAAAAGTGGCCTCCTACTGGGCCAAACATTTAACTTTAGTAAAAATTTTATAGGATAGAATATAGGTTGAGAAGAAAGGTTGAAACACTGAAACGATAAAAGAAGAAGTTGCAAATAAATGACTTTGAATACTTATTAAGTCACTGACTGCATTTAGGCCTGTGTGAATTTTTGAAATCCAGGGTCAGGATCACTGACCTTATGCAAACCAAAAAGAAACTAGTGACGCAACATACCTTTTGTTTTGCAGAAGGTAGAACCAGATTTCCCGCCTCGAGTCGCCCACGGCACACAATGCGCTAGAGAACGGATGAATCCCTCCTCTATCGAACATAGTTTCTCTGAAATAATAATAATTATCTAAATGGTAGTTTTGTATGGGAATTCTGAATGATTACCTAGAATATGGAGAGAGCTATGCTAGGAGTTTCACTACGTGATAAGATCCGAAATGAGGAAATCCGTAGAAGAACCAAGGTCACCGGCATAGCTCTCAGAATTAGCAAGTTGAAGTGGCAGTAGGCAGGCCATATAGCTCGCAGAACCGGTAACCGTTGGGCAGTAAAGGTTCTCGAATGGCGACCACGAACCGGGCGACGCAGTGTTGGAAGGCCCCCCACCCGATGGACCGACGACATTGTGAAGGTTGAGGGAAGTCGGTGAATGGAGAAGGCTCAAGACCGTTCGTCGTGGAACTCTTTAGGGGAGGCCTATGTCCAGCAGTGGACTTCTACAGGCTGATGATGATGATAGATGGCGTTAGTTAGGAGGTACGGAGTTCACCTATGTGAAGTTAGCAAGTAGGTACAAAAAGTTCACCGGGTCATCTAGTAAAATAAATAAATTAGAGTGTTTTTTATACAACTTAGGTAGCTAACAAGCATACGGCCCACCTGTTGGTAAGTGGTTACCGTAGCCTATGAACGCTTGCAATACCAGAGGCATCACGCAGGCGGACCCATTAAAAAGTTAAAAAATTAAAATCTTAGTACTGTACTTACATAGGGTAATAGTGATTATTACAAAATCCTCTTACTTAGCATAATATGCGGCCAATTGCTACAACCGATTAATTTAATAATAAATATAACTTAGTTTTGGCTGTATTTTTTAAATTTTATTTTATATTGAATTTGTAATTTATAATACTATAAAATAGGCACTAATGAATTCGTGATTAAAATTGATTTTTTTTAATTTACTTATCTAATTTTAATTATTTATTCGATATACTTATACCTAGCTACATTATATAAACATGAGTGAGTGTCACGCCCGACTTAAAAAAGTACTTTTATATTTGCATGCTCATGAAGCAGGAACTACGTGTGATCCAAGAATGCCCCTTAAACTTAAGGGGAAAATTTACAAAACGATCATAAGACCTGTCGTACTGTATGGATCTGAGTGTTGGGCAACCAAAGGGATGGATGAAAGAAGAGTGCATGCTGCGGAAATGAGAATGTTGAGATGGATGTGCGGAGTGACTAGAATGGACAAGATACGGAATGAGTACATCAGAGGAAGTTTGAAAGTAGCGCCAGTGACTGAGAAGTTGAAGAGCAAAAGGTTAGCGTTGTATGGGCATGTCATGCGGAGGTAAGTATGCCATGTGACTAGAAGAGTGTTAAATATGAATGTGGAAGGATATAAGGGGAGAGGTAGACCAAAGAAAATATGGATAGACTGTGTGAAAGACGACATGAGTAAGAAAGGAGTGAATACTGATTTGACGGCTGATAGAGGGGAGTGGAAGAGAAAAACATGTTGTGCCGACCCCACATGAAGTGGGATAAGGGCAGGGAGATGATGATGCTCATGAAGCAAAAGTGTTAGAGCTCTAAATCTAACCTTATATACCATCATCATCATCATCTACCTGATAATCTCTAGTGCTGAGATGACGACTGATAGAGGGCTATCAGTCGTCATCTCAGCACTCACTCCTTTCTTCAATATATCCACTTTCACACAGTCCATCCATCTTTTATTTAGCCTACCTCTACTCCTACATCTATCCACATTCATATCTAACACTCTTCTTGTCACATGACATTCTTCCCCCCTCATATATTACATATATTACGACTGGCCTCATAGCTCAGTTGGTAGTAACTCTGCCTTCTGCGCTAGAGGTCGCGGGTTCGATTCCCGATCCGGACAAACATTTGTGACTAACACAGATGTTTGTTCTGTGTCTGGGTGTTAAATAAGTATCTATTATGTATATCAGTCTCTGGTACCCATAGTACAGGCTATACCTAGTTTGGGATCAGTTGACCGTGTGTGATATGTCCGGAATATTTATTTATTTATATATAATCTACCATACTTTGCAATAAAACATCATAAAAAAAAACCGGACATATTCACACGGTCAACTGATCCCAAACTAGGCATAGCCTGTACTATGGGTACCAGAGACTGATATTACATAATAGATACATATTTAACACCCAGACACAGAACAAACATCTGTGTTTATCACACAAATGTTTGTCCAGTGCGGCGATCGAACCCGCGACCTCTAGCGCAGACGGCAGAGTTACAACTAACTGAGCTATGAGGCCTGTCGATCATTTCAACTATTTTGATGCTAGTTTTCAAAGAGTGGACTTACTGTCGTCTTCGCAGCAGCACTCGTGGTCCTTGCCGAGTGGTGCGATGACCGCGTGTCGCAGGGACTGGAACTGCGCTGCGTAGTACACTCGGCACACTAGTCCGTCCTGTAAAAGCCCCGTACCATCAACTAAGATTTTGTTTAGGCGGTGACTTAAGTTGACAGTCTCAAATTTATGGTTCAATTTCGTGTAAAATTGTGTTGACCTTGGCTTGCATTTGAATGGCTAGAGACGTCGTGTAAGGCCCAAACACAAGATTTAAGATGATCAATATTTTTATTTTTAGGATTTTTCCCGTACTTTTTCAAATTAGTAGTTTTTGGTCGTTTTATCATCTTCATAAATAATTATTAAACGTAGGAGAAGTTTGATCAAGATTACTACCCTAAAACAACAAAATAAAAAAGATTGAACTGATTTCACCCCGAAACAGCAGATTTTTGCATTTAAATTTCATTAATAGCTATATATATATAGGAAAGAAAGAAAGAAAGAAAATACATTTATTTGTGACGACAATACAACAATGAGACACACAGAAAAAATAATAATAATTATAACAATAGAAATGTTGAAAAAACAAAAACAACAAAAAAGAAACAAAAAACACAGGCAAATAAAAAATAAAATATAGGCATAGCTTCACCTAGTTTCTAAGACGTTTCAAAGTGATCCTAGTGATTTTACTGAAATAAATGCCTTTTGACTTTGACTTTAATAAAATATCGAATTTCCAAAAGTACCGATTGAGTGTAGAATAATGCCCGTTCGGGATAGCTTACATATTATGAATCACCTTGTATTTGCCTGTACCAATCATACTAATACTATAAATACGAAATTTTGCAAGGATCTTTGGATGTTTGTGGTTCAATCACGCCGTAAAACGGCTCAACCGATTTCAATGATGACCAAGAAAGAGTCAATGACACGACAAGCAAGCAAGATAATGATGAAAACAAAGTAAACATTTTGGTTGGGGGACCAAAAAAAGTCTTTTATCGTAGTAAAAAATTATCATCACCACTGATTATACCACAGAGAAAATAGTCCCGGTCTTCCTCAAACCATAACATCGGCGTCATCGGTTACTGCATCTTCCGGTTTAAGAGCATTAATATTCAGCGGTACCAAAACTTCTAGACGGTAATGTTTTGTTTGTAGGTTAAATAAATAAAATAAATAAATAAATAAATATTCCGGACATATCACACATGGTCAACTAATCCCAAACTAGGCATAGCCTGTAATATGGGTACCAGAGACTGATATATATAATAGATAAATATACATATTTAACACCCAGACACAGAACAAACATCTGTGTTTATCACAAATGATTGTCCAGTGCGGGGATCGAACCCACGTTCGATCCCCGCACGCGCGGGTTGTGCACGAAAGGAGCCTCTAAGGCGCACTTTAATACTTTCACTACGCTGATTCTTTCATCGACGGTCATAGGCCCTTTTCAGGGCCACCATACCTCAACCTGCTCACTGACCCAATACAGAATGACCAAGAAAGAATCGGTGACACGACAAGAAGAAGACCGATTTCAATGAAACTTGGATAAATAGAGCTCTTTAATATAACATACAGGCCTATATTTATCTAGGTACCACGCGAACGAAGCTGGGGACACAAGCTAGTTTAAGGACACGCATACCTTTAGCAACACTTCGACGTGCTCATTAGATTTGGCCTTAGCCTTGTCTCCGTCTGGTTTGTCCTTGCTCGCGTCAGTTTCCTCTTGGTCTGTCTGCGTGCTGAAAATATAAAACAAATTATTATTGTATACTCTTTACACCCACCCACCCTATGGACCGACGACATTATGTGACGTCATTTTGAGAAAAAGGATCATCGAAAAAACGATAGGCACGAGCGCCGTGTTTGTTGCCTGATTCTTGTAGGCTTGGTCGCGAAAAACAGGCGTAACTTCACCTAGTTTCTAAGTGTAAACAGTTTCGATCATAATTTATCGATAAATAAGAGGAGGTAGGGCACAGCGAGATTTTCTCGTTCTGAATTGGAGCAGCCCGCCTGGGGAGGTACCTCCGCCTTACAGAATATCGCAGCCAAATAACATTATTTGTTTCAAATAGTGTTGTGTTCCTGCGGTGAGTAAGGTTGCCAGAGCTCTTTTAGGGGGGAAGGGGGTTCGGGGTCGGCAACGCGTGCGTGATGCCTCTGGTATTGCAAGCGCTCATAGGCTACGGTAACCGCTTACCATCAGGTGGGCCGTAAAAAATGTAAAACAAGATATTTGCAGCGCCCTACAGGGTACATGTACTTACTTATGCTACCTTTACACATAAGCTGTATCCATGTACATGTTGGCAATAAATGAATATGAATGAATATGAATACCTGTGTCGCTGCTGGGTCCTGGCGCGGCGGTAGGTGGCGGAGGCGAGCGCGGCCGCGATCACGGAGCCCGTCTGCGTCGCTTGCACCACCACCGGCACCAAACCCCCGCACACTATCATGCCAGCCTGTAAAAGTACCGCTATACATAAATAAAAATAAATAAAAAATACCACCTAACCACATACATAGTCCCAACACTAGGAGTGTTTGTCATTGTGTGTGTTGTGTGTAAAGAAAAACTCAGAAACTACTGGACGGATTTTTATTAAACTTTACAAAGTTCTTAATAGTCTAAATTGTTTTTTTTTTTAATACAACAAATGTGGCAGACAATCTTACGGCCCACCTGATGGTAAGCGGTTACCGTAGCCTATGAGCGCTTGCAATACCAGAGGCATCACGCACGCGTTGCCGACCCCGAACCCCCTTACACCCTAAAGAGCTCTGGCAACCTTACTCACCGCAGGAACACAAACAACAACAAATAATGTTATTTGGCTGCGATCTTCTGTAAGGCGGAGGTACCTCAGGCAGGCTGCTCCAATTTAGAACGAGAAAATCTCGCTGTGCCCTACCTCCTCCTCCTTGTTACATAGCCTATGTTACATCGTCTAATGTAATCGTTAATTGTTACAAAGGCCGTCTATGTGACAATTTACGGGAGATAGAGAGGTTCAAAGCATGTAAGAAAATAATTTTTAATGCAAATATAAATAAATAAATAAATATTCCGGACATATTACACACGGTCAACTGATCCCAAATATAGCATAGCCTGTACGATGGGTACCAGAGACTGATATAAATAATAGATATATATTTAACACCCAGACACAGAACAAACATCTGTGTTAGTCACAAATGTTTGTCCAGTGCGGGAATCGAACCCGCGCCCTCTAGCGCAGAAGGCAGAGTTACTACCAACTGAGCTATGAGGCCAGTAGAATATTTAACTTTTAATATAAATATCCACTCTTCACGTAATTCCGCTGATAATATTTGTTGGGTTGCGTAACTAATTAGTTACGGAACCCTCGCAGAGTGAGTTTTACACTTAGCGACTCAGTACCTACTGACCTGACTTGCCGACTGGTTGCTGGATAGAAGCTGTGATAGTATTTGTCTGATTGTTTTCTTGTCGCCCTTCTCCTCATCTTCCTCGACTCCTGTCAAATGTAAATCAACCTTAGGTGAATGTAATAATGGTGAAACTTATCTCTTCATTATTGCCCAAGGGTATTGAGGTCCAACATGTCGACATCTTTAATGATAACATTTGTATAATATTTAATTCGCTAAGAGTATATTTAAGTTTTAATTTTAGACAGAAGGCACTTTGGTATATACTGTAAGCTTGCTGTTTTAACTGAAATAAATAATTCTAATTCTAATAAGGCGTCGCTCACTCACTATTTTTTTCAACACACTTGCTCATAAAGTGGCTCTAAAGTCACCGCAATTAGGCACATAATGATACCTGTAATCAATCTTTGACTTTTTCATTGCTACTATTCACAAACGTGAGTTATTTTATTTTATTGGTTGAGTTGCTTTGTTCTTAAAAAAGTTTCGATACAAAAAAGATCGTGCGTAAAAGTAAAAAAAAAAAACTCATTCTTTTAGTCTATGGCCCATCGCCATTGTAAGATGCACGCGCATAGGAAAACTGACCAAATTTCCCCGCCATTGCGAAAAAAAATCACAACTCGTAAACAGTTATTTTAAGTATTAAATTATTCTCAAGTAGGTATGTTTTTTTTTTTTATTTATTTATTTGGGAAGATAAACAGTCATACATTTCACTATAGATAAACAGTAAGAGGCACAAGGAATGAGTAAATGTATGATGACTATTGGCAACAATTGAGATGGCAAACAAGCATACGGCCCACCTGTTGGTAAGCGGTTACCGTAGCCTAGGAGCTCTTGCAATACCAGAGGCATCACGCACGCGTTGCCGACCCCGAGCCCCCTCCCCCTAAAGAGCTCTGGCAACCTTATTCACCGCAGGAACACAACACTATTTGAAACTAATAATGCTATTTGGCTGCGATCTTCTGTAAGGCGGAGGTACCACCCCAGGCGGGCTAATCCAAAAAGGCTAATTTAAGTTTTTTTTTATGTCCAGCATTGGACTTGTACAGGCTGATGATGGTTGTGTTACTTACCTGCGTTGTCTTTCTCGGTTTCTTTAGTAGGGTTATCGGATGCAAACACATACGTCGTACCTAAAATGTTATTCGCATTCATTTATTAGTAGGAATTACATGAAAATAGAAAGAGCTGTACATCTTTTAAGTACCTAAGTGTTCCTTAACACTAGTTAAGGAACACTTAGGTACAAAGACAGTTTCCAGATAGTATAAGTTCCGGGCTTTTTCTAATAACAAAACAAAATTAAAAAAACTTTTCAAGTTACCTATTAAATACATATTAATATTCTTTAGCCTTTTTATAGTCTTTCTAACTAACTAGCTTCCGCCCGCGGCTTCGTTCGTGTGGTAGGTACCTATGACAATAAAAAGTGGCCTATATACTATATCAGACTATAATCTATCTCTGTGCCAAATTTAATGCAAATCCGTTCGGCCGTTGATTGAAACACAAACATCCTCACAAACTTTCGCATTTATCATATTAGTGCAACAAGTGCGTCAGCAAGACTGCAAATGGTTAGCGTTTTTCAATGAAAAATGTCGAATGTTTAAACGTCATAGAACAACCTCTTTTTCCCAATCGGGTGTAGAATATGCCCTTTCAGGTAAGTATAATTTTTTTTTTTTTTTTTAATTTTTTTTTTTAAGAATGTATAAAACATGTTCGATACACACTTAAAAAGCCCATATGGGCTTGTCTAAAGCGCGTACAGTTCTCCTTAGTAATATTACCTACGTTTACGCTAATAGTACGTTCATAAAACTTAACTAAGACTTATTATTAATCACCTTGTAGAAGATAATTTCTCATTATTTATTTAACAAAATCCACAGCTCTTAAAACGATGAAAAAATGATGATTAAATGTATTATTATTCTAGAATATACAGGGTGATTTATAAAAATGCAATAAATAAGTTCTGTGAGTGTTACCCGCGCTTTCGCTGTTGCTCGCCTCGCCGGACGATTCGTCCAAGTCTGATTTTTCATCAACTGAAAGAAAAAAAATGTTTTCAACAAGTGTAGCGTCCAAGTTTGTATGATTATTATTTTACTGCCGGGAACGACATCAGCGCCAAAGGGCGGAGTGGCGGCAAAGCGACTTATTCGCAAAACAATTTAAACTCAACTTCTTTACTTTTGCATAAAGTTGCAATTGCAATCACAAGATCACGACGTGCGACTCGAATCGCGCGCCTCTTGAGCACTTCGGGCCTGTTTTTAAAACTCATACTTATTTACTTTGGCATAAGGTTGCAATCACAAAATCACACTTAGAGGACCGTAGTGCTCAAGAGGCGCGCGATTCGAGTCGCAGATCGTGATCTTGTGATTGCAATTGCAACCTTATGCAAAAGTAAAGAAGTTGAGTTTAAATTGTTTAGCGAACTAAACGCTTCGCCGCCACTCCGGCCGGCGCTCACCAAAAAGCACGGAAGCAACTGTTAATGCCACTAGCGGTCACCCATCTTTTTGATAACCGCGCTGAAGGGAAGAACTAAGATAGCAACGCCCCGAGTAAGGTTCAATATGCGCACCCTAGTCTCTTCGTCTTGCGATGTGGTTTCAGCTTTCAAGCGGCATTCGACTTTATATCAACACAGATAAGGTTCATTATGCCTCACCAGCCACGATCTATACTCTTCTGATATTGTGTCTGCAGACTTCGACTTTACAGCTTGGATGATAAGGTTCAATATTCCTTACCGTTGGCCTCGGGCTGTGGTTTCGCCTTGGCAGGTGGACTGGACCACTTCTCCTGCGCATCTCGTAACATCTTCTCTCCTGATATAATGCCGTCAGATATACTCCACAGACTGCGTACTACGGCTAGAAAAATATTACATTTTAGTAATTCATTTATAATGCAACGTGAGATAAAATTGCCAGAAAGTTGGTGCATTCTAAATTCCTTTTTTTTTATACCACCTATTGGTAAGCGGTTACCGTAGCCTATGAGCGCTTGCAATACCAGAGGCATCACCCACGCGTTGCCGACCCCGAACCCCCTCCCTCCTAAAGAGCCATAAGTATGAGTTCTGCCTATAATTAGTTGACACTATGGGAACATGTAGCGGACCCTATTATGCCTTCTGTTTTGCAGCAGACGCTGGTATTCTGCCAAAACCATTACCTACACAGAGTCATTCAACCCTGTGAGAACAGTCTTATTAAGATTATGTTAGAATAGTCAGGGAAAGTAAGAAAAATAGTGGCCGTGGTGGCCCCGGCTGAAGAATAGGCCCCTCCATATCTACCTACCTGCGGATGTCGTAAGAGGCGACTAAGAGAAAAAAGCTAGGGGATAGGCAGCAGCGTCCCTCATTTTAACAACGATAGACATGGTAACTCCTTACCGTCGGTGCTGGGATCGTGTAAGGAAGGTGACGTCAGAGCAACGTGGATCTGGTCCATGTGATGTTTGAACGCCTGGTACTCCTTATCCGCCTCGCCGCTGCCCACGTTACTGAACGTCTCGTGCCCTGTAAGAGTATTAATCTTAAAATTCTGCCCATAAACACTATACTATACTATGCCTTTTAGGAGGAGGTAGGGCACAGCGATTTTCTCGTTCTGAATTGGAGCAGCCCGCGAGGTACCTTCGCCTTACAGAAGATCGCAGCCAAATAACATTATTTGTTTCAAATAGTGTTGTGTTCCTGCGATGAGTAAGGTTGCCAGAGCTCTTTAGGGGGGGAGGGGGTTCGGGGTCGGCAACGCGTGCGTGATGCCTCTGGTATTGCAAGCGCTCATAGGCTACGGTAACCGCTTACCAACAGGTGGGCTGTAAGCTTGTTTGCCACCTCAGTGGTATAAAAAAAAAGGCTCCTTTCAGAAGATTCGGATTTTGAAAACTAAAATAAAATTGTAATTATGGTTAAAGTCCCAGATTTTTGAAAAAACAAAATGGTTAATCGGATAGATTTTTTTTGGCAACAAATATAATATATGTTTTAACGATACGGATTTCAGAAGAAATATGTTTATTTATAAGAAATACCATACCAAGGGTTTGAAAAAATTGAATATACATTTATTTTGCGTCACAAAGTTACCATATTTATTTATGTATTTCCTTGTATCAGCCCGTCACACCCAGAGAAAAAAAATCTTCTATATTCTATGGCCAGAGGACTACTTGTTAAAGTACGGGGCTTTTTAGCGGGAACTTGAGAAAGTGATGTTGTGCTCTCAATTTATTTTACTTAACTAGTGTAAAATTTAATAATATTATGTGATTATGGTGGTGTTTTGCGTAATATTGTTTGAGTAAACCGCACAAGTGAAGTAAAATGAAATGATTGCGTGTTTCGTCATTTTTCGAGTTGGCGCCCTTGAGGTTTTAGTAAAATAGCCACCATCATATCTTAGTAAAACTGAATTTGACTTGACTTGACGATGACTTGACCATGAATAAGATGAAAAATAAAGACGAATGAATAAAAATAACAAGGAAATATAAACGTAAGACTTGGCGGTAAGGCCTAGATGCCATAGCCAACCCAAAAGGGGAAAAAACTAAAAAAAAAAAATTGTTAAAGTACGGCAACTGTCAAACAGTGAATTCTAACTGGCGATTGGCATAACGTACCTTTGAGCATAATGTCGTTGAGTTGGCTGATGAGCGAGTCCCGCATCTGCTTGGTGTCGTGGTTCGTCGATATCACGTCAGGCGGCAGCACTATGTCGTACGTAGATATTTTGCTGTACCTGCAAGTAGAATAGAAAACATTGACATATACACTAAAAAAAGAACGGGCAAAAGAACATAAAAGGTGTAATGATAACAGATAACAAATCTAATAGACACCTATCCACCTATAGGTAGGTAGGCATCCACCTCACCAGCAAAATAATTCTAATTCTAATTCAGCATAAAATGTTGCAGCGCCTATGTACTAGATTCCTATGCGCACGCCTACCTAACTACGACTATAATTTAATAGGTTTAAATAACTACTTTCATGAACGTTGTGCTGTGCACATCATCATCTTCAGCCTGTAGAAGTCCACATCTGGACATAGGCCTCCCCCAAAGAGTGCTGTGCACTGATTTGACGGTATTATTTTACCAAATACTTCTAAATCCATTCAGTTGTTTCCTAAGAAAAAACATAAAATGCGCACGTACTGCGCTCACTCACTCGCACTCACTCACCTGAAGCAGGCGGTGGTGAGTCCGCACTGGAAGGCATGCAGCGCGGTGCTGTGCGCGTGCGCGGCGGGGCGCAGCGCGCGCGCGGCGCTGAGGCGCAGGCGCACGTACTGCGCGAGCGAGAGAGGCGCCGCCTCACTCACTCGCACTCACTCACCTGAAGCAGGCGGTGGTGAGTCCGCACTGGAAGGCATGCAGCGCGGTGCTGTGCGCGTGCGCGGCGGGGCGCAGCGCGCGCGCGGCGCTGAGGCGCAGGCGCACGTACTGCGCGAGCGAGAGAGGCGCCGCCTCACTCACTCGCACTCACTCACCTGAAGCAGGCGGTGGTGAGTCCGCACTGGAAGGCATGCAGCGCGGTGCTGTGCGCGTGCGCGGCGGGGCGCAGCGCGCGCGCGGCGCTGAGGCGCAGGCGCACGTACTGCGCGAGCGAGAGAGGCGCCGCCTCACTCACTCGCACTCACTCACCTGAAGCAGGCGGTGGTGAGTCCGCACTGGAAGGCATGCAGCGCGGTGCTGTGCGCGTGCGCGGCGGGGCGCAGCGCGCGCGCGGCGCTGAGGCGCAGGCGCACGTACTGCGCGAGCGAGAGAGGCGTCGCCTCACTCACTCGCACTCACTCACCTGAAGCAGGCGGTGGTGAGTCCGCACTGGAAGGCATGCAGCGCGGTGCTGTGCGCGTGCGCGGCGGGGCGCAGCGCGCGCGCGGCGCTGAGGCGCAGGCGCACGTACTGCGCGAGCGAGAGAGGCGTCGCCTCACTCACTCGCACTCACTCACCTGAAGCAGGCGGTGGTGAGTCCGCACTGGAAGGCATGCAGCGCGGTGCTGTGCGCGTGCGCGGCGGGGCGCAGCGCGCGCGCGGCGCTGAGGCGCAGGCGCACGTACTGCGCGAGCGAGAGAGGCGTCGCCTCACTCACTCGCACTCACTCACCTGAAGCAGGCGGTGGTGAGTCCGCACTGGAAGGCATGCAGCGCGGTGCTGTGCGCGTGCGCGGCGGGGCGCAGCGCGCGCGCGGCGCTGAGGCGCAGGCGCACGTACTGCGCGAGCGAGAGAGGCGTCGCCTCACTCACTCGCACTCACTCACCTGAAGCAGGCGGTGGTGAGTCCGCACTGGAAGGCATGCAGCGCGGTGCTGTGCGCGTGCGCGGCGGGGCGCAGCGCGCGCGCGGCGCTGAGGCGCAGGCGCACGTACTGCGCGAGCGAGAGAGGCGTCGCCTCACTCACTCGCACTCACTCACCTGAAGCAGGCGGTGGTGAGTCCGCACTGGAAGGCATGCAGCGCGGTGCTGTGCGCGTGCGCGGCGGGGCGCAGCGCGCGCGCGGCGCTGAGGCGCAGGCGCACGTACTGCGCGAGCGAGAGAGGCGTCGCCTCACTCACTCGCACTCACTCACCTGAAGCAGGCGGTGGTGAGTCCGCACTGGAAGGCATGCAGCGCGGTGCTGTGCGCGTGCGCGGCGGGGCGCAGCGCGCGCGCGGCGCTGAGGCGCAGGCGCACGTACTGCGCGAGCGAGAGAGGCGTCGCCTCACTCACTCGCACTCACTCACCTGAAGCAGGCGGTGGTGAGTCCGCACTGGAAGGCATGCAGCGCGGTGCTGTGCGCGTGCGCGGCGGGGCGCAGCGCGCGCGCGGCGCTGAGGCGCAGGCGCACGTACTGCGCGAGCGAGAGAGGCGTCGCCTCACTCACTCGCACTCACTCACCTGAAGCAGGCGGTGGTGAGTCCGCACTGGAAGGCATGCAGCGCGGTGCTGTGCGCGTGCGCGGCGGGGCGCAGCGCGCGCGCGGCGCTGAGGCGCAGGCGCACGTACTGCGCGAGCGAGAGAGGCGTCGCCTCACTCACTCGCACTCACTCACCTGAAGCAGGCGGTGGTGAGTCCGCACTGGAAGGCATGCAGCGCGGTGCTGTGCGCGTGCGCGGCGGGGCGCAGCGCGCGCGCGGCGCTGAGGCGCAGGCGCACGTACTGCGCGAGCGAGAGAGGCGTCGCCTCACTCACTCGCACTCACTCACCTGAAGCAGGCGGTGGTGAGTCCGCACTGGAAGGCATGCAGCGCGGTGCTGTGCGCGTGCGCGGCGGGGCGCAGCGCGCGCGCGGCGCTGAGGCGCAGGCGCACGTACTGCGCGAGCGAGAGAGGCGTCGCCTCACTCACTCGCACTCACTCACCTGAAGCAGGCGGTGGTGAGTCCGCACTGGAAGGCATGCAGCGCGGTGCTGTGCGCGTGCGCGGCGGGGCGCAGCGCGCGCGCGGCGCTGAGGCGCAGGCGCACGTACTGCGCGAGCGAGAGAGGCGTCGCCTCACTCACTCGCACTCACTCACCTGAAGCAGGCGGTGGTGAGTCCGCACTGGAAGGCATGCAGCGCGGTGCTGTGCGCGTGCGCGGCGGGGCGCAGCGCGCGCGCGGCGCTGAGGCGCAGGCGCACGTACTGCGCGAGCGAGAGGCGCAGCGCCGCCGCGCCCAGCCGCACGCCGCGCCCCAGCCAGCCGCACTGCTCGCAGCGCCACCAGAACATCACCTGACACCCCACAACGCACCACACTTTATTTTACTGGTTCCGACGGAAGATCAGCGTTGTGATAGACATGTTCAATGGCTATTACAACATAATGCTGAGTCGGACGCCATTAGATAGAATTTAAGTTTTCTTGTTTCTTATTCATAGTTAGTATAGTATAGTCCTTATGGTGTTGAGTAATTTAAGAAATTAGTTAGTGCAATTTTTCCAGAATTTATTTTGCTAGAATAAAGATTTTTCTATTCTATTCTATAATTATTTATATATAGTGTTGGTGCGGGCGGCAGGAACAGACGCCGCTCGCGCGCCCGCCCGCTTCGTACGTACAACACGCAGAAGTTAACTTGGCACCTGCGTAGAATGTGCTTCCCACTCCCACCACATCCCACCGCCTACCGCTCTCGCGAGTGAGAATGAGACAAAACATTACAGCGAGGTGCCTAGTTAGCTTCTGCGTGTTGTACCGGCCCGGCACGTACACTAAGCGCAGTGGAATTGACAATCTCATTCCGAAGCAACATTAAATAGTGGGTCATAAGAGCAGATTTACTTTTAAGTCCTTTTTCAATACTTTATTTAAACCGATCGAATTAAATATACGAATTATTTATATGTCAATAAAATATACACGCAGTAAGAAAATATGGTTAATATGGTTATTATGGCTTCCGCCCGCGGCTTGCTTGGGTGGTATCTACCTACATAGCCTAGATGTGCTAATTTTGGTAAAGAACTCTTTATATTCCAAGTTAATTATTCTGATTACAACAAAATCGGTTGAGCTGTTACGGCGTGATTGAATAACAAACATCCTCACAAACATTCGCATTTATAATATTAGGAGGATTATCCACTGTCAAGACAAAAATTACATAAACTTGGAAGTGCCAAAGAATCTACTAAGAAAATTTAAAATGTTCCTACCTGTTTACTTGTATCTTCTTTTATTTTGTCGACGCTGCTGTGCCCAATAGTGTTGCACGTAATCGTTATACACGCGTCGCCATGCACGAATCTGGAATAGTAGATACATTACATAAACGACCTAACCATTACGACCTAATTTTTGTATTATATTCTGAATAATTTCATGTAAAAATTGATGTAACTAAGTGTTCTCCTAAGCCCCTAAGGTTTGAAATAAATGAATTGAATTGAATTATGATACAAGTGTGTAAAGTTGGTGATTACCGCTGAGGCGCCGTCTCAAGAGAGCCGGGGGCGGTAATCATCAATACACACGTGTATCATGCGAATGTTTTTCAACACACTTGTGAAGAAAATAACTGTAAAATCTGTTTTTATGGTTACTAACATAGTTTATAGGTAGATAAATGTACTAACAATTATGGTGAACAAACAAAATAAAATGAATTGAAATTGAAAATCGAGTTGTTAATATTTTTTCGCAATGGCGGGAAAAATTAGTCAGTTTTCCTATGCGCGCGCATCTTACAATGGCGATCGGCCATAGACTAAATTAATGAGATTTCTTTTTTTGTACTATAGCGCACGGTCTTTTTTGTACCGAAACTTTTTTAAGAACAAAGCAACACAATCTATAAAATAACTCACGTTTTTTTTTTTATACAACAGAGGTAGCAAACATGCTTACGGCCCACCCGATGGTAAGCGGTTATCGTAGCCTATGAGCGCTTGCAATACCACGTTTGTAAATAATAGCAATGAAAAAGTCACAGTTTGATTACATGTATCATTATGTGCCTAAGTGCGGTGAAATTAGAGCCACTTTAAAAGCAAGTGTGTTGAAAAAAGAATTATTTCTTAATATCTTTTAAGTAATTATTTTTTATTAGATTATTTAAAACTAGCTTCCGCCCGCGGCTTCGCTCGCGTGGAACATACATAAAAAGTACCCTATATGCTATTCTAGGTAAATAACTCTTTATATTCCAAGTTTCAACTAAATCAGTTGAGCCGTTACGGCGTAATTGAATAACAAACATCCAGTCACAAACTTTCGCATTTATAATATTAGTAGGATTATTCCGCTGACCTGCGAACATGTTGGTTCATCGGCACGTGGCACGAAGTGGGGTTACACTTGTAGTCCGCATTGAAACAGTACTTTTCCAAAAACGCGCCGAGAGATATGTCGTGCCGGCCGTACATTTCCATCGTCACTATCCTAAAAAAAAACAAAATATAATGTTTATTGATCATTTTATGAAAGCACAATTTTCGGCTTTAACAGGCTAAGCCATTAGGGACGATAAGCTGTCCCGGCTATAACAGAAGCTAAGCTATGATGAGGGGCGCGTGAAGCTATCAGAGGTTCAATGTTTCTTTATTTATAACAAAGTTCAGTTCCGGCCATAACAGCTGTAAAGCCATGACGGAAGGTGCATCAAGCTATTGGTTTCAGCTAGAACGGAAGCTAAGCCTTAGGAGATCACGTGAAGTTGTCAGTTCCGGTTGTAAAAGTTACAAAGCCATGAGGGAAGGCACGTTAATCCGTCGGTGCCTGTTATAACAGAAGCTAAGCTATGACGCGGGACGCGTCAAGCTATCAGTTCCGGCTATAACAATAGCCGTTGTTATAGCCGGAACTGATAGCTTGACGCGTCCCGCGTCATAGCTTATGCTATGACGCTATGACGGAGGGCACGTCATGCTGTCGGTTCCAGGCGTTACAGAAACTAAGCTTAAAGAGCTAACGTGAAGCTGTCAGTCCCGGTTGTAACAGTAAGCCATGAAGGAAGGGCAGGTTAATCTGCCGGTTTTGGCTTTAAAAGCCATTTACCTATGTCGGTGGACAATTCAAGCTGTCGATTCCGGCTATAACAGCCGCTAAGCCATGACGAAAGCAGGCCACCAGCCCACAGGAACTCACCAAGGGTTAACGCAGAAGTCAGGTACGTTTGGTGACTTGGAGCTGAAGCTATAGAGCAGCACGTTCAGCTTCTGGTGGTTCTCCGGCGCGAAGGGGTCAGAGGCTTCCTCACCACCTGGCTTCTCGTCTGCTGGGCACTTGGTTGGCAGCTTGCGGATCACACACGGGTTGTACTGCGGACAGGAAGCTGTGAAGAACGAATTTATCACACAATCATCATCATCATCGGCCTGTAGAAGTCCACTTTGTGAACGAAAGGAGCCTCTAAGAGGCGCACTTTAATCCTTTCACTACACTTATTCTTTCACCGACGGTCATAGGCCACCATACCTCACCCTGGTCACTTAAAACAGAATGACCAAGAAAGAATCAGTGACACGACAAGCAAGAAGTCCACTGCTGGTCATAGGCATCCCCCAAAGAGTGCCATGACGAACGGTCTTGAGCCTTCTCCATCCACCGACTTCCCGCAACCTTACAATGTCGTCGGTCCATCGGGTGGGGGGCCTTCCAACACTGCGTCATCCGGTTCATGGTCGCCAGGACTATGTATTTGATACCAACCATGTGGGCCGTAAGCTTGTTTGCCATCAAAGTTGTAATCAAAAAAAAGCAGATGCAGATTCATCATCGCACTGGTACAGGGTGACCAAGAAAGAACCAGTGAGACTGCAAGCAACTCACGCGTATGCTTCTCGGTGTTGAGCCGGCAGCCAGTGGCGCGATAGTTGGCCAAAGCAGCGCGTTGCGCCGGATCGTCTGCCGGGGCCCGGATGGCCATCTTTACGAACGGATGGAACTCCTGAAACATTACAATACAACGTGTTCTGTAACTAGCACGCTATCCCGAAGGGAGGTTGTTCTATCGGCTGACCTCATAGCTCAGTTGGTAGTAACTCTGCCTTCTGCGCTATAGGTCGCGGGTTCGATTCCCGCACTGGACACACATTTGTGACTAGCATAGATGTTTGTTCTGTGTCTGGGTGTTAAATATATATCTATTATGTATATCAGTCTCTGGTACCCATAGTACAGGCTATGCCTAGTTTGGGATCAGTTGACCGTGTGTGATATGTCCGGAATATTTATTTATTATCAAAAAAATAAAGAAAAAAAATCGAAGTGAGAGGCATGTATGTGGGCGTTCAATTCTCGTTGCTTCTGTCTATAACATAAGTATCTCTCGACCCTTGAATATAAGGTTCAAAATAGCGTATCCTTAACGTTAACCTGTGTCTTTCACGGTAGAATGGGAGATCTAAGTGTCTGTTTCCTATGTAACCTCTAAGTGAAAAGCAGGGGCGTGGTTCTCTCTCCTTTTCTTAACATAATTATCTCTCGACGTATACGCTATTTTGAGCCTTATATTCAAGGTGGTATAAGGTTCAAAATAGCGTATACCTGCGTCTTGTGCTTTCTATGTAACCTTGAAGAAAAAGTGGCGAGGAACTCTGCCCGCTTATCTTAACATAAGTATCTCTCGACTCTTGAATATAAGGTTCAAAATAGCGTATACCTGTGTCCTTAACGGTAGAATGGGAGACATAGGCGTCTGTTTCCTATGTAACCTCGGAGTGAGAGGCAGGGGCGTGGCCGCCGCGGCCGGGGTGCTCAGCAGTGGGGTGTGGAAGTTACCACGGAGCGGACATCGCCTTCCTGCCTCCGTTTCTAGGTACGGAGCTGGTATAAGGACGCTGGGTGACATAGAAAGGACCACGTCGTCGGCACACCATCTGGAATAACCAACGAACAAATGGAGGATTTTATTTACAACTGTTAAAAAATCTTAAGGTGGTGTCACCGAGAGCATTCGCCTGTAATGTAACATTTAGATTACACGGTATTACCTACAAGTGTTGCGCATTGATGTTACAAGTTGTATATTACAGAGTAACAGATTGTATTATTACAGAGTAACAGATTGTATTATTACAGATTGCGCACTACAATGCTCGCTTCTCTTCCATCACTGATTGCACCTGTAATGTAACGTTACATTACAGGCGAATGCTCTCGTTGAGGGAGCACCTTTAAGACACTGATATCAGCCGTAGGACATCCAGTGCTGAACATAGGCCTCCCCCATAGATTTACACCGTTTTTGTATCATCATCATTTCAGCCGTACGACGTCCACTGCTGAACATGGCCTCCCCCACAGACAGAGCGAATTCCTATCATGTGGGGGGATTTGCCCATACTCACCACGCTGGGCATGCGGGTTGGCGAGCGCAGTTAGAGCTATTGTTGTTAAAATGAGGGACGCTGCTGCCCATCCCCTAGCTTTTTTCCCTTAGTCGCCTCTTACGACATCCGTTTTTGTATGATCGGGAAAAAAACAGTAAAAATTACGGATTTCCTCATCTCGGATTTTATCACGCAGTGATACGACGGTATTGGTAGAAAGTAGAAATACGAACCTGTCGTTTTGGGCATCGGCTTGCAACATGGCTTCCTCCTTGGGCAGAAACACGTCATCATCAACCGACAGATTGGACCTCAGAGGGTCGCTGAAGTCTTTAATGGGCACTCCACAGCTGAGGTTCTCCGTTTTCCTCGTATACGACTTGGGTCTTTGTAACGGATCTAAAACGTGATTTATAACATGTATAACATCCCTAAAGGGCCTTATTCCATCAACAAAAAGAAAGAATATAGGAATAATAAAAATCTCTTCTTCTTCTTCCTGCCCTTGTCCCACATTATGTGGGGTCGGCACAACATGTTTTCTTCTTCCACTCTCTTCTGTTAGCCGTCATCTCCGCACTCACATCTTTCTTACTCATGTCATCTTTAATACAATCCATCCATCTTTTCTTCGGCCTTCCTCTAGTCTTATATCCATCCACATTCATACCTAACGCTCTTCTCGTTACATGACTTTCATCCCTCCTCATGACATGCCCATACCATGCTAACCTACTACTTCTCAACTTTTCCGTCACTGGCGATAATAAAAATATTCTAATATTTTTATTTCTGTTTTTTTTGAACTTATTCAAATAAGCTGTAAGTAATTATTAAACGTACGAGAATTTCAACAAAAATATTGCTACCTAAAACAGATGTATAATTAAGTTTGAACTGATTTGATCCCAAATCAGCTAAAGTTTGCAGAGAGTTTTTCAATGAAAAATGATGTAAAATAAGCCCTCTTGGGAAAGCATACATTATGAATCACCTTGTATATTATCTTCTTTTTCAATTTTAGTATCTTTTGTGTCATTTTCCGAGTCATTCGAGCTGGCAATTGTAGATTTGGCGCTTGAGTTTTTCAATTCACTTTCTAGTAAAATTTGGTCGTCAGTTTTCTCACAAGTTATAGAATCTTTAGTATCATTAAATAAGTCATTTTTGTTAGTCTTCGAGACAGATCCTCTAGAGTCAGTTTTGATATCTCTTGCGTTATCACTTTGTATTTCTTTAGAGTTCGAATCGAAAATAGCATTATTATCCGCGCACGAACCATCAAAAATCCCATTTATATCTTTCACACTATTCTCGTTCTTTTCACTATCAAAAACACTTTCTGATTTCGTCTCTTCAGTTTCCTCTTCGAAGCTCATCCCGGGCTCGGGTAGGACAGCTTCTATGTCAGTTAAGAATGCCTTCTCTAGTTTCCAGTTGTAGCAAGCTAGGAGCATGAATTTGACGATTTTCTTGAGGCGGGCTAGTTCGGGGTTGGAGCCGCCTCGGAGTAAAATGCAGCAGTTGAGTTGGGGCTGGGCGCATCCTTCTAGGACCATGAGAGTTTTGTTTCCAACTAAAATTGAAAAGACAAAAGCTTTAGTAACTTCGCTAGAGCATTCTACAACTAGTTTTAAGATTATTCAGTTTTAAGATATATCAAGTTTTATCAAACATACATTGTCAGACAGATAGACAGAGGGAGACAAACAAAGAAGCAGATAGAGAGATAGAGATAGAGGCAATAGACGTAGAGGAATTAGATAAAGTTACTTTAGAGTCTATGATATTGTGTAACAAAATGCAATCTTTGTACTTTTATGATCTATTTGCATATACATACAATACAGGATGATTAATCAAGAAGGATCAGTATAGGGAATCACGAAAACATAAGAGATAATAGTTATTTTTTAAATACCTATGTATATGAAGCAAGCTACACAGATTAGCATCGTAACATTAGCCTGTCTTGACGTAAAAGTTGTCGCAGGATCCTAGACGCGGCATGTCGATCCGGGCGTCGGGGGAAGTGCGCAGGTCGGCTTGGGTAATATTGTAAAGTTAACGGCGACCGAAGCAAGCTACAGAGATTCTTCGAACTCACAGGTCTTGACGTAGAAGTTGTCGCAGGTGCCGAGGCGCGGCATGCCGATGCGCGCGTCGATGGAGGCGAGCAGGTCGGCGCTGGAGGCGCGCGCGGCGCGGCGCAGCGCGCGCGGCGGCACGCGCGTGGCGAGCGCGGCGCCCGCGCGCAGCAGCGCCGCCTGCACCGCGCGCCCCGCGCACCCGCCCACCAGCACCACGCGCGCGCGCAGCGCCACGATGCGCGCCGCGCACCGCACCAGGTACTCGTGCTCCTGTGTCAGGCTTTTTTATTGTATTTATTTAAAAAAACCCACAGCCCTTAATCTAAAATACAATAAAAAATTACATGCTATTTCTTACGGCCAATAATGGATTAACATTTTTTAGAAAAAAGAAAATATTTTAATTGACAGTCAAGTTAAGAAAAATGTACAAAATTTTAGTCCTCCTCCATAAACTTTAATACATCTCGTTTATACAAACATATATATACAAACTAGCTTACTGTATAATCGTAAACATTATCGTTATTGTGCTGACCCATTGCACATCTTGTGTGTGTGGGTTTGTGTAAATTATTTTAATCATTTTCAAAATCTATGTCCTTTACACTTTTACCTAGTGCTACGTAGCATGAGTGTAGATGGCAACTGGCCAGTTAGGACAAAAAAAAAGATAATTACTAGCAGTGCTTAGGTATCTTTTGATCGTTTAATTGCTTGATATATTGCCTTAATCAAAATTAGCCTATATGCTATTACGTTATTTTCTTATCTATGACAACTGCGTGCTAATTTAGTTCAGTAATTTATTTATTTGATTTTAGACGAGCAGCTTCCGCTGATGTGTCTACATCTCACAGTGACGAAATTGAAAGTCTATTGTTGGCTGGTTCACTTTTTTGAGCACTGATTTGTTAATTCGTAGCCAGTTGTCGAGCTTGTTTTTAAATGCATTGACATATGTAGCACAAACATCTTCCGGTAACATATTCCAGTTATGAAATACTTTGTTGCTACAGAAGTGGGACGCAACAAGTAAGTTAATACCGAGGTTTTAGAGTTAAATTTTAGGAGAAAATCCATTTTGAAAATAAGACGGTTATGTGCGAGTACGGCATGCGCGATTAAGCTTCCATAAAATGTAACACGCAGTCGGAAAATCAAGATGTCAAATGTACGAAGTGACAAGAGCCAAGGTAGAAACATACTTTAACACGCGGAGGAAGATGCGGGCGGGCCAGATACTTATTTAAATAAATAAATAACACCCAACGGTCACATACATAGTCCTGACCCCACACTAGGATTCACCGTGTCGTGGGTAACGGAAACTACGAGTACCATGGTACCACAACACCCAGACCCGGAACAAATATTTGCAGATAAATAAATAATAAATATTCCGGACATATTCACACGGTCAACTGATCCCAAACTAGGCATAGCCTGTACTATGGTTACCAGAGACTGATATACATAATAGATATATATTTAACACCCAGACACAGAACAAACATCTGTGTTTATCACACAAATGTTTGTCCAGTGCGGGGATCGAACCCGCGACCTATAGCGCAGAAGGCAGAGTTACTACCAACTGAGCTATGAGGCCAGTCATGATCATGGTCAGATCATGCAAACATTTGTCCCACAGCGGGATTCAATCCCGCACCCTTTGCGTGTCTGACGGGCACTCGTCTTACCTGCATCAATACAGGTTCTAATGACGTCAGCTTCCCCTCCACTCTCTGGTAGGCGATGGAACCATCCAATAGTAATATACTCGGATTGCTGATCTGCTGAGGCATACCCCTGGGGATATTTATTTTATTTATTTATTTAGAACAGATACAAAAGCTGCTAGGAGTTTCACTATGTGATAAGATCCGGAATGACGAAATCCGTTGAAGAACCAAGGTCACCGACATAGCTCTCAGAATTAGCAAGTTGAAGTGGCAGTGGGCAGGCCATATAGCTCACAGAACCGATAACCGTTGGGGAGTAACGGTTCTCGAATGGCGACCACGAACCGGGCGACGCAGTGTTGGAAGGCCCCCACCCGATGGACCGATGACATTGTAAAGGTTACTTCCAGCAACGTTGGATGGAAAGGGCTCAAGACCGTTCGTCGTGGAACTCTTTGGGGGAGGCCTATGTCCAGCAGTGGACTTCTACAGGTTGTTAATGATGATACAAAATGTGAAAATTACAAAATGAAAACGATGAAACTGCAAACCTTACACCCCTGGGGATAGAAAAGATAAATAAATAATCTCACGACTTTTATCCCCAAGCACGATGGACAACCTATATCTCAAGGATATCCTGATCCTTTAATATATATATAAGGGGGTAGTCAGAGGCACATCCGACACTTTGAGTATTCCATTCGTGCAGCAGTGAGTATACCATAATACGTAACAGGTTTCTTTATATTCAAACCACTAAGGTGGCAAACGAGCTTGCGGCTCACCTCTTGGTAAGTGGTCACCGTAGCCTATGAACGCTTACAATACCAGAGGCATCACGCACGCGTTGCCGAACCCGAACCAAAAGAGCTCTGGCAACCTTATTCACCGCAGGAACACAACACTATTTGAAACAAATCATGTTATTTGCCTGCGATCCTGCGATTCTGTAAGGTAGCCCTCCTTAGTTTTTGTAAAAAATATTTATGGGGAGCCCTATGACCAAAAATCGATGACGATGACTTGCATGTACCTGTGCGCGACATTTTTGCTGAGCACCACGCCTCGAATCAGACAAGAGTCCTTCGGAACACCGCCCGGCACTTTCTTCACTTGCACGTAATTTCGCACATCGATGTCGTTGCTGGCAGGATCTAAGAAATTAGGAATAAATTTATTTATAGAAGCAAAATTAAAAGTTTTAAAAGCATTTACAACCTGCGGGTGCAAGCTAGTTACTTATCAAGATGATAAAAAGACCACATTTTCGGAAAAAACAATATATTAAAAAAAAAAACTTTTTTTTCGCTTGTATTCTATCTCTTTATTGATTAAATAAGCCCCGTAACATTTTATTATTTGAAAGTTTGAAAATTATAAATTGTAAAAAAGTTAACCCTTCAAATGGATGCTAAATTTTTGTTAGTTAAAGTTATCAAAAACCGCAAGAGTCTGTCTAACTATTCCATATTAACACGGATATGTTAATAGCATAAATATTTAGCCGGTAATAGTTCTATCCAGCCAGACCGTTACTGCTAGCTTAATATGTTTCACAAGGAGTTAAAATATTCTAAAATAACCACTCAGACAGCGACAACACCCCACTCTCCCTGTGAAGGGAGCGAACGATCATCGAGGGCTAGAGACAAGCTGTCTCTGCCATTCTCACGCTCAGGGTGCCGCGCCACGTCTCCTCATCGCGGTTTGAGTGAGTCTCACATATTGTGGACGACTTGGGAAGAGCTTACTATAGAAATGATCCTATGAAGTAAGGTCTTGCCGAAACAAAATCAGCAGAGGCACGTTACTCCGAGCCGCTACTTTTCGTCAGCGCGATCCAGGATTCGGCACTTTTTAGCAGTGGCATCTAGTTCTGATATCGCGCAACTCTATTCTGACGTCTACGTCATCAAAGTGTCAGATTGTCTCCCGCCATGACCTCGGCAATGTGGGGTATCCAAACTTTAGGTTGATTGTCATAATCCCCACTAAGCTTGCCCCACCAGTGTGGATTATGACAATTTTCAAAAAAATAATCTTGGTTATGCCAATAAAAATAATTAGATTATTGTTTTAAGGATTATTGTCATAATCCCCACTAAGCTTGTTTTTTTATAATTATTATTTTATCTTGTTTTGCTTTAATCGAATTAAATCAAATTTTAATTAGGTTAAAGAATTTCTAAGGTTGGAGGTTTATAATTGGTAAACACATCGAGTAATATTAGGTAGGTACTCTAGGTACTTACAACATTTGTAGGTAATTACAGTAATTACAGATAGGCTTAGTAAAAAAATAGCATTTATTGCTCTCTTAAGAATCTTACAAACTCCTTTGTCCAAGATTTAAACCAAACTGCAATGAGGATATAAGTCACCGCCAAACGGACAAAAAATGCAGGAATAAAATTAAAATGCAGTGCATGATAATGCGTTTCGGCCAATCACAAGCCAGTATTGTCATTATCAGGCGTTCATTAATGTGATTGTCTAAAAACAGGTTAGTAAAGTTCTATGAGGGGCGAAAAAATGCTATTTTTGACTAAGCCAACCTGTACTTACTGTAATTACCTACAAATGTTGTAAATACCTACCTAATATTACTAGTTGTGTTTACAAATTTTAAACCTCCTACCTTAGAAATACTTTAACCTAATTAATATTTTATTTAATTAGATTAACGCGAAACAAGAATAGAATAATTAGAGAAAAAAAGCTTAGTAGGGATTATGAAAATAAACCTAATTATTTTTATTTTCATAATCACACCAACCAGGATTTAAAACGTTAGTGGGAAAAACGCTATTTTTTTTTTTGAAAATTATCATAATCCCTCCTGGTGGGGCAAGCTTAGTGGGGATTATGACAATGAACCAAACTTTAGTACTGTAGCGCGTAGCATCGTCGTTGGTGTATGTAATAATAATTCACTCCATACACTATAATATTTATAATTCTTAACCCTACATATGCATTGTGTCACATAATGATACAAACGCCTCTAAACATTTTTCATTATATATTTTTTCTAAAACCTAAGCCAATCATTTAGTTGTAAATGTTACTTACGGTCACCACCTTCAAAACTTTTATCTTGACGATAACGTTTTGAAAGCTTTAATTAACCATTTAAGTAACCCTTCAAATGGATGCTAATTTTTTTTTAGTTAAAGTTATCAAAAACAGCAAGAGTCTGTCTAACTATACCATATTTACACGGAAATGTTAATAGCATAAATATTAAGCCGGTAGTACTTCTATCTAGCCAGACCGTTGTTGCTAGCTTAATACGTTTCACAAGGAGTTAAAATTTTCTAAAATAACCACTCAGACAGCGACAACACCCCACTCTCCCTGTGAAGGGAGCGAACGATCATCGAGGGCTAGAGACAAGCTGTCTCTGCCATTCTCACGCTCAGGGTGCCGCGCCACGTCTCCTCATCGTGGTTTGAGTGAGTCTCACATATTGTGGACGACTTGGGAAGAGCTTACTATAGAAATGATCCTATGAAGTAAGGTCTTGCCGAAACAAAATCAGCAGAGGCACGTTACTCCGAGCCGCTACTTTTCGTCAGCGCGATCCAGGATTCGGCACTTTTTAGCAGCGGCATCTAGTTCTGAATCGGCTAAACATGAAAATTGACGTCTTACGTCACGGACGTCTCGTTCGCTGTCATCCTGACGTGCGCGTGATCATAGCCATTACGTTGAACGTGGTCTAAAATAAAATGTCGGCCTTGATCGCATTTTTTCAAGGTGAAGGCATAGATTAAAACCTGCTGCCAAATGTCCACAGTTAAATTATGTACTTATTTATATCAGGCCTATATATTATACATAGCAAGTTCAACTTTTATTTCCTGTTGAGCGTCCTTTACGCACGTGTTTAAAACAATCTAAGATTTGGATGAAGTAGATAGTGAAACTCAAAATAAATAGACTCATTTTTGAAAATGTTTCAAGTTAGCGAAGTCGCAGACAATATCTAGTATTAAATATTATTAGTTTATATGATTTCGTGGAGAATGAGCTTGCTTATGAATGCATGTTAATAATATAGTGTGAGTAACCTGATAATCTTTATGTATCCTGATATAAATAAAGTCCTGACTCCTGACAAGCGGTTATTTTACCAAAAAGATTCAGAGACAAAATAAAGCGTGAACATTCTTTTCCTCTGTCAGAATTGGTTACTTAGCCTCAAATATATATCCAGTCGTTTGGAATAAATGTACGTAGCACACGCTAAGTCAAATAGTTGATATCAAGTATCAACTCATAACAAGCAGTGCTAGAGCCGCCAAACCAGCATAGGTGTAGTTTTCAAAATCAAACTATAATTATGAGAGTGAGGTCCTGGCCAAGACTGATGAAAGTTTGACACTTCATGCATGTGTCATGTCATCTTTATAATATTATTGAATTTTATTCTATACAAATTCTAAATATCTGCATGGATGGATGATACTTCGCCAAGATTGGCCTCAGGAACGACTTTCATTCAAGTCTCTGAATAATTTGAATCTTGGCCTAAAATTTCCTGTGTCGTGGATATCGGAACTACAAAACCCAGGATATCATTTGCTAATTTAGTGCAGGAAGTTACAGTGCAAGAAGAGATTTAATAACATCGTTAGGAGAATAAGTTAATAATAATGCTTAGAGAGGGGGACGGCGCGTACGCAGTCCCCACTACCAAAAATAACGCACCCGAGTTATCCACATTAGGGATAATCGCAGAGGTCAACCCGTTCGCAGTGCAATGAACAGGCCTCGCTCTGGGGGAACCGCCTTCATGATCACGGTGTCCCCTGTGCCAGGTAAGTATGATTTCACTAGGTGTCTGGGGGAACCTGATTCGGAGCCGTGTGTTTTCGTCAGCGCGATTCAGAAAACGGTACATTTTAGCAGCGACATCTAGTTGTTTCGGGAAAATAAATGTGAGTGTTTGACAGTATCTGTCACCCTGACAATGAATGTCACCTGGACAATAAATGACATTTGCTGAATAGAATTTTATATCAGCACCATCTAGCGTGAATTGCCTTGATGTAGCGTACATAATGGTTAATTAAAGCGTTCAACACGTTATCGTCAAGATAAAGTTTTGAAGGTGGTGACCGTAAGTAACATTTACAACTAAATGATTGGCTTAGGTTTTAGAAAAAAATATATAATGAAAAATGTTTAGAGGCCTTTGTATCATTACGTGACACAATGCATTATGTAGGGTTAAGAATTATAAATATTATAGTGTATGGGTTGAATTATTATTACATACACCAACGACGATGCTACGCGCTACAGTACTAAAGTTTGGTTCATTGTCATAATCCCCACTAAGCTTGCCCCACCAGTAGGGATTATGACAATTTTCAAAAAAAAAAAAAAAAAAACGTTTTCCCCACTAACGTTTTAAATCCTGGTTGGTGGGGATTATGAAAATAAAAATAATTAGGTTTATTTTCATAATCCCCACTAAGCTTTTTTTCTCTAATTATTCTATTCTTGTTTCGCTTTAATCTAATTAAATAAAATTTTAATTAGGTTAAAGTATTTCTAAGGTAGGAGGTTTAAAATTTGTAAACACAACTAGTAATATTAGGTAGTTATTTACAACATTTGTAGGTAATTACAGTAAGTACAGGTTGGCTTAGTCAAAAATAGCATTTTTTCGCCCCTCATAGAACTTTACTAACCTGTTTTTAGACAATCACATTAATGAACGCCTGACAATGACAATACTGGCTGGTGATTGGCCGAAACGCATTATCATGCACTGCATTTTAATTTTATTCCTGCATTTTTTGTCCGTTTGGCGGTGACTTATATCCTCATTGCAGTTTGGTTTAAATCTTGGACAAAGGAGTTTGTAAGATTCTTAAGAGAGCAATAAATGCTATTTTTTTACTAAGCCAATCTGTAATTACTGTTATTACCTACAAATGTTGTAAGTACCTAGAGTTCCTACCTAATATTACTCGATGTGTTTACCAATTATAAACCTCCAACCTTAGAAATTCTTTAACCTAATTAAAATTTGATTTAATTCGATTAAAGCAAAACAAGAGAAAATAATAATTAGAAAAAAACAAGCTTAGTGGGGATTATGACAATAAACCTTAAAACAATAATCTAATTATTTTTATTGGCATAACCAAGATTATTTTTTTGAAAATTGTCATAATCCACACTGGTGGGGCAAGCTTAGTGGGGATTATGACAATCAACCTAAAGTTTGGATACCCCACATTGCCGAGGTCATGGCGGGAGACAATCTGACACTTTGATGACGTAGACGTCAGAATAGAGTTGCGCGATATCAGAACTAGATGCCACTGCTAAAAAGTGCCGAATCCTGGATCGCGCTGACGAAAACTCGCGGCTCGGAGTGACTTGCCTCAGCTGATTTCGTTTCGGCAAGACCTTACTTCATAGGATCATTTCTATAGTAAGCTCTTCCCAAGTCGTCCACAATATGTGAGACTCACTCAAACCGCGATGAGGAGACGTGGCGCGGCACCCTGAGCGTGAGAATGGCAGAGACAGCTTGTCTCTAGCCCTCGATGATCGTTCGCTCCCTTCACAGGGAGAGTGGGGTGTTGTCGCTGTCTGAGTGGTTATTTTAGAGAATTTAAAACTTATTCCATTCCTAAGATACATACCAAGCCAGCAGTAACGGTTGTATATTAACTGTCGCTTGATGATCTATTTTAGACAAATCACTTTTGTGTCAAATGTGAGACAGAAATGAATGAAAGATTTTTGTGTACCAAATGTCCCAGGACTAACTTATTTTTGCATCAAAATGACAGGATGATTTTTAGGGTTAAATCTTCGTTTTTTATCTTTTTTGTTATTTTATTTCAATCGCGGTTCGCTTTTTTTTTCTTAGCATTGTTTCCGGGTTGTTCAATTTAGTTGAAACTTAGCATACCGTTCAAATGTCAACGTTTACAATATTGTGGGGTTTATACAAAGGAGTATGCTAAACCAACGAGCATGCATGAGTAATGTGATGAGAGTGAATGAAGCAAAAGAAGAGTCAGGATTGTAGCTAGTGGAAAGCTTTGGTCTCTGCCTACCCCTCTGGAAAACAGGCTTGATCTTATAAACGGCAGTTGGACAATGAAACTTCTTGATGAATAATTAGAAAACTGGGCATGTTTGAGCTAATTTTTATCACGGTACATGAAACATTTTTTTTAAGGGGTTCCACCTTATACATTTCTTTGGCTCTGCCATTATAGAGTCGTTATTGTTTCTGAATCAATAAATATAAAAATATTACGGTGCAGGAAAAAGATAATCCTACTAATCTTACTAATATATATATAATATATATAATATATAATATAAATGTGAAAGTTTTTGAGGATGTTTGTTATTCAATCACGCTGTAATGGCTCAACCAATTTCGTTGAAACTTGGAATATAAAGAGTTCTTAGTAATGAATAATAGTTATATTAAATATATATATATATAATCTCACCGGGTACTATGATATCGGCAGCTTGAACACACAGCGGATACAAAGCGTCGAGCCACGCTGCAGGCAAAGCCGCGCGCGCGAGCATCTGTCGCATTAGCAGCCGTAGATGCTCTTCGCCCCATGTGGATATAGCCTTACATTCCGTCTTCGTTTCTGTTGGTCCTGGAACATAAATTACATTATCGGTTGGTTTTTCCAGGCATGGAAAGACACAACTGTCAATAATTAAAAAAAAACTTTTTTCTACAATAAAAATACATAAAAACCTTCAACTGGTTGGACTACCGGAGGCTCTTCTTCACTGGATGATGATTTGGTTACTGAAATAAACATATTTTTTTCAAAAATGTCTCTATGTTAGTATTACCAAAGACAATACATATACCTAGTCATATAATATCTTTGATTATTATGTCTCTATCAAAATAATGCCACAATAACAATGCCATAAAATGAAATAAAGTGCATAACTGCTTGTACATCTTTTATTATAATTTTATGACTACAGATTTTTTCGGTTTCCAAAACGAACAGTTGCCCATATTCATACCTAGATGTCGCTACAGGCAAGATTAGAACGCGCTATCGTTGCGTTTTGAGTGAACAAAAGCCAGACTCCGAGACTCAGTTACCAGTCACGTTTGACATCTTAGAGTCAAAGAAACAATATTTATCTTGAAAGGGTGTCTGACTGGCAAATTGTCTGGTCGGGACCTACTACATAAAACTATCACAGTCATCTTCCTGTCCATATCTCACATCATTGAGGATATGACACTTTGTCCCACATCATGCATGACTTCATTTCCGAATCAGTTGTCATCTCAGCACTGACTCCTTTACTCATATCCACTTTCATACTGTGTATCTTTTCTTTGACCTACCTCTACTCCTGAATCCATCCACACTTCTCGTCACATGACATTCTTCCCTCCCCATGACATGTCCATACCACGCTTTTACATAAAACAAAGTAAAAAAAAAATGTTTGCTTTTATAATTTTCATAATGTATTGTTTCCAAAAATTACCAATATTTCCAGAAATGAATGAAAATATTTGATGTGCCTTCGGTAATTCATTATTTTACCTGCTTTAGGAGTTTTGATCAGTCGAGCTGAACTCTCCCCAAGGTTTAAGTCCAGACAGTATGAAGAGACGCTTTCAACCAATCTGCTACTTTCTTCGGCTGAAAACAATATATTATTTTTCAAACATTCGCGATCAGTATACATAGCTTATTGAAATCAAACGATGGGCTTAGCGCAAAAATTGACAAGGTAAAAGCGATTTGAAATTAAAATCGCGTTATACCTAATTCTATTACGAAGTGGGGGAATAAGATCTGCACTGACGTCTCGCGGGTGTATTGTGCATTGTCCCCCTGCTGACCTCACCCCAGCAAGCCTAACTCCTTTAAGTAATGGAGAAAAACCTTGGGTCGGTGGCAACATTGTTCGAGAATGCCTTTTGATGTTATAGCAACATTATACAACGTGTTTAGTAACTAGTTTACTATGCCAAAAGGGACTAATTACCGACAAAAAAAATAACAATTTAAATGTATTTTTTTCTCATCTTTTTAAAATCACTTTTGGTATTTGTATAATCTCTGTAGCTTTTTATTTAACGTATGAGAAGTTAGATTAGATATCAAGATTGCAAAACAGCGGAATAATTGAATTAAAATACCTAAATATATAGCAAAAAAGCAAAAAGGTCTCGACTCAGCATTAATGCCTTACCACTGAGGAGTAGTTAGGTTAGGCGCCGGTATTCTGTTGTATTAATTACGTAGCTACTTACGTTCTTCGTCGCCATCATCATCATCATCTCTGGAGGTCGTCAATATAGGTCGATAAAGGGCGTAGTCAGCGAAATTTGGTAATTCCGTCACACACTCCATGTAACCAGAACTGAGTAGGTTTTGGCATATCATTACCGCTTGAACCCTGAAATGTATAAAACAAATATTTTTTAACAAAAAATTCGGTATTAGGTACTAATTTTTCGACTTTCTCTTTTTGTTATACAAAGGCTCCTAGCTTTCCAATTATGAAGTTAAGGGAAGTACCCTAAAGATTTTTATTTTTGCTATTTCCATACAAAATTACGCATTAATTGCCATAAATTATTATTCCTTTTTTTTATGGAACAGAACCCCATAAAAGTTCGCATTCTTAGCCAAATGTTACAGGGAAAACTTAAAGTGCCCTCTGAAGCGCAGAAGCGCTCTTTTAATGCCACTAACGGTCACCCATCTATTTTAAAATCTCTTCTCGCACGCTTTCAACATCTGTTACCTAGTTTTATTGGTAGTGTTATCCACGACCCATTGTAAAATGTCAGCTCCCCGCCACACACCGTTGTATCTTACTAGGCGATATCTGCAATATACAAAACAAATAGAATCCTTAAAAAACAATTAATATAATAATTAAAATAAAATAAGTACATTATTGAATACACATATTTATATAAGTAATACTTGATTACGTACATACTTGGGCAAAATGGTAATTACTTTACAGTAGCCGGATGAATTTGTATCTACATTAAAATAAATAAATAACTGCAACCAGTCACATACATTAGCCCTGTCCCCACACTAGGATTCCCTGTGTCGTGGGTATCAGAAACTACATGGTACCACAACACCTAGACCCGGGACATTTATTTGCAGATCATGCAATACTTTGTCTTGCAGCTGGAATCGAACCCGCACCCCTTGCGTCTCAGGCGGGCACTCGCCCACTACGCCACCGAGGTCGTCATTTGTATATTTTCTACTATTGAGTTCGTTAGATGTGATTTCAATGTGTTTACAAAGTTATGGTGAATTTTTACTAAATGAATACTTAGTATGATAGACAGACAAATAATAACTTTAAATGCATAAATAATAGCTTTGATAATAGGAAATATTTCCACAATATTCGCATATTTTTGCGAATGCGAATATCCGTTACATCTATAATCTACATTGTTTTAAAGACATGAATTTTGATTTGTTTAATAAACTACAGTGCATATTAAGCGTGTTTTACATGAGCGTTGAGTATTCATAACTAACTTACGATAACGAATGCCAAATTTTTCTCAGAGACCTGTAATGATACAGTCTTCAATAACATTTTTTTGTGTTTCACAAAACCACCCCTTTATTTAGGATACTAACCCGGATGCCCAGCGCGGAGAGTATGGGTAAATCCCCCCCAAATGATTGTGCTTAAAATAGTACTGACTAACATGCATTTGCATAGCAATAAGACGTCATGGCAGGATCCCATCATCAGCATTCATCATTCCAGCCGTTTGAAGTCCACTGCTGAACATCGGCCTCCCCCACAGATTTCTGGAGTAACTTCCTATCATGTGTGGGGACTTTGCCCATACTCACCACGCTGGGCACGCGGGTTGGCGTGCGCAGTTAGAGCTATCTTTGTGATAATAGGGGACGCTGCTGCCCATCTCCTAGCTTTTTTCCCTTAGTCGCCTCTTACGACATCCACGGGTAGGTTATATGAAGGGGCCTGTTCCTCAGCCGGGGCCACCAGGACCCCATATTTCAGTTATTTATTACCTGTGCTGCTGAGTAGGTAAGGTATACGAAAGCTGTCGGAACACATCCTGAAGAGTCTCCTTCGGGGAACACCTCACTTCCGAGCGTTCCTCCTGATCATGAGCGAAGACGAAGTTCTCTGTTTTCGATGCCTGTTCCTTGTTGTCGGGGAATTTGACCTGGGGACATCCAAGGGGGAAATATATCAACATCAGCCACAGCCCGTAGAAGTTCACTTCTAGAACCTTCGCAAGGAGTGTCATGACGAATGGTCTTGAAACTTTCCATCCACCGACTACCCGCCACTTTCACAATATCGTCGGTTCGCCATTCGAGAACCTTCACCAACCACTGCCACTCACAAGGTGACCTTGACCTTGACCTTGGTGGCGCAGCGGACGAGTGCCCGTTTCAGATGTAATAGGGGCGGATTCGATTCGCGCTGCGGGACATATTTTGTTTGCATGATCTGCAAATATTTGTTTCTGGTCTGGGTGTTGTGGTACCATGGTACTCTTATTATCTGATACGCATGACAGGGAATCCCAGTGTGGGGTCAGACAGGACTATATCATTTTATTTTTTATTTAAGCTACTTTAAAAGAGTTCTTTCTTGTATGTTCATTTATTTGTTTGCAGGAATACATATAAAAAATTTACCTGCAAATTCTCCTGCAAAGACCTGAGGTCAGGTGAGATTTCACCATTCAGATCAACGTTTTCGTTCAGGTAACTGAGTACTACATTGCAGCAATAGTTGCACACCCTCAGGCCTCCAGCACAGCCAAAAATGTGCCCTGAAAGAAAGTGAATGCTGATTAGATCACTGCTAGTTACATCATGCAAGGTTAAACGGAAAATTTCCTTCTTAATATCAACTACACACAGTAGTGATTTTAAGATGTGGCATAGTAATCACCAAATTACTGTTTTAACAAAATTAATATTTGGATATGGTTAAACCATTAGGAACCATTATTTTAGGAGGAGGTAGGGCACAGCGAGATTTTCTCGTTCTAAATCGGAGCAGCCCGCCTGGGGAGGTACCTCCGCCTTACAGAAGATCGCAGCCAAATAACATTATTTGTTTCAAATAGTGTTGTGTTCCTGCGGTGAGTAAGGTTGCCAGAGCTTTTTAGGGGGGGGAGGGGTTCGGCAGGCAAAGCCGTGTTCATGCGACGCGCGAAATGTCATCTAAAATGACATATTTCAAAATGATCCTTATCTACTGGGTAATCTATTATTGATAAAAGTTGTAAAAAGTGATGTAGCAGTGTCTAACCTGGCACCCGCTGACTGCAGCACCTGCTACAGAAGATCTGGCCGCACACCCTGCAGTGGTGTCTCCGTCGTAATGTGCTGAACCTCGCTGCACATTCATAGCACTCCCGCGATATGTCATCCGGCATCCAGTACCGGGCCAGCTCAGTGTCAGAGTATTTTGTGCCACCCTGCAATTATGAGCAATAGATATAAAACAATGTTACTAACTGACTGAATGACAATCAATGCACAGGCCAAATATGTTGGTAATAATTCATTCTATACTTCATAGTTTTTTTTTTTCATCAGTTGGTATGTCTAATCAGACATTCTTAATCTTGTCATTTTTAAAACATAATATTATGATTGCATTTCATGACTGACTGATCTGACAATCAAAGCACAGCCTAATCTAGAAGACCTAGAAGTATAAAGTTTGGAGGGTAGCTTCATGTTGTACTATAGTAGGGCATATTTAATTTGAAATTCTTGTTTTTGTTGTTATTAATTAGTTATCGACATCCAGGTTTCTTCTCATAACAGATAAATTAAATATTTAACTAGATTAGTTGTCTTCTACAATAGTTTTAGATACATTTAGTGTAAAACAAACAGAAATAAAGGCTTATTTTACTTATTAATTTTATATTAGGGCACTTAAAAAGGAATTCTTTAAGCTAAGGCTAGAAGTTTATATGTAAATAACATCATGCAAACCAAGTGGCTTTGATGGATGTCTTTGATCAGAGATTATCTGAGGATTTCCGGACAAACATTAAGTTTTTCTGGAAATCCATTCGTTCAGCCAGAGGAAAAACTCCGAGCTCAGAGCTGAATTCAATCAAAGACCAGAATGGAAGTTTAGTGAAAGGTGAAGAATGCATTTTAAAAAGATGGAGAGAGTATTTTGAAAGTTTGTTTGAAAGAGAGGAAGCATTCACAGCGACCTCAGTTATGAATGAAAATGACGAATATGAAAGTGGTATAAGCATGAATGAAGTTGTGAATGCATTGAAACGAATGAAATCAGGTAAGGCTGCAGGGTATGACAGGATTACAGTCGAGATGCTGAAGGCTGGACATGGCATAGTAGCGAGTCAGTTGTGCCGCCTTTTCAATTTGTGCTGGAGTGCCGGCCAAGTACCAAGTGATTGGTGCAAGGCCGTCATAGTACCGCTCTACAAGGGAAAAGGCTCACGTCAGGACTGCAAAAACTACCGAGGCATTAGCCTACTCAGCATCGTCGGCAAGCTGTATGCGAAAGTGTTGATTGAAAGAGTTGTGAAAGAAACCGATGAGAAAATATGGGACGCTCAAGCGGGATTTCGAAAGGGAATGGGATGTACGGATCAGGTCTTTTCCTTGCGATGCATAGCCGAGAAATTTTTGGCCACGGGTCAAAAGGTCTATTGCATATTCGTGGATTTGGAAAAGGCCTATGACAAAGTGATGAGGAATGAACTTTGGTCGGTACTGTCGTTGTATGGAGTAAGCAGCAACCTTGTTCGAGCTCTGAAATCTCTCTATGAGGATTCCAGTGCTTGCGTAAGGATACATGGGTCATACACTGAATGGTTTAGCATCGAAAAAGGTGTTAGACAGGGATGCGTAGCGTCACCATGGCTGTTTAATCTATTCATGGACAGTTGTTTGCAAGATTTGAAAGATACTGAATGTGGATTAAGAATGAACGAGTTACTCGTCAAGTGTCTCCTCTATGCTGATGACCAGGTTATACTTGCATCATCGGCGGAGGAGTTACAGGAGATGGTAACAATTATGCATGAATCTTTTGAAAGAAAAGGAATGAAAGTTAATGTAAATAAGACGAAAGTAATGGTTTTTGAAAGAGATGAATGCGTGACAGTTTGTAATATTATGATTGGTGGAGAAAGAGTTGAACAAGTGAATGAGTTTGTATACCTGGGGACTTTGTTTACAAGAGATGGGAAGCATGAGAGTGATATTGAAAGGAGAGTGAATGCTGGAAATCAAGTGAATGGGGCATTACATGCCTTTATGAGCAGTCGGAAAGTGTCCAAAAAGGCACGACTGGCTGTGCATGGAGGAGTGTTAGTGCCGACACTAATGTTTGGAAGTGAAAGTTGGGTATGGCAGAAAAAGAATCAAAGTAGGATAAATGCAGTGGAAATGAGAGCTTTGCGAAGTATGTGTGGAGTAACTTTGAAAGATAGAGTGAGGAACAGTGTGATAAGAGAGCGTTGTGGGGTGAAAGAAGACGTAGTGATGAGGATTGAGAAAGGTATGCTGAGATGGTTTGGTCATGTAGAGAGAATGAACGAAAGAAGATTGACGAAACAGGTGTACAAGGCGAGTGTGAATGGGACCGTTGGAAGGGGAAGACCTAGGCGTACGTTTAGTGACCAAATCGGTGACGTTTTGGAAAAAGGCCAGGTCAAGAGTACCCTAAACCGACGAGCATGTATGAGGAATGTGATGAGAGTGAATGAAGCAAAAGAGGTATGTCAGGATCGTAGCAAGTGGAAAACCGTGGTCTCTGCCTACCCCTCTGGGAAACAGGCGTGATTTTATGTATGTATGTATGTAAACCAAGTGGCTGCAGCTTCTACTTATTCATTATGGGCCTATTTACATTACAACAGGAACAGGCATAGCTTCACCTAGTTTCTAAGACGTTTCAAAGTGATCCTAGTGATTTTATTGAAATAAATGCCTTTTGACTTTGACACAAGAACTTAGAAGGTTTACATTACATTATTACTGAGATACAAGTACATATATTTATGTTCATAATGGTTGTCAATTTATACAAATAGTAGGTCAGATTTTAGTTCTAACTAGGTTCTTGTTGGACAATAATTTGTATATTAAACTTGCCGAGAGCAAGGGGTTCGATTCCCGCAGGAGGACAAATGTTTGCATGATCTGCAAATATATATTCATGGTACTCAAAATTTTTTACACCCACAACACAAGGAATCCTAGGATGGGGTCAGGACTATGTTTGTGACGGTTGGGCGTTATAATTATTTAAATTATAATGCTTACCCCAGATCCCGAAGCAATCAAACTGGTGATTCTCCTCACGACATTGGGAAGACTACGAACTTCCAATTCATGACCATAAGTCCCAGCTTCGGATTTTAGAGACTCATTTTCCTGCTTACTCTGGCCCGCGGTGGACGGCCCCTCCTGCTTTTCATCCTCAGAGCCCTTTATTTGGGCAATTTCACCAGCTTCGGAGGGCGTAAACAGAGGAAGCTTCCACAACTTGTTGAAGAACGTAGAAACACCACTTTGAGTGGACTCTGCCTCGAAACGAGGGAACTCTGTGAGCTGAGAAGTATCATACTTCTCCATCGTAGGACTTTGTCCAAGAGAAAAGATTTTAAACGAGACGGGATTTATGAACAGAGAATAAAAACTGATAGAAAACACAACAAACAAACAAAACACTGGCTGGCTGGACTGTTTTATTTTTCTATGACATTGACTTAACTAATTAAAACAGCAGTAGCCATTGACAATGACAGACAGACGAAAACACAGAGTCTGACAGAGTAGGCCATGTACGAACCGATATTGTATAGCCCGATAACGTACGACTTGGTACTATTGTTTTATTTTTTTCCCACTCACCCCTTCGGGACGGAATGGTAAAGTATTTTAATTTTTACTAAATGACATTCAAACGTATCTAGTAGTAATACGACATAAATTCCAATGATAAGAAATTGATCCCGCGGCACCAAAAGGAATTTCTTGCCACGGCATTGAAGAGGACTAACTCACACTAAAGGATCCCGCGGCGGGATGACCCAGCGCACTACGGTATGCATTATGCAGCGGCCCGAAGGACGCCGCGCCGACATGCCGCGGGATGAGGCCGTGCAAGCTAAACTATAATTATAATCACATTTGCACCCGCGCCACCGCTACTCACTTCGCGTGATGTCTTGGTAGGTGGCCGGAATGCTACAGTATCTAAGCAGCTAGCGTCCGCTAGCATTCCGTCCCGGGGGGCATCCCGAAGTGTAGTCCAATCCGAATCCTACCTAGTCATCGTTTATTTGGCATGGATTATCGGGCCATGTATTATTGTGTGGTATCTTCCTAGTCTGTGAACATTATAGTCTCCTAACCCACCATCCATCCCATCACCAAATTCACCAACTTTATTTTCTTTCAGGCTTTTCCGACTAATTATTTGCGAAAAATGGGCGATATAACATTTGAAACAGCTGCATACGCAAAGATAATCCTCCACGCAGCGAAGTACCCACATTGTGCTGTGAATGGTGTGCTGTTAGCTGATGCCAGTAAGATACGCGATGGGGCCAAGAATCAGGACCTTTCCATCGTGGAGTCGATTCCGTTGTTCCATCATAGCCACTACCTGTCCCCTATGGCTGAGATCGCGTTGACTCAGGTGATTTTTACATCCTGTAAGCAATCACTAGGGAAACACCCGCGGCTTCATTCATACGATGCTATTCTCGTACAGACTTACCCTGTTAGGGAGTGCAAAGAAAGAGTACAAAAGATAGCTAATCCCACGACTTATGGCTTAGGTTCTGCGTTAATTGTCAGTCATGCAACAATTTTACATTAAGTACCTATTTAGATCCTAGCTGTCTTGCAAAAATGACTATAAACTCTTGTAATGGTCCAATTGGAACCCACATTTTAACTTACTAAGTACTACAATACCCTAGCCATGCGTCCATGGCGCTACAAAAGAAACTAGGTAGTGAACCTACAAACTCAAATCATCTGTAACTATTTTGTTATGTATACAAGTAGCGTCATGGATAAACAGCCTCAATCTGTAGATGTCCAAAAAGCTGTTAATACTTCAACATTCATATTGCTCAGATTGATATGAAACCCAATTTTACCTTATTTGTTTATTGGTAATCAACAGTGTACTTAAATCTAGGCAAATAACAAACAGTTTAATAGATTAGGTCAATAAAAGATTACCACAATATTGTAAATAATGTAAAATATCTCACAAAAAATTTCATATTTCAGATAGAAACCATGGCGCAAGCAGACAATAAGGTCATAGCTGGATATTACGCAGCCTGCGAGAACTTCAGAGACAACACAGTCGACAAGTGCCCCGGACAGAAGATAGCTGACAAGATAGCAGAGTATTTCCCATCTGCAATTTTTGTTGTGGTAAGGCAAAGGCACTTACATTAATGTCTTTCAGTTTAATAATAATAATAAATAGTTGATAGACTGGCCTCATAGCTCAGTTGGTAGTAACTCTGCCTTCTGCGCTAGAGGTCGCGGGTTCGATCCCCGCACTGGACAAACATTTGTGTGATGAAAACAGATGTTTGTTCTGTGTGTTAAATATATATCTATTATGTATATCAGTCTCTGGTACTCATAGTACAGGCTATGCCTAGTTTGGGATCAGTTGACCGTGTGAATATGTCCGGAATATTTATTTATATTTATTTATAGTTATTTATTCCATAAAACAAGTCATTGTATGCGGAAATTATAAAACAAGCAACATATACAAAACAAAATATTCCTAACTAATTTAAATACAATTACATCACTATTATACATAAAAATTCCTTACATACAAGGATAATAAAATAATAGTCAAAGTTGTGTTACAAAAATGTTCAAATGTCATAGTAGGTAATAAGATGTCATGCAAATTTTTGATGTAATCAATAAAAACATGAAACGGTCAGAGTTCGTCAAGTGAGTAGAGACACTAAATAACACCCAAGTGTAACATACATAGTCCTGATCCCACACTAGGATAACCTGTGTCGTGGGTATCGGAAATTACTAGTACCATGGTTACCACAACACCCAGACCCGGAACAAATATTTGCAGATTATGCACACATTTGTTCCGCAGCGGGAATCGAATCTGCACCCTTTTCGTCTCAGTCAGGCACTCGCCCGCTGCGCCACCGAGGTTGTCGATAATAAAATAAAGAAATGGCTCAAAATTAATAATAATAAAATAGGTTGACTTCAATAATTATAGAATAAGAAGCCTGTAAGAGAAAACCTGTTGTGCTGACCCCTCATAGCATGAAAATAGGTGTTATTTTTCTTTGTGATGGAAGAAAAAATTGAGGCAAATTGAAGAGAATAGCATGTGATAAGGCAGGAAGATGATAAATAATTAAATAAATATTCCGGCGGATATTATCTATCACACACGGTCAACTGATCCCAAACTAGGCATAGCCTGTACTATGGGTACCAGAGACTGATATACATAATAGATACATATTTAACACCCAAACACAGAACAAACAGCTGTATTCATCACACAAATGATGTGCTATATTTGTTCTCTTACAGGTGGATAACAAAAAAATGGTGCAGCATCTAGACTCGCCAGCAATAAAGCTGTACAAATTCAGCGATGGAAAGTGGAAGCCAAGGGAAAACAATGAGGTTTTATTCCGTAAGTATCTCATAAATTACATGCCAGCAAAGATAATACATATATTAGAGAAAGCCTATATTTTGCCTATATTTATTTGCAACTAGCAGTTGCCTGGGACAAACTAGCTTATGTTCTTCCTCAGGGTTCCACTATACCAAATGTTATCAAAATCGGTTCAGCTGCGAAAATGTAACAAACAGAGAGACTGACTGAGACACTTATGAATAACTAGCTTCCGCACGCGGCTTCGCTCTTGGTGCCTTGATAAAAAGTAGCCTATATGCTATTCTAGGTAAAGAACTCGATCTCTTCCAAGTTTCATTGAAATCGGCTGAGCCGTTACGCCGTGATTGAATCACAAACATCCTCAGAAATGTTCGCATTTATAATAATAGGATACTGTCAGTATCCTACTATGATAGATGTCGAGCTATTAAGATGGCGATGCCTAGTAAGATGGCGGTACCACAGCTTAGTTAAAAAGAGACTTCGTTTTTTTTTTTTTTCTTTTTTTCGTTTCATCAATATATGGAGCCTGGGCCTGCACTGTGTACACTACTCTAAAATATGGCTAAGCAATAAAGTAAACGTATTTAATTGGTTATTTTATTTATATTGACTTCGTTCTAAGGTACATTAAGATTTTCTTCGACAAAGAGAGCAACACACAGCGCTATAAAAATATGGCGGATGGACGTGCGTGAAATGTCATTTTGACAACCTACATTTATCTGGCAAAACAAAAACATCAAATCAAACAACATGACATGAAAAATATGTCATGTCCTATGTCATGTCAAACGCCAATTATAAATCACCATGGCGGCCTTCAAATAGTGTTCACATAGTAAAAAACTTACCAGAAGAACTATTCTTGTACCATCGCATTTGTCTTCAAATTATTGAAATTGTATTTTTCTTGAAATCTCCTATATTTTCCTAATTTTTCTATGTAGTGTACATGGACCAGGCCCAGAATGAAATGGCTCCTTTGCCATAATTTAGTGCGGAATTGGTAAAATCCAAATTAATTTGTTACAGCAATTCCGTACGTTCTGGAGTCCGTATCGCATCTCCTCCAGCGCGGAGTACCAAAGGATCTCGTAGATTTCGACAACTACCTTGATGACCAGAGCCAGGACTGGAGTAACCAGGGTATCGAGAAGCTGATCGCCAGTATCAATGCTAGTATAAGTACCTAATATTTAAAGTAGTCCTTTAAAAATAAGTCCTGAATATATCCTTGGAATAGTGAGTCTTCTCTACACAAATATGGTCTGTATTTATTTTCTATCAGCCAGAATATCAGAACCATATTTTGGTGTCATTTGATATTAACCAGGGTGCGGAACCCCTAAAAAATTTCAATCCCGTATTGATCAATAGCAAGCACAGTGTAAAATTATTTCAGGCTAATCATTTTCGGTAAATACACCCTTTCTAGTTTCATAATGGTTAATGGAATTAGCAATTGCTTAATGCTTCATTCTATTAACTGGAAGAAGAAATTGATTCGATTTAATTTGCGCCTTACGTACGGTACCCGTTCGACTTTTGGTATAAAACGGTTTGTAAAGTTTTTTAATAGTTTTGATAACGCTCGCGCTCCCAATTAAAAAAGATGACAAACCGATATAACGAATGGTTAATTAATTATAATCAATCATTTTAAGGGGTATTTGTGTAATTATTCCGAGGGTATGGAAATATATTTGGCATGTCATGAAATCACATGACCTTTCGGGTAGCATTTAAACTGTGCAGTCACCCACAATAAGTAAAATATTAATTTTATATGGTATAAATGAGAGTTGTTTTAAGTATGGTATTTATGGGAATGAATTATGTACTACATTATAGTCCACTGCTGTATGATTGTCTTGACGTCTAAAATCAATGGGAATGGAGCAGCGATTGTCTATGATTGCTATCATTCACCCTCATTGTGTTGATAATTTTATAATCAGGATGGAAATGTATAATTCAAGTATTTATATTATACAAAACTTTTCATTCCAAAGAAATGTTTCTAAGCCCAGATTTGGTGTAATTCTATGTTACCTACCTATTAAATTGTTACACTATTTATTTAAAATAAAATATCTTTAAATTATTTTAAAATTATTTAATACTTTGGTATTTATAGCCACACCTTTATTCTCCAATTATCGTTGCAAACTCTAGCATTAAATTGTTGCATCTATTAAAAAAAAACTTTTTTATCAAGTGGTATGAAAAACGCTTTTAATCTATTCAACGTGTTTGGTAACTAGTATACTATCCCTAAGTTGAAGTGGCAGTGTGCAGGCCATATAGCTCGCAGAACCGACAACCGTTGGGGAGTAAAGGTTCTCGAATGGCGACCACGAACCAGGCGACGCAGTGTTGGAAGGCCCCCCACCCGATGGACCGACGACATTGTGAAGGTTGCGGGAAGTCGGTGGATGGAGAAGGCTGAAGACCGTTCGTCATGGAACTCTTTGGGGGAGGCCTATGTCCAGCAGTGGACTTCTACAGGCTGATGATGATGATGATGATACTATCCCCGGATTTCCCGAACTTGTTCAAATCATCTGTTTTCGGTTTTTTTAGTACATATCTTTATAAGAATTAATAAACGTTCGAAAAATATCAACATAAAGATTGCAAACAGCTGAATAATAGAATTTGAACTGATTTGCCCAAAACAGCAGATTTTTTTTCAAGTTGTTTACCTACTAACTTTGTGGTGCCAATTGGGTGTAGAATAACCCTTTGGGGATAGTGTACATTATGAGTCACGTTGTAGAGATGCCAACTAGATATGCATTAGGTCAAATGCTTGCTTTCTCTTCTTGTCACTGATACTTTCTTGGTCAGTGGATGGTGGCCCTGAAATGGCACTATATAAATAAATAAATATTCCGGACATATTCACACGGTCAACTGATCCCAAACTAGGCATAGCCTGTACTATGGGTACCAGAGACTGATATACATAATAGATATATATTTAACACCCAGACACAGAACAAACATCTGTGTTAGTCACAATTGTTTGTCCAGTGCGGGAATCGAACCCGCGACCTCTAGCGCAGAAGGCAGAGTTACTACTAACTGAGCTATGAGGCCTGACAACTATGACCGTCGGTGCGGCCATATGAAGAACCATAATGATCCGTTAACTTAAACTGACGTGGCTACGCGTCTAGTACGGACATAACTGTTGAAGTCACATTACAAATTTTTGAAGTATTCTTCAACGAGCTTCCTGCACTTGTTGAGGGCACCCAGGTCCGCCGCCTTTCCTTGAAACCTGCCGTTTTTTAACGCGCCTTTTCCTTTCAACAGTTCTGTTAACCTGAAAAATAGGTTCTTCTTGAGTTTTCGGAATGAGTAGTTATTTTTATCAAAATAAAATATAAGAATCGGTTCATTACTTCTGGAGATTACCCCCCCCCCCCCCCCCACATACAAACAAACTTATCTTTTTATAATATTAGTGTAGATGTGACTCACGCTTAGAGAATTTAAAATGTACGTACTGTTTGCCCAAAGCTTCACAATGCTCCTCCGGCCCCGATATAATGATCTGGCCCTCCTTAGGTTTCTCCGGGTCTTCTGAGGTCAGGAACAAGAACAGACCTTCTCCTTCCAAACCCTGATAAAAAAAAATGTTTATATATTTAATTTGAATGCCGTTTTTCTACTTTTTCTAAAGTCAGGCGAGTTCTCGCACTTGACAGTCTTTATTTCCCTTAGTCGCCTACGTATATCGTAGACATCCACAGATAGATATCTCCATATCTATCCGTGGATGTCTGTCATTAGTCCCGTAGACATCCACGGATAGATATATTCCGGACATAATCACACGATCAACTGATCCCAAACTAGGCATAACCTGTACTATGAGTGATAGATATGGAGATATCTATCTGTGGATGTCTACGGGACTATTCTTCAGCTGGAGGTAGCATGGCCTATGCTGATGGAACGGTACGGAGAGCACTACTACTGATGGAACGGTACGGGTGGTAGTGGAATGGCTCCGCCTTCCGTCCGATACACAGGTCGTGGGTTCGAAACCTGTCGTGCACCAATGGATTTTCCATTCGGAAAATGTATGTGCGCTACGCTAGTGCTCTCAAACGGTGAAGGAAAACATCGTGAGAAAACCGGCATGTCCTAGAACCTAAAAAAATAGAAGACATGTGACATATGCACAAAAGGAGCCTCTAAGAGGCGCACTTTAATCCTTTCACTACCCTCATTCTGACATCATCGGTCATAGGCCCTTTTCAAGGCCACCTTACCTCAACCTGGTCACTGACCTAATACAGGATGACCAAGAAAGAATCAGTGGCAGAATCAATTGACTGGCGTCATAGCTCAGTTAGTAGTAACTCTGCCTTCTGCGCTAGAGGTCGCGGGTTCGATCCCCGCACTGGACAAACATTTGTGTGATAAACACAGATGTTTGTTCTGTGTCTGGGTGTTAAATATTTATCTATTATATATATCAGTCTCTGTACGGTACCCATAGTACAGGCTATGCCTAGTTCGGGATCGGTTGACCCTGTGAATTTGTCCGGAATATTTATTATTTATTTAGTGACACGACAAGAAGGTACGGGCCTTGTTATTACCTTGACTATAGCCCGGTTGAATTCCGGCGTGGCTTCCTTCTTGGCCATAAACAAATATCTAGGCCTCGGCTGTGCGCTCTTCACTCTAGCAATCTCGTGCTGCGCTATCTCTGACAATACATTTTGTAGGTTTTTGTTAGCGGCCTTTATGTTTCTCTGAAGTTTTTTAACTAGATCTTCGTGGTTTACTGGCGCGGAGCTGGAATCACAGTAACACTTACTCAAAGTCAATAAGAATACAAGCTGATTCGTAAAATGTATACCATCCCGAAAGGGGTTTATTTTCTCAACAAAAAGAAAGATGTTAGCGAAAAAAAAATATCAATATACTCAAAATGTTAAACCATTATAGACTGGCCTCATAGCTCAGTTGTTAGTAACTCTGCCTTCTGCGCTAGAGGTCGCGGGTTCGATTCCCGCACTGGACAAACATTTGTGACTAACACAGATGTTTGTTCTGTGTCTGGGTGTTAAATATTTATCTATTATGTATATCATTCTCTGGTACCCATAGTACAAGCAATGCCTAGTTTGGGATCAGTTGACCGTGTGTGATATGTCCGGAATATTTATTTATTTATTATGATCCCCCACCCGATGGAACGACGACATTGTGAAGGTTGCGGGACGTCGGTGGATGGGAAAGGCTCAAGATCGTTCGTCGTGGAACTCTTCAGGGGAGGCCTATGTCCAGCAGTGGACTTCTACAGGCTAATGATGATGATTAGTAGTAGATTAGCGTAACAGTACTAGATATTAGTTGGTCTATTCAATATCTTAGTAAGGACTCGAGCGAAGTCACGCCAATTTTGTTTTGTTTTTTTTTATACAACTGAAGTGGCAAACAAGCATACGGCCCACCTGTTGGTAAGCAGTTACCGTAGCCTATGAGCGCTTGCAATACCAGAGGCATAATGACTGGCCTCATAGCTCAGTTGGTAGTAACTCTGCCTTCTGCGCTAGAGGTCGCGGGTTCGATTCCCGCACTGGACAAACATTTGTGACTAACACAGATGTTTGTTCTGTGTCAGGGTGTCAAATATATATCTATTATGTATATCAGTCTCTGGTACCCATAGTACAGGTTATGCCTAGTTTGGGATCAGTTGACCGTGTGAATATGTCCGGTTTTTTTTTTTTTTTTTTTTATCAAGCACGCGTTGCCGACCCCGAACCCCCTCCCCCCTAAAGAGCTCTGCTTACTTACCGCAGGAACACAACACTATTTGAAACAAATAATCTTATTTGGCTGCAATCTTCTGTAAGGCGGAGGTACCTCCCAGGCGGGCTCCTCCAATTTATAACGAGAAAATCTCGCTGTGGTCTACCTCTTCCTCCCAATTAACTATACCTTACCCAAACAAAGCAGTCATAGCCTTCTCTCGGTCGAGCATCTGTTCAAATGTCTTGGTGACTCGGTTCCCAACCAGAAACTTTAACAGCGTCTTCCCTTTCTTACCTGGCTCTGTGCCGATTAACTTTATTACTTGAAGTTGACTGAAAAGGAAAACTGAAATTAAATATCAACCTTACACCATCGTGGTAAGAGCTTATAATACAAAACACTTAAAATTTTGAGCTTCCTTGGAACTTGTCTTCCTTTATTCATTGGAATCTAGATTATTTTTGATTCGGCTACAACGACAGACCAATAGGATGCTAACGCATGCTACAACCAAGAAACCAGTTACAAAAATATTTTTGAATTATTTTATATGAAAGGATATACAATGCAGTCCATAATATGTATAGCATCCCGGGTTATTCTATCAACAAAGTGAAAGAATATGAGCGTAAACAAATCAATATTACCAACAAAAAAAAATTGCTGATTCATTGAGTTTCATTGAACTGATTTGACCCCAACACAGTCGATTCAGCATAAAGTTTTTTTAATGAAAAATGTTGATGTTCCAAGTATTAGAATTATTTATTTGAGTTAAAACAGCAAGCTTACAGTATATACCAAAGTGCCTACTGTCTAAAATTCGTTCGTGTGTTTAGTAATTAAATTAGAACAAACATCATCTTTCATTGCCAATTGGGTGTAGATTTCGGGATACATATTATGAATCACCTTGTATCTTCACAGCAGTTTCATTTTATCATTTTATTTAGTATTGGTAAAGAGAAGATCTTTTAAGATGTTTTGAATATAATAAAATAAAATAAAATTTTCATAGGGCTTACATTCTACTTTTTAAAACGTAATTCTAATTTGCCATCTGAACAATCAAATGTTTTGTAATGAGCTAGCAAGTTTTATTATATACCTACCTTAGATTAGAGACATGTGTTCCGCAGCACATGTTTTCATCATAGTCCCCGATACATATAATCCTTATTGTGTCCATGCAGTCTTGGGGCAGCCCTCTTGTATGTGCCTAAACAGTATTGAAACTTTATATTCGTTCATTCATCTAGCCACTAACTACTGGCCACATACATACACTAGCTCAAAGTCGCGCAACGGGCTATCGAGAGAGCTATGTTTGGAGAGGAAATCCGTAAAAGAACCAAGTTGAACCAAGCTGACTTAGATCTCAGAATTAACAAGTTGAAGTGGCAATGGGCAGGCCATGTAGCCATAGGTTTAAATTTTCTATAGTGGCCTACAACACTTCTTGACACCTATGTGACTGTTGATGGTAGTGGCCCCGCAATCCGATCCACAGGTCGTGGGTTCGAATCCCAGTCGTGCACAGTCCGATTTTCTATTCGGAAAATATGCACTATACTAGTGCTCTCAAACGGGAAGTAGGAAAGCAGTTCTTAAACCTAAAAAAATCAAAGACATGTGCACTTAAGAGGCGCACTTTAATCCTTTCACTACACCGATTCTTTCACCAATGTTCATAGGCCCTTTTCAGGGCCACCATAACTCAACCTGATCACTGACCTATTATATGATGACAAAGAAAGAATCAGTGACACGACAAGCAACTGTATTATTAATGAAAACCTACTTCATTCAACTTGGGATCATTTGCTTTACACATCCTCACATCCACTGGTAAGGCCTGCTGGATCATTTCATTGCACCGTGCCTCAGTCACCCTGATGGTGTCCTCGGAGACCTTGACCGAGTCCAACTCTACATTACACTCGTCTGCTCCAAGCCACCAGCTCGTTGTTTTAAGACTGTGCTCTTGTTCTAGGACTGCTGATAGTAGGTGCTGGCCTGAAATATTTTTTTTGTTAACAGCTTATTTTATTATAATTAAGGATGAAACTAAATTTGCTTTTGCGTAGCCAAATGGCTAACTTCACATTTGCCAAGATCCACCAACCGTACTGTACCTGAATGTTGCTGCATATGATCAAATCTCCGATCCCAGTTTATCTTCTGTACAACAGAGTCTCCCACTACAAGGGGCTCCTTTGTGAAGTGCACAGCCTCATCCCCTCTACGGAGGACTTGCAGAACCTCTGTGTTGTTCAAAAAGCCCATGTCGTGGGGCTAAAATAGAACACAGGATTGTATAATTAATCAACATTTTTACTACAATTAACGAACCTAGCGTTTCATACATTAGCAACGCCAGATTCTGGCAAGAATATAAATATAAATATAATATAAATATTCCAGACATATTCACACGGTCAACTGATCCCAAACTAGGCATTGCCTGTACTATGGGTACCAGAGACTGATATATATAATAGATAAATATTAACACCCAGACACAGAACAAACATCTGTGTTTATCACACAAATGTTTGTCCAGTGCGGGGATCGAACCCGCGACCTCGCAGAAGGCAGAGTTACTACTAACTGAGCTATGAGGCCAGCCAAGAAGCTTGACACTAGGGTCTGATAAACAAAGGCACAGTGGCAGAGAATATTTTGTTCCAGGTTGTTAAGATGGGTTTTTTTCATCACCTACCTACCTGGCCGCCTCCAGCTGGGAACAGGATGGTGTTCTCCAGAGTAATCTGATATCCCACAAAGTCGGTTATCTTTCCATAATCCACCAGTGGTTCTTTTGTGGGCTCGCATTTCGTTACTTTGCTGGTGAACTGGAATTGATTGTTATTACAGGTACTTCGATTTGTGTAAATTAGCAATACACTACACTGTGACAAGAAATAGAGTAAACTAGGTAACTAAAGTCAATTTTTAAATTCGATATTTCATGTTACAAGCTTGTCTGCCGAACCGAGTACTTACCTCTTTGAGAAAACTATCTTCCTGACACTTAAAAACCATTTCGGTATCTGAAATTCGCAGTTCGCACTTATTATTTACAAACAAAACAAGCCGCTCCGCCCAGAAAATTATAGGTTAGAAAATAATGACGTCTGACTGACCTGACAGTGTCAATTTTATCTAGCTGTCAAAGTCACTGCCAAGGTCACAAAAGAAAGGACCCGTTTCATCAGTCTATGGAGCCTGGGCCTGCACTGTGTACACTACTCTAAAATATTGCTAAGCAATAAAGTAAACGTATTTAATTGGTTATTTTATTTAAATTGACTTCGTTCTAAGGTACATTATGATTTTCTTCGACAAGGAGAGCAACACACAGCGCTACAAAAATATGGCGGATGGACGTGCGTGAAATGTCATTTTGACAACTTACATTTATCTATGTCATTTTGACAACCAACATTTATCTGTTGACATGTTTTTGTTTAGCTTCGTTGTTTTGTCTAAATACTGTGTTGTTTAATATCCATTCATCTAACGCGTCCTTACACTCCACAAAGCGAAGTTTAATGTAAAATACTTAGTTGCGTTAGTTTAAGTTATTTTCTGAAATATCTACGTCTGATCGTACGTCATATAAGAACTACAGAAGATTTAGCTTGATCGTGACGACGCCGCGCAGGCGCCAGCGGCGTCATCACATCTATCATCACTGAAGGAAGATACTCGATGCCCTGACGTACACACAAAAACATCAAATCAAACAACATGACGTGAAAAATAAGTCAATGTCATGTCAAACGTCAATTATAAACCAACATGGCGGCCTTCAAATAGTGTTCACATAGTCAAAAACTTACCAGAAGAACTTGTCTTGTACAATCGCATTTGTCTTCAAATTAATGAAACTGTATTTTTCTTGTAATCTCCTATTTTTTCCTAATTTTCTTATGTAGTGTACATGGACCAGGCCCAGAATGAAACGACTCCGAAAACTCGACGACGAAAGGATCGTTTCAGACGTTCAGTCAGCATGCTAACCTGAATAATTTATTTGAAATAAATTGTAGATGGGTCAGATTAAGAACATATACAGGTTTCTATATAATTGCTCTAATTTATTTACTTTTTATTAAAAATACTGAATACTTCATCCATAACAGAAACCGTAAAATCAACGTCGTCTTTGGTGATGCACATTGGCGGCTTGATCCTCAGTACCTGTAATAAAATAAAACAAAATAATGAAGATAGTAAATTATGACATGACTGAACTTTTTGGATGGATTTATAGTAGGCCGTGGTGGCCCCGGCTGAAGAATAGGCCCCTCCATAATATCTCATACCTTATGGAGGGATGTGGATCATACCTGTGGATGTCGACGTCGTAAGAGGCGACTAAGGGAAAAAGCTAGTGGATGGGCAGCAGCATCCCCTGCTATAAGTTAGAGCTATCGTTGTTAACATTTTTAACAACGATAGCTCTAACTGCTCTCGCCAGCATGATTAGGGGAAAATTCCTCCCACATGATAGGAATTCGCTCTGGGAATCTATGGGGGAGGCCAATATTCAGCAGTGGACTTCCAACGGCTGAAATCATGATGATGAATATTAGGAAGGATGGAAGACATTAGAAAGGTTCTTACATTACTCAACCTTCCTCCACGGGCTATTAATATCCCTGAATCCTTTAAAGTCTCGACAATTTCCGCCACCTTATCTCCTGGTAATGCTTCTTTAGTATTTGGAACAACTAACTCTGCTCCCAGCATCAGCCCTTTCCCTCTCACATCACCGACTATGGGATGAATTTTTTGCAGCTGCATTAGCTGTTTTATGAAGTAGCTTCCGACATCCTTGCTGTTTTCTTGGAGTTTGTCTTCTTCAATCACCTGAAAACAAAGGTGCGCTTCATAAATAAAGACAATAACCGTCTAATACTCAACACTGAACTAATTCAATGATTATTGGCTAAGTTATTTATCACTATCATCATCATCATTTCAGCCGTTCGACGTCCACTGCTGAACATGGCCTCCCCCACAGACAGAGCGAATTCCTTATCATGTAGGGGGATTTGCCCATAATACTCACCACGCGGGGCATGTGGGTTGGCGAGCGCAGTTAGAGCTATCGTTGTTAAAATGAGCGACGCTGCTGCTCATCCCCTAGCTTTTTTCCCTTAGTCGCCTCTTACGACATCCGCGGATAGGTAGATATGGAGAGGCCTATTCTTCAACCGGGGCCACCACGGCCAATCACTATCATCAGTACTAAATAACTAAGCCAATAATCATCAATATGTATTGTATACTCGCATCTAAAACGGCTTTTCCAACAGCGGCAGATAATGCGTTTCCTCCAAACGTATTGAAGTAGCTGACTCTATGTGCTGCAGCAATCTCCTTCGTCGTCACGACCGCTGCCAAGGGAAATCCATTCCCTATTCCTTTAGCCATAGTCACGATGTCTGGGATCACTCCATGTGACTCAAAACCCCAAAAGTGATCGCCCGTCCTACCGAAACCAGTTTGCACCTGAAACAAAAAGAAAACCTAGAAGTCTCTACAAAGTAAGTAGGTAGATACCTACCCATCTGAATTAACAAAGCAAAACACGCATAACTATCTACCTACCTGGCAAAACAAAAAGTGTAGGTACCTAAATACTATACTTAAGAAAGATGATAAATAGGTTACTTATCATCTTTTATCTTATGCAATAAAACTGGTTCTCATTTCCAGATAAAGAATAAAATCAACAAATTTTAAAGTTACGATTGATAACTTTGTTGTTATGGAATAAGGCAATTCGTATTGTCTATATTTTGTTCTTTTATTTCTCACCTCATCCGCAATGTATAAACCACCATTCATCTTGATCAGAGCTTGAGCTTTCTTTATGTATCCTTTCGGGAACTGCACCGTGCCACCAGCCCCTTGAATTGATTCCGCAAATAATGCTGCCACTCTACCAGCTGGTACAGAGTTGCTCAGTAGCTGAAATAAGCAAATAAGTAGATCCATTAGTTTGTGAGTACCATTCATAAATTCAGCCTCTAGCGAAAAAAATAGTAATAATTATTAATCGATAGAATAAATAGGAATGTGCTTACATCATCAAGTTGCTGGATGTATTTATCGGTAGAAACACAACACTCTCCCGGACAGGAACATGCTCCCGGGACTTGAGACAGGGAATCCCTACAGCCTCCCCATGGTCCTCTGAATGGATCAGGTAAAACAGCCTGGGAACAGAGGAAGAACAACATTTTTAATTGTATTTAATTTGTCAAGTATTCATTTCTTGATATGTCACCGACAACCATTGGGGAACATAGGTTCTCGAGTGGCGAACCGGATGAGGCAGTGTTGGAAGGCCCCCCACCCGATGGACTGACGACATTGTGAAGCAGTGGACTTCATCAGGCGGATGATGATGATGATGAATTTGTCAAAGAAAACAGTATATTTTTAGTGTCTTAATAAATTATTCAAATTCAAATGATTTTATTCCATTTGATACAGTACACTAGGAAAAGTCATATTATACATTATAAAAAAATAAGTAAAAATGAAATAAAAAAAGATTACAGCAGTAGATTATACACTAAAATCATCAGCCAGAGCTTCGTCAATATAGGTACAAAGAGGTACATCAGTTGAATCTGGCGATCTGTTACTGATTACCTATATTTTATTATAATATTTATAAGAATACCGTTTCAGTCCACTGCTTTTTAGTTTTGATCGTCTGTTAGGCCTTTTTTTTTTCTTTGTGGCTATACTACCGCAAATAACTGTCCTTTTGTGCGCGGTAGATTATCCAAGTTATCTATCTATCACGATTTGCTCCTTCAGGTGCAAGTTTGTAGAGAGCAAAAGCAAAGCAAGCCGCAACATAAGAATAAGTACAATAGGCAGGGTTTAAATCCGCTCAAAGACGACGTTTGCGCTCTAATTTACATAATAATATTTATTATAATGTTTATTTCCAATATTGAGTAGCAGAATACATGCATAATAACTAACAGTAATTAAAGAAGAGTAACAAAAATATAGATGCTACAGAGTATTCCTTGTACACCCCTTCCCCTTCCCTTCCTTGCACATAGCAGTGTTATCACTGTACTATCGTTATGTAGGTAGTTGCCGGTAACAACGTTGCCGCGTTGTTACAATACAATGCCTCTTCCTTTCCATGTGGCCTTCGATAGTTCAAGCTGGAATCGACAATGTGTTACTTACATGATTAAAGCCGCTCTGTACTGGCACTGGCAAGCGATAAGACTGGGTGGCAGTGAGCCCCATGAGGCCGCTGGAGCAGCCGTGGTAGCTGTTCTGCAGGGAGATGACATCGTTGTTGCCAGTGTAGGCCTTCGCCAGCAGAATGGCGAGGTCGTTGGCCTCTGAGCCACTGTTCACTAAGTACACCACCTGGTGTGATAAAACAAAAAAATATTTAAATTGAAAATTGCTTCCTCAAGAAACCCCCCTCTGGCAACAGCCCAAGCCGAGGTCCGTACCTAAGTGGTGCCCTTGCACTCGTTGCCACAACCTAACCTTTTTCTTCGGCAGTAGCGCCCTCTGAGCTCGCCTAGCCCGGTGTAGCAGTGGTCGTACGTAAGAGAGAGACCCATGTAAAACCGTTCGAAAAAAAAGAAAAAAAAAAACGAGTGGAGTGAGGTTCGGCAACGCGTGCGTGATGCCTCTGGTATTGCAAGCGTTCACAGGCTACGGCAACCACTTACCATCAGGTGGGCTGTAAGATTGTTTGCCACATTAGTTAAAAAAAGTTATTAGACATGATGATGAAGAGAAGAGTAGGTACCTTCAAGTCACCAGGCAGCTTGGCAGTCAGCTGTTCCACGTATTCGTATATCTTTGGGTGCCGGTAGATGTTAGTGGTGTGCCACAGGGTGCTCGCTTGTTCCTGTAATGTTGAAACCACTTTCCTGGGCACAACAAACTTTTAGTCAGTTATGTTTAGGTCCGATAGAGTTTCAAGTAAGTAAGTATCATCTATGGATCTAAGGGGAAAAGAGCTAGGGGAGCAGCGATAGCTCGAACTGCGATAGCCAACCCGCGTGCCCAGCAGCGTGGTGATTAAGGGCAAATTCCCCCCACATGATAGGAAGTCGCTCTGGAAATCTGGAGGCCTGTGTTCAGCAGTGGACATCTTCTAGGCTTGGTCACGAGGAACAGGCTTAGCTTCACCTAGTTTCTAAGACGTTTCAAAGTAATCCTTGAAATTTTAAAAGAAAACCTCTTTACGGCTGAAATGATGATGATGAAGAAGTATCATCGAGGCGAGTTGCTGCGGTGAGTACCTAAGGTTGCCAGCCGTGATGCCTTTGGTATTGCAAGCGCTCATAGGCTACGGTAACCGCTAACCAACAGGCCCCCAATTCTACTATTTCAATGACTTCAAAATGATAATGATCGCACCATTATCATTCAGTTACGAATGTCGCCACCTTCGTTTCTTTAATTTCATTGGTTCATTGTTATCACAATGACTGCCATTGATATACGACTGTGATAGCAGAATACCATAAGAGTGTCAAAAGTGGTCATTTTGCCTTTGAACCATGGTCATTTTGAAGCCATTGAATTAGTAGAATTTGGGCCCCAGGTGGGCCGTACGAGTATGCTTGTTTGCCAACTCAGTTCAGTTGTATAAAAAAAAAGTTAATCTACTTACGGATGGCAATGTCCTACGGATACCGTCACGATGCCAGCGGCGAGGTCCAGATACCTGCGGCCCTCGTGGTCGTACAGCCACTGCATGTGCCCTTGATGGAGGAGAAGAGGCTTCTTGTAGATGTTATAGATGGATGGTGGCATGTGGGTGCCCTTCAGCTGGTCGATCTTCTCGAATGACGGACCCTGGGAATATTCAGAACTCTTCAGTAGTTTGTGGAATTAAGCTTTTTTAAAATAAATAAATATTCCGGACATATTACATTAGGTCAACTGATCCCAAACAAGGCATAGCCTGATACTATGGGTACCAGAGACTGATATACATAATAGATATATATTTAACACCCAGACACAGAACAAACAATTATGTTAGTCACAAATGTTTGTCCAGTGCGGGAATCGAACCCAAGGACGAATACAAGGTGATTCATGATATTAATATGTATACCATCCCGAATGAGGCTTATTCTAAAGAATATTACGGGATGAAATCCAACTTTATTTTCAGAACCTTTTATCTCTAAATTATCTCTTTTTGGACTTTTTATCATCTCTACCTTTATATGTAGACCTTTATAGGTAACATTAGAGAATGTTTTAGGTAGGTAGTAATCAATATTGAAATCGAAATTCTCGTATGTTTATTAAAACAGATATTTTTATTTGTTTATTACATAAGTAGTTATAAAGATGACAAAAACACTGATTCGAAAAATCTGAAAATGTAATAGATTAAAATTAATTTTCAAATATTTTTTTTGTTGGTGGAATTAGCCCTTTATCCAGATTGTATACTAGTTATGGAACACGTTGTATTAGGTACTTACTTATTATTGTTATTTTGTAGGTATACGTAAATGGGGTGGGATGGGATCAAATCTTTGTGTAATATTATATAATTACACCTCAACAATAGGTTGGTAGTACCTAGGTAGGTAATTAATAACTTTTTACTTAATTACGTACCAATCTATTGTTGAGTTAGTCACGAAGGCCTATGTGGATGCTTCCGTCGCACATACATAGGTAGATTTTTTTTATATCAGCGATAACTATGTATCTATCTACCTACGTCTACCTACTAATTATGCACACGACAGTGTTTTAAAAAAAATCCTAATCAAAATAAAATTGATATCTAAGAAAATGCGCTCCCGACCCGTGGTACAACTGTGATGTCCAACTGGTTGTACTACGGAGAAGTAAAGTTACCCATGCATTTTTTATACACAGAAACCTTAGGGTAGGTACTTATTCCTTGTGCCTAAGGTGGCATAGGTAGGTACGTAAGATGCTTGCTAGTTTTGCTACTCACCGCATATTGTTTCGGCTTAAAGTCATGACGAGGCATGTTGTGGGCGCTGCTGTAGCCATAGTGTCTGGCGAAAGCGCGCGGTACTGAAACCATTAAACTGATACAAAAGAGGTACCTACCTACGTAGTTAAATAGAAAGGTTGGAAGGCACTTATCTAATTTGCACGTTATGACACAGGACACGACCCTGAGTAAACTAAATATGCTGTTTTTAGTGAAATTATGTTCATGACCTTCATAGTTTCAGGAATAAATAATTTCTGTTGATGAATGGGTTCCATTCATTCGGTAGGTTACCTACCTACCATAAACCTGTTAGAACCACGTAAAATCACTAAGTAAGATTTTCTTTCTATCTGCCACAATACTATACTTTCGTTTCGATATCGTGAACTGTACAAAACAATTTATATAAATCTCAGTCACATTCCTGTTCACATAACAATAAAATAGAGACCTTTGCTCGCCATGGCGTGTTCTTCAGCGTGTCACAGTGAACTGGTAATGAAAGCTAAAGCCGTCTGTAAATTATACTAACTACGACCGTTGACTCCTGAATAAATTTGCAGTTGAATTGTGCTAGGGGCATAGCCTAGGGGCATGTTTACATTGGTAAAAAGATGCATCTCAGTTTTAGTAGTCTTGATGTCGATCTTTTCGTTCGTTTAATAATTAGTTAAAAAGATAGACAAAATACCAAAAATAGCTGATTTTATAAAGGTCGGGGAAAAAATGATACACATATTTTAAACTAAAACATATTTTTTCCCAATAATATTCTTTCTTTGTAGCACGTTGTGTACTAATATTAGTTAGGTACCTACCTATAATTATATTTTTTTAGTTAGGCACTACCTAAGTTAGTACTGGCTCTCGGTGCCAGCTTTAGCAGACGTTCCAGCAGCTTCAAGGACTTTGGACACTTTTTCACACTAATATTTAACAACAACCGCGAGTCTCTATGCCAGTGTGGACACACTAAAGTTGTGACATAACTAAATTATGTTATCAAAGGTTAATAATAACTTTAAATATTTAATAAATAATTTTACGATATTTATATCTTACAGCATGACTTTTACAAGGCCAGTCCCAAAATATCAGTAGGTACCTGATCAGTTCTTCATCAAGAAACTACAAATAAGTTGGTACATATATAGGTACTTAGTAATACATGCTATTTGCTTTGTATTTATTTTAATGTATTCAGTGACACATTTGCATTTGTAAATCTAATACTAGTCACCCTAATCCTTCTACACCAACTACGTTAAGCTTATCTTAGCACTGTTTTGGCCCCAAAACAGACAGAAGAACAAACTTCGTTGCCAATAGGGTGTAGAATAAGCCCCTTTCAGGATAGCATACACATTATGAGACACCTTGTATAAATAAGTCATAAAATAAAATACATTAAGAAAAATTTACATAACATTTTATTAAATAAATTCTCATCGCTCACGTTGTTACAAAGCTCTCCACTGTTTGTTCCATAATTTAATTTCACAACACACTTATCAACTACACAGTCTGAAATACGCACTGACTGCTGTCTCGACTAAAATACGCACAGAACATTATCACAACACTAATAAAATTGGCAAAGAGTGCAATAGCCAAAATTAATTTCAATAAAATTAAAAAAAAAAAACTGGGTCGCCTAGCGCCTGGAGATCTAGGAGGATGTCTTTTGTTTATTCATGCTTCATGGGGATATCAGTAGTGATGTGAGCCATTTTTTTTTTCGAATGTACTCGACTTTTTTTTAAATAGTAATTTAGGCAATGACATTCTAGTTCAGCGCATAATTTAGCCGTATAGCAGCCCATTCACACGCACGATGATTGTGCAAGGTGTTCACTTGTACAACTAGTTCGCTTAGTCGTCCCCGGCGGATCTCTTTGCTTTCCTCATGCGTGGGGACTGTTTCGGCGTCTTGGGTGATTTTTCTGTAAAGATAGATAAGATTAGACATAGATAGTATATATATTTTTTTATTTGGTTCAGGACTTGAAATATGCACATTATTGTGCTATGGACATTTACAATGCAATTTATAATAAAAAATGGTGCGGTTCGATTCCCGCTGCGTGACAAAAACTTGCATGAGGTCATATTAAAAAAATATTTGTTCAGGACAGGGTCAGGACTATATAGTAGACTGTTGGGTAATATTTATTTTTTTGTCAAAAAATGTGTAGCCTTTTTGGACGACGACAACATTGCCATGATAATCTATCCAAGGACATATCTGATCTGTTACTTAAACATAGGAACCAGGCATATGGCATAAATCTTGCATTATCTTTTTTTAGTGGAGTGGAGGGGCCATGGGGGGGGCTAACACACGGATTCTCATTACCCCTCGTTAGTGGGGGGAAGTTACCCTATTTAAGGGGGGGGGGGGGGGGGGGTTAACCCTTATTAGCCGAGGAGGGGGGGGAGAGTAACCCTCTTTACTCGGGGAGGGTAACTCTAGTCGGGGAGAGGGGAGGGGGTAGCCATCTTTAGTGGGAGGGGGATTGGTGTGTGGGGGCGGGGGGAGGGGAGGTAAAACACTCACTGAGCTGGTTGACGAGCTCCTTGGGCAGCCACTCGTAGTCGACGTCGTTGGCGGTGCCGGTCTCGAGCGGGCGCGCGGCGGCGGCGGAGCGCGGCGCGCGGCGGCGCGCGAGCGACGACAGCGCCTGCTGGCCCGCCACCAGCGCCAGCACGCACGCCGCGCCCAGGAACACGTACAGGAAGAACGTCTCCCCGTCCAGCCCCTCCGACACCTCCACTATGTTCAGCGTCTGGTTGTACACCGCATCCTGGATTATCAGAAATCACATATTGAACAAATGGTATAGTAAACGTAAGGACCTGCGAATGTTGGTGGGCATCATCACAGGTCACTGTGAATTAAACCATCACCTGTACAAGACAGGGGCTACTGACAGCGGATTATGTCGGGGCTGCCTACAGGGAGAAGAAACAGTAGAGCACGTAATTTTGCACTGTACAGCCACGGAAGAGGCCAGGACCACATCGGGTCTGCGGGCCGTGATCGGAAGCGGCTCCCAGACACCGCCGCATACAGGGATACTGAGATAATGTTACCAACGACCCAAAGTCCGGCTTCGCTATTTTAAGGAGTTGGGCTGGCTGGGGTTGGGTTAGCATAGGGGGACAATGCACAAAACACCCCACAGCGGGAAGTCAGTGCAGGTCTAACCACCCCCGATTAGAATTAGGATTAGAAATGGTATAGTATCCTATGCTACTATATAAGTTACTAGTTTCAACGCGCGACTTCGCTCGCGTGGTATCTACATGAAAAGTAGCCTATATGCTATTCTTGGCCGAGGTGGCCCCGGCTGAAGAATAGGCCCCTCCATATCTACCTATCCGCGGATGTCTTAAGAGGCGACAAACGGAAAAAGCTAGGGGATGGGCATCAGCGTCCCTCACTTTAACAACGATAGCTCAAACTGCGCTCGCCAACCCGCATGCACAGCGTGGTGAGTATGGGCAAATCCCCCCACATGATAAGGAATTCGCTCTGTCTGTGGGGGAGGCCATGTTCAGCAGTGGACGTCGAACGGCTGAAATGATGATGATAATGATATGCTATATTAGGTAAAGAACTTTATCTATTCCAAGTTTCAACAGAATCGAGCTTATCATCTTCGTACCATCTTAACACTTCATGAAACACTCAATATACACGTAACATTAGAAGGTGAAAACAAAATTCATTGCATGTCATTCAATTTGGCCTCATAGCTCAGTTGGTATGGTAGTAACTCTGCCTTCTTCGGTGCGATTCCCGCACTGGACAAACGTTTGTGTGATTAACACAGATGTTTGTTCTGTGTCTGGGTGTTAAATATTTATCTATTATGTATATCAGTCTCTGGTACCCATAGTGCAAGCTATGCCTAGTTTGGGATCAGTTGACCATAAGTGATAGGTCCGGAATAAAAAAAAATTACCTGGTAGAAGTTACCACTTGCATCTCTGTAGTTAAGCTGAACATTCAAACCAAACGGCCTTCCAGCGAATGCTTCGTTAGGTATGAACGAGTAAGCAAAGGTAGCCTCTTGCTTGGGCTTCACCTCCCGGTTGAAAGGCAGAGCGGTGAAGTTTTGGATGTAGTATGTGTAGTCCATGGGGTAGCGGAAGGATGCCTCCATTGATTCAACAATGTAGTCTTCGGAGCCCTTGTTGATGAAGCCAACAAGGAATTCGACAGGGAATCCAGCTTGCAGATCTGAAATGGATAGGGTTATTTGATAAAGTGATTTGCTTAGTGAACACAATATTTTTCATGCTGAAATTGGTGATGGAAAACATCGTGAGGGGAACACATAGCTTAGTCAGCTCCTCCTAAAAAAGTCAAAAATTTATTTATAAGATAGGATTGCGAAGTTGGTAGGAAAATGTGGCTGAAAACTCGAAGGGCACGTAATGATTTCGAAATAATTTTCGAATTGTTTGGGTTTTGCAGTCAAAAAAAAATATATCCTCCCCCATCTGAGGCGCAAGGAGTGCGCGTTCGATTCCCACAGCGGGACAAATGTTTTCATGATCTGCAAATATTTGTTCCTCGTCTGGGTGTTGTGGTACCATGGTACTCTAAGTTTCTGATACCCACGACACAGGGAATCCTTGTGTGGGGTCAGGACTATGTATGTATGTGGCTGTTGGGTGTTATTTGTTATTTTATTTAATTATTACAAGGCAAACTTATATTTACGGTCAATATCATAAAATGAACTATGTGAGCAACCGCAAAATATAAGTTTGTCACTTCCTACACTAGGAATTTTGCTTTTCTGATTCTGTGTAATGGTACGGAAGCCTCAAGGTGCGAGTTCTCGCACATGACTGTCTTTATTCAAATAAAAGTTTTTTCTTTCTTTCTTCAAAAATAAAATACTTTTTTATCTTACCGAAAACATTGTCACCCAGGCTAGTGATAGGCTTGGTGAACAGAATAGTTGTGTCTACATCCTGCGATGATTTCACAGCAGAGTCATCATCATCTCCTAGCGCATCGTCTCCGACAACCTGGCTGTCTTCTCCCTCTATGTCCACTACATCATCAAGTTCATCCTCTTCTGCTCTTGCTAGGATGTTAGCTGAAATATGAATGCAGTGTTTTTGTTTTGTCATCTGACAATATCAAGACCTGCCCTATTATTTTACAAGTGATACAACTTGTAAAATTATTCGAGCATGGTGTTTAGTCACAGAAAAATCAACAATATGGAGAGTAAATGTTGAATGAAAGTCTCATTTTTACCTAAATATTTAAATCAAATATATTACTTTCTCATAGAGCTTAGAGAATAAACATTTTATGATATTGTTAACACATCTGTGACCTCTGTCTGAGTAGCCAAACAGCTTGAAGGAGATAAGACCTATAGAATATTTCTGACCGATTCGAATGATAGAATCTTTTACCAGACGGGTCCTGAGCTAAATAAACTAGTGCAAAGAACTTGCTAAAGTCTTGTAGCATAGGTACAGAGGTTACAATGTAGATGGCAAAATATTAGGTAAGTAATTATTATGTTAGTAGTTAGTGAGAATTCCACGTACAAAAGAACAGTTCCACAGTAGCTTTCACTCATAAATCTCCAAATATGTACTGCCACGTACATTAGACTTCTCACAAGTAAGAAAATGAGTTTTTGATAAACTTACCATTTCCAAAGCACAGTAATGCTGCTGGTAGGACCAGTAACGCCAGATATATCAATTTCATTGTAAATATTTGGTTATTTACTAGTATTTAGTTGATAAAACTGCGAAGAGGATCGAAGTAGAAGATAGGCCATTCACTTTTGTAACAAACTCGACTCTCGTCTCGGGGCAAAATGCCAAATTTCTTTTCCAACTCGATTGACGTGGAATGTTTTGTCACTAGAGTTGGAAATTGGAAGACAACATACAAAACCGGTAATATTTTTTCTCGGTTACTATGTAGCGCAGAAAAGTCATTTTTCGTAAAATTCCGTTAGTCACCAATGTTTTTTGAATTACGTGCTTAAAAACTGTAGACTCATGCGTTTTAGCAAAGACAATATTTGTAGATTTTTTAGTTTTAGTCATAATTTTCGGAAAATTCACGGTAAAAAATAAATGAGCTTAGGCCTATATATTCTGCAATAACCGGTGGTGTAGCCAGCTCGCTCTATCAAGTTGAGTCAATGTGTGTCAAAAGTCAAAGATGTGTTGCAAACAAAACTGTCATCTCTGAACGATTATAATCGACTTAATCCTACGTTGCCGTTGTCTAAAATTCATAGGCATTTCAGTAGAGGAAAGGATCATTTTGAAACGAATTAAATCTTCTGTTGATCAGCTCGCAGCTCATGCTCTCGAACCCAACATGAACCGCAGATCTATCGGACCGTTGCGATCAGTCTGAGCTGCAAACCGTGGCTCTGGGGACGACGCCGACGGTGTAGTGCAATGCAAGGTCTAACGCCAAAAACGGCTCAGCTTTTCTTTTTCTTGTTGAAAATACACAAATATTTATAGTTTTTTACGCAACCTACAAGTTGAGAGTCGGATGACAGGTTTGAGCTTGCGAAACAGAACACTAATATCCTAACGGAATTGTGAATCGATTAGCTGTGACCGATCAATGTGACTCGATTTACCCACGCATAAAAATAGTCGATTTGCGATCACCGAACAACACTAGAACTGTCAAATTCTTTCATTTTCGGACGGCATCTTTGCACGTGTGAATTTCGAGTATTTCTCGACAAAATAAACTAAAATGGACAAGCCCAACGTACTTGCACGCGTCGTAAAGGTCCTCGGCCGTACCGGCTCCCAGGGACAGTGTACCCAGGTGAAGGTGGAGTTCATCGGAGAGACCAGCCGTCAGATCATCAGGAACGTGAAGGGGCCCGTGCGCGATGGCGACATTCTGACCCTGCTCGAGTCTGAGCGTGAAGCTAGGAGACTAAGATAGGCGGTGAGTTCTAATACCCAAAAGCTTGGAATTGGAAGGATTGACACCATTGTTGTTTGATGTTTGAGGTTATGTTGTTGATGAAAGATGTTTGCAGCAACAGAGCACCCAATCCTCTATTCCAATCCATCAGAAGTCGTTCATTCTGCTAAGGTACTTATTTTAAGATATTTATTCTGATAGGAACTGTAGTTTCTGAGTAGGAAAGTGATGTGGTACGGCACTGAACTCTACATTGCAATTCCTTGTTCAAGGTACCAATTGAATGTGTCCAAGAATTTTTCATTATAGTTATGTAACCTAGCATAACACAGGAGTGGTGTAGAAATCCTCAACAAACACTAAGTTATTGCACTATTACATAGATTTAATCATATTTTTCTATTGTTCCAGGTTTCATCACGAGGAAGGTGTTAGGCTAAGTTCAAAATTACAAGATACCACTTTGGCTTATATCCAAACATGTAACATGAAGCCCATAAATACATAAGTTATCTATCAAACCACTATGTTTTATTTACAAAACTCTACTTCCTTGTAGACTTACCTTCATTTGAAACCTTGAATCATGTTCAAAGAGTCTTAGTAATTTTAATTCATCCATCACACAGCGTTACCTTTGAATAGTTTGATGTATTGTTTTGGCAGGAAATATGTAGTTTCTTTCTGTAATATGAATCAAAACATTGGGCTTGATTGTGCAAAGTTTTATAAGGAAAATGTTAGGCATTCTGTCAGTCGTAATAAAAGACAAATTTTTAGGGCAAGCAGTACCTCAGTTTATAAAATATGACTTCATATTTAAATTATATGTAAAAGTAATTCTTGTCTGTATGTAACATTTTCATGAGCTGAACCAATCTTGTTGAAGGTATGGAGATAGCCTCAACCCTGAGGAAGGACATAGGCTACCTGGCACTGTGCAAGCAAAGTCATAGGCAACCACTAGTGCTTTATAATGGAAATGTAGAATGAATTACTATAGAGGTCTATAAACATCCAGGTCAAACTATCACTGATTAGAGCTAAGTTAAGAACATAAAGGTTAGCTCAACTGATATAAGCCAGTAGTGACAAATAAGTACTTGGGAATCTAGGTGTGCAGTGAAAATTTAACTAGTTTTGTTCAGTAGTGACTTAATTCATGTAACAAAGCCTCTTACAGAAAAAATATTATCTTGCACTGGTAACTTCTGGTCACCAATTAGTGTGGAAAGAATTTAGTCCTTGTATGCATTGTATATAAGGTCCTATTTGTACTGGTCCTCAACTTTGGTTCAAAGTTTTTGATAATAATAACAATGTAAAGTTCTACTCCCTTACTCATAAGCATTGCTCAAAATTAGCCCTGTCTCTGTTTGTTATTATGTAATAGTAAGAGATGGCAATATTTTAAGAATAGTTTACCTTTTGACAGATTTCTATCATTTATAATGAGTTGGTTTAGATTTGATGCAATGGGCCATGTCATCTTATTGCAGTATGTAAGCTTTATTTTACATGAATTTGAACCATAAATGTTTGAGACTGTCAACTTACATCACCGAATAAACAAAATCACAAAGTGGATCTCATGGGACCTTCTTGAATGTAATAATCGTAAAATAAGGTCACCCACACTGCATGCATTTATCAATGCAAACGAACTAGAGGGGCTCTAGTGGGCAGTTTTTTTTTAAAGCTGTGTTCAAACAGCGTGCGATATGCCATGCAATATGAAACAATTGTTGCAAAATGAATGTTTTTTAGGAATTTGACTATCAAGGTAGGGTAGCAAGTAGGGATGAAGTAGTAGTACATGAAGTCGTCAAGATACAAGAGATACGGCGGTAGGTCAATCAAAGTACAAAACATAAAATTCCCATATTGGTTTATTACATTACAGTTAATTAATCACTAACAATAACTGTACACAATTAATAAACACAACAAATGAGATAAGTACAGATCAGCACATACTTTCAAAATACTTCTAAAAATGGAAATTAGTAATTCACACTATTTACAAAAATTGATACTCTTTCACGCTGCGACCACTGAACAGATTGGAATGAAATTTAGCAAGTATGTAGTTATTAGCCTGGAATAACATATAGGCTTTTTATTATCCCAATACCATGCGAGCCAGGAACGAGATACCTCCTGAGGTAGCTAGTATACAATAGTTTTGGTTTCATTGCCCTAAGATGAGGCAAAAGCAGCCTCATATCCTGTTCTGGAACACTGGGTTGCACTTTGAGCAGAAGAACTGGAAGATCCGGCTATGTTTCATATTTCTCGCCCTCACACTGACTGGCCCAGAACAGACAGTTGCCGACCCCACTATAGCATATAAGTATCACGGCCGCGATGAACACGACACTGCACACGGTACATGGCTTCCTCTCCAGGAAGAAGCCGATAAGGTACAACACCATAAACATTACGTGTGTATTCACTAGAGCCGGATTCACGGGCTTCGGGATCAGCAGCACGGGGATTAGCCATTGCAAACAATACATCTCGTCTGGAAGGTCGGCAGACGGAAGACTTGGTAGATTCTAGAGTTGGAGAGTTATCTTAGGCACGGCATTCGACATGGTTCATAGGATAAGTACATTATTTCGTCGATTTGACTTGATGCACTTTGCATGCGATTGGGATGCGACCGACTTGCGTTGCGATTGACTCCCGATTCCCAAGATAATCTAAACACAACGTACGTTTCCGATTTCAGATTTGATTTGATTTGATAGTAGGCTATGTAGGTATTTAATTTGTTTTTTTGGCAAGTTTGCAAGTTTGGCAACTTGACTTTGACATCAATATTATCATATTATTTAATGTTCTTCCCTTTTGGGCTGGCTATGGCATCTAGGCCTTACCGCCAAGTCTTACGTGTATTTTTTCTTGTTAATTTGTTTATCTTTCTTCATTTTCTTTCGTTTATCATCGTCAAGTCAAGTTAAGTTCAGTCAGTTGGAGGGACCTATTGGCGCCACCTCGAAAAATGACGATACACGCAATCATTTCATTTCACTTCACTTGTGCGGTTTACTCAAACGATATTACGCAAAACACCACCTTAATCACATAATATTATTCAATTTAACACTAGTTTTGTAAAATAAATTAAGAGCACAACATCATTTTCTCAAGTTCCCGCCAAAAAGTCCCTTTGACATTATAACACGTGACGGTGACGTTTTGTCCATTGGTTTTTTTTCCTTTCAGGCTGGTTATGGCTTCTTAGGTCATAAATATTTTATTTTTGATTTGTTGCATAGCGCTTAAATCGCCCCATAGAACAACACTTACTCATCATCACTTATAATTATAATTTTGATAATTATAAAAATCTTTCAAAAGCATAACAATTCATAAGGTATGTATTGCCATCCCTCTATTAAATAATGAGAAAAAGAAGTGACGGGGATAGGTGTTTGTTTAGTACTTACCAACTTACCTTCTTAATTCTTATCTACCTACAGTTTGGAACACATGCGAGGACTAGGTACATTGTACAGACGCAGACAGACGTGTTGACACCGATGCCGATTTTGACTCGAAATTCCCTGCTAAGTACATCGAACACAGAACTGTGTTCGATGGCTAAGTATTGGACGATTATTTACCTACTTATTTTATTAATATCTGGAATTTCCATTTTGTTCCGTAAATGGTCTTTTGTAGTCGATTTCACAATCGAGTTTATCCAAATAGGTAGGTAACTATGTCGTCCATTTTGTAACTGCGCGGAAGGTCTATTACGATCGACTAGATAAGCTATTAATAATTATTGTACAGTCAACCAGTTTGAGATGTAGGCTACTGTATAACCTTTTCTCACTAAATCTACGTCGCAATGCCTCATCGCTGGATCTGACATTAGATCTGCTAGTTATACAAGGTGATTCATAACATGTATACCATCCCGAAAGGGGGTTATTCTATCAACAAAAATAAATAATACTAGCGAAAAAAAACAACAATTTTTTCAAAAAAATTTATGAAAAAATATTAAATTTTTGAATATTTTTTCATAAAATTTCTTAAATTAGCTGTTTACGGTATTTTTATCATCTGTAGAACTAATAACTAAACGTACAAGAAGTTCGGAATCGAGATTGCTACCTATAACAGCTGATTCATTGAGTTTGACCTGATTTGTCACCTCTAGAAGGTAGTGACGTTACTGCTATGGTCTCCGCTGAAAACCAGCGCTGGGTGCACACATCAGTGTGTATCCAGCACAATACTGAGTGGAGGCCATGTTTTCCAAGAGCTCTGCTGCGCACAATATCTTCTATCATTAAGCATTTAATTTCTTTAATTTCTTCTTCTTAAGGAAAATAAAAATCTTTCTTTCTTTCTTTCTTTCTTTCTTTCATTTGACCCCAAAACAGCTGGTTTTCGCATAGAGTTTTTTCAGTGAAAAATGTCGAATTTCCAAAAGTCGTAGAACAAACTTTATTGCCAATTGGTTGTAGAATAAGCCCCTTTCGGGATGGAATACATATTATGAATCACCTTGTTTATCGATATATCGTATCATATCACATATATATGACTCATATCGTTTTTATATTGTCGTTCGACTTTTTAGCATGGAAATAATGCATCGGAGTGACATTAGGCGACTTTCAATCCGCGTAGGTACCACCACGCGAGCGAAGCCGCGTGCGAAAGCTGTTGTAAAATAAATGTCGGTTAGCCAACAAGTAAACGATGATGTTTCAACAAAAGGGAATGACGTCAACGATCGATTTAGTTTGAAAAGGTTCTATAGTGGCCTACAAATTGAACTTGTTGATTGTATCTACCTACTTACTAGTTCACCCTCAACATTTCCATCAGTTCCTTCAGAGAGTAGGTAAGAGCGTTTTTCCACGAGCTATAATATATATATATATTATATACACATGCTATGCATATGTGTCGTGTATATGCTATGCATGCTATCCATGCTGCATATACACGAGCTATAATTAATACTTTATTAACTCGTTAATTAATTAATTCAAAAACCTTTCGGGCGCCAAAATTATTATTATTATATTATACTATCCTATCCTACTAATCTAATAGATGCGAAAGTTTGTGACTAATGTTTGGATGTTTATATTTTTGGATGTTTGTTGCGTAACGGCTCAGCCGTTTTCGATGAAACTTGGAATAGATAGAGTTCTTTGCCTATAATAGCATTATGCTTTCTATCTAGGTACCACGAGAGCGAAGCCACGCTTACCTATATGCTATTCCAAGTTGAGAACTATATTCTTCATTCATCAAAATAGGTTCATCCGTTTCGGGGTTTGATTGATTAACGAACATCCTTTCGTTGCCTCGTGGAAAAAAACCCTAACTATGTGATATATATCAATGTCCGCCCCCGCGATCCCCATTGTAAGTACTAAATCGATTTTTTCTATCAACCCCGCTAATGTTCCGACTTTCAGAGTGATGAGATAGGGCACATAAATGCCACCCACCATGGTGCTACGCCGAATGCTATGTTGCTACGAAAAATGCTACGGCGCTACACCAAATGCTACGGTGCTACGATTCATTACGTGACCTGTAGAATATTTTTCGGGTACTATCTACTTTTTTTTTTTTTTTTGTGCTGGCTCCTATTTGGCTCAACGAATTAGCATTGCCATCCAGGGTGGTAATTCCGCCAGCGTCTTGGGGACGCTTCCGACTGATGACTGACTTTATGATAGTAGTAGAGTATAAGAGTGACTCTCAGGTCACTCTACTAGTATCATAAATTTTATGATCTACTGGAAAGATCTGCTATGGGAAATTGACAGATAATTTTTACAGTTGACTTTTTTCATTTACTTCGCTCGAACTGATAATCTTAATAAGATATTTTTTACGAAAACTAAAAACCGACTTCAAATTCCTGAATATTGACAGGATTATATCCTCTTTTTTTTGTTATCAACCTCTTTGCGTTTTGCTTACCTACTGAGGATGACACTGGCCACCTACACTTTCGAATAAAAAACAAAAGTAAGTATGACATTGTATCCATTCATCATCAATAAGGCGTTTTGGCGGGAACGTGAGAAAGTGATGTTGTGCTCTCAATTTATTTTACAAAACTAGTGTTAAATAAAATAATATTATGTGATTATGGTGGTGTTTTGCGTAATATTGTTTGAGTAAACCGCACAAGTGAAGTGAAAATAAATGATTGCGTGTATCGTCATTTTTCGAGTTGGCGCCAAGAGGTCCCTTGAGGTTTTAGTAAAATAGCCACCATCTTATCTTACTAAAACTGAATTAGACTTGACTTGACGGTGACTTGACCATGACTAAGAAGTAAAATGAAGAAGAAAGATAAAAATAACTACGAAGAAATATAAACGTAAGACTTGGCGGGATGACCTAGATGCCATAGCCAGGCCGAAAGGGTAAAAACTTCAAAAAAAAACATTATCGATAATAACTCTTACGTTACTGACTGACTGACTGACTGACAATCAAACGTAGTGGTTTTATTCTCTTTGAAAATCAACGCAGAGTCTAACCAAAATCCTAAGAGTATGAAATTTGCAGGGTTGCGTAACGTATGGGTGCACAGAAAGGAATTCCCGACACACAACCCCTAAGGTTAATGATTGTGTAAAAATAGCAGCAACCGAACAAGTCGCTTTTCAAGAACTCCCTTTCTTAGCAAGTTATCTGCTAAGTTTACTGACATGACCTATTAATTCTTGGTAATTTGGGTCCAACTTCTTTTTAAATTAGTTTGTAAATGACTTTTGGAAAAAAAAGTGTCTAGAACGCGCTTGAAACCATTTAATAAAACAAAATAGACTTGAAGCCTCATTATGAGGAGACCTTTCTTTAGAATTATTTGTTTAGTTGGAAGAAGTCACGTTTCTACGCCTACAGACTGATACTTGAAATAATTAATGTATCTACTTAAAATAATTGTTGGTACCTAAAACAAGTTACAAATATAAGCCCTGGTATTCTTTAGTATTTCAGCCGTTTATATCTTTATATCCCCTCACACTGGCCCTGTTTAAATCGAAATCACTGCCAGATTTGATGCTTATTTGATATTATCCCTATAGTAAAATATCATCATCATTCCAGCCGTTGAAAGTGCTGAACATCGGCCTCCCCCCCAGACTTCAGAGTGACGTCCTAACAATGTCCTAAATTTTGTTTGTTAACTAGGGACTTATTATTAATTTATTGTTAGTATTTTTGATTTTTGTTAAGACTTTTTTTTTTTTTATACAACAGAGGTGGCAAACAAGCTTACGGCCCACCTGATGGTAAGCGGTTACCGTAGCCTATGAGCGCTTGTAATACCAGAGGCATCACGCACGCCGACCCCGAACCCCCTTCCCCCCTAAAGAGCTCTGGCAACCTTACTCACCGCAGGAACACAACACTATTTGAAACAAATAATGTTATTTGGCTGCGATCTTTTGTAAGGCGGAGGTACCTCCCCAGGCAGGCTGCTCCAATTCAGAACGAGAAAATCTCGCTGTGCCCTATTACTATTGACTATTGTGGAAGAAAATTGCCCATACTCACCACGCTGGGCATGCGGGTTGGCGAGCTCAGTTAGAACTATCGTTGTTATAATCAGGGACGCTGCTCATCCCCTACTATTTTTCCCTTAGTCGCCTCTTACGACATCCACGGGTAGGATATGGAGTGGCCTATACTCCAGCGGGGTCTACCACGGCCTCTTAGTAAGAAAATACTGGCAGCATTTTACAAAGTGTTTGGTAATTTTTGAGAAATTCTATCTACATTTGTGTACCATTAACTGACACAAAGGAAATTAAAGATGATTGATATAAATGAATCAAGATCAAGATAAATATCAAGATAAATGTACCCATATGCCACCCGAAGCTGTCATCCATACGGTCTAAAGATTGATTCACATACACATAGTTCAAGCGCTGATTTCCAGGTCATATTAGCGTTCATATCATGTTTTCTAATCAAAAGATATAAAGAAAAACTCGTCTCCCACTAAATAAGTTCTTACTATGGAGCGATGTCAATACATTATGAACATATGTACCTGTATGTGTAGTTGTAGGTTATATAGTTAGGTATAATAAAGGCTCTATTCCAATCCTTTCTCATTGAATAATCCGTTAGCTTCTAATGCGCATGCTCCCGCATATGGAGCCTGTTTCATTTGCCTGAAGTTCCCGCCAGTGACGGGCCGACACCCGACCCACCACCACCTACCCAAAACTCACACAATAACAGCCCAAAATGACACTCATAAAGACCCAGTGATATCTAAAACAAAAGCCTACAAAAAGCCTACAAGTGTTTAGCCCGAAACAAATAAGTAATTAAAACAATGATTGCAATTAAACCAATGGTGACAAAGTTAACCGACATAATAGCGTACACTTGTTATTTATTGGTCCTCATTATGTGCCACGACGAGGAATAGAAATTTTCAATTGACTGTAAGTAATCGAGGTAAGATCACCTAAAGGTTTAGAGATGGCGAACACAGCCCATTTGATGAGGAGGCAGAGCTCTCGCGACCTTTACGCACAGAGGTCCATAGATCGCATGGAAATGAAGGAATTACGAGGGCGATTGGTCACAATGGAGAACGGACTGACCTCGCACAGAACTGTTATGTACGGCGCTACGAATGAGGCGTTCGAAGACACGAGCCCTAACAGGCGCTCCGACACGCCGAGCAAGGAAAGCTCTATCGAAGAGCGTGGGGCAACCAAACCCGAAGGCGGCGTCGAAAGAGAATCTTGGGATAGCAAGCTTACTTTCTTACTAGCGACGGTAGGATACGCTGTTGGATTAGGAAACGTTTGGCGATTTCCGTACCTCGCCCAAAAGAACGGTGGCGGAGCGTTTCTGATACCGTATTTTGTAATGCTGGCAATCGAAGGCATTCCGATCTTTTACTTGGAACTGGCGATTGGGCAGAGGTTGAGGAAAGGCGCGATCGGAGTCTGGCATCAGGTGTCGCCGTACCTTGGCGGAATCGGCATCAGCTCAGCAGTGGTGTCCTTCAACGTGGCGTTGTATTATAACTCTATTATCGCGTGGTGTCTCTTCTACTTCGCGCAGAGCTTCCAAGCCGAGCTGCCGTGGTCGGAGTGCCCGAAGAAGTACCTGGCGAACGGATCTTATATCACGGAGCCGGAGTGTGCGGTGAGTTGTTATGTAACCTTCTGTTATCCCTAACCAATTTAATAAATGCGGAAGTGTGTTTGTTTGTTTGTTTGGCGGATTAACATGATTTTTAGCCGCCTGTGCAGAAGGAGGATAATGTTTTTGCATGCAAAGTGCTGATTTTATTGCTTTATTATCCTAAAGTAAACTAATTTGAAAAGAGACGTGTCATCAATATATGGAGCCTGGGCCTGCACTGTGTACACTACTCTAAAATATGGCTAAGCGATAAAGTAAACGTATTTAATAGATATTATATACATATTTTATTTAAATTGACTTCGTTCTAAGGTACATTATGATTTTCTTCGACAAAGAGAGCAACACACAGCGCTACAAAAATATGGCGGATGGACGTGCGTGCAATGTCATTTTGACAACCTACATTTATCTGACAAAACAAAAACATCAAATCAAACAACATGACATGAAAAATATGTCAATGTCATGTCAAACGCCAATTATAAACCAACATGGCGGCCTTCAAATAGTGTTCACATAGTAAAAAACTTACCAGAAGAACTATTCTTGTACCATCGCATTTGTCTTCAAATTAATGAAATTGTATTTTTCTTGTAATCTCCTAATTTTTCTATGTAGTGTAGTGTACATGGACCAGGCCCGGAATGAAATGGCTTCTTTAGAAAAATGTTTCTGTCCCTTTCTTGTAGATGGAAATAACAGCTTGCTTTTTATGTCACTGATTCTTTCTTGGTCATCCTGTATTAGGTCAGTGACCAGGTTGAGGTAAAGATAAAGATAACGATCATTTATTTGCTTAAACATGCGTACAGTGATGGAGGTATGGTGGGTTATGATCGTCGGTGAAAGAATCAGTGTAGTGAAAGGATTAAAGTGCGCCTCTTATTTCGATGGAAACAATAAAATCGGGGATAACTTAAGCGCTGTCAAATGAAGTTAATTTAGTTAATGAAGTTAGTTTAGCTAAAACTGAATCGCCACCATTTGTTACTTTTTATCCGAGTCTCGTGCGAGCGAAGCTGCGGGCTGAAGCTACTCATTTTTACGTTACCAGCAAACCGCGCAAACCAACAAAAGAGATGATTTACGAAGTCCCTTGGGAGCCTGAAAATGTAATTGCCGACTCAAGCCGTGTTCAAACCACGTGCGATATGTCATCTTATGTATGTTTAAAATTAATTTCAAAATGTACCATACGCCTACTGATGAAAGTCAATTTTGAGTTTCCGGCTCTTTCTAAGTCAGAGGCACGTCCAAAAATTTTGGCTCATGCCCACATTTTGTTAGTATTCCATAGTGACAGTGTGCAAGCTTATCGCCGCTTATAAGAATAATTATTGGGTCTCTCAAGATTTTTTCCTTCACGTGTTAATGCGCAAATTAATTTTTCAAACAAAAAACTCATTGATCCGCGTCCGAGTTCAAACCCACGACCGGATCGAAAGTCGGGGAACCTCCCACTAGGCCAACACGGCTTTATATAACTAGCAATATTACTTTCCTAATAAACAGAAAACCAAATATCTCCCAGCGCGTTAAAATCGAATGTTGATTAAATATTTGCGTAGCAGCCGCTACGAGACTACCAATGCGCTACGAAACGGAACGCGTAGGCGTCATTGCAAAGTAAACATTATCCTACAAAAATAAGGTTTGTTTTGCGAGATCAGGGGTATAATTTGCAATAACAATATTACGTAACTAGTAGCTACGGGCGTGCTACGACACGTTCTGCGTAGGCAGATTGATCTAGCAAATCAATTCAGAGCATTGAAAACTTTATACTTATGGAAACACGTCTCCTTTTCGCACGTTGAATGACTAAAGACTATTAATTTATTAAGGTACTATTCATATTCATATTCATATATTCATATTCATTCATTTATTGCCAACATGTACATGGATACAGCTTAGGTGTAAGGGTAGCTTAAGTAAGTACATGTACCCTGTAGGGCGCTGCAAATGTCTTGTTTTACAAACATTTAAATAACATTTAAATACTAGCTGACCCGTCTCCGTTTTTGTGTTCAAGTATGTTCCAACCTTAACTCTTGTCACTTGAGATCTTGATTTGACCCTGTTTTATGTGTGCGGAAGCCTCAAAGCCCTAATCGAACTTGATCGAACTTAACCGTCTTTTTTTGTTGTAATTGGAAATTCCCTTATAAATTGACTCGGTAAATTCTATTCACTATTCTGTGGTAAATTAGCGCGCAGCTGTCACATATTAGAAAATAGTTACCTAAGCCAAGCGGCGATTTAAGTTTTACATCCGACTAGGCCAACACGGCTCACTGACCGATAAACTGCGTGCTCGTCTTGCGGACTCACAGTCATCATCCGCTAAAAATAATGTCAAACGGGTCAAAGAAACGTCTTTGAGTTCTTTGTGTGAATTTCTCTACTCTAGCCTTTGAACTATGCTGTGCAAAGTAAGACGAGCTGTCCACTAAAGCAGGTTAGCACAGATGCACACACAACTGACATTGTAGTAAGGCTTTGAAGCTTGCTCGCAACGATGACCAAAAAATGAAATGTCGCGTTTACAAGATGATTAATAACATATTGTATAGGTATAACAAAGTTATTAAAATTCTTTCATTTTGTTGATAGTGGAAAAAAAATGACAATTAATTAATTATTATTTTTTAATAATTAGCATTTTTTTTGTTTTTATCAACTTTATAACTAATCATTAAACGTACGAAAAGTTAACCATCAAGACTGCTACCTAAAACAGATAATACATTGAGTAAAAAAAAAAAAAAGAACTGTCTATTTTACTGAAGTAGACCAAACTTTATTTCCCATTGGATTGGGTGTAGAATAAGCCCCTTTTGGGCTTGCATACATATTATGAATAACCTTGTTTACCAACGCTTTAGTATACAGCGGGCTTTAGGACTTTAGAAAAGTAAATTGTATAGATAGGTACTTAGGTTTCTTCGTCTGTGTCGTCTCAGTTAATGAGAAATGGGATTAATGTCTTAAAATGAACTGAGGATACGAATAAAAATTACTTTGTTTCACATTCCTTTGAAGCTGAAGAATATAAGATTGATGTTATCTCATCGGTACAACATGTGACAGACAAATACATATCTAGGTATAATAGCATAGGGTACGTTTTTGCTAGCGCAGCAGCGTTCGCGATGTTTGAAGAATGTTGAAAATTACAGATTCCTTCATATAAACAAGTAGGTATAGAAACAGATAAATATTTCTATTATACTACGATATTTCGTCTGCCCAAGATTTACGGAGACAGCGTCTTTCGTTCCATGGCGTAGTTGATATAGCATTGCAGATTCAAGGCGAAGATGCGGGATCGAATACCACTGGTTCGAAAATTTTGGGTATCATTTAGGTAAATGCTAAAGATGCGTTTGATATACACCATCATCATCGTCATCAGCCTGTAGAAGTCCACTGTTCGAAATAGGCCTCCCCCAAAGAGTTCCATGACTAACGGTCTTGAGCCTTCTCCATCCACTGACTTCCCGCAACATTAACCATGTCGTCGGTCTATCGGGTGGGGAGCCTTCCAACATTGCGTCGCACGGTTCGTGGTCGCCATTCGAGAACCTTTACTCGCCAACGGTTGTCGGTTCTGCGAGCTATACGGCCTGCAACTGCCACTTCAACTTGCTAATTCTGAGAGCTATGTCGGTGACCTTAGTTCTTCACACCATCATATCCGTTGATATTCACGTTCGCACTTGTAGAATAGGCCTCTCCATTACTACCCGTGGATAAGAGATAAGAGGCGACTAAGGGAAAAAAGCTAGGGGATGGGCAGCCGCGTTCCCTATCAACAATAGCTTAATCTGCGCTCGCCAACCCGCATGCCCAGCGTGGCGAGTATGGGCAAATCCTCCAAATGATTGTTCGGGTGCTGGACGTGCAAGGTTGGTCGCGCTGGAAATCTATGGGGGGGCCTTTGTTCAATGCAGTGAACGTCCTACGGCTGAAATGATAATTATGATCTCTAAAAGTCATAACGAGACGCCTGAATGAAATTCCCGATTTAGAATACTTTAATTTCGTTGTGAGACCTTCAATTATTCCTTGGCACTTGGCATGCCTGCCACAGCACAGGTACTGATTTATTAAATTCCATTGTGTTTATAAATACCTACCTTTACCAATTGCCCTTTTATTAGAAAACTGCGAGCACTGGTGTATTGGAGGTAGTGGCCCCGCCTTCAGATCCACAGGTCGTGAGTTCGAATCTCGGTCGTGCACGAATGGATTTTCCATTCGGAACATTTATGTGCGCTATAATAGTGCTCTCAAACGGTGAAGGAAAACATCGTGAGGAAACCGGCATGTCCTAGAACCTAAACATTCGATAAAAATTGAATGGCCCTTTTCAGGGTCACCATACCTCAAACTGATCATTGACCTAATACAAGATGACCAAGAAAGAATCAGTGACCCGACGAGCAAGCACTAAAGTTTATAACCCACGCAGTATCCTAATTAACCCAATTACGTAAAGTGACATACAACAAAAAAAAGGTCAGTGAACAGATAATAGTAGGGTTGTTAGTTTCATTGCGGACGATTTCCGGTTGCTGAACACTTCCGGCCCGGAAGGAAGCGAAGCGTCTTTATGTATTGGTTTGGGGGAAAAGGAAAAATCAATTGCATTCCTTCTAACCGAATTATTTCTTTTTTGATACGCTTCATTATTAAGGAAGGTCAATAGTTCACTAGAAAAAAAAGTCATTTTGTTAGGTATATAAAAAACCCGGGTACCTACATAAGATTACATTTACCTAAATGATACCCAAAATTTTGGAACCAGCGGTATTCGATCCCGCATCTTCGCCTTGAATCTGCAATGCTATATCAACTACGCCATGGAACGAAAGACGCTGTCTCCGTAAATCTTGGGCAGACGAAATATCGTAGTATAATATAAATATTTATCTGTTTCTATACCTACTTGTTTATATGAAGGAATCTGTAATTTTTCAACATTCTTCAAACACATCGCGAACGCTGCTGCGCTAGCAAAAACGTACCCTATGCTATTATACCTAGATAGGTATTTGTCTGTCACATGTTGTCTGTGTAAAGTTCGAAGCTTTTAAAACATTAGGAACCCCTTTTAAAACATTATTTACCTACTTGCCTTGTTAGGGTTGCGAATTTACAAAGAAGCCCAAAAGGAAAGTTTGCGTAACATTTCAGTCTTGAAATCGCTTATAAAGCCGCTTTTGAAGGTCGCTTCGGTGGTGAAGATAAATTACTTTTTAAGAAATGTAATTCTTTAGCTGACTGGAAAGTTAGGTAGTGATAAGTTTTCAAATAGGCTATTTCAAACGAAACCCCAAATAAAATGCTTATCTCGCTGTCTGTCAGGCTCTCGTATGTCCTGACACGTACCATCAACTTTGCGATTTTATTTAGGCGGTGACTAAGTTGACAGTCTCAAAGATTTAAGGCTCAAATTCGTGTAAAATAGTGCTGAAACGTTCTTTTTTTATTGTTATTTTATTGATGATGGTTACGCGTTTGACCACCATCTCACTTTTGCAAGTGAAATGTGGCCTAAGATGGAGCACGCTTTACCAGACGGAACTTATTCACTCTAGATTTGAAGACTCCTAGATTGTACTCATCCGGGAAAACATACGCAGGCAGATCGTTCCACTCTTTGCCAGTACTTATATTAAAGAGGCGTAATATCTCCGAAACTGTTCACCTCTGCATTGGAGGATGTTTTTAAGCTTCTGCACTGGGAAGGACATGGCATCAACATCAATGGCGAATACATCACTCACCTTCGATTCGCCGATTGTAGCGGTGGCGTATAGTGAGACAAATGTTTACGAAAAAGGTTGAAGGGTTGGGAGAGGCAATGACACGTCCGCGCGTTATCTATCGTAAAGACCACTGCCTCTAAAAATAGTTCGGCTAAACCGCGTCGCTAGGCACGCGCCCCCTCCCCCGGTCCTATGCGTCTCCCGCGCCTTATTCCAACCCTGCGCTTTATTATAAAATAACACATACAAAACAGGAAGAAATAAAGCTATATAGCATAGGTAAATAAAACTAACATTAAACAAAATCATAAAATTATCGATGCGATCACGCGTCGCTTACATTCCCCTCCCTAGTGCTGCCACAGCACTCATCATCCATAGTGTTAGGCGCGACGCGTGTCACGATCCGTCGTGAGAGGCCGGACTTGAATATTCTTTGTACGATCGATCCAACGCCGGTATGCGGCCGCGCTCATCGCTTGAGTTGACGCGTCACAGAATACGTGTAGCTGCTGCTGTAAGTTCATATAGCGCTCGGTTATCAATGCCGGCGCGCTATTCAGTGCGTCTGAACTGAGATCGTGCGTCTCGCTCTCACGCGCAGGTACTGGGTTCTGTGTACTTCTAGTTACCGACTCGTAGTGCTTAGGTAGGCAATTTGGATCAATGTTCTTCATTGTGCTCAGCCATCCGGTCCATTTTATAAATATTTGGTCTGTTATTTCGTCGTCCCAACTGATACCAGATCTCCAAGTATCTTGTAACATGATCTTGCCTTTGATCGTGATAGGCGAAAGAAATCCATTGACGTCGAATATGGACATTAGCACTCGAAGCATTTTTCGTTTAGTAGGTTTCTTTTGTCCGAGCAATATTGGCGTAGGAATTCTTTTGAATGACACATCGAATCCCAGGTTATCATCAGTCGGAAACCTTTAATTTTACCTAAAATTAGGCCCAGTGAACTTTCTCCGTCGTATAGTTGTCCGTTTTTGAACGTTACAGATGTCGATCTCAAGTTATCCTTAGGCAGATCTTGAAGTACAGACTGAATATTAGATGTCCAGTTTCTGATCTCGAATCCATCTTGTTTATGAACGAAGGTGTCGTCGTTCACAAGTCGAGTTGCCGTTTGTTGAAGATGTTCCAGAGTTGTTACTCCAACAGATTCCAACGCAAATGATTGACTCATCTCGTCTTGAGTTTCTCGTAAGATATGCTCACAATCATTGTTTTCTACTCCTGTCAGGAACAGAGTAGACTGCGGCTTCACATCATGATTGCCCGCTGACTTGGTTCGCATGCACCCGTGCATGCACCACCCTAGCGGTGTGCGGGTAAAGTAGGGATCAGTAGGTTTACCCTTAATTACTTCCAACGGTAAAAGTAAATCGTAATTGTCCTGCCCTATCAAAAGTTCCGGTCTATCTTGTCCATCACAAATCACATTTTTCATTTCCGGTTTCATCAGTTCATAATCACTCGTGTCCACGGCAGTAACATTTTGCACTGGTAAGTTCATGTTTGTTACACTGCGCGCCCGAATCGTAAACTTAGTTCCTTCACAGTTAGAAAGTTCAAGGTCGAGTACCTCGCTATGGCACACCACTTCACTATTGTCCCATGCACCGCACACACGCAAGGATTGTTTATTACCCCGTAATCCTACTTTCGACGCGAGCGCAGCGCTTATCAACGTCACCGTTGATCCGTCATCAAGTAGCGCGACACTACGAAAAGTACCGTTAGGGCCGTGTAGGTAAATAGGCACAGTTTTTAACAAAACTTTACGACAGTTCACTTGAAGATGATTTACGTTTTCCACTAGCGGCTCAGTCTCGGTCTCAGTCTCGGTAACATCGGTAATATTCACACTATTACTCGGCACTGAGTTTTTATTCACTATGTAATGCAACAAACGATGATGCGATAGTCCACATTTGTCTACGTCACAGACCGGTGCAGTACAGCTATCTTGTTTATGTTGTGACGTCAGACACTTGTAACAAATACCCTGCCGCTTCACAAATGACCATCTGTCCCTACGCAGCGATTTTTTAAACTTTTTACAGTCTTGCAAGGGGTGCGCAGACACATGACAGTAACGACACTTATCATCACTTTTTTGTTCATTGTTCATCACTAAAGTACGATGTTTATAGTTTTCGTTGTAACTTTGTTTACCAAAACTTTGCATGTTTGGTAAGTTCACAGAAGTTTTCGATATTTTCACAGCTTCTTCACTGAGAAAGTCAGACAAAATCAGCAGTTTCGGTTTTTCAGTGTTACTGATAAGAGGATAACAGTAATCCGTCCATTTGGAGACCAGTACTATCGGTAGTTTTGCCAGGATGACCGAAACAATGTTCATTCCCTTCAGGTAATCTTCACGTCCGATGGCAGTCACAGCTGCGACACAATTTCTCACTTTCGCAGAGAATGGAATAATATCCTTCTGATATTCTTGTGCCATGGGGCGTAATTTACTTATGTCCTGTAGAATCCTGGATATGATTACATCAGGATTTCCAAACTGAAGTTCTAGCGTGTTCATGACATCGACTGCGGAAGTAGCACCAATGAGCAAGGCGGTAACTGCTTCTTTGGCTGGTCCTTGAAGGCTCTTCCTCAGTCGCCACAAGTTTTCTTTGTCACTAAAGTTGCACACTTGAGAGGACTCTTCAAAAGCTTGCTTAAACTGTAACCATTCAAGCGGATCACCAGAGTATTTTGGTAAGTCCCTCGGTGTACATAAACGATTCAGCATTCTATCGTTAGATTTGCTGGCATCAGTAGCGGAGGCAGCAACTAGGTCTTTCAGAGCACTCGCCAGGGCTTGCACGGTTCCATCAGTACCACCAGGAGCTGGTGGTGGCAGCAGGCGAGGTTTGAGCGTGAGCTCCGTAGCGAAATGTTGCGGGCCGGCGGCGGGGTCCATATGGTGCAGGTTCGATTCCTGCTGTGCCGGGCGCAATACATTATCACAAGTGCCACGGTGAGTGACGCTCCGAGTTTTCAACTCTTGTCGGCTACTTTCCAGCCATTCTTCCACTACACGGTCATTGTTTTCACTCAGACATTTTTCCGACGGTAGGCTGCAGCTGCTGCCCTCGTCTTCCAATTCCGCGAGATCCGCATCTAGTTTCTTATCGATCAATTCCATTCTAATTTTAGCCTTTGCTTGAGCGGCTTCCAATTCCAGCCTTTTCTTTCTCGCCGTTATAGATGAAGTTGATGATGACTTTTTGCGGGTAGACTTTTGGGCACTTCGCACTGTAAAAGTTCCAGGTTGATTTTGTTCCATTTTGTTCCCGGGTTCAATAGGTTTTACAGCTTCTTTAGAAGTATCTGGACGTTCGACTTTGCATGGTTCTCGAACTTGATGAGCATCTTTTTGTTGCGCTTGGTCTTGCTGCTCCTCCTTTTTTCTCGCACTTCTAGTGCTCACCATACTTCTCGGAGGTGTTTTATACATCCAGAGATCCGGCTCGAAGACCAACAAATGTAGCGGATGGGGTAATGGTCAGTGAAACAACTGGTTACGAAAAAGGTTGAAGGGTTGGGAGAGGCAATGACACGTCCGCGCGTTATCTATCGTAAAGACCACTGCCTCTAAAAATAGTTCGGCTAAACCGCGTCGCTAGGCACGCGCCCCCTCCCCCGGTCCTATGCGTCTCCCGCGCCTTATTCCAACCCTGCGCTTTATTATAAAATAACACATACAAAACAGGAAGAAATAAAGCTATATAGCATAGGTAAAGAAAACTAACATTAAACAAAATCATAAAATTATCGATGCGATCACGCGTCGCTTACACCGATGATATAGTCATAATTAACCGTTGGGGAGTAAAGGTTCTCGAATGGCGACCACGAACCGGGTGACGCAGTGTTGGAAGGACCCGATGGACCGATGACATTTTAAGGGTTGCGGGAAGTTGGTGGATGGAAAGGGCTCAAGACCGTTCGTCATGGAACTCTTTGCGAGAGGTCTATGTACAGCACTGGACTTCATCAGGCTGATGATGATGTAATGACATGTAACTTGTTTGTTATCAATAAATGAACTGAACTGAACAAGACATTTTTTCGGAACAAGATTTATGTATAGGCGAAGCTTAAATTAAAGAAAATAACCAAAATTATCGACAAAATCTATTGAAGTTGTTTAACAGAGTTCCTTGGTCCTCGTTCCGATACAGTGTTCTTTTTTTTTTTTTTTTTTTTTTTCAATCAAACTAATTTCTACGGACTTAGTCGTCCGTACCCTGTTTTGCTTATGTTTATTATTTTTTAAGTTAGCTTTATTATTTCTCACATTGCTCCTCTTTTGGAGTACTCGGATACATTGTTTCTTACAATTACTTAAATTACAAAGGTTAGTGATACACTGATACCGATACAGTGTTCTGTAGGTATTAAATCAAAAGTAGAGTACTTACTCTTACATATTTAAGTAAATACCTAAGCCCTTTTTAAAGATTGTCTTATTTATTCAGACCCCAAAATGGTTTACTTACTTACCTAAATATTGGACAAAAATTTTAAATGGTGATCTAATGGTGGCTAAACAAATTGTAGTTAACTTCGGGATAATTTATACTATTTGTACCCAAAAACGACAATTTATTTTTATCGCTGAGCCCCATCTGTGCTGGTTAGGTACCTAAGTACAGTCAACGACAAAAAACGGAGAAGCCCTTTAGAGTTTTTTAAGGTTGAACTAAGATTCGATAGCTTTGGTCTGCAAAATAATATGGTTAATAGATCAAGATGGAGCAAAAGTGAGTTATAACAATCTCAAAATGTTTCCTTATCTTTTTTTATAGTTGACTGTACCTTCGGGCTTTTGAAATGAGCTGAAAAGAATGTTAAAATGGGGCTAAAACGAAACTCCTTACATTTTTGTTGCCGAGTTTCCAAGGTATATGAAATATCATAAAAATGCAGGTACTCATTATGTAGAATTTCTATGAAGAGTTTTATGAGATTATTTCCAGTAGAAAATGTTTCGTGGAATTTTTTTAAAGGTTATTATTATTATTATTATTTTATGTTATACGGATGCAAACAGGCTTACGGCCATCCTGATGGTAAGTATTTACCGTCGCTTATTGACATCAGCAACACCTGGAGCATTGCTAATGCTTTGCCTGCCGAACCCCTCCCCCCTAAAGAGCAATTAAGAGCCTATTAAGTTTGACATCTAGATTACTACCTAAAACAGCTGAATAATTGAGTTTCAAGATTTGACCCCAAAACACCTGATTTTTTCATAGTCTTTTTAATGAAAAATGACGAATTTCCAAAAGTCGTAAAACAATCTTTATTGCCAAATGGGTGTAGAGATAGCCCCTTGCGGGGTAGCTATAGCATCTTGTAAAGGGCTCAGGTGTAGGTAATAATCTCGCTTTTCCTTTGTTACAGATCAGTGGCCCGACCCAGTATTTCTGGTACCGTACCACCCTCCAAATATCCGACGATATAAACCAACCACAAAACTTCAACTACAAGATCGCTCTAGCACTAGTCATCGCGTGGATTCTCGTCTACATGTGCATGATAAAAGGCATAGCGTCCTCTGGAAAAGTCGTGTACGTAACGGCGACTTTCCCATACATAGTCCTGGTCATTTTCTTCTTCAGAGGCATAACTTTGAGAGGCATGAGCGACGGCCTGATACATCTGTTCACGCCGAAGTGGCACACGATTCTCGACCCTGTTGTTTGGCTAGAGGCCGGAACGCAGATTTTCTTTTCGCTCGGCTTAGCGTTTGGGGGATTGATTGCGTTTTCGTCTTACAATCCCGTGGACAACAATTGTTATCGAGACGCGATAATGGTCTCTATGACGAACTGCTTAACGTCCATGTTTGCTGGTATCGTCGTGTTTTCCATCATTGGGTTCAAAGCGACTATGGTGTATGAGAAGTGCCTGAGTGCAAGGAATGAGACGCTACTGGAACTCTTTGGGCCGTCATTTTCGGCCATGTCTTTGCCAGAAGCTGGTCAAATGCTGACCGTGAACAATATAACGAGGATGATGCCAGAACTGCCCGTGTGCGATCTGCAGAAGGAGTTAGATAATGTAAGTAAATATATTTATATTAATAAACTTTTAAGATGCTGTTTTTGAGACGTCAAACGTTTTTGTTGGCATCTCATTCATTTCCGTGTGTGTTGGTCTAGTTGGAGGTACACCGATAAGAAACCGTGAGGATACTAGTAAGTTTTCATAGCCTGTCAAGACCCTTTTTCTCAGAAATGGCTAAAGGTATCAACTTAAAATTTATACTAATGGACCGCAAAATATAAGTTTGTTATTTCCAACACTTGGAATTTAGATTTTTTGGTCTCGTGTAATGGGACGCCTTAGGACGCGAGTTCTCGCACTTGACCCTCTTTATGTTTTATGATTGCTACCTAAAGAGGTTTTATTTAAACGTATTGGTCAAAAACATTTAATGCAATGAAATGAAATCAGTTTATTTGCTAAAACATGGTAGTTGAATATAATCGCTGTTCTTATTACAGACAGGCCTCGTAGCTCAGTTAGTAGTAACTCTGCCTTCTGCGCTAGAGGTCGCGGGTTCGATTCCCGCACTAGACAAACATTTGTGACTAACACAGATGTTTGATCTGTGTCTGGGTGTTAAATATATATCTATTATGTATATCAGTCTCTGGTACCCATAGTACAGGCTATGCCTAGATTGGGATCAGTTGACCGTGTGAATATGTCCGGAATATTTATTTATTTATGCAGTAAGCGGGCGCACATGTTTTTGCTACACAAGCATGCAAATGTTTTATTTAGTATAGTAGGATTACAATAATTAAATTTAATGTGAAAAAGTTCTACAGTGACCTACAATCAAACTTGTTGACTGTACCTAAATTTACGAAAAGTCGCCAAAAAACCATCGATAACGCAAGCTGTTCTTCGAAATGCCAGTGTGTTTAATAGTACCTTGCTGTATCGAAAATCGTTAGTCCCAAAATAGCAATACCTACTTATTAGAAGTGGTTCCATATGAGACTCACAAAATGCCGAAATGTATCTTTCGGAGGGTTATAAAGGTTCAGAATGTGTTGAACAGCTCAGCGGGTCATGACTGCTTTGAATTTAAAATGGTGTTTGCGAATCGATAGCTCACCAAATCTCGAAAAATGGATCGCAAATACGCCCTCTAGCAAAACGATTTTGATACCTTCTTGTAGGAGTTAATTTTGATAAACGAAACACATTTAGTCTTTGAAGAACCGCTGTAATTATCAGCAGTGGGTGCCCTACGGCTGAAATGATGTTGATGAGGTAATTTAGAGCCTCTTTTATTTCTTTCTAGACTGCATCCGGCACCGGCCTCGCGTTTATAATCTTCACGGAAGCCATCAACCAGTTCCCCGGCGCCCAGTTCTGGTCCGTCCTCTTCTTCCTAATGCTGTTCACGCTTGGCATTGACTCTCAGTTCGGCACCTTAGAGGGAGTGGTTACCTCCATCGTGGACATGAAGCTGTTCCCGAACCTGAGGAAGGAGTACCTGACCGGCGGGATCTGCCTGATGTGCTGTTTACTTTCGATGGGATTCGCTCATGGCGCTGGCAGTTACATATTTCTGCTTTTCGATATGTACAGCGGGAATTTCCCGCTGCTGATTATCGCGTTTTGCGAGTGTGTTGGGATCTCTTATGTTTATGGAGTGAAGAGGTGAGTTAAACTACTATTTACTGTTCTGTACTTAGTTTAGTAATAATACGCGCGTTGCCTTACGCCGTGTTCAAACGGCATGACATTATATGTCGCCGCCGGACGCCTTTTTTGTGCTGATTGATTGCCGATTTATTTATTTGAGAAAATGTGGTTACAGCAGTTCTTTTACATTATAATAATGAGATCAGCACATTTTACTATTAACTAGCATGCAAATGTTGTTTTACAAAATTAGAATAATACATGTCTATAACAATTTGAATTTTACACCTTTAAAAAATATTAATTATTGATCTTTACAAGAATAAAATACGTTACTTTAATATCTACCGATAATAAAATTTATGTTTCTAATTAATTTACAGTCAAATTCCATTATTAAAAGATTTAAACGCGAATACACGTAGTCAACTTTTAAAACAGTTCTTATAAAATCAGGATGTTTTAAGACTTTCAAGCACTTACCTACTTACTTAATTTTACCTACCTACTTGTTAAAATCTTTCTTTTAAAACCTTTGTTCCTTTATTGCCGAATTCCATTAACGACGCCGCTCGCGATTCAATTAAGATTCTAGATTCCTGTGCTTTATTTCTTCGTTCCAATTTTGAATCCAAGTTTTTTTTTTATATTTTAGTATTACTTGCGCTTGTGAACCTCAATTTGGACTAGAATGAATGGTTTATATTATGGTGCAGATGGAAACCTTTCCAAAAAGACAATACGTGTTTCAAAAACTCGTAACCCGTTATACTTATTACAAGGTGAGTTATAATATGCATACTATCCTGGAAGGGGCTTATTCTATGGAAAATAAATAATCTTCGTCTTCTTCCTGCCCTTGTCCCACATTATGTGTGCACAACATGTTTTCAGCACAAGAATATTAGCGAAATCATATAATTTTTTTCTGTTTTTTTCCGATTTTTTTCAATTCTGCCGTTTTGTTATTTTTTATCAAATTATTGCCAATAGTGTGTAGAATGAGTCCTTTTCAGGATAGTACCTATACTTATTATGAATCATCTTGTACTCATAATATATTTTATCTGACAAGAATACAACTGACCAATAGATAACATTTCTGGCGTTCTCGCTAAAGATTCAATAACATCCAGCCCGGAATTGTAGTTTCCTATAACGTTATCTGATTTGGTAATAAAATACACTTCATTCAGTTATTTTACATACATACATACATAAAATCACGCCTATTTCCCAGAGGGGTAGGCAGAGACCACGGCTTTCCACTTGCTACGATCCTGACATACCTATTTTGTTTCATTCACTCTCATCACATTCCTCATACATGCTTGTCGGTTTAGGGTACTCTTGACCTGGCCTTTGTCCAAAACGTCACCGATTTGGTCGCTAAACGTACGCCTAAGTCTTCCCCTTCCAACGGTTCCATTCACACTCACCTTATACACCTGTTTCGTCAATCTTCTTTCGTTCATCCTAATAACTCTATCATCTACTCTCAGTTAAGTATGTATTTAAGTCAATGCCTTGACTGATCAAAAGGGTCAGGGAGCGGAGAGCATCTTAAATTACTGCCCAGTGCCTCGTGAAATCGAGAGCGCGACTGTAAAACGAGCTGATATGTAGTATCTATGTAGACTTTTATCTTAATTTAAGTCAGTACTTTTCTTAGAAGTTTGGGAATAGGTTTCACTGACTTTGGAAACTGTCTGTCTGGGGGTCAGAGAACAATTTACTGCAAAAAGTGTGATTAGAATCATGGTACGAGTTATCTAGAGAGCGTAGCCGTGATCTGACAGTCGTGGGTTCGAATCCCGGCCGTGCAACAATGGATTTTTCTGTCCGTAAAATGTATGTGTGTATTAACACATGCTCGAAACGGTGAGGGAAAACATAGGAAACCCGTGGCTTAGTCAGCTCTCACGTATTGACCATGTCTTTCCTGTGGATAAGGCTGTCTTGGCTAAGACCTTGTACCTATTGTTATTGAATGTATGTATGACGAAACACAGTTTGTTCACATAATATTAGTATTAACCTGTGTTAATGTGTCAATAATCATCTGTGCAAAAAAAAAAAAGATGATGGTATAGGTGCTGGGCAAGCCTATTCCATCTAAACATTTTTTTTGGAGGAGGTAGGGCATAGCGAGATTTTTTCGTACTAAATTGGAGCAGCCCGCCTGGGGAGGTACCTCCGCCTTACAGAAGATCGCAGCCAAATACCATTATTTGTTTCAAATAGTGCTGTGTTCCTGCGGTGAGTAAGGTTGCCAGAGCTCTTTAGGGGTGGGGGGGTTCGGGGTCGGCAACGCGTGCGTGATGCCTCTGGTATTGCAATCGCTCAGAGGCTACGGTAACCGCTTACCAACAGGTGGGCCGTATGCTTGTTTGCCACCTTAGTTGTATAAAAAAAAAAAAAAAAAACGTGTCCCAGGAACTACAGCGTCCTGTAAGTGAGTAAAAAGTTCCACCTGACGCTGTATAAAACATCTAGAATGAATGTTATATGGCCTTATTAGAGAGCTTAGGTTAACATGCCTATTTTTATCTGCAATAAAATAAAACAAACCGAAAGAAGAGTCTCTCAGAGGCGCAATTTAATACATTCACTATAATGATTCTTTCAACGGTCATAGGCCCTTTTCAGGGCCACCAAACTCAACCTGCCCTAATACAGGATGACCAAGAAAGAATCAGTAAAACGACAAGCAAGCAATTGGCTGATGACGATAGTTCCTAAAGTTTTTAAATAATAAAAGTATAATTTGAGCTACGAAAAGTGATACGGTGCTGCGAAAAAGTTCGTCAGCTGGCTAAGAGTTTTCTCAATTGCTACGAACCTTATTGATTTCAGCTCAAACTCAACGAAATCCCTGTTGACTTATTATTCAGTCCCGCGGTAAATTAAATATTTTTGCTGAAGTGAAAAGTGTCCTGTCGTCTCGGCATTTACGAGGTCGTGATAAAATTCCCCACAGGCCGTTTCGGAGCTAAACATTTTCGTATCGCAATTGACTGGCCATAAAGAGCTGCAATTTGATCACAAAGTATTTTAACCGAAATGGACTTGGAGGATTTGCTTGGGGAGCTGTTGTGTAATCAAAATGGGAATGACTTTTACAACTTTGAGGATGTTAACAATCTAAGTCATACGAAAAGACTTATATTCAGCAGTGGACGCCCTATGCCTGAAATGATGATGATGAGATGAATCGAATTAGAATTATTTATTTCAGTTAAAACAGTAAGCTCACAGTATATACCAAAGTGCCTACTGTCTAAAATAAAAACTTAAATATACTCTTAGCGAATTAAATATTTTACAAATGTTATCATTAAAGATGTCGACATGTTGGACCTCGTGTCGAAGATCGTTAAAATCATGCTCAGAGTTGCGAACATCATTCCCATTTTACTTACACAATAGCTATGCTGGTTTTTATAGGCTGTTGCTTATTAGTATTTCATTAGAGTTCTATTTGTAACAAAACTTCGTGGAATAAACTTAATTGTCAATTCGAATAAGCCCCTTCGGGATATTATCCTTATTATGAATCACCTTGTATAATAAGGGTGAAAACGGTGAGTTCAAATGATATGCATTGGTACTCGTGTAGGCGGGCTTAAAAAGGTACCGAGACGTTATTGAAAAGTATTTTCTAGGAGGTCAGGTGAACGCGGTCGAATGAAATGGAGGCAGAAGAAAGGAATAGCAATATCTTAAAAAAAAAAAATTTGCGCTTATGGTTCGGGCAACCTTGAGTTTATTAACCGACCACGAGTGGTTATGTGTTTAAGAGTCTATGTATGTTCGCCTGTGGCCTCGTAGCTCCTATTCTAGTAGTCAATATTTGATAAATGAGGTTTTAAATGATGCGTCGTTTAAAGAGGTTGAATGGAAGAACATTTTTTTTAAATTAACATCACTAAATCCATAGCTTTCTTTCTTTCTTCATCTATCTAACTCTTAAAGTTATCTAAGACCCTACATGATAGATAGATAGATAGATAAATCATTTATTTGACACACACAAATACAGCACAGACAGAGATTGAAGCAATCGGAAGAAACAACAGCAGGTACATGTGCCTGTAATGTAAAACTATAGGTATGCTATTCCGTTGCGGGCATATGCGCACACGCGTCTTTACCGCCCGCTTAGCCTTAAGGCGCTATGAGAATCATAATAAACTGTCGAGTGGGCGCCCGGGCGGAGTGAAGAAAGTGACAACGCTACGTACTATAATTGAATGCGGAAAGAGATAGCAAGCGTTAGAAGGTGCTCGAAAGTAATCGACGTAAGCGACATATAAGAAAATATAGATTATCTTAAAAACTAAGTATTTTTTTAAAAAGTGTCTTGGATTTAGGTACCCAATGCCAATGTCTAACACAATTTTAAGAAAAATGTTATTTATGATTGATAGTTTCTGAGTATTTTCGAAAAAACTGTTGCAAAGGACCGAACTATAAAAAATAAATCTTTCGAGAAAAGTTTTACCAATCGCGTTTCTGTCTTGGATTTAGGTAAATAAAATGCTCAAGTTATCTTTGTCATAAAAATCAAAACTGTGCGTTTTGCGGTTATTGAGAAAAAACCGTTCAAGAATCATAAAACTATTTAACCCTCGCCTTAACTAGTAGGTATTCCTAGTACTAGTTAAGGCTCATTCGCGCACTCCTTTAACCTCCCTTTCTAGATTTGCGGACGACATCGAGCTGATGACCGGGCAGCGCCCCGGCATCTACTGGCTGATCTGCTGGAAGTACCTGTCCCCGCTGGCCATGCTGCTGATCCTGATATCCTCATTCGTAGAGCTGGTGGTGGGGGGCTCGGGCTATGACGCATGGATCCCGTCTTTAGGTACGTTAATAAAGGTCATTCAGCTGAAGCGTCGGTCTAGTTTTCCCAGTCGTTTGTTATTCGGCCTACGGTCACTAAAATGGATGGCTGACCATTTATAATATTTATATATTTTTTATTTGGCCTTATAATACGTATAGAATATATAATAAGTTTATGTAATTATTATACGTATGAGAAGTTCGACATCAGGATTACTACTTACCTATATCAGATGAATAAATTGAGTTGGAAATGATTTTACCTCGAAACAGCAGATTTTTGTATTGAGTTTTTTTTGTTGAATTTCCAAAAGTCGTACCTAGAACAAATTTTATTGCCAATACGGGATAGCATAGGTACATTATTATGAATTACCTTGTAATTACAGAATTGTAAAAGTAGTGTTAATTTTCAGGTGACACGGAGAAGAAGCCGTGGCCAGTGTGGGCGATCCTGCTCGTGGTCGTCATGATTTCAGCGTCTGTCCTGTGGATCCCGCTCCTGGCTATCTGCAGGTAAGATTTTTATACCATAAAAGTTTCCACCCCAGGCGGGGTTCGATCCGCGACCTTTCCCAAGATACGGGGATGATACACTGAGTCGCCACTTCGCAAGATTATTCTATGCTTGGTCGTAAAGAACAGGTACAGATGTCACCTATTTCTAAGTCTTGACCTCATCGTCAACAGCCTATATAGTCCACTGCTGGACATAGGCCTAGGTAATGAGCCTTTTCCATCTACCGACTATCCGCAACTTGCACAATGTCGTAGGTCCATCGGGTAGAGGGAATCGAGGTTGCCATTCGAGAACCTTACCTCCCCAGTGGCAGTCGGTTCTGCGTGCAATATGGCCTACCCTCTGCCACTTTATGTCGTTGACCTTGGTTCTCCTACGGATTTCTTAGTTTCGGATTTTATCATGCAGTGAAACTCCGAACTCTTGTCGGTAGCATATTATCTAAGGTATTGTCTTTTCATAGCTCTCTCTCTAACGTGTACCTACCCTTTGACTACGCCTTTCAACTTACTTTTATTACTCTTATTTCAATTTATTATCACCAGATACTTCAACATACCGATCATAGAAGACGAGGAACGCGCGTGGTTCCCTGCAGAAGACCTTCGCGACTTCCACGGGATCGAGGCCCGCCCGGTATCCTCGCTGGAGACGATCCTGTTCTGCACCAGACCTGATGGCAGCGAGCGGTGCTGCTGGCCCGGATGCTGTGACACTGATGATGATGAGTAGATCTTCAAAGTTCATTCGCTTGTAAAGTTTACAAAACCCGCAAATTATTCTCTTTTTCAATGGAAATGGAACTCATTCCGAGCACTTTAGTTAGTTATTCTAGGAAGAACTAGTCCCTACTTTCTCATGCATTTAGGCAAATGGGATAGGAAATTTTAGAATGAAAGCATAATAGTAGATAAAAAGAGGACTCACATATTGCCCAAACATATCTTTCTATATCGATATCAAGAAATTATAATAGAAATCTACTTTAGATAAATTCCTAGTCACGATTTATTAATACCTATAGGTATGAACTTTTTACTAAAGTTTATCGAGTTTTTAACGTCGACTTTCTTAATGGCATCTTATGACAATATTACGAGCCTGTAAAAATATAAATTATATACTTACATAAATAATATGTAATTTTAAGTAAAACCTAGCTTGCTTGATGAACTCTTGACAATAATAAAGTTTTGAAGATGTTATTTATTTTTAAAAGCTTCCAATGTTTACAAAGTTTATTTAAAATTTAAGATTTAATTATTAAGTACAAAGTAGTTTCGATATTATTAGCCATATCAGCAATACTGAGTAAGGTTTAATCAATAAAAAGGGTTTTAGGAAAATGCCAAGATATCGTCGAAAATGCCCATTAAGTATATTTTATTGCCTACTTTTGCCTATTGTTTTTGATAAAAAAATAATCTATTGATTCGACAATTTCGACAAATTGAAAATAAATATTTGTATTTGTATTTGACAATAATATTACCTACGAATAACTAGGTAAGGAACTTTCCAAAATGATATATTTACTATGACAATAAAATATAATATAAAGCTTTGAAAATTTCTGATAATTTTAAAAATTGACAATAACTCAGTAAAAATGAAATATCGACTTATTCCATAAATAAACTGAATATATAATTATAATCAGTCAATAACTTTATCTCGATCTGTCCCTTTCTAACAGTGAACAATAGAAAGAGACGGACAAACTATCAAGCCGATAAAGTTAGTGAGTGTTTATGAATAAGGGGTTAGTCTATCTAGATGTTATTGTAAAAATTTCGATGTGATACTGTTGTCTGTTACCTTTTTGAATAATATTGATAGATCTATTCTACCTGTATCTATAGTAATATAGCCTACTATTTATAAAAGCATATCTCTGAGCGATTTACATTGAGAGTCATTTGAGAGTGGCGATAATTTATGAGTTTTGAGAGTGGCGATATTTATCTACTCGCGTTCATAATGCTTAAGACTCAAGCGATAGATTCGACAAGTGATGATCGTACGATACATGATTCAAATTTTTATCTCCTTTGGGGAATCGCATATTCTAGCCGAAAAACTCTCCATTTAAACAAGCCTTTGTATCTCCTTTCGAGAATCGCATGTTCGAGTCGAAAAACTCTCCATTTAAACAAGCCTTTGTATCTCCTTTCGAGAATCGCATGTTCGAGTCGAAAAACTCTCCATTTAAACAAGCCTTTGTATCTCCTTTCGAGAATCGCATGTTCGAGTCGAAAAACTCTCCATTTAAACGAGCCTTTTTATCTCCTTTCGAGAATCGCATGTTTGAGGCGGAAAACTCTCCATTTAAACGAGCCTTTTTATCTCCTTTCGAGAACCGCATTTTCGAGGCGAAAATCTCTATCTAAAGGAGCCTTAAATCATTGCATATCTATCTTGACATGTGTACAGGTACCATTAAGCGTCATCAAAGGCGCAAGCACTGTCATTGGATAATATAATGAAGAAGCCTTTGAGGAAATAGGCTCAATTCCAATAAAATCATATCTGTAGATAAATCTTATTTAGACAAGAAGTCATTGAAAATTGACCTTTATTTACTAGGTACTTGATATTGTAATATTTTAAGTTAAGAACACGGTAAAATTTAATATACCTGAAAAACGATTAGGGTTATCAGAATTCGTTACAGATCAGATCACGTTTATTTAAATAAAAATTAAGTCAAAAAATCCCATACCACAATATAATAAATGCAAATAATCTGAATAATCAATTTATTGGTAAAATTAGTATTTACACGTCAGTAAAATTTAGTATAAAAGTAAAGATTTTAGTAGTGAGGATGTGAAAATGTTTGTTACTCTACTACCTTGTCAGTTGGTAGGTAGGTACACTGTTGCAGCAACTTTATTTATAAAAGTTTTTGCCATCACACAACCAAATCGCAGGACTTTTTTAAACAAGTAAACATTGAATTGAAACTTTTTAATTCTGGTATATTAAATTTATTAGTATAGTATGCATATAACGCCAATTGATGTTATATTAAGTATTTAACGACAATAATCTTAAGTAGTGTCTTGTTAATGTTTAGCTAAAAAATGTTATATAACTTTACCTGCCTATATTAGACCTAAGAATAACTATATAAAAATAGGACATAGTCTTGATGTTATGTACCTATCCGATTTTGTAATTTCATTAAGATTGACGTCAATTAACTACAGATATCAAATTCTTCGGCATACAAGGTGATTCACAATATGTATACCTACTCACCGAAAGGGGCTTACCTATTCTACACCCAATTGGCAATAAAGTTTGTTCTACGACTTCTGCAAGTTCGCAATTTTTCATTAAAAAACAATGCAATATTCTTCCTTTTTTGGGGTAAAATCAGTTCAAACTCAATTATTCAGCTGTTTTTGGTAGTAATCTTGGTAACGAACTTACACACTTGTACATTTAATAATTGGTTATAAATTGCTAAAGAAATTTTCGAAAAAGTGAAAATAAAAATATTTGATAGAATGAGCCCCTTTCAGGATTGTATACTAGTTACGGAACACGTTGTATTTCCATCAAAGCGTGTTTAATCTAAACTCAGAAGATAACACATCACTAAGCTAGAAGGCTAGATGATTAGTATGGCATTTTCATAGCAAAAGCAACGAGGTTGCATAGGGACAAAAATTATTATTTTTTTTAAAAAAACAAAGAAAAAAGTAGGTATCTGAGTAGTGTGTATGCAATGCTAATTCGCTAACTTTTTGATATGTTTTTTTAATATTGCAAGATCATTGACTTGCTTATAAAATAAAGACTTTGACAATAATAAAAGACCGAATGGACCGGCACGGTCTGGTAGGAAGTAGACTTTAATATGTATGGCATATTTTCCATTGCATACAAAAATAGTTGTTTTTATAAAACCATAAACAAAATATATAATCTTAATCGTTTGTAGGTATTTAATTAAGTTTTGTATAGGTTTATGTTTTTTTTATCGCAACATCGTTGACCAGAATATAAAATACTATGACAATATTAAAAGAACGAATGGACCGGCGGCGCGGTCTGGCAGGAAGTAGACTTTATAATGTACGTCCATGTACCTTTTGTATATAATGTTGTTTCTGATGTTTGTATAGTGATTAATCCTGCCTGGATTAGTGTCTTTGAGAGATATTTAGACGCACAACGAATGTGTTATTCCATGGGCGTTGTAGGAAGAATGTGAATCCGATATTGATGTTATTTGCAAGAAAGAATCATGCTCTAAATTACTTTATATAATATGACTCTGTCGTCATTTGCCCAGAGAACATAAAGTTTTTTTCCAAATCTGTTCATATTTGCCCATCCTGGCACTGTACTACTACGTCCATCCATTTGACTTCAGTCTAATCAGAGCCAGCCATGCCATCTGGCGCTGTGTGCCCAATAAAGCTGGGCAGTCACGGACGCGCCATTTGGCTTACTGAGTGTAACAAGTATGCCTAAGTATATAAGCAGTCACCCCTTCAGAACGAAAGGTACAAAACACAAAATGTGCAAAAAGTAGTTTTTTTAACAGGCTTACGGTCCACCTGATGGTATGCGGTTACCGTCGCCTATTGACATCTGCAACACCTGGAGCATTGCTAATGCGTTGACTGCACTGGAGAAATTTTTTATTTTTTTATTTTTATTTTATTTATTAGAGAAACCAACGGCGTAACAAACGTAAGATTAAACGCTATAGCTAGATAGAAAGGCTAATAAAAGGTTTCTACTTTTGAGTTTATATAAAAGAAAATGTTAGGAACAAACTACATAAAACTTAAACACATGACTACCTACCATGATACTATTAAAGCCTAGTAGGATACATTTTATCAGAGGAACTGTCTTCTTATTAAATGATACAATACAGCTATTTCAATTAAATTTGGCATCATCAGTGCCAGTCGGATGAGCAGTAAAACATATTCTATGTATTTCTTCTCTGAAATTCTTCTGAAATCTTTATGTATTTATCTTAAAGCTCTTCATGTTGTAGGTTAGCGGGAAAACCTCGGAAGGAAGCTCATTCCACAACTTGCACGTATGGGGGAGAAAGGATCTCGTAAAGCGAGTGATTTTTTTAAGAATGCACTTTTTGTGAACAATGAACAGAATGCACTTTTGCTCTGAAGGGGTTTTGCCTAGAATCGGCGATGCATTAGCCAATTCCGCCTTAGTTTGAACAGTATTATGTTATCTGTGGTTTGAATGACGCTTTGCCCCAGACATCAGTTTCAGTCTAAAATAGAACTAACGAGAAAGTGTCAGTAGTTCGATAAAACTGTCCATCGGAATTAGGTACTGTGAATACGAATATCATATAATATTACCTAGGTAGGTACTTAGGCTGTCGTAGGTACCTACCTATATCTAGCGATATTGTAAATTTCGCGTAATTGTTGTCTCTGTGTAAGTTTACGCATAAATAAGTGTTGATGGTAAATAAACGTTCTAAAAATTCTGTTTTACCAGTTCTGTTTTGGGCAGAGATGACTTTTTTTTGTACAACTAAGTTGGCAAACAAGCAAACGGCTCACTTGTTGGTAAGTGGATACCATAGCTTATGAACGCTTGCAATACCAGATGCATCACGCACGTGTTGCCGACACTGAACCCCTCCCATCCCTAAAGAGCTCTGGCAACCTTAACGCAGGAACACAACGCTACTTGAATAAAATGTTATTTGGCAGCCTGCTCCAATTAAACACATAACCCTACGTAGTCGGGTAATAAAATACAAATATAGGGTATAGGCCTCCCCCAAGACATCGACCGCCTTCCCGCAACCTTCACAATGTCGTCGGGTGGGAGGCCTTCAAATAAATAATATTCTTTGTGTAGACTTTGGAATCAATTTATTGATAACACAATACATTACCCTATACGTTATAACAGTCAACAGACACAGAATTCTGAACCCACACTAAGGGCTTTACCGTCGTTTTGCCATTCAAATGCGAGCGTGCATTATGTTACACGAATTTGAACCATAAATCTTTAAAATTGTCAAGTTATGCACCGCATAAACAACATCACAAAGTTGATGGCACGGGCTAGTATTGCCTGTGTCGTCGAACAAAATTACCCAGAGCTGGGCCAAATATTCGCAGATCATGCTAATATTTGTATTTGCGGAGATCGAACCCGCACCTCTCGGCTCAGCCTTGTTCACCACGCCACAGAGGTCGTCAATAAGTTATTTTTAAATTTATTCATAGTCTAAAACGATTGCAAACAAATTACAGTCTTTCATGAGGTACATACACAGTGAAAAATACATTTTACTAAAATTAATCATCATCAGCAGCCCGAAGGGTTTTTATTACAAGTTTTTTTTATACAACTAATGTGGCAAACAAGCTTATGGCCCACCTGTTGGTAAGTGGTTACCGTAGCTTATGAACGCTTGCAATATCAGAGGCATCACGCGCGCGTTGCCGACCCCAAACCCCCCCCTACTCTTTAAAGGGCTCTGGCAACCTTCCTCACCGCAGGAACACAACACCATTTGAAACAAATAATGTTAAAAATATATTTGGTTAAAAATTATGGTCATTTCCCCTTCCAATATACCAGCCATATTATTATAAAAATAGAGGCCATTTTCTTGATACTTTCTCCATAAAGGTTTATGTAAGAATTTGAATTTGTTACTTGGCTGCGATCTTCTGTAAGGCGGAGGTACCTCCCAGGCGGGCTGCTCTAATTTAGAGCGAGAAAATCTCGCTGCCCTACCTCCTCCAAAAGTGTGAAGACAGACTTCATCTATGAAAACTACTGTGTCACTATATAAAACCTGATTAATTTTTAGTGACATTACTTCCCCTAGGAACGATAAGAATTAATTCATTGGGAATACATTGAAATTAGCAATCCAGCTAATCATATCAAATTGAACTAAAATAACCCTACCTATAATGTACGTACTAGCTTCCACCCGCGGCTTTGCTCGCGAGGTACTCGGATATATGTAGCGTAACAAGGTGATTGATAATATGTATACCATCCCGAAAAGAGCGAATTCTATCAACACAAACAAAGAATATTAGCGAATAAAATATATACATTCAAAGGAGCCATTTCATTCTGGGCCTGGTCCATGTACACTACATAGAAAAATTAGGAAAAAATAGGAGATTACAAGAAAAATACAATTTCATTAATTTGAAGACAAATGCGATGGTACAAGAATAGTTCTTTTGGTAAGTTTTTTACTGTGTGAACACTATTTGAAGGCCGCCATCTTGGTTTATAATTGGCGTTTGACATGACATTGACATATTTTTCATGTCATGTTGTTTTTGTTTGGTCAGATAAATGTAGGTTGTCAAAATGACATTTCACGCACGTCCATCCGCCATATTTTTGTAGCACTGTGTGTTGCTCTCTTTGTCGAAGAAAATCTTAATGTACCTTAGAACGAAGTCAATTAAAATAAAATAACAAATTAAATATGTTTACCTTATTGCTTAGCCATATTTTAGAGTAGTGTACACAGTGCAGGCCCAGGCTCCATATATTGATGAAACGTCTCTTTTTTTTTCCCTACTTTTTCATTGTTTTTAGCTTTTTTATCATCATTTTCAAGTAATCATTATTAAATGTACGAGAAGTTCGACATCAAGATTACTACCTAAAACAGCTGAATAGCAAAACAGCTGAGTTATAATGATTTGACCCTAAAACAGCTGATTTTTGCATAGAGTTTTCTCAATGAAAAATGTTGAACTTCTAAAAGTCGTAAAACAAACTTCATTGCCAATTGGGTAGAATAAGCTCCATTCGGCATACATATTATGAATCATCTTGTATATTATTCCAGACTTTTTACGAAATTCATGTCAGATTTCATTCCAATCTGTTCCGTGGTTGCGGCGTGAAAGAGTTACAAACATCCTCGCATCTTTACAAGCTTACGTATAAATAAATATTCGTGGGATTGTGCTAAGTTTGAACCTTATCAGTGCTTCCTTCGCCATTCTCCGCTCGCTTCATTTTTTTCGCTTTTATATCAGCCATCGTCTGTTCAATAGACCGTAGGTCCTTTTTGTTTTCGCTGGGAACCTCTCCGTAGTTCTTATTCATGTTTGTTTTTTGAGCAGCACCCAAAGCCGCCTCTTGGCCAATCAGGTGCGCGTATTTTTGTTTGTAGAAAGTGCCACTAAGCTCCTCGGGCCCCCGTTTACGTTTCCTGTATTTTTCATCTTCTGTGTCTAATGCGGCTTGGCGTTTCATGTCTATGTGCATTTGGGCCATCTCGGCGGCTTTTTTATCGTCCCAAGCGCCTCCTGCTCTTCGGACTGTGAGTTCATCATCTGTTGGTCCGTTCTCCTTGGTGTATACAACTGAGTAGCGGTCGACACCATCCTGTCCGAAGGAGTACACTTGAGCGCCGGCGCAGTCAGCCACATCTCTGATAATAGAACGGTACATTTGGTCCATGGGCTCAAACTGTAAAGAAGGCCTTTTACCATCGGAGACAAAATCGCAGATCTTCTCTTCAACTCTCTTCCGGAACTTGTTTATCATGTTCTTTTCTTCTTTTTGTTTCTTTTCGTGCGCTTCCTTTTGGTTTTTGATGGCGTTTTTTTGAGCCTCGCTGGCTGAGGGTGGTGATTGCATTGAGCTCAAGATTGAGTCGAGGAGATCCATTTTTGCTGTTATTGTATTTGATTTTCTGAGCAGAATGAGGTATAGGAAATTATTTCCGGAATGCGATGCCTCCACTTGGATGAAATGCGAAAATTGTCTACTAAAGAATCGGTTTCAGTACCTTTGAATACGAGGACATTGAGTGATGTCTCCACTTGAGCACAGACTTGACCACCAAATGTTATAGTGTCAGCAGTGAACTCTAAAAGTTGTTTTAAGGATGGTTGAAGTGGGGTTCCTTTTATAAGTGCTGTGGTGTCATCAAAGTTGATCTCTCTGCAACTTTCCCAAAGTACTTTGTTTTTCAAGCACAGTTTTCCAAATAGTTCTTCAAGTGTGTGGCTGAAACATAATATTTAGAAATGAATCATTGATAAAGGATGAAATGCCCAATATATAACAGAATACCCTACTATATATAAATATAGCGAGCGAGCGAAGCCGCGAGCGCAAGCTAGTCATAAGGTTTAAGACCATGGTGTATGCAGTTGTGTGAATATGGTAGCATACAACCATTCCTCTTGAACAGTTCTACTAAAAAACCAATTATGATGTTCAGCCATACAATAGATTGTGTAGGAATAATAGTCTGTTTGAGCCAAGTCATAAGGGTCAAATTGACAGAGCTACATATTGAATCAGTACTGAACCTACTTTGCGACATATTTCCCAGTAACTGGAGACTTTGTTATGCCGGTGTCTCATTGCAGAATCGGCACTGAGACTTGTTAACAGCATAGGTACAAAACCAAGTACCTATCTACACATTACACTACCAAGTTCATGTATTTTAAGCCGAGTAGGATGAGTAATCCAACATAAAATATTATAAACTCAAATGTTTGTGTGTATGTTTGTTACGACTCATCTCTGTAACATCTGAAAGGATTTTGATGAGCTATGGTATGGAGATAATTTTAACTCTCCACATATAAATATATGGGTAATGCGCGAGGAAAGCCTTGGAAGCCATCATTAACCATTCAGTCAGTCCTGTTACATGTCCTTAAATGCTCCCTTAGATAGCTATGAGATAAAAAAAAAAGTTAGAACACTTACAGGCTCTCTCGGATTCCTTCAATCTCTTTGGAAATCAGGTTATGTAGGGAAGCACACAGTTTGTTTTGCAATCCCTCAAACACTTCTAGAGGAGTGCCGGTGAGTTCTGCTCTGAAAATTATTGCATTATAAGCAAAACCATGGGAAGGAATTTCCTTTATGAGTAGTTACTAAAGAAGGGGAGGGAGGGGGCTACAGCTGTTGATAGAGGGGAAGTGCGAAATAATGTTTTTTGCTCATATCCCAAAAACTACAGATAGTTTTTGGGATATGAGCAAAAAACATTTTTTGAGGTTAATTAAGATTTTTACAAGACCAATAGTGTCGAAAATATATTATAACATCACAAGCGGGGGGAATCTCAAGTAAGGGAGGAGTGTGAGAACCAATATTTTTGCAGTTAGGAACCTAACCTACTCCATGACGTTCTGCGCTATAATATTATTCAAGAAACCCATTCACTGAGGTTGTATCTTGAACATGTTTCTAAGGAAACAAAAAACAAATTATACATTAATACTTACTCATTTACGTTTCTGTAGCGTTTTATCAGCCTATTTATAGCCGCTGCGCAATTCTGGCAATCTTTCAAGCGTTCCTTCGATGTGTTGTGGAACTCCTCGAAAAATGAGAAGTAATCAATAATTTGGCTTTGTAATTTCGGTTCCATTATAAGCTAGGAGGTAGATAGCCATAGTTTTAGTGGAAACTATTCCACTACACGGAAATATCGTGCACTTAATCGAAATGTAATCAATGAAGAAAACGCGAAAATACCACGAAAATGTTGAAAAAGAATCCACCAACACAGAAACAATACAAATACTTTTTTTTTTTTTGAAGTTTTTTCCCTTTCGGGCTGGCTATGGCATCTAGGCCTTACCACCAAAAATACAAATACATCAAACAACCGGCTGACGGCACAGATTAGTACAAGCTGACGGAAAGACGGACGGTTGACCTGACGGTTGACCTGACCTATCTGACAGTTAGCTGACATTTGACACTAGCACGAAAAAAATTATTTAATGTTTACGAAGTGCTTGCTTTTTGGCTTTTCGATGTTCCATCGTATAATGCGCACGCTCACTGTACTTGAGCCCGTACCATAGACTTTGTGATTTTGAGTAGGCATTGCCGTAAGTTCAGTCTCAATCTCAAATATTCTAAATGATTTATAATTCAAATTCGTGTAAAATAGTGCTGAGACCATTGCATTTGAATGATATAAACGTCTTATTGCAATTCGGAAGCAAGCGTGTCAGCACTATTTGACACGAATTTGAACAGAATTCGACACCGACATAAGTCTTCCGTGTAACAAAACGCGTTACGACTAGATGTTATTGAGTTTAACTGTCTTTGTAAATGTACCTACCTAGTTTTAGGGGCAACTCGTTCGCTCGCACACATGCTGTCTCGCTCGCATCCGTCGTCTCTCTCTCCCTCTCTCTCTGAAAAAAAAACCAGTCAAACCCCAGCTCTCACGTAGAGCGTGTGTTCGATGCCGCCGCGAATTATTAATTAAATATACGTCGCAAATTAAAAGAAGGAGTATGCAACGACATTCTTTTCTCAGTTTTTACGATGAAGGATGACAGTGTACTGTGTGAATTATTATTTTATTAGCGTAACAAGTGTATGACTTCCGAGAAAATGAATGGGAAATATTACGGTGAAACCGGTGGCGCTTTCTCATCGGACGGCATGCGCGCCGAAATATTGAACCCTTTTGTTCATAAATTGGAATTAGACAACACATTCGACAAAATAAAGGTAAGACGTAACGCGTTGCATAACGGACCCAGAGAAAGTAAATAATTTGTGCTGTCTAGTAAAACGCAAATGCACGGAATGAGAATGGCTAATCCTACTGCGCAAACTCGCCTTGCCAAAATATTAATTTTATTGATATCTCGTATTGCCTACATACATTTTAAATATAATCAGAACAGAAGAATAAAATCAAAATGTAATTAATCGTTTTCATTCAAGGAACAATAGCCAAGCAATATTAGTCAATGAGTCAATGCCATTGCCAATTTTTTTTTATAAGCAACGAATTTAGCCTTCTAAAAATCTCACTTCAGCTCAGCTGTAACGTTGTACTGAGGTCCAGGATTCATCATCATGATCAGCCTGATGATCAGTCCACTGCTAAACATAGGCCCCCAAGAGTGCCATGACGAACGGTCTTGAGCCTTCTCCCCAACGATTTGAGCGCAACCTTCGCAATGTCGTCGATCCATCGGTGGGACCTTCCCGTACGTTGTCCGATTCATGGTCGCCATTCGAGAACCTTTAGGTATTCATCAACTTTTAGGTCCAAGATTGAATACCTACCAAAAAATCCGTACAAAAAATCTCTGTTGGCGATCTTATTTCATAAATATATAAATAAATGAAAATAATATCAACAAAATTTGTTTTTCGGTCCAATTTTTCGGTTAGTTCTTTTTTGGTGTGTGTTAATGACCATCCCCTGTACAATCAACTTTGCGATTTTGTTTAGGCGGTGACGTAAGTTGACAGTCTCAAAGATTTATGGTTCAAATTCGCGTAAGCGCTAAACGCTCGCATTTGGACGGCAATAAGACATCATAGTGGGGCCTTTTTAGGACGTAGAAAGTACATTCCCAGGGTAAAATTAAAGTCTCACGACTGCAATCCCCAAGCTTGTAACTTGTAAGTAGGCCCCCCCCCAGGATGTCAGATCCTTGAAGATGTCTATGGGAGATAGTCGGAGGCACGTCCAAACATTACACCAGCGCTCGTCGCAACACAGGAAAGACATGGTCAATACGTGCGGAGTTGTTGAGTTGATAATTTATTCCGTCTTTGATAAAACAGTCATAAAAGTAATAATTACTGAGTTGAACCGCTCGTGGCGCTGGCCAGTTTGTTTATAACTCTAATAAAAAACTGTACATACTAATATTTATTATGCACCTAATTCTAAGTAGGTGAATATTGACGACGACCCCAGCCACGAGCGGCGAAAGACTTTGTGTTGTGAATATGAACCTCTTGGGAGGTTCATATTATCTATTTCGAATCAAATAGCTCAGGCCCCCAATTCTACTAATTCAATGACTTGAAAATGATAATCATGATAATGATCGCACCATTATCATTCAGTTACGATTGTAGCCACCTTCGTTTTTTTGATTTCATTGATCAAATTGGTGACAAAATGATTGCCATTGATAAACGACTGTGATAGCAGAATACCAAAAGTGTTAAAAGTGGCCATTGAACCTGGCAATGGTTTAGAAGCCATTGAATTAGTAGAATTGGGCCCCAGGTTGGTAACAGATTTATTTCAATAAAATTTATTATAATACCTACCTAGGTCAAGTCCATGAAAGCAAATCCTGTTACAAGGTGGAATCCTGTTTATTGATTATTAGATCTGGCCTTAATTGTACCTATCAAAAGTTATGATTAACGGTATCTCCTCAAAATCTATTAAATTCGCCACAAGCCATATTCTGTTAACGGCATAATCTGTTTTAGTTGGATGCTGATAATGGTGGCGAATCGAATTCGCAAATTAAATTTCAAATTATCAGAATTACCAGCGCCGACATATAAAAACCAGACATTCTTGATGAAGAACGGAAATGCCACAGGTTATTCTTTAGAATTAAGATTGTAACGTAGAAAGCATTTTATAGATCTGCTCTTTCATATTCTCTTGGCGTCTTTCGACGCTCTATCCACGGTGTTTGTTTGCTCTAGTTTTTTTTTATTTTTTTATTAAGTATGGTTAAGCGTTTGGCCACCAACTCACTTTTGCAAGTTTGATGTGGCCTAAGATGGAGCACGCTTTCCCAGAAAGAACTTATTGACCCTATATTGATATTTACCCGTGCGTCTGCTTGTCCGGTGGTGGAAGGGGGAGGGAGGGATAAGGTCATGCAAATAAATAAATAAATAAATAAATATTCCGGACATATTCACACGGTCTACTGATCCCAAACTAGGCATAGCCTGTACTATGGGTACCAGAGACTGATATACATAATAGATATATATTTAACACCCAGACACAGAAAAAACATCTGTGTTCATCACACAAATGTTTGTCCAGTGCGGGGATCGAACCCGCGACCTCTAGCGCAGAAGGCAGAGTTACTACCAACTGAGCTATGAGGCCAGTCAAAATCCTGCGCAAAATCACCAAAGTGGTACTTGTAGAACACTGACAGTCTGGCCACGCGCCGTCTGTGTTCAAGGCTCTGTAGGTTAGCCTCCACAATCGAGTCATCACCTATGAGCCTAACAGCGCGTCACTCAATTGGGGCTTCAAGCTGGTATTTTTCACATGGTAAGTGGTTACCGTCGCCTATTGACATCAGCAACACCTGGAGCATTGCTAATGCGTTCCCTGCCGAACCCCTCCTAAAGAGCTCTGGCAACCTTACTCACCGCAGGAACACAAAACTCTTGCTCTAGATTCCTGTTCTTTTGTTCTATTATGTTTTATACTAGCATCCACCCGCTTTGGTCGCGTGGTCCGGTATAAAAAATATCCCATGTTCCTTCCCAAGAACAGCTATCTCCATAAAATCTCTGTAATATTCCTCGGCATGTGATTTGAGGTAGTTTTCTGTAAACAAAATTATCATAATCAGTTCATCTAATGAAACTACGTCGTTCCTTGGCAGTTGGCAGGTTAAATCAAGCGTAATCACGCCATCAGAAAGTTGGTAACTCGTTACTTTAGGGAAAGTATGTTTGATACGCACCGAGCCTCCGAGAGATAGCATCCAGTGCCTTGAATACACAAGAAGTACATACTACATACTCGTTCAAACTTCAAATGAAAATCAGCTGTGACGCGAATGCCTTTTGAAATGCTAGTCACATGCTAAATACATAGACCTATAAAACTTGGCTGACTGACTTTTGTACTGAATAATCCTTAAAACTGGAAAATATCTCTCTCTACATCATTTTATGTATATAAGGATCATAGCAAGTGGAAAGCCGTAGCCTCTGCCTACCATTCTGGGATATAGGCGTAATTTTATGTATGTACAAGCTTCCGCCTGCGGCTTCGCTCGCGTGGTACGTACATAAAAAGTAGCCTATATGCTATTTTAGGTAAATAAATCTATATATTCCAAGTTTCAACCAATTCGGTTTAGCCGTTACGCCGTGATTGAACAACAAACATCCAAACATACTTTCGCATTTATAATTAAGTAGGATAGTAGGATGTTCATCATTTTATCGTCAGCAATCTATACACATAATCCCGTAGACTTATAGTATAAGCGCAAGCGCAAGCGTCTTAGCAATCGTCTTAGTCCTTGGGCCAGATGGAATGATGATGTGCGCATTGTGGCTGGCAGGTCAGCAGGATCTTGGTTGTTCGACATCCGCACCGTTCGCCTAGGACATAAAGGCTGTATGAATTCTTAGATTTACGTTATGTAATGACCATTACTGGCTATAAATAAACATTGCGACTATGCAGAGAAAGTGCGAACGAGTACATAACGAGTCTTGAATGTAAAAATTGTAACAAGGTATACTTGAAGCAAACACTGTTTTAACTGCCCGCATCTTAACCATTGGAAGTCTTGGTTGTTAAGATACCATGAAACTAAAACGATAATCAGATAAAGTCATGGATAATTGGTTCAAACAAGAACGCTCTACCTATACAATGTTTCTGGTTTTCTTTTGTTTTCAAACCTCACGGAAGCCTTGGGCAGCTCAAAAACTCCGTTCCCAGAATAAGCTACTAGTTTATACGCACTTAATGACTTTTCTTTACATTTCATTCCCAACTGTCTCTTTTTAGAAAGATGTTTAAGTATAAAATATAGACGATTGTTATCTCAAAGCACGAAACGCTCTCAGATTTCCAGGCGCTCTGATCCTTGCAGATGTTTTAGGGGTCAATCCCCCTTATTTGAGTAGGGGTTGTATAGCCACATTTGGGAATGAGCTTGGTATGGGATCGCCACAATCTTATAAATGTTCAAAACATTGTAGGCCGGTCCCACGTCATAGCGTCATACAAAGTTCATCATTGTGTCAGTCACAGCAGTGCTGCCCCCTATATGACACAGTCCCGCGGTTGGTGTTGCCAGCTTTCACGCCTGTACAATAAAGAGTAGTATGAATGTATAAATTCAACTAGTTCAAACTCAGCGACATAATGTATGACATAACCAAAATGTCCATAGTTCATAGTTATTTATTGGTAAAAACAGATTACAAGTCAAATGAACACAGTACTTAATGTCCAAACACCGCCTTCAAAATTCAAGATCCTTTGTGCTTATGCCTTCGATGGCACTTTCCGGATCCCCTTTGCCCAGCACTTTTATACCAACTTGTTTCTGTGCTGACCATCGCCGCTTTAAAAATACTTACTGGTTTCCTTACGACGCCGCGACGTGTTCCTTCATCGTTTTAGGCACGTGTTGATGTGCACTAAATTTTTTCGATAGAAAAACTCACTTCCTACCGAGTTTGATCCCACGATTGAAAGTAAGAAAGAAAGAAAGAAAATCTATTTATTTGTCCCACAGCCACAACAAGGTTTTCAATATTGTTTCAAGGTAACAAAAGGCAATAAAAACAAAAAGAAAAGAGTAGGTAAAAAGAAAAATTTCATAAGAAAAAATCAGCCAAATATATTCCTAGGAAGGTACATACACACTTGGCCAACACGGCAGTAGACAGATAAGGCATTAATTAATTACAAAGGCATGCGTGCCCCTTTAACCGTTTAAAAATAAAAATCCCAATAAACAATGGCGGTAAACTAGACAAAAACACGATTAGAGTCCCTAACAAAAAGGAGTTTTTTATGGCATTATGTTTTAATAGGTATATTTTGTTGGAAAAGGCGAACTACATATACTATATGGTTGCAAATAAAATACCTAGGTACAGCAGATCAAGAAACTACAGTCCGATAAAGTGCAAGGCCGGCAACCTGTCTGCTAGCTAGTAGATAATTCCAGTTCGTAACTATATATATTGTAATAATATGTAGAGCTATGGTTGAGAATATGAAGCCTTCATATTCTCTCTATAATTAATAATATCAATACCAACATACCAACCCAGAAGAGGCTCATTCTACTCTCAAATGGCAATGAAGTTGGTTCTACGGCTTTTGAAAATTCATCAAAAACACGTACGATTTTCTCGTACGTTAAAGGGGTTCCAAATAACACTGTTCAGAACCAAAGTCAAAGTCAAAGTCAAAAGGCATTTATTTCAATAAAATCACTAGGATCACTTAGAAACGTCTTAGAAACTAGGTGAAGCTATGCCTGTTCCTCGCGACCAAGCCTAGAAGAATCAGGCAACAAACACGGCTTGGTGTCTATCATTTTTTTCGATGATCCTTTTTCACAAAATGGAATTTAAAGCTTCAGTGTGGTGCCGATCGAACTAGGTGAGGCTCAAGAGAAAAGTAATCTAATTATAATCCTTAATAAATAAGAGCTTATAAAAATGTGAAAAAAATGAAGAAAAATGTGAGCTTCAATAAATGATCTAACCCAGGCCAACCTCACCGGCTCGTGGTAACATTCTGCCGGTCAACAGACGAGGCTCTGGTTCCCCACCAACCCGCACTGGACCAGCGTTAGCGACTAGCGCTATGGTCCAAAAGTAGGCCTAAAGTAAATTCTAAAGACCAACTGGCCTACTGCCAGTTGGTCTTTAGAATTTACTTTACCATTAAATAATATTTTCTATATTTACAATGAACTCCTTGTTACAGACAGCCATATTCACTGTGATACTCCTCCCGTTCCGGGTGATAGTGATCTGCTATCTGATAGTGACGGCATGGTTCCTGGCGTGCATAGGCCTCTATGGACTCAGCGAGGAGGATCTGCGGCGGCAGCCTATGACGGGATGGCGCAGGTAAGACCTACACTCATTACCTTCTTTGTATCTATGGTGTCTAGAGCGATTTCGCCAATACGCCATCGCCATCGCCATTTATTTATTTATTTATTTATTTATTTATTTTACCTTAAATAATACGGATTATTTCCCAATTACATTACTTAAGGATATAATTAGAATACAATTATTACAATAAATGTCAATCAGATTAATTAAAAAAAATATATAAAAATAAATTAGAGATACATATTCACAGAATGTCAAAATAAATAAAATAATCAAAATACAAAAGGAAGATGTAAATAAATTAAACATTAACGTCAGTCATACTTCTCGCTCACAAAATTCCAAACATTTAGATAATATAGTCATCCATCCGTCCGCAAACAAGTCACACTCAGGATAGGTATCCAGGAGAGCGTTGAGCGGAAGCCATGAACATCGTCTTTCGGTCGGATTATATGAACTCTCTTAGCTTGAATACCCAGCCTGTCCTAGCTCCAGCACTCTACAAGACCTATGCAATGCTGGTGCTGTATTTTGGTTGATTGTATTTTCTGAGGAAAAGTCAGTATTTCCTATTTTATTTGCCCCCTTTACCGATTACGGGAACATCAAGAATTGTTTTCACTTTCATAATATCATTGCATGTTTCGAAAATTCGTGAGTGTAAATTCTATCCGATTAGCGGTGCTTGGAGTAGGTAGATTTTGGATGTTACTTTCGAAAGTGAGCAATTAAGGCACGTTTTACGCGTAGCACTGAAGTTTACAGTTATGCAGTTATGTTCGTATTGTGATTTACAACTAGTATCTTATAAATAATTTAAAAAGTTAATAAACTCTATGTGAATTTTTTGATATGATTTAAAGCACTGGGTGGTTCAAACTGCATACCTAAACGGCAGATTTTTTAATCATGAATATACGTACGTTTGACCACAATGTCATCTGATGGGAAGTGATGATATGGCCGTCAAAGCATCACGAAGCTCTAGCTAGAAGATTCCTATTCACTCTTGCCTTGAACAGACATAGATTGTAGTTTTCAGGATTGACAGACCAAAGACTATATAATACACTACGTGAGACAGACGACGCGATGGTGTATTCCATTCAATGACTTTTTCTTTTGTTTTAAATTTCGAATTGCTGAAAGAGGTTTCTTTTGTTTTTTATTAGTTGCCTGTTGTTTTAGTTAATTTCAGATTATTTGTTTTTGTTTACATGCCATTATCTCCATTTGCATAGCGTTACCGGTCTAGCATGTTAAATATTTACAAATGTTGGATAACAACATTATGTTAGAAAAAATATATATCTTTATCTTTAACTTTACTCCTATGATATCAATTAATTAATTAAGCTGGGTTATTTTTTTTGTCCATGTCATCTTTCAATCAGCCCAACCATCTCTTCTTCGGCCTGCCTCTAATGTTTATTAGTTTAGTAAGGACAACAACTGGCAGAGTGTAACAGCTCTATATTTTAACATTTAAGGCCATTTAATGTTTGCTTTCAAGGACAATAACTGTTACTGGCAGGTGTAACAGCTCTATATTCTTACATTTAAGACCAATGTTTCTTTACACTTACATTCAGCAAATAAATTATTCTGAAAGTTGCGGCAAGTCGGTGGATGGTAAAGGCTCAAGACCGTTCATTGTGGAACTCTTTGGGGGAGGCCTATGTCCAGCTGTGGACTTCTACAGGCTGATAATGATCCATCGAAATTCATAGTCATCATGATATTTAGCAACTTTTCAAGTTAATTAATCGAACTCTGCTAACCTTGGTGCACTGATGTTCAGTGACCTCAATGACCTGTGTCCAATGCTAAGATAACAATTCGCTACAACAATACAATCAGTTCAGGGTGAATTGATACGGTCAAATTACAAAGGTTTCTTGTTAACGCTGATTTTGAAACAACCTGAAAAATATTTTTCATGCAAATAGCTTTACGCTTTAAGCCGTGTTCGAACGGCATGCGATATGTCCGTGATAGGCAAATACAATTAGTTTAAAAATGATCCTTAACTTTACTAAACAAAGACATCTTTGAGTTTGTCATTTGAGGGTGTGCGATATAGCTTAACGAAAAAGTCAAACTCAAAATTAACTTTATTCTGAAGACGTAAGGACCATTTTAAAATACATTTTAGATGGCATATAGTACGCCGTTTGATCACGGCTTTAGGTTGTGCTTTTTCTTGACGATTCAAGAGCTGCGGGTTCAATAACCGCGGGGGGCAAATGTTTGCATGATCTGCATGTATTTGATCCGGGTCTGGGTGTTGTAGTACCATGGTACTCGTAGTTTCTGATACCCACGACAAGTGTGGGGTCAGGACTATGTATGTGACTGTTGGGTGTTATTATTATTATTATTTATAAAGACAATTCATGCCTAGCTAAGTTATTTGTCCGAACCTGTACTAATAAACCGGTTCGCTTATTGACGCATGATACTACAAGATGATTCATCACATGTATACCATCCCGAAAGGGGGTTATTATATCAACAATAAGAAAGAATATAGGCGAAAAAATCATCGATTTTTCCCAAACTTTCGCAAATTAGCTGTTTTTGGTATTTTTATCATCTTTATACAGGATAAGTTTTTTTTCAGGGCCACTTAGGCGAAGTCGGATACCGAGAGAGTAATCGAAAAGTGATGTTAGGGCTCGATTTTGAAAAAAATAAGATCTGCATAAAAAAAAGTTGTTTTTTTTAGTTTTTCACAAAAAGTCATGATTTTTATTTGCTTTTCTGCGTTCTATATTTGATAATAAGTAGATAAATGTATGATAACAATGTGTATAAAGTTGTTGGAACACCTTAAAAACTGCAAATTTTAAAATTAAACAACATTTATTTATCGAATCAAACTTATAATTTTGAAGGTGTTTCAACAACTTTAGACACATAGTTATTGTACATTTATTTATTTATAAACAAACAAAGATGCCAAAAATGAAAAAAAACAAACCAAAAACGTACATTTTCTGAAAAATTGTAAATAAATTTCAACTCCTTTTAACGCTGATCTTATTTTTTTCAAAATCGCGCCCGTGACTCATAACGTCACTTTTCGATTACTCGCACGGTTTCCGATTTCGCCTAAGTGGCCCTGAAAAAAACTCACCCTGTATAACTAATTACTAAACTTACGAGAAGTTGAGGCATCAAGATTGCTACCTAACAAAACAGCTGATTTTTGCATAGTTTTTTTAATTAAACATTTCGAATTCGCATAAGTCGTAGAACAAACTTTATCGCCAATTGGATTTAGAATAAGCCCTTTTCAGGATAACATCATATTATGAATCACCTTGTATATCCTGTTACATTGTGTTACTCAGAATGATTGTTAACCGACTTAAAAAAAAGGAGGAAGTTCTCAATTCGTGTGTATTTTTTGTTGGAAAATTTCTTGGACGTAGTAATTTGGCGCATTTCGAACTGGCAAACCACTTAATATGCCCAAAGTGGTGTATTGGGCTGAAGCCAAATTGAGTGCGAGCATTCACTGCTTTTCCATATATATAATATGTATATCTGCGGCATTTTAAAGGCTGCTTTTGGATTCAGATTTCAGATTCATTTATTGCGAAAATGGGTTACAAAAAGATGTCAAATTAAAATAGATCTGCCATAGTCAGCTTCAGTGCCTGCAATATAATTAGGTACCTACATACAAAATCTAAATAATAATAAAACATAATAAATTATATAAAATAAAAAAAATTAGTAGGAATTATTCGTACAATATAATGATCCATAAAAAAATGATCCATAAAATGGAATAAACATTTAAAATGTCAAAATTATTGGAAAATAAGTATTCCTCATTTTTATGGTTCTTTAACTATAAAAATTTTAAACGACTTTTTGCTCAAGGTTTTGCTCAAATGGGATGGCGAAGTTTGTAGGAAAAAGTGACTGAAATTCGAAAAGGGCTCTAACGATTTTGATATAATTCATGGATTGGAGGTTTTTGTGGTCGAGTTATTACTCGACCACAAAAACCTCCAATCTACCTAATATAAATTTGAAATACTTTAATGAACTGTTACGAGACTACGTATATTAAGTCAAAGTCAAAAGGCATTTATTGAAATAAATGCCCTTTGACTTTGCGGTAATCAAAATATAAGTTTGTCACTTCCTTCACTTGGTATTTTGATTTTCTGACCCCGTGTGGTACGGAACCCCGTAGTGGTACGAACAACGCAATCAGCTCGCACAACTAGGCGCGGAAACGCCGTACATTCACCAACTAGAGTACATATACACTTGATAGGTGGGTTAGGCGTCTGCTTTTCTGTTAATGTTTAGTTTTTAAGTTCACTGTTAGCCTACCTACCTACTTATACCTGTTTATAGTGATTGTAACCTACTGTTGTTTCTTCCGATTGCTTTTATCTCTTCTTCTTCTTCTTCTTGTCGTGTCACTAATTCTTTCATGGTCATCCTGTATTATGTTAGTGACCATGTTGAGGTATGGTGGCCTAAGACCGTCGATGAAAGAATCAGTGTTGTGAAAGGATTAAAGTGCGCCTCTTAAGGCTTTTATCTCTGTCTGTGCTGTATTTGTGTGTGTCGAATAAATGATTTATCTATCTATCTATCTATCATATACATATTAATAAACATAATATCTATCATATACATATTAATAAACATAATACGTTCGTTTAGACTTCTTGACAGAGTCGAGGCTGTCTTGTTATTTACTTCTTTGCTGAAGTTCACAATTAAGAAGGTTGGCATGAACGTTGCACATTGAACTTGTCTCTATTTGTAACGTGATTAATAATATGTATAGTATCCTGAACGGGGCTTTTTATATCAAAGAAAAGAAAGAATATTGTTAATTTATTTTTAATAGAGATAATAACCCACACCAAAGACCATAGAGTAAAATGTAGATGGTGTAACACAAAGATGTTTTTGTCGCCAGGACAAAAATACTAGTTACAAAAATATTATATATTTATATATATACATATTTAAATATAGTGTATGGTTATATATGGTTTTTAGTTAAGTTAAACAATCTGTCGCACGCCAACCTCCTGTTTCTACCCAATCAGGCTGGCTGGTAGATAATGCCTTGGCATAAAGCCCACCTTTTGTACATTGTTTTTTTGTGTGCAATAAAGATTAAATAAATAAATAAAAATAATACTTTATAGGTTTTTTAAACTCATATATTGTGTTGCCCACACTAAGGGAATTACAGTACGGCCGGCGGATCTAGACCGGCGTTAAGTTCGTTCGCAACGCTGCGCAGTAGTCACTTTTAGGGTCGAATAGGTGGTAAAACTATTTTTGTCTCGCCTGTACCTGCGCACAATTTCCGAAAGCGCAACTTCAGACCGGTCTAGATCCGCCGGCCGTACTGTACTATAATTTTTCCGGCGCAGACCGTATTTGAACCCGCAACCGGGAGTACTAACCAACTAAGCTACAGAGCCACTTCCCAACTGTAACCCATCGTACTTACTACTAATATTATAAATGCGAAAGCTTGTGAGGATTATTGGATGTTTGTTGTCCAATATAGAGATAGTGGTGCCCGCCGTGGTGGTCCCGGCTGTAGAATAGGCCCCTCCTTAGCTACGTATCCGCGGATGTCGTAAGAGGCGAAAAAAGCTAGGGGATGGGCAGCAGCGTCCCTCATTAACAACGATAGCTCTAACTGCGCTCGCCAACCCGCATGCCCAGCGTGGTGAGTATGGGCAAATACCCATACTCACTACTCAAATGATGATGATGATAGAGATGGAGATCTTAATTTCCTTTATTCCCTTTATTCTTTATTGTACACAAGAAAAATACAGATACAAAAATTAAAAAGAAAGTTATGTACAAAGGCGAGCTTAACCCTAAAAAGAGTTTTCTTCCAGCAAACCTTTGAGGCTAGAGAGACGTGATTATAGAGGGAGGTTCGTGTACCTACAATGTTTGATAATCTAAATATAGATTATTTTTTTACCTAGAATAGCATATACGCTAGGTAGGTACCATGCGAGCGAAGCCACGGGCGGACGCTAGTTAAGAATATTTGCGAAATAAAAACTTCAACGTTTTTCCCCGAACTTTTTCAAATTAGCCTTGTTTGATCTTTATAACATCTAAATAACTAATTTTAACCTACGGGAAGGTTAACATCCCAGATTGTTAACTAAAACGGCTGAATAATTGTGTTTGAAGTACCGCAAAAGAGTTTTTGCATAGTGGTTTTTCAATGACCGCTTCAGTAACGTAGCGGGCGTGTGCCCATCTGAGACTCAAGGAGCGCGGGTTCGATTCCCGCTGCGAAACAAATGTTTTTTTTATTATGTTATACTGAGGCAAACAGGCTTACGGCCCTCCTGATGGTAAGTGGTTACCGTCGCCTATTGACATTAGCAACACCTGGAGCATTGCTAATGCGTTGTCTGCCAAACCCCTCCCCCTCCCTTAAGAGCTCTGGCAACCTTACTCACCGCAGGAACACAACACTATTTGAAACAAATAATGTTATTTGGCTGCGATCTTCTGTAAGGCGGAGGTAACTCCCAGGCGGGCTGCTCCAATTTATAGTGAGAAAATCTCACTGTGCCCTACCTCCTCCTCCTCCTCCTCCTGTTTGCACGATTCATCATTCATCATTCAATCATGTGTTGAGGTACCATGGTACTCGTAGTTTCTGATACCCATAGCACAGGGAATCCTAGTGTTGAGTCAGGACTATGTATTAGACAGTTGAGTGTATTTTTTTTAATTGAATATTGACGAATTCCAAAGATCTTAAAACCTACTTTCGGGATAGCATACATATTTTTTTCATTGAAAATTGTTGAATTTTCATAAGTCCTAGACCAACTTTATTGCCAATTGGGTGTAGAATAAGCCCCTTTCGGGATAGCATACATATTATTGATCACCTTGTATCATGCAACTAAGCTAGAAAGTGGAAAGTAACACAAGTGGTCATCGGTGCTTCTAACGACGAAATCGTCTTGACACACATTCTGGACCATGGTGCCGCAAATATCTGTCTTATTATCAGCAGGTTAAGGTGCCGTTTATGGTGTTGTATTATAGAGGTTACATAGGTGTGGGAAATAATCATAAAATTATTAATACCAAGTTACCGCTCAACGATACATGAGGAATTAAAATAATATAAGTAGGGCCCCAAAGTAAGAATAGATTCTTTGAATGGAAACAGTCGGGCGTATAAATATGATCTAATTAAAAAAAAAATTCCGGACTTATTACACACGGTCAACTGATCCCAAACTATGTAGGCATAGCCTGTATTAATGGTACCAGAGACTGATATACATAATAAATATATATTTAACACCCAGACACAGAACAAACATCTGTGTTAGTCACGAATGTTTGTCCAGTGCGGGAATCGAACCCGCAACCTCTAGCGCAGAAGGCAGAGTTACTACCAACTATGAGGCCAGTCAGTTCAATTGTTATCAAATTATGGGTACATAGATATTTAAGAGGAAAATTTAACAAAAATGCTCACCACTTCACCACTTTTATCCCCTACTATTGGTAGATCTCAGATCTCCAGGAGATCGGATCCTTGGAGGTGTCTCAGGGGTTAGTCAGAGGCATTTACAAACATTTCTCCAGCAGCGGGAATTTAACCCGCAGGTTCACCCGTCGGTGAAAGAATCAGTGTAGTGAACGGATTTAAGTGCGCCTCTTAGAGGCTCCTTTCGTGCACATGTCACATGTCTTCGAATTTTTAGGTTCTAGGACATGCTGGTTTCCTCAAGATGTTTTGATTCACTAACCGCTTACTAACAGGTGGGCCGTACGCTTGTTTGCCACCTTAGTTGTATAAAAAAAAAAAAGTTACCGGACTCGATCTCTAGACTCAGAGCTACTCAAACAAAAAGTCGTCACGGCACCTGTTATACAATTATTCTGGGTCACTTTGGAGGTTGTATAATCACGCGCAACACTGACATTATAGATACGAGAGTTTTAAGTATCCATCATAGAGTGGCCACTAGTTATTAACGAATGATGAAGCTGGTTAGATAATATGGAAAGTTATTATTGGTTTATTTCTAGAGTACTTACTTAGTGCAAAATATCCCCATGCAAATTCTAACCAAAAGTCTAGAATACGTCGAGGACTATATCTATCTAGGACATTCAATCACATTAAAATCATGCACCGAAAAGGAAATCGAGCGTAGAATCAAAAACACATGGAACAAATATTGGTCAATGAAAGAAATATTCAAAAGCAAGCTACCGATTAAAATAAAAACTAAAGCGCTGGAAATCTGTTTACTCCCATGCCTTACATACGCTTGTCAGACATGGGCCCTATCCAGGAAGACAGTTGAAAAAATAAGAGTCTGTCAAATGGGTTTAGAGAGAAGTTATACGGGTCACAAATTGAAAGATAAAATCAAGAACAGCATAATTAGAAATAAAACCAAAGCAAAAGATGCAGTGAAAAGAGTTCTCCATTTGAAATGGAAATGGGCAGGACACGTACAAAGAATGACAAACAATAGATGGCCCATAACAGCAACTAATTGGTACCCGATTGGCAAAAAACGGAGAAAAGGCAGACCCCCTAAGAGATGGAGCGACGACATCACCAAGATAGCACGCAAGGCTTGGAGTAGAGTAGCTAGAGACAGGGAGACATGGAAGCAACTGGAGGAGGCTTTTATCGCTGATAAAGCGAATCTTGCATACCTACTTAGATTTTAAGAAAGTGTAGATATTTAAGTTGAACCTGATGCAGGAAACAATAAAGCTTATATTATTATATTATTTACTTACTTAGTGCTGAGTTGACTGCTGATTGCAGTACGAGTATACACAAGAACATACATTGCGCCGACCCTACAGAACGTAGGACATGGGCTGGAAGATAATAAATAAATAAATATTCCGGACATATTCACACGGTCAACTGATCCCAAACCTATATATGCCTAGTTTGGGATCAGTTGACCGTGTGTGATATGTCCGGAATATTTATTATTTAATTATATTACCGAAAATCTTGATAGTACGACCTGTAGACCCACTAAATACCATATGCAGATGGGTCTGACAGTTCGAAAGTTAAGCTATAATAAATATCCATACAGACATACAAACGGTTTGAGAAATTGTTTGAGATCTTCTCTCGCTTCACGCGTTCGATCAATTAATCGCTTGACCTTTAAAGGACGGGAGTTGAATGGCTTCTGGAGACTTCACTTGAACATAGCATCATGCAATCACGTTACAGGTACATTCATAGCAAGCAAGACATTCTGTAGAATGACCATTTATTCAAATGTACTATCACCAAGTACCAACAGCACCATATATTTCTAGCATCCAAAGAGTAATAAACCTTGATGTTCCTTCAGAAAGCTCCGTTTATCGATCCTCTCGCTGACCCGGCTGGTGATATTCGCGGCTGGGTTCCACCGGGTCAAGATCCTGGGGAAGCAGAACACGCCGGCGAACCGCCGCGACGCGCCGGTGCTGGTGATGGCTCCGCACTCTTCCTTCTTCGACGCTATATCCATCGTGCGGCTTGGAGGGCCCAGTGTGGTGGCTAAGGCGGATACAGCCAGGCTGCCTTTTATCGGACGTACGTCTTAGATGCCTGTTGCATGGTTGTTTTTGTTTTTGCTACAATGTTCGCTAACTAGTTTGCAATAAGTCCTTTATTCCTGTAGCAGTGTCGTAGAAACCTTGAGAAGCTCTAGTGTCTACCGTGTCTTCTATAACTTTTTTACGATACTATTTACATCCTTTGGATGTATGAAGTTATCAAGTGTCGTTTGCATGGTTGTTTGTGCTACTGATGTTTTTGTTTTTGCCACAATGTTCGCTAGCTTTCTCGCAATAAGTTCTAATTTCCAGTAGCTAGTATATTCCTGTAGTTCAATATTGTTGCTTCTGCACCTTATTCGTTTCTTGAAGCAGATTGGTACACGGATGTATGTATTTAGGTGTGTCCAGCATTGATGTTTTTGGTATATTGTTTTTATTTTCAGTATTTGCACAAACTGTCTGGAGTTTCTCTCTCTATTTTATTATCATGGTTCCTACCAAAATGTATTATGTTGGTTTAACATAATCATGTTTACTATTAAATAATTGCTACATTTGACTGTTTTGTCATAGTTATATGTTATGAAATGTTTGAGTAGCTACCATATTTGGAAATTCACGGTAACCACCTAGAAACAAAGAAATTAATCTGTCTTTTCTTATGAAACAAGAGTAGTGATAACAGAGAGTCCTTGGCTGTCCGAAAAACTTCTCAACAGAGTCTTTACCTTATTAAGTTCAAAATTGTGTTGTTTTCCTATTTCCCGGCAGCTGTGTCGTTGCGCTTGCAATTGTGATGAAAGTAGAAAGCTTGTTATGCAACATTGTTGCAACTGGCAATAGAAGGTAACATCGCTACATCAACGTTATCAGAACTATCGCTGACATGTTTAAGCGAGAGACAAACTGGTCTCACGCACGCAACATATGCGATACATTATTATATTTCCCGGTGTACTTCGTCATTTGTATCACCTATCCTAACGACATTATTTAAAACGCTCCCTTCGCTTTGCTCACCGTTTCAACCTTCCTTGGACTACGACAAACATTTATAAACCAAAACCAGCTAAATCGGCCCAGCCTTTCCGTTTGGCAATGTCTCTGATGGTCACCCATTTATTTGGTAACCGCGCTGAACGTTGCTCAGCGTAGCTGAACGACTAGGCAAGCTACGAGCGCGACGATAAACACCAATTTTGTCATCTTTTCAAACATAAGAACTTCCGCATTTATTACATCAACATAATATTATTTATCACCTTGAAGAAGATTAGGATTGCAATTTGTGGTACCTCTAGTAAATCTATAACAACGTGTTCCGTAACTAGTATACTATCTCGAAAGGGGCTTAGTAATAAATTTAAATGGAAATAACAAATATTTTTTTCAGATATTTTCTCAAACAAGCTGTTTTTGGTCTTTTTATCATGAATTATAACTAGCTATGCATATAGTTTATCATATGTTTTTACGTATCTTTCGTCATGTTGCAGATGTTCTCAAAATCGTTTTAAGTTATGGCGTCTACAGGAAAACTAAACAGTTTTTGTCAATGTTTGAGCGGCAGACAGTTTAGTTATTGTGGGTCAGTAGTTTTGTTCGTTCGTTTGTTTACTCTCATTGAGGAAGTAGGTAGTGGTTATGTGTTGGGCAAGGTATTGACATAGAGCATACTGTTGACTCGCTCTACTTATGGCCTCAAAGAGAAATAACATGCTTATTTCTTTAGATATCATGTGTGGAGATTCCGTACGTAATCTGGTTATAGTGTAGCAGTGTTGGCCTAGCGCACGGTACGTCAGTTTCGATACGAAGGTTGTGGGTTCGAAATTTTCAGTAAAATAGCGAAGGAAAATATCACGAGGGAATCCGTGGCTTAGTCAGTTCCGCATGTTTTGACTTGTCTTCCACATGTCTTCCCTGTGGCAAGGCTGTTGGGCAAGCCTACTCCATCTTAAACATATCCCAGATACTACAATCTAGAGCAGGGTTTCTTAAAGTGGGGTCCACGGACCCCCAAGGGGTCCGTAATAAGTGTGACTGGGGTCCGCAGAAGCACAAATTAATTCATAATTGACGAAGGATCTATGTGTAGAAGTGTTGAGAGCTGAATTTCATGCAAAATATCTTGGTTAATTAAGCATTAGTAGGTACCTAAGTGTGAGTAAATTACCAATAAAAGTGATTTATTAAATTAGATTTTTTTTCCACAATATTATATGCCAGGGGGGCCCGTGGCATATTAAAAATTCTGAAAGTGGTCCGTGGCTGCACATAGTTTAAGAACCCCTGATCTAGAGCATCCAATGTTTTGACCGTACGACTACGACTATAACTATGGAAGATTTGTCCCGATTTTCCCCTGTAGCATTTTCCCTTGTCCTACTATCCCTCCTATGCATCAAAACCACAGATACCAGAGGCTCTACGACGCAAATCATATGAGGAAAGACTTTTTTTTTTTTTTATACGAAATAGGCTGACGTTTGACCTCAATCTCACCATGTTAAGTAATGATGTGGTCTACGGTGTAGCACGTTTACTACTACTAAGACTACTCGCATTACGCCTCACTACTCTTGAAGATAGACGCCTTCGCGGAGACCTCATCGAAACTTTTAAAATTATAACCAACAAGTACAATCTGCCAGATATTAAAGATATCTTCTTAAGGAAAGATGATCAAAGACCTTCTCGTGGCCATCAACTTAAGCTAGCTCGTGCTCCTGCTGCGTACCACTTCTTTAGCAACAGAGTAGTCCACAACTGGAACATGTTACCGGAAGATGTTGTTTCTGCTACTTCTGTCAATGCATTCAAAAACAAGCTCCGACAACTGGCTACGAATCAATAAATCAGTGCTCAAAAAGTGAACCAGACATGACAATAGACTTTCAATCTCGACACTGATATGTAGACACATCAGCGGAAGCTGCTCGTCTATAATCAAAAAAATAAATAAAAACGACAGCCATGTACCATTTCCGTAAAAAAATTTATGTCCTATTATAATGACTTTGAAAGAACCCGCGCTCCGTAACGGATTTTGCATTTTTTGTACTCGAAGGTCGATGTAAACACGACAACTGCGCAAGACTGTTTACGATCGATTTGGTTATTTTAGCTGAAAGCTTGGATCACCGGCTGTTCGTAAACCTTGGTCTAGACAAGACAGTATTCATTACTTTATTAATAATCTGCCATTTGCCAAATGGCAAATGGCTATTAAGGTGTACTTTATCAGTTCCAAGATGAGTTAAAATTACTTATTTAATTTCATTTATTCACGCTCCATGTACATATTCAGCTTAGATGGTATTTTTAGCTTAAAGTAGGTAAGTACATAGATCCTGTAAGGGTTGCAAGTCTTGAAGTCATATATTTTACAAAAAATTATACCTTAATTATTACAATTATTTAAAACATTTGTCAATTAGAAGGTATGTCAAAATTTTAGAAGAGATGTCAAAATTAAATTAAATTACGCACTTGATATAAAATATTAAGTATGCAGCTGAAAGTAAAACAATATTCGAATATGAATGGTGATTCATAATTGATCCAGATGACAACGAGCTAATCTAATAAGTTAGATCATCTCGCTCTCACAGTTATAACATACTAAAGGTGCGATTTTCAAAGTTCCAAGCACCAACTTTTACCAAACTATCTACTAGTATGTATACTATCCCGAAATGTGCTTTAGAGATGGGTCGTACTTGCTATTTCGCGTACCAGATCCATAACGTATCGTATTTTACAAGAACCAGGTTCCAAAACCTAGGTACTAAATACTTGAAAGTATTACTTCGACCGCGCGAGTCCACTGCGCAAGTCTATTGCGCAAGTCCGCCGCGTATCGAAGGACGCGCCGCGCCGCGCCGCGAGACGTACGGTCGGGTTGCGACCGCGCGGCGCGTCGCGTCCAAGGGTGCGCGGTGGACTTGCGCGCCGCACCCGAGTATTTTTAATACGTCTGAGTATCGTGAAGTCGTACCAGTTACGTATAGTTTAATGCGAAAACCTGGTTTAAAAACCTGGTTGCGTAATGTGCTTATTCTATCAAGAAAATAAAATAAAATTAGTGTTTGATATATTTTCCTCTCGAACTTTTTCAAATCTGCTGTTTTTTGCCTTTTTAACATCTTTTAAATAATCTCATCTTGTAAACGTACGAGAAGTTTAACATCAAGTTTTAGATGACTTAACACACGCCGTCACCGTTTGTATACGGCTTTAGACTGGTCGTAAACTGAACAGACCAGACTTTTTGGAGGAGGTAGGGCACAGCGAGATTTTCTCGCTCTTTATTGGAGCAGCCCGCCTGGGGAGGTTCAGTTCACCTCCGCCGTACAGAAGATCGCAGCCAAATAACATTATTTGTTTCAAATAGTGTTGTGTTCCTGCGGTGAGTAAGGTTGCTAGAGCTCTTTAGGGGGGGGAGGGGTTCGGCAGGCAACGCATTAGCAATGCTCCAGGTGTTGCTGATGTCAATAGGCGACGGTAACCATTTAGCATCAGGTGGGCCGCAAGTCTGTTTGCCTCCGTATAACATAAAAAAAAAGACCCAGTGAGTTTTAACTTTATACAATTTCACAACGTTTGACGTTGAAATAGAATCTGATTGATCTGCCGATAACTAACTTCCCATACAACAGCAGCGCATTGAAACGGTTACAAAACCTTTTCAGGGCCGAACCTTAACCTGGTCAACTGGTCATTGATCTGCCCCCTGCTTTAGGTCAATGAGTTGAGGAACGGTGACTAAGGAAGAACCAGTGCTGGACAAATCTAGCTTTCCTAAAATACCCATAACTCAGCTCAGCTCAGCAGTGACCTTGAAGCAAGCCTTGAAGCTGCTAATGTCAGCGGATTGTGGGCCGTACCGTTACCTTCACCACTATACGAGACTTTTGGTGCGACCTTTTTATTACGTAGAGATACTTTTCGTATTCGACTATGCATTACTTACATAGATAGTTCATACAATAATTACACAAAAAATCTACTATTTCACGGAGTTTTGCTGATTAAAGTAAGTTTTTTCCAAATAAAAATAAAACCAAATAATATCAGTCCGATCCTAAAAATTTATCAGTAAAGAAAACCCTGTTTCTACTTTGGGGTTTGTTATTTGTTAAAAGGAGGCTTTTAGGGATAGAAATGAAATGAAATTAAATAAATTTATTTTGACAAACACAGACAGAAGACACAAAAAACAATAGAATAAAGGTTAACGATAGGGAGATAGGTAGACGTAACACAGATAACATACAGTACAAACAACAAAATATAAGTAGGTATCTATGTCATTTTATTTAAGGATAGAAGGCTTTCATGGAGAAAGTATCAGAGATTTAGGCACTTCTTACTTTATATGAATGATACATAGATGGATATACTAACACTGTATAATATAATGTCGATGAACAAGTACTTCTGGAGAATAAGAGCAGTTTCGGGTTTGAAACTCGGTCGGGCATCAATCTACTGTCCAGTGTCCATTCGGATAACGTATGTGGACCATCCTCTCTCGGATACTCTCAAACGATAAATGAAAACATTATGAGTAAACCGGCATGTCCTAGAAGCGAAAAATAAGAAGACATGTGACGAAAGGAGGCGCACTTTAATCCTTTCAACAACGGTCACTGGCCATTCTTCAACCTGGTCAATGACCTAATGAAGATTGAATAGGAACATGAAAAGAAAGATTAAATACTTTTGCTTTATGATGGCGAAAAAACATCGAAATCAGACCAGCTGGTCACATGAATACATGAAAAAAATACAGTTGCCCAATCGAGAACATTCTATTTTTTTGAAGTCGGTTAAGAATGGTTTATCAACTCCGTGTTTGACTATATTAAGCATTGCGGTACCTATCTAGATTTTTAATTTTTAGTTTGTCGTCGTTTTATTTTAACCCGTTTACGTTTTCCTAGGGCCCTGAAGCCGCTGATATGTTTCATCGGCAAAATGTCCTACCTGGCCGGTGGTATGGCGATCAGCATCCGCGGCCGACAGGCCAGCAGGCAAGAAGCGCCGATCCTGGTCGTGGCACCGCATTCTTCATTCCTGGACTCCTGCATCGTGTATGCCACGAAGATGTCTTCAGTCATTGTCAGGAAGGAAAGCATGGACAACTATGTTGGCAGTATGTTCCTTCTTGTGTCTTTCTTTATGGTGCTGGGTTGTGAAATGTGTCATTCTTTTTCGTTCTGGGTTGTGAAATGTGTCATTCTTTTTGGTGCTGGGTTGTGAAGTGTGTCGTCTTTTTGGTGCTGGGTTGAGAAGTGTGTATTCTTATTAGTCCTGGGTTGACGTGTGTGTATTTAGGTTTGGTGGTGGGTTGTGAAGCGTTTAATTTATTTTAAGTACTGGGCTGATGTTGGTTGGGTCTGTTAGTGGTGGTCTAACCTTATTGGTGTTGGTTTTTCGTGACCAGGGTCTTCTTTGAACAGTTGTTTTGTAAGAATTTTAAATTGTGGTTTTGGTTCTTAACATTATTCTACAAGAGTAGGTACTCTTTTTACCAATATGTATTAGAAATGAAAAGTGACGTCATCTAGCACCTTGGATTAGTTCATTGATTACTTCACATGTTAAGTACTCGAAACAAATCAAAAATCCATAGCAAATTAATATAAATAACTGTTTTAAAACATGTCTTCTTCTTATTCAGTTTAGCAACAAACACCAAAAAATAACAATAGATAAGGTGATTCATACTATCCCAAAAGGGGCTTATTCTACACCCACTTTGCAATACATTTTGTTCTACGACTTTCGGAAAATCGTCATTTTTCATAGCAAAAACTCTATGCCAACTTAAATGTTTTAGCATCAAATCGGTTCAACTCAATTATTCAGCTGTTTTAGGTAGTAATCTTGATGTCGAACTCCTCGGAGGTTTCATAATTGATTTTAAAAGCAAAAAACCGCTAATGTAAAATAAATTATACTTTTTTGAATCACCTTGTAGAAAAGTCATTAGATCGATAGTTTTTGTTTTATTATTTTTATTTATAATGGTAAGGCGTTTGGCCACCAACTCACTTTTGCAAGTGAGATGAAGCACGCTTTCCCAGAGTGAACCTATTGACCCTAGATTTATAGTTTGGTATGAGTTCCAACAAAATTTTGCATACTATGATGTTTTTCTGTCACACTCAAACTTCAATGCCCTTACAATTGATTTGATTAATGTAGTATTGCGTTGACTTCACCCTTGAACCTAATCTCCTGCCATTGATGTTTACAAAACTTTTTTTTTTTATATTAAATAGGCTTACCTTTGACCACAATCTCACCTGATGTTAAGTGACGATGTGGTCTACGGTGTAGCACGTTTGCCTGGAAGAAACCTATTCACTCTACTCTTAAAAAGACCCAAATTATAGGTATTCGGAAACACTCTTTGGCCGTCCGCATTATAAAGGTACAAGCAAAGCGCTTGGTGCGGCAGGGTGGTATATTATATATATACAGATATACACAGATGTTTGTGTCTGGGTGTTAAATATTTATCTATTATGTATATCAGTCTCTGGTACCCAGTACAGGCTATGCCTAGTTTGGGATCAGTTGACCGTGTGTGATAATGTCCGGAATATTTATTTATTTATTATATCAACCATGAACGGATAACATGATATGTATAAACGGAACAGTCGCGAGGAATACGATTGCCTAATCCAAAAACCCGTCACTAATTCGCCCATTATGTACTACTAGCTTGCGGCCGCGGCTTCACTAGCATGGTACTTAGATAAAAAGTAGCCTATATGTTATTCTAGGTAAAGAACTTTACCTATTCCAAGTTTCATCGAAATCCGTTGAGCTGTTACGGCGTGATTGAACCACAAACATCCTCACAAAAGAGACGTTTCATCAATATATGGAGCCTGGGCCTGCACTGTGTACACTACTCTAAAATATGGCTAAGCAATAAAGTAAACGTATTTAATTAGTTATTTTATTTATATTGACTTCGTTCTAAAGTACATTCAGATTTTCTTCGACAAAGAGAGCAACACACAGCGCTACAAAAATATGGCAGATGGACGTGCGTGAAATGTCTTTTTGACAACCTACATTTATCTGACAAAACAAAAACATCAAATCAAACAACATGACATGAAAAATACGTCAATGTCATGTCAAACGCCAATTATAAACCAACATGGCGGCCTTCAAATTGTGTTCACATTATAAAAAACTTACCAGACGAACTATTCTTGTACCATCGCATTTGTCTTCAAATTAATGAAATTGTATTTTTCTTGTAATCTCCTATTTTTTCCTAATTTTTCTATGAAGTGTACATGGACCATGCCCAGAATGAAATGGCTCCTTTTCACGAAACTCTATTTCACGAACTTAAACGAAAGTCCTTTTAAATACACGGTTCCTGTAAGATACATTTATTGTGATATCCCTTAGGTACCGTACATTTTTCCGGGATAGAAAGTAGCCTATGTCATTCTATGAAAAGTTCATTCAAAAACAATGTCGATCCTTCATTCAAAATCATTCATTCAAAAACAATGTCGAACCCTTGGTCTGTGAAAAAAAGAAACTAATCTATCCCACGGAAACCGTTCATTTTTCCGGGTTAAAAGTAGACTTTGTGCTATTCCAGACTATGATCTATCTCTGTGCCAAACATCCAGATCCATTCAGCCGTTATGGCGTGATTGAGTAACAAACATCCGTCATCCAACCTTTTGCATTCATAGTAGAGTACAAGTGTCCGTGACAAATCTTTTTCTTTTCTGCTAGTGTTCTTTCCAATATTTTGAGTCTTTTGTGAATAGAAATAGAGGATATTCTCAGATGACGGTTTTTGAATAGGTATTGAAAAGCTTTGACAAGTGCTACGGATTTTTTACCTTTGTCCTATTGTGTGTGCTTGCTAGCTTTTTGTTCTTTCGTACTTAGTTATTTGTCTCTATGCCATTGTAAGGTTTGAATAGAACCGGCTTTTGTCAATTTAAATAAATGACAAATGTTTTCAAAGTATCTTATGTAAATTATACTGTGTTGAATGATGTCTTATAGAACAAGACAAAGAAATGAGAATGGTACTTAAAGCCTTGAAATATTGTGATAGTGAATGGACCAGTGTGGTGAAAGTGATCACTCCAAAGGCTTACAATATTATAGCGCTCCTTAGCACCAAGTGGCATGCGTAGTACGGCTTCTTCACTACCTGTCTATTATCGTCTAGGTCTGAATCAAGGTCAACCCGTCACGCCACATCGTGAATGGGATTTTGACCTTTTGAGCGCAACATTGTAAAGGCGAATTTCGTTTCTCTACTTTTTTGATTCAAAATCAATGCCATTTTTCGGATGCACAGTCAACAAGATCGATTCGTAGGGCAATAAATAACCTTTTTGAGCTAAAGCAAGTATGGACATCATTCCCCTTTGTTGAAATATCGTTTACTTGTCGATCAATCTTTAATTGTACCACGGATAACCGAATTTTATTTTGCACCAGCTACCGCCCGCAGCTACCTAAGTTTCAATGCTTTCTTGTCTGTTTGCTTAAGATCTTTTGCTACGAAGCCATTCCCGTAATTTAAGGGCCGTTTAAGACTAGAGTATTTATTAACCTTAGAAAGCTTCTAGAACGAATACTGATAGCTCAATTGATCTACACCACTATCAGTCGGAAGCGCCCTCTAAAATCAGAGGGCGCCGTTTCTTGTCCATCCCAGTTAATACCAGGGTAACACAACCTCTAACAAAAGGCTCAAATATTTTAACTCTTTCGACACCTACATGTTTCCGCCTTTTGAGATCCTCAACCGACTGCCTGGAAGATGTCAGCGCTCTAGTGTATCAACACAAGTAGCGTCCCACACTAAAGGCCTGCCCTTCTCCCAAGGGTTTCATACCTTCAGACCGCTCAATTAATTTTCTTACTGTAAATAAAGTTGTTAAGCCAGTTGTGCTGAAAATTAAATAAATATACCGTCTCTGTTATAACTAACACAAGACGGACGGAGGCCTACCCTTCTCCCCAGGGTTTCATACCTTCAGACTGCTTAATTTCCATACTGTAAATAAAGTTGTTATGCCAGTTTTGTTGAGAAAAAATAAAAGGTATCTGTTATGATGACTCGCACATGTCGGTTACCGTTTCTTAGAAAACCAAAGCTCTACGGCAATGCAGCGTTTTGTACCTAGTCTAACGGTACGGCTTGACCCTATTCCCTAACACGCTTACCTGCATTATTGAATGCATCCTGTACTTTCTTTCAGGTATTGATTTAACAAAATGTTTGTCATGGTTACCACTAAGCTGACTTTTACATTCACTCGGGCTAGCATAATAGCTTCGAGTAACTTTGCCTTCAAAAAAATGTTAAACAACCAAACTTAAAATGGTAAAATTGATGTAATAACTTTTTTAATTTTTTAGTTAGTATTTTCTTTGGTTCATCATCATTTCAGCCATAGGATGTCCACTGCTGAACGCAGGCCTCCCCCCATAGATTTACAGAACCAATTTCCCCATACTCATCACAATCAATTTTTTACTGTTAACCTACCTACCTACTAAGCTTTATTTTATTTTGTGTGATTGTTATCTGCTGTTGTTTCTTCTGTTTGCTATTATCTCTGTCTGTGCTGTATTTGTGTGTGTGTCAAATAAACAATTTATCTATCTATCTATCTATCACGCTGGGCATGTGGCTTGGCGAGCGCACAAAGCTATTGTTAATAAGAACGCTGCTGCCCATCCCCTAGCTATTTTTCCTTAGTAGCCTCCTACGACATCCTCGGGTAGACGACAAGCACAAGAAAGTGCAAAGTAGGACGACCTCCCACTAGACGGAAATGGTTCTTGAGGCCGCTGGGTGCAGGCATAAGGAGACCTAAGTTCAGCAGTACCGGTCCTTCAACTGAAATGATGATAGTCGTCTTGGTCGAACTTTAGGTAGACCTGATTTTTGCGAAGATAAAATTCCAGATACTGCTCTAATTCCTTCTAAATTTATCTTATTAATACTTTCAGAGCTAATCAATTACACACAGCCCGTGTACGTGTGGAGAGATGACCCCAACTCTCGGCAGAATACAATCAAGGAGATTATAGAGAGAGCTACTTCCAAAGAAGACTGGCCACAGGTAACATGATCCTCATAAGTCATAATAGTTCTCTATGTTTTAAAACATATATTCTACAAAAACTTGAATAAAGGAAAGGAAGTGCCGTGGCCCGGATGGCCCCTCCATATAACTGCCCTCATAGCTCAGTTGGTAGTAACTCTGCCTTTTGCGCTAGAGGTCGCGGGTTCGATTCCCGCACTGGACAAACATTTGTGACTAACACAGATTTTTGTTCTGTGGTTGGGTGTTAAATATATATCTATTATGTATATCAGTCTCTGGTACCCATAGTACAGGCTATGCCTAGTTTGGGATCAGTTGACAGTGTGTGATATGTCCGGAATATTTATTTATTATTATTATTATGAGTCATATTAGTTCTCTATGTTTTGAAACATATATTCTACAAAACATTGAATAAAGGAAAGGAAGTGCCGTGGCCCGGATGAATAGGCCCCTCCATATCTACCTACCCTTGGATGTCGTAAAAGGCGACTAAGGGGAAAAAGCTAGGGGATGGTCCGCAGCGTGCCCTATTTTCACAAAAATAGCTCTTACTGCGCTCGCCAACCTGCGTGCCCAGCGTTGTTAGGATGGGCAAATTTACCCACATGATAGGCCCTGGAAAATATGGGGAAGGCAGTGTTCAGCAGTGGACTTCCAAATGATGATGATGATTCAACAAACAGATATTCATAAACAATCACCGTTAGAAAATAAACAAAACAATCTTTGTTTGATAAACAAATAGATCCATTGCGCAGGAATTTCTCTGAGTATTTACAGCTCGAGCAACACGTGTCTAACAATGAATAGCACCGATTCTTGCCAATCACTAGCTGTTGCCCGCCCGCTTTTTGCGTGTCATTGATTAGAGAAGCCAACAGAGGCGGTACTCACTTTATTCATTTATTTATTCATCGTTTATTTGTGATGCACAGGTAAAATAAAGATGTTAATATAATAAACACATTCAATTAATTGTTAATAATAAAATAAGAAAAAGAGATACAATGTTCCGGTCACCCTGGTATTCATTGTCATAATTTGTTTCTCTTAACTTATATTGACTAACCTGTAGCTTTTCGCGAATGCTATTAGGTACATTTGATTAGTTGAGCTAGGAAATTTCTCAGCGTAGAATAGTGTATGTATCCGAATAGAATAGAATACTTTCTGAAATATTTTCTTGATTTTATCTACACTGCTGGTCATAGGACTCCCCAAAGAATGTTTCAAAGTCTTGAGCCAACTTCAGCCATCCCTCCCTTAAGGTGAGGGTTTAATTATTTTATGATTTTTGAATTGTTTTTTCTCAATAACAGCAAAACGCACAGTTTTGATTTTTATGACAAAGATAACTTGAGCATTTTATTTACATAAATACAAGACAGAAACGCGATTGGTAAAACTTTTCTCGATAGATTTATTTTTTAAAGTTGAATCCTCTGCAATTGTTTTTTCGAAAAAACTCTAAGACTATCTAACAAAAATAACTTTTTTTTTAAATATTTTGTTAGACAATAGCATTGGGTATCCAAGACACTTTAAAAAAAAATAGATAGTTTTTGAGATAATCGATATTTTCTTATATTTCGCTTACGTCGATTACTTTCGAGCGCCTTCTAACGCTTGCTATCTCTTTCCGCATTCAATTACAGTACATAGCGCTGTCACTTTCTTCACTCCGCCCACTCGACAATTTATTATGATTTTTGTATCCTCTTAATGGCTTACTTTCGTGAAGTTCCGCTATAACTGTGGCAACGCAATAGTACCACCTCCATTTCTTACTTCTTTACTCCGTGATCATGACAATCATATATCTTCCGAAAGTAAAAGCAAGACGTTTTCGAACTCGTGCCATCATCACCACAGAATACAAGGTGATTCTTAATATGTATGCTACCCCGAAAGGGGATTATTCTACACCCAATTGACTATAAAGTTTGTTTTGGACTGGAAAAACTATGCAAACATCAGCTGTTTTGGGGTCATATGAGTTCAAACTCAATTATACAGCTGTTTTATGTAACAATCATCATCATCATCATCATTTCAGCCGTTCGACGTCCACTGCTGAACAAGGCCTCCCCCACAGACAGAGCAAATTCCTTACCATGTGGGGGGATTTGCCCATACTCACCACGCTGGGCATGCTGGTTGGCGAGCGCAGTTAGAGCTATCATTGTTAGAATAAGGGACGCTGCTGCCCATCCCCTAGCTTTTTTCCCTTAGTCGCCTCTTACGACATCCACGGATCGGTAGATATGGAGGGGCCTATTCTTCAGCCGGGGCCACCACGGCTCAATGTAGCAATATAGATGACAAACTACTCGTACCTATAATAATCATTAAAAAGGTAAGAAAAGGACCAAAACAACGGGATTGACGACCTCGGTCACGCCAGGCGAGTGCTAGGGGTGCGGTTTCGATACTTGTTCCGGGAGAGTACACCCAGAGTGTTGTGGTACCATGGTACTCGTATTTTCTAGAGCACTGGTGGAGGGGTGGTAGTGGCCCCGCCTTCCGATCCACAGGTCGTGAGTTCGAAACCTGTCGTGCACCAATGGATTTTCCATTCGGAAAATTTATGTGCGCTATGCTAGTGCTCTCAAACGGTGAAGGAAAACATCGTGAGGAAACCGGCATGTCCTAGAACCTAAAAATTCGAAGACATGTGACATGTGCACGAAAGGAGCCTCTAAGAGGCGCACTTTAATCATTTCACTACACTGTTTCTTTCATCGACGGTCATAGGCCCTTTTCAGGGCCACCATACCTCAACCTAGTCACTGATCAAAGACAGGATGACCAAGAAAAAACCAGTAACACGACAAGAAGAAGAACTCGTAGTTTCTGATACCCACACGACACAGGTAACACGGCAAGGTTTTGTTGATAGAATAAACGCTTTTCGGGATAGCATACATATTTTACTATGAATCTATTTGTGTTCAACTGTCTCTATCTACTCCAATGTCTTGAAATCAGCCTGCCACACGGTTTGAGTGTGGATATGAGCACCCTGACATTGTACTTTGCAACGGTCATTGAAATTCGTGTTTATTTTAAGAACATCTGTTGTCTGGTGGTGTTGGCGAACGTAAATAGTTACTATTTACGTTGTACATACCTATATATACAGTGTTGGAAGGCCCCCCACCCGATGGACCGACGACATTGTTAAGGTTGCGGGAAGTCGGTGGATGGAAAAGGCTCAAGACCGTTCGTCATGGAACTCTTTGGGGGAGGCCTATGTTCAGCAGTGGACTTCATCAGGCTGATGATACCTATATAAGAAACCATATAGCCTAGAATAAAAATAAAAACCGTTTTGGAAATACGTGGCAAAGAATTAAAAAAAGTGATTTGGCACTTACGGCCATGTTCTTTCCTGGTCACAAAATACACCCGTGTCATCGGTAAAAATTCCTAATCTTGTTGTCGGAATTCCAATCGGGGATGGGTTTCAAAATAATTCATGCGATTTCAATGATTAAATGAAATGAATACTGAATAATACTGAATACTGTTTCGTGAGAACGCATCTTGCATGCAATTTCTTCAAAGATAGAAGAGGTAATTACAAACTATAAGAATACATATAAGTAGCTTGAAATTGAACTGCCACTCACGAGTCACAATACGGCCATAGAATTAAAAAAAGTGAAATTGGCACTTGGCACCTACGGGTAATTAAATTTAAATCTATTCATTTGAAGACCATCATTACTTTTAGCTTCTATTAATTATGTCTTTTAAATGATTTCATCGAGTTGGAGTTGGAGTTGGTTCTTTTTTTTCAATAAAATCACTAGGATCACTTTGAAACGTCATAGAAACTAGGTGAAGCTATGCCTGAGATTTGCCACCTGCCTTTTGAGGCTTTTTCAAGATTCCGTAGAGTAAGTATTCGATTTTAAAAAAAAACTAGTGGTTCGTCCCAAACTGAGATCTCGCGATGTCTGCTAAAAGTTGACATAATTATGAACAAATAAAAACCTTGCCCGCGTATTTCTGTATCAGGCAGACTCTATGCAATCTTGTGTAAACCTGTTGACAAAATACAAATGTTATAATTTTGTATTTGGCAAATTTTCTGGACGAAAGGAGCATCTAAGAGGCGCACTTTAATCCTTTCACTACACTGATTCTTTCACTGACGATCATAGGCACTTTTCAGGGCCACCATACTTCAACCTGGTCACTGATCTAATGCAGGAAGACCAAGAAAGAATCAGGGACACAACAAGCAAGCAATCGTTATTATATATTTTATAAGCCAACAGATAGAAGTGAGCTGTTTGATATAGGCTTCTATATTTCGTTAGTTCGTCGTGTATTTTTCTCTGCTGGTCACATAATACATTTTTGTACTGCGACAATATAAGACGACCAAGAAAGAATCAGTCACATGACGAGCAAGCCTACGCTCTACCTTCTAAGGAGGTACTCTTTATAGTAGGTGCGCGCTCTCCCTTCTAAGCACTCTTACTCACTCATAATACATATACACTCGCGCCTCGTTCCTCGTCTCGTGGTTCGTCTCGTGTCTCGCTCCTCACCTCGCGTGATCGATGGTAAATGAGCTTCCTGTTTACACACACGTGGTGAGTGTAACACCACGCTTTCTCCTTCTTCGTCCTTTGACTCGTGACCAAAAACCCGCTTCGGACGCGAGCGTTGCGAGTGACGAGACGAGCCGCGAGCGTCTGTTCACACTCCTGTCTCGTGGCTCGCCTCGCGGCTCGTCTCGCGACTCGCTCGCGAGTGTAAATGGGCTATTAAAGTTAGAGCGTTCTTCTTACTCGCCTTACGGCGCTTCCATTCAATTGTTCTTGAAGATCCTTATGACACAGAAGAGGTCTATAACGTTCCAGATCCTGATCTTCCCCGAAGGCACTTGCACCAACCGCTCCTGCCTCATAACCTTCAAGTCCGGCGGGTTCTATCCCGGAGTGCCGGTGCAACCCGTCACCATCCGCTATCCTAATGCCAAGGACACCGTCACGTGGACCTGGGAAGGTCCTGGAGCGTAAGTACACGTTTAGTGATAGCTTGTACAAATTCACATAGGTTTCTCCAATAAGGACCTGTCTTACAAGGCGATGACCTTGTAAGACAGGTCCCAAGGGGGTGTATCGCGTGTAACATAGTCTATGTTTATTGTATGTATGTTACACTAAGGTATATATTTAATAGGGGCCGTAGTCTGTACTAGACTAATGTTGCCTGAAATAAATGGTTATTATTATTATTATAACCAGTAACTTTGTTAAGTTTCTAAAAGATCCGTCTATTTGTTTCTGAGATTTGCACAAATATACAGACAGACAGACGACAAAGGCCTCCGATTAAAACTTTTTTTTACGAAAAAAACAAATGAAAATATTTTCATTTCATTTTTTTAAATTTTTATTTCATAACCTTTCGCAAATTAGCTGTTTTTGGTATTTTTATCATCTTCATAGCTAATTACTAGAGAAGTTTGTTATCAAGATTACCCAAAACAGCAGATTCATTGAGTTTGAGATGATTTGACCCCAAAATAGAAGATTTACGCATGAGTTTATTCAATGAAAAATGTTCAATTTCCAAAAGTCGTAAAACAAACTTTATTGCCAATTGGTTGTAGAATAAGCCTTTTTCGAGATGGCATACATATAATAGGCCGTGGTGGCCCCGGCTGAAGAATAGGCCCCTCCATATCTACCTATCCGCGGATGTCGTAAGAGGCGACTAAGGGAAAAAAGCTAGGGGATGGGCAGCAGCGTCACTAATTTTTTAACAACGATAGCTCTAACTGCGCTCGCCAACCCGCATGCCCAGCGTGGTGAGTATGGGCAAATCCCCCCACATGATAAGGAATTTGCTCTCTGTCTGTGGGGAGGCCATGTTCAGCAGTGGACGTCGTACGGTTGAAATGATGATGATGATACATATTATTGGCCGTGGTGGCCCCGGCTGAAGAATAGGCCTCTCCATATCTACCTATCCGCGGATGTCGTAAGAGGCGACTAAGGGAAAAAAGCTAGGGGATGGGCAGCAGCGTCCCTCATTTTTTAACAACGATAGCTCTAACTGCGCTCGCCAACCCGCATGCCCAGCGTGGTGAGTATGGGCAAATCCCCCCACATGATAAGAAATTTACTCTGTCTGTGGGGGAGGGCATGTTCAGCAGTGGAAGTCGTAAGGCTGAAATGATGATGATGATGATACATATTATGAATCACTTTGTATATGCTGCACACTTACATAACGTAAGTACTCATCTTTGTTGTAATAGCACCACTACTCGAAGAAAGAGACTAACTACCCGCAACACAGGATATTCCTAGGGTGGTTAGTGTTCTTGCATAATATAATTTGTCTTTAACCCATTTATTTTTGTAACAGTCAACGTACCTTCCTACTTACAGGATTTTATTTCATAATAATATGTAACTTTTTTGTTCATTCAGCTTTTGTAACAATAAATAAACTTTGAAACTTTGAAAAAAAGTTATATAAATTTATGTTCTTCCAGGTTAAAGCTGCTATGGCTGACGCTCACGCAGATCCACAGCTCGTGTGAGATCGAGTTCCTCCCGGTTTACTATCCAAGTGAGGAGGAGAAGCGAGACCCTAAGCTTTACGCGAGGAACGTGCGCGATGTTATGGCTAAGTAAGTTTATGTTATAACGTCATCATCCATCATCATCCGGTATCCAATGCTGGCCGCTCTCTGTTGAAAGTTCTCCTCACTCCTATTAGTTCATGTTCATGGTTTTGCTAGAAACTCTCTCATTGTAGACTGTTACTAGCTTCCGCCCGCGGCTTCGCTCGCATGCAACCAACATAAAAAGCCTGTATGCTATTCTAGGTAAAGAACTTTATCTATTCAGAGTTTCAAAGAAATAGATCGAGCAGTTGCGGCGTGATTGAACGATAAACATATAAACATCCTCACAAACGCATTAATGGTATTTGTGCAGAACAGACTTCTCTCTGCGATTCCAATTTACCTTCCTGCACCGCCTTCAATTCTAATGGGGTTGGGGTAATGGTTTAAAAGAAAATACAGGTTTTTCTTTATGTATATCTGCGTGCGGCCATTTTATTCACACACGTGTAAAAAAAAGGAAGAGTAAAATATAACAGGAAGTGACAAAATTAAAAAGAATTTGCCCATACTCACCACGCTGGGCATGCGGGTTGGCAAGCGCAGTTAGAGATATCGTTGTTAAAATGAGGGACGCTGCTGCCCATCCCCTAGCCTTTTTCCCTTAGTCGCCTCTTACGACATCCGCGGATAGAGACATGGAGGGGCACATTCTTTAGCCGGGGCCACCACGGCCTTACCTTAGGCAGGACCTTAAGTAAAAAAAAAGAAAAAAAGCTCCTCATTAAATAAATATTTAAAACAATTTCAGAGCGCTTGGAGTACCAGTACTGGACTACACTTACGACGACTGTCGGCTGATCGCCCGAGCGAAGCACCTCGGCATTCCTGGTGCTGCCTCCGTGAGGGAGGTCCAGGAGATCAGAGCATTTCTTGGGTAAGTGAGTTCTTCATACACGAAACCATTGATTCCTCATGCACGATCATTTCACGAACGAAAGGATCCATAAATGGCCTGCCCACTGCCTGTAAAACTTGATGATTCTGAGAGCAATGTCGGTGACCTTGACTCTTCTACGGATTTCCTCACTTCGGATTTTACCACGTCGTAGTGAAACTAATAACAATAACTCAGATAGCTGTGTTTACATGTATCTTAAAATATATTTTAAGGTTCATTTTGCAGGCTAGAAAGGCCGATAGGTCATATTTAACGGTTCATTTTGCAGGCTAGAAAGGCCGATAACTCATATTTAACGGTTCATTTTGCAGGCTAGAAAGGCCGACACGTCATATTTAAAGGTTTATTTTGCAGGCTAGAAAGGCCGATAGGTCATAATTAAAGGTTCATTTTGCAGGCTAGAAAGGCCGATACGTCATATTTAACGGTTCATTTTGCAGGCTAGAAAGGTCCCAGTTGGACCTCCACATCGCTGCATCAGGGGTTGACAGCGGCTCGCGGTGGCTCTCCTCGAGTGAGTTCTGCGCGAGGCTCGGGGTGCCGGCCGACACTCGCGCTTTGCGACTCTTCGAAGTATTCCTACAGGTATACAGTACATTATAGACGACCTCGGTGGCGTAGCGAGTCTGAGAAGCAAGTTGTGCGGTTTTTTTTTTTTTTTTTTTTTTTTTTTTTTTTTTTTATACAACTGAGATGGCAAACAAGCATACGGCCCACCTGTTGGTAAGCGGTTACCGTAGCCTATGAGCGATTGCAATACCAGCGGCATCACGCACGCGTTGCCGACCCTGAACCCCCCACCCCAAAAGAGCTCTGGCAACCTACTCATCGCAGGAACACAACACTATTTGAAACAAATAATGTTATTTGGCTGCGATCTTCTGTAAGGCGGAGGTACCTCCCCAGGCGGGCTGCTCCAATTTAGAACGAGAAAATCTCGCTATGCCCTACCTCCTCCAAAAATTTATTCCCGCTACGGGACAATTGTCTACCGGGTCTGGGTGTTGTGGTAGCTTGGTACTCGTTGTTTCTGATACCCATGACACAGTGAATCCTAGTCTGGTCGTGGTCATTTTCAATTCCAATCTGGATTTGGCTTGCCTACGACCAAGATTCAGAAACCTAAAAGGTTTCAAATTTACAACGTGTTCCGTAACTATTAAGTATACTATCCCGAAAGTTCTTATTCTATAAACAAAATTAAATAAAGACGGTCAAGTGTCAGAACTCGCGCCCTGAGAGTTCCGTACCATTGGTCGTGGGTTCGAATCCCGGTCGTGCACCTGTGGTCATGGTCAGAAATTAAAAATTCAAAGTGAAGGAATTGACAAACATATATTTGCGGTCGCTCACGTAGTCATTGTATGACATTGACCGCAAATATAACTTCGTTTCCTAAAAAACTTCGAAATTCCTCAATTTCAGATTTTTCCCTTTAATTGTGTTACAAAAGCTCCTAGCATTCCAAATTTAAGAATTGTGAGGTAACTGGAAGTACCCTAGAGGTTTTTCATTTTTGCCATTTCCATACAAAAATTATACATTCATTGCCATATCTTTTTAATGCATTAAGCTAGAGCTTTAAATTTTTTATACGGCACCATAAGCCCGCAGACCTTAATAGGTGGTATAAATTTCAAGTTGATACCTTTAGCTGTTTCTGAGAAAAAGGGTCCTGACAGACGGACAGATAGACAGACGGACAACAAAGTGTTCCTATAAGGGTTCCGTTTTTCCAAATGAGGTACGGAACCCTAAAAATTGCGATTCAACGGCCCCTAAAAATTGCGACTTTTTTTTTCAGATTTTCCGAACTTTTTCAATTTAGCTGTTTTTGGCCCTTTTATCATCTTCCATCAAGTAATTATTAAACGTTCTAAAAGGATTTAAAAAAAATATATTTATTTCAATTCATCATCATCATCATCATCAGCCTATAGAAGTCCACTGCTGGACATAGGCCTCCCCCAAAGATTTCCACGACGAACGGTCTTGAGCCTTCTCCATCCACCGACTTCCCGCAACCTTCACAATGTCGTCGGTCCATCGGGTGGGGGGCCTTCCAACACTGCGTCGCCCGCTTCGTGGTCGCCATTCGAGAACCTTTACTCCCCAACGGTTGTCGGTTCTGCGAGCTATATGGCCTGCCCACTGCCACTTCAACTTGCGAATTCTGAGAGCTATGTCGGTGACCTTAGTTCTTCTACGGATTTCCTCATTTCGGATCTTATCACTTAGTGAAACTCCGAGCATAGCTCTCTCCATAGCCCGTTGCGATTTCAATTTGTGTTTTGTGTTACGTTTCCAGAGATCCAGTGGGCTGGCGTTTTTCCCTGACTACCTGTTATGTGCTGCGTTCCTCTCATTGCAACACGCGCCATTGTCGCAACTTCTTTCCTATGCTTTTAAGGTAAGTTGTTCTTTAAGCTGTTTCATAACACAAGGTGATTCGTAACATATATGCTATCCCGAAAAGGGCTTATTCTACACCCAATTGTAAAGGTAAATTGTTCTACTTATATGCTGTCTCATAATACAAGGTCATTAATAACATGTATGCTATCCCGAAAAGGGCTTATTCTACACCCAATTCGAAATGAAGTTTGTTGTAAGACTTTTGGAAATTCGAAATTTTTCATTGAAAAAATAAGCTGTTTTGGGGTCAAACGGTTCTAACTCAATGAATCATTTGTTTTAGTTAGCAATCTTAATGCCGATCTTCTTTAAGTAATTAGGTGAGAAGCAAAAAGCAGTAATTTGAGAAAGGATGGGGGAAAAATGAAAAAAAAAAAAAAAAAAAAATTGCGCTAATATTCTTTATTTTTGTCGATAAAATAACCGCCTGTCGGGATGGTATTCATGTCATGAACTACATTATATTTAATAGAAAAAAAAATGTGACAAAAATATTTATACGTACTACAATATTAAGAAACATTATTAGGAAGATTCTGTGGTTTTCAAGTGTATTGTTTGTTTTTTGTTTAGCTATATGACCCAGCTCGAAATGGTCGTCTGACGGTGGCGAGTTTTGAAGAGGTGGCGGTTCGGTGTCTCGCCATGTGCCGGGAGGAGGCGCAGAACACGTTCCAACAAGCCGATCTGGATGAGAAAGGATATCTCACCTATGGTGAGTACAGCCTAGGGTGCACATCATGAATGAATGAATGAATGAATGAATGAAAATTCTTTATTGTACACACACCTTAATAACTAATTACAATTGATTATAGACTAAATAAATTTATATGTACAATGGGCGATCTTATCGCTAAGAAAGCGATCTCTTCCAGACAAACTTTGGATGGAGAGGAGTCTGAATTGTACGGAAGATTGGTCGGGGTGCACTACAAAGTAAACGTAATATGTACTCAAATTATTTAAGAGTAGATAAGAATAATATAATTACATAATATAATAAAATACACATATACAGCATCATCATCAACAACAAAATAAAAACGATACCTAGACCCCAAGCCGTGTTTGTAGCCTGATTCTTGTAGGCTTGGTCGCGAGGAACAGGTATAGCTTCACCTAGTTTCTAAGACGTTTCAAAGTGATCCTAGTGATTCTATTTAAATAAAAGCCTTTTGACTTTCAACCTGTAGAAGTCCATTGCTGGACATATGCCTCCCCCAAGGAGTTCCACGACGAACGGTCTTGAGCCTTTTCCATCCACCGACCCCTACCCGATGGACAGAAGACATTGTAAAGGTTGCGGGTTGCTATTGCATAAGCAAAATGGTAGTGAAGTTCGTAACGTACCAAAAGTTAGTACTAATATTATAAATGCGAAAGTTTGTGAGGATGTTTGGATGTTTGCGGTTCAATAACGCCCAAACGGCACAACGGATTTTGATGAAATTTGGCACAGAGCTAGATTATAGTCTGAAATGGCATATAGGTTTTTATCTTCGTAGGTACCACGCGAGCGAAGCTGCGGGCAGAAGCTAGTACTATTTAAAACAGCTGAATAATTGAGTTTGAACTTAGATTTCAATGCAAAAGAGCTGATTTTTGCGTAGAGTTTTGTCAATATCTTGATGTCAAACTTCTCGTACGTTTAATAACTACTTAAAGCCTTTCACACACGGCAGCTATAATGTAAAAAATGTATATTATAGCTAGATACATCTCATTACATCTTTCCATAGAAACTGTCAGAAGATACGAAGATTTAAAAAGATACATTATAGCTGCCTTGTGTGGTCTCCTGACGGTTTCTATGGAAAGATGATTATAAATAAATAAAATAAATAAATATAAATATTCCGGACATATTCACACGGTCAACTGATCCCAAACTAGGCATAGCCTGTACTATGAGTACCAGAGACTGATATACATAATAGATATATATTTAACACCCAGACACAGAATAAACATCTGTGTTAATCACACAAATGTTTGTCCAGTGCGGGAATCGAACCCGCGCCCTCTAGCGCAGAAGGCAGAGTTACTACCAACTGAGCTATGAGGCCAATCAAATTTGAGATGTATCGTGCTATAATATACATTTTTACATTATAGCTGCCGTGTGTGACGCGCTAAAGTATAGGATAAAAATACCAATAACAGCTAATTTGATAAAACTTGGAAAAAAATGATTATTTTGTTTATTTTAGGTGATGAAGTAAATTGTTTTTTTTAATAAAAAAATCGTTAAATACCTACCCTTTTCTATTCCAGATGAATTCATATCCTTCGCCCAGAAGAAGTCTGAGTTCGCATTCGTGTTTACGAGCGATTCTAAGAAGTCCCAGTGAGGTTCGCAGGTTCACATCCCGACTGTCTGCAGCGAAGTTCCGTGATGCGGCACTCACGTAGACTTTAGTCAATAAATTAAATTAATGTGCACCAGTCACTCACATACACACCCAAACGGAGAGGCCTTATAGCTCAGTTGGTAGTCACTCTGCCTTCTGCGCTGGAGGACGCGGGTTCGATTCCCGCACCGGACAAACATTTGTGTGATTAACACAGATGTTTGTTCTGTGTCTGGGTGTTAAATATTTATATATTATGTATATCAGTCTCTGGTACCCATAGTACAGGCTATGCCTAGTATGGGATCAGTTGACCGTGTGTGATAAGACCGGAATATGTGTCGTGGGTATCAGAAACTACGAGTACCATGGTACCACAACACCCAGGCCCGGAACAAATATTTGCATGTCATGCAAACATTTGCCCCGCCGCGGGGATCGAACCCGCACCTCGCGTTGCAGCCGGCCACTCACCGCCACGCCGCCATCGAATTTAAAACTTTTCAGAATTGTCATTAAAATTGCTTAAATAATATAAATGAATCTATTTTAAAATGAGGTTACCCATCGTTGTCGCGGAACGGCAGAAAGCGACAAATCGCGATGCTACACGACGCTATGCAATGCAACGTATCTATGACGTGTCGCGTCTCGTCGCAAACTCATCTACGCGACAAAATTACGCTGTAATCCTACTAATATAATATTATAAACGGGTAAGTTTGTAAGTATGGATGGGTGGATGTATGTTTGTTACCCATTCACGAAAAACTACTGAATGGATTTAAATGAAACTTCACAATGATATAGCTTATACATCAAAATAACACATAGGCTACAATTTATAAAGATATTGTGTGAATTGTCCAAAATATGACAATAAGTTTCAAGTAAGTATATAGTACTAATCCTGCGCAGACAAAGTCGCGGGCATCAGCTAGTAGGCCTATAGGAAAGTTAAAGAACCAAGGTCACCGACATAGCTTTCAGAATAAAGGTTCTCGAACGGCGACCGCGAACCGGGCGACGCAGTGTTGGAAGGCCCCCCGATGGACCTACGACATTGTGAAAGTTGCGGGTAGTCGGTGGATGGAAAAGGCTCAAGACCGTTTGTCATGGAACTCTGAAGGAAGCCTATGTCCAGCAGTGATCTTCTACAGGCTGATGATGGTGTTGATGAGGCCTATTGCTTTGATTTTATATTTAATGTGTCGCGTCGTGTCGCATCGCGTTGCGTTGTCGCATTTTTCGCTCATCAACGACAATGGGTAAGATATTTTAGAGCGTTATAGGTTATAGCATAATTAACCTAAATACATTTTTATTTGTAGACAGGTACCTATTAATACAAGGTGATGAATAACATGTGTACTATCCCGAAAGTGGCTTATTCTACACCCAATTGGCAATACAGTTTGTTCTACGACTTTTGGAAATTCGACATTTTTTATTGAATAAAAAACAACAGTATTTTGTCATCTGTTTTGGGGTCAAATCAGTTCAAAATCAACTATTACAACTTTTTTTGGTAGAAATCTTGATGTCAAACTTCTCGTACGTTTAATAAAGTTTAATATATAGATGATAAAAGTACCAAAAATAGCTGATTTGAAGATTATTTTTTATTCATTTTGTTGATAGAATAAGACCTTTTTTTGGTCTGTATACTAGTTACGGAACACTTTGTAAAATCATTATTGTTATTTATGTTGTTTGTTTGTATAATGTGATTAAGCATTGTGATTTTTTTATTTAGCTATAGTAATTTATTTTGTTATTGTTTGTTGTCTTATTTTACTGTTTAATTAAAGATTATTTGTATAATTTTATATCCAGTATTTACAAACGTACTTAATTAGGTTTTGAAAAAGCAATCAGATTAACTTCCATTTTAAAGGAAATCGTGATATTTCGCATCACAAATTAATTTTAACCATACTTTTCCAATTTTATAGATACTAGAGCGCGTACTTCCAAGTATTACTTTAAAAGTTTTATAAAAAACGTGTACGCTACTAACCGCTAATGCCTTAGCCACAGTGGTAAAGGAGGGGACGAAAAATTGTTTGTATATTATTTAGAATTTGCGCCATAAAGAAGTGAGAATGTTCGTTCGATCAGCAATAATGGTCTTTGAGCATTTAGTTTCGGTATGTAGGTATGTACGTAACAAATTTTTGAAAATATTTTAGTTAATATCTGTTAGTCTGAAATGTCATGTCACCCGGGGTGTATCATTTGTAAACTATGCGATCGAGCTGAAAATCAAATAAAATATATATTTAACAATTTAAATTCATTAAAAAATTTATAGGAGAAGTGAATTTATTTATGTTATTTAACTATATCACGTGTGAAAGACGACATGAGTAAGAAAGGAGTGAATACTGATTTGACGGCTGATAGAGGGGAGTGGAAGAGAAACACATGTTGTGCCGACCCCACATTAAGTGGGATAAGGGCAGGGTGATGATGATGATGAACTATATCACGTGTATGGGTTAATCGCACGACACTATGCTGTCACCTTGACTGACAAAGGTGACACTCAAAAAATCGTGTCACGGAAGAAATAATAATATATTTTTTATACTAAATTCTATACTATAAATACATTCGCTTACACACATACTACATACACTTACACACATACCACATACACCTACACACATCCATTAATAACCACAAACACACACACATGCATACACAATAGCAGCTTCTTTCTTGAATTATCTCTAAATTCCGTAATTTCTGGTTGCTGTATGTGTGTACCTTAGTCTAGTTTATAAATTAACTTTATCTACAAGTTAAATTTAACTGTTAACTACATACTGTTTATGTCATAACTATAACCATTATATGGGAGAAGACACTGACTTCTGTAACACAGGTTATCTTACCTAGCTCAGGAGTCTGGGAATTCATACAATGTCTGTACTAATTACTTTATGTCAATAAACAAATATTATTATTATTATACTGTAATCGCTTCCGCGCAGCGTCCTCTCCGCTCGCTCACTGTGGCCGCGGTCTTAGCTGTTTAGATCGCAGACTCGGCATGTGAATCTTAGAAATTACTAGATTAAGAAAGAGCATTTTACTTTAGAACTAAGATTAGAGGCTATAATTATAGTACCAACTATATTTCGCATATTTATAAAATGTAGATAGATAGTGTACAGGGTGTGCCAGAATAGGTACCTTTACTAACCTAAACAGATTCTACACTATGGCTAAGATTCAGAGACGTAACTAAACATGAACTTACGCTTCCGTATTTGACGCACTCCAAGCCCATCATAAGTATTTGATATCTGTATGTCTCAAGCAAAACCACCTAACCAGCAAAGATTTTGTGGCGAGCTACGCCACCACTATCACTCCGTCGCCGCCAAATTCAAATACCTCTCAGTTGGCATAGCGACGAAGAATAGAACGAGTTGTTGATTCGGACGGACGACGGTCTGTCAGACTACTTTTACTTTTACTTTTACTCTGGTCTTGTGCGGTATCGTGTTTCCTAAAATCTTGTATTCTTTTGTAAATACCTTGTACTTATTGTAAATATAATACTCCTGTAAATAACAATTCTCTCTCTCTCTCTACACGTCCTGTAGGATCTCCACCAACCATAACTGGTGACCACCGACGTGATCATGTCGAAGGCTGGTGAAGATTTTCAGGACGCCGAGTTCTGGAGCTCCGAGTTCGGCGGGTCGGAAGAACTGCGAGATGCGGTCAAGGTACCATTTTTTTTGCAAGAAGAAGAAGATGGTTTGCTAACCCAAGTCCGAGAACTAACGAAGCAGGTAGCTATGCTCACGGAACAGGTAGCTAAAGGAGCACGGTCACGCTCACCCTCACGAACACCAAGAGGAAGGAACAACCGATTTCGTTCTCGCTCACGCTCACGACCGAAACAACCACCTCCGGACCATCCACACTGTTTCTACCACTTCACCTACGGATCAGAGGCGATAAAGTGCAAGCAGCCCTGTACTTTCAAGGCGGAAAACTCTCAGGGCGGTCGCATGTAGCGGCCAACGACTGCCCTTCTTCATCATCAGGCCGTCTATTTGTAACCGACTACGCGTCGAAAATGCAGTTCCTAGTGGACACTGGTTCTGACTTGTGTGTTTTCCCGCGATCAGTTATCAAGACGTCCTGTCCTAAATCGAAGTTTGACCTACTAGCTGCAAACAACACAGTGATTCATACTTACGGACCTATCAACCTACAGCTCAACCTAGGCCTCCGACGAGATTTTCGATGGAGTTTTACAATCGCTGACGTTAGTAAACCTATAATCGGCGTAGACTTTTTGAGTTTTTATGGTTTGCTCGTCGACTGTAAACATCAACGATTGATTGACAACGTCACTTCACTCTCTGTAAAAGCCATTCACTGCAATTCATATATCGATTGTTTATCCGTAAAAACAATAACAGGCGAGTCTGAATTTCACAAAATTTTATGCGAATATCCTGAAATCACGCGACCGGCTGGTGTGAGATCCACTCCTAAACATAATACTCTTCATTTCATCAGAACCACACCAGGCCCTCCAGTTTCTTGTAAGCCAAGACGTCTCGACCCAGCTCGTTTCAACGCTGCAAAAAAAGTGTTCGACGAAATGCAAGCAAACGGCACAGCCAAACGATCGGAAAGTCCTTGGTCGTCTGCACTTCACATGGTGAAAAAGAAGGACGACAGCTGGAGACCCTGCGGTGATTATCGCGCTCTCAACGCCAGGACTATTCCCGACAGGTATCCCATCCGTCACATACAAGACTTTGCTTACCAACTGTCCGGATGTTGCGTATTTTCGACAATAGACCTCGTGAAAGCCTACAACCAGATCAGCATGAATCCCGACGACATACCAAAAAGTGCAATTACTACACCTTTCGGCCTTTTTGACTTTCCTTTCATGAGCTTCGGGCTTCGCAATGCTGCCCAGACCTTCCAGAGGTTCATCGATGAGGTACTCTTTGGCATGGATTTTTGTTACGGATATATTGACGACATTTTGGTATTTTCATCTTCACTGGAAGAGCACAAAAAACATCTGCGTCTATTATTCGAGCGTTTAAAACAGTACGGAATACTAGTGAATACCTCGAAGTGCGTGCTTGGACAATCTCAGGTTACCTTCTTAGGTTATCAAGTTTCTGCTAAGGGAACCTGCCCGCTCGATGCCAAAGTTCAAGCTGTCAAAGAATACACCACTCCCAAGACTGTGAAAGAGCTCAGACGTTTCCTTGGAGTATTGAACTTCTACCGTCGATTCATACCGAACGCAGCTCACCTTCAAGCGCCATTGAACTCCTTACTATCTGGCCCAAAAGTCAAAGGTTCTCATCCAATAGAGATGACGGCAGATCTAATGAGAGCATTTGAAGACTGCAAAACATCCCTCTCTGAAGCTACCCTACTCGTTCACCCAAACGTGGAAGCAGAACTATCCATAGTTACAGACGCTTCTGATATAGCACTCGGTGCTGTTCTCCAGCAACGCAAAGATGCAGACTGGCAACCCCTTGCTTTCTTCTCTCACAAACTAAACAGCGCTCAGAAGAAATACAGCCCCTATGATAGAGAACTCTTAGCAATCTATGAAGCTATCAAATACTTCAGACACATGGTGGAAGCCCGTAACTTCACAATATTTACCGACCACAAGCCGCTTACTTACGCGTTCTCTACGAATAAAGAGAAATGTTCCCCAAGACAATATCGGCACTTAGATTTCATTGCTCAATTTACCACCGATATACGCTACATACCTGGGAAGGACAACGTGGTCGCTGACGCCTTTTCTCGAGTGGAGGAGATTTCTACAATCGACTACACAGCTCTTGCACGATTTCAGAATTCAGACTCAGAACTGCAAGATCTGATACTCCACGGCTCCGCCCTTAAACTCACAAAGATTAAAGCTATGGATAGCGACGTAAAAATCTACTGCGATACATCTGTTAAACCACCTCGACCTTACATCTCACCTGAACTCCGAAAACAAGTTTTCCAGATGCTTCATGGACTTCATCACCCTGGATGTTCAGCTACAGTGCGACTGGTTACACAAAGATTTGTATGGCCAGGGATCCGCAAAGATTGTAGAGAGTGGTCTAGACAATGCTTGCAATGCCAGTCAAGCAAAGTCACTCGACACACCAAATCACCATTATCATCATTTCTCACCCCTTCATCGAGGTTCTCTCACATACACCTCGACCTCATCGGTCCGTTACCCTTATCCTCTGATTACAGGTACTGTCTCACCGTCATCGATAGATTTACGCGATGGCCTGAGGCTATTCCACTGAAGGATATAACAGCCGAAACATGCGCTGCTGCCCTTGTATCCGGTTGGATAGCACGATTCGGATGCCCAGATCGTGTGACTACCGATCAAGGACGCCAGTTTGAGAGCCACCTTTTCCAGTCTCTCACTGCTCTCATCGGTGCGCGCCACTTCCGCACCACTGCTTACCATCCTGCTGCGAACGGCATCGTCGAGCGTCTCCACCGACAGCTGAAGGCAGCAATCATGTGTCACACTTCATCAACATGGACCGAAGCCCTTCCACTTGTCTTGCTTGGCATCCGCAGCGCATGGAAGGACGATCTCAAGACGTCGGCAGCCGAGCTGGTGTACGGCGAACCCTTGCGCTTACCTGGTCAGTTTCTTTCTCCTTCCGAAGACTGCACCACAGCGGACGTCACTCTATATGCAGCCCGTCTTCGTTCGCATATTCAGAAACTTACACCAAGACCTACTTCGTGGCACTCTACGTCACCCTTCTACTACCCGCGTGATCTGAACAACTCATCTCATGTATTCCTACGTCGAGATCACGTGTGTCGCTCACTCGAACCACCTTACGCTGGACCTTACAAGGTTATTGAAAGGCAACCAAAGTTCTTCACCCTTGACGTCAATGGCAAGATAGTCAACGTCAGTGTCGACAGGTTGAAACCAGCATACATGTCGAAAGAAGCACATCTACTGAAACCACAGACGACCACAGATCCTACCTCACTAAGTCCACCGACACCGAAGCCTGCAGCTCCTCCTACTACTACTACAGCCTCTGAGGAGAAGAGAACTCGGAGCGGCAGGAGAGTTCACTTTCCCGACTTCTATCGACCGTAGTCACGGTCTGGCCAGGGGGAATATGTGGCGAGCTACGCCACCACTATCACTCCGTCGCCGCCAAATTCAAATACCTCTCAGTTGGCATAGCGACGAAGAATAGAACGAGTTGTTGATTCGGACGGACGACGGTCTGTCAGACTACTTTTACTTTTACTTTTACTCTGGTCTTGTGCGGTATCGTGTTTCCTAAAATCTTCTATTCTTTTGTAAATACCTTGTACTTATTGTAAATATAATACTCCTGTAAATAACAATTCTCTCTCTCTCTCTACACGTCCTGTAGGATCTCCACCAACCATAATTTTATTGACATTTCGACAAAATCAAACTATAAAATAACAGAGTGCAGTCTTGGCCAAGACTGATATAAGTTTGACATAAACTGTCTGTTAGTGACCCCCGTGTTGTATTAATTATTTCCAGTATCTTCTTTTTGACTGTCCCGTTATCCAATACATATACATATTATGTAGATACCAGATGAGACCTTGAAATAGCCTCAAGTCGTACATTTAAGATTTCATTTTTATCTCTGTGCCAATGAATTTCCCAAAATAAATAAACAAATACAAATTCTACAGCTCGGCTTCTACGATTTCATGAACGTCTCTGAATCTTAGCCGAACGAGTTTTGTTCTTGGGCAATGGTTAGGTTTTATTTTGAGAAAACACTATTATTCTGAGACACCTTGTATTTCAAAAATTCCATTCCTACTGCTTGACATTGAAAAACAGTCTTATCATTGTAGATTTTAATTATAATTTTTGAATTCGAAGTAAGTAATAAAATATACTCAATTTAGATACATTACATTGTTTTGTTTTATTTATTTCTTACTAGCTTTTACGTGCGGGTTCGCTCGTTCGCATATTTTTTTAAAATTTTGAAACTGTTTCGCTTGTACACGGCTACGTAAGCCTGTCCATACAAAATTACTCTATGGCCTGTCCGGCCCATTCCTTTGTTCACTGTGATCCTTCGAGGGTGAAACATTCAATTTATGACTTTGATTACCCAGTCTGTTGTTCAGTTTCAACCAAAACAATACGAATTTATAGCTAAACAAAAAAGGTAGGTTACCTACTTTTTGAATATTACGCATTTACGATCCCTGCACTCAAAATTCACCCTTAGGGTGGTAGGGCGGAACTTTTGGTGATGGTAGTCTACGTACACCTATGACGGTGCCATCGACCTTACAAAAACCAAGGCGTTAGCGATTAACGCTGTGCCTGTAATTTCACAACGTTTATGGATAACAAATTAGACCACCTTCGCGACTAAAACGCTTCGACAGCGCGTTTTAATCTACTAGTGGCGACATCTAGTTATGAATTCATATAAACTCGATAAGACGCATGGCAGAGAGATAAAAAAAGATTTTTGTATTCAAATTCTTTGGTTCTAGCACAGATAACAGAATGTTCTAGGAAGGTCTTGGTGATATTCTTCAGATTGCTTCTGCTTTAATAGGCTACGGTAACCGCTTATCATTATGTGGTCCATGTTTACACTCAGTCCTTTCATTTAACACCTACTTACTTGATATTTGTGTTATTTTTGACCCCCTTTTGAGACCCAATATCTTAACAACCCGGTATCGGTAAATGAATGATGAAATGATGAATGAATCGGTAAAGGGTTACCGATTCATCTCATATATAGCAAATTGTAAACAGATCGGATCAATGGTTCTTAAAGTTATGCTGGAACAAACAGCAGCTTTGAAATCGCGATTCCTAAATTTTGGTTAATGAAAAAAGGTACTTTTCGTTAATGATTTACTTGGTAGTAGACATTGAGAAGGAATGTTCTTCTGTAGGCTAGCGGTGTTCGACCGATAAAAATATTTCATTGTACCAAGATTTTCGGCGCGGTCATTCGTTCAATGGCTTAGTTGGTATCGCACTGCCGATTCAAGGTAAAGATGCGGGTTCTTATGCCATTGTTTCGATAATGTTGGTTATCAATTAAACTTAGTCTAGTCTATCAGTTGAAGAAGTTTATCCCATAATCGCAAACTGCTGATCGGATTTTCCGTGCAATTGAAACATCTTCTTGACAATAAAAGTGACATCAACGTGGCCAGCTAAGATCTTCTCATAAATGATCAGGTACCATATGAAATGGGTTTTTACGGGGAAATGTCTCATTTGGGCGTATAGATTCTCCATCTTGAGGAGGATCTGATCCAGGGAACCGCAGAGCAGTGCTATTTGGTAGCTAAGATCGTTTCTGTATTTGTTTCTAAAAGGCGCCGTACTCGCTATTCTGAACCTGAAAATTTTAACACAACTTGAAATAACTAGATGCTCACCCATAGTACAATCTTGATAGTAGGTGACGTACAACCTACAAAATTTCCTGCAGATCGAATTGACGTTTTGAAAGTTATGCTCTACTAAACTGGCCTCATAGCTCAGTTGGTAGTACTAACTCTGCCTTCTGCGCTAGAGGTCGCGGGTTCGATTCCCGTACTGGACAAACATTTGTGTCTAATACAGATGTTTGTTCTGTGTCTGGGTGTTAAATATATAGCTATTATGTATATGAGTCTCTGGTACCCATAGTACAGGCTATGCCTAGTTTGGGATCAGTTGACCGTGTGTGATATTATGTCCGGAAAACATACAACGCCGGCGCAGATTCGCCAAAGTTGTTGGAGAGCTTTAAGCCATTAGGTTTTTGGGATAAATAGTCAGTAAAACAATAACACGTAGATATTTGTGGTTCAGTTAGGATTGGTTATTGGTTAGAGGTGTTATTTTCAAAGTTTATTTAAATTTATGGGTATACTAGGAGATCCACTAGTATACCTAGGCTTGGTCTCGAGGAACAGGCATAGCTTCACCTAGTTTCTAAGACGTTTCAAAGTGATCCTATTGATTTTATTGAAATAAAGGCCTTTTGACTTTGACTTTGACTTTGACCCATACTAAAAGCGTGCTATATTTCATTTAAAATTTATTTCAAAGTGTCTACTGAATAAAGTCAATTTTGTTTTTGACATTTAGGGTCTTGCGATGTACTTGAGTTGCCTTGAGCTGTATCTCACGCCTTCCAATGTCAAACTCAAAATTAGCACAGGTAGGTTATTAATATAAATTTCAGAAGGTTTTTTAGATGACATATCTCACGCCGTTTGAACACTTGTTAAACCTACATAGTCCTCATCCCACACTAGTATTCCCTGACGCGGGTATCAGAAACTATTAATGGTAACTATATAACTATATGGTGTTCCATGTTGGGTACACCACCCAGACCCGAACAAATATTTGCAGATCATGTAAACATTTGTCCCGCAGCGGGAATCGAAACCACACCTTGCTACGCCACCGAAGTCGTCAAATATCTTACAAATATTCTGATAAATTCACGTTTTAGAAAATACCTCCGCCTTACAGAAGATCACAGCCAAATAACATTATTTGTTTCAAATAGTGTTATGTTCCTGCGGTACGTTAGGTTGCCAGAGCTCTTTTGGGGGGAGGGGTTCGGCAGGCAACGCATTAGCAATGCTGCAGGTGTTGCCGATGTCAATAGGCGTCGGTAACCACTTACCATCAGGAGGGCCGTAAGCCTGTACGCCTCCGTAAAAAAAAATACCTTGTCGAGTAAATAGACTGTTGCATCTGTGTCATAGCCATATCTATGAATTGTGGATTCGTTTTCAAAGCCTCCGGCTTTCTACGGAACTCTCCTTGCTGCTCGCTGTACTTCCTCTTGGCCACCGCTACGATCTTCTTCACGTTGTCCACGTCAAGCACGTTGATATCCAAGTTTTCCGTGTTGTAGATGTTATTGTTGGTTCCTTTTGAAATATCCATCTCGTCTTGTAGCAACCTCGATGGCCCTTTCCGTTGCCTCATTTAGGTCCTCCCAAGTGCGGGTGGCCGTGCACAGTGGACAGGAAAGCAGGTGCCGCATGTCCTGTACAGGGGCTCCGCACTCGCAATGTACTCTGGACGAGTCAATTATACCCCATGTAACAAGGTTTTTTGTGCATGACGGCTGAAATAATTTTCAGCCGTCATGCACAAAAAGTGCGGAGCCCCTTTACAGGACATGCGGCACCTGCTTTCCTGGCCACTGTGCACGGCCACACGCACTTGGGAGACAACGGACCTAAATGAGGCAACGGAAAGGGCCATCGAGGTTGCTACATATTGGTCGAGTAGAGTTTGAAAGAGTCCTTGACTCATTTTCATTTCATTTCATTTTTATTTATTTCACCCTTAGCGTTACATTGCATAACATAGGTATGTCCAATTACAGTTATTTTCATAAATTATCATGCAGATTATTAATTAAGTATTATTATTATGATTACAGATTATTAATGGATTAATAGATAGTGTCCTACATATTACTCGTATGTATATCAGAGAATGAACAATTCATATATTCGGTAATATGGTAAAATGGATGACTCTCAAGAAATCTCCTGACCTGAAATTTAAATTTGTTGATGGGTAACTGTGTAACTTCTAATGGCAATTTATTGTACATAGCGAGCTTAAGGCAAATACCTAGTTTGTAAGTCTCAAGAAGAAGAAGAAGATTTCAGACGTAGGACGTCCACTGCTGAACACGGCGTCCCCACAGATTCCAGAGCGAATGTCTATCATGTGGGGGATTGGCCCGTACTCACCACGCTGCGCATGCGGGTTGGCGAGCGCAGTTAGAGCTATCTTTGTGGAAAAAGGGGACGCTGCTGCCCATCCCTTAGCTTTTTTCCCTTAGTCGCCTCTTACGACATATACCTACGGGTAGATATGGAGGGGCAAAGTCAAAGTCAAAGTTTTTATTTCAATTAAATCACTAGGATCACTTTGAAACGTCTTAGAAACTAGGTGAAAGTGGCCTAGGTGAGGGCCTATTCTTCAGTCTATCCCACAAATATTATAAATGCGAAAGTTTGTGAGGATGTTTGGATGTTTGTTGTTCAATCACGCCCAAACGGCCGAACGGATTTGGATGAAATTTTGTAGAGAGATAGATTATAGTCTGTAATAGCATATAGGCTTTTTATGTAGGTACCACGCGAGCGAAAGCTTGTTATTTATAATTATAACTCAAATGAAACGAAGTTGATCCGCAGCTGAAATGCAGCAGCTAACATGTTTTTAACCGACTTCAAAAAGGTTTCAACTTTTTTGTGTGTATGTTACTCGATATCTCCGCCAATACTAAACCGATTTTGATAATTCTTTCACTGGTGTATAGAATATGATCCCGGGGTGGTCCCAATGAATTTAATTCCTGAAGGATTGCTACTTGTCCCGTAAAACTTAAAAAAACGTCATCATCTCTTAAAATCACGACTAAGGTTAAGATTATCCCCGCGACTTCGTTCGGTTGCTGCTATTTTTACGTAAACTTTAACCTTAGGGGTTGTGAGTCGTGAATTCCTTTCTGTTACAACAGAAAGCTACCCTGCAAATTTCATACCCTTAGGATTTTGGTAAGGCTCTGCGTTGATTTTCAAAGAGAATAAAACCACTACGTTTGATTGTCAGTCAGTCAGTCAGTACCGTAAGAGTTATTATTGATGATGAATGGATATCATACTTACTTTTATTTTTTATTCGAAAGTGTAGGTAGCCAGTGTCATCCTCAGTAGGTAAGCAAAACGCAAAGAGGTTGATATTATGTAATCTTGTAAATATTCAGACATAGAGATTAATAGACAGGCCTCATAGCTCAGTTGGTAGTAACTCTGCCTTCTGCGCTAGAGGTCGCGGGTTCGATTCCCGCACTGGACAAACGTTTGTGTGATGAACACAGATGTTTGTTATGTGTCTGGGTGTTAAATATATATCTATTATGTATATCAGTCTCTGGTACACATAGTACAGGCTATGCATAGTTTGGGATCAGTTGACCGTTTTTGATATGACCGGAATATTTATTTATTTATTCAGGAATTTGAAGTCGGTTTTTAGTTTTTGTAAAAAATATCTTATTATTAAAATATATATTTTTTTGTTATATTATAAAAAAATTGTCTCTGTTCAAGGTTGCGGGTCCCGTCTGAGTCGAATACTTTTAGTGGGTTATCACTATAAAAATAAAATAAACAACAGGAAAGTTAGCTTAAAATAATAATGTTACCTTTTGTGTTGAAGAGGTAATCGAAAAAGGATCCCTGAGGAGTATCGGTGTAGTTAAGGATGTTGGCTGCTAAGATAGAATGGAGCACGTCAGCGTGAGGGACAGCCTGTCCCGGAGACAGGCTGATTGATTCAACCATTTCATTATCTGAAAAGTCCATCTTCCGAGTCACTTCTATTTTCAACAGCCTTCAAAAAAGCAGAATTCTCAATTCAGCTGTATTTTTAAGTTTACTTAGATAAACAGTAGCTTATATGCTATTTTAGGTAAAGGACTCTATTTATAACAAGTTTAATAGAAATCGTGGCCGTGGTGGCCCCGGCTAAAGAATAGGCCCCTCCATATCTCTAACCGCGAATGTCGTAAGAGGCGACTAAGGGAAAAAAGCTAGGGGATGGGCAGCAGCGTCCCTCATTTTAACAACGATAGCTCTAACTGCGCTCGCCAACCCGCATGCCCAGCGTGGTGAGTATGGGCAAATCCCCCCACATGGTAAGGAATTTGCTCTGTCTGTGGGGGAGGCCATGTTCAGCAGTGGACGTCTTACGGCTGAAATGATGATGATGATGATGAATAGAAATCGGTTGAGCCGTAACGGCGTGATTGAACCAAAAACATCCAAACATCTTCACAAACTTTCGAATTTATGATATAAGTAGGAATGTTACGCAAAATCACTTTAAAACTTTACTATAGTTATTACCTATAAAAATTTCATCAACCGGATTAGGGCGTTTTTTTTATAAAAGTAAATAAACTAAATCGTCACGATACATTTCAACTTCTCGGAACATTTTTTTTATTGATGTATTTGCTGATCAGGGAATGACGGAGTCATGCAGTCTGATGATGATGGTGAACAAATTCCTGAAACTTATTTCAGTTTATTTTCAGATAATAAAACGTAATTTATTCAATCTGGTCACTTACATGAAATTAGAAATATGAGGAAGAGCATTTTGAGGTCACGTTTTCTATCTATTGTTATTAATTTGTAGGAGCGATTGTAGCGTTAAAAATATTTGCAATGTTTTTGTCGTAGTATTAAATTGCGCCAAAATGTTTAATGCCATTCTGATACCTCCCTTATCAGTAACCTAGCTCATTACTCTCGTACCTAATAGAAAATTAAACACAAATAAACTTAATAGATTTTACAGTATTAGTTATGATTATGTAATTTCTTGGTGTGCAAATAGCATATTATATCATCTAAAATGTATTTTAAAATTATCCTTATTTCATTCCAAATAAAGTTAATATTGAGTTTGACTTTTAGGAGCTTGCAATATACTTGAAAATTGACTTTGTTCAGTACAGTAGACTAATTCTAATTCGAATCGGGGGTGGTTAGACCTGCACTGACTTCCCGCTGTGGGGTGTTTTGTACATTGTCCCCCTATGCTAACCCTACCCCAGCCAGCCCAGCTCCTTTAAAAAGCGAAGCAGGACTTTGGGTCGTTGGTAACATTCTCTCAGTATCCCTGTATGCCGCGTCTGTATGTGTCTGGGAGCCGCTTCCGATTAAGGCCCGCAGACCCGATGTGGTCCTGGCCTCTTCCGTGGCTGTACAGTAGACTATGTTCAAGAATCTTTTTGAAACGTATTTTGATCGAGCGAGCGAAGCGAGCTAAGATCTCTCAAACAACTTGGGGCGAAATGGCATTTGGCATTTGTATAGTATATAATAATAAAACCCCTCTACTTTTTGGGTAAAAAAAAGGTCGTAAAAATATAAAAACCTTCACATCATTAAACACCGTTTTATTTAAACCGTTAAACCATGCCTAGACCAGATTTTACAATAAATTATCTTAACACAACAAATAACCGAAAATTTCGAGTTCTTAGGAATGCCTTTTGACTTGATATTCGGTCTGTTACGCCGTGGTGGTCCCGGCTGAAGAACAGGCCCCTCCATATCTTCCTATGCATGGTATTTGTCTTAAAGATTGAATAAGAAATGAGAAGATCCGTGGACAAACTAAGGTCAACGACATTTCCCAGAAGATTAATAAGTTGGGGCAGTAAGGTTCTGGAGTGGAAACAACACACTGAAAAGTGCAGCGAAGGACGGCCCCTTAACATATGGAAAGACGACTTAGTAAAGGTTGCTGGAAGCCGTTGGTTGCAAATCTATGAGGAGGCCCATATTCAGCAGTGGACATCCTACGGATGATCTGGTGGTATTGTTGATTTAACCCTTCCCCTCTCCTCACTGAGGCCGCCAGTATCCTGTAGTCCTTTTGGCAGCTTTGGGGGATCATTGTTCTTTGCTCTGTGCTTGCCGTCTACTTTGACCAGCACCCACCACAAGTAAAGGAAATCTGTGTGCAGCTTCACGGATTTATGGTGAAGATTTAGATGACTCCATGTCTCGAACCAGCCGAATCTTGAAAATGCAAAATGTTATATAGGTATATTGAGTAGTTAGAAAATTAAAACGAATACAAGAAAATATTTACATAATACACAAGAAACAGTTGAGCTATCTAAAGACCATTACAATAGATCTATAGATAGCTCGATTATCCAGATCACTATCAGTTGGAAGCGTCCTCAAGACGCTGGCGGAATATAAGTAGTTTATATTTTGTATATTATATAAAGGTACTGCTTATATTCAATGGACGACCATTAACCAAAAGTCTGTAATTTGTTGGTGTCTTAAACTATTCTCGGCGTAAGTTAAGACAAAATCGTTGACGATTTGGAAAAAAGCCAGTGGCCCGAGCGCGAATTATTCACACTAGCGTTACGCTTACGATACGATAGAGCCTCCAGATTAAAGTCTACAATCAGTGCGTGTTGCCAGTGATGACTTATGTTATGGCACTGAGACTTGGTCACTGAATACACAAGGTCAAAATCGCGCAACGGGCTATGGAGGGAGCTATGCTCGGAGTTTCACTGCGTGATAAAATCTCATAATAAATCTTACAAAGCGCTTTACTCCAACCTTTATTATGCGGACAGCCAAAGAGTGGAACTCATTGCTGGCGTCATTTAACATCAGGTAAGATTGTGGTCAAACATCAGCCTATTTTGCATAAAAAACACAAAAACAGAATCCCCTCAGAGGGGCGAGGGGGCACTGTAGTCATCAGGTTACGGAATTTTGCCACTATCATTTCGTTCCACTGATTGTCGCTGGACTGTTTTCGTGAAAAGGAACCATTTGAACCATTCTGACCTGTGATTATACATCTTAGCATATATATCTTGAACTTTCTCTAGCATCTCCAGTAACTTCCTGTACAAGAATCCGATTCGGTAGCCCGTGTCCTTAGTGTTGAAGTTCGAGTTGGTCTCCAGTTCTTTGATGATGTGTCGCGTCATGTAAATCGTTTGCAGCATCATATCTGATAACTTCTGTCTCGCCATGTGGTCTGACGCTGACGAGTACCACCAATTGGACCACATTGAGGACACGAGAACCTAGAAAATCATGAAATACCTACATATTGACTGGCCTCATAGCTCAGTTGGTAGTAACTCTGCCTTCTGCGCTAAAGGTCGCGGGTTCGATCGCCGCACTGGATATCTAAAGATTCGACTAAATAAAAAAAGGTAGGGATGGGCAGTAGCGCCTCCACAGGCTGCTTAAAACCGACACCCTTAAACCTGCTCTATCCATTAGCAGGTATAGCTCCACCCGAGGTCCGCCGTGAAGTTGCCAGCTCCGTTGAGAAACTCAAGCAGGAGTCCGATCCACGACACCCACTTTTCAATACCAGTGCTTGTTGCAGTAGATTGAAGAGTCGGCACAGTTTCATGAAAGCCTCCAAATCTACCACCGACCATCCAAGCGAGGCTCGATATAGGCTGTGGCAGGAGAAACATCCTTCTCACGAATACATTGCGACTGCAGAAAAGCTCCCAGCGGGCAAACTTCTACCTTGGTCAACCTGGAAATCGCTTAACCGATTGCGGAGTCAGGTTGGCCGCTGCAGGTAAAATTTTAGCAAGTGGGGATACTCAAATGAGACGCAGTACGATTGTGGAGTCGCAATGCAAACTATGTCGCCTGGGGAGGTACCTCCGCCTTACAGAAGATCGCAGCCAAACAACATTATTTGTTTCAAATAGTGTTGTGTTCCTGCGGTGAGTAAGGTTGCCAGAGCTCTTTAGGGGGGAGGGGGGAGGGGTCGGCAACGCGTGCGTGATACCTCTGGTATTGCAAGCGCTCATAGGCTGCGGTAACCGCTTACCCATTGGTGGGCCGTATGCTTGATTGCCACCTCAGTAGTATAAAAAAAAAAAAAAAAAAAACCTACTTTCGTGCATGCAGTGCCCTCACACCTGCACACGGAAGGACCTCTACGAAGCCACTGACAATGCCGTAGCTGTTGCGGAGTACTGGTCCAAAAAGATTTAGTCCCCCTGAACCATCGACACGACAGAAGAAGAAGAACAAGGATAACACTAACTGCGCTCGCCAACCTACGTGCCCAGTGCTGAGATTATGGACAGATTCTCCCCACAAGATAGGAAATCGCTCTGGAAAGTCGTGGCGAGACCATGTTCAGCAGTGGACGTCCTACGGCTGATAAGGTTATAATAGTGAGATTACTAAGAATTATTCAGATTCAAAACCTGTCTTCTCGTATCGTTCAGTAGCGGATCCTCCACAACGCTTGCATTCAAAGAGCCAATCTTATTAATAAGTTTTTTCACGTCTATCTTCCTTATATCGAAGGTCGTGTTCACTTTGAGTGAGAGGTCGGATGAAGTTTTGTCGATGGTTGGGAACAAATCATTTATATTTTCCGGTGGATGGCCTCTGTTTGATTGTACGGCTTCAAAGCAAACTGAAAGAAACAGAAAATTACTAGGAGAACACTAGATACCGGCCGGGATTTGTAGGGAACTCTAGACGAAATAATATTAATGATCGTTTATCCCCTTCTAACCCCAGGATGTTCACTTTAAGAAACCCTTACATTGCGAGCGCTTATGACCTATGAAAAGCCTTGTTCAAACGGCGTTCGATAATGTAATGCAATATATTTTAAAAATTTATTTTAAATTATCTGGCCCGTCTGTAAGACCATTTGATGTAGGTTTTTTTATAACTTTAAACCCCCTTTTGGACCCCTATATCTTAGCAACCCCTTAAGCAACAAATCTTGATAGTATAATCTGTTAACCTACTAAATTCCATACAGAGGATTGACGACACGGTTCGAAGGTTAAGGTCTAAAAAAATCATATAAATATAACACCGATTCGCGTTATTTGAGAGGTCAATCAAACAATGAGATATCACTAGGTATATAAATATAAGTAATACTAATGTTTTTTGAGTATTATTAACACAGGTACCTATTAGTATAAGTACTCCACGCATGTTTTCACAGTACACAACCACTCGTGTTAGGCAACTCTGACGTTTTAATATAAATTAGGTATATAATGGTGTTGATTCTGCTGTTACCATTACCTGATCATCATTCATCATCATTCCAGCCGTTTGGAGTCCACTGCTCAACATCGGCCTCCCCAACAGATTTCCAGAGTGACTTCCTATCATGTGGGAGGAATTTGCCCATACTCACCACGCTGGGCATGCAGGTTGGCGAGCGAAGTTAGAGCTATCTTTGTGGAAATAAGGGACGCTGCTGCCCATCCCAAGCTTTTTTCCCTTAGTCGCCTCTTACTACATCCACGGGTAGGAGATATGGAGGAGCAATTAGGTACCTAAACTAAATTCGACTGCGCTAAAATTATAGCCGTCCTGGTCGTTTCGATCTATAAGATACGGACGGCAACATTTTAAGAGCTGTCAAATTAGGTTCATCATCATCATCATCATCATCAGCCTGTAGAAGTCCACTGCTGGACATAGGCCTCCCCTAAAAAGTTCCACGACGAACGGTCTTGAGCCTTCTCCATCCACCGACTTCCCGCAACCTTCACAATGTCGTCGGTCCATCGGGTGGGGGGCCTTCCAACACTTCCACACAAATTAGGTTAGTTTAGAATAATTCAACAACAGAATCGACACCATTATATAACAATTTTCGGTAGATACTTATGATATGTCCATTTTATATTAACAGGTCATCTTTTTATGCTACTCCACGTAAACCAGAAGTTTTTGAGAATTCATAAAAAGAAAATAGATATAAAAAAACACGTAGGAAGTTTAAAAGCACTTTCAAAAACTTGTAAATCTATTAAACATTTATTAATATTGCATTTTATGCATGATAAAAGTCCTTTTAATACCCTACCTCATAAACCGTTTCCATTATTTCAATTAAACTATGTTGTCAGCAAGGTTCGGGGCCAAAATGTAATTATTATTCCGAGCTGAGGATATCTTACCAATATGCTGTTTATTTTATTTTACCTTTGTAAGTTTCATTTAAGTTAATTTTTTAGTGTTCCGTCTTAGTATTGGAGAAATGGAACACTTCTCCGGTGTCTGCCTGTCTGTCTGTCATCGCCTCCTAGAGAAAACAAGCTATAAAGTTAAATTTATGATCCAACTAGCTTCCGCTCGTGGCTTCGCTCGCGTGATACCTAATAAATCAATATAATAAATATTCCGGACATATTCACACGGTCAACTGATCCCAAACTAGGCATAGCCTGTACTATGGGTACCAGAGACTGATATACATAATAGATAAATATTTAACACCCAGACACAGAACAAATATCTGTGTTTATCACACAAATGTTTGTCCAGTGCGGGAATCGAACCCGCAACCTCTATCGCAGAAGGCAGAGTCACTACTAACTGAGCTATCAGGCCAGTCTTTCTACATAAAAAGTAGCCTATATGCTATTCTAGACTATAATCTATCTCTGTACTAATTTTCATCCAAATCCGTTTGTCGTTTAGCCGTGATTGAACCACAAACATCTAAACATCCTCACAAACTTTCGCATTTATAATATTAGTAGGATACGCTCTCGCAGAAGATGAGATCCCTTCAGGACTCTACTCTGCAATCACCCATTCTCAGCATGACATCTGATGCCATGCTTCCACGACATGTTTTTGAAAAACAATACATCGTGGAAATGCCCTCCAGGGAAGACTGGCTGAACAGCCAGCTACACTTTGAGGCCGGTTGCCTAAACTGGTACACAGACGGCTCAAAAATGGGACTGGATGTAGGTTGTGGAGTATATGGTGAACGTCCTAATGTAAACGGTTTCGTTAGCATGGGAAAAAACGCCTCTATATTCCAGGCAGAGGTTTTTGCCATTCTTGATTGTGCAGACGCCAATCTGCGAAAGCGCTACACCAACCACACGATTTACATCAATTCTGACAGTCAGGCTGCCCTTCTGGCGCTGGACTCTAATGTCATCACGTCTCGACTTGTGGAAGACTGTCTGTCACGTTTAAATGCCCTGGGCGCAAGGAACAGGGTCGTACTAAGATGGGTTCCGGGGCACGCGGGAATCGACGGTAACGAAATTGCCGAGGAACTTGCGCGCGCCGGGGCAAATGGTACTATGATAGGCCCTGAGCCTTTTTGCGGCGTACCAAAAAGCCTGGCTCAAAGAAGCCTCTTGCTTTCGTGCTTCGAAGAATCGACAAAACTCTGGATAAACTCTTCGGGCATGAACCACTCTAAGTTACTTATAAAAGCCTTCGATAAACAGTACACCAACCGTATCCTAGCGCTAAATAAGACCAATCTTCGCATTATTGTTAGAGCCTTAACTGGACACTGTTGTCTTAATAAGCACATGTTCAAACTAAGGCTATGCGACACACAAACCTGCAGGCTATGCAAGGAGGCGGACGAAACGCCTATACACCTGCTAGGTGAGTGCGGAGCACTTATGCTCAAACGTAGCATCCATTTGGGAAAACACATCCTCAGCCCAATGGAGCTAAAGCAACTCACCCCAAAGAAAATCCTTCAGTTTTTAACAGCTGCTGGGCTTTGTGGTGAACTTTAAAGGCCCTGTAAAGGGGCTCCACAAATAAAGTGGCGATCACAATAGGCCAGTTGTGGCCGCAGTGAAACCATAGCCACAAAAAGTAAATAAAATAAATAAATAGGATAGTAGGATGTGACGGTTTAGATATAAATAAAATATTCAGATATTTAGCGGGTACAATCAGTGCGTGTTGCCACTGATGACTTATGGCACTGAGACTTGGTCGTTAACTATAGGCCTCATATACAAGCTCAAAGTCGCGCAACGGGCTATCGAGAGAGCTATGCTTGGAGTTTCACTACGTGATAAGATCCGAAATGAGGAAATCCGTAGAAGAACCAAGGTCACCGACAAATCTCAGAATTAGCATGTTGAGGTGGCAGTGGGCAGGCCATATAGCTCGCAGAACCGATAACCGTTGGGGAGTAAAGGTGTTGGAAGGCCCCCCATCCGATGAACCGATGACATTGTAAAGGTTGCGGGAAGTCGGTGGATGGAAGGGCTCAAGACCGTTCGTCGTGGAACTCTATGGGGGAGGCCTATGTCCAGCAGTGGACTTCTACAGGTTGTTGATGAAAGGGGTAATTTTAAAAATTAAATTCAAAGAATAATTAAAAGAGTTGAATTGATTTTAGTACTGCCATCTTACCACACACACACATACCCCCCTGATGTCTACCGTATCCTCTTCGGGAACCTGACTTTGGAGGACCTCTACCTGCCGGAAACTACTGAGATTATGACTGAAGCCGAGATGAAGAACATATCCAAGCTAGATATTCGGGAATTATTAAGGTTTTTACTTATTTGTCTGCAGGCTGTCTCTATCTGTCTTTCTTGGACACCTGTATCCTTGGTCAGTGATCAGGTAATTATATTAGGTATATTAAGATATGGTAGCCCTGAAAAGGGCCTATGACCGTAGGTGAAAGAGTCAGTGTGGTGAAAGGATTAAAGTGCGCTTCTTAGAGACTGCTTCCGTGCACATGTTACATGTCTTCGAATTTTTAGGTTCTAGGACATGCCGGTTTCCTCACGATGTTTTCCTTCACCTTTTAAAAGCACTAAATACACACTTTGTTACCTGATTCTTCTACTTTGCTGGCTTGGTCGCGAGGAACAGGCGTAGCTTCACCTAGTTTCTCAGACGTTTCAAAGTGATCCTAGTGATTTTTTTGAAATAAATGTATTTTATTAAAAAATATTCATTTGAAAATGATACTGAAATCTATTGAACAAAGTCAATTTTGAGTTTGACATTTGAGGGTGTACGATATAGCTCAACGATATCGCAAACTCCTCAAAGTCAAACTCAAAATTAACTTTATTCGGAAGACATAGGGAGCATTACAAAATAAATTTTAGGTGACATGTTTTATTTATAGAGATAGCTTCATCGCCGACCACACCCCAGACGTCTACCAAGACTTACAAAACATCACAGTTAAAGGTGAAGATGCGAAAGAATACAACGATATATCAACAATGATATACAACTTTACTAGAAAGCGGGTGTTTTCCCAATACTGGGGCATGGACGATTATGACGACCGATGGCGTGGCGAATACATTGAGGGCAAGAAAGTAATGATGTTCGAGAAGATATGCTTGATGTATTTGTATCATGCGAGGTAATAAAGCCGTTCAAACGGCATGCGATGTATCCTTGATATATAAGTCTGTAGAATGCCACTGCTGGCCTCCCCCAAAGAGTTCCAATACGAATGGTTTTAAACCTTTTCCATCCACCGACTACCCGCAACTTTAACATGGTAGGTTGCGCTTCACAATGTCATTGGTCCATCGGGTGGGGGGCGAACAACACTGCGCCCGGTTCGCGGTTGCTATTCGATAACCTTTACTTAACGGTTTTCGGTTCTGCGAGTTATATGGCCTGCCCTCTGCCACTTTAACTTGCTAATTCTGAGAGCTATGTTGGTGACCTTGGCTCTTCTATTCCTCATTTTGGATTTTATCACGTAGTGAAACTCCGAGCATAGCTCTCTCCGTAGCCTGTTGTGCGACTTTGAGCTTTTTCCAGATACAAGATAGAAATTGCGTTCAAGCTACGCGAACCACTTATGGACGACAAGAGATACAGACTAGGGTACCTCTTTAACCGGGTGCGAAGACTCAAGACAGAGATGCTCAAAGTGAGTTAAGAGTTGAGAGTTATATATATATATTATATTATAATATTTACGGGCAAAAAGTAGAGTTATTTTCTTAAAACTAATATGGCTTAGCAAATATACGGCCCACCTGTTGCTGGTTACCGTAACCTATGAACGCACGCATTCGCGACCCCTTAAAAAGGAAGTAGTCGCTGTGTCGACAATCGATTGAACAATGGCAGTTTGTCACAGGTCCCCTACAAAAGTATTTCTTTGAATCTAGACACGTGGTAGCGTGTCAAGCCAAATTCAAGGTACGAGCCAAGTTATATCAGAGCTTGGCAGAACTTGGCACCCATTTAGATTTCAGTTGTCGGCTAAGTCGACAACCACGCATATTCTTAATATTGAACTTGGCTCTCATTTTCCCATTATTGTTTTTGATGGGATTTATTTTTATTCCAAGTTCGTGGCTACTGCCGAACGACAACACTCTTTCGCGTACTGGTTCCAAAACCTTACGTCCTTGATGCGGATATACGAGCGTGTTGTCCACTTCGACATCGACATCCGCGATACGACGGCTCTCATCCATGAGGTGTACAGTGAGGATGCGTCCTTCGACAAGATAACAGGTGTGCTCTTTATAAATTGGTGCTATAAAGACAGTCCGAATGGAATGGCCACTAGCTTTCAGAATTAGCAAGTTGACGTGGCAGTGGGATGGCAATATAGCTCGTAGAACTGGCAACCTTTGGGGTATAAAGGTTCACGAAAGGCGGCCTTGAACCGGGCGATGCAGTGTTGGAAGGTGATCCATCCATGAGGCCCCCCCCGATGGACAAACGACATTATGAAGGTTGGGAGAAGTTGGTGGATAAAAAGGGCTCAAGACCGTTCGCCGTGGAACTCTTTGGGGGAGGCCTATGTCCAGTAGTGGACTTCTACAGGCTGATGATGATGAGAAGTCCACCTTCATACCATCTGAGAAATGTCCCCGGATGTATATTTTTTTGATAGAAATATAGTTTCTTCGAAAAGAATATTTGTAAATCGAATCGGATGAAATATCGGCGCTCGTTCTACATAAGTGCCAACCTTGACTCTTGTTACTTCGTACATTTTAGATCTTTATTTTCCTACAAGACGATAGCATGTAGGCAGTTTCTTAGGCACCGCAATTGCAGACTGACAACGAAGTATCACCAAAAGGCTAAAAACATTAAATAATCTGAAATTATAATATTATAGATGACGCAGACGATGATGTCGGGGTCAAACCACCGAATTTGGACCGACGGTGACTCTCATGAAGAAGATAAACAGAAGACCAGGTTTAGGTCCCATCTGGAAACCAGCGCCGCTTCACACCATGGGTGTGTCCTATCACCTATCTCTACCCTCAAAGGTTTGCTGGAAGAAAACTCTTTTTAGGGTTAAGCTCGCCTTTGTACGTGTCCTTTCATTTAGTTTGTTTGTTTTTTGTATGTGTTTTCTGTGTAGGTATAATAAAGAATAAAGGATAAAGAATGTATGAACAAAGCTCTTTCATTTACAACCCACTTCATATACATAACTTTTTTTAAACCCTCTTTTGAGCCCCTATATTTTAGCAAACCCGTGGCCGATTTACCTCGTATTCTTACCAGTAAATTTTGATAGTACAACCTGTTAACTTTTCAAGCAATAATCAAGTCATCAATTCAAGTTAACAATTCTAAGCAGGTCAGATTGACGGCTCGTAATTTATGCTCGAACAAATAAACATAAAAGTTCATCATCATCATCAGCCTGATGAAGTCCACTGCTGAACATAGGCCTCCCCCAAAGAGTTCCATGACGAACGGTCTTGAGCCTTTTCCATCCACCGACTTCCCGCAACCTTAACAATGTCGTCGGTCCATTGGGTGGGGGGCCTTCCAACACTGCGTCGTCCGGTTCTTGGTCGCCACTCGAGAACCTTTGTTCCCCGACGGTTGTCGGTTCTGCGAGCTATATGGCCGGCCCACTGCAACTTCAACCTGCTAATTCTGAAAGCTATGTCGGTAGCCTTGGTTCTTCTAAGGATTTCCTCATTTCGGATTTTATCACGCAGCAAAACTCCGAGCATAGCTCTCTCCATAGCCCGTTGGGCGACTTTGAGCTTGTGTATAAGGCCAATAGCAGCGACCAAGTCTCAGTGCCATATGTCATCACTGGCAACACGCACTGATTGTAGACTTGAGGCTCTGCGGTATCTGCGTCGAAGTTATTTAAGATTGTTTCATAGGATATGTAACATCACGTTACACCCCCTTGAAGAGTAGAAAGAGGGTCATGGAAAAAACAATAAATGCAGACATTTATTTGAAACTTTTTAATACCTATACGAACTGCCATTTCGCCAGTATTTCCGAGCTGTGATTCTCCAACACATCCCTGCAGTTTTCGTCGTTCTTGTAAATCAGATCTGTCAGCAGTTGTGCGTTGAACCACAGATGCAGAAGCCTCTCCTCTGTGAGCAGCATGTCGTATAAATACTGCTTATCAGCAATTCCAGCTCTTATCAGTCCACAATTCCTGATAGCTCGAAATGCAAACTTCGAGAATGTTTTCACTGCGTTGTCCGTTTTACACATCAGGAACCCCATTTTGTAAAGTGGGGAGTTGCGGTGCTCTTCTCTCAAGATCTGCATTATGACCATTTCGTTCCTGGCTTGGTAGATTGCTTGGCGCATCAGCTCGTATATCCGTACCCTCAAATCAAACATGTCTTTAGGGTACGGGTTGAGCCCTGCCAAGGGACGCCATCTCCTCGCGTCTTGCAACATCTGTTCCACGGTTAGCACCTTTGCTTCTACTGGTGGCGGGCCGATGTTTTGTACTTTTAGATTTAGCAAATCGTCTGTTTCGTCCAAGCTATGGAATATGGAATCGAGATGCTTTTGTGTGTAGTTGGATCCCCGCGAAGCTGTTGTTTTGTCAACGCGCCCCAAAACGGTACTTGGGTCGAATTTCTTGATGTAGTCTTTGAAGCGCCAATCGTCGAATTTCTGTTGGATTTCCTCTCTGCGGTGGTCATCTTGAGCAAAGGTTATTGAATAGGAGTGGCAGACGATGGCTAGTCGGATGACTCGAGAGGTCTGTAAGGGTCAACAAAATGTACAGAATTTCAACTTTTTTTTTTTTTTTTTTTTTTTATACAACTGAGATGGCAAACAAGCATACGGCCCACCTGTTGGTAAGCGGTTACCGTAGCCTATGAGCGCTTGCAATACCAGAGGCATCACGCACGCGTTGCCGACCCCGAACCCCCTCCCCCCCCTAAAGAGCTCTGGCAACCTTACTCATCGCAGGAACACAACACTATTTGAAACAAATAATGTTATTTGGCTGCGATCTTCTGTAAGGTGGAGGTACCTCCCCAGGCGGGCTGCTCCAATTCAGAACGAGAAAATCTCGCTGTGCCCTACCTCCTCCTAAAAACTTACTTGGTTACAATTGCACCTCACTCTTACATTCTTTCTTGGACATCCTGTATTAGGTCAGTGAACAGGTTGAGGTATGGTGGCTCTACAAGGTGATTCATAACATGTATACCATCCCGGTTATTCTATCAACGAAAATGAATAATATTAGCGAAAAAAAATCTCAATCATTCATTCTCAAATTAGCTGTTTTTGGTATTTTTATCATCTTGAGAACTAATAACTAAACGTACAAGAAGTCCGTAATCCAAATTGCTACTTAAAACAGCTAAATCATTGAGATTGACCTAACTCACAACACAGTGAATCCTAGTGTGAGAGCTAGTGTCCATAAGTCCTTAACTTCTTACACCTAATAACATACCTACTATTGAACTAATGGTACTAGGTTCCTACCTACCTTTAACGCTTAGAGTATATTAAATATAATCGATGTAACCCTTGTCAAACTCAAACTTCTCACAACTCAGGGTAGCCTAGTGTGAGAGCTTGTAAGCAATGTACCTACTTTAATAGGGCCTAGACTAAACTTTCATTGTCATTGTACACTACATTTTGATAAATAAAAATAAACTTATTATTATAATTTGACCCCAAAACAGCTGATTTTCGCATAGATGTTTTTCAATGAAAAATATTGAATTTCCAAAAGTCGTAGAACAAACTTCATTGCCACTTGGGTTGTTGTATAAGCCCCTTTCCGGATGGCATGCATATTATGAATCACTTTGTATAAAGGGACTATGACCGTCGGTCTTCTTCTTGTCGTGTCACTGATTCTTTCTTTGTCATCCTGTCTTTGGTCAGTGACCAGGTTGAGGTATGGTGGCTCTATAATGGGACTATGACCGTCGATGAAAGAATCAGTAAAGTAAAAGGATTAAAGTGCGCCTCATAGAGGCTCCTTTTGTGCATATGTCACATGTCTTCGAACTTTTAGGTCCTAGTACATGCCGGTTTCCTCACGATGTTTTTCTTCACCGTTTGAGATCACTAGTATAGCGCACATACATTTTCCGAATGGAAAACCCATTGGTGTATGACTGGGATTAGAACTGACGACCTGTAGATTGGAAGGCGAGGCCACTACCACCACTCCACCAGTCTCGAAAATACAGTTAAGGAGTTAGATAGATAGATAGATAACTCTTTATTGTAAGCCACGTAAAAATTTAACACATCACAATTAAATCGACAAAATATAAGTAATAATAGTGGAATACAATGGGCGGTCTTATCATTAAGAGTGATCTCTTCCAGACAACCTTTGGATGGACTGGATTTTACGAGAACGATAGAGGACGGTGGTGCTAAGGAAACAGGAAAATATGAACTTACAAAATAAATATAATATATAAATATGAATATATAATATAATTATACATACGCATAATATAAAAATATATAAATAATACAATAAATATGACACTTAGATAAACAATACATATATTATTAAACAATAGAATAATACTTGCATGTACCCACTCAATTAAATAAGCGCGCCGGCAAAATTTAGGTACTTACTGTAATGAATAACAGTTAAAAAGTGTTTAAGCAGTAGCAATAGTGTTTAAGGAGTCCGATAAAGAACTTACAAAGGCGGCCATTTTGTTATTTTCTGCTAATATTGAAATGGAATATTCTACAGCTAAGTTGTTAATTAACATTTTCAATTAGTAGTAAATGGATAATGGAAATGTAAAGCCCCTGCTTCTAAATTACGGACGTAATATTATGAGCCGTATTCGATCCACAGGTCGTGGGTTCGAAACCTATCGTGCACCAATGGAATTTCCATTCCGAAAAATTATGTGCGCTATGCTAGTGTTCATCAACGGTCATAGGCCCTTTTCAGGGACACCATACCTCAACATGTTCACTGACCTAATACAGGATGACCAAGAAATAATCAGTGGCACGTCAAGAAGAAGACATAGAACACTTAATTATAGACCTTGTATAGTTAAGTACCGGGAGTGACATTAGGTAACTTTTTAGGGAACTCCATAGTTCGCTGAGCAACCTTGAGCTTTCGTTTGTGGCCCACAGTAAACCGCGTTACACAATAGTGTTGAAAGTAACTTATTTCCTTACTTGTAACAAGTTTGAATGCCTTTTGATCGATAGGATAGGTTAATCGCTAAATAATTCTCCGCGAGCGTTAACGCACGTTTTATCTATATATTTATCCATACTAATATTATAAATGCGAAAGTAACTCTGTTTGTTTATTACTTTTTCACAACTAAACGGCTGAACGCATCGTAATTAAATTTCGCAAGGACATAGATTATATCCTGGAGAAGGACATAGGAATCTGCTGTCTCAAAAAGTACTCTAGAAAGGGGTTAAATAGGGGTTGAAATTTTGTATGGTCAAGCCATAATAGGTAAAGAACTTTATCTATTCTATTCTTTCTTTATTAATCTATTCTTTATCTATTTAAAGGTTGTCTGGAAGAGATCGCTTTTAGCGATAAGGCCGCCCATTGTACGTAATATTTTTTTTTTGTTTCTCCTCTTTTGTTATTTTCTATCTCTGTGTACAATAAAGAGTTTATCTATCTATCTATCTATTCCAAGTTTCAACGAAATCGGTTGAGCCATTACGCCAACAAAAAACATCCAAACATCCTCATAAACTTTTCGCATTTATAATATGTATTTTATTATTTTAAAATGTATTTATTTTTAAATGTACTAACAATTAAGGTGAACAACCGAAATGAAACGGTCACACACGGTCAACTGATCCCAAACTAGGCATAGCCTGTACTATGGGTACCAGAGACTGATATACATAATAGATATATATTTAACACCCAGACACAGAACAAACATCTGCACGCATGTCCGGTCCGAAGCTGGCGTTACCGACGAGTTCAGTGTGGCTGTAGGCTTGCACCAGGGATCGGCTTTAAGCCCTTATTTGTTCCTCCTGATTATGGATGCTCTGACATCGGACATACAGAAGGAGGCACCCTGGTGTATGCTGTTCGCCGTTGACATTGTGCTTGTCGGAGAAGATGCACTTGAGGTCCAGAGCAGGTTGGAAAAATGGCGGGGTAAACTGGAGAGTGTCGGATTGAACATCAGCAGAACAAAAACTGAGCATCTGTTCTGCTACTTCGGTGGTCCATCTAGTTTTACCCCTATTGCCTTAGATGGTGTATCCCTTCCAGTCTGCTCCGATTTTCGGTACCTCGGTTCACTCATACAGAACGATGGCGATATTGACCGAGACGTGAAAAATAGAATAAATGTGGGATGGATGAAATGGCGACAGGTCACAGGAACTACGTGTGATCCAAAAATGCCCCTTAAACTTAAGGGGAAAGTTTACAAGACGATCATAAGGCCTGTCGTAATGTATGGATCTGAGTGTTGGGCTACCAAAGAGACGGATGAAAGAAGAGTGCATGCGGCAGAGATGCGAATGTTGAGATGGATGTGTGGAGTGACAAGAATGGACAAAATAAGAAATGAGTACATCAGAGGAAGTTTGAAAGTAGCGCCAGTGACGGAAAAGTTGAGAAGTAATAGCAGGGCAGGAAGAAGAAGAAGACACAGAACAAACATCTGTGTTAGTCACAAATGTTTGTCCAGTGCGGGAATCGAACCCGCGACCTCTAGCGCAGAAGGCAGAGTTACTACCAACTGACCTATGAGGCCAGTCAAACAAATAGTCATACCGACCAAAAAAATGACGGTGACCATGACCGTAGCGGCTCCCATACCTGTAACGGTGACGGTAAGGTAAGCAGTAGGTAAATAGTTAACTTAGGCAATGGAAAATAGTAGTAACAGGTAACTATGTAGGTAGTAACATTCATAGGTACGACGGCCGAAGTCGCGAGCGGGACAGCAAGTCCTACTAATATTATAAATGCGAAAGTTTGGATGGACGCACGTGAATGAAATTTGGCACAGATATAGATTATAGTCTGGAATAGCACATAGGCTATTATCCTTGAAGGTACCACGCGAGCGAAGTCGCAAGCGGGACAGCTAGTTAGAAATAAAGTAAACTTGGTCAAACGCGGACCCAGCTCGTCGATACGTGCCGTCTGCTCCCGCGGAGGCTTTCACGCTATTTGCTGTCCCGCTCTAGCACGTCCGGGAAAGTGCCAAAGATGAGGAAAGCTCTCAGAAAGGACTAGCATTTTCTGCACTGTAAAATGCATATATCGTTTCGTAGACTTTTTTGCAGTTTATTTCAAACCAGTCAGGTTTGTCGGTAAATTTTATAGCTCTAGCGAGATAAATAAGGGTCGCTATGTTGGTGGGTAATATTTTATTTTAACCGAACCGTTGGGGAGTAAAAGTTCTCGAATGGCGACCACGAACCGGGTGACACAGTGTTGGAAGGCCCCCCACCCGATGGATCGATGACATTGTAAATAAATAAATAAATATTCCGGACATATTCACACGGTCAACTGATCCCAAACTAGGCATAGCCTGTACTATGAGTACCGGAGACTGATATACATAATAGATATATATTTAACACCCAGACACAGAACAAACATCTGTGTTCATCACACAAATGTTTGTCCAGTGCGGGGATCGAACCCGCGACATCTAGCGCAGAAGGCAGAGTTACTACCAACTGAGCTATGAGGCCAGTCGACTGAGCTATGAGGCCAGTCATGAGTAAAGGTTGCGGGAAGTCGGTGGATGGAAAGGGCTCAAGACCGTTCGTCGTGGAACTCTTTGGGGGAGGCTTATGTCCAGCAGTGGACTTCTATAGGTTGTTGATGATGATGATGATGAATTTATTTTACCTCGCGACCGACGAGCTTTTGTTGATAGGGAACACTGCTGCCCAGCTTTTTCCCCTAGATTATTCTTCAGCCGGGGTATCACATGTCATTTGTAAATAGATAAACTTGAAATGAGAGTGGAATACTCACAAAAATGTATGATGTTTTTTTGCCAACTGTCTCTACCATCAACTTTGAAATGTTGTATAAGTGGTAATGTGAGTTGATAGTCTCAAAGATTTAGGGTTCAAATTCGAGTAAAATAGCACACGTTTGCATTTAAATGGCAATAAAATTAAAAAAAAAACGTATTGCCTTAAAAGGTTTAGGCTGATGGTGGGCATCATCACGGCCCACTGTGATCTTAACCACCATCTCCTTAAGAATGGAGCTACAGACAGCGGCCTCTGTCGCGGCTGTCTTAAGCACGAGGCAACAGTGGAGCATGTTGTACTACATTGCACTGCCACAAATAAAGCTAGGCTCAAAACAGGAATGCAGGAGGGGATCGGATCCTGCTCCTCTTCATCCACAACATCAACGGGGATTCTCGAACAATGTTGCCACCAACCCAAGGTCCTTCTCCGTTACGTTGGGCTGGCTGGGGTGAGGTCAGCAGGGGGACAATGCACAATACACTCCAACGCGGGCGTCAGTGCAGATCTTATTCCCCCATTTAGAATTAGAATTAGAAGGTTTAGCAAACTCTGTGGTCGGCTCCATGGCTGAAGATCGTGATTACGTTGAGGACGTCTGTTGTTTTGATATCCGTTAGTGAATCCATAAAAATGGAAATTTATAGGTACACTTTTCACAGTCGAAAAGTGAGAAGTAAGATCTCACTGATTTCGCAGACTACGGCCTCGGGCCTCTGTGCAAATGATCCCTAGCTACTCTTTGATCCCGTAGTATCGAAACGTAGGGGTTTTCTTTCCTACCCCTCGCAGGCAGTCTACCGAGGTGCGCCCCCAAGCCACAACGCGCCGCGCATTGAAAAATAAACACGAAAAATGTAACCGATTTCAGCCAATCACGCGATTGTTCATCGCACGCGATTCCAATTTCAAAAATAGGTGTTTTCTCTGTGCAGGTAGATTTACTGAAAAAATTAAGTTCTTTTTGTGTTCGTTCTGTGCTGTGGGGTTTTGAATGTAGCAGGTACCTACGTACTTCGCTGTACCTGGCGATGTTTTGTGAAATTACAGGTGGGTTCCAAATATTTCTTTGAATGTACATTATTACATTACATCATATCGTTTATTTCAGGACGCATTTCGAAGCTTTTTTCTACCTTTGGTCATTCTTATTTATTATTGTTTCTATTATTAAATGAAGATCTAAAGTGTATTACATAACAAAGGTACTTAAATGAAATCATTTAAGTCATTGATTGTTGAAAGTTATCTATTTTGGGATTAGCTTATATGCATAATCTTGCTTCGCTAAGTGATTATTTTTTAAGTTATCATGTACGTCCTTCCTAATCCTTGATTCAAAACTGTAAGAATAAAGCCTTGGATACACTAGGGGACAAATTTAGCGACATGTTGCGCAATATGTCACTCAAAACCTACGTTAAGCCCCCAGATACACTAGAGGACATTTGTCCTGCAACATAACGCGCAACACAACTCAATCTGCGTGACACTGCAACGTTGCACATTGTCCCGAAATATGCCCCGCAACATTTTACGTGACGTGGGCATGTTACGGGAAGTGAAGGTTGCGGGAAGTCGGTGGATGGAGAGGGCTCAAGACCGTTCGTCATCGAACTCTTTGGGGGAGACCTATGTCCAGCAGTGGACTTCTACAGGCTGATAATGATGATGGGTCGTTTTGCTTGCTCCCCACTGAGTTTTATTGCTTGCGGGACACTGTGCAACGTTGCAACGTCACGCAGATTAAGTTGTTTTGCGCGTCATGTTGCGGGAGAAAATGTCCCGTAGTGTATCTGGGGCTTAAGATTTCATGTACCTACATAATTTTTACGCGTAAGCGTAGAAAACAGTTCCTAGAATTCATTTTGAATATTTTTTTATTCTATAATTGTCTTTGAGATTGTCCTAAATGTTACGATGAGATGTAAGACAGTATTTAGAAAATTCAAACATGTAGGTACATAAAATGTAAGGGTTGTTCTTGGCCCCGACTATAAATACATAACCATTTGACTCGTAAAATCCCTCGGGTTTTGTATCTCTAATGTAGCAGATCGGCAGTGTTCTTGAATTCCAACGGGCGAGTACATTTTCGCTCGAATAACTATAATAATTCTGATGTAGGTGAGTATTGAAGTATGTTTGCAATTTGCATACATGTATGTGTCTACCTTAGTAGGTAGCTAGGTAGACACAATACATGTCCTCCTATTAAATATATATATATGATTTAGCTAGAGCTAAATTATGACTTTTAAAAACATTTTTTTTTATTTCGTAAATAGGAAAAATGATATGTGTAAAAAATATATAAAATATAAAAATGTGTGGCCGTGGTGGCCCCGGCTAAAGAATAGGCCCCTCCATATCTCTATCCGCGGATGTCGTAAGAGGCGACTAAGGGAAAAAAGCTAGGGGATGGGCAGCAGCGTCCCTCATTTTAAGAACGATAGCTCTAACTGCGCTCGCCAACCCGCATGCCCAGCGTGGTGAGTATGGGCAAAACCCCCCCACATGATAGGGAATATGCTCTGTCTGTGGGGGAGGCCATGTTCAGCAGTGAACGTCGTACGGCTAAAATGATGAATAATGTGTATATTTTTTGTTTCTCCCTTTTATTATTTTCTATCTCTGTGTACAATAAAGAGGTTATCTATATATATTTTTTTATTTCAAAATAGTCTCATGACTTTTGTCCCCAGAAGTAGTTCGCCATTTTGTACCGAAAATATCGGCCCATTCGGTATGAGTTGACGAAAATGCAAAAATCACACTAATTACCTTCCCAACTCGGCCCACTTTTTTTGTATAGATACAAGAAGTTTATCAGGGACATTCAGCTAATAAAGTGATTCGAATTCAATCACAAGCCAGCTTAAGACAGGTAGACATTATTATTTATTATGTGCACGAAAGGTGCACTTTAATCCTTTCACCGAAGGTTATAGGCACTTTTCAGGACCACCATACCTCAACCTGGTCACTGACCTAATACAGGATAACCAAAAAAGAATCAGTGACAAGACAAGCGAGCAAGCATGATTCAGTGCCGTATTTTTTCTTCGAAAAACATCACAAATGAGAGGACCGGGGGCATAACATCAATCACTTTATTAGAAACACGAATATATTACGCCATATCTTTGGGCAATTCTTCTTCACAGACAGTCTCCCTGGCAAGCCTCCAAATGAAGGCTGTATGGGGAAAAGCCCTCGGAGTAATGCAAAAGATGTGGACCTTGTGGCAGACTTCTTTTCTCTATAGTTATAATCATCTTCTTCTTGTCGTGTCACTGATTCTTTCTTGGTCACATTTTTTTTTTTTTATACAACTGAGATGGCAAACAAGCATACGGCCCACCTGTTGGTAAGCGGTTACCGTAGCCTATGAGCGCTTGCAATACCAGAGGCATCACGCACGCGTTGCCAACCCCGAACCCCCTCCCCCCCCTAAAGAGCTCTGGCAACCTTACTCATCGCAGGAACACAACACTATTTGAAACAAATAATGTTGTTTGGCTGCGATCTTCTGTAAGGTGGAGGTACCTCTCCAGGCACGGCATGTCCTAGAACCTAAGGTTTCCAGAGCTCTTTAGGGGGAGGGGGAGGGGGGAGGGGTCGGCAACGCGTGCATGATGCCTTTTTGCCACCTCAGTAGTATAAAAAAAACCGAACGGAAAGTCCATTGGTGCACGACAGGTTTCGAATCCACGACCTGCGGATCGGAAGGAGGGACACTACCACCCCTCCTCCAGAGCTCTCATAGTTATTTATGATATCTTGTGAGAGGCCTTCGATTTTAACCGTAATGGTCATGCCGTGGTGGCCCCGGCTAAAGAATGGGCCCCTACATATCTACCTATCCGCGGATGTCGTAAGAGGCGACTAAGGGAAAAAAGCTAGGGGATGGGCAGCAGCGTCCCTCATTTTAACAACGATAGCTCTAACTGCGCTCGCCAACTCGCATGCCCAGCGTGGTGAGTATGGGCAAATCCCCCCATATGATAAGGAATTCGCTCTGTCTGTGGGGGAGGCCATGTTCAGCAGTGGACGTCGTACGGCTGAAATGATGATGATGATGGTCATGCATTCAATCCCCGCCAATTTTTTTTATTGCGCATTCCAGCTAAAGATTTTTCATACCATCTCTTGATTGCAGCCAGCCGGACCAGGCAACCCTTGCGACTACTCGAGGCAAAAGGGTTGTCTGGTAGAGATCGCTATTTAATTACATACTGTTTGTATTGTTATGGTATGCAATAAGTATTTTCTATCTTTCTATTTCTCTATCTAGCCGCAGATCAACTAACCGGACAGTGTGTGAGTTTTGCTAAATGCATGTCATCTTTGTTTTTGGTACCGTTGCATCTTTTTAGGGTTCCGGAACACGGACGGACAACAAAGTGATCCAATAAGGGATCCGCCTTATTGGATCACTTATTCGTCTGTCTGTCTGTCTGTCCAGACTCTTTTTCTCAGACAGATAAAGGTATCAACTTGAAATTTATACAAACTATTAGCTTATGGTTCCGTAAAAGCTTTCGCCTTCCTACACTTGGAATTTTGATTTTCTGACTCCGTGTATGGTACGGAACCCTAAGGGGTTCTCGCACATGACCATCTTTATTTTAAACTAGCTTCCACACGCGGCTTCACTCGCGTAATACCTACATAAAAAGTAGCCTATATGCTATTCTAGGCAAAGAACTATATATAAGTGTTCCTAGTTTCAATGAAATCGGTGGAACCAGCGTGATTGAACAACAAACATCTAAACATCCTCATAGATTTTCGCATATGTAATATTAGTAGAATTAGGATTTGTATACACCTTAGTGCAGGCAACTGTACATAGGAGCCAGTTATATGTTAGAAGCTCTGTTTAAATTTCATCTTTGTTGTTTACTTTTTGTTTCTTTGCTTTTGTGTTCATACCCATCCTGTGCTTATTTCTCTCAGGGACTCTGAAAGAAATAAGCACAGGACACTCTATAGTTATTTATTGAATAGCATTTCACTTTACTGAATTACACAGCAAATAAATAAATACATTGTAACTAGCTCTGTTTACCAGTTTTCTGTGCCTATACTTGTTTCAAAAGATATGTCCCAAAATCTAGAAAAACTTGAATGTTTCTTTGTTGTATTAAAACTAACACGATTTCCTTTAAAAAGTATTATAAAAAAAATATGAAAGCATGTTTGTTAAGTTATCCAAATAAATTAGGCTGAACGGATTTTGATAAAAAGAGACGTTTCATCAATATATGGAGTCTGGGCCTGCACTGTGTACACTACTCTAAAATATGGCTAAGCAATAAAGTAAACGTATTTAATTGGTTATTATAATTAAATTGACTTCGTTCTAAGATACATTAAGATTTTCTTCCACAAAGAGAGCAACACACAGCGCTACAAAAATATGGCGGATGGACGTGCGTGAAATGTCATTTTGACAACCTACATTTATCTGACAAAACCAAAACATCAAATCAAACGTGAGATGAAACATGATATGAAAAATATGTCAATGTCATGTCAAACGCCAATTATAAACCAACATGGCGGCCTTCAATTAGTGTTCACATAGTAAAAAACTTACCAGAAGAACTATACTTGTACCATCGCATTTGTCTTCAAATTAATGAAATTATATTTTTCTTGTAATCTCCTATTTTTTCCTAATTTTTCTATGTAGTGTACATGGACCAGGCCCAGAATGAAATGGCTCCTTTAAACGAATCCAAGGAAATAATCATAATACATCCTGCATTATAATGTCTGCATCTCACTCGATAATTGCACCAACTTGTTAATATTTAATTCTTAAGAAATTTTTAAATTTAATTCTTTTTTTTTACATACTGTGCGTTATATATTTCATCTGAAATAAAACTAAACAAATAAAAATCAAGTTTAATTCGTAATAATATTTATAATTCCTAAAGTTTAAAAAAGTGTTTTGCATGGTTAATTTTCTTATTTATAAATTTTACTTTGAATAATGATAATTTCTAATCCTTTCCTACTAATATTGTAAATGCGAAATTATGTGGAGATGTTTGTGGTTCAATCACGCCTTAACGGCTCAGCCAATTTCGATGAAACTTGGAATAGATAGAGTTCTTTACCTTGATAGCCTATACCATATGTATAGGCTACTTTTTATCTATGTATATTCGAGCAAAGCTGCGGGTGGAAGCTAGTACTAGATTATATAGTGATTTATTTTGGATCTAAACTAAAATCATGACGCGTATGTTCCCGATGTTTTATTTTCATCACTGAAAATAATGAAATCATGTAGGCAACACTTTTTTTTCCATTCTGTATAATATCACACGTAAAATTATAATAATTAAAGACCACCAACTACCAATTAATTATAACCACATGCTCCTTCTCATGCATTATCATTTTATCATCATCATCATCATGTCAGCCGTTCGACGTCCACTGCTGAACATGGCCCATAATGGGCATAACATGGGCATAACATCCCCCACAGACAGAGCGAATTCCTTATCATGTGGGGGGATTTGCCCATACTCACCACGCTGGGCATGCGGGTTGGCGAGCGCAGTTAGAGCTATCGTTGTTAAAATGAGGGACGCTGCTGCCCATCCCCTAGCTTTTTTCCTTTAGTCGCCTCTTACGACATCCGCGGGGCCACCACGGCCTCATTATCATTTGCAATTAATTAAATTAAATGAATCCTAAGCTTTGATAATGTAGACAATTTTAATTTAATACATTTTGAGGCCATTTACGATAGAGTCTGTACTTCGACAGCTAATGAATTTATAATGAATGATATTATGAACGCCTACATAATTTATATTATTATTTTCAGACACGAATGTAAAAATTGTTATGCCGCGTTCAAACATCGTGCGATATATCATCTAAATTATGTTTAACATTTATTTCAAAACTAGATGACCCGGTAAACTTAGTACCAAAGTCAAAAGGCATTTATTTCAATAAAACCACTAGGATCACTTTGAAACGTCTTAGAAACTAGGTGAAGCTATGCCTGTTCCTCACGACCAAGCCTAGAAGAATCAGGCAACAAACACGGCTTGGTGCCTATCATTTTTTTCGATGATCCTATTTCACAAAATGGAATTTAAAGCTTCAGTGTGGTGCCGATCGAACTAGGTGAGGCTCAAAAGAAAAGTAATCTAATTATAATCCTTAATAAAAAAGAGCTTATAAAAATGTGAAAAAAAAGAAGACAAATGTGAGCTTCAACAAATGATCTAAGGGCAGCACACGCTACACTTGATGAAATATGTACCTAATGCTTATATAAAATTAAATAATACTTAAAATATGATGCAAGCAAAAACTGTAAAGACACTGCAAAATAGCATTTTAGCATGAAAAGGGCCTATGACCGTCGGTAAAAGAATCCACGTAGATACAAGATTTTATTGGAAAAAGTAAATTTTACAAGTCACATACTATGCTAGGTAGGTACAACTTATGCATAGGGCGGTACCATGTACCACAATTTTAATAATATATTCCGTTTTATTATACAATTTAAACTTAAAGTAGGTAATAAAATATTACTCTCAATTAATATTTATTATATTATTCATCATTTCAGCCGTACGACGTTCACTGCTGAACATGGCCTCCCCCACAGACAGAGCGTGGGGGCCCTTATCATGTGGGGGTGTTTTGCCCATACTCACCACGCTGGGCATGCGGGTTGGCGAGTGCATTTAGAGCTATCGTTTTTAAAATGAGGGACGCTGCTGCCCATCCCCTAGCTTTTTTCCCTTAGTCGCCTCTTACGACATCCACGGATAGAGATATGGAGGGGCCTATTCTTTAGCCGGAGCCACCACGGCCAATTATTCATTCACTATAAATAAAAAAAAACATTGTTCTCACCTAGGCGCAGGAACGGTGTTCTACAGTTCAGGTAATTCTAGGAATTCGCCCATGCTGTAGAACACCCTCTCCTACAGCCATGACAAAAAGCCAAAAATGGCGGTGGAAGCGGCATCCCGTATCGTTCCCGGTAGTCTATTTTTTTTTTTTTTTATACAACTGTGGTGGCAAACAAGCATACGGCCCACCTGTTGGTAAGCGGTTACCGTAGCCTATGAGCGCTTGCAATAGCCAGAGGCATCACGCACGCGTTGCTGACCACGAACCCCTCCCCCCTAAAGAGCTCTGGCAACCTTACTCACCGCAGGAACACAACACTATTTGAAACAAATAATGTTATTTGGCTGCGATCTTCTGTAAGGCGGAGGCGGCTAACCTAACCTCCCCAGGCGGGAGCCCCAATTTTGAACGAGAAAATCTCACTGTGCCCTACCTCCTCCTAAAACCGACCTATTATAAACCGACGGGCCCATAACAAACACAGATCTTTCGGACTTGCATAATTTGTGCGGTGGCGTGACCAGCCTGTGGCAGTGCTTATTACTACGGAGAGCGCGGTTAGGGTTTACACCACGGCGCTGGAACAGGCCCAAATTATGATGCATGTGAAAGGATGTAGTGCACCTTAGAGCCTCCTTTCGTGCACATGACATATATCTAGAGGAGCCTCTAAGAGGCGCACTTTAATCGATTCCCGCACTGGACAAACATTTGTGACTAACACAGATGTTTGTTCTGTGTCTGGGTGTTAAATATATATCTATTATGTATATCAGTCTCTGGTACCCATAGTACAGGCTATGCCTAGTTTGGGATCAGTTGACCTTGTGAATATGTCCGGAATATTTATTTATTTATTTAATTCTTTCACTACACTGATTCTTTCATCGACCGTCGTAGGCCCTTTTCAGGGCCACCATACCTCAACCTGGTCACTGAACAAAGACAGGATGACCAAGAAAGAATCAGTGACACGACAAGAAGAAGAAGAAGACATATATCTTCAAATTATTATTCCATTGGTGGTTGGGATACGAAGCCGCGACCTGTGGATCGGAAGGTGGGGTCACTACCACCACTCCACCAGTGCTGTCGGCTTCAGTGAAATAAATAAATGAAATGTACTATGAGTATATCACGATAATACATGAAATCAAAGTTGAAGAGCAGTTTGCGTGTAGATAATGACGCAGGTACCTTAAATGGTACTAGTGACACTAATAAGCATTGTCGTTCGGTACCATCGATAACCAATGAACGATTTACATCATTGATCGAGCGAGCGAAGCCAACATGATCTCTCTAACAACACACATGCGTTAAATGTTTGTATGCATATTTTTGTTAGAACGTAACTTTGGTCTAGTTCATAGTTCATAGTTATTTATTGGTAAAAAACAGATTACAAGTCAAATGAACACAGTATACATAGTCAGTAGATAGGTAATGCTACCTTCTTAAATTACTTATTTACGTACTTACGCCAAAAGCGTACTTACATAATACATTTTACTTACATAATACGTAATACAATTTGAGTCATACAATTTGAATGTAATTGAATGTAAATAAATGTAGTCAATAAAATGTCAGATTGAAATAAATAGTAAGTACCTATTCAACTAATTATTCACAACAAATACATAGTTGTCAATAAAAAAAATTGATTATGTTATTATAATTTAAATTCATACGGTGTTAGCTCTATAAGCCAACATTTGAGTTTATTTTTAAAGGACTGCGTCGAAGTAGCCTTAAATGGTACTAGTGACACTAATAAGCATTGTCGTTCGGTACCATCGATAACCAATGAACGATTTACATCATTGATCGAGCGAGCGAAGCCAGCATGATCTCTCTAACAACACACATGCGTTAAATGTTTGTATGCATATTTTTGTTAGAACGTAACTTTGGTCTAGTTCATAGTTCATAGTTATTTATTGGTAAAAAACAGATTACAAGTCAAATGAACACAGTATACATAGTCAGTAGATAGGTAAATGCTACCTACTTAAATTACTTATTTACTTACTTACGCCAAAAGCGTACTTACATAATACATTTTACTTACATAATACGTAATACAATTTGAGTCATACAATTTGAATGTAATTGAATGTAAATAAATCTAGTCAATAAAATGTCAGATTGAAATAAATAGTAAGTACCTATTCAACTTATTATTCACAACAAAAGTATAGTTGTCAATAAAAAAATTGATTATGTTATTATAATTTAAATTCATACGGTGTTAGCTCTATAAGCCAACATTTGAGTTTATTTTTAAAGGACTGCGTCGAAGTAGCCTTAAATGGTACTAGTGACACTAATAAGCATTGTCGTTCGGTACCATCGATAGTTCCAATGAACGATTTACATCATTGATCGAGCGAGCGAAGCCAGCATGATCTCTCTAACAACACACATGCGTTAAATGTTTGTATGCATATTTTTGTTAGAACGTAACTTTGGTCTATCCGATCTGCATGGTATTTAGTAGGTCAATAGTGTTGTGTTCCTGCGGTGAGTAAGGTTGCCAGAGCTCTTTAAAAAAAAAAAAAAGGTCAACAGGTAGTAGGTACTACAAAACTTTGCTGGTAGAGTATCGGCCAAGGGTTTGTTAAGATATAGGGGTCCAATAGGGGATATAACAAAAATTAGTACATGAAGTGGGGTATCATATAGAAGCGCTTTGTTAATACATTCCAAAACAATATATAAGTTTTTTTTTTATTTTTTTTTTATTTTTAGGTGGCAAACAAGCTTACCGCCCACCTGATGGTAAGCGGTTACCGTAGCCTATGAGCGCTTGCAATACCAGAGGCATCACGAACGCGTGCCGACCCCGAACCCCCTTCCCCCCTAAAGAGCTCTGGCAACCTTACTCACCGCAGGAACACAACACTATTTGGAACAAATAATGTTATTTGGCTGCGATCTTCTGTAAGGCGGAGGTACCTCCCCAGGCAGGCTGCTCCAATTCAGAACGAGAAAAGTGATCCGGGGTTCCGTTTTTCCTAGTGAGGTACGGAACTCTAGTAAACCATCTTGGCTTTTATTTTGTCATCATTCATATTATACCTTCGCTCACTAACGACGGATCAATTGGAGCGGGAATTTTAATTTCCATTGAGATGGAGCCAGCAATGAACCGGAACCGGCGCCGTCCGGTATCCCCGATATGAGTTTATTGAATCGCTCGCGGTGCGCAAGTATTTGTTTTCATCATCATCATCATTTCAGCCGCTCGACGTCCACTGCTGAGTATTCAGTATTCAGTATTCATTTATTACATACATTTTTTTGTACATGTCACATTAACAAACAACTTAAAAGTATACATTGTATACAGAGTTGTATGGAATTAATAAATATTATATAATTGGAAACCAAAAATATCTCTAATAATTATAAATATTTCATTATTACAACTGAACATGGCCTCTCCCATAGACAGAGAAAATTCCTTATCATGTGGGGGGATTTGCCCATACTCACCACACTGGGCATGCGGGTTGGCGAGCGCAGTTAGAGCTATCGTTGTTAAAATGAGGGACGCTGCTGCCCCCTAACTTTTTTCCCTTAGTCGCCTCTTACAACATCCGTGGATAGGTAGATATGGAGGGGCCTATTCTTTAGCCGGGGCTACCACGGCCAATAATTAAGTATTTGTTTTAATGGCAATATTATCAGTGCTGAGTAAAAAAAAACTGAGCACTACCTTCCACCCGCGAAAGCTAATATACTAGCTTCCGCACGAAGCTTTGCTCGCGTGGTAACTTAATAAAAAGTACCCTATATGATATTTCAGGTAAAGAACTGTTTATATTCCAAGTTTTAACGAAATCGGTTGAGCTGTTACGGCGTGATTGAATAACAAACATCCAAACATCCTCACAAACTTTCGCATTTATAATATTAGTAGGATTCTATATCAGCGTATGAGGTCGAAACTTAAAGAAGATACTTAATTTTAAGTAATCGAAGTTCTTCAAGACCAAATATAATATGTCTCTTCTAGGCGAACGTGCTACACTGTAGACCACATCATAACTTAACATCAGTTGAGATTGCGGTCAAACGTAAGCCTATTTTGTATACAAAAATTACAAAAATATTTTATGAATGAAATTAGGTTTTTTTTTAGTAAATACTTTGATCATCAGAACGTAGCGCCTAAACGAAACGTGTAACGCAGATATAATAAATAATATATGTATTTATTTATTTCTCTCAGATGTGAAAGACATGGAAAATATAATGAGATGTTACCTAGTGTTTGAGCGCATGGTTTTTTTTTTTTTTTTTTTTATACAACTGTGGTGGCAGTCAAGCATACGGCCCACCTGTTGGTAAGCGGTTACCGTAGCCTATGAGCGCTTGCAATACCAGAGGTATCGCGCACGCGTTGCCGACCCCTCCCCCCACTCCCCTAAAGAGCTCTGGCAAACTTACTCACCGCAGGAACACAACACTATTTGAAACAAATAATGTTGTTTGGCTGCGATCTTCTGTAAGGTTAATTAGAACGAGAAAATCTCGCTGTACCCCACCTCCTGTTATGATGGTTATGATGTTTGTACGTCACGTGTATGCGAAGGAAGAAATGTAGGTACCTTAAAGGTTTAATTGTTTATTCGAAGTTGCAAAGCTAAACGCTATTATCGGATATTGAGATTAGGTAAGTTGCGCGCGTTTCTAAGGCTTTCACGCCTCGCGTTGTTTGCGAGAAAATTGTTTGTTTCAAACATTAGGCCTTGAAATGGATCGTGTATTTCTTTGTACTTACATAAGATAATAATAATAAATAAATAAATATTCCGGACATATTCACACAGTCAACTGATCCCAGACTAGGCAAAGCCTGTATTATGGGTACCAGAGACTGATAAATATAATAGATACATATTTGTCACCCAGACACAGAACAAACATCTGTGTTTATCACACAAATGTTTGTCCAGTGCGGGGATTGAACCTGCGACCTCTAGCGCAGAAGGCAGAGTTACTACTAACTGAGCTATGAGGCCAGTCGAGGGTACCAGTAAGGGTATATTTATAATCCCATCTGCTAATTACACCTGTTTAACTATGATGCCAGTACTTACATATGGCACTGAGACTTGGTCGCTAACTATTGGCCTCATACACAAGCTCAAAGTCACGCGACGGGATATGGAGAGAGCTATGCTCGGAGTTTCACTGCGTGATAAAATCCGCAATGAGGAAATTCGTAGGAGAACCAAGGTCACAGATACAGCAAGCTGGAGTGGCAGTGGGCAGTCCATATAGCTCACAGAACAGGCAACCGGTGGGGAATAAAGTTTCTCGAATGGCCACCACGAACCCGATGGACCAACGATAGGTGACTAAGGGAAAAAAACTAGGGGATGAACAGCAGTGTTCTCTATCAACATCGTTTTACCTGCGCTCGCCAACCCAGCGTGGCGAGTATGGGCAAATTGTGGGGGCACAATGATTTAGGTGCGGGCCGTTCAAGGTCGGTCGCGCTGGAAATCTACGGGGGAGGCTTCTGCATTGGACGTCCAACTACTCCAATTTAGATTTAGAAAATGTCGCTATGTCCTCTAATGATGATTCAGACGAAAGATATTTCAAAGCAGAAAAACGGTATTCACTCTCCGTTGCATCGCAAGGTAACATGATGGACCCACCAACCGTCCCGAACTGATTAAACTTTAACAATTTTTCGCTCTGGCAACTTTTAATTTGTTTTGTGCCAAGAAATAGAGGTAAAAAGTATTTTTTTATGCGAAAAACGAATTGTTTTGTTTATAAAGTCTTGAACATATTCTACCTAAATTTTCTGCTGCAGTGGAATAAAAATTCGTGAACCGTAAAATGATCAGTCATAGTTCATCATCATCATTTCAGCCGTACGACGTCCACTGCTGAACATGGCCTCCCCCACAGACAGAGCAAATTCCTATCATATGGGGGGATTTGCCCATACTCACCACGCTGGGCATGCGGGTTGGCGAGCGCAGTTAGAGCTATCATTGTTAAAATTAGGGATGCTGCTGCCCATCCCCTAGCTTTTTTCCCTTAGTCGCCTCTTTCGACGTCCGCGGATAGGTAGATATGGAGGGGCCTATTATTTAGCTGGGGCCACCACGGCCAGTCACAGTTACTCCATTATAAATAAAAGAACATAGCTTCAAAGAAACACTCTTCAGAGACTTTTTACTGGCTGGTTCATACATTATCTCATCTATGTTTACAGAATGCTTGCTTGTCGTGTCACTGATTCTTTCTTGGTCGTTCTGGTCACAGATTGAGGTACGGTGGCCTTGAAAAGGGCCGTTGGTGAAAGAATCCATGTAGTGAAAGGATTAAAGTGCGCCTCTTTGAGGCTCCTTTCATGCACATGTCAATTTCTTTGAATTTTTATATTCTTTGGTGCCCGACCCGAATTCCAACCCACTACCTGTGGATTGGAAGGCGGGACCACTACCACCACTCTTAATACTTTATGTATACTCTTTGTGTTCTCAGAATATTTATGTACTGCGACTCGTATCTTTAATCGTCGTGATTGGAATTTTGAGGGAAAATTAAAATGGGACTTAGTTTGACAAGTTTCTATGAAAATAATGTTAGTGTGAGTGGAGTAAAATATTCATCATCATCATCATTTCAGCCGTACGACGTCCTACTGCTGAACATGGCCTCCCCCACAGACAGAGCGAATTCCTTATCATATGGGGGGATTTGCCCATACTCACCACGCTGGGCATGCGGGTTGGCGAGCGCAGTTAGAGCTATTGTTGTTAAAATGAGGGACGCTGCTGCCCATCCCCTAGCTTTTTTCCCTTAGTCGCCTCTTACGACATCCGCGGTTAGGTTGATATGGAGAGGCCTATTCTTCAGCCGGGGCCTGGTGGCCTTCAGTAAAATATTAATGACTAAGAATACAGGGTTACTCTATTTTTGAGAGGTTTTTTATTGTGAATTCGACCTACTTTTCCGGTACCGGTAGCCCCAGAAAAGCAGTCTCAAGCAACCCGCGTCACAGGACGCAATAACACTTGTACCCTTCAATAATTCACACACTTCCTGCCAATTGCGTATCCGTATGTTGGTGTTGCCAATATTATTTCTTTCTCCCAAGAATAACACTCAAAATTCGTCCAAGAGATTACCCTAAAAGCCCGGAAAGTGTAGCCCTGGTCATAATGGTTCGCAAAACGCTAATGGAAGCCCTTTCATACGATGATTCAGCGTGATTCCATCTACCATTTTATATGACGTTAGAGCTATATTTCGTGTTTGCAAAAAGTGGAGTGGTCACTTTAGAATAGAGTCTATATATTGGGCCGGATCCTTTGTGTTTTTGCAAAAAGTGGAGTGTGTTTTTGCAGGAAATTCACTTTAGAACAGAGTCAAAATATTGGGCCGAAAACTTTGAGTGTTTGCAAAAAGTGGAGTGTGTTTTTGCTGATTATTCACTTTAGAACAGAGTCAAAATATTGGATTGGAAACATTGTGATAGGGTTAAAAGCGAATGGTGACACGGAGGTAACAAAAAAGAGTCTCTAAATGTTGTTGATAATTTTGATTGAGACTATATAAATCTCCAGGGATCTATAGGGATGCCGTCACCACGTGGTTCCTTTATTTTTTTATTAATATGATCGGCAATAATGTTTGCTCTACGAGTTTTGGTAATTCCTCAGTCAGGCACTTAAAACTCAATTATTAAGCTATTTCAGTAAAAATCTTGATCTCGAACAGACAATAATTAGTTAATAGGATGATAACAAGACCAAAACGAGCTCATTTTAAAAAGTTCAAATACAAATCTGACGAAAAGATATTGATAATTTTTTTTTTATAGATACCTTTGTGATGTATACTTAGAATGATAGAATAATATATAGTATATAATATAATATATAGTCCCTTGCTTGTTTGTAGTTACTATCACTGATTTCTTGGTCACCTTGTATTAGGTCAGTGACCAGGTTGTGGCATTGTAAAGATCCTATGACCGTCGGTGAAAGTATCAATGTAGTGAAAGGTTAAAGAGCACTCTTAGAGGCTCCTTTCGTTCAAATAGTCGGGATATTCTAATAGTTACGTGTAGTTACACAAATATTCACTGGAGTTAGCAAGTTTCTGAATATACGTTAACGTCTTTTCCGCTATATTACGGTGTTACATTCACGGTTTTTTAGAAAAGATCGGTACATTTCTGTAGGGCCAGCAGAACACAACGAATATTTTAATGCCAGGGGTTGAAAGCAAATTGCTTTGGCTTGATAATACAGTTGAAATATGAGGACGAAAGGGTCAAACATAGTTTACGTAACTACTAGAGTTTTGTGACTGAATAAAGCTACATTAGACACGATATCTACAAGATTATTCATAATATGTATACAAACCCGAAGGGACTTATTCTACTACATTTTATTTACAGAAAGAAACTTTAAACTAATACAAGTTAATATTTACAAAATATACATGAAACAGTTGAGCCATCTAAAGACCGTTACAAACGATCTATAGATAGCTCAACTGATCCAAATCACTACCAGTCGGAAGCGTCCCCAAGACGCTGGCGGAATTGCCACGCTGGATGGCAATGCTAATTCGCTGGGCCAAATAAGAGCCAGCTCTCGGGTCACGCGTCGCTTCGATCAGACGCCCTGATATCTTTTTGAAAACCCGGAGGGCCCCGTTTCCCCACGGACCCAGGGTCTCAACCCCAAAAGGCTCAATTATGTAAGCCCTGTCAAGACTAACATATTTGCGCCTTTTGAGATCCTCGGCCGAATCTGCCGCCGCACCCGCCCTAACTGATGTCCCCGGAAGATGTGTGCGCGCTAGTGTATCAACAGAATATTTAAATATATTGAAGAATTTTTTTTTTTTTTATTCTTTTTAAAAAAAAGCAAGGATATGAGCGGAAAAAAACCAGTATGACATGACTGACGACCTCGGTGTCCGACCGTCCGAGACGAGTCCGAGACGCAAGAGACGCGTTTTCGATTCCCGCTGCGTGGCAAATGTTTGCGCGATCTGAAAATATTTGTTCCGAGTGCTGTGGTACCATGGTACTCGTAGTTTCTGATACCCACGACACAGGGAATCCTAGTGTGGGGTCAGGACTATGTATGTGACTGTTCTTCTTCTTCTTCTTGTCGTGTCACTGGTTTTTTCTTGGTCATCCTGTCTTTGATCAGTGACCAGGTTGAGGTATGGTGGCCCTGAAAAAGGCCTATGACCGTCGATGAAAGAATCAGTGTAGTGAAATGATTAAAGTGCGCCTCTTAGAGGCTCCTTTCGTGCACATGTCACATGTCTTCGAATTTTTTAGGTTCTAGGACATGCCGGTTTCCTCACGATGTTTTCCTTCACCGTTTGAGAGCACTAGCATAGCGCACATAAATTTTCCGAATGGAAAATCCATTGGTGCACGACAGGTTTCGAACTCACGACCTGTGGATCGGAAGGCGGGGCCACTACCGCCCCTCCACCAGTGCTCTATGTGACTGTTGGGTGTTATTTATTGAATCTTCAATACTCTCAAAATTAATTTCGCTCAAAATTTTAAGTTGTATTTTATTAGTATTTTAACAAAATAGGATCAAACTTCGTATTTCCCATAATATCCTACTAATATTATAAAAGCGAAAGTTTGTGAGGATGTTTGGATGTTTTTTGTTCAATCACGCCCAAACGGATGATCAGATTTGGATGAAAGCTGGCACAGAGATAGATTATAGTCTGGAATAGCATAGTCAGATTAATCAATTCAATTTGTTTCTTTGCAACTACAAAGAGAAATAGCCGCATACAATAATAATGCTACCTGGTCGATCCGCTAATGGATTTCCGCTGGCTGTCGGTCAACTCGAGATGTTCCGACATTCCATTGTCCCACTTTTTCTGCATTATTGTGAGGCTTATATAATTTTCTAGCTTCCGCCCGCGGCTTCGTTAACGTGGTACCTACATAAAAATATATGAAAAAACAGCCTATATTGCTATTCTAGGTAAATAACTCTTTATATTCCAAATTTCACTACGTGACAAAGGAGTTTCACTACGTGATAAGATCCGAAATGAGGAAATTCGTAGAACCAAGGTCACCGACATAGCTCTCAGAATTAGCAAGTTGAAGTGGCAGTGGGCAGGCCATATAGCTCGCAGAACTGATAACCGTTGGGGAGTAAAGGTTCTCGAATGGCGACCTCGATGGACCGACGACATTGTGAAGGTTGCGGGAAGTCGGTGGATGGAGAAGGCTCAAGACCGTTCATCGTGGAACTCTTTAGGGGAGGCCTATGTCCAGCAGTGGACTTCTACAGTCTGATGATGATTCTAAATTTTAACGAAACCGGTTGAGCTGTCTCGGCGTGATTGAATGAAATACGAGTACAGTAGGATAGAGCGGATTGGCTAAACATTGGCTGAACTTGAGCACCGGACGGCCGGCTGGCTGGTTTTGTTTGTGTTACGAGTTTGGTTCATACTGTATGTCTATAGCCACAGATAAAGCTTAACCAGGTTCGCCCCTGAGTTCTCACGATGTCCAGTAACAGTTGGTACATCGATGATCTTTGAGGCACAATTTAGTTGAGGAAAGATAAACTTTAAAAATCGCGCCTGTAGCATGTTCTAACTACGAAACGAACGAACTCATTGAAATTTTACCAAATGGGAGCTCACGTTATGTTGGTCCATTAATCATATGGCCATGAATAAAAAATAAAAATCGTTTTGGAATGTATGAACAAAGCTCTTTCAGATGAGACCCTGCTTCATGTATGCACCTCGGCAGGGACTTTTTTTTTATGTTATACCGAGGCAAACAGGCTTACGGCCCACCTGATGGTAAGTGGTTACCGTCGCCTATTGACATCAGCAACACCTGGAGCATTGCTAATGCGTTGCCTGCCGAACCCATCCCCCCCTAAAGAGCTCTGGCAACCTTACTCATCGCAGGAACACAACACTATTTGAAACAAATAATGTTATTTGGCTGCAATCTTCTGTAAGGACTAATGAATACCCTAGTTTTTTATATACTACCTACTTTTGTTTGTTTCTTATGAACCTCTTTGTATCCTATAGTGTCTTTTCTGATTAATTTAGTTTGTGCTGTGCTGATATCTCCAAAATAAATGTTTTTTTTCCTAACAAGTCGTAAGGATAATTTTAAAATAAATTTGATGAAAGATGACATATCACACGTCGTTTGACCTTGGCTTCAGGATGAATTATATAATTCTTGCTGGTGCTTCGAGCCTTAAAAATATACCTCCAATCATTAACTACAAAGTTATGACGGCTCTGCTACGGAGATTCGATTACCGGTGAACGCTGAGGGACTTAGCACAAGTTTGAACGTGTTTAACACGCTTTTATTAGTAAGCGTGTCACTTATTTTATATCGAATGATTAATCAATTCATTGCTTCACGGCTGCGTGTACTTATAATCAAGTACCAGCACTTTAAATTAACCATTCGATATTAAAGAAGTGACAAGCTTACTAATAACTATCGATGGTAGCAAATACCCACGGTGTATTGTTAAAAAAAATATACAGGGTGAGTTTTTTTTCAGGGCCACAGGCGAAATCGGAAACCGTTAGAGTAATCGAAAAGTGATACAAGGAGTCACGGAATCGATTTTGAAAAAAATAAGATTGGCATTTAAAAAAGTTGAGATTTATTTACAGTTTTTCAGAAAATGTAGGTTTTTGGCAAAAATATTTTTTTGCATTTTTGGGTTTTTTGTTTGTTTATAAATAAAAATGTATGATAACTATGTGTCTTAAGTTGTTGGAATACCTTCAAAATTATAATATGCTTATCGTATCACTGTTTCTTTCTTGGTCACCTGTATTAGGTCAGTGACTAGGTTGAGTTATGGTGACGGGAAAGGAGCCTCTAAAGAGGTGCACTTTAATCCTTTCACTACACCTGTATTTCACAGACAGTCATAGGCCCTTTTCAGTGTCACCATACGTCTACTGAATAAAATCAACTTTGAGTTTCACTTTAAGCGACTTGCGATATCGTCAAGCTATATCGCATTCTCTCACATGTTAATTAGTAGACTTAAAGATTTTGAAATATATTTTAAGCACATTTTTGATGGTATAAAAAAGCCGCGGGCAAAACCTGAATAAGAGACGCATAGGATCAAAGAGGTGTTTATCTAAAAGCCTCTATGATTCCTATCTAGCATGCGCTGCGCTTGGTTTAACAGTACTCTTTATCTGGCCTTTTTTCAAAACTTTGGAAAGAAATGATGATAAATATCCTGTTGAATAACTCGCTGCCGATACAAAAACTTCGAAACTGGTGCCAGTCGACAGATATCCGATATACCTGTCATCTGGTCCCGGATATCCGGATTAGGCTTATGACGAATCGTGATACATGTAGCTTTGTCGGTATTTAAGAGTTACAAATTGGACAACCTTTTTAACTCCTGTGAGTAGGTTCGTATTGCGTGGCCAAATCGGTCCATGGGGGTTTTTAGGCCGCCGAAGGCCTACCTGCAAAGCATGGAAGCACTCAGCCGTTAATGCAACTAGCGGTCACCCATCGATTTTGTGATCGCCCTGAAGTTGCTTCTTAGTAAATCTACGTTTATTCACGATTATTCTTTATTGTACACTAGAAAAAAACAGATACAAAATTTTTAAAGAAAGGTATGTACAAAGGCGAGCTTAACCCTAAAAAGAGTTTTCTTCCAGCAAACCTTTGAGGCTAGAGAGACGTGATTATAGAGGGAGGTTCGTGTACCTACAATGTTTGATTGTTGAATCTACAGATTTTAACACGAAAGTGTTATTGTATTTCGAAATTATAAGATTTTAAGAATAGTTAAATTATAAGAGATTGCAACTTACAACTACTATAATATCTAATACTCCTTTTTATGTACCTCTTGTAGTTTTTTGTGTACAAAAAGAATAAAGAGCATTATATAATATAATAATAGCATATTACATAATAATTTGATAGACGTCCAAATCTGTGAGGGATAAAACTAATTTCCAGAGCTTATACTAACTGCTTAGAGAGCGGCCAGCACATGTTCAACAAAGTTAAGCCTTGTTAAATTGACCCGTAGCTCTACGGCGTAGAGGCTCTACGTGAAACTACGTTGCTACGGTCTACGGAGCGTAATCGAATTGCCCATTTCATTGTTTGGAAGCAATTGTTATGTACATTGGAACACTTGGCTGGAATTTTCTTTTTAAAACTCAGTGGACAAAGCCAGTTTCTAATTAGTCTATAATTGGAGTATTTTTGATTAAATTTTATACTAGCAGCTGCCTGCGACTTCGCTCGCTCGGTACCGATATAAAAACTAATCTATGGTTCTTCATCAGGGGTTAAGCTATCTCTTTACCAATGTCATTCCAATCTGTTCATTAGTTACGGTCTGATTGAGTAACAAACATCTTCACATTCATAAATCATTAGAGGTTGACCGGACAACTGAACCGGACCACGGGCAATGAGTCAGAAAATTGCACAATTCTGTCATTAGTAGGTTAAAAATATTTGAAAAATGTATTTTAATTGCTAAAATATTATAAATGCGAAGGTTTGTGAGGATGTTTGGATGTTTGTGGTTCAATCACGGCTAAACGGCCCAACGGATTTTGATGAAAGGAGCCATTTCATTCTGGGCCTAGTCCATGTACACTACATAGAAAAATGAGGAAAAATAGGAGATCACAAGAAAAATACAATTTCATTAATTTGAAGACAAATGCGATGGTACAAGAATAGTTCTTCAGCTAAGTTTTTTACTATGTGAACACTATTTGAAGGCCGCCATGTTAGTTTATAATTGGCGTTTGACATGACATTGACATATTTTTCATGTCATGTTGTTTGATTTGATGTTTTTGTTTTGTCAGATTGTAAAAATGACATTTCACGCACGTCCATCCTCCATATTTTTGTAGCGCTGTGTGTTGCTCTCTTTGTCGAAGAAAATCTTAATGTACCTTAGAACGAAGTCAATTTAAATAAAATAACCAATTAAATACGTTTACTTTATTGCTTAGCCATATTTTAGAGTAGTGTACAAAGTGCAGGCCCAGGCTCCATATATTGATGAAACGTCTCTTTTGGTACAGAGAAAGATTATAGTCTGGAATAGCATATAGGCTACTCTTTATGGACATACCACGCGAGCGAAGCCGCGGGCGGAAGCTAGTTATATATAAAGCACTTGTGAGTCTGTCGCAAACAGGTTCAATCGACTACTCCTTTATTGATACTACTGTACAAGGTAGAATTTCAATTCAATTCAATTCAAGTATTTTATTTCAGCTTTCACTTATTACACAGAATGGGCAGTAATATTACTTTTAAAAATATGTCCTTGCAGAAATACAACAAAGCTCAAATAAACCTCTAACTAATATCGTCTATCCTTTATTTACTTTTCCCATAAATCTGGCTTTACTACAGGACATTTTTATTCCATTATTATGTCTCCAACAAATCCTTGGGGTAATTTCAAGCCATAATTTAACGCTCAGGGGTCACATAGAAAGCTGGCTGCCGTTGGCTTAAAAGACAATACAGTCGGCACCTGCATAGCTCTACATTACATTTTCTGATAAGGCTCATCAAAATTAAATTAGCCAAGCGTATGTCAGACCACGCATAGAGAAGGCTTCTAAAGTCAGTTTGGCTTGGTTAGACATATCCCATAAAATGACACGCCATCAAGTTGTGACTGCAAGAAAAACTATTTAAGTAATGAATAATACTAAATGTGGATTTTCGGACCGACTACAAACTCCACTACAACTCGTTAACTACGCAGAAATGCTTTCTTAGGTGTGATATTTTATGTTGTAATTTCAGTATACCTATAATATACTGACTGGCCTCATAGCTTAGTTGGTAGTAACTTTGCCTTCTGCGCGGTCGCGGTCGCGGGTTTGATTCCCGCACTGGACAAACATTTGTGACTAATACAGATGTTTGTTATGTGTCTGGGTGTTAAATATATATCTATTATGTATATCAGTCTCTGGTACCCATAGTACAGGCTATGCCTAGTTTGGGATCAGTTGACAATGTGTGATATGTCCGGAATATTTATTTTATTTTTATTATGCTACGCTACTATCTGTATCCAGATATCTCCAAATAGCGGTTTAGCCGGTAAAGGACATTTGACTCTAACAAAAAAGTCTATTACAAAAATTCATATTAAGCAAGCGGTCATAGTATCGAAAAAGTGTTCCGAATGCAGACTGTTAAAATTCACAAAAGTGCGAAGAAGTTTTGTTTAGTAAATTCTATAATACAACTTAAAGAATAAACTTGTTCCTTTTGTTCAACAGAACTAATTTACCGGCGGCGCTGGTAAATAAGCCACCTGTTTTCTATGTAAATGCGGCAGTGCCCTGGGTGGTGCACGTCATGCGATCAGCTCATGAAAATGCAATATCCGTTTCTTGGTAAAATCGTGTTTTCAGCCCTCTAAAGGTTATTAAATTGACGCTTGCTATATTTTTGTATGAGCTTGATTATTTTGTTTTGTAATAGAACTTTATCAATTCTACTACTATTTAAATGCGAAAGTTTGAATGGATGGATGTTTGTTACTCAATCATGCTCAATCTGAACGGCTGAACGGCTCTGAATGAAATTTATTTATTTATTTAGAATACAGTATAACATCATAACAGGTTTTTTTTTATCCCTAAGGTGATGCCATATGTTATTAGTAGGTACATTATAATAAATAGGTAGAATTAAATAGGTACTAATCGAAACATTTCGTTTCTATCACTATCTGTGCAAGTTGTAGGAGTTTCGGTAGGTTAATTAGGCGATTACAGTTTAGAATAGCATATACAAAGGCTACTTTTTATTTCCTAAAAATTCACGGTTCAAAAACGGTAAGCTATTCACTTTTCGCGGTCGAAAAGTGAAAAGTGAGAGCTCACTGACTTTGCAGACTTGGGCTTCTGAGCTGGTAATGTTTGTTAGGTTTGACTTTGATATTTCATTTTTGTATTGAAGTGATTCTAGTATTTGAGTTTTCATGACATTTCGGTAATTTATTTAACTTTTTATTAAATTGTTGTTTTATACTGCTGTTTGTTTAGTTGGCTATCGACCTTTTGTTTACCATTTTGTTTTTCAGTCTTTGTTTTTCTGTTACCTTTAGTTTTTTGAGATTGCCCAAAGAGAAGCGAGTTTTGTACTTTTTCAAATTAGCTGTTTTTGGACTTTTCTCGTCATTCTTTGCAATTATTCGATTCTAGGGTTCGATTCTAGGCCCTTTCTTGTTCCTAGTTTACGTTAATGACCTCCCTTCTTATGTTAAAGAAATGTGTGACATAGTTCTATTTGCTGACGACACCTCGCTAGTGTTCAAAGTCGACAGATCCAAAACAAATTACGATGACGTAAACGCATCCTTGTCGCTAGTCCTTAATTGGTTTTCTGTAAACAATCTCTTGCTAAATTCAAAGAAAACGAAATGTATCAAATTCTCTTTGCCTAATGTAGTACACAATAGCCCCACTAACATTGTATTAAATGGAGAGTCACTAACCCTTGTTGATTCTACAAATTTCCTAGGACTCAATATTGATTCAAAATTGCAGTGGGGACCCCACATTGAAACTCTTGCCGGTAGACTTAGTTCCGCGGCATATGCCGTTCGTACGATAAGGTGGCTCACAGATGAAGCCACAGCTAGGTTAGTTTATTTTAGCTACTTCCATAGTGTAATGTCCTATGGTATCTTTCTCTGGGGGAATGCAGCAGATATCCAAGTCATATTTGTTTTACAAAAACGAGCAATACGTGCCATTTATAAAATGAAGTCAAGGGACTCCTTGAGGGAACTTTTTAAAGAAATTAACATTTTAACTGTAACTTCACAATATATTTACGAAAACTTATTGTACACACATAAGCACATGGCTAGCTTTAAGAAAAAAAGTGATGTGCATAGTATTAACACAAGAAACAAAAATAAATTGTGCATTCCAAAATTTAGATTACAAAAAGTAAATGGGTCTTTTATGGGGAATATGGTAAGATTTTATAATAAACTTCCGGTAAACGCGACGCAACTTCCTATTAGAAGATTTAAAGTGTACATAAAGAATAATCTTATTAAGAAAGCGTACTATAAACTAAATGATTATTTAAATGATAAAACCGCATGGCCTGAAGTCGCTCTGCCCCTCGACAGCTAAAATGCCATTTTGCAGTGTCTTTACAGTTTTTGCTTGCATCATATTTTAAGTATTATTTAATTATATAAGCATTAGGTACATATTTCATCAAGTGTAGCGTGTGCTGCCCTTAGATCATTTGTTGAAGCTCACATTTGTCTTCATTTTTTTCACATTTTTATAAGCTCTTATTTATTAAGGATTATAATTAGATTACTTTTCTCTTGAGCCTCACCTAGTTCGATCGGCACCACACTGAAGCTTTAAATTCCATTTTGTGAAAAAGGATCATCGAAAAAAATGATAGGCACCAAGCCGTGTTTGTTGCCTGATTCTTCTAGGCTTGGTCGCGAGGAACAGGCATAGCTTCATCTAGTTTCTAAGACGTTTCAAAGTGATCCTAGTGATTTTATTGAAATAAATGCCTTTTGACTTTGACTTTGACTTATTAAACGTACTAGAGATTCTTCTTCTTGGCGCGTCACTGATTCTTTCTTGGTCATCCTGTATTAGGTCAGTGACCAGGTTGAGGTATGGTGGCCCTGAAACCAGTCAGGTGGCAGCTACATAGTTTCGGAAGCCTCCCCACCCGATAGACCGACGACATTGTGAAAATTGCGGGATGTTGGAACTCTTTGGTGGAGACCTATGTTTAGCAATGGACTTCTACAGGCTGATGATGATGGTGAGATGATAAGATCATAGATTACCCTAAGTACTTCTCTTAGTTCATAACCTATTTTACTTTATATAATAATATCTTTGGTTGAGGCTGATGATGATGATGATGATGACGTAGAAATGACTAACTCTTTAACGACGATAATCCATGAAATCTGATGTGAATAAAACTTTACGATTTAAATACTTTTTTATGAGTTTTCGATGATAATATTATAGTTCTTTGGTATAACTTAAAACTTAATGGCGACCTCAAATACCAAGTCAAAGAATTTTGTATGAACCTCATTGAACCTTGGTTTTCAATTATCATCATTATCTCGCCCATATCTTACTCATGTAGACTTAGGACTTTTTGGCGGGAACTTGAGAAAGTGATGTTGTGCTCTCAATTTATTTTACAAAACTAGTGTTAAATTGAATAATATTATGAGATTATGGTGGTGTTTTGCGTATTATTATTTGAGTAAACCGAGCACGAGTGAAGTGAATTGAAATGATTGCGTATATCGTCATTTTTCGAGTTGGCGCCTAGAGGTCCCATATGGTTTTAGTAAAATAGCCACCATCATATCTTACTAAAACTGAATTTGAATTGACTTGGCGGTGACTTGACCATGACTAAGAAGTAAAATGAAGAAGAAAGATAAAAATAACTACGAAGAAATATAAACATAAGACTTGGCGGTAAGGCCTAGATGCCATAGCCAGCCCGAAAGAGAAAAAACTTCAAAAAAAAAAAAACATGTTGACTTATCAATGACAATAATCTCTTATGTTATCTCTTGTCATATGTGAGTTGTTGCCTTTTCAACAAGCAGACAAATTATCTTTGTCGTTTTTATTTTATTTGGTAGTAGGTACCTTTTTGTTAATTTTGTTTTTTTTATTTTTATTATTTTCTAATAACCTGTGTACCTATTTTAAAATATCATCTTTAGTCTGTGTTGAATAAATTTATTTTCTTTTTTTCTTGCTTTCTTTATGTAGACTTATCATGTAGCTGAGACGCAAGGGTGGGGTGTGGGTGTTGTGGTCCCACGGTTCTCGTAGTTTCTGATACCCACGACACAATCCTAGTGTTGGGTCGGGACTATGTTCGTGACTGTTGGGTGTTATTTATTTATGTAGGTAGGCAAAACCTATTTGTTCTTCCAACATCTACGATACGAATAAACTTTGCAAACACCTAAATAAGTTAGCAGGTTTGTGCAAATGAAAAAATGAACAAAAGACAATGCAGTTCAGTCTTTTTTACTAAAGAATATAAAAACAATTTCTTTATAAAATTCTCATCGTTTTATCGCTCTAATTAAAACCCGTTAGTTTATTTTTTATCGAATATCTCAGCACCTGCAGATGCGGTTTACGCTCATTTCATTTAAAAGCTTTTTCCTGAAGCGATTTAATTATTTAAACTGCATTAATCAGTGCTTAAAATTTTTGAGTGTTTCGGTGCTTGGAATCAATGGTTAAAATGAAAATGAAAATATATTTGTTTACTGCTAAAAAAATACCGAGTCACACTTATCAATACTATAATAATGAGGTACTTTGCAGACAATAATTTTGCGTATTTTTGTTTTTTGTGGTAAGAAATGAATAAATAAATACCTAATAAATGTTCCGGACATATCACACACGGTCAACTGATCCCAAACTAGGCATAGCCTGTACTATGGGTACCAGAGACTGATATACATAATAGTTTAATATTTAACACCCAGACACAGAACAAACATCTGTGATAATCACACAAAATGTTTGTCCAGTGCGGGGATCGATCCCGCTACCTCTAGCGCAGAAGGCAGAGTTACTACCAACTGAGCTATGAGGCCAATTATATATCTTGCAGTTTAATTTCAAGTACTTGTGGAATTATTATGAGACAAAGTTATATTTGCGCTCAATATTTTTATATAAATCAATATATATGATATCCATATAAAGCTATAATTTCCGTGGTAAACGCAATGCTATATTAAGTCCGTCACGGCGGTAGCTACATTTAAGCAGCTCTGATCTTCACAAACAAAGTACCTATAGGTATCTTATAAATTTATGTAATTTCTTGAGGTGACACAGTTTACCTTGGACCGGCGGGGACGAGAGCACCCCGGGGGTTGTTCAGGCCTTGGCAGTTTATTTATTACTGGTTTTTGCCCAAGGGGTCCCTTAAAAGTGTTTTAGAAAAAAAACACGGCTTAACGCTGTATACGTCAGGTCGAACTTTTTACTCGCTCTTGTGCCTGGGACATATTTAGATAGAGTATGCTTGCCCAGCACCTATAGCAGCCTAGTTATCTCACAGGAAATACATGGTCAATACGTGTGGAGCTGACTAAGCCGCGGGTTTCCTCTCGATGCTTTCCTTCACTTTTTTGAGCACGAGATAATGCGCACAAACATTTTGCGAATGCACAGGGTGATATAGTTTAGCCAGTCGAAGCAGAATGTGTGCGGGGAGGTGGCCTCGACAGCGGTCGGTCGATTATACAGGCTATACCTACTTTGAAACAGTGACGAGCCGTGTTGGCCAAGTGGGAGGTAGGTACCTCGACTTTCGATGGTTCGAACAGGTGGATTTAGCATTCTGAAAATGTATGTGCGCTGTACGAGGGCTCTCAAACGGTGAATAAAAACATCGTGAGGAAATCGGTATGTGCTGATACCAAAAAATCGAAGACATGTACAACAGAGGGGCCTCCCAAAAACTTTTATTACTCCGCCGCACTGGTTCTTTCACCAACGATGATTGGTCCTATTCAGGGCCACCATAACTTAGTCAGCAGTGCTACTACGTAAGCGAAATGGCAATGAAGTTCGCAGGAGTATGATTTTTTCAATCTTAGTGACATCCGAAATGTTTCAAACATTAAAATACTTCATCCTGCTCAAGACAATTTCATCTTTTTGTATTTTTCCTGAAGCTCTTCATGTTGTAGGCTATGTTTAAAAAATGACGTATATATGCTCTAAATAAGGCCGCCTCGCCGTAACACAGTTAAACTAGCACAGGAGGTATGTTCCTAAACTATGCTGATTTAGACTTATGACTAGTTATTGTTAGGTATGGCATAAGCACTATGTAAACAACTTTACACTTTATGAAATAAACTTATTCATAAAAAGATTTTTCGATTATTATAGTGCGCGTCGATTCGAACCCAACGACCTTCGGATCCAAAGTACAGGTACCTCCCTAATGGCACTAAATAATACGACTGTATGGAAGTTACGATAGTTGTTCGGTTCCTACTACCTATGGTATACGGTCGGCTAATATTTGTCCATCCCGTAGGTACCTGCAATCAAACAACGACAAACGTAGAACAGGAGTGACCTTTGACTTCACAAAGGTCGGAGGTCATACGAGGACACGTATTTAGAACTCAAAATGTTTGCTTCTAATTACCCCTTTTACTTCGATAATAAGTCATACTGTAAATAAATGATTATATAAATGATAAAACCGCATGGCCTGAAGTCGCTCTGCCCCTCAACAGCTAAAATGTAATTTTGCAGTGTATTTACAGTTTTTGCTTGCATCGTATTTTAAGTATTATTTAATTTTATATAAGCATTAGGTACATATTTCATCAAGTGTAGCGTGTGCTGCCCTTAGATCATTTGTTGAAGCTCACATTTGTCTTCTTTTTTTTCACATTTTTATAAGCTTATTTATTAAGGATTATTATTAGATTATTTTTCTTTTGAGCCTCACTTAGTTCGATCGGCACCACACTGATGCTTTAAATTCCATTTTGTGAAAAAGGATCATCGAAAAAAATGATAGGCACCAAGCCGTGTTTGTTGCCTGATTCTTCTAGGCTTGGTCGCGAGGAACAGGCATAGCTTCACCTAGTTTCTAAGACGTTTCAAAGTGATCCTAGTGATTTTATTGAAATAAAAAAAGATAAAATAATAATAATAATAATAAATAGCATGATAATTGTCAAAATAATATTCTTTATTTTATTGATAATGGTAAAGCGTTTGGCCACCAACTCTTTTGCAAGTGAGATGTGGCCTAAGATGGAGCACGCTTTCCAAGAGTGAACTTATTGAACCTAGATTTAAAAAAATCATGTGTTTACTAGAAAATGAGATTTTGTATGTTATGGGAGGGGCTACACTCAACTGGCAATAAATTTTGTTTTCTACGACTTTTGGAAAGTCAAATTCGTCATTGAAAAAACTCTACGCAAAATTCTGCTGTTTTAAGTAGAAATCTTGATGCCAAGTTTCTCGTACGTTTAGTAACCCTACTCCTACTAATATTATAAATGCGAAAGTTTGTGAGGATGTTTTGATGTTTGGATGTTTGTTGTTCAATCACGCCCAAACGGCCGAACGGATTTGGATGATATATGGTACAGAGATACAGTACAGTCTGGAATAGCATATAGGCTTTTTATGTAGGTACCACGCGGGCGAAGTCGCGGGCGGAAGCTATTTAGTTATAAAGATGATAAGTGATATATAAGATGATAATTATGAGAGTATCTAGATAGATTAATTAGTGCACTGGTCCAGTGATTTTCCGCCGTTCTTACTAGCTAATAAGAGTTGCTACGGTTTCCTAAATTTTAACGTAACTAAATTATTGACGACCTCGGTGGCGTGGTGGGTGGGTCTGGGAAGCAAAGACTGCAGGTTCGATTCCCTTAGTGTTCCGGGTCTGGTTATTGCGGTAATATGGTACGTCGTTTCTATTACCCACGACACAGGGATTCCTAGTGGGGTCAGGATTATGTATACGATTGTTGAATGATATTCATTTTATTTATTAAAAATACTTCTTACAAATGCCCTAACTCTATAAACTCCCGCATAACCCCAATAATAACAGCTCTGAACCTTTCATCCATAACCATATCCAGATCCGGAACCAACTCCTTCGAAAGATCCGGAACTTCCCCTTCCGACACGAATATAAACGGCAAATAAAGCACTGACACTATTAAACCATAGTCTCTCTTCTCCACAAACTCCCTTTCAAATCTCTCTCGAGGGTAACATGACTCTACCTCCACATCGAAGTAGCGAAGGTATTTCTCCAGTGTCTCAAAGTATAGATCTTTTAGATATGACATATGGTTTTGTCTAAATTGGTAATCGGTTCCGGTGTACATGAAGTAAAGGATGTCAAGGACTGGGCATCCGTAGTGTATGAGCTGGTAGTCCACAGGTATAGCTTCAATTACTTTGCCGTCCTGTAAAAATGAAATAAAAATCCAACAGTTATACAAGGTGATTCATAACACGTATTCCATCCCGAAAGAGGGTTATTCTATCAACGAAAATAAAAAAAAATAGTTATTTTTTTTTTCAAAAACTTTCTCAAATTACCTGTTTTTGGAATTTTTATCATCTTTAGAACTAATAACTAAAAGAACAAGAAGTTCGGAATCAAGATTGCTACCTAAAACAGCTGATTCATTGAGTTTGACCCCAAAACAGTTGATTTTCGCATAGAGTTTTTTCAATGAAAAATGACCAATTTCCAAAAGTCGTAGAACAAACTTTATTGCCAATTGGGTGTAGAATAAGCCCCTTTCGGGATGGAATACATATTATGAATCAACTTGTATACCTAAATGGGACCCTACACTAGGATTCCCTGGGTGGGTCGTGCGTATCAGAAACTACGAGGTTTTCTCTTCTTCTTCTTGTCGTGTTACTAATTATTAATTCGTCATTTTACTTATAGGTTGAGGTACATTATCCCTGAAAAGGTCTTCTCTAAGACACTAAGATATAAATTAAATCTAAATTAGCATCATCTTCCTGCCTTATCCCACATTTTTTAGCACAATGTATTTTCTTCCATTTCCCTCTATAAGTCGTCATCTCAGCACTCAATCCTTTCTTACCCATATCCACTTCCACAAAGATCATCCATCTTTTCTTTGACCTGCCTCTACTTTTACATCCATCCACATTCATATCTAACGCCCTTCTCGTCACATTATATTCTTTCTTCCTCATGATATTAAATCTTAAATACACAGGACCTAGAAAATTAAGAAACTGGTAGCAGGTCTACATAAAGCCCTTTGTAAACATACAATTGCTTCATTTTGACTGTTTTGTGCTCTCCTGGACTTCTGGGCCTCTCAAATGTTAGAAACATCAGAAGCAAGCATCACAGTCATACGTACCTCTTCTTTCACCATGACATTATTAGGTCTGTAATCGCCATGACATACGCAGCATTTCGAGTGTTCATCCTGAAAGTACTGAGAGTATTTCTCCAGAACACCAGGCATTTTATCCTCCACCTTCCTCCTCAAATCTTCATCCAGATACCCGAGTGAAGTTTTAGTGAACTTGCTGCCAAATTCTTCGAAAGCTTTAGTACCGAACGTGAAAGGGTGATCAAGCGATTTGATTTTGCTTTCAAAGTATGCTGGTCTTTTAGCTTTTATCACGAAAGATAGTCCATGGAACCTTGCTAGTTGATCGATACATGCTTCTGCCATGTCTAAAGTAACACAATCCATTCGATACCACGTCTTGAATCCTCGTTTAGTTATGTTCTCAAGGATTATCGTTTTAGGATACGATTCGTCGTAACTTTTAGCTCTTTTTAACCTTTCGTTTATAGGAACCTCTGCTTCATCTTGCAGCTCATTGAATACTTTAGAAAGCTCGGTATACGCGAAGAGTTCTTTCTTGTAAACATTTTCCACAGATAGTAGTTCCATTTCAACAGCATCAGGTGCCATGGTTTTGACAAAAATGGGCGTTTCTTTGTAGCCGTCTACAGTTTTTCCTTTTATGTTTATTTCGAAGAGTTTGCCGAGATAACTCCCACCGTCAGTAGATATGGTGCTCTTCTGAACATCACAAGAGATATAGCCTTCATTTTCGATGATGCTGTCTATGCATTGATCCAGTTTGGGTTTGTCAGTTGTCGTAGGATGTTTATTGTTTTTTTTGACCTCATAATGATATGATTCAACTTCCATGATGAGAATGCTTGACTGTTCAGTGTTTTGATAACTGCGTATCTGTACGCACTTGCTGTTTTATACTAATTTGAGATGATAAGGATGTATACATAGCGTTATTTACAGAATGAAAATTAAACTTAGGTATACAAGTATATAACAAACATTTTACAACATACAGTTGATTATCTAAATACCGTTGCAAACAATATAAAAAGGAATTTGGCTACTGTATTTTTTTTGTATTATGTCCCATTTTGGGTGGTCCCTTATTTGTTTTGTTTCCGAAGGCTTGCTACGTCTCACGTAAAACCTATAGAAGTTGCAATCACGACGTGCTAAAACATTTTTTTGTGGATGATTTTGTTATACTCTATAAGTGTGACAGTGTTATACCAAGTAAAATGACTTCAGTTTGCGCATGCACAGAAATGCCAACTACCGTTAGGAGCTATATTGCTATATTATAGTTTTATCGTTTTTACTCTTCATTGAAGTTGGGTTCTTTCAATAGTTTTATAACGTAATAATCATTATTGCAATGCTGTCTTTGATTCTTTTTTGAAACTTCTTCACGAAAACGGAACTCAACAGAATCCCTCAGTTTTTCTTCAGATTTTATAGCTGTGCTGGGCTTGCAACCAATCACGAATGCTAACTCTACAATACGTGAGCATGTGCAAAATGTAATATTTGGAAGTGCCTCAGATTAGCCCCCTTTTTTATCTTATTCAATCTGAATGCCCGAAGTGTAAAATGCTTGGGTATCACAGAAGTAAGCGAGGTAGGGCGAGATTATCTCGCTCTGAATATAGGATACATTTCGGAGAGTGTGCGATTGAACTCTTTGATTTAGTCCCCCCATCCCCATTCCATCATCGGACAACCAGACGCACGGACACGCGACATCCGTTCATGGTTGATATACCACCTTGCCGCACCAAGCGCTTTGCGTCTACCTTTATAATGCGGACAGCCAAAGAGTGGAACTCGTTGCCAGCGTCTGTGTTTCCGAATACCTATAATTTGGGTGTCTTCAAGACCAGAGTGAATAGGTTTCTTCTAGGCAAACGTGCTACACCGTAGACCACATCATTACTTAACATCAGGTGAGATTGTGGCTAAACGTTAGCCTATTTCGTATATAAAAATAAAAAATAAAAAACCACCCATTTCTATTATTTTTCTCAGTTTTGTATGAACCAGTCCTAACTAAATTGAAAGCTGCTATTACACACGTCTCCAGCCAAGCTAAGAATACACAATTGTTTGGAAGTGTGATTAGATATCATTATGAATTGTGTGCATGAGCTATCATGGTAGGTAGGTACATATTTACTTAATGAGATGTTAATGATATCTCATTATTTTGGTACATCAGTCAATGTCAATGTCAAAAGGTCATCATCATCATTATTTCGGCAGACTTACATTGCTGATGCCAGTGGCGGATTTGCAGTCTTGGCCGCTCTAGGCCCCTGGCCATGTGCCGCCCCCCGTTTCTCAGTAACCATCATTAGACTAGGTACCTACATAATGAATTTATTTTATTGCCAACTTTATCTAAACCGAAATCAGAAATTTAATTAACTATAATAGCTACTAATTTGTAAATATATTCCGAGATGATGAGCTTTTCTACGACAATTTCTACAAATTTTTGGTCACGATTTGCCGCCCCTAACATCTGGCCGTCCTAGGCCCGGGCCTACTGGGCCTTAGGGTAAATCCGCCACTGGCTGATGCTGACGCACGTGCAGCCTGCATCCAACGGCTCCCAGCAACCTTTAAACCTTTCACACACGGCAGCTATAATGTAAAAATGAATATTATAGCTCGATACATCTCGTTACATCTTTCCATAGAAACTGTCAGAAGATACGAAGATGTAAAAAGATACATTATAGCTGGCGTGTGTGGTCTCCTGACGGTTTCTATGGAATGAGATGTATCCTGCTATAATATACATTTTTACATTATAGCTGCCGTGTGTGACGCGCTTTATCAGGTCGTAGCATCATCTTGTGGGGGGCGTCCTTCGGTGCGAGGTCTCCACTCTAGAATCTTTCCACCCCATCAGTGAGTTCTCCGAGCTATGTGCTCTGCCCACTGCCACTTTTACTTACTAATCCTCTGGTATATATCAGACTAGCTTCCGTTCGCGGCTTCGCTTGCGTGATACCTTTTTTTTTTTTTTATGTTATACGGAGGCAAACAGGCTTACGGCCCTCCTGATGGTAAGTGGTTACCGTCGCCTATTGACATTAGCAACACCTGGAGCATTGCTAATGCGTTGCCTGCCGAACCCCTCCCCCCCCTAAAGAGCTCTACATACCTACATAAAAAGTAGCCTATATGCTATTCCAGACTATAATATATCTCTGTACCAAATTTCATCCAAATCTGTTCGGCGTGATTGAACAACAAACATGTAAACATCCAAACATCCTCAATAACTTTCGCATTTTTAATATTAGTAGGATGTCCGTCACATTATATTGGTCTACGGATCACCTAATTTTCGATTCGATCTCAGAGTTAAAAGGTATTTCAATTAAAAGCTATGCTATTGTTGCTCGCGACCAAGCCTAGAAGAACCAGGCAGGAATATAGCATATTTTTTCAATGATTCTTTACATAAGACTGGCCTCATAGCCCAGTTGGTAGTAACTCTGCCTTCTGCGCTAGAGGTTGCGGGTTCGATTCCCGCAGTGGACAAACATTTGTGACTAACACAGATGTTTGTTCTGTGTCTGGGTGTTAAATATATATTTATAATGTATATCAGTCTCTGGTACCCATAGTACAGGCTATGCCTAGTTTGGGATCAGTTAACCGTGAGTAATATGTCCGGAATATTTATTATTATTATTATTATAGGTTTAAAGACATTTATTCTCAAAAAGACAAACATGTCACTTACATGAGAATATTAATAAACATTATGCAATAGTTGTTAGTAGGTCGTTCTGTAGGTAAATATAAATATAAATATACCTAATCATAGCCACAATTTTGTATTGTATTTATACAAGGTGCTTTATAATATGTATACAATCCAAAAAGGGGCTTATTCTGCATCCTATAGGTAGTTTTGCTCTTTGACTTTTGGAAATTTGAAAGAATTCAATAACACTTTGCAAAAAAAAATTTTTTAGCTGTCTTAATTTTTTTTTTGTTATATTTTTGTTGATTTAATATGCCCATTTCGATAGATACTCATTAAAATAGTGAAGATACATATAAATACGTATGTAGGGTAGCTGATATCAATCCCAAGCGACTTTCGTATAACAAACGATGTACAATAGCATTTATGTAAAGTTCGCCACTTAGTTAATTGAGTAGGTCCCTAGAACACTTTAACCACTGGACGCTTAATTAGGCAGTGCGAAGTCATTGGCTATTGGGCTTTAAGCACAAGGGGATAACTAGGAATAGTCCGAATTTTATAATCGTTAGCGACTCGTCGCATATAAGAAACCCTGAAAAGTAAAAAAAAATTGTAGTGACTGAGTTTGTTTAATATGGTTTTTACTCAATTATATTGTAAATTTTTTTCTTATTCTAAATTAATATAAAATACTGACTATTACTTATGGCTTTTCGGAAATTCAATATTTTTCATTGAAAAACCTTCGCATGAAAGGAATCCTTTCACTAACTGATTCTTTCGCCGACGGTCATAGGCCCTTTTCAAGGCCACCATACCTAAACCTGTGACCAGGATGACCAAGAAAGAATCAGTGACAAGACAAGCAAGCATTGAAAAACCTTTTGGTATGCAAAAATCATTTTGTGGCCAAATCATACTCAATTATTTAGCTGATTTAGGTCTTGATATCGAACTTCTCGTACGTAGTTATTAATATAATAAAAAGTCAGTTCAAGATTGACAGTTTGACGGGCCTCATAGCTCAGTTGGTAGTCACTCTGCTTTCTGCGCTAGTGGTCGTGGGTTCGATTCCCGCACTGGACAAACATTTGTGTGATGAATACAGATGTTTGTTCTGTGTCTGGGTGTTAAATATTTATCTATTATGTATACCAGTCTCTGGCACCCATAGTACAGGCTATGCCTAGTTTGGGACCAGCTGACCGTGTATGATAAAAAAAACTAATTATCCCATAAAAATTATAAGTCAAAATTGACTGACTGAAAGTCTGAGAGGAAGTCTACAATGGCCTTGTGGGGTATCCACAAGTCCATCTCATCATGATGCTATTTCTTTTTTTTTTCAACATTAACTCGCATCCTAATCTCGCGTCCTGTACCAATATTATCTAACAAAGCCCTTGGCATAACACAATGTGGTCGAAATGAAAGGAAAACATACTGAACCCACGCGTCCTCAAACACGTAGAGTTACCTTATTTGATTTAGAGGGATATAATACCGATACTGCTTATAATTTTTGACCCAGGTTGAGGTATGGTGGCCCTTAAAAGGCCCTATGACCGTCGGTGAAAGTATCAGTGTAGTGAAAGAATCAAAGTGCGCCACTTAGAGGCTCGATCGTGCTATGTCGGTGACCTAGTTTCTTCTACGGATTTCTTCATTTCGGATTTTATCACGTAGTGAAACTCCGAGCATTGCTCTCTCCATAGCACGTTGCGCGACTTTGTGTGAGAAGTCGATTATAAAGGCTTATAAATAACTCCACAATGCATTTAACTTCCTTACAAACGTCACCGGTCTTCGTTAGGTAACAAAATGCTTGCAAAAAGATTAAAAAGTTTCGCAAAACTGTTGCTGAAAAACTGGTTCATCTGTATTGATTTTAGCATTCAGCTTGTTAATAAAATACAGCTCGACGAACAGAGTTTTAACATGGTGCTAGAAAATGACAATGGTTCAATGGCCATTTTTGACACTTCTGGTATACTGCTATCACAGTCGTATATCAATGGCAGTCATTGTGAAACCAATGAAATCAAAGAAACGAAGGTAGCGACTATCGTAACTGAAAGTTAGGTGCGATTATTATCATGCGATTATCAGTTTCAAGTCATTGAATTCGTAGAATTGGGGGCCTGGCCTAAGGAGTTAACACAAAAAAACGTTATCATTAACCGTTACACGTAATATTAGACGTTTTAAAGACAGCAGTTTCAAACTGGCCAAGGTGCAAGTTAATAGCATAGCTATGTAGCGATGCTTGCTTGTAGTGTCACTGATTCTTTCTTGGTCATCCTGGTTTAGGTCAGCGACCAGGTTGCCATTATATCTTGAAATTGTAAACTAATTTTCAATTTCCTCTTTCCAGATAAATGACAATGAACTCACCCGAAACAGACCCGCCATAACATAAAAATGCCAAAAAAATTGCTTACATACCGGCAGTTCACACAGACATGGCAAAAGCCTACCAAGTTGAAGATGTACCGGTGCACCGTTCACTTCCTTATGACAATCGTCATCCTTACTTCGTTGCCTTATACTTCTCTGAGCTTGCCGAACGGGGATCCCGCGCCCGGACGTTCTCCTGGACCACCTGCAGACGTAGAGGATGTAGAAAAAATGGACCTTAAAACTGATGAAATAAAGGCTATTTTGAGCGTAGATTACGAGAGCACGACGGATGTTGGAGTGACGTCGGTTGATGTTGAAGACGCGTGTGCCTTCGCGAGGATCCCGAGTGAGAGTGGGGATATTGTGACGTTGAGTGCTGAGGATAGTGATGTGAATGTGACGGTGACGCATCCGGTGTTTGAAGCTGAGGAGTTAATTCGGGGAGTGGTTTATGATGGTGAGTAGTAGAATAAGTTTTGTATACAAATGGAAACATGGACTATCATGAAGAATGATCATCGTGATGTAGTTGTAGAGACAGGAAAAAATTATTATTTTCTGTAAAAAAAAATCTGACCTTTTTAATAACCAGTACACTTCACGAGACAGCTAAAACCAATTATTTCTTTGACTTAGGTTTTGGTTAGCTTAAGTTTTAACAACTTTATTAGCCTCGATTTTTTCGGTTTTCACAATCTGTTTGCGAATTTATTCCGAAAGATAATGGATAATTCTTTTTTGCATCGAATAAACTCGTAATTTTTTTCACCTCGCCGCTTCTCAGCACGAGTTTTCTGTCAAAACTACACCAGATCTACCTAGTAAATCTCAGGTAACAAGGTACCTACCTAATAGCTTTTAACAACAGACTCGCAGTCGATACTGTTGCGCTAAAAAGCCATGCAGCGTACTGACTGACTAAAAGAAATCTAGAGGTAATGTAGAATATGCACAGCCTAGACCGCTGGTCGTAGAGACTTGAAATTTTGAAATTCTATTCGTGAGAACCTGTAATTGGCTTTCTCACAAATGTTCAATCAAAAGTAACAAAGCTGTTGATTCTCAAAAAAAAAAAAAAAAAAATTGGAGCGTTTGTCTTAGTGCGTAGGGTATCTTCTCCCCTGCGAAGGGAGGAAGGAATTGCGAAAATTTGCATCCTAAGTGATCCAAAATGGAGGCTTAGTGAACTGCATTTTATACGCAGGAAGTGCAAACGAGTGCTACCTATCAAGAACACAAGAACAAATAAATAAATAAATATTCCGGACATATCGACACACAGTCAACTGATCCCAAACTAGGCATAGCCTGTACTATGGGTACCAGAGACTGATATACATAATAGATTAATATTTAACACCCAGACACAGAACAAACATCTGTGTTCATCACACAAATGTTTGTCCAGAGCGGGAATCGAACCCGCGACCTCTAGCGCAGAAGGCAGAGTTACTACCAACTGAGCTATGCGGCCAGTCAAAAAAGTGTCTTCCCCTTAAATAGAGACAGTAAGAAAAGTGTTAGTGGTCACATTCTTAGTTGTAGTTATTTTAATAAACGTTAAATTACTTATTAGCCTACAGTATAGCTAGATTGTAATATTATTAGAGCATATTACTAAGTGTAAAAAAAAATATTCTATTCGTGAGAACCTGTTATTGGCTCTCTAAAGCTAAACAAATGTTCAATCAAATGTAACAAAGCTATTGGTTCTACAAAAAAAAAAATAATAAAAAAAAAATACGCCAAGCGAGCAAAGCTGCGAGCGTCAGCTAATTCAGAATAAAAATAATGATACAAGCCACAATAGACCATGAGATCCAATTACATCAACCGAAAGCATTCGATCTCTTTGAACCTTTTTCTTATCATTGAAGGCAACTGAAAGCTATTTGCAAAGTTAAATGTAACGTGTAATTCAATGTAGTTGTGACATGACAAATTATGTCGGGGTAAAGACGTTCTTCAAGATTCAAAGATTCAGATTCAAGATTCAAAAAGCCTTTATTAACAATCTTAGTTCTAGTTTACAACAAAAAAATAAAATATTTTTTAAACATCGGCATCCATCAGACTGTTTTGCTTTTCAGCATAGGCCTCCCCCAAAGTTTTCCATAGCTCACGATCTTGAGCTGTCCTCCTCCACGTCACGCCTGCTGTAGCTTTGAAGTCGTCTTCCCATCTTCGAAATGCTCTTCCTCTTTTCCTCTTCCCTTCCCTAGGATACCATTCTGTTACATCTATGGCCTATTTCTACTTTTTACTTCTGATAATATGCCTGCCCACTTCCATTCTAGATTTCGTATTGTGACAGTGACATCTGCAATATTTGTTTTTTTCCTTATTATTTTAAGATTAACTTTATCTCTTCTTTGTATGCTTAGCATGCTTCGTTCAAAGACGTTCTTACGATAAATAAATAACACCCAACAGTCACATACATAGTCCTGACTCCACACTAGGATTCCCTGTGTCGTGGTTATCAGTAACTATGTATGAGTACCTACTATGATACCACTACACCGAGACCCGGAACAAATGTTTTTCATTTGATTTCCGTTGCGGGAATCGAGCCCGCACCCCTTGCGTCTGACGGGCATTCAAACGCTACGCAAGTGTTAAAGTGCACTTCAATTTTTCAAATAGAAAATTTCATTGGTGCACAACCGGTTCGAACCCAAGACCTTCGGATCGAAAGTAGGCTTATACAATATTTATAAACAGGCAAATTAGTAGTTATGTATGTACGAGTATGTATGTACACTCATCGTATACTCAACTCGGCTCTAACGAAGGCCGGAATATCTAATACCCTGACAAGCTTAGGTTATTAAAATTTTATAGTTTTGATGACCAAAGTGGCGCAGCGGGCAAGTGCCCGGCTGAGATACAAGGTTCAATTCCTGCTGCGGGACAAATGTTTACACGATCAGCAAATATTTGTTCCGGTTCTGGGCGTTGTGGTAGTTTCTGGTACCCGCGACACAGGGAATCCTAGAGTGGGGTCAGGACTATGTAAGTATGTGACTGTTGGGGCTGTTGCATCTTTGTTAGTTCGACATCTAAGTAGATACCTAAAAAATAGTAAACTAGCTCTCGCCCGCGGATTCACTCGCGTGGTGCCTACATAATAAATAGCATATATGCTATTCCAGTTAAATAACAAAGTTATCTCTTTATCGTTTATCAGTTGAGCTATCTATAGATCGTTTGTAACGGTCTTTAGATGGTTCAACTGTTTCTTGTGTATTTTGTAAATATTAACTTGTATTAGTTTTAAGTTTCTTTCTGTAAATAAAGTATTATAGTTAAATACAAAACAAAAAAAAGTTAAATAACTCTTTATATTCCAAGTTTCATCGAAATCGGTTGAGCCGTTACGGCCTGATTGAGTAACAAACATCCAAACATCCTCACAAACTTTCACATTTTTAATATTATAGTAGGATAGGATAGGTAAGTTTGACCTGTGTACTAGAATAGTAATACTGACCGTGTTGGGGAACAAACCCCTTACAGGGTCGTTTAATATTAGATCTGCGAGCCTGCAGAACGTATGTTACCTACCCCGGAGACGGGAGAAGAGTAAGGGCCTACGCACACCGAGACGGCATTGCAAAGTATTTTTATTTTTGCTAAATTACATTCAAACTTACTATGACGTCTTCAACTCCAATGTTCGATTCTGCAGTGTATGCCTTACGCCACACTGGCTGGTTCCTCAGCAGGACAACACACATATCAATATCTCAGGTTTAAGATTGTTTATTTCTCATAAAGAATAAAATTCACTTACATGAGAACTTATAATCTAACGTGCACACTTTTTGTTCGGGCTTATCGTACACTAACATAAAATGAACAGTAAAATCACAGCATTCGTCAAAAACAAAAAAAAATAAAAATAAATAATAATATATAATAGTATTTTGTGGGTAGTTTTGCATTTCTCGTGTGTTACGCAAGGCTAACGTAGGCAGGGCGCTCCGCTCGGCTTGACCTGCATAGATGCATCGGCCGGCACGAGGCGCATCGTCAGCGGAACGTGGTCGTCGATCGCCCTTCGAATATACTAGTTTTTAACCATTCTTCACTCTTGCATCGAGTGAGTCTCATCTCCTTATTTGAATTAAATTTAAATCTAAAATTAAAGTTATTTTTTTGAGAAGCTACCCTGAGCAGCGGCCTACGTATTTGGCGCAGCCTCGGATGCTTGATTTATCTTCATCTCACAAGATTCTAATCGCAAGTAAAAGAACCTACTAGTGTCGTTGCAAAGGGTGAATCCAGAAATTGATTCTGCTAAGTGGCTGACATCTCGACGTGAAATGCTGTAAGTCCTTGAATCTTTCAAGTCCTTGCTTATTCCTAACTTTAATCCTTCCTTTAGTGCATTTATACCTATATTTTTTTTGTTTTTTGTGTTCCTTTTTACGTGTGTGTTAGTTTTAAACTGCCAAGATTTTTCATCCTAGAGAATCGCGGAATATTAGGTTAGGTAGCAGTAGATTTAATAGTAGGCTCAGTGCAATTGACGAGCGTAGAGATTTAGAAGAAAGTATGACCGAATCTAACCCGATTGACGCGATTTACAAGTCCCTCAGACTTGTACCGGAATTCGATGGCAATCCGCACATTCTTACGAGATTTATTAATCTCTGTGACCAGCTTGTGCTGATTCACTTTTCAACACAGCCAGGCAAAGAGTTGGTTAATTTAGCTCTTATAAATGGGATCTTAAATAAAGTGTCGGGGTCCGCGGCTAGGTTGATTAATTCGAACGGGATACCAGAAACCTGGCAGGGTATTAGGAGCGCGTTAATAAATAATTTCGCAGACCATCGTGACGAGACCGCTCTTTACAGCGACTTATCCTTAGAGACCCAAGGGTCTAGTACCCCGCAGGAGTTTTACGAACGGTGCCAAAATTTATTCAGCACCATAATGACGTACGTCTCACTTCATGAGTCAGTAGGTACCACCATACAGGCAAAACGTATCCTGTACCAAAAATTGACCCTTCAGGCCTATTTACGAGGTCTCAAGGACCCGCTAGGAGCCAGGATACGTTGTATGCGGCCTGAGTCAATGGAGAAGGCCCTGCAATTTGTCCAGGAAGAGCTGAACACTCTTTACATGCAAGAGCGTAGTGGTGGTTCATCTAGTAGAAAGGATTGGCAGCAGCCAACCTCAGGCACACCGACGTTCAGTCTCCCTCTCAATAACTTTGCCCCTAGACTGACAAACGGGTTTGGACTTGCCCCAATGAGACCTCCAGTCTTTAACATGTCTGGTTCATCGAGGCCGAATCCCATGCAGGCTCAACCTAACCAAGGTTGGAGGCCTAACCCAGTGCTCCAATCTCAACCACCACGTGGACCGACTCGCACTCAGCAAATGTTCCGCGCCCCTCCACAAAGTTACAATCAACAGAATAACACGTTTAGGATGCCTTTTAGACCTCAGCCACAGCAACCACAGAACTTTGGCAATGCCCCGCGTCCTACTCCCATGAGTGGTGTAAGTCACTATGTAGAAAGAAGTTCACCGATGACAGGACATGACTGGCGAAAGCACGGAAATCCACCTCCGACTAACTATTTTAAGACACGTGAAATTAACTTCAACGATACTGACGGGTACGATAATTACCTTTATTACGGTGACGTTTTTGACGGATACCCTGAGTACTACCAGGACTACTATTCATGCGAACAGTATCCTGCTTACCAATGTGACCAGTACTCCTACCCTGAACCCCAAGCACCAGCTGTAGTAGAAGAGGTACCTGCTGATGAAAATTTTCAAGTGGTATCGAAATCCGAAAAGCCAAAATAGAAGTAAACTACCATATCCAAAGGCAACTAGGCTATATTCAGATAGCGAATCCAGCTCTTAAGTTTTTAATCGATACAGGAGCTAATCAATCCTTTATTAGCCCTGATGTTATAGAAAAATATTTCAATCACATTCCTTTGAATTACGATCCTTTCGAAGTGACAAATGTGCACGCTACTACTAAAAACGATTATTCTATCACGTTGCCTTGTTTCCAGGAATTTAACGACCCAAATGACATAACTTTGTACGTTTATAAATTCCATAACTACTTTGACGGACTTTTAGGCTTTGATTTACTTGACGTATGGGACTCGAACATTGATTTGAAAAATAAGTTACTAATGACTCGTAATACGCAGATCCCCATTCAGATGTACGATTCAAGGAACGTAAATTTGTATGAGGAGATTATTCCAGCCAACTCTTCGAAGATAGTTAGATTGCCGATAAATACACAGGACGGTGAAGTTGTTATAGAGAACCAAACGATTTGCAACTGCCTTATTTCAGATTGCATAACGACGGTCCAGAATAACCGCGGCTGGGTTGAGATAACTAACCCAACATTTAATGATGTTATATTTTCTATGGATCGTCATGTTGTAGCCGAAATATTGAATATTGAATGTAACAGTACTGAAATTTTATTAGACCGCGCGAAAGATGTTTTATCTCGACTTCGGACCGATCATCTTAATACGGAAGAACTTGCTAATTTGCAGCGATTATGTACTAACTACGCGGACGTGTTCTATCTTGAAGGTGAACCACTTACATTCACTAACAAGATCAAACATACGATAAGGACCAATGATGAAATTCCAGTATATACTAAAAGCTATCGCTATCCTTACGTTCACAGACAAGAAGTCAGAGATCAGATAAATAAGATGCTTGACCAAAATATTATAAGACCATCAGAATCCGCGTGGAGCTCTCCGATTTGGATTGTACCCAAAAAGGCAGACGCTTCCGGTAAAGTCAAATGGCGTCTTGTCGTGGACTTCAGGAAAGTTAACGAGAAAACGATTGATGATAAATACCCCATCCCAAATATAACTGACGTACTAGACAAACTAGGTAAATGCCAATACTTCACGACCCTAGATCTGGCCAGTGGTTTTTACTAAGTAGAGATGGACCCCTCGGATGTTCATAAGACCGCATTTAATGTAGAAAACGGGCACTACGAGTTTTTGAGAATGCCAATGGGGCTTAAAAACTCTCCATCAACCTTCCAGAGAGTGATGGATAATGTCCTGAGAGGCCTACAGAATGAAATCTGTCTAGTGTATCTAGATGACATCATCGTTTTCAGTACTTCCCTTCAGGAACACATGATTAATTTGGATAAGGTTTTTAGCAGACTGAGAGAATCTAACTTCAAAATTCAAATGGATAAATCTGAATTTTTGAAGCTAGAAACCGAGTTTTTGGGCCATGTGATTTGCAAAGAGGGTGTTAAACCTAATCCTAACAAAATTGAAGCCATAGAAAATTATCCTATTCCTAAAACTACAACTGAAATCAAACGTTTTCTCGGATTACTTGGCTATTACAGGAAATTTATTCCCGATTTCGCTCGTATTACCAAGCCTCTGACTCAATGTTTGAAAAAGGGTTCTAAGATAAAGTTAGACCAAAACTACATCAACTGCTTCGAACACTGTAAGACGCTCTTAACCAATGACCCGATCTTGCAATACCCAGACTTTACACGAGAGTTCATCTTAACTACAGATGCGTCAAATGTAGCTATCGGTGCCGTACTATCTCAAGGTACAAAGAGTTCAAATAAACCTATCGCATACGCATCGCGAACACTCAACTCTAGTGAATTAAATTACAGTACGATCGAAAAGGAGCTTTTAGCTATTGTTTGGGCTACTAAATACTTTAGACCTTACCTCTACGGACGAAAGTTCCTTATCCTTACGGACCATAGGCCTTTACAATGGGTAGTAAATCTAAAAGATCCTAGCTCACGACTTACAAGATGGCGTCTGAAGCTTAGCGAGTATGATTATAGAGTCGAATATCTACAGGGAAAATGTAACACAAATGCGGATGCACTATCACGTATCGAAGTTAATAACGAAGAACTTTTATCGATTGCGGTAAATCCATCTGAGAATAGCCCCGCGTTAGATGAATCTCGAACTATAACAGCTACAGAAACTGCAGATGGTTCAAGAACCGCCACTGTTCATACGAATAACGAAAGCCCTATCTTAGAAGTCCCAATTTCAGATGATCCCTTAAATAGATTCACGAAACAGCTTATTTTAAATGTTGTAGGTGACATCAAAGGACGAACAGTAGTAACTAAGCCTTTTGAGACGCACACGCGAACCTCAGTCCAAATATCTGAATCTAATATAGAGGAACATGTTATCAATACGATTAAGGAGTACGTCCACCCTAAGATCAAAACTGGACTTCTGATAAATCCCTATTTGGCTATGTACACTATTATACCTATTATACAGAAAACCTTTAAAAATTCGGCTATGAATCTCACTCTAACTAAAACTGAATTAGAGAACGTCAGAGAATACTTAAAGCAACAGGAAATCATTAACAAATATCACGATGGTAAGACCAATCATCGTGGTATCAATGAATTTTACCTTGCGTTATCGAATAGGTATTACTGGCCTAAAATGAGAGAACAGATCACAAAATTTATAAATGAATGCACTATCTGTGGCCAAGCAAAGTACGATCGCAGCCCAATAAAACAACAGTTTAAAATCGTACCACCTGCTAGAAAGCCCTTTGAACTGGTCCATTTAGACCTCCTGACCATTCAAAGCGAAAAGTTCCTTACAATCGTAGATGCATTCTCTAAATATGCACAAGCATATCATCTGAAAGATGGTACCGCTGTAAGTGTAGTACAAGCCCTATTAAATTTCTGTACCCATCACGGAATACCTATCACTATAGTTACTGATAACGGAACCGAATTCACAAATCAGCTTGTTGCGGAGTTCGTGAAGATGCATAAGATCCAGCATCATAGAGTTGCTCCTCATTCACCTAACGAGAATGGTATAGTTGAGAGATTCCACTCAACTATACTAGAACATCTCCGTATTCTTAAATTGAGTCAGAAGGTAGAATCTGTAATTAATTTAATGGCTTACGCCCTTTTGGCGTACAATAGTAGTATTCATAGTTTTACTAGGTGCAAGCCAATAGAAGTAGTTACTGGACACTATGATCCTCGTGATCCTTTCGACGTAGATCTCTCCGCTCATTTATTACAACAGTACATGACTAACCATAAAGACAAGATGACTCAAGCCTATAACGCAATTCATGACATGTGTAGCGCGACTCGTAAAGACCTCACAGATAACCGAAATAAGGAACGAGAACCGGAGGCTGAATACTCTCCCGAGCAACAGATTTTCGTGAGAAATCCGTTCGCTTCCAGACAGAAATTAGCCCCTCGTTACACTCATGACGTCGTAATGGCAGACCTCCCTATTCATATTTATACTAAGAAAAAGAGAGGTCCCATTGCCAAATCTAGGTTAAAACGTCTCCCTAAAAGCACCCGATTGTTACAGGATCCTCCTGATATTTCACCTGCTCCTGGCACCAGCTCTAACACAGGAGATAAAACTTGAAAGTCTTGATGATGGGCCTGGCATTTTACCTTTTAAATTGGGCTCAGCTAAACTTGTTACCCACTACCATTCCTTCCTACAAAATATTAATTTCCAAGATCTACGAGATAAAGTAATTTCAGTAGATAACCAGATAGATAATTTTAGCCCTCAGCTACATAATGTTACTAATTCATTATTTGAACCACACATAGATTATTTGAAGAAAAGGCTTGCAAATGTACTAGATCAATTGGATACATTTGAGATAAGTCGTGTAAAAAGAGGACTCGTAGATGGTCTCGGATCGGTAGTTAAAAGTATCACGGGTAACCTCGATTATACAGATGCATTGCATTATAATAAGGTTATAAAATCTTTAGAAGATAACGAAGATAAATTGGTAAGCGAATTAAACAATCATGTCAGCTTATCTAAGAATTGGACTTCGCAATATTCAAAGATAATTGACAGTATTGTGGATAATCAGAAAAAGATTGAGACATTAGTGAATAAAATACAACAAGTCGATGCATCTAGAGACAATGACTTAATAAAATATGCGCATTTAGCTCAGATCCTTATGATCTTAACGGATAACGTAGACTCAATTTCTCAAGAATTAATTAAATTACAAAATGTCCTTGCTTTTATCAGAGCGTCCACAGCACATCATTCGGTCTTAAATATGCATACAATTCGCGATATTATACGCAAATTGAAATTGCTATATGGCAGTGAAAAGGTAGTAGATTTAGATGTTAGAGAATATTTTGATATAATTAGATTAGGTTCATATTATATAGGAAACGAGATAGTTATAGTATATAAATTTCCAATCGTGCTTCCATACACGTATGATATTTATAAATTATCTATCATCCCCAATAAAAATCACGAGATCCTCACCCCTCCGTTCCCATACCTAGCTATCCATGAGAAAGATTTCAAGTACATTGAGGCTGAATGCCCGAAGACCAGTAAATGGTACATCTGTGAGGAGAAGAAGAATCTGCAGACTCAATCACCAAATGACTGCATCCAGCATCTCATCTCCACGCAGCAGCGGGACAAGACATGCAGCCCCACCACCATCGCTTTAGCAAAACCAGCATACGAAGAACTTGACGAGAAACATTATAGTATCACTTTCCCTATCTCAACGAAAGTTCATATCTCCTGTGGTCAAGATCTCTACCAGACACTTCAAGGAAGCTATCTCGCCATAATTCCCCAAAGATGTTACCTAGAAACACCGGAATTCACAATCTGTAATACCAACAACCGTTTAAAAGGACAAGCATTGAAGATAATAGATCTACCTGAGAGCGACTTCGTGACCTCATCTTCAGCTCCAGCATTCAAATTGAACTCTATCAACTTAGACCACCTTCATGCCACTAACAAGAAAATCTCGCTTCAATCGCCACTGCACCTTGAGAAGGATATCGATTATAGTCTATACCACACTACAATCCCTCTGTACGCGATTATAACGGGTGCATGTGCACTAATTATTGGCCTACTATGTAAGAAATATGGGTTCAATCCGAACAAAAAATTGCACCAAGTTTCTGAAGGAAACCAAGCTGATCTACAAGAAGTCTACGCCCTTCCGACCAGAAAAAGAGATGACCCCAATCAACCCCCAGCTCAATTCACGACAAGCTTTAATACTCGCTGTTCTTCGGGGGGAGGTGTTACGCAAGGCTAACGTAGGCAGGGCGCTCCGCTCGGCTTGACCTGCATAGATGCATCGGCCGGCACGAGGCGCATCGTCAGCGGAACGTGGTCGTCGATCGCCCTTCGAATATACTAGTTTTTAACCATTCTTCACTCTTGCATCGAGTGAGTCTCATCTCCTTATTTGAATTAAATTTAAATCTAAAATTAAAGTTATTTTTTTGAGAAGCTACCCTGAGCAGCGGCCTACGTATTTCGTGTCGTGTTCGCTCGAGCTGAGGTTGGAAACAAAGATTGGATGAGTAAACAATGAGTTAAGCGCAACTGGAAGCGGCAAGCAATTGTCAAAGTGATTTAGTATTTTTAAGTTTTATTGTTTTATTTTATAGTTTTCTATTTAAATGCCATGAATAATTGTTTTATTTGTTTAAAATTTGTTTGTATACAAGGTTTTATTGTTTTTTTTTTTTTTTTTTTTTTTTATTTTAATTCCCTGAATTGTTTTCGAACTGAACTGTCGTATTGTATGGATCTGAGTGTTGGGCTGCCAAAGGGACGGATGAAAAAAGATTGCACGCAGCGGAGATGAGAATGTTAAGGTGGATGTGTGGAGTGACTAGAATGGATAAGATAAGGAATGAGTATGTAAGAGGGAGTTTGAAAGTGGCGCCATTGACGGAAAAGCTGAGGAGTAATCGGTTAGCTTGGTATGGGCATGTCATGAGGAGGGAAGAATGTCATGTGACAAGAAGAGTGTTAGATATGAATGTGGATGGATGTAGGAGTAGAGGTAGGCCAAAGAAAAGATGGATGGACTGTGTGAAAGTGGATATGGTGAAGAAAGGAGTGAGTGCTGAGATGACGACTGATAGAGGGAAATGGAAGAAGAATACATGTTGTGCCGACCCCACATGATGTGGGATAAGGGCAGGAAGATGATGAATTGTTTTATTTGTATAGTATATTTGTATTTAAATTTGTTTATTTTTTTTTTTAGTTAGTAATCCACCACTTGATGTGATACCTTTTCGGTTACAATTACATTATTTTTGCCTAAATCTTCTATTGCTTGTAGTTTTTTGGATGAGATGACACAATTTTGGGCTCACCTCTAATAAACTTTATGGTTAGATTATCATCGCCACTCTCAATGCGGCGTTTAAGTAATATCTCACAGTAACATCCCGCGCGCCTGCTCGTGCCGGCTTGACCACAGACTGACTGCCTCCCAGAGAGTATGTATCCATCTCTCCTTCTCAGGTGTCATCTGTTATCTGTCACTGTCAGTTGTCCCCCGGAGACAGCATAAGTTAAGGAATGCAGGTATCCTTAAATACTAGTCACTACAGATTCGAAAATCGATCCCGCGGCACCAAAAGGGATTACGGGATTTTATAATTTGTTCAAAGTTCAATTTAACAATAGACAAGTTTGAATAATCGTTTTATGCCGTTTATACAGCTATGCGTGTATACACTGTACACGCATAGGCACGCATGCCACTACGCACGCACCTTAATCCGTGGATATCACGCATCGTCACACATCTTGTTTGTAATTTATAAGGGCAGGTGTGATTTCTTCGCTCACGTATTCTGCGGTCGCCTCCAAGGTTACACCATTAGCTTTTGTGTTCCAAATACAGACATCTTTTTAGGAGAATTCGGAAAGAAATAAAAAGGGTCCGATCGGGCACCCTGAATTCATTTACATCTTGGGTATTAGACTAATGGTAGGCCTACGACTTTGAAGTCTATAATAAAGCCCAGATTTCCTAAATTGTAATTGTTTTATTCGTCGAGACTCAAATAAATAGGTTATAATAATGATCTGTGCCCTTCTATTCATCGCCTGATAGCGGCTGATGGCTTCCGAGGATCAAACCTGCTGTGACAACATTATTATGCTATTATGCTTCCACTCAACTCACCTGACGGGTTTTATTTTTTGCTGTGCCTATGCACTAGGTACATACTGTTAGCTGTTCTGTGCCGGTGTTATATTTACATGCGTTCGCGTAAGCCCATCACCGTTTAAAGAATGCTTACTGGTTTTCTCAAGTATAAGACCAATCTTCGCATTATTTTTAGAGCCTTAACTGGACACTGTTGTCTTAATAAGCACATGTTTAAACTAAGGCTATGCGACACACAAACCTTCAGGCTATGCAAGGAGGCGGACGAAACGCCTCTACACCTGCTAGGTGAGTTCGGAGCACTTATGCTCAAACGTAGCATCCATTTGGGAAAGCACATCCTCAGTCCAATGGAGCTAAAGCAACTCACCCCAAAGAAAATCCTTCAGTTTTTAACAGCTGCTGGGCTTTGCGGTGAACTTTAAAGGCCCTGTAAAGGGGCTCCACAAATAAAGAGGCGATCACAATAGGCCAGTTGTGGCCGCAGTGACACGATAGCCACAAAAAGTAAATAAAAAAAATACTGGTTTTCTCACGATGTTTCCTTCACCGTATAATGCGCACCTATATAATTGGCCGTGGTGGCCCCGCGGATGTCGTAAGAGGCGACTAAGGGAAAAAAGCTAGGGGATGGGCAGCAGCGTCCCTCATTTTAACAACGATAGCTCTTACTGCGCTCGCCAACCCGCATGCCCAGCGTGGTGAGTATGGGCAAATCCCCCCACATGATAAGGAATTTGCTCTGTCTGTGTGGGAGGCCATGTTCAGCAGTGGACGTCGTATGGCTGAAAATGATGATGATGATATTAATATGATACAAAAACTCATTGCAGCACGATCGGGTTCAAACAGCGTCACATTTTAAGTTGGCTCGTTCCTCACAGCTGCGCGTGAGAAGTCCCATAACAAAGTATCCCGTTCAGATGATGTATAACGGTACTCAGATCTGGGTACCTACATAAATTATCGTTAATTCACGTACGGTTCGGCGATAAAATCTCGATTAGTACAGTTGGGTGGAAAAACGCACTTTAGGGTGGCTTTCTACCTAGACGTGCGAATGAGCGGAGCGAACTGAAGATATAATTATGTAGCGATATATGTAGCTTCGACTTACATAGAATAAAAAACAAGTACTTAGTTCTCCCCGAACTGAGATCACGCGAAGATTGGTAAAATTTACAATTCAATTCATTTATTTATTGCGGAATATACGTATGCAACAGATAGTAGCGATACAGTTACAGTGCATTAATCGTATGTATAAATAATTTAATGGTTACATTATATTTAAAGGAAGGTGTACAAACGTGGTGCGTGAACACGTCATGGCCCATGAACTCTTATTGCTATTCAAATGCGAGCGTATCAGCACTATTTCACACAAATTTGAACCGTAAACTCATATAGCGAATCATCGGCCATCAATCACCCAGACAATGGCCATGCGAACCACAAAGCGCTAAATTGATTCCATTGTCGGCCAAAAGCATTGGTTACCCGACGCTTTGAGCTCCAGATTTGAATATAAAAGCCCTTGCGAACCCTATAAGGCCAAGATGGGAATGAAGTCGAGGTGAAAACCAGCGCTCCTCCAAGGCGTAGCAGCAATATGCTGAGATAGGACCTTTTTGACCCATGCCGCTGCAGCGTGAACGTAATTAATAGGTACGGCGGGTATCACCTGTTGGCACCCACTAGATAGGTAGGTGGTTAGGCGCTGCTTTTATTGTAAATGTGTGTAGGTAAACCTAGGTACTACCTACCTACATACTAAGTACCCGTTTTTGTTTGATAAGTACCTACTTCTGTTTCTATTTTTGATTTTATTTATGTCTGTGCTGTATTTGTGTGTCGAATGAATGGTTTATTAACAGATGAGACCGGTGAACTGGTTATTTCTTGGCACACAAGGCCGATATGGAAATATGGCAGACAAGGGTCTGCCCTAGTATTTTTTTGGAAATCTAGTGGCCGAGATGGGAATGTGGTCGAGATGAGACTATCTTGGTCATCCCGCAAAGTGTAAAATGCTCGTATCGACAAACAGGTCGTGGGGGGCCGATATGGAATTTAGGACAAGACACTGGTTCACTGGTTCTTTCGTGATCACCCTGTGAAGTGCTCATGGCTTTCATTACCTAGTCGTTCTTAATAGACTTCATTATTTTAGCCCTAGGACGTCCACTGCTGAACATAGCCTCCCCTATAGTGGGGGGCCGACTTAATCTGTGCACATTAACCGCTTTTGCTGCGTGATAGAATCCGAAATGAGGAATCCGTAGAAGAACCAAGGTCACCGATATAGCTTTCAAAATTAGCAGGTTGAAGTGGCAGTGGGCCGGCCATATAGCTCGCAGAACCGATAACCGTTGGTGAACAAAGGTTCTCGAGTGGCGACCGGACGACGCAGTGTTGGAAGGCCCCCCGATGGACTGACGACATTGTGAGGGTTGCGGGAAGTCGGAGGATGGAGAAGGCTCTAGACCGCTCTAGAAGTCGTGGTACTCTTTGGGGGAGGCCTATGTTCAGCAGTGGACTTCATCAGGCTGATGATGAACCGCTTTCGTTTTAGTATAAAAAGAGAAAAAAAAACCTTGGCCCATAAATTATTGTAACCAGGAAATTATAGGAATTACAATAAGTGCAAAAGTTCGAAAGAAAGCGATGTCGTGATAACGCAACGTCGCGTGCGCCGGAAGAAAAACTCCATTTCAACTTTGATAAGTAATTTTAGTTATTTTGTATTAGTTTTGAAGAACATGCTTTAAGTTAGTTAGTTAGTAAATAAATAAATACCGCAGAGCCTCAAGACGAAAGTCTACAATCAGTGCGTGTTGCCAGTGAAGACATATGGCACTGAGATTTGGTCGTTAACTATTGGCCTCAAATAATATAAGCTCAAAGTCGCTAATTCCCCGCTAATTTGCTAGATTAATTCCCCAACGGTTGTTAGTTCTTAGTCATTTGAGAACCTTTATAGGTTCTTGAATGGCGACCACGAACCGGACGACGCAGTATTGAAAGGCCCCCAAAGTCGATAAAAATAATGTCAGTCTGATGTCACTGTGAGGGGAGTGAAAAAATACTGTAGACTTATATAGGGGGATAAGGCTATATCACCTTAACTTACAAAAGTTTGGGCCGAGTTACAAACAGACCAAAACTTTGACAGCAGAAGAAAAATTGCCACAGGCGCATTAAGCATTTTCTTAATTGAAAACTCACTAGAAACAATTAGGCAAAGTGCTCATCGCCAGAAAACATTTAATTTCCAGAACTTTATGATTAAAACAAAGCACAAATTTACATAAATCAGAGATCTGTAGAGATGTTGCCCTATCTGGATTGTTTTCCATTGTCTTTGAAGCGAACGAAAGTGTTTCCACATTGAATTGTTCTCGAAGCTTAAGCGTGATTAAACATTCTTAGAACTGCTTTCCTGTGTAGCAGTAACCCCAAGGGCGAAATTAAGCCATGGCTTGACGTTTCCTTATGAAATTAGTTAGTATTTTTTAAGCAGCGCCGGCGAAGGGCCTGAACGGGATTTTGTATGTGGTGAACGTAATGTCGAAGAATACAGATTAGTACTGGTAATGTTTAGTCGTTTATCTGAATACCTCTTACGCCTACCATGTTTGTGGTTGGCCAAGTGCGTTTTTATTTTCTTCATTACTTTACTTTTCATTAAAATTGCACCCGTCGTTAGCTTTTCCTTGAAATGCAGGTAAACTGGTTATCATAAGCCACGAAATACTTGTGAAGATTCCAGTTGATTACCGACGCTTCTCTCATCCATTACAGAAATTACCATCGATTCCAGTCAGCTGTGGCTTGGCGTCTGACCCGCTTCAATAATTCATCACTTGTAAAATCGTCCTCGAACACAGCAAAGACGATTCAGCCACAACACTTTTATAGTTGGTCTTATTTAATTTATGACACGTGGGTATCTCGAACCACTCGATTTACGAGATCCTTTCTCCCCATACGTGCAAATTGTGGAATGAGCTTTCTTCCGAGGTTTTCCCGCTAACCTACCACATGAAGAGCTTTAAGAAAAATACAAAAAGATTTCTCCAGGGCAGGCAACGCATTAGCAATGCTGCAGATGTCAATAGGCGACGGTAACCGCTTACCATCAGGTGGGCCGTGAGCCTGTTTGCCTCCGTATAACATTAAAAAAAAATATATATATTGGAAAACGCTGATGCAAAATGTTCAAATCAAATCAAATAATCATTTAGGTAGCTTTGAAGTCGTCTTCGCATCTTCGAAATGGTCTTCCTCTTTTCCTCTTCCCTTCCCTAGGATACCATTCTGTTACATCTCTGGCCCATTTCTCTTTTTTACTTCTGATAATAAGACCTGCCCACTTCCATTTTAGTTTTCGTATTGTGTCAGTGACATCTGCAATATTTGTTTTTTTTCCTTATTAGTTTAAGATTTACTTTGTCTCTTCTTTTTATATTTAACATGCTTCGTTCAATATTGTGTTGACATGTTTCTAATCTTTTTATGTTTTCTTTCGTTAGAGGCTATGTCTGGCAACCTAGTTCCTAGTACGATCGGCACCACACTGAAGCTTTAAATTCCATTTTGTAAAAAGGGATCATCGAAAAAAATGATAGGCACCAAGCCGTGTTTGTTGCCTGATTCTTCAAGACTTGGTCGCGAGGAACAGGCATAGCTTCACCTAATTCTAATTCTAATTCTAAATGGGGGAATAAGATCTGCACTGACGTCCCGCGTTGGGGTGTATTGTGCATTGTCCCCCTGCTGACCTCACCCCAGCCAGCCCAACTCCTTAAAGTAACGGAGAAGGACCCTGGGTTGGTGGCAACAGTAGGTAGCTTCACCTAGTTTCTAAGACGTTTAAAAGTGATCCTAGTGATTTTATTGAAATAAAAGACTTTGACTTTGACTAACCATAAGTCATGACCGGCAGAATGCATGAGTTGAATATGAGTTTTTTTAGTTTAAGTGGTATTCACGGATTTTTTGTAATTTCTTTGAGAGACCAGTACCCTTTCCATGAAGAGTTTATTCTATTTTGTATTTCCTTAGCGGTGAGTTGTGTAGGAGATATAAGTTGGCCAAGGTAATTGTATTCTTCAACATATTCAATGTAATTGCTGTTTATTTGGATGGACAGTTTATTGTGATTGGTCATCAATTTTGTTTTTGAAGAGTTCATGTGTAGTCCTACTTTGCCACTCTCCGCAACCAGCTGTTCCAGCATTAATTGCAAATGACTTGGATTATCAGAAATAACCACGAGATCGTCCGCGAATCTTAGATGGTTAAACAATGTTCCATTTATTTTTATGCCATAGTTGCTCCAGTCAAGGTTTCCAAATATTTGTTCAAGCGTGGCAGAAAAAAGTTTTGGCGACAACGGGTCTCCTTGTTTGACACCTTTTTTATTTCAAACTTATCTCCTAGACTTTCTGTTCTTATTCTCGCTGTCATGTTCTTGTAGATATTACTTATAAGTCGAATATATTTTACACCTTGGTTCATTAAAGCTTCCCATATCTTTCCATCTATAAAGAATCAAATGCTTTGTTGTTATCTACAAACGCTAGGTAATAGGGCATTTGGTATTCGTTGTACTTTTCTATGACTTGCTTTAATGTATGTATATGGTCTACTGTTGAGAAGTCACAACGAAAATCCTGCTTGTTCTTAATAAAAATAATAAAGAGAGAGAAATATAGTTTTTTTTTATACAACTAAGGTAGCAAGCCCCCCCCCCCCCCACCCCTATTATTCGGGGTTTAAATTCTTGGCGCATTAGCGAAGTATAAAACAAGTACTCAGTAGAATCACATTGGCACCAGCTGTTCTATTTAAACTGCTTCTAGAAGTCTACATCAAGATTAGATGTGGTTTTATCGAGATTTCCATTTGCAATAAATTATTTTATACTTGCGGTTGGAACGGATTTGAATATTTCTTCAAAGTTTAAGATCGAATTGGAATAACATGCTCTGTACCATAAACTTTGCGATTTTATTAGGCGGTAACTTATGTTGACAGTCTAACCGTTTGAGAAAAGGGCAGATGTTTTTATAGCGTTAAGCCGTGGTCAAACGGATTGCGATAGGTCAATTAAAATTTATATCTTAGTCCATTTTGAGTTTGACATTTGAGGCCCTACTCACATCAACTTTATTCAGTAGGTGTAAGGATCATTTTGACATATCACACGCCATTTGAAAACGGTTTAGATGGATCTCCATGTACTAAAGATAAAAATCTCTACCTATTTTTAGCTGTTTGTCCCATCTAGAACCTATCTCTACTTTTCCCTACTCCTTTCTCTAACTCCGTTATCTGAGGCGTTACGTCAATAAGTTTAATGGTGCTACCGACTCCGCAAACCCGGGGAATTACTTAGCAACAAGATTTGAGAACCTCTCGGAGACATAAACAAGCAATAAGATCCCTATTGTCTACCCATTGAGTTGAAACTTGTATGAATGGAGAGTTTACGGGGTGCATAAACAAGCAATTTGATTAAGAGCCCTATTGTGTACTCATTGAGTTGAAAGTTGCGCGGATGGAGAGTTTACGGGGTCTGATGATATTACAAGATGTGTTCTTGAATTTGTACCGTATGTTTTATGGGATAATGTTGTTAAGATTGTTGTAAGCAGTTTAGTCGTAACTGCCTAAGGGCTGTGGCACACTTGACTGTAGTGAAACTGCAGTTTTTTAATAGTAACTATGGGAGTCCTATAGGTGGTTTATTTGAATAATTTTCCCATGTTCAAAATGTATAAGTATGAATAAATAAATAACAATTTTTTTGGTTATTTTATTTAAGGCGCTATGAGAATCATAGTAAGCTGTCGAGTGGGTGGAGTGAAGAAAGTGAAAGCGCTACGTACTATAATTGAATGCGGAAAGAGATAGCAAGCGTTAGAAGGCGCTCGAAAGTAATCGACGTAAGCGACATATAAGAACATATCGATTATCTTAAAAACTAAATATTTAAAAAAAAATGTCTTGGATTTAGGTACCAAATGCTATTGTCTAACACAATATAACAATAACCAAAATAGTGGTGTAGTGGTTTATATAAAGGATAATCTAAGGCAAGTTAGAGTTAGTGAGCCTGACGTCCAAGGAGCCAATTCTCTGCTTATAGAAACTGGCAACTATGCCGCTTTTGTCTGTGTCTACAGACCACCTCAACAATCGGTTTATGCATTTCTAGCAACGCTAGATGAACTTCTGAGTAATCTAAAAACGTCACACAATAATATATTGTTAATCGGAGATCTAAACATAGACATAAAAAATGGTAACATGGATGCTAAATCCTCTGACTATCTTACCTTATTAGCTACACATTCACTAATGCCAGCCCATTTGCTTCCAACACGAAGTGGAAATTGTCTAGACCACTGTTTTGCCAAAACCAGAAATAAAATAACTACCATAGTATGCGAGTCAACTATCACAGATCACTACACTGTTATTGCTAATATTAGCCATAACTTGATTGATAAAACTAATATATATTATCACAATGTAACAATGTAAATGAAGCTACCAACTTATTTCTTACAATATTATCTGAAATCTACAATAATCATACTCGTATAACATATATTCCAGTGAGAAAACGAACCCTTAAACCCTGGGTTACTCCGGGACTGTTAAGATGCATACGTTTTCGGGATAAATTGCATCAAAAAGCCAAAAAATCACCAGAGGACAAAGTTCAGCAAACGATTTACCTGCGATACAGGAACCACTGTAATACCATACTAAAAAACCTTAAGAAACAACACGAAAGGAAAGTCTTACAGGAAAACAAACATAATGTTAAGAAGACATGGCAAGTTATTAAGAACATCTGTAACCTAGATAAAAAGATGCGTCCACCTACTGAATTAATACAAAACTTTGCACCAATCTCTGATGTCAATAAGCATTTTGCGAATGTAGGAAAAAAACTAGCTCAAAATATCCTAAAAAGATCTAAAACTAATGAAGATGAACTGGTGAAACAGTATAAACATGAAAAAGTCGAACCCTCCAACTCTCTTGTGTTACTACCAACTGATAAGCATGAAATAAAGAATATTGTACAATCCCTATGTAGCAGCACCTCCTCTGGCACTGATGGTACTTCATCAATACTTTACAAATACGTCATTGACGCTATTTCTGAACCTATAGCTTATCTGTGCAACTTCTCTATGTCTAGTGGTGTATTTCCTAATGAGCTTAAGAAGTCAATTATCATTCCGATACACAAGGCGGGGAGTAGAGACAGTGTAGACAACTATAGACCAATATCATTATTACCCACGCTCTCTAAAGTTATCGAAAAAGTTATAAACGTAAGATTACTAGGATTCCTAGAAAAATATAATTTACTTTCTGATAACCAATACGGCTTTAGATGGAAGAAGTCGACCTCTAACGCAATTGATAGATTGGTTACTCAAGTGGCTAATGCATTAGATAATAAAGAGAAATGTGTGGGTATATTCCTTGATCTAGCTAAGGCGTTCGACACTGTCTCAATTCCCTTGCTACTTAAAAAAATGGAGTGCTCGGGGATAAGAGGAGCACCACTGAAACTTTTCAAATGCTACCTGTCAAATAGACACCAGTCGGTCCGAATAGATTCCCAACTTAGTAGTTTTGAACCGATGTCATACGGAGTTCCGCAAGGTAGTGTGCTTGGTCCAACACTGTTTTTAATTTACATCGATGGCCTATGCAGAAGAAAACTCCATAATGCCGATATTATTACCTTCGCGGACGACACAGTCATACTTTTTAAAGGCAAATCGTGGAGTGAAGTGCAATCAGCTGCAGAAGAAGGGTTCTCCAAAATTGTTAAGTGGCTAGATAATAACTTGCTAACGTTAAATCTTAATAAAACTAAATATATATCCTATAGTATAACTAGCCCCGGACAGCCTAACAAAAGCTATTTTAAGATAAAAGTCCATTCTTGCACCCGATCAGACATAATATGCGACTGTTATACTCTAACAAACACTCCACATTTGAAATACTTGGGCATAATAATTGATCAGCACCTTAAATGGGAAGAGCAAATTAAATCTCTTTCTGGACGCGTTCGGAAGCTCATTTACATTTTTAAAAATCTTAAACACATCAACGACCGGCATTTGTTAAAAAGCGTGTACTATTGTCTAGGGCAATCCATTATCTCATATGGCATAATGGGATGGGGTGGGGCAGGCAAAACCTTTATGCTACAACTCGAAAGAGCTCAAAGAGCAATCATAAAGGTGCTGCTCTCGAAGCCGTTCCTATATCCCACCAACCTACTATACAAGGATTTCGATATTCTTACTGTCAGACAGCTATATTTTAAAACTATGATTCTTACCCAACATAAGCTACCAGGAGACGCAATGAGATCTAAAAAAAGGCGATGTGACATCATATATAAAACTCCTAAATGCAGAACTGCATTTTTGCACAATTTCTCTTTTTTTCTAGGCCCTTTTGTATACAACAAAATTAATAAATACACTAACCTTGCGGAAATGTCATCATATACCCTTAAACTTAAACTGGACAACTATCTTAAATCACTAAATTATGATAGCACGGAAGATCTAATGGTAGTCATATCCTGAAACGTAAATCACTTTAGCTTACACATTTACTACATATATATATATAAATATATATAACTTGCACTCATGCACGTACACCCACCACAGACACCACACAATCCCACTTACCACTGCACACTCTTTCTCGCACTTGCACACTTGCACACATGCACACGCATTATAAATACTTAGTTTTACCAAACGCGTTTCTGTCTTGGATTTAGGTAAATAAAATGCTCAAGTTATCTTTGTTGAGAAAAACAGTCACAAAAATCATAAAACAATTTAACCCTCACCTTAATATATAATATATTCCTGACCTTACACTAGGATTATCTGTGTCGTGGGTATCGTAAACTACAAGTAAAAAGATAACACAAAACCCAGACTCAGAAGCGAACCAGCACCCCTTAAGTCTCAGACGTGCATTCGCCCACTGCGCCACTGAGGTCCGTATGTACCTACCTACTTTATCTGCTGTCAAAATAGGTAACTAATTATCAATTTACAAATAATTAGTCTTGGGCTCTTATCCTCTAAATGTCGTGGAGAATTTCAAAAACTAGATCATATGTACTTGACGGCAAGTTGAAATAATATCAGTCTGATGTCAAAAATATGAGCGGAGTGAAAAATATTCATCATCATCATCATCATCATCAGCCTGATGAAGTCCACTGCTGAACATAGCCCTCCCCCAAAGAATTCCATGACGAATGGTCTTGAGCCTTTTCCATCCACCGACTTCCCGCAACCTTTACAATGTCATCGGTCCATCGGGTGAAAAATATAAACGACTAAGAATACCTAGGTTAAATATGCAATCACAACGCAGCTATAGAAGCAAACCGCCACGAACGGCTATTTCCTAGGTGACGGCTGCCTAAAAAGTCTTAACCAGGGACACAACACGTACCTACAACATGTAAAATGTAATGTTTACGGGTCCAGTAGGTATGTCACATCGCGTACTTAACCTTTCTTTTACTGCGTCGTAAAGGCTGAGGAATCTGGGAGTTGTTGCGAATCGAGCGTAAAGAAGATCTGTATAAATAAATAAATAACACCCAACACTCACATACATAGTCCTGACCCCACACTAGGATTCCCTGTGTCGTGGGTATCAGAAACTACGGTACCACAGCACCCCGAAACAAATATTTGCAGATCATAAAAACTTTTGTCATGCATCGGGAATTGAGGCGTTGCGTCTCAGACGGGTGCTCGCTACGCCACCGAGGTCGTCGAATGTATTACTGTACTCTATGTATACTATATGTTATGCTAGTGTCAACAGCATTTGTAGAATCAACACTGGCATTATTGATCGAAGGAGCGAATAGAGTGAAGATCAACTTGATGTTTCATTTTTTGTTATTTATTTAAAGTTTTTAGTACTTACCTACATTTCATTTGTTGAACATGCCAATTTGACTGGCCTCATAGCTCAGTTGGTAGTAACTCTGCCTTCTGCGCTAGAGGTCGCGGGTTCGATTCCCGCACTGGACAAACATTTGTGTGATGAACACAGATGTTTGTTCACTGTTTGGGTGTTCAATATTTATCTATTATGTATATCAGTCACTGGTACCCATAGTACAGGCTATGCCTAGTTTGGGATCAGTAGACTGTGCGTGCTATGTCTGAAATATTTATATTTATTATTATTTATTTATGGAAATATGCATGATTTTATATTCATTAAAATTTAACAAGAATATTCATACAGTTCTTTTTACTTCTGTAATTAAGATTAATTCAAAAACTTTTAATTAACGAAGTGACTGATTTCTATGAATTTTCGCATAACTTTATAATACTTTGAAATTAAAATGCTATGTAAGTATTCCGAGTTCATTAATGTTAATGACAAATAAGATTATCTATGAAGATATAGAAAGTAAATAAGTTGAATGGCGAAAATAAATTTTCAATGCAACCTTTTAAATGGCATTTTTTTAATGGCGGAGGAGGTAGGGCATAGCGAGATTTTCTCGTTCTAAATTGGAGCAGCCCGCCTGGGGATGTACCTCCGCCTTACAGAAGATCGCAGCCAAATAACATTATTTGTTTCAAATAGTGTTGTGTTCCTGCGGTGAGTAAGGTTGCCAGAGATCTTTAGGGGTGGGGGGTTCGGGGTCGGCAACACGTGCGTGATGCCTCTGGTATTGCAATCGCTCATAGACTACGGTAACCGCTTACCAACAGGTGGGCCGTATGCTTGTTTGCAACCTTAGTTGTATAAAAAAAATAATAAATAAATTGAGGTTTGATTTTTAAGGCCTATTTCATGTTTTTTTAATAAATTCTTAGGTCGTTCACTGCTGAACATAGGCCTCGCCCATAGATTTCCAGCGCTACCGACTTTGTACGGCCTGCACCCAAACAATCATTTGGGGGGATTTGCCCATATTCGCCACGTTGGGCATGCGGGTTGGCGAGCACAGATTTTTTTATTTATTTTTATTTTTTTATTCATCATAACAATTTTTACATCGTGTCTGAAATATAAACTAACTTCTAAAGATATACAAGCATGCACAATACAAAAACACACACACTAATGAAGACGTTCACATTACATTTAATTTTCTCATTTTAAAGTCATCCACTGTATAAAAGCACCCTTCCAGCAAAAGCTTTTTTAACCTAGTTTTAAATATATAAGGGCTGTCAATAGTTTTCATGTCTAAAGGAAGAGAGTTGTAGAGCGTGACAGTCTGATACCTACAGCCATGCTTGACCACGATTAACCTCGGACACAGAGGAGCTTCTATATCCTTTCTTCTAGTATATAATCTTATATAAAGATAAAGATATTGTTGATAAAGATATGGGAACGCTGCTGCCCATCCCGTAGCTTCTTTTCGCCTCTTACGACATCCAGGGGTAGTAATAGAGGGGCTTATTCTTCTGCCTTATTCTTATTTTTCTAACTTCTGCTCTATTCTTGATTTATTCTTCTTAAGGGGCCACGACGACGACGCGCGTGTTGATATAGTCCTGTATACCTGATATAGTAATTGAATGCACATCATCAATTGAAATTACATTATAAATTGGGCGTATTTTTGACATACGCGTCAAAAATACGCCCAATTTATAATGTAGGTAATAACGAATGACAAATAGTTTAATAAGTAGCACTGAAACATGCTCTTATTAAATACTTGTATATACATTAGTCATACTAATATTTTAAACGCTAAAGTTTGTATGTTTGTGGTTGTATATTTGCAGGTCTTACAAATATTTGTTCCGCAGCATGGATGGAACCCGCACCCCTTGCGTCTCAGACACTCCCCCGCTACGTCAACGAGGTCTTCTAACCTATTAATAATGCAAGCTAATTTCAAAGAACAAGTTTATTCTATTCTTTTTGCAGTATATATAGATAGATAGACAATTCTTTATTTCACAGTAAATAGGCGAACTTAATGCTTGTTAGCATTTTCTTCCAGCTAACCTATGAATAGTGAGGAAAAAGGAAGGTAGTGCTGAGTATAAAAGGAAATATAGGTCAAACTTAAAATTAATAATAATTATTATTCCGGACATATCACACACGGTCAACTGATCCCAAACTAGGCATAGCTTTTACTATGGATATCAGAGACTGATATACTTAACTACTGAACAGACCAAGGATTTTTTTTAAATGTTATACGGAGGCAAACAGGCTTACGGCCCTCCTGATGGTAAGTGGTTACCGTCGCCTATAATAATAATAATATTCCGGACATATCACACACGGTCAACTGATCCCAAACTAGGCATAGCCTGTACTATGGGTACCAGAGACTGATATACATAATAGATATATATTTAACACCCAGACACAGAACAAACATCTGTGTTAGTCACAAATGTTTGTCCAGTGCGGGATTCGAACCCGCGACCTGTACCGCAAAAGGCAGAGTTACTACCAACTGAGCTATGAGGCCAGTCGCCTATTGACAGTGCCTATTGACATTAGCAACACCTGGACCATTGCTAATGCGTTGCCTGCCGAACCCCTCCCCCTAAAGGGATCTGGCAACCTTACTCACCGCAGGAACACAACACTATTTGTAACAAATAATGTTATTTGGCTGCGATCTTCTGTAAGGCGGAGGTACCTCTCCAGGCGGGCTGCTCCAATTTAGAGCGAGAAAAACTCGCTCTGCCCTACCTCCTACATTACGACTGCTTGCATGCTTTCTCACGAGCATGTGTATCAGTATCCCAATATTCTTCGTACAATTTGATGGAAATTGTGGCTTTAGGCACGGCTTGATGGAATCGTTGGCGGTTCGTATCTCACGCGAACTCACGGATTCCCGCTAAATGGACTGTGAAATTTCGCTTCCTTATTCATGAGGTGGCATCGAGTCTGGAGTTGACGGTAAGACGAGAAATAAGATGGAATTTAAAATCAGTTGGTGTGAACGCAATTTTCAACCTTACGTCAAATAAACTAGTTTTTTAGACAACTGTTATGGTAAACCAGCATACGGCCCACCTGTTGGTAAGCGGTTACCGTAGCCTAGGAACGCTTGCAATACCAGAGGCATCACGCACGCGTTGCCGTCCCCGAACCCCTCCCGAACCGTCCGTCCTGTCCGTCCCAAACCGTTTTCGTGTTTTTACTCCTTGTATGTTCCTATGTCCGTTCTGTGTTTGTTGTGTGTAAGTCAAATAAACGTATTCATTTTTATTTTTTTTAATATTCCGGACATATCACACACGGTCAACTGATCCCAAACTAGGCATAGCCTGTACTATGGGTACCAGAGACTGATATACATAATAGATATATATTTAACACCCAGACACAGTACAAACATCTGTGTTAGTCACAAATGTTTGTCCAGTGCGGGAATCGAACCCGCAACCTCTAGCGCAGAAGGCAGAGTTACTACCAACTGAGCCATGAGGCCAGTCAATTCTATTCAATATGCGCAAAGCCAACGGGAAACGGCCATGATTTTCAGTCATACTTTATTTCATCCACTTCCGTACCGTTGTTTTCCAAATAGCCCCTCACTATGAAAGCGGGATTTATGCTGGATCGGAGCCATACTTCAGTATTATCTATTTACCCTGTTTTCCACGACACGAAAGGTTGAGGTATGGTGGCCCTGAGAAGAGCCTATGACAGTCGATGAGAGAATCAGTAATGCAAGAATTAAAGTGCGCCTCTTAGAGGTTCCTTTCGTGCATAGATGAAAGATGAGAGGAGATATACCTAACAAAGACAAGCGAAGTTCGGAAGCCTTCGATGTGCGTGATGGCCATTTTATTCCTAAGCTTTATTCTTACGGGACTAGGAATATATTTAGGACTAAATTGAAACAATTATTAATTAAGAAATGTTATTACAGTATCAACGATTTCATGACAGATAAATTTTGACATCTTATTTTACATTGCGCCTGTTACTATTATTTATTACATTTTTTGTTTTTTTGACATTGTTTAAAATTAAATAATAATAGGCTATAGTTAAACTTACTCTAACACATTTGCATGCTAATGTTGGTAAAACATGATTAATAATAAATAAATAATAATAAATATTCCGGACATATCACTCACGGTCAACTGATCCCAAACTAGGCATAGCCTGTACTATTGGTACCAGAGACTGATATACATAATAGATAACTTTTTAACACCCAGACACTGAACAAACAATCTGTGTTAGTCACAAATGTTTGTCCAGTGCGGGAATCGAACCCGCGACCCCTAGCGCACAAGGCAGAGTTACTACCAACTGAGCTATGAGGCCTGTCATTAAACATCAAAAATGTTTATGTGTATGTGATTTAATCTAAATATTATTAACATCTACACCTACATTGTGTTTAAGCAAATAAACAATCTTTATCTTTACTATAGCATAACCTTGCAGGAGTCCGCATGTAGGTCAAGAATCAACCAAGGCCTTGGCTGATGGTAGCTTTTGTTAATGATGTTCGTAGCTTGGTCATTTACTACTTGAGAATTCATCATCATTATAACGTCAAGGTTAATCATTATTCATTCTCCGATAATACTACCCGAAGTGAAAAATTATGCTTTAACTCTACAAAGCCGAAATAAATTAATGGTTCTTTGTCAAAGTCAAAGTCAAAAGGCATTTATTTCAATAAAATCACTAGGATCACTTTGAAACGTCTTAGAAACTAGGTGAAGCTATGCCTGTTCCTCGCGACCAAGCCTAGAAGAATCAGGCAACAAACACAGCTTGGTGCCTATCATTTTTTTCGATGATCCTTTTTCACAAAATGGAATGTAAAGCTTCAGTGTGGTGCCGATTGAACTAGGTGAGGCTCAAGAGAAAAGTAATCTAATTATAATCCTTAATAAATAAGAGCTTATAAAAATGTGAAAAAAATGAAGATAAATGTGAGCTTCAACAAATGATCTAAGGGCAGCACACGCTACACTTGATGAAATATGTACCTAATGCTTATATAAATAAATAATACTTAAAATATGATGCAAGCAAAAACTGTTAAGACACTGCAAAATGGCAATGGCGTTTACCGGAAGTTTATTATAAAATCTTACCATATTCCCCATAAAAGACCCATGTCGTTAGATAGATAGAAAACTCTATAGCTAACTTATAAAACATTTACCTACGTATAGTTTCACAGCTATTGCTAAGTATGTACAATGAACGGTCTTATTGCTAAGATCAGTCCATCGTATGATCTTTTATTACAAATGTATAATTTCTTGTAGTTTTTTCCTTCCTAACAATAGTTTGAAGCCGTGTTCAAACGGCAAGCGATCATCAACATCATCATCATCAGCCTGTAGAAGTCCACTGCTGGACATAGGCCTCCCCCAAAGAGTGCCATGACGAACGGTCTTGAGCCTTCTCAATCCACCGACCTCCCGCAACCTTCACAATGTCGTCGGTCCATCGGGTGGGGGGCCTTCCCACACTGCATCGCCCGGTTCGTGGTCGCCAGAAGTCGTGAGAACCTTTACTCCCCAACGGTTGTCGGTTCTGCGAGCTATATGGCCTGCCCACTGCCACTTCAACTTGATAATTCTGAGAGCTATGTCGGTGACCTTGGTTCTTCTACGGATTTCCTCATTTCGGTTCTTATCACGTAGTGAAACTCCGAGCATAGCTCTCTCCATAGCCCGTTGTGCGACTTACGACGGCAAGCGATATGTCCCTGATATGTGCAAAAGAGACGTTTCATCAATATATGGAGCCTGGGCCTGCACTGTGTACACTACTCTAAAATATGGCTAAGCAATAAAGTAAACGTATTTAATTGGTTATTTTATTTAAATTGACTTCGTTCTAAGGTACATTAAGATTTTCTTCGACAAAGAGAGCAACACACGGCGCTACAAAAACATGGCGGATAGACGTGCGTGAAATGTCATTTTGACAACCTACATATAACTGACAAAATAAAAACATCAAATCAAACAAGCATGACATGAAAATATGTCAATGTCATGTCAAACGCCAATTATAAACCAACATGGCAGCCTTCAAATAGTGTTCACATAGTAAAAAACTTACTAGAAGAACTATTCTTGTACAATCGCATTTGTCTTCAAATTAATGAAATTGTATTTTTCTTGTAATCTCCTATTTTTTCCTAATTTTTCTATGTAGTGTACATGGACCAGGCCCAGAATGAAATGGCTCCTTTAGTATTACAACGGAACTCAAAAGGACTCAGAAACAGGCTCGCGTAAATATCACCACGTGGCACTCTTTAATATTAATATCAGTCGGAAAGTATAAGAAAACCTCCATATTTCCTGCCTTATGATGACAGCGATATGGGTAACTAAAGCATCCGAAAATAAAGGCTACGCCACACGAACACGGGAACGGCAGCATTGCGAAAATGTAGATCCAAGATGCATGCATAAAATAACGCATATTTCCCCCATATTTCACGGCTTTCCGCTTGCTACGATCCTGACACATCTCTTTTGCTTCATTCACTCTCATTACATTGCTCATGCATGCTTGCTCGGTTTAGGGTACTCTTGACCTGGGCTTTTTCCAAAACATCACCGATTTGGTCACTAGATTGAATATATGTACCATTCAACATACCGAAACTTCGTGCATCAAAGGGACTGCCCCATCTGAGATGGCTTTCGGCTTATGTCAATCGGTCTGGTATTAGGTCAAGTAACAAAGGATGTAAGTATGAAAGTAACATCGGTAAACACATTTTAGTTAGTGCGCCGATGTAAGACCGATGTGTCCTTAGGTCGGAGTTATACAGTAATTCGGTTCAAAAATACCATAATACTTATTCAAAAACCTCATTTCCAATCCATTTAGCTTTAATAAAATAACTTAACGAAAACATTAAATAAATATTTTTAAAAAAAGTGATTATTATATAAAATGATAAAAATGGGGGACAGAATTAACTCCAACTCGATTCATCAATATATTGTAAAATTATAATACAAAAAAACATAGCAATGGCGCTTTGTTTGTTTTTTATTATCGTTTTCTTACTTGTATTATCACCTGTTACCTAAAACAGGCGTAAATTCCTTAGATTTAAGGCTTATCAAAATAATCCTTGAGATTGCAATGAATAAAGACTGATTTAAGTCGCGCCGCAGTCGCACCGCAGACGTCCCGCAACCACACCGCATCCAGTGTGGTACATCCGTAAATCTCACATTACATAACTAACTTACACAAGAGATCGATACTTGGAGGCAAGCCAGTGTATTATACAATGCTATCCAGAATTACTGCTCCTTAACAGCTATGAATAAGCTCGGCCGAGTGGATGATTTTATTTTTGTAGCCAAGCGTGAAGCTACTGCAAAATTTAATAATAATAATAATAATTAATATTCCGGACATATTCACATGGTCAACTGATCCCAAACTAGGCATAGCCTGTACTATGGGTACCAGAGACTGATATACTTAATAGATAAATATTTAACACCCAGACACAGAACAAACATCTGTGTTTATCACACAAATGTTTGTCCAGTGCGGGGATCGAACCCGCGACCTCTAGCGCAGAAGGCAGAGCTACTACTAACTGAGCTATGATGCCAGTCAATTTAGTGCTTTAACACCGGAATACATGAAAGTTTAAAGTTCCCCTTAATTTCATGTCATACATTACTTCGGGCTCATTAAAACTAAAACTACTAAAAGTAAAACTATTAAGCTATTTACATTTGTATTCATGGCTCGTATCTTTAATCGTCGCGATTGGAATTTCACGGGGATATAAAAAAAGATAGGAATTCGCTCTGTCTGTGGGGGAGGCACAGAAGGAGGGAGGGGACATGTTCAGCAGTGAACGTCGTCGTACGGCTGAAATGATGATAAAAAAAGAACCAAACTTCAATTTAAGATGCCAATTGCTGGCTTAGGCGTCTAATTAACTTCATATTCTATACAAAAATAGCATAAGACTTCTTTTGTTTATCCAGAGAAGTGTGTTTTCCGTTAATTTTGTTTTTTGTGTAAGCTCGCTGACGTTTGTCACATTGATTGGCGCTTGACGAACGAATTTCCTTCTGAATAGAATAGAATAGAAATGATTTATTCATACAAATTGTACACAACAACAAGAACAAATGTAATACACACACTTATACATAAACCATGGTTCCCTATTATTTAACATAACATCTGGTAGAGATCGATCTTAGCGATAAGGTCAATATTATCCCTGTATTATTTCTGTGTGGTAATCAATAAAGTGTTATCTATCTATCTACATAAAAGTACTAATTTTGATTCCCATACTGTTGCTGGTACTATTAATATTGCTTTCGGCGTCTGCCGAAAGTCCAGAACACACACCTTATTTCGAAATCCATCTAATATTGATCACTTTTTACACTATTTTAGTGCACATTGCACAACTCAAGTCTCTAGTTGGTCAATATTGACACAATCGGTAGAGCTCAATACTGCCTGCGTCAGTAACCAATTCTAACTCATCGTGAAGTAGGTCGCGGCCTAGGTTTTACGTGAGCCGAATGCTAGAGAAGCGGCCGAACGAGGTACTTCGGAATATTAACAAGTTGCTGAGCTCTCTGTTATTGGGATACCGCAGTAAGCCCACTTTACTTCCTCAATACCGCAATAAGGGTCGGTACACAATATCACGGATCGCGTCCGTATCGTCACACGACGCCGCACCGCGCCCTAACGTGCACGAAAGGAGCCTCTAAGAGGCGCACTTTAATCCTTTCACTACACTGATTCTTTCACCGAGTGTTATAGGCCCTTTTCAGGGCCACCATACCTCAACCTGCCAGGCTATTGTGTAAGCAAAATGGTAATGAAGATCGCAATTTTAAGGATGATTTTATCAATTTTAGGTACATCTGAAATTTTTCAAACATAAAGAAGATAAAGCTAAGGCCTTGAAATTTTACCCTGTAAACTTTGGAACGTTTTGAATGTTGCTAAGATTGTTAAAATTACCCTGAAAGTTACGATCTTCATTGCCATTACGCTTACACAATTGCACCACTGGTCACTGACTTGATACAGGCTAACCAAGAAATAACCAGTGGTACGACAAACAAGCAAGCAAGCCGTACTGTCACACGACGGAGCACTGCGCCGTGGATTTCGCCATGGCTATGTCACGGGCTATGGAGAGAGCTATGCTCGGAGTTCACTGCATTATACAATTCGAAATGAGGAAATCCGTAGAAGGACCAACGTCGCAATTAGCAGAATTAGCAAGTTGAAGTGGCAGCGGGCAGGCCATATAGCTCGCAGAACCGAAAACCGTTGGGGAATAAAGGTTCTTGAATGGCGACCACAAACCGGGCGACGCAGTGTTTGAAGGCCCCCCACCCGATGGACCGATGACATTGTAAAGGTTGCGGGAAGTCGGTGGATGGAAAGGGCTCAAGACCGTTCGTCGTGGAACTCTTTGGGGGAGGCCTATGTCCAGCAGTGGACTTCTACAGGTTGTTGATGATGACAGGATGTTAAATACTTAAAAACTACGGCCCATATAAAATATATACCTTAGTCTAACATACATACAATAAACCTATTTACTAGCACGTAGCATCGGCGACGTGTGACACGTCATACGTGCTGTAACCGGTAATCGTCCGCGAAAACGTCTGAACAGCACATTCTGCGGCGTTGTGGTACCATTTTTCTAATTCTAATTCTAATCGGGGGTGGTTAGACCTGCACTGACTTCCCGCTGTGGGGTGTTTTGTGCATTGTCCCCCTATGCTAACCCTACCCCAGCCAGCCCAGCTCCTTAAAATAACGAAGCAGGACTTTGGGTCGTTGGTAACATTCTCTCAGTATCCCTGTATGCAGCGGTGTCTGGGAGCCGCTTCCGATCACGGCCCGCAGACCCGATGTGGTCCTGGCCTCTTCCGTGGCTGTGTGGTACCATGGTACTCGTAGTTTCTGATACCCACGACGCAGGGACTCCTAGAAGGTATGGGTGGCGAACGTAACTCTTTCTTTTTTATATAAAATAGGATAACGTTTGACATCAATCTCACCTGATATTAAGTGACGATGTAAGTGACATGTTTGTCTTTTTTGAGAATAAATGTCTTTAAACTTATTTTGAGTGATTTTTTTCACTCCCCCCACACTTACACTAACACTGTTTTCGTCTCATTCGCCTCCTTGAAATTGCCTAACGAGGACTAAGGCTCGTATTCAGAGACACGACTCAAACTTAGATTTAATCACAGATCAGCTGAACTCTTCTTAAGTATTGAATCTCTTCTCAAACATAGCTTTTATTCAAGAACGGTACTTAAACTACTCTCAGCTGAATCGAGTCTCAAATCTGTACTCAAATGTTCTCCTTTACATTTTAATTTATTTATAATTTATATCCGTTTTAAGCAGAAATTCAAACAGCCAGGGTGGAAATGGAACAGAACTATAAAGTATAAATATGCATCAAAGTACGTGTAACGGAACGAAAATGTCATTTGATTAATGTCTAATCAAATCTAAACCCAAGCACCGATTTCGTCTGATTGAAGTTTCAGAATAAGCATTTACTCAGGTGAACTGTGATCATTGAAGCTATACTTAAATACTGTTCAAGAATTAGAATCTCGCCTCAAATCGAGATTTAAGTACAGATCAATGCTCGAGTCTTGTCTCTGAATTCGAGCCTAAGAATACGAGTACTTATGACTAAAACTAAGTTACTCACAATGTTGTCTTGTATCTCAAGGCAATCGCTTCAGTCGCGTCGCGTCGGTTGGGCCGCAACTTTATGCATCTTGCAGTTAACGAGCTGAGGGCTCATTACCACGTCCTCTGCTTATTACTGTTAACTAGCAAACTTCACCAAGAACATAATTACAGTAAACCCACTTGAATTTATAAACTTAATAGAAACTTGAACTCGTTTCACAGAAAACAAGCTAACTGAAGCTAATAATAAAAAGTCTTGTGGCGTAGCATTTTGGTGATTAACAAATTTGGATTCAGCTACTTTCGCCGCGGATTATACTTGGATGGGTGACCACGTTACAAAAGATCGCTTATGTGCTCTACACGCCAGCATTAATGATACAAATTATCATGGGATACAGTCATATTTTGATGATTTTTATGATATTTTGAAGAGTGGACTTGTCTCAAATTGCTTCTAACTAGTTCCTTTAGAAATCCTCAAATATATGGATAACTGTGACGTTAACTATTATGACAACTCGGAAATTAGAGATGGAAACTAAATTACGTTTACTCACTGACAGGAAGGATGACCAAAAACGAACCAGTAGCAACGACAGGCAAGCAAGGAAATCATCATCATCATCAGTCTGTAGAAGTTCACTGCTGGACATAGGCCTCCCCCAAAGAGTTCCATGACGAACGGTCTTGAGCCTTCTCCATCCACCGACCTTCACAATGTCGTCGGTCCATGGGGTGGGGGGCCTTCCAACACTGCGTCGCCCGGTTCGTGGTCGCCATTCGAGAACCTTTACTCCCCAACGGTTGTCGGCTCTGCGAGCTATATGGCCTGCCCACTGCCACTTCAACTTGCTAATTCTGAGGGCTTTGTCCGTGACCTTGGTTCTTCTACGGATTTCCTCATTTCAGATCTTATCACGTAGTGAAACTCCAAACATAGCTCTCTCCATAGCCCGTTGCGCGACTTTAAGCTTGTATATGAGGCCTATAGTTAACGACCAAGTCTCAGTGCCATAAGTCATCACTGGCAACTGGTCTTGAGGCAAGGAAATCACTTCACAAAACTATATGATATAGTTTATAGTATACTCGCTTCCACGCGCGGCTTTGCTTGCGTGGTACCTTCATAGAAAGTAGCCTATATGCTATTCTAGGTAAAGAACTCTATCTATTTCAAGTTTCATAGAAATCGGTTGAGCCGTGATGTCGGCGTGATTGAACAACAAACATCCTACATCCTCACAAACTTTCGCGTTTATAATACTCGTATTAGTAGGATAATTTAAACAAACATTGCTACAACCCTAAAAATTTTTTGAACACCTGTCCGTGACGTCCACCGTTCTACGGACATCCGCATTCGTAGCACCATAGCTACGTCGTAGCGCTATAGCTACGTCGTAGCTTGCCTCGTAGCAGGTGGGTTAACGACCTGTGCGCCATCGATACGGGTGCAACGCCCTGCCCATGGATAGGTAAAGTCATTCGGGAATTTCTGTGTACTAGACTTTATGTTTAAATTCTCTTTCCTTTTTTACAAATTTATAAATTTGCATCTAAATGAATAGAGCCTGCAGCTTTGGCCACTCTGTTAGAAGAGTGCGGCGAAGCCTAATTAAATTAGGTCTGAGAAAGTACTTGCACACAGAGTTTAAGCTCGAAGAGTGATAAGTACCTACCCACCTAATTACAAATAAACTGTACTGAATGTGAATCTTATATAAATAAAATAAATAAAAATAAATATTCCGGACTTATCACACACGGTCAACTGATCCCAAACTAGGCATAGCCTGTACTATGGGTACCAGAGACTGATATACATAATAGATATATATTTAACACCCAGACACAGAACAAACATCTGTGTTAGTCACAAATGTTTGTCCAGTGCGGGAATCGAACCCGCGACCTCTAGCGCAGAAGGCAGAGTTACTACCAACTGAGCTATGAGGCCAGTCAAATATATAAATATAAATATATATAATATGTAATCAAAACTCCTCTTTTTCGATAAGACCCAATGAATGCTTCATTGTTTTTGAGAGGAGGAAGGGCACAGCGAGATTTTCTCGTTCTGAATTGGAGCAGCCCGCCTGGGGAGGTACCTCCGCCTTACAGAAGATCGCAGCCAAATAACATTATTTGTTTTCAAATAGTGTTGTGTTCCTGCGATGAGTAAGGTTGCCAGAGCTCTTTAGGGGGAGGGGGGTTCGGGGTCGGCACCGCTCAGGAGTTAAGGCAAGAATCCTGAGTACGAGGGGTTCAAGATCGCCCAAGACAAATACTCATTTAAGCCCGCGATGCATACTCTACTTTTTATACTTTCTGCGAGGCACTTGAAAACAATGACTGTTAAGTAGAAAGAAATGATTTTTCTGGAAGTAAGTTTCCAACTATACCAGAGGCTTCAGATTGTATGCATTCTGGAGTCGAATCAAAATCACTGTCGTCGTCACTTGACATTTTTTAGAAGTTTATTTGAATCGAAACTGAACTTCGGTGTAGATAACAGCACAGCAGTTTGAGCACTTGGCGCCTTTTTTTCTGTTTTTGTAGTCTATTCTGTAGTGGTCAGTTCGACATTCGAATAAATCCTTCTTCGTGCGCGGGTGAATTTGAATTTCGTAAAAAGTTTTCATGTTTTTCTTTTTTTTAATTTGTAGGCAGTGCAAAGAAAATGTTAACATACAGCCTAATGAGAATAAAATCTCATTGCACCCAAACATTTTTGAAACCATCCTCGATCAAGCACGACTACATGGGTTGCATTCCAAATTCAAATCACATTATGTCCCATGGGAAATAATGAAATTCAGTACAACATTATGACCCGGCTAGATCGTAGGGCTGTAATGACTTACTTTAAGAAAGGTTTGCATGACACATAATATGGCATTGACGAACAGGTAGTATAAAAAAATACTAACGAAACAGAAACTTAAACTGAAGACCAAAACTGTAGAATGGGCGCTCTTATCGCTAAAAAGCGACGAGACCAAATGACCTTCAATGAAATGTAGGGTGAGGTACTGGGTTATATCCGCAAGCTATGTAACTACAGTGAACTAATTTTTGCTTGTCCTGTCACTGATTCTTTCTTAGTCATTCTTTATTAGATCAGTGAACAGGTTTAGGTAAGGTGGCCCTGAAAAAGGCCTTTCACCATAGGTGAAAGAATCAGTGTTTTTTTTTTTTTTATACAACAGAGGTGGCAAACAAGCTTACGGCCCACTTGATGGTAAGCAGTTACCGTAGCCTATGAGCGCTTGCAATACCAGAGGCATCACGCACGCTTTGCCGACCCCGAACCCCCTTCCCCCCTAAAGAGCTCTGGCAACCTTACTCACCGCAGGAACACAACACTATTTGAAACAAATAATGTTATTTGGCTGCGATCTTCTGTAAGGCGGAGGTACCACCCCAGGCAGGCTGCTCCAATTCAGAACGAGAAAATCTCGCTGTGCCCTACCTCCTCCTAAAATGTAATGTAGTGAAATGTCCTTTCATGTCACATGTCTTCGCTTTTTTAGGTTCTAAGACATGCCGGTTTCGTTTGAGAGCACTAGTATAGCGCACATAAATTGAAAAATCCGTTGGTGCACGACCGGGCTTCGAACCCACGACCCATGATTTGAAAGGCGATTACCACCACTCCACCACTGCTCTCACAGAACTAATATAATACTTTAGAAAATAAATTGGTAGGAGAACAAATGTTAAACAATATGTTCAAGCATCTTAGCATTGCCTGACTCGCCTTAGCAAAAGTCTTGGAATACTTAGAAGTTCGCTAGTGTACTTCCGGCTTAAGTATTTAAATGCAAAGTGGTTCCTTGACGCATACCTTTGCTATCTTTTGTCTCGCTTTAGCTTTCTTCAAATGCCCAGTTTACGCAGAGATAGCATACGCTTTGATAAATGTGCTACTGTGAACATATTTTATGTTTTTTTTGTGGATACTAAATATGTTTTTTTTTTTTAAATATAAATGTTCCGGACATATTCACACAGTCAACTGATCCCAAACTAGGCATAGCCTGTACTATAGGTACCAGAGACTGATATATAAAATAGATAAAACTTTAACACCCAGACACAGAACAAACATCTGTGTTTATCACACAAATGTTTGTCCAGTGCGGGGATCGAACCCGCGACCTCTAGCGCAGAAGGCAGAGTTACTACTAACTGAGCTATCAGGCCAGTCAAACGGTCAATTTGAAAACGGCTCACTTAGTTCATCAGGACCTTATCAATATGGCGTCTTTTTTTTTAATGGATATCATATACTTGCTTGTGCCTGCAGCTTCGCTCGCGTGGTACCAAGATAAAGTAGCATATGTGCTATTCCAGACTGTAATCTTGAATATCTCTGTGTAAATTTTCATCCAGATCCGTTCAGCCGTTCTGGCGTGATTGAGTAACAAACATCCATAAGTCCAAACTTTTGATTGTAATATTTAATAGTAAGATATCAGTCAAAAGTAGGGAATGACTTACACATTACGAAACAAAACGTCTTTTATCATTATTTTTTAAAGTATACTTACTTCGAGCCGAGTTTGAAAATGTATTTTTTTTTGTGGTCATCAATCAAACAAATGATTTTCCGTACAAGCAACCAATGTTTAATTTACATGGTTATTGAACCTTTATTTCAGTGTGATTTGATGAAAATATGAGTATCTTTAATTACCAGGATAGAGAACAAAGTTGGATCAGGATCGGGGATAAGCAACCTGCGATTTACAAGAAAAAGATCTCTTGAAAATTTTTCCTAAATAAATCTCGTATTCAGGGCAAACGTTCTTGAATTCCTTAGCACGTAGTGCGTTCGCTATGTCTAGGAATGTCGAATAAAGTGACAGCTCGTTAGCAATTCACATACACGAGACGTATATTCCCTAAATAAGGTGATTCATGATATGTTTGTTTATATCTCGAAAGGGTTTATTCTACACCCAAATGACAATAAAGTATGTTCTACGGCTTTTGGAAAATTGTAATTTTTCATTAAAAGCATACATTTTTACAAAGAAACATATTGGTACCTCCCGCTAAGCCAACACGGCTTTTATTTGACAACATTTAGGTAACTTCTGCCGTGCCGTGGTGGCCCCGGCTAAAGAATAGGCCCCTCCATATCTACCTATCCGCGGATGTCGTAAGAGGCGACTAAGGGAAAAAAGCTAGGGGATGGGCAGCAGCGTCCCTCATTTTAACAACGATAGCTCTAACTGCGCTCGCCAACCCGCATGCCCTGCGTGGTGAGTATGGGCAAATCCCCCCACATGATAGGAATTCGCTCTGTCTGTGGGGGAGGCCATGTTCAGCAGTGGACGTCGTACGGCTGAAATGATGATGATGAGGTAACTTCTAATAATCAGATAGGTTAAATCGCTAGGACCTTGGGGCCCAGGGGCGTGGCTCCTGTTCGATGATTTATCTAGGAGGCTGGTGGATGAGACCAATGACCGAAGGGCTGGTGCTTACCTCGGACAAAGGATCAGTATAGCGATCCAACGAGGTAACGTCGCCAGCATTTTGGGCACGCTGCATGTGGTTGGTGATCTGAACTCTGTTTTCGACTTGTAGTCGTAGTCGTAGAAAACAGAGTTCATTTCTAGTATAATATTATTTTAGTTTAATTTACAACTGTTATTATTATTATTTTTCTGTTACTAAATAAGAGCAAATAAAAGGTTAAATGTTATAGGTAGTTAGTAGAACAAGAAATAAATATGTTTCTCAAAAGTTTAATGGTAAAACTAGTGAGAAAGTCTCCTTTGTTTGTCGGGACCTAGAACTTCTCTGAGGATAAAAGTTTTAAGAGGCTCGAAACTTATTTTATATCTAACTTCTGCGCACAGCTACAAAAATCCACAAGAATTCAAATATCCAAACTTTCGCATTATTTATTTTAGTAAAATACTTCGCCGCTTTTCCACGAACACAAAATTAGTGAAACAGCACTTATTTCATGTTTCGTAGAAAATTGCAGGAACTTTTGTTACTAGGAATGCTATTCCGGTAGTGGGGTCGTTGAACCGACGGATTTACGTTGTACCCACCATTGTGAGCTACTGCGAAACACTAGGAATAGTTAAATAGTTTTAACAATCTATGATTTTATGGTGCCGTGGTGGCCCCGGCTGAAGAATATGATTCCATTTTTACCCGTGGATCAGAAAGAGGCGACTAGTGCTGGCTCAGTGTGTAGTGCTGGCGTAAGTGCTAACACATACGGACGAGAGTGCTGGCATGAGCCGGTCCAGCAAGGAATGATCTTTGCGCAAATAATTTATGTGGCAATTCAACGCGGGATTACAGACAGCGCTCTTGGCACATTGCCGCATTATCAAAATAATCCTGCTATACTTCTTTTATTTTTAATAAATTTTACTTGTTACCAAAGTCTGAATTTCAAACTAGGATTTTCTCTCGCTCTCAATAAATGGTTTTCAATGTCAGATTGGAAACAATGGCTCAGTTTTTTGAGGGAAATGTTTGCTCTAAAATTGTTCGAAGAAAATGTAAATCATTTGAGTTCAAACAAATAAGGCCTTTCAAAAGATGATTAAAGAAAACAATACATTATATTTGTGGAATGGGTTTATATCATCAGACCTAGGGGAATTGGAACTTGGAGGTACAACTGAGCAAACGCACAAACATCAGTTCGTGCTTTTTTCATAGCTTCATTTTTTTATTTATAACAAATACAGGTCACCCACATACTGTGCATGCATTGAATTATAATATAATTTGTTTAGGCGTTGATGTGAACTGACAGTCTCAAAGATTTATGGTTCAAATTCGTGTAAAATAGTGCTGACACGCTTGCATTTCAATGGGAATGAGACGTCATTATAGAGCCCAATAAATAACAACCCAAATTCAATAAAACCTGTAATAAAATAACCAGCAACCAGCTGACTTTGTGGGATAATTATCGATAAAATCTTACCACTTAGAGCCAACCACTTCCACATCCTAATTGCTGTCTCGTTTGCATCATAAACATTTCATGACCAATCCCGACCAGGTCCCCCTTTGTTTTATCAGCACTACATAAAACAACAAACAAGTTTATACCCTATTCCAATCCGCGAAGAGCGAAAATCACTCGCAGTTCTCCCACAATAACAACAAACTGAAAAACGCGATAGCAAACAGTTTTATTCTCTAAATCAATAAGGCAAAGCTGAAAATCCATTGCAGTTATCTACCGTCCAAGCAATATTAGCCCAGTGGAATGTATATTTAGACCCGGTTAGTGAAGGTCGCTTTTTGCATGCATTTTACATGGGTCTTGAGACTTGACCTACTTTAGTATTCACCTGTTGGTTTGACGTTTCTAAATTACTCAGCCTACGCACAATATGAACTTTAATATATAATGGCAGATCTCGATATTATTGCAGGCTCAGACAAGGCTTTAGTCTTTTTAGATGCTTAGAAAAGGCTTTATTAAAAGAAAAGACTACTCCTACTAATATTATAAATGCGAAAGTTTGTAGGATGTTTGGAATTTTGGTCCAATCATGCCATAACGGCTCAACCGATTTCGTTGAAACTTGTAATATGTTAAAGTTATTTACCTAGATTAGCATAGGCATAGCATAGGCTACTTTTTATGTAGGTCACACGCGAGCAAAGTCAAAGTCATAAGGCGTTTATTTCAATAAAATCACTGGGATCACTTTGAAACGTGAAACTAGGTGAAGCTATGCCTGTTCCTCGCGACCAAGCCTAGAAGAATCAGGCAAAAAACACGGCTTGCCGGCACGGCAAAGCCGCGGTTAGAAGCAAGTGTCTCTATAATTTAAAGGTGTCCTATCCTATATTACGATTTCCCTGACCCTATAGGTACTAAACCACTCTACACTACACCACTATTCGCACACTCCCAAGTATTAAACTTAAAATTGACTTTGTTCATTAAGATCCTTACCTAGAGCTGAGGACATATCGCATGCCGTTCGAACACGGCTTTGATATTCATAATATATTGTAAGAACATTCTTTGATCATTAATTACTTTAGAGATTTAAAATTCACCCATTATTTTCAAACGTAAACATTTTTAACTCAAATTGACGTCAAACTGACGGTATTTTATAAGGAATTTCCATCCTTGATTATTTTTTGAAACATTCCGTTAAAATTCAACTCGCGAAGATTAAATATACGAGCGTTCTATGTACTGTGAAATTCCAATTTACACGGCACTTAATTGCTTGTGTTGTTCCAAACCAATGTCGTAAAAAGTTTAATAATCAGCGAGATGTACTGCAGTTACGTCGTTTTCCTATTTCTTCTCCAGTCAGCCATCAGTAAAGCAGAAAAAGTCAAGGTTGGCTTGCTTAATCTATTCGTAAACGGTAAACCATATAAAGAAACTGACCTGAAAATTGATAAAGAAATTTCAGAGGACCCTCAACTCTTACAGGATCTAACCAAAGAGGATCGATATAAGCAAGAAGTTATACATACTATAAAGGAGGTTGGTGAAGAGTTTCCCCGCCCTATAGATGGACTGACGATTTCTTCAAATGCGAAGAGAATGAAGGAGCGAAAGGGGCATGGTTACGAACCTATGCAGGTTATGAAAGCCGACTCTTATGTACCGGTCAGAGAGGATTTGGGGCATAGTTACGAACCGATGCAGGTTCTGAAAGCTGACTCTTATGTACCGATCAGTGAGGACTTGGGGCATGGTTACGAACCGATGCAGGTTCTGAAAGCTTACTCTTATGTACCGGTCAGTGAGGACTTGGGGCATGGTTACGAACCGATGCAGGTTCTGAAAGCTGACTCTTATGTACCGATCAGTGAGGACTTGGGGCATGGTTACGAACCGATGCAGGTTCTGCAAGCTTACTCTTATGTACCGGTCAGTGAGGATTTGGAGCATGGTTACGAACCGATGCAGGTTACGAAAGCTAACTCTTATGTACCGGTCAGTGAGGATTCGAGGTATGGTTACGAACCGATGCAGGTTATGAAAGCTTACTCCTATGTACCGTTCAGTGAGGATTTGATGGTGCCACGGGCTCAAGGAATCATTTTGGTGGAAGTAAACAAAGATGGCTTGACTTTGTTTGGTGTGAAGTAACAACAAGACGAATGGAACATTCCATTGACCAAGTATGTAGATGTATTTTTTGTACGATGAAAATGTAAGCATTTAAAAACTATTTATAATTCTTTGGATAATAAAAATAAAAACAAAAAGTATGACTTTTAGCTTCAGCCACGGTTGATTATAGCCGTATTTAAATAAATTAAATAAAAGGTAAATAAAATTTAAGGTATTCCAGAGTATTTTATTCCAAGAATTTAATAACGGAGCATAGAAATACAGAAATGTCGCGATCTATCTTCATCAAAATGTGGAGTACCTGGCTGCTCTACATTCTGGATGTATTCCGAGCTTCAGTTAAAAGTAGAGCCAATTTCAGAAATGGCTGTGATGACTATTTTATTAATTGTCGTGTTTAATAATGGAAAGCCGTGTTGGCCTAGTGGGAGGTTTTCCGACTTTCGATCCAAAGGGTTCGAACCCGCTCGAACAGCAATGTGTTTTGCTATTCGAATTTAACACGTGCTTATAACGAATAAGGAAGACATCGTGAGGAAAAAAATATTCTTAAAGCGGCGATGGGCTTGCAACCTGTCACGTATCGAATACTCACCGCTGCAAAACATGGGCATTTGCCAAAAATTTGGACCTCCCTCTGATTAACCCCCGTATATCTAGATATCTATCTAAGATATCTTCAAGGATCTGATAGCCCGGAGGTCTGTGAAGTTGTTCATAGGGATAAAAGTCGTGAGACTTTTATTTTTAGCATATGTATTTATCCGTAGAAGAACTAAGGTCACCGACATAGCTCTCAGAATTAGCAAGTTGAAGTGGCAGTGGGCAGGCCATATAGCTCGCAGACCCGACAACCGTTGGGGAGTAAAGGTTCTCGAATGGCGACCACGAACCGGGCGACGCAGTTTTGGAAGGCCCTCCACCCGATGGACCGACGACATTGTGAAGGTTGCGGGAAGTCGGTGGATGGAGAAGGCTCAAGACCGTTCGTCATGGAACTCTTTTGGGGAGGCCTATGTCCAGCAGTGGACTTCTACAGGCTGATGATGATGATGATGATGTATTTATTACTAGCTTGCCCCCACGTCTTTGCACGCGTGGTACCGAATCAAAAAGTAGCCTATATCCTATTCTAGGTAAAAAACTCTACCTATCCAAGTTTCATCACGAAAGGAGCCTCTAAGAGGCGCACTTTAATCCTTTTGCTACACTGATTCTTTCACCGACGGTCATAGGCCCTTTTCAGGACCACCACACCTCAACCTATTCACTGACCTAATACAGGATGACCAAGAAAGAATCAGTGAAACGAAAGCAAGCAAGTTTCATCAAAATCAGTTGAGCCGTTACAGCGTGATTGAACTACAAACATCCTCACAAACTTCGCATTTATTATATTACCCGTAGAAGGATAAAAAGTAGTAATGAGAATAAAAAATGCACTACAAATATCCGTTCGTTCACTATCAACCGGTATTTTATCCACAACCACAAAACGCACTCAATTAGGGAATGTTTTTGGGTCTTTTTTGTGTGAACGTTTGAACTTTAACGATAAAACTTTTTAAAATATATTCACCACTCCCTTCGGCGTGACATTTTTATGAAAAAGGTGTCGTAATGAATCCGAGGGCGGCACTAATTGGCGCCTCCATTAGCCCCTAACGGCTTCAAGTGCGTTTACCCTAATCAAGCAGTTACGAGCAACGTTTGGTGGAGATTCTCAGATATTTATATTGATAGATATATTGGAGGAGGTAGGGCACAGCGAGATTTTCTCGTTCTAAATTGCAGCAGCCCGCCTGGGGAGGTACCTCCGCCTTACAGAAGATCGCAGCCAAATAACATTATTCGTTTCAAATAGTGTTGTGTTCCTGCGGTGAGTAAGGTTGCCAGAGCTTTTTAGGGGGGGAGGGGATTCGGGGTCGACAACGCGTGCGTGATGCCTCTGGTATTGCAAACGCTTATAGGTAGGCCGTATGCCTGTTTGCCAACTTAGATGTAGAAAAAAAAAAAAAAAAAATTGAATACTTGGACATATTTTCTGTGAAACCTCCAGGTGATTTTATAACATGGTTGAAATGTGGGGCTCTTGATGAAATGAAATAATATGGCCACCGATGCAAGGTGCCTCCGTCAGCATATCCAGAGAAAAAATCAAATTTCCAAATGTGGGACAGCATGGGTTAGCATACCAAATATTGCTTAGCGCTAAGCTCTTGTAGAAATCGACAGCCTATCTGAAAACCGATCTTAATTTAAAAAGTTTCATACAAGTCAACACCGGCAAGTTTCCTCATAATCCTCATTTGCATTAGTATAGCCCAGAGTTTCTCAATCTTATAACCGGGGGCACGGCAGTGCCCCCGCCAAGACGAGTCTACAAACAGGGCGTTACCCCACAACTTTTTTCGAAGCATTTTCAACCCCTCAGAACCTTTTTGGAAGTCCATTGGTGACAATCAGCCTCCCCCTCAGATTTCCAGAGCGACTTCCTATCATGTGGGAGGAAACTGCCAATACTCACCACGCGATGGGCCAACGATGCTGCCCATCCTCTAACTTTCTTTCCTTAGTCGCCTCTTCCGAAATCCAAGGGTACGATTTTTTATTTTTTTTTTATACAACAGATGTGGCAAACAAGCTTACGGCCCACCTGATGGTAAGCGGTTACCGTAGCCTATGAGCGCTTGCAATACCAGAGGCATCAAGCAAGCGTTGCCGACCCCGAACCCCCTTCCCCCCTAAAGAGCTCTGGCAACCTTACTCACCGCAGGAACACAACACTATTTGAAACAAATAATGTTATATGGCTGCGATCTTCTGTAAGGCGGAGGTACCTCCCCAGGCAGGCTGCTCCAATTCAGAACGAGAAAATCTCGCTGTGCCCTACCTCCTCTTAAAATCGTACGTAGATATGGGGGGCCACCACTGCCAAGAATAATATTCAAAACAGCGAATAAATATGAGAATTAATAAACGTCATTCATTGATGAATGATCATGACGTATTAGGACACAAATTGTATCGAATTATGGAAATCTTGACTTGGATGCCTATTCTGGCAAAAATACTCCGTAAAAAAGCCGTCCTTCAACAATTTTTTTAGCCAATTTAGGCAGGTTTTGCGACCGTAACCTAGTTTGAGAAACCATGGCACAGTCACAGTCGTGGTATAACTTCACTACTTAAGTGCTTAAGTTGGTGCTCAGTGATCAATATGTGCGATAAGTAATTGCCCGGTGAGTTTCGTAGAGCCAATCTCAACGTAGATTGATTCTTATTTTAAGCACAATACCTAATGTTCATTTTTTTATGCATTATTTATTTATTTTATGCATTCAACACAAAACGATCGTAATAACGTCGCTTCGATACGTCTGATCGAAACGACGCGTGACCCGAGAGCTGGCTCTTATTTGGCCCAGCGAATTAGCATTGCCATCCAGCGTGGCAATTCCGCCAGCGTCTTGGGGACGCTTCCGACTGGTAGTGATCTGGATCAGTTGAGCTATCTATAGATCGTTTGTAACGGTCTTTAGATGTCTCAACTGTTTCTTGTGTATTTTGTAAATATTAACTTGTATTAGTTTTAAGTTTCTTTCTGTAAATAAAATTAAAAATACACAAAACAATACGGCTACAATTTTAATTTTGATCGCAGCCATATAACTTTATTTGTTTCAAAAAGTGTTGTGTTCCTGCGGTGCCTAAGCTGTATCCATGTACATGTTGGCAATAAATGAATGAATGAATATGAATATGAATAGCATTTGCAAGAGATCTTTATGGGGGGGGGAAGGATTCGGGGTCGGCAATGCATGCGTGATGCCTCTGGTATTTCAAGCATTCATGCGTATTATGTATGTACCTACGCTTTTGGCGTACGCAAATATGAAGTAGGTAGCGCTTACCTATCTACTTATTTATGTACTGTGTTCATTTGACTTGTAATCTATTTTTTACCAATAAATAACTATGAACTAGGTTACGGTGACTACGGGTTGCGATTATGAAGACCATCATGCATTCCCGCGCGATACAAAATCGGCTTCGAACTGGATGCGATACGATATTTTATAGAAGCATTAGGTACATATTTCATCAAGTGTGTAGTGCTGCCCTTAGATCATTTGTTGAAGCTCACATTTGTCTTCTTTTTTTTTCACATTTTTATAAGCTCTTATTTATTAGGGATTATAATTAGATTACTTTTCTTTTGAGCCTCACCTAGTTCGATCGGCACTGAAGCTTTAAATTTCATTTTGTGAAAAAGGATCATCGAAAAAAATGATAGGCACCAAGCCGTGTTTGTTGCCTGATTCTTCGAGGCTTGGTCGCGAGGAACAGGCATAGCTTCACCTAGTCTCTAAGACGTTCCAAAGTGATCCTAGTGATTTTATTGAAATTAAATTAAAAAAAATAAAAAATAAATAAGGTGCTAATTTAAAGCGCCGTTCTAATTGGCAATCGCCCGCGAGATGATGCTTTGTCATTTCATCGTGCGATGAAACTATAAATACGAAAATCACCCAGACGCGCGAGCGTAAATTAATTAGGAATTTTTGAATTTCCTAATTATTAATTAGGAAATTCAGTACAAATCAGTTTGTTAGATCGCACTATCGTTACAATTGTTACACTTTCTCCTCCATCTGAACACTTGTTTAGAATTTAAATTATGTATTTGTATGTATTCCTTGATATTCTTTGGTTTGTATGTCTCTATCTATATACCTATCTAAATTTATTTATTTATATATTATATATTTATTATGTATATTTTATATATCTTATCTATACATTTATGATATTAGTATGTAGGGTTTGTAGTTTTAAATTATAAGTTTTATTTCACTTATTATTATTATGTGCGCCACCGTCCTCTTCTACTTTATATATCCTGTCCATCCAAAGGTTGCCTGGTAGAGATCGCTTTTAGCGATAAGGCCGCCCATTGTCACACTATTATTTATTTTTATTTTCCTTGATTGTGTTTTTTCTTTTGGTGTACAATAAAGTTATATTCTATTCTATTCTATTCTATCGCGCGATCAGTTTCAACAGACGCACGTATCATCGCACACGCGATAGCCAATAAGGGCTGCGCCTTAGTGCCTAGTGCTTTACTCTGAAAACCACGTTTAAGTACATCGAGTTTGAGCTAACTTCTCGAGAAAAATGCTTTGAAACGACGCTTAGCTAACCCTTTGTAGAAACGGTAGTAAACCCTTTGAAACTTTACCTTCGATCGATTCCAGGTAAAACAGCTAATTCTAACTGGATTAAATTCTCTTTTGTTACGTTCATTGCCGATAAAGTTTGTTGGAGTCGCGTTTTTCTAATAATATACTTTTGTAAAGATTTGGTTTTTGATTTTTTATAACTAGTTCACTTCACTTTCAAAACGAGATTCAAATTTAGACACGATGAAAAACGGTCTAAATAATGTCGATGAAAGAACCGAAAATGTTTCGATTCATCTAGGGCATCAGGGTATCTTCAAAAATAAATACCGAAAATGTACAGAACTTGGATGTTGCTCTAAATAATTTTGCATTCCACTTTGAGGTCACAAGTTCATTCACACGCCACGTACACGTAGGTACATGCATTACTCTACTATTTGTATGCAATCAGTATTTTATGTCTCGAATGAGCAAGGATTTGGCAACTTACCACGTTTTTGGGGTCAACATTTTGTTTAAGGCAGCAGTATATTGATCGAGCGAGAGAAGCAAGTGAAGATCTCTCATACAACTTGGCGGAATCGGATGTTTCTATGTAGGTATGTAACTTTTGAACCGTCCATCCGATCTGCATAGAATTTAGTAATATAACAGATCTATGCAGATTTATTCCAGGCCGTGGTGGCCCTGGCTAATGAATAGGCCCCTCCATATCTCTATCCGCGGATGTCGTAAGAGGCGACTAAGGGAAAAAAGCTAGGGGATGGGCAGCAGCGTCCCTCATTTCAACAACGATAGCTCTAACTGCGCTCGCCAACCCGCATGCCCAGCGTGGTGAGTATGGGCAAAACCCCCCCACATGATAGGGAATATGCTCTGTCTATGGGGGAGGCCATGTTCAGCAGTGAACGTCGTACGGCTGAAATGATGATCCAGATTTACTGGTACGAATACGAGCTAAATTGGCCAAGGGGTTGCTAAGTTATAAGTAGGGTACAAAAGGGGAGTTTAAAAATTAGATTTACAAATTCATGAAGTGGGATGTCATAGAGTTAGTCAAAGTCACCAAAAAGAGTTAGAGACACCAAATATTACATGTGGCATGGTACATGTGCTCATTATGCCTTCCATACATGACAGGTTGCAAGCCCATTGCCGCTGAAAATTAATGCCTGTATAAAGCACTACTCGCTACCAGACTAGGATTATACAATAATCCCTCTATTTACGAGGCTTCAAAGAGTGTGTGTGGTTTTATGAGAGTTCAATCCTACTTTTGTTAAAAGGTATGTTTCGCTTTTGTGTTTATGCTCAAAGAAATATGTACAAGAATGGAAAATAAAAATGACTTGTAGCGTAGTAACGTGCTTGGAGGTCTGCCAGTAGCGATACCAACTACAGTTGCTGCTCTGCGGGTCTTATGCAACTACTATGGATAGGGCATAGCGAGATTTTCTCGTTCTAAATTGGAGCAGCCCGCCTGGGGAGGTACCTCCGCTTTACAGAAGATCGCAGCCAAATAACATTATTTGTTTCAAATAGTGTTGTGTTCCTGCGGTGAGTTAGGTTGCCAGAGCTCTTTAGGGGGAGGGGGGTTCGGGGTCGGCAACGCGTGCATGATGCCTCTGGTATTGCGGGCGCTCGTGGGCTACGGTAACCGCTTACCAACAGGTGGGCCGTATGCTTGTTTGCCACCTCAGATGTATAAAAAAAAAAAAAAAAAAAAAAAACTAACAAGTACTCCAATTAATATACCAATGTACGCGCAGCTAATCAGGAAGAGATTTTCTAATCTATAAGTAGCAGATCTAGTTAAAACAAAACAGGGCTCCAGAACGACTTGTGAGATATCTCTGAGAGATTATTTTTTTCCGGACATATCACAGACGGTCAACTGATCCCAAACTAGGCATAGCCTGTACTATGGGTACCAGAGACTGATATACATAATAGATAAATATTAAACACCCAGCCACAGAACAAACATCTGTATTAATCACAAATGTTTGTCCAGTGCGGGAATCGAACCCGCGACCTCTAGCGCAGAAAGCAGAGTTACTACCAACTGAGCTATGAGGCCTGTCAACCTGTGAGATGAACAACAATTTATTTAATTAGCTTTTAAACGACCATATAGAGTTAGAATTTGTTATTGGTAGCGATAGATTGTTCCACTATTTCGCACTTTAGCATGTTCTAACTACTAACCAATCACGTTATATTGGGATAATTATAATACACCAGCGAAAGAATCAACAAAATCGGTAAACGTGCTACACCGTAGACCACATCATTACTTAACATCAGGTGAGATTGTGGTCAAACGTGCTACACCGTAGACCACATCATTACTTAACATCAGGTGAGATTGTGGTCAAACGTGCTACACCGTAGACCACATCATTACTTAACATCAGGTGAGATTGTGGTCAAACGTGCTACACCGTAGACCACATCATTACTTAACATCAGGTGAGATTGTGGTCAAACGTGCTACACCGTAGACCACATCATTGCTTAACATCAGGTGAGATTGTGGTCAAACGTGCTACACCGTAGACCACATCATTGCTTAACATCAGGTGAGATTGTGGTCAAACGTGCTACACCGTAGACCACATCATTGCTTAACATCAGGTGAGATTGTGGTCAAACGTGCTACACCGTAGACCACATCATTACTTAACATCAGGTGAGATTGTGGTCAAACGTGCTACACCGTAGACCACATCATTTCTTAACATCAGGTGAGATTGTGGTCAAACGTGCTACACCGTAGACCACATCATTGCTTAACATCAGGTGAGATTGTGGTCAAACGTGCTACACCGTAGACCACATCATTACTTAACATCAGGTGAGATTGTGGTCAAACGTGCTACACCGTAGACCACATCATTGCTTAACATCAGGTGAGATTGTGGTCAAACGTGCTACACCGTAGACCACATCATTACTTAACATCAGGTGAGATTGTGGTCAAACGTGCTACACCGTAGACCACATCATTTCTTAACATCAGGTGAGATTGTGGTCAAACGTTAGCCTATTTTGTATAAAAAAAAACATTTTTTTTTTTTTAATGTTATACGGAGGCAAACAGGCTTACGGCCCACCTGATGGTAAGTGGTTACCGTCGCCTATTGACATCAGCAACACCTGGAGCATTGCTAATGCGTTGCCTGCCGAACCCCTCCCCCCCTAAAGAGCTCTGGCAACCTTACTCACCGCAGGAACACAACACTATTTGAAACAAATATTGTTATTTTGCTACATTTGGCTAATAATAAAACATGCGATACTTTCGTCAGACGGGCAGACGTAATTTCGTCTCTGTGATTGTACCTACCTATCGTCCCTTCGTAATTTATGTTTATTTAGCGAGATTAATCGTGGAGACCTGCGCGTTAAGTGGGTAAATGACTTGCCGGTTTCAGTTTGTACAGTTTCAGCCGGCGACTTCGCACGCTATACAAGGTGATTATATGTATTACATCCCGAATGGGGCTTATTCTACAACCATCAGCATCATCATCATCATCACCCACAGCCTGACTTCACCCACTGCAGGGTATAGGCCTCCCTTTGTATGTGCCATTCTCCTCTATCCTGTGCAAGCCTCATCCAGTTGCGGCCCGCGATGCCTGCGATATCGTCTGCCCATCTTGCTGCTGGACGACCAACAACAACCATTCTACAACCAATTGGCAATAAATAGCGCTCATAGGCTACGGTTACCGCATACCAACAGGTGGGCCGTATGCCTGCTTGCCACCTCAGTAGAATAAAAAAAAAAAGTTTGTTCTACGACTTTTGGAAAATCTAAATTTTTCATTGGAAAAACTCTATACGGAAATCAGCTGTTTTGGGGTCAAATCAGTTCAAACTCAATGAATCAGAGGTTAAAGGTAGCAATCTTGATTCCAAAATTTTTTGTACGTTTAGTTATTAGTTATAAAGATGATAAAAACACCGAAAACAGCTAGTCTGAGAAAGATTGTGAAAAAAAAAGGCTTGATGTTTTTTTCGCTAATACTATTTATTACATGGTTTTCGATACGATGCCACAGTGATAAATGGAGAGGATGCCTCCACAGCTCACATCTCGCGTCCATTGCACTTCTCTTTCTCTTCTTTCTGAGAGAGCCGTGTGTCTAAGAATGCTTTTTTTGGCTCTTTAGGTGAGTGCGAGGGACCTGGTCTAAGGATACCAGGTCCCAAGCGCTCGCTTAAAGAGCTATAGGTCATAGGTTATCAAAATAAATTCTCCTGTATGGACAGGGGAATTTAATTTGATAACCTATGACCTAACCTATATCCAAGTTAATTGTAAAACGAATCTCCCAGTGGCGTTCATTCGCAACGGAATATCCCATAAATAACACAGATAACGTTATAAAACAGAATTTTTCGGCACTCTGAAAGGTATTAATAAGTCAATTTATTTCCATTATTTATTCCATCTGTTTGAATTGTTCAATACTGTTTTTGCTATCGGAAAACAAACACGCGTCATTTCATACATCGAAAATTAATACCAAATAGAACAATAACGACATTAAAATGAGATAAACAACTTTATTCCATGTTTCGTTCCGTTCGTGTCAGGATCCCTGACTCTCGATCCGAGCTTCGTCGAACGTTAGACATCTTCAAGGATCTGACCGCCTGAAGATCTGAGAGAAAGTCTAACTAACATTCTTGGGGTTTGAAGCCCAAAAAAAAAATACTATCCTTTTTTTTCACACAACCTATAACCCTTCGGGTTGTCCTCTGCCGCAAATATAGCCACATGTTGGTGGTCCATTGAATTATTTAGAGACTGTTCAGGCTTATTCACACGAATTCGAAAATCGGACTCGTAACTTAAAACTTCATACGTTGATGCCCAAGCAATCGACCTATCTGGGCGGAGAAATAGGATATACAGTGCCAAAGGAACAGAGGTCCACACGCGGACTTCCGAGTCCCTAGTTGTCCCTAGTTAGTTTGTCCCTAGTCTTACGCTGCTGTATTTTCCCTGACTTTTTTCCTATACTGGCCACCATTCAACCTTTGCTCTGCCTTGGCTGTGGTGGCCCCGGCTGAAGAACAGGCCCCTCCATATCTACCTATCCGCGGATGTCGTAAGAGGCGACTAAGGGAAAAAAACTAGGGGATGGGCAGCAGCGTCCCTCATTTTAACAACGATAGCTCTAACTGCGCTCGCCAACCCGCATGCCCAGCGTGGTGATTATGGGAAAACCCCACACATGATAAGGAATTAGCTCTGTCTGTGGGGGAGGCCTTGTTTAGACGTGGACGTCGTATGGCTGAAATGATGATGGCCTATCCATTGCCATTATTAGATTGCTGCTTCGATAATAAAATTAAAATTCAATATGCCTCCCAAAAACAACAAATTCTATTGTAAACTATTTGAAAATTCGTCCTTAGCTGAAGCTGAATACAAAACCAGAGCTGAAGGTAATTTGGGGCAAATAAGGTAGAATTCCCAATAGCCCCGCACTCCCTCAGGGCGCGAAGCGAACCAATCAAAGCGCATCACTATCCAATTCAATTTCATGGAATAATCGAACGGCGAGCCATTGTGAATAAACGAGTAGGTAAACCTGTGGAAGGAGTTGGGGGAGGCCTATGCCAAAACAAAAAATAAATATACTTAAAAGGGCATTTATTCACTCATCTTGAATTCCTAGACACAGTTAGGTAGTAGTTACATACAATTTCAATTTCAATTTATTTTTATTTCGGTTGTTCACCATTATTGTTAGAACATACATAGTAGTAGCTTGAATTGACCAAGATTTATAACATCTGAAGAATTTTAAAATCAGTAAAGTATTTGCTGATTTTAAAATTGTTTAGTGTACGAATCTGAGTAAGATAGTATACATGGTTATGAATAATCTTGTAAACTTAGTTTTTTTTTTTTTTTTATACTACTGAGGTGGCAATCAGGCATACGGCCCACCTGTTGGTAAGCGGTTACCGTAGCCTATGAGCGCTTGCAATACCAGAGGCATCACGCACGCGTTGCCGACCCCGAACCCCCCTCCCCCTAAAGAGCTCTGGCAACCTTACTCATCGCAGGAACACAACATTATTTGAAAACAAATAATGTTATTTGGCTGCGATCTTCTGTAAGGCGGAGGTTCCTCCCCAGGTGGGCTGCTCCAATTCAGAACGAGAAAATCTCGCTGTGCCTTTCCTCCTTTTTTTTCTTTTTATTTTTCTTTTTTTAGATAACATGAAACGAGTATAATACGTACTAAAATATAACGAACGTAATAAATGTTATTTAATATTAAATGTTACATTATTACTTTCATTTCGAGTGTTTCATTGTTAGTACCTGCCTAAGTATCAAGAACCCGTTGAAATGTCAAGGTGCGCGCGTGGGCGGTAAAGGCGAGGGCTCCGCATAAACGGAACGATAAGCGGATTTATAGTTTTACTATCCTCGTTGTGTAGCTTGCTTTGTTGTTCGTAATAGATCGGCTCACTTGGGATCTTTGTCGATGGTCGAACTTAGTGGCTTGAACAACTGAGTGCTTCGTTTTCCTTTTTCTTTTGTTCACTTTCAACATTTGGTTTGAACACCCGAGCCGAAATAGTTAGTGAAATTAGTTAACTATATGATGATGATTGGGGATTTATTTCATTGTTTTATGATTTCTGGACCATATTTTAATTTCGTAGTCGAATTTGGTTTGCGCCTTTATGGCACAATCATTTAAAACAATGATATTTATTTATTATAAGTAACAGAAAAATAATAATAATAACAGACAGATTGTAAATTAAACTAAAATAATATTATACTAGAAATGAACTCTGTTTTCTACGACTACGACTACAAGTAGAAAATAGAGTTCAGATCACCAACCACAGGCAGCGTGCCCAAAAGGCTGGCGACGTTACCTCGTTGGATCGCTATACTGATCCTTTGTCCGAGGTAACCAGCCCTTCGGTCATTGGTCTCATCCACCAGCCTCCTAGATAAAGCATCGAACAGGAGCCACGCCCCTGGGCCCCAAGGTCCTAGCGTCTCAACCCCAAAAGGCAGAAATATGTATCATTTAAATAGAAATACATTTTTGAAATCTATTGTATTCTAAATCACATTGCTAATAATATAAGTACAGTTAAAACGTTAATATATTTTTTCCTGGTTAGCTTTTTTTGGTGCATGTAAAAGTTTCTCCTTACGATTTGGTCCATCGTTTGCCATAAGATTTATTTCCGTACTACCATTTTGTTTAGCTATTTTTTAACCTATGATGATCATCACCAATTAAAGATCCTGGATTTCTTAATTCAGGTCGAATTAGTAGAGTGAAGTGCTCGATAGATGTTTTCGTATCCGCATCTCGCTCCGTTTATGGCATTACCGCCGGCCTTATTTCGGCAGCGAAGGGCGCTAAGGGCAGATGCTTCACAACTCTTCTACATAAAAGGCGAACTGCTGTAAACTTTTACTGTTCGGCTAGACAACGATCTGAAGACCATTATCGAATGTCAAGTACACAATGAATAAAAGCAGGGAGCTTTGTTACCTGTTCATTTTTGGTCACTAGTCTAGTTCTAAAAGGGGTTTCCTGTCTGACAGTAAATCATGTAACTGAGATCACTTCCTGGCCCCATTAGATGGAAAGACGACTTAATATAAGTAGAATAATTTATAGTATTTACCGAGGCTAACTAGTTCATTTTTAAGAGAAAACTTATTGAAATAAAGACGGTCAAGTTTGATTATATCTCGCATCACGAGGTTTTCGTACACACATAACACGGGGTTGGAAAATGAACATCTCAAGTGTACGAAGTGACAAGATTCATGGTAGGAAGTTGCGGGCGGTCAGCTAGTCATCCAAAAAGTTTTGATCGTCACCACTGGCCCAAGAGATGAAGCTTTTTTTTTCTAAAAACCAACAGCGCATATTTTACATACATACATAAAATTACGCCTATTTCCCAAAGGATTAGGTAGAGATCACGGCTTTCCACTTGCTACGATCCTGACATACCTCTTTTGCTTCATTCACTCTCAGTTTCCTCATACATGCTCGTCGGCTTAGGTTACTCTTCTTCTTCTTGTCGTCTCACTCATTCTTTCTTGGTCACCTGTATTAGGTCAGTGACCAGGTTCAGGTTACTCTTGACCTGATCTTTTTCCAAAACGTCATTGAGTTGGTCACTAGCGCGCATTTGAGATAATATTTCGCTTGTATATCTCGTTTTACGGGCATAACAACGATTATAAATAACTTAATATATGTACCACGTACAAAACCCCTTACGTTACGTATAATATACTTGATGTGTGCTTGATGGAGGCCCCAGCATCCATTATTTAAATTAGCTTATCCTCGTAACTTGAGATCAGAGCACAGAATATTTAATGCAGAAAGGAAAATTGGTAAAAAATCGGAGTTTTTAAGAGAGAAATTAGGAGTTTAATAATAAAAGGTCCAGAAATTATTCCCGTCAGCTTGTATAGTTGATGTTTTTTGTGCAATATACAAGGTGATTCATAAGATGTATACCATCTTGATCAACAAATAAAAAATATTAGCGGGAAAAAATCGAAATATTCAAAACAAAATCCGATATTTTTCCCGAACTTTAATAATTAGCATAAATATTTGATCATTTTATCAAGTATTAAGGGGCTTGTTGTACACCCAATTGGCAATAAAGTTTGTTCTACGACTTTTGGAAATCCAACTGCTGTTTTTTGGGATCAAATCAGTTCAAAATCAATGAATCAAAGTCAAAGTCAAAAGGCATTTATTTCAATAAAATCACTAGGATCACTTTGAAACGTCTTAGAATCTGTTTAATATCAGCTGTTTTATCAAACTTGATGCCGAACTTCCCGTACGTTTAGTAATTTATTTTAAAGACTATCAAAAGTATTGATGAAAAAAAATTAAATAAAATGAAAATATCCTTTTTGTTGATAGAATAACCCCCTTTCGTGATGGTATATATTCATACATGCTTTGTATCACCTTGTTTGTGATTGCAGCTTTTTTCTACGAAGCACGTCGACTGTTCTTTTGCAAATTATATGCAACTTCCTGCAATGGCTTGCACGGACATGTTATAATAATAATAATAAATAATAAATATTCCGGACTTATCACACACGATCAACTGATCCCAAACTAGGCATAGCCTGTACTATGGGTACCAGAGACTGATATACATAATAGATATATATTTAACACCCAGACACAGAACAAACATCTGTGTTAGTCACAAATGTTTGTCCAGTGCGGGAATCGAACCCGCGACCTCTAGCGCAGAAGGCAGAGTTACTACCAACTGAGCTATGAGGCCAGTCTAAGTTGTTTTGAGGGTGCATTTTTCAAGTTTGCGTTTTTGTACTGGCGCTTGTAAACTCAAAGCAGAGGTAGAAAACTTATTACATTAGCGACGCAGTATAATGTGGAAAAGGAAAATACCAACTTTTCTGTCGTTCTGAATATTATATCTCCTGTTTGAGATGATCTGCGGGAAGACTTCTGTTGTCTTGGTTCGTTGAAAGAACCAGAGTGGAGACTAATATTATTCCAAATACATGTTTATTTATTTATTTACGAAAAGTTACATTATTTTTACAGGAGCACCTAATGCAATAGTGTACCATTATAATTTAAATTATTATTATTATATATATCAAACATTTTATAGGATTAATTTTAATTCATAGCGTATACCTACTAGTTAAGAAACAACAAACAAAAATCTTCAATAAATAAATTCAAATTACATTATGTCAAGCCTAATAAAAAGTAAATAGAAAAATTCGTCAATCCATTTATGTCAAATAACAAAAATAAAAAAATCCATATAAACACATATTACATAATGTCAAACCTACCTAATCAAAGTTAAAAGAGAAAATGTTGGTGTTTGTTCTGTGTCTGGGTGTTTAATATATGTATATCAGTCGCTGGTACCCATAGTACAGGCTATGCCTAGTTTGGGATCAGTTGACCGTGTGTGATCTGTCCGGAATATTTTTTTTTTTTTTTTTAAATAATAAATCGTCAATCAATAATAATGTCAAATAATACAAAATGACAAATCTTATTAAAATAGCATAGAATATATAACAGCGTCCTGCGACATTCGCTTAGGGGGCAGTAAAAAAGATCGACTCTCTCCGCTACTAGATTGAGTGTGTGATGCAACGCGTTAGAGGTGCCTTAGGAAGTTATTAGAATTAGAATTAGAATTATTTATTTCAGTTAAAACAGCAAGCTTACAGTATATACCAAAGTGCCTACTGTCTAAAATTAAAACTTAAAAATACTCTTAGCGAATTAAATATAGTACAAATTTTATCATTAAAGATGTCGACATGTTGGACCTCGTGTACATAGGCATTTAAAAGAGTGAGAGCTCTTAGCGTTGGCGCATTATGAGCGTGACAAGTTCGCGGTGTGTGGCAGGCGAACAGTTGATGTCGACGGCGGCCACAGCGCACGTAATTGTCAGGCACACATAGTGGCATCATAAACAAAGACGGCCCGTTGCGTGACTTTGAGTTTGTGAACTAGGCCAATAGTTAGCGACCAACTCTCAGTGTAATATGTCATTACTGGCAACGCTACAATTTCTCATACATTATTGAGCATCAGTCGCAGTAACGGTTGCGAAGTTGCACAAACAACAACTATATTTTACAGTTTCAGCATATGCTATTACCGCCGACTTTTAGTTTATTGCGACGGAAAGTTATATTGCTTCATATTTCACATCAGAACTTGCTGAGATATAAATATTTAGGTTTCCAACTTACAACTGGAAATTCATTGCGTTATTTTAGCTTTTTTTTTGTGTGCAAATATATTATTTACCTATAGGCAAAGATAATAGGTAAGGAGTAAAGGTTCTCGAATGGTGACCACGAACCGGGCGACGCAGTGTTGGAAGGCCTCCCACCCGATAGACCGATGACATTGTAAAGTCGGTGGATGGAAAGGGCTCAAGATCGTTCGTCGTGGAACTCTGTGGGGGAGGCCTATGTCCAGCAGTGGACTTCTACAGGTTGTTGATGATGATGATGAAGGTATTGGGAAAATTTTATAGGTAAGTCTTTTTAGGGTTAAGCTCGCCTTTGTACATGTTCTATCATTTAGTTTGTTTTTTGTATGTGTTTTCTGTGTACAATAAAGAATAAAGAATAAAGAATAAGTCGGTCTTAGGTTTCCCGAAAACGATACCTTTTTTAAAAGTTTAAATAACTTTGTGCATATTAGATATTCATGAATTTATGATGATTCTGATTTGCAAGAATAAAAGTAAGTAATTACAGTAGCATAAATTCTAGAGAGACTATAAGTGTGAATTTGTCTTTTTGATTGTGTATATTTTTATATTTACTACTGGCCATGGCCGCCATGACTGCGCTCACGTGGTACCCCGATACAAAATAGCCTGTATCGATCTCTGACCCTTTAACTATATCTTACCATGAAAACAATCACATCTTTGATCCGCTGCTGAAAGAAGGACGAACAAACAAACTAAGAAACACATTTTCATATTTATAATATTAGTAGGAAGTTAAGCGAAGGCAGCGTGGGTGCTACAAACCGCGTAGCACAACAGCGTAGTTGTATTCTACGAGCGTAGCAATCTCTACGGCGTAGCCTCTACGCCATAGCAACTACGTAGATGATACATTTTTTTACATACATACATCCTTTTACATATATACTAATATTATAATTGCGAAAGTAACTCGGTTTATTTGTGCGTTTGTTACCTTTTCACGACTTTTGCTGAATGGGTCGTAATTAAATTTGGCAAGGAGATAAATTGTATCTTGGGAAGGCCATAATAAAATAATAAATAAATAATAATTACATATTACACACGGTCAACTGATCCCAAACTAGGCATAGCCTGTACTATGGTTACCAGAGACTGATATACATAATAGATATATATTTAATACCCAGACACAGAACAAACATCTATGTTAGTCACAAATGTTTGTCCAGTGCGGGAATCGAACCCGCGTCCTCTAGCGCAGAAAGCAGAGTTACTACCAACTGAGCTATGAGGAGAGTCTAAATACAACAAATAGGCTATCTTTTGTCATAAAAATCAATCTTGAAGGGTGACCCCCTTCAAGATAGGGGTTTAAAGTTGGTATGGGCAATCCATAATTTCTCAACTTAGAGATCTGTAAATTTTGTAAGAAATAAAGAAATACGTGTTTCAACATTTCTGCAAAATGATCCCTAACGGGGGCAAAGAAGAGGTTTCAAATTATGAGGTCCAGTTTTCATATAAATGCAGATGAAGTCGCGGGTAACAGGAAGTAGATGATAGCATTTGTTTACATACAATTTAATACACAGCTCATACGACCTTACCAGTTGCGACCATGTTGACCTATCATAAAGCTATCGTGGTCAATCTACGGTTAAGGGATCGTGAAACCGTTGACCTGCCACGTTTGGTAATAAACATACATTCATGTTTTGTAAATAAAAGTATAACAACTAAGGGCTACTAAACCAGCGCTTCAAGCAAATTCACTTGTAGAAAAAATATTATATCAACTGAATAAAATGTTTGGATCACGTGCTATAAACAACGGATTAGCATTGCCATCCAGCGTGGAAATTCCGCCAGCGCCTTGGGGACGCTTCCGACTGCTAGTGATCTGGATCAATTGAACTATCTATAGATCGTTTATAACGGTCTTTAGATAGCTCAACTGCTTCTTGTGTATTTTGTAAATATTAACTTGTATTTGCTCATAATAGCGGATTTCGTGGCCATAACAAACAGAACTTATCCTAGCTGTAATCAGACCATTAAATCCGAAGTACTTACCTTTTAAGCGATCAAATAAAAACACTACGCAGCCGTTCCGAAATCCACTCAACTTTAAACGTATCGCATGAGCCGTTAAAGAATAACGGCCTGATAATAAACACTGAAATATACCCCGCTTGAAGGAACCGACCCGCCGTATTCACTAAGAAGTCGCAACAAACATGAACTTTTCACTACGGTGACGAAACTGACATGTCGCGTCTTGCAGTTGAAACACGTAGACTTGCGGCAGACGCTGCTGTATCGTCGTTCCCACAGCGTGGGTTATGCCATGTTATAAAAAAGTCGCCTCCCTCTTCCAGCGTACGCGAAGTAGTGGCAATGGCATCCTGCAGATGATTATTCCACGTCCGGACTGTCCCATCCAAAACAAATGGATGAAGATTCTAATGGGGTCTGAGTCCGTTTAAACAGGTAGTATGTTCGTTTATTGCTAATTAAATGTATAGTATAGGTAACTTTAATTATTTTTATTTTATTTTTTTAGATTTTATTGTGTGCTATTTATTTAATTCTGACATGTTATGTAATATGGATATTTTAATCTGAAATAAATGAGTAAATAATATGATGTGTCGTATCGTTTCATGACAAACTTTTTGTACTTTAAGTTATGATATCATGGCTTGTCATGACTAACACATACTCTAGTGGAAATATAATCTTACACTGACAGAAAAATGGTATAACAGATCAGTTGAGTTTGAGAGATCACGGTCACCAAACGGCTTGTGGCACTTCCGTTCATCGTAGGAAATTTTAAAATATCTTCAAGTTTGCTTTCATCCGCCTAGCGTATAATAAGAAGTCTGCTCAGCGTGATTGTAGCTTCTTAGTGAATAAAGGGATCATGCCGGAATGAGCCCAAATGGCCCAAAACAAAGGTATTATTTATTGAGCGCTATTATTTTTTCGATTATCATAACCTGCCGCGTGTCTATCGTTATTTTAATTTGGGTTTGGTTTAAGTTTAAGGAGCTTAAAGATGTTTTTTTAATAAAATTTAACGGTCACTTACACAAAGAAACTTAAAACTAATACAAGTTAATATTTACAAAATACACAAGAAACAGTTGAACCATCTAAAGACCGTTACAAACGATCTATAGATAGCTCAACTGATCCAGATCACTACCAGTCGGAAGCGTCCCCAAGACGCTGGCGGAATTGCCACGCTGGATGGCAATGCTAATGCGCTGGGCCAAATAAGAGCCAGCTCTCGGGTCACGCGTCGCTTCGATCAGACGTCCTGATATCTTTTTGAAAACCCGGAGGGCCCCGTTTCCCCACGGACCCAGGGTCTCAACCCCAAAAGGCTCAAATATGTAAGCCCTATCAAGACTAACATATTTGCGCCTTTTGAGATCCTCGGCCGAATCTGCCGCCGCACCCGCCCTAACTGATGTCCCCGGAAGATGTGTGCGCGCTAGTGTATCAACACAAGTAGCGTCCCACACCATAGGCCTACCCTTCTCCCAAGGGACCAAAGTCATACCGTCAGGCCGCTTACCATCATCACGTAGCAGACCATTCGGTTCGAGAATGGCTGGGACGTTAATGCTGGTAAGAGCCCGGCGGATGATGTCATTAAATGTCACTTACATAGTCCTGGCCCGATACTAGGTTTCCCTGTGTAAATGTTTATTTCAAATAAATGGTAAATGTTTATTTCAAATAAATGGTAAATGTTTATTTCTAATAAATGGTAAATGTTTATTTCAAATAAATGGTAATTGTGTCATAGGAACAGAACTACGAGTACCATAGTACCGCAACACCCAGACCCGGAAAAAACTTTTTCAGATCATGCAACTCTACTCTACTTAATTTTTTTTTAATATGTATATTGCATGCGTATAACGCTGAATATGGCTGCTCCTAATTTGTATTGTATTATGTAACAACTGTACCTAACCTATATTACGCAATAAATTACTTTGATTTTATTTGATTTGAACATTTGTCACGCAACGAGAATCGAACCCGCACAGTTTTTCTCTTATGAGCAGGAGGGCTCTTTATGCAGAGGGACGTTCTTCCAATCAATGAAAGAAAACTTATGTAGCTAAAAAAACATTTCATAAATAACTTCGTAGGTAACTTACAAAAACTCATAAAAAATATATTATATCTTGCACCAGATGCAACAGAAAAGTGACACTATAGTAACACATCTCTTACCTATGCATTAAATCTCGGTCTATCATCCTGTTGTCACACACTGATATTTTTCCCTAAATATCTCCTCAAAATTCTCATTATATGAGAAAGTTTGAAGGTGCTTGTCCTGATTGTATCAGCCAGTGGACCATTGTAATTCCTTCCCGCTGCAGTCTCCAAATTGCACCATTACCTAACTGGGCCACTAGACCACTTCCGCGCACGCTGCGTGTCACTCAAAATTAAAAAACCACGTTACAAAAATAATAATTTTTGTAACGTGGCTTGCCGGCTTCATAATTTTTCATGTTACCGTTTATATTCGTTTGACATCCAACTCATCATCATCAGCCTGTTGAAGTCCACTGAAGAACATAGGCCACGAAATAGTTTTCTTTTCCATACACCGACTTTCAGCAACTTTCACAATGTCGTCGCCTTTCAACATAGACATAGACATTCATTTATTTGCTACTAAAACACACACATTTGCACAACATTTTAAAACTAAACAATTACATAACAGAAAACACGAGCAGGAAAATAAAATGGTGTGATGTGTGCTGCAGCAGCAAAATGGCCTCGGCTCAGCATTATGCCTACTGTGTTAGCAGCAGACGCTGGTATTCTGCCGAAACAATTTCTCAGTCATTAAACCCTGTGAGAACAGTTTTATAATTAAAAAGGTAATAAAAGTAAATGTTAGAATAATCAGGGAAAAAAGTATAAATATTGAAACTAATTAAATTAAATAATAATAATGTCATAGTGGAAAGTGCATAGTATGCCTAAAGATAAAATTAAATGCCGTTAAAAAATGCATAATGATAATAATGTAATTAAATTAAATATGTTTGTGCATGATGTACCCTAAAATGTAAGCAAGTGAAGTGCGCACTGTAGCTATTGGCACCAGACAACCCAGTTTGTTTTCAACACTGCGTCGGTCGGGAGTCGGAAATTAGGGGTGCGGAAGTTCGGGGTCGGCAACGCATGTGTGATGCCTCTGGTATTTCAATCGCTCATAGGCTACGGTAACCGCTTACCAACAGGTGGGCCGTATGATTGTTTGCCACCTTAGTAGTATAAAAAAAAACAAGCACTGAAAACAATAGAACTAAATGCAAGAATAGTCATGAGTCATGACAGAAGTTTCAAAAGACGAAGAGGTAGGTATTTATATTAAAATTGAATGCACCTTGAGCGGTGAGGCCATCTTTGGCGAGTTGCCAGTACCACAGAATAAATAGCAGACGGAACTCTGAATAAATGTACATGGATGAAAAACATTTGTTGCTTTGAGCTATTGTCTCGTTGTTTTTTAACTTTTTTCGTTCTCCCGAGAGTTTACTGTTTTTCAATAACCTCAATGCGGACTGTCTCTAGCGATTGTGTGATGTTTCAATGCCTAGAAATATAGCCTCGGAAATTATATTTGCGGTATGGTTTATAGTTTATTAGCTACAGCTTTGCAAAGCTGATGTTGTTTAAGAAGGGCTATTTTTAAATGACGCGAAATCTAATCACACCTACTGACTTTAAGCGCGACCACGCGAGTGAAGCCGCAGGCGGAAGCTAGTTATTTATATGATTCTTCTTCTTCTTCTTTTCGTGTCACTGATTCTTTCTTGGTCATCCTCTATTAGGTGAGTGACCAGGTTGAGGTATGGTGGCCCTGAAAAAGGCCTATGACTGTCGGTGAAAGAAAGAAGAAAGTGAAAGGATTGAAGTGCGCCTCTAAGAGGCTCCTTTCGTGCACAAAAATTGCTTAATATTTATATAACCTTTTAATTAAGGCGTAGGGGGCATCCCGTCCAATATTGTCGTCTCTGTCGTTGTTTTTCGGGAATTGGCCAAACTTTGAGCGTCAGCAGCCGAAAACTCGAAGGCTTCCTCCTGTGTGTCATCGTAATAACTAGAGTCATCCTCTATTTTTATCTTCTGGTTCAAGCGGCGAATTAAAAGGCACACATCCTTAATATCCACACTGAGTCGCACAACCTTTTCGTAGAGTCTCATGTGTATCATTAGGTTGTTGAAATTCCTGAAAATCATCACCATCATCATCATCAACAACCTGTAGTCCGCTGCTGGACATAGGCCTAAAAAGAGAAATTCCTGAAAATAAAAATCATCATAATCATTATCATCAACAACTTGTAGAATTCCACTTCTGGAAAAAGGCCACAAAACACCCCACAGCGGGAAGTCAGTGCAGGTCTAACCACCCCCAATTAGAATTAGAAAGGCCTCCCCCAAAGAGTTCCACGATGAACGGTCTTGAGCCTTTTCCATCCACGGACTCCATCGGAAAATAAAATAGAATTTATAATTTTTTCTGAGCGGGCATGCATGAGTGAGATTTTCTCGCTCTAAATTGGAGCAGCCCGCCTGGGAAGTACCATCGCCTTACAAAAGATTGCAGCCAGTAAACTAATTTCTCACACACAACAGAGATCCATTGCTCCAACTAGTGGTGGTAGTAGCATTGCTCTGAAGTTTTCCCTGAGATCTTTTTAAGACCAGATAAAGACGGTAAATTGTGAGTAGAACTCACACCCTCAGAGGGTTCCGTACCATCAAACGGGATCGGTATAATAAGTCTGTATATGTTTCTTTTTGGTCCGTCCGTCTACTACAAACGAGATAAGGATCCTTAGTAATCAGTTCCGTATTATCATCATCATCATCATCAGCAAGCTTCAAGAAGTCCCTTGCTAAAAATAGGCATTAAATTCAGCGCGAGAAAATTTTACTGTGCGCTGTAATTGATTTCTTCTGAATTGATTTAAATTTTAGGATGTATCCTAAAATGTATTGTGTTCGTGAATCTCCTTTTAATTTTCTTTTAATTTTGGTTGTGTATGTGATCATTGTTATGTGTTTTGAATATTTTTGTACTGTGTGTGTGTGTGTCAAATAAATAAAATCTTATTCTTACGCGTAGTAGTTGTGTAAAGATGTGTAGATCAACTTCTGCTGCTGATTCAGATGCCTTAGCAAAGCAAAGCCGTACCCGATCTTGTACTTATTATGGTAGTTATATTTCTTTCTCAACAGCTGCAGGTATGGCAGTTTGTACCTCGTCGCGTATATGAACTGTTCCATCAGTGAGATCGTCTTCTTTTTCTCCAAGTACAGTCGTGCTGCATTCTCTTCTTTAAAGTACACCTGTCTTAAGTCGGGCTTCCTCTGTTTTTTCACTTCTTTGGCTATTGCTTCGAATCTACGGGTTATATGAATGGGATTGTCGCCGTCGTTGTTGAAGTCTGGGATAGTAGTTTTGGTTTCGAGTAGTTTGTTCAGGTGTATTTTTCGCATTCTGATTTTTACGTCGTCTACTGTTATGTTTAGTCGTTTTTCTGTTGGAAGAGGAGTCACTTGTTGTTGTTGTTGTTGTTCTGCAGTTGGTTTTGGTTTGTGTTTTTCTTTGAGCACTCTAATTCTTATATGTGTGTCGTTGAGTGGTGTTAGTTTTGCGGGACTTTTAGCTAGTATACCATCCTCAAACGTTCTTATTTCGTTAAAAGTCTTTGGAGGGTCTATTTTTTTCTTGAATTCGTGAACGTCCCCTAGTATTGATTCGAATATATCATCTGCCGTCAGGTCGAATATTTGCGATAGGCTTGTATCTTAGAAATTTCAAATTAATTATAATTTTTTTATTGAAGTAACACTGAAAAAGGTAGGTATTATTATTCGTTAAATACTTACGTGCTAAGATTAAAACAAGTATTATTTTGAACATTTTATAGTCAATTAAAATGTTATTGATAATAAGTTAGAGGCTATTTTAATAATGTGTTTTTAGATTTCATGGTTATTACGTTTCGTTTATCGACAGTATACAAATTGAAACAAAGTACGTTCGCTCGATCAATAATCGCGTACCTACGCTTATTGATCGAGCGGGCGTAGACCTCTCAAACAACTTGGGCAAATCGATGTGGTATGTTTGTATGTTTATCTATTTGTTAGATAGACAATCAGATCTACATGGAATTTAGCAAGTCTGTTGTCTTGTACTATCATGATTTGCCGGTAAGAATATGAGTCCAAGAGGAGAGCTAAGATGAGAGTACCGAAAGGTGGTTTTGGTTGTTTAAACATTCCAACACCATTTATATTTTTATTCTAATCTTTAGTATATTAAAATTTGAAAAATAATATAACTTGAACTCCCATTTTGTAAATTTTCAATGACTTCGTAGTTCAGGTAAGATTGGTATGAGTTAGAATATGCTAAATATGCGATTTTCAAAGCTGGCCCCGGCTAAAGAATAGGCCCCTCCATATCTACCTATCCGCGGATGTCGTAAGAGGCGACTAAGGGAAAAAAGCTAGGGGATGGGCAGCAGCGTCCCTCATTTTAACAACGATAGCTCTAACTGCGCTCGCCAACCCGCATGCCCAGCGTGGTGAGAATGGGCAAATCCCCCCACATGATAGGAATTCGCTCTGTCTGTGGGGGAGGCCATGTTTAGCAGTGGACGTCGTACGGCTGAAATGATGATGATGATCTTATTTATGCCTCAACGCTCATAGAAGCACCAACTTTTACCAGACATTGCGAGTTCTCAGTTTGGGGTGAACCACTAGTAATACCTAAACTGGTCTCCTCTATCCAGTGCGTTTCTGATTAAGGTCTTGTCAGCGGCTCCCTCGATGTCATCGACTCAACGCGCAGTAGACATGTATAGATCAAAGTCTTCTTGTCGTGTAACTCTCTTTCTTGGACATCCTGTCTTAGGTCCGTGACCAGGTTGATGTATGGTCCTAAAAAGGGCCTATGACAGTCGATGAAAGAATCAGTGTAGTGACAGGATTGAAGTGCGCCTGTTAGAGGCTAATTTCGAGCACATTTCAGATGTCTTCGAATTTTTCTTCACCGATTGAGAGCACTAGCGTAGCGCACATACATTTTTGGAATGGAAAATCTATATTTTCACGACATATTTCGAACCCACGACCAGTGGATCGGAAGGCGGCTACCACCCCTACACCAGTGCTCAATCAAAGTGATTAGCATCAATAAACTTTATTGGATCCCGCTTGCGCCATATTAAATGCCGTACCATAACACGAGTTGGCACCGCTATGCAAACAAAGTAAAGCCTTGAGAAATTGACCTAAGTCATTATCTATGAGGCGTTCTTCACAAGCTCAGTTCATTAGAAAGACTTTTATCCTTTGGAGTGACGAGAATGTTGAGATGGATGTGTGGAGTGACGAGAATGTTGACATGGATGTGTGGAGTGACGAGAATGTTAAGATGGATGTGTGGAGTACGAGAATGTTGAGATGGATGTGTGGAGTGACGAGAATGTTAAGATGGATGTGTGGAGTACGAGAATGTTGAGATGGATGTGTGGAGTGATGAGAATGTTGAGATGGATGTGTGGAGTACGAGAATGTTGAGATGGATGTGTGGAGTGATGAGAATGTTGAGATGGATGTGTGGAGTACGAGAATGTTGAGATGGATGTGTGGAGTGATGAGAATGTTGAGATGGATGTGTGGAGTACGAGAATGTTGAGATGGATGTGTGGAGTGATGAGAATGTTGAGATGGATGTGAGGAGTGACGAGAATGTTGAGATGGATGTGTGGAGTGACGAGAATGTTGAGATGGATGTGTGGAATACGAGAATGTTGAGATGGATGTGAGAAGTGACGAGAATGTTGAAATGGATGTGTGGAGTACGAGAATGTTGAGATGGATGTGTGGAGTGACGAGAATGTTGAGATGGATGTGTGGAATACGAGAATGTTGAGATGGATGGGAGGAGTGACGAGAATGTTGAGATGGATGTGTGGAATACGAGAATGTTGAGATGGATGTGTGGAGTGACGAGAATGTTGAGATGGATGTGTGGAGTACGAGAATGTTGAGATGGATGTGAGGAGTGACGAGAATGTTGAGATGGATGTGTGGAATACGAGAATGTTGAGATGGATGTGTGGAGTGACGAGAATGTTGAGATGGATGTGTGGAATACGAGAATGTTGAGATGGATGTGTGGAGTGATGAGAATGTTGAGCTGGATGTGTGGAGTGACGAGAATGTTGAGATGGATGTGAGGAGTGACGAGAATGTTGAGATGGATGTGTGGAATACGAGAATGTTGAGATGGATGTGTGGAGTGACGAGAATGTTGAGATGGATGTGTGGAATACGAGAATGTTGAGATGGATGTGTGGAGTGACGAGAATGTTGAGATGGATGTGTGGAGTACGAGAATGTTGAGATGGATGTGTGGAGTGATGAGAATGTTGAGCTGGATGTGTGGAGTGACGAGAATGTTGAGATGGATGTGTGGAGTGATGAGAATGTTGAGCTGGATGTGTGGAGTGACGAGAATGTTGAGATGGATGTGTGGAGTGACGAAAATGTTGAGATGGATGTGTGGAGTGACGAAAATGGACAAAATAAGAAATTAGCACACAGAGTAAGTTGCGCCAGATACGGAAAAGTTGAGAAGTAATATGTTAGCATGGTATGGGCATGTCATGAGGAGGGATGAAAGTCATGTAACGAGAAGAGCGTTAGGTATGAATGTCGATGGATATAAGACTAGAGGAAGGCCAAAGAAAAGATGGATGGACTGTATTAAAGATGACATTAGTAAGAAAGAAGTGTGTGTGGAGATGACGGCTAACAGAAGAGAGTGGAAGAAGAAAACATGTTGTGCCGACCCCACATAATGTGGGGCAAGGGCAGGAAGAAGAAGAAGAAGACTTCACTGATTCTTTCACCGACGTAGGCTCTTTTCAGGCCAACCTGGTCACCGAACTAATACAGGTAACCAATAATGAGTCAGGGACACGACAAGTAAGTAAGTAAGACTATAATTATAATTAGAGACCTTTTTACAAGGTGACTCATAATAATCCAGAAAGGGGCTTATTCTACACCTAATTAACAGTAGTAAACAGTAAAGTTTATTCTACAACTTTTGGAAATACGTCATTTTCATGCAATTCAGTTCATATTTCTCTAAATAAAGACGACATGACAGGCTTCCTAATGTTAAATTGTTGTTTTTTTGGAGGAGGTAGGGCACAGCGAGATTTTCTCGTTCTGAATTGGACCAGCCCGCGGGGTACCTCCGCCTTACAGAAGATCGCAGCCAAATACCATTATTTGTTTCAAATAGTGTTGTGTTCCTGCGGTGAGTAAGGTTGCCAGAGCTCTTTAGGGGTGGGGGGGTTCGGGGTCGGCAACGCGTGCGTGATGCCTCTGGTATTGCAATCGCTCATAGGCTACGGTGACCGCTTACCAACAGGAGGGCCGTACGCTTGTTTGCCACCTAAGTTGTATAAAAAAAAAATCGGAACGTGTTAAAGGCTGTGCTTGTTTCATATTCTTGAATTATGATTATAAATGACAGTCACTGCAATTTTACAACTATCCTAGTAACTTGAAGATAACGTCCCCCATTTCCTAGGAAATTCAGGCGGGAACAGGAAGCGCACCGCAAGTGATTTGTATCCATTAAAGTTCAGAATTTCGGTTGATTGGAATAGTTAGAGTGATCTATAACCTAACCAACCCTCCATTTTACCCCGAAATGAATAGTTATCATCATCATCACTTCAGATAGATGTATAGATAAATCATTTATTCGACACATATTATATAAAAGCACAGGCAGGTAGCACGAAAGCGAAACAAACAATCAAAGAACAATATACGTACGTAAGTAGTACGTAAGAAGTAAGTAGCAAGTAGAAAATTAGATAAGATTAGGTGAATTTCCTTGGATTATTATTACTTAAAATCATAACCCTTCTTCCTTCTCGACAGTCGGGTAAAATAGATTCATCATCTCCCTGCCCTTATCCCACTTCATGTGGGGTTGGCACAACATGTTTTTCTCTTCCACTCCCCTCTATCAGCCGTCATATCAGTATTCACTCCTTTCTTACTCATGTCGTCTTTCACACAATCTATCCATCTTTTTTTTGGTCTACCTCTTCCCTTATATCCTTCCACATTCATATTTAACACTCTTCTAGTCACATGACATTCTTCCCTCCGCATGACATGCCCATACCACGCTAACCTTTTGCTCTTCAACTTCTGTCACTGGCGCTACTTTCAAACTTCCTCTCATGTACTCATTCCGTTTCTTGTCCATTCTAGTCACTCCACACATCCATCTCAACATTCTCATTTCCGCAGCATGCACTCTTCTTTCATCCGTCCCTTTAGTATATATCATCATATATATAATCATAGTCGGGTAAAATAGATTAAATGTAATTAATTCAATTAAATAAGTAGGTGTGCAATATAATTAAAATATAAAATGAACTAGCTTAGTACCTACCTCAATGTACACTTAGTAGGTAAAGTGGGACTTTAAATAGGTACTTACCTCAACATGGCTATTATTCGGTCTCCTCACTGGAAGGTAGCGCGATATTTACAACACAAGTCTTGCACTTAGTGTAGATACTGCAATACAACCTTACTAGTACAAGCCATTACATAAAGTTCCTACCGTACGATTTTAAGATTATTGTTTAATATTTATGTGAATGCTTGTTCTGAATAAATTATTCTATTCTATTCTATTATTCCGGAAACGAACGCCCTGCCCTCACGTGGGGCATTTCATTTTCAAAACAATTCCGCAGTATGCTTAACTATACTTCGACAATCACTAATCGAGAAAATTATCGATTTCCTGTTATAACATAAACCTGCGACAAACTGAACAATGATTCGATTATAACGATGAATGGACACCTATGGATGAATGGATAACTGCATTAACGATGTTTGTTGTGCGATAATTAACCTTAATTCAACTTTGTTGATTGCAATTTCGCGTTTAATGCTCTAAGTATATGCATGTATGCAAATTAAAACAAGATAACTTTGACGTCATGGAAGTCGTAAGAGGTGACTACCCTTAGTCACCTCTTACGACATCCATGACGATTCAACTGCTGAACACTGCCTCCCCCACAGATTTCCCAAGTGACAGACAAACGGCGTGTGGCCAGACTGTCAGTGTTCTACAATTACCACTTTGGTGACTGTGCGCAGGATTTGCATGACCTCATCCCTCCCTCCCCCTTCTACTACCGGACAAGCAGACGCACAGGTAATTACCACCCTTACCTGGTCGACATACCACAGTGTCGAACCAAACGTTTCTGCTCCACCTTTATTATAAGCACTGGCAAAGAGTGGAACGATCTGCCAGCGTCTGTTTTCCCGGATGAGTACAATCTAGGAGTCTTCAAATCTAGAGTGAATAAGTTCCTTCTGGTAAAGCGTGCTCCATCCTAGGCCACATCTCACTTGCAAAAGTGAGATGGTGGTCAAACGCTTAATCAATAAAAAAAAAAAAAAAAAAGAGTTCCTAACTTGGAGGGAGGGACCGCTGCTGCCCATCTCCTGGGGAAGGGGATGGGCAGCACCGTGAGCATGGGCCAATTCTCCTCACAAGATATGAACTCGCTTGGTAAATATGTAGAGGAGGCAGAGTGTTCAGCAGTAATAATAAATAAATATAAATATTCCGGACATATCACACACGGTCAACTGATCCCAAACTAGGCATAGCCTGTACTATGGGTACCAGAGACTGATATATATAATAGATAAATATTTAAACACCCAGACACAGAACAAACATCTGTGTTTATCACACAAATGTTTGTCCAGCGCGGGGATCGAACCCGCGACCTCTAGCGCAGAAGGCAGAATTACTACTAACTGAGCTATGAGGCCAGGCTATGAGGCCAGGCTATGAGTGAGCAGTGGACGTCCAACGGCTGAAATTATAAGTACACAAATAGGGTTGAAAGACACCGCTGCATACAGGGATACTGAGAGAATGTTACCAACGACCCAAAGTCCTGCTTCGCTATTTTAAGGAGCTGGGCTGGCTGGGGTAGGGTTAGCATAGGGGGACAATGCACAAAACACCCCACAGCGGGAAGTCAGTGCAGGTCTAACCACCCCCGATTAGAATTAGAATTAGATAGGGTTGAAACAGTCGGTACTTTTAATCCATAGTAATAATACTAAGACTATTTATATGGGGCATAAATACGCATTTTACGAGATTAAAATAATACGGAATTATTCGAAAATCTTTAAAACGTTTTATTATGGAAATACTTTTGTAATAAATGTCCTTGTTTTATGAAATTAGGTCAAAACAAAAGGATCATTGCCGAGCCCATCCCAAGACATTAATCACTGCCCTCTTTCTTACTGTACTTGATAAATTCTAATAAAATTGATGGTGTTGTCTCGCTCTAGCATAACCAATGCCAAAGGTCTGTGTCACTCTATACTTCAACGGAGAAAGTCAAAGTCCAAAGGTGTTTAAATCAAAATTATAAAAATGAAAGAAGAAGAAGTATCACTATGATCACTCTGAAGCGTCTACCTAAGACGTTTCAAAGTGATCTTGTTTGCATGACAAATGTTTGCATGATCTGCAAATATATGTGCCGGGTCTGATTTTTGTGGTACCATAGTACTCGCTGTTTCTGATACCCAAGACTTTTTTTTTTTTTTTATACAAAGTAGGCTAACGTTTGACCACAATCTCACCTGATGTTAGTGACGATGTGGTCTACGATGTAGCACGTTTGCCAAGAAGAAACCTATTCACTCTACTCTTGAAGACACCCAAATTATAGGTATTCGGAAACACAGACGCCGGCAGCGAGTTCCACTCTTTGGCCGTCCGCATTATAAAAGACTATATTATCTATATAATAGACTATATAAAAGACTATATATTATAGACTCGAGGTTTTCCCGCTAACCTACAACATGAAGAGCTTTAAGAAAAATACAAAAAGATTTCTCCAGGGCAGGCAACGCATTAGCAATGCTCCAGGTGTTGCAGATGTCAATAGGCGTCGGTAACCGCTTACCATCAGGTGGGCCGTAAGCCTGTTTGCCTCCCTATAACATAAAAAATAAAAACTCAGCAAATATTAGTGGGGGGTCAGGACTATGTATGTGACTGTTGGGTGTTATTTAGTTATTAAATAAATAAATAAATAAAATGTTATAACACCCCCAGTGATTAAAAAAATATTTTTATGTATATATTATATACTAGCTTCCACCCGCGGCTTCTCCCGCTTGGTACCTGCATAAAAAGTAGCCTATACCTATGCTATTCTAGCTAAAGAACTTTATGTAATCCAAGTTTCAAAGAAATCTGTTGAGCCGTTACGGCGTGGTTGAACAACAAACATCCAAACATCCTCACAAACTTTCGCATTTATAATATTAGTAGGATTCTATTCTATTTCTGGTATAATCGCTCCATCTCTTTCTGTGGGATGAAGCATTATTGTTCATTTGAGGATAACAAATTGCTTCTAATTAATTTTGTTCATGTTGACGTTTCGGATAAAGTTTGTGAAATTCTTGCTGCTCTGTTTTGGGAGCCAATTAGGTAGGTGTTCTGATACTAACCTGCTTTTTTTAAACAGTGTCCGTCATATTACGATTGATAAAATAACTTTAACAAAAACACCAAATTATTTTATTTAACTTAAAGACAGAAGCCTTGATGAATATGCCTTGACAGAAAACAAAGTTTATAACAAAATAATCCTTACATCTACCGAATAAAGCCTCTGGCCTCATAGCTCAGTTGGAAGTAACACTGCCTTCTGCGCTAGAGGTCGCGGGTCCGATTCCCGCACTGGACAAACATTTGTGACTAACACAGATGTTTGTTCTGTGTCTGGGTGTTAAATATATATCTATTATGTATATCAGTCTCTGGTTCCCATAGTAAAGAATTAAAGAGTACAGGCTATGCCTAGTTTGGGATCAGTTGACCGTGTGTGATATGTCCGGTTTTTTTTTTATTATTTATAAAGTATTTTTTTATTTTGACTTAGAGAGGTGCCATGACTTGTATATGGTTAAGATATGACATATGCCGTAGGGTGTACGATTGCATTGATCATATTGTATGACATGTCGTACACTAAACAAAATAGATCCTGAAAAAAATCTATGCTGAAAAAAACTGTTGTATTTTGCGCTAATATTCTCTCTTATTATGAATAAGCCCCTTTCGGGGTAGTAAACCTCGTTTTGAATCACCTTGTATAAAACTTAGTACATTAACTAGATTTTTACGTAACAAGCCATGTCTGCTATTTCATGATGACTTATGTTAGCGTAACCGAAGTACCTAGATAAATTGGATTAATGATAATATCCGACATCGTCAGATTACGATCTTCCTCATTATGAATGCCTGAGGTTACATGAAAGTTACTGAAGGCAAAACTAAATACAGAAGGAAGTTTTCGGACAATTTGGCAAGTAAGTACCCATTTAATTAATCGCTATTACAACATACCTTAGTAGCGAACAAACAGAAATAGATAGTAAACAGTTTATACAATTGCCTAAGTAGTCAAATAATAGGTACTTTTGTTGGTTTTTAGTCTGAGGGACCGTTGGAAGGGAAGGACCTCGTTGTAAGTTTAGTGACGAAACCGATGACGTTTTAGACATAGACAAACATGTATTCACAAACTTGGCACACAATACACGTCACAATAAAAGCAAGACACAGAGAGCGAAAATATGAAACAAAGACAGAGAGGTAGCACACAAAAACTTATTAAAAAGAACACGTGAAATGTTATTGTGCGCCACAGCAGCAAAAAGGTCTCGGCTCAGCATAAATGCCTTACCACTGAGGAGAAGTTAGGCGCTGTTATGCTGCCGAAACCGTTATTTATAGTCACTTGACCTTGTGAGACTACTTCAAATTTGTGGAGTTATAAATAAATAGTTGTGGATAATATATATTGTTATAATATATATTATCTGTTTTGAAAAAAAGCGACCCCTCTAGGAAACAGGCGTGACTTATATGTATATATGTATTTGTTTGTTACTCAATAAGTCTATGGCTGAACCGATTTGCATAAAATTGAGAACATAATACAGAGTGTATTACAGCAAACAACCTATGTTTTGTCAACGTTTGTGTTCTTATTCCTTATATGCTCCTATGTCCGTTCTGTTTATTTTGTGTTTTTGTCAGTATAAACGTTTTATATTCTATCCTATATCATCATCATCAGCCCCCAAAGAGTTCCATGAACGGTCTTGAGCCTTTTCCTTCCACCGACTTCCCGCAACTTTCACAATGTCCTATCCTACAATCATCATCATCATCAGCCTGATGAAGTCCACTGCTGAACATAGGCCTCCCCCAAAGAGTGCCACGACGAACGGTCTTGAGCCTTCTCCATCCACCGACTTCCCGCAACCCTCACAATGTCGTCGGTCCATCGGGTGGGGGGCCTTCCGACACTGCGTCGTCCGGTTCGTGGTCGCCACTCGAGAACCTTTGTTCCCCAACGGTTATCGGTTCTGCGAGCTATATGGCCAGCCCACTGCCACTTCAACCTGCTAAATCTGCTAAAGCTATATCGGTGACCTTGGTTCTTCTACGGATTTCCTCATTTCGGATTCTATCACGCAATGTCTATAATAATCCTACAATGCTAAACATAAAATGTCCGTTCGAAAAATTTCGTAGCAAAGTGCTACGATTTCAAGCTACACTGGGCACAATTATTGTGGCTGAGCTGGCTTTCTTTAACTTCATTTCTGATGTTATCGTAACTGAAATTGGTGCTATAGGTACACCGTTTGCACAGTTGGATGCACTGGTTTCGGCTTGTCCAATATTTGAGCTTGTGGATCCATTTAGCATTGTTTCGTTTGAATTTGAGCTTCATTTAAATCTAGGTCAGTAGGCGTGTTTAACGAATTGTGGTTGATACTAACAGCCATATTATTTTGGACAATAAAGTGAATAAGTAACATTGATAGTGTGTATTTTAGCTACAAATTTTATAATTGGTTAGTTTATGTTTAATCTAAATTTACATGAATCTTTTTTTTGTTATAAGTTAAGAACCATTGAACCATTAAGGTGTCCTACACATATAAGTAATCTTTGGGAGGACTATAGCTCTCAAAATTAGCAAGTTGAAGTGGCAGTGGGCAGGCCATATAGCTCGCAGAACCGACAACCGTTGGTTAGTAAAGATTCTCGAATGGCGACCACGAACCAGGCGACGCAGTTTTGTAAGGTACTTGACATTGTCTGATTCTTCTAGGCTAGGTCGCGAGGAACAGGCGTAGTTTAACCTAGTTTCTAAGACGTTTCAAAGTGATCCTAGTGATTTTATTGAAATTAAAGCCTTTTAAACCACTAACTAGGCTGAGTAAGGGAAAAAAGGTAATGAGCCTGTTTTTTTTTCTTATGTCTGGTTTATTTCAGGCCATGACTGTATAATATTATAGCATCAGTTATTAGTGTTGCTTAATTGTCGTGTCACTGATTATTTCTTGGTCAGTGAGCAGGTTGTGGTAAAGTGGCCCTGAAAAGGGCCTATGACCGTCGGTGAAAGAATCAGTGCAGTGAAAGGATGAAAGTGCACATGCACATGTAACATGTCTTAAAAAATTTAGGTTCTAGGACATGCCGGTTTCCACAAAATGTTTTCCTTCACCATTTGAAAGCACTAGTATAATAGCGCACATAAATTTTTCGAATAGAAAATCTATTGGTGCAAGACCGGGATTCGGACCGGAAGGCAGGGCACCACTACTCCACCTGTGCTCTGGGGTCATCATCAGCCTGATGAAGTCCACTGCTGAACATAGGCCTCCCCCAAAGAGTGCTACGACAAACGGTCCTGAGCCCTCTCCGACCACCGACCTTCCACAAACCTCGCAGCGTCGTCGGTCCATCGGGTGGGGGGCCTTCTAACACTGCGTCGTCCGGTTCGTGGTCGCCACTCGAGAACCTTTGGGGTGTTGGTTGGTTATTACTAGACTTTTATGAATGACAAGATATAAAAAAAAACTAGTGCTAGGGGCTGTAGTCATGTTAAAAACTGATTTCCGGTTCGAATAGCGAAACGTGGGTCGACAGCCGGATATTGCGAATAAAACGTTTTGTCATTTTATCTGAAGTTACTTTCATGCCGACATTGTTTTCACTTTTGAAATTAGTCTGTTTCATTGATTTATCAACAAAAAACCATTTTACTCGTAGGTACATAAAGAGTTAGTCAAAACGCTATGAGATAATCAAAATCAGAAAAATCACAGTTGATCACTTAGTCTTTACACTCTACTACTAACTTTTAGAGAAAGAGTTTTTGTCTACAAGGTAAAAAGTAAGGTCTTACTATTGTTCCAATCAGTCTTGCCTTGTCTAGTCTTATCTTTAAGTGAACCGTAAACACGATTTTCTGTGGCCTTGACCGTGAGCTTTGTAAGGTAAAGACGTTTCACACGGCGCGCTATATTACTATGTATTAAATCGCAGTTTATCAATCTCATAATAAAATATCAACTCAAGCTATCCATTGCGCGGTCGTCATTAATCTTTTTCATGTATTTTTTTTGTGTATAATTATAAATAATAGAGTATTATTTCTTATACATTTTTCACCCAATGGCATATAGTTATTAAAATAATCGGAATCGGAATTCGAAAATTTCGTCAGAGAGAGTTGTTTTTATGAAACTTCGTGACTTCATGATAGCGTGACGCCTACAGTTATAGTATTGGAATCGTCTCACCTCGGGACTTTTTTCTAGTAAATAGCATTTGTTTTTAAACGAGGTGTTAATACCTATCGAGTTTTGAGGTGATAATGTGTTCAACAGTTTATAGCACGCAGTGTGAAAGCAACTTTATGGATTCAATGCGCACCTTTCAACGAAGCTCTGTTATTTTTTGTAAAAGTCAAGCTGATAAGGGAAGGCTTCCTAAATATTTAAATGTCAGAGCCTCGCCATGAAATAGCGCGGTATATTGTATAGTATGGTTCAGTTAGACTTTACCGCCATGAACAAATTATCTGGCGAATGTACTACTGTAATTTGACACTTGCCATGCCGTCTCAGCGCTGTCAGCTGTCCGCGTCCGCTGTAACGCAGCTTTGAAGTTATAAAAGCTTTTTCTTCGTGTCGTGTCACTGATTCTTTCTTGGTCATCCTGTCTTTGCCAGGTTAAGGTATGGTGGCCCTGAAAAGGGCCTATGACCGTCGATGAAAAAATCAGTGCAGTTAAAGGATTAATGCGCGCCTCTTAGAGACTCCTTTCGTGGTCAAAAATTGCGAAAAATATTTATTATTCATAATACATTTTTTATGTTTAACGTGACAATTAGCAATCCCTTCTCTATACACCAGTGAAAAAATCATGGAGTTACTATAAATAATATCAAGTACACTCAAAATAAAAATAAAAAACGTCCTCTATTTTCTAAGTCGGTTTAAAAGCGTTTCACTCTTCGTGTCTGTTGAATTAACGCTGAGTGTGTAATTAGAGATTTTATCGAACTTTTAGACATGACTCATAAACTAACAAAACACTTAAAAAACAATCAGGTACACACATGTAGGGCTGTTTTAAATAAACTAGCTTCCGCCCGTGGCTTCACTCGCGTAGAACCAATGAATATAAAAAGTATCCTATATAGGCTACTTTTTATATTCATATAGTCTGGAATAGCATATGCTATAATATATCTCTTTGCCAAATTTCACCCATATTCGTTGTTTGGGCGTGATTGAATCACAAACATACAAACATCCAAACATCCTCACAAACTTTCGCATTTATAATATTATAGTAGGATAGGATAACAACCCCAACAGCCAGATTACAATTTATTGCGTCAAAATGTCTCAGGGATTGATTTGAGATTTCATCCGTAACAAAAGTCCATAAGGTTTAGTTTCAATTGTTGATCAAGGCAGTCACTACGCCGGCGCCGCTACGGCGTCAGTCAGCGCTGACCCGCGTACCGTATCCATCCACCAAGATATATATTGAATCTTCTGTAATCCTAAATCAATATAGCTCACAGAACTAGCAAGTTCCAGTGGCAGTGGACCGCCCATATAGCTCATAGAACCTACAACCGTTGTTGGGAAATAAAGGTTCTCGAATGGCGATCACGAAACGCATGACGCAGTGTTGGATGGCCCACCAACATACAGAAAAACGATATTGTGAAGGTTGCGGGAAAATGGAGAAGGCTCTTGAGCCTTCTCCATTTTCTTTTTTCATTTCTGTTCTGTTTTTCATGGCACTCTTTGGGGGAGGCCTATGACGAAGACGGGATTTCTACAGACTGATGATGATAATTAATCCTAAACGGGGTTTTACGAGTAGGTCATCGATCGCTTTATAAGCTGAAACTTTTAGGGTCAATACCCACTAAAGCTAGAGCTCCGTAACCTGACTACATTTCACGAGATTGACTGATAAAAATCAAAGTTGCGCATTAAGAGTCGTACGTAAATATTCATCATTATCATCATCATTAGCCTGTTCCACTGCTGGACATAGGCCTCCCTCTAAGATTTTCATGACGATCTTGAGTATTTTCGACAATTTTCCACCGACTCCCCGCAATTTACACAATGTTGTCAGACCATCGGGTATCAGCCTTCCAACCCTGTGTCGCCCGGTTCACAGTCGCCATTCGAGAACCTTTATCCCTCAAAGATTGCCGGTTCTGCAAGCTATGTGGCATGCCCACTGCCACTTCAACTTATGAACGTTAATTATTATGAATGCTTAAAAATAACCATTTAAGACACCCTGATTTGCAATTTGAATTTTACTGAATGGATTTTAAACAAGTCCTATATTAAAATGGCTATTTTCAGCACCGTAAACAATTGTACCTAATTGGCGAGGGAAGCAGTGTTGACCTAGTGGGAGTTACGATTATTAATCAAATTGTTAAAGGATAAAATAATCTTGATTTAAGACGTTTTAAAGCGATCCATGAGATTTTAATGCATAAATGAATATTAAAGGTTTGAAGTTGACTAAGCTTCACTCAATCAAATTTAACAGCATAAAGATAAAAAACTGATAAAAACGTAATAGGATAATAAAACCATACTTCCCTAATTGACAAAAATAAATTCTACAATTTATTTTTCTGAAAAAGCTTGTTTAATTAAAATAATAAAGGTTCCTTAAAAGCCTTTCATTAATTATTATTAGGGGCTTTTCTTGTAATCCGATCCTTTACTAAAGCCGATAATAAGAATTGGAAATTCACACAATTTCTTAAAAAGTGAGCACCGTCATTTGATGTATGTATACTTTATACTAGCTAGTAACCCATATGCTATTTTAGGTAAAGAACTCTATCTGTTCCAAGTCTCCTCGAAATCGGTTGAGCCGTTACGGCGTGATTGAATAACAAACATGCAAACATCTAAACATCCTCACAAACTTTCGCATTTACAATATTTTTATGCTATTCCATAGGAACCGTGGATTTTCCGTTATAAAAGGAAGCCTATGTCATTCTCTCACCCCTAAACTACCACTATGCAAAATCATGTCGATCCCTTGCTCTGTGAAAAACAAATCTATCCCACGGGAACCGACCACTTTTCCGGAATTAAATGTGCTATTCCAGACTATAATCTATATCTGTGCCAATTTTCATTCACATTCGTACAGTCATTTTGGCGTGATGGAGTAAACGGATGTGGATGAAATGTATTTATATCCTCGTAGGTACCACGCCAGCGAAGCCGCGGGCAGAAGCTATTTGTTAAAACATTTCAAAGGAATCCTTTTGATTATATTATTATAATCTTTGTCATTGACATAATTAAAATGGCGTCGTCTCCGCAATATGACGGCCTCTGTTTCCTAGGAAACAAAAGTTCTAAGGTTTAGCCTCCCTTTTATGTTTTCATGAGAACAACCGCTTTACGGGCAAAGGGTTGGGTATGTATCCCCTATGACCTATGGGTTGAACATACCCAAAAAGGGGTTAAAAGGAAGGAAGGTACTCCATAGAAATCACCAATTAATATTTCATCGGCGACCTAAATTTAATGGGGACGTATTTCCTTCCGTTGCTATACGTGAGTTATGTTGAATTTTTTTTTCATCACTTTTCATCTATTTGACGAGGCCGTCAAATAGACGGCCGCTGGTCTTCCATGGTCGCACTTTCAGGAGACTATTCCTTTTATTTTTTAACGCTGAGTTACGACGGTCACAGTATCTTGTGACACTATGGCCTCACTGCCGACTTGGCCTTGGAAATAGCGCGGAAACGGAACTCTGCCCCAAAAATGTGTCAGACGGCCAATTTCCCGAGAGCGCCGCGCGCCGTGACAAGCAACGAGATGGATCGACAAATAGCGGTTATAATGTAGGTATATTGTTTGTTAAAATCGCTTTCACAACTTGCTTAGGGGCTGTTATCAACGTAGACCTATACTTATCTTATTTAACCTAAAAGTAAAATATATGTACTTACTACCACCTGTCACATAGAAGAACCAAGGTCACCGAGACGTAGCTCTCAGAATTAGCAAGTTGAAGCGGCAGTGGGCAGGCCATATAGCTCGCAGAACCGATAACCATTGGGGAGTAAAGGTTCTCGAATGGTGACGACGAACCGGGCGACGCAGTATTAGAAGGCTCCCCACCCGATGGACTGACGACATTTTGAAGGTTGCGGGAAGTCGGTGGATGGAAAAGGCTCAAGACCATTCGTTGTGGAATTCTTTAGGGGAGGCCTATCTCCAGCAGTGGACTTCTGATGATAATTAATAAAAATGTAGCGGCTTTATGCTGAGACTGTACCTATTTGACCCGCACAGCACGGGAGACTAGTTTTGTATGGTACATACAACTTGATACCTATTGTTTTTGTTTTCTATATTTTTGTATGATTGTAATGTACCTACGGTAGCTGGTGTCTATCTTTGTGTTATTTGGTTTATTTCTGTTAATTTTTATTTTTGATTATTTCATAATTATATTATATCTCTTTGTGGGTAAAGGCTTAGCTCTAATTATTATCCATTATGCGCTGCCTCTCGGCTTTCAAAAAAGATTCGTTAACACTAATTAAGGGGGTGCAATAAATTAAGCCACCGCTCAAACCGCCACGTTAATTTGCCTGCCAAAATATGTTGCAAAGTAGAGTAAAAATAAAAGTTGGCAACAATGCTTTTATTTAGTCGAGATAAAATGCGAGCAAAATGCTTGCAGAATTTTCGGGAGAATAATTTGTGTTTTCAGGCGGGTAAAATATGCGAGTTTCGGACAGAACAGACTAAAATGATCAGGGTGAAATATTTTGTTTTTTATATAAACAAAAAAAGGGGAAATCTAGGGGATGGGCAGCAGCGTCATCTATTTCAACAACGATAGATCTAAATGCGGTCGCCAATCGCGATTATTAGCAGATTCCCCACATGCTAGGAAATCTCTGGAAATCAGTGGGTAGGCCTAGGCCTATTTTCAGCGGTGGACGTCGTACGGCTAAAATGATGATTTTTATGATTAACCATCTTACTATCTTATCCTAATAATATTATAAATGCGAAAGTTTGTGAGGATGTTTGGGTGTTTGGATGTTTGTTGTTCAATCATGCCGTAACGGCTCTACCGATTTCGTTGAAACTTGGAAAAGATTAAGTTCTTTACCTAGAATATATAGGCTACTGTTGGTACCACGCGAGCGAAGCCGCGAGTGGAAGCTAGTAATATATAACTTTTTTAAATTCCTAATTCTGTATTTTAATTATAAGCACAGGTGTATTTCGACGAGATACCTAACTAATTTCAACAGTTTTATTAAAAATATATTCACATTTCTAGTCTTGAATCACCCTGTTATTCTAAGTGGTTATTATTTTTTCACTGCACGCACACTGACATCAGACCACTGAACATATTTCATCAAACTGATATTTTTTTCATCGCAAATGCTGTCACTTTATTTTTTATTAATTTCTTCTAGAATTCCATATAACTTAGTATAACTAACTAACTCCTAAGTTAAGTGCAAGGAGATGATAAGAATTTCCCTCACGACTATACCTACTTAGTTTTATTCACCTTCGAAAATAGACTTTAAAGTGGGTGGGATTAAGGTTCGTTTTACATTGCTGGCTTGAAATGACACGATATGGCGGCTTGTCAGTCTGTCACACGGAGCTCATCGCGGTTACAGATTGATCGATGTTCTGACATTATTGAACAAATTGACTAGCGTGGATGACAGGGTGACTCTGCACAATTGGTTGTGTAGAAGGATGTAGGTTTATTGGAGTTAGGTCCATGGAAAAGGTTATTTTATTCATTGTTATATTTAAATTGTTACAAGAAACGGTATGTATAAATTGGTCTGTGTGATGATTTGCCTCAAAAGCTTCTCGTGACTCGCTCCGCACCTCTTGTGATCGATGGTAAATGAGCTTCCTGTTTACACTCTCGTGGTGAGTTCGGTCCTTTGACTCGTGACCAAAAACCGCTTCGGACGCGAGCGTTGCGAGTGACGAGACGAGGCGCGAGCCGAGCCGCGAGCCGAGCCGCGAGCGGTTGTTCACACTCGTGTCTCGTGGCTCGCCTCGCACCTCGCCTCGCGACTCGCACGAAAGTGTAAATGGGCTATTACTTAGTACGTAGTAGGTACTCGTAGTTTCTGATACCCACGACACAGGGAATCCTAGTGTTGGGTCAGGACTATGTATGTGACTGCTGGGTGGTTTTTTTTTATGGCTGCAACCTTACATTAATTTCATAGACTACTAAGAAAACCAGTATAACGATGGCGATCGTTAATATCAAATTACAAGCTCACTACAACCTCGTGTCAAGTCAAATTATTTGTTTCGTTTATTTTTGCAGCTGCTCCTCTTTGCACTGACCAAAAAAGGTCAGCTGTCAGTGGGTAAAATTCTTAGGTCAGACTAATATTGGTTAAAAGGATTTTCTTGTTGGTTTGTCAGGTTCCCCCAGTATCCGCTATGGTTGTCTAACTCGTGACATTTTCAATTATATGGGTGTCTGTACTTCGCCTTTGCTGGTTATTGGAGGCTTGTTTTAGGTCTAAGCTACTAGAGCTCAAGCAAAAATTTCACATATAATGTGAAATATATTTCAAAAATTTTGAGTTTGACTTTTCGCGGTTGTATATATCGTTGAGCTATATCGTACGCCTTCAAATGTCAAACTCAAAATTGACTGTCATCAAAAGAAGTAATCCAAGGGTTCAAGATCGCCCAAGACAAATACACATTTAAGCCCGCGATGCATACTCTACTTTTTATACTTTCTGCGAGGCAATTGAAAACAATGACTGATAAGTAGTCAGAAATGATTTTTCTGGAAGTAAGTTTCCAACTATACCAGAGGCTTCAGATTGTATGCATTCTGGAGTCGACTCAAAATCACTGTCGTCGTCACTTGACATTTTTTAGAAGTTTATTTGAATCGAAACTGAATTTCGGTGTAGATAACACAGCACAGCAGTTTGAGCGCTTGGCGCCTTTTTTTCTTTTTTGTAGTCTATTCTGTAGTGGTCAGTTCGACATTCGAATAAATCCTTCTTCGTGCGCGGGTGAAAATGAATTTCGTAAAAGGTTTTCATGTATTTCTTTTTTTTTATTTGTAGGCAGTGCAAAGAAAATGTTAACATACAGCCTAATTAGAATAAAATCTCATTGCACCCAAACATTTTTCAAACTAACCTCGATCAAGCACGACTACATGGGTTGCATACCAAATTCAAATCACATTATGTCCCATGGGAAATAATGAAATTCAGTACAACATTATGACCCGGCTAGACCGTAGGGCTGTAATGACTTACTTTAGAAAAGGTTTGCATGACACATAATATGCCATTGACGAGCAGGTAGTATGAAAAAATATATTAAATCCTCATTTATCCTACGGTTGACGACCTTGGTGGCGCAGCGGGCGAGTGTTCGATTCCCGGCGCGAGACAAATGTTTGTAAATCTGCATGCAAACATTTGTGATCTGCAAATATTTGTTCTCATGGTAAATACAAAAAGATTTAGCAACGCATTAGCAATGCTCCAGGTGTTGCAGATGTCAATAGGCGACGGTAACCGCTTACTTACAGGTGGGCCGTATGCCTGTTTGCCTCCGTATAACATTTAAAAAAAACTCAAAGTTTCTTATACCCACGACATCGACACAGGGAATCCTAGGACTGTATATGTGCCTGTTGGGTGATTTATTTACGAGTATTATTACTTTTTTACCTGCTGCTAAATTTGGTATTCAAACGCACAACGATTTAGAAATTATCTTTTGTCCTTTTCTAACTTTAGCATTAACCTATTTCTCCCTCTTTCCAGTTCACCTCCAGTTCGAGTCCTCAGACCTGCGGGACTACGTCCTGCACACGACAGTGGACGGCTTCGTCCGTGGTAACTTCACCCCGACCAGTCCATCAGAACGGCCCTGCCACGAGGAACCCTACTTCCTGCCAAGACCTGAACGCTCAAAGCACTTTAAAAAGCACTACGAGTTCAGGACGAAAAGTGACATACATAGTGATGTGTATACAGGTGATGGGTACACAAGTGATGTGTATTTTAGACCGAAAAGTAGGGGGGAGCGTTCAGTGCGGGTGGGGAGGAGTGTGAGGGTAGGGAGGAGTGTGAGGTTCCGGAGGAGGTTCCTCCCAGCCAGGGTCGTGGCGGGGCCGCTGGAGGAGAGGGCGGCTGTGGTGCTGCAGTGGTCCATGGATGCTGTGCACTTAGATAAGGACGAGGCTGGTGTTGTTTTTAGGTAAGTTTATGTGCTAGTGTTGTCAAATGGTGAAGGATTGCAAGGAAACCTTCTCCGGACAAACGGAGCACTGGTGAAGTGGTGGTACTGCCTTGCGATCCGTGCAGGCCGTGGGTTCGAATCCCGGTCGTGCACCTTTACATTTTTTCATTTATTTTTATTTCGCGTCTAAGAGCGTCACGAACTTCAATATTATATTTCAACATGATAGATAGATAGATATATGCTTAATTGAGGACACAATGTAAGACATGTACTTATACATAATGTATACACTTAAGTCCTACAATCGGTGATCTTATCGCAGGCAGCGACTTCTTCCAGACAACCGGCACCACACTGAAGCTTTAAATTCCATTTTGTGAAAAAGGATCATCGAAAAAAATGATAGGCACCAAGCCGTGTTTGTTGCCTGATTCTTCTAGGCTTGGTCGCGTGGAACAGGCATAGCTTCACCTAGTTTCTAAGACGTTTCAAAGTGATCCTAGTGATTTTATTGAAATAAATGCCTTTTAAATAAAATTAAATTTAAATAAAACAACCACATGATTCTCGTGGTGTCAAATAATTTAAAAAAAAACTTAGCAGCATTATACGCCTCATTACTTCAAAATTTTAATAAGATTGAAACACAAACTCTGTAAATGAAGGATTTGTTTACAAAGCTTTGAGACAAAACGTTGAGTTCACGCGTCATTTACCGCGGTAGCTCACAAACGCAATTTAAAGGTGCGCTTTCATTGGCCCGCACCGGCCGCCAGTTATGTGGGAGTGGAGTATGAGTTGAATGTAAGTGGAGTGTGAAATTGATTGTGAGTCGAGTGTAAGTCTTTCACACATTTGCCCCGATCACAAATTTGAAAATCCGGATGATACGAATAGAGTGAACGCAAGCCACCGGTTTGTAAACCCGTTTCCTCTTGTTCCTACTCGGTTCTCCTACTGGTAGGAGCACGAGGACCAATATGTCTTTATGCTCCTACCATGACCATATACCTATGCAATTAGTACACATAAGTAGATACAGAATAAAAAATAAAAAAACACTTCAAGTTTATCGCTCGAAAATTGCTACCGTATCGTTAGCGTAACGTTACCGTGAACAGACGATTGATTCTAAGACGTATCAAAGTTCTAACAGTGATTTTATTGACAAAATGTTTCTAAGTCTACCTTTCGTGCGGTGCGGCCGTTGCAGGCAAATGAACGCGCACCTTTACTATGATGAAGACGAATTGATGTTGCTGCTGGGACACATTATTTCGTAAAATACTGAGCTAGAATTTATGATTTATATTTTAGTTCTAAAATTTTCATTTTTGTAATACAGACCTCTCTGTCATACGTAGCTTTTTCTAAAGCTTCAAAAACTAGTGGCGAGAAAAAACACGGTGCAAAACTGGCTGGCATTATAAAGCAAAAACCTGCTGTTTAAGTCAATTCAAAAGGACCGTGTATTTATGTAATTAAATTATATCCGTACGAGTTCCTATAGTGTCACTAGTAAACTATCCTGAAAAGAGTGAAAGTGTCAAAGGAGTTCTGAGTTCCGTCCTAAAACGTTCGTAGAAAACAGTCATAACAAGTTTTTGTACAATCAATATTTTATAATTATTATTTATTTTTATGTCAAACATGAAATTACTCAAACTACATACTACGGTACAATCACTTTTGTTATTATCAAATAGGGATCAGCCAAAAAAATATGACCAATTAGAGTTCATTTATCAAAAATTTGGTAACCTCTGTTCTATGTAATTCCCCCGTATACCCGATAATGGATGGATACCGGTGTAATTACTACCGTGGAACAACAGGCGGGTACTAATCCTTTATGGCACTGATCGATTGACACGGCTTTGGTCATGATGAACACCGATCAATTATAACTCAATTTAGTAGTAACAATTTCGATTAGATTTAGTTTCAACAGGAAGATTGGCTTCCTGTTGAATCCGAAAATTTGTTAAGCTTTTGCTTTAGATGCCGATAGTCCGACGGCATTGTGAATGTTGCGGGAAGTCGGTGGACGGAGAAGGCTCAAGACCGTTCGTCATGGCAATCTGTGGAAGAGGCCTATGTTGATGATGTTGTTTTTAAATTGAAACAAATGTGTTCGCGGTAAACGTTTAGGGCCATCATCCACCAAAACTCCAAAAGTGATAGTTGTGTAATTTTTCTTGGAATTGTGTTATATACTAGATTTCATCTAGGTACCACGCGATAAGGGGCCAAAAAATGCTGATTTGAAGAAGGTCTGGAAAAAACTGGGTTATTTATAACTTATATTTTTTTCTTGTTGGAATAAGCCCCTTTCGGGATTGTATACATATTATGAATCACCTTGTATAAATCCTCACTGGGCAGTAATAATCTATCGCGCAAACTCCTAACTCCCCCCCATCAATTATGTGAGTTGCGCTCAGCTACAGTATTCAAGTAACTTAGTTACGTTGGTAACGGAAATAGAGGTACTTGAGTTGATGTAGCCAGGCTTTCTAATGAAGTTGAAGTATTTTTACTGCACTATAAGCTTACACGACCGACCACAAACAGGGCGACGCAGTGTTGGAAGGCCCCCCACCCGATGGACCGATGACATTGTGAAGGTTGCGGGAAGTCTGTGGGTGGAGAAGGCTCAAGACCGTTCGTCATGGAACTCTTTGGAGAGGCCTATGTCCAGCAGTGGACTTCTACAGGCTGATGATGATGATGATGATAAGCTTACAAGCCTTTATTTTTCTTATAAGTCAAGTTGATACATTTAGCCATTCCTGAGATAAAGGGTCTTGACCAACATATTGACAGACAAACAGATGCACAACAAAGTGATCCTATAGGGTTCCTTTTTTTTGAGGTACGGAACCCTAAAAATCAATAAAAAGAATGAAATTTCATGGCTATTCCGATGAAAATAATGTCAGCCTGATGTCAGTGTGAAGGGAGAATTAGATATCTAATCGGATATATTTATGTGTAGTTACTTACAAAAAATCCAATAATTTTCTCATAGTAAAACGGTTATAATATGAAACAAATCATAAATTGTAATGATATACCTCGCCCTTTGAATAACTTCCAAAATGTTTTACAGAACTCTCCAAAATTCATAAAATCGAAGCAAAACGCCTTGTTATCGTATCATTTCGAATCCATTTCCTCGTTTTATTGAAAGCCGAGTGCGGTTGGCATACCAAGCAGTCAATGGAATGAAAACATCGTGAATGTATCACCGGAGGCGGTTGTGCCATTTACCAATCTATTAGCTCTGGCCTCTCAAAGATGAAGCTGGCTTTTAAAGAGGGTTTTTCAAAAGATTTTTCTACTTTACATCAACCTGCTCACTAATGCCGGATGACAAGTAAAGAAACAGTGACATGGTAAAAGAAATTACATTCCCTAAAGTACAATAGTTAGGTAAGATTTCCCACTTAATACACAAATAAATGGTGACCTTCGCGTAAGTTGCATAGACTATTGAAAGCCCCCGCGACTTCGTTCGCGCGATTCTATTTTCATACTTTAACTCCCGTTACAACCGCTAATGAGTTTATTATTGTTATTAAGAGCTTTATGGACTAATGAAAAATTTGGTGCATGCGAAACCTGCATAAAAGGCAAGCTATCAAGATTACCATTTACGCGGCACGATGGCCTCTACACAACGGAAAAGCTGGAAATTATCCATAGCGACGTATGTGGGCCTTTCGAGTGCGAAACGTTAGCGGGATCGAGATATTACGTAACATTCATAGACGATTTCACTCGATACTGCAACGTCTACTTCATAAAGAAGACAAGTGACTTCAAAATTGTCATAGCAGTTCTGCTGATGTAAAATAGATTCTGAGATTGAGAGGAGGTAGGGCACAGCGAGATTTTCTCGTTCTGAATTTGAGCAGCCCGCCTGGCGAGGTACCTCCGCCTTACAGAAGATCGCAGCCAAATAACATTATTTGTTTCAAATAGTGTTGTGTTCCTGTGGTGAGTAGGGTTACCAGAGCTCTTTAGGGGGGAAGGGGGTTCGGGGTCGGCAACGCGTGCGTGATGCCTCTGGTATTGCAAGCGCTCATAGGCTACGGTAACCGCTTACCATCAGGTGGGCCGTAAGCTTGTTTGCCACCTCTGTTGTATAAAAAAAAAAAAAAGATTCAATAAATGTGTATTTTATTACCATGCCTTTCCACGTTAAATAAAACAAATGTCTTGTCGGTGTAAAGATGCAATTTCCTCCATTCTGATCTTTCTAATCTGCTCCTTCGTCTTCATAAACGACATGACGGAAATCTTCTCTTTTAACTACCGCTTGTAACTTATTCTAAGGGTTTTAGTTTCTGCAATTTTTTCTTTGTGCACCCCTACACTACTGCAGATGGAAATAGCTAGTCTCCAAATTTAAGGCACCTAGGACTTTTAGCTTAGGCGAACCTAAATACTTGTTGCGCCCGGCCGTTGCTCTACGTGACAAGGTTTCACCATTCCACGAAGGTTGTGGCGATCGTGGAGTATGTGAAGGTGAAGACCAGCATATTGGTGAGGGTCGAGCGGTTGGAGTCGCATCATAATGATTTCAATATTTGTGGTGTGTGTTCCAACTGAAAATATTTCGACCTTCACTAAGGAAGAATTCTGGCCGCAGAACGTGCTATTCCGACGTTTTCGTGGAGGATTATCGGTTACAGCACGTATGACGTGTCACACGTCGCCGACGCTACGTGCTAGTAAATAGGTTTATTTTATGTAAATAGGTGTAGCGTGTGCTGCCCTTAGATAATTTGTTGAAGCTCTCATTTGTCTTCTTTTTTTCACATTTTTATAAGCTCTTATTTATTAGGGATTATAATTAGATTACTTTTCTTTTGAGCCTCACCTAGTTCGATCGGCACCACACTGAAGCTTTAAATTCCATTTTGTGAAAAAGGATCATCGATGAAAGTGATAGGCACCAAGCCGTGTTTGTTGCCTGATTCTTCTAGGCTTGGTCGCGAGGAACAGGCATAGCTTCACCTAGTTTCTAAGACGTTTCAAAGTGATCCTAGTGATTTTATTGAAATAAATGCCTTTTGACTTTGACTTTGACCTATGTAGTAAGATGTCTAGATACTAATCATGAGCCTAGAGATTGTAAAGTATGAACTTGACTTGACTATGTATGTTAGGTATTTATTTTATATGGGCCGTAGTTTTTAACATCCTGTACTAGACTAATGTTGACTGAAATAAATGGTTATTATTATTATTATTGTGCGTTTATTGCCAGTCAGTCAGTCATTAAAGCAATGATTTTGATGGTAAGAATTTCATACAAGGTGATTCATAAGATGTTTTTATCCCGAAAGAGGAAACTGTAATGTAAATTATAAAAATAAGAAAAAAAGACAATAAATAAATTGACTGGCGTCATAGCTCAGTTGGTAGTAACTCTGCCTGCTGCGCTAGAGGTCGCGGGTTCGATTCCCGCACTGGACAAACATTTGTGACTAACACAGATGTTTGTTCTGTGTCTGGGTGCTAAATATATATCTATTGTGTATATCAGTCTCTGGTACCCATAGTACAGGCTATGCCTAGTTTGGGATCAGTTGACCGTGTGTGATAATGTCCGGAATATTTTAATAAAAAATGCATTTTGCGTATGAAGTCTTCAGCATTATTGAACCTCATCATGAACCATTTTTTTTAACTTAAATTATGTAATACTATGTGCCAATGTTATATTCGAAAGCACTTCTTGATTAAAGTTATCAAGAGTTTGAATTCACTCATTTATTTTAATTACTTTACCCTACTAACTTGACTAGGCACTAACTTCATCCTTGTAACTTGATTGATTACTAGGAAGTACTCCGAAATTGTCATCAATTGTACTATTGACTGGGAGTTAATTTTGGCGACAAACTTTGCGGGAAATGGGTCGAGTCGAATCAAGTGGGACCAAACGGTCTCTTGGGCCTTGAGTAATAATATCAAGCTACGTACAAAGCGACGCGAGCAACTGTGAAATGAAGAGATTTTTTTTAAGATGAATAAAGGCTTACCCTCTAATTCATAATCAGCCAATAACTTTATCGGCCCGATAACTCTCGCCCAGTCTTATCTAACAGTAAACATAGCGGCGGACATACTTTTGTCGAGCTTATAAAGTTAGTGGATAAACATAAGTAAATTAGGATTTGCCTCAGTATGCCAAGCCATAAATGTATATCCCACTTACTTATCTTCTCGACTAAGCCGCGGGTTTCCAGACGATATGTTTTCTTTCGCCGTTTTGAGCACGTGTTTATGCAACACCAGGATTCAAACCTACGACCCTCGGATCGGAAACATATAACTTAAATATTCATCATCATCATCATTTCAGCCGTACGACGTCCACTACTGAACATGGCCTCCCCCACAGACAGAGCAAATAAATAATAAAAATAAATAATAAATACATTTTCCGGACATATCACACACGGTCAACTGATCCCAAACAAGGCATTGCCTGTACTATGGGTACCAGAGACTGTTATACATAAAACATAATAGATAATAGATAGATAGATAAATATATTTAACACCCAGACACAGAACAAACATCTGTGTTAGTCACAAATGTTTGTCCAGTGCGGGAATCGAACCCGCGACCTCTAGCACAGAAGGCAGAGTTACTACCAACTGAGCTATGAGGCCTGTCCTATAATTTCCTTATCATGTGGGGGGATTTGCCCATACTCACCACGCTGGGCATGCGGGTTAGCGAGCGCAGTTAGAGCTATCGTTGTTAAAATGAGGGACGCTACTTTATTATATAATATTATGAACTTAAATATTAAACTTAATAAAATATTTCATTCATCCCACAAATCGGCATATTCTTACCACGCCACAATAAATCATCACACCTTTAATAACCTCTCTCAGAAGCTTTTCAAGACATTCCCAGTGGGTTTCAAGATCTCTTATTACGAGAGCGATAAGGATCATTTTCAAATAATGTCAAAAGAAACTTTCAGGATCCCAACGGGTTTCAACGAGGCGAGGGCATCACTTACATATTTCGCACAAAGCATTCCTGTCTTTGTGACGTTTCTCGTTTTGTTTTGAGGAAACAATATGGAATGAAACTATCGTGAGAGTGGGAACTGTTTCGTGCAGAATACAAGAATCGTTTTATAGAATTCTTGAAGATAAAAAAATATAGGACAAATAAATAATTAATTGGAGCAGCCCGCCTGGCGAGGTACCTCCACCTTACAGAAGACCGCAGCCAAATAACATTATTTGTTTCAAATAGTGTTGTGCTCCTGCGGTGAGTAAGGTTGCCAGAGCTCTTCAGGGGGGAGGGGTTCCGGGTCGGCAACGCGTGCGTGATGCCTCTAGCATTGCAAGCGCTCATAGGCTACGATAACCGCTTACCAACAGGCCGTAAGCATGTTTGCCACCTCAGCTGTATAAAAAAAAAATGTAGAGAAAATTGCCAATTGTTTGACTCCCGCTGCACTCTGTGGTGTCTGAGAAGCAAGGGTTTTAATTCCCGCTGCGTGGCAAATGTTTGCATGATATGCAAATATTTGTTGCAGGCGTTGTGGTACCACGGTACTCGTAGTTTCTGATACCCACGACACAGGGAATCCTAGTGTGGGGTCAGGACTATGTAAGTGACTGCTGGGTGTTATTATTTATTTATAGAATTGTTTATGAGAGAACAAAATATTGGACATTAAATATTTATAGGCAAAATTGCCAATCGTTTTCTTTCCATAAAAGTATTATTAAAATAGCAGGGTCGAAAAGGCAATAGGGTCGAGATAATACATTCAACTCGTGTCATTTGTTATTTCTTGGTCATTTTCGAGGTAATATACAAGCTGATGCATAACATGTATACCATCCCGAAAGGGGGTTATTCAATATAACAAAAAGAAATAATATTAGCGAAAAAAACATCAATATTTTCATTTTTTTTTTCACAAACTTTCTCAAATTAGTTGTTTTTGGTATTTTTATCATCTTTAAAAGTAATAACTAAACATACAAGAAGTTCGGAATCAAGATTGCTACCTAAAACAGCTGATTTATTGAGTTTGACCTGATTTGACCCCAAAACAGCTGATTATCGCTGATTTTTTCAATGAAAAATGTCGAATTTCCAAAAGTCGTAGAGCAAACTTTATTATAAATATTCTACTAGCTTTATTCTACAAGCAATGCGAATTGGTAATAAATCAATTAGCATTGGTTGAAGAATAAGCCCCTTTCGGGATGGAATACATATTATAAATCACCTTGTATATAAATTAAATAAATATTCCGGACATATTCACACGGTCAACTGATCCCAAACTAGGCATAGCCTGTACTATGGGTACCAGAGACTGATATACATAATAGATATATATTTAACACCCAGACACAGAACAAACATCTGTGTTAGTCACAAATGTTTGTCCAGTGCGGGAATCGAACCCGCGACCTCTAGCGCAGAAAGCAAAGTTACTACCAACTGAGCTATGAGGCCAGTATATGGGAGCATGTATAACGTGATTTATAATATTGTGTGTGTTATCCCAAAAGGGGCTATAGACTCGATATCTCGGACCCATGCACGCGTTATAATTTTACGCGATCTTTTAATTATAATTACTATACACTTATTGAAAACATTTATTTCCTATAAATAATGCTGGAGTATTACAACTTTCCTCCACTGTATAATTAGAATAGAATAGAATAGAATTGAATATAACTTTATTTTTTAACCAAATAACTTAAATAACTTTAAATAACTTAAAATTAGTGTGACAATGGGCGGCCTTATCGCTATTATTCTATTACTTCATTGAAAAAATAATATTGTATTCTTTGTTTCAGGTTACGATATAGGAAGACGAAGAGTGCCACCATTTACCAAGTGTTCTTTACTAAAATTTTAAGATTAGGTGAGTAAATTTAATTTAATTACTTCTTTTATTTAGGAAATATTGTTCCCTCGTGTGTGTAGATCGACTAAAAAAGCTAGACTACTTTCTACGAGGGTGGTGGTGAGTGGTACTCACGTATCAGGCACCGCGCACAGTAGTGAAAAAATATTGAGTAAATGTCGTGACTTTTATTCCCAAGCATGGTAGGCAACCTCTCATATCTCCAGGTGATCAGATCTTTGAAGATGTATGAGGTGGGTAGTCAGAGGCACATCCAAACCTATTGGCATGCCCATTTTGCAGTTGTGAGTATTCTAACATAGCTCTCAGAATTAGCAAGTTGAAGTGGCAATGGGCAGGCCATATAGCTCGCAGAAACGAATGGCGACCACAGGCCGAGCGACGCAATGTTAGAAGACCCGATGGACCGACGACATTGTGAAGGTTGCAGGAAGTCGGTGGATGGAAAAGGCTCAAGACCGTTCGACGTGGAACCCTCTGGGGGATGCCTATGTCCAGCAGTGGACATCTACAGGCTGTTGATAATGAATTCAAAGTATACTTTTTTTTTCTTCTTTATCATTATCATTAGCTTTTAAATGTCGTCTGCTGGAAAGGGCACCCCGACAATCGACTCACCCGCCACAATGTCGACTCACCCGCCACAATGTCGTCTGAACAGGAGAGCTTCATTTTCCACTTCAATAATCATAATATATCGCACAATATCTTCTGAAACTCATAGCGACCTTTTTATAACGTTTGTCAAAGGCTAATCCACAAATTGGTTAATGGTTATACTAACTGTACCCACTTAAAGCCGTGTTCAAACAACGTGCGATATAATGTTTAAATATCTAATGTTTGTTAAAAATTATTTCAAAACGATACTTATGTCTACTGATGAAAGTCAATTTTGAGTTTGACATTTTGCGAATGATGACTATAAATTTCTGACCGACTTATAGCCGGCTAACATACTATCACATGTTTCAGGAGTGCGTGCCAGTCATTAGGGTTATTGATCGAGCGAGCGAAGCGAGCAAAGATCTCTCAAACAAATTCGAGGAATCGGCATTGTATATATTTTGTATTTATACTTGATAGAGAATAACCTTCGAGCTATCGTCGTCGATCCGATCTGCATGGAATTAAGTAGGTCATCTGGTATTGATTTATTATTGAGTTATATATCGGCCAAAGGGTTGTTATGATATAGGGGTCTAATAAAAAAATAAATGTGATTAATATTTTCTAATTAATATCTTAAAATCAAAGAGTCGAAGTCAAATGGTGTTTATTTCAATAAAATTACCGGGATTACATTGAGACGTCTTCGAAACTAGGTGAAGCTACGCCTGTTCCTCGCGACCAAGCCTAGAAGTAATAGAAATATATGAATTGGACAGCTTTGTCCATCAGATAATCATATGACCTGATTATCTGGTCTGGAGATACAAAGAAAATGATATCATTTGTAAACCAACAGTCTAGGCATTATATATATAATCACCTAGCCGTTTTCGGCTACAGTGACTTAGACTTTGGACTCTATCAAGTTTAGGGGCCTTGATGTTTAGCCCTTCAGTCATTGTGACTTCACAAAAATGTACCTTATAGCTCTTAAAAGGACCGCTGTAAACAGAGTTATTGCAATAGGACAAGGTTATCCGATCGGCTCCGCAATAAAGATAGCCATGCTTCCATTCTTCGTCCGACAAACTGTCACATCCATCTCCCGGGGTTCTCTTACACAGGCAATATTTAATAAGCTCGGCAACATAAGTCTTTTTTTATACAACTAAGGTGGCAAACATGCTTACGGCCCACCTGTTGGTAATAGGTTACCATAGCTTAGGAACGCTTGCAATACCAGAGGCATCACGCACCCCGAACGAGCTCTGGCAACCTTACTCACCGCAGGAACACAACACTATTTGAAACAAATAATGTTATTTGGCTGCGACCTTCTGTAAGGCGGAGGTATATTCCCAGGCAGGCTGCTCCAATGTAGAGCGAGAAAATCTCGCTGTGCTCTACCAAGTCGTTCGTAGCAGCCTTCAGCGCAATCAATTGGGGATGGGTGATCAACAACCAAGCACTCTGTGCTTCGGAAGGCAAGTCCTGCCCAGCTATGCAGAGGCCTTCGTGTGGCCTAAGTAACCATAGTTTGCCCTGAGCTCATAAGATTTTAAGAGGATACAAAAATCATAATAAATTGTCGAGTGGGCGGAGTAAAGAAAGTGACAGCGCTATGTACTATAATTGAATGCGGAAAGAGATAACAAGCGTTAGAAGGCGCTCGAAAGGAATCGACGTAAGCGACATATGAGAAAATATCGATTATCTTAAAAACTATCAATTTTTTTAAAAGTGTCTTGGATTTAGGTACCCAATGCTATTGTCTAACACAATATGTAAAAAAAAACTTATTTTTGTTAGATAGTCTCAGAGTATTTTCGAAAAAACTGTTGCAGAGGACCCAACTTTAAAAAATAAATCTATCGAGAAAAGTTTTACCAATCGCGTTTCTGTCTTGGATTTACGTAAATTAAATGCTCAAGTTATCTTTGTCATAAAAATCAAAACTGTGAGTTTTGTTTTTTGAGAAAAAACAATTCAAAAATCATAAAAAAATTAAACCCTCACCTTAATGGGGTCCATATCATTATACTCTACCTAGCGAAAAAACCTTATCAGCAGGATGACTAGATGAGAAGTTGAGGATAGGTAGGCGTGATATGGGTATGTCATGCGAAGGGAAGAATGTCATAAGACCAGAAAAGTGATAAATATGAATCCTACTAGCCTACTAATATTATAAAAATGCGAAAGTTTGTGAGGACGCTTGAATGTTTGGATGTTTCTTGTTCAATCACGCCGTAACGGCTGAACCGATTTCGTTGAAACTTGGAATAGATAAAGTTCTTTACCAAGAATAGCAAAGCATTGGGTTGTTACCCTTCTCATGGAGTTGCCCTGAATGGAGCAATTAAATCACCCGTGTGCTTAGAAAACTTACCATTTATCTACCAAACACGTCCTAGATCTGACACGCTAAAATATACCTTACACGTTTAATATTAGATACAAAATTGTGAGTTAAAAGTTGGACTAGAAAACAAAGTTAGTATACTTTCCTACTTCCCCCGTATCTACTTTATAAACTCCAAACTACGTGAAAAAAGTGTCTGTAAAGAGGTAGATTATTGATGGATGGTAATCTTCTTCTTGTCGTGTCATTGGTTCTTTCTTGGTCATCCTGTATTAAGTCGTTGACCAGGTTGAGGTATTATGGCCCTGAAAAGGGCCTATGAACGTCGGTGAATGAATCAGTGTAGTTAAAGGATTAAAGTGCGCCTCTTAGAGGCTCCTTTCCGCTACCCGATGGACCGACGTCGTTGTGAAGGTTGCGAGAAGTTGGTGAATTGAAAAGGCTCAAGACCGTTCGTCGTGGAACTCTTTGGGTGAAGCCTATGCCCAGTAGTGGACTTGTATAGGCTGATGATGATAATGATGAATACCGGGCGACATACCTTCGGAAAAAGTAACAAAGCCATTCAAACCAAAGTTTGTAACAAACTAAGCCTACAATCTATTACTGTATCCCCAGCACCGGTTTTTAGCGCTATCTAAATAAAAATAACCGACTGAAGCAGACAGACTCGAAGCGACACAAACCTCCCGCTAACCCCACCCCTCCCACAAAGATCAGATCTTAAACTTCTTGACGCTCGCCCCGTTCGGGACGTCAAAACAAGAAAAAAAACACTTTTCCCCGTAGGTACTATTTCTAATTAGTTGTTTTTCAGACTAATTTGACCTCAACAGCTGATTTTTGCATAAAATTTGTTCAATGCAAAATGCTGAATTTCCGCAAGCCGTAGACAAACTTTATTGTCAATTGGGATTTCAATGAGCCCCTTTCGTGATATCATTTATATTATGAACTACCTTGTATAAATTCCTGATGAAATATCGCAGGCCGTTCGAACACGGCCTTAGATCTTTAGCCTTTAGCCTTCTTCTCGGCTTGGTCGCGAGGAACAGGCTTAGCTTCACCTAGTTTCTAAGACGTTTAAAAGTGATCTTAGTGATTTTATTGAAATAAACACCTTTTGATTTGATTTGATTTGAGCGGGCCTCCTACAACTCAGAACCAACAAAAACTAGTGCTAAAGCTTACTAAAGTTTATATCAAACTGAGCCCACAACCCACACATGGCTTCGAACCAGATAACTCGATACAAAGGCTCAAGCTTCGCTCCAGTTGCTTTGTTTCAATGTATATCGACTTCCGAATCCTGCTGACATTTGTTTGTGACCTTTTCTAATGCACGTTGAACTAAACTAAAGTTAAAAAAAAAAAAAAGGTCATGTGCAAGGACTCGTGCCCTGAGGCTTCCGTACCATTACCATACACGTAATCAGAAAAGCAAAATTCCAAGTGTAAGAAATGACAAATTTATATTTTGCGGTCGCTCACCAAGTTCATTATATGATATTGACCGCAAATACTTTATCACGTAATAACTCCACAAGGATTTGAAATTAATCTACAAGATATATCTTTCTTGTCCATAAACACTAACAATACGTAAATTATTTCGTAATCGTTTAATTTTTTATGAATTGTTTTAAGAATTTCTCAAGAAATTCATCAATTTTAGACTTTTTTCTTTATTTATGTATGAAAAGCTCTTAGCATTCCAATTTTCAAAATTATAAGGTTACCAGAAGTAGGTACCCTAGAGGTTTTTTATTTTTCTCATTTCCATACAAAATATATTCAATGTATCTAATGTAATAAAAAAAAAAAAAAAATTCAACGCGGGAATGCAGCCAGTGCTCTGGCACCTTGCCGCATGACCAAAATTATTTGTTTATTTAGTTTCTATTTTATTTTGTAATTATTTGATTTTATATTTTATAGTATGTATATTTAAATTATATTGCCTATGTAATAAAATATCACTGGTAATGTCTTTTTATCAATCTAATTTCTTACCATTATTTTTATACACTTTCTCGTGAAGCACTTAAAGAAGTTCAAAGTTAAGTGTAATTGCATCGAAGCTATTTACTTAGGACTGGTATAATATTGTGTTTATTTAACTTTGGCTAATGGAAAGTTAGCTTTGATATAAATGAAGTGAATAAGGTATCTAGCCTAGTATCTTTTGACAGAAAATGTTTGTGTTTTTTTTTTTTTTTTTAATACAACTGAGGTGAAAAACAAGCATACGGCCCACCTTTTGGTAAGTGGTTACCGTAGCCTATGAGCGATTGCAATACCAGAGGCATCACGCACGCGTTGCCGACCCCGAACCCCCCCACCCCTAAAGAGCTCTGGCAACCTTACTCATCGCAGGAACACAACACTATTTGAAACAAATAATGTTATTTGGCTGCGATCTTCTGTAAGGCGGAGGTACCTCCCCAGGCGGGCTGCTCCAATTCAGAACGAGAAAATCTCGCTGTGCCCTACCTCCTCCTAAAATGTGTGAAAATATGTTATGTTAGATTATACAAACATGACTCATTGATGCGGTGGCCATTGATTTGACAAACATAATGCCGTGTTCAAACAGCGCGCGATATTTCATCTTTCAAAATGATCCTTATGTCTACTGTAAAGTCAACTTTGAGTTTGACTTTTAGGGGCTTGCGATATCGTTGAGATATATCGAACGCACACAAATGTAAAAAAATTACTTACATAAGTAAACGTTAGATCATTTTGAAATGAATACGGCTTAATAGATTTATGTACCTACCTGAGATGTGTACTAACGCATAAAAACGCATAGTTGATGTGATGGTACGGGGATGGTCCCTATACTCTAGGAACTTTCTGCCCCTACAGCCGCTGCGCGATTTGGCCCCTATACAGCTGATTTTTACCGTAGAATGTTTTCAATGAAAAATGCTGAATTTCCAAAAGTCTGAGACAAACTTTATTGCCAATTAGGTGTTCAATGAGCCTGAGGTGTACTAACGCATAAAAACGCATAGTTGATGTGATAGTACGGGGATGGTCCCTATACTCTAGGAACTTTCTGCCCCTACGGCCGCCGCGCGCCGTCAGTCCTCCGACCGTTGTGCCCCGCCCACTGCCGCATAAACTTGCTTATCCCTTGGGCTATAACGGGGACTTTAAACAATTTCCGTAAACACAAAAATAACATTACACAACATTTCGCCTTAGATAATATACTACCTTCGCACAAGAATCGTACTAAGTGGAGCATCAATAACCTTTTCGATTTCTCGGAACGATGAAAGAGATGTATTTTGTATCAAAAAGCCATATCGTGTGACTGAGCGAAATAAATTACAATTTTTTTTTTGTTTACAACAGAGGTGGCAAACAAGCTTACGGCCCACCTGATGTTAAGCGGTTACCGTAGCCTATACCGCTTGCAATACCAGAGGCATCACGCACGCTTTGCTGACCCCGAACCCCCTTCCCCCTAAAGAGCTCTACCTACTGATATGTGCTGTCCTCACACCATGATTTTTTTATAATATCCCAAAATTTGGACTCGGATTTGAACCCGCAACCTTCTCCTAGATACGGAGATGCTCTAACCAACTAAGCCACGGAGACACTTCCAGTAGAAGCGATATCTTTAGGACATCCAAACAGCTCAAAGCGCCTTAAGTCGTTATGTCCTCAATCCATCAGACTGTCAGTAAAATTTTATCAACCAATGATGATTTTTTCTAACAGACATTTCTGATGATGGCCGTTTACAAACATCGGTAAGATTTCCGATCGGAAACGTCTGCTTTTCTCAAACCAGATCTACCAGCATTTCGGAATGAACATTTCCGGTGTTTTGATCTCTTCAAAGTCAAAGTATAATTTATAGCTTGAAATACATGTCATAAAGATGTCAATTTATTCTCTTATTTTAGAATCTCTTAATTTATTTTCGACAGGCCTCATAGTTCAGTTGGTAGTAACTCTGCCTTCTGCGCTAGAGGTCGCGGGTTCGATTCACGCACTAGACAAACATTTGTGTGATAAACACTGATGTTTGTTCTGTGTCTGGGTGTTAAATATTTACCTATTATGTATATCAGTCTCTGGTACCCATAGTACAGGCTATGCCTAGTTTGGGACCAGTTGACCGTGTGTGATATGTCCGGAATATTTTTTTTAGGAAATTGTTTGTAAAACAGATGTTTTCCGTTGTATTAATATAGCACAGCAGAAAAACGTATCGTGATATAGGTACGTAGTCTAGACGCATATAATCAATGTCTGAACTATCACATTACTTTGGGGATGAATACAATCAAAACGAATTCAGACTAGCAAAAATACTAAAATAGTATAAAATATTAAAGTAAGAAATATTCCCTTTGAAATATCATGTTTTAAAAACAACACAACAGCAACAAAGCAAGCTTGAGTTATATTTGTTGACGCAAGAAATGCAACAAACTGAGAGAATCTATATCATAAAATGTTTGCTTAGTGGCCGTGGTGGCCCCGGTTGAAGAATAGGCCCCTCCATATCTACCTATCCGCGGATGTCGTAAGAGGCGACTAAGGGAAAAAAGCTAGGGGATGGGCAGCAGCGTCCCTCATTTTAACAACGATAGCTCTAACTGCGCTCGCCAACCCGCATGCCCAGCGTGGTGAGTATGGGCAAATCCCCCCACATGATAAGGAATTCGCTCTGTCTGTGGGGGAGGCCATGTTCAGCAGTGGACGTCGTACGGCTGAAATGATAATGATGATGAGAAGCTTTATGACTACATATCGATATGACTAGATAGCAGGTAAGACTAGACTAGACTAATCTAGTCTAGTCTAGCTTTATGACTAAATATTGATATGACTACATGCTGTCCGACTACAAGGCGTAAAACTATAAACATTACCTACCTACACTCAATCGCATCGCATTCATGTTTGTGTGGCCTGCACCGAACAGCTTCCAGCAATCATCATCGTCATCATCCTGATGAAGTCCACTTCTGAACATAGGCCTCCCCCAAAGAGTGCCACGACGAACAGTCTCAAGCCTTCTCACTGAGACTGACCTCATAGCTCAGTTGGTAGTAACTCTGCCTTCTGCGCTAGAGGTCGCGGGTTCGATTCCCGAACTGGACAAACATTTTTGTAATGAACACAGATGTTTGTTCTGTGTCTGGGTGTTAAATATATATCTATTATGTTTATCAGTCTCTGGTACCCATAGTACAGGCTATGCCTTGTTTGGGATCAATTGACCGCGTGTCCGGAATATTAATTAATTTATTTATTTATTTATTCTTCTATTACTCCTTTTAAAAGTTAGTAAATCTTTTAAAAGGCCAATGTGTACGCTTCTATAACAAGGCCGCAAGCGATGTGCTAAAGGAACCAACTAGCAAATTTAAAAACTTAAATAATCGAAACCTCTGTAATAAATCTTTTTCATAATATCCAACTATTGAGATGAAAATAAAGTATAAGATATTTTTAACAAAAACTAAAAACCGACTTCAAATTCCTGAATATTTACAAGATTAATATCAACCTCTTTTTTTGTACCTCTTTGCGTTTTGCTTACCTACTGAGGATGACACTGGCCACCTACACTTTCAAATAAAAAACATAAGTAAGTATGACATCCATTCATCATCAATAATAGCTCTTACGGTACTGACTGACTGACTGACAATCAAACGTAGTGGTTTTATTCTCTTTGCAAAATAAATAAATAAATATAAAATAGAGAGAGCCTAACCAAAATCCAATGAGTATGAAATTTGCAGGGTAGCTTCCTGTTGTAACGTATGGATGCCCAGAAAGGAATTCCCGACACACAACCCCTAAGGTTAAGTTTTATGTAAAAATAGCAGCAACCGAACGAAGTCGCGGGGACTCTATACACCAGCGAAATAATTATCAAAATCGGTTTAGTATTGGATATCGAGTAACATACACACAAAAAAAAAAACAGCCGACTTGACAACCTCCTCCTTTTTGAAGTCGGTTAAAAAAGATTGGGATTGAATATGCCTACTCGATTATTAATAAAGATGTAAAACTTACATAAATTCAACTATATTTAAGACGTTTCAAAATAATCCCCTTAAAAATACCCTACGCACCAAAAAACAACCTGAATTTAGAGAAAAATACCCTAAGTTGCATAAAATAGGGAAAATAGGGAATATATAAATGAAATAGCATAACATAGCATAAATGTGTAATTAATTGTGTATCAATGTAGTGGAAATAAAGGCTTTTTTACTTTTACTTTACTTTACCCTAAGTTGTGGACACTGACTAACGGAAGTGTGCTAAGTGGCGCGAACATCTTCCGTTAGACAGTTCAGACTATCAGATCGCGCTGCACATCAATTTAATAAACATTTTCAAAGCTCGTGACCCAGTCTAGTGTGCACCCACCCTACGTTGCAACCAAAACGCTGATCCCAGAATACCCCAGATTGCCGAATGAATAATTCATCGCGATATAAAAGGATACATGCTGAATAAAATTCATGAATAGCCTGATCGCTCTTGTGTCTTTTGCTAAATGTGTATGAATTTTATCGGATTAAGTGATTCAAAAGCAATTACTTTTATCGCATACCTTACTAGGTATACGATACAGGTTGTAGTCATCATCATCATCATCAGCCTGTATAAGTCCACTGCTGGACATAGGCCTCCCCTAAAGAGTTCCACGACGAACGGTCTTGAGCCTTCTCCATCCACCGACTTCCCGCAACCTTCACAATGTAGTCGGTCCATCGGGTGGGGGGCCTTCCAACACTGCGGCGCCCGTTTCGTGGTCGCCATTCGAGAACCTTTACTCCCCAATGGTTATCGGTTCTGCGAGCTATATGGCCTGCCCACTGCCACTTCAACTTGCTAATTCTGAGAGCTATGGCGGTGACCTCATAGCTTATAGCGGTGTAGGTTGTAGTAACGTGGTCCAAAACTGGTATACAATCCCCAAAAGGGGCTTATTCTATCAATAAAAATTAACTTCAACAGATCTTGATCCAATTTTCATAAAATTAACTTTTTAGTTATTCAATTATAACAAATTCAAAATTCAAAGACATTAGGTATCAACTAAGGTATTAAGCTTATGAGAAGCGGATGTCGTAAGAGGCGACTAAGGGAAAAAAGCTAGGGGATGGGCAGCAGCGTCCCTCATTTTAACAACGATAGCTCTAACTGCGCTCGCCAACCCGCATGCCCAGCGTGGTGAGTATGGGCAAATCCCCCCACATGATAAGGAATTTGCTCTGTCTGTGGGGGAGGCCATGTTCAGCAGTGGACGTCGAACTGCTGAAATGAAGATGATGATGATGATGAGGATACTATCTGACCGGCCCGTAACTTCGTCCGCGTGTTCAAGTATGTTCCTACCTTGACTCTTGTCACTTTGTACACTTGGGATCTTGATTTTGCGACCCAGGTTAACATGTATACAACCAAAGGGGAGTAAAGGTTCTCGAATGGCGACCACGAACCGGGTGACGCAGTTTGACTTGACTAAAAATGTTTCAGTAATAACAAGCTATACTATCCATGTTTGATACAGAAACCGAACGTAATTTGACGGCCGGCCACTTTAAGAAAGCAACCGTAACCTTATTTTTATGAATTTTTGATACGATTGAGTATTTAGCCAATCAGTGGATTGGGAATTTTGTGTTCATGAATGTGTCAGTACATTTAGGCTACTTTTAAAACTTTAATAAAGAAAATATTCATATCGCCCGCTCAAATTGGCGGGGGCACTGCCACCTCCCGACGAAAGAGATGTAACATTTGTTGCCAATCCCCTTGAGTAAACCTAAACCATTTTTTTGTTACAGAGTGCGCGATACACGTTAAAGCGTCGCGCAACGTCCGCGTTCATTCGGGCCACCTGCCCCGGACGCACGGATGCCGCCTTCTCCTCGCCCAACCATCACCACGATACGCCATCCTCGCTGAACTACACAAGCTCAACGTACCATGTACCGCTGGCTTCATCCGATACGCTCCCAACACACCCATCCTCTGCGGGAAGCTAGAACAACTCCCCGCACAAAACAGGAGATATTTGTACCAGTCAGCGACAAAAAACTCCATGGAACTCCATGGCCGACCCACGTTCGCCGTAGTATTCCGTCAAGTAGATCATTGCCATGATGTGCTGCTGACGGCTAGAAACGGCTCGTTCGAAGTCGGCCCAACGACCAAGCTCCTCTGCTCGTACAAAATCCACCTGCCGTTTGGCAATCGGGTTGCTTTACGCCTCCAAATGGGAACGGGGTCTATGACGGGTAGGGAGGACGACCTATCGAATATTATACATGAAGATGCTCAAGCGCTGTGTCGGGGTATGGAGCTATCGTTGCAAAATGGACAGTCGAGGTGGAGGCATTGCTCTCAACCAGGAGATCCTTTACGCAACGTTCAAATAGTCTCAGAAGGGAACTTTGTAAGATTGAATATCAGTGTGCTAGCGAAGAAGAATACATCAGCTATGTGGCTGAAGGTGTGGTGGATGGATAAGCCTATAGAAGAAGTCATTGGGCATTGTGACTATGGGTGGGTACTTTCGGGGGATTTTTGCATATCAGTGGCGAGGGAGTCGAAGAGGGCGTGGAGGCAGGCGGAGGCCGAGTGTGTGAGGCTGGGAGGGCACCTGGCCAGTGTGCTGAGTGACACGCAACAGCGGATAATGGACCAGCTGCTAATTAATTCGTAAGTATTTGTTTTAAGTCAGTTAATTTGTATGAGCTAGTGTTAATGGCTGTCACTAATTCTTAGAATTTTTAATACTGTTGCCTACAACACTCTAATCTTTTCATTGGGGTCACCTCATTTAAATTCAAATGTCAGTTTTAATTGGCTGTGGGCGTGAAAAATTACAGTAAAAAACATTGGTTCTTTATTATGAAGTTAGAATTTCACGCCCACGATCAGTCATCAATCACTCATCAGTCACTTGGAAATTATTAAGATATATTTTTATTTTTTTACGATGATTGTTAGGCGTTTGACCACCAACTCACTTTTGCAAGTGAGATGTGGCCTAAGATGAAGCACTCTTTACCAGACGGAACTTATTCACTCTAGATTTAAAGACTCCTAGATTGTACTCTTCCGGGAAAACAGACGCAGGCAAATCGTTCCACTCTTTGCCAGTACTTATAATAAAAGTGGAGCAGAAACGTTTGGTTCGACACTGTGGTATGTCGACCAGGTAAAGGTGGTATTTACCTGATATACCCTTTTTTTTAAATAACCCTTTACCATATATCTTCAAGCTAGCTAACTAGCTTTTCAAACCATATAAACCAAGCTAGATAGGTACACTCACGTTCATAAACTATACTATAAGGGTCAACTTTCAATAGGTATTATCGGCAGTCATGATTTTTTCTTATAGTGTTCCTGCACCCATGGAATTGAGCTCGATTCTGAATTAACTCTGCTGTTTGCTTGCGTATTAGGTACTTGTTTTTTCTTGCCCATCCGGCATTAGGTCAATGACTATGATGGTATGACTAGTGAGGTATGGGAACGATGAAAAGGGCCAGTAAATATAAAAAAATATTTAGTTTAGGTGTGACATCAAAATCTTATAGACCATGAAAGTAGCAATGTCAATAAACTGTGTAGGTTATTTGGTTTATTTGGTTAATTGATCTGTTTATATTCATACTTTTTGTTGTATTTATATACTATTTTTAAATATTTTTTAATTTTTTTTTTTTTTTTAAATATTCCGGACATATCACACACGGTCAACTGATCCCAAACTAGGCATAGCCTGTACTATGGGTACCAGAGACTGATATACATAATATATATATACTTAACACCCAGACACAGAACAAACATCTGTGTTAGTCACAAATGTTTGTCCAGTGGGGGAATCGAACCCGCGACCTCTAGCGCAGAAGGCAGAGTTACTACCAACTGAGCTATGAGGCCAGCCTATTGCTTACTACCTACCTAATACTTACCCAGTTTGAGTGCTCGTGTTATCTGAGAAAGCACCAACTAGGTTCTGACGAGTGTGGGTGTCCACACAAACCCTACGTGGGTTTTAGGGCATCATCATCATCATCATCATCAGCCTGTAGAAGTCCACTGCTGGACATAGGCCTCCCCCAAAGAGTTCCATGACGAACGGTCTTGAGCCTTCTCCATCCACCGACTTCCCGCAACCTTCACAATGTCGTCGGTCCATTGGGTGGGGGGCCTTCCAACACTGCGTCGCCCGGTTCGTGGTCGCCATTCGAGAACCTTTACAGTGGGTTTTAGGGCACAAAAACAAAAATCGTAACCATTTTTTAAATAAAGGGTAGAATAAATAAAAAAATTTTTTTTAGGAAACCAAAGCTTTGTGTAATTTTAACTAATTTTATGCTTTTTTTCAGTCCCGGCGCTGGAGTGGATGACGTCTATTGGATCGGGGCCACTGATGCCGTCCACGAAGGAGAGTTCCGATGGTCCGACGGTCTACCCTTCTCCTTTGCACGTAAGTTTATTGTTAAGAGGTTAAGAGTTAAAAACCTATTTAAGATCTATAAAACTTATGACTGGCTTTGCCCTGGTTATCGTATATTCTACGTGGAGATAAATAATAATAAATAAATAAATATTCCGGACATATGACACACGGTCAACTGATCCCAAACTAGGCATAGCCTGTACTATGGGTAACAGAGACTGATATACATAATAGATGAATATTTAACACCCAAACACAGAACAAACATCTGTGTTAGTCACAAATGTTTGTCCAGCGCGGGAATCGAACCCGCGACCTCTAGCGCAGAAGGCAGAGTTACTACCAACTGAGCTATGAGGCCTGATCCGTAGAATCAAACTACAAAACTAATATTATGCTAGTTATAGGATAATAGAAAGTTGATACGAGGTGATTCAATATGTATACTATCTCGAATGGGCTTATTCTACACCCGATTGGCAATAAAATTTGTTCTACGGCATTTTAAATTCGTCATTTCTTTGGAAAAACACGGAAAACCCACCCAAACTGATAGACAGACAGACAGCAAAGTGATTCTTTATTCTTTATTGTACACAAGAAAACACAGATTACAGCAATAAAAAAGAAAGGTATGTACAAAGGCGAGCTTAACCCTAAAAAGAGTTTTCTTCCAGCAAACCTTTGAGGCTAGAGAGAAGTGATTATAGTGATTATAGGGATCTAATGGTTTCGTTCTCAAAACATTTGCTCTTCTAAAGTATTCACACAATAAGTGGAAGAGCCAGCGGTTAGTTTACACCAGTTAAACCATACCATGAACTGAATGTAATTATGGTATCATCACGGTGAATGTGTGAATGTGGTGGTGGTCATGGTGAATGTTCAAACAGATTAATATGAATAGGTATATTAACTTTGTAAAAACTGGTTGTTTTCATACGAGGACGAATGAGCCATTTCATTTTAATTATTACGAAACAATAAATAATTATGTTTAATAATATTATACAATAATAATATATATAATAAATTCATTTATTTCAGACAGGTCCATACAGAAATACAATTTTAAAGAGCCAAAAAACAATAATTACCTTACCTAACGCACATTAAACTAAGAGGATCTGGAAGCCATATGTACGGCATTCCATTTCCGGACGACGGGACAGTCAACCATGTCCATTATTGTGACGAGGAGGCTATTGGGGCTAGCTCGCACGCGGCGCATCAAGGAGGCAACAATAAGCAACGCGAGTGACCGCATAATATAAGTTTGTCGCTTCGTACACTTGGAGATCATAATTTTCCGACCCCGGGTACGTTACGGTTCCCAATCATCATCATCATCATCATCATCAGCTTGTAGAAGTCCACTGCTAGACATAGGCCTCCCCCAAAGAGTTCCACTACGAACGGTCTTGAGCCTTCTCCATCCACCGACTTCCCGCAACCTTCACAATGTCGTCGGTCCATCGGGTGGGGGGCCTTCCAACACTGCGTCGCCCGGTTCGTGGTCGCCATTCGAGAACCTTTACTCCCCAACGGTTGTCGGTCCTGCGAGCTATATGGCCTGCCCACTGCCACTTCAACTTGCTAATTCTGAGAGCTATGTTGGTGACCTTAGTTCTTCTACGGTTCCCAATACGTGTTTAATATTGACTGGCCTCATAGCTCAGTGAGTAGTAACCCTGCCTTCTGCGCTAGAGGTCGCGGGTTCGATCCCCGCACTGGACGAACATTTGTGTGATAAACACATATGTTTGATCTGTGATGTTGATGGGTGTTTAATATTTATCTATTATATATATCAGTCTCTGATCACCATAGTACAGGCTATGCCTAGTCCGGGATCAGTCGACAGTGTGAATAAAAAAATTAACAAAAATTACTCTAATATTTGTATAATATTTAATTCGCTAAGAGTATTTTTAAGTTTTAATTTTAGACAGTAGGCACTTTGGTATATACTGTAAGCTTGCTGTTTTAACTGAAATAAATAATTCTAATTCTAATTCTCACGTACGGAATACTCACTACTGCAAAATGTGGGCATGTGCCAAAATATTTGAACGCGTCTCTTACTACCACCAAGACAACTTCAAGGATCTGATCTGAGAGGTTGTCAACCATGCTGGGGCATAAAAGTCATGAGCCTATTTATTTATTTAATTTGTTTAGAATGATGCATGAAAAAGGATACTTGCTCTTAAGCTTGCTCTCTAGTCACTCGGACTCCGTCTAGACGCCGCGGCGTCACTTAATGGTCACAATTTATATTATTGTTAATACATTAGACTCATATGTTGCAGTTATATTTATATAATATACCAAGAAGGAGATCATGGGTTTTATTGTGGAGTTTGAAAGTTCAAGGTCAGGAAGATTTATTCGCTATAAATTGGAGCAGCCAGCCTGCATTACCTCCGCCTTACAGATCGCAGCCAAATAACATTATTTGTTTCAAATAGTGTGGTGTTCCTACGGTACTTAAGGTTGCCGAGCAGAGGGTTCGGGGTCGGAAACGCGTGCATGCTGCTTCTGGTATTGCAAGCATTCATAGGCTACGGTAATAACTTAGCAACAGGTTCCCCGTAAGCATGGTTGCCACCTAAGTTGTATACAAACAAAATCCCAAAAGAGTACAATCTGGAAGTCTTCAAATTTAGAGTCAATAAGTTATTTCTGGGAAAGCGTGCTCCATCTTAGGCCACATCACACTTGCAAAAGTGAGATGGGGGCCAAACGATTAACCATACTCAATAAAAAAAATGCCGAGCCGTGGTGGCCCCGGCTGAAGAATAGGCCCCTCCATATCTACCTATCCGCGGATGTCGTAAGAGGCGACTAAGGGAAAAATGCTAGGAGATGGGCAGCAGCGTACCTCATTTTAACAACGATAGCTCTAACTGCGCTCGCCAACTCGCATGCCCAGCGTGGTGAGTATGGGCAAATTACCCCACATGATAAGGAATTAACTCTGTCTGTGGGGGAGGCCATGTTCAGCAGTGGACGTCGTACGGCTGAAATGATGATGATGATGATGAATTAAAAAAAAATAAAAAAAAAATACCCCGTACCACATAAATTTTCCAAATGGAAAATCCATTGATTCAAACTCACGACGTCACTACCACCACACCACCAATGCTCTCACAGTATTTCAGTCCGCGTTGATGGAATGCATTGACTGGCCTCATAGCTCAGTTGGTAGTAACTCTGCCTTCTGCGCTAGAGGTCGCATGTTCGATTGCCGCACAGGACGAACATTTGTGTAATGAACACAGATGTTTGTTCTGTGTCTGGGTGTTAAATATATAATTATCGTATATCAGTCTCTGGTACCCATAGTACAAGCTATGCCCAGTTTGGGATCAGTTGACCGTGTATGATATGTCCGGAATATTTATTTATTTATTCGGCCCGAATAAAACTGTGCGTGATTAATCATGACATAAATTCGCGATATTTGCTTATTCAAATTGAAATGTTAATGTTGTTTCACGTGGAGTGTTTGGATACACAACCTACTTTTATCTGGCGTAGCGGGCGAGTGCCCGTCTGTGGCGCAATGGGTACAGGTTCATGATCTGCAAATATTTGTTACGGGTCGGGGTGTGTACCATAGTACTCGTAGTTTCTGATACCCACAGGGAATCCAAGTGTAGGTTTAATACTACGTATTGTTTATTTATTGATCTGTTGGATATTGTTTATTTATTTACAGCTGATATAATATTATCCACTTTTCGATATGACGCTGGGTTTTCAGACAGTTGCAAAAAAAATATGTCAAGACTCACGACTGTTCAGCTAATATTTCTGTATTCTGAGGCTAATATGTAGAGTTCTTTATGACTTATTGCCAGGCAGCGCCCCAACACAATTTTACACGAATATGAACCTTAAATCTTCGAGACTGTCAGCATAAATCACGGACAAGACAAAATCAAAAAAAATATGCAGCACCATTTTGTCAGCACTATATTCTACGAATTTGAACCATAAATCATTGACACTTACTTTAACCTTTTACCTAAAGCGGTAGAGGTTATAGGTACTGGTACCGTTAAAACATTTCGGTACCATTATGCTATACCGGTAGGGCATTACGGTACCGTTATTTCATACTGGTAGATTTCGGTACCGAAATTTTGAGACGCGGCTAGTTCGCTAGGACACTCGCGCCGCGGTGGCGGGTTGGCGGCGTTTCATCAAAGAAAACCTTTATAAACCTTTATTTATTTCGGTTATAGGTACCGATAGCGAAATAAACCGAAATGAACTGCGAAGCCAGATTTTCCGGTACCGTTATATTTATCGGTAAATAAATTTTCGGATAACCGGAATTTATCGGTATGACGTCATATCGTTATTTAAAGGTACCTTTATATTCCGGTAACGTAACGCAGGGAACGTTACCGCCTAATAAAATCGCAAAGTCGGTGATACAAGATCATGCTTTGAAGGAGTCAGTTACCCCCCTCAAAACATGTTAGTAACTTCAAAGTTCAACTTTTTGTCGAACAAAAAAAAAGCTGATTCCTTTTATCCTAAGCTAAGCTTATTACTACAAGAATAGTAGACATTCTCTCGTTTCTCCAGGTGATCAGATCCTTGTAGCCTAATTAGCCCTTCGCCGCTTTAGGAATACTTACTGGTTTCCTTACGATGTTTTCCTTCACCGTTTTAAGCACGTGTAATGCACACTTAATTTTTTCTAATAGAAATACTGATTGGCGCACTGCCAGATACCCACGATCTGTGGATCGATAGACTGATGGTGGAGTCGATAAAGAAGCTACAATGGAGCTGACATGGTCGAACTCACCGACAAAAGCTCCAAAAAAAAAAAACAGAAAAAAAAAAAAAAAAACTGTGGATCGAAAGTCAGGGTACCTCCCGCCAGGCCAACACTGATTAAGAAGACAAACAAAAGATTGAAAGTCTTTTTGATTATACAACTAAGGTATCAAGCAAGCATACGGCCCACCTATTGGTAAGTGGTTACCGTAGCCTATGTACGCTTGCAATACCAGAGGCATCACGCACTCGTTGCCAACCCCTTAAAAAGTTCAAAACGCCCTTTTTGATGAACCCCATACTGTAGTCCTTGGGGAAAACCTCAGCAAGGAGATCATGAATGGGGGGGGGAATGAACTGGTGTACGAGTAAATTGGTCGGGCGGTTCAAATAAATAAATACAAAGGGATGTTTGCTTGTTGGATTATTGCCATTGGATACGTTGTGCTCAAATTTGATGGGTAGGATTTGGAGTACTTTTTATACAAAGTGATTCATAATTATGTATACCAATCCGAAAGGGGCTTTATTCAGTCAGCAATAAAGTTAGTAATTAAATAAATACATTGTATGAGCGGTTTTATCGCTAAGAATGCGATAGGGTAGTAGTAGGTAATGCCACAACACTTACTGGCCCCATAGCTCAGTTGGCAGTAACTCTGCCTTCTGCGCTAGAGGTCGCGGGTTCGACTCCAGCACTGGACAAACATGTTGTGTTATGAACGCAGATGTTGGTTCTGTGTCTTTATCTACATATATTATGTATATCAGTCTCTGGTAAGCATAGTACAGGCCTTGATTGGGATCAGTTGACCGTGTGTGATATGTCCGGAATATTTATTTATTTAAACATGCTACGAAGATGCTACCAAAGTGCTACGAAAATGCTACGATTAAAAATCAAAAATTTTCAGAACTGCAAATTCAAATTGGTGTTTATAAACATGTCCAATGAAACTTCAGCCTTTGCATATAAATAAAATACGAGCGGCCACATAGTTTGAACAATGTTCTGTGGCTTTAGCAGAGGTACCACGTTTTATATTTTCCATTAAGGATTTTACCCACTACAACGGATCATACTATGAAAGTAACTGTATCGGCTCATGCAAAACAATATTCTTTGTTTAAGTCACTATAAAACAATGCCCACTAGAACACCGTAGCGTGCCATGTCTGTACCGACAGAGAATTCACGAAGATAATATATATAATGATACGTTCTAGTGGGCACATTAGTGTCTGGCACCAGTCCACTACTTGTCTGATACGTTCATAGCACGGGCATAGTATGTTACGTTACTACTAAACTAACCGTTAAGGGTTCCATCTGAAAACCAGCGCCGCTACACTTCGTGTGCGGCATTAAAGCTGAGATAGAACCTTTTTTGGCTCACGCATGCACCTCGGCACGGACTAATGAATACCCTAGTTTTGTTTCTTCCTACCTACTTTTGTCTGTTACTTACCCACCTCTTTATAACCTTGTAGTGTATTTTCTAATTCGTTTTTGCTGTGCTTGTGTGTCCAAAGTAAATGTATTTTCTTTCTTTCTTACGTTGTAGTGGGCGAAGACCTTTCAAATGCAGTTTCGGAACATGATAAATGATCCATTCCTTGCTTCTTTCGTGAATTTTTGAGCAGGATTATCGCTTTCACCTCAACTTAGTTAGCGAACATAATACGAGTGGGTATAAGTACACAACCTACATAGACGATAATTATAAGCTATCCAATACCTAAAACCTTTGTATATCGTCTAACCACAACATAAATTATTTTCGTTTGTGTACATTTTTTGCTGACATAGGTAAGTCCAACAAGATAAATGTACAAACGATTAACCCTTACTAGCGCCGCATCGCAACGCATTAGCCATTACAATACATAAAAGATTACTTTTATGAAAATAATGTTTATATCGTCACCATAAAAGTCATCGAGACGAATATAATGAGCCAAACTCGGTAAGGCTACGACCGCTAGAAAGGAGATCTTGTAGCCACCAACTCCATAATCACTAAACTCTCACTCTATCTTTCACAATCTACCATCTCAATGGTACCATAATATGAATCCCCTGTTGACATACATATGGACACCAGCCCCCCGAGATACAGCTCTACGCTAGTTCGAGGGATGGGAAATATTCATGGCATTGTCTTTGTCACGGTTGGCATAGCTTTTCTACATTAGATTAGTTGTAGGTTAGATAAGGTTGTCTGGAAGAAATCGCTGCTTGCGATAAGACCGCCGATTGTAGGACAAATTGTTTTAGTGTTTTTATTATGTATAAGTACATGTCTTACATTGTGTCCTCAATAAAGCATTATATATATATTATATATATAAAATCACGCCTGTTTCCAGCCGTGGCCTCTGCCTACCCCTCTGAGGTAGGCAGAGACCACGGCTTTCCACTTGCTACGATCCTGACAGACCTTTTTATTCACTCTCATAACATTCCTCATACATGCTCGTCGGTTTAGAGTACTCTTGACCTGGTCGTTTTCCAAAACGTCCTCTTGTTGAGTATTGAATAAACCCTTGGTAACCATACAGTCCCGGAGAAAGTTGTCCGTAAGGCGGAGGTACCTCCCAGGCGGGGCGCTCCAATTTGGAGCGAGAAAATCTCGCTGTGCCTTACCTCCTCCAAAAAAAAGGGCAAAATGTGATGCGGTGCGGCTCTAGTGCGGTACAGCCTTAAATACAAATTATACCTGTCGCCGAGCGGACATTTCTCCCATTTCTCATAACATTTTCGATTGAAGCTGTGTCTGGAGAGCGGTCACGCAAAAATATTTATTTCGTGGTTATTCTTTTTTACAAAAATAATGGCTCATCAGATAGCGTGGTAACATTATTACATTATTACACACGAGTTACACTGAAAATAGGCCTCCCCTAAAGAGTTCCACGACGAACGGTCTTGAGCCTTCTCCATCCACCGACTTCCCGCAACCTTCACAATGTCGTCGGTCCATCGGGTGGGGGGCCTTCCAACACTGCGTCGCCCGGTTCGTGGTCGCCATTCGAGAACCTTTACTCCCCAACCGTTATCGGTTCTGCGAGCTATATGGCCTGCCCACTGCCACTTCAACTTGCTAATTCTGAGAGCTATGTCGGTAACCTTGGTTCTTCTACGAATTTCCTCATTTCGGATCTTATCACGTAGTGAAACTCCTAGCATAGCTCTCTCCATAGCCCGTTGTGCAACTTTGAGCTTGTGTATGAGGCCAATAGTTAACGACCAAGTCTCAGTGCCATATGTCATCACTGGCAACACGCACTGATTGTAGACTTTCGTCTTGAGGCTCTGCGGTATCTCCGACGAGAAGATATGACGAAGTTTCCCAAACGCTGCCCATCCGAGTTGGATTCGTCGGTTGACCTCTTTGTCGAAGTTGGACCTACCTAGTTGAATCGTCTGACCCAAATAGACATAGTGATCTACAACTTGAATGGTATCGTTCCCAACATTTACCGGTATGGGTGCGACATGAGCATTAGACATGATATTTGTCTTGCCCATGTTCATTTTAAGACCCACCTGTTGGGAGACGGTACTGAGGTCTCTGAGCATTGCACCAAGTTCCTCCAGCGATTCTGCCATTATGACTATATCATCGGCGAATCGAAGGTGAGTGATGTATTCGCCATTGATGTTGATCCCATGTCCGTCCCAGTGCAGAAGCTTAAAAACATCCTCCAATGCAGAGGTGAACAGTTTCGGAGAAATGACGTCTCCCTGTCTCACCCCTTTTTGCAATTGGATCGGATTTGTGCTCTGGTCCTGGAGTCGGATAGACATGGTGGCCTTACTGTACAAACACTTCAACACTTCGATATACCGGTAGTCGATCTGGCACCGCTGTAGTGACCGTAACACTGCCCAGGTCTCGACTGAATCGAAGGCTTTCTCGTAGTCCACAAACGCTAGACATAGTGGCCGATTATACTCTTCGGTCTTCTGTATAATCTGCCGAAGCGTGTGGATGTGATCTACGGTACTGAAGCCTTTGCGGAAGCCGGCTTGTTCGGGAGGCTGGAAGTCGTCAAACCTACGGGCGAGCCGGTTAGTGACAACTCTCGAAAACAGCTTATAGACATGGCTCAACAGCGAGATGGGCCTATAATTCTTCAAGAGGGTGTTGTCACCTTTCTTGAAAAACAGTACCACCACGCTCCTGTTCCACGCCTCAGGCGTTGTACCTTCGAGGATGACGGAATTAAATAGCTTCTGAAGGACTTTAAGTACCGGTGTTCCACCCGCTTTCAGAAGCTCTGACGTTATTCCGTCCTCCCCCGGTGCCTTATTGTTCTTAAGCTGTTTGAGGGCCGTCCGGATCTCGTATAGGCTGACGTCCGGGATGTCTTCGGTATAGTGCTGGGTTAGACGGGCTCTTGCATCGCTTGCCGTGCTTGGAGCAGGACTTTGCGATGAGGTGTACAGTTGTCCATAGAACTTCTCGAGCTCTCCCAAAATCTCAGGCTTCGACGAGACGATATTGCCGCTATCGGTCTTCAGTTTCGTCAACTGACTTTGTCCAATAGACAGATCTTTTGCGAACACTTTTGAGCCTTTATTACGCTCTATGGCGTGTTTAATACAATCTGTATTAAAAAGGCGCAAATCGTGTCGCATAGACTTAGAGATCTGCCTATTGAGCACGCCGTATTTCGACCTGTCCACTGAAGAATGCAGCTTCATATCGTTTCGCACAGCCATGAGTTTAAGAGTGTGCTCAGAGAGTTTCTGGGTTCTATTTTTACGGTGGGTCTTAAAGAACTCCGACCCAACCGCTTGGACAATTTCCACTAGCCCGTTGTTCAGCTCGTCCACTGTTTCGCATTCAGCCAGGCTTTGGAAGCGATTTTGGAGTTCTAACTGAAAGCTCTCGGGGTTTTGAATTTGGACAGGACTTGGGCGAAGAGTAGATTTCATCAGACGAGACCTTTCCAGCTTAATGTTGATATTCAATGAGCCTCTAACCATACGGTGATCACTGCCGGTTTTGACCCTGTTGATCACAGAGACATCATTGAATATTTGCCTCTTGGTCGTCATGATGAAATCTATCTCGCTTTTGTAACCACCGGGGTGCAGCCACGTCCATTTTCTGGACGGTCCTTTCTTGAAGAAAGAGTTCATCGCAAAGAGTCCCTCTTTCTCCATGAAGTCGACCAAACGCTGGCCCCTTTGGTTTCGCTGTCCAAAGCCGAATTGCCCCACTTTCAGTTCATCGCCGTTCCTCGTGCCTAGCCGCGCGTTGAAGTCCCCCATCACAACTGTAAAGTGTGTTTTCGAGGCATGCATGGCATTTGAAATGTCGTCATACATATCCTCCACTTCATCGTCTGGGCGTTTCGAGTGTGGGGCGTATACCTGTATGACCTTCAGCGAATACCGTTCGGTGATTCTGAGTATAAGGTATGCCACCCTGCTCGAAACGCTCACTATCTTTACAATATTGTTGACAAGGGACTTATGAACGAGAAACCCTATACCGTGTTGGGATAGCTGATCTCCCTCCCGGTAGTAGAATAAGTTGCCGGAATTTAGGATTATCGTGTCCTCCCCCTCTCTTCGGACTTCTGATAATCCTATGATATCCCAGCGCAACTTACTTACTACTTCTTCCAGCTCAATCAACTTCTCGTCGGTCCTCAACGTTCGTGCGTTGAATGTTACCAGGTCCAGGTTTCGTGGGGGTTGGTAGCTGGGCCTCTGCCGGGGATTCTTAGCACCCCCTGCTCCGCCGTTACCGTGGCTGTTACCAGTACCAGGAATAGCGGAGCTGCCGGGGACTGGGGGCCGTCTTTTATTTTTGCCTATCATAGGGGGGATTGGACCGTAACCCACCACGCTGGTCCAGTGCGGGTTGGTGGGTGGAGCGACAGAGCCTCTGATCGGCAGGGTGTACCACGTGCCGGTGAGGTTGTCTTGGGTTCCGAAAGGTGTTATCTGGAACCCCTTACACCCCTGATATAATTATTGATTTACAATCTTATGTACAAAAACAGCAGATAAAAATAAAAATTCATCATCATCATTTCAGAAGGAGGACTTCCACTGCTGAACATAGGCCAAGATATATAAACATAATTTGGCACATGCCCATAATTTGCAGTAGGTAATTTTGATATTATTTATTTAATATTCTTACTCTTTGTTGAATAAGCCCCTTTAGGGATAGTACACAGATTATTAATCACCTTGTATAATACGAGATAACGTTCTCTAGATGGGTACTTGGATATGCTAAGACGGGTTATTCCCGCTCGGTACACTCTATAGTTATGCAAATATTTATTTTTATACCCGCTCGGTACACTGCATACCAGAACAGTCAGAGAAAAAAGTGTTTAGCACATATGTATATTCCAACAGTGTTAAAATTATAAGGTGTTTTTTTCTATTTTACCTATATGTATTAGGTAGAACTAAACAAATTGAATTACTTACATTAGTAGATAGATACTTCTTAACATTTGTCCTTGCGAGAAAACGCAAGAATTGCAAATTGATTTTTTTACCATATGAGGTCTTCCATTGCCTGCAACATACTACGTCTACGTCGGTTTACCTGATGATAATAAAAGCTGATAACACTTTTAACACGAACTGTACTCCACTTCAAGTTTTTCAATACAAATTTCAAGTCCTTATAGAGAAGCAGTGTACAGAACGGGTATGAATGTATGGCATTGCAAAATGATTTTTAATGTTGCTTTAATTAGCTCACTGTACCGAACGGGTTTAACCCCTAAGACGACTATCCCCGTACTCCACGGAATGCTAAAAGCTCTGCTTACATTCAACAAGTTCAACCGAAACCGCACAGCCACAGACTGTAGCTACGTTACTCCCCACATTCCAAAAGCCTCAGAGCAGAGAATTCAAGTTTTAGTACCTAATCTCGTGTGAGCTTAAAGCTTCGTTGATTGGCCAAAAGGTGTTTATTTCAGTAATACACAAGAACTACTTTGAAACTTCTTGTACTGTTTACGGCACGATAGGTAGAGTCATTGAACTAGGTCAAGCCTACTAAGCAAAAATACCTACTGATAGGTACACATTTTTGCTGCACTATGCTAACTTATTTATTGTTATTTTATCGAAATTAAATCAGTGTAAAACGAGCACTCGTGGGTTTGTTTTGTACTTTAACTTTCCCTCTACTAATACTTTTATAACTGTAAAACCCTACACTTCTCAAGCCATGTTCAAACGACAAGCAAACTCAAACTAATTTTTTTTTTGTCATGAAGTTACTCCTTTACTACGTAAATGTTCATGAACATTTCACAGTATAGTCGTGTTGTCATCAAAGACAAGACATTCCTCAGCGGGTCATTGACCTAACTCAGGCCAAGAAAGAGTAGTGACTAGATGAACGAACGTAAAAGTTTTGCTAATTAACGATTAAAATTCTTTTAACACTTGTTTATACACATGATCAACAAGTTTTAAACCGCAGCAGAATTCACTACACCCACCATGTCCCCTAAAGGAGCAGTTTTAAAGTTTGATTTTTCAAGTTTAAAAAGTATCTCTCAAGTTTTGTAGTGATTGTAGGGATTGGATCGTTATATGACCTTGCATCATCATCATCATCATTTCAGCCGTAGGACGTCCACTGCTGAACATTTTTTTTTTTTTTTTTTTTTTTTATGTTATACGGAGGCAAACAGGCTTACGGCCCACCTGATGGTAAGTGGTTACCGTCGCCTATTGACATCAGCAACACCTGGAGCATTGCTAATGCGTTGCCTGCCAAACCCCTCCCCCCCTAAAGAGCTCTGGCAACCTTACTCACCGCAGGAACACAACACTATTTGAAACAAATAATCTGCGATCGAAGAATTGGCTGCGATCTTCTGTAAGGCGGAGGTACCTCCCCAGGCGGGCTGCTCCAATTTAGAGCGAGAAAATCTCGCTGTGCCCTACCTCTCGTAATCAATACATAAGCAAGAAACAATCATATGGGGAATTTGCCCATACTCGCCACGCTGGTCATGCGGGATGGCGAGCGCTGAGCTTTACTCTTGTTGTTGATAGGGAACGCTGCTGCCCATCCCCTAGCTTTGTTTTTTTTAGTCGCCTCTTACGACATCCACGGGTAGAAATGGATCCTATTCTTCAGCCGGGGCCACCACGGAAGATGATAGATGGTAGCCTACCCCAACGTATAACTAACTGGTCGTTAATATTGTCATTGTTGGGTAACAAAATGGCGGAACAAGGACAACAATTGCTCATTAATCATTTCATCCATACAACGGGAGAAGCCGCAAGAATGGATTTCATTATAACGCGAACGGAGTTTAGCGCGGAGATTAATTACTCGGGTTTATAATTAAACCCGGATGAGCTATTGCTACACAGAAAACTTCTTCTTAAAATATGGATGTTATACAACCGGAATAACGAGTACTTTTGGAATTGCTAGAGTAGGTACCAGTATCTTGTGCAAACTCACGTCATTTTGATAGATATATAGATAGACATTATTTAATCAGCCACCACATAAAATAAACAACAAAATGTGAACTTCTGTAAGTTAGCTCTGTAGCTAACAAACAAAAAACACTTCTAAACACAACAAGAGATAAAGTACTTATTACTTTTAATAAAAATAAAAAACTTTTAAAGAAAAAATATTAAAAAAAAAACAGTAATAGACAATAATAATAATAAATTTTTCAGAGCGTGGTGGCTAAAGGGAACTCAGCTCAGCATTTTGCATAATTTTGCTCACTCGGAATGAAACTGGCCACCTACACTCTTTTAAATAAAGATGGTCATATGTTCGAACTCGCGCCTTGAGGCTTCCGTACCATTACACTAGATCAGAAAAGCAGAATTCCAAATGTAGGAAGTGACAAACTTATATTTTACGGTCGCTCACGTAGCTCATTGTATGATATTGACCCAATATAACTTTGTCTCGCAATTATCCAATTTTAGGGGTTAAAACATCAAAACTCCTCAAGCTTAGACTTTAAAACAATCAACAAAATATGCAGGGCTTTTTCTCAATTTGACTTGGTATAGTTAGACTGATAACAATAGCCTTGTTCCGGTAAAGGTTAGTGTAATTACCGGCATTGTAACCGCAGGTAATTGGTGAATGAAGGGTTTGCTATCAAGTGAACCGCAGCCCTGTCACTTGACCTACTGCTGTAATTGACTCAGTGGTTCGGTTACACTGATCGCGGTACTATTGCGATATAATTTGATAAGGTAAAACTCTCGCCTATTTATTAAAGAAATAAAAATCATTTATTCACACAAACTGTATACAACAACAAGAAAAAAAAATAGTACAAAAACCATAGAAGTAGACGTGGATAACGCTGCCATCTACAGTAAGTATGTACGAAAAGCCCTGAGCTCAGCATGTGCTGTTATTCAAATTAACAGCGCTGATTAATCGACGAACATCCGATCAAATCCGGATGAAGGTTGTGTGTGTGTATTCTATCAGGTATGTTAAAACATACCTGATAGAATAGAATAGACAACGTTTCATTGACATGCACCCAAAAACAGCAGAACGGACATAGGAAGGAACATACAAGGAGTAAGAACACAACAAAGAACAAACCTAGTAGACTATAAGCCACTGACCTATAAGTAGGCAGTCATCCACCTAACTTACAGGGGCCAACCAGTCTCTCTCCGTATCGGGTGCAGCCAAACAGGCCCTGGCTCAGTTTACTGCTGCTTTACATATCAATCTAACAAAACAGACAGGGTCTAGGTCTAGGCAGTTATGCCCCGTGAGCAATTCATGAATTAATTATGTTTCTTTACATGTATAGCAATTGCTGTCAATATTTTTTCAAAATTTCCCCTCAATACTTTCCTTATGACAAGTAAAGATGGGAACGTATAAGCATGATGTTTTCACAAGTACCTACTGCCGTTGCCATGCCGTGAGCCCCGGGTGCAGCTTTGAAGTTAACCACCATGTTTCTCACCTTTTCTTATCTTCCAGATTGGTTTCCCGGCTACCGCAAGCACAGCAGCCAGCCGAACGACGACGGCACCTCCGGCCAGGACTGCGTGGAGGCGAGGCGAGAGTTCCCCCCGCGGCCCGCCCCCGCCGCGCCCACCTTCATGTGGAACGATAGGGGCTGTCGAGAGCATAACTACTTCGTCTGCGAACGGCCTAGTGTTGAAGGTAAGAGCACATAATCATCATCATCTTTCAGGCCGTAGGACGTCCACGGCTGAACCATAAGCCCCCATAGATTTCCAGCGCGACCGACCTTGTACGGCCTGCAGCCAAACAATTGTTTGGGGGGATTTGCCCATACTGGCCACGCTGGGCATTCGGGTTGAGGCAGATAAAGCTGGAAACGCTGTTGCTCATCCAATAGCTTTTTATTATTTAATTATTAAGAAACTAAGTTTACAGTGTGCCTGTAAACGGCATCAAAGTTGCACCGTCGCCTGTATAATGCCCCAGCCAGACTCTCGCGAGGCGCCACGTAGAGGCTCTTGGCACGAGTCTTGGCGAGTGGAGGCAGCAGGAGTGCTAACTATCCACACTCTCGATTCATTCAGTTGCCCGCTACGTCTTTCTCTATCCGCTATGTCTTTCTCTACGTCTTTTATCTCGCGTCCATTGACTCGCGTCCGAAAAGCCGACACGAAGCGGAGCGGCATCGGCAGTGAGGCGAGGCGAGGGCAGACGAATGGACACGAGCGCACCGTCCTCACTCTCGCACTCGCGTTCCCTCGTGTGGCCTCGTGGAGAGTCTGGATGGGGCATAAAAGCTCATTGCAATTTGCAATTATGCCAAACTACTTTGAATGCTACACCCTGGTGTTATAGAAAACAGTGTTACATTAATGCCTTTAGCCCCATTTACATAGTATTACGAAACTAAGGACTTAACTGTTACATTGTGTAGGTAGCTGGTACGACGCGGACCCCTAATGTCGTTAAGTGCAGGCCCAGGATTGCAAACGCTGATGCAGCACATGCCGCGTGTCGCGATATTACAGCGACACAGTGTACACGAGCATTTACAAGATACATACAAACTTCACCAAACCTGTCGAAGCTTGGTCGCGAAGAACAGGCGTCAATTCAACTATGTAGAATGGAATATAAATTTATTGTACACGAAAAGAAAAAAAGAAAAAACTATAAAAAAGTGTGACAATTTAGCACGACGGCGAGACGTGCGTCATTTAACTTTTTGTTTTGACTTCAGACTAACATTACATCGCAGTAGCTGTCAAATTTGATTCGTTTTTTAAATTTCTGTTCTATTTAGTGTAAGTCCAACTATGTCTTTACACATTTTTCTTACGGTTTAAAATAACGAAAACCCTGTTAAACATTTAAAATAGTTTTTTTTTAAATCCATTCTTCAACTTCTCATGGCGATTAAAGTGTGGACTTTGTAATTTTGTTACAATACTATGCAACTAGCCTACCTAAATTTATTTTATACTCGTAGTGAGAAAGTGAGCTTACTGGTACAATTTCCACTGCGTCGAAGCTGATTCACCGCTATAAACGGCTATACGAGCGCGTCCTCGCGATTATAGCACACACACAAGTGTACTAACACTGATAAAGCTGATTACATACCCACCGCCAATTTTTTACACTTATTACACAGTGTATTTCTTCCAGATTTCAGCTGTGTTTACAAGTGTATAAGGTTGACTTTACACTGTTTAGCGAATCAATCGCTTTGCCGCAACTATGAGAAAGCGTTCATTGATATTAAACAGTTTTTTTTATTTCCATATTTTAGGTTATTTTTTTTACTTAAGTAATATTTTTTTTACAGAAACTTAAAACTAATACAAGTTAATATTAACAAAATACACAAGAAACAGTTGAGCCATCTAAAGACCGTTACAAACGATCTACATCAACTGATCCAGATCACTACCAGTCGGAAGCGTCCCCAAGACGCTGGCGGAATTGCCACGCTGGATGGCAATGCTAATTCGCTGGGCCAAATAAGAGCCAGCTCAAATAAATAATGTTAATAATGTTTTTCAACATATATTCTCATGGATGTGTGCTTTCTCTTAAACGTCGCCTTTTTATATCTTATAGTTATGTTTTTTTTTTAATACAAAATAGGCTAACGTTTGACCACAATCTCACCTGATGTTAAGTAATGATGTGGTCTACGGTGTAGTAATCGAAATTCTGTTTTAAATTGTCTCTACACTCTATCTTTTGCTACCAAATATCTTCAAAGCAATGTGGCTAATTTCAAGCCTTGTTTGACTTGAAATAAGATGAATAATCTATATTTTAAGGAAGGTAATCGAGAATTCAACCAAAATTTCTACGTTTGTAAATGTAGAGTGGAATTTCCTATATTCCATGTACTTAAGGCGCTAAAAAACTCAAAATAAAATGTCGAGTGGGCGGAGAGAAGAAAGTGACAGCGCTATGTACTATAATTGAATGCAGGAAGAGATAGCAAGCGTTAGAAGGCGCTTGAAAGTAATCGACGTAAGCGACATATAAGAATATATCGATTATCTTAAAAACTATGTATTTTTTTAAAAAGTGTCTTGGATTTAGGTACCCAATGCTATTGTCTAAACATTATTTAAAAAAAAGTTATTTTTGTTAGATAGTCTCAGAGTATTTTCGAAAAAACTGTTGCAGAGGACCCAAATTTAAAAAATAATAAATCGAGAAAAGTTTTACCAATCGCGTTTCTATCTTGGATTTAGGTAAATAAATTGATCAAGTTATCTTTGTCATAAAAATCAAAACTGTGCGTTTTGCGGTTATTGAGAAAAAACAATTCAAAAATCATAAAACAATTTAACCCTCACCTTAAATGAAATATTGCTTTATATCTGAAACATGTGGAACTTTCGTAATTACGGCAACAGTATTTCAGAATTCATTTCCAATTTTAATACAGCCTCTTTGGCATACTGGATGGCAGCCACATGGCGCTTTTTCCACACGCTAAATTATAACGTATTAATAATCGATATCAATTTGAACTAGATACCTTGACACACGAACGGGTAGACAAACAGACGGCAAGACAGATCGTCGGTCTGTACAAAGTACTATAAATAGTAGTAGTTTATGGGTTCCGTTTGCGAGGCCTCCGCGTGCAAGGCACATTTTTTTTATACTTCTAAGGTGGCAAACCAGAATACGGCTCACCTGTAGGTAAATGGTTACCGTAGCCTATGAACGCTTGCAATACCAGAGGCATCACGCACGCATTGCCGACCCCGAACCCTCCCTCCCTTTGGAGAAGAGCCTTACCCTGGCAATTTACTCACCGCAAAGCACAGCTATTTCAGACAAATAATGTTATTTGGTATCTTCTGCAAAGCGGAGGAACTCTCCAGGCGGGCTGCTCCAATTTAAAGCGAGAAAATCTCGACCTACCTCCTCAAAAACATGACACAGTGACACCGCATGGCATTTAACGTGTTAACAACATTCTTTTAAACGGGCCCGTGGTGGTACAGCCTAAGAATACCACTGAAGTTTTAGACCATAAGCGTTTCCATTGTGTGGTTAAGCCCCCATTAAAGGGAAAGTTTAGGCCATAAAACATCGGGCCACGAAATAAAAGCCTTCGCTTTGTGGAAACAATCTCTAACGTTTTTACGCTCAGAGTAGAAATCAATCGAGCGCGGACGATAGCAGTCGACTGCTAGTTGTAATCAACTTGATTAAACCCGCGGTTTCACACGGTTAAAAGTAGTATGGCATAAAGGCTACTTTAGTTGGAAGTAGGATACTACTTCCTAATATGAAAGTTTGTAAGGATGTTTGGATGTTTCTCGTTCAATCACGCCGTAACGTCTCGACAGATTTCGATGTAACTTGTATGAGATATTACTCTATACCTAGAATAGCATATACGCTACTTTTTATAGGTACCACGCGAGCGAAGCCACCGTCGTAAGCTAGTCTAGGTTTAACACGTTCTTCTTTTTTTTAAATCGTATTTTAATCCTATATTTTATTCTTAGCAACCCCTTGATCGATTTAACTTTTATTCTTACCAGTAAATTTTGGTAGTACAACCTTTAGACCTACTAAATTCCATGCAGATAGGATTAAAGGTTCCAAAGGCTTACAAATAAACATACAACGTCGAAGTTGTTTGTGAGATCTTTAAAATAAAAAAAATATTCCGGACATATTCACACGGTCAACTTATCCCAAACTAGGCATAGCCTGTACTATGGGTACCAGAGACTGATAAATATAATAGATAAATATTTGACACCCAGACACAGAACAAACATCTGTGTTTATCACACAAATGTTTGTCCAGTGCGGGGATCGAACCCGCGACCTCTAGCGCAGAAGGCAGAGTTACTACTAACTGAGCTATGAGGCTTTGTTCGCTTCGCTCGCTTGAACAAATATAGTTCATACATGCGCAGACGATTTAGCTTGATTACTACTCTGTTCTACGAGCCGTTGATAGATGCCCTCACTTATCTCTCGTCAGTTGTAGGCATACCGATGGCAGCCATTTTTCCAGACGCAAAATTACAACGTTTTCCGCGAAAAAAATACCAAGAACACCTAAATTACGGGCTGCAAGAAAATTACCTAAAGTTCATTGTGTATAGACTTTCTGGCGCCTTTCACGAAGAAAAGATTAGGCAATTTATTTCAAATAAGGTTTTTTCAGGTATTTGAAAATCTGGTAAAATGGTGGGAGTTTATTAGTCTTCGTAGTAATTGGTTAGAACCAAACCAAGGCTTCCAAATAGGATAACGATGATGAGTAAATGAATCAGTGGAATTCCGCCGCGAATTTCGGGGCTAAAATTACTTAGAGGGTTTATAATGAATCAATATTAATTAAATTGTGCCGTTAGTCTCAGCGCCGCCGGTTCGCGGATTTTGGGCCTACAGTTACCTACTTTATTTTAACGGGTGATGATGATTGATTATCAAAAACTGCGATACCAAATGCCGTTTTAATCGAATATCTCTAAACGTAAATTAAATATTTACTGGTTTCCTGAATTTTAATCCATCCACTGAGCCACGCCATAGAGTTGTAGAAAAACATTCTTAAATATCGAAATCCAGGTGCGCCAAATCCGGGTGCCCACCAGAATGTGGAGAGCCCTCGTCACATCTACCCCTGCTTTGAAACTAAAGGGTTTGAAGGGAAGTTGCTTAGTAGGGAGGGTCTAAGTTGACTGGTGACGGTGTGACCTAGTTGGACGCAGAACGCATTTTATGTGTGGGCACGCTATTGTCGTATGCCAAATGACAGGCAGAGCGCGAATGCTCCTTTGTATCGCTGTTAGACAGCTGGCTTACATAACACAGGTGGGTGTATTTTTAGGATAGGTAGAGCCGTTGAGATTCCTATTACAGCGAAGCCATGGGCGCAAGCTAGTATGACATATCTGTACGGTCATCTGTGCATGTCTTCGGTATGTGTCTGTCAAATAAATTTATTTGATTTTCATTCCATTCCTTATCAAACACTATCGCCGTTTGAAAACAGCTGAATACTTTTAAATAATTCATGAACCTTAATTCTAAACAGCTATTTCATGGCCTTTTTAACACGACCAAGTTAATTGAGCAGAAAATTCAAAGCTGAACTTCGGTATCCATGACAAAAAGACATTACAAGTAACCACCAACAAGAAAACTTTCCCTCCATTTCTCAATTTAATATTTTTACGGTCGGGATTATCGGACCCTTAACTGTCAAAGTTTTGTCTTTGAATGTAAGTTAACTGTTCTATTGATCCGCAAAAGTAATGCTCAGTTACAAATGCTATTTTTAACCGACTTCAAAAAAGGTCAAGATTCGATTACTCAGTATGTTTTTTTACGTATGCACGAGTAGGTTATAGGTATCTCTTTGAATCATTTTTTTCTATTTTGAAGGGAAATATAGGTACCATATAAAAATGTTACTGCCTACTACACCATCTCTTGACTACACAATTTTTCGAAACATTTTAAAGCAAATGGAAGAAAATATGTTTTTTCCCGCTATTATTCATTTTTTTATTGATGGATGTACTGTTGGATGTTTTTTTTTATGATATTTTTATTGATTCAAGCAATTTTATATAGGAATATTATGCAACAGGTGCTCCCTCATATTAAAAATTATCTCCAGAACGTGTAAGAATCCCTCTGAATAAATCAGCCAAAAACTGAGCTCCTCAAAATTGTTTCGAAGAGACATTATAATTCAAATCACACTATTGAAGAACTGCATTTTCAATGGTCTTACTTATCGTTAATAAACGTTATTCTGATCATGATCTGAATATAAATTTGAAACAATATCATCGATATTGAGCTAAATCGATGTAAATCGGTGTACAAGCAAAATTTAACGAGGCTATCGTCCAAATTCACTCGTGTGTTTTTTATACAACTAAGATAGCTAACAAGTATAAGGACCACCTGTATTATATGTATAGAGTAGGTATATTATATATATATATATATATATATATATATATATAAATATATTATTGTGCATGTTTATTTTTGATTATACTCCACCAGCCCTTATCGTACTCAATTTTTCCTGTACATCCAAAGGTTGTCTGTAAGAAATCGCTTAAAGTGATAAGACCGCCCATTGTACCGTCACAATTATTTCTAGTTTTAATTCTTTTTTATGATACTTTTGTTTACTGTGTGGTGTAGTGCAATAAAGAGTTTTCTATCTATCTGTTGGTACGTGGTTACGGTAGCCTATGAACGCTTGCAATACCAGACGCATCGCGCTTACGGCAACGTGAGCGTCGTCTATTACCAACCGACCAATCACGCTGTCCACCTAGTTGGACGGTTAGTATATATTTTTCTTAATCGACAGCCTGGTTTGTCGGTTCGTGATGCCTCTGGTATGCACAAAGACATTACATTTATTAAAAAAAATAGGCTTACTCTTATCCCCAAGACTGGTTGACATCCGCAGATCTCTAGGCGATGTGATCCTTGAAGATGTCTAAGGGGGTTAGTCACTGGCATGTCCGAACATTTGGCACATGTCCACATTTGCAGTAGTGTGTATACCATACGTAACAAACTGCAAACCCATCGCCGCTTTTAGCATATTTACTGGTTTCTCCCGATGTTTTCCTTCACCGTTTTAGGCACGTTAATGCGTTGTTCGAACACAAAAACTCTTTAGTGTATCACCGAGTTCGAACCGCCGACCTTCGATCAAAACTCAGGGAAAATGCAAATAGGCCAATTTTGTTAACTTCCTATTTTTTGTAATTCAGTCCGCATCTATATGGCTATTCTGCCCGATGTCTGAATCACATTTGAAATAAATACTTTTTTTCGCCCTAACGGGCAGGCTAAAGTTTGAAAGTAGCGCCGCCAGTGACGGAAAAGTTGAGAAGTAATAGGTTAGCATGGTATGGGCATGTCATGGGGAGGGATGAAAGTCATGTAACGAGAAGAGCGTTAGGTATGAATGTGCATGGATATAAGACTAGAGGAAGGCCGAAGAAAAGATGGATGGATTGTATTAAAGATGACATGAGTAAGAAAGATGTGAGTGCGGAGATGACGGCTAACAGAAGAGAGTGGAAGAAGAAAACATGTTGTGCCGACCCCACATAATGTGGGACAAGGGCAGGAAGAAGAAGAAGGGCAGGCTAAAGTCCAAGACTATTATATTATAGACGAAGATAATTTCTTACGTTTTGTTTATAAAATATTAGTCTTTCGTATTTATTGAAATAAATACGTTAATTAAAGTGCACCTGGCAACCCCACGCTATTGTTGCGCCAAATTGCCTGCACTGTGATCACGAAAGAGGTTAATTGTCCCACCTTTACGGCTCTTTCGGAGTGGACAGTAAAACCGGTCTTCTAAATGGTTCAGACAGGTTAAAGCCGCATTCACACTCATACTTTAAGTTCAATATTCATTTTATTCATGGAAATATTAAACATAATTTTGAAACATCTTAATCTGTTTGAATTTACACCTATTCTTAGCGGCCAAGTTTAGAAAATATAGGCAACCAAGACTTTGTTTTTCTATAAATTGGGACTTTATTCAACAAAAGACCTATAACAAATTAAGAAATAAACCTAAATATACTAACCTAATCAAAATAACTATTTAACTAACTACTAAGTATTAATAAAAAGCGACTGAATTTTTTATGATAGTCGTCATAAAAAAATATTTTTTTCTAATAAGCCTTTTACAATTATAGATATTCATGTATCGATTGAAGTTAATTTAGTCCCACGCTTTTTATCATATAAAGAATTACTTATATTTTGAACAACATTGGGAAAATGTTTTATAGTGCAAAATCACCCTAAGTAGGTATATATCCGTCGATGGAGTGGTGAGTAGCATGTCACTGCACACGAGGAAAGTAAAATCACACTAATGCATGAGGGAAATGGAATGAAGTGGGACGCAACGTAATGGCAGTGAGTAATAACGCGGGTTTTATAGTAAGTGCCTTGGTACTGGGCTTAGAAAGGCATTTCTTCTGCATTTTTTATTAAAAAAAACTAGCTGACGAACAGTCGCTCGCGTGGTTAATACGACTACGTTAATACGAATGTCCTACGCCTTCACAATAAATATAATAAATCATCATCTCCCTGCCCTTATCCCACTTCATGTGGGGTCGGCACAACATGTTTTTCTCTTCCACTCCCCTCTATCAGCCGTCAAATCAGTATTCACTCCTTTCTTACTCATGTCGTCAATAAATATAATAAATATAAATATTCCGGACATATTCAACTGATCCCAAACTAGGCATAGCCTGTACAATGAGTACCAGAGACTGATATACATAATAGATATATTTTTAACACCCAGACACAGAACAAATCTGTGTTCATCACACAAATGTTTGTCCAGTGCGGGGATCAACCCGCGACCTCTAGCGCAGAAGGCAGAGTTACTACCAACTGAGCTATGAGGCCAGTCAATAATTTTAGACCATGGTCTTCATCTCCTTTTAAACATTCAATTAAAAATTGCCTAAACTGAATTATTCTATTGTACGTCGTGAGTGACGCTAGACACTACAACACGCAGAAATCAACTTGGCACCTGCGTGGAATGTGCTTCCCCCTCCCACCACACCACACCACCTATCGCTCTCGCGAGTGCGACAAAACATTACAGCGAGGTGCCTAGTTAACTTCTGCGTGTTAAGCTGAAGTTATGTTGCAGACTCCAGCTAAATTAATCAATTATAATTAGTCTCAAAGTTATAATTGAGATGACCTCAGTGGTGAAGCGGGCGAGTGCCCGTCTGAGACGCATGGGTCCAATGTTTGCAATGTCTGGGTGTTGTGGTACCATGGTACTCGTAGTTTCTGATACCCACGACACAGGCAATCCTAGTGTGGGGTCAGGACTATGTATGTGATTGTTAGGTGTTATTTATTTATTTTTAATTATTTAACAAGTATTTAAAGAAGGTTCTTATAAAGTATTTCAAAGTAAATGCCGTGTTGTTTATGATCACAATGTCTCGTTTGCCGGCGTCATCCCAAAGCCCGTAAAATCCGGCGCAGCGGCCTCTCGTTTCAGTGCAAGGCATTAACTTTAATGGCATCTTTCATACTCCCCGAGGCCATATTACACACTCCCATTATGTTCCATTATTACTTAAAATCCTCAAAAGATAAAGCGGCGATGGGTTTACAGCCTGTCACGTTTAGAATGCTAACTCATCATCATTCAGCTGTTTTAGGTTGTATCTTGATGTCAAATTTCTTTATTTTTTATTCTTTATTCTTTATTGTACACAGAAAACACATACAAAAAACAAACTTAATGAAAGCACATGTACAAAGGCGAGCTTAACCCTAAAAAGAGTTTTCTTCCAGCAAACCTTTGAGGCTAGAGATAGGTGGTTATAGAGGTGGTAGGGTTCGTGTACAAGACCAATGAATAAAAAAATAAAAATAAATAGAAGATGTATAAACAAACTATTCTAACAAAATATACTTATATTAGATACCTAAATATAAACTTATCACTATGAACAAACTACTTATATAATAATATTACAATATATATACCTACTTGTGAAACAATAAAACAAATATACAAAAATATATATAATTTAAATTTAAATACCTACGTACTTACAGAGATAGAAAATGCTCTTTTGCCTTCCTCTTAAAAACATTAACCGAAGGACTATCGCGTATGACATGGGGCAGGGCATTCCACAACTTTACCGCATGGATGGATGATAATTTCTCAAGAGTCTTATAATTACCTACTTATAAAGATGATAAAAGGACAAAAACCAGATAATTTAAAGAAGATCGGGATTAAAGCCAGAAAAACCAAAATGCATATAATTTTTCACAAATATTCTTTGTGTTTTTTTTTAATGTTATACGGAGGCAAACAGGCTTACGGCCCACCTGATGGTAAGTGGTTACCGTCGCCTATTGACATCAGCAACACCATGGAGCATTGCTAATGCGTTGCCTGCCGAACCCCTCCCCCCTATAGAGCTCTGGCAACCTTACTCACCGCAGGAACACAACACTATTTGAAACAAATAATGTTATTTGGCTGCGATCTTCTGTCCCTTTCGGGATAGTATAAATATCATGAATCACCTCGTGTATTCTCAGTATCCGAGTAGAACGCTTGAGAACACACCTTACTCACATCTCTACAATTCAAACGGACATTTACAATCCCATTATCCTTTTGTTGGTGTAAAGATACTTTATGTTACAGCTTTTCTATGAGCTCGTTACGTTTTACGATGGATAAAGCGTAGTTTAAGCGAGTTTTCTGCGCTCATTTTATTCAGTCGATTATTGAGCATTTTATCGACTGCGAATGCGTTGCATTTCATTTTATTCTCAATGCTTTGGTTTTGATGTACGTAATAAATATAAATAAACGCGCAATGTAACAAACATGGCTTTTTAATCTCACTTTAGAATTTCTGTGTTGAGAAGCGTCTATCATGACCTACGACGTAGCACTTCGTAGCTCTCCGTAGCCCTTCGTAGCTTGATTGCTACGACCAGCATCTAATTAAGCTACTTCCTACTGATAATTTATAAATGCGAAAGTTTGTGAAGATGGTTGTATTTTTGGATGTTTGTGGTTAAATCACGCCGTAACGGCTCAGGCGATTTCGGTGAAACTTGGAATAGATAGAGTTATTTATCTAGAAGAGCATTTAGGCTTTTTATCTGGGTACCACGCAAGTGAATGAATATGCTTGAAATACAAACCAAGTTTCTAAAGAATAAGAATAAGATTTTATTTATTTGACACACACATACAGTACAAAAATATTAAAGACACATAACAATAATCACATACATAACAAAAATGATCACATAAATAACAAATAAGTAGGCAGGTTAACAAAGCTAAATATTATCTTTCTTAGTGCGACTGTGCGGCCAAACTAGGTCCAAGTCTCAGCTTATGCCACTCCTGAACATAGTAGGGAAGCAGCGCTGGTTTTCAGACTGGACCTAACAGGGTGACATCACGCGGGCGAGACAACGTGGTACGGAAATGGGTGGTTCAAGGAAATAAAAATAAAATAAAATAAAAAGTTGTAAATTACCGATAATAAATCATAAATAAGTATATTAGATTACCTACTAGAATAAACTATCATTTTATACGTTGTTAATAAGTTGTGGCGAGCAAATATGTAGTGGCTGTTAAAATCTTGCAAGCAAACAAAACAAGCATAGACAATAACGCAAGCCAGAGTGAAAAATAAAAAAAATAATAAAAACATCATTACATGTTAGGTTAGGTTAGGATCAAAATTTATAATCAAATAAAACAACATGGATTATGGATCAGCGATCTTAACATTATGGTAAGAATAGAAATCATTTTTCCCCAAAACTCAAATCCATTGTAACCGCTTTACTTTGCTAGGAACAGCGGGAAATCACTCGGCTACAATCCTTTCGAGGAATTTGACTCAATACATGAAATAAAGATATCAACAGCCAAAATGGCCAGTCTAAGAGACCTATACACACGTATTACTATAAAGATACGCTTCAGAATCTTTTCCTCCGAAAGTGCCATCCCGGAGTACAACCCCCTTACAAGTCAATATCAGTTGAACATGTCCTGAATACAGAGTACACGAAACTGGGTAAAACGTTATACCCTCTTTTACTATCCATACATTGACTGCTATCTCGGATACCCTACAAAAGGGTTAAACATATAGCTCCTAAAAATAAAGGAATTAGCATCAGTAGGTAAGTTTATGATGACCACAAGTTATGTTGCGTAAGAATAGGCCCCTCCATAACTCCTACCCGTGGATGTCGTTAGAGGCGACTTAGGGAAAAAAGCTAGGGGATGGGCAGCAGCTTCCCCCTATTTTTACAAACATAGCTCTAACTGCGCTCGCCAACCCGCATGCCCAGTGTGGTGAGTATGGGCAAACCCCCCACATGATAGGAAGTCGCTCCGGAAATCTGTGGGGAGGCCAATGTTCAGCAGCGGACTTCAAACGGCTGGAATGATGATGATGAATAATAGTGTCGATTTTCTGGGACTCTCCGTTTAACTCGGATTTAAGTTTTCCGATGGCCAATTGCGAAGTCATAGAAGATATTAAAAAGTGTTATTTGGGTCAGCGTGGCAACTGACCTACAAATAAATGGGGTTTTGCATTGTTAGGTTGATTCGCAAACGTCTTAGGTACATAACTTTGCTGTGCAAAACTCGTGGCAAAATCATTTTTAGTTATATTTCCAAAGAAATTTCTATGAAAATAATGTCAATGCGAGCGGTGTAAAAAATGGGTTCATTTAGTTGGAATTTTTGGAAGCTTTTAATTGACCTTGAGCATACATGTATCTTTGGTAGTGTTCATGTATTTTTTCTGTTATATATTTCTTAACCTAGCTGTAAGTTATCACAGCTTAAAACACAAAAAAAAAAAAAAAAAAAAAAAAAAAACACGAAACGTTTCTACGTCTCTAGTTACTCATTGGTTTTGCGGTTCATACGATGCTGCATTTTGTTGAGTGCGGGTAAATTCACTCCTGGAACAGATGCGCTGCGATTGAAATTTAATTCTATTTGTTTGCTTCCCGTTCGAACTCGCAAGAAATAGGTCGAGTACTCTACGAGTTGTTCCTAAGACTCTAAACAATAACTTTTCTCGAGTATTACTAAAGTGCTCTATACTGGCGATTGCGATAAAAATAATAATAAAATAATATTCCGCCATATTTATGGCGATTGAGATTACGCGAAAAGTTAAAAGAATGGTTGCAGTAGAAAAGGGTTGACTGACTTCACAGCTCAGTTAGTAGTAACTCTGCCTTCTGCGCTAGAGGTCGCGGGTTCGATTCCCGCACTGGACAAACATTTGTGACCAACACAGATGTTTGTTCTGTGTCTGGGTGTTAAATATATATCTATTATATATGTCAGTCTCTGGTCCCCATAGTACAGGCTCTGCCTAGTTTGGGATCAGTTGACCGTGTGAGATATAAAAAAAAAAAAAAAAAGGTTATTGAGTGAAAAAGAATGGGGCAGAAATGTTCTAGTGTAGAACACGCACCGGATAGCGTAGTGTATTACCCCCCACTAGATGGAAAGACGAACTAATGAAGGTTCCTAGGAGTCGTTGGATGCAGGCCGCACAAAATTGATCGCTCTGGAGATCTTTGGGGAGGTCTATATTCTAATGGACGACCTGCAGCTGAAATTATTAAGAGTGTGTGGTGACTCGATTTAGGAAAATTCAATTCGAACGGATCAGATTTTTGGAAATATATTTTTTCTTTGTTACAGATCCATACACAGCCTCAAAAATCCAGTGCAACGAAACGATATTGCTGTCCCGCTCGCACCCGCACGCGACCGTCTCTAGCGCCGGTTTCCCTCGCCCCTACCCCGACGATGTGGAGTGCGTGAGCGAGTTACGAGCACCTCCGCATCACACGCTGACGCTGCACTTTGAGGAACTGATGACGGAACTGGAGCCGCAGTGAGTACATCATCATTTTAGGAGGAGGTAGGGCACAGCGAGATTTTCTCGTTCTGAATTGGAGCAGCCTGCCTGGGAGGTACCTCCGCCTTACAGAAAATCGCAGCCAAATAACATTATTTGTTTCAAATAGTGTTGTGTTCCTGCGGTAAGGTTGCCAGAGCTCTTTAGGGTGGAAGGGGGTTCGGGGTCGGCAACGCGTGCGTGATGCCTGGTATTGCAAGCGCTCATAGGCTACGGTAACCGCTTACCATCAGGTGGGACGTAAGCTTGTTTGCCACCTCTGTTGAATAAAAAAAAAAACATTTTTCACAGATTTCCAAAGCAACTGCCTATCATGTGAGAGGAAATTACCCATACTCACCACGCTGGGCACGCGGATTGGCGAGCGCTGTTAGAGCTATCGTTATAATAGAGGACGCTGCTGTCCATCCCATAGAATGTTTTCCTTTAGTCGCCTCTTACGGCGTCCAGGAAAAGGAGATATGGAGGGGCCTGTTCTTCAGCTGGGGGCACTACGGCCAGTATACATTATGCATTGTTTTTTCTAGTGAAGCCAAGGTAAAGGCCGTAAGCTGGAGGCCCTAACCTATAGCCGCCTGGCAAGCTTCACGATTAAAGAGTATGCTCTTTCTCTCTTTATCTCTCTCTTTCTACTCTCATCGTGTGGCTTGCCAGAGTGCTATTCCCAAAGTCGATCCCAACAATTTATGAATCCGCTGTTGATTTGAAATCGCTATCAAAAAGAGCGGTCAGGACTTTGTATGTGACTGTTGAGTGGTATTTATTTGTATATTTGAGCAAATGCCATTGCGAAGCTCAAATAGAATATAGATAATAAAACAATCTACATAAATCAAACAGAAAAACTGTTTTGTTTACAAAAGATAAAAAATACCAATATATTTTACAATAACAACAATATTCTCGAAAGAGTAAGGTCCCCAACCTCTCACTACTTGAGACAAATCCCCAGCAGTGTGAACGTATGCAGATCCGACTACAGGCCAATTCAGACCAAATCCCTGTGAAATGAAGTGCCAACAGACAAATCTTGGATCACAAGCTACCGGATTTTTACCCGAAGCATTTTTTTTTTTTTTTTTTTTTTATTCTTAGAAATTAGTTACAGTATATGTTTTTTACATCTAAAAAACCAAGATAGGTTTGTCTTAGATGCAAAGGACTAACATACCTCATAATAGGTATCTACCTATTATGAGGAATGTTAGGTTATAAGTAGTAACATAAACAAGTGGGTAATAAACAATAGGTAGGTACATACCACACATATTATAATGTACTATTAGGTAATTCTGTGGGATGGAGTATTTATCTGTATTATGTGGTATGGCTGCCTACTACATCGTTTGATGCGCGCGGCCGCTTCGCTTACATTCCAATCTTATCTGCATGCGCTATACGGCATGATTTTTTTTGTCAAAAAACTTAGTTATCTGTCGTTTAATATTTTTATCATTAATTTTCTCACGTATATCCAGAGGAATTTTATTTTTAAGCCTAGGAACAATGTAATCCATGGTTCGTTCCCCATAGAATTTTTTTGCTGATATTATATGTAATTTTTTTTGTTTTATTTGTCTTGTGGTTATAGTATGAGTCTTGATGTTTTCATAACAAAAATAATTTTCTATAAGTAATTGTTTTTTTAATAAAAAAAATATTTTTACTTATAAACTTGCATAGCATGTTTTCGGGTGTTAAACACCTGAAAGAGAATTATTCTATTAACAAAACAGAAAGAATTTCAGCGAAAAACAAACAAAGTAATTAGTTTTTTTAGATATTTTTCTGAACTTTTGCAAAACCAAAACCTTTGATGCTTCTCTTAATCGTTTCAGAACCGCCACTTACAAGGCGCATTACACCCATTTAACCTATTCTTGAAAGATCCGGTCACTTATGATCTAGATTATCTAGTCTCAGAGAATATTTTCTTCGTCTCAATGTAGCACTTTGTACGGGATCAATATGAACATGTCCCCTGGGCCCGCGCCATTGTTTTGCAAACGAGATCTTAGCTTTTGCATTATGATAAGCTTTCGTTTAAAGGTCTGGTTTGCCTAGAAATGGTAACCGCTACAATCAGCAAACAGCATCGCTGTCCGGTTTGAAGGCTATGATTGCCAGTGAATAAATAATAATAACACCCAACAGCCACATACATAGTCCTGACCCCACACTAGAATGCCCTGTCGTGGATATCAGAAACTACGAGTACCATGGTACCACAACACCCTGACCCGGAACAACTCCCTCATATCACTCTCTCCCACCTCGAACGGATTATTACTTGTTTCGTCAAAATATCGTGGGAAATATTATGACGAATCCAGTTAGAAAGAAAAAATACTAATACAAAATATGGGATTTAGCCTAATATAAAGATTGGACATGCCTGTGACCTACCCCGTAGCGAACTCGTCAGGGAAAGTCTTATCAACACAGATTGTGCCGCTTTTCAAATAAGCGTTTTCTACCTGCCATTATTTTAATATTATAATATTAAATTATAATACGCTTTAAGCAGAATTTTATCACATTATACGCCAGGACAAAGAAACTTGGTGTGACTTATTAAAATACCTTTCATTCGTATGCTGGGTTTACATCGGCCGAGTGGAAGAGTTAGGGGCTAGTTACTATGCTTTAGGCCAGTGGCGGATTTTCCCTAAGGCCCAGTAGGCCCGGGCCTAGGGCGGCCAGATATTTTGTCTATATATATATATATATTATATTCTGTCCCAAAACAGTGTAGATATGTTTTACCAAAACCTGCCGAAAGCCATGGATATGGCACAGCTTGTCATTGAGACAAAATATATTAATTAGTATTGTTAATAAATTAAGTTAAGTAGGTACCTAGATATAACATCGCCTTAGGGCTTAATAAAAAAAACCTGTTATGATGTTGTTATCTTAATAAATAATTATTAGGGGCGGCAAATCGTGACTAAAAATTTGTAGAAGTTGTCGTAGAAAAGCTCATCATCTCGGAATATATTTACAAATTAGAAGCTATTATAGTTAATTCAATTTCTGATTTCAATTTAGATAAAGTTGGCAATAAAGTAAATTCATCATGTACCTAGTCTTATGATGGGTGCTAAAAAAGGGGCGGCACATGGCCTAGGGCCTAGAGCGGCCAAGCAAACCCGCCACTGCTTTAGGCTCATTCTAGTGCTTTACATGCGTTAGGTTAGAATGCGTATGTTACACGTTGACTTGTATGTCCTTCTAAATAGGACGTGTATATCACATATATTTTACGTATAATGTGTTCCGTAACTAGTACCTCTTTATAACCTGTAGTGCCTTTTCTAATTATGTAGTTTGTTTAGTGTCTTTCTTTCTAGTATATTTTTTTTTTTCAGAATTTTTTCCCGAACTTTCACAAATCAACAAACCGCAAACCTTTTCTTTCTTTTGAATCTTTTGAACGTCTTCAAACTTTTTCTCATACCAACAAAATGCTTTTTTTACTAGTTACTATTGGCCTCATACACAAGCTCAAAGTCGTCTAACGGGCTATGGAGAGAGCTATGCTCGGAGTTTCGCTGCGTGATAAAATCCGAAATGAGGAAATCCGTAGAAGAACCAAGGTTACCGACATAGCTTTCAGAATTAGCAGGTTGAAGTGGCAGTGGGCCGGCCATATAGCTCGCAGAACCGACAACCGTTGGAGAACAAAGGTTCTCGAGTGGCGACCACGACCCGGACGACGCAGTGTTGGAGGGCCCCCCACCCGATGGACCGACGGTTAAGGTTGCGGGAAGTCGGTGGATGGAAAAGGCTCAAGACCGTTCGTCGTGGCACTCTTTGGGGGAGGCCTATGTTCAGCAGTGGACTTCCTCAGGCTGATGATGATGACTAGTTACTATCTCTCTCTCGGTTTAGCAACTAATCTCGTGTGAATCTGTTTTGTTCAAAGATTTAACGTGAACTGAGCGATATTGTATGAATCCCATTATGGAAATCGGGAGCGCTTTGCAACGAAATTTAAATTTGGCTTTACAGGCGTTATCAAAGGTATGGAATCCATACGAATATTCCGATATAGGTCAGTCTTTTTTCATAACATGCTTTTATGATTTTTTGCTGAAAATAAATTTATTATAATGCAATCTTTTATGGAGTCTGCTTTTGTCACATCCTTTTATTGGTTTATCAATAAGAACTTCAAGCTGTGTGTGGGGTGCCATATGAAATAGCTTTTTTCGTATATTCCTAAACGATTTTTGTTTTTGTTCTAGGCCTTATGGTTTTGGAGATAAAACGATATCGTATCTAGCATTTGATATAATATAAAGTAAACTCCAATTTGCTAAAGTTTCAATGACTTCTTAGTTAATACAAGTTTGTATTTTAGCATTAGTTAGAGCATGCTATAGATGCAATTTTGAGAGTATAATTATACCTAAACGATCACTAACTTACCAACTGTTACCGGACAGATCTCAGTTCGGGGCGAACCACTGGTTCTATGATACTCACAACAAAACGTGCGAACTATCTCCGTAAATAAGCCTTTAATCTCGTTTACTACAAGAACAGGTGTCACGTCCCAACCTAAGCTCTGTTAAGCTCTCTAGTAGCTCACTCAAGAGCTAGTGATACCTCATCTGTCTCCAGCTTTATTAGCCACACAAGATAACATCGTCCATCACTCGACAAGGAGTATTCAACAACTAGAGACACAAAAAAATATATGAAAAAGTCACTAAGATAGCGGTCCTCAAATCTTTACTTACATCCTTGCATTAACTATCTCTAGTAAGAGGCAAGTCCATAAAGCCATACCATATGCCCACTTTTTGCCTCATTAGCTAGCATTCCATAGGTGACTGCTGGCAAGCCCGAGTCCAGAACGGAACCCTTATAGGAAGATAGAAGCTATTAAGAAACAAGCTTATATTTGCGACTAGCTGCCCTCCCGCAACTTTGTCCGCGTGTTCAAGTATGTTCCTACCTTGACTTTTGTCATTTTTTACACTTGAGATTTAGCCTCAAGCTTGAGGTCGCAAGAGCCCCAATCGCACTTGACCGTCTTTATTTCAAAATGTATTTTCTCCTAAAAATGAACCCTACCCTTTTCTCCTAAAAATGAACCATGCACTAAATTAGCGCGCAGTTGTCACAGATTAGAAAATAGTTAGGTAGACCGACTTGATTTACAAATATTCTCAAAAATAAAGTCGCTATCTTGGTTCCCCAGCGCAAGAATGTGGTATCTCCGTGGTAAATAGCATATTGATGGCGGCTCGCAGCCTTATCTGCACCCCGTTTGTTACTCGACGACGCTCGATAGCTGTGAAAGTTGCTAGTATCGACTTTCATGGAAACTTTGCACTCTACTATACTATGCAACTATTCAGTTCGGCATTCAGTTGCAAATGTAATTTCCGAATTGAGTGTATTCCTACCCAAAAATCAATGGATATTACACACTGATATAGTAGAGGATCCGGGGGCTAAGGGGCACAAGGGGCCCAATGGAGCTAAATGAACTCACTCCAAAGAAAATCCTTCAGTTTTTAACAGCTGCTGGGCTTTGCGGTGAACTTTGAAGACCCTGTAAAGGGGCTCCACAAATAACAAGTGGTGATCACAATAGGCCAGTTGTGGTCGCAGTGACACCATAGCCATAACACAAAAGAAAAAAAAAAAACAAAGCAAACATCGGTAATGTTCATTCCGATATGAGTTATGCCGATGTTTTAAAATAGCCCTGCAGATCGTCTGGAGATCTGAGAGGATGTCAGGATGTCTACCATTCTCTCTCTAAAATTGACCCTCGTTTAAAACAACAGTGAACCCAACGAAAATTAAACAGGCCTAAAATCTTGAAATTGAAATTGCTTGAACAGATTCAAGTTAAATCCCGCGGAGCTAATCTTTGTTGTGACAAATTACCTAAACAAGCCGCACCCGGGCCGGTAACTACGCCGACCTCATTCCAAGGCTATAGTCAACAAGAGGATTCTCGGAACTAATGGAAAATTCAATGGAAACTCAAGTTTGGGAAACATACATACATAAAATCACGCCTATTTCCCAAAGGGTTAGGAAGAGACCACGGCTTTCCACTTGCTACGATCCTGACATAACTCTTTTGCTTCATTCACTCTCATCACATGCCTCATACATGCCCGTCGGTCGGTTTAGGGTACTCTTGACCTGGCCTTTTTGCAAAACGTCAACAATTTGATCACTAAACGTACGTCTAGGTGTTCCCGTTCCAACACTCCCTTCACACTCGCCTTGTACACCTGTTTCGTCAATCTTCTTTCATTCATCCTCTCTACATGACCAAACCATCTCAGCATACCTTTCTCAATCCACATCATAACGTCTTCTTTCACTCTACAACGCTCTCTTATCCGCACTCTATATTTCAAAGTTTTACCACACACACTTCGGAAACTTCGTCATATATTCTCGTCGCAGATACCACAGAGCCTCGAAAATCTACAATCAGTGCGTGTTGCCAGTCATGACATATGGCACTGAAATTGGCCATACAAGCTCAAAGTCGCGCAACGGGCTATAATCAATTTTTTTTTAGGGTTCCGTACCTCATTTGGAAAAACGGAACCCTTATAGGATCACTTTGTTGTCCGTCTGTCTGTCTGTCCGTCTGTCAAGATCCTTTTTCTCAGAAACGGCTAAAGGTATCAACTTGAAATTTATACCACCTATATAAATATATAACCTATATTGTCTGCGGGCTTATGGTGCCGTAAAAAATCAAAGCTCTACCTTAATGCATTAAAAAGATATGGCAATGAATGTATAATTTTTGTATGGAAATGGCTAAAATGAAAAACCTCTAGGGAACTTCCACTTACCTCACCATTCTGAAATTTGGAATGCTAGAAGCTTTTGAAACATAATAAAAGAGAAAAGTCTAAAATTGAGGAATTTCAAAGTTTTTTAGGAAACAAAGTTATATTTGCAATCAATGTCGTACAATTACTACGTGAGCGTGAATCCTCAAAATAGTAGGTAGATCCCTGGCGGAGTTAACGAGGAACTATAGCATATATATATATATAATGTCTTTTAGCCTTTTATTTTATACCAACTTTAAAACATAAAAGTCCATTACTTAAGGTGGACTTTTTGGGTTGACTGTACAGACAATCAGAGGCTCTCGTCTGTAATATTCGTTGCTTGCTTGTCCTGTCACTTATTTTTTCATGGTCATCCTGCATTAGGTCAGTGACCAGGTAGAGGTATGCTGGCCCTGAAAAGGGCCTATGACCTATTAAAGAATTAGTGTGACGAAAAGAACCTTCAAGTGTGCCTCTTAAGGTTACTTTCGAAATTTCCAATGAAATTTTCGTGAGTTCATAGCACCGTGAGACCTGAATAGTGAATTTCGTATTACCTAGACACATTTTCCTCATAGGATATTACCTACCAATATCAACTATTATCATGTCGAATTGAATACATACACTACCATCTACCTACCTACATCATTGTATCAATAACGCTGGAGTTCATTATCATGATCAACGATCTCGCGGCAGTCGTCAAGGACGCGAAATGCTTGTTGTTCGCGGATGACCTCAAGTTACTCTTACCGATCAAGGACAAAGAGGACTGTGAACGCCTTCAACGGGACGTGGACAGAGTTGTGGAGTGGTCTAATATGAACGAACTACAGTTCAATGTCAGTAAATGCTCTATCATAACGTTCAGTAGAGCGAAGACACCACTCCGCCACAATTACCAATTGAACGGATCACAGTTGAAGAGAGTCGATTCGGTGAAGGATTTAGGGGTTCGTTTGGACGAAAAGTTGCATTTCCGCGTACATGTGGTTAACATTTGCAAGAAAGCATTCAAGACCCTAGGATTTGTACTCCGGCAGACGAACAACTTTACAAATGTGAATGCGCTAAAGACTCTATACGACGCATTGGTGAGAAGCCATTTAGAGTTTAATGCTGCGGTATGGGCACCACACGAAGCCAAGTACAGTCAAATGGTGGAGCGAATTCAAAATAAATTCACCAGATTTCTGTACTGGAAGCTATACGGCGTCTATCCATTCTTCCCGTTGATGTATCCATCCTTGTTTGTCATAGGCATGGTTGGATATAACAAGCTGGAGGTGAGGAGAGAGGCAGCGCTTGCTCTATATTTGGTTAGGATATTACGTGGGATGATCGCGAACCCAGGCGTCTTAGCGGAAATGCGGCTGAATGTGCCTGATGAGTTCGTGCACCGACGGAGGCGGCCCGCCCTATTGGATGTACCAAGAGGAAGGACCAACCTCCTGAATAAGGCACCTATAACGCGTTGCATACACACACTCAATCTAGTAGCGGAGAGAGTCGATCTTTTTTACTGCCCCCTGAGCGAATGTCGCAGGACGTTGTTATATATTCTATGCTATTCTAATTAGATTTGACTTTTTGTATTATTTGACATTATTATTGATTGACGAATTCTTTTTAAATTTTGATTAGGTAGGACATTATGTAATTTGTATTTATTGTGGCAAATTTTTATTTTTGTTATTTGACATATATGGATTGACGAATTTTTCTATTTACTTTTTATTAGGCTTGACATTATATAATTTGAATTTATTAATTGAAGATTTATGTTTGTTGTTTCTTAACTAGTAAGTATAATGCTATGAATTAAAATTAATCGTATAAAATGTTTGATATGTATAATAATAATAATGTAAAGGATAATGGTACACTATTGCATTAGGTGCTCCTGTAAAAATAGTGTAACTTTTGGTAAATAAATAAATAAATAAATAAATAAATAAATAACGTGGTAAGAATTCTCGGAATCATACCGTTCATTATTCTACTAATGCTTCCTCGAAGCCAAATGGGTAAACGACTTATCCAAATGGGTATAGCCCCGTCTCCATCGGACGCATGCTCGGGCGAGGCAGCCTCGCGAGCGAAATGCTCGGTCGGTGTGGACGTGCCTCGGGGTTGTGCGAGCGCACGGTGCCTCGGCTGAGCATGCCTCGGAGCCGAGCCATGCGGCGTCGGTAAAGCGCGCGTGCTCAAAGGCGCCTCAGTGTGCGTTCGGTGGGGACGATAGTGCGTGACGGTAGACTGATGGCGCGGAATGGCTCGGCTTGCCTCGCGAGCCCGAGCGCGAAACTACGAAGCTGCCTCGCGAGACAGCCTTGGCCGAGCCGCTCGCTCGAATGTGGCTCGCGAGCCCATTCGCCTGGTGGAGACGCGGCCTATAAAGTAATCCTATTGTTATCTAAATCAATTACCTAATCAATACTGGCCTCATAGCTCAGTTGGTAGTAACTCTGCCTTTTGCGCTAGAGGTCGCGGGTTCGATTCCCGCACTGGACAAACATTTGTGACTAAGACAGATGTTTGTTCTGTGTCTGGGTGTTAAATATATATCTATTATGTATATCAGTCTCTGGTACCCATAGTACAGGCTATGCCTAGTTTGGGATCACTTGACCGTGTGTGATATGTCCGGAATATTTATTTATTTAATATCTATTGAGTTGGGTCAAACTTGACGAATGGCTCACAATAACTTTTGGCAAATAAAACTAGAATGATTGAGTGGGAAAGATTATTCCAGCTGCAATTCAATCACTCACGTCAAAGTGACATTTGATTTGACATCTCTAGAATAAGGTCTCGAATCTGACAGGCGATAACAAAGCGAGATGAAATCGAGATCCGTAGATTAGCGGCGTTTTAAAGTTTTGGGTACTTTGTTCTTTGAGTGGCTGGATGGTTTGATTTATTTTAATATTATTAAAATATATAATATGCATTTTATTTCAGGTAACTTATGAATAGTACAGATGGTAAAAACTAATTCTAAGACCCATAGAAATATATATACCTTTAAGTACCTAAAATATATAAAATACCTATTTATTAATTATTTTGCACTTGCGTGGTTTTCAATAACAAATGCGATACGAACGTTCCTTTATTTATCGTCTGTGGTAACCTATATGAAAATGTATAGAATAGAAAAGAATAATCGTTTATTTTAGCAAAAGATCACATGGTCGATTAGGTGGTGAACACAAAAGTATACACATTTAGATTTACATATAACTTAAAATATATCACATAGTTTAAGTATACCTTGTGTTACCTAGGTGTGTTAGCACTCAATGCTGATTTTCAGCTGAAACCAAGGAGGAAAAGGTAGATTATCAATGACAGTAAAAACAACAAACAACAACTACGCAACATAACACGTATTATATATGAACATAGGTATAACAGAATGAAGTGCCTAGGTAGGTTGCAAAGGCACACAACAAGCAAATACCTATTTATGTGTAAAGTTTACGTTCATTATTAAATTATATATGACACTATGGTGAGAATAGTTAGTAGGATGTCTGTCATCCTTTGGCCAGCAGCGACCAAAGCCTCCCTCAAAGATTACCAAAGCGACTTCGCATCATGTGGGAGAATTGGCCCAAACTCACCACACTGGGCACGCGGGTAGGTGACCACAGTTAGAGCTATTGTTGTTAAATGGGGCCGCTGCTGCCCATGCCCTAGCTTTTTTCCTTAGTCTCCCCTTACGACATCTACGGGTGGGTAGATATATATATACCTGAAGTTCAAAGTGATCCTAGTGATTTTATTGAAATAAACGCCTTTTGACTTTGACTTTGACTTTAAGATGTCTATCTGGCTGAAGAATAGGCCCTTCCATATGGAGGGGACTGTTCTTCAGCCGGGGCCACCATGGTGATATGTATTTATTTTATGAAACTTTTATTCACTTCTATAAGTTCGTAAAAACGTCACGTCGCCTAGGCCCCGTCTGAAGACCAGCGCCGCACCGTACATATTATGTTTGGTGCAGCTTTATGCTGAGACGGGACCCATTTACCCACACAACGCATACCGACTCAACCTACATACCGCCTCACCTACCTACATGTTTTTGTTTTCTTATTGTGTTTTTGTATTACTAGGTAGTAGTACAAAAACGTAAGTATTTTTTTCTTTCTATCTTCCTACCTACCTACCTACTTACTGCGTTGTGGGTCAAATAAATACATTTTCTTTCTTTCTTCTTTCTTCTAAAAATACTGGTGCAGAATTAAACTAAACAAAGTTTTATGCAGAAAATATAGTTCATTTAGAAATAGTAACAGATCTTTCTCTCAGGATGTTTATGAAGGCAGAAAAAACGCAGAGCATTTACTCAAGGCTTAGGTATCAGCCATTAGGGCGGGAAGCTAGCAGCTGGCGGATAACCTACTTTTTATATTATCTGTGGTTAAGATATCTATGGTGTCTTATTGCTAATGTCTGCCTTCCAATGCTGTAGAGTTAATAAATAATAATACATATTCCGGACATATCACACCCGATCAACTGATCCCAAACTAGGCATAGCCTGTACTATGGGTACCAGAGACTGATATCAAAATGATATATCTGGATGTTATATATATCTATTATGTATATCAACATAATAAATATATATATTTAACACCCAGATCATGGGACTCTTTGGGGGAGGCCTATGTCCAGTAGTGGACTTCTACAAGCTGAAGATGATGATGATGATGAACACCCACAGATGTCAGTTCTGTGTCACAGAACAGACATCTGTGTTCATCACACAAATGTTTGTCCTGCGTGGGAATTGAACTCGCGACCTCTAGCGCAAAAGACAGAGTTACCAACTGAGATATGAGGTCAGGCTACGCCGTAGGCTATGCTGTAGCCTACGGCGTAGACGTGCTACGAGAGCTGAAAACTGAAACATTACATATAAATTTTCTGTAGTCCCGTCCCAACATTGCTATACTCGTAGCTAGGTATATAATTATGAATAGAGGGTAATCGAATTGATAGTGGAAATTAATAAATAAAGTATGTCTACTAGACTAGATAGTAAAATCATTAAATAAGTATGGTATAATTTAGTATTTAGTAATGTTTTATGTTTTGTTTTAATGTTTTTGTGGTCGTGGTGGCTCCAGCTAAAGTATAGGCCCCTCTATTACTACACGTGGTGCTGAGGTGCGACTTGGGAAATAAGCTAGGGGATGGGTAGCAGTGTTCCCAATCAATACCTTTATCTTTATCTGCGCTCGCCAACCATCATGCCTAGCGTGGCGAGTTTGAGAAAATTATTGTTTGGGTGCAGGCCATACAAGGTCGGTCGCGCTGGAATTCTATGGCCTATGTTCAGCAGTGGACGTCCTACGGCTGAAATTATGATGATTATTTCACTGTCTACATAATCCTACTTAATATTATAAATTCGAAAGTTTGTGAGGATGTTTAGATGTTTGGTGTTCAATCGGCAACGGCTCAACCGATTTCGTTGAAACTTGGAATAGATTGAGTTCTTTGCCAAGAATAGCGTGTAGGCTACTTTTTATGTACTTCACAGGCCCCATAGCTCAGTTGGTAGTAACTCTGCCTTCTGCGCTAGAGGTCGCGGGTTCGATTCCCGCGCTGGACAAACATTTGTGTGATGAACACAGATGTTTGTTCTGTGTCTGGGTGTTAATTAGGTTTTTATCTATTATGTATATCAGTCTCTGGTACCCATAGTACAGGCTATGCCTAGTTTGGGATCAGTTGACCGTGTGTGATATGTCCGGAATATTTTTTTTTATTTTTTTTATGATGTTACTACGCGAGCAGAGCTGCGGGCGGAAGCTAGTATACATATATACTGAAAAATAACTCCAAACGGTAACCAATGACTTATAAAATGCAATTCCTAGCATAATAGAGTTAGCAAAATTTCAAACAAGCTGTCTGTTCTGCATGAGAAACTAAGATGCCCGTCAGCCAAGACCTGTCTCACGCGGTGCCAAGTTGGCTCGTACAATCTTCACAAATATTAGCGGAATAACTTTTATTTTAGTGTGCTTGCCAATTTTGGAGAAAATAGACCTGATGTTTTTTTTGTCGGTAGTTGTTCAATGATTGTTTGTAAGATCAACTGATGAACGTAGGTATCTCCCATGACGCGTCCGGTTCTCCGCTCCTCTCATCCAGTATTTGCCAGCTTAATTTATTGTTGTCCCGCATTGCCGAGCACTACGCTTACGATATTTTATAATATCCCAAAAATTTCGACTCCGACGGGATTTGAACCCGCAACCTTCCCCTAAACTTACTATGCGCCACTTTGTAGATTTTTCTATATTTTAATCATAATGAAAGTAGAAAATTTCTTTCTCACTATTTAAATAGTTCAGGCGCAGATCGTCCATTCCTCAAATCTTTTACTAATCCCCAAAGCTTTCCCGTTCGCCCCAATTTTAAGTGTAGATAAGGAAAAAGTACTTAGTATTATTCCGCTGAAAATGTAGAACGCATACGTATTGTAATTGCACGGAGTTGAGAATGCTTTCGCAAATAAAAGCTTAAAGCCATTCTGGGTAAAATAATATACAAAGAGCTTGCTAGAAAACTCACAAGTACTAAAACGTACAAATGTTTGTTAAAGTGCTTATTAGTTACAATTTTCACCAAGAAACTAAACTTTCGAAGACACTCAACCGAGCATAATAAGTTGAACCTCAGACCATTTAGATATCATTTTCAGCCATTCGACGTCCACTGCTGAACATGGCCTCCCCCACAGACAGAGCAAATTCCTTATCATGCGGGGGGATTTGCCCATACTCACCACGCTGGGCATGCGGGTTGGCGAGCGCAGTTAGAGCTATAGTTGGCCAAATAAGGCGCTTCTCTCAGAAATGTTACCTCAAAACTTAACTACTAGATGGTTTTAAATGGTTCTAAATTCTTCTTTCTCTTCTTTGATGGTTCTAAAAACTCACTAACGGCTCAACTGATTGCGATGAATTACACATTGTTCATTACACAGAGTTCTTTACCTAGAATATCATTAAGCTACCTTTTATTTAGGTACCACGCGAGAGAAACCGCGGGCTAGCTAGTATGTTTCCCCGCTAACCTACAACATGAAGAGCTGTAAGAAAAATACAAAAAGATTTCTCCAGGGCAGGCAACGCATTAGCAATTCTCCAGGTGTTGCAGATGTCAATAGGCGACGGTAACCGCTTACCATCAGGTGGGCCGTAAGCCTGTTTGCCTCCGTATAACATTAAAAAAAAAGGTATATAAGTACGACATAACGACAACGGCATTGCAAGCGTTCATAGGCTACGGTCACCACTAACTAACAGGTGGGCCGTAAACTTGTTTGCAACCTAAGTTGTATATAAAAAATTCCAGATCTCCCTTTTCGACTTCTCAAAGTAAGCTATCTATGGTCATAACTTTTCCCTAGTGTTGTTTAGGGACCAAAGTCTACAACGCGTTTGTTTGGGCAGTATGTTATGTTTATACGAATACTCCTGTAATAGACTTGTCCAGCCTTTATTTACAGTGAAAGGAAATTATTTAATTTAGAATATTTTACTAATTGTTTTATGCTACTTTTGAATGGATAATATAATGTTTTGCTCCTAAGCGAGCAATAGCTTAGTTTTCTTCGTCTCTAGGAATCAAGACACACACCGAATGCAACCATGATACTGAAATAATGTTATGGTCCTATTCAGGACCACCATAACTCAATCTGGTCACTGAACTAATACAGGATGACCAAGAAGGAATCAGTGACACGAAAAGCAAGTAAGAAAAAATGCTATTCAAAACTATAACCAACAAGCAATCCGCCCCGGCTTCGCACGGATAGGATAGCAGATCATACCTATAGGTACGTCAGTAATTTTCCCAGTTAGCGTTTTTTTTCCAACATCTTTATTAACCATCGTCATATTTTACCCATTTAATATAATTAGTTCTACAGTATACACTTAAACATTCCTCATGAATCACTCGGTCCAATGGTGAAAACCGTATGAAAATACGTTCAGTAGTTCTTGTGTTTATCGCGTACAGACAGAGGCGGCGGGGGCCTTTGTTTTATAATAATACTAGCTTACACCCACGGCGTTCGTTTGCATGGTACCTTGATAAAGAGTAGCTGTTGGGTATGCCTAAGGTTGAGTTTAGTCTGAGGGAAATACTTGTAGGAAAACCACGATACGTGCTCTCTGTTTAAACGTTTATTGCGACTGAACCTGCCTAGCCTCGAACATCTCATTATATAAAAAAAAACTTACTACTCACAACATTCCGCCCACCAAAAGGACTATATTATAGGTCCTTTTCTACTCAACAATAAACAATAGTTGATAAACAAATGAGTTCAATGATTACATATGGATTACATAAAAAATAAACTTGCTAACAAACTAACCAACTTCTACGATAACATGAAATGAGTAGGTACTTAGGTGCTGGGCAGGTAGGTATACATTCTTAGGTGTTCAAATTAATAACATAAAAACTTACATTGCAAAAATAGGTTTGAGATAACAATAAATTCTTCACATGCAAAACTTTTAGATAACTAAACTTACAATGTTCATTACGATAACAAACTTAAATTACCTACCTTCATTTTCATTCGATTTCAATAGGGAGGGGACATAACTTTGAAATTGATCTTTTTACAACATTACTTCCACTTTTTACGCTATACACTCTTGTATGTGAATCATCACCAGGATGCTTGTCAACAATGCGGCCCAGAGCCCATTTCCCTGGGGGCAAGCCTTCAGTCTTGATCAAGACTATATCGCCGATTTTGAACTCTTCTATCTTCTTAAGCCAAATCGGACGTTGTTGTAGACGCGATAAATATTCTTGTTGCCAACGTCGCCAGAAGTCACCAAGTAGTTTCTGCGTGTATTGCCAGCGTGATAAGGTGTTGACCTTAACGTCTTTGAAGTCTGGTGATGGGACGACGATTGGGACTTCTCCAATCAAGAAGTGTCCAGGTGTAAGCGGTTCTATTGAATCTGGATCTGAGTCATCAATGGGACTAAGAGGCCTGGAATTGAGACATGCCTCGATTTGGCACAGCACAGTTGTCATTTCTTCGAAGGTGAGATTGGTAGTTAGGACGCGTTTCAGATGGTGCTTGACGGACTTCACGCCAGCCTCCCACAAACCTCCGAAATTCGGTGAATAAGCTGGGATATAATGCCATTGGGTTCCATCCAACGCCAACGTGTTCGATATTTCGCCTTCGAAGACCAAGTTTGCGTCTTTCCATGCTGCCTTTAACTCTTTGTCTGCACCGACAAAGTTCCTTCCTTGATCGCTCCATATATTGCTGCATTTTCCTCTTCTTGAAACGAAACGCTTGAATGCAGCAATAAAAGCTTCTGAAGTGAGATCTCCAACAAGTTCCAAGTGAATAGCTTTAGTTGACATGCAGACGAATACAGAAATGTATGCTTTTTGTGTCTTCACGCCTCTTCCCTTCGACATGTTTATTTGGAAGGGGCCTGCGAAGTCAACTCCACTGTGTAGAAAAGCACGTGTTGGAGTCACTCTCTCTTTAGGCAGATCTCCCATTATCTGCGTTCTCGTAATGGCTCTCTGCCTTGCGCACACTAAACATTTGTGTATGCATGTCTTTACCAATCTTTTTGCTCTTATGATCCAGTATTTGGTACGTAAGTAACATAACATCAGCTGGACGCCTCCGTGTAGCGTTTGTGCATGAGCATCTGCGACAATCATTGTAACTAATGTGCTTTTGTTTCCCAGTATTATAGGATGCTTCGTGTGTTCGTCGAGAGTCGCGTGCCGCAGCCGACCGCCCACCCTGAGGATATCATCTTTGTCAAGGTAAGGGTTGAGGGTTTTTATGTTACTGTCTCCTTTCATAGGTTTCTTTCTTTCTATTCTTTCTTTCTCATCGCTATATTCCTCTTCTTGTACTAGTTTAACGCATGCCATCAGTGCTTTCTCCAATTCTACCGTAGTAAAATTTGCTTCTATTTCTATCGATATTCTTCTAAAATTCAAAAACCTTTTGCAGTAGGCTATAACCTTTATCAATTCTCTTAGATTTTCGAATTGGTCAAACTGTGCTGTTAAATTCTTCATCACTTCTTCATCATGTAGTTTAAGATTAGCTTGTATTTTATCTTTCTTCATTTCTAGGTCTGTAGATTCTACTTCTGTGTGTTTTAATGTTATTTCTTTTTCAGATAGCCACGCTGGGCCTCTCCACCACAACCTTGAATTCTTCAAATCGGTAAGCAACATGCCCCTGGACGCGATGTCTGCTGGATTTTCCTCTGATGGGACATGATACCACTGGTTGTTATGGACATTCTCATTGATCTCTACGACCCGGTTTGCCACAAACGGTTTCCATCTGTGTGGCTCGCCAGACAACCATGCAATTACAATCGACGAATCCGTCCACGCATACATTTGTGTCACAGGTATCCTCATGGCTTGTTCTATTTGTTTTAGTAGCTTCGATAGCAACAGCGCTCCTGATAATTCCAAACGCGGCAGAGATACGGTACGTAACGGCGCTACTCTAGTTCTTGACGCTATGATATTTGTCGTTACAGAGCCGTCTTGATTTTCTGTTCTTAGGTAAGCTACTGCTGCGTAAGCTTGCATCGAAGCGTCACTGAAGCCATGGATTTGTACTTTCTTAATTTCAGTGCTTATTGTACCGTGCCATCGATCGATATGTACTTGATCTACGTTCTTGAAATCTGTTCTTATCTTTCTCCATTCGTCCTCTAGTTGTAGGCTAATCTTGTCATCCCAACCGGCCTTTTCCAGCCACAGCTTTTGTATTAGCATTTTCGCCATGATTAGACTTGGGGCAATCCATCCTAGAGGATCGAACAGCTTTTGGACGTCTGATAGGATTGTTCTTTTCGTCACATCAGTTGTGGTTGTCGGTAGGTTCAATTGATATTGAAACTGATCCGTTCCTAGGTTCCAAATTATTCCTAGAGCTTTCACAGTTCCGTCGAGCTTAAAATCTAAGTGCGCATGAGTAGTTCTTTCGCTTGGTTCAATAGATTTCATGAAATCAGGACAGTTCGAGCACCATTTTGAAAGATTGAAGCCGCCTTTCTTCAGTATGTTAGCTATTTCTCGAGCTGTGACTATGGCTTCTTCTGTGGTATCTTCACCTGTCATCAAATCATCAATATAGTGATCTTCTTTTATTATCTTTGCAGCCTTTGGATGATGTTGACCTTCGTCGTCAGCAACCTGATGAAGAGTTCTTACTGCGAGATAAGGTGCTGACGCTGTACCGAACGTGACTCGAAGCATACGATATTCCTTGATTCTTTCAGATTCATTTTCGCGCCATAAAATTCGTTGATAGGTGTCGGCGTCAGTGCTGTATACGAGACATTGACGATACATCTTCTGAATATCGCTTGCGTAGCAGACACGTTTCATTCGCCATCTCATAATAAGGTTCCTGAGGTCATCTTGCAGCTGAGGACCAACAAGCAGTTCTTCATTGAGAGAAACGTGATTCGATCCTTTCGCCGAAGCATCAAATACTACGCGTGTCTTCGAGGTTTCTTTGTCATCACGGACTACGGCATGGTGAGGTAAGTACACTGCTTTCTCTTTCTTTATTTCGTGTTCAGGTATTTCTTCCATGTGTCCTAGTGTTAAGTATTCTTCCATAACTTTCTTGTAGTTTTCTTTTAGCTGTGGTGTCCTTTTGAATCTTCTTTCTAATTGTAGTAGCCTGTTCCTTGCTATATCTTTAGTGTTTCCTTCTGGTGATTTTGGATGTTCTGTCTTGAAAGGTAACTTCACTATGTATCTTCCTTCCTTTGTTCTTGTGTGTGTTTCTTCGTAGATTTTTTCGCATAGTTTTTCTTCTAGTGTATGTTTCCTTTTGTAGTCTGTATCTATCTCCCATAGTGATTTCAGCATATCATCCATATCTAATTGATGGTGAAGGACCAGAAATGATTTCTCTTGCCAGTTCGTTGAATTGATTTCTCCGAACAGAATCCATCCAAGGTTCGTTTTTTGAGCACACGGAGAACCTGGAGGACCCTTGATAAGTTGTTGTTGCACTATTTGTGCGTACTCTTTGACGCCTAGGAGCAAGTCAATCGGCCCTGGTGTATGGTAGCTTGGATCTGCCAGATTGAGTCCTTCTAGGTGTGTCCAATGATTGACAGTTACAGCTTTGGAGGGTAGTTTAGTGGTAAGTTGTTTGCTCATTACGTAAGCATTTAAATCCATCTTGAAGTTAGAATCCCATCGGGATCCCACCTGCAGCTGTACCACGTGATTGACGTTTGTCCTTGTAGATCCCACTCCAATGATACTTCCTCTCGCTGACTGTTTGGTAAGATTGAGCATTTGAGTCGCCTTCTCGCTAATAAACGATGCCTGCGAACCTTGGTCTACCAGCGCGCGGAGAACAACGATGTGATTATGCTCGCTTCTTACTGTCACCGTTGCCGTCGCTAGTAGTGCTGTGCCTGTGCCTTGTTTAGTACTGTTGTGTGACGCGATCATTGTATTGACTTGTAGTTCCTCTCGCTCTTCTACACTGTTATGTGATGCCTTCAGTTGATTAGTTCCTGATGATTCCGAAGTATCTGGATCTTCGATGCGGTGTAGGAGAGTATGATGGCGCCGTTTGCATAATCGACAGGTCATTTGCAACCTACATTGGTAGGCCGAATGTCCTGGTACCAAACAGTTGAAGCACAAGTTGTTCTTCTTCACGTATTCTCCTCTTTCAATAGGTTGCAGTTTGGTAAATTCTTTGCAATGACATAAAGTGTGGTCTTCCTTGCATAAAAAGCATTTTGTCTTAGATGTTGATGACGACGTTGTTGATGTGGGTGTAGGTGACATAGAAGCAGTAGCAACGTGGAATGAACGTTCCTTCACCGGTTTATCACGGAGTCCCGATGTTGAGACCAGTTCTAGCGTTCGATATTTTGATTGTAGAAACTTCTTCAATTCGGTCCAGGTGGGCAGTGCATCAGATTCGTCTTGGTAGGCATTCTCTTCCCAGTCCTTGTGTGACTCAGGGTCCAATTTCTGAACGACCAGAAAAATTATAATAGGATCCCATGAATCCGTAGGTATGTTCAGATTGTTCAAGTTGTTCAAGCAGTCCATAGTGACGTCAAGCAAACTTTTGATCTGAGAAGAAGATTGAGAATTGATCTTCTTTTGGTTGAACAACTTTTTCAAGACTGAGTTGATAATTAATCTTTTATTCCCGTACCTAGCTTTGAGAATGCCCCATGCTTGTTCATAATTTTGGTGAGTTACCTGGATGTGTTTCAACAATGTCTGAGCTTCTCCAGTCACACTAGTCTTCAAATAATGCAACTTTTGCACATCACTAATCGTCGTATTTTGATGCACTAATGATAAAAACAAGTCCTGGAATGTCGACCATTCTTCATAATTCCCACTAAACTTTGGTAATTCTATCCTCGGCAGCCTTACGAGTTGGTTCGTACTGGTATTTGCACTTTGATCCTTGCAGCTTGAATTCTGTGATGAGACGGCGGCGGCAGGTCCGGGCGATGTACTAGTCAATAAATCACGTAAATCCGCTTGTAAACAAAGATACAAATCTTCGTATATGTAATAATCTTCATTTACAAAATACGGTAATAACGCCCTTTGTTCTTTCGATGTTATTTTAATCAAATCTTGATGTGCATTCTTGAAGTTCGTCCAATAGTCCTCGATGATTTTCATCCTGATTTCGATGTAACCTTTCGTCAATCTTGCCTTTGGACATTTCTTCAGATTAATTTGAGCTTTTTGGAATAACGATGCAATATCTTCTAAAATATTGAGAATTTCCGCCGTCGAAGCCATCGCGCTGAGTCCTTATCTCAGGAATGCGGCGTTGTTGTTCTCGTAGGCCGGCCGAGCTCCGTAGCTTGAAATCGATCCGGCTCGAAGGACCATATGTTGGGTATGCCTAAGGTTGAGTTTAGTCTGAGGGAAATACTTGTAGGAAAACCACGATACGTGCTCTCTGTTTAAACGTTTATTGCGACTGAACCTGCCTAGCCTCGAACATCTCATTATATAAAAAAAAACTTACTACTCACAACAGTAGCCTATATGGTATTCTAGGTAAAGAACTCTTTATATTCCAAGTTTCAACGAAATCGGTTGAGCCGTAACGGCGTGATTCAACAACAAACATCCAAAAATCAAATATCCTCCGATCCGATCCGAGGTTTTCCCGCTAACCTACAACATGAAGAGCTTTAAGAAAAATACAAAAAGACTTCTCCAGGGCAGGCAATGCATTAGCAATGCTCCAGGTGTTGCAGAAGTCAATAGGCGACGGTAACCGCTTACCATCAGGTGGGCCGTAAGCCTGTTTGCCTCCGGATAACAAAAAAAAAAAAAAAAAAACCTTCACAAACTTTCGCATAAATTATAATATTATACAGAATACCAGCGCCTAACTACTCAATGGTAAGGCATTTATACTGAGTCGAGACCTCTTTACTGCTGTGGCGCACAGTAACATTTCACTTGTTCTTTTTAATAAGTTTTTGTGTGTTACCTCTCTGTCTTTGTTTCATATACTGACCTCATAGCTCAGTTGGTAGTAACTCTGCCTTCTGCGCTAGAGGTCGCGGGTTCGATTCCCGCACTGGACAAACATTTGTGACTAACACAGATGTTTGTTCTGTGTCTGGGTGTTAAATATTTATCTATTATGTATATCAGTCTCTGGTACCCATACTACAGGCTATGCCTAGTTTGGGATCAGCTGACCGTGTGTGATATGTCCGGAATATTTATTTATTATTATTATTATTATATTTTCGCTCTCTGTGTCTTGCTTCTATTGTGATGTGTATTGTGTGCCAAGTTTGTGAATAACTGTCTAGGTCTATGTCTATTAGTAAGATGTAGTGACATCAGAACACGACACAGCCAAAGCCATTTAGGGAAGTAGTTACTGAAATGTTTTTGAAATAACTGACTCGCCTACATGCAATTGGAGAATTTTAAAAAAAGATAACCAGAAAATGTTTTCTACGCTATTTTTACGAAAAGTTTATTTATATTATCACTGTTCAAACATCGCTCCTCCGCATCTTTAGTTAATAAAGGAAGTCATAACAAAGGAAAATCGCCGGCAGTCTTGAACCTCACACACAATACCTAAAGCTTAAATTTCTTAGGTGTTCCTATACGGGTTTTTGAAATTTGTGCAAACACGGCAACAATTTCTACAAAAATTGCCCGTGTAAAAGCATCCTAATACCTAAAGCTTAAGATAAATTGGTTCATCATTTTAGCCATAGAACGTCCAATGATGAACATAGGCCATAGATTTCCAGCGCGACCAACCTTGTACGGCCTGCCCCCAAACAGTAATTTGGGGAGATTTGCCCAAACTCGCCACTCTCGGCATGCGGGTTGGCGAGCGCAGATACAGTTATGTTGAAAGGCGCCAACCTATGCCTATATATTAAGAATACGAATAAGAATAAAACAAAAATATTAAAGACAGATACAATAATCACATACATAACAAAAATGATCACATAAATAACAAATAAGTAGGCAGGTTAAGAAAGCCATCCATCATATTCCATATTCCAGCTGTCCATCTCCTAGCTTTTTGCCCTTAGTCGCCTCTTACGACATCCACAGGTAGTAATGGAGATTCAATTGATTACTATTTATACATTTAATATACGATGTTTATTGTACAATTTATTCGAAGACATGTGACATGTGCTCCTTTCACCACATTGATTCGTCGTCGGTCATAGGCCCATTTCAGGGCCACCATACCTCAACCTCGTCACTGAACTAATACAGAATGACCAAGAAGGAATAAGTGACACGAAAAGCCAGCATTGTACAATTTGCAGCATTTTGCATTATCAAAGTATTTGCAATTGCGAATTCGCGAACACATTGCCTCCTACACAGTATATAAACTCCTGGTTTTGAATTTACCACGAAATTGCAGTCAATTATTTTAAACTAATGAGAATTTACTATTACGCACGTCGTGGTCGCTACATTAATTGCCATTTTCAGAAATAGTGCTTTGTTTACTGCCGCAGCAATTTCGGGCTATGCGGTGTACTGTCATGCACACAGACGTACTTGTATGTAGAATACATTATGTAGAAAGCCCCATCCCATCAATGGTGCAATTGCCTAAGCGTAATGGCAATGAAGTTCGTAACTTTGGGGGTAATTTTAACAATCTTAGGAACATCCAAAACGTTCCAAACTTGACAAGGCAAACTTCAAGACATTAGCTTCTTCCTTTTCATGTTGGAAAAACTTCAGATGTCGCTATAATTGATAAAATCATACTTAAAACTGCGATCTTCATTACCATTTCGCTTACGCAATAGCCTGGCTGGTCAAAGTCAAAAACATTAGTAGTAGTATTTATTACATTAAAACCACTAGGCACAGTGTATGGCCGAGTCCGTTACGTGTCTGATACGTTCATAGTACGGTCATGGTATGATACGTTGTAGTGGTCAAAGGCCTTTATACAGAAACGTGTATACAGCATGCAAAACAAAATAACATAATTACATAATTACACAGATTTCTATGCTTACTACTGTAATTTTGTAAAAAAGCAAGTTTGACGACCTCGGTGGCGCAGCGGGCGAGTGTCTGTCTGAGACCAAGGGGTGCGGGTTCGATTCCCGCTGCGAAACAACTGTTTGTATGTTGCAAATATTTGTTCCGGGTCTGGGTGTGGTGACTACGGTACTCGTAGTTTCTGATACCCACGACACAGGGAATTCTAGCGTGGGGTCAGGATTAGGTATGTGTTGGGTGTTATTTATTTATTTATTTTTTTTGACTGGCCTCTTAGCTCAGTTAGTAGTAACTCTGCCTTCTGCGCTAGAGGTCGCGGGTTCGATCCCCGCGCCGGACCAACATTTGTGTGATAAACACAGATGTTTGTTCTGTGTCTGGGTGTTAAATATTTATCTATTATGTTTCAGTCTCTAGTACCCATAGTACAGGCTATGCCTAGTTTGGGATCAGGTGACCGTGTGAATATGTCCGGAATATTTATTATTATTATTATTATCTCTTTGTCTACTAATAATGATAATTGGCTTTGTTACAGCTGTACCTACGACTTTCTGGAGATCATCGAAGTTGGTGACGCCAACAGCACCGAGCAAGACCACTGGGGCCAGGATCATCACGATGCGTACGCCTCTGATAACGAAGTAAGTAGTGTTCTTCTATCTCACGATGTCGTGACCTTTAGTTCAATGGCTTAAGAGGATACAAAAATCATAGCATGCGTTAGAAAGCGCTCGAAAGTAATCGACGTAAGCGAAATATAAGAAAATATCGATTATCTCAAAAACTATCTATTTTTTTTTAAAAGTGTCTTGGATTTAGGTACTGCTATTGTCTAACAAAATATTTAAAAAAAGTTATTTTTGTTAGATAGTCTCAGAGTATTTTCGAAAAAACTGTTGCAGAGGACCCAACTTTAAAAATAAATCAATCGAGAAAAGTTTTACCAATCGCGTTTCTGTCTTGGATTTACGTAAATAAAATGCTGAAGTTATCTTTGTCATAAAAATCAAACCTGTGCGTTTTGCGGTTATTGAGAAAAAACAATTCAAATATCATACAATAATTAAACCCTCACCTTAAGAAGAAAAAAATATAATAAAAAAAACAAGGATCATCGAAAAAATGATAGGCCCCAAGCCATGTTTGTAGCCTGATTCTTCTAGGCTTGGTCGCGAGGAACAGGCATAGCTTCACCTAGTTTCTAAGACGTTTCAAAGTGATCCTAGTGATTTGATTGAAATTAAAACTTTTGACTTTGATATTTACAGAAAGAAACTTAAAACTAATACAAGTTAATATTTACAAAATACACAAGAAACAGTTGAGCCATCTAAAGACCGTTACAAACGATCTATAGATAGCTCAACTGATCCAGATCACTACCAGTCGGAAGCGTCCCCAAGACGCTGGCGGAATTGCCACGCTGGATGGCAATGCTAATTCGCTGGGCCAAATTAGAGCCAGCTCTCGGGTCACGCGTCGCTTCGATCAGACGTCCTGATATCTTTTTGAAAACCCGGAGGACCCCGTTTCCCCACGGACCCAGGGTCTCAACCCCAAAAGGCTCAGATACGTAAGCCCTATCATAGACAGACATTTATTTAATAGCCACCAAAACACACACATTTGCACAACATTTTACAATAAACATTAGGTACTTATAATAAAAGAAACAAGAGAAAAGTAATGAAAGTAAAAATGGTGTGATGTGTGCTGCAGCAGCAAAATGGCTTCGGCTCAGCATTATGCCTACTGTTTTGCAGCAGACGCTGGTATCCTGGGTACGCTGGGGCCGAAACCATTACCTACACAGTCATTCAACCCTATGAGAACAGTCTTATTAAGATTATGTTAGAAATCTATCAAGACTAACATATTTGCGCCTTTTGAGATCCTCGGCCGAATCTGCCGCCGCACCCGCCCTAACTGATGTCCCCGGAAGATATATATATATATTTTTTTTTACTACTGAGGTGGCAAACAGGCATACGGCCAACCTGTTGGTAAGCGGTTACCGTAGCCTATTAGCGCTTACAATACCAGAGGCATCACGCACGCGTTGCCGACCCCTAACCCCCCTCCCCCTAAAGAGCTCTGGCAACCTTACTCATCGCAGGAACACAACACTATTTGAAAACAAATAATGTTATTTGGCTGCGATCTTCTGTAAGGCGGAGGTACCTCCCCAGGCGGGCTGCTCCAAATCAGAATGAGCAAATCTCGCTGTGCCCTTCCTCCTCTAAAAATATATACTTTGATTGAAATTGCAATAATTTATGAGACTTTCTGAAGTGGATTAACTATACCCACTTTTAATTTGCTCTTGTGACGTGTCACATATCTTTTCCTTCACTGAGGTATGCGAAGCATGCTTATTGGTTTACGATGTTTTCCTTCAACGCTTTAAGCAAGTGTTAATGCGCACTAAACATTTTCGAACCGAAAAACTCATTGCTTCACGACCGGGAACCCACGACTTTCGGACCGTAAGTGCCACTAGGCCAACACGGATATCGAGCTAACGGGAAATCTAATTTAAAATAATCCCTCGAAAAATGTAATTCTAATGAAACAAGAATTTCGCGATCGAAAGATTACTTTGGCCATTACCTGCGCAGAAATTCTAAATTAGATCGCAATCTCTAATTAATTTCTCAAATTGAAGACAATCTTCCAATTACTCAAGCGTGTGCAGGCTCCCACTAAGTACTTACTTAAGTAACAATATTATCTACTATTAGGTAATCAAAATGCCCGAAAGCGTATTTTACTGTTCTCTATAAAATCTAGAATATTCACACAAACCATAAAATAAGAATAACGCTTGCCGAGAACGAAGCGAAACTCGTACATAAATCTCTTTTCGACGTTAACAAGTCATCGTCATCATCATCATCATTTCAGCCGTACGACGTCCACTGCTGAACATGGCCTCCCCCGCAGACAGAGCAAATTCCTTATCATGTGGGGGGATTTGCCCATACTCACCACGCTGGGCATGCAGGTTGGCGAGCGCAGTTAGAGCTATCGTTGTTAAAATGAGGGACGCTGCTGCCCATCCCCTAGCTTTTTTCCCTTAGTCGCCTCTTACGACATCCGCGGATAGGTAGATATGGAGGGGCCTATTCTTCAGCCGGGGCCACCACGGCCACGTTAACAAGTAAGTCTGATAAATTGTCATCGACCGACTTATCTAAAACGAATAAAAGCCTGATTCCTTTTAATGATTACATCATCTTTTTGCGTTTTGTCGGAATGGTAGAGTTGGATCATGATGAGACTATGATGTAATCGACCTCTTCCCTTCTTCTTCATTCCTGGTGATATTGTGGTCGTCTCATCAGGTCATGTCCTCGTTGTTGGTCATTGTTTTCGTTGCCAAAATTTATTCTATGACATATTCGGAATCTACACACTGCTGGCGCCTCAAAAACCACAAGATTACCCTACTTATGTGAAGAGTTTCGCTTCTTTTAGCACTTTTCATTTATTTCTCGCTAAAACTAAATAAATTGCGGCCTAGGGCGACTTGTTGAATATAATTTGGTTAAACCATCCCATTAACCTTGGTTCTCATGTTTTATGTATGCGTAAGTACGTAACTGCCGTCTAACTACCCAATAGGATCTGTCTGGCCTATCTCTCTTTACTGGTAGCTTAGCACGAGACAGATAGATTACCTACTAGGCTCTGCACCATCAACTTTCCGATTTTACTCAGGCAGTGACGCAAGACAGTCTCAAACAGATCTAAATTCAGGGCTGACACACTCGTATTTGAATGGCAGTAGGACTTAGGACCTCAGATTTATAACTCTTTGGATATATGAAACTTTTAACGATGAAAGCCTAGGATAGTTACATAGAGGTTTTATGACGCATCTGGCTGGTTATGTGTAACTATGTCAACAATCAATTTTTTTTCATTTTGTTTGTGGAACCTAAAAAAGATAGGTTTTGTGTGCGTTGGATGGGTAAAAATATACTTATACATATATAAATACCTACTATGTACTTACCTAGCTATTAAGAATGAACCTACATAATATTAACTACCTACTTAGAACGACCCACTTTTAGAATTGTTTATGATACTAATGTTCTCATGTAAGTGACTCACTGTCTTTATGGGAATAAATGAATTTAAACCTAAGTTTCGTTTTAAGTTTCGATTGGGTGGAGTGGTCGCTCAGCGACAAAGCCTTTTTGTAAATATTCAATAAATTAAAAAAAAAACATTTGCCGTTTCATATGTGGGTGAAAAACTCCCCATAGTCACCATAACCTCGAACAGCAGTGTACTATTACTCTTCACACTTTCATACTTATATTAGAAAGGCGACAGTTACTATAGCTTTTTTGTTTGTTTATTACCTTCTTTTTGATAAGAGTTTCAGGGATGGAGATCGCTTAAGCCTACTGTGCAAGGTCATATTTACTTACTGTCTTGGTATGTCACAATTTGTAGATTGACCTAGCTGCACCCCTCACAGGCTGTGTTACAGCTTATTCAGGTCATTTCACAGGTCGAAGCTACTCTAGCGAAATTAACTTTTTAATGAAATGATCGGATTTGAGTCTTTGTGAATAAGTTTAATCGTAATTTTGAATGGTTGTTCCATGCCCAAGTGGCAATAAATTTTGTTTTACAACTATTGGACATTTTTCATTAAAAAAAAACTAAGCAAAAATCTGCTGTTAAAAAACGACTAATAAAACTAAATTAATTCTAGGAATGAACTCTGTTTTCTACGACTACAAGTAGAAAACAGAGTTCAGATCACCAACAACATGCAGTGTGCCCAAAAGGCTGGCACCGTTACCTCGTTGGATTGCTATACCGATCCTTTGTCCGAGGTATTAAATAAAAGCTTAGAAAAAAGCAATTATATATTTTATTAACAGAAAGAAAATTAAAAGTAATACAGTTTATATTTTTGGAGGAGGCAGGGCACAGCGAGATTGTCTCGCTCTAAATTGGAGCAGCCCGCCTGGGGAGGTACCTCGCCTTACAGAAGATCGCAGCCAAATAACTTTATTTGTTTCAAATAGTGTTGTGTTCCTGCGGTGAGTAAGGTTGCCAGAGCTCTTTAGGGGGGGGAGGGGTTCGGCAGGCAACGCATTAGCAATGCTCCAGGTGTTGCTAATGTCAATAGGCGACGGTAACCACTTACCATCAGGCGGGCCGTAAGCCTGTTTGCCTCCGTATAATATTTAAAAAAAAAAATACAAAATACCTACACAAGAAACAGTTGAGCCTGGGAATTGCCACGCTGGATGGCATTGCTAATCCGTTGAGCCAGGTCTCGGGTCACGCGTTCGTGAACGCTGCGATCCGACGCCATGATATTGTTTTGAAAATATTTATAATTATTAGAATTACAATTATTTATTTCAGTTAAAACAGCAAGCTTACAGTCATCATCATTATCATCATCAGCCTGTAGAAGTCCACTGCTGGACATAGGCCTCCCCTAAAGAGTTCCACGACGAACGGTCTTGAGCCTTCTCCATCCACCGACTTCCCGCAACCTTCACAATGTCGTCGGTCCATCGGGTGGGGGGCCTTCCAACACTGCGTCGCCCGGTTCTTGGTCGCCATTCGAGAACCTTTACTCCCCAACGGTTATCGGTTCTGCGAGCTATATGGCCTGCCCACTGCCACTTCAACTTGCTAATTCTGAGAGCTATGTCGGTGACCTTGGTTCTTCTACGAATTTCCTCATTTCGGATCTTATCACGTAGTGAAACTCCTAGCATAGCTCTCTCCATAGCCCGTTGTAGCTTACAGTAGAAACCAAATATAGATAGATTTACACTTTATTGTACACAAGGACTACATATTAAATCTACAACAAACTTAATGTAGTACAATGGGTGGCCTTATCGCTGAAAGTGATTTCTTCCAGGCAACCTTAGGATGGAAAGTATTGGAAAAACAATAATGGACTGTGGTACGAAGTATGACGATGATACATAATATAGTATCTATAATATTATAGAACAAAAAGAAGAACCTATATATAAATTATCCTAATACAAAGATTACAATCATAAATGCCCACTGTCTAAAATTAAAACTTAGATCAAGTCAAGATTTATAGGTTTGACTGTATTTTTATATTTGCTAAGTCCATTGGAATAAACATTGTAAGTAGGTACATACAACGTTTCATATGCAAGTCACATCAACAAGCGATCAAGCTTCTTCTTGATAAGCAGGTATGAACCGTATATGGTACGATGGGTTATTCTGTAACATTTTAAACTTGTAATATTATTGTGATGAATATTGAACATTGTAAATTTTTTTTTGGAAAACAATTTTGAAAAAAGGGGAGGATTGATGTTGTGACACAGTTTATGTAAGCGTTCGCAGTGAATCGCGTTTGGCGATTCATCATTTTTGATTATTAATATTTCAATCGTAGTCACTCTCCAAGCCTTCCCCTGGATCACACGTCTTGTAAAATCTATAAATAGACATTGTGCCTAATGTCGTTTCAATTGACCTACATCAATATAGTTACATAAAGTGATCAGTTTGTTTTATCTGTGATTCGCACCCTACCTAACTAACCTTAGACAGATCATTAAACTACATTAAACATCTATCCAGACACGCATACTAAATTACTTTTAGCTATGATGATGATTGTGTGGTCTAATTTATTCCTCTCTTGCAGGTATGGGAAGAGACAGAGACCCTTCTGCCTGAGTCAGACTCGGTCAGCGCGGGCTGGGCGCGGGAGCTTCACGACACGCGCGCCAGGAGGCTCTGCGGCGACTGGGGGGGCAAGCTGAAGCTACTGAGATACCAGTCCAGGACCAACGTGCTGCGACTTCGCTTCAAGTCGGACCACTCCAGGCATTTCGCGGGATACCGGGCGAAAGTGACTGTTGCTGACTGTGAGTACCTAGCTTTGATAGCCTGTAGAAGTCCACTGCTGGACATAGGCCTCCCCCAAAGAGTTCCATGACGAACGGTCTTGAGCCTTCTCCATCCAACGACTTCCCGCAACCTTAACAATGTCGTCGGTCCATCGGGTGGGGGGCCTTCCAACACTGCGTCGTCCGGTTCGTGGTCGCCACTCGAGAACCTTTGTTCCCCAACGGTTGTCGGTTCTGCGAGCTATATGGCCGGCCCACTGCCACTTCAACCTGCTAATACTGAAAGCTATGTCGGTAACCTTGGTTCTTCTACGGATTTTCTCATTTCGGATTTTATCACGCAGCGAAACTCCGAGCATAGCTCTCTCCATAGCCCGTTGGACGACTTTGAGCTTGTGTATGAGGCCAATAATTAGCGACCAAGTCTCAGTGCCATATGTCATCACTGGCAACACGAGTAATATGTAGGATCTATCTATTAATCCATTAATAATCTGTAATAATAATAATAATACTTAATTAATAATCTGCATGATAATTTATGAAAATAACTGTAATTGGTCATACCTATGTTATGCAATGTAACGCTAAGGGAAATAAATAAATGAATATGAATATGAACATAGAGGGAAATGAGAAGAAGAGGCAAGATAAGGGCACGAAGATAATTATTACTGAGTGGAAACCCGTGTGACTTCGACCGGGATTTGAACCCACGAACTATAGATCGAAAGTCAAGATACCTCCCTCTAAGGCCTCTCAGGGATAAACCTTCGACAAACCGTCTTGACCCGTCTCTTTTCACCGACGTGCGACCACTAAATGTCGTCGGTCCATCGAGTGGAAATCGAAAATGCAGTAGCGGGCTACTGCATTTTTGCTGAAGTCAAGTCCACAAATAATTTTACGTATTACGGTTATCATATAGCGGACACCGCTTCGTAGCAAACCAAGGTCTAAGCCGGTCGTCTCGTTTTTCAATTTTGCGGCCATCCGTTCCGTCTCACTGCGCTCGCTCGAACGGACCGGAAGTAGGGGTGTCATACGTATCCGGTTAAAGCCGGATGTTTCCACGATGTAACTAAATAAACTAAATATCGTGGCAGTACATACTTTCAAACTCTACGTGTTCCGTAACTAGTACGGTAACCGAATAGGCCCTCAACCTATACTTACACAAACGTTTTTTTTAATAATTGTTTGTTTTAATGCCAGTCAAAATCTACTCAAGAAGGCAGCAAGACTGGCCTGGTTTGACCTAAGAACAGTTTTTTTTAAACAGAATTTCAAGCCTTAGTACAAAAGCTATTGTAATAATATCTGTAGATTAAGCCCCCTCCGGCTTATTAAGTACCCTCAAGAAACTCGCATATTTGTCCGGCTTTTATTTTTGCGACCTAGCAACTCTAGCCGGAACCGAACTAGAGCTTTGAAAACCTACTTCACCGCCCGGTAATAGAGTTATCTTCATTTCACAACTCATTGAATGACCAGAGCGTTGGTTGCATTGTGTTCAGGCGAACACAGAACTTTAAAGAACTTCTATGAATTTAATTAACAGTTCTCGAGTTCGTAATTAAGATCTTGTCTGATTTATCAGAGAAAGGTGTCACTTGTCTTTGAAAGCCTAGCTCTGAAAAGTTATTACTAAAGCAATGAGAATCTTATACATTTATTTATTCATTGAAATCACAATGAAATCTTCCAATAAAAATCCGTTTGGTCTTTAAGGAAATGTTTGAAGAAATCATTGTTGGAATCATAAAATCTAGGCCTCGTATTTTGAGCTAGTTTAAGTAAAAATAATACTTGGGTATACAAGAATGTAACCATTTACAAGAATACTATTTTTTTTTTATGTTATACGGAGGCAAACAGGCTTACAGCCCACCTGATGGTATGCGGTTACCGTCGCCTATTGACATCTGCAACACCTGGAGCATTGCTAATGCGTTGCCTGCCCTGGAGAAATCTTTTTGTATTACTTGATTTTTGTTCTTACTATCCTACTATGTATAATGTAAATGCGAAAGTTTGTGAGGATATTTGGATGTCTGTGGTTCATGCCTTAACGGCTCAACCGATTTCCATGAAACTTGGACAGAGTTAATTTAGAATAGCATATAGGCTACTTTTTATTTAGGTACCGCTTGAGTGAAGCCGCTGGCGCAAGCTAGTAATTTATAGACATAACTGGATATAACTGGACCGCCTTGTAACCTCGCGTTTGTAGTTTAGTAAAAATCCTAGTTTATATTATTATAAATGCGAATATATAATATTGCTAGCGGATTTTCAGTAAAATATTGTCTTAAATTATACTTCGAGGTTTTCGCCGTAGCTATCTGCTACGCCGTAACTACCTGCTACGACGTAGCTACCTGCTACGACGTTGAAAAGAGTTTTTACTCAAAATTGTCCTCTAGGGTCCTTTTTGAAAAGAGTAGTTAGGCCGAAACTTTTAAAATAGAGGCCAAGGGAAGTCCAAATTAATTTATGTTTAAAACTAGTCAAAGGAATAGATAAAAATATGGGTTTGGTAGTTACTGCTGTAACTTGCCCTTACTTTGATATATAGATTATATCTTTATTGTACACCAAGAAAAGAAACAAAAAACATTTAATTTCAGATAAGTTACAAAAAAGCGTAACAATAGGCGGCGGTATCGCTAAAAGCGATCTCTTCCAGGCAACCTTTGGATGGACAGGACAGATAAGGAAACCTGAGGACGGCGGCGACTTATTTTTTGCCGACTGTGAATATGGTGACAGCGAGCTGATCAGATGGTAGAGTTCAGAACTGTTCCTCGGAACTCGTCAGTGAATAAACTTAAAATATCCGTGTTTGGAAAAGCCATCAGATTTAATATTATAAAATTTGAAATCTAATTTTGATATAATAAAAAAAAATAAGCTCACGGCTTTTATCCCTGGTAGCTAAGCCTGGTAGCACTCAGATTTTGAGGCGATCAGATCCTTGAAGATGTCTAAAGGGGGGTAATCAGAGGCATGTCAAAACATTTTGGCACATGCTTACATTTTTTCATTTTTTTTGTGGCTCGCACGAATTGTGCATTTGCCATTTTGATTTTAATTTGTTTATGCTTACATTTTGAGTATAATGCGGTTTGAGTTTTTATTTTTTTTACGCCAGCATCCTATTTATCTCTCGACAAAAACATCTGTACAATAGTAGATTATGCAACAAGGGCTTAAAGTAGTGTAATATGTCAAGGGCGCTATATTGAACCCCGAGAACGAGGGATTCTATTGTTAACTCCTGAGCGGAGCGAGGGAGTTAAGGCAAGAATCCTGAGTACGAGGGGTTCAGGATCGCCCAAGACAAATACACATTTAAGCCCGCGATGCATACTCTACTTTTTATACTTTCTGCGAGGCAATTGAAACCAATGACTGTTAAGTAGACAGAAATGATTTTTCTGGTTGTAAGTTTCCAACTATACCAGAGGCTTCAGATTGTATGCATTCTGGAGTCGAATCAAAATCACTGTCGTCGTCACTTGACATTTTTTAGAAGTTTATTTGAATCGAAACTGAATTTCGGTGTAATTATCAAACAGCACAGCAGTTTGAGCGCCTTTTTTTCAGTTTTTGTAGTCTATTCTGTAATGGTACTAGTATAGTATTATGTTATCTGTGGTAATGGTCAGTTCGACTTCTTCGTGCGCGGGTGGAAATGAATTTCTTAAAAAGTTTTCATGTTTTTCTTTTTTTTTAATTTGTAGGCAGTGCAAAGAAAATGTTAACATACAGCCTAATTAGAATAAAATCTCATTGCACCCAAATATTTTTGAAACCAACCTCAATCAAGCACGACTACATGGGTTGCATTCCAAATTGACAATGAAATAATGAAATTCAGTACAACATTATCAGTATACATATCAGTACCGGCTAGACCGTAGGGCTGTAATGACTTACTTTAGGAAAGGTTTGCATGACACATAATATGCCATTGACAAGCAGGTAGTATAAAAAAGATTTAAAATACTTTGCAAGACTATTACAAACGTTAACTATGTAAACATGTTGTTGTATATAAAACGCTTAAAAAGTTTACCGCGCTAGAGATAACATTGTCACGTGTACACATAACTCCGTATAAGCCTCACACGAGATTATTCCCTGCAATATTGTACGGCTTCATGCATAATTCCCTCACTGTACCGAATTTCTGCTTCCCGCCTGTCACTCGAAAATACTTTAAAGTGAGCTTTATGGGTATGGTTTTAGGTTTAATTTTGATTAGACGCAAGCTTTTTTAAATAGTGATGTGGGTGCTCTGCCCTTCGTCTAGAGTGGATACATATGACTTGTTGAAATCGATAAACAATAGAATTGGGACTGTGGCCCGAGCACGTAATAATTTAATTTTATATAAGCATTAGGTACATATTTCATCAAGTGTAGCGTGTGCTGCCCTTAGATCATTTGATGAAGCTCACGTTTGTCTTCTTTTTTTTTACATTTTTATAAGCTCTTATTTATTAGGGATTATAATTAGATTACTTTTCTTTTGAGCCTCACCTAGTTCGATCGGCACCACACTGAAGCTATAAATTCCATTTTGTGAAAAAATGATAGGCACCAAGCCGTGTTTGTTGCCTGATTCTTGTAGGCTTGGTCGCGAGGAACAGGCATAGCTTCACCTAGTTTCTAAGACGTTTCAAAGTGATCCTAGTGATTTTATTGAAATAAATGCCTTTAAAAAAAAAATGCCCCAAGCACGAATAATTCACGATAGCGTTACGCTAATAGCGAATATCGCCTGTTTTGGAAATGGCTTAACGCCACTTCCTAAACAGGCTATTTTCGAACGACTCCGCGGAAACTTTCAATAGTTTATTAGATAGAAATTAGACACAAACAACATTAAGTTAGGAAGCAAGTTTAAAACAACATCAAAGTAAATATTTGTCAGACTGGCTAGAATATGTCAACCAGAACCAGATAATAAATTAATACCGAAAACCAGACTTGAATTAATTTACTGACTGATATTTTGCTTAGACATGAAATAATTGTTTAGAGTAGTATTTCTGTTTATATTTTTAGAATGTACTCATCAACTTTTGATACTAAACGAGATATGTTTATATACATAGATCAAGATATTTTGTAGTCAGACTTTCAAAGAAAAAGATAAAAAAATTATTTGCTGTGAACATGGTATATAGTGTACAGGTGTTTATATTTATATTGTTCATCATATTCAGCCATTTGTCATGACGTACAAATATTCAATAGTAATTACATGTCATTAAAAAATAAAAAAAAAGTTAAAAATACAGATAAATAAAAATAAATTAAAATTTGCATGTCAAAAATTAATTAATGGAATAAAAACTATGAACTATAAGCCAATTCTTTAAAACCCTATCAAACATAAAACCTTTGTTACCCAACCCCCATATCATCCCTTTTGGGGCTGAATTATTGTAAAATACTTTCTTAGGAGAAGCCTAATATATGAGAAATTCGCGTTTATTTCCCGTGAATTGCTTCGGAGTTCCACCACGCGACATCTGTCACAGAAATATCATGCAAAAACATCCTTCCTTGGGCTTGCTTCCGTTTCACTGCCCTTTGTTTTACGTCCATTAATCTTTTATTTAAAGGTTAAAGGAAGAAATAAAGGAAAAACATTTATTTTGGACACAAAAACAGCACAAACTATAAATCAAACGGACAATACGGTACATCAAGCCAAGAAACAAAACGATATAGGTGTAGACCAAAAGTGCCAATTAGTCCGAGCTAAGGTGCGTGAGTGAGCGAACGAAATACCCATCTCAGCTTTATTGCTGCTCCACAAATGTAGCGGCACTGGTTTTTAGATGGAACCATTATTTAAATTCTTCAAAGGCCTTCCACGGCAAGACTGGCACTTATAAAAGATCATTTATACAAGTTGCTAAGCCTGGGAAAGACACTGCCTAGAATACGTAATCGTTAAGTTACGGGAAGTCCATCCATCGGGATGGAAAAAGCTCAAGACCGTTCGTCATGTAAACCACGAACCCATGCGTACTCACTTCACATAGCTAGACCATGCATGCTTAGCTCGCATCAACGGGTATTTAAAATACTTAGCTTTGTTAAATCCTGTTCCACTATAGCTAAGCTAGGAATGGCCGTGCTGGCCCCGGCTGAAGAATAGGCCCCTCCATATCTACCTATCCGCGGATGTCGTAAGAGGCGACTAAAGGAAAAAAAGCTAGGGGATGGGCAGCAGCGTCCCTCATTTTAACAACGATAGCTCTAACTGCGCTCGCCAACCCGCATGCCCAGCGTGGTGAGTATGGGCAAATCCCCCCACATGATAAGGACTCTGTCTGTGGGGAAGGCCATGTTCAGCAGTGGACGTCGAACGGCTGAAATGATGATGATGAAGCTAGGAATACAAAGCAATCCTATTGGTGGATTTAATCCTCGCTCATCGCTAAGCTACATCGCACTTCTCTGGTGAAAAGGCAGCCTAAAGCCCTACCAGCGACCGACATAGATTTTGCACTCTACTCTCTGGTATACCTACGGCCGTCGAAGTACGGTGACCGCTTCTTAAGCAACACAGGAAGAAGGGAATAACAAAGTTTTCCGCGTCGATGAACAAATTACGATCCCTCCCAGGAATGTGGGGTCAGTCTCGGTTGAGGCTCTTTTTGACACCTTTTGGAGAGCGGCGTGGAAAAGTGGATCATTTTATTTAACCTTTGTTTCGGGAATAAAGTACTCAAAGTATGACATACTCAAAGTACGTTCCTAAAATCTTAAAGGAGCTTTAAAATTACACAAATCAGTAAGGTATCCTAATTCCTGCTAAGTCACTCCGTAAACACTGAACAAAATGAAATGAAATTTGGCATATAAGCAACATATTGTTTATGTAGAGGTAGTTATAGGAAAAAATAATTATATCATATTTTGTCGATAGAATAAGCCTCTTTTGAGATATATATATATTTATATATATATGTTATACGGAGGCAAACAGGCTTACGGCCCTCCTGATGGGAAGTGGTTACCGTCGCCTATTTATATTAGCAACACCTGGAGCATTGCTAATGCGTTGCCTGCCGAACCCATGCGGAGGTACCTCCCCAGGCGGGCTGCTCCAATTTAGAGCGAGAAAATCTCGTTGTGCCCTACCTCCTCCAATATATTATATATAATTATTAAAAAAAAACTTATAGAGGTATTTTATTATATTGAACTATCTACCTGATAACCGATTTTGATGTCTCTAACTTCAAAAACATAAGACTTCCCATATAAAGTTTCATCCCCTATTACCACACCCTAAGGGTTGTTTTTCAGAAAATGCTGATAAATAGCATTTTTTATTTTTGATAATTTACCTAAAACCCGATTTTGAGGTCTCCAACTTCAAAAACATGGGACTTGCATACAAACTTTCAACTTCTATTTCACCCCTTTAGGAGTTGAATTTTGCAAAATCCGTTCTTAGTGCGCGCCTACACCCTTTTTTGAGTGACTGTGCCAAATTTCAGACTCCTCGGCCCACTAGTTTCCGAGCTTTCGTGATGAATCAATCAGTGAGTGGACTTGGTGTGTGGACTAGTTTCCGCAATTAGGCCGCAGGTGGGCCCTTTTTGCGTGTCCTCCAGGAAGGCCAGCAGCTCGCTGATGCCGGCGCAGGCCTCCCTGGGCGTCCCCGGTGTCCCAAGGTATTGTAAGCGTTGAGACGCCACGCTGCTGCACTCCAGGAGCACGTGTGCGGCTCTCTCATCTGCATCCATGCATCCCCTGCATAGGGGACTGTCTGTAACACCCAAGGTAAATAGGTGTTTGTTAAGTGAGCAGTGACCCGTGACAACTCCGACTACTCGTTGGAGTTTGTCACGTTTCAGGCTTAGGAGTTTTCGGGAGTATCTCGGGTTTAAAACTGGGAGGGCCTCCTTCGACTGCCTACAGGAGGCCTTCCCATCCTTCCCATCAGTGAGTGGACTACTCCTTTATATAATAGATTACATATTGCTAAAAATAAAATCAGGCATCAAACAATTCTACATCATCATCAACCCTGTGTGCCAAAATACTGACGACACGATGGGACGTTTATGACGATTAGAAATGCGACATTTTGGGGGGATCTTTTGATCTTTGGATGTTTGTGGTTCAATCACGCCGTAACGACTCAACCGATTTCGTTGAAACTTGGAATAGATAGAGTTCATTACCTAGAATATCATTTAGGTTTTTATGTAGGTACCACGCGAGTAAAGCCGCGGGCGGAAGCTAGTATTATAATTTAAAAACGCAATGTAAATCTTTCCACCATCTTTAAAAACAAACAGTAAAATAAATGGTTGTCTCGCAGAATGCAAGAGCAGCACACGGAAACGTGCCGCGGTTTTTAAATATTTAAATAACCGGCGAGGCAGCTTGTCTCTAACAAAGAGACGGTTGAAAATAACTGGTATCCAACTGAGCTTTATTTTTAGTCCAGAGTATTTTAAAAATTGCAATAGTTAACTAAATCCTACTATTAATATATATAAATGCGAAATTTTGTGAGGATTTATTGTGTTTTAATTACGAAACGTCTCAACCGATTTCGATGAAACTTGGAATAGGTAGAGTTATATACCTAGAATAGCATACAAGTCGTCGACTGTGCAGCCATAATCTTTATTCTATGAATAAATGAATGAAAGAAAGTGAATGAACGAAAGTTTTTTTTTTCCTGGATGAAGGTGTTTTTTTCCTTACGAACTACTACATACCTATGGTAGGTAGGTACAGGTTAAAATTCATACAGCATATCAAAAAGTTAAATTAATTGAAAAGTTGGGAATGCAGACGAACTTTAATTAATTCTGAGCACTAGTTCGGACATTATAGAACCGCTAGCGAGTCCGTCGCACACTGACGTCATCACTCCTCCGCGCAATCAGCGCTCGTTTGTTTCAACGTTTCAACTGAAGGACAGACTAAACACACGAGATGAAAGTTGTTTACAATTTTATTTGTTAGGTGGTTGTCCTATTTGATATAAACAAATTAAGATCGTATAATTTATTCACTCAGAAGGGATTTGAACCCGCAGCCTTCCCCTAGATACGGGGATGCTCTAACCAACTAAGCTTCAGAGCCACTTCCCGTCCGTAAGAAAATCTTTAGGACTTCCAATCGGGTTAAAGCGCCCACAGAAAAAACAACGTCAGAAACTCGTGCTAACCCCTAGATTGAGCGCCATGTGCCGGAACGCTCGCAGCGGAAGAACGAATGAATGAATGCAACTTGTTAACGAGGAGCGGGAATATCTACACATTTTTTTATTTCATGTTTTGAACATTATAGTTCGTAGAGAAAAGCTGGTTCAATATTGTCCATGTTACTGGAACAAATACCTACCGTTTGAACATGGCATACAATCTAATCAAAGTCAAAAGTTGTTTATTTCAATGAAATCATAAGGATCAGTTCGAAACGTCTTAGAAACTAGGTCAAGCTACGCCTGTTCCTCACGACCAAGCCAGGAGGTAGATATAGAGAGGCCTATCTCCTCCCGTCGATGTTGTAAGAGGCGACTAAGGGAAAAAAGCTACAGGCTGAGGCTACGGAATGGGCATGAGCGACTAAAATACTAAAGTAGTCCGAAGTCTTTAAATTTACCGAGCTAATTTCGCCATATTTCAGGATTTATTGTGCTAGATATCATATTCTTAAGCTATCTCGACTGAAATTCCGAGCAGCAGGCGCAGCAATTTGAATTAACGAATGCTTTTCAAGCTGGGAGATTTCGCTGCACGTTGAAATATCTGACTTCGTGGAAAGTTCGGTTAGTGCGAAAGAATTTAATGAAGACTCTGAATGTCATTTTAGACCTAGTTTGAGCGCTTCTTGATCAGAAAGCCTAACTTTAAAATGCCTAAATACCACGTGGTAAGGAGCAAATTTAGTTTTCCTAAAATGCAAAATGAAAAAACTTATCTAAATTGTGAAACTTTTCAATAAAATAGATATTATGCTTCTTATGCGATTTGTAAATTAGGCTTTTTTATCCAGAAGCTCTTCGCGTGCGTGATGCCTCTGATATTGCAAGCGTTCATAGGCTACGGTGACCACTTACTTACAGTTGGGCCGTAGGCTTGTTTGCCACCTTAGTTACTTATATCAAAAAAGCGTTTGAGCACACTAGACAATTTGTATACGGAAACGTAAACAAAACATTGTCAATGTAATTTTCCTGTCCTAATGTGAATTCAGTCCTTTGTTGAAAAACGGAAGTTTTGTAACAAAACCGTTGATAAATGCTGCAATGATGGCCGTCGCGATCACAATTCAACGCTTTTTCCATCTACACGCTTAATGGATCTCTTTTTCAACGGTCATTCGAAGGATAAGCACAAGTTGAAACGTGTTTGAATCGCTAGCGAGGCCTTCGCACACTTTCGTTCTCTTAACTATTGTATATGCAAAAGTGTTTGTTTTTTGGTTGGTTGGTTTGATGGTATTGAATTGGCTACTTATACCTGTTACCACGCAAGTTTGCTTGCTTGTCGTATCACTGACTCTTTCTTGGTCACCTGTATTAGGCCAGTGAGCAGGTTGCGGTATGGTGGTCCTGAAAAGGGCAAATGACCGTCCGTCGGTGAAAGAATCAGTGTAGTGAAAAGAGGCGCACTTTAATCTTACTTAACTTACCAGACAAAATAAGAAAACTACACATCTATGAAAAAAAACAAAGACGTAGAAGTAATAATAATAATAAATAATAATAATAAATAATAAATATTTCGGACATATCACACACGGTCATCTGATCCCAAACTAGGCATAGCCTGTACTATGGGTACCAGAGACTGATATACATAATAGATATATATTTAACACCCAGACACAGAACAAACATCTGTGTTCATCACAAATGTTTGTCCAGTGCGGGAATCGAACCCGCTACCTCTAGCGCAAAGTAAATTAAATTTTACTGATATTTTATTGAAACTCTAAACATCTTTACTTGAAAATATTATTATTTTATATCAATATTTGACAGCGGGATAAAAGAGACCGGACTTGTGCTACGGGCCCTGTACAAGCTTTTTGCGAATGAAAGCTGAATCGACTTATTTTAAAGGTGATCAAAAGAAATGTGCTGAGTCCAGGTGACACCGCAAGGTGATCTAGGGATTTTTATTTTATGTGGATCAAATTGTTTTAAATGTATCTAATAAATTTTATTCCAAGTGATGGCTAAGTAGATATAACATTCTTTGATGACCGAAAAAAGTTATAAAAACACGTGTCTTTTATTTCTTACCGTGTAGGTCTAAATATGAATTTTCAGATACTTTCAACCCCTATTTCACCCGCTTCAAGGTTATTTTTTGAGACAAAAGATAGCTTATGTCCTTCCCCAGGCTAATATCTATCTCCTTGCCCAATTTCATTACGATCTGTTCTGCCGTTTAGTCGTGAAAAGGTTACAAACAAACAGAGTCACTTTCGCATTTATAATAGGTATTAGAGCAAACTACCAGTAGCTAGCACCCAACAAGGCGGTTATTATGTTTTTTTTTGGTTCCACATAAGGCTCGGCGCAAACGAGCAACCGGCGACAGCCACAAGTGGCCAATGGGCTATACTTTTCATAGGAAGCATGTGGCTAGTGGCGACCGCTCGTGTGCGGCGAGTCCTTTCAAAATGTAGATCCTAAAAGTGTAGTCCGCAGCTAGTACCGTGGCTGTCACGAGTGGCTGATGTGCGCGTAGCCTTAATGCAGCTTTGGAAGTAGGTAATGGTCGTTCGCGCAGATGAGAATTCTCCCCTTTAGATATTCAGCCAGCTTAATGGTCATTGGTGGGAACGAAAACTTAATTAAAATGTTATAGCATGCATTTTTGTTACAGCCCAAACAAATTTAATTTTCAACAAGTTACGCCGACAACAGACATAGCCTCGTTGTCGATCCTGGCGACAAAATTTTAGCCAAATGCCAAATCTATCAATCCACTCCATAAATTTTTGAGATTATGAATCATTTGAGTTTGAGTATTCTAATAAAATAAAAATACTAATCCTATTTTCTTATTTTATTACGTATTTTATTACACGAATTTAAATCATAAACCTTTGCGACTGTCAAGTTACGTCACCGCCTAAACAAAATTACAAAGTTGATGGTACGGGCCAGATCTTCAGTCAACTTTGTGTATAAACTCGAACTTTACTTCCTTTAAATAAATAAGTAGGTAGCAAACAGAATCCTAGATACAGGAAAGGACGAGAGGTGAATTCACGCGTCGTGGGCCGAACTCATCATATTTATGGCACAGTTCTTTTCTTTAGGTACTGCACTCCAGGGATGTGTAGGTAAGGATATCAACTAGGTAGATCCAACTTCGACAAACAAGTGAACCGATGAATCCCACTCGGTACTGAATATTCCCGAAACCCATATGTTCGTACTAAATATCCCCGAAGCCCATATGTTGGGTACTAAATATTCCCGGATCCCATACGCTGGTACTAAATATTCCGGGAACCCATACGTTGAATATCCCCGAAACCTCGTACAATCACCTGTAACTGACATAATAAAGAGTTTTCTTTGTTCCAGCACAATCATGCATGGACGCGAAGCAGGTTCTGTTCAACAGTCACTGCTACCTCTTCTCTGGCTACCCGAGAGCCTCCTGGGCTACTGCAAAACAGGTAAGCCGCGTAAGTCCTCCCAAAACAGAGATAAGGTTAAGAGATGATAAAAAGACCTTTTTTCACAATATGCCTCTTAAAAGCTGAACAAAAAGGCTAGTCGAATATTGGTTTTTGATATGTGCAATCAAAACCCCCCCATTTAAGATCTGAACTCTTCCCCTTTGTTTTCACAAAAAGCATATTATTTATTCGAAACCCCCGCGATGATTAAAGTCTATTTGTGTTGTCTCTACACGTTTTTAATTCCATTCTAGGAAAATAAACTCGTCGTCTGAACGAATAGAGAGTAAGACGCGAAAGATAACGACTGCTCTTGATTGCTTGAGAGTCTCTTGTTAGTACCTACTGCCTGAGTTTAGTAATCAATTATAAATAATTGTATGCACTTCAAATAATTTGTGAACGTTTTGAAGACCTTTAGTGGATTTTTGAACTCCTTTTCTCAACCTTGATTAGAATTACAAGTCAAGCAAAGGCTTTAAGTAGAAAAAACTTGTACCACGTTCTCTCGATCGTTATACGTCGTCGATATTATAATTTTCCAAGAACAGCAAGACGCGGCTTACCTACCCGTTATCCTTTAAAACGAGTATTTTCACTGTTAAGGCTTTCGGTGTTTTCTTTTGTTACATTATAATAATGTTGCGTAAGCATAACGTAGGTGTTCAAAAGTAGTCGACATATATACTTATTAAAGATTACTGGAGCCGTTGAGTGCAGGCCGCACATGGGAGTATCGGATATCGATATCTATGGGAGAGGCATAAGGTCAGCAGTGCACTCCTGCCTAAAATTATTATAATAAGTGATTTTTAACCTAGTTAAAGAAATATTTGGCAGCCAACTCCCTATCTCATGGCCTGTCTGTGTACCCAGAAGTCCTGGAACTAAGCTGCCCGTTATTTTTCTTGGCAGCTCGTAAGTGCTTCTTGTAAAATTCTTGTATTATTCTTGAAATTCGCGATTGTTACGCTAAAGTGTATTTTTACTAGAATAGATAATGGTTTCTTTCTTTGGTTCTAAGTGGGTATTGGAATATATTCAACTGTTACATACATGTTTCAGGTTTGTGAAGGCCTAAGCATGCACCTGTCCTCCGTCCACTCGGCAGAAGAAGAGCGCTTCATCGTGTCCGGCATACGACAAAGCAACGACTACAGCGCTGGATCGGTCTACTGGCTCGGTGCACACCTCACAAAGACCAATGAAACAAGCATTGAGTTCAGCTGGATTGATGGAAGCGATGTGGTTTACCAGGGCTGGCCGCCGTATAATGATACTGAGAACATGGACGACGCGTGTTTGGGTGTTCAGGTATTTTAGAAATAGAAACTGTCGTACAAAGCCTATTATGGCGCCCCAACATGGGGTTCCTTCCTCACTAGATGGTGTAGGTAATTATGACCTAGTAATTTCATAATTTGGATTCTGATCAGGAAAGTCTTTGGAGAACTATTCACGCACATTTCTCTGTTGAAATCTAATAACTGGACTTTCATCCGCCTTGACTTTTCAGTGGAAGTCATCACCAGTACCATCCCAGCCGAGCGGCCTATACTGGACATTACATAAATGTACTATAACAGGGGGTTACGTCTGCAAGCGTCGGCTGAACAATGAGAACGTATTTAGAAACAGAACTGTTGAAGGATCTTCAGGTAAGATAAATTGGCGCCCAAAGTGGTACAGACATTTTGATACATTTTTGTTCCTGTTTTTAACTGACATAATTGATTTTGAATTTTATTTGGTTGTAATTATGCTGTCGTTCAAATAAAGTAAATAAATGAATCATAAGATTAAGATTAAGATTTTATTTATTTGACAAGCACATACACAGTACAAAAATATTAAAAACACATAACAATAATCACATACATAACAAAAATGATCACATATAATATAAGATAAGTAGGCAGGTTAACAAAGCTAAATATGTTATCTACTTAGTGCGACTGTGCAAGTGCGGCCAAACTAGGTCCAAGTCTCAGCTTATGCCACTCCCAAACATAGTAGGGAAGCAGCGCTGATAACTGATTGGACGGTACAATAATAATTCTTATTTCAAACAATCTCATAAAATATTATTGATCGTAATGCAATGAATATTACATATATTTTTGTGAATATTACATCGCAAATTATGGTTGATATCATTTTGTGGTTGTATGAGGCTACAGTTGTTATTGAATTTCCAGGATTATTATCCAGCCCTAATTACCCGGGAATGTATGACAGCGACATCGACTATTGGGTGCATATCGTGGGACCAAGTAGTACGAGACTAGTATTTATCTTCCAAACTGTCGATTTAGAATATCAGAAAGACTGTCTTTATGATTTTGTAGAGGTAAGTCTTATAAATCCTAAAATTACGTGCTACCTTCATACCAGCTTGGGCATTTAACGGAATACCTATCTTATTTCGAGGTCTGGCCTGAATTCGCTTAGAGAAAATGAGTTTTCTGATTACGTGGTTTATTAAATGTAACGTTGCTTACAGCTCCGGGATGTAAAGAACATGAAATCATCCAGATACTGCGGATCCGTCGGCGAAACGAGATGGGTGGCATCGAGCAACAAAGCGATATTGCACTTTCATTCCGATTACAAGTAAGTAGTTCGTTTCATCATCCTGTAGAATTCCACTGCTCGAAAGGTCTTGACCTTCTCCATGACTTTCCTTCTCCACTGGCTTCCCGTAACATTTAATAACTTTTTTCTTTCAACTAACAATGTCGTCGGTCCATCGGAAGGCCTTCCAACACTGCGTCGCCCAGTTCGTGGTCCGTTCGATTATTGCATTAACATTAGAATTTAGTTCTCTGTATTTTTTCTAAGAGTACAATGAAGTCAACCTTTCATTTCATTTCATTTCATTTATTCATGCTCCATTCAGCTTAGATGGTATTTTTAGCTTAAAGTAGATAAGTACATAGACCCTGTAAGGGCGCTGCAAGTCTTGAAGTCATATATTTTACAAAAAATTATACTTAAATTATTACAATTATCTAGAACATATTTTGTCAATTAGAAGGTATGACAAAATTTCAGAAGAGATGTCAAAATTAAATTAAATTACGCACTTGATATAAAATAATAGGTATGAAGGCGTCAGAACTTAGCTTTTTATAGTTTGTCTGTGATGTATTCATCAATCGAGTTATAAAATTTTTTGATTAGTAGGGATTTTATTATTTTAATAAAAATTTTGTGTTTTTGTATGGCTCCTCAACCGCATCATTATTATTTATTTTTTGGTGCATAATGCAAGTTTTGCTAAACTTTCTGAAGCATATCTACTGAAAATCAGAATAACTATCATCATCATCATCATTTCAGCCGTTGGATGTCCACTGCTGAACATAAGCCTCCCCCATAGATTTCCAGAGCACTTTCCTATTCCCGTTCCCCATCGCGCTGGGCACGTGGGTGGGCGAGCGCAGAGCTATCATCGTATTGGTAACCTCATCCAATGTTTGCCATTTTATTGTTACAGTATTCAAGGATCGGGGTTCTCAGTGACGTGGCGTGCCGTAGAACTGACTGGGTGTCCAGCGCAGACATTGACCTCGAAGGAAGGAATACTGAGAAGTCCGAACTTCCCTCAGTTTTTATTGCCGAATTTGGATTGCACCATTGATATTTTGGCTCCTACAGGTAGGCATTGTTAGAAGCGTTATCAATGACAGATCGCGAAGCAGAATTGTTGTAAGGACAAAGCAGGGTGCAGGATAGTCGCAATATTTATTCAGCGATGTTCTTTTCAGGAAAACGGGTTTTCCTCAACATCAGCTACTACGATTTTGGCTATGGAGTATTTGAGAAAGGGGTGCCAATAAACGTCACTGAATCGATACCGGAAGATTCCTTTTTAGAAGTGCAAGTCGACCCAAAAAGCTCTCCTATACGACCGTTCATGAATCCAAATATCTTAACCAACGGACTGTTTGTATCGCAATCTGAGATTCTGCGACTGAGATTGAAGACAGGGGAAAATATAACCGGGCACGGTTTTCTTGCTCATTTCAAGACAAGTAAGTTATATCTTAATTAGTTATATCTTAAGTTAGTCTTGTTAAAAAGTTATATCTTATTATATGCTACACATAGAATACTTATAATCTACTTACAAAAAAATAAATTGGTTTACCGCTGTAGCTTCCAGGCAGATATATCATCTACGATTTACATTTCTAGGTTCTCAGAACCTTGATGTTATCTTTTACAAAATAAATGAACCAAACCTGTTTTCAGTAAGTTTCCTCAACGTGTCACACGTTGTCGAGCTAGGGGACGTCCGCTCCGGTCGCGTGGCAGCACCAAACTGGCCACAACGAGCGCCTACCAGAGCTTCCATGCGCGTGCATTTACTGGCTCCCCACCATCACACGCTGACGTTGGCAGTGCTTAGGGCTACATTGGTGCAGAAGAACAGTGACTGGCCATGTGGGGATGGCGAAGGGTGGATTGAGGTAAGAAAGAACTGTAGGTAAGCTCTAACAATTTAATAAAACTTGAATGATGATAAAGTGAGTCTTGTGCAAATACGAGAGGAGGTAGGACACAGCGAGATTTTCTCGTTCTGAATTGGAGCAGCCCGCCTGGGGAGGTACCTCCGCCTTACAGAAGATCGCAGCCAACAAACATTATTTGTTTCAAATTGTGTTGTGTTCCTGCGGTGAGTAAGGTTGCCAGAGCTGTTTAGGGGGGAAGGGGGTTCGGGGTCGGCAACGCGTGCGTGATGCCTCTGGTATTGCAAGCGCTCATAGGCTACGGTAACCGCTTACCATCAGGTGGGCCGTAAGCTTGTTTGCCACCTCTGTTGTATAAAAAAAAAAAAAAAAAAAAACGAGTTGCCGAGTCATTTTATATAAACTCTTCTTCGAAATTTTAGGTGAAAGATAGTTATACTGATAACAACGGCACACAATGGACCCTTTGCGAAGTCGACAGAAGCAAGAGAAAACTGGAACCAAGCGCTCCTTTGATCATCAACTCATATCTCCACTCGTTGATGGTCACACAACATTCAAGGGAGAGAGGGGTGAATATGGATGTATCATTGATTGTGAATAAAGGTAAGAATATGATATATAAACCTGTACCATGGACCTTTTTCATTGTCTTCGTGGCAAAAGTGGTGATATCCAAAATAAACCTAATGGAAGTAGCAGCAAATTATATTAGACGACAAGGATAACTCATTTCAGATCCGGAATACCATAGCAAAGTTCTACTGCTCTCGGAAGAAACTAGTCTAGAGTCTTGCTATCCAAACACCTGTCTTCACGACGGCCGTTGTGCTACTGATGCTACGAAGAAATACTGTCAATGCTCTGGATATTACACAGGTAGGCGGAATCAATCAATACCTATATGCTTTCTACTAGTTATTTGTCCAGCAATTAACAAAGAAATGATATGATTATAATAATTATTATAGCGTAGTGTTTATCGCATGGCCGATTCTAGGCAAAGTTGCGGGTTCAAATCCGTCTGGTTCGATAATTTCGGATAGCAGTTAAGTAAATGTAATAATTATCAAAAAGCAGAGCATTTTTTAAAAGAGATGAATGTTCACCTTTATTTCAGGAATATTTTGTCTAGTTACCGCCTGTGAGCGTTCCCCCTGCGCGTATGGCAACTGCACAGTGGTTCCCCGAACAGCACCAAGTATAGGACCTTCAAACGACGAGGGGTTTCTCTGCGTCTGCGCGCGGGGGTATCGCGGCAAACGCTGCGCTGAACGAGTCAGACCTTGCGCGTCGAGACCTTGCAACGCACGTGGGGCCTGCTTGGAAACCGCTGGGGGGTTTCTGTGCCAATGCAACCCATCGTGGACAGGGAAAAGGTAACGAGGATGAGATGATGTGGACTTTTAGGCTTTAATTTTCTTTCTTGAAACTAACTTACCAAATTTGTGTGTTGTGGCAACCTCGGTGGTGTTGCGGGCGAGTGAGTCTGAGATGCAAAGGGTGCTGGACAAATGTTTGCATGATCTGCAAATATTTCTTTCGTGTCTGGGTGTTGTCGCAAGGTTATTTTGTATTTTCAGGTGTGAAGCCCCAAACCCATCACCAAACATAATAGGCCTCGGCCAGCGAATGATCCAAGAGCCTTTTTGGCTGGGATTGTTGGCAGTCTTCGTGGTACTCGGCTCTATAGGCCTCGTGTGGTGCGCCAAGCGCCACTTCCCCGAGAAGATAGAAAAACTCCTCGCGGAGGAGGCCGACCGCTGCACCAGACGTAAGTTTCTATACTACCTGTCTGGAGGACAAATCTTTAGGTCCAGAATTCGAATTCACATTTAATGACATACTATCCAAATGTGTTGTGAGACAGTTAAAGTTTTGTGTCCAAAGAAGCAATCGAAAGCACACTCTCTCTTAAGCTTGTCACAAAATCACGTTTTTATATCCACAATGATCCAGAACATCTGATTTATCTAATAAGGTTAATGATACAATTTTATAGATATCGGATGGTTTTTTCCCGGATCTAGTATTTAGAGTAAGCTCTTGGGAAGAATAGAGAAATTTGATACTCACATTATAAATAAGCTTCCTACAGTACCTACAAATTGATAATGTTTCTGCTATACTTATATATTTTTCAATAATCGCACTGTCTCTGGGATGGTAAGGACACGTTTTGCGTAATTTGTCAATTTATCTTTTTACTGTCTATTGAATGTTTACTTGCGGGCCCAGAAACTAGAGCATTCTTAGTGATCATTTCAGTTTGTACATAAAACTGCTGCCATGATGCATACTATTGCATGAATCTAGCTGTCTTATAGATATGTGTGTTGGAAGTTTCTGGAGTCCGTCGTACACACGGTTCTTTTAACTTGGTAGAAATGACGCTACAAATCACCTATGATTTCTATCGAGCAGACATTTTCTCCAAGTTAAAACGATTGTGATTATAATGGCCAAAGGATTGCCAGAATATATGCCGGGAGCTCACACTCACGTAAAAGCAGTAATAAATTTTATTGTATGCTAAATGTGCTTCGCTTTAAACCAAAATAAAGCTACACTTGTGAAGTTATATCCTCACCGAAATATTCGGACAACTCCCAGTTTGAGTTATGCTCAAATAAATGTGAACTAAAGCTATAATATCCCTGCTCAGTAATGAACACCCCTTATTATCTGCACCACCTATCGATATGTTATAAGAACTCAATAACACACTAGCATCCCTCTCGTTCACAATAATCGATTACCTAAGTAAACTAGAACCTACAAGTCCACGAGGACCAATAACTGTTCCATCGAAATGGAATCGTTCCCGGCGCGCGATACATCTGGCAATCCTGTATGTGGGGCTAGCGACGCGCGGCGGAGGGGGCAAGGGGCGGTACGCGGCCGTGCCTAGCGGGCCGGCGGCGCCGGGCCTCTAGCGCGCGGCGGCTGAGCGGGCGCGGCGCGCGCGTTTGTCCACAGCGGCGCAGCACGAGCCGGCGCCGGCGCACCGCACGCTGCTGACGCGGCTGTCGCGGCTCGGTATCCGCAAGCCGTCGGTGTCGGGGCTAGCGGCGCACCCGCGAGCCGCGCGCACCTTTAGCTTGGACGATCTGTTAAAGCCGCTGCCCGGACGTAAGGACTGGAGCGGGGCGAAGGGCCCGCGCGTTCCGCACTGATACGCGAACTACCCGATTCATCATTCGATCTCATCATCGGTCCGATAGATTTCATAGCAGCGACACTTACGGCTAGTGTTATAAAGATGTTTCACCATCAGCCCGATAATTTTAGTAGCAACGACGAAGATCCTTCTTAAAAGCAAAATAGGATTTCATTAGTTGGCCATACTGCGAAGTAAAAAAATAGAAACCGCTGCTGGCTTTTATTCATTTAGTTAAGCTCTTCATTATCTAGGATGATTAAATGCATTATGTTGTATTATAAATTTATGGGTTTGTCACACCTCCTGACATAAAGTAGATATCCCAGCACATCACCATTTAACATCATAAGCGTTCATATGCTATATATGTTCATCTTATAGTGATGATTCGCCTAAAATGGCTATTTATTATTTTACTTTTTCAGTACATAGCTATAGCCTGTTTTTTTTTAATAGAATTTTTTTTTTCAATACTACGAAGTTTAAATTCAAATAACACAATTTTTTGTTTACATAGACAAAGTGTCACCCTAGGCTATTTGTTAAAATATTTTTTTTTTAATTTAGTAGCATTTGATAAATAGTTGTATAGCTAGAATATAATTTTAGAAGTATTTAGTAATACATTTCACTAATAAATCACTGATATCGTAAAATCATAAAATTCCCAGCTTTGTGTCTATTAGCGTTCTCTTCTTCCCAAGAGCCACAAATAAGAAACATGACACTCACGCTAACAGACACACGGCTTTGCGAAGCAGAACATTATTTAAATATAATTTGCACGGTCACATAATCGCAAACATTTATCAGATCTTTGCGGAGCGCGCGGTGTACTGGAGCTCAAACAGCACTGGATGTTCCCCGCTATGAATGAATTGATGTGGAATGCTACCCCGACCATCGTTATCTGGTCTTGCTATCCTCGTCCCGACTGTTACTTCAAACTTATCGATGTGTGCACCCTTGACCACGCACAAACACAAAGCATCTATTAGTCGCTCCTTCCTTCGTTTCAACCTTTTTAGATCGTCCAACTAAATGAGCCTTTGCTTTGTCAATATCTATGTTCTTTACCACATCATTTTCAAAAATATTATGAATTTATTACTTGATTTGTTTTTTGTATTGACATTGCAGAGGCTTTGTTAATGATTGTTGAATGTTGCCTGCCGTAGCACGCTTTACAGACATTGTTCTGCGCTGCTTCAAGTTTTGTGAAATCGGCTTATGGATCTGAAAACAAAATTAACTGAAAATCAATTTCAACAGCATAACAGTGTCGTTCAATGTTTAGTTTTGAATCGTTACTTACAGCTTTTAGTTTTGGATTGCTTAACTTGATATCCTTTTGCCTGTGAGATTAATATTTGGCATTGCAACCTTAATGTCCATTGTGTTTCTTTATTTTAAACATCACTACACTTTTACACAGGAAACACAAATACAGAATTTTACTGTTATCTAAATTGGCACGACAAAATTATTTTAATTGAATAGCACAAATCCTAAAGAATTGGCTTCCTAGATGCACTAGTCAAAGATCTACAGCATTATAAAGCTGTAGAATATTTTATATCGGTTTTGGAATTTAATGGGTAGCTTTTGTTAATAAAACTCGATGTTGTTGCTTCTAGAAAAGTCGAACGAATCGATAGTGAAGTACAGTGTAAGCTTTTTGGAACAGGAACTCCTTCGCCGCGGAAAAAGCGTAATAATTCCACACCGACTAAGAAAAATGCGGCCGAGAAAAAGCAAATTCTTCAGCAACTCATTAGCCCAGCGGCGACGAATGATCACTCGAAGAAAATAACTATGGGAGAGCTCATTCAGATGTCTGAGAAACGGACGCTAAGCACCGTCGAAAGTGCTCCTGCGTTTGTAAACTACGGAATAGAAAATAAAGAGACCTCATTCGCAAGTGAGGCTTCTTCTCCGTCAACGTCACCATCTATGAGACATATTTCTGATCCTAAGCTGGAAAAGAAAGTCACTTTTGCAAGACTATTGAACAAAGTTTCAGCAGAAATGAGTTCTAGCTCCGAAGTAGAAATGGTGAACACTATAGCTATACCGATGGCAGTGATGGCTGATAGAGGGTTGAGGGCAAAGGCTTCAAGCACTCCTCCGTCTCCAGGAGTAGAGATTAGGTCTCCGCACAGTACGTCGAGTAATCAAGGAAGCGATTCTATGTCCAGTCTAGATCTGACGTTGGCGAATGCAGCATTGAAGAAGTATTCAAGGCAAGCATCGTACATTATTATAGATCGTGCCATCATTCAGGTTCCGATCACCGAATTCAAGCACGAATTTATATTTCTATTTACTTGACTTTCTATTTCTTTCACATGCCTCATAGCTCAGTTGGTAGTAACTCTGCCTTCTGCGCTAGAGGTAGCGGGTTCGATTCCCGCACTGGACAAACATTTGTGACTAACACAGATGTTTGTTCTGTGTCTGGGTGTTAAATATATATCTATTATGTATATCAGTCTCTGGTACCCATAGTACAGACTATGCCTAGTTTGGGATCAGTTGACCGTGTGTGATCTGTCCGGAATATTTATTTATTTATTTATTTATTTTCACATTCATCCAAGTTTTTTCTCGTTTACCAGAACGCCCAAGATCTCAAGCGCGGATTCAATTCTGGCAATGTTCCGAAACTTCTCATCGTCCTCTGCTGTCATGGTCTCCAGAGCGTCTTCGGGTGGGGTGTCTATTTCAAGCACACCGTCAGCCTCATCTCCACAAGATGACACTGTGGACGGCGACGATATATCATTGGCTTCTTCGCAATTCCCTTCACTGGCACCAGATTCACCAGTATCAAGGCCGCATAATACCATTGAGGTTCAAGTTAGTAGACTTAAAAGAGAGTTTCCATTCCCTTAACTTACCTCGCTAGTTAGTGGTTGAAATGATCCAAAAATATCTCGTGTCCATAAAACCATTTTCTAAATATTTTTATCCCATTGCAGGTATTAGATCCACTCAGCGCGCACAAATCGTCATCTGGCAACAGCATGCTTCATCCACCATCCATTCTCCTCGAAGTTCCTAGTGGGATCAATAAGTGCCTCTCCCCAATCCGAGAACTCCCAACCCCACTCCCCACTCCCCTCCCGACTCCTATGCCTACTCCCCTTCCGTCCCCGAGGCTGCCTAGATCCATGCCATTGGACCAGGATCCTGAGGAATCAGCGGTAATGTGTATATCAACGAGTGATGATGAACTGGATGAGATCAAGTTGTATACAAAAAATGAGAGACCTTGTGGCTTGAAGTTGAAGGTAAGAAAACTATTTGATCCTATTATAATTATAAAATAAATACAACAGTCCATCGAATCTTGTCGCTACAACCTACTTCGAATAGTTCGAATGTGTACGATATTCCTCATAAGCTTCTTTCGTTTTCAAGACATACATGACCAGGTAATGAAGAAGACCCTTTTGTTTCAGCTCCGCCAACCTGCCAATATCAGCACAGACACGCCAACCCCATCGACCCAAGTAACAGACTCACCAAGTCCAAGTTTCACGCACAGCCAGGACTCCGAACGAGAGATGTCATCCCCGTCACCCGCGCCTCCATCGCTATGCGTCCCCGTCCTTATGATCGAAAGACCCTCACCAGGGTCCCCCCCACCACGGCGAACCCCACCGCATCTGGAGTTCCAGACTCCGCCGCTTATTACCGTCACGTACAATGAAACTGAGGAGTCGGATGAACCGATGTCACCACGACCGCCTCCGCCTTCAGGAAACATGTGCTATCTAAGCCCATTTTCGATGTCAGCTAGAGGAGAGCGAGCTCCGTCTGAATCCAACCTGTCGTCATCTGGATACAGCTCTATGGCTAGTCCGGGGCCTTCGAGATGTGGCTCCAGTAATCCTTTGTGTCCATCAGAAATGGAAGACCCAGGTTCAGGGGGAGGACCTTCTTGTTTTCAAAGACGACGCCCTCTGATGAAGACTAATTCAAGCCCCTCGACATCGAATGAAGACTCGAAAGAACGAAGGCGAGGGAGATCAGATTCTGAAACGTTGTCTGATGATCCACTTCTGGAATCGAACGATGAAGGCATAGGGACAGATGAAAGGGTGGATGATGTACCGACCAGTGCTAAAGAAATGGAGATAGCATTGAAGGAGACTTTAGAAATCCCCGTTCTAGTATCTCCTAGTGGGGTCACCAAGTGTTCAATAGTAAAGTGTGTTAGCGTAGAGAGAGGTTTAGATGAGAAGGCTAGCCTTCGTCCCCCGACGCTGATGGCCGAGGGAAGCCAGCTGAGTCCAGTTAGTTCGAGAAGCGAGAGTCCGTTGAGTGATAAGACTGGGTTAGGGCGCTTTTCGCCACAATTCTACGGACGACAACTCCCCTTCACGGACTCAGATGGGTTATACGACTTTCCTAGTTCAGAGTGTGTGAAAGGCAATATTTTTAAAGTAGGCAGTAATGTAGCGAAGAAGAGTGGGAGGAAAAGAGATAGAAGGACAACGAGGACCACGTCTCACGAGCCGACGGGGACGACAAAGTCGACGCTGCCGCATATGCCGCATTCGATGCATAATTTGTTGGAGGTAAGTAACTCAGACTGGCCACGTTGACTGTTGTGTGATCAACGGAGACAGATTCCAGGACTATCTGGACAAAAATCACGTTGAACAAACCTACTTTTGGAAAGATACACGTTTGTGTTCTTCACCAGTCTTCTACCACTCTTTACAAACAAAGTTATAGCATCAACAAACTCTAAGCAGCTATAAATGCCGAAAGACAGCAGACCGAATTTACGTCGCGTAATTTGTAATAAGAATATCTTCTTCGGTCAAATTTGTGAGATGTTTGTTGTACTGGCGAGCGTTAAGTGACGGGACATCGGGCATAAATTCCGTAGGCTCTGCTTCGAAAGACTTCCATCGTCATTATGATTATCACCCAACGCCACTACCAACAGTATGGCTCTACAATATCACTGCCACCCCAGGTGCCGGGGCCCCGAGACGCGAGCGGGCGTGGCCGCAAGGGCGGCAGGCGGCGGTCCCGCTCGCAAGCGCCCGCGCCGGCCTCTTCCTCTTCATCAGAAGACTCCGTGTCCAACGCGAGCGTGGCGAGTGTAGCTTCGGCTAGGGAGCTGAGGCTTCCGGACCTGGATATGCAGGTAAAGCCTACATTTAAATAACAGAATATCTGCAACAATAATCTGACCAGGCTAATTATTGCTAATACTTAGTAGCAATAATTGTAGAGAGGATGAACGAAAGAAGATTGACGAAACTGGTGTATAAGGCGAGTGTGAATGGAACCGTTGGTAGAGGAAGACCTAGGCGTACGTTTAGCGACCAAATCGGTGACGTTTTGGACAAAGGCCAGGTCAAGAGTACCCTAAACCGACGAGCATGTATGAGGAATGTGATGAGAGTGAATGAAGCGAAAGAGGTATGTCAGGATCGTAGCAAGTGGAAGGCCGTGGTCTCTGCCTACCCCTCTGGGAAATAGGCGTGATTTTATGTATGTATGTATGTACTTAGTATCAGGCGATCAGAGCTTTCTGTTCTGTGATTAGCCAATCAAAATGAATCTTAATTGCTGAAGTTACGAGTAGCCGTTGTTGATCGTTCTCATAACGGCTATCTTCAGCTCATTCTGCGGGATTTTTGGCTGCCGGCAATACTTTAATTCCGGTGTTTTCCGTAATGTCTATTTTGGACCAAAATAGATTCGAACCCGATATTGTTTTGTATGGTTTTATTATTAATATTTGGTATTTATTTGTTTTTTTAAAGGCTTGGCTTTAGCAATATTAAATTATTTTCAGCAAAGTGAGCCGTTGCGTTTGAGGAAACCGCTCAGGAGACAAAAGTGCCGTAGCTCTGAGGTGACTGTATGTGCAAGTGCCTGCCTTCATTGATGTGACAAACCTCTTCTACAGATACATCCATGTTTAGCTATACGTAACTGTATTACTTTTTTAGGAACCTGTGTACTAGTAGACATAACATTAGCAATCAGGGTGTATCCCATTCTCCATCAAGTCTAGGATTCATGACCTGTTACTACCGTGTGCGTGACGTAGTTTTCATGGAATGCTTAGTTCTTGGCGAAACCATTTTCTCAACTATTAGGACGGATCTAGAAGCATGACTCTATTGAATGTGAAGTTGTTTTACGTTTGATTCATTTTGAATTCTTTGTTTTCAGGACACGTCGTCCAAAATATCGTCTAGTCTGGACCTGACTGAAGATTCTAGAAAACCGCCTAAAGTCAACAAACTAAGGACCATTAGTAACCAGATCAGGTGAGCCAAAACTTCCCAGTGACTTTTTGTTCCGATATTCATACTGTCATTAATTCCAAAACTTTATTGCAGATTTCTCAGACGTTTAGAACGTAGTTTGAAAATGAAAGAGAGCTATCCGGCGATTTCAGATGACGAAGGAGACGAGTCTTCGAGCGTGACGTCCCCCCTCCTTCAAGGAAGAAAAGACCACCACCGACTCCCGACTCACGCGACGTCGGCCCCTCTGCTCAGCTCAATAAGGCCCAAAATCACGAGGCAAAGACGTTACGATACGAATTTAGTAAGTGAGGAAACGAGGACACTGAACGCTGCTGCGGGGCAAGACAATTCAGATTGAAGTTTGAAGTGCTGTTAACTTTAGAGCAACTACTTTCAACTTTTATATTTACCTATCCACTCTAACGAATATTAGGCATTTTACATAATGACCGTATTTGACCTAACATAAGTATACAAGATTCTAATATAATGTGATATATTAGACTAAGAAGCAACTTGTAGAATGTTGTCTTGGAATAGATGTAGAAAAAGTTTTTAGATGAAAAATCTATGATTTTCTTGAGTTCCCTTTTGATGTCTCTAACAATGGTGGCTTATTGTAAATAGTCTTTCGGATAGCAATAAATAATTTGTAGATGTTTTGTAGAATTGAAATAATTTACTATAAGAATAGTTCCTAAGTGAGCATAGAACAAAATAGATAGTGATATTTATTCTTCTGTTAACTTTGTGATTGCTCATAGAGATTCACTTTACATTCACTACATTACCTATTTATATTGTTAAATAGATACAACCTTCTTTCTCCTTGCGTTAGAAATTAGTCTACTATACCTACATTAAAATGCTTTTTGTAAATATATTCAAACGTATTGCTCAAATGCATATTTTGTGAAATCGTTTTTTGCGCACTTTTTGCTGTTATGTAAATAAATTAAAATAATGTTTATGTAAATACTGGGTTTTGAGAGAGAACGGTTCTTTTGCGGTCTTATAAACGTTACTAACTTGTAAATGTTTTAAATGTAACCAATTTATTGATCGTAAGTATAAAAAATTAAAGGCCCAAAAATATGTATACAAATGCATAATTACTAACTATATACAACTACTTGTGTATGATGTAATGCACTTTAAATGATAAGATATTTATTGTTATCTTCTAATATTTAACTTATTTACAGACGCACCATAGACTAGATTTCTGCAAAATTTGTGTAAGTTACCTAATTACTCGATCTAAGATATTCCCACGAGCTGAATATAAATAGCTCTTTTTTGGTCTATCCATTTCAATCTCAATGCTCTCCAATACCGTCACGCAAGTTCTTTCATTTTTAACCGGCGCCAAAAAAGGAAAATTATCAATTCACTATTGTATTCCAAATTTAATAAAAATAATCAAATTTAATATATTATATATTTTTATATATTTATTTCATTAATTCAATTTATTATATTAATTAAGTACTTATGTGTTTATTTTATTAATTTAGTGTTTTGATTGCGTGCTCAGCAAGGGCAATGGAAGTGGGAATGGAAGTGGTGAGTATCGGCAAATTACCCCAAATGATAGGAAGTCGCCGAGGCCAATGTTTAGCAGTGGACTTTTAACGGCTGGAATGATGGGTGTTGTGATTAACCTGTGTACCATGGACCCAATTGTTGTCTGAATAAATAAAAAAATATAGGTTTTCCGTCACTGTCACTGAATCCGTAACGAATGGTCCATTTCCAAAGTCCGTACCGGTATATTTGACTATTTTGAGTATTTCGTTTGAGAGCTTGAGCTATGAGGTTAAGTAGTTTCATCTGGAAAAAAAATACTTACCTAGAAAATTCCTAATTTAAGAAAGTGCTTTAACATAAAAAAAGCCTCCCTTCCTCGAACTTGGTGTCGGTTTTTTACAGTTTTTAAGCCGAATTTATGAACACAAACCGGTTTATTATGAAACTGGGTTTAGGCGAGGACTAAGTAAACCCTGGTTTTGCGACTACTTATTTCATACACTTTGTCATATTGTCATATGTATGAAATGACACGTCACAAAACCAGCTGGGTTTAGTTATATCCGGCTCGAAGGACCAAAATGTACGAGACTGTACGCGACCCTTGAGAGGATGTTGATTGATAGCCAGATTAGACGATACGAAGAGAATTTATTAACTGTACTTTGACGCTATGTGCTAGGGATGATGATGATGATGATAGATGAGTGCGGACCGAACGCTATCCGTAGATGCACTGACTAGGTAAACCGCGCGCGCGCTGCCTCGTGCGGCCTACAAAATTGCTAGATTGCTAATATGCTAAATTGTTCGATGTGCATCGAACAGTCCTCATCTAAACCCTGTTGCATAATAAACCCTTTCATACGTCAAAGCCTTTGAAATGCCTTCGAATGATATTATTTTAAAAGTCCGTTCCGGTATATTTGTGTTGTTAAGTGTTAGCTGTTTATGCTTATTACCTAGTAGATACAGTCCCAGCAATAATTTTATGTGATTTGACTGTTCAAAGACTGACGCTTGTGTGCACTCAACACTCTGTGTTTAAGTTTCAATGTTTATCGTATGTACTTCGAATATGCTTGTATGTACTATAAATTAAAGTTACGAATAAGTTAACAAACATTTGTTTTATTTACTTTAAAAAGTTTGTTTAACTGGGTTATTTGGAGGATGACTGCAAATTGTTGAGTAACTTCGACATTAAAAATAACTAAAATCAAATAGGCACACGATTTTTTTTGCAATCAACCTCTTTGGTTTTACGACGTTTATCTCCAAGAATGGTAGGCATCCTCCCAGATCTCTGTAGAAGATGTATAGTAGGTAGCCAGAGGCATGTCCTAACTTAGCACACGCCTACATTTTGCAGTAGTTCCAGTGAAATAAATATAATTTTCTGCAATTTAATCATTTATTCAGCAGTTGGTAGGCATTTTACAAAACCACAACGAATTAATTTACTTATATTATATAAAAAATAATCTACCACTGGAAAGGTAACAAAATCAATAAATACTTAAATTATGTACAGTAATGTAATTAAAAATATAAATGTACTCAATATTATAGGAAACATAAATTTTAGGAGAACTAGTCATATAGGAAGATTTACTTATAAACACTCAAAAATTATTATGGTCGAGTTTATCTTAATTCTAGTAATTATTATTCATTTATTATTATTATTATTGAGTTTATAATCACGACTAGACACGAATACAATTAAGTTTACGTTAATTTATATGTAATAATAACACCCAACAGTCACATGTATACATAGTCCTGACCACACACTAGCTTCCCTGTGTCGTGGGTATCAGAAACTACCAGTACCATGTACCACAACACCCAGACCACAGAACATATTTTAATCCTTCATGGTAACGCGTAGCACAGCTTTGAACGCGTCAATAAGTATTAGAATAAAAAAAAAATCTCTCAATACACACTTCAATAATAAAATTATTGTACAATAATACGAATTAATTATTTACATTAATAAGGCAAAAATACTCTACCACTGGAATGGTAACAAAATCATAATACATAAATTATGTACAGTAGATATGTACTCACAAACTATGACCACGAGCCGGGCGGCGCAGTGTGAGAAGGCCCCCCACCCGATGGACCGACGACATTGTGAAAGTTTCGGGAAGTCGGTGGATGGAGTAGAGTAGAGGCGGACATACTTTAATCGAGTCGATAAAAATAGTGACTGATTATGAGTAATTTTAATCTTATATTTTCAACTCGTGTTAATTGTTGACAAACCTAATAAAAATAAATAAGTTATTCTCTCGAGAAAATAATTGGAACATGCGAGGCAATACTGCGAGGCTCCCAGACACCGCCGCATACAGGGATACTGAGAGAATGTTACCAACTACCCAAAGTCCTGCTTCGCTATTTTAAAGAGCTGGGCTGGCTGGGGTAGGGTTAGCATAGGGGGACAATGCACAAAACACCCCACAGCGGGAAGTCAGTGCAGGTCTAACCACCCCCGATTAGAATTAGAATTAGATGCGAGGCAATAAACCTCAGCCTATCGGCGACACGTTAGCCAATTACGCTAAAAGTCTTTGCAATGCTACATCTGTTCATCACCAGAATAAAACGAACCAGTCAAAAGTTGCTTAACATGTTCAAAACATACCGTCATGAACGCCGATCGCGATCAGAACCGCCAAAAATATCGCAACATTCCTCAAAAGCAACTTCCAATCGTCGGGTACCGCGTACGGCAGAATAATACCAGTCAACTTGTGTATCTCGTGCGCCGTACAAACGAAAATATACGACGTCAGAATAAGATTCAGCACCGGAGCGCCTGGTATAAGCACTAAGACGCCGTGTGTGTCAGCCGCGAGCCAAATATGGCTTTGACTCGCGAATAGTTCTAAAGTAATCTGTCCGAACCAAGCGAAAAGCGTCGAATGCCTCATCCGCAAAACACCGGACACATTTCTAAGTATAATATAGCTTATTATAGGTATGAATGCTACGTAGCTGTGTATTTCGTTGCAGTCGAATGTGTTGCTGCAGAAGAAAGTGAAGGTGACGTAGGATCCGATGCCGATGAACGCCAGTAAGGTCGCGGTGAGGGAGAGGCCCGGAGTGAAGAGATTCGAGTGATTGTTGTCGTCGAGGAGGCTGTAGCGGTGGGCGAGTAGGTACGCCAGCGCGAACATTATACCGTACGCCATTGAGTATCTGAAAGGGAAATTAAAAAGGGTAATTTTTGAAGGCCGAATACAATACAATACAATTTTTTATTAATAACGCCAAGTTACAAGTCAGGTGGGTACATTATCTCTAATAAAATATAGTGACCACATTATTGGGTACTTAGTAGGTATATAATTATATTATGGAATTGTATGTTGGTAGATACCTGTTAGGTACCTATGACTAAATAATAGGTAAGTCGTAGAGCTCATCTACTGAGTAGAAAGTGTGCTAAAGGAGCCACCTACGCAATCTTAACTTGAAGACCGCCGTGGAAGTTGCATCTTTTTTTATCGTTTCCGGCAGCCTGTTATATACTGAGGGACCCATTATATATACCGACCTTTCTGATTTAGTCAGCTTATGAGCGGGCGTAACAAGGAGGTGAGCGAGCTTGTTACTACGCAGGGTACGGGATGTGTTTACGCCTCTTCTCCGGAAGGTGTTGATGTTACAGTGAGTGAATAGAGCCACCTGGTTAATTAGTTCACAGGGGAGAGGCAGGATTTTTAGCTCTTTGAAAATAACAGTCGGAAGCTCGATAAAGCGAATGAACGCGCGATGTAACATCGATTCAATTGCTAGAGCGCGCGATTTATAGCGATCGAACGCAGTGAGTCGTTAAAATGCGATGCAGCATTGATGGACAATATGGGCATGTCATGAGGAGGGATGAAAGTCATGTAACGAGAAGAGCGTTAGGTATGAATGTGCATGGATATAAGACTAGAGGAAGGCTGAAGAAAAGAGGGATGGATTGTATTAAAGATGACATGAGTAAGAAAGATGTGAGTGCGGAGATGACGGCTAACAGAAGAGAGTGGAAGAAGAAAACATGTTGTGCCGACCCCACATAGTGTGGGACAAGGGCAGGAAGAAGAAGAAGAAGCAGCATTGACGCAATCGCATTTTAACGACAATTAAAACGAGCGATTTTAGCATTGCATAGCTTGCATAGATCTTGTCTTATTATGGGTGATGCAATGCAATAACCACGTCAAAATAATTTCACGGACATCCTTCCTACTAATATTATGAATGCGAAAGTTTGTGAGGATGTTAGGATGTTTTTTTTTTCAATCACGGCGTAACGGCTGAACTGATTTGGATGAAATTTGGCACAGAGATAGAATTTGGCACAGAGATAGATTCTAGTCTGGAAAAGCCGCGGGCGGACGCTAGTAAGTAAGAATAACCTGTCTTGTTTCCACTGAAGCCACCACTGATGGATATCGTCGTCCGAATTAACAAACAGAGCCTTCCACGGCCGCGTTACGAATATCTTCTGGAAGAACACCTGGAACACACAGAATATACCTTAGTATAACGAATTCAAATACTCAACTAAGTAAAGTCTATAACCTCAATACTCAATACATTTATTGCTTTCTCATATATTTTTTTATGTTATACGGAGGCAAACGCTCCTTTTAAGTGGTTACCGTCGCCTATTGACATCAGCAAAACACCTGGAGCATTGCTAATGCGTTGCCTGCCGAACCCCTTCCCCATAAAGAGTTCTGGCAACCTTACTCACCGCAGGAACACAACACTATTTGAAACAAATAATGTTATTTGGCTGCATTTAATTTAATTTTTTGTTGTAGCAGTTGACGGTAGATAAACAGGTCAGCAATTTATTTTTTTATTATGGTTTTTGTTATGTTAGGTATTAGTGTAAATTTTATTAACATTATTAGACACAGGGAATCCTAGTGTGGGGTCAGGACTAATATCACTGTTGGGTAGTAAAGTAATTACCTCACTCATATAGAGCACTGTGACGATGGTCAGTATCCCTACGATCTTGATAGCTATGTACAGGTACTGGTAGGGCTTGGACTCCATCGTGTGCGACGACGACTGGGTTATGTGTGGCGGCAGAGCGAATATAACGAACATCTGGAAAACAAGACTATAATGAGAAAATGTGGATCGCTTTGCTCTCTAGTAACCTTGTTAGGGAATAGGTAGTCAAAGAACTTTATTCTCAAAAAAAAATTACATTTCACTTCATGAGAATAGAAAAATGTAGTCTGTAGGAATATCAATAAATTCAAAGGTTAACCCGAAAGGGGCTTATTGTGCCAACAAAATGAAATAAGTATAATGAAAAAAAAATTTTTTTTTATATGTTTACTCCGAACCTTTTCAAATCAGCTTAGTTTGATTTTATCATCTTTGTTACAAATTACAATTAAGAAACAACTTAATTACTAAGGATGAACTAATTTGACCCCAACAGCTGAAAACCTGCGCAAAATCCCCTCTACTAGCATCTGACAGGTGTCATCTTTAGCTGCGCGCATTAAAACTGGCCAGCGTGAACCAGAAGCTGACGAGCGGGATGAAGGAGTAGAACTGACCAGTGTGAACCAGAAGCTGACGAGCGGGATGAAGGAGTAGAACTGACCAGTGTGAACCAGAAGCTGACGAGCGGGATGAAGGAGTAGAACTGACCAGTGTGAACCAGAAGCTGACGAGCGGGATGAAGGAGTAGAACTGACCAGTGTGAACCAGAAGCTGACGAGCGGGATGAAGGAGTAGAACTGACCAGTGTGAACCAGAAGCTGACGAGCGGGATGAAGGAGTAGAACTGACCAGTGTGAACCAGAAGCTGACGAGCGGGATGAAGGAGTAGAACTGACCAGTGTGAACCAGAAGCTGATGAGCGGGATGAAGGAGTAGAACTGACCAGTGTGAACCAGAAGCTGACGAGCGGGATGAAGGAGTAGAACTGACCAGTGTGAACCAGAAGCTGACGAGCGGGATGAAGGAGTAGAACTGACCAGTGTGAACCAGAAGCTGACGAGCGGGATGAAGGAGTAGAACTGACCAGCGTGAACCAGAAGCTGACGAGCGGGATGAAGGAGTAGAACTGACCAGTGTGAACCAGAAGCTGACGAGCGGGATGAAGGAGTAGAACTGACCAGTGTGAACCAGAAGCTGACGAGCGGGATGAAGGAGTAGAACTGACCAGCGTGAACCAGAAGCTGACGAGCGGGATGAAGGAGTAGAACTGACCAGTGTGAACCAGAAGCTGACGAGCGGGATGAAGGAGTAGAACTGACCAGCGTGAACCAGAAGCTGACGAGCGGGATGAAGGAGTAGAACTGGTAGGGGCGGTTCATGGCGAGGCACAGCACGCACGTGAGGAAGTTGAGGCGGAACATCACGCGGAAGTAGCGCGCCAGCCGCACGCCGCCGCGCCCCGCCTTCCACAAGTAGTAGAAGTGACCGAACCTGCAAACCCATAATAATATTATTAGCTAGCGAAAGTAACTCTGTTTGTTTGTTTGTTTGTTACCTCATCACGCCTAAACGGATCGTAATGAAATTTAGCAAGATTATATCCTGGCGAATGACATAGGCTATCTTTTGTCTAAAAAAAGAATCTTGAAGGGGGTGAAAATGAGGTTGAAAATTTGTATGGGCAATCCATAATTCCTCAAGTTACGGAACTAAAAATTCATATTTAGGCTCTTGGTAAGAAATAAAGAAATACGTGTTTTAGCATTTTCGCAAAATCATCCCTAAAGGGAGAAAAATAGGGATGAAAATTATTATGAATGCGGACGAAATCGCGGGTAATAGCTAGTTTACATTAAAATAATACATAAAATCACGCCTATTTCCCAGAGGGGTAGGCAGAGACCACAGCTTTCCACTTGCTACGATCCAGACATGACTCTTTTGCTTCATTCACTCTCATGACATTCCTCATACATGTTCGTCGGTTTAGGGTACTCTTGACCTGGCCTTTTTCCAACACGTCACCAATTTGATCACTAAACATTAGTAATCATATTCATTTATTACACCCTTATAGTTACATTACTTAACATAGGTATGTCAGATTACAGAGGTATTTATTTTTATTTTATTTTATTTTATTTTATTTATTAGAAGAACAACAGCGGTTACAGAGTTAAATAATAGGTAGGTTATAATGTTAAGCTGTATACAGGCCAGTAATAGTTCTTCCTAATTTAGATTATTTTTTGTAATGCTTCACTGCTCTCTAGCTTATAGTATTTTGAAGTAAACTAAATTGCGCTTTTTATAGAAGTAGTGTGTCTGTGAGCGTGCGTATGTGGGTCGTGGGTGTTTGTGTGGATGTGTTTTGTGTGGGTGTGTATGTGGGTCGAGGGTGTTTGTGTGTGTGTGTCTACGTGTATGTGGGAGTATTGGAGGCAAATGGGGGGAGGGGGGGGGAGTTTATCTATGTATCATGTTGATTAAGTAGGATTTTAGAGACTTGGCGTTTGAAGGATGGTTTGGAAGAGGAGAAGAGGTCGACTTCGGAGAAGTTATCGTTGTAAGTTTTGCATAGTCTATCAGTTAGAAAGTTACTCCCATAATTGGTTTTCCTATGTGGTATGTGCAGCAGCTTACTATGCCTAGTTCTATAGCGAGGTGTACTAAAATATATGGAAGAAGTTAAAAATGTACTGTTTAGGTTTCCTGCTAAAATATCGTGTAAAACCGACATATCAAGAAGGGTCCTTCTGTCCTCCAGTGGCATTAGTCTATATGCTTGACAACTCTCAATGTAAGAACCAAAATTCTTAGTACGGTAGTTGAGATAACGGATGAACTTGCTTTGTATATTTTCTAGCCTTTCTTTGTAGGTTATGTACTGAGGGTTCCAGATTGGGCTAGCATATTCCAATACACTTCTAACATAGGTTTCGTATAAAATTTTAATATAAAATTTGATATTTGTGATTCAATCACGCCGTAACGACTCAACTGATTTCGATGAAACTTAGAATAGATATAGTTCTTTACCTAGATTAGCATATAGGATTTTTATCTAGGTACGAGGCGGGCGCAAGCTTGTTTATATTATGTATGCTATGCACTCGTGCCACAATAAGTTTTAATATTCGTAAAATTATAATGCCGCAGCCTGTAGGTACTTACCCAGTGAGGAACAGGTACGAGGAGACCAGGGCCCGCACCAGCATGTAGATGGGGGTGACCTTGCTGGCTCCTGTCACCTGGTACACCAGGATCACCAGCTGCATCCAGCCCTTCCATTCCTGGGTCTGTTCCCGATGGAGTACCCTGAGAAGTCACGAAAAAGACCCTTGAATTTTAACCTTATTTACTTTTATACAAGGTGATTCATAACAGCTTCATAACATTTTGGAATTCTTATCATCCCATCAAAAACATAAATGTGAAAAGGGGAGCCAAGTTCAATATTAACAATACGCGTGGTTGCCGACTTCGCCGACAAAAGTATCGAGATCTACCAATGTCTGTTCGTAATGTTTGTTTCATCATCATCATCATCATCATTTCAGCCGTACGACGTCCACTGCTGAACATGGCCTCCCCCACAGACAGAGTGAATTCCTTATCATGTGGAGGGATTTGCCCATACTCACCACGCTGGGCATGCGGGTTGGTGAGCGCAGTTAGAATTAAAATGTCGTTGTTAAAATAGGAGACGCTGCTGCCCATCCCCTAGCTTTTTTCCCTTAGTCGCCTCTTACGACATCCGCGGATAGGTGGATATGGAGGGGCCTATTCTTCAGCCGGGGCCACCACGGCCATGTTGACGGATGTTTGTTTGGTAATAGTTAAAAAAGATCATCATCAGCCTGATGCAGTCCACTGCTGAACATAGGCCTCCCCCAAAGAGTGCCATGACAAACGATCTTGAGTCTTCGCCATCCACCGACTTCCCGCAACCTTCACAATATCGTCGGTCCATCGGGTGAGGGGCCTTCCAACACTGCGTCGTGTTCGTGGTCGCAATTCGAGAACCTTTACTACCGAGCGAAGCGAGCTATATGGCCGGCCCACTGCCTCTTTAACTTGCTAATTCTGAAAGCTATGTCGGTTACCTTGGTTCTTCTACAGATTAGAAAGATGCATACGACGAATCTCACCTGTTAGACTTGGAATCATCCGTGAAGAACAATCCCAAAGCGATCACATAGCCCACGGGCAGCCAGAAGCTCCACTCAGAGTAATACTTATTCTCCTTCATAAAGAAGTTAGTTCTGTCGCAGAGGTAGAAGTACGCCATTATCATGCCGAGTTTCGCGACCGCAGCCAGCGGCGACGGCCTGTCCGGGGGCGGAGTCACGAGGGCGTAGCCCCCGAGCCGCTGCTGGATGGTTTGCGTCCAGCGCCAGATGGAACGGATGACTGCTAGCACTGCGCTGGAGGAAGACAAGAGGTTCTTTAGTGGAGAAACGCAAAAATAAGTCAAGATTTGAATGACTTTGTTTTTTTTATACAGCTAAGATAGATAGATAGATAAATTATTTATTTGACACACACAAATACAACACAGACAGAGATAAAAGCAAACGGAAGAAACAACAATAGGTAACAATCACAAAACATAAAATAGCAAAGCATAAAATAGCTAAGGATGCAAACAAGCTTACGGCCCATCGGTAAATGGTTACCGTACCCTATGAACGCTTGCAATACCAGAGGTATTGCGCCCGCTTTTGTCGCGGGTTGAATGACCGAGCCAGTACGACTCACCAAATGAGGAACAGTGCTAAAGTGATGGCAGTCAGCCTGACCCCCCTCCCCCCCATATTTGCCGCAGGTTGAATGACCGAGCCAGTACGACTCACCAAATAAGGAACAGTGCGAAGCTGATGGCAGTCAGCTTGACCCCCCTCCCCTCCATATTTGCCGCGGGTTGAATGACCGAGCCATTACGACTAACTAAATAAGGAACAGTGCGAAGGTGATGGCAGTCAGCCTGACCCCCCTCTACCCCCAGTTTTAGCCGAGGGTTCATTGACCGAGCCATTACGACTAACTAAATAAGGAACAGTGCGAAGGTGATGGCAGTCAGCCTGACCCCCCTCCACCCCCAGTTTTAGCCGAGGGTTCATTGACCGAGCCAGCTGACTCACCAAATAAGGAACAGCGCGAAGGTGATGGCAGTGAGCCTGGTGCAGGGCTCCGGGGAGGCGCAGCAGGTGCCGTCGTTGTAGTTCATGTGGTCGTTGCAGAACATGTTGAGCAGGCTCTGTGCGCAGTGCCGCAGGGAGGTGGGAGACAGGCGCGCGCCGTCGGCTCCGCTCGCGGACGATATCAGTAGAGGAGCTGACCATAGCTTCGCCGCACTGTATGTTAGGATCTGAAACATTATGGCAATTTCGATATAATGACTGGCCTCATAGCTCAGTTAGTAGTAACTCTGCCTTCTGCGCTAGGGGTCGCGGGTTCGATTCCCGCGCTGGATAAACATTTGTGTGATAAACACAGATGTTTGTTCTGTGTCTGGGTGTTTAATATTTATGTATTTTATATATATCAGTCTCTGGTACCCATAGTACAGGCTATGCCTAGTTTGGGATCAGTTGACCGTGTGTGATATGTCCGGAATATTTATTATTTATTTTATTATTAATGATCAAGAACGTACGGTTGAGGTATGGTGACCCTGAAAAGGACCTGTGATTGTCGGTGAAAGAATCAGTGTAGTGAAAGGATTAAAGTGCGCCTCTTAGAGGCTCCTTTCGTGCACATGTCACATGTCTTCGAATTTTTAGGTTCTAGGACATGCCGATTTCATCTTCAATGACGGTCCGTCCACGACGCTACACATCACAAACTCGTTTTTAATTAATAACTAGTCACCTCGCGACCCGACACGCTAGTCGCAACGCCAAGCAACGCCTAGCCGTGTTGCCTGATTCTTCTAGGTTTGGTCGCGAGGAACAGGCATAGCTTCACCTAGTTTCTAAGACGTTTCAAAGTGCTCCTAGTGATTTTATTGAAATAAAAACCTTTGACTTTGGGAAACTGTTGAAAAATTAACTAATTTTTTTTATTTTTTATATGACCAACAGAGGTGGCAAACAAGCTTACGGCCCACCTGATGGTAAGCGGTTACCGTAGCCTATGAGCGCCTGCAATACCAGAGGCATCACGCACGCGTTGCCGACCCCGAACCCCCTTCCCCCCTAAAGAGCTCTGGCAACCTTACTCACCGCCTGTAAGGCGGAGGTACCTTCCCAGACGGGCTGCTCCAATTCGGAACGAGAAAATCTCGCTGTGCCCTACCTCCTCCTAAACTATGCCTATGGAGAAGTAATAATTCCTTGTCATTGAACTATCACTAGTCACATTGATTAATTTCGTTTTCAAAAATTTGTTTATATAAAACCGTGCGACTTTATAAATAATAAATAATAAATAAATAAATATTCCGGACATGTCACACACGGTCAACTGATCCCAAACTAGGCATAGCCTGTACTATGGGTACCAGAGACTGATATACATAATAGATAAATATTTAACACCCAGACACAGAACAATCATCTGTATTCATCACACAAATGTTTGTCCTGTGCGGGAATCGAACCCGCAACCTGTAGCGCAGAAGGCAGAGTTACTACCTATTGAGCTATGAGGCCAGTTTATTTAAAGAAACTTTAGTAGGTAGCGCCGTGTACGACTTATCGTTTCAATCAGTCCGTAATTCTAGTTTCTAACCAGTAGTGCACTTGCGTAATGGCAGTGGAGTTCGTAACTTTGAAGGTAATTTTAACAATCTTCGCAACATTCAAAACGTTAAATGGCAAAATGGCCACTTTTGTCACTTTTTGTATTCACAGTCGTTTAGCAATGGCAGTCATTGTGAAACCAATGAACCAATTAAATTAATGAAACGAAAGTGGCGACAATCGTAACTGAATGATAATGGTGCGATTATCATTTTCAAGTCATTGAATTACCACCACTACCGTCTGGTCACTCCTAAACATAGGCTACAGAAATCGGAGAGGTCAGTTTATATAATGGGTCCTTCGGTTTATAACCGGCTGCCCGACTGGATCCGTGATGCAGCTTCCACACCAATTTTTAAGAAAAAAATTAGAAAGTGTCTCACTGACTTTGTGTTATATGATGTGAATGAGTATTTAAATTTACCAATATTATAATTTAAAATTTTCAATGTTTTTTTTTTTTTTTTTTTATGTTATACGGAGGCAAACAGGCTTACGGCCCACCTGATGGTAAGTGGTTACCGTCGCCTAGTGACATCAGCAACACCTGGAGCATTGCTAATGCGTTGCCTGCCGAACCCCTCCCCCCCTAAAGAGCTCTGGCAACCTTACTCACCGCAGGAACACAACACTATTTGAAACAAATAATGTTATTTGGCTGCGATCTTCTGTAAGGCGGAGGTACCTCCCCAGGCGGGCTGCTCCAATTTAGAGCGAGAAAATCTCGCTGTGCCCTACCTCTCGTACCTTTTATTTCTAATTTAATTAATGACATGACATGTAATAATGGTATTACTAATAAATTCTGTATTAGTAGAATTGGGGGCCAGTTCCGTCACTTTTGCGGAGGCACTAATGCTTACCTCAACCGCCGCTCGATTATACGCATCAATATCATTATTGCTGATCCTCTTGAACTCATCCCGCAGCTTCGACTGATCCACCGGCTCCATCAGCTTCCAGAGCACCTGAGTGTTGCGCGCTTCAAGCGAATCTATGGCCTGCACCAAGTGCGTAAGGTTCCTTTTGTATTCATCGAGCAGCATGTCAGTTGTGTTGCGCGTTTTTAGGAGCTGAAGACCGGTGGAGGCTACGATCACTGATGGAGGTTTGTCGGAGTGTTGCCTGGGAAAATGATTTTTATTTTTATAGGTGGAAATTGTATTTTGGCGTGACTTATTTTCGAAGTCTTGGATATTTGTAAAATGCAATACTACTGAAGCACTCAAAAAGTCGGATTCGAACCCGGTCGTGCATCGATGAGTTTTTCTGTGCGAAAGTTTAAAACACCGTGAGAAAACCAGTAAGTATTCTTATAAGCGGCGATGGGCTTGCAACCTGTCACGAATGGAATACTCACTACTGCAAAATGGGGGCATGTGTCAAAATGTTTGGACGCGCTTCCGACTACTCCTCTTAGTCCTTAGAGATTTGGAGATATGAGAGGTTGTCTACCATGCTTGGGGGGTGCTTGCTGGCTTGCTTGTCATGTCACTGATTTTTTCTTAGTCATCCTGCATTAGGACAGTGACCAGCCAGGCTATTGCGTAAGCGAAATGGTAATGAAGATCGCAATTATAAGGATGATTTTATCAATTTTAGTTAAATCTGAAGTTTTTCTAACATGTAAAGGAAGAAGCTTGAAGTCTTCCCTTGTCAAGTTTGGAACGTTTTGAACGTGGCTAAGATTGTTTAAATTACCCTCAAAGTTACGATCTTCATTGCCATTACTCTTACACAATTGCACCACAGGTTGAGGTATGGTGGCCTGAAAAGGACCTATGACCGTCAATGAAAGAATTAGTGTGGCGAAAGGATTAAAGTGCGCCTCGTAGAGGCTCCTTTCGTGGGGGATAAAAGTCGTGAACCTATTATTTTTTTATTTTATTTACTCACCAAGTCCTGAACTGGTCGACCATGGTCTTTGACACATCTTCACTCCATATGAAAGTGACAGAGAGTCTCAACTTATGGTCAATATAGGTGTAATTTGGCATATGATGATCTGCTGTGGAGTAGGACGTGTCGAGGTCCAGACGGGTTTTGAGTACACCTACAAAAAAACAACATTTTAACCACCTTACTTATTTATTTATTTATTTAATCTTTAATGCACACAAAAGACAATGTACAAAAGGTGGGCTTAATGCCAAGGCATTATCTACCAGCCAGCCTGATTGGGTAGAGACAGGAGGTTGGCGTGCGACAGATTGTTTAACTTAACTAAAAACTTATTGGTGGTAAGTGGTAACCATAGCCTATGGACACTTGCAATACCAGAATTTGTGGCATCCCCCCGCCCCCCTAAACAGCACTTGCAACTGCACTCATCACAGAAACAGAATCTTTAAAACGGTTATTGAAATATTGACAATTCCTGTTTGGCTGTGATCTTCTGTAAGGTGGTAACAAATCCACAAGATTAGAAAAATGAAGACTGGAAGCCGAGACTTATCTAGGACTAGTGGTGTACCTAGTCGCCAGTACATACTACCAAGCCGTGTTTGTTGCCTGATTCTTCTAGTCTAGGTCGCGAGAAGAAGGCACACCTTCACCTAGTTTCTTAGACGTTTCGTGATCCTTGTGATTTTATTGAAATAAACGCCTTTTGGCCGTGGTGGCCCCGGCTGAAGAATAGGCCCCTCCATACCTACCTATCCGCGGATGTCGTAAGAGGCGACTAAGGGAAAAAATAGGGGATGGGCAGCAGCGTCCCTCATTTTAACAACGATAGCTCTAACTGCGCTCGCCAACCCGCATGCCCAGCGTGGTAAATCCCCCCACATGATAAGGAAGTTGCTCTATCTGTGGGGGAGGCCATGTTCAGCAGTGGACGTCGAACGGCTGAAATGTTGATGATGTAACGCCTTTTGACTTTGACTCGGAGCTCTCACGTGAACTGCTCACCTATGAAGTACTCATACAGCTGCTCCACCCGGGAGTCGCCTATGAACGCGAAGTTGTTGTACTTCCCCCAAAATGCTAAGTACCGAAGGCATCGTCTGGCATCCCTTTAAAAAGTGACATTGATGAATAAATAAATAACACCCAAGAGTCACATACATAGTCCTGACCCCACTCTAAGCTTAACTGTGTCGAGGGTATCAGAAACTACGAGCACCATGGTACCACAACACCCAGACCCGAATAAAATATTTGCAGATCATGCCCCGCAATACTTGCCCCGCAGCATATGTTGTAACCAACTACATTTTAAATTACTTACTACATGGCATAGTTAGATCAATTAATGACATGTCATGAGAAGAGGCAATGGTCAAACTATATTACCTAATTGACCTCTGCTCTATTTTAAATTACTGAACCGTTAGGATCATACTATGAATAACCGTACAAGTTTTTTTTAAACTATATTCAGACTAGCTTCCGGCTTCGCTCACATGGGACCTATGAAGATAAATAGTAGCCTATATGCTATTCAAAACTATAACCTATGTCTGTGACAAATTTTATCCAAATCCATTTGGCTGTCTGTGCATGATTGAACCACAAACATCCCAACATCCTCACAAACTTTAGCATTTATAATATTAGTAGGTAGGTATGTTAGGTGATAAGGTGTCATGATTTACTGATTAGTTTTATGAAATCAAAGGTTTGTATCAATCAAGAATACCTAGATAAGATAAAGTGCTTCAGCAAGCGTTATCAAACTTCAATCCTACTAATATTATAAATGGGAAAGTTTGTGAGGATGTTTGGATGTTTGTGGTTCAATCACGGCTAAACGGCTGAACAGATTTGGATTCAATTTGGTACAGAGATAGAATATAGCCTGGAATAGTAAATAGGTTACTTTTTATGTAGGTACCACACGAGCGAAGCCGCGGGCGGAAGCTAGTCTGACCTAAATAATTTCAGTTTGACCTCAGTGGCATAGCGGGAGAGCGCAAACACTCAGGGCCTGACCTATGAGTTCCGTGGTACCACATCACCCAAACATTTGCAGATCATGCAAATATTTTTCTTGACATTTATCTATTATCTTGTATGTAAGGGCTTTTTTATGTATAATAGTGATGTAATTGTGTTTAAATTAGTTGTGAATATTTTGTTTTGTATGTTATGTTGTGTATTTTATAATTTCTGCATACAATGACTTGTTTTATGGAATAAATAACTATGAACTATTTTACCTGCAGCGGGGAACGAACCCACACCTCCTGCCATGTGGCTGATGATGGACCATGATGTCCAGAAGACACCTTTTATCTCTTGCCTTGAAGGGACTTAGATTGTAGGTTTCAGAAAAAACAGATATGACACTTCTTAGCTTTACACATTACAAACATGGATCAGAAATTAGTGCTTATGGGTGGTATGCTAATGAGGCACATGATACACACATACAATAACAAACCTTAGAACTAAACAGTGCTTACGTTTTTGAGTATCTGTGGAGCATGCATCCATAGGGCTGCCATTCATGATCTCCTTTATACCGGCCAGAAGACAGCAGCCAGGTGCAAGAGTCTGGACCTGCGGTAATTATTCTATTGTGAAATATTCTCAGTGATAAATATTATTGTGTATAGTACGGCTGAAATATATAGATAGCCAATTTCCCTAGACTCACCATATCGGAGGTGCAATATTCCATGGTATCCAATGAAGCCAATAACAAGCACGAACGCCACTAGCTTAGCGTTTTCGACATTCAGCTGATCAATAATCCACTCCGCAGACTTTTTGTGTGAAGATACCATTGCGACCGGCCGCTGTGAAATTTGTATTTTGTTGAATAAAACCGATGTAATTGATGATAAATTGACTCCCTAGTTGTTAGTTCAGAAATGTTCACAGACTAATAGGGAATAGAAATGTTTCTTGAGAAGAAGAACCACTCAGATTCATTCCATCTTGCAATACAATGGCAAGAAAAGAATTAATGAAAAAGCACACACAACACACGGCACACACCAACAAAACAATCGCCAAATCGCATGCTTTTTCTTTCTTCTTCTTCTTAGCTGATTGACATACCTACCCACTAGACATTGACATAATTTTGACAACACCTAAGCTTTTTTTTAAAATCCAAATATTTTGTGCCATAGATTATGGAGCCCCGTCCGTAGTGCATCTTCATTTTGTCTGGCCAAGTGGCGTAAAAATCGTAAGAATAGCTGTTACGATTATGAGTACTATTGTCTTTGCTAGTTCCGTGCTGCTAATAGTATGTTCGGTCTTCATGCTTATCCCACAGGCATATCCGAACGAAAAGTCGGTATTACTAGGTTGAAATAATGGTAGATTTAATTAATTACGTTGCAACCCTGCAAATCCAAACGTCAAATTGGTTGGATTACAATGGCGGCTATGTCACCGTCTGAGGTGAGTGAAAAATAATTAAATTTTACGTGTTCCAGCATTTACCAAGCAATATTTCCTTGTCTACAAACAGCTCCGTTAAACGTAATGTCTGAGGTAATTTTTTTCGCTGTGTAATTATAGTTTATTTACCAATCAGTGACGAATTTACAAAACGTTTCTGTACTTAGTTTTTAGGTCTTTTGGAACTTTTAAAGGAACAATATTAAGGAGCAAGAACTATTTTAATACTAGTAAATATTGCAGTAGAATTTCCGTCCCTAGAAGGGTAAATTTAGCAGTTGTCAGAAAATGTACAGATGATGGTCGATGTTCTTACAGAGAAGATTGCAGAAAGAGCTCATGTCCCTGATGAGGGAGCCACCTCCAGGGGTCACCGTTGACGGAGAACAGGCTAGCCAAAATCTGACGTTGTGAGTAACACCTTTGTCTGGATAACATTTTGAAATACGTGCAAACCATTGAGGTCTATTGTATCTATGTTCAAACATGCAATTCAGAACATTTACGCGTAAAAAGAAAAGGCTTTGAAAAAAAATGTAAAAATAAAACTTTAGAGTTGAATCATTTGTTTGTAAATAGCAGTGCAACATTATTTCACTAGTGTTTGTGTTTAGATATGAGTAACAAAGAATATCATTTTATGCTTTTACAATTTATTTGATTGCCGTTGGTGTCATAGCTTGGAGAAGGTAGGGAAGGTACCTTCATGTTAATGCCCCATACTTATTTTTCATAATTCATGACAGGGGTAAACAAAACACAGGGCTTTAAAATGTTGTATTTATAAACACAAACAAAGCTGGAACAATCAGCAGTCATCTATTTTTATTTAGATATCGATATTTTAGTGGCATTTATCTTTATGTATCTAGTATATTGAACACAGATATCACCCAGCATATTTCTCATGAATTCTAAGATCAAGTGTAATGAAGTGTTCAATTTGAAAACAAAACATTGCCACTGAGTTTTTCTAAGACAATTGCTTGCTTGCCATGTCACTGATGCTTTCATGGTCACCCTATAGGTGAAAGAATTAGTGTAGTTAAAGTGTGCCTCTTAAAGGCACCTTTCATGCACAACAATTCAGTCAATAGAAAACTTCAATAACTTTAATACTGTGTTGAACCTTTAAAGTTATGCACACAATACTAATTCCTATTTTAACAGAAAGAAACTTAAAACTAATACAGGTTAATATTTACTGGCTCAACTGTTTCTTATGTATTTTGTAAATATTAACATGTATTAAGTTTTAAGTTTCTTTCTGTAAATAAAGTATTTTTCTAAAAAACATGTTCTGGAAGCAATATTATTTATGTAAAGCCTTATCAATTAATGACTAACTGTGAAATATTCAGCTTGACTGTTCGTTTACTTAGCCTGTTAGTTATACATATCCACTAGTATGATATAACTAGATACCTACTAAATCAATTTCATTCTTGTTTTAATTGGTTGTCCAAAAATGGAATGTTTTTGGGATCAGTTCACACATTTGGTATACTAATAATTTAAAAATAACTGAAAACACTAATATTAATGAAATTGTGTGTGAAGGTGTGGGTGCTAGACTACTTTTTACCTTGGGTTCGTACCGCGCGCGCGAAGCCGCGGTAAGCCACTAGTGTCTTTAAATAGAAGTTACTATAACTACAGCAATAACAAACCACAGATTCTGTTCAAAATTACAAGAATCATTCTAGATCTGCTAAATAAAAAAAATACATCACTGTAGCCTGCTTTTGTCTTTTTTTTATCATTGACAGTCATAGAAACGAAAAGTACACTCATCACTCATTAACTTTATCGGCTCGATAACTCTAGTACTTCCTTTTTTAACAGTACACAAAATAAAGAGGACATACTTTTATTAAGCCAATAAACTTTGTGAGTGATTATGTATCAGAGTTTCATCTGGACATGAGATCTTGTTGAATTGCCTTATTGTATTTTGTCTTAATCATTGTGTAACAGATGGACAGTTCACATGGAAGGGGTCCCCGGCACACTGTATGAAGGCGAGAGATTCGTTCTGCAGTTCAAATTCACAAGCAAATACCCTTTTGATTCTCCTGAGGTGAGTTATACAATTAACATAACACACATAACAGTCACATACATAATCCTGACCCCACACAAGAATTCCCTGTATCGTGGGTATCAGAAACTACGAGTGCCATGGTACCACAACACCCAGACCCTGAACAAATTTTTGTAGATCATGCAAACATTTATCCCGCAGCGGGAATCGAACCCGAATATTATTACGACGAATATTCTCCCGTTTTTAGTGATGATCAAAGAGATCAATGTCAGTGATATTATCATGTAGGTACGTAGGTCATCAAATCTGGGTTTGTGTCACTGACCTCATGAGATAGTTTGTTTTGGTTCGTAATAGTTCGTATGGGGTTTTCTAGGCTAAAATTAACCTTATCATCATCATCAGCCTGTAGAAGTCCAATGCAAGACAAAGGCCTCGCTTAGAACGCCATGACGAACGGTCTTGAGCCTTTTCCATCCACCGACTTCCCGCAACCTTCGCTATTTCGTCGGCCTTCCAACACTGCGTCATCCGGTTCGTGGTCGCCATTCTGAACCTATATTCCCCAACGGTTGTCGGTTCTGCGAGCTATATGGCCTGGCCATTGCAAACAGAACAACGGAATAAAAACAGCACGGTGTTTATTCATTCTTCTTCTTCTTCTCGAGTTAAGGACTCTTTCAAACTCTACTCGACCAATATGTAGCAACCTCGATGGCCCTTTCCGTTGCCGCATTTAGGTCCTCCCAAGTGCAGGTGGCCGTGCACTGTGGACAGGAAAGCAGGTGCTGCATGTCCTGTACGGGGGCTCCGCACTCGCACTGAAAAAAAACGAAATTTGAACTGAAAAAAAAAAAATCTAATTTTTAGAACAAACTTTATCGCCAATAGAAGTGTAGAATAAAACCCTTTCGGGATAGCATACATATATATATGAATCACCTCGTACATTATTATGCGCATCGAGCCGAATTTACGCACTTATGTAACAAACTATTCATAGCTAATTTAGGAGTGGAGTGCGCAATTTAACTCAGGAGCATCCAAGTGCCATAACCAGCCCGGTTTTGGCCTTGTACCTACAAAGTACGAGAGCACTGATGGACAGGTCGTGGGTTCGAATCCAGGTCGTGCACCAATTGATTTTCAAAAATTAATGTGGCTATACTAGTGCTCTCAAAAGGTGGAGGAAAACATTATGAGAGAACTGGCATGTCCTAGAAACTAAAAATGTGACATGTGCATAAAAGGAGCAGCTAATAGTTGCACTTTATTCCTTTCACTACACTGATTCTTTTACCGACGGTCATAGGCCCTTTCCAGGACCTCAACCTGACCTAATTCAGGATGACCAAGAAAGAATCAGTGACACGACAAGCAAGCAAGAGTGGACAACTTGGAATTGGACAAAGCCCAGTAATGCGTCAAATAAGTTGTTTTTTAAGCCGTACGATGCACAGCGCGCAAATTGAGTAATAGATAGTTTAAAAATAAACCAATGTGGCGTAGTACGTAAGTTTATTGATGCTATATAAGTATACAAAACTATATTTATGTATGCCAGTGATGACGTTAGGCGCTTGGTCGCTAACTATTGGCCACATAGAATAGCATATACGTTTATTTGACATACACACGAAAACACAGAACAGACATGGGTACATATAATACAATGTATAGTAAAACACAAATGAGAACAAAGAATAAACATAAGGACACCTGCCCAACTTATAGGTAGGCAGGCATCCACCTGTAGCCAGTAGGTGCGAATCAGTCTCGCTCTGTATCGTGTGCAGCCAAACAGGCCCTGACTCAGCTTATTGCTGCTTTACATGACAAAATGCCATGCAAAGCAGCGCTGGTTTTCAGACACAAGTAAGTCGCGCAACGGGCTATGGAGAGACCTATGCTTGGAGTTTCATACCATAAAATCACGCCTGTTTCCCAGAGGGTTAGGTTAGGCAGAGACCACAGCTTTCCACTTGCTACGATCCTGACATACCTGTTTTGCTTCATTCACTCTCATGACATTCCTCATACATGCTCGTCGGTTTAAGGTAGGTAGGTACTCCCGAAGTTGCTAGAAACTACTCGGAAGCTAGTAATATTATAAATGCGTAAGTTTGTGAGGATGTTTGTTGTTCAATCACGCCGTAACGGCTCAAACGATTTCATTGAAACTTGGAATATATAGAGTTATTTATCTAGAACAGCATATAGGCTACTTTTTATGTAGGTAGGTACCTACCAAACGAGCAAAGTCGCGAATTGAAATATGAAATATATTTTAAATGAAATGAAATATATTTATTTGACACAACAAGTAGGTACAATACCGGGAGCTATATAACTATTTCTTTAAGCACTATGTAGTATAGAAATAACAGAGGTTTAGATAATTATATTAACAGTAGGTACTGATGCACCTTACAAATAAAAGATGCGCTATGAGCCGGACTAGAATATCTGTGCCCCGTTTCAAATCGGAAGTTAGTATGCTATATTATGTAAAGAACTCTATAATATTCTAAGTTTCAACGAAATCGGTTGAGCCGTTACGGCGTGATTGAACAACAAACACCCTCACAAACTTTCGCATTTATAATATTACTAGCTTCCACCCCGTTCGTTCGCTAGCCTTATTATTCTAGGTAAAGAACTCTCTATATTCCAACTTTCAACGAAATTGTTTGACCGATTACGGCGTGATTGAACAACACACATCTAAACATTCTCATAAACTTTCGCATTTATAATATGAGAGCACGCTCAGCTAATCACGGTCTCAAAAGTACTAAGTGGCGGTCGAGTAAAACATGACGCGACCTATAAAGGCTACTTAGTAAAAAGTACCTCAAATAGACCGATAAATCAACAGTGCGCAGATTGACCGCCAGCGTTCTTTTTACATGACGCGACCTATACCTAAGTGGATGGGTTGAGAAGCGTTTCAGTATTCGGACGTTTCAGTATTTTTTTTTTAATATTCCAGGTTACATTCATAGGCAGCAACATACCCGTCCACCCGCACGTATATTCAAACGGGCACATCTGCCTGTCCATCCTGACGGACGACTGGTCGCCCGCGCTCTCCGTGCAGTCCGTGTGCCTCTCCATCGTGTCTATGCTCAGCAGCTGTAAAGAGAAGGTAACATCATCATTTTTATTTTATTTATTCAGGGACCGTAAAGCTTCAATCCTATTTTTCAAACTTTCACGATCAGTATACCTAACTTATTGAAATCAAACGGGTGTTTAGTATGGACGTTTCGACTGTGTTACAACAATCGTGGTCGCGGGCAGACTGGAGATTTGGAGCTACCGTCGAGAAACGGAGGCAGTTGAAAAAACTACCCTCACTTGGTCTTCAGAATTAGAAATGTCCTCGTTCACATTACGACACACCACGCTAAATATAAAATAAGGTACGCGATAAAAACCCTTTTGATTTCAATAAGTTAAGCTTCAATCCTACTATCCTATGAATACTATTTAATATTATAAATGCGAAAGTTTGTGAGGATGTTTGGACGTTTGTGGTTCAATCACGCCCAGACAGCCTAACGGATTTGGACACACAGGTATTTTATTTTTTATTTTTTTCAATTTCAATTTATTAATCTTTTGACATATTTACATGTGCTTAGATAGGTCAGAACAGAACAGATACATTTTTTTTACTTACATAGTAATTATGTAGACAAACAAAATAATAACATGTAAACACACAAAATTACCCTATGAACACAACAAGACAAGACAAGGTAGATTATAGTCTGGAATAGCATATAGGCTACTATTTATCTTCAAATGTAGCACGCGAGCGAAGCCGCAGCCGGAAGCTAGATCACATAATAAAACAGTAAATCCAGAAATTCTGTAGGTACATAATGTTTTTTTCTTCAAAAACGTGTTTAGCAGAAAATACTGTCGGACTATGTGCCCGCAGCGGGAATCGAACCCTTGCGTCTCAGACGGACACTCGCCCGTAGCGCCACCGGGGTCGGGGAATTTAGGGAATCCTAGTCTAGGTATGTGACTGTAATTATGTTTTTTTTTTTAACTTTATTTCAGAGGCGGCCACCAGATAATTCGTTCTACGTCAAAACATGCAACAAAAATCCTAAAAAAACAAAATGGTGGTATCACGGTATGTACTTTTCCTCATTTTTTTGCCTGTTTCACAGCACTATGTGCACGAAAGGAGCCTCTAAGAGGCGCACTTTAATCCTTTCACTACACTGATTCTTTCATAGTGACACGAAAAGAAGATGAAGAAGAGCAGCACTATAACAAATTCACACAAACTTTCACATTTTTAATATTATATGTCGAGCAATATGTGCCATTTATAAAATGAAGTCAAGGGACTCCTTGAGGGAACTTATTAAAGAAATTAACAATTTAACTGTAACTTCACAATATATTTACGAAAACTTATTACACACATAAGCACATGGCTAGCTTTAAGAAAAAAAGTGATGTGTAACATAAGAAACAAAAATAAATTGTGCATTACAAAATTTAGATTACAAAAAGTGAATGGGTCTTTTATGGGGAAATATGGTAAGATTTTATAATAAACTTCCGGTAAACGCGACGTAACTTCCTATTAGAAGATTTAAAGTGTACATAAAGAATAATCTTATTAAGAAAGCGTACTATAAACTAAATGATTATATAAATGATAAAACCGCATGGACTGAAGTCGCTCTGCCCCTCGACAGCTAAAATGCCATTTTGCAGTGTCTTTACAGTTTTTGCTTGCATCATATTTTAGTATTATTTAATTTTATATAAGCATTAGGTACATATTTCATCAAGTGTAGCGTGTGCTGCCCTTAGATCATTTGTTGAAGCTCACATTTGTCTTCTTTTTTTTTCACATTTTTATAAGCTCTTATTTGTTAGGGATTATAATTAGATTACTTTTCTTTTGAGCCTCACCTAGTTCGATCGGCACCACACTGAAGCTTTAAATTCCATGTGAAAAAGGATCATCGAAAAAAATTATAGGCACCAAGCCGTGTTTGTCGCCTGATTCTTCTAGGCTTGGTCACGAGGAATAGACATAGCTGCACCTAGTTTCTAAGACGTTTCAAAGTGATCCTAGAGTTAAATGCCTTTTGACTTTGACCTATGTAGTAAGTTGTCTAGATACTAATCATGAGCCTAGAGATTATAAAGTATGAACAACCCAAACAATTGTAATAACATAATATCTATTCGCGAGTCTATAATCGACAAAAATAAACATGCCATGCCTTATTTTTGATATGATTCATCGTGTTTTTATACGATAAATTGTATATATTTATTGTATATATTGATAACCGATAGATAATCTACCAAAATATTAGGTTCAGTATTTCTGTGGATATAAAAGATAAGCTATGAGTTCATTACTTGCACTATCAATATACAATACCGAATTATCCCGAAAGAGGCTTATTCTACGCCCAATTTTGGCGATAAATTTTGTACTACGCCTTTTGGGAATTGGACATTTTTCAATGAAAATCAGCTGTTTTGGAGTCAACAATTTAAACTCAATTATCCAATTTAGCTGTTTTAGGTAGCAATCTTGATGCTGAACTTCTCGTACGTTCAATAAATAGTTTTATAAAGATGATCAAAACTGCTAATTTGAGAAAGTTCGCGAAAAAACTGAAAAGTAGTCATAATATTGATATATATATTTTTTTTTGAAAATATTTATTTTTTTGTTTGTAGAATGACACTCTTTCGGGATACATGTTATGATTCACCTTGTAGACGATGTATTTAGACATTTTGCTTCTTAGAAAATATATTGATAATATCGTAAATTTCTCTCATAAATATATCTTTTTCTGTTTTCAGATGATTCCGTGTAACAAAAGATCGCTAGCTATATCGAGCATGGACGATAAATCTCAGTATGTGATAAGTGTTATCGATACGGTGTGTAAATAGTGCGACGGGACAGTTGGCAACACTAAATTGATGAACTGATTTTTAGGTGGGCAACACCTGTTACCTAGTATCACCTGCATGTGTGAAGCAGTGAGGTGTTTAAAGATACGAGGTGTACTAAGATAGACTGTGGGTGCTTTCACCTCCTAAGGACTTGCATGTTTGGATGGCCACACTCAATGGACCGATGAGTTTAATGGTTTAAGTCTAAGTTATTGAACAAAGCATGTATTTTCCATCGCTCTGATGTGTGCCTAAATATTCACTACAAGTTTATAAAATGTCAATTATCCAAATTCCACATTCTGATTGGAATATTGCTCACTGATGTCTATGGGACTGATTAGATAATTTTATTTGCTTAGATGTAGTCCAGAAATAGCTTCACAACCCGAGGGACCAAAGTCAGTTTTGCACTTATAAATATCTAAACAATGTGTCCTATGGCCATGCTACAAGTAGGTATTTTAAATACTGAAGTTAGGAAGTTTGAGTGAATCTAGTCTTTCCTTAATTTTTAAATTAATAAAGTCAGTAATACTGCCTTTAAAGATTTTATTTTATCTCGAATCCGCTTAATGAGAAAAAAGAACATTCTATCATGATACCGATCCATATAGCATTGTTGTGGGACACCCTGTCTGTCTAATATTCATGGACGTCATATTTTGTAATAGCGAGTTATTACTTATATTACGCACTAGATGCACAGAAAGTGTTAAGCTCAATTTGTAAGTGATTAGTTGCATTTGGTCATTTGAATTGTAAACTACTGGCAACTGTCGAAATTCAGTTTTTTTTACAATTTGCACTATTTTAATAATTTCTAAGTACACCTTACTGCTTCTACTTGTACCAAGCAAGGGTTGTCACAACTAAATCGGACATCAATCTAGGTAAGTGTGTGAGCGTTATCTATTCATGTAAATTCAAGTTGTATATAATTTTTTATGTTTACCTTATTGTTATTTTATTATGCTGCAGGTTTGTGTGCTTGTCTATGTAATCTTTCTGTGAAGCTTAGGGCCGATGTCCACTGATCCCTCGCTGTATGGACTGCGTACGCGACAATTTGGTAACAAATATATGCAAAATACATGTTAATTCATAATATGTATCAAGAAAAAGAAAGAATATTAGCAAAAAAAAACTAAATATTAAAATATAATATTTTTCCGAATAACGAAGCTGGTTTTGGTATTTTTATCTTTATAAGTAATATTAATCGTGCGAGAAGTTCGGCAAGTTTATTACCTAAAATAGCTGCATAATTAAGTTTAAACTGATTTGATCCCAAAACAGCTGAATTTGGATAGAGAATTTCAATAAAAAAAATTGAATTTCCAAGTCCAAGAATTTCAATATTTAGGTATAGCATTCATATTATGAATTACCTTGTATAGTAACAGAAGTGGAAAAATCAAAAATGTACGCGTTTATACAGCAATGCCCGAGTTGACATTGGGCTTACCGGGAGGGAAAAGCGATTGAAAATGCAGGAATTGTAATGGTTAGGTTTATTTAATCAATTCTTTAGCACTACGCAGATAGGTAATGTGTATGGTTGCGATCTCCTACTAAGCTGACAAAAACAATCCAGCCATTTGTGCGCGTAATCTATGAATCATCATGAAGCCTGAAGAGGTACTGAACATAGGCCTCCTCCAAAGAGTTCCATGACGAATGGTCTTGAGCCTTCTCCATCCACCGACTTCCCTCAACTAACAATGTCGGTCCATCGGGGGCCTTTCAACACTGCATCGCCCGGTTCGTGGTCGCCATTCGAAAACCTTTATTCATGGTATGTCCACTGCCACTTCAACTTGCTAATTCTGATGGCTATGTCGGTGACATTGGTTCTTCTAGGGATTACCTTATTTGGGATTTTATAACGCATTGAAACTCCGAGCAAAGCAATCTATGAATAGAAAAAGTTAACAAGCATATGGTGGGTCATTTTTATTATTAATTTTACACAGGTCTTAGGCCTTTACCACCAACTTTGCGTTTAAGCGGTTGCTTAAGTTGACAGTCAAAGATTTTGGTGTTCAAATTCGTGTGTTACACCAATCAGGCTAAGCATATGCTGAGTTGCCTGCAGAAGTGGTGGCTAAGATCAAAAATAATAGTTATACTTAAGAACCTGGTATTCCCAACCACATTCATTCAATTTAACTCTATTTGGAGCAGTTTTATAGGAGAATGCACCCTATTTACAAAATGTTTTCGGTCTAGTTTACTGCAATATTGTACTTGGTTATTAAAGTAATTGTAAGAAAAATGCAATAATATATTTTCACAAGTACAATTTTGATAATTTTAATGACGAATAAAAAATACGATTGTTTTGTACATTAAAGCTTAGGTAATTCAGAAGACAGCACTTTCGACTCTCTTTTCTGATAATAAATAGTAAACACATTGTATGTACTTATTAAAAATTGTTTCAAATTTAATTTATCATTTTATCAGGTGCTATTTTGAAAAAAATGTTTGTGTGCTAAGTTTGTCAGTGTAACATTCCTGTACTAAAATAATATTGGTTCAAATGTTCCAAAATATTTAAGATTAGTTTATTGAATGCATTATTATTCCGTTACATACAACCAACCTGCTTAATTTATTGTATTATCAAAATAAAAATGTAGGTAAAGATGCCATTGTTTATTTTTAAACATTACACACAAAAAATATCACTTATTATTTCTGCTGATTTAAAATTCATTATAAAACAGAACACAAAAATACTTTAACACTTTCCTTAGATCCTAGTATTCAAAATAAATATTTACGGAAATAAAGTACCTATGTAAGTTATATACAATCAAACTAAACAATGTACTAGCAAACTAACATAATGAAGTTAGATTAACACAATTATTTGTTAGGCAGATCTATCATCATCATCCTGTAGAAGTCCACTGCTGGATAAAGGGCTCCCCCATGACATAGAGTTCCATGAAAAGTGGTCCTGAGCAAAGGCTCAGGACCACTTTTCATGGAACTCTAAAATGGAAAAGTCGAACCACCGACTTCCCTTTCACAATGTCGTCGGTCCATTGGGGCCTTCCAACAATGCAGAGAACCTTTATTCCCCAAAGGTTCCCCCAAGTGAACATTACTGTAGCAGAATGTTTGAGGTTACAGTAGCAAATCTTTTTAGGTGTGTACAAATTTACAATTTCGTTACACAAAGCCATTCTCTAATTCACTGCATGCTTCAAATCCAGACTACATTCTGCTGCGGTAATGTTTACAAATAAATAATAATATACCCTTCTTTTCTTCGCTATACACAATAAGATACCTAATATAATATGTATTTACTTCCCTCCACAACCATTCATAATACTTGCCAATTTTTACAAAAATAAATAGGCACACAACAGTAATTCCAGAACATCATAAAATCATCTCAGATCCATGATGGTGTCCAAGGGCACCTCGTCATATGTATATGCTGGTATTATAGCTGCTTAAAAGGGCGCCTCTCCACCAGAGATGAAGCTTAGGATAATAGTAATAGTTGTTATGTACCATGGCACTCATAGTTTCTGATACCCACGACACAGAAAATCCTAGTGTGGGGTCAGGATTATGTGTTTTTCTGAATATACTTACTAGTGTTGTGGTCAAAATCATGGAAAGAATTATATGTGACCAGTTAACTCAGTTTTTAAACAGAGAGTGTATAATTTCTACCAAACAACACGGATTTGTAAGGAAGAGATCGACTGTTAATAACCTGTTAACATGTGTACATGCTTGGAACAAAGATCTTGATAGCAAGAAGCCTATAGATGTGGTGTACTTAGGTTTTGAACGCGCATTCGACAAAGTTCCCCATCATCGCCTTTTAACGAAGCTAGACCACTTTGGAATACGTGGGCCATTGCTCAAATGGATAGCAAACTACTTAAAAGACAGAACTTTTCAAGTGCGCGTGGGTAACTTCCTATCCCAATCTAAACGGGTGGTCAGCGGGGTGCCACAGGGATCAGTGCTTGCTCCTCATCTGTTTGGAATATTCATAACAGACTTAGTGGAACTTATCGATTCCCAATGTGCCTTTTTCGCTGATGATGGGAAATTTTTCGCTAACCCGCTCATAAACTCTGGTCAACTACATGAAAATCTAAATCGTATACAAGATTGGACCAAAGATTGGATAATCAGGTTAAACACATCTAAGTGTAAAATACTGCACCTAGGCAAAAATTATCCCAGAGGTACATACAGCCTGAATGGAAACACCATAACCTCTGTTAACCTTCAAATAGATCTAGGAGTCAACATTGCATGCAACTTTAAGTGGGAAGATCATATAACCTCGATAGTCAAGAAGGCTAATTCGTTTAACTATGTCATACGGCGATCCTTTCAAACAATGACAGTAGAAGTTTTCACCAAGATCTACAAAACCTACATTAGGCCATTGCTTGGCTATCAAGTATGGAACCCCTACTTCCAAAAAGACATTGATGTACTTGAAAGTGTTCAGAGAGCAACTAAGATACCACAGGCTCTACGACGCAAATCATATGAGGGAAGACTACTCGCATTACGCCTCACTACTCTTGAAGATAGACGCCTTCGCGGTGACCTCATCGAAACTTTTAAAATTATAACCAACCAGATATTAAAGACATCTTCATAAGGAAAGATGATCAAAGACCTTCTCGTGGCCATCAACTTAAGCTAGCTCGTGCAACCTACTTGCTGCGTACCACTTCTTTAGCAACAGAGTAGTCCACAATTGGAACATGTTACCGGAAGATGTTGTTTCTGCTACCTCTGTCAATGCATTCAAAAACAAGCTTGACAACTGGCTACGAATCAATAAATCAGTGCTCAAAAAAGTGAATGAGACATGACAATAGACTTTCAATTTCGACACTGTGAGATGTAGATACATCAGCGGAAGCTGCTTGTCTATAATCAAATAAATAAATACATATTTTTTGAACTATCTAACATATTATGCCTTAGAGTGTATTCACAGTGTCATAACATAATTATACTGGGCACAAGTATCAGTTTTTTATCTTGGTTGATCATTTAATGTGCTATATCACCTTTACACAGACCCTGCACAATCCCTCTATCACCATTCTCCTCAAGGCTTCACCTCCTTTGGTAACTTACTCAAGTAGTAATCATGATCATACCTTGATACTAAAATACCATCTGTCACTTTCACATTTCCATCAGGAGAATAATCAATGTTCTCCCCTTTCGTTGTAGTCATTCTACCGTTTACAGTCTTAATGATGGCATCACCAGCACATAAGTCCCACTTTTTGATGACTGTAGCATGGAGGTACACATCGAAAGTGCCGTTGACGACTCCCATGACTTTGTAGCCGGCACCAGCTGCCGGGGTCACTGTGGTCTTGGGGCCAAAGGATTGTATTGCCAGTTCTGCTACTTTGCCGGGGTGAGATCGAGACACAAGCACTTTGGGATGTTCTTTGTTTCCTTTGTTCTGGAATAGACAAAGTCATGATCATTATTAATTACTCTTATACTAGTAAACTGGCCACTGGATTGCTCCTCTAAAGGCATTTGCTTGTATTCTAGATTATTTATACAGCATCAGGTGGAACTTTTTAACTCACAATATACTTTTAGATGGACTAGGTAGGCTTGCCCAGCACCTATATCATCCTCAGTCAAGTTGAGCTTATCCACAGGAATGACATGGTCAATACGTAAATAGCTAAGCAGCGGGTTCCCTCACGATGTTTTTCTTCACGCTTCAAGTTAGGCCCACACAATTTTTTAGAATAGAATTATCCTAACCATGAATTGAACCTATGGATCGAAAGTCGAGGTACTTACCTCCAACTAGGCCTCAACAAGGCTCGTATAAAATGACAAATTACTATTGTTTTAAGACTTTAAAGCCGTGTTGGCCTAGTAGGAGGTTCACTAACTTTTGATCCGAAGTTTGTGGGTCAAAACCTGGTCATGAACGGTCACGAAAAATTTAACCATGCTTAAAAGATCGCAGAGAGTATTCATAAGCGGCGATGGGCTTGCAACCTGTCATGCATGGAATACTCACTACACAAAATGTGGGCATGTGCCAAAATGGTTGGACGGGCCTCTGATTAACCTCCCTTAGATATCTTCAAGGGTCTGACTGGAGATCTAAGAGTTTAACATAGTCATGAGGCTACTATTAAAATTGTTTTAGTTAAATTATGGCCAAAAAAAAAAGAGATTAAACTACTTGGAAGTGTCTATTTAGCTGAAAACTTACATATTCCACATTCAATATGTTAGTAGAAGTTTCCTTAGTATACCATCCCCAATAAGTCCTCGATGGGAAAGGATAGTGTATGACCCCAATGATGGGAATTCCTCTGATGGCTACACATACCATAGTGGTCACAAACTGGTACATTGCCTCTGAAATTTTTAATATGACAATAAAAATCTTAACACGGTGTAAAGGCCAACTGGGTTTAAAGTTTAATAATAATTGCCAAATGGAACTGCAAGTACTAGATTCTGCCTGCTGTTTCACTCGCATGTTGCCTGAATAAATAGAAGCCTATAAAAAGTATCATTTACAACCAACGTCATCAGTGCAGCAGGCGAGTGCCTGTCTGACTGATACTCGGGGGTGCGGGTTCGATTCCTGGTAAACACCCCTCCACTAAGGAGTGTTGACGGCACACAAGGGTAAGGCTGCCCACACAACATCAGAAAATTTCTGTCAGAAAAATAAACGACATTCTTAATCACCAATTAGTAATAAATGGTTATTACTAATAAACTAATAAACCATACAGTGTACGATTGTTGTAATAATTTTTATGACATACATTTTGTAATGGTGTGTGTGCGGACAGCCTAAACTCAGTGGATCAGAAGATCTCTACCTGTATATTCTTGTGTAGCATCCAAAGGATCTATCCATATGCTGACGTCCCTAGCATAGACATGCTCATCATTCATACTCTCGATGATCTCGTGATTAGGCACAAACGCGTCTACATCGATCAATGGCTGATCCTCACAGCCCGTATTATCCTTAGAATGTTCTTCGGACACTATCTTCAACTTAGTAAAGGTGTTTTTCAACCCGTAATACATAGCACAATGGGAGGCATAATCCGCGTCCGTTACAGGGTCGTTGGCCCCTTCTAGTGTTTTCCCTTTGCTCTTTACGTTCAGCTCATGGTTCTTCCCCTCTGTAACCTTTTTCCCGCCACGCTCAGCCGCCAGAATAGCGGCTTTCAGCAAACTCTTTAGGTTCACGAGGTCACTTTTTTCTGATGGATATTCCGAAGCGCCGCCAGTCCGCCAGTATATTATGAGAAATAAAATAAACGCTAATGTAAAGCAGGCAAACTTATTTACTCGTAGAGTACCACTGAAATTCATGGTTATTCTTGGAAAAACTAGAATCACAAGCAATTTGTTTGGTTGATTGATTAAAATTATTGGTTGGTTGGTTGGTTCTATTGGATAGGAGGCCTTTACAGGGGTGACCACAATTTCGCCAACCAATTACTGGTTTTATTCTTTTGGAACCAATTATTCGCCCATACACACAATTTATTTGTTTTGGTAGCCAGCCATACAAAATAAAATTACAACAAACGCGATGTGTGTGAGTGAACGAACCACAGATCACAGAACACTAATATCCTTACCACAGACTAAGAAGCACAGGCTAGAGATACTACGTGGAACGAACGAACAAGTGAACTCGTAATTTGCTCGCACAGGCTATCTATAGTGTGCCACCACAGAGTACTTTTGTGCCAACCACAGACTGAGTACTTTTTTTGCGCCCACTCAAGCCCAACCCAAACTCGAAATTCGTGTTTTTATTTCTTCTCAATTTTTGTTTCATCTTTCTTTAGTTCTTGATAAAAACATTTACTTGTTTCTCTTTTTAAACTACCTACAACTACAGTGATACTAAAAATGATTTTGGTCGATATTTACGACATGGTAAGTTTTTAACAAATAGTTTATCACGTTGCTTATTAGATTTTAGCGGTTCTATCGTTTGCAGGCTGGCTGGTGGTCGCTCATCGTCGCCCTACAAGTTGTTTTCGTCTCCAGCTACTATTTTTATTCAAGAAAGAGGTCTCGAAAATGTGCCCATACTTCCAATGGTCAGCTGGTGGAATGGAACCCTTCGCCTCTGGTGGAGCAAGATATGGAGGTAGAAGAGTCCCCGCTGATGGGCAGAATAGATGACAAGGTCCTCAACGTGGGCGCTACCAGTTTTCTTTGCCTAGATAAAGAGGAATCTGTCATGAAAAGTGCCTTGCAGTCAATGGATAAGTATGGAGTTGGCTCGTGCGGACCCAGGGGGTTTTATGGGACCATAGACGTGCATTTGAACTTGGAAGAGCGTCTGGCGAATTTCCTGGAGGTGGAAGAGACCTGTGTGTACTCCTACGGGTTTTCAACCATTGCCAGTGCTATTCCCGCATATGCAAAGCGTGCTGATATCATTTTTGCGTAAGTCTCATTATACTAATGTTAATGTTCTAAAAGTTTTTTTTTTTTTTTTTTTTTTTAATTCTATTTTTTTTATTTAGGGACTTTGAGTTGCGCAGCAACTATGTCAGTCCCATAGAGATCTCATTTAAACAATAAGTACACTATACATCCTGCAGCAACCTGAACGCAGATTTGTAGAGCGCAATAGCGGCAACAGAAGACTGCGCCGCTAACACGCTCTGAAACAAACCCACATCAAGACGGTTTACATTTATTGAGTTGGCCAACTCCTCCCTCATAGGTCTACTCCGGGGACATTCCACCAAAAAGTGATATGTATCTTCAATAACACCACATGTGTCACACATTGGGCTATTCACCTTTTTCATAAGATACTTAAAGTTATTAAGTAGCATGTGCCCAGAGCGCATCCTATGGGCAACAACAATATATTTCCTGCATAATTTTCTAGGTAGGTTGGCAAACCAGGGAATGAGAGGGGGCTCGCTCTGCATAGTTCTATACCAGATGCCCTTCTCCCGAGAAGCAACATCAAAGTACTCTTTCCACTTGTCAACAACAATTCTCTTATATTTGTGCAGTACTTCAGAGTGCTCCGGTTTTAAATACACCTCGGTACCAATTGATATTGCTTCTCGGGCCAGCACATCTGCCACCTCATTTCCTCGAATACCAACATGTGAAGGAATCCATTGGATCATCAGAGACGTTCCCGCAGCTACCAGCACTTGGGCTTTATTTAAAATGGAGTAGGCAATCGATGCACCTCTGTGGCCAGAGGCGCATCGAGCCACGTGTTGTAAGGCGCTTCTGCTGTCTGACAGAATAACCACCTTTCTGAGCCCTGTACTAATAGCATGCGACAAAGCCTCCGAAATCGCAAAGAGTTCCAATGACATTATACAGTTGTGCTCGTTTACAATTTTGAAACTTTCTTTTACATTGTTTTTGGGATCGAAATATGCTGCACCACTCCCATCCTTTGTTTGAGACCCATCAGTATATATATTGTACCAGCCCTGATATTTATTATTCAACATATGCAGAGTGTTGTACTTCAAAATTCTATTGTCGTATCTATTTTTTGGTTCTAATATATCTTCAACTTTAGTATTAATAAAATTCATATCTATGTTTGAGACCCAAGTATCCAACTTAAACATACACAATGGGTTACACGAGTTAATTACTTCTAATTTTGTATGGTCATGTACAGAGGCCAACAGCGAATGCTTATTCCTACGGAAATATACAGATTGTGATAGGTTAGCTAGATCTTTTAAAATATCAATAGTTATATTAGATGACCATGACTGGGATTTAAAACAATACTTAGTTGCTAGATACTCCCTTCTCAAGTGTAATGGAGGTAAGCACAACTCCGACTCCATCACGTGGATAGGTGTGGTTTTGATGAAACCTCCTATCACACGTAACGCTACATTTTGAACTCTGTCTAGTTTGAGAAGATGAGTTTTTGCGGCATTATCATATATAAAACTAGAGTAATCTATTCTGCTTCTAATAAGAGAAATGTAGATTCTTCTGAGATGCTGAGGGTGTATTCCCCAGGATGCTCCCGCTAATATTTTAAGGATGTTATTGAGCTTCATTGTTTTTTGCTGAGTTTCTTTTATATGCCTGCTCCATCGGAGCGACCTATCCATCCAAACACCTAGATATCTAATGCAGTCTACGACAGGCACAGAATGACTATCTATAACTACATGAACCCGATCTCTTCTCCATCCTCTGTTGAACAAGCACATCTGAGTTTTGGATAAAGATATTTCCAAACCGATTTCCCTCAAGCGAATAGAGGTACTAGCAATACAACTCTGTATTTCCGCCACACTATTAGATATATCTTTATTTTGTACATAAAAAACAAAATCATCTGCGTATTGTAGAGACGAGACTCTATATATTGATTGGCTTATTTTATGTGTAATTATGTTGAAAAGAAGAGGAGAGATCGGGTCTCCTTGAGCAAGGCCTCTACTAGTACATCTTATTAAGGTATTATCTTCATTTTCTCCTTTAATTTTAAGATATCTTCTATTCAAAAAGCTATACAAGTAGTTGCACATTTTTGCGCCTATTTTTAACTTGTCCAACACTTGTACCAACTGTTCAACCAAAACACCATTATATGCGCCGTCAATATCTAGAAAACATGCTAGAGTAGGCGTGTTCCTAGCAAATCCGATTTGAATTTGTGATGTCAATCTAACTATGCAATCAACACTAGACTGACCTCTCCTAAAGCCAGATGTAGTTGGTCCTAAAATTTTAGATTTCTCTACGTACCATTCAAGGCGTCTACTTAACATTGTATGAAAAACTTTACATAAGCATGAAATTAAAGAAATCGGTCTTAATTTAGCAGCTGGGTCATTACTAGAGTTAGGTTTAGGGATCGGTATTACTTGTATATGGCGCCATTGTTCAGGTATAGTTGAATTCATAAAGATAGAATTATATATTTTGAGTAAAAACATTTTACCTTCTGAAGGCAGGTTGTACATCATAGAGTAAGTGATGTTATCTTCACCTGGCGATGTGTCTTTTTTTTTTAAACAGTTGTAAAGTTCCTGAGCGGTAAACTCACTTTCTAACTGAATGTTTCTTGATGTAAATATGGGCGATGGAGGTAGAACGTAATCAGGCGCTAGTGATCGTAAAAGCTGCTCTTTCTTATCAACAGGGGCAAAGAAACTATTTTGTCTTAAACCTTTCATCCAGCGCATTTTTTTCCACATTTCGCTAGAGCTAGTTTCTGCATCTATTCCTCCACAGAAATTCTTCCAACTGTTTGATTTAGCCTGTCTTATAGCCTTTTGAGCCTCAGAGATGCATCTATTCAAAATTTCTAAATTATTTGGTGTAGGGTTCCTTCTAAAATCTTTTAAAGCTAATCGGCGTTTTGCCACAGTTTGTGATAATGACGGACACCAATAGTGTTTTGGCTTAAACTTTTGGAGTGGGCTTGTACATATCTTTCGGTAAGGTATACTTTTTTCAGCTGAGCTATTCAATGTTTCTATGAAAAAATTATACATAGCTTGAGTATTTTGGTCCAGATTTAACATAGTATGATTAGAGAAACTACTCAGACAAGTATCGTGGTAGACCTGCCAATCGGCTAATTTAAAGTTACGACGTTTTACAAAAGAGGGCATTTCATTATACTCTAAGAAGTATTTAATAAAAAGATGATCACTTCCCAAGTTTTCCTTCGTGACCAACCAAGTTTTGAAGTAGATTGCTATATCTGTGGTCACAAAAGTTACATCAGGGGCGCTTTCTTGAAGGACGCCATCCACTAACTTAATCCTCGTTAAATCGCCATTGTTTAAAGATACAAAATTAGAATCTAAACTGGACTCTAGAATTTGTAAGCCTCTCCTATTAATTTTGTTAGACCAATTAGAATGGTGACCGTTAAAGTCACCAGCTACAATAGATTTTTCATGGAATTTAGAAAAAACTTCATCCCAATCATATTGTGTTGTTACGATGGAACCTGGACAGTAAATTGATGCAATGTATTTAATATATTTACAGTTTAGAATTTCTACACATATGATCTGGATTCCATTGTTTCTAATACAGATAGGATATATTTGAGACTTAATAGAATTATGTATTACAATAGCCACACCGCCATATCCATCATCTCGATCATTTCTATAGATAGTGTAGCCATTTATTCTTAGGTTAACTTCACAATCAAGCCATGTCTCACTAAGCAAACAAATACTTATTTTCTCCTGATTCAGCAATAGCTCAAACTCTTGTTTTTTAGGCGTTAGGCTCTGGGAGTTCCACTGCCCAATACGTATGCATTGGACAGTGCACCTCCCGGAGCCCAGCGGATCGCGGTTTCTACTTAAATCACTGTTATCCATAATAGAGACCCATTAGTTTCCTAATAAGGTCTCCACTACTAACAGCCTTAATGAAGTAGTCCATTGCTTCTTCTATAATAAAGTTCAAAGCTAGTTTTACTTTTTCTTCGAAGCTACACTTAGCGAAAAATATTTCTTTTAAGCCTCTTAATATACTTCTAAACTTATCTGTATCTGATTCTTGATTCTCCGTTGTTCCTCTCTTCTTCTCCTTCTGAACCTCTTCTTTCTGGAAGTGATTTTCTTTTTCTTTCTTCTCTGGTGGCAGAATGTCATGCTCACTAGTAACTCTTCTCCTCTTTGATTTCCTTTTTTTTCCCCGGGTAGATCCTGTATTAGATTCATCTTCACTGTTTCTAGTGTCATCACTTTCTACTTGGTGATCACACTCAGTTTCTCTGTCATCTTCATGGTGTTTCTCTGTTGTGGTAAAAATGGGTTCTGATGGTGTTGGTTCTGTAGATTCCCATCTTCTCGCTGTATATCTTGGTATATATGATGTACCATAGCCACCTACCGTATTTTGCCTCTCATTTTGTACATTGGACTTCTTATGTTCTAGATATCTCGCCAATGCCACCTTATAGGTGCAGTTTTCTTTACACATAATATGCCTGACTTCCTTCTCTTTCAGAAAAACTGGACATTTTTTATTAAATGCCATATGATTTCCCTTGCAGTTTATGCATTTGAATTTGCACTCATTGATTTCACAATTTGGATGCTCTCCGCTACACTTGGGACATTTTATTCTTCTTGATGGACATAAACGTGCCGCATGGCCATATTTCCAGCACACAGAGCATTGTGTAACTGGGAATGTATAAGGTTCCACTTGGAAACGACAATCATATCCATAAACAAATGAGGGTAAGGTAGGACTCTTGAAACAAAAACGCACTGTCTCGCTGTCACACCAAGTACCCGAATCGTTCATGCGTTTTAATCTTTTAGCTGACGCAATTTCCACTACACTTGTAAAAGATTTCATCAACTCTTCTTCATTTATCTCTAGTTCAATATATTTCACTACTCCATAACTGAGGTTCACTTCATTAGTAAGTCGGCATCTAAAGCCTAATTCCATAAGTTTTTTGTTGTTAGCTAGCTGGATTGCATCACCTCTGCTTTCAAACTTCATGTAAACTTTGTAGGGAGTTTTATATTTTATTTCGTAGATGTTTGGGATATTCTCAGCTTTCAATAGTTTAGCCATGCCAATCTGCTTCGGCAGTGCCTTATCTGAAGAAACGCACACTTCAACCATATTCGCCTTCATTTTACTTCTCAAATTCTCCACTCCACCCCCATGATAACTATTGATATTTTCTTGATTTATCGATTCCTTTGTCTTCTTAGATCGTCTCTGCACCAAAGTAAAACCTTCATCATCATTAATTTCTTCTCCATCATGTTCATCACTTGATCCTCGGCATCTTTTCTCTGGTCTCGCACGATTAATGCATCCTTGTGCTGACATCTCGTGTTCTTCAAACTGTTGTAAATCACACTCCAAACTGTTCACTATCACTTCCTCCTCACTCATATCGCTCCCGATCGCCGCGATGGAGCAAGGTCCAGGGACCTCATCCATTTTCGGCCAACCGCAAAATGAGGGTACTTAATAAAAAAGTTGTTGCGAAAATAAGGCCTCTCGCTATACGTGCGCTCACTGCGAACAAGCTCGCGCCACTCGTTCTAAAAGTTGTAGATCAATTTGTGTCATAGAACTTTATTGTCAATTGGGTAATGTAAAAGGCCATTTTGGGATAGTATACATATTTTGAATCACCGGTACATAGTACATAATTATTATGTACCTAAGTCACTGAAATTAGTTACAGCAAACTTTAGATTACAGTTGTAGTTGGTTCATTAACAACCAAATAGTCATCTTCTGAAACCACAGCTGGTCCATCTCTAATGGTTCTATTGCCAAAATGAAATTAACGTATATTCTGAAACTACATTAAAACTTTATCAACAATCATTTCCAGTGATGAAAATGTCTGGTTTGCCATCCAAAAGGGGATCCAAGCCTCTCGTTCCACCGTCCGCTACTTCAAACACAATGATATGGTGGACCTAGAGCGCCAGCTCTCCGAAGCTGCAAAGAAGAAGGAACTGAATCCTAGAAGACGGGCTTTTATTATTGCTGAAGGGATATACTATAATACAGGGGAAATGTGCCCGTTGAAACAACTTGTGAAGCTTGCAAGGCAGTACAAACTGAGAATTATGCTGGATGAAAGTTTGACTATTGGGGTAAGGATTATAACTTGACGCTTACAATAAAATAAGTGATGACTTAGAATACAAGGGTTAGACTCCTCTTTTCACCAACTTAGGATGTAAATTACATCCTCAAAAAACCCAATTATTTTAAGGTGGGTCCACATTTGTGATATTTCAACGCGCCGTAGCTCTGTAACATGTTACGGTACTTGCTACGCTAAGTGTGGACCAGTCACGGCGAAATGTTCGCGTGTCAAAATCCGTCCACACTATGTTTTTGTCATGCCTAACTGTTACCAACACGGTGCGTTGAAATGACACAAAATAAATGTGGATGCACCTTTAGATTTTTACATAATCACAAATTAAATTAGTCTTCTATACAAGCAAAAGAGTGATAATGTGTATATCATGCCCTGATTCTTACATTGGCATTAAGTGCCTAATTGAAACTAAAAGGAATCAAACATCTAGTTGAAGGTAAAGGTTTGAATTCCTTCTAATTAGAAGAGCATGAGAATCATTAAAGCATCTAAGTAGCTGGCTATACATAGAACTATTTACCTGTTATGTCTGTTAGTTAAGGTAAACAGTTTTGTACAAATATAACAATTTACAAAAATTCGGAAATCATGCAAAGTTACGCCTCAAATATGTACAAGTTGATTCATGAAATGTATGCTATCCCAAACAGGAATTATTCTACAGTTCACCCAATTGGCACTAAATTTGATTGTACGATTTTACTAAATTCGTCATTTTTCATTGAAAAAACTATGCAAAAATCTGCTGGTCAAACCAGTTCAATCAAACTCAAAGAATCAGCAGTAGGTTTAGTAATTAGTTATAAAGATGATAAAAATACCAAATACAGCAAAAGAGACGTTTCATCAATATATGGAGCCTGGGCCTGCACTGTGTACACTACTCTAAAATATGACTAAGCAATAAAGTAAACGTATTTAATTGGTTATATTATTTAAATTAACTTCGTTCTAAGGTACGTATATTAAGATTTTCTTCGACAAAGAGAGCAACACACAGCGCTACAAAAATATGGCGGATGGACGTGCGTGAAATGTCATTTTGACAATCTACATTTATCTGACAAAACAAAAACATCAGATCAAACAACATGACATGAAAAATATGTCAATGCCATGTCAAACGCCAGTTATAAACCAACATGGCGGCCTTCAAATAGTGTTCACATAGTAAAAAACTTACCAGAAGAACTATTTTTGTACCATCGCATTGGTCTTCAAATTAATGAAATTGTATTTTTCTTGTCACCTCTTATATTTTCCTAATTTTTCTATGTAGTGTACATGGACCAGGCCCAGAATGAAATGGCTCCTTTGAACAAGTCTGGGAAAAAAAACCATTTTTTTTCACTAATATTCTTTCTTTTGATAGAATCATCCTTTCAGGATGGTATTGAATAAATTCTTCAAAATGTGTTTCTCTATGTTCTAGGTGGTCGGCAAACATGGCCGTGGTATCACGGAACTTCTGGACGTACCAAGACATGAAATAGACCTCATTATGTGCACACTGGAAAATTCCTTCGCAACTGTTGGAGGCTTTTGCGCTGGGACCCACTTTATTGTTGAGCACCAAAGGCTTTCGGGACTTGGTAAGGATATGAGTGTATTGATTTCGGTGGCGGATTTAATAATTGTAGTTGTTTATTTATTTCAGGATTTACCAGAAGGCTATTCGGCTTATGTCTAGGCAAATTTGTGTAGTTAGGTATTTTACGCCACTACTTTAATGAGGTGGACCACTAGGGTCAATGTTGGAACCGTTTCTCTTTATTATTTTTAATAGCTTAAAAAAAATATGTTTAATTCAGTAACTTATAACGGAGCCATTTCATTCTGGGCCTGGACCATGTACACTATATAGAAAATATAGGAAAAAATAGGAGATTACAAGAAAAATACAATTTCATTAGTTTGAAGCCAAATGCGATGGTACAAGAATAGTTATTCTGGTAAGTTTTTTACCATGTGAACACTATTTGAAGGCCGCCATGTTGGTTTATAATTGGCGTTTGACATGACATTGACATATTTTTCATATCATGTTGTTTGATTTGATGTTTTTGTTTTGTCAGATAAATGTAGGTTGTCAAAATGACATTACACGCACGTCCATCCGCCATATTTTTGTAGCACTGTGTGTTGCTCTCTTTGTCGAAGAAAATCATAATGTACCTTAGAACGAAGTCAATTTAAATAAAATAACCAATTAAATACGTTTACTTTATTGATTAGCCATATTTTAGAGTAGTGTACACAGTGCAGGCCCAGGCTCCATATATTGATGAAACGTCTCTTTTAACAATCAGGGTTTGGAGTCTCTCCTTTTAAGCAAATGTTTAATTGTATTAGGAGATACCGCTCTTCTATAGCCATTATCGTAACTTTAACTAGCTTGCGTCTTCGGTTTCGCTCGCGTGGTACCTTAATAAAAAGTATTAGCCTATATGCTATTCTAAGTAAAGAATCTCTTATATATTTCAAGTTTCATCGAAATCGTTTGAGCTGTTACGGCGTGACTGAACAACATATTAATTAATCGATATGCGATAGGCTACCTATATAGGAGTATTACCTGACGAGCAAAGCCGCGGGTAGAAGCTATTGATACGTTAATAATTACAGGCTACTGCTTCAGCGCTTCTCTGCCGCCGATGTTGACTCAGGCCGCCATATCTGCCCTTGACATCATTGAGGAGCGGCCGGCCATTATTAGCGACCTCAATGAGAAATCCAAGCAATTGAACACGTAAGTAACAAGATGAAATTTCCAAAACCCACTCCCTAATTCTAATCGGGGGTGGTTAGACCTGCACTGACTTCCCGCTGTGGGGTGTATTGTACATACATACATAAAATCACGCCTATTTCCCAGAGGGGTAGGCAGAGACCACGGCTTTCCACTTGCTACGATCCTGACATACCTCTTTTGCTTCATTCACTCTCATCACATTCCTTATACATGCTCGTCGGTTTCATCATCATCATCAACAACCTATAGAAGTCCACTGCTGGACATAGGCCTCCCCCAAAGAGTTCCACGACGAACGGTCTTGAGCCCTTTCCATCCACCGACTTCCCGCAACCTTTACAATGCCAACGGTTCATCGGGTGGGGGGCCTTCCAACACTGCGTCGCCCGGTTCGTGGTCGCCATTAGAGAACCTTTAATCCCCAACGGTTATCGGTTCTGCGAGATATATGGAATGCCCACTGCCACTTCAACTTGCTAATTCTGAGAGCTATGTCGATGACCTTGGTTCTTCTACGGATTTCCTCATTTAGGATCTTATCACGTAGTGAAACTCCGAGCATAGCTCTCTCCTTAGCCCGTTGCGTTCGTCGGTTTAGGGTACTCTTTACCTGGCCTTTTTCCGTAACGTCACCATTTTGTGCATTGTCCCCCTATGCTAACCCTACCCCAGCCAACGCACTCCCAAAATTACTGTCATTTAATTGATGTCAACTGATACCCGCGACACAAGGAATCCTAGTGTGGGGTCAGGACTATGTATGTGACTGTTGGGTGCTATTTATTTATTTTAATTTAATAAGTTCTATTTTTTCCAGAGCCCTATCCAAACTGAAGCACTACAGATTCCGAGGCGACGTGATCTCGCCAATAAAGCACATATACATAAACCGGGACGATTTGACGGAACGTCTGAAGCAGAGTTATCTTAAAAATGTTACAAAATATTGCTTTGAAAAGGGCATTGCAATGACCACAGCAGCTTACCTCAGGGATGCAGAAGCAAATTGCCCAGAACCATCAATAAGGCTTGCAGTGAGTCTAAAGTTGACCGATGAGAGAATGGAACAGATTGTCAACTTGTTGGATGAAGCGTATGAGGCTGTTGGACCTAAACCTGATTTGGTACCTGTTTCAGGTTTGTAGGTATTGCGAAAGAGTTTTTGTAAAACCACCGTACCCAACAACTTTGCGATTTTTAGGCGGTGACTTAAGTTGACAAAGATTTAAGTTTCAAATTCGTGTAAAATAGTACTGACTCCTGCATTTTAATGACGGAGGGTGTGATATCGTTGAGCTTTGACATAATTGTGCACATTTTTCCTAGTGACACTGTTTTTTTTTTATGTGTTTATAGCGTCACTAGGCCACAAAAGGTTGCTGAAACGTCAGCATAAGACCTCGGTTTACTTAGGGCATCTTTCGTAAAGGTTGTTGGGGATCGCCTTATTGGAATAGTACCATAATATAAGTACTTATGTATAAGTATGCAGTGAACAGTTTTTTGTTTCAAAGACCAATTATGAGATACTTAGCTGTTTTACACAAAATAAGTTAAGAATGATTGAAATAATATCTCAAAATGTTTAAAAAGTGTGATGTGAGTGCGTCATGCTGTCAGTTGTTAGGACTGTGAGTTAGAAATCATATAATTCGGGTGGATTCGACCAAACTAGTATAAGCCTTATCCATAGAATAAAATGACAAATTACTCTAGAGTAAGCCTGTTTTCCAGGGATTGATTGTTATCCCAGGGATTGTTACTCTGGCATAACATAGCGTTTGGTCGAATCCACACTAAAAGTAATTTTGTAATGTTTCTGTTACAAAAGTGGAGTTTTCCAAATCGAATATTCTATTGCATTTATTTTAGCTAGCGTAACATGGAAATACCTCTGACTACCGTCTTACTAATATACTGTGTTAGACAAAAATGCACAGTATCGCAACTTTATTACTTATACAAAATGTGTTGATTGTTATAGTATTTAATAAGATATTTACTACATTTCTAAGTAAATGTTTACGCATTTAAGTTTGCACATTGCTTGTTTAATTATTGAATAAATAAAATATAAATTTTATATGCGTATAATTTATTTTTTATTTGAGTATAATATCGGTCGGTGGCGTAGCGGCCGGGCGAGTGCCCGTCTGAGAAGCAAGGGGTGTGGTTCGATTCCCGCTACGGGACAAACGTGTGCATGATCTGCAAATTGTTCCGGGTCTAGGTGTTGTGGTACCATTAATTTAAGACCAAGAATAAGTAACATGAACCAGTTGAAAGAGAAGATTGCCGTCATGTCGTATATGGAGGTGAAGGAGCTCGCCTTGGGAAGATCAGAATGGAGGAAATTGCATCAATACACCGACTAAAGCTAAGCTCTTTTAATAATAATTTATCAGGTTTTTTATAATTCTAGTTTTCTACGTCTACTACATGTTCTGAGTCTGACCAGCCAGGCTATTGTGTAAGCAAAATGGTAATGAAGATCGCAATTTTAAGGATGATTTTATCAATTTTAGCTACATCTGAAGTTTTACAAAAATGAAAAATAAAGAAGCTAAGACCTTGAAGTTTTCCCCTGTCAAGTTTGGAACGTTTTGAATGTTGCTAAGATTGTTAAAGTTACACTCAAAGTTACGATCTTCATTGCCATAACGCTTACACAATTGCACCACAGGACCACAGAAAAGCAATTTGCAATCAAACTATGGGTAGTTTTTTTGCAAATATTTCATATTTCTGCTTTTCTGTGGTACTATGTCTTTCCGGTCGATAAGCCTGACTAGGCTGAGAGGGAGGTAGGTATTGGTGCTGGGCAAGGCATCTAACTTAACATGGCGCTAGCGTTCTGCTCACTCGCACCATTTATAATTTATCTTATGTTTTACCTATAAATAGACGAACACCAATTTCTAGTGGTAACTTGTTTCAAATCTCTAAGTTTTATTGTGTGCTTAATATAAAGATTTGTGCTATAGGTATCTGCATTAGATTAAGATAAGCGTCACACGGTTTCTTATATAACTACAATGTCAACAAGGGCTACTTACTACCTAACACTATGAATAAACCTAATATAAACATTATTAACGAAAATATTACATTTTTTAAATGCAAATTAACAAAATCTTTGTGACGAGCATTACCTTAATTTAAGTTTATACGCAAATCATAGCACTGTCCTACTTCTTCACTAACTACTTCCTTGATTTTGCCAAAGCTTTTAATACGCTTACTCAGATAGTTTTGTTCATGAAAATATAATAATTGGACATTGTTCGGCGAGCTTTTATATAGTTTATCATATTTTAATAATTTTGCATCATATTGTTTAAATTATTTATAGCGATTTTACAGGAAACATTAAGGGTAACTCAAGACTGTGCGCTTGGGTCAACATTATTTTTAATGTTTCTACTTGTCTACACAATCTCATTAAGGTATTGCAAAAGCTCTAAACTATTCCTAATTCCTAATCTAATTAATTTTCTATCGTGATTAAAGATACATTTAAGCATGTTTCAGCACTGAAATCATCCCTTATTATAAGATGTTTGTACGAGAACACTCCTGATAGGTACGATATTAAACGCGGAGCTGATAGCATTCCATACAAAACACGCTTCTACTGTGTACTGAATGCTGAAGAGAGCTACATATCTACACCCCGTTACTTAGTCCGTGACTAATTCATCAGCCATGTGACAATACCCCACGTTCCTCTTAAACTCAGTTTCATTAGGACCATGCATGGGTTTGCGAATTTCGATGAGTCTTCTGTCCGTCTCCAGGGCTTGGTTTTTCTGGTAAAGATCCTTAGTGATGCGTTGGTGGTGGTTGTACATGCCGTGGTATGTGGTCCTGGAAGGTAGGTTAGTTAGTCCGTATGAGGTCAACTCTGGTGATTGTAGGCCTTCATGGTGAGAAGGTCTTTATAGCTTTCTACACGAGTAAAGTCCCCAATTCTTTTTTTTCAATTACCTAGTCTAAGCTTTTCAACATAGGACATAGGCCTTTTCTAAGAAAGTCTTTGGATAATAATCGATGTCATCGCCTAGTCAGCATTTGTGCTGACTGAGATGACGCCATTTTGGCGCTGATTGAGTTAAAATTCACCAAATGTCATAAAAAATATTGAAATCTATAAGAAATTTGGCTTTTAAAATTCAAATACATAAATAAATCAATAAAAATTGTTGCATGTTCAAGAGTTGAAAGATAATGGTTACTTACAGAGCTTCTTCCAGTTTCTTCTCCAACATAGCGTAGCTCATATGGACTCTCTCGTACTCTTCAATGAGGCCACGCATCGGCTTATCCTAGAAAACAGATTTTTCCAACCCTGTAACGCTAACTAAAAAACAAAAACTTGATCTGAGTAATTATCTGTTCTTCACAAGTTCTTCTATAGCCTCTTTCCTTAGTAGTAAGGTACTTCAAACTTAAATACTCATTAATTCATTGAAATCGCTATGATCATTATGGAATCGTCGCCACGGGTAATGAATGCTAGAATAGAGTACCTGAACTCTCTCCAGCACCGGTCTCCTTGTCCGAGTCTCAAGTCTCGTCTCCACTAACTTCGTAGGGTTTATCTTATCAGCAACTGCTGCGCGTAACGTCTCTATCTCCCTGTCTACCTTCACCATGTTATCTTCTAGCTGAAATCAAAATATGTTTTGCTGTGTCACTGATTCTTTCTCGGTCACTTGTTGGTCAGAGACCAGGTTGAAGTATGGTGATGGCCTGTGAAAGGTTTTGTTACCTACTCATGGAAAATGGATTGAACTGCTGCGGAATCTCAAAGCGGATCATAGTGTTTCCTTCCATTAAGTTTTTTTACTTAAATTTTCATACGCTATGAATATAGATGTCTCGCTTAGCTTGCCAGTATCATTGATCTGAGAAGTTGGTAAATATTATGACAACACAGATGCATCTCTTCACTATTTAGTAATTCTCTGCTTGTTGGGCTCCCAAAAGTACCAATACCTACTTCTCTGTTCGCTTCGCTTCCTAGTATTATTTCAACTGAACTGGTTATCAGCTTGCTACGCTCACCTAACTTATATGCTTACCTTACGTTTCTGCCACTCCATCTCATTCCTCGCACGCTGTATATCGAAGACCCGTCGTCTCATCACCATCTCTACCATCTGGCACTGAGCGTACATCTGGTTCCTGGCCTGCTCCCTCGCCTTGAACATGGTCTCACGAAGATCTTTGGATTCCGACATGAGCTGTTCTGCTATTTTTATTGTGTTCTCTATGCAGTGGACGTAGCTTTCTTCTGTCATTGACCTAGCATGTACAAACATGTTATATTATATTCTAATATATTATATTATTATACATGTTATATTCTAACTAGGTAAAAGGAAACTCTTGTGAGTGATATATAGATTGGCTCGAAAAAAGCTAGGTAACTAATCAATATTTGTCTCAAGCTCTTGTGGGACTTACTATCTCTTAGCACTGATCAAATGCACACCATGAAATAAGTTGAATCACATAAACAGAAACTCTTGTAGGCTTCAGCTTTAATCAGCTCTTCATGAGGATGTGCATTAAATTGTCGTTTTTGTTGTCTCATCTATAGAATCTGATTACTAGCTCTTAGCAGACTAAAAGAAGTAACTTACTCAACAGGAACTCTTGTTGGATCCAGTTTGAAGCTGATATCGGTGCTGTTCCTGTCGATGTCCCGGACATGGTACTCTAGCATCAGAGCGTCGTCTTTGTTCTGGATCTCTCGCTCCAGGCGGCAGAAGACGTTGTTCAGTTCCTTCAGCTTTTCCCAGGCCATGTGGTTCACGTCGGTTAGCACGCATTTGCTGTTTTCCGCTATATGGAGTTCCTGAAATGTTAAAAGTTTTTGGTTTGTGCCATGAGCCAAAATAGAATCAAGATTTCAGACTTTTATAGGCCGTGTTTGTTGCCTGATTCTTCTAGATATGTTCACGAAGAACAGGTAGATTCACTTATTTTTGCAGCCGTTTCAAAGTGATCCTTGTGATTTTATTGAAATAAACACCCTTTGACTTTGGTTCGCGTTCTTCATTCATTTTCTATTTACATACCTACTCGTATCTACCTACTTCAAGCTATTCGACCATCTAGTTTGTTTTTCGCTACGTCCATGAAACGTTGCCCCTCGTTGTTTCTGTTGGACGCACGCATTCAAAATTTCTTGCACATTTACACGAAACCATGCTCTAATTCTCACCAGTCTCTGGTACCCATAGTACAGGCTATGCCTAGTTTGGGATCAGTTGACCGTGTGTGATATGTCCGGAATATTTATATTTATTTAATTCCCTGCAACTGCATACTTCAAAACCCGAAATTCGAAAACATTCTGCTGGGGTAAGCTCACGCATACCTTAGGAGGACAGATAGAAATATACAAAGACCTACAGCACGCAGAAGTTAACTAAGCACCTCGCTGTAATGTTTTGTCTCATTCTCACTCGCGACAGCGGTAGGGAAGCACATTCCACGCAGGTGCCAAGTTGATTTCTGCGTGTAATACCTATAATAATAATAAAATAATAAATAAATAAATATTCCGGACATGTTCACACGGTCAACTGATCCCAAACTAGGCATTGCCTGTACTATGGGTACCAGAGACTGATATACATAATAGATATATATTTAACACCCAGACACAGAACAAACATCTGTGTTACTCACAAATGTTTGTCCAGTGCGGGAATCGAACCGGCGAAATCTAGCGCAGAAAGCAGAGTTACTACCAACTGAGCTATGAGGCCAGTCAAATATAACCTACAGACACCCTATAGATCAGGTTAAGGATCTTACCCTCTTCAACTCCTCACCCAGCTGGTCCCTCGTCAGCTCGGGAGCCACTCTCTGGTCGCGGTTGGACAGGCACTGCGCGATCACCGCCAGCGGCACCTGCAGCGACTCCAAGTGCAGCTCTGTGGCCTGCTTCTCCTCCCTGAGAAGTCGGGTCTCGTCGCGGACGCACTCGCGCGTAAAGCGTTGCTTTTCACGCCATGATTCTACTTCGAATATTCTACGAAATAAAATAAACCTATATGTACGACGAGGGCTTTGAAAGAGGAGATGCATGACTATGGAATACTTTTTTTTTTTTTTTTTTTTTAATTCCGGACAAATCATACACTGTCAACTGATCCCAAACTAGGCATAGCCTGTACTATGGGTACCAGAGACTGATATACATAATATATATATATATATTTAACACCCAGACACAGAACAAACATCTGTGTTAGTCGCAAATGTTTGTCCAGTGCGGGAATCGAACCCGCGACCTCTAGCGCAGAAGGCAGAGTTACTGCCAACTGAGCTATGAGGCCAGTCTTTTTTGTTACAAAGCCCTTAAATATAACTGACTTAGGTACACGATGACCGTGGTGGCCCCGGCTAAAGAATAGGCCGTAAGCGGATGTCGTAAGAGGCGACTAAGGGAAAAAAGCTAGGGGATGGGCAGCAGCGTCCCTCATTTTAAGAACGATAGCTCTAACTGCGCTCGCCAACCCGCATGCCCAGCGTGGTGAGTATGGGCAAAACCCCCCCACATGATAGGGAATATGCTCTGTCTGTGGGTGAGGCCATGTTCAGCAGTGAACGTCGTACGGCTGAAATGATGATGATGAGGTACACAAGGTACACCAACTACGGCAGCCTTCTTGAGCGTCTGCTATTTTGCTTTCCTTTTTTACCTCGTCGCACTGGTATAGGGGTGGTAGTGGCCCCGCCTTCCGATCCACAGGTCGTGGGTTTGAATCCCGATCGTGCACCAATAATCCATTGGCGCACGATTCATTCATTCTGAAAATGTATGTGCGCTAGTAGATATCTACTAAGGTACCTACAAGAGCTCTGAAATGGTGAAGAAAAACATCGTGAGGAAACCGAAATGTCCTAGAACCTAAAAATTCGAAGAAATGTGACATGTGCACGAAAGGAGTCTCTAAGAGGCGCACTTTAATCCTTACAATACACTGATTCTTTCGTTGACGCCTTTCAGGGCCACCATACCTCATCCTGGTCACTGACCTAATAGGTACAATTAAAAATAATCAATGACACGACAAACAAGCAATTTCATGGTACACGCAAGACGAGACGCGCCAGCAGCGTGGCTTTATACCCGTGGTCGACCTTACCTCATCATCAGCCTGAAGAAGTCAACTGCTGGACATAGGCCTCCGCCAAAGAGTGCCACGACGAACGGTCTTGAGCCTACTCCATTCACCGACTTTAAAATATCGGTCCCTCCTAAGCTGCGTCGTCCGGTTGGTGGTCGCCATTCGAGAACCTTTATTCGCCTGATTGATTACCTGCCTATAAGCACTGAAACTCAACTCCTTTTCCTTACCTATCTCTCAATAGCTCATTGTTAACGTAAGTATCCCATCGCGTGGTGACCGAGGTCTCGTTCCTAAGTTGGTTCGACCTATTCCTGAGGTCATAAGCCTCGAACCGGCGGAGTCTAGCCTCATTCTGCAGTCTTTGTATATTTCTAGTCCAGTCTAGAACAGATGGCCTAGGGTGGGGCTTTTCAAACACAGGCACTGATGCGTCCATTATTTAAAAATAAAAGTAGACTAAGCGTGCGTCATATGGCGGATTATAGACCATGTTTGATCAATATTATAGCCTTCAAGTAGGTAATTGCTAAGGAAGGAAGGAAGGACGGCTGTTGAGGAAGTAAAGTCGTTTTGGTTACTGGCCAATATATGATGAAAGCGCAGTTATGTAGCAGAGCTATTGAATGACCCACACACTTGCCACAAACAGCATTCGCAAAGCAAAATAAATGAAATGTAAAACAAGGAATATCGTTTTTAAAATTTCCCGCTACGGAAGTATGATTCTGTTTTTTTTCTATCTGTAGACTATCATCAAAGAGAATCACTACGTTATTCATTCTACCAAAATATGTGACTTTTTTCTTTTTGTTTTTTTTTTCTTGGTTTTGATAGAAAATATTGATATACACAGTCAGTTTTACATAAACCAGTGCCAGTGACTTTTATTATGTACACAGGATCTCAAATATAATCGAGAAGACCTTAGAAGATAAAAAAGTTTGCGCTACCATTTTCTTAGATGTAGCACAGGCTTTTGATAAGGTATGGCATGAAGGTCTAAGCCCCTTCGTCCACGGCGCGACTCAAAAGGAACGCGACTGAAACTGTAGGCACTTATGAGTAGCCTGACTGCGATTGCACTAGTATTTCAATGCGCGTCCGTCCACGGCGCTACTCAAAAGGAACGCGTTTGTAACTAGTCTCCTGGCGACTCGACATGCTGGTCGCCAGGCGACTGGTTTCGAGAAACTGTTGAAAAATGAACGATTAAAAAGTAATTATAAGTGATTTTGACGTCTATGAGAATGGAGAAGTAATAATTCCATGTCATCGCTCGAATTATCACTAGCTATGTTAATTATTTTCGTTTTCAAAACTTTGTTTACATAAAATTGTGTACTGAGTGACTGAGTTTCAGGAAATTCCAGTAGCGTCGTGGACGATTCAGAGTTTCCAATCAGTCCGCAACTCTAGTTTCTAATGAGTTCCGTCACTTTTGCGTAGCGTCATGGACGAAGGGGCTAATAGGTACTAAAACTAAGAAAAATACTACCCAAGCCATAGGCGGATATTATAGAATCTTACATATCAGAGAGAGTTTTTAGAATCAGGCAAGAAGATGCCTACTCTGAAATTAAAGAAATAAGAGCTGGGGTGCCACAGGGAAGCGTATTGGGCCCGGTCCTGTACCTCTTATATACTAGTGACATCCCTGAACTAGAAAATAGCACCATTGCGACCATTGCTGATGACACGGCTATAATGGCCGTTGGAAGCACTCATGCAGAAGCGTCAGAAAAGGTCCAAGTAGCTGTTAATAAAATCCATGACTGGACAATGAAATGAAATGAAATGGATTGGATAAAACTCAATGAATGAAAATCGATTCACGTTAACTTCTCAAACTAGAAAGAGCAGTACCATCCGATATTTATCAATCATAAGCGCATACCTTATGAAAATACGGCCAAGTGATATATATATATATGCCTTATGATAATAAGGCATGACGCTTGACGCTAAGCTACACTGGAAAGCCCACGCCAAGAAGAAAAAAGACGAGTTAGAGATACGTTACAAATAGATGTACGGGCTGTACCAAAAAAAGTAACATCCTAATCATACAACGGTTCCAAAACAAAGTACCCAGGGATATTGTGAATGCACCCTGGTACGTAAGAAACGAAGACCTCCACGACCTTAACCTAGACTTCGTCGACACACATTAAAAAATACGCAGAAGCTCATGAACGTAGACTTCATCACCATGTGAACGTCGAGGCAATCCAGCTCCTCGACAACACAGACAAGAAGACTCAAAAGGACCAAGCCTTTTGAGTAAGTATAGTGTAAAATAGTGAAATTCAGTGTAAGTGATAGTGACTACTTAGTTACTTATAAAGAACACAGAAGAACAATAACAAAGTGTCTTCCCCTTAAAAAGAAACTGTAAGAAAAGTGCTATTGGACACATTCTTAGTTATAATTTACTTTATAAAATTATGTCAAAGTCAAATTACTCATTAGCCTACTTGGCTAGATTTTATTAATAAGTAAGATACAATAAATATTCACATAATAGCGTTCACATTTATATTGCTATAATACATCTATTAGCGAAAACCTGTTATTGGCTTTGTGATGCTATTGTAGTATTTATGTAAATTAACTTTAGCTGTTGGTTTTCCTCAATAAATAAATAAATAAATAAATAAATAAATAAATATTGTAAACTAGGAATAACAAAAAAAAATGTACATGGTTCTAATTTCCTCAGGGGTATCCAAATCGAAAATCTATCCATCATCCATTCTATTCTATTCTATTCTATCCATAGTTTTTTAGTGTTCCAATTGTGCTTTTTCTATAAAATGTGTTTTGTCTATGCTCTGAAAATGTTAAAACTTCTCGCTCTCTCTTTCCTTTCAAAATTCAATTCTTTTCTTTCAATCAAGCAAATACATTTAGTACATCAAATTAAAATGGCGTCCGGTTTTATTTTGTGTTGACGCCAAGATTAGGCTATACGAATTAAAAATCTTTCCCTAAGTTCCATAATTATTTGTAATCTATTTATATTCCTTAGCTAAAGAGATAACTGTATTGAAAGTTCGCAAAATACACTAGAAACAGCCATGTAAGTCACAGAAAATAGCGTCCTAATTTTCTTGATCAGTTTGATTTCGCCGTTTTATTGAGAGTTTTGTTCAGGTATGACGATAGACGGGGCGGCGGTCGAGGTGGTGGACGCGGTGGTGGCCGAGGAGGTCGAGGAGGGTCCAGAGGGGACAGGAGCGGAGATAGGTCGGACGACCGCGGCAGTAGATTCGGTGGTCGTGGTGGACGTGATGGCGGGCGCGGCGGCAGGGGTTTCGGCGGGCGAGGCGGTGGCCGGGACGACTTCCGCAGCAACTTCAAGAACGAGCAACCGGGCGGCAACCTTCGTAAAATCCGCTGGGGCGATATCACTCTGACGCCTTTCGAGAAGAACTTCTACGTTCCGCATCCGAACACAGCGCACCGCAGTCTCGCTGAGATCGAGGCGTATCGCAGCCAGAACCAGATCACAGTGAACGGGCGCGATGTACCCGCTCCCAGCATGTATTTCGAGGAAGGAGGATTCCCTGACTATGCTATGAAGGAGATCTTGAAGCAAGGCTTCCCTCATCCGACGCCGATTCAAGCACAGGGCTGGCCGATAGCTTTGTCTGGCCGAGACATGGTCGGCATCGCACAAACAGGGTCAGGAAAGACTCTGGCTTACATTCTGCCGGCCATCGTCCACATTATCAACCAGCCAAGACTGTTGAGGGATGAAGGGCCTATAGTACTAGTTTTAGCACCAACTAGAGAGCTCGCTCAACAGATACAACAGGTTATTCTATTTTTGTTATTTGCTTTACTGAATTTTACAAAGTAATCCCTGCTTTTGTTATTTACGCTAATTAACTGAGATAATAAATTAGGCTTCTATTGGAACAACAAGACTGCCTGACTTCAATATTACCTCAAGAATAATATACTAAAAGTAAATTTTAATTTTATTTGTGCTACCCCAGACGTTGATTGCAATGAACGGGGTTGCTGCAGAAATGGAAGACGGCAACAACATAGTAAACATTCAGATATTACGTAGACACTAGCTTTATACAGGCAGGCTATGTTCGAAAACCTAGTACATTTTGGACTTGAGAGTATTTTGTTTTGTAAATCATCAAAATTCTAAATTTACTTTGGCTAGGTGGAGGTTTCTGAACGTAACCTTTGTTTATTTGTATTTGAAGCACTGTTTAGTTTTTTTTTTATTATTCCTTTAGCACTAGATAGTTTTGTTTAGCTTAGTTTGTGTGCTTTACTAATTGGCTTTTTTGTTTTATTCTTTTAGCACATCGGCAATTTTACTACATTCTTCCAATGATTTGAATCACTCATCCTGACTTCTGTATAATCTTTATTCACAAAAAAAAACATTCAGAAACTTATACCATTTCTTTTACTATTGGTTGCAAAACAAAAATCAGCTCTTATCACCTGTGTTTACCATTCAAATTTCATTGCAGGTGGCAAACGACTTTGGTCAGAGTGTAGCAGTGCGTAACACATGTGTGTTTGGAGGAGCCCCCAAAGGTGGTCAGGCTAGATGTCTAGAACGAGGTGTGGAGATCGTCATTGCTACTCCGGGGCGGCTCATTGACTTCTTGGAAAAAGGTGAGATTCATACTAAAATAAAATGTTTTTAGACACACTGTTGGACTCTCTTGTCTGGTCTCTCTTGGTTGTTATCGCCTATATGAGTACAATAATTAAATAATTAATATGTATTTTATATATTTTAGGTTAAGGTATATATTTTTATGGGTATTAGAATTAGTTTTTACCATCTGTACTATTCTTAAGTTACCTGAAATAAAATTTATATTATTATTATTAATATTATCAATATTGAAAGTGGCCCATTAGCTATCAAGATCTAAACAGATGATGCCGTCTCTCTGTTCATAACTAAAATAATGATGTTAATTCTAATAAAGCATGATTTTCACTGAAACCTACTTGTCTAGATACAACAAACCTTCGTCGCTGCACGTACCTGGTGTTGGATGAAGCTGATAGGATGTTGGACATGGGTTTTGAGCCTCAAATTCGCAAGATTATAGAGCAGATTCGACCAGACAGACAGGTAAAATGTGAATTACCTAGCTCATCTAATACTACTTCCTACTATCCTACCCTACTAATATTATAAACACGAAAGTGTGTGAGGATGCTGAGTCAAGAACTTTTTACTGCTGTGGCGCACAATTTCATTTCTCGTGTTCTTTTATTCAGTTTGAGTGTAACCTATCTGTCTTTGTTCCACATTCTTGCTCTTATTTATAACTATTTCTTGCCTCTATTGTGATAGTATTGTTTGCCAAGTTAGTAAATAAATGTCTAGACGAGGCACCACAGTATTATTCCATCTAGCAACCCTGAAACAAATCATAACATTTTCACAAACAGGTCCTCATGTGGTCTGCGACCTGGCCCAAGGAGGTCCAGAACCTAGCCGAGGAGTTCCTTCATGACTACATCCAGATCAACATTGGCTCTCTTTCCCTGTCAGCGAACCACAACATCCTGCAAATTGTTGATATCTGTGAGGAATGGGAGAAGAATGATAAGCTCATCACGTTGCTGACAGAGATATCGTCTGAAGAGGAAACTAAGACTATCATCTTTGCTGAGACTAAACGGAAAGTAAGTGATACGTCCAGTATGTAATAGCCACCTTATGACTAATTCTAATTCAAAGTGGAGGGATAAGATCTGCATTGACGTCAGTGTAGCCACTATTGCGCTCTACAAATCTACATTCAGGTTGTTGCAGGATTTAGTATAGTTATTATACATTATATTGGACTGACATAGTGGCTACGCGACTTAAAGTCCCTGAATCCTACTAATATTATAAATGCGGAAGTTTGTGAGGATGTTTGGATGTTTGATGTTCAATCACGCCGTAACGACTCAACCGATTTCGTTGAAACTTGGAATATAAAGAGTTCTTTACCTAGAATAGCATATAGGCTTTAGAATTAGCAATGCTCCAGGTATTGCAGATGTCAATAGGCGACGGTGTCGCAGGTGGGCCGTAAGCCGGTTTGCCTCCGTATAACATGAAATAAAGACGGTCAAGTGCGAGAACTCGCGCCCTGAGGCTTCCGTACCATTGGTCATGGGTTCGAATTCCGGTGGTGCACCAATGGATATAAAATCAGAAAATAAAAATTCTAAGTGTAGGAATTGTCAAACTTATATTTGCGGTCGCTCACGTAGTCATTGTATCACACTCACCGCAAATATAACTTTGTTTCCTAAAAAACTTCGAAATTCCTCAATATCAGACTTTTCCCTTTACTTGTATTACAAAAGCTCCTAGTATTCCAAATTTCAGAATGTGAGGTAACTGGAAGTACCCTAGAGGTTTTAGATTTTGGCCATTTCCATACAAAAATTATATATTCATTGCCATATCTTTTTAATGCATTAAGCTAGAGCTTTGATTTTGATACTGCACCATAAGCCCATAGACCTTATTAGCTTATAGACCTTAGTGGTATAAACAGACAGACAGACAGACGGACAACAAAGTGATCCTATAGGGGTTCCGTTTTTCCAAGTAAAAAATAAAAACTAAAGTCACATGTTATCAAGGTCAAAGTCAAAAGGCATTTATTTCAATAAAATCACTAGGATCACTTTGAAACGTCTTAGAAACTAGGTGAAGCTATGCCTGTTCCTCGCGACCAAGCCTACTAGAATCGGGCAACAAACACGGCTTGGTTATCCTCAGGTGGATGAAATAACGAAGTCTATAAACCGCGCGGGCTGGCGCGCGCTGGCCATCCACGGCGACAAGAACCAGCAGGACCGCGACTACGTGCTGCAGCAGTTCCGCCGCTCCACCGGCGGCATCCTCGTCGCCACCGACGTCGCCGCCCGCGGACTCGGTAAGTTACACATAAGATAAACATTATATTTTTATTTTTTAGTGATAACTCCCACCAAGGGAATACAATGATATTTTGTAATATCCCAAAAATAAAATCCCGCCGGAGTAGAAAATTTTTGGGATATTATAAAATATAAGATGAACATAATTTAATGCCAAAATGATAATTGATAGGTTTCATACGACAGTGGTTTCATAACAACAAAAAGACATAAAAAAAATATATATTATATTAAAAAATAAGAAAAGGTTAAACATATTTGTTGCCTGAAATAAAGATTATTATTATTATAGACCAAGTTTTGAGTTACCATTACAGGGCAACTGTCTATACAAGGTGGTTCATAATATGTACGCCATCCCGAAAGGGGCTTATTCTACATCCAATTGGCAATAAAGTTTATTCTACGACTTTTGGAATTTCAACATTTTTTATTGAAAAACCTACGTAAAAATCAGCTGTTTTGGGGTTGACATCAGTTCAATCTCATTTAATCAGCTGTTTTAGGTAGCAATCATAATGCAGAACTTCTCGTACGTTTAATAACGCGAAAATTTGTAATGTTTATTGTGGTTTAATCACGCGGTAACGGCTCTACCGATTTCGTTGAAACTTGGAATAGATAAAATTCTTTACACCTAGAATAGCATAACAAAACAGCTGATTTTTGCATAGTTTTTACAATAATAATTGTTAAAATTCCTTTAATAAAACTTTATTGCCAATTCGATGTAGAATAAGCCCCTTTTGGGAAAGCATACATCTTACGAATCACCTTACAGTAAAGTAGTTGGGTGTGATTTTATTGATTCACAAAGGCATAAGGGCATTAAAATTGATCTTCTTTGATTCTTATCAAAATTGAGGCAGAAGAAAGAACAAAACATGCACCTTCTTTATTGCACTTAACAAAGATATACAAGAAATAAGATGGATGCTACGGGTGTCACAATAGACATTGTATTACGTGTATAAAGCTGTAAGTTGCCCAGAAGTCGACTATCTTATGTTTGAGCCAGCGAATGCAATCAATACTGATAATAAGGTGGTGAATACTCCCGCCAATAAAAATGACGGCATCAAACAGAAGATTGAGCACAGTTGCGAGGTTCTTTACCTAGGGCGTGGTGGTGTTAAATTATCTCGCACTGTCAACCGGGGTGTCAAAGGTCTAAGAAGTCTGTAGGTCTTAGACTATGTCAGGAGCGTACGGGAGGTATTGATGCCATTGCTATTCATGAAGAAATGGTTGTTATAACGCAACTAAGGTGGTTCCAGTATTCACGATTCTATGCACACGTGATAAGATCCGAAATGAGGAAATCCGTAGAAGGACCAACGCCGACGTAGCTCTCAGAATTAGCAAGTTGAAGTGGCAGTGGGCTAGCATATAGCTCGCCCGACTACCGTTGGGGAGTAAAGGTTCTCGAATGGCGACCGGGAAGGCCCCCCGATGGACCGACGACATTGTTGCGGGAAGTCGGTGGATGGAGGCTCAAAGCCGTTCGTCATGTAACACTTTGGGGGAGGCCTATGTCGAGCAGTAGACTTCTACACTATTACACTACTGTTGATGATAATGCACACAAAATCTACATTCAAATGTTAGGTATAAGCAAGGTTTTATGTCTTCATCGAGCTATGATTTTGCAGAGTCTGTGATTTTGATAGGTAACGCTAGAGCTATTGAAGAAATAACAAATGGACGCATCATAAATGATGATTTCTCAGAAGGGAATGCATCTTGCACTGGAAACTGAATATTGGAACGAGGGTCACCTAGTGACATTGGATTTGAGAGCAATGGATCGATAATACCATTTAGACATTATCGGGCCATGATGTATGTAATTCTGATGATAGATATTCACAACTCACTTATGTTTGAAAAATATAATGTTCCCATTAGGCCGTGGTGGCCTCGGCCTCTCCATATTCTCCCGTGGATGTTTTAAGAGGGGAATAATGGAAAAAGCTAGGGGATGGGCAGCAGCGTACAATTACCTATTTTAACCACGATAGCTCTTGCGCTCGCTAACCCGCCCAGCGTGGTGAGTATGGGCAAATTCCCCCACAACATGGGAATTCGCTCTGGGAATCTGTGGAGGAGGCCGTGTTGAGTAGTGGACGGCCTACGGCTGAAATGATGATGAAGTGTGATTCCGAAAATCTATCTCAGAAAATCTTAGCCCGACGTAACAAATAAATTTCCATGACTGGCTCGGCATTATTCTCGAATGTTCTTTTTCATTTCAGAGGCGCATGCGTCCCGAGACAAAGGATAGACTATCGGTGTGTTGCTGACTTCGAATTATGACGAAGATTCTCAGTATTGAATCGTACAGACGGTTTGAACTGTCAGCTCACACTGTTTTATGTAGCATGCTGCCTCAAAGTTGTATCGGGGATAATATTTCTTAACTGGGGACTTTTTTTCTTTGAAACAACCGTGGTTATGAACTTAATTTTGCTTAAAAGTTGTATCGGGGATAATATTATTTAACTGGGGACTCTTTTTCTTTGAAGCAACTGTGGTTATGAACATAATTTTGCCTCTAAATTTTATCGGGGATAGTATTATTTAACTGGGGACTTTTTTTTTAACTATCATTGTTATGAAACATAATTTTCACTAAAAGTAGAGTGAGAGTGAGGGTAAACAGATTCGTCTGCCAATGACATTAAGATCCCACAAAGACTTCACTTTACTCTGTGATCACCTGATCATGGCGCATGAAACTGTGCCGAAATATCGGGGAACAAATAAACTCACAAATCATGTTAAATACCCCGGTTTTAGTGAAAATTACATCTAGTGTCATATATTTCTAACATAATCAAAATAACTTCCTTAAATACCCCTTTTGGTGAAAATTACATTCTACATAGGCAAAATAACTTTATTTATAAATGGGTTTTTAACTATCCAAACAAATTCAGTACAGCCATGAAATTTAAATTAAAGAGCAATACATGCTTGGTTAACCGTCATGAGAGATTTAAACGAAATGCTAAAAGGGCCTGCCCTACGCAACCTGACAACGTTATTTGTAATCAAGTGGTACGGAAGGCATTGTACCATGTTATAAAGTCAGCACACCGACTCTTGGCCTACAACACTCCGGAACCACTGAAGGGCATAATACAGTTATTTCCAGCTGAACCCTCGAGCCAGACGTTTGTGAAGGTAATTATCAATGATTCTTTTCTATTGAGGGAAATGTTTTATTTTAACTTTACTAAGGCCTTTGTGTTGTTCACAATTTGGTTTGTACAAAGTGATTCATGTGTATGCTATCCCGAAAGACGCTTATTCAATCAGCAAACAGAAAGAATATTAGCGAAAAAAAGATTACCTACATTTTTTTGACTGGCCTCATAGCTCAGTTGGCAGTAACTCTGCCTTCTGCGCTAGAGGGTTCGATTCTCGTACAGGACAAATATTTGTGTGATAAACACAGATGTTTATTCTGTGTCTGGGTGTTTAATATGTATCTATTATGTATATCAGTACAGGCTATGTCTAGTTTGGGATCAGTTGACCGTGTGAGTATGTCCCGAATATTTATTTATTTTTCCACGAACTTATCCAAGTTTGCTGTTTTTGATATTTATATCATCTTTATAACTAATTCTTAAACATAAGAGAAGTTCGGCATCAAGGTTGATAACTAAACCAGCTGAATAATTGAGTTTGAACTGATTTGACCCCAAAACAGCTGATTTTACAATGAATAATGTCGAATTTTCAAAATTCATTTGTATAGGGCCCTTTCGGGATAGCTTACATATTATGAATCACCTTGTATGTTGTGATTTCTCTGATCTGAATTTGTGTAACACCTATTTTTACTTTGATTGGCTTACTAATTCACTTTTCATTTTTTGATGTGTGGTTAATCAATTAAAAAAATATATTAAATCTTGTCAAGTGCTACCCAAGGCAGAAGGTCAGCACTTGAGACCAATACTATTGACAAAAGAAAACATTTCCCTCAAACTGCATTTATTTCGCTTTTTCCGTAACATTCACGTATATGTTGTAATCTAAGTTTTGTGTACTGAGTAATAAGTGTGATTGTCGCGCGCAGATGTGGAGGACGTGAAGTTTGTTATAAACTATGACTACCCTAATAACTCTGAGGATTATGTGCATCGGATCGGACGCACGGGACGCTCCCAGAACACCGGCACCGCCTACACTCTCTTCACTCCCAATAACTCTGCTAAGGTAAGCACATTCATAGCTCAGTTGGTAATAAGACTGCCTTCTGCGCTAGAGGTCGCGGGTTCAATTCCCGCACTGGACAAACATTTGTGTGATGTTTGTTCTGTGTCTGGGTGTTAAATATTATCTTATCTATTAGGTATTTCAGTCTCTGGTACCCCATAGTACGGGCTTTGCCTAGTTTTGGATCAGTTGACCGTGTGTGATATGTCCGGAATATTTATTTATTTATTTATCCATAGCCAAGGGTCCGTGATGTTCGTGAGTGTAACCACACCAATCGATCGTCGATCGATCGATGGTAGAATGTAACAGTCGACGTCAATCGACAGGTGCTACCACACCAATTGATCGTCGATCGACCGATGGTAAAATGGAACAGAAGACGTCGGTCGACAAGTGCTACCACACCAATCGATCGTCGATCGATCGATGGTAAATTGTAACAGTCGACATCGTTCGACAGGTGCTACCACACCAATCGATCGATCGATGGTAGAAGGGAACAGTCGACTTCGATCGACATGTGCTACTTCACCAAACGATCATCGACCGATCGATGGTAGTAGATTGAATCCGTGGAACTACATCTGATGATAACGATATCTTTAGATTGTTTTGAGCTCGAGATTAATACCTGAGATTTTTATTATCGTCTTGCTTGCTTGCCTTGTCATTGATTCTTTCTTGGTCATCCTATACTAGGTCAGTTACCAGGTTGAGGTATGGTGGCCCTGAAAAGGCCTATGACCGTTGATGAAAGAGTCAGTGTAGTGAATGGATTAAAGTGCGCCTCTTAGAGGCTCCTTTAGTGCACAATAATTTTATGTAAGTCTTGTTCATTGTTTAAAAATGTGTTATTTTGTTCAGGCGAGAGATCTGATGTCCGTACTACAAGAGGCGAACCAAGTCGTGAACCCCAAGCTGCTTGAGCTGGCGCAGTGCGGGATGGGATTCAAATCTAAATATGGTGAGGGAAATGTGGCTATTCATGGTTATTCAGTATGTATGCCATCGCGAAACGACCATATTCTCTCAACAAAAAAGTTAGTAAAAAAGTTTTATCTCCGCGATGGCCCCGTCTTAAGAAGTGGCCCCTCCATATCTACCTACCAGTGGATGTCGTGAAAAAGGTAGGGGATGGGCAGCAGCGTCCTGTCATAACAACGATAGCTCTAGCACGCGTCCCTTAGCGTGGGAGTTTCAACTTTTAAAAATACCTTTAATGTTCAGAGTTCAGAGTTCATTTATTGATAACAATCAGGTTACACGTCATTGCAGTAGGTAATAATATGAGAAAAATAATAATTAATAGGTCCATAAATACTATCCTAGTATATGTCCGGAATATAAAATAAAAAAAATATATTAAACATCACAAAATTAAGTATAGATTTTCGTCAAATATAGAATAATAGTATAAAATAACACAAAAACGATAATTGCCTACTTTTCTAGTAAGTTCAAATTAGTCAATAGAATAAATAACAATAATAACCTAATTAGTCACGCATTTTAAGAGCATTAAACTCTTTTAGATCGTAAAACGACTGATCGATGAGCCAATTTTTGAGTTTATACTTAAAGGATTGCGTTGATAGCGCGTCGACGACGTTAGATGGTAGGCGGTTGTACACCTCTGGCCCCATCATGTGCACTAGCTTCTCTGTTTTAGTGAGTCGGCGAGGGATGGCTCTCAACCGCTCTGCATGTCTCAGGTTGTATTTATGACCATCCTTGAACCTTTTGTACTCGTCCAGGTGGTTTCTGGCATAGATTGCGGCTTGGTAAATGACTAGAGCGGGGACAGTCATTATTTTTAGCGTCTCGAAATAGGGTCGTGCAGAGGTCTCCTGGGAGACCCGCACGATGGCGCGCACTGCCCTCTTTTGTAGCCTGAATGCACGCTCCCAGTCGGCAGCGCGCCCCCATAGCTCTACTCCATATTGTAGGTGAGAGTGGACTGAGGCGAAGTAGAAGTTTCTCACCATCTCCTTGTGCAACGTTGCTGAGAGGCGCCAAAGGGCAAAGCAAGATCGTCCTATTTTTTTGCACAGTGTGTCAATATGATGTTCCCATGTCAGTGCCCTGTCTAAGTTAAATCCTAGGAACACAGTCTCGTTGACCTGACTGATAGCTTTGCCCCTGACTACCACATTCATGGGCCTGTATGCACGCCCCGCCAGATTAAAATGCATGTAATTAGTCTTTGAAACATTCAGAACCAGACCATTGTAGCTGAACCACAGTTGCAATTCCCCTGCCACGGCGTTCAGTCTGTACTCTAGGGCGTCTATCGTTGGAGCCTCCACTATTGCAGCCACATCATCTGCGTTCATTTGCTCTGTCATGTTTGATTGCAGATGAAATAAAAACCTATTGATTAATTAAGTAATTATTATTTGTAACTTTAATATGGACATGATCTGAAATAAATGAATAATAATAATAATTGTGTTCGTTCCAGGTCGAGGTCGGTTCGGTCGCGACCGCGACGACAGCCACGGCGGGGGCGGCGGGGGCGGCGGGGGGCGCAGCGGGGGCCGCGGGGGGCGGGACGGGGGCCGCGGCCGCGGGGGGGCCCGCCCCGGGGGGGACAGAGGTAACTAATACTATCATCGATACAATTTCGTACATCGTAAACTACCTGTTACCTGCAGTAACACAATTGACCAGCAGGGCTATTTCAAAACATCGAAAACGCCAGCATTACTGAAACCATTTTCATCTCTTGTATAAGAGCTGGGTTGAGAAAGACTGACGTTTCTGCTTGTCAATTCAGAGGCGTAGAGGGCGCGTGCCCGTCTGGGGGCCGCCGCAAGGGGTGCGGGTTCGATTCCCGCTGCGCGACAAATGTTTGTATGATATTTGATCCGGATCTGGGTGTTGTGGTACCATGGTACTCGTAGTTACTGATACCCACGACACCACAGGGAAGCCTAGTGTGGGGTTAGGACTATGTATGTGACTGTTGGGTGTTATTTATTTATTTCATTTATTGAAAATACAAAAAAAATCTTCAGGATCAGTGTCACGCCAAGCAAGCAACCCATATGAATCAAGTTTTTGTCTTTATGTAATGAAAGAACTTACATCTTCAACATCTCACATTCCGCAGGCTCTCGCTGGGACAACGCTGAGTCCAGCGGCGACGGCGGCTTCGGAGGCCGGGGCTTCAGTCGCGACAACGGAGGCGGCGGCGGCGGCTTCGGCCGCGACAACTCGTGGGGGGGAGACAACGGCTTCCGCGCGCGCGGCGGAGCCCGAGGCGCCCCCCGGGGCCGCGGGGCGCCCGGGAGCTTCGGAGGCGGATATCAGGTATGAAGTCAGTAGTCCACTTACAGTTCTTGATGCACATCAATTTGGTAGGAGTAGAAATTAAAAATCCGATCTCATACAATCACCGGCAGAAAATGTGGCCCAAACGCTTGTCGTAAAATTCGAAAAAGAGATAGTTTACATTAATATAGAAAGGTTTTAGTCTAATTTGTCAATAATTACGTAAGTTAAAATGAGATTATTGGCATAACCAGTAAAAAGTAAATTCAAATCAGTGTAGTGAAAGGAAGTGCGCCTCTTAGAGGCTCCTTTCGTGCAAGTCCTCTGTACAAGACCAATTCGTTTAGAATATCTTTCTCAATCCGTATTACTAGATTGTCTTTCACTCCAAAACACTCTTATCATTCCGTCTTTCAAAGCTCCATACATACTTCGCAACTATTATTAATACAAAGACTGAATTTGATAAACATTTTTGTATAATAGTATGAGATCGGATTTTTGAGCTTTGTTGAAGCTACTTATTTATTTGGCTTTGAATATTGTTGCTAAACCACATATGCTAAACTTTGTTTGCACAAAATACTAGAACATGCACACAGCATGCTTGCCAAAATGTAGCTTACTGCTTATCTGCGCTAAAAACTAGTTATAATAATTTGGGAACCCCACTGACCATTTCCATCGAATTTCTCTCTGTGCACGCATCACACTAAAGCTACGGGAGCGATATTGATGGGATCACTCCTTAGGGGTCCCTTCAGAAACCGGTATGTATGATCCATCAAATCATCTACAACACAAGAACAAAATAGAATATGGTCCAGTGCCTACTAAAGTATAATAGAGATATTAACTTTCAGTCCTTTTGACGTGGTTTACCTAATTAATTTCACAATATTATGTTTGCCTGCTTTAGCGGACACTGGTATTTGCTAGCTAAAGCGACGAACTCCAATTGATTGTGTCTTTATTATTCTTATTTTATTTCAGGACCAGAGCCAGCCACAAGGCTTTTCCGCTGCCGCACCTCCTACAAGCTACTATAACATGTTTGCGCAGCCACCCCCACCCCCTAATTAAACTCTAGGAAAAATTATAGGATTACCAACTACAGATGTACCAACTTTTATATGAATCGCGGAATAAATGTCAAAAGCCGGTAGTTAGCAGTTTGTTAGTAATTTAAGTATGAAGCTTGTAAGTTTCCAAGCCCAGTCTTGTTACGCTGACATCTTCGACTTGCGAACAAGTCGCGGATATCAGCGTCGCAACGGCAGCGTACAGAAACCGAAGTTTCAGTACGCTGCCGTTTCGACGTCAGCGCAAGATGGCCAGGCAATACAGCAGTGTAAAATCAACCATAGGAATAGCTTGCCAATCAATCGGGTCTTCTTCAATTTTTTTTGTGTAGAGATGCGAGTTAGTTCAGCTAGCGCTAACCCGAGCGCTTTGCTGAAAATTAGACTGCATCAGGTGATTTAGCCTGTGAACATTGTCTTGTGCATTGATATTGGAGGTTCGAGCTTCGGTCTTGTGAATGATTGTTAGATGAATGCCATTCGCGAATTATCTTTAGCATTTTAAGAGACGATTTCTATTCCTATTCAGTTTCGCACATAGACCTAATCCACCTTGAAGTTTGTTATTTTTCTTCAGAGCAGTCTAGAACTAGGCAGAATGTACTTTTGTTAGATTGTACTAATAAGGTTGGTACATCTTAATTTTAAGCTCTTTGGCTAAAATAAGAGGACCTTTATTTTTATCTCTAGGCTCACAGTTCTGCTTCATCTAAATTTATTTATATGTTAAAAGATATACCTTATTATTTTGTTGCGTCCTATTCATCTTGACGAAAACAATTTTATAATAAAACTTGTAGTTTTTAAAGAAGTAATCCTCTTTTTGTCCGTGTCAGAATATTTAAAAGTTTTAGCTAAATTGGTGTTAATAGTAAATCAAGTTATTTTTTCATAATGTTGAATGTAACCAATTGTAGTCCTGTTCTGCATAACTGTAGTTAATAAAAGTCAGGAAACAATGATACTCCATTGACTAACAAAGTTGCAACATTCCCCATCCTGTGGTATCATGAGAGTATTTCATGTAACACTGAAAAGTGCAATTAATAAATAATTATCTAAATTGAAATATTGTTTTCATTTTATAGCCTTCAATCAGTTTAATTTGGTTCACAGAATCTCTCGCATTCATACCACAGCTGCTCACTCCTGCTATAACAATTCTCATTTTGTAGTGACCTTAATTTTTTTATTTATTTAACTATTTTCTTGAATTCCTTCTCAGTTCAGTTCAAAGTTTTACACTTGCAGCCTGATATCAAGCCATTAGGGAATGTAACTGAGGACCTGAGAGAATAAACTTCAGTCAGTAGCTTTATAAATATTATTTAGTTACAAATTTGTATGGCTCATGCTTAATGAGAGGGATCCTGCAGAAGGACCCAGATTTTGATTTTGAGCTTATTAGAAAATAGAATGCTTCTCTTTTTACCTATGGAATAAAATAAAACAAGAAATAGGTAAACATGATTTTATTCCTACATAAATTATACAGTACTGACTTCATTCTGCTATGCACATAACCCATCAGCTAGGTATTATATCTGATGTTCAAAATATCAGCTGCTTGTAACTTTCAAGATGTTTTAGTTAGAGGGTTGCGCCTGCTTGTCAGGGTCAACATAGCCCTCCTGTTCATCAGGAGTATGGGGCCAGAAGGTCGGCTTGTTCAGAGGGTCGAGGGCTTGCTCTGGATAGGAATCACGGACATCTTCCATTGTCATCTGGTCAAATGGTAGAAGAGCCTTGGTCTCAGCTATTTCCTTTTGGTACCTGAAAGTTGAAATGGGGTTTAGTTTCTCGTAGTTTCAGTTTCACATAGTATCGACTTTAGTCTGTGCAGCGTATTTGTGCAAATGAGACATGTAGATATGAAGTCTGAAGTTTGCCGATGTCTGTACAACTTGCTGTACCATGTATAGATCGATCTGCGCAACACCCCATCCATAGCGTAAGTCTGGGCCGTGTGGAGCCAAACCAATGTTTTATTGTGTGATGTGAGATTGAGGATGAGATAATTGAAACTTACTTTGCAATATTAGCATTCGATTCGTTGATGAAAGCCTCGATGGCCGTCTTAATTTCAGCCCATTGTGCCTCTACCTTTGAAGTCAACGTATCAGCAGGATACGGGATCGACAGGGCGTCGTACTGCTTCTGGAAATTCTCCACCATACCAGCCACTGGAATGGTGTTCTTGTACTGCGCCCAGTTGATCTGGGGCGGCACAGGCGGGTTAGCTATAACCCTGAAAAAATTGAAGGTGATAACCAAAACCCTCAACAAAAATTATGTAACCAAATCGATCATGTAAAACTAACCTGCGGAGGTAGGAGTCAGACTTGATTTTGAAGCCCGCTAGGTTGACTTTCTGTTCGGCCGGGACCCGCTCGGCTAAGGCGGCCCAGTTTACAGAGCTCTGCGAGATCCTTTTCGCCATTTTCGGGCGATTTTATTCACGAATTATCAGGAATGGGACCTTTGACAGCAAAATCATCTAGTAACCAACCATCGACAAGATTTAGTTTTTTCTTTTTTTTATTTGAATTTATATTTTTCTCTATGACCGGAAATACCATTTCCATCTGTTGTTGAGTAGATTGCACTTGTAGCCTTAAAGCTAAGGATGTCGCTACAGCTGAATCAGCCAGTTTATTATACTTCCCGATAGATGGTTCTGTACGCTTTTTGCTTTGATTCATAATCCCTACTGGCGTCTACTAGCCGGCCGGTGCGGTTTATGAAATACAATCATTACGCCTATATTTTTTTGGCTTTTTAGAGGACTATTAGTATTATTGTCTTTGCTAGCATCAACTAGTTGTATTTAACAACAACATCATCTTTGTAGGTACAACATCATCTTTGTAGGTAGTTAGGTAGGGTAGGTTTAAGTAAAATTAAATATAATTTTATACAGTATCGTAAGATTTTAATTTTCCTTTGGTTTGATTGATTACTTATATAAACATTTAATATAAATGGTACTTCTATAAAAACTAATAAATTACACAATTTAACAAATACATGGACCTAGAAAAAGGTTAGGTACCTATAAGATAAATATAATTTTATTAGATTTTTGTGTGATAGAACCCAATTTCCTCTTGGCAATAGGTAACTACGTACACCTACCTAGTAGGCACTAGCTGTAGGTAACTGTCACTGGATGAATCTTGAAAAAATATATCGTAAAATCAATCTTGTGTTTTACTTTTTACACAATCATGAAAATGGTGCCCGAATCTTTTTATAAGGTAGGTACCTGCCTATCTAAAAACAACTAATAAGCACTTATGTAGATAAGTATCTACATACTTGTAAGTTACGTAGGTACTTATCATCATCAGCCTGTAGTCTACCGCTGGTCATAGGCCTCCCCCAGAGTGCCATGATTTCAAGAAATGTTATTTAGGAATCCCATGTAAATTGTAAACATGTATCTCGGTACTTATAATGTAAACGAATTATTAAGTTCTAATTGACTTTTTAGCTTCAGTCTTTATTATGTAACTAATCAATTATCTACCTACATACCAACGTACTACCATTATATTAGCTATTATTTATTCTGTGCTATAAGTAGGTAAGGAAAGTAGATTCGGTAAGTTAGGATTGTAGTAATCTTTACCTACTCGCAAAGTAAATGCATGGAATTAAATGCTAAATACTCGAACATACAATACTGAATTATTTCAGAAAAAAAAATGATTTATCGAGATTTAACCATGTAAATCATTATGGAATGCAATATGGTGAGAAGCTCCCGATGTGGTTGGTAAAATGCCGGTAAATAAATGAGCCCAAAAACTCAGTGGCCCAAGTACGAAAATTACACATTTGCTCGCATAGTATCGTAAGCGTAATTCATTCGTGAAGTATTTGTGCTCGGGCCACAGATAATACTCCGAGTGCTGATTTTATTTCAAAATACGTATCGTAAAATGCAGAAGTGGAATTTAGATGTTAAAAACTTCAAGTATTGAAACGGTATAATATTTCGTAAAACAAGAAGATGGCCGAGGCAAAGCTAGCGCCTCTACCGTGCAAGAACCAAAACTTTTTTTGTGTTTTATAGAACACTGCATTTTACGATACGGATTTACGTAATTGTTATAAATAATAATCTTGGAATATACTATTATGCTTAACTAGTATAAATAATGATAACTTTGGTAATTTGCTGGAAAACATGATTAAACGTACCGTATATAGGTACTTAGGTAACGAAAATTATATCAAAGTAAAGGTAGGTCTTAAAAATCACATAGGTACATAAGTAAGTACCTACTTATAACACGAACCGATATAGGTAAATACATATATTACAAAACGCACGGAACAATGATCCACATAAATTACATTTTTCTTAAATAACTATAATTAAATATATTTAATATCTACCAGCTTTAAATAATCTAACTGCTCCCCTGATGGGCCAATTACGTCCGTTGGGGTAGTCCCCACTACCCGAATGAGTCCAACTACCTAACTTGGTCCAATTCTTATTTTCTAAAAAATAAAACATAGGTACTAATATTTACCCACTTAAATAATAAATACAAGGTGATTCAGAATATGTATACACCGAAAGGGACTTATTCTATCAACAAAAAGAAACAAGCGAAAATTTTTAGAATTTCCGTATATTTTTTCAGTTTTTTTTAAATTAGCTGTTTTATTATTTATTTTTATCATCTTTATAACGAATTATTAAACATAAAAGACCCCAAAATAATAGATTTTTGTATAGTGTTTTTCCAATGAAAAACGACGAATTTCCAAAAATCGTAGAACAAAAGTTATTGCCAATTAGGTGTAGAATAAGCCCGTTTCGAGACAGTATACATTAATGAATCAACTTGTATTATGAGAACAAACAACATACAAAATATAAGAAGCTATAATAAGCCCCCAATAAAAACTAACGAGTCATGGTTACTTAGTTCATGATTACATTTGAACGGAAAATATTTCAGTTCTGCAGTCACTTCCTCATAAATTAGTAGGCCGATCCTTGGGGCACCTTTTCTCGACATAATTCGGGGAGTTGGATGACTGGCCCGCAGTCCGACTACCCCACGTGGTCCGTCGCGTCACGGGATTATTTTTGCAAAACCTTAGTAGGTTCCCGTAAGCCGCTCTGTACTGCCTGTTCGTCGCTGCATATATCAGCGGGTTGATGACAGAAGACGCCCAGGCGAGGATAGAAGCTATTATGTGAAGCCAGGGGTAGGTGATGCCGTCGTCGGCCACGTTCATGATCATCAGGGGGAGGAAGCAGGCCAGGAAACAGAGGAAGATGGTTAGCATGAGGGTCGTGAGGCGGGAGTCCTCTTCTTTCTCCTTCGCTGTCTGCCCGCTCAGCTTGCTGTGAATAAAACCAGAGGTTAATCATGAGTCATACTATTTTGGTTCATAAATGCTCTATTATACAAGGTGACTCATGCTATCCCGAAAGTGGCTTATTCATTCAACAAAAAAGTAGGTATTAAAGTTTTTTTCTCACGAAAATTTTGAGCTGTTTTTGTTTTGTTATAAAATGTTTGACTAATTATTAAACGTACGAGAAATTCGATATCTATATTGCCTAAAACAGCTGAATAATTGAGTTTCAAGTGATTTGACCGCATTTTTTGCATAGTGTTTTCAATGAAAAATTACCAATTTCCAAGCTTTATTGTTTTCGGGATAGTATACCAACATATGAATAACCTTGTTTTTAGTTAATTAGTAATGATGGGGCAAGTCTCACTCATCCATTGGGTAGGTGAGTATGCCCACCTCTAATAAGATGTACAGCTTTCATAATTTTCTAAATAATGTGACGATACCCCTAGAGGTACAGAGTTAAGTTAAAATTGGCACAAGTTGATGGTTAGGTGCATACTTTATGAGATTTTGCTGTGTAAATCTTTACGTTCAGTACTGTGGCAACATTTTAAAATTATGAAAGGTGTACATCATATTAGAGGCAAAGACAATATAGTAGACATTTCTACCCTACATTGTCTTTGTTAGAGGTGATTGTATCTACTTGCCAAGCTAATAATCAGCCACTAATGTAAATAACCTATAATTGACGCAATCCACACTAGAAACAGGCAAAGTTAGCAACTGTGTTGTGTTGTTCGCGCTAACTTACAAATAACACAGCATCGACAAACGGTCAGGAATACTAATGAAGTGGTTTTGGTTTGCGTAACATTTGGCACATTAAGACTTGACCTAGATTATTTCATCATCATCATCATTCCAGCCGTTAAAAAGTCCACTGGTGAACATCGGACTCCCCAGATTTCCAGAGCGACTTACAGGGCCAGGTTTTTTATTTATATATTTATATATATATATATATATATATTTTTAATAATTAGTTTACACATAATAATGTGCTCTAATAATATTACAATCTAGCCATGCTGTAGGCTAATAAGTAATTTAACATTGACATATTTTTTTACAATAACTACAACTAAGAATGTGTCCACTAACACTTTTCTTACTGTCTCTATTTAAGGGGAAGACACTTTGTTCTTGTGTTCTTGATAGGTAGCACTCGTTTGCACTTTCACTACATTACACTATTATTTAACACTATACTAGTAGTATATTTATAATTGACTATACTCTCCACGCGCTGGGCAAGCGGATAGGTTATTAAGTAAGGATCATTATTAAATAAAATTTATATATTTAGATCACATATCGCACGTCGTTTGAACACGGCTTTGAATGTGTAGTTGGAAAAGAAATGACAATTTTTTTACTAATATAATATTATAAATATACTAATATTATAAATGCAAAAGTTTGTGAACGGCTCCACGGATTTCGATGAAACTTGGAGTAGATATGGTTCTTTACATAGCATAGCATATAGGCTACTTTTATCAAGGTAACACGAGAGCGAAGCCGTGGGCGCAAGCTACTTTACAATGTTAGTCGATCGAGCGAAGATCTCCAAACAGCTCGGAGGAATCGACGTTTGTATGTTTATTTGTTAAAGGGGCTAATTTTAGTTATATTTACCCGTAGCATAAGTACTCAACTACACTACAGTAAGATCAAAACGTACAGTTAGCGACAATAACTAGCAAGCCATACACACCCGCATACACACCTGCGACCCTCCAGTTTTCTTTTACTCTCTCGCACTTTCCAGTATATACATGAGTAGGACACGATGATGACCACGCAGGGGAGTGCGAAGCCAAACACGAACAGGTACTTTTTCGGAGACCGGCCTTCTTTGGGCAGGATTGTGCAGGAGAACGTTTTCTCGTCCAGACCCAGCTGGCCCCAGATGCCGAGGAGTGACGGCATCTACAACAAATCCGATAATGTCCGGAATAAAAAAAAAAAAAAAAAACTGTTCAATCAAACTCAATTATTCAGCTGTTCGAAGTAGCAATCTTGATGTCAAAATGTCTACGAGTTGTTATAAAGATTGTAGTGACTAGTATTTAAGGATACCTGCATTCCTTAACTTATGCTGTCTCCGGGGGACAACTGACAGTGACAGATAACAGATGACACCTGAGATGGAGAGATGTATACATACTCTGTGGACTGTGGTCAAGCCGGCACGAGCAGGCGCGCGGGAATCACTGTGAGATATTTTAAGTGATATAATAATAACGAGGGAGTTGTCCTGCTAGGAACCAGCGTGGTGTAAGGCGTACACTACAAAGATGACAAAAACAATATAAACAGCTTATTTGAGAAAGTTCGGGGAAAAAAATCTGAAACGAAATATAGTATAAATATATAAAAAAAAGATTATTTTCGCGAATATTCTTATTTTGTTGATTGAATAAGCCCCTTTCGGGATGATATACATATTATGAATCAGCCTGTATATTCAGACTGGGAAGGGTAGTAACAGCTAAATTTGCCTTGCCGTGGTAGTACACAAAATCAAAATGCCTAATGTCTTTATCATTTTTCATCATTTCAGCCGTACGACGTCCACTGCTGAACATGGCCTCCCCCACAGACGGAGCGAATTCCTATCATGTGGGGGGACTGCCCATACTCAGCACGCTGGGCATGCGGGTTGGCGAGCGCAGTTAGAGCTATCGTTGTTAAAATGAGGGACGCTGCTGCCCATCCCCTAGCTTTTTTCCCTTTGTCGCCTCCTACGACATCCACGGATAGGTAGATATGGAGGGACCTATTATTTAGCCGGGGCCACCACGGCCAGTGCCAATGCCTAATGTATGCCTGTGATAAAATGGATTACAACCACTAATAATGCTTTCTATACCTTTAAATAGGCAGGTACCTAAGGCAATGTCTAGTAGGTAGGTCTACTTGAAATAGATAAGTACAAATTATCACCGTGTTATAAATAAATAAACACAGGAAACCAACATTTCACGGAAAAATATCATAAAGCTTCTCATTCATAAAACTCCAGCCAATAGTAGGTTTAGGTAGTAAAATAAATAAACTCTTGTTATGAAGCTAATGTCGGTACAGTCAGCTGGAAAAGTGTCAAGACATAATGCAGTCAAGCCTCTCGTTCAAGGATCCACCACTGCGCGTTGCAACCGCAGTAAAATGAAAGACTTTGCGCAACCCGTGTTTATAGTAGGTATGCTAAGTCGTAATAGACCAAAAGCTTAAAAAATTGTTCGTAAATGAATCGTGTACTCTGTCACTGTCATCAGAGTTGACCACTAGCTCATAACTATCTACTACAAACAGGGTAAAGTGAAGTGAAATTTAGTGAAGTTAGGTAGGTATGCCCAAGTAAATGGGCCGTTCGTTTCGAGTATAAAAACACTTTGCAGTAATCATGGATTGATGGATGCAATTATAATAATGTCAATAAAATATTTTTTTTCTTTACTTTACTTTATCATCTGAAGTTGTCTTTTGAAGTGGAAATTATCGTACGTTGTTATAAACTGTTAAAAAGATGATAAAAAGACCAAAGCCAGGTGATTTGACAAAAGTTGGGAAATAATATTTTCTTTCGTTTTCTTATAATTGCATTTTTTTTTTGTATAGACTAAGTCCCTTTCTGGATGTAAGTACATAGTTAAGGATCATGTAAAATGGATACACTTTTGTCGCTTAGTGTACTCGCAGTGGGAATTAGTTCATTGCACTTGCGTGTTTATATTAAATACGTGTTTAATTGTCCCGAATTAGGGAACATCCTCTAGTGCGGGCTAGGAAATTATAATGGAAATATTTCCTAGTTCATCATCATGTTATGCCTTTCGCCAACCTGGTTCCCTCTAAGACAACTCCTCGTTGTTTTACACTTATCTAAGTAAACTGTGGTGGCCCCGGCTAAAGAATAGGCCCCACCATATCTCTATCCGCGGATGTCGTAAGCGGCGACTAAGGGAAAAAAGCTAGGGGATGGGCAGCATCGTCCCTCATTTTAACAACGATAGCTCTAACTGCGCTCGCCAACCCGCATGCCCAGCGTGGTGAGTATGGCCAAACTCCCCCACATGATAAGGAATTTGCTCTGTCTGTGGGGGAGGCCATGTTCAGCAGTGAACGTCGTACGGCTGAAATAATGAAGTAAACTGACTGGCTGCGTTTCCATCAGCATTGTAGTGTATGCCTTTCGCCACCCTGGTTCCCTCTAAGACAACTCCTCGTTGTTAAACGTAAGTAAGAAAACGGACTAGATTAAAGGTATAATACAAGGTCATGTATGTGTATACAATCCCGCAGGGGGTTATATATCAACAAAAATAAAGAATATTAATTAGCGCCAAAAAAGTATAATTTTTTTTGTTATATTTTATTTCACTCCAATTAATATGTAGAATAAGCTACAGGAGGAAACACGCCGACTTCAAACGGCGTGCGACGATATCAAAATGATCCTTATCTCTACTGGATAAAGTCAATTTTGAGTTCGCGTTATTGTACGCCCTCAAATGTCAAATTTTTAGACCGAATTTACCTATGCTTAGGAAGGTAGGTACTTTACCTACTACGTTAAAACTACTACTTCTTAAAATAATAAACGTCAGGCAGGATGATGTAGCACCTACTTACCTACCTAGGTGCCGTAGGTATCTATTTTACTTTCTATCTGGTATCTATTTTATTTTAATGACTGAGTCTATTCCGGAGCGTCTGAAAGCGTTAAGGTATAAGGAACCAGTACCGCTGTGACCGCTACTAACTGACAATTGAGCTGTTCCGTGATGCGGGTGTCGTGCGGCCTCAAAGCTCCTTCCCCACAACACTGGACTATTAATTTTTGTTCAAGTGAACTCACCATTAGGCCGAAGGAGACCAGCCATATTAGTAGCAGCTGCACCCAGATCTTGGTAGTGGTGTAGATCTGAGAGTACATGTCGTAGTACGCTATCAGAGTGTACCTGGAACAAAGGTTTTACATTATTGATCGAGCGAGCGAAGCGTGCGATTATCTCCCTTCCAACAACGAGGACGAATCCGCGCGGCGTTGTATGTTTATTTGTTAGAACATTCTGAAAATATTGAGGTAAAAAAAGACGAGAATTATTTGGTCATGTTTATGTTAAGCCTTTTTTCGAGTATTTGCATTTTTATTGCCTACCTACTTACAGTATCTACATAGACATACTACAAAAAGTAGATGTGGAAAATAAGATGAAATTCCTAGCAACCCTTGAAAACAAACTGCAAGTAATAACAGAGACGGATTAAGGCTCAGGGGAGGTGTGGGCTGTATCGACCAGCGCGCCTCGTATTTTTTTCTTAATAGTTCTTTTTAGCAGTTTAGACTTTAGGATTGTGGGTAAAAATATTTAGATTATTGAGGAAAGAGACGAATATAGGCAGGTTTTCCTTGACAGAAATCATGCTTGCATGATTTTTCTCAGGTTCCATATAATTTAGAGCTGAAAGATAAGCCGGTTTAAATCAGAATTCTCAGTGAAAAATTGAGTCTTTGTATTTACTTTTTAATAACAGTTTGAAAGAGAAGAAGCAGACTATTCTTAGTTTTTTCTAAGATCAGTGTTCGGTAATCTGTGCAGTAGCCAATTAATTTCAAGCAATCTCTCTATGTCGTGGTTCCACTTGACACTTACATTTCTCATGGCAGTCTCCAAGTCATTAAGTATTCGCGTGTTCCAGCTCAAGTGACTTCCAGACTCGAGTGGGCACTTGCGCTATCTTTCGTGGGAAAGCAAGCAGGATTAGATAAAAGCACCGTAATATGTATACAACGAGCTTATTGTGATAACAGCATCAATTAACCCCTGTTTAAACACCCACATAACACCATGTGGATAAAGTTTATAAAAAAATTAAATAGTTAAAGGTCGCAGAGCCTCAAGACAAAGTCTACAATCAGTGTGTGTTGCCAGTGAAGACCTATGGCACTGAGACTTGGTCGCTAACTATAATTCTCTCATTACCATCGTCATCTCAGAAGTCACTCCTTTTTTTCTTACCCTTGTCATCTTTCAAACATCCATCCATCATTTATTCGGTCTACCTCTACTCCTGTATCCGTCCACATTCACATCTAGCACTCTTCTCTTTACAACAAGTAACAAACAATATCTCTCCGAAGGTACTAGGTAAACTAACCAACACCAGATTTTGCATCCACAACCAGAATCCACACCGAAAATTAATAGTTCCTCCGGTGTAGGTATTTGACCTAAGCAGATGAATGATGTCATATAATTGCGATACATTTTTCGTATCACTGATTCTTTCTTAGTCACGATGCGTTGAGTCAATGATGAAAAATTACCATGAAAGTAAGCCACGTTTCAGCGCAACAGCGCTTCTTTATGCACCGGCTACTGACCCTCTCTTTCAATGGGTTTATTTTTGTGTTTACAAGCCCTTTAGCGTATCCACTATTTCATCTGTGCATTAGTGACTCGACGGAATCTGGGGAATTGGGACTGAATTGACATTTTCATGAGGTTGGTGAGGTTTCAACTGCAAAAGTTGTCTAATCTAGATAGGTACCTACTTTATAATGTAACTTTGTTGAGCTTAGTAAGTAGTTGCTTTTAGCAGTTATACTATTAATAATAATGCCACCTATTCGTGACAGATGCTTTCTTAGTAACCCCACAAATCATGCAGATTATTAGTGCAGATCAAATGATCTAACAAAACTATCAAGTGCTTAATAAGAATGCCAAGTGCCAATCAATCCAAGCAATCAATGCTTTCTAAACATCCCATTACCTAGGTATCTTCTATCTACCAGTGGTAAGTACCGTTGCATTCACCCACGCTTCACTAAACTTAACACACTAAATGATGGATAACTCTCCTCCAGCAAATAGCCAGCCGAACGCGACACGTCCCAGTAAACACAAATTACTTTTAAACATTAGAAAATTGAGAGAGATGTGGAATAGACGAGTACACTTTCTTTCTACCATGACTCTCAAACGTATGTGTAATTAATTTTAGTAATTTGTAATTCAGATGTGGATAAAAGAAACTAAAATTGTTATGCAAATGCACTGATTTAAGATAAGTAAAATATACTTTCACCGTATTGTTCTTCTCATTGCCGTTTCAGGGCTTGGTAACCTTCATGGAAGGTCTCTCCTTCTAGGGTTAGAAACAAAGAACCTGTTTTAATTACGCACAGCGTAGAATTGTTGACGCACATTGTATTGCTTGCCTTATATTTTAATTATTATCTACAAAAGTATTATGCAGATATTTCATCAGTAGAGTGTGCTGCCCTTGGAACATTAGCTATAGCTTATCATTTGCAATTTTTCACATTTTTATAAGCTTTTATTGATTACGAGATTATTTTTCTTCTGAGCACCACCTTGTTCGATCTCTGTACGACACTGTAGGTCTACCTCTTCAGTATTCTGAGAGGTCTACGTACCATTTTGTGATTATCGAAACAACGGCACTAAGCCGTATTTGTTGCCTGAATTGTTCTAAGCTTGGTCGCCAGTAAAAGGTGTAGCTTCATTTACATAGCTATAATAAGCACCTTTTGACTTTAAAACTAAGCAAAAGAGCGTCAAAATCCTGAGTATGGCATCTAGGCTAACTGAATTAACTCTTTCAGTTTACTTTACAAATCTAAGGCAACCCTTCCTTCGAATGTTGTTCCTCCAAGCAATTACAGCACAATGGGGCCGTGTTCAAATTAAATTGTATCAACACGCATGCATGCATACGGGCATAATAAATCATGCCAACACTTTGAAGTTGTGTCAATTAAGATGGAAATTGGTTTAATGAATTGATGTATGAATGAACTATATGTTTTTTAGCATGTAAGTACTTACCTACTATCAGTTTCAACCATTGTAATTAACCATGTTATCCTGTTTGTCAGTCTCATAACTTAGTAGGTAGGTACTCACAATCCGCGTGTTGTTGGTGTATTTGCTTTAACTTCTATACTACTTCTTTTAGGAAGGAGGTAGGGCACAGCGAGATTTTCTCGTTCTGAATTGGAGCAGCTCGCCTGGGGAGGTACCTCCGCCTTACAGAAGATCGCAGCCAAATAACATTATTTGTTTCAAATAGTGTTGTGTTCCTGCGGTGAATAAGGTTGCCAGAGCTCTTTAGGGGGGAAGGGGGTTCGTGGTCGGCAACGCTTGCGTGATGCCTCTGGTATTGCAAGCGCTCATAGGCTACGGTAACCGCTTACCATCGGGTGGGCCGTAAGCTTGTTAGCCACCTCTGTTGTATAAAAAAAAAAAACTTGATGAGTTGATGAGGTTTCTACTAGTAGAAAATACTAAGTCAGCTAGTTATTTTACTAAGTTAGGTCTGGGCCTGAAGAAATCATGAGATTTCACGTTGATCGTTTTGTGGCCAAGCGGATAGAGTATAGTGTAGCTATCGTATACATTACAAGGTCATTCATATGTTAAAAGCTAAAGCTAATTTTTCATTGAAAAAACTCTATGCGAAAATCAGCTGTTCTGGGGTCAAATGAGGTCAAACTCAATGAATTAATATTATTTCTTTTGGTTGATAGAATAACCCTCTCTGGGATGGTATACATGTTATGGATCACGTTGTATAACCGATATAGGTACCTACTTACAGCTGAAAAACCTTTATTTTTGACAACTTGTGTGTGGTGTGGGTAACTTAGATTAAAATAAGCTATAAAACGCTTTTAAAAGCTTGTAATAAAAGATGTAAAGTAAAATCTAGTTAGATATTGGTATGAGCACGGATATGTACAGGGGACATTTGGTTACGGTGCATTAATATTAATGTGACTCAGCAATGGACTGCATTAATCTGGGAGGTCAATGAACTAAGATCATGTGAAACCGTATTTCCTTAAAGTAGATATTCCTTTGCTTGATATGGGAAATGGAGTTTTTATGAAGTATACGTACTAACGTAACTAAGTATCTTTTTAAAAGTGGTACAAGGATATAGTCAGAATTTCTATATAGATAACTTTGTTCTTACTTAAGTATGTGGCTGTTTTTGCTAAAGTATTGCTGGGTGTTTATTTATTTTTTTACAAGCTTCCGCCCACAGCTTAGCTCGCGTTGTACCCAGATAAAAATTAACCCATATTACTCAGGGATAGTGTTACTTTCTATTAATTACATATTTTTTTCCTCTAGGTGATATTATTGTTGATAACTAATTTATCTTATCTTAAAACATCACTAATTTCTGCCTGTTATAATAATATGAACTTATTATAATTAGGTAAATAACTTTGGTCGGCAATGGTATTGCAAGCGTTCATAAGCTACGGTTACCATTTACCGTATTCTTGGCCGTATTGGTGGGCCGTATTCTTGCTTGCTACCTTAGTTGTATAAAAAAAATAAACACGGGTTTTTGCCTGAAATTAATAAATGATTCATTCATTTCAGGCAACACAGTAAATTACACGTAGGTACAAGTACAGGGCCCTTAAATATCTTTCCTAAAATACATTTAATATTATAACATAAAATTATCACACAGAGAGATTATGTTTCGTCACTGCAATATCTAAACTACAATTGCGCGCCACCAAGGAGTATAATTCCTTCAACCCGGGCCGATTTACCCGCGTTTCCTAAATTCTTTTCTTTCGAGATACTAACGTAAAAGCTACAAATATTTTTTACAATAAATTAAATTCCTTTAGATGTGTTGCAGGGAAACCAACTACTTTGTTGAAACTTACAAATTGGTTTCTGAGTGGATGCAGCTAATTTACGAGTTGCATTAGCTCTCGGGTCAGAGATTATGAAAACTACCAACAGAGACGACAACTCCAAAAATGTACCTACAACTACCTACCTGGTCCACCGATTGAAATTGAATGATTTATAATAATAATAAGCCTTTATTTCTGAAGTTTTACATTTCTTTCAAATAATAATAAACTGGTAACCAAGAGATGGGAAAAGAACAAGGGGAAGACAAATAAAAAGATGGGAGGATGAATTAAAGTTAACAGCTGGCCCCTTCTGGAGAAGGGCAGCACTGGACAGAGCACATTGGAAAGAGCTAGAGGAGGCCTTTGCCGATAGGCACTCTGAAATAAGGGATATCCTATAGTGGAAATTGTGATGGAAAGAAATGTAAAACTTCAGAAATAAAGGCTTATTATTATTATTACATTTCTTTCCATCACAATTTCCACTATATAATATCCCTTATTTCAGAGTGCCTATCGGCAAAGGCCTCCTCTAGCTCTTTCCAATGTGCTCTGTCCAGTGCTGCCCTTCTCTGAATTATTTATAGTGGTATTCAAACAAATATGTAATTACTAGATTGTGCGTGGTACCTTGATGAAAAGTACCCTATTTGCTATTCTAGGTAAAGAACTGGTTTCATTGAAATCAGTTGAGCCTTTACAGCGTGATTGAACCACGAACATCCTCACAAACTTTCGTATTTACAATACAGCCATACTGCGTGCGGTATGTCATCTTAAAGATTATTTATTTACACAAAGAAACTTAAAACTAATGTTATTTGGCTGCGATCTTCTGTAAGGCGGAGGTACCTTAAATGTCATCTTAAATGTATTTCAAAATGACCCTTGTCTCTACTGGATAAAGTCAATTTTGAATTTGACATTTGAGGGCGTACGATATCGTAGGCCCCCTTATAATTTAAGAGATTATATTAGAGATTTATAGTTAGAGGAGGAAGGGTACAGCGAGATTTTCTCGTTCTGAATTGGAGCAGCCCGCCTGGGGAGGTATCTTACAGAAGATCGCAGCCAAATAACATTATTTGTTTTCAAATAGTGTTGTGTTCCTGCGATGAGTAAGGTTGCCAGAGCTCTTTAGGGGGAGGGGGGTTCGGGGTCGGCAACGCGTGCGTGATGCCTCTGGTATTGCAAGCGCTCATAGGCTTCGGTAACCGCTTACCAACAGGTGGGCCGTATGCCTGTTTGCCACCTCAGTAGTATAAAAAAAAATTATATTCCACGCGAAGCCGCGGGCGCAAGCTAGTGAAAGATAAACACATTTTCGTTTTCGCCCGCGCATTGTCGTAAAAAGCACATTTGCGGTGAAGTAGCGTGCGCCGGCGCCACTACGCGTCCGCACTGATTTATCTCTCGAGGTGTGAAGTAGTAAAACAAAAAGATTTTATTTGTGACGCTTTTAAACGTCTATCGCGATTCATAGTGGCCTTGTCTTTTTGATTTACACTCACAATAATTCGCTGAGAAAAACATCCTCCGGAAGCTACGACTATAGTTAAAAATTGTTTAATTTAATATTATTTTAACTTTCTGGACAGTTAAACTAACTAACTTCCACCCACCGCTTCGATCGCGTGGTTCTCGGATTCAATGGCCTATATATTATTCCAGGCTATAAGATGTTGGCTGTAAGATGTGAGGATGTAAACCACTGAAAGAATTGGTATGAAATTTGGCACAGCGCTACAAAAATATGGCGAATGGACGTGCGTGAAATGACTTTTTGACAACCTACATTTATCTGACAAAACAAAAACATCAAATCAAACAACATGACATGAAAAATATGTCAATGTCATGTCAAACGCCAATTATAAACCAACATGGCGGCCTTCAAATAGTGTTTACATAGTAAAAAACTTACGAGAAGAACTATTCTTGTACCATCGCATTTGTCTTCAAATTAATGAAATTGTATTTTTCTTGTAATCTCCTATTTTTTCCTAATTTTTCTATGTAGTGTACATGGACCAGGCCCAGAATGAAATGGCTTCTTTGGCATGTATGTTTACCGCATACCGTTTAAGGCTGAATAATACTAAATATTATATACCCTCTATATCTACCTACCCTGGATATCGAAAGAGGCGATTAAGGGAACATGCTAGGGAATAGGCAGCAGAGTCCCCTATTTTCACAAAGATAGCTCGTCAACACAGCACAGCGTGGTGCTGGTGATAAGAGGATACAAAAATCATAATAAATTGTCGAGTGGGCGGAGTGAAGAAAGTGACAGCGCTATGTACTGTAATTGAATGCGGAAAGAGATAGCAAGCGTTAGAAGGCGCTCGAAAGTAATCGACGTAAGCGACATATAAGAAAATATCGATTATCTCAAAAACTATCTATTTTTTTTTAAAAGTGTCTTGGATTTAGGTACCCAATGCTATTGTCTAACAAAATATTTAAAAAAAAGTTATTTTTGTTAGATAGTCTCAGAGTATTTTCGAAAAAACTGTTGCAGAGCACCCATCCATCGAGAAAAGTTTTACCAATGGCGTTTCTGTCTTGCATTTACGTAAATAAAATGCTTAAGTTATCTTTGTCATAAAAATCAAAACTGTGCGTTTTGCGGTTATTGAGAAAAAACAATTCAAAAACCATAAAATAATTAAACCCTCACCTTAAGGGCAAATTCCCGCCGTATGATAGGAATTCGCTCTGGAGCTGGAGCTGAAATGATGATGATCGAAATATTCTCACCTGTTAATCGTAATTGCTACCATAGACAGCAGTGAAACCGCCTCGTTCCCATAGAAGACGAACGCGAACATCTGGCACAGCCTCGGCCCGAGCCCCCAATGCTGCTGGATGTACCGGTTCGCCGTCAGCGGCAGATTGATGGAACAGAACAGCAGGTCCGACACGCAGAGGGAGAGGACGAACATAGTCGTGACGTGCGTCCGTAGCTTCGGGTGCATGAGGAGTGCGACCGTTGTCACGAGGTTGCCTGGAAGAGATGGAGAGAGTTAGAATTTGCACGTTCACAGTCAAAGAGTTCTGGTGATTCATAACATGTATTCTATCAACGAAAATAAATAATTTTAGCTAAAAAAAAAATTTTTTTCAAAAACTTACTCAAATTACCTGTTTTTTTATTATCTTTAGAACTAATAACTAAACGTACAAGAAGTTCGGAATCAAGATTGCTACCGAAAACAGCTGATTCATTGAGTTTGACCTGATTTGACCCCAAAACAGCTGATTTTCGAATAGAGTTTTTTCAATGAAAAATGTCGAATTTCCAAAAGTCGTAGAACAAATATAATATATAATGACAATATTATGAATCACCTTGTATACCTAAACTTACAATGGAATGATAAGAGCCTTTGTGACACACAATTAAAGGGAAAAGAGTCAACTTGAGGAATTTAGATTCTTTTAACCCTAAAATAGAATGACGAAATTTGTAGGTTGTGTAACTCAAAAAGGCGTTCTGACGATTTCGAAATACGTAATTCACGGATTGGAGGTTTTTGCGATCAAAATTAAAAATAACAAGCTGAGATTCATTTCTAATCACGTGTTATGAGATAAACTTATATTTGCTGCTAATATCATACAGTTTTTGGAGGAGGTAGGGCACAGCGAGATTTTATCGCTCTTAATTGGAGCAGCCCGCCTGGCCTTGGCCTCGCCGTGGCCCCGGCTGAAGAATAGGCCCCTCCATATCTACCTATCCACGGATGTCGTAAGAGGCGACTAAGGGGAAAAAGCTAGGGCATGGGCAGCAGCGTCCCTAATTTTAACAACGATAGCTCTAACTGCGCTCGCCAACCCGCATGCCCAGCGTGGTGAGTATGGGCAAATCCCCCCACATGATAAGGAATTTGCTCTGTCTGTGGGGGAGGCCATGTTCAGCAGTGGACGTCGAACGGCTGAAATGATGATGATGATGATGAATTGGAGCAGCCAGCCTGGGGAGGTACCTCCGCCTTACAGAAGATCGCAGCCAAATAACATTATTTGTTTCAAATAGTGTTGTGTTCCTGCGGTGAGTAAGGTTGCCAGAGCTCTTTGGGGGGGAGGGGTTCGGCAGGCATTGCATTAGCAATGCTCCAGGTGTTGCTGATGTCAATAGGCGACGGTAACCACTTAGCATCAGGTGGGCCGTAAGCCTGTTTGCCTCCGTATAACATAAAAAAAAAAAAAACTAACCGAGTCACATCAGAGTTTACTAATAACATTATATAACTATAAATGTATAGGTACAACTTTATGTTATTCAAATATTTTTTAACTTTTCTCTATTATTTACTAAGTAATTTTTAAGTTTTTTTTTGTATAGTGTAAATAAAAGGCTTTTTATTTTATTTATTAATATCATACAGTGAGTAATTACGTGATCGCAAAATATAAGTTTGTCACTTCGAACATTTGGGTTATCTTTTTTCCGTCCCGTGTATACAGAAGCCTGAGGGCGCGAGTGCTACTCGTGCTTGACCGTCTGTCTGTATTTGATGGTGAATTTAGGTTCTAGCATTAGGTTAAATTGTTTTGATTACTCCATTCCAGGAATCCTAACAAATACCTAGGTTTAAGTCCAATATTAGCAATATCAAGTTTCTTTTCAAGAAGCATACTATATCTAGACTATTCCGGAACTCAGATCATAAACAGTACCTACCTACCTAAATGAATTGAATGACTATCGATGAATGATGGCTCAAAGACGGTTATATACCTAAGTTTCAATTTGATACCAGTGGTTTACTTGGTTGGTTGGTTGAGGCAGAATTGAGATAATCTATGAAAATTGCACCTTTCGCAACCCAATTCCATGCAGATCGGATGGTCGGTTCAAAAGTTATACAAATAAACACACAACGCCGATTCGCCCATGTTGTTTTAGACATGATCGTTCGCTTCGCTGGCTCGATTAACTATGTATATAAAATAAATAAATAAAATAAAAGGGCATTTATTCACCAAGAATCCTACACACAGTTATAAAGATACAATTGGTAATTTAAAAGTTTTGGTATGTATGTAGGTAGACAGGTGAAATGGTCGAGGGCTCAGCTACGCTGCTTTTCAGCTTTGCCATAAAATGTCAGCTGTCGTGCAGTCTTCCGAGGATCAACAGCAGGTTTGATCCTCGGAAGCCATCAGCCGCTATCAGGCGATGAAGAGAAGGGCACAGATCATTATTATAACCTATGTAAGTAGGTAGGTAAGTATGGTATATGTAGGTTCAGGAAGTACCTGCTACTGTCTAGCCCGAAATATAGTCAATAAATCTGGTCATTGTTATCGATAGAATGAGTAGGGATTCCAAAAAAAATAAGTATTACGTAAACACTTCACGCGATAAAATGTGTTTGCGCACCGCTGATATCGATGACCAAGCTTAGTTAGTATATAATTTGTTTCGACTTAATCGGTCTTCGTCCTATTTCTATATTATCGGTGCTCGGAGCCTTTGAGGAGTATTTCTATTTCCGATGACACAAACATCGTGTATGTTCTGATCGATAAGTTACTAGTGGTTCGCCCCGCACTGAGATCTCGCGATGTCTTTATTCGTATGGCCAAGAATAAAAATAAAAATCGATTATAAAAATTAACAAAGATTTTTCATATGACACACCACTTAATGTAGGTATTTGTATTACGTTTTTTTAATACCCCATGTAGGTTCCTTAGAGGTATAATAAGGGGTTCTTAATTGGCCGATTTAACTCGTATTATTACCAGCAAATCTTGATAGTACAATCTTTTAAAGTTGGCCTACTAAATTACATGCAAAACGGATTGACGAGACGGTCTGAATGTTATGCTCTAACAAATATACATACAAATGTACAAACATACAACGCTAGTGACTTTGTGTGAGAGATCTTAGCTAGCTTCGCTCGCTCGATTAGGAACCCAACATTGAATACAAACATTTTAGGAAGAGTCAATATTTTTATGTGTTTAAAAATATTAAAACTCAAAAAAACTTAACTTTTCATTCATTCGAGATCAAAATTATTTTTTGTATGATTCACTACGGTCACACACAATACATAAAATATAAGTAGGTAGTGGTCCTACTAAATATGATGTCACCAAGGTATTTCCGAAAGAGGCAGCTAATAATGGTTGAGGAAAAACCATTTGTTCAACCCTGATAACTTTTCGCAAAACTACCTTGAGTAGGAAAAAGTGGGTGAAACTCGAAAAGTGCCTAGCGATTTCGAAATAATTTATGTATTAAAGGTTTTTACGATCAAGAAATATATATATGTATCTAGCAGAATAATTTCAAATCCCGTGTGGAACGGTCATTTCGAGACATAGCTATATCTACGGTCAACATCATACAACATCTTAATGAACTACGTAAGCGACCGCAAAATATAAGTTTTTCACTTCCTAATTGACTGGCCTCATAGCTCAGTTAGTAGTAACTCTGCCTTCTGCGCTAGAGGTCGCGGGTTCGTCCCCGCGCTGGACAAACATTTGTGTGATATACACAGATGTTTGTTCTGTGTCTGGGTGTTAAATACTTATCTATTATATATATCAGTCTCTGGTACCCATAGCACAGGCTATGCCTAGTTTGGGATCAATTGACCGTGTGAATATGTCCGGAATATTTAATTTATTTATTTTATTTAATCTTCCTATACTTGGGTTTTCGATTTACTGACCCTGTGTAATAGTACGAAAGCTTACTTAGAGCGTGAATTCTCGCACTTGAACGTCTTTATTTTTAAGCCATTATGTCAGTTTGCCGAAAATCAATCTGAATTAAAAGCTTGGATGAAAGCATCTTGGTTTGTTGATGTATATTGATATAAAAAATGTATAATGTAGGGGTTTATAATACTTACAACTATCCTTGGTAGGATTTACTGGCCATAGTGGCCATGTGTTCAACCCCTAGGTCCGGCCCGGCCGGTGGTCGTCGACATTAGAGAGTGACAGTTTCATTGATTTGCGCGCGCTATTTGCTATTATTTATTGCAGCGCCATTGTGAGGTTTCCATTTCCTGATTTAGGCTCGTATTCAGAGACAAGACTCAAGCATTGATCTGTACTTAAATCTCGATTTGAATCGAGATTCTAATTCTTGAACAGTACTTATGTATAGATTCAATGATCACAGTTCATCCGAGTAAATACTTATTCTGAAACGTCAATCAGACGAAATCGGTGCTTGAGTTTAGATTTGATTAGACATTAATCAAATGACATTTTCGTTCCGTTACACGTACTTTGATGCATATTTATACTTCACTTTATAGTTCTGTTCTATTTCCACCCTGGCTATTTGAATTACTGCGTAAAACGGATCGAAAATTATAAATAAATCAAAATGTAAACGAGAACATTGTACAGATTTGAGACTCGATTCAGCGGAGAGTATGTTAAGTACCGTTCTTGAATAAAAGCTATGTTTGAGAAGAGATTCAATACTTAAATAGAGTTCAGCTGATCTGTGATTAAATCTATGCTTGAGTCGTGTCTCTGAATACGAGCCTTAGTATACAAATTTATAGGGCTGGGTCATCATCAGCCTTAGTCCACTGTTGTACACAGTCCTCCCCCAGAGTTCCATGATGAATGGTCTTTAGATGTCTTGCAATATCGTTGAGCTATATCGCAAGCCCTCAAGATCTCAAAAGTCACTACGACGTAAGGATTATTTTGAAATATATTTTAGATGACATATCGCACACCGTTTGAACTCGGCTTTACACTTAAGATACGTATAAATGTTCACTATTTGTTTTAATGTTGGCTCATACTTAGTTAAGTAGTTCAAAGCGCATTCGCGATGTCAATGCATTACGCTACTATCGTAGGCAAACAAATATGTTGACAGAGGGCGTGCCGCCTCTGCACCTTGCTAGTCTACGGTGCGTCAGGAGGACATCCCTATTCGACTAATTGCTTTCGATATAGTGTAGATAGGGCGGGGAAATGTCGATATAATTGGATGAGCTGTAGTTTTTATCGGTGTTAAGGGACATTTTCTTAATTGTTTTGTACCTAATGTTAGTACGGAGGGGTCATAATTTACACAACTATTTATGCCAAATGCAGCCACACAAGGGAACAGAGTTTATTTGTTGTTCAATTAATTTTGTTTATTCATTAAATAAGTAGGTAGGTAATTTTTTTTGTGACCTCTCAACCACTGGGATCACCGGTGGAGTGGTGGTAGTAGGCGGGCGCTGGAAACTGCGATACAGTTTTTAATTTAACTAATGCAGTTTTTCAACGTGCTCCTATTGTTTATAAATTTGTTTTTGTTCCTAATAAAATAATTTTGATTTGATTTTGTTATCATCTTGGTTTGGTACTCTAAAACCGTGATGATAAAATCATGAGGAAACCGGCATTTTCTAGAACTTAAAAACTCGAAGACGTGTGTGATACAGTTGATCAAAATATCTGTGACAAGACAAGCAAGCAATCTCAATCCCTATCGCGCCGAATCTTTTCCATACTCCTTTTCACACTGTAGTTTTTTTTGTTGTGGATATTATACCTAAGCCTGAGCACGAGTAAGAGGCAACTAAGGGAAAAAAGCTAGGGGATGGGCAGCAGCGTCCCTCATTTTAACAACGATAGCTCTAACTGCGCTCGCCAACCCGCATGCCCAGCGTGGTGAGTATGGGCAAATCCCCCCACATGATAAGGAATTCGCTCTGTCTGTGGGGGAGGCCATGTTCAGCAGTGGACGTCGTACGGCTGAAATGATGATGATTATGATGATGAGCACGAATAAATCATAATACCTAGAACAAATAGATTTCAAGTATCGCCCATATCATTGGCTGTTATTATTTGAATTTTACTTTTTTTTTTTTATATTTTTTTTTTATACGAAATAGGCTAACGTTTGACCACAATCTCACCTGATGTTAAGTAATGATGTGGTCTACGGTGTAGCACGTTTGCCTAGAAGAAACCTATTCACTCTGGTCTTGAAGACACCCAAATTATAGGTATTCGGAAACACAGACGCCGGCAACGAGTTCCACTCTTTGGCTGTCCGCATTATAAAGGTACACGCAAAGCGCTTGGTGCGGCAAGGTGGTATATCAACCATGAACGGATGTCGCGTGTCCGTGCGTCTGGTTGTCCGATGATCCGATCCGTTACTATCGTAACGTAAGCGTAACGGTGCGGTCGTCCTTTTAATAATTCGTGCTTGGGGCACAGATCCCTTTGAATTGTAAATCTCCCTATGCAGGGCTGAGTCACGGACGCTCAATGGGGCCTTTATGCGAAGGGCATCAGCCCTGGTTTTATGTGGATTTTACTGTGCGTGGCTAATGTGAATCTCTCTCCGTGTCGAGAAAGTGATAGGTATATGAGATAAAATTCGTTTTTACGATAGAGTAGAGTGAATGTACATTGGCGAGAGCAATGTTAAGTACCCGCTTCATAAAACATCTTGGTTATAAAAAAAAACAAATAGGTATTATGTATGGTATGGACCAACTTAATTCATTTAACTGCACTTTTTTTATGAAACAAATTATGGCTTACTCTGGAGTGCTTTTATTCTACTCACATTCTAGTTCTAGTCTAATAGGGACGATTGACTTAGATTTTATCTAGTTCCTAATTGGGGGGATGTAGAAAAATAGGGCTTGACGTTATCTTTTTGTTGAGTATGCAAAAATAATCGATAACCATAAAAGTGATAAATAAAGAACAACTAAAAGGTTTTAAAAAAAATTGAAACGTGCGTCGATCGAAAACAGACTAGTGATGGGCGTTGGGTTCGGCTTGTTTGTTTACACAGCTGGTTGTATCGAGTAAAGTTGGAAACAAACCGTTTGATGTCCGATTACGACTAGCACTTAGCGTTTTATGTTGCGTTCGTGTAAAGTGACCGATTATTGAACGCTTTCTAGTGATAGCGCTTGGGCTTAGGTACATATTATACGAGAGCTAGTGAAAATATTACATCATAGTAAGTTATGTAGGTAATGTTTTAGCTTTTAACAAGACCCTACTATGCAAGTGCGTAGTAGGGTAGTAGGGCTATAGAAATAAAGTTTTAATAAACATTTGATACCAAACGCGATATGTTTACACATATTTCATATTCATAAATTCGCGTTTATTTTCTGTCATAGTGAATTAGGAGTAGGTATTGTCAATTGTCATAATAGCCTATAACACCCGGAGCATGAAGTGAAGACGCTTCATTTGACACCTCACTTGTCAAAGTATGACCGTAGTTTAGGATCTACAAGGGCATTACAGGAACATACATACACATACTGATAAACAAAGAAAGAACCCTCCGTTGGCGAGTAACAAAAAGGAAATCGTATTGAATCTACCTTGAAAACTGCTATAACTCGTAAATTTAATAACCCACTCTACAAATTCGAAGACAATCACAATGGGTTCATTCATCATCGATTTATTTCCTAAAAACGAAGCAAAGACTGTTGACAACTTCACAGAATGTTAATGTTTGTTAGATATGACACATTGTTTATCCAATATGACATCCGATAAACAAACCGCGTTTCAACGCCTTCCTCGAATAGTTAGTAACATGCGCCGTTAGTCGATCACCGATACTATCGATTCAGTAAACAACATATAAATTCGTACTCGCACTGTAAAAGTAAACTTACCTACTACACCGACGACACTAAAAATACAGGCACACACCGCAGCGAGTATCGTCGCTTCCGTCGGATAAAACGTCGCATTATGCACTTCCATTTTCGAAACGTTCTCATTCAAGGACCAATTGTCATACATTTTGGTAACGGGTTTCACTAGCACTTCACTAACATATCACTGATTTTGAATTCAGAACTTCTCTTTGTCATTTTCACTTTGGCTCAAATTATATGTTTCTTATATTCCAGCCATGACTCGGATGTCGCCGCATGATGATTATCTGCAACAAAAGTGAATGGGTTAATTGGGGTTACAATACTGTAAGGGTTTGATGACGTAGTGAGTGAATACGTGGGTTTAGTCATCTTCTATACATACTGTACATATATTTTTTTCTTCGTTTTCAGTTCTAGATCATACATGTTGAGTTGCAAAAAAAATCTGGGCCTGAAGTTTTTGCTGTCATTTTTTGTTCCGAGTTAATAATATCAGAAACTATAGAATGGAGTTTTATGAATATTGACAAAGTTATAGATTTTGGTCTACATTGTTACAATTTGTAGATAGGTACTACTACTAGTATAGTATTATGTTATCTGTGGTACTACTTAGTTAATACCGAAGTTCAGAATTAATTTGTCTTATTTACAGAAAGAAACTTAAAACTAATACAAGTTAATAATTACAAAATACACAAGAAACAGTTGAGCCATCTAAAGACCGTTACAAACGATCTATAGATAGCTCAACTGATCCAGATCACTACCAGCCTAAATATTAGCTATTAGCCTTTAATTCTATTTTAAATCCAAGCCGTGGTTTTCGTCTTTATCTTCTAGGCTTGATCGCGAAGAACAGGCGTAAATTCAACTTGATTTATGTTTCAAAATGATCCATGCGATTTCTACGAATAAATGAATATTGGGGTTTGAAGGTTTGTTTGCGAGATGACACAGTCTAATTTGCATTGGTAAGTTCGCTAAAACTGGAACAAAAATAAAGTAAAAATCTTGATGGAAAGAGACAGTTCAAAACCCTTCCGAAAGGGTAACGAACGACATACATACGCGATGATTCTACGTAATAAGCAAAACAAAACGTACGGCTGTCTGTTAATTATTTGTTTATTCTTTTCTGATTTATGACTTGATGAAGCGCATTTCCTGTTGCAGAACAAAACATTCAACGAAATGAATTATTAATGATTGTGTCTTCATTTAACTGAATGCCATCTTTACTCTGACGCTGACGACGACGATGATGGTCTGACGGGTATAACCAAAGGTTACGAAAATAAGTACCTATACCTAAGTACCAAAATATAGGTACTCGATTTTCTATCGACAACTACGTCAAATTTATTCCCATCCCTATATTGTTTTTGAAAAAGAGAACAATATGTACCGCAATTAAATAAAAAAAAACTACCTCAAAATTTGGAATGTAACTCAAAATTCGAATGGTGAGCACAGAAAAATTAAAATAAAATAGAGACGCAGCGAGTGCGGCATACGATATATCCTTGATACGTCATATAAAATTCGTTTCAAAAAGATTCTTACATATACTCAATAAAGTCAATTTTGAGTTTGACACTTGAAGGTGTGTGATAGATATCGCAAGCTCCTAAAAGTGAAAATCAACATTAACTTTATCTAAAAGGCGAAAGGATCATTTAAAAATAAATTCTAGATAAAATATCGCAAGCTGTTAGAACACAGTTTTAGTATGAGTTTACATGATTATTATGTACTTTTTGGCGAGAACTTGCAAAGTGATGTTGTGCTGTCAATCTATTTTACAAAACTAGTGTTCAATTGACGATTACAGTTTCATTTAGTGTTGAATATAGTGATTGAAAAAAGTATTAGCTGTATTTGTTGCAACTTATAACAACCAAGAATATTGGTGCAGTTAAAAATGAAGAAACTATAAGAGAAAGTTATAAAAATAACAATAAAAATACACAGCCTTTCTAAGAAGCCAGCTCGAAAGGGAAAAACTTATAAAAAATTACTATGGGTCTCGCATATGGGAGGTTTAATTTGTGCGTCCACTGGCATAGTTAGCAAGTTACAATTAACACTCGTCTACATCCGTTAGATTATGACTATCCCCAGTTAACGCGTCGTTGGTTTTATGAGAAAGGCTCGGTGTGCGTGCAGTGCACTCTCAGAAAGAAGATACTTCATCTTTTACGGTTTTTATGAGAGTAGCTGTAAGGGTAGATAGTTCGAGATAAGTATGTATTTTGTTGTTGATCTCTCAAACAACTTGGACGTATCGGGGCGTTGCATGTTTGCATATTTTTAAGATGCTATTTTCGAAGTTTATCTTGTTTGTGCCTCGAACAACGATCGTCGAAGCACCAACTTTTACCAGAAATCGCGAGGTCTGAGTTCGGGACGAACTACTAGTTTACGAAAGCAATATTTATACTTTATAATCAAAGTGTAGAAGTAGGTAGGTTCAATATGTTATTAAGTTGGTAAATATAAGTATTATTTGTATGATTTTTTTTTTCTGTTTTTATTTTCTTATATTTATTTTCAATTGACATTAAAAGTTGGGTCTTTATTTTTATAATTTAAATAAGAATGTAAGTAATTATTTTCGTTTCCTTAATCACATTGTCACATACAATATCGAGCGAGTACACTTTAGTTGTTTGTTCAGTGCGTGCTACTTAACTAATTGATTTATTCATAAAATTCATAATAATGAAGACGATACAAGTTATTTTATGAAGATATATCGCCACTATATGCCACCAATGATGATTTGATTTGTGGAACTCTGTGGAAGTGTCAAGAATTCAATTCAAGATAAGATGAAAGAGTGAGTGCGTTTTGCCAGTGATGACATAATAATGGCACTGAGACTTGATCGCTAACTACAGGCCTCATACACAAGCTCAAAAGTCGCGCAACGGGCTATGGAGAGATATGCTCGAAGGTTCACTGCGTGATAAAATCCGAGGAAATCCGTAAAAGAACCATGGCAACCGACGACGTAGCTCTCAGAATTAGCTGAAGTGGCAGTGGGCAGGCCATATACCTCGCAGAATCGACAATCGTTGGGGAGTAAAAGTTCTCGAATGGCGACCTCGAACCGGAAGACGCAGTGTTGGAAGGCCCCGATGTAGACACGACATTCGTCGTGGTACTCCTTCTTCAGCAGTGGACTTCAACAGGCAATGGTGATGATGACCTGGGCTGTTTTAAATTCAGTTCTGCCAACCCAAGGCCGCAATTGTTTACAGTACAATAGCTCACCCGTACCTCACTATCGTTTCTGAATACAAATTGCTCATAATCGAGTAACATAATCGAACGGTTAATGATGTACCCATAGCCGTGGTGGCCCCGGCTGAAGATAAGGCCCCTCCATTTCTACCCGTGGATGCCGTAAGAGCAGACTAGGGTAACAAAGCTAGGGGATGAGCAGCAGCGTTCCCTATCAACAACAAGAGCTCTATCTGCGCTCGCCAACCCGCATGCCCAGCAGCGTGGCGAGAATGTCAATTCCCCCATATGATTTTTTCTGGTATCCTATGTGGCTGGCTTATGTTCAGTAGTGGATGTACTACGACTGAAATGATAATGATGAATGGTGTACCCTTCTTAAGTGGCGTGAGCGAGTATCGATCATTCTGCATCCTTAATAAGCGTTCCGAGAACGACGTTGATTGTGGAGGAACTTTTAACCTTTTTGGTTTAGTTCATGCGGATAGGAAAGTGAAACACTTCTGGCTCTGAATCAGCAGAGATGAATCATCCGTCAAAAACAGGAAAATAATCTTAAGTTGATGACAAATTTTCGGCAGTGACTCGCTTGGGTTGGGTGGGATATGTAATATCACCAAAAGTACCGACTTACCACCCTAAGGGTGTATTTTGCGTGAACTGTGCAACAGTCCCAAACATTTTCAAACAGATGGGAAGTGGCTCCGTAGCTTAGTTGGTTAGAGTTAGGTATCTCAATATTCCGGTTATTCAGTCCCTGATACTGGCATTGGCCCAGCCGAATGCTTACAGATATTGTGCAAGTTATAGCGCGAGCGTCGTAAAATGTTAGTCTTATATCACGGCTATTTGTAATGTCTATCTGGAAGTTTATGGGTCAGGCTACTTCACGATAAGTATATTATAAGAGTATACAAGGTAATTCATAATATGTATGCTATCCCTAAAGGGGTTTTTCTACTGGCAATAAAGTTTATTCCAAGAATTTTGGTAATGTGTCATTTTTCATTGACAAAACTCTAAACAAAAATCTGCTGTTTTGGTGTCAAATCAGTTTCAATTATTCAGCTGTTTTAGGTAGCACTCTCTATAGGTATTATATTTTTTTATGGAATAAGCTCCTTTTGTGTTGGTTGGTGGTATACATATTATTGAATCTATCTAGAGTTAGCTGTCATATTATGAGAAGTAGGTATGCCAATTCCTTCGTGTGTGAGTGAAGTGATTTAGTTTGCTCTAATGACCGCCCTGACCTTTACTTGGGTTCCTTGAGAGGTCATATTTGTATCATATTCATCTAATCTTCTACAGCTACACCGTCGCGTCATTATCAGATCCGAAATGATTTAATCATGAAGAGATTTCGATGCCAACTTTTGTTTTAAAAAAATTTAGCGTATTTCATCTGGTCAATAATAAAGAAACGGACGTTTAGGCGTAACAGTGGAAGATTAGGGACTAAAAACACATCCATTCCTTGCTTTGCCGTAGTCGGGTAAAAAAAGAATTCAAAGTTCACACACGCTAACGACAACTGTCATTCTAATTCCATCGAGCGTGTTGTATGTTTGTTTGCGCACATCACTAATTTGCTAAGAGCTCGACAATCGATAACGACCCGTCACTAGGCGATAACCGCGCGCCAAAATGGGCATAAGTGACATTGACGTGCGTAATTTGATAACGGGTCGAATTTTTGATGGGTTTATTAATTATAATCTACCCTACATTTATGGAAATTGTGAGTACCTACTTCTTTGTTTGTTAATCTATTTACATGAATTTGAAAGGGGTATGGCTATGGCGGATACATATACCTAGTCCTACATAATCGCCCACTTTGTTTAGGTATCTATCAACTCGTTCATTGTAGCGTTTCATATTAGTGTTGGGCACGAAATTATTAAGACTCGTTTAAACGGCCATTTTGAGTTTGACATTTGACCCTCAAATGTGATATACGATATCGCAAGCTTCTAAGGCTCGTATTCAGAGACACGACTCAAGCATAGATTTAATCACAGATCAGCTGAACTCAACTTAAGTATTGAATCTCTTCTCAAACATAGCTTTTATTCAAGAACGGTACTTAAACTACTCTCAGCTGAATCGAGTCTCAAATCTGTACTCAAATGTTTACATTCGTTTACATTTTGATTTATTTATAATTTTCGATCCGTTTTACACAGAAATTCAAACAGCCAGGGTGGAAATAGAACAGAACTATAAAGTGAAGTATAAATATGCATCAAAATACGTGTAACGGAACGAAAATGTCATTTGATTAATGTCTAATCAAATCTAAACTCAAGCACCGATTTCGTCTGATTGACGTTTCAGAATAAGCATTTACTCAGGTGAACTATGATCATTGAAGCTATACATAAATACTGTTCAAGAATTAGAATCTCGACTCAAATCGAGATTTAAGTACAGATCAATGCTTGAGTCTTGTCTCTGAATACGAGCCTAAGACATCAAACTCAAAATAAACATTTTAGATGACACATCGAACGCCGTTTGTACACACACCTTTATTCCTAGTCTTACTCGGTTTATCAAGGAAAGTTTATAGGGCCCGGTTCTAATCAGTCCCAGGTAATTCATATTCAAATAATGCGCCATGCCCCGTCGACGACACTTCCGATCTCCGACGCGCCTCAATTTCTTAACGAGCAGACCACTCGCGGAGGGAGAGAGATTCAGGGTCTTCGCGTACCAGGGCTTTAAAGTCTACTAAGAGAAAGAAAGAAGAAGAAAGAAAAACTATTTATTTGTAAGAGATGCCCATCTCCTACAAATACCTGGTTCAAAAAATAAAAACCAAAAAAGAGTCAAGGTAGGAACCTTATCTAAGGTTAAGGTTTTAGGAGGAGGTAGGGCACAGCGAGATTTTCTCGTTCTGAATTGCGCCTTACAGAAGATCGCAGCCCAATAACATTATTTGTTTCAAATAGTTTTGTGCTCCTGCGATGAGTAAGGTTGCCAGAGCTCTTTAGGGGGTCGGGGGTTCGGGGTCGGCAACGCGTGCGTGATGCCTCTGGTATTACTAAGCGCTCATAGGCTACGGTAACCGCTTTCCAACAGGTTGGCCGTATGCTTGTTTGCTACCTCAGTTGTATAAAAAAAAAAAAAGGTAGGAAGGAACATACATACATGCTTGAACTCTTGAACACGCGGACGAAGTTGTGGGCGGGCCAGGCCAGCTAGTTATATGTATATTGTTTGAAAGTGGTGATGGAAAAGTGATAATACAAAAAGAAATGTATTACCAACGTGAAACTGATTCTTCTAGGCTTGGTCGCGAGGAACAGGCATAGCTTCACCTAGTTTCTAAGACGTTTCAAAGTGATCCTAGTGATTTTATTGAAATAAATGCCTTTTGACTTTGACTTTGACTTGAAACAATAAAAAATATGAATATGAGAAATTGAGAAGTAATAGGTTAGCATGGTATGGTCATGTCATGAGGGATGAAAGTCATGTAACGAGAAGAGCGTTAGGTATGAATGTGGATGGAATAACAGTAGAAGAAGGCCAAAAGACTGGATTACAGATGACATGAGTAAGAAAGAAGCGAGTGCAGAGATGAAAGCTAACAGAAAACTCTTTGCTGTTAGCATTAGAATAAGATAACATGACTTGACAACGGTCGGCATAACAGTGTCACAGACTCCACATAATGTGGGACAAGGGCAAGAAAAAGAAGCTGTCATTTGACTGGCCTCATAGCTCAGTTGGTAGTAACTCTGCCTTCTGCGCTAGAGGTCGCGGGTTCGATCCCCGCACTGGACAAACATTTGTGACTAACACAGATGTTTGTTCTGTGTCTGGGTGTTAAATATATATCTATTATGTAGATCAGTCTCTGGTACCCATAGTACAGGTTATGCCTAGTTTGGGATCAGTTGATCGTGTGAATATGTCCGGAATATTTATTTATTCATATATTACTCCATATCAAATGAAACTCGAAGGGGAAATACGATCATATTAATAACACCCTGAATCGACTTCCCTTATCCCCCAAGCCAGGCAGTAAATCATAGGTACTGTCTACCGGGCAAACATAGTTCTCGGCCTCGGGACATTTAGCCCCCAACATTGACTTGTGGACATTGTGGGAGGCCGCGAACGAAATGTCAATTTGGTCAATACCTACTACGCGTAGGCATCAATTTACTTGGTTACTTACGTAGGTACTAACAGTAAGCTACTGTAAAAAGTACATGTGGATACAGTAGGATATTTTCAAGACTATATATTTTTTTTTTAACAGGAGGTAGGGCACAGCGAGATTTTCTCGTTCTAATTTGGAGCAGCCCGCAGCCAAACAACATTATTTGTTTCAAATAGTGTTGTGTTCCTGCGGTGAGTAAGGTTGCCAGAGCTCTTTAGGGGGGAGGGGGAGGGGTCGGCAACGCGTGCGTGATACCTCTGGTATTGCAAGCGCTCATAGGCTACGATAACCGCTTACCAACAGGTGGGCCGTATGCTAGTTTGCCACCTCAGTTGTATAAAAAAAAAAAAAAATCTCAGAGTACACACGCTAAGAGACTTCTTTCTTGAAAATATCGTCTGAGTTCGAACGACATGCGATGTGTCATATAATATCCGTACATATACTGATCAAAGTTAGATTTGAGTTAGACAGTTGAGCATGTGCGATATACCTATCTATCGCAAACCCCAAAAAGTATTTTTTTATATAGGTGAACTAAATAATAGCAGCAGGGTAACCAGTCGTTCAAGAGCTACGTAGACTGACCCATGGTTACGTAACCAGCCTATTATAAGTAGTTGGATACCTTTATATTTCGAGGAACAGGCATAGCTTCATCTAGTTTCTAAGACGTTTCAAAGTGATCCTAGTGATTTTATTGAAAGATGTAACTACAATTTTTTTTTTTAAATAATGATTGTATGGTTGGGAATTACTGCCACCTATTTTATTTTTCTCTTCTTCTTTGAACTCTGTGGTAGGCATTTGAGGGAAATAACCAAGTTCATAGGTAGAGGTAGGTGTCACGTAGGTAGATGAATGATGTCACTCAAGTTGGGGTTTACGTATTTGGAGAGGTCGTCCAATCAAAACGCTCTTTGTAAAGGAAAATGGCCAACTAAATGGTAACCTTGGTTAAACCAAACTAAGTGTTTTTTTGCTGTCATCCCATCAGCCATGTAGAGTTATTGCGAAGTGCAGCACTGGTGAAGTGGTAGTTGTGCACCCCGCCTTCTGATCCACAGGTCGTGGGTTCGAATCCCGGTCGCGCACCAATGGATTTTCCATTCGGAAAATGTATGTGCGCTATTACTAGTGCTCTCAAACAGTGAAGGAAAACATGTGGAAAGTAGGAAACTGGCATGTCCTAGAACCTCATCCCTCCCTCCCCCTTCCACCACCGGACAAGCAGACGCACAGGTAAATACCACCCTTACCTGGTCGACATACCACAGTGTCGAACGAAACGTTTCTGCTCCACTTTTATTATAAGTACTGCCAAAGAGTGGAATGATCTGCCTGCGTCTGTTTTCCCGAAAGAGTACAATCTAGGAGTCTTCAAATCTAGGGTCAATAAGTTCACTCTGGGAAAGCGTGCTCCATCTTAGGCCACATCTCACTTGCAAATGTGAGTTGGTGGTCAAACGCCTTACCATTATCAATAAAAAAAAAAAAAAAAACCTAAAAATTCGAAGACACCAAAGGAGCCTCATCTAAGAGGCGCACTTTAATCCTTTCACTACTCTGATTCTTTCAGACGGTCATAGGTTCTTTTCAGGACCACAATACCTCAACCTAGTCACTGACCTAATACCAACCAAAAAAAAATCAGTGACACAACAGCAAGTGAAGTGCAATGACGCTGATGATGCTTGTGTGTTGCCAGCCGTTGAAGGCTTACTTCGTCGAACTGAAGAGCTTGTAACGTTTATTTATGTTCGATTGTATGACGCAAGAGACAGCTGGGCGCTACAAGTGCTGGTATTTTCAGCTCGCAGACGATCGATGGTGATGGGCAGCGGCCCGATCGACGGCGAAATTAGAACTCGAATCATCTTAGAACTTATGAACTTATTAGGTACGTACTAGTACATGCTTCCGGTAATTATCGAAAATTTCGGGAATTCACGGTACTCTGTTTTGACAAATAAATCATGAATTACATAAGTACAGGCGACTGTACAGATTATCTCAACATTTTGTAGTTAGAGCAATCAAATCTTTTATGCTTTTTTTGTGCCACGTGCAGAAGACCAAGAAAGATCCAGTAGGTAATATGAAAAGGCAAATAGCAAGCGTTTCAATAACGTTTTCACCAGACGAAAAAAAGAGTATGGTGTTGTATTTTTACCGCACTACGCGAGAAGGAGGGTAATGTTTTTAAGCATTATTTTTGTAGCCAGCTCGCGTCATTTCGAATAAGAGCAAGTGTGCTTTACAAGATTCGAATCCGTAATTACTTTTATCGAAATTTTATTATTATATTTTTCCATTTCAACATGACTATCCTACCTACTAATATCCTACTTCCTACTTTCCTATCCTACTAATATTATAAATGTGAAAGTTTGTGAGGATGTTTGGATGTTTGTGGTTCAATCATGCCATAAGAGCTCAACCGATTTCGATGAAACTTGGAATAGATAGTTTCTTTGCCTAGAATAGCATATGGACTATTTTTTATCTCGGTACCACGCAAGCGAAGCCGCGGGCAGAAGCTAGTATTACCTAAAGTAGAAAAACGTGTAGAGATGATGACTGTTTTTGCCATTTTGAACTGTGTCAATCTCTAAATAGCATTAAGCACGTGTACACAACACAATAAGCACAAATAGTGCACAGTACGATCATAATCTAGGCCGTCGTAATTAGTGTAGCAGACAGACCTATGCAGCGGACATCTCGAGAACAGATATTGACTAATTACCATGTTAGGTATCTACATTACCGACTGCTTGCAATATACTAGGTGGATTCATGGTATCCTTCTAATATCCAACTATCCTACTCCCTACTAATATCCTACTATACTATTAAAAATGCGTAAGTTGGTGAGGATGTTTAATGTTTGGATGTTTGTTATTCAATCACGCCGTAACGACTCAACCGATTGCGTTGAAACTTGGATGGAATATAAAGAGTTATTTATCTAGAATAGCATTAGGCTACTTTTTATGTAGCTTTCTAGCTTAGCTAGTGTATACTATCCCGAAAAGGGCTTATTCTACACCCAATTGGCAATAAAGTTTGTTCTACAGCTTTGATTTAACATTTTTTATTGAAAAGCTCTAGGGAAACAAGCTAGGGGATGCGCAGCAGCGCTCTAACTGCGCTCGCTAACCCGCGTGCCCAGCGTGGTGAGTATAGGCGTTTCCCCCCCACATGAAGTCGTTGGAAATCTGTGCACGAAAGGAGCCTCTAAGAGGCGCACTTTAATCCTTTCACTGCACTGATTCTTTCACCGACCGGTCATAGGCCCTTTTCAGGGCCACCATACCTCAACCTGGTCATTGACCTAATACAGGGTGACCAAGAAAGAATCAGTGACACGACAAGCGAGCAACTCACGAACATTACGGACTCCGGCCTCTGACTGTACGTTGCTACTTATTGTATGTAAATGTATGAATTATCTCGGATATTCAAATTAGCTTCCTCCGACCCGAGCTGCAGTGTTATTGCGTAAGAGAAATGGGAATGAACTTCGCAACTTTGAGGATTTATCGATCTTTTATAACATCTGAATGGTTTGAAAATTGAACAGGGAGAAGTTAAGGTCGTGATGTTGTCCCTTGTCAAGTTATTTCTTAATGTTATACGGAGGCAAACAGGCTTACGGCCCATAATTTTTGTCTGCGAACAGCGTGTTTATTTTTTTCAATCACCTACCGAAACTCCTACAACTTGCACAGTTAGTGATAGAAACGAAATGTTTTGATTAGTACCTATCGAATTAATAAATAAATATTCCGGACATATTACACATTGTCAACTGATCCCAAACTAGGCATAGCCTGTACTATGGGTACCAGAGAATGATATACATAATAGATATATATTTAACACCCAGACACAGAACAAACATCTGTGTTAGTCTCAAATGTTTGTCCGCACTGGACAAACATTTGAGACTAATCGAACCCGCAACCTCTAGCGCAGAAGGCAGAGTTACTACCAACTGAGCTATGCGGCCAGTCAATTGAAAAGCTACCCATTTATTATAATGTAAAAATGTCATATAAAAATTGTACCTATTTATTATAATGTACCTAATAATAAAATATGGCATCGCCTAAGGGATAAAATAAAAACCTGCTATGATGATAAACTGTATTCTAAATAAATAAATACATAAATTAATAAAATCTTGTATAACATTTTTCTTAAACCCATGTTTCAGGATAGTGGGAAAACTTCGTTGAAGAAAGTTTGAAACGTTTTGGCTGTTCGCTAAAGTGATCTTCAAAGTTACGAACTTCATTGCGATTTCGCTTACGCAATAGCACCCCTGGATTTGTATGAAATATGCGATTGGGTTGTTGACATTATTTTTTCCTCGTGGCTTTTTTTAAAGTAGTAGTTCTGTGCTATTCACCTTGTATAAGGTGAAGGGGGTTATTCTATCAACAAAAAGAATGAATATTAGCGAACAAAAACATCAATTTTTCATATTTTTTCCCAAACTTGAGTAAGATAATTAGCTGTTTTGGTATTTTTGTAACAGCTTATTGAGTTTGAACTGATTTGATCCCAAAACAGCTGATTTTTGCATGGAGTTTTTCTAATGAAAAATGACGAATTTAATAATTATTAAGCGTTATTATTTCACTCATATGTTCCATAGATATCAATATTTACTTAACATATCTCTTGACTTTTGACCTAAAGCCTGATTTGCTATGTTAAACGCCAATTGATAATAATTTTGGCACATAATTTTTCTTGTGCTATATAGGTCCTATCTCTATGTGTCAGCTAAGGTCAAAAGTTAACATGGTTCGAGTGTCTTCCGTCAAGTAGGTAGAACTACCTATACTTACGTAGTTAGGAGGTACCGTAATAACTAATTGGCTACCTATTTACTATAGTGTAATCAATCATAGACTTATTACTACTAGCTATAAGTCAAAGTCAAAGTCAAAAGGCATTTATTTCAATAAAATCACTGGGATCACTTTGAAACGTCTTAGAAACGAGGTGAAGCTATGCCTGTTCCTCGCGACCAAGCTATAATCTAAGTAAGAGTGTCATAGATTTCAAGAAACAAAGGCCCGAATGACTGACATATAACAACACTATGAATGTTTTAATAGTCTTGAAAAATGCTGTGTTTTGTGATGTTTATCAAAGTTCGAATAAGTACCTAGTTGAAATAAGACCCGCTTGAAATGTTTAGCAGCTCTTCGGAATCTTTTTTCTTTTTCAACGTTTTACAATGTGTATTCGTGACCTGGAATAGACCATTACAGGCAGGTACAGGCTTATTTTTATCCAGGTACCTACCATGCGTGCGAAGCCGCGGACGGAAGCTAGTAAAAATAAGACGCGAGAATGATATCCCGGTACCATCCCATTTCTGACGACCTCGGTGGCGTAGTGGGCGAGTACCCGTCTTAAACGGAAGGGGTGCTGGTTCGATTCCCGCCGCGGGACAAATGTTTGCATGTGCTGCAAATATTTGTTCATGGCCTGGGTGTTGTGGTACCATGGTACTCGTAGTTTCTGATACCACGACACAGGTTATTCTAGTGTGGGGTCAGAACTATGTATGTGACTGATGGTTGTATCTATTTATTTCAAAGTCCTTTTTTTTCGCCCTGACGGGCAGGCTATAGTTCGAGACCATACCGCCTAATAAACCAACTCCCAAGTGCTTTTTACAACTTTTTTTTTTAAATAAGTATAGTAAAAACGGCGGTCGTTTTCGACAGGTGCACGACATGGCTCGTGTCGGGTCGTACGCTATCCTGATTATTTGGGTTCAGTTAAGGTAGAGCCATACGTGCTCACTAACCCGTGACTGGTTTAATCGTTTGATTGAACCTTCCAAGTAAACAATACTACTAAGGGCATTCATTGGACGTAAAGTTTTGCAAAATTATTTCGAATATGGGCATTGGACGGAATAGTTTTAAAACATTATTTTGTGGGTAGGTATGTGTGTCGATTCTGTTGTTGAATTATCATAAAGTAGGTTAGTTTAGCTGCACTAACATTTTATCAAACCTTCTTACCGACCTTGTTATTTCTTTAATAAATTACATTTTTATAGCTGTCACATTAAGTTACTGCACTGTAGGTTATTGCTACAACAGAATCGACACTATAACGTATTATTTATTTACTCTTAGTAGTAACTACGATTACCTACGTTAAATAAAATTACCTACGGTAATATAAAAAATGAAAAACTATGAAACTGCAACCGACAATAACACGCAAGCACTAATTGATTATTCATCAAGTTGAAAGTACCTCTACTTACACCTACCTACAAAGTATCTACTTAAAAGGTTGAACTTATTATTGTGAATGTGAAATAAAAGAAAATAATTTGGAACAAGACAGATTCTGATCAAAAAAGGTTGTTTATTACCTACTACATACAGATCATGCGTCTGCGATGCGATTTCAAATTCAGTGACTTTTCAAACATCATCTTTCTTCACTTCAATATCAACCAACAAAAACAAAAAAAAAAAAGCTAAAATAGAAAGATAATCTTACCGGCAACAATAACAACAAACACAGTCCACACGCACAAAGTTCATTTGTCGTAAATAATATCGATGGTGCACAATCGCGACCGCCTCCGGCATTTGCCTTTACGCGACTGACTGTGACTGACTGACTGAAGTGAGTGACTGACTGGCTTGGCTCTCTCTTTCTGGCTGACTGGATTGGATGGACTGATTGACTGACTGACTCTGGAGTCTGTCTGACAGCTGAACGAATTGGACGATGCCGAAACGACGCGACGACGACGTAGTACGGACGCGACGGATGACCAACCGGACCGACACGCCGACGCGACGCCGACGATGGCGACGACAAAATGTAGACTAGTCTAATCTAAAACTAAACGCGCCTCCACTCCACTTTCTTAAGTTGAGTGGTTCAGTCAGACGAACAACACAACACGCTCTAACTAACATACAATCTAAATATCTAAATAACATACATACATCATACCTGTATTAAATGTAAGTAGGTAGGTAAACCCAATTACGAAAAGTCCAAATCGTTATAGCGTGCATATAATTAGATATGATCCAAGTCAGCGCTGTTGAAGTCTTCGTGTAACAGAAATAGGATGTCGCCTGCTCTGCTCTGCTCACCTTCCCGCCAAAACGGCAGATGTTTGATGGCCTATTGTTATCGGTCGGACCCTTACACAACACTGCTACTTAGTTATAAGCCCTATCACCAATGCAGAAGGTAGCAATTCATCTGCAAAACTGTTCTAAGCATACCTACCTACTGCCACAGATTACTTAGCTTTACTATTTATAATCATCGAAAAGATGACAATGGGGTTTGCTATTAGTCGTGTCACTGGTTCTTTCTGGGTTATTCAACCAAATTATCCTTTAGGTTGGGGAGGTGACATAGAATAATTGATTCTGGGATTATTACCTAAGTTAGGTACTAGATTAGATAGAGATACTACAATAGATATCCATCAGTCATCAACTTATTCCTATTCTACTATTCTGTTGTTCTAATAAAGAATTTGGAAAGCCAAGTCAGCCGAGCTTTGATCATTGTTCATATCCTATCATCATCACAGAACACTATTACTCCCGAGATGATATATGATCATCATGCGTTGGCATCCTATTGGTCTGTGCAATCCGGCGTCTAAAACAAAAAACGCTTTTTCTGTTTATGAAAAGTAGGTGCAGTACCGTATAACGCCATCTATTGGTAAGTAGCTTTAACAAAATAACGCAGGATGAATGAGTATGAATAATTTATTATGATTATTAATGATTATCTATGGGCGCTGCTGCACCCCCTGCAGATGTCAAGATTTATAATTATTACATTCCTTGTGTTAGGTTTAATTTAATTTGTATTTTATTTGATTTTTCTAGTTCAGTCACTTGTTTGACTCTTTGCAATAATTAGTATTTCATTTGAGCTTTCTGGAAGTTGATTTGACTTGTAGCGTAGTACCTGGGAGGGGGAACAAGTATGGCGACTTGGCAGGCATAAAAAGCGTCAGTCGGTCGGCGCTGGGGGAATTGAGCACAACAGCTCTGGCTTTACTATTAAATATTATTAAGTTCTTCAAGTTCATAATTAGAGTGAATTGTACCGGACATTGTGGAAAGTTTATAAAGGTGTAATATAGTTGGTGTTATTCAATAAACTGGAGTGATTATTACATATCAGAAGTGGTAAGAACCTACATAATTTTATGTTTTCTTGCATTTGGGAGCAAAACGCATAACCTTAAAAAAAAAATGTTTACTTGAGAGGTAGGCCTAGAGCGAGAGAACAGGGCTTATTCCAAGCATTATAATTTCTTTAAAATCAGGTTTTACGTTGGTAAATTGATTTATATTTGCAAATAGCATGCCGTTAGTTTAATTTTGGAAGGTTCATTTTATCAACGTATTTATAGACAACTAGCTCCCACCCGCGGCTTCGCTCGCATGGTACCAAGATAAAAAGTACATGGTATTCTAGGTAAAGAACTTTACCTATTCCAAGTTTTAACGAAAGCTGAGAAAGTTGAGCCGTTACGGCGTGATAGAACAACAAAACATTCAAACATCCTCACAAACTTTCGCATTTATAATAATATTAGGATATTATTTGTTAATACTTACATTATTCGTTCTTTGAAGTTAAAAATAAAGTTATCAATAGAACTTAAACATTATACATATTTTAAAATTATAGGTACTTCTGTTTTGTGAACTTGTATCTAAATAAAATGAACATTTACATGGGTTTCTTTTTATTTGTTTCGAGCCGCGGATCATGGCAGACAATGATGAGCCACGGTGCGGTCAAAGCGATCGGAAGGGATGCGGTGGTGCAGTTGCAGCCGTAAGAGGGCGTGGCAGCGTGCACCGTTACCGGAGCCGCAGCCGGCTCAGCAGGCGCAGCTCAACGCGTGAACGGGATCGTTCGCGAGTACGGGAGCGCCTACGTGACCTTGAAGTTGTGGTGCGCAGGAAAAGGAGCAGTTTGCGTTCTACTGATCGCCGCGAACGTGATCTGGAGCACTGGTCTTCTTCTCTGCGTGCATCCCAACAGCGCAGTAGGAGCAACAACAACCGTGAAGTTTGGGTTTGTTCTATAGTCAGTAGGTTTCCCATGATCTGCTTTAACTTTCTGGGTTCTTGTGTTTTTGCCTGTCACACACCTTTCAAGCTGTCTTTGACTGCTCGATATCTTCTGACTATCCAGTACCTTTGTCTAAGCAAAGACAATGTGAGCCGAGCTCCGCCGTGAGACGTGAGCTCATGCGTTTGCTCGATAAGAAGCTTTGTTAGCCGACCACTATATGGAATGATAATTGGATATTTCATGTCGTCTCTCGCTGTCAAGATGCCATCTTGATTCACTATTGGATTCAGTTTGTTATCTAATTTTAGCTAGTTGATATGCATTAACTTTCAATGACTTGACTGAATTCATTTAGTTGAACTTGGTTTATTATAATCAGTTTTGCTGTTCTAAGATCTTGTAATGTGAGATACTTCGGTCTTTGTTTATTCTAGGAGTCAATTCCCGTCTTATGCAATCCATGCTAATATGCGTGTTACTTTTATAAATTAGCTGTGACGATTTAATAAATCATCCATGATGTTGCTATTTAGAATGCTGTTTTGAACTACGTTCACTTGTTTTTTACTTTGGGTTTAAAGTCCCGTGATGATAACCAGGTGGGTCCTCGCCACCACAGTGAATGCTCCATCAATTGACAAAAAAATGAATCCCCTATTCGCTGAATCAGCTGGATTCTCTTTTGTGTTTACGTAATGCTAAGTTCTGGTAGCATTGTGCTATTTTCTTGATTATATTCGCTACAAAAGGCTTCCAGTGCTCTGGATAGCCTTGAATACAGCTGTGCGTGACTTTCGAATAACTACAACCATATATTTTGATGATATAGTTACATAAGTTATATATATAACAATAAGACAAAGCTGTCTATGAATACATATAATTTAGTTGTTTTACAATTTTAATTTGATTTCATGCGAAGAATCGATGAATTTCTGCAATTAAGTGAACTATGTTCGCCAAAACAATGAGGGCATTTACTTGCTGACGCTGATGACACATGCATCGATTTCTTAATTTCATGTTAGATTATATATTTTCCGTCATTGTTTGATCTAAAATGCTTTCTTCAGTTTTGATGAAATGATGCTGCTTGATGATTTTGCTTCTGAGAGAACTGTGATTTCGGTATCACATTTTGACATTGCTTAGCTGAATCTAGAGTTTTTAAACTTCGAGGTTTGTAACAACTCCTATCTATTCAGAATAAGATTAATTATCCAATTTCTACGATAGATCTGCAGTGAGATGCACAGGAGTCGACGTCTTATGTCGACGCTAAGCTTCGTTTTTGGCGTCGAGACTCTCTGGTGTGACGTGATGTAGCCGTTTGATAGCTGTTAACGACTGCTGCTGAATATTGGAAAGGTTGAGAAAGATGCTCACGTGTGACGTTAAGATTTGTTTTCGATTACAGAATCTATGATTTAAGTTTTCCCAACAAATGTTGTAGTTGTCCGTGCTAATCGTTAGAGGCTGGATCAAACGTTCCGCATCTGCTTTAACTTTGTTTTTCAAGAACTGCATTTTCTGAGCTGTTGACAACGAGGGGTTGTTATGAATGGCTTCATTAGTCAGACAGATTTTCAAATGATACCAAGGATAATGTACTACCGTGTAGTATTTATTATATAGTCTTTGATAATACTCATTCGTGAAAGTTATCTGTAAACACCGGAATGTTTAATTGAGGTGTCGAATTATCGCGATATGATGCTGATCACATTCTTGATCTGATAGATTTTCTCATGCTATTGTATATACGTTAGTCGTTCGTTCTTATTATGGTTGAACTCATTCGTTTCATCTTCTTCTAACTCTGTCATGATCTCCCAAAGAGAATTGTCCACTACCGTACAGCGAGTTTGTTAGATTCGCAGGGCGTCTTTGAACTCCCATTTATCTCGGAATGACTAGATCTCTATGCTCTATACAGCTCTCACGAATGCTTTAAAATTAATGGACATGCTTTCGAAGCATGTCGTCCAGCTTACTGTTACATCCTTTCGTCACTACGGCGGGGGCTGCTGATGCTCTAGTCCGCTTCGTTGGCTCGACGGTGGACGGACCTGCTTTTTCTTGCTGAAGAGTTTCTCTTTGTTCAGAAGTTGCTGGCTGCTTACTTTTTAGTAATAGTTGTTCATCATAGCCATCACTAATAATTAACCTTTTCGCTGATATATAAATATATTTTATAAGCTCAAACTCAGAATTGACAAAGTACTCATGATTTGTAGTTTCCTCAGGACGAAGTTTTCGATGTTTTAGTGTATCTCTTTCAAAGACCAATATCTTTTCCATTATGAATTTATTATATTCTTTATTTCCTTACTGTTTAGCTTTGTGGGAGAAATAACTTGGCCGAGGTAAATACATTCTTCTACATAGGTAGGTATTCTAAGTTGCTGTTGTTAATTTGAATGGGTATTTTAATATGATTGGTCATCAGTTTTATCTTGGAAGCGTTCATTTGTAGACATACTTTTGTGCTTTATGCTACAAGTTGTTCCGGCACTAAACTTAAATGGTTTGAATTGTCAGATATCTGTATAAGATCAAGCGCGAAACGTAGGTGGGTTAAGCGTTGTCCCATTTATCTGTATGCCATAACTGTCCCAGGTGAGGTTTCTAAATATAAGTTAGAGAGTTGCGGAAAATAGCTTTGGTGACATGGGATCTTCCTGCCTCACACCTTTTCTTATGTTGAATTCTTCTCCTAGTCGCTCTGTTTTTACTTTTGAGGTCATAATGGATGTCCTATATACTCCTTGGTTTAGTAGAGCTTCCATATCTTTTAATGTTTCAGGGAGTCAAAGGCTTTGTTATATTATATAGTCTACGACATAAGGTAGTACGGCAATCCGTATTTGTTATAATTTTCTATGGTTTCCTTGATCGGATGTATGTTTTTATTGTTGAAAAAAAAACTGATCGGAAACCCTTCTTTCGGTTCCAGTTCTTTCGGTTGGTTTTCGTCCATAATACGTGTGATTCGTTTCAATAACTATGATAAGAGATAATATAGTAGAAGGAAGAAAGAAAGAAAATAGATTTATTTAGGTCACACACAAGAACAATAGTAGTTTGTTGGAACTGTAAGTTGAGCTATACGCTAAATGATGATGATGATATGAGTGCGCACTGGCTAGGTAAAACATGCGCGCGCTGTCTAGTGCAGCGTATTATCTTCTATTCTATAGCCAAAATTCATAGCTAAGGCTAGTGTTCGATGTGCATCGAACAAGAAGCAATAGTGATTCCTAGTCTCACCAATTTAAATCATCTATGTTTAATCAATTGAAAAATGAACTGTTCAGGCGAAGCTTTTATATTTCGCTATCGCTACTCTATAGTTAGTTAATGAGCTATAGGTATTGCAAGAAGTGGCTGGTTTGCAATACCATTTATCCATTATAATTTCTTCCGTAAGAATTGATTGGTTTACAGCTAGAAAAACAAGTAGGTTGTCGCGTGAATTGATTGGCTCGCTTCAACATTTTTATAAAGACCCATCCGTAGGATTGATTGGTTTACGGTTATGAAATGGTTTAACATTTTTATATTCCGCTGTCGCTACTCTATGTAGATAATTAATGAACTATAGGTATTGCATTTCTTCCGTAAGAATTGATTGGTTTACGGCTAGAAAAACAAGTAGGTTGTCGCGTGAATTGATTGGCTCCTTCTACATTTTTATAAAGACCCATCCGTAAGATTGATTGGTTTACGGTTATAAAATGGTTAAACATTTATATTTCGCTGTCGCTACTCTATGTAGATAATTAATGAACTATAGGTATTGCAAGAAGTGATTGGTTTGCAATACCAGTTATCCATGATAATTTCTTCCGTAAGAATTGATTGGTTTACGGCTAAGAAAACAAGTAGGTTGTCGCGTAAATTGATTGGCTCGCTTCAACATTTTTATAAAGGCACATCCGTAAGAATTGATTGGTTTACGGTTATAAAATGGTTAAACAATTATATTTCGCTGTCACTACTCTATGTAGGTAGGTAACGAACTATAGGTATTGCAAGAAGTGATTGGTTTGCAATACCAGTTATCCATGATAATTTCTTCCGTAAGAATTGATTGGTTTACGGCTAGAAAACTAGGCCCATCCGTAAGAATTGATTGGTTTACGGATTGGCAAATTGTGAGAAATTATTGGTTCACAAAAGATTATAAAGTTCACATGTACAAACTTATTTTACGGTTTTTACTTATTAAAATTGATGTACTTTTTTTAGAAATATTATTCAATATTATAGAAATTGATTGATTAAGTGCCTATAGTTAAGATTTATCAAGGTATTGTTAAAATAATAATTGAGTACCGACCGATACAAGACTATATTATGTATTGTACTATGTATTTGTGATCATAATTATTTCGTTGTAGTGTTGTATTTAATAGTTTTTGTCTGATAATTTGTAACCTACCAACTGGCCATGTGTTAGGTTATTCTGTCGGCGTGCATGAGGACATGCACAGGGTCAGGACGGACGAGTGTTAGGTTTAATTTAATTTGTATTTTATTTGATTTTTCTAGTTCAGTCACTTGTTTGACTCTTTGCAATAATTAGTATTTCATTTGAGCTTTCTGGAAGTTGATTTGACTTGTAGCGTAGTACCTGGGAGGGGGAACAAGTATGGCGACTTGGCAGGCATAAAAAGCGTCAGTCGGTCGGCGCTGGGGGAATTGAGCACAACAGCTCTGGCTTTACTATTAAATATTATTAAGTTCTTCAAGTTCATAATTAGAGTGAATTGTACCGGACATTGTGGAAAGTTTATAAAGGTGTAATATAGTTGGTGTTATTCAATAAACTGGAGTGATTATTACACTTGTCTGTGAATACCCTCAAGTTTGATTGTAAAAATATATCCTCTAACTAAATTGCGACTAGCCATAGATTATGGAAGGAATGTGTCTAACTGCCAGAAAGAACTGACTGTCAGAAACTTTTATTCGAGTAATGTCAAAGCAAACAGCTGTCAAAACAAAAGAAGACGAAAATGCCTGGCGCCGTGTCTGAAATTATCGACGATATCGAGGATTTGATATCATCCCAGGACATCACACCCAAAGAAAGATACGCAAGCCGCAAAAATGTGAACGTCCGTTACAAAAAACGCGAGAACCGAGTTTCGGAGCCTGTGGAAAAACTTATATTGGAGAGTGTTGTGCCAGGTAACCTGTAACCAAGAAACTGTTATTTTTACTTAGAATTGAACTTTGTTAATACTAAAGCCCTGTGGTTGGTAAATACCCATTTCTACGACCAAGCTAGACCCTAATTATAAGCAACAATACATCTTATCTTTTTTCAAAAACAAAATCTGTTGCTTGCTAGGTATACCTACATAAGTTACTTTCCGAAACATTTACTTCGGTTTTCGTGTCTAATAGTACTGGGAAACCCGTCATAAATAATCATCAACTTCCTGCCCTTATCCCTCATTATGTGGGGTTGCCACAACATGTATTCTTCTTCCATTTGCCTCTATCAGTCATCAGCATCACCTTAGTGCTCACTCCTTTTCATATTATCCCATATCTTTCACACCATCCATCTTGGCCTACCGCTACATCCATCCACATTCAACTTTTAAAATACAACTTCACATACATTTAAGTGCCTCAACTCCAGGGACTCAGACAATATATGTGAAGACATGGGGCTGCGCGCACAACAACTCAGACTCGGAGTACATGGCCGGTCTGCTTGCGGCACACGGCTACCCGCTGACTGAGGACAAGTGGGCGGCCAAGCTGTGGCTGCTCAACTCCTGCACGGTCAAGGGACCTTCTGAAGACCATTTTAAGTGAGCATCTGATACATACAACCAAAGACATTATCTTACGTATTAAGTTTATTATGTATTGATTAATAAATTGCTGATTTGTAAAGTTTGAAATCTTTTATATATTACCTACTAGCTACCGCCCGCGTCTTCTCTCTAATGGTACCTACATAAAAAGTAGCCTTTATGATATTCTAGGTAAAGAACTCTTTATATTTCAAGTTTCAACTAGCTGTCTCAAAGCTGTTACGGCGAGATTGAATAACAAACATCCAAACATCCTCACAAACTTTCGCATTTATAATATTAGCAGGATTCATAATTATTATAGGGTGCTTTTTCTAGCAGCCATTGCAAGAAATGTAAATAGAAGGTGATTCCTAATATTGCGAGCATTAAAGCATCCTATATAATTATGAAATGGAAGAAGAATTCAGGTTGTGCCATCCTCACATAATGTGGGATAAGGGCAGGAAGATGATAATTGGAACTATCGTGAATCAGCTACCTCATTCAAATAATATTTTCAGGAATGAAGTAGAGCTCGGACAGAGCCGCGGCATCCACGTGGTGGTGGCGGGCTGCGTGCCCCAGGGAGCCCCCCGCGCCCCCTACCTGCAGGGGCTCAGCGTCGTGGGGGTGCAGCAGATCGATAGGATTGTGGAGATTGTTGAGGAAACACTAAAAGGTAGAATCTCTTTTAATAATTTCAACCGTTGGAAGTCAACTGCTGTACCGTAAGGTTCTGTGGTGGGCTATGAAAGAGAAGGGAGTGCCTGGGAAGTACGTACAGCTTGTACGTGCTATGTACGAAAGAGCTAACACACACGTCCGGTCCGAAGCTGGAGTTACCGACAAGTTCAATGTGGCTGTAGGCTTGCACCAAGGATCGGCTTTAAGCCCTTATCTGTTCCTCCTGGTAATGGATGCTCTGACATCAGACATACATGAGGACGCCCCTTGGTGCATGCTGTTTGCCGACGACATTGTTCTTGTCGGAGAAAATGCACTTGAGGTCCAGAGCAGGCTGGGAAAATGGCAAGAGAGACTGGAGAGTGTCGGATTGAAGATCAGCAGGACAAAAACTGAGCATCTATTCTGCGACTTCGGTGGTCCCTCCGGTTTCTCTCCCATTGCCTTAGATGGTGTATCCCTACCAGTCTGCTCCGACTTCCGGTACCTCAGTTCATTAATCCAGAACGACGGCGATATAGACCGGGATGTGAAAAATAGAATAAATGCGGGATGGATGAAATGGCGACAGGTCACAGCAAATACGTGTGATCCAAGAATGCCCCTTAAACTTAAGGGGAAAATTTACAAAACGATCATAAGACCTGTCGTACTGTATGTAAGAAGAGTGCATGCTGCGGAAATGAGAATGTTGAGATGGATGTGTGGAGTTACTAGAATGGACAAGATACGGAATGAGTACATCAGAGGAAGTTTGAAAGTAGCGCCAGTGACTGAGAAGTTGACGAGCAAAAGGTTAGCGTGGTATGGGCATGTCATGCGGAGGGAAGAATGTCATGTGACTAGAAGAGCATTAAATATGAATGTGGAAGGATATAAGGGAAGAGGTAGACCAAAGAAAAGATGGATAGACTGTGTGAAAGATGACATGAGTAAGAAAGGAGTGAATACTGATATGACGGCTGATAGAGGGGAGTGGAAGAGGAAAACATGTTGTGCCGACCCCACATGAAGTGGGATAAGGGCAGGGAGATGATGATGGAAGTCAACTGCTGAACATGGCCACAGATTTCCAGAGCGAATTTCTATCATGTGCAGGTAAATTTGCCACGAATCGAAGTTTCACTGCATGATAAAATCCGAGATGGGGTAATTCGTAGGAGGACCAAGGTCACCGACATAGCATACAGTGGGCAGGCGATATAGCTCGTAGAACTAAAGGTTCGCGAATGGCGACCACAAACCGAACAACATCAGTGTTGGAAAGCCCTATTCATTCAGAGCCCGAAGGGTAGGCGCGTATGTTTTTATTTTTCCAAGTGAATCGCTACCATTGTCTCTTTTCCTCCTAGGCCACACAGTCCGTCTATTCGGTCAACGTAAGACCCAAGACGGTCGCAAAGCTGGAGGCGCCTCCCTACTCCTGCCCAAGGTCCGGAAGAATCCCCTCATCGAGATCATATCCATCAACACGGGGTGCCTCAACCAGTGTACCTACTGCAAGACGAAGCATGCCCGAGGGGAGCTGGGAAGTTACCCCCCGGAGGAGATAGTGGAGCGGGCGGTGCAGTCCTTTAAGGAAGGAGTTTGCGAGATCTGGCTGACTAGTGAGGATACAGGTATTATCATTTGTTCGAACATTTTTAAAGAGCACGAATGTTTTTGTACAATGTCTGTCTGGGGAAGTAGGGGCTTATTCAACTAATTGGCAATAAAATTTGTTCTATACCATTGGAAATTCATAATTTTTCATTGAAAAAACTCTATGTAAAAATCTTCTGCTTTTGGGTCAAATCAGTTCAACTCAATGAATCAGCTGTTTTAGGTAGCAATCTTGATGCCGAACTCATACGTTTCCTAATTAGTTATAAAGATTATAAAAAAACCAAAATATGTACAAAAATATTCAAAAAAAGAAGGATCATCGAAAAAATGATAGGCCCCAAGCCGTGTTTGTTGCCTTATTCTTCTAGGCTTGGTCGCGTGGAACAGGCATCGCTTCACCTAGTTTATTGTTTATAGTATAACTTCCTTTCGGGATGGTATACATGTTATTGACCATCTTGTATTGTAAACTAGGAATAACAAAAAAAAAACTACTGCGGCTAAGTAGTAGTAACAAGGTATTTCACCTTGTGTTGCAGGTACATACGGGCGCGACATCGGCACGTCGCTGCCGGAGCTGCTGCGGCGGCTGGTGGACGTCATCCCCGAGGGGTGCCGCCTGCGCCTCGGCATGACCAACCCCCCCTACATCCTGGAGCACCTCGATGAAGTGGCCAAGATCATGCACCATCCTAGAGTTTACAAGTACGTTATGCATCCTACTAATTTAATGTATAAACTAGCTTCCACCTGCGGCTTAGCTTGCGTGGTACCTACATAAAAAGTATCCTATATGCTATTCTAGATTCCTGACTGGTCTCATAGCTTAGTTAGTAGTAACTCTTCCTTCTGCGCTAGAGGTCGCGGGTTCGATCCCCGCACTGGACAAACATTTGTGTGATAAACACAGATGTTTGTTTTATGTCTGGGTGTTAAATATTTATCTATTATATCAATAATAACATGTATTCCATCCCAAAACGGGGTTTATTCTACCAATGAAAATAAATAATTTTAGCGAAATAAAACTTCAATTTTTATTTTTTTTTGTTTGTTTCATCTTAAGATCTAATAACTAAACATACAAGAAGTTCGGAATCAAGATTGCTACCGAAAACAGCTGATTCATTGAGTTTGACCTGATTTAACCCCAAAACAGCTGATTTTCGCATAGAGTTTTTTCAATGAAGAATGTCCAATTTCCAAAAGTCGTAGAACAAACTTTATTGCCAATTGGGTGTAGAATAAGCTCCTTTCGGGATGACATACATATTATGAATCAGCTTGTATATATCAGTCTTTGGTACCCATAGTACAGGTTTGAAAGTAGCGCCAGTGACGGAAAAGTTGAGAAGTAATAGGTTAGCATGGTATGGGCATGTCATGAGGAGGGATGACAGTCATGTAACGAGAAGAGCGTTAGGTATGAATGTGGATGGATATAAGACTAGAGGAAGGCCGAAGAAAAGATGGATGGATTGTATTAAAGATGACATGAGTAAGAAAGATGTGAGTGCGGAGATGACGGCTAACAGAAGAGAGTGGAAGAAGAAAACATGTTGTGCCGACCACACATAATGTGGGACAAGGGCAGGAAGAAGAAGAAGAAGAAGAAGGTACCCATAGTACAGGCTATGCCTAGTTTGGAATCAGTTGATCGTGTGAATATGTGCGGAATATTTTAGATAAAGACCAAGTTTCAACGAAATCAGTTGAGACGTTACTGCGTGATTGAACAACAAACATTCATCTATAATATTGGTAGGATATTGAACTTGCTCCCATTTTCACATTTATGTTTTTTGATAAGATTATTTGTACAACGTTAGGTGGTAGGTGGTAGTTATGTCAACAAAAATGAAATGAAATGAAATAAAACTTTATTGAGGACCTTTAAAAAAAGAAAACACAGTTTTTACAAAATGGCTTATAAGTCTAAGATAAGGTCCTACAATCGGCGGTCTTATCGCGGTTTGCGATTTCTGCCAGACAACCGTTAAAAAACATATACTATAAACAATAGTGATGATTAAAGGTATTGTGTATGTTTGTGGAGGTTCCTGCACGTGCCGGTGCAGGCGGGCAGCGACCAGGTGCTGGCGGACATGAAGCGCGAGTACACGAGGGCAGACTTCCAACATGTCGTCGACTTTCTCAAGGAAAAGTGAGTACTATACTGCACTCGCACTTTTTGGAGGAGGTAGGGCAGCGAGGTTTCTCGTTATTGGAGCAGCCCGTCTAGGGACTGAATTACCGGAATATAAAGGCACCTTTAAATAACGATATGACGTCATACCGATATATTCCGGTTACCCGAATATTTCTCTACCGATAAATATAACGGTACCGGAAAATCTGGCTTCGCAGTTCATTTCGGTTTATTTCGCTACTGGTACCTATAATCAAAATAAATAAAGGTTTATAAAGGTTTTCTTTGATGAAACGCCGCGGCTCAAAATTTCGGTACCGAAATCTACCGGTATGAAATAACGGTACCGTAATGCCCTACCGGTATAGCATAATGGTACCGAAATGTTTTAACGGTACCAGTACCTATAACCTCTACCGCTTTCAGTCCCTGAGCCCGTCTGTAGAGGTACCTCCGCCTTACAGAAGATCGTAGCCAAATAACATTATTTGTTTCAAATAGTGTTGTGTACCTGCGGTGAGTAAGGTTGCCAGAGCTCTTTAGGGGGTGGGGGGAGGGTTCGGCAATGCGTGCTTGATGCCTCTGGCATTGCAAGCGCTCATAGGCTACGGTAACCGCTTTCTGCCACTTCAGTTGTATAAAAAATAAAACTCGCTTATCGTTCTTGTTTTGCCTTTATTTCAGTTCTTTCTTTCTGCAAGATATCAGAAAATAAACTTACAATTTTTTTTACCAGTTATCGGAATTATGGGAGCTAAAATACCTACTGCTTGAAAAATAACAGAGGCAAGTGGAGACGCCTTAGGACTAAATATTATTTCGGCCCAATTGTCTCGGTTTTCGGAACATTACTAAAGTACATCTAAACTGAACTGAATTCAATAAAACAACTATCGAACTAATTTACTGTTTTTGTTTTCAAAAAACAGTAGAAAGATACGACTCGTATTATTTAAAAAAAAATGTATTTTCCTTGTGGTTGATTGATTTGAATTAGTTCACAGTATTATTAACATTAATATTAAATGTACTTGCTTAGTGGGACAATTGTTCCAATTTTCGGCCCTATTGGGCCGTATAAAATTGTTGTAGTAAGGAAGTCTCCACTTTGTTTGCCTCTGTTCTTGAACTTTAGGTTTTTTTATCTCCCATAATTCCGATCACTGGTCATAACACACACTATGATTTTTTTATAATATCCCAAAAGTTTCGACTCGGAGGGAAACACAACTTAAGCTAGTGGCTCCGTAGCTTAGTTGGTTAGAGCGTCCCCGTGTCTAGTGGAATGTTAAGGGTTCAAATTCCGTCCGAGTCGTGATTTTTAGGGATATAAAAAGAAACAACAGTTTTTTTTTGGTTTAGGCAAGACGAAATAAAATCGGTCACCAAATTTGCCGCCCTAGGCACAAGTCTACTCAGTCTGGTGAATCCGCCTCTTTGCACGTGTTGCAGGGTTACCGGCATCACGATCGCGACCGACATAATCTGCGGGTTCCCCACCGAGACGGAGCGGGACTTCGAGGACACGATGGCGCTGTGCGACAAGTACCGCTTCCCCTCGCTGTTTATCAACCAGTTCTTCCCTAGACCTGGTACTCCAGCTGCTAACATGACCAGGGTGAGTCTAACTGTTTTTATGATCATATTTTATATAATTGGTAATAAACATAATATTTGTGCACTTTCAACAAATAAATAAATAAATAAACGCTATCCTACTTCCTACTACTAAAAATGCAAAAGTTTGGACGTTTTTCTTTTTTTTATTTTATTTGTTTTTTCCCTTTCGGGATGGCTATGGCATCTACGCCTCTAGGCCCGCCAAGTCTTACGTTTATTTTTCGTTTGTCTTTATAACCTTTCTTCTTAATTTAACTTCTTGTTCAAGTTCAGTTTTAGTAAGATATGATGGTGGTGGCTATCTTACTAAAACCTCTTGGCGCCAACTCGAAAAATGCACTTGCACTCATTTCACTTCACTTGTGCGTTTTACTCAAACAATATTACGCAAAACACCACCATAATAATAATAAGAACACCAAACAGTCACACACATAGTCCTGACCCCACACTAGGATTCCCTGTGTCCTGGGTAAGTACAAGTACCATGGTACCACAACACCCAGACCAGGAACAAATATTTGCAGATCATGCAAGAGTTTATCCCAAAGAAAATCCTTCAGTTTTTAACAGCTGCTGGACTTTGCGGTGAACTTTGAAGGCCCTGTAAAGGGGCTCCACAAATAACAAGTGGTGATCACAATAGGAACACCAGTTGTGGCTGCAGTGACACCATAGCCACATAAAGTAAAAAAAAAAGGGTTTGTCCCGCAGCGGGAATCGACCCCGCACCCTTTGCGTCTCAGACGGGCACTATCCCGCTAAGCCACCGAGGTCGTTTTTTTAGTTCATCTTCATAATCTTATGATGATTGTAACATTTTTGTTCCAGGTACCCGGCCAAGAAGTGAAGAGGCGTACGAAAATGCTGTCCGAACTGTTCCGTTCGTACGAGCCGTACGGACACAACGTGGGCAAAGTGTATGAAGTTCTCGTCACGGATGTCTCACACGACAAAAACTACTATGTCGCCCACAACGAGTTCTACGAACAAGTCCTAGTGCCGAAGGAAGACAAATATATGGGCAAAATGCTCACTGTGAAAATAACCAGTGCAACAAAGTTCTCTATGATGGGGGACCCGATAGACAAGCCCAAAATGGCGGGGTTGACTACACCCTTGAAAAAAGGGGAGGTTTCGGGGGTAAACAAAGCCGAGGAGACTATAATGCCGTATCCGTTCTATGCGATTATTGTGTTCTTTATCGCTAGGATACTGTGGTTTTTGTTTTTATAATTTAGTCAATATATTTATTTTGTAAGTATATTTTTTGTTGTCATTTTGAGACGTTAAGAAAAGTGTGAGTGGACACATTCTTAGTTGTAGAAAAATTCTACTATAATATCTTTGGTTGTTAAATTAGGTCAATGTTAAATCACTTACGATAATAATTAGCTTACGATTGTAATACTATTTCATGTAAAAAAAAGTCATACGGCATCGAAATGCCACGACGTTCTTGCTGGCAGAACCGACAACTGTTGGAGAAAAAAAGGTCATTACATGCCTCTGACTACCCCCTTAGACTACTTCAAGGATCTGATAGCCTGGAGATCTTAGAGAATGTCTACCATGCTTAAAGATAAAAGTCATGAGCCAATTTTTTTAAGTTAGTACCTAGTAGGTCAAGATAGTACTTAATGGGTTCAAATCCCAAGATGGTCAAATTTGTATCACTTTAAGAGAATATAAAAATCAAAATAAATTGTCGAGTGGGCGGAATGAAGAAAGCGACAGCGTTATGTACTATAATTGAATGCGGAAAGAGATAGCAAGCGTTAGAAGGCGCTCGAAAGTAATCGACGTAAGCGACATATAAGAAAATATCGATTATCTTAAAAACTATCAATTTTTTTTAAAAGTGTCTTGGATTTAGGTACCCAATGCTATTGTCTAACACAATATTTAAAAAAAGTTATTTTTGTTAGATAGTCTCAGAGTATTTCCGAAAAAACTGTTAAAGAGGACCCAACTTTAAAAAAAATAATCTATCGAGAAAAGTTTTACCTATCGCGTTTCTGTCTTGGATTTACGTAAATAAAATGCTCAAATCATAACTGTGCGTTTTGCGGTCATTGAGAAAAAACAATTCAAAAATCATAAAACAATTAAACCCTCACCTTAACAAACTTTTATTAACATACACCGACGAAAGCATAACCCTCCCTATCTCCCGCAGTAGGCTAAACCCCGACACACAGGTACGTATAAAATGCTCGCATTACAGAAACAATACCAAGTCAACAATAGTGTCCTGTGTCAGGATGCACGGTTCAGCGCACGTTTTGTGGTGATGTTATAAATGGCTGGTCGTCTGTCTGTCTGTCACTTGTGGTAGTGATGGCTGCGTACCAGCAGGGCGCGAAGCGGCAGAAAGTGAGGGAAGCCAGGGAAAATGATTATTTTCAGGGTAAGTCAATACAAGGTAATATGTAGGTATACCATCCTGAAAGGGGGTTACTACATTAATTAACTTACCTTCTGTGCCAGATCCGGTTTTGGCTGAAAATCTGTGTTCACAAAATTTCACTGAGCCATAGCCTATTTGTAGTGCTGCAGCACACACAAACTTACCTACCAACTGTTATTTACTTTTTTAAATGGCTTTTTTGTTTTTTTATGTTTGAAATTGTATAACTATGTTATTAATTGTGTGTATCCGTGGTGCCAAATAAATTTATATCTATCATCTATCCCGCTTAATTCTAGTGATCAACATGTAATTTAAGTTTATGGGACAATGTCAAAATCAATGTTTCTTTAATTCATTAATTCATAGTTTATTTGTGATACACAGGTAAAATAAAGTTGTCAATTTGTCTTGGCACTCAAAATACAAGCTTGCGCTTAGTTTCAGTGCTAAGAGCCCATGATTTTTCTGTGACTAATGACTGAAATAAACAAATTGTATTTGTAATTTTGTAATCTATTAAAAAAAAAAGAATAATAAGCGAAATAAATATCTAAATTCACCCAATTTTTCTAAAATGAGCTGTTTTTGGTATTTTTCATCTGTTATTTATTATTAAACGTACGAGAATCATTCTCGACCTTAGCGACCTAGCGTGTGGCCCGGTTGAGACGCAAAAGGTATAGCTATATAGCTTAATAAATAATAATAAAATAATAAATATTCCGGACATATTACACACGGTCAACTGATCCCAAACTAGGCATAGCCTGTACTATGGGTACCAGAGACTGATATACATAATAGATATATATTTAACACCCAGACACAGAATAAACATCTATGTTAATCGAATCCGCTCGATTAATATCAGTCTCTGGTACCCATAGTACAGGCTATGCCTAGTTTGGGATCAGTTGACCGTGTGTAATATGTCCGGAATATTTATTATTTTATTATTATTTATTAAGCTATATGGTGCTATATTTATATTATAGTGCTATATATATATATATTTTTTTTGTATATAGTGACTATACTCTATATTTTTTATTTTTATACTATTATTTTATTTTATTTTTATACGCATATTTTTTATACTCTATATTTTTTATCAGGAATTGACAAGATAGAGTACAGCAACTCGGCTGGTCCAGGCGAAGCCACGCGCTACCGCTACTACAGCAGCGGGGAGAGGGTGCACAATAAAACTATGGAGGAATGGCTGAAGTACAGTGTATCCCTCACCGAATTTAGGAGCAATGGTCAGTATTACTTACTTGCAATCCTAATTCCTACAGATATTATTAATGCGAAAGTTTGTGAGGATAAATAAATAAATAAATAAATAAATAAATATTCCGGACATTATCACACACGGTCAACTGATCCCAAACTAGGCATAGCCTGTACTATGGGTACCAGAGGCTGATATACATAATAGATATATATTTAACACCCAGACACAGAACAAACATCTGTGTTAGTCACAAATGTTTGTCCAGTGCGGGAATCGAACCCGCGACCTCTAGCGCAGAAGGCAGAGTTACTACCAACTGAGCTATGAGGCCAGTCAAAGGATGTTTGGATGTTTGTTGTTCAATCGCGCCGTAACGGCTCAACCGATTTCGTTGAAACTTGGAATAGTTAAAGTTCACCTAGAATAGCATATAGGGTACTTTTTATGTAGGTACCACGTGAGCGAAGCAGTGGGTGGAAGCTAGTATTAAATAAATGCACGAAAGGCGCCTAATAAGATTTTTAATCATATTAAAATTATTTTTGTACAAAGAGGCGCACTTTAATCCTTCCATCACACTGTTTCTTTCACCGACGGTCTTAGCCCCTTTTCAGGGCCACCATACCTCAACCCTGGTCACTGACCTAATACAGGATGACCAAGAAATAATCAGTGACACGACAAGCAAGCAAGTATTGCAATATTTATAAAAACGGTAATTAACATAGATCTATTGGTGTAAGGATCTATGGTAGGGGAAAGGCGTACAAAATGACATAGGTGGACAAAACGACACATTGGTCTTTTCTCCGAAACCATAGACTGTTTAGTTCCCGTATCGACACACAGAGGCCGCCTAGGACGGCGGTTTGCAAATTTTACACCAGCACCAGCAGCAGTGCTGGTGTAAAATTTGCAAACCGCCGTCCGCGTCAAATGGCCGAGCGGGCGTGCCTGGCGTTGCGACAGGTTGCTGCCTGTTCCTAGGCGGCCTCTGTGTGTCGACACGGGAACTAAACAGTCTGTGGTTTCGGAGAAAAAACCACTGTGTCGTTTTGTCCACCTATGTCATTTTGTACGCCTTTCCCCTAGTTTAAAATTATAATTATCTTTTTTCTTTCAGGTTCAGATGGCTATGGCCGCGCCACCCACTCCCGTCCCTGGGACGACACAACGAATTCCCTTGAAAACTACAAACGCTGCATAAAAGCTCTCTTCGATTTCTGCACGAAACTGGGCGTTAGGTACTGGACCGCGTTCGATACCGACTTGGTACCAGTTACTGACAGCTGGGACGAGATGCGGACGAGTTGGGACGAGATTGTGGAGTATGTGGGCGAGTTGAATCAGCGGTATCATTTGAAGTTGTTGTGGGTTGCGCCCGATTTGCATTCTCATCCGAGGTAATTGGAAATCTTTTTTTTTGAGTGCTGGCTCTTATTTGGCCCAGCGAATTAGCATTGCCATCCAGCGTGGCAATTCCGCCAGCGTCTTGGGGACGCTTCCGACTGGTAGTGATCTGGATCAGTTGAGCTATCTATAGATCGTTTGTAACGGTCTTTAGATAGCTCAACTGTTTCATGTGTATTTTGTAAATATCAACTTGTATTAGTTATAAGTCTCTTTCTGTAAATAAAGTTTTAATTATTTTGATTTAGTCCACTTTCACAACCATTTTTCACAACTAGTTAAGAAAAAACACTTTTTATTCCTATTTCTTAACTGGTTATTAAAATGGAATAAAAAGTGGCCTTTCTTAACTGACCTCCGAAAATAATTAAGAAAGGAGAAATATGATTCTGCTTTTACAACTAATTAGAAGTAAGAATCTGTACTGTTAAATGGTTCTCTTAAAGTGTCGACCTCGGTGGCGTAGCGGGCGAGTGCCCGTCTGAGACTCAGGGGCTGTGGGTTCGATTCACGCTGCTGGATAAATACTTGCATGATTTGCAGATATTTGTTCCGGGTCTGAGTGTTGTGGTACCATGGTACCAGTAGTTTCTGATAACCAAGACAGGGAATCCTAGTCTGGGGTCAGGGCTATGTACGTGACTATTGGTTGCCAAGACCGTTCGTCGTGGCTGATAGGGAGGTCTATGTCAGGCTGATGATTGATGTTATTGATGTGAGGCTGGTTGTGGACAACGGGGCTGATTATACTTTAAGAACCACCTATTCTATCAGATTTGTTATGTTATTTTTAAGTGTAATTGTTTGTTGGCCTGAATAAATGAAAATAAAATAAAATGATGATGATGAAATTTCAGATATGCCTCGGGAGCGTTCACGAGCAACGATGCCACCACCTTCACGCAAGCGGCCGCCCAAATAAAGAAATGCCTCGAAATATCCCAGCGGTTGAACGCCGAATGTTTTCTAATATGGCCGTACAGAGAAGGCTACTATTCAATCTTCCACAACGAAGTGCCTAAAGAAATCAAGCTATTTTCTAAATTGCTCAAAATGACTGCCGAATACAAAGACAGATTGAGCTATAGATGCCAATTGCTTTTAATGCCTTATAACAGGTACCTATAATATGTGGGTAGTTGTGTTTCCTTGTTTTTGCTTGTGTTTACTCTCCGTTTGTGTGAAATCGATCTCATACAATACCTGTGTAGAATTTTATTCAAAGTTATATATAGTTCTTTTCGTTGATACAATATTCCGGACATATTCACACGGTCAACTGATCCCAAACTAGGCATAGCCTGTACTAAGAGTACCAGAGACTGATATACATAATAGATATATATATAGATGTTTGTTCTGTGTCTGGGTGTTAAATATATATCTATTATGTATATCAGTCTCTGGTACCCATAGTACAGGCTATGCCTAGTTTGGGATCAGTTGACTGTGTGAATATGTCCGGTTTTTTTTATGATGTTTTATTGCAAAGTATTGTAGATTATATATAAATAAATAAATATTCCGGACATAACACACACGATCAACTGATCCCAAACTAGGCATAGCCTGTACTATGAGTACCAGAGACTGATATACATAATAGATATATATTTAACACCCAGACACAGAACAAACATCTGTGTTCATCACACAAATGTCCAGTGCGGGGATCGAACTCGCGACCTATAGCGAATAACCCCCTTTCGGGATGGTATACCTACATGTTATGAATCACCTTGTATAATTCTAATATGCACGATGCTACTTTTGCTTTTGTTCCCCATGTAAGAAACTCATCATCTCCCTGCCCTTACCCCACTTCATGTGGGGTCAACAACATGTTTTTCTCTTCCACTCCCCTCTATCAGCCGTCATATCAGTATTCACTCCTTTCTTACTCATGTCATCTTTCACACAGCAATGAGCAATGTTAAAGTAAAATTGCTCATTGGCCTACTTGGGTAGATTGCAATACTACTTAGGGTACAATATTTTGTAAACTAGGATTAAAAAAAAAAAAAAAAAAATCTTTCACACAGTCTATCCATCATTTCTTCCCCATGTAAGAAACGAATACCTATTAATACAGACTAGGCCTAGGCCATACTTATATATAATACTAGCTTCGCGGCTTCGCTCGTGTGGTACTCACATAAAAAGTAGCCTAGATGCTATTCCAAACTATAATCTATCTCTGTACCAAATTACATCCTAATCCGTTCGGCCGTTTAGCCGTGATTGAACCACAAACATCCAAACATCCTCACAAACTTTCGCATTTATAATATTAGTAGGATATTCATGCTTATTGTACCTACCTACCTATTTTATTACCTGTGTAGGTAGGTACTTACCTTTTTTATTTCGTGTTCTATTTATTTTTTTGAATAATATTTATATGTTTTTATTACAGTTTAAGATGTACGAATAATGTCAAATGGTACAAATTGGAGAGCGATATGGTGAATAGGTACATGTGGGATGTTACGAGTTGCCTATATCTCGTGAAGAATTATAATCTGGACCGGTACTACAAGGTTTGCACCCCGCCCGGCCATCATATGTTTATGGCTAATGTGTACGTATAAAATTACTTTTTTTTAATTTTTTTTATGGCTACTGTCGTTAATTTTGTCAATATTGCCAATGTCAAGTAATTCTTGAATGTCAAGTATAAAAATTATTCTTTATTCTTTATTGTACACAAGAAAACACAGATTACAGCAATAAAAAAGAAAGGTATGTACAAAGGCGAGCTTAACCCTAAAAAGAGTTTTCTTCCAGCAAACCTTTGAGGCTAGAGAGAAGTGATTATAGAGGGAGGTTCGTGTACCTAAACAAATATGGTTAATAGTAAATAACATTTACATATACAAATTACAAAAATACTGTTACCTATTAAAACACCTAAAAATGAAGATACACATACATAAATTATAATACTACTACAATAAATACCTACCTGTAAAAATATATAGTTAACTAAATATATATACATATATATGCATAAATATAATATAATACAGAATTTACAAGGAAAGGTAGTGCTCTTTTACTTTTCTCTTGAAGACATTGACAGATGGACTATCACGAATTACATTATGTTATATTATGTTGCTTTCTAACGTGGTTTTACGAGTAATCCCTTTGTTAGCAACTAGAAACAACGTGGACTTAATATTTGCTTGCTTGCTTGTCATGTCACTGATTCTTTCTAGGTCATTCTGTATTAGGTCAGTGACCAGGTTGAGGTATGGGGCCCTGAAAAGGACTTATGACCGTCGGTGAATGATTCAGTTTAGAGAAAGGATTAAAGTGCGCCTCTTAGAGGCTCATTTCGTGCACAAGAGACTCCTTTCGTGCACACGAGGCTACTTTCGTGCACAAGAGGCAACTTTCGTGCACAAGAGGCAACTTTCGTGCACAAGAGGCTTCATTCGTGCACAAGAGGCTCCTTTCGTGCACAATAGATGCCTGTCGTGCACAAGAGGCTCTCTTCGTGCATATTTATTGTTTATATGAAATTGTGTTGTTTCAGTTACAATATGCTCGGCGGCGTGACCATATCCAATGATGTCGATCAGTACAATAACAAAATGTTGACGCTGATGATGAAATGCATTGTCGATCAGGTAACTAGTTGTTCGCCCCGACTTTCGATCCGGTCGTGGGTTCGAACCCGATCGTGTAGCAATGAGTTTTTCTGTTCGAAAAATTTAATTCCGCATTAGTACGAAACGGTGAAAGAAAACTTGGTAAAGATAAAGTTCTTTACCTAGAAAAGCAATATAGGCTACTTTTTATGTACCTAAGTACCAAAGCGAAGCCACAGGCGCAAGTAATTAAAATATTTTATTTATTTATTCAAGACAAAAGGGTCCACAATGTTAGTTAAAAATTACAATAGAAATACAAAATAAAAATAAAATTCAATAGTATAAAAATATAATTTGAGCATGATATTTGAGTAATGTGAAACAACGTATATTAAAATTTTAAGACCTATGTACAACCATGCTTCTAGCAAAATAAATCATTTCATTTAATTTAATTAATTAGTTAATTTATTTATATTTATTTATTACACAAAAGAAATACAAATTAATGGTAGTAAATGTCTTTAAACCTATGTTAGGTTTGTCTAGACATTAGGTTCTCAATGTTAAATATATGAAGAGCGATATTTTTTATTTAATTTAATGATTTGCAGGGTGCAGCGCCCCCTGGCGGGGTGAGCCTGCAGCTGAGGCCGCGCGGGGTCGCTGACCTCCGCGAGCTCGTCACCACCCACGTGCAGCACATGGACGCCTCCGCCCGGGCGCTGAGGCTCGCCTGCACTCTACTCTCGGACCAGCTGTTCTCTAAGCATTTGCAGGTCATTTTTTATTTTATTTTTTAATATCTCATTATATTTATTCATGCTCCATGTACGTAGTCAGCTTAATATAGTCCCCCACAGCGGGAAGTCAGTGCACGTCTAACCACCCCCGATTAGAATTATAATCTCCCTATTTTGTAATTTCTGCCATATTTTAATGTAAATAAGGTTCGAGTTTCAATTGTCTAGTGAATCAGTCGCTCCCCGCCACTCATCGAATCGAGCCATTTCGTTATTTCCTTTTTATACTACCTGCTCGTCAATGGCATATGTGTCATGCAAACCTTTCCTAAAGTAAGTCATTACAGCCCTACGATCTAGCCGGGTCATAATGTTGTACTGAATTTCATTATTTCCCATGGGACATAATGTGCTTTGAAATTGGAATGCAACCCATGTAGTCGTGTTTGATCGAGGTTGGTTTCAAAAATGTTTGGGTGCAATGAGATTTTACTCTAATTAGGCTGTATGTTATCATTTTCTTTGCACTGCCTACAAATTAAAAAAAAGAAAAATAAAACTTTTTACGAAATTCATTTTCACCCGCGCACGAAGAAGGATTTATTCGAATGTCGAGCTGACCACTATAGAATAGACTACATAAAAAGAAAAAAAGGCGCCAAGCGCTCAAACTGCTGTGCTGTTATCTACACCGAAATTCAGTTTCAATTCAAATAAACTTCTAAAAAATGTCAAGTGACGACGACAGTGATTTTGATTCGAATCCAAAATGCATACAATCTGAAGCCTCTGGTATAGTTGGAAACTTACTTCCAGAAAAATCATTTCTTTCTACTTAACAGTCATTGTTTTCAATTGCCTCGCAGAAAGTATAAAAAGTAGAGTATGCATCGCGGGCTTAAATGTGTATTTGTCTTGGGCGATCTTGAACCCCTCGTTCTCAGGATTCTTGCCTTAACTCCCTCGCTCCGCTCGGGAGTTAACCATAGAATCCCTCGTTCTCGGGGTTCAATATAGCGCCCTTGACATAATACACTGCTTTAAGCCCTTGTTGCATAATCTACTATTAGTATCCATAGTTCTCCTAAAGTGTATTTATTTGGCATTACAGCAACGGTACTCTACTTACAACAGCGGGTTCGGTTCCCGGCTGGTCAACAACGACATCTCTATGGAGGAATGTGAAGAATATCATAAGTGAGCATTTTTGATTATTACACTAGCTTGCGGCCGCGGTTTTGCTCGCGTGGTACCTTAATTGAAAGTAGCCTATATGCTGTTCTTGGTAAAGAACTCTATCTATTTCAAGTTTCTTCGAAATCGGTTGAGCCGTTACGGCGTAATCAAACATCCTCACAAAATTTCGCATTTATAATATTAGTAGGATAATAGTACTAACTGATGACTGGAAGTTTGTAGGCAATAATTCAATAACTATGTAGCTTTCGCCCACGCTTCGCTTGCGGGTTACCCGGATAAAATTATGTTTATCTGTTAGTCAGGGGTGTGTGAGATTATGGAGTGTAGCTTTCTATTAGTGTAACAATTTTTAGATATCTTTGTATTCCCCTCTGATATACCTTACAAGAGTGATAAAAACCATTGGATTACAGACTTTATCACGTTGCAGGAAGAACCACCACGTGCAAAGCGAGCTAGCGTCGTCGAAATGCGAACACTTGGAGCTGGCCCTTCAACGGTACCTCGACACCTCCGACCACATCTGACGAATTTATGTACAACTATAATTAGTACTTTGTTGTCTATTTGTACCTACTATAACTTGATGTCAAATCTTTTTCTTAAAGAAAGATTCAGTAAGAAGAATGTAAAAGTGGCTAGGTTAGATAAAACCTAATAAAAAATATTTGGCAACAAAAGGTAGCGCGCGTTAGGTTTATTTTAATCTTTTGAAAATTAATAAACTTTAATTTTATTGTTGTATTTTGACTCTTATTAAACTGTAATGTACCCATTTCGTCATCCTACTAATATTATAAGTGCGAAAGTTTGTGAAGATGTTTATTATTCAATCACGCCGAAAGGGCTCGTCCAATTTCGTTTATACTTGGAATATAAAGAGTTCTTTACCTAGAATAGATAGATAAAAAAATTATTTGGCACTACAGACACACACAATTAACATAGATAAACAATTTTAAACTAAAGTACATACAATAGGTAGGTGTAAATAATCAATAGAGCAATTTAAAAAAAAGTAGGTATCTTAGAGTAGGCAAGTTTGCGTGTGCTGCAGTACGACAAATAGGCTATGGCTCAGTGAAATATTTTGCTTAAAAGCAAAAACACTGATTTTCAGCCAAAACCTGATCGAGAGCGAGCAGAACGAGTACAAACGAACAATGCGTAGGTACCTAGCTGTGAATTTGTGTTGTTGTGATTGTGTAGTTTGCTATCAATGATTACAAAATAGCATATAGGCTACTTTTTATGTAGATACGCGAGCAAAGCCGCGGGCGGAAGCTAGTATATTATATGACGAAATGGGTACACTCGTAGGGTAATAGAACCCACACCTCATCACGTAGGACTCTCCATTTTGCTACTCTGCTTTTCGGAGTTATTAAAAATCAACAGCCATACTATTTGCATGAAAAACTTCATTTCTCTGACCGCCTCGTTCGTTTTGCTGTTCGTCTCATTTGCCCTCACCACAGAACCTTTCGTGGCAGCTTCCGGTATGCTGCCACGAAATGCTGGAACAACATACCTCCTCCTATTAGAAACTGCAATGCTATTTATTCTTTTAAAAAATCACTTAAAATTCATCTATTAAATTCACAAGTCCAACTCCAAAGGTAGTCGTTCTGGGTCGACTTTGATAGCTAAGCTGTTTAGAATAATAAAATTATAAGCCTACATATTATATTGTTTAAGTGCTGTGTTACATGTCTTGTAAAATTCTGTCTTGTGTGTTAGTAGTTTAAGTAAGTTAGCTCATTTGTATTAGTAGTTTAGGAAATAAAAACATTATGTGCGAGTGTATCGCAGTTGCCGCTTCATTGCTCTGTGGCACCACAGAAAACCAGCGCCGCAGCAGCTCCACTGTGCTATGCGGCACCAGCTGAGTGGTGACCGTTTTTGTGTCTAGATTTTAAGCTTATATTTTATTTGTTCCATATGTTTAATTTGTGACGCAAAATAAATATTTTTCTATTTCTATTTCTACACCTCTTACGTTTTACGATGACTTCGATATGCCGGTTTCATCAGGATGTTTTTTCACCGTTTGAGAGCAGAGAGTAGGCAAACAGTATTTCACACCGACTCAGCGCCTATTGCTTTATAAAGCATAAGTTCGGCCACATGTGGAATACTGTTCTCATCTCTGGCATGGAGCCGACGAACCTAAGCTCACTAGTAAGCTGGAGCCCTTGAGCCAGCGCCGTGATATTGGCTCGCTCTGTGTGCTCTATCGGCTTTACAATGGTGAGTGTTCTGAGGAACTATTTTGACCTCATACCCGCATCGAGGTTCTACCATCGGACCTCGCGTCACCGGAATAAGGCTCATCCACATCTCATAGACACGTGGGTATCTCGAACCACTCGCTTTAAGAGATCCTTACTCCCCCATACGTGCAAATTGTGGAATGAGCTTCCTTCCGAGGTTTTCCCGCTAACCTACAACATGAAGAGCTTTAAGAAAAATACAAAAAGATTTCTCCAGGGCAGGCAACGCATTAGCAATGCTCCAGGTGTTGCAGATGTCGACTGAATAGGCGACAGTAACCGCTTACCATCAGGTGGGCCGTAAGCCTGTTTGCCTCCGTATAACATAAAAAAAAGGCAATAGAATGAAAACATACAGTAAAATTTCAATAATTTATATTTCACATTATTTTCTAGTTTTGTTTACATTTTTTTTTGTATTTTTTTCACATATTCACAGCAACTTACTTCTATTGGCCTTACTACACATTACAGATACATAATTTACATAGGTATTGTGCATAAGTTAGGATTTTTGTACATAAATCAAAGTATAACAATTTTGTACAGTCGAAGCAATACAAATATTCATACTTTATTCATAACTAATCGAAGCATTAAAAATATGTGTGATTTGAAAACAGATCACGAAATCATTTGATTTTTCTGACACGTATTTATTAGGTAATAAGACTCAAAATGCAAGTAAAATGTCTAAATAACATTATTTTAAGAATGAGAAAATCATCCTATTTACTAAAACAGTATTCAAATACTGCAAAATAAATAACTAAAGTAGAATTTAACTAAAAAAAATATCATAATTTTATTTTCGAAATTCATGAGGTTTTCGACATTTCCGTTAAAAAAACCGATTCTATTTATATATAAATAAGGATAACATTAAAATATAACCTAAAAATAGGAAAAATATTACCTAATACTGAACAGTATAAATGAAAAACATGGCAGCTTTACAACGGAATGAATAAACAACTTTTAGGGTTCCGTGCCCAAAAATTGAACGTTTCGCTATAAATTCGATACCTACGAGGGCAGAGTGGTAAGTCGGATATTTTTTTTCTACAGAGATCTTTACACTAATCGGACGACGCAGTGTTGGAAGGCCCCACACCCGATGGACCGACGACATTGTGAGGGTTGCGGGAAGTCGGTGGATGGAGAAGGCTCAAGAACGTTCGTCATAGCACTCTTTGGGGGAGGCCTATGTTCAGCAGTGGACTCATCAGGCTGATGATGATGATCTTTACTTATTTTTCGACATAGATACTTTCTTGTCAGCTCGATGCACTACGTCCAAATCTCTTATCGCGTTGAAACATCGCCAAACCTACTTCGGAAGACTGAGTCTATAAATCGATGAAGAGCTTTACAATTTTTGTAAGTGCGCTTTTTGAGACACTGTACAAAAGCGCTAAGCTACTAACTTTTCACGTTTCACGGTGAACATGAGTAACTCGCGAACGAACTCAAATGTTGATGTAAAATTATTGATAGAACTTTAGAAACAAAATAATTTATTTCTCGTCACATAATGTAAAAATATTTTGATAACTTATATTAGTGACAATAAGTATATAAAAAAGGTTACTCAGCATTTGCTGCTGCAGCCCAGTGGCCGTTGCAGCGCTGAAGTATTATTTTGACCCGACTTGTCACTCGACCCTTGCACTAAAAAGCACCATGGTTTTACTGGACAAAGATCAATCCACATAGTAATTTAGTAATATTAGTTCGGAGATTATTTGGAAGATAACTAGGCAATGTAATTTTTTAAAGTAAATAAATTACACTTAATGTCAGGATACACGCTGAGGCGCTAGTCTGCAAAGTCAGTGAGTTTTCACTTTTCACTTTTCGACCGTGAAAAGTGAATAAATTAATGGTCACCATACAAAAGCTATTCAATTTTCACGGTCCAAAGTACTCACTGACTTTGTAGACGAGGCCCTCTGGTATTCAGTTTTTACATTAAAATATACTCTATGTCAAACACATAACAGTTATTAAAAGTCCGTAAAGATGACACAGTCAAGTCGAGAGTTAAATTCCCATGTTCACCACCAGTTTCCCATCTCTAAAGCCTTCAAATGACCTGAAAAATGACCCTTAGTTCTACCAGTTAAAGTCCATTTTGAGTTTGAAATTTGAGGGCGTATGAAATAACTCAAAGATATCGCTGGCCCCTAAAGTCAAACTAAAATTGACTTTATTCATTAGACTTAAGGATTATTTAGAAATAAATTTTAATTGCCATATTGTACGCTGTTCGAACACAGCTTAAGTATCATCAAAGGTAAGGTAAAGAGGGGGAAAAGTGTGGGAAGGTGTATTGTCAAATGCCGTAAGTGACTTGCTACTTTGCCCCTGCTTTACCAACCCTATGTGATACTTAGAGATAGAAAACTGTTGCTGGAGTATAATTATAATTAAAAGAGACGTTTCATCAATATATGGAGCCTGGGCCTGCACTGTGTACACTACTCTAAAATATGGCTAAGTTATAAAGTAAACGTATTTAATTGGTTATTTTATTTAAATTGACTTCGTTCTTAGGTACACTATGATTTTCTTTGACAAAGAGAGCAACACACAGCGTTACAAAAATATGGCGGATGGACGTGCGTGAAATGTCATTTTGACAACTTACATTCATCTGAAAAAACAAAAACATCAAATCCAAACAACATGACATGAAAAATATGTCAATGTCATGTCAAACGCCAATTATAAACCAACATGGCGGCCTTCAAATCGTGTTCACATAGTAAAAAACTTACCAGAAGAACTATTCTTGTACCATCGCATTTGTCTTCAAACTAATGAAATTGTATTTTTCTTGTAATCTCCTATTTTTTCCTCATTTTTCTATGCAGTGTACATGGACCAGGCCCAGAATGAAATGGCTCCTTTATTTAAAAATAGATAGGCAAATAATAATAATTTAATTGAGTCCAGTTATAAAATATTATATTTTAAATTATAAACCTAGGCAGTTTTCTTTAAAATTGTCTAAATTAGTCTAAAGCAACTTAAATTCATTTTAACCAAATACAATTTTACTAATTTTTAAATCATTTTAAATGAAAAAAATGTACGAATTAAGTACATATTTACGCAACTAAGTACAACAATATATTACTTATTAGTACTTATTACTTATAGGAGTATGTTATAGTAAGTACACAATCATTACAAATACATAATGATTGTGTACTTACTATAACATACTACTTAAAATGATACCACTCCATGAACAAGATTACATAGAACATTAGACAATAGCCTGGACCACATGCACCCGAATCTGAAATACGGTTTTTTTTCCGAGAATAAAAAGATGCCAGTTTAATTCTCTGTTAGAGTAGGACGGCTATGCTTTTAGAGCTTGTTCGTTTAGATATAGAGAAAGCTGCCAAAAACCGATACTGGTGGTAAAATTTAGAAAAAACACGAACGTTCTTATGAAGTTTACACTAAAGTTCTAATTAGCGAAACATTTAAAATGACATTTCTAAAATGAGGACAGTTTAAAGTATAAATTTTAGAATGACGTTTCTAAATTCTATACGTACTCGGCAATTATATCTGCCTAGTCAAATTTTAAGATTTTCCAAAAAGGCTTATGCTTATTTGGACTTTACAGTAAACAGAATATGAACGTAATTTACTAAATTTTACTCATCGCCACCATTATATACAAAGAACAAATAGAGCAGTCAGACAGTCGACAAGTTACTATGGAAGTGAATGTGCTATAAATAAATATTTAATAAATATTGTTAGAATATTCTGTGGCATTCCTATTCTTTGGCTACATTTTGATATGAATCGTTATGTTTAGGTCAAATTCTAAGATTTTATGTTCCACTTTATGTTAAATCTTTTGCTAATTTATTTGACTAACTTGTTCACTCATAAATAATTCAGTCGTTTTTTTATGTATTGTATGTAGTATATAGGGTAAATATTAGGTTTTTTGTTACATTGAACAGTTTGAGTTTTGTTCAAACGGCGTCCGATATGTCATCGAAAGTATATTTTAAAATTATCTTCACATTAACGCTACAACCTGAGTGGCGTAGCGGGCGAGTGCCCGTCAGAGACGAAAGGTGCGGGTTCGATTCCCGCTGCGGGACAAATGTTTGCATGATCTGCAAATATTTTCTTCGGTTCTGGGTTTTGTGGTACCATGGTACTCGTAGTTTTTGATACCCGCGACGCAGGGAGTCCTTGTGTGGGACTATATATGCAACTGTTACAACTGAACAGGCATAGCTTCACCTAGTTTCTAAGACGTTTCAAAGTGATCTTAGTGATTTTATTGAAATAAATGCCTTTTGACTTTGACTTGTTGGGTGTAATTATTATTATATTATTATTTTTACTAATTTTCGCATTTTTAATATTAGTGAGAATATAAGAAAATTAATGGGTTAAATGAATAGTTCAGTCAGTATCTATGCCTAATTGTACACACTGTGAGACTAGATTGTTAGAACAAATAACACTGGGGTTTTTGGATCTTGCTTATATGCAGCAGAAAGCGTTTAAACGGTGAGCGATATCTTTCAAAAAGTTCACTAAATAAAGTCAACTTTGAATGTGCGATAAGGCATAGATGAACGATATCGCTCACCCTTCAAAGTCTAACTCAAAATTGTCTGTGTTCAATAGACTTAGGGATCATTTTGCAATACATTTTTGATGCGATATCGCTCACCGTTTGGACCCGGCTTAGGGCTTCAAATTCACATAACATTAGATTATATATACATTTAAGTATAGTGCCTTAATAACGATTTTTAATTCGTTTCCAAAGGAGAAATTTGACTTCCCAAAATAAAAGAGGCAAAGTCAAATAACCTTCTTCTCGAAGTCGGTTAATAAAGAAGATCCAAAAACATTAAACCCTTCCATAGCAAAATGTCGCTTACTTATTACAAAGTCAAATATATATTAAAGCTCACATGATTAATATCATAAATAAGTCAAAATGCCATCTAGCTACGTATTCTAGCCAGGTTATATAAGTGACTGGTTCCTTCTTGGGCATCCTGCGATAAGTCAATGACTAGATTGACGTATGTCTTGTAAAAATAGGGCAAGCCAAACTTGTATTTTTAAAATATATTAGAAGAAATATTATTTGATCATTAAATCATCATTTTAATCTAGTGACCTTAAAAGTACCAGTGACACACAAAAGACTGATACTACAAGAGTACCTACAATTTCAGTACCATTCGCTATTCAGTGGTAGCAAACTAGTGAAAATAATTTAAGCTAGTTTATTTAACTCAGTTCACTTGAAGCTCACGTGATTATGATACACACGAGTTGCGCACTATCATAATGTCACGTGCGACTACAGATCGGGCTACCGTGACCGTGTTTGGCTGTCACCAGTTTTCGCCCGAGATGTGACGTCATCTCTACCATGAGAATTTGTCTAACGTAGCCGAGCAAAGGCCACAGAGCTCATTGATCATCAATTTAACTTGCATTCGCAACTCGTGAGCGCTCACGTGAGTCGCAGACAATGAATGCCAAATAAATCGTCACTGACGTGCATGCCCACCGCCACTGCGCAACTCGTGAACGCTCACGTGAATCGCAGACAAATACCAAATAACTCTTCACTGACGTGCCCAATGCTACTGCGCAACTCGTGAACGCTCACGTGAATCGCAGACAAATACCAAATAACTCTTCACTGACGTGCCCAATGCTACTGCGCAACTCGTGATCGCTCACGTGACGCAGACTAAATGCCAAGTTACTCGTCGTCCGCAGGTTCGGTTCCGAAGTACCTGTCGCCGAAGTTCCCGATCCCCGGCAGTACGTAGAACTTCTCGTTGATTTCCGGGTCTAATGCTGACGTCACTATTTTCACCTGGAAATATAAAAATAAAATAAAATAAAAGGGAATTTATTCACAAAGAATTCCTACATACAGTTATAAAGATACAATAATTAGAGAAAACCAAGTTTTGGTATATAATGCGTTATAAGATAAGAAAACCAATGGTCACTATAGATCATCATCTTCCTGGCCTTATCCCACATCATGTGGGGTCGGCACAACATTTATTCTTCTTCCATTTCCCTCTATCAGTCGTCATCTCAGCGCTCACTCCTTTCTTCACGATATCCACTTTCACACATACTTCCAGCCATCCATTATAGATATTTTGTAAAATATATTCTGCCCTGCCATAAGTTCTGCCAAGTTCTCAAAAGCCTCCCCTTCGTCTCTCCAGAATTACACTCACCGGCAGAAAATTTGGCCCATGGCTAAAAAATGTTAATTAAAAAAAAAAACGGATTTCCTTTTTTACTGGTTATGCTATTATAAAGTCAGCTTAGCGTAAAATTATTGACAAATACGACCTAAAACTTTGTATTCCACCTAAACTATTTCTTTATCGAATTCGCGATAAGGGGTTTGGCCACATTGTCTGCCGGTGAGTGTAGTTGAAGTGGCAGTGGATAGGACAAGTAAAGCGGAGGTACCTCCGAGGCGGGCTGCTCCGAGAAAGTCTCACTGTGCCCTACATATAATGCCTTCATGTTGTAGGTTAGTGGGAAAACTTCGGAAGGAAGCTCATTCAACAACTTGCATTTATGGGGAAAAGCTGACTGACTGGGGGAAATTTAGTGTTATCTGAGGGTAAATCTCGAAAGGAAGCTCATTCAACAACTTGTATTTATGGGGAATTGCTGACTGACTGGGGGAAGTTTAGTGTTACCTGAGGGAAAATCTCGGAAGGAAGCTCATTCAACAACTTGTATTTATGTGGAAAAGCTGACTGACTGGGGGAAGTTTAGTGTTACCTGAGGGAAAATCTCGGAAGGAAGCTCATTCAACAACTTGCATTTATGGGGAAAAGCTGACTGACTGGGGGAAGTTTAGTGTTACCTGAGGGAACGCGTAGGCGATAGAATGGACCCCGATCTCGGCCATCAGCAGCGACACGAGCGAGATGTGGTGCTCGGGGACGTCGTGGTCTAACAGCACGCGGATGGCCATGATGGCGGCGGCGCCCGTCGCCACCGTCGCGTCCATTAGCACCACGTAGTAGTCCTTTATGTCTTTCGGCAGCCGCAGGTAGTACAGCTGGATGGAAAATTTTATATGTTAACCTCCCTCTAACTGAAATTTGAATGTGTGTCATTTTTGTAACAGCGGGAGTCGAGCCCACATCTTCGCCTTGAATCGGCAATGCAAAATCAACTGATTTTAGACGTAAAATAAAAATGTTTCTAGAGTGCCATCCATTTTACCGCGTCAATCCTACTAATATTATAAATGCGAAAGTTTTTGATATTTGTTATTCAATCACGCCGTACTAACGGCTCAACTGATTTCATTGAAACTTGGAATAGGTAAAGTTCTTTACCTAGAACAGATATAGGCTACTTTTTATTCATGTACCACACGAGTGAAGCCGCGGCCGGAAGCTAGTATATAATATACAGATATAGTAGAGTGACCTCGGGCTCGTCTGTGTTTTGACAGGCCTCATAGCTCAGTTGGTAGCAACTCTGCCTTCTGCGCTAGAGGTGGCGGGTTCGATTCACTGGACAAACATTTGTGTGATGTTTGTTCTGTGTCTGGGTGTTAAATATATATCTATTATGTATATCAGTCTCTGGTACCCATAGTACAGGCAATGCCTTGTTTCGGATCAGTTGACCGTGTGTGATATGTCCGGAATATTTATTATTTACTAGCTGGTGCCCGCGACTTCGTCTGCGCAGGATTAGTATTTCGAGTAGCTTATATTAGCGTGGCGTTACAATTCACACAATATCTTTATAAATTGTAGCCTATGTGTTATTTTGATGTATACGCTATGTTGTTGTTAAGTTTCATTAAAATCCATTCAGTAGTTTTTACGTGAAAGAGTAACAAACATCCATCCATCCATACTTACAAACTTAAACATCCATCCATGCATACTTACAAACTTTCGCGTTTATAATATTAGTAGGATATTGATTTAACCTCGGGCTCGTCAGTCTGCTGGTTGGTCTGGATGAGTATCTTGCCGATGCGGATGTCCTTGCAGACGTCGCACACCGCCTGCTCCATCGTCTCGCCGGCGCGCAGGATCGACACGCCGCAGATCTTCTCCACGTCGCATTTGCGACCTAAAAACCATCACGATAACGTTCAAATTAACATGCATTTTAGGACCATAAAAGCAGGGACTTGAAACGGTTGTTAAATTTCGGTATTTAACCAGCCTAAATTAGCGTTATCATATTCTCAACCTTTTCATTGGGTATCGTTATTTAACCCATAACTTATCTCGGTACCGAAATCACAAGACGAGAGCGGACGAGAGGCCCAGCTTGGAGAGTGTCATCGTTCGAATTGTATAATTTTGTCGTCCAGAGTAAAAAAATAATAATTTGGGTTAAATAACGGTACCGTTATTATATCAATATTTTTCCGTTAACCTAAATTTTTGGTACCCTTATTTTTCGATACCATAATATAGTGATACCATAATTCAGTCTACCGATATTTTTTGGATACCGATATATTATTGATATGACGTCATATCTGAAAATAAGGGTATCCCAGTTTTGCGGTAATTCAGTCCCTGCATAAAAGTATTGACACGCCACAGATCTCCACGTCGCATTTGAACCTTCAAACAATGAAGATAACGTTCAAATTAACATGCATTTTAGGGATATAAAAAGCTTTTAAAAGGATCGACACGCCGCCATATTTGCGACCTTCAAGCCATAGCGATAAAGTTCAAGTTAACAAGTATTTTGATTAAACTTGGGACCGCTTTCGTCTTGTAGTGATCTGGATCAATCAATTGAGCTATTTATAGATCTTTTGTAACGGTCTTTAGATAGCTCGATGTTTCATAAATGTATGGAGCTTGGTAGTGCACTGTGTACACTGCTCTAGAATATAACTAAGCAATAAAATATGAGTTTTAAATGGATATAAATTAATTAAATCTATTATTTTCGAATTTAATGCTCCATTTATGCTGAGTTAAGACCTTTTTGCTGCTCTGGCGCACAATAACATTTCACGTGTTCTTTTATCAAGTTTTTGTGCGTTACTTATCTATCTTTGTTCCATATTTTTTTAATTAAAACTGTTTCCTGCTTCTATTGTGACGTGTATTATGTGCCAAGTTAGTGAATAAATGTCTGTCAATGCTTCTGCTTCTCTACTATGTTCGGGAGTGGCACAAGACATGGACCTGGTTTGTCCGCACGCGCACAGTTGCACTATAAATATGAGTAGGTACCTTTTTACTCCGTGACTTATGTATGTACTATGCTTATGTATTGTCGTTTGTCGAACCGGACGACGCAGTGGTGGAAGGCCCCCCACCCGATGGACCGACGACATTGTTAAGGTTGCGGGAAGTCGGTGGATGGATAAGGCTCAAGACCGTTCGTCATGGAACTCTTTGGGGGAGGCCTATGTCCAGCTGGTCAGTCAGGCTGATGATGATGATGATGATGATTGTCGTTTGTCTGTTATTTTTTTATAATTTTTCTACTGTGTGTGTTGTCAAATAAACAAATCCTATTCTATGTATAGACATAGATATATGTCTATTTTTCAATGTAGTGCACATAGAACAGACCCAGAACGAAACAACTCCTTTAATTTAAATGTAATATGCTGACCAGCCGTGGTGGCCCCGGCTGAAGAATAAGCCCCTCCATATCTACCTATCCGCGGATGTCGTAAGAGGCGACTAAGGGAAAAAAGCTAGGGGATGGGCAGCAGCGTCCATCATTTTACAACGATAGCTCTAATTGCGCTCGCCAACCCGCATGCCCAGCGTGGTGAGTATGGGCAAATCCCCCCACATGATAAGGAATTTGCTCTGTCTGTGGGGGAGGCCATGTTCAGCAGTGGACGCCGAACGGCTGAAATGATGATGATGATGATGCTGACCAGCGTAGGTGAATCCCTGCGGCGTGTCGACGTTGCGCTCGCTGTAGGGCAGCAGCGAGAGCGCGAACTCGATGACGAGGCGCATGAGCCGCTTCGAGTAGAAGATGAACTCGTCGCGCGCCGTGTCCTTGTTGCGGATGAACGTGTGCAGGCCTTGCACCTGCGAACGATACGTTACCGTTATTGGTTAGTTAAAAGTCCAAGTTACCGTTATTGGTTAGTGATAAGTCCAAGACACCGTTATTGGTTAGCGATAAGTCCAAGTTACCGTTATTTATTTATTGAGGAAAACCAACAGCTAAAGTTACTACTTACTTTTTAAGTACTTAAGTACTACAATAGCATCACAAAGCCAATAACAGGTTTTCGCTAATAGACTTGTTATTGGTTAGTGATAAGTCCAAGTTACCGTTATTGGTTATTGATAAGTCCAAGTTACCGTTATTGGTTAGTGATAAGTCCAAGTCACCGTTATTTAAAAATTAATAATGTTAAAGCTAAATTTATTGAAAAACTCTAAGAAGAACCAAACTCACTGACAAAGTTCTCAGAATTAGTAAGTTGAAGTCGTGGGTTCGAATCCCGGTCGCACCAATGCGCTATACTAGTACTCTTAAACGGTTTAGATCGTAAGGAAATCGGCATAACATAGAACCTATAAATTCTAAGACATGTGACCGAGGGGCGCCTTCACCGACGGTGATAGACCCTTTTCGGGCCACCATACAACTACCAATACAGCATACAACTTGACAATACAGCACTCCTAATACCGGATGACCAAGAAATAATCAGTGACACTTTAAGCAAGCAAGTGGGCCATATAGCTCGCAAAACCGACAACCGTTGGGAAATAATGGTTCTCGATCGCGACCGAACGACGCAATGTAGACCGATGGCATTTTAAATGCGGCGGGAAGTCAGTGTATGAAGAACGGCTCAAGACCGTTCTTCGTGCCACTCTTTGGGGGAGGCCTATGTCCAGCAGTGGACTGGGACTGGACATAGGTGATGACGATGAAGGAAACAAATGACTCACTTGTGGCGTATCCTTGAGCACGTAAAGTGAGTCGGGCACGGGCTGCCCGACGTGGGCGACCGCTAGCTTTTCCCGGACTTTGAACCCGCGCTGTCAAATAAAAATAAATATTAGTGAATACTGAAACAATTTTGTAAACGAATGCGATTCTGTATTGCACAAAAGAAAATGGTCCTTCGAGCCAGACTGTAAGTGCCCTTAAGCTGACGGCTAACGGATCATCTATTAAAATTGTTGCCTGATTCTTTTAGGTCGCGAGGATCACCTGACCTTGACCTAGTATTTAAAATGTTTCAAATTGATCCTATTGATATCACTGAAGTAAATATCTTAAGACTTTGACCATTAACTTTATTTTTACTTAAAACTTAAATTTTACACTTATTAAATGATTATTTATTTTCTTGATTTTAAAGTGAAAGCAACAATTATGATTATAATTTTACGATACTAACTGCAGTTATCGCATTACCGATTCAAGGCGAAGAAGAGGGATCGAACGCGCTGACTCAAAAATTTTTGGCTGTCGTTTAGGTAAATTTAATCTACTGACTTGAATTTGGCTATAAACTGAATTTTTACATAAAAACTTAAATTTTACACATAAACTTAAAGGAGCCATTTCATTCTGGGCCTGGTCCATGTACACTACATAGAAAAATTAGGAAACAATAGGAGATTACAAGAAAAATACAATTTCATTAATTTGAAGACAAATGCGATGGTACAAGAATAGTTCTTCTGGTAAGTTTTTTACTATGTGAACACTATTTGAAGGCCGCCATGTTGGTTTATAATTGGCGTTCGACAAGACATTGACATATTTTTCATATCATGTTGTTTGATTTGATGTTTTTGTTTTGTCAGATAAATGTAGGTTGTCAAAATGACATTTTACGCACGTCCATCCGCCATATTTTTGTAGCGCTGTGTGTTGCTCTCTTTGTGGAAGAAAATCTTAATGTACCTTAGAACGAAGTCAATTTATATAAAATAACCAATTAAATACGTTTACTTTATTGTTTAGCCATATTTTAGAGTAGTGTACACAGTGCAGGCCCAGGCTCCATATATTGATGAAACGTCTCTTTTACGCAAAGCTTACCAGCTGCAGTTGCTTGTGCACGTGCTGCACTATGAGGTGTATGGCGACCTTGTTCTCCCCGCCGCGCGGCACGATGATGTCTGCGTGCGCCATGCACGGCGCGATGTAGCTCTGGTAGGCGGGCTTCACGTGCCTCATGTACTGCTTCAACACGCCTTCTAGTTCCCGCCCGCGCTGCACTATGTCCCTGGAAATAAACAAGGGTTCAGATCTACGGCACTTACTTGTCGTGTCACTGATACTTTCTTGGGCATCCTGTGATAGGTCAGTGACCAAGAAAGAAAGAAAATACATTTATTTGTGACAACGATACAACAATGAGACAGAAAAAAACAAAAAAATTAACAACAAAAATGTTGACAAAACAATAACAAGAAAAAACACAGGCAAAGAAAAAAATATTATATAAAAAGGTACAGGTCGTAAGAATGTGTGTCCTAGCACCTAGTCCATGCTTCGTCACAAATGACCATGTGAGGTAAGTAAAATTCAATTTTGTGAAAAAGGATCATCGAAAAAAATGATAGGCACCAAGCCGTTTGTTGCCTGATTCTTCTAGGCTTGGTTGTGAGGAGCAGGCATAGCTTCACCTAGTTTAAGACGTTTCAAAGTGATCCTAGTGATTTTATTGAAATAAACGCCTTTTGACTTTGACTTTATGGTGGCCCTGGACCTTTCCAGGGCTTCTCAGAGTAGTGAATAGATTAAAGTGCGCCTCTTAGAGCTCCTTTCGTGCACAAATGCAAGAATGCAAAAAAACAACCCAAAATTATCAAACGTCAACGTTTTTTTCTTGACTGTTTTAATAACTTTAATAACGTTAGGACCAAATCGAAAAGTCATTAATTTCAAATCACGATTTTCCGACCTCGTGCGGTACGGACGCCTCAGGGCACGAGTCCTACTCGCACTTGACCGTCCTATAATTTGTATGTTACCTCCGCAATCTCCTGGCCAGCCTGATGTCCGCGTCGGTGTCAACGAACACTTTCATATCGAGCATTTTGGTCACCTCCGCGTTGTAGAACGCGAGGATCCCCTCGAATATTATAACGTTGGCGCCGTACATCGTTTTCTGAAATTAATAAGAAAAAAGTCAGATTATAAATCACGAATAAATAAAAAAAGGTAATTCATGAAATGTTTGCTATCCCAAAAGGGGCTTATTCTACACCCAATTGACTTAGTACATTTTTCATTGAAAAAACTGTCATGCCTTAAATCGGAATAGATAGAGATATTTAACTAATACTAGCTTCCGACCTACATAAAAAGTAGCCTATATGGATGTTCGTGGTTCAATCACGCTCAAACGGCCGGACGGCTTTGGACGAAAAGAGACGTTTCATCAATATATGGAGCCTGGGCCTGCACTGTGTACACTACTCTAAAATATACCTAAGCAATAAAGTAAACGTATTTAATTGGTTATTTTATATAAATTGACTTCGTTCTAAGGTACATTAAGATTTTCTTCGACAAAGAGAGCAACACACAGTGCTACAAAAATATGGCGGATGGACGTGCGTGAAATGTCATTTTGACAACCTACATTTATCTGACAAAACAAAAACATCAAATCAAACAACATGACATGAAAAATATGTCAATGTCATGTCAAACGCCAATTATAAACCAACATGGCGGCCTTCAAATAGTGTTCACATAGTAAAAAACTTACCAGAAGAAGTATTCTTGTACCATCGCATTTGTCTTAAAATTAATGCAATTGTATTTTTCTTGTAATCTCTTATTTTGTCCTTATTTTTCTATGTAGTGTACATGTAAAAAAAAGTGTATTCAGTGGCTCATAACTTTGAACTATGAGGAAACGGAGAATCTTTTAAAGACCTATTCCTAATAATCATGTACCTGCGTAGCGGTGCTGGTACGGAATTTCGCAGCTTCCTAATTACTGGGTTTCTAAATTTGGGTTCTATTGAAAAATAAAAGATGTGCGTGCGTTCAAATCGACAAGAAAGTGTAATACGTATTCAAAAATTACATAAAATCGAGGAGAGGGGGATAGGGAACAATAATTCAACCAATAGCAGCTCAGCAGCCTACTATTCCGTCACGACGGACCGCAGTGATTCGTCGAAATTAAATGTGGTTATAGAGAACAGTCCGCCTTTCCTGATGAGTGTAATCGCGAACATGCCGCCGGCCTTGAAAGCAGCAGCTTTCAATGTTTCTGAAGCCTCGGAGACGCTTCATGCATCGTAGGTTTCTTGAAAGAGTGGGCAGATTTTTGCGTAGCTCCGTCGAACAACGCCCGAAGCCGTTTGTATGTCCGCCACTCTTGAAATGCCGTCCCTGCCCGGGATAGTTGCAAGTACTCGACCCATGTGCCATTTTAGCGGTGGAAGGTTGTTGTCTTTGATTAAGACAAGTGAGTTGGCCTTCAATTCTGCCGTCTTTTCGGTCCATTTAGTCCGCACCTGTAACTCAGACACATATTCTTTGGCCCAGCGGGCCCAAAAGTGTTGGCGTATTTGCTCCACCCTCTGGTAACGGTTCAGGCGATGCGTGGGAGTGTCGCTGAGGTCGTCGCAGGATGGGGCAGTCAGCGGTCGACCAACCAAAAAATGGGCAGGAGTTAGAGGAGCGAGGTCTTTGGGGTCTGAAGAAAGTGGAGAAAGTGGTCGAGAATTTAGGACTGCTTCTATTTGTGATAAGACTGTATCAAATTCTTCAAAAGTGAGGCGCGCATTTCCTACCACGCGGCGTAAATGATGCTTGCAGGATTTTACTCCTGCCTCCCAAAGACCACCAAAATGCGGAGAATAGGGGGGAATAAACTTAAATTTAATTTGTTGGCTAGTTGCGTATTCAACTATATCGGGGGTGCAATTGCGCAAAAATTTTGAAAAATCGTTCATTAACCCTACAAAGTTACGGCCATTATCGGAAAATATTTCTATGGGTTTACCACGGCGAGAAATAAACCTTTTCAATGCTAACAAATATGCCTCAGTAGTGAGATCACTGACTAGCTCTAAATGAACCGCACGCGTCACAAAGCACACAAATAGGCAAATGTATGCTTTACAAGTTTTGGCTCCCCTACCTTTACGGTTTAGTATGAGAACTGGCCCACAGTAATCTACGCCGCATCTATTGAATGGAAAACTAGGAGTTATCCTTTCCTTGGGTAAGTTGCCCATGTAAGGCGTAAGTATTTTACCCTTCATGCGCGTACACATAACACAAGCGTTGACTATACGCCTAGCCAAGTCCCTACCACCTAAAGGCCACCACGTTTCGCGTAGGTGGCAAAGTAATGCCTGGGCTCCTGCGTGGAGAAGCTGTAGGTGCTCATGCCGAAACAACAAAGCAGTAAAATAATGTTTACTAGACACCAAGATAGGATGCATTTTATTATAACTAAACTCATCTGAGTTTCCTAATCGCCCACCAACTCGCATTATTTTATTATCGTCTAAAAATAAATCTAATTTCGCTAGGTTACCTCTATTCTTAATACTCGCACAATTGCTTAACAATTTATATTCATTGGGATAGCTTTCCATTTGAGACCATCGAACCAATGTCCTTTCAGCTTCATCTACCTCATCTACGCTAAGTACGCCCGCGCGCCTTACAGTTTTATTGCGGATATTGTGTATGAATCGTAGCATATATGCTACTGCGCGCTTCATACGTTTAAACTGTGAAAACCTGTCGAACGGGAACAATGACAAGTTAGATGAATCATTAGCTACAAAAGAAGATATGGCTGGCCTAACCTCAGGAAGATCATCACAAGTATCCATGACCCCATGATCGTTTAATGAGTAACTAAGGCTTCGTAAAAAGTTCGGACCTTCCCACCATAAAGTGGAAGAGGAAAGCTCTTCTAGGCTAGAACCTCGAGACGCGAGGTCAGCGGGATTGTCCTTACTACTCACGTGACGCCAAAGAACATCCTTCGTCATGTCATGAATTTCCGACGTCCTATTTTGAACAAAAGTTTTTAGTTTATTTGGCGCCATGTGCAACCAGCCTAATACTATGGTCGAGTCAGTCCAAAATACGACATTCCTAAACTTGCAAGTTAACGAACTGCGGACTTTATCAAGTAGCTTAGCACCTAGCAAGGCACCGCAGAGTTCAAGTCGCGGGATACTCATAGGTTTAAGCGGTGCGACCTTGGCTTTGGAAGAAAGCAATCTAACTGATAACGTTTGATCCTGATTTACCGAGCGAACATAAACACAGGCGCCGTACGCAGTCTGCGATGCATCGCTAAAAACATGCAGTTCTACATAACTAGGTTGGCTACCTATAACGTGGCGAGGAATGCGAATAGTATTGAGCTTCTGCAGTGAGATAACAAACCGGTTCCACGTTCGCGCGACACTAGATGGAACTTTGTCATCCCAGCCTAGTTTGAGTAGCCACAATTGTTGCAATAATACTTTTGCGATAATTATTGTAGGGCTGAGCAAGCCGAGAGGGTCGAAAATTTGTGAAATATTTGACAAGATAGACCTTTTAGTGACGGGTTTCCCTTCATTTTGAAATTGCGTGTTGAAATAAAATTCATCGCTTAAATTATTCCAACCTAATCCCAACGTTTTCGAACTTACATTTTCGTTGTATTTAATTTCCTTCGATTGGTTGGACAAATCATCATCATCATCATCATCGCATCGGAAATTGTACATCCACTTCTGAAGTGGAAAACAACCTGATTGTAGTGTGTCTCGGATGTCCACACATAACTTTATTAGGCTAGATTTCGAGTTTTTTCCGGTCAAAAGGTCATCTACATAAAAATCGTCCCTGACTACCCTCTGGACTTCAGGGTTGGTTGATTCAACCCCTAACTGCTTCAAACATCTTATGCTTAAAAAGGGCGCGGAGGCAGTTCCGTAAGTAACTGTATTTAACTGATAAATACCTAAAGGTTTCGATGGATTATCGCGCCATAAAATCATTTGCAAATTACGCTGGCCCTTTTCTACTAAACAATTTCTGAACATTTTGGTAACGTCTGCACAAACTACGAATTTATGCTGTCTAAACCGCATAAGAATAGAAATTAAGTCACCCTGTATCGGCGGACCAACTAACTGAAGATCATTGAGTGACTTTCCGGAAGTAGAAGGCGCGCTGGCATCAAAAACGACGCGTAGTTTAGTAGTGGTGCTATGTTCCCGGTAAACGCCGTGATGCGGCATGAAATAGCACGGACTTTCATAAGAGTTCACCGGACTCATGTGACCTAGGCTTTCGTATTCCTTCATAAAATTTGCGTACATTAATTTATAATCAGGCGAGCGTTCTAGGCGTTTTTCTAATGCGATAAAACGGCGCTCAGCTTGCGAGTATGAATCTCCTAACAAAATAGGTGACTCTTTAAGTGGAATGCTTACAGAGAACCTTCCCTCACTATCGCGTGTAGTAGTGCCAAGGAAATGCTCCTCACAAGCACGTTCTTCGTCAGTCTGCGTGTCCCTAGCCTTAGAAAGCTCTTCAACCTCCCAAAACATACGTAATTGCGTATCTAACGAGCTACTAAAATTACAATGAATGCGTGTAACATTTCGCGTTTGATTATAAATAGGGCCAGAAATTATCCACCCTAGTTTAGTGTTCTGCAAGTAAGGGCCACTGGGAAGTCTCAATTTACCTTCTCCCAAGAGGTCCCAAAACCTATCAGCACCTATCAATATGTCTACGTTTTTAGAGTCTAAAAACTGCGGATCTGCCAACCTTATGTTGTCTGGAATACAGAACTGCGCGCTTAATTGACATAAGGCCGGGATTGTAGACGTTATTTGTGACAATACAAAACATTCGATGCGCGTACTGAATGTATTATCGACATGCGATTTAATTTCAATGCTACAAGTTTCCGAACATTGTATCACCGAATCACCTACACCTCTAACTTCGTGAATGGACTGTAATAATGGCGCGTTAATTAACTTACAAAATGATTTTGTTATAAAACACCGCTGGCTGCCACTGTCGAGCAGCGCGCGCGCCTGGTGATAAACACCGTGAGTGTCGGCTACCTCAACCACAGCTGTTGACAATAGAACCGTATTTATATCTATAGATTTATTGCATCGAGTTTGCATGTGCGCCTTGTTTACGTGAATGGGGGGCGCGTCGGCGGCAGGCGAGGGGCGCTCAGACTCAGAGGAAGCCTTCGCTACGCTCGCATTCGCGACGGACCTCTCAGCCGCAATGCTCGAATGAAATGCAACAGAACTATACGCGTTATCGTTATGAATGATTGAGTTATGTTTTTGGTTACATTTCCTACACGGGCCATATTTACAGGCATCAGGCGTATGTCCCGCACGTAAACAATTCTCACACAGTTTATGCTCACGTATGAACTTTAACTTCGATTCTAAATCACTATCTAGGAATTTCTGACAAGAATACAGTGGATGTGTCGCGTTGCATTTTAGGCAGGATTTATAAAAGCGAGACTGACGGTCGTGTGGCTTGTTGGATGAAAGATTGCAGTGTGACGTGTGATGTGGATGTGAACCTTGCTTTTTACTCTCAGGTTGTGAATAACTATTGCCCTTGTTATGAGAAAGCTGCAAAGTTTCTAACATTTCCGCTCTGTCCTTCAAGAATCCAATTAAATCATTCATTTTAATTATTCGCTTAGAATTGTTATCGCTCGCTAACAAAGTGCATTTGAAAGTCTCCCACTCACGTTCAGTCGTCTTATCTAATTTAGACACAATAATGTAATTGATGAGTGTATCCCAGTTATCAGTGGGTTCACCTAGGATTTTTAGTGCGCGTAAGTTCTTCAATATAGTGTCAATTAACTTTCTAATACAGGCGGCCGACTCTTTAGTCAACGCATTAATGGTAAACAACGCCTTAACGTGGTTATGTACTAAAAGCCTACTATTATTGTACCTATTCAGTAACAGTTCCCATGCAACAGAATAGTTATCTGCGGAGAATTCTAGTGAATCTATAACTAACATAGCATTACCTTTCAGCGATGACTTGAGGTAATGAAATTTCTGTATACTACTTATTTGTTGCGAGTTGTGAACTAATGAAGAAAAAGTATCCCTGAACTCGAGCCAGTGCTCATACGAACCATCAAAGGAGGGCATGGCTATAGTAGGTAATTTCACTGATTGTGGCTTGTCGCTATGGCAGGACTTATTAGAACAGTCAGTAACCTCATCACTAGACAGCATAGATTCCGCAAAGGCTAATGTAGTGTAATACGAATTCTCAAATGATTCTCTGTTTGTTAATTGATCAGGTATCTCGCTATCGTTAACAATTTCTTCGATATTGGCTTGAATCGCATTGAACTCGGTAAACAAACTAGTAGCGCCTTTAATTCGTAATTTTAAATCTATACGATCACGAGAGGAAGAAACAAGATTTTCGTTATCTTGTAGTGATTGTACATAATTTGCGAATTTAGTTAGTCTGCCTTTTACAATACCCCGTTTTCTAACAAGCTCGCGAAGCAAATCAGGATTGTCAGTGAGAACGTTAGGAGACCTATCGCGAGATTTAGACTTTTCTATACATAGTTTAGCGCTATCAATATTTAACACTAGGGGTGATTTTGCACTTTCGGTAGACATTTTGGTGGTCGATGAAAACAGGAGTACTTACGATTTTAATGCTCGAGTGGTGGGAAAGACACGTCGGAAGCGATAACAACGTCACCAGCCTTTGTCTTGGCTGTATAAAACTTCACCGCGATAAACACTGAAATCAATTTAGACACGTATCACAAAGAGAACCGGGAGGTGATAGGAAAATGAAAGGATGGTTGGTCCCACCAGATTGCGTATGACGTTTGATGGAATGCCAATCCAATCTCAAATCCAATGTGCGCTTGGCCTCCAAGTAGTCTTGAGTCCAGATATCGTAGATATTGTCCACTTCCAGCTATTTCTTCCAGCAATTAATGGCGGCCACGTTTGCGTATTCCACAAGTTGCTGCTTCGTAGTTATTATTTGGCGACGGAGGACCACATGTACCTGCGTAGCGGTGCTGGTACGGAATTTCGCAGCTTCCTAATTACTGGGTTTCTAAATTTGGGTTCTATTGAAAAATAAAAGATGTGCGTGCGTTCAAATCGACAAGAAAGTGTAATACGTATTCAAAAATTACATAAAATCGAGGAGAGGGGGATAGGGAACAATAATTCAACCAATAGCAGCTCAGCAGCCTACTATTCCGTCACGACGGACCGCAGTGATTCGTCGAAATTAAATGTGGTTATAGAGAACAGTCCGCCTTTCCTGATGAGTGTAATCGCGAACAATCATTATGTACGCTTCAACTCTAGTTCTCATCTCCACTGTTCGTAACGAAGCCACACACATACTCACACACAATCAATCAGAATAATCACCACACTCATACACCACATTCACGCTTGTACACAAAAACACACACACACACACCCACACACACACGCACACACACACACACACACACACACATACACACGGTCACACACATACACACAGTCACACACACGTATTTTTTATATATATTTGTAAGTAGGAACTGTAATTTTCGGAGGAGGGCGTTAACACTCGCGACACAGTTTTTATAACTACTGCGGTTGTTATCGTTTCTCTATATTTTTCGTTCTCTGTTTTTGTTCCGAAATAAAAGTTATTTTGATTTGATTTTGATGGACCAGGCCCAGAATGAAATGGCTCCTTTGGCACAGATATTGATTATAGTCTGGAATAGCATAGGCTATTTATCTTCATAGGTACCACGCGAGCGAAGCTGTGGGCAGAAGCTACTTTCTAATATTATAGTAGGATAGTATACAGGCTTTTTATTTAGGTACCACGCATGCAAAACCGCGTGCACAAGCTAGTAAATAACAGAAGTATGTAAAAAGGGTCATATCTTCTCGTCGCAGATACCGCAGAGCCTCAAGACAAAAGTCTACAATCAGTGCGTGTTGCCAGTGATGACTTATGGCACTGAGACTTGGTCGCTAACTATTGGCCTTATACACAAGCTCAAAGTCGCCCAACGGGCTATGGAGAGAGCTATGCTCGGAGTTTCGCTGCGTGATAAAATCCGTAGAAGAACCAAGGTTACCGACATAGCTTTCAGAATTAGCAGGTTGAAGTGGCAGTGGGCCGGCCATATAGCTCGCAGAACCGACAACCGTTGGGGAACAAAGGTTCTCGAGTGGCGACCACGAACCGGACGACTCAGTGTTGGAAGGCCCCCCACCCGATGGACCGACGACATTGTTAAGGTTGCGGGAAGTCGGTGGATGGAAAAGGCTCAAGACCGTTCGTCATGGAACTCTTTGGGGGAGGCCTATGTTCAGCAGTGGACTTCATCAGGCTGATGATGATGATGATGATGTAAAAAGGGTATAGTACTCACGGTGCGGTTCTCGCGCGAATGCGTGACGTAGTTGTAGATGGGCACCTCGACCTTCTTGCCCTCCTTGAGGCGCTGCAGCACACTGCTGAGTAGTTCCATATCGAACGCGTCCGGGTGGTCGAAGTTGTACTCGTTGCGCGTCGCCGCCTGGTGCTGCTTTTCGTTCAGCACCTACAGTTCAACTAACAATTACATTCGCGATTTTAAAGTTCTCTAATGTCCAAACGCGTAATAATGTTGCCACATACTGGCCTCATAAGCTCAGTTGGTAGTAACTCTGCCTTCTGCGCTAGAGGTCGCGGGTTCGATTCCTGCACTGGACAAACATTTGTGACTAACACAGATGTTTGTTCTGTGTCTGGGTGTTAAATATATATCTATTATGTATATCAGTCTCTGGTACCCATAGGACAGGCTATGCCTAGTTTGGGATCAGTTGACCGTGTGTGATATGTCCGGAATATTTATTTATTATTATTTATTTATTATTCACGTTCATTGACGAATACTAAAACGTCACTTAAATATTTAAGAATGGTGATCTAATTGATGTTTGAGTATAAAATTCTGAACAATAACGGCGTCTCAAATAATTGAGATCATCTCAAATAGTTAAGTGACGTTTCAGTATTTGGGCGTCAGACCGTTAGTGCTGTATCTGATCAAGATATGATCTGCGAACTAATCAGCATTTTATAATTTCATTATAGCCCTGAAATTAAGTGGATTAACGCAAATTGGGATGCCCACTCACCGCAGATATCGCGATGAACAATATTTGTTCCCTACTTTCAGCTAGCACGCTGACCTTTTTTTCTTGTTACCTTTGAGGTTGGCTGTTAGAAAATGCTTGAAGCATTAAGCCCTCCTTTTGTGCAACTGTATTATGTGTGTGCAATAAAATATTAAATAAATAAATAAATGAACGCAGCGCGATTGCGTATACCGTAGACAGAGTCCGCACTCGTGACTCGCCACGATTAGTGAACGAATGATATGACTCAATGATTTTGATCCATTCGATCAGTTGTTCTATTTATTACATCACTTTTAAATTATTGTCAAAAAGTCGCAGCACCCTAACGTCAAAACGTGAAAGATACCATGATATATTTATTAACGTTGATACCATGATATATTTATTAACGTTGTGTTACTTTTTAGGTAACACAACAACATGCTGAGTTGGAACCCAGTTTGTGGCATATGAGTAGGTATTTTACAGTTTAGTTTAATTTTGTTGTGTTTAGTAATCGTTGTTATGCCGATACCTACAATATGTGACAAATAAAATTATTTTCTTTATTCCTTAACCTAGCTGTAAGTTTTCCTAAAATGCAAAAATAAATAAATAAAGTGAGTTCTCAAATTTATTCTTTATATTTACACCCAACGGTTACACAAATTACAAACATACCCAGGGAATCCTAATGTGGGGTCAGGACCCCACATTAGGATTCCCTGGGTATCAGAAACCAGGTTTTTATACGGCACTATAAGCTACGGCTATGAGTACTGGTGGAGGTGGTAGTGGCCCCGCCTTCCGATCCACAGGTCGTGGGTTGCAAATTCTGAAACCATGTCAAATGCTATGTCTATGCTACGTCTTTGCTATGCCTATGCTGCTTATGCTATGTCTATGCTGTGCCGCTGTTTCTATGCTATAATAATAAATTCATTTATTTCAGACAGGTCCATACAGAAATACAATTTTAAAGAGCCACAAAACAATAATTACCTAACCTAACGCACATTAAACATAGAGGATCTGGAAGCCATATGTACGGCATTCCATTTCCGCACGACGGGACAGTCAACCCTGTCCAGTATTGTGACGAAGAGGCTATTGGGGTTAACTCACACGCGGCGCATCAAGGAGGCAACTCGTTTCCGCATGATTATGTCTATGCTATGTAAAAGTTGCCTAGATGTATACCTTGTAAAATGAGTCCATACTGACTATAGTGACCCAGGGTATGTTGAGAGATTCTATGATTTTGGCGGCCACTGTCGTCTTGCCCGAAGCACTCGCTCCGCATATTCCTGACGACAAACATTTTTTTTTAATTTAAATAACTGTTCTGGTGTGGCACGCAACAAATGTGGAACTGGGCACACCAAAATAAATTCAAACATTTTTTTTTTTTTTTTTTATGTTATACGGAGGCAAACAGGCTTACGGCCCACCTGATGGTAAGTGGTTACCGTCGCCTATTGACATTAGCAACACCTGGAGCATTGCTAATGCGTTGCCTGCCAAACCCCTCCCCCCCCTAAAGAACTCTGGCAACCTTACTCACCGCAGGAACACAACACTATTTGAAACAAATAATGTTATTTGGCTGCGATCTTCTGTAAGGCGGAGGTACCTCCCCAGGCGGGCTGCTCCAATTTAGAGCGAGAAAATCTCGCTGTGCCCAACCTCTCGTAAAAAAAATTATTTTTAATTTTTATTGATTTATTTCAAACAAGTATACATTTACTAACTACCAAGTCACTACTTAGACATAATATTTTCGAAAGAGGAATTCCGTGATGGGATGAAAATTTCTTAAGTTAGGTAATGTAGGTACTTAAAATATAAGTAGTAATATCTAAGCAAGATTCTAATTACGAGGTAAGATTACAAAGTATGCAAAGGTAGTACATAGGTACTAGTTTACTCCGCGCTAGTTTTGACTGTTTTAAAAACAAGATTTAATTTAAATGCAGGGTTATATACAGGGTGAGTTTTTTTTCAGGGCCACTTAGGCGAAATCGGAAACCGTGAGAGTAATCGAAAAGTGATGTAAGGAGTTACGCGCACGATTTTGAAAAAAATAAGATCTGCATTACAAAAATTTAAAAAGAAAATTAGTTTTTGATGATTTTTTTTTGCATTTCTGTGTTCTATGTTTGATAATAAATCAATTAATGTATGATAACAATGTGTATAAAGTTATTGGAACACCTTCAAAACTGCAAGTTTATAAATTAAACAAAAAATTTATTTATCGATTAATTAGTAAAAAATAACCTTCGGTAAATAAATATTGTTGAATTAAAAAAAATATAATCTTGAAGGGGTTCCAACAACTTTAGACACATAGTTATCATACATTTATTTATTTATTATCAAATAAAGAACTCCCAAAAAGCAAAAAAAATTATTTGCCAAAAACCTACATTTTCTGAAAAACTAAATAAATTTCAACTTTTTTTAATGCTGATCTTATTTTTTTCAAAATCGAGCCCGTAACTCCTAACATCACTTTTCGATTACCGATTTCGCCTAAGTGGCCCTGAAAAAAAACTCACCTGTATATAACTAGTTCGCCATCTTTGGTAGGATAGATAGATTTGGTAGGAAAAGTGAATAGAACATTTTTGTTTATGGCGTCACCAATAATCTCTTCACTTTTCAAGGCCGAAAAGGGGCCGCCTGGCCCCTGGGTTTAGTTTGGGTGACTCACCTATGAGGAAAGGTTCCACCTCCTGCCCCCCGGTACAGTTGTACCAAGGGGGGCGGCCGGCTGTGTATATCGTCCTCCTGTCGGCATGCAGGATGCTTTCTGCCGTCGTCCGCTTGTTGGACTGTGACATGGAGGCGGTGCGCACGCGCCGGGCGCGCGGAGACTTCAGGATGTTCGATCCTGGAATTAAAAGGTCAAGGGGTAAAGTACGGATAGATGCCCCACTTTTCGAAATAAGTCTTGTATGGTCATTATGTAGCTAGAGCTACTAGCTTCTGCCCGCGGCTATGCTCGCGTGGTAAAGGAGCCATTTCATTCTGGGCCTGGTCCATGTACATTACATAGAAAAATTAGGAATAAATAGGAGATTACAAGAAAAATACAATTTCATCAATTTGAAGACAAATGCGATGGTACAAGAATAGTTCTTCTGGTAAGTTTTTTACTATGTGAACACTATTTGAAGGCCGCCATGTTGGTTTATAATTGGCGTTTGACATGACATTGACATATTTGTCATGTCATGTTGTTTGATTTGATGTTTTTGTTTTGTCAGATAAATGTAGGTTGTCAAAATGACATTTCACGCACGTCCAACCGCCATATTTTTGTAGCGCTGTGTGTTGCTCTCTTTGTCGAAGAAAACCTTAATGTACCTTAGAACGAAGTCAATTTAAATAAAATAACCAATTAAATACGTTTACTTTATTGCTTAGCCATATTTTAGAGTAGTGTACACAGTGCAGGCCCAGGCTCCATATATTGATGTAACGTCTCTTTTCATCCAAATACATTCGGCCGTTCGGGCGTGATTGAACCACAAACATCCAAACATCCTCAAGAGCTTTGGCATTTATAATATTAGTAGGATTTATTTTTCATGCGCCTTTTCTTTAATTATTGCTAAATTTTGTGAAAAAGAATCATGGATTCCGTGCGTGGGTATTAGAAACTACGAGAACCATGGTACCACAACACTGAATAAATGTTTTGCAGATCATGCAAACATCTTTCTCGCAGCGGGAACCGAACCTGCCCCCCTTGCGTCTCAGACAGGTATTCGCCCGCTGCGACACCAAGGTTTGTACTGATTGTTCTAGGCTTAAAACCTTTAGACTTTGTCCTAGTTGTCAATTTATAACTACAGGCCAGACATTTTTAGATCGCAACAACAATACATTTTAGTTTTATCACCTCAAAGCATTTCAGTGAAGGATACTCAGATAATGTTGTGTTACCGCCTTGTCGAGTTGTAGCGCTAATTGGAAACAGCTCTGCGTGATTGAAAATATCAAATAACTCCGGTTTTAAAATATGAAATAAATCGGGTCAATTTTCAATTAAAAGAAATTCAATCCCCGAAACGTTAAAGGGATAGCCAAATGCAAGTCCGTAATGTATGATATGTGGCACATACTCACTGTTTGCTCAAACAGATAACACGCGTTTATCTTTGAGAAAGTCTATGCTTGTATTTTACTTCTCTACAATCTTAATGGCTCGTCAATAATATTTATAACAACAAATAAGGTGGCATGTAATCAAACTGCCTTCCTCGTAGTAGTTGCAGTAATCTATGCACGCTTGCAATATCAGAGGCATTACACACGCGTTGCCGACCCCGAACACCCCTCAAGAGCTCTGGCAACCTTACTCACCACAGTAACATAGACAATCATTTATTTTCTACTAAAACACACACATTTGCACAACATTTTAAAACTAAACAATTACCTACATAAAAGAAAACACGAGCAGGTAAAATATAAGATATTTTAGGAACACAGCACTATTTGAAACAAATAATGTTATTTGGTTGCGATCTTCTGTAAGGCGGAGGTAATCATATTCATTTATTGTCAACATGTACATGGATACAGCTTAGGTGTAAAGGTAGCTAAGTAAGTAAATGTAACCTGTAGGGCGCTGCAAACATCTAGTTTCATATTCATTTAAACCAGTAGGGCCAGGAGGGTACCAGGAGGGCTGGTCCAATTTAGAGCGGGAAAATCTGTGCCTTACTAAAAAGAACTGTTTTTGCAAGTACCTTTGTAATTTGAATTTCAAGTAACAGTTTACCCGTCTCTAAAAATCCACACTGAAAGAAGACCTTATCGCTTATTCACTAAGATTTCAGTTTAAAATCAATTTAATTCTGAATAATAAAATAGCACTTTGCAAGTTTAATACAAGACCACCGGCTACTGGGATATAAGTCAAACTAAACAACGTGTCACAATACAATTCATAAATTAAAGAAACATGACCGACCGACGCGCCGCCATAATCATAAGCTACTAAATTAATAATAACAAATACATATAAAGACGGTCATGTGCGAGAAGTCGCCCTGAGGCTTCCGTACCATTACACGGGATCAGAAAAGCAACATTCCAAGAGTAGGAAGTGATAAATTTATATATTGCGGTCGCTCACGTAGTTCATTGTGTGATGACCGCAAATATAACTTAGTCTCATAATTCCACAAGGATTTGAATTAATCTGCAGGGTATATACTGAAATCTTTGTGAATAAACGATTTTAGACTGGCCTCATAGCTCAGTTGGTAGTATCTCTGCGCTAGAGGTCGCGGGTTCGATTCCCGCACTGGACAAACATTTGTGTGATTAACACAGATGTTTGTTCTGTGTCTGGGTGTTAAATATTCATCTATTATGTATATCAGTCTCTGGTACCCATAGTACAGGCTATGCCTAGTTTGGGATCAGTTGACCATGTGTGATATGTCCGGAATATTTATTATTAATATATTTCTTGACCGCAACAACCAACAATATGTAAATTATTTCGATATCGTTACAGCCTTTTTCGAGTTTCAGCTACACATTTCAAATTACAGAATTTTGAGGTGACTGGAAGTACCCTAGAGGTTTTTCATTTCTGACATTTCCATACAAAAATTAGACATTCATTGCCACATCCTTTTAATGCATTGCAAAATAAATAAATATAAATAAAATGCATTGAGCTAGAAACTAGATTTTTATACAGCACTATAAATAAACTCACGGACCCTAATAGTTGGTATAAATTTCAAGTTGATACCTTTAGCCGTTTCATAGAAAAAGGGTCTTGACAGACAGACAGACGGGCAGACGGACAAACAAAGTGATCCTATAAGGGTTCCGTTTTTACTAAATAAGGTACGGAACCCTAAAAAGCACATATGTAACAGTACACTACATGGTGTCGATTCTGTATCTAACTTTACTAATTACAACCGTCCTAATATCGCGGTCCTTTTTCATTCCAGTATGTAAGAAAAAGTCAGCATTATAATTAGTACAGTCAAAGTTATGCTGTAAACAAATTTATCACTAAGCAGCAGTGCTATTGCGTAAGCGAAATGGTTATGAAGTTCGCAACATTAAGGATTATTTTATCGGTCTTTTTTTTATTGATAATGGTAAAGCGTTTGGCCACCATTTCACTTTTGCAAGTGAGATGTGGCCTAAGATGGAGCACGCTTTCCCAGATAGAACTTATTGACCCTAGATTTGAAGACTCCCAGATTGTACTCTTTCGGGAAAACAGACGCAGGCAGATCATTCCACTCTTTGGCAGTACTTATAATAAAAGTGGAGCAGAAACGCTTCGTTCGACATTGTGGTATGTCGACCACTTACTTAGCGACATCAGAAAGGTTTCAAACACGGACGGCGAGAAATTAAGATCGTGAAGTTGTCCATTGTCAAGTTTTAAAATTATCCTCACAGTTACGAAGGTCATTGTCGAATAAGCCTAATTACCATGAAGATATAGTCTTCGTCTCCGTATGACCAATTAAAAAATGTTTGTAAGAGGTATCCCGAGCGCGAGATAATTTGAACTTTAATTCAAAGACGCTATAGCAGACATTTCAAAATGCGTCGACGGACGTGCTAATTTTGCTCGGGGTGATTACACTATGCCAGTATTTTAGTCGAGTCGAGACCAGAGTAGCGTTTAGAAAGCGAGCGTTTTTCACTCCGGACTCTCAATCTGATATCAGACTGATCATTTATTTTCAAATCGCAGTCAAATATTTTTTTAAATTATCACTCTAAATTCTTATCACTAAGATTACGAGAGGTGGGGCACAGCGAGATTTTCTCGCTCTAAATTGGAGCAGCCCGCCTGGGAGGTACCTCCGCCTTACAGAAGATCGCAGCCAAATAAAATTATTTGTTTCAAATAGTGTTGTGTTCCTGCGGTGAGTAAGGTTGCTAGAGCTCTTTAGGGGGGAGGGGTTCGGCAGGCAACGCATTAGCAATGCTCCAGGTGTTGCTGATGTCAATAGGCGACGGTAACCACTTACCATCAGGTGGGCCGTAAGCCTGTTTGCCTCCGTATAACATAAAAAAAAAAAAAAAAAAGATTAAAGAGTCTTAGAATAATACCAGGATTGGAAACGGTCAACAGGTGGGCCGTATGCTTGTTTGCCACCTAAGTTGTATAAAAAATAAAAAAAAAACATTCTAATTGGTTCCGTATACATATGTTGATTTCATTGAGTCTGCTGAACTGATTTGACGCAAACAGCTGATTTTTGGAGTATTTTTTAAATGATAAATGTCGAATTTCAACTCGTCCAACAGACATTATTGCCAATCGGATGTAGAATAAGCCGCCTTTTGGGATAGTAGTATGTATTATGAATCACTGTACGTAAGCAATTAAGGTGTGTGGTCGTGTTATTTTATCCACCAATAGTTAGACGTTAAATTCGAGCAGCTATTGTATTGCCGTGGTGGCCCCGGCTAAAGAATGGGCCCCTCCATATCTACCTATCCGCGGATGTCGTAAGAGGCGACTAAGGGAAAAAAGCTAGGGGATGGGCAGCAGCGTCCCTCATTTTAACAACAATAGCTCTAACTGCGCTCGCCAACCCGCATGCCCAGCGTGGTGAGTATGGGCAAATCCCCCCACATGATAAGGAATTCGCTCTGTCTGTTGGGGAGGACATGTTCAGCAGAGGACGTCGTACGGCTGAAATGATGATGATGATGATTGTATTTGTGGCATTGACATTGCTGATCACATTGAGAGTTCATACACGTGGCCAGAACGCCACAAAAACAATTTGTTTGTAAACATTTGTGGCCGCGTCGTCGATTTATTTGCGGACATTGTTTTAATGAGTATCAATGGTTTTGTGTATGGAGTTGTGTGTGTTGTCTATAAATTGTTTCATCAACATCACACTGTAGAAGTTCAAATGGAAATGACCCACCAGGAAACTTTCGATACGAAGTTCGTAGGTACGAATCCCGGTAGTGCACTAGAGCACGTGCTCAAAACGGTGAACGAAAACATCGTAAGGAAATCCGCGGCTTACTCAGCTGGGCACGCATTGACAATTTATTTCCTGTGGAAAAGGCCGACTAGACTCTGAGGATGGTATAGGTGCTGGGGTGATCGTTCATGAGGCTATGCTTCCTATGATCGAAGCCCTATTGCTTCCTGGCCGTTTTTGGGGGGATCGGAGCGAGGCCGATCCCGTCCGGAATGGTGGCAGCGTAGGATTGCTGTGGGATGCCCCGCAAAAGGGATCCTGGATTTCCCTACTTTAAAAATACCCAGGATCACATTGAAACGTCTTAGAAACGAGTGAAGCTATCTGTTCCTTGCAACCAAGCCTAGAAGAATGAGACAACAAACACGGATTGGTGCCTATGTTTTTTTTGAATGTTCCTTTTTACAAAATGGAATGTATGTGTGCCAGTGTGTGCCGATCAAACAAAGTGAGGTTCAGAAAACCTTGCTGACTCGGCTCCTTGCTGTTAGAATCTAGACCGTATGCAGTAGCAATAAGGTTACCTGTGGACGGCGGGCGGTAAGGCCGAACATTCGGCACCGTAGTCGGCGATGCCGGCGCTCTACTCGTGTAGTCATCATCGTCCAGGAACACCTGCTCGCTCAGTTCCAGCGCTAGTTCCGTGTCGCTGTAAAACAGACCGGAGTGCTTTAAGTTACGGTTTAATATTGCACCAACTTTCAGGCATCTCAATCTGCAACGCCGGTGTGGCATTGCTGATGCGTTGCCTTGAGATATGAAGAACAATGATGATGATACATACTCGTAACCTAGATACAATTACGAATATAACGAATAAAACGGATGAATGTGTCAAAACATTACGAATAAGGGTTCTCGAATGGCGACTACGATGGACCGACGACGTGGTCGCCATTCGAGAACCTTTATTCGTAATGTTTTGACAGGTTAATCCGTTTTCGACATCATAAGCCCCATAATTTGCGTTTTCATTGCCCTTTGCTATAGTAAGGGGCAGGTGGGCCACTTGCCAATTGCGTCAAACACTACAGGTTTGTCTGAATATACCTACCTGAATACACAATTCTATAGAATACCTGAGTCACAGGCAGTTCGCAAACAGTCAATTATTACATATGATTGATGATAATACTTCATACAGAGGCAATATCTATAATACACACATGCATACCATTACACACGTAAATTCAACTATCCTATTCTAGGTAAAGAAAAGTTGAGCGGTTAGGCTGCAGTTAGACGTGGCGTAAAATTTCATGCGGCAGCAGCGCGGTGAAGACTTCAGTGTCATTTAAACGCGCCCTTACGGCGTATTGAACAACAAACATCATGACAGAGCAGCGGGCGAGCGCCTGAGACGCAAGGGGTTCGATTCCCGCTGCGGAAAAAAGTGTTTGCATGATGTGCATATTGGTTCTGGGTTCTGTGTTGTGGTAGCATGGTACTCGTAGTTTCTGATGCCCAACGACACAGGGAATTCTTGTGTGGGGTCAGGACTGTTATGTGACTGTATTTATAGGGTGTTATTTTTTTAATTTATTTCAAACTTTCGCATTTATAATATTAGTAGGATATGCTGTAGGTATGTTTCATCTTGCTCATATCTTTTATTGTTTTTTAACCTTTCAAAACAACTTTATTGAGTAATAAACATCAAGGCAAGCTATTAGTATAATTTCCTTTTAAGTGACCAAGGCCAGACGTATAGATAGGTATTAGCTTGTGCCTGCGACTTCACTCGCGTGGTACCTAGATAATAAGTATCATGTGTAGCTTGTGGCCTAGTATATGCTATTCTAGGTAAAAACTCTATCTAGGTACTTAAAGTTATCGTTCAAGGCGTGATTGAACCACAAACATCCTCATTAACAGCCGAAAATAAGTAAAATTTGCTTTATAATCAAGCGGTTCTTTCCCTCCAGGGGGAATAGGTTTTGACCACCCTATAATATCTTAAATCAGTCTTTATTCGGAGAATATGATAAGATATCTGATCGTATATCTAATCAGTTATTATTAAAGTGTGTTTATGTGTAGAGAGGTGTGTCAATTACGTGCGGTTCCTTTCATAGTTCAGATAATGTATGATTAAGTTTTAAGTGCAGTAAACAAACTCAGAGGTTTCACCGTTCCATCTCTATCTTCAGTTATCACTTGTATGCTAAGTACCTTATTTAGAAATAAGAAAATTAAAAGAAATAGCACAATTAATCCCCAAGAATGTAACAAATTCTCGAAGCACTCAGATCCTACAGAGAACTAAAGTCATTGGCATAGCATTGACATTGGATTAGCAAACTGAAGTGGCAGTGGTCTGGTCCCACCGACAGGGAAGGCGTTTTGAATCAATGTTAGATAGTTAAAAAAATTATTTAGCACTACAGACACACACAATTAACATAGATAAACAATTTTGAACTAAATTACCTACATACAATAGGTAGGTAAGGTATAAATAATCAAAAGAGCAATTCAAAAAAAGTAAGTATCTTAGAGTAGGTAAGTTTGTGTGAGCTGCAGTACGAACAATAGGCTATGGCTCAGTGATACATTTTCCTTAAAGCAAAAATACAGTTTTTCAGCCAAAACCTGATCGAGAGTGAGCAGCAATGTTTGTTTACATGTGTGATTAATCTGCAAGATACCCAATCATTTTGAGAACCGTACCATAGTATCATTCACTTTATCTAGATCTGGAATGTTGATAAACAAAATATTGTCCCTATCAGTCTGTTATCTAACACAGCATCTATCTCATTGCGATAGAGGCACATTAAGCCGTGAGATAAATAGAAGATGAAGGTCATTACACTGTTTATGTTTAGTCATTCTTACTTAGGTCATGTGGCATTCAAATTGGCGAGTCCCGATTTCAGTATGTGGAGTGTACACAGTGCTGTGTTAGGTGAATTTACAACATAAACTAAGCAAATAATAATAATGTGTGTTAGAGAACACAGAAGCGAGCATGAAGCACGGCTAACACATATGACACCTAACAGTACGTAATCTAGAGGGGTCTTACGCGTTTGAAAACAAAACTGGGCTGGAGTCCATTCTGACCAGTCCCAAGCCAGATGCCGCGTAAGAAAAGTTTCAGTCTCCGTGACACGTGTACAGGGTTCACAGCAAAGCTGCCTGCCAATGTACTAAATAAAAGTCTAAAAATAAATCCACAATGCGTGCGTAGAGGTTATGAGGCTGTCAATGTTATTACCACGGGTTTCACGGAAAAATGAATTTAGCACTAACACACGGCACGTGAAAACACATCAAAAATCCTAAGATGACTAAGCTCACGTTGGAAGTGAATCTTCTGCAGCGCAATTTTTTGCAACACGACTCACTGTTCAAATAAACATCTCGCAATGAAAACACAATCGATTTACCTATCTGAGCTGGCGGAGCTGGGTGTTTCGAATTTGTTCAGCATCCCAGCCATCGCTTGAGGTCGCGCGCGTCACGTGTGAATTATTTTCTAAATAAAACAATTTCCGATTTTGGTTTTGTAATTTGTATTTACTGACTGACTAGTTAGCTCCACTATATTTTGCTCGCACAGTCAGTACACGCAAGTTTTGTTTGATTTGACACTATTGACAGCTGGCTGACAATGTGTTTTGCCTGACTTTTATTTGACATTAGACACTACATTCCGAAACTGAATCGATGTTATTCTCCTCAGTCTACGGAATCGATGAAAGAGACAACCGTTCCGGTCAAGGAAAAAATGCTGGAAGTACGTTATAATTATGTATATAGTTAGTTAATAGCAGCAGAACCGACTTGCTATTTCGCGTACCAGATCCATAACGTATCGTATTTTACAAGAACCAGGTTATAAAACCAAGTACTAAATACTTGAAAGTATTACTTCGAGCGCGCGAGTCCACTGCGCAAGTCCAATGCGCAAGTCCATTGCGCAATTCCACAGCCCAAGTCCGCCGCGTACCCAAGGACGCGCCGCGCCGCGAGACGGAAGGTTGGATTGGGACCGCGAGGCGCGTCGCGTCCTAGGGTGCGCGGTGGACTTGCGCGCCGCACCCGAGTATTTTTAATATGTTTAGGTATCGTGAAGTCGTACCAGTTACGTATAGTATGAACCTGGTTTAAAAACCTGGTTTCGAACCACCTCTACCGAGAACGTCGTTGTCGCGTCGTCGTACATCTACATACATGGTTACTATGACAAAATGGTTGTATATTTTTTTCAGTCGCTTTGTCACATTCTACATATAATTTTAGTTTCTGAACGCACTTTACGTTCCGATACATACAACTGAACATCCAAAATAAGACACGTGAAAGTAAAAACTTTCATTATCTTAACCTCACTCGTAGTCGCGTCAATGATACTAGTAGGTACCTATTCAATCAATTTGAGCTGCTTGATTCAATCTGCTTGAGCTTTGGAGGCGCAACATTCACCAGTGCACAAAAAGGGATTCAGACATGACTGCCAGGCGAACATTACATAATATATATACATATATACCAAAGTAATGGATCTAAGGCTCGTATTCAGAGACAAGACTCGAGCATTGATCTGTACTTAAATCTCCATTTGAGTCGAGATTCCAATTCTTGAACAGTACTTATGTATAGATTCAATGATCACAGTTCACCTGAGTAAATGCTTATTCTGAATCGTCAATCAGACGAAATCGGTGCTGAGTTTAGATTTGATTAGACATTAATCAAATGACATTTTCGTTCCGTTACACGTGCTTTGATGCATATTTATACTTCACTTTATAGTTCTGTTCTATTTCCACCCTGGCTGTTTGAATTTCTGCGTAAAACGGATCAAAAATTATAAATAAATCAAAATGTAAACGAGAACATTTTAGTACAGATTTGAGACTCGATTCAGCGGAGAGTAGTTTAAGTACCGTTCTTGAATAAAAGTTATGTTTGAGAAGAGATTCAATACTTAAATAGAGTTCAGCTGATCTGTGATTAAATCTATGCTTGAGTCGTGTCTCTGAATACGAGCCTTAGTCCCACACTGGGTTCTCTGATTGGATAACAGCAGTACTTAGCAGAGGGTATTTATTTGCTGTTGCGTTTTTATCAGGGGCATCCGAATTGCTACTAGTTGCATTGTGAAAATTTTCGCGTTTCAAATGGCATTGAATACCATAATATACTAGACTAGGGTACTACTAGTACCTACTAAAAGTAAAGTAATGCGAAGAATCATTGTAATTTTAAAAAGATTCTTTGATTTCGAAGCTTCACGAATCGAATAGGTAGGTAAGTAGGTACATACATTTCCCACGCGAGGGTAAATCTTCAATTTGGCCAGGATTTGTGGTAAGTCCGTGTAATGGAGTTGTCTGGCGACACTCAGCGCATGTGTCTTGACGGCTGATAAAGGGAACGGCTGAGAAAGGGAATGTTACTGTAAGCCGACGCTACAGCCGCTAGGTACAAATACAAATAGTTTATTTCAGTCATTGGTCACAGAAAAAATCATGGGCTCTTGACACTCAAGCTAAGCGCAAGCTTGTGTTTTGAGTGCCAAGACAAATGGAAGAAACATTTTTTTGACTTTGTCCCCTATACCACAGATAACATAATACTATACTAGTATACTTAACTTAAAAGTTAAGGTAGGTACGAATGATTGAACACAGTTCGAAAACTATATTAAGTAAGAAACCTTTAAGCCGTGTTCAAACGGCGTGCAATATGTCATTCTATTTCGAAATAGTCCTTCCTTCATCATCATCATTTCAGCCTTAAGACGTCCACTGCTGAACATGGCCTACCCCACAGATTACCAGAGCGAATTCCCATCATCTGGAGGATTTGCCCATACTCACGATGCTGGGCACAGGTACGGATTGTGGAGTTCTGTTAGAGCTCTCTTATAAAAATAGGGGACGCTGCTGCCTATCCTCTAGCTTTTTTCCCTTAGTCTCCTATTACGACATCCACGGGTTGGTAAATAATAGTCAATTTTGAGTTTGACTGATCCGTACTAGTGGTAGAGAAGTAGGTATGTACCTATTGGATTTAAGAAATAACATAAAATTACTATGAATATATTACCTATTAAAAGTTACTAAAATTCACCACTTCCAAAGCTACTTATCTCAGTTAGTCAAACATCGGAATCTCGTTTAATTAACCGTCTCGGCGACAGACTGCAGACAATTAGGCAAACTTTAGCCATTTTCATGTTATGGGCAAAGTTGTCGCCCCCAAATTAAATTCTTTTTTAATTTCGACGTGTCTGCGTGCTACGGAACTTTCGAATTAAATTTTGCAAGGTTGTGATTATTTAATACTTTTTGATGTTTGTTTTTAGAACTGGAACTGGAGGAGGTTCTTTATATCTCGCCAATAATGTTTATTAAGAAAAAAAAAATGATCCACTACTTTTTAACCTTGTATCTACTATAATTATTCTGTGAAATATGTAGCGATAGCCTGGTTTTTGGTACCACCTTTGCAACTTAAAAGCTTCCAATATAGGTGAAAAAAAAATGTTGATAGAAACATTTAAGTTGGTAGGTACTCTCGCATCAAAGTAATACCAAAGATAATAGTAGAAAGGTATGGTAATACCTACCAAGACCACAAATAAACAACACAAGAAGTTCAGCAGCTCTCTAAAACTTTTTCCAATAGCTACAAGTCTGCAAAGGCTGTAGTTTATCAATCAGGCTCCAAGCGTCCAACTGCAACTTGGATAAATTGGAACCGCGTCGTGAAGATTTTCCACCGAACAATGAAAAGACTAGAGTAGGCGTGCTCGTCGTGTCAATAGCATTGTTAGTATCCGTGGCTACGAAATTTTCGTAGCGTTTGTAGCACTGTTAACATCCGTGGGTTATGTTATTTGACATTTGTAATGTTAGTAGCATTCGTAGCACTGTTAGAATCCGTGGTCACGTAATGTTCGTAGCATTCGTAGCACTGTTAGAATCCGTGGTCACGTAATGTTCGTAGCATTCGTAGCACTGTTAGAATCCGTGGTCACGTAATGTTCGTAGCGTTTGTAGCACTGTTAACATCCGTGGGTTATGTAAATGACATTTGTAATGTTAGTAGCATTCGGAGCACTGTTAGAATCCGTGGTCACGTAATGTTCGTAGCAGTCGCAGGACTTTTAGCATCCGTGGCTATGTATTGTTCGTAGCATTCGTAGCTCTATTAGTAGTATATTATGTGACTACGTAATTTTTGTAGCGTTCCTAGCCCTGTTAGCATCCGTGGCTACCTACTTAATGTTCGTAGCTCTGCTAGCATCCGAAATATTCGTCCCTTGGCGATGGATACATATTTCTGCCTTTTGGGGTAGAGACGCTAGGACCTTGGGGCCCAGGGGCGTGGCTCCTGTTCGATGCTTTATCTAGGAGGCTGGTTGATGAGACCAATGACAGAAGGGCTGGTGCTTACCTCGGACAAAGGATCAGTATAGCGATCCAACGAGGTAACGTCGCCAGCCTTTTGGGCACGCTGCCTGTGGTTGGTGATCTGAACTCTGTTTTCTACTTGTAGTCGTAGTCGTAGAAAACAGAGTTCATTTCTAGTATAATATTATTATCTGTTACTAAATAAATACTCATTACAGTACCTAAACTAATATTTTTTTTTATTGCATAATAAATAAATAGTATTAGCATCCGTGGCTATATAATGTTCGTAGCCCTGTTAGCATCCGTGGCAACGGAATGTTCGTAGCTCTATTTGCATCAGTTGCTACCTACTTAATGTTCGTAGCTCTGCTAGCATCCGTGGCTATGTAATGTTTGTAGCCCTGTTAGCATCCGTGGCAACGGAATGTTCGTAGCTCTATTTGCATCAGTTGCTACCTACTTAATGTTCGTAGCTCTGCTAGCATCCGTTGCTATGTAAATTTAAGCCCTATTTGTAGCCCTGTAAGCATGAGTTCGTAGCTTCATTCGTCACCGAATTGAGAACCACCTATTTTTTTTGGCTTCCGTTAAAACATCAAGTTAGTATGTTTAGTTTTTTAATTTATAAATTTTGTTCTCTTAGCCTACTCTACCGTTCTAATCGCATACTACACATGCATGTGTCTGGCGAAGACACAGCTTACTAGACGAAGTTTCAAGTTCGGCACGTTCGGTTCTGGTCTAGGCTATTTGTTTCAACTTAGAGAAGACTAGCTAACCTGGGGGTAACTTTAACCCCCGATCAAAGGGGTGTTTTGAGTTTTAAGCTTGGTTGATTTTTTATTAGCTCCGTAATTGACGAACAAAGAGAGTTGATTTTTGAGAGTTGATTCTTTAAGGTTGAGTAGGGCAATGGTTCATTATTATCATCATCATGGTAGACATCCTCTCAGATCTTCAAGGGATCAGATACCGAAATACGTCTCTGTACTACAGTACTACTGTTGGCCGTGGTGGCCCCGGCTGAAGAATAGGCCCCTCCTTATCTACCTATCCGCGGATGTCGTAAGAGGCGACTAAGGGAATAAAGCTAGGGGATGGGCAGCAGTGTCCCTCATTTTAACAACGATAGCTGTAACTGCGCTCGCCAACCCGCATGCCCAGCGTGGTGAGTATGGGCAAATCCCCCCACATAATAAGGAATTTGCTCTCTGTCTGTGGGGGAGGCCATGTTCAGCAGTGGACGTCGTACGGCTGAAATGAAGATGATGATGATGATGACTACAGTACTACTACGCATATTCGATTCTAGTGGATCTTCCCAAATACATCTGTTTGTTTGGTCCTGATTTGCACTGAGCACATTAATCAACACAATTAATTTACCGATAATGGTTGGGGAGTAAAGGTTCTCGAATGGCGACCACGAACCGGGCGACGCAGTGTTGGAAGGCCCCCCACCCGGTGGACCGATGACATTGTAAAGGTTGCGGATGTCGGTGGATGGAAAGGGCTCAAGACCGTTCGTCGTGGAACTCTTTAGGGGAGGCCTATGTCCAGCAGTGGACTTCTATAGGTTGTTGATGATGATAATGACAATAATCTTCCAATCGCTAATTTGCTTGTTTTTCAGCTAAATCACATTCGTTTATTTTTAAAATTTAGCCAATTCTATGATGTTTGTCTGATTAAAATTCACTCGTGTTGAGCGCCTTTAGTTGCAGACTGTACCTTCGTTTGTGCAATTGTTTAATTAGTTCCTTACTTCCAATTTAGTTTTCAATATCCACAAAAATAGCTGCGTGAAGAAACCTGTTGTCACGGCCTCGATAATTAGTAGATTATGCAAATATAATGTAAATTAGGTTTATGTAAAGTTCCCTTTTACATGCACACGGATCCCGACTAAACGGACGTTGTCACTCGATAGGTATGTATAGGTATCTAAACCAAGGACCGCTTGACTACCATATTGTGGAACCTTTTGACGTAACGCAAAATTTCAGTAAGTATAATTAAAACAGTAATTACGCAAGTGTAGCCTACGTGCTATTCCAGACAATAATCTAACTCTTTGCCAAATTTCATCCAGATCCGTTAGAGGATACAAAAATCATAATAAATTGTCGAGTGGGCGGAGTGAAGAAAGTGACAGCGCTATGTACTGTAATTGAATGCGGAAAGAGATAGCAAGCGTTAGAAGGCGCTCGAAAGTAATCGACGTAAGCGACATATAAGAAAATATCGATTATCTTAAAACTATCTATTTTTTTTTAAAGTTTCTTGGATTTAGGTACCCAATGCTATTGTCAAACACAATATTTAAAAAAAATATATTTTTGTTAGATAGTCTCAGAGTCTTTTCGAACTGTTGCAGAGGACCCAACTTTAAAAAATAAATCTATCGAGAAAAGTTTTACCAATCGCGTTTCTGTCTTGGATTTATTTATTTATTTATTTTTGGAAAACCATCGGCTCTGAGAAAAACATTCTGAAAACTTAAATATATAGCTTAAGGCCATTTAAAGGTCTTCACTGGTAGAGGTATTTACGTAAATAAAATGCTCAAGTCATCTTTGTCATAAAAATCAAAGCTGTGCGTTTTGCGGTTAATGAGAAAAAACAATTCAAAACCCTCACCTTAAGCCATTCTGGCGCGATTGAGTAACAAACATCCATCCAAACTTACGCATTTATAATAGTAGTAGGATATCGTTAATTATTTACCTTTAGGTAAACACAATCGTAATTATACTTCCGTCTATCTAATAGGATTACTTAGAAAAGTGAAAGTCGGATAAGAAAGACAAAACAAAGCTGCAATTCTACAAATGGCTACAATCACGCCTTCAACATAATGTAATGAAGAGGAAATGCTAATTTAATCAGCCAATTGAATTGGACAATTAGTCAGGGTGAGTGCAGCTTCCGCTTCCCGATGCAAGATCAATCAATTCTGCTGACTTGGCAAAGCTAAGCTCACGGTCACCTGAGCGAACGTTACCGCTCGCTGTCGCGGCAGCCGTTGGCCATCATCATCATCATCATTTCAGCCGTACGACGTCCACTGCTGAACATGACCTCCCCCACAGACAGAGCGAATTCCTTATCATGTGGGGGGATTTGCCCATACTCACCACGCTGGGCATGCGGGTTGGTGAGCGCAGTTAGAGCTATCGTTGTTAAAATGAGAGACGCTGCTGCACATCCCCTAGCTTTTTTCCCTTAGTCGCCTCTTACGACATCCGCGGATAGGTAGATATGGAGGGGCCTATTCTTCAGCCAGGGCCACCACGGTCGGCCATCATTGGTTGTATATTTTATACAACTAAGTTGGCAAACAAGCGTACGGCCCACCTGTTGGCAAGTATTTACTGTAGCTTATGAACGCGCTGCCGACCCCGAACATATCTATTTACTAAACGCAGAAACACAACACTACCTACTTGAAACAAATAATGTTATTTAGCTGGGATCTTCTGTAAGGCGGAGGTATCTCCCAGGCGGGCTGCTGCCTAGCTGTGCTCTACCTCCTCCAATTTGATTGAGATTAAAAACAAAATGACATACACATTACACAATATTTCTACAAAGAAGTAAGTAAGCGATTAAGTTCAGCCGAATCAGGTGGTCTCGAATATGGGCTGGGCCCAGGGGTGGTATGATTTGCCCTAATCTGTTTACAACTTCAATCAGTATTATGTAAACCATTTTAATGTTTATGTTAGGCTCTCTACGCCGCTACGCCATAGCACACAATTTCTACGTTAAAAAAATTTACCCACAATCAATAGGCATCAATAGGCTTATACTATATAGGTACTTCCGCCCACGGCTTAGCTCGCGTGGTAGTACCTATATAAAAAGTAGCATTTAGCTATTCTAGGTAAAGATCTTCATCTATTCCAAGTTTCAAGGAAATCGGTTGAGCTTGTACGGCGTGATTGAACAACAAACATCCAAACATCTTCACAAACTTTTGCATTTATATTATAAATAACACCCAAGCCCAACAGTCTCATACATAGTCCTGACCCCACACTAGGATTCCATGTGTCGTGGGTATCAGAAACTACGAGTACCATGGTACCACAACACCCAGACCCAAAAATGTAACTAATATTTGCAGAACATGCAAACATTTGTCCCGCAGCGGGAATCGAACCTGCACCCCTACCGGCTCAGATGGGCACACGCCAGCTGCGCCACTGAGATCGTCAGATAATATTAGGATAAGTAGGATAATGATTACAAAGAATGATACAATTGGAAATCTGCGACCCAAGGGCGCGCCTGCATCCTCGTGTCCATCAAATGTATCCGCGTGTCATATGCCATCTAAAATGTATTTTTTATACTACCTGCTCGTCAATGGCATATTATGTGTCATACAAACCTTTCCTAAAGTAAGTCATTACAGCCCTACGGTCTAGCCGGGTCATAATGTTGTACTGAATTTCATTATTTCTCATGGGACATAATGTGATTTGAATTTGGAATGCAACCCATGTAGTTGTGCTTGATCGAGGTTGGTTTTTAAAATGTTTGGGTGCAATGAGATTTTATTCTAATTAGGCTGTATGTTAAATTTTTTTTGCACTACCTACAAATTAAAATAAATAAAAACATGAAAACTTTTTACGAAATTCATTTTCACCCGCGCACGATAAAGGATTTATTCGAATGTCGAACTGACCACTACAGAATAGACTACAAAAAAAGAAAAAAAGGCACCAAGCGCTCAAACTGCTGTGCTGTTATCTACACCGAAATTCAGTTTCGATTCAAATAAACTTCTAAAAAATGCCAAGTGACGACGACAGTGATTTTGATTCGACTCCAGAATGCATACAATCTGAAGCCTATCTGGTATAGTTTGAAATGTCATTTTTTTCAATTGCCTCTCAGAAAGTATAAAAAGTAGAGTATGCATCGCGGGCTTAAATGTGTATTTGTCTTGAGCGATCTTGAACCCCTCGTACTCAGGATTCTTGCCTTAACTCCCTCGCTCCGCTCGGGAGTTAACCATAGAATCCCTCGTTCTCGGGGTAGAAATATAGCGCCCGGGACATAATACACTACTTTAAGCCCTTGTTGCATAATCTACTATTAAGGATAAGTTATTTTTGAGTTTGACTTTTAAGAGCTTACGATATCGTTGAGCTTTATGCATACCCCCAAACGTCAAATTCAAAATAGACTTTGTTCTGTAGAGGTAAGGATCATCTTAAAACGATTTTTTACGACACATCAAGGACATATCGCGTGCCATTTGAATACGGCTTAAAATTTAACGCACGTGCACGAAAGGAGCCTTTAAGAGACGCACTCTAATCCACACCACCACACAGATTCTTTTAGCGACGGTCATAGGCCTTTTTTAAGGCTACCATACCTCAACCATATATTATAGTACATAGTTGGCCGTAGTGGCCCCGGCTAAAGAATAGGCCCTTCCATATCTACCTATCCGCGGATGTCGTAAGAGGCGACTAAGGGAAAAAAGCTAGGGGATGGGCAGCAGCATCCCTCGTTTTAACAACTATAGCTCTAGCTGCGCTCGCCAACCTCCATGCCCAGCGTGGTGAGTATGGGCAAATCCCCACACATGATAAGGAATTTGCTCTGTCTGTGGGGGAGGCCATGTTCAGCAGTGGATGTCGTACGGCTGATATGATGATGATGATGATACCTCAACCTGGACACTGACCTAATGCAGATCAACAAAAAGATGACCAAGAAAGAATCGGTGACACGACAAGCACGCTATGTTGACTGGTCTCATAGCTCAGTTGGTAGTAACTCTGCCTTCTGCGCTAGAGGTTTGTGACTAATACAGATGTTTGTTTTGTGTCTAGATGTTATTATTATTTTTTTATTTACTTTTTGTGGCTATGGTGTCACTACGGCCACAACTGGCCTATTGTGATCGCCACTTTATTTGTGGAGCCCCTTTACAGGGCCTTTAAAGTTCACCGCAAAGCCCAGCAGCTGTTAAAAACTGAAGGATTTTCTTTGGGGTGAGTTGCTTTAGCTCCATTGGGCAGAGGATGTGCTTTCCCAAATGGATGCTACGTTTGAACATAAGTGCTCCTGTTTAGGTGTTAAATGTATATCTATTATGTATATCAGTCTCTGGTAGCCATAGTACAGGCTATGCCTAGTTTGGGATCAGTTGACCTGTGTGTTGTCCGGAATATTATATTAATTATTAATATTACGCAAGAGATGACGGCAGACGCGATCGGCCCCATAAAATACAAAAAGCGCCGACAGCCATCTTTCTACACAAATGCGGCGTAGAGTGAAAACAACGTAGGAAACGCATAAATACGCAAAATTGCCTCGAAACCTCCAAGGAGCTTAAAAGGACCAGTGAAACTGTTACAAATAACCCCCGAGAGGATTTTATCGTTAATTCTCAGTCCACTGTCGGCTGTCGCCGTAACTCACGGTAATCTATCGATTAGCATGCCGTTTGTTACTGCTATTCTGTAATCGACCATTTTCTGTAATTTCACACTCGTTTATGTTGTTGTTAGTTTTATGTTGATCTCAGTGGCGGATTTGCAGTCTTGGCCGTTCTAGGCCCCAGGCCATGTGCCGCCCCCTTTCTCAGCTCCCATCATTAGACTAGGTACATAATGAATTTACTTTATTGCCAACTTTATCTAAATTGAAATCAGAAATTTAAATAACTATAACAGCTACTAATTTGTAAATATATTCCGAGATGATGAGCTTTTCTAAGCTTTTGGGGTGTAAGGGGTTCCAGATAACACCTTTCGGAACCCAAGACAACCTCACCGGCACGTGGTACACCCTGCCGATCAGCGAATGAGGCTCTGTCGCTCCACCCACCAACCCGCACTGGACCAGCGTGGTGGGTTACGGTCCAATCCCCCCTATGATAGGCATAAATAAAAGACAATAAGGCACCGGGGGAGGACGGAATAACGTCAGAGCTTCTGAAAGCGGGTGGAACACCGGTACTTAAAGTCCTTCAGAAGCTATTTAATTCCGTCATCCTCGAAGGTACAACGCCTGAGGCGTGGAACAGGAGCGTGGTGGTACTGTTTTTCAAGAAAGGTGACAACACCCTCTTGAAGAATTATAGGCCCATCTCGCTGCTGAGCCATGTCTATAAGCTGTTTTCGAGAGTTGTCACTAACCGGCTCGCCCGTAGGTTTGACGACTTCCAGCCTCCCGAACAAACCGGGTTCCGCAAAGGCTTCAGTACCGTAGATCACATCCACACGCTTCGGCAGATTATACAGAAGACCGAAGAGTATAATCGGCCACTATGTCTAGCGTTTGTGGACTACGAGAAAGCCTTCGATTCAGTCGAGACCTGGGCAGTGTTACGGTCACTACAGCGGTGCCAGATCGACTACCGGTATATCGAAGTGTTGAAGTGTTTGTACAGTAAGGCCACCATGTCTATCCGACTCCAGGACCAGAGCACAAATCCGATCCAATTGCAAAAAGGGGTGAGACAGGGAGACGTCATTTCTCCGAAACTGTTCACCTCTGCATTGGAGGATGTTTTCAAGCTTCTGCACTGGGACGGACATGGGATCAACATCAATGGCGAATACATCACTCACCTTCGATTCGCCGATGATATAGTCATAATGGCAGAATCGCTGGAGGACCTTGGTGCAATGCTCAGAGACCTCAGTACCGTCTCCCAACAGGTGGGTCTTAAAATGAACATGGGCAAGACAAATATCATGTCAAATGCTCATGTCGCACCCATACCGGTAAATGTTGGGAACGATACCATTCAAGTTGTAGATCACTATGTCTATTTGGGTCAGACGATTCAACTAGGTAGGTCCAACTTCGACAAAGAGGTCAACCGACGAATCCAACTCGGATGGGCAGCGTTTGGGAAACTTCGTCATATCTTCTCGTCGGAGATACCGCAGAGCCTCAAGCCGAAAGTCTACAATCAGTGCGTGTTGCCAGTGATGACATATGGCACTGAGACTTGGTCGTTAACTATTGGCCTCATACACAAGCTCAAAGTTGCACAACGGGCTATGGAGAGAGCTATGCTAGGAGTTTCACTACGTGATAAGATCCGAAATGAGGAAATTCGTAGAAGAACCAAGGTTACCGACATAGCTCTCAGAATTAGCAAGTTGAAGTGGCAGTGGGCAGGCCATATAGCTCGCAGAACCGATAACCGTTGGGGAGTAAAGGTTCTCGAATGGCGACCACGAACCGGGCGACGCAGTGTTGGAAGGCCCCCCACCCGATGGACCGACGACATTGTGAAGGTTGCGGGAAGTCGGTGGATGGAGAAGGCTCAAGACCGTTCGTCGTGGAACTCTTTAGGGGAGGCCTATGTCCAGCAGTGGACTTCTACAGGCTGATGATGAGCTTTTCTAAGACAATTTCTACAAAGGACATTGGGCAAATTTGTATGGAGCCAGGGCCCCGATTTTTTTTAATCCTGCAATAATGAAACTTTCAGTTTTACATTGTGCTAATAGTGTAGATTTCAAATATATGCGGCTTTTATTGTAAAGCAGCCGGAGTAAAGAGATATAGGTCGTTAAAGTTTTTTATAATACCTGGTTGACAGTGTACGAAATGTAATTATTTTGAACATTACAATATTTATTTTCAATTCTATGTTGTTATTAGTTTAAAATACTGACAGATCTACGTGAAAAGGGAGGATATTACTGGATCCTGTACGCCTGGACCTCTTCAGGTCGGAGGATGTCTACCATATAAAAGTATTTTCATATTCAATATCTACCTACCTATATTATGGTCATTAAATAGTACCAAGGATGATACTCTGATATTACCTATTAAACCTAAATAAAAAAAAATGAATAAACATACAATTTTTATTTCAGATTAGCAGTAACCAATGGTATCTAATTAACTGTTATATTATTGATAAACTATGAAATAAAAAAAAATACTACTTGAATAATACACAAAAATCAATCTTTACAAAATATACCTACAGCATTTAACAACTTTTTAACTATCAATTTTTTTTCATTCACTGTTGGAATTTGATAACCATGATGATAGACTAGCCCCTTCTGGAGTGTTGATAACATGCGATCTTGCTCTTACGACCTAAGAACCACATCCACAGCACACTCTTCGATGTTCAAACCGTCTAACGGCAGCTTGTTCCGCAGGAACGTTTTGCACCAATGTCATTTTTTAATATCTGTAAAAATAATAGTTATTGTCATTGTAGTTAGGTACCTCATTTAAAATATACCTACCGATAAAAAAGTTACATTACTAGCAACCCCTTTCAGACTTTCGTACGACTAGTTATGCTCATTTTTGCGGCTGCCGAATTTTATATGATGCATCTTTAGGAGAATGCATGCACATGATGCACACTAAACAAGCCGACACGGCAGGGCGTTGCGTTGCAATTTAACTTTTAAACAAATAGCGCTGCGCTCTTTTCCTCATCGTACCGCGTTCGATGTGTGGAGCTCCTAAGGCTTCATCATCAACAACCTGTAGGAGTCCACCGCTGGACATAGGCCTCCCCCAAAGAGTTCCACGACGAACGGTCTTGAGCCCTTTCCATCCACCGACTTCCCGCAACCTTTACAATGTATTGGTCCATCGGGTGGGGGGCCTTCCAACACTGCGTCGCCCGGTTCGTGGTCGCCATTCGAGAACCTTTACTCCCCAACGGTTATCGGTTCTGCGAGGTTTCATGAATCGTAAAATAATATTATTTAGGAAAATGTAGAAACTTACCTGATGTGGTTAACCAAGACGTGACAGTATTAAGGATTACCGGTGGCTGGTCTTGTACCAGGAATCGTCGAAATCTTGAGCCTCAAGCAATAGTGCAATTGGCAATTAAGAATTTCCATTTTTTACTCAAAAACTAAAAACCGGTATATGTACAAAAGTACTCTGTGCTAAAAACCGAAACGGAATCTGCAAGTCACAAATGACAATTGTTTATTGTGACAGTCAAAAACAATTGATTGCGGGTAGGGTTTTGTTTCGCTGCACTATACCAATCGAAGAAAAGCGTTCGTAGTAAGAAGGTAGCATAAACAAAACACGGAAATGACTATTTTCAGCGTTTAATATAACTCCACTGCTTTAGAGCTTTTCATGACTAAAACTACTACTTTAAATTAACAAAATGAATTAATTAACTCATCAAATAACTGCAGGTTGGGGCCCACGATTACCCATGTCCTTTTTGGTCTCGATTTGCCGCCCCTATTATCTGGCCGCCCTAGGCCCGGGCCTACTGGGCCTTAGGGCAAATCCGCCACTGGTTGATAGAACTTTTATCAACAAATAACTGGGTTGTCTGGTTTCAATAGTTATAGTGCGCCCTTCACTTGTTGACATTTTAGGGTACTATGCACATACATATTATTTAATTTGAATATGTAGACCAATGACCGAAGGGCTGGTGCTTACCTCGGACAAAGGATCAGTATAGTGATCCAACGAGGTAACGTCGCCAGCCTTTTGGGCACGCTGCCTGTGGTTGGTGATCTGCACTCTGTTTTCTACTTGTAGTCATAGTCGTAGAAAACCGAGTTCATTCCTAGTGTTATTTTAGTTAAATTTTCCATTGTTATCGTTTTTCTATTATGTTTCAAGTAAATAATACCATTTGAATATTGTTATTATTATTTTTTATCGTTACCTACTTATTTTTATCATTACACTATGCACTTCCTAATTTGACATTAATATTCTTATACACTTTTCATGTAATGAATTTTAAAATGTATGAAATTATTTCCTCATTATGCTAACATTTATCTTTATTACCTTTTTAATTAAACAGTTCTGACAGGGTTTACAGACTGAGAGTAGGTAATGCAGGCAGGATACCAGAGGGTCTAGTGCTAAAACAGTAGGCATAATGCTGAGCCGAGGCCATTTACGAACATAATTCTACAAGAAAATCTTTTCCCAATAATAAAACTAATTGAATCCCCCAGCAGGGTTCCTCATGTAAATAACAAAACGGTAGCGCAGCTCCGTCGCGGCGTGATATGAAACTTAAATAACTTTCATTTCCTATCGAGACATCTTTCTTTTGCTCTCGGCTTTATTAAATGACTAGCTCCCGCCCGCGGCTTCGCTCGTGTGGTACCTACGAGGAAAAAGATAAAAGTAGCATGTTTTTTTGTATACAACTAAGGTGACAAACAAGCATACGGCCTACCTGTTGTCGGCCTACCATAGCCTATGAGCGATTGCAATATCAGAGGCATCACGCACGCGTTGCCGACCCCGAACCCCTCCCGCCTAAAGAGCTCTGGCAACCTTACTCACCGCAGGAACACAACACTATTTTATTTTATTTTAGACATTTTTGGTAAACTAACAGCTAGGTAGACACATTAGATAATTAATTATACAAACCATGCAGTAGTGATACTACATGTGCACTGATGGCCAATTATAAGTTTCCGCAGATAACAGGGGATGGGTAGGTAAGCAATACACACACACACAAAAGTTAATCAGTACCATTAACAAAGAATTTGTCATTGAGTAAGCGTTTAAGCTTACTCGTTGTAGTGTTGAATAGGTCGACATCAATGTTAGCTTTAGCCAAGGAGTTGAACGAACCGCTTGCTCTAATCAAAAATGCAATTTGCCTGTAATTGCCTATTATTATTGTATTTGCCTATTTGAAACAAATAATGTTATTAAATTTTGTTTAATTATGTGCTTTTGCAGTCCAGATTAAAATCTATCTATGTGATAAATTTCAGCAAGATCCCTTCAGCGGTTCTAGCGTGATTGAGTAACAAACATCCATGCATCCATCCAAACTTTCACATTTATATTATTAAAATAGGATTTATTTGCTTTCCCCGCTGTTCATTTTGCGCCGTTCAGAATTTATTTATTGAAAACTTTCATATTAAAATCTTCGAATATTGAAATGGAATTTTCTCATCATCATTATCATCATCAGCCTGATGAAGTCCACTGCTGAACATAGGGCTCCCCCAAAGAGTGCCATGACGAACGGTCTTGAGCCTTCTCCATCCACCGACTTCCCGCAACCTTCACAATGTCGTCGATCCAACGGGTGGGTGGAATTTTCTAAAATTACATAACTGGCTACTTTTCATAAGGCAGCGTTCGGCTGCCGGATAATTGTAGGTATTAAAAAAAAAACACTCGCTTCCGCCCGTGGCTTCGCGCGCGTGGTACATATGAACATGACCTTGATCTATTCAACTGCAGTATTCCAACTCTTAGAAATAAACTCAATATCACATTCTTTGACCGGTAACCCTCTTTGTACATCTTCCAGATCCTAATTAGGGACTAGCACTTACTATGCTTATTGATATCGTGACTGTGAGTGACCCTTAAGGTATTAATTACCTACTCAACTTATCTTCTTTTTTTTGTCTGCCCGTTATCCAACTTGTATCTACCAGTGAAGACCTTTAAATGGCCTTAAGCTATATATTTAAGTTTCCAGAATGTTTTTCTCAGTGCCGATGGTTTTCCAAAAATAAATAAAGAAATAAATAAAAAGTAGCCTATATGCAATTCCAGATTATAATCTATCACTGTACCAAATTTCATCCAAATCCGTCCGGCATTTTGGGCGTGATTGAGACAAACATCTAAACATCTTAAATTCCAAACATCCTCACAAACTTTCGCATTTATTATATTAGTAGGAACTAGGATTATAACACCCAGCAGCCCAGCAGACACATACATAGTCTTGACCACACACTAGGATTCTCTGTCGTGGTTATCCGTACCATGGTCACAAAAACACTCAGACCTGGAACAAATATTTGATTGGAACAAATAACCTTAATAAAGAAACTATATGAAATCCTAACACTCCCTAAAATACAAATTAATTATCTATATAGAACAAAAATAATAGATGTACATTATATAGATTTAGAAAAATAATAATAAGAATAAATAATATATATTCCTGACATAGGTATCACACACGGTCAACTGATCCCAAACTAGACATAGCCTGTACGATGGGTACCAGAGACTGATATACATAATAGATATATATTTAACACTCAGATACAGAACAAACATCTATTAATCACACAAATGTTTGTCCAGTGCGGGAATCGAATCCGCGACCTCTAGCGCAGAAGGCAGAGTTACTGAGCTATGAGGCCAGTCATTCACAGATCGTTGCGTTCATCATCATTTCAGCCGGAGGACGAGACGAGTTCAGATCACAACAAATTATTAGGCGTATGAGAAGTACGTCATAAAGATGAGAAAGAAGAAGAGAGAGAGAGAGAAGACAAGAGAAGAAGAGAGAACTAAAACAGCTAAATAACTTAATTTTTACTGATTTAACCACTCAGCCACAGAAGTCTTCAATAAGTGTAATACAAAATTACTAAGTATTCAATAAGCCCCATTAAATTACAGTCGGGTTCTATTGAAATATAGAATAATAGCAGCTGTTGCCAGGGGCGTAGCCAGGATTGACTTGGGGAAGGGGGGACGGAGGACCGAGGAACATAATCTCAACGCTAGCCTACGAGGGCTCTGTCTAAGCATGTTCTTGCTTGGTTAGTAGAGGGGTCGCTCCAAACTAGCTCAATCGTAAAAATGGGAAAAGAGACGTTTCATCAATATATGGAGCCTGGGCCTGCACTGTGTACACTACTCTAAAATATGGCTAAGCAATAAAGTAAACGTATTTAATTGATTATTTTATATAAATTGACTTCGTTCTAAGATACATTAAGATTTTCTTCGACAAAGAGAGCAACACACAGTGCTACAAAAATATGGCGGATGGACGTGCGTGAAATGTAATTCACGCATTTCATTATCTGACAAAACAAAAACATCTAATCAAACAACATGACATGAAAAATATGTCAATGTCATGTCAAACGCCAATTATAAACCAAAATGGCGGCCTTCAATTAGTGTTCACATAGTAAAAACGAAGTACATAGTAGAAACTTACCAGAAGAACTATTCTTGTACCATCGCATTTGTCTTCAAATTAATGAAATTGTATTTTTCTTGTAATCTCCTTTTTTTTCCTAATTTTTCTATGTAGTGTACATGGACCAGGCCCAGAATGAAATGGCTCCTATGTTCTATTAGTAGCTACCTACCTACTGCAAGTCCGAACGAAATAGTCGGACAAAAATACGATGTCTCCAACAGGTTCATTAGCGCGGATCTCTCGATCTTTGTTCTCAGTCAGTCAGGGGGTGGGGCAAGTGCCCACCCCTGTCACACAGTGACTACGCCCGTGCCTATAGCTAAAAATATTATACTAATTACTTAAAATGTAAACAACATTTGGAGTTTTGAGGAACATTTTCATGGCCACAGATCTTTTGTCTTAATAAATTATGCGTAGCCGCGTGTCACCGAATTGGACACAGACATACTTTAATCGTGGACAAAGTGATAGCGGAGTATAAATAGGGGAGGATCCTGAAGATTGTTATCAGTTCACTCTGAAGCAAGATAAAACTATCTACCAAGATGAATACTACAAGTGTAAGTTTCGATAATCAATTTTATTTTGTTTTTTTTTATAATATCCCAAAAATTAGACACCGACGGGATTTTAACCCGCAACCTTCTTGATGCGGAGATGCTCTAACCAACTAAGCTACGGATACACTTCCAGACGGAGCGAATTTATCTAGGACATCCAACGGTATCTAGGAGAAGGCTCCCGGTCAAATCCCGTCGGAGTCAAATTTTTGGGATATTATAAAAAAACATTGTATTCATTTATTGTGGGTTATCACTTTAAAAACCATTTTATTTTTGTTTTTATTTATTAGTAACTAATATCATGTAGGTACCTCGGAAGTTTTAGTTGAAATAATATTAAAAAAACTTAGTTTTGAACAGACCCTTTAGGTCTTCTTCTTTCTTCTTTACGAGTCAAGGACTCCTTCAAACTATACCTACTCGACCAATATGTAGCAACCTCGATGGCCCTATCTGTTGCCTCATTAGGTCCTCCCAAGTGCAGGTGGCCGTGCACAGTGGACAGAAAAGCAGGTGCCACATGTCCTGTACGGGGGCTCCGCACTCACACTGTACTCTGGACGAGTCGATTATACCCCATGTAGCCAGGATTTTACTGCACCCTTTATGTGATACCCCTACAATCCATACCTGACACCGCACATGACAGTTGGTCGCTTAAATTTTTTCAAACCCTCTATTATTATTGTACCCGTATGAAAAATACTTTATTTTTTATTTTGGCTTATAAGTTCTGGTAGGTAAGTAGGTACATCTATGCCAAATGTCAAGTTCCTGCTCTGGTATTTTAAGTCGTTAGTAATTTCTTTGACACATTGACGTCCACAATTGCTGTAAAAATAGATTGACCGTCTTTATTTACTTCATAATATGGCCACTGCTGTATCTCAGACTCAGTCAACATAACCAATCGTATTCTAAGTCATCACTAATTTATCAATTTTAAGTTTCTCTCAGTTGAATTTTAAGGCAACTGCTCACGTCGCAACTGACATTGTTTTTATCGAAATTGCTGTAAAATTTGACATTTAAAAAGTACTCCGTGAATTTAACAAAGTGAAACTATTCTGAGAATGAAACCAAAAATTGGTTAGAGACCAGGGAAAACATATGCTTGTAGCTCGGACAGGAATCATTCCTACTAATATTATAAATGCGAATGTTTGTTGTTCAATCACGCCGTACCGACTCAACCGATTTCGATAAAACTTGGAATAGATAGAGTTCTTTACTAGAATAGCATATAGGCTACTTTCTTTTTCTTTTTTCTTTCTTTTTTTGTTCACACACACGGTCAACTGATCCCAAACTAGGCATAGCCTGTACTATGGGTACCAGAGACTGATATACATAATAGATATATATTTAACACTCAGACACAGAACAAACATCTGTGTTAGTCACAAATGTTTGTCCAGTGCGGGAATCGAACCCGTGACCTCTAGCGCAGAAGGCAGAGTTACTACCAACTGAGCTATGAGGCCAGTCAGACTTTTTATCAAGGTACCACGCGAGCGAAGCCGCCGGCATAAGCTAGTTCTCATCATAAGGGATTCATGAAGTGACGAAACCAATACGTAGATTGAAACATGACTTGAAACGATTTGTTACAGCTTTTGGCTTTGCTGGCGGTGATGCTGGTGAGCGCTGCTGCAGCTGGTTTGAGTGGTCTCCCCGATGTTGCGAATACTCAGGATCAAGCCGCCACCGTCGGCGCCGGCCTCCCCACCGAAGGCGTACCGATCACCGGCACCGGTCTACCGACCACCGGCACCGCTCTACCGACCACCGGCACCGCTCTACCGACCACCGGCACCGCTCTACCGGCCACCGGCACCGGCGTCCCTGACGCTGCAAATGTATCAGCAAACCAAGCTCAAACGATCATCGCCAATTCCGGTGCTCCAAGTGTGGCGAAATAAGGCGAACGCGCAGCTTCTTGTATTATGATTACCCGAGCATTTATTTTTCTAAAAGCCATCAATCTATAATTGAATTTCATTTAAGTAACTGTTTTAACTTCAGTGCCACGCCGAGGGTCGTTCTGATTTTAGGGCAGCAAAATCTGATTTTAGGGATTCGTTTGGATCCGAGAAGTATTTGATTTTGACAAGATTTGTGCCTCTATAGTTGTATTGTGTACCTACCTATAATATAAGAATCTAACACAGACCAATAGGATGCTGAATCTCCTTTTCGAATAAGTAAGTAGGTAAGCATTATAATTACCTAAGTAGTTACTTCATGAACTTTTCAGCGAGCCTGGCGCTTGGCAATAAATTCTTCTTTACGACTAGTGTTTTTCGATGACAGGACTAACATACTAACATACCTTGTACCTAACACATTCCCACTGAAGGTAGGGCTTGCAGGGAACTCTTTTAGTGCACCTATAACCAGTTTTTAGATTTTAAACTATTTACAAACTTTCCGAAACAAAAGGGAGTCAAAAAAAAAGGAGTCAAAAGGGTTGTTTTTTTTAATATTTTTTTTATGTTATACGGAGGCTAACATGCTTACGGCCTTCTTGATGGTAAGTGGTTACCGTCCCTATGGACATCAGCAACACCTGGAGGATTTCTAATGCGTTGCCTGTCAACCCCTCCCCCCTAAAGAGCTCTGGCAACCTTACCGCAGGAACACGACACTATTTGAAACAAATAATGATATTTGGCTGCGGTCTTCTGTAAGGCGGAGGTACTTCTCCAGGTGGGCTGTTCTTATTTAGAGCGAGAAAATCTCGCTGTGCACTACCTCCTCCTTGAAAATATCGATGTGCCCTACCTCCTCCTAAAATGGTTTCATGCCTTGAGTGCCAAATGTGCAATGGTAAATAGTTTTATAGAGAGTTGTACAAATAATAAAAAGCTCACCCTTTCTTCGGCGATCCTCCATTAAGAGTATACAAAAATCATAATAAATTGTCGAGTGGGCGGAGTGAAGAAAGTGACAGCGCTATGTATAGTAATTGAATGCGGAAAGAGATAGCAAGCGCTCGAAAGTAATCGACGTAAGCGTCGATCGATTTAGGTACCCAATGCTATTGTCTAACAAAATATTAAAAAAAAAGTTATTTTTGTTAGATAGTCTCAGAGAATTTACGAAAAAACTGCTGCAGAAGACCCAACTTTAAAAATTAAATCTCTCGAGAAAAGTTTTACCATTCGCGTTTCTGTCTTGGATTTACGTAAATAAAATGCTCAAGTTATCTTTGTCATAAAAATCAAAACTGTGCGTTTTGCGGTTATTGAGAAAAAACAATTCAAAAATCATAAAATAATTAAACCCTCACCTTAACTCCATATCCACTATTATCCGAATCAGTGGATCGCAAGCTCGGATTCTTATGCAAAGCGATTTTAGCGTTTAGGATTGAAGGGATGTGCCCACTGCCCACAGATGTGCCGGATAGATGTAAAAATGACCATAAACTTGTAAATTTTTGTGTAGGTACTAATCAATCTTATGAATAAATTATTATTATAGATAGTGGCTGATAGTGGCCGTGGTGGCCCCGGCTAAAGAATAGGCCCATCCATATCTAACTATCCGCGGATGTCGTAAGAGGCGACTAAGGGAAAAAAGCTAGGGGATGGGCAGCAGCGTCCCATTTTAACAACGATAGCTCTAACTGCGCTCGCCAACCCGCATGCCCAGCGTGGTGAGTATGGGCAAATCCCCCCACATGATAAGGAATTTGCTCTGTCTGTGGGGGAGGCCATGCTCAGCAGTGGACGTCGCACGGCTGAAATGATGATGATGATTATAGATCACCCAAGTGCCCGCAGGAACACAACACAATTTTAAACAAATATGTTATTTGGCTGCGATCTTCTGTAAGGCGGAGGTACCTCCAGGCGGGCTGCTCCAATTCAGGGCGAGAAAATCTCGCTGTGCCTCGCTCCTTTCCTTGCTTGTTTGCTTGTCGTGTCACTGATTCTTTCTTGGGCATCCCGTATCAGGTCAGTTAACAGGTTGAGGTATGGTGGCCCTGAAAAGGGCCTATGACTGCCTCTTAGAGCTAGGACATGCCGGTTTCCTTCACCGTTTGAGAGCACTTGTATAGCGCACATCAATTTTCCGAATGGAAAAATTATTTGTGCACGACCGGGTTTCGAACCCATGACCCACGATCATAAGGCGGATCCACTACCACAGTGCTCTCAAGTCAAGTCAGTTTTTTCTTCATCATCATCATCATCAACCTGAAGAGGTCCGCTGCTGGACATAGGCCTCCCCCAAAGAGTTCCACGATGAACGGTCTTGAGCCTTTTCCATCCACCGACTTCCCGCAACCTTCACAATGTCATCAGTCCATCGGGTGGGGGGCCTTCCAACACCGCGTCCGTTTTTTTTACGACCTACAAAAAGGTTCTCTAGATTCGTATCACATTAAGTATTTTTATCGAAATCTATCATGGTTATGAACATAATTTTCACTAAGAACAATCAGTTTACTTCGTGACCATGGCGCATGAAACTGTGCCGAAATATAAGGGAATAAATAAACTCACAAATCATTGTAAATATCCCGTTTTTAGTGAAACTTAGTACTAACATAGTTACTTAGTTACGCACTGTAGGACCAACCTACTTAAGTTTGCCCCCATGTCACTCGCTGTCTATCTGCTCAATATCTTGTCTGCGAACAGCGTGGATATTTTTTTCAATCACCTACCGAAACTCCTACAACTTGCACAGATAGTGATAGAAACGAAATGTTTCGATTTGTACTTATCTAATTGTACCTATTTATTATAATGTACCTACTTATAACATATGGCATCGCCTTAGGGATAAAAAAAAAACCTGTTATGATGTTATACTGTATTCTAAATAAATAAATAAAAACTTATAAAAAAATAAATTGAGCAGGACTAATCTTGGCGGCCCTATTCAGCCAGTGCGTATTCGCGGCACGCGTTCCAATCTCACGCTTTGATTCGGTATCTCCGAAAGAAACTAGAAGTTTCAAGTAAGCCCCTTCGTCCACGGCGCGACTCAAAAGGAACGCGACTGAAACTGTAGTCACTTATGCGTAGCCTGCCTGCGATAGCACTAATATTTCAATGCGCGTCCTTCCACGACGCTACTCAAAAGGAACGCGTTTGTAACTAGTCTCCTGGCGACTCGACATGCTGGTCGCCAGGCGACTGGTTTCGAGAAACTGTTGAAAAATGAACGATAAAAAGTAATTTTATGTGATTCTGACGTCTATGTGACTGGAGAAGCAATAATTCCATGTCATCACTCGAATTATCACTAGTCATGTTAATTATTTTCGTTTTCAAAACTTTGTTTTCATAAAATCGTGTACTGAGTGACTGAGTTTCAGAAAATTCCAGTAGCGTCGTGGACGAGTCAGAGTTTCCAATCAGTCCGCAACTCTAGAGTTTTCTTTTACTTTTACTCTGTTTCGTGAACGTTGCAAACTTGATACTTGAAACTTCAATACCTACTCATTTATTCATTGAAATCTCATAGATAATTTTGAATCTGTTTTGTAGTGTATGCCTTACGCCACACTGGCTGGTTCCTCAGCAGGACAACACACATATCAATATCTCACAGTAACTTCCCGCGCGCCTGCTCGTGCCGGCTTGCCCACAGACTGACTGACTCCCAGAGAGTATGTATCCATCTCTCCATCTCAGGTGTCATCTGTTATCTGTCACTGTCAGTTGTCCCCCGGAGAAAGCATAAGTTAAGGAATGCAGGTATCCTTAAATACTAGTCACTACATATTTGAATGCCTGTTCTGCGCGACCAAGCTTATAAGCTGTTCTTCTAGGCTTGGTCGCGCAGAACAGGCACCAGATACAGGCAAGAATTGTTATTCCACGGCTTGGTTATTCTTTTTACGATGATGATTTTTAGTTGATGGATGATTCAGTCGTTACGGCGCGATTGAACAACCAGGTCCGTGACCAGGTTGAAGTATGCCGGCCCTGAAAGGGCTCTATGACCGTCGGTGAAAGAATCAGTGTAGTCCTTCGAGGCTCCTTTTGTGCCCATGTCATATGTCTCACATCTTAAATAAATAAATTTATTTTATTTATTATAAGTACCTAACAGAAAAATAATAATAAATAAATAAATAAATTTTCCAGACATATCACACACGGTCAACTGATCCCAAACTAGGCATAGCCTGTACTATGGGTAACAGAGACTGATATACATAATAGATTAATATTTAACACCCAGACACAGAACAAACATCTGTGTTCATCACACAAATGCTTGTCCAGAGCGGGAATCGAACCCGCGACCTCTAGCGCAGAGGGCAGAGTTAGTACCAACTGAGCTATCAGGCCAGTCTTTATACCTTGTAGTGTCTGTATTTTTTCTTATTAGTTTGTGCTGTTCTTGTGTGTGACCTAAATAAATATATTTTCTTTCTTTCTTTCTATATGTCTTCGAATTTTTAGGTTCTAGGACATGCCGGTTTCCTCACGATGTTTTTATTTATCATTTGAGAGCACAAGTAAAGCGCACATAAACTTAACGAATGAAAAATCAATTTTTGCACGACCGGGAATCGAGCTTACGACCTGTGGATCAGAAAACGGGGTCACTAGCACCACACTTTTCTTTTGTTGATGATTAGTCTGACGTTGATGAATCAGTTAACAAATTAAATCATTTTGAAAACCTACCAAGTTCTTTACATTTTAAAAGCGTAGTCCGGCATAAAATTGGCCAGTCAGTAATTATTCCAAAATGGCCAAGCGTGAAGCAAGGCTCGGCATAAACTGAGTCAGCATCAAGAAAATGCAATTGTTTTAACTAGACAAACATGTGCGAAGGGCGCGCAGTCAGCCCAATGATAGAATTAATCTTTCACCCCTACTAGGGGTCCAGTGACTTTAAAACAAAACAAGTGTCGAGAAGTACGTTCGAGCTAGAAACAAAACGTGTCGAGGCTAGAAAAATCCTACTTCCTACTATATAGTAAAAACTACTGAATGGATTTTAATGAAACTTCACAATAATATAGCTTATACATCAGAATAACACATAGGCTACAATTTATAAAGATATTGTGTGAATTGTCCAAAATATGACTACTAGCTACTCGATATACTAATCCTGCGCAGACGAAGTCGCGGGCACCAGCTAGTGAATTAAATAAATGTGATAAAATTATGTAGAGGCCTGGGCTAATTTCGCTCAAGTAGGCTTACGTGAAATTCTCTTGTGACAGCCTCCTTAGTTTGTTTTTTTTTTAATTACGGTCATCTTTCCTCAAACAAATAGTTGACATCTTCTCTTAGAACAGCTTGCGATATGTCATTCAAAACATATTTTAAACTGAACCTTGCGTCTACTGAACAAAATCAATTTTGAGTTTGACCTTTGATTTTTTTTTTGTAGTTTTTCCCTTTCGGGCTGGCTATGGCATCTAGGCCTTACCGCCAAGTCTTACGTTTATATTTCTTCGTAGTTATTTTTATCTTTCTTCTTCATTTTACTTCTTAGTCATGGTATAGTCAAGTCAAGTCAAATTCAGTTATAGTAAGATATGATGGTGGCTTTTTTACTAAAACCTCAAGGGACCTCTAGGCGCCAACTCGAAAAATGACGATACACGCAATCATTTCATTTCAATTCACTTGTGCGGTTTACTCAAACAATATTACGCAAAACACCACCATAATCACAATATTATTCAATTTAACACTAGTTTTGTAAAATAAATTGAGAGCACAACATCACTTTCTCAAGTTCCCGCCAAAAAGTCCGTTTGACCTTTGACTTTTAGGAGCTTGCGATATCGTTGAGCTTTACCGTATTTCTTCAAACGTCAAACTCTAAATTTACTTTAATCAGTAGGCTAGGAATAGGCTTCTCCTTACCTACCCGTGGATGTCGTAAGAGGCGACTCATGGCATAGGGCTCGCGGATGGATTCACTCCACCAGTGTTCTCAGTTGTTGCGAATGTGAGTACAATTCGAGTGACCAACGGTAATGTAGGCCTCGGCCACGTAGCGGCCAAGCCAGCAATACGTGAGCCAAATTACTGGCCCAAGCTCACGTGGGAATTATCTTGTGATAGGGGAAGGTTGCGATCATTGGACCACTAAGGTATTTCCAAAACTGTGCAAGCTAGCAACACCCAAACAAGTTAAAATTAGTCCATGGTGACTCAGTTGCATCCCCCTCTTACCGCAGTGACGCTGAGGAGGTCAAAATCTTTTAATTTGACTCAGGAGAACTGAATGTAAATATCACTGTATTCATATTTGTCTACGTGCTCTGTTATGAAATATAAGACAATTTAATTGTGATTCCATGTGTGTTGTTCAATTTTGCCTAATCATGTCCATGTCTCGCCAACCCGCATGCTCAGCGTGGTGAGTATGGGCAAATCCCCCCACATGATAAGGAATTCGCTCCGTCTGTGGGGGAGGCCATGTTCAGCAGTGGACGTCGTACGGCTGAATTGAAAATGTGTGAAAATTTATTAGATTTATTTTTCTGAATGAGTACCTCGTTGCCATGAATGGACCGCAAGAGAGTTCCACCGTTGCCGTTGGACCGGTCCAATCATAGCAACTTTTTTAGCCATAATATTTATGACCGAAAAAGTTGCTTTGATTAGTATGGGAATCGGTTGCCATAATTAATTTGTTTAATATTAATCGAATAAATCATAATAAATAACCCCCATTTTATTATTAAAAGTTGAAATTTTCAGGATGTCAACGAAAAAAAGAAAGCACTTTGTATGGCAGAATAAATGAAGGCCCTAAAAAAACGAAGTTTAGATGGAGTGAACCAAAGAACCAACACATCCAAATACCTTCGCGACCCACGTCTCCGTTACGCCCCCCCTTCCCCTACTAATTAAGTAGCTTTTCACTAAAGTTTGTTTGTCGTTATGTGTATGAGTATTGAGTGTCCGTTCTCGTTTGTCATAATTTAGATAAATTGATTATTATAATTAGTTGGACCTCTAGCACTTTTTCTCGAAGTTCATTGATGACAACTTGATGGTCCAATGAAGGTGCCCATGGTCCAAAGAAGGCAACAGCCCAAGATTAAGTTTACCTCGTTTATATCAAAAAGTGTAAGTCCGAATAGTTTGTGCATTTGATTAATATAAATAAAGTTCCTAAGAAATAAAAATAGGTAACTGGTTTCATTTTATCACTTTTACTTTTGGAGATATGAGGTTGTAAAGTTATGTGGTCCATTCATACCATCCTTCCCCTACCTACTAAGACTCCTTTGACACCGAAATGTAGATAGTATACAAGTTGATGGTTACTTCTTATGTATAAGTATTAAGTAGGTATACCAAAAAAAAAACAATTTATTTTTCAGAATTTATTTGAAATCATTTTATAACTGAACGGCTACGGCGCCAAAATAAAGGAGGAGGTTATCAACGTAGTGTCACAGTCAGACTTAGGTTTTCAATTCGGTGACTATGTTTTTTTTTATATTTGTACTCAGATTAGGTACTCGGTAACGAATTCAATGAGAGGTTAAATATGGATAATAAGGTTATGTTAAGTAGTTCCTTTCTGGGAAAAAAAAATATCTACATACTTACCCCGAAAATCCCTAATGTAAGAAAGTGCTTTCTCAAAAATAACCAAAAGTCTACTTATACAAATTTGGTGTCGCATTTTTTATAATTTTATAACGAAAATCATAGTTTCAAGCATTGGACAAGACAGTTTTCTTGAAAATCTGTCCAACTTTTAGCACATCTCCGCTATATTACAGTATTAAGATCACTTTCGCTGGCTTCCTACACTTTCGCTCAGAACTACAACATGAATCACTCATCAGAAAAACTATAAACAGTTTTCTATTCAAAGCCGCTCATCTTCAATTACCCTCATAATGGAGAGGCACAATTAAGTCCGCTAACTGAATCAGCGGACATTAATATCGCCGCTCGCAGCCGCCCGCCGCACGTGCCGCCTGATTGATCGCGACTAATGTGCAGTGTGTAGCTGCCTTAATGTCCTGTAGGTTATGTGTGCTATGTATGTAGGGATTAACTTGCTAGTTTTCGTGTCACGGATTCTTTCTTGGTCACCTGTATTAGCTCAGTGAACAGGTTGAGGTGTGGTGGCCCTGAAAAGGGCCTATGACCGTCCGGGAAAGAATCAGTGTAGTGGAAGGATAAAAATGTGCCTCTTAGAGGCTCCTTTCGTGCCCCGAACTAAGATTGGTGGTTCGATGATCGTTGAGGCACAATAAAAATCAACTTTGAAAATCGCACCTAAGCTCTCTATCAAATAGGAATTTATGATTTAATCATCATCATCATCAGCCTGATTAAGTCCACCAGGCCTCCCCCAAAGAGTTCCATGACGAACGGTCTTGAGCCTTTTCCATCCACCGACTTCCCGCAACCTTAACAATGTCGTCGGTCCATCGGGTGGGGGGCCTTCCAACACTGCATCGTCCGGTTCGTATGATTTAATAGTAAACGTTAAAAAATATTTTTCAAAACCTAACCCTTCCGTAGAGCCATTGTTTTCCGTCTTTTGTTGGAACCACCAGTTTCATTTGACCCGTGCACTACAGCAGTTCACAGTTTTTAGGTTATTTGTTAAGGGTGTAGCCGTAAGCCGTTTTTGGCTGGGCTCGTATTCCTAATCGTCGTGGTCATAAACAGACTTCCATGCCTTATCTATTTTATTTATATAAGACAACTGTTACATCACTGGACCCAAACCAGTACAATATGTACTTACATGAAATAGCTAAATGTTGTATTCTCTTTAAGTGAACTTTGTTCTTTGAGAAATAAATATCTTTAACCAAAAACAGAATCGAATTGGAGAGCAATCGGGTGAGAGAAAAAAAACACTCCACTAAAAATAGGGGTTTGGTGGGAGCAGGGTTCAATAGTCTTTTGTATTCAATTGGCAATAACGTTTGTTCTCTGACTTTAAATTCGACATTTTCATTGGAAAGGTCTGGAAAAATCATCTGTATTGGGGTCAAATCAATTCAAACTCAATGCATCTGCTGTTGACTTTTAGCAATAAATATTATATTTAATTCGCTAAGAGATAATCCTAAATATACTAAAATCTGCTGTTTAAGTGCCTACTTATTATAAAATTAGAATCTACTCCTTATTACTAAATTTACGTAGCTCCTACCTATAGCCGAAGACTACATTTAGCATTAGTTCTACAAACCTTAGTAGTTTTTTTTTGTGCTATTTCTATAAATGACTACGTAATACATTTTTGGAAGATAAATAAATTAAAAAAAAAAAAGGCAATCTTGATGCCGAACTTCTCGTACGTTTAGTTATTAGTTATGAAGATGGTGAAAATTACAAAAATATCATCTTTTAAAAAGTTTGTGATATAAAAATGAAATAAAAATATTTTTATTTACACACACACGTACTAGGACCTGCTGTGTATAACCACCTGCCGGAGCATATAACATCGGCACCTAGTCCGACTTCATTTAATTATTAAATTTAATTTTTAAATTAAATTTATGGCTCGTCGAGATGGCGTTCTATAAAGTCGAAGACTTCATTTGCAAAATGAAATAACTAAATTGTATAATTTATGTCTTAATGTCTTAATTTATATTAATTAAAATATTATATTTTATGTTTAATATACCTACTTAATGTACTGACGTGTAAATACCAATTTTTTACCATAAAATTGATTATTCTGATTATTATTATTCTGATTATTTGTTTTCTATAATATTCTTTATTTTTTTTATAGATAACCCCCTTTCGAAATGGTATACACTGACTCTGTAGATAAGTCTAGAATAGATGTAAAGGCCTTTTAAAGGGAGGAGAGGGCTCAAGTTAGGCTGGTGGCGAGGGATACTCGAGCACCCTCTATGTAGAGGAGTTTAGAGGGTGCGCTGTAAAGAACGACACCGTGCTCAGATACATCTTTGTCTTTTATAAATATATTGGATAGTTTATGAACGAGATTGTAATTTTTCAGGCTCTTATTTGGCCCAGCGAATTAGCATTGCCATCCAGCGTGGCAATTCCGCCAGCGTCTTGGGGACGCTTCCGACTGGTAGTGATCTGGATCAGTTGAGCTATCTATAGATCGTTTGTAACGGTCTTTAGATGGCTCAACTGTTTCTTGTGTATTTTGTAAATATTAACTTGTATTAGTTTTAAGTTTCTTTCTGTAGTTTAAAATTTTTTCAGGTTATAATATAATTACTAGCATGACATTTTTTCTATTATTATTATTATATTATGAAAATAATTTGCTTGACCCATAGATTTTACACGTCCGAGCTGGCTTGACAATTTGCGAATAACTCATACACATTTTCTAGGGTATTATAATTCGTAACTCCTCGACTTTGCAATCAAATCTGATCGAGTGAGCCTGGCAGTCTGGCACTGGTATTCTAGTCAGTAATAAGTTTTCACTCCACTCACACTGACTGCTAAAACGAGTTATCAAGGTTACAAAAGACAAGTATTTTTTTGATATTTATAGATATAATAAATAAACCTTCAAGTCCCAATTGTATGCACACCCTCTTATATTTTTACACGACGTAAAATCCATTTTACTAATGCAATTGTCTGCAACCTTTCCACCGTCAGATAATAAGGCACAACCTCCCTAAAAGTACCATATTGCATCGACTCTAGCAACTAAGACATAAGGGTTAAAATACCCTGTTTCTGGCCCATTTCTACCATGACTTTATCAAATCCTGAAAGGTCCTGTTAAATTGCCGGTAACACACGGAGCTAACGAGTATAACGACGGAACCCTCGGGATTGTTCACTTGTGGCGGGTCTGTTATTGTTACTGTGGAACCCTATTTTCAGATAATGGGAGCCAATCAGCACTGCCATCTTTTTGGATTGCTTTTTTTCAACTTAATTAAAGGAATTGGACGCGTGTATGTTATTCAGTCGCGTAGTGTAGATGGGAGGGAAGCTTTAAAAGTTCTCTAGCTACAAACATAAAACAAAAATCTAGTGCTAGGTATATTCATATTCACATCCATTACACACATGCACACTCAAACACCACACTAACACACTCACTCTCTCACAAACACACTTATACACACTCATGCACATCCATATACATAACATAATATTAGTTTTATGTCAAATCAGTGACGGTCGTAATTAATAAATGTGATAACTAAAAAAAAATTTAGATTCACTTTACTTACTAATCCACTTTACTTATAACGTGAACTACTTAAGTTGTACCTTATACATAAGAGATGTGGATTTTGTTTCAATAATAAAAAAAAAAAACTTAAACTTTCGCATTTATAATATTAGTAGGATAATATGCCATATCGCACCGTTTGAACACGGCTTCAATAGTCCTCGAATAAGCCTTCTCATCGCATTGTAGTGGCCGGCGAACAAATATACAAACACAGACATTTGTTCAGCAATACGTTATTGCGACAATATTGGCAGTTGTGTAAACATCTTCAAGTTCCGTTTTCACAGAGTACTACGTACATAAATGGATACAGAAAGTACCTACGTGGCATGCAGACATACACTTTTATTCAGGGACTGAAAGCGGTAGAGGTTATAGGTACTGGTACCGTTAAAACATTTCGGCGCCATTATGCTATACCGGTAGGGCATTACGGTACCGTTATTTCATACCGGTAGATTTCGGTACCGAAATTTTGAGCCGCGGCTAGTTCGCTGGGACAGTCGCGCCACGGTGGCGGGGTGGCGGCGTTTCATCAAAGAAAACCTTTATAAACCTTTATTTATTTCGGTTATAGGTACCGGTAGCGAAATAAATCGAAATGAACTGCGAAGCCAGATTTTCCGGTACCGTTATATTTATCGGTAGAGAAATATTCGGGTAACCGGAATTTATCGGTATGACGTCATATCGTTATTTAACCTTTATATTCCGGTTATTCAGTCCCTGCTTATTCTTTATAATAATAAATAACACCCAACAGTCAGGTAATAGTCCTGACCCCACACAGGCGTCTGTTTTCCCAGAAGAGTAGGTATAATCTAGGAGTCTTCAAATCTAGAATGAATAAGTTCCTTCTGGTAAATCGATCTAAATAGATAATTTGTTGAAGCTCACATTTGACTTCATTTTTTTCACATTTTTATAAGCTCTTATTTATTAAGGATTATAATTAGATTACTTTTCTCTTGAGCCTCACCAAGTTCGATCGGCACCACACTGAAGCTTTAAATTCCATTTTATGAAAAAGCATCATCGAAAAAAATGATAGGCACCAAGCCGTGTTTGTTGCCTGATTCTTCTAGGCTTGGTCGCGAGGAACAGGCATAGCTTCACCTAGTTTCTAAGACGTTTCAAAGTGATCCTAGTGATTTTATTGAAATAAATACCTTTTGACTTTGACTTTGACTTGAATCGTGCTTCATCTAAGGCCACACCTCATTAGTAAAAATGAGATGGCGGAATGAGAACGCCTAACCATGACAAATAATAAAAAAAAACTAGGCTTCCCTGTGTCGTGGGTATCAGAAACTACGAGTACCATGGTACCACAGCACCCAGACTACTGAAGTATAAGCGCTACGCAGTGCGTTAACATATACCGGCACACTATATTTTAACATTTTTTTTTGTACGTTGCTCTACTTCAAATTCTTTTTCGAAGAACCAACTTGATTTTGCAAACATTAGATTTCCATACAAAGTGAGACAGTAATTATAAATTGGCTGTATAATTCAACTGGGCGCCATTTAGGTACATGTCTCTTTTATTTGTAATTACAACTTGACAGTAATGGCGCGTAATAAATTGTAATTATCTACAGTAATTATTGTAATAATTTGTAATTACACGGCTCCTTTGAGCACCGGTAACACTGTGTAGGAACTTGTTTTGTGTCTTGGCCAGCACCTATCTATATAAATAAAAATCGAATACTGTTTGTTACCAACGTAAGGGCATCGTATAATCATTATTTTTAAATTTTAGTAAAAGTCCGTTTATGCAATGTTGGAAAATTTGGGAAAACTGAAAGTGCTTTATAACGTAGACGCTAAACTTAAGATTTGAACGATGGATATGCGTAATTTCATTTTTGTTTTATGATCATCATCATCATCAGCCTTTTAAAGCGTGTGTTTAATTATATTTTCTTTAGCAGTTAGGTACCTTTGTTCTAGCATTGGTCCGTCTACTTACCCGTATGATATACCTAGGTACTCTATAAAATATTTGTGAAAAACCTTTAAATGGCCCTCGATATCTTTAAACTTTATATCCTTTTGACTAGCTGTAAGTTTTCCTAAGAGAATAAAATAAAATAATAAGTTCACTGCAAGAATCCTTTTGCAGATAAAACTTTTTCTCGGATGGTATGGACAGGTTCAGGGAATGGCACCCGTCCAATGTTTAGTCAGTGTGAGGAGAGTCCGTTTTGAAAATAATCTAGAAAGCTGTTTTAGTGTGAATAGAATGCTACTCTACATGAAAAAAAAACTCTTATTTGTAGAGTATCTGAATCATAAATGCCACTAGCGGTCACCCATCCGTTTGGCGACAACGCTGAAGTTTGCTTCACTTAGTCACTTCAACGCGTGCGTGATGCCTCTGGTACTAAACCACAGGTAAGATGTTACCTGAGTAGTTTATAAAACAAAAATAAGATATGATATTGACCTAGCACAGTAAAAAAGAAATTATAAAAATTACTAAATTACTCCGATCACGGATATGCATGAGACAGTCTATTAATGTGGCTCCTAATTCTGATAACTCTTGTGTTGAGACAGACACTAGTGATGTGAATCGATAGAATCGCCACAGGTTTTCTTGTTAAGTAGGTAATCTTTAGTACTTTAGTAGGCGCAAAAACCCAATTCAGCCCTAAAAAGTGGGACCGACAAAGAAAGCTGCTGCGTGGAAAGCGCTACTTAATGACCGTTAATGGCGAAAAACGACCAATGCATGGATCGTCTAAAACGTCATTAGCCGGGATGCCCGAGTGTTCTTGCTAAACGTTTTTCAGTTCACCTAGGGATGCCACGCAGAATCGATGACATATGGCACTGAGACTTGGTCGCTAACTATTGGCCTTATACACAAGCTCAAAGTCGCCCAAGAAGACTTCATCAGGCTGATGATGATGATGATGATGAGATGGCAACTCAGCAGGCGGCTCGCGATGAGTGACAGCTTTGAAGTACGCGTTGCTTGCTTGTCGTGTCACTGATTCTTTCTTGGTCGTCCTGTATTAAGTTATTGACCCGGTTGAGGTATGGTGAACCTGAAAAGAGCTATGACCGTCGGTAAAAGAATCAGTGAGACAGCAAGCGTTCGCTTACGATACGATAGCCCTTGATTGTATATTTTTTTTACAAATGATCGCATTAGATATGCTATATAAGTATATCTTAAAATGACTGAAATGTTTAAACGAATAAAGCATCGAATTAAACTTGCATTTGGTTCTTTTATTTGCTATAATAAATTAAAAACTTCATTGATTTTTAAATTGTCGACGTAAATAAATATGTGTATTTCAGTAACTTATAAATAGGTACAATCAGGGTTTGGAATCTCCTTTTAAGCAAATATTTGCTTTTATTAGGAGATACCGCTCTTAAATAGCCATTTTCGTAACTTTTATAAGTAGGTAGAGCTTAAAGTAAAAACCATTTGAAATATTATCAAATACATATTAAATATTAAGTTAGTAAAGTGACGTTAAAAGGATACATATAAAATTTTTAGTTAAACTTAAGTGCACTTAAAATATTTGTGTTGTTTCAGTGAAAGTAGCTCAAAAAATGTGTGTGTTGCTGTGAGTTGTGTATGAGTATGTATATTTGTGTGAGTGTGCGTGTGTATGTCTGTAAGTGAGTGCGTGGGGGATTTCCTGATGCACCAGTCTCTGTAACAGGAGATACCCATGTGTGTTCAAAATAAATGAAAGCGTGTATTCGTGTGTGCGTTTGTGTTTGGTGTATGTGTGTGTGTGTATTAGATATGTTATAAAATTATCGTTTGTACCAGACCCTCTATTTCATCATAACTTTTAGTCTTTAACCATTTGGTGAGAGTTTGTAATATTCTGATTGGTGGAGAAAGAGTTGAACAAGTGAATGAGTTTTTGCAATTATAGTATGTCAGCGGATAAATTGTTAATTCTTTATTTATTATGTTATATAGGTGTGATGACTGTCTGTTATACTGTCTTTTAGCAAAAGTAGTTTTAACCGTGACCAAGGGGGCAACATTTTTCTTCCTTCTTGACTGGCCTCATAGCTCAGTTGGTAGTAACTCTGCCTTCTGCGCTAGAGGTCGCGGGTTCGATTCCCGCACTGGACAAACATTTGTGACTAACACAGATGTTTGTTCTGTGTCTGGGTGTTAAATATATATGTATCTATTATGTATATCAGTCTCTGGTACCCATAGTACAGGTTATGCCTAGTTTGGGATCAGTTGACCATGTGTGATATGTCCGGAAAAAAAAAAAATCCTAAATCCTAAATCCAATAAAAATAGGCATAGCCTGTACTATGGGTACCAGAGATTGATATACATACATAATAGATGAATTTAACTCCCAGACACAGGACAAACATCTGTGTTAATCACACAAATGTTTGTCCAGTGCGGGAATCGAACCCGCGACCTCTAGCGCAGAAGGCAGAGTTACTACCAACTGAGCTATGAGGCCAGTCAAATTGCTATGTACTATTAATATATTAATTAATATATTAATAGTACATAGCAATTTGACTATTCTATTTTACCAAAGATATTAGAGGCTTTAAACGATAGTCAATCTAATGTGGTGGCAACCCTAAGTCCCTAGGGACGTTATCGCACTAATTCTCCTGTGATTTATATCACCTAGGATTTTGTCGCGGATTACGCGGTTCGACGCTCGGCGATAAGGGATTGGTTTCGTTTGGGTATTACAATAAACGCAATGGGTACCGCTTTGGGTAGGTAAGTACCTAAAATGCTCATGAAACGTTCCCGGAAATCGTCTCCGTATTTTAAAACCCCTTTCTCACATAGATGCAGAAAGTAACGTCACTAGCTTCGCTCGCAAGATCAAAAAAGTGTAGGTGAATCATTTGCTTCCACGGCTTCGTTCGCGTGGTACCTACCTTGATAAAAAGTAGTCTAGATGCTATTCTAGGTAAAGAACTCTATATATTTCAAATTTCATCGATTTCGGTTGAGTCGTTACAGCGCGATTAAACAACAAACATCCTCACAAACTTTCGCATTTATAATATACTAGCTGGTGCCCGCGACTTCAGGATTACTACTACTACTACTACTACTACTACTACTACTACTACTACTACTACTACTACTTCTGTGTAGGATTAGTATTTCGAGTAGCTTATATTAGCGTGGCGTTACAATTCACACAATATCTTTATAAATTGTAGCCTATTTGTTATTCTGATGTATAAGCTATATTATCATAAGTTTCATTTAAATCAATTCAGTAGTTTTTACGTGAAAGAGTAAGCCCCTTCGTCCATGACGCTACGCAAAAGTGACGGAACTCATTAGAAACTAGAGTTGCGGACTGATTGGAAACTCTGACTCGTCCATGACGCTACTGGAATTTCCTGAAACTCAGTCACTCAGTACACGATTTTATGTAAACAAAGTTTTGAAAACGAAGATAATTAACATGACTAGTGATAATTCGAGTGATGACATGGAATTATTACTTCTCCAGTCACATAGACGTCAGAATCACTTATAATTACTTTTTATTCGTTCATTTTTCAACAGTTTCTCGAAACCAGTCGCCTGGCGACCAGCATGTCGAGTCGCCAGGAGACTAGTTACAAACGCGTTCCTTTTGAGTAGCGCCGTGGACGGACGCGCATTGAAATACTAGTGCTATCGCAGTCAGGCTACTCATAAGTGACTGCAGTTTCAGTCGCGTTCCTTTTGAGTCGCGCCGTGGACGAAGGGGCTAACAAACATCCATCTATCCATCCATACTTACAAACTTTCGCGCTTATAATATTAGTAGGATGGAGAAGGCTCAAGACGGTTCGTCATGGAACTCTTTAGGGGAGGCCTATGTCCAGCAGTGGACTTCTACAGGCTGATAATGATGATGAATATTAGTAGGAAGTAGGTAGGATAGTATAGTAGGATACACTGATACAGTCGTAAACTAGGCCGCACGTAACTCTAAACACACAAAGTCCTACGTGTCACAGCTCATCGACATTCAGCTCGCAAACCCAAGCTTAATCGAGTAAATACTAGAGACACCTGCAATTTGCGACCGGCACAGAACCAGTAGCAGTTGGTAAGTACGTGACGTCCCATCTTGATTCGATAACTGTCGGGCGCGGCCACAATATAGGCTAAAAGAACAGTAAGAATGAAAATCTGCGTTCGCTTTAACGACTTGGTGTTCTGAGTGGACACTCGCGCTGCCTGATCTTAATGGAATATATATAATATTCCTTTAGAAATAAGAAACATGAATGATTGTAGCTTTAAACACACGGTTAAAAAAAATCCTTGTAGAAAAAAGTTATTACAATATTAGCGAAGCTATGGTAGACAAAACATTTTTGTGTATCAGAAACTGACATTACTGAGTCTTATTAGGTATACATATAACATTTTATGTGACATGGCTATAATTATGTCTGATTAACAAATCTGACTAATGACTAATGGCTGATAATTAATTATCTAGAATATTACAATTTTTGGAGGAGGTAGGGCATAGCGAGATTTTCTCGTTCTAAATTGGAGCAGCCCGCCTGGGGAGGTACCTCCGTCTTTCAGAAGATCGCAGCCAAATAACATTATTTGTTTCAAATAGTGTTGTGTTCCTGCGGTGAGTAAGGTTGCCAGAGCTCTTTAGGGGGAAGGGGGGTTCGGGGTTGGCAACGCGTGCGTGATGCCTCTGGTACTGCAAACGCTCATAGGCTACGGTAACCGCTTACCAACAGGTGGGCCGTATGCTTGTTTGCCAACTCAGTTGTATAAAAAATAATAATAATAATAATAATTTCTTTAGTTGGTAACACTTATGTGAATTCTATGAGTAGTCTGTATTGGCTCTTGATTATTTTTGATTGTACACTGTCGTATTCTGTGTGATTGTTTTGTTTACTAGTAAGTAAGATTTATTATTATTATTTTTTCTTCTATAAGTAGCCAAACTTGAAATATTGTACTTTTTGACTTGTCTATACACATGTAACATGTCAAAGGATTAATAAATGAATTGAATTGAATCGAATGTTCATCATCATCATCGTCAGCCTGTAGAAGTCCACTGCTGGGCATAGACCTCCCACAAAGAGTTCCACGACGAACGGTCTTGACCGTTTTCCATCCACCGACTTCCAGCAACATTCACAATGTCGTCATTTCATCAGGCCTTCCAACACTACGTCGCCCGCTTGGTGGTCGCCGTTCCGAGAACCTTTACTCCCCAACGGTTGTCGGTTCTGCGAGCTAGGTCTGTGCACTTCAACTTGCTAATTCTGAGAGCTATATCCGTGACCTTGGTTCTTCTGCGGATTTTCTCCATTATTCCTTTATTCATTATTTCCTTTCGGTATTTTTTTAAAATGTTTTATTTGAATTATAATTCTGTTGGTATTTTTTGTTGACCTACTGATTCGTTTACTATACTGCGCCTCGCAGCTAAGCTTTGCCACGGGGTATCAATTTCATTACCCTTCTAATTAGGGGGTTAAGCTCGTCAAGTGGATTGGGGATGACGTATTGTTGACATTAGACCCTTCATCAAAGGGAGAGAGCGAGGAAGAAATACTGAGGAGAAAATTAAATAGAAAATTTTAGAACAAGTAGGTATTATTTGTAAATTGTATTTTGGTTTTTCTCGCCATATGTGTATGAGTTCGACCGTTTGGGCACGCCGGCCGTAACGGCTTAACCGATTTCGTTGAAAATTGGAAAGAGTTCTTTATAGAATAGCATTATAATAGGCTACTTTTTATTTGCAGACAAAAACATTTGTCCCGCAGCTGTAATCGGACCCGCAACTCTTGCGTCCAGACAGGCACTCGCCTGCTACGCCAGCAAGATCCCACTACGCAACCGTGGTCAAATTATACGATAATAATTAGAGTATTTTTTTTACTTTTTATTTTTCATTAAAGATGCGAGTGTGAAACTTTGTGGATGTGGTTTGGGAATGAAAATAGTGAAATAACATTTTTTTAATTAAATATTATAGGTACCTAGTGCAAATCGTAAAAAAATAAGACAACGGAACAGTCATTGAGTCTTCACAGGGTACTACATCCATTCGTCATACTGTGGACGTGCCTATCCGCGGTTACAGACTCTCGTTTCCTAAGGAGCTGATACCGTTTTATGACGGCCGCTTTAAATCGACGAAGACGCTACTACAGCCATAAGACCGCCCATTGTACAATTGATGACGGGTCTTCTTTTTCTCCTTACAGGGAAGATAGGAAAGTACCTCGTTTGAGAACGTTGCCCTGACTTCAACTGCATAGGTGAAGACCTCTGGGACTTAGGGTTGCGCCAGATGGCGATGTTGCCTTAATACTACTTAGCCTATTATTATAATTATATAATAATAATAATAAATATTCCGGACATATCTCACAAAGTCAACTGATCCCAAACTAGGCATAGCCTGTACTATGGGTACCAGAGACTGTTATACATAATAGATACTTAAATATTTAACACACAAACATCTGTGTTAATCACAAATGTTTGTCCAGTGCGGGAATCGAACCCGCGACCTCAGCGCAGAAGGCAGAGTTACTACCAACTGAGCTATAAGGCCTACCAATTATCCTACCATTCTACTAATATTATAAATGCGAAAGTTTGTGAGGATGTTTGCATCGGCTCAATCTATTTCGTTGAATCTTGGATAGATAAAGTTCTTTACCTAGACTAGCATATAGGCTAGGTAAAGTGAGTTAGAAAGATCATTAATTTGTCCCCAAGAGCAACAGTTGAAAAGACAAAAGTTTAAAAAAATAAGAAAAATAAAAATAAAGCAAGTGTAAAAAGTAAAAATAGAAAAAGATAAATAAAAAACATGCTTTATGATAAAGTTAAATTGGTTATAGTAATAATATAACAGGTGACTGTTGCATGGGGCCAAAAAGGTCCCTATCTCATTATAAGCTGCACCAGTAGTATGAAGTACCACGCGAGAAAAGCCGCGGGCAGAAGCTAGTATATTAAATACTGTTTTTTTTTTCTTTTTTCTTTTACAACCACCACCCACCGCTTCTTAGGGAACCGTGGCTTTACCGGCGTAAACACCGTGACTCGGCATCGGACGAACCTGTAAGAGCCCACGTAGTAACGGCCAGCTTAGCTATAGTAGGCACTCCGTGGGGTCCGCCATTGATCCGCGACGTGCTGATGACTAGCAAGAAAACTGTTTACTATCCAGATTGGATCATAGCGTCTTCAATTTACTTCTTCTTGTCGTGTCACTGATTCTTTCTTGGACATCCTGTGTTAGGTCAGTGACCAGGTTGAGATATGGTGACCCTGTAAAGACCCAGAACACATACTCGCAGATAGATAAAAAGAAGTTCGACATCAAGATTACTACTAGATAGATACCTAAAACACTGAATAAATGAGTTTGAACCAAAGAGGATGAATTGAATGCAAAAAAAAAATCTTTTTGTAAGGTTAGATTAAGTGTAACATAGTGTAAAGGGTAATTTCTACATTAATAGATACGACTTAGTGAGCCGGAAGCGGATCGCTGTAACCTCGCTATACAGGCTCTTAGTGCGAGGGACAGAGCTCAGCCAAGGTACCTTATAATGTCTTGAATCTTTTGTATCTCCTAGAAATAATAACAGACTATGTACCAAACAGCCTGTATTAGTTTAAATAAACATTTTTATCTTTTTATATTAATTTGACTCATTTCCCCCGAAAACAGCTGATTATTCAGATTTTTAAATGAAAATTACGAATTGCCAAAAGTAGTACAACGAGCTATACGGCCAATTTGGATCTTACTAATATTATAAATGCGAAAGTTTGTGAGGATGTTTGGATGTTTGTGGTTCAATCAATTTCGTTGAACTTCGAATATATAGAGTCCTCTACCTAGAACAAAGGCTACTTTGTATGTACCCGGAAGCTAGTGTAAAATAATAAATAAATATTCCGAACATATCACACACGGTCAACTGATCCCAAACTAGGCATAGCCTGTACTATGGGTACCAGAGACTGATATACATAATAGATTAATATTTAACACCCAGACACAGAACAAACATCTGAGTTTATCACACAAAATGTTTATCCAGTGCGGGGATCGAACCCGCGACCTCTAGCGCAGAAGGCAGAGTTACTACTAACTGAGCTATGAGGCAGTAAAATAAGCTCCTTTCGGAATAGCATATCTATATATTATGAATCAGCTAAACAAGCTGATTCTTGTAGTAGTAAGTCTTGTTTAAAAAATTTAAAAAAAGTAAGTCTAAACAAAGCTTGGAAGTTATCTATGAGTAATAAGTTACGATAATTAAGTTTCAACAGCGTGACAAATGAAACGCGGGCAGGTGCGCCGTAAAACATAATTATTTATGTTTGAATTGTTACAACTGCAATGTTAAACAACTTGTTACAATGCCTATCGTGCTGTTGAACTGTGGGTAGTTCAGGAGCTGGCAACGTACTTCTAACGTTTGTTCGAAACGACCACAAATTGACGCTTTATATGTATAATTAACAGAAAGATCCCTAAACCGACTCCGGTCCCAGGTTGGCCGCTGCAGAAAAAACCTGGCTAAATGGGGAATAATCGACTCGTCCAGAGTACAGTGCGAGTGCGGAGCCCCCGTACAGGACATGCGGCACCTGCTTTCCTGCCCACTGTGCATGACTACCTACACTTGGGAGGATCTAAACGATGCAAAAGATAGGGCCATTGAAGTTGCCACATACTGGTCGACTAGAGCTTGAGGGGGTCTTTGACTCGAGAAGAAGAAACTTAAAACTAATACAAGTTAATATTTACAAAATACACAAGAAACAGTTGAGCCATCTAAAGAGCGTTACAAACGATCTATAGATAGCTCAACTGATCCAGATCACTACCATTCGGAAGCGTCCCCAAGACGCTGGCAGAATTGCCACGCTGGATGGCAATGCTAATTCGCTGGGCCAAATAAGAGCCAGCTCTTGGGTCACGCGTCGCTTCGATCAGACGCCCTGATATCTTTTTGAAAACCCGGAGGGCCCCGTTTCCCCACGGACCCAGGGTCTTAACCCCGAAAGGCTCAAATACGTAAGCCCTATCAAGACTAACATATTTGCGCCTTTTGAGATCCTCGGCCGAATCTGCCGCCGCACCCGCCCTAACTGATGTCCCCGGAAGATGTGAGCGCGCTATAATTAATATATTAGTTATAATTAACTATATGCAGTTTTTTTATATTAAAAATTAGATATATTTTAACTTATACTTAAACGGACGGAATTTAACGCGCTGAATCTTTCTCGCTCAATATTAATATATTGATGTTCCTTCGAGTATTTAACAGCCATTGTTTGAATCTTCAAAATTAGCCATCAAAATTAGTATCATCGATGTCTGTTGGATTTATGTACCTATGGCCACACCTGTACAACAAACTTAATCGAAAATTAGGCATCTACACCATGAATTATACAAATTGTTAAAAAACCCGAAACACGGCCCTAAGAAATTTCTCTTATGACGAAACCGAGGAATGATTGAATAAGGTAATATAATTACAGCAAATTATTTATGTCCTAGTCTAATACTTGCCCATGTATTTAAGTTAGCCCTAAATAGCATTTAAATTTTGCATATAGGCTACAGATTTTAAGTTAATTAATTTGAATATTCATAAGTACCAACTTTAGTTATTAATTTTAGCCTTTTACCGCCTGAGACACAGGTTTTCCTAGTTCAGGCATCGTTTAATTTGTTACCCTTAATCAGATATTAATTCTCAATGTTATTCGTAGCACTAAGGTAATGAATAAAGATTTATTTATTTATTTGTAGTGATTACGGTGAGCTCTCACACTACCAGAATGTGTGAATATTAAGAAATACTGAGTAACCGTCCTAGGCTGGCTAGAATTATAGGCTCTGTTATACAAATAATGATGGCGACAACCTTTTCAATGAGCTCTGAATAAGCAATTCCAATTTTGCAATATTCTTCAATTTCTATGCGACAGTTTCTAAAAAGTCCTGCATTTTTCATAGCATTAGCTACTTTGACGTCTGCTTTTATAGGCGCCAAATCATCGCGCAGGCCTGCTATGTGCATTCTTCTTCTTGCCGTGTCACTGATTCTTTCTTGGTCATCCTGTCTTTGTTCAGTGACCTGGTTGAGGTATGGTGGCCCTGAAAAGGGCCTATGACCGGCGATGAAAGAATAGTGTAGTGAAAGGATTAAAGTGCGCCTCTTAGAGGCTCCTTTCGTGCACATGTCGCATGTCTTCGAATTGTTAGGGTTTAGGACATGCCGGTTTCGTCACGATGTTTCCGTTTGAGAGCACTAGCATAGTGCACATAAATCACTCGGATGGAAAATCCATTGTTATTACTCTATTTAGGAATTTGTTAATGACAAATTTTTTATTCAATCTGTTTAGCTAATTTATTGATTGTTTTTTTTTTCTTTTCAATTTGTTTTATTGTGAATTTTTAATTTGAGCTTGATATTATTTTTAATTATATATCTAATGTTAAACGAAATATTGCACACCATAACATGGCAGAATACATTGATTCCATTTTATAATTACATTAACACCTCTGTACCTATCTACATGTATTTCAAGTAATACATTTTTACTTTACTTTACTTTATTGGTGCACGACAGGTTTCGAACTGACGACCTGTGGATCCGATAAGACCGCCCATTATACTTCGCTATAGCTTCAACTTTGTAGGTATATGTAATTTGTAAGGTGTCCTTGTGGTCTAAATTATAATGTGGATGATGATGATGAATAAAAACATTGAAACCACGCAGAAGCTCTTAGCAAAATGGCGTCCAATCCATCATACAAATTTTCCGCCTCAAGAAGCTCTCCATCTCAATTACAATTGTATTATCATGATCCAAATACGCATTGTATTTCTTTGTTCAATCCAAATAGACGCTATAAAAATCGCCTACACTATAACGGGACGCGGTGTTTACACTGGACCAGGCTAGTGTTGCGAAATATCCGGCTATTTTGAACTAAACTTATGAAAATTAAATGCTTCGAAAGGCTCAGCAGGGCAAGGGTAGTGTAGGCGAGGGGTGGTGGTGTTGGTGGAAGTATTAATAAATAGTCCAAAAAGGGTTAACTGTATATTGTTTCAATTCCAACACATTCACAAGCACTGCATTTAATAGTTCAGGTGAGAGGCACTGATTAGATAGCTAGCGTAGAATAGAAGGAATAACAAGAAAGTTCACAAGCAAACACGTAATTCACAAAAGCCGGAGGCATCGCGGTACCATGACAATGACAGGTCGCACTCCCGATTCCATCCGACTGACGTGTGTACGAGTGTAGTATGTAGGTTTTATATAAATAATTAAAACTATTTTTAAGTAGGTAAAATACCCAAGTAATGTGGAGAGGATCCCCACAGGTAGGTAGATATGTAGGTACTCACAATTTGATGGCTTGTCCGCTGTGAGTACTGGCCACAGCACCGCGCACCGTCGATGGTTCTTCGTATGAATTATGAATGTGACAAGTGACTTTAATGTTGTCATAGCAATTCTGCTGATGTAAAATAGATTCAATAAAGTGTACGTCAACGCAGCAGGAACACCAAAATTAGCCAAGAGCTTCTGGACTCCTGACCATGCCATCATTTAGTGATGAATTTGTCATTTATTTGTACCTATTTGTCAGAATTTGTACCGCTGTAGTTTAGGATATTTTGCGAATTAACAGTTTCCTGCTGGCTTGACGTCAACGCAGCAGGAACAATTCTGTATCGGGAAACCGCTGCACATTTGATTAAACTAAGTGTATACCATCATTTAGTGCCTAATTTGTCATGTCTACCTACCATTTGTTATCAATTTTGGTTCAGTAGAAGCGAAGATATCGCGATAATTAGTTTTGGCATTGCGCACCGGAAGTAAGTGATCTCTTCCGGTACAAGTATTTTCACTTGAATCAACGTTAGCCGTAGCTTTTTTCCCAAACTGTGACAGATCAACGGTTTGACTTTACACTCAATAAATGTGTATTTTATTTCCATGTCTTTCCACGTTAAATAACCCCAACATGTAGATATCAGTTGGTTGAACTGATTTTATTATGTTTAGAGTTCGCGGTTTAATTTGGATTGATTTGGAAGAGGAGGACGCTAAGAGGAGTCAATTCCATCTGACTCCCGCTTTCCAAGATGTATCCATACCGATATCTAACCAGCTAGAGCTTTTAGGGCTCAAACTTACTCATTATCTAAACTTTGGCTCTTTCATTGAGTCATCGGACAACCAGACGTACGGAGACGAGACATCCATTCATGGTTGATATACCATTTTGCCGCACCACAAATGAAATGATGATATAGGGTCTGTATTGTTGATTTTATTTTCTTTTTTCCTTTACTAGTAAAATTACTTATGTAATCTTGAATATAGATTTTATATTATAACACCATAACAGCAAAGCCAAAGCGATGTTATACGCTTGGAAGCAAGGAATATAAATGCACTTAAAATATAAACATATAAATTTAAACATAATATTTTACTTTTACCTACTCCATTTTTTATTTAATTTGTGCTTTCTTAAAAGATTATCCGGCCTTTGAAAAATATAGAAAATCCGGTCTTTCACAAAAATGAACTGCCCTCCTCTCGATCGAACGCCCGAGCCCTATACAATGCTTGATTAAAATGTGCGTAGTGTTCAACACAATGAGAGTTATTATCGTTATTATGAACCATTGTTGCGGATCTGATTGTGGTCCAGTTAGGCCGCAGGTACACTTGCGACATGCCAAAACAAATGTTCAAGTACTTACTCTAGTTTATTTTTAAACCTCATACGACTCTCCTGTTTCATTTCATTATCATCATCATCTTTTTATATATCATAGCCTTTTCCATCCACCGACTTCCCGCAACCTTAACAATGTCGTCGGTCCATCGGGTGGGGGGCCTTCCAACACAGCGTCGTCCGGTTCGTGGTCGCCACTCGAGAACCTTTGTTCCCCAACGGTTGTCGGTTCTGCGAGCTATATGGCCGGCCCACTGCCACTTCAACCTGCTAATTCTGAAAGCTATGTCGGTAACCTTGGTTCTTCTACGGATTTCCTCATTTCGGATTTTATCACGCAGTGAAACTCCGAGCATAGCTCTCTCCATAGCCCGTTGGACGACTTTGAGCTTGTGTATAAGGCCAATAGTTAGCGACCAAGTCTCAGTGCCATATGTCATCACTGGCAACACGCACTGATTGTAGACTTTCGTCTTGAGGCTCTGCGGTATCTGCATCTGCTGTTTCATTTAATCTTCATAATTCCTATAGTAAATCAATAATTCCTATAGTAAAAACTACGAATTATTACTTCAAATTGGGTTTGGGCCTAGTACCTACCTAACGTAATCTTTAATAGCTAATATCTCCGCTTTACAGTAGATCGCAGTCAAATAACATTTTTGTTTCCAATAGTGTTGTGATCCTGTGAGCTCTGGTGGGAGGTTCGGGGTCGACAACGCCTGTGGTGCCTGGAAGCGTTCATAGGCTTTGGTAACCACTCACCAACAATGCAAGTTTTCCAACTTAGTTGGAACTTAAACTTAATTACTTGACTGGCCTCATAGCTCAGTTGGTAGTAACTCTGCCTTCGGCGCTAGAGGTTGCGGGTTCGATTCTCGCACAGAACAAACATTTGTGTGATGAATACAGATGTTTGTTCTGTGTCTGGGTGTCAAATATTTACAGGCAATGCCTAGTTTGGGATCAGTTGACCGGATATAGCCGGAATATTTATATTTTGACTGGCCTCATAGCTCAGTTGGTAGTAACTCTGCCTTCTGCGCTAGAGGTCGCGGGTTCGATTCCCGCACTGGACAAACATTTGTGACTAACACAGATGTTTGTTCTGTGTCTGGGTGTTAAATATATATCTATTACCTATATCAGTCTCTGGTACCCATAGTACAGGCTATGCCTAGTTTGGGATCAGTTGACCGTGTGTGATATGTCCGGAATATTTGTTTATTTTAGTTGTATAAAAAAGTTTGTTACACGTACTAGTTCGTATCACACTCCGTATTCCAGTCTTCTCCAGCCCATAAAAACAAATTATGTTACAACAGACCTATCGGAGGCATTGGCTTCGCAGGGCGCTCCTCAGGGAAATCAGGAGGCGCCGACGCCATTACCTATGTTTTATTGTTTCGGGGTAGGCACGTTAGGGTAGCTTATCATGTTTTGAGAGGTTGACGTTGGCTATAAGTTGGGCTGATTTGAACTTTAAGTTTAAGTTAACAACTTCATTATTTGGTTGCACCTGGATCTTTTTAATGTTATTTATTGTACCCTGCCTAATATTACAATCTTACTGATTGAGCGAGCGAAGCGAGTCTTTGTAGGTGATTCATGTTTTTTTTTAATTTTTTTATTATTATATTATTATGTATGCTATTAATGTTTTATTATTTATTTATGCACTTTGAAAGATAGAGTGAGGAACAGTGTGATAAGAGAGCGTTGTGGGGTGAAAGAAGACGTAGTGATGAGGATTGAGAAAGGTATGCTGAGATGGTTTGGTCATTTAGAGAGAATGAACGAAAGAAGAATGACGAAACAGGTGTATAAGGCGAGTGTAAATGGGACCGTTGGAAGGGGAAGACCTAGGCGTACGTTTAGTGACCAAATCGGTGACGTTTTGGAAAAAGGCCAGGTCATGAGTACCCTAAACCGACGAGCATGTATGAGGAATGTGATGAGAGTGAATGAAGCGAAAGAGGTATGTCAGGATCGTAGCAAGTGGAAAACCGTGGTCTCTACCTACCCCACTGGGAAACAGGCGTGATTTTATGTATGTATGTATGCTATTATTGCTATCCCAAAAGAGGCTTATTCTACACCCAATTGGCGATAAAGTTAGTTCGACGACTTTTGGAAATTCGTCATTTTTCATTGAAAAAACTCAATCAGCTGTTTTGGGGCCAAATCAGTTCAAACTCAATGAATCAGCTGCTAGGTAGGTAGCAACTTCGTACTATTAGTATCTAATTAGTTATAAAGATGATAAAAATACCTATTATTATATAAGTTCGCAAAAGTTCTATTCGCGAACTATTTTAAAAATAGCTGATTGAAAAAAAATATATGTAGAACTTCTAAAGTGGCAAACAAGCATACGGCCCACCTGTTGGTAAGTGGTTACCGTAGCCTATGAAAGCTTGCAATACCAAAGGCATCACGCAAGCGTTGCCGACCCCGAACTCCCCTTGAGCAGATTGCAAGTGTATAACATAATGAAACAAAATGGTTCCGTATATTAATGTACTTTTATTTTTAAATAAATATAACCAATAACATTTATTACATCACAGGAGCAGGGTATAATAAAACACAATTATTTTTGCAAATACCTACACAACTTTTCATTGGGGTAACACACAGAATTAGAATATCATTTAAGTCATCATTATCATAAATAATATTCTTGTTCTGACACAAACCATAGACAAATCTAATTGTCTATGGTTTCCTCAGAGTAATGAGAGCTATAGAGCGTGACAGTATGATACAGCGCGGGTGTGAACACGCTGATGGGTATCGCAGACATGTCATTAAAAGTGATACCTTAAAAGCTACAACGCTCGATAAAGATCGCACTCCATAGCCATAATTAAACTGAGATTCCCTTTGAACCGTGTAAATGCGTCAATTGACATAGCTTATTAAATAAAAATAATTACTACTAAATTATAATTAAATTAAATTAATATTATACTTATTCGCATAAACAGTGCAATTGCGACGAAATGGTTAATTTTATTCCTAATTAATTTTAATGAGGAAGCTATGTAGGCCTTTTTTGTGCGTAAAATAGGTAATCCTAATGTATTATTAATGGGCAGCAATTTATTTTAGACAATTGTTTTTTTCGTGGTAAACATGCATTTTCTGTTTTGAGAAATATTTTCTACGAATTATTGACCAATAATTTTAAGAAATTCCCAACCTATAGGTCTGGTGATAGATTTTAGAATTATTTTGTTTATTTATCATAAACACCTGTGTTTAAAATTATATTAAAGTAATATACAAATTAATATAGGTACTCTAAACTATAGATACAAATACTATTAGATATAATTTACGAATTAATGTTTTTAAACACGCAATTAAGTTGTAATTCACCTATAATCAATCGACTATAAGCTTTATCTTGTCAAAAACTTCTACTTGGTGTTCAAAATGTAGTTTTTTCGAGTATCTACAAATTTCGAAATCAATATATATGCATAACTAGAAACAGGTAAATATAATCAATCTACAACTAAATACACTTTTTACAAATCGTAGAACGTCCAAGCGAAACTCCTAAGTCGTTTTTAATAGATCATTTATAACTATAATTTATTAGCATATTCTGGTCTTAAAAAGTACAAACTCGGATTGCTGGAAAAAGTTGGATTTAATTCACTTCACATTGCTTATTAGTTTAATACAAGTTGAAGCAATTTTACTTCACTGAGTCAAATTTGGCCGCGGTGGCCCGGCTGAAGAATAGGCCCCTCCATATCTACCTATACGCGGATGTCGTAAGAGGCGACTAAAGGAAAATAGCTAGGGGATGGGCAGCAGCGTCCCTCATTTTAACAACGATAACTCTAACTGCGCTCGCCAACCCGCATGCCCAGCGTGGTGAGTATGGGCAAATCACCCCATCAAATGATAAGGAATTTGCTCTGTCTGTGGGGAGGCCATGTTCAGCAGTGTGCGTCGTACGGCTGAAATGATGATGATGATGAGTAAATTACATTTCATAGTCATTGGATCGGATTTGTGTATTTTTTCTTTGATTTATACATCGCTACAAATCAAGTCTGTCAATGCTGCTGGCTGAACAACATTTTCGTATGACTAGCCATAAAGAAAGATTGCTGGCAACGAGAGACTTTTAATCTTATTGGTTTGCTTGACGTGATTTAGGTAGGTATTTATTTTTATCCATTAAGGCGATGCTATACTAAATTTATAGCAAATATTTTGTACACAGTACCTATAAGATTTTTCATAAACGCATGATTTTGCAAGTAAGTTTCTACTATATGAGTATAAAGTGTCTGTAGGTATTTGCTTTTGTATTTGCTTATTTATGGTACCAAACGATGATTTGTTATGCAGTTTCTTTGTCAGTTTTGCGGCTGATTTCTGAATATGGCGATCGGAACGTGATATCTCGATCGTACGGTGAATAAGTGGATGGCGGTATTGTGTATTTTATCCGAGGCCTCAGGGAGATAACATAAATAACACTGACAGCTCAATTGTGAATGATTACAATGATGCGGATGCCTACCTCTCCAGCCGGATTCTGAAAATAACTTTGTGTATTTTTGTTATAACAAAAGATTGCAAATATTTTAGTTTTTTTTTATTGTCTATTGAATAAATAAGGAATGAGACGGTGGGTTTGTCATATTATTTAAAAGTATTTATGTGGGAATCTTTTGTTATGTTTGTACTTTTTAAAACATAGTATCTTAATCATATTCTTAGTAAAGCTAGTAATACTGTACATACCTAGTTAGGCAACGCACTTGTTCAGAGCGCGTCTTCAATGCGAAGACAACTGGACAGAGACGACATAAATAAGTACTCTGTACAAGAGGACGTGTTACTTTGGCAAGATCAAAAAGTAAATTTACAGACACGAGATATAAGGACAGGTTGCGAACACAAAAAATATCTTCCCACTGAAGTAGAAAAAACTATGCGCTATTTATTATTAATTAAATATTCCCTTAACTAGGTTTATTTCATAAAATGAGGTACGTGTAACCATTGTGACTGAGTGGAGATGAGTCATTTCTTTGACTTAACCCTACATTGTACAATCGCCGGCACAAGTCTTAGCAGCTGTCAAAACAAACGTCACCCAGCACAAAACCAATAAATATTTCGACAGATGATAAAACTAATGTTGCCATTGCAAAATAAAAACAATATTAACATGCGCAATCTATAAAATAACAATTATACATAAAATGCAAGAAATGGAACGATTACAATAGTAAGATTATCAAATTAAACTATTAGCATAGAATAAATAAAAACTTAGTAATTTACATTTTGTAACGAAATCCTAGGAAGGAAACTACAAAAATTTAAATCCCCAGCATAATCAGTTAAATGGAAGTTCTTAAGAGTATTTAAACATCAATGGATATGGGGGTTTCTCTTATTTTTGGCATACCTATGTATAAAAATCTATTAATAACATCAAAAATGCTACAGTATTATAGTAATTAACGTTATTCCTAATGGACTAGGCAAAACGTTTTACGCAAACAGAAATGAATATTGACTATTTTATGAGGATGAAAAATAATCAGTCATGTACAAAATCAGATAGGCATGTTAGAATACAGAGCCGTAGCTCCTGACAGAAACAAGCGTGATATGGACAGACAACATTCACTTCTGTCAACGTGGTTAATGTATGAAGTTAATAGACAGCACGTATATGGCAGTAACAGTTAAAACGACTACGTACATTCAATTCGCGTTTGCACGGATCCAACGACGGAACACTTTAAAATCGAACAACAAGAACAAACTGCTTGAATACTCGACCACTGCGAAACAAACATGGCGGGCCATGATTGACATGTAATTCAAGATGGCGGCAGTTAGTGGCAGTTGATGGCGCGCCGTTGCAGACGGCGGATGCGTCGGTGCCAGTCGTCACGCCACTCGAGCAGTAAGGTTCTGTCGCCGACTGTTAGGCCGGGCAGACCAGACGATATGCCTTCTTTTTCCACTCCTAGGATTAGGTAAGACCTGAAGATGGAAAAAGATCAGCGTAAATAAGTCTGACACTAATTTAATCTTAATTTTTGAGTGTATGATTGTAAGCTATTCTTAGTTAAGTAGGTCCTTAGGTAGATAAGGCTTTATAACATCTATTCTAGAGAATTTTTTTGCACCAGCATTTGCAGGACTCTGTAGTGCCTGGGACATATTTAAATGGAAGTAGGCTTGCCCTACCACTAACCTAACCTAACCTATACCATCATCACAGCTAATTTAGCTATAGAAAAAACATTTTAAACACGCGCTGAGCTGACTAAGCCGTGGGTTTCCTACGATGTTTTCTTCACCGTTTTGTGTGTTAATGCGCACATACATTTTTCAAATGCAAAATATATTTCATTCGAACGCGGTACCTCTCACTAAGCCACGGCTCTCAGCAAGTAGATAAAATGATAGTTCTACCTTTTCTCTCGTGATGTTCTGACACACAAATTGGTTCCAATGAGACTTATTGGTATTATTAGGAGGAGGCAGGTGACCGGAGCTTACTTGTTGAGCTTGAGCTTAGGGCACTTGCATGCGAGGTCCCTTGCGCGCACGTGCAGCGCCACGGAGCCGCGCCGGAGCCGCGAGCGCGGCCCTCGCTTGTACACGGCCTGCACGCTCAGCGCCAGCCGCACCCACTCGCCGCCCGCGCCGTGAGCCTCGCGCCCGACCACCCTGCCCATTATGACTGCAACACAAATTCAAGCTACACGTTTCTTGTTATAACAGTCCTACGATTAAACTTCAATCAACATAATATAATTTAGCATGTATGTAGTAAATGGCCTGGAATAACTTGAATTTGGCTTCTTCAGCAGCACTCATTTAGTCCGAGGTACCACGCGAGCCGAGCCACTAAGCTTGTTTTAGATAACATAAGTTAATTCGCTATCGCTGCCCAATCGGCCTGGACGAAATCATCATCAGTTCTATGATTATTGGAGGGAGTTTGAAGAACGCTAACTTAATACGAGAGGCTGGCAAAATACTACCGAAATAAAGAAAGTTAGCGTTGTTTGTTATATTATTTGGATAGAGGACAGTACTCTGGAGTCCAGGACTCCAGAGCGAGAGAGCATTATAGTAGGACTGACATCCAGGGCGAGAGAGCAATATATTGCTATAGCATCGAACAATCAAGATATAAAAGTTACGTTTCAATCATCAATAGACAATTAATCAAAAGAGGTAGTAATTGCATTGCACTTCAGCATTGATAGATAACCTTTTCCTGTTTATTACCAGTAGTTGTTCCATAGGTACATTCAATTCCCAGTAGTACAACTAGTTGGAACAAGGAAAGAACAACTCACTCGAGTTGAACCATTGGGAAAGATATTTCCCCATAGAAAAACATAGAACAACCAGTTGAACTATGGGTAACTTTACTTCTCCGTAGTACAACCAGTTGGACATCACAGTTGTACCACGGGTCGGGAGCGAAAACCACTTAATCTTAATACCACCATATCTTAATCTAGCCCCTTATATTATTGCCCAAGAAAACAAAATTGAATGAAAGCTTACCGTAATCTCGGCTGCAGAACTTGTTGAGATTTAGCGTGCGAGCGCCGATGCGACATTTGCCGCACTGTTCCGTCGCTGTACATAACATTAAAATAATTAAAATAATATTAGCAACAACAAATTTATAATACCTACAAAATGCCACTCGTATCTTAAAAGCCAGGGTACTCATATTTACTGTAAAGCTTTGCTGTCAATAATATTATATTTTAAAATGCAGTAGGCTGCTGATAGCTATTGTGTACTGTGATCATATATATAAATTAAATGTAATTGCTGGGACTACAAAGTATATTAATTTAAATTAAAAGGTAATAATTTCAAGTGGGGATCTTACAATAAACTATGTCGTTTGGAATAAATAGATCTTAAATATAGGCAAGTAGAGTTTAGTTTAATAATAAATTTATAGTAAATAGTGCATATGTATAAAAAAATTATGATAAGGTTACCTTTCAGTCACCACTGATTTTTAAAAGAAATAAAAACATGAATGTTATGGGTCTGTCAATGAATGATTAAAAAAGCCTGAAAATAAATACAACAATAAACAACAATTCCAATGATTTAGTAATCTTTAAATTCTTTAAACAACCTAGTCAACACCACTTCTCCGAAAAAATATGAAAACGCATTTTATCGTCAGTGTACTTTATTAAAAGATGTTGTTACGTATTAGACTTAACATTTTTATATGTTAAAATAAATTAAAGTGCAAATTAATAAAACAGTGACTGCATTAGATATACAACTGGGACATGTTTCAAATAAAATCAGGTAAGTACAGTATTTAAAATGTCTTTCAGAATAAATATCTTTATTCGTATAAAACTTAAAAATGCAGCCACTCTTGAAGGAAGCATTTAATTTATTTTACGAAAGAAAAATATATTTAAGTTATTTTGTATTTTTAATTATACAAGGTGATTCATGATATGCATACCATCCCTAAAGGGGCTTATTCTTAAATGAAAGAATAGTAGCGGAAAAATGTATCAACATATCCTTTTAAATCTTTTTTATAATTTTGTTTTTCTTTCCGCGGATATTTGTTCTTTGTGTTGATGGAATAAGCCTTATTATGAATATGTATACATATTATGAATCACCTTGTATAGCTTGATCTTTTGGAACTTTACTGGTTCATACGATTCAATTGGATTCAAAATCCTTTATCATTTAAATTACTAGGTTTTATTGATCATTTTGTCTGTCTGTGACATTTTACGGAGATAACCCGAGTTAATGAAATCAAATGCTTCCTTAGATGAAGGTGAGGGGAGACTCGAGAGTGCATGAAGGTCCACTTACTACTTACCGCGGTCCGGCTCGCCGTCCACCGCCTCCATAGCTTGCACCGCTGTCACTACTCTGGGGATACCTGCGAACGACAACAGTTTTATACACAGCTAGGTACCTACGCATTCGTTTGTACTCGTCCTGCTCGCTCTCGATCAGGTTTTGGCTGAAAATCAGTGTTTTTGCTTTTAAGCAAAATATTTCACTGAGCCATAGCCTATTTGTCGTACTGCAGCACACGCAAACTTGCCTACTCTAAGATACCTACTTTTTAAAAAAAAATTGCTCTATTGATTATGTATACCTACCTAATGTATGTACTTTAGTTTAAAATTGTTTATTGTTAATTGTTAATTGTGTGTGTCTGTAGAGCCAAATAAATTTTTTATCTATCTATCTATCTATACTGGGCCCGTAACTTTAAACTTCAAGAGGGGAGTTTTGAGTGAAAAAAGAAAAAAATTATAGCAATTTCTATTCATCATCATCATTCCAGCCGTTTGAAGTCCACTGCTAAACATCGGCCTCCCCCACAGATGTCCGGAGTTCCTATCATGTGGGGGGAATTTGCCCATATTCACCACACTCTGGGCACTCGGGTTGGCGAGCACATTAGAGCTATCTTTGTGAAAAAAGGGGAAAAGGGCCCATCCACTAGCTTTTTTTCTCTTAGTCGCCTCTTACGACACCCACGGGTAGGAGATATGGAGGGAGGGGCCTATTCTCCATCTTCAATTTCTATTAAAATAGTGTAAATCTGATGTTATTTTGATGATGGGAGTAAAAAATATTGCAACCTATGAATACTCACTGCAAAATATAGGTAGGTGCCAAATGTTTGGAGGTGCCTCTGACTACCCCCTTAGACAAGTTAAAAGAACTGATCGCCTGGGGGTCTGAGAGGATTTCTACCATTAGATTTAAATAATATTCAAACCTGCGGGATTCGAACCCGATTCTTCGCCTTGAATCGGCAATGCGATAACCAACTACGCCATGAAACGAATGGCCCTAGTGCCGAAAATCAAACCATTAATTTATTCCTCGATTTCTAGCATGCTTGGGGTGGCGAGCCTATTTTCTGGGATATATATATATGATTATCTTGAATTATCTATTTAATATACCTACTTTATTCTGTTTATAGTTAATAATTTTCTTCATAATTTAAGCTACACCATCTTGCCCCTTCTCTAATCTTTTCAGTCCAGTCCACCCTAAGGTTGCCTGGCAGAGATCGCTCTTAGCGATAAGGCCGCCCATTGTATTGCCGTGTAAATTTGTAATTGTGATCTTATGTATTATTTCCGTATGGTGATCAATAAAGTGTTATCTATCTATCTATCTATCTATACTCACGTATGCAGGGGGCGATGTGGCTGCGGGACTGCTGGTAGCCCTTGGCGCAGCGGTTGCAGGTGGTGCCAGTGACACCGTCCTTGCACGGGCACTGCCCACTCGTCTGGTTGCAGGTCTTCCCGCTCGCTCCTACCGGGTGGCAGTCACAGGCTGTGGACAAACACAAATTTGGAGGAGGTAGCGCACAGCGAGATTTTCTCGTTCTAAATTGGAGTAGCCCGCCTGGGAGGTACCTCCCGCCTTACGGAAGATCGCAGCTAAATAACATTATTTGTTTCAAATAGTGTTGTGTTCCTGCGGTGTGTAAGGTTGCCAGAGCTCTTAAGGGGGGAGGGGGGAGGGGTCGGCACACGTGCGTGATGCCTCTGGTATCGCAATATCTGGTATCTGGTATCGCTCATAAGCTACGGTACCAACAGGTGGGCTGTATGCTTGTTTGCCACCTCAGTGGTTAAAAAAAAAAAAAAAATTCGCTCCGTCTGGAAGTGTGTCCGTAGCTTAGTTGGTTAGAGCATCTCCGTATCTAGGAGAAGGTTGCGGGTTCAAATCCCGTCGGAGTCGAATTTTTGGGATATCATTAAAAAAAAACGAAGTTTCTCCTTTTCCTCTATCATATACATAATGTTGATAAACAACGAATACTTTTCTTCATTTCTCCCATTTTGTTGGTACCACTCTTGTCTGTAATAAAACTTTTCCTTACGCTTCCTATAATATTCTTGAAGGATAGTGTTGTCTGCTAACCTAAGAACATTGTATATGCCTTGGATCCCTAATTTGTTAGTAAAATTATAAAATTATATAATCTACCATACTTTTCAAATAAAACGTTTCATTTCATTTCAACAGACGTACCCATATTAACGTTTCAAAGTGATTTTTCTGATATTTTTTGACCACAGTGTTTTTTTAAAATTGTAGATGGAGCACGCTTTCCCAGATATTACTTACTAATTTTTTGAACAACTCACTGTTTTTTTACCACAACATCGTAACTTATAGCTTTCAATTTCCTTCCACGACGGTCTAGCAATAAAATTTTGTTGATCTCCTAAGTAAATTGAAACCTCGATAACATCCCTAACTGGGCGAGGACTCAATTATTTGATGGTGACCGCTGACCCCAGATACCCCAGACGTTTAGTGGCCCACGCTTTACGAGGGTCCGAATGACTGCGGTACTACGTGCCGGGTATTATTGTACCCCTTGGCTGGTGATTCATCCTACTTCCTACTAATATTATAAATACGAAAGTTTGTGAGGATGTTTTGATGTTTAAATAAATAAATATTCCGGACATATCACACACGGTCAACTGATCCCAAACTAGGCATAGCCTGTACTATGGGAACCAGAGACTGATATACATAATAGATATATATTTAACGCCCAGACACAGAACAAACATCTGTGTTGGTCACAAATGTTTGTCCAGTGCGGGAATCGAAACCGCTACCTCTAGCGCAGAAGGCAGAGTTACTACCAACTGAGCTATGAGGCCAGTCATTTTTTTTTTTTTTTTTTCAATCACTTTGAAACTTGGAATAGACTAGATTTACCTAGAATAGATTATTTATTTACTTGCTTAGAGGTATTTTATGTAGGAAGGTACCTAAAATGTAAGAATTTAAATCAACTGTGACAGTGATACGGAGGCAAACGGGCTTACGGGCCTCCTGATGGTAAGTGTTTACCGTCGCCTATTGACATCAGCAACACCTGGAGCATTGCTAATGCGTTGCCTGCCGTACCCCTCCCCCCCTAAAGAGCTCTGGCAACCTTACTCACCGCAGGAACACAACACTATTTAAAACAAATAATGTTATTAGGGTGCGATCTTCTGTGGTAACTCCCAGGCGGGCTGCTCCAATTTGTAGCGATTTTTAGTTCTATTTATTTTCCAAGGCCCCAGATGTATTGCGTTCGATTCGATCGAACGCGAAAAACGCGCTAAGCAAGCAGGATCGATCCTTTTGCTCTGTAACAAAATGCATTTCCCAACCCCCAATAAACCCAACCACGACGTATCCTTTATAAGAGGGGTTTCCTCAGGGAACCTCTTCAGTCAATCAACGCGTCAGCAGAAGCCGACGGTACCCTCAGTCCCGGAGGGTCAATTCGATACGCGGGTCAAAGGGTGAGAAAAACAAAACTGGCGAAGTCTGGTGTCCACTGAAGCGCTGCATATCACGTATATATCTTACTAGCTGCCACCTGCGACTTCGCGCTCGTGGTACCTAGATGAAGCCTGTAGTTTCATCGAAATTGGTTGAGTCATTACGGCGTGATTGAACTACATCCTCACAAACTTAAGCATTTATAATATTAGTAGGATTACCTAAGCGGTCATTTTGACGGGATTGTTTCAATGATGGCAAACGATGGATTTAAACGCTTCAATAAGTGTTCATGCAAATTTAAGTTAAAGACAACTCGAAATTCCCCTACAATATAAGTGGAGTCATTTTTATTTTGCGTTGCTGCTGTTTCTTGTAATTGTTGCTGCTTTTGCTTACAATTGCTCACATGCTCCGTGCCTCAAGTCCTTACGATGTCGAAACTTTAGTGGACAGTGAGCTTCATAGTTGACTTCGGGACAATTTTTATGAGAAAACTATTCGGTACGTTACGTCTCTGTCCCGAACATGGGACGTTGTAAACGCATTATCCGATTGTTTTTATAGGTGGCCTGTTGGCGATTTCAATGTTTTCTTGTTTGGGAATAAGATTTTGAGGGTTCGAAAGGTTTCGAATAAAACTAACACAGTTTTGCTTCGCTACGTTTCGACTTATATTTAGGATTCGGGTCGCTCGTAAAAGAGGATACGTTTTTAAGGTGGTTTTCTGAACAGGAAAATACAATTCCCAATTGGCGCCTTGTATGTTTCGCTCGCCAACCCGCATGCCCAGCGTGGCGAGTATAAATTAATATAAAAATAATAATAATAATAAATATTACGGACATATTCACACGGTCAACTGATCCCAAACTAGGCATAGCCTGTACTATGGGTACCAGAGACTGATATACATAATAGATAAATATTTAACACCCAGACACAGAACAAGCATCTGTGTTTATCACACAAATGTTTTTCCAGTGCGGGGATCGAACCCGCGACCTCTAGCGCAGAAGGCAGAGTGATGCTAACTGAGCTATGAGGCCAGTATGGACAAATCCCCCAAATTATTGTTTCTGGAAATCTATGGGGGAGGCCTAGGTTCATAAGTGGACGCCCGACGGCTGAAATGAATTTGATGATGTTTCTATGCACCGAATGAATGAACTAAGCTATTCCGTTTTCTTCTACTTATACAAGGTGATTCATAATATGTATGTTATCCCGAAAGGGGCTTTTTCTACACCCGATTGGCAATAAAGTTTGTTACTACGACTTTCGGAAATGCCATATTTCTCATTATATATTTCAGATTTATTTATCTTATAATCGTTTAAAATATAGTTTAATAAGTAAGTTTAGTAGGTGATATGAGTTGGTATCACCTAATATAACTCTGATAATAAATGTTTTTATACCTACCTAGTAACTAAAAGCTGTTCAATTAGTGATTTTTTTGATAATTTTATAATTAAATGTGTTCTTCTCGCCTGAAACACAGGATTACCTAGTTCAGGCTCCTATGTAATATCTACCTATATGTAGAAATGACCATTAACCTGTGAATTTTTGTGTACCTTATCAATCTTATGAATAAATTATCTTATCTATCATTGAAAAAAAAAACAAATTTCAGCATTTCAGTCAACGTACGTACCTATACATATATCGTAGATGAGAAAATGTCCAAAAACAGGTAACTTGAATAGTTCGGCGTCTTAGGTCAACAAAACCCATTGAAGAAACAAAAGTTTCATTCAAGTTCAAATTGAACTACGTACATAAATCGTCTGATGTATAAAAACATCAAACAGGCATCCAAGTAATCCACATCTAAACTGTGTTCAAGGGTTTCCTTCTATTTAGACAACGATAGCCGACTGTTTATATTCTGTAGCGACTAAAAGGCAGGTGTAAAACTTTTATCGTCCATTTCATGTATTTTTATCTTTTTACGGCGAACAGTTTACTTAAATTCATCTTTTATTTACGTTGTTTTTATGCTGAGTAGTTTATGGCAACATTTTACGCGTGATTTATAGTTTTATTCATAAACGCCATGCTCTGTGTACCTAAGTTGTTCGGATCATTGAAAAAAAGATCCGACGGGATCCGTTACCCAAAGGGAAGCTAAAAGCTTCGGTATGAACTATTTATCATCATCATCATCAGCCTTGAGAAGTCCCCTACTGGACATAGGCCTCTAAACCTCTCCCAAAGAGTGCCATGACGAACGTTCTTGAGCCTTCCATTCACCGACTTTCAATGTCCTTCCTCTTTCACAATCTAGTCCATAGGGTCGGGGGACTTCCAACAATGTCTTCGGTCGTCCGGTTCTGAGCGATTACTACCAACATATTAATAGAGCAAGGACAGATCATGGTCCACATGGCGCCGCCCATTGAGAGCTGGGCAACGTCAATAGGTCATGAAAGATGAGAGGCTGCAGTAAAGGTACTCACGTTTGCATGCCTTCTTGTGCGTGATGTGTTTAGCGGGATCCCTGTAGTACCCTTCCCGACAGTAGTGGCAGTGCCTGCCGGCGGTGTAGTGCCGGCACTTCAGGCACACGCCGCCGCTGACGCGACCCGACAGCTTGTACAGCTCCATGTTGAACCGGCAGCGCCGGGCATGTCCGTTGCAGTTGCATTCTGGGGAACAAACATTGGATTTTAGTAATGTTATAAAGAAACAATAGCCGGATGAAGACACGTGAATGTGTCAAGTCAAGGCAAAAAGTGTTTACTTTTATATTATATGGAGGCGAACAGGCTTACGGCCCTCCTGATGGTAAGTGGTTACCGTCGCCTATTGACATAAGCAACACCTGGAGCATTGCTAATGCGTTGCCTGCCGAACACCTCCCCCCTAAAGAGCTCTGCTCTCTCTTACTTCAATAAAATCACTTTAAGAGAAGAAACAAGGGCCTCTTTTCGCGAAAAAGCCTAGAATAATCAGGCAGTAAACACGGCTTGGTGCCTATCATTTTTTAGGTGTTCCTTTTTCACAAAATGGAATGTAGAGCTTCAGTGTGTCTCAAGACGAAATTCTTTGACCACTGTGTGTTACCAGTGGGCCTTATAAGAAAAAGGTCACAAAGTCGCTCAGCGGGCTATGGAAATGGTGCTTACACCAAGCATAGCCCGTCATAGCATCCCGTAGGATCGAATCAAAAATGTGGAGATCCGTAGACAAACCGATAAAGTGACCGATATAGCCCAAAGGATTAGTAAGTTGAAGTCGCACTGGGCACACAATATCTCGGAGAATCGATAGCCACTGGGCAGAAAGGTGTGGAACCCGATTGGACATATTTGAAGCTCTGTAGGCTTAGAGACGATTGTCGCTGACTGCACTGACACGTTGCTAAAACATGCTGACAATGCCCAGTAGGCACATAGTGTTAGCAGTAACTAATTTTTTTTTTTTTTTTTTCATACAACTGAGATGGCAAACAAGCATACGGCCCACCTGTTGGTAAGCGGTTACCGTAGCCTATGAGCGCTTGCAATACCAGAGGCAGTACGCACGCGTTGCCGACCCCTTGATTTGAATCAAATAATGTTATTTGGCTGCGATCTTCTGTAAGGTGGAGGTACCTCTCCAGGCGGGCTGCTCCAATTCAGAACGAGAAAATCGGATGGAGAATATAATGGAATATATATATCCTATAATATAATGGAATGAGAAATGTCTACCTAACTATGTATTCACGCATCAGTTTCCTTGTTTGCGATGTTCTGGCCGCATTCACGCAAACACTTTTAACAATTCTCTCTGAATACACAAACTTTAGTCTTACAAACTCAATTTTCTTAAAAGCTCATGCCATTAAGTCAACACTCAACTTTCATTGTTTCAAGGAAAATTGCTTTGAATTGAAGAAGAATTCCCAAAACATAAATCTTTAAGACTTATAGCTTCGTCGTAATCGCTGTAGTTAGTCCTGAGAGGCAAATGACTTGAGTAATTTAAGTAGTTTCTCACTCAAGATAAAGTTCTTAGTAATATTCCAGTAGGTAGCACTAAGTCCTGGTTTTAATCAGCAGTAACCATTATACAAGGTTATTATTAGGATTCATAAGATATTAGCAGACAAAAATATCAAAGTATTTAATTATTATTTTCAGTTTATTCGGAACTTTTTCAAATTAGCTGTTTTTGGTATTTTTATCAACTCTATATAAGTAATTCAACGTACAAGATATCAAGATAATTACCCTACAACATGAAGAGCTTTAAGAAAAATACAAAAAGATTTATCTAGGGCAGGCAGCGCATTAGCAATGCTCCAGGTGTTGCAGATGTCAATAGGCGACGGTAACCGCTTACCATCAGGTGGAACGGAAGCCTGTTTGCTTCCGTATAACATAAAAAAAAAAAAAAAAAAAAAAAACTAACAGCTGGATAATTGCGTCCAAACTGGTTTGAAGTCGTAGAACATTTTGTGCCAGTTGGGTGTAGAATAAGCCCCTTTTAGGATTGCATATATTTATGAATCACTTCGAAAATCACCCAATCCTAATAAGTAGCACTAAGGATCAAAATAGCTGCAATGTAATATAACGGACCCCGCATCTTGGCAAACCAAAGCTTACGCAGAATTAAGTAGACACTTAATCCACCAATTCAGGCCGAGCAAATGTTAGGACATCTAAATTAAGTACCTAGGCACAACTGCTCTGAGGTCACAAGTGGGATACTAGCGACGGTAACTCATACTGCCATTACGGATTGAAGTAGGTACAAGTACTTCTATTAATCTAACTAAGTAATTCCTGGCTTACATTGCGCTTACAAAATGTATTCGGTATGCCTGCTTGCTTGTCGTATCACTGGTTATTTCTTGATCATTCTACATTTATGTCAGTGACCAGGGGTCTAGAAAAGACCCATACACAAGACAAGAAGTCATGAGAAACATCCTAAAAAAAAGAACTCCGTATTTCTGCCCAATACAAAACCATCCAATTTATCATTCACCACAACTCAGTAACAAATAGCCCGGCTTTCATAGCACACATATAACACAAAGAAATCACTTCTCATATTTTTTTAAACACATCTGTGAGCCGTATTAGTGATGTGTGCGTTGCAGATCATACCGTTGACAGTTTTATGTGGATGCGCCCGCGCAGTCTACTTTGGGGCTGAGTTACTGCTGCAGGGCCGTAGTCAGGAACAGTCGCGGGGCGATGGTCATCAGCTTACACGAACCTTACCTATTCAGATTTGACTGAATTGCTTGTAAAACTAATTAACATAACTTTGGGGCTGTAACTTACTGTACAGGAAACAGGGAAAGTAAAGAGGGGGCGATAGCAAAAATATGATAATGAATGATTGATGATGATAGTATCTAACTAATAGTAATGGTGATATCAGTAGTTTGTTCTAGATCTTTCTATTTAAAATAATAAAATAATATAAAAAAATAATCTCGAAAATAATCTCTCTCTAGTGTAGTAGGCAAAGCTTACCCTGATAATTAGCAAAGTATCCAAGCTTTGAGAACATATTGATTAAAATGATGTAGCATTGATTTGAGAATACTTTCTTGAAAAGTTGATGAAACTGGCCCCGCGACAACTCCTTGCTCCGAGCCTGGCCACGAGCTAGCTTTAGCTGCTTATTCAAGAATCCGGGGACGATAATGATGTCATAGCATGATAGTGAACTAAATGCTGCGGTTGAAAGAATTGTTGGAATTTATCAGTTTTGTTAAGCTAAATGACCTGTTTTTTTAAAGCTTTTATTTAATTTATTAATTCGTAGAGGTATCTAGCATATCCGTTTGGTTTAACGATTTTGACGAAGAAAGCTGGTTTTGACAAACTCTTCGTAGCACTCTCGAGGGGTCTTATGTCCAGCAGGACTTCTTCAGGCAGATGATGATGATGTTGAGGAACATTTGTTCCTGCGAGGATCTTGCCAACCTTTTGCGTCTCAGCCGGGCATCAATAGCCCGACACGCCGATGTCATGTGAGATTTGTGGCGTAAATTGGTGGACTTGCGACACTACTATAACTCATAATCTTGACTGTTTTTAACTATGACTCTTAAGCTATGACTCTATATTCAAATCTTATATCTATTGTTTACCTACCACTTACCAAATTTAACTTTAAAGTCTAATAAGTCTTTAAATTTAAATTTAAAGACTTTAAAATTTAATTTTAAAATTACGTTTTTGAGGCAATTATAATGATTGTCAAGTACTGAGTGGGTACTGAATAAAACATGCATGCTTTAGTAGCAGAAACATGTGCGCCTGCTGACTGCTTATGAACAGCAATTATATGTATTAACTCATATTTGATATTTATTTTTAGCTATGGCACTAAATGGAAAAAATAGAGTAGGTATAATAAGGGTCTATGGTATAGACTCATATATTACTATAGGTCATAGACTCTTATATTACTCTTATAACTTAAGCCTGGAATTTAGAATTATTTATTTCAGTTAAAACAGTTAGCTTACAGTATATACCAAAGTGCCTACTGTCTAAAATTAAAACTTAAATATACTCTTAGCGAATTAAATATTTTACAAATGCTATCATTAAAGATGTCGACATGTATAAAGCCTAAACAGAATCTGTATCAAATATTGTGTGTGGTTACAAATAAATGTTTTTTCTTTCTTTCTTTCTTATTTAATTACCATGTTTTATCAAATTAACTGATTTCATTTCGTTATTAAGTAATCTGTGACAAGGCCTCTAATTTATGGTTCAATCGCTCTTTCTATTTTAATGCAGAGTTTACACAAGAAACCAGCTGTAAAGTCATTAAACTTCGCAGTCCCCGAGCAACATCCATTTATGAGTATTTGCGACATTCTTTACCTTTTAAGTTCCTAGCATCTTGTTAGTGGATGATTTATGGTTCTTCCCACGTCCACGGCATTTTATTGTTATAGTTGCCTGAGGCAACATAACTAGATCATCATCATCATCTCCCTGCCCTTATCCCACTTCATGTGGGGTCGGCACAACATGTTTTTCTCTTCCACTCCCCTGTATCGCCGTCATGTCAGTATTAAATAATAAATAAATATTCCGGACATATCACACACGGTCAACTGATCCCAAACTAGGCATAGCCTGTACTATGGGTACCAGAGACTGATATACATAATACATTATAAGATTATATATAATTAGTTTATACATAATGCCTTATAAATTAAACTTATTTCTACCAATGTTTAGGATTATAAAAAAAATATTTTTATTTTATTTGCTGTATTTTATTTATTTTATTTAATTATATAAGTTGCACTGCATATAAAATATATATGGTTTAGGTAAAACGTTGTTTCGCCCACGTGATGTCACCCTATTAGGTCCAGTCTGAAAACCAGCGCTGCTTCCCTACTTTGTTCGGGAGTGGCAAATGCTGAGACATGGACCTGGTTTGGCCGCACTCGCACAGTTGCACTGAAAAGGACAGTTACCTACCTACTTTTTCTCTTTCTTTTTGCTTGTGTATTTGTTTGTTCTTTATGTAATTTTTGTTTGTTCTTATACTATTTTTCTACTGTGTGTGTGTGTCAAATAAATAAACTCTTATTCTTATTCTTATACATCATCATCATCATCATTTCAGCCGTACGACGTTCACTGCTGAACATGGCCTCCCCCACAGAAGAGCAAATTCCTTATCATGTTTTGCCCATACTCACCACGCTGGGCATGCGGTTTTGCGAGCGCAGTTAGAGCTTTCGTTGTTAAAATGAGGGACGCTGCTGCCCATCCCCTAGTTTTTTTCCCTTAGTTGCCTCTTACGACACCCGCAGATAGACATATGGAGGGGCCTATTCTTAAGCCGCGGCCACCACGGCCAATAATATACATAATAGATATATATTTAACACCCAGACACAGAACAAACATCTTTGTCACAAATGTTTGTCCAGTGCGGGAATCGAACCCGCGTCCTCTAGCGCAGAAGGCAGAGTTACTACCAACTGAGCTATGAGGAGAGTATTCACTCCTTTCTTACTCATGTCGTCTTTCACACAATGTATCAACAACATACCTAGATGTGACAATATTATTTAAGCAACAGAGGTGTTTCAAAGTTAACATGTCGGCATTGGAGGGGTATACACACCTATCCAACAGTCGGCTGTTTTTTGAGTTGACTGTGTATGAAGATGATGGAATAGAAAATTCCGTAGTGACGCATGCTTGTCGTGTCACTGATTCTTTCTTGGTCATCCTGTCAAATTAAAATTCAAAAGGTGTTTATTTCAATAAAATGACTAGGTTCACGTTGAAACATCTAAGATGGTTAGGTCTGTATTAGGTCAGTGACCATATGATTTAGTGGCCCTGAAAAGGGCCTATGACCGTTGCTGAAGGAATCAGTGTAGTGAAAGGAAAAAAGGGCATTTATTTACTAAGAATTCCTACATACAGTTATGGAGATAGGTACATGATATAATTACAGAAAACCAAGTTTTGGTATGTAGGTAGACAGGTAAAATGGTCGAGGGTTTAGCTACGCTGCTTTTCAGCCTCGCCATAAAATGTCTGCTGTCGTCACAGCAGGTTTGATCCTCGGAAGCCATCAGCCACTATCAGGCGATGAAGAGAAGGGCAAAGATCATTATTATTAAAGTTGATCATTATTAAAGTGCGCCTCTTAGAGGTTCCTTTCGTGTACATGTCACATGTCTTCGATTTTTTAGGTTCTAGGACATGCCAGTTTCCTCACGAAGTGCTGACGACTGACTCCTTATTTCACATCAAAAGCCAATGCTACATTTTCCATTTCCCTCGCATTAACTCCTTTACGCCGGAGGTGGAGCTAATTAACATTGTCTCGCGCAGAGGGGCAGAAGCACGGCATGACAGGGCACAGACTACAGAAGGCAATCTTCACATTAGAATCACATTTTCTCTTCTCATAGCGCTCGTTGCCAAGCTTGGCTACACAGTTAAACTATGAGAAACGATCAGCATCGTCAAGTGGAGGGGTGACCACTGCGGTATTATCTCTATCTCTCTAACTGATTGATATTGTACCTTATCACGACTAAACGGCTAAGATGATTTTGATGGAATTCGGTGCAGGGAAAGAGGATCTAACTACTTTTGGTGGTGGTTTGAGTACTGGTGGAGAAGTCGTTATGGCCCGCCTTCCGATCCGTAGGTGGTGGGTTCGAATCCCGGTCATGCACTAGTGGATTTTCCATTCGGAAAATGTATGTGTGCTGTGCTATTGCTCTCAAACGGTGAAGGAAAACATCGTGAGGAAACTGGCATTTCCTAGAACCTAAAAATTCGAAGACATGTGACGTGTGCACGAAAGGAGCCTCTTAGAGGCGCACTTTAATCACTACGCTGAAACTTTCACAAACAGTCATAGGTGCTGCATACCTCAACCTGGGCACTGACCTTATACAAGATGACCATGAAAGAATCAGTCTTCTTCTTGTCGTGTCACTGATTCTTTCATGGTCATCCTGTATTATGTTAGTGACCATGTTGAGGTATGGTGGCCTAAGACCGTCGATGAAAGAATCAGTGTTGTGAAAGGATTAAAGTGCGCCTCTTAAGGCTCCTTTCGTGCACAAATAAAAGTGATAAAATGAAAAAAAAAAAAAAAAAAAAAAAAAAAAACAGTGACTCTACAAGCGAGCTTGTGCATACAGTGCGAGAGACGCAAGTCACAAAATAAAATCTATACAGATTCTGGCTTAGTAGCTTTGCTTCTGTTCTGTAATTACTCTGCCGGAAACACCCGGGTAGCAGGGAGCGATACATGGATTAATCAAATTAATAAACTCGTTATCTCGAGTGTGCCAATTTCGACGCAGGGCTGTCGATAAGAGGCTTTTGAAAATGGGAGTGCAAATGTCGATTGCGCGATTGAAACGGTGGCTCTTTTGACGTATTTTATCGAGAAACTAGGTTTAATAAAGATAGCAATGAGTTAATGTATTCACAAAGTATATATATTATAAGCAGGTGTTCCTAATTCGATCGGCATCGGCACCACACTGAAGCTCTACATTCTCTACACACACGAAAGGCCTATAATATCAAAAAAGTTGACTCCAAAGATTCATTTAAACGATTAACTCGTGAACATTTTCTTAAGAACATCTAGCATCTACACTACATGTTAATAAAACACTGTTTTGTACTATCTGTTAATCTATTGCAGTGTATTACATATACATATATAAATATAGTGTATCGTTATATATAGTATAGTTTTTAGTTAAGTTAAACAATCTGTCGCACGCCAACCTCCTGTTTCTACCCAATCAGGCTGGCTGATAGATAATGCCTTGGCATTAAGCCCACCTTTTGTACATTGTTTTTTGTGTGCAATAAAGATTAAATAAATAATAAATAAAGGCCTTCGTGTGGCCTAAACACGACTTTTCCATAGCTCACTCAGTCTTAAATCTGCGTGAGTCGGTTTCATTTAGCTAACATTGTAGAACAACTATGTGCTCAAAAGATCTGGGTGGAAAAAAGTCAATTTCTGGGTAATTTTGAATATTCACCAGTTTATGACACAAATTCCATAGAAATTCCAGTGCCTTGAATACAGCAATTTAACAGCTCGTGTGAAGCATATCAAGGACCAACCAGAGACAAAAAAACATGGAGTAACAACGTTTACGAAAAATAAAAAAAAGCAGTAACGTAAGGTGTATTATGGTGAGTCAGCCCTACCAACCCCCAACTCGTAACATCGTAGGAGGGTTGAACGTCTGGCGAAGGCATCAACTGATAGCATGTATAAATTGCCCTTAATATAATAATGTAATACACATGAAGACTTATCGCTGTAAATTAATTAAAAGTACGTTCTCGAACAGCCTATTAATTAAGTTTAAATTAATATTATGTAAGAATTTTTTACGATATTTTATAATTTGTAGGGCTCTTGACAAGGCTTTTAGGCGAAATGAGCTCGTTAAAGACATACCCTCTTATTTATAATTAATCACTAACTTTATCGGCTACTCTTGCCTCAAAGGTTTGTTGGAAGAAATCTCTTTTTAGGGTTAAGCTCGCCTTTGTAAATGTCATTTCATTTAGTTATTTTTTAATGTGTTTTTTGTGTACAATAAAGAATAAAAGTATACTAAAGTACATAGTTTTTTTGATTATTGTTAGAATGGGAAAGGGCGCGAGTTATAGAGACGATAAAGTGATTATAAAGAAGATAGTTTATCATTATTATTTAAGTTATTAGACCCTTTAAAATAATAATAATTATAATAAATACATATTTCGGACATATCACACACGGTCAACTGATCCCAAACTAGGCATAGCCTGTACTATGGGTATCAGAGACTGATATACATAATAGATATATATTTAACACCCAGACACAGAACAAACAAAATAATGGTGGTAAAAATAATGGTACTTACATAATTTTAAGCAAAATTATCTATGACAAGAGAGCATAAAAGTAAAATACTTGCGCGTTTCTAACTAAAAACTTTTCGTAATATGTTACACTCGTTCCTCAAGGAGACCTCAAATTCATTCAAGGAATATTCATGTTTTTTGTAGTGAAATTTATGTCTGGTTGATGTATGAATTAAATAAAGAAATAAATATTCCGGACATATCACACACGGTCAACTGATCCCAAACTAGGCATAGCCTGTACAATGGGTACCAGAGACTGACATACATAATAGATATATATTTAATTGACAAAACAAGAGTAAGAACTTTATATGTATACGGAAATAAATGGCATCTCAGCCTAGAAGAATAGAGAAATTACTAACCTATTGTGTGGTTTGCCATCTGGTGCCTCTAACTTCATTAGTGTGGTGAGACAATCCAGAATGATAAACCAAGAGGATGGACCCCTTATTACTCCACAACTTACTAATGTGCAAATAACTACCCTACTAATTTTAATTCCACCTACGTTCTTCCTCGAGTAGGTAGTTACTACACGCAGAAGTTAACTTGGCACCTGCGTGGAATGTGCTTCCCGCTCCCACCACACCCCACCGCCTACCGCTCTCGCGAGTTAGAATGAGACAACTATTACAGCGAGGTGTCTAGTTAACTTCTGCGTGTTGTATGTGTACTTCTATCTCTCGCAAAATTAATTATAAAGAAACTTTTTGGCTGTTACAACCGCTTAGTTTTTCTCGTTTTATGTAATAAATAATAACGACAACCTCGGTGGCGTAGCGAGCCAGACGCAAGGGGTGCAGTCACAAGTCACATACATAGTCCTGACCCCACACAGGATTCCCTGTGTCGTGGATAACAGAAACTACCAGTACCATGTTACCTCAACATCCAGACCTAAAACAAATATCAGCTGATCATGCAAACATATGTCCCGCAGCGGGAATCGAACCCGCACCCTTTGCGTCTCAGACGGGACTTACCCGCAACGTTACCAAGGTCGTCAAACATAGAAAGTTCTAATAAAGTGAGTAACATACCAAGGTGAAAACTTATGGTAACCGAGTTATACAAGTAGGTATTTCTAAATCTAATACCTCTTATCTTGGAAAAGAAAGAAAAATAACGCAAGCAGACCCTCTTCACTTCACCAAAATTAAAAAGTAACTGATTAGCGACTTTCTCGCGGCTGAAGCCACGTGCGGAGACGTGCCGACGCCAACATGCCTAGGGCTGCCTCTCAAATAAATCTTGAGGATAGTCCATTTTTAGAATCAGGAGTGCTTTTGCGCAAGCGAAATGGTAAAGGGTTCGCAATCATGAGGATGATTTTATCAATTTAAGCGACATCTGTTGTTTTTCAAACATTAAAAGTAAGAAGCTGAGATCTTGTGTGTTTCTATAGTAGCCTATTGAAATGTTACACTCAATTTTAATACCTACTATTTTATTACGTCTAGATAAATAATAACGCTATGGTCATTTTCTGTCAATTATATAACCCAATAATACTAGATAATTCCAAGAACAGTGCTATAGGTAACTTCTGAGTGTCACAACAAAAAGTTCAATTTGTGGTGGTTTTGGGCAACCCTACACATTTGTACGTGAGCGGCTACTTCCGAATCTACTTTCCGAACAATATGAAGGCGCGTGACCACGAATAAAGTCTGTGTGGATGCCCCCTTAGTGCTTCAATGGCGGGGTGCGGAAACGAAATCATTGTTCCAGTTAATTGATAAAAGTATTTCGATACTACGAATCGTCTTCCGCTACACTCACCCGCCACGCTGCTTACTTGTCGTGTCAATAATTCTTTCTTGGTCATTCTGTATTAGGTCAGTAACCAGGTTGAGGTATCGCCATACCCGTCGGTGTAAGAAACAGTGTAGTGAGAGGATTAAAGTGCGCCTCGTAGATGCTCCTTTCGTGCACAACCCGTCACGCTACTGAGGTCAGCTCAGATATTCTGTAAAAATTCGAACTCGAATTCACGCAAGTGATAGAACACACTTTGAAAGTCACGTCAGTGAGGCGCCACATGCGTTTTCAAGTTCTACAGAATACGAAATTTGAAAGCCACGGGACTTCAGCAGACGCATGCTGTGAACACATTTCGAACCTCGAAGAGCTGAATCCGCGGTGACTTTCAAATTTCGTATTCTCTAGAACTCAAAAACGTATGTGGCGCCTCACGGTGGTTTTCAAAGTGAGTTTTGACACTTGAATGAACCCGAAATTAGAGGAATAGTTTAGCAGTTCTTCGTTCGAAATGTCTTTACAGACTGAGCCAGCTGTCGTGGAATTATTCTTTCCAAAATTCCAACTTGCTAAGCCGCAGCATTGGGAATTTAGGGAAAAGCCAATTACCAAAAATGACCCAAAAAACTTAGTAGGTACCTAGAGATATCGAAAATGGTTCGGACTAGGTAGGTAAATTAAATTCATAATAATTCAAATTTTTCAAATTATTTTTGCACGAATCGTTCGTCCCATGTCCCAATTCATCATAGTCTGTGCCGGGTGGGACGTTGATTGACGAATGATCGGCCCGTGTCCGGGTAATTTTGTACAAATATTTGTTTTACTTCGATCGTTATTGGAAAAAATGAGACCTACCTACGTATTGACAACATAATTTTTCAAAATACTTGAGGGTAGCTATATTTATGGCACAGCCATATAAATATTTATATGGCTAGTAGTTATGTCTATGGGCACAGCCTTAAAAAAAATCATAATAAAAGAGATGTTTCATCAATATATGGAGCCTGGGCCTGCACTGTGTACACTACTCTAAAATATGGTTAAGCAATAAAGTAAACGTATTTAATTGGTTATTTTATTTAAATTGACTTGGTCCTAAGGAACATTAAGATTTTCTTCGACAATGAGAGCAACACACACCGCTACAAAAATATGGCGGATGGACGTGCGAGAAATGTCATTTTGACAACCTACATTTATCTGACAAAGCAAAAACATCAAATAAAACAATATGACATAAAAAATATGTCAATGTCATGTCAAACGCCAATTATAAACCAACATGGCGGCCTTCAAATAGTGTTCACATAGTCAAAAACTTACCAGAAGAACTATTCTTGTTCTATCGCATTTGTCTTTAAATTAATGTAATTGTATTTTTCTTGTAATCTCCTATTTTTCCTAATTTTTCTATGTAGTGTACATGGACCAAGCCCAGAATTAAATGACTCCTTTAATTGTTTAAAAAATAAAAGAGAATACCAGCGTCTGCTGCAAAACAGTGGGCATAATGCTGAGCCGAAGCCATTTTGCTGATGCAGCACACATCACACCATTTTTACTTTCATCTTTTCTCTTGTTTCTTTTATTATAAGTACCTAATGTTTATTGTAAAATGTTGTGCAAATGTGTGTGTTTTGGTGGCAATTAATTCTAAAAGTCGGCGCTTTGGCCCTTTCTTCTAAGTGTTCCTCCATGATTGAAGGGATAGCTCTACCAAAGAATATACTTAGTAGAAAAATTCTACTATATTGTCTTTGGCTCTAAGTATTCATTAGAAGACATTCTGACGTCAAGCCCACACCGAGAAATGTTAAAGAGATTAGGTACTTAAAATAGAGCATTTTCTTCATAATTATATCTAAAGCTTTCTTGTAACCCGGAACAACCTTCTCACATTGTAACTTTCACTTAGTAAACCAATAACCAACTCAATTAACGGTTCACACTAAATCGCGCATCATCCGTCGAATGGTGCATAAATCGAGAGCTAATCTGGAGCTGGACCCTGATGCAAGATCACACGATGCGGCTAACAAAACGAGTCTAACCATGTGGCAAAATAAAAACATGAAACTTTTGCTTTAGAGAAGAGCTTATCAAAGACACAAATCTTAAAACATGAACAAAAATATAATTTGAAAACAATATTTTTGACGCTTTGTCGCCATTAGATGTCTTAATGCTATGCGAACGTGTCATCGCAATTTCACATAAACCATATTATCGTAGTGACTGTCAACTTAAAGTTACCGCTTAAACAAAATAGCAAAGTTGATGGTGGTGGTGGAAATAAAAAAGCGTTACCATAAATGTTGTTCGTTTTAGTAAGTACGTCGAACGCGTGCGTTCAGGTGGTAGCGCAAAAACGAGCTAATTCACGCGCCAAAAATACGCACAATATAAATAAATAAATAAATGATCCCAAACTAGGCAAAGCCTGTACTATGGGTACCAGAGACTGATATACATATACATAATAGATAAATATATAACACACAGACACAGAACAAACATCTGTATTCATCACACAAATGTTTGTCCTGTGCGGGAATCGAACCCGCAACCTCTAGCGCAGAAGGCAGAGTTACTACCAACTGAGCTACGAGGCCAGTCAATATGAAAAGGCACATTACAGATCAAGTGTAGTTTTTACGATCAGTTCAGTCGTAAATATTTATCGCAGAATTTTGTGTCCGCAGCCGAATCGCAAGTTGTCGTATCAGGGGGCTGATCCAAGCTTACGGAGCTAATCCAGGCTGTGAGTAATACGGACTTTGGCCAAGTGGGTGTGCCAGTACATCAGCAGTATCAGCACCAGTGCCGGACTACGAATCTTAACTTCTATCACCCATCATCTTTTATTTTTATTTTTTATTGGAGATGTTTGACGTTTGACCACCATATCACTTTAGCAAGTGAGATGTGGCCTAAGATGGAGCACGCTTTACCAGAAGGAACTTATTCACTCTAGATTTGAAGACTCCTAGATTGTACTCATCCGGGAAAACAGACGCTGGCAGATCGTTCCACTCTTTACCAGTGCTTATAATAAAGGTGGAGCAGAAACGTTTGGTTCGACACTGTCATCATCATCATCAGCCTGTAGAAGTCCACTGCTGGACATAGGCCTCCCCCAAAAAGATCCACGACAAACGGTCTTTAGTCTTTTCCATCCCCCGACTTCCCACAACCTTCACAATGTCGTCGGTTCATCGTCCTTCCAACACTGCGTCGCCCAACAGTTGTCAGTTCTGTGAGCTATATGGCCTGCCTACTGCCATATGGCTTATGTGCTGGGCGTGCCTAATAGCCATCTAAACATGTCCCAAGCACTGCAGCGTGCTGTAAGTAAAAAGTTTCACCTGGCTGACGCTGCATAAATTATCTAGAACTTCCGCATCCGCCCGTGTTACCAACATAAAAAGTAGCCTATATGCTATTCTAGGTCTTTATTCTTGGAATAGATCTTTAGCTATTCCAAGTTTCAACGAAATCGGTTGAGCCGTTACGGCGTGATTGAAACACAAACATCCAAATATTCTTTTTTTTATACAAGAGAGGTGGCAAACATGCTTACGGCCCACCTGATGGTAAGCAGTTACCGTAGCCTACGAGCGCTTGCAATACCAGAGGCATCACGCACGCGTTGCCGACCCCGAACCCCCTTCCCGCCTAAAGAGCTCTGGCAACCTTACTCACCGCAGGAACACAACACTATTTGAAACAAATAATGTTATTTGGCTGCGATCTTCTGTAAGGCGGAGGTACCTCCCAGGCGGGCTGCTCCAATTCAGAACGAGAAAATCTCCAAAACATCCTGCAAAACTTTCGCATTTATAATATTAGTCGGAAGGATAGATGTAGGGGCTAGTTGTTATAATCAACCTCCGCGATCCGCGCCTGGCTTGGCCCGCCGCCATGTCCTATCTGAATACAATTGCGGTTGTATGCTCTATTTGTGTAATTAGCCTGTGATTTATACGGCCATTCTGTTGCTGATGATTAGTGAGTGTTTTTCAATGGACTGTGTGTAGTGACAGGTATTTGATAATGGATGTCGGCAGCGATTCTGTTGAACGAGAGCTGCTGTTGTTTTGTGTTGATATTATTAGGCTCTACATTTCATTAAATTAAAAAGGATCATCAAAAAAAATCTTTGAAAATGTTGAAAATTTTGTTTTTTTTTGGGGATGGTAGCCCTGGCTTAGGCTAAGGACTCACGAAGCGGTTATAACCCGCGCCCGCCGCGGTGGCGGAATTGAGTTTTATTTTCAAAACTCACGAGACCGGAGTTTCGTGCGGTTACGCAGCCGTCGCGGTTGCGATTATCGCTCGCAAACTTGGCGGTTGATTATCGCAAGACGGGCGGTTGCAAGACGGGCGCCCCCCGCTGCCCACTGCGGTTGCCCGCCAACCGATCGCAAAGCGCGCACCCTGCCACCCGCCGCGGCTGCGGGACCGCGACCCGCGCCCGCCGGTACAAGATGACCGCCGCGCGGGACCCGCAAACAATCGCACACGCCGCGGGCGTAAAACGCGTCGTGAAATGTGCTTTAATTTTTTACATAAATATCTGTATCTGTGGCGGGCGCGGGCGCGGGTGAAAACCACTTCGTGAGTCTTTAGCCTAAGTCCCCTGAATAATTACCTACCTAGGTAAAAACGCTAGGGTATGGGCAGCAGCGTCTCCTATTCTAAGAACCATAGCTCTAACTGCGCTCGCCAGCCCGCGTGCCCAGCGCAATGAATATGGACAAATTCCCCCACATGGTAGGAAGGCGCTCTGGAAATTTGTGGGACATGCTTTTGTTCAGCAGTAAACATACTAGGGCTGATAAAAGAAACTTAAAAAAAGTTCAGCAGTAAACATCCTACGGAGTTTTTTGAAGTAGAAGAATGAATTAATACGTATTACAAGTCATCATCATCATCATCATCAGCCTGTAGAAGTCCATTGCTGGACATAGGCCTCCCCCAAAGAGTTCCATGACGAACGGTCTTGAGCATTCTCCATCCACCGACTTCCCGCATTATTCACAATGTCGTCGGTCCATCGGGTGGGATAACCATCATCATTACAAGTGCTTGCTATGAAGTATACTTGAAGTAGGTACACCATACTTTAAGCTTGCACTGTAGCCACTATACACGAGCTGACCATTGAGGTGTGTGCGGAACAGATCTATGAATAAAACATCTGCAATTGAAGAAAACTCGTAGCGAATGCAGTTGGGTGAGGACATAGTGAACTAGAAATAGCCAAATTATTTAGATGTCGTTTCGGAATGTCTAAACAAAGCTTTTTCATATGACACCTCGTTTTATCATCATTTCAGCCGTACGACGTCCACTGCTGAACATGTCAAAGTTAAAGTCAAAAGGCATTTATTTCAATAAAATCACTAGGATCACTTTGATCACATGGCCTCAGACAGAGCGAATTCCTTATCATGTGTGGGGATTTACCCATACTCACCACGCTGGGCATGCGGGTTGGCGAGCGCAGTTAGAGCTATCGTTGTTAAAATGAGGGACGCTGTTGCCCATCCCCTAGCTTTTTTCCCTTAGTCGCCTCTTACGACATCCGCGGATAGGTAGATATGGAGAGGACTATTCTTCAGCCGGGGCCACCACGGCCACCTCGTTTTATGTATTTCTATAACTTTTTTTTAAACCCCTTATGTCTTAGCAACCTTTTGGTGGATTTAATTCATACTCGTACCAGTAAATAGATCGGATTAACGAAAAGTTATGCTCTAACAAAGAAACATACAAGGTACAAGTTATTGAAGAGATCTTCGCTCGCTCGATCAATAAATCGCTTGATCTTACACTTCCGCTTCTCCCTCCACTCACTGTGGTGTGTACCAACCGCTTCTCCCGCCACAGTACACGTACTGTGTAGAAGCGATTGGTACACACCACAGTTCGTAATGAATGCATTGATTTCTGTACAAGCCCTCCGCTGATTATCCAGCGGATAAATATTACATGAGGACGAATGCAGACGCCGCTTCCGGTTCATAAGGTTACTTAAATAATTTGTCACAGCCTTTTAGGGGGTTATACACTAAAATATTTATAAGTTAGTGGCGCAGAATTTCGTCAATATGGAGGCTAGCGCGCTATGAAATCACGAATACCTACGCGCAAAACGTTTCATGAACATTGTCCAGTCAACTTTGCGATATGATTTAGGTAGTTGATTGCTTGTTGTGTCACGGATTCTTTCTTGATCATTCTGTATTAGGTCAGTGACCAGCCAGGCTATTGCGTAAGCGAAATGGTAATGAAGATCGCTATTTTAAGGATGATTTTATCAATTATAGCGACATCTGAAGTTTTTCAAACATGAAAAGGAAGAAGCTAAGGTTCTGAAGTTTTCCCTTGTCAAGTTTGGAACGTTTTGAATGTTGCTAAGATTGTTAAAATTACCCTCAAAGTTACGAACATCATTGCCATTACGCTTAGGCAATTACACCACAGGTTGAGGTATGGTGGCCCTGAGAAGGGCCTATAACCGTGAAGGAATCAGTGCAGTGAAAGGATTAAAATGCTCCTTTTAGAGGCAGTTCCTTTCGTGCAGTTAGTGACTTAAGGAAACAAGGATTTACAGTTCAAATCGTAAGTTGACAGTCTCAAAAATTTACGGTTCAAATTCGTATAAGACAGTGCTGACACCTTTGCATTTGAATTGCAACTAGACATCGTGGTAGGGCCAATTATCTTGTGACTGTCTCGCGACAAGCCCTAGTGGGAGAGACAGTTATGAGACAGACTTCTTTATGAGACAAGTTGGTCTCAAGACAATCTGAAGGTCTGCTGTAACTTTACTTCAACTTAGAACTTAGACTTTTGCGACTTAGCAGTTTGAAGTGGCAGTGGGCTGGCCATATAGCTCGTAGAACCGACACTGGAGGATAAACGTTTTCGAATGCCGACCACGAACCGAGTGACGCAGTGTTGGATGGCCCGCCACCCGATGGACCGACGGCATTGTAAAAGTTGCGGGAAGTCGGTGGATGGAGAAGGCTTAAGAGCGTTCGTCGTGGAACTCTTTGGGGGAGCCCTTTGCCCAGCAGTGGACTACTACAGCCTGATGATGATGATGACGAAATTTTTAAGTTGCTTTTTAGTATCCAATTAGTTTCAAGTTTAATTTTAATTTAATAGTTTATTTTAATTGTTATTATTTGTACAAAGATATTGCACATCGTAAAATCGGTAGGAATACATTGACACACTATCTACAAGGTGATTCATAGCATGTATTCCATCCCGAAAGGGGGTTATTCTATCAACAAAAAAAAAATTCTTTTCCCCAAACTTTCTTAAAGCTGTTTTTGATATTTTTATCATCTTTAGAACTAATAACTAAACATACAAGAAGTTCGGAATCAAGATTGCTACCTAAAACTGCTGATTCATTGAGTTTGACCTGATTTGACCCCAAAACAGCTGATTTTCGCATAGAGTTATTTCAATGAAAAATATCGAATATCCAAAAGTCGTAGAACAAACTTTATTGCTAATTGGGTGTAGAATAAGCCCCTTTCGGGATGGAATACATAATATTATGAATCACCTTGTATAGACATAAAGTAAAGTAAAGCGACATGTATTTCAAGCAATAAATGATACTTTACTTTACTTTATATTTCTATCTCATTTCGGTAGATACTCATTTGGCTAGATACTCATTTGGCTCGTTATTTTAATAATTAAAGCGGTTATGGCTATCGCGGCGCCTCTAATAAATAACGTCAGTTAACACCAATGACGAAAAGATATAAGATATTAAAGAGATAAAAACAATAAAAATATATTAATTATGGTCCAATCGCTTCATCAAATTAACGCAATCTTAAATTATAGGTCTTCCAAGTATCTGTAAAACGAACCTAATTTGGACTTTATGCTGTTATTATAAGACACACCAAATACTTTCCAAGTACTCTTTAAAAATAAACTCAATTTAAACCTTACGTGGTTATAATAAGGAACATTAAATTAGTGCGTTTTATAGCTATCAGCCGTAATTACATTATCGTGTAAAATCAAGCTTCATATAAATTGGTAAAACAGTTTCGAAAAGATTGCTCGTAAAGATGTGAAATTATCGCTTTTATAATATATTCTTTATGAAAATCACTAATATGTTCAATTTGGAACATTTTTTCCAATGTGTAAGTAATTTGAAAAGCAGAGCTCTTGGCATAAGGAATGGCGGGACAAATGTTTGCATGATGTGCAAATGTTTGTTCCGGGTCTTGGTGTTGTGGTACCATGGTACTCGTAGTTTCTGATACCGACGACACAGGGAAACCTAGTGTGGGGTCAGGAATATGTATGTGACTGTTGTGTGTTGTTTATTTATTTATTCACTGAGGATCATATAGAATTTGTAAAACAGGTCAAGAGTGCTAATTTATGTTTTATTTAAAAAGAATATGGTTTTATCATTTAGAGTGCCTTTTTAATAATCGGTAATGTCCCTACCGTGGACCTTTTATAGCCGGTATGATCATAAAATTTATATAGGTGTCAGGATAATTGATACAGCCTCATAAAAGATAAATATAGCATTATACCTTATTAATAAATTTATGAGTAGAACATCGACCTATCTACTTACGTTTTTTAGGTACAGAGTTAACCAAAGATACCAAGTTTTTTTTATAAAAGTAGGCATAGGCAATAGGTCCCTTTTTGCAAATAAACCCACATTAATACAGTTTAAAAAATAAAGCAAAGCTAAATTACACATTTTCAGATTTTACTTGCATTAAGATAAAAATTAAAAGGTCATGTGCCGCATAACTTGAATGCCTCATTAACGTGCGGGGAAAGTGAATAAGTTACTAAGCTTACCTACCGATAATTGTTTTTCAAAATAATATATAAAAAACCATGACCAATTTAGGTTTTTTACAGATAGAATAAAACAAAGTAATTTGAAAAAATTACTTTGTTTTTTTTGATTCGGCCGAGGATCTCAAAAGGCGCAAATATGTTAGTCTTTATAGGGCTTACATATTTGAGCCTTTTGGGGTTGAGACCCTGGGTCCGTGGGGAAACGGGGCCCTCCGGGTTTTCAAAAAGATATCAGGACGTCTGATCGAAGCGACGCGTGACCCGAGAGCTGGCTCTTATTTGGCCCAGCGCATTAGCATTGCCATCCAGCGTGGCAATTCCGCCAGCGTCTTGGGGACGCTTCCGACTGGTAGTGATCTGGATCAGTTGAGTTATCTATAGATCGTTTGTAACGGTCTTTAGATGGCTCAACTGCTTCTTGTGTATTTTGTAAATATTAACTTGTATTAGTTTTAAGTTTCTTTGTGTAAATAAAGTGTTTTATTTGCAAAAATAAATGATCCCTAGCCAATATTCATGTGGCGTTCTTATACAAAGAAAAACTTAAAAAAAACCGTACGTAAATTATTTCAAACCCGTCACAACCTTCTACGAAATTTTGGATAAATTATATTTAAAGCGGTTCTGAAAACAAATTTCAGCTGAAATAATGCGTGATTCGTATGAAAATAATTGCTGCTTTGATCGGGGGATGCCGACTAAGAGGATTTAATATGCAACCTCCGCACATCAAAGGCCAACTCTGAAACAGAAATTAAATATACCTTTGGGTGGTCTAAATCAAAAGTGAAAGCGGATCGGTATATTTATTGCTAGCTTGTGCCTGCTTCGCTTGCGTGGTACCTAAATAAATAGTAGCTTAATCCCTATTCTAAGTAAATAACTCTAGGTTTTCGAAGTTCCATAGAAATCAGTTGAGCCATTACGGCGTGATTGAACCATGAACATCCAAATATCTATCATCCTCACAAATTTTCGCATTTATAACATAGCCCCTTTATTCATAAACATTCACTAACTTTATCGGCTCGATATAAGTCCTTCTTTTGTTAACTGTTAGAAAAGGATAAGGCAAGATTTATCTAGTCGATAAAGTAAAGGATTATAAATGAGGAGTTTAGTGTATTAATTATCTCAATCGAAATATTGGGTTAATTTATTTTTGAGATTAATGAGTTTCAAAAAGATAGACAGCTAACGCGAGTTAAAATTCCGCCTAAGTAGGAATTTTAACCCTACTTTTTGGGGTACCTAAGTATTATAAAATCTGCATTAAAACATTACTAACTTTAGGTAGTAATGTTGTAAATGTTATTTAAAAAAAAAACTTCCAGCTCTCACATACATAATAGTTCTGACCCCACACTAGAATTCCCTGTGTATAGTCGATAAAGTGAGTGAGTGATTATCAATATAAGGGCGATATACCTACATGTAGGTATGTGCGGGAATGCCACTTATAACTTGGACCACAGCGACGAACAGAGCAAATAGCATTTCATTCACATCCGCTTTTCCATTTTCTCTGAACTGTAATTAGTTTTTTTTTTTTATCCCAAGCTTAACTTTGATTAGTTTTATACAATCATGTTTGAGAAGCCCTCAGGACGAGGGCTCCCCTGTTGTTCTAAGGCCGAGCCTTTACAGCCCTTATTTGATCTGGTCGGCAATATCTTATGAAAGTAAATATAATTGTTGACTTTTGGTTCCCTATGGCGTTGTGACTGAGGTAGGTTTGTCTTTATTGAAAACTAGTGGGTACCCGCGGCGTAGCTCGTGTGTACCCGACCAGATAAAAAGTCCTATGTCCTTCCCCAGGGTTAAAGCTATGCCCATACCAAATTTCATCTAAATCTTCTCAACGTTACAGACAGACAGAGTTAGTTTCGCATTTATAATATTAGTTTGGCTTGTAACGAAAAGATTGCTCCTGTGTCTAAGATTTGTTTTTGCCTTAGCTATGTTAGTATAGTCTATAGTATTAAATAATATTAGGTACCTACTTAATAAGTAGAGACATTTATGTTGTTAAAAAGAAAAACTGAATTACCTCCTTAAATTTTAAATTCAGTATAGATTTTAATAAATTTTACACGTACAAAACTTTTGCCAGAGAGTGTACTTCGATTTTTAGATATTTCGTTCGGGAATCAATTGGTAATGCGATTAGGGCGGTGCACACTGTTGGGGAATCGAGTCACGCCGCGCTTCGTTAGGCTGAGCACACACAGACGGAGTTCCGCTGTTTTATAGATAGATATTTAACGAATTTTTCAGCATAGGTATCTCTAATTTACGGTGCCCATAATTTATAAAAAATGTGTTTTTAAGATCAAGAGCGTGTGAAAGCTACAGAAGGTAGAACGATACAATATTATTGAGTTTTTCATTAATTTCTAAAAACCCCACCAAGTCATTCATATTTTTTTTTTGAAATAGTTGAAATATGATTATTTTGTTTTATAGTTTATGGGAATACTATGTTTTTCACCTGTAGGTGGCGTTTACATCGCTTTAAGGCGATTGGAAGTCGCAAAGATTTTCACCCAGATGGTTAGTGCTTTGGTAGCTTAGTAATGTTTTCGGGAAATATTAGAACTATATTTTTGGGATTTACCAAAAAATAAAGAAATAAACAGTGAAAAGGCTACCTTAAAGAATTCCCTCCAACATTCCATACGCAGGTGAACCCAGATTAACGATCTCATAAACAACTCGAAATAGAGTTGTCTGCGATTATACCTGGTGCATTGTAATTTGTACCTTATTGTAACCTGTGACGAAAACAGTAAATCTACTGTTAAAATAGTAGGATTGGCAACAGTGGACTTTCTTGCCGAGGAAGGATTCGAGCCCATCAGATAACCTCAAGATACTCTCACTTCTCCTAAAAAAATAACTTTCTCGTTCTAAATTGGAGCAGCCCGAATGGGGAGGTACCTCCGCCTTACAGAAGATCGCAGCCAAATAACATTATTTGTTTTACATAGTGTTGTGTTCCTGCGGTGAGTAAGGTAGCCAGAGCTCTTTAGGGGGGGGGGAGGGGATTCGGGGTCGGCAACGCAAGCGTGATACCTCTGGTATTGCAAACGCTTATAGGCTACGGTAACCGCTTACCAACAGGTGGGCCGTACGCTTGCTTGCCACGTTAGTTGTATAAAAAAAATAAAAATAAAATAACCATGCCCAGGGACGTTTCTGTAATCAAGGCTTTCTAGATTTGGCCAGTAATTTCAAGCCACAAGCACATAGCAGAACAAGCCCGTGTTCACACGTAACAGGACGACACGATTCCGGCTCGATTGGGCTAGGGTTGCACCAGGCTTGTTAACCTTCAAAATTGATTTTTTTTATTTAGTCATTGCAATAATTAGGATCATTTTGAAACATCTTAGGGTTTCTTTGATGTAAATTTGTTGTGACTTGTGTTTTTTTTTTAAATATATATATTCCTGACATATTCACACGGTCAACCGATCCCAAACTAGGCATAGCCTGTACTGTGGGTACCAGAGACTGATATATATAATAGATAAATATTTAACACCCAGACACAGAACAAACATCTGTGTTCAAAAATTTAGTAGTTCTGATCGAAACAATGACAGCCCTATTCGCAATGTACATAAACATGTCATCGCCGTGTAAGGCGATCTGTAGCCTGCGTCGATCGCGGACAAATTGATCGCAGTTTATGGACGACAAACTGTTGCCCGAGTCTGCTTTATGAAGGCACATTCAAATATTTACACCTGAGACAGACGAATAGGCACACCAATAGGCAGTTTCGATGGCATATTTAAAGTTACTACTAAGGACTTTTTGGCGGGAACTTGCGAAGTGATGTTGTGCTCTCAATTTATTTTACAAAACTAGTGTCAAATTGAATACTATTGTGTAATTATGGTGGTATTTTGCGTAATATTGTTTGAGTAAACCGCACAAGTGAAGTGAAATGAAATGATCGTCATTTTTCGAGTTGGCGCCAAGAGGTCCCTCGAGGTTTTAGTAAAATAGTCACCATCATATCTTACTAAAACTGAACTTGTCTTGACTTGACGGTGACTCGACGATCATAAACGAAAGAAAATGAAGAAAGATAAACAAATTAACAAGAAAAAATACACGTAAGACTTGGCAGTAAGGCCTAGATGCCATAGCCAGCACGAAAGGGAATAACATTAAAAAAAAAAAGTTACTACTAATACTCCGCATCGAAGGCAAATAAGTTTTGTGGGTCATTTTATGTTGTAAATTTTAGTATTGCTTCCTTCCCAGGTTTTCTGATCCACGACATGAAGGGCTTTAAGAAAAATACAAAAAGATTTCTCTATATTATAGCCTACTATATTATAAATGCGAATGTTTTGTGAGGATGTTTAGATGTTTGGATGTTTGTTGTTCAATCAGTCCGTAACTGCTCAACCTACCGTCCTAACCTGTCCGTAACTGTTCTTCTAGAATAGCATTATAGGCTCGCGAGCGAAGCCACGGGCGTAAGCTAGTATTATATAATTTTAACTTTGGTTTGCAAACGTAGTCAGTGCACTAAGCCTTTAGTTTTAGCCAAAGCTAGACCACTTCGAACATTTAATTAGAATCGTTATCTAATGAATTTGATCCCATGTTCAGAGTTTGTAGTTCAGCTCCGGCTTTAGTGCCGTTACATATTGGGCGTATTTATGATGCGTAAAGAGCGCGAGACTTCTGAAAGGTGGTGTGCCCCAATTATTAATAATCATCATTTAATTATTAATAATTAATTCAAATATGCTAAATTTAAAAAATATATCATCATCATCATCATCAGCAAAGAGTGCCACGATGAACGGTCTTGAGCCTTCTCCATCCACCGACTTCCCGCAACCTTTACAATGTCGTCGGTTCATCGGGTGGGGGGCCTTCCAACATTGCGTCGTCCGGTTCGTGGTCGCCACTCGAGAACCTTTGTTCCCCAACGGTTGTCGGTTCTGCGAACTATATGGCCGGCCCACTGCCACTTCAACCTGCTAATTCTGAAAGCTATGTCGGTAACCTTGGTTCTTCTACGGATTTCCTCATTTCGGATTTTATCACGGAGCGAAACTCAAGCGAAAAATATATACTCACGAATTAAATTGTTAAAGTCAATAGAAATATAATTACTATTGACTGTTAAGCTCATAAGTTAAAAAAACTATGATTCAAAATACTAACTAGTTGCTTCAAAATACTGAGTAGTTAAGACTGTGAGTGAGTGTTGGATGTATTTATGCTTGTTTTTCCAAGTGCATCATGCGCCACACTGCAAACACTCACTGCGATTGCAAAAACGAGCTTTCACGCGCTTTTATTACGCCCAATGTGTAATGGCGTTAATATGTGTGAATTTATTCCGGCGTCATAATGGATGACCGCTCAAAGCCTTTTGAGGTTGTTGTAGGCTCATATTGGTTTGTAAATTTTGTGTAAAATGGGTGATGATTTTATGTATGACATAAACTTAATTTAATATTATACGATAAATTTATAGTTTTTGAATGTTTTAATATTTGTATTTATAATGTTTGTATGACCAAATGTCATACAAACATTATAAATACAATGTTTGTATGTTTGTATGTCTAGTGATCTTTACTCTAGACCTAACCATCTATCAATGTACCTAGGTTCACAAACAATAAATGAATTATGAATTATGATGATCGAGGCTTTAAATATCAAATATAAAATAATAAATATAAATATAAATAGTAAATAAATAAGAGTAAGAGATTCGTGCTCGGGGAATTTTGAGGGAAATATCATAAATAATGTTGATGCCTCACATCATTAGTAAAAAAAAATACTAACCAAGAATTTACCTAGTACCGTTATCTTTAGATATTTTATACCAATTTCTGTGTGAAAGATGACATGAGTAAGAAAGGAGTGAATACTGATATGACGGCTGATAGAGGGGAGTGGAAGAGAAAAACATGTTGTGCCGACCCCACATGAAGTGGGATAAGGGCAGGGAGATGATGATGATGATACCTATTTCACATTTTACTTTCAAACCACCGTACCTCGCGACGAAAAACATTCAAAACGAAGTGATTCTCAAAAGCATACATTATAAAACGTGAATAGAACTTTTGGTACATCGTTAATCTTTGACCTTCAATGTGATCCAAGAATGCTCCTTAAACTTAAGGGGAAAATTTAAAAAACGATCATGTGTCCTGTCCTACTGTACGGATCTCTGAGTTTTGGGCAACTAACCAAAGGGACATGAAAGAAGAGTGCATGCTGCGGAAATGAGAATGTTGAGATGGATGTTTGGAGTGACTAGAATGGATAAGAAACGGAATGAGTACATCAGAGGAAGTTAAGAAAGAAGTGAATACTGACATGACGACTGATAGAAGGGAGAGGAAGAGAAAAACATGTTCTGCCGACCCTACATGAAGTGGGGTAAGGGCAGGGAAATGATGTTAATCTTTGTCCTTTTAGTCATATCAGGGGTAAAAATGACAAAGTTAGTAAAAAGTCATGGAGCTAACAGGAACTACTTCCATTAATGCTAACTGGTGCAAATATATGGTTACATCAATGTCAACCATGTGATAGAGTTTTTAAAACTAAGTTTGGCCTAGCGAGCCACATTAGGGCTCATGCTAGGAATTAATTTATATTATAAACACATTATCTTATAACATTTATATCTTTAGTTGGGGTCGCCGTCATCGAAATCGATGAGGAGGACTATATATATATACATCAATAAACCAAGAAATAAGTACCTACCTACATAATTCATGCGATATCGTTCAATAATTTACCGGCCCACAGCCGCGTCCCGCCATCCATCTTGATAATGAAAAGAAATGCATTAAAGCTATCTATTACACAACATTATCACTGCAACAACATCGTATATCGGTTAAGACTCTGTTTCTACAATAGCAGACCGTTTTATTAAGGAATATTCTTGGCAAACTCAACTCGATCCCGGCCATTGCAGATACCTTAAAAACTAAAGTTAAAAACTTTTTAAAACTATCATGGTCATAAAGAAAGAGCACTGGTGGTGGTAGTGGCCCCGCCTTGCGATTCAATGGTCGTATGTTCAAATTCCGGTCGTGAACCAATAGATTTTCCGTTAGTAAAATTTGTGAGCGCTCTATTAGTACTCTCAAACGAGTGAAGGAAAACATCGACAGGAAACCGGTATGTCCTAGAACCAATAAATTGCTTGAAAAGTGCTTAGGAGAGGCGCACTTTAATCCTTTCACTACACTGTTTTTACCGACGGTCATAGGCCCTTTTCAAGGCCACGATACCCCAACCTGGTCACTGAGCTCAAACGTTTTTATCCCTAAGAATGGTTAACATCTTAATTTGCCTTAATCTTGACTTATAGCTACATATGCCTAGTGTAGTTCTTTACCAAATTCATAAAAAAAATGCAAAGGACTCAATTTGAAGACATTAAGATCTATTATTTATATTTTTATTTGACTGACCTCATAGCTCAGTTGATAGTTACTCTGCCTTCTGCGCTACAGGTCGCGGGTTCGATTCCCGCACTGGAAAAACATTTGTGACTAAACACAGATGTTTGTTCTGTGTCTGGGTGTTAAAATATTATCTATTATGTATATCAGTCTCTGGTACCCATAGTACAGGCTATGCCTAGTTTGGGATCAGTTGACCGTGTGTGATATGTCCGGAATATTTATTTATTTATTTATTATTATTAGCGCAAACCTGAACGCAAGCCGTCCATTTAGAATTAGGTATAGCGTTGTGATGCACTTGCGATGTCGCGGCGGCACAGCTACGACATCGCCTACGCTCAAAAATCGTTAGAGTGAAGGCTCTAAACTTCATAGTGAAATTACTCAGGTAAGGTCATGTCTACATTTCATGCTCGCTCGTCTCGAATTGCCCTTAAATCCGTGCGGTGGAACAAGCAATAATTCTGACACTTTCACCGATGCCCGCGTTGACCCCGACATTAGTTATAACGTCTGGTTGCGACTCTATTACTAACTATTGTGCGCTGAATTTCATTGTAGATTGATTTGAAGCATCAAAATAAATTGATACCTAACACCTAACAGTTATATACATAGTCCTGACTCCACACTAGGATTCCCTGCGTCGTGGGTATCAGAAACTAAGACGTTTCAAAGTGATCCTTGTGATTTTATTGAAATAAACGCCTTTTGACTTTGACTTTGAAACTACGAGTACCATGGTAACACCCAGACCCAGAACAAATATTTGCAGCTTATGCAAACATTTATTCCGCAGCGAGAATCGATCCTGCACCACTTGCGTCTCAGACGGGCAATCGCCCGCTACGCCACCGAGGTCGAGATATGAAAGAACTTCGAACGAGCTTAGTTTGTTTTTTAAGAAACGGAGACCGTTATAATGCTGGCCGTATTGTAGCGGGGTCCGTCTTCTTCTTCTTTTTGTGTTACTGATTCTTTCTTGGTCATACTGTATTAGGTCAGTGACCAGGTTGAGGTATGGTAGCCTATGACCGTCGTTGAAAGAAGGGGCTCCTTTCGTGCATATGTCACATGTCTTCGAATTTTTAGGTTCTAGGACGTGCCGGTTTCCTCACGATGTTTTCCTTCACCGTTCATAGCGCACATAAATTTTCCGGATGGAAAATCCATTGAAAGAAAGAAAGAAAGAAAGAAAGAAAATACTTTTATTCGTAGCATTAACCTTAAAATTACCCAACACCTTATGGATTAAACTATACAAACTAAGACTAAGAAAGAGAAAGAAAGAAAACTTAAATGCGAAAAGGCGTCCGACTCAGCATTATGTTGTGATAGCCATTGAACATTTTATTTTTTATTTTTTATACCACTGAGGTGGCAAACAAGCATACAGCCCACCTGTTGGTAAGCGGTTACCGTAGCCTATGAGCGCTTGCAATACCAGAGGCATCACGGACGCGTTGCCTCCCCGAACCCCGCGAACCCCCTCCCCCCCTAAAGAGCTCTGGCAACCTTACTCATCGCAGGAACACAACACTATTTGAAACAAATAATGTTATTTGGCTGCGATCTTCTGTAAGGTGGAGGTACCTCCCCAGGCGGGCTGCTCCAATTCAGAACGAGAAAATCTCGCTGTGCCCTACCTCCTCCTAAAATGGCCATCACAACGCTGATCTTCCGACAGGTACATTCATTCTTCATTGGTACACGACAGGTTTCGATCTGACGACCTTTGGATCAGAAAGCGGGGCCACCACCACCTCTCCACCAGTGCTCCAATACTGTCTTTTTTTATTAGATCAGTTTATTTACAGAAAGAAACTTAAAACTAATACAATTTAATATTTACAAAATACACAAGAAACAGTTGAGCCATCTAAAGACCGTTACAAACGATCTATAGATAGCTCAACTGATCCAGATCACTACCAGTCGGAAGCGTCCCCAAGACGCTGGCGGAATTGCCACGCTGGATGGCAATGTTTATTCGTGTAAATATTAAATTAAATTAACAATTCTAATACTGTCTTGTGTGAATATTAAGTTACTGGTTATGTCGCTTATCTCGTCTCTACTATTCATCATCATTTCAGCCGTACGACGTCCACTGCTGAACATAGCCTCCCCCACAGGCAGAGTAAATTCCTTATCATGTGGGGGGATTTGCCCATACTCACCACGCTGGGCATGTGGGTTGGTGAGCGCAGTTAGAGCTATCGTAGTTAAAAAAAAAAAAATGAGGGACGCTGCTGCCCATCCCCTAGCTTTTTTCCCTTAGTCGCCTCTTACGACATCCGCGGATAGGTAGATATGGAGGGGCCTATTCTTCAGCCGGGGCCATCACGGCGGCCTATTACGACTATTACGACTGTTGTAAACAGCCACCGCATTTTAGACAACATTTTCATTGAACAAAACTTCTGTTCCCACTGTTTCTCCTTTTATCTTTATTTAGGTAGTTCAAAGTTAATCCAACCCATATAGCACCTCGGCCTTATCCGATCTCAATACAATAACGTGCCATAGACAATATCCCAGAGTCTATGGTCGAGATAAGTCCCTTTGTCTATGGTTATGAGGAAACACTGACTGCAAGGAGTTTTGAACTTTACGGAACAGCGGCAAGTTATAAATTCGGCTGGAGGTAGGCTTCGAATGTGAAGAAGCATTAACTTAAGGCCTGTTCAGATATACTACACCCAAAGCTTGTTATACTCTCAAACAGGACAGAGAACTTGAGAGAGAACTTGATCCCTTCTGCTGGGAGCTGTTGATCTCCAACGACCGTTGCAGTAAAATCGGGCTATGGCGTGTGCAGAGGGCGCTGCGATCGAGCGTAATCTTGAAAGCTTTCTAATATTTCAAATACAAAGATGTCATTTTCTCGATCTCATATTTAAGAGGTTCTCGAATGGCGACCACGAACCGGGCGACGCAGTGCTGGAAGGCCGATGGACCGACGATATTGTGAAGGTTGCGGGAAGTCGGTGGATGGAGAAGGCTCATGACCGTTCGTCATGGAACTCTTTGGGGGGAGACCTATGTCCAGCAGTGGACTTCTACAGGCTGATGATGATGATGATGATTTAAGAGCTTGAGAGAGTTTATAAACAAATACGGGCCTAAGAGTTGATGGATAGTCTGAAAGATGAAGGACAAGAAAGAGAGTTTTTTTTTTTAATACAACTGAGGTGGCAAACAAGCTTACGGCCCACCTGTTGGTAAGCGGTTACCGTAGCCTATGAGCGATTGCAATACCAGAGGCATCACGCACGCGTTGCCGACCCCGAACCCCCCCACCCCTAAAGAGCTTTGGAAACCTTACTCATCGCAGGAACACAGGCGGGCTGCTCCAATTCAGAACGAGAAAATCTTGCTGTGCCCTACCTCCTCCTAAAATACGCATAGCATAATAGCATACGGCCCACCTGTTGGTAAGCGGTTACCGTAGCCTATGAGCGCTTGCAATATATCACGCACGCGTTGCCGACCCCGAACCCCCCTCCCCCTTAAGAGCTGAAGAGAAAGGAGAGTGTGCAGAGATGACTGCTGATGTGCCAACCCCACATAATAAAAGGTGAGCGGAAAATGATGAGTATCTATGCCTTTGCGGAGAAAGACAAGAGACGATAGCGCGTTGCCACGAAATATCTGTCAAACTCTATAGAGAGAGTTTCTTCCTTATCGACAACTAAAATAAATAGAAAGAAGGAAAATAAATAGAAAAAAAAAATCGTCAGGAACAAAAAATCAATAGACGTACAAAATATATTCATGATCATTAGCCTGTAGAATACTGCACATAGGCCTCCCCCAAAGAGCTCCATGACGAACGTTCTTGAGCCTTTTCCATCCACCGACGTCCCACAACTTTACCAATGTCGTCGGTCCATCATCATAGGATTCGAACCCATGACCTTCGGGTAGAAAGTCAAGGTACTACCCACTAAGCCAACAAGACTTGAATTTTACGAAATAAAATAACCGCAACAACTGTTATTACATTCGCTTCCAGTCTGAACAAGCCCTAAGCAAGAAGAGAGCCAGTTGTCAAAGTAATTTGGGCGTTATCTCCAAACAGTTGGGTTCTAATTTGACAACTTGTAGAGAACTCTGTACATTTCGTTATGATGACTCTTATCTCGGGGTATTACAGTTGAAATCTTCGGTCCATAAGTTTTGGAGGCAGTTGTTTTGCTTCTTATCTTAATGGAATAAGGTTGAAATTGTTGTTCATAAGTTTGGTAGATAGGCCCGTGATTTTGAGGAAAATTGCCTGAAAATTAGTCGCGTTCACACAATATGACATTTAACTGTTATTGCTTGACTTTTGTTCTTCATGCCATCATAAAATCTACGTTTCTATTGACAAAACACATCAAATTTCCTAAATGTGAGGCGTAGATCCTTTCACCACACACGGCCTTTTACATATCTATAGGTTTATTAGCGAGTATGTGACGTCATCGATAGTACCCATTGTAGGTCAATCAAACACGGTCTGCACAAAGAGTGCCACGAAGAACGGTCTTGAGCCGCCTCCAAGCATCTTTTCAAGCTCATCAACATGGCCTCCCCCAAAGACAGAGCGAATTCCTTATCATGTGGGGGATTTGCCCATACTCACCACGCTGGGCATGCGGGAAGGCGAGCGCAGTTAGAGCTATCGTTGTTAAAATGAGGGACGCTGCTGCCCATCCCCTAGCTTTTTTCCCTTAGTCGCGTCTTACGACATCCACGGATAGGTAGATATGGAGGGGCCTATTCTATATAAATATATAAAGGCCGTGGTGGCCTTGGCTGAAGAATAGGCCCCTCCATATCTACCTTTTTAGCTCACTGGGAGTTAATTACTTAGTACGACTTACATAGAACAAAGATTAGTATCTTTAGTTCATCCTTTCATTGAATTGCCCAGGTTTCGTTCATAGTTTACCTGAAAAAGAAAATTTTATTGTAAGAAATCATTTTCAGGAGACCAAAAAAACTGAAGGCCGCTCGTATTCTAAACGTCAGTTTACCGTCGGTAAAGATGTAACTCGGGTAGTGGCTAAAATGTTCCTCAAAGTATAGAAATTAGGAGCTAAACTAATACATAACTTAATATAAGGTAGGCTGCATACGGCCTGTACGGGCCACGCATATCATCATCATCATCATCAAAATATGCAAGGTGATTCATAATGTAGGTATTATCCCTAAAGTGGCATAATATAATATTTTTTTTACATAACACACACTGTCAACTGATCCCAAACTAGGCATAGCCTGTACTATGGGTACCAGAGACTGATATACATAATAGATACATATATATTTAACACCCAGACACAGAACAAACATCTGTGTTAGTCACAAATGTTTGTCCAGTGCGGGAATCGAACCCACGATCTCTAGCGCAGAAGGCAGAGTTACTACCAACTGAGCTATGAGGCAAAAAAATCTTGTAATTACGAGGTTTTTGATACTAAGATTACTTCTTCTTTTTCTTTTTTGTCGTGTCACTGATTCTTTCTTGGTCATCCTGTATTAGGTTAGTGACCAGGTTGAGGAGACAGAGAGACGGAGCGGTAGAGTAATTACTTTCTCATTAATAATTATTACAGTGATTTCTTCTCAAAATAGTTTTTCTGACTTCTAAAAATATCTGGATTATTCACCGAACACCTAATTTGTTTCCACCTACAGTACAGCACCCACAACAAATTATTTAATTTAAATTACATCTGATCAAACCGGCCGCAATGTAAACAGCAATCCAGCCACAAGAGCTCAATCACACTAATTATCGAACAAATTACTAGCTGATGCTCGCAGCTTTGCTCGCCCGGAACCACCTGAATAAAGTGAAGTTAGTTTACAAGACCGTCCCATTACCCATTGAGGAGAACCACTGTTAATTTTCCGATATAATCAGACCATGGTCCTCATCAACATTTCATAGAAATAGTTTAGTTAGAGCCCAATCTCTATCGTCCAAGAACTGGATATCTGGGCCGCAACTGGATGAGGCTTGCACAGGATAGAGGAGAATGGCACATTCAAAGGGAGGCCTATACCAAGCAGTGGGTGAAATCAGGCTGTGAATGATGATGATAGATAGATAGAGATAGATAGATAGATAAATCATTTATTCGACACACACAAATACAGCACAGACAGAGGTAAAAACAATCGGAAGAAACAACAGTAGGTTACAATCACTATAAACAAACAGCTTAGGCACTTAGTAGGTAGGCTAACAGTGAACTTAAAAAAAATAACATTAATAAACTACACATTAACAGAAAAGCAGGCGCCTAACCCACCAGTAGGTGCCAACTGGTGATGCCTACTTATGGCGAGATATGTCTACGCTGCAGTGGCATGGGTCAAAAAGGTCCTATCTCAGCTTATTGCTGCTCCGCCGTGGCGTAGCAGCGCTGGTTAATGAATCTCTGATGATGAATCTACTATTCTACGGGTCGTTGATGAGCTATCTTTCCGAACAACGTAAGGGTCTACTAGTAACGGTTTCCGAAATAAAAAGCCCGAAACAATTTTCGGTCCTCAACACCAAATTTCAAATCTCTACCAGCGGTTTATGCTGTGCGTTGTCAGTCAGTCAGAACTTTGATTCTTGTTGTATATGGTTGATTTGTATCAAATTATACGCGTATTTCAATTAATTAAACGCCCGAGGCGATCAAATCCATGTGGGGAGTCGTAGGATGCCGCAATTACCTATGTACTCAGCGATAAGACCGTATTACATAGTTTAGTTTAGAGTTTTTCCTATAAATAAATGGCTTTTATGGTACAATACATTACATTATTTTCTATCAATCTATGTAGGCTGTATTAAATAGGGACTGTAATCCCAAAGCATTGGTAGAAATTTTCTTAAATCCTTGACTATTTCAATGAGGGGTGTTGTAAGGCACATCCAAACAACAACGTGGATGCGACCAATGACCGAAGGGCTGGTGCCTACCTCTGAGAAAGGATCAGTATAGCGATCCAACGAGGTAACGTCGCCAGCCTTTTGGGCACGCTGCCTGTGGTTGGTGATCTGAACTCTGTTTTATACTTGTAGTCGTAGTCATAGAAAACAGAGTTCATTTCTAGTATAATATTATTTTAGTTTAATTTACAACTGTTATTATTATTTTTCTGTTACTAAATAAAAGCAATTACTCAACAACAACTAAATGCACATGTCAACACTAGAAACAATGCTTGCTTGGGTGATTGTCGTGTTGCGCGCAATTATTGGGGAACAAGAGTTAGTCTTTCGTTCAATTCAATTCATTTACTGACCATTTCGTTATAACATAATATCATTGGAATGTCAGATTTACAGTTACAAGTAACAAAGATAATTAATTGATCAGAAAATGAAACATTTAAATATTCCGCGACATGGTAAAATGGATGATTTTCAAAAAATGATTTAATTTTTAGTTTAAACTGATAAAGGGAAGCTTCTAATCGTACAGATGGGATGAAAAACATATTCTGCTGACCCGACAATAAGGGCAGGGGGATGATGATTATGACATTCGCAAATAAAATAACCAGAAAACAACCCCTAAAACTGATGAGTGCTATGACCGATATGCCAACCCGATAATCAAAGCCTCATTCAGAGCGAGCGAGCCACTCGCCCGCCCACTCGCCGATGACACTTGACTGATCGCTTCCGTGCACCGCCATCAATATAGGTTCCTACTATATCATTAGCCAATACCAGGGAACAGAGGTGAAACTCATACTCTGGACGGAAGATATAAAAACAGACGAGCGGTGGAAAAAGACATAGCATACCACCCACATGATTGCAGATCATAATTTCTGGTTTTCGTTCGCTGCCTTAGTTACGACAAATGTACAAAAAATAAACAAATAAATTGATTGACACATTGAGACGAACTTCATTGCCATTACGCTTACACAATTGCACCACAGGTCAAGTAGACATCGATGTCTATAAACAAACTACTGATTATTTTTCAAAACAAACTTTTATTCGTTTATTTATTATATCATGTCAAAAAATCACGCAAAGGTGAATCATGGTAGTTCTCCCATCATAAAAAATATGCACAAAACAAAGAAGTTGCGATTGAAGTATCTCCTATGTATAGAATTTACATAGGAGTTGCGCTTCTATACGCTACGCGTATTTAATGTAATATCTGGAATGTTATGTGTTCATGATAATGAGATTGCGACAGCTTAGAACGGAAATGAAATGTCTTTTACGATATTAAAAATTGATAATTTTCGTTGATTATCTATGATTGGTCTGTAACAATGATTGAAATGAATATTAGACATAAATGTAGTTCAATTTTATATGAATTAATAAGTTTAACAAGTTTGGCCGTGGTGGCCCCGGCTGAAGAATAGGCCCCTTCATATCTTACCTGTCCGCGGATGTCGTAAGAGGCGACTAAGGGAAAAAAGCTAGGGGATGAGCAGCAGCGTCCCTCATTTTAACAACGATAGCTCTAACTGCGCTCGCCAACCCGCATGCCCAGCGTGCTGAGTATGGGCAAATCCTCCCACATGATAAGGAATTTGCTCTGTCTGCGGGGGAGGCCATGTTCAGCAGTGGACGTCGCACGGCTGAAATGATGATGAACAAGTTTAACATAAGGCGGGCTGCTACAATTTAGAAAAATCTTTCAGAATCTCGCTGTGCCTTCCTCCTCCAAAAATCAAATTAATTCATAGAACCTTAGATAATCATTTAGGCACCTACCTGACTAAGTTGTAACACATGATTACCGTACGAACGGCATCATTACCACCGGAATTCGAGTAAACGACGAATAATTTATGCTCGACGAATAATTTGCGTGGAATAACTCGCGAAATAATTCTGTAATCGGTGCACCGAGGTGTGAATCCAAAGCGGGGCCATGTAGGGTTGCCATATAAAAATTCCCATATTATACATTATGGCTCGTATTCAGAGACACGACTCAAACTTAGATTTAATCACAAATCAGCTGAACTCTACTTAAGTATTGAATCTCTTCTCAAACATAGCTTTTATTCAAGAACGGTACTTAAACTACTCTCCGATGAATCGAGTCTCAAATCTGTACTCAAATGTTCTCGTTTACATTTTGATTTATTTATAATTTTCGATCCGTTTTACGCAGAAATTTAAACAGTCAGGGTGGAAATAGAACAGAACTATAAAGTGAAGTATAAATATGCATCAAAGTACGTGTAACGGAACGAAAATGTCATTTGATTAATGTCTAATCAAATCTAAACTCAAGCACCGATTTCGTCTGATTGACGTTTCAGAATAAGCATTTACTCAGGTGAACTGTGATCATTGAAGCTATACATAACTATTGTTCAAAAATTAGTATCTCAACTCAAATCGAGATTTAAGTACAGATCAATGCTCGAGTCTTGTCTCTGAATACGAGCCTATCAGTGCGTTTTGACATAATTGTCAATGAGACTTGGTCGTTAACTATTGGCCTCATTAAAAATTTTTTCTATTCTATATTCTATTCTAATTGTGCAAGCAGTTAAGCCGATTTAGACAGTTTTTAGTTTTGGCCGTGGTGGCCCCGGCTGAAGAATACGCCCCTCCATATCTACCTATCCGCGGATGTCGTAAGAGGCGACTAAGGGAAAAAATCTAGGGGATGGGCAGCAGCGTCCCTCATTTTAACAACGATAGCTCTAACTGCGCTCGCCAACCCGCATGCCCAGAGTGGTGAGTATGGGCAAATCCCCCCACATGATAAGGAATTCGCTCTGTCTGTGGGGGAGGCCATGTTCAGCAGTGGACGTCGTACGGCTGAAATTATGATGATGAGACAGTTTTTATTATCACCGGGGGCGCTGCATTTGGTTGGCAAAATCTATCATGTCAGCATAATTTTACTTATTCATCAACAGTTACAATATGTCCCTTATTAAGAACTCGAGACAGACAGCCCTAATTGAAGGGTTACCCTCCTTTAGGGTAAGGGGCAATTGCAGGCTGCGGTCTGGCGATGAGGCTCTGAGACGGTAATGTGATTATCTTCACTTCGTGTTGAGCATAGCTTGGGTTTTAGGTGTATTGATTTTAATACCTCACGTATAAGCATCAGACTATTTTATAAACTCCCGAATGAACTTCGAAACACAAATGATATAGAATTCGCTTACAAATTAAAAAGATTATTAATTGATCAGTCATACTACACTCTTGACGAAGCTTTTGCTGATACATTAGTAACATTATAAAGATAAGGTTATTTTTATTTTTGTTTAATTTTGTACCGTAGGTAGTACTTTACTTTTTACATTGTATTTTTTAACGTATTGTAAACTTTGACATTTCCAAGTGTACTAACGTCTGTACCTTTATGGATTAAAATTGAATTGAATACTTATCATCATCATCATCAGCCTGTAGAAGTCCACTGCTGGACATAGGCCTCCCCCAAAAAGTTCCACGACGAACGGTCTTGAGCCTTCTCCATCCACCGACTTCCCGCAACCTTCACAATGTCCGCCGTACATCGGGTGGGGGGCCTTCCAACACTGCGTCGCCCGGTTCGTGGTCGCCATTCGAGAACCTTTACTCCCCAACGGTTGTCGGTTCTGCGAGCTATATGGCCTGCCCACTGCCACTTCAACTTATTTTATTTCTATTTTTTATTTATTTAGGAACAACAAACAACTACATTATATATGTAAGATACAGTGAGTAGTAGGTACATAATTTCATATGCAACAAATTATTAATAATTTAGTCCACAACGTTATCCACAACTTAGTATATAAGAGTAACAAAAAAGGCCAGCTAGAGGGCCCGTCATAAAAAAACATTTTTATTATCTGTGACAAAAGAAATAGATGACGGAACTTGCTAATTCTGAGAGCTATGTCGGTGACCTTAGTTCTTCTACGGATTTCCTCATTTCGGATCTTATCACGTAGTGAAACTCCGAGCATAGCTCTCTCCATAGCCCGTTGCGCGACTTTGAGCTTGTATATGAGGCCTATGGTTAACGACCAAGTCTCAGTGCCATAAGTCATCATTGGAAACACGCACTGATTGTAGACTTATGTACCTAAGTATACCTGGAACGTATTAATACTATCTTTTTAGACAAATAACCATTGTTACCCGGCTAATTTTTCAAGGATCTATTCCTTCAAAGTCAAAGTGAAAGGTTTTTATTTCAATAAAATCACTAGAATCACTTTGAAACGTCTTAGAAACTAGGTGAAGCTATGCCTGTTCTTCGCGACCAAGCCTAGAAGAATCAGGCAACAAACACGGCTTGGGGCCTATCATTATTTTCGATGAGAGGCCTGTATTAGTTACGTTAGGCAGGTTACGTTACGTAAGATATATTTTTACCATATCCCGCCACTCCGCATGTCACGCTTCTTAGTGATGGCACTTTGGACCTTGTAGGTACACTAAGTCAGCAAATATATAGTTTCCATTCCGCTATATAGCGCTCGTTGCAAGACGGTTGCCGCATTTTCAGAAAACCATGCTACAACTGCAGTAAAAACCGCGTAATGAGCATAAAATTGCGGATTTCCACTTGAATAAATCAAGACGCAACACAATATCGATTCGAGTATAAAAATCGATTGATCACTGTCACCTCCCTATCGCTGAGAATTACTCACGACGACAGTTATCTTGATAAAGCGCAGGATTCAATGCGCGCGCGCATCGCCGAGGTTTTTGCGAAATGCTTATGATTTTAGCGATGTCATCTTTTGAATTGATTGTCACCTCGACTTGCAATGGTGGTGTTTTATATGGCACTTTTTGAGTTTATTTTAGTATATATCCGATTACAGGAGATCAGATTAATTACAAAAAAAGCGCGTTCATAGATGGCAATATTAGAAAATACTTTCTGGAAAAAAAGGAGCCTCTAAGAGGCGCACTTAATCCTTTCACTACACTGATTCTTTCACCAACGCGACGGTCATAGTTTCCCTTTTCCCTGATACTAAATGTACTACCTCGTCTTAGCTCTCAATTTTGATATTTTACTTACGTATTACAAGGTGATTCATAATAAATAAATAAATATTCCGGACATATCACACACGGTCAACTGATCCCAAACTAGGCATAGCCTGTACTATGGGTACCAGAGACTGATATACATAATAGATATATATTTAACACCCAGACACAGAACAAACATCTGTGTTAGTCACTAATGTTTGTCCAGTGCGGGAATCGAACCCGCGACCTCTAGCACAGAAGGCAGAGTTACTACCAACTGAGCTATGAGGCCAGTCAATTCATAATATGTAAACCATTCCGATTTTTTTTCAGTTTTGGTCTTTTTATCATCGTTACAATAAATTATTAAACGTAAGAAAAGTTCGACACCAAGATTACTACCTAAAACATATGAAAAATTGAGTTTGTACCTACTTATTTGACCCAAAAACAGCAGATTTTTACATAGAGTTTTTCAATGAAAAATGTTGAATTTTCCAAAGTTGTAAAAGTCGTTTTGCCAATTAGGCCTACAATAAGCCCCTTTCGGGACAACATACATACCTACATATTATAACCACCTTGTTTATTTACCTATTGTATCTAACTACTTACAATATTTCTTGTACATTTACTTGCAAATGGTATCCCAGTGGCTAGGCAGTAAGATTCCCATCATGGCGCCGGCGGCGGTACATGCGTTTTGTTTTAAAGATAAAATATTTTTAATGTTAGCTCCCTCCTGGCCTGAGGTGCTATACTGTTGTCGATACCCTAGCATAATCATCAGTTACAAAATAAACTCTGTTCTTTCAATAATAAGGTTCAAATTACTGAATCTTTAAATATCGACGTCTTTTAAACGTGACCGTATCAAATTAGGACCTTGTTACATGTCTGGGAAAGGACTCTTGTAAGTAAAAATACCTACTTAAAATTGCATTGTTGAAATGTATTTTTGCCTTAAGTTGTTTTGCTCGAACGAGAGCAGGATTATTAAATGAAATTGTCTTGGGGCAAGTTGCGAAGGAGTTGAAAATATTTTGAAGGAAAATGTACCTACCTAGACGGCACATACTGCGATACTACTGATCTCTACTTTAATCTGGCCTCATAGCTCAGTTAGTAGTAACTCTGCCTTCTGCGCTAGAGGTCGCGGGTTCGATCCCCGCACTGGACAAACATTTGTGTGATAAACACAGATGTTTGTTCTGTGTCTGGGTGTTAAATATATATCTATTATGTATATCAGTCTCTGGTACCCATAGTACAGGCTATGCCTAGTTTGGGATCAGTTGACCGTGTGAATATATCCGGAATATTTATTTATTTACGTAGCGACGTAGTATAATCGAATGCGGAAAGAGATAGCAAGCGTTAGAAAGCGCTCGAAAGTAATCAACGTAAGCGACATATAAGAAAATATCGATTATCTTAAAAACTAAGTTTTTTTTGTAAAAGTGTCAAGACACTTTTTAAAAAAATAATTTAATAATAATAATCCTTGGATTTAGAATTTATTAAATCTATCGAGAAAAGTTTTACCAATCGCGTTTCTGTCTTGGATTTAGGTAAATAAAATTAATTTATTTCTCAGTAAACTTAATCTAAGTTACATTTCATGGGTTTGGGACCCTCTTTTTAGTATATATACCTGTGTTAGAGAGTCTCGCTCTTCTGTAGTACATAGTTATTAGAATTATGTAAGTAAAGAAGGATTAGGATTTAGGAATACGTTAACATAGTTTTTATGTGTAGTGTGTGTGTGTGTGTGTGTGCGCGCCTGAACACTAGTCTTTTTCTTTTTTTTTTTTTTATTCAAACAAGTCTCCTATCGCGAGGCAAATTTGCAAACTATGATAAAGCTGCATTCAAGTGACTGCTCTCCGTACTAGTTTTCACTGTATGACGGCAGGGCGTCGTTGCTCTTGCGTGCAAAATGCTCAAGTTATCTTTGTCATAAACATCAAAACTGTTCGTTTTGCGGTTATTAAGAAAAAACAGTTCAAAAATCGTAAAACAATTGAACCCTCACCTTAAAAGCTGAAGAATTACAGAAACGGTTCCACAAAAGTCTCTTGCGAGAATAATACTGCGATAGCTCAGTGTAATACTGTCATTTACCTTCGTGTCTGTCTGTCAGTAAGATAAAGATCGGATTGCGGAATCTGCGCCGAAATGTCGTTTGATATGGGGCCATTCTGAGCTCAAGACAGCTTACCGTACTTATGAAAAAGTTGGCGTAACCAAAGAACACTGTTATATTAGGAGCTGTGTTTTAGGAGGAGGTAGCACAGCAAGATTTTCTCGTTCTGAATCGGAGCAGCCCGAGGTAACTCCGCCTTACAGAAGATCGCAGCCAAATAACATTATTTGTTTCAAATAGTGTTGTGTTCCTGCGATGAGTAAGGTTGTCAGAGCTCTTTAGGGGGAAGGGGTTCGGGGTCGGCAACGCGTGCGTGATGCCTCTGGTATTGCAAGCGCTCCTAGGCTAAGGTAACCGCTTACCAACAGGTGGGCCGTATGCTTGATTGCCACCTCAGTAGTATAAAACAATATTTATATATATATTACTTGTTCTAACACCAATATTAAATGGGCTTTTTGTTGGTGACATAATTTCACTGGGCTTTGCAATCTAAAGCTCTATTCTTATTCTGCTCTGGTCAGGTCGGTCGGCCTGGTTTGGTTTTAGATAATTACCAACTTTTTAGTTTAGGCGTAGTGGTTATTTTATTTTTATAGTGATAACCCACAATAAAGGTCTATTAATGCCTTTTGACATACAATAATTATTAATTAATTGAAATCCTTTCACTACACTGATTCTTTCATCGACGGTCATAGGGCCTTTTCAGGGCCACAATACCTCAATACCAGCTCACTGACTTAATACAGGATGACCAAGAAAGAATCTGTCACAAAACTGTCTGTCTGTGGTCACCGACATAGCTCTCAGAATTAGCAAGTTGAAGTGGCAGTGGGCAGGCCATATAGCTCGCAGAACCGATAACTGTTGGGGAGTAAAGGTTCTCGAATGGCGACCACGAACCGGGCGACGCAGTCTTGGAAGGCCCCCCACCCAATGGACCGACGACATTGTGAAGGTTGCGAGAAGTCGGTGGAAGGAGAAGGCTCAAGACCGTTTGTCGTGGAACTCTTTAGAGGAGGCCTATGTCCAGCAGTGGACTTCTACAGGATGATGATGATGATGAAGAAAGAATCAGTGGCACGTCAAGAAGAAGAATTCATTGAAAAGTGCATAAGTTACGCGTAAGTTGAAAGTGCATATAACCTAAAGCAGTAGCACAAGCACCCAGTCGTTACACACCCTGTATAAAGATGATGCAGATGCGTTTACAAAAATATTGTCTTAGCATATTAATGGAATCACAAATCAAATTAAAATTTCCAAAATAAGGCAGCTGCCACACACAATTCACTCGCTTAAAACGAATCACTTCTGATCAAAAATAAAACTGATTCATAACCTTATTTTAAAACACTAATTTTTGCTAAATTATAACAATACTCTTTGCCAATTGACGTCAATATTAAGGAACTTTGTTGTAAAAGAAAAGCATCGGAGAATAACAAATGAAATTCAGTGGTTTATGGATCAGCTTCTTCAGGAAGGCTGACTAAGCTTCTTCTTCGTGTCACTGATTCTTTCTTGGTCATTCTGTATTAGGTCGGAGACCAGGTTGAGGTATGGTGGCCCTAAAAAGGGCCTATAACCATCGATGAAAGAATTAGTGTTGTGAAAGGATTAAAGTGCGCCTCTTAGAGGCTCTCTTCATGTGTTTTTTTTAAACTGCACTGCAGATTTATTTCCATAGCAATGCGGGCGGGTATGCAGTTTACAAATTATTACAAAAATGTTAACCAACCAATAAATAAAATAAAAGCCGAGCTAATGAGCTCATTAATCGGCGCAGACGCAGCTCATAATTCCAGCTGTCATCTTTAAAGTGGCGCTGCAATCGTTATTTTGAATTTCGAATTCTGATAAATGGTGAAAGAGATGCGTCATCAAATAAATAGGTTACATTTCATTTTACACGTTATAAAGTATAAAAAAATACAGCTATGTGCTCAAATAAAATATGAATCTTTTGGAAATTAGTTTATTTTCCCAGGTTTAATTGTTTGTTACGACTTGATTTATTTATTTAACACATAAAAGGACATTATCAAACACAATAATAGAAAAAAAAAGATAGATAGATTGATAGATAACACTTTATTGATCACCATACGGAAATAATACATAAGATCACAATTACAAATTTACACGGCAATACAATGGGCGGCCTTATCGCATTAAAAGAATGACATATTAAGCTTAATTAATTTTAAGAATAAACTCTGTTTTATAGGACTACAGTAGGAAATAGAGTTCAGATCACCAAACACAGGCGGCTGGCGGTGTGCCCAGAAGGCTGGCGACGTTACCTCATTGGGTCGCTATACTGATCCTTTGTCTGATGCAAGCACCAGCCCTTTGGTCATCGGTCTCATCTACAAGCCTCTTAGATAAAGCACCGAATAAGAGCCAAGCCTCTTTAGGGGGGGAGGGGTTCGGCAGGCAACGCATTAGCAATGCTCCAGGTGATGCTGATGTCAATAGGCGACGCTAACCAGTTACCATCAGGAGAGCCGTGAGCCTGTTTGCCTCCGTATAACATAAAAAAACTGTGGTTCCCACGGTGCGGTCCTAAGGTTTCAACCCCAAAGGCAGAAATGTTTATCCATTGCCAAAGGACGTTGTAATGTTTTCAACGCTATGGTAGTTTTATGCGGAGTCAATTCTCGATAGACGAGAGTAGGCCTGCATCGTAGACTGTAGATGATATAGGTATCTATCATGTTCTAAAAACATGATAACAAATGTCGCAAGATGTTGTCACCGTTGCAAATGAAATTAGGTTGGGTTGAATGTCAATGGTTGAATTGAATATTGTTCGTTTAGATTTTTATCCGGGATTAGTAAAACAGACGCTTCCACTCAGAAATTGTACCCTTCGAAACATGACCACTGGTCGGCCTGGTTTTGTGTTTGTTTAGAGTTTATTTAAGTACCTATGGTGAGCGATATGTCATATTAAATTTATTTCGAAATGAAATAATGCCTGAACAAAGTAAATTTTGAGATAACTTTGAATGGTTAGCGATATGTTTCAGTTATGACATAAGTATTCCTGTCGACTTTATTTAGTGAAGATAAAGATAATTTTGAAATAATTATTAATTAATTCATCAATTAATGGATTTTACATGAAAATAAATTGCGCGTGTGTGCTCTTGCTTGCTTGTTGTGTCACTGAATATTTCTTGGTCATCCTGTATTAAGTCAATGACCAGGTTGAGGTATGGCGGCCGTGAAAACGGCTTATGAGCTCTCGGTGAAAAAATATGTGCGGTTCGATAGCTAAATTTTGAAATTGTAAAAGACAAAATGTATGGCTTGACATGAAAGAAAACTCACCGTTGAATTCCTCAGCTCAGAGCGTGTAACGGGACGAAATAACAGTTCTGCAGGTTCACTAACACATGTAGAACAGAAGTAGTTAGTTTTCACGGTTTAAAACAGGGTTTTTTAAGTATTTTGCCAATTTTCTTTAGAAGATGCGTGCGCGCGAATTCTCTATGTTGAAGACAGTAGCGCCATTCCAAAATCACGGCGGCGCGTGGAACTTCACGACCATAGTGTGGTCGGAAGATTTGCTCAGTTTGGCGGGAATTTGGTTCGTTTTCAAAATCAAGCCATTACAATGAATTAAACCCAACAAAATCAGTGAAGTCCAACATATTGATAAGATGTTTTACGGTGGTGACCGTTTAAAAAATCGTCCAAATATGTTCGCTGTATTGACATTACGCCTATTACGACATCTCCCGTTCTGACTTCTTGAAGGTTGAATGTGATATCCGCCATCTTTTTTTTGTTTCATGCATGGCTGGAGCGGAGAATCTGGATGGAAAATGGTTCATTGCACTTTAGTTTGAGCGTGTAGTGCAGCTGCAGTAAAGGTTTCCTTGAAACGGTGACCGTTTTGACGGTCGTTACATCTAAACGCTGCCGATTTCAACTGCCTCATTGATGAAGAGTATCTTTAACCGTGTGAAATGATTGTTTCACCGACGGTCATGGGCTCTTTTCAGGGCCACCAGGGCAGAAACAGAATCTGAAGCGCTACTAATTAGATTGAGCACCTGAAGTGAGAATTCACCCTGACAAATAATCAACCTGATATTACAAACCATAATAATAAATTTTCCGGAAATTTGCCAGGCATTGCCTGTACTATGGGTACCAGAGACTTATACATAATAGATATATATTTAACACCCAGACACAGAACAAACATCAGTGTTAGTCAGAAATGTTTGTCCAGTACGGGAATCGAACCCGCGACCTCTAGCACAGAAGGCAGAGCTACTACCAACTGAGTTATGAGGCCTGTAAGACACAAAGTTAAATAATGCATGAAGTATTCATAATGAGATTTAAAAAATATTTTGAGTAGTTCGCCATCTCGTACCACAAAAGTCGGCCTATTCGGTGCGAGTTGACGAAATTGTGTAAAAATATCTTCATGAAACTGTTTAATACAGAGTCCGTAGTTTCAGATCGTTTCTCATAGGTGTATCACGCATATTTTTGCTATATTTCAGCCCTACTAGTAGATGTAATGTAAAAATATCCCACATTTCAGCCCCACGTGGGCCGTGATATATTAGCGCCGGAGGTGCTGCAGATTAAAGATTGTTGTGATGGATAGGCTCGGCTCCGGGCTACTATACAAGTAATATTTTACAATTTATTTATCAGAGGTATCTATTAAACTAATATTAATTGATGTATCCAGTGTACTGTATCTCTTTCATTTCAACATTATCTTTTAGACTTCGCGAAGAATAGGCGTAACTACATAGGTAAAACTAGACTTAAAACGTTTCAAAAAAAATATCAGATAAGTATGTATAGGTCTTAATGTACATTTGATAATAGTAACTTTTAACTTGTAATATAATTAAATCAGTTTTTATATTCAGTTTAGTAGAGTTGAGTAATATCAGGTTATGTAAATAAATGTTATAATATAATACTCGCATTTGTACCTTTCTTTCTCATATCTGTTAAATGTTTTTCTTGAGTACAATTAAAAATAAATATGTTTGTTATTTTTATAATAAACCCGATAATAAATAAAATTAAAACACAGGCTTATTATTATCACAATAAACAACAAACAAAACTAGTAGTACCTATTGGTAGCAAAATAACTAAATAAACAGAGATTGTTTTGATAAATGAATCGTCTGCAAACACCCGGTTATTAACATAAAGTCCGCGGGCGAAAATTATAATTGTTTGTACGGCCGCGCTGATGCGGATTCCGGGTACATTGAGCTACTTTAAATATGATCAATTGAGAATGGTCAACTTTTGGACAAACGCAGCAATAAAGTGCCATGGTAAATTCCTACAGAAACTGTGCATATAATGGCTTTAAAACTATAAATATATGAATGAATAGGAAAATTTCGAAATGTTAGCCACATAGCTACTGAAAGCTAAGTTGCAGCTAGAGTTTATACAGTTACAAGTGGTAAATTATTCTAGAATAATAATTTTTAAATTTCGTCCTATATTTTGTAACTGTTCTGTCTGGGTAAAATTTCATCACTGGAGCTTGGACTACAGGCATAATCACTGGTAGAGCATTGCATTATATCGCAATTTCACGAGCGCTAAACATTCTACTAATATTATAATTGATGATCTCAGTGGCGTAGCGGGTGAGTGCCCATATGAGACGCGGGTTCGATTCCTGCTGCGGGACAAATGTTTGCATGATCTGCAAATATCTGGGGTCAGGGTCTGGGTGTTGTGGTACCATGGTGCTCGTAGTTTCTGATACCCACACCACAGGGTATCGTAATGTAGGGACAGGACATGTATGTGACTGTTGGGTGTTATTTATTTATTTATCTACAAATTATTGTATTATAATATTAGGTTTATAACGCCGTGGTGGCCCCGGCTGAAGAATAGGCCCCTCCATATCTACCTATCCGCGGACTTCGTAAGAGGCGACTAAGGGAAAAAAGTTAGGGGATGGGCAGCAGCGTCCCTCATCTTAACAATGATAGCTTTAACTGCGCTCGCCAACCCGCATGCCCAGCGTGGTGAGTTTGGGCAAATCCCCCCACATGAAGAGGCATTGGCTCTGTCTGTGGGGGAGGCTATGTTCAGCAGTGGACGTCGTACGGCTGATGATGAATATTAGGTTTCTATTACTAACATGTTTTAATGTAATACTAGACATAATAAATACTATAACATAATTATTATAATCCGTTACAAAAAGCTAGCACAAAAATTTGAACTACTATTTTGTGTCTAAAACTGTGTCTAAAAATAAATGTTCAAACGCAAATCAACACTTATACACACTTATTGAACAACTTATTACTTACATGTTTATCTAAGAGAAATAAGGTAAACAACAGGTTTCTCCAAATTGAATAAAGGGAAAAATCCGATTTCTTAGTTAAACAACAAAGTTCATGAAACATGCAAAATCGTTAGCAGAACACGCAAGAAGAAACTTTTAATAAACCCAAGAGTTTTAACAATCTTGCTTTTTGAACGAAATTCGAAAGCCACAGATAACGAAATAGTAAGTAACCGGAAGTCGCCACCGACATGTAGAAGGGAACTTAAAAAACTTAAAAAAAAAAAGCTAATAAAAAAAATTTTGCAATATGATTTTTTAAGACCCTGTTATTGAGTATTATAGACGTACTGTGCACGAAAGCCTCTAAGAGGCGCACTTTAATCCTTTCACTCCACTGATTCTTTCATCGACGGTCATAGGCCCTTTTCAGGGCCACCATACCTCAATCTGGTCACTGACCTAATACAGGATGACCAAGAAAGAATCGGCACGACAAGAAGAAGAATAGACGTACTGTTTCCATAGATATCTCGATATCCGGCACCGTGTTTTATTGTGATCAAAGATATATTTTTTTTATTTTGGTGATAAACTGTTAAAATAACACATTCACTGTCTCTCTTTAGGTACATTTTGAACAAAACTTGTGCTTATCTAGTAACATAATGTAACCTCGCAAAATCGCATCTTATTTTGTGTAGAAAAATCCACAGAACATAATGTACCTCTCGTAGTCCCAGGCAGTCGCGATTTTATGTAGAGCTTGGGAATACAGAAATTTGTTGAGTATGGAACACATGAATAATTCATGGCGTTATCATATTTTGAATAACTCTGCGCGCAAATCGACGAGATTGGTATATTTAGAATCGAACAGACAAAGACTAAGCAGTGTCCCCATAGGGTTCATCTTAATCATCATATTGACTGGCCTCATAGCTCAGTTGGTAGTAACTCTGCCTTCTACGCTAGAGGTCGCGGGTTCGATTCCCGCACTGGACAAACATTTGTGACTAACACAGATGTTTGTTCTGTGTCTGGGTGTTAAATATATATCTATTATGTATATCAGTATCTGGTACCCATAGTACAGGCTATGCCTAGTTTGGGATCAGTTGACCGTGTGTGATATGTCCGGAGTATTTTTTTTTTTTTTTTATATCATCAGCCGTAGAACATCTACTAGTGAACACAGACTTTCAGAGCTTTCGGTATTATGCGGCCCGTAGCCAACGGCTCCCCTCAGGTCGATTTTCTGTGAAGCTCTCAACTAGTGAAGACCGAGAACCTTTCTGCCCCAACAAACGGCCGATAGTGTCCGCTCATTGCCGCTTCATCTTATTAATCCTGTGGGCATTTTCGGCGACTTTAGTTTGTAATTCACGTGTGGCCATTTATTTTCCATCGTCAAGTAAATGTAGCGAAGTGCGAACCACGTGCCGCCGCCTAAAGAGATAGTGTGGCGAGTGATGTTCCGTATTTGGATTTTAACTTTTAGCGTAGAACGGCCATAATAACGGAACAACAATATACCGTTGACATTGTGTTTGTTGTAGGCCGTCAAAATATCATAGAGACACGAGATTCGAGAAATTTAAATCACTCTTTTAGGAGCAATATAAAATCGAATATCTTGGTTTATGGAAACATCGTACTTATACAAAGAAAACTTTATTCCCAGATTAAAACACGCAGCCTTCAGATGCAGGAAGCAAACAGAACAACAGAACAGCTAATTCGGCGCCGCGGGCTCCACAAACAAACCACGTGATAGCCAGCCAGATGATATGATTGCATGAGCTGTGAACTGCACTTAGGCTTGACTCATGTAGAAAGCGGGTTGAACAGTTTCTGCTTCGTTGGTCGGGCTAAAGGTCCTTTCTTGATCGTATCAGCCTTAAGCAGGCCCTGCGTTCTTCTACGATATTACAGTTAATACGCTCAGCTAAAAATTTGAGAAACTACAGACTAGACAGATGCACAGAAAAGTTTGTACCGATTGACAAGTGCCGGCAACCCGCTTTATACGTAAACGGTTAAGAGTTGTGGGCCTAGCGCAGCGCCCTGGGGCACGCTCCACTTCAAACTTCGGCGGATAATATAGGGTGCGATTGGGTGGGTAATACGTGAGATGGTGGAACGAATAGAAATGTTTTGCAGAGCGGAGCTCGCGTTTCTAATTTAACTAATGTTAGCTATGGAAATTGCGAAAAGTGCATAGTATCAGACGCTCTTGTGAAGTTAAACTTTTTGTAAATTAAAGCGTAGGTACAAAAAGTTGAGTATTTTATTAATGTAATGCTTTTGAAATATAGTTTTTAAAATGGCATAAATTAAAGTTAATAATCTAGTATGAATAGCTATTGTTATTAATTAGTATTATTGTAAGCGGCGATGGGTTTGGATTGCAACCTGTCAGGCTATTGCGTAAGCGAAATGGTAATGACGATCGCAATTATAAGGATGATTTTATCAATTTTAGCGACATCTTAAGTTTTTAACATGAAAAGGAAGAAGCTAAGTTCTTGAAGTTTTCCTTTGTCAAGTTTGGAACGTTTCGAATGTGGCTAAGATTGTTTAAATTACCCTCAAAGTTACGAACTTCATTGCCATTACGCTTATTCAATTGCACCACACTGATATATGCTTACTATTATACATACTAGTAAGCATATAGAAGAACCTCTGTCTACACCTTTAGACAACTTCAGGAATCTTGAGAACAAAAGGGTCTAAGATGATAATGCAACTTTACTCAGCAAAATTCTTAGTAAATTCTAATGTCAATGACAATGTAGGTAAACTAAGCATTGCATTATTAAGACCTTGCACCTTACACAAAGATATATACTATAATATTAGCATGCTCGTAAAGCAAAGGTGTTAGGACTATATACCTATCCTAAGGGCAAGGCCCTTAGGATAGGTATATACTCTAAACATAATCTACAAAACTTTCGTAAACAAATCATTTCATCTCATTTTAAGCCACGATGTGTACAATTTCAAGAAAATCACAAACTTCACGCTGTTTGCTGGAGACAGGCATACATTGGAGTAATAGGGCAAATAAGAGCGGAATGAATTTTCCCTCCAGGCTGATATCGGTTGCGAAACAAATATACTAAATTCTTTATTGTACACAAAAAAATACAGATACAAAAATTAAAAAGAAAGGTATGTACAAAGGCGAGCTTAACCCTAAAAAGAGTTTTCTTCCAGCAAACCTTTGAGGCTAGAGAGACGTGATTATAGAGGGAGATTCGTGTACCTACAATGTTTGATAGAATATTATATTTATAAACATACATATACCTATTAATTATATAAAAAAATAGTGACAAGATTTTGTACGATAAAATAAACATATTTTGATGAAACATGATATAGATAGATTTAATTACATAGAATGGCATTTACTTAGGCTACGTTTTATCTAGGTACCCTAGCAAAGCCGCGCGCACAAGTTAGTAATAAAGTTACTCTGTAAGATTCACAAGAAAGTTATCAACGTGACCTTTACTCTTTTTGTACCGAACTAAATTCTTATCGTTTCTTAAAAAGATCCAACCCAACTTTGTAGAAAGTATCTTGTGATGAATTACAGACCTTTCCTTTGATACAGATCTTTTCTAATTTTCCGGAGTTTCGAAGGCCTACGCTTTTCTTTTCAAGGGTCGGTGGTTGTTTGATAAATAGTATCGCTTCTGAAACTGCCACTGCAAAGTACATCCTCTTAGAGCGGAATTCAAAGACATGTGACATGTGCACTAAAAGGGCCTTTAGAGGCGCACTTTAATCCCTGGTCACTGACTTAATACAGGATAACCAAGACAGAATCAGTGACAAGCAAGCTAGTGCGGAAAACCAGCGATGCTGCATGTTTACATGTTGTAGCACTAAGCCGAGTTCAAACGGCATGCTATATGTCATCTAAAATTTGTTATAAAATGATCATTAGGTCGTAAGAAAAAAAATATTTTGAGGCCGACTTTTATGAGCTTGCAATATCGTTGAGCTATATCGCACACCCTCAAATGACAATCTCAAATCTGACTACCCAGAATAGCCTTTTTGCTGTTCTAGGTGAAGGACTCTTATCTATACCAAGTTTCATAAAAATCGGTTGAGCTGTAATTGAACAACAAACATCCAAACATCAAAGCAAACTTTCGCATTTATTATATTAGTAGGATAGGATTATAAAATTAAATACGAAACTAAAAGCATTTAACAACAAGTAACATTATAAAACAGATAATAAAGTAAAGTTCACACCACATAAACTAAATCTCAAACCGGGAGCTAATCTCCACTTAACGAGATTTCGATAAGACCTTCCTTCTAAATTCTAAAGAATAATGAAGCTCTTAGATTAAAACAATTCTCGGTGTACTAAAGGCTGCTAATCAAAAACGCCGCCAGGTATCTGAAGCTAAAGTTCTTGTATCAAAGAAAATAAGGTTGAAAATTGAGTACAATGATGATGAGAATAACCTTGCAACGATAAAGCACTGCCGGTTCTATTAAGGTGCAGTCGTAAAAATGGATAATGTCCAGTGCAAAGACGGCAAAGTTTTGATTTCAATTAGCAGAGAATGAACTCATAACTGAGACTCCTATTGTAATGGAATAGAGTTTAAATTAAAATGTATATATTATGAAGATGGTAAAGAACTCTGGTTCAATAAAACAATGAGTATGGTTTGTGAAAGTCGGAAAGGATCTACATGCACAATCAAATGTTAGAAATTGTGTGCTGAAGTACAAATCACGTTTAACTCTACTCGTGATTTCTGTTAGAGTAAAATGTAGCCATTGTTAAACAAACTCTGCACGAAAGGAGCCTCCGAGAAGCGCACTTTAATCCTTTCACTACACGGATTCTTTCACCGACGGTCATAGGCCCTTTTCAGGGCCACCATGCCACAACCTGGTCATTAACCCATTTCAGGATGACCAAGAAAGAATGAGCACACAGCAAGCAAGCAACAAACTCTGCATTCATCATCATTTCAGCCGTAAGACGTCCACTGCTGAACATGGCCTCCCCCACAAACAACAATACTCACCACGCTGGGCATGCGGGTTGGCGAGCGCAGTTAGAGCTATCGTTGTTAAAATGAGGGACGCTGCTGCTCATCCCCTAGCTTTTTTCCCTTAGTCGCCTCTTACGACATCCGCGGATAGAGACATAGAGGGGCCTATTCTTTAGCCGGGGCCACCACGGCCCACTCTGCATTACTTGCTTTATATATTGTAGACATCTTTAAATGTCTAGATACTCAGACGGTAATAAATCCTTAGGGATTATTGAAAATAAACATTTATATTGATGATAAATAGCGTCCGCCCGAGGCTCCATCCGTGTGTTCCTACCCAAGAAAACGTCCTTGTGTGCTATTATAAGCTTATGGACTACATATGTTCCGAATTTCATGCAAATCCGTTCAGCCATTGCAGCGTGATTGATCGAGCAATATCCGATTATCATTGTATCTCTTCAGTGTAACCCATAGCTTGATGAAGTGAACAAACGCTTTAGATGCTTGATTGACATAAACAATTTAAGCTTCGCGCAATCAGAGACATCCATAGTGCCCCATAAAAGCCACAACGTTCAACACATAAAACTTAAAAACGGAAATATTTTACGCATTCTCCCGACGGGACTCGACAGGCATCGAATAAGAATAAATCTGAAATCGAGACAATTGACTGCATCGCCTGCGACCTAAGGCCAGGGATGGACTCGGGATTCAATGTAGGAAAAAGAACAAGAGAATCAAATCAATTATGTACACATAATATATTTCATTTATAGTACACACTTTATATACAAGGCGATTCATAATATGTATGTTATCCCGAAAGAGGCTTATTCTATACCCAATTGGCAATAAAGTTTGCTCTGACTTTTGGAAATTCGTTATTTTTCATTAAAAACTCTATGTAATTTGACGTTTTGCTTCATAACCTCATGAATTATGTTGTATAATATATATGTGTGTTTAATATGTTGTTGATTATGTTGAATGGCCTCATAGCTCAGTTAGTAGTTACTATGCCTTCTGCGCTAGAGGTCGCGGGTTCGATCCCCGCACTGGACAAACATTTGTGTGATAAACACAGATGTTTGTTCTGTGTCTGGATGTTAAATATTTATCTACTATGTATATCAGTCTGTGGTACCCATAGTACAGGCTATGCCTAGTTTGGGATCAGTTGACCGTGTGAATATGTCCAGAATATTTATTTACTATATTATATTTATAAAAAAAACGGGTAAGATTTTTGTAATTTATATTCAGCAATTTCTTTGCCGTATTTAGATCTACGCAAATATAAGCGTGTAAGCCAAGCAAAAATCTATAAAAATAAATGGAACTTGCCCTTGTGTGCTTCCACGAAACTATTATTTTACTAGAAAAGAACTGCCTTTATCCTATTTAGCTTATAGTTCAGATAAAAGGGTCGAGTCGAACCTCCGAACGTTAATCCCTAAATCCAGCCACAAGGCCATTGTAAGTATATTCCGAGGGCTCGGAACAAAACTGTTGCTTTTTGTTTTGAACTGACAGGGCTAAAAGATTGAATGGACAGACCTGTAATGTCCAAGTCGTGCACTGAGTGAGCGTCACCGTAATATAGCGGAAACGTGGAAACGTTTTGGAGATGAGCACAGATGGAACAGGGAGTCTGTGGTCTATCATCATCAACATTTTAGCCGTCCACTGCTGAACATGGTCTCCTACAGATGCTAGAGCGAATTGCTATCATTTGGGGGGAAAGCCTGTGTAGCCTATAGGTGCTGATAAAACGCTCAATCTGTAAAGCGCTCATAAATATTATGCCAATCATTCCCTCCTTTCTTTATTTAAACAAAAAAAATAAGCAACAAATAATTTGCGATCGAAGTTGTCAATCTGACCGGCAAACATTTTAATTGGCGTTTACGCTATCAGCTGAGCTGATCGGTTCGGGTCCGAAAAAGCTATTTGGACAGTTTATGGGGCTACTTATCGGGATCTTGGGCTTGTCCCAAAAATAAAAGAGCAGCGGGCTAGTGTCTGAACTAAACCTAGAGTGTAATTCTTTTTTTTTTGTTAATGTTATAGGGAGGCAAATGCTAACGGCCCACCTGATGGTAAGCGGTTACCGTCGCCTACTGACATTTGCAACACCTGGATTGGGTAATGCTTTGCCTGCCCTGGAGAAACCTTTTTGTATTTTTCTTGAAGCTGTTCATGTTGTAGGTTAGTGGGAATACCTCGGAATTCAAACTAAACCCAATCAAAGGTATTTATAATTTGGTAAAGAATCTGTCAGGGAGGCCATGTTCAGCAGTGGACGTCGTACGGCTGAAATGATGCTGATGATGAAATAAAATACAAAAACTATTCACCAAAACACCCAGACAAACAGGTATTTAAATATCATGCCATTATTTGTCCCGGTTCGATTCCGGAACTTGCACGTTTGGCATCTCAACCAGCAAGTCATCCGCTGCGCGATAGTGATGGAACAAATTAGATTGGCTGATTTAAAAAAAAATGCGATTCCAAAACGTTTGCCAATATCCGTCGACCGAGCTTTTTTTTTTATACAACTGAGTTGGCAAACTATCATACGGCCCACCTGTTGGTAAGCGGTTACCGTAGCCTATGAGCGATTGCAATACCAGAGGCATCACGCACGCGTTGCCGACCCCGAACCCCCCCCACCCCTAAAGAGCTCTGGCAACCTTACTCATCGCAGGAACACAACACTATTTGAAACAAATAATGCTATTTGGCTGCGAGCTGTATAGGTTTCCCGAATATATTGCCTATAACTTGGACCACAGAAGTGAGATTGGCGTGAAGTGGCCGCTTCAAGTGGTTCACTATCGGCCTTATCCCAACAATGCACAAAAAGTGTTCCGTTATACAGATACGTATGCACCCAGACGTGCTCATTCTTAAGCCGTGTTCAAATGGCATGCGATATGTCATATAAAATATATTTCACAATGATACGTCTTCTGATGAAAGTCAGTTTTGAATATGCCATTTAAATGAAAATGAAATGAAATAAATTTATTTTGACAAACACAGACAGAAGACACAAAAAACAATAGAATATAGGTTAACGACAGGGAGATAGGTAGACGTAACACAGATAACATACAGTACAAACAACAACACATAAGTAGGTATCTATGTCATTTACAATATTTAAGTGCTAATTAGTCTCCCGTGTGTGTCAGCCAAAACAGGCATGGTCTCAGCATAATGCCGCTACACATTAGGATAACATGCAGCGGCGCTGGTTTTCAGACCAAAGCTAACGGTGACCTCACGAGCCAACCAATAAATACATATACATAATAAATTAAAAATATGAAATTTACATAATCCAATAAATCAAATTTAATGTTTCTCTGCAAAAGACAATTTTTGTATTTTTGCATTTGAGAGCGTACGTTATAACAACAACAACAACAAACAAGTAACAAAAATCCATACATCCAAACTTTCGCATCCCATCCTACTAATATTATAAATGCGAAAGTTTGTGAGGATGTTTCGATTATTGTTCAATCAAGCCGTAACGGCTTAAACGATTTCGATGAAACTTGGAATAGAGTTCCTAACCTAAAATAGCATTTAGGCTACTTTTTATGTAGGTACCACGCACGCGGGCGGAAGCTAGTTAGATAGATAGATAGAAAATGCTTTATTGCACACCATAAAAAGTACAAACATTAACAAAAAAACCATAAAAACTAAACTATGTGATGAACAATGTGTGTGAGCAAAATAAAAATAGTAATGAAAATAGTTTATAATATTAGTAGGATTGTGTCTCATAGGCTAGTACTTTATTCCACGGTTTAGTTTTTTTTTTTTTAATATTCCGGACGTATCACACACGATCAACTGATCCCAAACTAGGCATAGCCTGTACTATGAGTACCAGAGACTAATATACATAATATATAAATATTGAACTCCAGGACACAGAACAAACATTGTCCAGTGCGGAAATCGAACCCGCGACCTCTAGCGCAGACGGCAAAGTTACTACCAACTGAGCTATGAGGTGTGTCCTCATCAGTTAATATAACCGGTCATATTTAATGTTGGTTAAACAGTGCCTAAAAGCTAAAGGTAAAGACACAACAGACGGAGATACACAAAGGAATGTGGGGCGGTAATCAGCATCTTTGAGATAAGGGCTAAATTACGGCAAGCATGACGTGACAATTTGTTATGGAGATCGGTCGCGTGGGCTGGATGGTCGTTATACTATACTAGCTTCCGCCGGTGGCTTCGCTCGCGTGGTACCTCCATATTTTTTTTTTTTTTTTTATACAACTGAGGTGGCAAACAAGCATACGGCACACCTGTTGGTAAGCGGTTACGTAGCCTATGAGCGCTTGCAATACCAGAGGCATCACGCACGCGTTGCCGACCCCGAACCCCCCTCCCCCTAAAGAGCTCTGGCAACCTTACTCACCGCAGGAACACAACACTATTTGAAACAAATAATGTTATTTGGCTGCGATCTTCTGTAAGGCGGAGGTACCTCCCCAGGCGGGCTGCTCCAATTTAGAACGAGAAAATCTCGCTATGCCCTACCTCCTCCAAATAAGCCTATATGCTATTATTTTTTTATTTAATCTTTATTGCACACAAAAAAACAATGTACAAAAGGTGGGCTTAATGCCAAGGCATTATCTACCAGCCAGCCTGATTGGGTAGAAACAGGAGGTTGGCGTGCGAAAGATTGTAAATTATTCTTGCTATTCTTAGTAAAGAACTCTCTGTTAGTCTCTGGTAAAGAACTTTATCTATTCCAAGTTTCAACGAAGTCGGTTCAGCCGTTACGGCGTGATTGAACAACAAGCATCCACAAACTTTTGCATTTATAATATAAGTAGGATTTCTAGAAATATAAAATCGGTGATTGGATTTACATTTTCGAAACAAATTGATTATAAATAGGGGTAAATTTTTCGCAACAACTAGCTGTTTTTATGGATTTAAATATATATGTGTTAGGTGTATTGCAACAGAGTTGTTATCTTAAGGTGCACATTTTATATCTTTGTTTGTGAATTTGTTACTTTGTTTAAACTATTGGATAATTAGTGGATAATGTTCATTTAAAAAGGAAATCTCTGCAAAGACGGCATTTTTAGACTGAGTGTCTCTATAATATTAATTTTACTATTTTACTAGGTTCGTTTTGTTTTGATTTTATTAGTTACTAACTAAATACAGGTATCTAGATTGTTCAATGCACTTTTCCATTTACATACCAAGTTGTATCAACATACCCTAAAATAGGGGTCAAATTACTGATATGCATTTTCATAGGTCGCCGAGACTTAAATTGTGCGCCCACTTCGAAATTTGTTATCAATTTTATTTTCCGATGCATCAAATCACAAATTTCGACACAAATGCAGTAGTTGAGCGCTCATTTTATTCCAGAACATCTCTACCCCAAATATGGGTCAAAATTGAGCTTGAGAAGCTCAAAATCATTTTATTATTCGTTGCATGATACCCAACGCAAATGCAGTGGATGAGATCTCATTTTGTTCTGCAACATCTGTACCCCTAAATAGGGGTCAGAATTGATCTTGAGAAGCACAAAATTATTACAATATTCTTTGCATGGTACCCGACGCAAATGCAGTTGATGAGCTTTCATTTTGTTCTGCAACATCTGTACCCCTAAATAGGGGTCATAATTGATCCTGAGAAGCTCAAAGTTATTAAATAACTCGTTGCATGATACACAAATGCAGTGGATGAGCGCTCATTTTATTCTAGAACATCTCTACCCCAAATAGCGGTTAAAATTTAACTTGAGAAGCTGAAAGCCAAGCCCCAATCCAGTGATCCACCGCTCGAATACTCCTTTCTCAAAGGCCGGTTCTAATTGCAGGGAGCGTTCTAATTGAATGTTATTGGATCAGGATCACGCCCCACACGACTACCGTGATATATATCTGATGTATATCTTTGGTGTGGAACGTTTAAAAGGATTTATATGTTACTACTCTAACTTAAAGGCTGTTCTGGGTCACGAACTATATCGGTGCCAAGCCTGTTCTTAGAGACCAAGCCGTGAAGATTACACGGCTTGGTCTCTAAGAACAGGCTTGAATTAAACAAGGATATTCAAAATTCTTGTTATTGTTATTTCAGTAAAATATGTAGAAATAGTGAAGTAAATGGAAATCTTACCCCGTTGGGGAATGACAAGAAGTGTTTAAAATTGGTACCTGAAACAAAATAATAAGATGGTTCTGATTTTTTTTTAAAAGTACCTAACTTAAGTGTATTTATATGTGTGTGTGTAACTATGTTACCTACACTACACTTCAGCGATAAGACCGCCAATTGTATCACATAGATTAGTTTTTTTTAATTGTTTTTTAATGTTTGTACTTTTTATGGTGTGCAATAAAGCATTTTCTATCTATCTATGTATTGTGATCTTGATCTGGCCTCATAGCTCAGTTGGTAGTAACTCTGCCTTCTGCGCTGGAGGTCGCGGGTTCGATTCCCGCACTGGACAAACATTTGTGACTAACACAGATGTTTGTTCTGTGTCTGGGTGTTAAATATATATCTATTATGTATATCAGTCTCTGGTACCCATAGTACAGGCTATGCCTAGTTTGGGATCAGATGATCGTGTGTGATATGTCCGGATATTTATTTATTATTTATTTATTTATTTATCTATTTAGGGGTGTAAGGGGTTCCAAATAACTCCGTTCAGAACTCAAGCTAACCCCACCGGCCCGTGGTAAACTACTATATGAATTTTCTCCGAAATATTTAAATAAAACACGATATCCCATAAAACAGAGTACGGTCATCTATGCTACTGTAATAATATTCCAATGTATCAAACCCACAACCAATGGTTAGAAATCAATTGCAATGCTTTCAATCCACCCTCCGAATGTTTGGGTGACCGCTGTTCCGTAGCTCCACAATATTTCAATTTCGAGGATGGGCTACAAAAATACCGTGGATACTACGCCCCTGACCAAACAGATTACATGAGCGGACAATATCTAGGTACTATTAAACTTTTGTGCATTTCAAACAGAGACTGGTTATGTTTTCACTCCCCTAGCAAAAATAGCATTAATTAACATTACAAAGAGAATGCTGCATTTTTGGTTGCATGACAATTTTCTATTTAATTTTGCTAATGTTTATTTTAGAAGTTTGTACGAAATTATGAATAGAATAGAATATGTTTATTTGACTTAGGTACACACAAAAAACACAGAACGGACATAGGAACATTCAATTATCTACTTGTTTATTAATGTTACTGGTCTCCACGATACAGGCTTTGCCTAGTGTGTCGCCGCTGGCAGATTGTACCCAGCTTCATTCTTTTAGCACATAATTTTTTTTCTTTTATTTTTTTTTCAAAAGATTACTACTTATGGCATATTTTTAAATGCCAATTTTTGTCAGATTTGAATAAACTTCAATTTCGCTACGCGTAATGCACGGAGTCGAATTCCCGATGTTCGTCCGGAATTCAACTCTGAACATTACACGTAGTGGACATCGTTTTGTAAAATATTATGCAGATCAGCACCTGGGCATAACGCAATTAGTCTGGAAACGCTGCAACATGCGATTAAAATCACGTTAACCAAGGAATAATAGTAATGTAACCGCAACATCAATATTCCGGACATTTGGCGTATTGTCTGGACGCGCTCATGCAATTATTGTTTTGGCAATTTATGCTTGACATTACATAGTGGGGGTTTTTACGGCGCGTTTTAGTTAGTTTGTGTTACAAAACTTAGCAAAATGCTTTTAATAAATAAAAATACAACAAGCTTACCTGTTGGTAAGTGGTTACCTTAGCCAATGAACACTTGCAATACCAGAGGCACCACTGCGATCTTCTGTAAGGCGGAACTACCAATCAAGAGCGAGAAAATCTAGCTGTGCCCTACCTCGCTTAAGGTTAATAGGTATTCGAGGTACTTACCCGTCATCCTCATTTGAATGTCGTGTCGTGTCTAGTAACAGGGTGCCTAGAGAGCAAGCTGTCATCAAGTGGACATTTCTACCTGTCATTATCATTACCGGAGCTCATGACGGAAGGGACCTCGAGGTGTTTGGTAGAAGGTATAGGCAGTTGCAGATTCGGCATTCATTCATCGTGTGTTTTTTCAGTTATCGCCGTGTCGCGCGTTGATTAGTCTACAAAAACAAACTTTCAACGTGTCGTTAAAACGTTCATTCTATAATACGTTACGTGTGCGAATATATTATGGACTTTACTTGCTTTCTTGTCGTGTCATTCTTTCGTGGTCCTCCTGTATTAGGTCAGTGAGCAGCTTGAGCAGGTTAAGGTATAGCGGCCAGTAGAGTAGTAGAGAGTAAAAGTGGAAAGAATAAGTGTAGTGCGCCTCTTAGATGACTTATTTAGAATGGATTATGTTATAATGATCACTGCCTGAATGGCTACAAGGCCTTTTCTTTTATTTTTTTATTGGTGATGGTTACGCGTTTGACCACCATTACTTTTGCAAGTGAGATGTGGCCTAAGATGGAGCACGCTTTACCAGAAGGAACTTATTCACTCTAGATTTGAAGTCTCCTAGATTGTACTCATCCGGGAAAACAGACGCTGGCAGATCGTTCCACTCTTTGCCAGTGCTTATAATAAAGGTGGAGCAGAAACGTTTGGTTCGACACTGTGGTCGACCAGGTAAGGGTGGTAATTACCTGTGTTTTATCAAATTTAAACCACGAATTCATAATTTCATGAGAACGATACGGAAAATACTCTTGTCCCTTGCACCACCATGTTCAAAAGCGATGACAGGTTGACAAATTAATACGGTGACACATGCGGTGGGCTTATAATTCGAATGGTATCGAGAGACATGCGGCACATTGTCCCAAGTACTTACTTTAGCTAGGATTATTGAGTAAATGGTGATGTAGTTAGGAATAGATTATAGTTAAGAAGAGCTTAAAAGGTATAAATAGTTATTAGTTACTCACGAGCAAAGCCGCGAGCTTCCGCCAGCGGCTTCGCTCACATGGTACCAACATAAAATGTAGCCTATGCTATTCTAGGTAAGGCCTAGCAGTTCAGCGGTGTACGTCCTACGGCTGAAATGAAGAAGAAAGAAAGAAAGAAAATGTATTTATTTGACCCACAACGCAGTAAGTAGATAGGAAGATACAAAGAAAAAAAATACTTAAACCTAGTAATACAAAAACAAGAAAACAAAAACATGTAGGTAGGTGAGGCGGTAGGTAGGTTGAGTAGGTATGCGTTGTGTGGGGCAAATGGGTCCCGTCTCAGCATAAAGCTGCACCAAACATAATATGTACGGTGCGGCGCTGGTTTTCAGACGGGGCCTAGGCGACGTGACGTGACGAACATCAATAAACATAATATTTATAGTAGGTATGTATTAATAAATGGATAGTTATATTATATATTATAAGTAGGTACATAGTAGATATATTATATAAAATAATAAGTAGGTAGGTATATTATTAAATAAATAAATTTATTGCGGGCTATATTGGTAGACTCGGTAGTACATAGTGGTGCTGAAACAGAAAAAATAATAACACGCAGTGCGTTGGTAATTTAGACGGACCGCGCTCATTGAAATGATGATGATGATCTGTCATCATAACCACCAGTTAAGTAACTGTCTGTTTATGTGATGGTGGACAGTGGCCAAGCAGAACAAGCAATTCAAAACAATAGTTCCGAAACTAACATGAATTGTCCCAGAATATTACTACCTACTTCTCTGCTTATTACTTGCCTACAGTTAACGCCTGTTACTGTGGCTTTTATTAGACAATAGAAATAAATTGAAGCAAGAACTACACTGAGTCTACATCCAAACAAATTTTAAACTTCTTATTGACCTTGGTGACCTTAAAGCACTTCAAGCCATTGAAACTGCTTAACATATAAAGCAAATAATGACATTCGGATTTTCCTGATTCGTGCATATCAGTGGTCCGGTCTAAGACGTTGCAAAATAATCTTAGAGATTTTATTGAAATGAACTCATTTTTACTTCAACTTTGAGCTTCTACAAACCGACTACTACTCGTAAACTATTGAAGCATAGCTGTAATATTTTTCTCGTATTTTCAGTACCTATATGCTACTATTCTGATCACCTTTTGGTATTCCTCAATATTGGTTTAGCCAGTAAAGAAAACTAATAATAATTACTGTTGAAAATTAAGCTAAAATAATATTATACTAGGAATGAACTCTGTTTTCTACGACTACGACTACAAGTAGAAAACATAATTCAGATCACCAAACAAGCAGCGGGCCCAAAAGGCTGGCGACGGCGACGTTACCTCGTTGGATCGCTATACTGATCCTTTGTCCGAGGTAAGCACCAGCCCTTCGGTCATTGGTCTCATCCACCAGCCTCCTAGATAAAGCATCGAACACACTTATCAGCAATGTGCCACACCATCAGCCAGTAACTATACTAAAGCAGTTTACAAGAAACACGTCCACAGAGGGGCCACGTCGGCAACTCTCGCTAAATGGGCCGGAACTGACAAATGAGAAAGTAATTGCTTGTAGGAAGTTTTCTGGCTTTTTTGTTCCTAAGTTATTATTTGCTTTGGTGGATCGTGCCACGACAAAAACTTCCTGATGGTTTCTGGGCGTCGAAGTTGATTCCGAAATATTTGGCAATAGCATCCACCTCCTTCCACCTCTAGCTTCATCGCTCGCATTTTACCCGGATAAAAAGTAGCCAAAGTCACTTACCAGACAATAATTGGATTACCGAAATGTGCACGGACGATTCAAATTGCGCCATTCAGCGCAATCTAAATAGTATTAAAGTAAAGTATAGTATCATGTATTGCTTGAAATACATGACCAGGTGTTTTTATGTCTATATGTGAGTCAATGTATTCCTACCGATTTTTCAATGTGCAATATCTTTGTACAAATAATAACAATTAAAATAAACTTAGTAAAATAAAAATTAAACATGAAACTAATTGGATAAAAAACAACTAAAAAAATAAGGAATGTCAAGCCAAAAAATATTTGTCAGTTAAAAAATAATTTATAGAATAATAACATTTGTTTGAAAGAATCATTTTTAACGTTCTGGCGTTAAACCAAGCAATTTATGCCGAAGTCCCTTGAAAAATTGCGCATGCATCATTCATTTCATTCATTCAATCACTATTATCTTACAAATCATAAATGAATGTTACTTAGACTAAGATAAAAATAAACAAAAAACACATCACAACATCTTAAGTTAACTTAAATTAATCTAAACAAACTTAAATTAATCTCTCTTTGTTTTATTACAAACACTAAACGCCAGAACACCCATGTTTAGTGCACACAGAATGGCAACACAGCGATAATTGGCTGCTCTAAAATAGCAAACGACTGAAGCAGCGAGTAAACGCTAGTATTAACCAAAACCTCTAATTACCAGACTCGCCTAAACATTTATGGAAATACTTGTCTGGGAGGAATATCTAGAGGGCCAGCATTAGGTGCATAAAGAGGGGCTAATAAATTGGAGGCATCTAGGGGTTTTCCGCCTCAATACATAAGATGAGTATTTGAGAAAAATAACTCACATCAAGAAAACTGAATCAAGAAGAAAACGTACCTAAACAGGAATTGTTACTTTTAATTATAAATAGCCAAAGCTTTTTAGGCCTTGGCCTATTTTTCAGCCCCGGCTGAAGAATAGGCCCCTCCATATCTACCTATCCGCAGATGTCGTAAGAGGCGACTAAGGGAAAAAAGCTAGGAGATGGGCAGCGTCATTTTAACAACGATAGGTCTAACTGCGCTCGCCAACCCGCATGCCCAGCGTGGTGAGTATGGGCAAATCCCCCCACATGATAAGGATTTTGCTCTGTCTGTGGGGGAGGCCATGTTCAGCAGTGGACGTCGTATGGCTGAAATGATGATGATGATGAAAGCTTTTTACTTGGCATATCTATACAAATATCTATAAAACGAAAACTGAATACTTATAATAATATAATATCTATCAATAAAAAAGTTTCCTCAAGCAAAATAGGTCCATCCTGAATTATATATAGTTTTATGTAATTAGAACAAGGTGTTCCTCAAGGCAGTGTTTTTGGTTCGCAGTCGTTCCTGCTTTCCATAAATCCATTTTGGTCTATTGCTCTTTTATTTTTCCCCATACCTGACTACGTCCTATTCGTTTACTTGTTAAGTTTTGATTTCCTAAAAAGCAGCCTCCGTTATTATGATGTCCGTAATGCAACGGAGACGCGCAAAAATATACATGTAACGGAGATTCGCGTTCACTTATTTTTTTTTATACAACTGTGTTGGCAGACAAGCATACGGCCCACCTGTTGGTAAGCGGTTACCGTAGCCTATGAGCGCTTGCAATACCAGACACACTTCGTTGTATTTGTTTAATAATTCTTTTAGGCTTGGTGGCGAGGAACAAGCATTAACTTCCAGTTTCTAAGTGATTGTTCTTATTTATAGGATAAAAACAAATACTTTGACGACCTTGGTGGCGTAGCGGCCGAGTGCCCGTCTGAGACGCAAGGGGTGCGGGTTTGATTCCCGCTGTGGGAGAACAGTTTGCTAACTGCAAATATTTGTTCTGCGTCTGGGTTTTGTGGTACCATGGTACTCGTAGTTTCTGATACCCACAGGAAATAGTGTCAGAACTAGTGTGCGGTCAAGAATACATATTTATACAATAGGGTGTTAGAGTTTTGAAAAGCTTAAAAAGTTTTAAGTCCTAATATCACGGCCACCGTTTCATAGAAAATCAGAACTTGGCCACAGCTGGGCCGTAAATATGGAAGCTTACAAACTGAGGCTTGAGAAGGTTTATCAACATGCATCAAACGTTCCTTAGTTCAAAGTACCTAACACTAAATAATCTTAATAATAAATCTATTACTGGGATGTTTCGAAATGGAAGGGAAGGGAGGAATGATTTCAAAAAGTGAATTGATTTTACTAATCACGGCATAATGCTGTGCACGATGAATTTGCTCGAAAATCTTTAATCACACTTTAATCTTTTCACTACACTGATTCTTTCACCGACGGTTATAGGCCCTTTTCAGGGCAACTATACCTCAACCTGGCAGGGCCGGATGAACCCTATCAGGGCCCCTAGGCAATGCAATTCTCAGGGCCCCTTTTCTTACTTTTTAAAATTGTATACTTCCTCAATATTATTCCTTTTTTTTGACTGACTTCATAGCTCAGTTGTTAGTAGCTCTGCCTTCTGCGCTAGAGGTCGCGGGTTCGATCCCCGCACTGATCAAACATTAGTGTGATGAACACAGATGTTTGTTCTGTGTCTGGGTGTTAAATATATATATATATATTATGCGTATCAGTATCTCTGGTACCAATAGTACAGGCTATGCCTAGTTTGGGATCAGTTGACCGCGTATGATATGTCCGGAAAAAAAAAAAAAAAAAAAGGAGAGCACGGAATTTCTATTACCATTAAAAATTGCATTATTTTCGTCAAAGTATCCATCGCACGACAAATAAAAATAATCCCGCGCAAGGATCTAAGGCCGGGCGTCCACGGCGCTATCGCTACAATTAATCTCGCGGACGCTATCGCCGATCTGTTTGTGCTCGCCGCGACACGGATTTTATGATTTCATTCCGCTGCTGTCATTTGACACTTGTAAGAAAGTAGGACGAGATTTTAGATTTGGATGGCTTACATGACATGTGACCGCGTTTTGGAGCTTTTGTTATAATTTTGAGTGAGCCTGTTATCTTTTTACTGTACCTACACAAAAAACATATGTAACCGTATTTATGTCTAAGCCGGGCAATGCAATGTTGGAAGGCCCCTACCCGATGGACCCACGACATTGTGAAGGTTGCGGGAAGTCAGTGTATGGTTTTCCATACAGCCTTGAGCCTTTTGGCTCAAGACCGTTCGACGTGAAACTCTTTGGGGGAGGCCTATGTCCAGCAGTGGACTTCTACAAGCTGATGATAATGATGAACGATGAACATTGTTAGCTTTTCCAATAACCGTTTTTTATTCTCGGAAAAGACAGTAAAAGTTAATAAAACACGTACACATTCGAGTAGGTACCTACGAGTAGCTTTGATCGAATCGCGCCTTTAACTTCAAAGTGATGTTTATAAAGTAGTGTCGATTGATCGAACACAATATCGGATTTTTATCGAAACTACATAGTTTCCTACTTCTACTTTTTAAATCGAAATCCTTCGAATTTTATTCGACGGAAAACGTAACAAGAAAGAAAGAGTTTACAAAACTTTATAAAATGTTTCAGAAAATTATTTCAAAATACTACCTACTCTTTGCAAAGTGAACACAGAACTTGAGAATAAAAAAAAAATAACTATCACGCACAAGAGTTCCAATATTTTATCAACATGAAAAATTGATATTTAATGTTACCCAGTTTTTGCTTACTCTTCCGTCGGTTGAATACGCCATCAATCAATGGCCACGAGAACGAACCTTTTAAAAAACAAACAACGCGCGCAATTTCGAAATTCGAATCCTTTTCCCGCGGTCGTAATGACTTTTTGTGCCAGTTATTTTTAATGACGTGACATGGAGTCGACATAATGCCGTATTTAAATAACTTAAAAATGTTTTGTTGTTATTTGATACGTGCGTGAGTGTCAGCTAATTGACTGGACCTGTGACAAGTATTTTAATTTCGATTTGTACTGCCTTTATGTGCCAAATAAATGTATTGATGGACCGATCAGGCAGCAATCCTTTCATCTGGCAATTTGCGTTCGTATCGTTGACGCATCTCCAGCCAGTTAAGCACCTTGTAATTTTTTGACAGATGGCATACATTCATGACAGATGTCAATAATTTCAAACGCAGAACTCTTTAATTAACATAAACTCTGTTTTCTAACAGTAAACAAGTGAAAGAGAAGGCCATACTTTTATCGTGCCAATAAGTACCTAACTTAGACAGACAGTTTATAACTGACTGAAATTTTAGTTAGGTACTACCTAGACGCAAAAGAAAAAGATGCAGTGAAAAGAGTTCTCCATTTGAAATGGAAATGGGCAGGACACGTACAAAGAATGACAAACAATAGATGGCCCATAACAGCAACTAACTCCGATTGGCAAAAAACGGAGAAAAGGCAGACCTCCTAAGAGATAGAGCGACGACATCACCAAGATAGCAGGCAAGGCTTGGAGTAGAGTAGCTAGAGACAGGGAGACATGGAAGAAACTGGAGGAGGCTTTTATCGCTGATAGCGAATCTTGCATACCTACTTAGATTTTAAGAAAGTGTAGATATTTAAGTTGATCCTGATGCAGGAAACAATAAAGCTTATATTATATTATTATTACTACCTAGACGATGGGTCCTATAAATTAATTCCACGTGACTCAATAACGTCTTCGAGGCTCATGTTCATCATCATTTCAGCCGAAGGACGTCCGTCCACTGCTGAACATCAGCTACCCCACAGATCCCAGAGCGAATTCCTATCATATTCCTATCATACATAAGTACCACACCGGGCACGCGGGTTCGCGACCGCAGTTAGAGTGTATCTTTGTGAAAAGATAGTAGATAGATTTAGGAGGAGGTAGGGCACAGCGAGATTTTCTCGTTCTGAATTGGAGCAGCCCGCCTGGGGAGGTACCTCCGCCTTACAAAAGATCGCAGCCAAATAACATTATTTGTTTCAAATAGTGTTGTGTTCCTGCGATGAGTAAGGTTGCCAGAGCTTTTTAGGGGGGGAGGGGGTTCGGGGTCGTCAACGCGTGCGTGATGCCTCTGGTATTGCAAGCGCTCATAGGCTACGGTAACCGCTTACCAACAGGTGGGCCGTATGCTTGTTTGCCACTTCAGTAGTATAAAAAAAATAAAAAAAATAAAACTATTGCACAGAAAAATAGTACAAAGGCGAACTTAATGCTAAAAAGCATTATCTTCCAAATAACCTTTGTGTTTGAAAATAGAGGACTATGCTGCCCATCCCCTAGCTTTTTTCCCTTGGTCGCGTTTTAGGACATCCACGAGTAGGTAGATATGGAGGGGTTTTTCGCTATTCGTCAGCCGGGGCCACCACGGCCTAGGTTACGCCTTAGGTACCTATAATACAATAATACCTACCTGGGTTTTTATAATCTTTGCGCCTCACAAAACATTTCAAAAGCAAAATCGAGACGCAACGTGTTCATCTGATGTTTACAGTCGTTTATAGGGTGTTAATGACAAGGCACACGGCGCGCGCGCAGTCTGTCGCACGGTAAATATTTACCGAAATAAACGCATTCACACCGCGCTGGGACTTTGGAAATGTCTTGCAATATTGCGTAGTAATTTTATTGCTTAGCAAGTTATCACGGCGATAGAGAATAAATAATTTCATTTTAAAAATAAAAAATAAATCGACACCAAGTTCGAGATCGAGAACGAACCTTTTAAAAAACAAACAACGCGCGCAATTTCGAAATTTGAATCCTTTTCCCGCGGTCGTAATGACTTTTGATTTTTATGTGAAATGTGCACTTTCTTAAATTAGGGAACATTTGATGGGCTAAATCACATTCGTTTATGACATAAGCGAATGTGATTTAACAGAAAAACAGAGGTTAATTAGTAATTGATGTATAATAATGACTTATAAAGATTATAGAAGTAGGTACCAAAAACAGCTAATTTGAAAAAGCAGCTACGGGTTTGATTTCTATTTCCTCAATTTTCTTTATTTTTGTTGATAGTATAAGCCCCATTCGGGGTGGTATACATAATGATGTAGGTATATTTTGTATTATGTAGGTTTATATCATAGCCCAAACCCCAAACCTACAATTCAATAAGCCATCTTGTTACATATTTATCACTGAAAGACCCACCCCAAATAACCTAATCATTTTACGACCTCCCAACCTCTTTTACAACCAAATTCTATAACTCAATTTCCAAATGCCGTTTAGGTCGACCATTCGTTGGTGAACACAGAATATAAAAACAGACCCGACGAATATTTAGTGTATGATGTTGGCTATTGACGATCTCGGTGGCGTATGTTTGCATGATCTGCAAATATTTGTTCCAGGTCTGGGTGTTGTGGTACCATCATGGTAATCTTAGTTTCTAATACCCACGGCACAGGGAATCCTAGGCTCGTATTCAGAGACACGACTCAAGCATAGATTTAATCACAGATCAGCTGAACTCTATTTAAGTATTTAATCTCTTCTCAAACATAACTTTTATTCAAGAACGGTACTTAAACTACTCTCCGCTGAATCGAGTCTCAAATCTGTACTCAAATGTTCTCGTTTACATTTTGATTTATTTATAATGTTCGATCCGTTTTACGCAGAAATTCAAACAGCCAGGGTGGAAATAGAATAGAACAATAAAGTGAAGTATAAATATGCATCAAAGTACGTGTAACGGAACGTAAATGTCATTTGATTAATGTCAAATCACATCTAAACTCAAGCACCGATTTCGTCTGATTGACGTTTCAGAATAAGCATTTACTCAGGTGAACTGTGATCATTGAATCTATACTTAAATACTGTTCAAGAATTAGAATCTCGCCTCAAATCGAGATTTAAGTACAATTCAATGCTTGAGTCTTGTCTCTGAATACGAGCCTTAGTTTCTAATACCCACGACACAGGGAATCCTAGTGTGGGATCAGGACTACTGGACACCCAATACATGGTGTTATAATTAAGTAAGCTTTGAGTGACCCTAAAGCTCTAGAAAATGGAGCGTCAAATCTTTGACATAAATGTTAACAGAATAGTTATATTTTATGACCCCAGTAAAGAAGTGTCAAATCTTAAGAGGACACAGGACCGCAGTTTACCTAGTTTACGACTCTCCCTTATCTCCTGTGAGAACACGATACCTCGTAAATAGCTTGTGACAACACTGTGACCGTAAAAATAGTGTGTATGTCTACAGCTTACACATAACGAATTTCTGAATTCTGAGTATGCAAATATTTAGTGCATAATTGGTGCAATCTGAAAATCCAATTCAAAATTTAGGTGCCAAAGAGGTTTCTGAGATATGAGCCAAAAACTATGTGTCAGCTGGAGACCCGGGTCTACAGCTTGCACATCCAGTACTGACAAACGGCTGACGCGAGAGCTATGAAAACTAGCCAGATATTTAGTGCCAAATTAGTGCCAAAGGTACTAAAAATTTCAGGCCTGTAGCTTAAAAGGTTTCAGAGATATGAGCCAAAAACTATGTGTCAGCTGGAGACCCGGGTCTACAGCTTGCACATCCAGTACTGCCAAACGGCTGACGCGAGAGCTATGAAAACTAGCCAGATATTTAGTGCCAAATTAGTGACTAAGGTACCAAAATTTTCAGGCCTGTAGCTAAAAAGGTTTCAGAGATATAAGCAAAAAACTATGTGTAAGCTGTAGACCCGGGTCCCCAGCTGACACATTTCGTTACGCCAAACCGCTGATCAGAGGGCAATAAACTTTAGGCAGGATTTTAGCTTATAATTAGTGCCTAAGGTACCAAAAATTTCAGGCCTGTAGCTGAAAAGGTTTCAGAGATATAAGCAAAAACAGTTTTCCCGCCAAAAAATTCAAATAAAGTTATTGAAAATCGCCTCATTGCGACGTTGCCACTTCGCTTAAAAAGATTGTCAAACGACTTTAAACTTTATTTACATGTCACGAAGATTGATTTTGGTATTTGATCATTAAAAAAGTTAATTTGGTTTGTTGAGTTTAGTCTAGGAGCTCGGAGGATAAAATAGTTTTCAGCCAAAACATACCCAGTGCTGCCATCGATGTACCTTGTGTGTCGTACCTCGAAAAAGAGAGATTTATCTTTTACTTCAGTGAACTAGTGTATGTATACAAAATGTTCCGGAATTAGTATATACACATCAACGATAAGTTGAATGACCTCCCTTTTGGATACTTACCTATTAGAGGACATGTATCACAAAAATATTTTTTCATTTTGCAGAAGTCCACTGCTGAACATAGGCCTCCCATAAAGAGTGCCACGACGAACGGTCTTGAGCCATTTCCATTCAGTGAATTACAGTAACCTTCGCAATGTCGTCGGTCCATAGGGTGCGGGGCCTTTCAACACTGCGTCATTCGGTGTGTGGTCTCCGTTCGTAACTTTTTGGTGCTGGCAACGCGCACTGACTGTAGGCTTTCGTCTTGAGGGTCTCTGTGGTAGGTATATAATATGCGACGAAGATGAAGTTTTCCAAACGCTGGCTATGGATAGAATTGGCTGGATATAGATAAAACAGAATCGAAACTATTATGTAGGAGGTATCTTTAACCTATTGAAGTCCACTGGACATACTGTACCTACCTCTAATGTAGGTAAGTTACTAACATTTGTTAGTTACTAGCATAATTTTTGTGATACCTACACAGCTTCTTATTAGGTAGTATCTTCATCTTCTGAATTTGTTGTACTTCTAACCTAGCCGTTATCTCATATGTAAGATAGGTGTCGATCGATCTAGATAAAATAAAAATATATTGTAAGTAATTGGTTAGTACCTACCTACATAATTTGTTACTTCGGTTGAAGTTCCATAGATTTTCAATTTCGAAACTGACGTATGAAATTGGCCTCCATTGTAGCCATCATCATCATCAGCCCACACTAGTCCACTGCTGGACATAGGTCAACCCTAATACGCGCCACTGAGCCCTATGTCCGGCCATTCTCATACACTTTCTGCCCGCGCCACCGCCCCGCATTTCATAGATCATTGCTCCGCCTAGCCACACACTAAAACAGAAATAAAAGTCTGTCAGAAGAAGTCAGGTAAGGTATTTAGGTTAATCAAGATACCTTGGTAGGTAGGTAGGGAGCACATATGAAAGTTGGATATGCAGGTATCTATTAGGTACTACCGTGACGTATTTGCTCATTTTGTTCATATCTAAGTTGGCTAGTAAATTATAGATGGTAGTTACCTAGTACCTAGGTACTAGTTATTTACCTATTTATAGTTTTTTGAAGTGTTTTATTACGCATTTAGGCAATTTAGTTCTACCTAAGTTTGGTTAGCTCTAGGTACTAGGAAGCCATCTATTACTTTCGTGACGTGTTTGCATAATATTATACAATCCTACGTACTTTATGTAAGGTACTTACTTATGTAGGTCTACCTAGGTATAGGTTACTAGGTACCAAGTATTTATTATACCTAGGTACTACGTACCTACACTTTGTACCTAGACCTACAAAACATAGGGAAGTAGGTAGGTACCTCACATAAGGTAGGTAGATGTGAACCACTTATAAACCACGTCACGAAAGGAATAGATGAGTAGGTTCCTATGTGACATGATGAGTTGGTTCCTATGTGACATGATGAGATATATGACTCCGCCGTCTAAAGCTAGGTGGCTTCGTATTATTGGAAAAATTATTGCAATAAAATGCTGTGAATGCGCACCCCAACGCGGGAAGTCAGTGCAGATCTTATTCCCCCATTTAGAATTAGATGCTGTGAATATGGCTGGCTGTACATTATCAGAGTGTCCACGTCCTTACAGGCTGCCCGATATTGTACAGGCGCGTAACATTATCGTGTCATTCTTTCGTTCTTGAAGTTTGCATTTTTTTATGCTTTTCCCTTTCGGGCTGGCTGTGGCATCTTATTCCTGCCGCCAAGTCTTTTGCTCTCAAATCGAGAGGCTTATGTATGTTTAAAGTATATATCATGTAGGTTAAAGAATTCAGAAGCTTAGATAGGATAAGATGATGAAGTATCACTAAAATTATGCTGGTAACTAAAAAAGAAAAGGCGTCATAATCTAAAAATAAACAAAAATTTTGTAGTTATAATATTATAATAATACCTACTATAGTTTTTATTTGGTACATCAAAGTTTCTAAGTGGTAGTGGTGGGTAACTCACTCAAAATACCTGAGCTGCAAATCAGCTCGCAGCATGCGCTCTTGAACCGCGCAAGTAGATCTATGAATGATTTCAGATGAATCAGGTAAAGTGAAGCAAACAATGCAATAAGGTACTAGCAATCAGTTCATCAAACGGGTCAGCTTTTCTAATATGGACTTAATAGTGTTGAAAATAATACAAATTGTTATCGTATGAAATCGTTTCTAATCAGGGTCAGGGTCGCATGAATCGCAGATGAAGTAGAACTACTTTGAGCCGTTGAGCTGCTTCAGCTGCTTGGGAGCGACGTGATCCATTTACCTGCGGCTCAGTACCCTGTGATTCGATCTGGATGCGTGTTCTGACTCGAGTTCATCATCATCATTCCAGCCGTTTGAAGTCCACTGCTGAACAGCGGCCTCCCCCACAGATTTCCGGAGTGACTTCCTGTCATGGGGGTGGGGGGAATTTGAAAATCTTTTTGAAAATAGGAGAAGCTGCTGCCCATCCCTTACTCGCCTGCCTAGTACGACATCCACGGGTAGGAGGTTAGGAGGGGCCTATTCTTCAGCCGGGGCCGCCACGGTCACTGACTCGAGTTATCCACCTCTAATTAGTGGTAGGTACACTATGTACAGCAGTGGACTCAAATAGGTGATGATGATGATACTTACACAATGGTTTCGATTCTGTTTTATCTAATGGCCAGCGTTTGGAAAACTTCATCTTCATCCCTTAAAATATACCGCAGAGCGCCACAAGCAAAAATTTAGCGCGATCGGGGCCCAGATTTGTGGCATTGTATTGTTTCCTATTAACACGTAAGTACTCGTAGTGTGCGATCTGACTATACCTCTGGTTTCTTCATGATGTTTACCTTAAACCATTTTGGCGATCTACTCTCAAAAATTATAACAACCAAAATAACGAACGCGTCACAATATTATACGTAAGTGCCTCGTTATAATGACTAAATAAAAGTTTTTTATCAATAAGTCATATTGAACTAAAAAGCTAATGAGGGTGTGCAAAAAAGTGTAATGACGGTCGATTTTTTTATTACAACGATCTGCGACTCTAAGAAATAGTTCTTTCAACCTCTACACTTATTTCGTCGCTGCAAGTAAAGTACCGCTGGCATAGCGGTCGAGGCGGTGGACTCAATAATCGTCAGTAACGACGTGCCCTGGATCGAATCTCTTCATCCGAATCGACTTTTTGCGTTTTCTGATCGTTCCAGAATGCCCCAAACAAGAAACCATGTTGCCGTAGAATTAGAAAATTGACCGCTGAAATACAAAAAGCACAAAACTTGAATTTGAAGCTTCTAAAGGAACAAGACGACTGCGCGAAGGATTATAAAATCTCTTGGCGCAAAATGGGTCACTCAAAGTAGCATTTGCAGAACAAGTAATAAAATTACAAGAGACTGAAACGGAAAGAAATAAGCTAAAAGAGATGATTGAGCGACGAACTGCAGATCTCAATGAATATGAAGAAGCATTAAACGTAATACGTATGCACGAAAATAATGCAGCGCTGTTCGAACCACTACAAAAAACGCTCCAGTTGGAAACCAATGAGAACACCCAAATACTTAATGAAGAATTGGACAATTTAATAAGCCAAATAATTGAGCTCCAAAGTGAAAACATAAAATTAAAAAATTCTAGACACACCGTAGATATTAAAACTGCAGCAAAGACCAAGAACTTAAGTAAAAATATTATAACATTGAATAAACAAGTGAAACATGATAAAGACTAACAGAATAGAAAGAAAAATACAAAAAAAATTAGTAGCGAAAAAAGAGAAGACAAAAACAATTAAAACGAGTGAATCAATAGCAACAAAACAGGTCGTGACAATAAAGAATAAAGAAGACAACGGGATTACTACGAGAATAGGACTTCGATCCGTAGAGAAGCTAACGACAGAGGAGAACACTGGAAACCAAACGAATAACAGTACCCAAAACCATGAACCCAGACTTATAGCTGAGGATACCGCCGTAATTTCACAAAATAGACCTAAGAAAATGCTAATATTGTGCGATACATACGGAAAATCTCTTGGAGAATTTATACACTTACATAATAATGACTACCAATCTGTTCTATCCATTTGTAAGCCAGGTGCTCCTATCAGAGAGATTATAAATAACTTGCCGACACTGACAAAGAATTTGACTCAGGGCGATGATGTCGTCGTGATTGCCTCTGACTTCCATCATCAATCAAGACGTAAGTCTACGAGATACGATTACATCGATGGCAACACGGTATGTTTTGGCTGAAAACTATTTTATCCTCCGAGCTCCTAGACTAAACTCAACAAACCAAATTAACTTTTTTAATGATCAAATACCAAAATCAATCTTCGTGACATGTAAATAAAGTTTAAAGTCGTTTGACAATCTTTTTAAGCGAAGTGGCAACGTCGCAATGAGGCGATTTTCAATAACTTTATTTGAATTTTTTGGCGGGAAAACTGTTTTTGCTTATATCTCTGAAACCTTTTCAGCTACAGGCCTGAAATTTTTGGTACCTTAGGCACTAATTATAAGCTAAAATCCTGCCTAAAGTTTATTGCCCTCTGATCAGCGGTTTGGCGTAACGAAATGTGTCAGCTGGGGACCCGGGTCTACAGCTTACACATAGTTTTTTGCTTATATCTCTGAAACCTTTTTAGCTACAGGCCTGAAAATTTTGGTACCTTAGTCACTAATTTGGCACTAAATATCTGGCTAGTTTTCATAGCTCTCGCGTCAGCCGTTTGGCAGTACTGGATGTGCAAGCTGTAGACCCGGGTCTCCAGCTGACACATAGTTTTTGGCTCATATCTCTGAAACCTTTTAAGCTACAGGCCTGAAATTTTTAGTACCTTTGGCACTAATTTGGCACTAAATATCTGGCTAGTTTTCATAGCTCTCGCGTCAGCCGTTTGGCAGTACTGGATGTGCAAGCTGTAGACCCGGGTCTCCAGCTGACACATAGTTTTTGGCTCATATCTCAGAAACCTCTTTGGCACCTAAATTTTGAATTGGATTTTCAGATTGCACCAATTATGCACTAAATATTTGCATACTCAGAATTCAGAAATTCGTTATGTGTAAGCTGTAGACATACACACGTAAAAATAGCCTATAGAAAAACTTGGGTCTGATTGATGAAGTAAGGATGAGTTCATAGCTTACCTATTGCTCTGAATGAGTACTTAGTAATGAGTATTGAGTACAAAATCCCAAGGATAACTTTGAAAAGTCTTACATTTTTCTGGTTCCTCGAGACCAAGCTTGGAAGAATCAGGCACAACACACACGGTTTTTTAACCACCCAACCGTCACATACATAATCCTGACACCACACTAGGATTCACTGAGTCGTGGGTATCAGAAACTATGAGCACCATGGTACCACAGCACCCAGACCCGGACCAAATGTTTGCAGTCCACGAAAATTTATCCCGCAGCGGGAAACGAAGCCCTTGCATTCGCATCTCAAACGGGCACTCGTTCGCTACGCCACCAAGTTCGTCTTATAAATAAATACCTTTTGATTTTTCTGCTCGAAAACACCACTTCCCACCAATTTGATTTAAAAAATCATACCTAAAACAAAAGAATCAGCACATTAAAATAGATAGATAGATAACACTTTATTGATCACCACACGGAAATAATACATGAGATCATAATTATAAATTTACAAGGCAAATCAATGGGCGGTCTTATCGCTAAAAGTGATCTCTACACTTTAACATACTTAAAAATGTCCAAACTTAATCGTTTTCAGAAAACTTAATAAGAGTACACCGTTGATTGTTGCACGTGTGAACCCAAAATAGATGCTTTGACAAATTGTGACGGACCAGATGACACCTGTCATAACAAGGGGTATTTTAAAGTAAAATATGATACTATTTTGAAAGTCTAAACGAGGAATAGATTATTTGGCTCGAACTTCAAACTTTGAATTAATTGACATCATATTTTGTCATCCATCACAGATTTATTTTCACACTGAAAACATTTATCTAATTTGATACCTATTGATTTGATTCGGTCGGATCATGGTTTAAGTTATATCTTAGTAAAATGGTTATTATTAATATAGGTAGGTATAGAAATAATATTATTTTAATTTTATCGAAAATGGTTCGAGTAGTTCGTACACCGTGTAATTGACAAAGTCGAGTATTTATTCCTTCGTTAGGAGACTATTTATAGCGATATTTATTGGCATGTTTGGACTTTGGGTGAGTCTTGTGTGTTTGGTTAGCGATCAATCCTTCATTTTACGACGTGTTTTGAACGGATACAAAAATGGATTGTATTATGGTTTGGAAGTCGCTGGATGGAGAAGGCTCAAGACCGTTCGTCATGGAACTCTTTGAGGGAGGCCTATGTCCAGCAGGGGACTACAGGCTGATGATAATTATGTTTGGATGTCTGTGGTTCAATCACGCCGTAACGGCTCAACAGATTTACATGAGAAACTTGGGAGAGATATAGTAAATTACCTAGAATGGCATTAGATTTACCTAGAATAGCAATAGTTTTACCTAGAATGTGTATGCTATACAGGTCTTTTCGCGGTACCATGCGAGCAGAGCCGCTTGCACAAGCTAGTAGTTTATAAATTTTCACCTAAATTGTAAATAAAATGATTGCAGACAATAAATAATTATTACTTCATCAATTTATATTATAATAATTACTACGATTTATTATAGTAGATACTAACAAAAGTTGTATAACAAATGACTTATTTATGACCACAACTATCTGTCGTTACACAAAGTAACTGCTTAGTTACAACTTACAACTCATAGTATCTCTGTTTATTTGTATTACTATTTCTATAAATAAACACTTGGTATAAATAGAAATAGCTCTCGTCTAATAGAACATTCTGTTGTATCACTACGCACTCATCAACATCGTTTCAGCCATATGACGTCCACTGCTGAAGTGTGCCGTGTTTGTTGCCTGGGTCTTCTAGGCTTGGTCGCTAGGAACAGGCATAGTGAATAATTCAGGACCAACGAGGGATGGCAAGGTCAGCAATTAAACACGGCTTTCAAATCGAATGTTGTATTTATTACTCATAAAGAAGAAGGATCATTGCATTTTACTCATTAGTCTCCCGAAACGCAACTATAGCGCGTTCTAATATTGGTACGAATTTAGCAGCGCCATCTAGTTCGGTTTCAGAACACTAACAACGAATCTTATAATCTACTAAAGTAATTACTGTTCCCGACACATAGCATCACCTAGTTTCTAAGACGTTTCAAAGTGGTCCTAGTGATTTTATTGAATTAAACGCCCTTTGACTTTGACTTTGACTTTGAACATGGAAGGACGTGAAAATGCGCACTTAAATTTTCGAATGGATAACTCATTGGTGCATGACTGGGTTCGAACCTACGACCTTAGGATCGAAAGTCTTTGTTATCTCTGGCTATTTATTACATAAATGCGAAATTTGGTTGTAATCCGTTCAGTTGTGATCGAGTAACAAACATTTTCAAATCTTCGCATCTCCGCATCTTCGGCAATACGTACATTTAAATCGATGTTTTGTAAATGTGCGTCTTTTCTCATGTCACTTTCTTGTTTTAATATCAAATGTTATCGCGATATTGAATTTAAAAGTCCGTGCACAAAGCTCATTTTGCATTGCAAACTAACTGGCAGTTTCGTTCATATTTTTTTATATATAGGTAGGTACCTTCTGCCACTGTCAGTGACCGGTCAACTTCACCCTACAAAAATGTACGACCAATAATTACAATAAAATTGACATTAATCTTAACCCCATTTCCTCCTGCTTAAACGAAACTGACTGTTATTCCGTTGAAATAAGATGTATAAACATTACTGTGGATACAAAATCTGCGGAAGATTGATGTCTTTATAATTGACCCAGACGATGAAAGAGAAATAATTGTTTTATAATTTTGTTTATGAAATTGTCGTTATGGTATGTAGTTTTACGATGGTATTCATACAGTTCAAGTCGTTGTGTAAGTATTTAATGAATCTTTCAACGTCGACTTTACAAAGTCCATTTGCCCTTCATAAGTCTACAAAGTCAGTCCACTTGATAATTTGATGATCGATCATCAATTCCTACCCCTGTACCATCAACTGCGATTTTGTTTAGGCGTTGAGTGCTTGCTTACTTGTCGTGATAACAACATTAACATAATTAACAACGCTTAAAAAGTTAGGTCAAAGCCAAAATGAGGTTTATTTCAATAAAATCACTAGGGTCACTTTGAAACGTCTTAAACACTAGGTGAAGCTACGCCTGTTCCTCGCGAATCAGGACCTACAAGCCTACAAGAATCAGGCAACAAACAAGGTGCGCGTGCACATTTTTTTCGATCATCCATTTTCACAAAATGAAATGTAGAGCTTTAGTGTGGTGCCGATCGAACAAGGATCAAAAGAAAAATAATGAGGTATTATATAAAAGCTAATGAAAATTTGAAAAATGGCTATTAGCAAAAAATCATTGAATAAGTAAACTAAATCTCAGTTATTTCATGCGACAAAATTGCACATCCAAATGATTTGCTTTTTCGACGAGCGTTTATTGTAGTAGGTAAGTAATTACTTAACAATTCTAAGAAATCACAGGTTACAAAACTAAACTGAAATGCTGAACAGCGGAAAATTGCAGACATAAGTGCAATCGTTCTGGATTCCCCGAGGATGTAATGACACGGGCCGAATGCCGCGCCTCTACTTGTCTTTGTACGAAATGCAAAACAAGCTAATAAGAAACGGAATAAATCCTTACTTCTACATTTGCTTCAGTTATATTTAAAGCGTTCCATTTTCATTGCATGTTTACTGATAAGGCCAGGTCAAGAGTACCATAAACCGACGAGCATGTATGATGAATATGATGAGAGTGAATGAAGCAAGGTATGTCGGGATCGTAGCAAGTGGAAAGCTGTGGTCTCTGCCTACCCCTCTGGGAAAACGGCGTGATTTTATGTATGTATGTATGTAACTAATAACCAACGAGGGCACGAGTGACGTACCTATTTGTCGAGTGATTGGTTATTTCTCGGTAACCATTTGTTTATCGTTTGGTCATAGACTAGAGTTTTGAAACCACAAAGAAAGTCTGCACCTATCTATTATTAACTTTTGGTCAGGCTTGCTCGTAAGATGTATGTGAGGATGAGAGGCTTTGAGGATGTGAGGTTACTCTTTCTTGCCGCAACCACATTGTGAATCATTTGTGAATATTTTCTAGATTGAAAGATTTTATAAATTATAAGAAAAACCAGCTAACTATTGTTATTGCCTGCATTTCATCAGCTATTTACCTCAACAGAAGAAACAACATGCTTGTCATTTGGCGGCCTGCATTCTTTCAGCGCCGGCCGAAGCGCGTCAACCCATCAGCAGGCCGCTAATGTATCTCAATGTCTCGACTATTTATAAGTTTATTGTCTAACCATTCTTCAACAGGGCCATCAGTTAGCGGGGCTATTGCCTATTGGTTAAGCGAATACAATGTTGAAAACCAAATTCATTCAAGGGCATAATCGTCTCAAGAAATTTTAGAAGTTCCTTAACATTACCTGAGCTGCCAGGCTATTGCGTAAGCGAAATGGTAATGAAGAACGCAATTTTAAGTATGCTTTTAGCAATTATAGCGACATATGAAGTTTTTCCAACATGAAAAGTAAGCTAAGATCTTGAAGTTTTCCCTAGTCAAGTTTGGAACGTTTTTAATGTGGCTAAGATTGTTCAAATTACCCTCAAAGTTACGAACTTCATTGCCATTACGCTTAGGCAATTGCACCACTGGTCGGCTCCTGTTTAAACGATTGTTTTTCAACAAATTCAAGTACACAGGACGGGAACTAAGATCGCGCAGGTACATAATCGTTAAAAGCTTCTATCTATAGAAAAGTTATAAAACTTGCACCGCTACACTTCGTATGCGGCATTAAAGCTGAGATAGAACCTTTTTGGCACACGCATGCACCTCGGCACTGACTAATGAATACCCTAGTTTTGTTACTTACTACCTACTTTTTTTGTTCCTTACACACCTCTTTGTTACCTGTAGTGTCTTTTCTGATTAGTTTGTGCTGTGCTTGTGTGTGTCCAAAATAAATGTATTTTCTTTCTTTCTTTAGATTGCGCAGACGTATTTATTTAAGCAATAGATAATAGCTTCCGACTGGTAGTGATCTGGATCAGTTGAGCTATCTATAGATCGTTTGTAACGGTCTTTAGATGGCTCAACTGTTTCTTGTATATTTTGTAAATATTAACTTGTATTAGTTTTAAGTTTCTTTCTGTAAATAAAGTTTATAATTTAGCAATAGATAGATATTTCATAAAGAGCAACGTATGCTCTTATAATTTTTGCTAAAGCTCATCAGTTATCAGTTATTTACATTTTTGTAAGCTTTTATTTATACTTGATTATAGTATAGTATAGTTGAATTATTTACATCACTACAACACGCAGAAGTAAGGTGAGGGTTTAATTATTTTATGATTTTTGAATTGTTTTTTCTCAATAACCGCAAATCGCACAGTTTTGATTTTTATGACAAAGATAACTTGAGCATTTTATTTACGTAAATCCAAGACAGAAACGCGATTGGTAAAACTTTTCTCGATAGATTTATTTTTTAAACTTGGGTCCTCTGCAACAGTTTTTTCGAAAATACTCTGAGACTATCTAACAAAAATAACTTTTTACTAAATATTTTGTTAGACAATAGCATTGGGTACCTAAATCCAAGACACTTTTTTATAAAATAGATAGTTTTTGAGATAATCGATATTTTCTTATATTTCGCTTACGTCGATTACTTTCGAGCGCCTTCTAACGCTTGCTATCTCTTTCCGAATTCAATTACAGTACATAGCGCTGTCACTTTCTTCACTCCGCCCACTCGACAATTTATTATGATTTTTGTATCCTCTTAACTAGGCACCTTGCTGCAATGTTTTGTCTCATTCTTACTCGCGAGAGCGGTAGGCGGTGTGCTGTGGTGGGAGGGGGAAACACATTCCACGCAGGTGCCATGTTGATTTCTGCATGTGGTACAAAGTTCAAATTATGAGTGACAATCATAGCTTTATGTATCCACTGTTTCGTGAAGACTTCTTCACAAAGTAAATTCGCATGAAACCGCAACATGACTTGGAACATTAAAACATGTACATATGCATTGAACTTGGTCGCCTGACCGTCCCGACCACGGTCGAGTGATCACCACAGTCACCATCAGTCGCCGTTATTATAGCATCGGCAAAAACACTAATAACCCATTGTGCTGAATGAAACAGTCGTACCTACCTACGCTCAGACAAGGGCGGATCCAGCCTTCGAGTCAGGGGGGCTTACTTAGTCGAGGTCCAGTCAGGACAGGCCCAGCAACAAACGAGGCTCTGGTGGCTCTGGCCCACCAATCCGCACTTGACCAGCGTGGTGGGTTACGGTACAGCGTTGTGGTATTAAATTGATCAATGAGTTTTTTTTTCTTTATATGGCACTGCTGCCATTACTAGCCTATTGTGATTACTTTTGGACCCCTTTACAGGGCTTTCAAAGTTCACCGCAGAGCACAGCAGCTGTTAAGAACTGAAGGATTTTCTGAAAAATTATCAGTGGTCGACCTATACCCAGCCCAGGGGGGTCATGACCTCCATGACCCCCCCTGGATCCGCCATTGCGCTCAGACGGAAATCGCTTTTTTCGGCACGATTGTAATTTCGGTATAATTTGCTTTTAAATTGCGCGATTGAAGCTTGATTGGAGGTTGGGTAATGTCAATCTGTTTGTTTTTATTGTAGCCTACAGCTGCATTTAATGGAATCCTCACGATGTTTTCCTTCACTGTTTTAGTATAACGTCGTTAAGCACTTCAATTTCCTCAAAAAACTCAGAAACCCACGCTCTTCGGATCGAAAGTTGGAGAACTTCCCATTAGGCCAACACGGCCAATTACGTCATTTAATATTGTAATGGACGCCAAATTACGGCATAAACTTGTTAGCAATAGTGAGTTTATCCGACGACTGGGGAGTGTCATGGCGTCTGTTTACTCAGTCTTGTGTGAGATGTAGTATCCGAATGCAATCCAGCCACGCAAGCCTCGTACAGGTGGTAAATCTCTGCAAATTGAAGATATGGGGCTGATTTGAAATGCATCAGCTTATACGATCCAGCTGTACTGAAACTAATCCTGGTATTATTCGCACTCTTCAGGCATATTACTCAACAAAAAAAAAAAAACTCTGATTAAATTTATCAAATTTGTCCTTGCTTGCTTGCTTGTCGTGATACTGATTCTTTCTTGGTCATCATGTATTAGGTCAGTGTCAGGTTGAAGTATGGTGGCCATAAAAAGGGCCTATGACCGTCGGTGAAAGAATCAGCGTAGTGAAAGGATTAAAGTGCGCCTCTTAGAGGCTCATTTCGTGCACAGTGCAATTACTCTTAAAAAGACTTAAAATTGGTGTACTTGTTTGTGGTGACCCTGAGTTGTTCCGGGTTTGGGTGCTGTGGTACCATCGTATTCGTAGTTTCTGATACCCACGACACAGGGAATCCTAGTGTGGGGTTTAGGACTATGTATGTGACTGTTGGGTGTTATTTATTTATTTATATACCAAGAAATTTAGTTTAGGTCTAAAATACGAGCTCTAGAATCTCTTTCATCTTAATTTAATGATTGTAAGGTAATAACAGTTGAAATGCCCAGATTGCCCGGAAACGAACTAAACCTGGACATCATACATTATGTTAATCCTTGCCTGGTCTCCTTCAAAGTGTCGAACATAACAGACAGCCGTAAATGCATCACTGATTCTTTCTTGGTTATCCTGCAGGTCAGTAACCAGGTTGAGGTATGGTTACCCTGAAAATAGCCCTGATAGAATCAGTGTAGTGAAACTTTGAAATGATTAAAGTGCGCCCCTAAGAGGCTTCTTTCGAGCATAAGAAGTGGACTTCGATAATTTCTATGATTTAAGATTGAAAGTCGCATCTATCGCTGTAATACATTCATCATATAACTCTCGTCGTTTCATTGGTAACCATAGCATACATATCCGGGCGCCATACGCCACTCAAACAAACAGACGCACAGACAAATATTTACGAACAATGTTACCGGCTCGCGTCAGGTCTGTTTACTTGGATGAGGCAGTCGTAAAACTTATAATTAGGGGGAACCTTAGAAATTGTTTAGGTAACAGGTTGTTGTAACATTCGTCATGATCATCATCAGCCTGTGTTGGAAGGCTCCCCAATGGACCGACGACATTGTGAAAATTGCGGGAAGTCGGAGGATAGAGCAGGCTCAAGAACGTTCGTCATGGCACTCTTTGGGGGAGGCCTATCTAAGTCTAGCTGTGGACTTCTAAAGGCTGTTGACTATTGACTAAAGCTATGAGGGACTTCGAGGGGCAAAAAGTCACGATACACGCAATCATTTTATTTCACTTCACTGTAAAACACCACCATAATTATACACTACCATTCAATTGAACACTAGTTTTGTGAAATAAATTGAGATTCCCGCCAAAATTTCTCACATTTCTCAGTTCTTGTCGTCCTCATTTAAAAAAAAACTTCATAAATGAGGTTATTGCTAAAGTTAACACAAAAGCCCTAAGTTGAAATAACATTGTTTTTGGCAAATGGCCTATTCAAAATTCTTTAAATCATGTTAAATGCAGAGCTTTCCTGAAAACCAGTGATCCGTCATATAATTTCCGTAATTTAGCAAAGAGGCAGATGCAGAAGTATATTATTTCTTTCATCATTTCAGCCGTACGGACGTCCACTGCTGATCATGGCCTCCCCCACAAATTTCAAGAGTGAATATCCTATTTTCCTTTTAAGGTTTATTTTTTTTCGGTTTCAAGTTTCTTTTCAAGGAACCGTGATCCATGGAATTTGTTTGAATAATGACCATTAACTATATCTTGACGTATTCACCGCTACTTTACGACCGTTAAAAAGACAGTCACCGTTTCATGAGAAACCAGTGTGCTCATCCTAAACAAACTTCCTTGTTTAAAATCAGCACGCTTATTTCAACTAATCCAAAATCTCCAGTTACAAAGGAACCCGTGTGCAGTGAGTAAAAACTTTTTATAAGTAAACTTTTTGCGTTAAAGAATGATGAATGAACGGCCAGATGGACAGATGAAAAAAAAAGTAAGGTGGGTGTTTTTGCTGCCATGATGTCTACCGTGAATCCATTGAGAACGAACACGGCGATTGGAAAGAACCTAAAAAAAGTTTAGCGGCCACTTTTTTTAATATATTTCTCGTTCGGGCTGCCTTTGGCATCTTAGGCTTTCACTTCACTTTAAACGGTATTCCGGATAACACCACCATAATTATACAATACTTAGTAATCAATTTTAAGAGCACAACATCACTTTGCAAATTCCCGCCAGAAAGCGCACATCGCTTTGGTCGCGTACATTTGACCAAAGCTAAATTCGGTTGCTAAATTCGAAGTCAGTACCTTTTTAGTGAAAAGACAGTTCCCAAAACAAGAGATTCTTAACTTCGTTGGATTGTTCTCGTGGGAATAATAAAACAACAAAAGCTCAATATTAATTTAATTCTGTCCAAAGTCGAGATATTATAGAGTTTATTATCGCTGTAAATTCGCTGGTTCGCTTCCTGCTGCCGTAAATAATATTAAAAGGGATGTCTTTCGGTTTTCTTGTTTTGAATAATAATAAGTTTCTGAGTAAATAATCCTAACTTAGATACCAGAGCTATTAGGGTTATCATAAGTAATCTTACTTTCGGGGATTCCAAAAAGTGACATCTGAAAATCACAACCTAGTTATTTTAAAATATGGAAGCTTTAGTATATTTTTTGATGTTTGGACTCGTTTTTAGTTCAATCCAAAGCGATCGAATGCTTAAAAAATCTTGCTTCAATTACGAAACAACGCCGGCCGGCAGAAAGCCACATTCGAAGTAAAAAAGGGTCTTAGAAACTAGTCGAAGCTACGTCTGTACCTTGCAATCTTCTTCTTCTTCTTCTTCTTGTGGTGGCTCTCCACTACTGGAGGTTAGCTGTCAGCTCAGCGAATTTCTCTCTGTCTTGCGCCAAGCGAAATAGATGTTCGACGCTGGCGATGTTTGTCCACTCCTGGATGTTCCTCAACCATGATTTCCTTCTCCTTCCAACGCATCGTTTGCCCCTTACTTTGGCCATCATGATCAGTTGAAGCAGTTGGTATCTTTCGTGTCTTAACACGTGACCAAGATACCCAACTTTCCTGCGTTTGATGGTCTGTACCTTGCAATGCTTGCAAGTAAGCCTAGAATAATCAGGCAACAAACACGGCTTGGTGCCTATCAGTTAAAAGAGCTACTTTTTATCGACGCGCGTGCCTTTCACAAATGTAGCTCTAGGATAAAAACATTACTCCATTTTTTTTTATGTTATACGGAGGCAAACAGGCTTACGGCCCTCCTGATGGTAAGTGGTTACCGTCGCCTATTGACATTAGCAGCACCTGGAGTATTGCTAATGCGTTGCCTGCAGAACCCCTACCCTAAAGAGCTCTGGCAACCTTACTCACCGCAGGAACACAACACTATTTGAAACAAACAATGTTATTTGGCTGCGATCTTCTGTAAGGCGGAGGTACTATGTATTTGGCTCCCCAGGCGGGCTGCTCCAATTTAGAGCGAGATAATCTCGCTGTGCCCTACCTCCTCCTAAAACTCCTTCTGGGGAGTGACTCCCCAGGAGTAATGTTTTTATCCCGGTACCATGCGAAAGTTGCGTACAGAAGCTGACAAAACCGTAGTTGCGAAAGCTAATAGCGCGTAATCACCGTGTAACGCGATCATCTCGTGCGCACTCACGCATGCTAAGTCCGACCATCTGGCCTATGTCTTCCGGTAAGGATGGTCTTGAGTGCGCAAAACATACAAAGTAGTACACGGGGCCCAGATCCGTAATTTTCGTGAGTTACTTATCAACGTGAGTCGTGTAATGTGAATAGCCTGACGGTTTTTGTAGGAGTGCTTTCCGTGACACCATACAATAACAGCTTATTCCTCAGCTTCAACTCACTTTTCATGTCACACGGTGACAAGTGAGTAACTCACGGACAATACGGTGTCCGTTCTCAGGTTCGTACGTAGGTACTTATTGTGGTCGTGGTGAGGATCAGAATTTACAAAAATTCGGTGTAAATAATTCCAGCCTTTATAAGTGTGACAGGAGTGAAAAATACATTCGATAGAGTAAAGTTTATAAAATCTGCCAATTTCGTTGAAAAATATGCGTTTCGTTCCCGAGGCAGCCGGAATCGAGGGCTTAAGGCTACACAATTTGTTGCTGAGTCCTTATCACTTTCATTACAAGTAATTTACATTTAAAACGGCTTTAAGTATTCGTTTGAACTCGCGAAAGGAGCCATAAATTAACCAAATGAATTACGTGAGTACTTGGACATAATTAATTTTATGGGGCTCAAATGGGCCTGTCAATACAGTCCTCAGGATACAGCTGGAGCACTCCATTAAATTAATGATGTTGCATAACTGTTCAAAGAAACAAAAAATAATAAAAAAGTGTTCGGTGCTTTTTATAATTTTGTAATATTTTGGTATTGTTCATCTTATCACTGGTTCTTTCTTGGTCACCGTGTGCTTATTTAATTAATCATTTAGAAAGTCAATTTGAAACACAGCTGAAACTCTAGTCCCTATCACTTTCACATGCATGTCACACTGAAAAGAGATCGCAATAGATTTATCGGCCATTTCAGCTATCGGCTATCGGAGGTTTATAGGTATTGTTCATCTTGTTATTGTTCCTTATTACTACTATTATGATTATGAATAAGTTTGTAAGTCGATACGCATCTTTTCTTCAAGTCATACGACATCATTAGACTGAGGTAATTTTCATCAAATTGCCGTCAAATCCTTTTTGTATCTTTAGTCATTCTTTAGTCATCACTCAAGCCAAAACACTCACTAGATCAAAAGTTTTACTGGCTTGAGTGATGACTAAATATACAAAATTAAGTTCCGTGTCTGCCAAAAGGGACTGTCATAAAACTGTCTCGACCCTCGACATTTACTCTAGATTTCAACCTAATAGAAGGAGTGTGCGAACTAAACATCAAATTAAAATCAAATTCAAAATTATTTTTATGCCGTTTAAGTCGAGGGTACGAGATGCCCTAAATTGTATATTATAAATTGGTAGTAACCGCCTTTCTGACTGGGCTAGCTGTCTACTTCTACCTGTGCCCACAGCGAACGTTACCTCTTCCCAAGGAAATCTCCACTTAATTAAGTTATTGGGCTATTATAGTCGATTCGGCCCAGTTGCATCGACCGTAACCTAACGAGTGTAGCCTCATAATCATCATAATCACTAGCCGCCATTGCACCGCTGTATTAAATAAATAGTTCTTCGTGCTGTGGTATTGGTGGTGATTAGGAGCTATTCCGGCAAGGACAGAAACAAGTTGCTTCATTGAAGTCTGGTTTATTTATAACATAAAAGTACTAAATTACAGTAAAGTTACCTTACTACAAACTATTACTTATTCTATGGTGCTGAGTAGGCACATTATTCGTTTACCTCTCGTTGCATATTTTCATGATAACAGTGCCGTTAATAATTACCGCCATTACAGATTGAGGCTGTGGTCAAACGGCTTGTCAGATTTCTTGAGAGCACTGGTCGAGTGGTTCACAGTGCAGTGGTTGCAGTGGTCGTGGGTTCGAATCCCCATCGTGCACCAATGGATTTACCATTCGGAAAATGTATGTTTGCTATACTACTGGTCTTAAAAGAAAACATCGCGTCCGTCATGTAAAAATTCGAAGACATGTGACATTTGCACGAAATGAGCCTCTTCAAGGCGTACTTTAGGATAGTATTATGTTATCTGTGCTTTAGGTAATCCTTTCTCTACACTGATGGCGATGATCTAAATAAATATAAATATAAATATTCCGGACATATTCACACGATCAACTGATCCCAAACTAGGCATAGCCTGTACTATGGTGACCAGCGACTGATATATATAATAGATAAATATTTAACACACCCAGACACAGAACAAACATCTGTGTTTATCACACAAATGTTTGTCCAGTGCGGGGATCGAACCCGCGACCTCTAGCGCAGAAGGCAGAGTTACTACTAACTGAGCTATGAGGCCTGATGGCGATGATCGAAGTTTATCAATGAAAGAAAACGACTACAGTGCAGCGCCGATCGCCTTTTTGGTGCTATTTATGTTCTGGGCCTATTAAGAGGTCGATGAAACCTTTGTTGTAGATTAACTTCAATGGTAAACAAATTATTAGAAACGTGAGCTTTGAAACCCATACCATTCGAACTGAACAAGGCTTTGTCTGCACTAGTGTACAAACAGTTTTGTTAGGGAAGATGTTTGTTATTTTAGTCACGCTTACAAGTGTTTCTACACGAGCAATTGAAACTGCTTCGTAGCCATGGAATTGGCGTCCACACATTAATATACAAATACAAATAATTTACAAATAATTTATTTCGGAACAAAAATAATAGAGGTACATTATAACAATTTGGAAAAACGATGGTAATTGCAATAGTTATAAAAACTGTGACGCAATCACCAACGCCCGCCTCCTAGGACTAAGTAAATACAATGAAATGTTCCTGCAAAAACCATTTATAAGAAAGAAAAAAAACAAAAAAGCCAGTAAGTGAGGTATGAGTAGGTACTTTGTACATATTTTATATGTATGTATAATTATATATATGTATATGCGTGTGTGTTTGTTTGTTCATGTGTGCGTGTGTGTGTGTGTGTTTGTTCATGGGTGTGTGCGTGTGTGTGTGTGTGTGTGTGTGTGTGTGGGGGTGTGAGTGAGGTGTTAGTGCGTTGGAGATTTCCTGATGCACCAGTCTCATAAGAGTCTGGATAACAGGAGATACCCGTTATCAATAAGATAATGCCAGTAGTTAATAATTGCTTGAAATATTGCCCGTGTAAAGTAAAGAGAATGTTTACTGCTAAACGGGCTTTTGGATAAGCTTAAAGCCCACTGCGAAGATTATTATAAGAGACAAATGATAGCCTATGTCCTTCCCGAAGATATAATCTATCTCCTTTCTTTTCATTACAATCCGTTCAGCCGTTTAGTCGTGATGAGGTTACAAGCAAAAAACTCACAAACAGATTTACTTTCGCATTTATAATAGTACTAGCTTGCGCCCTCGGCTCCGCTTACGTGGTACCTAGATAAAAAGTAGCCTATATGCTATTCTAGGTAAAGAACTCTACCTATTTCAAGTTTCATCGAAATCGGTTGAACCGTTACTGGGTGATTGAACAACAAACATCCTCACAAACTTTGGCATTTATAATATTAGTAGGATAATAATTATAGTATGGGTGGATAATGAAGAAGTCGCGGGCAAATGCTAGTAAACAATGGAATAATGGTAAACAGATTATTAGTAATGTGATCTGCGGGTCGGACAGGCCGTGCCTTGGCATTTGCTTGATTAGAAGCAATTCGGATAAAGTTAACAAGCGCCGCAATTTGTTTTGACCTGTGGTTTGGAATGGAATTACATAATAACTCTTATATATTCTTTTTTTTTATATATTCTGGACATATCACACACGGTCAACTGATCCCAAACTAGGCATAGCCTGTACTATGGGTACCAGAGACTGGACTAATAACACTATTATTTTTATTTTAAAATATTCTTGTCCTGTACCATAAACTTAGCCTTTTCGTTAGGCCAGTGGTCCCCAGACTCTTTTACCTCGTTTTTCGGTTTGGCGTTGACAAAACGTAATATTATTTTGCTATTTAACAAATGCATCAACTTAAATTTTTTCGACAACTAAAATCCGTATCTTAGGCTCGTATTCAGAGACACGACTCAAGCATAGATTTAATCACAGATCAGCTAAACTCTACTTAAGTATTGAATCTCTTCTCAAACATAGCTTTTATTCAAGAACGGTACTTAAACTACTCTCAGATGAATCGAGTTTCAAATCTGTACTCATGTGATTAAGCCTGTTCTCGTTTACATTTTTATTTATTTATAATTTTCGATCCGTTTTACACATAAATTTTAATAGCCAGGTTGGGAATATGATAGAGCTTCCAATAAAGTGAAGTATAATTATTATCAAATTACGTGTAACGGAACGTAAATGTCATTTGATTAATGTCAAATCAAATCTAAACTCAAGCACTGATTTCGTCTGATTGACGTTTTAGAATAAGCATTTACTCAGGTGAACTGTGATCATTGAATCTATAATTAAATACTGTTCAAGAATTAGAATCTCGCCTCAAATCGAGATTTAAGTACAGATCAATGCTTGAGTCTTGTCTCTGAATACGAGCCATAGAATGCTAAGGTACTTGCTGAAATATGATTTGCAAAATTGCAGTCTATTTAGCTTTCTTTATGTAGCGATGTGCTAAAACAAAATGCTAGGAAAATAATGAACGTCTAGACTTACGGCAAGTTATCCGCCATATATTGCAATTCCGTCATTTTTCAGACAAACCCGGCAAATAACAATAGAAATAGGTAGTCTGCATTACGTCTTCCTGTTTCCTTAGGCCGCAATCACGTATGAAACCGGATTTTAGATTTAATACCGCTTCTTAAAGGCACCTATTCCATTTTTTGAAAAAGGATCATCGAAGAAAATGATAGGCACCAAGCCGTGTTTGTTGCCTGATTCTTCTAGGCTTGGTCGCGAGGAACAGGCATAGTTTCCAAGACGATTAAAAGAGATCCAAGTGATTTTATTGAAATAAACGTCCTTTGACTTTGACCTATACACTAGTGCACTATCATAATTTCAGCGGTAGGTCGTCCGCTGAACAAAAGTCGCCTCAATAGATTTCCAGAGCTACCAATCTTGTGTGACCTGCCTGCACTCAACGGCACCCAGCAACCTCCATCTAGTGGAAAGCCGTCCTACACTGCTCTTACCGGTGCATTATCACAGTAGAAAGGAGGTAGGAGGAGGTTTATGGGTCTTTGGGCACAGCGAGGTTTTCTCGCTCAAAATTGGAGCAGCCCGCCTGGTAGGCCGGTACCGCCTTACAGAAGATCGCAGCCAATTAACATTATTTGTTTCAAATAGTGTTGTGTTCCTGCGGTGAGCAAGGTTGCCAGAGCTCTTTTGCTCTTTCTTGCTCAGAGCAACGCATTAGCAATGCTCCAGGTGTTGCTGATGTCAATAGGCGACGGTAACCACTTACCATCAGGAGGGCCGTAAGCCGGCTTGCCTCCGTATAACATAAACTAAAACTATGTCATTTGCGCGTATATGTTCGCGCTTTCTGTGTGAGTGTGGCCGCACTGTCTGTCACCGGCAGCGATGCGCGCGCGCACGGTCAGTGCGCTTCGCTTGTGCGCAAACCGGTGTCCCCGTGTAGAGTTTCAGCCCACACACGGTTCCCTGTAGGTATCCTTTGTGTGTGGGTCTTTGAAGTTGGAGTATAATGGGAATCTTGTGTAATAGAGAAAATTATAGTTTGGACTGTTTAATTAAACATTTGTATATTACAAATTGATAAATGCAATATATACCGTTGGGGAGTAAAGGTTCTCGAATGGCGACGCAGTGTTGGAAGGCCGACCGACGACATTGTGAAGGTTGCGGGAAGTCGGTGAATGGAGAAGGCTCAAGACCGTACGTCATGGCACTCTTTGGGGGAGGCCTATGTCCAGCAGTGGACTTCTACAGGCTGATGATGATGATGTTGAAATGCAATATTTGAATTTGATTAAGCTTGTTATATGACGATGCTTTCAGATCATCACACAAATCTCAGCCCAAAATCACAAAACTTCATTCAAAAATCAAACGAGTTGTTTCTTCTGGGCTTGTAACATACCTTGTTGATGTCGCATCGCCGATTCTAGGGAATGATACACCGCTTGCTTGCTTGTCGTGTCACTGATTCTTTCTTGGTGATCCTGTATTAGGTCTTTGACCAGGTTGAGGTACGGTGGCCCTGAAAAGGGCCTATGACCGTCGGTGAAAGAATCAGTGTAGTGAAAGGATTAAATTGCGCCTCTTAGAGGGTCCTTTCGTGCACAAATACCGCTGATTCGATTATTTTGGGTAGCATGTTTTTCGTCATTATTAACTGTATTCTAGTACTTTCAAAATGTATCCTAGTGATTTATAATAATAAAACTTTAAACCTGCCGTTTATTTCGCAAGAGCTAAACCTAAACATAATCATTTTAACAAATAAAACTCAATTAAAGTTGGCACTTATTTCGCAAAAGCTGCAACCTAAACAGTCGCATTAAAACTAATACGATTCTAAAGCATGTTAGCCGTATAAACACAATATCAACAATAGCAGCCGAGACAGGACAATGGCGCAGCAGTGACAAACGAACGGCCCCGCCGCTTGCTTCTTTGTAGATAACTGGATCGTACGAATTAAAATCGCAATTTGATATTTTACTAAGATAAAGGTTCTTTTCAAAAACCTACATGGGGTTACTGTTTTGTCAACTATTTTAAATCATCATCATCATTTCAGCCGTACGACGTCCACTGCTGAACATGGCCTCCCTTTCAAAAAGAGCGAATTCCTATTATATGGGGGATTTGCCCATACTCACCACGCTGGGCATGCGGGTTGGTGAGCGCAGTTAGAGCTATCGTTGTTAAAATGAGGGACGCTGCTGCCCATCCCCTAGCATTTTTCCCTTAGTCGCCTCTTACGACATCCGCGGATAGGTAGATATGGAGGGGCCTATTCTTTAGCCGTGGCCACCACGGCCAATATTTTAAATACTTACGAAAAACTGAGTATGTACCTAAGCCACGCGAGTTTTCTCAGGATATTTTCATTCACCGTTTTGAGCATAATGCGCACACACTTTTCTTATAAAAATATCCATTGGTGCACGACCGGTTTCGAACCCACGAACTTTAAATTCCATTTTGTGAGAAAGGATCATCGAAAAAAATGATAGGCACCAAGCCGTGTTTGTTGCCTGATTCTTGTAGGCTTGGTCGCGAGGAACAGGCGTAGCTTCACCTAGTTTCCAAGACGTTTCAAAGTGATCCTAGTGATTTTATTGAAATAAAATGCCTTTTGACTTTGACTTTGACTTCGGATCGAAAGTCAAGGTACCTCCCATTACGCGAATACGTTACTGTCACGTTACTGTTACTGTTATACGTTATTGTCACGAAACCAAAGATACAGAAGAAATCAAAGTGTTATTAATCGGAATAACTAAGTAGTGTCTGTTCATAATTTAACTTTTTCGAATAGTGGCAAAATCTTTCACGAGAATTTTTTCCTCAGGTAAAGATTTTCTTCTTCTTGATCATGCTGTATTCGGTCAGTGACCCGGTTGAGGTATGGTGGCCCTGAAAAGGGCTTATGACCGTCGATTAAAGAATCGGTGTAGTGAAAGGATTAAAGTGCGCCTTAGAGGCCTTGACTGACCTCATAGCTCAGTTGGTAGTAACTCTGCCTTCTGCGCTAGAGGTCGCGGGTTCGATTCCCGCACTGGACAAACATTTGTGACTAACACAGATGTTTGTTCTGTGTCTGGGTGTTAAATATATATCTATTATTTGTATCAGTCTCTGGTAACCATCGTACAGGCTATGCCTAGTTTGGGATCAGTTGACCGTGTGTAATATGTCCGGAATATTTATTTATTATTTATTTATTTATATGACCGTTGATGAAAGAATCAGTGTAGTGAAAGGATTAAAGTGCGCCTTAGGGGCCCTTAGAGGCTCTTTTCGTGCACATGTCACATGTCTTTGAATTTTTAGGTTCTAGGACATGCCGGTTCCCTCACGATGTTATGTTAGAGATATGCATTTTAGGTACTTTTCCAACTTCATGCTATTAACTATTTACCTATTAAATATATCTTCAGTATAATTTCCATTACAGATCAGCCCTTTGCGTCCACTGATCTGGATATTTCATTACCACCCATAGCCATTGTTACTTGACCTGCCCAGTAACAATTTTATTAAATTCATTCTCTGAATGTCATTGCCAGTTTTTTAGAAATAGTATTTGGGAAACCGTTGTCCTAGAACGACCCACTTTTAGAATTGTCTAAGATACTAATGTTCTCATGTAAGTGACTCACTGCCTTTATGGGAATAAATTAATTTAAGCCTTAAGCTGTCCCCAAATAATAATTTAAAATAACAAAATGCTAAATTACTACAACGAATGTGCTTTCAAAATATAAATTTAACGCCCAAAATGGGGATCTTTGAAACTTTAAGCGATCGCGAGCTTCATTTGCACACAGCTAATTGGTTGTGTTAATCAGATTTAGATTAAGTTACTTAAACAGTTTAAATCACATTTTTAAAGTAATTTCAGCATTATAATATTTATTTTACAGACTCAGGGTAGTTCAAGTTGTACTGGCGCATGGCGCACTGTAAGCGCGTTCCGGCTGTCAGTTTGTTTGTAGAAATTTGCATAGTTATTAGCTGCCTGTTTATTCAATATTTTACGGAACCCTGATTTAGGGTCGTTTTAAAGATATGTTTCATTAATTTCGGATTAGAGATAAGTAGGTAGTTTATATTGGAGTTGAACAATGAGTTTAATGATAAACGTCGTTAGAGAGAAGATGATACCTCGTTATTATTGTGAAGGAGATTTATATGTAGAGCTCTTTTTAGTTGTTAATTAATACAAGGTGGTTCATAAATGTATGTCATCCCGAATGGGGTTTATTCTACACACCCGATTTACAGTGTAATGTTTGTTCTACAACTTCTTAAAATTTGTCATTTTCATTGGAATAAAACACTGTGCAGCTGTTTGAAATCGAATCATTTTAAACTCTGAACTTCCGTTATTTCTGGGGAAAATGTAAAACATGTATGTTTTTTTATGATAGAAACCCCTTGCGGGTATAATATATTTATTTAATAGTCACCTTGTATACTTTCTAAGACAAAAACGAATCGTGCTAACTATCGTCTACTATCGCATACTACACATTAATTAAAGTATGTAAGTAAAGTTTATCTATTATAAATTACTAATATACTATTTGGGTCAGACGATTCAACTAGGCAGGTCCAACTTCGACAAAGAGGTCAACCGACGAATCCAACTCGGATGGGCAGCGTTTGGGAAACTTCGTCATATCTTCTCGTCGCAGATACCGCAGAGCCTCAAGACGAAAGTCTACAATCAGTGCGTGTTGCCAGTGATGACTTACGGCACTGAGACTTGGTCGCTAACTATTGGCCTTATACACAAGCTCAAAGTCGCCCAACGGGCTATGGAGAGAGCTATGCTCGGAGTTTCGCTGCGTGATAAAATCCGAAATGAGGAAATCCGTAGAAGAACCAAGGTTACCGACATAGCTTTCAGAATTAGCAGGTTGAAGTGGCAGTGGGCCGGCCATATAGCTCGCAGAACCGACAACCGTTGGGGAACAAAGGTTCTCGAGTGGCGACCACGAACCGGACGACGCAGTGTTGGAAGGCCCCCCACCCGATGGACCGACGACATTGTTAAGGTTGCGGGAAGTCGGTGGATGGAAAAGGCTCAAGACCGTTCGTCATGGAACTCTTTGGGGGAGGCCTATGTTCAGCAGTGGACTTCATCAGGCTGATGATGATGATGAATATACTATTCTTTGGCTAAATACCAAATATTATAACAATTAAAGAGATCTAATAAAAAACCAAAATAAAAAAAGTTTACAATTTTGACCTTTAAAACCGAGCTATAGAGAGCAATAACAATAAACACAACCTCAAAACTATTTCAAGTAACAAAACTCTGTTCAAATCTCGAATATCTCAATCATTCGGATGAGTAAACAAACACCCAAACGCAAACAAAAAAAATGTGTGTATCGTTAATCGTCACACGTAGTACGGTAACAACCATATCATATATCAATGATCACTAGATCGTCGTTCATTTTCAGTTTTGTTACATGGAGACAAGGTTTAAAATAGCGTTGGTAATAAAAATTTGGGACACTGCGACTTTTTCCTAGGAAGGATCGACATTTTAGTACCTGAGCTCTTAAATGAAATTTCGGGTTTCAGCAGGATATATTAGAAAAAAGGCATAATTAAAAAAATAATATAGTACCTTACTCGAACTTAGTAAGGATCCTACTAAAGTTACTGCGATAGTTTTTTTTTTTTTTTTTTAAAGTATAAGTTTTATTTATCAAAAATGTAGTGTACAATAACAACGAAAGCTTAGTCTAGGCCCTATTAAAGTATTTGCTTACAAGCTCTCACACTAGGATACCCTGAGTTGTGAGAAGTTTGAGTTTGACAAGGGTTACATCGATTATATTTAATATACTCTAAGGGTTAAAGGTAGGTAGGAGCCTAGTACCATTAGTTCAATAGTAGGTATGTTATTAGGTGTAAGAAGTTAAGGACTTATGGACACTAGCTCTCACACTAGGATTCCCTGTGTTGTTTTTGTTAGTTTTAGTTAGTTTAGTTTGTGAGGATGTTTGTAGTTCAATCACACAGTTACGGCTCATCCGATTTTATGAAACTTGGAATAGATAGAGTTCTATACCTAGAATAGCATATAGGCTGCTTTTTATAGGTACCAGGCTAGCTAAGCCGAAGGCGTAAGCGGGCATAAGACCCTATAGGAATCTGCCTATTCTCCTTTGACATGATAGCAAAAAGATTACCAAAAGTTTCTAAAAATCTTAAATTATGCTCTACCAATTAATTCAAACCGGATTTAATGTTTGCCAAACTTCCAGAGGGATTATCCTCCCCTTAAGTTAGGGTGAACTATTTTATTAAAGCACGTTTTATAAGCTCAAATTGCGAAGTTGGCTATAAGCCATGTTATTGGAAAATGACACCGCTCTCGCATAAAAACTGTTCAATTTATAGGTAAAGTTCAAAGAGCATAATGGCCGTGGTAATTTCGTCAATGCGCTTGTTTTTCTTGTAGAAAATTTACACCATTTTATTTAGCTGTAATTTTAAATTATAATTAGCTTATGTTATTAAGTGCCATATTATTAATTGTTTTAAGAGAGAGGTCTGCAACACTTAATTCTGCAAATTTTATTGTTTATTTATTTATTTCGACGCACAAACACATTACAACCAAAAGTAAAAATAATAATTATAAAACACAGATTAGAACTAGGTAGTAACATATTATGTGCGTACAACAAAAGTATTAACAGTAAACAAAAGTGTTCTTCAAATCTTGAATCTTGGTATAAAATGACGTGGTATCTTTGTTTGGTAATTTCATACAGATCCGTTCAGCCGTTTTGGCGTGATTGAGTAACAAACATCCATTCAACCAAACTTCGCATTTATAATAGTAGTCGGATTCGTAGCACCCGATCCACAAAAAGTGCAGCTACATAATGCACACATATCGACCGGCACGCCTTCATTACGTATCGACTGGTAGCCCGATACTGGCACAGAGTAACTCATACTAACAAGTACAGTCAGTGCAAGAAGTAACTCGCATTCAAACTCTCGTTTTATCCGGCCGGCAGGTCAGACCGGGCTATGTGGTTCGCGCGTTTCTTTGTTTGTATGTAACAAAAAAACTTTATTACAAAATGATCCCTTATTCATAATCACTCACTAGTTTATCGCGATAAAATGATGCCCGCCTGTTTCTTTTTTTTACATTTTGAGAAAGACTTCGCGCGAGTGTTATCGATTCAATAAAGTTAGTGTCTTTTTTTTTTTTATACAACAGGGGTGGCAAACAAGCTTACGGCCCACCTGAGGGTAAGCGGTTACCGTAGCCTATGAGCGCTTGCAATACCAGAGGTATCACGCACGCGTTGCCGACCCCGAACCCACTTCCCCCCTAAAGAGCTCTGGCAACCTTACTCACCGCAGGAACACAACACTATTTGAAACAAATAATGTAATTTGGCTGCGATCTTCTGTAAGGCGGAGGTACCTCCCCAGGCGGGCTGCTCCAATTCAGAACGAGAAAATCTCGCTGTGCCCTACCTCCTCTTAAAATGTCTGATTATGAATAAGAGGCATACAATTTAATTTGTGTGATTTGTGTGTGACAATAGGCCCCTCCATTTCTACCCGTGGATATCGTTAGAAGGGACTAAGGGAAAAAGAGCTGCGGATGAGCAGCAGCGTTCCTTATCAACAATAGCTTTATTCTCCTTGCTATTACCTAGGGTGGGAGCTAGCGCATACTCAAATAATTATATTGTAAGTACCCTCAAAATTATAAACTATCATAACAAAACACTGTACCGTTCCACAACTTTATTGTTAGTTAGTTATGTAAGTTTCTATTAATTAGTTAATAATCCAATTACGAACACACATACGTTATACATAAATAAACTTTTAATACTATTTTTTATCTGCGCTCGCCAACCTACATGCCTAGCGTGGCGAGTATGGGCAAATCCCCCAAATGATTTTTTTCTGGAAATCTATGGGGGCAGTTCAGCAGTGGACGTCTTTAGGTCATTAGTAATTTTGAGCTTTTGTGCATTGAAAACGAGAGACACGGAAATATTGTCTTAAAATCTCTGCATTTGTCGCTGACTGTCCAAGCACAGAATAAAAGTTATTTACTAGGTTTCAGTGGATAAGCTGAATTAATTGGTTCACGAGCCCTCAGCACTACTTTACATTTGGTTGCGATTATGGTGACGGCAAGGGGTCAATTCTACTTACAAAATTTTCAATCGAAACGCGGGGTAAAGATATTTTTCATCTGTTTTTACGTGTTTTCGTATTCTGCTATTGAATAATATCGATACATCTTGTTATACGTTTTGAGCTAAAGCTAACGATCGATCGAAAATTTTGGCTGGAAACGTTACTACGTTGGATCGCTATACTGATTCTTTGTCCGAGGTAACCAGCCCTCTGGTTATTGGTCTTATCCATCAACCTCTTAGATAAAACTCTAAGACTCTAGCTAGAGTTTCACCACCAAGTTTCATTTTTCGTTTGATGAGTTAAAAAATCATGATCGCGGGCAAAGAACCATCGGTCTATAAATATATTTTATAGGTGACTCGCTATTTATCTCAGAACGTTCGAACTAGTGCTAAATGCCCTGATTATAAATGTATGGGTTTCCGGCAACGACCTCTAGTTTCCCTTATGCGCTTAGTTAGCACCTGTTTAAGGCTTTATGTAGCATCTAGGTTTTATTGGATGAGTTTTGTAAGGGTTATGTCCAAGTACGGTTTGGTTAAGTCTATCTATTAATAAAATCAGCTTCCCTCAGTAAGCCGTGTTGGCCTAGTGGGAGGTAGGTACGCAACTTTCGATCCGTAGGCCGTAGGTTCGGAAGTGCACCAATGGATCTTCTATTCGAAAAAATTATGTGCGCATTAACACGTGCGGAGTTCGTTGAAGGAAAACATCAACAAACACGTGGCTTCATCAGCTCTGCACGGATTGACCATGTCTTTCCTGAGCATAAGGCCGACTAAGCTGAGAGGATAGTAGGTATAGGTGCTGAGCAAGCCTACTCCATCTAAATCATGTCCCTGGCCAAAAATTCACGTAACGATGTATAAAGTATCTAGAATAAATGTAATTCCTTTCCTCTGGGTCTGCGGGCCGTGATCGGAAGCGGCTCCCAGATACCGCCGCATACAGGGATACTGAGAGAATGTTCCCAACGACCCCAAGTCCTGCTTCGCTATTTTAAGGAGCTGGGCTGGCTGGGGTAGGGTTAGCATAGGGGGACAATGCACAAAACACCCCACAGCGGGAAGTCAGTGCAGGTCTAACCACCCCCGATTAGAATTAGAATTAGATGTATAAAGTATCTAGAATAAATATAATTCCTTTCCTCAAACTTGCAAAAGAATACTTTATTCTGGTAGGTACTTGTTTTAGGGGCCGATCCTAGTATCTTAAGGTGCGACGTAGGTTCTAACTGGAACGGTATTTAGCGAAGTCAGTTTGTACGGAAATGTCATCGCTAAGTCGATCCTAAAAGTTAGGCATAAAATGTCGAAAAAAAGCGCAATCTGTACAGAGATAAAGCTATCACTAGAATAAGCGATGCAGTGATCTGTCAGTACCAAACCAACCAAGACATAGGTAACTGCTTATCTATAATGTATTCACGAAGATGGTGGGAGGGAATTCCGGTAGTACAGTCACCTCTACAAGATATGCCTTTAGTATTTTTCAAAATTATGTTTATATTAAATTATATTTTCAATATTCCGGATATATCACACTTTGTCAACTGATCCCAAACTAGGCATAGCCTGTACTATGAACTTACTGTACTTTTGAAACTATCATAGTTTTTAACATAGTTTTCTCAAAAAATAGGATATTTACGATGATTTTTAAGTTAGTTCTCCGATATTTCTGCACAGTTTCATGCGTCATCGCCCATCACAGAGTAAACTGAAATAATTTAATCCCATTTTTAGATAAAATTACTGTGGCATAATTTTGGAATTAATCACTTACTACTAGCTTCCACCCGCGGCTTCGCTCGCGAGGTACCTACATAAAAAGTAGCCTATATGTTACTCTAGGTAAAGAACTATTGGTATTCCAAGTTTCAACGCCTTTGTGTCAGTAGTACCATTGGTTTTTAACATTGATGGTACAAATGACACAACTTTGTATCCTTAGTACCATTAATGGCAACGAAATTGGTTGAGCCGGGCGGAACCTAGTTTATAATATTAGTAGGATCCAGGTTATTAGAGGTTTTACAGTGGCTTACAAATTAAACTGGTTGACTGTACCTATCGTTAGTCTTGGCGTTTTTGTTTGAATATCGACGCCTGTGGGACGGTGGGCACGTTCCGTTCGTGCGTGGGTATTTTACATAATGCCTATTATGGTAATAAGTGTAATTGGTAAAAATATCCCATTTTAGATGAGAATCTTTATTACTAATGCTAACCACCCCATACCCCTATACCCACCTCTCTTATCCCAAAGTCGGTCCATTGGGTAGTTTTCTTGTATGGGTATCTACCCCTTTTTAGTCATATTCAGTCGACTCCATCCAAAGATTGTCCGCTACTCAGCAATAAGACCTCCCATTTCACAGTTTAGTTTTTTATTGTCTTAGATTTACTTTATAAGCTTTAATTCAATTTTTTCAAATATTTTATTTCTTCAGGTCCGACTTTATTTATACAACTAAGGTGGCAAACATACTGGTAAAGAAACGCTTGAAATACTAGAGGCATTACTCACGCGTTGCCTACATCGAACCCTCCCTCCCCTTAAAGATCTCAGCTAAACCTAATTCTTAACATACAAAACGTACATACAAACGTAATATACAAGGTGATTCATAACATGTATTCCATCCCGAAAGGGGGTTATTCTATCAACAAAAAGAAATAATATTAAAAAAAACATCAATATTTTCATTTTATTTTTTGATATTTTTTTCACAAACTTTCTCAAATTAGCTCTTTTTGGTATTTTTATCATCTTTAGAACGAATAACTAAACGTACAAGAAGTTCGGAATCAAGAATGCTACCTAAAACCGCTGATTCATTAAGTTTGACCTGATTTGACCCAAAAATGGCTGATTTTCGCTTAGAGTTTCGAATGTGGAATTTCCAAAAGTCGTAGAACAAACTTTATTGCCAATTAGTTGTAGAATAAGCCCCTTACGGGATGGAATACATATTATGAATCACCTTGTATACATACATACGTACTAGATATAAATAAAACTATCGCTAGCAAGAATGTGTATGTTAATGATAAAATAAGAGCAGCCGACCAATCAAGTGTTCCTGTTATGCCGGTGACTCCACCGTTTCGCGTCGGATGCAAGATGGCGTCTCATCAAAACACCATTTGTCTCGGTTACAATTGAATCAGTGGTACAATAGGGAATTAGTTGTGATTTGTTTACCATTTACTGGTGGCCTGATTTAGCAAAATGTATGTAACGTTCCTTTTCTCGAAAACTTACATCTTTACTCAACTTCTTCCTACAAATCATTTGACATTCAAATCTCTAATTAGGCAGCGTCACAATTTTGAGAAAAAGTTTAAGAAATAGAGTGTGATTGGATCACGCCTTTACGCTACCCCAAGTGTACGTGTAACTTACATTTTTGCGGTCGCTTACGTAGTTCACTGTATAATTTTAACCGCATATCTAAGTTTGTTTCGTAACGACTCAATTTTTTTTTATATATAAGTATTTCTTGACTGCAAAAACCTCGAATGAGTAATTTTTTATGGAACGCTGATTTTTTTATATTATTTTTTAATCTAATTATTGTTTTTGGCTCTTTAGTATTATATTTCTGTATGGACCTGTCTGAAATAAATGAATTTATTATTATAATTATTTATTAATTAAAGATTTCTCCAGGGCTGGCAACGCAATAGCAATGTTCCAGGTGTTGCAGATATCAATTATAGGTAGATTAAAAAAAGTCGTAGCACAAACTTGATTGCCAATTAACTTGGTTGTAGAATAAGCCCCTTTTGGAATAGTATACAAAATAAGAATCAACTTGAATATTGCACAGACAGAGTTATGATATGTGTAAGTCTGATGTAAAACCAGCCATTTCTTCACAATGAATATGTCAACGAGGACATAAACAATACTTTCTACAGTTTCTATCATTTTGTATATATACAAGGTGATTCATAATATGTATGCCATCCCGAAAGGGGCTTATTCTACACCCGATTGGCAATAAAGTTTGTTCTACGACTTTTGGAAATTGGATATTTTTCATTGAAAAAACTCTATGCGAAAATCAGCTGTTTTGGGGTCAAATCAGGTCAAACTCAATTAATCAGCTGTTTTAGGTAGCAATCTTGATTCCGAACTTCTTGTACGTTTAGTTATAAGTTCTTATGATGATAAAGATACCAAAAAGAGATAATTTTAGAAAGTTTAAAAAAAAAAAAAAAACATTGAAGTTTTTTTTCGGTAAAATTATTTATTTTCGTTGGTAGAATAACCCCCTTTCGGGATGGAATACATGTTATGAATCACCTTGTGTACATACATACAAAATGTTTATCTACAAGGCAAGTATGCTAACAGTAATTTTCTACCATATCATAAATGCGAAAGTTTGTGAACGTTTATTTGTTTATGGCAAAAGCACGCCATTGTGGTTAAATCGATTGAAATAAGAAATACGTATCTTCGTGGTTTAGTGACTGTTGGGCTGACCTAAAAAGGCCCAGTAAAGAAAGACCCAGTGCGGTGAAAGGATTGGCGCCTTCACAACGCAGCAGTAACAATGAGCGATTAATTTGAACTGAGTTCGACATGGTATTGTTGGTATTGCTTTTAAAATTACTAACATTCCAATGTATAGTAGAGTTTAAGTGCTTGTAAACTACGTATATTATTATGGTGCATTACTTTAAGCAGGTTATTTATAGGTAAATAACTTGTACTAGAGACACGCAGACATTTGACAGAAAAACCTGAACAGATTTGCAAGCAACTTAAATTAAAGTTGGAATCACAAAATAATCTCACGGACAAAGCAAGCAGTCGTTCTAGGTCTCAAGTCTTTGAGCTAGTTTATATAAAGACTAGCTGGTGCCCGCGACTTCGTCTGCGCAGGATTAGTATTTCGATTAGCTAGTAGTCATATTTTGAACATAGTCATATATCTTCATAAATTGTAGCCTATGTGTTATTCTGATGTAAAAGCTATATTATTGTGAAGTTTTATTAAAATCCGTTCAGTCGTTTTTACGTGAAAGAGTAACAAACATCCATCCATCCATACTTACAAACTTTCGCGTTAATAATATTAGTAGGAAGGATGTTAACTTTGATTGTGTTTATTGGTAGCAAAATAAATGTTTTTCTAGTCTATTCTATTCTATAAGTAATAAATAACCTAAGATCTTCTGGCCAGAAGCAACTAGCACTAAGGAAACATAAATGTAGTTTAGGTATAGTTTATTTTTTCTGAAATAAAGGCAAATTCATAATAAGCATCTAAAATAAGCAAAAAATCTATGAAATTTTGACAACCCTATTCCTTGGTGAAAGTGTATCTTTTAGTTTGAAAGTTTAAGTCCGTAATAAATTGACAGATAACGGCACCATCGTAAAGAAGAATTATCATTCAAGCTATTGTCTTCTATCAAAACTGTATTTTGTAATATTTTATGGAAGTTATCGTTTATGAATGAGAATTGATCATAATTTTATGGCCCTCTGGTTTATAGTCAATTGTTTTACTCTAAAGCTGTGTCATCGTCTCTTTAGAGATGTTTCAGTTAACTGGTGGCATACGTTGGGACGCCGCATACGTTCGAGCCGGGTAAACCGTAGTTCTGTGAACCTATTTAATTACTTAACGAACCTATGTATCTACTAAATCACAAAAGCTCAGTTTAATAATTTGGTCCAGAAAGGCCTTAAAACATTCTAGCAATAGGTACCTATAGTAGGTGTAGGTAATGCAGAAGCGCACTTTAATTAAATAAAATCAATATGTGCTGTCCAATACTGAAATACTTAATATAAATACTCTCAGATTTGCTGCTCTATTGTACCTAAGCTTTTACGGCGAAACCGCAAAGCACAACACTAAATTCTTTTCCGTAAACACGTCTGGCGCACCACTATTTCGGCCAGACTCGTTCTATTTTCAAATTATTACAAAGCGGCTACGCGCTCCGATTAATTTGTCATACTATCATCGCTGCGTTCCGATGCACGCATTTTATTTTTATTTTGTACCGTAATCTTACGCCGAGAGATTTATTAACCCCGATGTGGTCGCGGCAATTATGATTCTGGCGGGAACACGGAGCCCACGGAGGCTTGGAATGCCACGATTTGTTTCACCTACTGTCAGAATCCCTATCACCTTAATTTCGACCTTACAGCTTTCAGTTAAAGTTAAAATTTCTGCGTGGACTGGAACGGAACAAGCTTGTCAACTTTTTACGCGGTAACATGTCCCGGAAATTAATGCCCTTTTTTGCGAGATTTTATACTTTTTGCCAGTTTTTTCTCGCAAATTAAAATAAATCTGGTTTACAAGCAGTCTGCTCTGGTGGCTGGACGTGTGTGAGCTTTGAGAACATGTCCTAATTATCTCTTTGGCAGCTTTAGAGATTATGAAAATGATAAAGTGGGGCTGAACTTCTGTTTTTGGTGCTCGTGTGTTGACTTTTTATGACAATGTTTTCTTCAAACCGTTTAAAATTATCGTCTTTTTTGGATTTTGTAGAGCGACTCAGATCGCAATCTAAGCAGTCTACCATGTTTTATTGCCATTCAAATCGTGCGTGTCATACTGAACCTTCTTGATGTAATCCCCTGTATATCCCCTTTGTCTTGTTTCATCGTTTTATTTCATAATTTGCACACTAAAAATATTCTGAATAATTTAAAAAAATATATAGGTATATTACCTAGGTATATTTACTTACATAAAATCTACTTACAGGAATATTTCCGTTCTCTCGTGTATGTGTCGAGAACTAAGCTAGTTAAAATAGAAAGTTCCAGAAGTGTGAACGCAAATGCACTTTAATATCCATTGGTAGAATGAGATGGCGTGCGATAGCCAGCATCGAGGTGTGATACCGCCCTGGGCCCGATCATCGAGATACAGAGCTTTAAATTAAAGGCTGATGAGATAAGTTCAATGTTCAGGCAATTCGAGATCAAACCACCACGTTTTGAGAACGTTATCCTTCTAGGCTTGGTCGCGAGGAACAACGCAGCTAAACCTAGTTTCTAACTGAAGACTGAAGTGATCAAACCAAATCAAAAGGTGTTTATTTCAATAAAATCACTAGGATCACTTTGAAACTTCTTAGAAACTAGGTGAAGCTTGTCGATCCTTCATATTTTATTGAAATATCACCTTTTGTCTTGGACTTTAGACTCCTTTTCAATGAATAATGTCAAATATACAAACGTTATTACAGATTGGGTGTAGAATAATCCCCTTTCGGGATATCATACATATTATGAATTACCTTGTATTGATGAAGATTCAAGGCGCTGTGAATTTGTGATACCTTATAATAATCAATTGGAGGAGGCCTTTGCCAATTGGCAAACGGACTTAGAAAAACTAAGGAAGCACTAAATATGCGAAGATTTAAATTAAGTAATTTCAATATTTGTATATATACCAATAACGTAAGAAACACAATTGTAAAACTAATGTCCGAATAAAAGGCTTTATTATTATTATTATTATAATCAAGCGGTTTCCTATAGCTAGCTGAAAACCAGCGCCGCACCGTACCACTTACGTGTTTGGTGCAGCTTTTGCTGAAATAGGAACTTTTTTGGGTATAAAAACTGTTAGGCAATCCGATTTTTTTACCCACCTACATTTGTACCTACCTACTTTTTGTAAATAATTGTCCCGGACATATCGGTTTAAAGATTATTTATTTCTCAAAAGAACATATACATACAGTTCACTTAAGTATATGAGAAATACAAAATTTGTATGAATGAATGAATGAATGAAAATTATTTATTGTACACACACCTTAATAACTAATTACAATTGATTATAGACTAAATAAATTTATATGTACAATGGGCGGTCTTATCGCTAAGAAAGCGATCTCTTCCAGACAACCTTTGGATGGAGAGGAGTCTGAATTGTACGGAAGATTGGTCGATTGTACTCAAGTTTAAGTATCTACTTAGATTTATATTTTAGCTCTAGTGTGCTTACCTAGTAGCATAATCATACGTCATCCAATTACTTAGTCCAAAAACAAAAGAAAAAAATAAAAAATACGATGGTAGAAAATAAAACAACTTAATCTAATACAAGGAGAGGAATTGTCGCGGAGGCCTATTTGGTATTTGTTTCTGCACATATAAATGCTCTTTCTTTATTTCTGTATGTCGCTCGCATCTTGCACCACGCTCGGAATGCATAATTTGTCCGATCGAGTCACGAATGATGACTTTTAATAGTTTCATGATGGGATCAGAATCATGGACCTCTTTAATGCGCCACAAATTAAGTAGATCGACGCCTTCGAGTTTCATTGCGGTTTCAACACGAGCTTGGTTAAATGGTTTTAAGTTTTTCGTTTATTTAATACAAGCTTCCTCTAGCGGCTTTACTCGCGTGGTACCTACATAAAAAGTAGCCTATATGCTCTTCTAGATAAAGAACTTTACCTATTCCAAGTTTTATCGAAATCGGCCGAGCCGTTACGGCGTGATTGAACACAAACATCCTCACAAACTTTCGTATTTATAATATTCGTAGGATAGATAAAACGCTCTAGCTTCACATGGGTTTTTTTTTTATACAACTAAGTGTACAAACAACCTTACTACCCACCGGTTGGTAAGTGGTTACCGCAGCCTATGACCGCTTGCAATACCAGAGGCATCACGCACGCGTTGCCGACCCCGTACCCACTCCCTCTAAAACGCTCTTGCATCCTTACTCACCTCAGGAACACAACACTATTTGAAACAAAGCATATTATTTGGCTGCGATCTTCTGTAAAGCGGAGGTACCTTCCAGGCGGGCTGCTCCAATTTAGAGCGAGAAAATCTCTGTGCCCTACCTCGCATAATTTATGACCGTCCTGATATAATCTTATAGGTAGTACAACTTTTTGTCCTAAATTCCATGAAGATCGAATTGACGGTTCGATAGTTAGGCCCAAACAAATAAACGTGCAACGCCGATTCGTCCCAGTTGTTTGAGAAATCTTGGTTCGCTTCACTCGCTTGATCAATAATTTAATTTACGGTCTGTACAATAGTTTGCCATCGACACCGAAACTAAAATAAAATCTTTATTATTTATTGTACACAAGAAAACACAGATTACAGCAATTAAAATGAAAGGTATGTACAAAGGCGAGCTTAACCCCAAAAACTCAAGTTGGTCCGTCCTTATCTCGGCCCGTTTATGCTGGAATGGATGCATTATACCTACGTTTGAAACCTTTGATTTGTTTATTTACTCCACAGATACAATCGCTCCCGTTCAAAAGCGAAACTCTAAAAGAAACTTCTCAATTCGGCCCCTTCTTATCTCGGCCCCCTTTATAGTGGAATGGAAGCAATGGAAGAATGCCAATACACTTAAAAACTTTGATAGAGTTACTTTGATAGAGTTGCTTAGAAACTGCTTGATTTTGTGTTCTATTTAAAAAGTTTTTGTGTGTAACCTGTCTTTGTTCCATATCATCATTTCAGCCGTACGACGTTCACTGCTGAACATGGCCTCCCCCACAGACAGAGATAATTCCTTATCATGTGGGGGGGTTTTGCCCATACTCACCACGCTGGGCATGCGGGTTTGCGAGCGCAGTTAGAGCTATCGTTTTTAAAATGAGGGACGCTGCTGCCCATCCCCTAGCTTTTTTCCCTTAGTCGCCTCTTACGACATCCGCGGATAGAGATATGGAGGGGCCTATTCTTTAGCCGGAGCCACCACGGCCATATGTTATATATATATATATCTTATATATGTTCCATATGTTTCCTCTTATTTATAACTGTTTCTTGCTTCTATTGTGATGTGGATTGTGTGCCAAGCTTGTGAATAAATGTCTATCTATGTCTATGATACTAAACTCCAAAGATACAATAGTTAGACAACAAAACAGGCAGAACTCTAAAAGAAAGTTCACTAGTCGGCCCTTTCTTATCTCGGCCCTTTTGGATTTTAACGGTTCATAGTGATCACTTTTGCAAACCTTGATTTGTTTATCTCGACGACCTCAATGGCGTAGGGGGTGAGTGCCCGCTTCGCGGGTTCGATTCCCGCTGCGGGACAAATGTTTGTATGATCGGCAAATATTTGTCGTCTGGGTGTTGTGGTAGCATGGTACTCGTAGTTTCTGATTCGCACGATAGAGGTAAATAAATATAAAAATATAAATATTCCGGACACATCACACATGGTCAACTGATCCCAAACTAGGCATAGCCTGTACTATGGGTACCAAAGACTAATATACATTATAGATATATATTTAACACCCAGGCACAGAACAAACATCTGTGTTAGTCACAAATGTTTGTACAGGGGAATCGAACCCGTGACCTCTAGCGCAGAAGGCAGCGTTACTACCAACTGAGCTATGAGGCCAGTCAGAGGTGACTGTTGGGTGCTATTTATGTAGTATCTTTAGTCCGCAGATACAATAGTTACCGTTTGCCACCGATCGCCGATTCGCAATGATAACAACAAGACTTCTGAATGGTTTAATTGAATGCCATTCTTGGCTGTTACTCATTAACTAGGCAGCTCTATCTGACTGGGAAATCAGCGATTTGGGCTAAAGCTCATTAGAACTTTAACCAGCTGTTTATAACCTAACCATAACCAGCTGTTTTGCATAATCAATAATTTTTGTCATTTTTTTTTTCGTACTCGTACATACTTGCAGTTGTCTAGGATAAGCCCTTATTTTTATACAACTAATGTGGCAAACTAGCATACAGTCCACCTGTTGGTAAGCGGTTACCGTAGCCTATAAGCGTTTGCAATACCAGAGGTATCACGCACGCGTTGCCGACCCCGAATCCCCCCTAAAGAGCTCTGGCAACCTTACTCACCGCAGGAACACAACACTATTTGAAACAAATAATGTTATTTGGGTACGATCTTCTGTAAGGCGGAGGTACCTCCCCAGGCGGGCTGCTCCAATTTAAAACGAGAAAGTCTCGCTGTGCCCTACCTCCTCCCCTAGTTTATGTATTGGCCTGACAATCTTAACATCGACCTTACTGAACCTTTGATAGCATCATCATCAACCTGGACTTAGGCCACACCAGAGTGCCACTCTGACTGGCTTTTTCCACAACCTCCCCAGTGTCATCGTACCATCGGGTGGGCGGCCTTCAACGCTGCGTTGTCCATTTCGTGATTGCGGTTGTCGGTTCTGCGAGCTATAATGGCCTGTCCAACTCGGACCAAGTCAGCCTCAGAAATAAAATTAATCAATAGGTAGTTTATTTAGATATAACTATTCCTAAGTAGGTATAAAGATAATCATTTTATTACCATAATCAACAAAATGTCAGATCACTCTCCACATCGATGTAGTTTCAATCTTTACAAGGCCATAGTTAACTATGGTTTAGGCAGGTAGGTACTATGGAGGAAACAGACTATGACCCTTTAGAGTAGTTCGTCAAACTTCTCCGTAAAATTACAGTAGATACTTTGACAGCTTAAGGATTTGTTAGTATGCGCTTGTTGGAGTCTTAACCATTATTACCAAAATTACCGTGATAACTAAAAGGGTACACAATACTTTTCCTCGAGTGTACATTTAATCACTTGGTATGAGATCAGCTTTCCCCATCCAAATAGTAGAGTACCAATAGGTCCATTTGGGAACAGCTAGGTCAGTCCATACCAGACTATCCTGCATATATATTTATGTCATGTAACTGGCTCTCTACTTGGTCCCATAAATTATGCCTGTGACGGTTTTAAATGCGCAAAGCGCAGCCAATTTCTCCCAATTTGCTCAATTCAAGGCAATCTCTTCGAAGACGTCACGACCACAAAGCAATTTATTGCCTTGTAGTAGCATTCAAGACGTGTAATATACACGTGCTTGTATCTTTAGTCAATCACGCGTTGCATACTAGCATTTTATGCGCACGCACACTCCCATATTTTATTTATCAAAACTTCGACGTTTATTTACTATACGTACAATATTTTTGTGTATAATTACTCTGTGTTATCGCAGTAATTTACTAGTTATGGAGTAGTGCTGTGTTTCTGCGGTAAGGTTGCCAGAGCTCCTTAGGGGAGGTCGGGTTCGGGGCCGGCAGCGCGTGCATACCTCTGGTAAACTCTGGCTGCTAAGCGTAGGCTACAATAACCACTTACCAACAGGTGGGTCATAAGCTTGTTTACCACCTTAGAACGAAGACGGTTGTTTTATTCCTAAAAGACATATATTATATCCCTGTCGCCAGTCAAAGTCAAAGTCAAAAGGCGTTTATTTCAATAAAATCACTAGGATCACTTTGAAACGTCTTAGAAACTAGGTGAAGCTACGCTAGTGGATGCGTCGCGTCGTCGCCTTTGGAATCATAGAGTGAACTAGCTGCATCAAAAAGCTTCACGTACGCTATAACTACGTTGTTTTTATAGCACAAAATTACTACAGTCTACTTCCGACCATATCGTAGTGATTATGGCTGATAAAAACATTTATAGGTACATCATCTCGTTAAGTTGCTTTACAATGCCACGCACCAACACAAGTCGGTTCCACAGCGATTATGCACAGCAAAGTAATTATTATGTCTATTCTAGATAATAAATAAATAAATAAAATTCCGGACATATCACACATGGTCAACTGATCCCAAACTAGGCATAGCAAAATGTATAACATCTTATAACATGTATTTCAGGCAATAAAAAGTATGATTTATGATTTTATGATTTATGATTTATAGCCTGTACTATGGGTACCAGAGACTGATATACATAATAGATAAATATTTAACACCCAGACACAGAACAAACATCTGTGTTAGTCACAAATGTTTGTCCAGTGCGGGAATCGAACCCGCGACCTCTAGCGCAGAAGGCAGAGTTACTACCAACTGAGCTATGAGGCCTATCAAATCAGCCAGTCAGATGATTTACGTGATAGCCCTGGTTGTAGAATAGGCCCCACCATTGCCCGTGGATATCGAGAGACAGTACTATTTGGCACAATCGTCTCAGATTTCCGTGCGTTAGATCCTTGATGTGTCAGGGGAGTAGTGAGATGCACGTCCGTAAATTATATTTGGCATAGCTTGACATTTGGTTAGTACTTTGCACTACATACGTCATAGGTTGCGAGCCCATCGCTGCTTTTATAACTTACTATATGACTTTACCGCGGATGTCGTAAGAGGCGACTAAGGGAAAAAAGCTAGGGGATGGGCAGCAGCGTCCCTCTGAAGTGTGTAATATATACAGTGCGAATGCACCTTTAATGTAGTTGTAGTGTAAGCGCACCTTTATAATAGATATGCTGACGGAGCCACCTTGCATCGGTGGCCATATTAATTGTCTCATACAATATACGAAGGTGACACAAATCGGTTGTGTTTAATTACATCAAAACCCCACATTGCATGGTGACCTTTCACCTCATTTTAACAACGATAGCTCTAACTGCGCTCGCCAACCAGCATGCCCAGCGTGGTGAGTATGGGCAAATCCCCCCACATGGTAGGGAATTTGCTCTGTCTGTGGGGGAGGCCATGTTCAGCAGTGGACGTCGTACGGCTGAAATGATGATGATATGACTTTTACTATTTTGCTAGTAAATTTCGATAACAGCTAACACATTGGTTTACCGGTTGGTTACATTATAACGGGCGTCAAACGACGGTTACTACTTTTAGAGTACTTGGGCTAAGTGAAATCGTGATTTGAAACTGTCAGATTATTTTCTGCAGCTAACGACTTGAGAATTATCGACACTCTCATTAGTATCGACATCGATAAACTATTTTATCGATACACCATTTCATCGATAACAAGCCTGTCATGCTTTACAGCCCTTTTACAGATATTTACAAGTATCGTAAAGACGGTTACTGCCGTGCTGTTAGTTGTAAGTTTTTCAATATGCGGGATTTGCTCAGATTTTTTTTATGTTAATATATAACTCACCTGTCAACCCTTCACATACGAGTGCATACGTTTATAATAATAATAATAAATAAAAAATAATAAATATTCCGGACATATCACACATTGTCAACTGATCCCAAACTAGGCATAGCCTGTACTATGGGTACCAGAGACTGATATACATCACAACACCCAGACACAGAACAAATATCTGTGTTAGTCACAAATGTTTGTCCAGTGCGGGAATTGAACCCGCGACCTCTAGCGCAGAAGGCAGAGTTACTACCAACTGAGCTATGTAAAGAAACGGGGTTTTTGACATATAAACTAACCGAGTTTTACATCCGTCTCTATGAAAATAGAAAACAATAAGATAAACAATTTTAAGCGAGTTAGGACACAGCGAGATTTTGTCGCTCTTGATTGGAGCAGCGCTCCTGCAGAGGTACCTCCGCCTTACAGAAGATCGCAGCCAAATAACATTCATCATCATCATTTCAGCCGTACAACGTCCACTGCTGAACATGGCCTCCCCCACAGACAGAGAGCAAATTCCTTATCATGTGGGGGATTTGCCCATACTCACCACGCTGGGCATGCGGGATGGCGAGCGCAGATAAAGCTATCGTTGTTAAAATGAGGGACGCTGCTGCCCATCCCCTAGCCTTTTACGACATCCGCGGATAGGTAGATATGGAGGGGCCTATTCTTCAGCCGGGGCCACCACGGCCAATAACATTATTTGTTTGAAATCGCGTTGTGTTCCTGCGGTGAGTAAGGTTGCCAGAGCTCTAAGGGGAGGGGTTGGCAATGCGTGCGTGACGCCTCTGTTATTGAAAGCGTTCATAGGCTACGGTAACCACTTACCAACAGGTGGGCCGTAAGCTGGTTTACCACGTTAGTTGTATAAAAAACAATAGTAAAACCGAGAAGTGGATACTAAAATCACCTACTAAGTAGTAGATTGAAAACAAAAATGTCTTTTTAAATTATACAGCGTATACAACGTATAAAAATAGAAAGAAAATAAAATAAATAAATATTCCGGACATATCACACACGGTCAACTGATCCCAAACTAGGCATAGCCTGTACTATGGGTACCAGAAACTGATATACATAATAGATTAATATTTAACACCCAGACACAGAACAGACATCTGTGTTCATCACACAAATGTTTGTCCAGCGGGAATCGAACCCGCATCGAATGGTTATATAAATAGACTGCCAATAAAATAAATTGACACGAAATAAAATCTCACGGCACTGAGCATTATAAAATCGAGCAAAGCACGATATAAAAATAAAAACATACAATAGCGAAAATACCCACGCGTTTTAAAGAAATGTTCACTTATTTTAACATATTTTTTATATTTTATTTTCCAAAGTTTACGAACCAAGATAGAGTGATTTGACGGCCATTGAAGCTAAATGTATTCAAAATAGCCGTATGTCTGTGCAGTTTATTTAAATGTAAATATGATTACGCAAATGTATATGTAATGAAATGTAGTTTATAGGCTGGCAACCAGCAATAGGCGTTTTAATAAATGAGAGAACCCCTGCTGTTTATGGAGTGGCGTAAACTATAAGATGTTTTTTTTTTTTATACAACGGAGGTGGAAAACAAGCTTACGGCCCACCTGATGGTAAGCGTTTAGCGTAGCCTATGAGCGCTTGCAATACCAGAGGCATCACGCACGCGTTGCCGACCCCGAACCCCCTTCCCCCCTAAAGAGCTTTGGCAACCTTACTCACCGCAGGAACACAGAGGCATCACGCACGCGTTGCCGACCCCGAACCCCCTTCCCCCCTAAAGAGCTCTGGCAACCTTACTCACCGCAGGAACACAGAGGCATCACGCACGCGTTGCTGACCCCGAACCCCCTTCCCCCCTAAAGAGCTCTGGCAACCTTACTTACCGCAGGAACACAGAGGCATCACGCACGCGTTGCCGACCCCGAACCCCCTTCCCCCCTAAAGAGCTCTGGCAACCTTACTCACCGCAGGAACACAACACTATTTGAAACAAATAATGTTATTTGGCTGCGATCTTCTGTAAGGCGGAGGTAACTCTCCAGGCAGGCTGCTCCAATTCAGAACGAGAAAATCTCGCTGTGCCCTACCTTCTCCTCGCTAACACTAACAACAACTAAGGTGGCAAAGAAGCATACGACCCACATGTTGGTAAGAGATTAACGCCTATGAATGACTAGCTTCCGCCCTCGGCTTCGCTCGCGTGCTTCCTACATAAAAAGTAGCCTATATGCTATTCCAGACAATAATCTATCTGTGTATCTATCTATCTATGTGTGTCTATTCCATTTTGTGAAAAAGGATCGTCGAAAAAAATGAAAGGCACGCGCGCCGTGTTTGTTGCCTGATTCTTCTAGGCTTGGTCGCGAGGAACAGGCATAGCTTCACCTAGTTTCTAAGACGTTTCAAAGTGATCCTAGTGATTTTATTGAAATAAATGCCCTTTGACTTTGTACCAAATTTCAACCAAATCCGTTCGGCCGTTTGGGCGTGATTGAACAACAAACATCCAAACATCAAAACATCCTCACAAACTCTCGCATTTATTATGTATTTATATTAGTAGGATTGCAATACCAAGGGCATCACACACGCGTTGCCGACCCCGAACAGTCCGTCTTATGACTAGGGACAAGGATGTTTGCAGCAAAAAGGACCTACAGGACATCTTTAAGGTGGCTCTTAGAAACCGACCCGGATGACGTACCGCGTGACCTTGATATACTACCTCCCGTGACCTACAGTAACGTCGACGTCACGTGGTTCATGTTTTTTTTTTATTTATTTATTTATTCTCTCTCACAAAGGTTTCTTATAGCTAGACTTAGAATTAGGTTGAGAAAACACATTATTAACCTGTTTAAGTGAGAGACTGGTGTCTGTATTACGTATGTTCCTACCTTGACTCTTGTCACTTCGTTTGTACACTTGATTTTCCGTCCCGGTGTTACTTGTATACGGAAGCCTCAGGGCCCGAGCCCTACTCGTACTTGACCGTCTTTATTTCAAAGTAGATTTTCTCCTAAAAATGAACTCTAAAACCACGATAAATACTACTGTTATTTCTGTGGTAAAGCCATGGACTAAATTATGCGCAGTTGTCACAGATTATAAAATAGTTACCTAGGACCAGAGCCAAGCGGGGCGCGGCGATTTTAAATTCGAATAATTGATTTACAAATATTGAGTTTTCGAAATGAAGTTATTTTTAATAAAATATAGGTACCTACCAATGTTACACAGGGATAGTGTGGGTTTCTATTAGTGAAGCAATTTTTATAATCCCCTATTTATACAAACAAATTGTACCTCTTTAATAATATTAGGTGACACGATGCTTCCAATATTTTCGCAGTCTGGAATGCGATGATCGTACCGTTCCTTGAATCGTTTAACCGGAGTGGAACTAAAAAACATCGCACTTCTTTTTTGACTTGGACCTCTACAAACACCTCTGGGGACAGTGTAGAGAAAATTATCGACAGGCTTTGTTTTTTTACAATCTACTACATCTACAAACTCTGTTCTCGTAAGTTTCAATGACCGCCATATAACGACCGTAAAATAACCAAAAAGCAAATAGAAGCAACTTCAACAAACAGTTAAAAACGATGGGGGGGAGGGGTTCGGCAGGCAACGCATTAGCAATGCTCCAGGTGTTGCTGATGTCAATAGGCGACGGTAACCACTTACCATCAGGAGGGCCTGTTCCGTATAACATAAAAAAAAACGACTTTGCTTGCTTGTTTGACTCGTCATCCTGTATTAGGTAAATTATCCTAGGTAAAGGTTGACGTATGGTGGCCCTGGAAAGAGCCAATGACCAATATTAAAAGGACCAGTGTGGTGAAAAGATTGAAATGCGCCTCAGACATTACGAGGGATTTACAAGGTGGTTGACTTCTGCCTACGGTGATAATCGACCGTCTTAATATAAGTTCTAATAGGGAGCGTATGCATTTTGTATCATCAATAAATCATAAGGATCACAGTCAAACGTCATATAACAGAATAAAACGCCTGCTACTCGTGATAAAAAAATCGTTATTTCTCTGTTACACAGCAACAAACACTTGATAACTTTTTTGAAACCCGCTTATTTATTACAACCACCATAATGACGGCAGCCGCATTTTAGAAAACCAAAGCTTTATTCCCAGAGTACCTACTAATATAAAATGTAGCCGGTTCTTCGCATTATTGCCTACTTTGAGGTGTTTTTAATAACGACCCATCTCGGAATAATATTTATAATCTTTTAAAAGGTGTTGTTAAAACCTTTTTACAAAAGATAAGTTGTTGCGTATTTTGTGTTCAACAATGGGTCGAAAAATAACTTTATTTCTATGAATTTTCAATTATGTAATAAGGGTTTGAGTAGCATTCATGTTAAAGCCGCGTTGACACGATCAGAGTCTGCTCGCACCGACTCGGATACGTACTCGGACGTAACTCGGATTGTGGCAACCCTAAATCGAAGCTTACTGGTATGAGTCCACTTTAAATCCTGTACAGGGTCGAGTTGAGAGATAGATAGATAGATAAATTGTTTATTTGACACACACACAAATACAGCACAGACAGAGATAAAAGCAAACAGAAGAAACAACAGCAGATAAAAATCACACAAAATAAAATAAAGCTTAGTAGGTAGGCAGGTTAACAGTAAAAAAAGACTAATACAAGTAACAATACAACATACAGAGAGGTTTCTGAAAACCTACGTACCTGAATTTGAGTACGTTGGATGCAAAAAAAAATGTTTGTAAATTTTTCCGCCTACACACCCAGGGCCAAATACGTGTCTGATTAGTCTCTACAGAAAGATTACCTCAAGTACCTGCATAGCAAAGGGCGAAGGCTTTCAATGAAGTTATTTGTAATTCCGTAATTATTTTCCCATAAGAACACGCATTGCGCACGCTACCAAAACGTCATCAACGCCATTTTCATGCTACACCAATTTACACTTTAGATGTAAGATAGTAAAGAACAGAGTGGTTTATGGAGGTTAAGCAATTTATTTTGCAGTGTAATTAGAGACGGCACATCAAAGTATAGTTTTGTTGACTAATAGCTGTTGGTTTGTAACGATTCAATGAGCTGAAGCTTTAAAAGAGCCATTAAGGTACAAGATTTCACTTCCTTGTTTTTATGTTCAAATGATTGTGGCTGTAATGCTAATGAGTGTTAAAGACAGTCATGGTTTAGCTCATAAAACAATGCGTTGCAAAGTTGCTGTCAGTTGATGGGTGACCGATAGAAGCGATAACTACTCAGTCGTTGATGCGAGGGCACAGCGATATTTTGTCTCTATATACTTCTAGACTTTTTTTATACAACTAAAGAGGCAATCAAGCTTACAGCCCACCTGTTGATACCGTAGCCTATGAACTCTTGCAATACCAGAGTCATCACGCACGTGTTAGCGACCACCCCTTAAAGAGCTCTGGCAACTTTACTCACCGCAGGTAACTAACAACACAACACTATTTGAAAGAAATAATGTTATTTGGCTACGATCTTCTGTAAGGCAGAGGTAACTTCCAGACGGGCTCCTCCAATTTAGAGGGAGAAAATGTGCAAGGTGAGCTTGCATAGAAATATCTACGCATAGTTTATTTATTTATTTATTCCAGTTAGCTTTTACTGCATCAAAACGCTAAACTGTCTTAATTAATGACACACAGGGTTGAATGATTTCGGCAGGATTTCTGTGTAGGTAATGGTTTCGGCAGAATACCAGCGTCTGATGCAAAACAGAAGGCATAATGCTGAGCCGAAGTCATTTTTCATAATTCATAATTCATTTATTGTTCGTGAACCTAGGTACATTGATAGATGGTGAGGTTTAGAGTACAGATCACTAGATTCTGACATCGGTCATACAAACATTATAAATACAAAGACTTAAACCAACATTAATTAGATTACAAATTACATAATAACTAATAAGTTACAAATTCAAAAAAATATAAATTTATCATTAATGTCAATCTTATATAATATTAAATTAAATTAAGTTTGTCATACAAAAATTCGTTTATACTATAATATGCTTTTTTAACTAAAATGTCATTTAATTTGAGCTTAAATTCACTAATAGACAACATTCGAACAGATTTTGGGATTTTATTAAATATTGTGGGTGCCATACAAAATACACTCATGGGTAATAAATGTGTTCTGCATGGTAAACAACGAAGATTTTGCTGCTGCAGCACACATCACACCATTTTTACTTTCATTACTTTTTCTCTTGTTTCTATCTATAAGTACCTAATGTTTATTGTAAAATGTTGTGCAAATGTGTGTGTTTTGGTGGCAATTAAATAAATGTCTATGTCTATGTCTTAATGTTAGTTGCGGACACCAATCTACTCACCAAGTACCAAGTAAGTCTGTCTGCATCGGGTCAATGGAATCGAGTGAGGTTAGAGCAAATGTACAATGATTGTATTTTTCCGCAACAAAAACTACAAATATGTGCTTCACTGTGACAATGTAACCCGAAGGCCCCGCATTGTTTCAAATGTATTCAAAGCGGGTCGACCTTGCGCCGGCGCCGTGACATTCGGATGTGATGATTTCGAGACGCAGACAAAACAATCATGTCGTTTCAGATGAGAGTAAAAAAGTGTGATGAGAATATTTTTTTGACTGGCCTCATAGCTCAGTTGGTAGTAACTCTGCCTTCTGCGCTAGAGGTCACGGACTTGTGACTAACACAGATGTTTGTTCTGTGTATGGGTGTTAAATATATATCTATTATGTATATCAGTCTCTGGTAGCCATAGTACAGGCTATGCCTTGTTTGGGATCAGTTGACAATGTGTAATATGTCCGGAATATTTAAAAACAATAAAAAAAAAAAATTTTGGTACGCAGGTTCTTGAGCCTCGTTAAAGCTGTGCATACGATGTCCTTGATATGTAATTTAAAGTTTATTCCAAAGAGCACTACATCTACTGAATAAAGGCATTTTTGAATTTGTCATTTGACGGTGTTCTTTATAGCTCAGAAAATCGCAAGCTCCTAACAGTCAAACTCAAAATTAACTTTATTCAAAACACGTTCCTGCGATGAGTAAGGTTGCCAGAGCTCTTTAGGGGGGAAGGGGTTCGGGGTCGGCAACGCGTGCGTGATGCCTCTGGTGTTGCAGGCGCTCATGGGCTACGGTAACCGCTTACCAACAGGTGGGCCGTAAGCTTGATTGCCACCTCAGTAGTATACAAAAAAAAAAAACGTAAGGAAAATTTTAGATGATATATCGTACGCCATTTGAACGCGGCTTTAGATGAGAGTTCCTTACATAAAAGATGCGAGTCAAGGAAATTAGAGGTTGCAAGATGAAGCTTGCAACCTACACGTAAGATCAGTGCATAGAGTTATTGATTATTTCTCGAGTGTAGATGTATAAACGCGAGTATTGCTGAGTTTCACCTCGCTTGCAATAATTTAAACAGTAAATAACAGTAATGAATCTCATCATAAAGTGAGCAAGAAACTCTCTCCATTTAAATCTGTCTATACTGTCGTTACAATCGGGTAAACTTTACGAAATCATATATTTACATTAGAAATCGAATGATCTCATCTGTACTGAGTAATAGCTCACCTTACCCTTTCATTTCATTTCACACTGAAAGTTTTGATATTACCTGAAACAAAAAGTAAAACATTTTTAGTTCAGTGACAAGTTTTCAATGCCTAGGAAACCATTTATCCAAAAGTTTGCATTTCAACGAATGAAAAATAAAGAAAATAGTTGTATAATGATTTTTTAAATGCCAAGGCGTAATATACTGTAAATTAATTTTAAAATGACTTATTGACCGTAGTATTGTTTTGCATAGTTATTGACCTAATTAATTTGACTCTCTTAAATATTTTTCTGACATATTACTTTTTATTACCTATATTTTTTTAGATGTAGGTATATTAATTTTTGACGATATAATAAAGGCAGATAACTAAATTAATGCATGCTTTAATAATTGAAATGTTAATTAAATGTTTGTACGCCCAAGTGGCAGAATCTAGCGATCTAGACTAGTCCTATGAACTGACTGTTAAATGTACCTGATTCACAAACAATAAATGAATTACTGAATAATTCCACCCCCCCCCCCCCCCCCCAATTTTGTAAAGAAAATAGTGTCGATTATTTTTTTTTACTGTTGTGCACATTTATTCACCAAGAATCCTACACACAGCTATAAAAATACAATTGGTAATTTACAGGTTTTGGTATGTATGTAGGTAGACAGGTGAAATGGTCGAGGGCTCAGCTACGCTGCTTTTCAGCCTCGCCATAAAATGTCTGCTGACGTCACAGCAGGTTTGATCCTCGGAAGCCATCAGCCGCTATCAGGCGATGAAGAGAAGGGCACAGATCATTATTATAAACTATGTAAGTAGGTAGGTAAGTATGGTATAACATCGAGCTAGCAGCAAATGGCATACGACATCCAGGATAAGTACCTACCTATAATCACTCGATTTTTCCAAGATACTGAGTGCCTCAAATTCAAATAGTATTGTGAAGTTATGCAGATCGCGCACGCATCAGAACAGGCCATTACCCGGCTCAATAAAAGGAAGTTTTATAAATTGCGTTGGAAGTAAATACGGTACATTTATGTATTCGCTAGATTACATCTGCAGCTAAACTACCTACCTAGTGGCGTGGGTGGTGACAAGTCTCGGTGTCTGAAGAAGCGTTCATCGTAATTTAACAACTTTATTGTATCGAAACGCAGGAGTCAGTTCTACGACATATTTTTGGAGGAGGTAGGGCACAGCGAGATTTTCTCGTTCTGAATTGGGGCAGCCCACCTGGAGAGGTACCTCCGCCTTACAGAAGCTCGCAGCCAAATAACATTATTTGTTTCAAATAAATATTCCGGACATATTACACACGGTCAACTGATCCCAAACTAGGCATAGCCTGTACTATGGGTACCAGAGACTGATATACATAATAGATATATATTTAACAACCAGACACAGAACAAACATCTGTGAATCACACAAATGTTTGTCCAGTGCGGGAATCGAACCCGCGACCTCTAGCGTAGAAGGCAGAGTTACTACCAACTGAACTATGAGGCCAGTCAGTATTTGTTTCAAATAGAGTGTTCCTGCGATGAGTAAGGTTGCCAGAGCTCTTTAGGGGTGGGGGGGGGTTCGGGGTCGGCAACGCGTGCGTGATGCCTCTGGTATTGCAATTGGTCATAGGCTACGGTAACCGCTTACCAACAGGTGGGCCGTATGCTTGTTTTCCACCTCAGTTGTATAAAAATATATATATATATGTTTAATGGTGCTATTGAAATCTCAATTCCAAGGAGACTCCATGATTTTTTTTAATTACGACTATACAAGCAATTTATGCACTTATATAAGGAGTCTAGCTTCCGCTTGCGGCTTCGCTCGCATGGTACCTACACAAAAAGTAGCCTATACCTAGGCTATTCTAGGCAAAGAATTTTAAATACTCCAAGTTTCAACGAAATCGGTTGAGCCGTTACGGCGTGATTGAACAACAAACATCCAAACATCCTCACAAACTTTCGCATTTATAATATTAGTAGGATGATGATGAACATGAAGAATTTCCTTAAACCAAACTTTATTGATTGGCCTCATAGCTCAGTTAGTAGTAACTCTGCCTTCTGCGCTAGAGGTCGCGGGTTCGATCCCCGCACAGGACAAACATTTGCGTGATAAACACAGATGTTTGTTCTGTGTCTGGGTGTTTAATATTTATCTATTATGTTTCAGTCTCTGGTACCCATAGTACAGGCTATGCCTAGTTTGGGATCAGTTGACCGTGTGAATATGTCCGGAATATTTATTTATTTATTGCCATTTGGGTGTAAAATAAGCCCTTTTCGGGAATTTAGCATACATATATCGTACGCCGCGAGATTGTCAAATTGCGAAAAATGCAAAAACGGCTGTAATTTTACAGTGACCGTTTCATAGGAATACGAGGTCTCAAATGGCACCTGCAGGTCTAATGAAATGCCTACTTAGTCGGAGGTTGGTGTTTAGTTGCATTGAATATTGCTCAATTTAATAATTTCTGATTGATAAAGTAAAGTAGGCCGTAGTGGCCCCTGTATATCTACCTACCCACGGATATTGTAAGAGGTAACTATGGGAAAAAAGCTAGGGGATGGGCAGTGTCCCCTATTTTAACAACGATAGCTCTGACTGCCCTTGCCAAACCGCGTACCCAGCGTGGTGAGTAAGGGCAAGTTCCTCCCACATGATAGGAAGTTACTCAGGAAATTTGTGGAGGAGGCCTTTGTTCAGCAGTGGACATCCTATGAAATGATGATGATGATGATGAAAGTTAAGTAATAGCGTGCGCAACGCGTTGATGTCTTTTTAATTAAAGTTTGTTCACCACATTCCTGAGAAACTTAACGTTTTTCCATGTGGTTATTTTAGTCTTCAGTTACGAAATGATAAGAATTAGATAAAGATACACAATGAATCCTATTTCAGTAATCCGTAACTACGATAAATTGATTTTCCACGGGCCGCGGAAATTGCTACGTCTACGGCAGTCTCCAAGACATTTTGAGGCCAGGTCAACATCAATGAATTCGTAGCGGTTATATAGACATTTTCCTAAATGGATCAATTTAATGTATGTTATTTGTTGTCTCCTGGACTAAGAAATGATATTTGTTCTGAAAAGTTCAGTGGATAGCTCGTTTTAGCTCGGCAGTAGAGCTTTAACTTTAAAAACACAACCACAACTGCATTTCTACCAAGTTCTCAAGATGCCAAGCATTCATTACTTGCAATGAAACAACTGTAGTTTATTATAAAACAGGTCAATACCGACGAAGTTTTAAAAACTTGTGCCAGCTAAAAGTTAGTCGAGGAAGAGTACATCTTCAGAAAGCTTGCGAATAGTGCAGCGTCCGTTTCGCCAAGTTTAGTTTGTTTTTGCCTTCTCATTATAAAGAAAAAATAAATAAAGAGTACGGAAACAAAGCTTTCAAAAACACTGGTTTCCTAAAGGTGCATCCATATTGGCAACGGCGAATGCAAGCTATTACGCAACTGGCATATGCCAATGCGGACGCACCCTAAGACGACAACCGTCATATGACGACTGTAATAAAAGTAACTGTCTTTTACAATTTGATGATATTAACGATATTGTTTTGAGTGATTCTATTTTATTTGCAAGAAAATACAGTACCTACTGAAAATTGGTTCAACAATAAAGAGTCTCTATTATTCATCTTAATCCCTTAAATGGAAACGGGCAGGACATTTTTTTTATTTTTTATACATATGTGTAGGTCGACCAGAAAAAAGATGGGAAGACATTTTCATAGGGAAAGTCGGATTAAATTGGATGACGAAGGCCAGAAATAGAGCATTATGGAAGGAAATGGGGAAGGCCTACGCCAAGGAGGCCACTACTACTGAAGGCTTAGCAAGTTAAGAAGTCGAATTTAGAGATGTAATTTAGATATAAGTAGGTAGTAGAAATAAAGGCTCATTTTATTTTATTTATTATTTATCTGAAATTAAGGCTGTTCAGTATTTCGTTGAGTCAATAAGGTCACCTCCTAACGTGAAACACCGCCTTAACCTATAAATACATGACAATAGTAGGCGCGTGTGTCTGCGTGCAGTGTTTGTCTGTTTGTCGCTGACGGTGCGCATCTGGGGCCCGCCTGTCGACTGTCACACTGATTGGTACAGTTAACAACACATACAGTTACTAGTTAAGGCTGCAAATTAATTTTTTTTTTCTCCTCTTTATTTTAAAGGAATAAAGATATAAAGCATCAAATTGAAAATACTACCCAAAATTTTAAAAACCTACGGAATTCGAACCTGAAACTGTATAAATCATTTACCCTAGATTTTCGGCGCCAGCGCCGCTAGCGTTGTTCGTGCGTAGTTGGTATCGAATTGTGGATTCTAGGTGAAGATGCGGGTTCGAATCCCGCTCGTTTGACTGAGCAGCAATTTTTTATACACAAATTTTTACGCAAATTAATCTCGAAAATAAAAGGCTGATTTTGTTGCGGTTTGTTAACTAAGTAAACAGCTAATTAGCTCGGCAATTAATTCTTCGGGTTCCCACAGGTCGTAACTAACAATTTTAAGTCAAAAGTGTTTTCTTTCAATAAAATCATAAGTATCACATCAAAACATCTTATGTCACTTTAAAACGAATGCAGTTCTGCAGGCTTATTCTGTAAAGAAATTTCGAACCTCGAAAAGCTGAAACCGCGGTGACTTTCAAATTTCGTATTCTCTGAACCTCGAAAACGCCTGTGGCACCTCACTGACGTGACTTCCGAAGTGAGTTCTGGTACTTGGGTGAATTCGAGATCGAGTTCGAATTTTCACAGAATAAAGAAATAGAGAAAATTTGTTTATTTGACCCACAACGCAGGTAGGTACAGTAGGTAGGTGGGTACATAGAAAAATACTTATAGGTAGGTAATACACAACGCAGTAGGAAAACATAAAAAGTAGGTAGGTAGGTGGCTAAGTGGTAGGCTAAGTAGTATGCGTTGTGTGAGGCAAATGGGTCCCGTCTCAGCATAAAGCTACACCGAACATAGTATTATGTACGGTGCGGCGCTGGTTTTCTGACGGGGCCTAGGCGACGCGACGTGACGAACATCAATAAAAATAATATTTATAGTAGGTATATGAGTGTGCGATTGAACTCTTTGATTTAGTCCCCCCATCCCCATTCCATCATCGGACAACCAGACGCACGGACAGGCGACATCTGTTCATGGTTGATATACCACCTTGCCGCACCAAGCGCTTTGCGTCTACCTTTATAATGCGGACAGCCAAAGAGTGGAACTCGTTGCCGGCGTCTGTGTTTCCGAATACCTATAATTTGGGTGTCTTCAAGACCAGAGTGAATAGGTTTCTTCAAGGCAAACGTGCTACACCGTAGACCACATCATTACTTAACATCAGGTGAGATTGTGGTCAAAAGTTAGCCTATTTCGTATAAAAAAATAAAAAAAACAAATATAATAAGGATAATTATGGTAGGTATGGATAGGTACTTATATATACCTATATAAAGATAATAGTTTAGCTGTTAAGAAAACTAGCATGTTAAGTAATTTGTCACCGACTGTAGTACTTTAACTGGGCGAGTCTAGTATGTTTGCTCGCTAAACACCGCTGCGCAAACGCTCAGCTATGATATATTTGGACAGAGGTGTATGCTGTTGTGCAAGTGGAGGCTGGTGGAGGAGGATTTGTATTTAAGCTAGCTTCTGCCCGCGACTGCGCTCGCGTAGCACCCGTATAGAAGGCATTAATGTTCACCCCTAGAGTTTTCAAACAAGCCTGGTTTCGCTGTCAGCGGTTGTAAAAGACCTACAGCATAAAAGTCCTTCCGTTAAAAAACCTAGAGTTCATCCCTAGAATTTATTCAGCTTAATTTTTCATTCTTTTCTTTTTCAGTATAGCCTTCTAATTCTAATTCTAATTCTAAATGGGGGAATAAGATCTGCACTGACGTCCCGCGTTGGGGTGTATTGTGCATTGTCCCCCTGCTGACCTCACCCCAGCCAGCCCAACTCCTTAAAGTAACGGAGAAGGACCCTGGGTTGGTGGCAACATTGTTCGAGAATCCCCGTTGATGCTGTGGATGAAGAGGAGCAGGATCCGATCACCTCCTGCATTCCTGTTTTGAGCCTAGCTTCATTTGTGGCAGTGCAATGTAGTACAACGTGTTCCACTGTTTCTTCATGCTGAAGACAGCCGCGACAGAGGCCGCTGTCTGTAGCTCCAATCTTAAGGAGATGGTGGTTGAGATCACAGTGGCCCGTGATGATGCCCACCATCAGCCTTAGGTCTTCGCGATTCATCTTCAGTAACGTTGTTGTCACGTGTTTGTTTAGTGTTGGGAACATAACCTTTGAGTGTTTGCAGTCTAATCTGCGCTCCCATAGCTTCTGATGTTCCTTTTCGGAGTTCAGTTTTAACCGGTTTTTAATCTCTGTTGATGAGGGTCTACAGAGGCTGATATCGTATGTCGTTGGTGTTTGTTTTGCACCTTTTTTTGCTAAGGAGTCAGCCTTGTTGTTCCCTGGACATGGTCCATGACTTTTTGTCCATTTTACTTTAACAATGTGTCTCTCGGACAACTTTTGAAGAGCAGCATGACATTGTGCAATGGATTCTGACCTGGTATCTGGTCTTCCCAGTGCATTGATGAGTGCTGCGCTGTCTGTTGTGAAAATTAGTTGAGCCTGTGCGCTTGCATTGGCTGCGCCTATTATAGACTCTAATGATGAAGACATTTCTATTGCTGCCAGAAGGAGCCCCATGGTTTCTGCCTGGTAGACGGTCGTTGTTTTGCCAAGGGGTTGTGCCTGTGATAGCCCATTTTCTGGACAGTAGAAGCCACAACCCGCACCTGTTTTTTGTTTGGCTCCATCAGTGTAGATATGAAAAACGTCAGAGGCCGAGGATGTTTCCTCTATTCTCTCATAATTTTTGACTTGATACCTCTTGCAAGTGAGATATGTTGTGGCTATTCTGTCGGTGCCTTTTAGCGCCTCGGGTATTGCGTGGATAGCCTTATCCAGAATTTTGCAGTGGTTTGTTGTTTTGGTACTGCCTTTCCATTGGTTTGTAGACTTGATTCTTAGCGCCGCTGCCATCGCCTCTTGTTGTATATACAAGTGGAGCGGCGTCAAGCCTAGTATTATATCTAGCGCTGCAGATGGAGTATAGCCTTATGCAGCCTTATATATATATATATATGTATAGTATTAATATATTATACTCCTATGAGATTAAATTTAAGTTTAACCATATGTAATAATATTCCATCGATTTACAAAACACAACAATAAAACTTATAATAAATAATATTAAACTCTCAACAAAACGTGTAACATCGTCGTAAACACGTTATTACAAATTACCTTCATTATGGACAAATCTGTAAAACGCAATGTAGTGCAAGAGTCAACGACCAAAACAATAAAAAAAATTATGTTTTTTTTATTATTTCATACAAGTGGAAGCCTCCGGGGCATTTGTTCGCGTGAAATTTTGAGTTTGACTTTTAAGAGCTTACGATATCGTATGCTCTCAAACGTAAAACTCAAAATTGACTTTTGGGATTTCTTTCTTTGTACACCCCTACACGCAAGGCCACATCCTCCAAATTTCAAGTCTTTAGGACAACGGTTTAGGCTTTGCATTGCTGTCAGTCAATGAAGTATAGCTTGCAAGCTAACTAATAAGCAAAGGGTGATAAATAGCATGGTTATTTTCATGCCAAAAAATGGTTTTAACCATAGATATATTTGTGTTAAACTCAAGCATTTCTATTTCAAGCTTTATTTGTACCGTTTTGTCTCCTGCTCTACAAAATGGCACATCACACCCACTCAAATGATCCAGTTACAACCATTATTGGGACCCCTGGCCCGGGCAGTATCGACCATTTGCACGAACCATTGTAACCACGGACCACGATCCCATTCAACCACAATACAGTGGAGTTTCGACCACAACAGTAATTGATACGGTAACCGTATTTTGGCGAATATCGAAAATGTATTTTCATTATATAAGAGCTATAAATAGACTTACGAGTTTGATTGAAAATATTTCATCATCATCATCAGCCTGATGAAGTCCACTGCTGAACATAGGCCTCCCCCAAAGAGTTCCATGACGAACGGTCTTGAGCCTTTTCCATCCACCGATTTCCCGCAACCTTAACAATGTCGTCGGTCCATCGGGTGGGGGACCTTCCAACACTGCGTCGTCCGGTTAGTGGTCGCCACTCGAGAACCTATGTTCCCCAACGGTTGTCGGTTCTGCGAGCTATATGGCCGGCCCACTGCCACTTCAACCTGCTAATTCTGAAAGCTATGTCGGTAACCTTGGTTCTTCTACGGATTTCCTCATTTCGGATAATATTATTTAAAATAAAGAAGTTGAAGTTTAATAAAGAGGTTTCTTTAATAATGGTTTTGTATAAAAAAAATACAGCATACCCACACGCTTTTGATATTTTATACAGAGTGAATTTCATTTTTATCCAACTTCAAAAAGGAGGAGGTTCTCAAGTCGGCTGTATTTTTTTTATACAAAACCATCATTAATGAATCCTCTTAATTAAACTTCAACTTATTTATTTTAAATAATAAAATGGCAGAGAATTTTCAGATCATTTAATTTTTAAATCTAAGAGGTTAGGCAAACGCAAATCCCAAGCTTTTACAAAACTGTGATTTTCATAAGTTTGGAAGTCCCTAAGATTTTCACGAAGACAGTAAGTGGCTCCGTAGCTGCGTTAGTAGCAGCATCGCCGTAACTGGGGAAAGGTTGCGGGTTCGAATCCCGTCTGAGTCGAACATTTTTAGGATAGTATAAAAACCATAGCATTCCCTTACGGTTCATTAATATTTTACAATTCAATTCAATTCATTTATTGACCATTTCGTTATAACATATAACATAGGCATGTCAGGGTAACAGTAATTACAGTTCTTTACAAGTAACGTTCATATAATTTTACAAAGATTTTAGATTTTAATAGGTAGTTTAGATTTTTTTACAAAACTCATTTATACATTAAACTTTTTATTTATTTTTATTTCTTAGGAAAACAAACAAGTCATTAAAAACGACTTATTAATCCCAAACTATAACTAAAGACCATTAAAAAGTTTCCGTATATAGCATAAAACTAAACTATAAACCATATAGATACTAAAGTCAATTTATTTCAATAAAATCACTAGGATCACTTTGAAACGTCTTAGAAACTAGGTGAAGCTACGCCTGTTCCTCGCGACCAAGCCTAGAAGAATCAGGCAACAAACACGGCTTGGTGCCTATCATTTTTTTCGATTATAAAGGGGTATAATGCCACACTTTTTCAATGAAAATGCGAATAAAATACTGCTTGATTTTCGATCGCCAGCACTTAATCAGTATTCCGATATATAGATAAACCGGGAGCTGAGCTGGCCCCAGGTGTTATCATAAACCTGATAAGTTACTGAAGTGTCGGTGCAATTGCTTTAAATTGTATTATCCGCAGAACCCGATAACAAAATTAACCAGTCGCTACTTGTTTTCCAACTAGCCAATAGACCGAGGTAGAATTGGATTGGCTACGGTAAGGTGTAGCTGTTATGACTTGCTGGAATAAGTCATAAAACTATAACAACTCATACACATTGACACTTAAAAATAATAGGTATGAAAAAAAGTATTATGTTAATGTATTGATCGAGCGAGCAAAGATCTCAAACAACTTGGACGAATCGGCAAAGTTTGCCCGACGTACCGTTTGCACCATTGACTTGTACCATTTTTAACCGACTTCCAAAAGGAGAAGGTTCTCAAGTCGGCTGTTTTTTTTTTGTGTATTATACTCGATATCTCCGCCAATAGTAACCCGATTTTGATGATTCTTTCGCTGGTGTATAGAATATGATCCCGGGGTGGTCCAATTTTAATTTAATTCCTGAGGGATTGCTACTTGTCCCGTAAAACTTAAAAAAACGTCATCATCTCTTGAAATCACGATTTTCAAAGAGAATAAAACCACTACGTTTGATTGTCAGTCAGTCAGTCAGTATCGTAAGAGTTATTAATGATGAATAATGGATGTCATACTTACTTTTGGTTTTGATCCGAAAGTGTAGGTAGTGTCACCCTCAGTAGGTAAGCAAAACGCAAAGAGGTTGATAACAAAAAAAAGAGGTTGATATTAATCTTGTATATATTCAGGAATTTGCAGTCGGTTTTTAGTTTTTGTAAAAATATCTTATAATAGAACATAACGATAGTAGAGTCAATCTGATCAGCGTTGGAATTTGGTAGGTCAGCAGGTTGTACTATCAAGATTTGCGTTTCATATGAGTTTAATCGGACTAGGGGCTGCTACTTTATTTCATAGAGGTCCTAAAGATGGTTTATAAAATAAACCTAAAGATGGTTTATAAAATAATATTATAGAAAAGAGACGTTTCATCAATATATGGAGCCTGGGCCTGCACTGTGTACATTACTCTAAAATATGGCTAAGCAATAAGGTAAACGTATTTAATTGGTTATTTTATTTAAATTGACTTCGTTCTAAGGCACAGTATGATTTTCTTCGAGAAAGAGAGCAACACACAGCGCTACAAAAATATGGCGGATGGACGTGCGTGAAATGTCATTTTGACAACCTACATTTATCTGACAAAACAAAAACATCAAATCAAACAACATGACATGAAAAATATGGCAATGTCATGTCAAACGCCAATTATAAACCAACATGGCCTTCAAATACTGTTCACATAGTAAAAAACTTACCAGAAGAAATATTCTTGTACCATCGCAATTGTCTTCATATTAATGAAATCATATCTCCTATTTTTTCCTAATTTTTCTATGTAGTGTACATGGACCAGGCCCAGAATGAAATGGCTCCTTTATAGAAATAATCCTTTATAGAATTGGCATCAGCAATGCTCCAGGTGTTGCAGATGTCAATAGGCGACGGTAACCGCTTACCATCAGGTGGGCCGTAAGCCTGTTTAACTCAGTAAAACATAAAAAAAAAAAAAAAAAAATTGGTTGTCATATGAAAAAGCATTAATCATACATTCCTAAACGGTTTTTATGTTTATTCTAGGCCAAACGACTTTTGATATACAAATTGTAACATTAAAAAACCAGTATAGCTTGGAGCTCCCATTTGGTAAAGTATGAATGACTCCGTAGATCAGGTATGATTGGATATTAGAACGAGATAAAGGTGCGATTTTCAAAGTTTATCGCAATTGTGCCTCAACGATCATCGATGCACGAACTTTTACCAGACTTAGACAGACCACTTTTACATAGCTTCGAGCAAACCACTAGTTTTATCTCAGTAAGTATCTGTAATTCTACAGTCCATGGTAGGTAACGACTCGCATGGTACCAGCACTCCCCCATGGCCGTAAAGTTAAGTGTGCCGTAAACCAAGGCTGTGTTGCCAAATACAGTAACTGCAATAGACTACGTGTTTTGATTTCTTAGTTGAGAAATAAGATTTTAACCAACGCTACAGACGAAACGAAATACATCCAACAGACAGACATATAGAATATATGATAGAAAAGAACATTAATAGAATACAATAATAGAATAGAAGAATCGTTTATGTCGTCTATTAGCACAGAGATCATAAAGCCTATATATAAATTATATATATAGTAGGAGGTAAAAACAAATGTATACCTACATATATATATATATGTTAGACTGGCCTCATAGCTCAGTTGGTAGTAACTCTGCCTTCTGCGCTAGAGGTCGCGGGTTCGATTCCCGCACTGGACAAACATTTGTGACTAACACAGATGTTTGTTCTGTGTCTGGGTGTTAAATATATATCTATTATGTATATCAGTCTCTGGTACCCATAGTACAGGCTATGCCTAGTTTGGGATCAGTTGACCGTGTGAATATGTCCGGAATATTTATATTTATTTTTTATTTTCTTATTTATATAGCTAAGCTTAGCTATACTATACCTAAATAATAATACTTTAAGGTTTATATCGACTCATGTGTCCGAATGCTAAAAAGGTGTTCAGTCCAGCATTAATGTTGGGTGTGTTAGCACTCAACGCGGCTTCAGCTAAAACCAAGGAGGAAAGCAATATGGCACTGACTTGGTCGCTATTGGCCTCATACACAAGCTCATACACGAGCTTGCCAAACCAAACCAAACTGAACTAATAGCCAACGGGCTATGGAGAGAGTTCAGTTTGGCTGGGAGTTTCACTGCATTATAAAATCCAAAATGAGTAAATCCGTAGTAGAACCAACGTCACCGACATAGCTCTCAGAATTAGCAAGTTGAAGTGGCAGTGGGTAGGCCATATAGCTCACAGAACCGACAACCGTTGGGGAATAAAGTTTCTCGAAGTTAAGTGTGCTAGGGTAGATGGTTAGTACTATGTACAATTCACAAAACAGTTACATTTCCTGATGTCAACGTTTCAAACAGATACATAAACAAAAACAACAAAATACAATTGTTCTCGTCGCTAACCAATAAACAATATTCGTTCCTCGTTATCAAAACACTGACTATTATTTCAGCGGACCAGTCTCAATAAACTTTATTATTAATAGTTTTCGGAATAAATATTTATTATTAATGATAAATAATTCACAGGAAATAGGCCGTTGGAATTAACTTGTAAAACGGATTTATTGCTACGAAGCGGTATTGCGGTAATCTAGCGGTGCAGTAAATAAGATATGACAGGAATTATGCTGACGTTATTGAAAGTCGAGGAAAATGCATGTAATTATCATGGACCTAAGTAGTTCTGTGGTAGACAACATCAGGGGCCTATTCGAAGAATAACACACGCTGCGTTTATTATTTTGCATTGGTATAGTCATGAGTCATGAGGTGTTAATACACCTCATTCTAAGGACAGTTTGATAACAGTAGGTATTCTAAATTGAGAAAACGGAAAACCGGAATTAACCTGCCAAATTAACATGCTTTATGTGGTTTTATTTAGTTTCCCCAGTAAATTAAACAGAAACGAAAAGCTCAGAATCCCATTAACACTTCAAAAACGCCAATTCACCTCCCATTTATTTTAATAAGCAGAAAGTGAAAAATTTTGCAATTCCAAAGCATGCCTAAAAATATTAATTTACGTGAAATGACTCGCCGGAAGTGACGCCATGACTTATTCATTCGACTTCCTTTCCGCGGAATTAACGAGATGTATTCATTGGGGCGCTGTAAAAGGTGTCATTTGGGACCCGGGGCCCATGACAGAGTGTGGAGAAAACAGCTAGCCAAATCAAGACGGCGCAGGGAGTTCAACTACTGAATCAATTGACTGGCCTCATAGCTCAGTTGGTAGTAACTCTGCCTTCTGCGCTAGAGGTCGCGGGTTCGATTCCCGCACTGGACAAACATTTGTGACTAACACAGATGTTTGTTCTGTGTCTGGGTGTTAAATATATATCTATTATGTATCTCAGTCTCTGGTACCCATAGTACAGGCTATGCCTAGTTTGGGATCAGTTGACCGTGTGTGATATGTCCGGAATATTTATTATTATTTATTATTTATTTAATCGCCATTTAGGGTAGAATTCAGAATCTGTGTCATAGGCCCTTTTCAGGTCCACCATTCCTCAACCTGGTCACTAAATAAATTAAATAAATAAATAAATTTTCCGGACATATCACACACGGTCAATTGATCCCAAAATAGGCATTGCCTGTACTATGGGTACCAGAGACTGTTATACATAATAGATATATATTTAACACCCAGACACAGAACAAACATTAGTGTTAGTCACAAATGTTTGTCCAGTGCGGGAATCGAACCCGCGACCTCTAGCACAGAAGGCAGAGTTACTACCAACTGAGCTATGAGGTCTGTCCACTAATCTAATCACTAATCTAATACCCTCATAAAGGATGACCAAGAAAGAATCAGTGACACGACAAGCAAGCAAGGGTAGAATTCTTATTCTGCTCTTGCCAACCGCTTAGGTTATAAGTCTATTCAAGAAAAAAATCAATTCTTGACATTTTAACTAGAAGTTGTAAGTTCAAAATAATTCTGCTTGTTTATTACCCGAATGAAAACAAAACTGTGAAAAAAGTGTATAGTTAAATAGATGCCTTACCTACCCCAAAATTTGACCAATTTGATGCTCTTGGGAGACGGTAATGTACCTATACCCCGATATTGCATAAGTTCGGAATTCAATTCAAATGGACGCTCGATTTTGAAACACGTTTTTTTTTTATTTAAAAAGCAAGACAGGACCTGTTATTTACGCTTTCTGTGGCCAGGCCTAGTCAACTCTGAGCTTACTTTGAACACTGATCAGCGTTATCATACTTACGTTACGTTAGTACGCATGGAGTGACGGAGCTGTTCCCCGATAAACTGTGCCACGGCTAGTAAGCGTAGGATCGTGCATTTCGCAATTAAGGGGCTGTCATTATGTTCCTGTCAACACGGTCTGGGTCTTTAAGATTTTGTGGAATTGCTGGGTGCACAGATTACTGCGTAGTCTCCACACAATATTCAATTTAATTCAACTCATTTATTAATCCTTTGACATGTTACATGTGCTTAGACAAGTCACAAAGTACAATTTTTTTTTTAAACAACCTTATGGTGGCATACAACCTTGCGGCCCACCTGATGGTAAGCGGAGCGGATGAGCGCTTGCAATACCAGAGGCATCAGGCCCGCGTTGCCGACCCCGAACACTCTTCCCCCACAAAGAGCAATCTCAGTTTGGCTACATAAATAAGAACAAAGAAGAATACGTTTATTTATTAAGTTTTTTTTATTAAAATCAAAACATTTTTTTTTTTTTTTTTTTTTTTTTTTTTTTTATGACTGGCCTCATAGCTCAGTTGGTAGTAACTCTGCCTTCTGCGCTAGAGGTCGCGGGTTCGATTCCCGCACTGGACAAAAATTTGTGACTAACACAGATGTTTGTTCTGTGTCTGGGTGTTAAATATATATCTATTATGTATATCAGTCTCTGGTACCCATAGTACAGGCTATGCCTAGTTTGGGATCAGTTGACCGTGTGTGATATGTCCGGAATATTTTTTTTTTTTTTTTTTTTTTTATTTACGCTAGAACATAACGTGGTAAAAATTGTTCATATTTCATATACAAGGTGATTCATAACATGTACACTATCCCGAAAGGGGCTTATCAATATAGGCAATCAACAAAAAGAAAGAATATATTAGCGAAAATAAAAATCAGAATTTTAACTATTGTTTTTTCATAATATCTTTTCCCGAACTTATTCAAGATTGCTACCTATAACGGCTAAATAACTGAGTTAAAACTGATTTGACCCCAAATCAGCAGATTTTTGCAGTTTTTTCAATAAATATAGATAGAATTTTAATCAAAAATCGTAGTAACAAACTTTATTACAAATTGGGTGTAAAATAAGCCCCTTTCGGGATAGAATACATATTATGAATCACCTTGTATATCATCAAATAGTTCATTTATGATCTACCGTGGTAAGATATGCAAATATTCATTCAAATGGAGTCTGAGGTAAGTTTGTAAATTCTATTCATAATGTCAAAACAATTTTACATAGATTATTATAAAATACGAGTTGTTAAATGTCCCTAAATAAAACCTAATATTAAATAAGGCAATAAAACTTTGGATGATGAATCGTTATTTAATAATAATAATAATAACAGTGAACGGACTGATAACGAAGAGCCTCGATCAATACCTTAAGAGGCTCTCGCTAGACAGCTGGGTGAAGGGCCAGATACAGAGGGCGGTACTCCTGGACTCGGCACGCATAGTCAGGAGGTTCCTCTCTCTGCAGCCCTAGCCACCGACCGCTTGAGCCGAGCTTCGCGGTCGGTGGTTCTCCATTTTTATATATATTTTTTACTATAATAGTTGTTTTGATATTCTTTTTTGATATTAAGATGTACTTTTGTAGTAAAAAATGTATTTTATAAATGAGATTTTAATTAAATATACGTCATAATAATAATAATAAATAAATATTCCGGACATATCACACACGGTCAACTGATCCCAAACTAGGCATAGCCTGTACTATGGGTATTTCAATTATAGATGATATTTAGTTACCTATAGAAATATTTCGGAGGGTTTCGTACTTCATTACGAAAAACGCAACCCTAATAAGATTACTTTGTTGTCCATCTGTCTGCCTGTCTGTCAAGACACTTTTTTTAAGAAAAAAGGTTAAAGGTCTAATAGAGCCCTAAAAACCAAATAGCTTCTAACTCAATGCAAATATTTGTGTCACAATGTATTTACGCAACCAGGTTTTTAAACCAGGTTCTCGCATCATACTATACGTAACTGGTTCGACTTCACGATACTTAGACGTATTAAAAATACTCGGGTGCGGCGCGCAAGTCCACCGCGCACCCTAAGACGCGTCGGGCCTCGCGGTCGCAACCCGACCTTCCGTCTCGCGGCGCGTCCTTGGGTACGCGGCGGACTTGCGCTGTAGAATTGCGCAATGGACTTGCGCATTGGACTTGCGCAGTGGACTCGCGCGGTCGAAGTAATACTTTCAAGTATTTAGTACCTGGTTTTAGAACCTGGTTCATGTAAACTGTGATACGATACGCATCTGGTACGCGAAATAGCAAGTACGACTCATCTCTAAAAGATATGGCAATAAATGACAATTTTTTGCATTAAAATGGCAAAAATTCAAAACTTTTAGGATTATAAGGTTTTTATTTTCGATATGTACGAAACGCTATTTTTTGACACGTTATCATTCTTCATCTACATAAATAAAATAAATAAATAAATAAATATTCCGGACATATCACACACGGTCAACTGATCCTAAACTAGGCATAGCCTGTACTATGGGTACCAGAGACTGATAGACATAATAGATTAATATTTAACACCCAGACACAGATCAAATATCTGTGTTAATCACACAAATGTTTGTCCAGTGCGGGGATCGAACCCGCAACCTCTAGAGCATAAGGCAGAGTTACTACCAACTGAGCTATGAGGCCAGTCATGTACATATACCTATTTAATAAATAAATAAATTCCAAATCAGTCCAGCCTGACGTCGATGGCAAAACAACACTGATTTCCTGCTCACCATGCCAAGAGCATACCGTGAACGGACTTTTTAAACTTTACCTCTTAGGAAAACACACTTAACCTGAACCCTAACTCAAATTATAAACTGTAATCTCATAATTTTAAGGCCTAAAATAGATTAGCAGAGCCAAAGTTGACAAATCATCACCTTAAGTGCGGTGTCTGATATTATGCGTGGACACGCGTCCAGTTCACATGTTTATCTTGAGTCAACAATCGAAAATAGCCCTTAATACAAGCTGAAACGATCGATTTTCTAATAAACCAATCCATAAGGTACAACTTAAAATTTGGGTCTATTATAAACATACCCAAAATCAAACAGTAAAGTCATCATTGCATTGAATTATGAACTCAACCCATCGAGACATAAAGTACTAATTCCAATGTCAAGGTTTGTTAAGGGGAGGCGTGTTTGCTCTGCTTCCGCGGCTTTGAGCTCTAATCCGCACAACGCATGCGCAGACGTGACCGTGACGTGCCCTTAAAAAGGCGGATTAAAAAAATTATGAAAGGCGACGATTGATCGGTGTAAATGATCTTTTAAAATTAAGTTGCTAAATAAGCCGGTTCATTCATTCAACAATTTTACAGTTATAGTACTTAATTTTGTTCCGAAAAAGTGTACGCCATATTAACAAAGGGCCACAGACCCTGGTCGTGCACCAATAGATTTTCCAACCGTAAAATGTATGTGCGCTATACTAGTGCTCAAACACTATGCACTAGGTACATACTGTTAGCTGTTCTGTGACGGTGTTATCTTTACATGCGCTCACTCTTCATAGAAAATAAGTAAAACCCAAAATATTGTTTAAAAAAAAATCTTATATTCAATTTAACATCGAGAACCTAATGTATAGACAAACCTAACATAGGTTTTAAGACATTTACTAAAAGGCGAAGACTTTTTGGCGGGAACTTGAGAAAATGATGTTGTGCTCTCAATTTATTTTACAAAACTAGTGTTAAATTGAATAATATTATGTGATTATGGTGGTGTTTTGCGTAATATTGTATGAGTAAACCGCACAAGTGAAGTGAAATGAAATGATTGCGTGTATCGTCATTTTTCGAGTTGGCGCCAATAGGTCCCTCCAGGTTTTAGTAAAATAGCCACCATTATATCTTACTAAAACTGAACTTGACTTGACTTGACGGTGACTTGACGATGATAAACGAAAGAAAATGAAGAAAGATAAACAAATTAACAAGAAAAAATACACGTAAGACTAAGGTAAGGCCTAGATGCCATATCCAGCCCGAAAGGGAAGAACAATAAAAAAATATTACTAACAGGCATATGTAGGTATTCCGTTTGTGTAACAAATATAAAAAAAAAAAGTTTAAGGAAAACGTGAGGAAACCGGCATGTCTAGAATCTAATAATTCGAAGACATGTGACATGTGCACGAAAGGAGCCTCTAAGAGGCGCACTTTAATCCTTGCACTACACTGATTCTTTCACCGACGGTCATAGGCCCTTTTCAGGACCACTATATTTCAAACTAGTCACTGACATAATGACAACCAAGAAAAAAACAGTGACATGACAAGAAGAAGAATAAAGGGGTTGTTAGAACCCGCTAAAGCAGAAAACAATTTTTTTTTTATACAACTTAGCTGGCAAACAAGCATACGGCCCACCTGTTGGTAAGCGGTTACCGTAGCCTATGAGCGATTGCAATACCAGAGGCATCACGCACGCGTTGCCGACCCCGAACCCCCTAAAGAGCTCTGGCAACCTTACTCACCGCAGGAACACAACACTATTTGAAACAAATAATGTTATTTGGCTGCGATCTTCTGTAAGGCGGGCTGCTCCAATTTAGAACGAGAAAATCTCGCTATGCCCTACCTCCTCCTAAAAAATGACTAACATTTATCTCTCTAGGTATAGCGAAATCGCGAGCGTCTTGCTTTCAAATAAAAATACGCTTTACAAGAAAACCGAAGTACTCTAAGCAAATAGCTTTTCTCGCAGATCCGTAAATCCTCGGGCTCAATCAGCAAGACAAATCTACGATAGATATTGGATCCAATACGGATTGCGGGCATTATTCAATTAATTTTAAGTACTTTTACGTGGCGTTGTCTTTAGGCTATCCATCTTCGTCATACAATCTCGCTGTGCTGACTGCTGGCTGCGAGCTATCCCGGTACTGAGACAGAGAACACGGAACTGAGAAAGCAATTAAAAGTACGCTACAACACGATTCGCTAAATTAAAACTCTTTCTGTAGAGTTTAGCTCGCAATTGTACAAAAACTTTCAGTGACTTTTTTGTGAAGAATAACGAATAAATTATATCAATATATCGTATAAATAATATATTATTAGCTGATTTCCTACCCCACTGCCTGTGCCGAGCGGTGCGGTACAAAATCACAGCGAGCGCTGGGCGAACGGACCTAGCCCGGTGTAGCTGGCAGTCTAGCCCGGTGTAGTGGCAGTGGTCTAGCCCGGTGTAGCTGGCAGTGGTCTAGCCCGGTGTAGCTGGCAGTGGTCTAGCCCGGTGTAGCTGGCAGTGGTCGTAAGAGACCCACAGCATAAAAATCCGTTCGAAAAAAAAAAAAAAAAAAAAATGTCGAACGGACTCTGCGTTTGGCTTTTGGACTGTTCGGACGTGTATTTCTTGTGCTAGGAACTTATTTCTAGTAGTGATGTCATACTTAGGTAAAACTCTGTTGGTTAAATGTTCGAGTTAAAATCATATCTTAGATAGGTTGCCTGTTGTTATTTTTTTAAATTAATATTGATACTGGTCGATTACAATATATATATCAAGGGCCCTGCCATGACAGCTGTTTGTCATCGTGTCAGCACTATTTTACACAATTAAGAACCTTAAATCTTAGAAGTCTTAATTTACGTTACTGCCTAAATAAAATGGCAAAAATGATGGTACGGGTATTAACTAACACCTCACGTAATTAACAACCTGTTAGAATAAGTACCATAACCTGGTAAAAGAGAACCAAGAAGGAACCAATGGAACGACAGGCAAGCAAGCTCGAATTTATTATTAAATTATATTCGATTATGAAATTTATTATTTTTATATTTAAGAGCTTAGCTCTTGTCGGTGTAATGATGCAATTTCCTCCATTCTCCTCCATTTTTTTGTAACTAAGGTGTACTATTTTTTTTTTAATAGCATAATTTAATGTGCTTAGGTAGTTTATTAGGGCCCTTAATGAAGATTTTGATTAGTGAAACCCTAATCCTGCCTTATATCTGCGAATCAGCGCATAACTGTGGTACACGCATTACCCTCAAACCCCACTTCCCGTAATGGCGGACTTCCTTCTCAGTTCCGTGGCCTGTTTGAGTAATGGCCGTCCCGGAGCACTCCAAACGTTGATTTATTGAATAAATTAACGTCGTGATAAACGAGCTTTTTAATAGCGAATACTGTTGCACTTTACTAAACAAAACAACTTAGCCTTAATAGAAACTGACAGGCTAGCATTTACTACTAGCATTCAATACTATTATTTAACACCAGCGGGCAAAAAAGAACCTACAAATACCTACAATTACTGAAGTGGCAAACAGGCATACGGCCCACCTGTTAGTAAGCGGTTACCGTAGCCTATGAGCGCTTGCAATACCAGAGGCATCGCGCACGCGAACGAACCCCCTCCCCCCCTAAAGAGTACTGGCAACCTTACTCATCGCAGGAACACAACACTATTTGAAACAAAAATAATGTTATTTGGCTGCGATCTTCTGTAAGGCGGAGGTACCTCTCCAGGCGGGCTGCTCCAATTCAGAACGAGAAAATCTCGCTGTGCCTTTCCTCCTCCTCCTACTTCTATGGAATACCTCATCATCATTTCAGCCTTAGGACGTCCACTGCTGAACATCGGCCTCCCCCATAGATTTCCAGAGTGACTTCCTACCATGTGGGGTAATTAGCCCATACTCACCACGATGGGCATGCGGATTGGTGAGCGCAGTTAGAGCTATCGTTGTTAAAATAGGGGACGTTGCTGCCCATCCCCTAGCTTTTTCCGCTTAGTCGCCTCTTACGACATCCACGGGTAGGTAGATATGGAAGGGCCTATTTTTCCGCCGGGGCCACCACGGCCATGGAATACCTATTTTGTCAATATTCAAGATTTACTTCATTGCTAATTTTGCTGGAAAAATAAATAATTTGGAAACAAGTAACAAACAACAATGTGATATTAAATATCTGTACCCGTATTTTGCTTTATTAAAATCCCGCATTTTATACACCCCAATAATATTTGTATTTGCCAAAGATTGAAAGCAAACAAAACATATTTTCCGGCAATATGAACGCAAAATAAAATCCAGCCTTTTTCGTCGAACTTTATCCACTGATTTTTATTTTTCATACAGTCACAAAACTGGCAGCAATAAATCAGCAAAACGTACCCCTGTGCTGGTAAAGCTTAGGGTGTGTATTGGTTATAAAAACGGGGGCGGTTTCAACCCCTGACAATGAAATGGATACAATAAATAAATGCCATAATTAGTCCTATTCATCTATCAAAATGATGTCGTGTACGGTTCCCTAAATTTGTGACAATGAGGTAATACTGTTGCAAATGAATAGAATCGTGCGAATTCGAAATTCGAATGCATTTGACAGTTGGGGGCGTCCATTTTGTATTGTTGATGCAAAATGGAGGTCAGCAGTGCGTCATTAAACGCCGGATGTAGCGACATCTGTGAAAATTAAACTAATTTAAATTATAGCTAATTCCCTCCATTGTTGCCATCTGTATTGTATTGATGTGTGTGACAATACTTTGGGTCTCACATTTGATTAGAAAGATAACAAATGGCAACACTAGCTGTTCTCAGATTATTTCAATGAACGAGCACTTTGAATTAAATTTGTGTTAGATAAATACGTTTTAGAAAAAAGACATATCCACCGAATTGAGAACCTCGTTTTTTGAAATCGGTTAAAAACATGGACTTATGCCAAAAAGGTAATTCGATCGAGTTCCTAACTAATTCAAAATCAGAGGATATTGTCTGCATACGGTATCAGGTCAAGCCCCAAAATAGGTTCTCCTCAAAACCAATTTTGGCGCTACGCCAGTTTTATGCAGCTCCAATGAGAATAGATTGGGACTAATGTCGTTAATACTTCAGCTTTATTATAAGGAAGTCATAGAAAACATAACTCCAAATTAAAAAGAAATAGTGTAATGTTATTTTTTTGGGACACTGGAATGAGATGTTTCGATTGCACCTATTTATTGCGGTGCGTCCATGTTGACAAACGCGCCGCTGTTACTGCTCGCAAGCAAATTCTTTATTTTTTTTAAATACAACTTAAGGTGGCATACAAGCATACCTGTTGGTAAGTTGTTACCGTAGCCTATGAGCGATTGCAATACCAGAGGCATCACGCACGCGTTGCCCTCCCCTCCCCCTAAAGAGCTCTGGCAACCTTACTCACCGCAGGAACACAACACTATTTGAAACAAATAATGTTATTAAGGTGAGGGTTTAATTATTTTATGATTTTTGAATTGTTTTTTCTCAATAACCGCAAAACGCACAGTTTTGATTTTATGACAAAGATAACTTGAGCATTTTATTTACGTAAATCCAAGACAGAAACGCGATTGGTAAAACTTTTCTCGATAGATTTATTTTTTAAAGTTGATAAAGTTATTTTTGTTAGATAGTCTCAGAGTATTTTCGATAAAAATGTTGCAGAGGACCCATGCAACATTTTTATCGAAAATACTCTGAGACTATCTAACAAAAATAACTTTTTTTTAAATATTTTGTTAGACAATAGCATTGGGTACCTAAATCCAAGACACTTGTCCGTTGTTTATATTTACTTTAACTGTAGTTTATAACGTAAATTATAACTAAGAATGTGTCCAATAGCTGTAACAAAAGTGCTATTGGACACATTCTTGGTTATAATTTACTTTATAAAACTATGTCAAAGTCAAATTACTCATTAGCTTACTTGGCTAGATTGTAATACATTTATTATACTCTACATAGAGTATAATAAATATTGTACTCTAGGAATAACAAAAAAAACTGTAGTTTATTCAAGATTTTTATAATGCCTAGCTAGCTCGACCACCTGGTTCCCTACCATATCCAAGTTTCTATTTAGGGTTCCGCGCTCTAAGCGAAGAATGCAAAAGCCAAACATAAAAGCAATTACATAATAGTGTACTACCATTGACGGAGAGTAAAAAATAAAAAAGCGTCCGTGTTACAAAACGCTTCATAAATCTTAGCATAACCGCCGATGAATGTTGAATAGGGCTGTCTCGGTTTCACTTTATTTATAACCACGTTTTATGATGTTTGTTTTGAATAACATTGTTTCGTGCGTTAACTATTTGAGAAGAGAGAAATAATAATAGGTTCACGCGTTTCTAAACAAAATTTAAAAAAAAACACCACAATCAAAGTCAAAATCAAAAGGCATTTATTTCAATAAAATCACTAGGATCACTTTGACACGTCTTAGAAACTAGGTGAAGCTATGCCTGTTCCTCGCGACCAAGCCTAGAAGCCAATGTCAGTGAAGACCTCGGTGGCGTAGCGGGCGAGTGCCTGTCTGAGACGCAGTGGGTTCGATTCGCGCCACGGGACAAATGTTTGCATGATCTGCTTATATTTGTTCCGGGTCTGGGTGTTGCGGTACCGTGGTACTCGTAGTTGAGTATAACTTTACTTGTAGTATTAATTTTACTCATAGTTTTGGGGTCCCTGTATCGTACCCACGACACAGGGAATCCCACTGGGGGGTCAGGCTTCGCTCGCGTAATACCTAGATAAAAAGTATGCTATTCTAGGTAAACAACTCCATACTTTATAAGTATTCCAAATTTCATCAAAATCAGCTGAGCCGTTACAGCATGATTCGCACAACAAATATCTCAGCATCTTAACATCCAAACATCCTCACAAACTTTCGCATTTATAATATTAGTAGGATGTGACGGATGTTATGGTAGGATCACGATAAATATTTTCAAATATATATATATATTGTTTTATACAACTGAGGTGGCAAACAAGCATACGGCCCACGGTAAGTAAGTGGTAAGCGGTTACCGTAGCCTATGAGCTCTTGCAATACCAGAGGCATCACGCACGCGTTGCCGACCCCGAACCCCCTCCCCACCTAAAGAGCTCTGGCAACCTTACTCATCGCAGGAACACAACACTATTTGAAACAAATAATGTTATTTGGCTGCCATCTTCTGTGTACCTCCCCAGGCGGGCTGCTCCAATTCAGATAGAGAAAATCTCACTGTGCCCTACCTCCTCCTAAAACTTTACCTCTCCTAGATAATACTTTTTTTTTCAATCATTATCAGTGTCAACCCTGGAGCACCGCCGGTTATAGCCAAACCGCGGTTATTAATACAACGACGGGTTTATGATATTCGACTGAAAGTAGTTATTTCAAACAAATGCGACGTTAAAACGATAATAATAGTGATACACCTTGATAGCTTCCTGTATCGGAGTTTATTTAGATCATCATTTCAGCCGTTTGACGTCCACTGCTGAACATGGCCCGCACAGACAGAGAAAATTCCTTATCATGTGGGGGGATTTGCCCATACTCAACACGCTGGGCATGCGGGTTGGCGAGCGCAGTTAGAGCTATCGTTGTTAAAATGAGGGACGCTGCTGCCCCCCTAGCTTTTTTCCCTTAGTCGCCTCTTACGACATCCGCGGATAGGTAGATATGGAGGGGTCTATTCTTCAGCCGGGGCCACCACGGCCAAAGATATTTAGATTATTATTTATTATTTAGATAGAGGGAGATATTTGAAAGTTTAGAGCCATGTAATAAAAATCAGAATTTTGACATTCTTGAAGAACTGATAAAAATCGCACACAATGCCTTTGTGCTGTAGGAAAGGAGCCTCTAGGGGCGCACTCTACTCTGATTCTTTCACCGATGGTCATAGGCCTTTTTCAGGGTCACCATACCTCAACCTGGTTACTGACCTAATACAGGTGATCAAGAAAGAATCATTGACAGGACAAGCAAGCAGGTTCCTATATAAAGACATCCGTGTCGTACAGAATAACCTGCGAATCGAATATGATTATGTATGTATACCATTAACTAAAAAACTTCAATGGTAGTTTTTTATCGAATATATCAATTATTTTTTTCAAACCATTCGTCCATCTTATCAGATTTGGTGACAAGAGCTTTTTTATACGTCTGCCTATGCAAATTAACAAGCCAAAATCATTCATATGCTTGAGCCGTGCGATCTAAAATGTATTTGAAATAATTTACGTTTTAATATCCTTAGGTACGTCTGAATAAGGTTTTTTTTAAGAACTTGCGATATCGTTGTGCTATATCGCACAATCTTAAATGTCATACTCAAAATTGTCTTTGTTCAGTATAGGTAAGGATCATTTTGGAACGAATTGTATATGACATATCACGGACATAGCGCATGCCGTTCGAACACGGCTTTAGACATTCTACAAGATACGGAGGTCACTTTTTCCCATCATTTGTGTAATTTTGTCAGTTGTCATAAACGTAACTAAAACTTTTTTATAAATAATGAACTGAGCACCAAGCAGCGTAGACCTATTCAGTCCCTTTCAATTATACTAGGCCCTATAAACACGGTTATTTGTAAAATAAGCAAACCCTGAAAATGGTTTGTTCAGAATCGAGAACAGAATCGATTAAGCGCGGTTCTCTATTTTTTTATAACTCCCAATTTTTTTCGTCCAAAAATTGCTTAATGCAAATGTAATTGAAACGATAGCTCTTAATTTTAGCCGAAAATAAGCGTTTAAGTATAATCTCATAATCTCATTTTCTGTTAAAATCGACACGCTTTCTTAATAAATAAATAATGTTTTATTTCGTTTTTTTTTTATTTACTTGTGGCTATGGTATCACTGCGGCCACTGGCCCATTGTGATCGCCACTTTATTTGTGGAGCCCCTTTACAAGTCTTTCAAAGTTTACCGCAAAGCCCAGCAGCTGTTAAAAACTGAAGGATTTTCTTTGGGGTGAGTTGCTATATTTCGGATAACATACCAATCCATATTAATTACACATACATATTTAAAATTATTGCTAATTTTGAATATCTCTTACATTAATTTACGAAAACAATGTTATATGATATTCATCAATTTATTGCAGTCTAAACCAGTAAGGGTCTCTGAGCTTTTGCGCATTTGATAAATAGCCCGGTATATCTTCATAATATAGAAAAGTCACAGGTCAAGTTACACTGGTTTGTGTTCGGTTATTGAAAGATCGCGTGAGTATAAGGAATTGATGTAAATTACGAGGCTATGATGGAAAGCTTGTGTTTGCTTCGATAGTTAATTCCACGGCAGTTGATGGTAATCTTACGACTCTTTCAAGAAGTTTTATGTTTTGTAGGTTTTTTAAAGAGTATCAACTTAGCGATTATGTTTAGGCGGTGACATAAATTGACAGTCTCATAGATTTATAGTTTAAAATCCCCAAATTCGGGTATGTTTTGGCGTCAAAATAAACTTCCCTTAGACATCTTTTACGGATTCCAGAGAAGCGCTTAGGTAGTTGTTGCTACTAGCGGTCACCTATCTGCTGCAACGTTGCTTCACGAGGTTTAGCTAATGGAAAAACGGCAATGTACGAACGTTTCATACAAAGTTGCGCAGTATGTAGAATGATCTACCAACCCTAAAACATACCTAAGAATAATATATGTACGGAACCCAGAACGACATTAACTTGTCCACAGATACTTCCGTAAGTCGTCATTTGTTTTTGTGATTACCCAATCGGTACCCAATCATGTGGGCGGATTTTTTTATATAAACTTCAATTGTTTGACAGTTTGACATCTGACGTACGTCCTTTTTCTCATCACGGAAGGCATTTTAAACTCTACTGCATTTACAATATGGAGTTTTGATAGTAACTCTCAAAGTTTGACACAAAAGGACGACGAGGCATTGTGTTCAAACAAGAGTTATTGCTTTTCTAATATTGCTCAAAACGATTTAAAGATTTTTAAATCCCATCTTTGATGGTTTTGCTTCTTGCAAGTAGGTATAACAATGTGTATCTAGGTACTGATTTTACCACGAACCCGACGACGCATTGTTGGAAAGATGGACCGAAGACATGGTAAAGGTTACCGGGAAGTCGGTGGATGGAGAAGGCTCAGGACTGCTCGCCGTGGCACTCTTTAGGGGAGGCCTGTGTTCAGCGGACTTTCTCAGGCTGCTGATGATGCTAACTTATTTTGCTATAAAACAGCTGTTACCTCGGTCGAGGTAGGTCTCCCATCAAACATGCTATGGGAATGATTCAACGAATGCGGGAACGTGAATAATGGCATCTAACCACACAAAGATGATTTTTCTAACCGCGATTGGCAACAAAGTTTTAAACTACGATTTATGGAAATTCGAAATTGTCAATAGAAAAAACTCTTTGCAAAACTCAGCTGTTTTGGGGTCAAATCTGTTCAAACTCTAAGAATCAGCTGTTTTAGGTACCAAATACCGCTTATTTGAGTAAGTATGGGCAATGTATGAAAAAACATTGAAAATGAACATTGAATGTTCGTTTTCGCTAATATTCTTTCTTATTATGGTTAGAATAGCCCCCTTTCGGGATTGTATAGGTACATGTTTTGACTGATTTGTAGATTTGTAGGAACTCCAAAGCTAAAAACATCAATAAAAGGAAAACTCAGAAAAAAAAAAAATAACTATAACATTTATAGCATTAGTAGGATGACAAATCGCATGACGTTTGAACACGCCGGCACGCTGTTTCTAATCACCTGTGGTCGGCTGAATCAATAGTGTATCTAGTTCGCCGGTCTTCACAAGCTTTGTCGCAAGTTGGTGGGCTGCCAACATTAGCCAGACTCTATTTATTTGGGAAAATACAAATACATCATGTAGTAACGATGTCAATGACTCGAACGATTTGTTACCGAGCTGTTTTCGTCAGTTTGATTGAACTGAATTTACAAAGTTGCATAATGTTCCTGAAAAAACCTTGTTTCATTATTTAGAGTGATGAAATTATACTTTTAAAACTCAAAAAAATAGGCTCAAATAGGAGAATACTCCTCCCCAAGTTTTTTTACCATGTTTTCCTTCACCGTTTTAAGCAAGCACCCTTAATTTTGAAGGAAATGACGTACCCTAAGTAAAGGCTATGGCAAAGAACAGTTTTGTAACAATCAGTGTAAAGGCCCAAAATGAGTTTGGAACTCTTTTTTATAAATTTTTGATCATTACTTCTATAAGAGACAAATAGTTCAGTTACATACAACCCCCACCAGATGGAAAGACGACCTAAAAGAGCCTTTGGGTTAGGTTGCGCAAAATCTAACGATAAGCAATGGATGGGCAGCAGCGTCCCCGCGTGCCCAGCGTCGGAGTATGGGCAAATTCTCATGGTCAAAATCACGTGGGGAATGATAGGAATTAGCTCTGGAAATCTGGGAGATGCAATGTTCAGCAGTGGACGTCCTACGGCTGAAATGATTTACTACTACAATAACATTACAGGGTTACCAACGTAATTTGTTGTAATTAGTTACCTTCTTATTAATAACTATTACATAGCTAAGCAATGGGCGACACACAAACCTGCAGGCTATGCAAGGAGGCGGACGAAACGCCTCTACACCTGCTAGGTGAGTGCGGAGCACTTATGCTCAAACGTAGCATCCATTTGGGAAAGCACATCCTCAGCCCAATGGAGCTAAAGCAACTCACCCCAAAGAAAATCCTTCAGTTTTTAACAGCTGCTGGGCTTTGCGGTGAACTTTGAAGGCCCTGTAAAGGGGCTCCACAAATAAAGGGGCGATCACAATAGACCAGTTGTGGCCGCAGTGACACAATAGCCGCAAAAAGTTAATAAAAAAAAAAGCAATGGGCATTGGACGTTCTACGGCTGATATCTTGAAAAACTGTTGAAATTTAGCGTTGAACCCTTGCATGTGTGGCCAACATACCTATCGCGTGAATTGTATCCATAAAAAATATAACAATACAACAGCCTTCCCTTTAATTTTAATTCTGTCACCTTGTTAAGTTTCAAGAAAACTTTTACGTCCAATAAAAATATTTAATGCGTTGTTCCTTGTTCTTACCTGTTGTACGTAGGTTTGTGTCACTTACGGCCTTTACTCTAGAAGTAAATGCATTTATATTTTAATCGTAATTCGGAATTCAAGCAGGTTTTTTGAAAGATTCTTGATGAAAAACACTCAATATAATTTTGAAAATTCAATGAAAATTTCACTTTAATTCAATGTATAACATGCTGAGGAAGCTCTATAATTGAAAAATGCATGTGACGAAAGCAAATTGCGGAAATGCCAACACACAAAAGTTACTAGTGAGCGAAGCGAGTCACAATAAACTTAAGGCTTGTGGGTGGGTTCCCCAATACATATCTTGTTAAGATTGTCATTATACTTAAGAAGAAATTCAAGCAAGTGTCGCTTATTTTTTTTTTCATACTATCTTCAATGGTTTAGGCATAGATTCATACCGTGTGCGTAGCCCGTTTAGTAATGTCATAGTGAAACTTCTGTACTTTACAACTATGTTATATTCTGTGGCGTATGTTAGCATGGAACAATGGCTATGAAACACCTTATTTTTATTACTTCCTTCATCAATAAAACTTGCCCGGCCATTTCCCTACCTCCTTCAATAAACTAGAAATTCAAAACATCATAGTTACTCGTATGTAGTACTAACTTACTAAGCATTCTGACTCAAAGATATTCAAATCCAAACAGCAAATTGTGGGAATTTATTTGCAAAGTATATGTTCGGAATTATGAAGAGAAAAACATGTTGTGACCCCACATGAAGTGGGATAAGGGCAGGGCGATGATGATGATGATGATATGTTCGGAATTACTTCTTGCTAACCCTAGACATATTGACAAAAGTAGAAAAATATCACATCAATGCATGAATTGTGGGCATTAGCCTTATTTTTTCGGACTTGCTTTTTCAGGGGCTTGACAAAAGTAGAAAACTACCTCCTTGATGTCTAAGGGGGTAGCCAGAGGCACGTTTTGGCACATGCCCTCATTTTTCAGTAGTGAGTATTCCATACATGATAGTTTACAAACAAGCCCATCACCGCTTTAAGAATACTTCGGTTTAAGGTAAGGTAGGGTTCGAAAAGCTCATTGTGAAAAAGGATCATCGAAAAAAATGATAGGCACCAAGCCGTGTTTGTTGCCTAATTCTTCTAGGCTTGGTCGCGAGGAACAGGCATAGCTTCACCTAGTTTCTAAGACTTTTCAAAGTGATCCTAGTGATTTTATTGAAATAAATGCCTTTTGACTTTGACTTGACATTGGTGCACGCCCGTATTCGAACCAACGACCTTCGGATCGAAAGTGGGGTAACCTACCACTAGACCAATATGGCACTGCAACCCTTTTAATCAAAAAACTGCACTGTTTTGAACCAGGAACTTCGAGCTGGATAATCCCTCAGTGATCGAATAAAAGCCTGCAAAAGGCTTTGTTTCTTAGGAAGCGAGGTCCGCCACATCACGACCGTACTATTAAAAGAGGTAAGAAACGTCACTACATAAATTCTAGATGACTTATACAGCGTCTGATGTAAACTTTTACTTACAGGACGCTGTAGTGCCTGGGACATGTTTAGATGGAGTACCAGCACCATCCTCTAAGCCTAGTCGGCCTTATATACGTGGGCTACCCGCTCAGCCTAGATAGATCATCATCATCATCAACCTGTAGAAGTCCACTGCTGTACATAGGCCTCCCCCAAAGAGTTCCATGACGAACGGTCTTGAGCCTTCTCCATCCACCGACTTCCCGCAACCTTCACAATGTCGTCGGTCCATCGGGTGGGGGGCCTTCCAACACTGCGTCGCCTGCGCCTGCGCCTGCGCCTGCGCCTGCGGTGCCTCCCACGAGGCCAACACGGCTCAATATACAATAGTTTATTCATTTGAATGTAAGCTTGCATTCACAGATGGGTCTATAGTAACGGTCGTGGAATCCTAGAAACCAGGGCTTACTAAATCGCATTGACTTCAGCTTAGATCCAATCTATACAATTTGTTCAGCGAGAACGAACAGTGAGCTAAGCATGAGTGCCGACCGACGGTATTAACGCTTTAGCGAGTCAGTTGTAAATTTCATATTATCTGCCAAGTCACAGAACAAATAATGCCAAGTTATCAAAAGCCTATAAGTTCGTATGAGCTAGTGGCCCACTCCAACATCAAAACCGGTGCTTAGAGTCCCGTATTCAATCACCGCAGTAAAACGAATCAGCCATCGTAAATGCCAGAAGACACCTACGAAACTCAATAAGGAAATTATCACAAAAGTTCAAATGCAGAAGACCAAGAAGGACTAGGACTACATGAGAAACACCTTATTAGTGAGAAACGATGGGACATGCCAATTGCGCCAACTTCAATCATTTTAAGCTTTATAAGGGTGGATTCGACTAAACCCTATGTTATGCCATAGTAACAATCGCTGGGATAACTCCCTGGAAAACAGGCTCTAGATACAAGATACAAGATTTTATTAGTTAAAGCAGATTTTACAAGTCGAATGTTACATATTAAGATAAGTAACAATTTTATTATATTTTATTTAATTCATATATAAATTAAGTAGGCACCTAATAATTATAATTCTCGGTTAATTACATAATATTAATAGCATTTTTCTTTAAACACTACTATATTATTTAAATTTAGTATTTTAATTAACTGACCTAGGCGCGGGGAAGGTGTTCTAGAGTAATTAGTCATTTTATTCTATGGATAAGACATACTCATCATCATCATCATCATCAGCCTGATGAAGTCCACTGCTGAACATAGGCCTCCCCCAAAGAGTGCCACGACGAACGGTCCTGAGCCTTCTCCATCCACCGACTTCCCGCAACACTCACAATGTCGTCGGTCCATCGGGTGGGGGGCCTTCCAACACTGCGTCGTCCGGTTCGTGGTCGCCACTCGAGAACCTTTGTTCCCCAACGGTTATCGGTTCTGCGAGCTATATGGCCAGCCCACTGCCACTTCAACCTGCTAATTCTGAAAGCTATATCGGTGACCTTGGTTCTTCTACGGATTTCCTCATTTCGGATTCTATCACAAAGCGATCTCCTAGCATAGCTCTCTCCATAGCCCGTTGAGCGACTTTGAGCTTGTGTATAAAGCCAATAGACATACTAGTTTGGTCGAATCCACCTTAAGTCAGACAGGAAACAGTAATACCTAAGTCTATATAAAGAAAACGCCATACATTATCCAATATTACTTTTCTAAATTATGCTTTAAAGATAAATACAGCGATATTTGCTTCAAACCACACCAGAAGTTTCGTTTAGACCACAGCAGAATGCATTCTCAACTAGAAAAGAAAGTACATTGTTGTATCAAGATGACACAACTTTGACAATACGAGCTAACAAACAAAAGCATAAACAGCAATAACCACAAAAATAGAGCATCAAAGCTCACCCACAAACAAAACCCATAGACAATCATAGACACTTCTTTTCACAATAAAATAAACGATCAAAAGTTATTATGTATTTCATTGAAAGTGCGGATAAATTGAAATACCCACCGTGTGACATCCACTAAACATAACATACCTATGTTTACGATACACAAGTAAAGAGCTTTAGGTGGAGAATGCAAGAATACAAGTGGCCGGTTTTACTTTGACAGCTGTCAGACCCAAGGTGTCAACGTATGGTGGTCGCTACACTTTTCTATTACCACATCAAATGATAATATATATCCAGATGAATGTCCGAATTATGATACAAATCGTGTTGTATATTATCGGAAAGCTCACGGTTTGATGGGTTTTTTTTCCTATTTCTTTCGATCCTGTTTATTTGTTCAACAATTTGAGTGGACGCGGCATTATTATAATCACTGTTATCGCCATTACTCAGATAATGGTAGGAATTTGAGTGATCATCGATCAAGTCGGTGTAGAGTCATCGAAAAAAGGCCTTTGTAAATGTGATTTTCATTATCTTAATATCTGATTACAAAATCTTAGTATTATCCAAAGTTTGGGTATTTTATTTTATTTATTTTTATTTTTATTTAGAAAGAAAGAAAATACTTTTATTCATAGCATTAACCTTAAAATTACCCAATAAATGCTACGAAAAGGCGTCCGACTCAGCATTATGTTGTGATAGCCATTGAACATGGCCATCACAACGCTGATCTTCCGTCGGAACCAGAAACCAAACACGTCACGTACACTAACAACATACATACATAATGAAAACACGAAGCACAAACAGGTAATAGGTAAGGTATTTATTCGGGACAACAAACAATTGCACTCACATATTACTAAACTTAATTAAAGTAGGCACTAAAGTTAGAGTGTAATCAGCCCCGTTGTCCACGGATTTGGTAGAAAGAGGGCAGTATAATTATGAGGAACATTATGATACACAAACCTTTTTACTATTCTATTTCCTACTAAATTATAAATGCGAAAGTTTGTGAGGATGTTTAGATCTTTGGATGGTTATGGTTCAATCACATCGTAGCAGCTCAACCGATTTCGATGAAACTTGGAACAGACCTAGTTTACCTATCTTTACTTTGTATGTAGGTACCACGCGAACTTTTTATCTATGTACCACGAGACAAGCCGCGTGCGCAAGCTAGTAATAAATAAATATGCTACGTGTAAATCCCACTATGATTATGAAATCATTTAAAAAAACAAAACACATTTCAAAATACTCAAAAAGCATGTTTACTCAGCAATCTACCCGCCTAACTAAGTCTTTACATAAAAAAAGAATGGTACATACAAAAAACCTTGGACGTATTTAAAGTGTGGTTTGTAAATTTATGATAATGTAGAGATAGTTGGCCACAAATCATAGAGCAGGGTAGCGTAGGAGTACTCCTATTATCGGGGTCTTCTACGATGTGTATCTTAGCTATAGGTACGTATATCTATTGATATAGTTATGAAGATTTATCATTTTGAAGGGATTGAAGTTCAAGAATAAGAACTTTAATTTATCCTAGTTCCTACTAATATTATAAATGCGAAAGTTTGTGAGGATGCTTGGATGGTTCTCAACCGATTTCGATGAAATTTAGAATAGGTACAGTTATTTGCCTAGAATAACATAGGCTACTTTTTATCTAGGTACCATGCGGGCGAAGCCGCGGGCGCAAGGTAGTTTTTTATAAATCTGAAGAATATTTTAAAAGTTATCTTATTTAGTAGAAAATTACGTATTATCTAGCTACCTTGCCTGTCAGTATTACCTACCTATATTTAATTTTTATTCAAGACGGGTTGGCCCCGCGGGAGGTACCCCAACTTTCGATCCAGAGGTCTGGAGGTCCGGAGGTTCGAACCCGGACGTGCACTAAAGAGTTTATCTGATCGAAAATAATATTAACACGTGCTTTATACGGTGAAGGAAAACATCGTGAGGAAACCAGTAAGTATTGTTAAATAAATAAAATGGAGGAAAACATCGTGAGGAAACCAGTAAGTATACTTAAATAAATAAATATTCCAGACATATTCACACGGTCAACTGATCCCAAACTAGCATAGCCTGTACTATGGGTACCAGAGACTGATATACATAATAGATAAATATTTAACACCCAGACTCAGAACAAACATCTGTGTTTATCACACAAATGTTTGTCCAGTGCGGGGATCGAACCCGCGACCTCTAGCGCAGAAGGCAGAGTTGAGGCCAGTCTTATAAGCAGCGATGGGCTTGCAACCTGTCGCGTATGGAACGTTCACTACTGCAGAATGTGGGCTTGTGCCAACATGTTTGGGCGTGCCTCTGACTTCTCCTTAGACATCTTCAAGGATCGCCTGGAGATCTGAGAGGTTGTCTACCATGCTTGGGGACAAAATTCTAGAGAATATATTTTTGGCCCTTGCCTAAAATGACTAATCCTTGGAATAGTTTTTACATGCAAAGAAAGCTTGAAGCTATTCGTTACGGGGAACGTATCTAAGTAAATACGCAATTTGCGTATCTATTACAAATAAGCTGCAGCTTAGTTGTATAGATCTAAAGCGTGGGTTCCGAAGCCGGCGGCACCAATGAGGGCGTTGACTTGCGTTTATCACTTGCCCGAGAACGATATAGGAAAACATCGAGAGTAATGTACTGAACCAATCCGAAGATTTGTGACAATTACTAAGTAAAAGAAAAAGTAAGGCCTATAACATCTATTCTAGGTGATTTATGCAGCGGCAGGTTGCTTGTCATGTGACTTATTCTTTTTTGGTTAGTTTTTTTATGTAGTGAATTTAGTACCTACCTACAGATGATAACAAATCAGATAATAGATATTGCTAACGACAACTTGTCAATGGTTCGATTGAGACCCGGTTCGGTACATCATTGATAACAAACAAACTGCCAAAGCCGTTTACGATAGCCAATAAGCTCTTCATTCTAGGTCCGTAATGGAGGCCAAATGTCATCTTTCTCATTGGTATTATCTTCCCTAATACGATAATCCGGTGGTAATTTAGGAACGTTTACAACATTTCGTCATCCTGTATTAGTCAGTGACCAGGTTGAGGTATGGTGGCCCTGAAAAGGCCATACGAGCGTTGGTAAAATCAGCGTCAGGTGAAATTAGAACCAAGGAACGGGCGACGCAGCTGCCGTGTTTTGAACCAATTGGAGGCACTTTTGACCCCTTATTAACTCAAAAACTATTTAAATAAACACATGAAATTTGGTTTATTTTTACCGTTAGATTAACTAGAAACAGATAAATGGTTATTGCGATATTAACGTCTAAAAATCGGCTTTTTTTTAATGTCTGTGTTTCACACTAATTGTTTCATCCCAATATGCTGCTACAAATAAAAAACTTTTTCTTTACATCTTTGCATTTGTTTTCTTTCATTTTTTCTTTCTTTCTTACATGCGCTATTAAAAAGACATCAACGAGCCTCCGCTAGATAAAAATATCCTTATCTTCCCACTATGTATCCTTATTCCCTATTCCTTATTTATAAAAATATTACGCCTGTTCAACGCGGTTTAGATCCAGTAAAATGACTAACTCAAGCCACTCTCCTGATTAAATGCAAGAGATGGGGACAAATCGCATAAATGAAATCGCAAAGTATTACTGGGTATGGAAAGGCCCTTGATCTGCGATTTTTTCTTCAGAGTTTCGATTTTGTGCCTTGTAATTCCTGTTACCTGATTTGTGGCCCGTCTTAAGACTATATTAACATCATCAGCCTGTAGAAGTCCACTGCTGGACATAGGCCTCCCCCAACGAGTTCCATTACGAACGGTCTTCACCCACTACTGGCCTCATAGCTCAGTTGGTAGTAACTCTGCCTTCTGCGCTAGAGGTCGCGGGTTCGATTCCCGCACTGGACAAACATTTGTGACTAACACAGATGTTTGTTCTGTGTCTGGGTGTTAAATATATATCTATTATGTATATCAGTCTCTGGTACCCATAGTACAGGTTATGCCTAGTTTGGATCAGTTGACCGTGTGAATATGTCCGGAATATTTATTTATTTATTATTTATTACCCCTCCCCATCCAGCGACTTCCCGCAACTTTCACAATGTTGTCGGTCCATCGGGGGCCTTCCAACACTGCGTCGCCCGGTTCCTGGTCGCCATTTGAGAACCTTACTCTCCAACGTAAGTTAATTTAGTAAGTTTAAGTATACACATTTATCTCTTTTATTTATAAGTCGTGCTCTAATAATCGGCTAAAACCGGATTAGCGTCTAGTTAGTTTACAGCTGGCGTAATTTTTTTATAAATAACGGTGTATCAGGACATTTCTCTTATTACGTGAATCAATACATATGGAAAATAAGTTGTAGAAGAGGATAATAGTTATCACAAGATTAAAATAGATTGCGTTTTCATTTCTCTATGTTTATTTAAAGACTTCAGGGAACTTAAAGCTTTTTATGTAGTGAATTGAATATTTACCTACCTACAGATGATAACAAATCAGATAATAGATATTGCTAACGACAACTTGTCAATGGTTCGATTGAGACCCGGTTCGGTACATCATTGATAACAAGCAAACTGCCATAAGCCGTTTACGATAGCCAATAAGCTCTTCATTCTTTGAAATATTACAGATAGTCCGTAATGGCCAAATGAGGCCGAATGTTATCTTTCTCATTGATATCTTCCCTAATCCGTAACACAGTTTTTTAACAAGCACGGAATTTAGGGTTTTTATACTTGTAAACATAATTACTCATGACCTTAGGAAAACTTTTGGAAAATTGGAACCTTTAAAATTGAATTGATATCTTATATGTGGAAAATTTGTGGAATCTCTTTATCCTAATACGATCATCTGAACTCTGTTTTCTACTTGTAGTCGCAGTCATAGAAAACAGAGTTCATTCCTAGTATAATATTACTTTAGCATAATTTTCAACGTTTATTATTATTATTTTTCTTTTAATAAAGTTTTACGATATACGATCATCCGTTGGTAATTTAGGAACGTTTACAACATTTCATCGTACTTTTTTTTCTATAATTTCATTTTTTTTTCGAATTAAGAAGATTGAACTAACAGCAATTGTCATGGTATGGAAGAAATGTCAATGATGTCCGTATAATTTATTATTATTATTAGTTTTTTTATTAGTGACGGAATATCAAGTGAGTTCAACCAATGCATTCCCAAAACCATATCTCTACTCCCTGACCTTTGGTATCGCTTACCATAATTGATTTATGGCTAACTACCACTTAATTACTTTTACGACTGAGTGATAAATATTAACACTTACGTCTTTTTGTCTTCAATTAGTAAGTTCGGGGCCGTGTCTGGCAAAGAACATGTTAGTATAAAAGTGCCAAAGTACAGAATCGCTGAGTTATTCCACAAACAGTCACCCATCCATTTGTTGACCGCGCTGAATGTAGCTTAGCTAAGGCAAGCTACACCACGAGCACACTTCAATTAGCGTATGTACAATCTGCCGTGATAAATCTCTTGATTCACTTTTCATAATGAAAAACGACTGGAATTTTTAGTGCATTATGGCCGCGGGTCTAGTTAATTTGTATTTAAATTAGGTGTTATTTAATTAAGGTTTTCTCACGGTTGTAATTTACAAGTTTTAAGGAACAGTTATTATACATTTTTCATATCATAATGGTCTGATGGACGACGACTGTTGTAAAAGCAACTCTCATAAACTTGGGATTTCTGAAGACAGGAAACCGCCTCGAAAGCCAAAGCTTTAGGAAATCCTCAGAGATAGATAAATGACGCCGGAGAGATGTGTCATCCTATAGAATCGTGTCACATAATTTCAACGCTCCCATATTCTTTGATTTTATATATTTTTATTCCACTCACTATAGAATATCGTAGAAATTGCAATAAGAATTTGGCCTATTCACGGTAATCTTAAATTTTTGACGTCTAAACCTCACTGAGTCATTTATGTCAACGTTTGAGAGATACAGCAGACTCTGAGTTTGCAACTAAATAGTTGATTGCAAAATTTTGATCTTTAGTTCACAAATTGTTCTAGTTATTGAGGTCAATGTTTCAAGTCTAGGGTATCCAAGTCCTAACCTTTTACGGCTTGATGATGAATGATGCAAACCCAGTGTCTGCTTTTGTTAATGTACCTAAGTACAGTTTAGTCATGACTGTAAATCCCTTGTTTCGATTTTAAACCCCCTTCTTTTAGTTATAACTTGCTAAATTCATAGGTATCGTATAATGTACGTAGTAGAGCAAAAACATTGAAATAAAAACCCTTTGATTATCGGCTCTCCCTGCATTTAAACCTGGGTATGGAAGTCACACGTCAAAGAAATGGCTAAAAAACGATGCAAATCCTACCTTTGCATTCGTTGGCCTCCTTCGCCGTGGCACGTCCCCAGGGCCGGTCGAAGTGGAACGGCTTGCACCGCTCGCAGTCCCTCCCTGCCGTGTTATGCTTGCATTCGCAGGTCAGCTGCTGGACCCCACTAGCTCCAGGATTCGCTACTTCTCCCTCCTTCATCGGCACGCAACGAGACGCATGCCCATTGCATTTACAACGACCGCCGACCGCGAAATCGGATACAGCGTAATGCTGACTCCCCGAAGCTGCCTGCTTCTTCCCATCGACCTCATCACCCTCATTAACCATGTGGAGTCGATTGAAGACCACCCGTATATCGGTAGCGGTCACCCAGTCTTGCAGAACAGGGGATTGGTCAAAGTTCGCCGCGCTCGGACGACCCTCCAAAGTACTAAATGCCAGCCTCGCTCCGCCGTTGGGTTCGCCGGTCAATCTGTGACTATCAGAGCATCTGGCTTCTTGTTCATTGGCAGCGGTGACGGTAGCCTTGTTGGGTCGGCCGTAGACACGTCGGCATTGACTGGAGTAGAACTGGAAGGGTTGCCAGGTACCTCCGTAATCGGCGCTCTTGTAGATCGCTACAGAATCGGGTCTGGCTGCTTTCGGGCAGAACTGAAGACTGACGTAGGTTAACTCGTATTTCTTTCCAAGGGATAGGGTTAGGGAGACGTTGTCGGGGGGAGAGTCGTAGGCTGCCGGCGGTAGAGGAGCAGATCTCCAGCAAGTGACGTCGTTAGGGTTGTTGAGGTCAGTGAGATGGTTGGGAGGGTGGCGACGGTCGGCGCGGGCAGCGTCGCACACGCGGCACGCGGCGTCCGGGGCGCTGTCGCCGGGAGGGTCGCAGAGACGCTCCGGCCCGCGGCGGCCGCAGACGGAAGACGCCGCCACGGGCGCTCCGAAGGCGGCGTTCACGAAGTCGGGGATGCAGCGGCGCGGGCGGCCTTCCTCATAGCAGGCGTCTTGCGCGGCGAGCGCGAGCGCCGCCCCAAGGAGGACGCCGACGGCGCGGACCACCATGATCAGCACTCACTCACAGCACTACACTCGCGTAAAGTTTCCGAGTACGCGCGCGGGTTCAGACTCCGGTGAACACGTGAGCGCCGGTCGACGGCCGAGCGCAGACTGGCGGGGCGGGAGCTTCGCCCGTAAGCTCGCCGGCCGCCGCGCGCACTTGACGACTTTGTTGTCAGTGAAAGTTTTTTTCATCGCGGCTGGACTGCGCTAATGTGAAATGACACTTATATTTTTACAGGCGATTTATCATTTTCTTTTAATGCGGTGTGACTGTGACATGATGAGGCGCGAATCGCTCGAGTAACACTTCTAATCACATTTAACGCTTGAAACGTTTTGTATGACGAAATACTCTCTCTGGTGCTTTTTTGAGAATTACAATTATAACTACACAAATCTACGTTCTACATTGCAATCACACAAACCTGCGATTATTCAATTACAATGCCAGCGTACGCGGTCGATTGAAAGAATGCACGACTGTACATCTACCTGAGTAATTCATAAACTCACCCTATCCACAGAATAAATAGCACTACACATAAATAAAGTACAAATTCCTACCCCTGCCTACCGCTACGATTTACTCCCCAGTCTGCAAAGAGCTTTATTTTACCTTTTTCGCTCGACGCATTTTTAACGTCGGTTTGACTTTGTCTGGTATTTTTGTTTGTTACTCGTTTCAAAAGAAATGACGTTAATTAATGACAATATTGTGTAATTAAATACCCGCATTTTAATTTGCATAATAAACGATTCGGTGGTAATTGCTGGTTATCAATTAAATAGCTACGAAGTGATAAATGCTTTATTATGGAATGGAAGAAAAGTTTTATTAAAATGAAATCCATTGCGTAGCAGAAGTCTAACGTAAAGTTTATCTAGATCTAGGTCTATAGTTACAAGAAGATATTATTATTTGATTTTACGTTTTACACACCTTTTTCCCCTAAAATATTTGCAGTACCAATAAAAAATATATACCTAACAGTAAAATATTTCCGTACGTAGGTACACACTTTATAAAATAGTCTACATTTTCTAGACATGGCAATATTACAGTTTTCGTTTTTATCCTATTACGTACTAAACAGTTGCAAACCACGAGCGACGACTTGAGTCGCGTTCAAACAGCGTGCTATAAACGGTGAATGACACGTGAGAAAACCGGCATGTCCCAGAACCTAAAAGTCGAAGACATGTGCCATGTGCACGAAAGGAGCCTCTAAGAGGCGCACTACACTGATTCTTTCACCGACAGAGTTAGGCCCTTCAGGGCCACCATATCTTAACCTCTGGCCTAATGCAGGTGACCAACAAATAATCAGTGACACGACCAGCAAATATTTTTTTTGTGATATTCGGAAGCAAACAGGCTTACGGCCCTCCTGATGGTAAGTGGTTACCGTCGCCTATTGACATCAGCAATACCTGGAGCATTGCTAATGCGATGCCTACCGAACCCCTCCCCCTAATGAGCTCTGGCAACCATACTCACCGCAGGAACACAACACCAAACCATCGCAGCCAAATAACATTATTTGTTTCAAATAAAAAATAATGTTATTTGGATGCGATCGTCTGTAAGGCGGAGGTACCTCCCCAGGCGGGCTGCTCCAATTTAGAGCGAGAACATCTCGCTGTGCCCTACCTCCTGCAAACCTTATACCTTTACGGAAGTTACCCCTACCGGATGGGGGTGTAATTGCGGCGTATAAAGGCTATATTACAAAAGCGTATCGTACGAAGGGCCTAATTGAGTTACCATGTTCCGACAGTGGACGCAGGAGACTATAAACCTATCTGTGACTATCGGGAACTCTTCTTGCTACTTTGATAACTACTGGTTCGCCACAAACTGAGATGTGGTAAAAGTTAGTGCTTCGATGATCGTTTAGGCACAATTTAGATAAACTTTGAGAATAGGGTCTTAGAATAGAATAGAATATAACTTTATTGTACACCAAAAGAAAATACACAATCCAGGAAATAAAAAATAAATAAATAATAGTGTGACAATGGGCGGCCTTATCGCTAAAAGCGATCTCTACCAGGCAACCTTTGGATGGACAGGATATATAAAGTAGAAGAAGGTCTTTAGCATGTTCTAACTAAAACTAATTTTAGCGGGACTACGTAATTATTGAAACTTTATGTCGTATTCTTAATTCAAAAAGGTTTTTTAATGTTACTATTTTCGTTTTATCTCAATAATTTATGGTCGAGGATAAAAATAAAACCATTTTGTAATGCATGACCAAAGCTATTTCATAAGTGGGGTGACATAAGAATGAGGTTTGGCGAAGGGGTTGATATGATTCCTAACAACCCCTTGGCCGATTTAACTCATATTTTTACCAGCAAATTTTGATAGTACAACCTGTTGACCTACTAAATTCCATGCGGATCGGATTAAGTTCAAAGTTATGCAAAGTAAAATGTAGGTATGTATACATACATAGCACCGATTGGTCCAAGTTTTTTGAGAGATCTTCGCTCCCTCGATCAATAATACTCCTAATTGAAGTGCTTCCCCATAATTATTTACACTCAAGAAATTATTTACTCCTTTGAGTACTCTACGGTAGTTTCAGGTGTTAAAGTATCTGACAGCAGAAAAGGCTTGTGGGCTTGTCTTGGCCTAGTGGGAGGTTTACCGACTTTTGATCCAAAGGTCATGGATTCGATCCCAGTCTGCACCATGTTCTATTCTATTCCGGTCAGTTCTATTCAAGTTATGTCCAGAATATTTATTTATTCTTAAAGCGGCAGCGGTGGCCTTGCAACCTATCTCGTATGGAATACTTACTCCTGTAAAATGTGGGCATCCAATGTTCGGACATGCCTCTGACTACCGTATAGATATATTCAGGGATCTGACATAGCTTAGCGCTTATAAAATCAAGACCGAACGCCGGCGACGCATGGAAGCGCTAACTTTCACCTAATTACCATTAGCGGTCACCCATCCCGATGACTAAACTTTAACCAGCCACGCTGAGAGACCTTTCAAAATATACGACACATTCAATCCGAAGCATTGCAAAATGACAACCTTTATTCGAGACCTACAATTAAATGCAATCACATGTGGCACAATACATGCCATTTGCCATCGAGGTGTAATTACGCAAATCAGGCAGACAATGGAGCCTAGATCATCAGCAGCCATTCCTGGAAGAAGTCTCTGTATTAATGTAGATAGGTACCTATACCTACCTACCTACGATCCATGGCTACGACGAATTGATAACTGTCATATTAAGAGAAACAGTGTCATATTAAAGATGACATGAGTAAGAAAGAAGTGAGTGTGGAGATGACGGCTAACAAAAGTGAGTGGAAGAAGAAAACATGTTGTGCCGACCCCACATAATGTGGGACAAGGGCAGGAAGAAGAAGAAGATATTAAGAGGAACAGTGAAAGAAAGAGAAGAGCTGTATCAGCATATGGGGAGGGACTTTGACTTTCGGACCGAAGGTCGTGAGTTCGAATCGCAATCGATTTTCAATGAAATCGATGAAAAAGTGCGCGCATCTTGTTTACAACGTTGCGTTGTAATGGAATAAATAAAATATGTTTATAAATATAATATTCTATCAAACATTGTAGGTACACGAACCTCCCTCTATAATCACGACTTTATAGCCTCAAAGGTTTGCTGGAAGAAAACTCTTTTTAAGGTTAAGCTCGCCTTTGTACATACCTTTCTTTCTAATATTTGTATCTGTATTTTTCTTGTGTAGGTACAATAAAGAATAAATTGTTAGTGAATGAAATACTAAAATATGGGCAAGTAAATGTCATAAATGGTCTGTTTGGACGTGACTCTGACAACGCCCCTCAAACATATTGAAGTATCTGAGCGCCTGGTGATCTGAGATGCAGATCAATGCAGACCGCATTGTCTTACAAGCTTATGTATTACATCGTGAGAGCCTGCATAGTGAACCAAAACAAGATTTTATCTTGGCACCACGCGAGCGAAGCCACGCGAAGAAACTATCAGGTACATTCAAGACCAGAATACCTGCCTGTGTACTGGCTAGCTAGCTAGCCTAGCTGTATACTCGCAGAACCGACAACCGTTGGGGAGTAAAGGTTCTCGAATGGCGACCACGAACCGGGCGACGCAGTGTTGGAAGGCCCCCCACCCGATGGACCGACGACATTGTGAAGGTTGCGGGAAGTCGGTGGATGGAGAAGGCTCAAGACCGTTCGTCATGGAACTCTTATGGGGAGGCCTATGTCCAGCAGTGGACTTCTACAGGCTGATGATGATGATGTACTGGCTAGACATCAAAGACTAGCCTTGACTTTTTCTAGCATTCATTTTCTTTATCCAACAGATCAAAATGTAAAATTATTCCCGCAGTCCCGTTTCACAGAACTCATTTGGCCAAAAGGTGATACGTACCGAGCTGGGTGAGGGCCTGATTTTCAAAAACCGCTGGCCGCCAAATATCGATCGTGTTGTAAGTAAAGACTTGTTCTATTTGGGCAGGCCTCATAGCTCAGTTGGTAGTAACTCTGCCTTCTGCGCTAGAGGTCGCGGGTTCGATTCCCGCACTGGACAAATATTTGTGACTAACACAGATGTTTGTTCTGTGTCTGGGTGTTAAATATATTATATATCTATTATGTATATCAGTCTCTGGTACCCATAGTACAGGCTTTGCCTAGTTTGGGATCAGTTGACCGTGTATAATATTATGTCCGGAATATTTATTTATTTTAGATGATTTATACATCGTCAGGTGGAACTTTTTATTCACTTACAGGCCGCTGCTGTAGTGCACGGGACATATGTATTGTTGAAGTAGGCTAGCCGGGCTATACCTACCATCCTCTTAGCCAACCTTATTAGAGGCTACTAGTCAATTTTATCCACAGGAAAGATAGATAGATAGATTATATCTTTATTATACCTACACCAAAAAGAAACAAAAAAACCATAAAATTATACAAATAGGTAAGCATTACAATGGGCGGCCTTATCGCTAAAAGCGATCTCTTCCAGGCAACCTTTGGATGGACAGGACAGATTAGAAAACCTGTGGACGGCGGCGTACATAAAACTACAATTATAAAACAAATTATCCAAAAAACCTACATACACTAAATATATATACGTACATACATAATAATTTACCCAAATATACATAATATAAATATATATATATAATACTTCGAAGTACATAATTATAGGAAACATTAAGGAAAGACAAGATCAGTCAGGTCCAGCTCTATGGTTTCCTCACGATGTCTTCCTTACCTCGACTCTACCTCTATTCATAAGTCATGGGTTCAAATCGTACACCAATAGATTTTTCTATTCCAAAAATTTTATGCATTTTTTTACATTATTATATGTAATTTTTGGAATTGACTCTAAATACCCTAAGACATCTTCTAGGATCTGATCGCCTAGCTAGATATCTGAGATGATAACGAAGTAAGTGAAAATTTTGACGGTTATTGTAGGCGCTTTTCGTGACACTATACAAAAACGTTAAGCAATTCTCACGTCTCACGGTGACAAGTGTTCTGCCAGTTTCCGTTCTTATTTTTAAAGGAGAGACGAAATGTGTTGGTGCGTAGAACTCTTCGACTTTATATTTTAGTTCGATGAATATTACGGCCGTGTTATGACGGGCACTGTTTCTAAGGAAATCAAATCTTTACTATGTGTTCCGGCATCTCGCTTACAAGGAATTGCCGTGTAATGGCCGACAAGCTTCGAAGTTCTGTGTAAAGGTAAATGCAATATTTTCTTTTCATTCAGTCAGTAGGTAGTTAACGTAAGAATTTTATATTATACTGATGATAGTTTCATCAAGAGCTTCGTAGAATTAAAAGTAGAAGGAAGAGGTAATGGTACTTGTCCTGGGGGTCTAGACAAGATCTATTTTTGTAGAAAGATTAAATTGTATGGAAATGGCATTCGTTAGTGAGATATACTTAGCCCGCTCTTTCATTAGCTTAAGTTAAATCTACCTTCGCTGTTTGAATAATAACATATTTTAGAATAATAACCTGTATATTCTCTGTATGTGCTTTTTTTAATCTCTGAGGAAATTAATTCTAAGCCGTAGATGTCACGTGACTACTGCAAAGTTTGTAAACAAAATCCCACCACAAACGTAAGTGTGAAATGGGAGTCAAATACAATAGAAAGAAAATTAGTGTTTAAAAAAAAATAGATCTATAGGGTGCCAAGTTCTCGATTTGACATGGCTCTGCTAAATGACAGCCGTAAAAGAACGGTCGCTGACTTAGAAAGCAAGGCTAGTTCAAGTGAAATGGCACGCCGGTCGGTGTGCAAGCGCATCATGCACGTGATGGTATCTGACAGATTGCGACGCGCAAAAACTGGCCGATAGCTAATCGCTGCCATTTGGCCCGGTATGGGCAGCGTTGTAAGCTAGAGTAGGAAGGGACAGAGACAACAAGGCCAAATTCATGTGATTAATGAAATACTAGGTTTGACGACCTCGGTGGCGTAGTGGGCGAGTGCTGCAGGACAAATGTTTGTGTGATATGCAAATATTTCTTCCGAGTATGGGTGTTGTGGTACCAAATACTCGTAGTTTCTGATAACCACGATACAGGTAATCTTAGCATAAACAGCCTATGTGCCCAAAGAACTGTTGAACATCGTTTCTAGGTACTATTAAGAGATTACGCAGAGCCTCAAGACGAAAGTCTACAATCAATGCGTGTTGCCAGTGATGACATATGGCACTGAGACTTGGTCGCTAATTATTGGCCTCATACACAAGCTCAAAGTCGCCCAACGGGCTATGGAGAGAGCTATGCTCGGAGTTTCGCTGCGTGATAAAATCCGAAATGAGGAATCCGTAGAAGAACCAAGGTTACCGACATAGCTTTCAGAATTAGCAGGTTGAAGTGGCAGTGGGCCGGCCATATAGCTCGCAGAACCGACAACTTTTGGGGAACAAAGGTTCTCGAGTGGCGACCACGAACCGGATGACGCAGTGTAGGAAGGCCCCCCACCCGATGGACCGACGACATTTTGAAGGTTGCGGGAAGTCGGTGGATGGAGAAGGCTCAAGACCGTTCGTCGTGGCACTCTTTGGGGGAGGCCTACCTATGTTCAGCAGAGGACTTCATCAGGCTGATGATGATGATGATGATTAAGAGATTCATGTTTAAATTGATGTATCTGTGTACACCCTACTCTGCTCAAACTGCAATACAAACATGGGCACAGCAGCCACTTGCCGGGCGATTGCCCACAAAAACTGGCCATATCCCGTTTAGCGGACAATTACTTAGAGGGCCAATCGATCGCGGTGGATATCGAGACAATTTGTAATTACTTTTACGATAATTCACGGTAATTACTTGATACATGAGGATGCGGCTGGCACTGGTTTATAACGTTATCGAATCTGCGAGCTACTAGAAGATCGCAGCCACATAACATTATTTGTTTCAAATAGTGTTATGTTTTGCGGCGAGTAAGGCTGCCAGAGCTCTTTAGGGGGGGAGGGGTTCAGGCAACGCATTAGCAATGCTCCAGGTGCTGCTGATTTCAATAGGCGACGGTAACCACTTACCATCAGGTGGGCCGTAAGCATGTTTGCCTCCGTAAAACATAAAAAAAAATAGATTGGGTGATAGCATCGACGTGGACCATCAACCAAAAAGTTTACAATTCCTGCCCTCGGTATCTGCTGGATAATCTAGAGCGACAGAGACGAAAGAGGTACGAGTTCGCTTCCCACTACAAATAAAACAAAAATAATGTACAGTACATGAATTCATAGGTTCCCATACTAGTCAAAATTGTGTTTCACTACGTAACAAATGTCAATCCTGGTGTCAATCCTGTTGGTAAGTGGTAACCGTACCGTAGTTGGTAAGTGGGTAACGCTTGCAATACCAGAGTCATCACGCCTGTGTTGCCGATTTCTTAAAGAGCTCTGGCAACCTTACTCACCGCAGGAATACATCTGTATTTAAAACAAATAATGTAATTTGGCTGCGATCTTCCGTATCTGTATCGAATCGTCTGTTAAGGTGGAGGGATCTCTCCAGGCGATTTAGAGTGGGAAAATCTCGCTGTGCCCTACCTCCTCCTAAAAAGGTGAAAGGCAAGTTAATAACTAGTGCTTAGGGTAGAGCCACATTGCTGTGTTTATGATGGATGGAAAATTGCATTAACTCCTACTTACTAAGCCTTTTTCACGGGCACTTGACGAAGTAAGACTGGCCTGGAAGCTTGGGTGCCTTACAAAGGACAGCCTGCACCTAGCGGCCATAATAACAACGCATGTGCTCATTACTGAATTACATCTACAAAGCTGTTAAAAAATATGAAAGAAGATTCAATGTATTCTATCCAATAGGACGTGCAATATTACCATTTACAATTATCACAAGCAAGCAACCCCTAGCCACTCTCTTTAGGGTTAAAAACAACGGCAATCAATGACTATCAGTGGTTTAAAAACCCGTAAATCAGGTGATATCTCTATAACCCAAATATTCAAGATAAGAAGAATACACTCAAGGGTGTCCTAAGCGAATTCCTCAAATCCTTCTAGAGAATGCGACCGAATCCGAGCCGGAATGCGGATGTGACGTCACAACCCTACCGAAAGAGATGTCAGCACATTGAAGAATGACCTTCCAAATACCAACCTTTTACAGCAAAGTAAACATAGAATGAAAAAAAATCTTTTGCTATTTGAATAGAATAGAATAGAAAAATCTTTGTTCATAGCATCATTGAACTTACCTTAAAATTGCCCAACAACATAGGACTATACTTTACTAACTATGAATAAGAAAAAAGAAAACAAAATGCTATGAAATGGCGTCCGACTCAGCACTATGTTGATCGCTGATCGCTGATCTTCCGTCGGAACCAGAACCAAACATGAACAGAATTTGATCAGACATAGGAGATTTTCAAAGAGAAGAAAACGCAATAAGGCTGTTTAGGTAAGGAAGTTTGTGAATAAAATAACCCACACAAACTCCAGGAATCGAACTTAGTGCGTGCTTAATTTCTACACAAGGTGATTGATAACATGTATACCATCCCGAAAGGGGGTTATGTAGGGGAAAAGTAATAATAGTAGCATTTTAATTTTTTTCTCAAACTTTTTCAAATTAGCTGTTTTTTGTATTTTTATCATCTTTAGAACTAATTACTAAACGTACAAGCAGTTCAGAATCAAGATTGCTACCTAAAACAGTTGATTCATTGAGTTTGACCTGATTCGACCCCAAAACAGCTGATTTTCGCATAGAGTTTTTTCAATGAAAAATGTTGAATTTCCAAAAGTCGTAGAACAAACATTATTGCCAATTGGGTGTAGAATAAGCCCCTTTTCGGGTGGAATACATATTATAATTCACCTTGTATTAGTGCATTGCCGGATACCCACCACCTTCGAGTCGAAAGTCGGTGAACCTCCCACTAGACCCACACGGCTCTAGGGTTGAATTTATTATCAATATAAACGCAAACGAAATCTTACGGGGGCACCCACTAGTCATCATCATTTGAGCCGTAGGACGTCCACTGCTGAACATGGCCTCCCCAACGATTCCAGAGCGAATTCCCATAATGTGGGGGGATTTGCCCATACTCACCACGCTTGGAATGCGAGTTGGCGAGCGCAGTTAGATCTTTGTGAAAATAGGGAACGCTGACGCTGATCCCCTAGCTTTTTTCCCTTAGTCGCCTCTTAGGACATCCACGGGAAGGTATTTTTTTTTCTTTATATGACTACTAGCTGGTGCCCGCGACTTCGTCTGCGCAGGATTAGTATTTCGACTAGCTTATATTAGCGTGGCGTTACAATTCACACAATATCTTTATAAATTATAGCCTGTGTTATTCTGATGTATAAGCTATATTATTGTAAAGTTTCATTAAAATCCATTCAGTAGTTTTTACGTGAAAGAGTAACAAACATCCATGATCCATCCAGCTTGTCTGATGCTACTTTTGAGCTATATACGGGTAGATAGATATGGAGGGGCCTATTCTTCAACCGGGGCCACCACGGCCACAGTAAACAAAAATGTGGTATCCACAAGTACGATAGCCCATTTCTCGCAAACCCAGCTGACATTAGGTACACTTGGTAAACACCTGTCGAATGACTCTCTCGGTGCTCTTTAAAACGATATTATTGTACCAAGTCACGACGGTACACCTGGAGCTCTTGGCTTCTTGCCAGGGTCTGAACAAATCTACCATTCTACCGTGCAGATGGCTACCCAAATAAATAACACCCAACAATCACATGCGTAGTCCTGACCCCACACTAGGATTCCCTGTGTCGTACAGAAACTACGAGTACCTACGATAGTACCACAACACCCAGACCGGATCAAAACATTTGCAGATTTTGCAGATGATGCTAACATTTTTCCCGCAGCGGGAGTCGAACCCTTGCACCTCAGAAGAGTAATCACCCGCTACGCCATGCCTAAGATAACGTCAGTCTGAATCGATTAAAAATTGTTTAGACCTAACCTAGCCCCTTATACATAATCCCTCACTCGGCTCGATAAAACTATGTCGGCGTCCCTCTTTTCTTTACTTAACAGTAAAGAACAGAGCGAGTGTTATCGAGTCGATAAAGTTAGTGACTAATCCTACTATCACATCCTACTAATATTATAAATGCTAAAGTTTGTGAGGATGTTTGGATGTTTGTGGTTCAATCACGCCCAAACGGCTAACAGATTTGGATGAAATTTGGCAAAGAGATAGATTAAAGTCTGGAATAGCATATAGGCTTCTTCATAGGTACCACGCAAGCGAAGCCGCGGGCGGAAGCTAGTTATGAATAAGAGTGTAAAAATTCCTGCGATAGACGTTAAACTTTTTCACTCCACTCATCGTGAATTTATTGTACTTGTACCTACATCGCGATTGGTGTCAAAGATTTTTTTTAATATCCCCGTACTTAGGTCAAAATATTTGATCGAAGCGACGCGTGACCCGAGAGCTGGCTCTTATTTGGCCCAACGGATTAGCATTGCCATCCAGCGTGGCAATTGCGTCTTGGGGACGCTTCCGGTAGTGATCTGGATCAATTGAGTTATGTATAGATCGTTTGTAACGGTCTTTAGATAGCTCAACTGTTTCTTGTGTATTTAGTAAATATTTACTTGTAATAGTTTTATTTTATTTTCTGTAAATAAAGTCTTTTCCCTTGTAATATTATTTTAACTTTATCCAATTTTTGGTAACAAATTGTGTGGTCTACGCGTAAATTGCAACGAATTCCTGTACAACGTGTTCCGCAACTAGTATAATTAACCGAGAGGAGCTAATTATAGCAAAAAAAAGAAAAACTATTAGCGTAAAACGAATCAAGTTGTTCAATATTAGCATTGCCATCCAGCGTGGCAATTCCGCCAGCGTCTTGGGGACGCTTCCGACTGGTAGTGATCTGGATCAGTTGAGCTATCTATAGATCGTTTGTAACGGTCTTTAGATGGCTCAACTGTTTCTTGTGTATTTTGTAAATATTAACTTGTATTAGTAAGTTTCTTTCTGTAAATAAAGTACCTTCATATTTGATGATATTTTGATATTGATGTATTATGATTTTTACCCGATTCTTTTCAAGTCAGCTATTTTTGGTTCCTTAACATATTTCTAACTAATTATTAAAAGTACGAGAACTTCGACGTTGTTCAACCAGCTGAATAATGTAGTTTGAACTGAATTCACACCAAAACTGATGATTGTAACAATAATGTTTTTTTGAGAAAAAAATCGAATTTTCAAAAGCTCTTTTCAGGATAGTACACATATTAAGAATCACCTTGTATACCTACATTGTATTACAATCAAAGGTTTTGATGAAGGTCATCAAAGTCAAGCGTTCCATTCAACAGATCAATGGATTGACACGTTCTTGGACACACACCAACGTAAAACAAAAAAAACATTGGAATAAAGATTCTATTTTCATAGCGCTAAGAGCGTAGATAAACCTTCCCGTGTGATAGCGACGTTTGCTATAACATCGTCGTGCAAACATGAAATGTAATTAGATGTACGCCTTATTGCTATCGGGATAAGAGCTACATCAATGTATTTGTAAAGTTTGTGAGCCAGTGTAAGCTATAAAGGCTTGCGAATGATACCCGACACTCGAATCGTCTCGCGAGATGATGGAATCTCGTTAATTTTGTTGCTGTAAGATTAACGGTGCTTTGAAATCAAATGACGGGAATAAGCTATAAATATTTGATGTAGTTTTCTTTATCGACCTATTGTGTACCTCTACTATTAGGCGAAGCATGTGGTAAGGCTCGACGGTAGTGCGAAATCTTGATCCAATCGACACGCGCCGCTAAAGTCAAAGTCAGAGTAAAAAAGCATTTATGTCGATAAAATCACTAGGATCACTTTGAAACGTCTTAGAATCTAGATGCTTTAAGCCTGTTCCTCGCGACCAAGTCTAGAAATTAAATGAAATGAGAAGAAGCCTAGAAGAATTTCCGCCGCAATTATTAGAATCTGCCTTAACCGAAATTGCGAGAGACTGGTCCCAAGCGATGTGTTAAAGATATCAATAAGCAAATTTAAAAACTTAATTACCTAAACGAAAACTGTAACAAAACATAATATAAGATATCCGACTATTTCAATGAGAAAAAGCTTGGGACTGAATATGCTCCAACTAACTTATTAAAAGATATCAGGACGTCTGATCGAAGCGACGCGTGACCCGAGAGCTGGCTCTTATTTGGCCCAGCGAATTAGCATTGCCATCCAGCGTGGCAATTCCGCCAGCGTCTTGGGGACGCTTCCGACTGGTAGTGATCTGGATCAGTTGAGCTATCTATAGATCGTTTGTAACGGTCTTTAGATGGCTCAACTGTTTCTTGTGTATTTTTTTTTCAATATTAACTTGTATTAGTTTTAAGTTTCTTTCTGTGAAGAAATTACTTATTAAAAAAATTACTTATTAAAAAAAACTTATTAATATAACAAGTTGCAAAAGTGGTAAAAAGAAGAAAGCCGTGGTTTAAAGTATTAAAAAAATAACAAGCCTGGGTTTCTTGTCTGTATCTCTTCAAGGCTTAGTCGGGAAGAACAGGCGTAAATTAAACTAGATTTAAGACATATAAAAATGATCGCAGTGGAATTCATCAGGCTGATGATGATGAAAAATGATCCATGCGATTTCATGTCATCATCTCCCTGCCCTTTTCCCACTTCATGTGGGGTCGGCACAACATGTTTTTCTCTTCCACTCCCCTCTATCAGCCGTCATATCAGTATTCACTCCTTTCTTACTCATGTCATCTTTCACACAGTCTATTTCAATGTATGAACGAATATTGAAGTTTGACTGACGCAGAGACGGAATCTGGCAACGACATTCATTTGGATGTAGAATAAGCCTTTTTCGGGATAGCTTACATATTATGAATCACCTTGTATATTGCTGTACTCTTGACAAGATCATCACGCTTCGTTTTACTTTCAAACGTCATACAGACAACAGAATTAAACCACGAGAAGTGTATCCGTCGCTTAGTTGGTTAGAGCATCCCCGTATTTAGTCGGAAAGGAGCCATTTCATTCTGGGCCTGGTCCATGTACACTACATAGAAAAGTTAGGAAAAAATAGGAGATTACAAGAAAAATACAATTTAATTAATTTGAAGACAAATGCGATGGTATAAGAATAGTTCTTCTGGTAAGTTTTTTACTACGCGAACACTATTTGAAGGCCGCCATGTTGGTTTATAATAAAATTGGCGTTTGACATGACATTGACATATTTTTCATGTCATGTTGTTTGATTTGATGTTTTTGTTTTATCAGATATATGTAGGTTGTCAAAATCACATTTCACGCACGTCCATCCGCCATTTTTTGGAGCGCTGTGTGTACGAAATAAAATGCGTGGGAATGTTATTTTCACTTTTATTATAATTTTAAGTATTTTACAATCAAGAGACACAACCGCTAGTTTTACATGTTCCGACAGAGAGCGAAAAAACAATGTTGCCACAACACAAAATATTACTAAAATGGCTGTATGTTTAGATTGGTTTAAACATAATTGGGGCCGGCGGATAAACTTACTCTACAGGCAATTGACAGAGTCGTTTTATTGACCTTCGATACACTTTGTTTTTCATTTTGACATCAGCCGCCCTTACTCTACCATCTATACCTGGATATGTTTTTACAATACGGGCCATGTTATATTCTAAAGGTGCAGTATTAAAATCTTTTACAATTACTAAATCGCCTTCTTTGAGGTTTGGTTCAGGATATTTCCATTTGGGACGGCTTTGAAGCTGAGTTAAATAATCATTAGACCATGATTTCCAAAAATCTTGTTTAAGTTTGGTACATTGATTCCAAAATTTTAAACGATTGACTGAAACTTCTGTTAAATCAACTTCAGGAAAGCTAGTCAGAGCTGTTCCAATTAGAAAGTGTGCAGGAGTCAAATAATTACAATCATGAGAATTTGCAGAGAGTAGAGGCCTAGAGTTCAAAATTCCTTCGATTTGTATAATGACTGTATTGAGCTCTTCATAGCATAAACATAAGTTCCCTACCACTCTCTTTAAATGATGTTTCACACTTTTTACTCCTGCTTCCCACAATCCTCCAAACTCAGGTGAATAGCTAGGTATAAATCTGAATTTGATATAATTTTGAGAGCAAAAACCATCTATGCTATCCCTGTGATTTTTGGAAGACTGTAGGTCATACAGTTTTTTCATTTCATTTGATGCTCCTTTAAAAGTTTTAGCATTATCACAAAATATGTTTGTGGGCATACCACGCCTAGAAATGAAGCGCTTGAGACATGCTAAGAAGGTTTCAGTTGTAAGGTCTGATACAAGTTCTACATGTATAGCTTTTATAGCAAAGCAAACGAAGAGCGCAATGTAACATTTTTTAACAATAGGCTTTCTAACCCTAGCTACCTTCATGTGGAAGGGTCCACAGAAATCAACGCCGACGTGCTGAAATGGCCTGGACGCTGTAATTCTTTCCTGTGGGAGGGAGCCCATCAACTGCTTAGCAGCCTCAGCTTTAATACGAAAACACTTGACACATTTACGTACCACTTTCTTAACCTCTCTAATACCACTGACTATAAAGTACCTTTGGGAAAGAGAGCTCAAAACTAATCTGGGTCCTGCATGTAAGAGTCTCAAATGTTCTCTCTCTATTAAGAGATTTGTGATGTGCGAGTTTTTTGGAAGGATAGAGGGATGCTTTTTATCGAAAGACATCTCTTTGGCATTATGGAGCCTACCTCCTACTCTAAGTATTCCAGTTTTATCAAGGAAAGGACAAAGACTACCTATTCCTGTCTTTATAGTTTTTCCAGCAGAAAGTGATGCTACCTCCTTAGAAAAATGCTGCACTTGAGTACAACGCACAATTACTGACATAGAGTCGCGTAGCTCCAGAGGTGTCAGGTTACTATCCGTTATTTTATTATTTTTTGAACAGTTGTTAAAGAACCTATAAATAAATCCTATCACTTTCTGTAGTTTATGAACATTTGAATATTTTTCAAATAATAAATTTGTAAATGATGGCTCTACCTGTGTCACATTGCATGGTATTTCTTGCTCATCATTCAATGTATGGGGCAAATCACACGGTTTATAATTTTCAAAATTGGTATGTGTGTGTTTACTATCTAACAAGTAAGTTGGCCCGTGCCACCATAGAGCACTTTGCTGCAACTTGTGCGGCAAAACACCCCGCGACAATAAATCAGCTGGATTGTCACAAGTCCTAACAAAACCCCACTGTGACTGATCTGTCAACTCTATAATTTGCTTGACTCTATTGCTGGCATAAACATTTGACTTTACATTGCCCGATTTTATCCATGTTAATACTATCTGGGAGTCACTATACAAAAATGTCTCTATCTCTGGAAACCTGCCAACTAGGACTCTACCGACTCTATGCGCCAGTTGGGCTAAAAGGAGTGCACCATTGAGTTCAAGTTGGGGAATCGTCAAACACTTATTTAGTGGAGCAACACGGGACTTGGAGCAAAGAATTTCTGTTTGCACGGAACCATCATTTTTTCTTATTCTAACATATAGACAGCAGCCAAAGGCTTTAATTGATGCATCAGAATATCCTACTAATTCTATTCTTGAAATTTCCTTACTATTGACACATCTATTTACTGTTATTTTGCCCATAAGCTTCAACTTTGCTATAAAATTGTTCCAGTATAGAAACTGGTGATTGGGTACTATAGCATCCCATCCTATTTGCAAAGACCATAGCTCTTGCATGAATATTTTAGCTATTACTATTATTGGGCCTACAAGACCGAGAGGGTCAAACATTTTCCCAATAAAACTCAGAATTTTTCTTTTTGTATTTAAATTATGATCATCTTCTATTTTGGGGCTAGAAAAAGTGAATGTGTCTGAAGTTATATCATACATTAATCCTAGAGTCTTCACCAAATTGTCTCTACTCATGTCTACATTTTCAAATTGCTTTTGCTCATCAGGAATGTCATTTAAAACCTGTGGGGCATTTGAGCACCATTTGTGTAGAGAAAAGCTACCTAACTTGAGGAGCTCTACCAATTCGGTTTTCAGTTCACTAAGCTGCTCTACACTGTCTCTACCACCAAGGATATCGTCTACATAAGTACTATTGATCATTGTCTGAGCAGCAAGCGGAAAGTTACTTTTGTACTGATGAGCTAATTCAAGTAGGCATCGAGTGGTCAAGAATGTAGAGGCCTTCAGTCCATATGTGACAGTTTGAAGCTGTAAGCAGCTGATAGGCTTTTTGGGATCATCTCGCCAAAGAATATTTTGAAGGCAAGTGTGGTGGCTATTGATATACACATTGCGAAATGCCTTTTGAATGTCACAAATTATTGTGAAAAGATAGGTCCTGAACAAAATTAGAATATCAAAAAGCTCACTCTGTACCACGGGGCCATTCAGCATGACGTCGTTGAGGGACACCTGGCTGCGGGACTTCATACTCCCGTCAAACACAACACGAAGTCGGGTCGTCTTACTTGCCTCATTGATAACAGCATGGTGTGCTAGAAAATAAACAGGATCTCTATCAATATCATAATTCGCAATATCAACCTCCTTAGCATGCCCAAGCTCTACATACTGATCTATGAACAATTTGTACTGCTCTAGTAACATGGGATTAGATTTAAATCTTTTTTCTAACATTAGAAATCTTTGGTAGGCAACTGAAAATGAATCACCGAGCTGCAATTCTTCCAGAGGAGTGGTGAGAGGCATATCAACATAGAAGCGACTATTTTTTATACTCATGGAGTCTTGAAATATTTTTTCAGCCTTCTCAAACTCATCACAACTCTGTTTTGCAGTCACAGGTACCTTTTCAGATAGCCAAAAGTTCTCCATCACATTTTCTAATTTATTATGATCATGGATCGCAAAATTTGAAACAATTTCACAAGTTATGTTACTTACTTCATCATTTTTAGTCAACTTATCAGGTATATTGCCACCAACCACATACCCAAAGAGGGTGTTTTGCAAAACAGGTCCATTTTGGATTTTTATACAACCATCTAATAAAACACTAAAATAAATGTCCGCACCCAGTAACAAAGAAATCTCAGCTGGGATATTGAATTCATCATCTGAAAGTTTTACATTTTTTGGTAAATTCCAACCCGATACATTTATAAATTGTTGGGGCAACTGTGAAGTTATTTTGTCGACTACATGACATTTTAAGTTTAATTTTACATTGTTGTGGCATGGAAGCACACTTAATTTTACAAGTTTATCAATTTGTGTTGGTTTATTACCTATGCCTATAATATTATGATGTTGATTTATAGCAATCAACCCTAGTTTATTTACAAGGCCAGTTGTAACAAAAGATGCTTGGCTGCCCGTGTCAAGCAGTGCACGGACAGAAATATATTTTCCATGTTTATCTACCACATTTACCTTGACAGTTGGAAGCAAGATGTTATTGGAAACAGGGTTTGACAACAAAGTCACAGCTGGCTCATTAGCACTGTCAGGACTTGCCTGTTCATCATGCAATAATGTGTTGTGCCCTTGTTTACATACTTTACATTTGAAAGTCAACTTACATTTTCCACTGTGTTTCTTTAGACAAATTATACATAGCTCATGGTCCCGCACAAATGATTGGCGGTCCTCTACAGCTGCTGTTTTGAACTCTGGACAGCTGAAAAGAGGATGATCACTTTTGTTACAGTGTATACACAATTTTTTAACTTGTGAGGCAACATTGGTCACCTTTGGTTGTGTAGATTTATAGAATCTACTTGTACCTTCATAGCAAGTACCTTTTGGGGGTGAGCTATCTTCTAACGCTATAGCGCGCTTTTCTAGGAAGTTTATAAAATCTACCATGGAAGGCATTTTTCCTACATCCCTATCTAATTGATAAGCTCGGTTAGTTATTTGATCTAATTTTCTGGTTAGAATGGAAATTAGCAACATGTCCCATGTATTGATGGGCTGTTCAAGATTTTTCAATGCGTGCAATTGTTGCTGCACTTCTGACACAAAAGACCTTATAGAGGCTGCTGTGCCTTTTTGCATTGTAGGTAAATCTAATAACATGCTAATATGACTTCCTATCAACCGCGCTTTGTTATCGAAACGCTTTTCCAATAGATCTAGTGCTTCTCTGTAAGACTGATTTACTAGCGGCAAGTTGACGATGACTGCCAAAGCATCATCTGTTACATACTTTCTTAAATAGAACAACTTCTGGACATCGGATAATGATCTGTTATTATCGATAACAGCCATGAATAAATCATGGAATGGCTTGAACTTTGTAAAGTCTTTTCCATCATAGGTAGGTATATCAATATTTGGTAATTTACAAGTTGAAACATTGTGACATTCTGAAACTGACTTTTTACCTATTTGCTTTAGAGAGGCATTGATTTTAGCTAGCACATTATAATATTTTTCTTCTAATGGACCAACCTGTTCGCAGTCACTTTCGTCGATACTTAGTATGTCCAACTGAACCGCCTCATAGCTTTTGAGGGCACAGATGAGTTTCTCCTTACGGGCCTCCAGTATGTCGATAGTTGCCGACGCAAAACTGATGGGGTCATTCACAAACGTCTCAATACGCGTAATTGTAGCCTTGCACTGGCCACGAAGCAGACGATGTTTACGCAATGTTTCCTTGGACTCCGCCATGGTGAAACGTACGCACGACGAAACTTTATATTCTACGAACACTCCACGCACTCTCTTACAATCTAGCCGCACTTTTTGTAGAAAATTTGTAAATACGTACGGAGACTGTTTGTTTACAAACAGATTTGACGTTGACACTTGCAACTGACAGCCGACTCTTACGCAAGATGGCCGCCTCACGGAAATGGATCACCTCCGCTCCCAGTGGTCACAATATTCCTTGGTAGTCTGTGGTCACAATGCTGCCAAATTTTCGTAGAAACGAAGATGACGAACGTCACGCCTCTCAAAATGAGTTGAGGGTGATTGAAATTATCCAACTCGATGACCAGAAAATCGTGATTCTCACGAAAACTCGATGATTTGAAGATGTTTATTGATGATGCTTCGTATTTTATCGTTCTATTATAGCATAGAACGAAGTTGCGGGCCTCGTACAACAACCCGGCTATGGCGACTTGTATGGCAAGCCGGCTTCGACGAACACTTTTTTCGACGAAAACTCGCGAAAACTGCTCGGCACTGACTCTAATTACTAACACGAAGGACCACCGCACGCATGTACGAAATAAAATGCGTGGGAATGTTATTTTCACTTTTATTATAATTTTAAGTATTTTACAATCAAGAGACACAACCGCTAGTTTTACATGTTCCGACAGAGAGCGAAAAAACAATGTTGCCACAACACAAAATATTACTAAAATGGCTGTATGTTTAGATTGGTTTAAACACTGTGTGTTGCTCTCTTTGTCGAAGAAAATCTTAATGTACCTTAAAACGAAGTCAGTTTAAATAAAATAACCAATTAAATACGTTTACTTTATTGCTTAGCCATATTTTAGAGTAGTGTACACAGTGCAGGCCCAGGCTCCATATATTGATGAAAAGGAAAAGTCTCTTTTTGGGATACCTATAATAAAAAAAGAAGCAGAATTAAGTCTACCAACTATATAGCAGTCACGTGTCACCTCACAAGTTTCCTCGATACAGAAATAAATATTTCGTATATCATACTTGGTCGACGCCATCTACCTCAAGCTTAAAGTTCCTTAAAGTTTATGTTTCCACATCCCAAGCTATCTGTTTTCCGTAAAAAGCAATCTGTTTTGACCCCCACTTCCATCGCCCTTATTCACAAACAAATTGTAAACCAATGTTTATATATAGACTAGCTTCCGTCCGCGGCTTCGCCCGCGTGGTACCTACATAAAAATTCGCCTATATGCTATGCTGGGTAAAGAACTCTTTATATTCCAAGTTTCATCGAAATCGAGCGGTTTGGGCGTGATTGAATAACAAACATCCAAACATCCTCACAAACTTTAGCATTTATAATATTAGTAGGATAGGATAGTAGGAAGGATAGATAGATAGATAAACTCAAAGTCAAAAGGTGTTTATATTTCAATATAATCACTAGGATCACCTTGAAACGTCTTAGAAACTCTTTATTGTACACTAAGAAAATAACATAGGGAGAAACAACATATATAAAGAACCCCGGCTAAAGAATAGGCCCTACCATTACTACCCGCGTGGATGTCGTAAAAGGGGGATAAGGGAAAAAAGCTAGGGGATGGGCAGGAGCGTTCCTTATAAACAATAGCGGCGCTGATCAAGCCGCATGCCCAGCCCAAATGATAGTTTGGGTGCAGGCCGTACAAGGTCGGTCGCGCTGGAAATCTACGGGGAAGGCCTATGTTCAGCCGTGGACGTCCTTCGGCTGAAATTATGATTAAGATTAAATATACAGGTCAGCATATACATTTTAATACTGAAAAAGACAGAAGTAGGTAATTTCCACTGGCCGATCTAAGGACGACTAAAAGTGATTCATACATCCAATAAAATAAATTACTTGATATGAAAAATGGAAAGACGGCCTAAAAACAAAAAATATAATAAAATCCTTCTAAATCCCCAAGAAAAGTGTCGTGTATTTGTGAATATGGAAACCAGAACACTAAAAATAGTTCCGAATTGGAAATGGACATGATTTACCGGCGTCACCAATGGCCCATTTAGTCACGTCTATACTTAGCGCACAAAACGAATGCGCGCGCGCATACCGGCTTAATCCCAGCTTTCCTGTCCATTTCGCGCGTCTGTCACGATGAGGAATCCCGCCGGCTGATTTACTACGGAATGAGTGGGATGCGTCTAAGAAGGAACCAGTGATTAGCTTCAGTTCGGACATTGATTTGCGATTCAATGTCACCAAATCGAGTAGGGTGTTGTACCTTTGGTGCACAACACCGTACAACAGGCGTAACTTCACCTTGTTTCTCAGGCCTCATAGCTCAGTTAGTAGTAACTCTGCCTTCTGCGCTAGAGGTTGCGGGTTCGATCCCCGCACTGGACAAACATTTGTGTGATAAACACAGATGTTTGTTCTGTGTCTGGGTGTTAAATATTTATCTATTATATATATCAGTCTCTGGTCACCATAGTACAGGCTATGCCTAGTTTGGGATCAGTGTGCCGTGTGAATATGTCCGGAATATTTATTTATTTATTTATGTTTCTAAGTTTTTACTTTATTTAGACGTTCTTGTATGAACAAGTTAGGTATAGAAATTCAGATAAGCAAGATTAATTGATGTGTGTTTATGTCCGTCTGTCTGTGTGTCCTAAAATATATTTTATTTTTATTTTTTATTTCTAATTTATGAATATTTTTGACATTTATTTTGTGATTTTTTTCTTTTGATTTTTATTTTGTATTTTGAATTATGTTGTCCCACTTAAATTTAGTACCTATGTGTTTTTAAAACATGAAATAAACAATTTTTATTTTATTTATTTATTTTATTATGATTAAAATTAACGCCTTTCTCCTATACTCTATAGGAAAGAAAGAGGTTGGTACTTTTATCACTTATTCATCTAATTACTAATTACACCAGTGGATTTTCCATTCGGAAAATTTATGTGCACTTTGCTAGTGCTCTCACACGGTGAAGGAAAACATCGTTAGGAAACCGGTATGTCCTAGCACCTAAAAATTCGAAGGCATTTGACATTTGCACGAAAGGAGCCTCTAAGAAGCGCACTTTAATCCTTTCACTACACTGATTCTTTCATCGACGGTCATAGGACTTTTCAGGGCCACCATACCTCAACCTGGTCACTGACCAAAGACAGGATGACCAAGAAAGAATCAGTGACACGACAAGAAGAAGATCTAATTACTCCCTAGAATGTCATAAATAGCATTAAGGTGAGGGAAAATTGTTTTATAATTGTTGAATTGTTTTTTCTCAATAACCGCAAAACGCACAGTTTTTATTTTTATGACAAAGATAACTTGAGCATTTTATTTACATAAATCCATGACAGAAACGCTATTGGTAAAACTTTTCTCGATCTTTTTTTTTAAATATTGTGTTAGACAATAGCATTACCGTACCTAAATCCAAGACACTTATTAAAAAAAATACATAGTTTTTAAGATAATCGATATTTTCTATGTCGCTTACGTCGATTACTTTCGAGCGCCTTCTAACGCTTGCTATCTTTTTCCGCATTCAATTATAGTACTTGACATTTTATTTAGATTTCTGTATCGCCTTAAATCCCAACTGCACCATCGTAGTAACGCCAGTTGGGATTAAGTCAAAGTCAAAGTCAAAAGGCATTTATTTCAATAAAATCACTAGGATCACTTTGAAACGTCTTAGAAACTAGGTGAAGCTATGCCTGTTCCTAAGAGAATCCAACAATCCCCACCTGTAGGGATATCGGGGATAAATAAACTCACTTTCTTTTCCCACGTCCAAGCACTTATTATACGCAATCTACATAGCAAAGCCAGTGCCGCCGTTCTAGCCCGAATTAGCGGAAACCTCTTCATGCCGAGTTTGGGACGCATACCAAGCAGTTTTACAGATTCGAGTATCTCGAGATACAAAAGGGCTTACTTCAGAATACGTAAAATAATAGCCATGAGCTTATTAAATTAAATTAAATTTATTTATTTCAAACCATAGGGACTTTGGAGAACACTTAGTTACGTCAATTTTTTACATGAAATTATTCAGAATATAATACTAAAATTAGGTCGGTAGGTAAAGAAAGAAAGAAAGAAAATACATTTATTTTGGACACACAAGCACAGCACAAACTAATAAAATAAAATAAAAAAAGACACAAGGTACAGGTTACAATACAAAAGGTAGGGAGGAAACAAAACAAAAGTAGGTAGGAAGTAACAAAACTAGGGTATTCATTAGTCCGTACCGATGCATGCGTGAGCCAAAAAAGGTTCCATCTCAGCATTGATGCCGCACACGAAGTGTAGCGGCGCTGGTTTTCTGATGGAACCCTTTACACATACAGGTACATAGTAGGGATCCATAATGTCCAAAATGTTTATCACGTTAAGAGAATAATTTGTTAGGTTCGTTTTTAGAGTTCCATTGTACCTAACTCTTCCGTAGTTCCTACATGGAAACCTCGCGTCCGCGAAAGTTAAAGTGTACCCAAAAAAAATGGAAATACGTTAAAAATCTCTCTTATTACTAATATTGCAGTCCCAATGCTGGGCAAAAACGTCTCATTCTTTGCACACATTTCAGCTAGTGCTACTAAATTATAAAAAAATCGATCTGTTCTCTGGGTTCTCGTGAAAGATAATTTTTTAAACGACCAAATGCACAAAACACTGTTTCATAGAAAATACTGTCAGAATCTTTTTTGGAAACTTGCCCTCAATCACGACCATACGATACGAGCCTTCCGCACATTTTTTTTTATTATTTAAACATGAAAATGTAACTTTTTAGGGATTTGTAGTAAGGTGTGTATTCTGATGCGCAGGCCCGATGAGAGGTCCAGTCACGTGCTCAAACGTCACAATGATAGTTCGTACCTCCGAGACGGCAGGGATGCATTATTCATGGCTGCGGATAGAAATTGCGAGGATGTCTATACTTTGTTTCTGTAATGGCTTTGTGGAGGTCGTTTTGAAATACGTGGGAGTAGAATTCCTTCGCATCATCATAATCATCAGGGATTATGATTACTTCTTAGTAATCTTCTTCAGAGGCGCACTTAAATCCTTTCACTACAATGATTCATCGACGGGCATAGGCCCTTTACAAGGCCACCATACCTCAACTTGATTACTGACCTAATACACCGACATGACCAAGAAAGAATCAGTGACACAACAAGAAGAAGAACCAGGCTGCGATTTGAGTTACTCCTATCATAATTATCAAAACTAAAACCTGCGCCAAATTTCGTTCACCCCCAACCCTTTGTTTTGAATCAAATTCCTTTACACTCGTCGGAATGCAATAGACACGGCAGGGGGTTGTTAATTAAATGTTTTGAATACTCAGGTTCACCCTACGAGGGGTGAACCTGCCCCCCGATTCTACAACATACGATGCTGCTAATCTTCAAACTTCAATCATTTATTCATTGAAATTGCATGGATCATTTTGAAACGCCTTAAATGTATGCAGCTGAATTTACACCTGTTCTTCGAGACCAAGTCCAAGTAGAAGATACAGGAAAGAAATAACGGCTTGGTTATTTTGTATAATGATTTTTTTTTTATTTGTTAATAATCGAGTTGGAGCATATTCAGTCCAAAGTTTCTTGTCATCTAAACAGGCGAATTAATCTCCAAACATTGTGGAAATTCTCTGAAATCTCCAGCCATTCAGATACTTGAAGATGTATACGTATATTTTTGAAGATAGGGGTAATTATTTAATAGGTATTTAAAGGCCAACAATTTGCAGTAACTAGTAAAAGTAAGTAGTAGTTTGTAGTCTGTTTTCCCGGATGAGTACAATCTAGGAGTCTTCAAATCTAGAGTGAATAAGTTCCTTCTGGTAAAGCGTGCACCATCTTAGGCCACATCTTACTTGCAAAAGTGAGATGGTGGTCAAACGCCTAACCATAAACAATAAAAAAAAAAATTTTATACTACCTGCTCGTCAAGTAAGTCATTACAGCCCTACGGTCTAGCCGGGTCACAATGTTGTACTGAATTTCATTATTTCCCATGGGACATAATGTGATTTGAATTTGGAATGCAACCCATGTAGTCGTGCATGATCGAGGTTGGTTTCAAAAATGTTTGGGTGCAATGAGATTTTATTCTAATTAGGCTGTATGTTATCATTTTCTTTGCACTGCCTACAAATAAAAAAAAAAAACATGAAAACTTTTTACGAAATTCATTTTCACCCGCGCTCGAAGAAGGATTTATTCGAATGTCGAACTGACCACTACAGAATAGACTACAAAAAAAAGAAAAAAAGGCGCCAAGCGCTCAAACTGCTGTGCTGTTATCTACACCGAAATTCAGTTTCGATTCGAATAAACTTCTAAAAAATGTCAAGTGACGACGACAGTGATTTTGATTCGACTCCAGAATGCATACAATCTGAAGCCTCTGGTATAGTTGGAAACTTACTTCCACAAAAATCATTTCTTTCTACTTAACAGTCATTGTTTTCAATTGCCTCGCAGAAAGTATAAAAAGTAGAGTATGCATCGCGGGCTTAAATGTGTATTTGTCTTGGGCGATCTTGAACCCCGAGAACGAGGGATTCTATGTTTAACTCCCGAGCGGAGCGAGGTAGTTAAGGCAAGAATCCTGAGTACGAGGGGTTCAATATAGCGCGCGCGACATAATACACTACTTTAAGCCCTTGTTGCATAATCTTTTATTATTCTATAGTGACAGGTTGCAATCCCATCGCTAATTATAAAAACAGTTACTGTTAATCTCGCGATATTTCCGTTCACTCCGCTTTGAGCTTTGGGTAGAGCCGAATCATGCGGCTTCGAATCAGGGCGCTGATACGATTTGCGTGACCTGTGATGGGGTATTTTGATGTCGGTGTTGATCGTAAACAGTGGCACTTGCTAGTTGCTACTCTGCAATTACACTGAATCTCATTTCAGCGGCGTTTGTTGTGAATTTTGATGAAATTATCCTTTTTGAGGGAGAACTAAAAGCGAACGCAAGCGAAACAAGACAATTTCGCACCTTTTTTCATTAGCCTACAGCATGGCTAGATTGTAATATTATTAGAGCACATTATTATGTGTAAACTAATTCTAAAAAAAAAAAGAATACAATTTTTTTGTGTAAAATACGGGGAAGTGAGTTTATGAGCGCAAATTTTACGAGTGTGTTCAAACGGTCCCTACGGTCCCTAGTTTTCACTTCTAAGCTGTGTATAAATGCCTTCTAACAAAAAACTCTGACCCTGTCATTACGAAACTGGATTTAGACCAGGGTCTTACTAAACCCTGGTTTTGTGACGTATCATTTCATACGTTTGACACAAAACTAGGGTTTAATTAGACCTCGTCTAAGCTCAGTTTCGTAATAAAAGGGCGAAAGTCTAACCAAAAAGAATGATTTTGCTTAAAAGCTCTCTAGTCCGTATCCGTTTTTCTAGGGCTACGTATAAATAAATCAAGCCATATTGCACCCCCGGGCCCGGAAGGCGGAAGTGCAACTTGCACAATTTCCGGCCTTCGCTCGCAGCGCCCTCTGCATTAAACTATTAAAGCTTACAGGGCGGAAAATTTTGCAGACAAACTATGATGGTTTATTATCAAGTTTACTGGTTTATCTTACAAAGTAATAAGAGCTAAGTAACTACCTATAAAGGTACCTTTGATATCTTAACTTTTGATTTAGATATCAAAAGTTCTGTCTGATAGAAGGCGCTAGATTATTCATATTTATATTCATTTATTGCCAACATGTACATGGATACAGCTTAGGTGTAAGGGTAGCTTAAGTAAGTACATGTACCCTGTAGGGCGCTGCAAATGTCTTGTTTTACATACATTTAAATAATAATAATAATTGGTAACTTATTCATTAAATGTCAAATAACAGTGGATTAGAGCACAGAGAGTACTTTTATCGTAATCACAGATCAAATAATAGATTGTACTTTATTTACAGAAAGAAACATAGAACTAATACAAGTTAATATTTACAAAATACACAAGAAACAGTTGAGCCATCTAAAGACCGTTACAAACGATATATAGATAGCTCAACAGATCCAGATCACTACCAGTCGGAAGCGTCCCCAAGACGCTGATTATTAGATTGTTAGGTTAGATGTACTTATACTATGAATTTAATCTAAAAACAAATTCCATTATTTTGACAATTTACATAGGATTTATTGGTATATATTTTATACTAAAAAACTTGTAAGTATTTAAGCTTTGATAAAAATCGAACCATCCAAAAGTTATATTTTGGGTACCTACATCCAACAGACTAACATAATTTTTTTTATTTTTTTATTAATAGTTTACACATAATAATTTGCTCTAATAATATTACAATCTAGCCATGCTGTAGGCTAATAAATAATTTAACATTGACATTTTTTTTTTTCAAATAACTACAACTAAGAATGTGTCCACTAACACTTTTCTTACTGTCTCTATTTAAGGGGAAGACACTTTGTTCTTGTGTTTGCACTTTCACTACATTACACTATTATTTAACACTATACTAGTATCAATTTATCAAATTTGATTATTTTTTTTAAATTAATTCCTCACATTACGAATACAAGTATAAAACGTCGGTTGCAGTGTGCGATTTTGTAACATAATGTCATCTACCTACTGGCAATATTGAATGGAACGTCAGAGCATTTGTGTAGGCGTACCTTTAAGTAGCAGAATGTCAAGAAGTTCCTTTGTACATCATGATGGAGAGCCGAGCAGTGCATTAGAGGAACGTGACCTGACTGCTCGGAGGTAGACAGACACAGAAAATATTTCGGTACAAGGTCGTTCACTAAATATGTATGCTGTGCCGATAAGCCGAAGGCCGAAGGCCGAAAGTGGCTATTTTACACCCATTTTACACAACACACCATTTATTTTAATTGCCTTTGCTCGTGTTTTATTTTGATTTTATTGTTTGTTGTAAAATTTTGTGCAAGTGTATGTGTTTTAGTTGCAAATAAATGAATTGTTATGTCTACAACGTTTGTACTAAACTTTAGGAAATTCGCAATTTTTCATTGAAAAATCACTGCAAAGATTTGATTGAGTAAAAGTTTAACTAAATCCACCTCAACTTTGCCCGGAAATTATCCTACATCCTCAAAACGCTCCTTGCTCGGCTTAACATTCATTTCTGTTAATTAATTGCTCCATTATGTTACGATTTTAATTTAATCTCGCTGATTAATAATCGTGCTCGTTGGTTTTGTTTAATTAAACTAATTAATAATGAAATAATGGCGAGCTTTTTATTTCAAACAGTCTTTTGCTGAAATACCGATGATCCTTTGCGATGTGTGATAATAACAGAGCGTTGTGGAGTGAAAGACGTAGTTAAGAGGATTGAGAAAGGAATGCTTATAGTTTGGTCATGTAGACTGACATGACATGACGGTAACCGCTTACCATCAGGTGGGCCGAAAGGCTGTTTGCCTCCGTATAACATAAAAAAAAAAAAAAAATGTAGAGAGGATGAATGGAAGAAAATTGACAAAACAACTTAACTGGATATAACTGGACGGTGTCGTAACCTCGCTTTTGTATTTAAGTATATAAATGCTATTCTAGGTAAAGCCCTTTATCTATTCCAAGTTTCAACGAAATCGGTTCAGCCGTTACGGCGTGATTGAACCACAAACCTCACAAACTTTCACTTTAATAAAATTAGTAGAAAAAGTAGAATAGGATAATCGGAAATAGGTATAACACATTTCTCCATATCCTCGCGAGCTCAATAAATAAATATCCCTCATTCTTGGCTCGCCATATTTCACAATGCACATGTCCTACCTCCCGAGGTATGCGGGAATAAACTCGTAAAATAAAATGGAGCGCGCGTCGTCACGTATTCCACCGGGAAATAAAATCACTATTATCTGTTGCAACTTGCTGGTTTTCCGTCACTAGTTTTAGGTTTTAGTTACTTATTTTTCATAGAGTTAGTATTTTTGAATTTATTGGTCAAATCTTTAAGGCGACTCTATTGAAAGAGGAGTGATCTACTACCCAATGTTTTCATACATTCTGATACAACGAACAAGAAAACTGTCTCGATTTTTAATCACTGCGTTTTCATCTTCTTCGTATGCCACGTTTAAACAGCGTGCGATATGTCATCTAAAATGATCCGCGTCTTCTGAATAAAAGTTTAATTTGACTAATTGTCGTGTCACTGATTATTTCTTGGTCAACCTGCATTAGGTCAGTGACCAGGTTGAGGTATGGTGGCCCTGAAAACGGCCTATGACCATCGGTGAAAGAATTAGTGTAGTGAAAGGATTATAGTGCGCCTCGTAGAGGCTTCGTGCATTTCTTAACGCTTACGTGAAACATGTTATTTAATTCCAAATTAGATACTTTAGAGTTTTTTTTATTGCTTCATAACTAGTAAAATTGTATGACTTTGTTTTAATCTTAATTGTTTAATTTTTAATTTTAATTTTATTTGATTATATTAATAAAAACTATTATTATTTGCACGCCGTATTAACGGTTAAGTAATGTGAAACAAGATATATTAAATTTTTAAGACCTATGTACAACAATGCTTCTAGCAAAATAAATCATTTCATTTCAGTGGGTAATCTGAGTGCAATCACTTAGATATAATCGCTACTTAAGATAATTCAATAAAAACGAACTTAGTCACTATAGTCTACACTAATGAACTTTAAAAACAATCTCATCAAATGAAGTAAAACGATTTAGTGAATTATAAAAGTTAGCGATTCGCTCGGCTGTTATTTCTTACAAGAGGCTAATTACTGCTGACGTGGCTAGTTGTAAAGGTACACGTCCACAGAGAGATACTTATTTCAAGCACAGATTACTAAGCAATAAATTAAATTCAGTTATTGATTCGGACAACACAAAGATCCGTAGATAAGTGTAGGTATTACTGTCACACAATTAAATCAAAAAACAAAAAGGAAGACAAACGCACAGAATTAATTTATATCATAAATTTGTTTAGCACAGGGGTTAATGAGGCTTGACATCCAGTGCCTATACTATATAATATATACTTCTAGCTTCCGCCCGCGGCTTCGCTCTCGTGGTACAGTCAGCATCAAAAGTTGATGATCAAATTTAGATTGTCAAAACTAGTGATTGAAGTTTGTATCAAAAAGTGATAGCATAACAAGGTGACCTTTAATAGGTGACTGTAAAATGTACCACAATTGAGATGATGACACTAACCCCATAAGTTCATGATAATTTCTTAGTTCAAAAATACTTGACTAGTATTATTTTCAAAAATCCGTGCCTGCTATGATATCTAAAAGTTGCTGATGTTGATAGTAACCAGATAAAAGTATCAATCTACCCTCAACCTGCCTTTTATTTTATTCTGAAATTGTTGGGCAAATAGTAGGTAATGCAAGGTGATTCATGATATTTTACAAGGTGATTCATAACATGTATACCAATGCATCAGTTAATTGTGACCCCGAGACCTTATTGCGCCAAATGTTGAAAAGTAAAGATATTCACGTATTTATGAAACAATTTTGCATCAGTTCATTTTGAGCCCACGACTTTATTTCACCAAATGTTGAAAAGTAAAGATATTCACGTTTTTATGAAACAATTTTGCGTCAGTTAATTTAAGCCCACGACTTTATTTCGCCAAATGTTGAAAAGTAAAGATATTCACATATTTATGAAACAATTTTGCATTAGTTAATTTTGAGCCCACGACTTTATTTCGTCAAATGTTGAAAAGTATAGATATTCACGTATATAAGAAATAATTTAGCATCAGCTACTTCTGAAGCCGCGATTTCATTCGAACTTCATTTTATCATCAGTATGAAGATACATATGGAGTTTCAGACATTCATGAACTCAGAAAAGATGTTTTATCATTTACTTCTGGAAATAGTTGGATCCGAGACTTTGTGACACTTTTAAGTCATCACGTACTTTTGGAATATTGGGAAGAAACTCCTAAAGTAAAATATTTTCAATCAGGAGTTTTGAGACATGTCTGATCATCAGTTACTTTTGATGCTGACTGTACCTACATAAAAAGTAGTCAAAGTCAAAAGGCATTTATTTCAATAAAATCACTAGGATCACTTTGAAACGTCTTAGAAACTAGGTGAAGCTATGCCTGTTCCTCGCGACCAAGCCTAGAAGAATCAGGCAACAAACACGGCTTGGTGCCTATCATTTCTATATCAGTCTATATGCTATTCCAGACTATAATCTACCTCTGTACCAAATGTCATTCAAATCCGTTCGGCCGTTTAGCCGTTATTGAACCACAAACATCCAAACATCCTCACAAACTTTAGCATTTATAATATTAGTAGGATATAATAACATACAAGATTTTTGTTAAGTTTAGTGTATGAACTTTTTAAAAGAAAATAATTAATTATAAAAATATAGAGAGGCAACTATAATTAGGGTTAGTAGTTAATAGGTACCTACCTACTAAAAAGTTTAATAGATCAGTCTCCATACGTTACATTCCACGTGGGCGAGGTAATTATGCGATATATAGTTTTTGCGCAAAGCTATAAAAAAAAAGCCTAAACATCCGATGAAACATTCTCTATAATAACGCTTGCAGTGTGCAACAATCCTGCAGGCTTCACGACATTGTCTGGATGGTAAGTGCAACGGTGACGACACTTACCGTCTGTAATGCCGTAGTCTGTAATGGCATAGCCGGCAGACAGTGCCTGTAATGGTATATGGTTGTACAGACATGAGTGGGCACAGCGTTTCAAAGACAGACATTGATGTGGTTCTGCGAGTTAGTCGTGTGATCTCATGTCTCTTAGTCCCGGGTAATTGAAATTACTCCATCATCATCATCATCAGCCTGTAGAAGTCCACTGCTGGACATAGGCCTCCCCTAAAGAGTTCCACGACGAACGGTCTTGAGCCTTCTCCATCCACCGACTTCCCGCAACCTTCACAATGAATTTAAATTATTCCATTTAAGGTAAATTATATTGATATTTGAAAAAAAAATAGTACTAAGATTATACAAGGTGATTCATAACATGTATTCCATCCCGAAAGGAGGTTATTCTATCAACAAAAAGAAAGAACTTGGTGAAAAAAACATCAATATTTGGCATTATTTTTTTTAATTCTCAAACAAATTTCTTGTGTATTTTATAATAATATTAACTTGTATTAGTTTTAAGTTTCTTTCTGTAAATAAAGTTTTTTTTTTATATTCTCAAACTTTCTCATATTACCTGTTTTTGATATTTTTATAATAATAATATAAATTTTATTTCAGGTAACTTAAGAATAGTACAGATGTTAAAAACTAAATTCTAGGACCCATAGAAAATAAAATTTAAAAAAAATTATAATCTTTATAACTAATTACTAAATGTACGAGTAGTTCGGCATCACGATTGCTACCTAAAACAGCTGATTCATTGAGTTTGAACTCATTTGACCCCAAAACAGCTGATATTTACATAGAGTTTTTTCAATAAAAAATGTCGAATTTCCAAAAGTAGAACAAAATTTATTTCCAATAGAATGTAGGATTAGCCACATACATATTATGAATCACCTTGTAGAAGACAGCCTCCGCCTTAGTAGTAAGTATATCCATGAACTATAGTGTTGAAAGTCCTTTGCGCCGATAGGGAGAGTGTAAAAATAAATAGAAACATCATCCCCCCTAGTCCCTTCAAATCCCCATAACCCTTACAGAATGGTTACAAAATCGAAAGAGACAATACCATTATGCAGATCAAGCGTGCAAGACTGCACGAATGAAGTCTCAATCCTTCAGATACTTTTATTATTAGGCAGCGAGCTTGTGCCCGCGGCTTTGCTCTCGTGGTACCTTAAAAAGTAGCCTATATGCTATTCTAGGTAAAGAACTCTATCTATTTCAAGTTCGAAATCTGTTGAGCCGTTACGGCGTGATTGAACAACCAACATCCAAACATCCTCACAAACTTTCGCATTTTAGGAGGAGGTAGGGCACAGCGAGATTTTCTCGTTCTGAATTAGAGCAGCCCGCCTGGGAAGGTACCTCCGCCTTACAGAAGATCGCAGCCAAATAACATTATTTGTTTCAAATAGTGTTGTGTTCCTGCGATGAGTAAGGTTGCCAGAGCTCTTTAGGGGGGGAGGGGGTTCGGGGTCGGCAACGCGTGCGTGATGCCTCTGGTATTGCAAGGGCTCATAGGCTACAGTAACCGCTTACCAACAGGTGGGCTGTAAGCTTGTTTGCCACCTCAGTGGTATAAAAAAAAAAAATAATAATATATATATATAATATTAGATAGTAGGAAGGAAGTAGGATAGTAGGATTATATTAGTAGGATAGTCTCCGTGCCTGAAATAATGTAGGTCTTGCCATGTAACTTTTTGATCCTTTCAAAAGAGACAGAGCAATGAACCTCTATGCTCTTGCTAGCATTGTTCTTTAACATTCAACATTGTTTATTGAAAAAATTATATGCAATAATCAGCTGTTCAAATTAATTGCTTCAAATTCAATTCGGGATAACATACATATTATGAATCACCTTGTATATAGAATTATCAGACGGACGCCGAACAAAAAGCTCTGCTCCTGCTCAGCTTTTTTTTTTTTTTTTTTTATGTTATACGGAGGCAAACAGGCTTACGGCCCTCCTGATGGTAAGTGGTTACCGTCGCCTATTGACATCAGCAACACCTGGAGCATTGCTAATGCTTTGCCTGCCGAACCCCCCTCCCCCTAAAGAGCTCTGGCAACCTTACTCACCGCAGGAACACAACACTATTTGAAACAAATAATGTTATTTGGCTGCGATCTTCTGTAAGGCGGAGGTACCTCCCCAGGCGGACTGCTCCAATTTAGAGCGAGAAAATCTCGCTGTGCCCTACCTCCTCTTAAAAAATCAGCTCGCGTAGTTTGAATCCCCTAATGTACCTACTAATTGAAACTTTTTACATAAGTAGTACCTAAAGGTATACAAGCAAAGCCATGAAAATACGCTAGTCTGTAGTATAATTTCCTCAGATATCTATTTACGGTATGCGTGAAAGGGAAGGACTCCATCTTTTTTACGCTTTTCAATTGGATGTTCCCTATTTCGGTGATCTATCCGTTATTGCAGGATTCAGGGGGATTGAGGGTAGACAGGTAAATAGATAGATTCGTGTATTTGGGATAAATATACACGACAGGAAAGGATAAAGACATACTTATCTAATATTGTGCTCAAGCGTGAATCTTGACAGCTTTTCAAAAATAAGAAATTTTTACAAAAAACCGACTTCAAATTCCTGAATATTTACAAGATTAACATCAACCTCTTTTTTTTTTGTTAACAACCTCTTTGCGTTTTGCTTACCTACTGAGGATGACATTGGCTACCTACACTTTCAAATAAAAAACAAAAGTAACTATGATATCCATTTATCATCAATAATAACTCTTACGGTACTGACTGACTAACAATAAAACGTAGTGGTAGTCTCTTTGAAAATCAACGCAGAGCCTACTAAGAGTATGAAATTTGCAGGGTAGCTTCCTGTTGTAACGTATGGGTGCACATAAAGAAATTCCCGATACACAACCCCTAAGTTTAAAGTTTATGTAAAAATAGCAGCAACCGAACGAAGTCGCGGGGATAACCATACTATACCACCGTCGACAAAATTCGACAAGTGGTGATTTCAAGAGAAGATGACGTTTTTTTAAGTTTTACGGGATAAGTAGCAATCCCTCAGGAATTAAATTAATATGTGACCATCCCGGGATTATACTCTATACACCAGCGAAATAATTATCAAAATCGGTTTAGTATATTCAGAGATATCGAGTAACATACACACAAAAAAAAAATACAGCCGACTTGAGAACCGCCTCCTTTTTGAAGTCGGTTAAAAATGACATGAAATCTTTAGGTAGGCTGATTTTAGCAATAATAAGGAGGCGGCATCTGAAGGATTTCAAAAATGTGCAGTAAGATTTTAAGAGCGTAAAGTTGTCCCTTGTCAAGTATAAAACGTTGTGGATGTCGCAAAGATTGTTAAAATAATCATCAAAGTTACGAACTTCATTGACATTTTACTTACGCAACAAATAGCACCTCAAATGGATGATAATTTATCTCTCTTTATTAAGTAAATCAAAGGTTCATGTAAAGATTTTCATTCCGATGGGAAGAATTGCAAACTTTTGTCCTGTTAACTACGTTACATTTAGATTAATCTTAGCAACAGCCGTAAAACAGTCGCCGCGGGCAACATAATCCCCACATAAATACTGCTGCATTTAGTGGGTGACTGTTTGCCTTTTTGTTTTCGAATGCAAACTTAGGTGCCTACCGCTTATGGGCAGACAAAGAATACACTGGTAGAATACAAGGTGATTCATAATATCCATAAAGGTTGGTCTACAACTTTAGAAAATTCGTAATTTTTTGTTGAACTCTTTTTAGGGTTAAGCTCGCCTTTGTACATACCTTTCTTTTTAATTTTTGTATCTGTATTTTTCTTATGTACAATAAAGAATAAAGAAGTTTGAATTTTATTTCAATGAATAAAGACGATCATGTGCGAGAATTTACGCCCCAAGGGTTCCGTAACTTTGCTAATTGCTTAAATTTTGCTGCAAAATTAAAAGTGCAGCAGCTGACAAAGTTATATTTTGCGGTCGCTCACGTAATTCGTTGTATAATATTGACCGCAAACTTTATCTCCTTATCATTCACACTGATAGTATTTATTGACCGCAATAACCAACAATAGGTACTACTTAAATTTTTTCGAAATCGTTACAGCCATTTTCGAGTTTCAGCCGCATTTTCCTACAATCTTCGCAATCCAATTTTAGGGGTACAAAAAAGTTGAAATTCCTCAATTTTAGACTTTTTCCTTTATTTAAGACACAAAAGCTCTTAGCATTCCAAATTTCAGAATTTGGAGGTAACTGGAAGTACCCTAGAGGTTTTTCATATTGCCATTTCCATACAAAAATTAGACATTCATAGCCAAGCTATAAACTTAATTTTTAGATGGCACTATAAGCTCACGGACCCTAATATGTAGTTGGTATAAATTTCAAGGTGACCTTTAGCCGTTTCTGAGAAAAAGGATCTTGACAGACAGACGAAAAACAAAGTGAAGACGTTTTTCCAAATGAGGTACGGAACCCTAAAAAGCTAGAATCCATTTAAAAATAAATATTTTTTATTTATTTTATTTTATTTAATATGTAAATATTGCTCACTAGAGGTACTCCGTCCTGATAGATACAAGTGTCATATCGGTGCTTATCGAAAGTCTACAATCAGTGCGTGTTGCCAGTGATGACATATGGCACTGAGACTTGGTCGTTAACTATTGGCCTCATACACAAGCTCAAAGTTGCACAACAGTCTATGGAGAGAGCTATGCTAGGAGTTTCACTACGTGATAAGATCCGAAATGAGGAAATTCGTAGAAGAACCAAGGTTACCGACATAGCTCTCAGAATTAGCAAGTTGAAGTGGCAGTGGGCAGGCCATATAGCTCGCAGAACCGATAACCGTTGGGGAGTAAAGGTTCTCGAATGGCGACCACGAACCGGGCGACGCAGTGTTGGAAGGCCTCCCACCCGATGGACCGACGACATTGTGAAGGTTGCGGGAAGTCGGTGGATGGAGAAGGCTCAAGACCGTTCGTCGTGGAACTCTTTAGGGGAGGCCTATGTCCAGCAGTGGACTTCTACAGGCTGATGATGATGATGATGATCGGTGCTTAGCAATGATGAACGCAGCCAGTCACGGTGATTGGACGCAACGACTGTGGCAGCCAGCCAACTAACAAGTGCTCTACATGGGGTATGTTACAGAATGTGTTACATCGTGCTTCGGGGATTATTGCTTAGTATAACACCGTTGAGCTGATACCTCGGGATTTACGTAAATAAATAAATAAATAAATATTCCGGACATATTCACACGGTCAACTGATCCCAAACTAGGCATAGCCTGTACTATGAGTACCAGAGACTGATATACATAATAGATATATATTTAACACCCTGACACAGAACAAACATCTGTGTTCATCTTCTTGACTGGCCTCATAGCTCAGTTGGTAGTAACTCTACCTTCTGCGCTAGAGGTCGCGGGTTCGATTCCCGCTCTGGACAATCATTTGTGTGATGAACACAGATGTTTGTTCTGTGTCTGGGTGTTAAATATTAATCTATTATGTATATCAGTCTCTGGTACCCATAGTACAGGCTATGCCTAGTTTGGGATCAGTTGACCGTGTGTGATATGTCCGGAATATTTCTATTTTCTTTTCTATTTCTATCACACAAATGTTTGTCCAGTGCGGGGATCAAACCCGCGACCTCTAGCGCAGAAGGCAGAGTTACTACCAACTAAGCTATGAGGCCAGTCAAACGTAGATATATCTGATATTTTTCAGTTTAAGAGTCTAGTCCTCGTCCGATTGCAATTCTGATCCTTGGCTCGAAACGCCCCGGTATCTTTAGGTACCTACCCGATCTATTGTAGACTAGCTTGCCCCCTCGGCTTCGCTCGCGTGTTATCTAGATAAAAAGTAGCCTATATACTTATTCTAGGTAAAGAACTCTTTACCAAATTTTATTCAAATCGGTTCAGCCGATTTAGCTTGATTGAACCACAGACATGCATCCATCTAAACTTTTGCAATAAAATAGTACTAGCTTCCATGCGCGGTTTCGCTCGCGTGGTACCAACATAAAAAGTAGGTAGCCTATGTGCTATTCTAGGTAAAGAACTTATCTTAGTAGGTATTCAAAGTTTCAACGAAATCGGTTGAGCCGTTACGGCGTGATTGAACAACAAACATCCAAACATCCTCACAAACATTCGCGTTTTTAATATTAGTAGGATGGTTTATGCAGCGTCAGGTGGAACTTTAAATAAATAAATATTCCGGACATATTTTTACTCACTTACTGGAGGATGTAGTGTGCCTGGGACACTGTTTTAGATGAAGTAGGCTTGCCCAGCACCACCCAGCCTAAAGACAGAGTCAATACCTAAAAAAAACCTGTTAAGATGTTATACTGTATGTCCAGTGCGGGTTCGATTCCCGCACTGGACAAACATTTGTGACTAACACAGATGTTTGTTCTGTTTATGGGTGTTAAATATATATCTATTATGTATATCAGTCTCTGGTACCCATAGTACAGGCTATGCCTAGTTTGGGATCAGTTGACCGTGTGTGATATGTCCGGAATATTTATTATTATTATTAATATCTGCGTACGCGAACGACTAACTACTTATACTACTATTATCATTTATAACTATAAGCTAAATAATTATTCTCATGTAAGTGATTGTAATCTTTTTGAGAATAAATTTCTTTACACCTATATTCTAAATAAATACGTGTGGGGCTGACTAAGCCGCGGGTTTCCTCACGATGTTTTCCTTCACCGTTATAAGCACGTGTTAATGCGCACATAAAATTTTCGAATAGTAAAATCCATTGGTGCACGGCCGGGATTCGAACCAAAAACCTTCAAATCGATAGTCGAGTTTTCTCCACTTGGCCAACGCGGCGCTCCGCCAACCCGACATTACCGGAGATATTTATTACACACGATACAAGATAATGAATTCATCCTAAACAAACGCTTGTTATAACTAGGTATACCAGCTAGAGGGTGAGCAGGGGCAAATCTCTGAAAAATGTCAGCCATATTTTACGTTAAGAGGGCGACATGACGCCAACAGGCTTATTCAAGTTCCGATCTAATTTGCAAAATGTAGGTTGCTACACTGCAGGCTCGGGAATGAGTATTGCACGAGTGCACGAGTATTATTTATCACGTTGTTTCACACGCCGTGTGAAAGAACGCGCTATTAAAAAAAATATGCAAATTAGATGCACCACAACCACACCACGTGGTGCGCATATTTTATATTGATAATAAATAAGTAGTACAATTTACACGTACAAAATGTGGTACCACATTTTGCCGAGCGATTGCACTATTCACACGTAACGACTGCTTGACCATTTTTTGTCGCTGCGATGTGGTGTGGTTGTGGCGCGTGTGGAACACCTTTTTGCGGTCTATGACGTTGGTCAGGCTTAGCTTTTCAAAGCTGGTAAAAAACTGCGTGTGACAAGCAGGTGGGGTAAATAATCGGTGATTTTATCTCTCTGCTTAAAAAAAGAAGCTATTGTGACGAACACACCGAATGTTTAACTCTATAAGGTAGGTATTACTTTGCGGTGTCGGTTTTAGGGTATTATATTCCTATACTTTATCCTAAAAACAGATTTAGACAAATCCAATGACACATTTATCAAACTTCATTTGATGGCTACGTATAAACGACCATTATTGGATTTTATGAAATTAATAACTATATCTTATGATACTCGCGATACAAAGTTATATCCAATGACATCTAATTTACAAAAATCCATCGAGCCGTTGTTGCGGCTACGTTGACGCACAAAGGGACACAACGTACATACCTACATAATTACATACATTACATCCACATTTATAGACTAGAAAAACATTACAACCTGGCGCAGTAAAAAATACGCTGTTGATTAAATATTTTCATTTTGCTATCTTCCCAATTTTTGTGTCCGTAAATGCACAAAGAGCTTACAGGCCCGGCAGCATAATTTCATATTTACTTTGTGTTTTAGTCAGATGTAATCAATTACCTAATTAATGTTATGTTTGTTGTTTGTTTGCAAATTGTTTAAATAAACCTAGCAGACATACTGGTCTGCTACATAGGTGGTTAAATACTTTACTTAAATTTTTAAAATAATACTAATTATACATATTTTTAAAAATACTGTGGCGGTTTCTGAACGATACACGCGCGGTTTTTGGACGACGGGCCAATCAGGATGAGGCGTCGGTGGTCTGACAGGTGGTAACCTGTCTGTCGGGAAAAGGAGCCATTTCATTCTGGGCCTGGTCCATGTACACTTCATAGAAAAATTAGGAAAAAATAGGAGATTACAAGAAAAATACAATTTCATTAATTTGAAGACAAATACGATGGTACAAGAATTGTTCTTCTGGTTAGTTTTTTACTATGTGAACACTATTTGAAGGCTGCCATGTTGGTTTATAATTGGCGTTTGACATAACATTGACATATTTTTCATATCATGTTGTTTGATTTGATGTTTTGGTTTTGTCAGATAAATGGAGTTTGTCAAAATGACATTTCACGCACGTCCATCCGCCATATTTTTGTAGCGCTGTGTGTTGCTCTCTTTGTGGAAGAAAATCTTAATGTACATTAGAACGAAGTCAATTTAAATAATATAACCAATTTAATACGTTTACTTTATTGCTTAGCCATATTTTAGAGTAGTGTACACAGTGCAGGCCCAGGCTCCATATATTGATGAAACGTCTCTTTTATACCAGAATTTTTTTTCAGAGATTAATTGGTAAATTAATACAACAGTGGACTCCATGCTCTGTTATACGATATTTCTGAAGTGCCCTAGTTTTATGTACTGTTGGACTAACGTGTCATCGCTCTGAAGTGTAATAATATTGTCGAACTCCAATGTGCTTTAGTCCTAATTGTGTTCTTTATTAATAAACGATATTCAGTAATTGGAATGAGCAGTGTTCAGTGAACAACCTATATCTACCTGATAGTTCTTCCAAAATACTTTTAAGCTGGATTCTTATTTCAACGTCCTTTTAACTAGCTGAATATTTGCCTATTTTTCGCGCCTATGAGTTTTTTTTTTTTTTATACTACTGAGGTATCAAACAGGCATACGGCCCACCTTTTGGTAAGCGGTTACCGTAGCCTATGAGCCCTTGCAATACCAGAGGCATCACGCACGCGTTGCCGACCCCGAACCCCCTCCCCCCCTAAAGAGCTCTGGCAACCTTACTCATCGCAGGAACACAACACTATTTGAAAACAAATAATGTTATTTGGCTGCGATCTTCTGTAAGAGGGAGGTACCTACCTCCCCAGGCGGGCTGCTCCAATTCAGAACGAGAAAATCTCGCTGTGCCCTTCCTCCTCTAAAATTAGGCAACAAACAGCCTTTTATGCTGCACCTTTTCACAAAATTATAGAATATATGCTTCAAGCCGTGTTCATACGGCGTCCGATATGTGATCTTCAATTGATCCTTACCTCTACTGGATAAAGTCAATTTTGATTTTGATATTTGAGGACGTACGATATCGCAGGCCCCCTTAAAAGTCAAACGCGAAATTGACTTTATCCAGTAGAGATAAGGATCATTTTGAAATACATTAAGATGACATATCGCATCTCAGTGTGGAGCCGTTAGAACGAGGTAAGGCTCAGCCATATACTTATAACTTTATAAAATTAAGGGCTCAGCTTTTTAAGATTAGTTTCAAAATTGTACAATGGAGTGTTTAAATTTTTTACTAGAATGTGTTACCCAATGAATACTTAAAGAAAATACATCTTTGATATAGCGCTTATATAGATATCTTTTTCCTAAAAATAAGCAAAAACATAACCCTCCTTCTAGACAGCCTCGTAAAATGATAATCGCACTCGCCTTCTGACCTTACAGTTTCACCAAGTTCAATTGATAGGTATTGTAGATATCCCTTCTTTAACATATTCAAAAATCTCATTATTAAAAACTACCCTACCGAATCTAGAGACGACAATAACAAAATAAAAAATAATATCTCCGCGCTATATTTATGGGCACGTGTCGTGGCTTTACCGGGTAAATCCAATTTTTAATAAACTCTGCTTTACTACAAATAGCAAGGGGAGCCGTTGTTTGGTAAATATTTAGCTTCTTACCTATTTATGTGTTCCCCTACACCCCCAATGTGACAGGAAAGAATATGATAATAAATACCTACTGTAATTTATATTGACTTTCAGAACAGCGTAGACCGTACGTAGGCTTTGCGTAGACCGTGCGTAGAACGTGCGTAGACCGTGCGTAAGCCGAGCGTAAAACGTGCGTAGACAGTGCGTAGGCCATACGTAGGCCGTGCGTAGACGCTTCGTAGCCATTGCGTAGGTACTTCATATATTTTGTATACTAACAAGTAGGTACTTATGAGGGTACACCAAAACCTTGGCGTGGTACTATCGCGATTACAATTTGGCTCGTCGCTAAATGGGTCACCGTTCCGCGAGTTAGTTATGGAGGCTGTAGGCAGATGGGAGGCACTTGGCTCCATGCGACATTCAGATATAATTGTGTTCAGATGGTCTGTCTGTAGTTTATGCGTGTAGAGTCCGCGAAAAGTTGGACCATAGACAAAATAAAACGTGGTGGCCCCGGCTGAAGAAGAGGCCCTCCATATCTACCTACCCGTGGAATAGGCGACTAAGCGGAAAAGGCTAGGGTATGTGCAGCAGCGTCCCCTATTTTAACGACGACAGCTCTAACTGCGCTCGCCAACTCGCGTGCCCAGAGCGTGGTGAGTATGGGGAAATTCCCCCACATGAGAGGAAGTCGCTCTGGAAATCTATCGGAGAGGCCTACGTCCAGCAGTGGACATCCTACGACTGAAGAGATAATAGCATATCTTTGATGGAATTATGTGAATACAATGGCGTTTCTTCGTACGAATATTATATGCTTTAAAGCATAATAATCCCAAAATTTGATTCACAAACGATCTATAGCTCAACTGATCGAGGTCCCTGATCACATGCTTGACTTTAAAAATCATGTAACCTAGAAACGCTGAAGATTCTCGCTCGCGATGTTTTCGCCACAAAGTAGTCGACTCGCTCCATGTAGATATAATAAGACATTTTTTACACAAACTAAAAACCGACTTCAAATTCCTCAATATTTACAAGATTAAAATCAACCTCTTTTTTTTGTTATCAACCTCTTTGCGTTTTGCTTACCTACTGAGGACGACACTGGCCACCTACACTTTCGAATAAAAAAAAAAGTAAGTATGAAATCCATTCATCATCAATAATAACTCTTACGGTACTGACTGACTGACTGATAATTAAACGTAGTGGTTTTATTCTCTTTGAAAATCAACGCAGAGCTTAACCAAAATCCTAAGAGTGAAATGAAATTTGCGGAGTAGCTTCCTGTTGTAACGTATGGGTACGCACAGAAAGGAATTCCCGACACACAACCCCTATGGTTAAAGTTTATGTAAAAATAGCAGCAACCGAACGAAGTCGCGGGGATAACCATACCATACCACAGTCGACAAAAAAAATTCGGCAAGTCCTTATTTCAAGAGATGATGACGTTTTTTTTTTTTAAGTTTTACGGGAGAAGTCGCAATCCCTCAGGAATTAAATTAATATGGGGACCACCCCGGGATCATAATCTATACACCAGCGAGAATTATCAAAATCGGTTTAGTATTGGCGGAGTTATCGAGTAACATACAAACAAAAAAAAAACAGCTGACTTGAGAACCTCCTCCTTTTTGAAGTCGGTTAAAAATTGAAAGATCGCTGTAAGTACCTACACCCAACTGAGAAAGCAAGGTAACACCGGAGCAGTCCACTAGTATAGCAGAATATCGCGGTTGGCTCGCGCTTGGAGGCTTGAGCACTAAAGCCTTTGTGATTCGCTAACGTAGGTATTCATACAAACCAGTTACAAACGGGCCTAGATCCTTTTGAATCTAACTAATGCTATGCTACTTCCTAATAATATTATAAATGCGAAAGTTTGTGGGGATGTTTGGATGAACATCTAATAGATGTTTGTTGTTCAATCACGCCGTAACGGCTCAACCGATTTCTTTTATTGCTTGTTCCAAGTTGAAACTTGGAATAGGTACTTATAGTTCTATACTTAGAATAGCATATAGGCAACTTTTTATTTAGGTACGACGCGAGCAAAGCCGCGGGCGGAAGTTAGTAATATTATAAATGCGAAAAAGTTTGTGAGGCTGTTTGGATGTTTGTGGTTCAATTACACCGTAACGGCTCAACCGATTTCAATGAAACTTGGAAGACAAGAGTTATTATGTATTATATAGCATATAGGCTTCTTTTTCAGGTACTTACCAGGCGAGCGAAGCCGCGGGCGGAAGCTAGTATGGGAAGTCGTGTTTTTTCGTGCATGATACGTCCATAGAAACGACATTGTATGGTAGTATGGGGTAGTGGACAAGACATTTAGAAGCATTTTCGATTTTTTTAGGATACCTAGCTTTGTATATTCAGGATTTTCAGAAAGGAAAGATAGCAAATGCATGTTATCAACTTTATTTAAATTTAAACTATGATATTCAACTAATCTACAGTATTCGTAGCAAAAATAGCCTATAATTTTTATAACACAATCACACGCAAAAAATTAAATACAATTAATATTTATACGTAATTAAACTGTCATTCGTTAAGTCTAACACTAATAAAGAAATTATTACAGAAATAACTAAGGAGTAAGTTGGCCGTGGTGGCCCCGGCTGAAGAATAGGCTACCTATCCGCGGATGTCGTAAGAGGCGACTAAGGGAAAAAAACTAGGGGATGGGCAGCAGCGTCCCTCATTTTAACAACGATAACTCTAACTGCGCTCGCCAACCCGCATGCCCAGCGTGGTGAGTATGGACTAATCCCCCACCTGATAAGGAATTCGCTCTGTCTGTGGCCATGTTCAGCAGTGGACGTCGTACGGCTGAAATGATGAATAAGCAGGGAGAGGATTTTTTAAATATCTATTGGCCGATTTGATCAGTGATCCGCTCTTCTAGACTAATGTATATCGGAAACCACACGCGTTAGGATGCACTGTACGTAAATAGCTACAGGTACAGATTATTCATGTTCCGTAACTTACATAGCAAAAGAAATAATAGTAAAAAACAACATTTTAGATTATAAAAAAACAGATCATCACCCGTACTTTTTAAACCAGAACTGATTTGACCCCTTTAACAGCTGATTTTGCATAGAGTTTTGACCCCTCAACAGCTGAGTTTTTTCATTGAAAAATATTGAATTTTTTGAAGGACTTTGGTCGTAGTACAAACTTTATTGCCAATTGGATGTAGAATACGCCCCTTTCGGGATAGCATACAATATATTATGTATCACTTTGTACAGAATATCGCTTTGGTTTTGTTGATCGCTATTCGTTATCGATTTCAATTTGTCACAGATGACCAAAATTTTGTAATAAAATTTTGGTTTGGTAACCATATTTTGAATGTGATTGCAATAAAATTATCCTACATTTCAAAGTAATAATATTATATAGGTTCAACCAATAAGACAATACAGTAAACATTACATTATAGATCTTATATAATATAACTAAAAAATTTCACATGATTCAGTCTATATAAACGTCTTATAATCATAACAAACGTAGGTTACAAACTGTCATTGACCTAATGCTGTGTGACCTATAAAGAACCAGTACCACGACGAACGAATGGACAGAAACTTATCTATCAAAGGAATAGGCATAGGCATTTTGGCTTTAAAAACCTATTTGTGAAATAATTACATAAGGCATCCAAACTTATATTATAAATGCAAGTGTTTGTTTGTTGGTTGGTTTGTCCTTCTTTCACACAGCAACGGAGCAAAGGATCGTTGTGTTTTTTTTTCATAAATATAGTTATGAGCTGAGATAGAATAAAAAGTAGCTTTTGTCAACTGACAACTTACTTTCGCCACCGCCTATACAAACCCTTGGTCCGTTCGTCAACGGCGCTACGCAAAAGTATTTCTCCAATGGCATACAAGTATGTTGAAGTTAGATAAACAAAACTATTTGTGTCACCTAGCTGTCACTGTCACCGATTATAATTGTAATAATTAATGTATCTGTGCTGTAATAATTGTATCTAAATTAATCTTTGCTAATATACTGTAAAAGTGTTATCGGGGCTTTTATTTCAACAAAGTAAGATTTTAAAATTTTTTTTTTTAATTTTCCAACAAATATTTGTCGGGTCGCGAGGTGACTACAAACGCGTTCCTTTTGAGTAGCGTCGTGGACGGACCGCCATTAAAATACTAGTGCTACGACAGTCGCGCTACTCATAAGTGACTACAGTTTGTAACTAGTTTATTTTGAGTAGCTCCGTGGACGAACGGGCAAAGTTGACACTGGCCGTGGTTTCAGTAGAGTTCAGTTCAGGCAGTCAGTTCCTGCAAGGCGACGCCGCGCCTCCGCCTCGGGGCGCGCTTCGGCGTCAGCTCCTCAATGACGTTGCTCTCAACCTCCTCCAAGACTTTAGTCTTGCGGGCGGAGCGCCTACTCCTCTCTTGAGTCGCGGTCTTGTCCTGAGTCTTGGTGCAGTCTTGAGGAGTGACGTTGCTCTTGCGGCGGCTGCGCGTCATGACCGGGCTGCGGTCTTCTGTGGCATCCTGAGAGAAAATAAAACAATACTTTTTAGAACATCCTACTAATATTATAAATGCAAAAGTTTGTGAGGATGTTTGCTGTTCAACCACGCCGTAACGGCTCAACCGATTTCGTTGAAACTTGGAATATATAAAGTTATTTACTTAGAATAGCCTATAGGCTACTTTTTATGTGGGTACCACGTGAGCGAAGCCGCGGGCGGAAGCTAGTCGTATAATAATCTTACTACTATTGTAAATGCGTAAGATTGTCTGGATGGATGTGTAATAATCACTCCGGTTTATTGAATAACACCAACTTTATTACACCATTATAAACTTTCCACAATGTCCGGTACAATTCACTCAAATTATGAATATGAATAACTTAATAATATTTAATAGTAAAGCCAGAGCTGTTGTGCTCAATCCCCCCAGCGCCGACCGACTGACGCTTTTTATGCCTGCCAAGTAGCCATACTTGTTCCCCCTCCCAGGTACTGCGCTACAAGTCAAATCAACTTCCAGAAAGCTCAAATGAAATACTAATTATTGCAAAGAGTCAAACAAGTGACTGAACTAGAAAAATCAAATAAAATACAAATTAAATTAAACCTAACACTCGTCCGTCCTGACCTTGTGCATGTCCTCATGCACGCCTAAAGAATAACCTAACACATGGCCAGTTGGTAGGTTACAAATTATCAGACAAAAACTATTAAATACAACACTATAACGAAATAAGTATGATCACAAATACACAGTACAATACATAATATAGTCTTGTATCGGTCGGTACTCAATTATTATTTTAACAATACCTTGATAAATCTTAACTATAGGTACTTAATCAATCAATTTCTATAATATTGAATAATATTTCTAAAAAAAGTACATCAATTTTAATAAGTAAAAACCGTAAAATAAGTTTGTACATGTGAACTTTATAATCTTTTGTGAACCAATAATTTCTCACAATTTGCCAATCCGTAAACCAATCAATTCTTACGGATGGGCCTAGTTTTCTAGCCGTAAACCAATCAATTCTTACGGAAGAAATTATCATGGATAACTGGTATTGCAAACCAATCACTTCTTGCAATACCTATAGTTCGTTACCTACCTACATAGAGTAGTGACAGCGAAATATAATTGTTTAACCATTTTATAACCGTAAACCAATCAATTCTTACGGATGTGCCTTTATAAAAATGTTGAAGCGAGCCAATCAATTTACGCGACAACCTATTTGTTTTCTTAGCCGTAAACCAATCAATTCTTACGGAAGAAATTATCATGGATAACTGGTATTGCAAACCAATCACTTCTTGCAATACCTATAGTTCATTAATTATCTACATAGAGTAGCGACAGCGAAATATAAATGTTTAACCATTTTATAACCGTAAACCAATCAATCTTACGGATGGGTCTTTATAAAAATGTAGAAGGAGCCAATCAATTCACGCGACAACCTACTTGTTTTTCTAGCCGTAAACCAATCAATTCTTACGGAAGATATGCAATACCTATAGTTCATTAATTATCTACATAGAGTAGCGACAGCGAAATATAATAAATGTTAAACCATTTTATAACCGTAAACCAATCAATCCTACGGATGGGTCTTTATAAAAATGTTGAAGCGAGCCAATCAATTCACGCGACAACCTACTTGTTTTTCTAGCTGTAAACCAATCAATTCTTATAGAAGAAATTATAATGGATAACTGGTATTGCAAACCAGCCACTTCTTGCAATACCTATAGCTCATTAACTAACTATAGAGTAGCGATAGCGAAATATAAAAGTTTCGCCTGAACAGTTCATTTTTCAATTGATTAAACATAGATGATCTAAATTGGTGAGACTAGGAATCACTATTGCTTCTTGTTCGATGCACATCGAACACTAGCCTTAGCTATCAATTTTGGCTATAGAATAGAAGATAATACGCTGCACTAGACAGCGCGCGCATGTTTTACCTAGCCAGTGCGCACTCATATCATCATCATCATTTAGCGTATAGCTCAACTTACAGTTCCAATAAACTACTATTGTTCTTGTGTGTGACCTAAATAAATCTATTTTCTTTCTTTCTTATTCTTTCTTCCTTCTACTATATTATCTCTTATCATAGTTATTGAAACGAATCACACGTATTATGGACGAAAACCAAGTGAAAGAACAGGAACCGAAAGAAGGGTTTCCGATAAGTTTATTTTCAACAATAAAAACATACATCCGATCAAGGAAACCATAGAAAATTATAACAAATACGGATTGCCGTACTACCTTGTGTCGTAGACTATATAATATAACAAAGCCTTTGACTCCCTGAAACATTAAAAGATATGGAAGCTCTACTAAACCAAGGAGTATATAGGACATCTAGTTTCTAAGACGTTTCAAAGTGATCCTAATGATTTTATTGAAATAAATGCCTTTTGACTTTGACTTTGACTTGATCCATTATGACCTCAAAAGTAAAAACAGAGCGACTAGGAGAAGAATTCAACATAAGAAAAGGTGCGAGGCAGGAAGATCCCATGTCACCAAAGCTATTTTCCACCAAACTTATATTTAGAAACCTCAACTGGGACAGTTATGGCATACAGATAAATGGAACAACGCTTAACCCACCTACGTTTCGCGGATGATCTTATACAGATATCCGACAATTCAAACCATTTAAGATTAGTGCTGGAACAACTTGTTGCATAAAGCACAAAAGTATGTCTACAAATGAACGCTTCCAAGATAAAACTGATGACCAGTCATATTAAAATACCCATTCAAATTAACAACAGCAACTTAGAATACCTACCTATGTAGAAGAATGTATTTACCTCGGCCAAGTTATTTCTCCCACAAAGCTAAACAGTAAGGAAATAAAGAATATAATAAATTCATCATGGAAAAGATCTAAAACATCGAAAACTTCGTCCTGAGGAAATTACAAATCATGAGTACTTTGTCAATTCTGAGTTTGAGCTTATAAAATATATTTATCTATCAGCGAAAAGGTTAATTATTAGTGATGGCTATGATGAACAACTATTACTAAAAAGTAAGCAGCCAGCAACTTCTGAACAAAGAGAAACTCTTCAGCAAGAAAAAGCAGGTCCGTCCAACGAGCCAATGAAGCGGACTAGAGCATCAGCAGCCCCCGCCGTAGTGGCGAAAAGATGTAACAGTAAGCTGATCGACATGCTTCGAAAGCAGTCCATTAATTTTAAAGCATTCGTGAGAGCGGTAGAGAGCATAGTGATCGAGTCATTCCGAGATAAATGGGAGTTCAATGACGCCCTGCGAATCTAACAAACTCGCTGTACGGTAGTGGACAATTCTCTTTGGGAGATCATGACCGAGTTAGAAGATGAAACGAATGAGTTCAACTATAATAAGAACGAACGACTAACGTATATACAATAGCATGAGAAAGTCTATTGGATCAAGAATGTGATCAGCATCATATCGCGATAATTCGACACCTCAATTAAACATTCCGGTGTTTACAGATAACTTTTAACTTTTTTTATTAGGCTTGACATTATGTAATTTGAATTTATTAATTGAAGATTTATGTTTGTTGTTTCTTAACTAGTAGGTATTTTGCTATGAATTAAAATTAATCGTATAAAATGTTTGATATGTATAATAATAATAATGTAAAGGATAATGGTACACTATTGCATTAGGTGCTCCTGTAAAAATAGTGTAACTTTTCGTAAATAAATAAATAAATAAAATAAACTTTCACCAGTGAGTATTATCAAAGACTATATAATAAATACTAAACGGTAGTACATTATCCTTGGTATCATTTGAAAATCTGTCTGACTAATGAAGCCATTCTTAACAACCCATCGTTGTCAGACGCTCAGAAAATGCAGTTCTTGAAAAACAAAGTTAAAGAAGATGCGGAACGTTAGATCCAGCATCTAACGATTAGCACGGACAACTACAACATTTGTTGGGAAATCTTAAATCATAGATTCTGTAATCGAAAACAAATCTTAACGTCACACGTGAGCATCTTTCTCAACCTTTCCAATATTCAGCAGCAGTCGTTAACAGCTGTCAAACGGCTACATCACGTCACACCAGAGAGTCTCGACGCCATTAACGAAGCTTGGCGTCGCCATAAGACGTCGACTCCTGTGCATCTCACTAGTGCAGATCTATCGTAGAAATTGGATAATAAATCTTATTCTGAATAAATAAGAGTTGTTACAAACCTCGAAGTTTAAAAACTCTAGATTCAGCTAAGCGATGTCAAAATGTGATACCGAAATCACAGTTCTCTCAGAAGCAAAATCATCAAGCAGCATCATTTCATCAAAACCGAAGAAAGCATTTTAGATCAAACAATGACGGAAAATATGTAATCTAACATGACATTAAGAAATCGATGCATGTGTCATCAGCGTCAGCAAGTAAATGCCCTCATTGTTTTGGCGAACATAGTTCACTTAATTGCAGATATTCATCGATTCTTCGCATGAAATCAAATTAAAATTGTAAAACAACTAAATTATATGTATTCATAGACAGCTTTGTCGTATTGTTATATATATAACTTATGTAACTATATCATCAAAATATATGGTTGTAGTTATTCGAAAGTCACGCACAGCTGTATTCAAGGCTATCCAGAGCGCTGGAAGCCTTTTGTAGCGAATATAATCAAGAAAATAGCACAATGCTACCAGAACTTAGCATTACGTAAACACAAAAGAGAATCGAGGTGATTCAACGAATAGGGGATTCATTTTTTTGTCAATTGATGGAGCATTCACTGTGGTGGCGAGGACCCACCTGGTTATCATCACGGGACTTTAAACCCAAAGTAAAAAACAAGTGAACGTAGTTCAAAACAGCATTCTAAATAGCAACATCGTGGATGATTTATTAAATCGTCACAGCTAATTTATAAAAGTAACACGCATATTAGCATGGATTGCATAAGACGGGAATTGACTCCTAGAATAAACAAAGACCGAAGTATCTTAGAACAGCAAAACTGATTATAATAAACCAAGTTCAAGTAAATGAATTCAGTCAAGTCATTGAAAGTTAATGCATAACAACGCTAAAATTAGATAACAAACTGAATCCAATAGTGAATCAAGATGGCATCTTGACAGCGAGAGACATAAGCGACGACATGAAATATCCAATTATCATTCCATGTAGTGGTCGGCTAACAAAGCTTCTTATCGAGCAAACGCATGAGCTCACGTCTCACGGCGGAGCTCGGCTCACATTGTCTTTGCTTAGACAAAGGTACTGGATAGTCAAAAGATATCGAGCAGTCAAAGACAGCTTGAAAGGTGTGTGACAGGCAAAAACACAAGAACCCAGAAAGTTTAAGCAGATCATGGGAAACCTACTGACTATAGAACAAACCCAAACTTCACGGTTGTTGTTGCTCCTACTGCGCTGTTGGTATGCACGCAGAGAAGAAGACCAGTGCTCCAGATCACGTTCGCGGCGATCAGTAGAACGCAAACTGCTCCTGCGCACCACAACTTCAAGGTCACGTAGGCGCTCCCGTACTCGCGAACGATCCCGTTCACGCGTTGAGCTGCGCCTGCTGAACCGGCTGCGGCTCCGGTAACGGTGCACGCTGCCACGCCCTCTTACGGCTGCAACTGCACCACCGCATCCCTTCCGATCGCTTTGACCGCACCGTGGCTCATCATTGTCTGCCATGATCCGCGGCTCGAAACAAATAAAAAGAAACCCATGTAAATGTTCATTTTATTTAGATACAAGTTCACAAAACAGAAGTACCTATAATTTTAAAATATGTATAATATTTAAGTTCTATTGTTAACTTTGTTTTTAACTTCAAAGAGCGAATAATGTAAGTTTTAACAAATAATATCCTAATATTATTATAAATGCGAAAGTTTGTGAGGATGTTTAAATGTTTTGTTGTTCAATCACGCCGTAACGGCTAAACTATCTCAACTTTCGTTAAAACTTGGAAAAGGTAAAGTTCTTTATCTAGAATACTATATACTTTTTATCTAGGTACCACGCGAGCGAAGCCGCGGGTGGGAGCTAGTTGTCTATAAAAACGTTGATAAAATGCATCTTCCAAAATTAAACTAACGGCATGCTATTTGCCATCCATTGCATATAAATCCATGTACCAACGTAAAACCCGATTTTAAAGAAATTATTTGCTTGAAATAAGCCCTGTTCAAGCCCTCAAGTAAACATATATATTTTTTTAAGGTTATGCATTTTGCTCTAAAATGCAAGAAAACATATAAAATTATGTAGGTACTTACCACTTCTGATATGTAATAATCACTCCGGTTTATTGAATAACACCAACTTTATTACACCATTATAAACTTTCCACAATGTCCGGTACAATTCACTCAAATTATGAATATGAATAACTTAATAATATTTAATAGTAAAGCCAGAGCTGTTGTGCTCAATCCCCCCAGCGCCGACCGACTGACGCTTTTTATGCCTGCCAAGTAGCCATACTTGTTCCCCCTCCCAGGTACTGCGCTACAAGTCAAATCAACTTCCAGAAAGCTCAAATGAAATACTAATTATTGCAAAGAGTCAAACAAGTGACTGAACTAGAAAAATCAAATAAAATACAAATTAAATTAAACCTAACAGATGTTTGTTACTCAATCACGCCTGAACGGCTGAAAGGATCTGGATGAAATTCGGTACGGAGATCAAATAACATTATTTGTTTCAAATAGTGTTGTGTTCCTGCGGTGAGTAAGGTTGCCAGAGCTCTTTAGGGGGGGAGGGGGTTCGGAGTCGGCAACGCGTGCGTGATGCCTCCGGTATTGCAGGCGCTCATAGGCTACGGTAACCGCTTACCAACAGGTGGGGCCTATGCTTGTTTGCCACCTCAGTTGTATAAAAAAAACAGAGCAAAGGATCGACATTTTTAGTTCTAGGCTATTTTTTATCCCGGAAAAATGCACAGGCTTAAATATATTGAAAATGCGAAAGTTCGTGAGGATGTTTGGTTGTTTGTAGTTAAATCACGCCGTAACGACTCAGCCGATTTCGATGAAACTTGATATGATAGACTTCTGTCTCTGACTGTTACTTACAAAGGAACTATAGAGCATACCTGACGCAACAGCCTATGAGACTTCCTTCTAGAATTCTCTTTCTCTTCTTTCTCAACATCCATTGATGATAAGCCGCTATCAGCATTCAACTCTTGCGCTTCTTTATCTTCTGTTTTGGAGATATTTTGGTCCTCAGAATATGAAGTGTTCTCGGTGTCTGATTGGTCGAAGAGTACCACTTTGATGGATTTCTTTGAGGACTTTTTGGTGCTGGTCTCTGTAGAGGCTTGCTTTAGGATACTGCGACCCGGTGTGGCGTTCATTTGCATTTTGGGGATGGGCGTTTGCTGTAAGATGAATAATAATGAAAAAAATATAAATTAAAGTACGAGAAATTCGACTCAAGATTGCAAACTAAAACAGCTGAATATTGAGTTGAAACTGATGTGACCGCAGAACAGCAGACTTTACAATTGTTTTTTTTTTCAATGAAAAATGTCGGATTTGCAAAAGCCGTAGAACAAACTTTATTGCCGATGGGTGTAGAATACATATTATGAATCGCTTTGTATTTATTAGTAATCCTACTAATTAAATGCGAAAGTTTGTGAGGATGTTTGGATGTTTGAGGTTCAATCACGCCGTAACGACTCAGCCGATTTCGATGAAATTTGGAATAGATACGAGTTCTTTACTCAGAATAGCATATAGGACACTTTTTATATAGGTAATACGCGAGTGAAGCCGTGGGCGGAAGCTAGTCATAAAGATAATAGAAATACCAAAAATAGCTTATTTCAGAAAGTTTGGGTTTTATTTTTCGATTCTGTGCTTTCTTTTTGTTGATAGAATAACCGCCTTTCGGGATGGTATACATGTTAAGAATCACATTGTACAAAGCTTACCGGCAGCAGAGATATTCCTTCGCATTCGACGTTCTTCCCGAGCACAGAGGCGCGCAGCATTGCGAATGATGCCGAATTCTGGAAAAACAAACGTAACAGTGACTCCTTGGTCTCCCACGCGGAGGACCGACGATTAATACATTTTAGAAAGTGAATTAAGGCTGTGTTGACCCGACTTTTAATCTGTTCCCGAAAAATACGAAGCCGCTGTGCGACAATTGTTTGCATGATCTGCAAATATTTGTTCCGGGTGTGGGTGTTGTAGTCAAAAGTCAAAGTCAAAAGGCATTTATTTCAATAAAATCACTAGGATCACTTTGAAACGTCTTAGAAACTAGGTGAAGCTATGCCTGTTCCTCGCGACCAAGCCTAGAAGAATCAGGCAACAAACACGGCTTGGTGCCTATCATTTTTTTCGATGATCTTTTTCATACCATGGGTACTCGTAGTCTCTGATACCCACGGCACAGGGGATCCTAGTGTGGGGTCAGGGCTATGTATGTGACTGTTGGTTGTTTCTTTAATTTATAAATGTCTCTAAGAGGCGCATTTTAATCCATTCACTACACTGATTTTTTTATCGACGGTCATAGGCCCTTTTCAGGGCCACCATACCTCAACCTGGTCACTGACCTCCTGTATTAGGTCAACAATCAGTGACACGACAAGAAGAAGAAGATACGGACTTTGACAAAGAGCCCATTAAAACCTTACCCTAGAAGCAGATTTCTTGGCCTCGCTAGAAAGCACGGCCTTTAGCAAGCTGGGCTTGCCTAGCGGTGTGTTGAGCAGGTGCGGGGCCGGGGATCGAACCGGCGACTTCACGCAGAAGAAGCCAGCTTCGAATGTCTTCTCTGCCGGCAGAGGGGCGGCGAGTTGCGCTTTATTCGCTTTACGTGCGGCTGAAGGGAAAGAAAAGCTTGATGACATCATCATCGTGGAAACACTTACAGAAGATCGCAGCCAAATAGTGGTACGGTAACCGCTTACCAACAGGGGCCCAATTATACTAATTCAATGGCTTCAAAATGGCAATGGTTCAATGGCAAAATTACCACTTTTTACACTTTTGGTGTTTTGCTATCACAGTCGATTATCAATGAAGGTGGCGACAATCGTAACTGAATGATAATGGTGCGATCATTATCATGCGAATATCATTTTCAAGTCAGTGAATAAGTAGAATTGGGGGCAGGTGGGCAGCAAATTTGCCACCTTACTGTATAAAAAAAAAACTTTTACCTGGTCTTCAGCTCGCCACGACGGGCATGAGCGCTATCGTTGTTAAAATAGGGTCGCTGCTGCCCATCCCCTAGCTTTTTTCCCTTCCTTCCACATCCACGGGTAGGTAGATATGGAGGGGACTATTCTTCAGCCGGGGTCCATCACGGTAAGTAAAAAGCTTTATCTAATATCCCCTAGCATGATAGATATTCTTCGAAAATGTATAAGGGGGTAGTCAGAGGCACGTTCAAACATTACATTTGATTATGGTGAGACTGATTATGTTCAAACATAATAAGAGCCGTGTTAGCCTAGTGAGAGATACCTTGAAGGTTGTGGGTTCGAAAACCGGTCGGAAGGGGTAGTCAGAGGTACGTTCAAACATTACATATGATTATGATAAAATCACGTCAAAATACGAGCCTTGTTAGCCAAGTCAGAGATACATTGAAGGTTCGAATCTCGGCCAGGCATCAATGGATTTTTCTGTTCGAAAAATGTATGTTCTATAAGCGGCGATGGGCTTGGTGCACAATAACTCACCAGCAATCATTTCCTTGATCCTGCTCGCGCCGCCCACTGGTTTCGTCTTGGCCACCTTGACAGGTTTAGCCTTCTTGACGACGACGGCCGGCTGCTCCTCCACCCAGCCCCGAGCGCGTAACTCTTCCAGCTTCTTGAAACGCATATCCACGTTTTCAACCTGAAGGCATAATAAATGTTGCAATGGGCTTTATAACATTACTAGCTTCCGGCCGCGTACCTACCTACCTACATTAAAAGTAGCCTATTTCAATGATAATATACCTGTATGCTATTCTAGGTAAAGAACTCTATATATTCTAAGTTTCAACGAAATCGGGTTTTTTTTAACATACTTTTTTAATAGGTATTTATTATAAATGCGAAAGTTTAGGAGGATGTTTCGATGTTTGTGGTTCAATCACGCCCAAACGTATTTGGATGAAATTTGGCACAGAGATAGATTATAGTCTGGAATAGCATATAGGCCACTTTTTATCTTCTTATGTACCACGCGAGCAAAGCCGCGGCCGGAAGTTAGTAAATAAATAAATTAGTTTAAGTTTACAAAAAAAAAGTGTGTGTGAAAAATCATCATCACACTGTTTTTGAAAGAATCTTTTTTGGTCATAGGCCCTTTTCAGGGTCACCATACCTGAATCTGGTCGCTAACGCAGGATGCCCAAGACAGAATCAGTGACACGACAGGAGACATTTCTTTTTTTCACCTATCAAGGTACCTGCATGAACACCATGTCCCAGAAGCCGAGCAGGTCGGCCGGAGTCACGAGCGCGGCGCCGGGCTCCGGCCGTGCGCAGCGCTCCACGAGCGAGCCGAACTGCTGCAGCTTCTGCGACATCAGCAGCCGGCCCTGCCCCACCGCCGCCAGCACGCACTCCTGCAATTAAACACAATTTATGTTGTGTAACACATGTGTTGAGGATAGGAAAAGCTCCTTCATATAATAAACTTCCAGGTTCAATATTAATGTGCTTTTTAATAACATAAGCTACGCTGATGACATGGCGCTGCTGAGTGCCTCCATCTGTGGTTTATCTAAGATGCTAGGCATTTGTAAAAGGTATGCTCACTATGAACTATAAAGATTGTGAATGCATGGTCTTTCAGGCCAGGGGTCGACAATGTCCGTCGATTATACCTACCATTAAATTGTATGGTAAGCCGCTTAAACGGGTCGAACAATTTAAATACCTCGGACATTGGATAACCTCTGACTTGTTGTCTGTGAGAGCAAACATGATTGCCCGCAGGTTTGCTCGTTGCTCAATGGGTGTAAAAATCTGCTTATTCCGAGCCTACTGTACTAGCTTCTACACGAGCAGCCTGTGGGTAAGTTATACGCAAAAGCAGTTCAGCGCCCTTCGCGTTCAGTATAATAACGCATTCAGGGTGCTGGTGGGGCTGCCCCGGTTCTGCAGCGCATCGGGGATGTTCGCCGAAGCGCGTGTGGACTGTTTCTACAGCACCATGCGCAAGCGGTGCACATCCCTGGGGCGCAGAATCAGGGCCAGCTCCAACAGCATACTGAATGTGTTGTCAACCAGGTTCGACTGCGAGTACCTAAACCATTGCGGTATGGTACATGCGCAGGTACCGCAATGGTTAGGTGCTCGGTGGAAGTAGTTTCCACCTACTCTACCTACTTACCTTCCAGTTCTGCATGTGAATAATAATTATAAATAATATGTGTGATATGGACTACGTTAATTGTCTGAAATAAATGATTTTTATTAATATATATTAATAAAGCTAACAAACGAGACAATCTAGGTATAATTAAAAATGCGTAAATTAGAGGATCTAATGATAAGTGAGCTCGACAGCCAAGTGATGCTTTTCGGGTGCGGGCGCGGGGGACGAGGATGGACCGGTTCTTCCGTAGGTATATGGTATATGTTTGCCTAAACAACATGCTAAGGTGTTGCAGATGTCTATAGGCGACGGTAACCGCCTACCATCAGGTGCCTGATCCTGTTTGCCTCCGAATAACATTTAAAAAAAATGCTGTAACAAACAAGTCGAAGTCAAAGGGCGTTTATTTCAATAAAATCACTAGGATCACTTTGAAACGTCTTAGAAACTAGGTGAAGCTACGCCTGTTCCTCACAACCAAGCCTAGAAGAATCAGGCAAGATTGCTACCTAAAACAGCTGATTGACCCCAAAAAATATGATTTTTGAGTTTTTTCTATGAAAAATTACGAATGTACTAAAATCGTAGAACAAACTTATTGCCAATTGGGTATAGAATAAGCCCCTTTCGGGATAGCATACGTATAGTACACCTTGTATAGTATTTGGGTCTATCTATACCCTACTTATATGTAGGTTACCTGTATAGAATCCGGTAGAACTGTCTGCTCCAAGATGCGATCCCACGTCTCGCACATTTCCGTCATTCTTTTGATTTCAGAAGCGAGCTGACGCCGGAAGTGGTCTACGTTATCAATGTCGCTGGTATCCTCGTCCAGTAGACCTGATGCAGTAGACAAAAATAAAAAACAAAAAAAAAAAACTTCTTCCATAAATTTGCGACTCACGCGGGAATCTTATGACTTTCCCTTAGATACGGATGCGCTGAGCTCAGCGCTACTGAGCCACTTGATGTCTAGCCGAAATTCTTTAGGATGTTCCTCCTGCAATAACCATTATAGTCCCCACTCACACTAGGATTCCGTGACGTGGGTATCATAAACTATGAGTATCTTGGTACCCACAACACCCAGATCCATTTTTATTTCAAATATTTTCGGATCATGAAAACATTAGACGGCACTTTAGTGTTTGTATTATAATCAAGAAAAGAAAAAATAATTTAATTAAAATATAGCAAAAACGCCACCTCTTGTCAATGATATACTTGGTAGTAAGACTGTAAGTGGCGCTAGCTGTGTATAACCAATAAAAATACTGCATCTGCCCAAGATGTTCGGCGCCAGCGTCATTCGTTCCATGGCGTAGTTGGTATCGAATTGCCGATTCTAGGCGAAGATGTGGGTGAAAATCCTGCTTCGTTCGAAAATTTTGAGTAGCATTTATACCCACTTCAGTGGTATAAGAGCAGGAAGACGAGATGGTCTAAATAAAAAAGAGAAGAATAATACCTTCATCCAACTTCTTCTTCATCTCTCTTCTGGCATTTTCTTTCCCACGAGACATGGTCACGCACGGACTGATCTTCTTAGCCTCTTCTATAATCTGTTCCGGAGTCATTGGCATATCGAGTGGTGATTTAGGAGACCTAAGCCTCTCCTCCGAGGAAGACTCACTCTTTGGCACTGGGTTTTTGGGAGTTAACAGCTTTGAGTCCTGCATCGATTTCCTCGACATTGATTTTCTCGGTGTTTTAGACGTGAGTATTGGAGACGCAGATAGGGATTTGCTGTTTTTCTGAATCGGTGATTGGGGTTTCCTTGAGGTGATGGGAGACTGATCTGAACTGTCAGTTTCCGTGCTCGATTGGAATGCTGGTGATGGGGGAGCTGGTAACGACTTCCTGGCTCTCAGAATAGGTGCCTTGACTATATCAGTTTCACTGCTGGATGAGCTTTGAATAGTTGTATTATTTTTGAGTAAAGTTTTAGTAGGTTTCCCTTTAGTTTTTACATCAGCCTTATTCTGAGCTACTTTTGTTTCTAAAGGCTGCTTTGTCTGAGCTCTGGATCTGGTCTGTTTTACTTCTTGAATATTCTGGTCATGTACTTTGGGCAATACAGGATCAAAAGTGATATTCTTAGTTTTTATTGGTTTCAGAGCGAGCAGGTTCACATACGGGACTTTTGGGATGTTCTTCAGCTGTGGAGGCTTGAATGATGCATTTTTTGGAGCAAAGGACTGTGATAGAGTCTGCTTTTCTGTAACTTGTTTGGGATTCCGTGCAGTTTGGGACCTTGTTACACGGCCGGAGGTGCTAGGTTTGACCGGTGGCGGTGGCGGTGGAACAAACTTAAGTGGCGCATGTGGCACACCAGCTACAAACGGCTTCTTTTTTTGAGAAGCAACCGCCTTCTTCTTCTTCTGTTTTTCCTCTTTCCATTTCTCCAACTGCTGTTTTCTGTGCTCTATCTTCTGCTGAGCTTCGGACAGGGGAGCGGGGCTCGCACATCTTGACAGATTCCTTATACTGTCGAAGATAGTCAAGCGACTGCTCTTCCGATACTTTAAATTGTTTTCCAAACGCTTTTGCACCTGAAAATCAATGTTTGGCTATTACTAGGTGTAAACTATCTGGATCTTAGATAATTCAGTTAAATGAGCAAGGAACTAACGTACATGCATAATAATTACTAGGTATCTAAAATGTATGGGATTGATGCAATGTTTATTAATAAACTAGTACCCCGCCAGCTACACTAACGAACTGTGTAGGTTTGCTTTTGTGCTTTTTCTCATGGTTTCTCAACAATCTTCCGAAGTCGAAACTCTTCTCTGAAAGAGGATAAATTTGTATATAAAAACAATTGTTAACAAATATTTCTGCAAGGTTTTATTACACTAAAACATTATTGCAGAAACTTTTACGGATGCTGAATAATGTAAATAGGAGCGGATCAATAAACTTATAATCTAATTTTATTACTTACCCATCGGTGGACCTGAAAAAAACTAAAACAAAACAAATTAGAAAAACCGCACAACAAAAGCCAGATTTAAAATTCTCGTAACTGTCAAAAGTAGTGATGTATGTGACCATCTGCAGTTTCGATGAAACTTATCGGAGATATTCGGTTTCTTTCACGGATCAATAATCGTTATTATTACGTTTCAAGCATTAATGATTATGGCTAATCTTTATTCTGTGAAATTGAACCAAATCACCAAACTAACCATAAAAAAACAAAGATTATAAACACAGAGTCTAGAAAATGGTTTACGATTGCCGAAAAACAGAAGTAACGTAACGATCTATCTAGATCGTTGAATCTAAAACTGAACGCCCCTTCAGGCGTAGTCCCAAGGAGACGTTCAGTTTTAGATTAGAGTCTAGTCTAAAACTGAACCTCTTAATCATAAAATGATTACTACACACTACTTCTCAGGTAGCCTATATTATTTGAACACAGAAAATATTAAAAACCGCAAATTGATTTAATTTTACGGTCGAGTGAAACGAATCACCTTAATGTACACTAAACTAGTAGTAGGTACCCGTAAACATCTCGTCTCGTTCACGATTCTATCTAATACGTACTAGCTAATTCTAATTCTAATTCTAATCGGGGGTGGTTAGACCTGCACTGACTTCCCGCTGTGGGGTGTTTTGTGCATTGTCCCCCTATGCTAACCCTACCCCAGCCAGCCCAGCTCCTTAAAATAGCGAAGCAGGACTTTGGGTCGTTGGTAACATTCTCGCAGTATCCCTGTATGCAGCGGTGTCTGGGAGCCGCTTCCGAGCACGGCCCGCAGACCCGATGTGGTCCTGGCCTCTTCCGTGGCTGTACAGTGCAAAATTACGTGCTCTACTGTTTCTTCTCCCTGTAGGCAGCCCCGACATAATCCGCTGTCAGTAGCCCCTGTCTTGTACAGGTGATGGTTTAATTCACAGTGACCTGTGATGATGCCCACCAACATTCGCAGGTCCTCGCGTTTCATCTTTATTATGGTGTTGGTGGACTTCTTGTCTGGGCCCGGGAGCATGACTTTCGCCTGCTTACAGTCCTTTCTGCTTTCCCAGAGCTTCTGGTGCTCTTTTTCAAAGTGTTCTCTTAGTCTGTTTTTGATTTCCGCCGTTGGTGGATTTGATAGGCTCTTGTCCGCTTCTGTAGGAACAAGTTTTGCTCCTTCTTTTGCCAGGACGTCAGCCCTGTTGTTGCCAAGGTTTGTGCTATGGCTCTTTGTCCATTTGATGAGCACTCTATGATTCACACTTAGTTGTTGGAGTGCATTATGACATTCCAGTATCGATTTAGATCTGGTGTCTGGTCTTTGAAGAGCATTTATAAGTGCTGCACTATCTGTTGTGAAGATAAGTTGTTGTGTGCATGCTAGAGCTTTCCCTGTTTCCGGCACAGACTTTAATGATGTCAGTATATCTTTGGCCGCCAGATGTAGACCTATAGTTTCGGCTTGGAAAGCCGTGGTGGTTGTGTTGAGTGGCTGAGCCTTACATAGTCCTGTTTCAGGGCAGTAAAAGCCACAGCCCACCCCCGTTTTCTGTTTGGCTCCATCTGTGTATATGTGGTATGTGGGCAGCCCAGATGAAGAACTTGAGCTACCTTCGGGCTCCGAAGTCACCACTTCGTAAGATTTGTTGACCAAATAAGCAGTGGCGATTCTGTCCGTGCCTCGTAGGGCCTCCGGAATGACTTTTGTCGCCTTATCAAGTATCTTGCAATATGTTGTTCTGATGTCACCTTTCCATTGGTTAGTGGATTTTATTCTTAGTGCTGCTGCCATCGCTTCCTGCTGTATGTGCAGCTGTAGTGGTACCAGCCCCAGTATGACATCGAGTGCCGCCGATGGAGTAGATTTTGTGCATCCACTTGCGAGTGAGCATGCTAGTCTTTGGACCTGTTGTAGCCTGTTGATGGCAGTAACTAGGATAGTTCGGGGCCACCAGACTACAGCGCCATAGGTGAGCACCGGTCGAACCATGACTTTGTACATCCAGAGACACAGCTTAGGTTTTAATCCCCAGTCCTTGCCCACGGCACGAGTGCACTGCCATAGCACGTTCGTAGCTTTTGTCGTGACATGGTCAAGCTGCTTGTTCCATAGAAGTTTGCTGTCCAGCCATATGCCCAGGTATTTGACCTCCTTACACAAAGTCAGTTTTGTTCCAAATAGGGATGGTAGGTCTAGTGCCTGCAGTTTCTTCGTTTTGCGAGTGAAAAGAATCAGTTCAGTTTTGTTTGGGTTCACAGATAGGCTGTGCTTGTGGCACCATGCTTCCACAACACGAAGAGCTTTTTGCATCTTCTCGCATAGAGTTGATTCAAATAGTCCCGATATCATGATTGCTAGGTCGTCAGCATAACCAATTGTAAGGATGCCATCTTTGTTAAGTAGTTCTAAGAGCTCGTTAGCTACGAGTATCCAGAGTAGGGGTGACAGAACTCCCCCCTGTGGGCATCCTTTTGTTACAAGACAACGTGTAACTTCGGAGCTTTCGATCCGAGCCGCCCTGTTGGCCAGCATTTGTGTTATCCATTCGTTCAGGTTCTCATCAACCCCTTTATCTCTTAGCCCCCTTTCGATGCTGGGAAAGGTAGTTTTGTCAAACGCGCCTTCAATGTCAATGAATGTGACAAGACATGATTGTTTGTCTTCAAGGGCACTTTCAATCTTGTGGACAACTTGATGTAAAGCTGTTTCAGTGGATTTGCCTGATTGATAGGCGTGCTGGTTTTTGTTGACCGGGTTATTGGCCAACGGTCCGCTACGGATGTGTCTGTCACAGAGTTTCTCGAGAGTTTTGAGAAGAAAGGAGCTCAAACTGATCGGTCTAAATGACTTTGGCTGTGTGTAGTCAGACTTACCTGGTTTTGGGAGGAATATTACCTTTACCTCTCTCCACGCCAGTGGTATGTATTTCCAAGCGATGCAGCTCCTGTAGATAGCTATTAGTATTGCCTCGATTTTCATGAGATGCCACTGAAGGAGGGCAGGGAATATTCCGTCCGTGCCAGCCGCCTTAAATGGTTGGAATGTTCTTACCGCGCTGGAGAGTGTTTCCTCTGAGACTATTGATTCAGCTAGTACCCAGTCAGCTTTCTGTGGTGTATGACTTGTATTTGCTTCCCAGCTAGTGTCGTCACTCAACGTGCAGTCCGGGAAATGTGTTTTTAGTAACAGCTCGAATTGTTCGCGCTCTGTTGTTGTGTATGATCCGTCTGGCTTTTTGAGTGTGCCTAGTTTGATCTTTGTGTCTTTTGATAGTATTTTGCTGAGGCGCGCCGTTTCACTCTGGGATGTGATGGAACTGCTGTATTTCCTCCACGAGTTGTCACGGCTGCGTTTTATTTCTCGTTTAAAGTTTTGTCTGGCTATTCTGTAGTCCTTCCAGTCTTCATCTTGGTTTGTGTTCATCGCCCTATTAAAGTGATGGCGCGTCTTCTTTCTTAGTTTAGCGAGTTCTTTATTCCACCATCTATCTTTTCGATGTGCAATAGCATTGCGCTCTCTAGTTAGTGGGCATGATTTTTCATAGCTGGTTTTGAGACTGTTAACCAGCAACGTGAGTGTCTTTTCTATTTCTGTTGGTGTCAGCTCCGCGTTTGGTTCTATCATCGAGAACTCTCGTAGTTCAGTATCTAGGGTTTCCGTAAACAGTTTGCTATTGGTTCTCTTTGGGTTGCGATAAACGCGAGGCTTTATTTCGCCTGAGTCTAAGCTGAATCTTACCCGTCTATGGTCAGCGCAAGACGTCTCTGTACTGGCTACATGCCAGTTCTTTATGTGTTCCCCAATGGCGTCGGTGGCTAACGTTATATCTATTATGGTTTGAGCCCACGACGTTACGAATGTGGGCTCCGATCCTCTATTCATAATGCTAAGGTTGTGTCTTAATATGAAGTCCAGTAGGTCCTTACCTCTTTCGTTCGTACTAGGGCACCCCCAGACGGTGCTGTGAGCATTTGCGTCACAGCCCACTATGCATTCTGTTTTGTTCGCTGCACAGTAGAGTAGTAGCTCCTCTAAGGCCTGAGGAGGTGCATCTGCTCCGCCGTCCAAGTATGCTGATGCTATTAGGATAGTGTTTAGCTTACCTTCAAGTCCTGTGTCTAGCCTCACCACGGTGAGGTCATCTGTGCACAGGTGAGTTACCAGAGATGCTGTAAGATTATTCGGAACATAGATTAATGAACGTGTTTTGTTTTGCACTGGAGGAGTAAATACATTACCCCTGAGGGCAGAGAAACTCACCCTTCCTCGAGCGATGTAGGGTTCTTGGACCAGGGCTATGGTGTTCGGTTCCTCTTCAAGAGTTCTTCTTAGGGCAGCGAAACCAGTGATACTGTGCTGGATGTTGGCTTGAATGATTTCGATTTTGTTTAGTATTTTTGCATAAGGCTTTTTAGAGTCTCCCGAGATTATGGAGTTATTATTGTTATAATGTGTGTTAAGATATACCCGTTTTACCATCATTGTGACATAGTTATATGGAGGAGGGGGTTATAGTGGATGTTCGTTACCGAATATCCTAATGCGATTGCGAGTGGGAGCTGCCGGGTGACGCCACAGACCGCTCTACCTCCATGGAAGGGGCGGGCGACATGAGATTTAGACCTGAAAGGTCTCCCGCAATCTCTCCGCCCTCGTCATCCACGCCCAACAGCCGGTCTATGTCGCACTGCGACCCCTCCCACTCGCCATCACATCCTCCAGAGCTTGGAAGGTCCGCGCCGCCCGATGGCCCCGCATCGGCTGCGCCGCTGCTTGCGCATGGCGCCCCCGACCCGGAGGCCTCGGCCGCTGCTCGGACGTCCCCCGCTCTGGGCTTGCGTAGGTCGACGAAGATAGACGCAGTCTTATAATATAGGCGGCAGTCTCTCTTCCTCAATCTTTCGACCTCGTCCATTGGCACCCCAAAGGCAATTGAGTGGTCGACCTGGTCGTCAGCAATGTTACGCGATATCTCATGCGCGAAGATCGGCCAGCTCCACACACTCAATCCCGCGCGCCCATTTGTGTGGCCCAGATAAGCCTTGAGAGTGCTCACGTCCCCTTCCCAATCCGGAGCGAAAACTCTCCCTGTCACGTATCGCGGCATTTGGCTTTCTGGGACCACCCTGAACCCCCCCGATCCCGGCCAGAGACATGGAAGACTCTCGACGGTCGAGGTTAGCCAAGCGAGAGAGAACTCATCGCTCGGCTCCATCCTCAGCCCGCCCCTATCTACACGAGCCATAGTCTCAAATCCCGGCCCGAAATTAGGATCGTTCTGCGTTTCCATGAAGTGCCGCAGATGGCAGCCTTCTATGGCCCTCCTTAGGATAGTGCCGCGAACTTCGTCCATGTTCGGTCCGGATCTGTCTATAATAATCACCTTAAGGTGAGATCTGACAGCTCCGGCGTAAAATTTTCGTCCTCGGTTCGCAGCGCTACCCCCATCGCTATGGCCACCACTCGTTGCACGAGCTCCAGCGGTTCCAGCGTCCAGGCGCACCTTCTTGTCCACCGCTGCGGTTGAAGGTGACACGAGGTCAGTGCTCCGCTGTCGCTTGGCACCCCGAGTGTTGTCGCCCTCCGCCACGTTTCCCTTATCAGAGACCATCGCGGTAGCTGCAGGGTCGGTGCCGCGCCCACGGCCCACAGAGCTACTTTTCCCAACGCCCTTCCCTTTGGAGGTACCAGGGCGGGGATCAGATGCAATTGCTGGGGCTGTCGGGGCCTTCCCTTTTGCTCCCACCGATGGCCTTGTTTTAGATGCTGGTGCGGTCGCACCAGCTTTAGAGTGGGACCCACCCCTGCGCACGGTCGTCCAGTCCTCGACGCACTGCTCCGGACGGACGTTTTCCTCAGTATTTTCGGAGGAAACATCACGATCACGGGCCGCCGTGGGTACACCCCGGAGCCCCGTGCGGGGGGGGTTCGTACCCACAACTGGGGTCGAGACAGGCACAACCGGGGGAGAGGTCCCCTGAGAGAGAGGGCGTGCCATGACCACGCTGACCGCCGGCGCGATGGCCTTCATGTCAGGTGGGTACAGCACCCCCTCTAGGAGTTGACGCTTGCACAGCTGTACCAGCTCCGCAGTGCGTCGCCTACGTTCCTGCCTAGTTTTCTTAGAGCGGCCCGCGCCGCTCTTAAGTGTCGATATAGTACTTACCTGAGAGGTGCCGTGGGGCGCGGGCCCCCCGACAGCTCGTTCAACGTCCAACACAGTATCACCAGATGCTGCGCTGTCCTGGCTTGCTGCCCTTGCCGCTGCCGCCTTCTTCCTCCTGGTCTTGGAACACTGCCGGTGACGTCTCCGCCCTGATCCAGCTGCTGTTACATGCGCCGAGGACGACAGGCTTGGTGCCGCACAGCAAGGCGCTTCCTGTGTCGTTCCAGCCGACATCCCAGTAGTATCTGCTGGAGACGGGGCCTGGGGTCCCACCCCGCCGCCGCCTTCGGTAGCCAACTTCACACCCTCCAGCCCGGATACCGGAGGGCGCCGGGCGCTGGCCGGGTCGCATGGCATACTCTCGCTTATCTTTGTTCTCTGCATAATTGTTTTAGGGTACTGCGAACAGAAAAGGGGTTAGCGGGCCGCAGAAGCTGTAGCGAAAATGCCATTGCCCAAGCGGCATTTTTTTCCGGCTTCACAAGTGACAAGGACAGGGAAGAGAGGCAACAACCTGAGTCGCCCCTCCCTCTCCACCCTCCCCACTCACGTTCCGGGTCGCTGGGGCGTGTAGACCAGCGTGTCTATGTAACCATAGATACGCGGAGCCGCACTGCCCCAAGTACCCTCCCTGCTTTGCCCGGGCTTGGGACCGGCTCCATACCAGCTATTGTAAGCGAAGCAAGCAATGTCTAATATAGAGGCGAGGGATCATGAAGGTAGGTAGCTATCGCCTGGCGGTTTCTGTTGCGTCTGTTTCTGAGGGAACCAGACCAATAACGGGAGGACAACCACGTGAAGGCTAACTCACCAGACTTGCCTTAGGGATCTTTACGACTGTTGCGCTCTCCCCTAAGACCTACGCACCTTAACCGTCTTGAAGAGACAGATTAAAGTAGGCTTGTATCTATACTATGCAAGCGGCTAAACTAGTGATGCTAGAAAGCGAAGAGTGCTAGCTAGGCAGTGCAACTATTAAAGCATGGACACAAACCCCCCCCCCGTACGTACTAGCTTCCACCCACGGCTTCGCTCCCGTGGTACCTACTCATACGAGGATACTAAGTAGCCTATGTGCTATTCCAGAATATAATCTATCATCTATCAAATTTCATCCAGATCCGTTCAGCCTTTCTAGCGTGATTGAGTAACAAACATTAATCCATCCAAACGTTCGCATTTTTTATATTATAGTTCGCTAGTAGGATTATATCGAGACGTGCCGTTGCCGTACTGTACTGTAGTATGTAAGCCCACCACTATGCTTTGACAGTTTTCGTGTCATAGACAAGATTGTAATTTATCAGTCAGTTTAGCTGCTTCTTTTCAAGACATTCTGAAATTCTAATTAAAATAACTTCACAATTCTTTAAAATTATTTAGAATAATGATGATTTCAGTCATGTAAATAAAATATCGCATTGATATGAAATTAAATCAGCCTAAAAAAAATAAAAAACTCGCAACATTGGGTATTTATAGCGGATGGATTGCGGCAATACCGCTTCCTACTTCCGGCTGTCAGCTGATGATGAGATGAACTCTACTCTCTCGCTCGCTTTCCAAAAACCTATTTCGATTTTCGCAAAGAAAGAAAACGTCAGGCACCATTCAACATGGGCTTGAAATACTCGATCAAGAGCTAGTTTTAGCTGAAATACTGCTCTAATTGTAGTGTTATTGTTATTATAGTTTCTCTTTACATCTACGTTGTGTAACATTATTAGTCGAAAATGGATACGTCTAACATAGGATCTCTCGGTTATGGCGTTTGTTGATCATTAAAAAATTCGTTCGGTTCATAGTTTTTCTTTGTATTTGATGTCTGCTTTTAGTTCGTGATCGTTCGTTTCGTTCGTGTTTAAGTGTTCTTAAAAATGGTGAAGGAGAAGCCTAATTCGATTCGGATTTATGACGACGAGGGGTTCAGACGCCGTGCGGCATGTATCTGCGTTCGCTCGGATGCCGAAACAGAGGTTAGTGACGGAGACAAGTCACCAAACCCTCAGCAGTTGCAGCTCACGTGTGTTTCTCATGTTTACGTGGTGTTTGTGAGCAGGTGCTGCTGGTGACATCGTCGCGGCGGCCTGACAACTGGATCGTGCCTGGCGGAGGCGTCGAGCCGGAGGAAGAGCCCTCTGTGACGGCGATGCGCGAGGTTTTAGAAGAGGCCGGCGTCATCGGCAAGCTGGGACGGTGTCTCGGCGTCTTTGAGGTACTTTGTTTATGTTCCTTAACCTTGCTGTAAGGTCATTGCTCCACATACAAAGAAAAGACCCATGAAAAGGCGCAATTTTCAGAAAATGTGTTGTTTACATTTGTGTTTGTGACAAACAGGGTATGGGAGGATAAATTATCAGTTTTGGAAGTTATTTTAATAACTGAAACAAGGAAAGTCAGCACAAAAACAACACTAGAGCAAGATATGAGCTAGAAGTTTGTTACTACCCTGAAAATCTGAAAGAGCTTTTCAACATCTCCCATTATTCCACATCAGTATAGCCGTTATTGTACCTGTAGAGTTGTCTCAACATGTTTTTATCTTATGAAATTATTTATATTTCTATCTCATCAGAAAGAGCTCTTATAATGTCAAAAACATTGTCGGTAAAACAATGATTTTGCGACAACAACAAACTCAAAATATTCTGGCATTCGGTGACTCTTGAAACCATGTGCTTTCTACAGTTCAGAGTTATACAACTGCTAATTAGGACAAATGCCAATATTTGCCCCGGGAACGGGGATAAGTCTTACATTATTAGCTTTTTTTGCCAAACAACTTTGTGTTTTGTTACCCCTCATAAATAAATAATAAATAAATATTCCGGACATATCACGACACATGGTCAACTGATCCCAAACTAGGCATAGCCTGTACTATGGGTATCAGAGACTGATACATAATAGGTAAATATCTAACACCCAGACACAGAACAAACAGCTGTATTCATCACACAAATGATTGTCCAGTGCGGGAATCGAACACGCTACCTCTAGCGCAGAAGGCAGAGTTACTACCAACTGGATGTTGGAGTTACAGAGTTACGACCAAGTGTCTTGGATTTTATTTGTACTACAGCGATAATCAAACTCGCACTCTCAGACGGCCAATCGCCCGCTAACCCACCGGCGGTCATTTAAAACTAGCTAAGTATTAATCAGCTCACGTTAATAGTTGTATAATACAATGCACAACATAATGTTTACTTATTTAGTGGATTATTTAAAACAAAATTCATCATTTATGCTTGCTTTACAATGATATGGCAATTAATGTCTAATTTTGTATAGAAATGGCATAAATGTAAAACCCCATGGGTACTTCCATTAAGAGGATACAAAAATCACAATAAATTGTCGAGTGGGCGGAGTGAAGAAAGTGACAGCGCTAAGTACTGTAATTGAATGCGGAAAGAGATAGCAAGCGTTAGAAGGCGCTCGAAAGTAATCGACGTAAGCGAGATATAAGAAAATATCGATTATCTCAAAAACTATCTATTTTTTTTAAAGTGTCTTGGATTTAGGTACCCAAGTTAGGCTATTGTCTGACAAAATATTTAAAAAAAAGTTATTTTTGTTAGATAGTCTCAGAGTATTTTCGAAAAAGCTGATGCAGAGGACCCAACTTTAAAAAATAAATCTATCGAGAAAAGTTTTACCAATCGCGTTTCTGTCTTGGATTTACGTAAATAATCAAATGCTCAAGTTATGTTTGTCATAAAAATAAAAACTGTGCGTTTTGCAGCTATTGAGAAAAAACAATTCAAAAATCATAAAATAATTAAACCCTCACCTTAAACCTCACAGTTCTTAGAATGCTTTTGTGCCGAAAATAAAGGAAAATGTATAAAATTCACGAATAATTACTTTTTGCCCTTCAAATGGGAAGTTGAAATTTGTAGGAGTAAGTGACAAGGGCTCTAAAGAATTGGAAAAATTCAAGAATTGGGGGTTTTGCGGTCATGAAGATTAATTTCAAATTGCTAGAGCAATTAAGAAACAAACTTTTATTTGCGGTTTAGATCATACAGTGAACTACGGAAGCGACCGCAAAATAGAAGCTTGTAACTTCATACACTTTATCTCGATTTACCGACCCCGTGTAATGGTACGGAAGCTTAGAGCGCTAGTCCTAATCGCTACACCGTCTTTATTTAATCCTGCTCCTTATTTGCATCACACTCAAGTCTGACTCATATCTGAGTAATAAATTGCCGATTTCTTAAGATAAGTGAAGCCCTAGCTTTTCTAGGGTTATTTGTTTAGATTTATAGTCTTAGAAGCAGGTTAGCAATAGCAGTTATTAAACTTTTCAAACAGTTTTTGAATGTATGAATTCTTTTTTTTTTTTATACCACTGAGGTGGCAATCAAGCATACGGCCCACCTGTTGGTAAGTGGTTACCGTAGCCTATGAACGCTTGCAATACCAGAGGCATCACGCACGCGTTGCCGACCCCTTAAAAATGTCAAAACGCCCTTCTTTCTTTCTTCTTCTTCTTGTCGTGTCACTGATTCTTTCTTGGTCATCCTGTATTAGGTCAGTGACCAGGTTGAGGTATGGTGGTCCTGAAAAGGGCCTATGACCGTCCTGGTTGATCTGCGAGAACTAGAAAACCCACACAAATGCTTAATTAGAAATACCTACATACAAAATTAATAATTATTAGGTAAGGGAAACTGCATTTAGCTGTTCTACACAGGTTCTAAAGAAGCCATTACTTGATTTGTGGAATAATTAATTAACTCTCCAGTTATTACGTAACTTGGTAGTTTGTTTGTTTATACTTGTACTGTGTAAACTTTACACCACATCCTCATCAGCCTGTAGAAGTCCACTGCTGGACATAGACCTCCCCGTGAGTTCCATGACGAATGGTCTTGAGCCTTCTCCATCAACCGACTTCCCGTTATTGTAACAATGTCGTCGGTCCATCGGGTAGGGGGCCTTCCAACATGTCCGAACATTGGGCACATTATGCCCACATTTTTCGTAAGTATTCGTGACGGTTGCCAACACATCGCCGCTTCAAGGATACTTACTGGTTTCCACGCGATGTTTTCCTACGCCGTTTAAAGCACTTACATTTTTCGAATAGAAAAACTCATTGGTGCAACATCGGGTTGGAACCCACAACCTTCGGACCTGAGTCAGGGAACCTTCCACTGCCTCTTTAAACCGTGAATAAAAAACCATTTATAATTACTGCGCTTGCGATCTACTTATAATAAACCTTAGTAATCTAGTACCTATAAGCATTGTTATTGATGACGTCATGCCTCGGTCATTGTATCATATTATACGTACCTAACGTAGGTATTCGTAAGTGTGGGTAGGTACATACATTTTTTAGAGCAGTCAATGATCTTTCTTCGTATCAATGAAATTTATCCGAGAGGTCAATAGCTTCTTTTCTACGCTCAAAAGTTTGCGGCTTTGTCTCATCATCATCAGACTGTGGAAGTCCACTGCTGGACATAGGCCTCCCCCTAAAGAGTTCCATGACGAACGGTCTTGAGCCTTCTCCATCCACCGACTTCACGCAACTTTCACAATGTCGTCGGTCCATCGGGGGCCTTCCAACACTGCGTCGCCCGGTTCGAGAACCTTTACTCCCCATCGGTTGTCAGTTCTGCGAGCTACAATCCCTCAGGAATAAAACCAGAGCTATTCCATACACAATAGTAAAAAAACTATCGAAATCGGACCAGCCGTTACTGAGTAATCGCTGTATATACATAACCTCCTTTTTTAAAGTCTGGGACACAGGAATGTTTTTAACATTCCTGTTGCTTCAGTTATATTACCCGCTCGGTGAAATTATATCTCAAGATCGCTTTTCTCGCCTACTATCTCAATTTTCCCGGGGGTTTGACTTCGCTTAGCTTCCCCACAACTCCTTTATCATCCTCTTAGCCAATTTGCCTATCCACATGAAAGACATTGTCAATACGTGCGAAACTAAGCCACGATGTTTTACTTCACCGTTCGAACCTTCAGATTGAAAGTCGAGAAATCACATAGTACACACAATGAGTCAGTACCACAACTAACATTCAACTTCAATTTACAGAACCGCGAGCACAAGCACCGGACGGAAGTCTACGTGATGAACGTCACCCAGGAACTCGCCGAATGGGAGGATTCACGTCTCATGGGCCGCAAACGACAATGGTTCACCATAGACGACGCATTGGCCCAGCTCGCGCTACACAAGCCGATCCAACGCCACTATTTGCAACAACTGCGCCGCTCCAAGAAGGACGATAGCTAGACTCCACACTCTGCTTAGAATAAGGGTACACGGGCAGTGGCACAGCTAAGTTAAATAGTTTTATCATTGAAAACGACAGGAATGGACGTCGATGTCTACAATGCGAATTGGGGTCGGTCAAGACGATTGACAATTTTTTTTTTTAATACTTAATACGACGCCGATAGGCTAATTTTATGGCTGTCTAGTTATATCTTCAGTAGAAACTAAGCGAAATCAGTCAAACCTATAGCAGGGGTTTCTAAAATCTCGACACAGTTAGCGTTGTCGTGTTTTGGAGCTACTTACAATAAGTACAGAAGATATAAACCGTGTAATTGTTTAAAAGAAAAGCGTTCCCAAAGAAAACATCAAATTGGACCAGACGTGGAAAAAAATCTGAGATGTTTAATTGATGTGGCTGACTGTCTACTGCAGTCAAGTAAAGAATATATAGACTTGAATACCTCTTAGAAAAGACTTATTCTGAAATTGGCTGACCCCATTTATTGGCAAAGTTGGGAATCTTCTTATAAGGGAATTTATAATAATGTCAATTGATTCCGAAATGGTATTCGTTTTCTGTAATGAGGATAAGAGGAACGTTAGCATTGTGAACTTATGTGTAACAAACCGAAATAACCTTATTAAACAAGGTACTTGCACCAAAGTTAAAACCCGAATCAGTGAAATTCAATTTTAGAGTTCAAATTCAATTGATTTTAGCGACTTTATGTGATATTAATCATTTTAGTCATATTACACGTTGACACGTGGCGTGGTAATTCGATGATTAACTCTGGTGCTAGTTGGGGCTTGAAAGTATAATTTATTGATGGCAATATTGTGATATTATCAGAAAGCTAAAGTTTGCATTAACTTTAGAATATCAACGAAGTTAAACGAGTAATAAGTAGCAACAATGTATTCAGATTAACAAATGGAAAATGTAAGCGAATTAGTATGTAAATGTTGCGCTACTGCCTTGTGTACTGTGGCTTTACTAAACCAGCCACGCTTCGCCGAAACAGTCCTAACACCGTAACTTCTTTTCTATTTTTACGTATATTTTTATACTACGATGAAATAAATGTTAATTTTATTTTGTTAGCATTAAAACGAAAAGACATACACGCTCTATTTTATTTAAATTGCAATTATTTGATTTTTTTTCTACTGGGTTTTTAAGTAATAAATTTTATATCGCTCTACTGTAAACGTTTTTGTTTGATGGGTAGAGTGGGTCCATAGTGGGATAGACATTTATAACCCATGTTCAGAGGCTCGATTCCGTAGTGTTCGTGAGATGGTCACTTGTCACCGGTGAGTGGTGAAAAGTGAATAGTGAATTGACTGGCCTCATAGCTCAGTTGGTAGTAACTCTGCCTTCTGCGCTAGAGGTCGCGGGTTCGATCCCCGCACTGGACAAACATTTGTGTGATGAACACAGATGTTTGTTCTGTGTCTGGGTGTTAAATATATATCTATTATGTATATCAGTCTCTGGTACTCATAGTACAGGCTATGCCTAGTTTGGGATCAGTAGACCGTGTGAATATGTCCGGAATATTTATTTATTTTATTTATTTATTGCTTGTTTGTCGTGTCACTGTTTCTTTCTTGGTGATCCTCTATTAGGTCAGTGACCAGGTTGAGGTATGGTGGCCCTGAAAAGGGCATATGACCGTCGGTGAAAGAATCAGTGTAGTGAAAGGATTAAAGTGCGCCTCTTTGAGGTAAAGCGTCCCTACAAAAACCGGCAAGCTGTTCACTTTTCACCACTCACCGGTGACAAGTGAGTAACTAACGAACATTGTAGACTCTGACCTCGGGCTACTTAGGTCACAAGCTATCGAGATTAGGACCTACTATTTTCAATCGCATTTATGAGTCTAGTGGTATATTTGATTCTTCTACTTAGAATGAGCCCATTCTGATTTATATTTGATTGACTGGCCTCATAGCTCAGTTGGTCGGAACTCTGCCTTCTGCGCTAGAGGTCGCGGGTTCGATTCCCGCACTGGACAAACATTTGTGTGATGAACACTGATGTTTGTTCTGTGACTGGGTGTTAAATGTATATCTATTATGTTTATCAGTCTCTGGTACCCATATAACAGGCTATGCCTAGTTTGGGATCAGTTGGCCGAGTGTGATATGTCCAGAATATTTATTTATTTCTTTATTCAACTGTATTTCAAGTTATATCCAACTATTTCTCTTAAGGTAGTTATAGCTCATACTGTAAGGGCAAAAGTTATGTAAGCGGGCAGGTCACACTTACAATAACAGTATTTTCGTTGTGCATGTTTTGCGAGTGTAGTCGTTTTAATAAGAAGGGCTTTATAAGTTTGACCGCTCTGTGTGTCTGTCTGTGGCAGTGTAGCTCTTAAACGAGTGAACCGAATTGGATGCGGGTTTTTTATTTATTTGATAGATTTATTTTTATGTTATACGGAGGCAAACAGGCTTACGGCCCTAACGGCAACGTGGTTACCGTCGCCTATTGACATCAGCAACACTTGGAGCATTGCTAATGCGTTGCCTGCCGAACCCTGCCCCCCCTAAAGAGCTCTGACAACCTTACTAACCGCAGGAACACAACACTATTTGAAACAAATAATGTTATTTGGCTGCGATCTTCTGTAAGGCGGAGGTACCTCCCCAGGTGGGCTGCTCCAATTTAGAAAGCTAGTTTCTTGGCGAAGTATTATCAAAATCGGTGCAGCCATTTACTAGATATGGGCAAAGACACTTTTAGAAAACCCTTTTTACTATATTATCCTGATATAGGGGATGAAAGTGGGTATGAAAAATCGAAAATATATGATGTGTTATATTACAATAAGACATAAGCGTTGGGCGTATTTAAATTTAATTTTATTAAAAGCTGTTTTTGGGTACTTAGACAAAATGAGATCTAACAATGACATTGTAACGGCAACCTCTAGTCAATTTTAGGGGATTTAGAGACCTTGCGGCTGAAGTAAACGATATAAATCGTTAAGTTAAAAGTTACTTCTTAAACTCTACTTATACTAGCGAGGAACACCCACACACTGAGCACATTATTAGGGTAGGCGTACACTTCCACTGCTAACCCAAACTCTATGTTAGGATCGTCGCTCATCTGTATGCCCGTGGCCTTGACCGCTGATATCACTGATTTGGTGGATACGAAGGGCAGATTCAGTGGGAAGCCAAACACCTGGAAACAAGTTGAAGAGATAACATAGAGTACTAGCTTCCGCTCGCGGCTTCGCTCGTTTGGTACCTACATAAAAAGTAGCCAACATGCTATTCTAGGTAAAGAACTCTATATATTCCAAGTTTCAAAGAAATCGGTTGAGCCGTTACAGCGTGATTGAACAACAAACATCCTCACAAACTTTCGCATTTATAATATGTGTAGGATTGCTTGCTTGTCGTGTCACTGATTCTTTCTTGGTCACGCTGTATTAGGTCAGTGACCAGGTTGAGGTGTGGTGGCCCTGAAAAGGGCCTATGACCGTCGGTGAAAGAATCAGTGTACCTAGTGAAAGGACCTCCTAGAGGCTCCTTTCGGGCACATGTCACATGTCTTCGAATTTTTAGGTTCTAGGTCATGTCGGTTTCTGTACACATACATTTTCCGGACGGAATATCCATTAGTGCACGATCGGGATACGAACACAAGAACTGGAGCTACCCCAATCGACTTCCTGTCGTCGGTCCATCGAGCTCCTGCGTCTTCCGATTCGTCAGTTCCCAGCAGTGGGACAGCTAATCTTACCTTGTATGTAACCATCAGTTGTTTGAACTTCTGACTGAACCCAGGTCTGTTCTCGTTCGGGTTGAATGCCCAGTACTCCCAGTACAGAACAGCGTCTCGGAGCAAGCCACTGCAGTATCTAAATAACACCCAATAGTCACATGCATAGTCCTGACCCCACACTAGGATTCCCTGTGTCGTGGGTATCAGAAACTACGAGTACCATGGTACCACAACACCCAGACCTGGAACAAATATTTGCCCGCAGCGGGAATCGAACACGCATTCTTGCGTCTCAGATCATCGTCGTCAATCTACAGATAATGTTTGTATGGACGGACAAAATGAGTTTGCACTCTTTTTGTAGATGTAGCCTTTTTGGCCTAGTAAGTACCTCGAATTGCGATCCGTAGGTTCAAATCCCGTTAAAAGATGTGCAACAATAAGTATTTTTTTTCTCGAAAAAATTATGTGTCCCTCTTACGTGCACGTCCTCAGAACGGTGAAGGAAAACATCGTAAGGAAACGAGCGGCAAAGTCATTGACCATGTAGTAGACATACACACGTCTTTCCTGGGTGGGTATAGAGGCCGACTAGGCTGGCATCTAAATAATGTCCCAGGCACTAAAGCGTCCTGTAAGTGAGTTGAAAGTTCTGCTGTTTTAGTCATCTAGAACAGAACCGATAACCGTTGGGGAGTAAAGGTTCTCGAATGGCGACCACGAACCGGGCGACGCAGTGTTGGAAGGCCCCCCACCCGATGGACCGATGACATTCTAAAGGTTGCGGGAAGTCGGTGGATGGAAAGGGCTCAAGACTGTTCGTCGTGGAACTCTTTGGGGGAGGCCTATGTCCAGCAGTGGACTTCTACAGGTTGTTGATGATGATGATGAGTCATCTAGAATATATTCAATAAGGCCTTACTTAATTATGTATTGTGTATGCTGAGAAATAACAATTCACCTGTTCCAAATAGTCTTCGCATGCGGTCGCCATTTCTGAACTTTGCCCCGAATCTTGGCTTCTAAAGCCTGTCTTAGCGACTCCACGTTGCTTGGCGAAAAGTAAATATTCGCATCATTCACTATTGGATGCTTCATCACAAATATTGTCTTGTCGAAAACCTAAAATCATGTCAAGAAATAATTGGTCCGTCGGTTCAGGTGATCGGAATAGCTGGCTCGAAGGACCACTATTATTTGTTTAGGTACTTACTTAATTGATTAGAGCATCCCCGTATCTAGCTAGGGGAAGTTTGCGGGTGCAAAACCCTTCGAATATTATTTTATTTTATTTTTATTTATTGAAAACTTATTGGACATTATTACAGGTAGGTAGGTACTTACAGGTCGCCAGTCGGACGATTTTGAAAAGTCGAAGATCACGCTCTCGCAGTCTTGCGACGACTGCACGTTTACCCAGATCTAAAAACACAAAGTTGCTCAGTGTTAGATGTCTCTGAATATGCTATAGGCAATAAGCAAGGTGCTAATGCTAATACCCACATTCTCACTATCAAACACATAGTCAACAGTCTTCATAGGACATGCCACATCCCGCACCTCACTTCGTTCTCCACTACTCGCGTCACAAACCAGCCACAGATAGCCATCATTCCTCAAAAACCCCTTACTCCTTAGCTCATCACTGGTCAGCACATATCGTCTTGAACTCAGGTCGTATTGGATGATGACGTAGCTGCTTCGACCTCGAGGCAGGCCAAGGCCGATGGCTATCCAGGACTTAATGCCGAGGTAGAGGAAGTAGCTAGCGAGTAGGATTGAGTGGTCCAGTGGCGTTCCGTGGAGGACTTTAAGTAGCTCCTGAAAGATTTATAAAATTGAAGAAGGGTGTCGTTTGTGGAAATGGACAGAAAAGAGTATCATTAAGACTTACCAATCCCATCAAAGTAACGGCATGTGTTTCAGTGACTTCATAGCTCGGAATCAGAGCCACATACCGCAGACAGCAATTTATCATCTTCCCCAAATTATCCCCCCCTTTCCAACTCCCCTGACTGTAAACAGACTCTTTCTCTCCATTAGCTTCTAAGTCTACCTCTCTCCTTCTCCCACTGCTTTTGGACGACGAGCTTCGGGAAAATCCGGAAGACTTCGATAGCGCGGAACCACAACTCTTCGGGTTTTTAGGGAAGTAATCGTGACTTGGCATTGGAATGGGTTGTAAATATTGAGTCACACATTTATTTCTACCCGCGCTGTCTATAAAAGTAAGTGATATGTTCCTGTTAGGGAAGTCATTGGTGTAATCAGTGACGAAGGTGTTCAAATGCTTGATGATGTAGTCGTCTTCGATTGTACTGGGCAAGGGTTGGTTGTACGCCTGAAACCCACCCAAGTGGGAAAGGCTGGTCGTAATATGAAGCGTTATGAATGCGATGTCCTTCTTCATCAGTTGCGTTACTTCAGGTATGAGTGACGATGATTCTTTGTGTTGTAAAGTTTCGTAGCCGAATAGGAGCGGCGGTGTTACTATTTTGAAGGAGCCGCGCAACTGAAATTAAATTGTTTTTGAATGATATCGGCCGCATTGCAACTCCCCGAGATACCCCTAAGGCAAAAGTTACTACTGCCTACTAAGAAAATACTTCATTGTTTTAATACTTTTTTCTTAGCATCTATCTACCTGAATCTAGTACTTATGTAGCTATGCTACCTACTGCAGACTGATGTTTAGTCAGTATTTCTGATCAAATCTTACAACATTGTCAAACGCTTTGCCAAACTCTAACAAAAACTCACGGTTCCCAAACTAAGGACAGTGAACAGCGGCACTTGCGCGGTTCCTAACCATTTGTTACAGTATCTATAGTGAGCCGTTCTGTTGGACTGATCTTCAGTGGCATCCCCTTCGGCTATATTCTCTTTGAATTCATCGAAGATGTTGATGTGGAGAGTTGAGAGGGGATTCAGTCTGAAAACGAAATGAGGAGTAATTTTCCTAAAACCAATTATCTTTACATAGATACTTTTTGACCTGTGCATTTCAATATGTCCAAGATTTTACGCGTTAAATTAAATTAGATCACAGAACAACTGGTACAGAATTGGCAGGACAAATTATGATAGGGTGTTGCCATTAGATATTTGTACTCCTAATTCCTGAGCCTCTTGGGGATGGTGTATAAATGTGGTTTTACATCAAGAATGTAGACGATGAAGAGGATGAGGAAGAATCACCGACATAGGTCTTGTAACATCTCGATTCACCCTCTTACAGCTATGAAATTACTTTAAAGGAAGGTAAGGAAGAATGATGTATTCGAATTTTGATTATAAACTTACTTGGTACAAATTTTCAAGGTATGGTTCCAGGTAGGATGGCATCCTATAGCAGTTACAGTCTGGGCGCTGGCTCCATGGTAGCTGACCCTCACAAATGGACGAAGCGGCCGCACTTTGAACCCTGAAACTGTTATTGTTTATCATTCTCTACATTTTAGTTAGTTTATGTATATTTTCTGTAAATTAAATTGAGTTTTACTTAGGTACCTGCAATCATGTCAGAATCATTTTCGCTATCTTCAATCATGGCTTTGCTCCTGTCTAATAGGTTGAAAGCTCTCACAACAGTTATTTGAATATCTTGCTCTTTATTCAGTGATTCTGTTAGAATCTGTTGTTTGGTAATGCTGGAAATCGGGGTTAACGATGCTGAATTGCTCTGTCTAGAAAATAATGCCCTGAAAAATAATCACTCAGTTTTACGGTATAAATAGTTTGACAGCGCATTCTATAAATTCATAGTAACTATTTGATTCGGCTAATTACCTCAAGCTAAAGTTCTGGTACTCTCTCACAACGTCCCTCTGAGTTTTGACCATCAGATGGTCATTCAAACTCTTCATTACATCCTTGTTCAATTTCTGCATGTATTTAGCTGCTATAAACCTTTGCAGCTCAATCCGATCCATATCAGCTTCTTTACTCTTCAAATAATCGATATCAATATCTTTTTCTTTAGTCTTTTCAAGACAGTTCAGTTGTTCAGTAGATATTTGACTGCCATGAATAGGAACCATTTTATTTTCCACGTGTGTAAAGCCTCCGCTGTTCCTCAGATGCAGAAGTTTCAGTCGAACATTTTCTGGGCTCGTTTCGTCTAAACTAAATGTATGGTCAGCTTTGACTTCCAATTTACATAATCTATGAATTGTGTTTAGCACAGCTTCGTCGTTTCTCACATCTTTGCCGTATATCTTCCCTATGATACCAGTTAGAGTGTCGATGTTGGGTTTGTCAATTCCATGCATGAGTCTTTGTAACTTTTTGCCAATTTCCATTGAAGATTTTATTGCGTCCATTTGATTTAGGGTTTGCCTCCATCTAATTCTTACTAACACATCACACGATGTTTTTAGGTTTCCTTTGAATAAATTGCTGCTTTTTAGCCTTACTCTATTTTTTGCAGCGATTTCTTTAATACTATAACCAGTTCCGACACTTTTAGAAGTTGGAACTTGGTCATTAGTATATTGGAATTCAACTACATCAAAATCATCATTAATGTTTGTATTCTTTACTTCACGTAAGTTAAATTGTACATTGGCCACTTCGGTGTTATTTTCAAACAAAACAATAGTTAAACTTTCATTTCTAGGTAGAATTTCAACGGAGAAGCTTTCGATAAAGTTTGCACTCAGTGTTTCATCTTCACTAATGTAATCTTCTGATTCGCAAACGAAGGTTTCGTCGACGTAGACTTCAAAGTGGTAAACATTTTTTATCTTATTTGATTCATCTACCTTTCCTTCTACTTTAACTAACCTAACTTCTATATTCTCTCGCAAAATAAAACTGTTTACCAATTGTTCTATATCAGCTTTTAATTCGTCTTCATTAACGACTATTCTTGGTTTGTTTATTTTTTTCTCAGTTCCGTTTTCAAGGCTTTGATCGTTTTTAGCTTCTTTGTACTCCATGTATTTACTGACATATTCATATTCCATTTTATCAAACGTATCATTGAATTCTATTTCGTACAATTTATTCCATTCTGCTTCTACTTCGTCTTCACTAAGTTTGTATTTCTGGATGTATAAATCGTATGTTGTATTTCTACATTTACTCTTTTCCCTAACCATTTCTATATCTGACCACAATGATAGTATCCTATGGATAGCAGATTTGTGTTCTTTGAATATTTCTCTATACTTCTCTTTAAAATGTATCAGCTGTCCGACATACTTTCTAACTGTAGCGTCAAATCTTAGATCATCTTTTTTATTTGGACTTACTTTCAAGAGGTCTCTCTTCAGATTGTTCTTAGTTTCCCTGCTAATTTTTATATCTCTCGCTAATTCTTCCAATGTTTTTTGTAATTTTTCATATTCTCCAAATGTCTCAATTAATTTTACACTCAATAGATTTTCCAGCGAGAATTTGTGATGATGTTTAAACTTAATAATTTTGAGTTCAACATCTAAGAACTTAGGTGTATGATCCTCTTCACCTTCATTGTATTTAGCAACCACTTCATCAAATTGAACTGGCCCAACAAACTCAACCGGAAATAATATCTGTGTTTTGATTGCTGACAATTCTAATATATCGGGGAAGACCGGCTTCAAGTGAATAGTTTGCAAGTTCTTAAACCTGTGTTTCAATTCGAAATAGGACCGTCTCCTCTGAATTGTTCTAAAATCTTGTGTGAAGCAGTCGAAACAATCTCTAAAACTATTGTAACGGCTCTCTACAATTTCTATGACATTTTCTGTTATTGGAACGCTCATAGAAGCTAACTCAGAATTTACAATATCCATCAAATTCGGCGATTTCTCTTTCTTTTTACCTTTCTTTTTCTTTATAGTTATTTTAGGCGTCGGCTCCTGGGAGGTAAAGAACTCATAATTATCGATTGACCCTGCATGAAGCTTGGGAGAGAAAGTCGTTTCTCTAGTCTCAGGAATAACTTCTTGTTTTATTTCGTGATACAATTGTATGTCTTCCATTTGTTCTTTACGGGCAGGATACGAATAAAGCTCTATGTTTTCAGGCATGTCTTATTGTTTTTATGAACTTTAGGTAAGTATTAATAATTATTCACAACAAAAGTTGGCATGTTTTGTTTTATATTGTTGCTGCCTGCCGCCAAAAGTTACCATAGTCACCAAGACTGCGTTCACGAGGTTTTAATATAAAGTTTACGCTGCGTTCAATAACTTCTATAGAAATCGTCCTGTTTTCATATTCTGTTGTCACTGTCAAAAATAAACATACATCACTGTCAAACTGACAATATTAATGTTTTAATGTATTTTTACTGTCTGTCGCAAAAACAAAACAAAGATCCAGACGAAGTTTGTCTAAATAATTTCTTGAAAAAACCTTGAAATTATGGTGAATTTCAAGTTGAAAGATAGCGATGAATACTACCTGTGCCTCTCCGACAAACCCAAGCGATTTGACGTCGATAGTCCAGCAACAAATGTGTTCTTCGACGACACCAATGGGCAGGTAAATTAACAACACCCTTAGTTCTTTCGACATAATAAATAATTACACACTTTTCAGAAGCTACATTCGTTTACATTCGTTTTCTAAAAAATATCATGTTTTATCAAAGTGTCCTTGAATTACGTACGTAGATTTAAGTTTAAACTAATATGTTTCCACAAGATATTTTCTAAACTTTATTGTAACAGGTGTTCACGGTCAGGTCAGGAGGCGTCACAGGGGTTACAGTCATCGGGATGGACGAGACCAAGTCCACATCCTTCCGTATGGAAGACCGAGGACCGATAATTTCTATAAAACTCTCCCCCGACCAAACCATACTCGCTATCCAACGTAACCAGAATGCAACAGTTGAGTTTGTCAACTTCAAAGACTTGGCTCCGACAAATGTTGAGTACTCACATACATGTAAATGGAAGAATGCAAAGATATTAGGCTTTGTGTGGCCTAAGGTGAATGAGATAGCATTCATAACAGACCATGGTATAGAGTTGTTACAAGTATTACCAGAAAAGAAACAGTTGAAGAGCTTAAAAAATACTACATTCAGGTTAGTTCTAGTGTATAGTCTATTTTATGGGATAACATTACAATTGTATCCTACAGGAACCAAGACTTTAAAAGGATTTTTGTCTGCTGCCCAGAATTACAGCACCCCAAAAGCCTTTTATAGTCATCACTCATCATCATATTGATCACATATTGATGAGGCCATCAGTTCTCACACATTCACATCACAATTTAGATGAAGTTGATGGCAACAGCTAGTCAAAAATAAAGTGTAAAATAACTGATTTAGAAACACATGATAAATAAAAAATAAATAACACTATACGTCACATACATAGTTCTGACCCCACACTAGGATTTCCTGTGTTGTAATTATCACAAACTATGAGTACCATGTTACCACAACACCCAGACCCAGAACAAATATTTGCAGATCATGCAAACATTTGTCCCACAGCGGGAATGGAAACCGCACCCCTTGCGTCTCAGACAAGCACTCACCCGCTACGCCACCGAAGTAGAAATTGTAAGCCTTTTATTGATTGAGACATCATCTAATTTCAGCGGTGCCTGGTTTCAGTGGTGTGCACCGAGCAACATAGTACTACTGGCGGGCAACAATAGCATCTTACTGCAGCCATTCTCATTGAACAACTCTTCAATCACCAAGCTGCAGAAACTGGAACGTACGTTTTTTTTAATATGTTTTAGTTTAAAATTGCATGTTATTCGTCACTGGTTCCTCTGATGATTTTGTTTTGGCAATGCGAAGGAGATACCAAGTAAACATGGTGTACGAAACGGGTGGATTGTCGGTGCTAGAGGAATATAGCGAAGTTTACTCTAAAATCTGTTTCATAAACATTAAGACATGGACATTTATTTATTTGCAACTGAAACACACACATTTCAAATACTTTTGTACCACTTATTAATTGTTGAACATACATTTGCGTTATATCAATACGTATTGAGGTCACCTACCCCCTGCCACCGATGATCCACCCCCTCATTACACCCTGTCTAGGATATCTACTCATATACTTATGTTTGCAGTGGATCCTGCCAAGCCAGTAGTGGAGCGGGACGTGTTTGTGCTGCGAGTGTGTGAGGCGACTTGGTGCGCGGTGTTCCGGCACGGCAGCGCCGGCGCCGGCGCCGTGGCGGGGCCTACCGAGGCAAGTGTTTGCAGTTCTGGGCGCATCAATATCATTACATCACTTTTATTATAAAGTCCAGATATATTCTAAACTAGCTGGTGCCCGCGACTTCGTCTGCGCAGGATTAGTGTTTCGAGTAGCTAGTAGTCATAGGGCCGTGGTGGCCCCGGCTGAAGAATAGGCCCCTCCATACCTACCTATCCGCGGATGTCGTAAGAGGCGACTAAGGGAAAAATCAAAGTCAAAGTGAAAAGGCATTTATTTCAATAAAATCACTAGGATCACTTTGAAATGCTAGGGGATGGACAGCAGCGTCCCTCATTTTTAACAACGATAGCTCTAACTGCGCTCGCCAACATGCATGCCCAGCGTGGTGAGTATGGGCAAATCCCCCCACATGATAAGGAATTTGCTCTGTCTGTGGTGGAGGCCATGTTCAGCAGTGGACGTCGAACGGCTGAAATGATGATGATGAGTAGTCATATTTTGGAAATTGTGTCTTTATAAATTGTAGCCTATGTGTTATTCTGATGTATAAGCTTTATTATTGTGAAGTTTCATTAAAATCCATTCGGTAGTTTTTACTTGAAAGAGTAACAAACATCCATCCTTACTTACAAACTTTCGCGTTTATAATATTAGTAGGATGCAAATGTCAACAATGATTTTAATTAGAAAATCAATAATAATCGAAATAACGATAAAAATATATAAAAAAATTATGTCATCAAGTTAAGTACATAGAAATAATAAACTACATAATGTACTAGGTGCTTATAACTACAGTACTAGGTGCTAGGTTAGGTAAGGTTAGAGTGTCATCAATTCCAGATGAGGCTGATAAGTTTGATTGTCATCAATTCCAGATGAGGCTGATGGCGATAAGTTTGATTGTCATCAATTCTAGGTGAGGCTGATGCCGATAAGTATGAGTGTCATCAATTCCAGGTGTGGCTGATGCCGATCTCTGGGCCCAGCAATCTGCAATACACCCACATCTTGAAAACAGGACTCTCCGGGCGGTTCGCCGTCTCGATCGTCGACGATCTGGTCGTGGTGCACCATCAGGTCAGCTAAAACTAGTTAATTTTCCGCCAATCTTAAGCGGCCATGGGCTTGCAACCTGTCACGTATGGAATACTCACTACTGCAAAGTGTGGGCATGTGTTAGGATATGTTATATGCCTCTGACTACCCCCCTAAGTATATTCAAGGATCTAATCGGATGGTGGTCTGAGAGGAAGTCTACCATTCTTGGGGATAAAATTGAGACCCTATTTATTTCCTTCTTTGTTAAACCTGAATACCTTGGAAGCGGATTTTCATTAAACACTAGATCTCCTGGATGCCAGCTTTAGGATAAAACAAACGGCATCGAAATTGGTTCAGTCGTTTTGGAAATTGGTGCCAACAAAAATACAACTACAAACAACGTGTTCCGTATCTACAAAAAAAATATAATGTAAAACTTTCGTATTTTTCAGTCGAGCCAATCCTCCCAACTGTTTGATATAATGGAAGAATCCAAGCCTGACGGCAACACCATCGTCCACATTCCCATCGTAGCTGGCAACACCATGCGGCCGGCGGTACTAGGCGAACAAGTCTGTCCTATGTGTATCCTTTTATTCATACTCTGTGTGGCATAATTTCTATCTTTACCCCATAGGGGGTAAGAAAGGATTTTAGACGTATAGTAGGTACTTATACTGATTGGTAATGGCCTAAGTATTCAAAATACTAAAATCAGTAAAATCTCTTCTTACCCCTTAGGGGGTAGACATAGACATTCATTTATTTGCTACTAAAACACACATTTGCACAACATGCGAAAACTAAACAATTACAAAAAAGAAAACACGAGCTGGTAAAATAAAATCCTCTTGTATAGGCCTGCACTTTTGTCTAGTAATGAAAATCATAGCGTTTGTCGATAATATGATGATGGTCCTTAGCTTTAACATCAGATTCTGCAACATGGGTGATGTTCCAACCAGAATACATAATCGACGCACGATTGGGCTGTCTGTGGCGGGTGCAACTATCGCCCGAGGGACTTGCTAATTCTGTGAGTATCGTGTATCATTTACTAGGATTCAATAAGATTCACCCAAAGTCTATCTTAGGCCTCTACTTTTAACCTCCCCCCCCCCCTCCACCCTGGTGATACATGGTAAGGTTTATCACGAGTATTATTTTGGTACATCGTAAAATCTTTAAGGTAGGCCGTGGTGGCCCCGGCTAAAGAATAGGCCCCTCCATATCTCTATCCGCGGATGTCGTAAGAGGCGACTAAGGGAAAAAAGCTAGAGGATGGGCAGCAGCGTCCCTCATTTTAACAACGATAGCTCTAACTGCGCTCGCCAACCCGCATGCCCAGCGTGGTGAGTATGGGCAAAACCCCCCCACATGATAGGGAATATGCTCTGTCTGTGGAGGAGGCCATGTTCAGCAGTGAACGTCGTACGGCTGAAATGATGATGATGATGAAAATCTTTAAATAAACCTGAATATAATCTTTAAATAATAATAATTCATTTATTTCAGACTATAGTAAAGTAACAGGTCTTATTTAAATTATTCTACAGTCCATATCAATATATACCTTAAAACTAACATACATACAATATAAAAATTTAAATACAGATATAATCTAAACGGAGAGTCAAAGTAACAAGCCGCTTTTAGCTTTAATATCGCGCGTTCAACGAAAAAATAAATACTCGGGATATCTCACACACAAAGGGTGATATATAGTGACTTTTCCGAACCCCCTGCACCCTTTTCGAGCTTCACATGATTAATGGACGACCCCTTGTATTATTTACAGATACCAAAAGATAAAATAGCTAAAATAGTGGCAGTTTTACTAAGAAGAACTGGCTGCAGAGACACCGTCTACAAAATATTGAACCAGTTGGTGGCAGAAGCAAAGACATACCTTGCGGAGCTGTCTAGTGTTTTTGACGAAATCAACTCTATTTACAGGTACAATACAATTTATATTACCACAACCTGGTCATTGACTAACAAGGTGATTCATAACATGTATACCATCCCCAAAGGGGGTTATTCTATGAACAAAACGAAATAATATTAGCGAAAAAACCTCAATATTTTTTTTTCACAAACTTTCTCAAATTAGCTGCTTTTGTTATTTTATCACCTTTACAACTAATAACTAAACGTACGAGGAGATTGGAATCAAGATTGCTACCTAAAACAGCTGATTCATTGAGTTTGACCTGATTTGACCCCAAAACAGCTGATTTTCGCAGAGTTTTTTCAATGAAAAATGTCGAATTTCCAAAAGTCGTAGAACAAACTTTATTGCCAATTGGTTCTAGAATAAGCCCCTTTCAGGATGGTATACACATTATGAATCATCTTGTAGTAATGATATGACAGACGATGGATATAGGGGGGAGTAGAATCCATGACCCTTCAACAACAAAACATTTTTTTTAATGATTTTCTTTAGACCCCTAGTGTAGGAGAACGTGACTTATCACAATTTAATTTAATTTGATTAATGCCTGTAGTGGCGCACTTTAGTTAATTTAGTGATTTAAAATGAAGATAATGCAGTTGGCAATATTGCCATCATTCAGTAGGTACTTACTTACCTACTTATTTACCATTACCTAAATCTAAGATTGTATATTGTAGCTGTTTATTTTCCCTGAATAAATAAAATAAAACTAGACTTAAAGGAGGTAGGGTACAGCGAGATTTTCTCGTTCTAAATTGGAGCAGCCCGCCTGGGAGGTACCTCCGCAGCTAGATAACATTATTTGTTTCAAATAGTGTTGTGTTCCTGTGGTAAGGTTGCCAGAGCTCTTAAGGGGGGGGAGGGGGTTCGGGGTCGGCAACGCGTAAGTGATGCCTCTGGTATTGCAAGCGCTCATATGCTACGGTAACCGCTTACCAACATGGGCCGTATGCTTGTTTGCCACCTCAGTTGTATATGCAATTCCCCAGAAAGTGGGCAGACGCAGAAATGGCTCGCAACACAGCCGGCAGCACCGTCTCACAGACGACTGTCGGACGGGAGACCGTGGTGTCGCAGGCCGACATGTGCACACATGTGCTGCAGCTGAGAGAAGATGCGGAATTCATCGTGCAGGTATAAATAAATAAATAATAATATATAATAATACTCTTTGACTGGCCTCATAGCTCAGTTGGTAGTAACTCTGCCTTCTGCGCTAGAGGTCGCGGGTTCGATTCCCGCACTGGACAAACATTTGTGACTAACACAGATGTTTGTTCTGTGTCTGGGTGTTAAAATATATATCTATTATGTATATCAGTCTCTGGTACATGCTATGCCTAGTTTGGGATCAGTTGACCGTGTGTGATATGTCCGGAATATTTATTTATTTATTTATAATATGGATTACTAAATCCCAGCCGCGGCTTCGCTCGCGTGGTACCTTCACAAAAAGGAGCCTATAAGCTATTCTAGGTAAAGAACTATTCAATCCAAGTTTCAACGAAATCGGTTGAGCCGCTACGGCGTGATTGAGGAATTTGAACCAACACACACACTCTCTTCATACACACACACCCTTAACCATACACACTCACACACACTAATACACACACACTCTCTTCATACACACACACCTTTACCCATTCAAATTCACACTCATTCACTCACGCAAACATAAACACCCCTATACTAAAAAAAATAAAAATTAAAAAAAAATATGAAAATATTGATGTTTTTCTTCGCTAATATTATTTCTTTCTGTGGATAGAATAACCCCCTTTCGTGATGTAATACGTGTTATGAATCACCTTGTATATTGGTGTATTTTGGGGTTGGTGTAGGTACATTGTTATGAATGACCTTGTGTATTATTGGGAAAATAATTGCAGGTGGTGACAGCGTACATGAGCTCGCTGAGCCGCCACGACATGGTGGTGCAGCAGTGCGTGTCGGAGCTGTGCGTGCGCAAGCTCGTCACCAGAGGTGCGGGTTCGAGGCTGCGCGCGCTGGCACGTAGAGGTACATAGATGGATAGTTATAAAATGCTTTATTGCACACAATAAAGAGTAAAAACAATAAAAAAATAAGCTATGTTATACAATGGGCGGTCTTATCGCTGAATAGCGATCTCTACCAGACAACCTTACCTACATACATAATTAGGATCGCTGCTGATGTTTCCAGCATGGTATATATTCTCTAAGCGACGGTAACCACTTACCATCAGGTGGGCCGTAAGCCTGTTTGCCTCCGAATAACATAAAAAAAAGTGAGATCTCCATGATCCATGCTCGGAGTTTCACTGCGTGATAAGATCCGAAATGAGTTAATCCGTAGAAGACTCAGAATTAGCAAGTTGAAGTGGCAGTGGGCGCGAGCGAAGCCGCGCGCAGCCAATTGTTTTGAAAACACACGGTCAACTAGACATACCCTGTACTATGGGTACCAGAGACTGATATACATAATAGATATATATTTAACACCCAGACACAGAACAAACATCTGTGTTAGTCACAAATGTTTGTCAAGTGCGGGAATCGAACCCGCTACCTCTAGAATAAGATTTTTACATGCACGTTTTTGTGTTTAGGTGCTCTCGGGGAATCGAAGCCGCTATCCTGCGCGTTGCTATCACTGGGCCATTCGCACCCCGCACACCATCAACTGGCAACTGACATGATGACAAGATTAAACGCACATCAGGTAGGAAAAATAATTTTACATTATTTTAAACATTACTTTAAACATTATTACATCCTACTAATATTATCCGAAAAAAAATACTACAATGAATAAAAAATATATATATATATTCCGGACATATCACACACAGTCAACTGAGCCCAAACTAGGCATAGCCTGTACTATGGGGACCAGAGACTGATATACATAATAGATGAATATTTAACACCCAGACACAGAACAAACATCTGTATTCATCACACAAATGTTTGTCCAGCGCGGGAATCGAACCTGCGACCTCTAGCGTAGAAGGCAGAGTTACTACCAACTGAGCTATGAGGCCAGTCAACAATCACCTGCAAAGCCCTGCAACAATAAAAAAAATGTTTGATTTTCCAAAGTCGGGTGCCATGTTCACATAGCTACATATAGGCTACTTTTTGTCTAGGTACCACGCGTGCGAAGCCGCAGGCGGAAGCTGTATTGTTACTATCATTTATTCAGTGCAAATTGTGATAATTTTCATTACATAATGATATGTGACATACCTATATAAATACATTTATCATCAATTATCGCCGTGTTATCATATAAATCGTTTAGTGACCAAATCGGTAACGTTTTGGAAGAAGGCCAGGTCAAGAGTACCCTAAACCGACGAGCATGCATGAGGAATGTGATGAGAATGAACGAAGCAAAAGAGGTATGTCAGGATCGTAGCAAGTGGAAAGCCGTGGTCTCTGCCTACCCCTCTGGGAAATTCCTGATTTTATTATTTAATGTACTTATCTATGTTGTAATTGAAATAAATGCTAATTGACATATCGCACTCTTGACCTGTGCAATTGTGAAAGCGTAATGGCAATGAAGTTGTAACTTTGAGCGTAATTTTAACAATCTAAGCAACATTCAAAACTTTCCAAACTTGACAAGGAAAAACTTCAATTAATATAATCATCCTCATAATTGCGAATTTCATTACCATTTCGCTTACGCAATAGCACTCCAGGGGGCCATTGTGTAAGGGAATGACGTTCGTAACTTTGGGGATGATTTAAACAATCTAAGCCATGTCAAAAAGGCTATAAAATGTACAAGAGGAATCTTTTTAACCTCAGCTTCCTTCCCTTCATGTTTGAAACCTTTCAGAAGATGCTTAAGATCGTTAAAATCAGCACCAAAGTTGTGAAAGCCATTACCATTTTGCTTACACAATAGCTATGCGGGTCTACAATGTATTATTATTATTATTTGTTGGGTGTTATTATTATTATCATTCCCTTTAGGAAATTATAGAGGTCCTGCTGAGTTGGAACGACCCGATCAGCGCCATCGGGGTCGCCAAGCAGGCGGGGGGTAACGTGTGGAGCGGTATCCCCCCGCGCAAGCTGCTGGGCGCGGCGCAGCGGGCCGGGCCCGCCGCCTTCGTGGCCGTCTGCCACGCACTCTTCAACAGGAACGAACGGCTCAGGGGCTCCCATCACTTCCTAAAAGGTAATCTATTATTCTTTTTGGAGGAGGTAGGGCAAAGCGAGATTTTCTCGTTCTACATTGGAACGGCTCACCTGGGGAGGTACCTCCGCCTTACAGAAGATCGAAGCCAAATAACATTATTTGTTTTAAATAGTGTTGTGTTCCTGCGGTAAGGTTGCCAGAGCTCTTAAGGGGGGACAGGGGAGGGATCGGCAACGCGTGCGTGATGCCTCTGGTATTGCAAGCGCTCATAGGCTACGGTAACCGCTTACCAACAGGTGAGCTGTATACTTGTTTGTCACTTCATTCAGTTGTATAAAAAAAAAGCTTGAACTTTACTGTGTACCTATCATCTGCCTTCTTCTTCTTCTTGTCGTTTCACTGATTCTTTCTTGGTCATTAGATCTGCCATAGTCAGCTTCAGAGCAAAATCAATCAAATCAAATTGAATGATTAAAATAGAAATAAAATATAATAATTATAACATTTTGTAGAAACAACTCGCTTACAAGAAACTTATTATTTTTGCAAAAAACAATTGCTCTATAACATAAAAAAAATGGCTTTATAAATAAAGGCCAGGTCAAGAGTACCTACCCTGACTGAACCGACGCGACGAACATGTATGAGGAACGTGATGAGGGTAAATTAAGCAATGGATGTCAGGATCGTAGCAAGTGGAAAGCCGTGGTCTCTGCCCACCCCTCTGGGAAATAGGCGTGATTGTACGTAATAAAATTAAAACTCAAAATGTCAATACAATACAAAATGTCGGTTATAGATAGATAGATAGATAGATAACACTTTATTGATCACCATACGGAAATAATACATAAGATCACATTAAATTTACACGGCAATACAATGGGCGGCCTTATCGCTAAGAGCGATCTCTGCCAGGCAACCTTAGGATGGACTAGACTGAAAAGATTAGAGAAGGGGCAAGATGGTGTTTCTTCAATTATGAAAAAAATAATTAACTATAAACAGAGTAAAGTAGGTATATTAAATAGATAAATCAAGATAATCATATACATATATATATATATATATATATATACATATAGTGACATTTATATAAACACATACAGATACTATATCGTATATAATTATAATAAGTACACAGAATTTAAGAATGATAATATACAATAAACTTGTGCTTCACAAAGAGCAGCATGCCAGATAATGAGTGATGACCATGTTTTTGAAGATAGCAAGAGTTATATTAAAATCATTCAAGTAGTCATCATATCTACTTTATTATATTTATTGAAGGAGTAACTTTTTCACTTTGGATTTAAAGTGTATTTTTTATATAAGATTTACAGAAAGAAACTTAAAACTAATACAAGTTAATATTAACAAATTACACAAGAAACAGTTGAGCCATCTAAAGACCGTTACAAACGATCTATAGATATCGTCCCCAAGACGCTGGCGGAATTGCCACGCTGGATGGCAATGCTAATTCGCTGGGCCAAATAAAAAAATAGATATGTCATTGATACACGGAGTTTCTTTGTAATTCATAAACTAAGATCACCATCTACACTAAGTAGCGACATATTTACGGAACGTACGGGGCCGATCGTTCGGTTCATTCAATACGCTCGCAGTGTTTTTCAAGTTCCCTATGATGCTGATAATGCTGAACAGAGGCCATTTTGCTGCTGCAGCACACATCACACCATTTTAGTTACCTGCTCGTGTTTTAATAATAAATAAATATACGGTCAACGGATCCCAAACTAGGCATAGCCTGTACTATGGGTACCAGAGACTGATATACATAATAGATATATATTTAACACCCAGACACAGAAAAAACATCTGTGTTAGTCACAAATGTTTGTCCAGTGCGGGAATCGAACCCGCGACTAATTGTTTAGTTTTAAAATGTTGTGCAAATGTATGTGTTTCATCATTTCATGTATGTGTTTTAGTAGCAAATAAATGAATGTCTATGACACATCAGCCGAAATTACGTCGCGTTCAGCTGAACCTCCCTTCGAGCTATTATTTCAGCCAAAACGCATTCAACACTGCGCAAATTCTGCGAGAGCGTATTGAACCGAACGATCGGCGCCGTACATTCCGCAGATGTGTCGCTACACTTATTTTTACAAATCGATAACGTTTGCTACTTAGCGGTACACCATCTCGCTTAGCAGCGCATTATCAGTTAGAAATAAGTTATTCTACTTTAGTTCTGCTATCACTAATTGCAAAAACAATAAAATGTTTATTGGTACATTTATCGCATTCACAATTTCAGCACGCAACTTTACTCTTATACCCATCACTATCTACAAGTCGACCGACGACCTCGGTGGCGTAGGGTGGGTGCTGGTTCGATTCCCACTGCGGGACAAATGTTTGCATGATCTGCAAATATTCGTTCCGGGTCTGGGTGTTGTGGTATGACGGTACTCGTTGTTTCTGATACCCACGCTGTTACTCATAATTTTAACACCCTAAATTGCCCCATTAGGGATTATTTTGCAAAAATTTTGAAACATATTTCTTACCAAAAGCCTGAATATGAATTTTCAGATCCCGAACCTGAGGTATTATGGATTGCCCATACGAACTTTCAATCCCTATTTCATCTCCTTCAAGATTATTTTTTGAGACATAAGATAGCTAGCCTATGTCCTTCCCCAGATATAATCTATCGCCTTACCAATTTTGATTACGATCCGTTCAGCCGTGAAAGGTCACAAACAAACAGAGTTACTTTCGCATTTATAATAATAGTATAGAAGTATGGATAAGGTAAAGATAAATTCAAAATAATAATTATAATCACGCGTTTATCATGGGGCCAATATTATCATTCGGTGACGCAACCTGCCATGGTGTTATTGTAACAATTACATTGTCGATTGAGCCGTTACGGCGTGATTGAAACAAAAATATCCAAACATACAAACATCTTCACAAACTTTCGCATTTATGAACTACTGGCCTACATAAATTTATTCTATTCATATAATATTCTATAACAGGGACTGGATAACCGGAATATAAAGGTACCTTTAAATAACGATATGACGTCATACCGATAAATTCCGGTTACCCCAATATTTCTCTACCGATAAATATAGAGGTACCGGAAAATCTGGCTTCGCAGTTCATTTCGGTTTATTTCGCTACCGGTACCTATAACCGAAATAAATGAAGGTTTTCTTTGATGAAACGCCGCCACCCCGCCACCGCGGCGCGACTGTCCTAGCGAACTAGCCGCGGCTTTAAATTTCGGTACCGAAATCTACCGGTATGCAATAACGGTACCGTAATGCCCTACCGGTAGAGCATAATGGTACCGAAATGTTTTAACGGTACCAGTACCTATAACCTCTACCGCTTTCAGTCCCTGTTCTATATATTCTTCTATACATTATTAAATTTATTCTGGGTAAAGAACTTTATCTATTCCAAGTTTCAACAAAATCGGTTGAGCCGTTACCTCGTGATTGAACCACAAATATCCTCACAAACTTTCGCATTTATAATATCAGTAGGATAGTATGGTTTGAAGTGCTTACCGTCAGTTATTTCTTTCCCATCGACTTGGATTACTGATATGATCTTCATTATTATGTTTTGGTTTATAAATACCTTTTGTTACAGGTGAACAATGCGACAGCTACCTAGAGTATTATAAACAATTGACAGATCAAGGGCAGCAATACTTATAAAATAAAATTATATAAAAATTGAACCAATAATGTAAAGAAAGGTACGTACGGTTGGCCCAGAAAATGCTGTATCAGTTCCTAGTTGATGAAAATCAGCGAGGTCTAAATTATATTATAGAAAACCTTTTGACATTATTTACTACTAATATAATTTTGGATTGTAGCTAGACAGTAATAAAACTTACTGAGAAATACAGTTTTTTTTTAATAATACTGACAATCAACGTTTTGTCAAATTTTCAATGCTATTTTATAAAACTGCGAAAACAGTCTTTTTTGAGTTTTAACTAGCAAATGACATTCAACTTTGGTGTTAAACCAGTTTTTAGGCCGACCGTACCTACCTCTGTAGGTAACATTTTTAGTAAGTAGATTAGATATCTCAAATCGTTTATGCCAAGAGAAATGTACCTATTCATATATTTGTATGTTTTATTAAAAATATAAAGGTTTTATTTATGTTACAATAACGGTTTTCATTTACCAAAAATATTTGAAGTGGATAAAATATTACAAACTAGCTTGCACCCGCGGCTTCGCTTGCCTGGCACATACCTTTAAAGTAGTCTTATTCGTATTCCAGGTAAATAACTCTATCTATTCCAAGTTTCATCAGAATAAGTTGAGCCGTTAAGGCGTGAATGAAACAGAAACATCCTCACAAACTATCGCTTTTATAATATTAGTAGGATAGAAGGAGTTGAATAGTCAAGTCAAAAGATGTTAATTTCAATAAAATCACTAGGATCACTTTGAAACGTCTTAGAAACTAGGTGAACCTACGCCTATTATTTTTCAACTATCAGGGTAATCTGCTGAATAGATAACACACAAGTAGGTAGGTATTGTTATTAAAATTAATTTTACTTGTAATTGTTGTTCAGTTTTAATCTAACCCATGAATCGAATTTACTGCTGGTGACCTCTCATAAATATTATCATTGGGTCAGCAGACTGAACTAAACTAGTTTTGATAAGGCAAGTTGATTGAGGTGTGGAAAAAATGAATTCAACTAGAAATAACTCACATCTACCGTTTAGCGAGATTTTTGTCATTTGTCAAAATTATAATCAATCTACCTACCTAGGCAATATAACTCGCAGAACCGACAACCGTTGGGGAGTAAAGCGCGTCGCACACAGCAGCATTTATAGCACGATACATTTGATGGATACGCGGAAAGATGTACTGAGATGTATCGTGCTATAATATACATTTTTACATTATAGCTGCCGAGTGTGAAAGGCTTTAAGGTTCTTGAATGGCGACCACGAACCGGGTGACGCAGTGTTGGAAGGCCCGATTGACCGACGACATTGCAAAAGTTGCGGGAAGTAGGTGGATGTAAAATGATTCATGACCGTTCTTCATGAAACTAATCGTGGGAACAGCGAGTTTATCTTCGTATGTAGTATTTACATCTTTTTAAAAATCATGACGGAAATACAAAAAAAAATCGGCTCTGGTCATATTTATTTCTTTTTCCGTATTAACAAGTTGGAGTAGGTCAAAAATTCTATTGTCTTTGATATAGATTAAAATTTAGGAAAGGTAGTTTTGACCCTTGTGGTACACCCATTGTTGTCTCAAACCCTAGAGAAAGGTTTCCATTTGCATCAACTTTTTGTATTCTATCGCTTATGTAAGAAGTGAGAAAGCTCAGAGCATACCATAGGTAGTGGTGTAGTTTCCTAATTAGTGTGACCTTCCTAACTTGCTAAATGTTGGTTACCTACTTATTACAGAAATTCAGTGATGATGACAATCTTACCTACTAAGTTATTTGAAAATTTTATAGTTTTAGAAGAAAACACAAGAATCAGTAACCCAAAAATATAATTTATTTAGACTTATTTTATACATTATCAGTAACCATTGGTTTATTACAGAGTAGGTAATATTTAATATTACAATACATTATGGAATATACAAACTTTAGTTTGGAATAAATGCTTCAATAATTCACAATGGACTTATAAGTGAACAACAGCACGGATGGACTTGCCTGCGTGCATCAAGTGGAAGGCCTCATTGATTTCCTTAAGAGTTACATTGTGGGTCACAAACGCATCCAAAGGCAGTTTGTTAGACAGGTAATCGTCAACAAGCTTGGGGACACTGTCCCTGCTCTTGTAGCCTCCGAAAGCGGTTCCCTTCCACGTGCGACCAGTGACAAGCTGGAATGGACGTGTGCTTATCTCCTGGCCCGATGCAGCAACACCAATGATGACAGACACACCCCAGCCCTTATGGCACGCCTCCAATGCAGCGCGCATCGTGTTAACATTACCAATGCACTCAAATGTGTAATCCAAGCCTCCATCAGTCAAATCAGCCAGCACCTGTTGAATTGGTTTATCGTGATCCTTAGGGTTGACGAATTCATTGACTCCAAATTTCTTAGCTACTTCAAACTTGTCATTGTTGATGTCTATTCCAATAATACGCTTGGCACCGGCAGCCTTGCAGCCTAATGCGACAGCGAGGCCAACTGCTCCAAGTCCAAAGATGGCGCAGTTAGAGCCAGGTTCCACCTTGGCTGTATTCAGAGCGGCACCGTACCCGGTAGGTACTCCACATCCAAGCAAGCATACTTTGTCCAAAGGCGCGGCATCCGCGACTTTGCAAATGGAGATTTCTGCTACAACTGTGTATTCACTGAAGGTGGAGCATCCCATAAAGTGGAAGAGCTCCTGTCCCTTGCAGCGGAAGCGCCTGGTGCCATCGGGCATCAAACCCTGGCCTTGGGTAACGCGTACTTTCTGGCAGAGGTTCGTTTTGGGGTTGAGGCAGAACTTACATTCATTGCACTGGGGGACATACAACGGGACGACATGGTCGCCGGGCTTCACGGAAGTTACTCCCTCGCCGACACTTTCGACGATGCCGCCGCCCTCGTGTCCCAAGACAACAGGGAATACTCCTTCGGGGTCGGAGCCGGAGAGGGTGTAAGCGTCGGTGTGGCACACGCCGGTTGCGGTTATTTTAACGCGGACTTCTCCTGCCTTTGGCGGGTCCACTTCAATCTCCTCGATCGACAAATCCTTACCGGCCTCCCACGCAACCGCCGCGGAACACTTGATTACTTTACCGACGGTAGACATGTTTACACAATCGCTGCCGATTTATAAATGAAAGAAATGGGACTGGCTGGAATGGGAACGATATCTACTATACTGATGATGCAACCGTAGAAGGTCGGCTGAGGAAGGATTTAGCATAAAACAAGTAACCTTGAACTTCGTTCGACCATTTACCGAGCCGATACCATTACCATAGAGTAATTTTGTGCCGATACTAGCCACAATCTAGCTATTTACAGACCAATCTCCGGTATATATACAAAAGTACTCTGTGAGACCAATGATGATATATCAGACTACTCTACAGATTAATAAAGTGTATAATAATACATGGTATTAAAAATAAAATATTAAATCACAGTTTGCTCCAGTTTTCTTTTTTGACTAATTTGGTTGTGGTTTTGACTTTTGTAGAAAATGGCCATCCTTTTCTTCGAAACAAACTTGACATCGTAGTATTCCTTGGTAGTCTGTGCTTGACATTCTTATTTACTTGAGATTGACAATATTGACTGTAAAAACAGCAGACGCCATGGCCTTACTAAAATGAAAGAAAAAAAAGTCTCCTGTTCATGTTTACGTTATTATTTTATAGTGCTTTTTTTTCGAACATAGTAGCTAAATGAAGAATATTTAAATATGGCTAAGTTGCACAATTACTATATTCTGTGTCCTCTTATTGATCAGAAGAGTTTCCTAGGCGTAGCAGAAGACAAAGAAGACGAGCATGTGATGGTCACCTTGGGGCGAAACGTTGTCAACAAATACAGGGTATTACTTTCTGGTTATTTATACAATAACATATCTAACTACCCTATACCATAAAATTACTCCAGAACATTACCTATTTGATTACATTAGAAAAACTTTCAGATTTCTATTTGTAAACATAACCTAAAAATAAATCAATCATAAAACTATATATTCTTTTTCTAGCTCTCCGACCAAAAACAAGTTAGTGGGTGGACTTCACGGGACCACATCACCGCCCCTGTGATATACGACGTAACACAGGACAAATATGTCGGCATTTTCAATAACAACACCATCAAAACATGGGAGGAAGATGCCACTAATTTGGACAAACTCAAAAAGTACAAGGTCTGTCAACCTGTACCTCAGTATCGTTATATTTTATTTATTTTGTACTGCAGAGATATTCATCATATTAATTACTTATGTTTTTCCTTTTTTCAGTTTCCAATTAACATTCTGAAACTTATTCCGAGGAACTCTACCCCACCACTCATAGTGTTCGCAAATGGCAACTGTGCGAGCCTGCCTTACGCAATTGAGAACCGAAAGACTTATGAAAGCAAATCTCTGCTAAAAGACACCGATAAGATTGTAGACTTAGCATGCTGGAAGTTCAATGCTACAGATTACATTTGCTTTGTTGTACAGAGCGAGGGAGGGCATGAAATAGTGAGCTGCTCTCTAAGAGATGAATTAGGGGACTTGGACAAGTCAAATTTCTTCAAAGAGAAAATCACAAGAAGCGATTCTGATGATGTTCACATTGTTGGAAAACTAGTCCATAAACAAAATGTCTATGTGTTGTGTAAGTATGCCAAAACAATTTAGTTATTTGGTGTTAAGTCAAGAATTTTATTTGATTTGGAATTTGTTTCATTTTGGCAGGGAACGATGCAAAACTTACAATGTACGACACTTATACAAAAACATGGAAGGTGATTGGCACAGTACCTTGGATAGGTACAAACTCCACTGTGTCCATAGCAAGAATGGGAAAAAACCACCTTATTCTCTTCGGAAGCAACAAAAACCAAGAAGGTGCTATCATTGTAGCCTACAACTACAGCCTTGGTGTTGGATCGTGCAGATACCCAATGAAAATGTATAGGGAAAATGCTAAGCTCTATTCCTTCCACCAGCGAATAGTACTTGAAGCTTCAAATCACATAGGCATGCTGCCATTCACCTTAGAAATCAAACGAAACCTGTCAAGCCTTTTAGGCTCCCATGAAATCATGATCGATGAAGCCCCAGAGGTTGCCGACTGGGATGTCACTGCAAAACTTACAACTGACCTTACTGCACTGCAAGAGAATGCCATGAAGCTCGGCATCACAGAACGTAAGGCATGTGCTCAGATAATACCTGATCTCATCAAACAAGATCGATATGAGCAACTTGTTGAAATTCTTGATGAATTCAAAGACTTGCCAGAGTCAGTCATGGGGAATTTATTCAGATATGTTGTAAGAAGAATGAATCCAAATAATTTAGATATCACACAAGAAGATTTTAAGGACAAGTTAGAAGATATGGATGAAGAGGAATTCAGACTGATCAATTCAATCTTCAGAATAACAATTTGTGATGCTATGGTGATACCACACTTGAGAGAAGCTCTAACTGTTGATGAGTCGTTATTTATACTATGGTATATAGCAAAGGTACTGTTTGAATCAGAAGAGTCACTTGATCTGAATGATGAAAGCAGACTTTGTGATTGGATGACACTTATAATGGATGCATTTTATCAACAGTACTTGATTTCAAAGGATTTGAAAGTAACTAAAATCCTAGCCAGTTTAAAGCATAATGTTGTATCACAAATCAGAGGCTTGCATCACTGCAGTGATGTGATTGCTGAGATACAAAAAATGAAGACTACGGAAAAGAAAACAGAAGCTGAGCAGTACTACACTATCGAAATTATGAACTTGTAATAAAATTGTGTATAACCCAATACAACCTTCTTATTTATAAACAACCCACTTAGAATTGGATTCCTTCCTGTTTTGAAACTATGCATGTATCATGTCATGGAACTTAGGAAATTAAGAAAACAAAAACATTATTCAACAGTTTTTTTATTAGCTGCTCTAGCAAACTGCACAACCATAGGTTTATCTTTCAGCAAGTATCCGTTGCTCTCATTTAGCGCGGTTTCAGCAATTTCTTCATTAGGAAATGTAACAAATGCCTGCCCTTTCATTCTGCCTTCCTGCATGACCCTTACATCAAAACCAGTAAGCTGTTCATCGGTCATTCCTTCTACATAGCGTTTGTAAATTTGTTTTAGATCTTGCTCTGTGACAGTTTTGGCTAAATTCTTTATGTACAGTCTCATTGAAGGCTCTCCTGGGTGGTAGTTTTTGAAAACAGCAAGTGCTTTCATGTCACGGTAAGATAATCTGTTTTTGATAAGGTCCATTTTGGACAAAACTGGCTGTTCAGTTTCCTCAACTATATCTTCAATCTGCGTGGGTTGCTCAGGTTTGTCAAACTTCCCTAACTCTCCAATCAGATCTGGCTCTTCAGTGGGCTTTAACTGTTGACTGACAACAATAGATATTTCTTTTGGTTTCTTGTGTTCTTGAGCAGCTGTTTCAAAGTATTCCTCTTGGTTTATTTTCTTGACTTTAGGAGCTGAAGGTGTGGGCATAACTGAGACTTTCCTGGATGGAATCGGTAGTTTTCGTTTCCTTCTGATGACTGCTGGCACCGGTCTTATGTTTTCCACAGTTTCATCACTTGATAACTCAGATTCAGTCTCACTAGGCGGCAATGGGGGTTGATCTGAGATAAAGAATTTTCTAAATGTTTCTTTGAAGAATGTGAGTGCTGTGGCGTTTTCTTTGAAAGGACTGTTGAGACCCATCTTGTTCATGAGATGCAGAGTTTGAGTGTACAAAGGTTTGTGTGTAAACAAGCTGTGCAACATGATTATACCTACTTCCGGGGTTAAATCCGGGTATTTGTATTTCAAATGTGGCGGTGGAGGCTGATAGAAATCTACAGAAGGGTTCCATGCATTCAAAACTCGAAGAAATTCTTTGACCAGCTTTGTAGTGTTGGAGCTCTGTTCTGGTTCTTTTTGGGCTTGCGAAACTGGCTCTTTATCAAATGAATATTCAACAACCAATCTTCTATGAGCTATTTCTAACTGATGGAGCCGCCCAAGGGATTCTTTAGCCTTCTCGACTGTGCTGAATGATGCGAAAAGGTAATTGCGTTTTTGTGAAGTTTCCCATACTTGTTCAGCACCAAAATGCTTAAGAAGCTTCTCCTTGTCTTGTAATGAAAGTGCTGAGGGTAAATGTCTTATTATTAATATTTTAGACATCGTGTTTTTAAAGCGATTGCTATTGTGATTGAGGCGATCACGGTTCAACAACAAACAAACCGGCTGGTCTCCGTATATATAAAAATACTCTATGCCACAGACTAGAAAGATACTACTCTATGCCGGCTGCTCTCCTCCTTACCTCCTTCTTCTTTAATTTTTTCACAGACTAGGAAGATACTACATTTTTTAAAGGCTTCTGCTTTCTACTGACAGTCTATATTGCCAATGTCAAGTAAATAAGAATATCAAAATTCTGTTGCTTAGCAACTGTGACGTCGACTAACAGTTCTTTGAGTCAGTCAGTAGTACCTAGAAGTAGTTGCTTCTAGAGTTGAAGCTAGGGCAAATAGCGCAAGCCAGAGGCCCTTACCCGCAGCTCTGGATCGAGCTTGCAGATGACCCGATTGATTGAGTCAGTAGTAAACAATCACACACCTTTCGTAGAAACAATACACAGAACGTATAAGCCAACCTCTTCAAAAAAACCTTTTTCAAACCAATCAATCGGGTCATCTGCAGGCTCTCTGGCTTGCGCTATTTGCCCCAGCTTCAACTCTAGAAGCAAGTAGTTGCTTCTAAAGTTGAGCTTCTAGGTCGCACGCGTGGCATCTTTGAAATGTATCTTGTATTCTTTGATTGAACAATTTGAACATGACATTTTGATAATTTGATGGACGAGATGATTGCTTTGTGATTGACTGATGACAACTGGTGGTAATCTGTGCTGCTGACAATTGTTTGTTTACATTGTGATACCATCCGTTTCGCGAATTGCTATTGCCGCTGAAAAAGTGACTAAAACTTGAGATACCTTTATTAGTCTGTGCCTGAGATAATTAGATACTATGGCAGAAGAACTTGAAAGAAAGTCTGCTAAGGTAGTCGTTCTTGGTGATATTGGACGAAGTCCGCGTATGCAGTACCACGCTTTATCTCTGGCGAACAATGGATTGAAAGTCAATATCATCGGTTACGTGGAATCAACGCCGCTCACAGAGATCCTGGAAAACCCGAATATCACTATTTCTAAGCTAAATCCCTTAGTTTTTGAGAAAGGGCCGAAACTAGTCCGGTATGCGGCGAAAGCGTTGTGGCAGTCGATTAGTCTTCTGTTGACGCTTTTTATTACAGGCAAATGTCATTACTTGCTATGCCAGAACCCTCCAGCGATACCCACTTTGCCAGTATGCCGATTCTACTGCCTGGTGACCAGGACAAAGTTCATAATAGACTGGCATAACTACGCATACTCCATCATGGCCCTATCCTTACCTGAAGATCACTTTCTGCTGAAATTCTCGAAGAGCTTAGAAAGATGGTTTGGTCAGTCATCCGACTACAACTTTTGTGTAACTTATGCTATGAGAGAAGACCTGTTGGAAAACTGGAATATAATGTGAGCATTTCTTAACAAAATCATAGATATTTTTATAATGGTCATGGCCTACCACAATGTCTCATTGCCATTCAATGCGAGCATGTACTATTTTTCTTACTATAAGTGATTGTCTGATACTCAAGGAGTGCGGGTTCGATTCCCACTGCAGAACAAATGTTTGCATGATCTGCAAATATTTGTTTCTGTTCTGGGTATTGTGGTACCATGGTACTCTTAGTGTCTGATACCCACTACACAGGGAATCCTAGTGTTGGTGTTATTACTATTTCATAAATAAATTTTACTTATTTTTTTAATAGGTCATGATGTCTTATTACCATTCAAATGGGAACATGTAGGCACTATTACACATGAATTTGAACCATAAATCTATGTGACTGTCAACATAAGCCACCACTTAAACAAAACCACAAAGATGATGGTAGGCAAAGTTGATATGCCTTCTGTAATCTAATCACTACTGTTCCATTTCAGAGCAACAGTCCTTTATGACAGGCCTCCGAAAATCTTCCACCCAATCTCCATACAAGAGAAACACAAATGGTTCCTCAAGATTAGTCAGGAATACCCTGAGTTTGGATGCCCTGATGGGGAAGACTTGAACCAACATACTGCATTCACACATGTGGTGAATGGAGTGGCAGAAAGCAGAGGAGATAGGCCTGGCTTGCTGTTCAGCAGTACTAGTTGGACCGAGGATGAAGATTTCAAGATTCTAATGGAGGCATTGCAAGGTGAGACTTTCTAGATCCAGCTAATATTTTGAAATATGATGCTTTTATGATACTTACCTATAAATCTACAAGGTGATTCATAATATGTATTCCATCCCGAAAGGGGCCTATTCTACAAGCAATTAGCAATAAAGTTTGTTCTCCGACAGGTCAAATCGGGTCAAACTCAATTTTCACTAATATTTTTTCTTTTTGTTGATAGAGTAACCCCCTTTCCGGATGGTACACATGTTATGAATCACCTTGTATAGAAATGGCTTACTTGGTACTTCAGTATCGAATTGCCAATTCCATGTTTTTCAGTATATGATACAACATACAACCTCACAAACAAACTACCCAAGCTCATCTGTGTGATCACTGGCAAGGGTCCTATGAAGGAGCACTACATAGCCCTCATTAAATCTAGGAACTGGCAGCATGTGGCCGTCATCACCCCCTGGCTAGATGCAGCTGATTACCCGACAATGGTGGCTAGCGCTGACTTGGGAGTTTGCCTCCATACCAGCTCATCAGGGCTGGATCTACCGATGAAAGTGGTGGATATGTTTGGGGCTGGGTTACCAGTTTGTGCAGTAGATTTTCTTTGGTATGTTTACTTTTGCATCATTTTGAATATTTTAATATTTGGAAGAGAGTTCTAGCTACTCGCTTGATAATTATATTATGATATCTCAATTACAAATCCATCATAGATTTGTGGTATTGGCTCCCATGATTTCTCCCATATGAAAGTAAAGTTGACTCTGCTTGAAAAAATGCACATTTTGTTTGCTGATATCAATGTGTTTTTTCAAGTATCAGAAATTTCTCCTAAAAACTTGACTAAAATTTCTTTCAGTTTGGATGAACTTGTCCAGAGTGGTGAAAATGGCTATACCTTCAAGAATAGTGCTGAGCTGTCAAAGCAAATAGTCACCTGGTTTGAAGACTTCCCCAACAACGATAAGCTGAACAAAATAGCAGAAAAGATGAGAAGAGAACTAACAGTCTTTCAGGAGACAAGATGGGAGGAAAATTGGAATTTGAGAGTCAGAAAGTACTTTCAAATGTGATATTATTGCATAGTTTTAGAATATTGTTGTAATAAAATTGAACTTTATAAATATATTTTTATTACCATGTTTTTGAGTCGGAAGATTGTCTTTTATTATTTCCAAAGTACACTTGCATGTGTGCGTTTAACTATACATAAATCAATAGTAACATATTCCTAGTATGTAGGGTTTCCTTATAAAAATAATGCACCACTAAAGCTTTAGAATTATATTATCAATATAAGGATAATTTCGTGAATTCACTCACACTAATAGTCTTTCAATTTCCTGCTGGATGCCCTGAATTTGAGGCTTCAGCTGAGAGCCCTCATTGATGGTAATGGAGCAGGCAATGATCGGGCGCGAGACCCCACACGCGCGGCCTAGGGCCTGCTTAGACCTAACAAACACATACGGTACATTCTTGTCCTCGCACAGAATCGGAATGTGTAATACAATTTCCAGCGGCTCAGCGTCGGCCGCCATAATGATGAACTCGGATAGACCTCGGTTCAAGGTCTTTGTTGCCTCATTGGCACCTTTACGTAGCTGCTTGTAGTTGGAGGCCTGTTGCACCAGGTTCAGGATCTTGGCCGTCAGGGGAGCGTCCGCGAGTGGGTACGCCTTGGGGTTCACTGCGGCTTCGGATTCAGTCTGAAAAAGATAAGTTATTAGAGGTGGTTCGTATTTACGCTACTAGGTTTTTGAACCAGGTTCTCGCATAATACTAGACGTCCCCAGTACGACTTCACGATACTTAGACGTCTTAAAAATACTCGGGTGCAAGTCCACCGCGCACCCTAGGAGACGCACGCGCCGCGCAGTACTCGTATTTCACAACCCAACCTTCCGTCTCGCGCCGCGGCGCACTGGTCGTCCAAAAGAGTCCACTGCGCAATTCCACTGCGCAAGTCCAGTCCGCCGCGGCGTACTCGAGGGTCCTCGACCTCGACCTTCCGTCTCGCGCCGCGGCGCACTGGTCGTCCAAAAGAGTCCACTGCGCAATTCCACTGCGCAAGTCCAGTCCGCCGCGGCGTACTCGAGGGTCCTCGAGGGTCCTCGAGTACGCCACGGCGGACTGGACTTGCGCAGTGGAATTGCGCAGTGGACTCTTTTGGACGACCAGTGCAAGTATATTTTACTAACACAGTCACGCAACGGGAATGCGACCTTACCTTCATACAAATAAGGAACGAAAGTTTTGCACTTTAATTTGTTTCTTATTTGTATGAGAATAAGGTTTACCTTGACAAACTGCAAGTCTGAATAATAATTAGCGCTTCTTTACAAAGTAAGCCACTCTATGATCACAGCAATAAGCTACATTATCGCGTGTACAATCGTCCACCCATCTTTGTTTCGATTCAGCGCGTGGCGGGTTTGCAGTGTCCACAGTGCTGCCAGCCCTGAAATTTGATTTTCCCCCAGACTCAGTGAAAAATACCCTAAATTCATAAATATTTACAAGTTTGCCCAAATTATTTTTTTGCAAAATCGTATTTTTTCAGTATACTTAAATTATTAACTAACTTGTATGCTAATTCTATATAGTTTAGGTAATTAGTAATAAGAAAATTTGTAAGTTTCGGAATAAAAGGCTTTATTATTATTATGCTAAATTCTAGTGGAAGTTTGTCCTCGAATCTGTCACACATTGTCAAAATGTTTTCCCCTAATAAATACCCTAGGCACCAAGAAATACCCTACGTTAAGGGGAAAATACCCTTTGTTGTGGACACTGCGAACCCCTGAAAAGTCAGTCAGCCTGGCACACAAACATTATACTGGTGAAACTTGACATTCATAAATTATTTGACATTGGCAATAATCACTGCAATACAGCAGAAGCCATTTTTAATAAAAGAAGAATTACAAGCGCGGACTTTTTTGGCGGAAACTTGCAAAATGATGTGCTCTCAATTTATTTAAAAAAACTCGTGTTCAAAATTGAATTATAACAATTTAAAAAAAAAAAAAAAAAAAGGATAATCGAAAACAATTATAGATCCCAAGCCGTGGTTGTTGCCTGATTCTTGCTTGGTCGCGAGGAACAGGCATAGCTTCACCTAGTTTCTAAGACGTTTCAAAGTGATCCTAGTGATTTATTGAAATAAAAACCTTTGACTTTGAATAGTATTGTGTAATTATGGTAATGTTTTACGTAATATTGTTTGAGTAAAGCGTACAAGTGAAATAAAATGATTGCGTGTATCATTATTCATCACTTTTCGGGTTGGCACCAACAGGTCCCTTAAGGTTCAGTAAAATCAACATTCCTTATTAGAACAGAACTTGGTCATGACTACAAAATAAAATCACAAAAGAAGAGTTCCTATCGATCAATGTTTCAGTTTTAATCTGTGGTTTGGTAAGGACTAAGATGACATAGTCAGACTTGTTGAACACAACGCATCAGCGCCATCTGTGTCTCAGCAGCTGCACTACGTAGGCACCCATTTTGCTGTTTGTAAATCGATACCATGTTTCAATGTACCTAATTTAATTCCCTTATTAAAAAATATTGTTCAAACGAATGTCAATAGATGGCTTTACGGGTAAAGATTTGTTATTGAAGTATGTGAAAAATCATTACTAAATTAGGTCATGAAACAAAGATTTTATAATATCATAAAATACCCATAACACGGGAAAATTAAATAAATGCCTCTTCAATCAATTTTAATTATTTTTTACAAAAATCCAATGATCTTGTTTTTCTGGTGGTAATGACTTGAACTACGTTGTGATTGACTCAACACAGTTTGCATGTAGTACCACAGGTAGTACTGACTTGATTTATGGCGTTATTTTAAATTCCTGTATTGTCGCGTTTTGTTTTTGCGTTTTCTATTTTGTATGTAGATTACTTATTTTTAATTCCAATTGAAATGAAAAAAAAATTGAGTGAATTTGTTTATTTTACAAATTATCACACGTAGTTATCACAAAAGAGATGATACAGTTAAAAAACTAAGTTAAACGCCTACAATATTGACGTGGCTGCTTTCTCTTTTTCTCTCTGTGCATACAGAACGAACACACTATGTAACGACTAGACCTAGCAAAGTAATAAATTTCCTTTTCTGTTAAAGCTGGTTGTATCTTTTCTGCATATTACAAGTCCGAAAGGGAAAAACCTTAGCGCCAATCAATCAATGTTTCAGTTTTAATATGTGGTTTGGTAAGACCTAAGATGCCATAGCCAGACCGAAAGGGCAAAGCACTAAAAAAATAACAAGCAAAATCCAATCAATCAATTTTGTTTGAATTGTTTGTTTGTTTGGTTTGATTCGAACCAAAACAAAGGTTCGAATCGTAAACAGCTGTCTACGGTTCGAATAGTATTCCTATTAGTCTATGGTTCGAATATGTATTGATGTTAAAAAATGAAGGATATTAGCAATGTCTTGATAATAAATGATGGATGTGAAGTGCTCAATGAATACCTACGTGAATAAATTAAGAAATCAAAGTGAGTGAACCTGATGTGTAGATTTTCGTTCACGATCTCACTATGCTCTAATTCAAACGTACAGCAAAGCAGTAAGCATTAAGTGGTAATAACTTTAGTTTTTTTGCCGGGTATCCTCGGCTGTGGTGGCCCCGGTTGAAGAATAGGCCCCTCCATATCTTCCTACCCGTGGATGTCGTAAGTCTCTTACGTACGACATCCACGGGTAGGAGGGAGGTAGATAGGGAGGGGCATATTCTTTAGCTGGTGCCACCATACTTGAAGTATTTAAAACCTACTGAAATACTTGTAGTATTTATTACTTTCTTGTCGGGCTCACCCTTCACGTTAGTTTGAGGCGGAATGGAGGGATGTAAATAACAACTGCTAAAATAAGTGTTTGATGTGAGACATTCTAAACATATTATAAATAGTGGATCCCTGAGCTGAGATCTCCCGATGTCCGGTAAAAGCTGGTGTTTTCGTGATTGTTGTGGCACAATTAATATGAACTTTAAAAATCACACATTTAGTAATGTTCTAACTTATAACCAATCTTACCTGAACTACGAATTCATTGAAACTTTACCAAATGGGAGCTCATATTACATTGTTTTCTTAAAGTTAGTATTTTTGTTATATCTCAAAAACAATGGGGCCTATTATAAAAATAAAATCGTTGGAGTGTATGAATAAAACTCTAATATTATAACTCAGCAGTTAATCTATTTGTATTACTTTTTGAAAACCCTTTACCTTTTGGTTTCCGAGATGTATAACTTGTCAAAGCTTTTCATAGAATAGCATAGCATACCTAGCATAGCATAGCATACATAGCGTAGCAGAGCATAGCTTAGAAAAACCACCTTAAAGTATCAGTTCAACATGGAAAAATTTGCCGGTATATGGAGCAGCGTCTTAATTCTTAAGGATATACTTTCAAGTATTTAGTATCTGGTTTTTGAACCTGGTACTCGTAAGATACGATACGTTATAGACCTGGTACGCGAAATAGCAAGTACGACCCATCTCTATAAGTTATTTTGAGCTTCATGAATAGACGCGTGGGGCATAACCTCAAAAAGCATGTTGTTGTTTACAAAGTTCATACATTGTATTCGACACTAACTTCTTTTAGTTCTTAAAGTTTGATAGTGATATTTGGGGCCTTCGTTTCTGAATACGAAATTACATAAGGAAAAACCAATTACAACTTACCATGTTTATAACTTTGTGGTTACCGGAGCGTTGGGATAAAACTCAACCTCTCGGCGATTTCTCGCTTCACTGAGGAACTCTGATGAATATTAGAGGTTTGTGCAGTGCAGACTTCTGATTTCCAAAATACAAAATCAAGAAACGCAAATCAGTTTTCGATCGTAAAATTCTCAAACAACGTGTGTTGTTGAGATGAGAACTTGAAGTGAAGAATGAGAAGCATAGTCCACAGACTAGGAAGATACTACGTACAGAACACGCATAGTCAAACAACAGTACTCTGTGGCACTTTTTAAATGAGAAGTAAGCAGTGGTGCTGCCAGCCCTGAAATTTGATTTTCCCCCAGACTCTGTGAAAAATACCCTAAATTCAACAATATTTGCAAAGTTTTCCCCTCCACGGAATTACGTAACTCGTTCTGGCCGTCAAGTCAGATGTCCTGATTTTTATCGCCCTTAAAGGCTTTGGTTGGGGGGTGGTGTAGATAACTTTCCTACACATTATATTTTTATTTAGTTGCAAAAGTACATTTACACATTATTATTTACAATTAAACATAATTACAGTGTAAAAAACAAAACATTCGGTTTAAAGAATATTTATTTGTTTGTCAAGAAATAACAGAATTTCACTTAAGACAAAGCTTAAACTAAGTATTTAATTATCTGCAGTGAGCATGCGCATACTTAAGAGTTAGCAAAATTATAATTAAAAACAAGGTAGTAACAAGAGAACAATATTTTTTGCAAAATCATACTTTTTCTGTACATTTAATTAGCTATATTCTAGTGAAAGTTTGTCCTCGGATATGTCACATACTCTCAAAATGTTTTCCCCTTTATAAATAATCTAAAAAAATATGTACTAAGGGTACATATTTTATGATATCATAGAAATAAAACTTCCAGTTTATTATTTAATAATTCATTTAACTCTATGGAACCTTATTATAAACTAATATTTTCATCATCATTTAATTTTATAACACTCGTTAAAGACATACCATCATCTTATTCATAATCAGTCACTTCAATGCTAACTTTATCGGCTCCAACTACCACCCTTTTATTTTCTAACAGTAAACAAAAGAAAGAGGCGGATATATTTGTATAGAGCCGATAAAGTGATTGATTATGATTACTATTAGGGGTATAAAATTAATTCGTATTAAACATTATGTATTGAGGGATATTTCGGCACGCAGAACGTATGCGTTACCCGGTGTGTCATTACCCTGACAAACCGGGTTACGCATACCTACCTCGATATACGCACGCACATATCGACGGTAACGTCTCCAAGCACTCGTTGTGTTTTGGCCAAACCCTTCAAATCGACGATTAATGGTTCCTAAAATGGTTTCTTTGAAAAAATCTCTATCTCTTATAGTTTCAGACTTCCCCATACGGACACTTCTTGACTTGACAGCCAGCAGCCTGTGTATCTCAGAATCCAAACAAAATACTTAATTATATAAACAAACTGAGTCTATTTCAAATCAATCAATATGTACACTTCAAAAATGTATACTAAAGTGGTTTCTTGAACTGATGATTTTGATGTTGATTCTGATTATTTTGATGTTGATTCTGATTGTTTTGATGTTGATTCTGATTATTTTGATGTTGATTCTGATTGTTTTGATGTTGATTCTGATTATTTTGATGTTGATTCTGATTGTTATGGTGTTGGCTGGGATGTTGATTTGGATGTTGATTATGTTGGTTTGGATGGTTCTGATGATTTCCAGCTTGGCTGGAGAGGAACGCAAGATGTCCCTTGGGGCATTTATTAGCGTAGTGGCCTTTGTTACCGCACTTGAAGCATGTAACCTGAAAAATTATAAGTTTATGTTTAATGAAGGGTTTCTGTAGAATGAAGATCATCTATTTCAGGTACAAGAATTAACTGCCACTGATAGAAGAAGTGAGGAACATACCTCTTCCAAAGGTTTGGGCATAAATCTCGGCATACGAGGTCCCTGCATGTTTGGGGACATGTTGGCTAGGTTAGGGTTGCCCCCAATCGCATCAGCTTCGGCTCCGGGACGCATCAGCCCAAGCGTACGCAGTCTCTGCTCCTCTTGGCGCTGGGCAGCTTCTCTTTGCTATAAAATAAAAAAATTGTTAAGCGTAGTTGAGACTGGCAACAATAATTGCAGAAGCTGACTTCCACAAACAATTCCTGCCTACGGAAAACTTCTGCAATTTTTGTTGCTAGTCTAAAGAGAATGATGCCCAGATGGTTGATAAAATAATAAAACATTTTACGCAAAAGCTTGTCGTCACAAACATTATGATTTCTGATTTTTACTAAAATTATATTGGCTTAGTGAGAGTTACCCCGACTTTCGATCCGAAGGTCGTAGGTTTTGAAAAAGTTAGGTGCGCATTAAGACGTGCTTAAAACGGTGAAGGAAAACATTGTGAGGAAACCAGAAAGTATTCTTACTGGTTATTACTAGATTATTTACTAGATTACTGGTTATATTTATGTGACAGGTTGCAAGCATTGGCTTGGAGGAATACTCACGGTCATGTACCAAAATGTTGAGACATGCCTCTGACTACCCCCCTCAGACATTAAAAAGGATCTGATTGCCTGGAGATCTGAACTTGTCTACAATGCATGGGGATAAAAGATCTGACCCTATTTTTATTACATTTTTTTGATAAGTAGTTTCAAGCTTGATAACAAATAGTATCTTTAATTATTCTATTTCATTAGAATTTATAAGCTATGATAGATAGACTTACATCTGGTGGCATCTTATGACAAGTGGAAGCCTTATGCCCGACCCCGGAGCAATAGTGGCAGATCGGTAAGACACGCTTTGTATTGTCCTTCTGATCTGGTGGAGCGGGGAGCTGGAATCGAGGGTGCATGTACTTGCAGGTCTTGCCATCTGGACAGAAGCCGGCCAGGTAGTTGCAACAAAGGACTCGGCGAACGTGCCGATGACGGCATTGGGGACCGTGCCGACAGAAACCACGGTCATACCTGGAAGTAGTGAAAATATTTCTAAGATTATAAATTGTGGAAGTAACTGTCTGTTTGTAAACTTTTTGATTAAACTGCAGAACTGATCTTGATGAAATTTCGTGTGAATTTAGTTTCGGAGCATACCCAGCATGGTATGGGCAAATTGATGATGAATTGATGGGCCACATGATATAAAGCAGTGGACATCCTGAGGCTGAAATGATGATGATGACTGTGAAAGCTAAGCCATGGGCAGCCACTATTAAATAATATGTTCAAGCTCATAACATATACATGATCTTAGATCAATTGATTTTTTTATAATATCTAATATCCCAAAAATTTCAACTTGGACAGAATTTGAAACCACAACTTTCCCCTTTACTGCAATGCTCTAACCAATGCAGCTTTGAACTAAGATTCAGATAATAGTAGATAATCTAGCTCTCTCCTATGATTTGACTTCCTACTTCTCCGAGTGGCTCCGTAGCTTAGTTGGTTAGAGCATTCCCGTAACAAGCGGAAGGTTGCGGGTTCAAACCCCATTGGAGTTGATATTTTTTTAATAATAAAGAAATCATATTGTATTGCATCATTACACCGACAGGAGCTAAGCTCTTAAATTTTCTTAATTCCTTTAGTATGGGTTATCACCATAAAATTAATTAAAAATCTTAGATCAAATGGAGAGAGCTAGATTCTTTACTATAATATTATCCAAAACAAACCATTACTTCAACGCTTTATATCTACGTGTTTTTTGTATGTCTAGAATAGTACCATGGGCAGTCTTTGATCTTGCTCTCAGGGTCTATATGCAGGAAAGGACACTCTTTGTTATGACATGCATTGAATCTCGCATAGAAGTAGCACTCGGGCATCTTAGACATGTCATATTCGTGAAGAAACTCGCACTGGTCTCCTTTTTTACAGAGCCCTCGTAGCCAATGCTTGCAGACAACAGTCCTGTCTCCTCTGACATGCCTGTAGGGGCACTGTGGACCGTTATTGCAGTCTCCTAATTGAGTGTAGAACTCGCATACTGCTGACGTCGATTCTGAGAAAAAATAAGACATATTTATGAATATTGCATCAAATGACATTCTGACTAAGATAGCCTGGAGAGTTATCACATGAATTTTCAAGTAAATGCCACAATGGGCTTGGCTGTCGATTCAAAGGTTCAAACATGTGAGAAAGAGCGGGCTTACTGTCCATTCCGGGGAAGGGTAAAGGTAGGGCTCCAAACTGCTCTTCCAATGCATAATCAATGTCAAATTTGATATGGTCTACGCTAGCAACGATCACTTCCATTTTTACGAGTTAGAGTAGAACGTTTTATTGAGATAGAAATTCTAAATTCTTCAAAATAGCAAAACGCAAGCAACGCGAGTCATCTGCCATCCGCGACCACCATAGAGTAATTTTGTATGCGACCACAGATAAACTACAAACATTTCTATCGGCGCCGGCGACCAATGACGATATCCACCACACCACAGACTGCGAGCGAATATCAATCCGTCCGTATCACAATGACGTAATGCTCGATCAGTGCTTCTTCTTCTTGTCGTCTCACTGATTCCTTCTTGGTCATCCTGTATTCGGTCAGTGACCAGGTTCAGGTATGTTGGCCAGCCGGTCTTGACAAAAGTTACCTGTAGGCTGTATGCTTAAGAAAAGTAACCTTTCAGTGTGGAAAATACCATTTGTATTTTTTTCAGTAGTAGGATTAAAAATTGACTTACAGAATATGTTTGTTGTATTAGCATAGTCCCGTGTGAACACTCGTTCCGCTAACACGCACGTTTCCGTCCGCACCACCGTCGGTATAAATAAATATAACACCAACCTTTGGCACATCTTGTGCGTGCTACTTTAACTTGACTTATTCGGTACCTAATTGCGACTCAAGTTCTCGAAATGAAGTGTGCAACCTGTAACGTTGACTTCAATGATGGAGTGCAATGCTCCAGTTGTAAAAGTCACCTGGACTTCGGCTGTGCGAACATATCGGAGACAACCTGGAGGAGATATGGAGTGGACAAGAGAGCTCAATGGAGGTGTCCGACGTGTCGAGCACCGTCGCCAGCTTTACTCGCTCCCGCTTCTTCTGCTGAACCCGCGTCTCTTGACTCCATAATGAAAGAGCTACGAGGTATGAAACGCCAGCTGTCCAGCTTATCAGGGCTAAAGGATGATATGCAGTCGATCAAGCAGGAATTGTCTGACCTTAAAGATACTTGTGTCTATACAAGTGAGAAGTTGGATGACCTTACTGGGAGGCTCACAGGTGTGGAGACCAGGGTGACCAAACTTGAGAAGCTTGAGGATACTGTTATCAGTTTGCAGAATGAACTAACGAAGACCGAGCTTGAGTTGTCGGCTCATGAACAAAGATCGAGACTGAACAATGTTGAGATCAAAGGGGTGCCTATTAAGAAGGACGAAAACCTCTTTGCAATCGTCGAGCAGATCAGTCGGAAGGTCAATTCCACTTTGCCTAAAACCCAGATTAATTACATATCTAGGGTTCCAATGCATAACTCGAATGAAAAGCTGATAATAGTCAGTTTTATTAACCGGTACGTTAAAGAAGATTTTATAGCAGCTGCACGTGCTGATAAGAAGTTATCCACGACGGATATTGGCTTCCAAGGGGCCTCCAGCAGAGTGTATGTCAACGACCATCTGAGTATGGATCATAAAAGGCTACTCACCGTTACTAAAACTACTGCTAAAAACAAGAACTACAGCTTCGTGTGGATAAAGCATGGTAAAATCCATGTACGCCGTGACGATTCTTCAAAAGTTATAGTAATTAGACACGAAAACGATTTAAACAAGATTGTTTAAAATGTTGGCAACACCATTGCTTCATATCGAACTCAATTTTAAACTGTCTAATTACCAGTGCTTTAGTTCTGCTACTTCCTAAAATGTTACGTACCTCTGCCTTGCTGATGACCTGTCCTGTCCTGTTTTATGCTAGAAAATATGCACATACACCTGTCTCGCTCATACATATCCATTTTATATTTGTTTGCTATCTACTTCGCACGCTTAGTGACTATTGCCCGTCTGTTGTTTTACAAAACTACCCTCGCACACTGTCTGAGAATCACATAATTCACTTTCATAACTACTTGCATTATTACTCCGGCACTAATATACTGCTTCGTACTTTGTGGCTATGTTTATTTGTTTGCAATGGTTTCATTAAATGGTCATAATCGTGATTTATGCATCTATTATCAGAACGTTCGCGGACTTAGAACTAAAACGGAATCGGTTTATCGTAAGGTTTGTTTGAGCTCGTATGACATAATAATATTTACTGAGACATGGTTATTAGACAGCATATCTAACTCTGAGGTATTTGATGATCGGTACTTAGTATGGCGTCGCGACCGCGATTATAGTTTTACTGGCCAATCAAAGGGTGGTGGAGTGCTGATAGCCACGCGTAAGGACTTACAAGTTAAACTACTACCGCACTTTAATTCTTCAGCGGAAGATCTTTGGCTTTGTGTGCGCCTAAAGCAGGCAAATACGAGAAAGTGGGTGAATATGTATATTTGTGTAATCTACTTATGTGATCAACAAAATGGCATGCCATTTAGTTCTCAATTGAGTAACTTTCTCACAAAACTTAACCACGTAACCTCGATTAACCCTTCTGATGCATTTTTAGTGGTCGGGGACTTTAATTTGAGTGGAATTGTTTGGTTACCTACGGATAATTCTAGTTATTACCCTTCAAATGTTTTTTACCATGGACGAGTACTTACTAACTGACGAAATGAATGCCTTGAATCTTAGTCAGTTTAACGGAATAGTTAATAAAGGCAGTAGAATGCTAGACCTAGTATTTTCTAACCTATTGATCTCAATATCTGACTGTCCTGATCCGCTTACGCAAAAAATTGATGATCATCACCCAGTTTTATTAATTAATACCAAATCATTTGAAACCCCCCTTCTAGACTATGCACCGCGTACACGATATTTATTTGATAAGGGCGATTTTGAATCAATTAATATCGCAATTAATGAAATTAATTGGCGTAAAGAGTTTTCAACTCGTTCAACCGATGATTCAGTTTGTTTTTTTAATCAAACTGTATGCGACCTTCATGGCAAGTTTATACCTATTAAAAACACATTCAACCGTTCCTATCCTATATGGTATAACTTGGCTCTAAAAAAAGCTATTAAGGAAAAGTATAAGTATTTAGTAAAATTCAAAAAATATGGTAATAAATCAGATGAATTAACTTATAAGCTTCTGCGTGAAAGAGTTAATAGGTTAGAATCTACTTGCTACCAAAACTACATTCAATTAACTGAGGAATCTATTACTAAAAATCCTAAACATTTTTGGACGTATGTCAAGAACAGGTCCCAATCACATTCTATGCCTAGCTCAATGACTTATAATAATTTAGATGTATCCAGTGGCGAATCGATTTGTAATGCTTTTTCGACCTATTTTCATTCTACTTTCCTTAATTCAAAATTAAGTAATGTATCAACCATCACTAGTGACCCTCATGCCGATGCTCAGTCCGCGCATAACATTATTTCAGATATTAGTACAATCGAAATTAACCCTATTGAAATTAAAACCATGTTAGAGAAATTAGATACAGCTAAAGCACCAGGTCCAGATCATATTTCGTCCAAATTCCTGATAAGGTGCGCATCTTCTATTGCACATCCTTTGGCTATTCTGTTTAATAAATCACTGTCCTCTAATGTTGTACCTATCATATGGAAATCTGCATTTATTACCCCAATTCATAAGAAAGGTTCTAAAACGGAGGTCACTAACTATAGACCTATATCAAAACTTTGCATCATAGCTAAAGTCTTTGAGAGGATAGTGTATAATCAAGTGTACTCTGCCTTAAAAAACACCTTTAGTCCCTTTCAACATGGGTTCTTGAGAGGCAAATCTACTGTTTCTAACCTCATCCTTCTCAATGATTATATCACTGAAGCAATGGATAATGGTCGGCAAGTCGACGTAGTCTACACCGACTATAGCAAATGCTTTGACAAAATCGACCATAATATATTGATATACAAGCTTGCCCAGTCGGGAATTCGAGGGGACTTGCTAAGGTGGTTCTCATCTTATATTGATAATAGATCCCATGCTGTTGTTCTGAATAATTATATATCTAGTTGGGTTCCTGTCCCTAGTGGAGTTCCGCAAGGTTCTCTCCTTGGTCCACTTCTTTTCATAATTTTTGTTGCGGACATTGATTTGTGCTTTAAATCTTCAAATCTGCTGTGCTTCGCTGATGATATGAAATTTTTTTCTACTATATCATCCATTAATGACATGATTGCCCTTCAGGCTGACTTAATTCGTTTAGAAGAATATTGTCGCATCAACAAGCTTGAGCTTAATCCCTCTAAATGTTCTTTTATCACCTTTACTCGTAAGCTTAATATTATTTCTTCAAACTACACCTTACAAGGTCAAGTACTTTTGAAAAACGATAGTATACGCGATCTTGGAGTTCACCATGACTCAAAATTGCTCTTTGATATCCATATTGATAAAATAATCAGTAAAGCTTCAAAAGCATTGGGATTTATCATGCGACTTTCTAAGAGCTTTACAGAAGCTAAAACATTTAAAATACTATATTGCACGTTTGTTAGAAGCCACCTTGAGTATGCGTCTCAGGTATGGAACCCATGCTATGGTATATATATTGATCGTATTGAAGCTATTCAAAGACGGTTCTTGAGATATTTGTGCTATAGGGTAAAGGTCCCATATCATACTAGTAACTATACTAACCTCTGCAAAAAATTCCATTTTCTACCACTTAAAAACAGACGAGATATTGCTGATTATTTGTACATTTTAAAAATTATTTCTAATGATGTTGATTGTCCGGATCTACTTCGAAAAATCCAAATCAATGTACCACGAAGAGTGCTTAGGCAAAATCCTCCCCTTGAGGTTCCTGGAGCCTCCACTAACTACAGGCAAAATTCATATGTATTGCGAGCGAGTGATACTGTTAATTGTTTTAGCAGGTTGTTGGACATCGATCCATTTAGTAGCAGCATTGGCAAGGCAAGGCGGAGCCTAACCCGTCATTTCTTTAGTGATTAATTTTATTTTTATTGTTTGTTTCTTTTGATCAGTTGGGTGTTATGTTTATGTATATGTATATATGTATGTCTATGTATATATATATATATGCCTTTCTCTTTTTTTATTATGTTATAGTTGTAGTAGCATGCAACCTGGGTATGCTTTATGTAGTGTTATAGCAAGCGTTCACATTTATATTGCTATAATACATCTATTAGCGAAAACCTGTTATTGGCTTTGTGATGCTATTGTAGTATTTATGTAAATTAACTTTAGCTGTTGGTTTTCCTCAATAAATAAATAAATAAATAAATAAATACAGAAATATTTATTTTTTTATTTATTTATTTAGGAACAACAAACAACTACATTATATATGTAAGATACAGTGAGTAGTAGGTACATAATTTCATATGCAACAAATTATTAATAATGTAGTCCACAACGTTATCCACAACGTTATCCACAACTTTAGTATATAAGAGTAACAAAAAAGTCCAGCTAGAGGGCCCGTCATAAAAAAAAACATTTTTATTAACTGCTGTGACAAAAGAAATAGATGACGGGAATCCTATGCTGAGAAAGCTTATAATGATAAAAGAAAAAGAAGTTATCAGGATTACTTATGAAGTGTTAAGAGAAAATAAATATGATAATTGAGTTTGCAACCAATCAGAACGTATTTAATTCATGATCTTCATTGCGAAGTTCATTATTGAGTAATGTCTTAAATTTATAAGTACTACAAGCGAAGATGTCTGCAATAGATTCAAAATCTGTGTTATAGGACTCAACCATACGACGAATGGGTGCCCGAAGACCCGAATTAGTGCAAATATGAATGATTTAGTAATGTTTTCCATTTTAATTTGCAATTGCGAGCTACTTTTTTAAACAAAACGGTCTACGTTCTCATCCAAGGTCTTTCGTGTTGGAAGGTATAATAAATACAAAAGTACTCTGTGTTCTGGAAGCTGCGCGTGGTGCTGGGCTATTCCTCGAAGATGTAGTGACCAATTAATCTGTGGTCTAAATCCTCCCTCATTGACACTGACAGCGACACGACAGACAAATACTATATTTATCTATCCCCTACCTACACTATGAAGACAGCTGCAGCTGACTGACTTGAGTGAGACTTTTTGGCGGGAACTTGTGAAGTGATGTTGCGCTCTCAATTTATTTTACAAAACTAGTGACAGACAGACAGATGGCGCTGCCGTCATGTTTACATCGGCTCTGTGTTAATTAAACCAAATAAAATACTTAAAGTCCACGTATCCAAGAAGAGACTATTCCATGTTATTAATTACTTCATAAAGCTTGTGTGACAGTGTTTTCCTACGAAATTGACGTAAACCTAGTGAGGAAAGTGAACAAAAGTGAAGAGGGATAGAACTCTTGAAAAAAACTTATCCAGTGAATAAAACTTTAAATAAGCGAAACTATATCAGAGTCACAGAGTATTTTGTGCTTACCGAGATTAATATACAGTTACCGAGTGAGTAAAATAACAAATACAACTTTAGTTCTAACAACATAAATATGTCGGTGCTATGATATAACTATGACTCATTGAAGTGCACAAAATAACGAACTTTTTTACCATAAATCTTCAAACAAAACCCTAAGCATAATTTCGGCAGAAGTCTTAATGTCAATTTGGCTTAGCGGTTACACTACTCGGACTGCGTTCGGTGGGTACTAGGACTCGAAACCAGCTGGACATGCAAATTTTGCAACATATATTTTTTCCATTTAAAGCTATATAACGCCATCTAGTAAGAAGAAACAGCAGACCGTACCACCATGGACACTCATCAGCAAGACAATATTACTTTGAGACGAGCAAACACGCAGCTAATGATATCTACCAATGAATCAAATATGAGCATTGACACACTAGATGTCACTGCCAGCAGCCTCCCGGATATATCTACGCAATACAGCAGCAACGAACAAGTAAATACACTCTTAGAAAAAATGGAACAGTTACAAATACAACTTAATAGCGCCCACGCTGAAATAGAACGATTATCTCTAGAAAATAGACAACTTTCAAAAAATAATCTTGAGTTAACAAAAAAGAATGTCTTATACAAAAAAATTGGGAACAGCCCCTTAAAGTTTATATCACCTACGCTGTCTACGCCTAAAAATCCGGCCAAGAAGAAACCCACAAGTAACAAACAAATACAGCTACATAAAGAAACTCAAACAACGAATTTACCCATACCAAAAATAAACACAAAAAACATACAAATTCAGACCGAAAGCAGAGACATGACGCACAGAGACACTCAAACGAATATTTTACCACACACTACAAAGGATCTAGCAAAAAAGACCACTATAACATCAGCAGGAAAAGATAAGTTTAGAAGTACAATTCCAAACACAGCCCAAACCACTCCAAAACCTACTTCTACTTACAAACCTAAAATATGCCTACTGACTAGCAACAAGGAAAACAAAGTTCTTTCTATAGCAGAGGAAGTAATACAGACTGATACCTACAGTCTATGTCACTATCTTACCCCTCAAGCACACACTGCACAACTACTGACAGGACTTGAAGCAAAAATAGGTAACTTTACAAAGAATGACTTCTGCATCATATTTATGAGCGACGAAGACTTTTTAGAAAGGAAAAAATATTCGGAATTAATAACTAACTTAAGGGAGACTCTACATCATATCACAAACACGAACATTATAATATGTACACCTACATATCACTACGGCTTTGGAAAAGAAGCACTAAATGACAGGATCTACAACTTCAACGAACTACTACTTCAAGATATACTTGTACATAAATATGCGCACCTACTGGACACAAACAAGTATCTTATCTATGACTATAGCATGTTTCACAAACCAACTGGAAAACTTAATAACAATGGACTGCGTAATATTTTTCAAAACTTGCTCTATTATATCCAAAAGCAAAATGCAATTGTAGAGCATAGTAACTGTATAAAAATTGACCTTAAAATGAATGACTGCAATAATAATAATTTATTTCGTGTATAATTCTTTACAAATATTACATCAAAATATTAACGGTCTAGTCAGTAAGACTGACCAATTGCTGGTTTGCTTGGACAATTTCGAACAATTAGGTAAAACTGTGAGTGTTATTTGTTTATGTGAACATAATATAATTCCTGATGATCTCGCTCGTATCCCAATTGCAAATTTTAAAATAGCTTCCATTTTCTGTAGATCGGTTCGTAGGGGTGGATCATGTATTTTAGTCCATGATCATTACCATGACTATGAAAATATGCAAAATATTGTCGATTTGTCTACACCCATGGTCATAGAATGTTCTGCCATACGCCTACCGCAGCATAAATTAATAATAGTTTGCATTTACCGCCCACCAAGAGACGTAAGGTTAATGTTTGAGGAGTTTTTCACAAAACTTGAAACAATATTACAAAAATATACCCTTTATTTAGACTATAAAATTATAATATGCGGTGATTTTAATATTGATATTCTGAAAAATAGTAAAATATCTAGGGACTTCAAAAACTTATTAGCGACATACAACCTTAGGCTTCAATTTAATCACGTGACACGGCCAGATAGTAATTCGGGCTTAGACAATGTGGCTCATAATATTTCAGGTACCAGTGGAGAGACTGTGGATCTTGCTCTGTCAGATCATTTAGGCCAGCTTATCAAGATACCAGTAAAAAAAACTTGTACATTGAAACACTGGTACGCCCTCAAACGTGACTACTCCTATGAAAACCGTAAAAAATTTATAAACTCAATAAGTGAACTTTCATTTTCAGACGTCAGGAATACGCATGACCCTAATTTGGCATTTAAGTTATTCCATGACACGTTCATTTTATTCTATAATTTGTGCTTTCCTATTGTAAAAATTAAAATTCCTACACAAAAAAAAACAAAATGGATCTCTAAAGGCATAAAACTCTGTAGTAAGAAAAAGAGAAACTTATTATGGAAATATAGGCTTAGTCATAACACGTATAATAAAGAAATGCTGATGACATATTCTAAACGATTTAATAAAATAATCAGACTAACACAGAAATCACAAAACGAATATTACATAAAAAACGCGGCTAACAAATCAAAGGCTACTTGGAATATAATAAATAAATACAACAGCAACATACCCCGAGAAAATATTAGCAAACTTAAGGAAAAGGGTAACATTATCACAGATCCTGAGGATATTGCAAATGTATTTAATAACTATTTTATTGACATTGTTGATCAAATTGACCAAGGTAACGACATTCATTATAATATTAAATATAATAAACCTAATTCTATCTTTTTGACACCTACAGTACCACATGACATCCAAAAAATAATTTATTCATTAAAAAACACTAAAAGCGTAGGTTTTGACGGTATTTCTACTAAAATCATTAAAGATGTTGCTTTATACATTTCACCAATTTTTAGTGTTTTAATTAATAACTGTGTTGAACATGGTATTTTTCCGAATGTTCTTAAAATGACTGTTATAAAACCCTTACACAAAAAAGGTTCACGGGATAGTGTGGGAAATTACAGACCTATAGCTCTAATCCCGATATTTTCTAAGATTATAGAGAAAGTAATTTATAATAAACTATATAGCTACTTTGAAGACAATACAATTTTTAGTAATCATCAGTATGGTTTCCGACGGGGACGGTCTATTAATAAAGCCATTTTTGACTTTCTCAATAATGTAATGATAAATAGAGACCTAAACAAAAATGTAATTGCGCTATACATGGACATGACCAAAGCTTTTGACCATGTTAATCATGACACACTTCTACATAAGCTAGATGTTTACGGAGTTAGAGGAACAGCAAATGCTCTTATAAAGTCATATCTTAATAATAGAAGTCAGGTGACCCAAATTAATAAAATATGTCCGAAAACACACACTGATACCATATATGAATCTTGCGCTAGGGTGGTGTCTCACGGCGTACCCCAAGGGAGCGTTTTGGGACCACTCCTATTTCTAATCTATATTAATGACATGCCTGAAGTGACTAAGCATTCTATAACGCTATTTGCCGATGATAGTACTGTGCTGTTTGTTAATGATAAGACGCATAATTTTGAATCTGACATTAAATCTACTTTGACATCGATTATCAATTGGCTATCGTTTAACAACTTGAAAATTAATCTGACAAAAACTTACCTAATGAATTTCAAGCAAAGAAGTAATGCTAATCATAACATCGGTATTAACTATTTTGGCACTAAAGTGACTGAAGTCGACTCTACCAAGTTCTTAGGGCTTAATATTGACAATAAATTAAATTGGAAACAACACGTTGACAATATCTGTAAAAAGCTTAAACAATTTTCTTACGCTCTTTTTAAATTAAGTCAAGTGTCTAATATATCTACCTTGCTCACTGCTTATCACGGACATGTATCCTCCGTTTTAAGATACGGCATCATGTTTTGGGGAAACTCCACAGACAATCTTAGAGTATTTAAAGCACAAAAACGATGCCTTAGAGCAATTTGTGGCTTGCGAAGACGAGACTCCTGTAAAGATCACTTTATCAATTTAAAACTGCTCACATTTCCAGGAATATATATTTACGAGGTAGCGATTTTCGTAAAAAACAATCTTGACCTTTTCGAGGAATTTGCAATTGGAAGTCGATCTGAGGGTAGATTACGCATTGTACCAAGCAGAACAAAGCTGCTACATGCAAGTGTATTCTGTATGGCACCAAAACTCTACAACAAAATTCCAAAATTGATTCGTGAATTGTCCAGTAACCATTTTAGGGACGGACTTAATGATTTTTTAATTGCCAAGGCATATTATACTGTAAATGAATTTTTAAATGACCGTACTATTGTTTAGCTTAGTTATTGACCTAATTAATTTGACTCACTTAAATATTTTTCTGACATATTACTCGCATTTACTTACTTTTATTACCTATGTTAATTATTTTTTTTTAGATGTATATTAATTTTTGACGATGTAATAAAGGCAGATACCTAATTAATGCATGCTTTAATAATTGTTGTAAATGTTAATTAAATGTTTGTACGCCCAAGTGGCAGAATCTAGCGATCTAGACTAGTCCTATGAACTGACTGTTAAATGTACCTGATTCACAAACAATAAATGAATTACTGAATTACTGAATTACTGAATTACTGAATTACTGAATTACTAGTGTTAAATTGAATAATATTGTGTAATTATGGTGGTGTTTTGCGTAATATTGTTTGAGTAAACCGCACAAGTGAAGTGAAATAGAATGATTTCGTGTATCGTCATTTTTCGAGTTGGCGCTAAGAGGTCCCTCGAGGTTTTAGTAAAATAGCCACCATCATATCTTACTAAAACTGAACTTGACTTGACTTGACGATGACTTGACCATGAGTAAGATGAAAAATAAAGACGAAAGAATAAAAATAACAAGGAAAAATAAACGTAAGACTTGGCGGTAAGGCCTAGATGCCAAAGCCAGCCCGAAAGGGAAAAAACTTCGAAAAAAAAAAAAAAAAACTGACTTGAGTGAGCGAAGCGAAATGCGAATTTGATAATTCATGAAGAAATTACGGATATTTGCCGTGCCGCCGAAATAAATACACGGATGCAAAAATGTCTATAACAGATTTAAAACACACATTAAGGAAGTATGAGTTCCCAAACTGTGCCAAGGAAGCTCTTATTAGGATCGGTAAGACACGATTTCCGAATACACTATTTTGGTTCTGCACTTTTTGGATTGGGATTTGTAAATTGCCTGAATTTTATGTGTATTTTCTTCAGAGCAATTATTGGTGGGCCGCGGAGCCCCATCAAGTAAGCAGCTGGATGTAGCCATGGATATAATCGCAGAATTCGTGTTTTGCGAGACGGACCGGCGCGGGACTCGTCGAACCGTAGCCTTAAGCCCCTTGCAAGAGCTGCAGCTCATAGACGTTATGTGTGAATACCTTGGCTCGTGCGCAAATGAGATAACTAAGAACACGGTGTTTCTGTCCATGTTTGGTGGCATGGAAGGCCTGAGGAGGCTGAAGATATTGAGCATTCTTGCCAGTATGGGTGTCTCTGCGTCAAGTACCCCTGTAAGTGTGAAGAACAACCTCGTCGATATGTGTTGCTTTTTAAGACCTAAAATTAATATATTAGGGCACAATTTTGTGCTTGCTGTATCTTTAAGAGCTACAATGAATACAGTATGTATTCATTGTAGCTCTTAAAGATACAGGTCATTAGAATTAGAATTATTTATTTCAGTTAAAACAGCAAGCTTACAGTATATACCAAAGTGCCTACTGTCTAAAATTAAAACTTAAAAATACTCTTAGCGAATTAAATATAGTACAAATTTTATCATTAAAGATGTCGACATGTTGGACCTCGTGTACATAGGCATTTAAAAGAGTGAGAGCTCTTAGCGTTGGCGCATTATGAGTGTGACAAGTTCGCGGTGTGTGGCAGGCGAACAGTTGATGTCGACGGCGGCCACAGCGCACGTAATTGTCAGGCACACATAGTGGCATCATGCTCAAAGCGGTCGGATTATTCACTTAAGTCATAATGATTAAGGTCTCTAAAATCTTCAAAACCTACCTTTTCATGTCCAGGTCCTGCTAGCAGTGGGTGTGTGGCTTCAGCAGATGGGCTGCTCCTCCTCCCAGTCACTGCAACTTGTGGAAAACATTATACGGGACCACTTCTACCTTAACACATCTAACCAGGCATCTCTCCGATCCCTTGCCACAACTGCCCCACAATTTGTGGCTAACTTCATAACAGCTATCACAGAACTGTATATGCAAGAGGTTCAGGGGTTGAGGAAGATGCCTCCTAAGAATTTGTTGGAGGTAGTTACTTCTTGGGTGAGTTCAGTATTTTAAAAAGAATTTGTGTCTAATTCCTTAAAAAAAATTTGCATTTCCGCCTAATATTGTCCGTTCTCCATAGTAGTCAGAATATCCTGAAAATTAGAAGTCAGCAGCACTATCAAAACAACTATTAAAATCGAAATTGTAATCAAAATGTTGCAGCGATGTAGTTTGTTCAACACCATATAAATCGCTTGTGACTTTGCAGGTACAGTTCCTACATTGCTCTTGTTTGGCTCTTAGAATGTACCTAATAATTGCAGGTGTACACGAACCCGGCTTTGTGCATGTCGGCGCAGCTGAACCCGGCGGCGCTGCCGAGCGGCGCGATCCCCATGGCGGCCGTGACGCCCCTGGCGGGACTCGTGCACTGGTGCGCGCTGGCGCCGCTCTACGTCGACGAGGAGGGTATGCTGACGTTCCAGCTGTGTGTCATTAGCACCCAGATTTCGTGAACTTATCAAATGTTTCGACGGCGCGACGGTGCTTTGTCGCTTTTTATTATCATCACCACCATCTGCAGGTTTATAAATTCTTATTCCAGATGCAGAAATGGTGGAAGTCACCACACCACTAAAACGCATCAAAATCGAGCATGACGCCGAGCGCACCATCAAGCAAGTCACACATAAACGTCTCACAGAGTCCGAATTATATACTAAACTCCACCTGGGAGTTCTGAATAGCCTCCGCGCGGGGCGACGGCCTATGGGGCCTCCGACGGCCATCAGCGCGCATTTGATAGCGGCACTGACAAGCCGGGTGCAGGCATATGCTCAACAGGTGGTGAATGGAGGAGGAAAGCTACAAACTGATGATAAGTTACAGGTATTTTTCTTATGACAAACATAAATCCATGGCAATGCATCAATCTACATAGTTAGCCTGTATAGTGTGATTGAGTATCATACAATAATTCACTCAATCCAACAAACACAATATAGGCATTGCATTCCTCGCCCCTCATAATTATGCTTTTCTTTAACTATGAGTTTGCAACCTAACACTATGGAATGCTGACTGCCAGAGTAAAACATGGGTATGTGCTCTAGGAAAGCCTATTTAACTTGCATCTAGTTATTAGAGAACCAGTGGGATAACTCCTCTATGATAAATGTAGTTGAAAGGTCATAAAATAAACAAAACTAATCTCTATTTTCAGAACTGCTTAGACAGAATAGGCCAATCAGTCCAAGTGGCACTGGCAAATGGCTGCATCTACGGCAACATCAACAGCCTCCTGGCATGCCTGGACACCTTGCCAGAGAATCGACTCCTCAGGATCATCATCAAGACCCACCAGCAGATGTGACCAGTGCCAGTTGTGTCAGCTCTGATCTGTAATGTAGCCTTCATTTAGGCTTTAGTTTTGCAAATCTGTTTTAATGATGTGCAGTTATTTGGAAATACAATAAGGAAATTCCCACTAGTTGAAAGGAAGGTACCTACCGAAAAAAAACAACTGCTGTGTATGTACAATTATAATTTTTAAAGTCAATGTACATCTCCAGTTCTAACAATTTTTACATATAACTTATTAAGGATTACAATTTAAAATTATAGCGTTAAAGTATAGTGTTAAGTTTAAAATTAAAAACTGTGATACTAATACAAGTATTTATTTCAAAATGGCTTAAATCTACGACTCTGTTTTATTTGAGCTATTTTTCTTTTATCTTCTTCAAACTTCTGCCTCAAAGTGACAATGTGCTTCATCTTGGATTCCCTGATTTGAAAAGTGTAGAAGTTCTTCAATTCTTTCCTCTTTTTATTCTTTTCCTCTTTCTGCATTATTTTGTTTTCTACTTTCTCTGAGCGGGCAAAGCTTTGGACTTTACCCCGTTTGGTAACAGTCACCCATCCTTCATCATCCTCCTGTTCCAACTCTTTCTCCTTATCCTCAGCCTTCTTAGTATCCTCATCATGTCTCTTCATGAAGTTTTCCACCTTTTCTTTCAAACTAGTCTGTGTCAGTATTGAACTGTTGTATTGTTCCATCCACTTGCTCATACCAGTCAGGATCTTGTGTTTATCTGAGTTCATTGGTTCTAACTTGGATAGTTTCAATGCTTTGTCCACTTCCACAACTTTACTGAAGACTATGTAACCTATTCTGAAAGATGGTTTCTGTATTTCTGGCGTGAATCTTTCTACGGTAGGCTCTGTAGAGGTTGGCTTGAGACATAGTTGCACTGATTCTACATTACCAGCTTCTTGGAACGCGTTTGCTATACCTTTTTCATCAGCGTAAGGTGGAATGTTCACCACAAATAAAGTCCGTCCTGAAGGTTTATCTTTAGAGTGATCTCTTACCGAATGTTCCTTGAAATAAATAGTATGTGGGTGCTCGGAATCTTCATTTAATTTTAGCTTTAAAGCTGAAAAAATGACAAGGGAAATTACTTAGTATTAAATTAATTAGTAGGTATATATTTGTGTGGTAGTTTTTGTGCAGTTGTGACTTCAGTAATAAATTACCTCTAAAGTCATGTGAGCGTTTAGTCGACTTCATCGTGTTATGCACTTTAATATGGCTTTTTTCAATTATGCTATACATTCGATTATGCTTGCATTTGTAATGTAAATAAACACATCACCATGTTTCGAAAAAGTGAGGTTATTCTTCTCTTCTTGTCATTTTACAATTAGTTCCGTTCAAAAATGGTAAGTGAGCAAAGTCATGCCGAAGGATGGTCCTGCCTTACATCACACATTTCGGTAATGGTACATAGGTAGCTCATAGGCTCCAAAATGAAATAAAGCTGGTTTTGATAAAAAGTAAGTACATACTTAGATTATAGGCCAAAAATAAGAAGGAATATTCAAATGTTATGTATGCACCTAACGCAATTTCGTTCAGGAACCGACAGATAATCGTTCACTGAACATGCATGACAGTATCCAATCTGCCACAACTGTCACTGTCACTGTCTTTGTGTGTGTCACGCTTTCCAAAAGAAGAATTACTTCCAGTGTCTGTTGGCGGAGTTTATCTGTTTTGTTTCGTATTTTGGCGTAATTTTACGGCCATGTGTGGATATATTTACGTATTTGACGAAATTTTTAGTGATGCTATCCACCACTGTAAATAGTAAAGTGAAAAACACCAGAGGACCGGAGAACTCCGACGCTCTGGATCGGGAAGAAACCAGTCAAGAAAACACCAATCATCAGAGGGTCAGAGGTTATGTTAGCTCCTACGATGCGTCCTCCTCGTTTGGGGGACCCACCAGGGATGGCCATTTCCGGTCCCGCGGCCGTGGGTCCGAGTTCCGGGCGTCGCGCGGTGGCGGCAGGGGTCGCGGCGGATTCCCGCTTCGGGGCGACCGCGACCCCCTCGATAATCCCTATAAATACAACGAATCGCTAGGCCAAGGCGCCAACGACTCCTGGTCTCAAGGAACCGGTGGTGGAAAATTTTATGAGCGAGCAGAGGTTGTCGTCAACCTCCCGGAGGACCCGCGGATCTCCAAGCTGCTGCGGCGGCTGTGCGCCGAGCTGGACATCGAGAAGTCGCTCGTGATCTGTGCCAAACTTCAGGATGCCATCATGCTGCCTGATAACACCCATTACATACGGCGGGCTTACGATATATTAGTGGATTCACTCCTTGATGTGTTGTACGATGGGCCGAGCCCTGAAACCAAGGAAGGTGCAGCTGTTGTGCTAGGCAGGATTGGCTATGTGATGGGTCCTGATTTCAGAAAACACATGGATTGGATTTCATCCATTTATGCAGTGCATAACACTTCTATCAAGCATTTGCTCATACTCTCCTTCACAGAGACTTTTCAACTTGATTTTCAGACACCTCATTTGGCAGATTTTGCAGAGATGACTTTGGGGGAGCTACAGTCAATCATTGAGAGCACTGACTCGTCTGATGTGTTCATTGCGGCAATCAACGCAGTGATTGTGATTTCTAACTCCTATCCTGAACATTTTACAAATCATTTTGTGGACACAGTTGACATTTTGGTTGGATGGACTGTTGACATAGCACAACCAAGGAAGATAAAAGACTTTACACTTGAGTCAATGTTGAAACTGAGCCGACATTGGCAAGCTGATGTTGGGTTCTCGGTGAATTTACTCAACCAATTTATAGAAGACATGGTGACATTATCCAAAGACTTGGAATCAGAAAAGGATGACCCAGCATCCTATGAAGTTTGCCTGCTGAAGATTACAGCATTTCTCAATGTGTTTAATACAGTTGTGAAGAGCTTAGGTTCACTATTGAACCCCTCAGTGTCCCAAAGTATTTCCTGGACTTTTTTGACCGAAGCATTGACAAAAATACTGCAAGTTTTAACAAATGCATTGCAGGATGAAGTGGAAACTGACTTGATACTGGCAGGTAATGAGTGCATTTGCTTATTATTGAAACATCTACAATCCAAGACTACTTCATGCATGCCAGCATTATTTTCTATAATAACAATTGAATTGATGACTTACCTGAATACTGACTCCACTGTCTGTCTCAGTGTGATTGACTTGATTTCTGTGACGATAAAAGAAATAGCTTCAAACCTTCCCATTGAGTTCATAACTCAGATTTTAGGGCCTGAGTCCTTGCTACGTCCCCTGCGCTACTCAGAATGCTCTGAAATACAAAATAGTGTGAAGTCGGTGTACATCAATCTTCTGAACTTGAAAAACATACCTCTTTTACAAGAGACCTACAAGTATGTGTTGATGGATATCCAAAACTCATACTCAGTTGTAATCCCTGATGTGAATATCATAAAAGCAGAATTCACTGAGATGGTTAGTAAAGATGATGCAGAGAAGAATGTGATATTTTACCTACAATGCCTATCAGAGCTTGCTAATGCCAGTAACTCCATCATAGGAATGTGGGCCTTACAGCCAAGTATTTTAGAACTATTGGCAATCAAAATGTGCCCTAACAATGAGAATTTGATAAAATCCTCACCAGCGCTGCAGTTTTGTGTCCTCTATTTACTCTATTCCCATTGCAAGAAGAACAACCATTTTGTAGCATCGAGTGAGCTGGTAACCAACACCCAGCAAAGAGCCAGTGACATGTTTGGGTTGTCCAACCTAAACATCGGAGAGGTATCAGGATCCAGTCCCACATCTGGGCACCTCACAGTGATATTAAACACCTTGAGCTCGATACTTGATGATGAAATGCCAAAAGAGACATTATTGTTGGCATTACAATGGACTTCGGACATTTTCGGCCATTTGGATAAGTATCTACACATAGTGAGCAGATCAAAAGGGTTTATGGTTTTGCTCACTAATATGTTGACGCTAGGATACAGTTTCGACGAGAGAATAGTGTTGCTTGTTATGAAGAACTGCCAACATCTGCTTCGAAACCATTTTACGTGGAACGTAATGATCCTGAAGACCATAGCAGTACTCTGTATCTTGCATATTGATAATCAGAATAAGCAGGTGTCAAATATTTGCAAAGACGTTCTGTTTGACTTGCCGTGGGATATAGTACAACTGGAATTAGATAATCAACTGGTGAAGGTATTCACGAGCCGTAAAACTACTCTGCGAATTCTTAATAGCGATACCAAATCTAATTCGTTCAAGGAATACCTGATTCGTGGGTCATTTTCGAATATGTCGAATCAGCACTTCAAAGTCGTCGTGAACTACCTTCTTCAGTTGGTCTTCAATGACAAGAACTGTTTGACCGATATATTTCTTAACTCCTGGCCGATACAATCTGACGAAGAGAACAACTTATTGTTTTTCCGACAATGTGCTACGAACTTTTCCTCCATTTGTATAAGCTGGGCGCTCTCGGAACTAGCACACACCTGTGTCGCATTAAAACTTAGAACTCCTTTGGGAAAACCTCAAGAAACTTTTACGAAAATAGAAACCGCGGTGAAATGTATCGCGAGAGATACTTCTTCAACAGAGTCGAAGTATGAAGGCACTACTCAGCATAAACTGGTAGACATTATTGTTGCAGAACAGAAAAGAGCCCGCTGGGTAACAGAGTTCATGATGTTTCTAGAGAAATATATCTACAACGCCGTGGAAGGTACAGCTACCGTGTTACCAGCCGTCGGAAAGCCAGTAAAAACGTTCTTTCACACGAATAGATCCACGTGCCGCGAATGGTTGAATAGGGTTCGCCCAGCGGCGTTGGCGGTTAGCATTTATTCGGGACATTATGGTGCCTCTGTGTATCATGCTACGTTGATTCTACAAACAGCGGCTAATTCGACTACCAACATCGACATCGAGGCTATAACGATGAGCGTCGCTCGCGCTCTTATAAAACTTGAAGAGCCTGAAGTTTTACACGGTCTGTACATTTGGATCAAGCAAACCTTCGACAAGAAGTTCATATGGTTGAAAGGAGCTGCAGAGCAAGCTAATTCAAGACATGAGCTAGCAGTGGAATTTTACAAAAAAATTATGAACTTGAAATCATCTCAAGATGAAAAAAAAGAGGAAACATCTCCATATCAATTGGACACAAGAAGCAGTAGATTCATTGATGAACAAATAATGCAAAGTTACAAATGTATACAAAACTGGGGAGAAATGCAGACTTGGAAGGAGTGTGTTGAACATAACATGCACAATACTCAATGGGATTCGTTCACGGATCTAAAACAGTTTGAAGATGATTCAGACATTCCAATAGAACTGAGTAACTGGGATATTTTGGACCAGGAAAGCAATGATGTGCACAAAAATGCTTGTTCTTATCAAGGGTTATTGAACAAAATTGAGTCTACTCTCGTTTACACAGCTGTGAATATTTACAACAACGATTATAATGGAAAATATGCAGACTTATTAACTTACTGTGAAACATTACTCAGTTCTGCTACAGAAGAGTTCTCTAAAAGTAATTCTGTATATTTTCTCAAAGAGGTCGCCGTGCTCCAGCTGGCCAATCACGGTTTGAAAGAAATTACGAAGGTTGGGAAAGCAATAAATAATCCTTTCAAGCCATCGGCGGTTAAAGATTATAAGTACTGCACTGAGCTGAAAAATCTAAGCAAGATATTGTGGTGGAATCAGTACTTCATGAAGCTCAACCCAACTGAAGAAAATATTTACTTCGCGGAATGTCTCCGTCTAGATGTTGTAAAAAGCGCTCGAAAAAATGCAAACTTGGCTATGTCAAATAGGGAGCTGTTGAGACATTTCAAACACAACTCTGCTTTTCAAATGTATTTGGGTCACGTGGACAACTTAGATGATTTAAGCGATCTTCTTCTCGTATCAGCGAACACGTACGATTTGGACATTTGGACTCTAAATAATGCAACAGCGTTGAGTGAACTCTGCAAATTGACGTATAATAAAGAAGAGACTAAAATGAGGGCTATAAATCTGTGCGCAAGCGTTTCACTCGGATTTTCTCAAAGATTGGCGATGGGGGAACAGAGCTATGAACTGCGGGAAAAAGGTACTAGAATGTTACTCACTCTTTCAAAATGGGTTCAAAGCGAAAGTGAAAACGTCCTAGAGAATGAATCACCGCTTAGAAAATTTGTATCAGCTTTGCCAGAAATTGGTCTGGTTGACAACAACGTATCAGAAAATGTCATTCCACTATCTGATTCTGCGGTAGGGAAATTGCTGCAGTTCGGCGTTAATCAATGCCCAGGATTGGCAAAAGCTTGGGCCAGCTTCGCGGGCTGGTGCTTCAGGTGGGGTAGGAAGATGGTGGAATACAGCTCAAAAACTGGTGAGCAACTGACTGAAAACGATAAACTACAGATAGAAAGCGTTATGATGTCGGACGTCGGATGCTCACCTCAAGACTTCGAAGCTGTGTGTGAAATACTGTCCAAAACTAAAGCCACTTGTGACGATGAAGATATTGACTGGAACGAGATCAACACATCAGAAATGATACTGAGTCAACTACGTACTGTGCCCTGTCTAAGCAACGCCTGTGCTGTAAATCTTGCTATGCTGGTAGATATCTGGCGTCAAGCACAAAAAAGAGTATTTTCCTATTTCGAGTTGTCTGCTGATGCTTACTTTAAGTTTCTACAACTTATATGCGCTGCGGATTATATCAATCATAGCGGAGAAAACGCTGTAGTCAATGCAACACTGAGACTACTTCGGTTGATTGTAAAACATGCGATGGAGCTACAAACTGTCCTCGAGTCAGGATTAGCTAACACACCGACTCAACCTTGGAAAGTTATTATTCCGCAACTGTTTTCAAGACTCAACCACCCCGAAACATACGTGCGGAAATGTGTGTCTGACTTACTTTGTAGATTGGCAGAAGATACACCACATTTAATCACTTTCCCGGCTGTTGTTGGTGCTGTAGAAAACGAACAGAACGAGCTCTACGAGCTAAACATAGTGAGATCGTTCCTCTCTCATGACGCTGAGAGCCTAGAAGAAAATGAAGATTTAGATGACTCTGCAAGTGACAAAGTTATTAATAATGAACTCAACTCTTGCTTTCTGGACATGGTGCAAACATTATCTAAGCAAGCTCCAAAAACGATTCTTCAGGTGAAGCTGTTAGTCAAAGAATTGCAAAGAATCACGTTACTGTGGGATGAATTATGCCTTGGAACATTAGCTCAACATCACTCTGATTTCACTAAACGTCTCTCTCAGATGGAAGTTGAAATAGTAAAGGTAAAAGAAAATGTCAATTTGGCGGCTGAAGATAAGGAATATCTTATTAAAGAGAAGCATAGAATCATATTTGAACCAGTAATTTACGTGCTAGAGCAGCTCAGTCGCGTGACATCTGCTAAGCCAGAAACACCTCATGAAGTGGCGTTCCAAACCAAATTTCAGTCCCTTATAATTGATGTCATCGATAAACTTAGAAATCCTACTAATCCAGAAAAACCACAGGAGTCATGGGCTCCTTTGAAACAACTACAAATCAAGCTTCAACAGAAGGTAAACAAGAGAACATCTTACATATTGAGGATGTCTGATATCAGTCCCGTGTTAGCTGAGTTGAAAGATACTGTCATCACAATGCCAGGAGTGCATACCAATCAGCGAACAGTCAGAGTCACCATAAGGTCAGTAGAAAATAACGTGGCTATACTACCTACAAAAACCCGTCCGAAGAAGTTGGTATTCTACGGATCCGATGGCAAAGCCTACACGTACTTATTCAAGGGATTGGAAGATTTGCACCTTGACGAGAGAATAATGCAGCTGTTGTCTATCACAAACACGATGATGGCTCGCGACTCTGAAAACAACGACAATCAAACGTATAGGGCGCGTCACTACTCCGTGATTCCCTTAGGACCCCGGTCTGGACTGATCAGTTGGGTGGACAACGTCACGCCGCTGTTCGCTTTGTACAAGCGTTGGCAGAACAGAGAAGCGGCGATGCTCTCTGCGAAGACAAACAAGACTGTCAATGTTGCGCGTCCATCGGAACTCTTCTATAACAAACTGAACCCTCTTCTCAAAGAAGCTGGTGTATCAACGGAGAATAGGAAAGAATGGCCGGTGTCAGTGCTGAAGCAGGTTCTGCAGGAGCTGTCAGTTGAGACTCCGAAAGATCTCCTCTGGCGGGAGTTGTGGTGCGGAAGTGTGACTCCGGAACAGTGGTGGCAGATGGTCCGTAGGTATAGTTATTCGGTTGCCGTGATGAGTACGATCGGGTACATCATTGGGTTAGGCGATAGACACTTGGACAATGTGCTAGTGGACTTGACGTCGGGTGAAGTGGTGCATATTGACTATAACGTGTGCTTCGAGAAAGGCAAGACGCTGCGAGTTCCGGAGAAGGTGCCTTTCAGGATGACGCCGAACCTGGTGACAGCTCTCGGAGTCAGCGGTGTTGAGGTGAGTCTATTCAAATTAACTAATTTGTTTAACATTCACTCACTGCTTTTGTGGTTTCATGGTCAAAGTCAAAAGGCGTTTATTGCAATAAAATCACTAGGATCACTTTGAAACATGGGCTTCTATCATATCGTGCAATTATGTTTTAAGCCCAAGGAGGCTATTTCATAATATAAACTTCAACCGAAATAAAACCCCGACCCCAACACATATGACGCAACATATTCAAATTTTTATATTTGTCGATACTTAACCACAGAATAAATAATAGTACAGGTATACAAGGATAACTCCGTGAAGGCATTTAAATGAATAGCGACTCTCGTTCCATGCAATAAAGTGCTACTAAGCTCGCTTGGCGCTGCGTGTAGGCTAGTGTATCGGATGTTTATGTCGTTTCATTATCGCTCTGTCTAGTAGGGTCGTCTACGATATGACTATTATAAATGCGAAAGTTTGGATGGGTGCATGTTTGTTAATCAATCACGCCAGAACGCCAACGGATCTAGATGAAATTTGACAAAGAGATAGATTAATAGTTACATTTTATCTGGGTACCGCGCGAGCGTAGGAAGGGGGGCAAGCCAGTCTCCTAATTAGTTAGATATGTATCTATGTTGGTTGGTATTATAAATTACTAGCTTGCGCACGCGGCTTCTGTACGTCGGCTATGTAAAGAACTCTATACATTCAACAAGTTTCATAGAAGTCCGTTGAGCCGTTACGGCGTGATTCAACCACAAACATCCTCACAAACTTTCGCATTCCTAATATAAGATTAGTAGGATGCTAGTTCTTCTACACAAAATGACATTCTAATCAAAATATTACTTACATTACAAGTTCATAAAACGGTGAAGGAAAACTTCATGAGGATACCAGTACCTACCTAATGGGGCCACTACCACCACACCACCAGTGCTCAATCCGATAAAACGTTTTTTAGTAAGAAGCTGTTTGTACGGTGTAGGTCACAGCGCGCGTCACCTATTGAATGGACCCCAATATTGGGGCAGCGCAGAGTAGGTATTTATCTCTCGTAAAATGTGGATTGCGCCAGGCCTGGTTATACATATTTTAGTTCATTAAATTCTCATTTGAATATGAAATCTCAAACAATCAAATATTCTGTTTTTGATTAGATGCGACATACTTTAGCGCTGCTATATCCTGTGTTCGCACTTTCGCAGATAACTATCTAAATACTCTCTTTCGCTTTTTAGCCCGAAAGTTATAAAAAAAAAAATAACACTCAACAGTTACATACATAGTCCTGACACCACCCTTCGATTCCCTACGTGGGTATCAAAAACTACGAGAATTATGTATAATATACATATCGATCAACATTTATGTAATAATGATCTTATTTTACAGCCACATGCCATGAATCACGATAAATAAAATAACCGAAGTAACTATTTATATTTTCATATACTTTAATTTTACATAGAACATCTTTTATTATATCATTTAAATACCTATATCCATTTTATTTCTCAGAGAATCTTTTGATAAAACTCTTATGGCAGGGAACTCATTATAATCTTTCAATAAAATTTCAACAATAAAGCTTTTAAAAACTTGAGCGTAGATTTAAACAGGTACCTAGATGCGAAGGGGTACCTACAGTCACTAACAATTTTTTATTACTAGAAGCGTTTCACGTTTCCCACAAACGTCTGTTTGTCCGTATAACACACTACACTACATCTGGGGGACGGCTGGTCGGCCTGTGGACCGGAGTCGGTCCGTCCGGCGCGTACGAGGGGTTGGTGTCCCCTCTCTCAGATTCCATGTAGCCTGCGTTTTCTATTATTCGGCACCTCGAGGTGTCCGATCCCGAGCTTTCTCTTTCCACGTACATAAGTCTAGCTGGTCTGCCTCCGAAGCCGGCGAGGGTGCTGGGCGTATTTGAGTGTGTAATGGAACCCTCTCTTAGCGCCACTGAGCCTTTCCTCCTCTCTGGAGCAGGGGATCCCCTGTATTCGGAAGTGTCAGGTCTCTTGCATCGCAGAAGCTTTGCGAAAGCCGCTCGGAAGCCTGCGTTTTTCCACGCATAGATGAGTGGGTTGATCCCGGAGTTGGACATGGCGAGTGATGACGTCAGTCGGTACGCTATGTGGTTGTCGAGTGGCATGACGGGCAGCGTCTGTGCGCACGCCACCACCACGAACGGCATCCAGCATATTGAAAAAGACCCAAGGACTAGGAGTACCACCTGAAACGTGACAATAATATGTTTAATTTGTCGCGAGATACCTAAAAATCAGCTACGGATACAAATTACAAAGATATTTCTGATTCAATAAGTTTACGGAATAAAACCCAGGCAATAGTCAAGTTTGGTTCCATTTTGATATTTTGCGCTTTATTATCGCATCTTTGAACTATAAACTATAGAACTGTAGACACCGGGCTTGCCGTTGGTTGGCCTGAGGGTCCAGCTAATATTACCTAATACCGTTTGAAAATATTATTTCAGAGTATTGAAAAATCTGCCGTGCTATTGCGTAAGCGAAATAGTGTACGTAAATTCGAATATATCTTTAAAAATCATAGCAATATCTAAAACTTCTACAAGGGAAAACATCTCGACATCAACTCCCTCCTTTTTAGTTTGAATCCTTTTGGATTTGCAAATTGCTAAAATGTGTTGTTGTTACAATGATTTCAAAGTACATATCATCTTCATTACCTTGTCGCTTACGAAAAAGCATCGCTGGTCATCACCCTAGTGATCTCCAGGACGAATTTGTTTACCTGTATGCTCTTCCAATCATTGGCGCCGGTAGGGCAGCAAGTGTTGGCTCGCATTCGTCTCGCATGACACGCAGCCTCCCTCCATATCCGCCAGTACAGAATGAACATCACCACCCAAATGAGCGAGAACATCGGTGCTAGGATTGTCGTCGTGTACGATTTCGGGACTACCTGAAAACAGAAACAATAATTCTAATTATTTATTTAGCAAGATGCAAGCAATAAGTTCGTAGAAATCATCATCATCATCAGCCTATAGAAGGCCATTGCTGGACATAGGCCTCCCCCAAAGAGTTCCATGACGATCGTTCTTGAGCCATCTCCATCCACCGACTTCCCGCAATTTTCACAATGCCTCGGTCCATCGTTTGGGGGTCCTTCCATCACTGCGTCACTGATGGTTCACCCGGTCACCCGGTTCGTGGTCGGCGTGGTCCTTCATAAAAATACGCGCCAAAATCATAACACTTTGATTGAAACGGGCAATCTGCTTTCATATTTCTAAGTTTATCATCATAAAAGCCTATCCTTGATGTATTTGTCGGCCTTTTTTTGGCTTTTTCACAACAAAAAACAAAAATAATAGGTATAACGAATCATGCAATTGTCAAACTTACTTCATTCATTTCACACGACACTCCGTCCTCCCAGTCGTTCCAGAATATAGGAATGCAGCTGATGCAGAGAGCTACCGACCAGGTAGCGCTCATTAGCAGCCTCGTCACGACCTTCGTCATGTAGCGGCTGTAGTGCAACGGGTGCACTATCGCTATGTACCTGGAACACGAATGCACAAAGTATCAGTATAGCTTACCAGATGAGAATATTATAAATGCGAAGGTTTGCAAAGATGTAAAAAGGTTTGTTAGTCAATAACGCTGTAATCATTGAACGGACTGGGATGAATTTTGACATGTTTGTAGTAAATAGCCTGGAATATAAAGTTTAGGTACTTTTTACCCCGGTACCGCGCGAGCGAAGACGCGGGCGTAGCTAGTTATTTATACACTTTGAAACATCTAAAAAATTTGTACCTCTATACTAGATTTTTACAGTTATATTAACATAGTGAAATTGTTTATTTGTCAAAAATGTGTGGCTTTTTTGACAGGAAACAACATTACCATGGTAATCTACCTACGCACAACCGTTACTCTAATACAGGAACCGGTCATTACCTGTCTACAGCTATCGCTATAATGTTGTAAATGGACGCCAGACACGCCAGTATTATCAGGATGAACCGCATCAGGCAGGACCACTTCATCCTGCCAAAGTCTTCGTCGAGGTAGAAGACGAGATGGTAGGGCAGCGTGAGGCCCACCATCAGGTCGGATATGGCCAGGTTGAGCACGAACTGGTTGGAGACCAGCGAGGAGAGCCGCCGGCTGAGCGTCACGGCGAGGATGGTGAGCGTGTTGCCGCTCACGATGAGCAGCATGAGCGTGCCGTCCACGAGGCTCCACGCCCAGTAGTTGTCGGAACCGGGCGCCGCCGCCTTCCGCGCCTCGGTCGCGTTCTGCCACCCCTCGCTCTCATTGCCGATTGCAAAGTCCATAACATCGCTGGCCGCGGTCGCCAGCGCCCACTCGGAGCTGTTCGACGTCGTGGTCGAATCTCACGCGAGCATTCTCTTAACTGTTACCGTCGCACGTTACTCGCGTTTCTGTCGCGCACACACGAACGGTCTGCTCCCACTCGCACTGTTTGCACATTTTCATCTGCACTCGTTTCCGCACTGTATACCTGCAAAGGAGAAGTTATTTTAATTATATTTGTGTTTAACTTGGGTGGGGTACGTCTCTTGGAAATGCATAGCGGCTTGGACAAATAGTTCACGCCGAGAGGCCGCTTGGCGAGAGTAAAGCGCCATTCGGTATGCGAGGGCGCGTACTCCTCACAAATTACTTTACTGGGGACTTACTGCGTTCCGGTTGGCGCGTACCTAAATCACATTATGAACTTTTCCAAGGATCCTAGTGGGACGGCGACGGGTGCGAGTGCCGCTCCGATGCCTTGACCCTCATCGATGAATTATTTATGTTCAACAATATAAGAGCTTTGTCTGTCTGCTGCTTAATCGATCGCCGTGCCGCTTGAAATTAATTATTTTCAGCCGAAGGCCACTGGTTCATAAAGTTGCTCCAATTCGACTGACTTTTCGTTACAATTCAAGGTGAAGTCCTTGAAAGTATTTTTATTGAATAAGTTAGTTATGATTATTGATTGGTTTTATGACTGTATTTTTACAGCTTTTATTGTATTTTGACGGTAGGCACAGGTATTTGATTCATATCTAAATCTAAACTAATCCTAAAATTCGATTGACGAAGGTCGTCTGTCGGCTGACTGCGATAGGCTGAGAATGAGTGCTGTGCAAATAGCTGGTTGCCACGCTTTGTCTAATATTAATAACAATCGTTATAAAAATGCTTAGTAGTTATTCTTTCATACATTTATTATACGGCGTATTTGTTAGCCGGTGAAATATTTATCCCAAATGTAACTGACAAATTCAATTAATATCCAGCTAGCTTAGGGCCAACTGAAGATGAGAATTAGAATTTCAAATGAGAACTGATCAAATCATGAAGCTTATTAGATTTAATTTATCGTCAACTCTGCCCTCATTAGTGGCAATTCTTTTTTACCGCCTTAATAATGGAGGATTTTATAAATTTGGAGGCTGTGTATTTTATTTGAATATATTATGTACACCGATTAACGGCTGGCCCGATTTCAATGGTTTTTTTTCTCTATTGTGCAGGGAATTACTCCGAGGTCCAATATAAATTAAATTTATGTGAGATTAGTATTTTTTCCATGGCATACTTGAAAAACTATATTATCACTCTGTGTTTTTTTGTGCCGTGCAGATTTGCTCACGCTCGAGGGATTGGAACCGTACGTACCAGCTAGGAATCTGGAAAAGAATGAAGCTCGGCGTGAAAATTCACGCATGCGGGACAAATCCCGCGTGCATGAGTCAATTCGAATGATGCTAAAACACCCTTAATATTGTTATATAGCACCCTTATTATTCTACCTTGTATCTTCGTGATACAATCGTTTTTATATGCTAGGTATATTGCCAACTATGCCTGTAAATTATTTTACCAATAAATGCTTATGACTTATGACTAAAACCTTAAGTAATATACAATTTTTTTTTTGTTATACGGAGGCAAACAGGCTTACGGCCCTCCTGATGATAAGTGGTTACCGTCGCCTATTGACATTAGCAACACCTGGAGTATTGCTAATGCGTTGCCTGCCGAACCCCTCCCCCACCTAAAGAGCTAAAGTAAAATACTACCACTAAAACGTAATTATAAATTATTCTGTGGATGTATATTAATTTCGTTATCCGGCCCGATGCTCTTGAACGTCTTTTTGCGAGTTAATGAGTAATGAAATTATGACCGGCCCATTTGTTCGCAACATGTCGGTGGATTATTGCTAGCGGCCATTTCGCGGTATTTTGTGTCGCTGATATAGAGGGCTACATTCGGATATTTAGATAATTTATTCGGTTACTGTGACCGATAACAGGGGCTTTTGAATCTGATTTAATGAATGCAGTAAATAAATATTGCAGTGAGCTTTTGTATGAGTTCATTCATCAACGTAAACGTTTATAATTACAGATCTAAAACTCTAATAACAGAAGTTCCATACGGCAAACATGTCAAAAACAAAATGCAGGCTTGATGAATGAAACGTCAAAGTATGTAGCACACAAGTCAAGCCACACAATGACTGTTAGCAAATTGCAATTTGTACAATAATTTCCGTGTCGGGTAGGTAGAGTTCACATGGAATTGAGCTTACAGATCAGCTTATGGGGACTTACAATTGCAGGTCTTGAGAATCAATCACTTGGAACTTTTATAAATGCAAATGTAAGTCCCCATTAAAAAAAAAACACTAAATTTAATTTCTTAAATGGATACTAATTTCTTTGATTCATATAAATGCACAACTGCAAATCGCATGTGACAATCGGGACCTAGTATTCCGGTCACAGGTCTACTCAGCTAACTTAGAATGCCCTTTGTCGTCCAATGATAGCACTTAATATGCCGCTCAAGTGCCTAATCATTGCCGACTTTAGTGTTCGCAGTGTGCGCAGGATGTCAGCTTCAAGTATTTCGACTTGATTGATATGCTTGTTTTTTTTATACAACTGTGGTGGCAAACAAGCATACGGCCCACCTGTTGGTAACCGGTTACCGTAGCCTATGAGCGCTTGCAATAGCCAGAGGCATCACGCACGCGTTGCCGACCCCGAACCCTCTCCCCCCCTAAAGAGCTCTGGCAACCTTACTCACCGCAGGAACACAACACTATTTGAATCAAATAATGTTATTTGGCTGCGATCTTCTGTAAGGCGGAGGTACCTCCCCAGGCGGGCTGCTCCAATTTAGAACGAGAAAATCTCGCTGTGCCCTACCTCCTAAAAAAACTGACTGCTGTCTTAAGAAAACTTTTCTTTTCGTGCTACGTGTTAGTTACGTAGTGTGTCTTACCGCAAATGTGCTGTCGGAAATGATGGACTTGTCTAAGAAATGTTTTGGTCGAATGTTTGGAAGTTGGTTTGAATCAAAGTAAACATTGGAACAATGCACGTTTATTTTTCCTTTGTACAGAAAAAAAACAATTGTCAGCTTCATATACTACACTCGAGAGCATAGAAATCGCACATAGCGGAATTTTCCTACATTTTAATTTCGACCCTTATTTTTTTTTAAATTAATGTGATGTTGCAAATATAACTTAAATTAAATTGAAGTACACACTGTTAGCTTCCTAAAAACACAAAATGTCTAGCCTTGACCTTCGAAATCATAACAGTGGCAACTAAACAATAGAATGGCCTAAATTAGCTCGTTTCAGGTAGCTCGGTTTGTGGGACTTTAAGCAGGTATAAAACGATAAGGGATGATTGAAATTACATCATTTGCATACCAACTCCCAGGCAGAAAGGTCCTTTAACGAATACGTCATCTCTCTAAACAAGAAAATGGATACCACACCAGAAGCAGCGTCTCAAGTGGTTGCACTTATCGAAGCTGGACAGAACCAAAGTCAAGTGGCTCGTCAATTAAATTTGAGCAGATATGCTGTTCGACGTGTATACCAGCGATATCAGCAAACTGGTGGCTATACCAGGCGACCAGGAACAGGCCGAAAACGTGCGACAACACAGCGCGATGACCGTTTCCTTGTGAATACATCACTACGAAATCGCCGGTTGAATGCAGTTCAACTCGGACAGCAGCTCCAGGAAGTTAGAGAAGTGGAAGTCAGTCGGTGGACCGTTAGAACAAGACTAGCCGAAGGAGGTCTGACAGCGCACAGACCAGCAACTGGCCCAAAATTGACCCCAGCGCACAGACAAGCACGCCTTCAGTTTGCTCGAAATCACGTTAATTGGACTATGGATCAATGGCAGGCAGTCCTCTTCTCCGACGAGTGCAGGATGTGCCTTCATGGTAACGACGGACGAGGTAGAGTCTACCGAAGATCTGGTGAGCGTTTTGCTCAATGTTGCATCTCCGAACGGGTCGCATACGGCGGTGGTTCGTGTATGTTCTGGGGAGGCATTTCTCTGGAAGCGAAAACCGAACTTGTCTTCATCACAGGGCCCGATACCGACCATCGATCGGGTGGATTGACTTCCCAACGTTACGTTGAGGAGATCCTGGAAGAACATGTTGTGCCCTTTTCTGGATTTATCGGCGAAAACTTCGTTTTTATGCAGGATAACGCTAGACCACACACCGCTGCTATAGTACGCCAGTACTTGGAGGAGGTTGAACTACTCGTTATGGCGTGGCCTGCTCGAAGCCCAGATCTCAATCCCATTGAGCACTTATGGGACGAACTAAAGAAACGAGTAAGAGCTAGAAACGCAGCGCCTACGAGTCTCAGAGAGCTCCAAACCGCGATCAAGGAAGAATGGGACAGCATACCGCAGGATTTCGTAAAAAAATTGATTTCTTCAATGAAACAGCGAATGGAAGCTGTTATTCAGGCTAGGGGAGGCAATACCTCGTATTAATAAATCGATACATTCACAAATTTATTGTTTTTTTAACCTTTTATACCTGCTCAAAGTCCCACAAACAGCGCTACTTGAAACGAGCTAATTTAGGCCATTCTATTGTTTAGTTGCCACTGTTATGATTTCGAAGGTCAAGGCTAGACATTTTGTGTTTTTAGGAAGCTAACAGTGTGTACTTCAATTTAATTTAAGTTATTTTTGCAACATCACATAAATTTAAAAAAAAATAAGCGTCGAAATTAAAATGTTGGAAAATTCCGCTATGTGCGATTTCTATGCTCTCGAGTGTATGTAAGCAATCGTGTGGGACCTGTATTTATAGTGTTGTTGCCGACCGGCCCCGTGTCATGTTTATTTCTATTGTCTCTCCTTTCCTACGAAGATTTATCTATTCAATTTAAGGTTATTGCATGTGTGTACGAGGAGGATGTTTATTGAAACATCCTTGTTATTTTGCGACATAATAAATCAATAGGAATAGTCTGTAGTCTGTCTGAGCCGACCTTTACGTAAAGTGTCTGCTTCGAATGCGACCTCTGTAGCAGGAGAATTTCAGTCAAAAACAAACATTCAATAATTATTTTATTTTATTTTTTTGACCTCGGTGGCAAAGCGGTCTCTTGCCCGACTGAGACGCAAGGGGTGCAGGTTCGATTCCCGCTGCGGGATATATGTTTGCATGATCTGCAAATATTTGTTCCGGGTCTGGTTGTTGTGGTTCTACGGTACTCGTAGTTTGTGATACCCGCGACACAGTTTATCATAGTGTGTCAGGACTATGAATGTGACAGTTGGGTAAAAAAAGTATTATTTTCATAGCTTCATAATTTATTGTTAATTTTTATTTCCGTGTTAATGAGTTATTACTTAGTAAAACCAATTATTTTATTTCATTATTTTTTTAACACGTTGAAACTCAGTTTCATTTTAAATTCAGTTACGTTTTCTTTGTTTCTTAGTATTAAAGCTTAAATTAAGAATATTTGATACAGAGGCCTTTTATCCTTATCTGAAGCTGGTAGGTAAAAAAAATACACAAGCGTTAATTGGGTCAGGCTTTAAGTTTTATCTATTTTAGCTGTTATCTTAGCACTTTCGCCTATGCATGGTAATTTACAGGTTAGTAGCCCTACTGTAATGTAGCTATGATAATATAAGTCTATGATTATGTAAGCACACAAGTTAGTATCACGGCAGAAATGTTTTAAAACTGGTAATCACTGGAGTCCCGAGTAAAGTCCCGGGTAGCTTGTCACGTGCCTTTGTTATCCCAGGACACTAAGCCAGACTTAATCGAATTGATACGAATCGATAAGTTTGCAATTAGAGTGAGAGTCGTAATTCTCAATCAGATTGGTACAATAGAGGTCGTTTGTTTACTACGGTCTACCCCAAGTTACTTCCGTCTGATATACAATGAAACGTGAAGTGGTATTATATGACTGGCTCTATTATAAGTTATGGACTGACAATATTATGGTTTAATAAATGTCAATGTTCTTCAATTTCAACTATCTGATTTAACATGCATACCCTCATAGCTCAGTTGGTAGTAACTCTGCCTTCTGCGCTAGAGGACAAACATTTGTGACTAACACAGATGTTTGTTCTGTGTCTGGGTGTTAAATATATATCTATTATGTATGTCAGTCTCTGGTGCCCATAGTACAGGCTATGCCTAGTTTGGGATCAGTTGACCGTGTGTGATATGTCCGGATTTTTTTTTTTTTTTATTTAAAATGTTTACAAGATATCTAATAATAGTTCAACGTTAACACAAACGGAATAAATTTAATGTTACAGTATTTTTGCTACATACAATTCAACGCAATATTGATATTCATATCCGTTGACCACAGCGCAAGAAACAATTTTGCAAATTGCATGCTCCAATTGTATAAACAGTGAGTTGTTAGCGGAAAATATAGTTACCAAGTTCACGCGAATCCCCTAAACGGGAATAAATCCTCTCCATATTTGAGGGTGTGGGGAGAAAGTTTCGTTCAATTTTCATTAATGTAGCCAGTGAATTTGGACAACGGCGTGAACGCGAATGACAAAACTAATTTGAAAGTCCAAGGACGGTTATATGGCGATAGCAAGGCCGATTACTTGACGCTTTGTCGAGAATTTGTAAGGAAAAGTTTCTTGAAGGAAATATTCGGTGAGGATTCTCCTCAGATTAGAGGTAAATTTTGCACGCACGAAGAAATTAAACTTGTTCATGGGAACGTTATGATACTACACAAATCATGTAGTATTCGTTGTAATGGCGGTGAGTGAGTGTATGGTACCATTCGTCAGTTGGTACATTGGTATTTCTATGAATCTTTTACTCATAATTATTGTCCTTTTAGTTCTTGAAACAAAATACATATTCACAGTTACGTCTCTGGCTATCTATTGCTTGCTTGCTGGTCGTGTCACTGATTTTTTCTTGGTCATCCTGTATTAGGCCAGTGTCCAGGTTGAGGAGGCTCTATGTATAAAAAAATATGTAATCTGCTAATAAAATAATTATTGATTCAAATAATTGGAAAAGTGATCACAAAAAGTTAATATTTACATCAGTCAATGATACCTATTCTAAGTAAACAAAAAATCTTTTATACGTACCGTTTTTTCCCTGAACCTAGTTCATTGCTATAATACAGAAAGTGTAATTCATAGATCAAACACTGCTCAAGTGATTGGTAAGTTAATCTCAAACAGTTGAACAAATAAAGTCGAATTCTCAACGATGACATCATAGGTTTCAAGATCCGCCAGCTCTCAAGTTGCGACACTACAAACAAAACGATGCCTCCGAAAACGTGTATTAAATTACATGATTACCTATCTATGATATGGAATAGCTGATGAAATCACATTCTTATTATCGTAAGATTACTTATATTCGATACAGCCTTAGCCCAGACTAGGATTCCCTGTGTCGTGACCACAAGAAACTACGAGTGCCATGGTACCACAACACCTAGACCCGCAACAAATATTTGCAGGTCATGCAAACATTTGTCCCGCAGCGGGAATCTAACCCTTGCGTCTTAGACGGACACTCGCCTACTACGCCACCGAGGTCGTCAAACAATGTTGCGGTGGTATAAACTCAATCCCTTATCAAAAGCCATTGCTAAACAGCTCTGTTATGTGGAATTCTGTAGACACTACTGATTTATAAATAGTAAATAGAGTACCCCTTATTAAATGTGGGCGATAACGATAAGCGTTATGGGTTAGGGAGGGCTGCCGGAGGTCGTCGGACTTTCGCCATTTACGTGTCAGCACCGCGGCATTTGATGGCTAAAAGATAAACTAATGTTATATCTGAAAATTATATCTCGAAATCCAATTATTGTGGACGTGCTCTGGAATTTATTTTTGCAAAACGATTGCACACAGGATATTAAAAAGCAAAACTGATTTGTTGAAATATAAAAATGTATTGACGTAAATAATATCAAGTCTTCTAGTTTAACAATTGTTTTATAGTTATTCTTTGATGAGTTTTTGAGCCCATCAGTACATATTAAATAATCGTTAGGTACTCAGTACATATGAAATAAATCTTCTCGTAATTCTTTATCCCTAATAAACTCAACTTTAGCCGTAACTTATAATTAAGTACCTACCTGTAACCTAATAATATGGACATGGAAGAGCGGGGTCTAACACAAGTAACCTTAAAGAAGGTCTCAACCCAGATTTAAATAATTGCAACATTTGGCTACAGCATTAAAAAAAAAACTAAAAGCCATCTCGAATATTTGAAATAAATCTAGATAATTTGTTCTTGCACTGTGATTAGTTTGAAGTGTCAGTGATTTCGCCTGGGAACACTAAAAAGGCGGGCTGAGTCTTCGAGAAGGCTTTGACATCAGCTCCGGCAATCTTATTGAAATTGTTGGAATATTTGAACGGATACAACTTTACTCGAATTGAAGTTCTCTGTTACATACCTACTGAATGTTTTAAAGAAACAAGCGAAAGTCATTGCTCGCTCATACTCCATCAAAGCATTAAATTAGAAAGAGAATTCAATCAAAAACTTAAAAATTGAATCGGGATTAGCTCTGGATGGATACACTTATCAAATTGAATGAGCTTTTATCATTTCAATCATAAGAGATTTCAATTCTTGAGGAGCTACTGTCGCGACGCGCCGCTTCTTGGTCAAGTCATACGTTAACCTCAGCATGTCTGAGTACATCTTAGTGACATTTAACTATTTGAAACCGATCTGCGTGACAAATAGACACCCCGAGACATAATAATTGGCCAAGTGTGTGTCGGACCACGCACATTTAAGGCTTCCGAAGTCAGTTGGCTTACAAACTTTTTAACATTATTTTACCTTTTTACGACATGACACGTCATCTGCATACATTTTTACAAGCCCGACTACTACCAGTAAAACTAGTAAAGCTTACTTTGGTGTGATTTTCCTTGTGATTTCATTATAATATCCTACTATTTTGAACACTCTTCAGGTATTCCCAAATAGCGATTAAGCCGGGGTCAGTTAACTCTAACAAGAAATGAACACTTCAAAAGCTGTATAAACTTATTGAAAGGAGCTGTATGATTCGAAAAAGTGTTCTCGAAACTTCCTAATATTTTTAAAAGACCTATCCAACGCATACCCGTAATTCACATATAGTTTTGCACTTCTTAGATACCTACACCTATGAGGATTCCAGTTTGTTGGGAATGGAAGCCTCTCAGGGTGCGATTCAGAATCGAAAGATAATATATTACCGCCGTCGTCAAAGTTCCAGTTAGATACAGTGTACAAGCTATAATTACTTTGTCTCATAACTATTTAACGACTTATATGCCCAGCGTGATCTCACAGTTGTGGGAAACTGCGGTAGTTTTTTTTGACAATATCAATTGGTAAATTGTACGCGGTAATGACTGTGAAGACTTTGAAATTGGTTTCATTTGCGCTTGCAATTAAATGGAATTGTGTCTGTTCAGGATGTCACGCAATATATTCATGTTTGAGGCCTGACTTTTATAGCCTTGACTTTGAAAAATATAGTTTTATTGATCACTTCCCACTCAGACACGGAATATAATTTTCATTCCAGAATCAATTTTATATAAGGAAGTATTTTTAGAAGCCGTGTTGGCCTAGTGGGAGGAACCCAGACGTGCATTAATTAGTTTTTCTATCAGGAAAATGGAATCGCGGATTATCACATGCTTCTAACGGTGAAGGAAAACATCGTGAGGAGACCAGTCATTATTCTTATTAGCGGCGATAGGTTGCAACCTGTCACGTATTGAATACTCACTACTGGTAAATGTGGGAATTTACCAGTAGTTAGTATTCTATAGTGCCAAAAGGTTCGGAAGTGCCTCTAACTAGCCCCCTTAGACATCTTCAAGAATCTGAACGCCTGGAGATCTGAGAGGTTGCCTACCATGCTTGGAGAGAAAGGTCGTGAGCCTTTTTTATACAGCTAAGTTGGCAAACAAGTATACGGCTGGTAAGCGGTTACCGTAGCCTACGAGCGCTTGCAATACCAGAGGCACACGCACGCGTTGGCGACTCCGAACCCCCTCCCCCCTTAAATAGCTCTGGCAACCTTGCTCACCGCAGGCACTATTTGAAACAAAAAATGTTATTTGGCTGCGATCTCCTGTAGGGCACAGCGAGAAAATATCGCTGTGCCCTACCTCCTTCCAAACCTACCTCCTATTGGTATTTGACAGGCCTCATAGCTCAGTTGGTAGTAACTCTGCCTTCTGCGCTAGAGGTCGTGGGTTCGATTCCCGCACTGGACAAACATTTGTGCGATGAATACAGATGTTTGTTCTGTGTCTGGGTGTTAAATATGATCTATTATGTATACCAGTCTCTGGTACCCATAGTACAGGCTATCCCTAGTTTGGGATCTGTTGACCGTGTGTGATATGTCCGGAATATTTATTCATTTATTAAAGTGTCGTAATGAATAATCTTGGCCGTGGTGGCCCTGGCTGAAGAATAGGCCCCTCCATATCTACCTATCCGCGGATGTCGTAAGAGGCGACTAAGGGAAAAAAGCTAGGGGATGGGCAGCAGCGTCCCTCGTTTTAACAACGATAGCTCTAACTGCGCTCGCCAACCCGCATGCCCAGCGTGGTGAGTATGGGCAAATCCCCCCACATGATAAGGAATTCGCTCTGTCTGTGGGGGAGGCCAAGTTCAGCAGTGGACGTCTAACGGCTGAAATGATGATGATGATGATGAATGAATAATCTAGATGCTTGTTATTATTTTTCGAACCCAACAATGATTATGTTATGGATGTTTCTTTTATTTGGTTTAGATCGAAGATCTGATAAAGCAATTTGGCACGGATACGCACCCGTGGGAGACACGTACAATTGTTTTAGCACCCAGGGATTGCTCGCAGTGATTTCAGTTCAGTTCTCATCATTGGTAAGAAAGGAGTGAATACTGACATGACGGCTGATAGAGGGGAGTGGAAGATAAAAACATGCTGTGCGGACCTCACATGAAGTGGGAAAAGGGCAGGGAGATGATGATGATCTTTGGTTTTGCTATGGTTTAATAACGGTTTTGATTTATACACAGATTGTGTGCTGTGGTTTTTCCCTAGAGACTACAGTATTTGAAATTTTTAAGGGGTCTGCAACGCGTGCGTGATGTCTCTGGTATTGCAAGCGTTCATAGGCTAGGGTAACCACTTACCAACAGGTGGGCCAAAGCTCGTTTGCCACCTTAGTTGTATTAAAAAAAACATACATTTTGGAATCTCAGGTGTCTCAAGGTATATCATTAAAATAAATTGTACCCAAAAATAACCCCGTTTCTCGAATACAATACATTCTTTCAGTCCCATTAGCATTGAAGAAACGAAACACGCTCAATGAATTCCTCACGTATCATTGTGAGCAAAATGTTACATTATGTTTTTCGTGTATCATAATACTAAGGATCTCAAAGTCCACAGTGGTTCTTTCTCCGTCTGACTTGCCATTGTGCTCTCGGCTCTTTCACTCCTTTAGTATTGTACTCACATTGTGTACATAAGGGTGTGCCCTAGTCTTGTGTACATTGCCATGGCAGCAGCTTTTCATATGACGACCTTTATTACTGTGGAGAATACAATGTGATTCATAATATGTATGTATACTCCTGAAATTATTCTACACCCAATCGGCAGTAACGATTGTTCCACGCCTTTTGGCATTTTTCTAGAAAACCACTTTGCAAAAATCTGCTGTTTTGGAGTCAAATCAGTTCAAAATCAATTATTCAACTGTTTAAGGTCGTGCATGTTTATTTAATGATAAAATAACCAAAATCAGCTGATTTGAAAAAGATGAAAAGATTTTTGGTTTAATTTTTATTTCTTATTTTATTAAGTTTATTTTAATTGTTATTATTTGTACAAAGATATTATTATTGCACATCGAAAAATCGGTAGGAATACATTGACTCACATAATTATATACATAAAAACACCTGTACCTACATGTATTTCAAGCAATAAATGACACTTTACTTTGAATCTTTATGAAATCTGAAAAAATAATACCTACTGGACATTTCACTACTATTTTGTCTTTTTGTTGATATAAAAATACTTTCGGGATAGTATTCCAGTCACGGATCTCGTTGTATCACGCACGACAAGATTAAATTTGTATTCTCAGTAAGACCGTATGATAAGGGTTGCTTACTTTTTAAAATTCCTTTTTCTACGTAAAATATATAAACTTCGTCGGTACAGTTAATTTGTTTGTAAACTTTTTCGTAACTTATTACATTTTGGTACGGTATCGAATTCTTGTACCATTTGGTATTTGACATGTTTAAAGTCTATAAAACTGCTGTTACAAGCTTCAAATTATTCTAGAACTGAATTTGTTGTGCATGGAATTCCCAAAGATTTGTTTTACGATTTAAAATTCAATGCACTCTTCAGGGTGCTCCCTGAAACGACAACACGCGGGCGAATCGAATACATATTTCTATTTATAGGGTCGAAAATCAATCCGATGCACGCAACAAGAGACGGGCATGTCCTCTGAACCTGCGACGGTTTCTAACTTTCCTCTGTGAGGTGTATTTTCTCGACAGAGTTAGGTATTCACTCGTTGAAAAGTGATTACTACTTCAGATTGTACTATTCAATCATTCCTATATCTTCTCTTTGGTGAATTCAAAATACCTTATCTTCTAGGCTTGGTTGCGAACAGGCGTAAATTCAACTAGAATTAAGAAGTTTCAAAATGATCCATGCGATTGCAATGAACTTTGGAGTTTGAAGCCTATCATTGAAGTTTATATTTCAGAATCGCACAAGGTCTTCGGTTTACAGGTTCCAAAAACGTAAATATTTCCTAGTTTTGTAGTTCTGAATGTGGTTTACTCTTATCAGATGTAGAACAGTACTCACTATATTCACGTTCAGTGCAGTTGTGATTGATGCGATGACCTACTGAATAATGGGATTCCGCTCGATAGCTTCTGATATTGGCTATTTCACCGAATAGATATCCCGCTCTGCCAGCAGATTCCCTTGTTGATTGTATTATTGCTTTATGATACTAGATATCTTTACTAATTGGTTTTTCAAAAGGGTTTTTTTACACTGCCTCGCATTGTTTTGCTAGACAAATGTAATATTTGTCTATGTGAGTAAACTTGGTATAACTCTAGTTTAACGGGACTGAATGGTATGTTTTCATGTCAAAAGATGTTTATTTCAATAAAATCACTAGGATCACCTTGAAACGTGTTAGAAACAAGGGGAAGAAAAGCCTGTTCCTCTCGAATTAAAGTTAAATTAAACCAACACTAGAAGAATCATATTTTGCGATGATCCTTCTTCACAAAATAGAATGTAGAGCTTCAATGTGGTGCCTATCGAACGAGATGAGGCTGTGTAATATTTGTTGAGAGCCATATAACCATTAAAAGTCCTTAGTTTCCTCCTAGCCACATGAGCGGAACCTCAAGTAAATAGTTGTTAGAAATGTCGTAACATGTATTTCATACCTTTAATACGTCACGTCACTCGTTTGTAAAAGCCTCCTCGCAGAAACTGGACCTTAACTAAAATAGTATTGATTTCTTTAATATGACAAAGAATCTTTTACCTTTACCAGTAACTAGGCTTTAGGTTTTGTGGCGAATTCCTATTACATTATAATGTGTAATTTGCGTGCTCGTAAAGGGCTTTCGGCACTTGGAAACAGGCAAACATTCGTTTCCAACCGATACTGGGTAAAGGTGTTTATGTGTATGCGGTCAACGTTGGCCCCTTTGGAATTATACGAGGTCGTTCTACAGAAGCACCCCCTGGGGCGGTATTGGCATAAGCCCGTAATGGAATATATTATTCCTGATTCGAACGTTAAACTGATTGAAGAAATTTTAAGGTCGCTTCTGAAGACAGAATTTTAGTAGTATTCATTATTGTTAAATGTCTGGTTAAATTTTATAAACGGGCTCTCATCTTTCACATTCGGTCGTTAGCGCTGTAATTACCAACTGATAATAATTTGCTAAGGTCCAAGGGGTTGGCTACACGATTAGTTCCAAGATATTACAGAAAAACTCTAACTCGAGTACATCTAGAAGTAAAATCACTTCCTATCGACAAAGGCTAATTCAATTACTTAGACAAGGTGGTATCGTGCTGCCATTAGTTAGAACGTAGAACTTATTCGTCGTCCGGCGGAAGATCAGCGTTGTGCTTTGGTGCTGCCAAACGCAACATCATGCTGAGCCGGTTATCATTTTGTGACGTCATGACGCGGATGGTACGAAAGACACACACTCTTTAGAATTTAGACACATTTAGAATTTATTTGTTTCCTAGATTATGCATGTAATTTTTATTTTTGTTTTGTTTTTGTTCCCTTGTTTTGTAAGTGTATTATTTTGTAGTGATTTTTTGTTCTCTTAATTTCTTTTTTTTTACTGTCTGTGTGTCGTTACAAATAAAAACTTTTTCTTTCTTTCTTTCTTATTCGAGTTTATTACTGCCTGTCTCCGCTGATAATGTGAACAATCAAGGTTGGATAGTGGATAGTGGAGTGTTGCATTAGGTTCCATTAGTGCAGTGTCCGTTCAGCGGTAGGTATAAGAGTAGGTATACGTAGGTGGTAACAAACACGATCGGTGCGGTGTAGGTGATCAATGGCGATCGTCCATCTATTTCGGTTTGATTGGTTAATTCACCTTGGTCCATACGCTTCATATTAGGTAGGTGCAGTACGATTTATCCCTTTACTTTTTAGTGTAACTGGTTCTTTCTCAGTCATTCGAGTGATCAGCTTGTTTCTAATGTAAATTTCCATCTAAATCAGTTTGGTTAAGTATTTTATTTTATCAGAATGATAAAACTATAACACTAACTGCTTCATTAGTTTAATTAACGAGATTTAAGTAACAATCAGTTTGAAGAACAACCTTAATGGCTAAATTAATTATTTCGTAAGAGCGCAATCGCCCATAGGCTTTACTTATAACATCCCCGTACGAGCGAAAAAAACTTCAACAGCAAAATGAACAGTAGCCAAAGAAACATTAAACCCAGCCACACTCGAAACAACACCGTTGCGCGGCGCCGCGGGGTCTATAATTCTCTGACTAATAAAATTGCTTCTTTATCCATTCCCTCATAGTTTATTCAGAGTTTCAATATGCCCTAAAATTGAAAAGGGAAAATAAAATTCCTACGGAATCGACCAGTTACATAAGCGGAGGCGGGGAGTGCTTACTTACGTAAGCAAGTCTGGAGGCCCAGCAATAAGGGTTCGTTCAATTCTGCCGTCGGCACAGCACTATGGGGCTGCGGTAGTGCCACGCGAGTGCCCTAACACGACTATCGAATGCGACATCTCACCAATTCGCGTTAACGACGTCTTTAATTCTAAGCGCAGGCAATTTACCCTTTATTATCGCTGTTCCTGTCTCGAGGGAATTTATTTGTGAATTTATAACGCGACCGTCTCGCTCAATATTTACCCCGACGTGCAATTTTTCGAGAGAGTTTCGCCACTCGCCAGTTTACCGCGGGCTTGTGTGTAAATATTCAATTCAAATCTCCGATGGAACGGAGTCTGAACGCTTGGCAAACACTCTATGGGGCTGCGGTAGTGCCACGCGAGTGCCCTAACACGACTATCGAATGCGACATCTCACCAATTCGCGTTAACGACGTCTTTAATTCTAAGCGCAGGCAATTTACCCTTTATTATCGCTGTTCCTGTCTCGAGGGAATTTATTTGTGAATTTATAACGCGACCGTCTCGCTCAATATTTACCCCGACGTGCAATTTTTCGAGAGAGTTTCGCCACTCGCCAGTTTACCGCGGGCTTGTGTGTAAATATTCAATTCAAATCTCCGATGGAACGGAGTCTGAACGCTTGGCAAACACTCGAGCCGGCCGATGGTCGCGAAGAGTTCGGAATCCCGGCTGCCGCAAATATTTACCTCTATGCTGCTATTGCCGAGGCGGTTCCAACGGTATGTCCCTGCCGAGCATCACAAGCAGAGCTACATTGTTTAACAAACACTTTTCGAACAGGGTATGTTTTCGCACTGTGTACAAGTTTTCCGAGAGTGAAAGTGCTTGGTTTTGGGGAGCGGCGCGGACGACCTCCTGCGTTGGTGGGCAGCACGCGACTGGCGGTGGACGCCGGCGGCGCCTCTGACTCCGAATTCGAGGTCTTTGGAGGCATTAGTGGGCTTAGCATCTGTGACAAAGGTTATGGTTTTCATTTGTCCGGTGAAAATTGAAGCCATTTAGTTCAGAAACATTTGATTCGATTGTTCTTATTCGATTCTTTAATTTTATTTACACATGAATTTATTCGAGGGATACTAAATTTAGAAAGTTTATTACTTTGTCTATTCTAACAATTAAATCAGATACCATCGAACCAACTCCTCATAAAGCTGTGTCGCCAGGCAACTGCTATGAGTACCTACTCACTCTTAATTGAACATTCCTAATATGACATGTTTGGATCCCGTGGGAACAGATGCGTCCTCGTTTGAGCACCCAATTAGTTATAACAATATAAACTGTAATTTCGGCTGTTTGAAATATCTTGACTACAAAAATGTACATAGGTAATTACATCATAAATTATTATTTATTCGAAAACCATTATGTTCTAGGGCCGTATGATAGCAGAATATATAGAAAAGTAAATAATCAATAAATAAAAATCACGTACCTTCATAGTCCTGACCCCACACTAGGATTCCCTGTGTCGTGACACCCATACCCGGAACAAATATTTGCAGATCATACAAACATTTGTCCCGCGTCGGAAATCGAACCCGCACCCCTTGCGTCTCAGACGGGCACTCGCCCGCTACGCCACCCAAGGTCGTCAAGACCTTAAAACATCTATTCTAGATGATTTATACAGCGTCAGGTGTTCACTTTTCACTCACTTACAGGACGATATAGTGCCTGGGACATTTTTAGATGCAGTAGGCTTGCCCAGCACTTACTCAATCCTCTCAGTCTGGTTGCCCTTCTCCACAAAAGAGACATGGCCTAACCCCATAAGGGCTTTCTAAGTGTGTCGAACATCATTTTCACAAATATCGAGAACAAATAAACTCACAAATCACGGTAAATATCCCCGTTTTTAGTGAAAATTACGTCCATAACCATGATAGTTTCAAATTTTTTTAACATGTTTTCTTATTTCGCTAATGATAAATAAATAAGCCTAACTAAGTTGTTGGTACTTACTGACTTCGGAAGCCTTTACAGTGCATGTTCCGACACGCGCTTAGCCAATTTATTGATATCTAACCATTATCCACTTTTATCTGCCGATATTCATAAAATGTTATTATAATTCAGCCACGTCATTAGCGAAATATATTATCCATTAGACAGTATAAATAAATATGAATATTATCAAGCAGTTCTGCCTTATATCCAGGCGTCAGTAATAAAGTAGAGGTAGTAGCAGAATTAATAGTAACGTAGCTTCCAACTATACCCTTCAATTATACAGTTTCATTATTCCCGCGCGAAGTTTGCTTTGCACAATGGAAAAACGCAGCTTATTAAAAAGAAGGTTGTATAAAGAATTCACCAGAACGTAAAACGTTAGCTTTCGTTGTACTTTGGAGTATAAAAGCTAATGAATCTGTTCTTTATCGTTCTCTGCCAACGACATTAAAACCTGGTCTATATTTTCAGCCATTTTTCTTGATATAATGTTGCACTAATCAGATAAAACACCTGTTATCAGAAATTTTAATTCGTTCCTGAATGTTTGGCCCCGGTACCGCGGTGGATGGGAAAGTAGGTTTCATGGGCCCGGTGATTTGTTCACCCCGCCATCATCGCCATCATCGGCCCCGGCCGCGGTCGCCCGCCGGATTCTTTTGTCTACTATTTAAACAAGGTTTACAGATAACATCTGATGGTCAAAGAAAGCCCATTATTGTACTTTGTTTTCATGATCCCGAAGAAATCGTTGGAGGGCATGGCTCTTTGTATCAGTTGTCGTGAGTTTGCTTAGGATCCATGGCGGGCAACTCGCAATTCTCAACGTTATATTTTTCCAGCTCTCATCTCTTATACAAAATATTTTCATCATCATCAGTCCACAGTCATAAAGTCCACTGCTTCAAATAGGCCTCCCCAAAGAATGCCATGATGAACCGTCTTCAGCTTTCTTCTTCCACCGACTTCTCGCAACCTTCGCGATGTCGTCGGTCCATTGGGTGGGGGCCTTCCAACACTGCGTCGTCCGGTTCGTGGTCGCCATTCGAGAATCTTTATTCCCAAAACAAAATCTCAAAATCTTTTAGTGTCAAGAAAATGCTGATGAATTTTTTGGTAAAACAACATGTATTGTAACATTCCACAGAAACATATCTATCTAATCTAGTACAAAACAATGAGCCTTTGTAATATCTTAGAAACAAGCTATCGATCTAGATTAATGTCTGTTAATAAATCTTGTCTGAAAAAATGTTTATCGATTCATCATTACAACCTCGAGACATGCTCGAAAGTTTACCTCCCTAAGGCACTTTTAATCAGGGAGTTTTCGCGTTTTTGGCAACAGCCAGGTTGGCCCATTAATCTCCCTCATTCATTATTCAAGTAAGGTCATGGAAGGCCAGTCGAATCTCAGGAGGTCCTGTAGGCTGTTCCACTGATTTGTTTTTAGTGATGTTGTTCCGATTTATTTTTAACACCGTAAACCTGATTTATGTGTTCTGTAAAACAATTATGTTACTGAATATTGCTTAAATAGATTAATATAACAGTTTTTCATATTCTTGTGAATTGGGGTATTATCGTAAACTCAGATCCCAAAGTCATGAGAACTAACACAAAGAGTCTTCATGACATGTGTTGACATCAGGTTATGAGCTCACAAGCTAGGGATATTTTTTACTTAGGTACCGCATAAAAATTCCCCAGCTTGTATCTGGCCACCTTACCCTACTTCGCTAGTGTAGATAATATAAAAACTGTTTGTACCTTTTAAAGATATTGGCATGATAATATATTCAGTAACTAGTAATTTTCCTATTGGAGACTGTATCTCCGCGCACTTATAAATGTGCATTTGTTGTTGATACATACTTGAAGTAGGATAGTGTAGAGGAGGATAATGTGTTTAGAGGATAATGTAATTATTCGCAAGCCAAAGATGTTGTTGGCCTAATAATTAATAATTGTTGTACTAAAACAAGACAAAGAAAAACAAAATTGAATGCAAACCGGACGAGTGTAGGAATGCCTATCCGATAGACTATAAATAAATAAATATTTCGGACATATTCACACGGTCAACTGATCTCAAACTAGGCATAGCCTGTGCTATGGGTACCAGAGACTGATATACATAATAGATAAATATTTAACACCCAGACACAGAACAAAAACGAGTGTTTATCACACATAATATGTTTGTCCAGTTCGGGGATCGAACCCGCGACTTCTAGCGCAGAAGGCAGAGTTGACTACTAACTGAGCTATGAGGCCAGACTGACGACATTGTGAAGATTGCGGGAAGTCGGGGGATGGAGAAGGCTGTAGAACGTTCGTCTCGGAACTCTTTGGGGGAGGCCTATGTCCAGCAGTGCTATGGGAATGAAGTTCCCACTTTTGAGGACGATTAAACAACCGTTAGCGGCATCCATCATGTTTGACATGATAAGATACGAAGAAGGTAAGATCGTGAAAATTTCCCATGTCAAGTATGAACGTTTTGGATATTGCTAAGATTGTTAAAATGATCCACAAAGTTAAGAACGCCATTGTCATTTCGCTTACACAATAGCATCGCAGCACTGAACTTCTTTAGTCTGAAATGCTTAAGAAACCATAAATTGAGCAGTCTGAATGCCTTGCAGCAGTTCGTAGACAAAATAAAGACTGGAGCATTCGCCAAAATGTCCGAAATGTCAAGTGCAAGTCCATTAGATGTTACGCGCTGAGCCAAGCTGTGGGCTAAGTCGTCATAATCCTAGCTCAAAGCTAAATTTATTTTAAGAACCACGTGTGAGCACGAAATATTTCGTTAAGTAAAAGTGTGGATCTTTCTTTTCGGTAGATTTATAAGATGTTGCTTTCTTAGGTTGGTTTTGCAGCAACGAATTGAAACAGAATATTCTCGATCACGTATTTTAAAAGAACAAACGCTATAAATAGAGTAAATGGGCTTGTCTTGAAGTGACAGTTGTGAAGCAGAACCTTCGCGAGCAGATGCTTGGTTATGCAGTCAGTGGTTGGAATGCCTCAATATTATAAATTGTAAAGAAAATATATTTTGTGCAGGTTGACTTTCGATGTTTCTAGGATTCCGTACCTCAATAAAGACATTTATAGGATAAATTTGTTGTTAGTCTGACTATGACTGGCGACATCATAATTTTAGTAATCGTGATTGGAAATTAAATTGCTGTTAGTGACGATTTCTCGTAACATAATATATCATAATTATTTGTCTCACGCTATGTTTGCTTTTGTTTCAGGTAAGTGGACCTTAGTTTCCTGGACTGGTTATTAACTGAGGTATGTATTGTGTACAATTCATATTTTTTTATTGAGCGAATTATCATTATTTCCCAATGGAGCATAGCAGCCGGTTCGTTTTGGCGCCCAACGTGGTGTAACATAATATTTGTGATGTTGTATATAACGTAACTAGCTGTTACCCGTGACTTTGTCCGTATTCATAATCATTTTTACCCCCTACTTTGCCTTTAGGGATGATTTTGCGAAAATGCTAAGCACGTATTAGTTTATTTCTTACCAAAAGCATTAAATATGAAATTTCAGATCCCTAACTTGAGGAATTATGGATTGTCCATACACTTTGAAACCCTATTTCCACCCCATCAAGATTATTTTTTGATAAAAATAATAATTTATGTCCTTCCACAGGATATAATCTCCTTGCCAAATTCCATTACGATCCGTTAAGCCGTATATTCGTGATTAAGTAACAAACTAACAAAACAACAGTTACTTTTGCATTTATAATATTATAGTTTGGATATGGATGGAGCTGCAGGTTATTTTCATTACTAGCCTTCTGTATTGTTTTTTTCACATTCGCATGGGACCCTCTAAACGCAACAATAAAACACACACGGTACTTTTAAAAAGTTGCCGAGTAAGCAGTGATTTTCTCCATTTCTGCCTTCGCCGTGACCTTATTCCTACCCCCTTAAGGTGTGTAGTAGAGGGTTTGTCGGGCTAAAGTGGAGAGTAGTTGAGGCAGTGACCTCGTTTGTTTCCATGGTGTTTGCCGCCCTTGGCTCGCGGCCAAATGTTACTGCCAATGTCAATGGCATGTGCCTAATGCCATGCTTACGCTGCTCCACTGGGCTCGGCGCGGGCGGGCTGATCATCCGCAATTTGGAATGTTAGATGTAAAGGAATTGAAACATTTTGATTGTTATAATGCTATGTAGAAAGCTATGCTCGGAGTTTCAGTGCGTGATAAAATCTGGAATGAGGAAAACCGTAGAGAAACTAAGGTCATGGATTTAGCTCTCAGAATCAGCAAGTTGAAGTGGCAGTGGGCAGGCTATATAGCTCGCAAAACTGTCAATCGTTGGGGAATAAAGGTTCTCGAATGGCGACCACGAACCGGGTGACGCAGTGTTGGAAGGCTTTCCGTCCGATAGGCCGAAGACATTGTATAAGTTGCAAGTTAAAACCTACTTAAAAGAGCATACACAATCCCTAACACCTAAACTAGGTCTAGGCTGTATATTAGGTATTAGTAAGTTACCGATTACATCAGATTACAAAGTCCGCATCCCGTTACAGATTCAAAACGGACAGAATTAAAGCAAGGAACATACTTTGGGACGAACCCAAAACTTTTCTGTATCTGGTAAATATTTTGTACATTTTGTAGTACTCGTAGTTGTTGGGCATACAAACATACGCTGCATAGTTTCTGATACCGTCGGCCATTTGTCTTTGTGAGTGTCAAAGTAGTTGGTATGTACGCAACGAGACCTAGGGGCACTGAGCACTGAATATTAAATAGGGCGACCTAGTGAGCTTTGACTAAAATAATTTACTTACGTCCCTTTATACGCATTTTTAACATCACTTTATCATTGATAAAAAACACCTTGCTTATCGAATGGAATCCTCGATCCGAAGATCGTAGGTTCGAACCCGGGCGTGCACCAATAATTTAATCTATTCTAAAAAAAATTGTTTAACACGTGCTTAAAATGGTGAAGGAAAACATCAAGAGAAAATTCTTAAATCGGGGTTGGACGTACCTCTGACTACCTGATCGCCGACTACCGGATCTGATCGCCTGGAGATCTGAGAAGATGTCTACCATAATCGTGAGTCTATAAAAATGTTTTTTCAACTGTTTTTATGTTCCAAAAACCATTAAACCGTTCCGAATCGAATCGGAATTGATTTAACGCATACAAAGAAACTGTGTGGTTTCAATTTCCTGAAATTCGCGTAGCATCTCTTTGTGTGATTGTGTTGATTCTAGAGTAATAAATGCATTGGGTAGTGTATTGTATGTGTATGTAATCAGTGATTTGATAGATGAAGATTTAATAAAGCTGATGTAACGAAACGAAAAACCATAAAACCCGCAAAAAATTGTTGTGAAAATACTGTATGTGGATTTATTTTAACCCTTATAACCCCTGCGACGGTGGAGGCCTTCGGGCGGCCTAAAAACTCATTCACCAGGGTTGGCCATCAACTCATCATCATCAGCCTGTAGAAGTAAAGTGCTGGACATAAGTCACCCTGAAAGAGTGCCATAACGAACGGCCTTCATCCTTTGCCATACAGCCTTTCCCGCAACCTTCACAATGTCGTCGGTCCATTGGGTGATGAGGCTTCCAAAACTGTCTCATCCAACGGTTGTCGGGTTATGCGAGCTACATGGCCTGCCACTTCAATTTGCTTATTTTGAAAGCTATGTCGGTGACCTTGATTCTTCTACGGATTTTCTCGTTTCGGATTTTATCACGCAGTAAAACTCCCGAGCACAGCTCAAAGCACAAAGTCGCGCAGCGGGCTATGGCTCTCCATAGCCCACTTTGAGCTTGTGTATGAGGCGAATAGTTAGCGACCAAGTCTCAGTGCCTTATGTCATCACTAGCAACACACACTGATTGTTGACTTTCGTCTTGAGGCTTTGCGATATCTGCGACCAGCCACTAGCTCATACAAACTTATTTAACTACATTTCATGATTATTGTTGTGGCTCGGTATTCTGTGTCTGAAATCGTAGACTGGTGGGGTGGCCTATGCTGTAGTGGCCCCAAAGCTATAAAAATAGTTTATAGCAATAGTCTGACTATTGGTATTTATCTGACTGTATATACTCGTGTGGTGGCACCTTCATATACATTGCCTATACATCAATTTCCAGTTTGATATTCGTGTCTATTCCGAACCGATTCTCTGCCAAAGCCGCAGAATTTATTCCTGCACGTGTTGACTGAATTTTCATTGCAAATTGACCAATCGGAACTTGTACGTGTCGGGAAGTATCTGAGCTTCTATTTCTATATGGAGGCGCTTATACTCTCTATGCAGAGAATGCGAGGCCTGATGTTGATTATTATATTTATTCAAAACATGGCCGTGGTGGCCCCGGCTGAAGAATAGGCCCATCCATATCTACTTATCCGCGGATGTCGTAAGAGGCGACTAAGGGAAAAAAGCAAGGGGATGGGCAGCAGCGTCCCTCATTTTAACAACGATAGCTCTAACTGCGCTCGCCAATCCGCATGCCCAGCGTGGTGAATATGGGCAAATCCCCCACATGATAAGGAATTTGCTGTCTGTGGGGGAGGCCATGTTCAGAAGTGGACGTCGTACGGCTGAAATGATGATTCAAAACATGTATGCTATCCCGAAAGGGGCTCATTCTACACCCAGTTGGCAATAAAGTTTGTTCTAAGACTTTTGGGTATTTGACTCTTTTCATTGAAAATCATTGTCAAAAAATCCGCTATTTTGAGGTGAGGGATAAAAATACCAAAAACAGCCTATTGATGAGTCTAGAGGCGCACTTTTATCCTTTCACTACACTGATTCTTTCATTGACGTTCATAGGCCCTTTTCAGGGCTACCATACCTCAAACTGGTAACTGACCTAATATCGGATGACCAAGAAAGAATCAGTAACTCGACAAGAAGAAGATATATTTTTTTCGCTACTAATTATTAATTTTGTTGAAACCCCTTTCGGGATAGTATTCATGTTATGAATCACCTTGTATATACAACTTACACATTAAGAATGGAATAAACTATCTTCGTACGCGTAAATATTATGACAATACACACAATATGTGGTATTGATGTATGTATGGGGGAGTTAGAACCGGTTATTTGTTCTTAACATATAACAATCCTTTATTTATTAATCGAAAGGGAATTGCGTAGCAATGTTATCTTTAACATCATATTTCGAGAATGTGAAGTCATCAATATTTAAGTGGAGTTACAATGCCTTACCCGTATCAGCTCAAATCTTTTGTTTTCCTTCTATCGACGCTATTTCTCTACGCTTCGACGCTTTTCTAATTCACTACTTTATTTGTTACTAGTTGTCCCGCTCGCGACTTCGTCCGCGTTTTTTTACCTACCTGGACTATTTTCCATTATCCTTACCAAAGTACTAACACTTATTATGCAGCTATTTACCTATTTCTACCTACCATCACCGTCACCGTAACCGTAACGTTAACCGTAACCGTCACTGTCACCGTCCCGTTACCTTCACCGTCCCGTCACCACTTTCGTCACCGTCACCATCATGGTCACGAAAGGCCCCCTACCCGATGGACCGACGACATTGTGGAGGTTGCGGGAAGTCGGTGGATGGAAAAGGCTCAAAACCGTTCGTCGTGGAACTCTTTGGGGAGGCCTATGTCCAGCAGTGGACTTCTACAGGTTGATGATGATGATGATTATTAACTTTCAAGGCCTGCTATTCATAAAACTCATATACGGGTATCTTATTACTTATAGACTTTAACCTGAATAGCGATTTTTATTTCTGTGACTTCAAAAACATAGGACTTTCAAAGAACCTTTTAACCCCCATTTCATCCCCTTTGATGTGAATTTTCGTAAAATTCTTTCTTAGCAAATCTTTACTCTCTATTAGGAACCTCTGTGCCAAATTTCAATTGTATAGGCTTAATAGATAGAAAATTCCCTTATAAAGTTTCATCCCCTATTTACAGACCCTGAGGGTTCTTTTTCAAAAAAACTTAAATAGGTATTTTATTATTTTGAACTATTTACCTGAAAACCGATTTTGATGTCTCTAACTTCAAAAACATAGGACTTCCCATACACACTTTCATCCCCTATTTACACACCCTGGTTGGTTTTCAAAAAACCTTATATTATTTTGAGCTATCTACCAGATAACCGATTTTGATGTGTTTAACTTCAAAAACATAGGACTTTCATACAACCGTTCAACCCCCATTTCACCCCTTTAGGAGTTGAATTTTCCAAAATCCGTTCTTATTGCACGGTAACATCTATTAAAGAATGTCTGTGTCAAATTTCAGACTTCTCGGCTCAGTAGTTTCCGAGCTTTCGTGATGAGTCTGTCAGTACGTGAGTGAGTGGACTACTCCTTTATATATATAGATGGGAAGAAGAGTCTAAAAAGTTTAAGAAAACTTCCTGAGGGAACCAGCATGTCCTAGAACCTAAAAATTGGAATACATGTGCATAAAAGGAGCCTCTACGAAGGCGCACTGTAATCCTTTCACTACACTGAAATAATTCTTTCACCCGTGTTCATAGGCCCTTTTCATGGCCACCATACCTCAAACTGGTCTCTGACCTAATAAAGGATGACAAGAATGCACATGTCATTATGTCTTCGATTTTTTTTCGTTCTAGGACATACCGGTTTCAGAGCGTTCGCCGTTTGTGAGCACTAGTAGGTACCTATAGCACACAAATTTTCCGAATGGAAAATCCATTGGTGCGGATCCTGTGGATCGGAAAGCGGGGCCACTGCCACCACTCAACCAGTGCTCTCCCGGCAAGATTAAAGCGTAATCTGGGCACGAGTGGTCAAAATTAAATAAGAAATACAGACTTTCAACTCCAGACGCGCCAGGTGTGCCCTTAAACCCATTTCACACCGATTATGACGGACAAATTTGGACCAACTTCCGACGCTCCCCGCTATATTGTTTAAAAAAATACTTACGAGAGAATGAAATTGAAGACAAATTGAATTTGTTTCCAAGGTTTCTCATAAAGTTCGCAGTGAAATTGAAAAGAAATATTTGCTTTGAAATGACAATCAACTTTTTTATTAATTGAAAAATTATGATCTCTGTCTACAATGAACGCGGTGTAATTGAATTCATTCATAGATGTTTAAACGGAGTATCCAATGAATTTACAAACGTTAAAAGTGATGAAACTCTATGAAAATATTCACGTAAAGTTAGCTTCGTGCTATAATTGAAATAAAAAAACCTTTTCTCTTTTATGAATTTGAGATTATTTTAAATAGTGTCTGAAACCCTTATAATATGGTTTACTAAAGTAATGCCGCCGTGTAATGCGCCACTTAGCCGTGGTAGCCCGGCTCAAGAAAAAGGCCCCTCCATTTCTACCCGTGGATGTCGTAAGAGGCGACTTAGGGAACAAAGCTAAGGCATGGACTGCAGCGTTCCCTTATTTGCGCTCGCCAATCAACATGCCCAGCGTGGAGAGTATGGGCAAATCCCCCCAAATGATTATTTTTGGAAATCTATGGAGGAGGCCTATGTTCAGCAGTGGAAGCCCAACGGCTAAAATGATGATGATAATGACTAAAGTAATACCCGGACGCGGACATTTTTGCAGACCTTGAGCAAGTGTAAAATGAAGTGTCAACTGTTCCCCAGATTAAAATCAATACCTATAAACCTAGCTCTGAAATAGATAAAGTAGCAACATAAACGGTCGTTATCACTTCTTTTATAGCGTTTTCCCGAACCCGTAATAAAGATATCGCGGCATAATAAAATTTGTATGCCTTTGTGCCGGCACTTGGCCGACATGACATATAACCGCTATTTGTATCAACGGCGGTTAAGGCTTGGTTGCCTAGGCGAACGGTCGCCAAACGGCTGTCGCCACAATCCTACAGCAGTGATGGGTATCGGACGCGAGCGGTGTGGATAACAAAAGAGTACGCTTGCCGTTCGCAAAACAGTCGCGTAGTTGCTATTGTACGACAGTTTGTCACTCCGGTATGACTCCGCCGCGCTTGCTGTGCTTACTCAGAATAAGCCGAAGTGATCCTTGTGATTTTATTAAAATAAATTCCTTTTCTTCGATGAAGTCAAACGCCACATGTCACCCCGCTGTACACATGTCCTAGTAGACGCGTGAGAGCCGTTCGCTGGCGGCCGCTTAAAACAGACTTCCTGAGAGGTCAGAGAACAGATTTCCTTTCGGATTTTCCATACCTTATGAAGGTCATGGTAACACGTGTGTATCGGGAGATGGAGGTTTTTTATCGTGGCTTTTTACATGGAAAGCCTATGTCTAGTGGTGGGTATCACTTGGCTGATGATGATGATACTATTCACATTCTCGCATGCACACTGCGTGTAAGTAAAGCTCACGTTCTCTGTCGGCTTTGTACGTGTGACGCGCGCCTTTAACGAGTCCATAAACCAGCCTTACTGGGGTGAAATGAGTTGAGGCTTTCTTGAAAGCATTGGCAGCCAGGCAACGGCTTTTAATGGTTCTTTATTATTTGCGTACCTGCTTGGGGCTTAGGAGCAGACGAACAGGTACGCTATATTACCTCTACGATTGTTATTTGAAAGGTTTCCCGTATAAGTATCGCAGATCAGTGGCATAGTTTCCCCATCTGTTGAATTCATATTCATTTATTGCCAACATGTACATGGATACAGCTTAGGTGTAAGGGTAGCTTAAGTAAGTACATGTACCCTGTAGGGCGCTGCAAATGTCTTGTTTGACATACATTTAAAAGGATTTGAAAATTAGACCGTTGCGATCAAAACATAACTCATCAATCATCAATATTATGTAAGAAAAAATCTAAAATGAGCCTTAATGCAAGGGACGAGAATCGCTACTACGCCGTAACACAGTGTTTCACTAGCGCGGGTGGTAAAGATTCTTTAACTTGTATGATTAAACTATTTCTAACCTACCGCAACAAATTGATGGAATGTTTTTATTTTTTTGTAAAAGTTTTGTTTTTTAGAATGTACCTACCTACCTACTTACCTTGATATAGTTCTAAGTATACATGGTCTTTATAAGATGGCTTAATAAAATAAAGTATTTCTAAGTATTTCTAAATAAAACACAGCCAAAACCTACCTGATTCTTTCACGGACGGTCATAGGCCCTTTTCAGCGCCACCATACTTGAACTTGGTCACAGACCTACAGCAGGATGACCAAGAAAAAGCAGTGACACGGCAAGAAGAAGAAGACTAAGAATGTTTTAGCTTTAGTGCTCGTATATTTAAAGCACATAAATGCTAAATCGTACTTGTGGTTCATAAATAAATGGCTTGCCTACGGCGGCGTGAAATTTGAAATGCTGTCCATAGGGACGTACATCATTTCCTGTGATGAAAATAGATAAATCCGGCCATAGTTTTATAGTTCTATGTTGTGATGAAACTGTGATATAAACTATGTTTTCATCATTTACATTTACTTCATGCATGGTTCTGCCATTGGCAGTACTAAGCAGTCTTCCTTTTACCCATACCTTATATATCATCTGTCCGAACTATTTTTGGCACGACGGATGTGCTTTTCATACCTTCTTTCCGTCGATTTAGCAATACCCTCTTATATATAGATGTGGGGTCCAACCCCTTTAGGAACTCCAATATCACCCCTAATAAAGATAACGAGTTTCCTTCAAAACAACCGCCATGTTTTTCTGGAGAAGTTCGCGGGCATACAGACCGACGCTTGGAAAACTCACCTGTTGTTTCTTTAGTAAAGAGCCTTCTTGCGATACGACTTCATATCTAGTCGCTGACCGAACCCATGTGACGCGTAAAGGCTTTCCATATGACTAAGGTATCCAGACCAACATCTTACAACCTCCGAAGCACGGCTATCCATTCGATTGGTGTTTTATTTTATTATTTTTATATAGCTGAGAGGGCTAACGAGCAGATGGCTCACCCGTTGGTAAGTGGTTACCATAGTGGTTATAGTTCTTGCAGTTCCTGAGCCATTATGCACGCGTTGCCGAACCCGAACCCCTCCCCCCTCAAAGAGCTCGGGCAACCGTACTCACCGCGGGAAAGTAATACTATTAGAAAATATATATATATATATATTTGGCTGCGATTTTCTGTAAGGCGGAGGTCTTCTTTAGGCAGGCCTCCTAAGATGGTGAACGACAAACCAGCTGGAATAGCAGTCGCAGTAATAGTAAAACTTATTTGTTTGAAAACTTAGAGTAGTTTGTCGCAAGTCTGCTCGGCCCAGAGTCGTGCGCCGGACCGTGACGAGACGAGCAACGCCGGAACTCGTTCTACACTCTCATTCCGAAGCTTAATGTGTTTCTTCCTCATACGAAACCTTGAACCCGCGACCTTCTTAAATGGTTTTCAAGATCGTAGATGACGCTTTGTGCAGTTGTAATAATGGGATGGCAGTTTTGAGTGTCCGTATTGGCAGTTTGCTCGTGTAATTGAATTAAAGATGTTTTGAACTAAAGCTAAAGTACGAGGGAAAGAATGTTACTTTCAAACAATGTTCGCAGTCGCAAGAATATTAGTTTCACGGCACAGAAATAACTATAATGTTGTTGCTGACAGTTTGATACAGTTTAATAGCAGCCATTTTTATTGGACCTTCCTCTTGTCGCTTCTGGGCTATTCTTTCCCAGTCCTGGGAGTCTAGCCAAGATCCTCATGCTTCGTTTTCCTTTCACTTTGACGTTAGTGTCATACGGGCAACGGAATTTATTCTACCAACTTTGCTTCAGTCAAGTGACTTGCCACAAACTAAGGCCATTTCCAAACAATTCGATCTTAACGCTGGCGCTGGCTGGGCAACGGAAAATGGATCCTGTTTAGACCCCCTGTAATGTTTATTTTTCACGGACGAATAGTGTGTAATTACAGAATTCGTATCAAAAATCTAGTTAGTTGAAAACCAGTTGGCTGACTACCACCCACATAAACTTGCGCGAGTTGTGTCAGCAGTGGATGCGATTGGCGCAGGATGAAAGTGGCGTGAAAATGAGGAGGCCTAACCAGCAGTGGGTGGAAGTTGAGAACTGGCCTTCAAACTAACAAGTGGGATCAACACGGCGTAATCTGCCGACGACAATCCCCAGAACAAAGCGAAGCTTCTGTATCCGACTTCCTTTGTGCGGCCCTGAAGGCTTTGCGCTTGAAGAGTTGCGTTCATGGAGTTGTACGATTTCTCGTCGTATTTCTTGGCTTGTAAATATTTGTTTGTATACGCTAGTGTAGCGTCTTGCTCGCATAGTGTGTATGTTACCTAAAGGCAGGCTAGTCCGAATTTTGTAGCCGGGAACGGCAGCTTTCCGTATCTTAGCCGCTAAGGCGCACTTTAATCCTTTCAATTCACATACCTAATACCAAGGATAATATAAGTGTAGTATTATATAGTCTTTGCTAATACTGGATGACCAAGAATAAATCAGTGACACGACAAGAAAGCAAGCATGGTTATCTACCAATGTGAATGTTGAACAGCATCAACAAAGAACGAGCAAAACATTGTTTGACTAAGTTAAGAATGACTGTCGCTTTGACTTAGCTTTACTCATTGCAGAAACCATGATCTGCAGTATGTGAACAGATGCGCTAAAGTACAAAGTAAATTTTGTCCTGGTTAATTGGCTACAAGCGGATACGGCTGCAGTCTGGTCGGGAACAGTCCGCCTGTGCTGTATACAAGCGTGAAGCTGAACCTTTGAACTTACAGCCTGCGATCTGTGGCAGTTGGATGGATTTCATTAACTTGGTGGAGTGCCAAACGGTTAGAGCAGTCTTACCGTAACCAGTGTTGGCCACTAGCTCAATTTTGTACGTTTTGCATATTTAAATGTTGATAGAACTTCCTCCCCCATGCATCTTTATATAATTCTTCTTTCAGAAGTTTCAAGATACTCTTTTTCAGGGCTGTGGGAAATCTTAGAAGGTAATTAGAAGGTAACTAGTAATTCTTCTAAATTTTATTTTCCTTTACAATGTTTCTGACCTAATTTGAAAGTCAAAAGTCGAAAAAAAAATGTAGATAAATTATGCAAATTCCATTTCCAAGTTTTGTCATAACAACTCATGAAATACCTTAAGAAAATACTCACTTTCCAATTCAAATGTCTTTTCAAGTTATTTCTATCATCGAAAACTATTTGCTATTCGAACATAAAGAATACATCAGCTGTTTGTGTAAGACAACATAAATCCATCTCTGTTCCGCTCGGCCGAGCGCGCAGACGTCTACGAACTTTCGTAGATCCTCTACGAAGTTGTCTACGAATTGCTACGAACCGTGTACCAACGCTACGTTGAATATCACGTTCTTCCATTATTCATATATTTTCATATACCGATGAAGCTTCGTTGGCGTAGTGGATGGGGTGCCCGTTGTTCGAATAAACCAATTTAATGAATATTGTTTATTGTATCTTAGAAAATCCAGTGCTGTGAAAAAGCAAGGATTTTGTTGATACTGTGTCAAAGCTAGTTTATCATGTGTCGAAAAACTTTCTTATGAATATTTCAGTGCTGTTTTTATAATAAACCAAGCATCCTTGAAGATTAGCCGGAAGGCGTCGTGTCGCGACCAATAAAGGATCATTTTTGTTACAATGTGTCCCAAAAAGATTTCCCTATAATATTCTTTTCCCCTACAAATGTAACCTTGCTGGCACATGTCGGAAAAGGCAGAGTTTTATTGTAGTTTTTGTATGGTTCCTACTTTTGATGTATTTTAGGTTTTTTTTGGATAGTTATATGGGCTTTTATAACAGAAGTTGTTATGAAGTTTTTATGAGCAAGTGTTCTTATGAGCATGGAAAGTTATTTTAAAGCTTAACACAGCATATAGGCCCCCCACCCGATTATCGATGACATTTAAATGGTCGCGGAACGGTGGATGATTAAGGCGAGCGGTCGTGGAACTCTGTGCACGCCAACGGATGAAATTATCTACATTTTAGTAGCTGTAGTGAGTGGTAAACACTTTCATTATACAGAGGAGCCATAATTCACGAATCATCTCTTGTTGAGTGTTTTTCTTGTGTAATTGCGACCGATAGCGAGTTTATCTTATCTCCCCTCGGCCCACATACAATCTATTAATAATATTATTTATGAGTTTATTGGGTGCTTTGTTTAAGCTGCGTGGTCAATGTAATGTCCTGAAATGTTTACCTGCTACTAACCGGCCGGTAGCACTCACTCACTGAACTGTTGACTTGCTTGCTTGTCATGTCACTGATTCTTTCTTTGTTATCCTGTATTAAGTCAGTGAGCAGTGGTGCAATTGTGTAAGCGTAATGGCAATGAAGATCGTAACTTTGAGGGTAATTTTAACAATCTTAGCAACATTCAAAACGCTCCAAACTGACACTTTAAAACCTTAGCTTCTTTCTTTTCATATTTGAAAAACTTCAGATGTACCTAAAATTGATAAAAACATCTTTAAAAATGCGATCTTCATCACCATTTTGCTTACACAATAGCCTGGCAGGTTGAGGTATGTTGAACTTGAACAAGGCCTATGACCGTCGGTGAAAGAATCAGTGTGGTGACAGGACAAAAGTGCGCCTGTTAGAGGCTCATTTCGTGCACATGTCACATGTCTTAGGGTTCTAGGATACGCCGGTTTCCTCGCGACTATTGGCTGAAATTTCTCTATCACTCCACTCCTGGCGGAATCTCCATTCTGAGGGCAGTCATCTGACTATGGTCACCGTATACTAGCTACTGCTTAGGTCCACCTGTCAATCTGCATACAAACCTCGCTATACTCCAGCATCACTCGGTACTCATCGACCTTGGTGCGATGTCGATTCTCGAGTTTGTGAGGATATTAATATTGTCCCTTCCCGAAAGGGGCTAATCTATCAAAACAAACAATTATATTAGCGGGAAAAAATAATAATCGCATTGGACATGCCTGTATTATTATGTTTTATTTCTGTATGTTTTCTGTGTACAATAAAGAATTAAAGAGTTTTTGTTGATAGATAAACCCCTTCGGGATGATATGCATATTATGGATCACCATAAAATGGAGGATGACCATGAAAACAATGGCATGACGACCGAACCATAAGTATGTAAATTCCAGTCATTAGGAATCTCACTCAAAGCTCTCCTGACATCCGTACACAGTGAATACTGAATAGTCCAGTTATGAGGTAAATAACATTCGCATCCAATCCCAATTCGAAGTTAGCACTCCATATTCAAAGGACGGGATACTGTCGCATTATTCAACGGATAGTCGCTTCATTGAATAAGTAAACACAATACTTGCTACTCGGATATTTACTTGTTAGGTAGCAATATTGGTGTTGAACTTCTCGTACGTTTAATTATTGGTTATAAATATTATAAAAGACTAAACAGAACTGATTTGAATAAGTTAAAATGTATGATCATCATCAACAACCTGTAGAAGTCCACTGCTTGACATAGGCCTCCCCCAAAGAGTTCCAAGACGAACGGTCTTGAGCCCTTTCCATCCACCGACTTCCCGCAACCTTTACAATGTCATCGGTCCATCGGGTGGGCCTTCCAACACTGCGTCGCCCGGTTCGTGGTCGCCATTCGAGAACCTTTACTCCCCAACGATAAAATAGATAGATAAAATGTATGATATCAATGTATGAACAAATGTTTTTCATACGCTAACTCAACTTCATGTATGCTAACATGTGTTTTGGTTCTGGTTCCGACGGAAGATCAGCATTGTGATGACCATTTTCAATGGCTATCGCAACATAATGCTGAGTCGGACGCCATTTCGTAGCATTTAAGTTTTCTTTATTTTTCTTAGTCTTAGTTTGAATAGTTTAGTCCATAAGGTGTTGGGTAATTTTAAGGTAAGTTGAATGATGCTACGAATAAAAGTACTTTATTTCTTTTTTCTTTCTAACTTCTGGTCAGCAAATCTTGGTAGTACAACCTGTTGACCAAATTCCATGCAGATAAGATTGACGGTTGGAAAGTTATGCTCTAGAAAAAAAAAAAATGCCAGGCCGATTCGTCCTAGTTGTTTGAGAGATCTTCGCTCGCGCGATCAATTATTCCTGCCCTCATAACACCAACAAAATTATATAATTCCTTCTGCCGGTATATTTTGCATAATACCCGCACAATTTACTGCTGAAGTTACGTACAAATTGCTAGACATAATATATTGTTTGTTTCACGCGACTTGACTCGCTCGGTTCAGTCATGTGATTTAATACTGTTTTCTTATATGGAAAATTGACAGAAAAGAGAGCTAGGCTAGGTTTTAAATAATTACGGATGAAAGAGGAGTGCATGCAGCGGAAATGAGAATGTTGAGATTGATGTGTGTTAATTCCATTTTGTGAAAAAGGATCATCGAAAAAAATGATAGGCACCAAGCCGTGTTTGTTGCCTGATTCTACTAGGCTTGGTCGCGAGGAACAGGCATAGCTTCACCTTGTTTCTAAGACGTTTCAAAGTGATCCTAGCCTTTTGACTTTGGAGTGACTAGATTGGACAAGATACGGAATGAGTACTTCAGAGGAAGTTTGAAAGCCCCAGTGACTGAGAAGTTGAATAGCAAAAGGTTAGCATGGTGTGGGCATCTCATGCGAAGGGAAGATTGCCATGTGACTAGAAGACTAGAAGAGAAGAGTCTTAAATATGAATGTGGAAGGATATAAGGGACGAGGTAGACCAAAAGAAAGATGGATAGATTGTGTGAAAGATGACATGAGTAAGAACGGAGTGAATACTGACATGACGGCTGAAAGAGGGGAGTGGAAGAGAAAAACATGTTGTGCCGACTCCATATGAAGCGGGATAAGGGCAGCGAGATGATGAATTAATTACAATTAAAAGGATCGTGGCGTTGTGGTGGCCTCTGCTGAAGAATAGGCCCCTCTGGCTGGTTGCCTGGAATGATGATTATAACTGCATAGCAATAACCTGTTTCTGGTACATGCATTGTAGGTCATGAACGTAACCCGTGTGTATTATACTGCGCCTGGAGTGTTTCCATATCGACGGGTTTTAATTAATCCAGTGGAACGCTTAGATTAGAGATGAGTCGTACTTGCTATTCCGCGTACCAGATCCATAACGTATCGTATTTTACAAGAACCAGGTTCTAAAACCAGGTACTAAATACTTGAAAGTATTACTTCGACCGCGCGAGTCCACTGCGCAATTCCACAGCGCAAGTCCGCCGCGTACCCAAGGACTCGCCGCGCCGCGAGACGGAAGGTCGGGTTGCGACCGCGAGGCGCGCCGCGTCCTAGGGGGCGCGGTGGACTTGCGCGCCGTACTTGAGTATTTTTAATACGTCTAAGTATAGTGTACCAGTTACGTATAGTATGATGCGAGAACCTGGTTTAAAAACCTGGTTGCGTAAATACGAACCACCTCTAGCTCGATTGGTCGGAACTGTGATGTTGAATCTGTGTGTGGTATTTTATGTTGGGACATGCCTTGTCATCCTATCCTACTAACATTATAAATGCGAAAGTTTGTGAGGATGTTTGGATGTTTGTTATTCAATCACGCCGTAACGGCTCAACCGATTACGTTGAAACTTGGAATAGGTATTTAATGTAGGTAGAAGCTAGTCCTACTAATATTATAAATGCGAAAGTTTGTAAGTATGGATGGATGGATGTTTGTTACTCTTTCACGTAAAAACTACTGAATGGATTTTAATGAAACTTCACAATGTATAAGCTATATTAGCTTATACATCAGAATAACACATGAGCTACAATTTATAAAGATATTGTGTGAATTGTCCAAAATAAGTGTCAAGTAAGTAGGAAAAAATCTACCATCTGCTAGCTATTTTGGCGTGCGCTGCCAAATACGCTAGAGTTTTAGACCAAAACTGCGCAGACGAAGTCGCGGGCATCAGCTAGTTATAAATATAGCAGCTATTATTCTGTCACCACGTATTATTTTCATAAGTGAACAAACAGCTCATTCTCAATTCGCAAACTGCACACACGTTAATTAAGTTGTTGATTGAATCCCGCGGGCGCTTCCATCGCTGTTCTGCTTTTAATCTATTTGTGCAAGCGCTTTGTGCAAGCCTAGAGCCTGTTGTGGCTTTCCTCTATCATAATCTCATGCAGCTAGAGAAAGGAGAGAAAGTTCAATTTTATACCTAGCTCGTTAGCATTTGGTGTACATTGACGAGGTTTTAAGTATGACGACTTATTCGACGAAAAATTAAGACATATTCACAGTATGGCGTCTTCAAGAATCCTCGCATAGTATTTAAATTGACAGCTAGGAAATTATGGGAAATAAAAAAGTAGGGTTTTTACGTTTTTCCCGGCATTTTTTAAATTTTTTCTCTTCATAAGAACTATTAAACACGCTAAATGTGTGATTCGTTTTTAGGGTTCCGTACCTCATTTGGAATATCGGAACCCTTATAGGATCACTTTGTTGTCCGTCTGTCTGTCTGTCTTGTTTGTCCTTTTTCTCAGAAACGGCTAAAGGTATCAACTTGAAATTTATACCACCTATTAAGGTCTGTGGGCTTATGGTGTCGTATAAAAATAAAAGCTCTAGCTTAATGCATTAAAAAGATATGGCAATTCATGTATAATTTTTGTATGGAAATGGCTAAAATAAAAAACCTCTAGGGTACTTCCAGTTACCTCACAATTCTGAAATTTGGAGATGCTACGAGCTACACATAGCTAGGAGGATTTGAAAATGCATGCGCGTCTTGCGTGCGTTGTGTTCGTTTCTGTCTAATGGGTGTGTCTCTATAGCAGTAATTGAAAACAAAATACCTACAAATGTGTTTTATATTTTGCGGTATTTCGTTAAACGTTTCCGAGTTCCGTCCCGCTGGCTTACAATTTGCCATTCATCACATTTTCGCAAATGTGGAATATTTTCTTCGTGAACTCATAAGTCTTGATTCACTGGAATAATGTTTTGTTTACCCATTCAAGATAATATTCTGTTTATTTCATAATAACTGTTTCTTGTGTATGTTGTCAATATTTACTTGTTATAATTGTCATTTTGTAAATAAATGAAAATAATGAAAAAATAAATGAATCTGTGAATAATTAATGATATTAGTTTGAGTGCTATAAAATTGTGATAAGGCATGTGCATTTGTGATTTACTCTCACTAATGGTCTCTGAGGTTCAAGATTCGATGTTTATTTGAATAAATAAGTGGTAAATAGAGAACATAATATGGCACTTAAAAACTTATTTACTCTTTTCAAGTTCTAACTAACCTACCTTTCTTGAATAGGGTTGACACAGGTATGATTCCACTTGTAAAGAAGAAAGCTGGAATATGTAAATATATATATTTTTTTGAGTGAACTTAATTTTCATTTATTGATTTTTAAGTGAAAGCAACTTAGCGGATAAAAATATTTCATCTGCCTTCTTCAAAGCCAGCGTCTTACTATGGCGTAGTTGGCCTATTGCCGGTTCAGGGTGAAGATGCGGAATCGTATCCCGCTCGTTGGATTATTTATTTATTTGTCGGAAAACCAACAGTTAATTATTCATTAAAAAAAACTTACTAAACACCAGTGTACATAAAATAATGTCAATTACAGGTTTTCACATGTAAAAGCATAGTAGAAACAATAAAAACTGGGGTCGGAATATAATCAAATTGGTTTAATTTTGGGTAAAAAAATTAATTTAGATTGTGACGACAAACTTGTAAATGGACCTCTCCCATATCTGCCAAGGTAAAAATACTCTATCAAAAATATTTCCACGAAAAATCTCTTATTTTTTACCGAAAGGGTAAAGGGTAATTCAACATCCGTTTTAAAGAATTATTCAAGTCGAAAAAAAGCTAATTGAGTGATTGTATAAAATTCGGAAGAAATTCCAACTAATTAGGCGACCGGGAAACCTCTCAGGCGCCGGAACAAAGCGAGATTACAGTGTCGCCGGAAAATATTCAAGGACTCCATCTTAGAGTATAAATCTGCAGCCCGTAGAACCTTTCCTTCTAAGGGTGAATTCGAATTCCTTCACTCTACGAGGCTTTACAAGCTCTACATTCCATTTTGTGAAAAAGGATCATCGAAAAAATGATTTTGAGGGTCACAAAAGAACCAGTGATATCACCCATCGAACAAAATTGCGTTTTAAAAACAAAAAAAAATTGACTTCAATTTTAAGAAAGGTAGACTTTTGTAGTTTGTGAGAGCCCTATCAATTAGGGATTTAGGTGCTTATTGCTCTCTACTGATACATGGTTGGATGTACCTACAGAGAATAAAAATACGCAATTTGTTTGACGTGGATGACATATTTCTTCTATTGATTTGATTTAAAAACCAAACTACTCAACCTTTTTAGATGAAATTTCTTTGAGTACATGCTGCAAGTATATCCTTTCAACAAGTTTCCAAATCGGTTTATCAATGACTGAGTTCTGAAGTTACAAACATTTAAAAAAATACAACCGAATTAAGAACCTCCTCCATTTTTTAAGTCGGCTAAAATACGTAAAGTCTGTACTGCAGAGTGGCTAGCCTAAAAAGCTGTGTTTGGTGGACCTACTTACGTTACTTATACCTCGCCGACTCGTATATTGCACTCATGTTTATTACGTTGCCCTCATACTTCTTATGAAATTGTAACTCTTCCCGTTTATAAACATGGCCTCTATTGTATTAGGTCTTTTGTGACCTTCGCAGTAACCTTGCTAATGTTTGTATAGAAAAATGCTCATTATTTTCATGAAACTTACAAGCTTGACAGACGACCTCTGCGCCGCAGTGGCAAATGAGAGGTGAAGGTTCCATGATCAAATATTTATTTCGGGCTGGTCACCTGGGTGTTGTGGGGTCACAGTTTCTGATACGACACCTGCCACTACAAGCTTACTTACAAACCTCAGGTCCATGTACTGGCCTATTCGAAATCCTAAGGAAGTGTTGTCGTCATTGAATACTTGTTATCGTTTATTTTACTCAAATAAAGGTCGCAGCGTTAATAAGGCCCCTTGTTCTCGACCAAGATGGTGATTACATCTCGACTTAAGTGTCTCTCAGAGTGAACGTAGAATTCGACTTTAATAACTGACATCCTTTTTGAATAATTAAAGGTTCATCAGATGTGAAATTCCGCCTCAATGTAGGCACAGTAGACTAAATATCTTAATTAATTTGTGGCGGCGCTTTCTGTCGAGCAAAAATCACCCCGTTATCCTACCGCGTATTGTCCGTTTGCTCCGTTAGTCTCAAGAAGCTCTGCTTAAGGGTGCTTCAAGACTTGCGGGACTGGGGGCTGTGCAGAACAGCCGCTTTTAAAACATTTAGCTCCTTACCATTCTTGCTTTCTGATTATTATCTTGCAGTTTTTGAAGATGCTGCAAAACATTTTTAGCAGAAACTGTTTTAAAATTGTTTTAAGAAAATGAAGGCAAGTAGACTCAAGGGGCAATCAAGATCATAGACGGTTATTTGCATGCATAATAAGTGCTATAGAATGGTTGTAGCCTGTTCGTCTGTCATTACTACTTCCTAAGTCACTCGGCGCTAGATCAACGTCGTTGAAGGTTGATAGGTATCGTTCGCCCTAACTTCGCATTTTTTTTTATCTTACAGTACCTACTGAAGATTTTGTTTATTTTGCTCACGCACTAAACAGCACAGATAACGGGGTTCGGCTGTTCTGACTAATTGGAATCTCAGAGTCAGCCATCTTGAATTGAATGCTAATGAAGCGATGAGGATCATTGTTGTTCTAATGCAAAGGTTCCCTCCCCAATAACCTGGATTGTTTATCGCCGATTATAAATCAATGGGAACAGCAAATTAATTCGCCATCGATAGGAGCGGCAACAACATGATAACGACATCGATCCGGTTCCGATAAAACGACCTTCCGTTGCTTCCTGTCGGTGGAAAGAGCAGTGTAAGTTCGGAATGAGGGTTCTTCACGACTGTAGGCTTAGAGTATGGTATATGTGTTGGGCAAGCCTATTCTAATCTACTCTTAAAGCAAAATTCCCCAGGCGCTACAGTCTTTTCTTGGATATCTTTTGAAACTAACTTAAAATATGGCATTTCTTTAACTTTTCATACTCTCGAGTAGTTCAGTCCAGTGATTCGGTCTCGATTATCCCAAAAGCTCCTATGATCATTGGCCAGCATGCAGTGCCTCCTGCGGTGGCAGTGATCAAGTGGAGTTGTGATGGATTTGAACATCATGACCCTTTGCCGATGATGAAAGGTTGTCTCGTACTTCAAATTCAATTCAAGAAATATCGGTGTATGAAAAAGGTCATGGAACTCTTTGGGGAGGCCTATGTCCAGCAGTGGACTTCTACAGGCTGATGATGATGAGTTGAAGCCGTCATGAAGTTATCAAATAACAAACACAAACATTCGCGTATAGCAAAGCGACGATATCAGCAAAACGTCTAGATCGTGAAATAAGGGGATGTTATTTCAAAACAATAGTACACTGTGATATAACTCATAGCTTCTAGAAACTAGCTTCTCGGTAAATAATTGCCTATTAAGGTGGTCTGGTAGCCACTCGGATAGAGTGCCGGCCATAACCAATTGGACCACTGGCCGGTATTAATGGAGGTCCGTAGTATCTGAGAAGGTGCAATTATGCGCTAATGCTTCATTGTAATTGGCTTTCGGTTTCAAGAAAATCTTTTCTTCATCTGGTCACTGTCGTTATTCATGGTGACTAAGAAAACACCAATGAGCAGCTGCCAATATTTTCGAAGATTCAAAAGCATACCTACTTTTATTTTTATAAAATCCTTAATTTTTTACTTCGCATGCTCTAACCTATAGTTGGTTAGAGCATCCCCGTATATAGCTAAAATCATAATATTCCTTTAGTGGAGGTTATGACTATAAAATTAAAATAATCATCAAAAGCATTATCTATCCAGACAAAATTTTGAACTTATGCAAGAGGCCCTCGATGCTTTTAGCGGCCAAAGCCAAGAAATAATGTCACTGGTTGCGAGCAGTTCGGACCAAAAAGATTATCTTTGAATGTTATAAATGACGCTAGTTCAAAACAGCCATTACCTGAATAATCTTTCTAATCCATGGATCGCGCGTCCCATCCCAAGTCATATTCTAGTAAGAGTTATAGGGGTATGATTTATCTGTTCCCGTTCAATCATCTGATCTTCTAGATGGCTAACTATGACCTTGGTGGCGTACACGCAAGGGGTGCGGGTCCGATTCCCGCTGCGGGTCAAATGTTTGCATGAGCTGCAAATGTTTGATCCGGGTCTGGGTATTGTGGCACCATGGTGTTCGTAGTTTCGATACCCACGGGGAATCCTAGTGTGGGGTCAGGAATGTGTATGTGACTGTTGGGTGTTATTTACGTGCGCCGTTGTTAAACAGTGGCCAGCGCCTTAAAACTGTGGCTTTTAAAAGCGGCTTGATGAGATATTCAATCAACATCTTAAATCTCAGCTCATAATTCAGTTATGGCTCATCAAATCAAATCTTTTTAAAGAACTATCCTAACCCTTTTCATCTGATTATTGGTTCCTTAATTAAAGAAAACAGAATGTTCTTCTTCTTGTTGTGTCACTGATTCTTTCATGGTCATCCTGTATTATGTTAGTGACCATGTTCAGGTATGGTGGCCTAAGACCGTCGATGAAAGATACAGTATTGTGAAAGGATTAAAGTGCGCCTCTTAGAGGCTCCTTCCGAGCACAAAAAAAAGTAGTAAAGTGAAAAAAAAAAGTGTTGTGTAATGGTTAGTAGAAGAAGATAGCCCCGCCGTCCGGCTGTCTGCTGTAGCCAGGGTTGGTCTGCGAGGAGTGTACTCCAGAGTTCATCAGCTTCACGCTGAACGGCGATTTGCGCTCCTTGATGCCTCCGTATTTTATAGTATGTTAAGAATTCCGAATTCAAAGTGATCCTAGTGATTTTATTGAAATAAATGCACTTTGACTTTGACTTTGACCGCATACAAAGCAAGTCTTCAGATGATCTTTGGCTTTTACTGACTGGCAAAAAGCGGCCAGATCTAGCCAAACGGTAGCTCCATTATACATATGGGTTGGTATCGTTTTAATATTCAGTGCGCGTTTCGCTACGCATTCGGCCCCCGACTCTATTGTACCCGGGCAATGTACGTTGGTACAAATGTGCCGTATTGTTCGAAAAGCTACTCTTAATTTGGATGTACAATAAATAATAATGAGACCTTTTTTCAGCATTTGGATGGGGAAATTGTAAGTCCTTTGCAAATGTTTGTTTACGTTGGTAAGGTACGAATAACCTAACGGTTATGAAAAGAGACAGGTCACTGATCAAATTCTACGTAGATACTAGCTGAGCATTTTTAGGAAAATAAATAAATAACATAAAAATTATAAAAATACCAAAAACATCTAATACTAGAATTTTGGGGAAAAAATAATATTCCTTATTTTTGTTGATAGAATAACCCCTTTTCGGGGTGGTATACATGTTATGGATCACCTTGTATTAATTCTACTACAGTTCTTCTACTTTTTACATACATTTTAATGATATCGCGGTCATATTTGCACGTTCGGCACACGAGGCATTACCGCCGCAAATCAGTAGGAGCGGCGCTGTTGTCGACGTTAATTGCCAATCAGCACACGGGTCGCTGGTTCCAATCCCGGCGCGGGCATGCCGTGGCAATGGCGAGTAGCATAGCGTAGACTTGCTATTAGAGTTATAACATCTAAGGACTAACACGTGCCTACTTGGCTTCTCTAGGCTTAGTCGCGAGGAACAGGCGTAGCTTCACCTAGTTCCTAAGAGACGTAATATTAGTAAAATAATATTTCTTAGTGTAAGTTGCCCTATATGTAGATGATAGATTGAATAAATAAAACTATTCTTCGTTGACCTCCTCCATCGCCCATGCCATACACACACGCATACACTGTCACTCGCTCCCGTACACTACACTACACACTCACATGATAATTTACTAAGTTGCTTTACTTCCGTTTTATCCATATTCCGTGTTATCTATCTATCTGTCTATCTATCTATCTAAAACGAAATTTTTGAAGAACTCCATACCTATGCCATGAAGGTGGCGTTATTGGCGGCCAACGTACTCCACACCAGGCACCACCGCTAGCTCACACTTACTAGATCAAACCACTGTACTCGTCAGAAGTTCCCCTTACTTGTTTTTCCGGTAGTGAGTGTTGTGTGTGTTGAGGTCGTCGGAGTTAACTAGATGCCCGGCTGGCCCGCTAGATGCAATCCAATCGCTCGGCCGATAATCACTTGCGGTCGGCTGCATAGTCAGGTGGAAAGTAGTGTTTGGCTGAGAAACGATAGGTACCATAGCCACGGTAGGATCGATTCCTTTGTCTCCGTCATAGTTTGTATAAAGCCGTGTTCAAACGGCTTGTGATAAGTTTATTTGGAAATGATCTTTATGTTTTTTGAATAAAGTTAATTATGAGTTTGTTTATAAGGAGCTTGCGATATTTTTGAGCTATATCTCAAATGTTAAATGTAAAATGAGGATAGGTTCTTTTTGAAACGAATTAATTCTATATAATAGTTCAAGGACATATTGCAAAGTCTTCAAAAAGTGACAAAGATATTGACCTCTCGAAATATCACTAAGGTAATTCCATCCCCTTATATTCTATTACTATATGTAATTTAAACACCTAAGACATTTTGACACACATTATGAACAGTTTCGATTACCTAATCTAGATTTTGGTTATATATTCGGCTATACGTCTTCGATTTCGACGAACCTCTTACATAAACTAAATTGTACCCACGCTATCATTAGGTGACGTAACACACAGAAATATGTGTACAACATGTCTATTAGGCAGGATATAATATACGCATTAAAAATACTCAACTTTCAGATCACGCTTCTTGATCATTTAATCGTTACCATTTCGAAAAATGCCAGTTACTGTTATATTTCAAAACTAGCAGTTCGATACCACGTATTGCTAAAACTTAAAAGATAAACACCAACTATCACACATGCCTCTAGTGCTTCCTTCCCTAAAACCCTGTAAGTCCTCAATGCGGCAACTGATATTTCAGTTTGAGGTAATTTGGAATGGTCACAGTGGTGTAAATTTTACTTTAAACTCTAATGATGCATCGACACAACAAGAAGATCTCCTATGTAACGTAGAAAGTGGCAAAAAAGTATGTAGCGTGTCTTCCACGGTGCTTAATCATTCGAGATCTAAATCAGAAAATGGAGCGCCAAAAGCGCCTAGCACTCTCCTCCGGCGTGAGAACTTTAAAGTGAGAAACAGTTGTGGAAAAATATGGCCCCAAGCGGCCGGAGGCTAAAACCCATCTTTGTTCACAAGCGGTGGCCGCTGTATGCCGCTGAGATCGCTGTGTTCTGGTTTGAAGTGTATGTGTGCCCGTGAACATACCGACTCTTGACATTTTTTCAACTTCATGTCTCAGATAGGTATAGTCACTGAGTCGGAGCTGCAGACCAGCTCAAGTTTTTTGAACCGTGCCTGAACCGCAGCTTAAACATTGCGACAGTTGCGGCTCTGGCAGCGACTTGTAGGCAGGAACTAAAAGCTCATAAAACAGCTAAAACAGCATTAACAATACCAGTAGTGCGGCTGAAAGTCCCGCTATATTACTGTCATCATGACGGGTGCCGTATTTTTCAATCCGAGCTTTAGCATATGCACAAGGAATTACACCTTCCTGTGAAATTTTAACTATTTTTCACTCGGAGGCTCGTTTTCCTACGAATTATTTTTCGTTGAAAATAACTAAAATGTCTGAGAGCTATGCTTGGTATTTCTCTAAGATGTCGGCGGTTCGATTCCGGCCATATAACATGTTTGCACTCGAAAAGTTATATAGCCTATTGCGCACTGATTCCTTTCACGTCTCTACCTTTATGCAATTCATGCCCGTTGATTAAACCGAGAAACTTTCCATAGTTCAAGTTCAGTTTTACTTGATGAAACTCTCATTCATTGTTTGTCTTGGAAATCGGCCAAGTTGAAGTTCAAAGCAACTATGCATTAGTATAAACTTTTTGTAATGATAATGTCTCTACCAGCTTGAATGTTTAGTGGCTGGCTAGCTAGCTTGTCGTGTCACTTCTTTATAATTCAATTAATATAATTTTAGGTAGATAAATAATAAATAAATAAATAAATAAAAAACATTCATTGAGTAAACCAATGTACAAAACAAAATGAAGCCCTGACTCCTAAACTAGGGTTACCTGTATGTCAGGAGTCAGTTCCTTCCCAAAAATGGTACTAAACTAAAATGGTTAACGTAGACAATAATGTGTTGAGTAGGTACAAGGCTAGCTATCATACATATGCTCGTATACCCTCTGTATCCTCGCTCGTTATTAACCTGTATATGCATTTTCGCACACTGTATTTTGTGCCCTAAATAAGCCCATTTAGAGCACGGCGGTCACTCTTCTTTAATTCTAAAAGCGTACTTAGTACAACGAAATTGAATCAGTTTTCCCTCATCACTCGAAGGTCTCTCATGTCACACCCTGTAGACGTGTTACTTTACCAGACCAGCTACAAATTGACTTATGCAAAGTTCATATTTAAATTCATTCATTTTTCTCCCGATTAACAAAGGGTGGCGCTGGTGACGCGGTGATTAAAATGCAAATTTATTAAATCTATTGTCTGAGTAGTGTTGGCGATTAGACTTTTCACTCGTGAGTGAAGGATATTAATGATTCAGAGAGCTGAACCTGAATAAGAATCTCATCTCATTGTTTGTTTTATACAAGGTGATTCATAACATGTATACCATCCCGAAAGGGGGTTATTCTATCAACGAAAAGAAATACTATTAGCAAAAAAAAACATCAATATCTTCATTTTATTTTAAATAAAAAAAAATCTCAAGCTTTCTCTAATTAGCTGTTTTTGGTATTTTTGTCATCTTTGAACTAATAACTAAACGTACAAAAAGTTCGGAATCAAGATTGCTACCTAAAACAGATGTTCTTTGAGTTTGACCTGATTTGACCCCATAACAGCTGATTTTCGCATACAGTTTTTTTTCAATGAAAAATGTCGAATTTCCAAAAGTCGTATAACAAACTTTATTGCCAATTGGTTGTAGAATAAGCCCCTTTCGGGATAGAATACATATTATGAATCACCTTGTATATAAAAGCCCAGAACTTAAAAGAACCCTAAAATCGAGTTACTCAACTATAGCCGCATTCTGTAAAGTCATTTCGAACCTCGAAGAGCTGAATCCGCGGTGACTTTCAAATTTCGTATTCTCAAGAACTCGAAAACGCCTGTGGCGCCTCACGGACGTGGCTTTTGAAGTGAGTTATGTCCTTTGAGTGAATCCGAGTTAGATTTTTTACAGAATAGCTTAGCTGATCTGAAAATTTGCAGTTAGAGCTATCGTTGGTATAATAGGAGACGCTAGTGCCCACCCCTTAGCTTATTCCCCTTGTCGCCTCATACGACATCCACGGGTAGTATTTATGGAGGGGCCTACTCTACGGCCGGGGCCACCACGGCTATCATCGGCTACGCTGATCGTTAACTGGAATCTAATGTCTACGTCACATCATCGTCAGCCAGATAAAGTCCGCTGCTTAACATAGGCCTCCTCCAAAGAGTGCTTTGACGAACGGTCTTGAGCCATCTCCATCCACCGACCTCCTGCAACATTAAAAATGTTGTCGGTCCATCGGGCCTTCCTCGTCCGGTTCGTGGTCATTTGAGAACCTTAACTCCCCAACAATTGTTGATTCTGCGAGCTATATAGCCGGCCCACTGCCAGCAAATTCTGAAAGCTATGTCGGTGACCTTGGCTCTGTTTGTCTACGTCTACGAGTAATTAAAACGCTTGAATAGATTAATTCACTGATGCGTTTTCGCAACTCTATTGTCTGCCTGTAACGCTTTAAGGTTCGTGACTGAGAAAATCTGACTCGGCTTGCGTGTCGTGATTAACAACAGTTCGGTCTCCGATAGATCATGTCCTTTGAGAGTCGCTTAATAAGCGTTTATTTTTGTAATGGTCTAGAAAATTGCCACGGCATTGTTCGTAAGAATAGCAGTAATTTGATTGGAGATCAAAATCATCTCCCTGCCCTTGATACGAAAGTATTGCAAGCGTGCTTGGGCTACGATAACCACTTGCCGACATGTGGGCCGTACGTAGGCATGTTTGCCACCTTAGTTGTATAAAAAAATCATATACGTTGGGGAGTTAAATATAATTTTTTGACTCATTTATATGGTTTTTCATTAGAATAGACTATTTAAAATGCCTATTAAATCGTTTCGCAGAATAGCTTCATACGAGTTGATTGAACCGGAATGTGTCCGCGACCGTAAAATCGACTCATTGGCAAAAGATCTGAATAAACCCCTAATTATATTCTAGCACCGCACCGATAAAAAGATTTAAAATGTTTATAATTGTGGGTTTTTTTTATAATTTTTATTTTATTTTATTTATTGGAGATGGTAAGGCGTTTGACCACCAGCTCACTTTTGCAAGTGAGATGTGGCCTAAGATGGAGCACGCTTTACCAGAAGGAACCTATTCACTCTAGATTTGAAGACTCCTAGATTGTACTCATCCGGGAAAACAGACGCTGGCAGATCGTTCCACTCTTTGCCAGTGCTTATAATAAAGGTGGAGCAGAAACGTTTGGTTCGACACTGTAAAAAAAAAAATAACTACACTACACTGTTTAAAAATACCTACTCAGTATACTTGAAAACCAGCTATTAATAATGTTGTAAAATAAATACATTTTTGTATACTTAGTTACAACAAGAAGATTTACAAAGAGGCTTTCAACTCCTAATTAAACATTTCGCCAGATTGCCGTGAATGTTAAAGTTCAGCCGTAAATAGCACAACAAGTTAAAAATTCACATTATTTATTCCCAAAACAACCTCAATGTTTCACAACGTGCAGGGCCGTGGCCAGTTGCAACGGTAACAACGGGTTAGTATCTAGAAATGTATATAAAAATCAAATTCGAGTTAGTAAGCGACGAAAAGCCATTAGAATTCGAGTAAAAAACTGCTAGTTTTTTACAGTAGAAAACCTCCAAAATCGCCTTATTATCCTGAAGACCAACTTCAGGAAAGTTTATAACAAGTTTCTAAAGTATTTCACAACACGGGTGATGGTCACTTAGCTCCTTCATGCACATGCCGGACTCTTTACGATGTTTTCCGTTTATGTGTATTTATGTAGTAGGTATATTATTTTTTTATCTAAGTAGTAAAATGTGGATATATTTCATTTAAATGTTCTGTTATACTCAGCATTACGTAACTTTTTCCTCGCTACTCAAAGGTTAGCTGGAAGAAAATACTAACTAGCATTAAATTCGCATATGTACCTACTTGTTTTTGCCCGGTGCAGTAAATACTTTGTCCTTCGGTAAACGAAACGCTCTAAAATAAGTAAAAACAAATTGAGTGACCCCTTAAAAAACAGCCTTGCTACGGCTCTGGCTACGGGGTTATAAGAGTAAGTTTTTCATAAAGTCTATCTAGGTGGTAAATTATGTATGCGGGTTAAAAGGGTCGCAGTCAATCTCGTGAATTGCAGCATTCCATATTAACAGGGAACCCTAACATGATATATGTTCCTACTAGCTTGCGGCCGCGGCTTTGCTTCCATGGCACCTACACTCGAGAGCATAGAAATCGCACATAGCGGAATTTTCCAACATTTTAATTTCGACGCTTATTTTTTTTTAAAATTAATGTGATGTTGCAAAAATAACTTAAATTAAATTGAAGTACACACTGTTAGCTTCCTAAAAACACAAAATGTCTAGCCTTGACCTTCGAAATCATAACAGTGGCAACTAAACAATAGAATGGCCTAAATTAGCTCGTTTCAAGTAGCGCTGTTTGTGGGACTTTGAGCAGGTATAAAAGGTTAAAAAAACAATAAATTTGTGAATGTATCGATTTATTAATACGAGGTATTGCCTCCCCTAGCCTGAATAACAGCTTCCATTCGCTGTTTCATTGAAGAAATCAATTTTTTTACGAAATCCTGCGGTATGCTGTCCCATTCTTCCTTGATCGCGGTTTGGAGCTCTCTGAGACTCGTAGGCGCTGCGTTTCTAGCTCTTACTCGTTTCTTTAGTTCGTCCCATAAGTGCTCAATGGGATTGAGATCTGGGCTTCGAGCAGGCCACGCCATAACGAGTAGTTCAACCTCCTCCAAGTACTGGCGTACTATAGCAGCGGTGTGTGGTCTAGCGTTATCCTGCATAAAAACGAAGTTTTCGCCGATAAATCCAGAAAAGGGCACAACATGTTCTTCCAGGATCTCCTCAACGTAACGTTGGGAAGTCAATCCACCCGATCGACGGTCGGTATCGGGCCCTGTGATGAAGACAAGTTCGGTTTTCGCTTCCAGAGAAATGCCTCCCCAGAACATACACGAACCACCGCCGTATGCGACCCGTTCGGAGATGCAACATTGAGCAAAACGCTCACCAGATCTTCGGTAGACTCTACCTCGTCCGTCGTTACCATGAAGGCACATCCTGCACTCGTCGGAGAAGAGGACTGCCTGCCATTGATCCATAGTCCAATTAACGTGATTTCGAGCAAACTGAAGGCGTGCTTGTCTGTGCGCTGGGGTCAATTTTGGGCCAGTTCCTGGTCTGTGCGCTGTCAGACCTCCTTCGGCTAGTCTTCTTCTAACGGTCCACCGACTGACTTCCACTTCTCTAACTTCCTGGAGCTGCTGTCCGAGTTGAACTGCATTCAACCGGCGATTTCGTAGTGATGTATTCACAAGGAAACGGTCATCGCGCTGTGTTGTCGCACGTTTTCGGCCTGTTCCTGGTCGCCTGGTATAGCCACCAGTTTGCTGATATCGCTGGTATACACGTCGAACAGCATATCTGCTCAAATTTAATTGACGAGCCACTTGACTTTGGTTCTGTCCAGCTTCGATAAGTGCAACCACTTGAGACGCTGCTTCTGGTGTGGTATCCATTTTCTTGTTTAGAGATGACGTATTCGTTAAAGGACCTTTCTGCCTGGGAGTTGGTATGCAAATGATGTAATTTCAATCATCCCTTATCGTTTTATACCTGCTTAAAGTCCCACAAACCGAGCTACCTGAAACGAGCTAATTTAGGCCATTCTATTGTTTAGTTGCCACTGTTATGATTTCGAAGGTCAAGGCTAGACATTTTGTGTTTTTAGGAAGCTAACAGTGTGTACTTCAATTTAATTTAAGTTATATTTGCAACATCACATTAATTTTAAAAAAAATAAGGGTCGAAATTAAAATGTAGGAAAATTCCGCTATGTGCGATTTCTATGCTCTCGAGTGTAGATATAAAATAGCATAAATACTGCTACTGGGTAAACAACTCTGTCCATGTTTCGTCGAAATCGTATGAGCCGTTACGGCGTGATTGAACTACAAACATCCAATATACATTTTTGCTAAATATACATTTATTTTCAATACTATTTGATTTTATTTAGTAACAGAAAAATAATAATAATAACAGTTGTAAATTAAACTAAAATAATATTATACTAGAAATGAACTCTGTTTTCTACGACTACGACTACAAGTAGAAAACAGAGTTCAGATTAACTACACTACGGCAATGTTACAAAATTGCTTTACAATCAAAATACTTGAAATTATGTACTACTAGCTTGTGCGGCTTCGCTCGCGTATACTTAGAAAAAATAGCCTCTATGCTATTCTAGACAAAGAACTCTATCTATTCCAAGTTTCTTGGAAATTGGTTGAAATATCATGAATAGTTTTAGGCAGGGACTTTTATTGCATTAATGCCTATAGCTTGCTTGTAAGTAGGTACTTATGTCGTGATAGGGTGCCAACAGGTATATTACGCTATGTGTTATACTGCTAATATAATATAATATAATACTGATAATATAATATTGACTAGCACTTACTATGCTTATTGATATCGTGACTGTAAGTGACCCTTAAGGTATTAATTACTCAACTTATCTTCTTTTTTTGTCTGCCCGTTATCCAACTTGTATCTACCAGTGAAGACCTTTAAATGGCCTTAAGCTATATATTTAAGTTTCCAGAATGTTTTTCTCAGTGCCGAAGGTTTCCAAAAAAATAAAAAAATAAATATTGACAGCGCCGTCAGCGAGAAACTTATGACCATGTATTTTTAAGAACCTTGTAAAGCTACATTTGATCACACGAGTTGTAAAGCTACTCCTACAGGCGACTCCTTGACTATTATTCTAGCTTTAGTAGCTACGTTAGCTTCAGAGTATTGCAGTCGGTGACGTCAGCTCTGAATAATTGATGTTTAATCTCCGTGCAAATGGATAAGGGTTCATACTAGAAATGGAAATACAGTACCTACATTTAAATGCGATTACTAGGTAACTTTGTATGAGCTTGTTTGTTTGTAAGCCTCAAGCATCCGCCATCTTACTAATATTATAAATGCGAAAGTTTGGATGGATGGATGGATGTTTGTTACTCAATCACGCCAGAACGTCTGAACCAATTTCGATGAAAATAGATTTAGTGTATAAAATAAATAAATAAATATTCCGGGCATATCACACACGGTCAACTGATCCCAAACTAGGCTTAGCCTGTACTATGGGTACCAGAGACTGATATACATAATAGATATATATTTAACACCCAGACACAGAACAAACATCTGTATTCATCACACAAATGTTTGTCCTGTGCGGGAATCGAACCCGCAACCTCTAGCGCAGAAGGCAGAGTTACTACCAACTGAGCTATGAGGTCAGTCAAAATATGTAGTTTGCCCGTCCAAAAGACGTTTCGCTTGATTGAGCCCTGCCGTATTGAGTCGAGGCCCGGAGCCCCGCACGAGGACTTACCCGGGTCACTGCACTCCAATTTAAATCCCATCTCATAAACGCCCGGCATTTTCGCAACGACCAATCATGGGCGAATTTCGACTTTAACCACTTTAAAATTGCTCCGATCTTCTATCCCCAAGTGGAGCAGAATGAAGAAATGAAGGGAATATTTAGCAGATTACCGCCCGACGCTTTTGCCGAAGGAAATAAATGATTCTTTTTATCGGAATCGAGCGAATATTGCTTATTCTGAGGAACATAATATCTTTGATTTATTTGACAGCCGAATTTTCTTTGTCGCTCGCGAAAGCTGAATTTGGTCCAGTTTATACTTACGAGGATAATATGAATTGTTACATGCTACAACATGACAAACTTAGCATCAAACACATATTCTATACATTCCAACAGTAAAACTATCCTATTTTTTTTTTAACTATTCACACTTAACCGCCATTAACGTCGCTGCTTATCCCAATGGCTTTGTACCTCAACATAATATCACCCAAATGAATGCAGAGCAGAGTATCTTAGCCCTTTCATCATAACTTTGGCTGTTACGAAACACTTTATGCCCATACCTTCTCATTGCCAAGGTTGAGCCAACAATGGCCCACAAATCTCCACAGCCAAATCGAATCTCAGCTGTTGGTAAATTCAGACCTTGGCCGCTTGGCCGGCAGCCAGCTCGTCCTTCCTCACTTTCACCCCAGTATCGATTTAAAGCCTCCACAGATTATGCCTGTTTTACCCCTAGCTGAACGCAATGTAAAGAGAGCTTTATCGCGCTGGGCTTAGATACAATTTTAAGTTAAATATCTCGCCGCATGACGCTCTAGCCGAATTTCGTATCGTATCATTGAGTATGTTTCGTCTATGCGTGCCACAATATTTCATTGTCTCTGTATCAGGGATCTTGGAGAGAAATTCTGCCCGAATAGATGCTTTTTTGTCGTCTGCGCCGATAAGCCGATTTTTTTGTAACTTATGAAAAATGGATATGTTTGCGTGAGCAATTTCATGTGATGTACTAAAAAAATATTATAATAAAGCTACGATGACGGAATTGCAAAATATTTGATAATTTATGTTAAGGCGGATGCTTACCTACAGCTTTTTCTTATAGAAAATACTTGGGTACCTGCAATATTTGTAAGTGTATGTTCCTTGTGTTGACATAATGTGATCTTGCTTGTGTTCATTATGCAGGATCAAATAAAACTTATCTTATACTACAACGTGATCCGTAACTAGTATACTATCCCGGAAAGAGCTTATTCTGTCAACAAAATGAATCTTTTTTCCCCTAAATTTTAAAATTATTTTTGGTTTTTATTATCTCTCATATCTAATTATTAAACGTACGAGAAGTTCGACTTCAAGATTGCTCTAAAACTTTCTCTAAAACAAAAGATTACAACTAGTGCTACCAGAGTTATGATTATAAACTCTTCGGGTTAAGTTGAAGTTTGCCTGCACAAAAATGGCTCTGTAGTTTATAACGCTTACCCTGGTTGACGATATTGGGGCTACACTTGGTGTATCCAAGTTGGCGGGAACAGCAAAGCTGGATAATGGCACTTTCGCGAGTTCCAAGTTCAAGCTCAACTTGTTCCAAGTTCAAGCATCAGCGAATGATGTCACAGACGTTCAACTAGTCATAATTATGGATATATCAAACTCAAATTATGATGTTGCTATTGCATTTTCTAAAGGAGATTTAAGAAGGACAACGACGACGATTTTAGTATTATTTATTCCAATGCATAAATTTTACTACGTCTCATATCCAACTTATGCTGTATCCTATGTCTTGTTTTATATCCCAGAGAGGTAATAGATCTAACCCGAACAGGTGTAAAATTTTATAAAAACCGGGTTCCTGTTTGGTGTCGCCATAAATTTGATCCGAAGCCTGCTATGGAAGCTGTGCAACTTTACTACCTCCTCTGCAAAATTGGAACTATTCGGAACTCAAACCCCTCCGTTATGTAGAGACGGACGTAGCTGTCTAATAAATAAATAAAAAAGTTTTTGTATATTTTTCCTTTTATGGACCAAAGTTTACTTTTTGATCATATATTTTTTTGTATAATTTTTTTTACTTTTGTAGACCAAAGTTAGATCTCTTATCGGCTTTAAATTGCCTAAAAACTGCAGTGTGTAGAAGAGTAACCTATAGTATAGTAAAGCGATGACCTTTGACTTTGCACATCATCATTTCACCCGTTGGACGGCCACTGCTGAATATTGCCTCCTCACAAATTTCCAGCGCGAATCCCGATAATGTGTGGGGAATCTGCCCATACTCACCACGCTGGGCATGCGGGTTGGCAAGCGCAGCTAGAGCAATCTTTGTGAAAATGGGGACGCTGCTGCCCATTCCTGAGAGTTTAAACTTTAAACTGATGGTATGAAGCTTTAACCTGCAGCATCGATCATTATCTAGAGCCATTAGGCTCAGCTAAAAATTATCGCGCCACTGCTATCAACTTCGCCTCGCCTATTAAAAGTTATTATAAGAAACTTCAAGCGCTGTTTGTGAGATGAAAGCCCTGTGAAGGACCTCTCCAAATCTTTTAACAAAACTCTGGGTTAATTCAATTTGTATATGAAATCAAAAATTTATACACTTGGCTATAGCCGCGCGGTTTCACTCGCGTGGAGTCACAGCACAGAGAAAGGAGATACACGCCTTTAACTTTTGTTCTGACTCAAACTTACATAATTTTTCTTTACATCTTTAAGACGTGGATATTAAGAAATCACTGACGCCCGTATCTCGTTAAAGCGCGTCACACACGGCAGCTATAATGTAAAAATGTATATTATAGCACGATACATCTGATTACATCTTTCCATAGAAACCGTCAGGAGACCACACACGGCAGCTATCAATGTATCTTTTTACATCTTCGTATCTTCTGACAGTTTCTATGGAAAGATGTAATGAGATGTATCGTGCTATAATGTACATTTTTACATTATAGCTGCCGTGTGTGAAAGGCTTAATTGTTATTATAACTAAAAAATATGTTCGCAAAGTTTCAAATCAATATTTACATCATAAATATTTGCCCATGCTCACCGCGTGCTCAGCGCGATGAGTATAGGCTAATTCCTCCCACATAGGATGTTGTTCTGGAAATCTGTGGGGGAGGCCAGTGGATATCCAGCGGCTGAAATGATGATGATTTTTTGAAGCTAGAAGCATTACCTATTCAGGTTTCATAAAATTGCGCACATTAAACAAAATAAAACCGATAACCTTAGCGTATAAGCTGCAATATCAGCTCTCATGTATTTAATAAACATTTCAGTTTACCGCTGAGCCCCTATAAACGGAACCGCAGAAATACCAGACAAAAAGCGGTAATAATTAAACCTCCACTCCATGTAGCGGCGAACATTTTCATTTGCTGCTGGCACTCATGCCTTATTACCTGCCCTACATACTCACTCCCAGTAAGGCCTTTTTACATATATTCTAGATGATTTAAACAGCGTCAGGTGGAACTTTTTACGTACTTACTGGACGCTGTAGTGCCTCTCAGCTTAGTCGACCTTATCCATAATAAAGACATGGTCAATACGTGCGGAGCTGATTAAGCCGCGGGATTCTTCACGGTGTTTTAGGTGAATAAGGTACCTCCCACTATGCCAACACGGCTCTTCCAGCTCTGGTAATATGATGGAATGAGTCCTTCGAAATTGTAATTCGTTCGTCATGACACTCATTTAAATAAGTTTGTTTCAAATAGTGTTGTGTTCCTGCGGTGAGTAAGGTTGCCAGAGCTCTTTAGGGGGAGGGGGTTCGGGGTTGGCAACGCGTGCGTGATGCTTCTGGTATTGCAAGCGCTCATAGGCTACGGTAACGGCTTACTAACAGGTAAGCCGTATGTTTGTTTGCCATCTCAGTTGTATAAAAAAAAAAAAAAAAAAACACTCTGGGGGAGGCCTATGCTCAGCAGCAGCCTTTATCCGGCTGATGATGATCATATCGTTGATAGGTGTGGTATAACTGTCATTTCAATTAAACCAAATGGAAACTACACTCACAGCGTTTGTTAATGCAGCCATAAATAATGTGGATAGCAATGGTCGGCTCAGTGCGCCGTCACTCGGCTGGCACAATTTGCATTTTAATTCCTTTCCCACTCAGTTTTAATGTACACAAACATTCGACATTTTGCATTTTCTGATATTATTTATAACAAAGCCTGTGGCGATCAATGATTTCTCAACGGGAGTCCATTAAAAAAAAAACAAGTTTATTTTACAACATCCAACAGTCCATAGTAATGACCCCACACTAGGATTCCCTGTGTCGTGGGTATAAGTAACTACGAGTGCCATTGCACCACACCACCCAGACCCGGAACAAATATTTGCAGATCATGCAACACATCACCAGGTGATCAGATTTTGAAGATGTCTAAGGTGGGGTAGTAAGAGGCACGTCCATACATTATGTTACATGACCATTTATCTCACATTCTGCAATTATGAAGTTCACCAAATTATATTAATCTGTTAAATCGCATCTAGCTATAAGTACTTATTGTTCGGCCGAGGTCATTATAATATCACTAAGTAAATCGTATATTTGGTGTTCACGATACAGGCTTGCCTAGTGTGAATGCCGCTGACGAAAACATAATTGTATAAAGGAAATCAGCTCTGAACTTAATTTATTAATAATCATATAATTATTTAGACCTTAGATACTAAACAGTATACATAGTTTTAAGTTCTTTTCGCTGAAAATAAATATTTTTTCATTATTTTTCATTTTTCAAACACGTAGCAAGTAACCTGTTTTCTCACTTGTAGTCTATTATCGGAATCCTAAATAAGCTCGTTGTAGCCCATTTACAGAAACTTCTTTGACATTGTAATGCATACGTGATCGTATTGTGCGAGTGAGCGACCCTGAGACTTTCGTAGTTATTTCACCGACATCCTCGCCCTTCAGGTTGAAATCGGAGCATAATGAAAACATTTACTGATAATAGAAACACATAACACATATCACGCTATATCTCAGAACTTCGAACTTTTAGTTTAATGTTCTAGTTATTGATGCCATTATAGAGCGTTTGACAACAAATCTATCTAATATAAAGGAGACGTTTCATCCTGGGTCAGTTCTATGTAAGTACGATAAAAAAATAAAATAGGAAATTACAAGAAGTGAATTCAATTCAATTCATTTATTTCTCTCCATAGGCATAAATACAATGCACTTAGAAATGTCAAAACATAATAAAATAAACATGTAATGGTAAATACAAATAAAAAATAAGTTCTATCTGGAACTTATTCACCCTAGATTTGAAGACTCCGAGATTGTACTGTACCGGGAAAACCGATAGATAATGATTTAACATAATTCATCATCTGCCTGCCCTTAACCCACTACATGCGGGACGGCACAACATGTAATGATATTACATAATTACCATACAGAAACTATTACGCTACAAAATGGCGATGCGAGCATTCACCAGCATTGGCGGTCGCTTACAGTGCCGCCGTGACAAATTGCTTCAGCTGAATTTATCTAATGGATGCATTTCATCCGCTCGACTGTAATGCTACTTGCTAATTGCTCGTTGAATTAGGCTGACTTGTTTACTGAGCCCGGGACTTGGGTGTCAGGTAGTACTATAAAGATAGTTTTGGCAAATAATGTCTCAACATATCAACTTAGTAAGATTTTTTTTATATTCCGGACATATTCACACGGTCAACTGATCCCAAACTAGGCATAGCCTGTACTATGGGTACCAGAGACTGATATACATTATAGATATATATTTAACACCCAGACACAGAACAAACATCTGTGTTAGTCACAAATGTTTGTCCAGTGCGGGAATCGAACCCGCGACCTCTAGCGCAGAAGGCAGAGTTACTACTAACTGAGCTATGAGGCACTCGAATTTAATTTCTGACTCAGGAGGGATTTGAAGCCGCAAGCCTCCCTAGATACCGGGATGCTCTAACCAACCAAGCTACTCGCGACCAAGCCTACAAGAATCATGCAACAAACACGGCGCGCGTGCCTTTAATTTTTTTCGATGATCCCTTTTCACAACATTCTCAGGAGATAAATCCAGCTATCAAATATTAAAAACACTAATTGGACTACATCGGACCAAGTCATGTTTATATCTGTACTCTCAGTTTCACGATCTTTTTACAACGTCATGGCATCCCTTAAAATTGACCCTCAGTCATCCAATTTAGCGGGAAGAGCATGTCTTCACGAGTCTACATGTTATCCCAGAATGAGCGATATAAAGATTCGGCGTCGTATTTAGGGCCATTACTCGCGAAATGGCCTGCTGTGTACCCGGATCACGGCCCGTCCGTCTGTCGGCTACTTATTGCTGGCCGTTGTCTTGGAAGTAACTCGGAAACTGGTAGACATGAAGGGTATTAGAAATTTTCACGTTTTGAATTAGTTTGAGCTCCCACGTTTTTGATTATACATACTTCTTTGAGAAGTCAGTTAACATTTAAATGTTTATAGTAGTCGTAGCAGTTGCATATAATTAAAAGAAGCAGTGTCTTTATTTAAGACTCAAATGAAATGTCGTGGATAATTAGTGCCATGTCCAATCCTCATAATTTCCACGCAAACTCATAGACTAGATGTAACATAAACTGAAATATACTGGCGCTAAAATAATCCCTAAAAAGGCACCCTTTACTTTTTATGTTGACTAATAAAATTTTATTAGAATCGTCCGTTCTCTTGTAGCCGTGAGCTGGAATTATTGGCTCTAGTGGATTACCTTCCACGGAATATTGTTTAAAATGTGCCCATTAAAAACCGTTTCAATTTTCGATGTTTGTTCAACTCTGGCAATTTACATTGAAAGCAAGCTTCAACGTTCATTACGATTTAAAAGGTGCAGGTATAAATATAATTTCATTAGCGAATCCAGCCTTAGCATTTATGTTTCAACCCAGCTTCATTTCATATTTATTCCACTGCTAATTCAAAGTTTCAGAACAATTTATGAATTTCAACTTAAAAACACTCGTAAAACATATTAAATGCCTGTGTGCTTTTACTGGAATTGTAATTAAGTTACTTAAAGTTACTGAAAGTAATCAAAGCGATGCTACTCTCATTTTATGTGCTGCTGAATCTACGAAATTTTATGTGTATTATATATACTATTATTTCTTGTATGGTACCTACTGTGCCTCTTTTGTGCGCATAATGTCAAACAATGGAATTGACCTGAATACCAATTAAGACGGATGGCCGAGTTATCACAACCGCATCGACGCTCGTGTCCGCTGAAATAGCCACAGTTGCGGTCGTCTATGCATAAATGGGTTGCATCGACTAAATACAACACATTTACGTAACACCCTTTCCAATTACACGCGAGGCTATTTACAGTTTTACACGTTTCATTCGCTAGCACCGCGTTGGGCGCCAAACGAATGGTTATTGCCTCGCATGTTCCAACATGCTCGATATATATTTCAATGTCACGAATAAAAGAGTTGACGACCCGAATTATATTTTGATCGATAACTCTAGTTCACGGTTGACATGCTAGCTGGCGTTCCGGACGCGAGTGTCGTCAAAAAGACAGTAAATGTTTCAGTTCAATGTTTGTGCTTAGAATGTAGGTCACAGATGCGCAAGTGCTTGTTGACAGATTTAACGAGACTCAAATGTAAGAAACCAAACATTGGTTGAGCAAAATCGTTTGAGCGCTACTACTACATATAAGCTTTACCAAATGCTCTTTTAAAAAAATTGATAATACTTTTATTTAAATTACATTCAAAGGCTTTCTCGATCAGTTGCGACCAGTGTGGTAGGCCCAAGAGGTTGTTTCTCAGGATTTTTTATATCCTTCACGGAACTTTGCACTTAGGTTTATTTGAGTTATAACATCTAGCGACAGTGAACAATAAAGCCAACGTGATGGGAATACATCGCGCGGTATCGCTTCACTTGAAAGTCGCAGCAGTCGAGTTTCTAGAGTTGATTAAAATTGCGGCAGGCTTTTTAATAACGAGAAAACTTACATAAACAAAGTAATGTATTCTTCTTGTTTCACAGATGTATATAAATAAGGTCTGTTCTTTCTATTAAAAATGTTGCTACTTTTCTATGGCCTTGTGAAGCCTAAACTAGAAGCAAAAGTAATAAAACTGTGATCAACATTGGCCCACAAAATGTCTTTAAAAACTCGTATCGAATGTGCCGCGGACTGTTTTACAGTTTATAGCAAAGGACGTCGCAATAATGGGTTTTTAACCACGCAGCCTTCGGGGCAGCTCGAACCCGCTTCTGAATAACAATGCTCCAACTTCGCCGCGCGGACAAAAGTTACAGATACCTTTAGCCGGCGGCAACTAATATTTGTGAGCTGAATTTACAAGGCTTCTTCTGGTTGAAATTTCACGGGTTTGACTAATTACACTGACTTTGTCGAAGTGACAAACAAATTAAACCTGTTTTAAGTTTACCTCTCAGCCTTATCATGCATGGCATGAATTAACCTTTTAACATTTTTGATAGAGGTCCTTTCAGGCGATATGTAAAGTTTTAAGTACAACAGGATTACATCAGGTCTGGCCGTGTCCCTCAAGGTGTCTTTCTCTTTTATCTCAGTTATGTAAAAGCTTTGTACGCTAATTGAGTTTTATGCTCGTTCTAGTTACTGTTAGTTATATACCTACGCCTTGATACATTCTCATTTGCGTGGGCCTATTTAGCTGGCATTTGATCTCTTTTTGTAGGGGAGTAAAGGTTCTCGAATGGCGACCACGAACCGGGCGACGCAGTGTTGGAAGCCCCACACCCGATGGACCGACGACATTGTGAAGGTTGCGGGAAGTCGGTGGATGGAGAAGGCTCAAGACCGTTCGTCATGGAACTCTTTGGGGGAGGCCTATGTCCAGCAGAGGACTTCTACAGGCTGATGATGATGATGATCTCTTTTCATTGAAACTATGTGTCAATCTAAAACCTTGTTGTCGTGTTGGCCTAGTCGGACTCGGAGGTACCCTGGCTATCCGCCCGAAGGTCGTGGTTTCAAATCGAAGCCCGGGGTTTTTCATTTTTTTTTATTACGTGCTTAAAATAGTAAAATACAACATTGTAAGGAAACTGGTAAGCATTCTGATAAGTGGCGATGGGTTTGAAGTCTGCTTTTTATAAGTTCGAATAATCAGTACTGCAAAATGTATGTTTGGTCGTGCCTCATGATCAGTCATCTTCAAGGATCTGATCGCCTGAAAATATGAGAATATGTGTGCCATCTCTGGGGATAACGGTCGTGAGCATGAATATGTGTGCCATCTCTGGGGATAACATCGCCTTCTTTTTTTCTTAATCTAAACTGACGTTTTATCTGTTTCAGGTACGTGTTTTCAGTTCTTATAAACCTCTTCATATGGGTAAGTGATGTTGAAAACGGCTTAAATATCTGAATCCACTCCGACCTCGCGGCAGTGATGTGGAAACGCAAGGATTGTCCCGATCCGAGCTGCACATGTGAGATACCAGCCGTTACTCCGCAAACTGGGTCGAATAATCGGAAATCATTTTTTATTTTGCTGGAGAATGTTTTATATCTACCGTACCAACAGGACATGTTCCCAATGTTCGGACATGCCTCTGACTACCCCCCTTTAGATTTCTTCAAAGATCTGGTCGTCTGGAGATCTGAGAGGATGTCTGCCATTCTTGGGTATTATAGTTGAGGGCATATGTTCAGCAGTGGCTGCGTCCTACGGCTGAAATGATGATTCATTCTTCTTATTTTCGTGTCGATACCTCATTTTATATTGTTTTGAAGTACTTAATATGTTACCACCTCAATCGCTCTATCTGTGGCCGCGTTGAGGTCTTCTCTCGTGCAGGTATTTTGACATAAGGGACACACCAGCAAGTGTGGCATGGACTAAATTGGATTGGATGATTTATTGAAATCGCATGAATCATTTTGAAACGTCTTTATTTCTCTCACTCATCATCTCAACTCAACATGCAAGTTGCAAACTGGGATATTCAACGATACCTCTAAAGAATACCGTTTTATAGCAAGGTAATCGCGTAAGCATAATCAGAGTTATGATACTCCCAGAGGCAGCCCTGGGGGACCGCTGTGCAGGCACACTAGCTGTAAATAATTCATGAGCCGCCATGGGATGTGTGTTTACATGTTTGTGACAACCCAAGGACGCGTTATTACTGTTAAACTTGAGTAAACAATGTTATTATACAACTAGCGGTTCGCCCCGAACTGAGATCGTTGAGGAACATGAAGATAAACTCTGAAAATCGAATCTCTAGCAAGTTCTAACTAATATCTAATTTTATTTTCGTTGTAACACAAAAATAATATGTCCTAGAAGAAAAATCGTTTGGAGTGTATCAACAAAACACTTTCATATGACACCCCATTTTTAACCGACTTCAAAAAGGAGGAGGTTCTCAAGTCGGCTGTATATTTTTTATTTTTTTTTATTGTGTGTATGTTACTCGATATCTCTGCCAATACTAACCTATTTTGATAATTATTTCGCTGGTGTATAGAGTATGATCCCGGGGTGGTCCCATATTAAATTAATTCCTGAGGGATTGCTACTTGTCCCGTTAAACTTAAAAAACGTCATCATCTCTTGAAATCACGATTTGCCGATTTTTTTTTGTCGAAGGTGGTATGGTATGGTTATCCCCGCGACTTCGTTCTTAAACTTAACCTTAGGGGTTGTGTGTCGGGAATATCTTTCTGTGCACCCATACGTTACAACAGGAGCTTCCTGTTGTAACGTATGGTATGTATATAACGTAACCTTGCAAATTTCATACTATATATTATATAGTAGGCTCTGCGTTGATTTTCAAAGAGAATAAAACCACTACGTTTTCGAGGTGGTTCGTATTTACGCAACCAGGTTTTTTAACCAGGTTCTCGCATAAAACTATACGCACTTAGTACGATACGCGGCGGACTTGCACTGTGGAATTGCGCAGTGGACTCGCGTGGTCTAAGTAATACTGTCATGGATTTAGTACCTGGTTTTTGAACCTGGTTCTCGAAAGATACGTTACGTTATGGATCTGGTACGCGAAATAGCAAGTACGACCCATCTCTAACGTTTGATTGTCAGTCAGTCAGTACCGTAAGAGTTATTATTGATGATGAATGGATGTCATACTTCTTTTTGTTTTTTATTCGAAAGTGTAGATGCCCAGTGTCATCCTCAGTAAGTACGCAAAACGAAAAGAGGTTGATAACAAAAAAAAGAGGTTGATTTTAATCTTGTAATAAAAATTCAGTAATTTGAAGTCGGTTTTTAGTTTTTGTAAAAATTATCTTATATACCCCCTTGGACGCCAATATCTTAAAAACCCTTGGCCGATTTAACTCATATACCACCATATCTTGATAGTGCATCTTGTTGACCTACTGAACTCCACGCAGTTTATAATAGTAGTAAGATAGATGAAAATTATTACTTACAATGGTTACCATTAATTTCTTAGCTAGGAATTCCAATTAGTGGGTCATAAGAGTGGCCGTGGTGGCCCCGGCTGAAGAATAGGCCCCTCCATATCTACCTATCCGCGGATGTCGTAAGAGGCGACTAAGGGAAAAAAGCTAGGGGATGGGCAGCAGCGTCCCTCATTTTAACAACGATAGCTCTAACTGTGCTCGCCAACCCGCATGCCCAGCGTGGTGAGTATGGGCAAATCCCCCCACATGATGAGGCATTCGCTCTGTCTGTGGGGGAGGCCATGTTCAGCAGTGGACGTCGTACGGCTGAAATGATGAAGAGTGTAGGTCCGTTACATTTATTCCATAAATCCATATGTTCTATATATTTTAAGCTCTGACGGTGGTGCACCTGACAGCAGTGCACTATCGTCTAAGCCTTATAACTATAGCGGTGTCTAAGCCATATAACGATAGCATTTGAGTTTACGATAACGTGGAAGTGTACAATATGAAAATCTAAGGTCAAGTGTTCAAGTCAAGGTCACGGCTGCTGGGCTGGAAGTGACCTGTTTAATATGCCAGAACGTGTTGCTGCGAGGTCGCGCTGTACTCAGGTAACCAAATGTTTCAGGAAATACTATTCTACATCTTGCGTAGCGCACTATATCTTTGCAAATAATCTTATCTTGAAGGATGTAGCCAAGAAACAACAAGTGACACGATAAAGAAAAGATGTAGCCTTCAGTCGTCATCTCAGCACTCACTACTTTCTTACCCATATCCACTTTCACACAGTCCATCCATCTTTTATGAAGCCTACCTCTACTCCTACATCTACTCCTACATCGAACACTCTTCTCGTCACATGACATTCTTCCCTGCTCAAGACAGGCCCATACCACACTAACCTATACTTACTCTTCAAAAAGGTCTCGTCAACTAATATTATTGACAACGTATGCTTTCTACCCGACCAAAGAATACTGAAGGGTTATTAAATCTATAAATAGGAGCGATGTCTAGACGACGATGTGCAATTTTAACATTTTGAAGGTGAAAAATAAATTATGTAACAAAATGCAAACAGCTACCATAAGCGTTTTCTGCATGCAACGTGTATTACCTACTATATCACTAACTAGCTTCCGCACGCGGCTTCGCTCGCGTGGTACCTGCATGAAAAGTAGCCTAAATGCAATTCTAGGCAAAGACCTCTATATATTCCAAGTTTCAACGAAATCGGTTGAGCCGTTACGGCGTGATTGAATAACAAACATATAAACATCCTCACAAACTTTCACATTTATAATATTAGTAGGATTCGAATATTCGATGAACTGTAATGTAAAACATACATTACAGGTTTTCCCATACGAACGTAATGGTACGATATCATAATGGTGTGATCATTATCATGCGATTATCATTTTCAAGTTATTGAATTAATAAAATTGGGGCCTGGAAGAGATATTTGCTGAACATGAAAACTTTTGTACCGGGATAATAAATAATAATAATATATCTTTATTTCAGGCTACTTGACACATTGCACAAAAATGTGTAACATGCCATGACCCATATTAATAAATACCTTACAGACTAACATACATATAATATTAAACTTAAATAACTACACCACATCTAGAGTCAGGGACTTTCTTGATCGTGTGCGCCTCCCTGTAGCGACGGTAGACCACTCCAACTGACCAGAAGTCGGGCGCGAGGAACACCTCTTTGTACTTGGTAGCTACCTGGAGCACGTAGGACTTGAAGTTAGTCGCCCTACTCGACTCCAGGCGTTTCAGGCCACGTACAAAGACTTCCGGAGCGGGACTGATCCGAAGACAGCCTCTTTCTTCCACATACCGGAGAACACTCCCCGGTAGTACTAGGATCCAATCGGGAGATGTAGATCCCGATGGTCCCGCGTCTTCGCCAGGTATACGTCCACCGCGGCGTGCACAGAGGTGTACAAATTAGTTAGTAATCTGAGTTTTGGCCATTTATAACATCACGCACATCATATTATCATCAATCAATTTCAATATTCATGATGTTTTCATTCAAAGGCAGTCGCGTGAAGTCGATCCGCCGACCTGTCCCTCGAGATTAGATCTGTTTTGATAGTTATTTCATGTAATATTCATTATCTCTGTGGCTAGACAGCTATTATGCATTAATATTAAAGCCATTTTCATTCGTGCTTGCTTAAGCCTTGGGCACACAGAATACATTTGAGTATTGGTACTCCGCTCAGCAGAGAAATTACTTTACACACATATTATATACTGGACAAACATTTGTGACTAACACAGATGTTTGTTCTGTGTCTGGTTGTTAAATATATATCTATTATGTATATCAGTCTCTTTTACCCATAGTACAGGCTGTGCCTAGTTTGGGATCAGTTGACCGTGTGAATATGTCCGGAATATTTATTTATTTATTATATTTAAGTAAGCACTAGTGTCCTTTATCGTAATTGTCTAGTTATATACCTACTAGGAGTAGGGTTGTAATTTTGTACGTTACATTAACCTACAATCGTTTTTAAGCACTTTTATTTAAGTAAATACTTCCTACTATCTTGATCGTGCTAGCGAAGCCAGCGATACGATAACTCAACCTGGTCACTGACCCTGTACAGGATAATCAAGAAATAATCAGTGACACGACTAGAAAGCAAACATACTATTCCAATTTTAATCACGCTGTTAACAACATATCAAAGTCAAAGTCAAAAGGCATTTATTTTAATAAAATCACTAGGATCACTTTGAAACGTCTTAGAAACTAGGTGAAGCTATGTCTGTTCCTCGCGACCAAGCCTAGAAGAATCAGGCAACAAACACGGCTTGGTGCCTATCATTTTTTCGATGATCCTTTTTCACAAAATGGAATTTAATAAAAAAAATAAAAGAACCAAAATATCAGAATGCTCTGCTGCTGCAGATTTGCCTTACTCTTAACTTGCGTGTCGTGTCACTGATTCTTTCTTGGCCATCCTGTAGTAGTTCAGTGACTAGGTTGAGGTATTGTGGCCCTGAAAAGGGCCTATGACCGTCGGTGAAAGAATCAGTGTAGTGACTCATTTCGTGCACAATAATAATTGTCAACTCTTTACATGAAGGGTAGACAATTTGGTCAATATCATAGTGTGGTGCCACGAGCAGTATATGTACCTACCAAATGTTATCCAACGTTCAAGGCTTGTGGTCCGAGCCCGGCTTGCGTTGTATTAGGACCGAAATCGCTTAACCTCGCTTAGCAGGTTATTGGGTTAAAAGTTTATCGCCAGCAAACAAACACTTCTTAACTCGATTTCACGAAGCAATTTTAAACGGATTTAGAAGCAGTTGTTATGGTTTGGCTTTTAAGGTAAGGGTTTCTCTGTTTACTGTACATTTTTATTGGGTATTTTCCTCATAAAAATCATTATCTCTCCAATCATCATTGAACAACAGCGGTACAATCCTCAACCTGACCCTGAACCAGCTCTCTAATCCACGCGGCTGCAATAAATAAATAGCACTCAACAGTCACATACATAGTCCTGACCCCACACTAGGACTCCCTGTGTCGTGGGTATGAGAAACTACGAGTACCCATGGTACCACAAACCCAGAACCGGAGCAAATATTTCATGCAAACATTTGTCCCGCAGCGGCAATCGAAACCGCACCCCTGGCGTCTCAGACGAGCACTCGCCCACTGCGCCATTGAGGTTGTGAAATATTTGGACATGCCTCTGACTACACCCTTAGACATCTTCAAGGCCATCGTCTGTAAATCTGAGAGGATGTCTCGTTAAAAGACGTGAGCCTATTTATTGTTATTCATAAAAAATCACAGATATAACTTAGTAGATAAAAATATGGAGAGTAGTCAAATAATAGTAGGTGGTGAGAGTGTGCCTCTCGACCCGACTGCGAGGTCGAGGTCAGTCGGCTCCAATCGATCGTCTTGGTACCGCATCTGTTAGTGCATTACGTGAGAGGTTTTGTCTTCTGATTGCAAGTCGCGCGACATTATACACTTGATGGCTTGGAAGACATGTAGCGACCAAATTGTATTCTTATTTCAACATATTAGTTACTAGCTACCGCCTGCGGCTTCGCTCGCGTAGTACTTTGATATAAAGTAGCGTATATGCTGTTCTAGTTTATGGGATACTACTTATATAGTAGTATTTAAAACCAACAAATTACCAGTTGTGTTTTAACATGAGCTCCCATTTGGTAAAGTTTAGTTAGAAAATGCTGAAGGTGTGATTTTCAAATCGTTGACGCACGATTTGGCCGTGGTGGCCCCGGCTGAAGAATAGGCCCCTCCATATCTACCTATCCGCGGATATCGTAAGAGGCGACTAAGGGAAAAAAGCTAGGGAATGGGCAGCAGTGTCCCTCATTTTAACCAACCCTCGCTAACCCGCATGCCCAGCGTGGTGAGTATGGACAAATCCCCCCACATGATAAGGAATTTGCTCTGTCTATGAGGGAGGCCATGTTCAGCAGTGGACGTCGAACGGCTGAAATGATGAGGCACAATTTATCTTAATTGTGCCTCAACGATAATCGAAGCACCAGCTTTTACCGAACATCGCGTGATCAAAGTTCGGGGCGAACCACTAGTTTAACAAACTCAAAAGTAATTTAATTCCTAGGGAAAATGTATGTTTAAGTTACGCTTGCAGCTGTAGTTACGAGATACATCGTAACCAATTTTATTATGCAAACCACGAGTTGAAATTCACATGTAGCAATCAGTCTCGCGACTGTTCTGGCGTACATCATGAAAGGAAACATCGAGGAAATGTAAAGCTTCGCCTATAAAACTGCTAACAATACGTGTGTGATATGTCCGGAATATTTATTTATTTATTATTATTTATATATCCCAGTATATAAATAATAATAAATAAATAAATATTCCGGACATATCACACACGGTCAACTGATCCCAAACTAGGCATAGCCTGTACTATGGGTACCAGAGACTGATTTACTGATGACTTGCTCTCCCAGGCATTCGAAAGTAGGCATGAGTTATAGAAATGACTGTTTAAATAAATCATCATCGTCGGCCTGTAGAAGTCCAATGCTGGGCATAGGCCTCCCCATAAGAGTTCCATGACGAACGATCCTGAGCCTTCTCCATCCACTGACTTCCCGCACCTTTCTCAATGTCGTCAGTCCATCGGGGCCTTCCAACACTGCGTCGCCCGGCTCGCGGTCGCCATTCGAGAACCTTTCCTCCCCAACGGTTATCGGTTCTGCAAGCTATATGGCCTGCTCACTGCCACTTCACTTGGAGAGTAATTAACGCAATCGGAAATCCTATTTTTGCCCATCATATTACCCAGATTCCTGCAATTTAAGTCCCACTCAGGAAATCGTTGCATAACGTAGGGCGTCAATTTAACGAAGCTTAAAATTGTCACCCCACTTAGCGTTGAAAAAGTGCGCGTCTAATTACTCTGAATTCTTATGAATAGCGCAGCAAACTGCGGAAAGCGTGGAGCTAAAAGAATTCAGGCGACCCACATTTAATGCTTTACAGTGTCAAAGAGATACCTCGGGGTGCTGGCGGAATTAGCTGCATGCCAGTGTCTCCGGAGAATCATTGGACATTATTCAAATCTGCGCCCGCCCCTGCCGTTATTAGAACTTGTCTGATGTTTTCATTCCTGTTACCTACATTGTCAAGTATGCTAGGCGTCAAGTGAACTCTTAAAGTGAAAAAACTTCCCACTGGTCCCGGGTGGGGATGAAAATTGGGGACGAGCGGGAATAACCCAAATGAACTACATGCGCCGTTATAAGACATTATCTCAAATGACAACCAAATTGATTCATTGCTATTTTGCGGCCATATATCTCCCTTAAATGGACAGCATTATCAAATAATGTTATATTCTCTATATTAAAACACGTACAAACAGCCTAGAGCGCTTAGCCGACAATATTGGGCAATAGGCAACGTCTTTCTCCCCGGAATCAGGATACAATCTGCTGTGATTGGAGCTACATTGTGAGGATAAACTTTTGTAAAGATCTTTTCAGTGCGGAATTTCCTGAAACGTGTTTTTTTTCCGTCGGACACTACTCTTGTCGTATCGAACTGCCAAACATTATAAAAATAAAAAATTTAAGTAAGAAAAGTCATAGACCTTATAATTGTAAAACATTTTTTTTCTTTACTTTTTTTTCGTTTGTTTTAGAATTTGTGTTCAGATTGAACTGTCGTCAAAATGTTAACTCGTAAAAAGAGAGCGAAACATATTGAAACGAGTGACAGATTAAATCGGTTCCAGTTCTTTTGAGCTGATTGAGTGAAGATTTACTCCATCGTGATTACGGATGCGGGACAGGAAACAATCGAGCTACGTATTGATTCTCTAACGGCGATTTGGTTTAACCGTACGACCTAGATACTTTTAAAATGAATACTTTAACTACTTCTATAAGTAACGTTACTTGACAATTAAAAAAATCTTATTAAAATAAATAAATAATTAACACCCAACAGTCACATAGCCCTGACCCCATTGGATTCCCTGTGTCGTGGTACCACAACACCCAGACCCTGAACAAATATTTGAAAATCATGCAAACATTTGTCCTGCAGCGGGGATCGAACCCGTAATCCTTGCGTCTCAGACGGGCATCGGTGTCGTCGTTAATTTGCCTGTTGTTTGTTGTACATTGCTTTATTTTGCTGCTGATTTCACGTCCACACGTCTCATTTGCACAAACTTTAGTCTGCACAGACAAGCTGCGCAGATTAAAGTCGGTACCATGTGGACTGCCTATAATTTATTTCATTTGACGGGACTTTTTAGAGAATTTTCATGTTTACCGCAATAACCTTACAAGCTCCCAGGATGTTGAACTCGAATAAGTAACCGCGCGGCGCCGCTCGTCTCAAATCGTCTCCTACTTCCTTGCAAAAACACTTTCTATTATCTTTATTGTCGGGAAGACTATTTTCAGATTGAAGTAACAATAAGATATTGCGTCAACCATATTCGGTTGCCTTATATTCTACTTGGGTATGTCTAAACCACAGTGCAATGGAAGTCTCGTTTTGGACCAGTCGCACTGTGGCTACGTATTCTGACCTATTCAGAATGCTTACTTTTTTAGTGTGCTAATTGTTTATATCTATCCATGTCGATAAAACTGATACGGTAATCTGGGCGCGAGTAAGACTTTGTGCTTTAGACGAAGGCGATCATTAAAGTGCTTTTGCCATGGTCGGGTGTTCATACCCGCGTGTTTTGCTTTCTCTTAGTCTTAGGGCTATTTGCGGCATGTAAGATATTGCGATAATATCTTTATTGTTAAGTTTGCGCATAATACAAGCATACGATATGGTATTTACGTTCACTGTGTATGTAAACATACCTCCAAGCCTTCCGGACTTCAATAACAGCCTGACTGCGCAGATTCTTGTCGCATTATTCTTAGAAGATTAAATTTTACTTCCAAGAAAAACATGCACGTATGTACGTATACAAGGTTAGTCATAATATGTATGCTATCTTGTAAGGGGCTTTTTCTACACCCAATTGGCGATAAAGTTTCTTCTACTTTTTTATTAAAATTGTATTTTTTCAATGAGAAACTATGCAAAAATCAGCAGTTTTGGGGTTAAATCAGTTAAAACTCTATGAATTAGCTGTTCTAAGTAGCAAGCTTGAAGCCGCACGGTTAGTACTTGTAGACAATAGAACAGAAACTTATCGAGGTGAACCAATGCTTTATGATATGGCCTACATAGTTTATAGGGCATCGGGGCATAATAATATTGTTCCGAATATTGACTGTGATTGACCTAAATATGTCGCTTATGTCAAGCGTGTCTTGCCATGGCCACATTAGCGAATTGCAATGTTCCCTTGATCAATGTTGTGTTATAATCTAAATATATAAAACTCTCACGTTACTGACTGACTGACAATTAAAACACAGCCTATACCAAAAGTCCTAGAAGCATGAAACTTTAATCTACTTCTTTTCATAGTGTATGGCCCTTTTCAGGGCCACCATACGTCAACCTGGTCACTGATCTAATACAGCATGACCAAGTAAGAATCAGTGACATAACACGCAAGTGTAGGGGTGCACTAAAGAGGATTTTTAGAAACTATACCCATGAGCCGGTGAATAGGGATTAAATCGTTTGTATGAAATATCGTATATTCCACTAATTACAAGTTTGAAACTAAGGTGCAAACAAAACGAATTGGTTGCATCTGCACCATTAATTGTGCAAATAAAACTAATTGGTTGCATCTGCACCATTGATGGTGCAAGTCAATGGTGCATACGGTACAAAGGAAAATAATCTTTAAAAATAAAAGAAACAATGCATCATTGATTTTTCAAAAATGCCCCTAGCGGCGCAACGTGTGAACAACGGGTACAAATGTGTACGTAATAATCTAACGCGTGAAGCGATTGATCCGAAACAGTACAAAGGGGTGTCAAAGATTATGGTGTACGAAACTATTATAGAGATAACTTTACGCGGACGAAGTCGCGGGCGTCTGCTAGCAGTAACATGATATTATGTAGTCTTTCGAAGGTCTTCGTTTATGACATCATTCTATCTCCGACCTCTGTGGCACCGGAGGCTATGTATTGAGACGAGAAGAGCGCGGGTTCGATATCTTGCTTGAATGATGGGCTATTTGTTCCGGGTTTGGTGTTCTGTTAGTGTTCATATCTTCCAACTAAATAAATAATAATAAAGTACTTTTGGATGAAATTTATAAAATTAACTTATCCCGTTTTGTTTCAGTTAATTAAATAAATAAATATTCCGGACATATCACACACCGTCAACTGATCCCAAACTAGGCATAGCCTGTACTATGGGTACCAGAGACTGATATACATAATAGATACATATTTAACACCCAGACACAGAACAAATAATTATTTTCTATGTTCGTTTTTCTTACTATTTACATAAAATATATTAACCTACATTTCTCCCAAAAATGAGCAAGTTATTTCACATGTGTCTCTCATGTTCTGAGAAATCCTAAAGGCATATTAGGTAGGTCTACCGGTTAGCATATTACTATAAATGAGGTTAATAATATATAACTGCTGGGAAATTATTATGAGTGGGTTACGTTTGTGACATGTCCTCGAACTGAATGTCTTCAAACCTACTCATTCTGAATATTCTATTTTATTATATTCCATACTAACGGCAACCCGCGGCTTTGCACGCGCGTTTCCCGTTTAAAAATAGCATACAGCTCCTGACTTCAACTGTAATATTGTATTGTTATCATAGTTGCAAAGTTTCAGCTCAACCGGACCTGCCTCGTGAATTTTAATTTTATTTACTTTTTAATTTTGCTTCGTGACTGGCCTCATTGCTCAGTTGGTAGTAACTCTGCCTTCTGCGCTAGAGGTCGCGGGTTCGATTCCCGCGCTGGACAAACATTTGTGTGATGAACACAGATGTTTGTTCTGTGTCTGGGTGTTAAATATGTATCTATTATGTATATCAGTCTCTGGTAGCCATAGTACAGGCTAAGCCTAGTTTGGGATCAGTTGACAGTGTGTGATATGTCCGGAATATTTTATTATTTATTTATTTATTAATGCCTAGTGAATGAGTTCCGCTCTTAACACCCTATTGCACCTTTATAGGAGCAGTTTGTGCATTTTTCTGATGTTTTAATAGTTATTCTGCTATTCGGGGCGTAGACAAATCCAACAAATCAAGGATCTTATAAATCGGTCCTGCCGTTCTTGAGTTATTAGGTGTAACGAACCCGATTTTTTGTATAAATTTATGGAATATCTATGAATATTATTTTATATTTAAAGTGTGAAGTTTAGTAGACTTTATTTAAAGAAAGAAACTTAAAATTAATACAAGTAAATATTTACAAAATACACAAGAAACTGTTGAGCCATCTAAAGACGATCGACGTTACAAACGATGTATAGATTGCTCAACTGATCCAGATCACTACCAGTCGGAAGCGTCCCCAAGACGCTGGCGGAATTGCCACGCTGGATGGCAATGCTATTTCGCTGGGCCAAATAAGAGCCGGCTCTCGGTTCACGCGTCGCTTTGATCAGACGCCTTGATATCTTTTTGAAAACCCGGAGGGCCCCGTTTCCCCACGGACCCAGGGTCTCAACCCCAAAAGACTCAAATACGTAAGCCCTATCAAGACTAACGTATTTGCGCCTTTTGAGATCCTCGGCCGAATCTGCCGCCGCACCCGCCCTAACTGATGTCCCTGGAAGATGTGAGCGCGCTAGTGTATCAACACAAGTAGCGTCCCACACCATAGACCTACCCTTCTCCCATTTAAAGTGTGTATCTGAAACTTCCATTAACAATATGTAACGACAGCCTACAAGGTTAGAAATGACCTAATCAGTCCAATGTTATTAAAAATCTTGATTCCTGAGGGAATATATTGGTTCGATTGAATATGAAGCCATAACGGTAATTGATTCCTATAAAGATAATTTGTTCTGCCATTACGACATTTTACGTAGACGGTTCTCCCTAGGCATTTCGAAATTCAAAAAAAACATCAAATGTTGTATTAAAAAACCATTTTCTTGAGATTTATTTTTTGAGGAGTTATGCTAGCATAACTCCTAGTGATTGATAGCAATCAATTCAACGCCTAGCCTAACCATCTCACGTCGGTACTTACATTAACCTCGGGCAATACCATCAACTTTGCTAACCTGTGCCTTAATTTAACAGTCTCAAAGATTTAGGGTTCAAATTCGTGTTAAATTTCTGAGACTCTTGCATTTGAGTTGCAATAAGGCGTCACGGTACCTCCTTGACACTAAAACTAATTAGTTTCGTGATTTAGTTAGGGAATAGCTAAGAATAATGTAAATGTTAAGCTAAGATGCAGGGTAACCAAGATAAACCAGTGTTACGACCTGCGAACTATGAGTATGAATAATTATTAATGTATACGCCAAATAGTGTAAGTTCGAGTGTTTCAGTCTTAGGTGATTGATCTATTAGAGAATCGCTAGTTAATGCATCAAAACCTTAATTTTATCACTCAAATGAAATCCCCTGCGGTTGGTCTAGCCTAGCTACCAACTTTAGTTGGTGTGCAATATTTACCTCGGAAGGCCGGGGCAATCAATGCTAGCGATTGAGTGCGTCCCAGAGCGGCCTGCTGATGATTAACTGATCAGAATTGGCGTAGAGAGCGTGCACCGAGTGTAGGGACACAGCGATATTTTCTCGCTCTAAATTGGAGCGGCCCGCCTGGAGGTACCTCCGCCTTACAGAAGATTGCAACCAAATAACATTATTTGGTTTACAATCAGCCGGTATATAGCTTATCTTTATAACTGTAAGCCTGTTTGCCTCCGAATAACATTAAAAAAAAAAAAAAACTTTATAACTAACTAGCTTCCGCCCGTGGCTTCGCTCGCTTGGAACCTACACAAAAAGTAGCCTATGTGCTATTCCAGACTATAATCTATCTCTGTACCTTTCATCCAAATCCGTTCGGCCGTTTAGCCGTGATTGAACCACAAACATCCAAACATCCTCACAAACTTTCGCATTTATAATATTAGTAGGAAGAATTAATAGGATTACCAAACGAACTAAACGAAATATGGAATGCTAGGAACTTTTGTTTGAATTAAAGGGAAAAGTCTGAAATTTTGGACAAATGTACATACATATTACATCGATTTGTCCAAGTTGTTGGAGAGAGAGTTGTGTTAAGTTTACAGTCTTTCGTCTAAAACAATAATTTGCGATGCTCGAAAAGAGTGAATAAGTTTATAAGTGCCATATATAGCTTTAAGACCTCTCTGTAACACTTATTTCTGCAAATAAACTTCTTGAATCTTGAATCTTGAGATCTTTCACTAAAGGTACTACATTTCACCCAATTTATATCATCGCCTAGTCCCGCAACAGTTGCATCTTACAATAAAGGTACTATTTGCATCATTCCACCCAATTTAAACCATCCAGTAATCAGCAGTTGTGCTTGAATAATGCATGCCTCTCGTCAGTCGCACGCGGTGCACCGTGCGACACGCAATCCCTGATGTTGATGTTTGGCCGTGTACCACTTGATTGGCAGACGCAGCTGTACTAGATGATAACTAGCTTATTCAGGTACAGTCGCCTGCAAGATGTATTTCACAATTTTCAAAATTATACCACATTACTAAAAGTGTTAGTAATTGAAGTGAAGTGAAATCTGTATTGACGCGGATATCATGGCCTACGGGTCTACATCTAGGCTGGTAGATATGTGATGGAGTCGAAAAAGAGGCCCAATGGAGCTGACATGGTCGGGCACAAAAACTCCAAAAACAATAGATAAAAAAGGATCATTTCGAAAATTATTAAATGTATACTAGTAGTGCAGGTGACTGTACTTAAAGGGATCGGTCTCCTATTTGTAAGACATTTCAAAGTGACCCTTTTGATTTTATTGACGGGGTTATCGGGGTTGAAAATCTTGTGTGTCTAACAGTTCTTCTATTGGGAAGAAAATTATCAGATTATTAAATGCATTTGACTAAAGTGACAAGATCAGAATTCACAAACTCAAGTTAAAACTACGTGCCGTTAATTGACGACTAGCTTAAGTACCGTTCAGCTCGATCAATATTCGTATGGGTGACCATTAAGCATTAAGACTGAGCGCTTCAATGCTTCAAGAGTCTCGCTTCCTAGAGGCTTTATAGATCATCCGAAACAAAGTACCATAGCCAAGTTACAGCCAAGCCCGTTAGATAATACCGTGGAACAGATTGTAGATAAGTGACCATCGCTCATTCAAATTAAATTATATCTGGGCTTAGTGCCTGTAGCTAATCTGCATAATATATCCGTCAATAGTCGGCTTATCCGAAAAGGGGCGCTTTTGTAAATATATATCAACCAAGCAAGGCGAGTAAATAATAATGGTCGCCAGAGCTACGCTTTAAAAAACTCCACAGAGTAACGAGGTTTAGCATATTTTCCACTGGGTCACAAAATTATGCGCGAAACGTTCACTGGGTCACAGGATCAAAGGAATTTAATATACCCGTATTTCATCCCTAATGTAACTGACACAGATACAAAAGTAAATAAGGAAACTTGCAAAAAATTCGTTTTCCTGAATGATATTATAAACAAAATATACTGAATATACAGAATTGCTGAAACCGGCTGATATATGAAATATATTAACCATAAATGACGCTGACGATTTGTTTGTCCAACAAAAATGATATATTATGAAGTTTTACTACGAACATAGTTGCGAATGCTACGTAAACAATTTTATTGTGTATATTTTTTTGTTAGGATAGAAGATTCGCAAGGTCTTTAGATGACCTGATTTTGACATGCGTCAAAATTTCGCCTTGCCTTGCCTTTCTCGTGACCCCAAATTTTGGTCCCATTAGTGGGACGACGGGCTTTGTTCTCAAATATATGACAGAGATTAATTGATATGCGCGATAGAGAACAATATATGAGGCCTATGTCCAGAGTGGGGGGGGATGCCTCTGGTATTGCAAGGGTTCATATGCTACGGTAACCACCCACCAATAGGTAAGCTTGCTTGCCACCTAAGTTGCATAACATAAAATTTAAATTAAATAAGTACTAACACTATTTTTATAATTAATATAGATCTTGTGTCTGATGCAATAAATAAATTATTATTATCATAAAGCCTATTGAAAAAGGTTTCCTGTTCCGAAGCCTCCACTCTATAACTCCTATAATGCATATTCTGATCAGAAGAATTGAAATGGTCTTGAATGAAAATCGCAAAATGGGATTCAAATATTGACACCCAATGGACAAGCGCCGCTCAAAGTTGCACTTTGTTAAATTTGCATCAACTTTCAATTGCTTTCCGATTTAAAATTCATGAGTTTATTGAGGTGTGTATTTAAATCTAAATATAAATAAAATATTCCGGACAGATCACACACGGTCAACTGATCCCAAACTAGGCATAGCCTGTACTATGGGTACCAGCGACTTATATATATAATAGATACATATTAAACACCCAGACATAGAACAAACATCTGTGTTAGTCACAAATGTTTGTCCAGAGCGGGAATCGAGTGCGGGAATCGCTACCTCTAGCGCAGAAGGCAGAGTTACTACCAACTGAGCTATGAGGCCTGTCAAGTCATATTCATGTGTTGTTTGTCTTGATCTACATTATTTAAAAGAACAATTTTGTGCCTGTATTGTTTTGCCTTTCTGTTTATTTGGGCTAGCCTTGAAAAGCAAGTCGTATTTCAAAGATTTGTTTTGTCAAGTTGCCACGATTTTCAAGGGCAGCAGCATTATTTTGAACTGTGACAAAAATTTCCAACGCTTTTTTTATTCTACGTAGAAAGGAGACTCGAAAACGTAGGGAGTTTTGAAATGAAAAGGAACAAAGAAAGCAAAAGGGATTCACTAAAATTCACTGTGACATTTAAAATTAGCCATAGAGCTCACCTGGATTTAAAGTACAAACTACAAACTCCACGTTACAATCAATATGATGTTGATTAATTTCGTTAGCTCAGAGACACGTCCACTGAGCACTTGGGAGTTCCACTGTACCTAAATACTTGTGCTAAACTCTGCATAACTACTTGAGACGTGATTGTGCTTGCTTTGGGAGTTTCAGATGATCACAGACACTTGACCGTTTCCGCTTTCCATACAAACGTGTCCATTGCAACGAGTTTTGTGCACCCAATGCGTCCATCGAGTTTCATCTTGGTTTTCGCTAGTATTTTATGTTTCAAACATCAGGTTCGCTTGCCTGTGACAAGTTTTCATAGAAAATCGAGGAACAAAAATGATATTTTAAGGCACAGCGAGATTTTCTCACTCAAATTTGGAGCAGCCCGCCTGGGACTTAAAGATCACAGCCAAATAACATTATTTGTTTCAAATATTGTTGTGTGCGCGGTGAGTGAGGTTATCAGAGCTCTTTAAGGGGGGGTTTGGAGTCGGCAACGCGTGCGTGATGCCTCTGGTATTGCCATATATCTGGTAAGCGTCTATACGCTACGGTAACCACTTACCAACAGGTGTGCCGTAGGCTAGTTTCCACCTTAGTCACATAAAAAGATATGGATCAAAGATTTTTTTCAGGTTCTCGTGCGTCATCAAAGTCAGTTATAAAGCGTCAGTTTTGAATGTACACTATTTTGTCAACTCAGCTGTCATAAAATTACCAGTGAAACAATAGCGAGCGCGTACGTGCTCTAACTAAAAATATGAGTGCTATAACATTTATTAGGCTTGTAGTAGCGGTATCGCGCCGTTCTGAAAGCGCTTTATACAAACACAGGCTTTGTGTGTGTAAATCATTTTCACAAAGGATAATTTACAGGGCTTCAAATTTTTCTCTCCTCTTTGAAGTTGTAATGTTTTAAGAGTAAATTTTTATCCTGTATATATCCTGACAACTAGGTTGGCCAACGCAATTTCAGTACCATTTGTATGGATGACCTCTAGTGGTATTTTATGAAATGTTTTGCTGTCGGTCCCAGTTATAAAAGTCGCTAAGTCATGACGAAGTCTCTGAGTTAGTTCGTGAGAGCTAATGCAGTCTCTCTTTCCGTGAAGTTGCAGTTTTAGAAAAAAATACGATACAATTCTACTAATATTATAAATAAGGATGTTTGCGAAGATTTTTTGTTTTGAAGTTTGGATCTTTGTGGTCAATCACGCTAGCGCTATTACGGCTCAACCGATATCGATGGAACTTAGAACAGATAGAGTTCTCTACAAGGAATAACATATAGGCTACTTTTAATCAAGGCGACACGCGAGCTAAGCTGGAGAAACAAGCTAGTTAGCCAAACGTAAAAGTACACCAACACGCGGGTCAACTTACGACCTTTGTAAAACTCCTAAAAGCCGTATTTACCAGCCATCGGAAACTTTTAATTACACCTTTTCTATCAATTACGACCATTTACAGGCCGGTGCGTTGCCCCGAACGAAGCCATAGACGTAGTAATAGGTCTGATGTACAGAATGTGCACTAGGATTACGCGGAGTATATGATGGAAATATTTTCAAATTAATTAGTAATTAGAAACCGCGAGCTGATCGAAAATGTGTGCTTTACCATATGATCAGCTTTCAGCATACTACATTACTGATATTGTATATGCCGTGGTGACCCCGGTTGACGAATAGGCCCCTCCATTTCTACTCGTGGATGCCGTAAGAGGCGACTTAGGGTACGAAAACTAGGGGGTTGGCAGCAGCGTTCTTTATTAACAACAATAGCTTAACCTGCGCTCGCCCACCCGCTAGCGTGGCGAGTATGGGCAGTAGGCGCAATATGCCTGAAATGATTTATTACATATTGACAGGTTTTGTACATATAGGTAGCGTATGTCTCTCAAACGCTCTGTACGTGAATCGTAAGTTCTTCTTCTTATAAGGTCACAAAATATCTACCCTGTTGACCTGGTGATTACAGGCTGGCCGAAGGTCCTCGTCAAAGCTTGTAAAAGTGTGAAGTGACACAGGTGTGTTTGAGGTCGGATGTCACAGAGAGGCAATTAAACTCGACTCCAGGCGCTGTCCAACACGAACTCTATCGCTTTGTACGGTGATTCTGTTTACCGAGTCGCCCCGCTCGCTGCCAAATAGAGTTTGGAGCTCTCATGAGTTAGTTACAGCCAGGTATAAGTTTCCCGTGAGTCACGAGTGCATAATAGATTACTTTAAGAGCATTTAATTTTGATTTTTTGAAAGTAAATAAAACAAAACTATTGTCACTAAGGAATATGGAAGCTAAAATGATTTGTGTGCAAACCTGGAAGCAGATTAAGTGCATACAAGCTAATAATATTAGAAAACTCGTATACAAATACATATTTTGGACTAATTATGTATAAGCTACCTGAATATTTAACACACATTGAGTGTTAAATATTTATTATTCAATTTATCCTTTATAAATTTATACTATCCCTACTAATATTATAAATGCGAAAGTCTGTTTTTTTTTTTATTGGAGATGGTTAGGCGTTTGTCCACCATCTCACTTTTGCAAGTGAAATGTGGCCTAAGATGGAGCACGCTTTACCAGAAGGAACTTATTCACTCTAGATTTGAAGACTCCTAGATTGTACTCATCCGGGAAAACAGACGCTGGCAGATCGTTCCACTCTTTGCCAGTGCTTATAATAAAGGTGGACCAGAAACGTTTGGTTCGACACTGTGGTATGTCTACCAGGTAAGTGTGCGTAGGTAACCTGTGAGGATGTTTCGATGTTTGTGGTTCAATCACGCCATAACTTGGAATAGATTTCTTTACCTAGCTCTAAAAAGTAGCCTATATGCTATTCTAGGTATAGAACACTTTATATTCCAAGTTTCAACGATATCGGCTGAGCCGTAACGGCGTGATTGAATAACAAACATCCACACAAACTTTCGCATTTATAATACTAGTAGGATCCGCGCGAACAACGTCAGCGTGGAATTAATGCCGGGCTTACAATGTTTGAATCTTATAACAAAAGCCAAACTTTTTCATATCAATATTCTGTTCACGACCGCCGTTGCCTACGAAGCCTTTGTTATATTAATTGAATACTTAGAATAATTAGGGTCTACACGCAAAATAGTTCTCTTTCATCCATTGTTTTACTATTTAGTAATATTTGCATGGGCGCTGGCGTGGGTAGTGCTATGATTATGAAAATGTCGGATCTTATTTTCCTTCGCAATGAGCTTTGTGTGCTTAAATTAAATCTTAACTGTTTACATTGAATTAATTTAAATATTGCGGAATCCCCTTAAGGAATTACGTGGGCTTGGTCTAATAATAGACCTAAGGGCTTATTGCGTAACTGAACTGATAATCGTAACCGTAACGTAAGTTTTGACATGTAGTGCGAGGTCTGAACTGGTAATCGAGATCAGCTTCTAATACCCATTGTGCAACTGTCAAAAGATAGTGCTGTTTGCAATTGCAATCAACTTCACGATTTCTTCCGAAGTCATCCTGCGTTCGTTCATTGCCCAGGTTGAGTATGGTGGCCCTGAATTGTGCGCCTTTTAGGGGCTCTCATCTTCGCACATGTCTTAGAATTTTGAGTTCTATGACATGCCGGTTTCCTAAAAACTAGGAGAATCCTAGAAGAAAGGCCTAGAAGAATCAGGTATTAAATTTGGCTTGAAAATCATTTTACCAAATTGCCTTGTCCTCTCGATATTCCGGAGAATATCTCCAATCTCAGGTGGCTTTGTGCCGTCAGCACAGTCGGTGGGCTCTATTACAGATACGGCTACCTTCATGGCGAGGCATGGCGGTTGATGGCCAGATGATAGATATGTACAAACGACTAGCTCCTGCCTGTCGCTTCGCTCGTAATTAACGGATAAATAGCATATTGACGACTTGAGTTATAAATTAACAAACACACAAACTTTTGCATTTGCCGACGTGCATACATAAGGAATGTGATGAGAGTGAAGCAAATAAAAGTAATGTTACGGTATTAGCAAGTGGAATGCCGTGGTCTCTGCCTCCGTAAAACAGCCGTGATTGTTTCTATGTAAAAACCCGTTAAGAGTATCAGTAAATAAACACACAAAACTTCCGCAGTTATAAGTGGTATTACGATTAGAGCAGGAATGACGGTCGGTCGGTGAGATAAGCAAAATGAAGATGGTATGATTAATGCATACAGGATATTGAAGGCATTGTGTGTTTTAAATTGAGTTTGCTCTACCATATAAATTCACGAAATCTGCGAGCAAATTAATAACCTGACATCGGTACTTAATCAAAAGGCAGATAGACAGCAGTATACCCGCTGCCATCGCGAAAAAACTAGTGTTTCTCGCTGCTGCTCTTTCGGCCCCACTCAACGCCGCTCCCCGCCTCGCTCGTCGCCCCGCTCGCCGCCCCGCTCCCCGCCCCGCTCCCCGCCCCGCTCCCCGCACCCTCCCTGCCACGCCGTGGTCGGGCTCCGCCTTCGCTGTCGCTCAAAATATAGCCTAAAAACGTACGTGAATTACAACAAAATAAACAATTTAAATGGTATGACTCCGAACCCGACAACCTGACAAAATGAAATACATTTGATCCTGTCACAACGACTTTTAAATCGGTGTCAAACGTATAATCCTTTGAGCCCCATCCCCTACTTCGTGGAAAGGGAATCGAGAGATCCTCTAAAAAAATAAAAGCAATAAAATACCTGAAATGAAATGGAAAGGTTTTAAGCTAACACACGAGCTATTGCGAATTCAAACAGACACGGTCAAAGGCCTCAGTAGAGTTTTATTTTTATCAATTCTAAAGGATGTGAACTCGACTGGACTCTTTGAGCTAAAAATGTGAAACAAACCGAACACTTTGGCATTTGGCTACGTAACCCTAAAAGCTGGCAAGAGTTTAGCTTCAAAGAAATGAGCTGCGCTTATGAGTTTAGGACAAAAAGCTGATTTCTTAATTCTCGTAGCGTGTCTACAGTCGTAGCACGTCTACGGCGTAGCTTCGTAGCGATAGCAATCTACACACATCGAACGGTGAAACATAAAGGACATTTGACGTTCTTAATACCGCTGGGCAGATGAAAGGGAGGGGGACCTGCGTTGGTTAGTATATTAATAGTTGCCCGACAAAATATTTTCACATTTTTCAATGTTATATTTTAGTTTTTGTATGTTTTCTATACATCCTAAAAGCTTGTTATATCTACGTAGCCCGTTGGCACTCATTGCTGGGTGTAGGCTTTCTCTTATTTGCTTCTCTCTTCGGTCCAGTGCTAGCATCATCCACTGTCTTCCGACCGCGTTTTTGTACATTTCTTTTAAAACGCGAAGTTATAATAATAAATATAAATAAATATTCTGGACATATTCACACGGTCAACTGATCCCAAACTAGGCATAGCCTGTACTATGGGTACCAGAGATTGATATACATAGTAGATAAATATTTAACACCCAGATACAGAACAAACATCTGTGTTTATCACACAAACGTTTGTCCAATGCGGGGATCGAACCCGCGACCTCTAGCGCAGAAGGCACAGTTACTACTAACTGAGCTATGAGGCCAGTTAATAATATACAGTAAAATTTCCACACTATCTTCGAAAACTCTTCAGATCCAAGGCTCTGCCTAGTAAGCGCTGACTCGAGAAGCATCCATTCGCAGCCAGCTCTTTGCATTAATATTTATACTTAGGACTTTTACTTAGGAGAAGGTAGGGCACAGGGAGATTTGGTGGTTACCTCCGCCTTACAGAAGATCGCAGCCAAATAACATTATTTGTTTCAAATAGTGTTGTGTTCCTGCGATGAGTAAGGTTGCCAGAGCTCTTTAGGGGGGGAGGGAGTGAGGGGTCGGCAACGCGTGTGTGATGCCTATGGTATTGCAAGCGCTCATAGGCTAAGGTAACCGCTCACCAACTGGTGGGCCGCATGCTTGTTTGACACGTCAGTTGCATAAAAAAAAACTTTCCCACAGTCCCTATGTTTGTATGTAACCGTCAGGGCGGATTAGCATCAGTTCTGACGTGTTCACATCCCTAGCTGCCTGTCCTACTCGTTCTTTCGTGGTCATCCTGCATTAGTTCAGTAACCAAGTTGACCTATGACCGTTGGTGAAAGAACCAATTATGGATATTTAAGATGCCACCTTTGACCTCATCTGCAGATTTGGGTCGTTTAAGTGCTCTAAAGCTAGGATTAACTTAATATTAAATAAATAATAAATATTCCGGACATATTCACACGGTTTACTGATCCCAAACTAGGCATAGCCTGTACTATGGGTACCAGAGACTGATATACATAATAGATACATATTTAACACCCAGACACAGAACAAACATCTGTGTTCATCACACAAATGTTTGTCCAGTGCGGGGATCGAACCCGCGACCTCTAGCGCAGAAGGCAGAGTTACTACCAACTGAGCTATGAGGCCAGTCCTAAGAATGCTAGTCTAGAATGCTAGCTCAGATTTATGAGCTCGCCGAGCAGTTCCGAAACCTCAAACGATGGTACTGGGTTTTAATGGCACAAAGACTTCAAAGTAAACCTTACCCCTTTGAGATATAGTTGCAAGTTTCGATCTTAATGCTTTCTCGAATTTATCTCACTAAAAATGATATAGTTCCGACTGCAATCCATCTCTAGACTCCCTCAGGTATAACTCATTTAGAACATTGAATATTTCATCAGTTCTTCGTCGGTCCCCGACAAGCTGCGAAAGAGCCTAGTGCAAGTTCGCGCTATTCCGATTTTGATGATTCTTTCGCTGGTGTATAGAGTATGATCCCGGGGTGGTCCCATTTTAATTTAATTCCTGAGGGATTGCAACTTGTCCCGTAAAACTGTAAAAATACTTTATCATCTCTTGAAATCACGACTTCGTTCGGTTGCTGCTATTTTTACATAAACTTTAAACTTAGGGATTGTGTGTCGGGAATTCCTTTCTGTGCACCCATACGTTACGCTACCCTGCTAAATTTCATACTCTTAAGATTTTGGTTAGGCTCTGCGTTGATTTTCAAAGAGAATAAAATCACTACGTTTGATTGACAGTCATTCAGTCAGTACCGTAAGAGTTATTACATAATATTGATGATGAATGGATGTCATACTTATTTTTGTTTTTTATTCGAAAGTTTAGGTGGCCCGTGTCATCCTCAGTAGGTAAGCAAAACGCAAAGAGGTTGATAACAAAAAGAAGAGGTTGATATTGATCTTGTAAATATTCAGGAATATGAAGTCGGTTTTTTGTTTTTATAAAAAATATATTATTTTGAGATAATGTCGATATAACTGTATTTAATTCAATCGGACGGTGATAGTTTTTATCACAAATAACACGACAAGTCAGTTTGACCATGAAATTGTACGCTCGATGCGCTGAAAACTCATGCTAGTCCCTTTGGAAGGTCAAGTCTTCTCTCATTATTATTTCAGTCTTATTCGGCGGGGAGCGTGCTGTGCCCACTCTCGGTTTGCGTCCGAGAGGTCATTTGTGATCTTGGGGCTCAAATCATGTGAGTGAAAGTAAATTGAAGAAATAGTAATGAATAGGTAAAACTAATAAATAATACCCATCAGTCACACATAGTCCTGACCCCACACGAGGATTCCCTGTGTCATGGGTATCAGAAACTACGAGTACCATGGTACCACAACACCCAGATCCGGAACAAATATTTGCAGACTATGCAAACTTGTCCCGCAGCGGGAATCAAAATCGCGCCCTTTGCATATCAGACGAGCATTCGCCCGCTAAGCCAGGAGTCGTCATTATATATTTCAGATGTAACTAATACAGACACAAACAAAGAGAAAAACTTTTAGTCCAATACTTTTGAAACTAATATTATATCTATGTTCATTTTAATGAAACTGAAACCTTTTGTTACAACTTTAGCACTTTGCAAAACCACGTGGTTAGATTTATTTGTTAAAATCTATGAGTTTTCATGTCAAAATTGTACAATATTGTGGCAAAAACAAATGCTTTTCATGAGTAAAGTTGGGCTGTAAAATAACTTTCACCTTAGGGTGCTTTTCCTCCAGAGATGTGCTAAGTCAAAGTCAAAAGGCGTTTATTTCAATAAAATCACTAGGATTACATTGAAACGTCTTAGAAACTAGGTGAAGCTACGCCTGTTCCTCGCGACCAAGCCTAGAAGAATCAGGCAACAAACACGGCTTGCAGCTATGATGCGAGGATGTGAAAGCTAAGCTATGAAACTATGTGACCGTTTCCACTGATGCTAAGCTATGTAGAGGAGCGTGTAAGATGTGCTATGAAGATGCACCGCCGCGTGGTAGCTGTGTTAGGAAGATGTGCAGCTCGAGCTATGCGCTACTGTAGGTACTCTGCTCTGCACATAGCTACACCACTCTCGACCATCCATAGCACGCATCCATCCATATAAAAACATAGCTTATAACCCGTTTCCACCAGTGCTATGCTATGTGGACCAATGAATATGATTAGTGTATATCAAACGCATCCATAGCAACGTAGCATAGCAAAGAAAGCTTTACGGGGCTATTCAATTCGCCTCCACACCTTAGAGCGGGGTTTATGAGTCCCACAGCGCACAGAACGTAAAACGTAGAACTAATGCTTGGTCAGGTGTACTACCAATGATCAAGGTACTACTAGCTTATGCAAACTTGGTTACTTCAGTATAACTATTTTGCAAGAAATTCAAGTGTTCATGGTGGTATTTGGGCAAGCTTTGTCTCATAATGTCGTTTAGAATAAATGAGAGGTTAAGCTCTGATTTTGTGTTTCAATACCGCTTGCGTATTTCTTCTACAAGCTGATTCATTATATGTATACTATCCCAAAAGGGGCTTATTGTATCAAAATAAAGAAAGAATACTAGCGAAAAAAGTCGTAAGTTTTCCATTATTATTATTATTTCAGATATCTTTCCCGAACTTTTTTATTTTAGCTGTTTTTGTCCATTCATCATCTTATTACTAATTTTTAATCAAGAAATATCAATATTGCTACCTAAAACAGCGAAATCATTGAGTTTGGACTGATTAGACCCCAAAACTGCAGATTTTTTAATAGTGTTTTATCAATGAAACTTTTCGACTTTCCAAAAGTCGTTGAATAAAAGTTATTGCCAATGATGTGAAGGATAAGCCCTTAGCCTCCTCGTCACAATACTGGACAGGGTTGACTGTCCCGTCGTGTGGAAATGGAATACATACGTACGTATGGCTTCCAGATCCTCTATGTTTAATGTGCGTTAGGTTAGGTAACTATTGTTTTTTGGCTCTTTAAAATTGTATTTCTGTATGGACCTGTCTGAAATAAATGAACTTATTATTATTATTATTATTTGAGGGATAGTCTACATATTATGAATCACCTTCTTCACATTCATTCATTTTTATGGCAGTTTTCACATAATCTGAGTTGACTTCTTGACTTCCGTACCTATTATTATTTGTTCGTCGTATCACAATACTTTCTTTGTCCTCTGTTAGGGAAATTGTGTACCCCGATAAAGGTGGGTTCTATTTTAAGTTAAAGTTCTGAAGTCGGGTTGCAGCTGACCCATTTCAAGACAAAGTGCATCTTAGTTCGGGAAGAATTCTGAAACTGGGCGAGTAAGTTCCGAAAGTCGGACCTGAACAGAGTCTACAGTATCCGGCACCGTACTGTATTCTAGAACCAGTAGTTATACTGCGAATACACCGCACACATATATTACCGACTCAACCACAAGAAGTATCTTAGTTTTGACTCATTCGATCTAATTTTCATTCATTCATTTTTGTGTACAACAAAATATCCTAGTATTATCCCGCTCTTCACCATCATCAGCTGAGGTCCACTGTTGGACATATAACGCCTGTATATAATTCCACGCAACAAACGATCTTCAGTCATAGATACCACAGATAGTCATCGGTTCATAGAAACAGATACCAGAGTTAGGAAGTTGTTGATGACCAAATCATATAACACCCTTGACGAAGCACTCGCTGTTGATCTAAATATTATGCCGAAAATGTTATTAGATTATTTAGATTTTTAAATTCTCTTACTTTATTGTATTTAAATATAATCATTATGTACCTACTGCTGTAACTTTTTTAATTGACTTTTCCAAGTGTACTATAACTGTATCTTTATGGAATAAATGAACTGAACTGAACTGATTTGAACCAGTCCAGATTGCGCCTTCAGATCTAAGGTCGCTACTCAAGAACTTTTATTCACTAGCTTTTTAGCAAGTTATATGATAACTATGCTGAATTTCTGTGCATCTCATCACAGTGAATAGCACAACTTAGCCGGGAAATGAAGAAGAACTCGTAGCTGAATTCGCTGTAACGCAAGCTAACTTACTGCTTCAACTTCACAACTATTTCCAAAGTCGGTGCAAGTTTTAATGAAGTGTCGCTGTCGGGTTTGAGTTAAAAACTACGGGCACCGTTCAAACAGGTCGCGGAATCTCGCAAACAGGGGTCTACTATCACACCTGTGGCTTTGAAGGGTAGGCAACAGCAGATAAGAGGTAGGGCACAGTGAGATTTTCTCGCTCGAAATTGGAGCAGCCCGCCTGGGAGGTACCTCCGCCTTACAGAAGATCGCAGCCAAATAACATATTTTGTTTCAAATAGTTTTGTGAATTGCGGTGCTTCAGGTTGCTAGAGCTCTTTTAAGGGGAGGGAGGGTTTGGGGTTGGCAACTTGTGCGAGATACCTCTGGTATTGCAAGCGTTCAGCTGCTACGGTAACCACTTACCAACTGGTGGGCCGTAAGCTTGTAATGCACCTAGTTCTATAAAAAAAAAACAATTCATCTAGCGCTGCAGATGTCCATCGACGACTTTAACCGCTTACCATCAGGTGGGCAGTAGGTACGCGCGGCGTTTTCTATGAAAAATCGCAATAGATACCAATCAAGACTACAGTAGACCCTCAGATATCAAAGTCGCGCTCTCGGCTGCGCTTGTGGCTGCTTGATACGCACAGTTTGCTTCACAAATTAATTTACCTTGGACTTTGCGAGAAGTTTTGCTTACTTTTATATTGTTGGAGTTAAAGTTGTTCGTATCTCTAGGAAAGTTACGGTTTACATAGGTAAAACTATAATTAAATATAAATAACACCCAACAGTAATATACATAGTCCTGACCCCACACCGGATACCCTGAGTCGTGGGTATCAGAAACTATGTGTACCATGGTACGACGAAACCCAGACCCGCTTACAGCTCATTCTAAAAACACGGAAGCGCTAAACTTGCTTGCTTGTCGTGGCACTGATTCTTTCTTGGTCATCCTGCATCAGGTCAGTGACCAGGTTGAGGTATGGTAGCCCTGAAACGGGCCTATGACCGTCGGTGAAAGAATAAGTGCAGTGAAAGTATTAAAGTGCGCCTCTTACAGACTACTTTTGTGCACATGTCACATTATAATAATAAATAATAATATTCCCTTTATCGTTTGATAGCACTAGTATAGCGCACACAATAGTGCATGACCTGTTTTCGAACCCACGAGCTGAGGACGGAGAGCCGGGCCACTGCCACCACTCCACCAGTGCTTTACCCCATCCATTTTGTGACAGTAAGCTTCACAAGCGCTTTAAAAATGCATGTTCGTCTGTATGATTGACAGCAAATGATGTTTACACTGTGTTCGCTCATTGTTATGTTCTCATCGCTCTTGTAAACCAAGTGTTTGTTTACATTAATAACTTGTGAAACTTGCCTTTTGTATTCTCTAGCAACTTGGATTTGTTTATTTAAAGTTGTGAACATGAATCCTTGAGAGGGTAAATTCTGTTCGCGAATTCAAACGAAAATGTTTAGAGACCGGTATTTTTGTACCATAACTAATGCCAGAAAAAACTAAAGTTTATAGCGTGCAATATAAAATCGTTTTATTGTGCTTATTTGCTTCGTAAAGTTATTTATTTGCTTTTAAGCGTATAGTTGTTAGATCGGATATTGTATCTGAACTTTTGCAGAGGCTGTGAAATGATCCAGAAACTAGAATTATACGAAAAACTTTAACAAGATAACTCAACATTTTATTATCTATTTGCACTTCGTAAGCTCATTTCATATCAGTCTCTGGTACACATAGTACAGGCTATGCCTAGTTTGGGATCAGTTGACGGTTTGTGATAATGTCCGGAATATTTTTTTATTTTATTACAATTTTTAGTAGAAATTCAAAACATGGTTTAAGCAATTATTCATCATCATCATTTCAGCCGAAGGACGTCCACTGCTGAACACAGGCCTTCCCCATAGATTTCCAGAAACAATCATTTGGGGGGATTGGCCCATACTCGCCACGCTGGGCATGCTGGTTGGCCTCTCATTTTAGTCGGGGGTTCAAATTCGCTATAAATTTTTGTTTGACGTCTATCGTACTAAGTCGTAGCTCCGTAGCTAATTGCTACGATTTCGTAGCCTCGTAGCACATTGTAGTTCGGCGGCGACATTAGTAGTCGTGATCTCAAATAGAATTCTCGTTTCTTTATTCCTTTGAAATGTATTCAAGTGTTATCTCGTTAAGCCATGGGTTCTTAAGAAGCGCTCGTCGCTCTATAGCGGCCGTATTAAACTGCAGAACGGTGAGTTTTCAATCTTGCGTTGAATGCTTGTTTGCTGGGCCAGTGTCCGTGTAGTTCAGAATGGTGAAAGGTTAAAAGTGCGCCTCCAGATTATTTTGCATGTGGGTCATATAAGGAGACAAAATTATTTTACACAACTCTCTTAACCTTGTTCGTTCGGCACTGCTAAATTATATTTTGTGAACAAGGATCATCAAAAATAAGTGCATCACGCGCGCCGTGTTTGTTGCCTGATTCTTGTAGGCTGGGTTGCGAGGGACAGGCGTAGCTTCATGCTGTCTAAGACGTTTCAAAGTGATCCTAGTGATTTTATTTAGATAAACACATTTTAACTTTGACTACGGCTATCATGTAACGATTTCCGGTTCTGTAGAAATCGAAAGCTTCCCTGACGAGCGGAGACGTGACATAAATTAGCTCCAGAACAAATAATATGGAAATAAGGACATGCAAAAAGAACGCAATAAAAATAATTTAGGAAATGGGAATTGGATGGGGATGTATTTTGAGGGTGTAACCATGAGTGGCGTAGAGGCTTAGCTTTGAAGAAATTTAAGACGTGACTTGACTACCGCTTTTAGTTAACTTCAAGGTGCTCTGGGAAAAGTGCGACAAGGTACAGAATTTTTTAAATTGTTATATTTTTATTATTAGAATTTTATTTAAATATTTACAAAAAAATACACACTTAAAAATACTATATACATTAAACTATAAAATCAAATAATAATAATCATTTAAAAATAATTGATTGGTATTTTTAAATGAAAAAAATATTTAAGCTGAAACCCTTTGGAAGGACATTACTTAATCCGGGTACCTTGTAAGCATCTCGATCTAAAGTTAGAATTTATATGGTGATATATAAATTCAAACAAATTATATTATCCCTCTTTCTGCGGCTTTCTGGATGAAGTTGAGTCGCTTATAAGTGGCCTTGCGTTTCCTTAAGATTCAGTCAATTTATCTTGAGCCTGGTGTGGCGCTGCTCTAGAAAATAACCAGTATAATGGAGTTACCAATAACAGCGCGGACCTTATGTATGTACTTTGTTGAAGTATTAAATTTACTGCTTTTAAAAGGGTATACACCCTTAAATGTATTGGAGAAGTTTTTTCTTCTATTGTACATGTAATCTTGTGCGATTTATGACACATATCTTAGACTTAAATATTTCGAAATCGCCTAAGGGCTGGCTTACATTGACCCAGTAGGTACTTCGATTTTGTTTTTCTCAATTTGAAGCCTTTTGCTTGTCAGTTTAGCCTTAACTTTGAGCATATTATATAAATAAATATTCTGGACATATTACTCACGGTCAACTGATCCCAAACTAGGTATAGCCTGTACTATGGGTACTAGAGACTGATATACATAATAGATATATATTAAACACCCAGACACAGAACAAACATCAGTGTTAGTCACAAATGTTTGTCCAGTGCGGGAATCGAACCCGCGACCTCTAGCGCAGAAGGCAGAGTTACTACCAACTGAGCTATGAGGCCAGTCACTTGGGTTAGCAGGATACCTACTGTTAAGTTAACCTAATCTTGTTAGTTTGGAGGACCACTGGTTCTTTCTTGGTTATCCTGCAATAAGGTAAGTGAGATAAAGTATGGTAGCCATGAAAAGGCCAGATGAAAGTTGGCTTACTCTTGTGACGCAGTTTTGAGGCCGCCCGAAGGCTTCCCTCGGGGCTTAACGTCTAGCGCCATAGCTTACCCTTCAAACTACGAAAGTGCTCAGCTGTGAATACCACTAGCGATCACCCATGTATTTGGTGACCGCGCTGAAGGTTACTTGACTAAAAAGAACTGGCCAAGCTTAGCCGTGTACACTTCAACTGTTAGAATTATACTAGCTAGAAACTAAAAAATCTAAGTATAAGAAGATATTTAATCGGTACAGTATGAATGAATCAAGCGATTAGATCCTTGAAGATGTCTTAAGGGGGGTAGTCAGAGGCAAGTCCAAAAATGTCGGCACATTTTGCGGTTGCAATCGTCGCTTATCAGAATTCATACTGGTTTCCTCGTTATCTTTTCCTTCACCGTTTATACATTTAACATGATATATTTATTGAAACAAATGGTCTATTAAATATGCTGTACAATTTATCCTTGCTTCTGTAAAATATGCAAACAACTCGCAGTCTCTAACCACGAATGCTCCTCTTGGAAGTAGTTTTCTTCGCCATGTAAAATTCACAGGACGGACGGAACTGAGATTCCTTAGAGAACCTCCGATTGGACGGTACTGTGAATATGAATTTATGAACCGTTTGTGCTTGGATAAAGGCCTCCAACCACTATAGCACTTCGTGTAAAGAAGTGCTAGAACGTTGGTGATGGAACTTCTGTATCCTGTCAATGCCTGTGACAATCTATATATATAAAGGAGTAGTCCCCTCACTCACTGACAGACTCATCACGAAAGCTCGGAAACTACTAGGCTGAGGAGTCTGAAATTTGACACAGACATTCTTTAAAAGGTTAGGTTAGGGATTTTGGAAAATTCATCTCCTAAAGGCGTGAAATAGGGGTTGAAAGTTTGTATGAAAGTCCCAAGGTTTTTAAGTTGGAGACATCAAAATCGGGTTTTAGGTAATTTGACAAAAATAAAAAATACATTTAACAGCGTTTTTGAAAAACAGCAACAGTAAATAGGGGATGATAGTTTATATGGAAAGTCCTATGTTTTTGAAGTAAGAGACATCAAAAACGGTTATCAAGTAGATAGTTCAAAATAATAAAATACCAATGTGAGTTATTTTTTAAAACAACCCTCAGGTGTGTAAATAGAGGATGAAAGTTTGTATGGGAATTCTTTATCAGTTAAGCCTATACAATAAGCCTATACATAGCACGCAGGTTCCTTATAGAGAGTAAACATTTGTTAAGTAATAGTTTTACGAAAAATACCCCGCATATGGTATGAAATGAGGGTTGAAAGGTTCTTTGAAAGTCCTTTGTTTTTCAAGTTAGAGACATCAAAGTCGGTATTCATGTCACAATAACAAAAAAAATAAGACGTGACCATGACGGTGACGGTGAAGGTGGCGGTAACGGGACGGTGACGGGACGGTGATGGGACTGTGACGGGACGGTGACGGAATGGTGATGTAGGTAGACCCCTTATGAAGTATGGAAATAGCTGCTTAATAAGTGTTAGTACTTTGGCAAGGATAATGGAAAATAGTCAAGGTAGGTATAAATAAACAAACGCGGACGAAGTCGCGAGCGGGACCACTAGTTATTAAATAAAAATTAAATATAAAACAAAGAGAGTTACGTTACGAGAGAAACTGAACAGTTTCAAATTTAAATGACGATATTTTTTGATCAAAGAAATAGAGCTTATAATTGTTTCAGAATGTCCCTTACGTACGATATAATTTTCACTAAAAACGGGATATTTACCACGACTTGTGTGTGTATTTGTTCCCCGATAGTTAACCATGATAGTTTCAAAAATTATATACCCTTGAGTAAGTACCTAATAAAATGTGATACGGCACAAACTGTTTTGATTGGTTACTAAAATCACTTAAACGCTGTACAGTATTGCAAACTCACTATACATTCTAAACTATATAGTGCTTCTAATATCTTCAGACACGTGTGTGAAATCGTCCCACAAATTAGCAGTAGTGAGAGCGACAAGGTCCTCCTTGATTACGTGCTCTTGTCTCGGAGGTAACTCGGATTAGATAACTCCCTGCTTAAGGCGCGCTCAAACGGAGCGCGATATTTGATCTGATATATTTTTTTACACAAAGAAACTTAAAACTAATACAAGTTAATATTAACAAAATACACAAGAAACAGTTGAGCCATCTAAAGATCGTTACAAACGATCTATAGATAGCTCAACTTATATATTATATTACTATTACTCTTTATTTTTTTAAATTTATATCAAATTTACTTCTACTGAGGGAAGTCAATTTTGAGTTTGACATTTGAGGGCGTAGGGTATACATACATACAGTAGGCAGAGACAACGGCTTTCCACTTGCTAAGATCCTGACATACCAATTTTGCTTCATTCGCTCTCATCACATTCTCATGCATGCTCGTCGGTTTAGGGTACTCTTGGCCTGACCTTTTTTCAAAACATCATCGATTTGGTCACTAAACGTACCCCTCGTGCGATAGCTCAACGATATCGTAAGCCCCTAAAAGTCAAACTCAATTTGACTTTATTCAGTAGAGATAAAGATCATTTTGAAATACATTTCAGATGACATTTCGCACGCCGTTTGAACACAGCACAGCACTGTGTACCTTTACAACTAAGCTGCTTTAAGTGATTCAAAGTAAACACTGAAAGTAAGTGAACGTGTTGTGTATTACCTATATACAATCTCTAAAAGTGTTAATTCTTGATTAAAAGTATAATATTTAATTAAAACTATAATATTTTTGAATGGGAATATCCATCTGTGTGGTATCAAAGCTTGAACCAACCATCTTTCGCCTACACCAACGCTTTAGCAATCTAGCAGTCAGTGCCGTACAATAAATGAAAAAAAACTTTTGTACGGTTTCTGCTAAATTAATACTCAAAAAGTTACAAATGTGGCGTTACTTAATGAAACGCGTTAATTAATCGAGCGAGCGAAAAAGGCGATGATCTCTCATACAACTTTAACAACTAATTGGCATTTGTATATTGTATATATTTGTTCAGTTCGGGTCGAACCACTTATAATTTATGAAGAAACTAATAAATAATAAGATATTTTTTACAAAAACTAAAAACCGACTTCAAATTCCCGAATATATACAAGATTAATATCAACCTCTTTTGTTTTGTTATCAACCTCTTAGCGTTTTACTTACCTACTGAGGATGACACTGGCCAACTACACTTTCGAATAAAAAACAAAAGTAAGTATGACATCCATTCATCATCAATAATAACTCTTACGGTACTGACTGACTGACTGACTGACAATCAAACGTAGTGGTTTTATTCTCTTTGAAAATCAACGCAGAGCCTAACCAAAATCCTAAGAGTATGAAATTTGCAGGGTAGCGTAACGTATGGGTGCACAGAAAGGAATTCCCGACACACCTTAGGTTAAAGTTTATGGGGATTACCAAATCATACCAGGAACAGGCATAGCTTTACCTAGTTTCTAAGACGTTTCAAAGTGATCCTAGTGATTTTATTGAAATAAATGCCTTTTGACTTTGACTTTGACTTACCAAAGTCGACAAAAAAAAAATCGGTAAGTTTTGATTTCAAGAGATGATGACATTTTTTATGTTTTACGGGGCAAGTAGCAATCCCTCAGGAATTAAATATGGGACCACCCCGGGATCATACTCTATACACCAGCGAAAGAATCATCAAAATCGGGTTACTATTGGCGGAAATATCGAGTAACATCCACACAAAAAAAAAATAAGCTGACTTGAGAACCTTCTCCTTTTGGAAGTCCGTTAAAAATAGTTTGTAATAGATACGTTATTTCCCTTTAGGTTACGTTTATTATTACGCATATTTTTATTTTTGAGTTTATTTTCAGCTACTTCATACATAATATAAAACGGCTTTTTTATAAATTTGAAGTACGTACATATGCATTTTACAGAAATCATACAATAAGTTTGTCCTCAGAATTTGTGCTCAAAGTTGACACGCTCGGCTTAATCCGCATAATCCGAAACCGAGCAACACATTAGGAGCTGGATTAAGGATAACCCACACTAGCGCTGCGTCGCATCGCATCCTGCCTATACTAAAAGCGAGTTAGAACAACGTCGCTGCAACGTGAATGGTTCTCCATACGAAACCAGCTTTTTGTGAGGGCAAGATGTGATATGCGGCGCTAGTCAGGGCCAACCTTTACTATGCAAAATCCGGGAAAGTTTGCGTACGACTCATAAATATGTATTTTCGGCTATTTATAAATAGCTGCGCTGTATTTATTACGCTGAGATAAAGTTACTAACATATTCGAGTGGCAACACGGTTAGAACCATCGTTCATCGTTTTTGCTGCTGTGGCGCATAATAACATTTCACTTGTTCTTTTTAATAAGTTTTTGTGTGTTACCTCTCTGTCTTTGATTCATATTTTCGCTCTCTGTGTCTTGCTTTTATTGTGACGTGTATTCTGTGCCAAGTTTGTGAATAAATGTTTGTCTATGTCTATGTACACATGGTAACTAATTAAAAGTGAGGATGAGGAGGAGGCGCATAGCTTCTGAAAAAAGGCCTTTATATTTTTTTAACTAAAAACATAATTATCATCAGACTGATAACTGATGATGACTGATGACTGATGTCGGTGGCCTTGGTTCTTCTACTAAATGCATAAGTACATAAAATTGTCGGACAAATATTGTAATTTCATTTCATTTGTCTGTCAAGTATTTTAAAAAAGACAATTTCACCAATCATACCATTGTTCAGAACTTTTACAATAAATTGAATATTTTGCCACATTTAGTAGACATTGTATTCTATCCGCGGATGTCGTAAGAGGCGACTAAGGAAAAAGGCTAGGGGATGGGCAGCAGCGTCCCTCATATTAACAGCGATAGCTCTAACTGTGCTCGCCAACCCGCATGCCCAGCGTGGTGAGTATGGGCGAATCCCCCCACATGATAAGGAATTTTCTCTGTCTGTGGGGGAGGCCATGTTCAGCAGTGGACGTCGTACGGCTGAAATGATGATGATGATGAGTAGACATTTTCTCGAGTAAACACATTAGTTTGATTATCACGTGCGTGCCAACGCGGGTCGTAACTCTCGGGAACGTACCGCTCACCCTTGACCCTTCGGCCGGATGGAGATGAATGGCCTTGCTATTGTTACCGCCCGATATTGTATTTTTTGTCGATTTAAAAATAAAGAGATTTCTGTACCACCTATTTTGAAAATATCGTCGGCTTAAGATACTTACGGCCTATGTGGCACAGCGGGCGAGCGCCCGCCAGTCTGGGACGCAAGGGTTGGTCGATTCCCGCTGCGGGACAAATGTTTTCATGATCTGCAAATATTTGATCCTGTTCTGTTTGTTGTGGTACCATGGTACTGGTAGTTTCTGTTACCCACGACACAGGAATCCTAGTGTGGGCTCAGGGCTATGTATGTGGTGGCTTACTTCAAGGTCACTGGTTCTTTATCAAGAATCATATTCAAATATATAATGCACGGATTCAAAGAACGCAGTAAAATAGCTTAAAGAAACTCCCTTTTAAGCGACAGCTCACCATGGAACGAACTATAGAAAAAACGATTGTTCCTGGAATCCCAGGGCATAGTAAAAAATACTAGTTATGCCATTGTTCAAAATTATTCTAGATTTGATTGAATGATTTTATTCAAATAAACGCCTGTTGACTTTGATTGGAAAGCAAAAAATACTTCTAAAATCATGGCACATATTGTAACAATCTTTGACGTAATAAAACGGAATTACTGCCTTTGAGGCTACGTAGTTTTAAAGGTAAAGGCTGCATGATACTTGAAAGCCACAAGCGCACGCCTTCTTCAATTATTTAAAGACTTTACCTTAGAATTTGAACATTTTACCTTCTAAAACAGAGGATGTTACATGAGGCGAATATTTAAATGTATTTTATACAAAGGAAAGCTATTTTGATCCCGATTAAGGCGTTATTCAAATAGTAAATTTATTTTGTAAACCTTAAAGTCTACTATGTTGTTTTGCATGGTATCCAATCATTTTTTAATATGACTTTCAATAGAAGCTGTATAGCTTCTATTGAAGTTTTTCATTTAACTAAAGAATTTTTTGATAAGTACTCATAAAGCAGGCCTTGTAAGGAAATAATTGGATGTACAAAGTCATTCACAATATGTATGCTATCCCGAAAGGGGCTTATTCTACACCCTATTGATAATAAGTTTGTTCTACGACTTCTGAAAATCAGACATTTTTCATTGAGAAAAACACTATGTAAAAATTTGCTGCTTTGGTTTGCAAATCAGTTCAAAACTTAATAATTCATAATAATTTGTTATAAACATCATAAATTGGCCAAAATCAGGTAATTTCAAAAAAAACGAGAATTGGATAGGTATATTGATTTTTTTTCCGCTAGTAAAAATAATCAATATACTACGCTACTACGTTTATCAGCTCTCTCTAGCCTCAAAGGTTTGCTGGAAGAAAACTCTTTGTAGGGTTAAGCTCGCCTTTGTACATGCCTGTATTTTTATGTTTTATTTCTGTATGTTTTCTGTGTACAATAAAGAATTAAAGAATTAATGAGTAATCTTCCCTATTGTTGAAAGAATAAGACCCTTTCAAGATTGTACACATTTCATGAATCACCTTGTATATTTTACTAGAAAGTTTCCAGTTTGTAGAGTGTGGCCCATCTTTATCTGCTACTTTTATCTGCTCTAAGTTAGAGCGCGTGTAGATGTAAACTTCAACATCGCAAGTTAGAAAGTTAGGTACTCGCTTAAAATTTAATCTTATTCGTAAGCACAGAAGCGAAGTCAGGTTAATTAGCAGCAGAAAGTTTCTTTGGAGTTTAGACAAGTTTGTGGGCTGCAATATGCCGTGTGTACACAGCTTAGCGGCCACAAGCTCGCTACTTTGTAATACGTGTGTACACGGACTTATTCCCAAAACAGGAAGCTTAGGCGCAGAGGGGATATAATACACACAAAAACGAAAAGCTCTTGCTTATAAGAACTGTAACGCGGTTTAATTAAACCTTTTCCCAATATAATGGTGTTATTTGGATGCTGGATAGGTAGCTCCTTAGAACACAGAATACAATCCATACATACTTTTGATAAGAAATAAAGAAATACGTGTTTCAACACTTGTTAATAAAACCCTAAAATGGGCGAAGTAGGAGATCAAAATTATGAGGTACTACGACTTTCGTATAGTCATAGTCATAGTATTTTATTGGCAACGAATTGGTTACAGGTCACAGAGAGCAGTAGATACACATTAGTATCTAGTCTTATATATATATTTTACTTATGTACTAAAGTATCCATTAGCATACATTTATTATTAGTAATATTATAAATGCGGACGCAGTTGCGGGTAACAGCTAGTGATGTTATTATTGATAAGAATACTAAATATGGACTTATCGCTCAAGCAATCTTCCGCCCCGGCTGAAGAATAGGCCCTTCCATTACTACCCGTGGATGTCATCATCATCATCATCATTTCAGCCGTACGAAGTCCACTGCTGAACATGGCCTCCCCCACAGACAGAGCAAATTCCTTATCATGTGGGGGGATTTGCCCATACTCACCACGCTGGGCATGCGGGTTGGCGAGCGCAGTTAGGGCTATCGTTGTTAAAATGAGGGACGCTGCTGCCCATCCCCTAGCTTTTTCCCTTAGTCGCCTCTTACGACATCCGCGGATAGGTAGATATGGAGGGGCCTATTCTTCAGCCGGGGCCACCAGGGCCATGGCGTGGATGTCATAAGAGGCGATTTAGGGAAACAGCTAGGGGATGGGTAGCAACGTTCCCTATCAACAATACCTAGCTTTATCTGCACTCGCCAACTCACGTGGTGAGTATGGGCGAATCCCAAATGATTGTTTGGGTGCAGGTCGTACAAGGTCGATCGCGCTGGAAATCTACGGGGGAGGCTTTTGTTCAACAGTGAACGTCCTACGGCTAAAATTATGATGATGATGAAGTTTTGCGTAAAACCAGAAATACTTTGAAATCGGACCCGTCGATCGGAAAGTACAAAATAAGCAAAAAGTTGTTTGATTTTAATATCAATTTGAGTATAGCTATCAGTTGGTGACATTGGAGCCGCAAAGACTTTATCTGGAACTCTCGAAGCTGATTGTATCGCGACCTACTTCCACGAAACTCAATTATGCTACCGGCCGAAGAAACGTGGCCCTTGCACACTGTTCTAAACTATACCCCACATTTATTTGGTAAAATATTTTAAACCCTGTAGATAAATAAATAATAAATATTCCGGACATATTCACACGGTCAACTGATCCCAAACTAGGCATAGCCTGTACTATGGGTACCAGAGACTGAAAAATCATTTTCCATAGGTAAATTTTTACTAAAAACGGTCATCCCGTTTTGTGAGAATTATTGTTTCCCGATATTATATGCGTAAAAATGTGTTCATGGCCATGATAGTTTCAAAAGCTATTTTCCATAAATGTCATCAAAAGTTACTAATGAAAAAAGAAATTACAAATTAAATTTTTAGGGCTTAAACGTATGAAAATGCAATGTATAAAATGCTTTGTAATCTCTCAGCAATTCGACCCACATACAATGTTGTCCAGAGCCTGGGACGCATTCACATGGAAAACAGAACACCGTCTTCTGGTATAAATTAAACTTAAGCGTCTACTGCTGATGATGATGTGAAATACCGACAGCCAAACATCTGGAGCCGCCGGTCACCGAAATCAATAATCAATTTGTCGTTATCCGTCATGGTTTACCAATACTTTGCACAATTAATGATTTTAAATTTTTAGTTTTTCTATCCTATTTAATGTCTATACAAAATTTAAAATGATAAAATGAGGGGAAGGCACTACTTGCCAAAATACAAGTTTGTAACCTAGTTTGATAATTAGGGCTACTTCTGAAGTAGTACATATACATGTAGTACATGATATGCTTGAGAGAAATAAATCATTATTTTATCTTATCTTATCTTATAGCATCTGCACCTAAACAACACTTTACGGAAGGAGGCCGGCTTTCTGAGTAATAAACTCATGCACGGGCTGTAAACCAGCAATTATGTGGTTTTATATCCCCTTTGTGACTCCTGGTGTCAGCTGAGCTTGTTTTATTATTCATTTATCTTGCTCCTAACTACTAACTGGGTATCTTATTACGAAGACCACTCCGACTTGGAAATAAAAAGAGTTTAGCGTCGGTGGACACTGTTGTAGTGTTTCTTTGTCTAATTAGTACTTACGTATTGGTCATTGTGTGTATTAGTCATTAGGCGTAGGTAGGCGCCATTGTGCGTGTTGGTCATCCTGCGATTTGGACGTTTCGCGTTTATGTGTTTGGTCAATATGACAAATTAAAATTTTTGGTCATTATGCGCCTGTTCTGGCACTACAATTTCTATTGGAATTGTAGTGCCAGATTGAGTTTCTGAATTGTATATTCCGTACTAGCTTCCGCCCGCGGCTTCGCTCGCGTGGTACCTAAATAAAAAGTAGCCTATACGCTATTCTAGGTAAAGAAATCGATTAAACTGTTACGGCGTGATTGAACAACAAACATTCAAACATCCTCACAAACTTTCGCATTTATAATATTAGTAAGATACCTAAAAATAGACAGAAATATGTGTTTAATAAGCTCTAGTAGCATATTTTAACCAACTTTTCTCATTTCCCAGGGCATATTCCGGCTGGCTTGCGAGCACGTACTCCGCACTATGCGCCGCGGCCGCGAGACACTCCTGACCTTGCTGGAAGCCTTCGTGTACGACCCCCTCGTGGAGTGGGGGGGAGGCACCAGCGGGGGCAGGCGGAGGAGGGGCAGGCGAGACGTGAGGGCTGCGAGGGATATGATGGCGGTGAGGGCTGTGGAACTGAAGCATCAGTTGGGGGAAATCACGTGAGTATCTTAATAGCTACTGTTAGAACTTAAGTATTAGAACTGAGTTCGTCTACCCTCCAGGTGGAGTGAAGAATATGCATTGTAGGTGCCAGAGCATAAAGAAGACGTTTGGATAATTATGCTACTACAGTTGGTCGCCAGTTCATAGGACTTACGGTAACGATGAGCTAAGGCCTATATTCACGAACGGCTTCTATTTGATCAACAAAACATAGGCTCGTATTCAGAGACACGACGCAAGCATAGATTTAATCACAGATCAGCTGAACTCAACTTAAGTATTGAATCTTTTCTCAAACATAGCTTTTATTCAAGAACGGTACTTAAACTACTCTCAGCTGAATCGAGTCTCAAATCTGTACTCAAATGTTCTCGTTTACATTTTGATTTATTTATAATTTTCGATCCGTTTTACGCAGAAATTCAAACAGCCAGGGTGGAAATAGAACAGAACTATAAAGTGAAGTATAAATATGCATCAAAGTACGTGTAACGGAACGAAAATGTCATTAATTTTATTAATGTGATGAATGATTTGATTAATGTCTAATCAAATCTAAACTCAAGCACCGATTTCGTCTGATTGACGTTTCAGAATAAGCATTTACTCACGTGAACTGTGATCATTGAATCTATACATACTGTTACTATAAATACTGTTCAAGAATTAGAATCTCGCCTCAAATCGAGATTTAAGTACAGATCAATGCTTGAGTCTTGTCTCTGAATACGAGCCTTAGAATGGGACTTTGTAAAGGCACTTTATTACTGAGTCTCACAGGAAAATCATTACGAAAGTCTACGAAAGAACATCGCTTAGTACCGTCGTAGCGATGCGTAGCGAGCTCTACGATGCGCTACGATGCTTCGTAAATCACTATATCCCGTGTATCGTGATACGCACGAATAATCCATATTGACATGAAAACAACATGCGAAAACACATCTGACAAACATGTGAACACATCTGCTCCGTTCTGCGAGAAGTCAGAACGGGAGGCGGCGCACAGTAGAACGAGCCTATACAAACATTGCTAGCCATTTGCTACCTTCTTTTGTTATTCGATGATAACTAATAACGCGTCGATTTTTTACAGCATCATTACGAATACTATACCGTTCTCATTGTTGTAAAACTATAGGCTTTAAATTAACGCAGTGTTTAAAAAAAACAGAAAATATGGATTTTTATAAGAATTTATTATTTTCTCACCTAAAAATACTTGCTTACTACGTTTAACATTTATATATACGTTTTATTAAAAAAAATTGTTCATTCGGCTGCTTAGTGAACAAATAACTTCGTGTTCAACAACACAAATTAAAACAAACCCGTCCAGAGGTCAAGTTCTGAGGAGAAACTATTTTCGAGGGAATGCGTCCCGGTTGGCAAGTCCCGTCTTTAAATTATCTATTTCAGGATTTACCCCCAGTACACATAGGATGTACGGCGCTCGCGAACAATAAATAAACGTAATATTCATGATACTATAAAGAACACGCGTATGTTCTTGGAACTGTGAAACGATGCTGACACAGGCTTTGCATGTTTTAGTCCTACTAAATGGAGTTGTTTTGCATGTTTTAGACTACTACTGGATGGATGGATGTTTACTCTTTCACGTAAAAACTACTGAATGGATTTTAATGAAACTTCACAATCATATCGCTTATACATCAGAATAACACATAGGCTACAATTTATAAAGATATTGTGATATGATAAGTGTAGGAAAAAAGTAGGAAAAAATCTACGCCACGCTAATATAAGCTACTCTAAATATTAATCCTGCGCAGACGAAGTCACGGGCACCAGCTAGTACATTATATTGTTTACTTATAGTGGATACTGGAAACAATATTGAGTAATAAACTTTTAGATATTCGATTCTTAGTCTATCTCTGTTAGCTTGTATGTTACTTTATTCCAACTGCCCCAATTTAGTTATTTTCGGGGCCTCGTATTGCCTTGATCTATTTAAGAAGCACCGATTGCCAGTATAAATAAAAGAAAAATGAAATGTGTCCCACTAAAAGCACTTTCGGTGAACATCACCAACTTCCTGTTTAACTCAATAATTCAATTGACGAGAGCGACTCAGATCCGCCTTTAAAAATTCATTAACACTCTGAAAATTTTGTTTCAGTGACCAGTTTTTGGCGATTTTACCTGAAATTCGTCAGTGTGCCGACAACTGGCTTAAAGAGTATGAGGAACTCAAATCAGTGGAGACGAAGCTCCAGAAATGTCATCAGCAAATGGCATTGATCAAGGAGATAGAGGCTTATGGACCAAATTTAAACAACCATCCGCTCTACGCCATCTCCCAGAAGTACTCCACGTACAAGCAAGCCAAGAACGCTGTCGAGGACTCCATGAAAGCACTCGTCAAGATCCTCAATGATTTTGACACGCAAATAGACACCTTCTCGAACACTACTGAAGTTTTGAATGGACCGCAACTCCTCACCTGGATCCAGGAATTCGCTACTCCTGAAGATGAGGATAAGGTCATATTCGACCACATCAAAGAGTTCCTTACGAACGCAGGACAGAGCTCCATGATAACCCAATGTGAGCAGGCGGAAACTGAGCTCAAACAAGCCATGAAGCAAACTCTACACCTCATCAGATCCTGCTTAGAACTGCTTACGCAATTCGTGGCTGTATCTCAATACTACCCTCAAAGCCACACGGAATACCACCGCATCGTCATGTTCAGAAAGTTCCTAGCCACGGCTTTGGAAAGCAAGTCCCCAGAAGTTTGCCGAGAGATGTCCAACCAGGTTACAGCGTTGGTCAACGCGGAGAATAATAAGGGAGAAGCCTCGCAGCAGATGATGGCGTACGGGTACAGGCTTCAAGCTCTCTGTGCCGAGGCGAATGTCAATCTAGCTAAAGCTGCTGAAAGGCTGCAATTGGAAGGTGGTCCAGAAGCCTTGACGTTAGCTCAAGAAGCATACATGGAAGCGAAAGCTAACATATCTAACTGGGTGCGATCAGAAGATGGTGCAGCATCGTCTTTAGAATCAGTCGTGATCGTGATGCTTTGCAACTTGAATAGAAGATACCTAATGCTTGAGAATGGAGCATCGAGCGCTGGGGATTGTCTCGTGGATTTGACTTCAAGAGAAGGAGAGTGGTTCCTCGACGATATGAGCTCTTTATCCACCCAGGCAGTGGAACTCCTATCACTACCCCCAATACAATCAGCTTTAACCGAAGACGCGGGTTTATCAGTGGCAGTGGAATGCGTACGAAACGCAAACCTACTCCTAGCAGATTTGCAGCAATTGAATTTCAACTACAGCACCATTATCCTCCCAGATGCTTTGAAGAAGATCCACTCGGAAGACCCGTCGACGCTGATGATGATCAATGAACTGAATGCTGTTATCATGAGCACGCCGATGCCATTGAACGAGCTGTTGGCGCAGCTAGAAATACATCTTAGATATTTGATTATGGATATGGAGGTAAGACATTCCGAATATGCTTGCGGTTATGGATTTGAACGTTAATTTGTATCTTTCTGGTTGTTAATAGATATTATTTTACTTCTGTTACCTATTGACAGCTGCAATGTAATTGCATTAGTGATGCAATTTCTGTCGTGTGCCTGCATATAATATTCCCGATTCTAAGCTAAGAGATGAGATATTTAAATCTTCCCCTTTTTTCCAGTCCCCAGCAAGCCACGCCATGGTGGTAGCAGGTGAACTAAGAAACCGCTACGAAGCCCTACTCACCACCGCGCCGGAGCACGAGGGCCAGTCCGGCAGGATGCTGCTAATGGGGTTCAACGGTCTCTTCGCTGTGGTTGAACTTAGGGCCAGGGAGCTGGCTGACCACCTGGCGGTGCCAGTCCCGCAGGCGTGGAGGAAGATCGACCATATCAGTGATGCTATGCATATGTCGGTGAGTGAGAACTTTGACGTGGAACGAAAGTCTGGGTCGAAGTTAAGTTAAGTCTTTACTATTTTGCGAAACAGTTAGGACTTAGCGACGAGGGTTTTATGCGTCTTGGGAGATACCTTCGAGCAGCAATAGACTGATATAGGTTGATTATGATGAAGAGGGATGAAACTATTGTGGCTTCAGCCACATTTGGACTATTTTTCCGTCATAATGACACGTTTTTGAAAAGGTATTGTCTCTCACATCACTATAGTTCAGTTCAGTAACTGTCTCTTTCCAGGCTGGCCTCTCTCTCTCATCACTACCGTTTTAACTCAGTGAGTGTTTTTTCCCAGGCTGCCTTGCAAAGCCCGGCGGTGCGCGCGGTGCTGGAGGAGGCCTTCCTGGTGCGCCGCGTGCAGTGCGTGGCCGAGGTGTTCGCGGTGTGCGCGCAGCTCGCGTGCCACAGCGCGCCCGCGCCCGCGCCGCACGACTCCGCGCTACTCAAGCCCGTCAAACGGTAAACAACTCCCTTCCTTGGTAAACAGACGTAAAGAAACCATCAGCTAGTTGGCCAGGGATGGACAGTGGATGAGGCTATTTCAGGACCGGAGATAGTAATTTATAGAGAAGGACTGCACCCTGGAGATAGTCTAGGTTGTCTAGGTAAACAGACGTAAACAAGAGAGATGGAACGAAGTCAACAGCCAGTTAGCCAGGCATGGATAATGCATGAGGTTAGCTCAGGACTGGAGATAGAGACTGCCATCTGGAGAGTTTATGATGGGATATAAAACTTTAACCATCTGCTGCACTATCCTGACGTTGAATTATGCCTGTAGAACTACAAGTAAATTCGATTGCATTTAGTTCAGTGACTTAAGCAATGTTACCTGTGAGTTTCCGTATTTCAAAATTGCTAATATTTTATATTAACTTGTGATTTCAGGTTTACAGCGGAGTTCGTATCCCGCAACTTGCTGGGTGTGCACTCGCGCGCCCTGGCGTGCGTCATCTGCGCCTTGCTGCGCAGACGCCGGCTGGATCTGAGGGCCGAGGTGGAACAGAAGGAGATCGGTGAGTCAACACAGTTTTAAAACTATATTACCCGTGTGATTTAGATGTCCATTCAAAGAAACCTACTTACTATTTAACGTGTGTTTCAGGTGCAATGTGGAGCGTCTCCCTAGAGTCGCTATGCGAGAAGGCCTGTGGCCCCCCTAGTGAGCGGGCCGCGTGGGCCGCCCGCTCGCTGGTGAACGCCCGCGCGCTCGTCACTAGCGCGGCCAGGGCGCACGCCGACCACACCCGCGCCGCGGCGGCCGCCCGGGCGCTCATGCACCGAGCCCAGGCTCACAACGAGGTAACTGTGTGTTTAGTGAGCCAAACGCTCACTACAATACACTTTGTATCTAAATTACTCTGGTATGTTTAATCTGCGTACCTCTATATCCCGCTGTGTCATCGTCCATGTCTCTGTTAATTATATTATTCAAGTTTAAAATGTATGTTTTCGTAATTTCAGCTGATGGGCAACGGCCAGGAAACGAGTGCATTGTTGACGCGACGTTCCAAGGAACTGATCCTCGCGTTGGAGCGCTTGGTCGCCGCTAACACCAAGGCGCAGGCTTTACTGAATTCCACTCATCAAAGGTATGATTAACAAGAACGTTTCCTGATCAACATGTTGTTTCTTACACAAGTTGTAGGAATAACTCCTGTTCGTGGTCGCTATTCTAGCATCTTTATCCCCCAATAATTAGGTGGTTCCGCGAGTTATATGGATTTTTTTTTGTTGTCCCGTGGCTCTAGTCCAAATAGGTCCCATCTTAGGATAGGTACAGCTCCAAGTAGGTCCCATTTCAACATAGGCAGATCGATAGGTACCGTTGTCCCCTATACGTGGTTCTACTTCAAATAAGTCCCATCTCAGCATAGGTACCGCTCCACAACGATAGTGTGGAAAAGCGCTGGTTTTCAGTTGGGACATCAGTGCTTCAATCTTTTCATCGCATCGTTTCCGTCACAGACGGTTATCGGCCATTTTCAGGGCCGCCGTACCTCCAACCGGTCACCGACCTTAAGGCAGGATGACGGAGGAACGTCACGCTGCTGTCTGGGTGTTTATTATTCATCTATCATGTATATCAATCTCTGGTACCCATAGAACAGGCTATGCCTACGTTGAGATCGGTTGACAGGGTGTGATATGTCCGGGAAAAAAAACGATCGTTTCAGAGTGAAGTGGGGGGTTGGCGCCAACCCGTCGCTGTCGGGTGCGCTGTCGGCGCTGGAGGAGGCGTGGGCCGGCACCAGCTCGCGCGCCGCGCGCCTGCAGGCCGCCGCGCGACACCTCGCGCAGCACGCGCGCGCCGCGCCCGCCGCGCGCGCCCCGAGACACCACAAGCTGCCGCGCACCGTCACCACCGCGCTCGCGCACTGGGAGAAGGTACGCACCCCGCGACACCACAGGCCGCCGCGCGACATCTCGCGCAGCACGCGCGCGCCGCGCCCGCCGCGCGCGCCCCGAGACACCACAAGCTGCCGCGCACCGTCACCACCGCGCTCGCGCACTGGGAGAAGGTACGCACCCCGCGACACCACAGGCCGCCGCGCGACATCTCGCGCAGCACGCGCGCGCCGCGCCCGCCGCGCGCGCCCCGAGACACCACAAGCTGCCGCGCACCGTCACCACCGCGCTCGCGCACTGGGAGAAGGTACGCACCCCGCGACACCACAGGCCGCCGCGCGACATCTCGCGCAGCACGCGCGCGCCGCGCCCGCCGCGCGCGCCCCGAGACACCACAAGCTGCCGCGCACCGTCACCACCGCGCTCGCGCACTGGGAGAAGGTACGCACCCCGCGACACCACAGGCCGCCGCGCGACATCTCGCGCAGCACGCGCGCGCCGCGCCCGCCGCGCGCGCCCCGAGACACCACAAGCTGCCGCGCACCGTCACCACCGCGCTCGCGCACTGGGAGAAGGTACGCACCCCGCGACACCACAGGCCGCCGCGCGACATCTCGCGCAGCACGCGCGCGCCGCGCCCGCCGCGCGCGCCCCGAGACACCACAAGCTGCCGCGCACCGTCACCACCGCGCTCGCGCACTGGGAGAAGGTACGCACCCCGCGACACCACAGGCCGCCGCGCGACATCTCGCGCAGCACGCGCGCGCCGCGCCCGCCGCGCGCGCCCCGAGACACCACAAGCTGCCGCGCACCGTCACCACCGCGCTCGCGCACTGGGAGAAGGTACGTACGCACCCCGCGACACCACAGGCCGCCGCGCGACACCTCGCGCAGCACGCGCGCGCCGCGCCCGCCGCGCGCGCCCCGAGACACCACAAGCTGCCGCGCACCGTCACCACCGCGCTCGCGCACTGGGAGAAGGTACGTACGCACCCAGCGACACCACAGGCTGCCGCGCACCGTCACCACCGCGCTCGCGCACTGGGAGAAGGTACGTACGCACCCCGCGACACCACAGGCCGCCGCGCGACACCTCGCGCAGCACGCGCGCGCCGCGCCCGCCGCGCGCGCCCCGAGACACCACAAGCTGCCGCGCACCGTCACCACCGCGCTCGCGCACTGGGAGAAGGTACGTACGCACCCAGCGACACCACAGGCTGCCGCGCACCGTCACCACCGCGCTCGCGCACTGGGAGAAGGTACGTACGCACCCAGCGACACCACAGGCTGCCGCGCACCGTCACCACCGCGCTCGCGCACTGGGAGAAGGTACGTACGCACCCAGCGACACCACAGGCTGCCGCGCACCGTCACCACCGCGCTCGCGCACTGGGAGAAGGTACGTAAGAGAACGAAGGAGAAGGTTTTTGGAGGAGGTAGGGCAACAGCGAGATTTTCTCGTTCTTAATTGTAGCAGCCCGCCTGAGAGGTACCGCCGCCTTGCGGAAGATCGCAGCCAAACAACATTATTTGTTTCAAATAGTGTTCTGTTCCAGCGGAGATTAATGCCAGAGCTCTTTCAGGGGGAGGGGGGAGGGGTCGGCAACGCGTGCATGATGCCTCTGGTATTGCAAGCGCTGATAGGCTACGGTAACCGCTTTTTTGTTTGCCACCTCAGATGTATTAAAAAAAGAGATTGATTTTATAACCTTGAAGATAATTAAGAAAGGGATTCGTAAGTTTAGCGGTGGTTATATTAATGCTGTCTCGTTTCTTTATCATTGCAGGCTTGCACACTTACACAGAAGTATTCACTGGACGTGTCTCCGACTGAGGAGTCGCTGATGGAGATGCTACATCCCGAAGGAAACATTGACACGCAATGGGTCGGTACAATTTTATCGTGCAGTCTATTTGAAACGTGCACTATTTGGTCCTTCGAGTCAGATTCAGTTGTAGATAATTCATAATGTTTTGTTGTTGGTCTTACTGTTTTGCGTTCACCAAATTTGCCATTATTTACTAAATTGATGTCTTTCATTTCATCATCATTTTCTATCATCTATCATCTATTCATCTATCATTTCATCTGTGGTTTTGAAGAACCAAAAACGTGATTAGTATTCGATTGCTTAGTGGAAAAAAAATATATTTTTGATTTTAGTCATGCAATGTGATTTATAATATGTGTATTTATCCCGAAAAAGGTTTACCTTACGCTCAATCGATAACAAAGTTTGTTCTATACCGATTATTTAGATTCCTCATCATCATCATCATCATCATCTCCCTGCCCTTACCGTGGGGTCGGCACAACATGTTTTTCTCTTCCTCTCCCCTCTATTAGCCGTCATATTAGTATTCACTTCTCTCTTAATCCTCAATTTTCATAAAACATTTCTATGCGTTAATCAGCTGTTTCGTTGGCAATATATCAAGAGATACCACATCAAGATATTTTCGATATAAATTCTACCTAAATCAGTTCAATAGTTGAATTAGGTTTTCAAAACTGTACAACACTTAGAAGTTAACTAGGCACCTCGCTGTAATGTTTTGTCTCATTCTCACTCGCGAGAGCGGTATGCGGTGGGGTGTGGTGGAAGAGGGAAGCACATACCACGCAGGTGCCAAGTTGATTTCTGCGTTTTGTAATATGTTGATAACAGATGTTTGTTCTGTGTCTGGGTGTTAAATATATATCTATTATGTATATCAGTCTCTGGTACCCATAGTACAGGCTATGCCTAGTTTGGGATCAGTTGACAATGTGTGATATGTCCGGAATATTTATTTATTATTTATTTATTTTATAATCGAGTTGGAGCATATTCAATCCCAAGCTTTGACCTTGTGTGATATGTATATATTTATGAATATTTGAATAGCATGTGGTGTCGCAGGTGGACAACGTGTCTGCGCTGCTGCGCTCGGTGTCGTGGTCGCTGGTGGCGGACGGCAAGGCGGGCGCGGCGCGCGTGCGCACGGCGGGCGCCGCGCTGCAGGCGGCCGCGGCCCGCGCCGCCGCGCCCGCGCGCGCGCGCGACGCAACGGCGCCCGACCTTAAGGGCCCGCTGCAAGTGCTGCAGACCGCCAACGACGTCAGTACTGTTCAACTATATTTTTATAAGGATTTCTCAATGAAACAACTGCGTTGTAGCCATCATGTATTTGAACTCAGCGCACCCTCATTTTCACATTAATATGTAATACCCACAACCCAATCAATGAAATATCAAGACAATAAGAACAGTGTAGTAATATCAGCATATAATATACTAGAATCACACCAATAATTCAATATTTACAACATATCCCTATAACAATAATTGTTTATATCCATTTCATCATCATCATCATCAGCCTGTAGAAGTCCACTGCTGGACATAGGCCTCCCCTAAAGAGTTCCACGACGAACGGTCTTGAGCCTTCTCCATCCACCGACTTCCCGCAACCTTCACAATGTCGTCGGTCCATCGGGTGGGGGGCCTTCCAACACTGCGTCGCCCGGTTCGTGGTCGCCATTCGAGAACCTTTACTCCCCAACGGTTATCGGTTCTGCGAGCTATATGGCCTGCCCACTGCCACTTCAACTTGCTAATTCTGAGAGCTATGTCGGTAACCTTGGTTCTTCTACGAATTTCCTCATTTCAGATCTTATCACGTAGTGAAACTCCTAGCATAGCTCTCTCCATAGCCCGTTGTGCAACTTTGAGCTTGTGTATGAGGCCAATAGTTAACGACCAAGTCTCAGTGCCATATGTCATCACTGGCATATCCATTTACCTATCATAATTTATCGACAGCATCCCTACCACCTTTAATAAAAGACAAGAAGCTGATACTGTTTTTATATATAACTTTTTTTTTTACTAATACTAACATAACTCATCATTTCAAAAATTTACAAAACAAAAATTTTTTAGGTTAGTATCTTGGTAGTTAATTACATACCTACATTTATAACAATTATTTTATATTAACATTGGCAATTACTTTGATTTATTTTATTCTAATGTTTCATTCATCCTTCATTAATTACCCACTTACTTTCTAGGCTGTCTCTTAATTAAGTACATACTTTTGATCTATGTAAGGGGAGGACGGCAGGTAGTGAGGTAAGTGAGCTTACTACCCACTGTGACCTTACTATGAAACGAGCTTCAAGATAACGTTTCTACGTAACATTTCCTTAAACCATGCTAAAACTAGACTTTATAACGAAGCTGGGTTTTTCTGAAGATCGATTAATATTCACGACATTTTCGGTCCATCGGGCACTCGATGGCCCTCCTAAACAACATCGTTCTTACAATTTATACTCAACTATAAATTAACTAAAAATAACTAGACTCAGCTAAAATAACGATGTATTTGCGGTTCAATCACACCGTAACGGCTCAACTAATTTAAAAGATTTTTTTTTTTAAATTGTTCTATACATTACATAACATAACATTATATAGGCTATGTAGGCTTTTTATCTAAGTACCACGCGAGCGAAGCCCAAAGCGTATGCTAGTATTTAATAATTCAATTCTCAAAGAATAAATGAAGAAAAAAAACGATTCGAATTGGTAAACCAATAAATCCCCCATTGAAAGTCACGGAGTTAACTAACTATCTGGCTATACAGCATGGCGCTACAATGGCGACATTTAATTAACCTACGTATCCAGTTACCCGTTTTCCGATTATAGTAATCGTTTTTATTTCATTTAAATGTATGATTTCTGTATTCTTTCTGTCTGTATCTGTATCTGGGAGCAACCTGTACGCAAAAAACTGTAGCGCAGAGATCATCTGCCGGGGTCACGGATCATAACACCGTATGAAGAGCAAAGAATATTGCACATAATTTATGAATATGTATTTGGTGGAAAATATCAAGAGAGGAGGTAGGGCACAGCGAGATTTTCTCGTTCTGAATTGGAGCAGCCCGCCTGGGGAGGTACCTCCGCCTTACAGAAGATCGCAGCCAAATAACATTATTTGTTTCAAATAGTGTTGTGTTCCTGTGGTGAGTAGGGTTGCCAGAGCTCTTTAGGGGGGAAGGGGGTTCGGGGTCGGCAACGCGTGCGTGATGCCTCTGGTATTGCAAGCGCTCATAGGCTACGGTAACCGCTTACCATCAGGTGGGCCGTAAGCTTGTTTGCCACCTCTGTTGTATAAAAAAAAAAAAAAAAAAAAACAGGATGTATATTATCGGGTCATAAAACATAGAGACTATTACTTGCAGGGCAACAACCCAGCTACCGAGTACCTGAGCCTGGAGCGCGCGGTGTCGGAGCAGCTGCGCGCTGTAGCGGGCGTGGCGGCGCCCGAGCCCGGCGCCGGCAACGCGAGGAAGGACAAGGAGACCCTCACAGAACCAGTGGTGCGAGCGGCGGCCGCGGCGGCACAGGCCTTACTCCACGAACTACCCGTACTGAAGAATGCACTGTTAGAGTAAGTTCGAAAAACGAATAATTGTCATCTTTTCAAAACTTCTTGCAACTTTTGACATACCAACACATTCCCCGAGGGTAAAATAAACTACCAGCGGTTATTAACAAAATAAATGGGTTTAGGATTTTTTTTTTAATGTTCTTCCCTTTCGGGCTGGCTATGGCATCTAGGCCTTACTGCCAAGTCTTACGTGTATTTTTTCTTGTTAATTTGTTTATCTTTTTCTTTCGTTTATGATCGTCGAGTCACCGTCAAGTCAAGTCTAGTTCAGTTTTAGTAAGATATGATGGTGACTATTTTACTAAAACCTCGAGGGACCTCTTGGCGCCAACTTGAAAAATGACGATACACGCAATCATTTCATTTCACTTCACTTGTGCGGTTTACTCAAACAATATTACGCAAAATACCACCATAATTACACAATATTATTCAATTTGACACTAGTTTTGTAAAATAAAGTAGAAATATAATTATTATTGTATCTGTTTTTTTTTTATTCTTTAGTTGCCTGAAATAAAGTTATTGTATTGTATTACAGATTGCACAACAAATGGCCGGCTGATCATTGGACCGGGAACAAGCTCACTAGACAAATGGCTGTCACAACAAGACCAGGTAAAAAGACATTGAGACTAAAAGAGTAACTTACATTTCACGCCGGTCTACGGGCCTAGCATGGGGTTCATTCAGTGGCGGACTTGCCCTAAGGCACAGTAGGCCCGGGCCTAGGGCGGCCAGATATTAGGAGCGGCAAATCGTGACCTAAAAAAAGATGATAGCAGGTTGCGGGAAGTCGATGGATGGAAAAGGCTAAAGACCGTTCGTCGTGGAACTCTGGGCGAGGCCTATGTCCAGCAGTGGACTTCTACAGGATGATGTTGATGATAATGCTGATTTAGATAAAGTTGGCAATAAAGTAAATTCATTATGTACCTAGTCTATATGATGGGTGCTGAGAAAAGGGCGGCACATGGCCTGGGGCCTAGAGCGGCCAATACTCCAAATCCGCCACTGGGTTCATTCAAGACAACGGAAGAGATAACTAAATTAATATATTCATCCATCCAATATATCCCTGCCCTTATCCCACTTCATGTGGGGTCGGCACAACATGTTTTTCTCTTCCACTCCCCTCTATCAGCCGTCAAATCAGTATTCACTCCTTTCTTACTCATGTCATCTTTCACACAATCTATCCATCTTTTCTTTGGTCTACCTCTCCCCTTATATCCTTCCACATTCATATTTAACACTCTTCTAGTCACATGGCATTCTTCCCTCCGCATGACATGCCCATACCACGTTAACCTTTTGCTCTTCAACTTCTCAGTCACTGGCGCTACTTTCAAACTTCCTCTGATGTACTCATCATCATCATCAGCCTGATGAAGTCCACTGCTGAACATAGGCCTCCCCCAAAGAGTTCCATGACGAACGGTCTTGAGCCTTTTCCATCCACCGACTTCCCGCAACCTTAACAATGTCGTCGGTCCATCGGGCGGGGGGCCTTCCAACACTGCGTCGTCCGGTTCGTGGTCGCCACTCGAGAACCTTTGTTCCCCAACGGTTGTCGGTTCTGCGAGCTATATGGCCGGCCCACTGCCACTTCAACCTGCTAATTCTGAAAGCTATGTCGGTAACCTTGGTTCTTTTACGGATTTCCTCATTTCGGATTTTATCACGCAGCGAAACTCCGAGCATAGCTCTCTCCATAGCCCGTTGGGCGACTTTGAGCTTGTGTATGAGGCCAATAGTTAGCGACCAAGTCTCAGTGCCATATGTCATCACTGGCAACACGCACTGATTGTAGACTTTCGTCTTGAGGCTCTGCGGTATCTGTGACGAGAAGATATGACGAAGTTTCCCAAACGCTGCCCATCCGAGTTGGATTCGTCGGTTGACCTCTTTGTCGAAGTTGGACCTACCTAGTTGAATCGTCTGACCCAAATAGACATAATGGTCTACAACTTGAACGGTATCGTTCCCAACATTTACCGGCATAAGTGCGACATGAGCATTGGACATGATATTTGTCTTGCTCATGTTCATTTTAAGACCTACTTGTTGGGAGACGGTACTGAGGTCTCTGAGCATAGCGCCAAATGTAGCTCTGATGTACTAAATGAATATATGGGTGTACACGATGTGAGGTTGGTTTGTAATGTATTGCAGCAGGTGCGGCGGCAGGCGCCGGGCGCAGTGCCGTGGGCGCCGGCGTGTGGCGCCGCGTGCGGCTCAAGCTGGAGGGCCGGGACCTGGACTCGCACCGACACACTCTGCAGGAGCAGGTGAGTCACACTTCTCAACAAGAAGATCGGACATAACTACTCAAATATTATTTATTATTATTATTATTTATTTACGAAAAGTGACACTATTTTTACAGGAGCACCTAATGCAATAAATAAAAATAAATAAATATTCCGGACATATTCACACGGTCAACTGATCCCAAACTAGGCATAGCCTGTACTATGGGTACCAGAGACTGATATACATAATATATATATATATTTAACACCCAGACACAGAACAAACATCTGTGTTAGTCACAAATGTTTGTCCAGTGCGGGAATCGAACTCGCGACCTCTAGCGCAGAAGGCAGAGTTACTACCAACTGAGCCATGAGGCCAGTGAAAAATAAACGCTTTTTGACTTTGACTTTGATGTTAAAACATACCATAAGATGATTAAGATGTGAAGTTTATTGCAAGGAATGGTTTTTGCAAAGTCACGCCTGAATCAATTAACTGCAAGTACTCAAGTGGAACATATCTATTCCAGGTGGACTACATAATAAAAGAAGCGACTAACTCTGAGAACCTGTGCATGATGTACGAGGGATGGATGGCGTGGGTGTGAGCGAGAGGCATCCCTCTGTCTCTCTCACTCCTGACGCACGGCACGCGCCTGCGCCGGCCGGCCCGCGCGCCCGCCGTGACGTCACGCGGCCTAGGCCCGCGGCCGCAGGGGGCCTAGGAGAGGCCCCGAGCCCGCTCGAGGACGCAGTCTCGGCAGGAATGCCCGACGATCTTATGATTGCTCTTTATTTTACGGCTCGATGTTTCGTTGCGCTGATATTCTCTCGAAATCAAACGATTTTAGTAGTAAAGAAATTCTTAATTTCCACGCGCGAAAAATGTGACTCTCGTCTTTGAATTGATGCCACTTACGATCCTTCTAACGGACCGATTTCTAAGTCTACGGTTACGCGACGAACACTTGAATAAAACATGTGTAGAAATTGTCTTGCGACATACCACTTGCAACATAAGTAGGTAAATGCTAGGATTAAAGTATTGTCAGTAACAGTCACGACAGCATCGGGCCGGTGTAGGTTAGACTCGAAGTTTCAGTTCATTCTTCGTGAAAGTTAGGTAACGGTGTAAGGAGACTCCGGTCTCATCACTGAGGAAGGCATCATGTAACATCTGCACGCCTTCGATAAAATATAACGAATAAGGCTTTTATAAAAAATATAAAAATACAAAAAAAATAGCTTTAAAATAGGCAGATTTTCTGGTTACAAATAAATTCGGGTATGAGATTTCCAAGGTCACTTTGCTCACTTTGTATTTTTAGCTAAAAATAGTTATTAAAAAAAAAATTTTGGTGACAAACATTGCCTTAGAGTTGCGTTAAAATATTGCATTACATCAGGCATACAAAATGACATTTTAGAAAGTATTCAAAAGCTAAATTCAAAAAACTATATCAATTCTACTTCAAACGTTTCTGCGCCACTGCATGGCTTATTTCAGAAAATAGTGAATTTATCTCGTAGTTTATCGACAATGTAAGCTCATTCACTAGTAACAATATATTCATGTAACATTATAATATAGGTACTTTATATTTAATCTTAGTTCATTTTCTGTAAAACTCCGACTTCCAAAAGCCATCTATTCAATATTAGCTCCATTAATGAATCGCAATTAAAAATAAGTATTTAATAATGCAATAATATTAAAACGAGTATTTAATAATAAAACATTTGACTATTTGCTACATTTAGATGTCTCTTTAACTGTTGATTAATATCGCCGTTATTAGCAAATGTATCCTTAAAATAGGTTTCTGCGTAATCTGATATTTAACGAATCTGTCTTATTTTCACTTTGTGAAAGCAAACCATGAAAATAAGTTGTCATTTTTCAAAATTTTACTATTTCCTCTAATAACGTTCCCACTATATGAAAATCAGTCTTTTGATTGTGCGATCAGTCACACAGGCAATTTCCTATTATGATCATTTTAGACCACCATATCTAATGTGTAATGTTTTAAAATAATCTAACTCAATGTGTAGTCGGTGTTAACGTTTTGCTTTGGAAAAATAATAGTGAAGTTCAACAGTAATTATTTACAGAAAATGTACTAACAATCATATTAGTATGTATCTCTACCGCACTAATCTTCGGGCGATCGAGAATGTATAATTAACCCCTATGTATGTACTAGCGTATATATGTTTGTAAAGGTGGATGCATTTTCACAGCTACTATGGTTTTCAGCACTAATTCTAATTCTAATCGGGGGTGGTTAGACCTGCACTGACTTCCCGCTGTGGGGTGTTTTGTGCACCAAATGGCAACCTTTAATCAAGCCAGATAAACAATTTTGCGGGATGAGTCTTAACAGATCATCAAATTAAGTATTATAAAACTCGTACCTCACAGTTTTTGTTGAAGGTACTGTTTTTTTACCGAATACTTGTTCATGTTTTTATTGTTGGTTTCATTACTGAGGACTCTTGGTTGGGTTTCGACCTGGTCTTCTCACGAACTTTGCTTGCCACACAGTACGTTAATAACTAGTGCTAGACCGACATTTCTTTAAAAATTAACTACAAGTCTCTGAAATGCAGAATGTATGATGTATAAGATAGCTAATAGACAAACTATGTATTACATAATATTGAAAATGCATTCAACTGTGTGTAATTGTATCGCTTCTTCATTAATTTTAATAAATGGTGTATGTTAGAAGTTCTTTTATTTATATTGTACCTCAAATGGCAAAATGATTACCGAGAGTAATTTTTTAGGTAGGATTGTGCACTTTAATCCGTTCACCGACTGTCACAGGTCCTTTTCAGGGCCACCCTATCTCAACCTGGTTACTGACCTAATACAGGTTGACCAAGAAAGAATCAGTGACACGATAAGCAAGCAAGGTAATAGTAAGGATAATATATTCTGCACGTACCACTAGTGACGGATGGTATTATATAATTAAAAGGAAAAGACGAAATAAAATTTGAAATGTTTTATTTACATAACGTAATATGAATATGCATTTGATAAAATGGAACTTAATAAAGGAACTTAACATTCAATAATTTACATCAATCTGTTGATAAGATAAACATCTCATATGAACCCATACTTATATAAAGGCCATACAATGCCCCTATTACTAAAAAATATAATAAACCAATACTGGCTACATACAAGTTATTTACAAACAAAGATATATAAATTTTGACTTTTATAAATTTATAAAATAATACAATAATATTTAATAACGAACAGTCGTCTATCGAAACGAATAAGGCTTTTTTTTAGGATTTCTGTTTATTTAGTGAGAAAGTGCATTTGCTTTGATAAGACATGACTTATATACAAAAAAATGGATCGCGATTTCAAAAATGTACAAGTAGTATTTTAAATAAATTAAACACTAGAGGTACCCACAAACTTGAACCTTAACTGTTATGTTATAAGTCTAGGCACACAATATAAGCACTCAATGGCAGTCATAATTAATGTCTATTTAAGTTTATTATATTGGCGATAACTTTATTATTCACGCGCCAGCGGATTCGCTCGCATGGGACCTAGATAAAAAGTAGCCTATGTGCTATTCTAGGTCTATCTTTACAATGTTTTATAGAAATCGGTTGAGCTGTTACGGCGTGATTGACCCACGAACATCCAAACATCCATACTTTTTAAAACTACACATCATTTATCAACATCTAACACATCAGTTGCCATGACGACCACACACTCCCTCCACACAAAATCAGCTTTTGTAAGTCTGATGTCATTGTGAGGCGAATGAAAACATTAATGATTAACTCTGGTATTCCAAGTCGTTACTTTCACTCCACTCACACTGACATTAATTTCATAGAAAATGCTGTAAAACTTGATACTTTATTTAAAGAAACAGCATACGCACCTAGCCCAGCCTCCATAGCGTATTGGCTCTGAGATTTGGTAGTCCTTTCACGAAAGAAGGCCCGCGGCAATTAGCGGAACTAAAATTATACTATGGCAAAATTCCGTTACACGTAGACTACAGCGCCCCCTCGAGGGACTTCTTTCGTGAAAACAACTCTGCATACATTTTGACAATCACGCCTTAGTGGCCTAAGCAACACGTGCAAAACGAACAAGACAAAGTAAATGTTTGAACACAGCACAAAAGTATCACACGACAATTATAAACGTTCATACTTCGGAGTATCTTACATTAAAGCAAAGAACACAACAATAAAATTGCGCCTTTGCATGTTATAGCTCAATTTATATTTATGAGAACTTTCTATAACCATAGCTGTGCAGTCTCTGCAAGTGTTACCAAATTAATACAACGCATTTATCGCCACTTCAGTCAAACGTTATCTAAGAAATAGGCTTGGGTTGTTCCTGTAACCAGAAACAACAGCTAATAAAAAAAGTTCTCTAGTTTTCTCACTAATATTACGCCACCTAGCGGTGAACTTCAGTGGACACGAGAATACGCGAGGTGCAGCCGCGACTCCGCCGCACTACCGCCGCGACTCCGCCGCACTACCGCCGCGACTCCGCCGCACTACCGCCGTGACTCCGCCGCACTACCGCAGCGACTCCGCCGCACTACCGCAGCGACTCCGCCGCACTACCGCCGCGACTCCGCCGCACTACCGCCGCGACTCCGCCGCACTACCGCCGCGACTCCGCCGCACTACCGCCGCGCGACGCGCTGCTTGAGCGCCAGCAGCTCGTCCAGCTGCGCCTTGTACAGCTGCGTCACGTCCTGCAGGTCCAGCCGCGTCTCCGCCAGCTGCTCCTCCTTCTCGCCGTACATCTGCAGGAGCGCGTCGTATTGCTCCTGCAGACTCTGGAACGTCCATGAGAATTTGTTTTAGTTAATTCAAGCAAAATAATGCGGATGCCGTAGGAGGCGATTAAGAGAAAAAGATAAAGAGAAAAAGTTTATTTACGGGTTTTTCTAGAGATAATTGACCATCTCGGATCGTGACATAAGATTGATTTATTTGATTGTGATTTATTGTTTCACAAGTAGGTATATATATGATAATATTATTATATAAGTAGTTTGTTTTAGAAGTTTATATTTAGGTATCTAATATAAGTATATTTTGTTAGAATAGTTTGTTTATACATCTACTATTTTTATTTTTTTATTCATTGGTTTTGTACACGAACTCTCCCTCTATAACCACCTATCTCTAGCCTCAAAGGTTTTCTGGAAGAAAACTCTTTTCAGGGTTAAGCTCGCCTTTGTACATGTCCTTTCATTTAGTTTGTTTTTTGTATGTGTTTTCTGTGTACAATAAAGAATAAAGAAGTAAGACTATATAGAATATCAACCTATATTGTTTTACATTTTCGCTATACGAGATCAGCAGGGGGACGATGCACAATACACCCCAATGCGGGACGTTAGTGCACATCTTATTTCCCCACTTCGAAATAGAATTACGCTATACTTTACTACACTTTATGGAATATCAATCTATGTAAGTAACTGACGAGGTTGAACATCACAACAATGATAGCTAACGTGGGCAGAGTGGGCAATTTCCTCTCACATGATAGGAATATAGCATTGGAAATCAGCGGGAGAGGCTGATGTTCAGCAGTGGACATCATCATCATCATCAGTGGATATGCTACGGCGGGGTCCATGAGGCGGAGTTTACCAGGTGGTCGTCGAGCTTGGCCTGCGTGTGCGCCAGCGTGGCCTGCAGCAGCGTGCGGTCGTGGCGCAGGCGCTCCGCCGCCGCGCTGAGGGCTCGGAGCTCGCCCTCGCGCCGCCGCGCCAGCGCCAGCGTCTCCTCCACCTGCAGCGCCGACGTCCCGCCCCCCGCCCAGCCCCCCTCCTCCTGCAATACAAACCACCATCGCTTAACTGAATCCTACTACCCTCACTGATTCTTTCATCGACGGTCGTTAACCCTTTTCAGGGCCACCGCACCTCAACCTGCTCACTGACTTTTGTGAAAAAGGAATTGCGAAAATAATGATAGGCCCCAAGCCGTGTTTGTTGCCTGATTCTTTTAGGCTTGGTCGCGAGGAACAGGCATAGCTTCACCTAGTTTCTAAGACGTTTCAAAGTGATCCTAGTGATTTTATTGAAATAAATGCCTTTTGACTTTGACCTGATACAGGATGACCAAGAGAGAATCAGTGACACGACAAGAGGAAGAAGAAGACTTCATATACGAAGACATTTATTTTTTTACAACTTATACACCTACATTCGCACAACATTTTACCAACAAACAAATAAAAGAAAACACGAGCAAAAGCAATAAAAATAGTGCGATGTGTGCTGCAGCAGCAAAATGGCCTCGTCTCAGCATTATGCCTACTTTATTGCCTCTAGATGCACGCAAGGAAGTCAGAGTGATGGTGCGGTGGCCGTGTTAACCACACTGCAACGTGCAAATATTTTTCTTAATATTTTAATAAATGTGATGCGAGCTTTACCCGTTACGGCGTGATTGTGATTACAACCATCCAAACATTATCACAAACATACGCATTTATTAATTAAATAAATATTCCCGACATTATCATTTATCACACACGGTCAACTGATCCCAAACCAGGCATAGCCTGTACTATGGGTACCAGAGACTGATATACATAATAGATATATATTTTAAACCCAGACACAGAATGAACATCTGTGTTAGTCACAAATGTTTGTCCAGTGAATCGAACCCGCAACTTCTAGCGCAGAAGGCAGAGTTACTACCAACTGAGCTATGAGGCCTATCTATACTACTAGTAGCATAATAAATAACACCCCACACTATGATTCCCTTCTATGATAATGTTGTGTAAGATACCGATTGCCACAGCGAGTTGGACAGCGTGTCTGACGCCACCGAGTGCGGCGGAGACATGTCGCCCCGTGACGTCAGCTGCTCCTGCAAATATTAAACAAAACATCAATTATAGAAACGCGAACATTTAGTTTCTGTAGATAAACATAAGAAAAATCATTAAAAATAAAAATCAATTGCTACATCTATAACGGAGCACTTGATAATACAGTTTGAGGGTTCTGCTGTCACAAGTTTCCTTAACAAAAAAAGGTGCATAAAGTTATTGTTAAGATTAAAAATGGCAATAAATACAGCTCTTTAGCTGAGTGTAAAATTTAATAATAAACGACGGTAAGAGCCGATCGCAGTAACAAACACACGAACCAAGGTAACGTCAGTTTCAATGGCCTCATACAAGACTAGCTTCCGCTGGCGGCTTCGCTCGCGTGGTACCAACACAAAAAGGAGCCTATATGCTATTCTAGGTAAAGAATTTTATCTATTCAAAGTTTCAACGAAAACGGTTCAGCCGTTGCGGCGTGATTGAACAACAAACATCCAAAATCCTCAAACTTTTGCATTTATAATATTAGTAGGATGATTAAAGCCACTGAAACGTCAGTATATTCTAAACTAGCTGGTACCCGCGACTTCGTCTGCGCAGGATTAGTATTTCGAGTAGATAGTAGTCATATTTTAGACAATTCACACAATATCTTTATAAATTGTAGCCTATGTGTTATTGTGTAGTTTCATTAAAATCCATTCGGTAGTTTTTACGTGAAAGAGTAACAAACATCCATCCATAAAAGCGAAAGTTTGTAAGTATGGATACTTACAATCTTTCGCGTTTATAATAGTTTATATTAGTAGGATTTACCTGCAGTATAGCGTTTCGTTTCCTCTCGACATCCAGCGCGCTGCTTTCAGCCGCCAGCCTGTTCTCCGTGTCGCCCAGCGACCGTCTCAGAGATGCTATTTGCTCCTCGTAGTCTGCCTTAGTGCTTTCAAGATCAGCCGACATTCTGGAAAGATTATAAAGAAAATGTTAGCTTACTACTACAAGGTGATTCATAATATGTATTCCATCCCAAGGGGCTTATTCTACAAGCAATTAGCAATAAAGTTTGTTCTACGACTTTTGGAAATACGACATTTTTAATTGAAAAAACTGTATGCGAAAATCAGTTGTTTTGGGGTCAAATCAGGTGAAACTCAATGAATCAGCTGTTTTAGGTAGCAATCTTGATGCCGAACATCTTGTACGTTTAGGTTTGAGTTGTAAAGATGATCCAAAATCAGCTTGAGAAAGTTTGTGAAAAATAAAAAATATTGATGTTATTTTTCGCTAATATTATTTCTTTTTGTTGATAGAATAATCCCCTTTCGGGATGGTATACATGTTATGAATAACCTTGTATACAAAAGGAAACATCTTGAGGAAGCCAGAAAGTATTCTCATAAGAGCGATGGGATGGTCAAGTTAACTGTTCGCTGAAGGCTTAAAAATCATCTTCTCGGGCTACTCGGCCTTATCCACAGGAAAGACATGGTCAATATGTTCGAAGCTGTCTTATTATGTCATTTTTACAAAGTATATTAAAAGTGCTACTGGAATTCGAATCTTGCAATAAAATTCTAAGTAGGTACTTTCCACTAAGCCAGCACGGCAATAGCCTTCAAACTTCCTATATATTTTTTTATATTGCCAACCCACACTAAGGGAATGGAAGTAGAAAGATTTTCGCACGGAAGGGAAGTGGCTCCGCAGCTTAGTTGGTTAGAGCATTCCCGTATCAAGGGGAAGGTTGCGAGTTCAAATCCCGTTAGTCGAAATTTTTGGGATTTTATAAAAAAATCTGGTGTTTTATCTAGTTGAATTTTGACTGGCCTCATAGCTCAGTTAGTAGTAACTCTGCCTTCTGTGCTAGAGGTCGCGGGTTCGATCCCCGCACTGGACAAACATTTGTGTGATAAACAAATATGTTTGTTCTGTGTCTGGGTGTTAAATATGTATATCTATTATGTATATCAGTCTCTGGTACCCAAAGTACAGGCTATGCCTAGTTTGGGATCAGTTGACCGTGTGAATATGTCCGGGAAAAAAAAAAAAAAAAAAAAAATTTCACCTGCTTCCCGCGATGAAAAGAAGAAGGAAGTGCAAGATGGAAACTAACCTCTGGATCAGCTCCCGGGCCGAGGCGGCCTGGTCCTCGGCCAGCTGGCTGCGGGCGGTGAGGGTATGCAGCCGAGCCTGTGCATCCTGCAGCAGCAGCTCAGCAGTGTGCTGCCGCTCCTGTAACTCGCGCGCCTCCTCGCGTGACACCTTCTCCCGCTCCGTGGCGCCCAATAACGCTTTCTCGAGCTCCGCTGTTATAATTATTATTACAACATTAGGGGACGAAATAAAATTGAAGTACGTAATAAAAGAGCCTATATGTTGCCTTAAGTAATGGTTTCTTTATTTACACAAAGAAACTTAAAACTAATACAAGTTAATATTTACAAAATATACAAGAAGCAGTTGAGCCATCTAAAGACCGTTACAAACGATCTATAGATAGCTCAACTGATCCAGATCACTACCAGTCGGAAGCGTCCCCAAGACGCTGGCGGAATTGCCACGCTGGATGGCAATGCTAATGCGCTGGGCCAAATAAGAGTTAAGTTAAAATGTGCAGACGTAAGTAACTGTCTGTTTGTAAAGATCTTGATGAAATTTGGTATGCAGATAACCTAAGTCCCGAGGAAGGACATAGGCTACTTTGTATCCAGGTACTGTGCAAGCGAAGCCGCGGGCAGCCACTATTTATACTTCTTCTTCTTCTTGTCGTGTCACTGATTCTTTCTTGGTCATCCTGTATTAGGCCAGTGACCAGGTTGAGGTATGGTGGCCCTGAAAAGGGCCTATGACCGTCGATGAAAGAATCAGTGCAGTGAAAGGATTAAAGGGCGCCTCTTAGAGGCTCCTTAAATAAGCGCATATCGGTTGTTATGAAAGTATATATTTGGATCACGACTGAGATTGTCGAACCTAGTATGTCCAGTCTCTATCGAAGGTAGCTTGATGCTCCCGCTAACGGAGCACCCCCTGGCGTCCACACCGGGAGACAGAGCTCCCCCGCCTCCTCATCCTCAGTTGCCTAGCTGCTTCACATACGCTCGGTCTCAATCGCCAGCATGATCTCGATGCTAAGGGAGCACCCCCAGACAGAACATTCCGCGGGCGCGCGAGTTACCTAGCTGCCTCGCGTGCGCCCGGTCTCTGTCGACGGCGGCGCGCTGCAGGTGCGCCAGCTGCTGCAGCACCCCGGCCCCGCCCCCTGCCCCGGCCCCGGCCCCGCTCCCGGCGGCAGGCTCCGCCCCCCGGGCCTCGAGCGCGGCGCAGGCCTCCCGCGCCTCCGTGAGCTCGCGCCGCAGCGCCTGCTCGCGGGACACCCAGCGACGCTCCTCTGCAACATTACATACAATTTTTTTTTTTAAGTTTTTCCCCTTACGGGATGGCTTTGGCATCTAGGCCTTACCGCCAAGTCTTACGTGTATTTTATCTTGTTCAATTTGTTTATCTTCCTTAATTTTCTTACGTTAGTCATGGTCAAGTCACCGTCTAGTCAAGTCAAATTCAGTTTTAGTAAGATATGATGGTGGCTATTTTACTAAAACCTCGGGACCTCTTGGCGCCAACTCAAAAAATGACGATACACGCAATAATTCTATTTCACTTCACTTGTGCGGTTTACTCAAACAATATTACGCAAAACACCACCATAATCACACAATATTATTCAATTTAACACTTGTTTAGTAAAATAAATTGAGAGCACAACATCACTTCGCAAGTTCCCGCCAAAAAGTCCCATTACATACAACATTGTGTGTAGCACAACAAACAATAACATTTCACGTGTTCTTTTTAATAAGTTTTTGTGTGTTACCTCTCTGTCTTTGTTTCATATTTTCGCTCTCTGTGTCTTGCTTTTATTGTGACGTGTATTGTGTACCAAGTTTGTGAATAAATGTTTGTCTATGAGCTAGTGGCCTGTATACATCAGCCGATTGTGGAATGTTTGTCAACCGGCCATTTTCAAGTATCTTGCATGGTGTTGATTTTTTTAACAGAATGAGACCAATTTATATCAAAGGAGTGATTAAAAAAGACACAAATGCAAAGACAAGAAAGCTCAAACAACTTAGGCAGTTTTGATTTCGTATTATTGTATGACCTGCATCAAATTTGATAGGTCTATATGTTGTGCTAATCAAATTTGCTAATTAAATCAGTGGAGAAATTTCAAAAAGTAAAAAAATAAATTTAAAGGAGCCATTTCATTCTGAGCCTAGTCCATGTACACTACATAGAAAAATTAGGAGATTACAAGAAAAATACAATTTCATTAATTTGAAGGCAAATGCGATGGTACAAGAATAGTTCTTCTGGTAAGTTTTTTAAGTCTGTGTGAACACTATTTGAAGACCGCCATGTTGGTTTATAATTGGCGTTTGACATGATATTGACATATTTGTCATGTCATCTTGTTTGATTTGATGTTTTTGTTTTGTCAGATAAATGTAGGTTGTCAAAATGACATTTCACGCACGTCCATCCGCCATATTTTTGTAGCGCTGTGTGTTGCTCTCTTTGTCGAAGAAAATCTTAATGTACCTTAGAACGAAGTTAATTTAAATAAAGTAAACAATTAAATACGTTTACTTTATTGCTTAGCCATATTTTAGAGTAGTGTACACAGTGCAGGCCCAGGCTCCATATATTGATGAAACGACTCTTTTCAAAAATTAGTGCCCTTTGTGCCCGCGCTGAATGTTAGCCTTTATTTATTCCTAAAGGTCATTTACATACATGAAGTGAGTGTCCTTCTCCTTAGGCCTTTGCCCCATCAGCCATATAGCTCACCACGAAACAAATAAAGTAGCCTGGTTTCCTCGATACAGGCTTAGCCTAGTGAGGAAACCACTAGATACTTCCACCGTAAGTTTAAAGTTGTCTGCAAAGTACCTCATAACTGTAGCATTAATTAAGTTAAGTTATTATAAGTTTAGTTATTAAGTTTAAGTGCGGGTTCGATTCCCGCACTGTACAAACATTTGTGACTAACACAGATATTTGTTCTGTGTCTGGGTGTTAAATATATATCTATTATGTATATCAGACTCTGGTACCCATAGGACAGGCTATGCCTAGTTTGGGATCAGTTGACCGTGTGAATATATCCGGAATATTTGTTTATTCTGTATGGTTTGGCAGTAAATAAATACATTTTTCATTTTCATTTCATTGCAAAGCTAGCTTTTATAATAAAGCATGGTGCTCACCGTTGACCATGTCAGCCCTGAGCTGCGTGAGTTCGGCCCGCAGCCTGTCGGCGTCGGCCTGCGCAGCCCGGGCCTGCTCCTCCAGCGCCGGCCGCAGCGCCCGCAGCCGCTGCAGCTCGCCGCTGCTGCGCTGCAGCGAGCCGAGCTCAACGCGAGCCGCCTCCAGCGAGCCGCGGCCGCTTTCGAGGCGCTGGTTCGCGTCGTCTAGGGCGCTTTTTGTCTGACAAAACGGTTCAACATTTCTGAACCGGCATAGCTTCACCTAGTTTCTAAGACGTTTCAAAGTGATCCTAGTGATTTTATTGAAATAAATGCCTTTTGACTTGACGGTGACATCAAAGTCATAAAATGAATGGTTCACCCTCAAAGGATCACAATAAATAAATAGATGGGCCGGACAGGCTTACTTAGCCGTGTACAAGCGAAACAGTTTCAAAATTGGTGAGGCGGAAATTTTGGTGATAGTACCTACATAAAAAGCCTATATTCTAGGTAATGAACTCTTTATATTCCAAGTTTCAACGAAATCAGTGGAGGCGTTATGGCGTGATTGAATAACAAAAACTTTTTTATTCAATCACGCCATTTAATTTATCATATATTAGTAGGATTTACAAAAAGGCTTTGTCGCTGAGCAAACACACCGCCCAATCGAAACGTCCGCAAACACAATCATACAACAAAAAAGTGTAAAAGAAAACAAAAAAAGGTTAAATATTTTAGGTTATGATTTATATCATCCCTGCCAAGTACCGATACAGTTATTTCTTAGTCACTGCGTTCGGCCAGCGACCTAGTCTAAAGCATATTTTACAATTAAATAAATCAAAAGCAAATATTGCGACGACTTCCTGTCTGGACGCAAGGGGTGCGGGTTCGATTCACGCTGCGGGACAAATGTTCGCATGATCTGCAAATATTTGTTCCGGATCTGTGTTGTGGTACCATCGTACTCGAAGTTTCTGATACCCACTATAGAGGGAAACCTAGTGTGGGGTCAGGACTATGTATGTGAATTTTGGGTGTTATGATCATCATCATCATTTCAGCCGTACGACGTCCACTGCTGAACATGGCCTCCCCCACAGACAGAGCGAATTCCTATCATGTGGGGGGATTTGCCCATACTCACCACCCTGGGCATGCGGGTTGGCGAGCGCAGTTAGAGCTATCGTTGTTAAATTGAGGGACGCTGCTGCCCATCCCCTAGCCTTTTTTCCCTTAGTCGCCTCTTACGACATCCGCGGATAGGTAGGTATGGAGGGGCCTATTCTTTAGCCGGGGCCACCACGGCAATGTATGTGAATTTTGGGTGTTATATATTTATTTATTGATTGAATCATTCGAGCCATCTGCAAAATGTTTACATTTATAAACAAAACCGCTATTTACGCCACGAGCGTTAAGTGTTTTGATAAGAAATTATTGCGCAGATAACATATACGAGTAAATCAAACAATGAGTGCTAAAATAGCAGTGATAAATTACAGTGATTTTACAATTTTAATAGGATTTTTAATGACTCATTTACACTCGAATACTTTTTTACTGATACAATACTGATAAATATGTGTCCTGTACGCTGTACGCTGGATTCTTTCACAATAGCTCTTTCACCTTTCTGGACATATTGGTCTCAGATGAGTTGCATGCTTGTTGTGTCACTGAATCTTTCTCGGTCATCCTGGTCTCAGGTTAGTGACCAGGTTATGGTATTAACATAATCTTAATAAGACTGTTCTCACAGGGTTGAATGACTGTGTAGGTAATGGTTTCGGCAGAATACCAGCGTCTGCTGCAAAACAGTAGGCATAATGCTGAGCCGAAGCCATTTTGCTGCTGCAGCACACATCACACCATTTTTACTTTCATTACTTTTCTCTTGTTTCTTTTATTATAAGTACCTAATGTTTATTGTAAAATGTTGTGCAAATGTGTGTGTTTTGGTGGCAATTAAATATATGTCTATGTATGGTTGTCATGAAAAACCTATGATCGTCGGTGAAAGAATCAGTGTAGGAGATTCCTTCCGTGCACATATTGTCTTCGAATTTTTAGGTTCTAGCACATGCCGGTTTCCTCACGGTGTTTTCCTTCACCGTTTGAGGGCACTAGTAAAGCGCACATAAATTTTCCGAATGGAAAATCCATTGGAGACTCGAACCCACGGGGAAAATTCTTACCTCTAAAAGTTCAGTTTCCAGTTTCTTATTGGTCGTGGTAAGTCTGTAGACAGCTTCGATCTGGGTAACCTCCAGCTCTTCCTTGGCAGCCATTGATCGCTTCACCCGGTCCAGCTCGGCTGTTTGCTCCGCTATTTTATCCCTGGGAATAAATATTCCGGACATATCACACACGGTCAACTGATCCCAAACTAGACATAGCCTGTACTATGGGTACCAGAGACTGATATACATAATAGATAAATATTTAACACCCAGACACAGAACAAACATCTGTGTTCATCACACAAATGTTTGTCCAGTGCGGGAATCGAACCCGCGACCTCTAGCGCAGAAAGCAGAGTTACTACCAACTGAGCTGTGAGAACAACATTTCAACGGTAATAGAAAATCGACAATTGAAGGTACCTACCACTGCTGCAATGTCAAAACTGTAAAGAGATTAAATAAATGTGTGTGCACATGTTCAATAAAAACGCAGAATACTTTGAGAGCCTTATAGGTACACAGCGTCTTTGAAGTTGCCTAAATCAGTTAGGCAGAGGCACGTCCAAACATTAGATCTGGCACGCATAACCATATTTGAGCGAACTGGTATTGCACACGTAGGAAAAAACCACGTAAAACTTGTAGAATAGTGGCTGCCCACGGCTTCGTCCGCGCAGTACCAGGATAAAAAGTAGGCATATGTCCTTCTTCAGATTTCAGGCTATGTTCATACGAAGTTTCATCAAGATCGGTTCAGTCGTTTAGTCGTGTGAATATTACAAACGGACATCCGGGCGACGCAATGTTGGAAGGACCCCCCCACACGATGGACCGATTGTGAAGGTTGCGGGAGGTCGGTAGATGGGAAAGGCTCAAGACCGTTCGTCGTGGAACTCTTTGGGGGAGGCCTTTGTCCAGTAGTGGCCTTCAACCGGCTGATGATGAATATGTTTTCTTTTTGTTGATAGATTATGCCCCTTTCGGGGTGGAATACATATTATGCAAGAATAAATATGTATTCCAAAGGTATCCATCCGTATTATATGTAATGTGATGCACAGTCAGGGAATGTACCTCAACCCCTTGATGACCTGTTCATTATCCTTCTCCTTGGCCCTGAGCTTCTTGATGATGTTGGAGTGCTGCAGCTGCTGCCGCGCCAACTTCTCGCCCTCCTCGTGGAGCTGCGTTATCATTTCATCTTTCTCCTTGATTGTGGTCTCCAGGACCGAAGAGTTCTTGGATTTGAGGCTGTCGAGTTGCTTTCGGAGGTTATCCTAGATGTGATAGATAGATAGATACATTATTAATTCGAGAAACACATTATACAGCACAGACAGAAATACAAGAACAACAGTACACAATAAATATAAATAGGTAACTGTACTAATTGACAACTAGCCTCCGCCGGCGGCTTCGCTCGCGTGGTTCTTATGAAGATAAAAGCGTCCTATATTCTATTCCAGAATATAATCTATCTCTGTACCAAATTTCATGCAAATCCGTTCGGCCGTTTGGGCGTGATTGAGCTACCTACATCATCATTTTCATCATTCATCATTTCAGCCGTACGACGTCCACTGCTGAACATGGCCTCCCCCACAGACAGAGTAAATTCTTTATCATGTGGGGGGATTTGCCCATACTCACCACGCTGGGCATGCGGGTTGGTCAGAGCAGTTAGAGCTATCGTTGTTAAAAAAATGAGGGACGCTGCTGCCCATCCCCTAGCTTTTTTCCCTTAGTCGCCTCTTACGACATCCGCGGATAGGTAGATATGGAGGGGCCTATTCTTCAGCCGGGGCCACCACGGCCAACTACCTACATCCAAACATCTAAATATCCAATCATCCTCACAAACTTTTGCATTTATAATAACAGTAGGATTCAAACGGGCGCCTCACCACCTACCTATCAAGTGGGTGACAAGGCCAACAAGGGATACCTACGCGCTACGGTACCTAGAAATTACATCCACGCTGCAGTGGCATGGATCAAAAAGACAGGATCTGCAAGATCCTAATCCCAGCAATTCCTTTTCACCAAGGACAAGAGGACGCACGACTCAGTACCATCCATAACTCTTTAGCATATCACCCATACGCATGATAAATGTGGATGTGTAATGTGTTACGAAAATATTTTTGCTACATCGCAATGTTTTTGGTGAAGGAAAACATTGCAAGGAAACGGTTTAAAAACTAACTGAATACATTCGGCCAAGTGTTACTAGACAGAATCAGATGAAGAAAGGATGTATACAATTTTATTACTTAGAGTTAGTTAGATCTGATAATGATTGTGATAATGATCTATGCCAATCGAATTAAATAAAGATTATCTCGAGATCCAACAAGAAATCACCGACACAATTAACTATGATTTTACGGCAAGTATTTACTTGCCGTAAAATCGTGTAATTAATAATCGTAATCAACATCATTTCAGCCGTTCGACGTCCACTGCTGAACATGGCCTCCCCCACAGACAGAGCAAATTCCTTATCATGTGGGCGATGTGCCCATACTCACCACGCTGGGCATGCGGGTTGGCGATAATCGTAATTCATTTCAAGGATAATCTCAATTGATCTGATCACGATCTTTTAATGACGACTGCAAGACTGGTTGCGTTTTTACGCTGCATTGTTTTTTGTTAAAGCCTGGATGGCTATTTTGAGTGTTTTTATGTAAATTTACTTCCTTAATTGTTGCCGATTCAACTAAGAGTAGCTAATGTAGTAACAAAATACCTAGAGGAATAGCCTATTAGATTTTTATTTTGCCCGCGGTTTTCTCCATTGAGTATTGCGGTTCTGGGATAAAAAGCATCAAGAAATATATGTCTCTATCAAACTTAGTAGGTATTTAGAGATCGTATCGTCGAAAACTGAACCTTGAGGTCGCGGTAAGTCAGTGGATGGAGAAGGCTCAAGACTGTTCGTCGTGGCAATTTTTAGGGGCCTACGTTCAGCAGTACACATCATCAGGCTCATGATGACTCAATTAGAAATCAGATTTACCTTTTCCTTAATAGCCTGTTGAAACTTCTTCTCCAAAGCTGACATCCTCTGCGTGTAATCTTCTGTTATCATATTGATATCCCCTACTTCATGCTTGGCCATCAGAGATTCCACCTGTGTCTTCAACTCAGCATTATTCTCAGACAGTTCTGCATTACTCCGACTCACTTCCATCAGTCTATTCTCTCTAGCATCGAGAATCTCAGCCATTTCACAGAGCCTCCTCATCAGCCTTTCATTCTCAGACCCTTGACTCTCATCACTTGTATTACTGTGAATGGAGGTCTCCGATAACTCCCTTGTGTGACCCCGGATTTTGGTCGCCAATGACTTGCCAAGCACTAGATCAACGAGATTAGGAGATGTGGTGCCATCAAATTTACCATTTTTATTAAAGCTGTATTTTGCTGGACTGTTGCGGCTGAATCCATCTCCGTTTGGACTGGGTATGATTTCTATGTCGGAAGACGTGGCAGTCTCCACTTCGTCTCCGGAAGTGTGGCCTGAGGTACGGTCTGAGCCGATTTTGACTAAGTCACTCTTGCTCTCAGAACTGACCGGTGAGGTACGTTCTTTTATACTACCGCCTTTGTGGGATGAAGCGCTGCTGCGGGAACTACATTGCTGCTTTTCTACTTCTACAAACGTCGAGCTCTGCGATTGGAGCATCTCTGATGATACATTTACATTATAGAACGAAGATGAATCACTCAGCTTTTCCATTAAAATGTCCTCTTGATCTCTTTCAGTTTCTTTATTCTCTTCCCCTATAGTATTTTCCAGTATGAGACTGTCATTATCAGCATTCAAAGTCCGGTCAGAGGATCCATCATTTGAAGAGTTTTCACTTAAAAGTTTTTGTGGGATTATTGCCTGTTCTAAATTCATTAGCTCTCGTTCAATACCCTTTCTAGGCTCAGTTTTTATCAATTTTGGAAAAATACTTGCTTTGTCATCAGTGTCTAGGATGGTTGGTGCAGTGCATTCAGATATTGAGGTGTAGGATATGGTATCTTCATCATCATCGGCCACCAAACTGACTGAATCAGCTGTTTCAGCTTTCTCTGTACAATCTCCTACTGGTGTAGACTTTTTACCACTGAAATCACCTGGAGATAACATTGAAGAAGTGCTGCTAGTTTTGTCACTGGTATAGCTATCAAATCCAAGGCATTCTATTGAACTCGGACTGACAAGGCTGTCCGGTAATATTTCTACAGACTCTGAATTGTGTTTCTGACCACTACTGCATTGGGATATTGAGTGAACTGATGCTTCTGAATCCGGAGTAGTCTTTCGACTTTGTGATAAGACTTCTACAGAGTCTGAACTGTGTTGACTGGACATCAGAGACAAAACATTTGACCGGGATGAGCCTCTCCTCTCTTCTTTAGCAATTTCATCCTTTTTAACAAGTTTGCATTCAAGCCCTTCACTATCCGACATGACCAGTTGGCTTTTAGAGAACAGATCATCATGGCTGCCAAACTGAGAATCAGCAATCACATTCATGGACTTGGCTTTTGGTGGTTTGACTATAGTGGAATCAGTTTTGGGTTGTTCAAAGAAAGATCCTGCAAAGGAGCCCCACATACTCTGGTTATTGTTAGAAGACTTCGAGGGACTCTCGGTGACTACTATTGCTTCTGTAGAGGCAGTATCACTTTCTGCACTAATAGTGAGACCCCATGAGGAGAAAAAGTCATCCTTTTGTGGTGCGGCACCTTAGAATAGTATAATATTATTTATTTGACACATAAACACACAGAAAAGGCAATTGACAAGAAAACAAAAACATTAGAACTGTACAATATTAATAACAACAAACAGAATATACAAGAAGTTAGGTAAGAACTCAACATCTAGGTAACTGGGTACCATTTTGTGCAAAGTATATCTGTGTGGTTGTGGGCAAAATATGTCCCATCTCAGCATAATGCTGCTCCACACCGTATAAATGGTGTGAAACGGCGCTGGTTTCCAGATACATGTGTTTTAAACACTAACCTTGAGTTTGGGCCGCCTCGGGCTGCCCGCGACTCGGTGATTCATCGTCCTGTTCCTCGCTGCTTTCATCCTGGATGTCTAGGGCCTTGTCGATAGTTTTCTGGGCCTCCTTCAGCGCCGTTTTAGCAAGGTTTGTCAACCCCGAAGTGTCGAACCAACTCATGTTTGGATACCATCAGACAGATTCACAGACACGTAACAGAACACTGAATCATAAATTAGCTGCAGTGCTGGCTGCAGACAGAACAACATAGAACAACACTTGATACCTCTAACGATTACGAATCACAACATTAGCACAGGTGACGTTTTCAATCCATTTTGTTTATTTTTCGCAATATCTACTTGCCAGATAACAGAAAAGTTTCACTGGAATTACGCAGAAATACACACTTGTAGCAAAAATTATTTTTCGAAATCGCTATTTTTCTTTTCTTCGAATAAAAAAAATGATCAACCATTCGCAAATGTACACAAAATAATGACATTTCTTTAATGTCATCTGAGTTGTGACTACTAAATCTGCTAATTGAGTTGTCAGCTGTCACTGTGCTGCGTTCGTGCCGGCTCCTAACCCTCCTTGCTCTATGACCTATCCAAGGTCTCCCACCATATTATGGTTAGCACTTGTGTGGATGGGACTAGAGTAGGAAGAGAAAGATGATGATGATATTGATCCGTGCAGTTCAGTCCTTCCATTTCATACTCTTTGGCAGACAGACGTAAGCTTTTATTATCTTGGTTTCGCAGAAAACGACAGCAGCGACGCGCGACGTGTTCACGGTATAATTATTATCACTGCGCCGCCGCGCCGTAGGAATAATTATTTCCACTGCCAATTAGTGTAACCTAATGTTATATAGTTATAGCTAGACAGTGATATAAAACTCGCACTCGTGCTTCCAAACCAATACATTCACTTTCTTATCCGGTATTTTCGTAGACCGAGAATACGGTCTACGGATATTTTGCTTTCGTTCTGCGACTCACCGACACAAATTAATAAGAGCTGCTATCCGTTCCGTATTTTTTTATGGCATACTGACGCGCTGGCATTCGCGTGGAGAGACTTTTACCACACACAAACTCCCTAGTAGTCTGTGCCACACACCCACATTACCGTATACTTACAAGGAACTAAGGTCGCTCCCGCAACTAAAACGGCGCGTCGAGATTACCTCGCGCTCGTAGATCCGTCGCGTCGGCTGAACTGCATTTAGCGTGCCTTTATTCTGCCGTCATGGCTAGTGTGAATAGACCCTAAGCGTGCCGTGAGAGGCGTAGTGACTGTTCGCTATTTTCGTGACATTCATCATAGCTCCAGTGGCGCAATTGGTTAGCGCACGGTACTTATATGACAGTGCTCGTGAGTAATGCCGGGGTTGTGAGTTCGAGCCTCACCTGGAGCATATTTTTGCAGCTACCAAATCTTGATTAGAATGTGTGCTGTGATGTGATAAACAAGACTATCAGTACACATTGTGTTAAGATAGGCAGCTCAAAGCTTTTTAGAATTTTTTAATTTTATTTCTTTTAATATTTTCAACTAACAGTTTCAATATAAATAGATTTAAAACTGACAAAGTATGAGTACCAAATCTAAGTGAATAGAAACGCAATTTAAATGAAATTAGACCATTCTTAAAATAAAGAAAACCACTCAAATGGACGACATAAATTAATTTATTAACAACACTTAAACATAATTTTTGAAACTATCATGGTTATGGGCATAACTTTTTACTAAAAACGTTACATTCACTCCGTGATCATGGCGCATGAAACTGTGCCGAAATAACCGTCAACAAATAAACTCAGAAATCATGGTAAATATCCCGTTTTTAGTGAAAAGTATATCAAACACTTAAACATATTTACATTACATGTACATAACTAAACTTAATTTTCAAGATAAAGTTAAAAAAAAAACTGTTGCGTTACGTTGTCTAACGCTATTTTTGATGAAGTTACTTACATGTTAAATTTAATGTTGATAACATTATAAGTCACTCCGTGTTTCAATGGGTAAAGCAGGGTGAATTGTGTGTGTACCATGGGGTGACTAGATAGTAGGTAACTTAGATAGTGATAAGACCGCCCATTGTACCTTCGCAATTATTTCTAGTTTAATTATTTTTTAAGATAATTTTGTATACTCTGTGGTGTACAATTAAGAGTTTTCTATCTATACAATACATTATATCTATCTATCTCTATCTACATCAAGAAATTGGTTCCGTACCTATCCTATAAATGCATTATGATATCTATTATGAAAAAGTAAATTTATTGTAACTACGAAATAATATTTTAAGTTCAGGACTCGACACTATCACTAAGTAAGTTTTCCAGGAATGTTTTATATCTTTTAATCTACCTATGGTAATCCCACTGCAGGGCAAAGAGACTCTTTTAACAAGAGACTCTTTTAACTCTTCGCGATTAAACGCTATTTCAGGCCAAAAACTTAAATGAGCATCGACCTTTCTGGGCCTACCAGGTCTCAGCCTTGTATGATAATGTTTACAATACAAAATGATTCCTAACATGTATGCCATCCAGAAAGGTGCATAATCTACAAAAAGTATGAATATTAACGAAAAATGTTTACCGTAGCCTATGAACGCTTGCAATACCAGACGCATGACGCGCGAGTTGCCGACGCCGCCCCTCACCCCTCTGGCATTCTTACTCACCGCAGGAACACAACAAAGGTAACAAACAGACAGAGTTACTTTTGCATTTTTAACATTAGTGATAGATAACCAATAACTATCAAGAAAAGTAGTTGTTTGAAGTAGTTTTGATCTTGGTACAGCTGTATTGGTGAGGTTGAGGCTAGACCACGCCTGTGTTGCCAGCGTTGGGCGGGTTGGGCTGCGTGAACATGAACGACGTCGCGTTCTGCAGCAGCTGGAATCACACAACATTTGTATGAGCTAAGTGGCCCACATTTGACTGGCCTCATAGCTCAGTTGGTAGCAATTCTGCCTTTTGCGCTAGAGGTCGCGGGTTCGATTCCCGCACTGGACAAACATTTGTGACTAACACAGATGTTTGTTCTGTGTCTGGGTGTTAAATATATATATATTATGTATATCAGTCTCTGGTACCCATAGTACAGGCTATGCCTAGTTTGGAATCAGTTGACCGTGTGTGATATGTCCGGAATATTTATTATTTATTGCTTGCTTTTCGTTTCACTGATTCTTTCTTAGTCATCCTGTATTAGGTCAGTGATCGGGTTGAGGTATGGTCTGAAACGGCCTATGGACATCGGTGGAGTCAGTGTAGTGAAAGGATTAAAGTGCGCCTCTTAGAGGCTCCTTGCACATGTCTTAGTGTTTTTGGGTTTCGGTTTCCTCACGATGTTTTCCTTCACCGTTTGAGAGCACTAGTATAGCGCACATAAATTTTCCGAATGGAAAGTCCATTGATGCCGAACCCACCTACCTACCGGTACAGCCACCTGACTATGCCTTTCATAATTTTAAAAAGTTGTCACAGTATTTGATGGTCATTCACCAAAATGTTATGTTTGGACATGCCTCTGACTACCCTCTTTAATCTTGAAGAGAGATCGCACCGGGAGATCTTATGCTGAGCGGGGGACGTCTACAATCCTATAACACCTACCTACATGTTTTTGTTTTCTTATTGTGTTTTTGTATTACTAGGTTTAAGTATTTTTTTTCTTTGTATCTTCCTACCTACCTACCTACTTACTGCGTTGTGGGTCAAATAAATACATTTAATTTATTTATTTCTTTCTTTCTATAATGAATACCTACAGGCATGAGGCTTTTTTCGAAAAGTTTCTAGGGTCATACCTGTTTTTTCATGAAATCTGTGGTAGCTGACTTCAGGTCCTGCTTGGCGCCGAACTTGCACTTGATGTAGCCCAGCAGGTTCGCGCCCGTCAGGGTCAGTGCTATGAGCACCACCAACTGTAAAGTTACAAGTTAAACCTGTTAGTTGCTGTTACTTGTACATATTACTTCCAAGACTTCTACCCCTGTAATTAGGAACCTGGGTTTAGACTAGGACGTTACTCCTAGAATAAATAAGATTTTTAGAATAAATAATAATAAATATTCAGGACATATCACACACGGTCAACTGATCCCAAACTAGGCATAGCCTGTACTATGGGTACCAGAGACTGATATACATAATAGATATATATTTAACACCCAGACACAGAACAAACATCTGTGTTAGTCACAAATGAATCGAACCCGCGACCTCTAAATAAGAGTTTAGTTATAAACCCTGGTTTTGTGACGTGTCAATTCATACATTTGCTTTATGTCATAATGTCAGTAACTTATTTATTTATTTATTCTTTATTAAAAGAGCCTCTAAGAGGCGCACTTTAATCCTTTCACTCCACTGATTCGTTCACTGACGGCCATAGGCCCTTTTCAGGGCCACCATACCTCAACCTGGTCACTGACCTAATACAAGATGACCAAAAAAGAATCAGTGACACGACGAGGAAGGAAGTATTCAATATTTGCAAATAATGCAATCATTTGTCCAGGTTGTGGGAATCGAACCCTCTTGTCTCAAGAGTCTTGTGTGTCAGTCGGGCATTCGTCCGTCACACCACCGACGTTGTCTATGAAGAATCTTACCATCCACTTGAACTTGAGGCCGAAGAGGCAGATTATGAAGAACAGCGCCCACACCAGGGGACACAGGATCAGCCCCATCCAGAACAACCGGCTTTCATTCTGGTTTACGCGGTTCTGTAATAAGAAAACATTGATTATAGCTTTAACAGCTACTAGCTAGGGGGCGTAGAAACGATGGCCGTTGGGGAAGAAAGGTTCGAGAGGAGACCACGCACTGGAAAACGCAGCGTAGGACGGCCCCCCACCAGACGGAAGAGGATCTGGAGAGTTGGAGGAAGATCAGTACTCTCAAAATGTATGGGGGGAGGCCTATTCATAATAATTACGATGTGAGGGCGCAATCAAGGTTGCGGGAAGTTGGTGGATGGAAAAGGCTCAAGACCGTTCGTCATGGAACTCTTTGGGGGAGGCCTATGTTCAGCAGTGGACTTCATCAGGCTGATGATGATGAGGGCGCAATCAATAATGGAATGTATGGTTTGAAGGGAAATCAAATGTTTTCAGAACTGAGACAGAGTTTAACCCCCTTGAAGGGCACTGAAATAGCAGAATGTCAAAAGGTCAAATTCCTTGAAAAAAAAACATAATAATCATTGCAAGAAAAATGTTCTGTTCAAGTCAAGGAACATTTTTTTGGTATGAAGGATGACAGAATTCATTTTTGATCCTTAGTTCCCTACTAGTAGTAGTAGGTGGTTGGAACTTACCTGTCTAGCCTCAAACACCCAGTGGGATTTACCGTCGTCATCTACGTAGTTCCACCATCTTAAACCAACAAGAAGGCGTCCTGGAAACAAAAACCAAAGAATAAAGACCTGGATTTACGCGGAGAGAGTTCTCGCCCGCTATGCTGGCGATAATCGCAAGGATTCGAAGCCTGAGATAAAGTTATTATTATTTACTGTATTTTTTTATTTTATTTATTTCATTCTTGACATTGAGCTTACAGTTTACACCAAAACGCTGAACTGTCTTAATTAATTGTAGTACTTAGCCTATACTGATCCTAAACAAAAGTTTTACTTAAATATATTATTAGATTATTATAAATAGAATGAAGACTATTCTATTTCTATTTTCAGCCGTTTTTATCCCACTGCTGGGCAAAGGCCTCCCCCCATTCCCTTCACACTTCACGATCCTGTGCAACGTCAATCCAGTCTATCAGAAATCGGTCGAGCTCATCTTGCCATCTGCGTCTCGGTCTGCCGCGTCGCCTTCTTGTTGGGTAGGGCGCCACTCGGTGGCTATTAGGGGGTGCATTCCGAAATTTTGAAGTTTCATAGTTTCGAAATTTCGGACCATTTTGCCACGTTCTGCAATTTCGAAATTGACGCTTCCAGTTTCGAAATTTCGAAACTGCTAGGTAAAAGTTAAAATGAAATGAAATCTATTAAATAGTACATTTAAAACAAAATTTTGCCTTCATTGTGCGTTTTCCGGCGAGTACCAAGATTTTGTTTTGGAAATTTGTACCCTTTTTTACTCAAATACACAGCGAACAAAAAGTCTTATTTTTCTCAATTTTTCAATCCTACATTCCATTCATTAATTTTTCCCCCAGTTTCGAAATTCCGAAACTTCGAAACTCATGAGGCGAATTTTATACGTCAGTTTCGAAATTGAGAATCTATGAAACTGCAACCCCCAGTGGCTATCTTTGCCCACAGCTCTCTGGGCATGCGGCAGACATGGCCAGCAGAATTAAGACTATAATTAAATAAATCTACATGTTGGAACTCATATATAAATGCATTGGACTGATGGATGGAGAAGGCTCAAGACCGTTCGTCGTGGAACTCTTTGGGTGAGGCCTATATCCAGCAGTGGACTTCAGCAGGCTGATGACGATGATGATTATGACTGATGTACTGTCAAAGTTAAATGTGTAGTTACCACTGATGTTCTTAACAGTCCAGAAGTCTGCAGACAGCAACAGCACCACGAGAACGAAGCTTGCTATGAAGGAGTCCGAGAACCATCCGCACAGAACGTACACCACGATGGCCGAGGCCCGGAACACCCAGTGGAAGAATACTATGTATGGATGGCTGCAACAGGCATTCTTATTAGTAACTATCTTCCGCCCACGGCTTCGTTCGCGCGGTACCTACATAAAAAGTAGCCTATTTATTATTATTATTATTATTTATTTATTTATTCCATTCAGGACAGTGAGCTCACAGTTTACACCAAAACGCTGAACTGTCTTAATTAATTATACTTAACCTATACTTATCCTAAACAAAAGTTTAACTTAAATATATTCTTAGATAATTATAAATAGAATTAACACTATCGTTAAATAAATCTACATGTTGGAACTCATATATAAATGCATTCAAAAGGTTCAAAGCCCGAAGGGTAGGTGCGTTGTTAGCGTGCTGAGTTCGCGCTATGTGGCAAGCAAACAACTGGTGTGGGCGACGACCGCAACGTATGTAGTTATTGGGCACATACAAAGTTAAACTACTCAACACGGTCGGATTGTTAACTTTGTTGCGCAGTATGAGACAGTAGTGCATAGCTAGCTGCAGTTTACGCCTCAGTTCAAGAGTATCCAAACCAACCATACCGGACACAAATAGGGAAGGGAAAAGATATGGGTAATAACCATACATCCGCTTATAGACATACCTAGCGAATTTCCGTTGTAGTCTTTCTATAATAAGTTTATATTTATCTTCTCGCGGATCCCAACCTATAGAGCCAAATTCAAGTTTACTGCGGACAAAAGCTTTATAGAGCATAATCGCTACACTAATATTCTTAAATTGAGAAGCCGTTCTCATTATGAAACCTAAAGTCTTGTTGGCTTTTTTACACATAGACATAATGTGGTCACGGAAATCAAGACACGAGTCTTCAATAAGTCCGAGGTCCCGGATGGTAACTACCCTTTCTAATATAGAGCCGCCCAACGAATAAGCTAGCATTTTAGGCACCCGGAGCCTTGTGAATGTTATCACCTTGCATTTCTCAATATTGAAAGCGAGTCTGTTCGACCGACTCCATCTTTCCACGGAGTGGATGTCCTGTTGCAGTTGCGTGCAGTCTAAGTCTGTACTAACTGACTTGTAGATTTTTAGATCATCAGCGAACATTAAACATTGAGCTGCATTAAGGGCTGTAGGAAGGTCATTGATCATTGCCAAGAAGAGGGTTGGACCAAGAGTACTTCCTTGACTGACCCCAGATCTTGTGCAAAACTCGTGGGATTTAAAGCCTTTTAGCATCACATACTGCTTGCGATCACATAAGTAGTGCGCAAAGAATCTCAATAACTTTGGAGAAGTACCCAGCGCCGAGAGTTTTTCTAACAGTATGTCGTTGTCCACCATATCAAACGCTCGCCTAAAATCCAAAAATATAGAGTCAACTTGACTACCAGCATCCATATGAGTCGCTACATAATTTATAAATTAAGTGTGATTCGTGTCTGTAGATCTGGCAATACGAAAACCATGTTGAGAATCATCAAAGCTCCCATCTAACTGACGAGTGAGGTACCAATTCAAAATAGATTCGAAGACCTTAGCAAAGACAGACAACACTGCTATAGGTCTAAAATTGCTAAATTCTGTTGATGAGCTAACTTTTGGGACAGGTGTAACTCTTGACACTTTCCACCTGGCAGGATATTGGCATGTTAGTAAGGAAAGATTAAACAGATGTAACAGAGGTTCCTCCAGTGCATATAGACAGTCTTTAACCAAGAATGGGGGTATAGCATCGGGGCCTGCCGCCGAGGACGGCTTGAGGCGCCGGACAGCACGACGCACATCAGCCCTCGAGACAAATTCCACGCTGACTAGCCGCGCATCCGCTACACCAGAGCATCCCGCACGCTGTTGTGCCGCCTCGGCGTCTAACGCGGGAACGTCAGCGAGGAAAACAGAACTAAAATAATCAGCAAAAGCAGTAGCTGCCTCTTGCCCCACAACTACCTTCCCGTCAACTGAATAGCTGTTTAATTGACCTCTGTCCTTGCGCCTATCTCGTACGTATTTCCAAAATTGCGCGGGATCCCGGCCAATATTTGACCCAACTGATCCTATGTACTGACGATACGCCTCATTTATCAGCTCTTTGATATGACTTCGGTAGTACTTGAATACCTCGCGGTTAAATTCTAAACCCAACACTTTGTATTTCCGCAAATGGAAATACTTTATTTTTAGCTTACTTATGATCTCTGGTGTGAACCACGGGGGATATTGGCGTTTATGCAAACAAGTAGGTATTTTGCGAAGGGGCACATGCTGTTGAACAGATTCACTTAACTTTGCATAAAAGTGATCTGACGCTGAATCAACATCTTTTTGTGCTAGTAAGCCTGTCCAGTCAATTGCAAATATACTAGCATACAAATTGTTAAAGTCCGCCTTGCGAAAATCACGGGCATTGGACTGACAAAAGATGGGGGGTGGGGAGGAGGTGAGAATACTCGCACTACGAGGTAAATATAACTTGACCTCTAGTGGTGGGTGATATCCCTCAGCCTTCACCAGTGGTGCCATGTCACAACGAACTTCCACACTACCAGACGTAATGCCAGCAGTTAAAACGAGATCCAACATGCGATCATCACAGTTTAAAATAGTATTATGCTGCTCCAACTTACAAAATTCGAGAAAAGATGTGAATTGAGATCTTACGTTAACACTACAAGAGTTCAAATTGAAATCACCAACAATAACAGTATAAAGTGAGGAAAACTTACATATAACATTCTCTAGGCAATCCAGAACACTCAAGTATTGATCATCACTGTAACTTGGTATATGCTATTCTAGGTATTTACCTAAATATTCCAAGTTTCAACGAAATCGGTTGAGCCGTTAATTCAATTCAATTCAATTTATTTTACTTTCAGACATGTCATCCATTTTGTTAGTAAAAAATAATAATTAAAAACTTATAAAATATGTTAGTAAGCACAAAATTATAAACAGAAAAAAAAAAAACATTATTGAGTGACCTGGAGAGTTAAGGCGTGATTGAACAACAAACATCCAAACATATAAATATCCTCACAAACTTTCGCATTTATAATATTACTAGGATTTCATACTTGTGGAAACCCCCGTGACTTAGTTCGTGTTTTTTAATTATTTTCTTCAACTTCAACGCCGCCTGTGGGGTTGAATTTGAAAAATCCTTTCTTATTGGACCATTCACGAAGTTTTGTGAATGAAAGGAGCCTAAAAAAGGCGCACCTAAATCTTTTCACCACATCTGATTCTTTCACCTGGTCACAGACTTAATACAGGGATGACCAAGAAATCAGGGACAAGAAGAACGAACATTTTATTCGCTGGGGGACTTCAATAGGTAGCTTCTGCGTTGCAGCGGGCGAGGGGGCTGCAGAGACGCGAGTTCGATCCCCGCTGCGGGACAAATGATTGAATGGACTGCAAATATTTGATCCGGGTCTAGTTGTTGGGCTAACATGGGTAGTTTCTAATACACATGGAATTCCTTCAGGACTATTGTATGTATGTCTCACATACCTAGCATACTATATACAACCATAAACCCAAAGTTATTTCAGGCCACTACACTTTCAAACAGGGGAATTAATGAGCTCAAATAAGGCACTATGTCAATCCTTTGGATTTGTTCAGAACCAATATACCCTCAGCTACTCTCCAACTGTCTTACTTAAAACAAGGGTCTTTATGATGACGTCTTACTGTCATTCAAATGCAAGCGAACATTGAGACATTCTGTAATTGACCAATCACTTAGGCAGTTACAGCAGATACTTACGGGAGCTGCTTATTGCTGGTATCCTCATCCCCGAAGGCGATAGTGTCGTCATCCAGCAGCGGCACCTGCGGCACACCTGGCTGTAATGGCGGGACTACGTCAGCTCAAGCCGTGCAAAGCAAATCAACTTAACAAGCTTTTACCGAGATTTCTATGATGAAATGTTGTACAGCACCTCAAACTTTTTCATTGAATTTGCACTATCAAGGAATTAGATATGTGGCACCATAACTTGAGGCACCTACTTACAAATTATTAATTGGTCATAATAATAAGATGTCTAGCAAAGTTTGGTGAAGGTCAAATGGGTCCACAAATCAGATTCCTTGGTGGTACATGTGTGATGAGTCACTTGTTGGTCACAACACAAATAAAATAGTTCTTTTTTATTTTAGCAATTTAATTTGAAATACTGTACAGCGTACGATCATGAGTTTCATTGTTAATTCATTCGATTGTCGCCATAATTGTGATGTCCTACTGTTTGTTGAGTTGTATTTTTTTCATTGAATTTTGTACCTTCACAGACCACAGGGTTTGTGTGCTATGCCATTAGAGGCTTACAACTGATATGGTATGTAAAAAATATTCTTCCAAACACAAAAATATTTTTCCTGCATAATTAATAAAAGGACTGGCATCTTAGCTTGCTGGTAGTCTTGGGTAGTACATGAACAATGTATTAGTAGGACTGTTTTCCCACTGCTGAACTAAAATGAACTATTCCTAGTACACTAGTAAATTTTATACCATTATACCTATACATTATTCCAGGCTATTTAATACTTATATGCCAAATTTAATTCCAATCTATTCAGTGGTTGTGGCATGGAAGATGAGTAACCAACATTTTCACAACATCAGTACTCACTTTTTTACAAACATTCGCATTTTTAATATTAGTGGGATTTCACATAAAATTGTCCTAGCCTAGGTAGATGGAATCTTAATAAATTTCAGGCAACTTAGTAAAAATTATAGTAGTTATCGCAGTAGTAGTAAGCTGCTTTACTCTGATATCAATCAATTAGTTACGATTTCAAAGCAGCTTGTTAATCAGAATAATGTCTAAGAACAGGCAATTTAGAAGGCGTTACATGGCCCTGGAGATAGCTTGATTCTATGCTTTTGATTGATGTAAAATGGTTTTAATTAGCAAATCAAGACAGCTATTTATTACAGTTTCAAGAAACAAACGAAATTTTGTAGAATTAAGTCGTTGAGACCTAAATAATTTGGTTTAAATACTGGTTTTGGTACGCACTGTTTGAATCTAGTAATACTCGAAAACTAGGATAAAGTAGCTAGGGACTTACCGTGGCCGAGACCATGGCTGGATTATTCATTTCTACTAATCACAATTGAGATCAATTTCGACTTTTGAAGCGATCTATTTACTTTTTCTTAGTTTTTCTTTTGTAACACATCACCAGCAAACATCAAATTCCAAGTTTTTTTTTGTTGTCAGTTGTCTGATAGGCAAGGCAAGTCAACTGTCACAGATAGATTTTTTTTTTAAATTTAAGTCTTAACGCCAAGTCTTACGTTTATTTTTCTCGTTTGTCTTTTTTTATGTAAACATGCATAAAAATAGTAAGGACTAGAAACTACTAACTATGTAATACATTGTAGTTAGTAGTTTCTAGTCCTCATGGTTTTGGGTTATTTAAGAAACTACATAGCTTAGTGCGATTCTTGTAGGTGTGATGTGCGATGCTCTTTATAATTATGTACAATAAGATTTTCTTACATAGGTACATGTCATATTCCTTATATTATTTTCCTTCTTTGTATAGTTTCACGATGCCATAGCCGGCCCGAAAGGGAAATAAAAAAAAACAACCTCATGTCATTTTGTTGGAGCTGTCAAAATTTTGCAAGAAGGCGAGTGCAGGCTGTTTACAATTTCGCGACGTACTTTGTGTTTGTTGTCGAAGTGTAATTTCGTGGCCAATTCTTGCCTAAAACCGCGCACCGTACGATGTCTTCCTTTCGCGTCGAAGCCTGGAGTCGCGCGCGTTCGTGAGCCTCGTTTTGTGCGTGACAGGTGATTTTGCGTAACGCTATGGGCGCAAAGGCGAGCACTGCCAACGGGGGGCAGAGTCCTCGGACGAGGACATTCTCGACGAGCTCGAGCTCGGAGGTGGTGTCGGGAGGAGCTGGGTTCAGTCTGCTGCGTGCTATACCTGGGATCCAGGTTACAAGCGATAGGCAGCGCGCGCGGTCTCTTTCTTCAGTGCCGGATCTTCACGCGTCGCACGAAGCTATAGCGATCCCTGCGAACTCGGCGAGCTACGAGGCCTCCGCCGCGGCCAGCCCGGACACCGACTCCAGCTCTAACGAAGAAGTAGGGCCGGTGCCGGGCACGTCCTTGGCGCTGGGACGAGTCTACGCGGCTCATTCGCTGCCTTCGCACATCTGGTCTTTGAATGGTGAGTACTTAGCTTACAATCTTTACTCCAATATGATTTTTGTTCTTATCACAGTTTGTAACCCAAGGGAGGTAAATCTCCAATGCCACCCCACATTGTGTATTGTGCAATATCTGCAGACCAGTCAACTTTCCTTACTATTTATGTAATGAAGCAAAACCTTGGGCAATCTGGATTGGATGACTGAATATCATTTTTTATGATAGCTTTTGTAGATAGTCTTGGAACTTAGAAATGTATCAGAATATTTTGCTATTGTTGTTGCATCATTACAACTTCTGTATTTTCACTAAAGTAGGTAAATAACTAAACTGGTAGAGAACAATAACTAAATCTTACATCATACACAAAAGTTGACAAGTAAAGGAGTTTGATCAAGGTGTCACAAGCAAGCTATTTGTTACATAGGTACCTATGTTACATCATTGTCAGTCATTTTTTTATGATTTAATGAAAATCCGAAGCATGGAAGTGCTCCGTTGTTAATGACTAGTAGTCACCCATCTATTTGGTGAATGCATTGAAGGGTGCTTTACCTTAGCTGATCTATTTTAAAAAAAATTAGGAAAGCTGCATCACAGGTGCTTCCTAAATTATCCTTTTGGTTTCAATGCATACCTAAAGACAGAAGTTTGAGTTTGACTGGTGTTTTAATGTTGTGGATGTAATCTTTAACTCATTAGATCACGAACATGACCAGTACAATTCAAAGATGATATGTTATATGGGTTGTTCAAAATGAGCTTTGTAGTGACAAATTAAGTGGAATTGCTTGCACAATTTTTAAATAAAATATGTAAAAAATAAAAAATATGTTTATCCATCATGCAAGTTAGTTTTATTTCAATTCGATCCACAAAACGCAGGTAACTTACTGTTTACCAAACAAATTAATAGTTTTCCGAATACATATCATTGCCCGTGGTCCCGTTCAGTGGTCTGGTCAACCGGACGACGGAAAAAATATATTTTCCATGGTTAGACAACCAAAAATATTAAAGGAAATATTTAAGGAGTGTTGCTGTGTGAAAAATAAATATTTTTAGTAGTTCGGTTGCCTTTTATTCTAATAAAATTATACAAGGTGATTGACACTGTGCTGTATCTCTGTGGTCAACCTGTGTAGTTTTGTAATGTTTTGTGAGATAATAATCCTCATACATTTGTTGTAAGAAAACTTTAGGGTTCAGCTCGCTGTTGTAAATGTCCTTAAATTTAATTTGTTTTTTCTGTGTACAATAAAATAATTATACTAGTTGCATTATTAATATCTGGTCTGTCAATTTTTACAGTATTTTAAACTAGAACCGTTATCCACCCCATTTCACATTATATACCTATTATATTTTAGTTATTGACTCATACCATAAAAAAAAAATTCTATCAAAATATTGAACCGTTGCTTTATTTACTCCGTTTCCCGCCAGATGTCGCTACTGCGCGCTCGCGCGACGGTCTAGCCACTCTCCCGCCATAGATCAGCTGCTCCCGTCTATAAATCGGGACGCAGTGGTTCCTGGTTGCGCCTACGCAGCTTTCAGTTCAGTGCCTTTCAGTCCTCAGTTGTGCCCGGTCCGTCGCACAGATCGCACGTCATGTACCGCCGTCGTTACCGCACTACCCTCGGGCTGGGGCTCGGTTCCTCTTTCTCCTCGTCGTTCTCGACCACGTTATCCTTCAGGACCTCTACTCATACGTCGCCTGCGCATGTGCCGACCGCGACTGACACCGTCAGGTCGGACGCGAAGGCAACAGCTGCGAAGTTGAAGTCGAAGTATGAAAATGCCGGCACCGCGCAAGGTTTGTATTTTTGTTTGAACTTAGCCTTCCATAAAAATATGCGGTAGGTACATTAACTCTTGATTTATGGGCGAACTTTTATTGATTTTCATTTTTATGAGCTTTATGTTCATTCTACGAGTTATGACTGTTAAGCCCGTATCGTTGCAATCGTGGAGCTAGATTTAACGATAACCATTTCTGTTAATAAGCCTGTGGTAATTTAATTGATATTAAGCTATCAATAAAATAAACCAATCTATAAAATATCAACCAATCGTAGCTTGCAAATGGTAGTTCCAATCCATTGCTTCCATTGCCCATAGATTCTTAACCTATCTACCATGGAACAATAACGTATAGAACTTGGCTGTGTCAGTCCAATGCCCAATTTAACCTTTAGCTAGCTTGGACTAACATGACTTATAATTCTAACCTACGAAATGAGGAGTGAGTCTCCCTCGACAACACAGATTTTAGCAAATAGAACGCTGAAATTTAAGAGGTTCTTCAAGTGTAATGCAATTAGTGTTAAAGTTATGGTAGGCAATCATTTTGAGGACTTGTTTCCGTAGCGTGTAGGTAGTGGTCTGTGGGCGTCAAGTTTTTAATTAAATGGTATGAACGAGTTATTGTGGCCTTTTTGATGTCTCAAATCCGATGAACGTCCTCATGAACAAAGTACTAGGTAGGTACGTAGTACTTTCACGTTACGTGAAAATATATTCATACATAGTTAATGTGGCCAGGGTCTGTCTACAAATAGTGTTATTTTTCGAGAGTGAACAGAAATTACGATCTACATTTAGCATCACAGTCTCTTTTTTCCATTATTTGTCGTCGTCGGGTTGAGACCTAGATAGTCAAAATTGCGTGATTGGATCGTATAAAACATTTAAATACAATTTTATGAACTCTTCAGTCTAGCTCCGTTATCATGACTGTAACTTGCGTGTTGCTATAATACTTTTGCACCTTATTCTTCTTTTATGTTCTTTCCAGTTCCGCAATTTATATCTTACTTTTAGGTATCAGATAAATCGTAGATTTAAACGCAAATCATTAAAAAGTGAAGTCATTATACTTTTCCATAAATTAGTATGTCGTTGAAAGCGTGGAAGCTTTGCCCTGCAGTGGGATATTAAAATAAATAATTAAAAGCATTTTTTTCTACACTCATTAAAACTTCCAAAGCGATATTATTAGCGATCTAGAAGATCCCAAAGATCAAAACATCCGCGAGATATATAACATGTATTTCAGTTATTTGACATTTAGTAGCCGTTTGATCAGCCAATGTTCGGAAGCTAGTTAATCCTACGTCACACGACTGAGTGGAAAATTAATTTTATCATGTTTTATGAGTTACTAGAACCCGCATTAGATGGTACGTATGGATCGGATTTGCGTTAAATATATAAATGTTTATTAGAGACCATAGCACATGTCATACAAACCCTGTATTTTTTTACATAGGAAGAAATGTTTATTTGACACATTTAACTTAACCGACTAAAACTGGTCAGACTGTCAGCAAGGTAGTTAGTTTTCTATTCTGATGTTTTCTCACGATGCAAATTGGTGTATTTATCCTTCTGCCTGCGATGCCTTCGACTGTCTTGACTTTTGTAGCTTGGCCTTTTACTGAGCATTAATTATTCAAGGAACTGTCAAACCGTAGTCTTGTTCCTACCAAAGTTATATAATTTTCTACGTATAATTCACTAGTTTGCGATTATTTTATGCTGTGTTGTGTTACATATCCTCTGCGAGTCGTCGGTTTCCGACGAAGTATAAGATACTGAACTTTATACATAAAATACCATGTAGGTACCTAATTAACTTCATGCAAATAAAGTCATTCTATCAATTCCAGTCATTCTATCAATTCTAGAAATTCATTCTATCAAAGAATTGTTTAACAAGAGCAGCACTATTATTGGTCTACCGCTTAGGCGAATAAGGCTGTAAGTTTCTTGGCAAAGCTTAAAACTTTAGTGATCTTTCTAAAATATTAACGTTATAACATGAGGTCACTGTAAAAGGAACTGCTGCGAAGTTTAATTGAAAACGCGACTTATATTAGCCATAAATTCAGACAAAATGGTTGAAAAGTGAAGATAAGTGTTGAAAGATTTCATTGCAATCTTGCTTCCGGGATGACTGATGCATATCAGTCGTCAAATTGGCTGACAGTACAGGCTGAAAAGTCTCAACTCCCTTGTTCGGAGAAGAGTTTTTGATAAATTTATTACGAAGCAAAATAAGTCTTTTGAAATTCAGAGTGAACGTATCGAGGCTGATGTGCATAAAGATCTTTGTTTATTTATTTTCTTCGTTCTGAAACCGTTTTTGTCTGAGATGAAGACGTACTTCTCTGTCCTGTGACATTTCCCCGACGACACTTAATTTCCTTACAACGCAACGGTAGCTTTTATATTTCTTTGTATCTTCATCTGATCTTAAAAGTTTAATTCCTTAGAGTAAGTTCATGTCTAACTTTCTAGGACGCACTTGTCACTAAGTGCGTCTTAAAAGTTTCGTTTGCATGAACTCATAGTTTGGTGCTGACTGCTACTTAATTTTGATTGCCCTTGGTTCTCAGTTTTCTATGATATGATGCAAACTTCAAAGTTAGTTATTAGAAACTCACAAACTGCATGCGGTTCAAAGATACAAACTTACATTTTACTGTAGAGAGACCTTTATTCGTTCGGTTTCTTCTTATTTCCCTGTGTTTACAGTCCAATAAGACAACCCTGGTGACTGGTCATAATCTGGTAACAAAATTTCATTGAAATTGCTTAGTTACGCCTTCACCCGTTTTCGTTTAGAGTTATTTATTTTTCAGCTCTAGGATTATTGTGCCAAGCAAACGCTTTCGTAACTTTCTTCCAGCTGACATTATGGTATGTGACTGTAACATGTTGCGACACCCAGACAAGGTCTCGGGAAAATGTTGGCAAATTATAGTGCGAATCTAAATCTAGCTGTAGATTGCATGAACTGCGAAAATTTTACTAAATTTAATTTCATTAATTTTATAAATTTTAGTAAATCGTAAAAGTTGTGTTGCTAAAAAGTAGCCTATATTCTATTCCAGGGTATAATCTACAACTTTAGTTAATTTCATCCAAATCCCTTCGACCGTTTGGACGTGATTGAACTATCATCCAAACATCCTCACCAACTTTCGCATTTATAATATTTGTAGGATTATAATTGCTTTCACATCATAATATTCAGTGACACTACAAGTAAGCCAACATTTATAACAGTAAATATTTTTTTTGAGTTTCGATATAGTGTAGTGCCTATGGCGCTATCAAGCGCTGTGAAAATTATGGGTTATGGCAAAGAAACCTCTATGTAGGTTTTGCAAAAAGGTTTTCAAAAAAGTTAATGGCTTTTAAACTTTTATGAGCTTTAAAACATGCGGCTCATAAATCCAGTTACGAATTCGCAATCAAAGCCGTAAACCATTTTATTCAAAAGCTGTCCATATCCTACTCTTTTATTTTCATGTACAATGTTATTTAATTGTAATAAAACTGTTCGCTTTACGAACATCGTCTACGGGGTTTTCATTGTAATATTTTATTTTTTGAGACAATTAAATAGCCTTTAGTGAAAGCTTAGATAGCTTTCAAGTCAAGCTATAAGCATAACCTAAACCTTTCCTACTAACATAAGAGTGCAGAACTCATGCCAAAATTCACCGCATTAGCGTCAATTCTGTGTCTAACTGATACTAATAAATATGATACTGCTTGTAATGGCTTAATGTTCCATGAACTTTAGTCTTCTAATACAGGTAGACTGTATTAAGCATTTCCATTAAGGAATCAAAATTTAACTAGGTCAATAAAAACGGAAATTTTGCTTACAGTTAAGTTGATCTAAATATGTAAACAATTGGTAACAAAATGCTCCGCCCTGAAGTTTTTACCAAAACAGCAGAGGTAATATGCCCTGGCCTATTCACCTCATCATCAGTAACAGAACATAAGATTCGAATTCAGGCTTCAGATATAAAATAGAATAGAATAGAATAGAATAATCGTTTAGAATAATCGTTTATTTTAGCAAGAGATTACAAAATGATAAAATGGATTTGAGTTTGATAATAGATCTCCAATCAACCATATCAATTTAATTAGCCCTAGTTTCCTACAAATCAGCCGTGCTATAGTGGTGACCGCAAGTAAACCTACATAAAATAAATAAATAAATAACTTACTGTAGCTACGTCTCCGCTATATTAAAACCGTCAAGTTACAGTCGTCTTTTATAGCAAACCGTACTTACTGACCTGGTACAATTCAATAGTTCTAAAAGAGTACGTTGTTGCCATCTGGTGGTTATTTGGCACTGCCCCGTCCGTATCCGGATCGTTCAACTGCTCCACTGACTTGTCCTATATCTTTAAATAGTGCGCACGCGCAGCGTTAAGCAAATAGTACTAAAGTTATGTACGTTTCACTCTACAGCAGTTGAACATACTCTGTTAAATCTTTGGCACATCACGTACGCAAGGTCTTGAAATCGGTCCCTGATAAATCACCTTTATTTAGCAACATAGACCCATAATTTTAGACACGTAGGATTACGCTTAATTGAACCATATTGAATCCTAAGCCTACGCTTTTGAACTAATTTTAGAATGGGAGTGACATGAGCCCGCGTGATTTATTAGATGCGAATATTGACACAGTTATCGCTGATATTCGATATTAATATACGCTGTTAAACAAGCTGTTCAGATTTCTTGGAAACCTATTTGCAAACGAGCCCAGGCGTCTGAAGCGATAAAGACTGAACGCCACATAGAATTACTGAAATATCTCTTATGTCTGCGTATGATCTTGTCTCAAGATTAGTGGCTCTCCCTTAAAACACATTTGTGGAAAAATCATGTGGTTTCCTTCATAAAAGTGTTACAGATTAGAAATAAATAACTTACCAAGATCACACGGATCTTAAGTAACACACGCTCGATAGTAATTATAGTTTCAATTGTTTCTATTTGTAACTAGCTTCCGCTCGCGTGGTACCTACGAGACTAAGAAGTAGCCTATGTGCTATTCCAGACTATAATCTATATCTGTGCCAAATTTCATCCAGTTCCTTTCAGCCGTTCTGGCTTGATGGAGTAAAAACCACCCATGCATATCAATAGTAAGATGCAAGTTGACCAAGAGATATTTGAAGATCGCTCGCAATCAGCATTATTTTTAGAATTTCTTTATTCAGTAAGCTTGTCGACAGTGTAACTGTTGCGTCCTAAAAGCAATAACACAAACGCACAACAATTGCACAAGTATCGAGCGATCACATTTCTGGTTCGATTCCCGCTTGGAGCACTGCCAGTTCAGGTTTATATAGCAGCTATCAAACTCTCTGCAGGTCTGTGAACCTGATCATGGTTGCCAGCCTTCCTGCTTTTGACCACTCAATCCACAGCACCGCCATGGTCTAGTATCCACATCTCTACTATCCGTAGGCAGTAGTCTAATATGTTTCGAACGTAACTGTATATTTGGCTTTATAAATCGTATTGTAGATACTGTGGTATTTCTCTGGATATTCAAAAAACGACAAAGATCTCTTCCTCTCTTCGTGTTTATTTATTACTAATTTACTACGCAGAAAACGGTGTTCTTAAAGTCGATCCCAATCGGGTTAATAAATTCACAAAGCATCTCAAGCATTTTTTGTCTGGTTCATTGTCACTTATTCCATCTCACTGCAAGATACAAACGTTTGACAAAATCACGACTCACCCTAAAAAGGGAAGCACAAAGCAGGAATGCTTAACAAATTCAAAGTAAAACGCAATTGAACGTATCGTGTCTTCCAGTACAGACTTGGAAGAAAATAATGTATAATGTTTTCAGGAAAGACGATGTTTGACTTTTCTTTGTAAACGTGGGCAAGATTACTCAAAATAACAGAAAACAACATGGTCCCTTTGTGTGGAATATACATTTTGTATAGTGTATCAATTAGTCAAAACAAAGACTAACAACAAAGATCAATTTATCTCTGACAGCCCTGACTGGATAATTGTTTTCGTACCAAAAGCTTGGCAAGAAAAGTTCTCCACAGTGTGTGTCAACTGTCAAGTTGTATCAACTGCCAAGCGTGAGAACCGACTGCGACCAAACTCCTGGAAGAATTGAAGGGTCATTGGTCTAATCAAAGCATTTCCGGGACTCCCCGAACAGGGGATTTGGATTGTTGCACGAGGAACAAAATCCAATTTTAGATTGGATACCATCCAAAAAAGTTTATTGGAGTTTTATTTCGACTTTTCCGGAATTTGTGAAAAATATTCAGTTCCCGGAAATCAGGATTAACAATGTATGAAAGCTCGAAAATAACCGTCATTTGAACAAAAGCAGCGAGTGATGATGAAGTATCTCTGTCGCATCTGAGAGTTATAATGTTAAAGTATTCACCACTTAAACAATTAAAAAAATATGATAAATGTATTTTTAATAATATCCCGAAAATTCGACTCCGACGGGACTTGAACCTTCTCCTAGATACGGAGATGCTCTAACCAACTAAGCTACGGTGACTTTCAAGTCCCGTCGGAGTCGAATTTTTGGGATATTATTAAAAATCATTGTATTCCTTTAGTGTGGGTTATCACTTTAAAATAAAATAGAAAGATGTTATAAGTATTTAAAAAAAGCAATGAAATAAAAAGAAAATTCTTGAACGTTGAGGATAAAAATTTTGGCAAGAAAGTTACGGCTCCAGTATAGATAGATAAAAAATTATTTGGCACCACAGACACACACAACTAACATAGTTAAGCAATTTCAAACAATATTACAAACACAAATAAACAAAAAAGCAATTAAAAAGTAAATAACAGTTGGTAGCTAAGTTTGTGTGTGCTGCACCACGACAAATAGTCTATGGCTCAGTATTTTTTTTGCATTAAAGCAAAAACACTGATTTTCAGCCAAAACCTGATCGAGAGCGAGCAGAACGAGCACAAACGAACAATGTGTAGGTACCTAGCTGTGAATTATTGTAGTTGTGTAGCAAAGAAATGATTACAAAAATAATATAATAAATAAATGACGATAGTGTAGTAAACAAATGACTATAAAAATAATATAAAAGAATGAATAAAATAAACTTTACTATACTTTTTGAACTTTAATTTAAATGTGAACTTGGTGTTAGCATTGCGAATAGGGTGAGTAATATTATTCCAGCACTTCGTTGCCGCATATCTGAAACTTCCCCTGAAAGCTGCAGTCTTGTGATTGTGATAGGAAAGAGCAGATCTTAGTGACCGTAACCTTTCACCAGAGACGAAGTTAAGTTTTGTGTGCAGATACTCAGGCTTTTTAAACTTAATTACCTCTAATATCAGTCCACCCAGGTGCAGTAGTCTTCGTGATTCCATATTCAACAGGGACATGTTATGTGATGAATGAATGTTATGTGACTACGAGGCGGAATATTGAAACAAAAGCGACAACAAGCATTCTGCACTCTTTGTATGGTGCGCTGGGTTCTCGCAAGTAAACGAGGGCCAACAACAATATCCCCACAATTTAACTTAGAAATGATTAACGATTCACAAAGGACGACACGTATAGTTATAGATACTACCTACTGCAACTATCAAACTGCTTGAGAATTACAATTAACAACATGTTGGTTACCAGAAACGACGTTACAATAGGCTGATGCGCTCATAGAAAGTAAAATTAAAAGATTTACTCAGAGTCAGACGAAGCATCGGACGAAATGACACCATCTGAGGTTATACTGACTGACATCAATAATCTTTCATTACCTAATCATGATGAATCTGAAGTACCTGTATAGTGCAAATTAAAATTATGTATGAAATTATGTATTTGATAAAACTAGACTAAATCCAGCAGATCTCGCTAATCAGAGATGCATCCAAAAAATAGAGAGTAAAGTCAGCGCGATAAAGCTCATTTGAATTTCAAGCTGTTTTGAAGTGATAGCTGCAGTACCGGTTGTTTTATAAAAAAAACAGTGTCTGAAGGCCAGAACAGTTGTCTTTGTGCGGACCCAACTATTTTTAGCCTACTCTACATGACAACAGACTTGAGGTTGCTGTAACCACCGGATCGATCGGTTGTTGTATTGTCTTTAAATAAGACTGTATTGAATTTTCCAACTTCGATTCGAGGACGGAAAGGGACAAATGGCTTTGACTTTCAATCGTGAAACGTTCTTTCAGATCTTTACTCTGCCGCTTTCAGCTCAAAGTCTTAAAACATTTTCAGACAATAGATTCTTTTAGAGAGAGACCCTTCAAGATTTCAGCAAGCAAGCTTTTCAAACAACGCTGATTCCTTTCAACCCATATGAAAAAAAAACTCTGATCTAGGTATTATTATTTAAAAATACATTTTGAAGAATATCCACTATCCAAAATGTATCTATCAGTGGAGTTAAATAGCATCAAGCTTTACATTTAAGATTCTATTATATTACTTTTTGTATATTTTATTGTATCATGATTACAATGCAGTTGTTAGTTTTCACTCAGCGTGCCAGACTTTTGATGTAATTATATGCTATATTTTTTTTTCCGCTACACCGCCTGTTTGCTTACACATAATATGTTGGTCGTTGTATTATAATTTATAAGTAACAAAAAGCTATTTCCATATTTTCCAATATTTATAATATTTATTTCTGGGTATCAGAAGAACTCAATACAAGCGTTATAGTGCTACCTATTAGCATTTGTATTTATTAAAGAATGATATGATACTGAAACGAAAGCTTAGCTTTACATCAGAATCAGAAACTATAATTCAACAACACCGCAGAGAGATATACTTTTTTATTAAGACAAGTAGAGCCATAGGCAGAACCATGTGGCGATGTAAATAAAAGAGAACGAAAAGATTAATTTATATCAGTTGAATATGGTTTCCTTGGCAGTGACACAGCGCCCGATAAACTCGTGAGCGTTGGGATTATCGTCTCTCTTGCTAAATATAATCGTGATCGTATGCCGACGTCAGTGTATCGAACTGGTTAATGAGCAGTTTTATTCACTGTCTTTTTAATGTTTATGGAGGAAGCACCGGCGAACATAGAAATGTAGGAGTAGTGTAAATATTACTAAAATAATAATTATTCATCTATGATTATAATTTTGTGATATAAAGTAATCATATCTATAACATGTTAGTATTTTTTCTGAGAATAAAAAGTTCTAAGAACATAAGATAGATAAATTATTTATTTGAAACACACAAATAGAGCACAGACAAGACAGAGATAAAAGCAAACGGAAGAAACTACAGTAGGTCACAATCACAAAAAAATAAAAACATAAGCGTACATATAAATATTTAAAAAGTAATCAAAGTGTTACAAGCATGATTTAATCCATAGGCTCCTGAAGTAGTTATAAAATGTATTTAAAAAGCAGATAGACTGAGAACAAGGGAAAATATTGTAAGTAGTTTCTTTATAACCTCTCAGCCAGTTACTACTCTCGAATAATGCAATCGAAGCAAATACTCAGCACCGAAGTCCCCAAGTTATTAACAGAATTGCCCGAGCCAGACATTTTCATCTGGGTTTCATCGGTATTTTAAACTTCCAATTTGCAAATCCTTTCAGGGTGGGTTAGTATCAGAATAGCTCAATTGGCATCGGGTACAGAAAACTTATTAGTTAGTAAGGTTTAGGCGGATTCCCTCGTAGCTGCAAATCCTGTAGTGCTTGTACTATTATTAACGCCACTGGTTTGCTTTTAGCAGTTATTTGCAAGTGGTTTTCCGCGTACAAATTTATTTGCTGTTGCTGAAAGGAAGTTCAAGAGAAAATATTTTCGCTTAGCTCTGGCTGATTTTTTTTATTTACTTTTGCACAATCCGATCCCGCTACCCAATTTGGTAGGTAGTTGTACTTTGCTGATTCCACTTAGATATTCGTGAATATTTACTTTGAATATTTATGTAACGGTTTGAAACGGAAACATAGTGAAAACATTGCATGTCGAAGTATTAATAATTTGTTCGGCCTGTATCAAAGTTTCAAGGATCGATCTCATACAAATGTAACTAACACTAATTTCGTGCATGTCCGTCAGACAGAACATAGCTGAAAATACTTTTGAATATTTTTGCCCTTATCCCACATGATGTGGGATAAGGGCAGGAAGATGATGATAATGACTTTTGAATATTTTTGAAGCTCGGTGGTTTTTTTCGAAGTTAAGATCTTTTAAACCAGATGAAAACGAGCTTATATATCTATCATAAGCTTAAGCGTCTGCAATGGTACGCCAATGAATTAATGATTAACATATTTATGGACACACCTCTATTTATGTAGACAATGCTAAGGTTAATTGATCGAGCGAGAGAAGATCCTCTTAAACAATTACAAACACAGCGCCAATATCCAATCATTGGATTTTAGTTATAGATCGTGCAAATAATACCATTTTCGAAGTATATCTGAATAAAATTGCTCGATATCAAAAAAGCACCTTCTTTGAACTGACATCGCTAGATTTCAGTTCGGGGCGAACCACTAGTTTCAGCCAATCGATAATTTGTAACACGACACGATTAACCAAAAATCCTCAGATCTGAATTAAATATCATTATGGTTTTAATCCGAATAGCACAAGATCGGTCGGCCCGTCTATGTTTAGCAGTGGAGTCCTGCCTGAGGCTGAAGTGCTTATAATAATGGTTTTTATATCAGTATCACAACGAAAACTGTCAATGCAGAAGTAATTAAACAAAGTGAACTGAACGAACATATCTACTCCATGGATGATTGCGGATCGCAACAAGGTGAGCTGGAGTAATTACTCCGTAATTCACGAGTCAGCTAGACTGCTAGACGTGTCGACGTATCACTGTGGATGTTGCAGTACAGGACACGTTGGTGTGCGGACGAGCACTTGGGGAGTTCAACTATGAAACCAGCATACCGAGAGAGATGGAATTTTAAACCGGAACTTAGTCTGATCGAAATTTTGTGTGTAATCTGGTCAAATAATTTAATGCAATTATTAGATTTCTAGACTGGAACAGCATATCTATGAAAGCGTAGGTTAAGTTAGATAGATAGGTTAGGTTATAAGTTTGCCGAGTGATCCAATTACCAAGAGTGTGCCGATGCGAATATGCTGTCTGCTAGTGCACACTCCCTGTCGCGTACTGTAGGTATGTTTGCCGATATTTATGTAGGATATGAATGCAGGTGTGTATCCGAATTATTGTGACAGTGAGATGTTTGACAGATTATTGAATGATAGTATCCGAATGTGCAAGGACGAATGGAAAGGAAAGGAAGGAATGAGTGAGATGGATGAATGGAGAGAGGGAGATAGAATATAAGATGGTGGAGAGACACGACGAAGACGCTACGCTGTAAAGAGGTTTTGTTTAAAGAAATAAAAGTGAAAAATTCAAGAAAAAGTATTTATTTTGCTTTCGCATCCCACAATTTTGGGGGCTCGTCCGGGATCGAGGCAAAATACTTTACCAAGAAGACGGCTACAACCGGCGTGATTTTACCGGCACGCGGCGGCAGGCGTGTTACGAGGTTATCTTTCACTACGACGCAGAAGACGAAACAGCACATCTTTTCCACTGAACGACGCAACGACGACGACAACGGTAAAATAATACCTACGACGCAACGACGATAAAATTACGACGCAAGGACGATAAAACTACGACGCAAAGACGAAAAAACTATCCACGATGCCAAGAAGGAAAAACAGTAAGTTCCAGTCCTTCGACGACGATGATGATGATGACGGTCGAGCAACGGGACATGTCCAAAGTCCCCAGGGAATGCTCCACCTTATGGAAAATCTGATCCCAAAGTATGACGGCCAAGATCGGACATATTCGGCCCAGCGATGGATACAGGACATTGAAGACAATGGAGGTATCTTCGGATGGTCACCGACACAGAGGCTTCTGGTGGCGAGGCGTTCGCTCACAGGTACGGCAGCGTTATGGTTACGAAGTGAAAAAATCCATAAAACATGGGACGAACTGAAACAAGCCATCGGTAAAGAATTTCCGGACACTGTTGATATAAAAGCAATGCATGAGCTGATGAGCACCAGGAAGCAGAAACATAACGAATGCTGTTTGGATTACATGCTGATAATGAAGGAAATGGGAAAAAGAGGTAAAATGCCTGACTATGTTGCCATAAAATACATAGTTGATGGTATCCCCGACTTAGAGATAAACAAAGTTATGTTGTACGGTGTCACTGCTTATACGGATTTGAAAGAAAAGCTCAAGATCTATGAGTCTTTACGAGAGAAGATGCAGAAGAGTAAGCCCCAACTATCTACAAAGACAAGACAACAAAACAATTCATCGGAGATAAGATGTTACAACTGCGGAGAGAAAAATCATAGAAGTATAGACTGTCCCCATAAGACGAAAGGAAAGAAATGCTTCAAGTGCAATGAGTATGGGCACATCTCGTTAGAATGCCCAAAAAGAGAAGCTGGAAAAAGTTCATCAACGCCAAAGTTGGAAACGGCGGCCACGTGCTCAAGAAATGGCGGGAGCGGAAGCGGCAGCGGAACGAACAAGAACACTCCAAAACGTTCATTCGTAGCTTCAACGGCAGCGACGCAAGGTGGCGCTGCAATCCACGACACTGACAGTTCGGAAGGCAAAATGGCGGCAACCGAAATGTGTCATGGCAGCGATGTTGACGTTTTCGATGTAAACAAACAAGATGTGACGAACGAACTTTGCGGCAACAAGAAACCACTAAAATGGGTGAAGTTATTGTGCGGTTACGTTATGAACTACGTTAGCGATGACAGTGCGATCGTAAATTTAGGATGTGGAGCCGATACGCTCATAGACTCCGGTAGCGAAATCAATTTGATCTCCAGTGACTTTTACGCCGAAATAGGTTCGCCGGAATGTGTGCACGGTAGTATTTCGCTGACGGGATTAGGGTTTGCAACGGTGCAAACACTAGGAAGTTTTTCAACGAGTATCGAAATAGACAATTACCAGTACGACGATGTGCGGTTTTACATAATTCCTAGAGACTCTATGCCTTATAAGTTAATATTAGGGCACGAATTTTTACAAAATGTGGTTTTGGTTATGAAAGACGGCTGTGTGTGGATGAAACCTAATGGGTGGATGAGTAGTATCATGTGTGTTTCAAGTTCAGATGATTTTGTAGGTCATGTGATGAAAGAAGATGTAAGACAAGAAGTGGCAAGGTTAGTGGATGAGTACACTCCAAGCCAAACGAAGGACGCTCCTATCGAACTGAAGATCACACTGAAAGATGACATACCAGTTGCATCACGACCACGGCGTGTTTCACCAAAGGAACAAGAGGAAGTGGATAACCAAATAAGTGAATGGTTGGAAGAGGGCATCATTCGGGTAAGTTTCTCTGAATATGCTAGTCCACTTGTACTTGTTAGGAAGAAAGATGGTAGTTTAAGGATATGTGTTGATTACAGGATGATTAACAAGAAAATTTTGAAAGATGAATATCCTTTGCCTATTATTGATGACCATATTGACAGATTAGCGGAAGCAAGGGTGTTCAGTGCACTAGATTTAAAAAATGGATTTTTCCATTTACGAGTACATGAAGATTCCATTAAGTATACTTCTTTTGTAACGATGACATCGCAGTACGAGTTCCTGAAGGCCCCTTTTGGCTTAGCTACATCTCCTAAAGTATTCACCAGATTTATATCAATAATATTTAGAGATTTGATAACAAGAGGTATTGTCATAATATTTATCGATGATTTGCTAATTCCAGCATTGAATGAAGAACAAGCTGTTGAAAGACTGAAGGAAGTCCTAAAAACTGCCTCTGAGTATGGACTACAAATAAATTGGAGGAAATCTCAGCTTCTGGTGAGAAAAGTGGAATATCTGGGCTATGTTATCGAAGAAGGTACGGTCAGACCATCACCAGAAAAGACGGATGCAGTTATGAAGTTTCCGGAGCCCAAAACTGAGAAACAGTTGCACAGCTTCCTAGGACTGTGTTCCTATTTCAGAAAATTCATTGAGAATTATGCACTGATAGCACGACCATTGACAGAAATGCTGAAGAAAGATAAGAAGTTTGAATTCAATGATGAACATAGAGTAGTTTTCAAGATTTTAAAAGGAAAGTTGGCAAGCAAACCTGTCTTGAAAATTTATGAGCAGCAAGCTGAAACAGAACTGCATACAGATGCTTCTAGTGTAGCATATGCTTCCATATTGATGCAGAAAGATTGCAATGGTGAACTACATCCAGTTCACTACATGAGCAGAAAAACATCTGATGCTGAAAGCCGATATACGAGTTACGAGTTGGAAGCGCTAGCCATTATAGAAGGAATCAAGAAGTTCAGACACTATCTGTATGGAAAACATTTCAAGATTGTAACAGACTGCAAAGCATTCCAAATGACATTGAACAAGAAAGATTTAGTTGCATCTACGCGAGTAGCAAGATGGATTTTATTCCTACAAGATTATGACTATGAGATTGAACATCGAGATGGTTCAAAGATGAGACATGCTGATGCTCTAAGTAGAAATCCATATGTGGCAACCATATTTTCAGACCTGCATAGTGATTTACGACGCGCCCAAGAAAGTGACGATGGATTAAAGGCGATAATGAAGATCTTACAAGAAGAAAAGCCATACAATGACTTCTATCTACAGGGTGGTGTTCTGTGCAAAGGCCAAGAGCGATGTGTGGTTGTACCTCAAAAGATGGAGCTGGAAATAATAAGAAGAGCTCATGAAATGGTCATTTTTCAAAGAAGAAAACTTTGGAATTGATTGGTAAAGATTATTATATTCCACAGCTAGGCAAAAAGATAGAAGACTATATTGCTACATGCATACCATGTTTGTTAGCATCCAGGAAGAGTGGTAAACAGGAAGGATTTCTTAATCCTATCGAAAAAGGTGAAATACCTTTGGATACGATCCATATTGATCACATTGGACCAATGGTGGAAACAAAGAAGCAGTATAACTATATACTTACAATTGTTGATGGGTTCACCAAGTTTGTGTGGTTGTTCCCAACGAAGACGACATCAACCCAAGAAGTTCTGAATAAATTGTTGATATATCAACAAACATTTGGAAACCCAAGACGTATAATCTCTGACAGAGGAGCAGCTTTTACAAGCAATGACTTCAGCAAATTTTGCAAAGATGAAAACATTGAACACATAAAGATTACCACAGGAATACCAAGAGGAAACGGTCAGGTGGAAAGAGTCCATAGAATACTGATAGCAATCTTGACGAAGCTCTCTATTGAAAACCCCACTCAGTGGTACAAGCTGGTGAACAAAGTTCAAATAGCATTGAATAGTACTTACCAACGAAGCATCAATACTACACCATATGAGTTACTTATTGGTACTAAAATGAAGAGGAAAGAGGACATTCAACTTCTAGAGCTATTGATGCAGGAAGAAAGAGACAATTTCATGGAGAATAGAGAAGAACTCAGGATGAGTGCAAAGAAACAGATATTGGACATCCAAGAAGAAAACAAACGAAGTTATGATAGAAAGAGGAAACCAGCTAACACTTATGATGAAGGAGATCTTGTTTGTATCAAGAGAACCCAGTTTGGAACTGGTATGAAGTTGAAACCCAAGTTCTTAGGACCCTACAAGGTCACCAAGGTGAAGAGAAACAATAGATACAATGTGGAGAAAGCTGACTCTCAAGCTGAAGGACCTAATAAGACCACTACGTCATCTGATCATATGAAACCATGGCCAGATTATGTGAGTGACTCTGAATAGAATTTACAAGGTTGATTTATGCCCAAAACAGTAATCATTTAAGATGAAACCTATGAAAGATGATGCATGATGATGATGATGATGATGATGATTTTTATTTTATATGCTTATGTTTTGTAATGGTAGTATGATGTATCTACCTATGATGTAAAGATGCCCTACGATGATGATGATGATAATTTTTACTAAATTATGTAAAGATGCCCTAATATAGCATAACAGCTGATTTGTATTCTTAGCTATTAGATTAGTGCCTATGATGTAAAGTTTTGATTAGTATAAAATATTACTGAAATGTAAAGTTGTGTTCAGTACAAAATTTACTATGATGTTAAGCTATGCTTGTTACAGTTCATTTTATAATGATGTTCGATGTTAAAGTTAGTTTAAGTACTTATAAGATTGGCTATAAGATTTGTTATTTTTCTTTATAAGATTACTTAGTTTTTGTATGATGCTATGCCAGTATGGTTATGACTCATCAAAGTTGTATGATTATGAGGTATGGAAGTATGTATGATGTATGGAAGTTGTATGAGGTATGGAAGTATGTACGAAGATGGTATGTGTGTCTGAGGGCAGACAATAAGTGCAGGAAGGCCGAGAATGTAGGATATGAATGCAGGTGTGTATCCGAATTATTGTGACAGTGAGATGTTTGACAGATTATTGAATGATAGTATCCGAATGTGCAAGGACGAATGGAAAGGAAAGGAAGGAATGAGTGAGATGGATGAATGGAGAGAGGGAGATAGAATATAAGATGGTGGAGAGACACGACGAAGACGCTACGCTGTAAAGAGGTTTTGTTTAAAGAAATAAAAGTGAAAAATTCAAGAAAAAGTATTTATTTTGCTTTCGCATCCCACATTTATGTTGCCATACATCACTCCCTTTCTCCACCTTTGTCTTAGTTGCCGTCAGGTTGTTGAGAATTTATAAGGCAGAGCTATGCTCTTGAACTGACTCGACATAGGGAAGCCATCTTGCGTAAAACAAAAGTATTGTTTCGTGTAAATTTGACAGTATGCCAGACGTACTGCGTTTTGATAAAGCCACTAAAGTTTGAAGAAACATGTTGGTGGGCTTGGTGGTGAGTCTTTAGTTTACGGAAAGCTATCACGGGAAATGTCTTTTCGTCTGACAAACTTCAATTGACGTAATACGGAAAAGCTTCAATAATTCAAAACAATATTTCCTTAGTCTACGTTCAAATAGCATGATTTATTGGACTATATTTTCCTATAAAATTTTCATATGAACTAAGTAATAGGTGCACACAACGCTTACACGATATTCTGGATCGCTGCCAAATTGCAATTTATTATTTGACGCAACACGCCAACCAGCAAGTTTGGTTAGATTTATATAAAAACTGCCGGGATAATTGTGATGTCTGCTTCAACAGCATGATTTATGAGTTCGGTGCCGGCAATGGAAAGGTTGTTTACTCGTATTATTTTGACGAACTCACGAAGTACCAATCATTTATCTGATTCTAACACTTTTTATTTAGCACTCGACGTTTGATTTATGCTTCGTTTTGTCAAATCACATTCAGCTATCTCACTTTGTATGCCCCGCGTCGTATTATTTTGAAATTTAAGAATTTGGGATGGCTTTAATGAAGGTGATGTGGGCGGCTAAGTTTCTGAACTTTGGCATTCAAGAGAATGGTTATTTGAGAACCGGATTCCCTTTATATCAGTATCAATTCACAACGACTTTCAAATCCTGCTAATTTTTGCGCGACCGTGATATTAGAATCTTATGCTTCTAAAATGTGTCAGTTCTAGGGCTTGAAATCTGGGGTACCTAGTACCTACCTGTTTTTCAAAACGAAATTCAGGTTTTTGACACTATGTCTGCTCCGGAGTTGGCGGACCTAATACACGTGTTTGAAAAAAATAATGTAGTTTTATTATTAAGGTACATTAATTAAATAAAGTAGTTTTTATTATTCTTGATCACATTGTTAGGTTAACCGTAACTACAGTGTCCTCCTGCCAGGTCTAAGTTGTGTTTTAATCCTGCTCAAAGCCAACAAGACCAAAATCTAAACACAAAACCGGACCTGAAAAATGTCCATTCTGAAAGCCCTCTCAGTTCTTCCATCGTTAACAACAAGCCATCTGTCACCAGTCACTACGTTGTGGAGTAATGCGATGAGCCCAACCTTGACATTCATTGATCGCCTGTGACCTTGAACTGGACAACCTGCAATAGTTTTATTTACGTTTCCCTGCATCTGTTTGTGATGTTCTGTCTGCGTCTTGAGATCGGTTCAAAGAACTTTGCAGGAAGGTAGGATCGAATGTCCTTTTTGAGATTTCGCTGATCGATAAAATCATGCATAAAACCAGAAAGTTTGGTACATTGCATTGATGTTCACTAATATTATAATTGCGATAGTGTGTTTGTTTGTTGGTGATTTGGTTGGTACGTCCTTCTTTTACGCAGCATCGGATTTATTGCATTAAAAAGTCTGACTGCTAGTTACATAGCTACTTTAATAAGGGTCCCCGCGAGTCCAGTACTTTTAAGTCTACCTACCAACACTTCAAACCTTTTCGTTATTTATTTTTCTTTCACTGCATCCAATCTCAACTCGTGTAAGTACCTACTTCAAAGGATTTTCAATCAACTAGTACGTCGAATTGATCCCTCATTACACTAGGTTTCCTCTATTGTAACATTAACAGTTTGCTGTTTGTACTATACAACCGACCTTTTCTGCTAGTATATGATATATGTGTACGTCTCACTTCAGATATGCACTCCTACTTTTATTTTAATTTTAAATTATTCTTTTTGATTGTAAATTAACATTGCGAAGTTTTTTACTAGAGAAATAAGCAGAACTTATGAGTTGTCTAAATACTGGCGTTTGGTTTGCTAGGGCACAAAATTGTTTGTTGGATAAGCTAACCCAAGCTAAGGTCAAAATTGCCTCATTATTGGTGTTTTGACTGAAAGCGTATCACTTTCCAACTAAAATAAAGTGGCCTTGCGGAATTGGGCTAACTCGCTATTTTTGATGCATATTGTTCCGTGGCGAACGTGGCGAGTGCACTGCTTTAAACTTGTTATTGCTTCAAAATTGTGTTAAATACTCTGAGCTGGAATGGAAGACAGAATCCTGATTACCAGTATGTGAAGTGCCCGGTTCATTTATATTGGCTGACGATGATGGGCTTTGTACTAATAGGCTCTCGATTGATATTTTCTAGAGTGATTATTGTCATTTCAACTCCATGAAAATGTCGGAGAGAAATCGGCGCCTCGCCGCGACCCATGGGACGAAGAAGCCGCATCGGCTCCGACCTGCACCGGAGGACACTCCACTCAAATTCATGGACCCTTATAGGCGCGCGTTCTTACATCCAATGTAAAAGTTATGTACCATTTAAATACACTCCTCTTTATTTTTACCAATTAGGAATCCGACCATAATGGTCCTCCGAGCCGGATTTCAACCAGCAACCTGCCAACTTAAGAACCCCAACTAAAAAAACAAATCAATATTTGGTGTTTGCTCTCAGATTAGTATCAGTCAGTCAGGTTTAACAAGTCTGTTTATCGCAGATTCTGCTTTATTTCTATTGCGGCCTTTGTGTCTCTTTACCATACTGATTGCCCCGGACCAACTTTGTAAGCAGTTCTGTTCTGAATCTTCAGCTCTTCAGAGTAGACAAGAAGAGAAGAGACTCAGATTGAGTCTTTGAATGTGGACAAGCGAATTCGTAATGAGATAAGATTTATTGAATAACTTTTATGACCGTATTCAGAATGCTGAAGTTTCTAGAATAGGAGAGTACTTTTAAGCTTTTCATGAGGACCAAAATCTAGATAAATCGTTGAATATTTTAAACAATGCTTTGTATGCATAACTAGTGGCTGAGATTACAACTTCCAATTTGAATTGAACCCTTGTCGGTGCTAGACCACGAAAAAAATATACAGACCTCACGTTTAGGCTGTGCGATGATCGTCAGACTTAACATTTCATTTCTTTGGTTTTGCTGCTCAATTCTGGGCAAGTTGTCGTTATTTATAGCTACAGTTTGAGTGTTATCTTATTTATTCCTGCTCCACTACCTTTCGAATCGACGTATTCAATATCAATTCGAAATCTATTTAGCAAAGCTATATTGTCATTTAACGCTGCCGAATCGTTTGTCATAGAACTTAAAGCTCTAAAGTTTTATTAGTTTGTCGGTGCGCTGCGAGTTTCAGAGTATCCAGAGTTTTATGCATTGCGCTAAGTGTATCAAGTGAGCTTCTACGAGGCACCTTTAGCACTGGTTCTTTCTCTATCTGCTTGAGACTTGCCGAGCCTTGAGACTATCCGTCTCAAGGCTCTACTCTAGTTATTGACCTAACACAGGGTCACTATTAAAAAAATCAAGACGAACCAACGAATTTCACAATACATATTACGGGTGGCCGTGTTTACCCTGTCTATCATCTTATTATTTTGGCATGTCTATAGACCTATTTTTAAATTCCCCATATTTAAGAAGGGCATACCTACGCTGACCCATTCAGCCAAGTTGAAGATCTTGATCCACTTGACGAGCTGAGCCCTCATAAAATAATGCTTGGGCAGTGCAATTTTTATCTGAGATGCATCGAGATGGTCCAGTTTGATAAGATTTTTATTGCTAAGCTTGTAAGTTCGAGGGCAAAACATTGTTTCAATACAGTTTTACGTTAGTCTTGCCTATAATATCTGGTTGTCCAATTTTTGTTTAAGGATTCAACCCCCCCCCCCCCCATTCTTAGTATACAATCTACTTCAATAAAAAAAATCTCTGTCAAGTGTGCGGTAACGAACGACGAAGGTGCTTGAAATTTTGTAGAGACAGCATTGTGTTCGTTAAATTGAAATTGAATTCTATTTCGGTTGAAGTGTCTACAAGTGATTTAAAAATGACGGATGCGAAAATTTTTATTGATCTACTCTCCTTCAATGTTTATGATAAAGTTTCAACTGGAACCAACAAGCGTGTTACTTGTTTCTTCGAGGAAAAGATACTGTTTACTAGTAATCAAATAACTGGAAGTGAAGCCACCGCAAGATTTAGTATAAAAAACTCAATTCGTATAAACAGTTAACTTCCAGAAACTTACGTAGGTAACAGAAAAATACCTGATACATTCAAATAAGTACATCTTAGAATAGGTAAACAATCAGTGAAGTAGAAAACCACCTAATAGTAGTGAAACAAAGCGCCTGTCAATTTGTTACTGCAACTCTTGCAGAAATTCGTCATATATTGCTGATAAGGCGTCAATACAAAGTCGTCTGTCTTGCCGACTCTAATTATTATCATTTTTCAGTTTTTCTTGGTAAATCGCTTTTGATGACCTGACCTCCTGAAAGACAATGCGTCCATGAATGGAATCAGTGCGTTTAAGCAAGGCTGCTTTCACATGTAATTAATCTCAAAAAAGCCAATCATAATCATCGTTGCTTTACACGTTCGTTGTCTGTAGATGAGAGCACTAGTGTTAGCATCCACTTAGTTTAGTTTGTACCAATCTTTTAGCGCGTGCGACCTTGTAACTACTGCCGTTTATTTATAAAACTACACAGTTTTTAAATTACCAGTCTAGAGCGGCTTCATTAATACTCTTTAATCTGCTGAAAAATACAGAGTCGAGGCGATTCATTTGCATCTGGTAAATAGGTTAGGATTCACTAAATGTGCTCTAATTTATTTGTTATGGTAATTTATAAAGCGGAACTCTGTGGAACTTGTTATTTTAATGTGTAAGATGTTATTATAATTTTTTTACATTACATTATCTCATCTGCTATACGTAATACGTATTATTCCCATCTGTACCCTGTTCGTCTTCCGGACGGGCGATTATATCTTTTCAACTTCACGTACTATGACCGTTAGCCATCAGACAAATACATGGCATAAATCTTCGAAGCGGTTGGACCTATAAATTCCTGCTATCCTATCATTTAAATACTTTTGGTAGTTCCAAAGTATCCTATCATTCAAACACCAATAAAACGTTTTGATGCAGCACAATTTTGCTGATCCATTCTACATTTCCGTCGTCGAGTATTTTACGTGAAAATTCCCTTGCTGAAAGAAATATCGTGTTGTGATTATGACGTCAGAATCTTCTTGTATCGCTCCCGTAACGGTCGATAAATAACAGATGGTCTGAATAATAGGTAGATAAGTTATGTTTCTTTTCTGCCCTATTTTGACTATCTAGCTAGATCAGGTAATCAAAGAAATTCATTATTTTACGTGCCAAGCGAAGATTTTATGCTTCTAGCAAAGTAAATAATTTCATCCCATAATACATTAGCTCTTCCTTATTTGCATCCATAGTTCCTGTAATAATATGCTTACTGTCACCATCTGATTTTTATCACAATTTGAACAACATTAATAATCATATCTTCAACACGAGATTTCCTGAACGTGGTACCATTCAGGAAATGTTGTGTTTATTTTGCTATTCCTTTTTTATTGCCAAAATAATGAAAGTACTTTGAATTAGTTAGATTTGTGATTGGTTTTATGGAGTAACTTTTCTTGTTTTATTTGTTTCGGCAAAGAGTTTTAATTGATATTGCGATGTATGTGCTATTTTATGTATAAGTGGAATTGTTATTAATTTTATTACCTACATAATTTGGATCTCTGAAGTTCAGCTTTGAAGTTGATGAAAAACATCGAAAGAAAAGTGGTTATTTGATGCTGAGTTATGATAAATGTGAGCATAAAGTCTGAAGTACTAGAAATACAGCAAATGTCACAAAAGCAGCCACTGTTGAACCTCGTACGATAAACATGGACGTTTCGCCACGTAATGTTTGCTGCTAGGGATGTTCTAGGATTCATAGTTAGAGGATGACACGCAAACAGAAAATTCTAAAGATTTGATCCATTTGATCTATGAACGGTGTATGTATGTGTAAGTGGTATGGGTCAAAATCATAGATACTTCTTCCATTTCTTTAAAATGACGGCTTTCAAGATTCATAACAGTCTCACCTTGTCTCATTGCTATATTCAAATGGATCTCCAATATACTCAGCTGAATTTTATGTCCATTACATAAACTAGCCAGAAATTACTTACCATTGAAGATGCATTACATTAATGTATGCACTATTTTATCTTCTTTAGTATGGTGATGGTGGCTCCAACAGTTCTATGAACTTATTTCATGCATGTCACTGTCAAATAGTTCCATCTCCAAATACAACAGTCGTCCCAAATTTCGGGCCACTCTATTCCCTTACCCTCCAAGCTGTCGACCGCAGACTGGTTGTAGTGAATTTGCCAAGTTCCGAATGAACGGTGCCCAATGTTTGCTTTGCAATTCTAATATGAAAGCTTGTCTTGTCTCTATATTTGCTTAGGTTTATCCATGGAGGACTTGCCAGAACTTCTGAAGTTATGGTAATTCTATGCAGTGATAGATAAATTATATACAATTAGCAAAAGGAGTGTTATAGTAGTAAGTCTCTACTATTTAAAGTAGCAGTAATCATCATCATTTCAGCCTATCCACTGCTGAACATAAGCCTCGCCCACAGATTTCCAGAGCACCTTCCAGTTAGAGCTGTCGCTGTTAAAATAGGGGACGCTGCTGCCCATCCACTAGCTTTTTTCCGTTAGTCGCCTCTTATGACATCCACGGGAAGATGTGGAGGGGGCTATTCGTCAGCCGGGGCCACCACAGCGAATGAATGTAGCAGTACGTAAGACATAATATTGGTTAATGTCATCATAAATAGAATAATGCACTTTATCACAATTCACAGACAATTCACAATATCTCTGCCACTGTTAAAGTCTTGCCCTGTGCCTCTAATATTACCGCGGCAGTTTATATTATGTATCTGTATTTATGTCTCCATTCTGAAACCGTGAATACAGTGCACGATCAATTTTATGCAGTTGTTTGTTTGACAAATAGTTTGACTTGATTTGTAGTCCAGTCTAGCGAATTTATCTTACCACTTCACAAATAACAATCCTCGTTTTCACATATCAGATTTATAACTTGCGAACGTCTTTACAAGGTCGCCGCGTCCGGATGTCGTAGGTTATTTTGTTCGCAGGTTTCATTGGTCTAATAACACTGGAGTGGGTGAAAAATTTATGGAAATCTATTATTCTTTCTGTGTATTGTGTTATTTTTTATGTCAGCACCAAAACACTTTTCCTCTGCCAAAATTTTCTGTCAATTTTTATTCTGGAATGCATTTTACGTTCGGTTTTCTTAGCTTTTGGTATAAAATTGATTGATTATTAATGATGATGATGAACTTGGATTGTTTAAAGCTCGATGAAAATCTTTTAATTCCTTTGCCACCTAAACAAACATGTCAAAATAAAATCTGTTTGCATGGAATGTTAAATGTGGAATGGAACATCACTGATAATAATAAAAATCATAAATAGAGAGACAATAGAATTTTATTTGCCGTAGTAAGTTAAACAACTTTTTCAGTTACAGGACGCTGTAGTGCGTGGGACATAATTAGATGGAGTAGGCTTGCCCAAAACCCATACTATCTTCTCAGCTTAGTCGGCCTTATCCACGGTCACGGTCTCCGACGAAGTATATGACACTATCTCCTTTACTATATTTATATTATCACTATCTCTTTTACATTTAAAAGACCATGTACCTATATATACTATACTTCATGCAAATAAAGCCATTCATTCAAAAAGGAGCTGAATAAGCCGCGTGTTTCCTCACGAAGTTTACCTTCACCACTTTGATCACGATCTAATGCGCACAATACTTTTAACGGGATTCGAACCCACGACCTTGGGATCGAAAGTCGAGGTACCTATCAGACTTATTGCTCCTTATTAGAATGATAATAGAATAATAAAGAAATCCGAATCACCCAAAGCACTATAGTACAGCAAACTAGAATGTCTAAGTAATAACGAAAAACTCATATACACATACACACACATACACATATATATATAATATTAGTTATGTGTCAAATCAGTGACGGTCGTAATTAGTAAATGTATTAGCTAAAAAAAAACCTTTATTGGCTTTAAGTAAAGTGAATTAGTTAAGTTGTACCATATTATCTAAGAGCTGTGGATTTTGTTTCATTAATAAAAAAAATAAAAAAACTCGAAGAACGAACTAATCAAAATAAGCAATTACATATTCAAAGCGTCCAAAACTAGCCCATTGTTCACGTCAGCTCAATATGTCTAAAATTTGAGTGGTCACTGCCCGCCCGAGATCTGAAGGCGTGATGATCCCCAATTTGTCCTTGTGTGAGGCCAGTGTTCGTTATTTTTGGCAGTCTCTTTGTTCCGCTCGAGGCTCCAATCTGCGATATTTGCTTAGGATTACTTAGGATATCGCTTCGTTGATAAAATATCAGGTTTATTGCAAACCAAACCAATGGTAAGTGTCTCAAACAAAACTCACTACTGTCTTAAAATTTATACATACATAAAATCACGCCTATTTCCCAGAATGTAAGCATAGACCAAGTCTTTTACGATCCTGACATACATCTTTTGCTTCATTCACTATATGATAAGAAGAGATAGATTAACATTTATACCTACCACTGGATATAGCCGTATATTAACTCTACCATTACATTATATTCAGTAAAATAAATCATAATGAACACCCATAAATAGCACCCAACAGTCACAGACATAACCCTGAACCCACACTAGGATTCCATGTGTCGTGGGTATCAGAATCTACGAGTACTATGGTACCACAACACCCACCGGAACCTTTTTTTTGTCCTGCAGCGGGAATCGAGCCCGCACCCCAATCGTCTCAGACGGGAACTCGCCCGCTACGCCACCTAACAACTCAGTAGCACCAACGGACCTTTGTTACTTGTAATCAAATTGCAGTCCAAAGGGCAATCGTCCATGCCGTGAACAAAGTGAACAGGGTTCACGAGTACCTACCTACCTACTTACAGATTGAATTGTCCGCTTATTGAATCGGTAATGTGCGATTTGAAACAACATTCATAATATGTATTAATATAATATTTTATATAAGCATTAGGTACATATTTCATCAAGTGTAGCGTGTGCTGCCCTTAGATCATTTGTTGAAGCTCACATTTGTCTTCTTTTTTTTCAAAATTTTATAAGCTCTTATATATTAGGGATTATAATTAGATTAATTTTCTTTTGAGCCTCACCTAGTTCGATCGGCACCACACTGAAGCTTTAAATTCCATTTTGTGAAAAAGGATCATCGAGAAAAATGATAGGCACCAAGCCGTGTTTGTTGCCTGATTCTTCTAGGCTTGATCGCGAGGAACAGGCATAGCTTCACCTAGTTTCTCAGACGTTTCAAAGTGATCCTAGTGATTTTATTGAAATAAATGCCTTTTGACTTTATTTGACTATTGACTTATGAATGCCATCCCGAAAGTTGCTTATTCTACAACCCATTGGCAATAAAGTTTGTTCTATGATGTCAAAATCAATGAATCAGCTGTTTTAGGTAGCAATCTTGATTCCGACCTACGTACGTAGGTTTAGTTATTAGTTGTTAAATAAAAATAAAATAAAAATAGCCTTTATTTCCCTCTAGTTACATAGAATATAAAGACAGAATATATAAGTATTAGGTCATTCATTATTCACAAAATATTAATCAACTTATATGTACATAAATAACATGCATTTCTTATCATAATTATTATTCATTAAATTTTCATTTTTATTCATTATTTTGCAATTCATTCTTATTATCTAGGTATTTACATTTTTTTATCTTCATTGTTAGTTCTTAAGATGATAACAAAACCAAAATCAAATCCCTTTCGAGATGGTATACATGTTATGAATCACCTTGTAGTGTACTTACATGTACAAATATACTGAAAAAACTTCCAACATAAAACGCTTCAACAATGTTAACGCGTAGATCGTAATTGACCATACGTAGTTTATAACTTAATCTAACTTAAACGTACGAATAGTTATTTTTGTACTCGTTTAATGCCTGGTAACGTCAGTGTTTTATAGTTGTAGGAAACTGAAAGTAAACAGTTTCTTTCCGCAAGTCATATGATAACACCCAAATAATAAAATGTTATTTCAATGATAAAGCGACCACATGCAACTGCATGTGAAGAAAAATCCGCGTGTAACTCCACGAGGCTTGCTATCTGCTGTTGTTATAAACCCGGCTATCTTTACGTGATTTTGTTGCCGCTTCTTATCAAAATCATTTATCTTGACGCGTCTCGACATCAGCACATTTCCGTTATCCGCGATGTCTCTTGAACAAAAAGAATTCGATAAGAACTTTTTATTTATTGAGCGTTTCTTAAAATACATATACGTCAAAAGATACAGAGGAGATCAGTAAAAGTATCTTGTAGCGCCTGATGTAAATTCAGCAGCAATGCGCCGGAACATTGGACATGAATATATTTATAGGCACTTTGAATGTGAACGAACTTGCGCAAACAATCATGATGCTTCTATTAAGATGAACATTTTCAGTGGAAAATATTGATAGAAAATGTGTGCTGTCCCACGTGCAGTGTAGTTGTGTGAATACAGTTTACTTTTGCGGGTTGCTTGAATTCTCGATGATTAATAAAGATTTAAAACTTAAAATCAACTAGACATAAATTAAACTAGATTTAAGACGTTTCAAAATAATCCATGCGTTTTCAATGAATAAATCAATATTGAATTTTGAATGCTTGTTGTCCTCAATCCAAAAAATATGGATCGTTAACTTAGGCTACTGATAAATCGCGTACTTTACGAATTGAGGTCGGCTTTCTTTGAATTTCCCCTTCACTTGTTTCAGGTAAGTTCAACAGTTTGGGGCCTACCTAGCGGTTCGTGACGTCAACCGTCTCCAACAATAGTTCTGCGAACTGGTAGTATTCACAGAAACTCTGACGGTTGGACTCTATTCGAGTGCTAATTGTTGGTAAAGTACCGGACTGCGACTTGATTTCATAGAGATCTACGACTTACTTTAAGATGTCTATTGATATTGTTTCTATTTTGACGTCGGTCGTCGGTATAATGACTCCCTTTTAAGTAACCCTTTTAAAGCTTTTTTTTGGATCAGCTGCGTTTTTGTTCGTCGGATCACTGGTTCTTTTTGGTTGTACAAAGGCCTTTGTGGAAGATCTACAATCACATTCATCGAATCTTGTTTAAAACTTCCAATACTAATGGTTTTAACACTCCAGAATTGCCAGAGAGAACACCCATGATAACATACTAGTTGTGCCAAAGCGCGGTCTAAGTGTATATAGCCGTGCATTCGTTGCATTTTCGCGCTAGAAGATAACACTCGTTGAAATATTTGCTACCTACACTGCACTGTTGTACCTACCTGGTAGCTACGATTGAATATTGAAACCAGGAACGCAAGCCGCGATCGTATCGGCATCCAAACATGGCTAATGACAGGGCATTGTTAATTGTGCAATTACTGGCTCGAACTGATGCCAGTGAACTAATTGGTGTGTAATCAAATCAGCTTTTCCGAATACCACCTTGGTATTCTTGGTCCAATTTAGATTTCAATGATTTTATTTGCAATGGGAACCGTACCATATTTACATTAAGTATTGTTTTACGTGGATGTGGTTATCAAAATTTTCAAGTTCGACTTCATATTCAAAGGTCCATCTCTGTTCTTATTGTTATTATATATATTTGCAAAGTGAATTCGGTGGTTATTTCATAAAAAAAACCTGCAACTCAACCGGTCCTTCAATTAATGGACTATAGAGATTAACTGGACTATAGAGTCCAGGCCCTAGTATATTGATCCAGTTAAGGATTACTGGTTTGTTTTTTATATACAACTGAGGTGGCAAACAAGCATACGGCCCACCTGTTGGTAAGCGGTTACCGTAGCCTATGAGCGATTGCAATACCAGAGCTCTGGCAACCTTACTCATAGCAGGAACACAACACTATTTGAAACAAATAATGTTATTTGGCTGCGATCTTCTGTAAGGCGGAGGTACCTCCCCAGGCGGGCTGCTCCAATTCAGAACGAGAAAATCTCGCTGTGCCCTACCTCCTCATAAATGGTTAATGGCCTTACTTATAAAAATCTGTAAAAAGATAATAACATGTATTGTCATCTCTTACTATTGCATAATGTCAAACAGTGCCAGGGATAGTTTTAAGCATGTCTTAAAATAGTGTATATACATATATTTGCAATAGCATTATGTAGGCACTTTCTAAAAAGCAGGAGGGAACGTCTTTCAAGGTGTTAGACTGAGTCTATGCCGCAACGACAAGGCTACTCCTCAATTTCATTTGGTTTTCAAGTCAAACTTCAGTGTGTTATTCAAAACCACAAAAGTTTGCCGTTCTTATTCTCGCCGCAAAACCTCGATCTACAAAGAGTTCACTCGCATCTGTAACGTTATACTTAAAGAAGTTTTGACTATCCATTAGACACTTTTAATGTTTAGGTAATAATTTCCATAATGACGATGATTTCCACTCATTGTGTGATGAAGTCTCTCCAGTACGTGGTAATGGGCCTTATCAGCTTTTCTCTCGTCAAATGGTTGGAATCCAATTTTTGTTTTATGAACCCAAGCTAATTACTTTCTGCTATTCGCCATTTCAACTGCATGTTTGCGTTTTTGAATGAATTATAATGGAAAATAACCATCCAGAATATACATAACATTATCTGTGAAACAATGTCACAGATTTTACCGTTAATAACTTATTAGTTAAATACTCCAAATCCGAAATGAAGGCTGTCGCCTTTACAAAGATAAGGTTCCCTTGATTCTAGTCCAATTTCACTAATTAGCAATCTTCTTTAAAAGGTCAAGAACAAAATAAGTTCACAAGAATTATATTGTTCTTGAGTATTTCGCGATTACGGTTCCTTCTCAGTCTAATTGGCAATTTTAATGAGAATTCTAAAATTCCGTTATTTACGAATCTTGTATGATGTACAGCAAAACTTTGTCTTCAAAAAAAATTATGAATGAAACTATGCACGTCACTACTTCAATGTCGAGGTGAAAATACGAAAAGTACGAGGTGAGTGTTGAACCTTCTATGCCTTCCTACATCCTACTAATATTGTAAATGCGAAAGTTTGTGAGGATGTTTGTATGTTTGGGGTTCAATTACGCCCAAACGGCCGAACGGATTTGGATGAAATTTACTAAAGTTGTAGATTATACCCTGGAATAGCATAAAGGCTACTTTTCATCCCGAAAAACATCCAGAAAACCCAAAATGGGATGTAAGGGAATTACAGGAATACGCATCAAACCTATTTTGAATTAAACTGTGACACCAACTACTAAGTAGGTAAGTTATTTCTAAGTTTAGTTTAATTGTTTTAGCATTAAGTGTAAGGAGGACTTAATTTTAGCATTAAGTCCTCCTTACACTAAGTTTAAGTGTGAAAGTATAAATAAATACAACAAACATTTGACAATTCGCGTCATTCAACATTTTGTAAACAATGTACCTTTTTGAACCAATTTGAAATTGTTTTACAAATAAATCATAAAATCTAATTTATATGAACCAGTAACCGTATGTATGATAAAATCCGAAATGAGGAAATCCGTAGAAGAACCAAGGTTACCGACATAGCTTTCAGAATTAGCAGGTTGAAGTGGCAGTGGGCCGGCCATATAGCTCGCAGAACCGACAACCGTTGGGGAACAAAGGTTCTCGAGTGGCGACCACGAACCGGACGACGCAGTATTGGAAGGCCCCCCACCCGATGGACCGACGACATTGTTAAGGTTACGGGAAGTCGGTGTATGGAAAAGGCTCAAGACCGTTCGTCATGGAACTCTTTGGGGGAGGCCTATGTTCAGCAGTGGACTTCATCAGGCTGATGATGATGATGATGATGATGAGTAACCGTATGTAGGTACCACTCGAGCGAAGCCGCGGGCGGAAGCTAGTTGACAATAGTTTCTCCCAGTTTATGGTATTGCGTGCCTATGTAAGACTATTAATGTCAACAGCTTCGTCATAATTGAATAAGTACATATTTATTTAACTTATACTTCCAGTCGAGACTCGAAGGTAAACGTAATGTCAAAACGTACTCTATACACCTCTAGAATTTATAGATGTCGAATAATGGAGATTGTCGGTGAAAATAGACATCGGCCACAGAAATGCTTGGTTTATCAGACAGCAATAGATTTCTTATCTCCGATTCACATTTCGTCACGGAAACATGCACGATATCTTGAAAATTTCATGCATATTGTATGAATCACGACACGTACCGGAACCCATTTACTGTAAATTGCTTTCGTGATCTTTCAAAATGAACGTTTCATAAATATGCCAGATAAGTAGCTATGTAGTCATCCTGTTTTCTTAAGTGTTGGATTCGCAAGTAACAAGTATCCAGCTAGTTTGACCGCAATCGCATCAATCGCTGCCATGTATGTGGTTAGCAGTAGCATTGAAATCAACATCATTGTGGGCCTGCCCAATGTAAACAGACCGCGTCCCGTTGCGGATGCACCAGCACTGCAGCCGCACCGCCAGAAGCAGGCCGTCTCCCTCTGGCTGAATGTAGGTCATCGCAGACACCTTATCGGTCACCGGTCGCGGCTCGCGGCTTCTCAGTACAGTGCGAGACGCGACTGGGCGCGCCGGTCGCAGTGACTTGAGCCCGCGCATGCGTACGACACAACAGATAAACAGCTGATTGTCAAACTTGGCGTTTCTGCTCTCAATTTGTGATCTCAAGTGCTGTGATAAACTGGAAAAATGGGTCAGGCTTTTGGGACCACCAGCTCTCACAATGGAGAGAGACAGTATACAAGGAAAGAAATCGGTAAGTGGAAACAAAAGTCTTGTTTTTGCACAGTTTCATAGTTTGTTACCCTAGGTGATGTTAGCAAGAGGATAAGATAATTCGCGCCGCTCTTCTGATGTGGGTTTCACTCTACAGATAATTTAATGAATATTCAAGATAACAAGCGTACAAAACATTAGTTATTCTCAGCACGATGTCTATTACTCTTCATCCGCAAATCTTATTCGCAATAATGACTTTATCCTACATCTGCAGTCATTCGTGGTTTATGAGTTTAGCACAGATATAATCTCACCGGCTCTTTACGCTTGTTTGTGGAGCTGTCACTTCCTTCTTTGATGGTAATTTCAGAGAACATGATTCAGCTTTAGTTATTTCGCGTCATATACATTGTATGTACGCCTAGATTTGTAGTCGTATCATCATCATACGACTGCACCTCATACTACTTAGGTATATAGTTCTTGAATGGATCTAATATACCACGCTACGATTTAAATATCTTTATGGAATTTACTTAGTTGTCTTAAAACTATGCTTGTTATTTTATCTCTGAATATTGTCTAATTGTAAAATAAACTGCAGGCAGGTAGGTGGGGAATCAACGAGATGTTTTTATTTACTAAACTTGTTGGATTGTGTAATCTTTATATACCAAGTATTTACTGATCCTTCCAAGAATTTCGTATTAAGTCAACATTGTATGGAAATTATAATGATAATTCTGATTCTGATTTTGTTTTACATTTTGGCATATTGCTTTTTCATCATTACGGTGGCGTTTTCATTATTTATTTCAAAGCAGACTTATTTGAAGAAAATATTTAATCATTATAATATTCGTTTCAAACTATACCCTTTGAACATAATTCTGTAATTCTGTAATTCTTTATTGCACTCAGAAACATGATACATAAATGGTTATTTCAAAAGTCATGTACATAGGCGAGCTTAACCCTAACAAGACAAGTTACAAGTTAGTTAGTTATGTAAGTTTCTATTAATTAGTGAATAATCCATTTACGTTTGTTACACATAAATAAACTTTTAAACTTTAAAGAGTTTTCTTCCAGCAAACCTTTGGGGCTAGAGAGATTTGATAATATAGGGAGATGCAACGTGTACAACTATTTAAGAGAAAAAAAACAATAATAAATGAAGTGAAAAATACAACTGTAAATTAACATAAGGAAATATTTTTTCTCTAATTAGTTAGCTATCAAGAATTTTTGCCAGTACCATTTATTACCTCTTGGACTTACCCGATATTAAGTTTTATCATAACCATGGATCTTTCCTGTCTCTAACAAAAGTCATTAGTTCAATATCACAAGCATTATTAGATCTGGTTTTCCTTGCAACCTTTTTTTCTTCACGAGTTATCTTATGTTAGTTGTTTGTATAAATAAATAGGAACTTTCCTTTTCCCGTTAATATTGAAAATATTTCTATTATAGAATTTTTGTGCAATCTGTATATAAGAACAAGGCCTAATTCCACGATCAACGCACAGCCCAAACCGCTGAAGCTATAAAGCTGAATTTTGGCTAGCTAGCTACCTTATATGCCAAACACATCCACTAAGAAGGGATTTTCAAAATATCAACTCCTAAAAGGGTGAAAAGGGGTTAAAACGTTTGTATGAAAGATCGTATTCCTTGAACCTACAGATTTGAAACTAACTAAAAATAATGAATGATAGAAATAAGGAAAAACTGTATTTTTTATATTTCCAAAACTACCCCTTAAAAGGGTGTAATAAGATGTTATATGTTTGTATGGGAGAATCTTAACGCATGGAGAGATTTATCTGAAACTTGATACAAATACTCTTAGTCAAATAATACGTATTTTAGGGTTTTTCAAAACTGCCCCTTTTTATCGAGATACCACGCGAGCAAAGCCGCGGGCGTACGCTAGTATAATTATAAGAAGGTGCATAAATTGACATTATAAATATTGATTAAAAGAGAAACAAAGATACTATTATATCTGTTTACCTGTTTTTCAACAATTTATCATAACAAGTAATCTATAAACAAATTCAGTGTTATTATCCTAATCAACTGTTCTTTGATAGATTATACATCGTAAATAGGCGCTAGACTATAGATTTGTGACAAGTTTTGCTCGTTCTGATATTCTAGATAGGCAAAGCACGCATAGAGCAAGATGCGTTTGAATAAAATTTACAATATGTTCATTTCAACACCATTTTCAGAAAGTATTATCATGAATTATGATGAAGTATTACCGATAACCGTTGGGGAGTAAAGGTTCTCGAATGGCGACCACGAACCGGGCGACGCAGTGTTGGAAGGCCCCCCACCCGATGGACCGACGACATTGTGAAGGTTGCGGGAAGTCGGTGGATGGAGAAGGCTCAAGACCGTTCGTCGTGGAACTTTTTAGGGGAGGCCTATGTCCAGCAGTGGACTTCTACAGGCTGATGATGATGATGATGATTATCATGAAACCGCAATGCAAGATGATTAGGTATGTGGAGTGTCTTGCGAAACGGTATAAATTTTCAGAATCTCATACATTACTTTCTACGTACAATTTCATTTTTCATGTAAATAATGATTGACAAGCAAATTACCTACTTCGTTCAGATACTTTCACATGGAGAAAGTAAATTATAAAATTCGTTAATAAATTAAATAACGAAAATAATTTGATTTCGCATAAGCGTTTGATTACATAATTTTCTTAGTTTAGGATCAAAAAGTGGTCGCCATGTTATTGCTTATAAACCTCTTCAAGTTTGTGTATGTTTCGCAAGCACAATCGGCTCGCAGTCGGGCGCTATCTGCAGCCGACCGGTCAGTTGTCCGAGAACGAGTTCCGCAGGGTGCTATATTAGGGCCACTTGTTTATTTTGCAGTGGCTGTAATACCTTCTGTCTTCCCGAGTTCTGTTACGATTAAAGTAAACGAGTAATTAAGTACGAGTTTAACTTTTAAAGTATCATAGCAAACAAAAGATGTGTTCACTCGTGTTTAAGTTTAAGAAAATCTTACTATGCAAAGAGAATTGATTTCAGATCGTAGTCCGTTCGGCAATTACTGTTAATGTGTTTTTTTCTTTGTCGTATTCTTTTTCTATATTGTAAAAGAAGATAAAGTATACCTACTAAGATTTTTTTACGAATTTTTGGGATATAAAAATCAACTTTTGTAAAGGTATTTCAACTTGTTATTTACGATAGACATTTTAAACAATGAATAAGAATGATGCCGATGATTCAATCAATGAATATATAGTTACTCCACCTTCGAACTGTTTACATATTCTGATCATGTACCTACTGAGCCTTGAAAAACTTCGCACAAAAGGAAAATTACCTTATTGTGTTTATGTTAGAGTGGTCTATGATGTTTCTATATGAGTCAGGAAGTAGGCTTCCGTATGTAAGTACTAAAACTAATTATATAGGAAACTGAAAGTGCTAATTAGCAGTTATAGATGGTAGGTATATAATGGTAGGTAGGCTTGTATGCAGATATTCCCAAGTTTACAACAGATGTTTTAACAGTAACTTTCGTTGGAAAACTATTTAAACTGTGTGTCTCTATTTGATACTACCATTTGTGTATACAGAACACGCGTGTAAACGTGAATGTTGGTTAGTCAATATAAATGACGAGAGAATAACTAATGAAGTACTTGTGTCGTTGTCCAGTTCTGTTAAATATAGTTTAATTCTCTACCTAACTCATTTTGTAGAAACTAGTAAAAAATAAGATTTAACAAATAAGTATCGCTTATTCAATACCTAACTGACATTGACAAAGCCATCCTATAATTCTAAGAGAAAGCACGATTAGTTGAATATATTGAGAAAGTTATTGCACAATATTTGGTCCTTTTCGATTTATTATGTCATGCATGATAATGGACTGTGACTTTTTATTTCGTTCATCTGTTGTCATACTTCTTTTGAAATGGTGTTTTAGGCTCGTATTCAGAGACACGACTCAAGTGTTGATCTGTACTTAAATCTCGATTTGAGTCGAGATTCTAATTCTTGAACAGTATTTAAGTATAGATTCAATGATCACAGTTCACCTGAGTAAATACTTATTCTGAAACGTTAATCAGACGAAATCGGTGCTTGAGTTTAGATTTGATTAGTTATTAATCAAATGACATTTTCGTTCCGTTACACGTACTTTGATGCATATTTATACTTCACTTTATAGTTCTTTTCTATTTCCACCCTGGCTGTTTGAATTTCTGCGTAAAACGGATCGAAAATTATAAATAAATCAAAATGTAAACGAGAACATTTGAGTACAGATTTGAGACTCGATTCAACGGAGAGTAGTTTAAGTACCGTTCTTGAATAAAAGCTATTTTTGAGAAGAGATTCAATACTTAAATAGAGTTCAGCTGATCTGTGATTAAATCTATGCTTGAGTCGTGTCTCTGAATACGAGCCTTAATGTAGGTACGGTTCAAAGCCTTTTCACACAAGGTTTAAGTCTTACGCAACGTCAGTATTATTAATTCGTTAATTTATCGTCTTGCGGTAACCTCGTGTAAATCTTGGTAAAAATGCTTTTCAATTTCATGCTCCAGACGCCCATTTCACGATTGAGTGCTAAATCAGCACATAAACTCAGTTGCGATTAATTCGAGTGGTTCTTTAAGTTCTTTGTTCTCTGAATCATCTCGTCGTCACCGGATGTCGGGCATACTCCTGCGCAGTTAGATTAGGGTTGTCGTGCTTGTGAAAGTTCTGAATTCTCATGCTTGTTCGATTTATGTTAATTTTTGATAATGACGATCTTGATCCCACAAACTACGAGTACCATGGTAGCACACCCAGACCTGAAACAAATATTTGCAGATCATGCAAACATTTGTCCCACAGCTTTCATATTGGTGGCTTCTTGTCTCCCTGATCAGTACCATGGAAGATGCAGCCAAGGCTTGTGATAGGATAGAGCTAGACAGTTTCTTGTTTCTAGGACGTTTAGTCAGTTTAGCGGAAAGTATCGATGCAGCATGACAACCCGGAGCTAGCCAAACAACACCAACTGAGCCGTTACAAAGTTTGCTGTCAAGGTTGGGCTTGTTAGCACCCCGGTGTCGAAAGTGTTAATGTTACTCTACACGCCAGTCGTGCACCTAGTAGTTCTGGGTTTATTTGTATTTCTACTACTACCATAAGTGACTGGTGCTGGTATAAGTAGCGAATGATTGATACAACTTGAAATGTCACATTGACTTATCGAATAAAAACTTAGCTTCTCAGATCTCTGACTAAAATGAGAAATGAGATTTGGGTAAAACTGGGTTGGAGAATGGTTTCTCCGAGTTGACATTTAATTTTCTCGATAAAACTTTCACGTAGAGCCTTTAACGACCACTTAAAAATCTGAATACCAATTCATTTGCATAGCGATAAAATTGTCAATACTACGGCAAATGTCAGGTTACTTCGATTCAAGTACTATATTTATAGTGCTCAGTGAAGTGAGACAAAACTTCAAGGAGATCCGCTTACCGAAGACCACAAAATGGTGATATTTAGAATGTACGACTTTATTGCAACGTGAATAGAGTACTCTATTGCATGCATTTCAGAGGAGTTATAAGGTTTGGTTGAAGGTAAATTGACTTTGACCCCCTCGCAGCCCAAGTCTACTCCACAAACATTGCACCAACAAACAGTACAAACGCTCACAGCTGAGTGTTTGTGTTGTTTGTTGATTATTCTTTGATATTTATATTTTTGATTCTGATCGTCCCTACTTGCACTTACAGAAATATGAAGTTAAATAACTCTATCTATTCTTTTTTTTTTTTTTTATTGATAATGGCCTAAGATCGAGCACGCTTTCCCAGAGTGAACTTATTGACCCTAGATTTGAAGACTCCTAGATTGTACTCTTTCGGGAAAACAGACGCAGGCAGATCATTCCACTCTTTGGCAGTACTTATAATAAAAGTGGAGCAGAAACGTTTCGTTCGACACTGTGGTATGTCGACCAGGTAAGGGTGGTATTTACCTGTGCGTCTGCTTGTCCGGTGGTGGAAGGGGGAGAGAGGGATGAGGTCATGCAGATCCCGCGGACAATCACCAAAGTGGTACTTATAGAACACCGACAGTCTGGCCACGCGCCGCCTGTGTTCAAGGCTCTGTAGGTTAGCCTCCACAAGCGATTCATCTCCTATGAGCCTAACAGCGCGACGCTCAATCGAATCGAGGGCTTCAAGCTGGTATTTAGCCGAGCCATCCCATAGATGGCAGCAGTACTCCATCACATCATACATAGTAGTACATCCAAGTTTCCAAGTTATCGAGATCGGGTATGCCGTGACGGCGGCGTGTTTTTTTTTTAATACAAAATATTCTAACGTTTGACCAAAATCTCACCTGATGTTAAGTGACGATGTGGTCAACGATGTAGAACCACAAACATCGAAACATCATCACATACTTTTGCATTTATATTAAACACAAGGTATAGGTATGCCATCATAGGTTTATCCTAGTTTGGATATCTATGTTATCCCACATGCATTGTTTTAATTTATAAGTGATACATGTATAATATCTTGCTCTGTAATGTTTGTTGTGAAATAAAAATTATTGAATTATTATTAAACGTAGGAGAAGTTTTTTTTTATTTACAGAAAAAAACTAAAACTAATACAAGTTAATATTTACAAAATACACAAGAAACAGTTGAGCCATCTAAAGACCGTTACAAACAATCTATAGATAGCTCAACTGATCCAGATCACTACCAGTCGGTAGCGTCCCCAACGAGAAGTTTGGAATAATTGAGTTTGAACTGATTTTGACTGCTGAATGTTGAATTTCAAAAGTCGCAACAAACTATATTGCCGATTGCGTGGAGAATAAGCCCCTTTGGGGATGTTACTTAAAGCCTAAGCTATAATCGTACAAAATGTGCCATATTTTGCATTTCAGTCCGGACATACACTCTCACATTACATAATGAATGAATATTAAATCAAACTCAGCTGTTATGCGCCGCGGTCGGGACGTTCTAAACTAGTTTCAATGTCTTCGTCGAAGTTCAACCGCTTAATTTAGCATTTGATGACTCAAATGATGGGGCAATAACTTCGTTATCGCTCTGTTTTCTGACCGGTTTAGGTTCTAAGTCTTTTTATTTTTATCAAAGTATGGTGGTGAGAGGGCTTTTGGCAGCTGTAGCTACTTAGCTGCTCAGCTTTGGGACATAATATAATTGTATTGCGTGGAAAAATCGCATGGATATTGTCCATGAATGGAGCCTCTTAGAGGCGCACTTTAATCCTTTCACTACACTGATTCTATCACCGACGGTCATAGGTCCTTTGTAGGAACAGGTCGCGAGTAGCAGGCATAGCTTCACCTAGTTTCTAAGACGTTTCAAAGTGATCCTAGTGATTTTATTGAAATAAACGCCTTTTGACTTTGACTTTGAGGGCCTCCATACCTCAACCTGATCACTGACCTAATAACAGCTTGGGAAATCCTAAAATAAACGTTTATTATATTGCGGGACTAAGTACCTACTATTTGATAAATTCTCATAGAACAAACTTAAAGACAATAAAAAAAAATATATTAAAAAAATCGTTGCGGAGGCCACATATCACTGTGACAATCCATTTTTTTGCTATGAATTTTATGTTGATAGCTATTTCAGCCGTTCCTGAGAAAAAGGGCCTTGACAGACAGATGGATAAAATGACCCTGTAAGAGTTCCGTTTTTTCCTGTTGAGGTACGGATCCCTTAAAAACAGAGTAGTTTTTATATTTGGGTAATATTATATTAAAAACCGAACTCGCGTTTCACGATACCTTCCTAATGTTTTGTTTTCCAAATTGTAATCCAATAAATATTCGGTCAAATCTGATTCCATTACACCACCACGTGCCTCCGGCTTCCGACCTTCACATTGACTTTGAAGCCCTACTGGAATCCGAATACGTGGGCGTTATTGAAAGTTACAGTACGAATATTTCGGCTTGAAGAAGCACCTAGCGTGCGTTTGATAACGTAATTAGATCCGAGGCTTATGGCTTCGTCTCGAAATTTATTCATAAAATCATTGTTCGAAGTTCATCAAGCAAGTCTAAACATACTTGGTGCTTGCCGGATCGTTCTCAAGAGATCAGTCTACATTTGGACAGGTGCTTGCTTGTCGCGTCACTGATTCTTTCTTCGTCACCTATATTAGGTCAGTGATTAGGTTGAGGTATGGTGGGTAAAAGGGCATTAATACCGACGGTCATGGGTATGACCGTCGGTATTCGAGTCGGTAAAGAATCGAGTATGGTGAAAGGAAAAGTAAAGTACGCCTTTTAGAGGCTCGTTTCGTGCACATGTCTTCGAATTTTTAGGTTTAGGCCGGTTTCCTCACGATGTTTTCCTTCACCGTTTGAGAGCACTAGTATATGGTCAGGTGACCCGTTGCTAGTATCATATACCTAGCCGAGCTTCCGTTCTTCAGAGGGGACGCTAAGTTGTCAGTCCGGACTTCGACAGTCTGCGCTAAGCTATGAATGCTTCCTTCAGGCTGAGGACCTGGCGGCCTATGAACTTCACAAGATCTGACAACTAGTTCATACGAAACTGTTGTTCAGTAGCACCGTCACGCTCCGTCGGCGCCGTCGGCAACTTATAACGTCCAAAGTAGAAGGTCGTGTAGGTAGCCGTATAAATCATCTACTAAGCGCTGTCTTGATTTAATAGTATTTGTTGTGCCCGGTTACCTGTCTGAATTGTCTAGACAATTCAACCTTGTTTGACTTTGTGATGAGATAAGATGACTTTAAGCTGCGAGGCAATCACAAAGGAGCAAATCAACTGCGCATCTCCGTATATAGGTGATGAGCGTAGATTCGATTCCCGGCTGAGTTGAAATTTCTTGGAAAATTACAAAATCTTAGAATTTTACATATTCTATTTAATAAGAATAAGAATAATTGAATTTACCAAGAAATAAATTTTACAAGGCTTAATAACGATTATACTAGGAGGTACTACATAAATATATTTTAGCATAAATACCGGCGAAGACCAAACTAAGCGCAAGGCTTGTGTCTTGGGCTTCTAGAGTGCGGTTACCAGGAGGGGAGTATCTATATCTGAGAGAAAAACGTATGGCTTACTATGTATTATATAATAATAAAAGTAAATAAAAATAAATGGAGAGTTAACAGTTAATAAATAGGCTGACTACAGAAGCAAATCAAACAGTGAATAATAGTAGTCACCCTGCAAAAGAGCTGGCGTTGTGAGTTGTTTGTTTGTAGGTATGTGGCGCAAGTGGGGATAACCAATTATATGAGTTCTTCTGTGTCGCATTAGGTTTACTGTTTACTGTTACCACCCGCAGAGTGTTTGTTATCAAGTCTACGCTATACCATATTTCATCCATATCCATTCGCTAGAGCGTGATATATCTCGCTCAATCCTTTATATAATTAACACATGACGCTACCACGATGAGACAATGATGTCGCTTTATAAAATATAATTTAACTGTAACAATGTTGTTGATATCGAAGCGTGTTTAAAACTTTCCGAGAATTATAATTAAATTCAATAATAATTATGATTACAGCACTAATGTATTGTCCGTTTGATAAGCTATCTTAATGTAATAGTATAACTTTAAACAAATAGTTTATGTAATTGTATCAATAGATGTATACATAGTAAGTGTTTCTAAGTCAACAAGATGATATCCTACTCATCATCTTCCTGCCCTTATCCCACATCACGTGGGGTCGGCACAACATGTATTCTTCTTCCATTTCCCTCTATCAGTCGTCATCTCAGCACTCACTCCTTTCTTCACCATATCCACTTTCACACAGTACGTCCATCTTTTCTTTGGCCTACCTCTACTCCTACATCCATCCACATTCATATCTAACACTCTTCTTGTCACATGACATTCTTCCCTCCTCATGACATGCCCATACCAAGCTAACCGATTACTCCTCAGCTTTTCCGTCAATGGCGCCACTTTCAAACTCCCTCTTACATACTCATTCCTTAATCTTATCCATTCTAGTCACTCCACACATCCACCTTAACATTCTCATCTCCGCTGCGTGCAATCTTCTTTCATCCGTCCCTTTGGCAGCCCAACACTCAGATCCATACAATACGACAGGTCTTATGACCGTTTTGTAAATTTTCCCCTTAAGTTTAAGGGGCATTCGCCGATCACATGTGGTTGCGGTGACCTGTCGCCATTTCATCCATCCTGCATTTATTTCTGTATAAATATATATACATAGATGATATCCTACTATCCTACTTATATTATAAATGCGAATGTTTGGTGAGGATTTTTAGGTGTTCGATGTTCGGATGCTTGTTGTTCAATGACGCCGTAACGGCTTCGATTTCGATGAAACTTGAAATAGATAGAGTACTATACCTAACAGCATATGGGCTACTTTTTATCTAAGTACCTCTCGAGTGAAGCCTCGGGCGGAAGCTAGTTTATGATATAAGCCTGGATGTTTTTTTTCAATCACGCTGTAACGGCTCAACCGATTTCGTTGAAACTTGTAATATACCTAGAATAGCATATAGTAGTTGTCAGTACAGCTGAGTGGACTTTCTACTGATTTTACCCATAAACAGCAGATTTATGCATCTTCTATCAATGAAAAATTACAAAGTTCTAAAAGTCTTAGAACAAACGTTATTGCCCCCTTCGGTATACTAGGTATAGTAGGTATACCCTAGCTTCCGCCTGCGGCTTCGCTCGAGTTGTACCTAGATAAAAAGTAGCCGTAGTACTATTCTAGGCAAATAACTGACATCCAAACAATCCTAACAAACTTTCGCATTTATAATATTACTAGGATATGATTAGTAGGATTTTATGACACACCTTGTATAACTTTCTAGTACCAACTCATTGAGTAGGTTCCGAACCAGTTAGATTTCCAAGTAGTATAACTAGTTTTGGATGAAATAATAGTTATCCGTTCTCGCTCGTCAAAATCCTACTAATATTATAAATGCAAAAGTTCGTGAGGATGTTTGTTGTTCAATCCCGCCATAACGGCTCGACCAATTTGTTTGAAACTTGGAATTGATAAAGTTCTTTACCTAGAGTAGGATATAGGCTACTTTTTATGTAGGTACATCGCGATGCCGGGGGGCGGAAGCAAGTAGGATATAATAAATATAATGCTCAATTAAGCTAGGACTTCTTTATAAATAACGAACTATACTCGTTCGAACTCGTAACCTCTTATTTCACAGTTGAGTATTTGTCACCGTTCTTTTATACTGCGCAGTTACCACTGATACGTAAAGTAGGTACCTAACATCTTAAGGCCTATCACACGACCAATACTTGTGCATTTATTTTGTCGTGTTTTTATGCGGAAATACGAAAAAAAATACTGATAAGGCAGTGACGTTTCTTCAAAACTAATTATTATTACTGATAAAAAATACATTGCCACGATAAACAAGTAGCATTGTGCTATATATGTGCTATTGACCCTAAAGACAATAATAGAGAAGTCACGGAACAAATATTTGTACTACTTATGTGAAATTCCAAATTAATTTTCGATAAGTCTGCGATTGAGATTAGAAGTTTATCAAAATGTATACAGTGACATTCAGTAAAATGCGATCTCACATAATATGTCTACATGCATTAAAAGTTTGCCGTGAGTTCGTGACCCAGCAAGCACATGTTTCATTGCACGAATCATCATCACCATCATCGTAGGACTGCAGAACAACTGAACATAAGGCAGGCCTCCCCCATGCCCATAGATTTTTAGAGCTACGGATTTTGCGCGGCTTGCCCCAATGGTTCTTAATTTTCAATTGCATGCATACAATTATTAGATATGAGATCTCTACATCTTGAACAAAGAAGTATGGCTTCTTATAAGACATATCACTTAAATCATATCAGATGGTGGAGAATTAGAATTAGATTAGTATAATAGAAGATCTCATCAAAAATGTTTCGTGTTAAAAATGTTGCCAAAATTTACAAGTTTAAACTTTTTTGCTCCAAAAAAAGCTCTTCATCTTAGACAAATAAGTATGACATGCCCCTTTTATCTATTATTTTCAAGTGAAAGCCAACTCGTGTTTATTTTATTAAAATCACTGGAATTTCTTTGAAACGTTACTGAAACTAGGTAAAGCTCCGCCTGTTCCTTGCGACCTAGCCTAGAAGACACAGGAAAATACATTATAAAAGATATTTTACTGATAATACCAAGCATCGATGATGTTTTAAATGAACTTTCTACAGTAACATAAATGGCCGTAAGAGGTAGATATTATGCATGTTTTGTAACAAGTTGCGCCACGCCCACTCAGACTTGTTTTAGAAAGTCTGCGTTTTAGACAGACTCAGTACGACATATGTTAGTTCCAGATGGTACCGCATAAGAGCTAGCCCAGGCCCTGTTGGAACTAACTCCACATGACCGTTTGGTTCAGAAGAAAACTATGTGGAAAAGATTCACAATATATCAATCCGTGCTGACCTAGAGACACAATACTCATGATGGACTATAATATACACTGAAGCACATTCCAAAAAGATCATCGATAAAAGTGCTAGGCATGATTGTTGCCTGATTCTTCTAGGCTTGATCGAGAGGAAAAGGCGTAGCTTCACCTAGTTTCTAAGACGTTTCAAAGTGATCCTAGTGATTTATTGAAATAAACTATTTGACTTTGAATTTATAAAGCCTAAGAACTCCCTCCACCAACAAGGTTGGTCACTACCTCATATGAACTTTTAGCAAGAGTAGAGTCTCCATCATTTGGTCCAATATTTCTAGATTTGCAAGTTGTTGAATGGACTATTAAAAGATGTTGATTTATCAGATAAACGTGCAGCCAGCCAAAATATATTTAAGTACTAGTTATCTAAGTCGTAATTATGAAAAGCAGGTAAATAAAATGTTAGGGAAAATATGTTATTGTGTTCGGCTCTATCTAAATCGCAAAGTGCAATGTTTTATTTTTAGATGTGAACAATATGATCAATCATTGTACAATCTTTCTTTGTAAGAAAAGTATTGCTTTACTTACTGATTGACTGACAAGATAACCAACACACACCTAAGTTCTATTAAGTTCTAAGAACCCTGACATAATATAGAAGATATTTTCCTTTCGTAGTTCAGGGGTAAATCAACTCCCTGGCCTGGCCACAATTTCATAAGAACTCTCTTTTTCTTTATTTTCACTCCCTAAAGGGGTGCCGCGGAATTTAAGTCGCAAGCGTTCACAAGTCACTAGTGTAACATCCAAGGGAAACGATAAAGGTTCAATTACGTTGCCTTGGCGGTGAGTTGTCGGTACGTTGACGCGTGCTCTACACGTTTAGAAAGGCTTTGCAACGTTTTGTTGTCCTTTATCATTATTTATAAATACTTATTCTGATATTATACTACTTATATTTTATTTGTGTTTGAGTACACTGTACTTGCGCCCATCACTATATTTAACTACCTAATTATTTTTCTACTCTATTTATTCTTCCTATATTCTACCAAGTCCCAGTCAAAGAGTAAACAGCTTCGTGAAGCCGAGTAATATTAATTAACTAATTTGACTATAACATCAGTGTTTGTTTTCTCCAAAAGCCTACAAATCTGTGCCTGTTGCCATACTGTTTATATTTGAATAGTAGGTATTTGCGTAAGAAATTGTTTCTGCGTCAAACAAATCAGTTCAAAATCCTTTTACCCTTTCTTTGAAAGCGAACAAAAGAAGAAAATAACTTTCAAATTCCATCCACGTTTATCATCATCATCATTTCAGCCGCAGGACGTCCACTGATGAACATGGGCTTCCCCCGATGATTTCAAGAGCGACAGATTCTTCGGTCTGCAAACGTTTATCAGAGGCCCTGTGTATTACTCTTCTCTATGTGTCGTTAAATGTCGGGTACTGTGGAATCTATGAATATAATGAACTGCATTGCGCAATAAAATGACGTGTCTGCGCAGGCGCATTGTAGCCGTAAACAGATTATATCAACGCTATTATCTAGCTCTGGATGCTTCATATAATTGTGGTAATTGTAGGTACCAGATAGATAGGTTAGTACCTACTGTTATAATGATAGAGCAGAATTTAGATCCCCTTTACGCGACGAGAGAACGCAGGTGGTGTATATGCGTTTACTATAAACATTTTATATGGTAATAGACAATGTTACGAGTACATTATCATTTCCGCAATCTTATTACCGATAAAGTTAGCGCAACACGTCACCTGAAGCGCAATACGACGAATAAAGATGCTGGTTTTGTTTATTCGATGCAAAAAAGCCAGCACTTATTGTGCATGCATTCTTCTTCCATTTCCCTCTATGGTTGGTGGAGATTCTACAGGACGGATAGAGAGAGAGAGTGCAGAGTTGTTATTTACAGCAGTATAATATTTACAATAAGTACAAGGTATTTTACAGAAAATAGAAGATTTTAGTAAACACGATAAAGCACACGACCAGAGTATAAGTAAAAGGTAGTCTGACAGACCGTCGTCCGTCCGAATCAACTATTCATTCCATTGTTCGTCGCCATGCCAACTGAGAAGTATTTGAATTAGGCGGCGACGGAGTGATAGTGGCGGCGTAGCTCGCCACACCTCTATCAGTGGCCACATCAAACTCGGTACTTTCTTACCCGTATCCTCTTTCACACAGTCCATCCATCTTTCCTTTGGCCGACCTCTACTCCTACATCGATCCACATTCATATCTAACACTAGATATATCTACTATACCTACCTACACGAGGATTAAAGTTCAATTTCTACTTACTTTTCTTAAGGTTCTGTTGACCCTAGAACTAAATCTACATAAAGCAGGTTGCATTGAAACACCCGTTAAGGCGCGCATTAGCACACGACCTATCGATTGCAGTTGTAATCCACTTAGAGCTGGTTCGTTAGTGCGAACACTGCTTTACTGAGAGTTGAGACTTCCTGGAAGGGAATTTGCTGTACTTCCTCTTTCTTGACTACTCCAGCAGGATAGGGGTTTAGTTGAGGTATGCTAGCAATGATAACGACAATTTTTTTCAATACAATTAAGGTGGCATCTAAGCTTTGGTATGCGGTTACCGTAGCCTCCGAACTATGAACGCTTGTAATATCAGAGGCATGACGCACGCGTTGCCAAAACCCCACATCCCCAAAGGTATAAGTTTAAGGAGGGGCCTTAAACTTAAAGAGCTCTGCAAACCTTACTTCCAGCAGAACACAACACTATTTGAAAAAATAATGTTATTTAGCTGCGATCTTCTGTAAGGTGGAGGTACCTAGGCGGGCTGCTCCAATTTAGAGCGAGAAAATATCGCTGTTCCCTGCCTCCTCTGAGGTAATTGTGCTCAATTCTGAAAAATAAAGCACTCTGACAGGGTTTGTCTTTAAACACTACTTTAAAAAAGTTTTTAATTGTGGTCAAGGTCATCTTTACCAGCTCTAGCCAAACCTAATCTTTGCCGTTATTTGCTGATGCAGCCGCGGAACTTCCTGGCTCAGCCGCAATTACTGGCGAGGCTTTAACACCCCCCCTCCAACCCCACTTAATCCGTACTTATTCCAGCTTTATTCCTATTATATCCCTTAACGTTGCACAGGGTTTGCAGATTTTTGTTTAAATCTCAGAGTATCAATATCTGGGGTGAATGAGTTTTTAAGATTAGAAATGATATTTAATAGTCACTTTATAATATCTGTCAGCCTGTCGGTATATGCATTTGGAGTATTACATATATTTTATTGGATGTTTAGATGTTTGTTATTCAATCACGCCGTAACGGCTGAACCGATTAAGTTGTAACTTGGAAGATATAGAGTTTTTTACCTAGAATAGCGTATAGGCTTTTTATGTAGGAACCACGCGAGCGAAACCGCGGGCGGAAGCTAATAACCCATAAGCGATAACCAATGCTTAGGTGAAGTGTCTCTAATGATGGCGATAGAGTCTAGTAGTCTTCAGTTAAAACCGGTAAAGTCGGCAGTCCTTTGTGGAACACTTCACTCCTTGAATTGATTAAACTACGTATTATGAGTACATTTTGTACCTATGTAACCGTACACTTACCAATAAAATTCTTAGTATCTATACACCGAAGACTCGCACTAGACATGCCAAATTGTTCGCCGTTGCGAACTCATCCACAAACTATGCGCAAAACTCTATAGTAAATCGACTTCAAAGAACATATAAAAAGGAATTCTATTCAATTGATATATTTTAGCTTTCATAATGCTAAACGAACATTTAAACGAGATGTATTAAGTTTATCGAGAGGGACTAAAATTTTGTACATTTTTCTTAACTTGACTGTCAATTAAAATATTTTATTTTTTCTAAAAAATGTAAATCCTTTATTGGCCGTAAGAATTAGCATGTAATTTTTTATTGTATTTTAGATTAAGGGCTGTGGGTTTAATTAAATAAAATAAAAATAAAATAAATACACATCTATATGCGTCGTACGAATAGCACGCGGACGAAGCCGCGCGTAGCCACTTAACTCAGCCTCATACTCAGTTAACTTTTGTAAAAGCTTGGTACAGTCACTTCTAATAGATGTATACCTTTCATAATTTTCACAATGATGCCACATTTCTAAATATAAAGCTGTCCACAGCTAATTTGCAAAAAATATATACCTTACCAATCAACTCATGCCATTTTGAGCTTTACTGTGTACCTACCTACCATCATTAGGAGTATTATGGCATCACTTACTAAAGGTGTATATCATAATAGACCACCACTAGCTCATGCGAACTGGTTTGGTATTGCTATCCAAACGCCCGATATTGCGGTGGAGTAAGTTTCGGATAGAAAGAGAGAAGTAACGCTAAACCAACACTAAACTTACACTGACGCTATACATGAATTTTGAATAACAGGTAAAAATGCTTCTGACTGCACAAAAAACTCCTTGACACTGTTTCAAACCTTTCTCAGGTACCAGTCTCTCACTAAACCGGTTCGCCATTATTTTTTCCATAATTTTAATGCTATACTGTAAAAACCACGATCGTATATCATCATCAGCCTGTAAAAGTCCACTGCTGGACATAGACCTCCCCCAAAGAGTTCCATGACGGACGGGCCTTCTCTATCTGTCGACTTTCCGCAACGTTTACAATATCGTCGGTCCATCGGGGGGCCTTCCAATACTGCGTCGCCCGGTTCGTGGTCGCCATTCGAGAATGGCCTGTCCAGTGCCACTTCAACTTGCCAATTCTGAGAGCTATGCCGGTGACCTTGGTTCTTCTACGATGTACTTAGTTGTACTTTACTATTTTTATTACAGACGAATTAAAGCCGTAAGTTGTTAACGTAACAAGACAAATTACAAGTAATTGTGTTTGTGGTTGTAATTCGCTTAAATCACAGTTCATTTGGCTGAGGTCAGTGTCACCGTTGTGTTGGTGACAAATATCTCAAGCTTAAATGCCCTTGAATTGCGTAATGTGATAATTAGTACATACCACTTTCTGATTAATATGAGGCCGTTTTATGAAAACTCCTTGTAACTTATAGTGACTGACAATAGCATCCAAGGCCTTGGAGGCTCCATTCTTCGTAATCTTGGGGTTGCACTGGTTCTTTCTTAGTAATTCTGATTTAAGTTATTAAAATGACCAGCTTGAGGTATGGCGACCATGATAGATGTTGAAACAGTGATGAATGAGTTTAGTACGCCTCGAAGAGAGAACTTTATTTGCACATAAAAAGAGTTTGATGGCATAGTTTCAAAGCTGTTCCGAAATGCCACTGCCGACCTCTACAAGGAGAAGGCTTGACACGAAAGAAATCCCTCAGAGACGGCGCTGTAGTCTTTGTGTAACAACATTAAATGATAGGCTTACAGAATTTGCCATACTTTCTTTTTAGTTCCGTGTGTTTCCACGTCTTTCGTGAATTATAGGCATATGCCACTGCTATATTTATTCTTGAAATACATGTCGATATTGCATACCTTTTTATTGTACATATTCAGGATACAAGATTCATAAATTGCGACTTTCACAAAAGTATCCGTTTGCAAGTCATGTAAGAAAGTGCTGATTCAAATTAATTATGTCTTTTGAAAGTTCAATATTAATCGAAATTTATTTATTTATTTTCCTTTTCTTTTTCACAGGTAAGATAAAAGCATTATCACCGGATCAATATGATTTTTCTTTGAGTGAGTACAAACATTTGTCATCTAACTTCCGTTATAAATTTATCGAAATACCGCTATAAATTTCGATGAATCTATGGTCACTGTCTACACCTGGTGAAACAGGTCTGGTATGTACTCGTATATATAAAATAAATAAATATAAATATAAATATTCCGGACATATTCACACGGTCAACTGATCCCAAACCAGGCATAGCCTGTACTATGGGTACCAGAAACTGATATATATAATATATATATATTTAACACCCACACACAGAACAAACATCTGTGTTAGTCACAAATGTTTGTCCAGTGCGGGAATCGAACCCCCGACCTCTAGCGCAGAAGGCAGAGTTACTACTAACTGAGCTACGAGGCCTGTCAAATATCTAATGCTCTTCTAATATCTTGATAATCTAATATCTTGATGCTTTAAAGGAAAAAATGCGTGACGCAATCTGGTCTTTCCTAACAGATCATCTTGATCTAGCAACGTTCAGGGTTGTCGATAATAGGATGGCTGATTATTTGTGGAATTTTGGCTTGCGTGTTCCGTCATCAAAATTGGACTGCAGTTCACATGAACTTAATCGCTACTTCCAGTTTGAAGGCAATTGGAAGCCCAGCATCAAAGTCAATGTAATTGGAGAGGAAATCGACTGGATTTTCGGGTAATCTGGTTGATGCACATGATCGCCCGGAATCCGACTCAGATTGAATGGAATCAAATTGTTGGTGTTGACTTAACTTTACGCCCATTAGGCTTCAACACAATCGACATTCGAAGCTTTTGATCATTGTTACGGTACATATTGAGAGCATAGCCGTAGCCCGCGACTTCGTTCAATCGCAATTCAGAATACGCGTTCTACAATTATTAAAGTTTATACACAAACAGTTGGCTCTACCAAAGCCCCTACTATAGTCCAAAAGGTCCTCGTTTTTAAATACTAATAAGTTTAAAATTATGATTTTGAACTTGAATTATAACACGAAGTCATTAGACTAGACATCTTCCAGATCTTCAGGCGCTCAGATCCTAGTCTGAGGGGGTTAGTCAGAAACGCGTCCAAACATTACATTTGGCCATAAAATCACAGACAGAAAACAATTCAATTGTTATTCAATTTAAATTTGTGTTCGTTTTTATTTCCTTTTGAAGACCCAGTTCATTAATCCAAGTGCAACCCAGAGGTCAAACCATAAAGGGTATTGAACTCCTTACTATTTGACCTTCGAATTAATGCACCCACACATGAGTACGTATTCATTTATTACGGAAAATTTTAATTTATAATCCTTAATACAAAGCAGCAGAGTTTACATTACATGGGTGAGAAACGTATATTCTTGAAGTTTTGTATGTTTTAATGGATTCAAAACATTATAATAACAAACAGTAGCAAATGCCAGAGCTCTTTAGGGGGGAAGGGGGTTCGGGGTCGGCAACGCGTGCGTGATGCCTCTGGTATTGCAAGCGCTCATAGGCTACGGTAACCGCTTACCATCAGGTGGGCCGTAAGCTTGTTTGCCACCTCTGTTTATAAAAAAAAAAAGTGCTGTTCTTGAGTATTGTTTATTTCGCTGTGGCTGTGGAAAATGTCGATGTATGCTTGAGTATTTTGTGTAGCCGCTCACAGCTACCTACTCTTTTAACATGTGCTCAATCATGTACATATATTAAACTACCTGAATTCATAAACGATGTCACAGATTAGTTATTAGATTAGATTAGTTTAAAAAGTTACTTAGGATCGTAAGCCAAGCGGCGATTTATCATTTTTTTTTTTTTTTTTTATACTACTGAAGATGCAAACAAGCATACGGCCCACCTGTTGGTAAGCGGTAACCGTAGCCTATGAGCGCTTGCAATACCAGAGGCATCACGCACGCGTTGCCGACCCCGAACCCCCTCCCCCCCTAAAGAGCTCTGGCAACCTTACTCATCGCAGGAACACAACACTATTTGAAACAAATAATGTTATTTGGCTTCCATCTTTTGTAAGGCGGAGGTACCTCCCCAGGCGGGCTGTTCCAATTCAGAACGAGAAAATCTCGCTGTGCCCTACCTCCTCCTAAAAACCGACTTCCTCATCCGACTTGATTTACAAATATGGAGTTTTCTGAATAAAAAGTTATTTTTATCATTATGAAATATAGCCCATGCTACACAGGGATAGTGTAGCTTTCTATCATTGAAAGTTTTTTTTAGAATCGGTTCAATATTTCCGTAGATATCCCCTACATACAAACAAACAAATTTAACTCTAATAATATAAGTAATGTAAATTATATTGGTTGGAACTCGTTTAACTAATGTACCTCTAAAGTCCCGAGATAGTAACTATTAAGTTCTACCCCCGTATGTTTTCAAAATTAAGCTCTTTAAAGCAAAGCAAGTGATTTACACCGTCAGCGTCGACGGGCGGTGGTGGTGCTGGGAATATATTAAATCGTTCATCATGCCACCTCCTAGAGGTGGGGGCCGTAAATGTGGGGGTGAAAATTACTTTTGATAAACGGTGGCTGTTTTTCTTATTAACGAAAGGTACCTTTTAATTACTGCTACCTGCTGAGAGAGTATCATAGGCTTGGCCTTACGATAACATGTCTATAATTCTACTTCCTATCCTACTAATATTATAAATGCGAAAGTTAGTGAGGATGTTTGGATGTTTGTTGTTCAATCACGCCGTAACGGCTCAACGGATTTCGTTGAAACTTGGAAAAGATAAAGTTATATACCTAGAATAGCATATAGGCTTTTTATGTAGGTACCACGCGAGCGAAGCCGTGTGCGGAATCTAGTCCAAAATAAAGACCGATTACCTATATGATAGAGTATTTCTAGCTTTATAGCTTTATAGCAAGGATCTTCTGTAGATTGGAAACTTCCAATATTCTAAAGCGAAGCGATTCTCGCTCTTCGACGTGCGATGATGGTACATGTACGTTACATGGTTTAACTTTTTTATTTCTTTCCATCTAAACGAGTCTTTAAATAAACATTTTTTGACAAAAATCCATTTGCTATTCTTTCTAAATGTGGTTTTATAACTCAACACAATACAAATCGTTCAACCTTTTACATTTTCAACTTGTTTTAGTTGAAACGTTTCAGCGAGTTTTATTATTAATGATTCAGATAGAACCTTTTAATTGGAACCTCTCTTTGATTACTCGGAAAGTTTGCTCATTCATAATTTATCGTTAGTTCAGTCAACTGTTCCAGTCTAGGCACTATGAAGTAAACGAGGCAAAGCATCATAGATTATTGTGATAATCGAACGCGGAATGTTAATGACAGAATGTGAATGTGTTTGATCAGACAAGAATGTTGGGAATGTTGATATAACAGTTGAAGCCCAAAAACTTTTCTTTGGCCACTAAGTGCCTTTTTCACCATCTAGCTAGACGAATAAAATTAGTTCTTCCCTTTCAGTTTACATGTCAATGAAAGAATCCAATTAGTTTCATGTTTAATTTTTATTAAGTTTATTTTAATTGTTATTATTTCATCATCATCATCTTCCTGCCCTTATCCCACATCATGTGGGGTCGGCACAACATGTATTCTTCTTCCATTTCTCTCTATCAGTCGTCATCTCGGCACTCACTCATTTCTTCACCATATCCACTTTCACACAGTCCATCCATTTCTTTGGCCTACCTCTACTCCTACATCTATCCACATTCATATCTAACACTCTTCTTGTCACATGACATTCTTCCCTCCTCATGACATGGCCATACCAAGCTAACCGATTACTCCTCAGCTTTTCCGTCAATGGCGCCACTTTCAAACTTCCTCTTACATACACATTCCTTATCTTATCCATTCTAGTCACTCCACACATCCACCTTAACATTCTCATCTCCGCTGCGTGCAATCTTCTTTCATCCGTCCCTTTGGCAGCCCAGCACTCAGATCCATAAAATAAGACAGGTCTTATGACCTTTAATTGTTATTATTTGTACAACGATATTATTATTGCACATCGAAAAATCGGTAGGAATACTCACATAATTATAGACATAAAAACACCTGTACCTACATGTATTTCAAGCAATAAATGACACTTTACTTTACTTTTACTTAGAAATGCTTATATTTTTTAAATGATCATCAACATTTCAGCCGCTCGACGCTCACTGCTGAACATGGCCTCCCCCACAGAAAGAGCAAATTCCTTATCATGTGGGGGGATTTGCCCATACTCACCACGCTGTTTTAACTGATAAGAAGCGATAATCGGAGATGGTGATGATGATTAGGCACTAAGTTTGATGTTGAGGTTATGGAATGAATTTTTCTTTCTGTCTGTTTCATTTGTTTTTATAAGTTTTATTTGTGTACGTGGTAGTTTAGTCGAGTTCCATCGGGCTATGTTGGCGCTCAGAGACAAAGCCATTGTGTATAGCTTCAATAAATTAATAAAAAATGTCATCGAATGCTGAGAGTGACTGATGTGGTGTGATAACAATTGAAATGAAGTGCTCTCGTGGCGTATCTTGTCTGCTCGCAACGTACAGGAACTGATAAATTGCTTGCTTGTAGTGTCACTGATTCTTTCTTGGTCATCCTGTATTAGGTCAGTACCTTCGGTAAAATAATCAGTGTAGGAAAAGATTAAAGTGCGCCTCTTCTTTTCGTGCACATACTGGTTTCCTCACGATGTTTTGCTTCAAAGTTTGAGGGCATTAGTATAGCGCGCAAAACCATAGGTGCGCGACCGGGATTTGAACCCACGACCTGTGGATCGGAAGGCGGGCCCACTGAAACCTCCATACTTTCTCACTAGGGCAACGATATATTTATCTTATTGAAATATTACTAAACAAACAGCGGGAAACACCGGTGACAAGGCCTTGGCTCCCATTTACATTATACTCAGACAATAAGCTCTTTAAAATTGCTAATTGGATCGATAACGTATACAAATGCAGCCTACATTGTGTGTGACGGAACGAAGCTCAGTGCACAATGTGCAGTGCTGCGCAGTTCAGAGCCATTGATCAGTAGGCACTACCTATAAAGTGACACCAAGCAAAGTGCTAGTTGCCTGATCAGTTCAGTTCAGTTCATTTATTGATAACAAAAAAGAGTGACATGTCATTACATAATAATTGATTTATATAAATACCTATTAGCTAACAAATTCATTTTAATTCTTAGCTTAAGATTGACAATGAAATAAAAATATTGAAAAAATTATATCTTTATGATAAAGGTCAAAAATAACGAATAATAAAATAATTCCATACAATAACATTTAATACAATTACTTATAATTTGATTAGATGTCATGTTGAGTCTAAAAACTCGTCGAACCTGTAAAATGTATGCTCGATAAGCCAACGTTTTAGGCGGCGCTTAAATATACCGTTATTTGCAGCCATTTTGATCAAATCTGGTAACCTGTTGTAAACCTGATTCTGACCTGATTCTTCCTGGCTTGGTTGCGAGGATCATCAGACTCAAAGAGATCAAAAGACGACTTTGACAAAGAGTAGATCGAATTCGCAACGGGTCACAATGCAGCACAGTTTAGCGGTTCTAGAATACCTGTGTCTTTTCTTCGGCCATTGCAATCCTACTAATATTATATAATAGATATATATATATTATATATAGATAATTTATCTAAGAGGTATTGTAATTATTATTAATTACAAAATAATATGACAAAGCCCTATACAGCTGCAAATATACTATGTACCTAACGACCTAATTTTAGTATTATATTCTGAATAATTTCATGTAAAAATTGACGTAACTAAGTGTTCTCCAAAGTCCCTAAGGTTTGAAATAAATGAATTGAATTCAAATTATAAATGCGAAAGTTTGTGAGGAAGTCTGGATGTTTAGATATTTGTTGTTCAATCACGCCACCGCCCGTAACGACTCAACCGATTTCGTTGAAACTTGGAATAGATAAAGTTCTTTACCTGGAATATCGTATAGGCTTTTAATTTAGGTACCACGCGAGCGAAGGTGCGGGCGGTAGCTAGTCGAATAATATAAATAAATAATAAATAAATAAATAAATAAATATTCCGGACATATTCACACGGTCAACTGATCCCAAACTAGGCATAGCCTGTACTATGGGTACCAGAGACTGATATACATAATAGATATATATTTAACACCCAGACACATAACAAACATCTGTGTTAGTCACAAATGTTGGTCCAGTGCGGGGATCGAACCCGCGACCTCAAGCGCAGAAGGCAGAGTTACTACTAACTGAGCTATGAGGCCAGTCAGTATAAATCTCCGAGAACGTTGTTTAATGAAGTCGCTTTCAAGGCGACTTTTGGAGCTCAGCCAGTTTCATTAAATAATCTGTTTGTTCCTGTCTCTGCTTACCTGAACTATATAGCCACGAAAACATAGCTTTGACCTGTAACATATTAATTGAAAACAAGCTGACTTAAAATACCTAATTTATCGAAAATAAAGACGGTCAAGTGCGAGAACTTGCGCCCTGAGGGTTCCGTACCATTGGTCGTGGGTTTGAATCCCGGTCGTGCACCAGGGGTCAGAAAATAAAAATTCTAAGTGTAGGAATTCACAAACTTATATTTGCGGTCGCTCACGTAGTCATTTGTATGACATCGACCGCAAATATAACTTTGTTTCCTAAAAAACTTCGAAATTCCTCAATTTCAGACTTTTGCCTTCAATTTTGTTACACAAAAGCTCCTAGCATTCTAAATTTCAGAATAGAGGTTTTTCATTTTTGCCATTTCCATACAAAAATTATACATTCATAGCCATATCTTTTTATTGCATTAAGCTTTGATTTTTATACGGCACCATAAGCCCACAGACCTTAATAGGTGGTATAAATTTAAAGTTGATACCTTTAGCCGTTTCTGAGAAAAAGGGTCTTGACAGACGGACAGACAGACAACAAAGTGATCCTATAAGGGTTCCGTTTTTCCAAATGAGGTACGGAACCCTAAAAAGGACGCGAACGCACTCTTGTCTCTTTAAATCACCGATATTTTAAATAAATCTCTTGTCAATAAGTATATCAAAAATATATGAATGTTCACTATATTATGTGGACAGTAGATTAAAAAAAAACAATTTTCATGGTCCGTATGATACTATTAAATAATAACACGTTTGACGTGTACCGTTCATTATCATACTCAACTGAATCCGATTACCAGTTGAGATAGATAATTATGGCTGCTGCAGCATGTACGCTCGTGTAATTTCTCTCGTATTCTGTGAGATAGGTACTAAAGTATACGCTTAGCTCTAAAGGGAGATCTGAGCCCCTCCGTATTTACGACTCTGCTGCGGAAGTTACACTCGCGATCACTGTAACCGATCCGCTTTGTTTACTAAACAAGGGTCTCCAATCAAAACAGAAACTTCGCTGAATTCGTTTGAGGTTGTCCATCAATTTGCCGTTGCATTATTAATTTCACTTTGTGAGATACTTTTTATCTTTGTACAGTAATTCTTGCGAAATTCTGCGAAACAGGATTAGGCTGACTTTGATTTATCATTTTGTATCGTATGGCTTGTGTTCTGCGTTCTACTTTTATATGCTCTCGTAAGAGATTTTTTTTTTTTATACTACAGAGGTGGCAAACAAGCTTACGGCCCACCTGATGGTAAGCGGTTACCGTAGCCTATGAGCGCTTGCAATACCAGAGGCATCACGCACGCGTTGCCGACCCCGAACCCCCTTCCCCCCTAAAGAGCTCTGGCAACCTTACTCACCGCAGGAACACAACACTATTTGAGACAAATAATGTTACTTGGCTGCGATCTTCTGTAAGGCGGAGGTACCTCCCCAGGCAGGCTGCTCCAATTCAGAACGAGAAAATCTCGCTGTGCCCTACCTCCTCCTAAAACAGACTGTCTTCTCTGTTAACTTTAACAGATTTTTACAAAGCCATTAATAAATTACTCTACGCTTTGTCTAGCTTGTGGCAGATTTTTATATTACCAGGCAATAAATTCAACTCTCCACGGGGCAACCGCGGACACCGATTCAGCACCCTCCCCCTACCAGTAACATTTTCAATATCACAACCGGAAATTAATAAAGAATCCCATTAATTTGTCCTGCACCTCACTGTACCCAGACAGAGCATTTAGTCTAGTGCACAATTTATGCAGTAGTTACTTACTACCTTCCGCCCGCGGCTTTACTTGGCGCCCTGATAAAAATGAGCATTAAACTTGCATTTTGGACCTATTAAAATGCAAAATTTCAAAATCCTTTTAATTAAGCCCTTACGTATCCAAACAAACAACCCACAAAGTTTCCACGAAGCACCCACAAAATGTGTAGTAGTCTTAAGGAAAATAAATTTTTAATTCATTTATTCATTCATTCATTTCAAGTCCCTATAATATAAATTTTAATTCAGGTAACTTAAGAATAGTACAGATGGTAAAAAACTAATTCTATGACCCATAGAAATATATACCTTAACCTAAACTATATAAAATATCTATTAATTATTGCACACGTATAGGCGACCGGCGCCTCCGGTGTCTCTTGTCAGGCGTCCGACAAACCTCCTGAATTTGACACCTTTAGGCCACATCTCCCCACCCAAGAACATCGACAAGCGATCAGTAGGTACTCTCACCATAAAGGAATTAAAATTCACATTATAGCGAGACTCCAACTTCTCGACCCTCATGGTGAGGCCGGTCTTCTGGTTGAGATACGCCACCATCCCTTCTGCCGTCACGGCGTAATGTACTCGCGACACGTACATTTGGGTGGTGGGCACCTCGGGTCTGAGCCTAATAACCCTATGACTAGCGGTGTAGGCTGTGCGTTATGAGAGTCTGTCAGAACATTGTTTTTTTAATATATTGACTAGAATGCGCACGCGGCTTTGCTCGCGTTGTACATAGATAAAAAGTAGCCTATTCATATACGTTTTAAGAGAACTCTATCTATTCCAAACTTAATCGAAATCGCCGTTGAGCCGTTACGGCGTGATTGAACCACAAACATCTAAACATCCTCACAAACTTTCGCGTTTACAATATTAGGTAGAATCTACACGAATGTGCGGCGAAAGTTTAGCTATAGCTGCATCGTTATGTGCATGAACTTGTGTGAGAATAGCTACGAGCACTAGCTATGGCTCTCACCTGGCGTGCCTCGCGATCGAAACGTCGAGACACCGCTGCGCTGTCTGGACAGTAAGTCTAGCACTAGGCAGGGGCGGCGCACCATTCCTTCCGGCTTCATTGTTTTGAAAGTTACGCAACAATATTAAGGTGAGGGTTTAATTATTTTATGATTTTTGAATTGTTTTTTCTCAATAACCGCAAAACGCATAGTTTTGATTTATATGACTCTAGCATTTTATTTACGTAAATCCAAGACAGAAACGATTGGTAAAACTTTTCTCGATAGATTTATTGTTTAAAGTTGGGGCCTCTGCAACAGTTTTTTCGAAAATACTCTGAGACTATCTAACAAAAATAACTTTTTTAAAATATTTTGTTAGACAATAGCATATGGTACCTAAATCCAAGACACTTTTTTTTTTAAATAGTTAGTTATTGAGATAATCGATATTTTCTTATATTTCGCTTACGTCGATTACTTTCGAGCGCCTTCTAACGCTTGCTATCTCTTTCCGCATTCAATTACAGTACATAGCGCTGTCACTTTCTTCACTCCGCCCACTCGAAATTTATTATGATTTTTGTATCCTCTTAACGTTAAAACGTGCTCATATGATCTTTTGTACATTGCAATACGTTTGAACGTAAATATTGTTGCGAAACTGTCAAAACAATGAAGTAAGTTTTATTTGTTTTAGTTAATTATTTCATTTATTTTATTTTGATTTAAATAGCTGTCTGTTTGAGTTTTTTTTATTAAGTCGTCATACTTAGTAAGTTGATAGCTTTGTTTTATAACTGTATTTTTATGCCGTCTGTCCTTAGCGAAACAAACTAGTCCTTTCTCCATCGCCCATAGATTTACGAAGACCATGGCGCAACAAGACCAGGTTTTTTTTTTATGTTATACGGAGGCAAACAGGCTTACGGCCCTCCTGATGGTAAGTGGTTACCGTCGCCTATTGACATTAGCAACACCTGGAGCATTGCTAATGCGTTGCCTGCCGAACCCCTCCCCCTCCAAAAGAGCTCTGGCAACCTTACTCACTGCAGGAACTATTTGAAACAAATAATGTTATAAGGTTCGAGATCAGAAACAGCCCAACCTAGTCACTGACCTTAGCGTGACCAAAAAAGAACCAATGAGAACAAACGAACTCGAGAATACGCAAATGCGCTCCTCAAATAGCTCCATCGTCATGGTATTAATAAATCCATCCATCTTCACTCACTGCCTGTTTATAAATACACACCGATGACGTCAACACATTGCACTTACCACTTCAAAGTATAGGAAAATGAACCTTATGAGCATTGTTACTGAGCACAATACAGAAACTGCTTGTGGTAGGTACCAAATGCTCGAGCACTTGAAGGAATTAGGTTTTTGAACTCTATATCCTTGGATGCACAGTTCAAGATTGAGTGACGTGCGCGGAGCTCGTATATCCATGGTTTATGGTCTGGTGGATTGTTGAAACTTAAACTGATGTGTCTGAGTTACTGCTGTTGGTCTGATGTGGTCTTGACTGATGATATTTAGAGCTATACGACGCACCGCGACCAGAACAACTAAAGTGGCGCAAATTATGTTTGGTGGTTCGATTCCTGCTTAGGACAAAATGTTTGTTTTTTTTAATATTATTATCGACACTATAAACGGGATATTTACCCTAAAGTTTCATGCCCTATGAGCGCGGATTTGATTGAACAGATTATTTAATCACTAACCTTAATAATAAAATCCATATCGGACGACAGTAATCCCTAATCTCCATTATGTTACAAGGGTAGTCAGAGGCAATTATATTATCCATACGTGTCGGTTTCCAAGCCCATAGCCACATGACTTGAAATGAACAGCGAAATGTTTAAGTATCTGCAATCGTACTCCGTAAAGGAAGGGAAGTTGGTGGCTAAAGACCGTTCATCGTGGAACTCCTCAGAGATACATATTTTCAGCAGTGGAGTTTATCAGGCTGATGATGATGATGATGAATCTTACACCGGTAGTACGTAGTAGACTGTTTGATGATAAAGGTAATCACCATAAAATGATTATGATTGGCCGGTAAGCTGCAATTACAAGATTACTGCAATTTTCCGTCAGCATCCTTGTACATAATATTATCATTGCACGATCATAACTGCGTTATCGCACTATTATTTTCACCGCACTGGTTCTTTCAACGTGTTTTGATTTACTAAGTATCTTCTGACAAGTGACGATAATTGCATTAAAAATATTTTGACAAAATTGTGTCGAAAAGGGGATTTGAAACTGACCATACCTACTACTATGTCCCCTTACTGACCATAACAACTATTAAATAAGATAAAATTGTTTTTTTTTTTGGCTAATGCGACACAAGATTGTATTAGTGGTTTTACATACGCCTGCAAAACGACTGCAAAATAAAAGTCACTTCCTACACTTGGGGACCTCAATTTTCCGATTCGTGTAATCGTCAGGACACTCGCACTTGACAGTCATCTATATTTAACTAGTTTCCGCCAGCGGCTTCGCTCGCGTGGTACCCACATAAAAAGTAGCCGATATGCTATTCCATACTATAATCTATAAAAACATGGTCATCACTCATTATCTGGCATGCTGCTCTTTGTGAAGCACAAGTTTATTGTATATTATTATTCTTAAATTCTGTGTACCTATTATGATTATATACGATATAGTATCTGTATGTGTTTATATAAATGTCATTATATGTATTATAAATATATATATATATGATTATCTTGATTTATCTATTACATATACCTACTTTATTCTGTTTATAGTTAATAATTTTCTTCATAATTTAAGATACACCATCTTGCCCCTTCTCTAATCTTTTCAGTCCAGTCCATCCTAAGGTTGCCTGGCAGAGATCGCTCTTAGCGATAAGGCCGCCCATTGTATTGCCGTGTAAATTTGTAATTGTGATCTTATGTATTATTTCCGTGTGGTGATCAATAAAGTGTTATCTATCTATCTATAACTGTACCAAATTTCATCCAAATCCGTTTGGCCGTTTGGGTGTGATTGAATAACAAACATCCAAACATCCTCACAAACTTTCGCATTTTTAATATTAGTAGTATTTGCATACTTTCAAGTTTGTCAGTAGCAGTAGTAATGTCTTGGCGCCATCTGTTGCTGGGTTTGACGTTCTATAAGTTCTATAATGCAGAAGTGCGATAGCGCCCTCTGTCGAACCTATTTTATTAGCATACAATAGATTTATTTAAATAACGCAATCATTTGACATTCAAATTGAGTTGTTCTCCCACAGTTTGTTATAGTTAATTATATCTTTTTGTTTCAGGTAAGAATTGAATTACAAGGACGGGTTTGAAATCTACACCAAATTGTTTCGCCACGAGAGCGAGACAGACAGGTTTGTGAGTTAATTTTGTTTTTCACCCCACTAGTCATTTCAAGTAGAAACCGTGATATGAACTACTGAAAACTATCAGGCGTATATTTGGCGTATATTCTTCCATCCAGTAGGAGAAACTAATACATTTGTGTGACAAAAATCGGGACACATGAAAGGCACAGATGTGAATTATTTATGCCAATCTACCCCGGTCTGGTCTGGTGGTATCCTATTCCAAAAGTAATCAACAAGCTACCAATTTAAATACATTTTCCCAATCACCCCTTTTCAATTTCAATTACACTCAAATCCTTCTCTAGTCTCCTCTCCCAACACTCTCAATTGTAAGATGAACGCGACAGAGTAATCTAGTATCTTGAATGGCATAGTACTTTAGTCGGATGCAGAAATGAACTTATTGACGACAATACCGTTGAACCGGGGCTGCGGAAGCTGTTAAGTGGCGGATACGACACCGATTTTTCTGAGATACGATTTTTTAAGGCAAAATTGTCCTCTGAGGCTCTTATCCGTCCTCAAAGTACCATTAACCAGAACTTTTTGCATCCTGAAGTTTGAAGCTTTACCTAGTTTCTAAGACGTTTCAAAGTGCTCCTAGTGATTTTATTGAAATAAACACCTTTTGTCTATTGAAAGCTAGAATTGTTGTTGGCCGTGGTGGCCCCGGCTGAAGAAAAGGCCCCTACATATCTCATATCCGCGGATGTCGTAAGAGGCGACTAAGGGAAAATAGCTAGGGGATGGGCAGCAGCGTCTCCTATTTTAACAACGATAGCTCTAACTGCGCTCACCAACCCGCATGCCCAGCGTGGTGAGTATGGGCAAATCCCCCCACATGATAAGGAATTCACTCTGTCTGTGGGGGAGGCCATGTTCAGCAGTGGACGTCGTACGGCTGAAATGATGATGATGATGATTGTTGTTGGATCGAACATTGTCGTGTCATCTGTATAACAGTGCCTGTCGCAGCAGCCAAGTGTGCAGGGTCGTATAGTGCACATAAGGTCCTATATATTATATACCCGATGGTTCTAGAGTTTTACGATGCAGCAAGAAGGAATGTTTGTCGTAAATTTTACATCGCCGACACTTTCAATAAGTGTATGAGATTTTATATGTCTATAACTGACATGACTTTGTTCTTACCTGCTACATAGTACATATTTACGACTAGCTGTACTCAAGCGGTTTCACTCGCGAGGACTCGCAGAATACTGAGAGGAGATACACGCCTTTAACTCAAACTTCAATATATTTCTTTCACATCTTAAACGTGGATATTTAGAAATCGCTGACACACGATTCTTATTAATTGTTATCATACTTCCTACTTATATTATAAATGCGAAAGTTTGTGAGGATTTTTGGATGTTTGTTGTTCAATCACGACGTAACGGCTCAACCGATTGCGATGAAACTTTCAATCGATAGAGTTCTATACCTAGAATAGCATCAACAAATTGAGTTCCTGTTACACAATACATGAAGTCTTAAACAAGTTGAATTTTTTTTTCCTAAAATAGTCACTTAATATGGAATACGTGCAGGAAGATGATAATCGTGAGCATGATAATTTACATTTCGCATTTTCATAGCCTCGTGTTGCTTTCCTGTAGTGTTTTTGCAGCAATACACTGTTTCACGAGTGAGTGTACTGTGGTTTGATAATTCGCAAAGGCCAGTCCGCTCGAATTAAATTCATAAGCTGCATAATTCATTTGTGTTTAGTTGTTTAATTCCTGGGGGGGTATCGAACTCAGCACTCCGGCCGCGGCTTGGCAGTCGGTCTGCGAGCCGTGCCAGAAAGGCGGCCTCGGGGACTGCAAGCCTCGTCAAATTGCAGCGTTTTCTAGTTACAATTTCATGAGCCATAAACCTGAATAGTACGTAATACATAAGTACTGTAAAAAAGTGAGTTACTTCCACTATGGGCAAGTCTCATCATGTCTTCGTTATACTGAGTATAAGGAACGCGACTGGCTCTGTATTACTTAACCTACTAGTATTACTTATAAATGCGAAAGTTTGTGAGAATATTTGGATGTTTGTGGTTCAATCACGGCTAAACGGCCGAACAGATTTTGATGAAATTTGGTACCTACAGAGATAGATTATAGTCTAGAATAATAATAAATAATAATAATAAATATTCCGGACATATCACACACGGTCTACTGATCCCAAACTAGGCATAGCCTGTACTATGGGTACCAGAGACTGATATACATAATATATATATATATTTAACACCCAGACATAGAACAAACATCTGTGTTAGTCACAAATGTTTGTCCAGTGCGGGAATCGAACCCGCGGCTTCTAGCGCATAAGGCAGAGTTACTACAAACTGAGCTATGAGGCCAGTCATAGGCCAGTTATGTAGTTTGTTCGCCACATCCGGCTTAAGCCAAAAACTCTATCAACACAAATATGACTCAACATGACTTACTTATTCCCCATGTTCATAGCCCTGTCTTGCCAAAGTAGCTTTCATCTGTATGTTATCCTTTTTGTGTGATGTGTGATTTGATAAGATTAAACGAGGATATAGCTGAGAGCTGTTGTATTTTAGCCTGTTTACACCTTGTTTTTGGAAGGACATGTAGTTCCAGTAGTATTTTATCGTTCAGCTTGTTTTTTGACTCTGAAACTATGACGTAGAAATGCGCGCTGGCTTGAGATAAACTGGGTTGTAGAATTGAAACATTGTGCACTGAATAACCTGATACTTTATTTTATTTTATTTTATTTATTTGGGTAAACAAACAGTGACACAATAAAACATAGGCTGTAACTTAAATGGTAAATGAACAGATAATTGTGACACCAACACCGTCTACCACGGATTACTTAAATATCTTATTTGTATGGAAAAGCAAAGGATAGTTCAATTCTTAGATTAGGTATCTACATAGATTTTAGAATTTCTGATACTCTGTTGAAAGCCCTTGAGTATTAAATCAGTAGTAGATTAAGCTTTAAATGGTTGGTTATAATAATAGATATCAGTGTCCAATACACTACAGACAATCACGCAACTTTGACTTCAGCTTCCTCGGATTTATGAGAACACAGTTCATTCGAAGATCGGTAAAATGATTCGAAAGCTGACCTGAAGATCGGTAAAATGACCTGACTTCGTCTACAAGTTGGTCTCTAGGTGAAGATTAATCAGTTGTGTTGCTATCTCCAACCCACTTGTCAATACATAGTAAAATGCCTGCCGATTGTTGGTTTTGCTGTAATATGTCGGTTCCGGTCAGTCTGAAAACGAAGGCTTTTTAAGATTGCTTTCTAGTATTGCTAAGATTATCAAAAGGACACTCTAAGTTAAGAACTTCATTGCCATTTCGCTTAAACAATATCACCCCTGCTTGGTATTTGAAACGATTTGTTCAAAGGGGATACCTCTTACTTTGATGACTATACGTCGATTATGAATAACAAGTGCTGTCCAATTAATTGAGATATCTGTATTTCCAAGCAATCAATTGCAATTGATAATTTTTAATATTTCACGTCACGTAAATTATTTTTGAGTTATTTATACCGCAAACCGCAATCCACTCATAGGAAATGAAACAGAGGTATTAATTATGTTGAATAATGTGTTTGAAAATACGATGGCTCTGTCATTTGTGCGACCACATGACAGTGAGACGGGTTTCGTATGTTCGGGACATGAGGCCTCCATGCTTATGAATTTATGAATTTTGAACAAATACCCTCATTTTTCACGAATTCGCAGAGCTTATGTTCTCGAGTGACATTTTTAAATTAACTGGTTCGCTTTGTAAGTTTATGGGGTAAGCCCTTAGAATTTAGAATTATTTATTTCAGTTAAAACAGCAAGCTTACAGTATATACCAGAGTGCCTACTGTCTAAAATTAAAACTTAAAAATACTCTTAGCGAATTAAATATTATACAAATTTTATCATTAAAGATGTCGACCTTGAATTTCTTTGTTTTGTGAATGTGCTTGTTTTATTTAGAATTTAGCTTTGTACATGGATATGTATAGAACTTTATGGGATAGCCGTTATGCTTAGATGGACTTTAAATTCTAACAAACGGCCACTTCGTTTGAACACTCAGCAAAAACTGAATATATTATACTAAACACAGTTCATCATCATCATCAGCCTGTAGAAGTCCACTGCTGGACATAGGCCTCCCCCAAAGAGTTCCATGACGAACGGTCTTGAGCCTTCTCCATCCACCGACTTCCCGCAACCTTCACAATGTCGTCGGTCCATCGGATCGGTCCAGGCCCCCCGCCTTCCAACACTGCGTCGCCCGGTTCGTGGTCGCCATTCGAGAACCTTTAACACAGTTGCGACCGGTCAAATCAAATGTCTGCTTATTAGTTGTATATCTTAGTGAATTCTGTTCCACAATTGTGTGAGTACATAGAGATACTATTGTCTCCATCGTGGTGACGTCGTCGGTGATGTGTGCCAATCAATTAGTGCAAATGTTAGCCGCTCCACACCTGCGTGTGTATGCAGGCTGACGTCACTGGAACAAATGGATGGGGCGATGCAAGCGTTTACATGAACACCACGGAAGAACATAAGAAATTCAAGTGTGGAGTCAGAACTATTATGGTGATGATGATTCACTAGGGCTTGGGACTGGTGTCGCAACTTTCTCGATGGCCATTTTTAAATAATTTCAGAATTTTAAAGCTCATTTTACAATGTAAGCAGATTCGAAGTGATTGAACTTACATTGAGTACATAAAGATAGTTAGGTAAATACACTGAATGTAGGTCGTGGGTGTTGGGTATGGCAAACGGATGTAGAATTAATTGCAATGTTTGTTCACCTAGTTCGATCGGCACCACACTGAAGCTTTAAATTCCATTTTGTGAAAAAGGATCATCGAAAAAAATGATAGGCACCAAGCCGTGTTTGTTGCCTGATTCTTCTAGGCTTGGTCGCGAGGAACAGGCATAGCTTCACCTAGTTTCTAAGACGTTTCAAAGTGATCCTAGTGATTTTATTGAAATAAATGCCTTTTGACTTTGACTTTGACTTTGTTCAACATAACGAATTATTGCAATCGATTGTCAGATACGAAATGCAATAAGAATGCTGTAGTGCTGTAGCTGTGTGTTGGTCATCATCATCACTTTAAATAAATAAGAAATAACACCCAACAAAAAAAAACTCCCTGTATCGTGGGTATCAGAAACTACGAGTTTACCATGGTACCACAACACCCAGACCCGGAACACCGCAGCGGGAATATACTTGAGTATTATAGGTACTCTTTAAAAAACATCTTTTTTTATTTTTACAAGGTTAACTCTCGCTAGTTTTCTGTATTAACAGTTAACACTAAATGTGCTTAGAAGGTCGGAAAAGCTACATCCGCTATAAACACGTAGAAATGGCTAAAATAACGAGCTTCCCGGAAACGTGGCAGTTTTTCAGCGGAGCTTTTCGGACGCTAATGGTGTAGAGTGGATTTTTTTTTGGATCCTTTTAGTTCGTCAAGCGTTGGTTTCGTTTACCTAGGAATTTCGCTGCCGTGGTGGCCCCGGCTGAAGAATAGGCCCCTCCATATCTTCCTATCCGTGGATGTCGTAAGAGGCGACTAAGGGAAAAAAGCTGGGGGATGGGCAGCAGCGTCCCTCATTTTAACAACGTTAGCTCTAACTGCGCTCGCCAACCCGCATGCCCAGCGTGGTGAGTATGGGCAAATCCCCCCAGATGATAAGGAATTCGCTCTGTCTTTGGGGGAGGCCATGTTCAGCAGTGGACGTCGTACGGCTGAAATGATGATGATGATGAATGATGAGGAATTTCGCTTGGAATTTTTCGCGTAAGTAGATGAAAACTGGATTTTCGTGGAAGGAAGGTACTGAATATTTTTACTTTTAGGTGTGCATGCTTTTGTTGGGCATACATAAATAAACATTTCCTGGCTCGATGTTCTAAACTAGCGGGGATGTAAACAAAATATACATTATTTTTGTTCAGATTTTTTCAAATGAGCTGTTTTTGATCTATTTAACATCTTTATACGTAATTATTACACGTATAAACATACATATACATTCTTTCAATTTATCTTCAATTTTGTACTGCTACGAGTTAAACTTAGTCAGGCTCAGTGACTATAATATCGATTCCGAGCAGCACGTAATGACTTTAAATATAAAACTGGAAAGCCTTGAGGCACGGCACGAAGAAAATCCACATAGGGAAAAACCACAACAGCCATTCTAGTTTAAAGTCGTCACTCAATGAGCGATACGATGGTGACGTTAACTAGTGGTCATCATCATCATCACCATTTCAGCCGTTCGACGTCCACTGCTGAACATGGCCTCCCCCACAGACAGAGCAAATTTATTATCATGTGGGAGGATTTGCCTATACTCACCACGCTGGACATGCGGGTTGGCGAGCGCAGTTAGAGGTATCGTTGGTAAAATGAGGGACGCTGCTGCCCATCCCCTAGCTTTTTTCCCTTAGTCGCCTCTTACGACATCCGCGGATAGGTAGATATGGAGGGGCCTATTCTTCAGCCGGGGCCACCATGGCCAACATAGTTCATAGTTATTTATTTGTAAAAACAGATTACAAGTCAACTTTAGCGTACATCACGAGACACCTCGCGATGTATGCTAAAAGTGTGTGCTTCGATGATCGCATCTTGCATGTTCTAACTAATAAACAATCTTACCTGAACTACGAAGTCATTGGAACTTAACAAAACGAAAGCTCTCGATGTGTTTTTTTAAGTTTTACTATTTTCATCGTATTTCAAATACTAATGGCCTAAAAATTGTTTTTGGAATGTATGATTAAAGCTTTTTCCTATGAGACCCCACTTAAGATATTTGTTTTCTATTTTTTACCCTCTTTTGGACCCCGATATCTTAACAACCCAAAACCAAAAAAGTATGATTTGTGGCAAGTGTCCATAGAAAATCGACTTTCCTTGTCACGCTAAAGTTCTTATGCATTGCACATCTATCTGTAAATGTTTTCCGATTATTTGGTTACCCTCGCCAATTTCCCCAAATCAAATGTTACATTTTCCCGCAGCTATCCGGAACCTATCGGCTGTACGTTTCCATTCAACGTCCCTATTTACACGTAATATTTCCTGCATTTTGCTCATTTTAGGGTTCCGTACCTCATTTGGAAAAAACGGAACCCTTATAGGACCACTTTGCTGTACGTCTGTATGTCTGTCAAGACCCTTTTTCTCAGACTAAAGGTAACTTTTAGGATCCTTGAACTTATAGTAGATACCGTTTAGTTTTTTCTAGTTCAATGCATTAAAAAGATATGGCAATTAATGTCTTATTTTTGTATGAAAATGGCAAAAATTAAAAGCCTGAAATTTGGAATGCTAAGAGCTTTTGTGACATAAATAAAGGACAAAGTCTAAATGTGAGGAATTTTTATGTTTTTGCCCCTAAAATTAGATTATTTCGAGACAAACTTATATTTGCGGTCCATATCATACAACAAACTACGTAAGGGACAGCAAAATATAAGTTTGTCACTTCCTGCACTTGGAATTTATATTTTCTGACCCGGTATAATGGTAGGGAACCTTCAGGGCGCGAGCTCTCGCACATGACCGTCCTTATTTCCGCACCGCTCCCCTTTCGAGGCTCCTTCGAGCTAGTAGCGGGCTGGCGCCGGCCGCGTCCGGACGCGGCGTATCGCTTCAAGTTTTTCAATCCCGCGTTGCATTTTCTAAAAGCTTTCTGCTGCAGTGTTTTTGACGGTTCGTTACGGCTGTGTTCAAATAGCTTTATTCAAGTTCGGGTACTCTTTCATATCGGCTTCGTCCTGTTAAAATAAATAAAACAGAAGCTTATTTATGTTTTCAGAGCTTATTACATTCCTGAACTTATTAAAATATTCGCGAAATATTACTCTCATTATATTGAAACAACTTTTTGCGAAACAATCTCGATGCTAATATGGATAGTATAAAGTTGAAGTTGAATTCAACTCATGTTTACTTCAACTTCATAAGTTTTCATATTAAATTCTTGAGCAGTGAGTGCGGTCGTACCAAATTGCAATACATCTTTTGAAATAAATTGATGAACAACGCGCCTCATTGTAACTCAGCACATTTTCCAGTCAGTTAACTATAATAGGGGTAGACAGAGCTCCAAGGTCGCTCTTCGTATTTATGGAAATCATGTCGCGATGAATGGCAAACGAAGTAGCTGCTTACATATTTTCTGTCGTGTAGCAGGTTTATTCTTGGTTATTTCACTAATTTCTCAACCTTAGTTGTCTCAAAAGTCTTTGTTTGTGACCCCTCATATAAATAACCAGTGTGGTAACAGGATTACAATGCGATGTGTTGTGGTAATTGCTCTACTAATACACAAAGAGCTGACAAACAATATGATGTAAATTGCTTCATCCTACTTAATATTATAAATGCAAAAGTTTGTGAGGATGTTTAGATTTGTGGATCATTCGATTCGCTTGAGATTAATTAAAAAAAATATAGAAAAAACAATAAATTAATGAAAGATTTATTTTCCTTAAGACTTCTACAGATAAAATAAAAAAATAACATACTAAATGATAAAGATATTGTGCGCACCAGAGCTCGTGGAAAATATGGTCTTCGCTCAGCATTGTGAAAACAAGAGCAAATTATACCGGTTTGAGACACTGAAAGCCACTTTGTACAAAAAAAAATCCACTAATAATAACATGTTTCAGAATCGTTATTAAAAAAGTATGAATATCCGCACCGCGCGCCTCCCATACAAAACACTCCCTAGACGTTGTAGCTGCGCTGTGCTAGGGCATACGATGAAGTAGCTAATTATTACGGCTTGTTTAGCAAATATAATATAAATCATTTATTTCAGACAATTAACATAGTCCATATCACACATATTATTTATAATTATTATTCACAAGCAGAACTGGAAGGTAAGTAGGTAGAGTAGGTGAAATCTACTTCAGGTACTGCGCATGTACCATACTGCAATGGTTTAGGTACTCGCAGTCGAACCTGGTCGACAACACATTCAGTATGCTGTTGGAGCTGGCCCTGATTCTGCGCCCCAGGGATGTGCACCGCTTGCGCATGGTGCTGTAGAAACAGTCCACACGCGCTTCGGCGAACATCCCCGATGCGCTGCAGAACCGGGGCAGCCCCACCAGCACCCTGAGTGCGTTTGCAAATGCAAAGCTAGAGCAACTCATTAAACATTGCATGCAGTTGAAAATACATGTTTTGTACGGTAGGTCGTTCTTATGCGGTGTTCTTTTTGCGTGCTAAAACTGCATGGTCTATAACGCGCGTGGCAGTTTTATTTATAAACGGTTGATTGACGGAGCGAAGCGTGAGCAGATTGATAAAACAACTTGTGCGAAATGGCGTTGTATGTTTATTTTAAGAAAGAAGAAAAGAAAGAAAAAGTTTTTATTTGTAACGGCACATTGGGACAGAACGAAGCTACACACAGACAGTAAAAAAAGAAATGTGGAAAACAAAAATTCACTACAAAATAATACACTAACAAACAACTAGGGAACAAAGAAAACAAAAACAAAAATAAAAATTACATGCATTAACCCGCATTTATAACCGCAAGCGTTTAGCATGTACCTCGAAAATAATCGCATGTTTTCTAAATGGCGAAGTTACTGAAATTGCCGCGTTATGAAACTTACTACTAAGTTAAGAGCAAAAACGCTTCGCATTTAAACTCTAAACTAAGTACTTTAAATTGCATAATATTGTTTAGGAATAAAACCTAAAGACGCTATTCATCATCATCATACGGGACGTGGACATAGGCCGCACATTGACGAACAGTCTTTGCCCACATGCAATGACCTTATCGTCGATCCATCGAATGAGGGGGCCATGATATTCAAGTATGATATTGAAGATACTAGTGTTTGGCTCATTGTCTCAAATATTCATCGCCCAAACTTAATTTTATAACCTTGTACAAAGGCAACCTTGTATTAAGGCTGCTTTTCTACCGGAGATGTGCTATGCTACGTTGCTATGGATGCGTTTGTTATCTACCAATCATATGCATGAATAATAATAATAATTCATTTATTTCAGACTATAGTAAAGTTACAGGTCTTATTTAACTTATTCTACAGTCCATATCAATATATACCTTAAAAACTAACATACATACAATATAAAAAAACTTAAAACATTGTGACTACTGCGACGTGTCGATGTCGCAATCAGGGTGTCAGCTGACGACGGTGCACGGCGGTGTCCCCTTCCAGGCGGCCAGTGAACCTTCGGAACTTGACACCCTTCGGCCAAAACTCTGCGCATTGACACTCACAGCATAGCACTCATGGAAACGTGTTCTACTAAGCTATGCTTTTATATGCATGGATGCGTGCTATAGATGGTCCCGAGTGGTGTAGCTATGTGCAGAGCAGACTACCTACAGCAGCGCATAGCTCGAGCTGCACATCTTCCTTGCACAGCTACCTCGCGGCGGCGCATCTTCATAGCACATCTTACTGGCTCCGCTACATAGCTTAGCATCAGTGGAAACGGTCACATAGTTTCGTAGCTTAGCTTTCACATCATAGCTGCGTAGCACATCTCTGGTGAAAAGGCAGCCTAAGGCACCATTACATTTGATATGGCCGGCTGTCTTGTCATGTCCATTATCCATTGCCCATCACGTACGCCCTTTGATAACGAAGAATACACGTATTCTTCGTTATCAAAGGGCTGAGAATCGCCTGACAGTTAAAACTATTTATTATATTCTATGGTTATGCGATTGTCTTGTCTTTCATAACGTGGGTACTAATGGGGTAGTTTGAATCGATGTTGTTAATCATTTTGATGGAGGATGGGCAACGAGGTATTGTTTTCAAAACGTGCTATAGTCAGTAGGTACCGAGCTATACCCATGATCTTATATTGCTTGCTTGTTGTGACACGGGTTCCTTCTTGCTCATCCATTATGAACTTTTTCAAATTAGCTATTTTATAGCCCTAGTAGTAGTTTAGTTCGAAATCAAGATTACTACCTAAAACTGTAAAATTAATTTAGAATAATCTCTTTTCGGAATAGCATACATATTATGAACAAATAATGGAGCTTATTTCAATTAAATCACACGGATCACCTTGTAATACTTAAAAAAACAATAGCCAGATCCAACATTTCAATACAAACTGCACCGGCACCGGTATAAGGGCGGAAATGATCCGCCCTTGCCACCACCCTGGGTCATTCCGCCCGAGAGCCCGCCGGAACAGGAAATAAACCCGCCCCGGGCGATGAACCTGCATCTCTGTAAACGAATACCTCAGACAATGGTGTAGTTGCAAACTTGCGTAGAGAGCGCTACGTGTAGTGCTACGGAGCTACGAAGCTGCTACGAAAGCTTTATGATTTTCTACTTTATTCAACATAAATTTATTTAAGGGCAACTTTCTTCTACATGCTTGGTATGACAATGAATAAAAAATAAAACAATTTAATGATTTTGCGCTTTTCTACTTCGTAAATAAATAGAAGTTTGTGCATGAAAGGAGCCTCTAAACCGCGCGTTTTTACTTTCACTACACTTACTCTTTCACCGACTGTCATAGGCTCTTTTCAGGGCCACCATAACTGAACCTGGTCCCAGACCTTACACAGGATTACCATGAAAAAATCAGTGACACGACAAGAAGTAAAAGAAAATAAATTTCGTGTTTTTAATTTTGTATGGGAATAGGATTAATTTAATCCTTTCAAAAAGCTCTCATAAAAGCTGCAGTTTGGTTGAGCTTTATGTGCTTTTAATTTTACATGCATGTTCTATTCATCCAACGATCCATCACATAAAATTACGATCAAACATAAATAGTTCCAACCCCTCGCAGGCATGAGCTCCCAGCTTCACTGAAAGCATTTATAAGCGCTATTTTAAAAGCGTAGAGTTCAAATTTAAATATGGTTGTACCTGCCTAGTTGTAGGTAGAAGTAGATAGTGTTTTAGGCAAACGATCAATACTGTCGGTCACAAGTTATCTCTAATGAGATTCGACCAGCACGTGTCATGAAATAAACTATGACGATAGTGCTTGTATCTTGCGTGTCTTGTATATTAGGGGAAACATAAAATATAAAACGTTTAATTATCACTAGCTTCCGCCCACGGCTTCGCTCGATTGGTACCTATGAAGATAAAAAGTAGCCTTTATGCTATTCCAGACTGTAATCTATCTCTGTGCCATATTTCATGCAAATCCATTCGGCCGTTCGGGCGTGATTGAACCACAAACATCCAAAGATCTAAACATCCACACAAACACACACAAAAAACACAGAACAGACTTAGGAAAATACAAGGAAAACACAATTGTGATGTATGTTAGGCAGGTAAAAATATGATGCTATCAAATGGAAAATAACGTTTAGAAACCTAGAACCAAACTACCTACTTAGTAGGTAATTTGGTTCTAGCTTATTGGCGAACAAAATTACCAGAAAAATAAGAAGAAATTCGGTTAATGTTGTCCCACAAGAATGTTCACAATCATCATCATCTCCCTGCCCTTATCCCACTTCATGTGATGTCGGCACAACTTGTTTTTCTCTTCCACTCCCCTCTGTCAGCCGTCATATCAGTATTCACTCCTTTCTTACTCATGTCGTCTTTCACACAAGAATGTTCACAATATTCTATGTATTTAGGTACAAGACATACAGAAACAATAGAAAATGTACAAGAACAAAGGTAAGGTGGTATGTGTTGTGTGGGACAAATGGGTCCCTAGTGTCTCAGCATATAAGCTGTAATAAACATAAGTACTACGGTGTCGAGCTGGTTTCAGACCTAGGCGACGTGACGATCAAAATAAGAATGTACCTAGTTTGAAGTAGAATGAAGTTGTTAGTAGAATTAAGTTCTGTTTGCACCTTTGCAATGTCTTAATTAGCATTTTTTTAATTCCCTTTCAGTACATTAGCCGTCAGCATAAATAAATAAGTAACACCCAACAGTCACATACAGAATACTTAGCCACACAGAAACTACTAGTACCATGGTACCACAACACCCAGACCCGAATCGAACCAGCATCTCTTGCGTGTCAGTAGGCCACTCGCCCGCTTCGCAACCGAGGTTTACTAATTGATGTCTATAGTCACTTCTGGGTTTAGTGTTTGTGAACAGTGGATTTTGTTTTTCCATCTAACTCCGTTTCGAGTTTTCCAATCAGATGTTTCTGGAAATTGCAGCCATTTCGCCTTTCCATCGTCGGGACAATGTTAGTGAAATTCCAATTGAAACTGGATTTAAATTGGTGACCTCCATCTCCCACTTCCATTACTAGGATCTATGCAATTTAGCCCGTGGACAAGAATGGCATTCGTTTGTCGTTATACTGATTCTTTCTTGGACACGATTTGCGGTCAGAGACAAAGTTGAGTGGGAAGTTTTTACAATAAAAATTAAAAGGCTATTACACATTACCTTGAACATTGTTTTTCAAACCTCTTTTAATGACATTGTCTCTGTGGTTCAAACTACATACAATTATCAGGCAGAACTGAAGCTACTTCGTATGTCGCTCAACCTTTATTAGATACAATCTGGGTGATTGACGTCATAGAATAACTCTCATTTAATAAGGGTTTGCTCTGAGTTAGAGCGACAATTAATAGTAGGTATAAGTGCGGGTCTGCACGGCACGGACTTACTCTGTGTAGCGTTTTGTGCAGACAAAAGTCGATGGAACATCGTCCACGCGGTACAACAAATACACATACAACAAGTACAGACATTAACCGGCACTAATCTCAGCCTTCACGTCCACACGTCTCATTTTCTTGCACCAACTTTAGTCTGCACAAAAACGCTGCGCAGACAAAAGCATAACATTATTATTAGTCCGCTACCGTGTGGACGGCCTATAACATTGTATATCCATTGATAACAAGATTTCATAAATCTTTTTCTAGCATAATATGTGTAAGTTGTAATGTACACTTCATGCCACGCAAAAATTACGCTATCCAGCAAAAACATTCAAATACATACTTAAAATAAACCAGTCCGTTTTTATAACTAGTTCAATTGTGATTTTGTAAAGAAAGATCATATCGCTGACACTTCGACTGCGCGCACAGCCGCTCTAATCCGCTTGTGACGTGTGAACGCGTTGCCGACCGAAGCCTGTTATTTGTCAATAGACCGCTTTGTCCTGTGCAGACGATGGTATAAGTGCCAGATGGAATTGGAGCTATACTGAACTGGATTGCAATAGAAAAATCCGATCCAGTTTAATGAAACTGGTAATAGAAGAATTAAACGAAATGGCGACAGAAAAAGAACTTGTGATACGACGAAAAGGCACACAATATTTGACTCTACAGGCGGACTCTACGGGAAAGAAGAGAATGTATTGACGAATTATAATTTCCATCATAATTTCGGCCGCAGGACGTCCACTGTTGAACTCTGGCCTCCCCCGTTGATTTCCATAGCGACCGATCTTGTGTTAAGTCGAGTGCATAAGCTTTCAATATGATATCACATCTCCTTTGAAGGTATTATTAGTTATGTGTTTTATTAGAAACAATAGATCGATAATGTTTCAATTGTTTAAACATGTATGCCAGTAGATTTGTCGAGGTCTTGGGAATCATGTGCCCAGATGCACCATGGGTTAAACAAAACTTGAAGTTAGGAGCTTTGAAGTTAACAAAACTTACATTATTTTGCTAGCAGAACTATTACTTACAGCTAAAAGCTTACTAAGTATTGTTGTTGCATTAGACTATGCACGTTTCCTCTTTTTAGATCGTTTCTTTGTCTTCTTCTTACCAATCTTGTTAATTTTCGCGATTTTCCGCTTGTGTATCCGAGTGGTTATAATAATTTTATTCATAATTAAACTTTTTCGGTACCTGACTTTGACGTATATTCGAGCAAACGGTCGGGGTTAATATATTCTGACGTAAATACATCATCTCGTTGTCCAGAATTAAGTCCAATCAACCTCGTTATGTTCTTTTTATGAGATAGTGTCCTAATCCCCTTTAAGAATCCTCTTCAAAGGGGATTTCTTGACTCCGCAACGTTAATAAATAGGTATACTTTTCATATAAAAGAGATACATGAACCTGATTTAAGATGTCCATTGAATAGAGCTACTGATTGCGTAGAATCAAGATCTATTCACGAATAAATCGCTACGTTAGTTTGAATAACTGTCTTGAAAAGATTCCTTTGCTTATACTTTCACTTCAAAATTTGATACTTACGCTGCTTTGCTCTTAAAAGGTTCAGAGATTAAACTAAACCTTTTCATAAATACCTAGAATAAAAAGTGGAAAACTAAAGATAAAATACAAATTATCAATCACTTCTGTGATACGAAATAAATGTTTTGAAAGTGACGGGGAAGTTAGAAACAACAAATGGCAGTCGAGCCAATAGGTCCGCGCGGGCCTATTACTCCAAGCGGCCGGCGGCGGCGGCGGCGGCGGGGAGAGCGACCAATCACGGGAAGTGAACCAAACGATCGCGTTCAAAGTTTTTGATATTTGCGACGTCGAAGTGATCTATTGTTGAGAGATGAGTGAAATACTTCTTTCCGTTTGTTTCGTAGTACACTTTGCCATTAAAAAGTTTTTGGTGATCTTTGAGTGGATAAGAAGGAAATAAAATCTATATCTGATTCACTCATCACGAAATTGCCGAAACTACAAGGCATACATACTTGAAATTTGGAATAAAGGTTCCTTATGCACTGTAGGCGCTTTTGTAAAATACAACCCAAGGGTGAAATGGGGGTTTGAAAGTTTGTATGTATATATATAGATAATAGATAAATATTTAACACCCAGACACAGAACAAACATCTGAGTTTATCACACAAATCTTTGTCCAGTGCGGGGATCGAACCCGCGACCCCTAGCGCAGAAGGCGGAGTTACTACTAACTGAGCTATGAGGCCAGTCAAAATACCTAGTTTAAAATAATAAAATACCCACTTAGAGCCTGTCGGTGTGTAAAAACACTGCGGGCCACAATAAACGCATTTTACTCTGATGTACTTATCTATACACAAATCATAGCATAATTTGTGTGACAAACGAAACTGATAAGATCCCTCAACAAAGTATTCAACAAGCTCGCGTGACCTCATAGGGGGTAGTTTCACCCCCTCCCCGTAACACGGGTTCTAATGGTCACTATACCCCAGAGCCGGCGAGCACGTACCGCTAATTTGTATTAAGCCCATGCTATGGTTATTTGATAGTTTTTCCCCCAACTTTTGCTGTAGTTTTTCTGAAGCTTTTATTGCTGGGTGTAGTTATTAGTGAGTTAACGTTTTTTTTATAAAAAAGTAATAATATAATTGTAGCCATAACATGTATCATAGTATGGTCATTTTAATTTAAGCAGTGACGTGTGACTCATTCTCATTTTGATATCTTGACTTAACCTTTCAGTTGGCCTATCGGCCCTCAATGTTTGCGCACAGATGAGTTAATTTGGTCACAGTGCTTGAAATTCAATGAGTATTTAATTTTTAAGCTATGTATATATCCTTTGACGTTATTGTTTTCAATTTATTATGGACCACTCTGGGTTGAAAATATTTAATGATCAAAAGTAAAATGTATTAGAGTAATTGGCTCGGGCCATTCTATTTAATAAAGAAAAGGTAAATATAATTGTATAACTTGTGAACCCGTTTAATAAATAAATAAAATAAATAAATAAATATTCCGGACATATCACACATGGTCAACTGATCCCAAACTAGGCATAGCCTGTACTATGGCTACCAGAGACTGATATACATAATATATATCTCATATATTTAACACCCAGACACAGAACAAACATCTGTGTTAGTCACAAATGTTTGTCCAGTGCGGGAATCGAACCCGCGACCTCTAGCGCAGAAGGCAGAGTTACTTCCAACTGACCTATGAGGCCAGTCTAATTAATGTATAAACACAACCCCTACACGGTATTATTATAAATGAAACCAAAGCAAACCAAACTTGTGATTTCAGAATCTCTGGCTTTCAAAGTCAAAGGTTGGAAACACGAAGTGCTAATATAGTTTAGCTGCACGCCACGACTCCCGCCGAATTTGTAGTTTGTACGTCATTACGCATAAGCTTGTAGTAATTCATGACGCCCTTGAACTTGGGCATTCCCCTTTTTGTATGTCTTCAGAAGTATATATCCGTCATAAGTGCCTTAGTTTTATATGACTTGGTTTGCGATTATACTACAAGGTTAAGTGTTTGGTCGCTCCGAATACTTACTGTAGATATACGTCACTTTTTACTATATTCACAAATTTATTGGCCGCTCTCGTAATATACAAACACGACAGCACACAGTTGAGTCGAGAGGAAGAGGAGCGTTTAATGTTGTTAAACCATAGATAATGTAAATAAGATCATAGAATATATTAAATGAGATCATAGACAACAAAACAAAGAATCTTAATGTCTCGGACTCTTCATCAAAATAATTAGGGGATAAAGTTGCTATAGTTTGATTAAACAAAGTACTGTCCTACGAGATGAAATTGAAATGTTTACTTAGATCCCGAAACCTAGGTAGAGCCTAGTAGAAGCCTAGGTATTTATTTATCAAAATAAACTAGAATGATAATTATCAGTGTTTGTTTTACCTCCAACAATTCCAACACATAATTATAAACCACATTCACACGTTGACAGAATGTAGTTCAAATACTTTAATATTGGGGTTCATGTGGGCGACAATCACAAATCCAATTACTGCTATCGATTACAATTTCGAGCTAGACTGCTTATGAATCCGTATTAATGAGTAGGCACATGACATTTAAATACATTTGGCGTAGACTAAAACATGTTCTGCATGGTTTATAATAATATTAAACAATGGCTCCGAAAAAAATTGTTGTTTGTGTTGGGCAACCAAAGGGACGGATGAAAGAAGAGTGCATGCTGCGGAAATGAGAATGTTGAGATGGATGTGTGGAGTGACTAGAATGGACAAGATACGGAATGAGTACATCAGAGGAAGTTTGAAAGTAGCGCCAGTGACTGAGAAGTTGAAGAGCAAAAGGTTAGCGTGGTATGGGCATGTCATGCAGAGGGAAGAATTCCATGTGACTAGAAGAGTGTTAAATATGAATGTGAAGGATATAAGGGGAGAGGTAGACCAAAGAAAAGATGGATAGATTGTGTGAAAGACGACATGAGTAAGAAAGGAGTGAATAATGATTTGACGGCTGATAGAGGGGAGTGGAAGAGAAAAACATGTTGTGCCGACCCCACATGAAGTGGGATAAGGGCAGGGAGATGAATGGCTCCGAAAAAAGCCTTTAATTGTGATCGCTGCTAGAACCAGTGCGTTGAAAGTTTTCATCATAAGTACTAAAAATAATTGTCTGTATTTTCACTGTAGGTTTATGTTTTGTGTCATAAACGCTTCGAGACTTTCTTCGTTCACAGACATTAATTCATTTTGCTTTTCAGTCTAACTATAAGGTTTTTGATCGCCAATATATTTGCATGGAAAGTATCCTCGCATTCCGCACTCAGGAATAATGAGTGAGTCGAAAAAGCTTTACTGTGCACACACTATTTATAGTTGTTTTCCGTAACTACTGCAAATAGAAAATAGCATTTTGGTTGTGTATAGAGTTGACGTCTAAACGTTCTGACGTCACGGCTCGCGTGCCGAATGACAGGAGCAACCTCACAACGGTCAGTTAGTGAGTTAGATTTTGATTGCCCTCACAGAACCACCAGTAACACTGAAACTGTCAAAGAGAACGTACGTTCCATTTTTAATATTATTTTACAAACTTAAATAAAAACCTCTTGCACTCTCCTTTAGGACCAAGTATTGTGCAGTTTTCTTGCACTAAAGTGTAAACTTTTTGATACAAACTTTTCTTACAAAATTATGAGACAATTATTTTCTCGTGGTACAAGTGCATTGTGATGTGGATATGAGGTGACAGTGAGTTGACGGTGGATGTTGATGTGTAATGATGGGGATCATCATCGGAACGTGCGTGCCTGATGCGGAGCAGGACACAGGCGCGTACGGGGCGCAGACGAGACGACCGCCTAGGAGGATACTTTATGGTAAATGCCTACTTACTGCTGTTACTGCTTTTTTTTACAACTATGGTGGCAAACAAATAATGTTATTTGGCTGTGATCTTCTTTAAGGAGGTATTACCTCCCCAGGCGGGCTGCTCCAATTTAGAGCAGGAAAATCAACCTGTGCCCTACCTCGCATAATCATACTTTCGCTGGGAGCCGTTGGGTGCTGGCCGCACAGGATCGTTAGATCTGGAAACCTAAGAAAGAGGCCTATGTCCAGCAGTGAACATCCTACGGCTGATGATTATGATTTTGACTATTTATGAGATTGGCCGAAGAGATGACGTAGTTGGTGGCCAAAGTAATTTTTTTTTCGTCATCTTAGGTTGTCTAGCAACGACAGAGACTTTCGGACGGCCTTTCTTTATCTCCGAAATGACTAGCCGGATTTTGACAGGAATATCACTAGCAGATAGCTGATGTTATACGGAGTAACTAAGGCTTATCCGGGAAACGCGAGTGCGAAGCCGCGGACAGCAGCTAGTTTCTAAATAAAACTCCAAATTAAACACGCTTCAGTCAAAACGAAATGCTAAAATACATTGATCAGCTCTGATCAGTTCCAGAATTCTGTCTAATTAGTAGCACAAACACAATTTGTCATGTTTAAAATAACTTATTGTGGTTTACGCTGTATTTAAATATATTATTAATAACGTTTTCCCTTCCTGTAATAAATAGTTTTTAATTATACATTCAGGTTTTCCTTGAGCTGTTTGTTCCCAGATACGAGTACATAGCAACTAACGAGCGGGTGCAGTACCATTTGGCCTTAGGGCCATCGTACCATTAGACCCGATGAGCACATTGTAGCGTGTGGCCTCGAGGGCCACTTAGAGCTGTTGGTGTCTGGCCTCATAGCTCAGTTGGTAGTAACAACTCTGCCTTCTGCGCTAGAGGTCGCGGGTTCGATTCCCGCACTGGACAAACATTTGTGACTAACACAGATGTTTGTTCTGTGTCTGGGTGTTAAATATATATCTATTATGTGTATCAGTCTCTGGTACCCATAGTACAGGCTATGCCTAGTTTGGGATCTGTTGACCGTGTGTGATATGTCCGTAATATTTATTTATTTATTGCCTTTGAAGTTAGGATTACTACAACTAGTGGTTCGCCCCGAACTGAGATATCGCGATAAAAATTGCATCGTTAGAATGTTCTAATCTCCAATCTTACCTAAACTACGAATTGACACTTTACCAAGTGGGAGCTCACTTTATATTGGTTTTCTTAATGTTACTATTTACATTGTAGGAAAGCCATATGGCCTGAACAAATCTCTGTCATATGACAGAGACCTACCACACGCCATGCATTTGTATTAATTTTTATTTTATACCGCCTATTGGACCGCTATATCCTAATAACCCCGAATATTCTTGATAGTGCAACTACTTGTTGACCTACTAAACCCATACAGATCGGATTAACTGTTTAAAATTAATGCACTAACAAATATTAAAAAAAAAACGCTCGCTTGATCAAATATAACTGAATAAAACAAGTGGGTTGCCCTGGTTTGAGGCCTGAGGACTAAACACGAGAAAACAGCTCGGGCTCTCGTCTACTACGCCACCGTGGTCGTCAAATAACTTAATTGACTTTGACTGTTATATCTCGGAACGACACCTTAACTTATTTTTCAATGCTCGAAGGTGCTCAAATTTAATACCCATCCAAACGTTGGCCGCGCTTAAGGTTGCTTTAAACTTGATCGCACGACAAGGTAAGCCACGCGCTTCAAAGCCTGTAGACTTCTTTAGAGTAGGTAATTTGTTAAAACAACTAGTGGGATTTCTTTAAAATAAATCTAGATATTTTGAAACGGTTGCTTCGGTCGTAAATTCGCGCTTTTACTGAGCTTGATCACGAACAGACTACTTTAGAAAACTGCAGAGCCTTTATTGTATAGGAAAGAAATTCTAAATACTCTTTCTATTACGTCATAGTTTTCATCGCACTGGTTCTTTCACCATCGGTCATAGGGCCCTGTTTACCGCCACACCTCTAGCTGCGTTAAGTATAAAATATATTATTTGTTTGTGTCCTAGAACCAACAATTTTAAGACAAGTCAATGCGCGAAAGGATCATAAAAGCATCAAAATATATTTTTGTCTACTCTTCTGTAGACGTAGAGTTCATACAAGGCCTGCTGTTTTTTTTATGATCAGAACTGATAAAATAACTTCATCGCTAGTAAAATATGCAGGCGCTCAATATAAATGCCATGTTATGGGCACATTCATATGAAAACTACGCCACAAAGTCGAAGTCAAAAGGTGTTTATTTCAATAAAATAACTAGGATCACTTTGAAACGTCTTAGACGCCTGTTCCTCGCGACCAAGCCTAGGTTAGGCCTAGAAGAATCAGGCAACAAAGACGGCTAGGTATTATCATTTTTTCGATTATTCTTTTTCACAAACTGGGATATATAGATTCAGTGTGGTGCCGATTGACACATCCAGAGCAATAAATCCTCATCTTGTCAAAACAATACAGCAAGTTAAAATAGCACTCTCCGTGAATCCACTTACTTACAATGTCTATGCAATTACAAGAAAACTAATCATTTTAACAACCACGTTTTACATAGCTGTTAAAATGGAATCCGTGAATGTTATTTCAATGTTTATGGCCAAGTTGATTCTCCATAAAAATTTTTATTTGCATTCCTCTTATTGTGAACCGTAAAAGCCTTAATTATCTTCCTTTTGTACCAACATCCGATCTACATTTGTAGAATGCTGTATTCTCAAGGCGCGAGTCAGCGTTGGGCCACACAGCTATGCTTTACTGCACTCTTCAACTTACGTAGGTACGTATCTTAGATTTCATCACCATGTGAACGTCGAGGCAATCCAGCTCCTCGACAATATTCCGGACATATTCACACGGTCAACTGATCCCAAACTAGGCATAGCCTGTACTATGAGTACCAGAGACTGATATACATAATAGATATATATAAATATATATCTATTATGTATATCACACCCAGACACAGAACAAACATCTGTGTTCATCACACAAATGTTTGTCCAGTGCGGGGATCGAACCCTCGACCTCTAGCGCAGAAGGTAGAGTTACTACCAACTGAGCTATGAGGCCAGTCAAACATAGTGAGAAGACTCAAAGCTTTTGAGTTAGTATAGGGTTCAAAAAATAGTTAGTTGTAGTATAAGTGATAGTTAAACAGAATACAAACTAATTATAAAGAATACAATAGCAATGTCTTCCCTTTAATAGAAACTGTAAGAAGAGTGCTATTGGACACATTCTTAGTTGTAATTTACTTTATAAAACGATGTCAAAGTCAGATTACTCATTAGCCTGCTTTGCTAGGTTGTAATATTATGTAGGGTCCAATAACTATTGTAAACTTTTTAGCTGTTTTCTATACTATAATTACACATCTTAATAAATCCATGTAATTTTTCGGTGAATATAACAGGATTTTAATAAGTTTTGGCGTATTTTGCATCCGAAATCATCAGGCAAGCTTACTCAACTTATACCGACGTTTTTTTTATCGCCATTTGATCGAGTGAGCTTAGAATTCTTGAGGAACTAACGACAAATTTGTTGTTAGGTACTTGTTAGACCATCAGACATGACGTATGTTCATAAGGATGTAATCGTCCACTCGGACCCGAGAAATTTTAAACAAATAAGTTTTTTTTTTTTAATTTTATATTCCGGACATATCACACACGGTCAACTGATCCCAAACTAGGCATAGCCTGTAATATGGGTACCAGAGACTGATATACATATAATAGATATATATTTAACACCCAGACACAGAACAAACATCAGTGTTAGTCACACATGTTTGTCCAGTGTGGGAATCGAACCCGCGACCTGTAGCGCAAAAGACAGAGTTACTACCAACTGAGCTATGAGGTCAGTTATGGTCACATGCTGAATAAAGTGATGAAGTGTAGCTTGATTTGAGCATTCGCAGCATTCATTAGACTGATCGCCTTCTAGGATTTAAAAGCTGACTCACTTAACTACCTAGCTCGAGAAAATGAACTTCAACATTATTAAATGATTACTCGTTAATTTCTTCAAGTCGTACATCGATATTATAAGGCGTTCGTTCATGTAGCCTGACACCATTTTTGCTCATACAATCTACGAACAACTGGAAATAATCAAGCAAAAGGGTCTAACTAACTGAACTATAACCGCTATGTATTAAATTAGGATAAGAAATAGCCTAAAGTAACACTATCATTTGCTGAATAACTTACCCGCTGTCAACTCCTAAATATTTAGAGCCCCTGTAATCCTTGTAAGACCTTCTGTAAGTTATAGGGCACAGACATATATCTAGATATATGTCTGAGGTTTAGTTGCCTGAAGAATAAAACTGTTCCTATCACAGAACAGGCATAGCAAGCTTGAGTGCATCATGCATGACTCAATATTAAATCTCAGTTTATGTAATTTATCGAATAGGTACATTCATTTGCGCTGGTTAAAACACTATCATTAATTAATGGAATAGAATAAGAAACACAGAACGAACGTTTTTTTTAACAGTCACATACATAGTCTTGACCCCACACTAGGACTCCCTGTCGACGTCACAGGGAAGTCTACTATAGAAACTACTAGGACGTAGAAACATACAAGGAATAGGAACACAAATGACAACAAAGAACAAACCTAATAGACACCTACTCGCCTATACGCAAGTCCACCGTGAATCAATCAATCAACAGGTGTTTATTTCGATAAAATCAAAAGGATAACTTTGAAACGTCTTAGTAACTAGGTGAAGCCTGTTCCTCGCGACCAAGCCTACAAGAATCAGACAACAAAAAAAAATCACCACACCAGCCAAACAGCCTCGCTCTTTGTCGGGTGCAGCCAAACAGGCCCTGACTTAGCTCGTTGCTGCTTTAGATGTTAAAGTGCAATACAAAGCAGCGCTGGTTTTCAGGCCGAGCCTTAACGCAAGCGTAATCTCCATATTTTTTCAATAAACCATCAAAATTTCAATAAATTCACATTGAAACAGTTTAACGTAAAGCCCAGCTAATCTAGTGATGGGATCGTACAACGTATCGATATCGCTCTATATTAGCATCGGTATCACACGATATTACAGTGCCGCGATGTGATAACGTAAAGCTTTGCGCTCGTAAATACCGGGTTTTAGGTAATGGCATCAAAGATATTACATGTTTGTTGGTAACCAGGAAATTGGGGCATGGAACCTTAGTTGGCCGTCGATGGACAAGACTAGCGTAGATTGTGATGAATGGCACAAACCAAAAAGGCTAACGCTGGTGACTGTCATAGGCGGCCTAACGGCTTCAGTCATGGCTGTACGACTGCCGACATGAATACATGATTACCGTCATGACGGCTGATAGAGATGAGTGGAAGAGAAAAGCATGTTGTGCCGACCCTACATGAAGTGGGATGAGGGCAGGGAAATGATAAACGAAAATATTGTATTCCGACCACCATCAACATGGGACTACTTGTGGTATGTACCAGCTGTAAATCAACAAAACAACAATAAATTCCGTATCTAGAACCAACAAAGTAATGTATGCGACACCACACAAATAGCCACATTCAATTAATCGTATGTATGTACAAGTAAAACAACACACATTGATATTACAAGCCTGATAGCGGGACGGTTTTAAATATGTAACTCTACATAAAAGTCTATATTTTGACTACCTCGGCGGCGTAGCGGGCGAGTGCCCGTTTGAGTCGCAAAAGGTGCGATTCCCGTTGCTGGACAATTTTTTTCATGATCAGCAAAATTTTTTTCCTGGTCTGGGTGTTGTGGTACCATAGTACTCGTAGTTTCTGATAGTTACGACACAGAGGGAATCCTAGTGGGGGTCAGGATTATGTAGGGATTTATTTATTTATATAACCACACTTTCCGCTAGATAACGGTGATCCACCACTGATCGACGCTTTGAGCCGAGGACCATGTTCAAAGACTTTCGGCCAGACGAGAAGTCGTCTTCGTGGTGCAGTGACTGCGCTTACCGTATACCGCTTGTGATAGTCCTAGACTTCCGAGTTCACTGGACGTGTTAGCTCCTATTATGAGCCCTGTTTAAACAACTCTGAAATACATCAGATCGGCACATTGTTGTTTGTTGTTCAATTGATCATCATCTCCCTGCCCTTACCCCACTTCATATGGGGTCGGCACAACATGTTTTTCTCTTCCACTCCCCTCTATCAGCCGTCATATCAGTATTCACTCCTTTGTTACTCATATCATCTTTCACACAATCTATCCATCTTTTCTTTGGTCTACCTCTTCCCTTATATCGTTACACATTCATATTTAACACTCTTCTAGTCACATGACATTCTTCCCTCCGCATGACATGCCCATACCACGCTAACCTTTTGTTGTTAAATTATTCGACTAAATTAAATACCAAAACGTAATACAAATTAATTATCAAAGGTATATTTGTTGTTAATACTAATAACTGTTATTATCTATTCGAGAACTCTTGACCTTGATTTGATTGTGTTTTAATTGAATACAATCAAATCAAAGTTTGGTTATTTATTACATAAAGTTATTGTAATTATTAAAGGCCAAAAGTTCTACCTGACGCTGTATAAATCATCTATAAAAGAATTAATAAGGGAAAAAAAAGTGTTTCTAAGCAGAATTAAAATTACAGAAAAAGAGAGAGATTTTTGATTTTGCCTATCCGATTGCCCTTGGTGGGGTACATCACAAAATAACTATAATGTATTTTGGACTTTTAAAAATGTTTTATAAACTGTAATCAATCCAATTCTTTGAAGTAATTTATAAAAAAATCTTATAAGTCCAAAATATTACATAAATACAGTAACAATCAGCTTTTCGTAATGCTTTTAGGAACACCAACATACATATAAACAAAGTCTTTCTTCTTCGCAGCCATGTTCTTAATCGCAGGTGTTGTCTTCAGCATCACTATAGATCCGCCAGGTCCTTGTTCCTCACCAGAACCAGATTTCTCTTCATGGTGGATGCTGTCTCCATGTTTCTCATAAATTTCGTCAATGTTTATAGGCGAGCCTTTAGTATAGCTTTCTTGGTTATCGAAGTTTTCCTTCTGTAGTCCATTTTGACTCTTAACTGATCCCCGTTGATTATAATATCCCTGGTTATTAATTCCTTGCGCTTTAATACCAGGAATGGGGCCCGGTGGATCCATATGTCCAGGTTGAGCCATATATCCAGGTGGACCCAAATATCCCGGTGGACCCATATGTCCGGGTGGACCCATGCCCATATAAGGGATCCCTGGACAGGGATACACAGAGTGCATGCTGGGCATAGGCATGTAACATGGTGCAGGAGGCGGTAGTGGTACGATTGGCATCGGTGGTGGTGCTGGTATAATTGGAGGCAGGGGAGGCTTCTTCTTGCAAGGTTTGAAGGCAGGACATGGTTTCCTTGTTGTTGTCGTTGTTGTGGTCGTGGTTGAGGTTGTGGCTTTCATAGTCAGTTTCTGAATCCGAGGAGGAATCATGTCCACCTCTGTGTCAGAGCACGGGGGCTGGCTAGGGCAGCCTTCGTTCTCCGGGGTTTCGGAATAATAGGCCTCTGTATAGTGTGTAATTTCTGGATATATTGTAGGCACTGTATTTTGTACTGTGGATGGTCTGATAGTTATTACAATTGGCTCTGGGTAGTGGTAAGTTTCTTGATAGATTGGTGGTCTTGGGCTCTGATGCTCTGAAAGAAGACATATTTTTATAGATTCAACATATTTTAGTTTATTTGGTTCAATAACTGAACTGAACCAAATAAACTAAAATATGTGACGACCTCGGTGGCGTAGCGAGCGAGTACCCGTCCGAGACGCAAGGGGTGCGGGTTCGATTCCCGCTGCGGGATAATTGTTTGCACGATCTGCAAATATTACGGATACTCGCTCGCTACGCCACCGAGGTCGTCATAATCTTTTGTTATTCCTGCGACTATTCAAACAGTCAAGTTTTCAATAACTATCTTTCATCCCGCACTGGACCAACATTTGTGACTAACACAGATGTTTGTTCTGTGTCTGGGTGTTAAATATATATCTATTATGTATATCAGTGTATATCAGTCTCTGGTACCCATAGTGCAGGCTATGCCTAGTTTGGGATCAGTTGAACGTGTGTGATAATGTCCGGAATATTTATTTATTTATTTTTATTTTTTCTAACATGTTTTTCACTATCTGTTGCCTTGGCCTCAATGCCAAAGTTTTATTCGTCGATGTTTTCCTTCACCGTATTTCAAACCTTTAAAATTCACTTTTAGTATCTTAGTTGCATACCTGGTGTGCCTTCCCGATGCATTTTTTTCAACTTTCCTCTTCCTTCTTCCATCATCCTCTCCCGTCGCCTCTCCTTGCACTCCTTGCACATGGCGCAGTACACCTCCAGGGCATCAGCATTGCCCGTCTCATCACGGCAGGTGCGGCAGGCTGTGCGGCAGTCCACAAATGCAGTCGCTGAGGGTATGATGATCAGAAGCACAAGAAGATAGTACTCCATATAATTACTGAAACAGACACGTTAAATAAAACTAACATGTAGGTAGGTAGATAGTAATTTTAGAACAAAATATACCTGTTTTCACGGTTCCGTACCTCAACAGGAAAAACGGATATTTTAAAGGCTCACTTCGTTGGCCGTCTGTCCGTCAGTCAAGACACTTTTTCTCTTCTTATACCAAATATAAAGTCTGTTTAGCTTATGCATAGTGCTGTAAAAAATCAAGCTTGGAAAACATAGTACAGGCCACAGGCTATGCCTAGGCCGCCACACCGTCTTAAGCTATCTGTTTCCTATAATTTATTATACTAGGTTACGCCCGCGGCTTCGCTCGCTATGAAGATAAAAAGTAGCCTATATGCTATCATCATCATCATCAGCCTGTTGAAGTCCACTGCTGAACATAGGCCTCCCCCAAAGAGTTCCATGACGAACGGTCTTGAGCCTTTTCCATCCACCGACTTCCCGCAACCTTAACAATATCGTCGGTCCATCGGGGGGCCCTCCAACACTGCGTCGTCCGGTTCGTGATCGCCACTCGAGAACCTTTGTTCCCCAACGGTTGTCAGCTAATATAATGTTGTTATTATAATATAATGTTGTTGCCTATATGCTATTCCAGACTATAATCTATCTCTGTGCCAACTTTCATCCGAAACCGTTCGGCCATTTGGGCGTGATTGAACCACAAACATCCAAACATTCTCACAAACTTTCGCACTTATAATATTAGTAGGATACATTTTTATACCTTCGTATTCTTCCAATGTAAAATGAGAATCTTTGGTGCAGTCCGTTCGTACACACTAGCACCTAAGGGGGCTCGGTAGCGCCACTGTATGAGTGGCTGACTGATTCGACTTGAACATCATAAAGGTCAAACCAGAAGCGACCGCATGCTTAAGCTCCCATCCGATTCCGTCCAGAGATAGTTCCATGCAACACACGCTCCCATATGTATATGTACAGTGCGATTTTATGTAGTTCAACCCTACCTTTCCCTTTTATGAAACCCTCACTGACTGCTTGTTGTAAAATATTAAAGATTTGCACTTTAGTACGCTCAAAGGTTTTTCTCCAGTCGTATTTTATTTTTACGACTTGTTGACGCCATCGCGGTGTTTTATGGCGAAATGAGAATTTATGCCTATTTCCATGCGATAAAAACGCGTTTTATATAAATAACTTACGCGTTATAAACGTGTGTTTTATATTTGAGTAATATTTACGATTTTCATGCAGTTACTAGACATATACCCGTTTTATACGTAACGCGTAACGTGTATATGTATTTAAGTGGCTTCTGGTAAATTGATTTATTACTACAATATAAGCACGTTTGTCACAGTCTGATGAAGGTGACGCCTATGAGCTCCCCCACTATTACTCATAATTTTGAGGAAAGAAGCATCAGACGTTAGCCCCTCTTTGATTAGTTTCCTGTTTTGAAGTGAGTCCAAAATATATGTATTTCCTTTCTTTCTTTTCTTTGATATAAACTTCATTTAATTAATTTATTATGTAAAACTATAGAAAATTAAACAAATCCACCATAAAGACTTTGCATATAACCGTTCGTAATAAAGAAACGTTGCATAATCCCCCCACCCCCCTAAAAGGGGGTTACAAGTCAATTATCTCGCTCGACCGCGCGGAAACATTTGATTCACCCCCTTGCTAACTGCCCTGGCTGCCTGGCTGACTGGCCTGCTCGAGATCATGTCTGCTCCAGTACTTTTCAATTCCACTCGCGCTTCATTAAAACTGGTGTGTTTTTATTGAAATAGGCGAACCTCTGAATAATTAACTTTATGCTGTTAGCTTTTATGGATATTTTTTTACAAAACATACCTGAATTTAATTAATCCTAAATAACAATATAACATTTTCAAGTCCAGGAACTTTGTTTCTATGTTGATTCATTCCTCAGAAAGAGAATTCCTGAGAAAACCTCATTTTTATTAACTCGAAAATTGTAACAAATCGCTCAAACGTATTTACTTTGTTTACTGTTTAGAAGAGCGAACGATTTTACCGCTAATTAATACCAGCATAAACCACATCCATCTTATTACACGCTGTAAACAAGGTAAAGATAATGTAAACAAGCCTGTAAAGTGCCTAGTGGGAACGAGTGAAGATTTTCTAAACAGGAACGCGATCTTTGAATACGAAAGAAGGCTGAGTCGGGTCGCGATCCAATTTCATTCCCCCTTGTTGAATCGACAGCAGATAATTGAATATTTTACAAAATAAGTGGCCGCTTAGACTACTACAATGGCCAACATAGATAGTCCTCGTGGTAAAATGTATCTGAATACCTTGTTCTACTGTTTGCAACTAAGGAATGACTGGCCTCACAGCTCAGTTGGTAGTAACTCTGCCTTCTGCGCTAGAGGTCGCGGGTTCGATTCCCGCACTGGACAAACATTTTTGTGATGAACACAGATGTTTGTTCTGTGTCTGGGTGTTAAATATTTATCTATTATGTATATCAGTCTCTGGCACCCATAGTACAGGCAATGCCTAGTTTGCCTCATTTTCAGTTGACTATGTGTGATATGTCCGGAATATATATATATATATATATATTATACAGTCCGCGCATCCGCTGGATTTGCATCGCAACTGATCGCAACCAATCTCAAGCCAATAATTTTACCAGCTGGATTTTGTTTTAGATGGGCAAGCGCATTCGTTTCTTAGTTGGTTAGTTCTACTGTGGATACGTAGGTAAACTACGGCTTATAATTCGTAGTCCAGTCACGCATAGCCGCGCGGTTCGGTCGGCTGCCTCCTTCCTCAAGCAAATTGCGCACTGACAGATAAGAGATATAACAATCTATAGATGATCAAATGAACTTCAGTGAAGTTCGATCACTATTGTATGAATCGCTTCATTCGAATATATAGTATGATTAACATGTAGTATCCTTTAGTTTACAGGCAACTTTGCACAATTTTTAGAGAGAATTTACTCGATTTAAAACATCAAAACTTTATCGATATGCCATCCCTAGCCCGTGCGCATCGACTTTACCTGATTCTTTCAGAGATTTTGGAAACAAAGCTTCCTATTATGGGATTTATTTTAAAACACAAAGTATCTGTGTTATAAAATACGGGTGGGTAGGGTAATTGACTATATATTCGAATGAAGCGATTCATACAATAGTGATCGAACTTCACTGAAGTTCATTTGATCATCTATTGGTACTTCATCGCTTCATTCTTCATATATAGTATGATTAACATGTAGATATTCAGAGATGGAAGGTTTGTTTTACTCCAGACAAAATGTTCTTCATAGGTATCAAATAATAAAAATATTTGTATAACATAAAGAGTGTTTATTTTCCGTAATCAACAAAATTTAATAAAGCATAATTTACATAAGATCGATTTATCTTAACTAAAAAACATATATTTGCAAATAATAATCTAAGTTTGATTTAATTTTAATCAATTAGAAGAGAAGACGACTGCTCTAGCAAAGTCGCTTTCATCCGAGTCTAGAATAGGCCTGTTATAAAAACGGGCAAAAGCTGTGGACGTGCCGGTCCAGCCGGCAGTCTTCCTAATCGTGTCTACGCTGAGTCCCGCGGAGCTCGCGGCGGACGTGGCCGCGTGCCGCGTGCTGTGCGCGCTGAACGTGCGCGTGTCCACGCCGCTCTCAGACAACACCTGCTTTATCCAACGGCTGATGGACTGAGCCGTTGCAGCTCTGTGTGGCCGTTTTGTGGTCAATAATAGGTTACCCGCGTCCGAGGTTCTCAAATTTTTTGTTACAAAAATATAATCCTTGAGGACTGAAGCGGGACAAATGTTAATGTTTTCCCGAAAATACGGTAAAAACAGCACCGGCTGTTCTCGGCCGGGAGCAGAGGTTTTTATTATGTCCGATATGGCTATCTTAATACCGGTCTGTGCTATTGTTATATTTTCTAATTTTATGAGAGAAAGTGTTTGAACCCTATGCGCTGTGCATAATGCTAGTAAAATTGCTAATTTTTTAGTGATTTTTTCGATACTTATTTCTAAATTTGGATGCCAATTCGACACAAAATTTAGGGCGACTTGGGGATCCCAAGTAGAAGTATACTTGGGACGATTAGGTTTAAGTTTATAGGCTCCTTTGAGGAGTCGTCTAATACGATCGTCTGTACCAATCGTATCAACTAAAAATAGCGACAATGCTGAGCGGTGACTATTAAGAGAGCCATACGAGCATCCTTTACCAAACTGCTCCGTTAAGAAGTTAAGAACTGATGTAATTGAAAAATCAAATACGTTTCTATTATTTTCCATACAAAACTGCCACCAAAGCTTCAAGGTAACGCTGTACTGCTTGAGCGTGTTATCGGACAGTGACGCGATCATTAGGTCAAGCGCTTGGGGCGGGGAGCCGCGGCGCATGAACGCCGACCGCAGAGCTTCGCGGCACCCAGGGTAAGGTTCGCATTCAGCGGGTGATGCTCCCTGAAATGAGAAATGTAGATATCTTAGATGGGTACCCTTATATTATGCAGGAAGGGAAACCACGGGTATATATATGACGGTCAAAACGGTCTGGTTATCAAAAAATGAAAATGTTACATTTGGCATTGCTACGAGAGGCAAATAAATCAATCTCTAGATAACCTAATTGTGTAATTGAAAGGAGAGATCATCTGGGTCGATCTTTCTAGATTCTGCGTCCGCGCAGTTTTCTTTGGTATTCACGTATGAAGCCAATAACCAAGTTGTTTAGATGGGGAAATCCTATTTACTTATATGTGGATGTGTGTAGCACACTGTGTACGTTATTATCGACTCTAAACAATATTACCCAGTTAGATTCGTTAGTGAGAAAACTCATTAATCCTAAAAAGACGGTTAACAGTTCTAAATAGTTATTTTTGTAAAGCAAAAAATTGTGACATTCTAATAGTTTAGTGTACAAAAAACCATATTTTGTGGCAGAGCAAGAACACCAATTAATTTAGCGAATTCGCAAATGATACACCTTGGTAGGCGTGAGAACTTTATACTAATAGGCTAATATTGTTGCGCTTTTCCGAAGAAAATGACAATGATAACTCATCATAATCATCATTCCAGCAGTTTGAAGTCCACTGCTGAATATCGGCCTTCACCACCAATTTCTGGATTTACTTCGTAAATTGCCCATAGACCACGCCGGGTTGGCGAGCGCAGATAGAGTTAGCTTTGTGAAAATAGGGGCCGCTGCTACTGCTGTGGAACAAGTTTAGTCGCTGTTCTACTTAATACTCCACTTTAAAATGTGTACTTGATAGTATGAATTTATTTAGAGGCTTCAAGTTTAGTATGAATCCAACTTTTTTTTTTTTTTTTAATATGCTGGTCATGACTCGGATTGCAATAGAATAATTTTTGAATAGCGTTAGTAAATTTCTAGGCTATCATCACGTGTGAACGTAGAACGTGGCACTACAGATTGAGTCACATTTTACAAAATGGGATTGTATAGATTACACTATAACTAGTAATATTAAACCAACAGTTATAATTAAATGTTAGTCTGCCTGCGTGTACCTGCGTTATTGCTGCGCGTTGGCACGAGGCTTGGCCTGGTTGAAGTTCTTCGCTGACGTTTGGTTCGTCAACGACGGGGGATACGGCCTGCGTGCTGCTGGTGCAGGTTTCCGCTGACCTCCCCGCCCCCCCCTGAATGACGGGTATCGAGGAGGTCCGTTCCAATTTCCCTGATGGATAGGACGAGTGATCGATGTCTCCTGGTTGGGAGTGGCGATCTTCTGAGCGGCTACTTTTCGGATTTGAAGGCCTTGTTTTTCGATTGCCTTACTAGCTTTGATTTTATCAGCAAGTGAATTTCCGAAGAGCGTTTCGTCTCGCTCGGTATCCTGGATCATGTGTAAAAAATTATGTTCTAGGCTCGGCGTGATCAGCTTTTTTCTATCACAAGAAAATGAATAGTGTAAATCCGTCAAGAGGCGGCATCCGTCACTGAGGGACTTTATGGCCCGAACTTTATCCTGGGTTTGCAGCAATGTATCCATAGCTCGATTTATTGCGGAGATACCCGCGCCGAGAGCTTGTTGAAAACCATCAAGTTTTTTGTCTCGATTTCGAACAACCTCCGATACTGCGGCTGAAATTTCGGCGTTAAGCTTAGGCGCTTGCAATAATTTGCAATTCGATGGAATTCTGTATTCCTTCATAAGATTGCCTTTTTCCTCCCTAGGCAATCCTCTCCTCAATAATGGAAGCCATATATTGGCCAAGCTGTCATGGATGGGCTCGCCGAAATCAGGAGTATCCGTCGTGGAAGCACCGAGAGCTGCCAATAGTTCTGGGTCTAGGCTTGGTTCTGATGAGGCCTCTGCCGAGGCTACTATGGTGTCTTGCACTTCATCTGGGTCAGGCGGTGCTTGTGGTAATGGCGGTTGTGATTGGTGCTCATTCGGTTCGTTTTCCGACATGGTGGTTTGTGGCTCATGGAACTGTGGTTTTCCATTTGACAGATCTAAAAATAAATAATCATGGTATAAATTTCATTTCGGTTATCAATAATAATATAAATTATTATTGAGGGTAATTCGAAATAATGCAAAAAGTTATAGTCTCGCAGACAAAAATGAACAGATAAACGTGAAATCAATTACATTACACTTAATTTTCTGCATAAGTTTATCGCGAGTAGCTCGCAGCTAACCGTGTTATCGCAATTGACTCGCAGTCAATCCCGATGTATTGCATTCATAAACATAGGTATTGTCTTGCAGACAAAAATGAACAGATAAACGTGAAATCAATTACATTACACTTAATTTTCTGCATAAGTTTATCGCGAGTAGCTCGCAGCTAACCGTGTTATCGCAATTGACTCGCAGTCAATCCCGATGTATTGCATTCATAAACATAGGTATTGTCTTGCAGACAAAAATGAACAGATAAACGTGAAATCAATTACATTACACTTAATTTTCTGCATAAGTTTATCGCGAGTAGCTCGCAGCTAACCGTGTTATCGCAATTGACTCGCAGTCAATCCCGATGTATTGCATTCATAAACATAGGTATTGTCTTGCAGACAAAAATGAACAGATAAACGTGAAATCAATTACATTACACTTAATTTTCTGCATAAGTTTATCGCGGGTAGCTCGCAGCTAACCGTGTTATCGCAATTGACTCGCAGTCAATCCCGATGTATTGCATTCATAAACATAGGTATTGTCTTGCAGACAAAAATGAACAGATAAACGTGAAATCAATTACATTACACTTAATTTTCTGCATAAGTTTATCGCGAGTAGCTCGCAGCTAACCGTGTTATCGCAATTGACTCGCAGTCAATCCCGATGTATTGCATTCATAAACATAGGTATTGTCTTGCAGACAAAAATGAACAGATAAACGTGAAATCAATTAGATTACACGTAATTTACTGCATAAGTTTATCGCGGGTAGCTCGCAGCTAACCGTGTTATCGCAATTGACTCGCAGTCAATCCCGATGTATTGCATTCATAAACATAGGTACTAAGTTGGATCTCGCAAACTTACCTTCAAGGTTTTCGTCATCTGACGAATCCAAAGGGCGTACCATACGACGTTTTTTCTTCACTTTTTCTTCCAATTTCTTTATTTTCCGATGGTAATGCACTAGTTTGTCTTGGGCACTGCGTTTCGGCATTTTTGCGTAAACGTGTGCGCTCGTTGCCGTGCACAAAAAAGGAATGAGGTAAAGTCGATGCGCACGGGCTAGGGATGGCATATCGATAAAGTTTTGATGTTTTAAATCGAGTAAATTCTCTCTAAAAATTGTGCAAAGTTGCCTGTAAACTAAAGGATACTACATGTTAATCATACTATATATGAAGAATGAAGCGATGAAGTACCAACAGGACGGTGCAAACAATGGCCTACAAAAAAAAAAAACTACTCTCACCCCAGGGGAAAATTCTCAAAAAATATAAAAATAATCCTAAGGGCCGTGTTGGCCGTGGAGGTACCCCGACTTTCCATCCGAAGGTCGTGGGTTCGAAGCCGGTGTGAAGACAAGTGAAGTAAAACATCGTGAGGTAACCACATAGTATTCCTATAAGCGTCGATGTGCTTGCAAACTGTCACGTATGGAATACTCGCTACTTCAACATTTGTGCATGTGCAAGTCGTAGCCCAATTTTTTTTTTTTATAATAATCTACATAATAATTCACGGAACATACATGGGATATTTTCAGAAGGGGTATTTGGTTGACTATTTTTATTTATTTTGGAAATCACAGCACCAAGCGCTTTGCGTCTACCTTTATAATGCGGACAGCCAAAGAGTGGAACTCGTTGCCGGCGTCTTGTGTTTCCGAATACCTATAATTTGGGTGTCTTCAAGACCAGAGTGAATAGGTTTCTTCTAGGCAAACGTGCTACACCGTAGACCAAATCATTACTTAACATCAGGTGAGATTGTGGTCAAACGTTAGCCTATTTTGTAAAAAAAAAAAAAAAACTGTGAACCACCCTGTATATTGTGGCGGTTCAGCTTGTATTGTTTCCTTTTCAAATCTATTTGTAATAATAACAACGTTTGCGTTACTGTCAGACTGGTTAGCAAAATATTGATAGATAGAGTCCAAAAAAAAAAAAAACAGCGCCTTATTTTCATTTAGGTGCAGTGCAGTAAGAAAGAGATTCCAATATCTTTTAAAAGGCATTTACTGAGTTAGGTTGAAGTCTGTAAGGAAATAAGAGCTTGGGTGGAGTGGTGGTAGTGGCCCCGCCTTCCGATCCACATAGGTCGTGGGTTCGAATCTCGGCACCAATGGATTTTCCATGCGGAAAATTTACGTGCACTATACTAGGGCTATCAAACGGTGAAGGAAAATATCGTGAGGAAACCGGCTTGTCCTAGAACCTATCAATTCGAAGACATGTGACGCGTGCATGTGCACGAAAGAAGATTCTTAAGGGGCGCACTTTAATCCTTTCACAACACTAATTCTTTCAATGACGGTCATAGGCCCTTTTCAGGCCACCATACCTCAACCTGATCACTGACCTAATACAGGATGACCAAGAAAGAATCACTGACACGACACGACAAGCAAGGAAATAAGTCCATGCTAACGAAGTCCCGAGCGCTGGGTAATATTCGGACAAGTGCGTGAGAAGATTTAATTCAACTACTTTGTTCTGAGATCACTCTACTTCCCACAGTTAACAAAGCCATCTAGTCTTTAAGCATATCGTGCAAACAATATTCATACGAAATCCTACATTAACCTTACTTTTATGATGAAAGAACTATGCCTCGGTTTTTCTTTTGTAGGTTTACCATGAAACCAGTGGCACAAACTACCCTAAACAGGTAGGTAGACAAGCAGTAGGTACATTTAAACACTGTCTACAGTCACAATGGACGATGACCATCTAAGTAATATGTTCCGAGTCGGCGGCTGGCGTACAATACGCGTTTTACGGCATATAAGGCGATGGTACTTAGGTAGGGCACTGGTCCTGTTTCGGACTTGTAGACGACGAATTATAAGCTTGGAACGTTATTTGAATTACTTATTGAAACTGTATAGCGCTCTTCCGGTATCATTGAACGTACCCAGTTATTTTTGAAATCGTTAGGATAATTTTAAACCATGAATATCTTGAAAACAAAGAAGCCTCTGAAGAATAAAACAAATAACACCTAACAGTAACATACATAGTCGTGACCCCACACTAGGATTCCTTGTCGTGGGTATCAGAAACTACAAGTACCATGGTAACACAACACCCAGACCCGGAACAAATATTTGCAGACCATGCAAGCATATGTCCCGCAGGGGAAATCGAACCCGCTCCCCTTACGTCTCAGACGGGCGCTCGCCACCACGCCACCGAGGTCGTCAAACCGAAGAGAATTTTGAGTATTTGATTAGCTATAGTATCATTGGTTCGTTCGTCTCGACATAGGTTCTTTCTTGGTCAAGCCTCCTAAAATACGTATTATATGGATAAAACTAAATATTATACAAAATAAATACAATTAAATATTGTTTGTTCCAGGTATAAAATGTCCAGTGTGCAGCAAGTTCGTGCTGCCCGACGACATCGAGTGCCACCTGGTCATGTGCCTCACGAGGCCGCGGCTTTCATATAATGGTCAGTATCTCAGCATAGTACGCATAGTTATAGTCCTGTTTCGTTGCTGGGGTCGTAAGAGACCAGCAGGTTCAAAATACGTCAGAAAAAAGATACGCATACTTGGATACCTGCAATTCATCTTGCAAAGCAAATCGCTCGTGACGTCTTTTGGTTCCGACACTCCGATTTCCTATTTCTTTTTTCCTTAGCAATTGAAAACGTAGGCCATTTACACAGTGCCCTTCTTAATATCGGATTTGCTGAAGTTACTTTTGTTTCGTGCAACACCAGGATTCGATTCCTGGAGCCTCTCAGCCGGCATTGCCTATACCCATTCGATCACAAGAACCGGCATCCTATAACATCTTCATTTCATTTGAACAACCAACATTTGATTTGATTTGACCGTTCATACTCTCATTATTTTTTCTTTAACGCTGCACTGTTACTAACATTGTTGACCCCACACTAGGATAACCTGTGTCGTGGGTATCAGAAACTACGAGTACCATGCGTCCACAAAACCAAGACTCAACTCGGTATGATGAATTGAATGTGAATGTTCGGTGTTTTCCAGAGGATGTGCTCAACGACGCGAAGGGGGAGTGCGTCATCTGCCTGGAGGAGCTCTCCGCGGGGGACACCATCGCGCGCCTGCCCTGCCTCTGCATCTACCACAAGGGGTAATGATCCTGGACCTATCCCACTTATATTAGAAAACAGTCGGGTAAATAAAAGACCTGGGTGCTCGGACGAACTGGCTAATGAGCGCACAAAGTGACGCGACAATTTCGGGTGGAATCGAACCCGTTATTTCATTACATGATCAGTACCTCATTCTACAAACTTCACCTTATTATTATTTCAGGCGCAGTTTGAAAATTACCTAACTCAATGGTCTTACAAGATGGTTCATAATATGCGTACTATCCTAAAAGAGGTTCATTGTATCTATAAAAAGAAAGAATATAGGCGAAAAAACAAAATTCGAGTTTTTTTTCAAATTAGCAGTTTTGGTCTTTTTATCATTGTTATTATTAAACGTACGAGGAATCAACATGAAGCTGCTTTGCTACCTACAACAGCTGAATATTTGAGTTAGAACAGTTTAGGCCCCAAAACAGCAGATTTTCAAGAGTTCAATGAAAAATTTCTAAAGTCGCAGAACAAACTTTATTGCCAAACGGGTGTAGAATAAGCCCCTTTCGGGATAGCATACATATTATGAATAAATAAATATAAATATTCCGGACATATCACACACAGTCAACTGATCCCAAACTAGGCATAGCCTGTACTATGGGCACCAGAGACTGATATACATAATAGATATAATATATATTTAACACCCAGACACAGAACAAACACCTGTGTCACAAATGTTTGTCCAGTGCGGGAATCGAACCCGCTACCTCTAGCGCAGAAGGCAGAGTTACTACCAACTGAGCTATGAGGCCAGTCAACAATAAATCGAACGACAGCGGCGATGAGTGTGCAGCTTTCACAAAAGCTTCCAAATAGGCGTAGTGCTCACAGTGGGGTCGCGATAGGGCCCTTCCCAGCCACTTGCATTGTTCTACCTAGTGCGAGCTTCGATACCGGCACAAAGGGCGCACTAAGGGTCGATGCCTAGCCATTAGATCTAGGTCAGATACCGCATGGCGCACTGTTGCTACGGCACCTGGTATATAAGCTAAGCTGACTTTGCTACCAGGCTGTGAAGAGTAATTTTTTGTTCACCCAGTTTGTTTCTGTGTTGACTGTTTACAAAATATGCCCCTGCTACATTATTAAAGTCCTTCCAACTCGATAATTAAGTAAAAGGATCATTAAAAATTATAATCAAGCCGAGGTTTCTTGCCTTTATCTTCTAGACTAGTTCGCGAAGAACAGGCGTAAATTCAACTAGATTTAAGACGTTTTTAAATGATCATTGCGATTTCTATTAATGAATGAATTGTGTTGTTTGAAGTTGAAGTTTGACATGATGTAGGTATGTTTCTACTACACCTTCAGTGCTATCCAGTGCCTTATCGGTACATCAGAGTTCACCATACTAACAGAATAATTAATTGTGATTTTATCATTAACACGTGTTTTTTGTAATTTCCAGGTGTATAGACCAATGGTTCGAAGTGAACAGATCGTGCCCAGAGCACCCCGGTGATTAGGGCCCCCTCGGCGGCCCACGCGGCCTAGAGCCCCGGCTGAGGCCCCTAGGCCCCCACGTGCCATGTCGCGAGTGATAATTTTATACAAGGAACAGACTGCGGCCTTACGGCCTTGTAAATAAACCTATGCTAGTGAGATGTTTTATCATTTAATGAATTAAACGAAAATAATAAAAAAAAAACAAAGACACTGTAGGACGCGCTGCGGGAAATTGTCGGTGGAGTTAAATAATAATTGTAAATTTTACATCTATAATAATTATTTAGTTGAAAATGCGATTTATGATAGTTTGTTTTCGTTTATGTATATGTAATATATAATTGGTATGTATATTGTATAGTGAGTTTGATTTGTTGCGGTAAGGTATATAAGCGAGGTTAAGTGAGCGCCCTGCGGCTTGAGCGCAGCGGTTGCATACCTACCTAACTGTTTCGTAAGCTTATGTATTAATATATGATTTGATCTTTTTCATCTTGATAAATAAACTTGATTTGTTTCTAAATTTTTTTAAATTGGTTTTTCTAATAACCCTGATCCTAAGGACCCTGTTAGGACTAATGAGATGAACAAAACTGAGGTAACAGCCATGTTTGAATAAAACTAAAAGTTCCTTAGAAATTGATTGTATTTCTATATACCTATAGACCTGCATCTACCTTACATTAGAACTTCTTAAATTATACCTTTTCTTGAGCATTTCTTGCCATTTATCTGTCAACTCATAGTATCCCTGTCTTAATAGAACTGTATGACAGCCCGAGGCAAGGAATGCTGAAGAAATGATACAAAAATATGGTCACAAATAAATACATTAGATCTATCGCATGAAGTTGCGATGTCGCGGGCCGCGAGGCATGCGCCCGCCGCCCCAGCCCATGCCACCTGCAACAAACACACAGTCAGAAACCATCTCTGTATGTAGGTATTGTTTGAAATGGATACTAGTAACGCCATCTGTTGGCGAGGAAAGGAACTATTTTTAAAGTATACAGTGTCACAACTTTGCTCTCAAGATTATTTAAATATTTAAATTATTTTTATGTACAATATCGTTCAGACAGACTACCAGTTTTCGTTTTTGACCGTAATATTTCGAAGAAAGGTTGTTATTATTTATAACAGGAAGCTGATTTATTGACTCTATGGTACCTAGAGTCGTAGCTTCACCTAGTTTCTAAGACGTTTCAAAGTGATCCTAGTGATTTTATTGAAACAAACACCTTTTGACTGGGTATCAGAAGCTTCAAGTACTGCCATAATTGTGAAAATTAAGTTCATAACCATGATAGTTTTATAAATTATTTCAAGTACCATGGTACCACACATTTGCAAATCATGCAAACATTTATCCCGCCGCGCTGCGGAATTGAACCAGCACCTCTTGCATCTCAGCCCGCCACGCGAGGTCACTGCATTCACCGAGGTCATTATGGTAATGTGTAGTGGAACTTACCCATCATATACTGTGAGGAGGGAGGGAAGTGTCCGAAATGTGACGCACCCATCTCCCAGGCGCCGCGGCCTCGCCTGCAGAGATACATTATCGTCGGTAAGTAACAAGTTTGCTTCAAAACCCCAAAAACTTTCTGTTAGACCTCTAAAATCGCTTCCAAAGCCTGAATACGGTATTATAGTGGACTAGTGGGTTCGAATTCCGGTCGTGCACCAATGGATTTTCCATTCCGAAAATGTATGTGAAAATCCTGTAGGTAGATCCGTGACCAGGCCAGGGCGGCCCTGAAACGGGCCTATGACCGTCGGTGCCAGAATCACTGTGGTGAAAGGATTAAAGTGCGCCTCTCAGAGGCTCCTTTCGTGCACATGACAATATGATTTTTATTCTAGGTCATGCCGGTTTCCTCACAATGCTTTCCTTCATCACGATCGGGATTCGAGCCCAGTTGACCTGTGGATCGGAAGGCGGGGCTACTACCACCGCTCTACCAGTGCTCTTTTCAGACTGGCCTCATAGCTCAGTTAGTAGTAGTAACTCTGCCTTCTGCGCGGTCGCGGGTTCGATCCCCGCTCTAGACAAACATTTGTATGATAAACAAATATGTTTGTTCTGTGTCTGGGTGTTAAATACTTATCTATTATATATATATCAGTCTCTGGTACCCATAGTACAGGCTATGCCTAGTTTGGGATCAGTTGACAATGTGAATATGTCCGGGATATGGTTAGCTAGATACTCACAGGTGTCGGTAATGCGTGTGCATGGGCGCTGCTGACGCGAATCTGCCGCGGTCCGACACCGCCATGTTGCCGCGACGCATACCTCTGGAATAATAACAAACACTAATTAATTTGAGGGCTGTTCCTTCATTGATTTTTCATATACAACTATGGTGGCAAGCAGGCATACGGCCTACCTGTTGGTAATTGGTTACCGTAGCCTATGAACGCTTGCAATACCAGAGGCAACACGCACGCGTTGCCGATCCCGAACCCCACTTTCCTTAAAGAGCTCTGGCTACTTTACTCACCGCAGGAACACAACACTATTTGAGACAATAGTACATTGTGGTACAAGTATGTAAGTTTGGTCCTCAGCTCTCTTAAGACCAATGACTCAATGACGCCTCAGTGGTAATCATCAATACACACGTGTATCATACGACGTTTTTCAACACACTTGAGAATAAAATAATACTAAAAATAACTGTAAAAACGAGTTGTGAATTTTTTTTGCAATGGCGGGAAAATTAGTCAGTTTTCCTATGCGCGCGCATCTCACAATGGCGATAGGCCATAGACTAAAAGAATGAGGTTTTTTTTTAATTTTGCGCATGATCTTGATTGTATCTAAACTTTTTTAAGAATAAAGCAACTCAACCAATAAAATAACTCACGTTTTAGAATAATAGTAATGAAAAAGTTACATTTTGATTACAGGTATCATTATGCGCCTAATTGCGGTGAAATTAGAGTCACTTTATGAGTTGTTGAAGAAGTGTGTTGAAAATAATGTTATTTGCTGCGATCTTCTGTAAGGCGGAGCTGAGCTGCCTCCCCAGGCGGGCTGCTCCAACTTAGAGTGAGAAAATCTCGCTGTTGCCTAACTTACATAAAATTCTCATAAAATAACCAAAAAATAAACAAAGTGTCTAACGAGTGTAGTTACTGACCTGGGGGCGTGCGGATGCGGGTGCGGGTGCGGGTGCGGGTGGTGGTGCGGGTAGCGGTGCATGGCGGTGAAGTCGTCCACGTGCAGCGAGGGCGGGCGCGAGGTGTTGGGCGGCCGCGACCGGAACGCGTCGCCGCACTCGCCGCGTACGCGCGACAGCGCCACTGCACACACCAACACAAAACATCTTGTTATAGCAAAAAAAACAAAGATGCGCTCAGACAATAGTCCAAAGCGCCCGAATGTTACAATAAAAAAATACTTATAGTCAACACAGATATAAAAACTAGGTACTATCACCAAAATTTCCGCCTTACCAATTTTGAAACTGTTTCGCTTGTACACGGCTAAGTAAGCCTGTCCGGCCCATCTCCTTATTTATTGTGATCCTTTGAGGGTGAACCATTCATTTTATGACTTTGATTACCCAGTCTGTTGTTCAGTTGCAACCAAAACAATACGAACATATTGTTAGACAAAATCGGTACTTTTTATGATTACGCATTTACGCAAGCAAGGCACAGATCACTTCATGCAAAATACACCTTTAGGGTAAGGCGGAATTTTTGGTGATAGTACATAGCTAAAATTGGAATTAGGACATCCTATCCTACTAATATTATAAATGCGAAAGTTTGTGAGGATGTTTAGATGTTTGTGGTTTGATCACGGCTAAACGGCCGAACGGATTTGGATGAAATTTGGTACAGAGATAGATTATAGTCTGGAATAGCATACAGGCCGCGGGCGGAAGCTAGTAGGCAATAAATTAGATAAAAATTAGAAATTTGATGTCGCTAGAATTGATAAAATCATCGTCATAATTTTAAACTTCATTACCACTTCGCTTACGCAATAGCACTCCTGGAGCAGGCTGAAAGGATGACCAAGAAAGAATGAGTGAGCCCCAGGGACTGACCTACCGGAATATAAAGGTACCTTTAAATAACGATATGACGTCATACCGATAAATTCCGGTTACCCGAATATTTATCTACCGATAAATATAACGGTACCGGAAAATCTGGCTTCGCGGTTCATTTCGGTTTATTTCGCTACCGGTACCTGTAACCGAAATAAATAACGGTTTATAAAGGTTTTCTTTGATGAAACGCCGCCACCCGCCACCGCGGCGCGACTGTCCTAGCGAACTCCAAAGAGTGGAACTCGTTGCCGGCGTTTGTGTTTCCGAATACCTATAATTTGGGTGTCTTCAAGGCAAGAGTAAATAGGTTTCTTTTAGGCAAACGTGCTACACCGTAGACCACATCATTACTTAACATCAGGTGAGACTGTGGTCAAACGTTAGCCAATTTTGTATTAAAAAAAAAAAAAAAAAGAACTAGCCGCGGCTCAAAATTTCGGTACCGAAATCTACCGGTATGAAATAACGGTACCGTAATGGCCTTCCGGTATAGCATAATGGTACCGAAATGTTTTAAACCAGTACCTATATTATGTTATCCTAATGTGTAGCGGCATTATTCTGAGACCATGCCTGTTTTGGCTCACACACACGGGATTCTAATTAGCACTTAAATATTGTAAATTACATAGATACCTACTTATGTGTTGTTACTTGTACTGTGTGTTATCTGTGTTACGTCTACCTATCTCCCTATCGTTTACCTTTATTCTATTGTTTTTTGTGTCTTCTGTCTGTGTTTGTCAAAATATATTTATTTCATTTCATTTCATCCTCTACCGCTTTCAGTCCCTGGTAGGCAGGCAGGCATTTTTTTTTTTTTATTATACAAAAGAGGTGGCAAACAAGCTTACGGCCCACCCGATGGTAAGCGGTTACCGTAGCCTGTGAGCGCTTGCAATACCAGAGGCATCACGCACGCGTTGCCGACCCCGAACTCCCTTCCCCCCTAAAGAGCTCTGGCAACCTTACTCACCGCAGGAACACAGCACTATTTGAAACAAATAATGTTATTTGGCTGCGATATTCTGTAAGGCGGAGGTACCTCCCAGGCGAGCTGCTCCTACCTCCTCCAAAATAGCAGGCAGGCATTACCTGCGGGGCGCTTGTCGTCGCTGGGGCGGGGCGGCGCGCGCGCGTCGAGGCAGCCGGCGAGGCGGCGCACGGCCCCGCACAGCGCCTCGCCGCCGCACAGCCCGCCGCCCGACAACTGGCATTTGGCAATCTCCACCAGATCACACACCACCTGGAAAACGCATATTTTGTATTCTATTATGACACTTAATATGACTGGCCTCATAGCTCAGTTGGTAGTAACTCTGCCTTTCGATTCCCGCACTGGACAAACATTTGTGACTAACACAGATGTTTGTTCTGTGTCTGGGTGTTTAATATATATCTATTATGTATATCAGTCTCTGGTACCCATAGTACAGGCTATGCCTAGTTTGGGATCAGTTGACCGTGTGTGATAAATGATAATGTCCGGAATATTTATTTATTTATTTAATATTAGATAGAAAGATAAATCACTTATTTGACACACTTAAATACAACACAACCAGAGATAAAAGCAATCAGTAGGGAGAAACAACAGTAGGTAGGAAGCTAGGTAGGTTATCAGTAGAGAGTAGGTACACACTAGTCAAAGTCAAAAGGCATTAATTTCAATAAAATCACTAGGATCACTTTGAAACGTCTTAGAAACTAGGTGAAGCTATGCCTGTTCCTCGCGACCAAGCCTAGAAGAATCAGGCAACAAACACGGCGCGCGTGCCTATCATTTTTTTCGATGATCTTTTTTCACAAAATGAAATTTAAAGCTTCAGTGTGGTGCCGATCGAACTAGGTGAGGCTCAAAAGAAAAGTAAGAAATAATATTGTGAAAGATCAGTAAATTACCTCAACCAAAACCTTAAAATTTCGAGCCTGTCGCGTCTACCTGCGAAAAACTGAAGCGAAAAACTCAAAAACTACTGAACGGATTTTCATACGGTTTTCACCAATGAACGGGGATTTTATGTAAATTGACTGAAATATGACGATAAATGTTGAAGGTGTCGGGAAAAAAACATGCCGAATGGGAGCTTTAATGGCGTATATGCTCTGCTACCCATGCTAAGCCCGGGAAAATCGCTAGTTATAAATAAAATTATATTTTCCAAAGCACTTTCTGTGATTTGGACACGATACGGGCTTTAGGCAGTCAGTTAGTTCGCTGCTCGTCTTAATTTTCTGCTAATATGAAAACTAAGACCGACAGAACTAATATAACGCGAATATTACGGGCCACTAGACTAGCTGGAACACTTACCAGCTCATTCTCATTAGCATCGTCCTCTTCATTCACCACCGGGAGGTTCAACCAGTAGCTCGTGGTCAATCTCTCATCAGCCGTCTCTCCTGAGGTATGCACACATCTCCCCAAGAACTGGGCAGAAAGGGGGGCAGTCCCCCCCACTGGCTCCGGGGTTTCCGGCCCGGGGGGTACCGGGGGGGTGCTCGAGTCTAACTTCAGGAGATGGGAGGTCACAAAGTTAGCGACTAGAGCGTCGTCTTCTGCGTTTCGATCCTGAAAAGAGAAATAACGGCATCAGCATTCTTTAAAAAAAAATCTTATGAATTTGTGGCCATCTACTGTGATGGAGTTAATGGGGCGACCCAAAGGAATGTGAAGGAATCGTGCGTGATTGTGATTAGTTTAGTAGTAGTAAATAGCGAGGTTCTTTCTCCCAGAAGCAAGTTAGCGCCACTAGCAGTCGTCAAGCCATAATGGTGACTGTGCTGAACCGAGTTTGGCTGCTGCCTGATAGATAAAGCTGATAAATACGAGTCGTTGACTCTTGTTAGACTGGGAAGCATTTTGAAAAAAGGTAAGAGGACATGATAAACTTACCTTCAATATGCTCTCCAGCTTCATAACCGGATGGTCTACCTCCCCAGCGGAATATCCCACCATATCGGCCATCTCATGCGCGCCCAGAACCGTCTTCCGCCCCACTACACCCCCCTCCGTTTCCTCCACTCGTAAAATCCTAATCAGGTCTATGTACACGCTTAGACATTCCGCTCGATCCTCCCCTGAACTCTCCATGGACCATTTGAAGAACTTTCCTAAGGAATCCCGCTTTTTGGTCACGAACTTTCTGAACTGCTGGAAACCGTACTCATGATCAGTCAATGCAAAATATGCCCGAAGAATGGACTGAGCGACTGCGCAGGTCTTAGTCATGGACTCTAGACAGTCAGCGGACGCTTCCAAGAATGCCGCTAAAGCTTCTTTGTTGGGGAGGGAATTGGCTATGAGCACATCTGGGGAGGTGGCTGGGGTGAGCGTGATTTCTATGTCGCAGAAAGCCGCTAGCGCGTGAGCTGCGAACTCTTGGGCCGCTGCATGTTCATTCGACGCGTTTGCTAAGGTAAGAACCGCGCAAAGAGCGTTTTGGACATCGTTAGCGCGAGGGCCTCCGGAATTCATAGCGTGGAGTACAGCGCACTTGACGGGAGCGTGCGAGACCAAACAGGCCAAAAAGCCAAGTACCCGGGCCGTACTGGCCGAAGCCGGTTCTCCGGCCTTCAACTCCCTGGTCACAGCACCTACTGCTGCCTTCGCGACCGTTGCGGCAGTATTCGGGGCCAAGTCTGCCACTTGAACGCACACACGCCGTAACATGTGAACGACAGGTCTGTACGTCGACATGCAAATGATCTGGATCATATCCGTCAGATCGTTGGATAGAGCGTGTAAATGCGCGGACCATAGTCTTCTTTCGTTCGCCGCGTCTGCCAATTCCCTTTCCGTGGGTGTAGTTTTCGTTTGCATCGGTAAAGGCAACGGTAGAAGCTCAGAAAACACTAGAAGACCTGGGACGAAAGTGTACGGAGCTGTCATAGTGTAGGAAATTACTTCAGAGCATAAAGATGTCCAAGGTCCGCGCCGTATGGAGTCGCCGTGTTTCGCGTCGTCTGCTATGGGTTGCGCGTAGGCGAGCAATGCTCTGACCGCGGCTTCGGACGCCTTCGACGCTGTTCTAAACCCAACAGAACCGACTGGGAAAGTCTTCGATATCCCATAGCTCTTGAGTAGCACCGGAGCGGCTGTCAAGTCTCTGAAACGCGGTCCCCGGCAGCGAACAACCCTGGCTACCATCTCGTCTAGCAGCCTCAGACATGGTAGCATCATTTGAGCTAGTTGTAACCCCTTAGCGGAGGCGAAAAATGACGTATGCATACTAGGCTGATCGAAATGCGTTGCCAGCTTTTCCAAAATCTCGGCTAAATGAACCACACCGTCTAACGAAAACAACTGCAGAACATTGTACTTATATTTCAGTTCTACATACTCTTCTGTCGCAGTTTCATTCGCGATAGTTATGTTTTTGTCATAATCTGATATGCAGAAGTGTCTCAAGATCCTTAAACAGGTAGTCAACTCCCCAGGCAAGTCAGGCGCGTGCTCTGAACATAGTTTTATAATCTCGATAAGCTCTGCCATGTCATCTCCTGCTAAGACGCTTGCTTTTTCTATCGGCTTGAGATAGGGAATGACCTCTTGCAGCACGCTTGATACACTTGGTTCAAATCTGTCATGGTCCTTCGATACTACTATAAGTCTTTGACCGTATTTCTTGAGGAACGGGACGTGGGCTGCGAATCTTATCGCGGACACTATGAGTTCAATAGCATATCCTTTTGCTGGGGATCTTTGCTTCGCTGGCGATTCTGGTTTCCCTTTGTTCTTGACATCGACCTCAAAAACTTCCATCAGGCAATCCGCGTTATCGCCCATTACGATGACGTCAGGAACTGCAGTTTTTCCCACACTGCCAAAACTCAAGCAGTATAAAGATTGTAATCTATCTATAAGTTCGTTCTCATCGCCTGTTCCCGCTTGCAAATCGCAGATCGACTTTAAATGGTATAAAGCCTGGAGTCTATAGGCCAGTTCCAAGGCCAAGACCTGTAATTCAGTGTAATTGCTCAAGTCGTGAGGGTAAATGAACTCCTCAGGGTTTTGCCCGTAAGGCTGTATCAAAGTTTTGAATAACAGTTCACTCATCTCTATGTTTTGGTAGAGGAAGTTCAGACCATTTTCGGAGTGAATTAGTTCGTATATCAGATCATGGATCGGACTGACGACTACTAGATTGTTGGATGTCGATGGGCAAGTCAGAATGTACAGACAGACTTGTAGTATCTCATGGATATTGAAGAATTCTAGCAGTATTTCGTTTGAGCATTCCTTACTGATATCGAATTGTGCAGAAACGGGAAGGAACCGCTTCGGTTGTGACATGTGAAAACACTGGGTTCGGTACAATTGAAGTACTTCTTCTAACGCGTCTACTATGAAATTTATGTCGCTTTCAGAAAGGTCCGATTCCAATTTTTCAGCGCTTTCAGACTTGTGATTAAACTTTAGCACTGAATCGTGTAGTTTTCCCAGCAATTCGTATATGTTTAGTTTCTTTATCAAAGCGCTGATTGAAAACTTGATTCTGGTGAGAGGATTTCCTTGCATGATCGCAATGAGAGCTTGATACCCGTTCTTCGGTTTTCTGTCTGTGTCGCTTTTGTGCAACTTAGGAAATACTGTTTCTTTCATAAAGTTTTCTATGGCCAGTTTTGAAGACAAACAGCCGTTTAGAGATTTTAATATCATCAAACGAATACTCAGAGCCATGTATTCCTTGGAATAAATCTCCAGAAGTAGAATTGGTAGGTCTATTCCAATACTAAGCAGGTATTTTACCACTGTTTCATTGTGTCTGTGAGAAGTTAGGGCTTCGGCGAGTCGGATTCCACACTTCATGTGTCGTATCTTGTACGTAGGTTGTTGCTGGGATAAGGCAAAGTCGAAATTGAGGCCAATCTTTGTAAATGTAAGTAGCAGATCGCGAATTTCATCAAACTCTGAGTTTATTTCCAAAGTTTCTTTCAGTGGGAATATTCTTACCATAATGTCAGTGTTTTTGCAGAGATTTGTTGTTGATACATACACTTGTTCGCATTGATGTACCCAGTCTTCACGCGACGAGTTTTCAGTCTGGATGAAAGTACTGATCGAAATTTTCTGTTCAGATTTCTTAGCTGTCTTCAGCAACTCCGTTATTTTAAAAAAGTCTGGACTGGTCTCGCATAGCTCTTCAAATGAGGCTGTTAGAACATCTTTGAACTCTTCAGTTTTGTCCCCAAGTAGATGTATCTTGTTGACATTTTGGTATTTCTTCCACTCACATTTGAAAGGGTTGTAGTACTTTATAATATCGTCGACCCCGCAATATTCATTGACGTCATAGTCAATATCCATATTATATGCTGAGCCTTCGAGGTCGTCGCAAATGTCTTCATCAGAAAGAATCGGCTCAAATTGTTCTCCATCAGACTTTTCATCCTCAAGATTATGGACAGGTGATTCTATTGCTTTCGGAGGAGTGTCAACAATAGGAACAGTCACCAAACTTGTATGTGTTTCAACATATGTTGCAGGTTCGATTTCTTGAGAAGGACTTCTAATAGGATTTTTGTGCCGATAACTTTGATGGTAGAAATCGACTCTAGGAATCTGCTTCCTATCAAACTCCACATCTTCGGATCTGATGGAATTGATAGGACTGGATGCTTCACCTTCTCTTGGCGATAAGGGTCGTCGGGTTTCACCGGGCGGAGTCCTAGGCCTTTTCCGCGGGTCGTCGCGACTCGGTGACCTGCTGCTGAAGCTCGATCCTCTGATACGAGAGTATGGGGAATGGCGCTTTCTGTCATAAGGACTGCCTTTTTCATAGGACGGCGCGCGCCGTTCGTACGAGGACCCGCGCTTCTCGTAGGATGCTCCTCGTTTCTCATAAGGTTTACGTTCGTAGGATGTCGCGCGCTTGTCGTACGGCGACCTTCGTTCGTACGAAGCAGAGTCTTTGTCATGAGAGCCGCCGCGGGACCGGTCATACGACGAGTCTCTGTGGCGTCTGTAGTCATCTTTTTTGTAAGATCCTCGGTCCCAATCGCGATCGCCTGAACCACCTCGGTGTCTATCAATGCTTCTGGATCTAGAGCGGCTCAGCGGTCGGTATTCACCTTTGCTAGGATACTCCCTATCACGGCTGCGTGATCTAGAATGAAGTCTGTCCAAGTCCCTGCTCCTATCTCGCAACCTTGAAGACTCCCGACTACGCCTGTCTTGTGACCGTCTTCTGCTCCGCCCATCTCTCCTATCCCTATCTCTGTCTAACTCCATAGAACGGGAGCTGCGCCTCAATCTGTCATCTCTCTCACAGCTCAGGTCACGCTTGCCCCACTCGGTTTCTTCCAAATGGTGGTAGGTGCGAGGATCTTTAGGAACATTGGGATCGTAATAATCACCCCTGTAGGCATCATAGTTCTCTGGGTAATTAGTAGGTCCATAAGCCTCAGGATTTGAGGTGGCTATGTTACTTGTGTATGATGGTATAGGGTTGGGAGACTCCTGAGTCCACTGTGGGTTTGGAGGAATGGGTTGTTGAACGGGGGGTGGTTCCCGGACTATGGTAGGTCTGGGGACAGAGGGGGGACGGTTGACACTGATAGGGCTCTCGGGGATTACTTGAGTGAGGTTCCCGTATACAGCAAGGGTGATAGTTGTATACCAACCTGGAAAAGAATGAAATCTATATTCATATTTACTGTGGTTACTTATTAAACTTTGATACTTGAAAAATTTTATAATTCATAATTGTATAATATAGAGTATGTACCAAATTTCAGACTCCTCGGCCCAGTAGTTTCCGAGCTTTCGTGATGAGTCAATCAGTGAGTGGACTACTCCTTTATATAATAGATTGTGAATTATACATTTTTTCAAGCATCAAAGTTAAATAAACACTATTTTATGTATGGTAGATCAATTTTCACATACTTCTTTAGAAAAACAATATGCATACCTGACTATATAAAAGCCCAGCATGAATTTTAGCTAACTAAATGGTCCATACCATTCTCTATCATTAAAGTAAAAATTATTAGGTACAAAGGTACATTATTAGTTAGCTCAAATAGATCTACATCACTACCAGTCGGAAGCACACCCAAAATGCTAGCTGCATTGCCACACTGGATTCCAATTCCGATCTGTTGGGCCAAATATAGGGGCCAGCGCTCAGGTCATACACTGTTGCTGTGACCAGATGCCGTGATATTGTTTTAAAAACTTGGTGGGTCCTGTTTTCCCAGGGTTAAGTTAACCAATCAACAACATAAAAGATACAAGTGCGGCGACCTCTGTGGCACAGCAGGCGTGCCTGTCTGAGACTCAAGAGATTCAGGTATGATTCCCACCGTGGGTCAAATGTTTGCATGTTCTGCAAATATTTGTTCCGGGTCTGTGTGTTGTGGTACCATGGTACTCGTATTTCTGATACCTACGACACAGTGAATCCTAGTGTGGGGTCAGGACTAAGTATGTGACTGTTGGGTGTAATTTATTATTAAGTAATTTTGACAATAGATAAATTATCACTCACCCTTTAGAACAAGACCATCAGTTGGAATCTGAGGTTGGTCTAGGCCAGCAGCACATTCCATGTGAATCTGTCCATTCTGGCAGTACTCCAGGCTGCCCAGGGCTTCGAAGGTCGACGCTCCCGGCTTGCTCAAGTCATTTACAAAGAAATCTATCTGAAACTTCGTCGGATTTGTAGCACCAAGTCTCACGCCGCCTGGAAAATCACCTTCCACCCTCGCTCCCAGCGGAATTATACGGATTTCTCGAACATACACTGACTTCGGAAACTGCACAAGGTCTAAATTCAGCTCCTGAAAAATCAATAATGAGAAATCAGTCCGTAGTTGCGTTCGTTGTGTAAGCGTAATGGGTGTTCATAACTTACTTCGCTAGTATCATGGGAAAACGTATCGAAGAATAAAAGGTCCGGTGTTTCAGGACTCGTCATTTTGATTTCTTATTTATTTATTTATGAAACTAGGACATTGTTTTCCCCTATAAAATTTACAATTCAATCACAACAAAATGCTTGTTTGGTTCGGTTAATCGGTATTTACCACAGAACACTAATATCGTATTTACACAGAGTCACAGACTAATAGGGAATACTACGTATGGTATTTATACGACCAGGTATTAAAACCAGGTAGGTATTCGCAACGAATATCTTATTCGCATCATCGGTACTTTAGCCAGGTACGTCTCGGCGATACTTTAACGTCTTGTATGTATTCAGGCCTCCAATTCTACTAATTCAATGACTGAAAATGATAATCACATGATAATGATAATGTTGATCGCACCATTATCATTCAGTTACGATTGGGCCCCAGGGCTGATAAGTCCGAGTAAGGTGCCCGGCAGGGCACCCACAGCGCCTTTCTCAGACTTTACGACTCTGTGATGGTAACTCTCATACATATGCCATGATGTACCAACTTACACTACCTACTGAGTACTATGCCTGAGCCGCTCTACCGTACGTGGCTGGTATTTTAAAGCCCTGGTTTTCAAAACAGCGTAAATAAAACCGACTGACAGTGACAACCAATTCTTTACCGACAATGACACTGACGGCTGTTATTTTTTTTAAGTTTTTCCCCTTTCACGTTGGCTATAGCATCTAGGCTTTACTGTAAGTCTTACGTTTATTTTCCGTTTGTCTTTCTAACCTTTCTTTCTTCATCCCCGCTTGGGCTCCCCTGCTAAAAGATTATACGCACTGCCACCCCACCCCACTGTACTAAAAGATTATATCGAAGAAAAATACAGCCGACTTGAGAACCTGCTCCTTTTCGAAGTCGGTTAAAAATACGAATGAAGCTCGGCCTACTGTGCGTCCTTGACGTACGAATTTGAAACTTTTGAAGGAAAATACCGTGCGTGGGCAGTGCTTTTAAAGATAGGAGATATACGTTTAAAGCTTTATGCTTTACATGCTACCTAGCGTAGCGTATTTTTCCTACTTTGGTTTGATGCTCTCTTTGACTGAAGTGAAGCTATGTACCTACTTGCTCTTGGGTAGGTTAGCCCCTTCGTCCATGACGCTACGCAAAAGTGACGGAACTCATTAGAAACTAGAGTTTCGGACTGCATGGAAACTCTGACTCGTCCACGACGCTACTGGAATTTCCTGAAACTCAGTCACTCAGTACACGATTTTATGTAAACAAAGTTTTGAAAACGAAAATAATTGACATGACTAGTGATAATTCGAGCAATGACATGGAATTATTACTTCTCCAGTCACATAGACGTCAGAATCACTTATAATTACTTTTTATTCGTTCAATTTTCAACAGTTCTCGAAACCAGTCGCCTGGCGACCAGAATGTCGAGTCGCCAGGAGACTAGTTGCAAACGCGTTCCTTTTGAGTAGCGCCGTGGACGGACGCGCATTGAAATACTAGTGCTATCGCAGTCAGGCTACTCATACATAAGTGACTACAGTTTCAGTCGCGTTCCTTTTGAGTCGCGCCGTGGACGAAGGGGCTTATTATTTCTCGAAACCAGTCGCCTGGCGACCAGCATGTCGAGTCGCCAGGTGACTAGTTACAAACGCGTTCCTTTTGAGTAGCGCCGTGGACGGACGCGCATTGAAATACTAGTGCTATCGCAGTCAGGCTACTCATAAGTGACTACAGTTTCAGTCGCGTTCCTTTTGAGTCCCTCCGTGGACGAAGGGGCTAAGTCTCAATGCACTACTACTAGATACTCGTACGTACTGTACTTTAGGTATTATTATAAATAAGCAAATCTACAATGGTTATAAAATATAGTAAGCACACATATATATCAATAAAAGTTGTAGATAAGTAGGTTGTCTTGTCTTACCAACAATTGTAGGTAAAATCGTAGGTACCTACCTACCCAGTAGTTTTTGCTCTTTATATTTGGTACATAGCATAAAACACGAAAACTTAGCATTCTGTAATCGAGGACCGAAAGACGGAGGCTTCTTGGGTCCGTCACAGAATAAACAGAAGTTACTATGTCCAATCCATGTTTACCTACTACTTAGGTACCTACTACTACCTGCCATGTCGGCGACCACCTGTGTGAGCCGGGGTTGCAATTGTCGTCAAATCTGCCTAATTTTAGGGTAATTAATATGAAACTGGATAGTCGAGGATATTCGGAAGTCCCGATAGAAGCGCATTTTGTACTTGGGTATAATTAATTACCTACCTATTATAGAAAAATAATAATAAGAAGCGCGTATCGGACCACGCACAGTGAAGGCTTCCGAAGTCATTACAACGAATAGATAATCATTTCCACTTACCTATCTAACTGCAAGTAGAAATTCAATTTTCATGAGCCTTTTTGAACCGATTACATTATATACGAGCCCGATATAATTTTTGAAACTATCATGGTTATTTGTTGGGAACAAATCAACTCACAATCATGGTAAATATCCCGTTTTATAGTGAAATTAATGTTCTAGGTATTATTAAACTTCCTCTACCTAGCTTGTAAAGGCTACTTAGTAACTTATCTGTGTTATTTACCTAGGTTAGGTACCTACCTACGAATCTCTGTATCGGAATAGTTTTTTAAATTAGTAACTTAAACTTAACTCTAGCCTCAAAGGTTTGCTGGAAGAAAACTCTTTTTAGGGTTAAGCTCGCCTTTGTACATACCTTTCTTTTTTATTGCTGTAATCTGTGTTTTCTTGTGTACAATAAAGAATAAAGAATAACTTAGGTACGAGTAGGTAAGGCAACCTAGGCACCTGACATGACCTAGATTTCAAAGTCAGCACATGAAAGAAAGCCTTCTTATCAATTTACCCAAAATCTTGCAGTTTGTTCGGTGTACGTTTGCCACCCCACCTGTTCGCGCCGGCCGGCAGCCAGCGCAGCCTTTTTTTTAGTCCGTCAGTCGCTCTCCCGCGCCCGCTACGCTCACTCTCCTCTCGCGCGCCACCACAGCAAAACTTTCCCAACGAGTCCCACTTTCGTAAAAACTTTGTGTGTGTTTTGTGCAGTGTTGATGTGGTTTGTGAAGTGAAGATGCGGAGCGCCTGGCAGGCGTTCTGCCTGCTGCTGGTCGCGGCGGCGGCGGCAGCGCAGCTCGACACGCGACATTTATCAGGTCAGTGAAATGATGAAAGTTTTCGACGCTTTTGAGCGTTCCCAATTTGGATGTAGTCACATGCCGGGTACTTTTTGTGATTTCGAAAGTCTTGAGGACGCACTGTACGCTTTGTAGTGATGTAGTTATCTCTGATTTAGCTCAAGTTGAGTTAAGGCAAACCAGTTAGATATAGTAGTGTCTTACAAGTTAACCTACCTGCCTACAACTCCTACAAGAACGCAGTGACGTGGAAGTTTTGTACCTATATGCGAATTCCTTTTGAACAAACTTTTATTTACTATGAGCTCTAAAGATCATCCAGCGAACGTTAGGTAGGTACTTAGCACTGTAGCCTTGTAGAAATGTGACATGCAATTCTAGAACTACTAGGTACGGTAACCTACCTAACTTAACCTAGGTTGGTAGCTTATGCTTATGATTGTGTATCTAGCTAGTAGTTAAATAGATAGGTAGCTGAACTTGAAGGTAGTGCATGGACTGTGTAATGTGCGTAGTACTGACTGCAATCGAGGTGGTGAAGTAGGTACCTGTGTATTTACTACTGGATAGTGGCGGGCCGGGCTTTTACCAATTTTTTTGAACTCATGCTTCGAATCCCAGTCCCTACGCTCCGAACCGTAATACCTGTAGCTGCCATCATTTCTGCCATTAGAAGCGCTAGTGGAGTAGCTTGCTTAGGTAGCTATCTAATATCTAGGCAGGGATCGTCTACGCCCCTCTCTAAACATTGATTTTACACAAGCGTAAACACCTTGCAGGGGCGTTTAGTTTTATTTTAGACGATATCTAATTAGGCACCTAGTCGTATCCGATCCGATACTTCGGCTTAGTTTAGCGCGGTCGCCAAATGGACGGGTGACCGCTAGTGTCACATCATCATCAGTCTTGCCTGAACCCACGCTAGGATTCCCTGTGTCGTGGGTATCAGAAACTATGAGTACTATGGTACACTGACACCTAAACCCGGAACAAATATTTGCAGAAAATGCAAACATTTGTGCCGCAGCCGCAGCGGGAATCGAACCTGCACATCTTGCATCTCAGACGGGCACTCGCACGCTACGCCATTGAAGTTTTCAAAGATAGATGTATTTAGGTATTAGGCCTAATTTTTGTACAGTTAAACACCCGCTAAAGAAAGAAATTTAAAACTAATAAGTACAGTTAAATATTTACAAAATACACAAGAAACAGTTGAGCTATCTAAAGACCGTTACAGACGATCTATAGATAGCTCAATTGATCTAGATCACTAGCAGTCGGAAGCGTCCCCAAGACGCTGGTGGAATTGCCACGCTGGATGGCAATGCTGGAGCCAGCTCTCGGGTCACGCGTCGCTTCGATCAGACGCCATTCAAATTGAATGATTCTCCAATGGTTTTGCATCACAGAAACGTAGACAATAGCCAAGTTTGTGCTATTGTGTGCGCACATCGGAATTATTCCACAGATTTAATGGTGTGACAAACGCGCCTATCCACGGCTATCTATGCCCTTGATTTGAGTTGAGTGTGAGTGCGTTTATTGAACTTTACCTGCGTAAGAAGGTGCATTTACCTTATTTATGACCTAGTGCCTTATTTATTATAGTTTTATTATAGTAACACCTGTGTTGAAGTGATCTGAGTGACTGATATCAGAAATACCTTGTTGCGCTCAAAAACCCTGATCGATGACGTCCCCGTTGCTTGCTTCCTTAGATAATATATCTAAGCTTGCTTCTAGTGTCACTGATTTTAGGTAGGCCAGGTTTTAGGTATGGTGGCCCTGAAAAGGGCCTATAACCGATTATGAAGACATGTGACATCACGAAACGAGCCTCTAAAAGGCGCGTTTTAATCCTTTTACTACCTCTGAGTCTGATTCTGTTCGCGTGAAGGCGGCCAAGCTCATTTTGGAGTTGGATTCGTCTGGCTATGTCTGCCGCATGCCGAGGAGATCAAGTTGGCAAATGCTGTCAGGATTTGGGGGAGACCTATGCCCTACACTGCGATCGTGAAGGCTAATAGCATAGCATTATATTAAATATAATGCTATCAAATTGGTATGGTATTATAAAATCCGTGTGCGCTCGTTGATGTCTTTCCTATGGAGATTTTTAAAGATATAGTACCTAGTGCGATCGAACGAAAATGGGTGACAATGAGCGCTTTAATAGCCGTTCGGAAGTCGGTTCGTTTCGTTCATTTTCTTAGATTTATTTATGTTCTTCTTCTTCTTGTCGTGACACTGATTCTTTTTTGGTCATTCTGTATTAGGTCAGTGTCCAGGTTCAGGTATGTTGGCCCTGATAAGGGCCTATGACCGTCGGATGAAAGAATCAGTGTAGTGAAAGGATTAAAGTGCGCCTCTTAGAAGCTCCTTTCGTGCACATGTCACATGTCTACGCATTTTTAGATTCTAGGACATGCCGGTTTTCTCAAGATGTTTTCCTTCACCGTTCAAGAGCACTACCATAGCGCACATGAATTTTCCGGAAAATCCATAGGTGCACGACAGGTTTTGAACCCACGACCTGTGGATCGGAAGGTGGGCCACTACCACTGGTGCTCTCTATATTCTTGGTATACTTACCAAGAATGACTTACCAACTGGTAGGAAGGTAAGTGAGTACATTTAGGTAAGTAAATATTCGTACCGAAGACCGAAGGATATTCTTTCGTCGACGTATCGAATGATCGAATCAACAACACAATAAAATACAATTGACATAAGAACGTTCTGGCCCATAGTGACATTGACCACCGGAAGTCGATGCGTCAAGCGCTTGTCGCTCAATAAACTACTTCCGGCTGTGAGACCTAACCGAACTGCCGCGTGAATTTAGACCTTTTCTTTTGGGAATAAAGTATTTTTTACTAAAGGGTTATCTAACCTTAGTCATAGCTAATTTTCAAAGTAAATATTTTGAAATCAGGAAAATGGGTACCTTTAGGTAAATTTGATTCTACCGAAGTACCCCAGGTATTATAAAAGAGCTTTGTTTTACAACTCTTGAGGCTAGGTTTGCTCTGTTTCTGTCATCATCATCATCATTTCAGCCGTACGACGTCCACTGCTGAACATGGCCTCCCCCACAGACAGAGCGAATTCCTTATCATGTGGGGGGATTTGCCCATACTCACCACGCTGGGCATGCGGGTTGGCGAGCGCAGTTAGAGCTATCTTTCTTAAAATGAGGAACGCTACTGCCCATCCCCTAGCTTTTTTCCCTTTAGTCGCCTCTTACGACATCCGCGGATAGGTAGATATGGAGGGGCCTATTCTTCAGCCGGGGCCACCACGGCCACTGTTTCTTTAGTAGCCTCTTTTTGCAAATAATTTTATAGAAAGTAGGTACGTAGGTCTTGTACTTGTAACTTGTATCTAAGTTTTTGCTGCTGACCGCAATATCACGAAATAAGGTCATCATTTCTTGTGCGCGGTAACGTAAATGTTTTACTCTGTGTAAGTTAAGTACAGTAGGTAAATCGCTTTTTTTCAGCGCTGAATAGTTAACTTTATTGTCACATTTATGTATTTTCTAAAATTTTATTTTATTTATCTACAAAAATAGAAAATATTGCTTTTCTGTAACTTATAAATAACACATACATGTACTACATGTTTTTGAGTCTGCTTTTAAGCAATTAATTTGCTTGTGTTAGGAAATTCCGCTCTTCTACAGAACTTTTCATAAGATTTATAAGTAGTAGGTACCTAATCTTCTTGTCGTGTCACTGATTATTTCTTGGTCATCCTGTCTTTGGTCAGTGACCAGGTTGAGGTATGGTGGCCCTGAAGAGGGCCTAATAAGAAACATAAAAAGGTATTTAAACAGACTAATGAGTATACTACGTGCATGTTAAGGTGTGTGTGTGTGTGTGTGTGTATATGTGTATGTATGTAGTGAGTGGGTGATTTTGTTTTGTGTCAGGGGTACCCTTCAAAAGACCAGTCTCTTACTCTCTCTTAACTACCAACGATTTATCAAAAAGTAGGTACCTACAGTAATGTTACATCATAGTTATGTTACAACATATGTATACATAAAGTTGTCTTATACTTATGGTATGTGGTATGTTAAAGCAGATGAAGACAAAAAAAATGTACCGAGTGTGGTAGAATGATTTCATTAACCTGTTTCGTAACAAACTACATCTAATGAGTATGAATATTTAACATCATTAGCGAAATTCATTAAGTAAGTAGATACTAGATAGAAATAGGTAGGTAGCGCAGAATATACCTGCGTAAATAACCGAATTACTGACAAAATAACCCTTTTCATAACAATTGTTTTCTTACCACAGTATATGAAAAGTTTGTCAAAATAATAAAGCTAGAATAAAAACCAGGAAACATTCTGACAAAAGACTAAACGTAATAAGGAACTGAAGCATTTCCTCGCGTAAATAAAGTTCTTAGGAAGACGCTCCGTCTAAGTTATACTGAAATATGAAAAGTAAGATTTCAACGAGAGTCTTATTAAAAAGTGGGTAGACACGGCGATAAAAATTACAATGAAACTTGAGAATCGCCGCACTTTCTCCAACTATTGTAAGAAAAGAAACTGTGAAACGAAAATCATAAAAAGTAAGTGCGAGTGCATAACTTGTCTATGTTATTTATTTTATTGGCTCTGTGTTCTGATTTCCTCAAGTCTCTTCTCTGGTGATGTTTTCCTCATATATAAGAGTCACAAAAAGCACAGATTCCAGTGTTATTCCGTCTTTAAAGGTAAACTTGTTGCCTGCCAAAATTAAGGAAAACACTAATATAAAAGGCGTTCTTAAATCTAAGATCTAAAGCCACAAAATGGCATGGCAAACTGGCAAATAAAAGGTTATTAAATACCTAAGATCTAATTGACCCAGCATTATAAAACCATCAAATACCCCCAGCGTATATCCCGGACATAAATCGTTTTTCTAAGCACATGTTCCGGCTCTTTCGTTACAGTAAGGTGCGAAAGAGACATGTCGCAAAACAAGTTTCGCTGGTTTCGCCTTGAACTTGTCAAACCGCTAGCGACCAGCGACTTAGAATAAAAACATACGATTTTCCACTGGTATGTACATACCGTGCTACTTGAGATACATTCTAAACAAAGTTTCAAGTTGACTAATCAAACAACTCTTAGAGAAAACCAATCGATTAGTAGTGTAGTGTTACGAATTTCATAACACGGGAAGTATTGATAGTCGGCAATCGGCAATTATATGAAAAGTGCTGTTACGGCGGTATGCACGCGAGCGTCGCGTGCAGTGAAACTTTGTAAAAAAAAAAAAGTTAACACATCGGAAACATCTGCAAACTGTTCCGGGTTTGAAGGTTGCTTCATCCATCAAGCTGGCGAGAGCTCTCTTCGGTGGGAATTGATGACGAACGGTGATCGGTGAATATTTATAAGTTTAAGACTGTCTTCTTAAAAGGAGAGGTTTTCAATTCGGCTATGTACCTACCTGTGTGCAAATTTTTCATTTAGCTTTTTAAATGAATATATAAAAAATAAAGTCTTTCCAATTATAAATGCGAAAGTTTGGGTGGATGGATGAATGTTTGTTACTCAATCACACCAGAAAAGCTCAGGACTATGTATATGACTGTTGGGTGCTATTTATTTATTGATAATGATGACCCCCCCCCCCCCTTTTTTTGCGACGGTTAAAAACAAATTGGTTCATAAGATAGGTACCTACGTCAACAGATTAAGTAACTAAGACACTCTGAGAACATTAAAGTATTGGAAAGCACCCATTTCTCACAACGGCGGCGCGGCGCGGTGCCCCTTCGGAATTTTAATGACGAATGCGTAATTTATCACATCATCATCCCTATAAATAGCAGGAACCGTCTGCCTGCATACAACAAAGCCTTTATCTGACACTGCATTGTCAATGTCAAAAAACAGCCTCGGAAACGTCACGCCTACAACCAAAGAATGTCAACTGCCTGCGTAGTCTGCGCACCAAAATATCACGTAACCCATCAAATGTCACAAGTAAAGCATTCATTGCGGGTTTCGAAAGAAGTGATTTTGAGTAGATGGGCGTGGAAACGTAATGGTTGGAGTATGCAATGAAAGTGTCGTGTGCCCAGGTCATTGACTGGAAGCGGATGGGTGCTCTTGGTGGAAAATTATTAGTATGCGAAGATTGCGACGGTTACTACGCGACATAGAAAATAATCTGTAGATTTGCGGACATACATTTCTCACTGTGTCGCAATTTAAGTACATAAGTATCATAATTGCATTGGAATTTTACTAAATAAAACTACAAAAAGCAAACTTCTAAAATTGCTTTAGGTGAACTCTCGCTCTACGAAAGTTGGGTAAGTTAAAACTTAGACAGTTTAAGTAGTTCACGTTGAGGGTTAATCCAACTTCCCTCTAGGCTGAGCGACGCAAAAATGCGCTGGCTCACGTCGAATGGGTTACAATTGTTTTGCATAGTTTAATTAATGGCAGGCATTCATTGATAAAAAGATTAATTGGAGTTTCAAGCACAAAAACGTACAAGAAATCTTCGCAACAGAGACCGTTGATATCTTCACTTCAAGAATAAGCTTCGAATTAAAATATTTTGTACTAAAATCCTAAACTCTTCTTGGTCATAATCAGTCACTAACTTTGTCTGCTCGATAACTTTCACTCTTTTTCTAACAGTAAACAAAAGAAAGAGACATACCATACCTACTTTTATAGAGCCGATAAAAGTGAGTGATTGTGAATAAGAGATACAGGTAACTTACTAAGTAGAGAAGCAGAAGCTTCTAGGCTATTACAAATAATCACGAATTTTCATTAAATATATTTTTGCAGGTAAGGTATCTTCAACACCTACGACAAAATGGCTAAATAAAGAAATTGCGATTTCGTTCATTTGGTTTCGTTGCTTACATTCGTTAGATACTCGCACTCTTTTTCAGGTTTCATCTACATTTTATATTGGGTCCAAGAAAAAACGGCAAAAAAAATCACATCCAACTTACTTTTCCCTTAACGTTATGACTATGAATAAACTAGATAGGTAGTACTCTAACGAGCAAATAACGACATTTTAAAATATAGTTTTGAAAGCTTTCTGAAACGATTGAATATGTAATGGCCGTCATTACAGTATAACGAGCGAAGCCGCGGCAAATCTCTATAATAGGAGTCTAAGGCTTTCAGGCAACTTTAAACCTTATTGTACGCCTATAATGCTTGTTTTGCTTTGTAAAATGTCATTGAACTCTGACATTTCTCACGCGAAGATTTCAACGTGAATACTCTTGCGCAGAGGTTTGTTACTTTTGACACACATTGGGTTTCAAAAGTGTTACAAAATGGAACGATCTTTTTACATCAGATTATAATTTATTAATTACTAGTTGGCCCGCTTGCAACTTCGTCCGCGTGTTCAAGTATGTTCCTACCCTGACTCTTGTCACTTCGTACACTTGATTTACACAAAACTTGATTTTTCGACCCCGTGATACGTGTGTCAATTCAATTCAATTCATTTATTATTTCAATTGGGTACATTTTCAAACATTATTAAATTATAGATTGTAGTACACTTATGAACGTCAAACATAATAATCAAACACAATAATATAACAAAAATTAAATAACACGACATTAATTAAAAGAAAATAAAATAAATCATGTCATAAATGTCAATAAAATTAAATAATAAATGTCACACAATAACTAAACATAACAAAGGCTACCTACATAAACTACAAATTCAAATGACTGTACGGGTGCCTCAGGGTCCAAGCACTACTCGCAATAGGCCGTCTTTATTTCAAAATTAGAACATTTTTACAGTATGGCGTCTACAAGAATCTACGAAGCAATCCAAATCCAAATGTTTTTTTTTTTTTTTTTTATCACACACGGTCATCTGATCCCAAACTAGGCATAGCCTGTACTATGGGTACCAGAGACTGATATACATAATAGAAATATATTTAACACCCAGACACAGAACAAACATCTGTGTTAGTCACAAATTTTTGTCCAGTGCGGGAATCGACCAACTGAGCTATGAGGATATGTTAATCTATGCAGCTAGTATTATTTTGTCAATTGACAGCTAGGAATGAACAGTTTGTATGGGAATAAGAAAAGTGGGGTTTCTACATTATTCCGGGCATTACTTCCATTTTATCTCTTCATAGACTGGCCTCATAGCTCAGTTGGTAGTAACTTTGCCTTCTGCGCTATCGGTCGCGGGTTCGATTCCCGCACTGGACAAACATTTGTGACTAACACAGATGTATGTTCTGTGTCTGGGTGTTAAATATATATCTATTATGTATATCAGTCTCTGGTACCCATAGTACAGGCTATGCCTAATTTGGAATCAGTTGACAATGTGTGATATGTCCGGAATATTTATTTATATTTTATTTATAGAAACCTTCCTTGTGTGTCCAGAATAAATGTATTTTAGAGATTTTTATTTTAAGAACTTCAATAAAAAAAAATGCTAAATTGGTCCGGCCATTCTCGAGTTTTGCGCTTAGCAACACGTTTAGCTATTCATTATTATTTATATAGATTGCAAGTTAGCTGATTTTTAAACGATGATGATTTAATATATGTTTTATGTACTGATATGGTTTTTCTAGTACCTAAGTGCTACTTCGATCATATGACTGTCATATGCAAAGACGTGCATTACACTAGATACCTACCTACTTAGCAATTCTCCTTCATATAATCTTGAAAATTGCTGTGGAAAATGCCACGAAGCGCTGTTCAAATGCATAAAATACCCAAGTACCTAACTTTTTATAATCAAGTTTCTTACTAGGTAGGTACATAACGATGCCAATGATCCGTTAACTCGCAAACAACTTTTTCAGCCTAATTTCCCTTGATTATACACACACAACATTAGAATGGGACAATCACATAAAATAAGATTACTTTAAGTAGTACTATTAGGTATATAATGACGCGTGCCAATGTACTCGCCTTAATTATTATAATAGCTCTGAATTGGTCACGATTTGACTACAACAGTAAATAAGTAGGTGGAAGAGCACTGGTGGAGTGGTGGTAGTAGCCCTGCCATCCGATCCACAAGTTGTGGCTTCGAACCCGGTCGTGCGCCAATGGATTTTTCATTCGAAAAATTTATGTGCGCTATACTAGTGCTCTCAAACGGTGAAGGAAAACATCGTGAGGAAACCGGCATGTCCTAGAACCTAAACATTAGAAGATATGTGAAATGTGCACGAAAGAGCCTCTAAGCGGCGCACTATAACCTTTCACTACACTGATTTTTCCACCGACGGTCATATGCCCATTTCAGAGCCACGAAAAAAGAAAGAAAGAATTATTGACACGACAAGCAAGCAAGTACTCTAAGGTACTTCAGCTGATTCGAAGAAATACTCATTGCTTTATTACGATCACGCGTCTGGTGTTGTTTAAACGAAAGTTTAAAAAGAAAGCAACATACTCGCACTTTGTTATGAAAACGTTAAGTGCCTAACAAAATGCAGCTTGCGCTCATATTGCTATTGTAGTTTACTAACTCGCTCGGGTTATGGTCGAATTTTCACTAAGACGTCATGTAAACCCAGGGTTGGCTAAAGAAACTGATCATTTTGTTTCCAGAAAGAAAATAAAAACTATAACAAGTTAATATTTACAAAATACAAAAGAAACAGTTGAGCTATCTAAAGACCATTACAAACGATATATAAATGATAGCTCAATTGATCCAGATCACTAGCAGTCGTGGCCGTGGTGGCCCCGGCTGAAGAATAGACCCCTCCATATCTACCTATCCGCGGATGTCGTAAGAGGCGACTAAGGGAATAAAGCTAGGGGGTGGGCAGCAGCGTCCCTCATTTTAACAAAGATAGGAAAGATAGCTCTAACTGCGCTTGCCAACCCGCATGCCCAGCTTGGTGAGTATGGGCAAATCCCCCCACATGATAAGGAATTTGCTCTGTCTGTGGGGGAGGCCATGTTCAGCAGTGGACGTCGAACGGCTGAAATGATGATGATGACTAGCAGTCGAAAGCGTACCCCAGACGTTGGCGGAATGGCCACGCTGGATCGCAATGCTAATCCGTTGGGCTAAATAGGAGCTAGCTCTCGGGACACGCGTGGCTGCCATCAGACGCCCTGATATTGGTTTTGAAAACCCGGAGCGCCCCGCTTCCCCACGCAGCCAGGGTCTCAACTCCAAAAGGCTCAAATATGTTAAGCCATATCGAGACGAACTGATCATTGTAAAATTTTAAACTTGACTTTACAATGTGACGTTCGTCAGTGGATGTCTGTTGCTCTTAAAAACTAGCCAGAGCTTTCCGTAGTCTCTAGTTTAGGGCCATCATTCACCAAAGCTGAGCGGAGTGGAGTTAACAACAGATCGACTTGGTATCACCATCATTATGATTTCAGCCGTGGGACGTCCACTGCTGAATTGAAGGCTTCCCGCAGATTTCCAGAGTGACTTTCTATCATGAGCAAGGAATTCGCTCTACTCACCACGCTGGGCACGCGGGTTGGCGAGAGCAGTTAGATAGAGCTATCTTTGTTAAATAGGGGACGCTGCTGCCAATCCCCCTAGCTTTTTTTTACTATTATTCTCCTCTTTTAGTGTACGATTGTGTAGGTATAATATGGAAGGGCCTATTCTTCACCACGGCCAACGGCGTACTTGCCGACTTATAAAAATTTTATTTTCTATTAACCTTCATTTAAATACTTTATTAGTCGATATCTTAACGACATTTACGGACAAGTTGAACTGTATGCACAAATGTTACCAAAGTCAATTTAGGACGTTCATACACTTGCAAATGAGACAGGTATCGATAATTAATACGTATTGTTAGAGAGTTAATATTATAAACGTAAATAACTTAAAGTTAATTAAAGAATAATGTTATTTATTCTCTCCGACAGTAAAAAAAAAACGATAAGAGGAGGACGAGGATGGCAAGTAATTATCACCGTAGTAATTATTACCTAGTTCATTGTACAGTAGATAAATACCGGGTTACCCTTTCCTGAAGATGTGATGTGAGTAGGAGTATTTAGTAATTATTACATATGACGACCTCGGTGGCGTAGCGGGACAGAGCCCGTCTGAGACGCATAGGGTTCGATTCCCGCTGCGGGACAAATGTATACATGATCTGTAAATATTTATTTCGGGTCTGGGTGTGGTACTCGTTGTTTCTGATACCCACGACACAGGGAATCTTTGTGTGGGGGCAGTAATATGTAGGTTTATGATTGTTGGGGGTTATTTATTTATTTTTATTCTTAATTTATTCATATTGTTATTTTTACTATTTATCGGTGGTCCCGTTATCATTCCCGTAAATTATAGTTCCGCGTAACTACAAGGGTATTCAACTCAATGGCGGCGGTGGAGTTCATAGCGAAACTGGTTCCGAGGCAACCCGCCTTTGCGTAGAATCACCTTTTGTTGTCCATTGACTGCCATCCTATCAGATCTGGTGGATAATCAAAGAGAACAAAGTAGGTAGTACTCGTTTAGTAGGTCTTATTAAAAAAAATCATCCGGTTGTTTTACAATCCTCGCAAGTCAACTGCCTATCGGAATCATCTACCGTCAAATCCATTAAGAAAACCCGACTGGGTGAGTTTATTGATCTTATTTATTTCATAGCTATCGAGTTAAGACGATTCTAAAGATACCTTAAATATCAAAATCCGTCTAGCCGATGGGTGTAACGCAGTAATAAACTATTAAGTTGATGCAAAGAAGATATACGCGAAAACATAACCCGCCCCCGTACCATGAGTAAGTTCACAGTCCCATGGTTTTATGGTTAAAATAACGTTGACACGCTCGCATTTGAATGGCAAAAAGACATCATGGCCCCCGGACTGACATTCATATTATACTAGCTCACGCCCGCGGCGGGACCTAGATAAAAAGTAGCCTATATGCTATTGAAGGTATGAACTCTATCTATTCCAAGTTTCAGCGAAATCGGTTGAGCCTTTCGGGCGTGATTGAACCACAGACATCCTCACAAACTTTCGCATAATATTAGTAGGAGGAAGCGGCACTACACATTTGTTTGTTAACATCTCGAATAACTGCTGTAAAATCATCATATTTGAATAAAATTTCAATACCTCATCTCTTAAGAGCCTATATTTTTTACCTACTATGTAGGTACCTCTGTTTACCTGTCAGTGACAGCCCTGCGAGCGCCTGGCACGGGCCGGCACGGCTGCGCGTACGCACACAATGAAATCATTCGACGTCCTTGCATCGGCTTTGACTTTGAATGAACCGTTCGTAATGTTTTGATACTGAGGAGCTATGGCGACGGTCATGGTGACGCTTCCGCGGTGTTATGGAGTTAAATGTCGCCGCCCGTTATTCAAAGAAAACTATGAATTAAAGTACTTGTCTGTGGTTATTTAGCTAAGAATAATCAACTCCAGGTTCATTCTGAACAGATAAGCTAAGCACCTTCGGCGTGGTCTCCAAATGGGATGGATAACCGCTAATGGTATTAACGGCCAAGAGCTCTGGTGGAGTGGTGGTAGTGATGTCGCCTTCCGATCCACAGGGCGAGGTTTCGAATCCCAGTCGTGTTTTCCATTCGGAAAATTTAGGTGCGCTATACTAGTGCTCTCAAACGGTGAAGGAAAACATCGTGAGGAAACAGGCATGTCTTGGAACCTACAAATTCGAATCGTGATGTGTGCACGAAAGGAGCCTCTTATAGGCGCACTTTAATCCTTTCACTACACTCTGTTTCTTTCACCGACGGTCATAAACCCTGGCCACTATACCTCAATCTGGTTACTGACCTAAAACAGACCATGAAAGAATCAGCGGCTGAGCGCTTCGACTATCAGAGGCTTAAAAAACTTGCCATTAGATTGTAGCTCATAATTACTTAGGAATAGGTATTTTTTTGTACTGTAGTCTTCAGATAATATTCAATTTGACTGAAACTAACGACTGAAAATAAATGGCAAGACGTTTTGAAAGTGCAATAGGTATCTAGAATGTAGACGCGGCTCGACCTACATGGCCGGTGACACGATTTGTACGAAAACTGCTATCAGCATTTCACTTCTGGCTTCGCATTTTTTGTGCAATGACTGCTTTTTACTTTATTGACCTTGGCTTGGATTTTATACCAGCGATGTTTATTTTAATGATTTTTTTTAAAGCATTTTAAGCCTTGTTCAGACTGCGTACGATAAGTTTCGCACACACCCGATCGATGTACAGCCAAACCGTATTATACATTTCGACCTGTTCGGCTTTATTTAGATAATTATTTAAAAAAATGAAAATATAGATATATTTTTCGCTAATATTCCTTCTTTTAGTTGATAGACCCTTTCGGGATGGAAACAAGGAGTCACCTTTTAATCTGCAACTTTAAAAAACACAAGCCCTAAATAAACCAAATACATTCCATTCGATTTGGAATTAGCATAAAACAACTCCAATAATAGCAATTCATAACAGACTAAAAGCGAAAGCAACAAAATTGAGTTTTCCCGCCATAATTAGAGGTTCAAACAAACAGCCTTCTGATTATATTGTATCAACAGCTGGCGGAGGGAGATAGCGGGATGTGATTGCTCTCTCTCACATTTGAATTAATCTAATTTGTTTAGCCGAGAATGGAGATTTGCAGGTTTTGTTGTTGCCTGATGCTTCAAGGCTTGTTCACGAGTTCTTGGAGAAAGTTTTAAAGCGATTCTTGTGATTTATTGAAAAATAAAACACTAATTTAAAAACGCGTTGACCTCCGCTCTGCTTTGATGAGCACCAGCCTTTATATTTTAAGGCTAAATTAGCTTAATTTTAAGCCTTTAAATTTTATTTGACTGGCCTCATAGCTCAGTGGTAGTAACTCTGCCTTCTGCGCTAAAGGTCGCAGGTTCGATTCCCGCACTGGACAAACATTTGTGACTAACACAGATGTTTGTTCTGTGTCTGGGTGTTAAATATATATCTATTATGTATATCAGTCTCTGGTACCCATAGTACAGGCTATGCCTAGTTTGGGATCAGTTGACCGTGTGTGATATGTCCGGAATATTTTTTTTTTATTTTTTATTTTTTTTCAAGCTTCTGTGTCTACCGTGTCTACCTAAAAATTTTAAGCACAATGAATTAATTACCTAAATAAGTAAATACCTAGCTCAGCTTATTCGACTTATTTTAGTTAGAATAATTCCCATCGTGTCTCAACTCTGACATTTTATTGTGATGCCGAACAATAGTCGATGAGGCAACTTGGAAATGGCAAGACCATCAAAATTAAGATTATCTCTGGGGTTTGAGATAAGCTTTGTACAAACAATTATTTAATCATCATCATTTCATCCGTAGGACGTCCACTGCTGAGCATAGCCCTATCCCATAGAATGCGAAAGTACCTAGCTCTGTCTGTCACGAATAGATGACTGAACCAATATTGATGAAATTAGGTATGGAAGCCACAAAAGATTTTCTATTGTGTATGGAATCGCCGCAGTCTAGGAGTTTAATTTAAGCACGTAATACCTAGTGTTTATAAGTAGGTATAGTGTTATAATGTGTATGGTAGTAGGTATAACTTTTTATGCGTTATCATCAACATGGGTTGGCTGGTAAACGAGCTGTCTGCAACACAGAGCGACTCTCCTTGCCCAGAATATCTAGGATTATTATTAGCCCCGTGGGGCTTACTAATAAAGGCGGCCATTATTAAAGTAGCACTGAGGTCACTTTGCTGCAGTCTCAGAGGCAGAGATGGAATATTTAATCGGGGTTTTGTTGGAAAAGTTGTATTATACAATAGAATAAGTAGGTTCTGTTTAATTGATCGAGCGAGCGAAGATCTCTCAAACAACTTGGACGAATCGGCATTGTATGTTTATTTGTTAGAGTATAACTTTCGAACAGTCGTCAATCAGATCTGCATGGATTTTAGTAGAAAGAAAGAAAGAAAATACATTTATTTTGGACACACAAGCACAGCACAAACTAATAAAATAAAAAAGACACAAGGTACAGGTTACAATACAAAAGGTAGGGAGGAAACAAAACAAAAGTAGGTAGGAAGTAACAAAACTAGGGTATTCATTAGTCCGTGCCGATGCATGCGTGAGCCAAAAAAGGTTCCATCTCAGCATTGATGCCGCACACGAAGTGTAGCGGCGCTGGTTTTCAGATGGAACCCTTTACGGCGACCTCACGATCGTAGTGTGCTGCATTTCTCGCGTTCTTCAGTCGATGTCGGTAGGTAGTAGGTCAACAGATTGTACCATCTTAATATACTGGTCAGAATATGAGTTCAATCGGTGCGGTGGCTGGAAAAGGCTCAAGACCGTTCATCATGGAATTCTTTGGGAAGGCCTATGACGAGCAGTGGACTCAGTTCGGGGCAAGCCGCTAGTCATCATCATCTTCCTGCCCTTATTCCACATTATGTGGGGTCGGCATAACATGTATTCTTCTTCCATTTCCCTCTATCAGTCGTCATCTCAGCACTCACTCCTTTCTTAACCATATCCACTTTCACACAGTCCTTCCATCTTTTCTTTGGCCTACCTCTACTCCTACATACATCCACATTAATAACACTCTTCATGTCACATGATATTCTTCCCTCATGACATGCCCATACCACGCTTACCTATTACTCCTCAGCTTTTCCGTCACTTACAAACTTCCTCTTATATATATACTCATCTTATCCATTCTGGTCACTCCACACATCCATCTTAACATTCGCATCTCCGCCGCGTGCAATCTCCTTTCATGATGCGGGGCAAACCTCTAGTAATGATGCTTAATGTAGTCCAGCTGAAAATAAACACACGCTCGCTATTTTGAGCACTCTAATCCCGTTGCCATTGTTGTGGAATTGGTCCATCTATTGTGTGTAGCATAGTATTACGGCTCTGTAATACCTGGCACCGCGCATTGTTCTGAATTAGGTGGGATTGTTTTAAAAGTAGTTTCATTATGTTATGAGTAGAGTAGATCGCCAAAGTTATGGGTAGATGATATAAAGGCACATGGGGGCCGTGACTGGATGATGAAGGCATCCAACCGCCAGACATGGAAAAGGCTGGGAGAGGCCTACGTCCTAAAATGGACAAATAAAGGATCAAGATGATGGTGATAATGATGATTAGAGTATGGTGTGTCGTATGGTAGAATTACAATAATCATTCATCATCATCATTTCAGACGTAGGATGTCCGCTTCTGAATATAGGCCTCCCCAGCAGATTTTAAGAGCGATTTCTAAGCATATGGTGGGAATTTGCCCATACTCACCACGCTGGGTACGCGGGTTGGCGAGCGCAGTTAGAGCTATCATCGTGTAAATAGGGGACGCTCCTGCCATCCCCTAGCTTTACTTGTGTCACCTCTTACGTCAGCCACGGGTAGGTAGATATGGAAGGGCTTATTGTCAATGGCGGCTGTGATTACAAGCAACCTTAACAACGGCCGTATTATAGCGGGGAGGTTTGTCGCAAAACGTTAACATTCAGGATCATTGAAGACACCTAATTCATTGTAATTTAAACGTTTGTCTCAAGAAGAATCGCTTATCACTTATTTAAGAGGATAAAAAAATCATATTAAATTGTCGAATGGGCGGAGTGAAGAAAGTGACAGCGCTATGTACTGTAATTGAATGCGAAAAGAGATAGCAAGCGTTAGAAGGCGCTCGAAAGTAATCGACGTAAGCGAAATATAAGAAAATATCGATTATCTCAAAAACTATATTTTTTTTAAAAGTGTCTTGGATTTAGGTTCCCAATGCTATTGTCTAACAATTTTTTTTTAAAAAGTTATTTTTGTTAGATAGTCTAAGTCTAAGTATAAGTCTAGTATTTTTTTTTTTTTTTTTTTTTTTCTTTATTAAACAAAATATTTAATTCGCTAAGAGACAAAGAGATAATCCTAAATATACTAAAATAATCTAAATAACTATTTAACTAACGACTAAGTACTAATAAAAATGCGACTGGTTTTTTTACGAGTAGGTGTCATAAAAAATCCAGTCGATCCCTGTCGCCACCAGATGGTAGCGTGCCCAAAATACTGGCGGCATTGCCACGTTGTATGGCAATGCTTATTCGCTGACCGAAGTAAAAGCCAGCATTTTGGTCACGCGTATACTCTAAAAGTCTCCCCGCCAGGTCCTTGTAAATTTTGTGTGCCCCTGATCCCCATGGGCCTAATGTCTCTACCCCAAACGGCTCGAACATATAGCCTCTATCAAGAAGCATATATTTGCGCCGTTTGAGGGACTCCGCTGATGCTGCTGCGGAGCCAGCCCGTACTGATGTGCTGGGAAGATGTGACGGCGCTAGAGTATCGACGCAGGTAGCGTCCCATACTAGAGGCCGTCCCATCTTCCAGGGGATAAGTGTCATGCCATCGGGTCTTTTACCATCGTCTCGCATTAAGCCGCTCGGTTCTAGAACAGCTGTAACGTTGACGCTGGTAAAAGCCCGACGGATAATATCATTTAAAGAGTTATGTCGAGGCACACGTCCGGCACTGCGGGCACATGAAAGTGCGTGGTGACCGAAACAGTCAGCGGTCTCACCACATTGGCACCGATGTGCCACTTGGCAGGGAGAACCTAGGCGCAGAGAAGTTGCCACCCGGAAGGTATTGTTGTCTAAAAGGGTACCTAAATTTTTGGAAGGCAAAACATGTAGCCAAAGTCCTGACTCCCACTCCGAGACGGCAAAGAGACGAGCGCGCTCAGCTGGGCAGCTGGACGTTTCAATTAAATTTTTCCGTTCCAGCTCACAGAGCGGCTCATCCCACAGTCTCTGAGAGGATAGGACCTTTGGCATGTCGGTGTTGGGGCAGGCTATTTTCCAAGCTTCTTGGGCTTCACTGAAACAATTAATTTCAAAGTTTTGTAAACTTTTTGATAAAATGTTATGAATAAGATTTTTAGTGCTATACACTGATGACAAAAAGGCCGGAATGGATACACTGGTAATTTTGCGGATACCAAGACCGCCCATCCTAATAGGAAGTGAGGCCTGGCGCCAAGCGCGATCTTCTAAAGGGGTGTTGAAAATGGTAATGAGTGTATCGCGCATAATGTTATCCAACTGCTGTGTAAGATGAGGGTGCTTCCAGAGTTGGGAACAACGAAGGTAGTACGTGAATTTTGGAGCAAAAAGACAAAAACGTAAAATAACAAATGCCACATGGGTGTTTATTTTCAATAAACGATCTGAAACTGCGCGGAAATTTTGAATTTTGTCATTAACAAAGTCAGACAGTGACTCGTCAAGAATCGGGGAGCCTAGGAGGCGAAGTGAAGACTTGTCTACAATTTTAATTGATGGTGCAATTTGTTCAAACATTTTTAAAATAGAATTTTGAGTGGTGGGATCTGGACTGGGAATGAAAAGTTCACATTTTGTAAAATTTAGTTCTAGGCCAATTTCTTTAAAATCTTTAATGAGAAGGGTCAAATCTTTGAAAATTGTATTCACTTCGCCACCCAGAGTGCCGTCATCTAAATACCAAACGTTAAATTTTGACTCTAAACGCTTGAGGATGGGATGAATGGCGAGACTGAAAATAGCAGGCCCCAAAGGGTCACCCTGTTGACACCCTACTTCCGAAAACAATAAGTTATTTTGATATACCAATTTGGATGGTCTGCCATAGCATTGCCAAAGAAAGTTGTATATGTCCGGTAATTTGTCTCTTATTTGAGTCAAAAGGGCGCCCCGATCGACAGAGTTGAATGCGTTTTTAACGTCCACCTTCAACACAACATCTTGCGTACAATGTGTCATGAAAGTTCTGAGAGAGTGAACCGCCGCCTCGCAGCCTCCGCGTGAACCAAAACCTAATTGATGAGGCTGGAACTCAGAACATAAAGTTTGACTTTTTTTTCTGCAACAGATTTTGGCTACAAGTCGGCGATATGTTGTACCTACGGCTATGGGTCTGATGCCTCCGTCTTTTTTTATGAGGGCGCATAAGTTTGCGCCGTAAAGAATGTCGGTAATATCTGAGTTTACTTGGCCCGACAACATGAAGTTGGCCAATAATGTGATGGCTCCAAGGAGGTTTTGACCTGCGTCGCCACAGCCAACACTTATTAAATCTTTAAGATGTTGGGGCGCAAGACCGTCGAGACCTCCAGCGGAGCCACTCTGGAATGATTGTATAGCATACAGTATGTCTTCTGCTGTTACAGACAGACTCGTTTGTTCAGAATCGTCAGGTGGTGGGGGAAGGCATAAGCCAGGTGCTGATGGTGGATGTTTCGCTAAAAGAGCCGAAAGGGTTTCACTACAATTTGGTGCAACTGTGTCATTAGAAAACAATAAACGTGCTGCTCCTCTGATGTCTCCATCACCCAGGCGGTTTTCCACCATGTGGCAGGAGGCCTCAGTTGTTCTCGCTCTACGAGACCTATTTTTGGTCTCTTTTAAAAGTGTGAGCAAGGAGGCATTTGTATTGCAATTTCTTTTAATTTTGGCTGTTAGTGAAATTTTGTCATTAGGATCATCTCGAACATGTAAAATTCTGTATGGAAAAGACAACAAATGTTCCCAAGCAGCTTGAGTATTTTGAGAAACGGCTGATTTGAGGTCATTGTTTAATGAGTGGGCGACACTGATTCGGGCACCGCGGGGGATGCGTTTGATGACTGGTAAATTTTGCTTGCTCTGAGTCAGGATTTGCCAAAAATCTTGTGAGGGTGATCCTAATGAGTTACTAACGTGATTGCTCAGAGATGAGCTACTATTACTATGGCTTTTGTGGACTCTACTTTCATGTATTCTCAGGCCTCTCAGACCTTTAAAATACCGCAATTGGGAACATTTGTTGCATGGGATTAGATTATCCGATGACACAGTGCTACTTTGATCATCCTGGGTGGCCACTTGGGCTACTGATGCCATATGCTGGTGGCGACTTAAAAATAGGAACTTACATGCCAGGAAACACACAAAAAACACGAAAAGTAAAAAAATAAACATACACTAAAAAACGAAAACCACAAAACTGTCAAATGTCAAACTTTGGGGGCTGCCAAAGATTACAGAGATCCGAGGAGGCTGCGTTACGTGGTCATAGTTCGGGCTCCACTCTGTGAATCATCTCGTCTTCTTAGGCGGATATATCTCGTGGTTTAACATAGTGGTTATATTCTCTTTGGACGTATCGTGTAAGGCTTGTTAGAAATTTGGCACAGCAGGCTGCGAAGGTCTCGCTCGGTTGTTTTCTGGGCGTTGTCGTCGACTTTCGCCCTTTTCGTACCCAGTGGCTTTTGCACCGCAGTCGCCAGGGGTCAAACTTTGGGGGCTAGTAAACTCTTTAGTTTTATTCTCGCAACATCACGCAACATGTTGTTTGTGATGTAATGCAGCACACCAAAAAATTAAATTATTTAATAGTCGGAGGTATTACCACGCCGGATTGCAATGCAAATCCGCGATTGACCCCGTTATTAAATTATTTTATTTTCCTAAAATTTATTTTTTCACTTTTCACCTCTCACCGTGACAGTTCAATAGATTAATTTTCAATTAATTTCCAGTCTAGTATTTTTGAAAAAACTGTTGCAGAGGACCCAACTTTAAAAAAGACATCTATCGAGAAAAGTTTTACCAATCGCGTTTCTGACTTGGATTTACGTGCTCAAGTTATCTTTGTCATAAAAATCAAAACTGTGCGTTTTGCGGTTATTGAGAAAAAACAATTCAAAAATCATAAAATAATTAAACCCTCACCTTAACAAGCTGCATTTACAATTTCACAAAACATTGACTAACCACGTCTTCCGTATCTACTTGCATTATTATTGTTGAACTAATCAGTAACCAAACAAAGAAGCCTGTCGGCTCGTCATCCGTCACGTACAGCAATTTAGCAGCAGATACTTGTGCATTAATGGACCTGATAAGGAAACCTTGAGGACTTATTCAAATCTCACTTTCCTGATGCGTTGCTTTTCAAAGTGAAAAGGCGTTTCTACACTAGTAAGCAATATAGACATTTTTTTACCCGGGCATCTACCACACGAGCAAAGCCACGGGCGGAAGCTAGTCATTCAATTATTAAGTATTAAGAATCACTTTGAAACGTCCGAACTAAGGGGACCCTACGCATGTTCCTCGCATCTATGACAATATTATTAATCAATTTCTCTTCCCCGCTTTAGTGCATATCAGCCCTAAACTGTGCCTAAGTTATTATCGAGTTCCACAAGAGAAAAGCTGTGGGTAAAAGGTAGTTAAGAACAGCTGCCGGCTTCTTCAATAAAAAATATTAATTTCAAATAAATCATCCACATTTCAAGTTACCGCTCGGTCAAACTCCAAAGGATTTCATCCTTTTTCAGCCGACTGGAAGGCCGTACCTTTACCTACGCTTAGAACTAGTCCAGATGAGGCGTTTTACGCGCGTCTATCGTCCCGCGCGATTGCGACGTGTGCGTTTATATTGAGCGAGACTTTCTACGCGCGTAAGTCGAGATCCTAGAGCGGTCATGTTGCGTCTAGCACACACACGATAGTCGCGTAGTGAAGTCGCGCGTCAAACGCCTAGGTCTTAGGTTATTTATTGGTTTTAATAAAATTGCAAAGGCTCTGTCTTGAGCTAGACAGACATTATAAACTCTGCGAGCTAAGGTATCTATGTAGTACCTACCTACCTTTGTGTTTTGTAGACCCTTGGACGATTTTTGTGCCTAATAGACGTATGAGGAAATACATTTATTACGCCCGACAGAATTTCAAAGTTTAACCAAAAATAAAGACGGTCAAGTGCGTGTAAGATAAGAGTTTTGAGAATTCCGTACCATAACACAGGGTCGGAAAATTGAGATCACAAGTGCACGAAGTGCGAAACTTATATTTTACGGACGCTTACATAGTTGGTATGATATTAATCAGAAATATATATTTTTTTCCCAATAGCTCCACAGATTAGAAATTAATCTTAGCTATATATTTTCTTTACTGCAAAAAACCTCCGATGCGTAAATTTTCTATAGACTTCACCATCCCATTTGTAGGGTTTAAAATCTTCAATTTCGGACTTTAACCATTTTTTGTGTCACAAATTTCATTCTTGTCCATTCAAAAATTTGACATTCATTGCCTTATCTTTGTAACGCGTTATTAGAAGCTTGATTTTTTTTACGGCATTATAAGCTGGCATCTATTTATATATGGTGAAAACTTAAAGTTACCTACAGCCCTTCCTTAGAAAAGGGTTTTGGCTAACAGACAGACATACACTCAGATAGCCATACAGTGAAAAAGTCATCCTGGGTTCCGATAACTCAATTCTGTACCTTCCTTTAAAATCGAATACGAAAAAAAAAGATCAGTACATACTTTAAATATTTGAATTATTATAATATCGTAGGTACGTGTGGATCACCGCCCATAATGTTGTCATCTAGGGGACTTCAAGATATTCATAATTCTGATTGCATTTCGGATTACCCAAAGCGAGTCTTGAGAGTTCCCAATTGTGTGAGACGAATGAATATGGGGTTGCCAGACTTGCCAGTCGCAGCGCAGCGCGCACTCGAAAGCACGTTGCAAATTATCATTTCAATGTAGATGCATGCTTACAATAGGTACTGTACAGTGGTATAATTGTATGGAATTTACGCGTTGGGGCGGATCCGGCGGATGAGATTCTAATAGCTCGTTTATCTGATCACTAGTTCTTTGTTTGTTACCTACCCTCGTGCGCTATAATAATAATAATAAAAAGGCATTTATTTCAATAAAATCACTAGGATCACTTTGAAACGTCTTAGAAACTAGGTGAAGCTATGCCTGTTCCTCGCGACCAAGCCTAGAAGAATCAGGCTACAAACACGGCGCGCGTGCCTATCATTTTTTTCGATGATCCTTTTTCACAAAATGGAAATTAAAGCTTCAGTGTGGTGCCGATCGAACTAGGTGAGGCTCAAAAGAAAAGTAATCTAATTATAATCCCTAATAAATAAGAGCTTATAAAAATGTGAAAAAAAGAAGACAAATGTGAGCTTCATCAAATGATCTAAGGGCAGCACACGCTACACTTGATGAAATATGTACCTAATGCTTATATAGGTAGTGCTTTCAAATGGTGAATGAAAATATCGTGAGGAAAACGGCATGTCGTTATCCAAGTTAATACAAGTTTAACCCTTTTACTCAAAAAAATGTCATTTCCGCATAACATTACCTACACACTTGCTGACTGATTATATTCTTGAAATTTCTCCTCAAATCTAAACTCCTTTTGCTTGTAAGGCGACTAAAAATACTTGCTTATGAATTTGTAACCATAAAACTCCACACAAAAGAGAGTCCATTAAATAAGTTACAGTAAATAAGTAACACACAGCTACTTGCAAATGCAATCTCCTATGACAAACAGCAGGCAAGTCGCTTTAGTTCCAAGTGTGGAGATGAACAAGACAAATCATGGCAACAATTCTGGGAAGTTTCTAAGTACAATAATATCTTAGCAAAGGGGATGTTATATATTAGTACGCGTTCAGGGATTAATCATTCCACCATCTTGAAAAATTATTGCTAGCCTACTCGGCGATTTTTTGAACGATTGAAATCCGAACAAAGTTGAAGGCTCACCATTTGCAAGTAAATTAAGTAGGTGCCTATCGTAAAGTATCAATGACTAATATTATAATCATTAACGACAATGTAATAAAATTACTACGTCTCATTAGGGCACCGGTTATTACGTCATTGCCTATGTCACAGAATATGCAACAGTGGAGGTCTGCATATGCCTGACACCAACTGGTACCGTTAATATTTTACCTTTTGAACCTTAACGTCATTTAACAGAGTGTATTTCTTGTTGCAGGTATGGTTTCTTGGGAGTAATGAGGATGTTGTACAACGCAGTAATAAGGTATTACTTATTTATCTTGTTTAGGGCAAAATATGAGAAAATAGCAATAATTATGGAATTTTCCTAGATTTACGACCGACAGTATTATTAGCCGCTCGAGCTGACGTTATTGTAATTAGGCAGCAATTAAAATTTTCTTACAAAATATCCGACTATGTAGGTAAATGACAAAAAAGCTTGGAATTGAACATTCTCCAACTCGATTATTCATAAAGATGTAAAACCTAAAACCTAGTTAAAATAAAGTAACTTATTAAATCGTTTCAATATAATTCACGCGTTTTCAATGAAAATGAATAAATGAATATAGAAGCATTTGAATTTTTCGTTAAATTGGCAATAACTTTATGTGTAATTAATGGAACCGTTGGAAGGGGAAGACCTAGGCATACGTTTAGCGACCAAATCGGTGATGTTTTGGACAAAGGCTAGGTCAAGAGTACCCTTAACCGACGAGCATGTATGAGGAATGTGATGAGAGTGAATGAAGCAAAAGAGGTATGTCAGGATCGTAGCAAGTAGGAAGCCGTGGTCACTGCCTACCCTCTGGGAAATAGGCGTGATGTTATGTATGTAATTAATATGGATTGTTAAGTTATCCGAAATAAACATTTTTATTTATTTATTATATAACGTAAAACATAAATCGTATTGGAAAATAACGAAAGAATAACTCCATAAAATCGTTTAAAAAGTCTTATTTTTTTAAAGGTGCATATGTATGAAAGAAAATGAACATCGCTTTAAATATACGTATATGATGAATTCGAGACTTGTCTCCAACATGTACAAAATGTCATCCTGTGTATGTCCATGTCCTTTGGCTAATGTCGCTTTTGTATAAAACATCGTGTGTTTTAATAAGATTATGAATAAAAATTGCACACATTATCATTGCTTCGCCCTTGTTATTTTACTCATTTTACTGAGTTTCCTGATTGAAGCTAGCGACTATAATTTATAGCAGACTCACAATATATCGTTGAGGTATACGCATTGAATATACACAAAGAAACACAGAAATTGTTGTTGTTTGACGACCTCGGTGACGTAGCGGGATAGTGCTCGTCCGGGACGCAAGGGGTGCGGGACAAATGTTTGCATGATCTGAAAATCTTTGTTCCTATGTATGTGACTGTTGGATGTTATTATTATTATTATAGAGCTAGAAGCGGCTAATAGTTGGTATAAATTTCAAGTTGATACCTTTAGCCGTTTATGAGAAAAAGTGTCTTCAGGGACAGACAGACAGACAGACGGAAAACAAAGTGATCCTTTATGGGCTTACTATTCAACCCATGATTATTTTAATGACATTTTTTGTAATAGCACTATTTTATTGTAATTTAAAGCTCTGACATACCTACTTAATTTTTTGAAAATATTTATATTGCATGCGTACAACGCTGAATATGGCTGCTCCTAATTTGTATTGTATTATGTAACAACTGTACCTAACCTTTATTACGCAATAAATTATTTTGATTTGCTTTGATTTGAAGGGTTCTTTTTCCAAATGAGGTAGGTACGGAACCCTAATAATAGTAACAAAGGCGGGTTGATAAAGTAGATGGTTGTCTGTGGTCTGTGGACAGCTCTGTGACTACCGACGACTAGTGATTGAGCAGTGCGATTGATTGATTCGCTTGCAACCCTTGTCACAGTCTGAGGATACAATCAGACGTACGACGCGAGCTGAAGCGATTGTTCTTCAACTCATTCATAAACATAGATGATAGAATCTTCATACATTTTATAAAAGGCGATGGAGTGAATAATTTGTTATTTTCTTGTTATAAATGTGTACGCTCATATAAATAAATAAATAAAATAAATATTCCGGACATATTCACACGGTCAACTGATCCCAAACTAGGCATAGCCTGTACTATGGGTACCAGAGACTGACATACATAATAGATATCTATTTAACACCCAGACACAGAACAAACATCTGTGTTAGTCACAAATGTTTGTCCAGTGCGGGAATCGAACCCGCGACCTCTAGCGCAGAAGGCAGAGTTACTACCAACTGAGCTATGAGGCCAGTCCATGTTCATGTCCAGTATGCCTTACTGGACATGAAGAAAAGACCCCAATCATATCAACTACTTTTTGAAGAAAATATAAATAATTTTTAAATGATCGATACAATATCTCCTGCGTTTTAATTTAGAGTTTGACTTTAGGAGCTTACGTTATCGTTGATCTACATCGCACAGTTTGAAATGTCCAACACAAAACTGACTTTGTTTATTAGAGCTAAGGATCATTTGGTAACGTATTTTATATAACACTAGCTTCCGCCTGCGGGTTCGCTCGCGTGGTACCTACATAAAAACTAGCCTTTATGTTATTCTAGCTATTCTAGAAATCGCTTGAGCCGTTACGACGTGATTGAACAACAAACATCCAAACATTTCATTCATAGATATCCTACTATATCTAGGAAATATATCGCATGCCGTTTGAACACGGCTTAAGTCTCACTATCTATTACTTTAATCTATAGGCCATTGTTTATTTTCAATCTGAAAACGGCTTATCTTACTGCGAAAAGCTCTCCTTTTAATCCGAAGCTTTGCGGCACACACTCCGCCACATCCTCTCTCCGTGATTGGACTTGTCTGCCATTATTTAAATGTTACGTCCAACTGTCGGTGCCAACGAACTGACAGACTCCATACAACTTGCCATTTATGTACATTGGACGTTGCCCTTTAGGTATAATAAGCTTTACGATGCTTTGCTACTAAGTTTGAAGACATTTTTAATCTACGTTCGTCCCTAGACAGATATAAAACGCGAAGGAACGTTAGACTTAATAGTTTTTCCAGATACTTTAATAATTTACTTTTTGATTGAGTTTTATACAAATTAAAGATTAAGTTTAATAATTTACTTTTTGATTGAGTTTTATACAAATTAAAGATTAAGTTATTTTCTCAACCGTCCATCTTTTCAGTCTTCATAGTCCACCCAGTGGCAGTGAAAGTTGGATATGGCAGAAAAAGAATGAAAGTAGGATAAATGCAGTGGATATGAGAACTTTGCGAAGTATGTGTGGAGTAACTTTGAAAGATAGAGTGTGGAACATTGTGATAAAAGAACGTTGTGGATGAGGATTGGAAAGGTATGCTGAGATGGTTTGGTCATGTAGAGAGGATTTACGAAAGAAGATTGACGAAACAGGTGTATAAGGCGAGTGTGAATGGAACCGTTGGAAGAGGAAGTCCTAGGCGTACGTTTAGCGACCAAATCGGTGACGTTTTGGACAAAGGCCAGGTCAAGTGTCTAAACCGACGAGCATGTATGAGGAATGTGATGAGAGTGAATGAAGCGAAAGAGGTATGTCAGGATCGTAGCAAGTGGAAGGCCGTGCTCTCTGCCTATCCCTCTGGGAAATAGGCGTGATTTTATGTATGTATGTATGTACAGTCCACCCAACATCCTGATGTACGTTAATAATTTAAGTTATTTGTTTATTGAGTTAGCAGTCACGGCGCGCGAAGTGATTGACCCAAAACAATGTGAGTTGCTATTTGCATAGGCGAGGTCAACGACTTGTGTGAGTTATGGCTTATGGGGGATATTGTGTCGTCGGGAGTCAAAATTGTGGTCGCCCAGGCTTTTGAGCTTTTGACAAAAAGCTGAAAGAGACAGAATAACAGGCCATGGTTATAAATGGAACATAACTAACATTTTAGAATGTTAGATATATTATCTCAGATCGAAGCAAAGATCTTTGAAGATGATTTTGTTAAAATTCGACTCGGTCAGGATCCCCGTATCTTCTAGATACGGGGATGCTCTAACCAACTAATCTATGGAGCCGTCCCTGCGAAAATCTTTCGGACATCCATTGACCGATCATGAAAGAATGGCCAAGAAAGAATCACGGCAACGTGATAAAAAATAAACTAACTAATAAACCAAACCCGATTTAAAACCACAACTAACCCGAAAATAAATTAAAGTCTTTCCTTTTGGAGAAGTCATCATCATCATCCATCATCCACAGCCTGACTTCACCCACTGCAGGGTATAGGCCTCCCTTTGTATGTGCCATTCTCCTCTATCCTGTGCAAGCCTCATCCAGCTGCGGCCCGCGATGCTTGCGATATCGTCTGCCCATCTCGCTGCTGGACGACCAACGTTCCGATATCCAGTTCTTGGACGCCATTCAGTTAACGCCTTACTCCACCTGTCATCATTTTGAGAAGTGCCTCTACTTAAATAACTCTGACAGAAATGTTTCGTGTTTTTATTTATCATCATCATCATCATCATCATCAGCCTGATGAAGTCCACTGCTGAACATAGGCCTCCCCCAAAGAGTTCCATGACGAACGGTCTTGAGCCTTTTCCATCCACCGACTTCCCGCAACCTTAACAATGTCGTCGGTCCATCGGGTGGGGGCCTTCCAACACTGCGTCGTCCGGTTCGTGGTCGCCACTCGAGAACCTTTGTTCCCCAACGGTTGTCGGTTCTGCGAGCTATATGGCCGGCCCACTGCCACTTCAACCTGCTAATTCTGAAAGCTATGTCGGTATGAGCGGTTGAGAGCCATCCCTCGCCGACTCACTAAAACAGAGAAGCTAGTGCACATGATGGGGCGAGAGGTGTACAACCGCCTACCATCTAACGTCGTCGACGCGCTATCAACGCAATCCTTTAAGTATAAACTCAAAAATTGGCTCATCGATCAGTCGTTTTACGATCTAAAAGAGTTTAATGCTCTTAAAATGCGTGACTAATTAGGTTATTATTGTTATTTATTCTATTGACTAATTTGAACTTACTAGAAAAGTAGGCAATTATCGTTTTTGTGTTATTTTATACTATTATTCTATATTTGACGAAAATCTATACTTAATTTTGTGATGTTTAATATATATATTTTTTTTTTTATTTTATATTCCGGACATATACTAGGATAGTATTTATGGACCTATTAATTATTATTTTTCTCATATTATTACCTACTGCAATGACGTGTAACCTGATTGTTATCAATAAATGAACTCTGAACTCTGAACTCTGAACTCTGGTAACCTTGGTTCTTCTACGGATTTCCTCATTTCGGATTTTATCACGCAGCGAAACTCCGAGCATAGCTCTCTCCATAGCCCGTTGGGCGACTTTGAGCTTGTGTATAAGGCCAATAGTTAGCGACCAAGTCTCAGTGCCATATGTCATCACTGGCAACACGCACTGATTGTAGACTTTTGTCTTGAGGCTCTGCGGTATCTGCGACGAGAAGATATGACGAAGTTTCCCAAACGCTGCCCATCCGAGTTGGATTCACTCCTTTTTATTGATCACATAGAAAATTTCCATTACTATGACCATTTTTCTAATATAACTTTGACTTTATTAATTACCTTACCTACCTACGTACATTTAATTTTATGTAAAAAGTGTTTATTTTAGTTAGATAAGCATACTTTGTTATTCGATTGATTTTATCTCTATTTTATAATTTCTGCATACGATGACTTTGTTTTCTGGAATAAATAACTATGAACTATTTAACTCTGAACTCAAATACCAATTACCTTTGCCACCGGGAACAAAAGCATTTTATCGTCAAACCAAATGAAACAGTCAATCAAACTACGGATTTCAGTATAAACGTACAATTGGTGGGCATCGGATAAGGCTTGTAATCTGAGCTGACGCGAACTCAATTCGCTTCCACTGCAGGTCTACTTTGCCTCATCATCATCATCATTTCAGCAGTAGGACGTCCACTGCTGAACATAAGCTTCCGCCATAGATTACCAGACACAATCATTTGGGGGTATTGCCCTTACTCATGCGGGTTCGCGAGCGCAGATAAAGCTCTTGTTGTTGATCGGGAACGCTACTGCCCATACCCTAGCTTTGTTTCCCTTAGTCGCCTGTTTGGATATCCACGGGTAGAAATGGAGGGGCCTATACTTCTGCCACCACGGCCGTTGGCACCTTTGCCTGATAAGCCTACAAACAAAAGCATTCTGTGTCACTCTAGTGCAACGCCCACGACTGTGTTTGCACGTTTTTGCAGTAAATTTCGACATGAATTTCCCTTTATAATGGTTCTGAAATGAAACAATATTTGATTTAGGTACTTACCGTAGCAAGTGCACCACCTATACTTGATTGTTCGACCTTAGGAAGTAAACCTTCAGGCCCTATTGTTAAAGTAACAATTCACAATGGAGCAAGTATTTTTATGATGAAACAGATATTCTATTATTGAGTAGGTAAGAGATAAGTTGACATGAAGGTCCCACATGGTCTCCATCGTGGAGATATGAACACATTCGAATTCGAAAATTAAGATGCATATTATATTCAGTCGTCGCATCCATACTTGGTTCTTTTCTGGTCACTTTGCACATATTCTTTGATTGTCAAAGATTTGCGTGCATAAGCAAATAACTCTTTTGTGCCATACCTCCTCCAGCTTCGTCTTATTCCCATTCAAATGCGAGCTTGTTAGCACTATTTTACGCAAATTTGAACCTTCCTGAAATCCTGACTGTCAACCTATGTTATCGCCTAGACATAGCACATCGCAAAGTTGATGGTACGGGGCTTAGTTAGGCATGAACTTGAAAGCTGAGTGCGGAGTATGGACAGGCATCGGGCACTCTACAGTTTCTTCCGTCTAAGGTCCCCGGGTATAACTTAGTAGTCGTAAATCCATCCGTCCGTTTTATAGGCCACAGTAAAACACAGCCGATGTCTGCGCTAAACGATTATTGAGTGGCCCTTGCGATCCCATCTCCTGTGCCTGGATGACCATAGATATATAGAATAGAATACCCACGTAGAATAGAATAGAATATTACCTTTTTATATGCCACACAAAAAACACACAGAAAACACAAGAAACACAACCTTAGAATTGAGTAGGTAAGTAGGCTACCTTAGCTCACCCTGTATATTATACAACAAACCAACAACATACATGTCCATATATCTATGGCGGAGAAGATATTTTCCAAAGGGGCTTATTTTAATAACAAAAAGAAAGAATATTAGAGATAAAATATCCAGAACTTTTTCAAAGTATGTGTTTTTTTTTCATCTTTAACATCAATAATGAAACGTACGTGAAGTTAGACATCTTGTAAGATCTAGAAGACGTCTCTTTATTCTGTCTGTTGTCAGGATGGGTTTCAGTATTGGGATAAACTTGAGCCTATTTCTTTAACTTTTTTTCATCTCCAGATATCTTTAGTCCTTAAGAATCTAAAATCAAACAACAGTACCCACGTGCTTGTATCTTATTACCAAACAAGTTCCCTGTACAAAAAACCCCCCCCCCGGCACATTCACGAAACTCAATTTTGTGATTGCTTGTGTTGCAAACAAAACAAACAAACAATGCTAATTGGATTAGCACTTTTACTTGCGCAAAGGCGGGAAGCTTTGCCATTTAAATAATTTAATTATGTTGTATGCTAATGGAAACGCAGAATAAATGGGGAGAGGTTTTTTGAAGAATTCGATCAGAATTACTCATGATTTCGTTTGATTCGATTTTTGTCACCGTGTGAAAGTGTGTTTGTTACATAGAAATAACACCAGTGTGATGAGGACAAAAATAGTTATTACATTTTGCAGAAATTATCAAAGTTAACAATGTACATGTCACTGTCACTGGCAAGTCACTTCTTCTTTCTTGGTCATCTTGCATCAGGTTGTTCAAATCTAAAAAGTTCTTAATTTAAAAAAGTTGACCAAAGCAAGACGCTATGTTTGCTTTATCTAGGAGGCTGGTGGATGAGACCAATGACCGAAGGGCTGGTGCTTACCTCGGACAAAGTATCAGTATAGTGATCCAACGAGGTAACGTCGCCAGCCTTTTGGGCACGCTGCCTGTGGTTGGTGATCTGAACTCTGCTTTCTACTTGTAGTCGTAGTCGTAGAAAACAGAGTTCATTCCTAGTATAATATTATTTTAGCTTAATTTTGGCTGGGCCAAACACATTTAACTTTAGTTAAAATTTTATAGGCTATAATATAGGTTGAGAAGAAAGGTTGAAATACTGACACGATAGAAGAAGAAGAAGCTTAATTTTGAACTGTTATTATTATTATTTTTCTGTTTGGTTCTAAATAAATAATGTCCTACCTAAAATGCATTTTCAAATACTGAATAGGCAGAATCTGCATTGGTAGATAACAAAACCCGTATATCTCAGGCCAGCAAGGCAACAAGCTGAACGCTTGGCACGAGGCCAGACGAACTGAAGAGTTGAAGACACATTACACAAATGAGGACGGGTTGGAGTTCACTACAGGGTGTACAAAGCATACGAGTACCTATATCTACCAAGGTACACAGAACCCAGACTCGGAACAAGTGTTTGCAGATCATGCTATCCCGCCTCCGCCGTGGAAATCGAGTTCGCAATTCTTGCAGCCTAGTATATGCCTCTCCCATAGATTTCCAGAGAGACCGATCTTCTTGCGCCTTTATTAGGTCCTAGTACCGACCATATAGTAGTCAAATATAGGTACAATATATATTTCTTGCCCACAACTCATATTTTCCTCAAGTTTTACTCCTTTATTCCCGTTGTGTAAACTGCTGAGCACCTAGAAATTTTCCTGAGTAACTAAAGATACGAGTGTAACCTCATCATCATGATTTCGCACTGGTTGTAGAGTGATTTTAGTGCTTGTTTGCTTGGAGAGAAAATATCTTGAGTTAGACAGATGGGATTTGTCTTCTAGAATAACCTAGTCTAAACTATGGTATGCTGAACTGCCAAAAACGACGAATTCCAAATAGTGGGACGACACATCGAGTATCAATAAAAAAAATTCAATGCTATTAGTTTATTATCATTCAACTTAACACCCGGTATACTGAACTTGTCTTCAGTAGAAACATCTTTGATCTAGCCATAAATTGTGTAAGACTAAGTTGTGTTAGCCAGTGTTGATCCTTGTTTTATCGTGGATTCCCTGCTGTCATACAAATGGCATACAATCATGTAGGACATAACTGATCAGCATAATACTTATGAATTCCGGCGGAGAAACAATTGCTTTGTATTACTTTGTATGCGGCGTCAGCATATCTTCATTCATATTGCTTTTCATAGGATTAGCGTTGGCATGCGGCATTGCTCATGTAGTATAAAAAAAGTTACGCAGAAAATAGTTAAGCTGGATTGATCAGGGGTCTAGACTACATTAATTAGGGTTCCTCATTTGGAAAAAACAGAACCGTTATAGGTCACTCATGTGTTGTCTGTCTGTCTTTCTGTCAAGACCCTTATTCTCAGAAACGGCTAAAGTCAAAGTCAAAGTATAATTTATTGCTAGAAATACATGTCATAAAGATGTTAATTTTTTCTATACAATTGAAACTATGTATTCGACCTATATACCTAAGCATGCAATATTTCATTTTACAATAATATTATAATTAAATTAATAAAAAATATCAAAAATTATTTATATAAAATAGCAGAAATAGTATATAGTCCGTTAGCTTAAAGCTAGCTTATAGATTATTAAAATCAAGTTTCTAGCTCAATGCATTAAAAAGATATGGCAATGAATATCAAATTTTGGTATGGAAATGGAAAAAATGAAAATCCTCAAGGTACCTATTTTAAGGAAGTTTTCAATTTTAGGTTATTGATTGCTTCTGTAGACGACACAGAATTCAAATAATCCTACTGAATCCTATTTAATAATATAAATGCGAAAGTTTGTGAGGAAAACCAGATGTTTGGATGTTCGTTGTTCAATCGCGCCGTAACGGCTCAACCGATTTTGATGAAACTTGAAATAGATTAGAATAGCGTATAGGCTACTTTTTATCCAGATACCACACGAGTGAAGCCGCGGGCGCAAGCTAGTAATTCAAGAATGTCACAAATCAATCATCATCCATATTGTCTCAATGACCTCAAATCTAGCCCAAATACAGCCTACATTCACCATATCATTTGATTTATCACTATCTCTTATAATGTGTGTATAATCGCCGGCTCATTAGACTGGCTGTCTCCCAGACAATTCAATGGCGATTGTTCTTCCGTCTCGCTCACACTGGCACGAGCGAGCGAGAGGGGTGTTCCGGTGCGCGTGCGCTGCCAACCGTTAACTGCGTTGGCTATGGTCCGAGTCAGGAATTGCAGCGTTATGAGGATTTCATCATCATTTCAGCCTTAGGACGGCCACTGCTGAAGATGGTCTTCCCCCATAGATTGCGGCACCCAACGGCTCCCAGCAACCTTTATTAGCACTTCACTTTGTCATAATTTGTAAATACGACGTTCTTCTATAAATTTTGTTTGTTGTATGGATCATATTTATTTATACAAAAATTATCAAACAAACAATCAAACAAAAATGAATTTATTGACATAAAAATATATCATCTTTTAGGTACTTTTCTATACCTCACTTTTGTATGAAATAAGTGACAACTGAACTGACTTATACACAAAGGAGTGTTTTTTTTGCATTCTTATGATATTGATGACAAAATTCTGTTGATTATAAATCTACTCTAAGCGCAATTCAGGCAATCTCTGTGACATTTTGATTTCAAGGACTACGATAAAACCGTTTAGGAGTATTTTGGTGTGGTGTAGAAAATCACCAACAGAATCTGTCTAGCGTCAGACCTCTCTTGGCGGATTTCGAGGATCTACCATCGGACCTCGCGTCACCGGAATAAGGCTCATCCACATCTCATCGACACGTGGGTATCTCGAATCACTCGTTTTACGAGATCCTTTCTCCCCCATACGTGCAAATTGTGGAATGAGCTTCCTTCCGAGGTTTTTCCGCTAACCTACAACATGAAGAGCTTTAAGAAAAATACAAAAAGATTTCTCCAGGGCAGGCAACGCATTAGCAATGCTCCAGGTGTTGCAGATGTCAATAGGCGACGGTAACCGCTTACCATCAGGTGGGCCGTAAGCCTGTTTGCCTCCGTATAACATAAAAAAAAAAAAAAAAAATTTACTAAGTTGAATAGAATATTATTTATTTGTCACACATAGAAACGACCAATGACACAAGAAATTTAAAAAAAGGTCAAGTAGTAGGTACTTTATCATATACGTCTCAGTCTCCAGCTTGCACCATCAGTGTTGGTAGAGAACCATACCGTTACTGCGTTTCGTCGGAAGGTATTATTTTTATTTAGAAAACGGGTCAATTTCGGGCCACCACTATTTGTGGGCTTGTAGGAATACCTACCACCACTTACCAGCATTCATCATCATCTGTCGACAGCTTCTAGCCAGAGCTTTGATTTCTCCATTCTTTGTTGTGACACTGGTTCTTTTTGGATCAGTTATCATACTGGATTATGGAGTTCCTGAAAAGGCTTTGTAGCGGATTGTATATCAACCATTGTGGTTGTGTGTAATGAAACTTGCTGGTTTCCCGACGATAAAATACTTTTCATAAAAAATCATAGACGAAACAAGTAAATATGTACCTAATTAACTGCTAAGGTACCTTTATACCAAGTAGTTCTCCTTGCGTGTCCTTGACCCAGAAGGGTCAAATAGATTTTTTCCATCTCAACATAATGATGTTCCACGTCATGTCATGTGTAAAGCTGCAATGTTTTTAGATATGGGCAAGATGATTTATTTCCCGAAAGTTTGAGATTAGTTACCTAAATAGAGTTTATTGTCTACTAGGCTGCTTAGATAAGCGAATAGACCGCATCCTTATCTGTGAGCAAATGGAGACGTTTTAGCAAATACACAAGACAATGCCCCCGCGCTGTTGGTATTGCAAATATTATTATGAGTTGTGTTCGTCTATATACTTTTATAGAACTAACAATGAGCACATTCAAATTAAATACTAGCAACTATACTATTTGTTCATTTAGAATACAACTAGCTTCCGCTCGCAGCTTTGCTTGCTTGGTAACTACCTGCATAAAAAATAACCCATATGCTATTCGAGGTAAAGCACTATATAAATCCCAAATTTCAACGAAATCACGTTACGGTGTGATTGGCTAACAAACATCTAAACATCCAAACATCCTCACAAAGTTTCGCATTTATAATATTAGTAGGATACAAGGCCGGGTTAAACGAGTGTAAAGCGGCCGTTATGTGACGATCATAGAAAAGCAAGGACTCGATACCGCGATGCTTAAAAAGGTAAACTGATAACTGATCACTGAATAAAAGTGATGACGAAATGTCATACAATGACTACGTGAGCGACCGCAAATATAAGTTTGTCAATTCATACACTTATAAGTTTTATTAATTTTTATAAATCCATTGGTGCTCGACCGGGATTCGAACCCACGACCAATGGTACGGAAGCTTGAAGGCGCGAGTTCTCGCACTTGACCGTCTTTATTTAATTAAATATTACGGGTTAGTATAAAACGCAAATGGTCTCGGCACTAAAAATCATCTCAACAAATTCGCATCAAGTCAGTAAACGAAGCACCTCGTCTAAAATCATTTTGTGTTGTACTATTTGTATAGAGGGGAGGGTAAGGGGGTGTATACCATACCTCCAACCCTAATGTGTTAAATTAATTACTCCTAGTTTGCGTGGTAGATCTATTATGATGCTAATTGCCTAGACAATAACGTAGTTTGTGTTATGTTTAAAAGCATTACGTGCGGGCACGTGAGCTTAGAACAGCTCTCATATTGTTTAGTCATCAGGCTTTGGTTAAAGCAGTTTCGACCGTCAATGACGACCGTAGACAAAGAAGAAGATTTATCATACCTCAACATCGATAGAGGGAGATCTGGATGTCGAATACAGATCACAACTCACAAAAGACACATCTTGTGTTGTCATATACAATCTTACCTACTAATATAGAAATGTAAGCGAACGCGGAATAATCTGATTCTTATTTGAGCTGTATCGCCTTGGAACTCTGCTTAGATTTGCATAGCACGTTCATCACGCAGCTTCAGTACTCGAGTGGTCAAGGAAAAACGCTGCTCTGTCTCTTTTTATCTGCTAAGTATGTGTACGTGGGACAAGGATAAGAGATATTGGTAGATTTGTAGGACATTAATTATGGAAAATTTTATGGAATATCGTTTTTGATACGAAATCCTACTTGTTATAAATGCAAACAGATAGATATATAACAGATAGATACATATGAAAATCACGGCAGATCTGGATGAAATTTGGTGGAAAGATAGATTATAGCCTGGAATGGCACATAGGCTTATACTTTTTACCCTCGTTGTTATCACGCGAGTGAAGCTGCTAGCGGAAGCTAGTTTATACATAAATTTGATTACCTACAATATTTTCGAGTAAATTATGATAAGTATTTCGTATTTTTTCTCTTTTTTTTCTCTCGGAGTTTTGAGGGATTTAAAAAAAAACATCAAATACTTCAATCTAAAAGTGACTGGTGCTGGTGGAGCGGTGGTAGTGACCTCGCTTTTAGATCCAAAGGTCTTGAGTACGAATCTCGGTTGGACACCAATGGATTTTCACCATTCGGAAAAATTATGTGCCCCTTTTCTTCGTTACCTTACCTCAAAGCAAAGCAACACCAAGAAGGGACCAGAACCACAACAAATAAACGATGCTATAAATATACCTGAGTAAGTAGGTCACTAGATTTCACAAGAAAATAATAAGCTACCGATTATGGAACAATACATTTCAATTTGCAATATCATTATTTTAACCCACTTTTATTATACCTCAGTGAACACATTCCCTTTTTCTGAAAACCACTCAACCCTTCTAATGCCACTATCAAAATACCAGTAGTACCCGTAACCACTATTAAAGTATACCGGTACCGGTAACGCGCATTTCACGTGCAATTAACCCTCCATAGGTCCCGAATGGGGCGATTCGGTCTTTGTATCGAACGATTATGGTATTGAGATAACCGCCTTGAAAATTATTTACGATACTCAAGAAAATGGGGCAAGATTTCCATAAGAAGGGCTAAATAAAAGCTTCACTGAACACATGAGTTAGTATACTGAGATACATTTTATCAGTAATCCGATTGGGTTCATTAATACATACATACATACATAAAATCACGCCTGTTTCCCAGAGGGGTAGGCAGAGACCACGGTTTTCCACTTGCTACGATCCTGACATACCTCTTTTGCTTCATTCACTCTCATCACATTCCTCATACATGCTCGTCGGTTTAGGGTACTCATGACCTGGCCTTTTTCCAATACGTCACCGATTTGGTCACTAAACGTACGCCTAGGTCTTCCCCTTCCAACGGTCCCATTCACACTCGCCTTTACGCCTGTTTCGTCAATCTTCTTTCGTTCATCCTCTCTACATGACCAAACCATCTCAGCATACCTTTCTCAAACCTCATCACTACGTCTTCTTTCACCCCACAACGCTCTCTTATCATTCATTAATAAAGCTGTAAAATTGATGGAAAAAAGCCTGCCGTTGTTTCTTGCCTGTATCTTTAGGCTTCTTCCTAGATGAACTGGTGTAAATTAAATTAGATTTATGAAAATTGAAAGTGATACTTGTGATTTCAATGAATAAGGATAAGGACTTTGGTTGGTGTTAACGTATGTTTTGTTTGAACCTACTGTTTGGTTGACCGACCTTAGAAGAAATAGTACAAATAGTTGGACAAACGCAACTTAAACATTTGATGAAAATAACCTGAAACCCGTGCCGTGGTGGCCCCGGCTGAAGAATAGGCCCCTCCATATCTACCTATCCGCGGATGTCGTAAGAGGCGACTAAGGGAAAAAAGCTAGGGGATGGGCAGCAGCGTCCCTCATTTTAACAACGAAAGCTCTAACTGCGCTCGCCAACCCGCCAGCCCAGCGTGGTGAGTATGGGCAAATCCCCCCACATAATAAGCAGTTTGCTCTGTCTGTGGGAGAGGCCATGTTCAGCAGTGGACGTCGAACGACTGAAATGATGATGATGATGAACCTGAAACCATCATCATCATCAGCCTGTAGAAGTCCACTGCTGGACATAGGCCTCCCCAAAGAGTTCCATGACGAACGGTCTTGAGCCTTCTCCATCCACCGACTTCCCGCAACCTTCACAATGTCGTCGGTCCATCGGGTGGGGGGCCTTCCAACACTGCGTCGCCCGTTTTGTGGTCGCCATTCGAGAACCTTTACTCCCCAACGGAACCAATGAAACCATATTAACCGCAAAAAAAACTTTACCTTTATACCAAACTGAAACACGAATACGGAATTACTAGGTTAGCTTACGATAGATAATTGATTAAGGCGTGACTTTACGGAAGTCAATTTTGATAAAAATTTCAAAAAAGTCTAAAATGTAGAACAAACTTGATTGCAATTGGGTGTAGAGTGTAGACTGTCCCTGTCGGAAAAGTATTACATTATATGAATCACCTTGTACATTAGGGTATTATAGGTTTGTAATAGTCGTAGATTCACGCCTTCGTTAATCGGATTGCAGGAGATTAACGGTACCGGTAAAAATGGACGACGGATCATCCCGGTTTATGTTTACCGTTTTAATAAACGAGGAAAAATGAATCGGCAAATTATGTTACAACATAGCAATGCAACTTTTTTTAATTATGACGGATTTTTTTAGTCTTCTCTTTAGGGCTACCGTATTCTAGTACCCTTAAACGGTGGAGGATAACATCGCGTGCCCGAACCTAAAAATTTGAAGACACGTGACATGTGCACGTGGCGCACTTTAATCCTTTCAACGCGCTGGTTCTTTCAACACCGGTCATTTTGTCCTTGCCTCCGACCTTTTCAGGGCTACTATGCCTCAATCTGCTCATTGAACTTAGTACAGGGTGACCAAGAAGAAACTAATGATATGATAATAAAGCAAAGTAGGGCTAACGTTATACTTACTTTCCTGTGACAGGGAAAATACGAAATTATGTACTACATAACAATCTAGACATTATTTGTTTAAGGTATGAAAAATTCAACGACGAGAACTTTGTGAACAATCATCAAGCAGAGGTATATGTTAGCAGTTACACTGTATGAAGTAATTATTTGATGATTTATTGTATTTATACGATTTTAATTAGACAATTTGATTTAGATAATCGGTTAATTGAGTATTCCTTATTGAACTTATGAAGACTTTTCTCATTATTTGGGTGGTACTTGTTATTCGTAAAATATTTATCATTTTGTCAATTCCGACGGTAGGACGGCCATTCGAACGGGGAATACTGTCGAGAGTGGTCAGGGAGTCGTAGTTTTTCTGTAAACTGTTTTGTAAATCGTGTACTTGAGATATATATTAAATCAAAGTTGGCATCAGTAGACCATCTTTTATTAAATAGGTTGAAAAAGCTTATATTTCAGAAGTGGTGGATAGAAATCAGCTCACTCTGGTATGTCATTTTATTATTTTTCTATTGCACTTCGGCAAGTCGGTAGTACGCAGATAGCGTAAACTTACTCTAAGACTTTATGCATTAGTGCATGCTTAAACAATTATTTTGCTAGCTTCGTTGAAGGAAACGGAAAATAGAAGGGTTGCAGGCAGGAATTACGCCTGTAGGTCCAACCTGCAACGTGTGCAAATGCTCCCTGCATTTACCGCAACATACCGTAATTATTTGTGTGATATGAAAAAAATATTTTGTGTGCATTTCTGTGAGTCTAATAATTAGTTTTGACTGAGTACTTAATATTTACCTACATGATATGTGTAGAATATGTCAAGAAGACCGACACAGGTCGGCAAAACAGGTTGTTAAGGTGAGGGTTAAATTGTTTTATTTATGATTTCATCCGCAAAACGCGCAGTTTTGATTTTGTGACAGGGATGACTTGAGCATTTTATTTACCTATGTCCAGGACAGAATCGCGATTGGTAAAACTTTTCTCGATAGATTAATTTTTTTAAGTTGCGTCCACTGCAACAGTTTTGTTCGAAAATACTGTAAGACTATCTAACAAAAATTACTTTTTTTTTAAATTTTGTGTTAGACAATAGCATTGGGTGCCTAAATTCAAGACACCTTTTAAAAAGAAAAATAAATAGTTTTTAAGATAATCGATATTTTCTTGTATGTCGCTTACGTCGATTACTTTCGAGCGCCGCATTCAATTATAGTACTTAGCACTTGTACCCGACCCGAGAGCTGGGTCCCCAACGGATTAGCATTGCTATCCAGCGTAACAAATTCGCCAGCGTCTTGGGGACGCTTCCGATCTGGTTCAATTGAACTAGCCGTGGATCGTTTGAAGCGGTCTTTGGATGGCTGTTCCTTGTGTAAAATAAAATAAAATAAAATAAAATAAAATAAAATAAAATAAAATAAAATAAAATAAAATAAAATAAAATAAAATAAAATAAAATAAAATAAAATAAAATAAAATAAAATAAAATAAAATAAAATAAAATAAAATAAAATAAAATAAAATAAAATAAAATAAAATAAAATAAAATAAAATAAAATAAAATAAAATAAAATAAAATAAAATAAGATAAGATAAGATAAGATAAGATAAGATAAGATAAGATAAGATAAGATAAGATAAAATAAAATAAAATAAAATAAAATAAAATAAAATAAAATAAAGTAAAGTAAAGTAAAGTAAAGTAAAGTAAAGTAAAGTAAAGTAAAGTAAAGTAAAGTAAAGTAAAGTAAAGTAAAGTAAAGTAAAGTAAAGTAAAGTAAAGTAAAGTAAAGTAAAGTAAAGTAAAGTAAAGTAAAGTAAAGTAAAGTAAAGTAAAATAAAATAAAATAAAATAAAATAAAATAAAATAAAATAAAATAAAATAAAATAAAATAAAATAAAATAAAATAAAATAAAATAAAATAAAATAAAATAAAATAAAATAAAATAAAATAAAATATTTAATAAAAATTTAATAATAATTATATTATTAATTATTATGTACACTTCTTTGAAAACCACCATGTTGGTTTGTAATTGACTCATGTCATTTTGACAACCTACTACGTTGTCACAATGACATTTCACGCACGTCAATCCGCCATATATTTGTGAAGCGTTGTGTTGCTCTCATTGTCGTAGAAAATCTTGTTGTAAGAATACAAAAAATAAGTCAATTTAAAGAAAATAAACGATTAAAAACGTTCACTTAATTGCTTGGCTATATATCTTAAATCTGGCACACAGTCCAGTACCAATCTCCATACATTTATGAAACTTATTTTTTGAATAAACATTTAAAAAAATAACAATGAAAATTGAAATTAAATTACATGAAAATAAATGTAGTTCACCAATGTACAAATTGATAATTTAAAAAAATGCACACTTAAACATACTATATACATTAAACTAAAAAAATCAAATAATTAGAAAATAAAATAGAAAGTAATGAAACAAATAACTGCATTCCCGCGTTGAAATGCCAGAGAAATTCTTTATGCAAGGAATGAGTCAGCTCTCGTATCACCGGCGGCGTCGATCCAAATCCAAAGTTGGTGTAATTTAAATATTATTAAATTAAATTAAATTAACTTGATGGGTCTTTCATTGAAAATAAATATATTAAAGGTCTGTGGTCTGTCATTATAGTGAATGTTTTTCCATATACATAAGGTCTTCAAGATGTAAATAAAAAAAAAATATTTACATATTAATAATTATATACCTATCCCGATTCCCGATGTTACGACTGTCGAAGTCCCTTCGTCAAAATGTTGCAGGCAAATTAATGATCAATCAATGAGTGCTGATACCTGCCTATTTAATTTTATTTGTTTGAGGAATTGTTTATATATATATGTGTAAGTTCCTACTAACGCAATCTTACTTCAAGTATAAGTGAGACATGCTACGTATTGTAGTGATCACTGTTAATATAAATGAGACATGCTGCGTAATGTGGTGATCATTGTAGATATTATGTATAAGTGAGACATGCTACGTATTGTAGTGATCACTGTATGTGTAAGTGAGATATGCTACGTAATGTGGTGATCACTGTAAGTCAAAAAAAAATCAAAATCAAAATAATTTTATTTGGAACAAAGAACAAATTTTACAATTTAGAAACAATAGGAACACGTTGGAATACTACATTAGTTAAATTAAAAACTTTAAAGCAGTTTCCAGCGCCCGCCTCCCGTTTAAAGTAATTGATATAATACAATAGATTGGGCTAATGCTCCGATAAAGTATATAAAAGTAAAAAAAATACAATAATATTAATATTGCTTACATAATGCGTGACTTAGGGCTACGTCTATTTACTAGAAGTATTTAAGCCCAAATTTGAGTTTAAAGAATAAAGGTTGGATATGTGGATGTTCTCGTGTGTGTGTGTGTGTGAGTTGCGTGGCTTAACAAAAAAAACAACACTTTAATCTTCATTGGTAACTTGTTAGCAGATTTTCGGTCTCCTCGTAAGAGAGTGTTTGAAGCCATTCTAAGTTTTTAGTTTTACATTTATAAATTGTTAGAGGATATTTATTTAGCTCTTTGTTTATAGTATTATAGAGCATCGAACTAATGTAATGGTAATGGCGAACAGCAACTGCTGTTCTCCGTGATTCAATTTTACAGATCAAGTCGGACCTACGCTTGGTTTGTGCCAGGAAGGGGTCATAAGGTAGTTGGGTATGTTTGCGTAGAATGGTTTGTAAAATAAAGAGCTGCCGAAACGTGGGAACTTTGCATAGAGAAAATAGCTCTGATGTAGGAAAACGACGTGGTTTGTTGGACATGACTTTTAGAATAAATCTCTGAGCTCTTTCAACCTTTATCGTTTCAGATTTTAATGTACCTCCCTATGCTATAATGCAATATGTTAAAACAGATTGATCAAGTGCAAAATAGGCCATTTTGAGACATTTGAGGTCAACTACATTGCGTAGATTTTTGAAAATGTATATTAGTTTGCGAGTGCGTGAGACAGTGGACTCGGGCTTCCATGCCATATTCCGATCAATCATAACTCCAAGGTATTTTAAGGACGAAATTCGTTCCACATTAGGTCAGTAACACGAGGCTTGAATAGGTATCAGATTTTTACAATTATGGGCATGAATTTGATAGGAAGGCGGGGGTTGGCCAGTTGAATTGAGAGAGAAAGTGATTAATTTAGTTTTAGACAAGTTAAGAGTCAAGAGGTTATTAGAAAGCCAATCCATTACCGTGTTTAAAGCTAGCTCGGCATAGTTAAAGGTTTCCTTCCAGTTTTTACCATTAATCAGGAGTGCAGTGTCGTCAGCATAAGTAGTGACTTTACCGTTAGGAATTTTTATGTTGCATTAATCATTTATATAAATTAGAAAAAGAGTTGGTTCAAGTACACTTCCCTGCGTTACACCAAAGGTTATTGATAAATCACAGCTGGTAAAGCTATAAATTTTAACCGATTGTGTGCGATCTGAAAGTTAATTTTTGAAAATTTGTAAAGGTATGCCACGTATGCTTATATTTTCTAGCTTTCCAATGAGGAGCGGGATTGAGACAGTGTCAAAGCTTTATCTAAGCTCTTTATTATATAATCTGTCAGATTGATAACCGCGTCCTCAGTGGATATACCTGATCTAAAACCAAATTGATTGACAGATAAGATGTTATTGGTATTGAGATAATTCATAAGCCTTTTATTAATAATCTTTTCGAATAACTTTGATATAGTTGATAGAACTGAAATTGGTCTATAATTGGTAATTTTTGTAGTATCACCACTTTTAAGTATTGTATGAACAATAGCTTTTTTAAAGACATTTTGGAAAGACACTTGTGCTTAGGAAAAGGTTAAAAACATAGTTATACAGGAATGAGAGTATGCCGTGCTGCTTTGATAATTGAGGAGGGGATTTCGTCCCAGCCAAAGGCTCATTTATCCTGGAGATGTAATATTATAAGCTCTATTTCGATATTTTCAACGCTAAAAAGTGTCATTGAGCTGAGAGGTGATTTTTTAGCAAGCTCAGAAGAGTGAGATTAAATTGCTAGATAGAATGCCAGATCTATTCCAACATTTGCAAAGAAAGAGTTTACTTCGTTTGCTGCCGCTGAGGGAGATTTTGAGATTATGCTTGCGGCTAATGTTAGCAACATTTTTTATGACCTTCCAGGTTGCTTTCGGATTATTTTTGGCATTGAGAAATTCATTTCGTTCATAATTACACTTGATTTTTTTAAATAAGGTTATTGCAAAAGGTTCTGTACCGCTTGTAAATTAATTTGTTTGTTTCATTAAGGGGATCACTTTTTAATTTACGGTACAGTTTATCTCTTTGGCGTATGCATCTTAAAAGACCAGGGGTAATCCAAGGTTTTATAATACGCTTTCTACTAGAAGTGACGTGTAACTGTGTATGTTTATTAACAGTAGACGATATAATTTCAACAAATTTAAGTGAAACATGCCGCGTAATGCGGTGATCGCTCGTATAATGTGATGATCAATGTAAGTATGGGTGAAACATGCCACGTAATGCGGTGATCGCTCGTATAATGTGATGATCAATGTAAGTATGAGTGAAACATGCCGCGTAATGCGGTGATCGCTCGTATAATGTGATGATCAATGTAAGTATGAGTGAAACATGCCGCATAATGCGGTGATCGCTCGTATAATGTGATGATCAATGTAAGTATGAGTGAAACATGCCGCGTAATGCGGTGATCGCTCGTATAATGTGATGATCAATGTAAGTATAAGTGAAACATGCCGCGTAATGCGGTGATCGCTCGTATAATGTGATGATCAATGTAAGTATAAGTGAAACATGCCGCGTAATGCGGTGATCGCTCGTATAATGTGATGATCAATGTAGGTATGAGTGAAACATGCCGCGTAATGCGGTGATCGCTCGTATAATGTGATGATCAATGTAGGTATGAGTGAAACATGCCGCGTAATGCGGTGATCGCTCGTATAATGTGATGATCAATGTAGGTATGAGTGAAACATGCCGCGTAATGCGGTGATCGCTGTAAGCACAATAAGTGAGACACGCTACATATTGCGGTGATCGCCAAGTGATATACTTATTATACGAATAATGAAATGAAATGAAATGAAATGAAATGAAATGAAATGAAATGAAACGAAACGAAACGAAACGAAACGAAACGAAACGAAACGAAACGAAACGAAACGAAACGAAACGAAACGAAACGAAACGAAACGAAACGAAAGAATATAATAAGTAAGATATAATAATAAAAAAAAGACGATACATACATAATATTAATAATGAATAAAATAGGTAACGCTGCTGCGCAAAGGCCTCTAAATAATAGCGATCTCGTCATGGTCTAAAGTAACGAAACTACCTGAGTACTTCCAATAATTAGCGATAAGAAGACAGAAGATACTTACCGACAATGCACTTACATTGTTTTTAATAGCACTATTGTTTTAATTTAATGATTTTGTTTTTATTTCACAGGTATCCTTGTAACCAGTTATCAAATATGTTTTGCAATAGGTATAAACGATGATCAAGAATGACATCTCTGCCCAACTTCAACAAGGGATCAGTGATTTAGTTATAGTAAATTAATTATAATTATACTTTGAACTGATTTTGTAATAGATATTAAGCTCACTCAAATGATACCTAATTTTAAGAAGTTTACATAGAAATAAATTGTTATGTTTATGTAAGTAGGTGTATGCATGGAAACATACATTTATCGAATGGCCGAGCCGGAATAGGGACATTCCGTTAATAGGACGGCCGTCTGTTAGCAGTTACACTGTATGAAGTAATTATTTGATGATTTATTGTATTTATACGATTTTAATTAGACAATTTGATTTAGATAATCGGTTAATTGAGTATTCCTTATTGAACTTATGAAGACTTTTCTCATTATTTGGGTGGTACTTGTTATTCGTAAAATATTTATCATTTTGTCAATTCCGACGGTAGGACGGCCATTCGAACGGGGAATACTGTCGAGAGTGGTCAGGGAGTCGTAGTTTTTCTGTAAACTGTTTTGTAAATCGTGTACTTGAGATATATATTAAATCAAAGTTGGCATCAGTAGACCATCTTTTATTAAATAGGTTGAAAAAGCTTATATATAGGTAGGTAAAAATAATCGTACTGATAAAAAAATCTCTTTAAATATGTTATCTTACAAAGGCACATTAGAACTGTCTGCAGTTTCATATACGTCGTTCACCCAATTCTGGGAATACCGGTGATTTCAGTAATGGCTGCCATTTTACCGGCAACATACCGCCTTCAACAACCCTGGAAATAACGCGCTTTCATTTTTGACAGTTTTGGTGAAATACTTGTATAAAAAGTTATATCATTTTACAACGTTGCATTCAGAACGAATACAGAATTTCATTTCATTGTTTGCTGCAATTTGGAATGCAGTTTTTGTTTCTATTCAGTAGTTAGGTCCTGTTACATTTTTATTTGATGAAAATGATATGAATACCGCTGCGTATTCTGCATAATCAAATTAACATTTTAAACTACCCCACTAATTGCTGAATTATTTTCTTGAAAAAGCTAGCAGCTAGTTCATAGCGCAGTGAATTTTAATTCTGAGTCAGAACGGACATAATTACTGTGCGAAACCAAGATGGCGGACACCTGGTTATTTGAAAAATTTACATAGAACATTATTGCTTGAAAAATTACGGTGGCGTAGCTGGAATAAATTGCACAGTGGTTAGAAGTCTCAGTTCTTGAGACAAACAATAGAGAATGTAAACCAGTACGCATTGTAAAGTCATTCAAGATAATTGAAATCTTAATACTTGTATGCCTAGGCTATGTGCCTTGTCGGATTGCTCGGATACTTATCAAAGCTTAATAAATAAAACTAGGGTTATGGTTGCAAAATGGAGGTTTAATCAAAAATAAAATTATCTTTATCTGGTAGTGTAGTACCTGTACCTACCCTTGATATTTTACATGTAGATTCTAAATTAAAATTAAAAAAACACGTGATCCAGGGTTAAAAAAATGACACTGTATAAATAATAAATAAATAAATATTTCGGACATATCACACACGGTCAACTGATCCCAAACTAGGCATAGCCTGTACTATGGTTACCAGAGACTGATATACATAATATACATAAAGATATATATATTTAACACCCAGACACAGTAAAAACATCTGTATTCATCACACAAATGTTAGTTCTGTGCGGGAATCGAACCCGCAACCTCTAGCGCAGATAAAGAAATAAAGCCTTCATATTATAAGTAGGTATAGTATATTTCGACGCAGTATAAGTTGTAACACGCTTTAGTTTCTTGGGTGTGAAGTATTTTAAGGACCCCAAGGTCAATGACACCCTTCAATAGAAAAATTAAGTATGTTGTCGTTTTAACGGTCGTAAAATGCGATTTGTTTGTGATATTTTACGATTTTTTTAGAGGTTTCTTAAAGCTGCAGTCGGAAAGGGAACTTCTCAACTGCTTGCCACGGAACAGCAATGTTTATTCTTTTCATGAAATGTTTCTCGTGACATGAACAGAAGATCATGTCACATTACAGAAGATCGCAGCCAAATAACATTATTTGTTTTCAAATAGTGTTGTGTTCCTGCGGTGAGTAAGGTTGCCAGAGCTCTTTAGGGGGAGGGGGGTTCGGGGTCGGCAACGCGTGCGTGATGCCTCTGGTATTGCAAGCGCTCATAGGCTACGGTAACCGCTTACCAACAGGTGGGCCGTATGCCTGTTTGCCACCTCAGTAGTATAAAAAATAAAAAAAAATAAAAAATGAAGAGGATGAGGTCTGATGTTGATTCCGGAAGTCGTACAATGCGTTTCCTCAATGGGTAATGGCGGAACGGTCGTGTTAATTAACTACATTTTATTCAGATACCACGCGAGTAAAGTTGCAAGCGGCAACTGGTTTAATTAAAGATTTTAAAATAAAACTCCATTATATACCCCTACTTTATTTAATCTAAATGCCGGATATAGAGCTCTCCATACGTTGTAACTTGGCCCATAACAATACATCGTACCTGTAGTTGAATACCGGTAGCGTAGTACGTGTGTTGCGGTATGCTGTTATTTACCCTGATTGGTGACCCCGGTGGTGCCAGCGACAAGGGCTTTAAAGTAACTAAAGACCAGTGTGAATCAATAAACATTGAGAGCTGGAGGTTCTCTATTGTGTGTAGTGCTTAGTTTTCGCACAAGTTTTTATCCCTACAAGCGAACAGGCGAAACTTACCTAGTTTCTAAGACGTTTCCAGGGGATGCTTGTAAATTTATTGAAATAAATACCAATGTACATTTTGAATTTGACTGTGTCGAAGAGGCTATAATTATAGAAATACTTTATTAACAGAGAGAGCACTGTTGGAGTAGTGGTAGTGAAGTAGAGACTACTCGGGTATGGATGACAAGCAAGCATTTTTTTATTAAATCCTCAAGCCACCCCTGTAAGTATTATCCAATCATGGCGACGATTAATATCGTTTGACGCAGAGCCGGATTAGATATTCCCGCGATTTTGATATTGGCAGCGCGGGGCACAGTGGAACAGCTACCGTACGTGTAATCACCTGGAATAGTGTTGTGTTCCTGCGGTGAGTAAGGTTGCCAGCAGAGTTCTTTAAGGGGCTCTTGATGCAAGCGTTCATAGGATAAGGTGTAAATACACATTTAAATTAAAGCTTAAAAAGTTTTTAAATAGAGGTTGTTCCCAAGCACTTCGTATGCCAAAAATAAACAAAAATATTGTAAGCTCATTTTGTTCATTATTATTATTATATTTTTTCTCACTATTGTCATTAATTTATTATATTTCATATTTTGTAATCATTGATAGCAAACTACACAATCACAACAACACAAATTCACAGCTAGGTACCTACGAATTGTTCGTTTGTACTCGTTCTGCTCGCTCTCGATCAGGTTTTGGCTGAAAATCAGTGTTTTTGCTTTTAAGCAAAATATTTCACTGAGCCATAGCCTATTTGTCGTACTGCAGCACACGCAAACTTGCCTACTCTAAGATACCTACTTTTAAAAAATTTGCCCTTTTGATTATTTATACCTACCTATTGTATGTACTTTAGGTTAAAATTGTTTATCTATGTTAACTGTGTGTGTCTGTGGTGCCAAATATTTTTTTTATCTATCTATCTTTATCTAAGGTGACCACTTACCAACAGGTGGACCGTAAGCTTGTTGCCACCTTAGTTGTATAAAAAATAAAGACGGCCATGTGGCGCGCACATGGTCGTCTTTATTTTTAATTGTCTAATGGTTCCTTACCATTACACGGGGTCAGAAAATCTAAATTCCAAGTGTGGGAAGTGACAAACTTATATTTTGCAGTCGCTCACGTATTTCATTGTATGATATTGACCGCAAATATAACTTTGTCTCGTAATAATACAATTTTACAACCCGCATCATGCTAAGTTAGGGTACTTCTCTGTGCTTAGTTCTTAACCTATTTTATCTTACCTATATCTATTCTTGCCTGTACACGGCCCGCACCCGCAGTGTGGCAGAGCCTTAATTCTTGCAGATTTGTCAACAGTATTTTATTAAGTACATGGTCTTCTGTTTGTGCGTACACTGTGTCCGGAGGCTGATTTTGATTATAGGCATTCAATTAATTTTGTTTCGGTTTAACACCTCGACGGCTCCATCGGCGCTTTGTTACCCGACTGACGGGAAAGAGGCTTTTTATTTTTTGATTACACGATGCTCTGGATTTTATGCGGAAAATTAATTTAAGAATATAAAAGGTGGGAGGTACCCCGACTTTGATCCGAAGAACGTGGGTTCGAACCCGGCCGTGCACCAATGATTTTTATGACAATCAATCAATCAATAGTCGTTAGGATTATTTTGCAACAAAAGAGACGTTTCATCAATATATGGAGCCTGGGCCTGCACTGTGTACACTACTCTAAAATATGGCTAAGCAATAAAGTAAACGTATTTAATTGGTTATTTTATTTAAATTGACTTCGTTCTAAGGTACATTAAGATTTTCTTCGACAAAGAGAGCAACACACAGCGCTACAAAAATATGGCGGATGGACATGCGTGAAATGTCATTTTGACAACCTACATTTATCTGACAAAACCAAAAACATCAAATCAAACAACATGACATGAAAAATATGTCAATTTCATGTCAAACGCCAAATATAAACCATCATGGTGGCCTTCAAATAGAGCTCACATAGTAAAAAACTTACCAGAAAAACTATTATTGTACCATCGCATTTGTCTTCAAATTAATGAAAATGTATTTTTCTTGTAATCTCCTATTTTTTCCTAATTTTTCTATGTAGTGTACATGGACCAGGCCCAGAATGAAATGGCTCCTTTTAAACATATATTAGATGACATATTGCACGCTGTTTGAACACGGCTTTACTAGGTACTCTAGGAAACGAAAGTATCGTGTGTGGTCAAGCAAAATCTCTTCAACCGATAAAGAAGTTTGCATAAACGAGAGTTCAGTTTACCTTCTGATAACAAGCTAAATGATTAAATCCAGATTTTGTTTCCCAACATTTATGGTTTATAATCCATTGGAGGTGTTTACAATGGGTGATAAGGCGAGCTAACCATATTTTGAAATGCAGCTAGTAACTACGGGTTCTTTTCTTGTTATAGTGAAAATATATACCACAACCTGGTCACTGACCTAATACAGGATGACCAAGAAAGAATCACACCGTAGCGGCTGAACCGATTTCGTTGAAACTTGGAATATATAGAGTTGTTCACCTAGAATAGCATATATGCTACTCTTTATGTTGGTACCACGTGAGCGAAGCCGCGGGCGAAAGCTAGTAATATCTAATGCAAAGGAATACCATTGCGTTTCCAAAACTACTGCCGTCATAAATGGCGTTCGCAGATTTTTAGGAACCCAAGGTACAAGTTGGCTAACTCTTGTGTATGACGGTTTGGGCTGGCCATCAATTATGTAGTTTATTTTATGTTCAACGAACAATTGTTTGGGTTGGGTATTTAGGTATTTGCTTCTCGAGTATAATCATCATCATTATCTTCCTGCCCTTATCCCACATCACGTGGGGTCGGCACAACATGTATTCTTCGTCCATTTCCCTCTATCAGTCGTCATCTCAGCACTCACTCCTTTCTTCACCATATCCACTTTCACACAGTCCATCCATCAGTATAATGTAGGCATCAGGAGGAGGTAGGGCACAGCGAGGTTTTTATCGTTCTGAATTGGAGCAGCCTGCCTGGGGAGGTACCTCCGCCTTACAGAAGATCGCAGCCAAATAACATTATTTGTTTCAAATAGTGTTGTGTTCCTGCGGTGAGTAAGGTTGCCAGAGCTCTTTAGGGGGGAAGGGGGTTCGGGGTTGGCAACGCGTGCGTGATGCCTCTGGTATTATAAGCGCTCATAGGCTACGGTAACCGCTTACCATCAGGTGGGCCGTAAGCTTGTTTGCCACCTCTGTTGTATTAAAAAAAAAAAAAAAGGCTTAAAACACCGAGGTAGACCAAGTAGAACCACTTTGACATGGGCTACCGATCACCGATCAAAAGTATTGTGGACACTGTTGGACTGAGTCGAATGCCGTGGTAGCCCCGGCTGAAGAATCCGTTCATCATCATTAATTTCGGCCGCAGGACGTCCACTGCAGATTATAGGCATTCACTTGCTTGCTTTTGTCGTGGAAAAAACTATGCAAAAATCTGGTGTTTAGGGGTTACTTGTTTCCTTGCTTCTCTAGTCACTGGTTCCATCTTGGTCATCCTGGAAGGTTGAAGTATGGTGGCCCTGAAAAGGTCCAATAACCGTTGGTGCAAGAACTAGTGTGGTGAAAGGATTGAAGTGCGCCTCTAGAGGCTTCTTTCGTGTTAAGGGTCACTCTCACCGTCACCATCATATTTTGCAATACATATTCCTTTGGAAGTGATTGAAACTAATATTGCAAAACTATGATTTGTGTTAGCTATGTGTAGGTGATTTTGTTCATGTAATTAAGCGATTAGAGATTTCGCGGGCAGTTTATCAATTCGTTACATTATGAGTAACACCATAAAATTGATAATTAAGCTCCATTTTGTGTTTGCACATAAAATATATTTTGGAGTTGTTATTGCCTGCGGCTTCACTTGCGCAATATCCACCTTCTATGTAAATATTTATTTTATTTATTTATTTATACTTTCACACTTAAACTAGGACTTAGTGTAAGGAGGACTTAATGCTAAAGCATTTTCTACCAGTCATCCTGGGCGTGCAAAAAAGATGGTGAGGCGTGACAATTAAACTAAACTTAGAAATAACTTACCTACTTAAATAGTATACATAGTTATACAGATATATATACCTACGTACGCACAAGTACCCACGTAGGTATCTAAAAGTGGGAGAAAAAAAAAGAAAACAATAATACCAATATTTGTATCCAAGTAACTGAAAAAATAGCTCTCTCCATAGCCCGTTGCGCGACTTTGAGCTTGTGTATGAGGCCTATAGTTAGCGACCAAGTCTCAGTGTCATGCGGCTATGGAGAGAGCTGTGCTCGGAGTTTCGCTGCGGGATAGAATCCGAAATGAGGAAATCTGTAGAAGAACCAAGGTCACCAATATAGCTTTCAGAATTAGCAGGTTGAAGTGGCAGTGGGCAAGCCATATAGCTCGCAGAACCGATAACCATTGGGGAACAAAGGTTCTCGAGTGGCGACCACGAACCGGACGACGCAGTGTTGGAAGGCCACCCACCGACGATATTGTGAGGGTTGCGGGAAGTCGGTGGTTGGAGAAGGCTCAAGACCGTTCGTCGTGGCACTCTTTGGGGGAGGCCTATGTTCAGCAGTGGACTTCATCAGGCTGACGATGATGATGATGAACTGAAAAAATAATTCGAGGTCAACATAAGTTAATTCCAATCAAATCATTTTGAAACGTCTTAGAAACTAGGTGAAGCTATGCCTGTTCCTCGCGACCAAGCCTAGAAGAATCAGGCACAAACACGGCGCGCGTGTCTAGCATTTTTTTCGATGATCTTTTTCACAAAATGGAGCTTAAGTGTGGTGCCGATCGAATTAGGAGAGGCTCAAAAGAAAAATAATCAGGTATTAAATAAAGGCTTATAATGTATGTATGTACTAACTAACCGGTTACAATTCACTATTAAGGTGAGGGTTAAATAGTTTTATGATTTTTGAACTGTTTTTTCTCAATAACCGCAAATCGCACAGTTTTGATTTTTATGACAAAGATAACTTGAGCATTTTATTTACCTATTTCCAAGACAGAAACGCGAGTGGTAAAACTTTTATCGATAGATTTATTTTTTAAAGTTCGTTTCTCTGCAACAGTTTTTTCGAAAATACTCAAAAAATATCAATCATTAATAACTTTTTTTTAAATATTGTGTTAGACAATAGCATTGAGTACCTAAATTCAAGACACTTTTAAAAAAATACTTAGTTTTTAAGATAATCGTTATTTTCTTATATGTCGCTTACGTCGATTACTTTCGAGCGCCTTTTAACACTTGCTATCTCTTTCCGCATTCAATTATAGTACGTATCGCTGTCACTTTCTTCACTCCGCCCACTCGACTGTTTATTATGATTCATATAGCGCCTTAAGTAAACGCCTCTTTCTCTATCACGCCACTCTTCGGTCGGTCTTGTACCGTTGGGATCCTTCTCTTCTCAGTACGAGATATAGTCCGAGAATCGGGCAGGTGGCCTGCCTCGAGGTTATTATGATAGAAGGATTAAAATGTCCTTATTTTTTCATAATAAGCCATCAAAGCAGCCTGGTTCAACTGGCAGACAACATGGATGAACCGTAAGCCTGTAATTTATTTATTTTTCCCTTTTTACTTCTCCGAGTCTGCTTGCAATAACGAAATTAAATCTTTCCACTTAATTACACAGAAAAATAATAGCTTTCGCTTGGTAATCTTGCTAGTTCTTTACCGCGACTCTACTCGTAGATCCTACTTGTTTATAAATGCGAAAGTTTGTGAGGATGTTTGGATGTTGTTGTTCAATCACGCCGTAAAAGCTCAACCGATTTCGTTGAAACTTGGAATATATAGAGTTCTTTACCTAAACTAGCATATAGGCATTTTCATGTAGGTACCACGCATTCGAAGCCACGGTAGCTAGTATGAATATAAACTTGAAAGAATGATGTTAAAAGCTAAGACACGTATTCTTTCTTAATCGTCGTGAGGGAAAATAACAAAATAAATTCAGCTACATTTCGCTCTACCAACAGCTTGTCTGTCTGTCTGCAGAGCAAGTTTCAAGCATCCAACAGTAACATACATAGTCCTGACCCCCCACTCCAGGATTCCCTGACTCGTGTGTATCAGAAACTACGAGTACATGGTACCAGAACCGAAACAAATATTTGCAGATCATGCAGACAAGGCAAACATTAGTCCCGCAGGGGGAATCGAACCCAAGGGGTGCCCCTTGCGTCTCAGACGGGCACACGCCCGCAGCGCCACCGAGGTCTTCAGGTCTGGGTTTTATAAACAGCTGTTCTGTACGAGGACCCTTGGATATTTGTAAAGTATAAAAATAAAATGTCTGTCCATTAAGCTAGACGTGAATGCAATGAGCGGTTTTACCGCAAAATAATTTAATTGCTCGCGTAACGATGTTTTTATATAAATAAACTGTTTAAAGGGAGTTTTGGAGAGCTGGATGTACAGTTGTGTACTTCACCAGCTGTTTGTGAAATGAAATGAATTATGAATGAAATCATTTTGGTATTCTTTTTGGCTTGCTTGTCACTGTTTTTTTCTTGGTCATCCTGTAGATCAGTGAACTTGATGAGGTATGGTGGCCCTGAAAGGGCCTATGACCGTCGATGAAAGAATCAGTAGTGTAAGGATTTCTTTTTCATGAACACACGACGCATGAAATGCATATGCCAGCTGCGCGCAATGTATACACCGTTCATAAATGTATGCATGGTACATAAAATTCATTCGCTGGTATTGAAAATACGGAAAAACTATTAGAAATTGGGCTGGTATTACTTACGAGTAAAATTTTGCATCCAATGAATTGATAGCGTAGTTTGACTGGTCATCCTTACATATGGGGCATATTTTCGTAGCTAACTCCGACGATTTTGCAGTCACATAGATAGTTGTCGCCATGACTTGCGTTAAAACTTGAAAAACCTCCAATTTGTTACAGATGAACTTAAAGATACTAGTTTGAGTCATTAACCAGCCGCATAGTGTGGTGTGCGATCACGGTGCTGAGCACTCTTGACGAATGGATCACCAACCGCAGACCCCACGACACCGCTACCAATGGTTCCAACTTGTGGAAATTTCCGTAAAGTCCCTGAACGCCAGGAATGAAGATTTAATTATAAAAGTACCTATCTACACACAGGACAGTCAAATCTAATGCGTAATTTGTTATGCGGTCCAGCATGAGCGGCAGTATGAAATTCAGCAAGCATATCATCATCATCATTTCAGCAGTAGGACGTCCTCTGCTGAACATTGGCTCACCCGTAGATTTCCAGAGCGAACTCCTATCACGATGATACGGATTTGCCCATAATCAACGCGGGTTGGCGAGCGCAGTTAGAGCTTTGTGAAAATAAGGGACGCTGCTGCCCATCCCCTAGCTTTTTTCCCTTTGTCGCCTCTTACGACATCCACGGGTAGGTACATCATATGAAGGGGCGGGCCTATTATTGTTCTATTCAGAGCAATCTATGATATGCTAGCTCACGACTTTTTAGCTCGTTGTTTTTTGCATTAGAAACGTCACAATAATCGCATTAACGAAGCAAGTTTCTTGGAAAGCTCCAACGAATGTTCCATCCATTAAATGACCCTAAACGTGCCATTACGATACAAACTATCGAACTAAAGGACCGCAAGACCAAAGGTCAAGTGGCCCCTAAGTTTAAGAGCAACTTTACCACCTGGTGCTGTAACGCGGTTTTAATCTTGGGGCAGATGTAGCGCTGAAGTTTTTGGTGTAAAGCTAAGGTTTCATGATAAACGGCATCGTTATTGACATTAAGATTGCTGAGACAAAGCAGCTTATTGAGGCACCTAAATACCTCCACTCGTAAGGAAGAACCAGTGCATGAGAAGCAAGTAAGCACGGTACCAAGAACTCATAACGAAAGAAAAATCTGCAGGTAAAGGGCCTCCGCTAAATCCACTAAAACCCTTCACCAACTTCCTCTGTCTTAAGTTCCTTTCCAAAGCCACTGGTAGCCACTGGTTATTGACCATAGGGTGACCTGAAATAAAGCTGCGGAGCAGAGCATGAGTGATGTTTAAGACTGCCGCTTTAATACATCCGTTATGATAACCACCGCTCTCTAGGAGACTTTTGTACAACTTCAAATTAATGGTGATTTAGTTTTGTACTCGATTAGACTGATTAATGCGAAACGGTCGCACTAACAGTTCTCAATTCATATTAAGGGTCCTACCATGACGTCTTATTACCTGAAACATATGAAACTTGTATATGCCCGTTGCCCACCCATTCATACAAAGGTTTTCCATTTTTCCGACTGGACAAGACCAATTATTTATTCAGAATCTATTGGTTTATTTATGCTTTTGCATGTGTCGATACGATTCGCTTTTCTCATTAATTTGATTTTGGTATTTGTATAGAAAAATATAATCTACTAGGGAGGAAATGGTGGAACTTGTTTGTGAGTAAAACGTGTCTGACTCTGAGTTCTCAGATAGTGACGTTCTTGAGTGCCGCCAAAGAGCGCGACAACTTCAATTTGAACTTGAATAAACTAGATTAGTAATTAGTTTCGGCACATAAAGTTTCTAGAAGTGATCTACGGAGCTTCAAGAGTTAGCTAGTAGAGTGATGAGTCTCTAGTTCCATCTAAAGGGCGAATTTTCAACGTATTTAGTGTATACTGATGAACTCCAATTGCTTGGTGTGTTACTGAGATAGATGAGCTTGCTTTGAACGGGCGATAAAAGGACTCTTTTACAAATAAAAATACTCATTTGAGAGAGTTGTGGTAAGATAGTCCATTGCCCATTGCCGGCTTTTCTATGATTTTCTTCAGCAAAACACTTACCTCGTACAATTGTAACTTGACCAAATTAATCAGACGAAACTCCTCAAAGAGGTCTTCATTTCACGGAAAGTTTCAGAATTCCTGCAACTTCTTAAGTAACACTTGACGACTCGACCTCAAGTGCTTGGAACTCTGGACCAGCCGACCTCGGTTGGCAAAAACTTGGTGGAGTCAAGAGCGCGTGACTTGGTAAGACCTGGTTTCAACAAAACGTTGTCCGTTATTAGTCCATTACAGCTTATTCTAGCTAGATTCTAAACGGCGACAGGTGGCATGTACATGCCCATACTACTGGAATAACGATGTAGTGAAGCGCCTGGGACTAAGGGTTACCCAGCATCTACTACCTATACCATCCCCTCAGCTAAGTTCGCCTTATCCACAGGAAACGCATGACACGAATTTCTTTGAATTTAAAGGTAATATTGCACCTACTTGCTTCAACACAACAGTACATAAAATAAAGGTAAAAGTTACCATCAACGCTTCGGTCGTTTTATGACGGTCGCCTTTTCACAGGGATTTAAAGAGTAGGTACTTAAAGAGAATTGAAGTTGACCACCGACAAGTAGCTAACTTTTGTACAATCGCTGGCTGTAGTTATACTTGTATGAATAGGGTACGTTTTTGAAGCGCTTAAAGGTCTATACGCACACATCAGACAGTACCTCTATATCTAATCAGTATTTCAACAGCAGACATCCCAATTAAGAACACTAACTGAACTGCCCAACTTTTCTACTTTTGCAAGTTTGAAATAACTTCAAAGTGGCTCCACGCTTTAAGCAGACTATTTACAATTGTTACAACTACCCTCAAAGTGCGCTTAATGTAGTATTTATACTGTGGTTAAAGTTTGTTCGGTTATCAGAAACTTAGCCGAAGAATTCTAGTTAAGTAATTAGCTGAGGAATATCTCGTGTTTAAATTGCCCAGGAGTTGGGAATGTTAGGCATTCTTGTGTTTAATTGCAAATATTTTATTTTAGTTTTTGGACAACATAGTTGGGCTTACATAAAAGCTTGTGTGGAATAGCCTTGAAAATAGTTTTCGTATCGGACATCGTTATCGTATCGGCCAATGTGAAGTATTTGCATACTAGCTTTTTGGACTAGACTAGAGCTAGTCCACTTGACCGTCTTTATTTTTTTTACTCTCATATTTTATAATAACTGCAGCATTTCAGCAAACCAGCATTATTATTAATAATCTGGAGGTCAATAATTTGTGACAGATGTGAGCATCAGGTTTTTTTGAGATTATTTATTAGGTAGGTATACCGAACTGCTTAGACAGATGCAATTTATTACGAAACCTGTATTTTTTTCTAAAAAGTTTCTGTTATTTTGCTACATTTATGGGCCGTAGGATAATAAACATCCATCTGTTGTTATTCTGTTGTTTGCGGGAAATAAAGTTTTTGAATTGAATTACTGACAGTAATATAACGGTGTACGTTTCTTCTGCATCAGCCGCTATAATACATTTATAACTTTTCAAGGTCAATCGGAAACACAAATCGAAAGTGTAACTAGCCTCTGAAAGTTTCGACACTATCCTGTGTCTCAAAGTGGAATACAAAACAGCAGTGGTAATCCGAAGTTATTCCGAAGTTTCAACGTCGGCAATCTGACAACGAGCTATTGTCGGCAGGCTAACAACCCTGCATTATACAGACTCGTGGCCTTTCCTGAAGCACCAAGTTCTTTTCGAACTTTGGATATGGCTCCCTGAATGTGCTTCATGTATACGATGCTAATATTTTTTAGTTTCTCAGTCTATTCAGTTGGGCTAGGAGGCATTCCAGCCCCGTGTCGGGCGCCAATTATATGAAAATTTTGAATTAATTATGCCTGCCTACATACATTGAGACTTATGTATACACTTCCATAAGTAAGTACTTACAAACGTACTGATATTCTGCAAGGGCACAAATATTACTTTATCTTGAAGTCCGGTTGGGCGCCAATATGCCAATGGTATCATCATTTCATTGCATAAACAAAACCTCATCCGATTAAAACAGGGTGGAGATCGTTGATAGAGTTAAACAAAAATAAAGTCCATTTAAACAAAGATAGACAAACTGCAAATGGCCTGCACCGCTGTTTAATTGAAACCGTTAGATCCGCTTTTTCAGGAGGTTTATTTTGCTACTTTGCTAAAAGTACGGTGACCGAATGGACGATAAACTTCCTCGAATGAACGAAGGAGACAAAAGTAGAATTGTTTTGGTATCAAAACAAAACTGTTTGAACGGGTTTGTTTCAGAGTTCGGAGTATTTCGTTTGTGGATTGGAATTGTCTGATCCTTTTGCAGGCGTAAAAGGGTCATAAATCGACACAATATCTGCGTTGGGTTGAAAGAGCTCGTCTGTGCAAGTTCCACCGTTACACCTATTCGCGAAGCATCATTACCTACCCATGTTTTTCAACTGTTTGACACAACGAATACGAAGGAGCAATCACTAGGTATACCTATAGGTTACGACTTTTGCGGACTAAAATCAGCTAGTTCTAATCTAATCTCCTGGTATGGAAATTAGATTAGAACTAGCTGATTTTAGTCCTTAACTTACTTTAACTTACGATAATTTTTGTTATCTGAGCATTGAAAATAGTCAATTTTTTACTTTTAGTCTACCTAATTACCAAAACGATACAGTTTTGGCCAGTCAGAGTTATTGTTAATTCAAATGCATGCAACGAGTCCGTAATGAGTTTTATTACTGTAATGCCGTGCGTTCTGAATGGAATAAAATATTGTGGGACTAGCCAAATGGAGGATGTAACCTAAACTTCCGTTACTGTATTATTAGATTGCATGTTTTTTTGTTGGATTTCCCTTAAGGAATATATCCTCAGGGACTAATTGGCACGTGACGCTTTGATTCCCATAAATGCAATTGCTGCATTCAGGGTGTCCCCGACCTGTGTTAAAAATCATCGCTATTCTTCCATCAAGGTTCTTTGCTGAGGATGTTTTACTTCATAGGTTCCTATTAATATATATCTTGACTAATTTTTAAGTTGTTAAACTTTTTTAATATTTCTGTGATAACATTGAGCGAGTTTCAAACTTCGTGCAATAGACAGAAACAAATATTTAACCGACAAAGTGTAACTTGCCGTTGAAGTTGGACTTCATTCTGACGAGCTTAGTCTATTGAATGTTCTTATTTAGTTTCCCGATCAGAGGCAACTTTTAAGTAAATTATTTGCTGAAGAAATTTGCTTATTTTAATCAAAGTAAATATGCAGACGAGTTTCATTTGATGCCCCAATTGAAGTTTGTAAGAAATTTGAAATCATCCAACGGCTTGCTCGCTAAGCCAGCAACATCGTGTTGTACGTACAGGCTACAGTTGGATAGTTAGCTTGCGGCTTTAGGTACTTAGTGAGCAAAAAAAAAATGTTCGAATATAGTTAAGCTAAGCGCTAAATTTTATAAAATCTTCCGTTCATCTGTGATTATTGAAATTCTTTCTAGAACAACGGGGAGAGCATCTAAACTAAATAATACCTATAGATATTTAGAGAGATAAATAAAACAGTGAATTCTGACTAGTCATAACTACCAAAACCATCTATCACCCCTAGCTTCAGACTACCGACAAAGGAAAAACTGAGATATGTTTAGCACATTTGGTCTAATGCGAGTTCGATGTTCGCCTCGGGCTGCGGCGATGCACTGAGAATATGTCCGTACGGATCCTGTCCCAGTTGTAGGAGTTTGAGTAATGTGGGTTTGAATATTAGCTGAACGGGTTTAACATCCTATATTTAGGATAAATCCTCGGGTATTTTCGTTTGATCCATTAATAGTTTGGGATCGATCATGGTGAATGAGAAATGACACAATTATAATGTTGCCATGGTAGCTGATGTAGGATTAGTTAGAGGATTGCGGATTATATATTGTTCGGATATTTGAAGTTTTGAGAAAAAGAATTCAGAATATTATAGTAATGAGAATGTTTTTTATTGTTGCAGGTATATATAAACTTCTAGAAACTTTATCACGCACGCTATCAACAATGTTCAACTTAGTAGAGCAACAGATTGATTTTATGGTAAGTAATGTGAATAATGGATTTATTGACTGGCCTCATAGCTCAGTTGGTAGTAACTCTGCCTACTGCGCTAGAGGTCGCGGGTTCGATTCCCGCACTGGACAACCATTATTTGTGACTAACACAGATGTTTGTTCTGCGTCTGGGCGTTAAATATATATATATATTATGTATATCAGTCTCTGGTACCCATAGTACAGGCTATGCCTAGTTTGGGATCAGTTGACCGTGTGTGATATGTCCGGAATATTTATTATTATTATTATTTATGCCGACTTCGGTCGCGTAGCGCGCGTATGCCCGTCTGAGACGCAAGGGGTGCGGGTTCTATTCCCGCTGCGGGACAAATGTTTGCATGATCTGCAAATATTTGTTCCGGGTCTGAGTGTTGTGGTTCCATCCCAAGACAAAAACCAGAAACTACGAGTACCCGTAGTTGAAACACAACACACTACGGCACGGGTTGCAGTAGTGTGTTGTGTTTCTCAGTATTTAACCTTACTTTTTACAAACCATACATTATTGAACGTGAAAATTGAACCTAAAAATTCAGCGGGAACCCATACTATCATCTTCAATCGATAATCACATTGTCTACGGCCACAAATCATCATTCAAATGAAATAACTGTTTTTAGGTATCTTCTTAAGTTTTACCCAGTTCCTTCAGTCGAGAAAATCGCATAGATTTTATAACCAATAAATCAGTTTGAGTTATGGCGATAGTGCCAGACGTCCGTCCATACTTGTTTGTTTAACAGCTATTTTCAAATAATTTTATTGCCATTCGATGGAATTCGTAGATAAGCAAGCCACGCTGATGAATATCTTAGTTATATTCTAACAGAGAATACAAAAAGATTCCTGATTAATGTCCATTGTAAACCTTAGCATAATTTAAGGCCAAAAATTTTTCTTTGTAATATTTATTGTGTCTGAGCATAAGATGTTTTTGGTTGTTTAACCAACTTCAAAAAGGAGGAGGTTCTCAAGTCGGTTGTATTTTTTTTGTGTGTATGTTACTCGATATCTCCGCCAATTGTAAACCGATTTTGATGATTCTTTCGCTGGTGTATAGAATGATCCCGGAGTGGTCCCATATTAATTTAATTCCTGAGTGATTACTACTTGTCCCGTAAAACTTAAAACTTAAATGAATATGCAGTCGGTTTTTAGTTTTTGTAAAAAATATCTTATTTATAATTTAAAACTCTTGCCATGCCTGCTGAAACCACAAGATTTTTTTAAACAACTAAGGTGGCAAACAAAATTACGGCCCACGTGTTGGTAATTGGTTACCGTAGCCTATGAACGCTTGTAATACCAGAGGCATCGTTTACGTCATCGTGATTAGGTTCAGAAACTAATTTTGTGACCGATGATGTTAAAACTCTGTCAAAACTCACGTACAAAAACCTTGCAGAAACTATGAGCAGACTACTGCTCCCAGAAAATATTTGTAATTGCGTCAAAGTAGCCCACAATACGCCGATAGAGGTTTTCCCGGGGGAAGCCGGAACCTGCCTCGATACGCCATTATTTATGTGACCTGCACTTTTGGGTTCTGCACACTCTTGATAAATTATTTTTAAGTTTTAAAGGGGAAAATTATTTGGAATAGCTCCGGCGCTACTAGTTAGCACTAATTCCCAGTGCGGAGAGGAGATATTCTGTAAAAGTGTCACAATTTCTGCTGAACTCATATTATTTGAAAGGACGTGGTGTCTGTACGAGTATGTGTCCCTGATAACTTTTCAAGTTAAAACCCGACGTAGGAAACGATTTTCTGTTTTAATACTGAGAAATGCATCAATCATTGGGAATCCCCTGGAAGCTATACGAAAATATTATATAAAAAGCTATACAATCTTGAATTTTACTAAAAGAACCTACTGGTCACTTTCATAGTATACCAACAATTGCAATGAAAGCCCGCGAATGTAAGCAAGTAGTTTCAAAGACACGTAAGCCCAGCGCACCAGAGGGCAAGCAGAACCAAGTTACCCCGAGTTTACTTACGGATGCATAATGCATGCGATTGTTTAGTCGTTTCCAGCTTGCAATTATTTACTCTGCGAAGTGGCATGCTTAAAAAGACTGACAAGTGCTATCTGAAAGAAACCATGGTACATTACTTCTTAGGCGTTCAGATCCCTGAAGATGGGTAAGGAGTTTATTTTTCACATTTTTAGGGTTCCGTACCTCATTTGGAAAGACGGAACCCTTATAGGGTCACGTTGTTGTCCGTCTGTCTATATGTCTGTCTGTCTCTCCATCTGTCAAGAATCTTTTTCTCAGAAACGGCTAAAGGTATCTTTCTATCAAAGCGGCATTGCCTCATTTGGAGACATATTAGTAAACGGCATTTGTTTTCTGGGCACAGTAAGCCAATGCTGTGCCGAGGCCAAAGAAAAAGATAAGTTAGTTAATTTGTAGTACATCATATAGTAATCCGTTTTGATACTGGCTTAAAACTGTAGGCGATATTGTATTTAGTCGCCACCGATATCGGTGACGTTAAAATTTTTGGAAATATCGAGACAAATCCTCCACTCCCAAATATATGAATTTTAGTTTTCATTGTGAATATTGAATACATTTCGTAAAATTGCTGTACAGTCTACAGAAGGATTGTTAAAGTGATCTCGCGAGATAGAGCATCTGTGCCGTAAGTGCATTAGTGTAATGGAAGCTTAGTATCCGCAGTAAAGACTTTTCCTTAAAAACGGTGACCGTTATTACGATTGTAATACATGGTAATTCTATCATTCTTTCAACAAAAATAAAGAATATTAAATAAACTTTCTCATATTATCTATTTTTGTTATTTTTTTGCAATTGTTGAGTATGATTCATTTCCAGAACAACACACTATACTTAAGAAGTGATGCAGCATATGCGTGATCTACTATATGTTTTAAAGCTCGGCTATCTACTTCTGCTTGGTCTCTGCAGTGAGAGCTCGCGTCTGCTCCGCATAAGTGCATAAAGTGCATTAGTGGGATGGAAGCTTTAAAGAATTCGTACCACTGTTCCTATTGTATTACATTTTTCACTTAGCTTTTATTTTTTTCATATTCAGTTATATTAGTATAGTATAGTTAGTCATATTTTATTCCTTTTTTGAAATTTCTCATTAAAATTCCACTCACTCCGATGATTTCACCTTGGTTAATCTTTTTCTTAATTCGTACTGGAGTTTAAACAAACTGGCGTTATTTTCATCGCAATTGCCGTGAATGATTGAATGAGCCTCTGTGCTCGAGTACTGACCCGAAAGTAGTAAGTAATGGCTAATGATACGAGTGTACATATGGTATGATAATATATGCGTGCCTCTCCGAGAACTTGTTTGCACCATTAACGGTTGTTGGCAGATTTGCTGATAATATTCAAAAATAAACATTTAAAAACCTGTAGTTAAATTGAAAGTTAAATTGACGCTCGACTTTGCTCGATAATGAGGCAATTAAAAACAATTGTGAAAATTATTAATGAACTGAACATTTTCGAATTAATAATGTTTCAGAGGTCGTCGCGTAGATTTTCAATTTCCTGATAGCATGGAAGGCCGCCTGTTTTCCATGCTATTACACTAAATCTTATCACCTGTTCGTTGGAGCGACGGACGGCTGTTTTTGAGGCTTACCTATAATACAAATACGATTAGCCTGCTGTGTCCCACTGCTGGGAAAAGGTCTCTCTTGGATCTCCAGTTATCTCTGTCTAATGCCACATTACCCACGCTCCGTGCAGATCGATACGCCTTCTCTTTTAGATATAGGTACCTCACGCCGGCTGTCTATGAGTAGTCATTTTGACTACTCATAGACAGCCGGCCAACCCACAGTTTTTCGGCCTGCATGATACGATAGACACGACCAGCCCAGCTTCATTTAAATCATGCTCCAAAATACGTAGGAAGAACGGAAGAAACAGAAACTGAGGTTAAAATGATAGTTGCGTCAATTTTGCTATAGGAATTACGGTCAATTATTACAATTAACCTTATATTAAACTTATAAGTTTGTCATCATAAAATAGCGCTATGGGCAAATAGGTCCAAAACCAATATTCGCATTTAAATTTTTCCAAAACCCGACTTTCCATCGATGACAATCGGATATGAGTCGGGCCGAAATTGACGAATCCGTTATATTGGCCAATTAATCGGTCAGTCCTTTCATTCGGAGGCCTAGGGTCCGGCGACACGACCGGCTACATATTATCTGTAAATCCGGCTTTTTTTTACCCGTGAGTGTGATTACAATCAGTCAGTCTGTATATTTTTCTCTGCCCGGATAAAAATTAATTAAATTTAATTTTAAATTTTAATTTTATTTAAATTTTAAATTTAAATATTCATAATTTCAATAAAATCACTAGGATCACTTAGAAACGTCTTAGAAACTAGGTGAAGCTATGCCTGTTCCTCGCGACCAAGCCTGTTACCTGTATTTAGCTGCGACTCGCGGTCTTCAATTGACTAGCATTTGGGTTTCTTATTTTCGGCAAATCGGCATACATTACTACTGTGCGAATCATTATTTTATAAAGAACAGCCGATTGCATAAGGCCAAGATCATCATCATTTCAGCCGTACGACGTCCACTGCTGAACATGGCCTCCCCCACAGACAGAGCAAATTCCTTATCATGTGGGGGATTTGCCAATACTCACCACGCTGGGCATGCGGGTTGGCGAGCGCAGTTATAGCTATCGTTGTTAAAATGAGGGACGCTGCTGCCCATCCCTTAGCATATTTTCCTTAGTCGCCTCTTACGACATCCGCGGATAGGTAGATATGGAGGGGCCTATTCTTCATAGAAGAGGCCACGATATTGTGTCCTAAAAACGGCAAATGCAATATCATCGTGGCTTTTTTGAGCCCCAAAGGCATTAGTTGGGTCACGTGATTGCCGGCTATGTGTTGACGTCCCTAGCTAGTGGATAGGCTGAATAGGACCGAATTTATTCAAGTAAACGCATTCAACTAGGCAATTGGTCGGCGAAATCGCTGCAGTTCTGGGAACTTCGATACTCTGACAGCTTCTGCCATTTCTATCTTCATTCAGATGTCTGTTTGTGTATAATTGGTATTTACGTAACCGTTAACTTTCTTAAACCATCACGAGCTCTGCACGAAATCCAAGAATCGGATCTCATTTACCTTATAATTAAACAAAATGTTATTCCAGTAGAAGTATTTTTAAAGCATAAGTCAACTAACTAAGTAACGTCAACCAGTTTGATTTGTAGGCCACTGTAGAACCTTTCCACGCTAAATCTACGGCGCTACGATACTACGCTGGATCTGCCAAATAAATAAGTATCAGTTTTCCGACCACAACAATAGGTTACTCTACAAATAAAAACTCGTAGCGATCATAAAATAATAATAATTGACACTTTTGACAATCCTAACTCTTAAAACTAAGTATATTAATAACGCGAAAGTTTGTTTGGTTTGTCCTCCTCTCACGTGACAACCAACGGAGCAACGGATCAACGTAATTTTTAGTATGTAAAAAGGTGCTGGAGAGTGTTTCATCCGGGTACCACGCGAACAAAGTCGCGGGCGGAAGCTGGTGCATAGTAACTGTCGGTTAGCAATGGTATATTTAGAGATTGATCTACGAGTAAACGATGTCTAAACAAAAAGAAATGATGTCAATGATCGATTGAGTTTGATCGCTTCCGACTGGTAGTGATCTGGATCAGTTGAGCTATCTATAGATCGTTTGTAACGGTCTTTAGATGGCTCAACTGTTTCTTGTGTATTTTGTAAATATTAACTTGTATTAGTTTTAAGTTTCTTTCTGTAAATAAAATCCTATTGAGTTTGAAAAGGTTGTATAGTGTAGTGGCCTACAAATCAAACTTGTTGACAGTACAACTGAAGCGCGTTGTTTTAACTCGCGGTTATGTGAGTACAGTAGCCACTTCTGCAACTAAACTATTCTATTTAAGGCAATTTTCTTATCGGAGATGGCACGCCGGCGATTCGAACTAAGGATTATTAAAATATTTTTTGGAGTTCTTACACAGGAGATTTTGTAACATTGAATTTTTGTTTAAAGGTTCTACAAGCCCCGAGGGCTTTGAAGTTAAGTTACTTGCTTAATGAGTATTTTATATTTGTTTATTGAATTAGAATTATTTTTTCAGTTAAAATAGCAAGCTTACAGTATATACCAAAGTGCCTACTGTCTAAAATTAAAACTTAAATATACTCTTAGCGAATTAAATATTATACAAATTTTATCATTAAAGATGTCGACATGTTGGACCTCGACATGTTGAACGGGTTCCCACTCAAATATTCTTATTCGTCTTAGAAAAGAGGCTTATTTTTTACCTTATTATTAGAATTAAAGAATCCGCCGTGACTTCTGCATATGTAATTCTTTCACCACACTAGTTATTTTATAACTGTCGACAGATCCCATTACCTCAACTCTGTGTATTGTCACGCGATTTTGCATTTTAAGTTACACAACTGTGTTACTGTACCATCTCCCACCCAACATCAATTACGATTACAGAAGTACAGACAAAGACAGAAGTGGTTGCGTGACGAGAATCGCACCAACAAATGGAGGATGACCCGGAAACCACAAGACGTGCGCGCGCGCAGACAGTTAATTTTAGAATACAACTTTTAAGGCCTCGTGTCCACCGAAGATGAACGGTGTATCATCAGTCTAAAATATCGAAGTCAAAGTAAAAAGTGTTTATTTCAAAGAAATCGCAGGGATAACTTTGATTCGTTTTAGAAACTAGTTTCTAATACGCCTGATCCTCGCGACCAAGCCTAGAAGAATCAGGCAACAAACATGGCGCGCGTGCCTATCTTTTTTTCGAAATTATTTCTCAAAGTACCTAATGTTTATTGTAAAATGTTGTGCAAATGTGTGTGTTTTGGTGGCAATTAAATAAATGTCTATGTCAATGTCTAAAATGGATTAACGAGTTTTGTCATTACATTAATAATCTTATCATCAATCTCTCGTGTAGTGTATCACTAACTTTAAGGGGCAGTTTAGTAAAAGTGCCTTTGTTTCAGGATTCTGACTTAAGTTCGCCTGATTGGGGCTCGTTGATTGATTATGAGTTATGCAACTGCACGTTTCTCTTCCTGAGTTCATAACTTGTGCTGCACATGCCCTACCGCTAGGTACTAACACACGAAATAGTAATGTAATCTGCGCCTGCGCATCCGTGGGAACACTTTCACTTCTCCGAGAACCATAATTTACGATCGCTACTAATTTGGTCGCATTTTCGAATATTTATAAGTGATAGTTGATAGAGTCACAATGTTAATGTATTGTGGTGGATGGATCTAGGTGCAGGCCAAACTGATGTTAAATTTAGTAGAAAAAAATATTAATAATTAGTAAAATTAATAGAAAGAGAAAGTAATTGATCGAGCGAGTGCAGGTCTTTCAAACACTTGGACGATTTGGCGTGTTATGTTTGTATGTATTGAATGTATGTTTTTGAGCTTAATTTTTGAACCGTTGATCTGATCTGCATCGAGAGTCGCCCTTCGAGAACCTTTACTCCCTTACTTATTTTTCAATAACTTTTGCATTGAAGTTTCTGACCTATTTGACATTGACCCATGCGATACCTATAGGTGTAATTTCTTTGTTCCATTATCACCAATATCGGGTTTATTATCGATTCCGGTAATATGTATGGATATCGTGTCGGCCAATGTGAAAACGCTCAGTAAGAAAAGAAAGTAAATTATTTAAATCGTGGAACTTAATAACACAGATTATTTAGTTATTTATATAATTGAAACAGACATTTTGGTTATTTTTCTGTAGGTATCATAAACACGTTTGAATTGAAAGACCAGTATCTATCCGCGTTTTGCTACAGATCTAGCTTGCTCAAGAGGTCGATGACCGAAGGCTCTAAATGTCACGAGAAGCTTCTAATCACCTCACCAGGCGCGTATCACTCCGGACTGGCAACCATTGGGATGTGAACTCTAATGCTTCGTCTTTAGCTTTATTTACAGCTTGCTAGCGACCTGACGAGAGAACTCGCAACCGTCGCTAGACGCTCGCCATTTTATTAGGAAATGGTGAAATGTCCTAATTTGGTTGGTAAACTATTCGTCTAGTCATCTGTTGCTAAAAAGACACCTCTAGGTTAATGATTAATAATTAGATTACTTTTCTCTTGAGCCTCACCTAGTTCGATCGGCACCACACTGAAGCTTTAAATTCCATTTTGTGAAAAAGGATCATCGAAAAAAATGATAGGCACCAAGCCGTGTTTGTTGCCTGATTCTTCTAGGCTTGGTCGCGAGGAACAGGCATAGCTTCACCTAGTTTCTAAGACGTTTCAAAGTGATCCTAGTGATTTTATTGAAATAAATGCCTTTTGACTTTTGACTTTGACTTTTGACTAATGTGCATTTATGTCATGTATGTATGGTTTTCGTAGTTAATTTCAAACTTGCTTGCGCCGGCCACTTCGCTCGCGTGGTACAGATCTAGTCGTTATGGCGTGATTGAATTACAAACAACCATCAATCCATACGTTCGCATTTATAATGGTAGTAAGTTGTCAAATTATAGCTCACTAGTTTCCACCCACGCAGCTTAGCTCGCGTGGTACCTACGAAGATAATCTACCTTATCTGCTATTCCAGATTATAATCTATCTTCTTCTTCTTCTTCTTCCTGCCCTTGTCCCACATTATGTGGGTTCGGCACAACATGTTTTCTTCTTCCACTCTCTTCTGTTAGCCGTCATCTCCGCACTCACATCTTTCTTACTCATGTCATCTTTAATACAATCCATCCATCTTTTCTGCGGCCTTCATCTAGTCTTATATCCATGCACATTCATACCTAACGCTCTTCTCGTTACATGACTTTCATCCCTCGTCATGACATGCCCATACCATGCAAACCTATTACTTCTCAACTTTTCCGTCACTGGCGCTACTTTCAAACTTTACTGGCCCCGTGGTGACCCCGGTTCAAGAATAGGCCCCTCCATGACTACCCGTGGATGTCGTAAGAGGCGACTAAGGGAAAAACGCTAGGGGATGGGCAGCAGCGTCCCCAATTTAACAACAATAGCTTTAACTGCGAACTTAGCAAGTATTCCCAAGGAGGGTTTACGTCAGGCAGGCGGCCGGTTGTAAAATACCACAGCCAAATCCTCTACAACATGGTTTCAAGATTATAATCTATCTCTGTGCCAAATATCATCCGGAACCGTTCAACCGTTCTGGCTTGATTTAGTAACAAACATCCATCCATCTATCCAAAGTTTCGCATTTATAATAGTAGTATAATGTCAATTTATAGCCTATGAGATTTGTAGAACACGACACATTGCAGTTATTGTAGTAAATAGACCGAGGTAAGCATTAGGCAGATCTTCCAGTTCCGTCGATTACCCAAATCAAAATCTAGAGCTCAAAATCGACCTGTCTGTATCTAGGTAGCATTAAAGCTCGGTTTGTAGCCAGATCATATCAATTTACACACCATTTAGCTATGAGTTTGTTAACCTAGAATGGCTGGATTCGTTCTGAGCTCCGAGCTACGATTAATACTATAGGATATATCACTCACCTGAATGGTTTAGTATTACATTATGTACGTGACCAATGCCTTCAGAGAGTATTAAACTTACTTTCCTCTTAACATCATAACTTTACTACACTCTTCCACCTGCGAGCAATAAAACTTTTGCACGTTGTATTTTTCGTCAGCAAATCCAATTGTTTATTTCGTACAGTCAGCGTTGTCAGTGATACCAAGTTTATTTGCGTCAGCAACAACAGTCAGTGAAACTTGTCAGCGTTCCAGCAATAGTTCCTTTGGGAACAATGAATCTTTTACAGCTGACATAAAACACATAAAATTGTGTAAAAAGAAGACAAAACGTGATGCGTGTATGAGTTGTACACTGTACAGTTTACAACTGCCACTTCTGCTGCACATCGGAATTGGGACAGTCTACGCAAGATTAACTGCATCATCATTATCATCAGCCTACTGCTAGACAAAGGCCTCCCTCAAGAGTTCCATGACGAACGGTCTTGAGGCACTTTGGTTTATACTGTAAGCTTGCTGTTTTAACTGAAATAAATAATTCTAATTCTAATTGAGCCTTTTCCATCCATCCATCCCGCAACTTTCACAATATTGTCGGGTGTTCACCCGTCCAACACTGCGTCGCCCGGTTCCTGGTCGACATCTGACCACGTACCAACGGTTGTCGGTTCTGCGAGCTATATGGATTCCCCACAGCCACTTCAACTTGCTAATTCTAAGACCTTGTGACCTTGGTTCGTCTATTTACTTACTTAAAAATTTGATGAATTTTATAATTTTTATCGTATAAACAACGAGTTCTCGTTAAATGTCACGTACGCGTTTACACAGTATGGCTGCAGTTGACAGAGGCGGAAAAAGGACCAAAGCTTTATAAAGTTCTGAATCGGGCCCCAGAGGCGCTATTTTGGCGGTGCCGTAAATCAAAGTTCCCTAAGCTCGTAATTTTAAATAGCTGATGGGAATTTACTGCAGTCTTTACTGGAAATGTGAAATGTTTTTGTTTATGTATTGTTTTTTTTTGGATCAATGTTTTCAATAGAGCTTTATCAATTAAGTACTGGACTAGGTAAGGTTTAGTGAGTCTTTACTCTGACTCATGGGTCGTGGGTTTAGCCCGATCGACTGCCATTAATATATTATTCTACGTTCTACGCTGGCTCATTTCATCCTGGGATATCCTTTAATGCGTTCAGCAAATAAATTCCCAGTCTTATCTGATCTTGAAGATGCTATGCTCTGTATTATTTCTGCTATAGTTCGCTTGCATATCTTTATAGGTACGACTAATGACAACAGTTCACTGAGAGCACAGGTACAGTGAACCGGTCACATAGACCACTAAGAAATTTAGCGATACACTTGGCAATTTGCCGATTTTGGCGCCAAAACGACCGGATTCACAGCTGCTGTGAACAGGACGAAACATGTTTTAGAATGGTTTTAGGAGTTCGGTCTCGTTGCGTTGTGTTCAATTCGACGCTGTTCGTTTATTTATTAGTTTGGTTTTAGCTTTGCGATTTTTGCAACGCGAATTTTCACTGCATTTGTGAATGTCACTGGATTTCGTTGTAATTTTGGGTTGTGTTTTCCTTAGGCGAGTTTGGGGCTTTCTGTGAAATTTTTTTGAGGATAATGTGTTCAAGGATATAACGGCACGTTTAAGGAAGTCCGAATCACGTCGCCATTTGTATTTTTCGATGAATAATTTTCTTTTTGCGGATTTCAACAAAAACTTAGTTTGTTAATTATGTCTATTATCAGCAGCCAGATTATAATTATATCCCATAAATATAGCCATAGTTGTGGTGATTATGACAATCCATATTGCTTAAGGCGGTATCCCCTTGAGTTATTATAAGTCATTTTCATGCATTCCACATTAGTCCAACCAAAGAGATCTTGCAACAATTCCATTGCTCACAAATAACGACGCCATTCGTTTGCAAATGGTAGAGTTTAGAGCGCATTACCGTGGTCTTACATTGTATTTCTTGGGTAAGTAGCCGCTTGAAATGATAATATGAATCCAATTTAAGATTGTTACTAACAAATTTGATGAACTTACAAGGTAAAATAGCGTGAAAGTGCAATATACACTGAAGAAGAAACAAAGGGATGCGTAAAAGAATATATTGGAATCGTACTTTAGAAAAGGTTGAGAGCACTGGTGGCCTGGTGTTAGTGGCCCCGCCTTCCGACCCAAAGTTCGTGGGTCCGAATCCCGCTCGTGCACCAATTGATTTTCAAAAATTAAGTTGCGCTATACTAGTGGTCTCAAACGGTCAAGGAAAACATCGCGCGAAAATCTGCATGTCCTAAAACCAAAAAATTCGAAGACTGCGACATGTGTACGAATTTCAATACCTACACTGATTCTTCCATCGACGGTCATAGGCCCTTTTCAGGGCCACCATACCTCAACCTGGTCACTGACCTAATACACGATGACCAAGAAAGAATCAGTGATACGACAAGCAAGCAAGCAACTTTTGATTTTACACATCTCGGCTTTTTGAGGGGCTACCTGAAACAAAATTCAAGATGTAATCAGGAAACATTCAAAGGCATTTAATGGGGTGGGTAAGAACAGGAGTGGGAGTGACGTTTCCATTAAAATTTGTCTCCAGCCAGCCCCTTGCATCGCTGAGCTTCGGATTAGAATCGACTCAGCCATTGTGGCGGGAACTGATTGAAAAATGCTCCTGCGATTATCGACAGTCCATAATTTATTTTCGCTTTGTCGAAGATTTTTTCAATAGATTGAATGCTGACGGTTCAGTCTGTAAATTGAATTGTGTTTTGCGTTGCAGTGGGTACTTGTTCGGCTCAATGGAGTATTAGATTTTCGTCGTCTCGAGAATTAGGGAAAATAATGTTTGTAAAAAACTAGATGAGATGATTGTGATGTAATTGGAGCCGCAAGAAGGAATATCGTAGTTTTACTTACATATACCATGCCTGTATCATCAACTTTGCGATTTTGTTTGGGCGATGACGTAAGTTGACAGTCTCAAAGATGTACGGTTCTTATTCGTGTAAAATTGTTGCATGGCAATAAGGCGTCAGCCTTCCTGTTATGCATTGGCATTGGTTAATTGCTTGCTTGCTTGTCGTGTCACTGAATTTTTCTTGGTCATACTGGATTAGGTCAGTGACCAGGTTGAGGTATGGTGGTCCTCTCAGGCATTCAATAATTGGCATAATATTTTTTCGTAGTCTTCATTAGTTACATAAAAAAAAACGGATATGCTGTTTTTTTTTTCATTTGAAATGTATATTTATCAAATTAGAACTTATTAAAACTTACTAAAAGCCCTTGTTTTCCTAACTTAGTTACCTACCAAGGTAAACATGCCGGTCCAAAACTCGGTCAAATCATTCGGAATATCAAAACGCATGGCTGACGTCAAAGGCCATACAATCTGTAATGCGCAGGCGCACAGCGTGCGTACCAGCCGGTGCCAGCCGCGCGGCTGTCTCGCTCTCTCACCGCGTCTCGTTCGCGTAGTGTGGTGGTGACTGGTGACCGACTGCAGGTCAGGGTTTACTAGGGGTCAAAGCCGAAATTCGGTTTTCGCCACGAAGATAAGCGTTGTCAATGCACGGCTTTTATATCGTGATTTGTGTGCTTTGAAAGTTACTTTTGCAAACTTTTTTTTCTATTATGGCAGAACAACGTTTGCGGGGTCAGCTTGTCGTAAAATAAGACTATTTTGTATAATACAAGGTGATTCATAATATCTATTTCATCCCGAAAGGGGCTTATTCTACAAGCATTTAGCAATAAAGTTTGTTCTACAACTTTTGGAAATTCGTCATTTTTCATTGAAAAAACTATATGCGAAAAACAGCTGTTTTGGGGTCAAATCAATCTTGATTCCGAACTTCTTGTACGTTAAGTTATTAGTTTAAAGATGATAAAAATACCAAAAACAGGTAATTTTAGAAAGTTGGTGAAATATAAATCAAAAAATTATATGAAAATATTTATGTTTTTTTTTCGCTAATATTATTATTATTATTATTTTATTTTTTATGTTATACGGAGGCAAACAGGCTTACGGCCCACCTGATGGTAAGCGGTTACCGTCGCCTATTGACATCTGCAACACCTGGAGCATTGCTAATGCGTTGCCTGCCCTGGAGAAATCTTTTTGTATTTTTCTTAAAGCTCTTCATGTTGTAGGTTAGCGGGAAAACCTCGGAAGGAAGCTCATTCCACAATTTGCACGTATGTTTGTTAATAGAATAACCCCCTTTCGGGATGGTATAAATGTTATGAATCGCCTTGTATAAAACTATTTTTCGTCGTTCATTAAGAAATCAAAGGAAGGCACTACAAGTTGTAAAGACTTAGTTTGGTATGTAGGGCTCAAATTAAGTGTATATATACTTCAAAAGCAATGAACATTTATATTCTATGTGATCTTCTCAATAATACAGCAAGTTTTCTTAGTTTAGGACATTTTCGGGCCGAGCTTGCCCAAAGCCGAATTAAAGCCGAAGGAGACTTTTATATTTATCACTTAAGGTCACCTTGTTGTTTTTACTTGTGTGCTTTAGATCATTTTGGAAAACATTTTGCATGTGTGAGATGATTGGTTTATTACAGTACACAAGAAGCTTAGTAGATTTTTTTTGCCTTCAGGATGTAGGTAGTGTCTCGAGATCAGTCACGAAATGAAATCCCCCACTTATATCATTTAGGTAAGCTATATAGCGGCCGTCATCTAATAACCATCCGTCATCAGCATCATGAGCGTATAGAAGTCTACTGTTAGACATAGGCCTCCCCCAAAGAGTGCAACGACGAACGTCTTGAGCCTTCCAGCCTAGTACTCCCTTAGGGAGTAAACGTTCTAGACTGGCGACCACGAACCGGGCGACGACGTAGTGTTAGAAGGCCCAACACCCGATGGACCGACGACGACATTGGTAGTTTATGTAGGTAGCCTTTGTTATGTTTAGTTATTGTGTGACATTTATTATTTAATTTTCTTTTAATTAATGCCGTGTTATTTTATTTTTGTTATATTATTGTGTTTGATTATTATGTTTGACGTTCATAAGTGTACTGCAATCTATTATTTAATAATGTTTGAAAATGGGTACATTTTCAAACATTATTGAATTAATAAATGAAATGAAGGTTGCGGGAAGACGGTGGATGGAAAAGGCTCAAGACCGCTTCGTAATTTTGACTAGGCAAATAACGCCCCTAATTCCTATAATTTAACATTTATTTACTAGTTTATTTCTTTGCAGGTAATTTGTAGGACCGCGATGGATAACGAGTAAGACTTCCTGAAGCCGCCGGATATCCGTTCAAGATTTTGGTAATTCCCCAGGTATTTTACATTTATTTCCGTGGCGGTGTTATTCCACATGAATAATAATTATGAATTATTTAACGCCAAGATTGTCTTGAATTAGCAGAATGCCCCGTGGGATCTCCATAAATTTGCATTTCGTTGAGATTCGGATTCCTAAAAAACGGGAACCGTAAAACTACAGGCTGCAATAACGTAATTTTTAATCTAAATGTCAGACAAAATAACAGAAAATTTTAATAGAAACGATTTCATAATATCTTATTATCGTATTATTATCTTATTAGCTTTTTTTTTTTTTTTATACAACTGAGGTCGAAAACAAGCGTACTGCCCACCTGTTGGTAAGCGGTTACCGTAGCCTATGAGCGCTTGCAATACCGGAGGCATCACGCACGCGTTGCCGACCCCGAACCCCCCTCCCCTAAAGAGCTCTGGCAACCTTACTCACCGCACTTACTTAGCTTATTTTAGTTACCATATCGCACGTCACTGCTGCCCTGAACTGAAACTCAACGCTGCTAATTCGTTACCAGCACATGCTGAGCCAGGGCTTTTCGTACATACTGTACATGGCAGGGCTCTCCACGCACATAGCTACATTTGTTTTCTTTCTTTCTGTCCACTGCTATTTTTGTATTTGTGTGTGTCTTACTTTTGTTCTTGTGGTTGTGTGCAGTTTGTGTGAATAAATGATTTCTGTTATATTCAATTCTATTCTATCTATTCAGAAATGAAAGCTTTATTATATTATTTAGCAACAATTTATTATTCATAACATCTTGACGATGTATTAGCATCGCGGGTGTTAGAAACAAAAAGCGTGTTGCCAGTTGTAAATAAATATTGAGCGAACACAGAAGTAAATCCCGGGCTTTCGGGCACATATTTGATTTGTCCCGTACCCCCGCCCCCTGCCCGCGGCGTAAATACCAGGTTTGAGTGCAGGGGGCTTGGTACAGGTTGTAACCGGCTATGATTTTCATATTTTTTAAACAACTAGTTCGCGCGCGTCGTTATTTAAATAACGCTATCATCATTATTATCATCAGCCTGTAGAAGTCCACTGCTGGACATAGGCTTTCCCCAAGGAGTTCCATGATGATCGGTCTTGAGCCTTTTCTATACCCCGATTTCTTTTTTTTATTTTATACGACTGAGGTGGCAAACAAGCATACGGCACATCTGTTGGTAAGCGGTTACCGTAGCCTATGAGCGCTTGCAATACCAGAGGCATCACGCACGCGTTGCTGACCCCGAACCCCCTCCCCCCTAAAGAGCTTTTTTTTCCATTCACGGTCTTTATTTTTGATATATCCACTGGCTCTAGTGCATTTTTTCCGAGTAGACGAATGCTTTTTAATTGAAAGTCGCGTCGGAAATAAAACCTCAAATATTTTTTCATCCGCTTCAGCCTATGTTTTGTACTGGCTATCCACAAACCGCGGCTAACGAATCGCTGGCAGCCATCATTTGCGGCACAAACATGCTAATTACACCCTAATGCTGGGCCTGCGGTGTCCTTTGAACGAGCCCTTAGGATTTGAACACGAAGGCTTTTTAACCCTTTTTGTAATGCAGAAAACAAGTTATTTATTACAATCAGTGGTTCGAAAGCAATGCTTATCCTAAAATTATCCTTCGGATTATTTTGACACGCGTACTCCCTCATAATATAAATATACCTATATTTTCATTTCTTCTCGGTAGATAATGGTCTTAATTAGGACCATGCATGACTTTATTAGTTTTGTTAAAATGCTAAAATAAAACAGACTTTATTGTCCTTTTCACTATTACACAGTGATGGCGATTTTCACATTGGCAGACACGATATCTTTGTGTTGTCCGAATAAATAAATGAATTTAATTTAATAAGGATGTCGGGGTCATTACCATAAATACTATAGAACTGATGATATTAATAGAAATACCAGTCATAACATATTTTCAGTTTTTAAAAGTTGTTTTAGGTTGTTTTAATTATCTTTATAACTAATTATTAAACGCACAATAATGATAGCTAAGCAGCTGATAAATTGAGTCTGATTTCGGAACTGATAAGATGAATATTTCCAAAGCAGTAAAAGTGGCAAAAGAATAATGGTGTTGCGTGTTCTAAATCTCTAATACAAAGATGAAAAAAAAAATTTTTTGTCCTTTAAATAAGAACAAAAGTTCTACCTGTGCATTATGGCTTTAGAACTTATGTAGAAATAGTTTCCATTAAGTTATTAGACATTCCATTTTGTGAAAAAGAATCAATGTGCGTCACGCGCGCCGTGTTTGTTGCCTGATTCTTATAGGCTTGGTCGCGAGGCACAGGCGTAGTTTCTAAGACGTTTCAAAGTGATCCTAGTGATTTTATTGAATAAACAAGTATTGACTTTTGTCACATGTTTCAGTACTTACATTCAATTTTAAATGAATATAAAGTGGGTTGGTGATAGAAACGGGAGATAATATGAAATGTAACTAACTACATACATTAACTGACTTAGTATGTTGCCGATATCGGTGTAACTAAAATGTAAGGAAACGTCGATATCGTGTCAACCAATGTGAACATCTCCGCCGCCGGAGGGGATTGCACCACGAACGGCTGATTGATTTAATTTCCGGCACAGCCGTTGTACAAAGTTACGTCGTACGTAGTATCTACGTTACTACTTGATTAAAGTACGTACTCGTATGGGTGAGATCACGTGTCATTTGTCACTTACCGTTACTTACAGTATACGTATGTTAGCTTGCGTTCACGACTCCGCGATCTTCATGATGACCGTTATAATCTATTGGAGATGAGTCTTCTTCTTGTTGTCGTGTCACTGATTGTTTCTTGGTCATCCTGTATTAGTTCAGTGACCAGGTTGAGGTATGGTGGCCCTGAAAGGGCTATGAATGTCGATGAAAGAATCAGTATAGTGAATGGATTAAAGTGCGCCTCTTAAAGGCTCCTTTCGTGGACATGAGTGAGATGAATGACATATTTCGACGAAATAAATGTTTTCTTTGCAATAGATTGAAATATCGCTTCCACTGCGGTATTACTGGCGTTAAATTATGGTCACCGATTATCTGAATTCAAAATGCATAATGGCATTTTAGTTAATAGCACAAGCGCATATGCCGGCCGTTTCAAATAACTGTTTCAGTGACCTTTGTGTCACTGGTTCATTCGCGGTCATTCAGCCATCGAATACTCAGACATGATATTATGATAATCTGATAAGTTTCACTTGGCTAATGGCGAAAGAATATGCGGTGAAAGGGTGAAAGGATAGAGTGCGCTAAGCAAGGATCTTATCATGCAGGTTCAATTTAATGATTTACGTTATAAAGCAACAAAAAAATTCAATACAACAAATGTTTTTTTACTCACACGCACTACACACACACTTACACTCTGTTAAATATGTCTAAATCTTGTAGAGGCAAAATCCTATAACTTACGTTGCTTATTATTTGTTTATTAATCTTAACATTAACTTTCTTTTGATTTTGATTTTACCTAATTATTATTTGTATCTCTGTTAGGATATTTGTCTAAGGAGGTGGGCGTTGGTAGCTGCGACACAGTTTAACAACTACTGCAGTTATCATCGTTTTTCCCCAATTCATTACTGTACCTATGATTAAGTTCCAAATAAAACAAACAAACATTTTTTTTCAGTAATCGCTCGTTAAGAGTTCATGAACTCTGGCCTTAAGGTGCCAGGGCGACCAGGCTGGACCGACATCGCGGATAATATCGACATTGTTTGAAAGTTTGCAACAACAATACGAGTATAATCAGAGCTTTTGAAAATAATTAAGGAAGTTCTAACATTTTGTCTTGTTATTTTCTATGAGACTGTAAGTCGTTTTCAAGGAATCGACGGGCATTCTTAGTGACTCATATCTCTTAAAAACATACTTTCGAGTTTCTATTCTCGAATTCACTACGCAAACACGTTCCTTTATTCAGGCAAAGGAATTCTCAAGATTACTTTTAAAAATCATCCTGTGTTAATATGAATTGTTAATATGTTTTTGTAAACGGGAATAATAACTTCATTTTGTATAGAAATAGCAAACGCTACTGAAAGCTGCCCGGGGCTTCTATTTAAAAGCTTTCCGCCTATTTAAAAAATCTTTTTTTACCTCTGTATATAATCTTTTAAAAAGGTTACTTCCACGTGTACAGATCTCTTTTGATACTTTCTCAAGGTTTCTACAACGTTCAAACGCTTTTATAATGAACCTACATCTGTTGTCCCCCTAATTATTGCAGTATAAGTGGGGTCAATCATTGTGTACAACAATGTGTCGTGGGGTCGGTGCAGTTGTCAGTGACCCCATTTGCACCTCGCAGGACGCTGGGCTCCGATGACCAGCAATTGAATTGATTAGACTTCCGACACAGCTTACTTGTATGGTAACTAGTGTTCAAAAGCAAAATAAGAAGTTTTATACGAGACAAAAATAATTTAATGTTTTTTTTTTTATTTTTTTATACTACTTAGGTGGCAAACAGGCATACGGCCCACCTGTTGGTAAGCGGTTACCGTAGCCTATGAGCGCTTGCAATACCAGAGGCATCACGCACGCGTTGCCGACCCCGAACCCCCCTCTCCCTAAAGAGCTCTGGTAACCTTACTCGTCGCAGGAACACAACTATTTGAAAACAAATAATGTTATTTGGCTGCGATCTTCTGTAAGGCGGAGGTACCTCCCCAGGCGGGCTGCTCCAATTCAGAACGAGAAAATCTCGCTGTGTCCTTCCTCCTCTCATCATGATTTAGGTTAGTTATAGCCAGAGGTACGAGTACACCTAGTGTGGTCATGGTCTGGTTACAACTAGCAGTCACGGCTTTCCCAAAATAATGTACATGCCATACAAAACGCCTTGAAGCTTCGAGCCCGCCGCGGCGGCACTTGCCCAAATTCACTTCTCTCTTTTGACAAATTCACACGGATCTCCAATAGAATGAATGAATGAATGAAAGATTTTGAATGAATGAATGAAAGATTTTGAATGAATGAATGAAAGATTTTGAATGAATGAATGAAAGATTTATTTTTCCTTAAGACTACTACACATAAGATAACATAAAAAAAAAAAAAAATTACGTAATAAATGATAAAGATATTGTGCGCAGCAGAGCTCGTGGAAAAATATGGTCTTCGCTCAGCATTGTGCTGGATACACACTGATGTGTGCACCCAGCGCTGGTTTTCAGCGGAGACCATAATAGTCACGTCACGACCTTCTAGAGGTGCCTAAAAATAACAGTTAAGACTTCATTTAGAAGTTAATAGGTGTAAAGGGTACCAATACAAAAGTACAAGTACGAGTATCTTGTGATATCATGGCGACCCAATTCGATAGGGAGGCTATTTTTGAAATTTCACCCATATTCCTAAACTTTCTCACCCAAGTTAAAAATTGTCTTCATCATCATTTCAGCCGTACGTCGTCCACTGCTGAACATGGCCTCCCCCACAGACAGAGCAAATTCCTTATAATGTGGGGGGATTTGCCCATACTCACCACGCTGGGCATGCGGGTTGGCGAGCGCAGTTAGAGCTATCGTTGTTAAAATGAGGGACGCTGCTGCCCATCCCCTAGCTTTCTTCCCCGGATAGTTAGATATGGAGAGGCATATTCTTCGGCCGTAAAAATTATATTAAAATATGAAAATCATTTCCATTCAAAATTTGAAAGTTTTCCTGGAAGCTATCACTTCTAAGCAATAAGATGGCCCGTTGCCGTTAGTGATTTTCTTTACAATACAGTAAAGTTTTTCCATGTACCTTTTCTTTTTATTCAATTTTCCTTAAAGCTAGAAATCTAAGGAGGCCTATGTTTATACGTCCTACGGCTGAAATGATGAAAAGTCAAAGTCAAAAGGCATTTGTACGAGAGGTAGGGCACAGCGAGATTTTCTCGCTCTAAATTGGAGCAGCCCGCCTGGGGAGGTACCTCCGCCTTACAGAAGATCGCAGCCAAATAACATTATTTGTTTCAAATAGTGTTGTGTTCCTGCGGTGAGTAAGGTTGCCAGAGCTCTTTAAGGGGGGAGGGGTTCGGCAGGCAACGCATTAGCAATGCTCCAGGTGTTGCTGGTGTCAATAGGCGACGGTAACCACTTACCATCAGGTGGGCCGTAAGCCTAATAACAGAAAAAAAAAAAAAAAAAAAAAAAAAAAAAATTCAATAAAATCACTAGGATCACTTTGAAACGTCTTAGAAATTAGGTGAAGAGAACTATACTAGACTAGACTAGAACTATACCTGTTCCTCGCGACCAAGCCTAGAAGAATCAGGCAACAAACACGGCTTGGTGCCTATAATTTTTTTCGATGATCCTTTTTCACAAAATGGAATTTAAAGCATCAGTGTGGTGCCGATCGAACTAGGTGAGGCTCAAAAGAAAAGTAATGTAATTATAATCCTTAATAAATAAGAGCTTATAAAAATGTGAAAAAAAAAGAAGACAAATGTGAGCTTGAACAAATGATCTAAAGTAAGATTAGTGACCATGCCACCCAAGCCAAGCTGCGCATCCGTTGGCCGTGTGGGACTCCGCACTCCGGCCACTCCGCACTAATCAATGACAATGTTCTATTTGTCTTCAGCGGAATCACTTCATCAGCACACGTCAAACATCACCGAGAGACCACTCAATGAAGACCGCTTTCATTCACTGTTTAATCTGTTCGCTTTTTATGGGATTTTTACGCTCAAATTTTCTCGGCCCATAAATATGTAGCTGTGATTAAATTATTCCAATAATACGCGCTAATTTCATAGAGTGAACTAAGGGAGAGTATTTACGACCCCGTGTAATGTACGAAAGCCTCATGGCGCGAGTTCTACTCGCACTTGACCATCTTTATTGTACACTGCGTTCAACAATTAGTCATGACCACAATCATCATTGAAAATAGCATATTTGAAGCAGAAAAATAACGAATAAACTCATTTCCAATATATTTCGATAATGATTTTTTAGATTTATCGTTGATCTAAAAAATAAATAGAAAATACTACCTTGTTCTCTGTAGATACTTGAATATTTAATAAAACAATTTAATACATTAGAAAAACACTCAAAAAGTCCATTTCTTGTCAAAAGTAAACACTCCTGAAATAAATGATTCCTAAGCCACTCAGAGCCGAATCAGGGCAGGTCCATTAGGAAGAACAAATATAATTTAAGCTGAGGTCTACTATAAAGCAGTGACAGTCTCGATACGACCGCTATTTGTAACAAAATACAAATGTTTCGATGTTACATGGCTTGCTTGTAGTGACACTGATTTCTTGGTCATCCTAAATTAGATCAGTGATAAGGTTGAGGTAAGATGACCCCAAAAAGGGCCTATTACCGTCGGTGAAAGAATCAGTGTATTGAAAGGATTAAAGTGCGCCTCTTAGATGTTACTTTCGTGCACAGATGTTATATTGACGTGTTGATTACGCGGTCCATAAATTCTATTCTATTTGCAACTTTGCGTCGCCCGGTTCGTGGTCGCCATTCGAGAACCTTTACTCCCCAACGGTTGTCGGTTCTGCGAGCTATATGGCCTGCACACTGACCCTTCAACTTGCTAATTCTCAGAGATATGTCGGTGACCATGGTTCTTTCAAATGATACACATAACTCCTTGAATGGAGCAATTTAGTGGCCTGTGCAGTAGCACAGTGCCTCTAAGAAGTTAAGAGTTCCTAAAAATCCAAGACAATTCGTCTTGGATTTTAAGAAAAAAAGACAGACGTCAAAGTTGTGTTGTCAATTACGGGACGACTATACGGCAGTCAAATGATGGTAGGATGATGGAACCGAATGCTTCCATTTGGTCACAAACACAATTTAGCGAGAAGTTAAAAAGGTACAAATGATGAGACCACTTGGAAAAACAATTATTTCTATTTGGCCGACGGAATTTTTATTGAGCGACCTGAATTGATTGTGACTGGAATGGATGTTTATTCAGATTATTTCAGAGTTCTTTCTCAAAGGAAAATCTTATTGTTGGAAAAATTCTAAATAAGCTTTTATAGGATTAGTATAATAGGCTTTGCTGCCATTTACTTAGATATCTGAGGGGATGGTACTCAGGATCCCCGTGGCCTGGTATTCTTTTAGTCCAGTCACACTGACAGTAGAATAAATTGATTTTCGAAATTTTCTCTCGAAATTGCATTTGCGACGATAGTGATACGAGCCCTAATTCCGTGTTCAAACGGCGTGCGACGTGTCTGAAATTTATTTAAATTTTAATTTACCGCACTGCTATTACGCATGCAAAATGTTGACACGATGGGTTCGATTCCCGCACTGGAAAAACATTTGTGACTAACACAGATGTTTGTTCTGTGTCTGGGTGTTAAATATATATCTATTATGTATATCAGTCTCCGGTACCCATAGTACAGGCTATGCCTAGTTTGGGACCAGTTGACCGTGTGTGATATGTCAAAAAAAATAAAAAAATGATCCAGACTACCTCCATTAGACCTCTAAAGTCTAAGAGGCGCGAGTCGCTTGCGGATACCAGCTGTGAGCCTGTCACTTTCTTTTTGAATACATAAAATGTTATAAAACTTAGAGAAAAGAATGGAGTCATCTTATCCACAGTTTTTATAAGTCACCCCCAAAACGATAAGGAAATTTTAATTTTCAAGTGTCACTGGAGAAATTACACGTCGTCCATAACTCGCGGTGTGATAACGTGAGATTACATCGTCTTAGCGCAGGCACGAACTAAGGCAAAAACATCTAGGGCCAAGTGACGTTACGGCTGAAAAATAATAGAGTTCCGACTTTTATCCCCAATCATGCTGATGACATGTGAGACATCCTCTCTCGATCAGATCCTTGAATATGTCTGAGGGGGAGTAATCAGATGCACGTCCAAACATTTGGCATATACCCACATTTTGCAGTAGGGAGTATTCCATTTGTGACAAGCCACGGTTGCAAGCCCGTTGCCGCTTATAAGAGAACTTACTGGTTTCTGGACTAAACACTTAATTTTTTTTTTTTAACTCAAAATAAATTTCAACTTTTTTATGCTGATCTTATTTTTTCCAAAATCGATCCCGTGACTCCTAACGTCACTTTTCGATTACTCTCACAGATTCCGATTTCGCCTATGTGGCCCTGAAAAAAAACACCTGTATATTGTATATCTACAAATAATATTTTGTTGATCGTTCTGATACATATTTTTTCAGTCTGGTTTTCCAACATATCTATTGTTTCAAAGTCTTATAGATTGTTTCAAACAGAAACTTTGCCCCTTTTTCTCAATCCGCCCTCAACCTGGCTCCCCCCCTATCTCTCGCAGCAGGAGGCTAGGTGCCTCCAAATGAAAAACCTGCCTCCTGTGATTTACAGCGCGGTTAATTTCCATATGAATATGAAGGCTGGAAACTGTTCCGTGATGAATACTGGTCTCTGTGAGACTGTGAGACTCTGTTCAGGGGGTTGTTTGTGACAGCTTCTGCCAATTGCCCGTGTAGGAACGTCTTCATTAAATGCTACTGTTATTCCTTCTGCGGTTCTACCATTGGGACAAAGATAATAGTAGATTCTAAAACAATTGATAAGGCTGCATAAATCATAGCACAATACAAAGATGGCTATTTGTCACGGCACAATCTCCGTGATATACGGCTCTGTGGAGCCCTATATTATACGCTCATTTACAGAATATCATTGAACAAAAGTACCTAGTGCTAGTGCCTTGTAATTTACAAGTTAATAACTGACAGTAAAAAGGAATGATGTTGCTGAAACGTTATACGATGAACAGTAATAGACTAGACTAGAACATTAGATCGTTATTTATTAACTAGCTTGCGCCCGCGGCTTCGCTCGCGTGGTTCCTAGATAAAAAGCAGCCTTTATGCTATTCTAGGTAAAGACTAGACTTATTCCAAGTTTCAGCGAAATCGGTTGAGCCTTTACGGCTTGATTGAACCACAAACATCCTCACAAACTTTCGCATTTATAATATTAGTGGGATTTACAATATTATTCTTTTGTAAAATCAATATTCTATCCTATTGATCCTTCTTCCTACTAATATTATAAATGATCTTTAATATAAAAATAAAGTACCCCACTAAATGTATTCACTAAGTACTCAGCCACAAGCAGTTGTAAAAGTGTAGTACATAATACTGCGATATCAGAATATCGCCTGGGACACGGGTAATCCAACTAGCGTACAAGAGGGTCATAATTGCGGCCGCTGTCCTGCGGGATATCGCTTTAACTGGGCTCTATGTAGCTCTGGCTCTTCGATCTACTAAGAACCGGCGGCCGTTTGAAGCCGTGATAGCGGAGACTTGGTCTTCACTGGCGAGGAAACTGGCATGTCCTTACTTAAAGTCCAAAACACAAAGTCAAAGTGCGTTTATTTCAATAAAATCACTAGGATCACTTTGAAACACCTAATGGATAAGTATTAAAGGTCCTCTATACAAACCACTCGGAATCCTTTCGCCACACTAGCCATGATGGAAGCCTTTGCACCGTATAAACTCCGACATCAGTGTTGAACTAGCTCCTCCTCAGTCTGTCCATCACTAGTTGAGGGTCGTGCGTGACGTTTTGCAAGTGTCTATATTACCGATGGGTTTCCCCCACCTTCCACAATCCTCGGCTTGGCGGAGTATTACGTTTACTGGAATTTCTAAAGTCTGACACCAGTTAAGAACATTGCTATTATAGGTCGTTTGCTTTTATTTTTTGCCAGGAACTCTCTTTTAGATGTCGACATTTTTAAGTGCGATGAAACCGAAATTAGACTATGAAGACGGCCGGCATTTGGCACTCGCCGCTTCTTAGGAAACCTGGCCTTAAGGCTGTGGGGTGTAACTCAATAATATTAAGCAGAGCACGTATTAATTGACTTAGCTTAGATTTCGGGAATATGCAACTGGCATCGTGACTAAAGTGAACGTTTCTAATACTTTATTTATTCAACTATCTATCCTAGTGTGGAGTTTAAAGATACCTATCCCTTGATTTGTATAATTTGTTAAAGAATGTTTAACATAATTTGCTCATTACAAAATATTGCGGTAAGGTAAGGTGCCTATGTAGTTTTGACACCCACGACACAGGGGTTCCCTAGTGTGGGGTTAAAGCTATGTTCGTACTTACCCTTGCCAACAAATAACTGCATATAAATTTACAGACCTAAATTTGTTAAATCCTACCTACCTACTAAGAAATTTTGTACAAAATTGTATGTTTATCACTGTTCTTCAGGGTTTCTTAAAGTGCTCGTGCTATTAAAACTAAAATTAAAAAAATACTACATATTTCAAAATCAAAAGGTGTTCAATAAAATCACTCATCTCTTTGAAACGTCTTAGAAACTAGTTGAAGCTACGCCTGTTCCTCGCGACCAGGCCTAGAAGAAACCGCTTTCATCAGGGCGACTTATCACAAAAAAAATCTTAGATATATATCGCCCGTACCAACATCTCTAAATTGAGCAACTGATTTCTAAGAACAACATCCGTGATCCATCTTATATCCTTTCAATGTTTTTCATCAATCCGTTTGAAGTGACAATTAAAAGCTAATAAGCATTAGAGATCCCCGGGGACCCTCTCGCTCTGTGGTAGCAAACGTGACGGGTGGCGAACTTCGTCACCACTATTCTGTGTTAATCTTCTGAATATAATCATCATAGTTGAATAGAGTAATTACACGTCACGTTAGTTATGGCAAGGTTTCCTAAAAAGTGATATCCGCTAAATGAGGACCGTAAGCAATAGGAAGGCCATATAGCTATCAGAGCATCATTATCATCAGCCTGTAGAAGTCCACTGCTGGACATAGGCCTCCCCTACAGAGTTCCACGACGAACGATCTTGAGCCCTCTCCATCCACCGACTTCCCGCAACCTTCACAATGTCGTCGGTCCATCGGGTGGGGGGCCTGCCAACACAGCGTCGCCCGGTTCGTGGTCGCCATTCGAGAACCTTTACTCCCGAACGGTTATCGGTTCTGCGAGCTATATGGCCTGCCCACTGCCACTTCAACTTGCTAATTCTGAGAGCTATGTCGGTGACCTTGGTTCTTCTACGGATTTCCTCATTTCGGATCTTATCACGTAGTGAAACTCCGAGCATAGCTCTCTCCATAGCCCGTTGTCCAACTTTGAGCTTGTGTATGAGGCCAATAGTTAACGACCAAGTCTAAGTGCCATATGTCATCACTGGCAACACGCACTGATTGTAGACTTTCGTCTTGAGGCTCTGCGGTATCTGCGACGAGAAGATATGACGAAGTTTCCCAAACGCTATCAGAGCAATCGTTGGGTAATGCTTCTCTTATGCGAAGCCACAGACCAGATAACTCAGTGCAGGCTGCCCGCCACTTGATGGACCGATGACGATACCGATCCACAGATCGTGGGTTCAAATCATATCGTGCGCCAATGGATTTGCCATTCGGAAAATTTATGTGCGTTATAATAGTGCTTTGAAAAGGTGAAGGATTATTTCACCGACAACGGTCATAGCCCCTTTTCAGGGCCAAAATTCCTCAACCTGGTCTCTGACCTAATACAGACAGAATGACCAAGAAAGAATCATTGACACGACCAAGCAAGGGAGATCTATATTCGGAGTGGTTGCTACAATTTTAATTCTTGCGTCAATAAATTAATGTTTTACGCTATGTTACGACCGACATATGTTTGTAGCCGCTTTATAGCAAAGTACAGCTAACTACCATGTGATATTAGTTACTGATAGCTCTCGAGGGAATTGTTAATTTGATTTATTGTAATATCGAAGTTTCATTGTAATGTAACTTGTAAATGGTGATTAAGTTGACATGCATGGGGTTCCACTAAGATTGTATTATTAATTATTAATAGTTAGATTAGCACATTATTACTAGAAGGGTTACTACATAATAGTTAATGGATTATTTGCTTGTCGCATCACTAGTTCTTGCTTGGGTATCCTGTATTAAAGTGAGTGAGCAGGTTGAGATATTGTGTCGCTGAAAATGGTCAATGACCGTTGGTGAATGAATTACAAAGGATTATAAAGGGTCCTTAAGTGCACATGTCTACGTATTTTTTACTTCTAAGTTTCCTCACGATGTTCTCCTCACAGTTTGAGAGCATCATCATCATCAGCAGTCTGTAGAAGTGCAATGCTGGACATAGGCCTCCCCCATACAGTTCCATCACGAACGGTCTTGAGCCTTTTCCATTCATCGACATCCCGCAACTTTCACAATTGTCTTCGGTCCATCGGGTTGGGAGCCTTCCAACACTGCGTCGCCGTCGCCCGGTTCTTGGTCGCCACATACCTACATACGTTTTCCGAATGTCGATGGTACGACCTACTCTATAAAACTACAAATTGCAACTTATTTATCGTCAAGTCTGTGGCCTTTTAATTGCATTCCCCATTTCCACTATGCTAATAATTGCAAATCCAAAAACTCCTCCAGGAGTGGGAATCAAACTCGCACCTATCGTGCTTACTGGTCTTCGCGCCATAGACACTGACCATGTTGGCATAATCAGTGATCAGTGATCAATCATCCAGACTGATCAGTACAACGTCGATTTCGACCAAAGATCCGCATGATTGAACCCACTCAATGGCGGTATATTGCACAGCTCATGGAATGTGCTTTACAATTAGATACCTATACCTAAATGTGTTCCGCATGTCACTGGTTCTTTTCTGATCAGTTTTATAACCAAATGGTGTTTATTTCAATAAAATCACAACCTAGGATAACTCCTAGAACCTAGGACCTAACTAATAATAATAATAAATTTATTTATTTTTCCACATTGAAATAGATACATGATCATAAACTAGGTCTTACAACTTAGCATTTATTGTACTAAAATATGTAGGTACCTAGTAAAATATGTAATTTTAATGGGTATCATAATATGAAAGAGCTTTGTTTATATGTTCCTAAACGGTTCGGCGATTTCCAAAGTTTATCTTAATTGTGTCTCAACGTTATACTTACCTATCTTTGCTGTAGTCGGGTAAAAAATAAATAGAAAAAAAAAACTTCCAAAGAATTCGAACTAAAGGTTGCCTACGTAACTATTAAGTTATCTGTATAACTATTCTCAGAATGTTCTCGAAAGTTCCCAAATGTTCTGGAATAGGCAATCGGATTAATTCAATTATGTATTGCAAAGAATCGAAGGGCGGTGAACGGCTACCTTCGAAAATACTTTAGTTTCGGTTTTCTAAGAAATGTCGGCCATTTTTGACGGCGCGTTATACATGCATGTCCGTTGCATAACCGATTGAATACTTCCACTATCCGGGTAAATAATAGAGGAAATCCTCTCTTCTGGAAATGGGGAATTTATTTTGACATATTTGAATAACTATTACTTGTTGACATTTTTATTTCCTTTATGATTAGTGTGTTTTTAAGTTTTATGATTGATTGTTTTAGATGGTATTTTTTTATTTATAATGTAATTTCAATCACGATTGAGTAATTTTTACGAAATGAAATAAATAAATGACATGTAAGGGAATGACATGTGTGGAGTAACTTTGATAAATAGAGTGAGGAACAGTGTGATAAGAGAACGTTGTGGAGTGAAAGAAGATGTAGTGATGAGGATTGAGAAAGGTATGCTGAGATGGTTTGGTCATGAAGAGAGGATGAAAGAAAGAAGATTGACGAAACAGGTGTATAAGGCGAGTGTGAATGGAACCGTTGGAAGAGGAAGACCTAGGCGTACGTTTAGCGACCAAATCGGTCACGTTTTGGACAAAGGCCAGGTCAAGAGTACCCTAAACCGACGAGCATGTATGAGGAATGTGATGAGAGTGAATGAAGCAAAAGAGGTATGTCAGGATCGTAGCAAGTGGAAAACCGTGGTCTCTGCCAACCCCTCTGGGAAACAGGCGTGATTTTATGTATGTATGTATGTATGATTGTTATATTATGGTAAATTTTTATTGATAATTTATTTTCAAACACGATTGAGTAATTTTTACAAAATGAAGTAAATAAACGAAATGTAAGGGAAGTGAAAAGTGTTACCAAAAGTGTCCCCTAAACATAAAAAAAAACACCCAACACAGTCCTGCCCAAACTAGAAGTCTGTCTAACTTGCCCCCTTGCGTCGCAATGGTCGTCCGCCCAACACGACCGAGGTCATTCAGTTCACTGCGCCTGCGATGAATTACGGCTGACTTATGACGGCCACAGTTTTAACGCGTTCGCTACTATGTGAACTACAATAAAGTCGAGAGGCCTTATCCTTTCTAGTTAGATGTTTACTGGATAACGGTGGCCAGTTTAAGAGTGACCTGGTAAAACGTCGTAACCGTTGGTTGGATCACGCTTTTAAATAACACTTACTTTTTATCGTCATTTTTTCAAAGAATTTTTCACGGAGTGCTGTATTTAATTTTCTAGTTATTGTTTCTAGTAAGTTATGCGATGATGATCTTTTTTTTTTTGTTTAGGTACATCCGATTGCTGGGAAGGAGTACGGTATGGTGCCGGTAATTCTAATTAAGTAGGGTCGTATTTATTAATAATGATTGTTCTCAAAATATCGCTCTCATGTTTGAGCGCGATTTTATGAATACGGACCTAAATTACAACTTCTAAATAAATAAATAAATAAATATTCCGGACATATCACACACGGTCAACTGATCCCAAACTAGGCATAGCCTGTACTAGGGGTACCAGAGACTGATAATAGATTAATATTTAACACCCAGACACAGAACCAACATCTGTATTAATCACACAAATGTTTGTCCAGTGCGGGAATCGAACCCGCGACCTTTAGCACAGAAGGCAGAGTTACTACCAACTGAGCTATGAGGCCATACTCTAGGTCGCTATCTAATACTATAAGCTGTTTAAACTAACTAGACTGCCACACCAAACTCCGCCCGCTAATTATCAAAGTGTACAGAGAGCAAAAACGTCTCGGGTCGGTGCGCGCAAAAAGTTAATGACGCGTTTTATTGTCATTTGCACAACCTTGGATGCTTTTTTGCTAACCCTACTCTTGTTAGTACAAAGTGATGAGTTATTTTACATTAAAATTTGAAAGTCAAAGTTTACATGAAACAAAATCCTTTTTTTTCGTTAATGTCTAAATAAAATATATATGATAGCTCAGTTGGTAGTAACTCTGCCTTCTGCGCTAGAGGTCGCGGGTTCGATTCCCGCTCTGGACAAACATTTGTGTGATGAACACAGATTGTTTGTTCTGTTTCTGGGTGTTATATATCTATTATGTATATCAGTCTCTGGTACCCATAGTACAGGCTATGCCTAGTTTGGGATCAGTTGACCGTGTGTGATATGTCCGGAATATTTATATTTATTTTTATTTTTCTACAACACAGTAGCTACCTAACTTAAGACATAACCTTACCAATGATTATATATATGTACCTACCAACCGTCGGACGGAGGGCGCTATGAACCGGGGCACAGATATTCTAGTCCGGCTCACAGCGCATCTTTTATTTGTAAGGTGCATCAGTACCTACTGTTATTATAATTATCTAAACCTCTGTTATTTCTATACTACATAGTGCTTAAAGAAATAGTTATATAGCTGCCGGTATTGTACCTACTTGTTGTGTCAAATAAATATATTTCAAATATAAAAAAAATAAATAATAATAATAATAAATATTTCAGACATAGCACGAACAGTCAACTAATCCCAAACTAGGCATAGCCTGTACTATGGATACCAGTGACTGATATACATAATAGATAAATATTGAACACCCAAACACAGAACAAACATCTGTGTTCATCACACAAATGTTTGTCCAGTGCGGGAATCGTACCCGCGACCTCTAGCGCAGAAGGCAGAGTTACTACCAACTGAGCCATGAGGCCAATATATTTTAAAAGGGATTTTATCTACTTACGTAGGTGGGACACAGCGAGATTTTCTCGCTCTAAATTGGAGCAGCCGGCGCGTGCGGCACCTCCTCCTTTCAGAAGATCGCAGCCAAATAACATTATTTGTTGTAATATATTTACTATTAAAAATATTGACTTTAAGAGCTCTAAAAGGATCATAAATATCCATTAGGGCAGTAGCACACTTAGCGTGTAAATAATACAAAAGTTAATACGATCAGTGGTAACCGCACGCTCAGAATTCCGACACTCGTTCAGACTCGTCCGGGCTCGTCCACAAATAGTTTTAAATTGCAAATGCAATTATAGCGTCCAGTGGGTGCAGAGTTTAATTACTTGTCTGCATAATTGCGAGGGCTCGATGTGAGTGGAGCAGAAGCTTTAGAATTGTCGAATCAGAAAATGACTGGAATTGTTGATTGTGCGTCAAAATCGGTTATTAGCTTCAGGATAAATAGGGCATTTTAAGAGAAAAAATATATAATTTTTTGGACAACTTCAAACAAGCGAAACGTTTTGTAAAAGCAGTCATCAAAGTTTGTCCATCAGTCAGACAAGCCGCCGCCGTACCATCATTTATGCGATTTTGTTTAGGTGGTGACGTGGGTTGATAGTCTCAAAGATTTAAGGTTCGAATTCGTTTGAAATAGTAGCATGTCCAGTTTTTTTAGCCTGTATCGTCCCACAGCTGGGCTTAGGTCTCCCGCAACGTCTAGTTAATCGAGTTTTTTTTCAATAAAAAACCCCGAACTGTTAATAGTGACCTAGATCACTATTACCACTATTATATGTTAATTTTTATTCAGATTTTATTCAAAGTGCCGGTATCGGTAAAAGTGGGTCAACAGTTCCAAAAAAAGTAATTACTAACATCTACAATAGGTACCTTACGTACCTACTCGAAATGAAAGAAAGAAGAAAGAAAATACTTTTATTCGTAGCATTAACCTTAAAATTACCCAACACCTTATGGATTAAACTATACAAACTAAGACTAAGAAAGAGAAAGAAAGAAAACTTAAATGCTACGAAAAGGCGTCCGACTCAGCATTATGTTGTGATAGCCATTGAGCATGGCCATCACAACGCTGATCTTCCGTCGGAACCAGAAACCAAACACGTCACGTACACTAACACGATACATACATAAAGAAAACACGAAGCACAAAAAAGTAACTAACATGGTATGGAAATGGTAATGAGGTTCGCAATTATGAGGATGATTTTATCAATTTTTCCAAACATCTGAAGTTTTCCAAGCATGAAAAGGAAGAAGCCAAGATCTTGAAGTTTCCCTTGTCAAGTTTGGAGCGTTTTTTTGAATGTTGCTAAGATTGTTAAAATTACCCTCAAAGTTACGAACTTCATTGCCATTACGCTTACACAATTGCACCACTGGTCACTGACCTAATACAGGATGACTAAGAAAGAATCAGTGACACGACAAGCAAGCAAGCAACGTACCTACTTACCACATAACTCGACGCGAGTGACACCGCGCGGGTACGGCTAGTTTTTCACTAAGGCGAATACAAACCTCAAAGACTTCAGGTAATTTTAACACGAGTTATGCTAGAAATTCTACTTTAATCAAGAACTTCAGTTAGAATACGCCATAACATAGGTACAACTTAAAAATTATGCAGTTCAGGATTATTTATTCAATGCACCATTAACAGCATGTTGTCACAAACGGTACCAGTGTTGCCATTGCGCTGGAATGGCGAAGGAATGGCGGAGCCCGACGATTACTTGTCATAAGGGCTGTCAAATGAGGGTGAAATGGATCATCATCATTATTCCAGCCGTTTGAAGTTCTCTGCTGAACATCGGCCTCCCCCACAGATTTCCGAAGTGACTTCCTATCATGTGGGGGGAATTTGCCCATACTCACCACGCTGGGCACGCGGGTTGGCGAGCGCAGTTAGAGCTATCTTTGTGGAAATAGGGGACGCTGCTGCCCATCCCCTAGCTTTTTGCCCTTAGTCGCCTCTTACGACATCCAAGGGTAGCAGATATGGAGGGGCCTATTCTTCAGCCGGGGCCACCACGGCCTGAAATGATAACGGCGGTGAAATGGATACTTTTTAGAAAATAAACTCGGAGCCTTTTAAGTACCTACCTACAATGTGCTAATGCACAAAGTTACCTGTCCCGTCTAAAAATACCCTAAAACTTAAATTACAATCAATCGTGTCTCGGAAGGGCCAAGCTATTGAAGGGGTGATATTATGTAGCTTAGCTAATGTGGACTTTTTATGTGGCTGAAATGGAAAAGCACAAATTGAATCATTATGTTGATTTGAATGTTTTAAATATGAAAAAAATGTTTTTGTCTTGAATTTGTCTTTAAAATCCGTATAAATCCAGTGACAGCCCTGGTCTTCACAAATGGCGGAAGAGGTCAACTGCACTTTGCAATGGCTGTTTGCACAGGCTGTGCTGAATCCTTTGTGATTGTGACTTCATTCGTGTAATTAGAAGGGGTTCTTATGAGACCCTCGTTACGTTGATTATGGGATCTACAAGGTCTTTAAAGGATGCATCTTTGCTATGAAATAAATGCATTGGTGCCTTGACTAATTTATAATGATGATACAGACCATCTCAATAAGAAGAGAGCACCTCTGTGTGGTAGAAATGCAGGATATCATCTGTATTCTAAAAGGGTTTTCCGATAGCGCAATTAATTTCAATTACAAATTCCAATTTATTAGCAATACCGCGGCAAACCATTTATTTTCTCTGTCAGCGTATAAAATCAGTAATATCAGAATTTTTAAGAGCTCTCTTATTTGCGCCTTTAACGAGATGGTCGTGGATGCATTTTCCTAAGGGCGTAAAAAATAACAACGTGCGAACAGGACGGAACATATCTAAAGTTAGTGAGAGAGAAAGGGAGGGAATGTCCCGGGTAGGGTGTCGGACACAAATTGCGGTATTCATCGACATTTACCGCGACAATGTAGCAGTTGGGTTTTATGTAATGAAAATGAGCTTGTTCAACAGAATTTACAGTGGAGTAATGATTTTAAACACCCTGTTGTATGTGATATTACGAGTATTTTTTGCATGTAAAATATCATTAACTTAAAGTAAAATAATTTTTAACTTCAGAAAAAGAAATAAAGTTACTACGTGAGTAAAATTTTTTCGTGAAAATTATTAGTAGAACATAGATTCTCGTGCATCGATATGATATCGATTACAATTGATTCAGCACCTTTACAAACATACTTTCCATTCTGAAAAATGCGTAGATCCAAATTGAGGTATGGCCCCAAGTTTCATTCTATACACTGTTCATTGAGTGAATTTGGGTGTAGTGCTTGTTTCTCTGTAAGTATATCCACCCATGCATCACTCATACAGAAGCGCTAACATTCTTATTTTTCTCGCTTGATAGGGCTTTCACAATCAAAAAAATTACTCCTTCCTCAAAAAGTCAACTTTTCTTTTAGTTTTTAAAACGTAGTTAACCATCCATCTAAATAACTGTTAAAACGATTTATTTAGATGGATCATTGAATGTCTTTAATTGTTTTGGCTTTTGAATCGGTTGATTGTTAGCAAAATGGTCTTGGGTTGAGATAAATTTACCGACGGCAAGGTAAACAGTACATTTGATGTGTAATGGACGAACGGCTATGGACCTGAATGTTGGGATAACTGTTATAGTTATAGAGCTAGTTCCAACTTCTAGTTACCTTGAGGTACGCATTGCTGATTCAAAGTCGTATCGTTATGACAGGCTCTTATTGTGCCTTTACCGAAACAGTTGCTTTTATTTACTTTGTAGCCTTCAATAGCGAAACACCGCGACCCGTGTCGGTAACGGAATGCCTATGAAAAGGCACTAAGGCGGTAAGTCGCGAGGACAAGCGTAAAGTAACTTAATTCATAATCTTTATAGGCAAAACAAAATATATTAATATTTAAAATTGATAACCATTTGCTTCTGAATTCGTGAGGTGGATAAATCGCCTTCCCAGAAGCAGGTTTACCTCGATATTTTGACTAAAACCACGTACCATCAACCTGATAACAGCTGGATCGGCCCTCAGCAGCTCGCTTTGCAAACATCACGTATCGCCCGCCTATCGAGATGTGTTTACCATCCAGCCGACGGTAATCTTGGACGTGAGCATCCGGGAATCGAGGGTCTTATGGGACAACAGCGTGCATCCCTCTCATAGTTATTGGTTTAATTTGTTGTTCAATCAAGAGAGAATGAGATTCAACTAGTGGGCATAATTTTAATTCCAATCCATTTTCATTCAACTTATGTTTTTTTTCTTTCAATTTTTTTTAAAGAAAAAAAACATTAATTAACTCGCATACGTCCATTTTTATCGGATGGATTTTTAAGCTGTTGTTCTCTTACGACCATATAAAGGACTATTTGCATAAGTCCATATTACAAAAATGTGATCTACCGAATGTCACGTAACTCCGGGAACTTCCCTATAGCAAGTAAGCTTGTGTCTACTTTTTTGATGTTTCTCACTTTTTTAATTTAATCAACATCAGTCAATTACTATCCGGTTAGGTCTGTGGCGAGCTACGCCACCACTATCGTCGTTCCGTCGCCGCCTCATTCTCTGCAGCTTGGACCTTACTTCTGCCCGCGTCATCACTCGGCTGTGGGAAAGATTTCTCGGTCTATAGCGACGGACGAGTCGATGATTATGGATAGAATACCTACTTTCCCTACTCTACTTTTAACTGGCCGTAAAACCTAAAATGCTTTTGTGTAATTTTTCTCTCTGTAAACAAAACCCTGTATATAACAACTCATTTCCTCTGTCTACTCCTGGAAGGATCCTCGCTGACCATAGGTCCATCTAACACCAAAGCGGAGCGGAGATGTGTAGAATGGACCAATCGAACCGCACGCCTTACACAACATTATTTGTTTCAAATAGTGTTGTGTTCCTGCGATGAGTAAGGTTGCCAGAGCTCTTTAGGGGGGGAGGGGGTTCGGGGTCGGCAAAGCGTGCGTGATGCCTCTGGTATTGCAAGCGCTCATAGGCTACGGTAACCGCTTACCAACAGGTGGGCCGTATGCTTGTTTAGCACATCAGTAGTATAAAAAATAATAATAATCATCGCAGGTGATGGCCCTATAACTCTTTTTCCCGCTATATACTTATTACTTACACAGAAATAATACATCCGTTTGTGTGTAGACACTAGCCGTAGACACTGCCTCAGACAAACAGTCCCAATTAAAATGTCTGAAAAAATATATTATGAATCGCCTCTGCACTTTTCTCTCGCTCCATTGACAACAGTAATGATCTTGTTCAATTCACACCGTGTTCCCTTACATAAGGTACACTCACATGTAGAATGTAGGTTACCTACGTGTCTTTATGTCCTAGAACGGATTTGGATGAAATTTGGCACAGAGATAGATTATAGTCTGGAATAGCATAAAGGCTACTATGTAGGAGGTAGGGCACAGCGAGATTTTCTCGTTCTGAATTGGAGCAGCCCACCTGGGGAGGTACCTCCGCCTTACAGAAGATCGCAGCCAAATAACATTATTTGTTTCAAATAGTGTTGTGTTTATGCGGTGAGTAAGGTTGCCAGAGCTCTTTAGGGGGAAGGGGGTTCGGGGTCGGCAACGCGTGCGTGATGCTTCTGGTATTGCAAGTGCTCATAGGCTACGGTAACCGCTTACCATCAGGTGGGCCGTAAGCTTGTTTGCCACCTATGTTGTAAAAAAAAAAAAAACTTTTATCTTCATTGTACATAATGTACATATGTATATTATAAATGCAAAAATGCAACAGAGTACTGACCCCACACTAGGATTCCCTGTGTCGTGGATGTTAGAAACTACCATCAGTACCACAACAAATATTTGCAGATCATGCAAACATTTGTCCCGCATCGGGAATCGAACCGGCACTCCGCTACGTCACTGAGGTCATCAAAAAAGTTAAATCCATAAAAATAATAATTTATCGCACGCATTCGATATTGTAATCACACGCAAAAGATCATATTCCCACGCAGCCTACTTGCGCGCACGCAGGGTCGACGACCCCGAAGCCTTCGTAACCTAGCAACGGTACTTGAGCCTTCACCTCCTTGCTATTTTCCCACACATTCACTTACAACTTTATTGACTCGTTGTATAAAGCTTAGTATCGCTTGCGTTTGGGATAGATCGGTAATGTAGTCTACTTTTGTACATATAAATAGGAGCTCTATTTTGGAAGGAGTAAAAGTGGTTTTGGTGTGCCCATGTAGATCGGTGTGTGGTTCCGTTCGTCCATTCATTAGGTGTAAGAAGCATGTTTTGCATATTATTTTTTCATCTACCTTGCTTGTCGTGTCACTGACTCTTTCTTGGTCATCGTGTTTTAGGTCAGTCTCTGCACATGTCTTCGAATTTTTGGTTCTATGACATGCTGGTTTCCTCACGATGTATTAATTCACTGTTTGAAAGCATAGCGCACATTAATTTTCTGAATGGAAAATCTATTGGTGCAAGTTTGATTCATATACTATAAATCGGTCAGGACTTGCCATGTTCTAAACGGCAATTAGGTTGATCGCTTGTCTATGATGCACAGACGTGCGACAGACTGCCGACAGACTGACGCTGACTGACGTTGACTGATACAACATAATTACATTATCGCGAGCTCGCGCCGAAAATCGCGCCCTATCCATATTCAGCTAGCAGCGCCGCCGACACTAATTCACTAGTGAAATTGCGCCGGTGACGTCACATGACGGCTGTAATTGATGATGACGAAGGTTGATTGCAGCTACAACTATAAGGTGATTCATAACGTGTATACCCTCCAACTATTCTGTCAACAAACAGAAAGAATATTAGCGGGAAAAAAAATCATTGTTTTTCTATATTTTTTCTCAAATTAGTTTCTAAGTTAAAATACCTAAAGCGCGCGTTGAGACATCAACGTGCTGCTCTCCCCATACCAACAACAGGGACACAATTTTATTGTAACAACTGCTGCAAGCCATGAACGTAAGTGCCTATTGACCCTGTAACGACGCTGTTTATTCATCTTTTATAGATGTATAAAGCCATTGATGATGATGATGATGAAGTACCTGAACTTGTCAAATAGAAGTTATGGCAAAAATGTCGGCTTCACGGCTGTTAGCGCCATTCGAATGCTAATGTCGATGTATTTCCATGAGCATGGAGTAAATATACGAGAGGTGTTTCAAATTCGTAGTATATTCTGCTGTTGTCCGTTCATCATCATCATCATCAACAACCTGTAGAAGTCCACTGCTGGACATAGGCCTCCCCCAAAGAGTTCCACGACGAACGGTCTTGAGCCCTTTCCATCCACCGACTTCCCGCAACCTTTAGAATGTCATCGGTCCATCGGGTGGGGGGCCTTCCAACACTGCGTCGCCCGGTTCGTGGTCGCCATTCGAGAACCATTACTCCCCAACGGTTATCGGTTCTGCGAGCTATATGGCCTGCCCACTGCCACTTCAACTTGCTAATTCTGAGAGCTATGTCGGTGACCTTCGTTCTTCTACGGATTTCCTCATTTCGGATCTTATCACGTAGTGAAACTCCGAGCATAGCTCGCTAGTTGTCCGTTAAACTCTTACAATTTTATTTATTTTAGTAGCAATCTTCTTCAACTTAGGGATACTTCGTCCCATAGTCTCTAGCAAGCAAAGAGCAATGGTTTCGAATCAAATATCAATTGATGCTGTCCCTTTTTAATCATCATCATCATTTCAGCCGTACGACGTCCACTGCTGAACATGGCCTCCCCCACAGACAGAGCAAATTCCTATCATGTGGGGGGATTTGCCCATACTCACCATGCTGGGCATGCGGGTTGGCGAGCACAGTTAGAGCTATCGTTGTTAAAATGAGAGACGCTGCTGCCCATCCCCTAGCTTTTTTCCCTTAGTCGCCTCTTACGACATCCGCGGATAGGTAGATATGGAGGGGCCTATTCTTTAGCCGGGGTCACCACGGCCCTTTTTAATACATCAACTATACTAAATAACAAGGACGACGATAGTTTTGCCAATGTCCAATAAGCATAATGCAACAACAGAATCGTCGCTATGTCTCCCCTTTAACAATGTCAAAAGTTGATAATGGAGTCAATTGGTCTCTCACCGCAGTGCGTCATTTAACTTTTTTGTTTCTCATCTGTCAAGATGGTGTTCAAAGTTTTATGGTATTTTATACGTCCCACCGTTTAGATACTGTAGAGAAAGATGTTAACTTAGGGTAGGTAACCTATGGCCATTCAAATCGTATTTTCAATGATAACAAAAAGCGTTTGCTTGTACATCAATCAAACTCACCTGTGGCCGTCTATCATTTACACACACACATGCACCGTTACTTCACACACGATCGCTAATTCTATACCTGTGACACCTTTACACTGCCACTGCATACCTTTACACGCTAACTTGTACTCTATTATCGTCGCCATAAAACTAAACTCAGATTGCCAAGACAGCTACACAAGTTATCAATGTGTGCGTCGAGTCATTTATATTCGAATTCATCTTCAAAATTTTAAAGTTCAAATTCGTTTTTCAAATTATCTCTATTTCTATGTTCCATTGCACGTGTCAATAGTAAATTAAACCTTGTTTTTGAGCTAGTAAAGTTGAATTTTGTCCGTGTTATGGGGTGGCTGGCCGTACCAAGTGGTGCCAGGCTTCGCAAGAATGCGCCGGAGTAGTACAGTTACCAATAGCTATAATACGATTGTTCGTATGTTAAGTTGTTTTGCTAAGGTGTTTTTATGTTTTGACCTTGAAATTTATCTTCCTTGATGATTTTATGTGTTTTTGTAAATCTATTTGATATTTAGTAAATGGTTTAAAGTTATTACTACTTTATTAACTATCATTATATTTATAGCGGTATAAACGAAGAATAGTAATTTCAAGCTATAGAGCTAGTAATTTATACTTTACCTACCTCAGAATATCTCTATTCGCTTTCGTAATTTATGTAAGTACTCTTTTCTAGCAGATTTAATCTGACTAATGAAATCTGTTCCAGAATCTGAAGTTAGTTTATTAAATTAGAACAAGGGGATCAGGTACCGTAGTTGATCATGCCCGTTTTAAGATACGAGCTGAGCTCAGACTTATAACTTACCTTGTGTTTGACCTTGACGAAATGACTTTTATGAAAAAAGCTTACTCAGACCTTATTAGTAGCATAAGCGGTAGTTCCCACTAGGCCAACACAGCTCATGAAAAAATAACTACACATTTTGTAGATAGAGATACGATCTTTTTTTCATTAAAAATGTATAATTAAAATAAGTTCAGAATAAAATGTACTGTGGACCTTATGGTACTGACTGAATTGCACGTTAAAATGAAACAAGTAGGTATGCTATCGTCAAACATATCAATCGAATTTACTACCAGCTAGTAAAACTAAAATTGTATTATTAGTGTGAAAAATTCCGTAAATCATACTCCATTTGTATCCACAATTGGACAATTATGTAGATTTTTGTTTCCTCGTGTAAATGAAATATCTCCATGAGTTAATAAATCTTCTCATTCTTCTAGATTCTTCGAAAAATACGAAAATTCTTCAATAAATAATACCCAACAGTCACATACATACTCCTGATCCCACACTAGGACTCCCTGTGTCTTGAGTATCAGAATCTACGAGTACCATGGTACCATAACACCCAGACCTAGAACAAATATTTGCAGATCATGCAAACATTTGTCCCGCAACGGGAATCGAACCTGCATCCCTTGAGTCTCAACTCTCAGCTGGGCACCCGCTGCGCCACCGAGGTCGTCCATCGTCTCGTTCTTTAATTTAATAAAGACCGGTCAACGTTTTGTACGAATTATTGGAACCGTGAATCGAAAATTTGTAAAAGGGTTTCTAAATTGGGGTCACACTCACTGCACAGGTGAGCTGCGGCGCCAGCGATCACCGACTTCATCTTGACCTCAATCCGGAGCACCTCTTTAGGGTCATCGGGCAACGCTAACCATTCGCTCTCTAGCTACCTAAAAATCTAGTATATATATTTTTTTAACATAAAATCATTATCTCAGCATTGGTGGAGTGGAGGTCGTGGGTTCGAATCCCGACCATGCACCAATGGATTTTCAGAAAATGTATGCACAATATACTAGTGGTCTCTTTGGGGATGGTATACATGTTATGAATAACCTTGTAGATATTGCAGAGGAAAAAGCAACCATGAGTAGTTATGGAAACCTTTAAAGTAAGCTAATTGTAAGTTTTGACTATAGACCAGTTAGTCGGTGGCGTAGCGGGTGAGTGCCCGCCTGAGACGCAAGGGGTGCGGGACCCAGTGTGGGACAAATGTTTGCATGGTCTGCAAATATTTGTTCCGGGGCTAGGGGTGGTGGTACTATGGTGATACCCACGATTCCCTGTGTCGTGGGTATCAGAAACTACGAGTGCCAAGTGGGGACCTCTAGTGTGGGGTCAGAACTATGAATGTGACTGTTAGTAGTATTATTTATTATACATAGGATCTGAAAACAAATCTACCTCCTTTATTGCGTTAGTCTACTACATAACTATATGGTGATTCGACGGTAGTAGGCGACACGGAACATAACATTAAAACAAACAATTCTCTTACTATTCAACTTCAACTAACTATTCTCAAAATCATTTCTTGTTACACAATAAATAAATAAATATTCCGGACATATCACACACGGTCAACTGATCCCAAACTAGGCATAGCCTGTAATATGGACACCAGAGACATAATAGGTAAATATATAACACCCAGACACAGAATAAACTGTATTCATCACACAAATGTTTGTCCAGTGCGGGAATCGAACCCGCTACCTCTAGCGCAGAAGGCAGAGTTACTACCAACTGAGCTAAGAGGCCACCACAATGTAGCGCTACCCTCGTGTACACGTAGTTCATTAAGCAATAATAGTGGGCTACAACCTACAAGCCACAGGGCCTAATGAAGGTATGCCGCTGGGATGTATGTACCACTTCTCTATAAGTATACAGATTAGGGCCTTGTAAGGTATCATGGCTACAACTGGGTTACTGTAAGCTTGCACTTCGCTGGAATGCGATGACCGATGACGCTCTAAGGCTAAAGGCTTTGCCAAATTGAACGCGTACTAGCGCGCGTCAGAGCGCTAGTCTGACGCCGCGCTATAGCGTCGAATTGTGTTTTACTATGACGGTGTTAGCTGTCAAATAGAGCTGTCATAGTGCACACATCGTACATAGTGCGGCGTCAGGCTAGCGCTCTGAATCGCGCTAGGTACGCGTTCTATTTGGCAAAGCCTTAAGATTCAGAGGTAAAACTCTGAATAAAAATTCTGAAGATCACCTTCGACGATACTTCGCCCACTCTCGACTTTTGTTTAAGTTATTTAGACAAATACCCCAACCTTATCATAAAAGCTATGCTAAGCCCTTTTATGAAGCCATTTAAATAAATTAACAGATTATGAAAATTTCTCTGCATTAACAATCCCCCGGTATTGACGTATAGGTCCAGGGTGCCTCAATTACGCGCCCTACAGGGGAAGGCAGGGGTTGATTCGCATAAATTACAGCCTGCGTTAATTAAATCTACCAATGTGGGATGTGGTTCAATAAACATAATATGGGTCCCGGCCGGTGGTAGCCGGGGTGACGTAAAGCCTTGGTTTCCTGGGCGGGCGGTGCCGTCGTCTCTTACGTCACAATTCCGCCCTGTGTTTGACATTGCAATCATCTACAATTGTGCATGTGCACGAATGTGCAAGAAAAGATTCTCTAAGATGCGCACTTTAAACCTTTCACTACACTGATTCTTTCACCGACGGTCGTAGGCCCTTTTCTAGGCCACCCATCTTAACTTGGTCACTTACCTAATACAGGTGACCAAAAAAGAATCATCGATCAATCAATCGCTACGATCAGACGCACTGATATAGTTTTGAAAACCCGGAGGGCTCCGCTTCCCCATGAACCCAGGGTCTCACTCAACCCCAAAAGTTCAAATATGTTATTTAATTGTGCTTATTTTGTTTCAGGTAAAATTCATAAATTGCAGTTGTCTGGGCCCATAGCCTATAGTAAGTATTATACAGGATAGCACACCAGTGTTGCTGACAGTAAAAAATTTAAAATTATCATAAAATGGTAGGTATGTAATTTGTAAGAACGCACGTAATGTTTGTAAAATGAGCAGTCTATGTTAAATAACCGACCTTGTACTTGACAAAGCGAGCGCAACCAATCTTTTATTTATGTGACGAAGCCGATATTTCTATGAGGCTGTTGGCTCTAGTGCAGATATAGGAACATTTTCTGGATAAATATGGCAAACGAAAGCACGAATATCTTCCTAGAATATAAAATTGACCAGAGCTACTATGATTCCTTGCGTTTTATCTGTTCTTAGATTATCAACGCGCTATAATCTGTCAAAATGAGCATAACGTAATTACGCACCGAAAAGACGCCCAATCTATAACATAAGCTTACCTATTAAAAGAAGGGGAGATGTATAACACGAAATAATAAAAATGGGAGTGTACGAAGTTTTGTCATTTTGACGCGATCCTATTAATAGATTTTATATTTATGCTTCGCTCAGCTTTGGCAGACTCTCGGTCTAACTTTTTGAAATAAAATAAACACCCTAAAAGGCTTATGCAAAGGGAACCCGCAAATTAATTCAATAAAAGCCAACTTCCCTTAAAGTGTGTCTGAGATCTCGAAAAAAAAATATTTTACTCTCGCAAAACTACAAAAGGAATAATTGAATTTCGCGTCGTTATTATTCACTGAAGGAGATCGGATTAAAAGGTTGAATATACATTATACTGGCTTTATGAAGTAGAAAGTGAAATAAATCGGTTTGTGGTTTTAAAGCTTAAAAAATAAATAAATAAATATTCCGGACCTATCACACGGTCAGCTGATCCCAAATAGGCATAGCCTGTACGATGGGTACCAGAGACTGATATACATAATATATATATATATGTATATGGTTAGGTATAGGGTTTCTCGTTCATAAGTCCCTTGTCAACAATATTGTAAAGATAGTGAGCGTTTCGAGCAGGGTGGCATACCTTATACTCAGAATCACCGAACGGTATTCGCTGAAGGTCATACAGGTATACGCCCCACACTCGAAACGCCCAGACGATGAAGTGGAGGCCATGTATGACGACATTTCAAATGCCATGCATGCCTCGAAAACACACTTTACAGTTGTGATGGGGGACTTCAACGCGCGGCTAGGCACGAGGAACGACGATGAACTGAAAGTGGGGCAATTCGGATTTGGACAGCGAAACCAAAGGGGCCAGCGTTTGGTCGACTTCATGGAGAAGGAGGGACTCTTTGCGATGAACTCTTTCTTCAAGAAACGACCGTCCAGAAAATGGACGTGGCTGCACCCCGGTGGTTACAAAAGCGAGATAGATTTCATCATGACGACCAAGAGGCAAATATTCAATGACGTCTCTGTGATCAACAGGGTCAAAACCGGCAGTGATCACCGTATGGTTAGAGGCTCATTGAATATCAACATTAAGCTGGAAAGGTCTCGTCTGATGAAATCTACTCTTCGCCCAAGTCCTGTCCAAATTCAAAACCCCGAGAGCTTTCAGTTAGAACTCCAAAATCGCTTCCAAAGCCTGGCTGAATGCGAAACAGTGGACGAGCTGAACAACGGGCTAGTGGAAATTGTCCAAGCGGTTGGGTCGGAGTTCTTTAAGACCCACCGTAAAAATAGAACCCAGAAACTCTCTGAGCACACTCTTAAACTCATGGCTGTGCGAAACGATATGAAGCTGCATTCTTCAGTGGACAGGTCGAAATACGGCGTGCTCAATAGGCAGATCTCTAAGTCTATGCGACACGATTTGCGCCTTTTTAATACAGATTGTATTAAACACGCCATAGAGCGTAATAAAGGCTCAAAAGTGTTAGCAAAAGATCTGTCTATTGGACAAAGTCAGTTGACGAAACTGAAGACCGATAGCGGCAATATCGTCTCGTCGAAGCCTGAGATTTTGGGAGAGCTCGAGAAGTTCTATGGACAACTGTACACCTCATCGCAAAGTCCTGCTCCAAGCACGGCAAGCGATGCAAGAGCCCGTCTGACCCGGCACTATACCGAAGACATCCCGGACGTCAGCCTATACGAGATCCGGACGGCCCTCAAACAGCTTAAGAACAATAAGGCACCGGGGGAGGACGGAATAACGTCAGAGCTTCTGAAAGCGGGTGGAACACCGGTACTTAAAGTCCTTCAGAAGCTATTTAATTCCGTCATCCTCGAAGGTACAACGCCTGAGGCGTGGAACAGGAGCGTGGTGGTACTGTTTTTCAAGAAAGGTGACAACACCCTCTTGAAGAATTATAGGCCCATCTCGCTGCTGAGCCATGTCTATAAGCTGTTTTCGAGAGTTGTCACTAACCGGCTCGCCCGTAGGTTTGACGACTTCCAGCCTCCCGAACAAGCCGGGTTCCGCAAAGGCTTCAGTACCGTAGATCACATCCACACGCTTCGGCAGATTATACAGAAGACCGAAGAGTATAATCGGCCACTATGTCTAGCGTTTGTGGACTACGAGAAAGCCTTCGATTCAGTCGAGACCTGGGCAGTGTTACGGTCACTACAGCGGTGCCAGATCGACTACCGGTATATCGAAGTGTTGAAGTGTTTGTACAGTAAGGCCACCATGTCTATCCGACTCCAGGACCAGAGCACAAATCCGATCCAATTGCAAAAAGGGGTGAGACAGGGAGACGTCATTTCTCCGAAACTGTTCACCTCTGCATTGGAGGATGTTTTCAAGCTTCTGCACTGGGACGGACATGGGATCAACATAAATGGCGAATACATCACTCACCTTCGATTCGCCGATGATATAGTCATAATGGCAGAATCGCTGGAGGACCTTGGTGCAATGCTCAGAGACCTCAGTACCGTCTCCCAACAGGTGGGTCTTAAAATGAACATGGGCAAGACAAATATCATGTCTAATGCTCATGTCGCACCCATACCAGTAAATGTTGGGAACGATACCATTCAAGTTGTAGATCACTATGTCTATTTGGGTCAGACGATTCAACTAGGTAGGTCCAACTTCGACAAAGAGGTCAACCGACGAATCCAACTCGGATGGGCAGCGTTTGGGAAACTTCGTCATATCTTCTCGTCGGAGATACCGCAGAGCCTCAAGACGAAAGTCTACAATCAGTGCGTGTTGCCAGTGATGACATATGGCACTGAGACTTGGTCGTTAACTATTGGCCTCATACACAAGCTCAAAGTTGCACAACGGGCTATGGAGAGAGCTATGCTAGGAGTTTCACTACGGGATAAGATCCGAAATGAGGAAATTCGTAGAAGAACCAAGGTTACCGACATAGCTCTCAGAATTAGCAAGTTAAAGTGGCAGTGGGCAGGCCATATAGCTCGCAGAACCGATAACCGTTGGGGAGTAAAGGTTCTCGAATGGCGACCACGAACCGGGCGACGCAGTGTTGGAAGGCCCCCCACCCGATGGACCGACGACATTGTGAAGGTTGCGGGAAGTCGGTGGATGGAGAAGGCTCAAGACCGTTCGTCGTGGAACTCTTTAGGGGAGGCCTATGTCCAGCAGTGGACTTCTACAGGCTGATGATGATGATGATGATATATATGTAACACCCAGACACAGAACAAACATTGGTATTCATCACACAAATGTTTGTCCAGTGCGGGAATCGAACCCACGACCTCTAGCGTAGAAGGCAGAGTTACTACCAACTGAGCTATGAGGCCTTTCAATCATGAGCTTAGATTTAGGCATGTGTTCTTGACTTTTGGAAGATACTAATTAGGCTTTTCAAACAAGCAGGCTCAATGCCCCTTCGATATATCAGTGGTAGATTACTAAGAAGAGGGTGGTCATTATAATACGTGCGGTGGTATTTTTTTTTATATATATAACTGAGGTTGCAAACAAGCATACGGCCCACCTGTTGGTAAGCGGCTACCGTAGCCTATGAGCGCTTGCAATACCAGAGGCATCACGCACGCGTTGCCGACCCCGAACCCCCCTCCCCCTAAAGAACTCTGGCAACCTTACTCACCGCAGGAACACAACACTATTTGAAACAAATAATGTTATTTGGCTGCGATCTTCTGTAAGGCGGAGTTACCTCCAATTTAGAACGAGAAAATCTCACTATGCCCTACCTCCTCCTCAGAATGCTGTATGCTGATGCTCCTATTTATGCACTTTAGTAATACCTAACAGACTTTAGACAGATGTGTAAAATAAATACACGAGAGGCATAAAAACCTTCATCATCCGAACTGCCAAAACCCACACGTAACCCCTATTTGGCACGCAAATAAAATCACCAATAAGATCCTGTCAGTACATTTCGAGCCGGCGATTTATTTGGCCTAATTTTGACTGGTAACCCCAATTTGGCGGTAATGGGCCCATACGTCTGGCAGATCAGCCCATCAGCAGCCAGGGTCAACAACCGCAGGCTACTTGTGGAAACATGATTTGGATTTTAATGAAGGTCTAAAATTAATGGTGCCTGATTTTTGGAATTATTTTTTGTTTTGGGTCACACTGGCGTAAATAATAAAATCTAACATGTTTTATTTTTTTATTTTAATCTCAGATTTAGTAGGATGACTTTTAATGATGATAGTATTTGCATGTTTGTGGATCAATTACCCCGTAGGTAACACGAAAAATGTGCTGTTGTGTGCTGAATAAAGTTGCTGTATGATTCAGCTCAAGCCTGTTTTGTCTGAAGAAACAGATGTAAATTCAGTGAATGATTGGATGTAATCTTCGTTATCAAATGTAGTTATTGCCCTAGAAAAGCATAATAGAAGATATTTTTTTTAATCTAATTATTACTATGGAAACTGCAGTCAGGACGAGTCGGTAGTTAATAATATTAAGGTGTGTGAATGAACACATCGCAAGCCTTCCTGTTATAAACTAGATATCTAGCATCAGGCTTCAAGGAAGCGCATGAATAACGTACCGGCTCCAAGATGGATGCCGTCCAGTTTGGGCGGAAATTGCAGCAGTCACCGGAAGCACACATGCATGGGAAGTATCTCGTAGTATCTGCACATGTTAGCAGGACTTGCATAGATTGGAGTTTCTGCTGTGAACTCAGATTGTCGAATCGTTGACCTACAATGCACTGTATAAGGGGCATCATCCACCATAGCTAAGCGGAGGGAGATGTGTAAAATCTACGCATAAAATTGTATCAAAAGTGCCTGCAAAAGACATCTACGCGCGGTTCGAAGAAGTTCTAAGAATGATCCTACTAATATTATAAACGCAATAGTTTGTAAGTATGGATGGATGGATGTTTGTTACTCTTTCACGTAAAAATTACAGAATGGATTTTAATGAAACTTCACAATAAAATAGCTTAGACATCAGAATACCACATAGGCTACAGTTTATAAAGATATTGTGTGAATTGTCCAAAATATGACGATAAGTGTCAAGTAAGTAGGAAAAAATCTACGCCACGCTAATACATATAAGCTACTCGAAATACTAATCCTGCGCAGACGAAGTCGCGGGCACCAGCTAGTATGCAATATTAAGGGTATTATACATCTGCTTCCAGAAAAAGTACTACCAACGAACTACTAGGCAGCTTAGCCACGCTGGCTAGTAATTTATTGAATTTCATTCGAACTCCCACAAGGTTCCACTCGAACGGAACCACGGGTGTTTTACAAACAGTAAGTGACTAGTGTATGTAATAAATGAATTAGCTTTTTATTTCGTTTTGCTTCAGTTACGATCGCCAGTGAAAGTCGTCTCAAGGCTGAGTTTAGGTTTTTGTTAACCTGACATTCTACTGCAATTGTTTCCGGCTCAGATACACTGTCAAAGTTGAATTAGTTCTGGTTTTCATTTATCATTTTTCTTTTTTCTCGCTTAACTTTACTGAATTGCTCCAGAGTCCTGACAGGCAATGTCTAATTTTGACGTCATAAAATATGCGCCATAAATTTCAAAGGCCTGTGTAGGAGTACTTTGAGAACGAACCATTTGTCTCGCAACTGAAATCGCAAAACGCCTCTCAAATCTTTATTGAGAGAAAGAAATTGTTACGTTTTACCTGATTTAATTTTGATGACACTCATTGCCAAATAGCTGACCCGCCCACAACTTCCTCCGCGCGTTTATTTTATTTATTTATTTATTTAGTTATCACAAATTAGGAATTGTTACTTAGGACCTATGCCTAAGAGTACATAAAAACAAATTTAACCTCACTTTAATATTAGTGTAGAAGTATCGCTTCCCCGGCAAAAATGTATCCAATGATAATTCAGCATGTCTGTACAGTTGTCTGTCTGTAGCGTTCGGTGAGTATATCAATATTCCGCTCGCAATAACTCAGATGCAGAATTGCAGATGTCCGCTGCAACGCCTCCTACCGCTGCTAACTTGGAGCTTGGCCGCTGGATAGGACACAGATCTAAAAAGCCTGTCAATTTCCTTATTTTCTTTCCAATGTACCTACTTCATAGAACTCTCCCAACATGTTTTGTTGTTCCTGGCCTGTCCTACTCGGGTTGGTCTAATTATCACGTCATTATGCTCCAAACCCTTATTTTCCTAGACTTATACCGCTTAAGTGCACATCTTCAGGACGTTGGAACGTCAAAGGTTTGCCCTTAATTTTAATTTCCCTTCTATAAGACTTTTAGGACACACAGATGTTGAAATACCTTGTACTCTAGTACTTCTCTATCGTGTATTTGTGCATGAAAGGAGCCTCTGAGAGGCGCACTCTTATCCTTTCACTACACTGACTATCACCAACGGTCATTATGTACTTTTCATACCTCAACCTGGTCACTGACCTAATATAGGATGACCAAGAAAGAATCAATGACACGACAAGCAAGCAAGTGTTTCGTGTTTAGGGAACCTCATCTAGTACGAGGGGTTCTGTCGGAGCACGTTGGCAGCATGTGCCGTAGATTTCGCGGCTCTGCTGGAACAATGCACTTTTCCACCTCTCCGCCTGAAGCTGATTGATTAATGGCTTCCGAAATACGCTTGCTGAGCATCACGGCTTCTAAGTCTCAGAAGCATTCAGACTTTTTAAAAATCTTTAGTTTGAGGTGTGCAAAGTCAAGCCAAAAACCGCAGTATGATAGCATTTCTGTCGGTTGATTTAAAAGAAGTAAGAGCTAGTCTTATCTTAGGGGTTGGGCCCTGCACAAGATATGGGTCCAAATTTAATTTGATTTGATCCGATATTTAATTTGAACAGGAGCTTCTAAAAGTACTGTCGAACTAATAAATTCGTCGTTTGTCGTAGAGTGACAAGATAAGATCGTCGTAAATAAACAAACAAGTTGCTGAAACATTAATAATTAACTTTTTTATTTCTCCACCGCAATCTTATCCGCCACCATTTCAATATTCAATAGAATTTAATTAGCGATACTCATAAGAAACAATAAAATCTAATTTCTTTCCAAAGGACATCTGCATTCGAATTAAAAATTCCTCGTCTTATTAGTAGGTGCGGGTAGAATTAAATTCCTCTAATTCCACAAGAGGACGGAAGTGGGGGAAGGGGAGGGGGGGTGGGTACAATTTTAAAAATGGCACACCGATGCGATGCGACGCCGCATTTGCCAACATTTTCTTCGTGGATGGGTTTTAATATTCGTTCCTTGTAGTTGCGCAGGAATGCAGTGACACGCGGCGCGGTAGCGGGCTTACATAAACTTATGTACGTTTATGACACTTTTATTCTTTCAGGCATCGTCCTAATATAACGCGATAATCGCAAGTTCAATCGTACGAAGTCGCGATCAAACATGTTACGTCTTTACTGAGTTTCCTTATCAAAACTTGCGCGATTAGTTCACGCTGTCCATGTTAACATCGCACGATCGATTCGCATCGCAAATTCACGCGAATCGCGTTCTGTTAGGACGAGGCCTCATCATTCTAATCATATTCCTCAACTCATATTCTATTAGGAGTCCATTAGACAATCATACAGACGTCAGTCAACTCCATCAGTCATGAATGACTGTTGAAAAGATAACGGCACTACACAGTAGTCTTACCTTTAGCCGGTCAGACTGAAGCAATATTTGTAGTATTTGGGTTGCGGGTTCGCTAATACGTATCTGTGAAACGCACTGAATATTTCAGCCTAGTGACAGTCGGTCATACCTCAACCTGGTCACTGACCTAACTGAACGTCAGACTTCAACCCACTGCTATTAATAAATTAAATAAATAAATATTCCGGACAAATCACACACAGTCAACTGATCCCAAACTAGGCTTAGCCTGTACTATGGGTACCAGAGACTGGTATACATAATAGATATATATTTTAACAAGACACAGAACAAACATCTGTGTTAGTCACAAATGTTTGTCCAGTGCGGGAATCGAACCCGCGACCTCTAGCGCAGAAGGCAGAGTTAATACCAACTGAGCCATGAGGCCTGACTATGGTATTGAAGATTTCAAGTAATTTCCAATAACCACAGTGAAAAGTGGTAATAAATGCCCTGTTTGATTCAGGACCGTTGCTATTCTGATCAATATTGTGTGATCAGAGAGACCATCATAGGAACTTGGTTTTGTAGGTAACGGAATGTAATTTTTTTTTTTTTTTATGTTATACGGAGGCAAACAGGCTTACGGCCCACCTGATGGTAAGTGGTTACCGTCGCCTATTGACATCAGCAACACCTGGAGCATTGCTAATGCGTTGCCTGCCGAACCCCTCCCCCCCTAAAGAGCTCTGGCAACATTACTCACCGCAGGAACACAACACTATTAAACAAATAATGTTATTTGGCTGCGATCTTCTGTAAGGCGGAGGTACCTCCCCAGGCAGGCCGCTCCAATTTAGAGCGAGAAAATCTCGCTGTGCCCTACCTCTCGTAAAACTGTTACTACATAAGTTAATAATGTACCTACACTATGTATAATGTATTCGTGTTTCACTGTCACGGTGGTGGGCTCGCAAGGCCATGGGCTCATTAACTGTCATAACAGGAAGTTCAGCTATTTACTGAAAGTTGAAATGAAAAATTATATTAGATCTATATTATAAACCAGATTCGATTATTCAGAATAAGTCTTCCAAAGCTTAAAGGGACCACTATATTGGGAACGGTGAACCAATACCGCGAGAAATATTTTTTTATTGCTGGATGGACCACTCCTTTTGATAAACTCGGTTGCGAAGCGGGCGAGTGTCCGTCTGAGTCGCGAGGGGTGCGGGTTCGATCCCGCTGCGGGACAAATATTTGGCTATAATCGACATAAATTAAATCAGAAAATATGCCTGTTTCTTTGGCGACCAAGCTAGAAGAATATTCCATAACCGAGACGGGCGACATGTAAATCTATCAACTGACAGAAGATGGTTTAGTTCGTGTCACTCTTGTTCTTTCTTTGTCGCTCTGCGCTAGGCCAACGATCAGAATAGTGGCCCGGAAAATGCGTTTTCCTTTAGCATACATATTATGAATAACCTTGTTGTATAGCTTCGGTTCGCATTTAAAAATAACCGTGCGAATTTCAGCGCGTTTGATGCACTAATTTCGTGCACTGTGTCCTCATTACCGTGGCGTGTGCAGCGGTGGCGACTGATTACTGCACTCGCTCTACTGATCCGATTTGCACTGTGCCATGTCCATCCGTGTTGTCATTTACATTGTGTTCTGGGAAAGGGTTAAATAAAAGGTACATTTATTTACAGCGTCTGTTTTTGTTTGAGTTGGTTTGTATGGAGTGTGCTTTGAACACATTTATTGAAGAAGAGAAAAGGTATCTAGAGCACTCTATGGATCATAATAAAAGCCCGGATCCCCTAAAAAGTAGAGACCGTCAATGTCGGTCGGTTTTATTGATGTTCTCTCCACCATTTTTATAGGATTTCTATAAATGTCTGAATTAACCTAAAACGTAGAAGTTATGAGTATCAGAGCTATCTCTAGAGAAATAAACAAACGGAGTACAGAGCTAACAACACTTGTGTAAAGTTGTCCTTTCACAGCAATTTAATTAGAAACTACAAGTGCACCGCAGACTAAACATATTTCTATGATCGTTAGAGTAAGGTGTGCAGTCCACTAAACCATCACATCATAGACTTCATTAAGTCTTCAGTTTATTGTGCCTCCTATGCTATTTGAGTTGTATACAACACTCACCTAAATTATAATTTATTATTTTCATATAGAACATCAAATACAATAACAGTAAAACAAATGACAAATAACTCAAACTAATTCTAGTAATGAACTCTGTTTTCTACGACTATAAGTAGAAAATACGGTTTAAGATCATTTATTTCTCAAAAGATTTAAATCTAAACTCACTTACTGAGTAACCTTATTATTATACTACATAAGTATTTACACATTAAAATACAGTGAGCGCTACAAAGTAAATTTCTAATTTTCTAATTAATTAGTTTATAAAACAATGAAATTAATACGTAAGTTAATAAAAAAATAAATAATACGTAAGAAAATAGAGTTCAGATCACCAACCACAGATCGTGTGGCCATAAGGCTGGCGACGACGTTACCTCGTCGGATAGCTATACCGATATTACTGAGTTTTGCCCAAGTTGTGCCCAAGATGTGCCTTTGGTCATAGGTAACAACCACCAGCCTCTCAGATAATGCATCGAATAAGAGCCGCGCCTCTGGGCCCCACAAGTAGAAAGAATATGACACTTTGGAAAAATATCCTGAAGTAAGTATCATGTAGATTTTGATGAGATGTGCAAGATACATCGATGGTACTGTTATGGTTCAGTGTACATACTCCCTCACAAACCGTAATATCTCTTGGAATTAAAAGTTAAATCGTAGAGACATGACAAAAGTTGAAATGAAAACGCTTTATAAAGGACAATATCACGTCCACACGTACGAATACACTGGGAGATAGAAGACAGGGCAGAATTAAGGATTGCAAGGGGGCGGTGACTGATATCTGTTTCTACTAACATAGGTACTAGACACCGACATATTGTATTTATGAAGACGGTTTAAAATGCTCCTAAACAACGTATTAAATTAAGGCAAAACAATAAGCTTGTTGTGGTCAGGTAAAGATAAAGATAAAGATAAATTTATTTGCTTGAACATAATGTAGGTTAACAATGGTCATAAAATAAATAGTGTTTCAATTATGTTCTACCATAGTCGGCATGCAAATAGGGCAGGCATCAAAATATCATAGAAATTGCTTACGTAACTACCAAAGTTATTTGAATCTAGTGCTGACTAACCCTAATTAGATGCCCTTCATTCGGACTACGTATCAAATCTATGTATCAAATCGCTCCATGATCATCATCATCATCATCAGCCTGATGAAGTCCACTGCTGAAAACGTCCGGCCTCCCCCAAAGAGTGCCACGACGAACGGTCTTGAGCCTTCTCCATCCACCGACTTCCCGCAATCTTCACAATGTCGTCGGTCCATCGAGTGGGGCGCCTTCCAACACTGCGTCGTCCGGTTCGTGGTCGCCACTCGAGAACCTTTGTTCCCCAACGGTTGTCGGTACTGCAAGCTATATGGCCGGCCCACTGCCACTTCAACCTGCTTATTCTGAAAGCTATGTCGGTAACCTTGGTTCTTCTACGGATTTCCTCATTTCGGATTTTACCACGCAGCGAAACCCAATTCGCCAAATGACTAACTCTAATGAAACTAGTAACAATTTCAAAAAAATGATTATCAAATATGACTATAATTGATTGCAAATAATGATAATTTGTGTTATTCAGTTATTAACACAACAATAATCTCAAAATTAGTATTAAAAATAACCGGATTTATTTTAAATTCACGAACTTCTCTGCATCTAGTATCTATATTTTCTGGATTTAATTAATAATAATAATAATAAATATTCCGGACATATTCACACGGTCAACTGATCCCAAACTAGGCCTGTACTATGGGTACCAGGGACTGATATATATAATAGATACATATTTAACACCCAGACACAGAACAAACATCTGTGTTTATCACACAAATGTTTGTCCAGTGCGGGGATCGAACCCGCGACCTCAAGCGCAGAAAGCAGAGCTACTATTAACTGAGCTATGAAGCCAGCACCCCCTCCCCGGCGTCCTGTTCCCAGGCTCCGTCCCTGCCCTCCATTGTCCCGGGCCCGGCGAGACGAATGGTCGTTATAAGTTTGCTGGATCTGCAATGTCGACTCACTTTATTTGTACAGAGACTAATGCGACTGTAACTTGTTGCTGTTCACCAAACTGCATTATATGAGTTTAGATTACATTTGCAGACAAACCACATGTAGGCAAGGGTGAGCGATCCTAATGTTCAGAGCCGTACGTTACGTTTTTCCAGTCGAAGGCAGCATTGGCGTTTGCGACACAGTTTTATCACAACTATCACTAAGCAACTGTAGCTTGTTCGTTTTTTTTTACTACCTAAACTACGCGCACTAAACCTAAATAGTGACGCTTAGTGCCTTAGAAATTAAATGTTTTAAATCATAACTGGCCGTGGCGGCCCCGGCAGAAGAATAGGCCCCTCCGTATCTACCTATCCGCGGATGTCGTAAGAGGCGACTAAGGGAAAAAAGCTAGGGGATGGGCAGCAGCGTCTCTCATTTTAACAACGATAGCTCTAACTGCGCTCGCCAACCCGCATGCCCAGCGTGGTGAGTATGGGCAAATCCCCCCACATGATAAGGAATTCGCTCTGTCTGTGGGGGAGGCCATGTTCAGCAGTGGAGGTCGTACGGCTGAAATGATGATGATGATGAAATCATAACTGAAAGACTGTATTATATACCTAATAATTGACTGTAGAATAATTGATGTGTGCCATTTTATGCTGCTATAGGTATTTTATCACGTATACATATTTATTTAATCACACGGAGGCCATAAACCTCGACGGAGGCCTTCAGGCTGCTTTAAAAATCTTTCACTTGATTTTATTACTATCGCAAACGGAAATACTCCCCTATAGGCAGATCTAAAAACAGTTCAAGCACCAAAATCTAAATTTCTTTCAATGGGTAAATCGGTGTTCAAAAGCAATTACAATCGCATTCAACAATCTAATGAACCAAGCATGAGCAAAGTCAAGACCACAAACATTGCACTGGCCAACTAACCGAGATATCGCAGCCTTTGCCAGAACTTCAAACTGAGTTTACTTAAAATCCGGCGACTGACTTTAGCAGAGTGCGCGCGAACAACAACAGCATCCTGAATTTCAGACAGACATGCTTAATCGTTCGCAACCTCAGGACCTGAAACAAATTGCGAACGATTAAGCATATCCTTTGGTGTGGAAACTCACCCAAAGGAAATAATATATTTTAGTTATTAAGTACTAACCCTTAATCTTAAACTTACCTACTAACACTTGATCATTGTTGTCTGAATAAAAGTCTTTATTATTATTTTTATTTATCGACGAGCATCCACGATGCAGGTTGCACAGCGGTGAACGCAAAGAAACAACGTCAAAGAATTACGATCATGATGACGGTCACTGTTTCACAGAAAGCCATTGCTAGGTCCAATATTAAACGAAGTTTAACCAGCTTGAATCTTCATTACAAGCACAAAGGGAGCTTTGCATGGAAAGGCGGATGCATCCAGAAACAATAGGTATGCTGATCGCGATATGACAATGGATGTATAAACTTTATTGGATGTATGTATATTGTTGCCAGCTGATGTTTTTGTGGCTGGATCTGTCGCAAAGTGACAAATAATCCAAGATAAGATCCAGGAATAAGAGGATCATGTCTGATGCTGAAGTCGGAAGGATAACAGTAGTTGAAGTTTTCAGGAGGAGGTAGGGCACAGCGAGATTTTCTCGTTCTGAATTGGAGCAGCCTGCCTGGGGAGGTACCTCCGCCTTACAGAAGATCGCAGCCAAATAACATTATTTGTTTCAAATAGTGTTGTGTTCCTGCGGTGAGTAAGGTTGCCAGAGCTTTTTAGGGGGGAAGGGGGTTCGGGGTTGGCAACGCGTGCGTGATGCCTCTGGTATTGCAAGCGCTCATAGGCTACGTTAACCGCTTACCATCAGGTGGGCCGTAAGCTTGTTTGCCACCTCTGTTGTATAAAAAAAAAAAAAAAAACTCCTCAACGATTTGCAGAAGAAAAGTAGAAAAATAGTCTGATGATGATGTCAGAAGGCGTCTAACGGTGTTCGTCAACGCATAACGGTAGGGGTAGGACGGTCGTGCTCGCGACCAAAGCTGCGAGCATTAGCTAGCTGTAGTATAATCGTTTATTTTGAAAAGCAACACACAAAACCCGGGTTTGGTAAAAGGTAGCGAGTTCCCGCCAAAGCTCCTAAGCTGACAACACTTCCTTTACGAGAATAGACACCTCAGACCATTGTCCGGGGTTGATGGTGTGTGAAGGCTGTTTTCAGAATTTGTGAGGTGTATCGCTTTTGTACCAAAGGATGTGGGATGAATATCGGTTCAGTCATCCTGTTTCTCATCAGTCAAGAATTTGCAAGGGGATTTTGGTAAAAAAGGTCCATTTGTGGCTGCGAGTGTATAGCAGAGGTGGTTCCATAAAAAAATTTGGGTAAATAATATGGTAAATACGTTATCCATAAAACCTTATAAAAGCTTGAGAATTTGCTGATACCTTTTTGGTAATTTACTCAATAAAAACTCCTTGTCCAGCACAAAGTCAGCAAAATTATGATATTATAAAAAAAAACACTTTTAATAAAACTTATACGGCATTTCTTCCCCCCGCAAAGTGCAATTATCTGCAAACTGAACTCAATCACAATAAATCCAACAGAAGAATTAGCGTCGTCAATAAAAGCGGAAGCGCGTGTTCACTGCACTTCCGGCAGCACTTCCGGCCCGTGAAAACGTGCGCGGCTGACATTGAAATGACGTGGGTGAGGTAAATTGATGCTGAGCGTACTAAACGTTGATGAGATTCGACATACACATAAAAAATACAGAACGGACATAGGAACATACAAGAAGTAAGAACACAAATGACAACAAAGAACAAACCTAATAGACACCTATTTCTAGAACTTAATCTAGTAATGATCAATATTTACCATTATTTGTAATGTTTACGTTTAAGTTGCTACTTACGCTAAGAATCATTTAGTAAGTTAAGTATATTGAGTTACAAAAAATCTAATTTATCATGATATCTTAGGTCCAAGAACTTTCGTGTTTTGTTAACGGGTGTGAACGAGAACGCGATTCGAAGCTCCAATCGCAATGCAAGTGGGTCAGCAGCGCACTAACTTGTGCTGCCACCTGTCGCCGGCAGAATGCTAAACAACACCTCCGCGGCTGCACACGGTGCTCGTATACCAGCTGCGATGTGGACCCTCGCTTACTGTCTTTGCTCTCCAATACTAGCAATAACAAAGTGGTATTCGGGAACTCGATTACGATTGCTATTGCGTTTTGACAAATTGGCCTTTGAAAAGATACCTACTGCAATTTTTATGGACATTTCGCACCAAAAAGATTGTGCCTAAAACGAATAATGACTCCTTGTATAAAATACTTAACTTACATTTAAATAAAAATACTTTTCATATTTTTGAAGATTTTCACCAATTTATTCTTCAACTTTTAAGACATTAATTATTTGAAAACGATGTGTTTTACTGTGTATCTCATTGCGCGGGATGCTGTAAAGCCAAATGCATCCTCAAGTTTCGCAAACGACTTCTTCCCTCTCCTGACTCCAATCTTCAATGAGATAATTTCAGTAGTAGTCTTGCAAATTTTCAGTTCTTACACATATTTTTAGTCACCATTTTGAAAGCTACTTAAATATACATATGTTTAACTCACAAAAAGTTTGTAGGGGTACATACAAACCTACTTTATACCCAATGTAAGTTTATGCATTTCCAATTCTATCCAATTTAAAGTTTGGCCCGGGGCTCCTCGATTTTCTACTTCCAATACTTAACCATAATTTAAGAAAGTTGATGTAATTTTCGATGGTTTTGTGGTTACTTGAAGAACGAGGAAAATGGTTTCCAAAACTAATCAAATCAGTCAGTATCAAGATTATTAGTCATAGGTTGAATACCAGCACTGAGAAGGAGTACCTACACGAAAGGAGACACTAAGAGGCGCACTTTAATCCTTTCACTACACTGATTCTTTCACCGACGAACATAGGCCCTTTCAGGCATGGTGGACCAATCAAGAAGGAATCAGTGACACGACAGGCAAGCAAGCAAGTATTATCTTTATTCAGTGCCTAAGGGTAACCTATAATTAGCTAGAGGTATAACGATAGGCCGTGGTGGCCCCGGCTGAAGAATAGGCCCCTCCATATCTACTTATCCGCGGAAGTCGTAAGAGGCGTCTAAGGGAAAAAGCTAGGAGATGGGCAGCAGCGTCCCTCATTTTAACAACGATAGCTCTAACTGCGCTCGCCAACCCGCATGCCCAGCGTGCTGAGTATGGGCAAATCCCCCCACATGATAAGGAATTTGCTGTCTGTGGGGGAGGCCATGTTCAGCAGTGGACGTCGAATGGCTGAAATGATGATGATGATTATAACGATAGACTACAAAAGTGGGAATACCCCGGGGAAAACCGATGAGTAGATTATAACCTACTCCGCTATTTACATAAAGGAATAATATTAACAAAGCTACGTCCAAATGAAACTGTCCAAAATAACTGAATATTCGACAACATATTTTGTTTGAAAATAATTACTCATGTCAAGGCTCGTGTTCTCAGTCTTTATGAGTGGAATTCCAGAAGATACATTTTATATTCTTTTGAACCTCACATCTGTCAACGTACGTCACCGCCTAAACAAAATCGCAAAGTTGATCGTACGGAGCCATATCCATAAAATTACATATTTTACATCAATAATATAAATATGAACGTTGTTATTAACAAACCGGCTAAAGACCCCAAGGTCTAAATGAAAATGGCATCCAATTTAAATTAATCCTCATTTCATCAGCTCTAATCCTTTTACGAGTGAATCCTGCAGAAGAGACTTCATAATGCGAGTATTATGTTACTAGCTTCCGCCAGTGGTGTCGCTCGCGTGGTAGACGAAAAAAATATTAACTGATTATATTCCAGGTCAAGAACTATTCATCGAATTTGATACCTATCGGTTCAGCTGCTACGGCATTATTGAACCACAAACATATAAACTTTCGCATTTATAATTTAGTAGGGTTTAGCTTGCAGGCTTACGGAAAATTATGGCTGCCATGGCTTTTGTTTTCACTTACATTTTTAATATTCCGTGGATGATCCCGCCTTTGTCTTGCTGTTTAGATTATGTAAATCCAGGCGCCGGCGCCGGAATTAAATACAATTTAGTGAAACCTTCGTAATGGAGTAGTAACGAATTATTTTCTGCATTAAAAAGGCTTTACGGCATATACAAGAAAATAACAAAGAAAACAAGTTTTTAGAATTGGTAATGGAAATTACTTACCTAATTATTTTCGTTTCTATTTTCTATTGACTATAACTAAACTAGGTCCCCCACGCTGCGTCTGTCTGAACGCAATAAACTCAAAAACAACTAAACGGTTTTTTATATTGTTTTAATGACTGGCCTCATAGCTCAGTTGGTAGTAACTCTGCCTTCTGCGCTAGAGGTTGCGGGTTCGATTCCCGCACAGGACAAACATTTGTGTGATGAATACAGATGTTTGTTCTGTGTCTGGGTGCTAAATATTTATCTATTATGTATATCAGTCTCTGGTACCCATAGTGCAGGCTATGCCTAGTTTGGGATCAGTTGACCGTATGTGAATTGTCCGGAATATAAAAAAAAAAAAAAAAAATCAATGGGCGGAGTGATTCATTACGAAGATTTTGTGTAGATTGGCTGAAATATGACGATGATTATTGAAACTCTCGGAGAAATCGTAAACCAGTAGATATACCCGTGCGAAGACGGGACGGGTCGCAGTATGCTATAATTATTATAGGATCAATTCAAAACTGGTTCATGGATATAACAGAAACACATTAACCTCAAAACCGGCAGGATTTTTGTAGCAAACTCCTTTCAACAACGTTCGGGGACGTCAAAAGGATGCGCTTAAATTTAACGATCTTTCCGCAAGCAAAGTCAGATTCTTGCTAAACTCGTGCCCAGAGAGATGTAATAAGCAAACGCGTGTGCTGTTTATACTGCCTGTAAAATGTTTATTGAAAAATTTCGCAACCGGTGTTGCAACGATTCGGCATTAAACTACGCTACTTGCTTGCTTGCCGTGTCACTGATTCTTACGTGGTCATCCTGTATTATTTCAGTGACAAGATTAAAAAAAAAAAAAAAAAAATATTCCGGACTTATCACTCACGGTCAGCTGATCCCAAACTAGGCATAGCCTGTACTATGGGTACCTGATATACATAATAGATAAATATGTAACACCCAGACACAGAACAAACATCTGTGTTAATCGCACAAATGCTTGTCCAGTGCGGGAATCGAACCCGCGACCTCTAGCGCAGAAGGCAGAGCTACTACCAACTGAGCTATGAGGTCTGTCAAATTGATTGAGGTATGGTGGCCCTGAAAAGGGCCTATGACCGTCGGAGGAAGAATCAGTGTAGTGAAAGGATTAAAGTGCGCCTCTCTGATAGTGATAAATGCGATTGAATCAAGGAATGTCCGTTGTCTGTGGACTCCATCTGGAAAACAGACGTGAGTTCCAATTATATATGAAATAACTCTGTACATATGTTAAACTAGTTTCTTCATGCGGCCCCGGTCGCGTGGTACCCTGATGAAAAAGGTGCCTTTATGTTTTTCCCAAAATTCCAGTTCAAGAATTATATCAGTTAGCCCACAATGGCATGATTGAATAAGAAACAAACAAACATCCACACAAAGGATGATATAACTTTAATCGGACAGCAAAAACTATTGTGATAGTTTCGTCCCACAAATCTGGGTATATTGTCTCTTTGCATCCTACCATTAGTTCCAAATCGAGTCTATAAATTGCCAGTCTGACTAAATTTACGTTTAATCACTATATCACATGGTACCTAAAATGGAATCAATCAGCAAATGAGTCCCGTGTCCGCAAACCCACCGGATTACGCTGACGGATTGATCGTTTCATAAAGTTTTTATATGTTCGGACTTGACACACTTACTAAACCTTTTTACATCCTAAAATAAATATTTATTTACTTTCACAAATCGTATTTACGTGACCTGCTTTATGTGGCATAATCATGGCATAATCAATCACCATGCATGGTAGGTACCTTATAAGATGAGTTCGATAAATAAATATAATATGTATATCATCATTTGAGCCGTAGGACGTCCACTGCTGCGCTCGCTCTTCATAGAAAATAAGTAAAGATTGTTTAAAATTTTTCTTACATTCAATATCGAGAACCTAATGTCTAGACAAACCTAACATAGGTTTTAAGACATTTACTACCATTCATTTGTATTCCTTTTGTGTAATAAATAAATATAAATATAAAATATATAAATACATGGGCCTCCCCCATAGATTTCCAGAAACAATCTTTTGGGGAATGCCAAGCGCAGATATACATATATTGTTGTTAATAGGGAACGCTGCCCATCCCCTAGCCTTTTTCCCTTAGTCGCCTCTTACGACGTCCACAGGTAGAAACACAGCCGGGGCCACCACGGCAGTTCGATAAATACTTTAATCTGACTCATTTTGTGTGTTCTCAAATTGATCATATTAATCTACAGCCACCAGTCCACTTCCGGAAGGCGAATGTTAATGTTAATTATCCAATCTGCCCCTCCGGCCCGGCCGGCTTCGAGTTACGGCCGGGATTTGCCAACCACGATTACTATACCACTGTATTGCCTGATAGATCCAACTGTTGGTGACTTTTGCTTGCCAAGACTCAGTGAGCGCAGTATTACGACCGTATTATATTGGAGACGCTTGGCGCCCAACGTGGTGCATTATTTTTATTTAAAAACTCGGTTACACAAAAACTCTTTGCTCTCGACACTACTTTCATGCAATTTATCAAGAAAAAACATTTTTGTCATATCTAAACGACGCTCGTCACATGTGCCACGAACTGCCATTAAAGTTTAAACTCTACTGTAGCGACAACCACAGCTAACTAGTGAAGCCACAACTAACCAGTTCCAAGTGGTTTTAAGCGGATTCAACCGGCTCGAACCGAAGCAGGAAGTGTTCAGAAACGTGATCTTCGGCACAGGGGGTAGATTTACAGTTAATTGTGTTTTCGATCCTTGGAAGAAAATATCTTATGATTCAAATATTTTTGTGAGAGGTTTACGAGAGTTTACGATTATTCTATTCTATTCTGTTCTAAAGCGTATGGGCTACCTCAACATCATCAGCTTGTAGCCACTATTTTTGGCTATGTCCACTGCTGGACATAGCCCTCCCCCAAAGAGTTCCATGACGAACGGTCTTAAGCTTTTTTCATCCACCGATTTCCCACAACCTTCACAATGTCGTCGGTCCATCGTGAACGTGTGGTCTCCCTTCCTAATACTTCGTCGCAGAGTTCGTAATCGCTGTTCGAGAACCTTTATTCCCAAAGGTTGTCGGTTCTGCAAGCTATATGGCCTGCCCATTGCCACTTCAACTTGCTAATTCTGAGAGCTATGTCGGTGACCTTGGTTCTTCTACGGATTTTATCACGAATGTATTATCTATTGATCATTTTTATCTCTGGAAGATGTGAACCGTTTCCTAGGGGATGTAGACCGACGTCTTAGTCACATTACACAGTCACATGAACCACCCCGTCACTCGTCGGATGGAACAATGAAAATGATGATGGAGGAAAGAAGCCTTTAAGAACCCTACTGAGTCCACTGACTAAGTTACCGGCAGATATATTACTCTCTTCTTCTATGATTTAAGAGCTTAGCTCTTGTCGGTGTAATGATGTAATTTACTCCATTGTATATCTATCTTCATATACCTCTCAAAAGTCCTTTATAATATTTACAAAGCTCTATTATTTACAAAGCTTGAGAAAGTTAAGCTAAGAAAAGTATAGTACTAACAGTGGAAACACAAAGAAACGCAGTACAGAGCGGGCGCATACATTTTAATATCATTAATTATTTACGACTACACGCGATCTTGTTCTCGTGACGTGATCTAATGGAAACAAACTGTTTATTACAGTGCAAAGTGAGATGAAATGCTTCTGTGGAATATTTCAGAGTTACCTCTTTAATATGGTGACATTCGCTGCACTGTTGAGAACTTGTGTTTTATTTGCTTGCTTGCTGGTCGTGTCACTGGTTCTTTCTTGGTCATCCTGCATCAGGAAACCAGTGAGTATTCTTAATTCGGCGATGGGCAACCTGTCTCGTATGGAATACTCACTACTGCAAAATGTGGCCATGTGCCAAATATGCGTACCTATCTACATGTCTCTACCCCCCTTAAACAACTTCAAGGATCTGATCTTGGGGATAAAAGTCGAGAACCAATTTATTTTCTTGTCTTTTCAAATTAATAATTTCCGTGTCCACCCCTTTAGTGGCGCTGAACATTGCTTAGCTTAGAACAACTAGAGAAATAAACTGTGAGCTCTCAGCTCATCGATCGCACATTATTCAGTTTAAAAGAAAATAAAACAAAATATACTCGCAAGTAGTACTCGTTTCCTAATGGATAGTTCAGCCAGCCATCATCAGGGGTACTAACTTAAAGCCGATGGAGCTTTCAAGTTATATGAAAACACTTGTACATCACGAGTGCAATTTAAGTTGCGGTGAAGTAATTTGCGGGGCTTAGCCTCGACGTGAGCGAATACATACATACACACGACGTGTCGGTATAACCCTCGATACCGGCAGCCGACGTGTTTATCCGTCGGTAGGTACGATGTAGGATTTGCAGGAATTGGTTCGGAAAAAAAGTAAATAACCGAGAAAAAATATCTTTATTTACAGAAAGAAAATTAAAACGAATACAAGTAAATATTTACAAAATACACAAGAAACAGTAGAGATATCTAAAGACCGTTACAAACGATCTATAGATAGCTCAATTGATCCAGATCACTACCAGTCGAAAGCGTCCCTAAGACGCTGTCGGAATTGCTACGCTGGACGGCAATGCTTATCCGTCGGGCCAAATAGGAGACAGCTCTTGGATCACGCGTCGCTTCGATCAGACGCCATGATATTATTTTGAAAAAATATTAAATTATATAAATAGATTCACGACTTATATCCCCTAAAATGGTATACATCTTTTTAGATCTGTAAGCGATCAGATGTCTAGATAGGCACTCAGAAGCACGCCCAAACATTTGGCCCATACTTACTAGGTACTAATAACATTTGGGATGTGTATGTAACACAATGCGGTAATTCTCCAATATCATCATCATCCGTTTGAAGACCACTACTGAACATCGGCCTCCCACAGATTTTCGGAGTGACTTCTTATCATGTGGGGCGAATTTGCGCATACGCCTCAGTACGCTGGGCATGCGGGTTGGCGAGCGCAGTTACAGTTATATTTGTAAAAATAGGGGACGCTGCTGCCCATCCGTTACCTTTTTTCCCTTAGTCGCCTCTTACGACTTCAGCGGGTAGGAGATATGAAGGGCCTATTCTTCAGCCGGGGCCTCCACGGCCACAATATAATTCACCAATACAATATTGTCCAAACAATAGTGCCGCTAAGCCGACTTGATAACTTGTTTCCGTAACAAGCTACGGTTAAGCTGAACAAATTTCAAGTAAACGCGAGCATTGCGCGCTAACACTATTAAGCTCTGATTTCCTGAAAACCAACCTCCGTCCCAACCACCGTCATTCATTACGACGGCTGTGGTCAATCAATATAGCCCACGGCGCGGTTTTAGTAGCCGTTGATGTTTATGTTATGTCGATATGTATTCATGTTCATTTATTCATGCTCAATGTACATAGTCAGCTTATATGTTATGTTGTAGCTTAAATTAGGTACATAAAATGAAAATATTTTAGTCATATTTTACAAACTATACACTACTTCAATTATCTAGTACATTTGTCGATTATTATAAGGAAGAATGTCAACATTTTGGGTTAAATAGATACTGACTTCCAAGAACCCAAACACTTACCTACTTCTTTAAAAGTTCCAAGGTATGAAAGAAAAGTTCAAAGAGCCTCTAGGGGCACTTGTGAATCCTTTCGTCACTCTGGTTCTTTTACCAACGATCATTGGCCCTTTTCAGGGACACCATACTTTAACCTGGTCACTGACCGAGAAAGAACGTGACACGGCAAGCAAATAAACACGTGAATAAATAGTTCAACTTTTTTTTTTTTCTATTCCCGTCGTAATCGCACACGGTCAACTGATCCCAAACTAGGCATAGCCTGTACTATGGGTACCAGAGACTGATATACATAATAGATATATATTTAACACCCAGACACAGAACAAACATCTGTGTTAGTCACAAATGTTGGTCCAGTGCGGGATTACCCGCGACCTCTAGCGTAGAAGGCAGAGTTACTACCAACTGAGCTATGATTGTCGCGTCTCTGTAATGTTACGGCTGTTATTTGTCGGTCTCCGCTTCTTGGGTATTATTAGGACTTGGGTACACCCACTATCCGTAATTAGTGTCCTGAACTCGGAGCTTCTAACTTATGATGTAAGATTGTGGTGAGTTTTTGTCTCGGGTCGTTTATCAATGGCCATGTGGTGGGTCTGTGCTTTGTAGTTCTTATATCTGCAGTGAAACCGCAATCTACTAACCCTGATGTTCTACGTCGTTGCTCATCACTTATTAAAGTCATACTGACATGAATCTGAGTTATTTGCATCGGAATTGCGAAAAACTATCTTTGATTTAGTCCCCCCATCCCCATTCCATCATCGGACAACCAGACGCACGGACACGCGACATCCGTTCATGGTTGATATACCACCTTGCCGCACCAAGTGTTTTGCGTCTACCTTTATAATGCGGACAGCCAAAGAGTGGAACTCGTTGCCGGCGTCTGTGTTTCCGAATACCTATAATTTGGTGTCTTCCAGACCAGAGTGAATAGGTTTCTTCTAGGCAAAGGTGCTACACCGTAGACCACATCATTACTTAACATCAGGTGAGACTGTGGTCAAACGTTAGCCTATTTTGTATAAAAAAAAAACGATTGAGAGAGCTTCAGTTTTTGTATATTATAATGTTTCGGTACGACAAAAGTTTATAAGAAGGATATAAGGGGAGGTGGACCAAGGAAAACTAATGGATTGTGTGAAAGACGCCATGAGTAAGAAAGGAGTGACTACTGACATCTTAAGTACCTGTTAACCTTGCGTAGGAGGTCTATTAAATTAGCTCTTGCTGGATATTAGCACAACTAATTGTGTTTATGAAGATCAATCCAATTACCTGATCAGGATCATCTTCAGTGAATTGGGTCAGTGATTACAGTTCTGTGATTATTCCAGAGCACATCATTACATTAAGGTGCGTCTGTGCATGGTATCTATTACAGTAAATAGGTAGGTACATATATAAAAATCGGGTTTCCGTCAAGTGATATCCCTAATTATGAAGTACCTAAAACCTTAGGTACTTCATAGGATCATTTCCGATTGGTACATTATTTATTTATCAACACACTTGCTCTTATGAGCAGCCACTTTATAGTGAATCTAATTTCACCGCAATTAGGCACATAATGATACCTGTAATCAAACTGTGACTTTTTCATTGCTCTTATTCACAAACGTGAGTTATTTTATTGGTTGAGTTGCTTTGTTCTTAAAAAAGTTTCGATACGAAAAAGATCCTGCGCAAAAGTAAAAAAAAAACTCATTCTTTTAGTCTATGGCCGATCACCATTGTAAGATGCGTGCGCATAGGAAAACTGTCTAATTTTTATCGCCATTGCGAAAAAAATCACATCTCGTTTTTACAGTTATTTTTAGTAGGTATTATTTTATTCTCAAGTGTGTTGAAAAACGTCGTATGATACACGTGTATATTGATGATTACCATCCTCGGCTCTCTTAAGACCCTCGCCTAATCACTAACATAACACACTTATACCATAATGTACTATTATTTTAGCCGCGTCTACGTTGTATATGGCCGTCATTTGTATGTCGCCGTTTTATAAAAACCCGAGGCTCTCGTCTGTGGTGAAACTTGGGAGTTTGAGCGACACTGATGCAGTTGCAACTTGCGCGCGTTTCTGAAACTCTGTAACCGTTTTATCGAGTTTGAGAGCTCAGAGGTACTCTGCTTGCGAATTTGTGACCGTTGTAGTTTTTACCCGACTACAGCAAAGCAAAAGGAGGGTTTGGCTTTTACGGGAAGCGCTTACAGAAGACTTAGCCTTTAAGGATTCTTTGATTCTTAGGCAGGTATTTATATAAGGAAAGTAATAAAGTCCCCACGCCCCTAAAGATGTGATATAAAGAATATCTAGATTTTTGACGAATGAAGCTTAGTTTTTTTTATTAGAAATTGGTATACGATTTAAGTTGGATATTTGTATCATGTATAATAATATACCAATAGAAACTAATCTTTATTTACACAAAGAAGGGTTTCGGAAAAACACTTTTAGTTATAGTTTAGCAAAAACAATTAAAAACTGTGTTTTTCGCGTATTTACGATTGTGCAGCTGTCGGCAATGCTGCTTAAGAGCGAAATCTGATTTAAACTTTGATTTAATGATGCTATGGCATACATATTAAAGTGCAAGCATCGAGACTGGTAGTCGGAAAAAAGCGCCTTAACTATTTTCCACAAGATTTTAAAACTGACTTCGAAATAAACTCATAATAAAAGACGCTGTCTGACTGCAGGTAGAATACTTGAAAAACAAACACATTTAACTGCAGCGATGGGAAAGTTGCCTTAGTATTTTCGCCAAAGCGGCGAGTGTCAGAAATATCCGCAATTTATCACGAGTTGCTTCCGTGTGTCGCGGGAAATCGCATTAGCGGGCGCGCGCCTTAACTTCGCGAGGACGATACTCGCAATGCAATGACAAACGAATCATATTTCTCATAGATTTTGTACCAATTTGAAACAGTCATAAAGTGACAATATTTACTTGCGGTGCACTTAGGCATCCCCTCAAAATGGCACGAAGAACGGGCAGAGGCATTCTCTATCCACTGCAACTGCAACATTTACTTTGCTGTATTTTTATTTTTGCTTAATATTAGGTATATAACGTTAATATTACTCCTGTATTTTTATTTCGAGCATTTTTTTTAATTTCCCTCACGGACTGTCAATATTTTCATCAGAATTGCAGATTAGTCGCACCGGCCCCGGGGGCCCAGCCCCGGTACCGGGGCGGATGGCAAAAATATGTTAAACGGAGTTATTTGCTGCCAAAACCGCCATATTAAACACGGTAGTACTTACTTAAATCCTGTAAGTTTGATCGGAACTTGTGTGACAAATGCTCATGTCGCACCCATACCGGTAAATGTTGGGACCGATACCATTCAAGTTGTAGATCACTATGTCTATTTGGGTCAGACGATACAACTAGGTAGGTCCAACTTTGACAAAGAGGTCAACCGACGAATCCAACTCGGATGGGCAGCGTTTGGGAAACTTCGTCATATCTTGTCATCACAGATACCGCAGAGCTTCAAGACGAAAGTCTACAATCAGTGCGTGTTGCCAGTGATGACATATGGCACTGAGACTTGGTCGCTAACTATTGGCCTCATACACAAGCTCAAAGTCACTCAACGGGCTATGGAGAGAGCTATGTTCGGAGTTTCGCTGCGTGATAGAATCCGAAATGAGGAAATCCGTAGAAGAACCAAGGTCACCGATATAGCTTTCGGAATTAGCAGGTTGAAGTGGCAGTGGGCCGGCCATATAGCTCGCAGAACCGATAACCGTTGGGGAACAAAGTTTCTCGAGTGGCGACCACGAACCGGACGACGCAGTTTTGGAAGCCCCCCACCCGATGGACCGACGACATTGTGAGGGTTGCGGGAAGTCGGTGGATGGAGAAGGCTTAAGACCGTTCGTCGTGGCACTCTTTGGGGGAGGCCTATGTTCAGCAGTGGACTTCATCAGGCTGATGATGATGATGATGATGATGATGTGTGACAAAACCGCTAAACATTATTACAACTTCGATTAAATGTTCGATAGTTTGATTAATATTTGAAACTTTGTTAAAACACCACATCCTCTTAACTCAAGTCGAACCAACAAGTCACTACTCATCAACTAGCAATACAAAATGAATTTACGTCTGAAAAAAGAAGAATAGCTTGCGATATCTTTATAAAAAAAAAACAAATTACTTAAATGAAATTCTAAAACATAAATTGACACTCGTATACTATGAAATGATTATCGTGACAGGCATGCCCCTAGCGGTATACGATAGTTCATACTTTTATATTACTTTTTTATTTTATTAATTTTGTTATGTTTCGTCAAATTTTATAACTTTGCTTCTTTAAATTTTATGATGCTTTGAAATAAATGGATTTTATTGTATAATTATAGTTAAGAAGGCGGAAGAGCGGTCAAATGGAGGTCTATGGGACCTGTGATGGAGGCCTGTGTTCAGCAGTGGACGACCTACGGCTCAAATGATGATACTATGAAAACAGATGGGTGTAGTTGATTAAATATTTAATTTTAATCTTTTTATGTTATTTCATAGCAGCATTTGCGTCTAGGGTTTCTTATGTGGTCTATGGGTGAATTATAAAAATAAATTCCTGATACTGCCTTTAACGGGTTAAGGGCTTTGTAAATAATATACAAAAACTATAATAGCGACAAAGTCGCCTTTCACCGATATTTCTCTTTATTGAAATTTAAAAGAGCTGCTTTTCAAAATGTTTTTCTTTCAATTTACGCCCGTAATATAGAAGAGACGCGATGGCCGATTAATAAAAGACAAGGTTTAAAATAAAATATTTAGCGAAATCACAGGTTTTTCCGCGTAAACTAATAAGACCATCAGGACAATATTTCTTTGTGGTCCAGGTGTTTGCGGTCGTCAAATCTCGCCATCGCTTCTTAGGAGACCGCGGCTTTATTTTATGAAGAGTTATCGAACGGGTGAGCATCTGATTGCGGCACTTTGAACAATTTGGATCAAAGAGGCGAATCCAAGAGGCGAAATTAGTGATTTTTGACGTAAATGGACCCTTTTTGTTACCAATGGAAGTCAACAAAATGGATCTATTTTGTTACAATTTTGAACAAATTGTGGTGAAATCTTAAGATTGCTTGTAAAAGCTGAAACGTTACATCGTTTACGTCCACATAATTTTTGAGCAATTCATTTCCCGGTACCTCTTTAGGGTTGAAATATAAGGGTGATTCATAATTTGTATACTGTCCCAAAAAGGGCTTATTCTACACCCAACTTACAACAAACTAAATAGTCGGATATTTTGTAATAAGATTTTTTAAGTTTTTAAATTAGGTTTAAAGAACTTTAGCACATCGCTAGGGACTTTGCTATATAAGCGTACACATTGCCCTTTAAAGGATTAACTAACCCTAGTGAGCCTTATTACTAAAGCCGGACCTATTTTAAGAAAGCGAGAATTTTTCAAAGCCATGGTTTAAATTCCCACTCGACGAATTTTGCTAAAACTACTTTTCAACTCCGTAATAAGTACTGGCTAATCCTACCTTATTTTAAGGTAGAATTAGCCAGTACTTATAAGGCCTTAGAGATGGGAGCTTTTATTTTAGTTTACGGTTCATTAAAAACTAACGAACTCGTGGGCTAGTGCCCTGCTTAGATGCAAGAGGATCGATTCCCACGGCAGGACAAATGTTTGCATTTTCTGCAAATATATGTTCCGGTTCTGGGTGTTGTCTGGTACCATCCATGGTACTCGTTGTGGCTGATACCCACGACACCAGAAATCCCAGAGTAGAGTTAGGACTATGTGGATGAATGAAGATGGCCAAGTACGAAATGACAAACTTATATTTTGCGATCGCTCACTTAGTTCACAGTATGATATTGACCGCAAATAGGTATATATTTGTTTTCAAAAAGCTCCACCGATTCGAAATAAATCTTAGCTAGGTATATTTATTGATCGCTAAAACCTCCAATCCGTAAATTATTTCCAAATCATTAGTGCCCTTTTTGCATTTCAGCCACTTTTTCCTACAAATTGGAATCCATTTGAATGGAAAAAAGTTGAAAATCCTGACTTCTCCCTTTATTTGCGCCACAAAGGCTCTTAGTTAGGCTCTCTCATTGTAAATTTCACACAGTTCTGAAATACACAGTTTTTGCCATTTCCATACAAAATAAGACAGTAATTGCCATATCTTTTTAATGCAATGCGTTAGAAGCTTGATTTTTTTAAAGGCATTATAAGCTCTCAGTTTTGATACCTATTTCAAGTTGATATCATTATCTATTCCTGGCTTTACTGTATTTTCGATGTGAAACAAAGCTTTAAATGTATAAGGGTAAAAATAGCTTGGGTTCCCTGAAAACCTCCAATACCTTCAATAAATTGTGGCAGACCAGTGTGTAGCGAGTGTGTGTAATAGTGTGCCTGTGCCTTGTAATTGTGTTGTATGTACAAGTACCCACTGCTTGTTCCACATAGTTCGCGAAATGGGCTGAAGTTTGGCTTACTTACTGATTATAAAATAAATCAAATACAAATTCAAAAGGTGTTTATTTTAATAAAATCACTAGGATCACTTTGAAACGTCTTAGCAAGTAGGTGAAGCTATGTCTGTTCCTAGCCAAGCCTAGAAGAATCAATAGCCAAGTTACTACGGTTTTCCATCCGTGCCCGTGTCGGGTTAAAATATTATGTTGGCAATGGACTAAAACTGCGAAGGAAGCATGAAACTCTTAAGGTGCTTCGTTAAAGCACGTATTTTTCGAGGTGATAAATCAATAGCTCAGCCAGCATTCGAACCCACAGCCACTTTAAAAATAATCAGATCCTTAGTAGACGTAATTCTACAATAGCATACCCTCGTCGTTCCGCAGTCGGATAAGCCCTTAAATAATGGAAGCGCCGTAAACAGCGTTATAATCGGGCATCGGCCGTATTCCTAAACAGTTCGATTGTGGGAATAAATCTCTGCAAAACGGCCTGGATGCCCCAGGGGTACTCGGACAGCGTTTACACTGGCGACAGTACAATACCTGCTAATAAGCTACGAGCTGGGAAACCAATATATATTTTTCCATCAGGTTTACCAGGTGTTATGTAAGTTACTTCTTTATTATGGCCAGACAAATGCTAACAAAAGCGCAGAGGGATGAACGCCAGGCCCTTCGCAAACATTGCCAGGTAGAGCAAGAGTGACATTCAAAACTGAATCAGCGAGCGAAATCAAGCCCATTCATTCACCAACCCTCTTAGGGTGTTACCACAACAATTGATCAATCGTCGATCCATAATAGAATGGAACAGTCGACGTTGATCGACAGGTGCTACCACACCAATCTATCAATCGTTCATCGATTTGTGGTAACACTCATCGACCAGTACCCGTTGATCAGCCAAAGCTGCCACACAAATCGTTCGACGTCCTTCGATTGGTCTGGTAACAACCTTATTAACAACAGCTGCGCTATCATAAGTCGATAAGCTTACCTTACAGTTGGCTACTTCTTAGATCTTTTAGCGAGCTACTAACCACACGCACTGTGCTGGCACGTGTGAATGCGTCTTTCATTCAATGAGAACCCTTGCCCACGGGACACGCGGTGCGGAATCCTAATGAAAACGCTCTTTGTTAGAATACTGTATGAGAGGGCTTGGGAAACGGTACGTTAATCTTTGACGATTAGTTGCTTCGTTGTTTCAAGAAACGGTGACCGTTGTTATCCGCCGTACTTGTGCAGATACTCTCCATCTATCAATTATTTTCCGGTGAAAGTCGATAACTGTAAGAATTTACGCCATGTAGTTTTATATATTTCAAAACATTTTTTAAGCACTTTTGAATGTGTTCATGTTTTGCATATTTTGTGGTGGCTGGCAGAAATGACCGCCTTTTTGTATTGATGTTGGTAAAAAGGTATTATAGGTTACTCATCTTCTCAGCTAATACATACTGACAGTACATGTCAATCCTAATCTTAGACTGAGTTAACATCAAATTTGCTAAAGGACACTTGGATGTTTGTCTTCAGAAACCAAACCCACTTCTTCATTCAACACTTTCCCATCCCCCACTCCTCAGATCTTGCCGAACTCGGCGCAAACATTCAAATCGGCAAGTTCGGGGAGTTCCGCGAACTATCGCCGCTGAGCAAACCAATTAAGCCGTCCCACGAGACTACTGGGCGTTTCCTGGGCTTGTTCGACCATGTTGATTGATTCCAAAGCTAGTTACAGGCTCGTATCTTTAATAGTAGAATTTCGAGGGGAAATTTCTTATCGTGAGGACGCTCAAACGGTTCCATATGAAAATGAGTGCCGCTACACTTTGTGAAGCGGCATTATAGCTGAGATGGGACCTATTTTGGCACACACGCACGGACTAATATTAATAATCACAATTGTTTTTTTTTTTCTAATTGGCTAGTCAAGTTTAGTTCTATTTAGTTTGTTGTTCCCTACCTCTTCCTATAAATTAGTTTTTTTTTATTAGTTTGTGCATTTATTTTATTTTTCTATTTTGTGTTAGTCTAGAATAAACATTTTGCTTTCTTGTTTTTCTTTCTTTCTTCATTAGCATTCGACCTAATAATATTTTTATTTCGTCCCAGAACTAAAGAACGACATGTATCTGTAGTGTCTCAGTGAGCGCACTGCATCTTTTCACCACACTGATTCCCTACTAGGTTGATGCCAGGTTTCCACCTAAGTAGATACCTTCAAGTGAACTAATTTGTTATCTCGACGCGGGATGACGGGTAGCAATCAAACGCTTCACTCGATAAATGGAACGGTGAGCCGTGCGAGCGTCGACTGTGTTTGAATGACTAACGACATGAGCCTTGCATGATTGTTACCTTTAAACTAGCTGATACGTGAGCCTTGCTTTTTAAAGTGATGTTTAAAGACCTACTACAACGAAACGAATGCTAGGGGATGGGCAGCAGCGTCCCCTATTTTAGTAACGATAGCTCTCACTGCGCTCGCAAACCCGCGTGGTGAGTATGGGTAAATCCCCCAATGGATTTTCCATCGGAAAATGTATGTGGGCTATACTAGTGCCCTCAAACGGTGAAGGAAAACATCGTAAGGAAACCGGCATGTCCTAGAACCTTAAAATTCGAAGACATGTGCACGAAATAATCTTCTAAGAGGCGCACTTTAATCCTTTCACTACACTGATTCTTTCACCGACGGCCACAGGCCCTTTTCAGGGCCACCATACCTCGACCGGGTCACTGACCTAATACGACAAACAAGCAAGCCGGTACCGACAAACTAACGTGCATCCATTCAAACGTTGAACACGCTACATTAACTACGTGATCTGTTAAGAGCAAGACAATCTGCGAGCGTTTCGTCTAAAGAGAACTAGTGTGGTGTGAGGAGATTCCTCGAGTACACTGCATCGCACAACTCATATAAGTGAGACTCACAACTCAGCGGTAATGGCTATAACAATTTATTTTCCACTTCCCTCGTCCCGGAGACATTTGGAATATTCCAGACGTGAGTTATTTTGCTTCTTATGGATGTAGCAGCTGGCTCACTCCACGCAAATCACTTCTGCAGACTTGGTTTGAAACCGGCATCATCATCAGTCGCTAGGTTTTCTTGGTCCTTGCTGATGACAAGGTTGAGGATCGCGGCCTCGAGAGGATCTAATTATTGTGCGCCTGACAGAAGAAAGGTTCTAGGACGTGTTGGTTACCTCACGATGTTTTCCTTTACTGTTTGTTTTTTATCTATTACTAGCTTCCGCCCGCGGCTTCGCTCTCGTGGTACCTACATAAAAAACCTATATGCTACTCTAGGTAAAGAACTGTATCTATTCCAAGTTTCAACGAAATCGGTTGAGCCGTTACTACGTGATTGGATAACAAACAACCAAACATCTAAACATCCAAACATCCTCACAAACTTTCGCATTCATAATGTTGGTAGGATATAATTTATTATTAGACAGGCCTCATAGATCAGTTGGTAGTAACTCTGCCTTCAGCGCTAGAGGTAGCGGGTTCGATTCCCGCACTGGACAAACATTTGTGATTAACACAGGTGTTTGTTCTGTGTCTGGGTGTTAAATATTTATCTATTATGTTTACCAGTCTCTGGTACCCATAGTACAGGCTATGCCTAGTTTGGAATCAGTTGACCGTGTGTGAAATGTCTGGTATTTTTTTTTTTTTTATTAATTTTTATGATAAAATCCTTGGTGTAAGCCTGGAATTCTAATCCATGACCCGCAGATCAGAAACCGGGCTCACTACCACCATACATCACACACCTACATTTACCTGCTCACCCCAACGGGCTACCATGAAACGACTGACTGTACCAGCTGTCATCGAAGTTCCGCAGCACTCCATGTCTTCGGCATTCTCATGCAGAAGCGAGCGTGTCGTTACGTTTATTTGGCAATCAGCTTCGCTCTGCACCCGGTTTTGATTTACATACGAACATAATACATTATGTACCTACCTACATGTAGAAATGTTTACGATGGTAAAAGATTTGGAGTTTGTGGCTTTTACTTTGGAAGTACCTACTTAAATCTTTCGAGAGTTTGGAACGGGGAATTTAGTTTCTTTAGAAACAGATTGTTACTCTTCTTATAAGCGTCGATGGGCTTGCAACCTGTCGTTTATGGAATGCTAACTGTAAAATATATGCAGGTGCCAATTGTAATATTAGGTCGTGCCTCTGACTACCTTCATATTAAAGGATCTGAACGCATTCAGATCTAAGAGGATGTCTACTATCCTATGAGATAACAGCCGTGAGCGACCTCTATTTAATACTTATATAGCGGTGAAGTAAGTCTTCTGGTTATTGCCATCTCGATCCTACTTCCATTTATAATATTAACACTCAATTTAAATATAAATCCACCAATTGCCCAGTGTTTTACCACACACAAACAATATACCTGAGCTGAATCCCCTTTTGTGTGTCATTGACCTGATTCTAATGTACAATTGGTACATCCAAACCACTCTGACTGCCTTTGCACGTGAACACGGTGGCTATCCAGACGTTCTTTCACAATACATTGTTTGAATCAGTAAAGTAAGTTAGTGTCCCCCTGAGCTGTATTGTCAAGTTTAAGAAGTTTTGTATATCGCACAGAATTAAAAAAAAAATATTTAAATAACATATTAGTTTATTTTTATTTGGGTGTCTTCAAGACCAGAGTGAATAGGTTTCTTCTAGGCAAACGTGCTACACCGTAGACCACATCATTACTTAACATCAGGTGAGATTGTGGTCAAACGTTAAAAAGCTATTTTGTATTAAAAAAAATATATTAAAAAAAACAGATTTTATATTTGGTAACTGTTAGTGAATCATAATAATTGTGCTCGGAAGTGCAGCAGTAATGGCTTTTTTTCAACGAGTCCAGCTGTCAGTAAGCGTGGGTACGGCTGTTCTTGCAACGGCCTGATTGCCAGCTTTCTAGTATTAACCCGAAGAAAACTTTGCCAACTTTGTGAGAACACAACCATTATCACCGCTGTCAGAAATAGATGTTCTACATCGTCGTCATCTAAGCTACTGCGGTTGGTCAAACTTCAAAATCCATTTATTCATTAAAATCGCAAGGATCTTTTTGATCCTGATCCTGGCTATAACTCATAGGGCGTTGTGAGCCTAGTAGCTCGCAAATCAGCGCCGAACGTTGCTAGCAGCGCCTAGTAACGTTCGGCGTGATGATGATGATGATTGTATTTGAATGTGCAGTGTGCGGCCACTACATGCATGTGAGAAGGCGTTGAAAGACAGTTTTTCGCTCAATTAGTCTCAACTGTGAGTGCTCGCGTGTTTGCGGACAGATCCCTGTTTTACGGAATACGGAACTCTGTGCTTGCTCCATTCCCTTCTGATTGAAAACGGTTTAACAGTTTAGGATGTACTGAATTCTGTGTCTTGAATTGTGTGAATTATATTGACTTTAATATCATTGAACGAGCGAGCGAAGCGACCGAAGATCTCTCAAACAACTTGGACAAATCGGCGTTGTATTGTATGTTTATTTGTAAGATGCTCTTACAAATAAACATACAATACAACTTTCGAACCGACCGTCAACGTCAATCCGAATTGCATGGAATTTAGTTGGTCAACAGGTTGTTCTATAAGTTTGCTGGTAAGAATATGAAAAGAGTCGTTTTTGTTTAGGCTGTGACGTCAGTTGAAAGATTTCTGGTACAAATTCATCTAAAATCTGACACGCTCGCATTTGAATGGCAAAAAGACATGGTAAGGACCAAGCCCTCCTTCATGGAACAAGAAAAGTATGCTTAAAATCCCACAGCACTTTCCTACGACTCAATTCGCCAACAGTGCCATAATACTAATCGGGCCATACAATCTACTTGATGCCTTTCTAAATTACACCTTAATGTCGTTGCTTTTAAGTGGGTTTTCCCCTGTTACGGGTATTATCATTTATAGTTTAATTTTATAGTATTTACGAGGGACCAGCTTTTTGATGGTTCCATGTTTTTGTGATGTTTATCTTGCTTTTAAAGATGGTTTGGTTCTTACTTTATTATTAGGACTCTTTACCCCACCATTAACATAATATTGCAGTGGTCCCTTCTTTTTAAGTGGCAATTAAAAACCTGTGTGGTGATAGGGTTTGCGAACTGTTTTTTTGTAGGCAAGCTCCACCACAAGCTCTTATCACTAATTAATAAGTACCAAAACCAATTGAGGAGTGTAACCTTGTAGCTTTAAAAACTATTGATTGATATTGCATAAGTTTTAAGCCTCTGAAACTAAATTCTTCAGCAGTGGATGTAAAATCATCATCATCATCAATGCATGCTGCTCTTTATGACATCTCCTACGATCATGCAGCCACCCCGAATATAAATAGAAATAGTCCGCGATTATTCTCAACTAACCTGCCTAATCCATCGCAGACAGCCGTCATAAATCCGAGCCGTACGGCAACGGCTTGACAGTGAGCGAAGACGCACATACGGCCAACTTGCGTTCACAGCAAGCGGTGACTGGAATATCACGCACGTAACGGACTGGCACATCAAGATCACATCGTGCGATTTAAGATAGGTCGTGGTGGTCCCGGCTGACGAATAGGCCCCTCCTATATCTACCTAGCCGGGATGTCGTTGCTTGCTTTTCACGTCACTGATTCTTTCTTAGTCATCCTGTATTTGGTCAGTGAACAGTTTGAAGTATATAGGCTGAAAAGGGCCTATGACCGTCGGTGAAAGAATCAGTGTAGTGAAAGGATAGTGAAGGAGAATTGCGCCTCTTAGAGAATCATTTCGTGTACAATGTATTTTTGAGATGTCATAAGAGGCGAATAAGAGAATAAATCTAGGAGTTGGGCAACAGCGTCAGCGTTGGTTATTTTCACAAAGAACCCGCCGGGCCAGCGAGGCGAGTTTGGGCAAATCCTCCCACATGATAGGAAATCGCTCAAGAAGTCTGTGGGGAGGTCATGTTCAGCAGTGACGTCCTACGGCTGAAATGATTATGATGATGATGATAAATAGAGATTACCGTAAAGGACCAATCATCGCTCGTGTCGCATCAGATATAAACGCTTTCAACCTTTGTCAAGTACTTTAAAGCTTAAAACTTTGAAGTATCCCGTCTGTTATTTTACGTTGGCCGTCATGACGGACCACTTGTCAGTAAAGCAGGACTTGACTGATGGAGGGCCGGACACAGAATACGCAAAACAGTGTACGAGAAGGGATAGAGAGGTGAAAGGTTAGCATGCTGAGATTTGTTTTCTAGATGCTTTGAAAAATGGTGAAAATCTAACCTACAAAAAATAACGGAAGAATGAATTTGTGGTGTAGCTTGCCGCTAGCCAAATGGATAGGTGACCGCTAGTGGCATTAACAGCTTTGCGCATTCTGGCAGTCACGACGGAGGCCTTCGTGCGGAATCAGTGTAGTGAAAGGATTAAAGTGCGCCTCTTAGATGCTCTTGCGCTATCGTCAGCTTATGCACGTTAGACCCGCATCCTCTGTTTTTAATTACACGTAGAAACCATTGTTTATCAAAATGTCAGAACTAATCACAAGCACGAAACAAATCGTTCAAAAATGAGAGCGCGCTCTGATTTGCATTCCGGCGCGCTCCACAAAGACCCGGTTATTTTTAAGGCCCATTCCGTCAAAAACTGCGGCCATTGTAATTATATTATGGAAATGGGCTGGTTATTTTAAACGGCCACAATAAATGCTCTGATTTAATTCTTTTCAATCGCTGACAATAAAATTAACATTGTAATAATGTTTGATGGTAACCGCGCGTATTTGCAAAGGTCAATTCATTGATTCATTGAGGTGATTGCATATACGTGTCGGTTTTGTAAATAATCAAAATTTGGGTGTTTTATATGTTTTAAGCTCAGCTTAAGCTTACATAGTTAGTTCGTAGATGAGTATGTAGATTTTTCTCATTTTCAACACAAATTATTATTCACACTAGCGACAAACGTCCAATTTATTATTCCTCCAACAAAAAGTGCAGTTCAGCACAATATAATCAGAATTGCGACTATCCCTCTCCCGACGAATCTATTTACATTTTTATGAGGCGCCAAATGCAACACCCGCGTTAAACCCAGCGATGGAACGCAAAATACTGAAAAACGCCGCGAAATTGCGAAAAACGCGGAAACTAATTATGTGGTCGCTGACGGCTGGAAATACTACAACTATTTTCTGAAACAATTCTAGAGAATGCACATGCATATTGCAACGAGAGAGGCCATGCTGCACAAATAATTCCATGTCAGTGATATTAAAAGAACAAATTCCATTTAAATATTGCGACCCATTTAATTTTGAATCGTATCATTTCACTCGGAGCCTCAAAGGAGTCGTTTGCTCAGACGGGCTCCCGAGAGAACGTAGATACTCGTCTACTACGGCGAGTCTACGTTTGAGCCGATTTCAAAGAAATTGGTTTTCTTTTGCTATAACTGCCATCGTTTTTATCTCGATAGCATTCGAGAAAAATGTATGTCAGTCGAGTATTTTAGCATAAAAATATTTACCCTTTTGCATCCATTGTTAGAGTACCTAACTACCTTATATTAACTTAGTAAAAAAGTATTCAGAACTCAGATCAGACAATATGAGCAACTAGATAAGCTTTTCAATGGAACCTTCAAAGTTTCAAAAGTTTATTGGAACATTTACAAAGATACAGTAAAATATTGGGAAAACGATGATGACTGCAGTAGTTTTAAAACTGTGTCGCAGTCACCAACGCCCACCTCCTTAGACTAAGAACAGTTTGTTCCTAACAGAATACACGTAGGTACCAAAGATAACAAAAAATGAAGAAAAAAAAATGGAACCTTTTATCACAAAAATCCATGAAACTAACCAGTGACGATGAACTTTGTATAAACTTTAGGCACATAAGAAAGACCAAGCTGTTGTATAATATTAGTATCAGAAAAAACTGTCGTGTTAGCAGACGGGCTAAAGGGCCTTGTCGCGCCGAGCACTTTTGTGTGGAGTTGACGTTTCAGAAGCCGCCATTGTTTTAGTTCATACTTTGAGAGGTTTACAAACGATGAAATAATATTTCTTTTATATATTTTGATGGTCTTAGTTGTGTTAAAACTTTTGGTCATAATATTCCTTGGATTCATTTATAGTTTGCAAACGATATATAGCTTTCCACGTTACTAAGGTACATGTGCAGGTACTTATTAAAAACACTGTTGTAACATTGCAAAAATTATTAATTTGTTAAAAAGGATCATCGAAAAAAATGATAGGCACCAAGCCGTGTTTGTTGCCTGATTCTTCTAGGCTTGGTCGCGAGAAACAGGCTAGTGTAGTCTAGTTTCTAAGACGTTTCAAAGTAATCCTAGTGATTTTATTGAAAAAAATGCCTTTTGACTTTGACTTTAATTAACAATTTCAGCACTTTTTTGCAACGGCTTAATGTTGACTGTGACTTAATTATACTAACCGAATGTTGGCTTGCTATACAAAATAACAACCTACCGCTAATGGACGGGTATAGAGCCCACAATACCAAGACAAGTCACAATCAAAATGATGGAGTAGTAGTATACGCTAAAAACTCACTAATTATATCTGTCGAGGAATTGTATATTCAGGATTGCACCTGTCTGGTAGTTAAAATTGAAGCCAATTTTGCTATTTTAGCAGTATATAGATCACCCTCATTTACAAACGTAGAGCCTTTTCTGGAGTCCTTGCATACACATCTCCAAAAATTATCGTCATTTAATAATATCGCATTAGTAGGTGACATAAACATCAATATCCTCCCGGGGTGCTGTGATAGAACGGCACAGGAGTACTTAGACCGCTGCTCTTTCAACGGCCTACTTCCAGCACACACGTTACCAACTCATCAAAGTGGCTCCTGTCTGGATCACATTATGCTTAAATCTGTCCTGCCAGCAATCACCCTGGTGACAAATTCCTCAGTAACCGACCACAAAGCTGCTTTAATATCAGTTAGTCTAAAGCTACCTAGCACCAAGCTTAAACTTACATCCAAATTAGATCATAATAAACTGGAAGACGATTTACGTAATATTGACCTAAAATCTATATACGTTTCAGCCAGTGCAGAAACTTGTATGGCAAACCTAATTAACGAAATACAGCTAGCACTACAAAATAATACCAAAATCATAAAATTAAGTAGACGAAACCTAAACATTAAGCCATGGATTACCCCAGGGCTCATTCGCTGCATGAGACATCGGGATAAACTCCACATGCGTGCCAAAGCATGTCCAAATAATTTAATAATACAAATAACATACAAGAGGTATCGCAACTTCTGTAACGACCTACTCAAAAAAATAAAGACCAACTATGATAAAATGCTTTTGGAAAAGGCTGGCCAAGACAGCAAAAAAGTATGGAAAGTCATAAAAAATGTCACTTTCACATCTAAACAGCGGGAATCGTCTTCTAATTTATTAAAAACCCACTCCACCCCGCTTCTGGCCGCTAATAGTACTAACGAATATTTTGTTAACATCGGTAAAACTCTAGCAGAGAAGATTCATAACCGATCATCGGGACCTAAAACAGACAACAATCAGTCACAGTCAAAATCATTTGTATTACTGGATACCGACATTACGGAAGTTGAAAAAATAATCACAGGGTTGAGAAATGACTGTGCGACAGGCTGGGATAATATACCTACTAAAATACTCAAGATGTACAAGCATATCCTTGCCCCACATTTAACTTTAGCCTTTCAGAAATGTTTGCACGAGGGAATCTTTCCTAGATGTCTAAAAAAAGCCGTAGTTGTTCCCGTTCACAAGTCAGGAAGCAAGGCGGAAGTTAAAAATTACAGGCCAATATCTGTACTTTCTTCTATTTCTAAAGTATTTGAGAAGATAATAAACAATAGACTAGTTTATTATTTAGAAACCAAATCGCTTCTATCTAAGGCTCAATTTGGGTTTAGGTGTAAACTATCAACTTCTGATGCTGTACATTATCTCACAGATTTTATTGGGAAGGAACTTGACAAAGGCAATAAGACAATAGGTATATTTCTTGACCTTGCAAAAGCGTTCGACACGGTTTCTATTCCCATTTTACTCAACAAGTTAGAAAATATAGGCATACGGGATATTCAGCTTAAGCTCCTTACTAGCTATCTGAGCGATCGGTGCCAATGCGTAAAGATAGACAATGTTATCAGCTCTGAGATGGAAAACACCTCCTTTGGGGTCCCACAAGGAAGTATTTTGAGTACAACTTTATTTTTAATTTACATTAATGATCTTTGTAACCTTGAACTAAATCACGGTAAAATAATATCTTATGCTGATGACACTGCTCTACTTTTTTCAGCCGGCACGGATTCGCTAGTGCATGAGTATGCACAACACGGCTTTAATATTGTAAATAATTGGCTCCAAGGTCACCTACTAACCCTAAATGCTGATAAAACAAAATTCATAAAATTCACGATGCGAAAATCGCAATCAGCACTTACTAATACACATATATTTGCACACCAATGCAGTGGCCTCAATAAATCGTGTAACTGCCCCAACATAGCAATAACTAATCATATTAAGTATCTTGGAGTCGTTTTAGATGAAACCCTGTCTTTCAATAATCACATTGAAGTTTTAAGCAATAGAATACGAAAACTGATATTTGTGTTCAAGAAATTACGTTGTATTGCAGATACAAAATTAGTTATGCAAATTTATTCTGCTCTATGTCAATCAATAATTACCTACTGTATTACGTCATGGGGTGGAGCATGTAAGACTTTTATTTTAGCCGCAGAAAGAGCACAAAGAGCAATCCTAAAAGTATCCACTTTCCGTCATTTTCTGTATCCAACTAACCTGCTGTATAAGTCTTGTAGAGTTCTAACAGTTCGGCAACTGTTTATTCTATACACAGCCTTAAGACAGCACAAAGCTCTGCCCTATAATGCTGACGTTATAAGCAAAAGACGCAATGACATAATTCGTACTAACATTACCCCAGTAAAACATGTTTTCGCATCCAGATTCTTTATGTTCCTAGGGCCACACCTGTACAACAAACTTAATCGAAAATTAGGCATCTACACCATGAATTACACAAATTGTAAAAAAACCCTAAACACTGCCCTAAGAAATTTCTCTTATGACGAAACCGAGGCATTATTGAATAAGGTAATATAATTAAAGCAAATTATTTATGTCCTAGTCTAATACTTGCCCATGTATTATCTAAGTTAGCCCTAAATAGCATTTAAATTTAGCTTATAGGCTACAGATTTTAAGTTAATTAATTTGAATATTCATAAGTACCAACTTTAGTTATTAATGTTAGCCTTTTACCGCCTGAGACACAGGTTTTCCTAGTTCAGGCATCGTTTTATTTGTTACCCTTAATTAGATATTAATTCTCAATGTTATTCGTAGCACTAAGGTAATGAATAAAGATTTATTTATTTATTTATTTATATTTACTTTAATGTAGCATTGGCATTTGTTGGAGAAAGAAGAGTATGCAAGAGAATTCCAAAAGCGTGTGGTAGATAAGATGATTGCAATGAAGGATATGGCAGAAAATTCGGTGAATGAATGTTGGAATGAAATGGCGATGTGTATAAGAAGTGTGGCGAAGGATGTTTTTGGAGAAACGAAAGGGAAAGGAAATATAGATAAGGATACGTGGTGGTGGAATGAAGAAGTACAAAAGGTTCTGAAAGAAAAGAAGAATGCATTTAAAGAATGGAAGAGTGTTGAAGATTGTAATATCAATGTAAAAGAGAGTAAAAGGTTAATATATCTGGAATGTAAGAGAAATGCTAAGAAATCTGTGGCCGTTGCAAGGGCTAAGGTACAGGATAAACTGTTCCAATCACTGGAGAGGCCTCACGGTCAAAAAAAACCTGTACAGATTAGCAAAAGTGAGAGAGAAGGATGCCAGAGATATTATTCATATAAAATGTATAAAAGACGATGGAGGAAAGGTGTTGACGAAGGATGATGATATAAACAATCGATGGAAGGGATACTTTGAAAGGTTAATGAATGAGGAGAATGACTGGAGTGGTGCTTTAGTAGAAGCACCAATAAACATGGCTGTTGTGAAAGAGGTGAGTATAGATGAAGTCAAGAAAGCTGTGCAAGATATGAAGAATGGAAAAGCTGTAGGACCGGATGGTATACCTGTTGAAGTATGGAAGTTTTTGAGAGCAGATGGATGGAAGTGGCTGACTTTGTTTTTCAATAAGTTGTTACATGAAGAGGCGATCCCAGAAGAATGGTGCAACAGTTCGCTGGTGCCCATTTTCAAAAACAAGGGTGATGTACAAAACTGTAATAACTATCGAGGAATAAAGCTCATGTCACATAGTATGAAGATTTGGGAGAAAGTGATAGCGAGAAGAATGAGAGATGAGAGTGAAATAACACAGAACCAGTTTGGGTTTATGCCTGGACGGGGGACAACGGACGCCATATTTGCTCTGCGCCAACTTTGTGAGAAATACAGACGTGCGCACAAAAACTTGCATATGGTGTTCGTTGACCTAGAGAAGGCATACGACAGGGTGCCCCGTAAGGTTCTGTGGTGGGCTATGAAAGAGAAAGGAGTGCCTGGGAAGTACGTACAGCTTGTACGTGCTATGTACGGAAGAGCTAACACACACGTCCGGTCCGAAGCTGGAGTTACCGACAAGTTTAATGTGGCTGTAGGCTTGCACCAAGGATCGGCTTTAAGCCCTTATCTGTTCCTCCTGGTAATGGATGCCCTGACATCAGACATACAGGAGGACGCCCCTTGGTGCATGCTGTTCGCCGACGACATTGTTCTTGTCGGAGAAAATGCACTTGAGGTCCAGAGTAGGCTGGGAAAATGGCAAGAGAGACTGGAGAGTGTCGGATTGAAGATCAGCAGGACAAAAACCGAGCATCTGTTCTGCGACTTCGGTGGTCCCTCCGGTTTCTCTCCTATTGCCTTAGATGGTGTATCCCTACCAGTCTGCTCCGACTTCCGGTACCTCGGTTCATTAATCCAGAACGACGGCGATATAGACCGGGATGTGAAAAATAGAATAAATGCGGGATGGATGAAATGGCGACAGGTCACAGGAACTACGTGTGATCCAAGAATGCCCCTTAAACTTAAGGGGAAAATTTACAAAACGATCATAAGACCTGTCGTACTGTATGGATCTGAGTGTTGGGCAACCAAAGGGACGGATGAAAGAAGAGTGCATGCTGCGGAAATGAGAATGTTGAGATGGATGTGTGGAGTGACTAGAATGGACAAGATACGGAATGAGTACATCAGAGGAAGTTTGAAAGTAGCGCCAGTGACTGAGAAGTTGAAGAGCAAAAGGTTAGCGTGGTATGGTCATGTCATGCGGAGGGAAGAATGCCATGTGACTAGAAGAGTGTTAAATATGAATGTGGAAGGATATAAGGGGAGAGGTAGACCAAAGAAAAGATGGATAGATTGTGTGAAAGACGACATGAGTAAGAAAGGAGTGAATACTGATTTGACGGCTGATAGAGGGGAGTGGAAGAGAAAAACATCTTGTGCCGACCCCACATGAAGTGGGATAAGGGCAGGGAGATGATTTACTTTAATGTAGGTAGGTATTCAAAACACGAAATTCATTTTCTACGATTTTAAAATATGAGCGACAATTATTTAATAGATTTGTTAATAATAAGCTTACAAGTAAAACTGGTTGAATTTATTTATTAAGCCTTTAAAAAGGTGCATAGTGAAACAGATGTATGGAATTGATGATAGCCCGACTTATCTGTAATACCTACCTACGTAGGCGCAATCAGCGAGCCAGTGCTTACCCTGGTTGACGCAATTGGCTATTTACTGTACCTACATGTTACTCTAGTGTTGTCTGTGGCTCTCGTACTGAAATGTTTCAATGTTTGTTTCAGGTATGAGTTTAAAGTAAAGCCGAGGGCACACGCGGTGATAAGGAAAATGGACAAATGACGCTGATCCTACATAAGTATCAAATTAAATAAATAAATATTCCGGATATATCACACACGGTCAACTGATCCCAAACTAGGCATAGCCTGTACTATGGGTACCAGAGGCTGATATACATAATAGATATATATTTAACACCCAGACACAGAACAAACATCTGTGTTAGTCACAAATGTTTGTCCAGTGCGGGAATCGAACCCGCGACCTCTAGCGCAGAAGGCAGAGTTACTACCAACTGAGCTATGAGGCCAGTCAAATTGATAAACTAGTGTAGATTTGGAACGATAATTTCAACAAAAATGTTTGTCTATGTCTTTGTCTAAAAAGGTAAGAAACTATATTTATAATTCATCGGACACACAAACATGTAACAAGTTAGAAAAAAAAACCATTCAGTATAATACTGCTAAACAATGTACCTTTTTGGTCCCAATTTACATTTTACCCGTTTTACATTTTACAACTTTCAAACGCGCTGTCGGCATGCGTCGAACGCAACTAAGACGAGACAAACGCGATGCAATCGCTAGTTGTATGCCGTTCAGTAACACCGGAATTCAGAATGTGACATTCCAATATGTAACTCCTTATTCATTAGAACAGTATTATGCAAATGACGATTTTCAAACGTGTGCAAACATTCATATGATGTGACTGAACGGGAACCCATCGAAATGTTTCATTTAATGTCATAATGAACTTCCCTAGAATCAACGCAAACTATTTATATAGATGTGCTAAAATATGTATATGTATGTAAGATAAATAGGTACGTTTAATTATGCAAGACTATAATCGACACCATTATCTTTTAAAGAAACATGAAAACTACATATTCGAAAAACGACTTAGGGCATAGATTAAACATGGATATGTAACCATTCTGTCTATAGCCTAAACCACAAGTGGTACTTGTAGGTACAATTACGAATTAATTTGGTCCAAACGCCCGCGTCCCACAAATATGTAAATATTTTCTAGTCGTGAATAAATATCGTTATTTAGTGCGGCCGCGGGGCGCGACGAGCGGGCCCGCGAGCGGGACTGCTTTGTTTTAGGTAATCACGAGGCTCTGTTATAATAATATACCTACCTTATACTGCCTTGACGGTATTAGGCGGTATTATTTTCCTCGTTTTTCAAGGCCAACGAGCTGAAATTAAGCCCAATTCGTAATGGCAGAACTCCAAATACTTTTAGTACTTATAACAATTACTAAGTCACTGACTTAGCTTTTGTTTTCTAAGTAACTGTCCAAACATGTATCCTGGCGTGTTGTCAAAGTATGTCAGAGACATCACTACTTTTACTTGGACAAGACGCCAAGTCATGTTCTGGAGTTCGGGGCCTAGTCGTCTAACCTTTGAATGAGGTATAGGTAATTTAATTGACTGCGTGCCAGTTCTCCGGAAAACCGTGAAATTGATCTGAAAGTTGTCCAAAGCTGGTATATCACGGGATGTTCAGCTCGGTAGGTAACCTGCTACATTTACCTACACTTGAGCATGTCTGTGCTTCGAGGGATCCGTTCAGATATCCCTACCAGCTGGACATGCCGGTACCTCAGCCTAAAAACTCCGTCACCATAGATGGCCAAGCTCAAACTTTCTTTTACAAATGTTGGTACTTTTTTTCATCTAGAAAAATGTTAACAATTCGTGTTGACCAGCCTTGTGCCAGCCATTGCCGTGTGACCAGTCATTCCATTCTATGGCCTGGAGAGTCTTCTGTAGATAGGTCAGGTCGGCTCGGGGACGCAGGTGTCTTAAGTTCGAAACCATTGAAACTAATGAAGTATTTAAATTTGAATTTCTTGAACTGAATTAGGCAGGCGTGCTTATTATTTTGTCTGGGTCTATTTTGGAATAGTTTAGAAAACATCTGCATAATTTAAAAGTTGAGCAGCATTCAAAGCATCTCTATATTTTAATTTTGTTATTGTCTGAATATTTGGGCAACACAGTGTTATTTTTAAGTCAGCCTTAAGTTTTTTGTTTTACCACACTTTCCCATAAGCTCTAGGTCATCATCATCATCTCCTTGCCCTTATCCCACTTTATATGAGGTCGGCATGCACTACATGTTTTTCTCTTCCACCCCCCTCTATCAGCCGTCATGTCAGTATTCACTCTATTATGAAGCTCTAGATACCTACCTAAAAATATTACCTATGTTTATCGAAAAATCTCCCCTAGTAAGTCACAAAAAAAAATGAAACGTCTGGTAATCAGTTTTGACGCTTACATTTTAAAAGACAAAAGCTCAAAAAATGCATTAATAGTCTTTGTTACATCGCGGGTGAAGGCACCACAAGGCGAGTAAGTACTCTCACGCAAGCTCACTCTCATACCTGGAAAGCCAATTATCAAAATTCAAATTTTGCTGGAGATGTGTTGCAAGGTAGCAATCTCTCCCTCACACGCACACACCCGCAGCCGCGCTAAACCGAGCTAAAATGAGATAATTGGAGTAATCAGCCGCAGCCTCACTTGCGTCGAATTATTCTAATTTCGCGAGAACTATTACACTGTGCTGCTTTTGAACTACGACGGAACTGGGATGGTTTAACACTGAAGACCAAAAATACTAAAAATTGCTTTATTAAGGCTGAATCCGTTGTAAAAGCGTTTTTTGATAATGCATTTTAACTTCAAGTTGGGCTTCATCGCATCAGTCTCTGAACCTTGATGTGCTATTAGATAATATTTCGCTGGTGGAGATTGAGGGTACACTTCAGCAACTGGCGCAAGGGACACAGAAATGCTTCATAGTGCACCAGCTTTTTCCAAGGAGCCATGTTCTGGGTAATAGAACCACATTGGAACTTTCCTTATTAAACTTCATGAAAGCAATGACGATGAAAAACTTTGTATTATTTTTATGCTAATACAAATATTGAAATGGAAAACCAGCATCAGACTATATAGAAAGTACCAACTTATCTAAAAAGTGTGGTCGTACCCGGGTGAAAAAAATCCCAGGGGCCATTGACACTTTTTTTCCCATCCACCCCGGTAGCGGGGCCGACGCCGCGACGGGACTAATGCTCTTGTATGCATTTGCGCGGTAGGTTCATGTTCGGCGAAGTTGATTTGTGAATGTAATATGAAATTAACTGTATAATCTGGTTACACCTAATACAAATAGCCTTACCTAAATAATAAATTGGCGATTCTCCATGAAAACCCTTCCATTCTTAAACCATAATTCTAAAATTGGACGCCTATCAGCTGAATAGCTTAATATCTCGGTAAAACGTGGCTGATTCCCGCGAGATCACCCTTTCAATATTTATTTTGAAAGGACTTACGGAACCCAGAGTCTTTAGCTTATTAATTTTCCTTTGCGGAATTATTCCTTTCCTCATTGCACCATTAATTTTTAGTGTTCAGTGGGTAACAGTTTGGAGAAACGAAACATCTCAATTTCTACTATTCCGATATTTAAATAATACAATGGTTTTTCCACCACTAGCTAAAGAAACTAAAGAAAGAGTAAATGGGTCTTTTATGGGGAATATGGTAAGATTTTATAATAAACTTCCGGTAAACGCGACGCAACTTCCTATTAGAAGATTTAAAGTGTACATAAAGAATAATCTTATAAAGAAAGCGTTCTATAAACTAAATGATTATATAAATGATAAAACCGCATGGCCTGAAGTCGCTCTGCCCCTCGACAGCTAAAATGCCATTTTGCAGTGTCTTTACAGTTTTTGCTTGCATCATATTTTAAGTATTATTAAATTTTTTTTAACATTTTTATAAGCTCTTATTTATTAGGGATTATAATTAGATTACTTTTCTTTTGAGCCTCATCTAGTTCGATCGGCACCACACTGAAGCTTTAAATTCCATTTTGTGAAAAAGGATCATCGAAAAAATGTGCGTCACGCGCGCCGTGTTTGTTGCCTGATTCTTGTAGGCTTGGTCGCGAGGAACAGGCATAGTTTCGCCTAGTTTCTAAGACGTTTCAAAGTGATCCTAGTGATTTTATTGAAATAAATGCCTTTTGACTTTTGACTTTGACTTTGAAACCTTTAGCCTTAGTTTTGCTTGCTTGTTGTAGCTTTTTTATTTTTGAAAATTGCAATGATTATTGCTCCTGCTTGCAATAATTATTCAGTCCTGCCTTACTCGAAGTTTCATCCAAAAAGCCAGTGAAAGTTTTTACAGTAAAGCTAGGTGCTTTGGATCATAAAAATATTATTAATATCCCGCAAGAGTATCTTGCGGAATTTAGTCAACAGCGCAAAATAAGTCGTCGAAATATAAGGCGCAAAACAAATTCATTTCCAGAAATTTATGAAATCCCAGAAAATTCCTGTAATGAGGTGAAAATTTGCACCGACACGACCGCCCACCGGAATCGGCAGACTTTAAATATTAAGCGGAACACAGAACATGACATACTGCCTACTAACTTACAAATTTTCACTGTGTCTAAGCAGTTAGCCTCGGTGGCCCCGGCTGAGGAATAGGCCCCCCATACCTACCTACCGTTAGAGGCGACTTAGGAAAAAGCTAGGGTATGGGCAGCAGTGACCCCTATTTAAGCTAACATAGCTCTAACTGCGCTCGCTCACCCGCGTGGCTAGCGTGGTGAGTATGGGAAAATCCCCCACATGATAGGAATTCTCTCTGGAAATCTGTGGGGGAGACCATTTACAGCAGTGAACGTCTACGGCTGAAATGATGAACCAGTTAAGGTCTTTGTCTGTTCAAGAACGACCAGGGATGTATGGATCTGATCAGAACGGAATAATGGCGGCCTACGAACTCCTTCACCAGGCACCAGGGCGCGCCACTCGCTCATACAAACTTACTTTTAACACTGAACTAGACACTTGACTTGCTTTGTGGCATGCGACGGATATTAAAGGGGGATAAGTCTGGTAACGGGAAGGTTTGGCCCGCCAGGCTTTTAAGCCGGGACAGACATCTTAGCGTACTCTCCGCTTGATCGATATATTGAAACTGAAAGTTAGTGTGCGATAGCTTGTTCCATTTGAGTAAAGTTGTTTGATAACTCTATTTCTACGAGTATACTTCAGTCGCAAGGAGCATGCGCTTCATTCACCCGATGAGCAAAAAATGAAATATTTCGGATTTGCATGCTGCTGAGCATTATGTAACTTAAGTCACGGTGATTGGGCTTAATTTACTCTTAGAGCCGATTTGGAGTAGCACAACCCAACAGACCTGATAAACCTGGCTCTGCTGACGGCACTAGGCACCAGGACTGCTAGGGGTGTCTCGTGATCGTATTGATTTGCTTGCAAAGTGGCGAGTGCAAAGTTTATACGGGGCTATCGCGAGTTTGCTACAACATTTTATGTTAGATAATGTTCAGGAAACAGCGTTTTTCAAATCCGCTGTCTGTTAAACCAGTAGCAGCATCACATCATAAGGCATGTTACCTGCGCTACGTCTGGTCGCGTAAATTTTTGGGCTATACCGTTTGGGCTTCAAAATGTCTTTTTAACTCGTTACAGTAAAACATTAAACACACAGTACTTATTAACATTATTTTAATAAAATAACATACCTACAGACGTTTTTAAATAGTTAGAGGTCTGCTCGTGGTAGCCCTTGCAGTTCGGCAGATGATTCCTCCAACTCCACCGTCTGCGATTAAGCGCTCGAATTAAGACGGTGTCTTATGGTAATACGGAATATTCCAATTTACATACCGTTTTGTTGCTCGCAATGTTCGAGGCTTAAAACGCCAGGTGAAGCATTTTTTAAACAGATTTAGGACCCTTCCACGACGTCTTATTGCCATTCAAATGCGAGCGTGTCAGCGCAATTTTACATGAATTTGAACTATACATTTTTAAGACGAAGCCAAATTGTTGTGGTAATCTACCTACGGACATCTTTTATTATACTTTAATATACGAATTGGTTATTAGTCGTTAGTAAGAAGTTGCCTTCGTGTCAGTGGCGAGACTGACGATACATTATAAATATTTATAGCTGACCCTTCAAACCGGAACCTGAAATTACTTGTTAGTGCTAAATATGCTCAGATTCAGAATAACACATGTATAATGTTTCAGGAAACGCCGGCGTGCGCGCGAAGGCTCGCCTTACAAAGCAATTTCTAAAAAAGATACGGTTCAAAGGTACGTCAGTAGAGGGCGCTATAGTCTCTGTGTGTTTGTTTCTCTCGTAGTGGGATTATTCTTACTTTATCAATGTTTGGGTTTTTCTACTGTTTGTTTTGTAGTTTACTTTGAGGACAATGGAAAGCTACGGAACTGGAAGAAATATGACAAAGACCCAAAAACGACCACGGTTTTTGCAATGCACCTGTTGAATTCAATTTGAATTCATTTCTCACTGTGAGAGGCCAATTTTCATACTGCACTGAATGGTTATCGATGCAGCCACAGTTCGAGACTTGCAGTGTAACAGCAAACTTCGATCTCCAAAATCTTTGGAACAGCATAAACCGATTGTATGGTCTGTTATAAATCTTTGGCGATGCCACGAGAAGACTCTCCCGTCTCCAGACTCAAGATAGTATCGTTTCTTTAAAAAAAAGGGTCTCTGGTTATACTGTACCACTTTATACTATCTTGATTAACAGCAGTTTAAACTAACAAATATATAACTAGTAGTCTATGTAGTAGAATTATTACTTCTGGGCCATTTTCTTTCTCTACCATATATCTTTTACCTATTTGATACTTAAACTTGGCAATATTTTATCGCACTTAAAAAATGATTTTTCGCGTGAGATAGCACTGAATTTATAACCTTCCAACGATAAATTGTACCTTCTTAAACAACGTTTATCAGCCTATCGTCTAATCGCAACCGCATTGTAAACTGTCCAGCCTCTGTTGCTATCGGTTACTTTATTGTAACTTAGTTTAAGTTTATAGAATCGCGATCTGATTAAGCAACTTTTGGGGGCGTTAATTAAGTCTTTGTCTTATCGATAGAAGACCGGCTGAGCACAGTTTTAACTAAAATTACTCGGTGTATCTATTATATTTTTAACAAAACAATTTTGGTCTGGCTGGGTTATTTTAGGGCCAAAAAAATCTGTGTCACTGTCACATTCTCGTTTTGGTGGAGAACATTTCTGGCCTTGAAGAAAGAAGATTACATTTAAATCGTGGAACATTATTAGTGGACATACGATGGTCGTACGTGTGGGACGTACCACCATCGTATGTCGAGTTTGTGTCTATTGTTTGAGTGTAAATAAAAAAACGCGAGATTCTCGCTTGCGATGATCACCAGGCGATTCTTGCCACAACTATCTCCATGTAAATCGGTCTTGAGTGCCCCAAGTTAAGTGTATTTTGGTGAAAACGGGGGTAAATATACGATTCCCCATTTCCCTACTATACCTATTTATCACATAATAAATATTGGAGCTCCATTGAATAGGTGACAAATAAATTTCCATAATGACGTGAACGCGATTCATCTTGACACTCTTTTACTGAAAAGAAATAAAATGGAACCTTCTCGTCCCAAACGGAGATGTATGCATAGATAGGTGCTATCAATAATGGCTTTTTTGATGGAGAGCCTGAGAGGCACCTGTCGATAAATGACTAGCGTTTGATAGCTTTTCAAGTGATTGCAGTAGATGCGAACACTTTATTGCGCCTTCAGACTGAAGTACCGACTGACGGAATAAGGCCACGAAAAAACGAAACAGCTGCGATTTTATGTTTCATTATCTTATGTAGTTACCTAACTATGTGCGTGTTTTTTTCTTTGTGGCAGAAAGATCTGTTTATTTTGTTAGATTTTGAATCAAGTGCTAGGTAGGTACAAGAGTAGATACCGCACAAAACTTTCAAGCCGCGTCACTTGGAACTATAGACGTGGCGGTCGAAGCAAAGATGGAAATTAATTTTGTTTTAAAATTAATAATAATAAAACTGTCAACGTTTTTTCGTTTGGCCAAAAGCCCGCGAAAAACCGTAAACCCCTCGCTGTGCGAGAGACAAAAAATGAAAAAACTTAAATAAAAATAATATAATAATAAATATTCCGGATATATCACACACGGTCAACTGATCCCAAACTAGGCATAGCCTGTACTATGGGTACCAGAGACTGATATACATAATAGATACATATTTAACACCCAGACACAGAACAAACATCTGTGTTAGTCACAAAAGTTTGTACAGTGCGGGAATCGAACCCGCGACCTCTAGCGCAGAAGGCAGAGTTACTACCAACTGAGCTATGAGGCCAGTCAATTGTCGGAGAAGTGCGAACATCAATCAATCTACCAATATATTTATGAATCAAATTCCTGACTGACTGAAATAATCGCCTAAAATAATAATTTGCGATGCTCGAAAGGAGTGAATAAGTATTAAAGTGCTATATGATTTATTTTAAGAGCTCTCTGTAATACTTGTTTCTGCAAATAAATGAATCTCGAATCCAGACTTCTTACCTTTAGCGTTTTATGCTTTAGTTCGATAAGAGTGTGATTCGACGCAGTAAAAGCGCTTTAGTTCTCGAGTGTCAAATATATTGAGGACCCGGATGTCCAAATGAGACCCCTAAATTGGAAAACCTGATGCCGTTTTAAAGGTCGTGTAAAAAAATATTTATTTAACGATGCCTTTATGATATGTTTGATGATGGAGTCATAGTAAAGTAAAGTAAAGTGTCATTTATTGCTTGAAATACATGTAGGTACAGGTGATTATAGTCTATAATTATGTGAGTCAATGTATTCCTACCGATTTTTCGATGTGCAATAATATTTTTTTTTGTACAAATAATAATAATTAAAATAAACTTAATAAAATAAAAATTAAACATGAAACTAATTGGGTAAAAAACAACTTAAAAATAGCGAATGTCAAGCCAAAAAATCTTTGTCAGTTAAGAAATCATTTATAGAATAATAACATTTATTTGAAAGAATAAGTTTTAACTTTCTCTGAAACTCCATATTCGGCAGTAGTCTTATAGACTGTGGTAATTTATTATATATGGAGGGTGCCATAGCAAAGGTACTCTTATCCATCATTGCGGTTTTCCTATTTATATGACAGACTTTATTGTTGTCACGCCTGTTGCGGACCATGTAATCCGAAGGTTGACCGAAGAGATTTTGATTATTCTTGACAAACATAGCTGTGTCCAAAATATACAGTGATGGTAGAGTCAAAATTTTATACTTATGGAAGAAGGGTTTACAAGAGTCAGTTACTTTAAGGTGAAACATAGAAGAGATTTTCTCAATGATTTTAAATATGAAAGTCGTACATCACAGTACAGTGACATATCTGACTGAGAGCCAATTTAGACCAGCTTGGGTAGACTGGTTTCCCTCGGAGGACTGACCCCTGTACATACTTGATATTTATTCAATACACATGTAATTGCGTTTATACCTGTACAAACTGGAATTTACGTCACCTGTGTAGTGACGTCACCGATCTACCTACAGGCGTTTCAGCTGGCAATAGAGCGAAAAACTCGAGCTCGATAGATTTCCCGCGGAGATCCAATTTGGTGGCGGACAGCTTGTTTTGTTGAGAGATAGCTTTTGTGTTCTGAAACTGACACTTTCGAAAATAAAGCTTTTTGCGTCTACAACAAAAAAATGTAAGTAGGTACATTTACTTATGTATGAGAATAGCTGACTAAGCGACGTCACACTCCACACCTGCACAGACAGATAATACTACCGAACCCGCTACATTGATTCCGTTCGCGTCTTGTCCATCTAGCACTAAACTCTGAAGCCTTATTCTAGACTAGACCTTGATACAGCAGCGTCAGGTCATAACTTACAGGACTTATCTGCTTGGGACATGTACTGAGATGGAATACGAAACAAAGTATACTTTGTTTGAGATTATTCTTAGGCTAGTTAGCTTTTATAAAATAAATAAATATTCCGGACATATCACACACGGTCAACTGATCCCAAACAAGGCATTGCCTGTACTATGGGTACCAGAGACTGATATACATAATAGATACATATTTAACACCCAGACACAGAACAAACATCTGTGTTAGCCACAAATGTTTGTCCAGTGCGGTAATCGAACCCGCGACCTCTAGCGCATAAGGCAGAGTTACTACTAACTGAGCTATGAGGCCACTAAACTCTGAAGCCTTTATATTCTAGACCAGACCTTCATACAGCAGCGTGAGGTGATAACTTACAGGACTTACCTGCTTAGGATATGTATCGAGATGAAATAGGACCCAGACCTACACTTTGTGTTAGATTTTTCTTAGGCTAGTCAGCCTTAATGTACAGGAAAGACTGAGCTCTCTAAGTCGCTGATTTCCTCCTGCTTTGTCATTCATCGTTTGAGCACGGAAATGAATTGGTGCACGATCGCATCGAACCCACGGCCTTCGCATCGAAGTCGATGTTCCTTCACCCAGGAGTACACGGCTATATCGGTATGCTAATATCTAGCTCTATTCAAATAATATCCAAGTAAATATTTGGCAACCCTTCGTATTTACAGCAAATATGTGCGGATGTGAGTTCATAAATACGCGGAATAAATAGAGCGTGCATAACGAATATGGCGGAAGGGCTCAGTCTAGTTGCACTGTACGTACAAGTTACTAGGTGTAGCAGGGATATGATGGGTAGTAACCGGTAGTGATAACCCTTTTAGGGAACAAATGGGGCATGGGTTACAAATATGGTGAAAAAGCTCAGAAATCAGACTGGCCTCATAGCTCAGTTGGTAGTAACTCTGCCTTCTGCGCTAGAGGTCGCGGGTTCGATTCCCGCACTGGACAAACATTTGTGACTAACACAGATGTTTGTGCTGTGTCTGGGTGTTAAATATATATCTATTATGTATATCAGTCTCTGGTACCCATAGTACAGGCTATGCCTAGTTTGGGATCAGTTGACCGTGTGTGAAAAAAAAAAAAAAAAATGCGCAGTTGATGCTGTAACTCAGTTGTAAACTGCATAAGGTAATAAATGTCTGCCATAGAGGACCATTAGAGCTTTTTCCACGAACCACGATAAAATACGATTACTTCTCCGAGCGTGTAATAACAGGGTTATATTATACTAGTATCCACCCGCGACTTCCCTCGCTTGATATCCTGAATAACAGGAATTGAATAACAGGTAACCTGTATGTTATTTCAGGTAATTCGATACTTACGTTCAGTGGTAAGAAAAAGTTGCCGTGAAAGAGTAACAAACATCTTCAATTCCTCACATACATCTTTACAAACATTCGCCATATAATTAATAAGTGGGAGTTTTTTCTTATGAGTAGGTACAGGTGGTAAGTTTGGCAGCGATTTCGACCTCGTTCGTTTAAAGAGTATATATGATTACTATCCATTTAATAATGCAGAACTCTTTAGGGGGGGAGGGGTTCGGCAGGCAACGCATTAGCAATGCTCCAGGTGTTGCTGATGTTAATAGGCGACGGTAACCACTTACCATCAGGAGGGCCGTAAGCCTGTTTGCCTCAATATAACATTTAAAAAAAATGCAGATAGCTCGCATTTAGTGTTAAGGTATAATTAAAGCAGTAGAAACATGGTGTCAGCTCCCTCCTTGCACCAGACCCCAAGATCGGAAGTCACAGCAGTGCTAAAGAAATACGATCTGATCTAAGTACCGGGCTCGCGTGCACACGACAATTATTAATATACGACCCATGTTTATGAATGAAATCTCCTGTTATGAATGGATTGAGCATTCCGCATTTTATTTAGACATAGGAGGAGGTAGGGCATAGCGAGATTTTCGAGGTACCTCCGCCTTACAGAAGATCGCAGCCAAATAACATTATTTGTTTCAAATAGTGTTGTGTTCCTGCGGTGAGTAAGGTTGCCAGAGCTCTTTAGGGGGAGGGGGGTTCGGGGTCGGCAACGCGTGCGTGATGCCTCTGGCATTGCAAGCGCTCATAGGCTACGGTAACCGCTTACCAACAGGTGGACCGTATGCTTGTTTGCAACCTCAGTTGTATAAAAATAAAAAAAATTATATATGATTTTGCCAGCTTTCAAAATAATGGCACAGATGTCTATCGTTTGGACTTATGCCAATATCCTGTGTGTTTTTTTAAAGGAAACAGTGTACCTAGTCTTCTGCTTAACAGACTTCTAGGTATGCTATTCTTAATATGTGCGATCTTTAGGTACGTCTACTACACGCTATTTATCTTCAAAAGGGGTCTCTTTGTAAAAAATATTTTCATTCTTAAAAAGGAACGTTAAGTAGGTAACCAAATACCCCTTATTCATCTTTTGATTCCAAAGCCTGATATTACTTTATTACAAAGGAATTACCTGCTCGACTTCGAGTAGATGATTACTGTATAATACGAAATGTAATATCTACGTCAATCGCTTTTATATCTACAGAATATAATGTTATTGAAATACTGAGAAACGCTCATGAGTGGAATAAAAATGGATGCCTCTGCGATTCCGTTTGGCGTAATAACAATGTAAGCTATATTAATCATCGTATCATTGGGCTTTTCAATGGAGACACGACGTTTTAGCGGACACCGATATGTGTGTCATTACTGGTTACAATAGTTCTGTGCTTTTGTTTTCATCTTACGAATTCAGTTCTATTAGTTCGACACCGTCGGACGTCGATAGCATGTGTCCAGACAATACATATGTACGTCGTTCAGGACAAAGGTATTTTTTTTTTTATGTTAGACGGAGGCAAACAGGCTTACGGGCCCACCTGATGGTAAGCGGTTACCGTCGCCTATTGACATCTGCAACACCTACCTACTAGGTTACCTACGAATACCTACGATTACCTACTTACTACTTCTGTTGGAAGACGTTCTCGAATCGCGCGCTTATGACCGAAGCTTTAAATTATTTTTAACAGGAACCATATGTTCGGTAAATTTTTAAAATTTTTGAAAATTAACGCTTTTTCTTTCTGTACTAAACCGTTTAGGACACAAGAATAATCGCCGAAGATCCAATTTTCATCTCCTCGATCCTAAAAACGTTACCTGAAGAAAGTTCAATCAGGAACTTTACCGAACTCTTTACGAAACTTTTGATTTTATTAAAAATCGATGACCTTTAGGAAGTCCTTTGTTAGCGAAATAAAACTTTGGAAATATTCAAAGGAATATTCTAAATTTACGCTTCTATTTTCATACTTGAAAGCAAGTATACGCTACATGTAGTTACTGAGGTAAATACAATGACCTTCTCTCATGCCCGGTTGTATCTGTAAAGTCTGAACCTGTGAATCACCACTCAACACTTTCTTCAAAATATTTTGTTTGAAATGCCAATAATCAACCTTGCTATTTTGAAAAGACAAAAGTGACAAACGAGTCGGTAGGTACGTACGAATAATCAAAGGAACAAGTTCCCAACAAGAGTCGCATCATTACACTTGAATCCGTAATCCGAAACTTAACTTTACAACGACATCTACACTCTCCGATCCAAAACCAGCGGATTCGGCTGAAATGTTGTCAAATCGCTGTTACATATTGTGCTTATTTAGGGCGCGTGTAGCGGCCGCGTCAAGAAATAAATTGGCCAGTGAAGGCTTTTTTATACACTGTAGGTACCAAATCTATCTTGACACACCGATACGGTACGTTGCATCGTAAGATCGTTCCTGACATAGTTCGCTACTGTATTTGCTTCTTGTTGGGCTTTTTTTTTTTTTATTTATTAAATAGGATCGCCAACAGCACATGTATCAAACATTCAACAATATTAAGCTATGTAGACTAAGGACTGATACACAATAGCCAATAACAGGCGAACACAGCATTGGTAGGGACAATTTTAACCTATAAAGAGTTTACAAACTTTAAAATCGTTGTCATGCGTTGGTTTCGTCGTGATGGTAATAATATCGTCAGGTGTGAAAACGCTCTTAGCCACATCGACCATTCGCAGGGAAGGACTATGTCCACCAGTGGACTTCTACAGGCTGATGATGATTATTATAATCCTATCTATTTAATAAATGTCATATTTGGGACGTGATTCAAACACAAACACCCATACTTTCGCATTTATAATATTAGCAGGATAAGGATAGGTTATATATAGAAGACAATTAGCATCGGCAGGCAGCTTGGTCAAGGTATACCTTTGTGTGCTTCAGCACTTCCATTCATGGCGTAGGTAGGTAAGTAAGGAGTGTTTTTTGATGGGTGCTATAGACATTCCATACAAAGCTCTGTTTAATTTGGTATCGATGTTGTTGCCATATGTAGCGTAACCTTGCCAGTGGTATGGTACACCTAAGCAATTTTCAATCGAATACCAAAGCAGCAGAGCTCAATTTTAAATGCTAGTTTACAGTGACACAAGCTTGTATAGCCAAGAGTAACGAAATTTAAAAACAATCCCACGAGGCGGACGCCAATTTATTTTGCTGTCTACGAGATTGCTTCACCACTCTGTTGTGGGGGTTGTGGGGTGACAAGCGCGAGCGTTTACTGTAAGCGTAAACTATGACAAAATAGATAGGTACCTACATAATATTTGTCGGTTCTCTGGCCTGCTGCCCATCCCCGAGCTTTTTTCTTTAGTCGCCTCTTATGACATCCACCGTCGGGTAGTAAATTGATGGAATTTCTTTTTACCTACTTATTATTAGAGTTCTACGTGAGCGAAGCCGCGGGATAAAGTTATTGTATTCGTCCGCTCCGCTCATCACTATGCTCTATAGTTTTCAACGAGGAAATCATAACTCGCGCTCACCGGCGCCCAGCGGTTTAAACCTTCACTAGTCTAAGCAAACTTAAATTCTTCCGTTTCTTTGTATCACTGGTTCTTTCACTGTTACTCAGCCATAAGAAGCTACCAACAAGAGGTTTGGTTGAAAACTATAGTAAAACAGTCAGGGTTGTATCCACAACCCTGTAAGTGAACAAAATGAAGTTTTGTAGCTCTTTCTTTATGTAAAAATAAAAATATGCTCTTCTGAAAAAAATACTATATCTAACTTAAAAAACTAAGTTTGCTGTCTAATTCACTGTGTGCGTATTCAGCAAAAAGTGGGCAATATAGACGTGCCCTGACTAGAGTTATTAGAATCTTCAAAGATATAACACTAGAACTCGAGTATCATTCGTATGGACCAAGTAAAGTCGTGAGTCTCTTTCTTTCTTTGTAAGCAAACTAGATACGATGTCTACAAAAAGCCAAAGCTATCTTCATACAGTTCGTGTACAATGGGGCAGTGCTGTTCAGCTAAAGTTTTCACGGGAGAGTCCAGCTGCACCTCCGTATCCCAAGATATGTAGTTCCACAGGTGGAAGGAGTAGGCCTTGTCTGCAGCTGGCAGGTCTCCGGGCGAAAAGAGCTTTCTGAATTGGTTATATAATACTGGGTATATCACTTCGGGGCCATAAATTTGAAAACCTGTAATTAAAGGTTTTTTTCTTATGTGTCTACTGCGATTCTTCTTCTTGTCGTGTCACTGATTCTTTCTTGGTCAGCCTGTATTAGGTCGGTAACCATGTTGAGGTATGGTGGCCCTGAAAAGGGCCTATGACCGTCGATGAAAGAATCAGTGTAGTGAAAGGATTAAATGATGATCCCCAATTTTTCATTTCACTGCCAGAAATATGCAAAAAAATAGACAAATTTACCACTTAGTAACTGAATAGGCCTGCTAGAAGCTTGTGCGTAAGAAACGGGTTAGTCGCCTTACCATGGCAGGTGGCATTGGAGAACTCATTGACTTTGGTGGTATTGCAGAATCTGGAGAGCACCCGTCCTAGTGCTTCGGGGCCGTTGTAGCACCAGTAGTACGGATTGTACGATCTTCTGATTTCCCTGGAAAATATGACAACAACATCAACAGAGCCTCTCCCTTAGATTTCCAGAGCGATCGACCTTGTGGGCCTGCAGCCACAAAATCTTAAATGTAATATATTTTCATATACATACATATTTCTTTCATTTCAAATTTCACAAGGTCAAGTGACTATAAATAACGGTTTCGGCAGAATACCAGCGCCTAACTACTCCTCAGTGGTAAGGCATTTATGCTGAGCCGAGACCTTTTTGCTGCTGTGGCGCACAATAACATTTCACGTGTTCTTTTTAATAAGTTTTTGTGTGTAACCTCGCTGTCTTTGTTTCATATTTTCGCTCTCTGTGTCTTGCTTTTATTGTGACGTGTATTTTGTGCCAAGTTTGTGAATAAATGTTTGTCTATGTCTATTTCCTGATTTTACACTTACGATGTTTAATATATCGGGAGCGGCAGAGTTACATTCGGCGCATTAAAGACGTGCCTAGGTTATTTATATTAGCTTTAACAATTATTTTGTTTATCCATCCAGTTATTTGCTTTTACGAGAAACAGATATACAGTGAGATTGGAAAAACAACTTACACGAGAACCATTTTCATAATCCCCTGGCCGAGCTTGTCCTTGGCCACGTTCATCACTGCAACATTGATTTCCTGGTCACTTTGTTTAGCCACCCAGTTCTTGCCCAAGCCGTCCAGTGGCTTTACCACGATCACATCCATGTCCAAATAAATGCCTCCGTATTTATACATCGTCAGAAATCTCAGTAAATCTGAAGTATGGAAAACCTTCCACATGCTTTCGCTAAGCCTTCGTTTGATGAACAGTTTTTCTAAAGCGGTGCCTTTTGCGTATTGGATGGCGTGCACGCGCGCGAACTCTATGTTCGGATATCTTCTCAGCGCGAACCAACTGCCTCGGGTGGAATTGAACATCCTTTTCGAAATGGGTGAGCTGAACATCACGTATACTTTCCTCTCCGGGTGTGCCTTAGCAGCAGATTCAATGGCGCAGGCCTGGCGTGACGTCAACCGTTCCCGGCAGGAGGTTTCGTGGAAGAAGATTGAGTCAGGTGGCGGTGAGAAGCTGGCGTCTTCAGCGGAAGGCAACGCATCTCCTTCTGTCTTGTCGTGACAGGCTATGTCGTTGTTTCCCCTCTTCACAGTGGTAGACTTCGTCGTCAAAATTGTGGGACTTGTAGACTCTTTTGTATAATGATAATTAGTAATACGATAAAGGAAAAGGGAACAAAGTAAAAGTAACGTGAAAAGGTACGACACTGCATGATTCTTTGCGATTGAAAACATTTTATTTTGTTTATATATTTGCGAAGGTGATGCGCGCACGCAGTTTCTTGCGATCTACGAGACTGTTGTTTACCGCTGAAAAAACGCGCATCTTATGTCAGATGGGAAAATCGGGCAAGTGCGAGTCAGACTTATACACAGATTTATTTTAGGCAGTTTATTTATTTAGCTTAAGCAAACAATTGTGCTATAACTTATTAAATATGGAAAACAGATTGGATTATAACTAGAGCAGGTAATGGAAAATCATTATTAGCATAATCCACGGAGTTTTTCAGGAGACTAATTTAATACATATTTTTAAGGTAGATATAAGTTTGCAGTTAGAAGCTTGATTTTATTACGGCACTATAAGATCACAGACATTTATAATTTGGGATAAATTTCAAGTTGATACCTTAGACTGACTGACAGACGGACAATGAAGTGATATAAGGGTTTCTGTATTTCCTGTCGAGGTGCGCAACCCTAAAAAATAAGAATTTAAATTATCGTTTCGTACTCAAGTTTAGGTTGCTTAATGACTAGAATGTTTTAAAATGCTAATGTTTTGTTTAATGTGTTTTAAATCAACACGATTCGTAATAAACAAAAATGTTTGCCAAATAAATATTATTTGTTTTTATAATATCTTACTACTTATAATATCTTATCTGCCAAGTGTGTGAGCTCGTTGAACGCTCATGAATTGTTTCCTTCTTCGTTTCCGCGCAGCCTTCCGCTGCGGTAAACAAATAGAAAATCTTATGGTAACACTTCGATATCTGTCCGTCCTTTCTCCATCGAATCGACGAAAAGATTATTTATTATAATAATGGATTATTATTATGAAAGGAGCCTCTAAGAGGCGCACTTCAATATTTGAACTATATTGAAGATTGAGATTATATTGTTCTTTCACCGATGATCAAAAGCCCTTTTCTGGGCCACCATACCTCACCCTGCTACTGACTTAATACAGAATGACTAAGTAAGAATCAGTGACAAGACAAGCAAGCATGGATGAGTCCATGTCCAGTCCATCAGTCCGACTACTTAAAAACATGCTATTTTTGACTGGACCCAAACTATATTTGATTAATTTTGTGAAACTAGTTACCAATGTTCATCATAATCACCATTTCAGACGTAGGATGTCTATTGCTGAACATAAGCCTCCCCCACAGACTTCCAAAGTAACTTCCTATCATATATCAACTTACCCATACCACGCTGGGCACGCGGGTTGGCGAGTGTAGTAGAGCTATCGTTGTTAAAATAGAGAACGCTGTTGCCCATCCATTTTCCCATAGCTTTTTACCCTTAGCCGTCTCTTAGGACTTCCACGGGTAGGTAGATACGCCTATGCTTCAGCCCTCGCCACGGCGATCCTAATGTTACACACGTACTAATGTGACATCGTCAGTTTACTAGCTGTCTTTAAAATAGCTACGATTAAGGGTATGGTACTTATACAGTTCATAAACTGGCACGAGAATTAGGCTCTCTATTTATGATTATTACCTTGAAGTCAGGTGGGGTCATGTGCCCCTGGAGGCGGGAGATTAGCTTCCGTAAATATGGGCATTTGCGACGGCTCATATACTCGCAGAGAATCTTTTTTAGTCCTCGTTGATTATGGGCCGTTTACTCTCGCCAGACAAAAGTAGGTTAAAGCCCCAACGGTCGGATCGCGGCCGCTGGCGAATCCATAGCGTGGGGTGGAGATATTTATTTTGGAGGAGGTAGTGCACAGCGAGATTTCTCGTTCTAAATTGGAGCAGCCTGCTTGGGGAGGTGCCTCCGCCTTACAGAAGATCGCAGCCAAATAACATTATTCAAATTGTGTTCTGTTCCTGCGGTGAGTAAGGTTGCCAGAGCTCTTTAGGGGGGAGGGGGCGGCAACGCGTGCGTGATGCCACTGGTGTTGCAAGCGCTCGTAGGCTACGGTAACCGCTTACCAACAGGTGGGCCGTAAGCTTGTTTGCCACCTCAGTTGTATAAAATAAAAAATGATTTGAATGTGCACAATGCCCTTGTTTTCTTGCATTTCAATAAATCTGCTGCAATTCTTTGTTAGCTTACAAATCACAGATTATTTTTGAATATTCCTGTTTTCATGATTTTAAAGCCACCAAACAAAAAAAACAACATTAAACACCATATTATTCACAAATATTATTAGTATATTTAACGGCGGCGTAAGAGTGCAAACCGGAAGTGCGTCTGCGGAAGCCAGCACGTTTCCCGTATTCCGCAGCTTCCGGGACGCTGTGCCACGCCACAGTAGAGGAACACAAATTATTATGCTAGCGATTTCTGTAAGTTATTTAATTCATCCAAAGATATACAAACATAAATCAAAGGTTTTTTTTTAATTATTAAATCATAATTGTTACAATAAACCAACAACGATTAACGATTCAATATATCTAATTCAGATAATTGAAATATACTAATTCATTTAGTTCAATACACTGATTCTTTCACCGGCGGCCATAGGCCGTTTTCAGGGCCATCTGGTCACTGACCTAATTAATGACCATGAAAGAATCAGTGACACGACCAACAAGCAAGTCAATTGACTCACTGTTAAAGCCTCAGCTGTGTCCGTCAGAGAGCCGGCAGCGGCGGCGGGTGCGGACGTGTCGGGGAAAGATGCCTTTTATTATCCTGTTTATTAATAAACCAAAATATGCTGGGCTATTGTCTTTATTCTCAGTTAAATTCATAAACCGCTGACGCACGCAAATGTCATCTCTCGCGGTTCAAGAGTTTGTATTCTTTATGTAGTTTCTGATTTGCTTAACTATATAAAATACATCTTTAAATAGAATAGTACGTTATGACAATCGGAGGACATACGTTACCTACTACTTTAATCCCCCCTCCCCCCACCCACATCTCCTTCCACGTGAATCCACAGGTGGTGTGGAGATATTTATGATTTGTTTGAATGTGCACAATACCCTTGTTTTCTTGCATTTCAATAAATGTCTGCACTGCAAAATAATTCTACGTTAGCTTACGAATCACAGATTCTTTTTTAATATTATTTTATACTTGCTTTCGCGGGCGGCTTCGCTCGCATGTTAACTACATAAAAAGTAGCCTGTATGCTATTCTAGGTAAAGTACTCTATCCATTCCAAGTTTCATCGAAATCGGTTGAATCGCTACGACGTGATTGACACACAAACATCCAAACATCCTCACAAACTTTCCCATTAGTAGGATGGAAAGATTTGCATGAAACGAGCCTCCAAGAGGCCTACTTTAATCCTTTCACAACACTGGTTCTTTCACCAAAACTTATTGGCCCTTTCTAGGGTCATGATATTGCAACCTGCTCACTGAGTTTAATGCAGGATAACCAAGAAAGAACAAGTGTAAGCAAGCAATGCAATTTATTTATTGTCATCAACTATGTATACACGGATCCTCCCTCTAAATGGTACGACGAACGGCCATCCGCCCACTTCCTGCGAATGCCACAGTGTACATGTTATTTATTACCGCGAGATTCCTAAATTGGCAAAATTTCGGTCACTTTCAGCTGCAAAAAGAGACGTTCTTATGATTTATATTTATATCCCAAAAAATTCGACTCTGACGGTATTTGAACCCGCAACCTTCCCCTAGATACGGGGATGCTACCACTATGCTACAGAGCCACTTCCCGTTGGTACGAAAACCTTCGGGACGTTTTTGTTTTTTTTTATACAGCTTTGGTGGCAAACAAGCATACGGTCCACCTGTTGGTAAGCGGTTACCGTAGCCTATGAGCGCTTGCAATACCAGAGGCATCAAGCACGCGTTGCCGACCCCGAACCCCCTCCCCCCCTAAAGAGCTCTGGCAACCTCACTCATCACACAACACTATTTTAAACGAATACTGTTATTTGGCTGCGATCTTCTGTTCGTTCCTTTTCTACCTATTTTTCGACTCGCCAACTCACAAACTTAGATGAAATGTTAATACATAATGATCGTTAAAGTAAATGGGATGATGTGATAACAGTACAAGTTGGAGCTTAATTGGTTTTGTTGCCGGAAGAAGTGTAATAGATGTGTTATGTTCTCATAGTGTTTACTTAATAACTATTCTAGTTGATTACATTCCATACCATTTAACAGCAAGTCAATGCAATATCATGTAATTATATATATATTGTATATATCGATAAATTAAATATTATTTTTCTTTATTCTGTATTTTAAGTTATCGCTGGTACAACCTGTACCTTTTCTCTTATTGATTTATATAATATTTTTTTCTTTATTTGTTTTTTTTTTTGTTTTTGTTTTGTCAACATTTTTGTTGTTATTCACATATATTTAATTAAAATCTCATTTATAAAATACATTTTCTGTTTTTTTTTCAAAAGATGTACTTTTGTAGTAGAAAATCTTTTGTTGTTATTATTATTTTTTCTGTGTCTCATTGTTGTATTGTCGTCACAAATAAATGTATTTTCTTTCTTTCTTAATTTTAACTGATAAGGAACCAGACTAGCAATAAGAAACGGGTGGGAAATAGAGAGTTTTTCGTACGGACGGAAAGTGGCTCCGTAGCTTTGTTGGCTTAGCTCATTTTTACTCGTAATCTTTCGTAATATATAATCTTTCCTATGAATACTTAGAATTTAGCACACAATGGACCCATACGATTGTCTTATGTGCTCCTAATGGAGACATAAAAAGTTCGGACACCCTATTAATATTCATCATCATCATCGTCAACCTGATGAAGTCCACTGCTGAACATAGGCCTCCCCCAAAGAGTTCCATGACGAACGGTCTTGAGCCTTTTCCATCCACCGACTTCCCGCAACCTTAACAATGTCGTCGGTCCATCGGGTGGGGGGCCTTCCAAGACTGCGTCGTCCGGTTCGTGGTTGCCACTCGAGAACCTTTGTTCCCCAACGGTTGTCGGTTCTGCGAGCTATATGGCCGGCCCACTGCCACTTCAACCTGCTAATTCTGAAAGCTATGTCGGCTAAGCTATTAATTATTAATAATTATAAATGCGAAAGTTTGTGAGGATGTTTGGATGTTTAGATATTCATAGTTCATAGTTATGTATTGGTAAAAACAGATTACAAGTCAAATGATCACAGTATACATAGTCAATAGACACTTAAATTACTTATTGTTAGGATGTTTGTTATTCAAACACGCCGTAACGGCTCAATCGATTTTGTTGAAACTTGGAATATAAAGAGTACTTTACCTAGAATAGCATAAAGGCTATTTTTTATGTAGGTACCACGTGTGCGAAGCCGCGGGCGGAAGCTAGTATACAATAAATAAAATAGAAATGATTTACACAATAAATTATTATGAGTTCTAAAAAGCAGTCAAGCACTCGCCCTGGATCGCAGATAACTCCGTGTGAAGCTGACGGCAAGTGGCAACATGGCAGCACTCAGCTGAATTAAAAACAAGCTGTAAACGGTAAAGGTTTACGAGGGCCTTTAAATCTGCCATTTTATTTTTGCAACTTCTTTTAGGATCATACTTAGTTCTCAGCTGGTGCTACCATTAAACGATCGCTGTCAAGATATTATGATTTAAAGAAACAAACAAGAACAAGATGTTCAGTTCTCGAGGCCGTGTTCATACGGCCTGCGATATGTCGTCTAAAAGTATTTCGTTTTGAGATTCAGCCCTCGGAATTATATGAGTTTGTCTGCACATATTTTGACATGTTTTTTTTTTTTTTTTTTATACAACAGATGTGGCAAACAAGCTTACGGCCCACCTGATGGTAAGCGATTACCGTAGCCTATGAGCGCTTGCAATACCAGAGGCATCACGCACGCGTTGCCGACCCCGAACCCCCTTCCCCCCTAAAGAGCTCTGGCAACCTTACTCACCGCAGGAACACAACACTATTTGAAACAAATAATGTTATTTGGCTGCGATCTTCTGTAAGGCGGAGGCACCTCCCCAGGCGGGCTGCTCCAATTCAGAACGAGAAAATCTCGCTGTGCCCTACCTCCTCTTAAAATGGTAAATTTTATGGTAAAAGGTTGGTATTTTACTGGAATCGCGCCCTTATGATGTTGCCAGATAGTCGCCAGTCGACCATGACACCGGGGGCCTCCAGGCGAAGGTGGCCGTCAGTTCTTTTTTTTTTTTTTTTTTTTTACACGGTCATCTGATCCCAAACTAGGCATAGCCTGTACTATGGGTACCAGAGACTGATATACATAATAGATACATATTTAACACCCAGACACAGAACAAACATCTGTGTTTGTCACAAATGTTTGTCCAGTGCGGGGATCGAACCCGCGACCTCTAGCGCAGAAGGCAGAGTTACTAACAACTGAGCTATGAGGCCAGTCAAGTTCGTACACGAAATGAGAGGCTTCCTATATATTATCTACTAACTAAACTAAACGGTGCCTATTTACAATTTCCATTCCAAGCGGACGCCATCTTTTATTCAACAGACTGAACGAATAAACCGGATCGACGACCAACATTCGTTGGATTGTTTCGACCTTATTCTCAGAAGGGCAGCGGCTATTCTCGCACGGTTTGCGTAAATGAGGGTCCTTTTATTTGGTGCAGCATTGATAATGGCTCATTTTTAGGGAATTAATAGTATTTTCTGTAAAGTAACACAAAATAATCACACATCGATACTGACTGGCCTCATAGCTCAGTTGGTAGTAACTCTGCCTTCTGCGCTAGAGGTCGCGGGTTCGATTCCCGCACTGGACAAACATTTGTGACTAACACAGATGTTTGTTCTGTGTCTGGGTGTTAAATATATATCTATTATGTATATCAGTCTCTGGTACCCATAGTACAGGCTATGCCTAGTTTGGGATCAGTTGACAATGTGATGATCAGTGATATGTCCGGAATATTTATTTATTTTATTTAATAACTCGCCATCGATTTTTGAGAAAACGGCAGACGTCATTGTGTGTCGTCAGAAAAGCGAATGTGTGCTTATAGCTTCACGCTCTACGACGTAGCGGGTCTACGGCGCGTAGCGTTTGGAGAATGGATGCGTAGCCGCGTAGCACCGCGCTACGCTGACTTTGTAGAACACTGGCAGTTACTTTCGACTTTATGTTAAAACGTGTATCATTATGATTTTGATCATAAAGGTATAGTAAAAGCGAAAATCTTATCATCATCATCATCATCATCCCACATTAGTCCACTGCTGGACATAGGCCTCCCCCAATACACGCCACTGAGCCCGGTGTTCGGCCCTTGACATCCACTTACTGCCCGCCGCCTTTCGTAGGTCATCGCTCCACCTAGCCGGGGGGCGCCCCACACTACGTTTGCCTAGACGTGGTCTCCACTCAAGAACTCGTTTACCCCAACGGTTGTCGGTTCTTCGGCATATATGGCCAGCCCACTGCCACTTCAGCTTGCCAACTCTCTGGGCTATGTCGATGACCCTGGTTCTCTGTCGGATAATCTCGTTGCGGATTTTATCCTTCAAAGAAACTCCAAGCATAGCCCGTTCCATAGCTCGCTGTGCGACCTTAAACTGGTGAATGAGCCCCACTGTGAGTGTCCACGTCTCGGCACCGTAAGTCATTACGGGTAGGTAGTAGGGTAGGAAAATCTTATCGGATATTAATAAATAATATTTTATGTAAAACTAGCGTACGCCCGCGGCTTTGCTCGCGATCTTGATAAAAAGGGGCAGTTTTGAAAAACCCTTCAATACGTATTTCATTATTTGATTTTATGAGTATTTGTACCAAGTTTCAGATAAATCTCTCCATGCGTTAAGATTCTCCCATACAAACTTTTACATCTCATTACACGCTTTCAAGGCGTAGTTTTGAAAATCTAAAAATACAGTTTTTTCTTATTTCTATCATTCATTATTTTTTGTTAGTTTCAAATCTGTAGGTTCAAGGAATACGATTTTTGATACAAACGTTTTAACCCCTTTTCACCCTCTTAGGAGTTGATATTTTGAAAATCCCTTCTTAGTGGACGTGTTTGGCATATAAGGCAGCTACTGTCCAAATTTCAGCTTAATAGCTTCAGCGGTTTGGGCTGTACGTTGATCGTGGAATCAGGCCTTGTTCTTTTATATATACAGATAGTTGAAATTAGTGTGTGTTTGGTAACCAATCAAGCTGCAACGATTTTGAAGTCCATGTCATGAAAGTACAATACAGCCTGTATTATACTTTCATCAGAGTACTGCTCGAGCCAAGACAGATCTCTGTTTTCTAGCTAGACAGACTGAAGTAACGAGATTAGGTTCTTAGTCCATGCTTAAGGCTTTTATTTGTGAAAGCACCTTTATAATGGCTTATTTCACACTTTTGACTGGCCTCATAGCTCAGTTGGTAGTAACTCTACCTTCTGCGCTAGAGGTCGCGGGTTCGATTCCCGCACTGGACAAACATTTGTGACTAACACAGATGTTTGTTCTGTGTCTGGGTGTTAAATATATATTTATTATATATATCAGTCTCTGGTACCCATAGTACAGGCTATGCCTAGTTTGGGATCAGTTGACCGTGTGAATACGTCCTGAATAATTTTTTTTTTATTTAAATGCAAATCATGTCTTCAGCTGAAACGCTACACGTTAAAAGTTTTCAAGATGATTTAAGAAAAATCATTTATAAACTACACTTGTGATCCTAAACGGGCCAGTGAAATATGAAACGAATATGAAAGTAAAAGTAAAAAAAGCCTTTATTTCCATCGAATTTATAATCCTATGAAACAAATATAAAAATATCTTAATTAGTTATTAGTTAATTGACATCTTTATGACATGTATTTCAAGCAATAAATTATACTTTGGCTTTAGTTTTTGGTTACAGCTTTTTACTCCATCTTGAGTTTGCAATTCTCTCATGGAAAGATGTAAATGAAAATATTGTTTATTCTTTCTTCTTTGTCGTGTCACTGACTCTTTCTCGGTCATCCTGTGTTAGGTCAGTGACTAGGTTGAGATACGGTTGCTCTGAAAAGGGCCTATGGCTATCGGTGCGCTTCTTAGAGACTCCTTTCGTGCACAATATTGTTTATGAATATGGCTGTAACTAAGCTACAATAGAATATTGTTTTATTTATACCAAACGTATGTTACATATTTACGCAGTTATAAGAAGGGTTACGTTGTGATTAGGCAGTAAACTTAAAACTATGTAGCTAGCTATAGCAAAAACACTTGTTGCTGGAGATGAAAGTTAATTAAATACAAATAATAAGACAGTGTTGGAAGGCCCCCCACCCGATGGACCGACGACATTGTGAAGGTTGCGGGAAGTCGGTGGATGGAGAAGGCTCAAGACCGTTCGTCGTGGAACTCTTTAGGGGAGGCCTATGTCCAGCAGTGGAATTCTACAGGCTGATGATGATGATGATGAATAAGACATTTTTTACAACAACTAAAAACTCACTTCAAATTCCTGAATATTTACAAGATATATATCAACCTCTTTTTTTGTTATCAACCTCTTTGCGTTTTGCTTACCTACTCAGGATGACACTGGCCACCTACACTTTCGAATAAAAAACAAAAGTAAGTAAAACACCGTCGACAAAAAAAAATTGGCAAGTCGTGATTTCAAGAGATGATGACATTTTTTTAAGTTTTACGGGACAAGTAGCAATAGAATTAAATTAATATGGAACCACCCCGGGATCATACTCTATACACCAGCGAATGAATTATCAAAATTGGTTTAGTATTGGCGGAGATACCGAGTAACATACACACAAAAAAATATACAGCTGAACAGAGAACCTCCTCCTTTTTGAAGTTGCATCAAAAACCACGCTACGTAAAATATTTTTCTTAATGTTTTCTCTTGTCTTTAGTTATCTAAGTAAAGGCTTATTCATAATCTCTTCTGTGTATTACGGGCATAATACATAATCTTTATGAGGTCGTGTGTCATTTAAAGCATTATAGGCTTTATCACCTGCGCGTAAGGACGTGGGCGGAATTCAATATTGTCTGTTGTTTATTGCTGTTTTCGCTACATATCGTTTAGGATTATTTTTTGCTTTAACCTTTTACACTTGTTCTTTCTTAATCGCCCTGCTCCATCAGCGGAGTTATGCTGGCTTTATGAATAGACAAAGAAAATAGAAGAGGTAGGGCACAGCGAGATTTTCTCGTTCTGAATTGGAGCAGCCCGCCTGGGAGGTACCTCCGCCTTACAGAAGATCGCAGCCAAATAACATTATTTGTTTCAAATAGCGTTGTGTTCCTGCGGTGAGTAAGGTTTGCCAGAGCTCTTTAGGGGGGAAGGGGGTTCGGGGTCGGCAACGCGTGCGTGATGTCTCTGGTATTGCAAGCGCTCATAGGCTACGGTAACCGCTTACCATCAGGTGGACCGTAAGCTTGTTTGCCACCTCTGTTGTATTAAAAAAAAAAAAATAGTGTGGTGAAAAGATTTAGTCTTAGGTAGATCTTACCTAGTTCGTTTGCCATACCTTATATTGCTTCTATGTAGCCACAATGAGCCTTTCAGTATACTGGTTCTTATAAGGACCTAATGGCCGTCGTTCACCAGCCCCCTATTTGTTACTTAGCTATTAAACTCCATTTGTAACACGCGCTATAAAACACAATGTAACAAATGAGGTATGTGTTACGAGCGGGTAACGTATTGCTTATAGTTCGCTTCGTGACCAGAGAGCGGGTATACGGGGGATTGGGTCGTGTTGGTCAATTATTAATTTATGGGGGGGGGCGGGGGTATTACTGGAAGTTAGTTGATGTTGTAGGTTGTTATTTTATTTGATACGAGACACATCTGCACTAAAAAAAATGAATGCGTGTCGTTAATATATTTCAATTCTGCTTTCGTAAATTCACGTTTCAAATTATCCAGAATGATCCTGGTGATTTTTGGGAATGGAATTTTTTTGAGTTCTAATTTGTAAACTTAATTTGCTAATCTTGAGATATTATTTCAACTTCGGTGTGAAAACTGCAAAAAAGTCACAACCTCTAATAAACACAACCGGATAATAATATCTAGTATAAAAATAAAAAGTCAAATATAGTGCGAAGTTTTGAGTTTTCAGACATACTCAAAACTTCGCACTATATTTGACTCGACTACGTATAGCAACATTAGTTATTAAAACCGACTGCTGGAACATTTGCAATTTTTTTGGACAAACTTTTTTTATCAGTTTATACATATATTGCCAGCTGTTGAAAATAATTACTCTGACCGAGGCTACTGTGCTCGGTTTACAAATAACTTTTAAGCATATATTTTTTTCAGAGAATTTAAATAATGTAGGTACATTTTTGCGCCAGATTTCCAATGGATCTACAAATGGTAATAGATTTGGTAGTTTAAGATAGGTGTCAACTTTGTTTCAGTTGCTCAAATTCTCAATGAAAAAAGAATAATGTCCTAATCCTCCGGAACCTCTTACAACAAGACGAAACAAATTCTTTTCGGATACACGAGTTGTAGCCGAGCGGCCTACGGGTGCGATCAGTTTCACTACAAATATTATTTATACACGATATTCGGCGAATAAGATTTCTCAGTAATATGAACTACGGTATGGGGTTCTTCAAAAAGGGCGTTTTGAACTTTTTAAGGGGTCGGCAACGAGTGCGTGGTGCCTCTAGTACTGCAAGCGTACATGGCTACGGTAACCACTTACCAACAGGTGGGCCGTATGCTTGTTTGCTACCTTAGTTGTATAAAAACACGATATCGTCCATTTTCAAACTTCAATATTCATTTATTCATTGAATCGCATCGATCATTTTCAAACGTATGGATCACTAGCTTCCGCTCGTGGCTTCGCTCACGTGGTACCTACATAAAAAGTAGCCTATACGATATTCTAGGTAAAGAACTTCTTCTATTCCAAGTTTCAAGGAATTCAGTTGTACTGTTACGGCGTAATTGAACAACAAACACCCAAACGTCCAAACATCTCACAAACTTTCGCATTTATAATATTAGTAGGATTTCGTTTGGGAGATCTTCACTCGCCATTTATGTATTGGGTTTGTGCATTCCTTTTTCTCAATTCCTGTATTTCAGTGTATTTTCTATTTCTATTTCCGTTACTTTAACATTTCACCTCTTCTAATAGATATCTCACTAATAGGACACATAAACCCGTCGCCCCATTCCCGCAAACAAGAGCTATAAACAAGCGATGCTAGCTGCCTGTTACTGGCTAACAAGCTTTAAGGCTCGTGTTTCTTTGAGTTCTGTTTTTATTAAAGCTTGTGTGTTTGACGGGCTCGGATTTTATTACATTTAACAATGTTATTTTATCGTCGTTATAATTTCGCTATTATTGTTTTAAAATGTCACATCTGCAGGTATGTGCCAGTTTTACTTACATTTTCAACTTCAGAATACAATAGCGAGGCGTGAACCAATTATAACCGATAGCTAGTAAAATTGTTTCGAAATATAACTTGGAGTAAATACTTACAAAAATATTATTTTTAAATATATGTTTGAGCCAAGGAAAAGAACATTTGAAAGACATTTGACTACAAAAAGAGCTGTTTATAATACATTATTTTTGAACGTGACTAGAAATCTTTGTATACACTTGGGCTCGTATCATTAATCGTTGTGATTGTTGGTCAGACGGGGAAATAAAGAAAAAATTAAGGATTTAATTTTTATTGCCAGGAATACCAGGGTTAGTAGCAGTAGAAACTAAATGCGCCGTTCGAAAGTACCAAGCAAATTAGTTTAGTGTAAGAAGTAGCATTCTCAAAGACTAAATCATCGTATATTTACGTTTCTGGAGGAGCTAAAGTCGCAAATTGCGAGAGATCGTCCCCCCAGCTTACTACCTGAGCAACAGGTAAACAGACACGCTGAGCTTACTGAGCTACTCATAACTTGATAATGTCGCCGATGCTGTAGCGAACTGCATTAATGTTTTACTGAAATTATTTAAAAGTTCACATATTCCTAAAATATTTCTGACTATTGTATTTATAGTAAGTTATCATTAGTCGTTACTCAAGCAAAGAGGCCATTCAATCCATTTGTAAGTACTGTTATTGTGATAAAGATCTGATCAGTATGAGTTGAGAAAATAATGAGGAACGACTTCCAATACGGGAATTTAACACTTCCTACCCCTTTAAATATGATCGACAGAGAACAAAATTACGACGAAAAAACGAATACAAAATTAGTTTTAAGAAAATATTGTAAATATATTTTAAGTGAATGCATTTTACTTAACTAAAATTAATTATCTATTTGTTGAAGGTTCTTGAAATATTCGATTACTGTCAGCGCGATCCAATTATGTTACATTACATAAGTACTTCGGGAGTTGACAGCTATTTTAATGGAATTTTGACTAAACACTCGGATTTAATTAACTGAACATTTCAAGATTTATTGGACGCGACGGGACGTTTTGAAACAATGCTATTTTAGAAAATATGGACATATCCTTTTAGTCTCGTATCGATCTTATCAACTTTCCTGTTAGCTTTTTGCATCACATATTTCAACTAGGTATCAATATACCTAGTATTTATATATTGTGCACGAAAGAAGCCTCTAAGGGGTGCCTTTTTTTCCTTACACTAAACTGATTCTTGAAGGCGACGCAACAGCGATTCCGTCGAAAAAACCTATGTTCATAATCATTTGTGGATAATTATAATAATAAGGTATGTTTTTACTTTTTTAAACACATTTGAAACTTTTACCAGTCATCATCAACTTTTATGTACACTGTTCTCTCGACAGTATGGCGCCGCGCCGACCTGCGGACATCAATCGCTACTAGAACATCGTCTGACCCTTAATCTATGGTCTTTAGAGCGTAGTCTGACCAACCAATGCAAGTCATCATTTCGGTTGCGTGGCCGTGGGCCGTCCTGTGGTCTCAATTATAACGTGTTCAGTGACTTTGATGGCTCGCTTCTCGACAACACACGGCTCAACACAGTAATCAGAAATGTCTGAAATGGGAGTATTGGGCGAGCGCCGGCGAACGCTGTTAGTTCCAGGTAATGGCTACGTTAATTAATACATTCGTCCAATCAGAAATGCAAACAAAGCAAATTACAGTGAGGTATTATGCCTGTTCTGCCATTAGGATGATTGATCAAACTTCTGCAGCGTGAGCGGACTATAGGTATGTTAGTGTTTACTGGAAAATTGCGCTACATTTAACATTCTTACAAATTTGCGTCACTCGTTTCATGGCGTGGTTGGAATCCCGCTGGTCCGTCAATTTTGGGTAGCATTTATGTATATTTAATACATATGGATTTTCAAATATTAATGATCGTTTTTTTGTTTTAATTAACTTTGTTATAATAATATTGCAGTTATCTTGTATAAGTGGTGCCGGGTGCCGCCTTAAGCTCACGGAGTTTTAATTTCTGGAATGCTTAGTCATAAGTTCATGTCTCCTGTGCAGTGGGCAGGCCATATAACTCGCAGAACCGATAACCGTTGGGAAGTAAAGGTTCTCGAATGGCGACCACGAACCGGGCGACGCAGTGTTGGAAGGCCCCCCACCCGAAGGACCGATGACATTGTAAAGATTGCGGGGAGTTGGGTGGGAAGGGCTCAAGACCGTTCGTCGTGGAACTCTTTGGGAGAGGCCTATGTCCAGCAGTGGACTTCTACAGGTTGTTGATGATGATGATGAAGTTCCTGTCTCGGAGTTTAATTAATTTATTTGTTTGATATCTAAGCATCCGGTTAAACAGTCGCGTAAAGTTAGCGAACTCGCGATTTTCAATCCATTAGAAGCAACTCGTCCAGTTGATCAAATTAATGTTTCGTATTAATATTAACGCGTCAACAACTTTTCATTAATTTATTTGATAACTTCTATAAGTTATGAAGGTAACTTTGTAAATATCGGTGATAAATACAAGGAGATAAGGTAATTCAAGGAAACAAACTGAATTACCCAGCTGGCAACATTATGTTATGAAATAAATTTGCCAGTGTTCCTTGCTTGTCGTGTCACTAATTCTTTCTTGGTTATCCTGTATAAGGTTGAGATATAATGGACCTGAAATCAGTGTAGTGAAAGTATTAAAGTGCGCCTCTCAGAGGCTCCATTCGTGCAAATGTTTTTAGGTTCTAGGACTTGTCTGGGATGTGCTCTAAAATAAAAAAATCTTTTGTTGACAATCACCTATTTTCAAAAACTTACTCCCACTTATGCCTCTGACTTTCCTGTCAAGTTAAAGTAGAGTGTAGGCCTCATTACTGCACCCTCGTCACCACGAGGGCCTGTCATCGGCATGTAGTGATTACTGGCTTCGCTGATTGTAGTTAGATAGGCCGCGGCTAGGTGACCTTATAAGTGTTGTTGTATGAAATCAAACGCTAGAATCCTGCTATATCTATCTCCTCCAATCTACTTGGGATCTAATTGTCGTTTGTGGAGGTGTACAAAAAAGGGATTCCAGTGACTTTCTGCAAATTGCAGCGAGAAAATTTGATTGTATTATTTATAGAAGAACTATGTAGTAACAAAATTACTTAAAAAAAGGTAATAAACCTTTTTAAAAATGCTCTAAACTTGCATTTTGAAATTCAGCCCCTAAGGGGGACACGCACTCTCGTTTGTTTCCACCACTATATTAATTGACAGTGTGTTTGTTTGTCCTCAGGAGACACGATATGCCCCAACGACATGTTCCGCTGCCCCGAGGGCAAGTGCATCCCCCTCCTGTGGGTGTGCAACTACCAGCGCGACTGCGACAAGGGGGAGGACGAGTTCCAGAACTGCCGTGAGTATACACTTTTGCTCCTCACGTAGAAATGCTCGTCACGTACTCGTAGATAGCTGCGTTTTTCTCGTATTATGTCGGACCGTTGAATGTGCATACCTAATTATATTCAAGATGGACTTTGAAGCATCACAGACCGACAATAACAGGCATAATAATCACTTACCTGACGTATAAAAATAGAATGCCAATGACACATTAATATTTTTTTTTATGAACTTTAATTGTTTGCCTAACAAGCTGTCTTATGGTAAGCGATCACCGCCGCATTTCGGAAGCCGCTAATTTTGTGCGACTGACGTCAGCTTAAAAGACAGGGCCTGACTATAGTTAAGCAACGTTTCACTCGGTCTATCATTCACGCCTTGAAGTCTTTGGAGCACTCCGCTATAACAGTCGCTAGGCCTTGACCGAGGCTAGCCAATGAGTTCCGTTACCAGACCGCCCTCATACGATTGACGAATTGACTGGCCTCATAGCTCAGTGGTAGTAACTCTGCCTTCTGCGCTAGAGGTCCGGGTTCGATTCCCGCACTGGACAAACATTTGTGACTAACACAGATGTTTGTTCTGTGTCTGGGTGTTAAATATATATATATTATGTATATCAGTCTCTGGTACCCATAGTACAGGCTATGCCTAGTTTGGGATCAGTTGAACGTGTGTAAAAAAAAAATCACTTATATGCCAACCATGATCGTGCTCCTTTTCTCAAAAGCTGAAACATAACAATTTTATATATGACCCTTCGTAGCTATATAATAGCGCTACGGCGTAGCACCTCGTAGCACGTAGCACATAGCGGTCAAGCGGCACGTACCCGCGTTAGTGCCTGTCGCTCGTACCTCTAGGGACTGTACTGGTTACCGTAGCTCGTCGGCCATGCACTTTAAAGAAAGTCCCATTAAGCGTGTATAAACAGACAAATAAGAGTTACAAACATACAGCAATATTCTCGAGTAGCTATGAGACATTATGGAGCATGGCCTGGTCGTCATACCACAGTGTCGTTTCTGCTCCACTTTTAATATAAGTACTGGCAAAGAGTGGAACGATCTGCCTGCGTCTGTTTACCCGGATGAGTACAATCTAGGAGTCTTCAAATCTAGAGTGAACAAGTTCCTTCTGGTTCCGTGCTTCATCTTAGGCCACATCTCACTTGCAAATGAGAGATGGAGGTCAAACGCCTAACCATCACCAATAAAATATATGTACCTTCATCATCATCATCAGCCTGATGAAGTCCACTGCTGAACATAGGCCTCCCCCAAAGAGTTCCATGACGAACGGTCTTGAGCCTTTTCCATCCACCGACTTCCCGCAACCTTAACAATGTCGTCGGTCCATCGGGTGGGGGGCCTTCCAAGACTGCGTCGTCCGGTTCGTGGTCGCCACTCGAGAACCTTTGTTCCCCAACGGTTGTCGGTTCTGCGAGCTATATGGCCGGCCCACTGCCACTTCAACCTGCTAATTCTGAAATATGTACCTAATACCTATCAACTAAAGCATAGTTGTCGTTGGCTACCACGGATGCCTTCGAGCTACCTAAAAACTTCACCAGAGTTGGCTCAAACGAACTTACTAATATCACCATGATGAGCTCAGCTCCCAGTGAGCTGACTCACAGGTGTGGCAAACTTCTCACCGCGACCACCTTTACAGAAAGCAGGCACTTTATTAGACCGTTAGACCGTCGGAGTGTAAAGCATTGGAAACTATTTCAAATGGAATTATTTATTTGTCCATTCCCAGTTTGTTCGGAAAGCCGATAAGGCAACTACAGAACCATCTAATAGCATTTATATATCAAGACCCTTAAACTTTTGGATCAGTTTTACTTAAAAGCCATAAGTCGATTAGGCGATTTCACACAACAAACGCATTTGGAGTAAATAAAAGCGTTGCCTAAATCAACCCAAAAGATTATTGCGCCGTATGATGCCGACCGCAGTCACAGCTAATACAAGTATAGCTAAGTCAGTTTGGGTTACGTTTGTCTAGTAGTGAAAGGAATCTACTGAGCCTATACAGCACTTGAAATGAAAAAAATAACGTCAATCAGAATATTCACTCAATCAACCTTAAATTCCATTGATGTTCATAATTTGAAAGAAACAAGCAGGGTTTTCGAGTTATTTAACACAGTTCTTCACATTTAATCATAGATTTAGTTCCTATAACAATGCATATGGCTGGAAAATCAAACATGACATGTCTGTTCCAAAGCGTAAAATAACATAAGTGGTCAGACTATTCGACAGTGTAAACATGCGTTTAAGCTCTATTTTACGCTGTGTCGCACAATGACGCATTAGTAAATACAGATTAGGCGTTTATTCGGTGCTTACACACAATCCACGCTACGGTGACATGACACAATATACCAGAATCGTAATCGCGTTCAATATTATATTATGAAAGAAAAAAGAAAAAGAAAGAAAGATTTTTATTTCCCTTAAGAACTACCACACATAAAATAAAATAAAAGAAATTAAATGCTAAATGATAAAAATATTGTGCGCAGCAGAGCTCTTGGAAAACATGGTCTTCGCTCAGCATTGTGCTGGATACACATTGATGTGTGCACCCAGCGCTGGTTTTCAGCGGAGACCATAGTAGTCACGTCACGACCTTCTAGAGGTGACTAAAAATAACAGTTAAGACATACAATAATTCTCAAAAGATAGGTACTGTTTATAATTTTAAACAGTTACTAATAATTTAATATAATGAATTACGTGGCTTGCGTAACGGTCGTCGTTGGACGTATCTGTAGCTAAGGTTATCGCGGAATTGAATTAAGCTTGAACAGAATAAGAATTATAAAATTTATGCTCGCGACTTATTATAATGCTAACTGCAATTGGCTCAGGGACGCACGCGACTTATCATATTTCTAATGGCTACGTAGAATTGGTTCACGCGAATATCTTTGTAAAGGCACTCGTTAAGAACGAGCTTGTTCACTCCGAAAATACGCTCATTCCGTAACGGCACTTAGTCATTTAGCACTAAAATCACAACTTTACCAAAACATTTCCCAATTAATAATTCAGCGTGGAGCAGCAAGCGTGACGCGAATTAATGGCCGCGATTATTTAAGCATGATCGTGCGAACATTATGTATTTCACGATTTTCACGACATTTTAAATGATGCTGTAGTGTTTTTATTTGTCGCCTGTTGCTTGGTTATTATTAATAAACATTTTTACTATATTGTCCGTGTTATAACTTAACCTTCGTGAGGAGAGTGATCTACTGAAATGTTTAATTATTTAGCATTAAGTACTAACCCTAATTATAAGTTCTTTTATATAATTATACTAACAAATTATGGATCCTAGTCGTCCGAATTTTTTTTTTTTTTTCTCCTCTTAAAGTTTATTGGCAACTTCATACGCGTTTTCTTGGCACTTTCGTTTATAATAAACTCTTTGACTGTCGAAATAATAATCATACTTTCAAAGGGTTAGTGCCGTAATTCCCACCGGCTCTTGCCCCTGCTAGGGATTATGCTACAAAACGAAAAATGTGTTCCATAATCCTAATTATAACAAAATTTAATTGTTATAGCGTTGTTGTTATATCAATTATAGCGTAATTATACGTAGAATTTTTTTGTTTTGTGGAATAATCCCTACCAGTGTGCCAGAGCTGGTGGGGATTATGAAACTAACCCTTTTCAGGTAGGTATGTACCGAAATGAAATCCTAAAAAAAGAAATGACTGTATAAAGTCTGTAACTTAGGTTTTGTTGGTTTCGAAGTAATTTGATACAAAATAGCAGTTATAGGAAACATACAAAAAGTACTTTATAAAGGTCCTGCCATTTTATTTTTCCTTTTCTAATAAAGTTAACCATGTTATAGTCAGTTTCAAGTGAGATCCAGTTAGGTAACGTTAGCACCAGTTCGCACATTATGAATTTTCTAGAGAGCTCGTTCAAAACCGTTATTGTAAAATTCAAAAGATTTCAAGCCACTAGAGTTGTTTCTAGACTCTAAGCCTTTGGCTAAAGACGAGGGCAATTAATTTCTCAGATATCTCTACAAACTCTATTTCTGACGCCATAGAAATCAATTAATGACGTCACTATATAAACATATACCTACTCCTAAATTGTACTAAATGTGTGATGCTTCAGTGCTACACTAGAAGTTAAACATATGTGAACGACTCGCTAGCGATTCCGAAACGTTTATATTAGTGCTAAGGTTCCTGTGTATGGGTAGTTTTTCAGCTCAAAGTTATCGTCCAGGGCTGAGCGGAACAGGACGCGCGACGGGAAAATCTATAGCTCGCTGACTGAACACACACTGTAAAAGTGCACTTATTTATATTACATCTTTGTCATTGATCAAGATACGATGCATTCTTCAGAAGTATAGAACAGCGTAGACATGGGCAATTTTTCCAGCTTTTACCTCGCAGGCATTGTCATAATTGGCTTGTTGCAATTGCCCATGTCCGATCAAATTAAACCAGGATGACCTCGAAAATTTTAACTAAAATAGACTCCCATGACAGATTCGAAACAGCAGATTGAAAATACAATGGAAAGTAGTGATTTTTCAAAATAAAACTTCTCTAACATATTTGTGTGCGCGAACTCTCGCTAAACCTAATTGTGTATTCTGGCCATGTTTTTCTACCCTTTATCGAGTTTATTCAGTAAACATTAATACTTTTTGAGGAGTTTTGTTTGTTTGACGTGTCACTGGTTTTTTCTTGGTTTCGATAGGTCCTTGTGATCAATAGTGAAAAAATCGATGCGGTTGAAAGGTATATTTAGGGGCTCCTTACATGCAACTTTCACTTTTTTAATGTTTAATCTGGAATAGCCGGTATCTTCGGAATATTTTATTTTAATAAATAAATAAATGTTTTGCTTGCATTTTTTGCTTTTCAAAAGTTACACAGTTTTATACATAGATGAGATACTTGTCATAGGAGATCTCGCTCTTGCTTAGGTCTATTTTTAAGTTTTCTAGGAGTCCTAAAATAACAAAACATTCAATTCAGACGAGTATGAAATATAGGTAAAATAGGTGTATGTGTGAGTGTGTGTGAATGTAGTCCATATGAATTGTGAAGGCGTAAAGTTATTTTACCGATAATAAGCACTACTAGTATCTAGTAGTGCGCGAGTTTGCCATCACAGTGTGTAAATATTGTTTCAAACGTTGTTAAAAATCTTTTACATCTAGAATCCTATAACCAGCAACAAACAAACAAACACATTGTTCCGCGGCTACAAAGGGCGCCCACCTCCGGCGGCGGTGCTTCTTTTGCGGGCATTGTGCGGAGGCTTGCGCTTTACTATTTTCACAAACGCGGGATAACGATACTTTTAAATGGGAATAATAGCGGCACGTACTGCGCCCTCGTTCACATAAATAAATAAATAATAAATAAATAAATATTCCGGACATATTACACACAGTCAACTGATCCCAAACTAGGCATAGCCTGTACTATGGGTACCAGAGACTGACATACATAATAGATATATATTTAACACCCAGACACAGAACAAATATCTGTGAATCACACAAATGTTTGTCCAGTGCGGGGATCGAACCCGCGACCTCTAGCGCAGAAGGCAGAGTTACTACCAACTGAGCTATGAGGCCAGTCGCGATGTAAAACTGACTGGCCTCATAGCTCAGTTAGTAGTAACTCTGCCTTCTGCGCTAGAGGTCGCGGGTTCGATCCCCACACTGGACAAACATTTGTGTGATAAACACAGATGTTTGTTCTGTGTCTGGGTGTTAAATATTATATATATCAGTCTCTCGTTCCCATAGTACAGGCTATGCCTAGTTTGGGATCAGTTGACCGTGTGAATATGTCCGGAATATGTATTATTATTATTAAAAAACTGTGGGTGACCAAGATAGAACTATTGACACGTCGAAACCGTCCTAATCAATGTCCTTCCCTCATCCAATGGTGTTCGTTCAAAATGTCTAAAATGTCAACTCAAAACTCCATGCAAACCGATATTTATAATTTTCTCATGGATAAGAAATGTTTAGGTGGAAAGCTAGTAGGATCTCGGCAAATTCAAATATTCATGCACTTTTCGCAAAATTTAGCTCCATTTCGCATTCCAATGTGCATTCATAGAAATCAAATTCGCGGCAATATCCATGGCAAATTTAAAACGTTTTATCGAAAATGTCTCTAAAAGCATGTAAATGTTTTTGGACTATAAACTGTCTAAATGCTATTCCAGACTGTAATCTATCACTGTATCAAATTTCATCCAAATCCGTTTGGCCGTTTGGGCGTGATTGAACAACAAACATCCTCGCAAACTTTCGCATTTATAATATTTTAAATAGAATCATACCGTTGCTCTTCATTTTTCGCCCCCTCATATTTTGTAGTCGGTTTTACTTACTGAATGATATTTTTATCAGATTTTTTAAAATTGGTTGCTTTTCATTTATAATACGAGACAAATACTGGACGCGTGGTGTTAGGCTTCGTCTTAATAGAACGCGATTCGCGTGAATTTGCGATGCGAATTGATCGCGCGATGTAAAAAATTATTACAGCGTAAATTTATTGAGCGAGTTTTGGTTAGGACACTCAGTAAAGACTTCATATGTTTGATCGCGCATTTGTACGAATAAAATTCGCGCGATCGTGCGTTGGTCGCTTAGTCGCGTTCTATTAGGACGAGGCCTTAGGCATATAGCAACATCTACCTTCGGATCGAAGGTCGCGTTTCCCCGACGGTTCCGACAACAACATCAACAACACGATAGAGACATTCTGTCATTCTAAATCTCTAGATCATCTAGATCCACCAAAAATGCTGTTAAAAAAACAAAACAATAAAAAAAAACACTTCAGTGGAATTGAGAGGCAGATCACCTAGATGACACATGCGCTGTCGCTACGATAGGCATCACGATGGCTAGGGTTCAATTGATATCGTTACTTTTATTCGCGGGTCGCTAAATCAATCGCTTGTCCGTTATTGAATACAACACGATAGATTTATTGCACGGAATGATAAGAGAACTTTGCAACAAGCGCCACAGCGATAGTTATTCCTAAAATGCTATCCAATTTAGAAACACCAGTTTTGACACTCTGGTCGCACATTCTATGCATGAATTTTGATATCATTATAATTACGAATTATAATTATGTTACAGATTTTTATGAATTTTATGCTAATTAATTTTGTGATTCAAATAATACTAATAAGAAATAATTCAATTTAAATTTAAAAATGTTCATACGCCCGCCCGTAAAGGCAGGCTTTAGTGGAACAAGCTAGATTTAAGACCTATTGTACCTGAAACCTTAATTAATGAATACTGAATCCTATATCATCCTATAGCATATACCTATAGCATCTCTGAACTTTTTGTGTAATTTCCATACTTTGGAGTTAAATTGCGGGCTGATGCGTTGCCTGCCGTGCCATAAGATAAAAAATCCCATTTGCCAGTAATATCACCGGCGGCCCTTCAAACCAAACCACAGCGAACAACAGAAATATGTATTTCTCTGGGTTTGTAATTAATTTTTAATGGTACTTATACTGATCTTTACTCCATTGCGGCTTCAATCGATTCCCATCTATTGAATCCCTGAGTGAGTGGGAAGCTTTAAATCTCTTGCGCCGTGTAAGAAATGACGCTGCAATTTTCCGCCTGGCTCTAGATTTCCCGATGGGCTGAAATAGCCGAAAGCTAAAAATAGGGCTGCCAGACTTTACTTTAGTATTTGATTTTGTAAGATCGAAGGGTATTCACATTGGGCATACTTTACCTACCTTATCAATAGTTACACTTTATAAATCTTTTACTATAGTAATCTGAATCGAGATATTATCTATTCAAACGAAATTCAACTGTTGGAGTAAAGTCAGTACTAGCGTTTTACTTGTTAGTTTGAGAAGAAATTTTTAAAATAATAAAGCAGTGAGTCTATTATTTTGAAAACTTCAAGTGACAGCCCTGGCTAGATGGCCCATTTCATATGTCACAAAGCGTTGAAACCCGAGTGTAGGCCTTATTCTAGGACCCGAGACGGGAGTTCTGTGCATTGGCCTTGATATTACTCTAGATTTTGCTAGAATATTTTGTAAGAGATTTTCTACGTTTCAAATCCTAGTTCTGAAAAATAAACAGAATATCTCTTCTAAATCATCATAAGATGGACAGGGGCTAACCATTACAATATCTTATGAAAATGTTTATTATTAAATAAATAAATTACAGGTTTTTCTAAATAATTTTAAGCATTGGTAGAAAATAGCAGGTAGGTTCCTAATTTATTTGTTTCCTTTTTCAAAGCTGCCTGTTACCACAATTGAGTACAGCCAGCCGCTTCCAATCACACAGTTATTACTCCCGCCCGCCCTCAATCAAACTATTTGGGCGGCGGCGCGTGAACACCTTTGTGTATGTACCCGCACCGGCCGTAATTTAGTCAAAATGCTTGGTTGCCAAAAAAAATATTTTATTCAAAAATACACATATTATTCAACATTTTTTTAATTTACATCCATCTACTACCTAAATAAAGAGTTAGCGCAGACATTTAGAGAGGGAAATAAATCAAACGATTTTAAGCCAACAAATGTTCATAATCACGTTATAGCGTCGGTCGGCATACGCTTGTCTTGTTTTAGCATTACTTTTCTCTATTCTTTCTCAATAAATAGAAAGAGAGACATAAAGCTCGTGTTTATGGATTAGGAAAATCTGTTCGAGCAATATTTCTGTGCGTCTGCCGCGGATATGCAAAAGCAAACTTCTCACTTCACCAAAACTTCATTAATACTAAGAGCAAGAAGAGGTCTTAAATCAATTTCCCGACAAAGCCATGACATTCCCAACTCCAGCATTCAACTCCATTCAATTCCCTTAGAATAGTCCATAGTTAACACCCTCACCTGTTATAAGACCCTTCACTCTGACGTAGTAAATCAAATGCAGTGGCTCGTCTTCATACAAAGCCACCACGCACACAGCGGTACGCGGAGAAGATTCGACGTGAAGAGAGTAAAGGCCTATTCACGTTCTTTGTTAGACGTTTTAAAATTATATCTATGTGATTTCAGTGAATAAAATTCTATTGACTGCAATTTTTAAATAACGCTAACCACAAGTAAAAATATTACTGACAAAGTTTGTTAGTAATGAGTAATTTATTTAATGATTAATATCAATGCACTTTAAGTGCTACGGCGTAGAGGAATTGCTACGACGATGGTTGGGATTCGAACGATCTTTTAGGGTAAATTCTAAGCGCCTTATGAAAGGAAACTTATGAAAGTTTCTACGGTAAAGTTGCATTTCTATAAATAAAGAGTGTACGATGGCTTTGAAGCTGATTGATTACAACCCGACCTGCTTACCGCTAAGCGATTGTGTATTCTAATGGTTTATATATGAGCTGTTTGTGGGCTGTTACAGTTTATTGGACGCTAAGATACTCCGGCGTGACTTGTATCTTGTATTCTTTTTCTTTTTATTTTTCAATCAGGCAAGCAGATTTTCCAACCGTTTTGGAGACTTTTCAACACGTTGTTTTTCGTGTGAAGTCGCATAAACGCTGTTCGTTTGATCAAAAACACCTTATTATCCAAAGAAATGTTTTCCAAACCATTAAGATTGTTTTAACCATAACAAATCTGCAATATTTGTTTTTTTCCTTATTATTATTATTATTTTTTTTTTTTTAAATCACAATACGAAATCTAAAATGGAAGTGGGCAGGTCATATTATCAGAAGTAAAAAGGAGAAATGGGCCAGAGATGTAACAGAATGGTATCCTAGGGAAGGGAAGAGGAAAAGAGGAAGACCATTTCGAAGATGGGAAGACGACTTCAAAGCTACAGCAGGCGTGACGTGGAGGAGGACAGCTCAAGATCGTGAGCTATGGAAAACTTTGGGGGAGGCCTATGCTGAAAAGCAAAACAGTCTGATGGATGCCGATGTTTAAAAATTATTTTAATTATTTTATTGTAAACTAGAACTAAGATTGTTAATAAAGGCTTTTTGAATTGAATTGAATTGAACCATAACAAAACCCAGAATGATTAAAAGCAGCGGTCTAGGCTCAAAAGTAAATATGATTACGTTCGAAATGAAAATAATAGAAAGTTCCAAACTCCGACCCGCGTTATCGAGCTGACAGCGGAAATCCAATAATTCAGCATTTCAAAACTTGTGTAATAACAATCGGTACCTACCTCTCCTTTGGTCGAACATCTTTCTGATCGAAAGTTTAGAAGTCTTCAGCAATGTGGTCCTGTCCTAGTCTTTGTAGCCATAAGTTTTGTTTGACAATTTGGCCGGATTTTATGTATAAAAATAAAACACATAGTTTTATTTTTGGACTGTCTCCAACAGAGTAAGGATCCTAGATAAATAATATAAATACTATTTCTTGGCCAGTGAGCAGGTAATAAGACAACTATAAGTTACATTTGCCTGGGCCAACCAAATAAATTAAAGTGGCATGTTTCTTTACTAAGAAGCAATATTTTATCTAGCAGTTTTGGACTTTATGTAGGGCTATTGATTAAAATGATGCGTGTTCTAATAGTAGATTATGCAACAGGGGCTTAAAGTAGTGTATTATGTCGCGGGCGCTATATTGAACCCCGAGAACGAGGGATTCTATGGTTAACTCCCGAGCGGAGCGAGGGAGTTAAGGCAAGAATCCTGAGTACGAGGGGTTCAAGATCGCCCAAGACAAATACACATTTAAGCCCGCGATGCATACTCTACTTTTTATACTTTCTGCGAGGCAATTGAAAACAATGACTGTTTAGTAGAAAGAAATGATTTTTCTGGAAGTAAGTTTCCAACTATACCAGAGGCTTCAGATTGTATGCATTCTGGAGTCGAATCAAAATCACTGTCGTCGTCACTTGACATTTTTTAGAAGTTTATTCGAATCGAAACTGAATTTCGATGTAGATAACAGCACAGCAGTTTGAGCGCTTGGCGCCTTTTTTTCTTTTTTTATAGTCTATTCTGTAGTGGTCAGTTCGACATTCGAATAAAACCTTCAACGTGCGCGGGTGAAAATGAATTTCGTAAAAAGTTTTCTTTTTTTTAATTTGTAGGCAGTGCAAATAAAATGATAACATACAGCCTAATTTGAATAAAATCTCATTGCACCCAAACATTTTTGAAACCAACTTCGATCAAGCACGACTACATGGGTTGCATTCCAAATTCAAATCACATTATGTCCCATGGGAAATAATGAAATTCAGTACAACATTATGACCCGGCTAGACCGTAGGGCTGTAATGACTTACTTTAGGAAAGGTTTGCATGACACATAATATGCCATTGACGAGCAGGTAGTATAAAAAATGTTTTTTTGTCGACAGCGCCACCTGAATGCGACGCCGGACAGCTGACCTGCGGCCAGTACGTTTGGAACAAGACGTACTGCATCCCGCCGCACCACCGCTGTGACATGCACGTGGACTGCGTTGACGGCACCGATGAAGCGGACTGCAGTGAGTTTATATTTAATCATCATCATTTTAGTACAGTGTAACTGGCTACATCACTAGATTTGGCCGGTATCTTCAGTATTAGTAAGCTATAGGAGGAACTGTCAGCAAAACATGATGCTAGGTCCTCCAGATTCATTAGTTACTGTAGACTTGGTGAAAATGGCAAACGACGACGAAAAATCATTCATCATTATGCTTCGGATAGTGAGCTACGGCAAGCACCAAAAATTGGGACATCCAAATAAAATAGTATCTTTAAGTCAGCGCAATAAACCTCATTTTAAACTGAAACCTATTGTGGAGTGATTTACCATGTTCCTAAGTCTGCCCGGCTGGTAGCTTGGAGCCGCTCCAGACAAAATAATAAGATGTACGTCATCACGTATGTTGTTCCAAGTATTATTTAGTTAATTAATTTAGGCGTGTTTTTACGGAAGTCCATTCTAACATATTAAATAGCTGATCCTGATCGATCGGAACAAAGTTAGGCGTTTTATTTGTATGCTATTTAAAAATTATAAATGAATATGTGCGTGGTACCTTTGGTATTGCAAGCGCTCATAGGCTACGGTAACCGCTTACCAACAGGTGGGCTGTATGCTTGTTTGCCACATCATTAGTAAAAAAAAATATTATAGTTTGTTCAAAGTTTAAAAATCATTTTTGGAACTAAGTCCGTATAAACGGAGTTTTGTCCTGCCGGCCTAAAATATGCCGTTATATGACGACCGTCTTTCTATACAATAGTCTAAAGTAGACAAGTACAGGCTATACGCAATTTAGCGGTAAAACGATGGTATTGAGCGCACGTGGGAGCGCGGGAAAGGCGGCTGTCCCATACCGCTGTGCGCTAACCGTGTAATAAATCCAGCAATTTGGTATTGTTGCCGGTAATGCCGGATTATTAACCGACTGTGGTGAAAGAGTTTAGATGTAGGCATGTATATAATTTACAACGAACAATACTCGTAATAAGGATATCGAACCGTTGTCTCCATTATAATCATCTTAGATTTTATCGTGCTATTGTTGGCATACCTTCCTGGGAAGCGTGTTAACCCATTTTCCACAAACCAAAATGATTGACCTTGCCAATCATGTACATTTTTGTAGCTGCCAAATTTGCTAAGGAAAATTATGATTTGTTCACAAAAGCACGTGTTATTTACCCAAGATGTGTACAGAAACCGGATAGAAAAGTTTTTGCTAGAATTCCTAAAACTAAGGTTTATAAAGAGAACTGTTTCGCGATGTGTGGACTTATATTTAATAACGTAAAATTGGCACGCTGTAATATTTCTGTATTCGGTGAAGTATTCATACCAAAGATAACATATTTCTGTATCTGTTGATACCTTTATGCTAACGTAAGAGCTTCTAAAATCATACTTGGGGCAAATGATTTGTTTCATTTCATTTATTGTTACCTAGTTTAGTTTAGTGAAGTACAATATTATTCGGTATTGAATAATCTTTCGACATGGATTTAATTTGATAGAAGTCATGTTTTAGTGATGTTTTTGTAAAATATATAACATCATGATAAGGTTTTGTAATATGTGAAAAAGTGGTGTATGTATGTGTGGGTGCGTGAGTTGTGGAATTGTTTCGCATCTAGTTTCCACAGTCGAATGCGCTTAATCCTGTAATACGATTCCGTTTCGTAATCCTTCGCTTTCCTTTCAATTACGTCGGCATCCGGATTGTTACAAGATATCTACATTGTTTTGGTTCATTATTGAAATGGGTAACAAAATATTGTAGGTTTTATGATAGGTGTGTTTCTACAAACCTATCATAAAACATATAAGTCCTACATGTTTTCGTTTTGAACGGTTCTGAAACAGGAACTCATTTACACGTGGTTTGATAAACATAATGTCATGCATGTGCCAAATTAATATTCTGGTGTTACCTCTGTCTACCCCTAAATGTATGTGGCTCTTAGGGTCTAACGTATCATTACACAAGTAAGCGAAAAAACGCTAAATTCTTCTGTAACAGGGAAAATGTAAAATGTTCTAGGTACCAAACAACGAATTCAAAAACTTGGGAGTCGATAATTTGATTTAGGAAAGTTGGTACTGAACTTGCTAAACCGTGCCTCCCCAACTCCTTCCAAACTCCTACAGAGCTCCTGAGTCGGTTCTACATAACTGGATTGAATTCGACAATATACGGCTTCGGCATTTTTCACCTGAAATCCATTTAATTCCGAACTAGAGATGGAATCAAGACGAGAGCGCCGCGTCATTTCTAACCGAACCAACTTACAATCCTAGTTTCATATGAAGCGCAGTCCGCCAAATGACGGCCGTTGCTGATTTATCCTTTACCTTATTTGGGTGAAGAATAATTTAACCGTGGATTTCGATGATGACATCACCCGAAGACATGAGACCCCTAATCAGCAGTAACTTATCATTTTTTTTGAATCGGCGGTGACCATTTATTATTTGGCATCTCCGCTATATCTTAGCCGTCATATAACGCGTTTGTGCATTTTAGGTAACCGAAGCTGTAGAAACTATTTGACGAAGTGTTCGCCGCGGGGTGGAGGCTTCACCCCTTCACCGTGAAGCCATTCGCCATCTAACTAAATTAAAGGGGTTCGGTTTTTGCCATTCAATACCAACATCTAGCACTCGCACTTAGTTCTGGCAATTTTTTTCAATTAGTCATTAGTTTGTAAAGAACGCGTGATCACACTCTTCTTCTTTATATCAAAGTAAAAGGCAGGAAGGCAAGGAAGTAGTGTTTTATTTTATCAAAGTCAAAAGGCTTTTTTTTTCAATAAAATCACTAGGATCACTTTGAAACGTCTTAGAAACTAGGTGAAGCTATGCCTGTTCCTCGCGACCTACAAGAATCAGGCAACAAACACGGCTTGTGGTAATCGTTGTAAAGTATCAGGGTTCGTTTCAGACTATTTGAATGGATCGGCTCGACGTTATTCGAGCCGCATTAAAAGTTGGCTGGTTCATGACATTTTTAGCAGAGTCCTGTGGGCCCAGAGATTGATGGTTTTGCCGTATACTTGGTTTGTAGGACAGAAATGTAGTTGTGGAAAGCTTTCAGATAGTAATTTCCGGTAAACTGCGGGTAGGTTTATGAGCTAGTTGAGAATGAGATAGTTCAGGTACATATACCTCATTCGATGGACCGACTACACTGTGGCTATCGCTAGAAACCGATGGATGAAACCATTTTATAGTAGACATATTATGCCCAGCAGTAGATGTCTTACGACTGACAATGATACTGTTATTCTGATCAACAACAAGGAAGATTGTAAATCCGATAAAGTCTTTGAAATAATGTTTTCGCATTCTAATAAAGAAAAAAATCCATACCTTATAAAAACAATCGAAAACACAATAATAATAATTGTAAATTTGCAAGGAAAATAATGTTGAATCTCACACTCTATCTAGAGACAAAGTACCGAAGACAACAGATCTACACGAAACAGGCACATCAGATACGAGCGACAAACAAAAACGCAATTTCCACACCATTAAAACTTGGCCACTTGTTGGGACTTTCTGCTCCGTCCACCAGCATAACTTGAAATCTTGTTGCCAACTTGTTCCAAGGCGATGTAGATAGATCCAGTTCGAAAATTTGGCGAGATCCTGATGTGTGTCGAATGCCACTACCTTAAATAAGTAGGTTCATTCTAATAAAGTTCGTACGGGCTTGTGTCAACTCTGGTAACAAATAATCTCTATTGTTCCTGACTATTTACTCTGTGTTTATCCTTTTGCTGGGTTTTTCTGATTATTTTAAAGATGACGCTATGTTCGGACTTAAGAAAATTTCTCACCAATAACAATGAATGCCGCCTTGTTTTTAATCTATTCGAGGGGGATAAATTGAAAAACAGCGCTGCATGCAATGCATGCAGCAAATGCTGAATTTACTCCCTTTGCCTTTTTATTATAATTTTTTTGCTCTTTTTCTAATATTTTTTCTTTTTAAAGGCAATAAATGTTGATTTTATTTTTTTATTTATTTATTTTATTTTTGGCTCTTTCTAGCAATCTTAATTTTTTGAACGAGGTAACCAGCATTGGTTTATATTTGACATATGTAAACAAGATAGGACGGCTAGATGTATCCAGCAACTCGCGTAGTTGGAAACAATGCTCTCGTTTCGCTAGCAAACCACGTTTGAACTGAAATTTCAGTCTTGAGCTCGGAGCGGGAACAGCGGAGGTCTAATGAGGATGGTGGCACTTCGCGAGTTCTCTTTTAAAGATATAGGGCATTTCGGCAATAGATTGTAAACATTATTTCAGTCTGGTGACCGTTTTAAGTACAACTTCTGAAAGTCGAAGATTCTTCATTATCATCATCATTTCAGCCGTATGACGTCCACTGCTGAACATGGCCTCCCCCAAAGACAGAGCGAATTAAAATGAGGGACACTGCTGCTCATCCCCTAGCTTTTTTCCCTTAGTCGATCGTTAGTAGATAGGTAGATATGGAGGGGCCTATTCTTCAGCCGAGGCCATCACGGCCAAGATTCTTACAGAAAAATAACTTCATGCCCTTTGGGATTGCGTCCCCTCCATTAGGATTATTTCTTTAGTATTTAAAATCTCAATTAATGATATCACACACGAGCGATTGTATAATAATTGCTCCACTCAGGCCCACCATACCTCAACCTGCTGACTGTCCTAATACAGGGTTACCGAGAAAGAATCAGTGACACGACAAGCAAGCAAGCAAGCAAGGGCAAAGTTTAAAAGAATTTATTGCTAAATAGCTGAAAGCCTTGACACACACAAGCCTCACAAAATATGCAAACCGGAAAAACTTCAACTCTGAATAACTCATACCACATAATTTGTTCAACAAAGGTGCATGCGAACCTCAAACTTTTCAGGAAACTCTCCAGAAAAAACTCTACCTCGCTGCGATCCTCAAACTTCGGCGAAAGTTATAATAGACCGAAATTATATTCTTTTTATTGAGCTCTCGAGTTCCCCATGTACTTTGTTGCGAATATTGAGAAGTGGGAAATTCACACTTTTTGATTCTTCAGAACTTTTGAGCGGCGCTTTCGTATTTTATTCAACGGAATTATTCAAATATAGCCATCAAAATAATTGAACACTTCTTCTGGAAAGGAGCCATTTCATTCCCCAGAATGAAATGGCTCCTTGGCTAATTTTTTCTAATTTTTCTATGTAGTGTACATGGACCAGGCCCACCTGGTCCATGTACGCTACATAGAAAAATTAGAAAAAAATAGGAGATTACAAGAAAAATACAATTTCATTAATTTGAAGACAAATGCGATGGTACAAGAATAGTTCTTCTGGTAAGTTTTTTACTATGTGAACACTATTTGAAGGCCGCCATGTTGGTTTATAATTGGCGTTTGACATGACATTGACATATTTTTCATGTCATGTTGTTTGATTTGATGTTTTTGTTTAGTCAGATAAATGTAGGTTGTCAAAATGAAATTCCACACACGTCCATCCGCCATATTTTTGTAGCGCTGTGTGTTGCTCTCTTTGTCGAAGAAAATCTTAGTGCACTTTAGAACGAAGTCAATTTAAATAAAATAACCAAATAAATACGTTTACTTTATTGCTTTGCCATATTTTAGAGTAGTGTACACAGTGCAGGCCCAGGCTCCATATATTGATGAAACGTCTCTTTTGGAGGAGGTAGGACACAGCGAGATGTGCAGGAGGTACCTCCGCCTTACAGAAGATCGCAGCCAAATAACATTATTTGTTTCAAATAGTGTTAAGGTTGATGAGTAAGGTTGCCAGAGCTCTTTAGGGGGGGAGGGGTTCAGCAGGCAACGCATTAGCAATGCTCCAGGTGTTGCTGATGTCAATAGGCGACGGTAACTACTTAGCATCAGATGGGCCGTAAGCCTGTTTGCCACCGCATAACAAAAAAAAAAATTATCGAACGTATCCGTTATAAGATAGTCTGACGCTGACAAGTCAAACAATACTAGATAGCAATTATTATCTTAACTGGTTACAGCAGAACAGTTGTACTACCCATTCTATTCTATTAATATATATATATATAGGGAACTGTTAGATATTAGATCAGGTTCTTTAAAATAATAGAAAAACCGCGTATGCTAATGAGAATTGTTTATGAAACTAGAAAGTTAAATCGCAGGATTCGCAGGCATACTATAAATAAAATGCAAACTGCAACTGTGCAACTAGATAGCTATCCGAATGGCAGACGAACATTTATCGCCTCAGTCCACTCTATCAGGTTCCAGGCTCTCTGGGGGGGCCGTTCCAACCAGATTTGTTCGTCGATACCAACTTTTAATGGTGGATGGATACTAACTTGTCAAATTGGGACTGAAATTGAGACGATACTCTACATTTCAACGTCGGATTATGAATAAACTTGTGAGCGCACCAAATTAAGTTTATAATATTATGATTTTGTATTGAGATTTTGTCTAGCCGATACTGACTGGGTGAAGTTCTCTTTTTCAATTCGATTAGTTTTTTCTCTTATAAGTCATTTACAAAGTTGTTCGTTAACTAAATGCACATTCCCATGAACCAACCGCCGGCGCCGTATCGTGTGAGCTGAATAAAAAAGCTTAAGGATGCGGCCTCGTGGGTGCTGTGCGACAACTCAAGAACACTTCTTACCTTCTGTGTTTTTTATAAAGGATTTGTCGGTAGGTGTACTCGTAAGTAGGCTTACACAGCCTTAAAATATGCAAAGATCCTGCTCAGTATTCCGCCAGTGTAACACCAGTCAATCTAAATCTACTCCAGGAAACATGTTAATACAAGTACCTAAGTATATGGGTACTTACTCGAGGCTCAGCGCGAATCGAGTCAATCCCTCGGAATCGTCTAGCCTCCAATATACCGGGTTCTATACTGCGGCTTTGTGCGGAACCCCAATACTTGTGTCAAAGGGTTCTGCACGTAAATACGGGAATTGATAAAGTAGTCTTGGAGCGCGAGCACGACTCGAGCATTTTCTGAATTTATTTTAAGATGTAGAACCTACCTCAGTAATCCTTGGTGCGCTCGCTTTGAGGTTGTGGTTTTATGCATGCGTGCGTTTCTGTGCTGGCCGAAATGGACTGGTTTAAACTCTTTCGGTCAGCGTGCTTCACATACCGCAGAATGTTTTACTGAGAAACAGATTCCATTTAGGCCAAAATTCGCAGAAACTGCATAGATTCCACACCGCTGGAAACGAGTAACATGCTGGTATGGCGCCATATAACTATACGCTCTTCGTAAAGCTGTTTGCGCGAAGAACGAGTAAAGAAAAGAAGTAGTGTATCAATTTATAGCTTTTTTAACCCTGTAGTGTGCCTAATTAATACCGATATTCCGGAAGCTCCTGATGTTATTCCGTCTGTAGGCTTCATACGGTTTTGTTACAAAAATCCCCAGATCTCTATTTTTTCACGATTGGACGTTTTTACACCCAAAAGTATAGCTCGTTAATATTCGTCTCAAAGTAAAGAGAAAGTCAAAGGACCACTAATTGAGCCTCTAAACCCGTAGAAGCTGCCGTTTGATTTAAGGCTTCTTTTCGAGCCTTCGCGGAGTTCGGCTCTAAATGCAAGCTCGCTTGTTTGCGCGATTTGCATTTTACGGAAAACTGAAAATGAAGAGACGCCGTAATTGGATGCGAGGATGTGCAGGTGTGGAACGAAGGTAGCTCGCTCATTTCATGCAATATCAGGCCTTGGTTAAAAATTATAAGTATGTAAACCCTCTGCAGCGTCAATATCTAGGAACATAAGCAGTCCACAAACTATCTATTTCAAATTGTCTCTGAATCGTGCTTACCATAAAAGCACAAATTAGATCGGCGGTCACTTCTCTGTGGCACCAGGTTTTGTGGGGCTCTTATTTTTGTGTGAAACCTGGCTTTCTGAACAGTTTTACAAGCATATTTTGTGGCAGCGAAATTCTACTTTTATTTTGGTTTATTCAGTTGCGATAGAAACTAGTCCCTACCTTCGTAAGTGGTCTAACTCGTTGACCCGGAAAAAGTTTCACACTTGGCCGATTCATTAAGTACTAACAATATTGCTTTTGTTTTCTTTTGTTATTCTACCTACTGGTTTTCTATTTGCAATAAAATAAGCATTTTTTTTGATCTTACTAATTTGTTTGTCCACATTCTGCTGTTTCAATTTAGTAGTATAGGAATTCATAAATAAAAACATAAATAATAACATTCAATGAACGACCGATATTGCTCTGCCTAATTGGACCACATAGGAAAGTGGACCTGTACAGTGGCAAATAACTACAGACTTTTTGGACCCCGATATCTTAATTAACTTATGCACGAACAACACATACATAAAAACAACCCTACACACATACATAAAACAACTGACTGGCCTCATAGCTCAGTTGGTAGTAACCCTGCCTTCTACGCTAGAGGTCGTGGGTTCGATTCCCGCGCTGGACAAACATTTGTGACTAACACAGATGTTTGTTCTGTGTCTGGGTGTTCAATATTGATCTATTATGTATATCAGTCTCTGGTACCCATAGTACAGGCTATGCCTAGTTTGGGATCAGTTGACCGTGTGAATATGTCCGGAATATTTATTTATTTATTTTATTTATAACTACTTGTTATATGTTAGTAGCAGTGAGATCAATAATAGGTACATATCTAGGTACTTATTCTGTAAAACGACTAGCTGTCTCTGCGTTTGAAAGCAGAGCGCTAACTCCATTATAAAGGTAAAGCGTAGTGCCAGCGCTAATCTACTGTTATTTATTCTGTGCGCTCAAAGGCTTATACATTTTTACATAACTTATAATAATGTCATTTTCTGCCCGTTCTGTTTCAAACAGCAACCCAGTTTGCATGATATTACAAAGTATAAGTAATATTTACAAAATGGAGGATTTGCTACACACAAAACCTGTTTAGTCTTATGTCCACTCGAAGTTTAGCCGCTGAAATTGTTATTCTGAAATGCTCTATGTACAAAAAACATAATGTGTAACGGTACGTTAAAACTGACGTACCGTTACTGCCTGCGTGCGACGCAACATCCGTTTGTTTTTGACAGATTCCATGGACGGACATCCCTAGGCGTGAGAGAGACTAAACGAAACTGAAGATTTTAAGATACTTTTCATGGTTGTCCATAAATTTGCAAACTTGGTCATTCAATGCTTTATTTTTTGTTGCAGCGTACCGCAAGTGCCAACCGGATGACTTCCAGTGCGGGATGGAGAGCACGGGGCCAGGAAAGGTTTCTGCTCAGGGACCCTGCATACCAAAGGCAAAGAAATGTGATGGGTACGTTATACTTCCTACAGACTTACTTCTTTAGTACCTGCCTACGATAGAAACCTAAACCCGTATCTGTTATTCATGTTTAGTTCAAGTAATTCTCGCATCGACCTGGCGTAATTTTTATCGTGGTAACGATTTGGAAACACGATGCCTAGTATCGCACTTGATTACATTTCAATATTTTCAAAGTCGCTTAGGGCTCTACCATGACATCATATTTCCGAAATGCGAGCGTGTCAGGGCTTTGATACTGTCAACTTACGTCACGGCCTAAACAAAATAGCAAAGTTAAAGGTACAGGGCGATGTCGTAGGAACAGGCATGAATTTATAAGTAGTCTTCAAAGCGATCTTCGTGATCTTACTTAACACAATTCTAGTGACAGTGACTTGACTGCTGTCTCTCGAAATTGTAATAACTAATCCTTATTAGTGAGTTTCCTTTTTCATTCCAGGTATTTAGACTGCAGAACAGGAAAAGATGAGATCGACTGCGCTGACGTGACTATAGCGTGTCGGCTGGACCAGTTCCGATGCGCTGCGGGCACCAAGTGCGTGGACCTGTCCGTCAAGTGCGACCATAAGGACGACTGCGGCGATAACTCTGATGAAGCACACTGTAGTAAGTATCGATCACTAAATATAATATTGTAGCCAGCTAAATAGGAGAGCAATAGTAGTTAGTGGTAGCACCTCTGCCTTCCAGGTTCTAAGTTCGTAAGTCCCTACAAGTAAACCTACAGTGCACGAAAGGAGCCTCATAGAGGCGCACTGAATCTTTTAACCTTATCTGACCTCAGGGCCACCATCACTCAGGTCATTGCTCAACCATAGTGTAGACATTAACATTTCGCCACCGATATTGAGAGTTATTTCTCAACAAAATTAATCAAGACTGCTAGTTTTGATCAGGCGGATCTAGCAATTTCCTATAAAACATCTAATTTGGTGTTGTTTTGATAACGTGCATTCTTCCAGGTTTCCCCCCGTGCCACATTGGTCAGTTCCGGTGCTCCAACGCGCTCTGCATTCCCGGCACGTACCACTGCGACGGCTACAAAGACTGCACTGACGGCTCCGACGAGGCGAACTGCACAGCCATCGCCTGTCCCGAGAACAAGTACCTCTGTCCGAAGGGAGGAGCCGGGGGCACGCACAAGTGTATCGCACGATCGCAGCTCTGTGATGGGAAGAAGGACTGTGATGATAATGCTGATGAAGAGGCTGCTTGCTGTAAGTACCTACCTTCTTGTGTCTTCATGCACGATATACGTTCTTGCTTCGACTGGCGAGAATTCGTACTTCATGCAAATAACAACATTTTATGGATTTTACTGTATGCTGTTATTCTCTTTCCAGCAACGGCGTCATGTCCAGCGCTAGAATGCGAGTATAAATGCGTGGCGTCTCCTTCCGGAGGGGCCTGTGCATGCGTCGCCGGCCTCACGCTGGCCGCTGACAACAGAACATGTGTGGACCTGGACGAGTGTAAGGAGTGGGGATACTGCCATCAGCTGTGTGTTAATACTTTTGGATGTAAGTATTGTTCATGACGAGAACGATGGATTTTCAGTATGATCGCCTGGAGGAGATCGTTCATAGCTGTTAGACCGCCTAGAACTGAAGCCTCTTGTGACAGTCACTAATATATTGTATCTTCTGTCTTCCAGCATATAAATGCGCATGCGCCCCTGGATACAGACTAGTGGAAGGCAAGTGTAGCGTAGCCTCTCCAGCCGGTGCCTCGCCAACCCTCCTCCTGGCGCACGGAGCCGCCATCATCAGGATGGACCTTCACGCACGGAACCCTCATACTTTGGCTAATGTCACTTCAGCTGCTGGCCTGGACTATCACTTCAGAAGGAACTTGTTGTTCTGGTCCGATCTTAAGACTAGGAAGGTGAGAAATGTAGGGAGATGGAATTCAAACTGGTTCAAGGCAAAATGTCCCCAATTATTTCATCAGTCACACCTACCTTTTCAAATCGTAGGGGGGAAAATTCATTTCTTGTCAGATGCGACTTCAGTTGGTGCAAGTCTTATTACATGTAGGTAGATATGTAATAATAGCATACCTGCTCTTCATAGACTTTTACATTTCCCTTATACTTTTGCCTGGTTCTGCTACGAGTAAGCTTGGTCGCGAGGAACTTACTTAAGTTAATCTAGATGTAGATGATTCACAATGATCCTTGTGTTTTCAATGACTTCTGATTTACAGATCCACTCACAACATCTGAACGCCCCGGCCACGGACAGCAGCTTCGCCAGCACAGAGATAGCAGTCGCCGGTTCCTGGGCTCCCGTTGCCCTCGCGGTAGACTGGGTCGGAGATAAGCTATATGTGGCCGATGCTGTAGGACAGAAGATCGATGTCTTCGAGTTGGATGGCAGGTGGCACGCCGTCGTGCTAGGGTCTAATCTGACGAACCCGGCGGACTTGGCTTTGGATCCCACGTTGGGGTTGATGTTTGTTGCTGATAGCAGTCAGGTGAGCTTATCCTGAACTTTTCATTATGATGGATGTAAGCCAACGCAGAGCCATTCGATATTGACTTGTATTGATATTTCAGATCATCCGAGCGAACATGGACGGGACACACGCAAAATCAATCGTTTCTGAAGCGGCGTACAAGGCGTCAGGTATCGCCGTCGACATCATCGCTCGTAGAGTTTTCTGGTGCGATTCCTTACTGGACTACATCGAGACAGTAGACTACGATGGAAACCACCGATTCCTGGTACTCAGAGGCCAACAGGTCCCCAGTCCTTCTAGACTAGCATTATTTGAAGATAGGGTTTACTGGTCAGATAGCACTAAACAGGGCATAAGCTCCGTAAACAAGTACGAAGGGGCTTCCAGCATCCAAGCGATTTACAAAATGAAGGACATCAGGGAGCCTAAAGCGATCACAGTCGTTCACTCACTGAAACAAACCTCGGTGAACAACCCCTGCGGAAACAACAATGGCGGATGCTCTCAGATGTGCATCGTAACCGCGCTGCAGAATGGCGGGCTCGGCTATCGATGCGCTTGCAATATCGGCTTCAGACTCGAGGCAGATTTGAGAAACTGCGACCAAGTTACCGAGTTCTTAATGTATTCCCAACAACGATTTATCAAAGGAAAAGTTTTGTACCCTGTCATAGAAGGCTTTAGCGAAGCTATCCTACCGGTCGTTTCCAAAAGAGCCAGGTTTGTCGGTTTAGACTTTGACAACCGAGATCAACACATCTACTACTCAGATGTTCTTCAAGACGTGATCTACAGGGTACATAAGAACGGAACAACCAGGGAAATCGTCCTCGCTTCGCAAAACGAGGGTGTGGAGGGTCTCGCAGTTGACTGGGTGTCCAAGAACCTCTACTACATTGACTCCAGAAAGGGAACTCTTAACGTGCTTTCAACAAGGCACGTAGCGTACAGAAGAACTCTGCTGAAGGACTTGAAGAGACCTAGGGCGATCGTTGTCCATCCTAACAAGGGGTATATTTTCTTCTCCGAGTGGGACCGCCCAGCAAACATCAGCAGAGCAAACACGGACGGAACTGGTCTTCTGGTCTTCGAAAACGTCACCCTCGGTTGGCCTAACGGTCTATCCATCGACTTCGACGCAGATAGGCTTTATTGGTGCGACGCTCTGCTGGACCACGTTCAACATTCCAAACTAGACGGAACCGATGTGAAGACCGTCAACTCAAAACTGATAAGACATCCCTTCTCCATCGTGATCTACAAGGACTTCATGTACATAACCGACTGGAGACTGGACGCCATCGTCAGACTGCACAAGTTGACAGGAGAACAGGAAGAGATCATGGTCAGGGAACCTCAGACCAACAGGTTATACGGAGTGAAAGTCTTCAGTAGAGAAGTACAGAAGATAGACCCCACGCAGCCTTGCTGGAGGAACAACGGAAACTGTCAGAAGCTCTGCTTCGCAATTCCTCGGAACAACAGCGATCCTCTGACCGTGAAGTGCGGCTGTCCGTACGGGGAGAAGCTGGCGGAGGACGAGACCACGTGCGTGGTGGACCCGAGCGCGGAGCCGCCGCAGCAGGCGTGCCCGCACTCCTGGGACTTCACCTGCAACAACCAACGCTGCATCCCCAAGAGCTGGGTCTGCGACGGAGACGACGACTGTCTCGACAACAGTGACGAGCAACAGAACTGTAATAGTAAGTTATCTTTGAGAAAAGAAGCTCCGACTATTATCTATGAAGCGTAGATTAGACATGTTTTCCAGCTGTCGGAATTATACCGATTATACTGAACTAGTAATGTCAATAATTACCTTATATTGTGTCGTAAAATCTTATAGAATTATTTAGATTTACTATTAAGTGTTCCTAGAGCTGAGATTTTTCATTTAAACACTGACAATTTTCAAAACACACTATTATGGTGATAGAGAGCTGATGATGAATACGGAGAAAGGCCGTGGAACCGTCAAGGGATAACAGTAAATTTAACGCATTGGAGCTTCTTTCGATCAGCTCGCGATAAAAATTACAAAATTGTCATCATTCTGAAGAAACTTTTATCAAACATCGTTTTTTTGCAGAGACAACTTGCGGCGCGTCAGAATTCACGTGCGCCTCCGGTCGCTGCATCCCCGCCACCTTCAAATGCGACTCCGAGAACGACTGCGGAGACTTCTCGGACGAAACCGGCTGCGTGAACGTAACCTGCAGCTCGTCCCAGTTCAAGTGCGACAACGGGCGCTGCGTGCCCAACACCTGGAAGTGCGATAGCGAGAACGATTGCGGGGACGGATCGGATGAAGGCTCGCACTGCGCGGAGAAGACTTGTGCATACTTCCAGGTAAGTTAAAATAAAGAGGCTTAATTTCCACATCTGATAAAGCTCAGAAGGATCTAGGTGAGGCCTCCTTCTACAATATAACTATTAGAGGACTGTAAGTAGAAAAAACTGGTACCAGTATTCACTAAAAACTGAAAAATATGCTGCTGTCTGTACATCGGTCACAAATGTAGGTATAGTGTTGTGGTAAGCTGATCTGATGATAGAGATAGCAAATAAAAAATACAAAAAAAAACATAATTCATTTATTGTTCGTGAACCTAGGTACATTGATAGATGGTGAGGTTTAGAGTACAGATCACTAGATTCTGACATCGGTCATACAAACATTATAAATACAAAGATTTAAACCAATATTAATTATATTACAAATTACATAATAACTAATAAGCAACAAATTCAAAAAAATATATAAATTTATCATTTATGTCAATCTTATATAATATTAAATTAAATTAAGTTTGTCATACAGAAATTCGTTTATACTATAATATGCTTTTTTAACTAAAATGTCATTTAATTTGAGCTTAAATTCCCTAATAGACAAAATTCGAACAGATTTTGGGATTTTATTAAATATTGTGGGTGCCATACAAAATACACTCATGCGTAATAATTGTGTTCTGCATGGTAAACAACGAAGATATATGGCTTAATATATGGCTAGTGTTTGTTTGTCGAAAACAGATCTAAGATTTCGATATCTATTATATACGAGGGGTTTTAAGGGTGATAAATTGATCGCGGTAGGTGTCTCGAGGATTGATTTGATATTGAAGCATGATTTGTTTCAGTTCACATGCCCCAGGACGGGGCACTGCATCCCTGCGTCGTGGGTGTGCGACGGGGACGACGACTGCTTCGACAAGCAGGACGAGGCGGACTGCCCGCCCGTCTCCTGCCTCGCCACGCAGTTCAAGTGCGCCGACCTCAAGCAGTGTGTTCAGGTACAGGGCAGCCTCTAAGAGGCGCACTTTAATCCTTTCAATACACTGTTTTTTTTTTTTATTATTATATAACTGAGGTGGCAAACAAGCATACGGCCCACCTGTTAATAAGCGGTGGCCTATGAGCGCTTGCAATACTAGAGGCATCACGCACGCGTTGCAGACCCCGACCCCTCCCCCTAAAGAGCTCTGGCAACCTTACTCATCGCAGGAACACAACACTATTTGAAACAAATAATGTTATTTGGCTGCGATCTTCTGTAAGGCGGAGGTACCTCGGAGGGATGCTCCAATTCAGAACGAGAAAATTGATTGTATCACCGACAGTTATAGGCCCTTTTCAGTGCCACCATACCTCAACCTGCTCACTGACCTCATACAGGATCACTAAGAATCCGTTACACGAGAAGCAAGCGTGGTATGACAACATACTACATTATTTATGACGATTATGTATGCAGGTGGCCATTCGTGGGAAGTCGTTCGTAATAACGACCGCCTTGAGCTTCCTCAATCCACCAACTTTCTGTAACTACAATATCCTAGGTCCATTAATTGGGGGACAGTTCTACGTCTCCAAGTTCTCAGAATTAGTGAGATACACTAACAGTAATATATAGTAATAATAATACCCAAATAGTCCTGACCCCAAACTATGATTCCTTGTGTCGTGGGTATCAGAAACAACGAGCACCATCAACAACACCCAGACCCAGAACAAATATTTGCAGATCATGCAAACATTTGACCCGCAGCGGGAATCGAAGACGGATGATGTCCCTTGCGTCTCAGACTGGCACTCACCACCGAGGTGATCAATATTTCTGATGATTGTGCTATTCACCAGGAGGCGTACAAATGCGACGGCATCCCCGACTGCAACGACGGCTCGGACGAGGCCGGCTGTCCGTCGCTGGCGCCGCACCAGTGCCAGCCCGACAAGCAGTTCCAGTGCCGCTCATCGGGCATCTGCATTCCTACCACCTGGTACTGCGATGGTAAGTTACCAGTTTTCTACAAAAAACTTAGTTCCAGTAGCAGTTTTTTTATACAACTAAGGTGGCAAACAAGCTTACGGCCCACCTGTTGGTAAGTGGTTACCGTAGCCTATGAACGCTTGTAATACCAGAAGCATCACGCACGCGTTACTGACCCCGAACTCCCACCCTTAAAGAGCTCTGGCAACCTTACTCACCGCAGGAACACAACACTATTTGACACAAATAATGTTATTTGGCTGCGATCTTCTGTAAGGTGGAGGTATCTCCCAGACAGGCTGCTCCAATTTAGTTTAATATCTTCTCCTTGACGTACCCTTATAATAAGTTGTCTGCCACCTCCCCAGGCACCCCGGACTGTGAGGATCTGTCGGACGAGCCGGCAACATGCGGCGCGGTTCAATGCGCGGCGAACCACTTCCGATGCGACAATGGCCGCTGCGTCTACAAGGCGTACGTGTGCGACGGCAACGACGACTGCGGAGACAACTCGGACGAGGGCCTGCGCCACGCCTGCAAGCCTCCGCCCTTCAGGTGCTGAACTGACACCATGGCGCTGAACTGACAGACAGCCTTCTGAATCGCTTAAATACTAGCTCTGCCCAGATAGGTTAAGAGACATGCTGAAACACACCAATATTACAAATGCCAAAGTAACTCTTGTCTGTTTGTATCGTATTCACGACTATCGGCTGAACCAATATTGGTGAAATTCGGTATGGAAATAATGTATACGATAACGAATTACATACGCTACTTTACGAGCTGATCTGATGGTGAAGTCCCAGGAGCTGTCCCAAGGGATTTCTGACAAATGTTCTGATTCAGCTTAAACTTTGCATACCTGTTGTTAGGTAGGGAGATAGGGAGATAGTTAGATAAATAAGTACATAGGTAGGTTATTTATTACCTACAAATTATTAAAAATCTATGCGAGGATATGCCGTATATTTTAGTACATGTATCCGTTTTTCTCTAATTTCCAGGTGTCCAGAAGGTCAGTGGCAGTGCCCGGGCGTGACCGGACGATGCGTCAACCTTACTCAAGTCTGCGACAGCAAATTCGATTGCCCCAATGGAGCTGATGAAGGTAATAACCAGATTTCAACCCTAACAACTTAACCAAAAGCATGGCATTTCAGTTAAAAATTCGCTGTATAGTTGATTCTGATTGGTAAATTATTGTAGTCTAGCTTCCTCCCTTGGCTTCGCCCACTTGGTACCCGGACAAACAGCAGCTTAGAATATCTTTGCTTTTACGCTTTCTATTTCTTTTATTGAGGATACAAGCAACCATTCAAACATTCTCACAAACTTTCGTATATTTTATTAGCAATATTAGTAGGATTGCTTTAAAATCACATATTTACTTGGGTGCTTTATGTTTTCGTAGGTAGTAGCTGTGACTTCGCCGAATGCGAACACCAAGATGGCCTCTGTTCTAACGGCTGCAAGCAAACCCCGGGCGGACCACTATGCCTCTGCCCCCCAGGAGAAGAGCTAGACTTCGAATTCGCGTACGAATGTCGAGACATCGACGAATGCAACCCTCCAGGTCTTTGTTCCCAAACCTGCACAAACCTCAAAGGGTCCTACGTGTGCACTTGCGTCGAAGGATACATTCTGTCCATAAATAACCACACATGTAAAGCGAACAACCATTCCAGCGCTTTCTTGATCATCTCGAACCGGCACTCCATCCTCGTCGCGGACCTGAACGAGCAAGGCTTGGAACGCGTCCCCATAAACGTGGAAAACGTCGTGGCGACAGCCTCCAACATGCACACCGGAACCATCTTCTGGTCTGATATGAAGCTAAAGAAGATTTCGCGGTTAGATCGCGGAAGCGAACCGCAGGTCATCATATCCACTGGATTAGATCTGGTGGAAGGACTGGCTTATGATTGGGTGGGGGGTAACATCTACTGGTTGGACAGTAAGCTGAATACTATAGAAGTGGCGAAGGAAGACGGTTCTGCCCGCACTGCTTTACTGAGCGGAAACATAACTCAGCCTAGAGGGATGTGCCTAGACCCGGCGCCCGATGCAAGATGGCTCTTCTGGACGGATTGGGGAGAGAACCCTAGAATTGAACGAGTGGGTATGGACGGAACCCAACGATCTGCTATTATCACTACCAAAATCTACTGGCCTAACGGACTTACCCTCGACACAGCAACGCAAAGAGTCTACTTCGCAGATTCTAAGCTAGATTTCATAGATTTTTGTTACTACAACGGAACGGGCCGGCAGCAAGTTCTAGCGGGAAGCCACTACTTGCTCCACCCTCATTCGCTGACTCTTTTCGAAGACACATTATACTGGACCGATCGGCAACTCAACAGAGTTCTATCAGCTCACAAATTCAAGGGTACTAACCAGACGGTGGTCTCCCATCTGATCTCGCAGCCGCTATCGATCCACGTCCACCACCCGTCGCTTCAGCACCAGTATACGTCTCCGTGTAAGAAGGATTCCTGCCAGCACCTGTGCCTGCTCAGCCCGAACAGGACGGTTGCATACACCTGTATGTGCAAACCTGGATTCAAGCTGTTGCCAGACGGGAAATGTATTGAAGGTATGTTTATTTTCACTCAGCAATAAGCTGAGTCAGGGCCTGTTTGGCTGCACCCGACACAGAGCGAGACTGGTTCACACCTATGGGGACCTACCTGTTTGTTCTTTGTTGTCATTTGTGTTTTAACTCCTTATATGTTCCCATGTCTGTTCTGTGTGTTTTGTGTGTATGTCAAATAAACGTCTATTCTATTCTATTTTAATCTTCTCCAGACAGACGCACCTAAAAATCACGTTGACCATTAACTTCACACAAATAACTAGCTCAACTCATTTCCAAGATCTTTGCAAATAACTCCCAAGAACTTCAGTTTCACACTCGCGAGGTAAATAACAATGTCTGCCTTTTTGTCCTTTATTTACTGGCACTGGTGCAGAGGAGGTAGTAGCCTTGCGATCCACAGATCGTGGGTTTGAATACCGGTCGTGCACGAATGCATTATCCATTAGTAAAACGTATGTGAGCTATACTAGTGCTCTAAAATGGTGAAGGAAAACATCGTGAAGAAACCGGCATGTCCTAGAACCTAAAATTTCGAAGACATCTGCACGAAACGAGCCTGTAAGATGCGCACTTTAATCTTTTCACTACACTGATTTTGTCATTGATGGTCATAGGCCCTTTTCAAGGCCGCCATACCTCAACCTGGTCACAGACCTAATACAGGATGACCAAGAAATAATCAGTGCCACGACCAACAAGCCTTTACTTACGCTTTGATAAGGTAATGTATGAATAACGTTACAGAGGAGTCTCCATACTTGATGGTGCTGAAGGGGTCGCAAGTCATCGACATGTCGACCGACGGCTCGGGGCGCGCGGGGCAACTCGCTCCGATCGTTGGGATCCAAGGTAACTAATATCATTTGTAGCTTCCGCCTGCGGCTTCGCTCCAACCTACCTACATGAAAAGTGGTACCTACATGAAAAGTAGCCTATATGCTATTCTAGGTAATTAACTTTTCTTCATCTATTCCAAGTTCCGACGAAATCGGTTTAGCCGTTACGGCGTGATTGAACAACAAACATCCAAACATCCTCACAAACTATCGCATTTATAATATATAGTAGGATAGTAGGATATTAGTAGGATATAGCAATCGATCAATCAAAAATTGTGAAGGTTGCGGGAAGTCGGTGGATGGAAAAGGCTCAAGACCGTTCGCACGACGAACGGTCTTGAGCCTTTTCCATCTGTTGGGAACTCTTTGGGGGTGGCCTATGTCCAGCAGTGGACTTCTACAGGCTGATGATGACGGTTCTGAAAAGCATAATCTACGTGTGCATTGAGAAAGGAAGCATCATTACTAAGTACAAATAAAATCAAGCTATGACTAATTCATTTCTCTCACTTTCAGAATATTTTTTATCACAATTTTTTTTTCCACAGGTGGTATCCAACTTGACTACGATCGCCAAGGCCACATGTTGTACTGGCTCCAATCCATCTCCGGCGATTCCGATGACGACGAGAACTGTACGATCTATAGTATGCCTTACGGAGGAGGGAATAAGGTCGAGTTTCTCGGCAAAGACACTGGTATTGTAGGCGCACCATCAGCTATTGCGTTCGATTGGTTGGGAAGAAACCTTTACATGGCTAATAGAATTGCCAGTAATATCGAGCTGATCAAGGTAGATGGGAAAGCGAAGTATAGGACTATTGTTATGGCGAACGATGGAAGCAAGTTTTCTGTGGCGAAACCTAAGGGGATCTGCTTGGATCCTACTGATGGGTAAGTGATCAAACTAAAAATCTCAAAACTCTGATACTTTGCGTACTGATCAAATATCGTTATTCACTCTTGTTTTTTGTTTACAGAAAAATGTACTGGTCAGACGAAGGAGGCTTTGGAGTGCCGGCCAAGATCGGTCGCGCCAACATGGACGGATCCAACCCCATCATCCTCGTCGACATCGCGTCTCGACCCGAAGCCATCACCATTGATATTGAAAAGAAAATAGTGTACTACAGCACGCAATACCCGCCCTCAGTCAACAGCGTCAATTCCGATGGAAACGACCATAAATCTATACTCACCGAATCCAACGCCATCTCTTATCCGAAAGTCATAGCTGTTCTAGACTCAAGGCTGTATGTCCTAGATCCGAGACACGAGAAGATCTTTAAAGCGGACCTTCCCAATGGCGATAATGTCAAGACTATCCTGGATAATGAGACGGATTTGAAGTCACTGACTATATTCCAGAAGAGGAAAATGATGCACCACCACACCTGTGCAACGAGTAACGGTGGATGCGATCAGATCTGTATTCCAAATGACGGAGGTAGCCGGATTTGCGCCTGTTCTGTTGGATACCGAAAGGAGAATGAGGTCAACTGTGTCCCATACAAAACCTTCGCTGTGGTCTCCCAACTGGACCTCATCCGAGGATACAGTCTGGACTCCAGCGCTGAAGCCATGGTTCCAGTGTCCGGTTCTGGTCATCATATCCTACACGTCGACGTCCATTTCGCCGAAAACTACATCTACTGGGTGGAGTTCAACCGAGGACCCTGGAATGGCATCTTCCGAATCAGGCCCAATGGAACAGAGATGCTACACATCGTTAAAGATGGAATAGGCAGCAACGGCATCAGAGGCTTGGCTGTTGATTGGGTGGCTGGAAACCTTTACTTTACAAACGTTTTCCCTCACGAGAACTACCTAGAGATATGCTGGTTGGATGGTTCTAACCGAAAAGTCCTAGTTAAGACCACAATGGATGCTCCCAGGGAGTTGGCAGTGAATCCTCTAAAGAGGCTTCTGTACTGGATCGACTACGGACAATACCCTCGGATAGGAAAAGCGTATCTCGATGGCAGCAACTGGCAGACGGTCGTCAGCTCCGGTATATCCAACCCTAGAGATCTGACTATTGATATGCTGACGCACGATGTTTACTGGGTGGATTCGAAACTCGATCAAATCCAGAAGATATCCTACAACGGCGGAAATCGACAACTCATTAGATCAAACTTACCTAACCCTATGGGCATCGCCATTCACACAGGAAGCGTCTACTGGGTCGATAGAAACCTACAAACAATTTACAAATCGTCTAAACTACCCGGAAATACGTCCATGCCAGACAAAGTCAGGACTAACTTGCCGAAATTAAGGGATATTGTCATTTTCGACATCAACAACCAACCTACGGATGATAACAATCCTTGCAGGATGCTGGGTAACGGAGGTTGTGACCAACTTTGCTTCAGTTTCCCCCCGGATGCCAACAAAGGCACGACTCATAAATGCGACTGTGCTACGGGACAGATATCTGGCAATAACCCTAAGAAATGCGACGTGGTGGACGAATATCTAGTCTTCACCACCAGAACTGAAATCCGTGCCGTTAATCTAGACCCGAAGTCGACTGGAGTACCATTCAAACCGGTAGTCAACTTAACTAATGTTGTGGGAATAGAATTCGATTATGCGGATAATAAGCTGTTCTTCACCCAAATCAGACCGTGGGCAAGAATCGGATGGATGTCAGCGAATAACCCCGATTCTTCCAGCATCAAGAATATTATCAACCAAGGCATAAACCCCGAGGGAATATCGTACGATTGGACGCAAAAGAAAGTCTACTGGACTGATAGTTCTAACAATTCTATCTACGCTATGAACTTAGACGGATCTGAACTGGTGATGATCGCAAGAGTGGAACGCCCTAGAGCAATTGTAGTAGATCCTTGCAATGGGACTCTGTATTACACCGATTGGGGACGTTTCGGCACTTCAGGCAAAATCTACAGAACCACCATGGCTGGATCACTGAAGAAAGCTATTCACGATAAAGACCTATCACAACCCAGTGGTCTTACAATTGATTTCGAAGAAAATATGCTGTACTGGTCTGACGCAGTGAGAGAAAAGATCGAAAGGTCCAAGCTTGACGGAACTGAGCGAGAGGTTCTAATATCTGCTACGATTTACCCCTTCGCACTGACAGTTTACAGAAACTACATCTACTGGACCGACTTGCAACTGCGAGGAGTATACCGAGCAGAAAAACACACGGGCGCTAACATGGTCGAAATGGTCAAACGATTGGAGGATTCACCCAGAGATATCCACATTTACAGTCCGAACCGACAACAGTGTGACGTCAATCTTTGCAATATCAACAACGGCGGCTGCGCTCATTCCTGCCACCCCGCGCCGAACAAAACCGTCGAATGCAAATGCGACGACAGCACCAAACTAGTCAATGAAGGCAGGATGTGTGTCGCCAAGAACATTACTTGCGATTCGAGTAAATTCTTCTGCGGGAACGGCAAATGTATCAGCCGCATGTGGTCATGCGATGGTGACGACGATTGTGGCGATAATTCTGACGAAGACGAAAACTACTGCGCTTACCACTCCTGCTCACCGAATGAGTTCCGTTGCAATAATGGCCGGTGCATCTTCAAGTCCTGGAAGTGTGATCACGACAACGACTGCAAGGATAACTCTGATGAGGTCGGCTGTTTATATCCCCCATGTCCCGATGGAGAGTTTACCTGTCTGAACTCCCGCTGCATCCCAATGGCTCAAGTCTGCAACGGAATCAACGACTGCAAAGACAACATCACCAGTGACGAAACTCACGACCGCTGTCCGACAAACACCACCTGCCCGGCCAACCATCTCAAGTGTAAATCCACCAACATCTGCGTTGAACCGTACTGGCTCTGCGATGGTGACAACGACTGCGGCGATAACTCTGACGAGGATCCTTTACATTGCGCGGAACGATCCTGCCCTCAGAATAGCTTCCGTTGCCCGAACCATCGGTGTATACCTGCCACTTGGTATTGCGATGGAGACGATGATTGTGGTGACGGAGCTGACGAGCCACCGGAATACTGTAGTTCAGAGGGAAGAACTTGCTTTGGAGATCTGTTCACGTGCGACAACGGAAATTGTATCCCGAGGATATATATTTGCGATGGCGACAACGACTGCTTGGATAACAGTGATGAAGACGATAGACATCAATGCAGTGAGCGCAAATGTGACGCGGAGACCGAATACACGTGTGAAGTGAACAAATTCTGGACGCGAGCGCAATGTATTCCCCGCAAATGGCTTTGCGATGGAGACCCGGACTGTGTCGATGGTGCTGATGAGAACTCTACCTTACACCACTGCCCTACGCCAACCCCTTGTGCAGACGATCAGTTCCAATGCAACAACGGTAGGTGCATCAACGAAGGGTGGGTTTGTGACCACGACAACGACTGTGGTGACGGCTCAGATGAAGGCAAACGCTGCAACTCTCAGTACAAGCAATGCGGAAAGCAAGAGTTCAAATGCCAAAACTTTAGATGCATCAGAAACCACTTCAGATGCGATGGAGAAGACGACTGCGGCGATCATTCAGACGAAGTCGACTGTCAAAAGAATAATAAGACTTGCCCAGCTGGGCAGTTCAAGTGTAACAATGACCAGTGTATTGATCAACGACTTGTTTGCAACAAGGTGTCTGACTGCAGTGATGATTCCGACGAGCCAGCACATTGTAACATCGACGAATGCGCGAAACTGGAGATCAACCAATGTGGACACAAATGTATTGACACCATAACTGGATATTACTGCGATTGTAACCAAGGATACAAGCTTTTGGCTGACGGCAAAGCGTGTGCTGATATAGACGAGTGTACAGAAACGCCTGGCGTTTGCTCACAATACTGTTCCAACACGCCGGGATCCTACTACTGTAAATGCAACGATCAGTACTACGAAAGAGAAGCTGATGAGCACACATGCAAGCGCAAAGACAACATTAAAGCTTGGATTATCTTCACAAATAAATACTACGTTAGAAACATGTCTACAGACGCGAGTTTGTACAACTTGGTACACCAAGATCTGATGAACGTGGTAGCGATAGATTTCGACATGAAAAACAACCAGATGTATTTCGCTGATGTGTCCGCCAAGACCATCTATCGATCGAACTTCACCGATGATAATCCAACGAAAGAAGTTGTTATACGACACGATTCTCACGGCTTAGAAGGTATTGCTGTAGACTGGATCGGCAGAAAGCTGTACTGGTTAGACAGGCATTCTAAGAACTTGGATGTTTCTGAGTTGGACGGCACGCGAAGAAAGACTCTAAGAACCGCTGTTTCTGACCCTAGAGCGATCGTGGTTCACCCTGGTACTGGATACCTATACTTCTCGTCCTGGCATCTGCAAGCGTATATCGGAAAACTAGGTATGGATGGTTCAAACTTCAGCACCGTTCTGAACTGGGAAGACGATATCGCGTGGCCCAACGCTTTGACCATCGATTACTTCACAGACAGAATTTACTGGGCCGATGCTCATTTAGACTACATCGGCTCCGCTGACTTGGAAGGCAGGCACAGACACGTTGTCTTATCAGGAACTAAAGTTCCCCATGTCTTCGCTCTGAGCTTATTCGATGACGAAATCTACTGGACGGATTGGAACCTCAAGGCTATCAGCAAAGCCAACAAACATTCAGGAGAGAACTTGACGATTCTAAGAAATACAACGCACAGGCCGTACGACATTCACGTGGTTCATCCATTGCGGCAACTGCCTTATCCTAACCCCTGCGGTGACAACAACGGAGGCTGTTCACATCTGTGTCTAATCGCACCACCTCACGAGTCAAGCTACCTGAATATCTTAGGTTACGGAGAAGAAGGCGCCACTACATACAAATGCGCTTGCCCCAACCAATTCTACCTAGCACGAGATATGAAGACTTGCATCGCCAACTGTACGAACGGCCAGCACAGATGTAACGGCCACGATGAGAAGTGCATTCCTTGGTTCTGGAAGTGCGATGGAGAGAAGGACTGCATGGACGGCTCGGACGAACCCGATACCTGCCCCGTCAGACACTGCAGAGCTGGCTCATTCCAGTGCAAGAACACCAACTGTACTCCCGCAGCTACGATCTGTGACGGAACAGACGACTGCGGTGACGGAAGCGACGAGGCAGAATGCGCGCACGAGTGTCCAGCGCTCGAATTCAAGTGCAAAGCCAGCGGAAGATGCATCTTAGACAGCTGGAAGTGTGATGGCGACACTGACTGCAAAGACAACAGCGACGAAGACCCAGCCATGTGCCACAACAGACCATGTAACCCCGACACGGAATTCTCCTGCAAAAACGGTAGATGCATCCCAAAACTCTGGATGTGCGATTTCGACAACGATTGTGGCGACGATTCTGACGAACCGGCTTACCTGTGCCGACAGAAGAACTGCACCACCGGATGGAGGAGATGCCCAGGACTTGCCAACTACAGATGTATTCCTAAATGGTTGTTCTGCGATGGCAAGGACGATTGCCGCGATGGATCCGACGAGCTGCCTGAAAACTGCCCCACTTGTAGTGCTGAGACCGATTTCACTTGCGAGAACAAGCGATGCATTCCGAAACAATGGCTATGTGACTTTACCGATGACTGCGGGGATGGAAGCGACGAGACCGAAGCTGTTTGTCAGCACAAGTACAGAGAGTGTTCAGAGTCCGAGTTCAAATGCGGCAACGGAAAGTGTATTTCCTCGAGATGGCGCTGCGATCACGAAGACGATTGCGGAGATAACACGGATGAGGACAACTGCGGAGGGTTCAAGTGCAAGAATGGAACGTTCCAGTGCAAGTCCGGTCACTGCATCGCGGCCTACTTCCGTTGCGATGGAGATAGGGATTGTAGGGATCTTTCGGACGAGATCGGATGTCCACCGAGATACCCGAACGGAAGATACTGCCCTGAGAGCAGGTAAGCTATCATCCTTAAAAGCTGCTGCTTTAAACCAAAACTTGGCAAAGGTTTCGTTCACGTTTTTCAACATCTTGTTTCTTTCAGATTCCAATGTGCAAACAACTTATGCGTTTCCCAATCGGACCTGTGCGACGGAACAGACGACTGCGGTGATGGTTCTGATGAAGTAGCCTCAATATGCACCAATTTCAACTGCGATACGCTGAGGAGATTCCACTGCGACAACCATAGATGTGTTCCCAGGTAAATACTCTATTTTGATCTAAGATAGATAGGCCAAGTTGAACGTAGCATAGCTTTTTTATTCATACTAAATAGTTAAGCTAGTCAAAGTGATATTCAGCACTTCAAAGAGTGGTTTTTAAAACAAAACGCCTTGGGCTGGTCACTCAAACCTTCCTTGTTTAGCAAATCAGACTAATTCACCCTATTTCCAGATACCAAGTATGCGACGGAGTGGACAACTGCGGCGACGGCTCAGACGAGAACAACATGACTCTCTGCGCAGCGAGGAGCAAGCCCTGTGACCCTTACACGCAGTTCCAATGCGCCAACAAACACTGCGTGGACAGGAGCCAGCTCTGTGACTTAGCGGATGATTGTGGCGACGCGTCGGACGAGCTGGGCTGCCACCATGTGCATTCTTGCAACCATCTTGACAAAGGTACTAATACCATTATGGTCAACTTTAAGTATACAGGGAAGCTGGATTGAACACATTTATATATCGTGTACACCTTTCTACAATCCTTTATCTAAGGCTCCTCCGTTCAGTGGGCAAAAAGTGTGATCGTTCTTCTTATAGTTATTCCTGTTAGCCAAACCATAAGCACCATGGACTAAAACCTATTCTCCATTCCCCAGGTGGCTGCGAACATTTCTGCACGAACCTTACAGCGACTGGTAACGGCTATATCTGCACCTGCTTCCAAGGATGGATCATATCGCCGGCGGACAAGAAGAAGTGTTTGGATGTGGACGAGTGTGTCACTGGAAGCCATCATTGCTCTCAGCTCTGCAGTAACCTGAATGGAAGCTATAGCTGTAGTTGCAGGGAAGGATTCAAGTAAGTTATCTTTGAGAGTGATATTAGGCAGGTATGGTTTGTACATAATTCCTGCATTCAATTATGTCTTCAAATGTAGTTTGCCACACTTCACAATTAGATAGATTTCCTTGAAAATTTAAGACTATGACACGCGTTTATTTTCATTTCATAAAAATAAACACTTTTTTGGAGGAGGTAGGTCACAGTTAGATTTTTTTGCTCTAAATTGGAGCAGCTCGCCTGGGAGGTACCTCCGCCTTACAGAAGACCGTAGCCAAATAACATTATTTGTTCCAAATAGTGTTGTGTTCCTGCGGTGAGTAAGGTTGCCAGAGCTCTTTAGGGGGGAGGGGTTCGGCAGGCAACGCATTAGCTGCTGATGTCAATAGGCGACGGTAACCACTTACCATCAGGAGGGCCGTAAGCCTGTTTAACTCCGTATAACATAAAAAAAACATAAAGAATGCATGAAATTGCTCGGTAATTCCGGTAACACTACCTAATATTTACGATTAAAATTCACACGATCATCAAAGTAATGTCAACTTTTTATTCCAGACTGGCAGACAACCTCTCTGGCGTCTGCAAAGCAACCGAAGATGACGTTGTACTACTGTTCTCCAACGGCCCCGAAATCCGCGCCTTCGTGCAAGACAAGAACGAGCAATTCGACGTTATCACGGCAGAGAAGAGGATAGAAGCGATCGACTACGATCCCAAGCAGGAGATAGTCTTCTGGGCAGACAGTTATGACAAGACCATCAAACGGTCCTACATGATCAACGCCGTCCACGGAGAAGTCAAGAGCGGATACGCCCAAGACCTTAACATGAAGGCGAACTCCAAACCTACCGCCTTAGCCGTGGATTATGTTGGAGACAACCTGTACTGGACTGAAACGGACCGGACTGGCTCAAAGCCTAGAGGACGCGTGATGGTAGCCAGGACCGACGGCCGGTACAGACGCGCGGTAGTTTCCGCTGGAATTGAGAGCCCAACATCCCTGGTCCTCGACCCTCAAATGGGTAGGATGTTCTGGGCGGATGCTGGTTCAGCTCCTAAGATCGAAATCGCGTGGATGGATGGCTCCAAACGCCGTCCGATCGTCACGGAGAACATCAGACATCCCACCGGATTGGCCATCGATTACTCAATGGATAGGTCGATCTACTGGGCGGATACTAAGCTGAATACAATAGAGATGATGCGCCAGGATGGTTCTAATAGAAAAGTTATTCTCAAGGGAGATTTCCTGAAGCATCCATTGTCGTTAGACGTTTTTGAGTCATCGCTGTACTGGGTGACTCGGGACACAGGGGAGCTTGTGAGGCAGGATAAGTTCGGACGAGGAGTTCCGTTCGTGATATCGCAGGATCTAGTCAACCCGTCGGCTGTGAAAAGTGAGTGCTGAACTCTTTGTCAGTTTTAAGACATCTGCAATTTAAAAATTCTACCATCCCAGGAATCTTTGGGCCTCCATATCTGATGGATTTTGTGAACTACTTATTAGCCGAGGTTCGCTTTGCGTTCCTGTTTAAAACGAGCAAGCCAAGCAAGTCACTTTGCTTTTCCTGTGACAGAATACTTTACGAAGTACCTTGGTAATATTTTTAGAAGTTTTCAGAAGGTCTCAATGTGTTTTTCAGGGTAGACCAACCCTCTGGTGGTCATACTTAACTTTCCAGTTTACAAATCTGATGAGCATATTTATCTCGTTGGCAATAAAGCATCAATTCAATTCAATCATTTATTTCTTGCATTCGTGATAAACACGACTTTTACATGAAGATTCAAAATTACATAAAACAGAAATATAACTTAGTGCACAACACGTAAGCAATTAATAAATAAATAATTCAAAATCACAATGTCAAAGCTCCCAGGCTTGTTTGTCAAAACAAACACTCTCGGCATCAAATTGATACGGTTCTGATGTAAAGTTTGTTGTCTCCAGTCTACCACCCGCGTCGCTACAACAGCTCGGCGGGCGTCGGCGCGGCGTCGTGCGCGCGGTCGGGCTGCTCGCACCTGTGCCTGTCCGTGCCCGGCGGCCGGCGCTGCGCCTGCCCCGAGCCCGGCGCCGGCGCGCCCGACAAGCGCCGCGCGCACGAGCGCGCCTGCGACGCCGGTGAGTGTGCACCCCGCACCCAACACCAACACCAACATTAACACCACCACCAACATCAACACCAACATCAACATCAACACCAACATCAACTTTAGCCAAAGTTACTTCAATCACCGTTGAGCACGTTTAGAACTTTGAGTTAAGCTATCTAAATCCTACGAATTCATAGGCAAAGGGTCTCCCATGATGATCTGCAGTTCTGCATTTGAGAACCTCTATTGTGGTGCAGATGCCCATATCGTGGGTACCTGAATGGGCAGCACCTCACCACCTTACCAAACAAAATTTATTGTCAATTGGGAGTAGAATAATCTTCTTTTGGGATAGCATACATAATATAAATCAACTTGTATCTTCAGAGTGATTTATTAATGAATGGAATGGATGATCACTTGTGGGATTATCAGCTGAGCGCTTCCATGCTTAAAGTCTGTATCTGCTTCAAAACCCGGTATGCCACATCGGAGGTCAATAGGCTTCCTTTATACTTCGTCATGGCGCATGATACCAAAGGGTATATTAAGACACGTCTTCCGCATGATACTGTGCCTAAATATCAGGGAACAATTTTATTATATCCACAAATCATGGTACCTAAGTAAATATCCCGTTTTTACGTTCAATGGTGATAGTTCCAAAAGGCCACGGAAGAGGCCAGGACTACATCGGGTCTGCGAGCCGTGATTGGAAGAAGCTCCCAGACACCGCCGCATACAGGCATACTGAGAGAATGTTACGAAAGACCCAAAGTCCTGCTTTGCTATTTTAAAGAGCTGGGCTGGCTGGGGTAGGGTTAGCATAAGGGGACAATGCACAAAACACCCCACAGCGGGAAGTCAGTGTAGGTCTAACCACCCCCGATTAAAATGAGATGGTTTCAAAAGTGACGAGCTTACCTATCTCTGTACATGGTAACATCCTCTGTTCGTTCCAGCCGTGGAGATGGAGCGGCCGCTGCCGCGCATCTGCCGCTGCGAGAACGGCGGCACGTGCACGGAGGCGGCGGACGGGCAGCTGCAGTGCGAGTGCCGCGCGCCGCTGTCGCCGCCGCTGTGCGCCGCCGCCGCCGCCGCCAGCGCCGCGCGCGCCGCGCACACCGCCGCCGTGCTGGTGCCGGTGCTGCTCGTGCTGCTGCTGGCGCTGGCGGGCGCCGCCGCCTGGTTCGTCGTCAGGAAGAGACCCTTGTGAGTACCGCTGGCGCTGACTGTACCTAGCGGGCGGAGCGCCCCGCCCCTGTGTTTGATAGTCCGATCAACTCGAAGAAGTTAAAACAATTATTGCCGACGCTTGCTACAGGCCAACTTTCATGTCTTTGGTCTGTTTCATTCTAGTATTCAACACAGAAAGAAAGAATAAAATAACTAAAAGTATGTATGTATTATGTACCGGTTTTAAATTCAAACTTTCAAATAATATAAACTTCTTTCATTACACCAATTGTATTCATGACCTGTAAAACGCGATCACTTCCGTTCCGTGTGGAGCGTAAACATTATTTTATCTATGTTCGTTCCGCCGCAATTTTGCTACCATCATAACAAAACAAACATTTTGAATTTGACTGGATACTGATGTTATCCTTATATTTCGTGCTGAAATAGCGAAAATGCATGGAGGATTTCTTTTGAGTTTCTGATAAAAATGTATGCAATTTTTTTTAAACTCGAGTTTTTTTAAATGTTTAAAAATTATTATTTTTCATTTTGCAGTGGAAAAGGCGTTGGATTAGGTAGCTTAGCTTCATCGCAGAGCGTGTCCTTCCGACAAGGATCCAACGTCGAGTTCGGTGGCGTAGCCACGCCCGAACCGGCGTATACGCTGGAGGAAACCGGTCCGAGGAAGGGTCGCGACTTCAGCAACCCCATGTACGAGGCCGTCACGAGAGCCACCACCGCCGGCGAGCCGGAGCCACCGTTACGTAAGTGTTTATATCAGTTAAACCGTCTTCTAAGCGAGATCTATCTGCGATGATAACTTTTTCAAGTAAACTCTGCTCAATAAAAGTTATATTATATTGTAAAATATTCTTTCGAGCAGCCGGCATCTACGAGGTCCCAGACGAGCTGAAGGACAAGGTGGTATCGGCGGTGATATCGCCGTCGTCAACGGAGACGAGAGGAGCGAAGCGAGGGTCGTCGGCGGGAGTGGGAGCGGGCGCGGCGCGCGCGCTGGACCCGGCGGGGGACACGGGCGCCGACACGGCCGCGCTCGTGAAGGAGGACCGCGACTGCTAGCGGCGAGCAAGGCGGCGCGCGCGCGTCGCCCCCTCCCCCTGCTCCCCCGCCCGAGCGCTCGACCCGCGCCTGTATCTCCCGCGCCGAAAGTACTGACTTTAAAAACTATAAAATGTAAATCTAAAATTGCGGAGCTTCGATGCGGGCCGCGGGCGATGAACTCGAAGTTCCGTGTCGGCGCGGGCGGCGGCGAGGTTTTAATACGTAAGGTTCATCACAAGTATTTTCCTCACGGCGCATAATGAAAATTTTCTTATTCCGATATAACTTTTACATTCCCGATATTCTATCCGTCCTTCGTTAGATTTAGCTGATAAATTATTTTTATAAAATTGTATGCTTACCTCTCTATTTTTCTTCTACGCTGTTCTGTTATCTTCCGGCAAGATCTGGTTGTAGGTACTTATGTCGATATTTTCTTATGTGGTCTGTTATTTTTATATTATGTTTCTTTTAAATTACGTTTATTTTGACCGAATTAACCATATCATCTCGTAATAATTAAGGAAAGTTTAGTAACTATGAAGATTGTACATTCCATATTATCGAGACTAAAGACTATGATCTTTTATACGACAAACTGTTACATAGAATTTGTTTATTAACTGGCTTATAATCACGTTTGTTACCCCAGACAGATAATGATTATGATTAGTACATGTTTAAGTAATTAGGAATTGTAAAGCGCCAATAGAAGCGCAGTTGTTTCCAATTGGGGTTTAAATTGATTTGACAATAAGCAATAATATTTAGAAAATAATTTATTTATTTCGGTTTAAGATTATGTAAAGCTATGTTGTGTATTGTAATGTCTATAAAAGTTTTTTTTAGATATTTGCGGATTAGGTATTTTGACGTTATATGCCATACAGTGTGAGATAATTTTTCTGTTGTGTAATTTTTAAATATCTATTAGCTTTTTTCATCTAATTATGTTGAATTGCAAATATTTACAGATTGTAAATAATTTAGACATGTACATTATAATGGTCGGAACTTAATAATTATGTTGTAGTTATTTCTCCTATATTTATCTGTAAAGCAATATCTTTTTAATGGTGATTCTAAGACATCACATTCCCTTCTTTTTTTTTTGTTAATGACGACCGAATCACCCTAAAATATAATAATTATTGTTGAAAATATGTTTAAACAAATGTCAATATTACTATTTATGGATAAGGAGATGAAATATTTTTATATTGGGATTATTATATTATTAGACAGTCGTCTGATACAGTTGAAAAAAATGTGTAAAATAAATAATTTAAAATATATTGATGTTATTATTTATACTAAAGACTTCAGCTCCCTCCTGATATACTTCTTTCTTGAAAAGAACTATGGTTTCAGTTGGTAGAGATCGAACAACATGAGGTTAGGAAAGAAAAGAGGTAATCCTGTAACTTGTACAAATGTGGAAGAAGACAAATAGAATGAGCATCACAATAAACTGATTTGATTTTTTCTAAGATAGTCTGAGCTTAAGATATGTTAGATTAGAATGAAATAGGTAGGCAGATAAGTGAAGTCTAGCCTTCCAGCCGGCCGGCACGCGGCGCGGCCGCGGCGGCAGCGGGCGCAGCACTATCGTTTCATTTCCAAAAAAGTGCTGCATACGTACGTAGACCTATCTACATAATGTATTTGTTTGTATAATGAAAATGATAAGTTTGAATGTCATATAATAAAAATATTTTGCTATGCCGCCGTCCCGGTGTGCGGCTTTAACGAAGACCAAAGTAGTAAGATATGCATTATCATCATCATCAGCCTGTAGAAGTCCACTGCTGGACATAGGCCACCACCAAAGAGTTCCACGACGATATTATGATTAGTTTTTAGTCATTTAGTTAGGCGATTCATAATTTTCTTAATGCTGATGGGGCTTAATCTACACGCAATTGGCTACAAAGTTTCTTGTTCTACAACTTTTGGAAATTCAACATTTTCATTGAAAAAACTCTGCAAAAATCAGCTGTTCAGGGGTCAAAGGAGCCATTTCATTCTGGGCCTGGTCCATGTACACTACATAGAAAAATTAGAAAAAAATAGGAGATTACAAGAAAAATACAATTCCATTAATTTGAAGACAAATGCGATTGTACAAGAAAAGTTCTTCTGGTAAGTTTTTTACTATGTGAACACTATTTGAAGGCCGCCATGTTGGTTTATAATTGACGTTTGACATGACATTGACATATTTTTCATGTTATGTTGTTTTTGTTTTGCGTTTTCAACTACTTCCCAGCTGTTCATTAATATTAAAGAGGTAATTTCTGATCAGCTCACAGCTCGATATCTAACGGTAATCACGCTAGAAGCGGTCATCAAAGACAGTCACATGATAGACACTAGCAAGAGTCAAAGTCAGCTTAAAAAACACCTATTTTCGATACCTACATAAAAAAGGCAACCAATCCATTTCAGTCCTAACTCTTGATGGAGTGGTTATGATCATCACCGCTTGAAAATCCTGTGCCATTTCTGATAGCTGTCTTTGTTGCACTCATGTACCTCTAAAGAACCGTCACATCCACGTGCCAGAGGAACGTATCTGTGGATGTTGGAGTACCTATAAATGATAACAAATAAACACTGCTTGTTTAAAATCGAGTATCTTCCTTCAGTGATGATGATAGACGTGATGACGCCGGCGCCGTCACGATCAAGCTGAACCTTCTGTAGTTTATTTGACGTACGATCAGACGTAGGTATTTCAGAAAATAACTTATACTAACGCAACTAAGTATTTACATTACACTTCGCTTTGTGGAGTTTAAGGATGCGTGAGATGGATGGATGATAAACAAAACAACGAAGCTAAACAAAAACATGTCAGCAGATAAATGTAGGTTGTCAAAATGACATTTCACGCACGTCCATCCGCCATATTTTTGTAGCGCTGTGTGTTGCTCTCTTTGTCGAAGAAAATCATAATGTACCTTAAAACGAAGTCAATTTAAATAAAATAACCAATTAAATACGTTTACTTTATTGCTTAGCCATATTTTAGAGTACTGTACACAGTGCTGGCCCAGGCTCCATATACTGATGAAACGGATCCTTTGTTCAAACTCAAATATTCAGCTGATTTATGTAGTAACCTCGATGTTGAACTTCTCGTCCGTTTGATAATTATTTTTATAGATGATAAAAAGACTAAAAACTGCTGATTTGAAAAAGTTCGGGAAATCAGAAAACATCGTATACAAGATGAATCACTTGTAGAGAAGGCAATGATTTGGGGTCCGATCATAGAAAAAACCAATATTCGTATTCCGAAGTACTCCGAACGAAATTAATAATTTATCAGTTGGCTGCACTGACTCATGACTGTAATCTGATCTCAGTCAGTCGTCCGTCATAGTATTCCTTATCTGTGCAGTCAGTCTTTCAATCAAACAAACAAATATTTAAGTCAAACTTTGGTCTTGTCAAAGGAGGGAAATGTCTGAAATTGTCAGAAGTCAAAACAAACATTCCGCTGATTCTTCGAATTTCTAGTTTACGTAACACTTGAATTGAAAATTTTCACTGAAACTTGTTATTTCTATATATTATTTCTAGTAAATCCTGTGATGTATTCGTTTCATTACCATTTAAACACTTACAAGTGAAACTTACGAGTGTTTGTGTCTGAATAAAATCATTGTGTTGTTCTAATTTGTCTCGTTATCTCAGTATCAGATAACCTTTCCCTGGGGTCGCCTTATTATACTAAGATTTGTAATTTTCTGATAGATTAGATCGCAACTAGAAAACGTAGTAGGTAGATGTTTACCAGCTGGACGACCAGTCGTATCGATTGATCGAGTCTGATCAGCTGCGACCGGTTTCGCTCGATGATATTAAAGCCACAGTGATTGTGTTCGCGTCATTGAAATCTATAACGCCTAAAAAGTGTTCGCTGATTTAGAGAGATTCCGCACTGGTTTACGTGAGTTATTGTGTAGCGTAATTACAAGTGACGAAAAAGAGTAATTTGACTGATCAGCAACATGTCACAGATTAAAATGATAAGGTGCGCTAGTCGCGTTTTGGCCAGCGTCGCGCAACGTTCCGAGCGCTCGGATTTCGTGGTGAATACGCTTACCGGTCCTCGGAACTCACGCACCATGTCTTCGAAGGCAGTCACTATTGAGAACATCAACCCGAACATCCTGAAGCTGGAGTATGCTGTTCGCGGGCCGCTCGTCATCCGCGCCGCGGAAATAGAAAAAGAGCTAGAAAAGGTAAGTTCTCAATTCAAAATTACCTAGAAAACTTACCAGCGGCACCGCCGCCGCCGGTAAGAAGGAGACATAGTTGTGCCTCCATCAATTCACAGACAAAAATCTAATGATATTTGCATCAAGTGGATCAATACCTGTGGTATGTTCATGCATTTATCAGTGAAAGTTATGTGCCAGTTACACATTATTACTCAGAAGGTCAGAGATAATGATCCTACCACAAAACTGCCCAGTGCCCACTATCCTCCCTGTTGTGAGAAACTTAGAGGTATTTTAGTAAAAATAGGCAATCAACACAATAAAAAAAATCCAATTACATACCTGCTAAAAACCTTAAATGCATTAGGAAAACTAAGGAAAGTACAAAGCTATCAGCATCATAATAGCTTTGTACAATAATATTCACACAATATTATAAACAATTCGAAAGCAACTCTGTCTCTCTGTCTGTATTTTACCTTATCACAATTAAACAGATAGAGATAGCTTAATATAATTACTTACTACTACTACCAGAACTAGAAAGTCTTCTTTGCAAATACAATAAAAACATAAATTCTGTCTAACTCTCAAATCAAGTCTTACATAGATTGTCTAAAATCACAAAATGCTACACTAAGACTCCTTATGACAATAGCTCTTACTCTTATCTAGTGTATCAACAAGATTATCTACCTGATAACTCTGCAAGATATTACATAACCAAGTATGTTAGTAACTCACTTAGAAATATCTTACAAGAAAATAACTCTAGCTGGTTTAACATTCTACATGCCTGGGATGCTAGCAAACCCAATCTTGGAGTATTAGTGGTCTGAATGAACTCTATTGCACTCATTTTCTCAAATAAAACTGGGTTTTCATAGGTCTTACTTGAAGTTCCTGTATCCCATGTATGCATGCCATAAATTCATTACCAGTAGCTTAAGTTCATCTAGTAAAATATTAGTAAACTGTTCTATTATTTCTCCTGTCGTACACTCTGTAGAGTAAATATTATTTAGCATGACGTGAGCTAACATAAAATTAATGCCGCGATCCTAATAGCCACACCAAGGTCATATGTTTCAGAACAGGTTTGTACTGTATGCGTTGGATAAGGGTATTGAGTGGTGTTTGTTTTGTTAATGCCACATAATTTAACGTTTTATCTTCTCTGGTTGTAAAGCTGTACTTTTATAATGTGTCAATTAAAATGGATCATCCTAGATATGATTAGCAACATTTACTTCTAAAGTGGAGTATAATAATATAATCATTGACATTTATCAAATTTAAAAGAAACTAGTAAATGAAATCATTTGTATCATCTTTGATCTTGAGCTTACCTACTCTCATGTTAAAATCCATCAATTTCAACTTATCACTCGCTTTAACCCAGTCTATTCAACTGTGGAAAGCAGTTTGCTACAGTTGCATTGCTATTAGATCTATCTGTCTTAGTGGATACCAGCTGTCCACACATTCACATCCTTTATTTTTTGTACAGGTCAGATTTAGTATAACATCTTTTAAGTTCCTACCTAGTGAGTCAAATGAAAATGTCTGTGGTTTACCGCATTAACTCTGTTTCACTGGCCTCATAGCTCAGTTGGTAGTAACTCTGCCTTCTGCGCTAGAGGTCGCGGGTTCGATTCCCGCACTGGACAAACATTTGTGACTAACACAGATGTTTGTTCTGTGTCTGGGTGTTAAATATATATCTATTATGTATATCAGTCTCTGGTACCCATAGTACAGGTTATGTCTAGTTTGGGATCAGTTGATTGTGTGAATATGTCCGGAATATTTATTTATTTAATGTTTTCCGGGTCAGCCTTGTGGTTTTGAGATAAAGTTTCAGTTTGAATTGCCTATAATGCTTGCTTATGCTATTTGCCACAAAGTATTACATTTTCCTTGTAGATAAGTCATGGCTAGTGTTTTATAGTAAGTATGAGCTAAGGTGAGGACCAACTCTTCTGGTGATGGAGTTTATGTTAGTATCTACTCTGATAAAATTCATATAGCATAACAATTGTATCTCCACCACTATCTGAGTATGACAAAATAACTCCTGTTTGCAATGAATAATGACATTATCAACTGGCTGAAGCAATCATTCTATTGTGCACATGATAGGGCATATAATTGGGTTTTGAATGAGTATTATGGCCTGTTAGAAGTAATTTTACTAGGTAGGTACATTACAATTTGTTGCCATTAAATACAAATTGAGCTAGTTGTATCAATAATAATAGACGAGTAAATTATGACATTATGGGCCGTAGTGGCCCCGGCTGACAGGCCCCCATGTCGTAAGAGCCGACTAAGGGAAAAAGGCATTTTTGAATAAGTGTTGATGGAAACCATGGGATTGGTCGCTCTGAAATCCAAGGAGGAGGCCGTCATGGCTTTACTGAAACTATCACTCTTGTTCTTACATACTTCTACTCTTGTTATTCCCGGTCACCCATACAAGTGGTGACCCGAATGGTAAGAACTACTGGTTGATCGTTCTGAAGCTTGCTAAACTTGCCGATCTAATACGAACGCCTAGGCAAGCTGCACTGGATAGGTACTAGCAAAGATAAGTAAAATACCTAACATTGCATTTTTTTGTAGGTAGGTATTTCATTGTCTCTGGTAGGTGCTAGGTAGCGAGTACCTATGCAAGACTATGGGTGTATGAGAGAGAATAGATTGAGACTAGTACCTACTGGCAGAGATAAAGTTACCAGTGATATTTTTACACAGGTAAATGCTGACTTTGTTTTGATGAGAACACATCTGGACATTGAGCTGGATGAGTTGCTGTTTCCTTTTCAGGAAACAATGTTTATCTTTATCCATATGAAATAAAACGATTTTGCTGTATTTACTCAGCCGTTTCATGAATTTGCCAAATTGTACCTACATCTTGTTTCAATGTCTTTGTGTGATAACAAAGTAAACATTTGGTTACAGGGAGCCGACAAACCGTTCAAGAAGGTGATCCGCGCTAACATCGGGGATGCCCATGCCATGGGACAAACGCCCATCACTTTCGTCAGACAGGTAGGTTAACCTTATACAATACAATACAATAACTTTATTTCAGGCAACAATAGAATAAAAAACAGATGGAATTTTTCTTACACTACGGCCCATATACATAAATACCTTAAAGACTAACATACATATTAATATAAAAACACAATTAATTAATTGCCACGTAGAAACTGCGACGTGGGACGCGAATTGTCATTGGCAGTAGGTATCCGCCCGCGGAAGCGACGGAACACAACACCCTTCGGCCAGAGATCTTCTTCTTATGTATATGTACTTATCATAGCACAGGTTTTGGTTAGGAAAGATCTTGCGAGCGATGTTATAGAATCAAAAAGCTTGAAAACAGTGACATAAACGGAGATTAATGATTCCTTTCACCACACTAGTCATTTAAGGTGACCAAGAAAAAATCAGTGACACGACAAGAAGTTACGAAAATCTAAAAGTCACGAAACGGAGTAATTCTGCAATCGATTTGCGCGAAGAAGTAGGCTCTTGGGGGTCATTCAATGTCATGCAGCGATCAGCTGACACGCAGTTGCTACGGTATGTTTTGCGAACTGTAGAGGCGTGTGATAATAATGGAAATGGTATATAGGTAGGTAGGTACATTGGGGTAAGACAGGTTGTTAGCGACCGACTTCCCACGGTTTAGATAATTCTAAGAATAAGAAAGATGAAGATTTGTAATAGATTTTTAGGGCCTAGAAACTAAGAAATGTGAATAGAATAGGTTTGTTTCAAATTCACTGAACATAAAGCCATTACGGGCGCGCAGGATTTTATTGTTTTACGGCTCTGGGAAAGAAGCCCCTAAGAGAAAGCTAGGCGGTTTTGAAACACAGTTAGGAATAACGGGGCTCACAGGTAGCTTCTCAAGATTTTATTGAGGTACGCACTCCCACCAGACGGAAGGGATAGGATAAGTTTAGCTTATAAGGAACGAAATTTGTCAATAGAAATCACTTACTCGGTAGTAGAGGAACGACAAGGAACTAACTAAAATAAAGTGGAAGTACTACGATAACAAGTGTTTGTACTGGCTCCAATTCAATCCAACCAGCAGAAACTGAAAACAGCGCATCGATAGTGGGAAGCTGCAGCGCACCCTGAACCCCTGAACCTGAACCAGCGGCTACCACAATATTTGGTCCTTCGAGAAGCCGGATTGGAAGAATTTATGGTCATCCGAGAAGCCGGATTGGAAGAATAAAGACCATGCCGTTACGATCACCGTCAGAAAAGGAAGACTCCACTGAAACACCTACTACCGATTGGTCAATGAACACGGCCGCGTCTACAGTCACTACAGCGTCCGCTGGGACATCCATCGAGATGTCCGCTGGGACGTCGACATCACGGCAGACCGCCGCAAGCGTCGTCGCACCGATACCCGGGAGGACTACACGTGCCAAAGCGGCAGCCGCGACCGCGACTGCGACCGCTACCACGCCTCCCTCAAGAACCGCGACCGCTACCGAAGCAGTGACGACTCAGACCCGGACGTCGAAGCTGGTACCCCGCACCGCACCACCCGAATCTGCACTCGAAAGTACAGATCTCGCGCCTACGACCGCTGCTAGCACAGCAACCGTTCCGCGAGCGACGAAAGAGAAAAGGAATCCGAGGAACATTGGAGGAAGGCCCACTGTCCCACCGTTCGCGTCTTCGGAGACCCTAGTACCACAGACGGCGAGATCAACAAGGTCCAGCAGAAGAGCGGAGCTAGAAGCACTCCGTGATTTGAAGAAGAAACAGCTTGAAGCAGCTGAAGCTTCTGCCGCCCTAGCTCAGACCGAGCTGGAACTAGCACAATGTCAATCTGAAGAAGACTTGGAATGGGTCGAACGATCGACACATGTGGAACAATGGGTTGAGCACAGCACGACATATCTAGAAAATCCGAAACTTACCGAAGGCGAGCCGACCAAGAAAAGTGAGATACAACAACTTGCGGATGCTATTATTAGCGCCACGAAGACCGCACAGCAACCAGCCATGACAGCACAGCCGAAGATGTGGGATTTACCCGACTTTGATGGAGCCCACGAAGACTGGTTGCCGTTCAAACGAGCATATGAAGAAACCGCATCTCTTTGTACCCTGATACACAACATGGCTCGCCTCAGAAAATCGGTAAAAGGAGCAGCGAAAGAAGCGACAAGAAGCCTGCTATTCGCAGCCAACAACCCCGAGGACATCATCGACGCATTAGAAAGAAGATTTGGCAGACCGGATCAGTTAGTACTTTCGGAGCTACAGAAATTGAAAGAACTCCCCCGTGTTGGGGACACTCCGAGAGACATCTGCATCTTCGCCAGCCGTGTTGCAAACGCGGTCACCACAATAACCGCCCTGAAGAAGCCACACTACCTATATTCACCGGAAATGAGTAGAGCCATCATTGACAAGATAACGCCTATTCTCCGGTACCGATGGCTTGACTTCAGCGCACGCGTCGGTGATGAAGAACCAGAACTCATGAAAATAAAGAAATTTCTCGAAGCCGAAGCAGACCTGTGCGGAAAAATAGCACCACCGGAACAGACTAAGAGAAGAGTGGGAAACTCAAGATACGCGGTGAATGCAACCAGAGAAGAAGATGAAGACGACACGAACACCACAGCTACTGCCTCGGAAAGATACGAAAAGTTCTGTGAAAATTGCGAAGGGGATCACTGGCTTATAGAATGCAAGCGATTCAAAGAAGCGAACACCAATGACAGGTGGGAGATCGCAGTAAAGAAGCGACTTTGCTTCCGATGTCTGCGCCGAAGACACATGAGGACGAACTGCAAAGGCCAACCTTGTAAGAAATGCAAGAGGCCTCATCACACAATGCTGCACTCGGAGCAATCTCACCGAACACCAGCACCGTCGACGCAGCAAGAAAAACCCTCATCTTCACAACAACAAGAAATGAATGAAAATGAAGAGACCAAGAACCTGGTCAAATCCGTATACGCAGCAACCGACGGAACCAAGGTCTACTTGAAGATGATCCCAGTGGATGTTTATGGACCAGAAGGGTCCGTCCGAATCCTGGCACTCCTCGATGAAGGATCCACTGTATCACTTTTGGACAAAGCCGTCGCCTGCCGCATTGGAGCCACCGGCAAAGAAGAATCACTCATCCTAGAAACAGTTGGTGGAAAAATCATAGAAAAGAGGGACTCCCAGAAAATGGATTTGAAAATAAAAGGAGCCCATAAAAGAGAGAAACGCACTCTGAAAGGCGTTCGCACCGTTGAAGATTTGAAGCTGTCATCACAACAGATAAACTTGAAAACAATACAAGAGTGCAGCCATTTGAAAAATCTGAACGAGCTTCTTTACGAAAAAGAAAGGCCAACACTGCTGATCGGACAAGACAACTGGGACTTGATCATTTCCCGGAAAGTACTGAGAGGAAGAAAGAACGAGCCAGTCGCATCATTGACCAGCCTAGGATGGGTGCTTCACGGCTGCCACTCCGGAGCTACTGCACCAGTGAACTTTGTTAATCACTGCGTGTGCTTAGACGGTGAAGGAATTGAAGAAATGATGAAGGAACACCGCGACCTGGACTCGATTGAAATTCAGCAACGACGCCCTAGAAACGACGCCGATGGAATCAAAACAGAAGATGCTCCAAAAGAGCAGAAAATTGGTGAAGAGCAAACCTTGGACATGCGATGGATTGTTGAAAAAGATGAACTCGCTTTCAACGTGGGCCTGAGGAACACACCAAGAGAAATCACCAGTGCGGTCATGTCAATCTTTGACCCCATGGGGCTTGTTGCTCCAGTCCTGATCAAAGGCAAGAAACTGATACAAGATCTGTGGAGGGCTGGAGTGAAATGGGACGAAGCGGTCAACGAACGAAAGCAAGAAGTCTGGAGAAAGTACATCGAAAACATAAAGAAATTCCAGAACTTGAAAATCCCCAAGTGCCTAGGACCGAAGAAAGCAGGAGAAGTGCACAACGGGGAAGTCCACACCGCGCTGATGGCAGGAAAAGCCAGGGTGGTACCTGTGAAGGCTACATCCATCCCGCGATTGGAACTACGAGCAGCACTTCTGGGAACAAGACTGACCGCTACCGTCTCCGAGGAGTCAGACCTAGAGATCACATCTCGGGTTTTTTGGTCTGACTCAACCACCATACTGCACTGGATGAAGGCGGACCCACGGCGATTCAAGACTTTTGTTGCCCACCGACTAGCGGCTATAGAAGAAGTCTCCAAGCCAAGAGAATGGAGATGGGTCCCCACCAAAGAAAACCCAGCAGACGACGCTACGAGAAACGTACCGAAGAACTTCGACGGCAAAGCAAGATGGTTCACCGGACCTCCATTCTTATACCAGCCGAAATCTGACTGGCCGGTTAAGAAAATAGAAAAAGAAGAAGATGAAGAATCAAGTCCGGAAGAAAAGAAGAAGGCAACCTGCACTTCGACTAGAACCCTCCAACCACGGAATCTGCCGAACCCTTGTAGATTCAGTAGTTGGAACCGCCTACTTCGAACCACAGCAAGATTGTACATGTTCATAGACATGTGCCGCCGAAGACAGAAACCCCAAAGTCGCCTAGGAAACAAGGAAGAAAGAAGACATTGGCTACCCATTGAACCCGAACATTTGAAGAAAGCACAAAGATATCTCTTCAAACAAAGCCAACAAGAATCATTCGAGAAAGAAATTAAGAACATTAAGAAAAAGAAGCCCATTGAAAATTCGAGCCGCCTCAAGAAGATCGACGTAATACTTGATGAAGAAGGAATCCTACGCCTCAACAGCAGAACAATGAAGATCCAAGATTTTGAAAACAACACGAAACTACCAATCTTGGACGGAAGAAACCGTGTGCCACAGCTCCTGATAGAACATTACCATCGACATTTGCATCACGGAAATCACGCAACGGTCATCAACGAGCTGCGACAGAAGTTCTGGATCCTGTCTCTGCGCGACGCCGTGCGACGAGTCGCGCACCAGTGCCAGTGGTGCAAAATAAGAAAAACAAAACCTGAGATGCCACCACTGGGAGACCTACCGCAGGAACGCTTGGCGCACCACCAGCCACCGTTCACATACACTGGGGTCGACTACTTTGGCCCGATGCATGTGACCATTGGCAGAAGACGAGAAAAACGCTGGGGCGCCCTCTTCACTTGCTTGACGACAAGAGCAGTACATCTGGAGTTGGCCGCATCCCTCAGCACCAGCTCCATGATAATGGCCCTAAGAAGAATGTCTGCACGTCGTGGAAGTCCTCGAACAATGTTCAGCGATAACGGAACAAACTTCGTTGGAGCCAATAACGAGCTGATCCTAGAGGCCAGAAAAATCCAGAAAGAGGAACTAATCGAGGCGGCCGAACGAGAAGGAGTAATATGGAAATTTATTCCTCCAGGAGCACCCAACATGGGAGGAGCTTGGGAAAGAATGGTGCGATCGGTGAAAACCGCACTTGCAGCTGTACTAGGAGAAAGAAGCTCTCCAGAAGAAGTACTCCACACCCTACTGACAGAAGTGGAGCACACATTGAACTGCCGGCCGCTGACTCATATAAATGCGGAACCAGGAGTAGGAAGCTTAACACCGAATCACTTCCTAATTGGAAGATCCTGCGGAGCAGCCGTCCTGGGAGAATTTGAAGATAGCGACCTCGTTGGAAGACCGAACTGGAAGACGGCGCAGAGAATGGCAGATCATTTCTGGAACAGGTGGCTAAAAGAATATCTTCCGACCCTAATGCCACGGAGGATGGACGGCCAGAAGAACACGGACTTCCAACGAGGCGATGTGGTGATTATTGCGGACTCCTCGCTTCCACGGAACACGTGGCCGCATGGAGTCATCGAAGAAACTTTCCCGGGACCAGACAAGAGGACACGCATCGTGAACATCAGGACCAGAGGCGGCGTGATGAAGCGACCAGCGTCGCGACTCATCCTGGTGGCACCGAAGTGGAAGTCGCTACCTGAAGAGAGATTGCCCGAACCATCGCGCACTGGCGGGGAGACTGTTAGCGACCGACTTCCCACGGTTTAGATAATTCTAAGAATAAGAAAGATGAAGATTTGTAATAGATTTTTAGGGCCTAGAAACTAAGAAATGTGAATAGAATAGGTTTGTTTCAAATTCACTGAACATAAAGCCATTACGGGCGCGCAGGATTTTATTGTTTTACGGCTCTGGGAAAGAAGCCCCTAAGAGAAAGCTAGGCGGTTTTGAAACACAGTTAGGAATAACGGGGCTCACAGGTAGCTTCTCAAGATTTTATTGAGGTACGCACTCCCACCAGACGGAAGGGATAGGATAAGTTTAGCTTATAAGGAACGAAATTTGTCAATAGAAATCACTTACTCGGTAGTAGAGGAACGACAAGGAACTAACTAAAATAAAGTGGAAGTACTACGATAACAAGTGTTTGTACTGGCTCCAATTCAATCCAACCAGCAGAAACTGAAAACAGCGCATCGATAGTGGGAAGCTGCAGCGCACCCTGAACCCCTGAACCTGAACCAGCGGCTACCACAATACAGGTTGATATTTGATTGCAGTCGACGACAAAATGTTGCAGCTGAATTTAGTTTACTTCGTCGGGACACTGGGTGTAACTTCACATAGGTCGGTGACTAGACGTGATCAAACGCACCGATGTCATCTAAAATGACCCTTACGTCTTTTGAATAAAGTTAATTTTGAGTTGAACTAAAAGTTGAACTCAAAATGATCGATATGAATGCGATATTGAGCTATAAGTACCGCACACCCTCAAATTCTAAGAAGCAAATTCAAATTTTTAAAGCTAGTGTGCATCAGATCCAAGTGCGCCAGAGAGCCCACATACATTTTAAACGTAAAGGCAGGGTACTAACCCTTAGCGAAAACTCAAAAGTTACGAAGAACAGATGGGTCTACAATGATCATCAACCTATAGCAGTAGACATAGGCCTCTCACACTTTTTGTCCTTTTTAGGGTTCCGTACCTCATTTGGAAAAACGGTTACCTCACAATTCTGAAATTTGGAATGGTAGGAGCTTTTGTAACACAAGTAAAGGGAAAAGTCTGAAATTGAGGAATTTCGAAGTGGTACGGATGTAGTGTCGACCAATGGTACGGAAGCCTCAGGGCGCGAGTTCTCGCACTTGACCGTCTTTATTTTCCTGCCAGCCTCTATACCGAAGCGGTCCTAAAATAATGTTTGGTTTATTCTGCAGGTGCTCTCGTGCGTGAGCTACCCTGCATTGATAGATAGCGCTGACTTCCCGGAGGATGTAAAGCAGAGGGCCAGAGAGATCCTAGCCGCTTGCGGGTAAGAAACTATCGTTAGTTAATTCTCAAGACGAATGCAAACATTGTCGGTGCTTTCATCGACATTACTAAGTACAGGCGTGAGTAAATCCTGTTTTTCAAAATGTCATACGTAAATACGTTGATGAACTGAGACATCTGCGATTTTAACTCTGATACCAGAGTTAGCTTTTAGCCTATCTATACCAACTTAGTTCATCCCGCTTGGACCATCGAAAAATAATAATAATAACACCCAACAGTCACATACATATTCCTGACCTCGGGGTCGGCAACGCGTGCGTAATGCCTCTGGTATTGCAAGCGTTCATAGGCTACGGTAACCGCTTACCAACAAGATAAAGCGTCACCCTGACGCTTTATCGTAAACGGAACCGATGCGAATTACGTTAAATAATGCATAACTAAATTGATCACTATATTTCAATTGGAATAACTATACAAGAATAAAAACATAGTAGCTACCACTGCCATGTGTAGGATACAAACATTATCAATAGTCAATTGGTTCCTGCAAATAATTATTCATGTTATGTTAATTAACACTGATATGCGACTTAGTTTGTGTTTGTAATTGTCATGACATGAAATACCAGTGTTTTATTCTTAATCCTGTTTATGATAAGCATTATGTATTCAAATCAACTTCTTCTGCTTTATTCCTTTAACATTTTTTTTATTTCTATAATATTTTTATGAACAAAGTGATCATAATAATTTTATACGTCTTAGAAACTAGGTGAAGCTACGCCTGTACCTCGTGACCAAGCCTAGAAGAATCAGGCAATAATCACGGCGCGCATGCCTATCATTTTTCGATGCTCCTTTTCAAAAAATTAAATGTAGGGTTTCAGTGTAGTGCCGATCGAACTAGGTGAGGCAAAAAAGAAAAATAATCAGGTATTAAATAAAAGCTGATAAAACGCTTATGAATATAAATAATACTTAAAATAAGTCAAGCAAAAACAGTAAAGACACTGCAAAATGGCATCTTTGCTGTCGAGGGGCAGAACGACATCCAGGCCATGCGGTTCTGTCATTATTGAGCAATCATATTTGCGGCAGCAAATTTTACACGTAAACCATTAAAGTAGGTTTAATTTGTGAATAACGCAACAATAGAGCACGCGCGCATTGTTTATTGTCTATTTATAGACTTCCTAGAATGTAGTTACACAGCGGACAAGAAAGACTATTGTACTTTTGTTTAAAATTGTATATCTATGTTAATTGCATGTGTGTCTGACTGTAGTACCGAATATTTTTCTTATACATCTATCTATCTATCATAGACGTTAAATCAAGCAACGGAATGGCTGTGAAATAGCTTCACTTTGATACCGTAGTATTTAATGTCATGCTTGCTATATATTTAATCAAGTTTATTGATAAACACGCGCGTGACTTTCACATACAAAGTCTTTACCCTCAGTCTGGGATTCCCTGTGTCGTGGTTGTCAGACACTAAGTACGACACGGTACCACAACAGCGTAATAAACATTTCATCAGGTCAAGAAACAGGCCTATTCATTCAGTCATTCAGTCCATTCAGAGACGCACTGCGAACCCGCACCTCTTGAATCTCCGCTGGGCATACACCCGCCACTCTACCGAGGTCGTAATGGTTGAGGTCGCTTCAGCGGGTTCTGACCCCGATGAAAAATTACCCTTAGATACTATATGTTTTGCGCCAGAGGTTTGATTGATCGTTATTTCAATGAAAAATATCTAATTAAATTTAGCCATGTTTGCCTAGTGGAGTCTTCGACTATTAATCCGTAGTTTTGCTCGAATCCCGCCCGCGCACCAATTTATATTTCTATTCGAAAAAAATATTTGCGTGCGTGCGCGGATTAGTCAGCTCGACACGACATCATCATCATTTCAGCCGTACGACGTCCACTGCTGAACATGGCCTCCCCCACAGACAGAGCAAATTCCTTATCATATGGGGGGGCTTTGCCCATACTCACCACGCTGGGCATGCGGGTTGGCGAGCGCAGTTAGAGCTATCGTTTTTAAAATGAGGGACGCTGCTGCCCATCCCCTACCTTTTTTCCCTTAGTCGCCTCTTACAACATCCGCGGATAGAGATATGGAGGGGCCTATTCTTTAGTCGGGGCCACCACGGCCCTGACACCTATTGACCATGTTGTAGGGTTTTACAGTTATAAAAGTATTAGTAGAGGGAAAGTTAAAGTACGAAACAAACCCACGAGTGCTCGTTTTAACACTGATTTAATTTCGATAAAATTACAATAAATAAGTTAGCATAGTGCAGCAAAAATGTGTACCTATCAGTAGGTATTTTTGCTTAGTAGGCTTGACCTAGTTCAATGACTTTACCTATCGTGCGGTAAACCGTACATTCTCCCGGCCAAAAGGTAACAAACAGATATCTACATTTATCATAACGTTAAGTTACAAAAATAAGAGAAAGTATGTTAAGTAATAAGAACATGTAAGCGAATTAAGTTAATAAAAGTAAGATAATGTATATAATGTAAATATAAAATTAAGTAAATTGAATAAGTAGGTAGGTATAATAATTCTTAATTATTTCACACTACACTTAAATATTTCACACTACACTGCACTATTAGTTGTCGAAGGAATGTCTAATCGTAACGATGGTAATCGTGGTCGGCCCACCGGAGCTAAGTCGTTGAGCTCGATGTTTGTGGCTATCACCGCCGCTGGCGCAACTGGCGCCGCCGCTGGCGCCGCCCGCGCCGCAGTCGTCGTTGGATGAGTCGCAGGTGTAGTGGATGGCATCTTGCGAGCCTTGTTTCTGCGCCAACGTCTGAATAAGTATATACTTATTCCTACTACGCTCAGTCCGAGTAATGTGTAGAGTACTGCGTACTGATGCATGTCGTGTATGGTGAGTGGCGCGTTTTCTTGTTCTTTTAGGGTTTTGATTTGAGTATCCATACTGCGCCACTCGTCATCATGATTCTCAGGTGAAAATGTGATGCCCGAGGAGTTGATAAGAATGTTAAGAACCGATGTTTCTGGACTTATAAACATGTCATCCTGGACTTTAGTATGACTTAGATAATTGTTGTGCCCAAGTATTGAGAATGTATCACTCTTTATCGTACAGCCTTGACTTATATCTAGAAGTCCGTTTCCAGTTAATGTTTTAATTGTCATACCGGTATTAGTGCAGAATATGCGCACCGTGCACTTCCCACAACACGAGAATAGCCACCTGTTATCGTAGTGCAACTTGATCCATCGCTCGTGGCATGGTACCATCTTTGTGTAACACATTGTTTTGTTTTGAATGCTCAAGTTACAAATTGATTGAGTTATTCTTATCATGTAAATGGGTTTATCTATATGGCAAAGTAATTTGTTTGTCTGTACAGTGATACAATTTTGGATATCTGCTTCAGTGAAGGTGATGAGCAGGTCCTTTTGTAGGTTGTACGCAATGTAAGGTGTTATAAATTCCATGACATACGACTGCTGAGGTAGGCTTAATATCTTGTCCAGTTCGAAGGTTTCTTTGCTTACGAGTGGTAATCTGACTTCGATGATCAAGTAGGAGCCGCTGATACGTCCTTTTACTTTCATCAATTTGTACATCTGCTTAAAATCTTGTTTGTCTGCAGGTAAAGTCAGGTCGGATGGTAGGTGACCGTTTATAGCTGTCAATTGTTCTTCTAATTGTTCTGGCGGTAATAAATGTGTATCCATATGGCCCTGATTAAGGTCAGTTATGGTGCTTATTATATGTTCTTGTATATTTCTAATATGAGAAATGACTATTATCGCCGAGATAGAAGCTGACAGGATGTGAAGCTCGTTGTTGTTTAGTATTTGTTGCCGATTTGTAGATGTTGTAACATTCTGTAAATACTTTTGTACAATGTCGAACTGTTGGTTCATGATAGCTTCGTTTCTCTGCATGATGTTGGCCTGAGCTTCAATAACGCTTGTTTGGTTTTTCAGTAGAAGTTTCAGGTGATTTTCATTCAGAGAAATTTTAGTAATATCCTTTTCATATTTTCTTGCGAAACGATCATCCAGTACTCCAAATAATGAGTTCGCTAAATTGCCCACGCCGTTTATCAGGCCTCTTTTGGGTCTTTTAGTAGGTTGGCTAGTAATTATCTGGTTGTAGTGGTTGATTTCCGATAATTCGTGTTGAAGTTGGTATATTATGCTCTTATATTGCATCGGTAACTCGGTATCCTTAGTGTGTAGGTATCCTTTCAAGTGGTTGACAATTTTGCATGTGTTCTAAACCTGACCAGTAGGTACTCATGTTATGGTAAACAATCAGTTTCCATTCGTCTCTTATGATGTTCATGTCATACATCTTATCGAAGTAAATGGTTTTATCATCGCTGAATGTTGAAATCTTGTAAGAGCACTGTCCTGGGGCTAGTAGAGCTAGGAATAGTAAAATTGTCGCAGAAAGGAATGCTCTCAAAGGCCTCAGTGTCGCGCGTATTTGTCGTCCGTTTATCGCCGAGTTGTTCGGTGTCGGTTTGACGTCATTCCTTGTTGGTTGGGCTTCATTGATATGAGCGAATGGGCGTGACTTTCCGCTAACTTTCATCAATCCATCGTTTGAGTCTATGTAGGGGTTGAGACTGGACAACTTGCTCCCCTTGTTCAATTTTAAATGTTTCTCAAGTTGATGTTGGTCGTCTTGATGATGATGATGATGTTTTAGTGCATGTTGCAGCTCTTTCTGTTGAGGCGTTTGTTTATTTCGCAACCACTTTGTGAAACGCGATAGCCAGCAGATTGTTGTTGTTATGCGCCTTGTCGAGCTAAATTCATTTAGCAATTTAATTATTAAATCATTTGTATAAGTTAAGGCTGCACTCACAATGTGTTTCTTGATTTCTTTAGTCGGTTGCTGGTATGTGTTGTGTATGGGTTCGTTGTTAAATGTAGTCAGCCACTGTGGGCCTTGCCACCACAAAAGATGTCCTGACAATTGTAGCGATGCCAATTCTCTTGTAGCGCAGTCCGCTGCATTTTGTTCACAACGAACATGATGCAATGATGCTGGTGTTAGGTTGTCGAGTATTGTACGAACCTTGTTAGTCGCATTCAAAGGTGCTAATTTCGTTTTGGCGTTCACAAGCGTCGATGTGAACTGGTCTTTAGATTTTTGTGCTACGACGTAGATAGTGCAGCCGTACGCCTTCTCTGAATCGTCGCAAAACCCATGAATTGTATAGTTATAAGGAGCCGCCTTGGTTCCGTGGGTAACAGTCGTCGGCTGGAACTCCTTCGAAGGCTCTCCTGGTGTGCTTCTCCATACAATACATTGTAGATGCTGGTCGGACTCACGAACGAATAATTGTCTCAACGTTTTCTCAATGTCAGCAGGGATGACGTACTTGTACTGACGCCACGCCAGTGTAAGATGTTGCAGATCCTTTTGTAGAGAAGGACCGCGTTCCATCAGGTTGTTGAGACTATATCCTCCTGTTGTCTTCGAAGACGAATTGAAAACGGTTCGTTGTTTAGTAGTAGTCGTATCCAGTTTCAAAACACAGGTGAGGTGAGGGACATATCTTGACGTCGCGTTTTGTTTGGTAACAGGACTCATGTGTCCTTGTAGATCGGTGTCCTTGTATTCTAAGTTGTAGGATTGTGCAATCGCTCTAGATTTTGATTGACTCAGATTTTGTTCGAAGTTAGGTTTCATTGGGATAGCAACTTCGTAACTACCTGTTGCTAGGCGCTTTGTGGTAGACCGGTCATGACTTTCGCAGTACTGTTCCTCTTGTGTCAATTTATCGGCGACGACGCCGACGTGACAATTGAATGTTCTGACACTTCCTGAAAGTATCCACCCCAGTCTAGTTTGCTGGGCGATGGGAGCCGTATTCGGACCCTTAATGAGACCAGTCATAATTATATCTGAATAAATGCTCGCATCTAGGAGTATGTCGATGGTTTTGGAAACATTGTATTCCGGATCAGCTAGCTGGATGTGTTTCAGGTGTGGCCATGATTGTTTTTTGAAAGACATATTGGGTAGGTTGTTTACGACGTGCCTAATTACCAATGCTTGCGTTGTGAAATCGTAATTTTCATAAATAGATTGGCATTCAAGGGTCATGACTGCTTTCCCAAGCTTCGTCCCATTTCCAATGCCGGAAACCGATGCGTGGTACCGTTGTTGAGGCAAGCCTAACATCTGAGAAGCGTGTTCGGATATCAAAGATATTTGGGAGCCTTGGTCAAGAAGGGCTCTTAGAGTAACGTAGGTCCCGTCTGCGGCCTTGACCTTGATAGATAAAGTTGGAAGCAAAATCTCTTCATCATCCGTAGCGACGTGATTAACGCTATGTTGTTTGTTACGTTGTTGTTGCGCTGGCGATTGAGATTCTTTAATTACAGCTGTAGGTATGGGTTCAGTGGTCTCACTCGACCCATTGGACTTTGATTCCACAAGGTTGGCATTCGTGTATGCGTCATGCAATATCGTGTGGTGAGGTTCATTGCAAACTCTGCACCTTTTCGTTGATGTACAAGTATTGTCGTTGTGTGAGAATAGGCAATTCTTGCAAATATTCAATTTTATTACGGTCATTAGCCTTTCGTCCGCTGCTGATTTCATGAATTTCATGCACTTGTACAGATAGTGATTGCTGTTACACAAAGGACAATTTATTGAGCACGCCACACTAGCTTGATGTTCCCTGTACGGAAATTTTCCATGGCGATATCCTCCCTGCTGCTGGAAGGGCTTATTAGCTTTTTGTTGATTGGGTTTGCCAGATGTCTGCTCTCTTTCTGTCGTATGAATAGGCTCCAGTGCTGTAAATTTACCCTCCATAAAATCCATCAGTTCTGAAAGTGAAGGTAAATCACGTGGCGACTTTCGCGATTCTTTGTAGTTGCCGTAGGTCTCAGGATCTAGTTTCTTTGAAATGAGGTGAAATAACATCGGATCCCAGGTACTTGTATCTATACCGAGATTCTGTATGGCATAAATGCACTCCCTAGAGGTGTCGTATATTCGTCTGATTTCATAGGCTGACTGTTTGTGAGCTACAGGTTGATTTAAAAATATCTCTACCTGCTTAGTAAACAGCAGCTGCGGGTTATTGTATCTATGGGTTAGTAATTCCCATGCAGTGTCGTAGTTATCCGCAGTGATATGTAGATGCTGAATAAGTCTTTCAGCTTCTCCACGAAGTTTTCCCTTTAAATGTTGCATTTTCTGGGACTTTGTAAGTATATTATTGTTATGGATGCTTTCCACGTAGAGGTCGTAAAAAGTAGGCCATTGTGTATAGTTTCCAGTAAATGTTGGAATTTCGATATGTGGTGTCGACTGTTGAAGATGCAATGTAGACGCTAGCTTATGATTCAAAGCCCGTTTGATCTTCTTGTATGTATCTTCATAAGCTTCGAACTCATCATCATATCGAGGATCCGATCCCTGAAGAATATTATCAATCCGTAGGTGTAAAGAGTCGATTGCGTTCCATCGCTGTTGTATGCTACGAAGCTCATCTTCTATCTCCCATTTGTCGCGAATCTCCTCAACTTGTAGCTTGTTAACTTGACGGTTAAACGCTCTAAAGTTAGTACGCTGTTGTGACAGCAATTCGTCTACCTGCCCCGACGTAGACATAGTTTGCTCAGTCGACGGAGCCGGTAACATGGATCTAGGTGGTCGAGTAGGTAAAGTGTCTGATGTCGAAGCCTTCGGTAAAGGCGATGGTTTAAGAAGAATATCCTCAATCGCTGGTGTACAGGATGATACCTTGGTACGAACAGATTCGAAGTATTCTCTCATTTGCGTGAATTGATCTTCAACAAAGTAAGGACTGTCATTGACGTATGCAGACAGCTTGTCGTTGTTGGATTGGAACTCTGCCCACACCTTATCGAGGGCAATCAGTCGCTCATCCAGGTATTTGCGAGTTTTGCGACTCGCCGAATCCTTGCTAAAGTTACGTTCTAACTTCTTGATAGCTTCAACAATGTCGTGTTGGCGCTGAAGTAGTTCCTCCATGTTGCAGATAGAACGTAGTCGTAGTAAGCAAGTAGCTAGAGAAGATGTGCAGTACTTACCTGTAGTTGGCAAGCACTCAGTGTCGCCGTGAAATTAGCACAACCTTATGCGCCTTCTCAATGACTGGTGAGACCCGCTGGTGGGAGGCCAGTCAACCGATTCGCAGTTGCACGTAATTCACAAAAACACAAAGCACTATTAGCGTAGGTAATCACTATAAGGTAACTGTTTCACTGTTAATATCAAACGTCGATGACACTTCACAGGATAGTAGACCGTATACCGGGTCGTAGACCGTATCTCCCGAACGTCGACAGGAGAGGGCTACCACACTGGTTGTTACTGTTAGGTTACGAAGGACCAAAAACTGTAGGGTTTTACAGTTATAAAAGTATTAGTAGAGGGAAAGTTAAAGTACGAAACAAACCCACGAGTGCTCGTTTTAACACTGATTTAATTTCGATAAAATTACAATAAATAAGTTAGCATAGTGCAGCAAAAATGTGTACCTATCAGTAGGTATTTTTGCTTAGTAGGCTTGACCTAGTTCAATGACTTTACCTATCGTGCGGTAAACCGTACACATGTATTTCTAGTGGAAAAGGTTGACTAGGCTGAGAGGATAGTATAGGTGCAGGGCAAGCCTACTCCATCTAAGGTACTACATCCTCCCTTACTTTACCCCTTTCTCATTTCCAGTGGCCAGTCCGTGGGTTCGTACTCGGCGTCGCACGGCATCGAGTTGATCCGGCGCCGCGTCGCGGAGTACATCGAGAGGCGCGACGGCCACCCGGCCAACTGGGAGGACATCTGCCTCTCTGGAGGTGCCTCTAGTGCCATAAAGAACTGTCTGCAGCTGCTGTGTAATGATATCGGTGGAAAGAACTCTGGTGAGTGGCTCATGGATCTTCATAATCCATTCTGAATCCTTGTAGGCGCATCATCGATCCTCACCAATCTAACCACGAGAATTGCTATCTGTTTGTTGGGAGGTGACTCTGAAGACATTCAGAGCATGCTCCAGGTATTAGCGAATGTTGCTAAATCTAGTGAAAATCTAATCTATCAGGACTATAAAGGAGCCATTTCATTCTGGGCCTGGTCCATGTACATTACATAGAAAAATTAGGAAAAAATAGAAGATTACAAGAAAAATACAATTTCATTAATTTGAAGACTAATGCGATGGTACAAGAATAGTTCTTCTGGTAAGTTATTTACTATATAAACACTATTTGAAGGCATTGGCATATTTTTCATGTCATGTTGTTTGATTTGATGTTTTTGTTTTGTCAGATAAATGTAGGTTGTCAAAATGACATTTCACGCACGTCCGTCCGCCATATTTTTGTAGCGCTGTGTGTTGCTCTCTTTGTCGAAGAAAATCTTAGTGCACTTTAGAACGAAGTCAATTTAAATAAAATAACCAATTAAATACGTTTACTTTATTGCTTAGCCATATTTTAGAGTAGTGTACACAGTGCAGGCCCAGGCTCCATATATTGATGAAACTTCTCTTTTATGTCAGACTGAAATCGGTTCATTATGACATCAATTGATACTTCGTGCGTTTACTATTATCGCGTATTCCCTTCACTCGTGTGTCACACAAGAGAGACATCTAAAGCAGTGTGTTTTGTTCATTAGCGGATGCATTCAAGTGTGACTTTGCCGCCAGACTTGTGACGTCATATCTCATATCTGAAACGGTTAAATTTTCGAATACTATCAACTTGATTAAATAACGGAATCGACTTGCCCGAATTACACACTTTAGGCGGAATGTAGAGGACCGGTTGAAATCTGCCACCGATTTGTGGTTCGGGGCCGCTTAGAGTCGATCAAAGTCGGAAGTGTCTATGGTGGGTAGTTCATTATGGTTTTAATTATGAGCACTTGTGCTGGCGATGTTCCAAGATGACATCTTCTGCGGTTAGACTTACAGATGAACATTTAAATCGTCTGGTTACAAAAAAAATATAAAAATGTAAATAGGTTTCCGTATTTTATTCAAAAGCATGGTAGACATACTCTGAGATCTCCAAGCGATCAGGTTTTGTAGGTTTCTAAGACCCCCCTTAGAAATCTTTCTCGGTTAAGGTGTGGTTTAAATAAATAAATAAATGTGTTTATCAACATAATATACGTGTTTATTAAAATAAAGATTTTATTAAAGTTATAATTTATTTAACTATAAATAATGGTAATGCAATGCAGAAAAGAAAAAAAAACTTAAAAACTCCCTTTGAATAACTCTGACTACCGAATCTGATCCAGAATTTTGAGCGCTACTTATGTTATAACAAACTAGGAGAATTGTGGTCGATTTTTGTTTCGCCATCGATGTCTCCCGGAGGAGGTAGTGATGTTGTCGGCTGGGGGGCCGGTGTTGCAGGCGTCCTGATCCCCATCCCGCAGTACCCGCTGTACTCGGCGTCGCTGGCGGAGTACGCGCTGGGGCAGGTGGGCTACTACCTGGACGAGGACAACAGCTGGGGGCTCGACCCCGCCGAGCTCACGCGCGCGCTCGCCGCCGCGCACTGCAACGTGCGCGCGCTCGTCGTCATCAACCCGGGCAACCCCACCGGCCAGGTCGGTGCATACTCCACTCCACACCACACCTCACCACACCACACCACACCACACCACACCACACTTCACACCACACTACACTTCACACCACACTTCGCACCACACCACACCACACCACACCACACCACACCACACCACACCACACCACACCACACCACACCACACCACACCACACCACACCACACTTCACACCACACTACACTTCACACCACACTTCGCACCACACCACACCACACCACACCACACCACACCACACCACACCACACCACACCACACCACACCACACCACACCACACTTCACACCACACTACACTTCACACCACACTTCGCACCACACCACACCACACCACACCACACCACACCACACCACACCACACCACACCACACCACACCACACTTCACACCACACTACACTTCACACCACACTTCGCACCACACCACACCACACCACACCACACCACACCACACCACACCACACCACACCACACCACACCACACCACACCACACCACACCACACCACACCACACCACACCACACCACACCACACCACACCACACCACACCACACCACACCACACCACACCACACCACACCACACCACACTACACCACACCACACCACACCACACCACACCACACCACACTACACTACACTACACTACACTACACTACACCACACCACACTACACTACACTACACTACACTACACTACACTACACCACACCACACTACACTACACGGCCAAGCTGCACGGAGAACAAGTACCTTTTAAGCGAGGTAGGGCACAGCGAGATTTTCTCGCTCTAAATTGAAGCAGCCCGCCTGGTGAGGTACCTCCAACTTACAGAAGATCGCAGCCGAATAGCGTGTTGTATTCCTGCGGTGAGTTAGAATCTTTAAGGGGTTCGGAGTCGGCAACGCATGCTTGATGCCTCCGGTATTGCAAGCGTTCATAAGCTGCGGTAACCACTTACCAACACGTGGGCCGTATGCTTTTTTGCCATCTCAGTAATTTTTTTAGCACTCACATGTTATGGATATCAAATGAAAGGATTTGCTGAGATTAATACCTACATACGAAAAATCTAAACGCAAAAATCATTTATTTATTTTTATGATACCGATCGAAAGGGTAAATCACAAGGACCAATTATTTCTCAATTTTTGGTGCCGTCATCGGTAGTAAGTCCTGCACTGAGGTCGTTATCATTATTACATATTTAATAATTGTTTGTCAGGTGCTGACTCGGGAAAACATCGAGGCGGTTATAAAGTTCGCGCACAAACACAACCTGTTCCTGTTCGCGGATGAGGTGTACCAGGACAACGTGTACGCGGAGGGAAGCAAGTTCTACTCCTTCAAGAAGGTACCCTACCATAGCATAGCATAGCATCGAGCCCTGCTGGCGGTGCTGCGAACCCCGCCTTCCCATCCAGAGAATAGAATAGAATAGAATATACGTTTATTTGACATACAGATAGAGGTCGTGGGTTCGAGTACCGGTCGTGCACCAATGAATTTTTCATGCGGAAAATGTATGTGCAGTGTACAAGTGCTCTTAAACGGTGAAGAAAAGGAGAAGGAGGTAGGGCACAGCGAGATTTTCTCGTTCTAAATTGGAGCAGCCCGTCTGGTACCTCCGCCTTACGGAAGATCGCAGCTAAATAACATTATTTTTTTTCAAATAGTGTTGTGTTCCTGCGGTGAGTAAAGTTGCCAGAGCTCTTTAGGGGGAAGGGGGGAAGGGTCGGCAACATGTGCGTGATGTCTCTGGTATTTCAAGCGCTCATAGGCTACGGTAACCGCTTACCAACAGGTGGGCCGTATGCAGGTTGATGATGTACACACATCATCATCAGCCTGCAGAAGTCTACTGCTGGACATAGGCCTCCGCCAAAGAGTTCCATGAAGGCCGGTATTGAGCCTTCTCCATCCACCGACTTCCTGCAACCTTCACAATGTCGTCGGTCCATCAGGTGGGGGGCCTTCTAACACTGCGTCGCACGGTTCGCGGTCGCCATTCGAGAACCTTTACGCCCCAACGGCAGAAGAACCAATGTCACCTGGTCACAGCTCTCAGAATTAGCGAGTTGTAGTGGCAGCGGCCTGGCCGCATGGCTCGCAGACGCACATGAGACTTTGCTTGCTTGCTTGTCGTGTCAAAGATTCTGTCTTGTGGTGCAATTTCCTAAGCGTAATGGCAATGAAGTTCGTAACTTTGAGGGTAATTTTAACAATCTTAGCAACATTCAAAACGTTCCAAACTTGACAAGGGAAAACTTCGAGATCTTAGCTTCTTCCTTTTCATGTTTGATGAGATGTCGTTTAAATTGATAAAAATATCCCTAAAATTGCGATATTCATTACCATTTCACATATGTTTGTTCTGTGTCTAGGTGTTAAATATATATCTATTATGTATATCAGTCTCTGGTACCCATAGTACAGGCTATGCCTAGTTTGGGATCAGTTGACCGTGTGATATGTCCGGAATATTTATATTTATTTATTTCGCTTACGCAATAGCCTGGCGGGTCCTGTATTAGGTCAGTGAGCAGGCTGAGGTACGGTGGTCCTGAAAAGGGCCTATGACAATAATAATAGTTGTCAGTAACTCGTTAACGGCATCGGCAGGTTCTCCGCGAGCTGGGCGCCCCGTACGACCGGGTGGAGCTGGCCTCCTTCATGTCGGTGAGCAAGGGGTACATGGGCGAGTGCGGCCTCCGCGGCGGCTGGATGGAGCTCGTCAACATCGAGCCGCAGGTACTAACTTACACAGACGACATCAACAAATTACAACAACAACTTTGTAACCATATAACTTCATCAACCAACAAACTTCTAGCATAGATATCTTCAATGATAGTATCAGTATATTTAAACGTAAGGTGCTGGAACATTTCCAGCTCGAACTTGATCCATAGCATCTAAGTAACTGCTTCCATTATAGTTATGACTCTATTATAGTAAGTTTTAGTTAAAATTTACTTAGCCTTTACCTAGATACCTAGGTTAGAATAACTTTGATCTCATAAAATGTTACAACACTTCTATAGGTAGTCTTTAAGTACACAGTTTATCTTGTAAAAATTTAGTTTATTGTAACGAGATTATCCTAGCTGTAAGATTAATCTCCATAACCTTATATTCTATTTTAAAGTTTGTAAACTCTTTATAGGTTTAAATTGTCCCTACCAATGCTGTGTTCGCCTGTTATTGGCTATTGTGTATCAGTCCTTAGTCTACATAGCTTAATATTGTTGAATGTTTGATACATGTGCTGTTGGCGATCCTGTTTAATTAATAAATAAATAAATAAAATTAAAAAATTACTAGCTTCCGCCCGTGGCTTCGCCCGCGTGGTATCTATTAAGATAAATAGCCTATATGCTATTCAGGACTATAATCTATCTCTGTGCCTAATTTCATCCAAATCCATTCGACCTCTTGGGCGTGATTGAACCACAAACATCCAAACATGTATACATCCTCAGAAACTTTCGCATTTATAATATTAGTAGGATAAACAAAGTATTTTAGCGACCACACCATCCAATAGATTGAGGATGTTGTTTATAGTAATATGTTTAATGGAGAAGACCCGGACAAATGATGACCCATTGTTCGAGATAAAATAACTGATAGCACCAACACTAGTGGCATAGTGATATCGCTTCTGGCAAAAGCTATAGTGACAACGTTACTGGCGAAAGCCACAGTGCCAACACTACTGGCAAAAGAAGCGATAGTTCCAACGCTCGTGGTAAAGAAACGGCAGTGCTAATGCTAGGGGCAAAAGAGGCAATAACATTCGTGCTGGCAATAGATGTATGGTTTTGGCGTCATAGTTACTCCTATTTATAAGAAAACTTATTACTTACTAGCTTCCGCCCGCAGCTTCGCCCGCGTGGTACCTAGCCTATATGCTATTCCAGGTAAACTATTTATATTCCAAGTTTCAACGAAGTCGGTTGAGCCGTTACGGCGTGATTGAATAACAATCATCCAAACATCCTCACAAACTATCGCATTTATAATATTAGTAGGATTTGCATAAGTAAACCACTTACAGAAGATCGCAGCCAAATAACATTATTTGTTTCAAATAGTGTTGTGTTCCTGCGGTGAGTAAGGTTGCCAGAGCTCTTTAGGGGGGAAGGGGGTTCGGGGTCGGCAACGCGTGCGTGATGCCTCTGGTATTACAAGCGCTCATAGGCTACGGTAACCGCTTACCATCAGGTGGGCCGTAGGCTTGTTTGCCACCTCTGTTGTATAAAAAATAAAAAACTTTTCTAACATAGTTTGTTGTATTTGTAGGTGCAAGCCAACCTGTACAAGTGCATCTCGGCGATGCTGTGTCCCACCACGCTCGGCCAGACCGCCGTCGACTGTGTCGTGAGTTTTTACCTAAAACGGTATATTCACCATGATTTTTGAGTTTTATTGTGCAGTACATACTGACTAGGAGGGCCGACAGATTCGTCCGCTAATGCGCAAAGGTCCTGCTGAATTTCGCAAGAAGTCTTATCAAACGTATAATATAATAGCCGCCTTAACACGTACGCGCCTTATCTCGTGGTTAGTTGTGCGCGGATTGCGCCCCAGCGTTTGAAGGCGTGAGTAAGAAACGTGATTGCGCTTGGTGTCCGTCTCGCGTGATTGCGCGAGGGAAAAAGTTTGTATCTAAAGTTAGGATTTTGCTTACGAATCGTGAGTTTTCCTAGTATCCTACATGTTTAAAAATGCAAGGCACACGCGCCGTGTTTGTTGCCTGATTCTTGTAGGCTTGGTCGCGAGGAACAGGCGTAGCTTCACCTAATTTCTAAGACGTTTCAAAGTGATCCTAGTGAGTTTATTGAAATAAATACCTTTTGATTTTGACTACGAGGTAAAGCGCGTGATATTTGTACACGCTCCTAGCGCGCAGTGTTTCAATCGCGCGGTATAGCGCGTACGTGTATAGTCGCGTGGTATAGCGCGTACGTGTATAATCGCGTGGTATAGCGCGTACGTGTATAGTCGCGTGGTATAGTGCGTACGTGTATAGTCGCGTGGTATAGCGCGTACGTGTATAGTCGCGTGGTATAGTGCGTACGTGTATAGTCGCGTAATATAGTGCGTACGTGTATAGTCGCGTGGTATAGTGCGTACGTGTATAGTCGCGTGGTATAGCGCGTACGTGTATAGTCGCGTGGTATAGTGCGTACGTGTATAGTCGCGTGGTATAGCGCGTACGTGTATAGTCGCGTGGTATAGTGCGTACGTGTATAGTCGCGTAATATAGTGCGTACGTGTATAGTCGCGTGGTATAGTGCGTACGTGTATAGTCGCGTGGTATAGCGCGTACGTGTATAGTCGCGTGGTATAGCGCGTACGTGTATAGTCGCGTGGTATAGCGCGTACGTGTATAGTCGCGTGGTATAGCGCGTACGTGTATAGTCGCGTGGTATAGCGCGTACGTGTATAGTCGCGTGGTATAGCGCTGGCGTGTAAAGGGTGGTGCTGCTGGTTGCAGGCGCGGCCGCCGCGGGAGGGCGAGCCGTCGTTCGCGCTGTTCCAGCGCGAGAAGACGCAGGTGCTGCGCTCGCTGAAGCAGCGCGCCGAGCTGGTCGCCAACGCCTTCAACCAGATGCAGGGCTTCAAGTGCAACGTCGTACAGGTACGGTACACATTTATTTTTGTATTCTAGCAGTAATATAATTCCGTTTGGTTATTTCAAAGAAGAAAGAAAATCAAGAAATCTTTGAATAAATTATTGTTAGAATCACAAAATTATCTCACGGACAAGGCAAACTGTCGTTCTAGGTTTCAATTTTTTTGAGTTAATTTATTATATTTTTATTTTGTATTCTAATATGATAGACAGATATGAATAGTGGAAACCATCTCATACAAACTTCAACCTCAACTAAACCCCCCTAGGGGTTGAATTTCGGTAAAGAGACGTTTCATCAATATATTATGCCTGGGCCTGCACTGTGTACACTACTCTTAAATATGGCTAAGCAATAAAGTAAACGTATTTAATTGGTTATTTTATATATATTGACTTCGTTCTAAGGTACATTAAGATTTTCTTCGACAAAGAGAGCAACACACAGTGCTACAAAAATATGGCGGATGGACGTGCGTGAAATGTCATTTTGACAACCTACATTTATCTGACAAAACAAAACCATCAAATCAAATAACATGACATGAAAAATATGTCAATGTCATGTCAAACGCATATTATAAACCAACATGGCGGCCTTCAAATAGTGTTCACATAGTAAAAAACTTACCAGAACTATTCTTGTACCATCGCATTTGTCTAAAAATTAATGAAATTGTATTTTTATTGTAATCTCCTATTTTTTCCTAATTTTCCTATGTAGTGTACATGGACCAGGCCCAGAATGAAATGGCTCCTTTATTTGTTAAAGCACCTCTAAGTTGTAGCATGAAGCTATCCTGCAAACGCCATATTAACTTTGAATGTATTGAAATGAACACGTTTAGAGTTTGGTTGCGGTTGCGTTGTTGCAGGGCGCGATGTACGCGTTCCCGCAGTTCTCGCTGTCGGCGCGCGCGGAGGCGGCGGCGCGCGCGCAGGGCGTCGAGCCCGACTTCTTCTACGCCGCCGCGCTGCTCGAGCACACCGGTCCGACACCACCACACCCCACACCACACCACACCACACTACGCACATGCACTCCCAACCTCGCACACCATGCATCATCACCATCATCATCACCACCATCATCACCACCATCATCACCACCACCATCATCACCACCATCATCATCATCATCACCACCACCATCATCATCACCATCATCATCATCATCATCACCACCATCATCACCATCATCATCAGCCTGTACAAGTCGACAAGTTTCGACAAATACCTCCCCCGAAAAGTTCCACGACGAACGCTCTTGAGCCTTCATCATCCACCGACTTCCCGCACCCGTAACGATATCATCGGTACATCTGGTGAGGGGTCTTTCTAGCACTGCGTCGCCCGGTATGCAATCGCTGTTCGACAGCCGCGTTCGTTAAAGCCGATCGTACCTCCTTTACGAAGATCCAAGACCATTCCTTCAGGTCGATGATACAGTAATCTCTCAGGATCTGTAGGATTCGTTGTCTGTTTTGTTGTAATACAATCCTACAGATCCTTATTCAAGCAGCCGTATTCAAACAGCGTGCGATATGTTATGTACTCCTCCAAAATTTCGCTGCCTCCATAATTTTATTCAAGATCAGCTCACCGTTTAGTCGTGAAAACGTTACAAACAGACAGAGAAACAAAGTTACTTGAACTATAAATATTTGGCTGCGCCACGGCCCGGGCCGGGCCCTGTCCGCATCATCAGGAAGATCATCAAGACGTGCAAGGCTGATTTATTAAATGTAATTTCCAGGCATTTGCATAGTCCCGGGCTCCGGCTTCGGGCAGCGTCCCGGCACCTACCACTTCCGCACCACCATCCTGCCGCAGCCGGAGCTCCTCAACGAGATGCTCTGCATCTTCAAGGACTTCCACGACCGGTTCACCAAGCAGTACTCCTAGAAACATCACCGCTGCCAGTTACTGATACAAGTATTGCTGCGTAGGTTATAACGATAGACATAGTCAGTGATTTCATAGATAATGTAGTGTATAACTTAGTTACTGTAAGTTATAACGTGTTGGGATGAGACTCGGAAGTCCATCTATAGAGTCTTTTTTCCTTTACCGTCCTCGACGCGAGGTATTAACATGAAATGACCGGGCAATAACTTGATAGAAATTGAAACAAAAATTAGATAACACAAGTACAACTTAATATAGTAGACAAGAGAAGATTATTAGTTTAAACATTTAATTTAATGCAATTGAATGCAGCTTCTTTAATTATAATTAGAACGATTTAATTGTTAGTAGAAATTTGAAGAATCAAAATATTGTATAGGCAATTCCTAGTCTATAGTAACAAAATGCGATAAATATGTTTTATAACAATATAAAACATAGTTTTTCGCGTGAGCAGTAAAACTGAAGCGCTCTGATTTTGTTACGTTTCAAAAAGACATCATGGTATATTGAATTGATTGGTTTTAAACAAAATAGATTTAAAAATGTTGAAATCTTACCGCTTTGCTTTATTTTTGTGATTAATTGATTTTTGTATAAAATTATTAAAAACGTGTCTAGTCGCGGCTGTGCCATGCTCCTTCAGCGTTACAATGTCGTGTACCCGACCGACGCTCGGGAAGGGTTATGATTTCGCACATTTTGTTTCGTTAATCTGAATTGTTAACTTTGATTTTGATCGTTTATTTTTATGCATTTCTTTTGAATAACATAATTTTTTATTTTATGTATTAAACAAAGTGTTATATTGTATATAATTTATCGTAAGTGATGTGCCTGCGACATTCCGATAGGAATTCGATACGGATATTGTTGTTTAAGTGTTGCGTTAATAAATCGAATATATAAGCAAGCGTGGTTGTTTAGTTACCACTACCTTACCACTCCCGACTGTAGGTACATAGCTAGGTATGTACACATAGTACACGTAAGTAGTATAGTAACAGGCTGCAAGACAATTCATTAGATTCAACTTACAAAAGTTCGTGGGAAGGCCATGTGTTTTATTAGCTCCTATATCTATGTGAATTTTCATTAAATTTGCTTTACATACAAACTATTACAAACAAGATTCGTAATTTTTTTCGATTTTGCTCAGAATCGAAAAAGTTAAACAGTTCATTTTTGTATAATTTAGTAGTATCTCTACTATACCTACACCAAAGACAAGACAGGATACCTAATCATCAGTTTATGCATTGTTTAGCTCAGTCATCAGTTTGTGCACTAGATGAGTGGTAGGTACCTAATAATAAGGATAAACTACAAACAACCTGAAAGCATAATTCTAAGAGACGAGTAAGAAAACTTGAAAATCTAGATAGGTACTTCATCAGCGGGGTTCCCAGCGAGTAGGTATGTAGCAATTACGAGAAGTTGGTGAGTAACTACTCTGATAAAATTAAACCTATCCATCTGCAAAGATAATTAACTGTTATGAGGAAAATCTAGTATGTTAGGTATCTGGCTGGAGGATACATTATACATTAAAGATCGATAAATAATTCCCGGATCCCCCACTTCGACTCGGTAGGATGTCCAGTTCAGTGGAGATTTTGGGAACAACAATTTATAAATAAGTATCATTTATTATTATGTTCTATCCTGATAGTAGTCCACTACAACGTATCATACCAGGAAATATGAACGTAACCGTATCGGAACATGATAAAAATAAATCTTTGTATATGAATATGAAACAATACCTAGAACATTCCGTCCCCGACCAACAAGGAGTGTGCCGTGACTGGACCCACAGGTACTAGTTTTAGTAGGCCATACGAAAACTGTAGGTAATCTACGCACTTTTCACGGTCGAAAAGTGATAAGATATTTTTTACAAAAACTGAAAACCGACTTCAAATTCCGGAATATTTACAAGATTAATATCAACCTCTTTTTTTTGTCATCAACCTCTTTGCGTTTTGTTTACCTACTGAGGATGACACTGACCACCTACACTTTCGAATAGAAAACAAAAGTAAGTATGACATCCATTAATCATCAATAATAACTCTTACGTTACTGACTGACTGACTGACAATCAAACGTAGTGGTTTTATTCTCTTTGAAAATCAACGCAGAGCCTAACCAAAATCCTAAGAGTATGAAATTTGCAGGGTAGCGTAACGTATGGGTGCACAGAAAGCAATTCCCGACACACCACCCCTAAGGTTAAAGTTTACGTAAAAATAATAGCAGCAACCGAACAAAGTCGCGGGGATTACCATACCAAAACCAAAGTCAACAAAAAAAAAATTCGGCAAGTCGTGATTTCAAGAGATGATGACTTTTTTTTAGGTTTTACAGGACAAGTAGCAATCCCTCAGGAATTAAATTAATATGGGACCACCCCGGGATCATACTCTATACACCAGCGAAAGAATCATCAAAATCGGGTAACTATTGGCGGAGATATCAAGTAACATATAAACAAAAAAAAAACACTAAGGGTCTCGGTCTGATACGTTCATAGCACGGTCATGGTATGATACGTTGTATTGGACTAAGGCCTTTATGATGTGGCATGTACGGTATACTGTTATTTATTGACATAGCAAACGGCACTGTCGATTGTCCGGAGCTCCTTGAGCAAATAGGACTGCGCACATGCACGGTTGCACAGAGAAAACCGAACATCCTTTACGTTCCTATAGTTAGGACTAATTATAGGCAAAATGCATTTGTTTATAGAGCTTCTTGCTCTTTTAATCATCTAGTAAATGTAAACAGTGAGGTAGACTTATTTCACACCAGTAAAAGTAAGCTCAGACGCTTACTTAGTGATCGATTTTTTAAAGTGTAAGCTAACTTCATTATGTAACCTTTTTAATTTAATTTTGTTGTTTTTCCACTATGCTTCTTTTAAATAAGTTTATATTGTTTTCAATAAGTTGTCAACTAACTTTGTATCATGTAATTTTTTGTACCTATCTGCAGAAACTTGTAATTAGCCGTCAACAAACATGCACTGGTCTTCCCAGGCATGTTCTATTATAAATATTTTTTATCTGATGTTGTGTAAACCTAGCTGTAAGTTTCTCCTAAGATTTTGAAAATAAAATAAATTTTGTGGTAGCAATACCTATAGGTACCTAGATTTCCTGAAGCCCGCAATGCTACGGCCGCGGCGCCGGCGTGGCGTAGCGCTGGTGCCTACCAGTGAGTTGGTGGAGATTTCGGGAATTATTCAAGGACAGTGTTTTGTAAGCACTTAATTCAGATTAGGTACAGAATAGATTCATTAGTAGATTTACTATGTTATTAAGTTACCTAAATATCACCAAAGACAAATAGTAGAAAACCCTTCTACTAGGCTCTACTAGGTATACTATCTTTGATATCCCTGACTACCTACTGAACCAATTCAAAAACATATTTCCGTAATAAAAAGCTACACTATCCCTGAGTAATAGATACATAGGCTAGGTACTTTTTATCGGGGTAACATGCGCAGCTAGGTAGGTAAGTACCACTTACTCTACCCTACTAGCGCGTAAAGAGTGAACCAAACAATGGTACTTTATGGTACCAAAGTTGTTCAAGGTACTTAACTTGCCTAGGTAGGTACCTAACTCTGAGAGTGAAGAGGCGCGATTGGCTGTTACTTGGTTTTTCTTTAGCACAGCCCAAGTTTATAATCGTGTTCTCGGAGATTGCGTTCGCGCACTCCTCAGTAGCATCCCACCGGCACCGCGGCACTAGGCATCCGTGCTACACTACAAAACTAAGCTGTTTGTTAAACTTTGAACGGAGATAATTATTGAACTTTAGAAAATGAAATTAGAAAAGAGTTTGACCTCGGAGAACGTAAACCGGCACCTCCTTGAAGTGCGATACGCGGTCCGCGGCCCTATACTGCAAAGGGCTATCCAAATTGAAAGAGAGTTGGAAAAGGTAAGTTTATAAAACATAATGAAAATAGCCGCGATTCATACCCAAGTAAAACGTAGAGTTTGCAGTGTAGGTATGATTGCCTAAAGCCGTGTTCAAACAGAATGCGATATGTCCTTGATAATATATATTCGTTGCAAAATGATCCGTATCTTTACTGAACAAAGACAGTTTTGAATTTGACATTTAATTTTGAGGGTGGGCGATAATCAATATAGCTCAACTAGCGCAAGCTCCTCAAAGTCAAACTCAAAGTTAATTTAGAAGACGTAAGGACCATCCTATACTACTAATATACCTACTAAAGTTCTAATATTACAAATGCGAAATTTTGTGAGGGATGTTTGGATGTTTCTTTTTCAATCACGCCGTAGCGGCTCAACCGATTTCAATGAAACTGGAATATGTGACAATAAATAAATAAAATAAATAAAACTGTTTCTTGTCTATTTTGTAAATATTAACTTGTATTAGTTTTAAGTTTCTTTCTGTAAATAAAGTTTAATTAATTAGAAAATATATATATATATATATATATTCCGGACAAATCAAACAAGGTCAACTGATCCCAAACTAGGCATAGCCTGTACTATGGGTACCAGAGACTGATATACATAACATAATAGGATATAGATATATATTTAACACCCAGACACAGAAGAAACATCTATGTTAGTCACAAATGTTTGTCCAGTGCGGGAATCGAACCCGCGACCTCTAGCGCAGAAGGCAGAGTTACTACCAACTGAGCTATGAGGCCAGTTAAAACAAAACAATGACAATGAATATACAGATTTCTGTAGCTAGAATAGCCCATAAGCTACTTCTTATCAAGGTTCCATGCGAGCGAAGCCGTGGGCGTGAGCTTGTTTTAAAACAAATTTCAGATAACATATCGCACGCTGTTGAAAAACACACTCTCTTGACTGTAAGTGTTGTTGTTTACCTCTCCCCCCCCCTGCCTTTCCCACCGACTCCTATAAATGGACACGGGTCCCCTATTTTTCCATAAATTAGATAGTACGACCCAAATAGGCATTCTGTGCTGCTGTTTTCTATTCATTTGTCGTATGCTTCAACGGGAGAAGTATAACGTAGGTAACAAAGTTTCAGGTAGGACCCTTTCAATGGCTGATGATGAGTAACGACTACTCGCGGCGCAGTTGTGCTCACAAAAACATATTTCCCCGGCACCCTTTCATGTACCTAGTAATGTTTATATCGGCGGCGCTATAACCGGGATTTATGCCACTGTTTGTTGCTTGTTACTTGCTCGAGGTCGTCAGCTTGTGCTGGCCATGTAATCATATTTTTGGGATAAAAAATCTAATTAAAAAATAGGAGTAGCCTATAATTCGTCACAATTTATAAAATATGCCTTTGTGTGGAAAATTCTACGTTGCGCTGCCGTAGAAGCTCTACGGCGTAGAGCAACGTAGGCTTTTGTAGACTACGTACCGTAGAGCCGTTAATCGATTCTTAATCTTATTACCCGACTTCCGAGAAAGAAGGACATACATTGATACATAAACCAAGTTTTTTAGGTTCTTTATTATCAATAGTGTACGAAATACTCGACAAAGACGCAAAATACAGTATTTAATACCATGTTGTGTTACAATGTAACTTAGACTTCCTCTAATATAATCTGGAGCTATTTTAATTCATATTCATATTCATTTATTTTACATTGCATAACATAGGTATGTCCAATTACAGTTATTTTCATTAATTATCATGCAGATTATTAATTAAGTATTATTATTATTATTACAGATTATTAATGGATTAATAGATAGTGTCCTACATATTACTCGTATGCATATCAGAGAATGAACAATTCATATATTCGGTAATATGGTAAAATGGATGACTCTCAAGAAATCTCCTGACCTGAAATTTGAATTTGTTGATGACATCATTTAAACGAAACACTAATTCTGATAATATCCAGGAGTGTGGCCACCACACACACGCACGGCTCAGGGTATACCGAGACACAAACACCATATATCTCGCGCGAGTATAAGTGGCCTTCGCGACCGCCGGGAATACTTCCTTAATACAACTACTTTTTATTGCGGCCATCTCTCATGCGTTTCTCATTCCGGCACATTTCTCATCTGTCTAATTCCGCCCTCAATAATACGAGGCTGTGCGTGTGGGGAGGTCGGGGGGCTTGGTCGCTCGTGTTGTTTGATGTTGTCGTGTGTTAAACATTACCTGAGTATTCAACCTCTGCCGTGGTCACTCTGCTTGTCACAGAACAGCACAATTCTACTTCTTCTTCTTTTCGTGTCGATGCTTCACACATTTTAAATTAATTTAGAGTAGTAGGCGGCCACCTCACTCGTCCTATCCGTGGCCGCGTTGAGCTCCTCTCTCGTACAGGTATTCGGGCACAGGGGACACTCCAGCAAGTGTGGCATTCTACTATTCTGTCTGTTATTCATAACTCCGGTATTAGCGTCCCCTTAAATTAGCTTGGATTGGTTTAGCGTTCTTCCTGCCTTTCTATCCCAGAGAAAATCAAACTCCTGAGCTCCCATTACTATGGACGGTTAGAAGGTTGTGCCGGTTAAGTCAGAGTTTGGGAGTTTGCCAAATGCAGCTAACGGTGATACCCGATATGCACTTTAAATCGGCTTCGTACCTATCTCTGACATCGGCTAAAGTTACCCTTTGTTTATGTCTACATTGAACCGTTTCTGTTTCCTGATTAGAGACTGAAGTTTATCGGTTAAAATCTTGAAATAATGTGACTATTTCGACTTGCATAACTAATTTCGATGTTTTTTTGGGGTACCTACTTTAGTTTCATCTTGAACTGGACAGAGTATAAAAATATAAATATTAATCATTTCAGTCAAGTTTTTATAAAACGTACCCTTAACAAGTAAAATAATATTAACTTGTTAAGGGTACCTTAAATTGTCACGATGACAATACGTGTCACTTGATTTTAGCAATCTTAGCAACATTTAAAACGTTCCAAACTTGACAAGGGAATACTCCAAGATCTTAGCTTCTTCCTTTTCATGTCGAAAAACTTCAGATGTCGCTAAAATTTATAAAAACATCCTCATAATTGCGAGCTTCATTACCATTTAGCTTACGCAATAGCACTCATAGTTCGGAAATTAAAATTTAAAGCTAGAATTTTGTGAAAATAGTCGGTGATGGTACCAAGGTATAAAGGAGACGCAAACAATTACAATTGTATTTAGAAAGCGGCTGCTCTTAAGGAACAGAATGCTGATATTTTAGACTTTATTCCTGTTACCAATGGGAACATTTTAAAAGTCCATTATTTTGAAGTAAAGGCAACGTCCGGATTTATTGATTGTACGTGCCTCTGTCAACCCTCTAACGATGATCAAGCATCTTGATTACCTACCTGGGGATCTGGGGGGATCATTATCGTGCTTGGGGATTCCGTCGTGAGCTTATTATGTTATTGTTCAAAGTTGAGTAAGAAAATGTTGTTCTTTCCCCTCTTCGCCAAAAACTTCATAAAATGTAGTACAAAATAATAAAATATTTTTTCTTGGATTCCCACGCGATGTGTGGGATCAAGTAGTAAGGCGATCGTTCAAATGGTTCCGTTATTTTAATGTGTTATGTTATTGCGGTGTTGGGTTCCGTATAAATAAATAATATTAACTTGTAGAACCGAATCTTATTTATTTATTTAATTAATCAAACAGTGCCCACAATTAAGCCCACCTTTTGTAAATTAAATACAAAAGGTGGGCTTAATGCCAAGGCATTATCTACCAGCCAGCCTGATTGGGTAGAAACAGGAGGTTGGCGTGCGACAGATTGTTTAACTTAACTAAAAAATATACTATAATAACATTATATTTATATACGAATATATAATAATACACTGTAATTTTATGGATTTTCCCTGATGAAAAAGAATACAGTGGCATGAGATTGCCATTGAATGATGAATGTTGTGAATCCCTGGGCTGAGGAATATTACTAGAGAGCTAAACGTAAGTTTCTGTGGATAATTACCCATCATAAGTAATGTAATTCCATAGAAAATTATTGGGAACCGTATTCATCACATAGTTCTAGACTGGCCTCATAGCTCAGTTAGTAGTAACTCTGCCTTCTGCGCTTGAGGTCGCGGGTTCGATCCCCGCATTGGACAAACATTCGTTTGATAAACACAGATGTTTGTTCTGTGTCTGGGTGTTAAATACTTATCTATTATATATATCAGCCTCTGGTACCCATAGCACAGGCTATGCCTAGTTTGGGATCAGTTGACCGTGTGAATATGTCCGGAATATTTATTTTATTTATTTTATTTATAGTTAACTTAGCAAATTTCCTAGTTTCAGTTATTAGCTGGTAATGTTTCCACAGAGTTTTATAGGGGTTGAAGTTATTTATCTATTAGAGTTTCACCTCTTTACGCAATGCGCTAGTATTATTATTTTATGTATGGCTTAGTGTCGTTTCGTAGGGTTTCGTAATAAATCGCTTGACGCTAATGGAGCTTCCACACGTGTGGACTACATATCCATTTGTGCAAGTTAGGTATAACTAATAATGTTATCCTAAGACGTTGCGCATCTCTTTCTGAACTCATACGGACCACAAACTTATTTTCATCTCAAATGCTGTTAAACTCGACCGAAGTGAGTCTCTGATTTGGTTGATTATGTTTCGAGCGTGAGTCCATACGTCCATAATCGCCTGCCAGCACGTGTGGAGGCCCCGTAAGTCGTTTATTTGTGTACTCCGCTCAATATCTCAGATATTATGAACAGGCGGTTATTTGGATCATCTGTTGTGTGGAAACGTATTTTTGTCGAAATTGAGTTGCTCTTTGAGCCGCTTCAAAGCAATTTTCGCTCAGAGCTTTGAAAGCTTTCATTTTGAAGATTATTGGCAATCAAATCTAAACAGGGTTCTTTTTAAAATGCGCAAAAACATATGATTTAAATTGCAATAACGTACTCACTTTAAACACAAAAAATGTTTAAGTTCATTAATGTAGAAGATATTTTAATGAAAGTAAAGTGCCGATTTCAGCCAATTAGATAAAAAAGCTCAGTGACGACAAAATTATGATAGAATCGTTTCAATCGCATTTTTTAAATTATTTTTTGATGTAGATACAAAAATATAAAGTAACTTAGTTACACTATGTATTTTTTTATTATGTCAATAAAATCAGATTCTACTTTCAATTCTGATTCTGATATAAAACAAAAAGCTGGAGACAACAAGGTTCGTAAGAAGACAATGGCGGGCAACTGCGGTGAAGTGAGGGCCGGGGACCGACATGCGAAGCTGTCCGCTGTATAGAACCGTTGTTAGTGCCACTAGTGGTCACCCAACTATGCGGTGCCCGCGCTGAAAGTTGACGGATCAATTGTGTATTAATTGTGAGATGAAAAAGGCGAATATTTTAGAATTTCCTGAAGAACGCTCTGTAATCTGCGAATTAACACACACAACTGAGTAACAAGTTTCTGTTATGGTTTTCTTACAAGCAGCGACCATCACGTAACTGCCACAATATAACAAGACCCGTGAGAATAGTCCTGGTATAGGTACATTTATTCTTTATGGAGTTGACTGTAGGTACATAAGTTCCAAGTAAGTACCCACCCACCTATTTATTTTTACCAAAACTTACCAATTGCAAAATTCTGTATGAATGTAGGTATGTTATGAAAGCCGTTAGTGACGGTGACCGTTCCTCAGGCGACTGCAGTAGAGGCGCGGGCGGGCGCGGGCCTAAGGAGACAGTCACGGCCCATGAGCCGTTTAATAACCATTACAAGTGGACAAGTCGCCTTCAAGCTCCGTTACACGGGACGCATTCTTGGGACACTTGAGATATAGCTACGGTCAAGTAGCACTTACTTTCTCATTTAATTAAGGTCTTGATTAAGTTCCCTGAATGTAGGTTATGCCGACGTCTCTGCATTTTGTTTATTGATACTATAGAACGGAACTGGGTCAACATTTGCTTCCAAGATTTAACCCGTTGACGAAGTTTATTGCGGTGCATTATTACGCGTAAGCGTGCAGCTCGTTCAAAATTTAGATGGGTGACTGTTATTAGAAGCATAAAAGTTTGTACTAATTAATTCATATAATATTACGGTTGTAAACTCACGTGAGCCTTTCGGCCCCTACATTAAAAGTGGTATCTCGTGTGTGGGCTCGTTAAGCTTCACCTTTTGACAAGCAGATGCCGGATCGTGCGTGGTACAACAGTAAGATAATGATAAGTACACAAGGTATGTTGGTCCCGTTTATTCAATGGAAAGAATTTGCCACTTTTATGAGCATTTATCAATCTGACAAAATTGATTCTTTTTTTAGAAATGTATGTACTTATAGGTCGTAGCGATGCAGCAATTAGTACATTTACCTACATATTAAATAGGGTACAACAAGTTTTAACATCGATAGCTCTTACTGCGTTTGCCAACCCGCATGCCCAGCGTGGTGAGTATGGGCAAATCCCTCTTTATGATAGGAATTCTCTGACTGTGGGGGAGGCCATGTTCAGTAGTGGACGCCATACGGCTGAAATGATGGTGATGATGAAATAGGGTACAGCAATATAGGTCATTATCGCTCCGCTTTTGAAAGGACGTACCTCAAAAGTTATTTATTAGTGCGACGGCGACGGTAGCCACTAAAACGACCCGCGTAATTTGGCTAGTTTTGACGAACGGCTAATGAAGTTACAAGGGTCTCTTATTTACATGGCGCGGTCGCCTTTTCATAATTTATTAGAATTAACCTAATGGAATGCAAAATGGAATTTATAAAAGATTTCACAGCTATTTACATTGTGATTATATTCATTCTTGTTCAGCTAGCACCTACTGTACTAAACTAGTAAAGACTAACAAAAAGTCCCTGTCTATAATTCCCATCGGATTCAACGATAATTTCTCGATTGATTGAGTAATAAGTATGATTGTTGAGAAGTCCCTCGCCCAGCCCCCCGTGACTTACATTGAACTCAGTTATCAGCGTGGCTCCTTGGACTAGGGACCTACGTAATGTTTTGCATTGATGACCGCCCAGAAGTAGGGTATATGTTCATTACGCATTATATACACAATCAAAACGGGTTTTTACCTTACTAAGTGTCTTCATCTTGTAGGTACTTACAGTACAAGATTCTTTCTTTCTTCTTTCTTTACATAGTTCTGACGCCACACTAGGATCCACCGTGTCGTGTGTGTTTAAATAAATAAATATTCCGGACATATCAAACACGGTCAACTGATCCCAAACTAGGCATAGCCTGTACTATGGGCACCAGATACTGATATACATAATAGATATTTAACGATAGATAGATAGATATATATTTAACACCCAGACACAGAACAAACATCTGTGTTAGTTACAAATGTTTGTCCAGTGCGGGAATCGAATCTGCGACCTCTAGCGTAAAAGGCAGAGTTACTAACAACTGAGCTATGAGGCCAGTCAAGTTTCCTTTGTTTATGTCACAAAAGCTATTAGCAGGTAATTGGAAGTACCCTAGAGGTTTTTCATTTTTGCCATTTCCATACAAAAATTCATTGCCATATCTTTTTAATGCATATTGCGATACTTTAAGCTCACGGATCCTAATTAGTTGGTAAAAGTTAGTAATACCTTTAGCCGTTTTTGAGAAAAATGTATCCTATAAGGGTTTCGTTTTTTTCCAAATGAGATGCGGAACTCTATAAACCTTAATGAATCTGTTGTTTGTTTTCAGGGTATCAAGAAGCCTTTCGAGCGGGTGGTGCGAGCCAACATCGGCGACTGCCACGCGCTCGGCCAGAAGCCCATCACCTTCATCAGGCAGGTCGGTTCATCATCTACTGACACTATTACATATTATCATCAGACTAACTCCTCCGATAAGAGATCTCTCACAGTGTTGTAGAATACAACTAGGATAAGGCTCTCAATAATCGTATCAAGAAAAATTTATAGCGTTCATCATCATCAGCCTGTAGAGTCCACTGCTGGACATATGCCTCCCCCAATGACCTCATAGCTCAGTTGGTAGTAACTCTGCCTACTGCGCTAGAGGTCGCGGGTTCGATTCCCGCACAGGACAAACATTTGTGACTAACACAGATGTTTGTTCTGTGTCTGGGTGTTAAATATATATCTATTATGTATCAGTCTCTGGTACCCATAGTACAGGCTATGCCTAGTTTGGGATCAGTTGACCGTGTGCGATATGTCCGGAATATTTATTTATTTAAAGAGTTCCACGACTAGCGGTCTTGAGTCTTTTCCATCCACCGACTTCCCACAACCATGTCGTCGGTCCATTGGGTGGGGGCTGTAAGTTGCTAGAACCTAGTTATTCATAGCAATGGTTTTGGTAAAATTGTATTTAACGGCGGTTGCTTTTAGGTATTATCGGCGGTCGCAAACCCCGCTCTTCTGAACTCCGCCGATATCCCCAAAGATGTCAAAGAAAGGGCAAGGGAGCTACTGGCCGATTGCACGTAAGTCTAATCTGAATTGCTTTACTAATTATCTCTGTCTATAGATCTTCTCTATTAAACTTAATAAAACAGTCAAGCCAAAAAATATTTTTAATGCAAATTGAAACTTTGCTTACATATTTTTTGTAACAATTATTGAAATACTGGTGTCAGCGTTTCGAAATATCAACGTAAAGAAGAACAAAGGCTTGTATCTCCTCCCTCTATAGCAGGGGTTCTTAAACTTTGTACAGCCACGGACCACTTTCAGAATTATTAAAATGCCACGGACGGGGGGTCCAAAAAATTCCCCCTATCAAATAATATTGTGGAATAAAAACTAATTAAAAAAAATCACTTTTAATGGTACTTTACTCACACTTAGGTACTAAGGCTCTTGCTCTGATGAAATTAATTATTTTTACACATAACGATGTGTTACCCATAATTGTGGGACCGCCATCAGCGCATGTACTGCCAAGTTTGGTCTTCCAATCGACATTTTGTTCGATAAAAAATCTTTTTATCATCTCAAAGACATCTGAAGCCTTTGTAGTCTTCAAAAGTGAGTCACAAAAAATAAACTCTTCCTTGATACTTTGCGTTTGATGGTGTATGCAACCGACAAACACCAAGAGCTGCCTACATTGTGCCACGTATGTGCTTTCATCCAATTGCATACTGAACGGAAATGGCGAAGAATCCAACTCCATAATAACCTGCTTCATTAATTCGAGCTACTGCGGACCCCTGTCACACCTATTACGGACCCCTTGGGGTTCCGTGGACCCCACTTTAAGAATCCCTGCTCTATAGGTACAGTGACTTCACGCGAGTGAAACTGCGCGGGTACAGCTAGTTGACAATAAAAAAATGGTTATTGCGTGTACCTATGGCTTTAGTTGTCAACAATATTATATTTAACCACTACTAACCTAACATCATACTTTTTTCTTTTTAGAGAGATTCGAAGTACCTAGCAGAAATGGTTCTCGTGATTCTGATGACATGCTTAACTATATATTGTAAAAAAAATTACTTCATTAGGTACCAACTATGTCCAGCACGGATATAGGTACCCATTAAGTAGATAGGTAGGTACCTATATTATGATACGTTAGTATCGTTCATAAATATTATGTACCTACCTACATGACGCCTACCTCAATACTTGAGATAAGGGGACTTTACGAGTGATCAATGAACTTTCAATCATTGCTATTATGAGATAGACGATAAGGACGTAGATTAATCTAATTTGACCCTTATTGGACCTTGGTTTCGAACAAATAACGACTCAACATAACAAAGCTAAGAAATGTGAGCTCTATTGTCATAAATAATTTTGATAAATTTAGATTAACATTATGGGCAACGCCCCGTTACCCGTCGTTGGTTACACCAGCCGTGCAGCCCCTGTAACATCAACTTTTCTCTTTTGTTAAGCGTTGACTTAAGTTGACAGTTTCAAAGATTTACGGTTCAAATTCGTGTAAAATCGCGATGACACGCTTGAATTTGAATGGAATTAAGCCGTCTTATTAGGCCCCAGATAGGATAAAGTGTTACTGATATAATTTTCCCACTTAGTTCTCGATACCGTCTTTATTTTATGGAGTTAGTGTTGAGTCGATTTGGTGTGCGGATAAAATACTTAGTATGTAAGTATTTAATTATTTATTTATTAGGTTTGCCAGATTCATGATAACAAAGTCTAAATGTCCTATGCTATATGAGAAACCAATAACAGGCAAACACAGCATGCGAGTAGGGGTTCGGCCCGTTGTCCCCCAGTCCAGCAAGTAGCTAGTTAGATACTGCAATCATAGTAAAATAACTGGTCTTTGTCACACTACGCGTCGCTACGCCGGCGTCCCACCGCCTGATATATTTGCAACACTACTGAGTAGTCCTATCCCAAGTTGCATTGCTCCCACCAGGCAGTAGTGCTTAAGTTTGTTCTTCGATACGTCCATTATTTCGATGACATTCTGCTGCAGAATGTGTTTTTCGTTAATAACTTTTTTTCCAGTGGATGCACAAATTTGAAATTTCATGCACAATTACACGAATGTGACAAGAAGAGTGTTAGATATGAATGTGGATGGATGTAGGCGTAGAGGTAGGCCAAAGAAAAAATGGATGGACTGTGTGAAAGTGGATATGGTGAAGAAAGGAGTGAGTGCTGAGATGACGACTGATAGAGGGAAATGGAAGAAGAATACATGTTGTACCGACCCCACATGATGTGGGATAAGGGCAGGAAGATGACGATGATGCACAATTACACAAAACCATGCTCTAATTCCCTGCATACTTCAAATCCCGAAATTCGACAACATTCTGATGCGGTAACGCACACTTCATATTATGTTACTCACCCAAAAACCACTTGACGTGGGTAAGTAGGTGGAGGTAGGTAGGAAGATACCTAGTATACTTATTCGGCATGAAGAAATCACCGCTCTAGCGCTGAGAGGAACGCATTGCCGCCTGCGATCAATATAATCTGGGCGTCTTCAATTCTATCGGATTCATTTCATTCCATTGCTTACAACGAAACGGTGGGCTTAATTGAGCCTTTAGCAAATTTCGCTTTTGGATTATGAATGTTGTATATCTCCTAATACAAGCAAACATTTGCTTAAAAGGAGACTCCAAACCCTGATTGTACCAATTTATAAGTTACTGAAACATTAAACATTTTTAATTTTTTAAATTTCAATTTTAATTGATATGCTTTCCTGTAATATTATGAAACTTGGATGACCTGCCTGGTCCATAACGTTGATTTTATGAAAAGCATTGACTTTTAATATGACGGCCGTGATACAGCAGAGGCCGATATTCGGCGGTCACGTAATCCGGTCAGAACGGTTTAAAAAAAAAGTTGAGAAACTTTCGATTGCAAATAAGGGCTTTAGTTGGATATGTATTTCAAGAAGAATTCATGAAGATGGGTTCCTTTTTGTTCCCCTGCAATTGCCGGCCTGCGAGCTACGTCCTCCGAGCACAGCTAACAGCCATAACGCTGGCATGAGAATGGTTGAAGTATGCGGTCACGTCTGCATTACCTAGGTACAGCTGTCATACCACGATCTACGCTTTCTAGGAAATCGCGACTAAGGGTGGATTCGACCAAACTAGTATAAGTCTTATCCATAGATTAAAATGATTAATTATTATAGAGTAAGCCTGTTTTCCAGGTTATCCCAGGGATTGTTACTCTGGCATAACATAGCGTTTGGTCGAATCCACCCTAATACGTTAGTAATATCTGTTGCGTGTGCACACCGACTATAGGCAGTTCACCTAATCTCTAGGTAAGGAATAATTCGTGTTGCTGGTTGTTGCGTCGTCTTCGTGATTGATGGAATCTTAATGTGCTTTTTGTTTTCATTTTCGGAGATTCATTAGCCTTTTATGAGGAATGTTAGATGAATTAGTAACGTACTTAGCTATAGCTAAGTGTCCGTTTATAATTTCTCTCAGAACTTTTTAGTCAGCTCTTATCTCACATTCTCGTAATTACGCTTCTTGCTTCAGAAAAAGTTCAGTGGGAGCCTACTCTCCTTCCACCGGTCTGCACGTCGTCCGCAGAGCCGTGGCGGAGTACATATCAGCACGAGACGGCGTGCCGTCCTCTCCGGAAGACATCTACATGGGGTCGGGGGCCTCTGATGTCATCAAGGCCGTACTCAACATGTTTGTTGCAGAGGTGAACGGAAAACCACCTGGTAAGTGATAATGACTGATAACGAAGTTTTCTTGAAAGTCAAGTATTAAAAGTTAACGGTTCAATAAGATCACATGGTACATTTTGAGAACGATTGTGACCACGATCATCGATGGTTCTCTCAAGTCTTAATCAGTGACCAGTGCTACAGCAATTATGATGCAGATGCTTTTCATTCAATGGTGATTGAAGCAGGATCATGGAGCTTTGCTCTATTCATCCCACAGCGGTGATGATCCCGATCCCCCAATACCCGCTCTTCTCTGGTACCCTCGCCGAGCTCGGCATCACCCAGGCGGACTACTACCTGGAGGAGGGCTCCAACTGGGCGCTGACTACGGCAGGTCTGGAGGCCAGCTGGCTTGCTGCAAGCGTGAGAAGCCATGTGCGCGCGCTAGTAGTTATCAACCCTGGGAACCCGACTGGGCAGGTGAGATTGCATTCTATGTTTGTATGAGCTAGTAGTGCGTAGAGCTCTCAAGTAGAGACCACGCACCGGAAAGCGAAGCGTAGTAGGACGGTCTCCCACTTGATGGAGAGACGATTTAATAAAGATTGCTGTAAGCCGTTGGATGCTGGAAGCACAAGAAACTACGCTCTGTAAATCTATGGAGGAGGACCATGTTCAGCAGTGGATGTGCTACGGATGAAATGATGATGATGCTGATGATGGTCTACTTTTATACAAGCTGGCTACTTCAGTGTCGAGGCTTTGGAGAAGGAGCTAGACTAGATGTAGCTTACATTCATGGCTTTTCGGGAACGATATCTTGATGTTTTATCTGAATCAAGCAAGTAAGCGCTAAGTACGTATTTTTAAAAACAAGCACTCTCCCATCCGAAACAGTTATGGTAGATACTAACCCTAGGATTAGGCCATGTATCACCATCCAATCAAACAGAAGAATCTAGCAGCATTTTTACAGGTTTCTCTTAATCATCATCATTGTTTATTTCAGGTGCTGACGCGTGAGAACATGGAAGAAGTAATCAAGTTTGCACATCGCCGCAACCTCTTCATTCTAGCTGATGAGGTTTACCAAGAGAATATCGTCCGGAAGCCATTCCACTCATTCAAGAAAGTAAGCTAATCAAAGCCCTTTGTACAGAGTTTCACAAAAGCACTATTACTTAGGCCCAATTAATCGGTATACTTCATCATACTAAGGAATATATTGGACTAATTGTGTACTAAGTCTTACTTTCACTACGCAATCAGAAGAGCCTAAAAGATGGCAAGATTCTATCAAAATTACCTGCCTGTAAAATTTTTCAGGTGATGGCAGAAATGGGTCTCCCGTACAGCGCGATGGAGCTGGCCAGCTTCGTGACGCTATCGAAGGGCTGGGCAGCGGAGTGCGGCCTCCGCGCCGGGTTCGCCGAGCTGGTGCGGCTGGAGCCGGCCGTGGAGCTCGCCTTCCGCACCGCCCGCGCGGTGATGCAGTGTCCCACTGTGCTGGGGCAGTGTGCGCTGCATTGCGTGGTAAATTATTTTAGTTGAATGATGCAAGAAAGTATTCATCATCATCATCATCAGCCTGATGAAGTCCACTGCTGAACATAGGCCTCCCCCAAAGAGTGCCACGACGAACGGTCTTGAGCCTTCTCCATCCACCGACTTCCCGCAACCCTCACAATGTCGTCGGTCCATCGGGAGGGGGCCTTCCAACACTGCGTCGTCCGGTTCGTGGTCGCCACTCGAGAACCTTTGTTCCCCAACGGTTATCGGTTCTGCGAGCTATATGGCCGGCCCACTGCCACTTCAACCTGCTAATTCTGAAAGCTATATCGGTGACCTTGGTTCTTCTACGGATGTCCTCATTTCGGATTCTATCACGCAGCGAAACTCCAAGCATAGCTCTCTCCATAGCCCGTTGAGCGACTTTGAGCTTGTGTATGAAAGAGTATGTGTGTTGTGTATGTGTAAGAAAGTATTAGTCGTAATAAAATAATGGGATCTTTTATATAACGTTCACCACTTATAGGAAACCAGATCCTGACAACGGGAGTTGAGGTTAAAAGAATGGCGTTGAAATATCATCATGTGGATTATAGATTTCCTCAAACCTAGCACACAAAATTCTTTTCCGCAGAAGAATCTAACATGTTTATTGTAAAATGCGAAGGTGAAGCCGCCGTCTCCTCCCGACGACTCGTACGATCAGTTCTCAAAGGAGCTGAGCCACATCCACCGAGTGCTCACCGAAAGGACTCGGACTGCCTTCGAGACCTTCAACTCCCTACCAGGATACTTCTGCAATGAACTCGATGTAAGATTTATAAGAATATGTATTAATAAACCGTTTTATCTAGTGAAAAATGCAAAGCAAATAGCAGCAACATCTTAAGTTTATTTTTAATCGCGAGAAACAGGCGTAAACTAAATTGATCGCTGTCTCGCCCTTTCAATTACCATTACCAATACCATTTCCAGGGTTCTATGTTCGCCTACCCTCGCGTTGAAATACCAGAGCGAGCTCAACAGGCGGCGAATCAAATCAACATGAGCCCTGACGAATTCTACTGCCTGCAACTCTTAGAAGAAACGGGTAAGTCCATTATCCACTATCTAGGTAAATATCCACAAAAAACATCAACAACTCTGATCTATAGGTTTTTCTGTGGTTTAGGTTATCGGAAAATCAGGATGGACCCACTATAAGCTCGCTAATTTTTGCTAATTTATTAATCTGTTTCCCTGGTATTGATTCTTTCTCAGTCAATCATTACCGTCAAGCAAAAAATGGGTTAGAGAACGCCCCATTTAGAGCCCTTATGCAAATATGGGTTTAGTGGATGACCACTTTGTCCAGCATTCTGAATATCAATTTATCTCTACCCAGGTGTATGTGTGATCCCTGGCACTGGGTTCGGCCAGCAGCCCGGCACCTACCACTTCCGCACCACAATTCTGCACCCGCACGAGGAGTTCCAGCACATGATGGACTCCATCAGACAGTTCCACATCAGCTTCATGCTCAATTACTCAAATGAGGAGAACCCACGGAGTGAAAGTCACCAAAGATAAACAGACGTGGAGACTGGTGCCTTTATGCTGTTCAAAGTTTTATCATGTACCTACCAACTATTATATAAAGATTTGAGAGGATGTGCACCATGCTTGTGGATTATAGTCGTTATCTGAGATATTTTTAATTTTATAAGTTTTTATTTTATATATTTTAATATATTTATTTGTATGTGTGTTACAAATCTTGCAAGTACGATTGAGTTAAAACTTTGCATAGAGTTAAGGCTAACTTTCAATGTCACTACAATATTATGGACAGCGAGCTGATCAGGATATTCTGCGTTATCCTCAGCGAATAACAGATAACTTATCAGTGCTACGCCTTATTTTATTTTTGCTATGAATATTGAATGTATGTTCTTATTGCTAATTCAGTAAAACGTTTTATTTATTATTGTTGAATACTGTGCTATGTAAATAAAAATAAATAAATAACTAAAATTCATTTATTTCAGACAACAAAAAAACAATTTAGGTCCATATTATGTTAGTCACAAAGTTTTCTTAGTATGTTCGTAGTATTCATGAGAGTTATAAATAAAATTTAGGAATAATTTCAAACACTGCAATCACTCAATGATGTTGCTATTCCATCATTATTTGATTACAGTGTTTGAGAAACGGGCCATCTCATTTATTGGATAGTGCATTCAGGATGGTGTTGGGACTCCCGTGCAGCCTGCATAGCAACGAAGTGACTTTCTTCCGCATGCATGCATGGAAGCCGTCCGTGTCTCCGCGAACATACCGGATGCGCTGCAGAACCGCGGAATCCCCAGCAGCATCCTGAATGCATTATTAAACTGGACACGAAGGATGTTCATCGCTTTTTGAGTGTATGTGGTCCAAAGGCTGCTTGTGTATAGTGTCTGACAGTAGGACCTATACAGGGTATATGATCAAACATAAATATTATAAGCAATAATCATTTATTTCCTACTTACGAAGTGAAGTACCTACCTCGGATAAAAATGTTTTCACAATATGCCTAATCTCGTTATGAAGCCGATAATATCCTACTGGAGGCGTGCGTGACTGTGACAATTTACTTGGTATTAGATTCTCTTGACTTGGCATGGTGACCTCATTCTTCTTAGCTTGGTCGCGAGGAACATGTATAGCATCTACGTTTCTTAGAAGTTTCGAAGTTGTCCATGAGATTATAGTGACAGAAATACAATTTGACTTTCGCGAACAATTTTCAGGTAATTCATGAACCTAATGTTAAAATAATGCTAAGCACATTTAAATTCACTCTCGCTCAACCCCGAAGATAAATGTCAGGACAGGACATAATGTATTATTCGGGCTACACTAGTAAAATAGCCTTTGCTTATGCCTAGGTAGCGGTCTATAATATTTTAACTATAGGTATCTACAAACATAATTTTTTATTACTTCTAAGTCAAAGTAGCTCATTATAGCACAGCTGAAAACGATCGCACAGCATATCCAGTTGACCAGAGCGCACCTTGGCCAGCTCCCGCACTAGGAACTGCCCCAGTCGACTTCGGACCCTCTCATCGTTCCCCTGGACCCTGAGATGCTCCTCCACGCACCTCAAGGCAGCTCGCCGGAAGGTGGCCAGCGAGTAGTCAAGCAGTTCTCTCCAGACCTGCTTGATCTCCGCCTGGTGCTCGCACGGATCCCGTGCGGAGCGGTCCACTCGCTCTGCTGTGTTGTTGTAGAATTTACTGCAAATAATATGTCTGATAAAAGGAGAGAGAGGACCAGATTTTAGTTTTAGTTCCATAGAATAAAATAGCCAAGACTGCTTACGTCCTACACTAGTACAGTTAGCAAATGACTGTGCGGCATTAGTCCTCCACTTCGTTACTTCTCCACTTCGTCTTGTACTCAGGTTGCAAAACTGCTGGCGCATATATTGCCAAAGATTTATTCGTTGCAATCCTGTACGGCCACTCGAAGACCGACTCGTTGTAAAATAGGCAGAAAAAGATATAAGAAATATCATAAATCGTTCTCAATATAACTTGAGAGAGAAAGGGCACAGCGAGATTTTCTCGCTCTAAATTGGAGCAGCTTGCCTGGGGAGGTCCGCCTTACAGAACATCGCAGGCATCCATGCTTTACATTTATTATAGAGCAGTTAAACAGATCATGGTGAGTTTTTAGTTTTGTATTATATGTGATGATGTGCTGTGTTGGGGTAGCTTGTTGTTGAAGCAATGTTGGTGACTTGAGAAGATGTAGGTTATCTTCCAGTAGGAAGGCTACGCGATCCATCTGCAGGGGGATGCAGATGAGTCACGCAAAGTTCCGGTAAATGAACAAAGGAAGGGTAGGTTCTTAGATCGTATTTACCTACTTACTTATACTCATCAGTCATGTTGTGGTAGATGAGCTCGAAGAACTGCGTGTTCTTCTTGTCGATGATCTTGAACCTGCTCTCGGCGGGGTGCCTCGCGTCCCCGTCGGCCTTAGTGCGTCTGCCGTCCCCGTTCGTGAAGTAGTCGTGGGTTCTTACAAATACCTATACTTCGGAAAGGAGACTTAATGTATCATTGAATATATTTAAACAATAGGTATGCGTTATACATAACCAAATTATTTAAACTTATTAGACCTATGCAATATCGTCTCAATACTTTTTTTATATTCGCTAAGAAAAAGTTGAATCTTTGAAAATTCTTAAATGTGAAGTAAAATCAAACCTTCGTCAACACATTCATCATGTTACTCAATATGGCATCAACTTGCTTTTGCTCGGGATACTGATAGATGCACTCCACCACTGGTCCCGCCGTCACTTGATTCCTATCCTTGGGAGGCACCTTCTCCCCAACTCCCTCAATCACCGACTGGTCTAAATGGTTCGGGAACTTCAGGTCGAAGGAAACCTCTCCATCTATCTGTAGCTTAACAGCGCTACTCCCACATACAAACAAAAGCAAGGTTTCAAGTTTCATGTTTAATGTCTATAAACATTTATGCTATGTTTTACTGCTGTTTGTTTGATAGTTTTTCCGATAGTCCACACTTATAAAGTTACCAAAGAGATGTTTTGATGGCGGGTTGTTTAGCTAAATCCGTGAGTTATTATATTGACTAACGAACATCATCTCCTCAAAACACGGGTTAAGGTCTCTGAACTGGTAACTTAACTTATTTAGCTTTTCTTTCGTCGTGTCACTGGTTCTTTCTTTTTTACCGCGTTCATCTTGAGGTAAAGTGGTCTTCATTTGAGTTTGTCGGATCGACGAATGTTAGTTAGCTTGTTCAGCTATAAGATAGTCTCTACGCACAATAGACACATGTTTATTATTGGCCCCTTATGTGAGGTATCGGGCCAACGAAGGTTATATCACTGTACTATGTATAGATATGTAGGTATGCTATAACGCCTAGTTTCTTCATAAAACGGTCGCAGTACTAAGACCCGATAACAAGTTTATTGGACCATAACTTTAACTTCATTCATATGATTGTGTTTTTGAGATTTGTGGAATTCTCCAGACGACGTTATATAATAAAGCCTTCGTTAATAGCTGCTCCATGAGATGGTTAACAACTTTATGATCCATGCCTTTATATAGCGTCGTATAAACTCCGGAACTGTATTATAATGATGGCGGGAAAAATCACGGAAGTCTCGGTGAAGAAATGAGAAGAAAATAGCCAAGGCCTTTAACAAGCTAGACGGTTTTCTTATTTTTATCCGACTACCGAGAAGGATGTTAATGTTATTCGAGTGAATGTATGTGTATGTATGTTGCTTTGTGCGTCAACGTCATTACATTTGTTTTTATACCGCGTGGGTGTCACAGGATTTACTCATTTACTTATACAGTGTCGAATAATCCAATATGGCGGTTATAAGCCGTTAAGCCTTTCACACACGGCAGATATAATGTAAAAATGTATATTATAGCACGATACATCTCATTACATCTTTCCATAGAAACTGACAGAAGATACAAATATGTAAAAAGATACATTATAGCTGCCGCGTGTGGTCTCCTGACGGTTTCTATGGAAAGATGTAATGAGATGTATCGTGCTATAATATACATTTTTATATTATAGCTGCCGTGTGCGACGCGCTTTATATTCAGTTAACAAAAACGATTAAACTTAATTTCATAAGAGATGTCATTGGATTCTTCTATAACTGACGCGAGTGACGTAGGATATAAATTGTCAACAAAATCCAATGTTCGCCACATAAGATTTTTTTGACTCTAGCTTGTAGACTCGACTAGAAAGTCGGCTACAAGGCTCAAAAAAATTGCATCATAATTATCTACCATTAGACAAAAGTCTTATTTGACCGATCAGCGTATTGATCCTTTGGTGTAGCGAACCGCGCGATTTCGACATCTGTTGGTAGTAGGCCAATTAAATTTTACATTTAGATTATTTAAATTTAATAAAGTAATCACATATTGTCATGTCACAGCGATCTTTTGATTCAGTTAACACTCGGTTTATTTTTCATGGTTATTTATTTGTTTATTTTTTGAATTTCGTCTTTTGTCAAGACTAGAATTCACACGATGAAAGCCGAATTAGAATAAATTCAAATTTCTAGCTTTTAGGTAGTGTGCCTACTCCACAAACAAATCGTTACAGACGACGCTATTATCCACGCAATTTACAATGTTATAAGTACCTTTGTTTATTCTCAGTGTCTCCTTGAATAATAAAACAGATCATGCCTACTCGATTGAAATTCCCCGAGTGGCACTTCGCAAAAAGAATGGAATAAAACGTGTTGCGTCGCTTTTTATTCAGTTACCTGGAGCCGGGGCCCGAGGCGACGCGACAAAACGCTTTTAGAGCGACGCGACCGGCTTCAAACCTGCGATTGGCACTCAGACATTTCACACCCAGGCACCGGCGGCGGCGCCGTTATGTACTGGGCGTGTCTTCAGTACCTCTGAAGACAGCTCGTTTTTGCAAGCTTTTGGAACATAAACAAAGGCCGTACCTTATATCTTTTGTTAGGTTTTAAGCATAGTTAAGCATAACATTTTAAGTGGTTACCGTCGCCTATTGACATCAGCAACACCTGGAGCATTGCTAATGCGTTGCATGCCGAACCCCTCCCCCCGTAAAGACCTCTGGCAACCTTACTCACCGCAGGAACACAACATATTTGAAACAAATAATGTTATTTGGCTGCGATCTTCTGTAAGGCGGAGGTACCTCACCAGGCGGGCTGCTCCAATTTAGAACGAGAAAATCTCGCTGTGCCCTACCTCCTCCAAATTCCCTAATAGGAAACTCACAAATAAATGTAAATGTAATTGTCTGAGTGAAAATTATAAGCAAAAGCATGTTCGCGCGAACCAAGTGAGATCATGTGGAGAGAAACTAGACAGTCTATACAGACAGGCAGACATACAGGGGGTTACCATGTTCTATACTGAATTGTCAGCACTATTTTACAGTTTTAACCATAAATCGACGCAATTATTATCGTTAGCTGCACTCGTTTTTTCGATTAGTTAAATATTCATGTTTAATATTCTTAACATCACGTAGGTAATAAACTCTGAACTCGTGGAATACCATGAGTTCCTCGTTAGTCCCTGTAATCTCATTTATCAAACTTTGTATTTAATTGGTAAAAGTAAAATTATATTTGAGTCTCTCAAAATATTGTAGAGAAAATAATTTGTTAAATCTGTAATTTGCTAGCAAGCCCAGGGCGGCTTGCTAGCAAATTACTGAGAAAACAGTTACCTAGTATTTACTTATGACACAGTTCATGGCAGTTACTGTGACACATCCTGAGCAAGAAATTTCAGATTATTTGAACTTTGTATTACGACACGATAAGATGGTTATCGCAAATGTGACAACTCAACCAAAGAACACGTGACGAGCGATAGAGGAAACTCTACCGATGAAAGCCTGCGGAAATTTCTTATTCCTAATGTGCCACGGCGATAGTTGTGATTTGCTAAAATTTATCTGTAATTTTCTTCCAAGCTAACAACAATATTATCTATTCTGACGAGGCTGTGAGGCGTGAGGCCGGCCCTTAGAGCAATTAAACTCGACTCAGAACGTATACCAGTATAAACTGTCAGCTCAGTAGTATGTGAGCCCGGTTTTACTCGCTCGTTACGTACTATAATGATACAATGCTCAAAGGCGTAGCAAAGTTATAGGCGTGAAGGAATATACCGGTGTCATTGTTACGGCCGCCTTTTCTTAGAAACAGCCAATAGTTCCAAGTTAGTTATCGATACTGAAATGTTCGCGTAGTTGATAAGTTGATAGCTATAGCTAAGTAAGTACGTGAACACACTCGCTAATGAATTATTGGTGGTAATATCGCGGATCGGAGCACGGTGAAGTTGCAGCACAGAGCCACAGGTTACTTTAACTGAACTAACAACATAATAGGAGCGCAAACTGTGCTAACGTACTTACGTAGCCAAGGCTCTCTGACACAACGTTATATTACGGCCATTTTTACATTTGAAAATTTAAGTATGCGGTTTAGCAGCAGTGCTTCTTACTACGGTCGACGATATTAAAAAAAAAAATTTTTTTTTTAGGTCGTCGATATTATGGCAGTAGCAGCAATGTAGGAAAACTTTAATAATGTTCTACGATTATAAGTGGTAAACAGCTGTGCGTCTTTTTTAGTTCTCAAAAAACATTAGGTATCCGACCTATTGAAACTTATAGAAAACTTTACAGAGAAATAATCGTAGATCAAATTTTGAAGAAGATTGAAAAAAGTAAAGTGAGTAGGTTTCAAAGGGCTATGAGCTAGAAAACTGTAACTAATCTTAGCCTAAAAGAGAAATAATCTTCACCTGGTTATACCGAGGTTGTTGAAGGAAGGTGAAATGAGTAGCGGAGTGGAGTGGCGAGGGGAGGGGTAACATACATACTGCTGAGGTAATTTTTAAAGAGCATTCCGCCGCTCCCGGATCCCGCTGGAACTCACTCGGACCTTTCTATTGCTTTTGTTATTCAAATACAATGGATTACCCCACGAGTCCACGCCTCACACCACACTGCGCTATTCTACGGCACTATTCTATTCAGATGAAAGGTTTCATTTGATATAAGTAGGTATTGTTGGGTTTGTTTGTAGGTTTGAACTGCTGAGTTTGGGGGACTAGTTTGCATATTCAATACAATTCAAATCTTTTTGCGTAAAAACGTGATATTGTCAAAATCAATAAGTTCAGTTTCCCTTTCATTTAAACCTTAAGCCGCGTACAAACGGCGTGCGATCTAAAATTTATTTCAAAATGATGCTATATGTCTTCTAAAAACAGTCAGATTGAGTTTGTTTTTTAGGAGCTTTCGATATATCGCAAACTCAAATGATGAACTCAGAATCAGAATTGACTTTATTCAGTAGAGATTAGGCTCTTTTTGTAAAGAATTTTATATGACATATGAAGGACATAATATTGTATGCCGTTTGAACACTGCTTCAAGCTAGTTCTAAGCTGATAATCTTGTATTAAAAATAAAAAAATAAAAAAATTCGTTTATTTCAGGTACAGTAGGTACAAGTACGTACACCCATATTACACATAAAAATAAAAATAAAACAATAAGGTCAAAAAGGCATAGTAGATAAATCTACTGTGTCAACATACTTATGTAAAGTAAGTACCTACCTATGTATAATCACTTATATCCTATTTCCGTCCATATGGACGGAAATCCAATGCTTGTAAATTGGATTGGGCAGATAGTCATAGACAGCCCTCAGGATGCTATTATTGGAGCGACTTATCCGCTTCCAAAAAGCCGCTATGCGAGAGCTTATTATTGCGAAGAAGTCAGGTACTCCCGCCTCAGAGAACATGCTCGACGCACTGCAGTATCTCGGCAGCCTCATAAGAGCCCGGTAAGCATTATTGTACTGGACTCTTATGGCGCTGATGGATTTTCTCGTGTAGTGGGTCCATAGTTGACATGTGTACATACCTAGACAGTATGTCTTAAATAGTGTGTTCTTTACGTCCGAGCTGCAGTTAGCGAAACGGCGTGCGAGCATATTCCCCCTGACAGCGAGAGCCCTTCTCTCCCTCTCAACATCGCCGTCATCTTTCATTGACTCTGTCAGTAAGTGCCCCAAGTACCTGAACTGCCCGACCATTCTGATGGGCGTGCCGCCCAATAGCACTTCCGGCACCTTTTCTGGACCTCGCCCCGACCTGAATACCATCATCTCTGTTTTCGCCACATTATATTTTAACCCGTGCGCAATAGCATATTGTTCGCAGATTAAAAGGAGCTTTCTTAACCCTTTGATCGACGGGCTGAGAAGGACCATGTCGTCAGCATAACTAAGATTATTTACACTGACGTTGCCTAGCTGACAACCCGTCCTGGCCCTCCTCAGCTCCCCGATCAGGTCATTAACGTACAGGTTAAACAGGTCAGGGGATGTCAATCCCCCTTGACGAACACCGCATTCTAGCCTATAAACACTAGAGGTCGTGTCGCCCCATTTCACATTGTTAATTTGGTTACCGTACCAGTATCTCAACAGATTCACCACATGATTAGGTACTTGCGCATCCAATAATTTGGCCCAGAGAATATCGTAATTGACAAGGTCAAATGCACGGCTAAGGTCTAGGAAGCATGCATAGATAGAAGTCTTCTGAGAAGTATAATAATGTACGGTACTTTTAAGGCTCATAATTGCCGAATCCGTTGAGAGACCGGTACAGAAACCAAATTGCGCGTCGTCAATTTTGATATTCCTCCATATTTCGGGATGGATAAGTCGCTCCAATATTTTGCCTATAACAGTACCTAACGAAATAGGGCGATAGTTAGAAGAAGAGCTTAGATCGCCCGTTTTATTTTTGACGATAGGTACTACTATTGTCCTCATAAGGTCACTCGGTAGATAACTATACTTTAGGCATAAATTGTAGAAAATACAAAGGTGCTCAAAAATTTTATCACTCGCCCAGAGAATGTGCTCTATACTAAGACCATCGTGGCCAGGTGACTTGCCACGCTTCATATTCTTGACTGCCTCCCTCACCTCCTTTAGAGTTACTTCTGGGTGTTCACTTAAAGTGGGCTTGGCAGCGGGCACACTCTCTGCAGGCTGTGGGCTCACTTTAAATTTATTTGCAAACATTTCGGCTATGGGTGAAGGCTCCTGCAAACCATCCATTGATACCGGCAAGTTCTGTTTAAAATTAAGTTTCTTAGTTGCGTTCCAAAATTTTGAAAAATTTTTGTTACTTCTATGCGTTGCTAATATATTCATTTTGATCATTTCTTCATTTTTCTGGCACCATTTAACTTTATTCTTAAATTCCGAACGACTTTTACGCATTTTATTATATATTTCCCCTTCCGATGGCTTGCCGGCCACCACCCAACAGCCGAAATATAACCTAGCGATCTGATGGCTGTCTTTTACATGATAATTCCACCCAATCAACTTGCGTCTTTGCTTACGATTCGGACGCGAGCTCTTTATTGCGGCAATTTGTAATACCTTCACAATATGTTCATAATATCTATCAATATATTTAAAATAATTATTTAAATGCGAGCACCTTACAATATTATCACAGTTACATTCAAAGTTAAAATCTTCACAGGTATTCAGATTCTCATAACAGTATTTACCATACATCTTTATCTGACCGTTGTCCCTTTCCCCCCACCTATTACCTGAGTGGTCTCTTTTCTCCTTCATTCGTAAAATAAATGAGATCGACGCATCATTATTAGAATGTAATTTCACCCTTAGGTAAAACGACATCAACCTGACATTATTTTCATCGCAATTGGTATCAAAAGATTACTTTTATGAACACCTCATAATTTCTCAGAACAACTAAAAATATGAATACGTGGAACTGTGGCTGGTAATTATTCTGTAGCATATCTAATTCTAAAGTGTCGTCTCAGTTTGTAACGGGCAGGAAGTGAGTTTAGCTAGTAACACGAGACTGTTTAATGCACCTGCAGTCGCGTAGCGGAGCAACGAGACGTGTTAGTTGCTTACCTGCTTGTGTAATGTTCTAGGTCTGTAGCCTCAATTAGCCAGTAATTGAATCCCGTGTGCATTTCCCGGAGTCGGGTCGCCCGTCTGCCAAGCCCCGCCCGTCTGTCTTGCTAACAACCCGAGATGTTTGCTTTGTTTCTAACTAGTTACTTTGCTTAATTGTTTACTATTCATTATGATGGGAATTGATAATATAACGAATAACTTTACTCAGGTAGGTACCCATTATTAGTTTCAAAGAAAACTTCGGTAAATCTACTTTCTATCACCTACAGTTCGTATATCACATACTTACATCATACATCAAAGAAAACCGAATGAACAATTTAAGGGGAGCTGGATTTTCGTCTTTAAGATTACGTGGGTTGAATCATATGAGACTGATTAATGTTCAGATTCGCACCAGAAGTTCGTAATATTTAACGAAATTAGAAACATACCTTAGCTGAGTTATTTGTTAATCAAAAAATATAGATTAGATTATAATATAGTAATTAATAAGTTAATTATTTATTTAATAAGTTCAGATAAACCAATTTTTACTTTTAAAATATGATTCCTGACAAGATTTATATTAATAATTTATTTTTAAAATATGATTCCGGACACATATCGATCAGATAAACCAATTTTTTCTTTTAAAATATGATTCCTGACACGATTATGATGGAAATTATTATACTTTTTCAGTTTTTTATGAACACATTATAAGAGAGCTGGACTTTACAAATAGATTACTATAGAGTATAGAGCTTTAACGATTTTGCTGACTACACGTCGATCGAGTAGAATCGTTAAAATCAGACAGAAGTTAATGCAGACGTGGTAGTCTCGTGGATACTCCATCAATGAAACACAGTAAGGTGGACACTGATCGCTGTACTTATATGAAATATGAAGTTACTTAGGGCGCGGGACTCGATACATTGAACTAGAAACGATCAAAATAGAATCTTTTTTCTGATCTGTGGTGTCTGGGAGACTACCTCATCAGCCGCAGAGGGTTAGTACGATAAATGCGCGCCTCGTTTTGAGCCAGTTTAATGCAAAGTGAGTTATGTCGGGCCTTTGTACGGGTCTGCGGCCCGTGGTCCGCGATTTTGCATAATGTTATATAGATGGGATGAACTTCCTTGTTATCATGCATGTAGATAGTCTAAAGTTATAAAGAAAGTTTAAGTTTAATTTAAACAGAATCACGCTGAATTTTTGATATTATGACGTTCTTTGCAGGGAAAAAATAAACGCAAAAAGATCTCTCTCTTAAACACATCGAAAAACCCTCAGTACTATGGCGTTGTATCGCGCAAAGTACGTTATACCACTCACTGTGTATTCTATGCAGCTTACCTTAGCTTTAGCTTGTGTGCTAACACGCAAACTAATTCATTTGAAGTGAAATAAAAACAAACAAACCTGATAAAATTGGTAACTGTTTGTTAGGAAACCATATTAAATAAAATGAAAGCAAAACGTGTTTATTTAAAAAAAACAATGTTTCAATCACTTTGAGAAGCAAGAAGTCCCCCCCCCCCAGTCCATATCGTACTGTGTCTCCACCGGCTTCATTCAAGGAAGTGCACGTAAACTCCGGCTAACTACATTAGCGCCTTATACCGCTGGCCAGCGCCACTGCAAGTTGGGGCTCAATCACAAATGGCTTTTACAGTACCTAAAGCTATAAAATAAGTTCATCAAAAGGTTTGCGTATTCTTCTGTATTTACTTGGATTATTTAGTAATAAAACATTAAATTACCAATATCATAACAATAACACCCAACAGCCACACTAGGATTCCCTGTGTCGTGGGTATCAGAAACTACGAGAACCATGGTAACACAACACACAAACCCGGTATAAATATTTGCAGGCTATGCAAACACTTGTCTCGCAGCGGGATCGAAGCCTCACCCCCTGCGTCTAGAGTATATTTTTAAATTGTATCCATATCCGCTGACTATACCTACTGGCTAAAGCAAAGAAGCTTCGCCGCTGGTTGTAGGAAACCATGCGTTTAGCGAAAGCTTGGATTCGAGATCAGGATCCTATTATTATATATATTGAGTGAAATGTTCTGTCTGCGGGTAGTATAATCTCACCTGTGGCTGCGGCGGAGGGCGCTGATTTAGTGCCGCATAAAGTGCAGCCTGCTCCCTGCACTTTACTGCCCAGACCCCTCGAGGTTTGTGAGACTGCGCCACGTTGAGGAGTTTGGGTTAAAAGGGTTGTAAAAGACGTTGTGTTTTTTGGTTTTGCTTAAAGTGATTTTGGTTGTAGTTGAGTCGTGCACTAAGCCGGGTGATTACAGTGCCTATTTATATTATTTCTTTAATGGGTTAGGTTAGGTTAGAGGTTAGGTGAGAAAACTCATTTTTTATAGCATGTTAAAACTATGATCAGTTTGTTTATTCATCAATGAATTAATATTTAAGGAGCTAAATCCCGTTTGACTTTAGATCGCTGTGGATCTATTTGCTAAAATTACAGCTGCTACTTAATTGCGGGCTTCAAAATCTATGGAAGATATTTTTTGTCAAATCAAAATGCATAATTGGTCTAGAACCATACCATAGATAATGTTTTCTATTAGTATTCTTCACCGAACGTGTTTCAAGCAGAAGCCAGCACATGGATATGGGAGCCGCTACGCCAGCGGAGACTCTCAGGCAGTGACCGGTGTCAATGCGCTCATGACGAGTATAAATTGAATCTGTCCATCGATCGGTAGTTTCTGCTTTGGTTCTGCGAATAGAGTGGTTCAGAGCGATAGTGGAAAAATATCACGCTATTTTTGTGAAAACTAATCAATAGACTAGGTACTTTTTCAGGTACCTAGGCACTTCCTGTTATTTCACGAGTTATTGTTATGAAAATTGTCCTTACAACAATTTAGTTATAAGTTATTATCTACCTATATGATTTTATAATTGCCAAGGCATATTATAATGTAAATGAATTTTTAAATGACCATACTATTGTTTAGCATAGTTATAATATTGACCTAATTAATTTGACTCACTTAAATATATTTCTGACATATTACTCGCATTTACCTACTTTTTATTACCTATGATTATTTTTTTAGATTAATGTATATTAATTTTTGACGATGTAATAAAAGCAGATAACTAAATTAATGCATGCTTTAATAATTGAAATGTTAATTAAATGTTTGTAAGCCCAAGTGGCAGAATCTAGCGATCTAGACTAGTCCTATGAACTGACTGTTAAATGTACCTGATTCACAAACAATAAATAAATTACTGAATTATATCTTATGATTAGATTTTTCAATATGATTTAAGTTAATTGGTAGTAGATTGAGTTAATCACTTTTTATTATATATAAGCTACTCTTAGTCAAATGTAGCTAGCTAGATTCAGCTATTATGCATTTAACTAATCGATTTTAGGTAAATGGTGTAAATTTTTCAGAAGTTATTTATTCCGTTTGAACCATTTCAAATTTCCACAAGCGAGCGCGTCGGCCGTCAACGTCACGCGTCAGTGACGAAACCAACGACGCGACAGCGCGCGGGCGGGGCGGGCGGGGCGAGCGGGGCGGGCGGGGCGAGGCGGGCAAATATGGGAAATTTAATGCTGAAAATTACCGTCTCTCTGCCAACCAAAGCAGCACGGCTGGTACTCTCGCTCTTATTACTAGATTTATATTTAATCTTCGTATTATTATTATTATAAATTTAAGAGCTTAGCTCTTGTCGATGTAATGATGATTTTAACCTTGAGGACCTCAAAATATTCAATACCTAAGAAAAGCTAACTTTTACTGCGTTGAAATACACTGTGGTCGGGCTAACGTAAAACCTTATATTATGTCAGTCATTTGATATTTCTATTTGATGATTAAGTAGAAATATAAAATGACTGATATCAGTAGATTTCGAGAGAGTCCCGAGAGATTTCCTTGATTCCATGGAGTCGTTGCGGGCGTGGCAGGATGCGACTTGCGTGAAGAGCTGGCGCCATCCCACGCATCGATGCGTGCGATGGAGGACTGCGGACGTTGCGGCAGCAGCGGAAAGCCTCAAGCGACGGAAATATACGCCTTTTAGGGTAGGAAATCTAGGACAGTGCGGCCGAGGCTCTTATTCGATCAATTATTTAAGAGGATGGTGGATGAGACCAATGCCCAAGGGTACTTCGGACAACTACGTACTTGTGTATGGTAATGTTTTAATGATGGTAATGATGATTAATGATATTATTGCAGCTTTTTTGTTCAAACGTAGCTCAGCAGATCTAATCTGTGTCTCATACAACGACATGTTTTTTGCAAGTTTAAATAATTTATCCGCGGCGCGCTCGCGCGCTTTTTGCTCGTCCTGTGACATGCCCGAGTGCTGCTCAAACTTGCAGGCGAATGGCCGCCAGATGAAAAACTGCGCGTACACAACGTGCTTTAGATATTTTGTTAGCTACTTACTGAGTTCCCTGCTCTTGTAGGCCGGGAACGAGATGCGGATGTTTCATAACGGAAATAAACATTTCAAAGTGGTTTTTGTGCATTCTCTTGATGTTTTTGAGCGCAATGTACGTAGGTTTATATTTTTTTAACAAACATACAAGCCGACTTTTGCGTATACTTATCCTGAATTTTTAATAAGTTTGATATTGTGAAATTTGTGCTTTGCATCCAGATCTGACACTGCGAGTTATTAAGTGATTTCAATCAAAATGGGATTATTCTTATAATACTTAGCTTCCCACATTCAAATGTTTAATGTTATTAGAGCGCTACTCTTTATTACATAGGTTATCTATGTAATAAAGAGTATACTCACGCGGTAGATAGATAGATAGATAGATAAACTCTTTATTGTACACAGCGATAGAAAATAACAAAAGGGAGAAACAAAAAAATAAAAATATTACGTACAATGGGCGGCCTTTTCGCTAAAAGCGATCTCTTCCAGACAACCTTTGGATGGACCGGATAAACAGATCAAATAAGACGGTGTACAAAAAGTTTAGCACTACAATACGTACTATAAAAAATAATAATATACTAATACATAAAACCTAAATATACGCGGTATGTACTCAGCTGTTTCTGGAAATCCGAGATGACCGCAAACAGTTCTCACTTTTGTTGAGAACAGTTTGTAGAGCACAGAGACAGTATTTTTTGTAGAGTTTTCTCTGAAAACTGATTACTTATTTTATTACATTTATTACGATTATTTCCATTTGTGTATGCGTTAAACTGAAGCTAAAAAGTCAATTTGAGTTTCTGTCCAAAAGCGAGTTTTTCGACACAAAAACGTGTTTTATTTGCAGCTGTATTTTCCCAACATCCAGTTTACAATGCATGGCTTTGAATAGTCAAACCGGGATTTGGTTCGTTTTGTGACGAAAAATGGCGACCGCAACACTTCCGGTGCCCAATAGCGCTGAATAATGGTGCAACCCGCTTTATGGAGAGCTGTCCGCTTTGTCGACCGAATAATTTGGCCTGGAGTGGACTAATAAATAATACTCGATATTTGTTCTTGTTGTTTATATTTTTTTATTCAAACCGAAGGGGTTTAATCCATTAAAATCAGTCCAGTATCTTAGAGCAGGAAGCGGTAGGATCGCTTACTGCTGCTGCTGATGATACAGCAAAATGTTTATTTAGGGAGCCCGTATAAGAGCACATTGAAGCTTTGTTTAGTAAGAATACCACTGGCCTCGTTGCCTACAAAATATATGAGGTATTGTGAATTTTTAAGAGAACTAGCGGGCGTAGTAGATAGAGTTTTCATACCTGATACATTTATAGCACGGTTATGGTTGTTCTGTGTATAGTGGGCAGGAGTTCCATCTTATCCAAATTAGGAGAGGAACCCTAAAAACTAGGGAAGAATGCTCTCGGAGGTTGAATACTTATGAGTTTTAGTACTCAGTGTAGTCTTAGTTTCCCTGGATAGTTCTCTGTGATATTATTACAAGCAGGAACTTCCAACAAAATTATTAAAACCGTACAAAACTTTATGACCGTTGCATACATTTACAATTCAGATTCCCACTTGTAAAGTTTTAACTGCAGACCAACAGCTCAACAGACGCTTTTATGGTCAAACTACACTCATCTCATGCTGCAGCAGCGCGGACATCACAAGCTGAGGCAAGATATATGGAGGGTGTTTCTGTATAATAGGGACAAATGAACCACGAGTGGTGTTAATTACTTTCCATAAAAACACTCTATTATTACTAAGAACAGATAATATGTGGCTCGCCCTTAAAGAAACTTCTAAATCAGGAATTCACAGTTTTTACTGAAGCCTGCGGCAGTCGCGTAATGTGACGGAATAATTCATGGCGCCGCCTCGTGCATGAATATGTAAGCCGTCTCGTCTTTCTAATACCGATCACCATAATATAGCAGCCGCAAATCCTTTGGCTATAGTTACTGTTCGAAGATGTCTAAGGGGATAGTAAGAGGCACATCCAGATATGACACGTGGCACTGGCTCACATTTCTTACACGCGCCTTCGAATTCTAGATGTTATCAAGCCTTACGTGCGCTTACTAATACAAAAATGCATTGATGTGTGACTAAATTCAATGCTATGACCTAGGATTGGCAAGCACGGCTATGATGACTAGGTGACAGTAGTTTGGCAGCCACACATCGCTACGCACAGCCCACGCACGAAGTACACGCCGCCCACGATTGACACGAAAGCTACCAACCTGCGCGTGGCCCGACACGCACGGCTGGCACGTGCCGGCGCCGGCGTATTCTTCGTGCATGGCGTTGACGTCAACAGCGTTTACAAATTAAGATTGTCATGACGGTCGGCGTTTCTTAGCAATCTAAAGCTTTACGACGTGTGACGCCCTGAGAGCGTGCTGCGGGTCAAAAGGTACAGGTCTTGGACACTTTGAGAAGGGTGAGAGTACGCCCTTTTTACGTGCACACGGTTACTGATATGATGCTGTGCTGTGCGTAGACGGCTCCAATGCAGCCATCGCATTTGCATTCATAACTTTTTCATTATAAGTTGGGAAATGCGCAAGTAGGTAGGCTCTATACATGAATTAGCTCCCGACATTAATTCAGAAGAAATGTTCGAAGAATTTGCAGGTGCTCAGATTCTTGAAAAAAATTTAGAAAAAATAGATATGTTTGTTAACGCCAACAACAGTTGTAGATAGATATAAAATGTTTTATTGCACAGGACAAAAACAAGACCATAGACGAACGTTAAAAGGCACAAATGGGAAATGTATGGAAAATGTCAGGATCGTTCAACAAACGATCGGACCCACTCGTCGATAGACTACCTGCAAACCCTTCTCCAACCACGATGCCTTGCCTTACCATACAAATAAAATAATGAAAATTCTGTTGAGTTTGCAAATGCAGTTGACTTTGTTAAAGCCCTTAGAACCCAGGCATCTTTGGTCCAGAATATATTTTTCCTCACCTCACACTAAAGTTATTTTATCGTGATTGTATTTGATCCATTTTATGCTCCTCAATATTGCTAGTTTGATGACAATATGTGCCCAAGTCTGTCCAAGCCGGTTTAAGACACGTTATTTTTTCTAATTTCCAATTTAATAACATTTCTAATGATCTCAAAGTTCATCATTAATGAATACGTTCGTTTTTGAGGACCAAATGTGAGAGATTGCCTTTAATGTATCAAATCTCATCTAAACGACGAACTTGATGCAATACTTTTAAGAATTTGAGATTATTTTTGTGAACAACACCGAACACCTTACGGGAAATCGATTTTGGCAATTGTACTGTACTTCAGTCAGAAATAGCATTCGGTACCATACCTTCAGTGGAATATTTTGTGAAATATAAGCAACTACGAGGCGAGGAACCTTTCACCACACTGGTTCTTTCACTCCAGACGCAAGGTTTTTCTCAGTGCAACAATTAAACTACGAAATACTACTAAAAAAAAATAATAATAATAAAAATACTAAATACTACTGTATCGGAAACTACGAGTACCATGGTACCACAACACCCAGACCAGGAACTAATATTTGCAGATCATGTATAAATTTGACCCACAGCGTAGAATCGAACCCGAACCTGCACCTAGCTTGCGTCTCAAACGGGCCCGCTACACCAACGAGGTCATCAAATGTGACTAAAGAACCAGAATGTCGAGAGAATAAAAATGTGTGTGTGTGAATGAGAATGTTTGGAGGAGGTAGGGCATAGCGAGATTTTCTCGTTCTAAATTAGAGCAGCCCGCCTGGGGAGGTACCTCCGCCTTACAGAAGATCGCAGCCAAATAACTTTATTTGTTTCAAATAGTGTTGTGTTTCTGTGGTGAGTAAGGTTGCCAGAGCTCTTTAGGGGGCCCCTCCCCGGGGTTCGGGGTCGGCAACGCGCGCGTGATGCCTCTGGTATTGCAAGCGCTCATAGGCTACGGTAACCGCTTACCAACAGGTGGGCCGTATGCCTGTTTGCCAACTCAGTGGTATAAAAAAAAAATACTTCGTTTATCAATTTACTTGATCTTATCTTAACTAATGTAAAATTCACATATTAAATTCCCTTTTCTAAAGCTTTTACCCCATACATACATTATAACTTCATTCGTTATGCACACACATACATTAATCCTGTAACGATAATTAACATGTACCAAATTTAAATTCAACCTTTTTAGCGAGGCGAGTATTTGTAGAGCTCGTGCTCTCGGGCCCCTAATGAGACCGAGCGTGGTACAGTCGCGTCCATGTAGTCCTCGTTTTAGGAGACGAATGTTAGTAGACTTCTCCCTAAAACCTACTACAAAACAGTTCTACAAACTCTACAAAGGTAGTAAGATCATAAATAAGCTCTCGAAAGATGTATTTGTTTTCTCAACTGAATCACATGAGCTCCTAAAGATATCCAATATTATTATTTTGAGAAATGCCAATGAACGTTGCCGTAAATTACTTTGGAAGTTACTTTTGACACCTTTTGAGGCAGAAATCTCAAGATTTTTATCGACTTAAGGCTGCCTATTACTATCCGATCTAAGTAGGTATAATTACTCTAACTAACATTTTTTCGATTTCAAGTCGTAACAACCGTTCCGAATAAAATGTAATATTAAACAGTTCTTTGAGGATAAAGAACTGTTTAATTGCGAGATTCATTAAAACTTCCGAGTTCCATCGCCGCGGAACTCGATCATACGAGAACGATCGACGTCTATCGCCTCGATCGATCCTCATAAATACGCAACGATCATTCATTCCAGTTCTATTTGCCCGGACAGGCTTCACCACCGAAACTTATACTTTATCCTCTTGAAATTACAGTGTCTTTTTGAACATTTGATCTCTCTACCGTGAGCTCTCATACATAATGTAGACTGTTGCCTGCGATGAGGCTCAAATCTTAAAGGGCGATTTTTATTTAAGTAGACTCTTAGAGCTAGGTAACACCTTTGTGCAGCCGTACGAATGATTTTAAACCAGACGTGGAAGTGCCAAATGGCGTTCTCGAGAGCGAGACATTGCTTTATAAATGTTAATTCCACTTTTCGTTACTCCTTTGTGGTTATTCTTAAGTCACCTGATAGGCAGTTACAAAACTTAACAACCCGTGGTGACACGAGTTATTCACTTTGCTCCCAGCCAGATATATGGTAGTGAAATAATTCTAAAAACAGAAATCACTGTTCAGTGTGTTGAACCTGGTAAAATAATTTTATATAAAAATAATTTATCACCACAGAGTTCCATTTAATTTCCCGCGGGCTCCCGCCCGGAAGGAGCGCTCATAATTCACAATAATTGTTATCGCTATCGGTATCGCACGTGTGTACGATAAGAATAACAATGTTTCATACACAAGACTCGGGTGGTACAGCAGGTGGCCACACCCCCCGGCGACCAGGGCTCAGGCCGCATGCTCCGCGTCAGCGCTATCGCCATTAAAACGTATTACATCGAACCTCTTCTATGGTTATCGGTTTGGGTACCAACAATAAACTAGGTGCTTACAGATAATAGGGTTCTTTGCGTGGCGCAGCCTGTCCCATAGCGCCCGTTCCTAACATTATCGAATCGTTAATCCTGTCCAATTGTATCACATTAGCCAATATTTGACATTTTGCGCCGCTAACGATTCTAAAAACTAGTAATCTGCGCTAGAAAATGATAGTTGCTGATATTGTTATGAGTCCGTCCGGCACACTACTGGCTGTGTAGAAGCTTCCCCGAGTTAACCACTCTTTACGATGATAGTATAAAGACAAAACACCTGCGCAGATTTACGAGTGTAAACCCCACCTCACATCCGCACTGAAGCCTGTGTTTGGCTGCGTTCATTGTGTCGCGTAATAGCTAGCACTTTTGTTCATCAATATTTTTTGTGTAGTTTCGTTTCAGACGAACACTTTACTCTTCGCGACAACTACAAATCTTTGTCGCATAAACAAAAAATTGCTAAACTCGAAGTGAAACAATAGAGTTTCGTTCCTCATAAGTAACAAACCTCTAAGGAACTTTAAAAAACTAATGATATAGGTTGGTTATGGTATATAGACATAGATATTTATTTAAATGCCACCAAAACACACACATTTGCACAACATTTTACAATAAACATTAGGTACTTATAATAAAAGAATCAAGAGAAAAAGTAATCAAAGTAAAAATGGTGTGATGTGTGCTGCAGCAGCAAAATGGCTTCGGCTCAGCATTATGCCTACTATTTTTCAGCAGACGCTGGTATATATTACCAAAGACATAGAAATTTTTATATTACGCAACTTATACAAGAAAAAAATAGTATTACGTGCTATGGAACATGCTAGTTGCCACTTGATCAGAAAATGTGTCTTCAACAGAAGAGGGTGAAATATTTTCCAATATTTATTCAACATCCAGGATGAATCCGAAACACGCGAGATTCAAAACCCAGCCAGCATTTTTCGAAAGCTTCAAAACCAAACGCGTCTTCGCCATCTGAAGCCATCTGAACCAGTCCAGTTAGCAGAAGTAGCTTTACACCCTGTGTGCTCACGTACAGCTTTGTATCTACTCTCTACAATTGTTTTCAGAAATTATAGTTATTATTAAAAATTATTTCAAAATTATCCTTAGGTACTTCTAGGAGTAAAATCTTTTGTGTGTATTTATTTTGTCATTGTAGTTTTTAATGAAAATGTTATAACATGTTTTTTGAATACATCTTAAAAACCTTATTAGGTTTGCCTAGGATGCAATGGAAGAAAAAACAACCTTCAATAATCTCTATTGATAAAAACAATAATTAACTATGTACCTACGTACATTCACGTATTCACGCACTCCATAGAGAACTAATTGAACAACAGTATTGCGTCGTGTAGTGCTAAAAACGAGTTGTTGCGCTACTTCTGCGGCCGGCTGCGGCCTGGCATAGTACCTGCCATTCAATATGCAAAAGTCCTTTCAATTCCATAAAGCGTAATAAATAAACATGGCCGAGTCTTTGTAAATGAAAAGGTAAAAAATCTTAAAAGAAGACTTTCATCAGCCAACAATCGCTGGCTCCCCCTGTGTGCTCGAGTTAAAGTACTGTTTTGAGATCCGCGACCTTGTATCGTGACATAAATGTCGCATTGGCGATGCGACACAACATTGCTGTTTAATAAATAACGATACTAACAAGTATAAACTTACATATTTAGCAATTTAGGATAGAAAAAAAAAGAAATGTAAAATGCTGTGCTTGGCGTAGCTATCTAATCAGTATTGGCTTGTCAAGTAAGGTTTGTAATGGTCAGCGCAGTTACCGATAAATGGTTCCGGCTAGAACAGTCACTCAGCCATGGCGGAGGCCTTCAGGTGGCCTTAAACAGCTTAGCTGGCTCACCAGAGTTGGCTAATTGCTCATTATTATTATTATTAATATCTTTATTTCAGGCTACTTGACATATTACACAAACATGTGTAATATGCCATGGCCCATATTAATAAATACCTTACAGACTAACATACATATAATATTAAACTTAAATAACTACACCACATCTAGAGTCAGGGACTTTCTTGATCGTGAGCGCCTCCCTGTAGCGACGGTAGACAACTCCAGCTGACCAAAATTCGGGCGCGAGGAACACCTCTTTGTACTTGGCAGCTACCTGGAGCACGTAGGACTTGAAGTTAGTCGCCCTACTCGACTCCAGGCGTTTCAGGCCATGTACAAGAACCTCTGGAGCTGGACTGATCCGACGACGGGCTCTTTCTTCCACATACCGGAGAACACTCTCCCCAGTAGTATTCGGATCCAATCGGGAGATGTAGATCCCGATGGTCGGTTCTACGACCTCCAGTGACAGTGGAGATCGGGGGGCGGTCCCGCGTTGGTTGCGCGATGAATTTGGTCGACGCTTCTTCTCGACCAAGATGAAGCCGTCCTGGTCAACCTTTTGCGCACCAACGGGCTTCTTTGCTTTCGATATAACTCTTCGCTGTGTCTCAGCGCTGGGAACCAGGGGCGACGGCTGAGGCTGGCGGGACACTTGTGCGTAACTCTTCCTCTGCTGTTGAGAACGTGCAGTAGAAGAAGGCACAATCGTTGCAGGTTGCGATTTTGACGTTCCGAAAGCCGAGGTCATCGGGATCGGGCGGTCAATTACCTGTAAAACTGTGTCAGTCGTATTTGTAGGTATGCTGACGGGTGATGTTTGATTATGAAGTTTTCATACAAACAAAAACTGTAAAATGTCCCCGATTGCTTGAGCTCGTGAGAAACGATTTTATACGGTTTTTAGGTCGCGTCGCGTCGTCGGTCGCCGGCGTGTGAGAGGCACCTTAGCTGTTGACGCTCAAAGCTTGCAGGTGAAGGGCGCGCGGAGGCACGTATCGTAATAACCTCACTATTGAAGGGATAATTGGAATGCTCTAGCCAGGGAGGTAGTCAGATTATTTATTTTCTTTTCCGTCATCAAGAATATGGCTTTAAGCTTATCAAACTCCTACAAAAATATTTCAGTGCAGAGACGCACGCTAGCAGAAGAAAATGGTTAACAATTTATGCGAAACCCCGATTTTTTTTTGTTAAGTTCACAAATCCATTCGTTCGCAGTAAATGTTGCGAGGCTCGTAGGTACCTATTCTCAATCGACATGAGGGGCTTCTGCGAGGAAATCTTGAAAATATAATCAAAGACAGGATTGCGATGATGAGAAACGTTGTCCCCCTAATTGCTTCGTGACGTTACATGTCGTCAGTTTGTACTGAATGAAATTATTTCATTTTCTAGAATCAAAGCCATAAAATACCTTTCTTGTAATGAATTGGTTTTGGTATTTGTGAAGGGCAAAGGCCAACAATTCAGTGGAATCCCTAGGGTCTTATTTCTCAGTCGGCTTCGCACATGGCTAGCCCTGAATAGGTATTGGAATTGGAATATTCGACTGATTTCTTATGAATACTCACGAGCAGGTGCCCTCCCTCATCCCACGAGAGTGAACGCTACAGATTTCTTTGAAACGGTAACCGTTACGTGTGCGCCGTAACTGTGGCTGTAATCCCGCGGTGAATGCATTTATGAAACTTGTACCAGGCATACCTGTGTATCAGAGCCATAATCACTGCCGCAAGATACAAGTGTATGTCGTCTCTCTTATAATATTACGCCCAAAGATGTTCGCCGGTTCTTAAGAAATTTATCATTACACACATAAATAAAATAATAATAAATATTCCGGACGTATCACACACGGTCATCTGATCCCAAACTAGGCATAGCCTGTACTATGGGTCACCAGAGACTGATATACATAATAGATAAATATTTAACACCAAGACACAGAACAAAAATCTGTGTTAATCACAAATGTTTGTCCAGTGCGGGGATCGAACCCGCGACCTCTAGCGCAGAAGGCAGAGTAACTAACAACTGAGCTATGAGGCCAGTCATTAACACATTAAGGTCGAATTCCTGTTTACTCGTGGACCAACCCGTATGCACAACTAGTTGTGTCATAGGGAACCAGCACATCTAGTAGTCAATTTAATGGATTAATTTGAGATTTCAACATTTTTCTGTAATGTTATAATTAAAGCATTTGATTTATTGATTTTTCTTAGTTACACGCGTGAGGTTTCAGTTTCTTTAGAGAGCCTTTGTGTAATCATTGAAGGAAAAAGTTACCAGTGATAAAGGTTAAACATTTAGCCCACTTTTGAACTCCCTTTTATTCCGCAAAGTAGCAAGATTATCGTTTATTTATCAGATTTGGATCTCCATAATCCTCACGTCAGTTCTCTACAGCCCCCTCCGGGAATGAACCCGCGTCACTCCTTACGGTGTCGGGAATAGGGGGATACAGGGATATTAATTTAGTCCGGTAGTTTTACATAAATACGATGGATATTCTTTGTTGTACACAGAAAACACATAAAATACACACTAAATGAAAGGATATCTAAAAAGACTTTACTTCCAGCAAACCTTTGAAGCTAGAGACAGGTGGTTATAGAGGAAGTTTTCGTGTACAGGAATTAGTGTACGTGTACACGTAAAATTCAATAATAAAAACATACTCAGCAAGGAAAAATCTTTGTAAAATTATATGAACGTTACTTGTAAAGAATTGTAATTACTGTAAACCTGACATGCCTATGTTATAACGAAATGGTAAATAAATGAATTGAAAAACATGCTTTAACAACATTAATAACACCTAGTCCTGACACTACACTAGGATCCACTATATCGTAGGTATCAAAAACTAGTACAAAACTTCAAATCATTTAAATTATAAAGCTATTCTACTATGTAGTTGTACTAACGCCTGTTATTCTCGACCGCAACACCCAGACAGAAAATAAACATTTGTTTGTACAAACGGCTACTACGCCGGCCGTAGCTACTACTACGCCGTAGCACTGCATCTACGCCGTAGCAAAAAAAACCTTTCATAGACTTTTTCTGATAGCGCCGCTCATTGGTTAAAGTGATGAATTGGAGTAACGGCTACGAGGATCCGCCAAAAAAATAAGAGGGCAATTTCCTCACAAATCTGATTGTCGCAAACTCATTCAACTTAGCAATTCGGAACACATTATTTCAGGCCCAGATCCGCGATGAACAAATTTAAAGAGGCTTCCGTAATGGCGAACTTCCCGTAAGCTGCCGAACTTGGAACTACTTTATCACCTCCGGGCACCACCTCCTAGTCACGTCCACTCATTACACCCGGAACTAGACTTGCAAGAGTTATTGCTTACTCACAATCTACAATTTTACACCCTATCACATCCTCGTAAAGTTGAAAATTCTCCAGGAGCGTTTTCGACCTGCGCTGGCGAAAATAAAAAAGCGACTTTATACTGTATGTCGTTGGAGGTAGAGTTGGGTTTTAATTGAGGTGGGATGGAAGCTAGTGCCAAAAACTACAGCAGATTACAAAGGCTTGCTGGCAGAGATGCGATCGTTGGCAGAGATTGGACTCGCATGTACCGATATTGTCGGTGTGTAGCAAACAATGGCTGTGTACGAATCTGCTGATAACATCTTCAGGACAGTTACCTAAACTATTTATACAGGGTGTAATAATAATAATACTTATATTGAGAACATACCAAAAATAACCATGTTATGACCTCATTTCAACATTTCTTAACCTTATCATGAGAGAAGACGATAAAAAAATAATATTATCTTCACAAGAAGAGATTTTTCTTGCCAACAATTGCAAACGCGTAGTTTTATAAAATTGTAAAAACCGCAATATACTAATAAACCAATAAATCATGTATTGAAGACCTGCTCATCATTCTACATCCTTTACAAAAATAACTGTTATCTTATGAAATGTAGGGACTTGTCATCTAAGTAAGACAGTAATAAATTACTGGTACTTGTAATTAACCTATCTGAGTAGCACTTACATCTAGTTAATAGTTAACAATTGAAGAGCTGAGGATATTAGTTCCCACATTCTCATAACAAAACATAGTGCCTAGTAAGTATGTAATTTTATGTCGTACTAATTTTTTCATGCTCTCATAGTGACATCCTTATCACATTGTAGTTCATAATTATTTATTCAAGAAACTAAATAAAATTTTATACCTACAGAACATAGAAAATAATATACACATTTTCACCTTTGGGTTTAGTTTTCTCAACCTGACAAGAACTATTAAGTAAACCGTGCCCTGGCATTACTAAGTAGTTAAAAGTTTTACATCCCAGTTACCCCCCACTGGCGTTAGATGGAAATAACTAAAACGAAATTGCCGTCCAAATTGTTACTTTAATTATTTCTCAAAATTCCTCTCAAACTGGTTAAGAACACTGCTCTTAAGTAGATGTGTTCTCTTTGGCTGATATTGTGAGTAAACATGAAGTCCGCAAGACAACCCTCGAAATAGTACCAAACTTCCGGAAAAGGACACTTGACTTTTGTTGACTCAAACAACAACTCTCTAAGTTTACGTATTCTAAACCAACAGTGTCCGCGCTGCGGCTGTGTGTGTGTGTGTGTGTGTGACAGCGCGTGTGTGTGAGTGCGGGCGTAAATCAGCGATATACTTCGAGGGGCAGAGGAGAACTGGCGCAACTCAATATTTGAGTAGCTTGCTACAGCTTATAGGTAAAAAGCTTTTTCACTGCATTTCACTCATTCAGTTCGCATTTTTTGCATTCTAGCATCCAAAAAATAGGACTGTGAGTTTTTTAGCGTAGTAAAAACAAGGAAGCTTGTTTCTCAATGTATTACAAAGATATAACAAGGAATGTTGAATTTTCGAAAAAATCGCAAAGACAGAAGATATATTAATACTGAATACCTACCATATGGCCGTTCACAGCCACGACATCAATAAACTTACACATAATACACTTGTACTAAGTAGAGCTGCTAATTTATGACTATCATTTAAGATTTGACATTGACATTCTCAGCGTAGATTTAACTGACATTGTACCTATTATTAAATGTTGTATGACGAAACAGAGTTTGTTCACATAATATTAGTATTAACCAGTGTTAATGTGTATCATCTTTGTTAATAAATGATTCTATTCTAATTGCTAGATGCTAATCGGTAGGTAATTTAGATTTTTTTTAAATAAAAAGTTAAGTTGTTGCTGTTCTTGTATTCCCTGTGCGAGTGGAGGAGCGCGCGCCGCGAGCCGGAACCGTGAGTTAGAGAGCGCGCGCCGCTGCGGAGGGATGCTCGCGAACTGCGCGCACTAATGGACCGTGACCTTCAACTTTAACAAACTCCTATTAAACTATATAGCTTTGCATGTCTTTAGTGAGCTCTAGTGGGCTCTGCAAAAATCTTTGAGTCTCTACAAAGTACTACTTATGAAGGATTTGTGCGTCTCCATTTCCTCTAAAGGATCTATGAAACAGTAGGTATAATAAGACTCCATGGGACGCCGGTCTTGAGGACTAGTGTTTTCAATAAATTTTCATAAATCCGAAAATGTAATAACGGTATTCAACAATGCATTATTTTACACTATAAAGAAAACTATGTAGCGTATATAATAACCGATCTCGTTGAAAAGAACGAAGAATGATGCCATACATCAAATTTCATAGTAGCACTTCGTAGTAATGACTCCCACATGCATCGCCTATCAATCTAATGCCCACCATATTTGTATGGTAATAAAACTCACATTACCGCAGCAAGTGCACTGAATCGTGATCCATTTCCTAATATGGAGGATGATAGATAGGTACAGATGAGAGGAGTGATAGATGGTAACTATCGTCTTGGGGGAAAATAGATGTTTCATGGTTCTAAAGCACACTGCACTTTTGCTAATGTACCTACTCTTGGGTGGTATTTTCATCACTTACGGAAGTGGCTTAGTAATATTTATTACTTTAGTAAGGCTGCTTGCTCTGAACTAGTAGTGCCAGTCACTATAGTATCCTGTAGGTCTGGGCATGCCACCTGACGCCGCACAAAGTATAATATACAATCATCAGTGTACAATAGATGTATGCTTGTTTTTTTTTTTTTTTTTTAATAAATAAATATTTCAGACATAGCACGCACAGTCAACTGATCCCAAACTAGGCATAGCCTATGGGTACCAGTGACTAATATACATAATAGATAAATATTGAACACCCGAACACAGAACAAACATCTGTGTTCATCACACAAACGTTTGTCCAGTGCGGGAATCTAACCCGCGACCTCTTGCGCAGAAGGCAGAGTTACTACCAACTGAGCTATAAGGCCAGTCAAAGGCTTAATATGCTCTAACAACTCCTGACGCTATTTTACACTGTCATAGATCCTATTAAAATGCACCTCGTATGTGTAGTTCGTGTCTTCCACGTGACTCGGTCCCGGGGCGGCGGCCCCGCACGCGGGGAATACGCGAGTTTATTTCCATCAGGTATTCACGTATTCCCTCCGTTTCTCGGCAAATGCGAGAAGATACTCGCACCACTCGCACCTACCTGCGTTATGTTAATCCATCGGCAAAGAGGCAAAGCTGAGATTAACATAATAGCGGGCACCGCTTCTTAGATTCGTCTCGTCATTATTCTAAATCACGAATTTAATTTAAAATCACGGTCACCGTTATATAACAAAGTAAAATGATGGGCGTTCGTTTTATAAAAATGGATGGGTGCTGTTTTGACCTTAATTCGCATCAGGAAACCCAAGTACAAAGTGAAAATGTACTTTAAATAATATAGCGTAGCAATTCCGCCAGCGTCTTGGGGACGCTTCCGACTGGTAGTGATCAGGATCAGTTGAGCTATCTATAGATCGTTTGTAACGGTATTTAGATGTCTCAGCTGTTTCTTGTGTATTTTGTAAATATTAACTTGTATTAGTTTTAAGTTTCTTCTGTAAATAAAGTATTCTTTTAATTAATAAAAATCAATTGCATGTGTATGACGGAGCGTCACTTGAGAACGGCGCGACCTACATATTTGGCTAATTTCTTTTTCGTTGTATCCGTAATTGACAGGACAAGAGAAGTATTTATTATATTGAAATAAACACCTTTTGATTTGATTTGATAGCTAGCTACGGCAGGTGAATGTAGATGTGGCACTAACGATTATATTCAAGGCACTATTTATCACCAAAAAACATTTAAAGGAAAACTTGCGCTATTAAGTGAAGGAACTAGAGTTATGTTGATAAAAGATACCGCTTACTATAGCCTTATAGCTCTGTTTTTACTTATATTTGAGAAGTGGCAGATGCGATATTGTTCCAGAGACAACAAAATGTGCGTTATATAAATAAACTTGATATTTGTGGGGGCTCGCACATGGTGCGCGGTGCGGACGACAACAGCCGCAACCCGCGTCCTAATAGTATGGAGGGTACTTCGCGGCTCGTCTACGCATTGTTTGCAATTTATGTTAAGTATTGATAGGTAGAATAGAATAGAATAGAATTTATTTATTTGAAAACACACACACACACAGTAGAAAAATGGTAAGATAACAGACAAAGAAACTTAGCATGTAACAACAGGTGACCGTGAGTGAGCTGTGCTGACCTAGCACGACGTATCTCGATTTGCAATCCAAGGCCGTAGGCTCGAATGTGCGAATCGTGAAAGGTAAAGGAAAACGTGAGGAATCCAGCGCATGTATTCATCATAGACTGGCCTCATAGCTCAGTTGGTAGTTACTCTGCCTTCTGCGCTAGAGGTCGCGGGTTCGATTCCCGCTCTGGACAAACATTTGTGAGATGAACACAGATGTTTGTTCTGTGTCTGGGTGTTAAATATTAATTTATTATGTATATCAGTCTCTGGTACCCATAGAACAGGCTATGCCTAGTTTGGGATCAGTTGACCGTGTGTGATATGTTTATTTTATTATTTATATTTATTTATTTATATCTTTCACGTGGATCAAGCCGAATAAGCATGGTATATTTAGTAAGTAGGCCCTACTAGGCGCCCTGAGCTGCCAGTGAGTAAATAGCTAACCTGACTCTGTGTGATAGACGTAATAAGGCTTACCTACTGATAGGAGATTGGTTATTTAGTAGTTCCTAGTCGTAAAAAAGATGACGATTCAAAATAATCCTGGTAATACAACCAATAAAGTCAATTTGAATTTGAGTCATGCATAAGAGATGTTCGTACACCTCTAAATACTTGAAAGTTGAGCAGAGCCAAGCGTTATCGAACACACACATCCAACATACACACCTTCGTACAAATTCCTAGCAAACTGCACCGATATAAAATTCCTGAAATTGGCCAAATACAACATCGCAGGTTATATATGAATTGGTGACTGTTTATGACGCGGTAAAGTCACTAAAGTATAAAGTGTACATGCTCACAAATAGTAAAGTCATATGTTTATTTCAATTTATCAACTGGGTTATCGTCGCCCGCTAAGCTCCAGTAGTATGCTTATTATTTTAAACTTTGGTCTGCGTTAGGAAGAAGAGACTTCTAGAGAGTTTCCCTAGCGACTTTACTGGTTAAAGCGATATAACCGTGGCAGGGCCGCCAGTTGTACCGCTATTCAGGTCGGCGCTCTACTTACTGTTCGTTGTTTGCGCAATTTTATCGGTTCTGCGTATTTTTGTAGCACGCGCGCAAACAGGTCAAGCCATTTGTTGATTTTAAATGCTCTGAACGTTACAGTGGGGTGTGTTTTACTAAACTGCCCGGGGTTGTTTTCGAGCGTATCTACCTGTGAATTGTTGCATTTATTGTTCCCTGTAGCCGCTCGCTGGAGATATGCGTGTCATGTACGACATGCGGATACTTCGTAGAAAGTTTGGGCTCAAAATGAGTAACGTTGAAAAAGCTTATTTTGCAATTTCGTCAACGCGAGTCATGGTGACAATAGTTAATTTTCTGGGCGAGCATGACGCGGAAATCGCGCCCAATCTGTAACGCCACTGAGTCGCTTTCTATGCGCTGAAGAGCACAGCCCATCAGCTATATCGTTTTAAATATTCATTTACATCCTTTTCATCGTGTATCACGGTTCAGCTAGCAACCGACGTGAGCCTTGATTAGTATTACAAACACAGCCTAAGACTGTATTTGCACAACCCACGATACGACACGATACAATGTGGCGTTTCTAGCGGATATCATTTGTATGAACCGTTTTCTCATGGAAAGATGACACAGCACGACCATGCTTTGCATGTCGACTTAACCGACCTCTGTCGAGTGTCGCCGCTCACGTGTCGTGTCGTGTCGTGTCGTGCCTCGCGGAAGAATAGCGTAGGTAAATATGCAGAACAGTTGGTTCTGTATTCTGTATTCATGGTGGTATTCGCGGGATCCGCTTATGAATACGCGGAGGTGTCGGCGCCTTTTTACAACGTTTTCCAGTTCCCGGATTGTTATTCCAGGGGAGACAGCGGCGGCGCCGGCAGCACGACTAAACACTCTCTGGGGACTGTAGGTTTTTATAATATTCTTGATGTCCTTGTTCATTTATTTATACTTTTATTATAATAACGCATTTAAAAAGAAACTCCGAGAAATTCTGACGAAAAAAGCCTACTATAAGATTGACGATTTTATTAAAGACAAAATGGCGGGAGGAATTTGAATTTGTAGTTTATGTAGGTAGCCTTTGTTATGCTTAGTTATTGTGTGACATTTATTATTTAATTTTATTGACATTTATGACATGATTTATTTAATTTTCTTTTAATTAATGTCGTGTTATTTTATTTTTGTTATATTATTGAGTTTCATTATTATGTTTGACGTTCATAAGTGTACTACAATCTATTATTTAATAATGTTTGAAAATGTACCCAATTGAAATAATAAATGAATTGAATTGAACGGGTATCTAGTTAGATATATTGAAAATAAACGTGCGAGGTATTGGAATAGGCATAGAAGTCAGATGGCTTCAGATATTTTAGCAAATAATATTAGCTCCCGCCAGAGAGTTCTGTTACTTACTGAAAGAAAACTCATCAACTCTGTAAAACCTTTTATGACTGTAAACCTTGTGAACTGGAGGCGTAGTCTGTAGGCAGTTTACGCGCTACGAGCCGCACTCGAGCTGAATACATTAGTGCTCGTGACGTCATGCTCGCTCGTCACGGACCAGTGCGGTGTGTGCTCAACTAGCTGTGAAGTTTGTTCTGATTGTCCTGACTACAGTGATGATTGATTGCTCTCAGATTTCTAGATTTATTTTGCGATCGCTGTTTACGTTTCATGCCTTTACATACTGTGCGTGCATTCGGCGCGTTTTTAATATCGCAGATACAGTTATCACCATGACGAGCTTTAAGTAAAGGTATCAGTGTTGTTTGCCGGCAACAAAAAATATAAACTGAGTTTAACAGATATTTAAACGCCAAATATGGCATCGCAGCTTTTAGCCCGCCAACTCTTAACACGTTGGTTCATTGGTAGTCCAAGCAATTTATTTTCAGTTTCCATTTTCACTTCTCGATGAACTCCCAAATCCGAACAAACAAATTACCAACATCTGAGATTCATCTCCGAGACAGTGACGGGGCAAGGTCCCCCCCCCCCCCCCCACTGCCCTCAGGTCGAAGGAGGAGGGGGCGGGGAGCATGTGTGCAGAATGGAGATAGTTTTTATCGCCGCGTATAATGTTGTCCGAATACATAAATTTTGGACGTAACAGGACAGGACGGGAGACGAAGGAACGTCACAGAAGAAATAAGACAGCTTATCGATTACATTCGTGGAGCTTTGGTTCATTCTATATTGGTCACCTTGCTTTTACCTCGCTTTTAGGCCAGATGAGTAGCATACGGTATTTTGTCCCTCAAGAGCTCTGAAAGTATCCTAATGTCTAAGTAGCGGAAGTGAGTCAGAGCCACGTGTAAACCTCCTTTCCCCGAGTTTGATATAGCTTCCATCGAGGCACAATGCCTTAAAATTACAAAAATGTATAACTCGATTGCAATCGTCTACTTGACCTACTTGGTTGCGTGGACTGCGGCGCGAGTTATTGCGGTCACGTCGCTAACTTTGTAAGGGCAGGGGGAATTACCCGGCACAGTGTACTGTAGAACAGCCTGCCAATATTATCAAACAACTTTACTATGAAAATGCTCTTGCACGTGCCACTAAAACAGCTCCATCACAACCATCTCTATTATATTTTGATATTATGAGCCTCAAGACGAAAGTCTACAATCAGTGCGTGTTGCCAGTGATGACTTATGGCATTGAGACTTGGTCGTTAACTATAGGCCTCATATACAAGCTCAAAGTCACGCAACGTGCTATGGAGAGAGCTATGCTCGGAGTTTCACTACGTGATAAGATCCGAAATGAGGAAATCCGTAGAAGAACGATGGTCACCGACATAGCTCTCAGAATTAGCAAGTTGAAGTGGCAGTGGGCAGGCCATATAGCTCGCAGAACCGATAACCGTTGGGATGGCATTATAAAGGTTGCGGGAAGTCGGTGGATGGAAAGGGCTCAAGACCATTCGTCGTGGAACTCTTTGGCGGAGGCCTATGTCCAGCAGTGGACTTCTACAGGTTGTTGATGATGATGATGATTACGAGCACGCAACAACAATCTTACATACTATGGTAACCGTCATGGTGACCACTTACCTGTCCGTTGTCATGTTATGCATCCAGATGCATGCAATACCACCTACTAGTAGTTTTGGAGATGTTTCTCTAGACCTTCAGAGATAGGTGGTGAGGGAGATTTATGAGGATAGACAACGTTTCAAAGTGATTGCCTTAAGTGGATCAATTCAATGGCTGGTGTACGAGTATCCTGTCTGAGAGACAACTGCTGGCGGCAGTTCTTGGCCTTCCTGTTCTAAGCTTGTGGATTCCCAGACATAGTCTTTCACTCGGACACTGCATCATTGTAAAATGCTCTAACTTTCTTTCGGCAGCAATGGTAGAGAACAGTAGAGTACTTCGTAAAGCCTGAGTAAGGTAGGTACACTTCTAATTAATCATTTCCTGTGGTCTAAATAACAATGTATCTTATATAATCTGTGGCTCGGGGAGATGACACGATAATCCGGCTTCTTCTAATTGGGGGCTGCGGTCGCTCCTGATCCAATAAATAAAGGCAAGGGTTGTCCGCCCGCTCCTTCGCGGCTTGCTGGCGCGGAACCGCCCCTTAAATCTGCAGAGTGTTTTGACGTTTTCCAAGAAACAGGGTTAACTTATTTAATAGCTTAAAATACGGCGACCGCGGCTCGCTGCTCCCATCCGTCGTGGAAAATAATCATAGTACACTGCAATAAATAATATAAAATAAGTTAGCATAGTTCACTTATAGTTTACTTACGAGACGCAGATGGCAGGATGAGCTCGACCGATTTCTGATAGACTGGGTTGACGTGTACAGGATCGTGAAGTGAAGAGGGAATGGGGGGACGCCTTTGCCCAGCAGTGGGATTAAAACGGCAGAAAATAGAATAGAATAGAAATAGAAGTATAATTTAAAACCTTTGATACTGAAATTCCCCCAGGACTGCATTTCTAAAGTCGTGAGGTACACAAATCGCGCTGATACGAGCTGAATGCAAAGGTAAGCCTCCGCTTCGAATGCTAGAAAGTTACGAGGTCTTATTTAGAGCCTGTCCTTACAAGCCCTACTCCTTGGTCACTGAAGCATGGCTTGGCTGTTTTGCTGAACTATCCCCGAGACGTCATGGTCACCTACATAGTTCAATCGATTCCTTTGTCTTAAATATAATATGATATTACTAAAGTGCTCATACATATGTGTTGGTAGCACAAACGTATTAATTAAAAACTTTCGCTAGCAGAATTACAATTCAGTGTGAGTATCAATAAGGCTCGAACGAAAGTTCGTTATTAATTAGAGAGATCTCTGAAGTTTTAATTCGATTATTTCTAAGCTCGATGGAATAAGATTTGTAGGGATTCGTTACGTTTCAGAAAATAAAGAAAGAAGAAAGAAAATGTATTTATTTATACAACGCAGTAAGTAGGTAGGTAGATAGAAAAAAAATACTTAAACCTAAGTAATACAAAAACACACTAAGAAAACAAATCATGTAGATAGGTGAGGCGGTAGGTAGGCTGAGTAGGTATGCGTTGTGTGGGGCAAATGGGACCGGTCTCAGCATAAAGCTGCACCAAACATAGAGACGAAAGTCTTATCTACAATAAACCAGTAGAACCTACGAGTGCCTAGCTGCATACCGTGTCGGCTAGTGTGGCATTCTGGTAGCACTCGTATAATTACTATGTAGTTCTTAGATATTTGTTTCAATGTGAATCTTTTGAATTTAATAGAATTAATATATTACGCTCGCCAACCTGCGTGCACAGCGTGGTCAGTATGAGCAATTCCCTCCCAAATGATAGTCGGTCTGCAAATCCGCGGGGGAGGCTGATGTTCAGCAGTTTACTTCCAACGGCTGGAATGATGATGTCGATGAATACACTACGACTTTGACTAAAAATGTGAGTTAGTGATGACAGCAATTGTAATGAACACACATGAAACAAGTTTTATGACAGTATGAGTTAGAGATAGACATATATATCATTGCCACCAAAACACACACATTTGCTCAACATTTTACAATAAACATTAGGTACTTATGATGGCCGTGTTGGCCCCGGCTAAATCTCTATCCGCGGATGTCGTAAGAGGCGACTAAGGGAAAAAAGCTAGGGGATGGGCAGCAGCGTCCCTCATTTTAACAACGATAGCTCTAACTGCGCTCGCCAACCCGCATGCCCAGCGTGGTGAGTATGGGCAAAACCCCCCCACATGATAGGGAATTTGCTCTGTCTGTGGGGGAGGCCATGTTCAGCAGTGAACGTCGTACGGCTGAAATGATGATGATGACTTATGATAAAAGAAACAAGAGAAAAAGTAATGAAAGTAAAAATGGCTTCGGCTCAGCATTATGCCTACTGTTTTGCAGCAGACGCTGGTAGCAGAGTTGAGGGAAAGATGATGAACTTAAATGGCAAATGTGCCAGAGTTCTTTTGTGGACCTTCACGTGAATGAACTTAATTTTTATTATATCAATCATTTATTTATTTTTCAGAATGTATGTGTTACAATGGTGTGAAGTAGATAATACGAGTCTCAATACAGTCCTACCTATTAGGCATGCAAATTTAAAATCTGTAGAATATAATTTAAGTAGGTACCTATTTACATATTATGTCATTTACAATAATGTACAATAAAATTGATAATGTCAGTATAGTTATAATTTAATAATAAATAAATTAATAATAATTATAACCACAACTACACCTAAATCATGGTTATGTTGACAAAATTTGAATTGGCGAGAACAGCACCTATCTATATATATACCAGCTTATCGAAATACTTCCATCACAAAACACTTCGCAGTGAGTTGTGTAGGGCTGACCTGCTTCTCAACATCATGTGCAATGATTTCGTGGAAGAGGTCACTTTACTAGTGTTCCATTTACAATTTCAACATTGAACTCCAACTTCCGAGAACAAGATCAGAATATTCCATATCCTGCCAACAACAGCATACACTTTACGTAAGAGGTCGGGTTAGCTTGTTGCGAGTCTCGATGCCTGTTTGACTGTGCATTAGGAAGAGCGGCGGACCAAGTTTCGCCCCTTGTGGAACGCTGGCCGACCCGAAGACTATAAGTTATCTGTGGATGGATGGGGCCGTTTCCAACTAAGATCGAATGGATTCGATTACGCGGAATATCGAGCGGTTGTTAACAAACTTGATTTGTGGATGGTGTGGATGTTTATTAACAATTTTGATTAAACTAGGTAGTTCTTTGTTCTAGTCATACTCTGACACACATTTAGTTTATTGTGTGTTTGTGCCAATAAAATACCTAACTTATTTTAATTGAAATTTATTTAAAAAGAGTGATTTTTTTTAAAAGTATAACTGTAACTTAAGATAGTAATAGTCTTTTCAGAGTCTAAAAACAAGTGTCGCACAAGTCAGCAATCAGACGGTACAATTACCTGGGTAAGCAAGGGCACTTACGATTCAACAAACCTTAATTAAACAGGAAAACTGGAAACTTTTCGTTACGATCCCGAGGCGGAGGCGGAGGAGGCTTTAAAAACAACAAACATCCAACTCCTAAACGCGCCCAAGACTAACATCGAGAAGTTGTGAAACTTCGCGAGGCGCGTCGCCGGCGCCGCGCGGGCACATAGTTCTCATTTGCTGTTTTCATTAGTTGCTACCTATCTTAAAGTTTACTTTCACGGATTCTAGGAAACATATAAAAGTATGATCCGAAATTGTAGCCTCTGACATCGCATAAAGCCGCATGTCCTTGATACTTCATATAAAATTCATTTCAAAAAGAGCCTGCTTAATAAAGTCAATTTTGAGTTTGTCATTTATTTTGCTATACCTATAGCTCAACGATATCGCAGGATCAGAAAAGTCAAAAATAAAGTTTTTATATGACTTATTTCTTTCTTTCTATTTAAACATGCCTTTCCAGCTGAAAATTCACTGTATTAAGACACAAGTAAAACATAATAAGTAAGTCATAAGTAAATTCACACATACAAAGCTATAGAAGCTCTAAGCTATATCATAATTAAAATTATTTTCTTGCCGTGCATGAACCATCATTGTTGATGATGGAAAGAAGCGAAGTCATAATCGTCTCTACAAAATTGTAAGCCTGCGAAAAGATAAATAAGTTGTAACGCCAATCTTATCTCTGAAGCCTCTCTTCACGAGAACGGTGAATAAGTACGTATCATTCGTTACGCGTTATTAAATGTAAATGTTTGGATTTACATTTACATCGCGTCCGCATTTACATGTCTACTCGTACCTACTGACATCTCGGGAACGCGGATTCATTGCGTAAAATGTAGCTGTTTATTTTGGAATCAATATTATAATGTTTCTTGTTACTTGTTGTCTGAAATTACCTAATTTTCTTCAACATTTAGGTACAATACAATACAACTTTTTCATGAATGTTGAAACAAACTGTCTCAGTCACGCCGACACCCACTCGGGGCATTGAAGTTGGTCCATTCCATAAACCTGTAGGTTTTTGAAATTTTTACGTAGGATTACGACGATAGCTTGTTAAGGTGACTATTTCAAAAAGCCATGGTTTCTCTGAATCGAGCCTGCCGCTCGTATAGGAGAACTTGGTTTGATACTGTCACACACATACATTTAGTTTACTAATCCTCCCCTGATTCAAGACTATTCTAAACTCATCCCAACATTTAAATATTCCTTTTATTTCCAAGTCTCTCCCACTAACTAAAAAATTCATAACATTTTTCTTCGCGTTAGAAAATCCAGACAAACAAACAGAACAGACGTCCATTTGCTATAAACCGACTACTATTGTGCTCCTCCTACTGCATGCGCCGCAGTCGCATAGTTCCCGGCCATTGAAATAGCACATCGTGGACAAAGAAAGTATTCACTCATATTGACTTGTTTAGTTTTGTGAGAGTTTTTATTCGTCGCGCTACACAAGCGAAGGCTATAATGAATAAATTGGCTAGTGCGCAAGTTATACTTGCATATCTATGTAGTGTTCCGAGTAAAACAACCAGTGTGCTGCTTAGATCATTTAATGTAAGACGGTACAGTCCTCGCGTCCTTAGTATTTCAACTTGTACTTTTTCATAAATAAATAAAACTTCTACGGAAGCGCAAATCATAAGTTGCTAAACATGTTCTAGGTACTCATCTTCTGTACAGCAGCGGCGCCGAGTCGCCAAAGCACGTCTACACACTAACCAGCCAGGCTATTGCGTAAGCGAAATGGCAATGAAGATCGCAATTTTAAGGATGATTTTATCAATTATAGCGACATCCGAAGTTTTTCAAACATGAAAAGGAAGAAGCTAAGGTCTTGAAGTTTTCCCTTGTCAAGTTTGGAACATTTTGAATGTAACAGAAAAATAATAATAATAACAGTTGTAAATTAAACTAAAATAATATTATACTAGAAATGAACTCTGTTTTCTACGACTACGACTACAAGTAGAAAACAGACGTTACCTCGTTGGATCGCTATACTGGTCCTTTGTCCGAGGTAAGCACCAGCCCTTCGGTCATTGGTCTCATCCACCAGCCTCCTAGATAAAGCATCGAACAGGAGCCACGCCCCTGGGCCCCAAGGTCCTAGCGTCTCAACCCCAAAAGGCAGAAATATGTATCCATCGCCAAGGGACGAATATTTCCGCCTTTTAAGGCTCTCCGCCGCTGCTGCCGCCGCGCCAGCATGTTGTTTTTATGTTGCTAAGATTGTTAAAATTACCCTCAAAGTTACGAACTTCATTGCCATTACGCTTAGGCAATTGCACCACTGGACAGTAGTGTCGTAGTTAGTGTGTAGTCGTGCTCTCCTACCATCACTAACTACCACGTGTTCTGTGGCAATGAGTACAAACTTTTTGTATAACGTGACGAGATTCAATTTTACGTCGTCGCGGACGTAAATGAGACTGACTCGGGGGGTTTTAATTCGTTTTTCTTGGTTTGCTGTATTGTTGAAACCAACGCGAAACTTTCTAAGTTTCTCTTTGTTTTTATGCTTCTGCCTCAACAAGGAAGTAAAATAAATACCTACATATTTATTGGAATTTTCACGTAAGATGTAACTTGACATTTATTGAGTAGATTATCTATATAAGCTTCTTATGCCACTTTCTCTCCATCGCCTATCGAATTACATCACTTACAGAATCTATCAATCACCGTTACAGACTGAGCTTACTGTGTTAACTAACATACGAGTAGTAGATATCTATAGCCTACTACGGAAACCTTTTTTTAACGTTGGGAAATCCTTCTGGATGTCCTCCCGACGCGTCGCGTCGCGCAACCGAAGGATTATGTTGGACCAACTTAAACCCAGCGGAGCCTTCTTCACGACTTTGTTCGGGGCTGTGGGTACGCTTGTGCATTCGTCCATGGTCACTACTCAAACTTATCCTTTATATTTCGACCTAGATAGATAAGTGACTTCCATTTTTACAGAGCAAATATTGGATTCATAGAATTTTTACTACTAAATTTTACATTCTGATGAATGCAAACAAAAGTGATTTACAAACGCAACCGTTCAACCTCATACATAACAATACATGAAGTCCCACAATATGCGATTTCAGATATAATTATTGTAGAACGGAAATCAGAGCACATGCGGAATTCCCAACAGACGACAAAACTAGAACGCCATAACGACCACCGAAAGCAAATCAATAAGCTTGTTCATCGACGGTTTTGTTCGTGTAGCTTTGGAAGGACGACTGGTAACAATGCAATGGTTGCGGTGGGTAGGAAAAAACAAGACGGTAAATGTAGTATTATACTTTGTACAGTGGAAGGTTTTGTTTCCGGTGGATGTAAACGCTTCCTTATTCAAGCTGCAATTGTTGCGAAGAAGGTTACTCTGAGAAGTTTCTTTGTTCAAACAATATTGCAGCAAGGTAAAGGGGTACATTTAAATTGTAAGCAAAGTTGAAATATTTATATAATAGCGGGCATGGCGATGGCGTGGAGCGCGCCTGCCGTTTATTGATACTTTGCGCCGGAACTCGGAGATAACTCTCGGAATGTCGAGATTTGTAGCCGGCTCCGCGCGCGCTCTGATCAACATCGATTTTAAACTTTCCTGTGAATCGCAAGATATTCACTTCTAAGCTGGGACCACTGAATCTGAATCACTGAATCAACAAATCTAGAAAAATCAGAAAGATAGAGAAGGGGCATTCATACAATTTCGATCTGGTAATATAGCTCTGAACTCTGAGGATAGAATAGAATAGAAAACTCTTTATTGTTCACCACAAGGACATCTTACAAATTAAACACAGATAATAAATAAATAAATAAATAAATATAAATATTCCGGACATATTACACACGGTCAACTGATCCCAAACTAGGCATAGCCTGTATGATGGGTACCAGAGAATGATATAAATAATAGATATATATTTAACACCCAGACACAGAACAAACATCTGTGTTAGTCACAAATGTTTGTCCAGTGCGGGAATCGAACCCGCGCCCTCTAGCGCAGAAGGCAGAGTTACTACCAACTGAGCTATGAGGCCAGTCAATATACAAACAACATAGACAACATAGAAGATACAAACATTCTATTAATAGGATAGGATGCAGTACTAATTCAACATACCAAGTATCATTTGTATAGATTTTCTAGGTTCGGTTTTATTTTGATACCCAAAGTTCATTGATTTCGCAGCAATTTGATGAATAATTTGGTTTTGGGCATTTTGCTGACGTACTAATCGGTACTACTTTCGAGTCACTGGGTTTTTCTTGGTCATCCATTAGGTCAGTGACCAAGTTGACGTAAGGTGGTCTTGAAAAGGGCCAAAGAAAAAACCAGTAAGGTGAAAGGGTTGAGGTGCACCTCGCAGAGGCTCCTTTCATCCACATGTCTCTGAAAACATTACGGTGCTTGCATTTACGTCTTGGCGAGAGTTGTACATACAATGTTTTTGAAGGAATCTGTATTTGTTTGCTTTTGGATAAGTGATTATTGTAAATACTTTGTACCTTATTTCAAAATAATCGATCTACCCTATGTCATTCTATCATTGTAATAGGTAGGTACATCTGTGACGTAGAGAGAGAGAGTCATCCATCACGCGGTAATCCAAGACCTTCTCAAGCAAGCGTCCGCGCGACGCGTCATGTAGTATCCTCGTCGTCGCATCGCGCGGCAAATCATTTACCGACTTCGCGCTCGTTCCTTTTGTAATTATTATTATTATTTAAGGAACGTTCTTACCTATTTTGTTTGATCAGGCTTCCCCGACCAAAATTAGCACAGCGCATTTCCTTACGCATTTCATTTCCTTTCCACCTTTTGAATTTCTGTCATAACAGAGTTAGCCCGCACCCCGCCAAGGCGGCCTTTGGTGCTTATGTCGGCTGCGCGGACCAAAGTGTACACAAATCACATTTTTTAATTGATTTCTAACAAATAGAGGCCGATTTTTGAAGACAACAGTACTCTGTGGAAGACAATTAAGAATTATTTAAGCGAAAGTTTCATTAAAATTCATAACTCTTATTCTGTCATTTTCGGCGGACAGATAGACAACAAAGGATCCTATCAAGGATTACTCCCTTATTTTTTATTCTTACACGTGCTGGATCTATCACTAACTAAAATCCATGATTCATAACTCCTGGCTGACCACTTGACCGGTTAGTTGGAGCGCGTAATTTGCGTAAGTGCAAACTGCCCCAACGACGCGGCTTAGTGTGAATACACGCTTTAACCCGGATTATCCCTTTAGTGGAAGCTGCAGCGCTGGATATTATCCTGACACGAGAGAAGAATCAAAGAAATACATACCTAAGCTCGCGACTCTCATCCCTAAGCAGATAAAAATAGGTGGAAAAGAACTTGTCATGTATCTACTTACACACGAGATAGGTGTAGGACACTGCTTCGGGTCAGAGGCACCGGGTGGTTGGGAGCAACTCGTCTGATATGCATAGATATATCTATATTCGGTTACAAACTTATTAATGATTGTTTAGTACGGCAGGTATGCGTCCTTATATCTCTATTCCAGCCCTAACTTCCATCTGCTGGATGTCTGTTGGGTGTATCTTCTTTATGACGCAGACTGCGTCGGTCGGTGAGGTTATGTCGAGTACTGTGCACCGTTATTTAAACATTCTTATTCTTCCATAACATTTAGTTGTTGTCGGGGTATAAGCGGAGTGCAGGAGTTCGCCGGCTCAGCTACAATATCGGCCGGTTATGGAGTATTGCAGCTGTTACTACACAATTACGTGCCGAAACGTGCGTACCGAATTAAATGAGCTTTGCCGGCGACCATATTTCCATTGGAACTCAATTTGAGTAGTATCCGTATTATAGAGAATACTGGATCATTTATGCCAGTGGTCATCATTATTGTAAACCAGCTATTACCCGCGACTTCGTCCGCTTTTATATGAAAGCTCACCTCATAGTTTTAATCTCCCACTTTGGGGATTACGCAAAAATCTTGAAAAAATATATGTAATTTTTTCTTAATAAAAGTCTAAATATGATATTTCAGATCTCTAACTTGAGGAATTAAGGATTGCCCATACACACTTTCAACTTCTATTCGTCCCCTGCAAGATTATTCTTGAGCTAAAGCCTATGTCCTTTCCAAGAATATTATCTTGCCAAATTTTATTACGATCTGTTTAGTAGAAAAGGTATCAGACTTTCGTGAAAAGGTATCAAACAAACAGGCTTTCTCGCTTTTGTAATATTAGCATGGATAGTGCATCAGGTCTCTATCTTTCTCTCTTTCTTCTCAATATAGTCGGGGAGAAAGATGACAGGTGCATACGGATGCACGTAAATATTATGCCATAACAAAGGTGCCTCTTTAGGTATCAGCTCCGACTATATTGCACTGTATTCCATTTGTATTGTCTAAATAAAGTTATGTGTAGTTATTTGAGTTTCAGGTGGGCTGCAACTAAGTAATACTTCTTAGGAAATTATTTATACTTCCAATTGTTGTTGATGGTTTAGACAACAAGCAAAAATGTATAGGAGTTTTCCTGGATTTGGCCAAAGCTTTTGATACTGTCTCTGTCCCATTGTTATTACGTAAATTGGAGTCAGTGGGCGTTCGGGGTGTGCCACTGAACCTATTCAGAGACTACCTTTGTGGCAGAACGCAGGCTGTGAGAGTGGGTGATGTCTTGAGCTGCAGAGGACCAGTTTCTTTTGGTGTGCCCCAGGGTTCCGTGCTTGGGCCGACCCTTTTCCTCCTCTACATAAATAGTCTCTGTAATACCGAACTCAACAATGCAAAGATTATAACATTTGCTGACGATACTGTTATTGTCTTCAGGGGTGAGACATGGGAGGATGTGCATCTGTCGGCTGAGAAAGGTGTTGGGGTTGTTGTTGAATGGTTGAAAAATAATCTTCTGACACTTAACTTAAATAAAACAAAATATATCGCTTTTTCAATATACAACAACAATCAACCTAATCCTGAACTTACTTTGAAGGCACATACTTGTTTGCAAACTGATGATAGTAGTTGTGCCTGCTATACTCTCTCTCCTGTGGATAGTATAAAATATTTGGGGATAACCATTGACCGGAACCTAAACTGGAAGCAACACATAAATACATTAAAGTCTCGTGTACGGAAACTGATTCCAATTTTCAAGAAGATACGGCAGTTAAAGGACGCAAAAACGAATAGGGTGGTATATCTAACCTTATGCCAATCCATAGTTGCCTATGGTATATCTGCTTGGGGGGGTGCAAGAAAGACTGCCCTAATCAAACTAGAACGAACTCAGCGGTCTATTATTAAAGTTCTATTATTCAAACCGTTTAGGTACCCCACAACTAATCTATATAATGACTTTCAGGTTCTTACCGTTCGACAGCTTTTTGTTAAAATTATTGTCTTAAGACAACATTCACGTCCAATGCGCCCTGATCCTATTCCTAGAAGAAGGTTATATGAAGTATATAAGGTACCTATATGTAATACTAGCTTTGCTCAATGTTTTCTGAATTATCAATCTCCATTCTTATATAATCGTATTAACAAATATGTTACACTTAATGATAAAACTAAATACGTTTGTGGAAGGACACTGGATGGGTTTTTGCTTGGTTTGGACTATGAAAAAACTGAGAACCTTTTACAAATAATCAAGTAGTAATCTTGAACTGGGTAAATATGGATACTTTTTATCTTATTTTATATACTTTTATTATTATTATTATTATTATTATTTTTATTTTATATTTATATATACTAATATTACTTCATACTAGGTTTATAATAAATTATATACAGCTAGCTCTCGCGTTTATAATTATAGTAGGATAGGATAATATTATATTTATAGTACACTATTTATTCTTCACAAGTAGGTAGCATAAGTATTACTTAATCTTCAACCAGTAATTACTATAGGGGGCCCTTTAAATTACTTTTTTTAGTAATAGTATAATTATTTTTTTAATTTTTTTCTTTCTGCTTCTAGAAAATTGTTCGCACATAGTGACACAATATTCATAAATGCATTTTTCTTATTAAGTTTTTGTACCTTTCAAATGATTTGTCTGCTTTCCAACATGTATTGTAAACTGCATTCGTTTTTGTTTACGCTCTGCACCGAGCCTGCGACACTGCACTCTAATTTGACCCGTATTTATATAGGACGAAAATCACTACCTTGCCGTAACACAGTTTCTAACTAGCACGGGAGGTAGGTGGTTCTTAAACTGTATGATTACCGTCATTTATTTTTATTTAGGTGGGTACTTACTCCTTTGTACGTAGGAAGTATGTTACAATAATATGACTGTTATGGTTCCAGCTCTTCTTGTTAGGTAGGCCTAACAAGAAGAGCTGGAACCAACTAAATGTTACTTTAAATAAGTTTTTGTAATAAACATTTTTCATTTTTCAATTTCCTGCTTAACTTATACACTTGACTCGGCAACCGCAGCTGTATGCAAATAGAGTTAGCATCATTAACACGGGAGCGGGACACGCTCTGATCGCACATACAAGTGAAGAGGCACGACCTCCCCTCACCCCTCTTCCAGAGCCCGGGGGGCTAACACCAGTTTCAACATTTGAAAACGCTAGCGAGTTCCACGCAAATATCTAGAATCAGAAAGATTGTACAACGACGCGCTGTCTAGCTATATTTGAACTGGTGCTAGCGTTTCTCAGGCCCCGTTCCCGCGGGACGACATCGGTTACATGCATTTAGAGTGCGGCATTTGTACGGCATTTGTATGTGGGGGTGTTCCGACATCGCGCGGTATGTGTTGAAGTTTGTTAACGTTTCTCGGGCTTACATACAGATGCAGCTCTGTATTCCATGCAAAGTGATGTGCATACAAGCTGCTTTGTTTAAAATATAGAATCGCTAGTTTATGGACCCTTTAGCTTTTCCATGTATGAACCATATTCAAGCACCGGATGTCCACGAAGGCCAAAAATGCACTTTAAAAAAATTCAATCTTCCTTTGTTGGGAAAAAAGGCTGTTACTTATTAGACGAGACGACAAACGTAAAGATGTGACATAATACCTACTATCTGCTTGTACAAGGTATCAGCAAGGTATCTCCAGTCCAGGTTTATCGTGCCGCTCGTCACGCAAACGCTCGTTAGCGCGCCGCGCGCCTCGGTTAGTTAGCGTTTAGGACTCCTCTCCACTCCTCCTCGAGCACCTCCAATAACATTGTAATTATGCTAAACAGTACCGCAAACGGGTTCAAGTTGAAAACACATGCTACGATTGACATGTTACGATTTATGATGTTGTTAAGAGATTAGCGCTTTGACTAGGTACATTAAATAAATAAATAAATATTCCGGACATATCACTCACGGTCAACTGATCCCAAACTAGGCATAGCCTGTACTATGGGTACCAGAGACTGATATACATAATAGATAAATATTTAACACCGAGACACAGAACAAACATGTGTGTTCATCACACAAATGTTTGTCCAGCGCGGGGATCGAACCCGCGACCTCTAGCGCAGAAGGCAGAGTTACTACCAACTGAGCTATGAAGCCAGTCATTCATTGATTAGGAACTCCGATATAACCTTTAACTATGTGATTTTGTACTTAAATACATTTTCAATCAAGATCAACGATGTGTTTATGAGTGAACTAGAAATCCTAAGTAGCCTTTTTTCCATACGTTGCTAACCAGCTACACGGATAAGTCCTATAATTTCAGTTTATTTGTTCATTCATTTTTTCATGGAGTTGATTACACGGTATTTGGTCTTCAATCAGAAGACATGATGTAATCCATTGATAACTGCTTACTATTAGTAGTAGTCACGCAATACCCCACTCGAGTCAGAGCCCTTTGTTGGCGCCGTCAGTTATCAATGAAGTAGCTTGTTGCTTGTTTCCTTAATTATTACACAAATTGGCGCCCAACGTGGTACTCCATTATAACTTTGATGTCGACGCCGTCAAAATGGATGAATTGATTTCAAACATTTCAAGTAAGATCGATAACTGGCATCTTAACTTTAACTGTTTGTTATTGTTAATGGCTACTTCTCGGTCATTTATGTTCGATCAAGAGCAAGGCTATGAGTTTTGGAGTTACTTAGATACCTAACTCATACTTGGACGATGGAGTGACGCATCTAAACTAATCTACGAAATCAATAACACGGTCATTCGCTCTAAAACTCAAGTCACCAATGAAGCTCAAAAGACCGTAAAACTGAAATGCAAGAAGAACCTTACATGCTGCAGACCACGCAAGCGATGGCGCCGCGCAGAGCTGGCCTTCCACTTTGCCCAGCAGAAGGACAATGTAGCAATCAACAATGCCCCGCACCATCAACTTTGCAATTTTGTGTAGGCGGTGATATTACTGACAGTGTGACAGACTCAAAGATTTATGGTTCAAATTCGTGTAATTCGTATAATGACACGCTTGCATTTCAATGGCAATAAGACGTCATGGTACGGCTCTAGTGTATGCAGAGACCGGAGACTGCCAGCAGTGGTAACATACACAAACACAAGAATTTATTACATAAAAGCCTCGTGCCATAGATTGTCATTAGGTATGTAGACCGAGCTGGCTGGCGGCAGGCGGCGAATGTTCATTCACGCGAAATAATCGATGCATCGGAGCCGACCCCGATGTGTCGCCCCGTCACCTCTCGGCGAAACTATTCATAGGGTATGTGTTAAACATAGACATGTGTAGCTGTCACTATACCTAGGCTTAAGACTTTTGTCCCTATGAGATTTACCGCGTTCTTAGAGTACTTCCTACACGGGTTTAGGTAGAGATCAACCTTCCAATATTTTTGACATATAGGTACTCATTATTCGCTGCAGGCGTAGCTTCACTTAGGCTCGTATTCAGAGACACGACTCAAGCATAGATTTAATCACAGATCAGCTGAACTCTATTTAAGTATTGAATCTCTTCTCAAATATAGCTTTTATTCAAGAACGGTACTTAAACTACTCTCAGCTGAATCGAGTCTCAAATCTGTACTCAAATGTTCTCGTTTACATTTTGATTTATTTTTAATTTTCGTTTTGTTTTACGCAGATATTCAAACAGCCAGGGTGGAAATAGAACAGACCTATAAAGTGAAGTATCAAAGTACGTGTAACGGAACGAAAATGTCATTTGATTAATGTCAAATCAAATCTAAACTCAAACACCTATTTCGTCTGATTGACGTTTCAGAATAAGCATTTACTCAGGTAAACTGTGATTATTGAATCTATACATAAGTACTGTTCAAGAATTAGAATCTCGCCTCAAATCGAGATTTAAGTACAGATCAATGCTTGAGTCTTGTCTCTGAATACGAGCCTTAGTTTCTAAGACGTTTCAACGTGATCCTAGTGATTTTATTGAAATAAAAAAACCTTTGACTTTGCTTGCTTTACTAATCCTAGTGCACTTTAAATTCTAAAACTGTTAAATTCCTTGAAGATTTGCCGTAGCCATAGAAAATAATGACATCTATCTATTTAGATGAGCTTTCTAAGGGTTACGCCAATTCAAACGAAACGAGAATCCATGTAACCGAATGGGGTTGTATAGGTTCTCGTTCGGTCCGGATCCTTACACCAAAAATACGTTACCAGCGGTAAATTGTAATAATAACTATTAACGATGGCTCCGGGCAATTTCCCGGCGGATCCAAGGTTACAGTATTATTGGGCAGAGATCAGATTAGCCCCCTTCGCCCCGGCCGCGCGCCCCACAGGCCGTAAACATCGTTTATGGCCTGTTCACTAGCCGGTTACCTTAACGTGTTTACCAAAATTAGGAGGGGGGAGAGGAAGGGGGAAATAATTGGGTGGAAAATATATATCGGATAGTTAATGGGTGATTTAGCTTTACGACTAAAAGTCATATTATCTTCAGCAGCAGCAAAGAATATAGTGCGATTTCAATTTTGTTTACCGCAAGAACTATACGCAGGACCGAGAATGAATACAAAAATAATTTCGGAATGTATAAACAAAACACTTTTATATGATACCCCACTTCATGTATTTGTATAACTATTTTTATGAAAAACCCCCTTTTGAAGAAAGCAACCCGTTGGCCGATTTAACTCATTCTTATCAGTAAATCTTGATAGTACAACTTGTTGACCTCCTCAAAATTCATGCAAATACATAGCATAGATGGTTCGAAAGTAATGTTCCAGCAAATATTCATACAGACATACGATGCCGATTTGCCCAAGTTGTTAGCGTTTTTCGGTTTTCAGAGAAGCTCGTTATTGATAGATAGATAGATAGATAGATAAATTGTTTATTTGAAACACACACAAAGGTTAACAGTAAAAAAGACGAATACAAGTAGCAATACAACATACACAAGAGAGACAGCTGAGCCATCTAAATACCGTTACAAGCGATCTATAGATAGCTCAACTGGTCCAGATCACTAACAGTAGACACAAGAGAGAAAAGCAGGCGCCTACCTCACCCATATTGCAAGCTAATCAAAGCGTGTCATGACGACAATTGTCACTGTGACAAATAGCAAATACGAAATGTATAGCGCTTATATGAATATAGCCAAAAGAAACCAACGTGGGAAAGGGAAAGCGAATATAACGAAGATGTTATACGTGGTAGGGTTGATACGACATGATGATGATGATGATGAGCCAACTGATAAATGATAAATTGAGAATTCATCGCGCGCCGCGTGCCCACCTGGGGTAACCCGACAGGCACACATTTTTAATACCTACCAGTAAATTAAGTATATTCACCAGCCTACCATTTTAGTTAGAAATACTAATCTTATACCTACAGGCTGTAGGTATAAGATTGCTTAAGCCACTTTAGTCAATAAAGCATACTTAGTAGTAGTTCAATAGGAATAAATTCGTTTTCAGAAACAACTACAGACTCTCAAATATATACCTGGCCTTTCAAGGTACGCTTTCAGTACACGAAAGCGTGATTATCATAAAATCGAGTAAATCTTATTGAAACGGAAATGTTTATAATACACAGTGGGTTCTCGTCCGGCGTCTATCGTTCGATGTTTATGTACGACGTCCTTATTCAAATGCCAATTCAATAAGCGAGCTCCCGGACGACGCATACATTGACCCGGCGTCCGGTCCGGCCGGCCGTCCGGCGCCGTCCGGCTGTCCGGCTGCGTCCGGTGGACGTATTAGCGTTTTCCTCCATCACTCGCGGTTCGAATATCTTGTGGCAGCTGTTGGTATGGAGAAATAAAATGTGCGATAATTTTCCTACATTTATGGGTGGGTTTTTGTTGTTACTGTGTTTCCGTGTTCATCAATTTTCTGGCTTGTTTGGTAGGAAATAGGTATAACTGAATAACTGAACTGTATTGTGGTATGTGGTAGATATCTGTCTTTAAGTAGACCCTCTTTTATTGAAAGCTAAGTACTTATTTCAATTGAATGCAGATACCTACTGTCTACTTACCAGATGATTCGAATAACATTTTATTCCTGAAAACAAGTAAGTTTATTTCATTCCTATCCGCGCTGCTAATAACAAAGATAAGCTATCTATCTATGTGGGGACAAGTGGCCGCGTGAAAACAAACTCTTACTTGGCGAAGTTTTATTGGCACTTGTTTCACTCACACACACACATGCACACATAACTATGTACATAGAGATATATAATATACATTATTTTGTAAGAAACATGAAGAAAGATATACTAAGAGTATACCAAGTGCGAACAATGAGCATAAAAGTATGAACGTAATTTCGGATGGTGACTAGTATTCTTGGAATAGGATGAAATGCTTAAAATTGTATCTCTGATGGTCTTGGGGTGGTCGTGTTTATGAGAGGCATCTTGTTAGCTCCGTGAGTGATGGCGCGACAGCGACGGCCACTTATTTGAGTTTTATACGATTTCATAGACATTAGATAGTTGGCGTTGTTGATGGTGGAGGCTTAGCATAAATACCATCAGACGGAGACGTATAGGCCTCATTTACGTAAAATGATAAAGATTTCAAGCTTCACGTTTACGTCATAGCCATTCGTCAATACGTGCAGTACGAAGAACTCGCTCATTCGTGTCTTGCGATACTAAACCGTCCGTCTTTTAAACGGCTTTTTTTAGGGCCGGCCGTGAGCATTTCTTTCATAGTGCAGTTCTCAGAATATGAACTTGTGACACAAAAAAATTAGTGCTGTGATAAATCCAACTCCCTTGAATTCATGTAACCGTGTAACGTTGTTATTGCGCATAGTGGTACACCGGCCGTCGTCGGTGAGCGATGGCCCGCGGGCCGCCGCCGCCGCCGCCCGTGAGCAACAGAATGCGATCACATTAATCGTTCCAATCGCTGTTATTACAATATGTATCGATACCTGCAATATTTCGGTGGTTCAACTAGCGGTACCTAGTTTGTTTATGTGTTGAATTCGTTTATGTTTTTCATGTTTCATCATTACATTAAATAAATAGGTAAATAAATAAAATAAATAAATATTCAGGAAATATCACACACGGTCAGCTGATCCGAAACCAGGCATAGCCATATATGGGTACCAGAGACTGATATACATAATAGATATATATTTAACACCCAGACATAGAACAAACATCTGTGTTAATTATTAATCTGTATTAATTAGCATTTTGTTAAGTGTATTTTTTCTTACTACGATAAATAATTGCCAATCAAGTGTATCTCAAGTAGGGTTGTGGTATGCATTTTAATCACGGAACCCTAAACAGAACATCACGAGCTCGATGTGGCTGCAATCCCGCGCGCTGAACTTATGTTACTTTAACATTATTTTTACGCAAACACTGTGTATACTGTATTAAAGTAGAGTATACATATATACTCTCATTTTCAGATCTCCATACTTACCTATATAAGAATGATGTAGATCCTACTAATATTATAAATGCGAAAGTTTGTGAGGATATTTAGATGTTAGGATGTTTGTTATTCAATCACGCCGCAACAGCTCAACCGATTTCGATGAAACTTGTAATATAAAGAGTTCTTTACGTAGAATAGCATATAGGCTACTTTTTATGTAGGCGGAAGCTAGTACTTTATAATTGACATGATTTATTGGCAAATATTATTATTACTAAGTATAAGTATTACTACGTATTGACCAGGCAGCCGGTGAAGTGTTTATATTATGTATAAGTACATGTCTTACATTGTGTCCTCAATAAAGCATTATTTATTTATTTAAGTGTATGCATATAACGAAACCAAGTGTTCCCAATGTTCCAAAGGCGAATAAATAATATGACTATGACTATACTGCCAACATTAGGTGCATAGGTATCTGAATACCTACATTTGATTCATGCTCACATTTTACACAGTAATTATATTGCAGTTCCAAACACAAAACTAAAATGCGGTGCTGCATTGTTTTACGTACAGCGGGTACGCGATAGTTAGTTTACCGTGTTACTAAAACAAAGTTTAAGTCAGTTTACGTAACGTATCTACTGTATCTACAATCTACATGACATCGCAAACTTGCAGCAAAGTGCCGGACCGACCGACTTCGCAGCTTATCGCGAACCTGCGCACACGGGGGAGTTGAAGGCTAGCAACCTTCACTACACGGTGAATAGGTTGTTAATTCGGTAGGTCTTCCCGTAAATCAGTGTCTCGAGGTATGCTGTTCAAACGTTCTCGTTTCAAACACCATGCCTAGGCTATGCCTAGTTTGGGATCAGTTGACCGTGTGAATATGTCCGGAAAAAAAAACATTTTAATCCATTCTGTGGCCGTGTACTTACGTACGGTGTGATATAGGTGTTAAATATTTATCTATTATATATATCAGTCTCTGGTCACCATAGTACAGGCTATGCCTAGTTTGGGATCAGTTGGCCGTGTGAATATGTCCGGAATATTTATTATATATTTATTATTATATGATGACCGGGCTAAAAATATTTTTAATTGACTTATAAAAACTACTTAATAAGCTACAACACTACACTGATTTCTTATCGACTGTCATAGGCCTATGTTATGTCATGTTATCCTAATGTGTAGCGGCATTATGCTGAGACCATGCCTGTTTTGGCTCACACGCACGGGAGACTAATTAGCACTTAAATATTGTAAATGACATAGATAACTACTTATGTGTTGTTTGTACTGTGTGTTATCTGTGTTACGTCTACTTATCTCCCTATCGTTAACCTTTATTCTATTGTTTTTTGTGTCTTCTGTCTGTGTTTGACAAAATAAATTTATTTCATTTAATTTTCATTTCATTTTATAGGCCCTTTTCAATGCCACCATACCGCAACCTGGTCACTAATACAGGATAACCAAGAAAGAATCAGTGACACGACAAGCAAGCAAGCAATAAGATAAATACACAGTGGCGGATTTGCCCTAAGGCCCAGTAGGCCCGGGCCTAGAGCGGCCAGATATTAGGGGCGGCAAATCGTGACCAAAATTTGTAGAAATTGTCGTAGTTGTGATTTCGATATAAATAAAGTTGGCATTAAAGTAAATTCATTATGTACCTAGTCTAATGTTGGGTGCTGAGAAAGGGGCGGTACATGGCCTGGGGCCTAGAGCGGCCAGGACTGCAAATCCGCCACTGTAGTTACACCACTAGCGCTTTGATTCCGGTTAAACTGAAACACAATGTTTACTGAGCACTGATTAACTAAATAGCGCGTGTTACCCTAAATAAGTATATTGTTATACGAGCAGATTCACCGCAACCGCTTAATTAAGTGCCAGCGACGAGATAACAGCTTCCACGAGGACCTGCGCTGCGGCCGCGGGCCCCCCCTTCACACGGCACGGGGGGGGGGCGTATCACGTGATGCGTAGATCCTCGATGACGTCATAACTGGAAGTATTCACAGTGGGAAGTGTGTCACGCGCTTACGTCACAAACACAACACCAGTCAATTTACGCAAGACACGGTTTATTTGCTCGTTTAATATTTCTGGCTGAAGGAAAACAGGCGGCGGGCGTTCACGGCCGGGGGTAGAGCTAGGTCTCCCCCGATGTGTTTATGTGTTTGTACCATTACCTAGTACAATGAACAGTCATGGGTGATAATAATACTGTGAAAATAATACATTTTGTGTAAATAGTAGCGTACTAGTATTGCTTATAAGTAGTGACGTACTAAAATAAGCAATTCAATTAAGGGTGGATTCGAACAAACGCTATGTTATGCCAGAGTAACAATCCCTGGAATAACTCCCTGGAAAACAGGCTTACTCTAGAGTAATTCGTCATTTTATTCTATGGATAAGACTTAAACTAGTTTGGTCGAATCCACCCTAAATTCTTCAATTAAATATATTAAGCTAAAGAGAATAGAAGATAGCTTTGACAGAAAAACTAACTCAGGCATTTTTTTACGAGTAGCTGTTCAGTGAGGAGATAAGTCTCGTATGGGAGGAGTGTACCACTACCCGGCTGCGGCTGCATGAGATCGAGACTAAATAACGCCGTCTGTTCTGTAAAACTACAAACGAACAGTTTTATAATGTAAACCTTCATAGAACAGTTAAAAAACCTCATACGTAACAAATAAAGACGGCCATGTGCGAACTCGTGCCCTGAGGCTTCCGTACCATTACCCAACCCTAAACACAGCCTTACATTCTCTTACCTGTTAGCTCCTTGTCCGTAGATGATCTAATATTAAGACTCTAAACAGTTGTTTCAAATACCTTCGGCTGAGAAACCAATTAAAAATGTGAGAAATCGCAAACGAAATAAAGTTAGATTGTACCTAGAGCACATTCATTTAGATGAATTTGTTTTACACTAGAAAAAGTTGCTTCCGCGTCCGTGTTGTACACACCGCGACACAAGTTCTGTTAATTCACAGTACATTATATTCCCGCTCTTTTGTCCGCGACAGCTGTACTTTAAACAGGACGCCTATTGTGCACCTTTAACTTGCTCTTCTTGTAAACCAAATTGCACTCTATACGGACCAAATACCATCCATAATCCAATGACACGGCTGCAAAAATACAAAGCGAGCATGACAATTCAAACTAACAGCCACATCGACTTTATATCGTTCGGAATAAGGTCGGTTTTTTAATGGGAGGTTGGTGAAAGATAATGTTTGTCATGGGAATAGCTTGGACAAGTTTTAATTAATCCGTGCAAAGCGTGTCGACCGATCTGCAGCGTTCGATGGCCGCGGAGATGATGTGCTTCTGTTCTGTTCGTCAGAAAGCATACCAGAACCACATTTTCTAAGGGTTATTAAAATAAATATTTACCATGGATAAGTTCCATAAAAAATGTATGTACCTGTTCATAAACTGTTGTAAGACCTTCTTCAAAGTAATTATTTCTCTTATTATAAAGATGCAGTATTCGCTTGACGTAGGATGAAAATGAGAATAAAATGATCAGCAATATTCAAAGAAGTTGGCAAACAACGTCCGCCATTGGTGATTCCGTCGCAGTTTTATCGTAATTCCGTGTACATTACGGCGTGGGTACACCATTCACGCTAATTTGTGCGAATATTGTAGTAGCGTAGGTAATGACGTTGTATTCATTGAAGGCAGCCTGGCATAAAATGACTGCTTGAATAACACCGCGGGCGGATTAGCGCACGAAAAAATAAACAACTTTGACAGCGTTTCTATGAAATGAATGTCAGACTGCCCTTATTGGGAGTGGAGTGAACATATAGTAAAGTCTTAGAATAGCAGGGCTAGGCGCTCCGCTCATGTGAGGTCCTGCCTCATAGCAGGGACTGAAAGCGGTAGAGGTTATATGTACTGGTACCCTTAAAACATTTCGGTACCATTATGCTATACCGGTAGAACATTACGGTACCGTTATTTCATACCGGTAGATTTCGGTACCGAAATTTTGAGACTTTTTTTTATATTTTTTAAATTTCAATAAAATCACCAGGATCACTTTGAAACGTCTTAGAAACTAGGTGAAGCTATGCGACTTGCGACCAAGCCTACAAGAATCAGTTTGCTAGGACAGTCGCGCTGCGGTGGCGGGGTGGGCGCGTTTCATCAAAGAAAACCTTTATAAACCTTTATTTATTTTGGTTATAGGTACCGGTAGCGAAATAAACCGAAATAAACTGCGAAGCCAGATTTTCCGGTACCGTTTTATTTATCGGTGGACAACGGGGCTGACTATACTTTAAGAACCACCTATTCTATAAGATTTGTTATGTAATTTTTAAGTGTAATTGTTTTTTGACCTGAATAAATAAATAAAATAGAAATATTCGAGTAACCGGAATTCATCGGTATGACGTCATATCGTTATTTAAAGGTACCTTTATAATCCGGTTGTTCAGTCCCTGCCTCATAGTGCGGGTGTGGAGAGGGGAGGCGCGGAATCCGCGGTGTCCCGCACTCGTCTCGCACTCGTCCCGCGCCCGCGCCCGCATCCCGCACACCCCCTGTTGTCGTTAGTTTGCGGTCGTTTGTGATGCGTTTCATTTTTAACGAACAGCGGTTTTGCGTTTACTTTTATTGGTGGGATTGTCGATTGATGGAGAAGTAGGATTTGAAGTAGACCTAACCTAAATATCCAATGAAAACAACGTAGTAGTAGAGAAAAAGAAGGCCGTGGTGGCCCCGGCTAAAGAATAGGCCCCTCCATATCTCTATCCGCGGATGTCGTAAGAGGCGACTAAGGGAAAAAAGCTAGGGGATGGGCAGCAGCGTCCCGTTTTAAAAACGATAGCTCTAACTGCGCTCGCAAACCCGCATGCCCAGCGTGGTGAGTATGGGCAAAACCCCCCACATGATAAGGAATTTGCTCTGTCTGTGGGGGAGGCCATGTTCAGCAGTGGACGTCGTACGGCTGAAATGATGAGTAGATAAAATAATGATTTTAGTGCTAGTAATTAGTAGGATGTGGTAATATTTTCAGGCAAAAATGAAAAATCACCTAAAGCACGCCACCTTCATCGCTTCCCGAGAGCGAAGTCGTTCCGCGCAGCGCGAAGTCCGAGGTGAACCAGACAATTATCTCGGCAAACACTCCTACCCCCTCCTCCCCTCCTCCGGAGAGCTCCCCCCCCGCCGAGCTCGCTTCACTAATTTATAATTCACTTCCCCCTCAATCTGATTCAGTCTGTTTGTGAGTAAACCGTCGAACCAACAGTATGTCCGATGGTTTTGATTAACTATTCTGTGTACGTTTGATCTTCACTTGATCTGATATAAAGGGAATTATGGTACGAATACTAATAGATTTGTAACTTTTTATATGATGCTATATTTTTAACCGACTTAAAACAAATTAGTTGGTGTTCACCATTCGGCCGTATTTTTTTATGTTAAGCGATATCTCTGCCAACTGTAAACGAAGAAGCGACGCGTGACCCGAGAGCTGGCTCTTATTTGGCCCAGCGCATTAGCATTGCCATCCAGCGTGGCAATTCCGCTAGCGTCTTGGGGACGCTTCCGACTGGTAGTGATCTGGATCAGTTGAGCTATCTATAGATCGTTTGTAACGGTCATTAGATGGCTCAACTGTTTCTTGTGTATTTTGTAAATATTAACTTGTATTGAATTAGCAAGTTGAAGTGGCAGTGGGCAGGCCATATAGCTCGCAGAACCGATAACCGTTGGGGAGTAAAGGTTCTCGAATGGCGACCACGAACCGGGCGACGCAGTGTTGGAAGGCCCCCCACCCGATGGACCGACGACATTGTGAAGGTTGCGGGAAGTCGGTGGATGGAGAAGGCTCAAGACCGTTCGTCGTGGAACTCTTTAGGGGAGGCCTATGTCCAGCAGTGGACTTCTACAGGCTGATGATGATGATGATGATGAACTTGTATTAGTTTTAAGTTTCTTTGTGTAAATAAAGTTAAAAAACTGTAAACCGAAATAATATTTTTTTAATAATTTATAAAAACTCAATCGTTACTAGACATTTCCAACTTGTCTGATTTTTTATAATGGGGTTTTTCGAACAGCTGTTGTCTATGGAAAGGACCTGAAGGATTGGTGAAAGATTATGATGGAGACAGGGAACAAAATTCCTTAAACTATTTTGTTTAATCTTTAAAACGTAATTATTCAATAGGTAGTACCGATTTTGATATTTCGATGCCACGGACATAATCTTTTTGTACGATAGGTATTAATAATAATATGTCAGTAATTGTCTAGGTGTTTAAATTATAATTAGCGTGAACAGGTGGGCACGATATTAATTATATTAGGAGCTGGCTTCACCATCTGCAACTGTGTTGTATGTTCACGAGAGACGTCCCATTTGTCCGTAGGTCGTTGTCACGTCCTCGCGTCGCGTCGCCGTCGCGTCACCGTCGCGTCACCGTCGCGTCGCCGTCGCGTCGCGTCGCTCGCGGCTCGAGCTCATCAAACACGCTGATTAAGTCGAACAAGTTTGTAATAGCCCCCGCGGGCCCCCGCACGCAGTCTGCGCCTTACATAGCTCATGCACCGACGATTTACTTTATAAATATGTTGATGCTCGTTGGAATGTTAAATACCTATAAGTTTTTTTTAATAATCGAGTGCTACGATTGATCGTAGATATAGGCTAGTTTTTCTACAACCTTGAATAGATTTTCACAAAAATATATTTTACTGTAGAATAACCCATTTCCTAAATTGTTTGCCAGTTCACTAAACGCAAAGTCAACTAAACTTATTGAGTTTTGTGCAGATTTTGGAAACTACTTATGTTTATTTCATATCGCGTAAAGGTTCAGTAACTGTGTAGACTACAAAGCCTTTTTTATGAAAATTTCGTAGTTTGAATACCGTATCATAGTTTTACTGGCCTCATAGCTCAGTTGGTAGTAACTCTGCCTTCTGCGCTAGAGGTCGCGGGTTCGATTCCCGCGCTGGAAAAAAAATAGTGGGCTAGCTGTTTAGCTGTACCTTCAGAGATTACTGGCAAATCAATAGCGGGCCGCAGATGTAGCGTCTGGCGTCGCTTTGAACTACGCCGCCAGGGTATTAAGAGTTCGTTTGATTCTTTTGTAATTCAATTTCTAAGTTAATCAAAATGCTATTTATAGAAACAATATTAAGACTTATGGTATATAGTTTCTCGACGCAGCTAGATAAGAAACAATTGATCTAGAAATTGATGCAAACTATCAGCACATTTATTCAGCAATAAACTACTACCCATCTACTAATAAATCATATAAAATTCGAGTCTAACTTCAACGCAATAAAGTTTATTTTAGTATTAAGTTATGCCTACAAAAGCCTACTAGAGATAAGTACTTCCGTTATCGACCTCGAGATAATGTGATATTGGAACACCTGCTGACGTAGAGATCTCCAACTCCGTTATTTGATGTGACGGCTCTAACGGCCGTTGATTAAACGAGGAAAAAGATCAAAAACAACCTTTAATCACATGAAATAATAGAGGGAGAAATAGATTTCGTTGGACTCAGTTATTTTACAATATGTAGTTAGTTAATGCTTTCGGATCATAGCTCGTCTAGCGTTCTTAGCAGATCAACTAAGTTAAGCTACGTTCAGCGTTGTAAAATGGATGGGTGACCGCTACTGGCACTAACAAATGAGACACGCATACAAGCTGTCGGTCCGTAAGTAACACATACAGGTCCTAGAGTTGCGAGAACACGTAACATCCAGTTTTACTCAAGAAAACTTCAAGCCTTTTGCTTTAAAAACAACATAGTTTTATTTAATACAATAATATTATTTTGAGGAAAATAAACTCATAATGAAATTAATTTACTTAGTTCAGTTAAAGATGTAAACTCAGTGAGTGAAATGTAAAAGGAGCAGGAAGTAGTGTCGCTAGCGGAGGAACCTCATCGGAATATTGCAAACGGAAGTAACATTTCAGCTTCTCGCATCCGAAGGCTGCGCGCGAACTAATGAATAAATGAATGCTTAAAATGAACTTACAAAGCCTTTTAAGGGCATTTTGTTTGCGCTACGGCGTAGCTCCAGCGAACGTGTAGCAAAATAACCAGTATCGTAACTCTATTGGGGAACATTCTCAGCTACGGAAGAGCTAAGTGGTGTCTACGATAGTACTACGCAAACTTTAAGCGGCTACAAGGGGCCCTACGGAGGCTTGTCCGTACCATTAACTTTGCGATTTTGTTTAGAGGGTAACGTAAGTTGACAGTCAAAGATGTATGGTTCTAATTCGAGTAAAATAGCGCTGTCATGCTCGCATTTGAGCGGCAATAAGACGTCATGGTACTCGTAGGGCCCAAGGTCTATGACTTAGCCTTTCACACACGGCAGCTATAATGTAAAAATGTATATTATAACTAGATACATCTCATTACATCTTTCCATAGAAACTGTCAGAAGATACGAAGATGTAAAAAGATACATTATAGCTGCCGTGTGTGGTCTCCTGACGGTTTCTATGGAAAGATGTAATGAGATGTATCGTGCTATAATATGTATTTTTACATTACAGCTGCCGTGTGTGAAATGTTTTAGTTTGTTGCTTGGTGCTACGAGGTGTCTTTAGAGGTGCTACGCTGTGCTACGCGCTATCTACGACTGTGCTACGCAGCATCTACGATGAGATGTTAACAACCAAAGGTGACTTAAGGTACAGCTCTGGCTTACCTTCACTCATCAGTGTACTATGCTACGGTAGCTCTAGGGAGGTACTACGCGGTGCCTACGAAGCGCAATCTCGCCCGCACCGAGGCGCGGAATGGCTGTTACTTTGCGGAGTTCTTTTGAGCGCATCTCGTTACAGCGTAATTATAATTTTAAACAATATTCTTATTAAAATATTCTTATTAAGCAGGTGGTTGCACTAGATTTTGTAATGAAAGTCGCCTAGTGATATTTGTTGTTTTTCAAGCATATTGCCTGTGTTTTTAAGCTTATTACGATATATAGATGATATCTGCGGTTTAGTGGGTCTTCTTCTTGTCGGGTCACTGATTCTTTCATGGTCATCCTGTATTATGTTAGTGACCATGTTGAGGTATGGTCGAAGACCGTCGATGAAAGAATCAGTGTAGTGAAAGGATTAAAGTGCGCCTCTTGGAAGCTCCTTTCGTGCACAGTGGGTAACTGGCCGGTTGAAATGCAAGAGAAGCTGGTTTGATTCCCGTGGCTTTGAAATGAGACGTAACGAACAGGCGACTCGACTCCCCGTGCCCAGAAAATAGCACAGCCCAGCAATAGAAATACACAGGTGTTTGTGACGAAACAAAAGTACTTCAGTAGTCTATTGTACAAGTGAGTGCTGTACAGCAAGCTCTCACCTCGTTGTATGAAGTACACAATACGTTGAGTTATGGAATGGTTCCTTTCACGCGATCCGACGATTATTGCCTTTTTGTGAAGGTACATGACCGCATCGTTACAGATTGGGCGTAAAGAGACTACGGAAATTAAATGAAATGAAATCAGTTTATTTGCTAAAACATGGTAGTCGAATATAATGCTGTTCTTATGCAGTAAGCGGGCGCACATGTTTTTGCTACACAAGCATGCAAATGTTTTATTTAGTATAGTAGGATCTTTAGGAAGTCTTGACTCTCTTTTAATTTTTTCGTATGATTTGCGTTTCTCTACGCGCGTTCCTTGTAATAATGAGACGCGGTTAAGAGCGCGTCTCATTATTACACACTCTAACAAGATTGTCACAGCGACAGATGTCTCCATGATGGGCGTTCAGCATAAGTAAAACGAGTTTATGTGCGCTTAAAAAGCCTAATCTGTAATGGTACTACACGTGGAATCGCAGCACAATAATTGGGATTGGTGAGAAATGAAGCAGTTATTTATTGGTAGCTGAGCAATGAGTCGGCAGGCGGGGTTACAAAAGCACATTGCTTATAAAAACATGGGGTTGTTTGGTGTTCAATATTATGAGTCTTAAACATATTTTCCCGACCAGAAAAATGTAGCCTGAAGAAAATATTTTCTCATATTATGAAATAAAATCAGTGGGTTAGCCATGATGAACACAACAGTACAAAGTTAATCCCAAATATAAGATCGGAGGATCAAAAGATTAAGTAAATCTGCAAATTCGTTCCTCCGGGAGTGGAATACCTGGTCCGCCGCGCCGGTGCCGCCACGCGCCGCCACGCTCTATCTTGTCTAATCTTACTGCGATGTACACTCAAGGGATTGCATTGTCTGCACCCCTTTTACGAATTACCGTAAGTTACGAACAAACTATACATAATATGTATAATATAAAGTTTGAACTTCAAGTAGGAGCAAAAGTTAAAGCAGTGTGTCTCTTCTCATTCATACGAAATACATAGCTTCCGTACTTTCTTAGATATTATTTCCAACATATTTTACTAGACACCTGTTTCAATGATGTCATACATTCAAATTGACTGGCCTCATAGCTCAGTTGGTAGTAACTCTGCCTTCTGCGATAGAGGTCGCGGGTTCGATTCCCGCACTGGACAAACATTTGTGATTAACACAGATGTTTGTTCTGTGTTTGGGTGTTAAATATTTATCTATTATGTATATCAGTCTCTCTCTGCTACCCATAGTTCAGGCTATGCCTAGTTTGGGATCAGGTGACCGTGTGTGATATGTCCGGAATAAAAAAAAAAAAAAAAAAAAAAAAAAAATATTTTTATTTGTATTTATTCGGTACAACAAACAATTGCACTCACATATTACTAAACTTAATTAAAGTAGGTACTAAAGTTCTTAGAGTGTAATCAGCCCCGTTGTCCACGGATTTCGTAGAAAGAGGGCAGTAGTAATGCGAACAGAATAACAAAAAAAGAAGAATGAAAAATGCAGTTGGTAGGATAGCATTTTGTAATCCTATAAGGACGTACAAAACAGTCTACCCACCAACTACAGCTGAAATTTAAACTATCTAAATTCTAAATAATCAGACAGCATAGTGTCGTGAATATGTTTTTTAAACGAACCGGGTGAGATTTCAAAGAATTAAATGTTTAATTGTTAGTATTTTCTTTCATTTTCATATTATGACTATATAACCTAATTATGACGGCACCGCATGTAACTTACTTGACGTAGCAAACCTGTGAAACCCACGCAAGTGAAACCGCGCCGGTACAGCTAGTCTGTCATATCACTATTGACCGAAAGTGTTCGGTGTTTATTGAAACGGGTCCGCAACACGGTCCCGTGATAGTACCTGGCCTACCCTGCGTACATGGTTGGGTCTTACCTTTAATGAAATTACTGTTTGGTTATCCTGGATTTTTGTCGATTAACTTTAGAAATGGTATTTATGATTTTGTTGTTTTGTATTTAACTTATTTACATCTGAATAGGGGTTAATTAGATAATATTTTATGTAAATTTTGATGCTAAATCATAAAGAGCTACTCCGCTCAATTGCGGTATAATCAGTCTACTATCAATGCGAAAAAATTGAGTTTTTTAAAGATTCCAATCGTGATAATAACAAATAACCGCAGCGGCGGCGCCAGCGTTCTTAGAGCTCTTTAACTAGGTAAAGAACTCTATATATTATAGAATAGCCTAAAGCCTACTTTTTATGTAGGTACTACGGGAGCGAAGCCGCGGGTGGAAGCTGGTATAATAAGCAGCCCCCCGCCCGGCGGCCGCTAGTGATGGGACAAAAGAGCCGATCCGGCGAGATCCTATCGCGGTTACAAATGGCAGCTCCCACCGCGACACAGCGGGACCTAGAACGGATGCAACATTCTACTCTGATTACATTCCTCTAATTAGTTTTAGCTGCATTCATTTTTTGTGTTTCGTATTCTTCTTTTTTCATAAATTTTCGCAGAATTACGAAAAACCTTTTTATAAAGCACGTGAATTTAGAATTTTAGTTTTGACGTATACGGGCGTCGCGTCCATGTGGTTATTGATTCTTCGGAATTTAACAATAACCTCGTGTTTCTGTCCTACAGCCGTAGTTGATGTAGTGACGTGCCGTGCCGAGAACTGTTACTGAAACTTTATCGCCGCCGTATAAACAAGGTGATTCATAATAATTATGTATAATATCTTGTAAGTGGCTTATTGTCAAAAAGTTCGTTCTATATTTTTTATTGAACTTGCCAAAATCTGCGGTTTTTAAGTCAAATCTGTTTAATCTCAATTATTCAACTGTTTTAGGTATCAATCTTGATCTTGAACTTGTAATACTTTTAATAATTTCTAGTTATAAAGATGGCAAAAAGACTAACAACAGCTATTTTTAAAAGCACGTGAAAAAGTTTTTGTTATTTGCTTTTCTTAATATTCTTTCTTTTTGTTCATAGATTATGCCCCTTTTGGGATAAACTTGCATGTTATGAACCACCTTGTACAGGCACAAGTGTGAGCAAGTGAATCAGCTGTTCCTTTGCCGCTGTAAGCATGTTCTATGAGCTACGTTACACTCTCAGTTTAGTTCTTTTGGTTCCGGCATAGATGTCGTTTGTCCCCGCGGCGGGAAGATGCGGGGGGTGAAGAGAGGGGGGGTATACATTTTGGGACCAAATTGGAAAATGGTTTATGTGATCTGTGTTGTTGTTCGGCTAACAACGGGCGATGTACCGCCGGCGCCGGCTTCAAGGGGAGGGTTATAAAAAAGGTGCAATTACAATTAGAATGTTCGGAACTTTTTGATGATAAGCAATGTCCTCCGCGGCGTGCTCGGTCATGCAATAATTTGTGAATATTTAGTTATATAGCAAGCATATACGTAATTTGTTATTGTTCGGTATTTTAACAATAACAATAGAGTGATATAGCGCTATTTCTACATTGTAAAAAAACACTACCACAAGCTGCTTCAGGTATGTATTTTTTACAATGTAGAAATAGCGCTATATCACTCTATTAAACTCTACCAAAAAATAATCAGAGATACGTCAAACGAGCGGGCAGGTTGTTCAGTGGGCGCACTGAACAACCCGCCCTCCACCTCGCCAGGAATACCACCGCGTGGATAATCGCAGCGCAGCCACGATTTACTTGGAGCGGATTCAATTCGATGCCAATAATGGAAGCTTATTATTTTTGGTTATCTAAAATAATTCTTTATTTGGAGGAAAACAGAAAACGCCATCATATTTTATTCCATGAATAAATCAGTAGCGTTAATCACGGGCCCTCGTGTCCATTATTTGTCCAATAATTGAATTTCGTTCACGGCACAGTTAGTGGGCGCAGGGTCGGGCCCCTGCACAGACTAGCTAGCAGTCAGTACGCACGAGCGGCCGCTGAATATTAACTATCCAGCGGCGGACAAATATTTGCATTAATTATAATCTGTGGGAATTTGTAGGCGAGGCGCCGTTATTTAGGGCCTCCGAGAGGGCGAGCTCATTGCAAGGCCGCGCGCAACCTGATCAACAATCAGGGCCCTGAGCTCTGTAAACAGGGCCAGCATTGTGTCCAACGTGACCTCTGCGAGCTTGCTAACGAAATGCTTCAATAACTTAGCGAGAGGGCAGCGCTGGCACACGGGGCCATTCGCCGGATTATTTGAACCGTGCTCCGGTAGAGCCAGGTCAATACCACCGCTATAATATACCAGGAAAATTGGTCTAGATCAGATATTATCTAGACGTACCTTACGAGTCTTAATGGGTCATACAAAAAAAATGATCGTAAAATTAAACTATTTGCGTTTTGGCGTGACGGAATCTCACTATGTCTTTAACCTTATAATGTGGTGGTATGGTAGTTTACTACACGTAATAAACAAATTGCATTACAGAGTGAACTGTCATATCAGGAGGCATTGTTCAAACGAAGATAAAGATAAATCCCAGTATTCAGAGGCAATCAAAAACAGTAGGTATAATTATCTTCAATTTTATCAAGTCACGATAAATAAGCAACTGTCTACTCGAGGTATAGGTAAGGAATGAGTAGAAATAGGTACGGGTGTACCTAAGTCGGGGCTACAAACACAAATTTGATTGTAATCAATTAGTCGCTTGGTGGCCTCAGCCACTGAGCCGTCGAATAGAAGAATTCAATGGGTCCCCTGGACAAGCAAGGAGCAATAATGGCGGTAATTAGACCGCAACAATCGACTTCCGGACCCAGCCTGATCCCTCTCGTAAATCCAGCCTAATTAGCCGGCCTCTGCGGCCCAGCCGGAGCCGAGCCTCTCTTCCTCTGGTCGTCGGTTCAATTTTAGGCTATTGGATCTTATATTGGAAGCTAACATCTTGTATGATCAACACCTCAAAAGAAAAAAAGGATGCCCTAAGAGCAATAGGTTTATTTATTCTTTATTCTTTATTGTACAATAGAAGAAAACACAGATTACAGCAATAAAAAAGAAAGGTATGTACAAAGGTAAGTAAGTAAGGTATGTAAGTTTTATTCCTGAAACTCTCACTCTGTTATCCTTACCTGATGCATTATTAGATTTGTACCGACATCCCCACTAGTGGTGGTACGGCGCCGGCGTAGCGGTGATGGGGATTCCTTTCAAGTGTACTCTTTTCACCGAAAGCGAGCGGGCTCGCATCAATCACCTGAACTAAGTATACAAGGTGATTCACAATATGTATTCCATCCCGAAAGGGGCTTACTCTACAAGCAATTAGCAATTAAGTTTGTTCTACGACTTTTGGAAATTCGACATATTTCATTGAAAAAACTCAGCTGTTCTGGGGTCAAATCAGGTCAAATTCAATAAATCAGCTGTTTTAGGTAGCAATCTTGATTTCGAACTTCTTTTACGTTTAGGTATCAGTTTTAAAGATGATAAAAATACCAAAAACAACTAATTTGAGAAAGTTTGTGAAAAAAAATTCAGAAAATAAAGATGAAGATATTGTTCTTTCGCTAATAGTATTTCTTTTCGTTGATAGAATAACCCCTTTTCGGGATGGTATACATGTTATGGATCACCTTGTATATACGCTCAGTGAAATAGTTTTATAAACGCATTTTCTCAGAAAACTTTAAAGAAACTGCAGAATAATTTCTTACTCGTAAATGAAATGGTTCCACAAGAATCTTGTTAAAAGTGGAGCTTTCACTGCGACCGCGGAATTGATGTCAAGTTATATTTATTTTTTAATTTACCACAAAAGCTGCGCTGCTGCTGGGAAATAGGGGATTTTACTCTACATGCCAAAGTACCTACTCATTAGAGAAATACTTATGAAAAACGAGCACACAGGTCTTAGAACAAAATACTAAGTATTGGGGAGAAATCTAGGAATCAAACGATTATTTTGTCCCGTCAGGCACAGTCAGGCTGCGGGCGGGGCGGGCGGGGCGGACGGGGCGGGCGGCCCGCTGCTAGTACAAACATGAATAATGCACAACATCGCGCTCTCAAAAGGTTAAAATTAATTAAACTTGCAAATTAAATTATAACGCGTGGGCCTCGCACAAGTACCCAGGTACAAACCATCTCCTAACTTTTCACATAATCCACCAAAACCATCATACAAAACCCCACTCTATATGTCTCAGGGTAGGAATAAAATTCCTGTGGCGAGTAAATACTTATCTTCCACAACGAGAACGGGATGGAATACGGCAGGATTATTGTTTCGTCGAGGACACAAATTTGATTTACATCTGATAGTTAATTGGATGTCGAGGGGGATTCGCGCGTTTTTCTCGCATTCCGCATTCAGTAAAACCTGCGGTGACGTCGAGTCTCAAAATGTTCTTTCGACGATAAAGCACCTACAGCTTTTTTTCTTGTCTCAGAGCCAAACCAAACGAAGCCACTTTAAGGTATGTTCTCGTTACTTTTCGTCAAAATTATCTTCTTCACCTCTAGGTTTTTCTCTGAATATATAAAACGTTTTATCGCTAAGTTTTTAGGCCTGTATGCTGAAACTTTACTAGGCTAGAACAAGCCCATTGAACGATGGTGCAGAATTACTCGGGTGTTAAATCATTTTATATTAAATGAGTTTCTTGTAAACTGGCCGAAGGCAAGTTTACTAAGACCGAAAGCCTAGACGTATTAAACTACAGTCAATATAGTAAGCCACATCCCACGCTAAGTGCACGACTGCGGCACCGTATCAACTACCCAGTTGCTCACTCTTCTGGAAGCTGTAGCGCACTACTAGCCTACTTCTCGCCCTCGACACGCGCCCTGCCGACCCGGCGGCCGGGGAGCGGGGCGGGGCGGGGAGCGGGGCCGATCGGCCGTGCTCGGGAAATTAAATGCACCTTTTGTACCTACACAGAAAGTAAGTACCGAGGTATAGTGGCTTGATCTAGTACAGCATGTGCATTATAACATCTTCTAATCCGGCAACTCTTACTATGTGTTACGTTTGTACGTGCACCGTATGGTGTGTTTCGTGTGTGGTGTGTTATGACGTAGGACGATACACGTGACCACGAAAAATATGACATAATGACGATGCTAGTTATTACATTGTACTATGGTAGAGGGGAGCGTGAGTTTTCGTTTTATGATAATCGGTGTGACTGCGGGAGAATGGATTCGGATCGTTTTGTTTCACGAGTTGTATACAAGTGAGTGATGGAGCCGGGTTTGTGGTGAGCTCGGTGCTCGGTGCTCGCGGGGAGCACTCGTCTCTCAGCAGCCGCAGAGAGCCGACAGATCTAGTGTGGCAGAGATCTTGGCAACAGAATGGCGATGCCATTCAAGTCTTTTCCACAATAAAACTACTACGATGTGAGTAAAAATACAGCTTTTCTCGTTACGTTTCAAATTCTGCCTTTAAAGCACCTAATAAAAGCTCCGAAACTGACCGGACCGACATCCATCTTTATTGTAAAAATATAAAACGGAGATAACTAGCATGGCAGCTCGAGTACCTTATGTAAGTAGGTACTCATAAAAATATAACTGTAATGTGAAAAGTTGAGTGTTACGGCGCACTTTGGCCGCGATTTTGAGAAGCAATCGGTTCTCTGCGAGAACCGCCTCTGAGTTTATTTAGCGCTCGTTCCACGGGAATGCTTCCACGTCTTAATTGATGCGGCAGTTCGAGTCAACTTTACGAGCCTCAAATCACTGTAACAGTTACAAAAGTATCGCAAAGAGACATGAATATTTACTAACAGCGGAAAGTATCTGAGTACCTTTATAATAAGACAGCAAACGTTAACTTAATAGCTAAATATGTACCAATCTGGCTACGTACTTAATATGTAGTGGTAAGAACTATAGGATAACCCATAGTTCCTACCACTACACATATTATACGTAGCCTGTGGAGTATGTGATACCTATTACGGAAGATCTTAAACTCCAGATTGGTATACCCACACAAAATCATTCATATTTGACTCACGCTTCTTACCTCAAAACATTTCAGATAACCAAATGGTCGGGTACATTTGATCGTCCATGTTTCTCATTATTAATCCATGTCGGAGCGTTCCGTTCCGCGGCGGCCCGGCTCGGGCGGACCCACCAATACATTATTAAGCTCGCCTTTTCGTTCTGATGAGCACAATGGCCGTCCGGCGCGGCGCCGGTACCCGGCGTCCGGCGTCCGGCAAAGGGAAATAAAATACCCACGTCGACTAAAGTTTCACTTGTACCCTAGGCTGGTTGCTGTAAATAAATGTGTGTGTAAGCGATATTGAAACATCAAAGCGTAATTTTGCAGCACGTTCATCTCTCACAACCGCCAATACCTACCCACACAATATGTTGGAATTTGAGTCGTATATGACCGCAATAAAGCTCGTTTTACCTTGACAGCCGATTGTAGAGATACAGGTTCGGCCGGCATCCAGCGACTGGCAGTCAGCTCGGGAACCGCTGCATCAGCTGATGAGGCCTCGCCAACGACAATAAATATGTCTACTAACCCTCCCCCTCCCCCCACCCCTCCGCTTCATGTGTCGAACCTCCCCGCACACGAGGAAGTAGCGAGCAGAAGGAACATCAGACTTCAAACGGAGTTTTTAATAATTTTATTATACTTAGTCGTTATTATTATGTTAGCCGACGCATATTTTACGAATTGTCTAAATGATGCTGGATGTGTATTTTTAACCCGGCTGACGTGTTATTTTTGTACTATGTATGTATGTTACGGTTAACTCATTTATTTTCTCAAAAGAATTTATAAATTCACTTATAGAGAAAATACAGTTTGTCTTAATATAATAGCATATTGCCAAGCGTAGTTTTAAACAGTTTTAAACAATTAAACTTTTAAAATTAAAAATTACAACTTATTATAAATTTCGGCGCTTTGTGGGTAGTTTTGGCGCACTTCGAGTAAGCCGGTGCATAGCAAATGCAAGTGATGCATTTATCACGGCACAAGGAATAGTAAGGCCCATTACACGCTGTGCTTAAAAGGTAAAATGGAATTACTTGAACTTCAAGCAACAAATCGGAAGAAACAATATTATTTATGTTACTGGCAATAAATTATTTATTACAGCGTTGCACCCGACCGGCTGCATGAATTTTTATGCATAGGTAACCATAGAATCGTCTCGAACCGGACAGTGCTATAGGCTACATAAATTCATTTAATTAATTTGACTCACTTAATTGTGTAAAGTAGGGAGCCCTAGCCAACTCCTGCTTGTTTGTTCTGCGGCCGTTACATCGGGTGACCTACTCCGTACCGATACCTATTTGTTCTGGAAAAACTATTTTACTTAGAATTCGCTTTAGTGGACAGTTTATTTCTGTTTATGCAGTTTCTATGGTATTAGTACCATGTTAATCAATTATTTTAGGCTAATATAATCTAGCTATTTACCTATTAGTATAGGTAAATAGCTCATAAACTCATTGAACACTTGATGTGTGTGCACAACAGCGCGCGAACGAAATGCACACAATGTCGGCTAATTCCAAAACAACAATTCCCAATAATAGTCTAAATCATTACATATTCATACATAGGTAATGTTAGTAGTCCGAAGGAAATGGCCAGTTCATTTTATATGAATAAAAAAAAACGTTTTGATAGACTTCAAAACATTTGACAATATTATCTTATTCACTTGGGTATAATGGTTTGTAGGTATTAGTTGTTATATTTTTGTTTGCATGGCGGCAGGGCAACAACTGGCTGGGTGTAACAACTCTATATTCTTACATTAAGACAAATGTTAAGTTTGACTTACATTCTGCAAATGTTTCTGATTCAAAACAAAACCCCAAAAATATTATTTTTAATGCAGTCCCGTACCTAATATCAACTTTGAAATTTTGTTAAGGCGGTGTTGGCACTCTCAATTATTTATGGTTCAAATTCGTGTAAAATAGTGCTGAGACGCTCGCAATCGAATGACACTGAGACATCATGGTAAGCCCTTAGTGTTTGTTTTAAATTCTCTATGACGGATGGGTTTGCTGCAATTCTCCGTAAAAAGACCACATCCCTGATGCGCAGAGTGCGTGATAGCCCCAATATCATCCTTCAAACGATAGCTGGCAGGATCACCTCTCCCACGTGGCACTGCTTCGTGCGGAGAGTGATCTACTGAAATGTTTAATTTAATTATTTAGCATTAAGTACTAACCCTAATTATAAGTTCTTTTTATATAATTTTACTAACAAATTATGGATTCTAGTCGTCCGAAATAAAATATTTTTATTTTTATTTTATTTTATGAAACTATAGGTACTGGCAATCGCTCTCAAAAATGAGAGCGATCTCGAGGGCGTTCTAATTTCAAAATTCCTATGTATTGTTTTCTCGATCTTGGAACGCGTTCGCGTTCTATTTGCATACACAAAAGTTCAGTGAATTTATATGGATTTTGAATGACGTGTAAAAACCGCAAATGAACCAGGTTTCCTCTGTATAAGCAGCAGCACTAATCCACGGTACGCTAAGCCTAGTGCAGCGCTCGGCTGCGGCCGCGTGCGCGCTGCCCATTGTGCTCGCTTTGTTGCGCGTGTTTACTCGAGAGCCACTCCACCCGTAATGGAACGGTGACACTGCTACATTCTCTCTCATTAATGACGATGTGCGGGGTATGCTTGTATAGTACATATGTATAGCTACGTAACAGTATATTATTGGTATCGTATATAACTTTTCTTTGAGATTATTATGCGAGACTTTCTGGGCATCATCGTGTATCATCGAAAAACTGTGCAAAGAAGTATTTTAGAATAGATAAGAATAGACGTATTTTCTAAAATACTTTCCAATTCCAATTATTTTGATTGCTTAATATTAGCGAGAGGCGCTGCAGTACGCGAGTTAGACCCGCAAGTTTCTCAGTAACATGCCGTAATTGGGAAGGCATTACGTATCATTTTGTAAAATTGCAGTGAGCACCTCTTGCAGTAACTAGGTACCTGCATTCTATGACATTTCGCGTAATCTCGATTTCTTTCAATCAATGGATAATGTTAAAATGTCGCAAAGATTGCTTTGCCCGTGAACGTAAGCAAAGCGCCCGTACCGTTTGAGGCACATGTATAATTATCGATGGAACTACCGAAGCATGTATGCAAGCCAACACACAAGCAGCATGGAGCTGCTGCAGTTAAGTTCCCATTAAACTTGTTCTCTCTCATTAGCTGATAAAAGTTTACCTCCTTGTTGGCGAGCGGACTCCCACTCCGTCAGCGCCGAGCCGCCGCGCCGCCTCCGCGCCGCCTCCGCGCCGCCTCCGCGCCGCCTCCGGCGCCTCAGGTGGATCAAAGAACCCGCACTAAAAATACTAAACTAATTTCGGAATGCAAGTGCTTTTACCCATCACCATCCTAAAGCAAACTCTATTTACATATTCATAGAGAACAAAGTTATAGGAGGCTTTGTGCCCAATCGATACCTTTACAAGTCAATATGAGAGTCGGATTCGAAACGCCGCCGACCCGGATCGGATAAATTTAATTTTTCAATAAAACAATTTGAACAGGGGTCAATAGGATATTACAGTGAACAGCAGTACTTTCATTCTTTTTCAGCCATACCCAACTTTCACTTCCAAACATTAGTGTCGGCACTAACACTCCTCCATGCACAGCCAGTCGTGCCTTTTTGGACACTTTCCGACTGCTCATAAAGGCATGTAATCCTTATCCTTCTGTACCAATCCAAAAAAATATTGTTAGCGACGCGAACATGTACTTACCTTATGTTACCTACCTGTATGTTCATTGTTAATTGTGACAGGAGCGTGAGGGGCACGCGGGGCGCGCGGGGATAGCCCGCTTCTAGAAAAATCTACCCGATCAGTCGAAATTAATGCGAGCCGCGCGTGCGTCGCACGCTCCTGATTTTTTTTGTAATTTGCTTAGTGCTAATAAGTTCTCGGTAATAAATTTAGTTTGCTCAAGAAAGTTGTGTTTAGCGTATTTAATCACCATCACCTGGCGGCACTGGCTTCATTGGTCCTTCGAGCCGGATCATAAATGTTCCAGACACCGCCGCATAGCAAAAAAATGGTGAACACGCGCAGTACCGCTCGGAATGAAAGTCAAACGAAGGACAGTGCGCAGTCGCAAACAAGAATGGAAAATGATGATGGGAAATTGAAAGTGATCGATAAAGAAAAACTTGGAACAAGCGCTGAAAGTGCAAAAGCTGTAAAGGAAGTACTTACCGAACCGTCTCAAATATCGAAATCGTTCAAAACTAGAAAGTCATCATCATCATCTGCAAAATTGGTACAAAAGAAAAAGCTTGAGTTGGAAGCAGCAAAGGAAAAGGCTCGTATTCAAATGGAATTAATCGACAAAAAACTGGCAGCTGATTTAGCTGCTGTGGAAGAAGAATACAGTCCACAAGCATCGGAGTCCGACAGTCAAAGTGACGGCAAGGATATTGAAAAGTGGCTCGAGCGCAGCCAGCAGGAACTGGAGAAACAAAAGGCCCACGATCATGGTACTCTTGGAGGCCCACTGTTTTCGCCGCCGGATATCGACGGCACGAATGGTCCAGTTCAGCAATTGGCCAGCGCACTGAGGGATCTGGTTGCATCTACAGCAACCACCAGCCACAGCGCCAACCTACTTAGCCGCATCAGCACACCAAAAGAACTTCCTTTATTTTTTGGTGACCCTATGGAATGGCTGTCGTTCAAGAACGCATATGAGGAGTCTACAAGTATATGCAACTTTAGTTCAAGGGAAAACTTATGGAGACTACGAAAGTGTTTACGTGGTTCCGCTAAAGAAGCGGTTTCAGCGCTGCTGATAAGCACTACTTCGCCCGACATAGTGATGTCGACTTTGGAGCTACAGTATGGAAACCCGGATATTATCCTAGCAAGAATTTTAAGTGAAGTCCAAAAGCTTAACCCGTTACCGCAAGAATATCACAAGGATATAGTAACATTTTCAGTGAAAATAAAAAACTATGTAGCTTCGGTTCGTGAACTCAAACGGGAAGAATACCTACACGGTGTTAGTGTGGTGAATATAGTGCTCTCTAAGTTACCTACAGTGCTGTTATCGAAGTGGGCAGACTATAGCTACCCGCTTATAACCGAACGCAAGAAGGCTAGACTAGATATACTATCGGAATTCTTGAGCGAGGAAGCTATCAAGATATCTACGTGTAGCGCCAACCTGATTAACGTAAGATGGGACAATAAACGTAAGTACAGTGAAAATAACTCTGCTCATAGTCACACTGTATTACTACAAACTGATAAGTGTCAACAAAGTGATCAAAAGTGCCGTTTCTGTCGTGACGCTGTTCATAAATTAACTGATTGTAAAAAGTTTAAAAGGTCATTACGTAAGGACCGCTGGTCTTATGTGAAGCGCGTTGGTATATGTTATAAGTGCCTACTATCCCGACACGACCGGCAAACTTGTCCGGCCGCGGCCTGTGACGTTGATGAGTGCGGCGAGCCTCACCACCGCCTCCTGCATTATGTGCCGAGCTCGCAACTAAATAATGGTGCCATCACCGAGCAACCACAACCACAACCAGTAACAAACACTGAAACCCCCGTAGAAAATGTCAATCATATTTTAAATACCACATCAAATAGTTCAGTTTTATTAAAAGTGGTACCTATAGTAATTTATGGCCCTAACGGTAAATTCAGTAGTTGTGCTTTGCTCGACGACGGCTCCACCGTGTCTATGATAAGTGCGAAACTAGCGGCGCGCGCGGGTTTGCGCGGCCGGAAGCTGTCGATGCGCGTGCGCGGTGCCTGGGACAATACAGAATTGTTGTGTGATACGGAACTAATGGACTTTATCGAATAAACAAGGTGATAAATATTGTATCAATGTACGCAGTGTTAATGAACTAAGTTTACCTAAACAAGACTTAACTTTAGTAAAATTTGAGAACTTTCAGTACTTACATAAAATTAAAGATGAATTGAGTTTCGGTCTGTACAAACCGGAAGTGTTGATAGGACAGGATAATTTTCAATTACTGTTACCTTTAGAAGTAGTTGTAGGGGGGCCAATGGATCCGTGCGCGACCCGCACGCCGATGGGCTGGTGCCTTCACGGCAGGGTACCGCATGCACCTACGAAGGCTCTCGAGACTCATTCCACTCTTCTTTTGAAAACTGATGACGAGTTTACTGCAAGAAATGATGATGATGATGGCTGCAGCTTTCGCGATCTTCATGACGATGTACGACGTTACTTTTCTATGGAATCTATGGGAGTCTCTGCTACCAAGCCACGGCAGAACTCAGAAGACGAACGCGCCCAGCTTCAGTTGGAACAAACGGCCACAATCATCGATGGCAGATGGCAGGTGGGCTTACCCTGGAAGGACAATAATTGCGTAATGCCTAACTCGCTACCTACGGCTATGACTCGACTCAGAGGAGTGGAACACAAAATGAAAAATAACGCAGAATATGCACAAAGGTACCACGAGCGTGTACAACATTTACTACAAAATGATTACGCAGAAGAATTAGTAAATACAGAAACTACACAAAGGACTTAGTACCTACCCCATTTTGGCGTGGATAATCCAAATAAAAAGAAGCTGCGATTAGTGTTTGACGCGGCAGCTACCACTTCAAAATTATCGCTAAATGATTATCTGCTTAAAGGGCCAGACCTACTTATGTCACTTTTCGGAATAATGCTACGCTTTAGAGAAAATAGAATAGCGATAATGGGAGATATAAAGGACATGTTTTTGAGGGTCAAAGTTCGCCCTGAAGACAGAAATGCATTGCGATTTATTTATAAAGGAAACCCTACCACTGAATACGTCCCTGAAATGGTACAAGAACCTATAAAAACATATGCGATGACGTCACTAATATTTGGCGCTAACTGTTCACCGTTTATTGCTCAAACAATCAATCAATCAATTTGTAAAAAACAAGAATGCTCAACGCTTCGAGTCAACTATGCCTACAGCCGCTGCAGCTATATATACACAGCACTACATGGACGACTATATACATAGTTTAACAGATGAGCACACAGCGATCCAATTGATAAGAGATGTTACTTACATTCATTCACAAGGAGGCTTTGAAATTCGGAACTGGATAAGTAATAGCGAAGCGGTGCTAAACAGCGTGCCAAAAGAGGCTCTTGGTACCTCGGCTGTAAGGTTCAAAATGGAACAGCAATATGAAGGAGAACGAACTCTCGGACTTTTATGGCATACCGATGACGACACCTTGAGGTTCGATTTATCATTTAAAAAGGTTCCTGAAAATATAATTAATGGAAAAAAGGTACCTACAAAAAGGGAAATGCTAAGAGTAGTTATGTCAATTTTTGATGTTTATGGATTTTTATCGCCATTCACAATCAACGGAAAAATAATCTTGCAAGAGACTTGGCGCCTGGATATCAGCTGGGATGATCCCGTTAACGATGAAATCTATACCAAGTGGCTTAAATGGATATGTTTATTAAAAACAATAAATGAAATAAGATTGCCTAGGTACTACCTGGCAGCTACATCGAGTGTGAGCGAGATGGAGAGTGAAACTTGCCTGCCGTCACAGTCGCACCTCAAGCACCAGACGATTGCAAGTGCTACGCCCGTAGCGGGCGAGATGGCCGCTACGAGCGCTACGCGTGCTACGCCGCACATATCTACTAACGGGGAAGCGCTTATGACTAGAACTTGTTATATGAACCTACAGTTGCATATATTTTGTGACGCATCTACAAAAGCATTCTGCGCCGTAGCTTACTGGCGGTGGACAGATAACGAGTTAAACACACGCGTAGCATTTATTGCGAGTAAGTGTCGTGTGGCGGGCAATAAACCAATAACAGTGCCACGTTTGGAGTTGCAGGCCGCTGTTTTAGCTGCTAGACTGGCGGACACGATTACCAAAGAACATAAAATGATCGCTGAGCAGCGTATATTTTGGAGCGACTCAACGACAGTTCTACATTGGATTCGAAATGATTGTCGCAATTATAAAACATACGTAGCAAATCGTTTAGGTGAAATAGACGAACACTCGAAAATAAATGAATGGCGATACGTACCGACTAAATTAAATGTCGCTGACATCGCAACGAGAGAAACTTATGACTGCTCAGTCCTGCAAAATGAATGGCTACATGGACCTACCTTCTTACAGAAAACATGTGATCACTGGCCCGTGGACGTCATTGAACCTGCGAACAAAGAGTTAAATTTAGAACTTGTAAATGTGGTGAATATGGAAAATGATAACTTACCAGTACCTGAACCTACCAAGTTTTCTTCGTGGCTACGGTTACTTCGGGCGACTTCGCGAGTACTTACCTTTATTGACAAGGGACTTGAGGCCGTAATTCGTAAATTTGGACCAAGACAACTTACCAACAATCTGGATGACCACGTTATGGAAAAAGCTGAGCGACTACTTCTAAGATACTCGCAAGCTGAGTCATTCAGTGAAGAAATTACGCTTCTAAGAAATTCCAAGTACGTACCTACTACGAGTAAACTACTTACCTTGTCACCTTACCTGGATGCCCACGGAGTTCTGCGCGCTGGTGGCCGGATAGACGCTGCTGCCGACGTGCTGCCCGAAGTGAAGAGACCTGCAATACTAGATGGACAAAATTATATTACTCGTCTGATTGTGAGATATTATCACGTCAATGCTGCTCACGGAAATCAAGAAACGTTAGTGAATGAAATAAAACAAAAATATTGGGTTATAAGATTACGTCCAACTATTAAAAATGTTGTAGCAAAATGTATGCTATGCAGATTAAAAAAATGTAAACCGGAAATACCAAGAATTGGTGACTTACCTTATGCAAGGATGGCGCATCACCAACGTGCATTCACCTTTTGTGGAGTCGACCTATTCGGCCCAATGGAGGTCACTGTTGGGAGGCGTCATGAACTAAGATATGGAGTACTGTTCACGTGTCTCGCCGTGAGGGCCATTCACATCGAGATAGTTGCATCGCTGACTACTGATTCCTTCATCATGGCTCTGCGTCGCATGGCCGCGCGAAGAGGGTGGCCGCAACAACTTTTCTCTGATAATGGCACTAATCTTCGAGGTGCGCACGCTGAACTGAAAAGGTCCATACAGGAATTAAATGAGGATGATATGAAGAATGAGGCTATGATTCATGGCACTAAATGGACATTCATACCGCCCGCGAGCCCACACTGGGGTGGCGCCTGGGAGAGGCTTATCCGAAGTGTTAAGACGTCGCTACGAGTTGTACTCAAGGAAAGAGCTCCGCGTGATGAAGTACTGGGAACGTTACTAGCTGAGATCGAGAATATCGTTAATAGCCGACCGCTGACCCATGTATCCGTGGAACCCGGCAGCGTCGAAACCCTCACTCCAAAACATTTTTTACTTGGAACGTCTTTGGATTCGCCACAAATAGGTAAATTTGATGATACTGACCTGTACTTAAGGAAACAATGGCGAATTTCTCAGCGACTAGCGGATATGTTCTGGAACAGATGGGTGAAGGAAGTGCTACCTGACCTATTGCCTCGTAAAAAGTGGAACAAGGAACAACGAGCCCTGCAAGTGGGTGATCTAGTATATGTGGTTGACCCAAACGGGCCCAGGAACAAGTGGCCGAAAGGTCTTATTCAAGAAGTATGCCCTGGAAAGGATAAAAGAGTCAGAATGGTAAAAATAAAGACTATGACTGGCATACTTACTCGATCAGCTGTGCGCGTCGCCCGGATCCCGTTGGCTGATGAGTGCTGCTAGCAGCACTGGGGTGGGGTGTGTTAGCGACGCGAACATGTACTTACCTTATGTTACCTACCTGTATGTTCATTGTTAATTGTGACAGGAGCGTGAGGGGCACGCGGGGCGCGCGGGGATAGCCCGCTTCTAGAAAAATCTACCCGATCAGTCGAAATTAATGCGAGCCGCGCGTGCGTCGCACGCTCCTGATTTTTTTTGTAATTTGCTTAGTGCTAATAAGTTCTCGGTAATAAATTTAGTTTGCTCAAGAAAGTTGTGTTTAGCGTATTTAATCACCATCACCTGGCGGCACTGGCTTCAAATATGATGTACTCTAGTTTACTTGTTGAACTATACGATCAACTAATGACCACCACAACGGCAATTATTTGAACCTGAATAGTTTGTTTTGCAACTGTTTGCGGATAGTGTACGAACATTTTGTCAGAATGTTTTTTGTGAGCTCAATGTATGACTGTGTGTTTAAATTTCAGCTATTTTGTATTTGACATCAGATTTCATTGTAACTATTACTGACCGTATTTATTTGACTATTCAGTTTTGTAGGATTTTATAATATCTTATTTTTTTATAGCTGTTAATATTGTCTTTAATTAAAGTAATTGGTTAACCCGTGTTAATTAAAGTTAAGGTATATAAATACCAACATATAATATGTATTTATATACTGCATTTTCTATAGCTGTTAATATCATTATGCAGCTAAAATGTAGAAAATACAAAAACCGAGACTAGTTGTGCTACGGCGTAGACCTCTACGGCCGCGTAGCAATCAGCGTAGGAATCAGCGTAGTAGCGTCACACTGTGTAACGAACTCAGGTAGGTTTACGAGGAGAGAGGAGGGGTCCTCGTACCTACATTAGCTTGCCGACTCCGGCTTCCGAGAATTCTCCAAAACTCCGCTAATTTTTCTCTTTTCTCCTGAACCGGCTCTTAATGACCGCCTTTGAATATTTAAGGAGGCTCAAACAAGAAGCTAAGACAATAGCGATGATTGCAACCCCCACAACAGGCTTTGAAAACACTGCGCATTGCTGGTTGACGATCACGCTTTAATCGCATCACTTCTGTAATCCGGCGATGGAACGCAACGAACTTAATATGCGTAAAGTGTCGTTAATTAAGAACGAAATGTTTGATAGTCGGATTTATCCAAGTTACGTCAGACGATAGAAACTTCCATTTAGAGAATTATCTTTCCCTTTGTTTAGAGCTAATAAAAGGATCAATTTAATTTGAAAAGATAAACGTCGAATAAATTGGAGACTTTAATCGCAGGGAGCTTAAATTGTGAAAAGCTTTCATCGTTATTGATGTCTCGATAATAATAAGTAAATGACGGTAATGAAGGTTATCTCTGCCGCCGAGCTATTTTGAGCTCTATTTCGACGAAGGAAATCTTTTAGTTACGCGATGATGGTCTCCCGGCGGCGGCGTGCGGCCGACATGCGGAAATTACAATTGCTAGTAAATCTGCCTCCTCTGATCCTCCTCACACGCACACACATGCAAGCGTTCCTTTAAAGGGAGCCTTCCAGTACACCTGAGGCCAGCTGAGAGTCTGGCGGCGACTGTTAATGCGGCTATTGGTCTTCAGTGGACGGTGCGCGGTGAAGTGTAGCGTGTTCGTAGCTGCCATGATCCTGTTCCCCGAGCGACGAGTGTGTGTGTGTGTGTGTGTGTTATTGAAGTGAAAATGAATATTATTTATTTAGTATTATAAAATATTCTAGAAACATTCATAGACTTCAAGCTATTTAATATTGTTAGTTAGTCATCCTCTTCATTTACATAAGCTTAAAAGCATGGTGATAACGGAATTATTGACGACATTGTAATAGTTGAAACATAATAATGAATAAATAAATAGCACGCAACATTCACATACATAGTCCTGACCCCACACTAGGATTATCTGTGTCGTGGGTATCAGAAACTACGTGTACCTACCATGGTACCACAACACCCAGACCCGGAACTAATATTTGCAGATCATGGAATTATTTGTGAAAAATTGCGGGAATCGAACCCGCACTCCTTGCGTCTCACAAGGACCCGCTACGCCATAATCGATTACTACGGAATTCATTGTAATCTGTATTGGAAACGTTTGGTGTATAGTTATGAAAAGGGTCCAGAATCCGTTTCCTTGAGAGTACATACAACAAATAACACAAGTTGAGGGAGCGGGTGAGCCTGCGAGAGACGGACATTCTCGCAGGCACCTGAATAATAAAACTCGTAATAACGGAATAACTCGCAACGTAACCGCCAACTCTCCTCTACTATTGCATTTTTCTTATATTTATTTAGCTGTTCTTATCTATGGCTCTGGCGATATTTGACGTTGGAATCATTCTTTCTCTGTAGTTTCATAAAGTGCAAATAAAAGCAAAAATAACCGAATACATCTTATAGGAAAGCGAGCGTTCGCTTTCTTGTTTTGTTATTTACTTTTGTCGTAGGCGACTACAATGCAGACAGGATTCACGTTTAACATCACTGACGTACTCGTAACTTGCTTCCGTGCGACCGAGAAGTTCCTGCGTCCTGACAATACTCGCTTGAAACTTTTGTCGCGCCTCGGAACCACTCCGCTACTAGAAATTGTGGAGATTACTTTCATGCGGCGCGAGACTCAACGCCTAAATTACGTGGGAGAGAAATAACTTCCGCAGTCGACTTTAAGAACTGTTTCTTTGCTTGTGGATTTAGTTTTAATACTACTTTTAATTTTTAATGTAACTTTTCTGAGCAAATTTTAAAACGTAGAAAATTTGCAAAGAAAAGCTTCTACCACCAATATGTTAACGGTTTACGTAAATAATGTGCACGTGCGCAAGTAACGAGACATTCAGACAACTAGTCTAGGTATTCGCACTGAAAAGCACGGAACGTGTTATTTGAGTTCAAAACATCAAAATGTGATAAATGCCGCGAATGGCGCGTGTCGCAGGCACTGCTGCGGCTCTGCGGCCAAGTGAACGACACTTTGACAACTTGTCGCGGAGTCTCAGAGACGCGCGACGCGACTCGAACATGTGTCGCATCGAACGCGTGTCTTCATAACTATGAATATTTGAAGGTCATTGTAATACTGGTTTCAAGTAACATATGTACTTCGCAAATCCTGATATTTCAGTGCTAGCTGTAACCGGAAAGCTCACTAACGTAAGTACGTTATCGATTACTTGTGTTTCATTTGTATAGCTGCTGACAACGCCACGTTATTGCCAAAAAGCTCCTACTCATAAACAAGCATGTTTACAACCGCCATACAACTTGTATTACAACTTTATCGAGCACAAGTCTATGTGATAGGTTCAACAACCTCTTACTCGTATCTCCTCGTATACTAAGCCTTGGGCTATACACTATGAAATAGAATCTACTCTAGGATCACACTAGCTAGTCTGCTGACTAAACTGTTTAGTCGGAGGATGTGTGTATAGCCGCGTACACACTCGGCAAGGCGCGAGGCGAGGCGCTTGGTGAGGCGCGAGGCGAGGCGCGAGGCAAGGCGGGAGGCGAGGCGCGAGGCGAGGCGAATGACGGGTGAACAGCACGCCTCGCACACACAACACACAGACATAATGTTTTTTAAAGTATGAACTTACCGCTAGATACGGAGATACTCTAACCGACAGTTTCCCCCTCTCATCTAAGGAAAATCTTCGGGACGTTCTTCGACTCGAAGCGCCCGATAGTCTATACTATATACTTAGTGTTATTTCCCTAAGTGTGGGTTAAAACTTTAAATACAAATATATAGTATTCTGTTGCCGGGACGAGCGGTGATTGTGTGAACCAGATACCTTTTTTTTATTCGAATTTCTCACTATACTTGACTCTATAAGACTGTCGACGAATTGGGTTGGAGACAATTTTATGTGTTTAAATTAGCATACATTGGCTAAGCCAAGGTTTCAATGAAAAGAACACAACTTGAATATGACAGTAGAGTTCATGAAGTCTGTCGTGTGTCCTAGTTTTATTCAGTGAGCCTTGAAGCGGCCGCTGCCAAGTGAGCCCGTCGATGCCAAATACTTTGGCAGGGAGCTCGCACTACACACTACTTTCTGAAAAACACTTTAAAAAGCATGAGTATACAAAATCATGGGGGTTGGAATACAAACACGTTAGATATATGAGCCCCAACGTTAAGCCCTGTTTTATGTTTGTAGCTATTGGTAAGCTACCTCCCTGCGAGTTTCCGGGCGCGGTGCTCGTGCAGGACGTCACTGCTCGCGGCAGTGCCAACCTGCACGTCAGGCTGTTACAGGATCCTAGTTAATTGAGGAATGCGGCAGCAGGGAGCTCACCATCCCGCGGTCGAGGGCGTAGCGATGTCATTTATGAACATCAGAAACTATTTACCTCATAACATCGCAAATTGCATGAGCACGTCTCACGCCGATATCATTACACTCCCTTCCAGCGACAAAGCAATATCATTTTATTAATAACACAGTATCGATGGTGGTATAGGTTTTAGTAGGTAATTTCAGAATTGGTGGGAAATAAACTCATGTATTTGGAATTATTTAGGAACGTGGAGTGACGTCACTCGACGTGAGCGCGTGGATCGGACAGGCACTACGCGTCGATGGCACATTATCATTACGGCAAATGATTGTTGGTCAAACAGCGCCAGCGTTACTAGCACAGATAACCCACTTCGGCAGAGAGCACTCTTATCGAACATTTCTTACATATCTCATGGCTTTGGATAACGCTTATAAAGAGCTGCGCTGGATAGACAAGCGTCTAAACCGCTCTTGACAACTCATCGGGAGTTGTTAATGACATGAGTGAGCCAGCTGTTCTGTTCTCGCCATCATGGGTTTGCGCAGTTGGTCGCTGTCTGTCGATCGAACTCTAATTAGCGGATTGCGATCACTTTAATCGACAAATGGCCGCGGCCGCAATAACTGGCTCACTAGTACATACCTACTTCTCCATTGGAAATTAATGTTTAAGGAAGTCAGAGGAACCTTTTATTATTTCCGATTATTTTATTTCCTTATTATTTTACAAACAATATTTTGATTGTTAAAGTTATTGTTACACCATGAAGTTAGTTTATTCACGGGGTTGTCCATTAGCGGCTTATAATATCGGTAGCTCCGTAATGAGCTGACCAGGTCTTGTCTGGTGACCGACGAGGCTCGTGGGACCATCCCCCCTCTCTCTGACGTCACCCCCCGTTCTACCTTTATGAGTAAGGCGGAAGTTTCTAGTCATTTTCGGAAACAAGATAAGCCTTCTAATTCTTCCATTTTTCAGAATACTTGATGATTTTTATAAAGCACTAGCTTCCGCCCACGGCTTTGCTCGCGTGGTACCTGCATAAAAAGTAGCATATATATTCCAGGTACAGAACTTTATCCAAGTTTCAACGAAATCGGTTGAGCCGTTACGGCCTGATTGAACAACCAACATCCAAACATCCTCACAAACTTTCGCATTTATAATATTAGTAGGATTTAATATTATGATCTTCACTAAGGCTGGCCACATACCATCGGAAAATTATCTGGGCAGCCTAAGCCAATACCTCCAGGTACATAATAAACTGTTGAAGTTGTTACCACATCAGTATCTCGTTGTTAAGTATAAAAATTGTAGCGAAGTAAGCTTCGCTCGTTCTATTTTTCAAGTCGATATTTATTTCCAAGGCATATAAAATCGAATTTTCTAAGAACCCGGGCGGCGGCGGCGGCGGCGGAGGCAGTATCAAAGAAATCCTCTGCCTCAGGCGGCTTCTTAATACGATAACATAGAAAAGGAATTTACAAATCTGCATTTTGCCATCAACCTCAGATCAGTGGTAGGATATAGGTAACTAACGAGAAATATTTTCCGGAATCTAGCTGAGGAGTTAACATAAATAATATCACCGAAATGTTTTCAAAATAACTGAATATGTATTGCGTATCGTTAAGTATATCAAATTCACATAATAAGCTATGCTAAAAAGGTAGGTTAGCATCTTGATAATGTGGATAGTTTGGAAAGTCGTTGCGGTGCACCTCAATGCACACGATCCTTCTTATCGGCCCTTCAAGACACAGTGATGTAAGTTCAATAAATACTTAATTCATAATTTTATTTTTATTTTATTTATTTGGGAAGATAAACAGTCATTCATACATAACACAATAGGTAAACAGTAAGAGGCATAAGGAATGAGTAAATGTAACCCACAACATCATCCACAGATTATAATTCGATAGAGTACGAATTGATGGTCTCTATTGGCCTAATCTTTTTGAGAATAAATTTCTTTAAACCTAATTGATTGCCTACGACCGGCCGTATCATCAATTATATCGGCAACTTTGATTCAGAGGTAAGCCTGAGTGCGGTGCTGCGGCGGCCGGCGCCGGCTCCGCGATGGCGGCAGGGGCAAGCACACACTCTACCGCGAGGCGAGGCCTACCTAGTATCAGACTACAGTTACATATAACAATATGTTGCTATCGTGAAAACCCCAGTCCGTTCAACAAGCAGTTCTCCTTAGTATAGCACTGAATGATTTCAACGCAGAGGTTTTTCTACTAACAAGCTCTTTTGCCTTGACCGCAGCTCATTGGCCGGAAAGTAATCAACGCGAGCTCCATTTACCTATTCCATGCATCAAAGGAGCTCTCAATGCACGCGCCATACGTTAAGCGCAACCGCATAGAAGACTGACCCAAAACCGTCACAAACAAACCTAGGTACACCGCCCCTCCCACACACAACACACAACACAACACAACACACTGCATAGGTACAGTGCGCGATTTTAATCACGGCAGGTAAGTTTCAAAGCAGCGAGCTGTTTCAATAGGTCGGCTCGCGTATTCTCAGGCTGGTACAGTATGCGGCGATTCATAATGTATGTTGGCAAGACGAACGAAGATGCTCTACTATGATGTTATCTCTTTGTTATGTCTCTTAGCGCTCTGAAAACCATGCGGAAACTGGTTTTCAATAAAATAAAACCAGTTTAATTATGTTCCAGAACATGCCAACTAAGTATTTTAACAAATAAAAATATACTTATTCATTGCATTGCAGCATTTTTCTTATTGTAGACACTGTCTTCCATTGCTCCATTTACTTTTAACGATCTAACTAAACTATCATTTATTATAATAAAACGATTTGTATAATAAATGAACCAGGTTCGATTCCCGATTCGTGTAAACTTTTACTGAAGATCGTTGAATGCACTTTTTCATTTCCCTGAAATAGACGAAATGGTTCCTTAAAACAAATATCTCAATCTCTATAGTTTAAGAGTTCTCTTTTCTGATCCTTCGTGATGGATCACCCCGTGCCTGTACACGGACGCTGTTGTATCAGAAGATTTTTGTAAAGATCCCTGCACGAGCCTCGAAAGTGAACCTTAGACAGTACGCGTATGGTACGTTCTTACATATTTAGTATGCGTTCGTTGTTGGTTAAACTGCTGGCCGCATAGAAATATGCCTTAAGTCATAATTGAGTGAACATACGAGTAGGTTCTGTTATTATCCGACTTTAGATGTTTTAAAGCGTAAATCACTGTTGAAATTTTTAACATGCGTCTGTTTCTTTAATAGTTCCAAAACAGCACCGCCCCGAAATAAAACCTAGTCCTTTGTCGAGAAGTACTTCTCTTGAAATATTTACGATATTTGTGAACTCTACCTAAATAATGTAGAATTAAAATTATGAATAAATAGATCATCCTCAACGCAGCATCCGATTGGCAGAGTGGGGGTAAACTTTATGAATATGTGTTGTCGGAAGGAGCCGTCACAGCTCGTCTCAATCCATTCCAATCGGATGTCTGCAGGCGCGGTCTGATCCTCGGGACGGATATTATTATACGCCATGAGTCGGGGTGAGACCAAATCTGAGGATTTAAAAGCCTTTTGTGCACTGCCTTTAACTGCTACACTTCGGGATTCATTGATACGTTTAATCAACTACCTAAACGAAATAAAACTCCACCCGTCGATAATCTATTAGCATCGATAGGTTCCGGGGCAGACTCCGAAGATGCGGTGCATCGTGGGAGTCTGTCCTATGGTGGTAACCCATCTCTTCGTGGGTAGAGGTGGTAACGTATGCGATAACATAAATTATTGAGATCCTGAAGTTAATTTATTTAAAAAAAAACATTAAATATCCCACAGTTATTATAATAATAGTTTTAGCTTCATATGAACCAGAGTATAAATCTAGGTACATAATTAATGTATCGCAAATCGGTGGTTAAGTGAACGTTTGCCTGTTTTCTAAACAGCTGAAAAGTGGGTCAAAGGAGATCGTAACATTGAAGTGGTTGTAATGTGTGGAGCCCCGGCGGCGCGGCGGAGGCGGCGCGCTCTCTCTGCCAGCTGCGAGAGAGCACGATCAGCGATAGCCGAGAGGGGTGCCGGGGGGCTTCCATGGATGTAGCCATGTTAACAAGCACTTCGTTCAGTTGAATTAAAACCTGTATGGGCCGTGTTTTTGCTGCGAACAATACATAATTAATTCTTGCTTTATTCCTAAACACGGCCGAAGCTACGCCTCCGTTAGCCAGCGTATAGTTTATACCAGATTCAGGCAAAATGCACCTTAATTCCGTGGCGTTAGGTGCTGGTGTGGGTGAGCGGTAGAGTTTGCGGCTGGTTATGAAATGTTGAAGAGTCTCAGTGCCGTGACGCCGTATTATTTAGCTAAATGTTTCCCTCGCGCCGGCACAATGCGGGACGGACCAAGTCGCGGGACAAAGCTATTAAAGTCCACTTGGCTCTTCAAATATTATAAAGGTAAAGATGACTTGTTTTATGAGAACTTTGAAGAGCTATTTTATTTACGAAGTAATACTTTATTTCAAAGAGATGACTGCTACGAAGAAATGTGGATTAATTGTCGGTGTAAACTTGAGCGATTGAGGGGGCATTATGGATGGTCTGGCTGGTCTCCGCTAGAGATGCTTTTGCGCTGGACGCAATTACGTCATAGGGAACTTTATCTCTGGTTAATAATAATATGTTTCTGTTTGGAACATGAAGAGTTGCGGTGAGTGCGGTGAGTGCGGTGAGTGCGGCGGCGGCGTCGCGCGCACTCCTCGCATACCCCCCTATCTAGTACTACACCCGACAGTACGTGAAACCTCCACACCTACAGCTACAGTTAATGTATACGTTTTTAAGGATGCGTTTTTAAGTTTTTATTAGGCTTCAATTTTACCAACCACAAATATTTTCTGTATGTTACTTCTCGTTTAATAAATAGAGCAGCTTTTAAGAGCAGAAGACCAAACCCGAATTCCAGTTCTAGAATCATAACCTCTCTTGCTTAAACCATAGTTGGATCAAATTAAATTCAGTATTAAAACATAATATTGTGTTAAAATGCAGCAAACGTTAATTGTTTTTCGATTGCAGATTCATTCGTTTAAAAATATATGTTCTGAAACTTGATAACACATGTCATGCGCACTTACCACTTTAGAAGCCTTTACGTTTTTTTATTAATAATGCTTTCTAAATTTTAGTAGCTTATTAGATTTTCCCGGCCATTTAATTAAATAATTAGCCGGATTCCTTTCATAAAGTCCATTAGCCGCGCTAAATTGCCCTTTTTAAATCCGTGCGGATTGTGCCGCGCGATTACGCTCCACCTCGCCGCCCTCCGCGCCCGCTCATCGGGCCATTCGTCTACCAAACCTTCGTTATTGATTTTCAATTAGGTACCTATTAACAAAATATTGGCTTATATATTTAGAAATAAGATTGACTATACTAATTTTACGCGGTCCTATTAAATAGACGGCAACGCGTGCGTGTTGTCGCTGGTATTGCAAGCGTTAATAAATAATAATAAATATTCCGGGCATATCACACACGGTCAACTGATCCCAAACTAGGCATAGCCTGTACTATGGGTACCAGAGACTGATATACATAATAGATATATATTTAACACCCAGACACAGAACAAACATCTGTGTTAGTCACAAATGTTTGTCCAGTGCGACCTATAGCGCAGAAGGCAGAGTTACTAGGTATCAACTGAGCTATGAGGTCAGCCAGTAATAGGCTACGGTAACCACTTACCAACAGGTGGACCATATGATTGTTTGCCACCATAGTATAAAAATAAAGGCGTTCAACTGCGAGAACTCGCGCCCTGAGGCTTCCGTCGTGGGCTCGAATCCCGGTCGTGCACCAATGGATTTACCAGTCAGAAAGTCAGAAAATCAAAATTCTAAATGTAAGAATTGACAAACTTATATTTGCGGTCACTCACGTAGTAATTGTATGACATTGACCGCAAATATAACTTTGTGTCCTAAAAAACTTCGAAATTCCTTAATTTCAGACTTTTCCCTTTAATTGTGTAACAAAAGCTCCTAGCATTCCAAATTTCAGAATTGTGAGGTAACTGGAAGTACCCTAGAGGTTTTTCATTTTTGCCATTTGTAAAAATTATTCTTATTTATTTATCCTTATTTATTTATTTATATCACAACATACACCTACCATTACAGGCGCACCCAATGCGATAGTGTACTTAACTTATCTATTCACTACCTTAATAAGTAGAGTCAAGGTTTCTATACTAATATAATACTAGGAAATTGTCAGCAGTGGTCGGATATTTAAAATAACAAATTAAATTCAATTTAAAACTACAACATAAAATAATCAAAATCAAATTTAAAAAAAACTTATAATAATACGACAATAACAATTAATTAAATTATAAAAAGGTAGGTCACACGACATTAAAACATAAAATAAATAATACAGCCCTTGCCAACTCGTTCAAGGAGCAGTGAAATATATCTATCTTCTCTGCAAAGAAAAGTGAATATATTTATCTATCTATCTTCTATTATACATTCATTTGGTGGAATAATTTCAAGTTGATACCTTTAGCTGTTTCTGAGAAAAAGGGTCTTGATAGATGGACAGACAGACAGACGGCTATATGCAGTCATATCGGTGATATCGGAAAAAACTGCATAAACCTTGATTAAAAATACTTTTTAAGCTTAGTCCTCAATGAACACACAATAAGTATAAGCTGATCTGTGTCACTAGCTACTGGGTCATTCACAGAATAATAGTAAGCGCTCTAATGTCACTCACAGCAAGTCGCAGGCGCATATCTAATGTAGGGAGAGCCAAGCCTCTTTCACCAAGATATTATAGGGTTTGTGGTTTTTTTTTTTTTCTTACATTGCTATGGCGTAATTTTTACTCGACTCTGACTACACCAGTGTCTAATAAACCATTAAATATTCATATGAATGTACCCATACATCGCAATGTTTGTACGGAAGCAATATCGATTGGGAGCAGCGAGCCGGCGATGGAGCGCGGCCAACTGTACCTACTAGCTCCCAGAAGTAGGTACGGACATCATCACGTATTTAGCAGCGCGATGCCAGCGCCGACAGCCGACAGCCGGCGGAACTCATGTTTACTAAATTCAAATATCATTGGAATCATTTTTAGTGCATAATATTTCGTTTTCTGGAGGCTGGTTTTGCATAGAACGTCTGATGTGTTGAATTTTGAGTTTTAGAAGCTTTTATTTGATTTAGCTTTGAGGGTTATAAGTATTGTTTTTATCACATTCACCATTAACCACAAATGAAAGCAGTACGAGCTCAGAGTGACGAAAGACGCTAAAAACATTGAAGCGTGAAGAAAACGCTGATCCGCAGCGTCCCCGCCCCGGGCGGCGCGGCCCGGCGTCCCCGCCCTCTGACGTCACCTGCAGGGACCTGACAAATGCAAATAATATAATCCCTTGCGTCCGAACCCTCGGCGCGGGCGGCTGAGCCTCGTTACGGGGACACCTTTATAAAGATGTTCACGTGTTATGCTAATGAGATGGCCGGACTTGGTGAATTCGTGTGTGTAACTATTTGAAATAAGATAATAATGTTTTACGGAATATTATAAGGGTGAATGCAGTAAGTATAGAATCTTTGTAATGTAGGATTTAGCTGGACTTGACCGGACCTAATTAGGCTCTTGGTGGCTCAATACACTCAGATAGGCTGATGGGTTAACTCGAAATAGAAATATCATACCACGCGCCTAAAGGCTAAAATAATAAAACCACTAATGTCAACGTAGTCATATAAAGGCATCGCGGTTCAACTAGAATAAACAAGTGGCACGAAGAAAACGCTAGTGATAAAAGTGCGCGCTAGACTCGATTCTAATGTCTAGTTAGATGCGCTTGGTCTCCTAGTCCGAGTTGACACGAGCGTCCGAGTTGGCGGCAGCGCTACGACGGCGTGCGTGCCCGAGTGCGAGTACGGAAGCGCAGCGCTTCGGTATGAGCTGCTGTGCCCTGCAGCGTGGCCAGACCCTCTGAAAAGGGAGGTTTTGCGTCCTACTATGGCTCTGCGGTATCTGCGATATTTGATGTATGTTCGTAAAAACACAAGTTTGTTCAAAAAAATAGTAATATTCATTATGTAAATACTAGAAACAAAGATTAAACTTGTTGTTCCCACAATTAGGCTCGCTAGGGTTACTTACATAAAATAAACTAACGTGAATTCAACTAAATTTAAGACGTTTCAAAATAATCCATGCGAATTCAATGAATAAATGAAATGGATACTGAAAACTATGGCTTTCAATATTTCCCGTTGCCAATTTGTGATATAAAAATGTGGACACCGCCCATAGAGCGGCTCATAAAATGTGAAATATCTCGATGGATTATAGTCACCCCCGAGATGTAATGATCGAAGCCAATGAGCCGTGAGCCGTGAGCCGTGAGCCGTGAGCCTGATCCTGTTAGCGGCTAATGTAGTGTGGCGCATGTGGCGACTGCTCCACACCACTCACATAATACTTTACTATACCAAGTCAAATCGACATGTTTCTACTACCAGCTGATTGAGAACCGTTGGATAATTCATGCACAGCTCATTTGTACATTCATCATCATCATCACCAGCCTGATAAAGTCCACCCAAAGAGTGCCATGATGAACGCTCTTGAGCCTTCTCCATCCACCAACTTCCCACAACATTCACGATGTCGTCGATCCATCGAGTGAGGGGCCTTTTAACGCGTCGCTCGGTTCGTAGTCACCATTCGAGAACTTTTCTTCCCCAACGGTTGTAGGTTCTGCGAGCTATATGGTCTACCCACTGCCACTTCTACCTGCTAATTCTGAAAACTGTGTCGGTGACCTTGGTTCTTCTACGGATTTTCTCTTATTCGATTTGTAAATTATCCAAACTGTATACAGAAATTGATTATGAAAGCGAACAATGCATCCGAATTCCATTCCGCAATAAGATACAGTGAGTGACTCAACGTAGTCTGTAAGCAGACATCGTTGCCACTTCATCAACATTCATCACGAAGTCAGTGTCTATTCTCTGTATTTCGTATTCTCGTAGCTCTCACTACGGCGTAGCGCGTGCTACGAGTTCGTAGAGGTTCGTAGCGTCGCGCGTCTAACTTACTAATTTTGTCGTGTCGCGTGTCGCTGACGGCCAACGTCACTTTTATACCGAACTTGTCGGTCGCGGGTCAGATCTGTCCCGGTGCTAACCAACCCATTGGTTGTTTTGCACCGGAACAGGCTGAACCCTCTTAGGGGTTGCTTCTCAGGAATGCCCTTCTTACCGAACACACAATCCAAACAAGTCTCTAGGAGCAACGGATTTGGCTCTGCCATTTACTGTTTTATAATATATCCAGATAACTTTATGAAATGGCTTAAGCATGATGGCATGAGCAAACAAAGCATAACGCCATGAGTTTTGGTAATTTATGAGATCTGCGTTATTATGGCTTGTCTTAATTAATCCACAGCCATCATCAGCCTGCAGAAGTCCACTGCTGGACAAAGGCCTCTCCAAAGAGTTCCACGACGAACAATCTTGAGCCAACCCACAATATTTGCAATAAAGTCGGCAATAAAGTCTGTTCTACGAATTTAGAAACTTCGAAATTTTTCATTGAAAAAAGTCAATGCTGCTATCGGAGCTGTTTCGGAGTCAAATCAGTTCAAACTCAATGAATCAGCTGTTTTAGAGAGCACTCGCGGTGCCGAACTTCTCGTACGTTTAGTTTAGTAATTACTTATAAAAATGATAAGAATTCAAAAAACATATAATTTGAGAAACTTTAGCAAAAAATGTAGAAAAAAAATTGAACGCTACGTTTTTTTTCGCTAATATTCTTTCGTTTTGATGCTAGAATAACCCCCTTGTGGGGTAGTATACATGTTATGAATCACCTTGTACTAACCCGCTCATAGCACTCCGTGTATACTTAAAATGAGTGAGTTGTTGTAATAGACTCTCCCTCTCCGGCACACGTGACGTGCGGAATAGCTAAAGAGTACTAATTACAACCCCATCCCCCCCAGTGCCCCCCACCGGAGCGACCGCGAGCTGAATCACAATGTGCACAGGCGTAGGGCTTAGTACTACGAAATATTCCTAAGTGAGGGCCATCATCCTAAAATTTAATACACACAAAAAAAATTTTAACACATCGAGTGGATTTTTCAATATTGACAGTAGGTGTAATATTGTGGGCTAAAATTCATGAATGCGACACACGCTAGTCTTTGCGAATAAAGGTGCGTGAGTGACCTGCGGGACGCGTGCTTCTCCAATGAGTTGTGATCGCTTCGAGCCGCGGCGGCGCGGCGGCGCGGCGGGCGTCAGCGCGGCTGTCGGCTGTGACACCGTCCGAGCTCACAGCGCCCGCTCATAACATAACACTCCACAGTGATTTTCATAGTATAGACAAGGGCCCACTAATCCACGAGTAAATACATTTTTCAAGGACGAGTGTTGATTTCGTGGAATCGTACCTCTCTCTCTTCACTCGCTGGCGACTGATCCAATTACAGGATGAAGCACTCATCAGTCCGTCCGGCCGTCCACCGCGCCGGGGCCGGGGCGCCGCCGGGGCCGGGGCGCCGGGTCCGACAATAGCGTCGCATTAATTATGTATCTTCCTCAAAATGAACCTAATAAGCTTTGGAAGTAATTTGAAGTTGGTTTCATTAGCCGCTCATTTTCCGCAATTACTCATCTTGTTTCCGTTTTTCAAGTAAATCATTTAATTTTCTGGTCATTCCGAAGAAATCCGTATGTTATGTATGAATCTATGTCGGGAGCTTGGTTCTGATTTTGCGAATTGGCTCATTTTGCATTTTATCAGCTTTTCAGTAGACACGTCAGATTTTTCAAATTGGCTCTAAAAGTGATCAAAACATCATCGGTTTCCTAAAAGGACTGGCATCTTGACGATATTTATGATTAGCTCTGTTGGTCTCCTTGGTTGATGCAACGAGAACATAAATGACGATGTTTCCCAAGAGCCACCCATCCGAGTCGGATTCGTCAGTTGACCTACGTCAAAGTTGATCCTACCTAATAGAGTCGTCTAACCCAAATAGACGAAGTTGTCCACTGAATGTTGATTGATAGACAACGTCGCATCTATGCATATGCGATCACTTAAAATGTATGGGATTAAAATAAGTTTCGCACGTCCCTGTAGAAAAATGGCGGTTATCAATCAGCTGTTGTACTTATCAAATTATCAATTGTTTATTCTGAGATGTTGGTTATTTCGGCCCTCTGACATCGAGGCGCAACAAACATGTTATTGGCCGTCATATATCTCCTTCCCCCGACAACAACTGGGGAGATATAAAACGTGATACGAGATAAAAGTTGGCCTCCGCGAAACTAATAAAAATTCAGCAACTAAACACAACTAAACACATGGTACTTACCCCCATCAGTAGTTCCATCGCTGCTGGCCTGCGGGGGGCAGGTGGAGGGGGCAGCGGGGGCAGAGGGGGCGGGGGTGACCGTTACTGACATTCCAATTTCGTGTACACAATCTTTAGCTCAACCTAAATGTTTCCTTGTTGGTATGAATTGAAATAAAAATATGAAATCCCAACATAAACATTTTCAATATAAAATGCTGCCCTCGTCTCGCAAGTTAGGTGTCCAACTACGCCTTCACTTACAGTACAAAAAAGTGTATGAAGTAGTACCTACCAAGTCCGTCATTCCCAAAGAGCTTATTATTTAAAAAAGGAAGGCTCTTTAGGAATTAGTCGTCTTGAATCATTCATTCATCAATAAAACTTTTTTTTCTTGCATAACGCATTGATATAGAAATATGAAATAAATTGGTTTCAAAAAAGTCCCATACCAAATTCATTACTGAATTAATTAGTAACGTTATTGTTTCTTGCACTAACCCCATAGGAGATACCCTGCATAACCTTACTAAGCTGAACTGACTTCGGAAGTGTGGTCTGCACTGTGCTTGCTCCGACAAGCGCCTTGCCAATTGATTCTACAAGCTTATTAATATTTATTGGAAGAGCCCAAAAAAGCTATTTGTTCGTTTACAACTCGTAGTCTACGGAACTATACTATAGGCACGTCTATACGAATAGTTCGTTTACCAAAACGTGTACCGTTGGCAGTAGGTCCGGCGGGGGCGGCTGCTCGATGACGTCACACTAATGCCTACTTATCCTGCGATAGTGCTCCCTTACAGTATCCTCTCAGCTTAGCGACTTATCTTAACGGGTCGGATTCAGTTTCCATCAATTATAGACACTGTGTGATGGGCCGAGTACCTACCTATAGTAGTATGCCAATTATTGCCAATAGAGCCAGTCAAGTCAGTAGGTAATCACCTAGGTGCTAGGTAGCCGGTGCCGATGACGGTGGTGAGAGTGACGCGTCGACGGTAACTGAACGGCGACCTAAAACCATTATTAAGTACATGGCCCTGGCGGAAGAATAGGCCCCTCCATATCTCCTACCCGAAAGAAATAAGCTAGGGGATGGGCAGCAGCGTCCCCTATTTTCAAAAACATAGCTCTAACTGCGCTCGCCAACCCGCGTGCTCAGCGTGGTGAGTATGGGCACTCCTGAAATCAGTGGAGGCGGCCGATGTTCAGACTTGAATGATGATTACTCTTTTACGCTATTATTATCTATGTAGTAAGTTTGTATAGAATTCGAATTCAAATGTCACAAGTTTCATACAAAATACGAGTGATATAAATCATCCGAATCAGTATCATCAATTACCCGGCATTTTTCTAGTGCTAAAATAAAACACAGAGGGAGAAAAACGTTCAGCTAATAAGATGAATACCGAATTGTATTCTTGTACAAAACCCCGCGAAAAGGCATAACAAATTGCGGCAGGAATCAGGATGAAATGGATAGCAATTTCTCGGTAGTTTTGCCGCACGGAGCACGCGCTCGTGAGGAACGACGAGCTCCGAGCCGCAGGGAGCGGTGCTAGCCAGTACCTCCACTTTGAGTAGGTACTTTATATGTGTGTGTGAGGCAACTTATTTGTATAGGCACCTATTTCAATACACTTGACACGTTTCATCTTCTGATATCTAAGAACAAGGCTTCATGATTATATTAGGTTATGTAGATGCTTTAGTTAGGTGCTGGTTTAATCTGCGGTGTGCGGTTGGTCTGGCCGACGCCGACGCCTGGTGGGCTAGTTCTGCGTGAGGGATGAGCCGCGGCCGGTCGGAGCCTCTCCCCCTCAAGCGCTAACATTTCACCGGGCACGTCTGCTGGCTTCAGCAGCACTACGCAACCGAATTACGGGCTACTTTAATAAAGCACAACCAAACCGAGCCGAAGAGTTTCGAACAGTCAGTAGTACTAACAAGATAGTTAAAGACGCTCCGTCTGTAATTGCGGTGTCCGCCTGCCGCCCCCGTCAATAGCGCCTTGATCAGCGTCAGCGGGCCGACTCCGTGAGCGAGCTGAGTCACCGCTCGCGGTTCCCAATTACTCGGAAACTAATCCAACAGTGACCAGCTACTGCGACACGAGCGTGTTCCCGTGGCGGCCGCCAAACGTCTCTTAACAACACGGAATTGGACTTAGTTGCATCACGGTAAATCACTTGTTTTTGTTTAACAAACATTTTGAATTCATGTTTGAAAATAAACGACTGTGGAACCGGACGTGCTGGCCATGCTGAACATTACAAAATACTTCCCAGACTACTACTACTACCCAGAGGGGTGTGCAGAGACCACGGCTTTCCACTTGCTACGATCCTGACTTACCTCTTTTGTTTCATTCACTCTCATCACACTCCTCATACATGCTCGTCGGTTAAGGGTACTCTTGACCTGGCCTTTTTCCAAAACGTCACCGATAAACGTACGCCTAGGTCTCTAGGTCTCGCCCTTCCATTGTCCCATTCACACTCGCCTTTTACACCTGCTTCGTCAATCTTCTTTCGTTCATCCTCTCTACATGACCAAACCATTTTGATTTATTAAGCATTTTGCATAATACCTATAAAGTCTTCGACATTGTAGTACCTACTTACGCCAAAATGAAGCGGTTGCAGATAATAAAAACACAAACTTAAAAAAAACCCTTTTTTGGTTTATTCCAGAAATCCCCACCAAGCTGTTCTACGGTAGGGTTTTGATGTCGGGATATGAATGATCTTCTCATTGATAACAATATTGACATACAATGATTACAATTGGCGCCGCCATCGCCGCTCGCACGCGACGTCGACGCGCTCGGGAGATATCGGGACGCGCCGCAAACGTAAATATAAAACTTAGAAAAACGAGCGCGCGCTTTTGGCTTTGTTCAGCCTCAGGCTGCATTTCTTTGGAATAATTTACTTTGACAAATGTGGCGCTCACGGCGCGGGCGGCGCGGGCGGCGCGGGCGGCGCGGGCGGCGCGCGGGGAGGGGGAGGGGCTAGATTTATTCATGGCGGTCATTTCTCTCGGAGGATGAATTGGGCTGTGGAACTAGCGTAAAAGTTGCGGCTGCCAATTTCCAAATGAATGACGGTAGATTATTGGCATTCACTGCTGATGCCCTTCGCTTAATTAATGCATAATTATTACTTTCATTATAAATAAATAAAATCTGGATTAGATCATAATGATCAGGTTGATTTATTTATTTATTTATTTGTATAACGATGATTTAAGTGCGTCTCGTGCTCCTTTTGTGCACATGTCACATAATTATTAGTCTGTTTTAGAATTTTTAGGATCTCTGGATCTTCAAGACAGGTAAAGAACCTTATTGAGCTGCCATGTTAATAAGTGGTTTTCGAGTGACATCACGAATCGCGTCTTCCAGCCTCCCGAACAAGTCGGGTTCCGTAAAGTTTTAATACCGTAGACCACATCTATACGCTGCGCCAGATTATACTGGAGACGGAGGAATACTTTTATATAATTTGACTTCATGCTAAACTTTGTTGTAGGTACTAGGAAAAACCTTTGATTAGCGTACAAAAAACGTCAGACAGGCAGACGTTATATCTCCGTAACTGTTTATCGCCGATCAAGTGGACGCCTGCAAGCTGCTGTACGACTCCACATTAATAATATTGGGGTCAATCACTAGTTATTATCTATTACTTACTAAATAATATTATGATGTAAGAAAATAGGTTCCCCAATAAAATTATATTAAATGGTTTTTGAGCTCATTGTGACGTCACACCACCTTCAGAAATCTGTAACAGCGCGTTGCAAGGCGCACGTCAAAGGGCCGCCGCCGCCGCCGCTCCACAGCACACATCAAACGACGCGCGGATGTACCCCATTCCGAAACCTAATTATAATGACGCGAGCAAAAAGGTTGTTTTAAATTAAATGTAATCCTGACTTGATGCTTCACATGGGGCGAGGCTCGCCGGCTCGGGGAGGGGGCGGCGGCAGGGAGGAGGGGGACGCAGTAATTGGCCGTGATTGCGATCCTCTGAAAGCAAAACGGGATGTGCTATGCGAAGGTGGTCCGCTCGGATTGTGGTACACAAAGATATTTGAAATATTAGAACAGTAACGTCCATCGTGCGGGTTTTCTCATCATCAAACAGGTACACCTGCCGCTTGCCATGAAGCATGTGTAATATGAAAAAGATTACGTGGGCACTGCTACAGGTAGATAGTGCCCGACACGAGTAGCGAGGGCTGAGCGGTACCAGTGGGGGGGGGGGGATATCTCGCGCGTTCGCTGACTAGCATATTCTATTAGAGGAGCTAAACATCGACTATTGCGCAGACTGTGCAGGCTCGTAGCCATCGTCAGCGCGCGGCTCTCATGACTACATCGCACCGCTCACTTTGCTACGCCAATGTCGACCCTAATGAGACAGGCTAGCAGCACTGTACTTACACAACGTGAAGCCGAAGCGACGAGGCGCTGATTGCTAACGCGAACAGCAAACGAACTCCCCCTAGTGGGTGCCCAATTTGAACCTACAAAAGATTACAAATGTTTCCAATGTTTCCCACAATCACCATGTTTCTACGATCCATATTTACCTAAATCTAGTTGATGGGAAACTTGGAATCCAAGGCCTTTTGTCCATAGGCACCTTCAACAAGTTGTAGGTACCTACCTACCTATGTAAGCGGTACAAAGCGAGCCCACTGGAGCCGACACGAGGCGGAGGGAGGACACACGCGGGCACTTCAAAGCGGACGGAGCGGAGGGTCCGCGGGCGCCGGGTGGCCCTCATGCGGTCACCGGACTGCGATTAACTTAATAGTTTCCTAATGTGAAGCTTTCTGTTTATGTTCGCGACAACCGACGACTGACAGCTGGCATGGACCTATTTAGGTATCCCACCAAAAACATTTTCAATGTAAAAATGTTCTGAGATATCATGTCGATCATTCTCAGTAAAGAAAACGTTTATAATGGTTATAAATGATTCAAGATGGATAAGGAATTACCGACTTGGTACAACATGATATCTCAGAACTTTTATGTGCGGTAAGGAAAAAAATCAAAAACTAACCATAAAAGGGGCACCCCCTTTAAGGGTAGTTTGGGGCATTTTTAGTCTACGCCACGTGGATTTTGAGATATAACGAAAATAACTTCAGAAAACCAATCAAGCCTGTATGTAGGAATTCTTAGTGAATAAATGCACCTTTTTTTAAAATATTCAATGACTTCGTAGTTCGTTTTTGAATGGCTGAACCGATTCTGATCAAATTTACAATAATATGGTGACGAGTTGATCTGATGATGGATAATGGATTCAGGAGCGGTTTCACAGCACTCCTCAGACAATTATCTGATAATGCTGAACCTTAGCATAACAGTCTAGGTACACATTGGCTCATTTTTTTCTTGTGGTAGGTACCGTAAGTGTACATTAACAATACTGCCTAGTAGGTTACCTATCAAAGCTAAGCGGGAGAACAAGAAAACAAGGCAACCAGATAATCCGGATCGTATCGAACCGGTTGTTTATTTCATTTCAGTGTCGATAACATAAGGTGAAGAGGGACGGGACAGATCGTCGACGATAATATCGAAACGCACACAAACACGAGCACGAGAGCCTCGACACTCAACTCAATAAATTCGGTGTAAACGCGAGCAGATCGAGTACGGCACAAAAGTAAGAAAACTCTATACGATAGTTGAGCATTAGACCCTCGACGCGGCCCGCACCGTCCCGCGGGTCCCCGCCACTACTCTCACGCACGTGCGCTACAAGGCGGCCGCGCGGCGCTCCGTCACACCGTGGTCTCGCGGTCCACGTGGATGTACTCGACGGAGCGCTCGCGCCGTCAGGAGGACGCGCTCGAGGAGGCGCGCGACGCGTCGTACAGCAGCTCCTCCGTGAGGCGCCGCCCCGCCGCCAGCGCGCCCAGCAGCCGCTTGTCCGCGCGCCCGCGCCGCCGCCGCCGCGCCAGCAGCAGCGCCAGCGCCAGCAGCGCCAGCAGCGCCGCCGCCGCGCCCGCGCCCGCGCCCGCCGCGCCCGCCGCGCCGAGCGCCGCCAGCACGCGCGCCTCCCAGCCGCACGCGCCCGCCTCGTCCGCGCCGCCCGGGCAGTCGGCGGCGCCCGAGCAGGCGAGCGCGCGCGGCATGCAGGCGCGCAGCGCGGCGCACGCGAGCGCGCAGCCGGCGGTGGCGTTGCCGCTGGCTGCGGGCGCGCGCCACGTCTCCATCCACGCGAGCCTGGCGGCGCCCGGCTCGCGCGCCGCCCACGCCACCAGCAGCGCGCCGCCGCCCGCGCGCCCGCCCGCCGCCCACTCGGGCGAGAACGCGTGCACCGCGGGGTCGCCCTCCGCCGTGCGCGCGCCGGGACACACCGCGTGCAGCAGCCTGCAACCACCGCGCGCGTCACCGACCGCTCCCGCGCTAGCGCGAGCGAGCGCCGGATGCGCAGCTCACCTGGAGGTGGCGGCGTCGTACACGAGCACCCGGTTGGTGGTGTGGCACGGCGGCGGCGCCGGCGCGTCGGGCGCGGCGTCCGGCGCCGGCAGCGACGCGCCCCACACGCGCAGGAACACGGAGCGGTTGCCGCGCGCCGCCAGCAGGAACGGCGTCTCGCCGCACTCCGAGTCGCGCGACCTGTTTACGCGATATGTTGCAAGAGACCTCAGAGTGATGCGTGATTCAAAGCTGTTATTTGATAAGCATTTTGAATCAAATGCTTCCGGATCCTTAGCCTTCGTGATGAGGAACTCAGCCAATTTTAATAGAGTTACAGATTCCGTACACGTGCTTTGATTATCTTAACGTTTGTAAAAAAAAATATCTTCTCAATTCTGTCTTTATAATAATAAATAATAATAAATGTTTTTTATTGCTTTTCAAAAGTTACATAGTTTTATACATTGATGAGATCTCCTTTTAAGTAAGAAATACTTGTCATAGGAGATCTCGCTCTTGCTTAGGTCTATTTTTAAGTTTTCTAAGAGTCCTAAAATAACAAAACATTTAATTCAGACGAGTATAAAATAAAGTAATATAGGTTTATGTGTGAGTGAGTGTCAATGTAGTACATATGGATTGTGAAAGTGTAAAGTGAGGGTGTGTGAGTGTGTATGAGTTCCATTGAGAACACCAGTCTCTTAAGAGTCTGGGCAACAAATGGAATCCAAGTGGTGCGTGAGTGTATGCAGGTATCTCCCTGCTGAGGTTTTCCCTAAGGACTACAGTATGGGGTTCTTCAAAAAGGGCGTTTTGAACTTTTTATGGGGTCGGCAACGCGTGCGTGATGCCTCTGGTATTGCAAGCGTACATAGGCTACGGTAACCACTTACCAACAGGTGGGCCGTATGCTTGTTTGCTACCTTAGTTGTATAAAAAAAAAAAAAAAAAAAAAAAAGGTATGTGTGTGAGAGGGTGTGAATGTGTGTGTTATTGAGGGTGGTGTGAACTGTATATGTATGTCTGTATGTGTGTGTGTATATGTGTGTGAATGTATATATATATATACTTGTGGGTGTGTGTGTGAGTAACGGAGTGTCAATTGGTGGTGGAGTGAGATTTGCTTGTAAACATTATTTTGTACTTACTTATTTTATCTGATAATTTCTAAGAGTGCTTCAGCATCGTCGTAGCTTAAGGACAGTAGCCATTTAGTTAAATGGGTTTTACAGTCATAATTGTTCATGGAGTATATATTTATAAGTTTATTAATCTTATTGTATAGATGGGCGGATTGTTTAAAAAATTGTCGTGTTGCATACATCGATTTTACATTAGTTACATTTATTACGATATATTTTCTTCTTTTGTTTAGTTTAGTGACGTCATATTCAAGTGTTTTATGTAGTTTAAGGCTCGTATTCAGAGACACGACTCAAACTTAGATTTAATCACAGATCAGCTGATCTCTATTTAAGTACTGAATCTCTTCTCAAACATAACTTTTATTCAAGAACGGTACTTAAACTACTCTCAGCTGAATCGAGTCTCAAATCTGTACTCAAATGTTCTCATTTACATTTTGATTTATTTATAATTTTCGATCCGTTTTACGCAGAAATTCAAACAGCCAGGGTGCAAATAGAACAGAACTATAAAGTGAAGTATAAATATGCATCAAAGTAAGTGTAACGGAACGAAAATGTCATTTGATTAATGTCTAATCAAATCTAAACTCAAGCAACGATTTCGTCTGATTGACGTTTCAGAATAAGCATGTACTCATGTTAACTGTGATCATTGAAGCTATACATAAGTACTGTTCAAGAATTAGAATCTCGCCTCAAATCGAGATTTAAGTACAGATCAATGCTCGAGTCTTGTCTCTGAATTCGAGCCTAAGTATCGAATTTAGAATATATAATTTCCGAACAGAAAGTAAACCTGCGTCTATATACAACATTTCAGTGGGGTACCGATATGGTTTAGAGAACACTACTTTTAGAAGAGATCTTTGTGCCTTTTCGAGGTCTAGGAAATGTGTTTTAGTAGCTCCTCCCCAAATAAGTATACAATAGTTTAGTATAGATTGTACCAGCGAAACGTATATTTGCCTTAGAAGAGTGTGGGATGCAACATGTCTCAGATTTTTAAAATTCCACATTATCTTTCTAGTTCTATTCATGAGTTGTTCTAAATGCGCATGCCAGGTTAAACGTTGATCTATGTTCACCCCGAGATTTTTTTTTCTGATTTAACTGAAACTTAGCATACCTTTCTAGGTCCTATGGCTATACAATACTGTGATGACAATGACCTGATCTGATGATGGAGTCAGGAGCTGTTCCTCGGAACTCCTGAGCAAATTGCCCGATTGACGACGCGATCGTTGATAAAACTGACCCGTAGGGATAGGTGAGGTAGAGATGACCGCCGGGTGGTGGCAGGCGGCGGCGCGCGTCACACGGCGGACCCGGCGCCGTCCGCCACTCGCCGCCGAACCCCACGTGCCGGTGGTCCTCCGCCGCGAGCAGCGTCCGCGCCGCCAGCACCAGCTCCAGCGCACCGCCGCGCGACTCGAGCTGCAGCGGCGCCGACGCGTTGTCGCACAAGCACGCCAGCTGCACCTGCACGCAGCGAGCGCTGTATGTAGCTAAGCGAGGCCCGAGGGCGCGGAGCCGACCGCGGGGCGAGCGCCCGAAACTCACCCGGTACCCGGGCCACGGCGACTCGTAGATCTTCAGGTGCGGCACGCGCAGCGGCTCGTCGTCCTCGCCGTCCGCGTCCCACTCCTCCTCGGTCGGCTCCTCCGCCTCCGCCCCCTCCGCCGGCAGCGGGAAGCACGCGGGGCGCCCCGTGAGCGGGTGCGGGCGCGTGGCGCAGCGCGGCGCGAGGCCGAAGGAGGCGCGCACGAGCTCGAGGCGCACGCGCGGCGCGCCCTGCAGCCGGTACACGCAGCGCAGGCGCCGCGCGCCGCCGCGCCCGAACCACAGCGCGTTGCGCGGCGAGGCGAGCGCGCCGGGCACCGTGAGCAGGCGCGCGCACCGCGCCGGATGCGCGCGCGCGGCGTCCGGCGGCAGCGCCAGTGCGGCGCCCGGCAGGCGCGCGTCCACGAACTCGTAGTGCAGCGCGAACGCGAGCGGGTGCGTGGCGGTGCCGGCGCGCGACGCGGCGCTGAGCGCCAGCAGCCCGCCGCGCGACACGTAGCCATCGGGCGGCGCGCACGGGCGCGGCGAGCGCGTGGCGTTGGCGAGCGCGGCGCGCGCGCACAGCGCGGGCGCGGCGTCGCAGTAGCGGCCGAGCGGCGCCTCCTGCGCGTCCCAGATGCGCAGCTCGACGCCGCACGCGCGCGGCCGCTCGGCGCGCGGCGGCGGCGCGGCGCTCGAGGCGGCCTCCTCCTCGCGCTCGCCGCTGTCGGCGCGGCGCGGCTCCACGAGCGAGTAGTGCGTGAAGCTCGAGAAGTAGATCCACACGAGGTCACCTGCGGGCGGAAGGCGGTGAGCGGACGCGTTCGACGGTCGCGTGCGCGATGCGATTCGGTTCATCGCGGCGTAGATACTTGTTGTACTAGAAGTTTATATAAGAGCACGGGCGCATCTTCTTTCACCTAAGTTACGATACTGTTTAATAGAAAATAATATCGGTCTGGTGTCAAATACCATGGCAATCCAAACCGACAGCTCGAAATATGCTACATAGTGTAATTATAATAACCGAGTAGGCAGTGAATATATCATAGATTAACAAAATATAATCAGGTGAGAGTGGAGAGTGGAGGGTGGTGCGGGTGCGCACCGGGTCGGCCGTGGAAGGTCCAGGTGCAGGTGGTGTTGGGCGGCAGCGTGTGCGCCGGCGCGCGCAGGCGGCCGCGGCGCCCGCGCGCGCCGGCGGCGGCCGACAGCGTGCCGTTCGTCTCCTCCTCGGCCGAGGACGCCTTCACGTGGAACTCGCAGCGGCGCGCCTCCCTGCGCCCAGAACGAGACACTCGGATGAGGACGCGGCCGCGGCTCGGGGGCGGAGGTGCGCCCGGGCGCGGGGCGCGGGGTGAAGCGCTCACCTCGCGTAGTCGAGCGAGTCGGAGTCGGCGAACACGACGTCGACGTCGAGCTCGAAGCCCCGCAGCGGCGCGGCGGGCGCGACGGCGCGCGGCGGCGCGCTGAACGGCGACGAGTGGAAGGCGACCAGCATCTCGGGCCCGCGCGACGTGACGCGCGGCAGCCAGTCGCCGCCGCAGTACTCCACGAGCACGGGGTCGTCCGTGGAGGCGCCGTCGTAGAAGATGAGCCGGTCGCGCTCGCCCGTGCACTCGCGCCACGCGCGCACCGCCCGCCCGGTCTTGTTCAAGCTGCAGAGCGCACAGGCGACTCGATTCAACGATCGAGAGGAATCGAAACATATAACAACAACGAGTAAATCTCGCGACAAGCATTTAGATCATGTAGGTTGTGTCATATAATAAAATTTAATGCCTATCCCAAATTTCAGACTCCTCGGCCCAGTAGTTTCCGAGCTTTCGTGATGAGTCTGTCAGTGAGTGAGTGAGTGGACTAATAGTCCTTTATATACAGGGTGATTTTTTTTTCAGGGCCACTTAGGCTTAATCTGAAACTGTGAGAGTAATCGAAAAGAAATGTTAGGTGTTAAGAGCTCGATTTAAAAAAAAATAAGGTCTGCATAAAATTGTTTTTTTTTTTTTGCATTTCTGGGTTCTATTTTTGATAATAAATAAATAAATGTAATATAACAATTTGTATATTTTTGCAATTTTATAAATTAGACAATATTTATTTAAAATCCAATCCAATTCACCATTAAATGTCTGGTAAATGCAGAGATTTCACAGGATTAAATTTCAATTTATAAATTTATAATTTTTAAAGTGATCCAACAACTTTAGACACATAGTTCATCATCATCATTTCAGCCGTTCGACGTCCACTGCTGAACATGGCCTCCCCCACAGACAGAGCAAATTCCTTAACATGTGGGGGGATTTGCCCATACTCACCACGCCGGGCATGCGGGTTGGCGAGCACAGTTAGAGCTATCGTTGTTAAAATGAGGGACGCTGCTGCCCATCCCCTAGCTTTTTTCCCTTAGTCGCCTCTTACGACATCCGCGGATAGGTAGATATGGAGGGGCCTATTCTTCAGCCTGGGCCACCACGGCCAACACATAGTTATCATACATTTATTTATTTATTAACAAGCAAAGAACCCAAAAATGCTAAAAATTTTGATTTAATTTAAAGTTTATTTTCTTTTTTTTAGAGCATTTAAATAAAAGCTTGTAAATAAATATATTTTAATACTATTAATTTATTTACTTTGATAATTTAATTTGGTACGTAAGTACCCATACGGTGTCGGTCTGAGAATCATCGTGTGTGGAAATTGGAGGGAAGTATCAAATTAGAATCAAAGTTTCTATAAAAATAATGTCAGTCTGAAATCAGTGTCACTCCACGAAAAATAATTTAAAGAAAGAAAGCACACCAGGGTGAGGATTTTTGAACGAGTGTTGTACCTGGCCATCGATATGGAGCGCTTGATCTGCATCTTATGCGAGTACTCCTGCCGCACAGAGATCATGGCGTGCTTGCACGTGGGGATGTCCTTCTGCCGCAAGCTCCAGTAGCACGTCACGTTCCTGTCGAGAGGGAGGCGCGTCAGAGTGCGTGACGTCAGGGCGACGATCTCACTCACCGTCACCGCACTCACCTCGGGTACATGCCGGGGTAGTTGGGGCTCTGCAGGCGGCACGGCTTGCGGTGGCACTCCTCGTAGGTGCGCGTGCAGTACGTGCCGGGAGACACCGAGCCGCGCTCCAGCGGCGCCGTCAGCGCGCCGAACCTGCAACACGCGACCGGCGTCAGGCGGGCGAGGCACGGGACACCGCGCCCGCGCCCGCGCCGAGAGGAGACACTCACCTCACCACCGCGTCGCGCTGCGCGAGGAACTTGTAGCGCAGGCGGAAGCCGAAGGGCTCCCCGAGGCGCGCGCGGAACAGCTTCACCGACACGGTGACGGTCGCCGTCTCGCTGTAGTAGAGCGCCGCGCCCTGCGCCTCGCCGCACCACGAGCCGCCCGTGAAGGGGCGGCCGAGCTCCGACAGCTGCATGTAGCCGTCGGGGCAGCCGTCGAGCGCGCCCGGCTCGTAGCGGCCCACTTGGAACTCGTCGAAGGCGAGCTGCACCAGGTCGCCGTGCGCGCCGCCGCCCGCCGTGAACGTGAGGTGGCACAGGAAGGGCGCGCGCGGCGCCTCGCGCGCGCCCAGCGCCAGCGCGTAGGCCTGGCCCGCGCGCCCGTAGTACGTGCGGTTGCACGGCGAGCAGCGCGCCGGCTCGTCGCTGCCGTCCGCGCACTGCGCCGCGCCGTCGCAGTACGCGTCCAGGCGCACGCACTCGCCGCTGCGGCACGCCAGCTCGGCCACGCCGCAGCCGCCGGCGGCGCCGCGCGCCAGCAGCGCCAGCGCCGCCAGCGCCGCCAGCAGCGCCCGCGCTGCCATCGCGCCGCGCCGGCCCTAGCTGGGCGACCTCGCTCTCGAGGGGTCGTGCGGTCTCATACTTCTCGAATATATGTAGTTCACTTCGCTGCTAGCGGCGAGCGGTTCGTTAGCGACCTTCTGACTTCTGTCATCCTGCGACCGGTACTTGCCAGACCTATCTATCCTACCACTACCAACAGTACCTACCAGAATAACCGCGATCGCACTTTAATTTTTATTATTGTTCGATGCTTGATAAGATTATATGTACTACATATTTATATTATACTGTGTTCTTTCTATACTATATTCTGTACCAACCAATATCATTTTTTGATAATATCCCAAAAAAATGTAGAGTGATACCTACATAGAAAATACTCAGATACTCTCAATGCAGTTTTTAAGATTTTTATAATATCCCAAAAACGGACTACTCAGACGGGATAGCCTAGTTCGTTACGGCATTTTCTACCTACCTCCGGTACCTAGGGGGGCAATGTTGTGGGAAATCTAGTCTCCGTTAGTTTTATAAATTCCAAAAAATCTAATCAGACGTGATTAGATTTTTTGGAATTTATAAAACTAACGGACGAACTAGGTTATCCCGTCTGAGTACTCTTTTATTGGGATATAATAAAATTATATTATAATTATATAAATATAATAATATAATAAAATTGAGAGTATCTGAGTATTTTATAAGTATCGCTCCAATTAATTACAAACTTCGGAAAACTCTCTCTGCAACATAATTATAAAAAAATGACCAGGTTTTTCGAAATAATTTAACAATTCCTAGAGAAAAAAGTATAACTGTTTTTTTTTTTTTCGTTTCCAGTTACTTTGCATTTTTTTGGAATAAGACTCACAAGATGTTTTTGTATTCCAGTAATGGTGGCTATTGCACTTTCGTGAGGTCTCACCAACCTAGAGCCTCGTAACACCCAGCTTGAACAGAGCGAGCACTGACAGATTTTTAGTAAAAAGTTGAGATTTTACTATCTAGGTACCTTGTAAATATCTAAGTTTGATGGTAGGTACATTGATAGTATTGGTACCTCACTGAACCAGCGATAAATAGTTAAAAAGCCCTCCTATCTTCGACGAACAAGCAGACTATTCATAGATCCAATAACTTCACGAACCACAGAATCTGTCACTCACTCGGTAAACCCACACCGCAAGGAGCAAACACTCACTCCGCGATCTACATCAGCGCATCGCGTCGGCACATCACTCGCGCCAGCGGCGGCGGCTCGGGAGCTCCTCGCCACGCTCACAGCTCGCGGCGTCACGCACGCGGCACACCACACTGCAGCAGCAGGCAGCTCGACCCCGCCCCGCACCCCCCCGCGCGGCGCCCGGGGCCCGCGCATGCGCTCCGAGCCGCGCCGCCCCGCCGCCCCGCCGCCCCGCCGCCGCCGCCGCGTTGTCGCCGCATGCTGCACTGGGACGGGACGCGATAACGGATCGAGAAGACTAATAGAAAGGAGGAATTTTGTTGTTTGTTAAAGCTCTACCTCTATCGGAAAAGAGGCAGTGTGTTAAGGTCTCGCGGTCCACCACCGGTAACTTTTGGTGAACCCTAAGGCAGTATACTGGGTCAAACACTTTTTAATATTCTTTTTCATATTAATGATATCCATGATCTGACCATTGAGACTGCCAGCCTAGTATGTTGGGCGCTGGATCCTGAAAATGACTTTTAGCACAGGCGCCACGTAATGGGCAACCGTTATGTTGCTTTTTAATAACCTTTTTGTCCTATACCTGCCTTTTTTGTATTGTATAGTATAGTCGTTCTTTTAATGTTTGTTCCTTTTGCCTTTTTTAGTCTTATTTTAAATGTAATACCGTTGTGGTCCGAGCTTGTAATGTTGTCCTCTACCTCCCAATCTTCTACCAGGTCTAGCATATCCTGTGAGCAAGCCATTATGTCGATAAAACTGGTGTACGCCTTCCCGCCTCTGATAGTATCAAAAGTGGGAGTGTCTCCGTTGTTGAGTACCTGCAGGCCCATTTCCTCGAGAGTTCCCGACATATCTTCGCCCCTATGGTCGACAATTTGGCTTCCCCACCAGGTGCTCTTGGCGTTTGAGTCGCCTCCTATTATGATCCTCCTGGGTCCTGTTCTCCTGGGTCCTCAAACAACTTGGGCAATTTGGCGTTGTATGTTTGTATGTTAATTTTTTCGAGAAAAACTGTCGAACCTTTCATACGATCATTTCATAGGTCGATAGGTTGTACGTATCATCTGAATTTACTGAAGACGAGTTAAATTTTTTTTTTTTTTCGTTTTTTTTTGAATGCTGACCTATCCTTTTGAAATCCTGTTGTGATAGGTTAGGTTAGGTTTTTTGGTTAGGTTTTTTGGTTAGGTTTGGGTTAGGTTTGGGTTAGGTTTGGGTTAGGTTTGGGTTAGGTTTGGGTTAGGTTTGGGTTAGGTTTGGGTTAGGTTTGGGTTAGGTTTGGGTTAGGTTTGGGTTAGGTTTGGGTTAGGTTTGGGTTAGGTTTGGGTTAGGTTTGGGTTAGGTTTGGGTTAGGTTTGGGTTAGGTTTGGGTTAGGTTTGGGTTAGGTTTGGGTTAGGTTTGGGGTTAGGTTTGGGTTAGGTTTGGGTTAGGTTTGGGTTAGGTTTGGGTTAGGTTTGGGTTAGGTTAGGTAAGGTTAGGTTTTTTTTTTTTTTTTTTTTTTTTTTTTATCTCGTTCCTTTGACGTGTAATGAATCAGTCTTTTCTCTTTATTTCTATCTACGGGTGGGGAAACAGTCTTATCGTACCCTCTTGGGGTCTAGGTGTCTTATACTATGCTTTGTCTTAATCTAGTTTTACATTTTATACAATTTATACGATTTTATACAGTTTTATGCAGTTTATACAGTTTATACATTTGATTATTTAAGTTAATGACAGAAATTTAAAAAGATACGTAGTGTGCTTATTCTAGTTTACACAGTTATTTTTATCTTATTATATTGTACTAAGTTACATCAAAATTTTTTACATTTATTTTTATGCTGTTTTACATATTTATCAAAATACATACACAACATAATTTCCTTACTTATTTCTATTTATTACCCTACTAACTATTTCAATACAATATTTAATAAAAGTCTCTCTTAAGTCACTTCTCATCATTATTACATTCAAGTTTTCAACCGTGAGTTTTAGGTCAAGTACTTGTTCAGCTTCGTATCTTTTCAATGAGAAAACAGGGCATTCAAGTAGGATATGGGCTATCGTTTCGTCCACGTCAGGCTCACAGATGCACGATGGGCTCCCCTTGCACTTAAACCGGTGCAAGTATGCGGATAACCCACCGTGTCCCGTGAGGACCTGTGTCATTATACTGGTCGGCTCAAACTTCCTAACTATTTTATAGGCATGAATCGCGTCCGGGAAGAACAGCTTGGTGACACCGGCTGTCGTGCCCTGTTTATAGCGCCGGTTCCATTCGCCCAGCGATTCCAGACGAATCTGTCGCTTGACGAATGAAATCGGGCAGCAGTCGTAGTCGGGCCGTCTCCTGGTGTTCATCGCTGCTTCTTTCGCTAGCTGGTCCGCCCTCTCGTTTCCCTCCAACCCCGCGTGGGCTTTGATCCAGAATAAGGAGACTTCCTTATTCTGGAATCTGCTCGTGATGATGTTCTCACGAGCCTCCACGGCTAAGGGGTGGTAGGAACCATGGTTGATGACAGACTGTAGCGCTGCCCTGGAGTCACTGTAGATCCCGTAGCTTCTTTCAGGACGCTTGAGTATTTCCCGCGTGGCTTTGCATATTGCTAGGAGTTCGGCTTGATAGACCGTGCAGTACGATGGCAGTTTAAGCTTCAGGGCTTTGGTCTCGGCATCACCATTCCACAGGGATAGTGCTGCCCCGACCTCACCCTCAATCTTACTGCCATCGGTGTATATTCGTACTGCCTGGGTGTTGTGAACATCCACCTGTTCTTGGTCCATCAAGCTAGTGAACTCCAGACATGTATGCTCCGCTGGATGCTTACTTTGAGCGTAGGGTATCGGTCGTTCCACCTCCCTGTCCCTTAACTCTGGTCGGGGTACCCCCCTCTTGGCCTCATACAGAGCTGCTGCCTCTTGTATTCTCAGGTCAAGTGGGAGTATCCCGGCCAGTACCAGTCCTGAGTTCAGGGAGACGGTACGATACGCTCTAGTAAGCTTCTGGGCGAATCCTCTTTGGACTGCGTCTAGATGCTTTCGGATCCCCAGTTTATTTGTTGCCGGTGCCCCGGCGCTAGCTGCGTACATAATCACAGGTTCTACGGTTGCGGTGTAAATGATCCTAATGACCTCGGGACTGAGACCCCAGCTGATCCTGGCGGCTCTAGACAGCTGCTTGTAGATATTTAACGCCTTTTTACAGACGTTAGCAGCGTGGCTGTTAAATGTCAGCTTATTGTCTATGGAGAGCCCCAGGATCTTGAATTCCTTCGACATGCCGATGTCGACCCCGCCCATGCTCAGGAGTGGTGTATCAAATTTCAATTTGCGGGTTATGACCATCGCGTTGGTCTTGCTCGGCGCAAATTTGAGCTTGTTCTTGATACCCCACTCTCTAACATAGGCGAGGGCGGCATTTGCCTGTCGCTGGACTTCCAGAGCTGTGTCCCCATCGAAAACCAGGACCACATCGTCCGCGAACGCCTGTGCATGATCTCCCCGTCGTTCTAGTCCTTTCAAGAGAGGGTCCAAGAGGAGGTTCCACATAATCGGGCCACCGATCGACCCTTGTTCGCATCCCTTGCTGGTGACTTTCATGCTCTCCTCTCCAGCGTACCTAACGCGCACACACCTATCCTGGAGGTAACTACTTATAAGCCTTCTTACGTTTACCGGACACCCTTCCTCAGCCAGCCTGACTTTAATCGCGGGCCACCATGCGCTGTCGAAGGCTCCCTCTATGTCCAATGATATCATGGTGATAAGTTTCCGCTGGTCTAGCTTATCTTGTATGTGACGTATCAGGTCATAGAGGGAGTCCTCGGTGCTCCTTTTGGGCATAAAGCCGTACTGCCGAAGACTCATCTTCGGGATGAGATGCCATTTCAGGCGCCCAACTATCATTTTTTCCAGGATCTTCCCCATCACTGGCAACAACCCTATTGGCCGGTACGATTTAGGATTGGTGTAGTCGTCCTTACCTGGTTTTCTCAAGACCACGACTGTGGCCTCTTTCCAGATGGTCGGAAAGTGTGAGAGAACCAGGCATCGATTCGCCAGTGCGAGGAAGGTCTCTGGGTCGCTGCCTATCACCTGGTTGCAGATGTCTGCTGTCAAGCCATCGGCTCCCGGGGCTTTCTTCAGATTAAAGCTTTCCACCGCCGTATTTAGCTCCTCTTTCGTAAACGGTGGGTCATGAGTCTCATCATGAGCCGTGTCGTTTGCTCTACGTGCTTTTTCTCTGATGCTACGGTGGTCGGCATTATCCTCGTCTTCTTTGTCCTCCGGGAAGAAGATGTCTGCCAGTGTTTTTGCTGACTCCTTGGGGTCGACCTGCCTACCGTCCTTTATTAGTGGAATATCCTCATGCCTTGTCGCAGTCCTACCTATTACCCTATATATCCCCTCCCATACCCCCTCTCTATCCTGCTTTCCACAGAAGTCCTTCCAGCTCCGAACCTTAGCTTTGTTTATTTCACCTAAATAATTTTCTCTTGCTTCCAGGTACGCTTCTACGACTCCGGGTCTACGGGCTGGCGCCGCGTGCTTGATTCGTCTCTTCAGGGTGACGGACTTTCTCTTCAACGCTGCGAGTTCCTCGGACCACCACGGCATGGTAAGTGTTTCTTTTGTTCTCTTTTTGGGTATTGTGTCTGTGCATGTTTGGGTTATTATATTTGTGTATTTTACTATTGTTTGCTCTAACTCTAATTTGCTTGCTATTTTATCTATTTCTATTTTGTTTATATTGTTATCTATTTTTAATTGGTTCAGTTTCTCAAGAAACTGGCTCCAATTTACCTTTTTCGTGTTGAACAGCCTGGTTGTTCTGCTTACACTAACCCCTTTTGCTTTCTCGAGCGCTATATTAAGTGTGATGCCGTTGTGGTCCGAGCTCGTGAGGTCATCCACCACTCTCCACCCGTCTATTAAGTCAAGCATGTCGACTGAGCAGGCCGTTATGTCGGGATGGCTGGTATATGATATTCCTCCCCTAATGGTATCGAATGTGGGAGTGTCTCCCTCATTCAGCACCTGCAGACCCAGCTCTTCGAGAGTACCCGACACGTTTTCGCCCCTAGCATCCACTGTTTTACTGCCCCACCAGGTATTCTTCGCGTTCGCGTCGCCTCCCACAATGATTCTCCTGGGTCCAATCTCCTCAGCAATTTTCTTGATCTGCTCCAAGTATGGCTCTATGGGTTGGGTTGGTTCGAAATAGAACGAAATGACATTGACCTGCCAGGCACTCGTCTGGATCCTCACCACGACGATGTTGTTTGTGGTGAGTTTTGGGCACTGTGTGACATCTAGGTCCTGGTCGAATACGGCTATCGCCGCCTTTACAGTGCCATCTCCCTGCTCGGTGCTCTGGTAGATCCTTACTCCTCTGTATCCCTTCATTCTATTTATCCCCCCCACATATGGCTCCTGGAGCAGAGCAAACGCTGCCTTTCCTTTCCCGGCTTCGATCATGAGCTCGTTCGTTGCTGTTTCCATTCTTTGGAGATTGGCCTGGAGGACGCGATAGGGTTGCTCTCTGGTTGGGGTAACTGTAGTATTGTTGCTTGGGGTGCCCTCAGCAATACGCTACAGAGGCTCTCGCCAATGCGTCCCACCTCCTTCTCACGGCGCATTCATGGCTGAACGCATTGTGCCTACAGTTGCAGCAGGAAGGTGTCACTCCACTAAGCCAGTCTGCACACTCTGTCTTCATGTGCGGGCCACCGCAGTGGCTGCATCTCTCTACAGTCTCTTTGCAGTGTCGGCGGCCATGTCCGTATCCCAGGCACATGGAACATTGTACAAGAGGCGATTGGTCCGATACCTTCACTCTTTGAAGGTCAATATGAACCTCGCCCGCCTCTGTCATCAGGTTCCATATCCTGGGGGACACCTTTATCACAATATGGCACATGTGGGGGTTTCTGGCTTTCCTCCTGTATCTTATTTCGAGCCTGTCGTCCTGTTTGTCGAGGTTTTGGAAGACGTATCCATTTTGATTCCTTAGAGCGTGGGTGACGTCTTCGTTACTGTGAAATTGTAACACGTCTCTGAGGATCAAAAGAGGGTCCTTGTTTTGGATTTCCTCGACATTCAGGTGAGACTCTACTCTCCTAAGCCTTTCCTTGACCTTTTGCCTCTCCCCTTCGGTCCGACATCCCACTATTACTTTCCCGTCTTTCGCCTTCCTCACCCTGTCTACCTTTACCCCTCCTTCCTTAGCGTTGACCGCTTCTCGTATTCTACTGAGTACTTCCTCTCCAGTCTCTTTTTCATCTTTTGAGGAAACCACGACGGAGTGCAGCGCGACCTGCTCATAAGGCTGCCTCCTAGGCAAGCCTGCCGCAACGTTCGCGTACGTGGTTTTCTCTAGGATCTCTTTCTGCTTCTCCATTGCATCTTTTAGGCTTTCCATCTTCTCGTTGTTTTCTCTCAGTAGCTTACTATGTTCTTCTATTTGTCTCTTTAGGTCGCTCTGTTCCCTTTCTCTTCGGTTCTCTGTGTTTTCTGGCTCTCTTTCCTTTTCCTTGTTTCCTGCTCTGTGCTGGACTGTGAAGGTCTTATCTCGAGCGTTTTTAGCTTCTGACTCCTTGACCAACTCGAACATTCGGTCTATCGCCTGGATGACGTTTGACTTGATGTCGGTCTTTAAGTTCCTCGAAAGTTCGAGGTTGGTCTTGGCTTTGCAGAGGCAGGCCTTTGCCTCCGCCGTCTTGTTCGGGAATTTCTCCGGTCTTGGCGGGCTGGGCGCCTCTACTGTCGGTCTACGCCCTGTGAGCTTGCTCTCTTGTGAGGGCATGGTCGCTTGCTTTGGTTTAAGGGGAGCTGTTGGTGCGGTCTTTCGAGGTGGGGTCGGAGTCTTGGGTTGCTGTGAGGTGGATCTCCTCTTCCTAACCACTTCCCATTCCCCAACGCTCCGCCTCACATTTGAGGTTGGTATCCTCTCGTCTCTCTGCTGCGAGGGCCCTGCCTGTTCCGCCTGAGGTGGGGATTTTTGGGAGTCCAATTCAATCAGATTGGCGCTCTTTACGGGTGTATGAAGTGCGGCATACATATTGACAAAGGAACTCGTCACGATTTGCGTAAAATAATATAATAATAAATTTGTAAAAGTTGTAAAAATAAATTTCCTAAATTAATACTAAATACCTAAATCTAACCGTGTTCTTTCTGTTTCAGGTAAACCTGGGTGTGGTCAACTATGCGACGTGTTTTTATTTATCCTAACTATCTAATATTTTTAATTTGTTTCAGGTGGCGTGGCAGGTTCCAGCCGAGTCGCGAGATGTCAGAAGCTGGCTGGGTATATGTCGCAGGTAAGTACACGGTAAGTTTTATAATTTTATTCTATGTAGAGTAGGGCTCTACCAAATTTTTGTCAAATTTAAAACGCTCTAGGATTTCCTTACTCTAGTTATAACCAATTAATTGGTTGCAGTCTGTAAAAAGTCAATTATTTTCTAAAAAGATTTCTACTCTACGTAGAGTCAGTCTGTGTATAGGAAACGATAGGCCTTCAAATTCTATGAACCATAGAAAAAGTCCCGTCCAATTTGGAGTTATGGCTAAAAAGATACGAAGCCTTAAAGTTATCCAAGATGGCGGCCAAGATGGCGGCCCGAATTTAAATATGTTGCTGTTGACTCAGTTTTTGCCGTAGGAGAACACGGTCTGGACCGTTGTGGTGGCCTCGCCTCAGCCTATCACTTTCAAGTGTAAAAACAAGTTTTTTGACGTGACCCTAATTAGGGCTTTTAAGGTGTTATAGGCTAGAATAGGCTCTGGCGATACCAACACCCAAAACCCCGTCTCTCCACGATGACTAGGACAAAAGATACAGGCACTTAGATATTTTCAAAATGGCGGACAAAATGGCGGCCCAAATTTAAAAGAGTTGCTGTTGGCTCAGTTTTTGTCGTAGGAGAACGCGGTCTGGACTGTTGTGATGGCCTCGTCTCAGTCCTTCTCTTTCCTGTGTAAAATCGAGTTTATTACGTGACCCCAATTAGGGCTTTTTTAGGTGTAACAGGCTAGAGTAGGCTCCGACGATACCAACACCCAAAGTCCCGTCTCTCTACGATGACTAGGTCAAAAGATACAGACACTTTGATATTTTCAAAATGGCGGACAAAATGGCGGCTTAATACTAAAACAGTGATAGCTTCGTCCGTTTTGCTCCTAGAGCAGTGCGGTTTTGACTATAGGAGTCACTCTGTCACAATCTTCCAAATGGGTAGGGGGAGGGGGGGATAGGGGGTGGAAGTTTTAATTTGGTAGGGGGGATGTCGGTAGTAGTCAGTTATATAGTCAATTAGGTAGTCTAGGTTAAGGCCAAAAAGGGGTAGGGGGGGGGGGTCTGGTTACACAATAATTTAGGTACGTACAAGAATTAATAATAGAAGTGACTTAACTTAATTTTCTGTTCGCAGGTACAGCCGGCGCCGTCCACAGTCTAAGTCCCAGGGGTGAGTTGGTCCCAAGGGGTTGGGACCCCGCTGAGATGTCCGGGGAGGCCTCGAAGGTTAGGTTAGGTTAGGTTAGGTTAGGTTAGGTTTTTTTTTTTTTTTTTTTTAATCAAACTAGTTTCTACGGACTTAGTCGTCCGTACCCTTTTTTGCTTATGTTTATTATTTATTTAAGTTAGCTTTATTGTTTCTCACATTGCTCCTCTTTTGGAGTACTCGGATACATTGTTTCTTACAATTACTTAAAATACAAAGGTTACATTATATAATATTATTATTGTTTTAAATATACGTTATTCTTTATTCTAGTGTTTGTTATTTCTATATGTTTATATTTATATATTGTAATCGACCAGTATCGATTTTAATTAAAAAAATAACAACAGGCAACCTATCTAAGATTGAACTCTAACAATGATTTTAACTCGAACATTTAACCAACAGAGTTTAACCTAAGTATGACATCACTACTAGAACTAAGTTCCTAGCACAAGAAAATACACGTCCGACCAGTCCGAAAGCCAAGCGCAGAGTCTGTTCGCCCAGCGCTCGCTGTGACTTTTGTACCGCGCCGCTCGGCACAGGCAGTGGGGTAGGAAATTAGCTAATACGGCCTCTCCTGACGGGCGGTCGTCCTCGTCCGCAACCCTGGGATACTCTCGACCTGCACCAGCCTGATCCTCAGCTATTGTGGCGGAAGTAGGATCATCGGTCTCATCAACTAGAAGGAGTAGAAAAATTGGACACATTAGATTTTATTACTCAAAAATGTAGCAAACATACTCCTTTCAGATCTTCATTAAAAATTGAGCATTCATCATCAGTCGTTATTCACTTTAAATCTGACCATCTATTCACATATCAATCTTGAGAGCTCCCATTAAACACACACAACAACCTGATCCGAAAGAATTTTGGCAGTGACTAGTATACCATGAAAGTGCTCCCGAGGAGCTTACTGCTCTTCCGTGGTAGAGAGTCACACTCGATACCAAAGTGAACCGGCAGAGAGTCACACTCGATACCGTTTTTGAAACCGTGGCAGAGAGTCACACTCGATACCAACGTGAACCGGCAGAGAGTCACACTCGATACCGTTATTGAAACCGTGGCAGAGAGTCACACTCGATACCAACGTGAACCGGCAGAGAGTCACACTCGATACCGTTATTGAAACCGTGGCAGAGAGTCACACTCGATACCAACGTGAACCGGCAGAGAGTCACACTCGATACCGTTATTGAAACCGTGGCAGAGAGTCACACTCGATACCAACGTGAACCGGCAGAGAGTCACACTCGATACCGTTATTGAAACCGTGGCAGAGAGTCACACTCGATACCAACGTGAACCGTGAGAGAGAAGGCATCTCAATCTCCGGAATGTGCAGGAAATAACACACTCAACGCACACCAATCCCTATTCACCACATTTCAAACGAAAACAACAAAGTAAGGGATTTATAAAACTGCGTATCATACATAGTCTGAAGCTAAACAAAGAAGAGATCCTCTATGTTCTCAAAGCTAGCGTCAATGAAGGGGCAAAAACAGTTTAACTAAAACAAACTCTTATCCCACGGGCGCAAGCGTACATTCAAGCGTCCGCAAGTAAAGGCTCGGTCAATTCGTAGGTTGAAATAAACTTTCCTTAGCTTCAGAAAAATAAAACATGAAAGCATAATGCATTGCAAATGACGTACTCCGGATCGGATTACATCAAATGCCTCACATCGTTAAACATTTATCAGGTCAAATCTCCTCTCACAGACTACACCTCAGAGATACTTTGAACTTCAGGGTAGAGCATCATAAGTGCTCATGCCTGCTGAATTGAACCCGTGACTTCTAGCGTAAAAGGCAGAGTTACTTACTACCAACTGAGCCATGAGGCCAGTCAAATGTTCGCAACGTTTAGACGTGTTTGAACATAAATGCTCAAAACAAAGGCTTAAAATAAACTTGCGCTTAAAATAGGTCCAGATACACAGTCACTGAATGGACACCCATTCGTTAAACCATACGAGAACGTCACCCTTAATCATTAGAGACACCCATGAAGTAAGTCAGGCCAGACAAAGGCCCAGCTTTGACATCATCGTAATCACTCCATTTGTTCAGAAACTTAGCGCGAACTACCTCAGCACATCAATTATTGATGTTTGTAAGTTACAGCCAAAACTAGAAATATAAAAATACTGGTTTGGTCTTACTACTGTATTCATCGACAGGATCGCATCCACGATTCGATCGGTTACCGTAAGTTGCACAAGCATACAGCAAGCACGCTGTGACACGCTTTGAGCGCGTTGTGGCACGCTGGTGAGCACGTCATGGCGCGCAGTGAGCGCCCGACTGCACTCGGTGAGCGCGCTATGGCACGCTGGTGAGCGCGCTACGGCACGCTGGTGAGCGCGCTACCGCACTCTGTGAGCGAGCCCCAATGGCACGCTAGTGAGCGCGCTACCGCACTCTGTGAGCGCGCCCCAATGGCACGCTAGTGAGCGCGCTACCGCACTCTGTGAGCGCGCCCCAATGGCACGCTAGTGAGCGCGCTACCGCACTCTGTGAGCGCGCCCCAATGGCACGCTAGTGAGCGCGCTACCGCACTCTGTGAGCGCGCCCCAATGGCACGCTAGTGAGCGCGCTACCGCACTCTGTGAGCGCGCCCCAATGGCACGCTAGTGAGCGCGCTACCGCACTCTGTGAGCGCGCCCCAATGGCACGCTAGTGAGCGCGCTACCGCACTCTGTGAGCGCGCCCCAATGGCACGCTAGTGAGCGCGCTACCGCACTCTGTGAGCGCGCCCCAATGGCACGCTAGTGAGCGCGCTACCGCACTCTGTGAGCGCGCCCCAATGGCACGCTAGTGAGCGCGCTACCGCACTCTGTGAGCGCGCCCCAATGGCACGCTAGTGAGCGCGCTACCGCACTCTGTGAGCGCGCCCCAATGGCACGCTAGTGAGCGCGCTACCGCACTCTGTGAGCGCGCCCCAATGGCACGCTAGTGAGCGCGCTACCGCACTCTGTGAGCGCGCCCCAATGGCACGCTGCTGAGCGCGCTACCGCACTCTGTGAGCGCGCCCCAATGGCACGCTAGTGAGCGCGCTACCGCACTCTGTGAGCGCGCCCCAATGGCACGCTAGTGAGCGCGCTACCGCACTCTGTGAGCGCGCCCCAATGGCACGCTAGTGAGCGCGCTACCGCACTCTGTGAGCGCGCCCCAATGGCACGCTAGTGAGCGCGCTACCGCACTCTGTGAGCGCGCCCCAATGGCACGCTAGTGAGCGCGCTACCGCACTCTGTGAGCGCGCCCCAATGGCACGCTAGTGAGCGCGCTACCGCACTCTGTGAGCGCGCCCCAATGGCACGCTAGTGAGCGCGCTACCGCACTCTGTGAGCGCGCCCCAATGGCACGCTAGTGAGCGCGCTACCGCACTCTGTGAGCGCGCCCCAATGGCACGCTAGTGAGCGCGCTACCGCACTCTGTGAGCGCGCCCCAATGGCACGCTGCTGAGCGCGCTACCGCACTCTGTGAGCGCGCCCCAATGGCACGCTGCTGAGCGCGCTACCGCACTCTGTGAGCGCGCCCCAATGGCACGCTAGTGAGCGCGCTACCGCACTCTGTGAGCGCGCCCCAATGGCACGCTAGTGAGCGCGCTACCGCACTCTGTGAGCGCGCCCCAATGGCACGCTAGTGAGCGCGCTACCGCACTCTGTGAGCGCGCCCCAATGGCACGCTAGTGAGCGCGCTACCGCACTCTGTGAGCGCGCCCCAATGGCACGCTAGTGAGCGCGCTACCGCACTCTGTGAGCGCGCCCCAATGGCACGCTAGTGAGCGCGCTACCGCACTCTGTGAGCGCGCCCCAATGGCACGCTAGTGAGCGCGCTACCGCACTCTGTGAGCGCGCCCCAATGGCACGCTGCTGAGCGCGCTACCGCACTCTGTGAGCGCGCCCCAATGGCACGCTAGTGAGCGCGCTACCGCACTCTGTGAGCGCGCCCCAATGGCACGCTAGTGAGCGCGCTACCGCACTCTGTGAGCGCGCCCCAATGGCACGCTGCTGAGCGCGCTACTGCACTCTGTGAGCGCGCCCCAATGGCACGCTGCTGAGCGCGCTACCGCACTCTGTGAGCGCGCCCCAATGGCACGCTAGTGAGCGCGCTACCGCACTCTGTGAGCGCGCCCCAATGGCACGCTAGTGAGCGCGCTACCGCACTCTGTGAGCGCGCCCCAATGGCACGCTAGTGAGCGCGCTACCGCACTCTGTGAGCGCGCCCCAATGGCACGCTAGTGAGCGCGCTACCGCACTCTGTGAGCGCGCCCCAATGGCACGCTAGTGAGCGCGCTACCGCACTCTGTGAGCGCGCCCCAATGGCACGCTAGTGAGCGCGCTACCGCACTCTGTGAGCGCGCCCCAATGGCACGCTAGTGAGCGCGCTACCGCACTCTGTGAGCGCGCCCCAATGGCACGCTGCTGAGCGCGCTACTGCACTCTGTGAGCGCGCCCCAATGGCACGCTAGTGAGCGCGCTACCGCACTCTGTGAGCGCGCCCCAATGGCACGCTAGTGAGCGCGCTACCGCACTCTGTGAGCGCGCCCCAATGGCACGCTGCTGAGCGCGCTACTGCACTCTGTGAGCGCGCCCCAATGGCACGCTAGTGAGCGCGCTACCGCACTCTGTGAGCGCGCCCCAATGGCACGCTGCTGAGCGCGCTACCGCACTCTGTGAGCGCGCCCCAATGGCACGCTGCTGAGCGCGCTACCGCACTCTGTGAGCGCGCCCCAATGGCACGCTAGTGAGCGCGCTACCGCACTCTGTGAGCGCGCCCCAATGGCACGCTAGTGAGCGCGCTACCGCACTCTGTGAGCGCGCCCCAATGGCACGCTAGTGAGCGCGCTACCGCACTCTGTGAGCGCGCCCCAATGGCACGCTAGTGAGCGCGCTACCGCACTCTGTGAGCGCGCCCCAATGGCACGCTAGTGAGCGCGCTACCGCACTCTGTGAGCGCGCCCCAATGGCACGCTAGTGAGCGCGCTACCGCACTCTGTGAGCGCGCCCCAATGGCACGCTAGTGAGCGCGCTACCGCACTCTGTGAGCGCGCCCCAATGGCACGCTGCTGAGCGCGCTACCGCACTCTGTGAGCGCGCCCCAATGGCACGCTAGTGAGCGCGCTACCGCACTCTGTGAGCGCGCCCCAATGGCACGCTAGTGAGCGCGCTACCGCACTCTGTGAGCGCGCCCCAATGGCACGCTGCTGAGCGCGCTACTGCACTCTGTGAGCGCGCCCCAATGGCACGCTGCTGAGCGCGCTACCGCACTCTGTGAGCGCGCCCCAATGGCACGCTAGTGAGCGCGCTACCGCACTCTGTGAGCGCGCCCCAATGGCACGCTAGTGAGCGCGCTACCGCACTCTGTGAGCGCGCCCCAATGGCACGCTAGTGAGCGCGCTACCGCACTCTGTGAGCGCGCCCCAATGGCACGCTAGTGAGCGCGCTACCGCACTCTGTGAGCGCGCCCCAATGGCACGCTGGTGAGCGCGCTACTGCACTCTGTGAGCGCGCCTTAATGGCACCGACTGGTGTCCGCTCCCACACGTCTGCAGCACGTGTCGCCCACACGACCCTGAAGATGGCGCAGAGCCTAAGCCCACCATCTCGAGTGCGATCTCGATACTAAAACTCAAAAACAAAAATCAAACAAACAAAACAGTACAAGCGACTACATAGGCACACCTCACGATATACCGGGGAACGTACACTAGTCCAAGTAACTGGTAAAACTTTCTTGTCGTTGGTGGGTTTTGGGAATTTAACAAGAACTACAATTTTCCCGATCTCGGCTGTACCTGACCATGACCTTAATGTTTAAGTCTAAAGTCGCATAAATACTCAAAACTAGTCGGAAGTCAATCTTATTTCCACGCTACCCACGTTTACCGTGGAGGCGACACAAATAATTAAGGAAACTCATCATCATCATCCACAGCCACCTTGAGTCATCATCATCATCAGTAGTCTGTACTCATCATCATCATCAGTAGTCCGTACTCATCATCATCATCAGTAGTCCATATGCATGTCAAGTCCCCTCTGTTTAGTACATAAGTACCGATCAGCGATGATAAACTCAGATGAAACAACACGACCTTCAAAGAGACCTCTGGAAACTCATTTAAGTGTGAAGTAAGAGGTTGATTCAACCTCATGACTTCTCATACTGTACCGCTCTTCACTATACCGCGCATCAGGCGATAGGCTAGTAACCTAATTTCTTATCGCTTGACGTCGGACAAGAACGCGAAATGTTCTCATCGGTAGCTGTCTCAGCTACGCCAGAACCTTGCTCAATTACGGGGGTTGGCATAACCGGAGGCAGCGACAATAACGCATGGCTTTTGTTAGTTGAACGCGAAGGACTGTAGTTTTATTGCAAACTACTCTCAATAACTTCTAATCCTTTCAAAACTTGATTAAAAGTGACATCTCAAGACTAACTCCGTGACCGCACGATGTCTGGATGGTTACAATGCCTACGAAAGCTACTGTGTAAGCTACGTAAATCATCACGCCTATCGCGATCGCAGCGGTCAGTCGAACGACTGCGATGGCGCTTACAGGCTTATAGTGAGTGTTAGAAACACTGTGACGTAAATCGTGACTCATACCACGAGTACGATTACGCTCACGTACATGTTTTCTAATTCTGGACAAAAGGTCCTGCCTTATTATGCGAAAAACATAAAGTGAGGGTACTTACAGTTTTTCACAAACAATAACAAACACATACCTCAACAATTATTTGGATAGAAATCGAGCTAGATCACGCGATTCTATCCCACTTCTGATGTAATCGACCAGTACCGATTTTAATTAAAAAAATAACAACAGGCAACCTATCTAAGATTGAACTCTAACAATGATTTTAACTCGAACATTTAACCAACAGAGTTTAACCTAAGTATGACATCACTACTAGAACTAAGTTCCTAGCACAAGAAAATACACGTCCGACCAGTCCGAAAGCCAAGCGCAGAGTCTGTTCGCCCAGCGCTCGCTGTGACTTTTGTACCGCGCCGCTCGGCACAGGCAGTGGGGTAGGAAATTAGCTAATAATATATATTTTTTTATTATTATTTTTTTTTTTTTTTTCTCTTTTTGTTAGTTATTTTTTTTTTTTATTTTTTTTTTCTTATATTTATGTTTATAATATATATACAGGGCGTCCCAAACTTATGGGACATGAAGGGGAAGTACCTTAAATATCGTAGATAGGGTATTTTGCTGAAAGAAGACTTTATGTTACTTTTAAAAGTTAGTAATTCTGCATTCATAGATTTTCTAAAAAATACTTGCTCCGTCTGGGAATCGAACCGACTTAAATGTCAAAAAAAAATCATCCTACTTCTATGATGCCAATCGAAAGAAAAGCTAAAAAATAATAACTTTGCTTAAGTAACATAGTATTTTTAAAAAAAGGAACAACATGAAATTAAGTGAATTATTAAGACTAAACAGATCAATCCAAAAACAAACGCTCTCATAAACTGTTCCATTTTCAAATTTAACAACAACATTGGTGTCGATTCTGTTGTTTTAGGATTCCTAGCATAAATTTTAAGATTTCTTAATTTTCTAAGTTAAGTGGACCTAAACATTATGGTATTCTCTTTACATATCCTAAAAAATCCTAAATAAAACGTGTTTGAAAAATTTGACTCAATCATTTTACGTTGTTCCTTTCTTTTAAAATACTATGTTACTTAAGCAAAGTTATTATTTTTTAGCTATTCTTTCGATTGGCATCATAGAAGTAGAATGATTTTTTTTTGACATTTAAGTCGGTTCGATTCCCAGACGAAGCAAGTATTTTTTAGAAAATCTATGAATGCAGAATTACTAACTTTTAAAAGTAACATAAAGTCTTCTTTCAGCAAAATAACCTATCTACGATATTTAAGGTACTTCCCCTTCATGTCCCATAAGTTTGGGACGCCCTGTATATATATTTTTTTTTTTTTTTTTTTTTTTTTTATCCATAAATTGTTATGTATATGTTGACATCGATTATATTACTTAATTATATCTTAAACTACTTTGCTTTCTATATTATTACTTGTGGAATACATTTTATTCAATTCTTTGCTTTTAATTTTATTACAAGTTAGAAATACTTTTATTTATTATTACAAGTTAAAATTTTAATTTCGAAATTCAGTTAAGGTTGTCTATTTGTTTCTGTGCTTTGCGCATGACTTCCACTTATTTGGTTTCAACTGTGCGTGATTTTTTACTTCCACCCTAAAAGTACCGGAGACCGCGTTCTTTCAGATCAATGATCAGGCTTTTCGCTTTCCCCAGACTTCAGAAGCGCTTCCACGACCACTAGGTCCCGACTTCGTATTGCCATATTGATGTTGTAGTCCCTGATATTTGAGGCTGTGGCAGATAAGGCTTTTTGTATAAATTGAGCCGTTGCGTCATTTTCCCGGCTTGTTGTGTAGTATACACAGCTGCCTGTATGTCTTGTTATCGCCACAACCGCATGAGAGACACTGCCGTGCAATTGCGTACTCTTTCCAGTGGTCTTTATGATCACTACGTCTTTGTAAGTGAGCCCTTGAGCCTCGTGGATGGTATGTACCTGTGAACCCTCCGCTTTTCCGTAACCCAGACTGGTAAGGAGTACTTTCTCGGCCTGAGTGTGGACTAGGAATAGCGTGTCCGGATTAGTTCTTGGGATTCGGCTCTCTACGTAGGTTTCAAGGCTCAGGGACCGCACTTGGGGAACTGATGAGTATATGCCGCTATAGATCCCGTTTAGGGCATACGCTACGTCCAAGGGGTTCCTTCGAGTGCACAGCAGTTCTTTGGTTATCCTGGTTGCTAGATTCGGACGTTTGTAACTCATCTCAAAGAGGTTGTCGCGATCTATGTAGGGGAGTTGGTTGTAGTCACCGAGCAGTAGGACTTCTCTGGCTCCTGTTATCTTTGCTGCCATGACTACAGCCCCGAAGTGACTCATGAGGGCCTCGTCAACTATACCCGATTGCAGCTTCCACCCTCGGTCAGGCCGTTCACCAGTAACGAAGCCATTGTTCGTACTCTGGTGCTCACGGCTGTTCCAAACTTTGTGGAAAGCTTTTCCCTCATGTCACGTAAGGCTTCGGTGGTTGCGGTTGTGACGATGTCTTGGTCACGGTTGAAATTTCGGATCACCCACGTTGTCTTTCCACACCCGGGGACTCCATTAATCCAGGTTAGTTTCGGTGTCTGATAAGCATGTGCACTGCTGGTTCCCGGTCCTGCTGAAAGGGTTTCCGCCATTTCCAGGATTTTCCCTTCCAGCATTACCTTCGTACACTTAGCGATTACAACGACGTGGTCGTTTTGGGGAGTATTGAAGACGAGTCTATCCGTTAGACGGGACTTTTCCTCGTTCATGGCCACGAAACCGCTTGTCTTGTTGTACGCTGCCATATACTGTCCCACCATGTTTCCTCTCAAGATCTGGGAGGTGGCGTTGTCGTATATAGCTGCGTCAGACTCCTCCAGTTCTGTTTTTAGCTGTTTTTCCTTGCCCTTAAGGAAGGACTGCAGGATGGACTTGCAGGTTTCCTCCTTTACGACAAGTGTTGCTTTTAAGACTGCTCTGTACTCGGTGAAGGCATTGGATAGGTGGTCCGCCATGGTCTCTGGTTCAGAGAGCTCTGGCGGTATGACCAACCCTTTTTCTGCCTTCGTCCGGGTCTTGTGGACTTCTTCTTTCTGTTTTAGAGTCTTGGCTTTAGCTTTTGGTGGTATGGTGTCCCCAGTCTTCCTTTTCGACTTTTTTGTAAGCATACTCTGCATGGCATCAGTCAACACCTTGGACATGAACTTTATGACCTCCTTAGGCTCGTTTTTGCTATTTTGCTTTTTATTCGCTTTCACTTGCACCACTTCCTCGGCTGTTTTGTTCTGCAGGAGTTCCGATCCACTCAGATTTTCCGGATTTGCTATAGGATGGCCCCAGCTGTCAATGGGCTGTGATGCGGCTGCCAGGTCAGGTCGGTATGGTCTCAGGTAACTGAGGTTTTGACCCCTGTCCTCGTAGATGACCACCTCGTGCTTTTCGGAAGCTCTGACAGCTCCTATGTAGTCTCTAGCTTCTGCTTTTTCATAGCCCACTACCATAGCGTCAATGCTTATTTTCCTTGGTGTCTCACTCTCGTCCTCCTCACTCCCTAGGGTTGATAGCACCGAGCAAGCCTGGGCGAATTCTGTGACATCGTCGCCTGTTACGAATAGTGCTATTGTTTTGTTCTTGATTCTCACTATTCGGCAGCGGTGGTCTGCTACTTTTACTTCGGCCAGTGCCTCGAAGACTTTTCTTCGCATGGTTGCTCTGAAGTTACTTCCCTTTAGGAGGAGGGCAAGACCTGGGGAAATGGTGACTGTGTTGCGGTTCATGGCATTGCAGAAGCAAATGCCGATTTTTTCTGTGTTATTGTCCATGAACGTCGCGACGCCTTTTATGGATAGTCCTGGTGTTCCACGTTCTCCGTTCCCAAGCAGATTGTAGGGCATTAGGGTGGAGCGTGTTTGTGTGACTGATGTTTGCGACGAGGATGTTAAAACGGGGGTGGATTGCGGCTCCGTACTTGTGGTGAGTGTCGCGTTTCTCTTTGCTGCTACGCGAATACAGTTTGCCACAAACTTTAGGAAAAATGGTCTCTCGTCATTGTTTGCAATAACCCTATGCAGATCCGATTTTTCTAGCTTGTTGTTGAGCTGAAATTCCAGATCCATTCGGGTTGCCGCGAAACGGGGACATTCTAGTATGATGTGCCAAGTCGATTCACTGGTGTTAGGATCGCACTCGCATCCGGGGCTGTCTTTCAACTTGAACCGGTGCAAGTACTCTGCCAATCCTCCGTGTCCTGTAAAGGCTTGCACGTGTCTGGGCATCAGATTTGCTTTCCTCACTATGCGGTACGCTTCAGCTGCATCCGGGAAGAAAACTTTAGTAACTGATCCTGTGCTTGAGGAGGCGTACCTATCTTGCCATTTGCGTACTGTTTCCTCTCTGATCTTTTTCCTTACATGGGACACTGGGACTTCACCATAGTCCGGGGTGCTGGCTGCGTGTGATGCTGCTTGCTTCGCCAGCTCATCTGCCCTTTCGTTTCCAGCGGTTCCTACATGAGCTCTGAGCCAGAATAACCGCACCTCTCTCCCCTCTGCTCTGATCTCCTTTAAGCTCTCCTTGATCTTACCGGTCAGGGGGTGGATAGTCTTGGGATTTGCCAGTAGCTCGAGCGATGAACGTGAGTCACTCAGTATGTTTACTAACTCTTTTTTACTGTTCCTTACCAAGTCGACTGCCCTGTGGAGTGCATAAAGTTCCGATTGAAAGACTGTGCAAGTTGGGTCCAGACTGAAAGTTGAGTAGCTGTTCTCCTGTCCCTCTTCCCACCACGTTAGGGCTGCTCCAACTTTGCCCTCCATCTTGCTGCCATCCGTATAGACTTGTGGCCCAGCAATTTTGTGGTTTTCTAGAGTTTCGGGATCCATGTTCTCTAGGAGTTCATACTCTGTTGTTATAAGTTGCGAGGGGTGTGGCTGGCTCGTGACGCTTAACCTCTGTTCCAGACGCCTGCCGGGTGGAATGTAGTCCGCAGACGTGCCCTTCTTGGCAGCGTACAGACTGGCAGCTTCTTGTATTCTTAGGTCCAGGGGCAGCAAGCCCGAAAGGATCAGCGCCGATGTGAGTGAGACAGTGCGGTATGCTTTGCAGATCTTTTGCGCGAAGCCTCGCTGAAGTGAGTCCAACTGATCTCGGATCATTTGGAGTTCGGTTGCTTGAGACCATGAGCTGGCGGCGTACATCACAATCGGCTCGATGACCGCGACGTAGATGGTTAGGTTAGGTTAGGTTAGGTTAGGTTAGGTTAGGTTAGGTTAGGTTAGGTTAGGTTTTTTTTTTTTTTTTTTTTTTTTTTTTTCTCGTTCCTCTGACATGATCAGAGACTGTTTTTGCTGTTTTTTAATTTATACTATATGTTTTATGGTTATAGGTTAGGTTTAAGAATTTTTAACTTTGTTTTCTTTCATTTTTAAATTTACGAGTCTTTTATTTATATCTTCTTCTTTGTTTATTTATATCTTCAGTTTTCGCTAGATGAGTGCTTTATTTTCCTTATACTATGTTCTTTATATTATTATTTTCAATATGATGTACTTGTGTGATTTTAGTTTATTTGTCTGTGTTCTTTGTAATGTTTGCTTGTTATTATATATTTATTATATGCCTTATCAAAATTTTTCTCTGGTTCTATTATATCTATGTTGTTATATATATGCTCAATATATATTCAACATACTGTGTTATGTATCCCTATTGTTTATTGTTCTTGTATTTGTTCAGCTGTTTGGACTGGTTTTCCTGCGGGTACTTTATCATTTTTAATATGTTCTAAAATTTGTTTTTGTTCTATTTCTCTTTTGTTTCCATTTTTTGTTGCGTGCAATTGGGCCTGTTTCTTATGAAGCCGGTTCCAATGTGCTAATAAAGTTTGTATCCTCTGTGTACCCGCAGGGTAACCACTTTGCGTTTGCTCACTGGGGAATTATCATAGCGTACTGTTAAGACCATCTTAGCAGTACGCTATGGTTGCCCGAGCCAGTGCATCCCACTTCCTTCGGATCGAGCAGTCCTGACTGAAAGCGTTGTGGTCAGTCCTGTCGATCTTTGCGTGCGTGCAGTTGCTGCACGAAGGGGCTGCACCGGCGAGCCAATCTGCGCATTCGGATCTCATGTGGGGTCCCCCACAGTGGCAGCATTTCTCGGTGGTTTCGGTGCAGAAACGCCTTCCATGTCCATACCCCAAGCAGAGTGAGCATTGGACAAGTGGCGATTGGTCCGCCACCCTCACCCGCTGGAGGTCAATAAGGACCGTTCCTGCATCGACCAGTTGCTGCCAAATTCTGGGGGACACCCTCATGACTATGTGTTGGGTGTGGGGGTTCCGCGTGCGCTTTTTAAAAGCGATTTCTATGTTTTGACCCTTCAGTTCTCCGAGGACACCCTGGTTTTGGTTCCTTAGGGCATCGAGGACGTCTCCATCGGTGTTATATTTGAAGACGTCCCTCAGGATCACCAAAGGGTCCTTATTTTTCATCTCTTCTACTTTCAGTTCTGTATCTCCCTTCAGCTTTTCTTTAACCTTCTCCCTTTCTTCAGCGGTCCTGCACCCCACTATTACTTTTTGGTCTTTCGCTTTTCTAATCCTTTCAATTGCTATTCCACTCACTTTAGCGTTTACCACCTTTCTGATCCTGTCTAGGACCTCCTCCCCAGTTTCTGTTTCATCAACAGCAGTCACTACGACGGAGTGTAGCGCGGTCTGTTCTGGCCTACTAGCCAGTCTACTGGCGGGCGCCGCTGCCACACTCGCGTACGATAGTTTCTGTTGTATGATCTCTTGCTTTTCTAGGCTTTCCTTTAGTTTTTCCATTCTTTCATTATTTTCTTGTATAAGCTTAGCGTGTTCGTCCATTTTCTTTATAAGTGCTGTTTCCTCTTTTCTCTTTTCCTTCTCTAGTTCTTTCTCATTTCCGGGTGCTTTTTCTTCCACTGGTTCGATTTTCCGCCTATTTTCCTGTCCTTTAATGTTTTCCGCTTCCTTGACCAGTTGGTATAGCCTTTCTATGGCGAGTGTCACCTCTGTCTTGATCTCTGTTTTGATGTTTCTAGAGTTGCCGAGATGTAATTTGGCTTTGGTGACACAAGCTCTAGCTTCTGCCAACCGGTCAGTGTACTTGGACTTTTGTTGCATGGGTGGGCTCCCCGTCGTCTCAACGGATAGTCTTCGAGCTTCTGCTCGGCTCTCCGGTGGAAGGACCTTTTTTGGTTTTGCTAGCTTTGGGGGTTCCATTGTCGAGGGTTTCTTTGGGGTGGTTAAAGTCTTCGTGTTGGGGTCTGCGTTTCCAGACTCCCACTCACCTATACTCCTACGAACATGAGAGGTTTGGATCCGCTTGCCCTCCTGCAAGGTCGAGCCAGAGTCCTTCGTTGCAAGTCCTGGTGATATGGAGCTTCGACAGTCTTCATTGCTGGCTCTTGAACCCTTTGCAGGCGTGCGAAATCCAAACATCTTGTAGGAGTAGTCAGAGGAACTCGTCAAAATTAAAAGTAAATTTGTAAAAGTTGTATATAAAAATAAATTTTGTCGATAATCCTAACTAAAAATATTAATAAAGATATTACGGTAGGCAATAAGCCTATCCTAGTACAATTGAGGTCGTAAAAACCCCGTGTCAAAATAAGCCTTAGTTAAGAAGTTATTGATGTACCCACTGTGGATATCGACAATCTTTACCTAAGTAAGTACAATATGGGGGGGTGGGCGGTTGATTTTTTTCAATTTCTTGCTATAATTGGTGTTTTTTCTGTTGCAGGCACGTGCGGGGACGTCGGGCAAAGGTGAACCAGCCACGGGATGTGCAGAAACAAGCCAGGTGTTGGAGGAAATTTGAAAAAATATATATATATAGGTTCTCCGTGGTAAGTTTTAGGTTTAGGACTTGCTCGGCTTCGTATCTTCTCAGAGAAAAAACAGGACACTCCAACAAAATATGTAAAACTGTCTCGTCCGCGTCAGGTTCGCAGATGCATGATGGGCTCTCCTTACACTTGAACCGGTTCAAGTATGCGGAGAACCCACCATGCCCTGTAAGTACTTGGGTCATTACGTAAGTCGGTTCAAATTTTTGGACTATTTTAAACGCCTGCACAGCGTCTGGGAAGAACAGTTTGGTGATGCTTGCTGTCTCGCCCGACTTGTACCGACGGTTCCACTCGTCCAGCGACTCCAAGCGGATCTGCCGCTTCACGAATGAGACCGGACAGTAGTCGTAGTCGGGACGCCTCTTCTTATTCTTTGCGGCTTCCTTGGCTAGTTGGTCAGCTCTCTCGTTTCCCTCCAATCCCGCGTGGGCTTTGATCCAGAATAAAGACACTTCTTTATTCTGGAGTCTGCTCGTTCTTAAGTTTTCACGAGCCTCCACGGCTAGGGGATGGAGGGAACCCTGGTTAGTGACTGTTTCTAGTGCTGACCTAGAGTCACTATAGATTCCAAAAGTTTGTTCTGGGTGTTTGAGGATTTCCCTTGTCGCTCTGCATATCGCCAGAAGTTCAGCTTGATAGACCGTGTAGTACGATGGTAGCTTGAGTTTGAGAGCTTTGATCTCAGCTTCACCATCCCAAAGGGATAGCGCTGCTCCGACCTCACCCTCAATCTTGCTACCATCAGTGTAAATTCGTACTGCTTGGATATTTTGAATATCCACCTGTTCCTGGTCTATCAAGCTAGCGAACTCCAGTCGAGTGTGCTCTGCCGGGTGCTTTGTCTGAGCGTATGGTATTAGCCGTTCCACCTCCCTATCTCTTAGCGCCGGTCGGGGCAACCCCCTTTTGGCCTCATACAGGGCAGCTGCCTCCTGTATTCTGAGGTCAAGTGGGAGTATCCCGGCCAGCACCAGTGCCGAGTTCAGGGAGACGGTGCGGTACGCTCTCGTAAGCTTTTGGGCAAACCCTCGTTGAACTGCGTTTAGCTGCTTTTGGATCCCCAGTTTTTTGGTTGCCGGTGCCCAGACGCTGGCCGCGTACATAATTACGGGTTCTACTGTCGCCCCGTAGATAATCCTGATGATTTCTGGGTGGAGACCCCAGCTGACCCTGGCGGCTCTTGATAGCTGTTTGTAAATGTTTAAAGCCTTTTTGCAAATGTTTGCAGCGTGGCTATTAAACGTTAGCTTATTGTCGATAGTGAGCCCCAGGATCTTGATCTCTTGCGTCATGCTGATATCGACTCCGCCCATGTTCAGGAGTGGGGTATCATACTTAAGTTTGCGTGTTAAGAGCATCGCGTTTGTCTTGTTTGGTGCGAACTTTAACTTGTTTCTGATACCCCATTCCCTTACATAGGCGAGGGCGGCATTTGCTTGTCGCTGGATCTGCAGAGCTGTGTCCCCGTCAAATACCAGGACTATGTCATCAGCGAAGGCCTGGCTGTAATCCCCACGCTGTTCCAATCCCTTGAGGAGTGGATCCAGGAGGAGATTCCACATAATAGGGCCTCCGATAGACCCTTGGACGCATCCCTTGCTCGTGTCCTTCTCATATTCCTCTCCGGCGTACCTAACTCTAACTTTCCTATCCTGCAGGTAACTACTGACGAGCCTCCTAATGTTGATCGGGCAACTTTCCTCTGCTAACCTAACCTTTATTGCGGGCCACCACGCGCTATCGAAGGCTCCCTCTATGTCCAGTGAAATGACGGTGATGAGTTTCTTCTGTTGTAGTTTGTCTTGTATGTGTTTCATCAGGTCATAGAGGGGGTCTTCGGTGCTCCTTTTGGGCATAAAGCCATACTGGCGACTGCTCATCTTAGGGATGAGGTGCCACTTCAATCGCCCTACGAGCATTTTTTCCATGACCTTCCCCAGAACTGGCAACAAGCCTATGGGTCTGTACGATTTGGGGTGGGCATAATCGTCTTTACCTGGTTTTCTCAGGGCAACGACTGTTGCTTCTTTCCAGATATTTGGGAAATGTGAGAGAACCAGGCACTTATTGACCAGTGCGAGGAAGGTCTCTGGATCGTGTTTAATTGCGTGGCTGCAGATATCTGCAGTGAAACCGTCTGCCCCCGGGGCTTTTTTCGGATTAAAACTTTCCACCGCAACACTTAGCTCCTCTTCTGTAAACGGTGGATCATTTGGTTCATTATGAGCCGAGTCGTTTACTCGCTTTGCTAATTCTCTAGTGTGTCGGTGGTCGGCGTTGTCTCCTGTTTCTGTGTCCTCAGGGTAAAAAGTATCTGCAAGGATTTTGGCCGATTCCTTTGGGTCGGTTTGCCTATCGCCTATTACGAGTGGTGTGTCTTCCTGCCTTTTGCTAGTTCTCCCTATAACTCTATAAATTCCCTCCCATACCCCTTCCCTATCCTGCTTCCCACAGAAGTTTTTCCAACTAAGGATTTGTGCTCTTTTTACTTCACACTGATATGTTTCTTTTGCTTTCAGGTACTCTTCTACAACTTTGGACCTTCGGATTGGCGCTGCGCATCTCACTCGACGCTTCATGGTGACGGACTTCCTCTTCAGCTCGGCGAGTTCCTCCGACCACCACGGCATGGTAAGTTTCTCTTTGCTTTTCTTTTTGGGTATGGTGTTATCGCATGTTTGTGTTACTAGGCTTGTATATTTAACTATTGCTTGTTCTAGGTCTATTTTATTTTCTATATGTTCTATTTCTGTTTTTGTAATTTTGTTTTCTATTTGTAATTGGGCCAGTTTCTCATGAAACTGGCTCCAATTTGCCTTTTTAGTATTATAGAGCCTTGTTGTTCTGTTAATATTTATCCCCTTTGCTTTTTTAAGTGCTAAGTCAAACGAAATGCCGTTGTGGTCCGAGCTCGTGAGGTCATCCATCACTCTCCATCTATCTATTAGGTCTAGCATGTCGATTGAGCAGGCCGTTACGTCGGGATGGCTGGTGTACGAGATTCCTCCCCTAATAGTGTCGAAAGTGGGGGTGTCCCCTTGGTTGAGTACCTGTAAGCCTAGTTCCTCGAGTGTGCCTGACATGTCCTCGCCCCTGTCATCTATTTTGTCGCTTCCCCACCAGGTACTCTTTGCATTCGCGTCTCCTCCGATTATGATCTTACTGGGACCGCAATCATCAACAATCCTTCTGATCTGCTCCAAGTAGGGTTCTATGGGCTGGGTCGGTTCAAAGTAGAATGAGACTGCTGTGATCTGCCAGGCGCCGGTCCGGATCCTCACCACTGCGACGTTGTTCGTGGTATGTTTTGGGCACTGTATGACGTCGAGGTCTTGATCGAAAACGGCTATTGCCGCTTTTACAGTGCCCTCCCCTTGTCCGGCGTTCTGGTAGATCCTTGCTCCTTTGTAATTCTTCATTCTACTTATTCCCCCTACGTATGGCTCTTGGAGCAGCGCGAAAGCCACCTTCCTTTCTTCGGCTTCAATCATCAACTCATTGGTAGCGGTTTCCATTCTTTGGAGGTTTGCTTGGAGGACCCGGTAGGGAATTCCTGTAGTTGGGTTTGCTGTTGGGTTACCGGTAGTGAACACCTTAGCAGTACGCTACCGAGGCACGTGCCAGTGCATCCCACCTCCTTCTTACGGCGCACTCTTGACTAAATGCGTTATGCTCTGTCGAGTCAAGTTTTGCGTGCCGGCAGTTACAGCAGGAGGGTACTACCCCGCTGAGCCAGTCTGCGCAGGCGGTCCTCATGTGCGGACCCCCACAGTGACTACACCTTTCAATGCTCTCTTTGCAGTGCCTTCTGCCGTGGCCGTATCCTAGGCACAACGAACATTGCACTAGCGGCGACTGGTCAGCAACTCTGACCCTTTGGAGGTCAATGTGGACTTCTCCTGCCTCTGTCATTAGGTTCCACAGTCTAGGTGATACCTTAACTACAATGTGGCACATGTGGGGGTTCCTGGCCTTCTTTCTGTAGCGGATTTCCAGTCTATTGTCCTGCTTGTCGAGGTTTCTAAACACGTTTCCATTTTGATTCCTCAGAGCGTTTGTGACGTCCTCATCACTGTGGAATTGCAGAACGTCTCTGAGGATCAATAGAGGGTCTTTATTTTGGATCTCCTCGACAGTGAGGTGCGTTTCTGCTTTTCTGAGCCTTTCTTTGACTTTTTCTCTCTCTTCCTCGGTTCGACAACCCACTATAACTTTCCTATCCTTCGCCTTCCTTACTCTGTCCACTTTTATTCCTCCTTCCTTGGCATTTACAGCTTCCCTGATCCTGTTGAGAACCTCTTCTCCTGTCTCCGTTTCATCCTTCGAGGAAACCACTACGGAATGTAGGGCAGCCTGTTCACAGGATTGCCTCCTGGGTGGGCCCGCCGCTACGTTCGCGTAAGTAGTTTTCTCGAGGATCTCCTTGTGCTTCTCCATTACTTCTTTGAGGTTTTCCATTCGTTCGTTGTTCTCTCTCAACAGTTTGCTGTGTTCTTCCATCTGTCTTTTGAGGTCGTTTCCTTCAATCTGTCCTCGTTTTTCCACGTTGTCTGGTTCCCTTTCTTTTTCCCTTTCGCCTGCTCTGTGTACAGTTATCAGGGTCTTATCGCGGGCGTTTCTGGCCTCAGATTCCTTGACCAACTCGAAAAGTCGTTCAACCGCTTGAGTGACATTGGTCTTAATGTCGGTTTTCAGGTTCCGCGAATTCTCGAGGTTGATCTTGGCTTTGCTGAGGCATGCCTTTGCTTCCGCCGTTCTATTTGGGAATTTCTCCAGTTTCGGCGGGCTCCCCGCTGTCTCTACCGGCAGTCTGCGCCCTGTCAGTTTGCCTTCTTGCGAAGGCAAGGTCGTTGGTTTGGGTCTTGGGGGGGCTATCGAGGCAGTCCTCTTTGGTGGGGTCGGAGTCTTGGGTTGCTGCGAGGTAGATCTCCTTTTCTTTACAAGTTCCCATTCTCCTACGCTCCGCCTCACGTTTGAGGTCTGCGTCAAGTCGTCGCCCTGCTGTGAGGGCCCTGCTATTTCGGTCCGAGGCGGGGACTTGTGGGAGTCCAGCTCGATTAAGTTATCGTTATCGGTTGTCTTCTTCTTTATGGGCGTTCGGATTCCGGCGTACATTTCGTCAAAAGTTCCGTCAATTGTAAATAAAATTTAAATTTAGGTTATAAAATTGTTAAAGTTGTATAAGTTGTATATAATATAATATAAGTGTAAATATAAAGTTCTACTTGTGTATCTATAACTAATCCTATTTCTGTTACAGGTGTCGTCTACGGGTTTAAACGGCCTACGCAGCGCTTTCTCGGCGCCTCGCGGGTGGTAACCCCAGTAATGTTCCTGTTTCCCTACTCTGTACTAATGTGTGTTTCTTTGTTTCAGGTAGCTTCTGCAGCTTCGATCTAACCACAAAACTAGGAGACTCGCCGGTGGAAGTACGAGGTAAGTTAAAATATTTAAAAATTAAATAAATAAATTTTCTCTATATAGAGTAGGGCTCTATGTATGTTCTAGCTATTTTAGGAAGTCAAATTTGAGCATTTGAGAACGACTTTGTCAATAAAACTTATTTTAAACACATTTATCAATAAAAATAATTTGAACTCTATGTAGAGTCTGTCTCTATCTACGAAAACGTAGGCCTAAGAAAGATGTGTCAGATACAAAAAGTCCCGTCAGTTTTGGAGCACTGGTTGAGGAGATACGGAGCTTTGAAGTTTTTCAAGATGGCGTCCAAAATGGCCGCTGAAATTTGAAAACCTCGCCACTGCCTCAGTTTTTGTCGTAAAGAGCCGGGACTTGGGTCCTTGTGGTGTACTCGCCTAGACCTTTCACTTGCTGATGTAAAAAACCGACTTTATTTTGTAACTCCAATAATGGTATTTTCAGATATTTTCAGCTGGAGTAGGCTCCGACAATGACACCACAGAAAATCCCACCCTTCTACGATGACTAGGTCAAGAGTTACGGGCACTTAAACTTTCCAAAATGGCGGCCAAGATGGCCGACAAAAGTCTAACTTCGGCAATTTTGGACCGAATGGCCTGGTGTTTGGGCTTGTTGGAAAGGTAATTACAAGCCCAGTCAAATGCAATATAGTGCGCGACAGAAGGTCAAACCCCCGATTTTTAAAGTGGGAAAAACACAATTTTTTCACAAAAATTGCGCTACAAGGGTCAATTTTAATCTAAACTTAAAACTAAAAAGGGGTTTGTCATCAGCAAGAGGACAGGAAACTTACACAATTTATAAAAATAAGCTACCTAGAATATTAAGGGTACCTCGTGGTGACCTTGAAACTTAAAAATTCAATAAAATAAAATCTAGTTGATAAACAATACCTAATTTTTTGCAGGCTGGTAGAAGACCAGAACCTTAACAGATAACACAATTTAGAACAGTGGGTCAAAGATCTTATCAAAGAGTTCTAATATTTTGAAAAATTGAAAATTTTTAAAAGTCTGTATCTCGGTGATAACTTAACTTTTTCAAGTTCTGCAAGTGCCTCCCAGGTCCTTGCTGTAATTTCCTTGTGGCCCGTGCGTCAGCCTTAGTCCAGCTCCTCGGGTCGCTGACCTCGTGGCCACGTGGTTTTTGTTTTTTTGCCAATATCTCCGCACTCCTGTGCGGAAAAATCGGCAAAAGGTGTCAGATTGTGGAGCTCCTGAAACCCTTTCAGGAGGCACCAAAAAAATTGTAGGTAACCGCTGATAAACAAGAGTTATTTCAGTTTGAAGTCTGAAATAACCCCCAAAAAGCACTTCTTCACTTAAAACTTCGCGCACAGATCACTTAGAGCAGCGCGAATTTCACTGGCATGTGCGCCTCGTGCTCCCGCTTCTTTTGACGTATCACAAGGGTATAAAACGTGATAAAAACTATTTTTAATGAATTTCTGAAGCGCGGAGGGACTCTGTTTCGTGGCGCTCTCGACTGCGGTTCAGAGCGGACTGGTTAGGTTAGGTTAGGTTAGGTTAGGTTAGGTTAGGTTAGGTTAGGTTGGGGTGCTAGGTCGGATAACCTCCTCGTGGTGCACCCTGGTAACATCATGAAACAGTTCTGCTGAGTTTGGCAGAAATGTTTCATGATGGCTAATAATCCGACACGGTGGGCCTCTCCGCGCGCTATGATTAGCATAGGGCGCAGGATGAGGCGGAGTTAGGCGCATGGGCGCCCGAGGTGGTCTGGAGTCCACAAGTGGACTGAGGACGGACTGGCGAGAGCCAGTGGTTGGCGGACTGGGCGGTACTAACACCATCGTTCAGTTGCGTCGAGAGGAGTCTAGCTAACTTCTCTGCCGGTCTGTATTACTTGCTTCAGAGACCCCCGTTGTAGCGTAAGGGGGTATGTCGCAGTAATACGGGCCGAAGGGCGGTTGCCTTAGTTGGCCGTCGCTAGAGGTAGGATCCTTGATACAAAAAACCGGTGAAGGAAAACACGTTAACACCCTGGGAGAACCGGGCGCAACTCTTTAGTATATAGCCTTACCCGGGTACAGGGGGCAATGCTCGGGTGGACTTTTTATTTCCCCCATACTCGTGGGATTATTATGGAATCTTTTAATAATAAAAAAATCGAAGAGGGCCGGAAGGCCGTAGTTATGTTGGAGCGCGTGGAAGCGGTAGCTTTGCGCGAGGAGGATGAACTGCGTAAGCAGGTTCTCGAGAGTGGCGCTTCTAGTGCGTGTGACAGTGAGGAGAGGCCTCGATCTCGGCTGAGACAGAGGGTGTCGGAGTCGGAGTGCTCTTACGTCAGCATTCGGGACCGCTCGGACTCCGACGTCAGTGTGAGGTCGGCGTCGCAGAGTTCTTCGAAAGGACTGTGGCGAAAACGTCCCAGCAGCATGGAGGCAGACATGGAGGGTGCGTCGGCATCCAAAGTGGCTCCAAGGGGCCGTCGTGGGCGTGGTGGGCGTGGTCGCCCTGTTACGACAGGAGATTACGCTGGGCTAGCCGAGGCTCAGGCTGCTCTCAATGCGGCCAAAGCCGAAGACATTCGGCTTCAGGCGGAGCAGGAGCTGGCTGAGGACAACAGGCGGAAGATGGCGGCGGTACGGAACACTTTCCGCAAGTTCCCTACCGTCCCGGTTATGAGTGAAGAACTGGCTGCAGACCTTGAGAGGCACGTGTCGGATTCTTTGGCGACCATCCAGAAAGTCGCCAAGGGATCCGGAAATCTTAAGGGGACCTTTGTTAAGGGTCTCAACGACGCGGCGGAGACCATAAGGGTCTCTTTTACGGAGCTCAGGTCCAGATCAGCGTCCGAGGAGGTGCTGCGGCTGGAGGCGACTAACAGGAGGCTCTCGGCTGAGCTGCAGGACCTCCGAAGGGAGGTGGCAGAGCTGAGGGCTTCAGTCCCGGCACTGGCCCCGGCCCCGTCTACGGCCCCGGCCCCGGAGCTTGAGGTGGTTTTGAGGGAGATCATGGTGCATGTGGGTACCATGATAAACGCCCGTTTTGAGGGCCTGGAGTCGAGGCTCCTGCCGGAGGAGCGCATCCGACCGACGCTTGCTGCCGACAGACGCAACGCAGAGAAGACAGCGAAGGGCGCCAGGGTGGAGGCTGCTCCTCCCGTGGCTGCCCCTAGCAAAGCTCCAAAGGGTCCCAAGGGCCCTGCCGCCCCAGTGGCTGGTCCAGCTGCACCACCACCACCACCTCCTCCTTCGCAGGAGGCGTGGAATACGGTGACCAGGCGGGGGAAGAAGAAGGCGCGAGAGGCCCCCCCAGCACGGGAGGCCCCACCAGCGAGACCCACCGCGTCAAAGGCAGGCCCTAAGCCTGCGCCGGGGCCGAAAAGTGGGTCTACTAAATTACGACCCCCTCGCACAGCAGCCGTGGTAATCACGCTACTGCCGGGAGCGGAGGAGAAGGGCTTGTCCTACGCCAAGGTCTTGGCGGAGGCAAAGAGCCGCATTAGCCTTGGGGCTCTAGGGGTGCCACCCCTTAGGATGAGGACTGCGGCCACCGGAGCTCGCATATTAGAGATCTCCGGGGCCGAAAAGGATGCGAAGGCTGACTCTCTAGCGGCAAAGCTGAGTGAGGTCTTTGAGGTGGCGGCAGAGTCTGTCCGAATATCGAGGCCGAGTATGACCTGCGATCTGCGTGTGAGTGGCCTCGACGACTCCGTCACCACCTCGGAGTTGGTGGAAGAGCTCGCCAAGGCTGGAAGATGCAATTCGTCGGACATAAGGTCCGGCGAAATTCGTAAGGGTGCGGCGGGAATGGGCACGGTGTTTGTGCGGTGCCCATTAACGGCCGCCAAAAAGGTGGTGGCAAGTGGTGGTCGATTATTGGTGGGATGGGTGGCAGCGCAGGTCCAACTATTGGATGCGCGCCCCCGCCGTTGTTTCCGCTGCCTTGCGCTGGGTCATGTTCGGGCCCAGTGTAAGTCGGAGGTGGATCGCAGCGATGAATGCCATCGCTGCGGAAATAAAGGCCACAAGGCCAACGTCTGTTCAGGCGCCCCGCACTGCACTCTTTGTGCGGCAGCGGGAAAAGCGGCTGACCACCTCTCCGGGGGCAAGGCATGTGCCAAGCCCCCGACCAAGACAGGGGCGAGAAGGAGAAAGACTGGGACTGAGGCGAAGGCCAAGTCCAAGCCAACTCGCCCCGCGAAGGAGTCGGCGATGAACATGGAGGAAAGTTAGTATGTCCCTAACTTTCCTCCAGGCGAACATTAACCACTCCGCCAGGGCCCAGGATCTTTTACTCCAGACCCTGGCGGAGCGGTTGATAAATGTCGCAGTGGTTGGCGAACCTTATCGGGTCCCGTCCAGGATTGACTGGGTTGGAGATCTGGACGGCTTAGTGGCGATTACTACGCAGTCGCCTGCCCATTCTCCTCCATTCGAAGGAGTAGTTAGGGGGAGAGGACTGGTCGCTGCGCAGGTTGGTGAGGTGGTGGTCGTGGGGGTTTACTTTTCTCCAAACCGCGTCCTCGCCGAGTTCGAGACGTTTCTCGACGAGGTGGGGGCCCTGGTCGGACAGAGTCGACCCCGGCCAGTGCTTGTTGTCGGAGATCTCAACGCCAAATCACTGGCGTGGGGATCTTCGAGGACGGATGCAAGGGGTGAAGCCGTTGGAGAGTGGCTGGTGGGGGCGGGCCTGTGCATTATTAACAGGGGGTCAACGGACACGTGTGTGCGACGGAGTGGCGGATCAGTAATCGATGTCACATTCGCCACTCCCGAGATCGCGCCGCGTGTTCGGGACTGGGAGGTTCTGGTGGACGAGGAGACGCTGTCCGACCACAGATATATTCGGTTTAGCCTCTCCTCGTCCTCGACGGTCACACGGGCCCCCCCGCCTTTGGCGAATGGTCCACGGTGGGTGCTCGGCAGGCTCGAGCGAGAAGTGCTGAGGGAGGCGGCCATAGTCCAGTCGTGGAATTCCCCTTCCTCGGAGCCGGTGGACCTGGACGTGGATGCCGATGACCTGTGCAGGGCCATGGCACACGTCTGTGATGCCGCCATGCCCCGTGCTGGGGCGCCGCATCTCCGCCGCCAGGTCTACTGGTGGTCGGAGCAAATTGCTGAGCTGCGACGCCGCTGTGTAGCCAAGCGTAGGAGCTACCAGCGGTACAGAAGGAGGAGGCGCCAGGAGGAGGCCGAAGCGGACGCCCTCTATGTCTTGTATAGAGAGGCGTCCAAGGCCCTCCGCATAGCAATAACAGAGGCGAAGGCGGGGGCCTGGCTGCTGCTGCTGGAGTCTCTGGAGCGGGATCCATGGGGTAGGCCATACAGGCTGGCGAGGCAGAAACTTCGCCCCTGGGCCCCCCCCATCACAAGTACATTACAGCCTCCGGTCCTCCGGAGGGTGATCGAGGGACTGTTCCCGGGTAGCCCGGGAACCGACTTCGTCCCTCCCGCCATGGTGGTGCCTGAAGGGGCTTTGGAGGAGGATGAGGTGCCCGAGACCTCTGAAGCAGAGTTGGGTGCCGCGGTCCTGCGGATGAGGGCCAAGAACACAGCGCCGGGACCCGATGGAATACCCGGTCGCGCGTGGGCACTGGCCCAGGACGCCCTTGCGCCCCGCATTCGGGACCTCTTCGACCGCTGTATGCGGGAGGGGAGGTTCCCGGTGCGATGGAAGGCCGGCCGGCTCGTCCTGCTCCGGAAGGAGGGACGCCCGGTCGATGAGCCCGGGGGCTATCGCCCAATTGTGCTGCTTGATGAGGCGGGCAAGCTCCTCGAAAGAGTGGTAGCTGCCCGCCTTGTCAAACACCTGGAGCAGGTGGGACCAGACTTGGCCGATGCCCAGTTTGGATTCCGGAGAGGTCGCTCGACGGTGGATGCAATTTCCTACGTCCGCGACCTCTCCGAGGAGGCGTGCTCCAGTGGCGGGGTGTTGCTGGCGGTGTCACTCGACATCGCCAATGCATTCAACACCCTGCCGTGGAGCACGATTTTAGGGGCGCTGAGGTACCACAGGGTGCCCCAGTACCTCCAACGTCTCATCGGGGACTACCTCTCAAATAGGGAGGTTGTCTACCCAACGGAGGGAGGAGAGGGCCGGAGCCCGGTTGCACGTGGTGTTCCGCAGGGGTCAGTAATGGGCCCCCTGCTATGGAACATAGGGTATGACTGGGTGCTTAGGGCTGCTAACCTCGATGGCGTCAACGTAGTTTGCTACGCTGACGACACCTTGGTTACCGCCCGGGGGATGACTTATAGAGAGGCGTCCCTGCTGGCCACCGCTGCGGTGGCTGCGGTGGTGGCCAGGATCCGGCGGCTGGGCCTGGAGGTCGCGCTTAGTAAATCCGAGGCCATCTGCTTTTATGGTCCTCGGAGGGCGCCACCTGCAGGCTCCATCATTATGGTGGGGGGAGTCTCCATAGCTGTGCGACCGACGCTAAAATATCTTGGCGTCTTACTGCACAGCAAGTGGAGATTCGGGCCCCACCTTGAAGAGTTAGCTCCGAGGCTCGTAAGGACGGCCGCCTCATTAGGCCGCCTCCTTCCGAACCTCGGAGGTGGAGGTGCGAGCTGCCGCCGTCTTTATATGGCGGTGGTTCGCTCAATGGCCCTATATGGTGCTCCTGTGTGGGCGGGCAATCTAAACAAGAGGGAGATCGCCGTCCTAAATAGGGCCCAGAGGGTTATGGCGGTGAGAGTAAGTCGGGGTTACCGCACTCTTTCGCACGAGGTGGCCTGCGTTCTTGCAGGCTCACTTCCGTGGGAATTGGAGGCCGAGGTTCTGTCCTCGGTCTATTGGCGCAGAAGGCGGGCACGTGAGGAGGACCTTCGGCCTGTGGCGCGGGAGGTTCTGCAGTGGCGGATGGATGCCAGGGAAGAAGCCCTGGCGTCCTGGAGTAGGCGACTGGCCCTCGCCAACCCTCGTCGGGGTGCTGGGGCCAGCCGGCTGATAGAGGCGGTTGAGCCCATTTTGTTAGAGTGGGTGAACCGGGAGCACGGGGCGCTTACTTTCCGGCTGACGCAGGTCCTCACGGGGCATGGATGCTTCGGGAGGTACCTGTGCAACGTTGCCCGAAGGGAAGCTTCCCCGGTATGCCACCAGTGCGGCTGCTTGGAGGAGACGGCGCAGCACGTACTGGAGGCATGCTCCGGGACGGACGGACCGCGGCAAACTCTAGTCGCGGTCGTGGGGGCGGACCTCTCGTTGCCGACCATCTTACTTAATATGGTCCAAGACGAGGGGTCCTGGGAGGCGGTGGTCTCCTTCTGCGAGGAAGTGATGTTGCAGAGGGAGGCGGAAGAGCGCGAAAGGGAGAGAGATTCTCTCGCTCTCCCGCTCCGGAGGGCGCGGACACGGAAGCGAGCTAGTCGAGCTCGCACTCCGTCTCCGCTTGGAGGGCCTGGGGCGATGGATGTGGGGCCATCCGTCGCTCCCTAGAGTAAAGGTCCTCCGTGAGTGGGGTGACGCGCTGGATGTCCCGGTGCGTCGCCGGAGCCGAATGGGGGGTCCTCCCCTCCCGAGGCGGGTCCGCCCTGTTGTTGTTAGGGCGGACGTCGGTGGATGGGGCTGCGCGGAGTGTGAAAACGGACCCGCGGCCTCATCTACAATCGTGGAAGAGGGACATCGTGCGGTTTTAGTCGGTAGTGCCGTTTTTTAGGCGAGCCCGACATACCCCGTCTGCTTCCCCAGCGGGCGGGGATGCGTAAATGCATTTCCTCACGTTAAAAAAAAAAAAAAAAAAAAAAAAAAAAAAAGGTTAGGTTAGGTTGGGGTGCTAGGTCGGATAACCTCCTCGTGGTGCACCCTGGTAACACCATGAAACATTTCTGCCGAGTTTAAGTTCGAGAAATGCTAAATGCACGACTCGCGGTGATTGAGGACCGGCTTCTGCCTGCCCCGACGGTTCGTCCGCCTCTCCAAGCGGATGCAAGGAAGGCGGCGGAAGCTACCAAGCTACACAAGCCGGCGCCTGAGCCGGCTCGCAACCCTGCTTCTAAAGTGGGCAAGCGGGCTAGCCAGGCCCCGAAGACTTCTGCCACACCACCTGTGGCACCAGCTGCGGGCCCCTCAAATTCTACAGGGACCCAAAATGTCAGCGAGGCCACCCCCTCCACTGTCCCTCAGGCGGATTCCTGGGCTAAGGTGGTGGGAAAGGGCAAAGGGAAGGGCAAGGGAAAGGGAAAGTCCTCTCTCCCTTCTGCAGCTCCCGCGACTGCCCCTGCGGCTCGCACCTCCGCCGCTGCTAAACCTAAGCCGGTAGCATCCGCTGCTAGGGCGGCACTTAGATCCCCTAAATCCGCGGCGGTCGTATTGGCTTTGAAGCCGGAAGCCGTGGAGAAAGGGGTCACATACAGTGACGTGCTGAAGGTGGCGCAGGAGAGGGTCAATATCCAAGAACTGGACATTGATCAACTCCGTTTCCGCCAGACGGCCACAGGAGCCAGGATGTTGGAGATTCCTGGCTCCCAAAACGATGAGAAGGCAAACAGACTCGCGGAGAAACTCCGAGGCTCTGGAGAGTCTTAACAGGGATCCCTGGGGGCGTCCGTATAAGGCCGCCCGGAAAAAGTTCCGGGGCCAGACGCCTCCGATCGCGAAGTCTCTGGAGCCAGAGCTCCTGGACAGGGTATTAGAGGGGCTATTCCCTGATAGTTGCCCCCATTATACCCCTCCGACGATGGCCCCGTCCTCTGCCGAGGAACTGGACCTGGCCTCCATCCCGCCTGTCTCAGAGGTGGAAATGGAGGTAGCAGTCGACCGCCTGCGAGGCAAAAAGACTGCACCGGGTCCAGATGGGATCCCAGGGCGCGTCCTCAGGATTGCCCTGAAGGAGATGGGCGATCAGCTTCGGGAAGTTTTTAATGCGTGCCTTACGTCGGGGCGGTTCCCGAAGCTGTGGAAGGATGGGCGACTATGCCTGCTACGGAAGGAGGGTCGAGCCGTTGACTCGCCTTCTGGTTACAGGCCCATCGTCCTGTTGGATGATACGGGAAAACTGTTGGAGAGAGTGGTGGCCTCCCGTGTCATCCGGCACTTGGAAGGGACTGGGCCTGGGCTCTCGGAGGCCCAATACGGGTTCAGAGCTAGGAGGTCCACGATAGACGCCCTGCTCTGGCTCAAAGAGTGGACGCAGGATGCGGTCAGCGAGGGGCAAAAGGCGTTGGCAGTCTCGCTCGATATAGCCAACGCCTTCAACAGCCTCCCACACGAAACGATACGAGAGGCGCTCCACTTTCACGGAGTGCCCTCATATCTGAGGAGGCTGTTGGCGGACTATCTCCAAGACCGTGAGGTCCTGGTCGAAGGAAGGGACGGTGTCATTCGCCGACGCGTCTCCTGCGGAGTTCCACAGGGGTCGGTACTGGGACCGCTCCTGTGGAACATAGGTTACGACTGGGTACTCCGTGGCACGCTCCCTGCAAGTATGCGGGTAGCGTGTTACGCGGATGACACCCTTGTCGTAGCCAGGGGGAGGGACCTTGGGGAAACGGTGCGGTTGGCCACGGTGGGCACAACCCTTGTTATGGACCGCATACGTTCCCTGGGACTGAAGGTTGCCCTCTCCAAAACCGAGGCCCTGTTGTTCCATGGGCCTCGAGGGGGACCCCCTCCAGGTACGCGGGTAGTGCTGGACGGGGTCCAAGTTAAGGTCGGGACCCAGATGAAATATCTGGGTCTCATACTCGATGGAAGATGGGCTTTCAAGGCCCATTTTGAAAAGCTAGCTCCAAGGGTCTTGGGAGCCGCGGCTGCATTAGGGAGGTTGCTGCCTAACGTGGGGGGGCCGAGCGCCAACTGCCGTCAGCTATACTCCGGAGTGATCCGGAGTATGGCTCTTTACGGCGCACCGGTCTGGGTGGACGCCCTCAACCGCAATAATAAGACCCTGCTGCGACGTCCGCAGCGGGTCATTGTAACGAGGACGATACGCGGATACCGGACGGTGTCCTGGACGGCGGGCTGCGTCTTGGCCGGTGATCCCCCCTGGGAGCTCCAAGCAGAAATCCTCGCCGAAGTATATCACTTCGTGGCGGCGAGGAGACAGCGGGGGGACTTCCCAGCGTGGGATGAGGTGGCGGGTATGCGGCTGCAGGCTCGGGCCGCTATGATGCAGCGATGGAAGGAGGACCTGGCTCCACCGGTCCCTGGGCAGTGGACGGTGGGAGCCATTTGTCCGGTCCTTGAAGGGTGGGTTAGTCGGCCGTTTGGGTCGCTGACTTTCCGACTTGTGCAGGTGCTTTCCGGTCACGGATGTTTTGGAAAGTACCTGCACCAGATCGCAAGACGAGAGGCGACCCCAGCCTGCCATGAATGTGGGGCGCCAGAGGACACGGCGCTCCATACACTGGAGGTTTGTGCCGCCTGGGGCCCACAGCGGCACAGCCTCTCAGCTATTATTGGCGGAGATCTCTCTTTGCCGAGCGTGGTAAATGCCATGCTCGGCGATGAGAGATCGTGGCAGGCGGTTGTCTCCTTCTGTGAAGAAGTTATGTTACAGAAGGAGGCCGCGGAGCGGGTCAGGGAGGATGATAGCCAGGCGGACCTGCTCCGGCGGAGAAGAACGGGGGAGAGAAGAAGGCGGTTTGCCCGCCTCCTCCCTTTGTAGTGGGGTCATCGGTGGAAGGTTAGGGGACCCTTCCACCTACTTTTAATGACCTCACAAGTCTGTTTTGCCTTGGTGAGAAAGGCACAGACGTAGGGGCCCGGTAAAGGGTAAATCCGGGCCTACCGCTGAGGCGAGATGGTGAATGTTAAAACGACCCCATCTCGCCTCCTCCGCGGATGACTGCTCACAGGGGGGTTTTTAGTGGGTTCGAGCCCCACATACCCCTTTCCGCCACCCCTATGGCGGAAAGGGAATGCGACGGCATTTTCCCCCCTTAAAAAAAAAAAAAAAAAAAAAAAAAAAAAAAAAGGTTAGGTTAGGTTGGGCCTGGCTGCTGCTGCTGGAGTCTCTGGAACGGGATCCATGGGGTAGGCCATACAGGCTGGCGAGGCAGAAACTTCGCCCCTGGGCCCCCCCCATCACAAGTACATTACAGCCTCCGGTCCTCCGGAGGGTGATCGAGGGACTGTTCCCGGGTAGCCCGGGAACCGATTTCGTCCCTCCCGCCATGGTGGTGCCTGAAGGGGCTTTGGAGGAGGATGAGGTGCCCGAGACCTCTGAAGCAGAGTTGGGTGCCGCGGTCCTGCGGATGAGGGCCAAGAACACAGCGCCGGGACCCGATGGAATACCCGGTCGCGCGTGGGCACTGGCCCAGGACGCCCTTGCGCCCCGTATTCGGGACCTCTTCGACCGCTGTATGCGGGAGGGGAGGTTCCCGGTGCGATGGAAGGCCGGCCGGCTCGTCCTGCTCCGGAAGGAGGGACGCCCGGTCGATGAGCCCGGGGGCTATCGCCCAATTGTGCTGCTTGATGAGGCGGGCAAGCTCCTCGAAAGAGTGGTAGCTGCCCGCCTTGTCAAACACCTGGAGCAGGTGGGACCAGACTTGGCCGATGCCCAGTTTGGATTCCGGAGAGGTCGCTCGACGGTGGATGCAATTTCCTACGTCCGCGACCTCTCCGAGGAGGCGTGCTCCAGTGGCGGGGTGTTGCTGGCGGTGTCACTCGATATCGCCAATGCATTCAACACCCTGCCGTGGAGCACGATTTTAGGGGCGCTGAGGTATCACAGGGTGCCCCAGTACCTCCAACGTCTCATCGGGGACTACCTCTCAAATAGGGAGGTTGTCTACCCAACGGAGGAAGGAGAGGGCCGGAGCCCGGTTGCACGTGGTGTTCCGCAGGGGTCAGTAATGGGCCCCCTGCTATGGAACATAGGGTATGACTGGGTGCTTAGGGCTGCTAACCTCGATGGCGTCAACGTAGTTTGCTACGCTGACGACACCTTGGTTACCGCCCGGGGGATGACTTATAGAGAGGCGTCCCTGCTGGCCACCGCTGCGGTGGCTGCGGTGGTGGCCAGGATCCGGCGGCTGGGCCTGGAGGTCGCGCTTAGTAAATCCGAGGCCATCTGCTTTTATGGTCCTCGGAGGGCGCCACCTGCAGGCTCCATCATTATGGTGGGGGGAGTCTCCATAGCTGTGCGATCGACGCTAAAATATCTTGGCGTCTTACTGCACAGCAAGTGGAGATTCGGGCCCCACTTTGAAGAATTAGCTCCGAGGCTCGTAAGGACGGCCGCCTCATTAGGCCGCCTCCTTCCGAATCTCGGAGGTGGAGGTGCGAGCTGCCGCCGCCTGTATATGGCGGTGGTACGCTCAATGGCCCTATATGGTGCTCCTGTGTGGGCGGGCACTCTTAACAAGAGGGAGACCGCCGTCTTAAATAGGGCTCAGAGGGTTATGGCGGTGAGAGTGTGTCGGGGATACCGCACTCTCTCACATGAGGTGGCCTGCGTCCTTGCAGGCTCACTTCCCTGGGAATTGGAGGCCGAGGTTCTGTCCTCGGTCTATTGGCGCAGAAGGCGGGCCTTCGAGGAGGACCTTCGGCCTGTGGCGCGGGAGGTCCTGCAGTGGCGGATGGATGCCAGGGAAGAGGCCCTGTCGTCATGGAGCAGGCGGCTGGCCCTGGCCAACCCTCGTCGAGGTGCTGGGGCCAACCGGTTAATTCAGGCGGTTCAGCCCATTTTGGTGGACTGGGTGAACCGTGAGCACGGGGCGCTTACCTTCCGGCTGACGCAGGTCCTCTCGGGGCATGGATGCTTCGGGAGGTACCTGTGCAACGTTGCCCGAAGGGAAGCTTCCCCGGTATGCCACCAGTGCGGCTGCGCAGAGGAGACGGCGCAGCATGTATTGGAGACATGCTCCGGGGCGGAGGGACCGCGGCAAACTCTAGTCGCGGTCGTGGGGGCGGACCTCTCGTTGCCGACCATCTTATATAATATGGTCCAAGACGAGGGGTCCTGGGAGGCAGTGGTCTCCTTCTGCGAGGAAGTGATGTCGCAGAGGGAGGCGGAAGAGCGTGAAAGGGAGAGAGATTCTCTTGCTCTCCCGCTCCGGAGGGCGCGGACACGGAGGCGAGCTAGTCGAGCTCGCACCCCGTCTCCGCTTGGAGGGCCTGGGGCGATGGATGTGGGGCCATCCGTCGCTCCCTAGAGTAAAGGTCCTCCGAGAGTGGGGTGACGCGCTGGATGTCCCGGTGCGTCGCTGGAGCCGAATGGGGGGGTCCTCCCCTCCCGAGGCGGGTCCGCCCTGTTGTTGTTAGGGCGGACGTCGGTGGATGGGGCTGCGCGGAGTGTGAAAACGGACCCGCGGCCTCATCTACAATCGTGGAAGAGGGACATCGTGCGGTTTTAGTCGGTAGTGCCGTTTTTTAGGCGAGCCCGTTAGGTTTTTTTTTTTTTTTTTTTTTTTTTTTTTTTTTCTCGTCCCTCTGACTTGATCAGAGACTGTATTTACTAATTTCAATTTTCTTCTATTTCTTTTCTCTATGGTAGTGTTATTTAATTTTTCCATCTATCTATTTCATCTATCTATTTTGACTATCTATTATATCTATCTATTTCATCTATCTATTTCATCTTACTATTTCATCTATCTATTTCATCTTGCTATTTCATCTAACTATTTCATCTATCTATTTCATCTATCTATCTATTGCATGTTACGGGTATATCTTCTTACTTTCTTATCCCATTATATTTTACTGATACTCAAATATTTACTTCAAATTCTGTTCTTATTTTACTATTCTTTCGACTTTTAGTTACGCAATTTTTTTTTTTTTTTTTTTTTTTTTTTTTTTTTTTTTTTTTAACAAGTTTTACTAATATGCTGTTTATATATTATCTTAGAATATATAATCATCATATTTTATCTTGATTTTACATTTGCATGACTTTTTCTTGTTTGTTCATCATTGTATTTATATTCGTTTTTCTGCAGGTACTCATAGGTGGGGTTTTCTTTTTGGGTTGGCGCTGCTCTTCGGATCCCACGCTTTTTGGCGATAGCTTTAGTTTCCAGTTTATGGTAAGTGTTTTTATTTAGTTTTGTATCATTTTCTAATTCCATTATGTTAAGTGTTTTTCCAAATTTTGTTTTGTAAATTCTATTTTGATGCCGCAATTGGGCCACTTTCTTATGAAAGTGATTCCAATATACTTTATTACTGATGTGAGCTATTTTTTTATGTGTTTCTTTGAGTACCTGCAGAGGAGACAAGTATTTGGGGTTTTCGTTTGCTGGCTCGATGTAGCTTCGGTCCACCTTAGCAGTGGTATGATATTGTGGATCGAGCTATGGACTCCCACTTTTTCCGGATCACACACTCACTGCTAAACGCATTGTGGTCCACTTTTGCCAGCTTGGCGTGAACGCAGTTGCAACAAGCTGGTACTGCACCCGCGAGCCAATCGGCGCACTCTGTTTTCATGTGAGGTCCCCCACAGTGGCTACACTTTTCTACAGTCTCCTCGCAGAACCGTCTCCCATGTCCATAGCCAAGGCAGAGTGAGCATTGTACCAGTGGCGATTGGTCCGCCACGCTCACTCGCTGGAGGTCTATCAGGACGGTTCCTACTTCGACTAAGCGCTGCCACACCTTGGGGGACACCCTCATAACAACATGGTGCGCTTGGGGATTTCTGGAGGGCTTCTTGTAGATAATTTCCACTTTGTTATCTTTCTCTTCTAGCTCTTTCAATAGCTTTTTGTTTTGGGCCCACAGAGCACCAAGGATATCTTTGTCGCTATTGAACCGGAACACATCCCTGAGGATCACAAGCGGGTCCTTATTTTTCATGTCTTGGACATTAAGGTGTTCCTTTGCTCTCATGAGTCTCTCCTTTACTTGTGTTCTTTCTTCCTCCGTTCTGCAACCCACAATCACCTTCCTGTCTTTCGCTTTTCGTATTCTTTCCACCGCTACTCCTCCTTCCTTTGCGTTCACCACTTCCCTTATCCTATTTAGGACCTCTTCTCCTGTTTCCATCTCATCCTTGGAAGTGACTACTACCGAGTGCAGCGCCGTTGGTCCCGGAAGCTGTTCCCCCGGGAACATCGCCGCTACACTCGCGTATGTTTTCCGTTCCTGCTGTTCGTGGTGTTTTTCAATCGTTTCCTTGAGCCTTTCCATTTTCTCGGTGTTATCCTGGATGAGTTGGGAGTGTACCTCCATTTTCTTCATCAGTTCTGTATGTTCTTTCCTCGTTTCATTCTCTTTTTCCTTACCCTTTTCGGGTTCCTTTTCCTTCTCTTGTTCGATATTTTGCTTCTTTCCTTGCCCTTTTACACTTTCTGCTTCTTTGACCAACTGGTACAATCTTTCAATCGCTAGTGTCACCTCCGTTTTTATCTCTGTTTTGATGTTCCTAGAGTTGCCGAGGTGTAATTTGGCTTTGGTGACACAAGCTCTTGCCTCCGCCAGTCGGTCTGTGTATTTCGTTTTTAGGGGTTGCGTAGGTGGACTCCCCGCCGCCTCCGTTGAGGTTCTTCGTACTCCTGTTCGGCTCTCCTGTAACAGGGTCTTTTTTGGTTTGACTAGCTTTGGGGGTTCCAACAGCACAGCTTTCTTGGGCGTGGTCAGAAGCTTGGGGTTTGAGTCTGTTTTCCCAGACTCCCATTCTCCTATGCTCTTTCGCACATTTGAGGTTGTGGTCCTCTCATCTTCCTGCAAGGGTGAGCCCAGCTCCGATGATTTTTTCCCAGGTGATTTTGGGCTTCCGGAGCTTTCGTTACCAGCTCTTGTCCCCTTTGCAGGTGTGCGAAAGCCGAACATGTTAAAGGAGTTGTCAGAGGGACACGTCAAATAAGTAAAATTAATTTTGTAAAAGTTTTAAATATTATTTTAGTTTTGGTCAATGTTATGAATATTTTTATTTATCTCTTAATACTAATCTTAATTCTAGTCAATAATACTAAAAAGCAACGATTATACCCTCTCTCGGTAAAGAGGCAAATTTGGGTCAAAAAACCCAATTTGTCTGGGTCAATATAATAGTCAATCAATACACGGTCAATGTATTAAGCAACACAGTTAGCCTGTACGCTTCCAATATGGGTATTGGAAACCCCGTCTGAATAAACGCTTTAGTTTAGGAGATATCGTCGGTTCCTACTAAGAGAATCGACTATCTCTACCTTAGTAAGTACAATATGGGGGGGTGGGCGGGCGATTTTTTTCAATTTCTTGCTATAATTGGTGTTTTTTCTGTTGCAGGTACGTGCGGGGACGTCGGGCAAAGGTGAACCAGCCACGGGATGTGCAGAAACAAGCCAGGTGTTGGAGGAAATTTGAAAAAACGCTCAAAATCACCCTAAAACGGTCAAGATTTTCGGAAAATTGAAGTTTATGGAAGATTTTTCTATGAAACGTGAATAAATGCAGTCGCTCAGTAGATAGAACGCCGCGAGCCGCTAATTATGATGTACCACACGGCTATATTCACTTGAAGAAAAAGTCAAGAAAAATCTTATTTGGTTTTTTCCTAAGACAAAAGTACGTTTTCTAGCGTAAAACAATTAAATAATAACTTTCTACTACCGAAAACGATACAATGCGATAGGGGGCGCAACCAGCGCGGTAAAACACTACTTAAACAGCAGTCAGAAACTAATAATTTGGAAAAAGAAGTGTTTTAAAGCCAAATAATTATAAAAATTTTACAAGTCTTTAAGAAAATGCGAAAAATGTCGAAAAATCACGTTTTTTATATAAAACGTGTGTCTTATTAAGGTATTATCGCACAATAGGCACCGAGACGCTTAATTTGATATATCGCATGCGACTGTAAGTCAACAAATAAAAGTCGGTATTTGTATGAAGTATGGGAATTTGTCAGGGCTTAGGTGGATTTTGGGTCGACGGTTTCAGAGTGGTCGGGCAGTTTTTTCAATTTCTTGCTATAATTGGTGTTTTTTCTGTTGCAGGTACGTGCGGGGACGTCGGGCAAAGGTGAACCAGCCACGGGATGTGCAGAAACAAGCCAGGTGTTGGAGGAAATTTGAAAAAACGCTCAAAATCACCCTAAAACGGTCAAGATTTTCGGAAAATTGAAGTTTATGGAAGATTTTTCTATGAAACGTGAATAAATGCAGTCGCTCAGTAGATAGAACGCCGCGAGCCGCTAATTATGATGTACCACACGGCTATATTCACTTGAAGAAAAAGTCAAGAAAAATCTTATTTGGTTTTTTCCTAAGACAAAAGTACGTTTTCTAGCGTAAAACAATTAAATAATAACTTTCTACTACCGAAAACGATACAATGCGATAGGGGGCGCAACCAGCGCGGTAAAACACTACTTAAACAGCAGTCAGAAACTAATAATTTGGAAAAAGAAGTGTTTTAAAGCCAAATAATTATAAAAATTTTACAAGTCTTTAAGAAAATGCGAAAAATGTCGAAAAATCACGTTTTTTATATAAAACGTGTGTTTTTTATATAAAACGTGTGTCTTATTAAGGTATTATCGCACAATAGGCACCGAGACGCTTAATTTGATATATCGCATGCGACTGTAAGTCAACAAATAAAAGTCGGTATTTGTATGAAGTATGGGAATTTGTCAGGGCTTAGGTGGATTTTGGGTCGACGGTTTCAGAGTGGTCGGGCAGTTTTTTCAATTTCTTGCTATAATTGGTGTTTTTTCTGTTGCAGGTACGTGCGGGGACGTCGGGCAAAGGTGAACCAGCCACGGGATGTGCAGAAACAAGCCAGGTGTTGGAGGAAATTTGAAAAAACGCTCAAAATCACCCTAAAACGGTCAAGATTTTCGGAAAATTGAAGTTTATGGAAGATTTTTCTATGAAACGTGAATAAATGCAGTCGCTCAGTAGATAGAACGCCGCGAGCCGCTAATTATGATGTACCACACGGCTATATTCACTTGAAGAAAAAGTCAAGAAAAATCTTATTTGGTTTTTTCCTAAGACAAAAGTACGTTTTCTAGCGTAAAACAATTAAATAATAACTTTCTACTACCGAAAACGATACAATGCGATAGGGGGCGCAACCAGCGCGGTAAAACACTACTTAAACAGCAGTCAGAAACTAATAATTTGGAAAAAGAAGTGTTTTAAAGCCAAATAATTATAAAAATTTTACAAGTCTTTAAGAAAATGCGAAAAATGTCGAAAAATCACGTTTTTTATATAAAACGTGTGTCTTATTAAGGTATTATCGCACAATAGGCACCGAGACGCTTAATTTGATATATCGCATGCGACTGTAAGTCAACAAATAAAAGTCGGTATTTGTATGAAGTATGGGAATTTGTCAGGGCTTAGGTGGATTTTGGGTCGACGGTTTCAGAGTGGTCGGGCAGTTTTTTCAATTTCTTGCTATAATTGGTGTTTTTTCTGTTGCAGGTACGTGCGGGGACGTCGGGCAAAGGTGAACCAGCCACGGGATGTGCAGAAACAAGCCAGGTGTTGGAGGAAATTTGAAAAAACGCTCAAAATCACCCTAAAACGGTCAAGATTTTCGGAAAATTGAAGTTTATGGAAGATTTTTCTATGAAACGTGAATAAATGCAGTCGCTCAGTAGATAGAACGCCGCGAGCCGCTAATTATGATGTACCACACGGCTATATTCACTTGAAGAAAAAGTCAAGAAAAATCTTATTTGGTTTTTTCCTAAGACAAAAGTACGTTTTCTAGCGTAAAACAATTAAATAATAACTTTCTACTACCGAAAACGATACAATGCGATAGGGGGCGCAACCAGCGCGGTAAAACACTACTTAAACAGCAGTCAGAAACTAATAATTTGGAAAAAGAAGTGTTTTAAAGCCAAATAATTATAAAAATTTTACAAGTCTTTAAGAAAATGCGAAAAATGTCGAAAAATCACGTTTTTTATATAAAACGTGTGTCTTATTAAGGTATTATCGCACAATAGGCACCGAGACGCTTAATTTGATATATCGCATGCGACTGTAAGTCAACAAATAAAAGTCGGTATTTGTATGAAGTATGGGAATTTGTCAGGGCTTAGGTGGATTTTGGGTCGACGGTTTCAGAGTGGTCGGGCAGTTTTTTCAATTTCTTGCTATAATTGGTGTTTTTTCTGTTGCAGGTACGTGCGGGGACGTCGGGCAAAGGTGAACCAGCCACGGGATGTGCAGAAACAAGCCAGGTGTTGGAGGAAATTTGAAAAAACGCTCAAAATCACCCTAAAACGGTCAAGATTTTCGGAAAATTGAAGTTTATGGAAGATTTTTCTATGAAACGTGAATAAATGCAGTCGCTCAGTAGATAGAACGCCGCGAGCCGCTAATTATGATGTACCACACGGCTATATTCACTTGAAGAAAAAGTCAAGAAAAATCTTATTTGGTTTTTTCCTAAGACAAAAGTACGTTTTCTAGCGTAAAACAATTAAATAATAACTTTCTACTACCGAAAACGATACAATGCGATAGGGGGCGCAACCAGCGCGGTAAAACACTACTTAAACAGCAGTCAGAAACTAATAATTTGGAAAAAGAAGTGTTTTAAAGCCAAATAATTATAAAAATTTTACAAGTCTTTAAGAAAATGCGAAAAATGTCGAAAAATCACGTTTTTTATATAAAACGTGTGTCTTATTAAGGTATTATCGCACAATAGGCACCGAGACGCTTAATTTGATATATCGCATGCGACTGTAAGTCAACAAATAAAAGTCGGTATTTGTATGAAGTATGGGAATTTGTCAGGGCTTAGGTGGATTTTGGGTCGACGGTTTCAGAGTGGTCGGGCAGTTTTTTCAATTTCTTGCTATAATTGGTGTTTTTTCTGTTGCAGGTACGTGCGGGGACGTCGGGCAAAGGTGAACCAGCCACGGGATGTGCAGAAACAAGCCAGGTGTTGGAGGAAATTTGAAAAAACGCTCAAAATCACCCTAAAACGGTCAAGATTTTCGGAAAATTGAAGTTTATGGAAGATTTTTCTATGAAACGTGAATAAATGCAGTCGCTCAGTAGATAGAACGCCGCGAGCCGCTAATTATGATGTACCACACGGCTATATTCACTTGAAGAAAAAGTCAAGAAAAATCTTATTTGGTTTTTTCCTAAGACAAAAGTACGTTTTCGAATTTGGCAGCTATTGGTCGAGCCCGTTAGGTTAGGTTAGGTTAGGTTAGGTTAGGTTAGGTTAGGTTAGGTTAGGTTAGGTTAGGTTAGGTTAGGTTAGGTTAGGTTAGGTTAGGTTAGGTTAGGTTAGGTTAGGTTAGGTTAGGTTAGGTTAGGTTAGGTTAGGTTAGGTTAGGTTAGGTTAGGTTAGGTTAGGTTAGGTTAGGGCAGTTTTTTCAATTTCTTGCTATAATTGGTGTTTTTTCTGTTGCAGGTACGTGCGGGGACGTCGGGCAAAGGTGAACCAGCCACGGGATGTGCAGAAACAAGCCAGGTGTTGGAGGAAATTTGAAAAAACGCTCAAAATCACCCTAAAACGGTCAAGATTTTCGGAAAATTGAAGTTTATGGAAGATTTTTCTATGAAACGTGAATAAATGCAGTCGCTCAGTAGATAGAACGCCGCGAGCCGCTAATTATGATGTACCACACGGCTATATTCACTTGAAGAAAAAGTCAAGAAAAATCTTATTTGGTTTTTTCCTAAGACAAAAGTACGTTTTCTAGCGTAAAACAATTAAATAATAACTTTCTACTACCGAAAACGATACAATGCGATAGGGGGCGCAACCAGCGCGGTAAAACACTACTTAAACAGCAGTCAGAAACTAATAATTTGGAAAAAGAAGTGTTTTAAAGCCAAATAATTATAAAAATTTTACAAGTCTTTAAGAAAATGCGAAAAATGTCGAAAAATCACGTTTTTTATATAAAACGTGTGTCTTATTAAGGTATTATCGCACAATAGGCACCGAGACGCTTAATTTGATATATCGCATGCGACTGTAAGTCAACAAATAAAAGTCGGTATTTGTATGAAGTATGGGAATTTGTCAGGGCTTAGGTGGATTTTGGGTCGACGGTTTCAGAGTGGTCGGGCAGTTTTTTCAATTTCTTGCTATAATTGGTGTTTTTTCTGTTGCAGGTACGTGCGGGGACGTCGGGCAAAGGTGAACCAGCCACGGGATGTGCAGAAACAAGCCAGGTGTTGGAGGAAATTTGAAAAAACGCTCAAAATCACCCTAAAACGGTCAAGATTTTCGGAAAATTGAAGTTTATGGAAGATTTTTCTATGAAACGTGAATAAATGCAGTCGCTCAGTAGATAGAACGCCGCGAGCCGCTAATTATGATGTACCACACGGCTATATTCACTTGAAGAAAAAGTCAAGAAAAATCTTATTTGGTTTTTTCCTAAGACAAAAGTACGTTTTCTAGCGTAAAACAATTAAATAATAACTTTCTACTACCGAAAACGATACAATGCGATAGGGGGCGCAACCAGCGCGGTAAAACACTACTTAAACAGCAGTCAGAAACTAATAATTTGGAAAAAGAAGTGTTTTAAAGCCAAATAATTATAAAAATTTTACAAGTCTTTAAGAAAATGCGAAAAATGTCGAAAAATCACGTTTTTTATATAAAACGTGTGTCTTATTAAGGTATTATCGCACAATAGGCACCGAGACGCTTAATTTGATATATCGCATGCGACTGTAAGTCAACAAATAAAAGTCGGTATTTGTATGAAGTATGGGAATTTGTCAGGGCTTAGGTGGATTTTGGGTCGACGGTTTCAGAGTGGTCGGGCAGTTTTTTCAATTTCTTGCTATAATTGGTGTTTTTTCTGTTGCAGGTACGTGCGGGGACGTCGGGCAAAGGTGAACCAGCCACGGGATGTGCAGAAACAAGCCAGGTGTTGGAGGAAATTTGAAAAAACGCTCAAAATCACCCTAAAACGGTCAAGATTTTCGGAAAATTGAAGTTTATGGAAGATTTTTCTATGAAACGTGAATAAATGCAGTCGCTCAGTAGATAGAACGCCGCGAGCCGCTAATTATGATGTACCACACGGCTATATTCACTTGAAGAAAAAGTCAAGAAAAATCTTATTTGGTTTTTTCCTAAGACAAAAGTACGTTTTCTAGCGTAAAACAATTAAATAATAACTTTCTACTACCGAAAACGATACAATGCGATAGGGGGCGCAACCAGCGCGGTAAAACACTACTTAAACAGCAGTCAGAAACTAATAATTTGGAAAAAGAAGTGTTTTAAAGCCAAATAATTATAAAAATTTTACAAGTCTTTAAGAAAATGCGAAAAATGTCGAAAAATCACGTTTTTTATATAAAACGTGTGTCTTATTAAGGTATTATCGCACAATAGGCACCGAGACGCTTAATTTGATATATCGCATGCGACTGTAAGTCAACAAATAAAAGTCGGTATTTGTATGAAGTATGGGAATTTGTCAGGGCTTAGGTGGATTTTGGGTCGACGGTTTCAGAGTGGTCGGGCAGTTTTTTCAATTTCTTGCTATAATTGGTGTTTTTTCTGTTGCAGGTACGTGCGGGGACGTCGGGCAAAGGTGAACCAGCCACGGGATGTGCAGAAACAAGCCAGGTGTTGGAGGAAATTTGAAAAAACGCTCAAAATCACCCTAAAACGGTCAAGATTTTCGGAAAATTGAAGTTTATGGAAGATTTTTCTATGAAACGTGAATAAATGCAGTCGCTCAGTAGATAGAACGCCGCGAGCCGCTAATTATGATGTACCACACGGCTATATTCACTTGAAGAAAAAGTCAAGAAAAATCTTATTTGGTTTTTTCCTAAGACAAAAGTACGTTTTCTAGCGTAAAACAATTAAATAATAACTTTCTACTACCGAAAACGATACAATGCGATAGGGGGCGCAACCAGCGCGGTAAAACACTACTTAAACAGCAGTCAGAAACTAATAATTTGGAAAAAGAAGTGTTTTAAAGCCAAATAATTATAAAAATTTTACAAGTCTTTAAGAAAATGCGAAAAATGTCGAAAAATCACGTTTTTTATATAAAACGTGTGTCTTATTAAGGTATTATCGCACAATAGGCACCGAGACGCTTAATTTGATATATCGCATGCGACTGTAAGTCAACAAATAAAAGTCGGTATTTGTATGAAGTATGGGAATTTGTCAGGGCTTAGGTGGATTTTGGGTCGACGGTTTCAGAGTGGTCGGGCAGTTTTTTCAATTTCTTGCTATAATTGGTGTTTTTTCTGTTGCAGGTACGTGCGGGGACGTCGGGCAAAGGTGAACCAGCCACGGGATGTGCAGAAACAAGCCAGGTGTTGGAGGAAATTTGAAAAAACGCTCAAAATCACCCTAAAACGGTCAAGATTTTCGGAAAATTGAAGTTTATGGAAGATTTTTCTATGAAACGTGAATAAATGCAGTCGCTCAGTAGATAGAACGCCGCGAGCCGCTAATTATGATGTACCACACGGCTATATTCACTTGAAGAAAAAGTCAAGAAAAATCTTATTTGGTTTTTTCCTAAGACAAAAGTACGTTTTCTAGCGTAAAACAATTAAATAATAACTTTCTACTACCGAAAACGATACAATGCGATAGGGGGCGCAACCAGCGCGGTAAAACACTACTTAAACAGCAGTCAGAAACTAATAATTTGGAAAAAGAAGTGTTTTAAAGCCAAATAATTATAAAAATTTTACAAGTCTTTAAGAAAATGCGAAAAATGTCGAAAAATCACGTTTTTTATATAAAACGTGTGTCTTATTAAGGTATTATCGCACAATAGGCACCGAGACGCTTAATTTGATATATCGCATGCGACTGTAAGTCAACAAATAAAAGTCGGTATTTGTATGAAGTATGGGAATTTGTCAGGGCTTAGGTGGATTTTGGGTCGACGGTTTCAGAGTGGTCGGGCAGTTTTTTCAATTTCTTGCTATAATTGGTGTTTTTTCTGTTGCAGGTACGTGCGGGGACGTCGGGCAAAGGTGAACCAGCCACGGGATGTGCAGAAACAAGCCAGGTGTTGGAGGAAATTTGAAAAAACGCTCAAAATCACCCTAAAACGGTCAAGATTTTCGGAAAATTGAAGTTTATGGAAGATTTTTCTATGAAACGTGAATAAATGCAGTCGCTCAGTAGATAGAACGCCGCGAGCCGCTAATTATGATGTACCACACGGCTATATTCACTTGAAGAAAAAGTCAAGAAAAATCTTATTTGGTTTTTTCCTAAGACAAAAGTACGTTTTCTAGCGTAAAACAATTAAATAATAACTTTCTACTACCGAAAACGATACAATGCGATAGGGGGCGCAACCAGCGCGGTAAAACACTACTTAAACAGCAGTCAGAAACTAATAATTTGGAAAAAGAAGTGTTTTAAAGCCAAATAATTATAAAAATTTTACAAGTCTTTAAGAAAATGCGAAAAATGTCGAAAAATCACGTTTTTTATATAAAACGTGTGTCTTATTAAGGTATTATCGCACAATAGGCACCGAGACGCTTAATTTGATATATCGCATGCGACTGTAAGTCAACAAATAAAAGTCGGTATTTGTATGAAGTATGGGAATTTGTCAGGGCTTAGGTGGATTTTGGGTCGACGGTTTCAGAGTGGTCGGGCAGTTTTTTCAATTTCTTGCTATAATTGGTGTTTTTTCTGTTGCAGGTACGTGCGGGGACGTCGGGCAAAGGTGAACCAGCCACGGGATGTGCAGAAACAAGCCAGGTGTTGGAGGAAATTTGAAAAAACGCTCAAAATCACCCTAAAACGGTCAAGATTTTCGGAAAATTGAAGTTTATGGAAGATTTTTCTATGAAACGTGAATAAATGCAGTCGCTCAGTAGATAGAACGCCGCGAGCCGCTAATTATGATGTACCACACGGCTATATTCACTTGAAGAAAAAGTCAAGAAAAATCTTATTTGGTTTTTTCCTAAGACAAAAGTACGTTTTCTAGCGTAAAACAATTAAATAATAACTTTCTACTACCGAAAACGATACAATGCGATAGGGGGCGCAACCAGCGCGGTAAAACACTACTTAAACAGCAGTCAGAAACTAATAATTTGGAAAAAGAAGTGTTTTAAAGCCAAATAATTATAAAAATTTTACAAGTCTTTAAGAAAATGCGAAAAATGTCGAAAAATCACGTTTTTTATATAAAACGTGTGTCTTATTAAGGTATTATCGCACAATAGGCACCGAGACGCTTAATTTGATATATCGCATGCGACTGTAAGTCAACAAATAAAAGTCGGTATTTGTATGAAGTATGGGAATTTGTCAGGGCTTAGGTGGATTTTGGGTCGACGGTTTCAGAGTGGTCGGGCAGTTTTTTCAATTTCTTGCTATAATTGGTGTTTTTTCTGTTGCAGGTACGTGCGGGGACGTCGGGCAAAGGTGAACCAGCCACGGGATGTGCAGAAACAAGCCAGGTGTTGGAGGAAATTTGAAAAAACGCTCAAAATCACCCTAAAACGGTCAAGATTTTCGGAAAATTGAAGTTTATGGAAGATTTTTCTATGAAACGTGAATAAATGCAGTCGCTCAGTAGATAGAACGCCGCGAGCCGCTAATTATGATGTACCACACGGCTATATTCACTTGAAGAAAAAGTCAAGAAAAATCTTATTTGGTTTTTTCCTAAGACAAAAGTACGTTTTCTAGCGTAAAACAATTAAATAATAACTTTCTACTACCGAAAACGATACAATGCGATAGGGGGCGCAACCAGCGCGGTAAAACACTACTTAAACAGCAGTCAGAAACTAATAATTTGGAAAAAGAAGTGTTTTAAAGCCAAATAATTATAAAAATTTTACAAGTCTTTAAGAAAATGCGAAAAATGTCGAAAAATCACGTTTTTTATATAAAACGTGTGTCTTATTAAGGTATTATCGCACAATAGGCACCGAGACGCTTAATTTGATATATCGCATGCGACTGTAAGTCAACAAATAAAAGTCGGTATTTGTATGAAGTATGGGAATTTGTCAGGGCTTAGGTGGATTTTGGGTCGACGGTTTCAGAGTGGTCGGGCAGTTTTTTCAATTTCTTGCTATAATTGGTGTTTTTTCTGTTGCAGGTACGTGCGGGGACGTCGGGCAAAGGTGAACCAGCCACGGGATGTGCAGAAACAAGCCAGGTGTTGGAGGAAATTTGAAAAAACGCTCAAAATCACCCTAAAACGGTCAAGATTTTCGGAAAATTGAAGTTTATGGAAGATTTTTCTATGAAACGTGAATAAATGCAGTCGCTCAGTAGATAGAACGCCGCGAGCCGCTAATTATGATGTACCACACGGCTATATTCACTTGAAGAAAAAGTCAAGAAAAATCTTATTTGGTTTTTTCCTAAGACAAAAGTACGTTTTCTAGCGTAAAACAATTAAATAATAACTTTCTACTACCGAAAACGATACAATGCGATAGGGGGCGCAACCAGCGCGGTAAAACACTACTTAAACAGCAGTCAGAAACTAATAATTTGGAAAAAGAAGTGTTTTAAAGCCAAATAATTATAAAAATTTTACAAGTCTTTAAGAAAATGCGAAAAATGTCGAAAAATCACGTTTTTTATATAAAACGTGTGTCTTATTAAGGTATTATCGCACAATAGGCACCGAGACGCTTAATTTGATATATCGCATGCGACTGTAAGTCAACAAATAAAAGTCGGTATTTGTATGAAGTATGGGAATTTGTCAGGGCTTAGGTGGATTTTGGGTCGACGGTTTCAGAGTGGTCGGGCAGTTTTTTCAATTTCTTGCTATAATTGGTGTTTTTTCTGTTGCAGGTACGTGCGGGGACGTCGGGCAAAGGTGAACCAGCCACGGGATGTGCAGAAACAAGCCAGGTGTTGGAGGAAATTTGAAAAAACGCTCAAAATCACCCTAAAACGGTCAAGATTTTCGGAAAATTGAAGTTTATGGAAGATTTTTCTATGAAACGTGAATAAATGCAGTCGCTCAGTAGATAGAACGCCGCGAGCCGCTAATTATGATGTACCACACGGCTATATTCACTTGAAGAAAAAGTCAAGAAAAATCTTATTTGGTTTTTTCCTAAGACAAAAGTACGTTTTCGAATTTGGCAGCTATTGGTCGAGCCCGTTAGGTTAGGTTAGGTTAGGTTAGGTTAGGTTAGGTTAGGTTAGGTTAGGTTAGGTTAGGTTAGGTTAGGTTAGGTTAGGTTAGGTTAGGTTAGGTTAGGTTAGGTTAGGTTAGGTTAGGTTAGGTTAGGTTAGGTTAGGTTAGGTTAGGTTAGGTTAGGTTAGGTTAGGTTAGGTTAGGTTAGGTTAGGTTAGGTTAGGTTAGGTTAGGTTAGGTTAGGTTAGGTTAGGTTAGGTTAGGTTAGGTTAGGTTAGGTTAGGTTAGGTTAGGTTAGGTTAGGTTAGGTTAGGTTAGGTTAGGTTAGGTTAGGTTAGGTTAGGTTAGGTTAGGTTAGGTTAGGTTAGGTTAGGTTAGGTTAGGTTAGGTTAGGTTAGGTTAGGTTAGGTTAGGTTAGGTTAGGTTAGGTTAGGTTAGGTTAGGTTAGGTTAGGTTAGGTTAGGTTAGGTTAGGTTAGGTTAGGTTAGGTTAGGTTAGGTTAGGTTAGGTTAGGTTAGGTTAGGTTAGGTTAGGTTAGGTTAGGTTAGGTTAGGTTAGGTTAGGTTAGGTTAGGTTAGGTTAGGTTAGGTTAGGTTAGGTTAGGTTAGGTTAGGTTAGGTTAGGTTAGGTTAGGTTAGGTTAGGTTAGGTTAGGTTAGGTTAGGTTAGGTTAGGTTAGGTTAGGTTAGGTTAGGTTAGGTTAGGTTAGGTTAGGTTAGGTTAGGTTAGGTTAGGTTAGGTTAGGTTAGGTTAGGTTAGGTTAGGTTAGGTTAGGTTAGGTTAGGTTAGGTTAGGTTAGGTTAGGTTAGGTTAGGTTAGGTTAGGTTAGGTTAGGTTAGGTTAGGTTAGGTTAGGTTAGGTTAGGTTAGGTTAGGTTAGGTTAGGTTAGGTTAGGTTAGGTTAGGTTAGGTTAGGTTAGGTTAGGTTAGGTTAGGTTAGGTTAGGTTAGGTTAGGTTAGGTTAGGTTAGGTTAGGTTAGGTTAGGTTAGGTTAGGTTAGGTTAGGTTAGGTTAGGTTAGGTTAGGTTAGGTTAGGTTAGGTTAGGTTAGGTTAGGTTAGGTTAGGTTAGGTTAGGTTAGGTTAGGTTAGGTTAGGTTAGGTTAGGTTAGGTTAGGTTAGGTTAGGTTAGGTTAGGTTAGGTTAGGTTAGGTTAGGTTAGGTTAGGTTAGGTTAGGTTAGGTTAGGTTAGGTTAGGTTAGGTTAGGTTAGGTTAGGTTAGGTTAGGTTAGGTTAGGTTAGGTTAGGTTAGGTTAGGTTAGGTTAGGTTAGGTTAGGTTAGGTTAGGTTAGGTTAGGTTAGGTTAGGTTAGGTTAGGTTAGGTTAGGTTAGGTTAGGTTAGGTTAGGTTAGGTTAGGTTAGGTTAGGTTAGGTTAGGTTAGGTTAGGTTAGGTTAGGTTAGGTTAGGTTAGGTTAGGTTAGGTTAGGTTAGGTTAGGTTAGGTTAGGTTAGGTTAGGTTAGGTTAGGTTAGGTTAGGTTAGGTTAGGTTAGGTTAGGTTAGGTTAGGTTAGGTTAGGTTAGGTTAGGTTAGGTTAGGTTAGGTTAGGTTAGGTTAGGTTAGGTTAGGTTAGGTTAGGTTAGGTTAGGTTAGGTTAGGTTAGGTTAGGTTAGGTTAGGTTAGGTTAGGTTAGGTTAGGTTAGGTTAGGTTAGGTTAGGTTAGGTTAGGTTAGGTTAGGTTAGGTTAGGTTAGGTTAGGTTAGGTTAGGTTAGGTTAGGTTAGGTTAGGTTAGGTTAGGTTAGGTTAGGTTAGGTTAGGTTAGGTTAGGTTAGGTTAGGTTAGGTTAGGTTAGGTTAGGTTAGGTTAGGTTAGGTTAGGTTAGGTTAGGTTAGGTTAGGTTAGGTTAGGTTAGGTTAGGTTAGGTTAGGTTAGGTTAGGTTAGGTTAGGTTAGGTTAGGTTAGGTTAGGTTAGGTTAGGTTAGGTTAGGTTAGGTTAGGTTAGGTTAGGTTAGGTTAGGTTAGGTTAGGTTAGGTTAGGTTAGGTTAGGTTAGGTTAGGTTAGGTTAGGTTAGGTTAGGTTAGGTTAGGTTAGGTTAGGTTAGGTTAGGTTAGGTTAGGTTAGGTTAGGTTAGGTTAGGTTAGGTTAGGTTAGGTTAGGTTAGGTTAGGTTAGGTTAGGTTAGGTTAGGTTAGGTTAGGTTAGGTTAGGTTAGGTTAGGTTAGGTTAGGTTAGGTTAGGTTAGGTTAGGTTAGGTTAGGTTAGGTTAGGTTAGGTTAGGTTAGGTTAGGTTAGGTTAGGTTAGGTTAGGTTAGGTTAGGTTAGGTTAGGTTAGGTTAGGTTAGGTTAGGTTAGGTTAGGTTAGGTTAGGTTAGGTTAGGTTAGGTTAGGTTAGGTTAGGTTAGGTTAGGTTAGGTTAGGTTAGGTTAGGTTAGGTTAGGTTAGGTTAGGTTAGGTTAGGTTAGGTTAGGTTAGGTTAGGTTAGGTTAGGTTAGGTTAGGTTAGGTTAGGTTAGGTTAGGTTAGGTTAGGTTAGGTTAGGTTAGGTTAGGTTAGGTTAGGTTAGGTTAGGTTAGGTTAGGTTAGGTTAGGTTAGGTTAGGTTAGGTTAGGTTAGGTTAGGTTAGGTTAGGTTAGGTTAGGTTAGGTTAGGTTAGGTTAGGTTAGGTTAGGTTAGGTTAGGTTAGGTTAGGTTAGGTTAGGTTAGGTTAGGTTAGGTTAGGTTAGGTTAGGTTAGGTTAGGTTAGGTTAGGTTAGGTTAGGTTAGGTTAGGTTAGGTTAGGTTAGGTTAGGTTAGGTTAGGTTAGGTTAGGTTAGGTTAGGTTAGGTTAGGTTAGGTTAGGTTAGGTTAGGTTAGGTTAGGTTAGGTTAGGTTAGGTTAGGTTAGGTTAGGTTAGGTTAGGTTAGGTTAGGTTAGGTTAGGTTAGGTTAGGTTAGGTTAGGTTAGGTTAGGTTAGGTTAGGTTAGGTTAGGTTAGGTTAGGTTAGGTTAGGTTAGGTTAGGTTAGGTTAGGTTAGGTTAGGTTTTTTTTTTTTTTTTTTTTTTTTTTTGTTTGTTCTCGTCCCTCTGACTTAATCAGAGACTGTTTTCGCAATTTAATTCTTTACTATTATTTATGTGTGTGTTAGATGGGTGGGAAGGTGAGTATCTTCGAACTCTGTATACCCATTTATTATCTGCCTTTATTAATTATTTATTGACTGGTATTTTTCTTCTGTCCTAAAACTTCCATATTTTAATCCTTTTATTTATTTTATTTCCAAATATAAGTATCTTTTAATTTTTTAATCTCTTAGTTGTTAATCTAATTTATAATATCTATGCTGGTTTATATATGTTCAAATATATAATCAACATAATGTTTATTTATCTTTTGTATATTATTATTATTACTATCCGTGTTTTTTTTTCCTTTCATACTATATTTTGAGCTTTTTCTTTTATAACATTATCCATAAATTTTTCTTTACTTGTTGCTGGTACTCATGGGGTTTTATTGTTTAGGTATTTGTGTAGTGTATTCTAGTTTTTTTTTTTTTTTTATAAGTGTGCAAAAATGTATCTATCTTTTACTAATATTTTTTTTTTTTTTTCTAATTATATTGTTAACTGGTTGCAATTGGGCCACTTTTCCAATGAAACTTGTTCCAATATGCTTATTTGCTATGTTTGAATATACGGTGAGTTTTAAAATGTAATTTATTGAGTACCTGCTCGGAGAGGTTAGGGACCACTTTAGCAGTAAGCTATAGTTGCTCGAGCCAGTGCATCCCATTTCCTTCGGATCGGACAGTCCTGACTGAAGGCATTGTGGTCAGTCCTGTCGCCCTTGGCTTTCGTGCAATTACAGCACGACGGGGATGCACCGGCGAGCAAGTCTGCACACTCAGACCTCATGTGGGGTCCCCCGCAATGGCAGCATTTCTCGGTGGTTTCGGTGCAGAAACGCCTTCCATGTCCATACCCCAAGCAAAGTGAGCACTGGACTAGTGGCGACTGGTCCGCCACTCTCACCCGCTGGAGGTCAATAAGGACCGTTCCTGCATCGACCAATTGCTGCCAAATTCCGGGGGAAACCCTCATGACAATGTGTTGTGTGTGGGGGTTTCTCGCGCGCTTTTTGAAGGCGACTTCCATGATCTGTCCCTTCAATTCTCCAAGGACCCCCTTGTTCTGGTTCCTCAGAGCATCCAGGACGTCTTCATCCGTGTTGTACTTGAAGACGTCTCTCAGAATCACCAGGGGGTCCTTATTTTTCATTTCTTCTACTTTCAGTTCTTTGTCTCCCTTGGTTAGGTTAGGTTAGGTTAGGTTAGGTTAGGTTAGGTTAGGTTAGGTTAGGTTAGGTTAGGTTAGGTTAGGTTAGGTTAGGTTAGGTTAGGTTAGGTTAGGTTAGGTTAGGTTAGGTTAGGTTAGGTTAGGTTAGGTTAGGTTAGGTTAGGTTAGGTTAGGTTAGGTTAGGTTAGGTTAGGTTAGGTTAGGTTAGGTTAGGTTAGGTTAGGTTAGGTTAGGTTAGGTTAGGTTAGGTTAGGTTAGGTTAGGTTAGGTTAGGTTAGGTTAGGTTAGGTTAGGTTAGGTTAGGTTAGGTTAGGTTAGGTTAGGTTAGGTTAGGTTAGGTTAGGTTAGGTTAGGTTAGGTTAGGTTAGGTTAGGTTAGGTTAGGTTAGGTTAGGTTAGGTTAGGTTAGGTTAGGTTAGGTTAGGTTAGGTTAGGTTAGGTTAGGTTAGGTTAGGTTAGGTTAGGTTAGGTTAGGTTAGGTTAGGTTAGGTTAGGTTAGGTTAGGTTAGGTTAGGTTAGGTTAGGTTAGGTTAGGTTAGGTTAGGTTAGGTTAGGTTAGGTTAGGTTAGGTTAGGTTAGGTTAGGTTAGGTTAGGTTAGGTTAGGTTAGGTTAGGTTAGGTTAGGTTAGGTTAGGTTAGGTTAGGTTAGGTTAGGTTAGGTTAGGTTAGGTTAGGTTAGGTTAGGTTAGGTTAGGTTAGGTTAGGTTAGGTTAGGTTAGGTTAGGTTAGGTTAGGTTAGGTTAGGTTAGGTTAGGTTAGGTTAGGTTAGGTTAGGTTAGGTTAGGTTAGGTTAGGTTAGGTTAGGTTAGGTTAGGTTAGGTTAGGTTAGGTTAGGTTAGGTTAGGTTAGGTTAGGTTAGGTTAGGTTAGGTTAGGTTAGGTTAGGTTAGGTTAGGTTAGGTTAGGTTAGGTTAGGTTAGGTTAGGTTAGGTTAGGTTAGGTTAGGTTAGGTTAGGTTAGGTTAGGTTAGGTTAGGTTAGGTTAGGTTAGGTTAGGTTAGGTTAGGTTAGGTTAGGTTAGGTTAGGTTAGGTTAGGTTAGGTTAGGTTAGGTTAGGTTAGGTTAGGTTAGGTTAGGTTAGGTTAGGTTAGGTTAGGTTAGGTTAGGTTAGGTTAGGTTAGGTTAGGTTAGGTTAGGTTAGGTTAGGTTAGGTTAGGTTAGGTTAGGTTAGGTTAGGTTAGGTTAGGTTAGGTTAGGTTAGGTTAGGTTAGGTTAGGTTAGGTTAGGTTAGGTTAGGTTAGGTTAGGTTAGGTTAGGTTAGGTTAGGTTAGGTTAGGTTAGGTTAGGTTAGGTTAGGTTAGGTTAGGTTAGGTTAGGTTAGGTTAGGTTAGGTTAGGTTAGGTTAGGTTAGGTTAGGTTAGGTTAGGTTAGGTTAGGTTAGGTTAGGTTAGGTTAGGTTAGGTTAGGTTAGGTTAGGTTAGGTTAGGTTAGGTTAGGTTAGGTTAGGTTAGGTTAGGTTAGGTTAGGTTAGGTTAGGTTAGGTTAGGTTAGGTTAGGTTAGGTTAGGTTAGGTTAGGTTAGGTTAGGTTAGGTTAGGTTAGGTTAGGTTAGGTTAGGTTAGGTTAGGTTAGGTTAGGTTAGGTTAGGTTAGGTTAGGTTAGGTTAGGTTAGGTTAGGTTAGGTTAGGTTAGGTTAGGTTAGGTTAGGTTAGGTTAGGTTAGGTTAGGTTAGGTTAGGTTAGGTTAGGTTAGGTTAGGTTAGGTTAGGTTAGGTTAGGTTAGGTTAGGTTAGGTTAGGTTAGGTTAGGTTAGGTTAGGTTAGGTTAGGTTAGGTTAGGTTAGGTTAGGTTAGGTTAGGTTAGGTTAGGTTAGGTTAGGTTAGGTTAGGTTAGGTTAGGTTAGGTTAGGTTAGGTTAGGTTAGGTTAGGTTAGGTTAGGTTAGGTTAGGTTAGGTTAGGTTAGGTTAGGTTAGGTTAGGTTAGGTTAGGTTAGGTTAGGTTAGGTTAGGTTAGGTTAGGTTAGGTTAGGTTAGGTTAGGTTAGGTTAGGTTAGGTTAGGTTAGGTTAGGTTAGGTTAGGTTAGGTTAGGTTAGGTTAGGTTAGGTTAGGTTAGGTTAGGTTAGGTTAGGTTAGGTTAGGTTAGGTTAGGTTAGGTTAGGTTAGGTTAGGTTAGGTTAGGTTAGGTTAGGTTAGGTTAGGTTAGGTTAGGTTAGGTTAGGTTAGGTTAGGTTAGGTTAGGTTAGGTTAGGTTA